>OW203892.1:14964571-24964571 GCA_934046635.1 Buathra laborator
CAACGACGACAATCGACCATTTCACGATTTCGCCAAAATCTGACTTTGGTTCCGATGAAATGACGATTTGTCGTTGTGAACGCTAAAATACGACTCGGACATGTGGCGTTTCGGACACAATGACGACTTGTCGTTGTGAACGCATCGGAAATGTGTTTTTTCGTAAAAATCTGACATTTGTGTCAAATCAGCGTTTTTGACCCTCCAATATCGAGATTTCAAGAATCAACGACGACAATCGACCATTTCACGATTTTCAGCCTCGAATATCGAGATTTCAAGAATCAACGACGACAATCGGCCATTTCACGATTTTCAGCCTCGAATATCGAGATTTCAAGAATCAACGACGACAATCGACCATTTCACGATTTTCAGCCTCGAATATCGAGATTTCAAGAATCAACGACGACAATCGACCATTTCACGATTTTCAGCCTCGAATATCGAGATTTCCAGAATCAACGACGACAATCGACCATTTCACGATTTTCAGCCTCGAATATCGAGATTTCAAGAATCAACGACGACAATCGACCATTTCACGATTTCGCCAAAATCTGTCTTTGGTTCCGATGAAATGACGATTTGTCGTTGTGAACGCTAAAATACGACTCTGACATGTGGCGTTTCGGACACAATGACGACTTGTCGTTGTGAACGCATCGGAAATGTGTTTTTTCGTAAAAATCTGACATTTGTGTCAAATCAGCGTTTTTGACCCTCCAATATCGAGATTTCAAGAATCAACGACGACAATCGACCATTTCACGATTTTCAGCCTCGAATATCGAGATTTCAAGAATCAACGACGACAATCGACCATTTCACGATTTTCAGCCTCGAATATCGAGATTTCAAGAATCAACGACGACAATCGGCCATTTCACGATTTTCAGCCTCGAATATCGAGATTTCCAGAATCAACGACGACAATCGACCATTTCACGATTTTCAGCCTCGAATATCGAGATTTCCAGAATCAACGACGACAATCGACCATTTCACGATTTTCAGCCTCGAATATCGAGATTTCAAGAATCAACGACGACAATCGACCATTTCACGATTTTCAGCCTCGAATATCGAGATTTCAAGAATCAACGACGACAATCGACCATTTCACGATTTTCAGCCTCGAATATCGAGATTTCAAGAATCAACGACGACAATCGACCATTTCACGATTTTCAGCCTCGAATATCGAGATTTCCAGAATCAACGACGACAATCGGCCATTTCACGATTTTCAGCCGCGAATATCGAGATTTCAAGAATCAACGACGACAATCGGCCATTTCACGATTTTCAGCCTCGAATATCGAGATTTCCAGAATCAACGACGACAATCGACCATTTCACGATTTTCAGCCTCGAATATCGAGATTTCAAGAATCAACGACGACAATCGGCCATTTCACGATTTTCAGCCTCGAATATCGAGATTTCCAGAATCAACGACGACAATCGACCATTTCACGATTTCGCCAAAATCTGACTTTGGTTCCGATGAAATGACGATTTGTCGTTGTGAACGCTAAAATACGACTCGGACATGTGGCGTTTCGGACACAATGACGACTTGTCGTTGTGAACGCATCGGAAATGTGTTTTTTCGTAACAATCTGATATTTGTGTCAAATCAGCGTTTTTGACCCTCCAATATCAAGATTTCAAGAATCAACGACGACAATCGACCATTTCACGATTTTCAGCCTCGAATATCGAGATTTCAAGAATCAACGACGACAATCGACCATTTCACGATTTTCAGCCTCGAATATCGAGATTTCGAGAATCAACGACGACAATCGACCATTTCACGATTTTCAGCCTCGAATATCGAGATTTCAAGAATCAACGACGACAATCGACCATTTCACGATTTTCAGCATCGAATATCGAGATTTCAAGAATCAACGACGACAATCGACCATTTCACGATTTTCAGCCTCGAATATCGAGATTTCGAGAATCACCGACGACAATCGACCATTTCACGATTTTCAGCCTCGAATATCGAGATTTCAAGAATCAACGACGACAATCTGCCATTTCACGATTTTCAGCCTCGAATATCGAGATTTCCAGAATCAACGACGACAATCGACCATTTCACGATTTTCAGCCTCGAATATCGAGATTTCCAGAATCAACGACGACAATCGACCATTTCACGATTTTCAGCCTCGAATATCGAGATTTCAAGAATCAACGACGACAATCGGCCATTTCACGATTTTCAGCCTCGAATATCGAGATTTCCAGAATCAACGACGACAATCGACCATTTCACGATTTTCAGCCTCGAATATCGAGAATTCAAGAATCAACGACGACAATCGGCCATTTCACGATTTTCAGCCTCGAATATCGAGATTTCCAGAATCAACGACGACAATCGACCATTTCACGATTTTCAGCCTCGAATATCGAGATTTCAAGAATCAACGACGACAATCTGCCATTTCACGATTTTCAGCCTCGAATATCGAGATTTCCAGAATCAACGACGACAATCGACCATTTCACGATTTTCAGCCTCGAATATCGAGATTTCCAGAATCAACGACGACAATCGACCATTTCACGATTTTCAGCCTCGAATATCGAGATTTCAAGAATCAACGACGACAATCGGCCATTTCACGATTTTCAGCCTCGAATATCGAGATTTCCAGAATCAACGACGACAATCGACCATTTCACGATTTTCAGCCTCGAATATCGAGAATTCAAGAATCAACGACGACAATCGGCCATTTCACGATTTTCAGCCTCGAATATCGAGATTTCCAGAATCAACGACGACAATCGACCATTTCACGATTTTCAGCCTCGAATATCGAGATTTCAAGAATCAACGACGACAATCGACCATTTCACGATTTTCAGCCTCGAATATCGAGATTTCAAGAATCAACGACGACAATCGGCCATTTCACGATTTTCAGCCTCGAATATCGAGATTTCCAGAATCAACGACGACAATCGACCATTTCACGATTTTCAGCCTCGAATATCGAGATTTCAAGAATCAACGACGACAATCGACCATTTCACGATTTTCAGCCTCGAATATCGAGATTTCAAGAATCAACGACGACAATCGACCATTTCACGATTTTCAGCCTCGAATATCGAGATTTCAAGAATCAACGACGACAATCGACCATTTCACGATTTTCAGCCTCGAATATCGAGATTTCCAGAATCAACGACGACAATCGACCATTTCACGATTTTCAGCCTCGAATATCGAGATTTCCAGAATCAACGACGACAATCGACCATTTCACGATTTCGCCAAAATCTGACTTTGGTTCCGATGAAATGACGATTTGTCGTTGTGAACGCTAAAATACGACTCGGACATGTGGCGTTTCGGACACAATGACGACTTGTCGTTGTGAACGCATCGGAAATGTGTTTTTTCCTAACAATCTGATATTTGTGTCAAATCAGCGTTTTTGACCCTCCAATATCAAGATTTCAAGAATCAACGACGACAATCGACCATTTCACGATTTTCAGCATCGAATATCGAGATTTCAAGAATCAACGACGACAATCGACCATTTCACGATTTTCAGCATCGAATATCGAGATTTCAAGAATCAACGACGACAATCGACCATTTCACGATTTTCAGCCGCGCATATCGAGATTTCAAGAATCAACGACGACAATCGACCATTTCACGATTTTCAGCCGCGCATATCGAGATTTCAAGAATCAACGACGACAATCGACCATTTCACGATTTCGCCAAAATCTGACTTTGGTTCCGATGAAATGACGATTTGTCGTTGTGAACGCTAAAATACGACTCGGACATGTGGCGTTTCGGACACAATGACGACTTGTCGTTGTGAACGCATCGGAAATGTGTTTTTTCGTAACAATCTGATATTAGTGTCAAATCAGCGTTTTTGACCCTCGAATATCGAGATTTCCAGAATCAACGACGACAATCGACCATTTCACGATTTTCAGCCTCGAATATCGAGATTTCCAGAATCAACGACGACAATCGACCATTTCACGATTTTCAGCCTCGAATATCGAAATTTCCAGAATCAACGACGACAATCGACCATTTCACGATTTTCAGCCTCGAATATCGAGATTTCAAGAATCAACCACGACAATCGGCCATTTCACGATTTTCAGCCTCGAATATCGAGATTTCCAGACTCAACGACGACAATCGACCATTTCACGATTTTCAGCCTCGAATATCGAGATTTCCAGAATCAACGACGACAATCGACCATTTCACGATTTTCAGCCTCGAATATCGAGATTTCAAGAATCAACGACGACAATCGACCATTTCACGATTTTCAGCCTCGAATATCGAGATTTCAAGAATCAACGACGACAATCGACCATTTCACGATTTTCAGCCTCGAATATCGAGATTTCAAGAATCAACGACGACAATCGACCATTTCACGATTTTCAGCCTCGAATATCGAGATTTCCAGGATCAACGACGACAATCGACCATTTCACGATTTCGCCAAAATCTGACTTTGGTTCCGATGAAATGACGATTTGTCGTTGTGAACGCTAAAATACGACTCGGACATGTGGCGTTTCGGACACAATGACGACTTGTCGTTGTGAACGCATCGGAAATGTGTTTTTTCGTAACAATCTGATATTTGTGTCAAATCAGCGTTTTTGACCCTCGAATATCGAGATTTCCAGAATCAACGACGACAATCGACCATTTCACGATTTTCAGCCTCCAATATCGAGATTTCCAGAATCAACGACGACAATCGACCATTTCACGATTTTCAGCCTCGAATATCGAGATTTCCAGAATCAACGACGACAATCGACCATTTCACGATTTTCAGCCTCGAATATCGAGATTTCCAGAATCAACGCCGACAATCGAACATTTCACGATTTTCAGCCTCGAATATCGAGATTTCAAGAATCAACGACGACAATCGACCATTTCACGATTTTCAGCCTCGAATATCGAGATTTCAAGAATCAATGACGACAATCGACCATTTCACGATTTTCAGCCTCGAATATCGAGATTTCAAGAATCAACGACGACAATCGACCATTTCACGATTTTCAGCCTCGAATATCGAGATTTCAAGAATCAACGACGACAATCGACCATTTCACGATTTTCAGCCTCGAATATCGAGATTTCAAGAATCAACGACGACAATCGACCATTTCACGATTTTCAGCCTCGAATATCGAGATTTCCAGGATCAACGACGACAATCGACCATTTCACGATTTCGCCAAAATCTGACTTTGGTTTCGATGAAATGACGATTTGTCGTTGTGAACGCTAAAATACGACTCGGACATGTGGCGTTTCGGACACAATGACGACTTGTCGTTGTGAACGCATCGGAAATGTGTTTTTTCGTAACAATCTGATATTTGTGTCAAATCAGCGTTTTTGACCCTCGAATATCGAGATTTCCAGAATCAACGACGACAATCGACCATTTCACGATTTTCAGCCTCGAATATCGAGATTTCCAGGATCAACGACGACAATCGACCATTTCACGATTTCGCCAAAATCTGACTTTGGTTTCGATGAAATGACGATTTGTCGTTGTGAACGCTAAAATACGACTCGGACATGTGGCGTTTCGGACACAATGACGACTTGTCGTTGTGAACGCATCGGAAATGTGTTTTTTCGTAAAAATCTGACATTTGTGTCAAATCAGCGTTTTTGACCCTCCAATATCGAGATTTCAAGAATCAACGACGACAATCGACCATTTCACGATTTTCAGCCTCGAATATCGAGATTTCAAGAATCAACGACGACAATCGACCATTTCACGATTTTCAGCCTCGAATATCGAGATTTCAAGAATCAACGACGACAATCGGCCATTTCACGATTTTCAGCCTCGAATATCGAGATTTCCAGAATCAACGACGACAATCGACCATTTCACGATTTTCAGCCTCGAATATCGAGATTTCCAGAATCAACGACGACAATCGACCATTTCACGATTTTCAGCCTCGAATATCGAGATTTCAAGAATCAACGACGACAATCGACCATTTCACGATTTTCAGCCTCGAATATCGAGATTTCAAGAATCAACGACGACAATCGACCATTTCACGATTTTCAGCCTCGAATATCGAGATTTCAAGAATCAACGACGACAATCGACCATTTCACGATTTTCAGCCTCGAATATCGAGATTTCCAGAATCAACGACGACAATCGACCATTTCACGATTTCGCCAAAATCTGACTTTGGTTCCGATGAAATGACGATTTGTCGTTGTGAACGCTAAAATACGACTCGGACATGTGGCGTTTCGGACACAATGACGACTTGTCGTTGTGAACGCATCGGAAATGTGTTTTTTCGTAACAATCTGATATTTGTGTCAAATCAGCGTTTTTGACCCTCCAATATCAAGATTTCAAGAATCAACGACGACAATCGACCATTTCACGATTTTCAGCATCGAATATCGAGATTTCAAGAACCAACGACGACAATCGACCATTTCACGATTTTCAGCATCGAATATCGAGATTTCAAGAATCAACGACGACAATCGACCATTTTACGATTTTCAGCCGCGAATATCGAGATTTCAAGAATCAACGACGACAATCGACCATTTCACGATTTTCAGCCTCGAATGTCGAGATTTCAAGAATCAACGACGACAATCGACCATTTCACGATTTTCAGCATCGAATATCGAGATTTCAAGAATCAACGACGACAATCGACCATTTCACGATTTTCAGCCTCGAATATCGAGATTTCAAGAATCAACGACGACAATCGACCATTTCACGATTTTCAGCCTCGAATATCGAGATTTCAAGAATCAACGACGACAATCGACCATTTCACGATTTTCAGCCTCGAATATCGAGATTTCCAGAATCAACGACGACAATCGACCATTTCACGATTTCGCCAAAATCTGACTTTGGTTCCGATGAAATGACGATTTGTCGTTGTGAACGCTAAAATACGACTCGGACATGTGGCGTTTCGGACACAATGACGACTTGTCGTTGTGAACGCATCGGAAATGTGTTTTTTCGTAACAATCTGATATTTGTGTCAAATCAGCGTTTTTGACCCTCCAATATCAAGATTTCAAGAATCAACGACGACAATCGACCATTTCACGATTTTCAGCATCGAATATCGAGATTTCAAGAACCAACGACGACAATCGACCATTTCACGATTTTCAGCATCGAATATCGAGATTTCAAGAATCAACGACGACAATCGACCATTTCACGATTTTCAGCCGCGAATATCGAGATTTCAAGAATCAACGACGACAATCGACCATTTCACGATTTTCAGCCTCGAATGTCGAGATTTCAAGAATCAACGGCGACAATCGACCATTTCACGATTTTCAGCATCGAATATCGAGATTTCAAGAATCAACGACGACAATCGACCATTTCACGATTTCGCCAAAATCTGTCTTTGGTTCCGATGAAATGACGATTTGTCGTTGTGAACGCTAAAATACGACTCGGACATGTGGCGTTTCGGACACAATGACGACTTGTCGTTGTGAACGCATCGGAAATGTGTTTTTTCGTAAAAATCTGACATTTGTGTCAAATCAGCGTTTTTGACCCTCCAATATCGAGATTTCAAGAATCAACGACGACAATCGGCCATTTCACGATATTCAGCCTCGAATATCGAGATTTCCAGAATCAACGACGACAATCGAACATTTCACGATTTTCAGCCTCGAATATCGAGATTTCAAGAATCAACGACGACAATCGACCATTTCACGATTTTCAGCCTCGAATATCGAGATTTCCAGAATCAACGACGACAATCGACCATTTCACGATTTTCAGCCTCGAATATCGAGATTTCAAGAATCAACGACGACAATCGACCATTTCACGATTTCGCCAAAATCTGACTTTGGTTCCGATGAAATGACGATTTGTCGTTGTGAACGCTAAAATACGACTCGGACATGTGGCGTTTCGGACACAATGACGACTTGTCGTTGTGAACGCATCGGAAATGTGTTTTTTCGTAACAATCTGATATTTGTGTCAAATCAGCGTTTTTGACCCTCCAATATCAAGATTTCAAGAATCAACGACGACAATCGACCATTTCACGATTTTCAGCATCGAATATCGAGATTTCAAGAACCAACGACGACAATCGACCATTTCACGATTTTCAGCATCGAATATCGAGATTTCAAGAATCAACGACGACAATCGACCATTTCACGATTTTCAGCCTCGAATATCGAGATTCCCAGAATCAACGACGACAATCGACCATTTCACGATTTCGCCAAAATCTGACTTTGGTTCCGATGAAATGACGATTTGTCGTTGTGAACGCTAAAATACGACTCGGACATGTGGCGTTTCGGACACAATGACGACTTGTCGTTGTGAACGCATCGGAAATGTGTTTTTTCGTAACAATCTGATATTAGTGTCAAATCAGCGTTTTTGACCCTCGAATATCGAGATTTCCAGAATCAACGACGACAATCGACCATTTCACGATTTTCAGCCTCGAATATCGAGATTTCCAGAATCAACGACGACAATCGACCATTTCACGATTTTCAGCCTCGAATATCGAGATTTCCAGAATCAACGACGACAATCGACCATTTCACGATTTTCAGCCTCGAATATCGAGATTTCAAGAATCAACGACGACAATCGGCCATTTCACGATTTTCAGCCTCGAATATCGAGATTTCAAGAATCAACGACGACAATCGGCCATTTCACGATTTTCAGCCTCGAATATCGAGATTTCCAGAATCAACGACGACAATCGACCATTTCACGATTTTCAGCCTCGAATATCGAGATTTCAAGAATCAACGCCGACAATCGGCCATTTCACGATTTTCAGCCTCGAATATCGAGATTTCCAGAATCAACGACGACAATCGACCATTTCACGATTTCGCCAAAATCTGACTTTGGTTCCGATGAAATGACGATTTGTCGTTGTGAACGCTAAAATACGACTCGGACATGTGGCGTTTCGGACACAATGACGACTTGTCGTTGTGAACGCATCGGAAATGTGTTTTTTCGTAAAAATCTGACATTTGTGTCAAATCAGCGTTTTTGACCCTCCAATATCGAGATTTCAAGAATCAACGACGACAATCGACCATTTCACGATTTTCAGCCTCGAATATCGAGATTTCAAGAATCAACGACGACAATCGGCCATTTCACGATTTTCAGCCTCGAATATCGAGATTTCAAGAATCAACGACGACAATCGACCATTTCACGATTTTCAGCCTCGAATATCGAGATTTCAAGAATCAACGACGACAATCGGCCATTTCACGATTTTCAGCCTCGAATATCGAGATTTCCAGAATCAACGACGACAATCGACCATTTCACGATTTTCAGCCTCGAATATCGAGATTTCAAGAATCAACGACGACAATCGACCATTTCACGATTTCGCCAAAATCTGTCTTTGGTTCCGATGAAATGACGATTTGTCGTTGTGAACGCTAAAATACGACTCTGACATGTGGCGTTTCGGACACAATGACGACTTGTCGTTGTGAACGCATCGGAAATGTGTTTTTTCGTAAAAATCTGACATTTGTGTCAAATCAGCGTTTTTGACCCTCCAATATCGAGATTTCAAGAATCAACGACGACAATCGACCATTTCACGATTTTCAGCCTCGAATATCGAGATTTCAAGAATCAACGACGACAATCGACCATTTCACGATTTTCAGCCTCGAATATCGAGATTTCAAGAATCAACGACGACAATCGGCCATTTCACGATTTTCAGCCTCGAATATCGAGATTTCCAGAATCAACGACGACAATCGACCATTTCACGATTTTCAGCCTCGAATATCGAGATTTCCAGAATCAACGACGACAATCGACCATTTCACGATTTTCAGCCTCGAATATCGAGATTTCAAGAATCAACGACGACAATCGACCATTTCACGATTTTCAGCCTCGAATATCGAGATTTCAAGAATCAACGACGACAATCGACCATTTCACGATTTTCAGCCTCGAATATCGAGATTTCAAGAATCAACGACGACAATCGACCATTTCACGATTTTCAGCCTCGAATATCGAGATTTCCAGAATCAACGACGACAATCGGCCATTTCACGATTTTCAGCCGCGAATATCGAGATTTCAAGAATCAACGACGACAATCGGCCATTTCACGATTTTCAGCCTCGAATATCGAGATTTCCAGAATCAACGACGACAATCGACCATTTCACGATTTTCAGCCTCGAATATCGAGATTTCAAGAATCAACGACGACAATCGGCCATTTCACGATTTTCAGCCTCGAATATCGAGATTTCCAGAATCAACGACGACAATCGACCATTTCACGATTTCGCCAAAATCTGACTTTGGTTCCGATGAAATGACGATTTGTCGTTGTGAACGCTAAAATACGACTCGGACATGTGGCGTTTCGGACACAATGACGACTTGTCGTTGTGAACGCATCGGAAATGTGTTTTTTCGTAACAATCTGATATTTGTGTCAAATCAGCGTTTTTGACCCTCCAATATCAAGATTTCAAGAATCAACGACGACAATCGACCATTTCACGATTTTCAGCATCAAATATCGAGATTTCAAGAATCAACGACGACAATCGACCATTTCACGATTTTCAGCCTCGAATATCGAGATTTCGAGAATCAACGACGACAATCGACCATTTCATGATTTTCAGCCTCGAATATCGAGATTTCAAGAATCAACGACGACAATCGACCATTTCACGATTTTCAGCATCGAATATCGAGATTTCAAGAATCAACGACGACAATCGACCATTTCACGATTTTCAGCCTCGAATATCGAGATTTCGAGAATCACCGACGACAATCGACCATTTCACGATTTTCAGCCTCGAATATCGAGATTTCAAGAATCAACGACGACAATCGGCCATTTCACGATTTTCAGCCGCGAATATCGAGATTTCAAGAATCAACGACGACAATCGGCCATTTCACGATTTTCAGCCTCGAATGTCGAGATTTCAAGAATCAACGGCGACAATCGACCATTTCACGATTTTCAGCATCGAATATCGAGATTTCAAGAATCAACGACGACAATCGACCATTTCACGATTTTCAGCCTCGAATATCGAGATTTCAAGAATCAACGACGACAATCGACCATTTCACGATTTTCAGCATCGAATATCGAGATTTCAAGAATCAACGACGACAATCGACCATTTTACGATTTTCAGCCGCGAATATCGAGATTTCAAGAATCAACGACGACAATCGACCATTTCACGATTTTCAGCCTCGAATGTCGAGATTTCAAGAATCAACGGCGACAATCGACCATTTCACGATTTTCAGCATCGAATATCGAGATTTCAAGAATCAACGACGACAATCGACCATTTCACGATTTTCAGCCTCGAATATCGAGATTTCAAGAATCAACGACGACAATCGACCATTTCACGATTTTCAGCATCGAATATCGAGATTTCAAGAATCAACGACGACAATCGACCATTTTACGATTTTCAGCCGCGAATATCGAGATTTCAAGAATCAACGACGACAATCGACCATTTCACGATTTTCAGCCTCGAATGTCGAGATTTCAAGAATCAACGACGACAATCGACCATTTCACGATTTTCAGCATCGAATATCGAGATTTCCAGAATCAACGACGACAATCGACCATTTCACGATTTCGCCAAAATCTGACTTTCGTTCCGATGAAATGACGATTTGTCGTTGTGAACGCTAAAATACGACTCGGACATATGGCGTTTCGGACACAATGACGACTTGTCGTTGTGAACGCATCGGAAATGTGTTTTTTCGTAACAATCTGATATTTGTGTCAAATCAGCGTTTTTGACCCTCCAATATCAAGATTTCAAGAATCAACGACGACAATCGACCATTTCACGATTTTCAGCATCGAATATCGAGATTTCAAGAATCAACGACGACAATCGACCATTTCACGATTTTCAGCATCGAATATCGAGATTTCAAGAATCAACGACGACAATCGACCATTTCACGATTTTCAGCCTCGAATATCGAGATTTCAAGAATCAACGACGACAATCGACCATTTCACGATTTTCAGCCTCGAATATCGAGATTTCAAGAATCAACGGCGACAATCGACCATTTCACGATTTTCAGCATCGAATATCGAGATTTCAAGAATCAACGACGACAATCGACCATTTCACGATTTTCAGCCTCGAATATCGAGATTTCAAGAATCAACGACGACAATCGACCATTTCACGATTTTCAGCATCGAATATCGAGATTTCAAGAATCAACGACGACAATCGACCATTTTACGATTTTCAGCCGCGAATATCGAGATTTCAAGAATCAACGACGACAATCGACCATTTCACGATTTTCAGCCTCGAATGTCGAGATTTCAAGAATCAACGACGACAATCGACCATTTCACGATTTTCAGCATCGAATATCGAGATTTCAAGAATCAACGACGACAATCGACCATTTCACGATTTTCAGCCTCGAATATCGAGATTTCAAGAATCAACGACGACAATCGACCATTTCACGATTTTCAGCCTCGAATATCGAGATTTCAAGAATCAACGACGACAATCGGCCATTTCACGATTTTCAGCCTCGAATATCGAGATTACCAGAATCAACGACGACAATCGACCATTTCACGATTTCGCCAAAATCTGACTTTGGTTCCGATGAAATGAGGATTTGTCGTTGTGAATGCTAAAATACGACTCGGACATGTGGCGTTTCGGACACAATGACGACTTGTCGTTGTGAACGCATCGGAAATGTGTTTTTTCGTAACAATCTGATATTAGTGTCAAATCAGCGTTTTTGACCCTCGAATATCGAGATTTCCAGAATCAACGACGACAATCGACCATTTCACGATTTTCAGCCTCGAATATCGAGATTACCAGAAACAACGACGACAATCGACCATTTCACGATTTCGCCAAAATCTGACTTTGGTTCCGATGAAATGACGATTTGTCGTTGTGAATGCTAAAATACGACTCGGACATGTGGCGTTTCGGACACAATGACAACTTGTCGTTGTGAACGCATCGGAAATGTGTTTTTTCGTAACAATCTGATATTAGTGTCAAATCAGCGTTTTTGACCCTCGAATATCGAGATTTCCAGAATCAACGACGACAATCGACCATTTCACGATTTTCAGCCTCGAATATCGAGATTTCCAGAATCAACGACGACAATCGACCATTTCACGATTTTCAGCCTCGAATATCGAGATTTCCAGAATCAACGACGACAATCGACCGTTTCACGATTTTCAGCCTCGAATATCGAGATTTCAAGAATCAACGACGACAATCGACCGTTTCACGATTTTCAGCCTCGAATATCGAGATTTCAAGAATCAACGACGACAATCGACCATTTCACGATTTTGAGCATCGAATATCGAGATTTCAAGAACCAACGACGACAATCGACCATTTCACGATTTTCAGCATCGAATATCGAGATTTCAAGAATCAACGACGACAATCGACCATTTTACGATTTTCAGCCGCGAATATCGAGATTTCAAGAATCAACGACGACAATCGACCATTTCACGATTTTCAGTCTCGAATGTCGAGATTTCAAGAATCAACGACGACAATCGACCATTTCACGATTTTCAGCATCGAATATCGAGATTTCAAGAATCAACGACGACAATCGACCATTTCACGATTTTCAGCCTCGAATATCGAGATTTCAAGAATCAACGACGACAATCGACCATTTCACGATTTTCAGCCTCGAATATCGAGATTTCAAGAATCAACGACGACAATCGACCATTTCACGATTTTCAGCCTCGAATATCGAGATTTCCAGAATCAACGACGACAATCGACCATTTCACGATTTCGCCAAAATCTGACTTTGGTTCCGATGAAATGACGATTTGTCGTTGTGAACGCTAAAATACGACTCGGACATGTGGCGTTTCGGACACAATGACGACTTGTCGTTGTGAACGCATCGGAAATGTGTTTTTTCGTAACAATCTGATATTTGTGTCAAATCAGCGTTTTTGACCCTCCAATATCAAGATTTCAAGAATCAACGACGACAATCGACCATTTCACGATTTTCAGCATCGAATATCGAGATTTCAAGAACCAACGACGACAATCGACCATTTCACGATTTTCAGCATCGAATATCGAGATTTCAAGAATCAACGACGACAATCGACCATTTCACGATTTTCAGCCGCGAATATCGAGATTTCAAGAATCAACGACGACAATCGACCATTTCACGATTTTCAGCCTCGAATGTCGAGATTTCAAGAATCAACGGCGACAATCGACCATTTCACGATTTTCAGCATCGAATATCGAGATTTCAAGAATCAACGACGACAATCGACCATTTCACGATTTCGCCAAAATCTGTCTTTGGTTCCGATGAAATGACGATTTGTCGTTGTGAACGCTAAAATACGACTCGGACATGTGGCGTTTCGGACACAATGACGACTTGTCGTTGTGAACGCATCGGAAATGTGTTTTTTTCGTAAAAATCTGACATTTGTGTCAAATCAGCGTTTTTGACCCTCCAATATCGAGATTTCAAGAATCAACGACGACAATCGGCCATTTCACGATTTTCAGCCTCGAATATCGAGATTTCCAGAATCAACGACGACAATCGAACATTTCACGATTTTCAGCCTCGAATATCGAGATTTCAAGAATCAACGACGACAATCGACCATTTCACGATTTTCAGCCTCGAATATCGAGATTTCAAGAATCAACGACGACAATCGACCATTTCACGATTTTCAGCCTCGAATATCGAGATTCCCAGAATCAACGACGACAATCGACCATTTCACGATTTTCAGCCTCGAATATCGAGATTTCAAGAATCAACGACGACAACCGACCATTTCACGATTTTCAGCCTCGAATATCGAGATTTCCAGAATCAACGACGACAATCGACCATTTCACGATTTCGCCAAAATCTGTCTTTG
Organism: Buathra laborator; assembly: GCA_934046635.1. Taxonomy (NCBI): domain Eukaryota; kingdom Metazoa; phylum Arthropoda; class Insecta; order Hymenoptera; family Ichneumonidae; genus Buathra; species Buathra laborator. Next base: position 14,979,692 of record OW203892.1, read on the forward strand.
GTTCCGATGAAATGACGATTTGTCGTTGTGAACGCTAAAATACGACTCGGACATGTGGCGTTTCGGACACAATGACGACTTGTCGTTGTGAACGCATCGGAAATGTGTTTTTTCGTAACAATCTGATATTTGTGTCAATTCAGCGTTTTTGACCCTCCAATATCGAGATTTCAAGAATCAACGACGACAATCGACCATTTCACGATTTTCAGCCTCGAATATCGAGATTTCCAGAATCAACGACGACAATCGACCATTTCACGATTTCGCCAAAATCTGACTTTGGTTCCGATGAAATGACGATTTGTCGTTGTGAACGCTAAAATACGACTCGGACATGTGGCGTTTCGGACACAATGACGACTTGTCGTTGTGAACGCATCGGAAATGTGTTTTTTCGTAACAATCTAATATTTGTGTCAAATCAGCGTTTTTGACCCTCGAATATCGAGATTTCCAGAATCAACGACGACAATCGACCATTTCACGATTTTCAGCCTCGAATATCGACATTTCCAGAATCAACGACGACAATCGACCATTTCACGATTTTCAGCCTCGAATATCGAGATTTCCAGAATCAACGACGACAATCGACCATTTCACGATTTTCAGCCTCGAATATCGAGATTTCCAGAATCAACGACGACAATCGACCATTTCACGATTTTCAGCCTCGAATATCGAGATTTCCAGAATCAACGACGACAATCGACCATTTCACGATATTCAGCCTCGAATATCGAGATTTCAAGAATCAACGACGACAATCGACCATTTCACGATTTTCAGCCTCGAATATCGAGATTCAAGAATCAACGACGACAATCGACCATTTCACGATTTTCAGCATCGAATATCGAGATTTCAAGAATCAACGACGACAATCGACCATTTCACGATTTTCAGCCTCGAATATCGAGATTTCAAGAATCAACGACGACAATCGACCATTTCACGATTTTCAGCCTCGAATATCGAGATTTCAAGAATCAACGACGACAATCGACCATTTCACGATTTCAGCCTCGAATATCGAGATTTCAAGAATCAACGGCGACAATCGACCATTTCACGATTTTCAGCATCGAATATCGAGATTTCAAGAATCAACGACGACAATCGACCATTTCACGATTTTCAGCATCGAATATCGAGATTTCAAGAATCAACGACGACAATCGACCATTTCACGATTTTCAGCCTCGAATATCGAGATTCCCAGAATCAACGACGACAATCGACCATTTCACGATTTTCAGCCTCGAATATCGAGATTCCCAGAATCAACGACGACAATCGACCATTTCACGATTTCGCCAAAATCTGACTTTGGTTCCGATGAAATGACGATTTGTCGTTGTGAACGCTAAAATACGACTCGGACATGTGGCGTTTCGGACACAATGACGACTTGTCGTTGTGAACGCATCGGAAATGTGTTTTTTCGTAACAATCTGATATTAGTGTCAAATCAGCGTTTTTGACCCTCGAATATCGAGATTTCCAGAATCAACGACGACAATCGACCATTTCACGATTTTCAGCCTCGAATATCGAGATTTCCAGAATCAACGACGACAATCGACCATTTCACGATTTTCAGCCTCGAATATCGAGATTTCAAGAATCAACGACGACAATCGGCCATTTCACGATTTTCAGCCTCGAATATCGAGATTTCAAGAATCAACGACGACAATCGGCCATTTCACGATTTTCAGCCTCGAATATCGAGATTTCCAGAATCAACGACGACAATCGACCATTTCACGATTTTCAGCCTCGAATATCGAGATTTCAAGAATCAACGCCGACAATCGGCCATTTCACGATTTTCAGCCTCGAATATCGAGATTTCCAGAATCAACGACGACAATCGACCATTTCACGATTTCGCCAAAATCTGACTTTGGTTCCGATGAAATGACGATTTGTCGTTGTGAACGCTAAAATACGACTCGGACATGTGGCGTTTCGGACACAATGACGACTTGTCGTTGTGAACGCATCGGAAATGTGTTTTTTCGTAAAAATTTGACATTTGTGTCAAATCAGCGTTTTTGACCCTCCAATATCGAGATTTCAAGAATCAACGACGACAATCGACCATTTCACGATTTTCAGCCTCGAATATCGAGATTTCAAGAATCAACGACGACAATCGGCCATTTCACGATTTTCAGCCTCGAATATCGAGATTTCAAGAATCAACGACGACAATCGACCATTTCACGATTTTCAGCCTCGAATATCGAGATTTCAAGAATCAACGACGACAATCGGCCATTTCACGATTTTCAGCCTCGAATATCGAGATTTCCAGAATCAACGACGACAATCGAACATTTCACGATTTTCAGCCTCGAATATCGAGATTTCAACAATCAACGACGACAATCGACCATTTCACGATTTTCAGCCTCGAATATCGAGATTTCAAGAATCAACGACGACAATCGGCCATTTCACGATTTTCAGCCGCGAATATCGAGATTTCAAGAATCAACGACGACAATCGGCCATTTCACGATTTTCAGCCTCGAATATCCAGATTTCCAGAATCAACGACGACAATCGACCATTTCACGATTTTCAGCCTCGAATATCGAGATTTCAAGAATCAACGACGACAATCGGCCATTTCACGATTTTCAGCCTCGAATATCGAGATTTCCAGAATCAACGACGACAATCGACCATTTCACGATTTCGCCAAAATCTGACTTTGGTTCCGATGAAATGACGATTTGTCGTTGTGAACGCTAAAATACGACTCGGACATGTGGCGTTTCGGACACAATGACGACTTGTCGTTGTGAACGCATCGGAAATGTGTTTTTTCGTAACAATCTGATATTTGTGTCAAATCAGCGTTTTTGACCCTCCAATATCAAGATTTCAAGAATCAACGACGACAATCGACCATTTCACGATTTTCAGCATCAAATATCGAGATTTCAAGAATCAACGACGACAATCGACCATTTCACGATTTTCAGCCTCGAATATCGAGATTTCGAGAATCAACGACGACAATCGACCATTTCATGATTTTCAGCCTCGAATATCGAGATTTCAAGAATCAACGACGACAATCGACCATTTCACGATTTTCAGCATCGAATATCGAGATTTCAAGAATCAACGACGACAATCGACCATTTCACGATTTTCAGCCTCGAATATCGAGATTTCGAGAATCACCGACGACAATCGACCATTTCACGATTTTCAGCCTCGAATATCGAGATTTCAAGAATCAACGACGACAATCGACCATTTCACGATTTTCAGCCTCGATCATCGAGATTTCGAGAATCAACGACGACAATCGACCATTTCACGATTTTCAGCCTCGATCATCGAGATTTCGAGAATCAACGACGACAATCGACCATTTCACGATTTTCAGCCTCGAATATCGAGATTTCGAGAATCAACGACGACAATCGACCATTTCACGATTTTCAGCCTCGAATATCGAGATTTCGAGAATCAACGACGACAATCGACCATTTCACGATTTTCAGCATCGAATATCGAGATTTCGAGAATCAACGACGACAATCGACCATTTCACGATTTTCAGCATCGAATATCGAGATTTCAAGAATCAACGACGACAATGACCATTTCACGATTTTCAGCCTCGAATATCGAGATTTCGAGAATCAACGACGACAATCGACCATTTCACGATTTTCAGCCTCGAATATCGAGATTTCGAGAATCAACGACGACAATCGACCATTTCACGATTTTCAGCCTCGAATATCGAGATTTCGAGAATCAACGACGACAATCGACCATTTCACGATTTTCAGCATCGAATATCGAGATTTCAAGAATCAACGACGACAATCGACCATTTCACGATTTTCAGCCTCGAATATCGAGATTTTCAGAATCAGCGACGACAAACGACCATTTCACGATTTTCAGCCTCGAATATCGAGATTTCAAGAATCAACGACGACAATCGACCATTTCACGATTTTCAGCCTCGAATATCGAGATTTCCAGAATCAACGACGACAATCGACCATTTCACGCTTTCGCCAAAATCTGACTTTGGTTCCGATGAAATGACGATTTGTCGTTGTGAACGCTAAAATACGACTCGGACATGTGGCGTTTCGGACACACTGACGACTTGTCGTTGTGAACGCATCGGAAATGTGTTTTTTCGTAACAATCTGATATTTGTGTCAAATCAGCGTTTTTGACCCTCGAATATCGAGATTTCCAGAATCAACGACGACAATCGACCATTTCACGATTTTCAGCCTCGAATATCGAGATTTCCAGAATCAACGACGACAATCGACCATTTCACGATTTTCAGCCTCGAATATCGAGATTTCAAGAATCAACGACGACAATCGGCCATTTCACGATTTTCAGCCTCGAATATCGAGATTTCCAGAATCAACGACGACAATCGACCATTTCACGATTTTCAGCCTCGATCATCGAGATTTCCAGAATCAACGACGACAATCGACCATTTCACGATTTCGCCAAAATCTGACTTTGGTTCCGATGAAATGACGATTTGTCGTTGTGAACGCTAAAATACGACTCGGACATGTGGCGTTTCGGACACAATGACGACTTGTCGTTGTGAACGCATCGGAAATGTGTTTTTTCGTAACAATCTGATATTTGTGTCAAATCAGCGTTTTTGACCCTCGAATATCGAGATTTCCAGAATCAACGACGACAATCGACCATTTCACGATTTTCAGCCTCGAATATCGAGATTTCCAGAATCAACGACGACAATCGACCATTTCACGATTTTCAGCCTCGAATATCGAGATTTCAAGAATCAACGACGACAATCGGCCATTTCACGATTTTCAGCCTCGAATATCGAGATTTCCAGAATCAACGACGACAATCGACCATTTCACGATTTTCAGCCTCGATCATCGAGATTTCCAGAATCAACGACGACAATCGACCATTTCACGATTTCGCCAAAATCTGACTTTGGTTCCGATGAAATGACGATTTGTCGTTGTGAACGCTAAAATACGACTCGGACATGTGGCGTTTCGGACACAATGACCATTTCACGATTTTCAGCCTCGAATATCGAGATTTCCAGAATCAACGACGACAATCGACCATTTCACGATTTTCAGCCTCGATCATCGAGATTTCCAGAATCAACGACGACAATCGACCATTTCACGATTTCGCCAAAATCTGACTTTGGTTCCGATGAAATGACGATTTGTCGTTGTGAACGCTAATATACGACTCGGACATGTGGCGTTTCGGACACAATGACGACTTGTCGTTGTGAACGCATCGGAAATGTGTTTTTTCGTAACAATCTGATATTTGTGTCAAATCAGCGTTTTTGACCCTCCAATATCGAGATTTCAAGAATCAACGACGACAATCGACCATTACACGATTTTCAGCATCGAATATCGAGATTTCAAGAATCAACGACGACAATCGACCATTTCACGATTTTCAGCCTCGAATATCGAGATTTCAAGAATCAACGACGACAATCGACCATTTCACGATTTTCAGCCTCGAATATCGAGATTTCCAGAATCAACGACGACAATCGACCATTTCACGATTTTCAGCCTCGAATATCGAGATTTCCAGAATCAACGACGACAATCGACCATTTCACGATTTTCAGCCTCGATCATCGAGATTTCCAGAATCAACGACGACAATCGACCATTTCACGATTTCGCCAAAATCTGACTTTGGTTCCGATGAAATGACGATTTGTCGTTGTGAACGCTAAAATACGACTCGGACATGTGGCGTTTCGGACACAATGACCATTTCACGATTTTCAGCCTCGAATATCGAGATTTCCAGAATCAACGACGACAATCGACCATTTCACGATTTTCAGCCTCGATCATCGTGATTTCCAGAATCAACGACGACAATCGACCATTTCACGATTTCGCCAAAATCTGACTTTGGTTCCGATGAAATGACGATTTGTCGTTGTGAACGCTAAAATACGACTCGGACATGTGGCGTTTCGGACACAATGACCATTTCACGATTTTCAGCCTCGAATATCGAGATTTCCAGAATCAACGACGACAATCGACCATTTCACGATTTTCAGCCTCGATCATCGAGATTTCCAGAATCAACGACGACAATCGACCATTTCACGATTTCGCCAAAATCTGACTTTGGTTCCGATGAAATGACGATTTGTCGTTGTGAACGCTAAAATACGACTCGGACATGTGGCGTTTCGGACACAATGACCATTTCACGATTTTCAGCCTCGAATATCGAGATTTCCAGAATCAACGACGACAATCGACCATTTCACGATTTTCAGCCTCGATCATCGAGATTTCCAGAATCAACGACGACAATCGACCATTTCACGATTTCGCCAAAATCTGACTTTGGTTCCGATGAAATGACGATTTGTCGTTGTGAACGCTAATATACGACTCGGACATGTGGCGTTTCGGACACAATGACGACTTGTCGTTGTGAACGCATCGGAAATGTGTTTTTTCGTAACAATCTGATATTTGTGTCAAATCAGCGTTTTTGACCCTCCAATATCGAGATTTCAAGAATCAACGACGACAATCCACCATTTCACGATTTTCAGCCTCGAATATCGAGATTTCAAGAATCAACGACGACAATCGACCATTTCACGATTTCGCCAAAATCTGACTTTGGTTCCGATGAAATGACGATTTGTCGTTGTGAACGCTAATATACGACTCGGACATGTGGCGTTTCGGACACAATGACGACTTGTCGTTGTGAACGCATCGGAAATGTGTTTTTTCGTAACAATCTGATATTTGTGTCAAATCAGCGTTTTTGACCCTCCAATATCGAGATTTCGAGAATCAACGACGACAATCCACCATTTCACGATTTTCAGCCTCGAATATCGAGATTTCAAGAATCAACGACGACAATCGACCATTTCACGATTTTCAGCCTCGAATATCGAGATTTTCAGAATCAGCGACGACAAACGACCATTTCACGATTTTCAGCCTCGAATATCGAGATTTCCAGAATCAACGACTACAATCGACCATTTCACGATTTTCAGCCTCGATCATCGAGATTTCGAGAATCAACGACGACAATCGACCATTTCACGATTTTCAGCGTCGATCATCGAGATTTCGAGAATCAACGACGACAATCGACCATTTCACGATTTTCAGCCTCGAATATCGAGATTTCGAGAATCAACGACGACAATCGACCATTTCACGATTTTCAGCCTCGAATATCGAGATTTCAAGAATCAACGACGACAATCGACCATTTCACGATTTTCAGCGTCGAATATCGAGATTTCCAGAATCAACGACGACAATCGACCATTTCACGATTTTCAGCCTCGAATATCGAGATTTCCAGAATCCACGACGACAATCGACCATTTCACGATTTTCAGCCTCGAATATCGAGATTTCCAGAATCAACGACGACAATCGACCATTTCACGATTTCACCAAAATCTGTCTTTGGTTCCGATGAAATGACGATTTGTCGTTGTGAACGCTAAAGTACAACTCGGACATGTGGCGTTTCGGACACAATGACGACTTGTCGTTGTGAACGCATCGGAAATGTGTTTTTTCGTAACAATCTGATATTTGTGTCAAATCAGCGTTTTTGACCCTCGAATATCGAGATTTCCAGAATCAACGACGACAAACGACCATTTCACGATTTCGCCAAAATCTGACTTTGGTTCCGATGAAATGACGATTTGTCGTTGTGAACGCTAAAATACGACTCGGACATGTGGCGTTTCGGACACAATGACGACTTGTCGTTGTGAACGCATCGGAAATGTGTTTTTTCGTAACAATCTGATATTTGTGTCAAACCAGCGTTTTTACCCCTCGAACATCGCGATTGCGAGAACAACGACGACAATCGATCATTTCACGATTTCGCTAAAATACGACTCAGTTTCGGACGCAATGGCGATTGCGACGAATTGAACTACGAATACTATTTTTCGACGAATTGTATTTTCGATGAATTGTATTTTAGATTAATTTTTTTCGATGAATTGTTTCCGATGAATGGTAATTTCGATGAATTGTTTTCGATGAATTGTATTTTCGATTAATTGTTTTCGTTGAATTGTATTTTCGATGAATTGTTTTCGATGTTGTATTTCGATTAATTTTCCGCATACGTCACCGGTCACTCTATTTTGTGTATTTTTTTCCTGTACGACACGATAAGAGAATCATTTTCATTGCATAACAATCGGAAAATTAAGATATTGCCGTCTTTCTGAAAAGTAGTTCTGAAAATTTAAAAATTCCTCGAAATCCGGGTTTTTAGATTTTAGGAGGTTCCCTCTTGTCTCTGCACAAAATCTATCATCGGATTCGTATTCTGCACGAAAAAATACGTTTAAATATGATGTGGAGAAAAATTTTCTAGCGATTTTTGATGTTGATGAAAAAAAAGTGCTCAAATCGTCGAATTCGACCGGGATGAGGGAGAAAATCGCGATTGAAGTTTTGAATTATTCCCGACCAGGTAACGGCATCAATTAACGCGTAAGCCATTCGCCGGTCACTCTATTTTGTGTACGCCTGTTGCATTTGGTATTTAAGTGCCACTGCTGAAAAATTGCATCGTTTATTCGAGGAAATATGATATAAAGCGCTCAATAGTATCTTTAGACACATTTATCTTTTGATGTTTGCACTTCGCGAATCTAATCTACTCGGCGAAATAAGTTCCAATCGACTCGCTATTATACAATTCGGACAATCAACTTCTATCGTTTATTTTTTTTTTTTCGTCCAGTCGCGAGTCACGGATCGAGAGCGTGAATTGGTCTATCAAAAAAACGACCTGTTGCATTTGTATTTCAGCGCCATCGTTGAGACATCGCTGGAAACTTTACACATCCAATGGGACACCAAAAGTTTTTCGAATGAATAAAAACAGGTGATTTTATTAACAGTTAACAGATATTCGATTTACAAAAAAAAATTGGCTTAAGCGGGACTCGACGCGATATTCTCCTTATCCTTTTCGCACTTTTCTATGATCCCTGTAATAATTTGCGATTAGATTCCGTGTAGTTTTGTTAGGTAATTAAATAGAAATTTATGAAGGATTCTCTTACTCCGAACGATCATTTGTAGCGCTATGACTGCCGGGGAGTCTGGCATTTCCGTGAGTACATTTTTGCCCTCGTCGCAGCATCTCGCTACGAGCGGATCGAGAGGCATCGATCCTAGAAACTCGATGCTCATTTCCTTCGCCATTTGACGACCTCCGCCCGTCGTAGCGGGGAATATCTCCGCGGAGCTCTGTTTTTAGAAAAATTAAACAATTATTAATCACCGTCTGCGGGCTTCGCGAATTTTGGGCGGATATTACACAATTATTTTGTTATTTTCGACGTGAGTTTCCATATCGAATATTAAGTTGGGTAAAAAAAAGGCAGTTTCGCAGATAGTACATTGTACGGGGTTTCGGAACAACTTTTGTAAGTTGTTACTGAACGATCAAAATCGATAATAGGATTACAAATACGTTTGGCATTTTTTTTACATCAAAGTGAAGATCCGAAAAAAGTATTTTAGTTCACATATTTCAACTGTTTTCTTTGCGAATTCTGCAAATTACATTATCGCGAAAAAATGTTTCATTTTTTTCCGACGTAGTTGAAAATTCTCGTAGATAACGTGAAGAGACTTAGATATTTTCAGTTTTTTCTTAATATCGATTTTATCGAGTCAGTATTTATCGGTACTTAAGGCGCTTTGCGATCTACTGTACTTCTCAATAAGTGCGATTACTTGCCTTGCAATTCGGACATATGAAAGCACTCATATTCTCAATTACGCCGGTTATAGGAATGTTGACTTTACGACAGAAGTCGATTTCTTTTCTCACGTCCAAGAGAGCGACTTCCTGCGGAGTCGTAACGATAATTGCTCCCGTTACACCCGCACCCTTGAGGTAAGAGGTCGCCGAGAGATGTTCATCCGACGTACCCGGAGGTGTATCCAGTATCAGATAATCCAAATTTCCCCAATCGACTTCCGACAAAAATTGTCTTATCATTCCTGGGGAGTCACACGTTCGAATTAATTAGCGTTAGCATAACAGCATAGAAACGAGAAAGTGTTTGGACAACGAGTGTTTACCGTTTTTCTTTGGTCCTCTCCATATTACAGCATCGTTTGGACTGCTCAGCAAGAATCCTATGGACATCAGCGATAAGTTGTCCTCCACGTACTACAAATGTTAAAAAAATTATAATAATTAGCCGTAACTTACGAGAATAATAACTATTGCTGTCGAAAAAATTCGGTACTTACAACAGGTGACCAACCAGATCCACTCTGATGCACTTGTTCGCCGAGTACACCAAGAACTCTCGGCTGAGAAGGTCCACAGATATCTATATCCAATACTGCAATCTGTATAAAAAATAATTTAAAAAATAATAAATACGTTTTCGTTATTATCCAATTATTCAATTAATATTCTACAAAGAGAATTCTTCTTTAGTAATGTTATCATTTATACAGTACTGACAGTTCCTCGATAATAATTAAACTATCCTGCAATCTTTCTTTTAATCATTGGACTTTGATTTATTGTACAATTATTGATGTTAATATTCTATAAAAATTGTTATTTTTGAGTAATTGTATCATTGTTACTGTATTGCCAGTTTCTGGTGAACAATTGCTATGAAACCAATATGTGTTTATTTTTCAATCTTTCTTTACTTTTTTAAATTTTTGTTTATAAACTACAAAATTCTGTTTATATTCTACAAAAATAATTCTTCTCGAGAAATATTATCATTGTGACAATATTGCCAATTCTTCGAAAATAATCGCTATAAAACCAATATGAGTTTATGTTTCAATCTTTATATTAATTTTTTAATTTCTGCTTATAATCTGATTATCGAAATTAATATTTTACAACAATTATTTTTCTCAAGAAAATATTATCATTGTGACGATATCGCCAGTTCCTCAAAAACAATTGCTATGAAATCAATATGGATCTTTACTTTATCTATTTATTTTTCTTCAATCTTCAATTATTATCAATCATAAAAATTAATTTTCCACAAAAATGATTGTTCTCAAGAAAATATTCTTATTGTGACAATTGCCAGTTTCTCAAAAACAATTGCAATGAATCCAATATGGATCTTTACTTTACTTATTTATTTATTTTATCATTCAATTTTCGTTTATTATTATTCAATGATAAAAATTAATTTTCTACATACATGATTCTTCTTGAAAAATATTCTTATTGTAACAATATTGCCAGTTTCTCAAAAATAATTGCTATGAAACCAATATGGTGCTATAGGGGTAGTAATCAATAGGAGACTGGTACAAGCCGACACGACACAAATAGCTATAGACTATCGCAGCAGAGTTCTCTGCTTCAGGTCATTCTCCAAACTCTCAGTGTCGTATCCAGTTCATTGGTCATGTTACAATGTACATTGAAAATCATATGGATTTTCTTGGATTGGGAAAAAGGGTACGTACATCAAACATTCCTCGTTATTCTTACGTTTCTATCGACGTCGTCAGCTGCCAGTGCTCTTGCCAATAGAGAAGTTATTGTGCTTTTGCCGACTCCTCCTTTCCCCGACAAAACTAGAAGTTTATATTTCACCGTAGCCAATTTTTCTTTCACAAGCGCTATCCCAGGATCCGGAAGTTTCGTAGCTCCCGAAGAGCATATATTTTGATTTGGACAACCGGCGCATGCTGAAGTTTTTCCAGCGCTTTCGCTTTGTGTCCCGGGACAATCTATAATGCAGAATTTTTATCGTTATTTTCGAAAAAAAAAAAACAAAATGTCTATAACTTGCGAAATAAATTCTCGCGCCTCGAAAATCAAATTAATAAATGTGTGTTTTTTTTTAAATCAACAATATCGTGAACGAAAATTGACGAAATAAACAAAACAAAAATTGTGATGTAATTGTTGCCGTATTATTGCAAAGTGTCATCGAAATACAAATGATTTTTTTTTTTTACATAACCTCCTCGTGATCGATTACTATCGTTACGTTTGTAGACAGTTAATTTATCTCAATTACGCTGTAATGAATCGGTAGTGCAAATTTTTTGTTTATTCAATTACGGAAATGGATGATTTTTCGAGTGACAGAGTAGTTCGATACATTATTGAAAGTTTCTTACGTTCTGGAGCTTCTGTTGGAACATCAGCCATGACAGCGGACGTACTGCGGAAATTTTATGGAAAGGGTTGCGAGTCTACGTGCAAAATTCGAAAATATAGATAATTCATTGTTTCGAATTCTTATACTGGAAATTAATGATCGTATCGGCGATGCATGAAAATTATTAGGACGAAAATTAGAAAGTCGTTATTAAAAAAAAAATCTTTTATTATCGCGTGATAAAGCAAATTCAACCGTGGAGTACAGTAGGCTCATCGATGCCGTACACAGAGCCGGTGATACCAGTACGCGCGAGTGATTATAATAAAAGTTCAGCTTTAATGCCCTGGCGACCCAGTATGGGATACGAAAACGTTCAACTCGTTCCGCTGTGAGTATTTCATATTCAATTATCTTCGTTTATTGCCCCCCGTTCGCTTATCGATTAAACAAATTCGTCTAAATACATTTCAAATACCGTTTTCCCCTCCGACTCGACAAATTTGCGTGATTCGTAGATTCAATAGATAAAACGTTTTTTGCTCAGATCGCGAAAGTGCGTATCCAGTTACGCGGTCGATCACACGAACGCGATGTCGACTCAGACCTTGAAATTTCCGAATCTCGTTACCGGATATCAGAGAAATCCGATGCACGCATCTCAGGCAATTCACACGAGATACACGCCGAACGAATGGTTTCAGAAGCAAATACGATTTTACAACGAAGCCGATTCGAATACTCATTTTTCCGAGAGAATGAGAAACGATGCTGTAAAAGTAATGAGGTAAAAAAAGCGTTGAAATAAATCGAAACAATTATGAATTATTCGAGAACAACAATTTTGTTAATATCGTTTTTTTGTTTGTGATTCAGATCGGCGGATGAAAAAATTCAATACGCTCAGTACGACACGGGTCGTCGTATCGGCGAGAGAATAACCGACGTGACTTTTTGGCGCAACGAGATAGCCTCAGAGTTGGAAAAACTCGTACACGAGTGCGAACGTCTTCAGGATTGTCGTAGTGTTCTCGAGAAATCGATTCAGGACATCGAGGGTCCGTTACACATTGTCGAGGAGTGTCTGTATCACCGCGAGGCGCGAAAGGGAACGGAACTCGTTCACGACGAGTCGGAGAGATCGCTGCTTCACGAGGTCGCAAATTTGCGCAACAGCCAGAAGAGACTCGAGGCTTGTCTCGACGCTTGCAAAGATCAGGTAGGATTTCGATGCTCTACCGGATATCCCCGTTCAGCGTGTTCTTCGTCTGTTCGCAGTTGAGAAATTGTCGGGCGTCGCAAAATCAACTCGAACTCGATATGAAAAATAAAGAAAGTGCTCTTGGAATAGACACGCTTTGTCATCAATTGAACAATTACAGTCACGGATTGCAGTATTATTCCGGCATCGAGAAATACGATCCTTGGTAAGACTCGCGCGATCACGAGTCGGAAAAACTATCGCAATTATTACTAATTGCTTTGATACGGTCTTTGCAGCGTTTCGGAACAAGAATCGTGGGCCGACGCCGCTAATAGAATCGTCCAAAGATCGCAAACCGAGAGAACAAAGTCTTGCCAATTGCGAGCCGATGCCGAGGCTCTCGTTAATCGCGTTGCTCGCGATATGTGGGAATCGTGGACCAATACCAACAACGCTTTAACACGTCGATCGTCCGAGCTGCTCGAAGCGAAGAGCCACTTGCAACAGCACATTAATAAGGTTTATACTCCAAAACGCTGCCAAGAATCCAACTTTGAAATGTATGTTTATTTTTTTTCTTTTTAATACTTCTTATTTCAGGTCAATCAAGAGATTTTCGACGTTGAAAAAAATCTCGAATTAATGCGAAAAGCTATAGCGGACAAGAGTCACGCACTCAAAGTCGCGCATACGAGACTCGAGGCGAGAATGCATCGACCGGAACTTGAACTTTGTCGCGATTACGCTCACGTGAGGTAAAGAAATATGCAACTATTTTTCACGATATGTATTATTTCGGACGATAACAAAAAGAGAATTTAACAATTGATTCGAAACTTTCGCGATTTCGATACAGTTTACAGAAAGAAATCGATGATATTAATCGTCAAGTCGAGAGAATGCATAAAGTTCTTAAGGAAATGGAGAATCAACATCAGCGATTGTTACGCACGCGTAACGCTCTCGAACACGATCTCGCATTGAAAATCGACGCGATGTACATCGACAAGGAAAAAGTCGGCGGCCTTAGACGCGCTTATCCCGTAAACGCACTGTTTAGATTCTAATTATTACGCGATCACGATTTCGAAAAAAAAAAAACAAACAAACAAACAAAAAGCACTCTACTGCCGCGCGATTTATGATACGTCGAGAATGCACTCCTAAAAATCAATTTTTAGGGACTAACGTGTTATTTCATTGGACGTATACCACGGAAATTGCGCATTAAAAGTTCGTTAATTATTTAATAGAATTGTCTGTACAGTAGAACCGGACTCGCTATCCGCGTTACGCTAATTCATGTCGATTCACATAGCTCGGCATTGGTATGTTCAATCCCTGTTTAGCTTCGAAAAACGTGTAAGAAAGTGTTATCTCGTCGATAAATTCCATTTTCGGATCTTCCGCAAATTCGGGATCGATGTAGAAGAACACCGGCATGTCCACCTGCAAAACGATTTCGTCAATAAAAATATATTCTCCTTGTTGTCTTTTGTTTTTATTTCCTTTCTTGATTTTTATCGTTTTACCTGTTCGTGTGCGTTGAGCTGTTGCTCTTCGAAGCAAAAGCATTGTATCTTATTGAAGTATTGACCGGCTTCAAAAGGCACCACGTTGTAAGTAGAAATCCCCGTCACTGTTTCGTCAGTAGGATTTGTCGCTGTGTAAAAAGCTAAAGCCGTTTCGCCAGGAACAACTCGTAGTTCTCTCTGCTGCGGCTTAAAGTTCCACGCCATTGCGGAAGCCGTGTCGGCGTTGAAGCGTATCTTTATCTCCCGATTCTTGACGGCTTTCATGTTTTCCAAATTGGTACTATCCTGCGTCAGCGTCCCTCCGTAACTGGTAGACTACATTGATAACAAAAAAAACAAAATGGCCGTTTTTTTTCGAAATTATTTTGAGAGTTTTTGTTTACCTGACAGAAAATTCTGTACAGCGGAACTGCGGCGTAAGCCAATCCCATTGCTAATGCTCCGGCAGCCGTCAAGTAATTGACTGTTGTGATTCTCCGCTTGCGCGACACTTCGCTGCTATCAATGTGATCTTTGAACAAATTTCTTCTGACATTCGTGAAGAAATTTCTCGCGTAACTCTTCGACGCGCACCGATACGACTTGAATAACATTGTTTTTTTTTTTTTTTTATCGGGATAATCTGACGACAGCCGAACTAACCTCAAAACTATATTGTTTCTATCGGTTTTATCGTGAATTGATTAGTTTTTACGTTCAACATTTATTCGCGAAGTTTTATAGAGTTTGCGCTTTATCGTTTTCCACCGTTGACAATTCATGCACCACACAAGTTTTCACGAAAATCTTGTGTTATCGTTGAGACACGCGAATCGCCTCTCGTACGGAGGCTGCCATGTTGCATTGGCCGTCTGATCGCTACTTGACTCTTATCCCTCATTCCCGCACAGCTGACTGGCAAAGGCAATAATCTACGTACTCTTTGCTCATATTTACTGTTTATTTTTTTCTCTCAAGAATTTTGATGGGTGTATTATCGGATATAGAACAAAATATTATTTCGTAACAATTAAAAACTACTCATTATTACTATACCGTTGAGATTATCTACGTAAGCATTGTATGAAACTGAATGTGAAAAAATAGATCATTATCGATTAACCAGTATAAATACTAAAAAAAAAAAATTTTTTAAGTACTTGGCGTCAAGGCGCTACCCCGCCTCTTGAAATCGGGTTATTGTGGTTTGATTGAAATATTGTGGTCTTTAATTAAAAGTTTTGAAGATAACGGGCATTTTTAGTGCATTTGTTTCTTAAGATTATTCTCGTCATCTGTGATATTAAATTTGTAATAAAATACGAAATTTGACCAAAAGAAAGCTTGAAGAAAGCTTATGATTACATTCTCCCTCTAATATCCACACTTTGTTGCTTAATGTCTCAACAACGTCCGATCGACGACAAGTTTAACTGCATGGGAGTTATACGATTACCGCAAATTATATCTCGTTGTATTTCTCGGCCTCTTTTTTTTCCGTTCCATCGGTCTCCCCCTCTTCTTGCTCTTACGTTTGATGATACGTCGACGTTTGATTTTTGACGAAATCACCATGTTTCTTTGACAATTTCGGCTTCTCAATTGATATCCTGCAATACAAAGGGAACATCGTTCAAATTCAAAGTCGCAACATTCCTGATCTGATATTTTTTACTTCTACAATATATTCTACACGAATACACGGACCGTTTCATTTTCTCATATTTATTATCGTATATCATTATATGAAAAACTATAATATAATACTTGAATTCTTATATCCTAAGGACTAGAGAGTCTTTGTTTGGCACATTGAAGAGGTATTTTTCTTTTTTTTTTTTTTCAATTATTCCTGTAAACTTGTTACATCAACTTCGTCGATACGATTTCCAATATATCTGTATGTCACTTCGTAAAATATACGTATACCTCGTAATGTTCGACAAGCACCAGCAGTGTAAATCGCTCGCAGCATAATACCTTAGTTTACGCGCGTAAAATATTCGATACATTTTTTTTCTACTCCGATAATACTTTTGGCACGTACTCGGCAACCACGTGTATTACAATATTTCCTAATCGAACGGAAAATTCGATCGAAGAAATAAAATGAATTAAACGCGAATCAAATAATCAGTAACGACGATCGGCATTCGCCTCAGGGGAGCGGGGCGAAGTTCTCGGCGACGCCATCCCCGATCTCAGACTTGAGGACGTTTGTATATCGTACAAGTGGGTTCTCTCGTGATCGCGAAGATGATGCCGATGCTTGAAGCGTTTTTTGCATCTCGCGCATTGAAATCGTGGACCGACACCGCACTCGAGTCTCAGGTGTCTCGTGAGATTGCATTTGTGAGAATAAGTTCTGCCGCATCTCGGACAGAGGTAAGGTGGACCTTCTTCGGTATCCTTAAGTCTCTTCCAAGCTGTAACAAAAAAATGTCGTGTTTTCGTGAAAATTTGGACGGCCCGGCTTTCTGCGTCACGGGAGCAGCGGGAAACAACGCAAAGAAAAAAAAATCTCTCGAATAACGAGTGGAGCATGAAAACTGGCAAAAAATAAGAAAATTGTGAAATAAGATACACCAATGCATGCAATTTGCGAAATAAAACTAACGGATACACGAAGAAATAAATAACTAAGCTTAAATTTATTAATCCGAGTTTATGCGAGTTTTATTGTCGATATATATATATATTTTTTTTTATAAGTAATCGTACCGAATACTCATTTTTTTATCGTCATTTTGTACAATCGTGTACATCGCTTATCAGACTATTTGTCTCTTTTATTAACTCATATATCTATTACGTAATCATCGTTCATTTCTCAAAACTCTATGAAAATAATTGACTCTCGGTCCGTCGAATAATTTTTGGACACTTTTTTTTTTGGCAACAAAAAATATTTCACGATGATAGTTTTATCGTTGTTTTTTTTTTTTTTTTTCACATCCACACAAATTCGTTACATTTTTCATTCACGCTATAATAATTTTTATTAAACATAAACCGTATGGCAGTGGAATCAGTCCGATTTTGTTTTTGTTACTGTGAGATTGTTTAGTTCGCGATAAGGTAAGCTTCGATAACGTTTATCGATAAATAAAATAAAATAAATTGCTTTGAATCGAAAAAAAAAAACAAAAAAATATAATAATTAAGCGGCCTTATTTGCCAGCGACATGCGTTGGTTGTGAACAAAAAAAAATAACAGCTTACGCCTATCTCTTTGGAACTAAACGCAACGATATCGATCGCACGATAAAGAAATAACGAATTCTTTAACGCTATGTGTAAATTAATGATAACGCTTAAACGCTATATATAACGACGCGTATATGGCATCTAAAAAAATATATTTCGAATATACGATCCTTCAAGGATATCGAACACTTTAGTGTATTTAATTGAGCACCGAATATGAGTTTTTTTCGCCCGAATTTATTCAGGACTTTTGATGCGTACGCATGTGAAGCACAAGATTATGTTTGTGTTTAGATTTCTTGTGACAAATCGGGCACTCGAATTGCGGCTCGACGCCGCACTCGAATCTTATGTGACGATTCAGTGAGTGCGGTCTCGTGTAAGCGTTGCCGCAACGAGGACACGAATAGCCCGCACTTGGACTAACTCTCGGCAAATTCGTTTGCGCGACGGTCTGACCACTTGCCGCGCAGGAGTTGACCATTTCCGTTTGTTTCTGAACCTTCGCAACTTCCGAATAATCATCGAGACGGCAATTTTTCGCCTCCACAACGGTACAATCGTTTCCGGGAGTAAGATTCTCGGTCATGTGATTTTCCGCCATCAGACGTAGATACATAGATTGATACTGGTAGTACCACTCGATAGCGGCCCCTGGCGAATACTTGAGCTCTAGAAAAATACATAAAGCAAAGATTTTCATACGTGAGATACTCGTTTGTTCGTCGCTTTCGGCTAAAACGATATACTTCGTTTCGCTCTCTTTCGATTCTTTTCTTTTTTTGCTCCAACCTTTGATCGATTGAGATTACTTCATTTCGAATTTGGATTTGTTGCGATAATCCAATTTCGCGGATTACATCGGTTACAAGACGACACGTTGTTATTTTATGCGTGAACTGACGAGCACAACAATCGGACTTTTAAAATTAATATTATAAATAGTAAAAAAAAAAAAACGGAACACGTATACCATTCACCACGAAACACCACCACTGAGGGGGAGGATAAGTGACTATTGCAGCAGTCACGTGACTTGCGATTTGTTATAGACTCGGATAAGTTAACGAACCATATGTGGCTTATTGTCTATGATAATTAAAACTTATAATATACTCCGCAGAGACTCGCATCCTGCGGCACACCGACTTACATTAAATAAACCATGAAAATGAAATATTAATGAACGCGCATTATAAAACTATAGTCTTATGCACTCGATCATTGACTTTGTTATTTAAGAATTTTTTTAATGAAATCATCGTCAATGTTGTGCGTACGGCGATAATGAAGTCGGAGTTCGTATTTGTAATAATACTTGTGGGGGCAAAATGTGCAGCGAAACGTTTTTTCCTTTCCGCAACGAAATTTTATATGTCGGTGAAGACTCGCAGCTTCAATGTATATAGCTATTGCCGCAATTGCTACAAGCGAATGGTCTCGAGTTCTCGGCGTCGCTGCTGTCCACCGTATAACGACGCACTTTGCCCAGTGGTTTGTTATTAGATTTCGAAGTTGTCTGCCTATTTCGACAATTCTTTCGTATCTTCAATCCATATCCTGAAATTCAAAGGCAACTTTTTTCAGAAAATTTTCCAAATTCGTTCGGAGCCCATGCAACTATTACCCTTTTACATAGGACGCGTACAACACGAGTTACAAAGTACTCGAACCTCGTCTCTACACGAATAACCGACGCTACAGCTTTCATTTTGTACTTTTTTCCATTCAGTACTAATTAATGGATACGTTTTCCTTCGAGATGCGTGAACATAATACGCGTAATTGTCGTACACACACCTCATATTAATTCTCTCATTTTAACTTAACTGACTTAACTAATATTTATAATACACTGTAAGAAGAAATAGTAAATTAAATGTATTGGTATTGGAAGCTGTTATGCATAAACTGGTATATTAGATTTAATATAGAATAGCGATAAAAAATTAATATAATTTTATAATGGAACTAAATTAAATTATTGGATTTAAAATATTTTTATAGTAAAGTTAAGTGAATTATTAAAATTAGCGTATCTCGACGGTTTTTAATTCGTTGATTCAGTGTAGCGGTTTATGCATAAAAACTATCAGTACATTAAAATTCCACCAATTTTATTTTATAGTATAAGCTATCTTTGCTGGCGTACGAATGGTCCGATCGATAATAGAAGATTTGCGTTTAATCAATGCTTAGGTTTTAATAATGATTATCCCTTTAACAGAATTGCTTTTTACAGCGATAAGTAATCGTTGTTTTAGGTACGTCGGCTTCTGTTAAATTAAATAAACAAATAAAGAATTCTTAACAAACGCGTGAATCAGCTTGTAAGTAATACGGATTTCCCTTCCAATGCGTTGATTTCTTATTAAAAGCAACAATATTTATTTGCAATCGGTTTGCGCTTATGCATCGGGTGTTTTTGCTGTTATATCAGTTTCCCTATCAGCTCTTCCGTAATTCTGTGCGTACTGTGGGAATTAACTTGCAAATTGCTTTAATAATAACGCTTAATCGGGAAAAACTTGCAGTATATGCTAACAACGATTTTGCACGCATTACAAGAAGTGCTTTGCGGCAACAACGAATTTTGATTTCAGGTTTATGATAATTAAAAACTACGCATCATTATTATATTCGCTGAAATTCCGATTGTCGCACGTCGATTTATATTGAATGATACATTGCTCGATCAACTCATTCCTGATATTGTGTGTTTTACAATAATGTTTCATCAGATCGTTTCTGAAATAAACATCATACAGGCATAGATGGCAATGAAAGGTTTTTTTTTGTTTCCACATTCCCATTGTTGATGTCCTCGAAGACTGTACTTCTGATTGCAGCTTCTTCCGCAGGCCACGCAGATAAATTCTTCCGACTTCTTGCCCACTGATCCATTTTTACATTTCGATATAGTCGCGGACGCGCGGACGCTTTCGTCCGCTCGATTGATATTCTGAAATTCAAAGGCAATCTTGTTGAAGCATTGTTCCAAATTATTTGAATCTCAAATAACGATTATCCATACACATCGGACAACTCAAACCGTATTTCACTATTTTCCAACCAGAGCTCCAAGAAAGTATATAGTAAAAAATTAAGCATTGCGTTCATGATATTTATTATTATTCAGTACTAATTAACAGATATGCTGTTTTTCGTGATTAATTAAGGCATCATAAATGCGTTTAATTATCATACATAAAAAAAAACGAACATTAATGTAGAGTTCAGTTATCGAGGCAAGTCGTTTACAGTATTTTATATTACCTTATCATAAATTAACGAAAAATATTCTTCGTAGTCTATCTTTATTCTCGTTTAACTAACAGTATTAGGATAGTTTTCAAACGCAAATGTAATAATGTAATGTAACGGTGATCAATATAAATGCTTTATAAATGCTTTATATTGATCACCATTAAAAAAAAATAGTATTAGTGCTTTCGACGACAATGAATTTTCATGTCGGACTTGTAATAAAAAGTCTGCGAGCAATAGTTGCAACGAAACATTTTCTCCTTGTTGCCACACTGTACTTTCTGATGACGTCGAAGATTGTTCAATCGATTGTAGGTTTTTCCGCACTCCACGCAAGTGTAATTCTTCGAGTCCGTGAGACGCCAAATTTTTTTAACTGCTAGATGAGGACGATTTCGGCTCCGGGTTTGTTTGCCTGCAAGTCAAACACAATCTCGATATAGTAAAATCTTGAAACTCTTAGTTTTTCTTTTTCAAACAATCATATCTAAACACACCTATCGATTTTGGGTCTTAATAAAACATATTCAGGGAAAATTTATGTCCGCGTTACGTAAAAAAAAGATAATAGCTAATTTTTTTTTTATTATTATTATTTCGAATGTGAAGCGCTACACTCGATATAGAGTTGTTTTTTCTTCCGTTGTAATGTCGCTTAACAGTTAGGAAAATTTAGAAATCTGTGATCGATGGCTCGGTGGTTCATAAATCAGTCTCTCGAGACTCGGTAATCTTTGGCATATTTTTGATTTAGATTAATGACGATTCTGCGGTAACAACTCTCTGGGAATTTTGTGCTTTCGTCGCGAATGAGATTCCAATTCGGATTTGTAATAAAACGCCATTGAGCAGAACTCGCAGTGAAAAGTCTTGTTTTTTCCACATTCCACTCTCTGATGTCGATGAAGATTGTACTGTCGCGTGTAGACCCTTCCGCACGTGAAGCAAACGTTGTTATGTCGATTATCGCCCATCAGACTCTTCGTTTTTTTGACGACCAGACCAGGTTTTGGGACGGTGAAAGCATTGCGATTTCGACCACGCGTTTGGATCCTCGACTGTGTTTCTGAAACACGAAGACAATTTTGTTAAAGCTATCGTTCCCGATCACTCGACAAAACGACGCTCGGGTTTGGACCCACTGATTGTCTTACATTGAAGTAGGAAAGAGTTATTTTAACGCATCAACCCGTTACGACGAATAGGTAATTTGTCGCGAACAAACGGCTCACCGTAATTTTTCGTACACGTGTATTTTTCACATACAAGTTGACAATTGTTTTTTCGTCTCTCATTTAATCCTCGAGAAACATTATTCATAGATCATTGGTTACAAAGAAATCAAAAATAAGATTATTTATTGCGTATTTTTTTTATCGCGATTCATCTAATCCTACTTTACTTTAATATAATGTCTGAAATCAGTCGGAAGTATAAAACAACATTGAGGATAGTCATGCACGCCGTTAGCCAATAGCGGTGTTCAACATTAGTTTCTTACGCGGCCTACTTGAACAGTTCTTCTACCAATTCACTCGGAACTTTGTGTCGACTGTAGTAATGTTTTTTCAGTTCAAATTTGTAATAAGAAGTTTTGGGACAGAATTTGCAGTGAAACGATTTTTCCTTTCCGCACTCCCATATCTGATGACGTTGGAGAGTAGCCAATCGAAGATAAGCTTTTCCGCATGTCGAGCAAACTTGATTCTTCAACAGTTCGGGACGGAAGCGTTTTTTGACGATAACGCCGGGTCTGATCTTGCATACGCTCTTTCCGTTTCTTCGATGTTTCTGGTTGTTCCATAATCTTCCTGAAATTGAAAGACAACGTCGTTGAAGACATTTTTTCCAAATTTATCAGTCGCTAAATAGCTTTTACCACTTCTAATACTATTCCATTTCGCCGTAAATTCAATGATTCACATACGCTTTTGAAAAATCTCAAACTTCTCAGCTCGTTTATTCGTAAGCGTTTTACAACGTTGTTATCGTATCAATAAACTTTAACAGATGTGATAACCGAGATCTGTATTAATTGTTTATCTGTCCTATATTGTAATCTATATTACGATTATTCGTTGGAAGTTTCAAGATCTAACAGCCAAAGCAAACAAAGAAAAAAAAAAAGAAGTTTTTTAGCATGAATAAGCGTCAAATGAGCTCAGAGCAAAGTACCAAGTATTGAAGGATCAGCGAGATATTACATGTGCAGATAAATACATATTATATTGAGTGATTCTTATTGTTACGCCGTTCGTCCATTGTTCTTATTTCATCGACAGAGTTTGTTTTAGAAAAATAATAAATTAATTGCTATTCGTGGCGTTATACATTTAGGTATCAGTTTTTGCACTGATCCGCCCTCATTCTCTGAGCACATCGTTGATTAGTTCCTTTGGAACTTTGTGCCCCTGTTGCAAATGTCCTTTCAGATCGAACTTGTAGTAGAACGCTTTTGGGCACAAGTTGCAGTAGAATGTCTTCTCCTTGTTTCCACATTCCACTTTTTGATGTCTTCGTAGATTATCTAGACGCGTGTACGTCCTTCCGCACGCCAGACATATATATTTCCTCGATACCTTGTCCACAGCGTATTTGCGAATCTTGAGAAGTGGATTGGATGTTGGATTGTAGGGTATCCGTTGATTTTGTTGACGCATTCGCCTCAATTGAATGCCTGAAATACAAAGACAATCCTCGTTGAAGCAATGTTCCAACCACTTTCGTTTGTTTTGTCTCGTACATCGCAAACATACGAGATACTCTACGCACACGAAAACGCAAAATCTGGAATTTTAGTTACTAAGGATCTATTAGCACACATTGTATTGTTCGAATTTTTTATTACTACATACAACACTTTGTTATTTTGGGTCGTGAAAGTTAAACACATGTATTTCAATAGTTTAAGGTATAACTACGATTATTAATGGTATACAGTTTCCGATCGTTTCTGATAAAGTGGACCGTTTCTCCACGTTAAGTATTCGAAAATGTATTTTTATTTTTATGCCACGAGTCTTAGACTCACCGAGTTGGAAAATTGAATTGAAAAAAATATCATTGCTTTTCGGAATAATAAGGTCTTCTCGTATTACAACTATTGATTGTTTGCGTTGTGTCGGGACATTTGCGGTAACGATTTTTTGGGAATTTTGTGTCCCTGATAATAATGTTTCTTCAGTTCAAATTTGTAATGAAAAGTCTTCGGACAAAAGTCGCAGTGAAACGACTTCTCCTTGTTTCCGCACTCCACTTTCTGGTGTCGTTGAAGATTCGGTAGACGCGTGTAGGTCCTGCCGCATGCCAGACATATGTATCTCTTCGATGTCTTGTCCACGGCGTATTTTCGTATCTTGACAAGTGATTCAGTATTGAAGGGCTGATTTCGTTGGCACATTCGCCTCAATCGAATGCCTGAAATAAAAAGACAACGTCGTTCAAGCTATGTTCCGAGATTCTTTGGCTCATTTCTCATCTTCCTGATCGCATTGCTCTCGTAAATTTGTTACATTTATTCCGTCGATGCTCGACCTTCTATTTATCCCCATATAAAGTCGTTTTAACAGTTTATTTACTACATATAACATGAGTACACTTTTTCGTAGATCACGAAAGTCAACACATGCGCGACATAGCTTAATGTATATTAATAAGATTATTGATAGTAGTATAGTTCTTAATTGTCCATCGAGTGCCTCGCAGTGGCATCTTAACTTACTTGAGTACAAGTCTTAAATTCACGAAATTGTTAAATTAGAAGAAAAAAATAGCGTGGCAATTCGTCTTTTTAATTGCCACGTTGAAACTGTCGTTCGTTTACGTTCTGTCGAGCCATTTGCGGTAGCAATTTTTTCGGTACTTTGTGTCCGTGATAATAGTGATGTTGAAGTTCGAATTTATAGTGAAAGGCCTTTGGACATAGATTGCAATGAAACGATTTCTCCTTGCCGCACTCCCATATCTGATGACGTCGAAGGGTGTCGCGTCGAGTGTAGGCCCTCCGGCAAACCGGACAAACAAATTCCCTCGTTGTATTCCCAACTGTGCGCACTTTGACGGCAACTCCCGGCTTGACTTTGGCGTTGTGCTTGCGATTTCGTCGAAGATTTCGAAGCCACAGCATGTATTCTGAAATTCAAAAACAGTCGCGTTGAAGCAATTATTTTTACAATAATCGTATATAAATATATATAATAAATGGTACATCACTGCGCATTCAGAAGGCCGTCGAAATAAAAATTATTGTCGATCTGAAAACTTTGAAATGAATTTATTATTTCGCATGTACGATGTGATACACTTGTTATATATACGTCGATACTAATTGTAACTTAAAATTATAGTACGATGATGTATTTTTTTTCTATATCGACAAAAATAAGGATTAATAAAAATAGTAAATTGAGAGTATTGAACGCGATATCGCGCGGTTTGAGTATTCAATAAAAATCGCTTTGAAATGATTTTTCTTTCACGATCTTATGAGTATTAAATCAAAAAGTTCTGTAAAGTTTGTCGAATGGGAATTTATGATTCCGTTCATTCAATTAGTCTCCTGTTTAACGCGATATTCGTTCTCCATCTGCGTCAGTATTTGGGGCAATATGTGTCCCGGAATTTTGTGACCCTGATGCAGATGAGTCTTTAACTCGAATCTATGATAATACATCTTCGGACAAAATTTGCATTGAAATCGTTTCTCCTTGTTGCCACATTCGACGCGCTGATGACGCTGAAGATTCACTTGTCGATTGTAAGATTTGCCGCAATCCGGACAAACGAAATCCGTCCAACTATTGTTAGTCGGTGGTCTGCTTCTCTTGATGCCCGGTTCGGTTTTTGGTCTGAATCCACCCCTCATAACTCGTCGACCTCGTCGTCTCCTTGGTCGCTTTTCTGAAATTTTAAAGACAAATAATTTATTGAAGTGATATTCCAAGCTTCTTGAAACGGTCCGGAAGTAATTATTTAATTCGCGATCGCGCAATTTCAAACGATATGAAGAGAAAAAATAAATAAAACAAAAACAACACAGCGTAAAATGTTAGCACAATCTATCGGGGTTTAGGGGATTTTTTCCAATTCTGCACAAACTGAGATACTGACTTTTTTTTTTTTCAAATTCGTGTATTATTTCGTAGGAACAATTTGTTTACATAAATGTACACGTTAAGTTAAAGAAAAATGTACATCCAAAGCTGCGAGAAGAATATTTATGTTGCCAGTTGAAAATTTATCTGCAAACGATGAAAAGGAATTAAATTACATCCGTTTGTCGTTATCGGGAGTCGAAGCACTATCCGGTGTCGTTCTATTGATAACTTCGCTGTGAAACATTTTTCGGAGCGCTATGCGTTCGTCCAACGTGTCTCTTCAAATCCCAATTGTGATAGAAAACGCGCGGACAAAATTTGCAGGTAAACGTCTTCTCGCTTCCGCACTCAACTCTCTGATGTCTCTGAAGATTGTCCGCCCTATTGTAGGCTCTTCCGCATGTCGTGCAAACGTATTTCGTCAATCCGTCGTCCACGGAAACTTTCTTTCCCACTAACATCCGCGGCATAGTTTTGACGAGAAACGGTCCGGTATTGTATCGTTGATGCGTTTGGCTGTTCCATTGACCGCCTGAAATTCAAAGACAATATCGTTGAATCGTTTTTTTCGAACCCAAGTCAACTCCGTCTGATGCCTAACATTCAGAGATTTACATGCATTTTATTTTTCATTAATCAAGAGACATGGAATTTACAATATCAACACTTTTATTCCCACAACTCTACAACTGAGCAATTTTTCTATAATTCGCTTTTTTTTTTCCAAGATTCGATTATCGAAATCACTGATAGACGAACTTGTAACAAAAATGAAATTAACGTAATTATGAAAATTAAATTAAAAGTAATGTAATGTAGTAAAAAATAAAGTTAAATCTCTCGTTCTCCAAGCGTCCGAGATATTATGATACGAGAGAGCGGTCCGCCTGTGATAATGTTTGAGGCGATGTTTACAGTGAAGAGAGTTGTGAAAACCCAGAAGTGAAGATTCGCTCGTTAAGGGTAAATCAGTCTCGAGTCAGAGACGATGACTCTTTCTCATTACTCCTATGGAATAACTTGCGACAGCATTTCCTTCGGAACTTTGTGCACTCGATGACAATGCACCTTCAGATCGTATCGATGATAAAACGCTCTCGAGCACAAAGCGCAATGAAATTTCTTCTCGTTTCCGCATTCGATTCTTTGATGCCTTCGAAGATTTCTTTCGCTATTGTAGGCCCTTCCGCACGCCGGACAAATGCATTCTCTCGGTCTATTAACAGTTTTCCTCGTGTATCGTTTCCTCGTCGATTTATCCTCGCCGACGAATTGGCGAATACGAATTTTCGGTCGATTTTCTGAAACCAACAAAACGAGTGGATTAAAGTAGTGTTCCGAGATGAATTCGTCTAAAAACAAACCGTGACATCGTGTAAGTTTTTTCATTCCGTGAAACTCTAGAGGAAGTCTATTTACAAAATAAGTTTGTTAAAATATCTTATATCTCCCGATATTATTTATTATTTCGTATAATTCTTTACACAGTATTTATAACCGAATATTTAGCCGCCTTAAGTCGTCAGCAGTGTCCGTGTTGAGCGTACAAGTGATTTCTCAGCTCGTATCTGTACTTGAATTTTCGATTGCAAGCGAAACACGAAAATTGTCGCTCCTTATTTCCGCATTCGACTCTCTGATGCCTCTTAAGGCTGTCCAACCACTTGTATCTCTTTCCGCAACTATTGCAAATGTATTCGGGTTGCTGAACGTGAATGTAAGAATCACCGGCGTGAAGGACCGTCATGGAAAACGTTCCCGGCTGCGATTGTTCGCCGCCTCTCGACTCGTATGCTTCGTCGCTATCTACTGGTCGAGATTTATCCACTCCGAGATCCCTCGTTCGACTCTCGAGCATTCGTATCGCATCGTAGGGATCCATCGAAATGTCCGAAACTGAAGACAAAAAACAAATAAAACCGTTCTTCATTAGAATTGCAGGGGTACTATCAATTCTATAGATTGCGCTTCGAAATCTCTCATGAAATTTCGAGTAAACGTGCACCTCAAAAAAGAAATTTATAATAATTGGCGTGCATAGAGAACAAATTCGAAAACCGTTGAAATTACGTGATAGATCGCTCGATCATTTAAGTAATATTGGCTTTTTTTTTTTATTGATCTACAAACATCCCGAATCAATTAATCTTCACTACCGTGTAAACAAAATATTCGAAGATAATAGACATTGTCGAAACACAAGAAGTATATGTAACATTGATAAATATGTTCAAAATTGGTACAATGATTTTTGTTGTTGTTCTTAATAATAGTTGTGCTCGTAAATCGATACCTCGTCGTATATAATTCACTCGTAACAATAAATTGTTTAATTCATTAAATTCGATAACTATAGCGGTATTATAGTTGCCAGTGACGAATCCACACTCTTCGATTGATTTTCGTGTTGTTCGAGGTGTTTCGTCAACAAAAATTTGTACGCGAATTTCTTCTGGCAAATATTGCAAGTCGATTGTTTCTCTTTAACGCCGCATACGAGACGCTGATGCCTCTGGAGTGTGTCCCGTCGATGATAACTCTTTCCGCACTGAGCGCAATAATACTGCTGTCCATCGTAGCGTTCAGGATCCTCGAGGGATCGAAGAAACTCTTTGCACTTCTGCTGGTGTCTCTTCAAACTGTCGGGTCTCGTGTAGGAACGTTCACAACCGCTGCAGAAGTATTGCATTCCCTTTGCGGGCGGTTTGCTCTGATGGGTACGAACATTCGTGTCCATCGTTTGACCTATCGACGAACTATCGAAAAAGTAACCGAGATCAGTCTGAAAAGGTACCGTGCAGTCTCCGGATATGTCGTCGGCCTCGAGAACGATTCCTTCCGAACTCTCGTCTGCAAAATTAAAAAATATTCAAACGTTAGTAATTTTTTTTTGTTTCAATGTTAATTCTAATTATATTGCTGGCGTCATGCTATTGAGGCCATGCATGGGGGTTAATTTCGTTGCTGAACATTAATAAAAAAATGATTGTAATTATCGTGGGAAGCTGAAAGGATTACCGAAGAAACGATCGAACGATATTTGATCTCATTGGCTTCTTTTATTAATGTAATTCAGAAAAAATTGAGAATATTTATTATTGTTATTTTGCCATCGATAGCAACGTTAACCATGTTTTTCCATGGTATGCTTAGTGAGCCGATATCGTCTGTAAAATATTTTATCGCATTGATTGCAAGAGTAACGCGGCGGTTTTCCGCACTCGAGTCGTTGATGCCGCCGAAGATTATCCAACCACTTGTAACCCTTTCCACATTCGCCGCACACGAAGTCCTGATTTTCGCTCGATGTTGGTTGTCCACGAGAAACCGTACAATTCTGCGCGTTACCGGCGGCGAGTTCCAACTCTGCTGGGATGAATTCAGCATATTCCGGAATGAATTTAACGTTCATCGATTCTTCGGCGATGAATTCTAGAATTGGAAGTAAAATCGTAATATTAGTCGGGTTAATTTATTCATTGGATCAGAATAATAGTGCGCAATACAATACAACGTCACCTTATAATCAGACAAACGTAACCGTGCCTCGCATTCAATATTCGTAATGAATTATAACTTTATCAGTCATTCAAAGCCTCAAAATTCTTCTATAAATTGGAAGCTTTTTTTTACATCGGTTATTATTTATATGATAAACAGCAGTTTTTGAGAGACTTGAATTCATTTTGTCGCTTTTTTGCCGAGTAGTGTAATTTTTGTCCATCGATTGTTTTATCGATTCAAGGACGATGAACCTTTGAAAAAAATAAAATATAAATAACAAGACAAAATTTCCATATATTTAAGGAGGACGGTTCTATGAATTCCCAGACAAAAGTGAGATACAGAGACAATTTCGAATACTTTCCGATGGGATAAAAAATTCACAAAAATCAACTATGTAGAAGGTGCTAAGAAAATTAACTTTGCATAATAATAATATCAAAAAGTTATTAACAATTTAGTTAAGAAGAATTGTTTAACGAATCATTCAGTAATTCGGCCTTTTAGCAATAATTGATTCGTTAATTTTTCTGAATACAGTTGAATAAGTTATTTCGAAATTTTTTCGATTATTTTTTTTTTTTACTTTCGATTTTTTTAATCGATGAAATCTACGATTTTTTAAATACGTTATTGCAAAAAGATTACGCAAATAAAAAGTGGGTAATCTTTCTGCGTCATCTTTTTGCAATAACGTATTTAAAAAATCGTAGATTTCATCGATTAAAAAAAAATCGAAAATTCGAAAAAATCCGAAATAATTTATATGTATTCAGAAAAAAGAACGAATCAATTTTTGCTAAAATGCCGAATTACCGAATGATTCGTTAAACAATTATTTTTAACTAAATTGTTAATAACTTTTTGATATTATTATTATCCAAAGTTAATTTTCTTAGCATCTTCTATATAGTCGATTTTTGTGAAATTTTTATCCCATCGGAAAGTATTCGAAATTCTCTCTGTATTTCAATTTTGTCTGGAAATTCAACGAACCGTCCTCCTTAAATATATGGACATTTTTGTAATAATGTTACTATCGATGAAAACATATCTTTCACTTCAATGCTTCAACGGAAATAGAAATAAATATTGAATAGATATCAAATCTCATTTCTTCTTTTATTAACAGTCCTGAAGAAAGAAAAACAGCTACAAATCTATATTTGCAGAAGATCAACGATGCTTCTGAATAATGTGATTGGTGAGTCGATATTGTCGATAGAATACTTTGTCGCATTGGTTGCAAGAGTATCGAGGGGCTTTTCCGCACTCGAGTCGTTGATGCCTGTGAAGATTATACGACCATTTGTATCCCTTGCCGCAGTTGCCGCACAGAAAATGACGATCCTCTATAGGTGTCGATTCACCATGAAACCCCAAACGATACCGCGTCTCGCTGCTTACAGTTTCCAACTCCACAGGGATGAACTCAACTGGTTCCGGATCAAATTTCGCATCTGCGAGATGCCC
This sequence comes from Buathra laborator, assembly GCA_934046635.1. Taxonomy (NCBI): domain Eukaryota; kingdom Metazoa; phylum Arthropoda; class Insecta; order Hymenoptera; family Ichneumonidae; genus Buathra; species Buathra laborator. The sequence continues at coordinate 15,011,168 of OW203892.1, forward strand.
AACTTTGAATTCTAGAATTCGAAGTAAAATTGACAATATTAGGGAAAACATGTGATGATTGACGAAAAATAACGGTTACACTTATCGTTATATTAAATCAAAGCGCAATCGTGTGACCCATTAGAAATACATGATTATCCAATTTTAATATGATACACGTTTCACCCTTTCGTTTGAGTCTCCAAATGCTTTATTAAATGATTCATTAACACATAGGCAGCTATTTATGAGTCTTTCTAATTCGATTGTCGAGGTTTTTCGATTTTTTTACAACGATAATCAGGTTATCATTAACGTTAAATTGTTGAACGCGCGTTCCGAGCCTTCAACTAGTCAATGGTTATTTTCTTTCGCCGTTACTCGATCGCGTCCGGCAACAATTCTTTCGGAACTTTGTGCACTTGTTGAACGTGTTGTTTCAGATAATATTTCTCATGAAAAATCTTCAAACAGAATCGGCAGCATAATGTTTTCTTCTCGTTTTGTTCTGCTATCAGTACACATCGAGTCGCTTGGTGCCTACGTAGATTGTCTTTTCGATTGAAGGTCGTTCCACATGCCGAGCAAACGAAATTAGCCGATCTCGTTGCACCACGACCCCCTCTGGATCTTCTGCGGGGAAACCTAAGCTTCGACGATTCATCCGTCCATTGATTACCTGAAACGCAAAGGCGACTTCGTTTAAAGAATGTTCCAACTTCTTTTTTTTTTTTCATGGACAAAAACTGGAAACTGGAAAATATATTGTGAAATCCGTATGGGAAAGTTCACGCAAACAATCTACTATAATGAAATTTTCAAGCCCATTTATTATTCCTCACATTTATAATGATACACAACGGCAAACCGAAAAAAAAAAAAAAAAAAACAACAACAAAATTAAGATAATTCAAATAAAAAATCGTTTGAAAAATACTCTCGTAGATATTGTCGCACACAGTGCTATTTTACTCAGTTGCGCTAGGAACTCGGATTTTTGTTTTCTATTATAAATACTGCAAAAAAGATGTACTGGACATTTCGTGTACCGGTACCGGAAGTTTTTATGCATAAACTGGTGCATTAAATTTTAATGTAAAATTATGATGAAAAATTAATGTACGATATATTAAAATCATGGATACTTTGCTTTTAATAATTGCGTTAGTTTCACTTTGAAAGTACATTAATTTTTCTTAACTATTGTGTATTAAATTGAATGTCTCAGTTTATGCATTAAAACTTCTATAATACATTATACAGTATATAAATACCGACATTAAGAAATAAGTTTTGCTACATAGGAGGCCTGCCGCATGCCGCACATCGGCCAATTGTTGAAGAAAAATTATAATACTCATGAAATAATTTTTTTTTCACGCTTCTAGAGAATAACGTGTCGATAAGCCAGAAAATCTTATTATTCTACGGTGCTTCCTTGAAGTCTTAGATTTATCGATAGTCAAACATAAAAATGCATACAGTATTTTCGATTAATGAATCGAAGATTGAAGAGGAATTATATTTCTATCGTCGTCGATGAGACGATCCAACAACTCTTTCGGCACTTTGTGCGAACGATGAAGATGGCTCTTCAGTTCGTATTTTTGATAGAAAGTGTGCGGACAAAATTTGCACTGAACCGTCTTTTTTTTACCGCACTGTACTTGTCGATGACGACGAAGGCTACGGAGTAGCTGATAGGTTTTTCCACAAGCCGAACAGGTATATTTGTTCATCGAATTTATCATTGAACCGGTGGTCTTCTTCTTTGCCAGTCTAGTTTTCGGCTCGGAGATAAATTGACCCAAACTGTTTCGTTGCGGAGTTGTATGCGTTGTACTCGTCGTAGCAGTTGTATCAGTTTTACCAGTTGTAGCACTGGACGCAGTAGCCGTTGGTCTTTTGCCTGTAACCGAATGGCAATATCTCTCACAAGTTCGGATCTTTTTTTTTTTTTTTCTCGAACGTTACGTCGAATTTGTTTTACTTATAAAAAAAAAAAGCGATGACGAAAGATCAATAATGAAGAGAAATGATGGATGAAATTGTCTTTTTGAAGATTACTCACTTGCAATAGATTGTCGTGTCAGTAATCTATTTTTCGATTTCTTCGTATGCGAATTTAGAACGTGTCTGCGTAATATATCGTTACGATAAAATTTATGATTGCAGTAAGGACAAGCCAAGTGAGGTTCCTTGTTGCCGCAATGCAATTCGTGACGTCGAAGGGTCCGTATTGAAGCGAAGGATCTCTTGCAAAGTCCGCACTCGATTATCGACTCGATTCTCTCTATCCGCAGCGTTGGTAATTTCGTTAAGCAAATTTCTCGTAGTAAAGTTGCGCGTAGAATGCTATCCTTCGAGTCGACGGATAGTTTTTCATCGGGAAATTCTGTTGAACAAAAGCGATAAATTCATTAGAGTTGCGAGAAAGTGATATGGTAACGATTCGGTAAGCAATTACGAATATAAAAATCATGCGGGACATTTTTTGACGGACTTCAGGCATATTTTGTTCCAGGAATATTAGGCATTTATTGGAAAACCGTTTTTTTTTTCAAGAATTTCGCATTAATATACACGGAAGCGACTAAGACCCTGTTTTCCATTATCCCATCGAAGAAATCGACGAGTTAATGTTGCGAAACAACATAAAGGAACAACTTAATTGGATCGGACGTAGATTTTCTCTTTTATTTATTATCGTACACAAAATTAGTATTCATACACGAGAGATTCTGTCGAAGTATTCTTGAAAACAAAAACCAAGAATACTTCCCTAAAAATGAACGAAAAAAAAAAAAGAAAAATAAAACGAAAAGCACGTTGTTAAAAATAACAATCCGCGAGTGCAGATTGACTTAACGAGACTCATTCGTTGAAACTAACGAACGACCACACTTATCTTTCTTAATTCGTAATTCGTTTTTTTTTTTTGTTTTTTTTTCGACAGGGACCAGTCTGCAAAAAAATGACACGCGATTATATTTACATTTTCGTTGTGCGAATTAAACTGAAATATAAAGCTTAATCGTCGTAACGATCGATGAATGCCACATGAGGAGGTAAAAAAAATTATTGAGTATTATTTTTTTCTCTGCACAGCTTCAATCGTTTTTCTTCTTTCCCATAAAGTCGCGAAGTTTTCTCTGACAACCGACGATGTGAGAATTTAGAACGAATTTGTGTTTGAATCTTCGATCGCATATCGGACATATCTCGCACGGCATGACGCCGCATTCCAAGCGTTTGTGACGACTCAACGACGTTGTGGCTTTGTATGATTTGCCGCATCTGTTGCACACGTACTTTCCCTCGCTGTCCCTAACGTCCTTTCGTCGTGATTCCGATGATTTGTAAGATACGCCCAATAGATTGGTCGTTGGCCAATTCATGTCGCAGTCCTGATGCATGTCCTGAGACATCAGCATCGAGGCCAATAATCCTGAAATGAAATAATCGATTTGGTTAGACAATTCGCAAATTGTGTCCTTTCGGCGTCCATACTGAGCTAACCGTTCAACAAACGCGATCGTCAAGTTGAAATATCTTCACGATCGTTAAAACAGCGATAACAATGCGCCACACGTGTCTTTCAATTCAATATATAATTCGTGCGAGGCATTTTTTTTTTGTTGTTGTGTGATTAGAAAGGAAAAAAAGAAAGAAGGGTAAAAACGGTAGAACGTAGATACCTTGCAGCGTTCAAGCATATAGAGCCAAAAGCAGAATTCCATCGTTTAGTGTGACAAAAAGGGTTTTTTAGGGTTCATTTTGCGATTTCTTCTCGTTTTAAATGATATCTAAACAGATATAATGCCGCTGATAATTTTTCGAAAAATCGCTCATGCATCTGTTTTTTATTCTATCGTGTAAAATTTTTCATCACGATTTACAATTTTTCTTCGTCGATTCTTCCTTCTCGTCGGTTAACGAGAAAAATAAATTTCGCGGCTCGTTTTTTTTTTTTTTTTTAATTTTAATTTACGATTTCAGCGGAATGAATCATAAGGCACGAGGACAGCGGGAAACCTTGTTTTTGGTTCGATTTTTTCAATAGTAGTCGTCATTCTTCTTTCTACAATTAGCTAGATGATTGGTCAGCTTGAATCTGTGAGTGAATCTCTTTCCGCATATGTCGCAACTCTGTCGCGGCTCGACACCGCACTCGAGTCTCAGATGTCTTCTCAACGATGTTTCGAGCTGATAGCCTTTACCGCATTTGTTGCACTTGTGAATAACCGGTCGTCCCGTTGACTTTAGAACATCAATGTTTTTCACCGACAAGCGTGGAGCTAAAAAATATAAAAGAAAAACCAAATATCGATCACACGTTAGAGACGATGATAAAGATATATTTTGGTTATTCGGGAGGAAAAACACCGGCCGATAGGGTTGAGAAACAAGCATCGTGGGGAATCGTCAGCGAGGAAGAAGGAAGACTGCGATTTCATTTTCATTCTTTGTTTTCTTCGTTTTCCCAAACATTTTTATTTTCTTCGGAGACTTCGTCACAAGTTTTTGGAATGTATTAGCCTCGCGTGAGATTGCAAGCGATGCTTGTACTTGAATCTTCGTCCGCATTCTGTGCACTGAAAGGTCGGATCTTTGCCGCACTCAACCCTCATGTGTTTGCTTAACGATTCTCTCCACATGTAACTTTTTCCACACTGGTAACAGCTCCATCGCCCTGATGTGCCTGAAAAATAAAAAATATATATATATCGATGACATTTGTTAATGTGATCTATCGATCTATTCGCAATATCGATCGAACAATTGCAGAACGCAATGCTTATTCCAATTAGGATCGTTGTGGGACGAGAGGAATCGAGGATTCGCTTTTCAGTCGATGTCCTTGTCTTCAATCACTGATTTGCAGAAAAAAATATATATCTTTGAACTGATAAGGATTATTTATTGTCAATAAAAAAAAAAAAAATATATATATCGATCTCTCAGTTTCACGACAATTCGAGACGATGTACCGACTTTACGTGTGATTGCCATCGATGCTTGTACTTGAATTTTCGACCGCATATCGGACACTTGAAAGTCGGTTCTTTGCCGCACTCGACCCGTATGTGATTCTGCAGTGAGCCTCGCCAGAGATACGCCTTGCCGCATCGAAAACACATCCAGTTCTTCTGCGCGAAGGCTGAAAAAAACAAAACGTTTCGCAGCTTCATTAATGTTCGAAAAAATAAAATTTATTCTGCGCACTCTTCTTTATTCGCGATATGTTAATTAATTATTATAGATCGCTCAATCGGCATCATGAAAAAAAAAATACCTTCGATCAATTTCAATGGGTTTTTTTTTTCCTTTGTAATTCGTGTAGTATGAAAATTAGTCATTTATTAACCGTACTGGTGGATGGTACATAAACATTATTTCGTATGTTAGATAAGAACGAAAATTAATGAACGAATTGGAAGGACGTCTCGACGGTCGCTACCGATGTCTCGGCACGTGGAAGTTCGATGTCAAATGTGATTTGAGACGATGTTTGTACTTGAAACGTTTTCCGCACAATAAACAGCTGAATCTCGGCTCCTGTCCGCAGAGACGCTGATGCGTGTATCTCGATGATTTCCTAAAGTAGACCTTTCCGCAGGTCGTACACGGGAATATACCAGCGTCTGAAATTAGAAAAGATGAAAATTATTCAAGTTTACGCGTCGCCAAGTACATTATTCAAATCGACGACCAAAAGCGACGGGATTCATTCGCCTCAATCTTGTATACGCGTGTAATGTGCACAGTATTAATTCAATTGTTCCAAAAATTCGTATATTAATTATCTTCATTTGTACACAATTTTGTTTTTTTTTTTTTCTTTTTCTTTTGATCATTCATCGCGAATTGTAGAGATGTATCGATTGATGATGCTTCGCCAAATGATGCTTGTGCTTGAATTTTCGTCCGCAGAAGTTGCACGTGAAACGCGGTTCAATTCCGCACTCCATGCGTTTGTGAAGATTCAATGATTCTCGCCACTTGTAGTGCTTTCCGCAGGTATCGCATACATACGGCGCTTGAGTGTGGTATCCGTAATAAGCTGAAAGCAAAAGAAAATGTATTATTTAATCGTTATCGTGAGACACGAGAATGCTAAACGGATAATGATTTATCGACGATCGCGAAAAAAATCGAAAAACTTTTTCCCACGTATCCGACTTATTTTCATCATAAGCCACGTTATCACAGTCACAAATGAGAAAATAATATTAAAATGTACGTCGGGTTATGCTAAATAAAAAAATAGTTACTCTTTACTCGAATTAAGAAAACATCGTGTATTTTTGTCATTGGATTTGATATGTATTATTCAATAACCGCCGTCCAATTGTGAACGAATATAAGATGTTGCCGCAGTTGTCCACTTCGTCGATGTTTTGTCGTGCAAACAGGACAAGTGAATTGCGGCTCTTTGCCACATTCCTCGCGCTTGTGCCTCGTCAACGAAGGTTTCCAGTTATACTTCTTTCCGCACGCATCGCAGCTGTATTTGCCGCGGTAACGCTTGTAGTAATCGGATCTGGAATATCCTGAAAAAATCAAACAATCGCATCAGTGTTGTGTTTAGCTTACGGTATCTTCGTTTATTTTCTCGTATCACCTCCACCCATGAGATGTATTTGAAAAAAAAAAAAAACAATTTTAATTTAAAAAAAACACAGATAAAATCGAATGAATGCAATTCCATTTGGCAAAATATTTTTTTTTTCGTTATCGACTTCTTTTATTGTCTAAGTTTCTTGGCGCTTCCGTCGCAACGACAAATTTATCGTCGATGATTTTCAAGCCAATGTACAAAGCATTAAATTAGACGCTATTCGTTCGACGTTTGGCGAGTAAAAAATACACGAATTCACGACGCTGTTTGGAAAGTCTCGTTTTCTTTTTATTTTCATTTTGGTGTCATCCCATTCAGAAATTCTTTGAGTTCGGGATGATCCAGTTATGCGCGTTGACCAAATGTTTCTTCAGCATCCATTTGTGACGAATTTTCATACCACAAACGGGACAGCAGTGTTGGGGCGATTTTCCGCATTCTTCACGCTCGTGTCTCACCAAAGACTGCATCCACCTGTACTCCTTGCCGCATGTCGAACAAAAGTGTCTTCCCAAACGTTTGTAATAGTCGGACGCGCTGAAGCCTGAAAAAAGAAGAAAATAACGCTGTATGGGGTTCTCGATGAAACGAACAGAATTCCGTGTTGAGTACAGAAAATAAGTACATTACATTTTTTCAATCTCGTTGACTGTCTGTGCTGTACAGTACGGATTCGAGGGAATTTTTAAAGGGAACTTCCTACGAACGAAGACATCGAGCTACGCGAAGTGAAAGATTTGTTTTACACGTGCATCGAGAGTCGAACGATAATGATTTCGACTTTTCTAAGGAATTCTGCAGGATACAGTTGAAGGCCTCAAGAATTCACGAAATTTTCGACGATTGTTATGATTGACGTTAATATACGTTCGAAATTTATTCAATTAAACGCAAACCAATTGTTTATTGTGAAAATTAACCCAGAATTAATTATATAATATGAACAGATACGAAGACGCAAATTAAAATGTAATTTTAAAAAAAAATCGAAAATTTGATGAAAAAAAAAAGAAAGTTCTACAAAAAGTTTAAAAAATATATGATTCATATTTTGTTGTTTTGTGTTTGTGATGCATTACGAGATTTCACTCTTGAGATTTGGCACAACATGTTTGAGATCTCTGAAGTAAGATAATCGTTTGTGAACCGTTGCCAGATGGTTCAGAAGGACCCATTTTTGATCGAATGACTCGTCGCATTGGGGGCACGAAAATTTTCGCGCTTCTTTCTTAATCGTTACGACCTCTTTCTTCCTTCTGTAGCCTCTTTTCTTCGGCTCCTTTGGCGCTCTCGAGAGTCCGTTGTTCTTTGGTCGACGGCGTTTCACTATCCTCGGTGTCATCTTCCAGTCCAAGCAATCCGCGCATTCGCACGGTAACTCCACTTTCTTGATCGACCATTTTTCCTTGTACTCTATAACGACAAAATATTGATATACATATAGATTACAAAGAAATATAACGAGTCTCTCGACGATAACGGAATGCGCATAAACGCTCAGGCGGTATAGAAAAAGTTTATATTATAATAAATTAAATTTCTGGAGAAAATGTATTGGCTATCGGGGCGCATAATATCTTCGGGAGACAATGAACGGTTGTCGGACATTTGTTTTCTTAATTTATTCAACGATGCGTGACGCGTGAAAATCGTACGCAATAATAACGATACAAATCAAAACATCGCTTCGCCAAAGTTGTGCACTTTTATCCTGTGCTTCTGTAGATATTCCTTTCTTTTGAATTTTCTTCCGCAGAGACGACAGTGATACTTCGGTAGCATACCGCAACCCTCGCGATGATGTCTCCTCAACGAATCAGCCCATGTGTACTGCTTGCCGCACTTGAAGCAACTGAACGGTGAGTTGTAGCTGACCCTGTGTCCCATTCTTCGTCCATCTGAAACATTCAAATCAAACGGAATGAGTTATGAGTTTCGTTAAATTTTCACACTCGCAATCGTTGCTCTCTTCGATGTGACGAAATTTAGCAAACAACTTTAGTTTAGTATCTTATTTGATCGAAATGGAGTATCGAATTTCAAGAGAATTTTCATCAGGAGACCTTTCGATCGAAGGCTTTCGGAATCTGAAATTCTGTATCATCGTTAGTCAAACTCTTTGCGACGAAAAAAATAAAAATAATCGATCGTAGGAAAACTATTCTCTACTTTCTGAAGTATAAACACGTGAGATTTTTTGTTTTCTTTTTTGTTTTTATCACATCGTCAACTGCATTTTTATTTTGCATTCATACAAAATCATTACTAATTTAGTAGTACAAAGCTACTATTTCAACACGATGGATATTCTAATCTCAAACTTTGTCGATACAATAACTCTCGTGGAACATCGTAGCTGGGTGATAATATTAAACAACAGTTTTTTCGTCATTTTGGGGAAATTGTTATAATATATGACGTTAGTTGAATCGTCGCGCTGAGATCACAGGATGCAGCCGTGTACAGTCCAAACGTGACGTTGAAAGTTGGAACGTTGCTTGAAGGCCTTCTGGCAGAAGCTGCAAACGTACTGCGGCATTTTACCACATTCTTCGCGCAGATGACGATTCAGGGTGCTCTTGTTAGTGTACGAACGCGTACACTTGTAGCAAGGATACGGTTTCGGGACGGTACTACGTGGATTCCACGAACTGGAACGCGGTCGACCTGCGAACAAACACGGTATCGCCTGAGTTAATCATCCCCCGAAATATCTTTCGTTTTCACAGATTTCTCACATACTTATCGGTTTAGTGAGAGAGACGAAGGGGCTTTGTAATCTTCATTTGGGGATTTTTTCATTCTTTTTTTGTTTTTTTTTTTGGCTTATTTTCATGTGTAGACATGACTCGCTCGCGGTCAATGGAGCGAAGATGATTTTTCGGTATCGTTTTTAGTATCTTCTTCTCCGGATGATCGAAAAATCAATGCAACAAAAGTTCTCTAATTGTTAATTCAGATAAACAACTATAACTGTTATCGCGTGTATTTATTGAATTTTCGATTCTATTGAAGTGGGAGATAAATAGAGGATTACTTGTGATTGTTGTGAATTACGAGTGTTAACAGAACATTGAAATTGGTTGATCTTCATATGATATTGGGCTGTGCTATTGATTATCATTTTGTTTTTTTTTTCAAAGATATCTAATTTCTTTTTGTTTTCTTGATTTTTTGTTTTTTTTTTTTTTTTTTTTCGTGAGCAAATTCACGGCCTTAGGGCAAATAGATGGCCGTGAATAGTTGCATTGTGACGCTGAAAGTTCGCCTTCTGCTTGAATCCCTTCTCGCAGATGCTGCAGATGTATTGTGGCGGTTTACCGCACTCGTCGTGAAGATGACGCTTCAGGCTTCCCTTGTTTCTGTACGATCTTCCACACTTGTGACACGGAAATGGATTCTGGTCGCTGGTGTAATCGCGTCCGTGTCTTCGAGATGATGAGAAACGGTTCCTTTGTCGATTGCCTGTAACCGAAACAGCAAAAGGCACCCGATTAACGTACAGGTCATCGAACCATCGACGATGTATCTGCGTTAATCAGAGTAATCCGTCAAGGAACCTACGTATTTGTTTTGTTTTTTTTTTGTTCGTTCTACAATCCATGATCTTCTGGGATGCTGCGATGATGACTTATAATCTCTTTGGCGACAAATGAAATAGATGAAATAATCTCAAATCGGAGTTATATATAACAGTCACAATGTCTATCGCATTTCGATACGACAACAAAATAATTAAAAGATTGATTTTCTTTATTTTTTTGTTTCTTTTTTTTTTTTGCGTTACTCGCAAATAAACATTTTATTAGTCTTATATCCCTTTTGTAAGTGTCTTGAATCAAGTTTAAAATGATAGGAGATAAAAATAAAACGCAGTTACATGGAACTAGGTAAATCGCGTTGAGAATGCAAATGGGGTGTGATTTTTCCTCAGTAGGTAAATTGTGTTTATCGTTTTGCTATTTTTACGTTGCACGCGATTTTAAACGGTATTTCCATTTCTTCGGGTTGATGAAGATCTTCTGGTGATTCGTTTTTTTTTTTTTTTTTTACGTAAGCTCGATTAAAATTATCAATCGATTATTGTCTAGAAACGAAACTTATGGACGTTCGCGTTGTGTCGTTGAAAGTTCGTCTTTTGCTTGAAGCCTTTCTTGCAAACGTAGCATATGTACTGTGGTGCCTTGCCGCACTCGTATCGCAGATGACGCTTGAGTGTGTCCTTCCTTGTGTACGATTTGTCACACGTGTGACATGGGAATCGCTTTGGTATTGACCAGTGATTTTTTCCGGGCGGTGTTGATCCCTCTGGAACTGAGTAACGGCGTCGCGTTAGTGGGTGAATTAATAGTAGTTAAATATGAGCCTCGCGCTTAAACTCAAGTCGATCAGCGATTATTGCGTGAGCGGAGGATAAGAAGAAAAGAAAAATAACGCGAATGATTACACAGCTTCGGAGCAACAAAAAAGCGGGAGTATCAGTAGTTTTTTTTTCTCTCTTTTTCTCTTTTCGTTATTTCTTCAGCTCGGTTTATGGAAAAACGAAAAGCGATAAATAAAATAGTTTTACGATAAAAAAATCTTTTTGAAAAAAAGAAGAAACAATAGTCTTGTTCTCGATGAAATTTGTTTCTGAAGAAAAAAAAAGAAAAGTTACTACATAAACTGATCCGATCCCGTTTGACAATTTTGTGGAAAAAAAAATTACCTTATCATATTCAGAATCCTTCTCGTTTTACAGATAAGATTCTTCGCAATTGTCGTATTCAGCTTCGTGTTAGTTTAGTGGTACAAAGACATTCAAGGTAATTAATTGTAATGTAAAATAATGTGGTAGAGAATTTTTTAAAGACGAAGAAAAAAAAAAGAAATTTAATTGCGGAATATTCGCCTAGATCATTCGTGAATAAATTGTATTTTTGAACACAAACTTTTTCGAGTCGGCTTTGGAAGGCTCGCGATATCCATCCGATATTATCGATGGGTTAAACATCGAAATTTGCAAAAAAAATGTTTTAATAAATTATGAAAACTCTTACGAGAATAGTTTATTGACGCAACGATTTGTTTTGACTCTATTTACGGTTAAACTTTAAGAAAGTTTCACCGAATAAAAATTCGTTAATAAGTTTATAATCTATAATCTTCAATAATGACAATTCCCCGATGTTCGATGTTGATTATCTTCATTGTTGCTTTCCCACGTTTGCTCGTTAATTCTTCATAGATGATTCTCTTCGGAGCTCGTTGTCCAAATTTAGTTGAATCTTTGAAAATTCGCGTATTTTTTCGATCCTCTTGGTGGCCTCGGCATCTTCGCATTGTGTTGCGTACTAAGATGTCTTTGAAAGCTACTTCTCGATTGAAATTTCTTGAGGCAAAACATACACGTATACTGCGGTGGCTTACCGCACTCGTCGCGCACGTGTCTCGATAGCGATATTTTCCAAGAGTACGCTTTACCGCACGCCGAACACTCGTAGGGTTTCTCTTTGTTCGCTGGATACGTACCGCCAGAAACGTTGGTGATCTTCCATCCGCCGTCCAAATCTGAAACAGAAAACGTAATTAATACAAACACAGCAAAAAAAAAAAAACCGCGGTAAAAAAACGAGAAACACCAAAGAGCGTAAAACATGTATTTAGAGTTTTTATTATTATTATTATTATTATTATTATTATTATCATTAGACACATTGGACACATTGGACAAATCACAACTTATTGCTACTCAAGCAACGCTGCAAACAGATTTTAGCTACAGACCGAGCTGTGTACATGTGTTTAATAAATAATATTGTTAAAAGGGAATGAAAAGACTTAAAGAAAAAATCAACGATCAGCGCAAGTTGTTGTCAGTGGTATGGAGAAAAATCTCCCGTTGATGCTGCTTTCAGGATTCTTTTCAGAGTCTTTTAGTTCGCCTGAAATTGAGACATAAGTCATTCGCGATTCATCATTATCACCGACACGCGAGAGATCGCAAAACATTTATTGATAGACTAACGTTGTTTACCTCTCAATAATGGTGTCGCGGTATTCCATAGTGGACCGCTGCCTGATGATTGAGCAGATGATGCTTATGCATGAATCTCGCACCGCATGTTTCGCAAGGAAACTTTGGACTCTGTCCGCATTCAACTCGTCGATGCCTCAAAAGAGACTCTTTCCATGCATAAGACTTGCCGCACGTGTAGCAGATGTGTGGTTTCTCCACGACTGTTTTTTTGGCGACATTTGTGATAATGAATCTCGGATCCCAATCTGAAAACGAAAGGTCTGTGTTAGTATGAGGCACTGAACGCTACGAGTCAATCACACCAGTGGAAGACGCACACAGTGACAGAGAAAGTTCTTCAAACGGTACTGAACGTATGACAATTTATTTCGCCGAAATTCCGTTAACACAAATAGAATGAACTGTGAAACGAAGTAGGAAGGTTTTGTTTTCTACTAAATATTTGGACCGACACGGGAAAATATCAACATTTTTCTGGGATTGGAAAAATGGGAGCTAATTGATGTTTCTTGTATTTCTTCCGAATATAAAATTACGAAGCTAAGCTACTGGCACTTTTTGATTTTACGTTTTCGTCGCTCGATAAGAACTCATCACTTTTTTCTTCGTCTCGTACAGTCTGAAATAATAATTAATCATTAGAGTGGGCGATATTGTGAACAGAAAAAAAAAGACTTGATTACCCATCATCTGCACATTCCGGTGGACGGATTTGATATGTCTTATTAGATGATGATTGTGTTTGAAGTGCGCACCACAGATGCTGCAAGCGTACTTTGGTATCTGTTCGCATTCGAGTCTTTGGTGCCTCGATAGGCATCTCTTGTCTGCATAAGGTCTTCGGCAGGTGGAACATACGAACGGTTTTCTTAATTTAGTTTGTGAAACATTGCCAACCACGTTGACGATTTTCAGTCCGAGTCGAGGAGCTGAAAATGAAAAATTGATGCTAATATTAAATGTGAAATTAACAAAATACCGAACACTTTGAGACACAACGATGCAATTGTTCCTTCGCACACACTGAGCGATTCATGATTTATCCTTAAACTAAACTGCGAGCATAAAACATACGTCGAGTACGTAACGAAAAGCGTTATTTATTAAAGAATCTTATCAACAAAGGAGCCATTGGATCAGTCCAAGGCTCGCGGACGCGTATTAGTCGGACAAGTTTAAACATCGTCGACTACAGATTCGGTGCCTTCTGCGGTTTTTACTGTTAAAAAATTATTTCATATAGTATGAATTATCGTTAATCATGAGCAGTGCCTCTGATACAAGCCGTTTGCAATCGTTCCTGAAAATGAAATACATTTTCATTCAATTCAATTCCATTCGATTCAATCAATCATCCCAATCAATTCAATTCAATTGGTTCAATTTTTTTTTAATTTCTTGACATACTGAGGATCCGTAACTGATAGATGCTTTTTTAATCTTTGTTCTGCATTTAACTAATAAAGGTGAAAAATGTGCCCTTGTAGAGCATATCTGCCTGTAACTCGAAGACTGATATTTGCCTATCTTTTTTTTCTTCTTTTATTGCCTGCAACAACGGTTCGAGATTAGTACGAGAGAAAATTAAAAATTTCATATAGAAACGAAAAAAAAAAAAAATCGTTACCCATTGGTGGACGTTTATGGACGGTCTTCATATGTCTGTGTAGATGATGCTTGTGTTTGAAGAAACCATCACAGACTTTGCATTGAAATTGTCGAATCTCGCCGCACTCCAATCGTTCGTGTCTGCGTAGACTGACTCTCCAGGCATAGCCTCTGCCGCAGTTGGAACAGTTGTACGCTTTTTTCATGTTATTTTGAGGAATAACACTGCCAACTACGTTGACGATTTTCAGTCCGAGTCCGCCAGCTGTAAATTAAAAATTATTGCGAGTATCAAGCGATTAAAATCAGAAGGACATTTTCTTTGTGTTGCAGTACACACGATTGCACCCTTCTGATTTTAATGACTTAACATCGAAAAATGATGAGCAATGGGAAACATGGGGAACCGAAAACTCACAGGGATAAAGGTTCTTACTTCACTATTGTTTCAACTCCCTTTCCACACCTTGTGAAGTAAAATCGCAGAACAGTATATACGAAACAAAACACTTTTTTTTATTAACGAGAGTGATAATAAAAAGCAGGGCATCGGTTTAATTTTGTTTTTGCCTCTTCGCTCTTGTATTTTCTTCTATTTTGGTTTAGTTAATTTTCGTCTGTAACGAAAATTATAACTAAAAATCAGTACGAATTATTTGGGCAGTTGACAATCGAATCTAAAAATTAAAATACATCAAGGAAATTATTGCCCCAAATAAAAAAAAAGTGAACATTCTTCCGCATGTAAAATAAAAAATTGTCCGTTTCCGTTTATCTTCTTTTCCTCCCTCTTTTATTGCCTGAAACGACAATGCGAGATTAGTTGCAGATTAAATACGTATAAATAAAAGAAAAACGGGTTGTTACCGATTTTTGGTAGATTGGAGTGAATGTTGGCTATGTGTCTGAGTAGATGATGTTTGTGTTTGAAGTGACGACCGCAGATGTTGCAAAGGAATTGTGGAGTCTGACCGCATTCGTGTTGCTGATGCCTCCATAGATTCTCTTTCCACGCATATCCATTCCCGCAGGATGAACAGATGTGCCGTTTTTTCGTGTAACTCTGAGATTCACCACCAATTACCTGCTGATCAGCTGAAAATTAAAAATTGATGCTAATATGGCAGATTTATTTTACAACAAAAAGAAAAAAAATGTGTAACATTGTAAGACACAGAGAGGAAAATGTTTCTCGTACGCAGCGACAGTTTCATGATTTTTATCTTCAAAAAAGGTCATCAACGGAAAAGAAAACTCGAGTACGAGACGAAAAACGTCGTTTATTGAAGACTCTGATTAACAAAGTATACTTCAGTTATTTCAGGGTTCGTAGCTTCGAAACGAATCTATCGGGACTGATAGATTGATAGATGATAGATCGGGATTACTATATCTTCAATTTTCTTTCGCTCCCTCGTGTCTCTTTTTACTCCTTCTTGATTCCCTTTGACTGGTCTGAAAATCCAGAATGATGATCAGTGGCAGTTATTCGATCTTTTCAGCATCGTCTCCAAGGATTGTCAATGAAGACATTGATTCAGTTGGTAAAACATGATTTTTTTTTTAATGGCAGAGTGCAGAATTAGATTGTCGTTACCATTGCCTGTCTGCATAGCGGCGTGATGAACCGTATTGCGATGGTTGATCAAATGATGTTTGTGCACAAATCGACTGTCGCAGATATCGCAAGCGAACTGTGGTTGGCGGCCGCACTCCATCTTTTGATGTCTCGATAACGAAGGTTTCCAAGAATACGCTTTACCGCAAGTGGGACATACATGTGGCTTCTTGTTGCTGTGAAAAGAGCTGAGATGGCTCACCAGATGATGTTTACGTATGAAGCGCGAGCCGCAAATTTCACAGGCGAATTTGCGTGCTTCGGACAATCGTGAAGAAGTCAAACATCCAAATTCGCAATGTCTGAATAGAGAATTCTGACGATCAAATGCCTGGCCGCAGGTCGAACAGACGTAAGGTTTGTCGTAAAATCCTTCGGATATTTCGATAGCCGGGTTCACGAATACGAATGGACCAACTGAAAGCATAAAAAATGGTATTAAATGTCAACAAGACATCGTTACAACGTATTCTTTCTCACAAAAGAATTAGGGAACAAACAATGAAAAATCAACGATCAATTATGAAAAATTATTGGCGTTAGCCACGTCTATTAAACAATTTTTATCAATAAATATAAAACAAAAATTTCTCATCTGTAAATGCATCTAAAAAATTGAAGATGAAGAAAGAGTATTCATCGGTACATGTAATTAATTAAATTCGATACACAACGCCATTAACGCGAAACAAAGGTAAAAAAATATTATTAATCAACGAATCGATCGATCGATTAATCGTCCGTTTCGGTTAGCGGATAAATTATGGCGTCACGGGACTTGGCTCGACAGTTTTCGAAGAGGCCATTTCGGCGGTTCTTGTCCTCGAAGAATATGACGAAGTTCTCGCGATTCTGGCCGTGCGACGCGAAGATCGTGCGCAAACGCGTTTCCGATGTCTCATCAGAGATTCTCTCCAAGAATATCCTTTGCCGCAACTCGAACAGGTATACGGTTTTTCTCTGAATTCCTGCGAACTTCTGCCAACGACCTTCATTATCTTGAACTCGAAGTTACCGGCTGAAAAAATAAAAACGTTGTATTCAGTATTTTAATGTTTAAACGAAGAATTGGCAAGAGTTATACAGAAAATCACACGCAAAGGGTATGCCTTCGATAAATTCTTTTTCCATCGGGTCTGCAAACAAATAACAACAATTAATTCTATTGCCATATAAACAAACGGCACCCATGCATCTAACTACTACACGATTCGACGATATCCTTTTTCTTCTCTTTTCTTTCTAAAAATATAATAAAAATTGTAATCGATAAATTCACACAGTGATAATAAACTACGGGAAAGAGACCGGTGAATATTCATAAAAACACGAGAAAATTTTATTGGTTTGGACACCTGATAAGGTTGATGATATTACATACAAAAGGTAATTTCTTTTTTATCCCTCCTTCGCGTTCGCAATCGGTGCGTAATCATGAATTCCGTGCATTCGAGTACTTCAGCCACGAAATGATTAATTGTTCGCAAATGGTTGTTAAGATTATGTCTATGCATGAAAAGTTTGCCGCATATCTCGCAAGCGAATTGCGGAGTTTTGCCGCATTCGATGCGAAGATGTTTTATGAAGGACTCTCGCCAATTGTAAATTCTGCCGCAATTGTCGCACATATCCACTATTTTAATTTACAAAAGAAGAAACGTAAAAATCAGACACGGAATCACATAGGAGGGGGGATGTCTTCGTTCGCAATTCTTTTTCCCGTAGAGTCTGCAAACAGATAACAACAATTAATTCCATTACTATATAAACAAATGAGTCACATGCACATAGTCGACGATTTATTCTTTCGTCTCTCTCTCTTCTTTCATTTCTCTTCGTTTCCTGAAAATATAATAAAAACTGTAATCGATAGAATCACAACGTACTGATAACAAAAAAAATACACCGATGAATATTCACAGAAACGCAAGAAAATTTAATTGAACTGGAAATTTTATAAGATGCATAATATTCCATACAAAAGGTAACTTCTTTTTTTTTTCTGCCTTCTTCGCGCTCGAGATCAGTGCATAATCATCATTCCGTTTATCGGCGCAACAGCAAGTTGATGAATTGAACTCAGATGCTTGACAAGATGATGCTTGTGCATGAAACGATTGCCGCATATCTCGCAAGCGAATTGAGGAGTTTTGCCGCATTCGACGCGACGATGTTTAAAGAGGGATTCTCGCCACTTGTAAACTTTGCCGCAATTGTCGCACGGATATTTCCTCTCTCCTTGATGTCCCGTCGTCTCTGGCATCTGATGCGACGCTACTTGTTCGTACTGAAGCATGAATCTCGAGACTGCAATAAAAGAAAAGACGCAAACGTTTTCGCGTTAGTAAAAACATATATTTGCATCGTATCGTCATACCAAGAAAAAATACGACAACATTCAGTTCAAAGCATAAATAAAGAAACTATTATGTAAACATTGTCCTGAAAATTCGTCTATCATATACCGTACCTCTGTGTCTCCAACGAAAAATAAATATGACGAAAAATTGGTTAACAACGATAAAGTACCCAGGAATCGAAAGGGACTCGTAAAAAAAATTATTACAATTTATTTTCAAACGAATAATCGAGAGAATAATCGATATCTTAGAGGGGATTTTGTCGAACGTGAAAAGTAGTATTACATTTTCTTTTCTTTTTCTTTTTTTTTTCGATCAGTACGCATTGGGTATATTATTCTTGAACGGGCAATACTTTCGCATATGTTCGCTAACGTGATGACGATGTTTGAACATTTTTCCACACTGTGGACACGGAATATTCGGGAGTTTACCGCACTCGTATTTCACGTGACGATCGAGAGAGCATTTTTGCGTGTACTTTCTTCCGCAATTGCATTGATACTTCCTTCTTGATAAGGACTTGATTTGATTTCTCGAAAGGACACGCAGACGACGAGCCACCGGGGCCGGCTTCGGCGTGTCCAATGGATCCCAATCTGAAACGAATAAGAAGAAAATAATTGTAGAAGCGTTCCAGCGATAAGATTTGTCCCTTCACCGGGATGTAAAGCTGCAAATATGGAACCATAACACTACGAAGAATTGCGACAGAGATTATTAAGGCGATTTATCGTGGAGCGATAATCGATTTATTTTATATGCACCAAACTCAATTGTAGATTAAAGCGAGTAGTGCAAAAAAAAAAGAAAAGACGGTAACACTTTTTTGATATCGTGCGATAACTCGGGATTGCCGAGTCACAGAGCAGAATGACAAAATCTTTGGTATCGTTGAATTACAACTAATTTTACATTCGATACAATATTCGTTATCTTTGGTCCTGTAGTATCGTCGAGAAAGTTCGCAATAAATTTGTTTCACCTTCGTAGACTTCATCTATATCGTTATAACGTTCGTAGACGGCAAATTATGTTTTTTTCCTCGTGGATTCGTGTGAGTTTTCTCGTGTCTCACCCAATTAGATCGTATTTTCGTTTTGTATTCGCAGTAGTAGCATTTGTACTGAGGTTCCTTGCCGCATTCGTCTCGCTGATGGCACTGCAACGAAGTTTTCCACTTGTATCTTCGGCCGCATTGCTCGCATCCAAACGGTTTTTCCTGGTAGTGAAGGTATCCTATGGGAAAAAAAGCAGATATATCTGCGTGAGAACCTCCACCGATAATCCAGTAAAAGTACAACAGTTGAGTAATTTCTTTTTTTGTTTTTTCGAATATAGTTCAACAGGATACAAAATATTCTGAGCGAAAAAAGAAGAAAAGAAAAAATAAAAGTTTAAGTAGACACGGAATTTCTTTATCAAATGTCGTAATCGTTAACAATATTCTTCACAATCGAAATCGCGTCAGATTCACACTTTGATACTTAACAGTATAATAATAAAAATGTCGATAATGAACGTAATTTTTAAATCGTCACTCGGGGATAAATTAATCGGTACTTTGACCGAGCCACGGCCTGACGCATCCGCGTTTTCTGTGTTGGAGCCATAAATACAACTTATCAGTTGTGAAAGCGCAATCGAGACACTGGTATCCGTAGCCGCACTCGTTGCGCTGATGGCAGCTCAGGGAGAAGATGTGTTTGAATCGTCTTCCACAGTGGCAGCGTATCCATCCTGAAATCAGAGAAAAAAACGTGTCAGTATGATGAAAAACAAAAATGTTTATATCTCCGACTGAGATGTATTAGTAGTTTATCTTTTGCAAAAAAAAAAAAGCTCGAAACTTGATGAGGGTAAAGCGTAAATTCTAATGCCCTCGCTGAACGATTTAATTCATTTCTTTATTATATACTTCTTTTTTTTTTCTTTTTTTAATCTGCCTCCCGCGTTAACACAACTCTCATTCATTGATACACTCGCAATGTTAATCGTAGTTGGTTATGCGAGAATTACAGAATTAAAAAAAAAAACCAATTAATCATAAAGAATATAATGGTATTACCAACTTGATAGTTACAACCCCCACTATAATTAATCAATATAGATATAGATTTTTTTTTTTTTTTCGTTTCACACACGTTATTTTAACGAACAAAACTACGTATGCGCGTTCGTATTATTCAAACCCTTTCATTCCAACCGCATAACCAATGGTACACTCTAATACAGTCTAAACGGCGTTCGTCACTGCCACCAATCAAACAATTCCCAGTCTCGATATTTTTTCGGTTTTTTTTTTGTTTTGTTTTATTATTATTCACATGCTAATGCGTATCTCCAAGAGAAAACCCTTATGAACTAATTATTATCGCAATCTCCTTAAGAGCTAAAGTTGTTGTTGTTGTTCTTCATTTCCGTATAATCAACTTGGTTTGATCATTTTCGCTGTTTAATGCGGATATATAAGTATATTCTGTATATATAATTCATTTGTTTATTCTCTCATTAATGTATATATTTCCAATATACGCTTCTTTTTTAAATTTTTTTTCTTTTGTTGTTTTGAAACTGTTCAAAATAATTCTATGTATATAATATGTATAATGTGTGTATATATATTATATATATAATATATATATATAGGCATCTCTCGCAATCCGGCTTTCGAAAGCCGGTACGATGACTCGAGTATTGCATAGAACTGGCTTTCTCTCTTCTATTGCCGCGAAACATTATAATCAATCGCAAAAATTAACAAATTACGTATACGAGTAATGCGCACACGCGACGACCAATAACGAGCCAACGTATGTGGGCTCCATGTATATTTCTCATTTATGTAATATTACAATATTCAAATATGTCTCACTTCTCGTGTGTGTATCAGTCTTTGTGCTGCGTACTTGTCGCGTTCGCGTGCAGGTCATTTTTTTTATTTTTTCGCCGTTTCTTATTCATCATTACCTTCGAATCGAGCGCAATGTTTTTTTGCAAATCACGAATCATTCGATTTTTCTTTGGCTTTCTTGAGAGTTGCGTTATCTGCGCTCTTCGGTGTTTTTTTCGCTTTTTTTTTTTTTTGCGTAACTTGGAAGACACGTTTTAGCAGCTTTCGCTTCACGCATTGGGTCGATGAGAATGGAAGATATTGAGATATTGCTTCAGCCGTATAACAAACGGACGAGCTGTTTGGAAGTTCAGAGTAAGTTGTGTGTTTTTTTTTTGTGAAACTTCACATCGACCGGAAATATGGCGCGAGAGTCTTCTCTTACAAGTAACTCGATTTCTTTGGCACAGAGAAGTTTATAGAAGTAAAGAGAAGCGCGTGTGACTGTACTTGTGTGTGTGAGTGTGAATGGTTGCAGCTCGAGTCAGCGTGTGAATAAAAGAAGTGACAATAAGAATACCCCACCGATCGCATCGAGACGCGATCGGTCACAAAACTTTGGTATGTACATTCACGATGTTTCGACAATCAAGAGGATAATTAGAGAAAGCGCAGGCAAGACATTTCGAGAGACTTAGAGTACTATCGTCGCTCTCGAACGACAGCTATTATGTATATGTGAATCGTGTTTATAGATAGTATATAGTATACCATTAAGGAGTGGTAGATAAAAGGTCACGACTAGTTTCATCGAACCGTCGACTCTTCGTCTAATGTAAAACTCGCTAATAGTTTTATTTTTTTTTTTTCGAATTCGACGAAATTCATTTTTCCATTTTTTAAATTCTTATCCGAAGATATAGTTGAGGTTTACGTATTTTTTTTGTGTTTAAATAACGTCTAGAGGAAGTAAGAGAGACAGAAGGAGCTTAAAAGTTGTGCACTACTACGAGGATAAATACGATAGAGAGCGATTTATAGATCAAAGTTTTATCGGTGAACGATAGGAACTTTTGGCCCGATCGTTCCCCGTTGGAAAGTTGACTAGAATAATCATTTATGCAATCAAATATTGTTTCGTATTGAGTTTCAATCGGTTCCAATCCGATAGGATAGATTATTTCATTGCAACGTCGACCCAGCTAAGCGTTACTGGCAAATTACGTGGCCTCCTTTGCCTCGTTAATCGCAGTGAATATTAGCTTACAATTTTACATCGTCGATCTTCAATGATGTGATATATAATAATATAATATATTTGTTTTTTTTTCTTTTTTCATTCTCGTTATTTAAATATAGTCTCTATTTTTGAATATCTATGCGTTTAGGTTGCACCGTCCAAATCGGCGTTTTTTTTTTTATTTAACGTCGCGGACTAGAAAAACGCATGCGTTTCCGGTCTGACTAGGTTCGCTCCATCTGAAGAAAACGTTCGTTCGATATTCTATTCGAACTATAGACCCTCACGTTCTAAACTGAGATTCTTACTATTTAATATTAACGTAGTTAATGATTATTCTTTTGTTTTCGTTGCTTTGAGAAATTTGATTTCGGCTACTGGTTGGTTTTATTTTTTGTTTTTTTTTGTTTTTTTTATAAGCGTTGATCTATCAATGTGTTTAATCACAATCGTTTCATCGTATTTCTTCTATTCTCTGTTCTCATTTCTACAACACGGCCAACAATTGAAGAGCCGGGAACGCAACTGACGCGGTGCGCTCTACCGTCTTCGAAAAATCATCGCACAAAAAAATTCATCATGTATCCTCATTTTATAATTTGTATAAAAATAATTGGGCGTTTTAGCATTAACGGAACGTCGAGGAGTCCGCCGAGGAAGCTTTTTCTGGACGCTCGTCTCGATAGCGCAAATTTTTCAATTTTCGTATTTTTTTATTTTTTTTTACTTCCCCCTCGTGGGTATAACTTTATGCTAATTCTCGGCACTCCTCGAGTCCGTACAAATATTTAACAATGTGGTTTTCTTTTTTCCATTTCACACGATCGCGGATTAAAAGGGATCCAACAACTTCTAACTATCGCGTTGACTTTTCGACGTCGCTTACTAAACTTTTCTAAATAATCTTTTTTTTTTCCATTTTTTTTTCGTTCTTTTTTTTTATACAACGCTTCGTCCTTCCCTAACTCTCTCACTGATCTACGTGCACGTTCTTCGTGTCGAACGCGATACTGACTAACAATATCGTATTTTTTAATTATAATCGATCGAAGACACCTTGAACACGGGTCTCGCTAAATTGCAACGAAAAAGAGATTCGACTCTGTATCATTTCTTTGTTTTTTTTTTCTCGTTATTACTCTACAATTATAAAAACGAAGTGACTACAAGCAACAAGACGTTGGTGTTCGTTTATGATAAAATATTGTCATGGATACGCGTCGCGTCGTGTCTCACCGGAGACGCATTAGAGATCAAATCTCTCTCTTTTTTTTTTTCACCCCTTTCGGTCTGAAATACACTACAGCGAAATGTTAGCAAGCCTGGTGTATATCTCGGATATTGGCGGTAACAATAATTTCTCGCTTTGGGGCGATCAACGAACAAAACAATCGGCGCTTCCGAATTCACCTGGAAGTAAGCCTCGCAATATACTTTGTTTCTCGCGCGTGAGCAACGAATATAATAATTGAAAAAAAAAAATGTTAATATTGGCACATCATATGCGAAGAATTCTGAGTATAAATAACAAAAAAATGTCCACCGCCGCTCGGGATACTTTACCGGCAACAATAAACAAGCGGCAAGAATACGCGGCTAAGTGGCTCGTTTCGTCGTTGCAAGACAAATGAAAAAAAAAAAATATATATATATAAAGAAAGCAAAAAAATAACAATATACCATAAAATTCATCGGTAAATCTGGTACCATAGAATTGTGAAAATATAGAAACGTATCTTTGGCACGTTACGCTTGAATTGCGTTGTGTAAAAAAAAGGAAAAAAAATAAAAATTATCGTGAGCCAATTGAAGCCTTAAAAATGTTGGCAACTCGGTGCTCGATGTCGAGATCGGTTTTAGGCTCGTTGATTGACCGTAGTCGTCGAAGGTTCGACGTGACGATGATTTATGTGAGCCTTCAGATTTCTCTCGTATTTCGAACTGAAGGCGCAATGTGGACAGCTGAACGATGGAGCTTTTCCGCACTCGTACAGTAAATGTCTCTTCAGGATGTACGCATTCTTGTAGGACTTGCCGCAACGCGAACAGTCGTGACGTCGATCGTGAGCGGAAATGGTCAAAGGCCTATTGTTGTTGCGTCCGACGTGTCTGGCCGGACAATGAAGACGCGCTCGACGCTGCGGTGCCAGAGGTGCTGGAACTTCGCTGGAACTTCGTTGACCTCGTCTCGTACCTTCGGACCTCCATCCGAGGCTCGCGAAGAATCCTGAAAGCGTGAAAGCACAGTGCGAAACGTGTCGTTAGTAAAACCATGGGAATTCAACATTGAAGCGTTTACACGAGTCGAATTTTTTTTTTATCGGGTCTCCGCTCCTTTTTTGCTTTTCATTTTTTTTTTTGTTCAACGGCGCGGGCCATGCCAAACAATCAAGTCTCAAGCTAACAACAACGAGCAAATGAGGGGGGGGGGGGGAGCTTTTGTGGTGATGATTGATGATGAACTTTCGAACGGGAATACACTATTTTTTGGAACGTGGTGATTGGTGATTATACAATTATAGACGACTATTGTGAGTAGACCTTTTTCTTCTTCTTCATCTTCGTTTTCTTGATTTAATTGTATCCATTCCAGAAATTTGTCATACTCTTCGCGGGTATTCGATGTCCTCAATGTCCCCGACGGTGGCCTGAAACTCAAAATCCAATTTCATTAGCGCATATTGATCACTGAGAAAATGTAATGCATTTCTTCCGGATCTGTTGTGTTTATAGTTTATTTTCTTCAGTTGTTGTTGCGATGCCTCCCGGAACACCTACAAAAGAAAAATATTGTGTTAGTATAGAGAAAATATAATAATTTAATGCGCCCGTGAACCTGTGAAGAAAAACACGAAGTTATTCATTTTTTACCTATTAGTCGGTGCGATTACTAATCTTCTTCTTTCCACGACGATTCTTTAGGCCGCCTGTAAGAATATTTCTTCGAGAATATAGTTACGTGAGAAAGGCACAAAATAAAGATATTTAACGACGATTGCCTTTCTAGACTTTATTTTGCTCTAAATCCAATACAAGGCTTTCTACAAATTGACAAAAAAAAAAAAAATAGAATGGGTAAAAAGATTCAAGCATTGTTTTTTTTTTTTGGAATGTTCGAAAGAATCGAAACGATACGTTCGTTAATGTTTTTCGCTCTGCCATTAGATAGATAAAAAAAACACAGAAGAACAGAACAGAGGAAAACGCGAACCGGAGGCAGACGTGTGATTCGTCCCGTCGCGAGACTCAACCGATTTCACATCCATTTGGATCATCTCGAGCCTCGCGCGAATAACGATCAGCGCCGAAGCTTTTTGTCCACCATTTGGTAAAAAAAAAAAAAAAAAAAAAATTTCTAAGCAAGCGACCGTTTCTCTCGGATACAATAAAAGCCAATATTATAATGAAGCCGCATATGTTTCGTAGACGTGTAATGTGTGACTTCTTTCTCGCAATATAATAGCATAATGGAATACAATTTCGTGTTTATTTTGTCTGAGCGTCAGTTTTGTTTTTTCCGTGTTTAAGTGTGTATCGTGTATCGTGAGGCAAAAATTAAAAAAGTATCTAGAAAGATTATTCGTTATGATAGCATAATCGTTAATAATTGTTGTTCTCTAAATAATTATTAATATAAAAATGGAGACAAAAAAAAATCGTTCGTTGGCAAATACATGGCGAAAAGAATTATTATGATTACAAGTAATTTTTTGTGTTTGAGGCGCTGAGCGGAGTTTGAGTTGGAGTTTCATTTTTTTTTTTGCATGCTTTCTGTACAGTCGATTAATACGATGGTAAAGGGGGGAGGGAAGTTGTACTAAGTGTGTCGTACTTAAGACGGCACGACGAAAGATCGCTTCGATTCGTCGATCGATATATTGCCGTGTGTTCGATAGTCGCTCGTCCGATTGGAATCGATCTTTCGCGAACCGTTTCTTAGAGCGCTCACCGTGGGAACGTCGATGTTGCTATGATTATAATGATAATTGTACGGATTAAACAACGAAGAAAAAAAATAAAATGAAAAAAAAAAAAAAAAAAGTTATATAAACAATAGTTCGAAGACGCGGGAGTATATACGGAACTCACTCGTATGATTACAAAGAGAAATAAATAACCGGTGGAATAACATAGGAATCACAATTGCAAGGCGGCGAGAGTAAGGAATGGATTATATGCGGACATTGAGAAAGAAAAAAAATTAATAGTTATTAACAATAATGTAATGGATAATAAAAAAATGTAAAAAAAAACAAAAACAGGTGAGAGGAGAGAGATGGATCCGTGCGGATCATTGGCAGTATAGCGAGTCGTCGAGATTACTGTTCTTTGTTCGGCGTAAATAAATAATTTCTAAAAAAATATCACTGGTCTCGAGATGTGCACCGGGTATCGGGTCACGCAGTAACTTAAACAGACAGTACGATTTCTCAATCCGAATTTTCCCTCTCGGAGTCAAAATGAAAAAAATATAATCACCGGTTTTTTGTTTCTTTTTTTGTAATTGCACCATTGGACACTTGAAAATTCTTCTTTCAGTTTTTTTTAGCCCCTCGTACTATATAAAGACACTACAAACGAAAAAATGTATATTCTGAATTTGTCGACATTTCGAATGTAAAATGGCACAGCCGAGCGAGCGATTAATGCCGAAAACCAGTTCGGGGCTTTTCTCGCTGTGATAATTATTTGTCGATTCGGATCTACCGGTATAAATTTATGCTTAACGTTTTATCAAAACGAACACAATCGCGAAGACGATCGTAAAAGCTTTTTTTTTTCAACAATTGCACGTGTTACGGGGCTTAATGTTCTTGTATTCAAGAATAGATCTTTCGTTCAAGTTGTTCGAATTTTTTTTATAAGATTTTCAATAATGACCGAGAGTCCGACGATTCCTCGTACTCTCTGATGATTTTACCCGGTTTCATTAATACCGTAAAAAATCCGTTCACGCGCCCAGCGCCTCTTATTTTTCATTTCATTTTTTTTTTTTCATCGTCATCTTTCTAGCCTATTATCTAAATCGTACTTGAAGGCACTTAACACAAGGCTCTCTCGGTTTACAAACCTACTTGTTTTTTCAACTCACTCTCGCTCTGTTTTGTCGATCTCGTACTTTTGTTTTTCTTTTTTTTTTTCGTTTATCTCATAAAGTGTTTTTTCTTTCGCTTTTATGCTTAATTGTTGGATATTTTTACGTTTTGCGTTAAAATCTAATATACTTATCAGGGAGGTGCTGCTTGGGGAGGGCGGAGGGGGGGGGGGGGGGGACAAACGCTGTGGCCCCGTGTTTGCTTCGACGTGGTGGTTTCGCACGATATACGCGCCCTTCTCGTCTCAACTATTATACTATTATGTTTGTTTCTCTTATTAAATGTAATAGCTTTTTTTTTGAGACTTGTGGCCCGAATCATCGAATTGCTTCACTGATAAATGAATATTATCGTGCGAATTTGCTGCCGATAAATTATTATTGGAATTGGTCGAGATTGTCGTCAATATTGAAAACCTCGCCAGCTATTTCTTCATCGCGTGTATTATTTTTCGTCGATTCGGGACACGTTTGTCGCGTACAAAGATTTTACAAATACACCGATGCACAATATTTTTCTTCTTATTTTTTTTGTTTTGTTTCGTTTCTCGCATTATTTTTAGTATCGGTTTTTGTGTGTAGTAGTTGTGTGAATTCGTTGGACGATCAAATGCCGGATAAAAATTATAAAATAATGTCTATGTTCCCATTTGTTCGTCATCGTGAAAAAGCTTTTCATTCTTAACCGCCTCCATATTTCCGCCAATATAATATATAGAATATAATATCTTATATCGTAGATTTTTTTTTGCTTCTCCATTCGTTTATCTTCGATTCGTCGCCTCGTTTACAGTTCACATCTCACAATCGCTCTCGTCAGAGACGAATCTTATTCATTCCCGATTTTAACAAAAAAAAAAAGGCTCACCGCTCGCAGTTTGGCCGAAACATACAAAAGGTTTTTAGTAAAATTGTATATATATATATATATATATATATGGATGTATATATATACTTAGAGCAAATTTAATAATTTTTTTTCTTCTCTCTATAATTTGTTCGTTCGCGCATGCAACAATTTCTCAATCACGCCCCTTTCATTTTCCTTATTCCTAAACCAACACTTTGTTTCCTTTCCTTTCACTCTCCCCGTTCTGAACTGGGAACGCTATAATTGAATTTATTCGCTGTTGTTTTTCTTTTTTTTTTTTCTCTTCACAATATAATATAAAGATATATAATATGTATCATACAAAAAATAAAGCAGTGTACTTTCTAAATACCTGGATGGCATGTACGTAACATTCGTGTCGTCGTCAATTTCAAAATTTCTTTCTGTCTGCACGATTTTTTTTTACTTTTTTTTCTTTTTCTTAAACCTCAAAATTTTTAGCTCTCCCCTCTCTTCGCGAAACAAATTTAGCGTCTAAATATCACGATGTATACGTTGTGTCGTAAGGAACACAACTGAGGCGTCTACGATAATTATACGATTATCTCATAATCCAAAGAGAAAACAAAAAAAAATATATAAATTGATTGCAGTTTCGAATGACTCGTCTTCCATTCGATCGAGTTTATCTAGATACGAAATATAGTACGCGCTCGCGCCTAAAATTAAGAGAAAAAAAAGAGAATATCCATCAAACACCGCCCTCCACTGGGAGTAATTTATATGTTTTTTTTTTTTTTTTTTCAATGCGTCTTGCCTCGCACGTTTACGTCTACGAAAATTTTACTTTTTTATAACATAGTCGTTTTGTCGATTTTTTTGTTTTTTTTTTTTGGGGGTTTTTTTTTTTTTTTTCGGTTAGAATTCTTTTTCATATCCGAAACCTTCACCACAAGAAACAAAAGAAACAAAAATTTAGTTTTGTTAACGACGCGCCCAAAATTTGGCGATCGGCCAGGCCACATTTTAATTTATCATCTAATTATAAACATAATTCAATATTAATAAGCCCGATTATATGCGCACAGAAGAAAAGCTACGATAGTTTATGTAGGCCAATCGTAAAAGGCGTTTTGCGAAACGTAGAAATTAATTTACGCTTGTTAATATGTTCATATTTTCGTATATAATAATTTTTGTATTTTTTTTTTTTTTTGCGTTTTTGTTTTGTTATTTTTTCCATCATCGAATTAATATATTCTTTTGATCTCTTGACTCGCGAGTCTTATTTTTTTTTTCTCTATCTTCGCTATACTTTTCA
Source organism: Buathra laborator (assembly GCA_934046635.1). Taxonomy (NCBI): domain Eukaryota; kingdom Metazoa; phylum Arthropoda; class Insecta; order Hymenoptera; family Ichneumonidae; genus Buathra; species Buathra laborator. The sequence goes on from OW203892.1 coordinate 15,040,695, forward strand.
CACTAACCTCCGATACTGGCGTTATCGCGATATATCTCGTATTTTAGATTCCAAAAGGCACATGTAGACGAAAAATTCGTCGTCCCGATCGACCGAATGCGCGCTTGCGAAAGTTGAAAGTTTACGCGATTTATTCGTTCAGAGAAATTTCATCTCTCAATTGCCGAAAAAAAAAATAATAAAGAGGAACAAGAATGAAAACGAAAAAAACGCCCGACTCTCGTTCGAACGCAAACGTTAATAGTGGCGAAAAAATAAGAAAAAAAAATTAAAACATCCAATACCTATGCCAAAAAAATAAAAAATCCTCAATATCAATCAATTATATATCCACGTAGATATATTACGTACACCTATCTATATATCATACGACTATACATAAAGCCGATTTAAAAAAATCCAATTAAATCCCAATTAGCAAAGTGAACATTAATAAGAAACAAAAAAAATATTATATAGCGATCCAGTCGAGCGCTAATCAAATATCCCCGCATTCTCGATTGCGTCGGAAGATTTTTATTGTTTTTTTTTTAACCCGAATCACGTCTCGCGCGCGGGGCGACGTCGTCTTGTTCTTTTTTCTCCCCCCTCGCTATTTTGATTACCATTGATGATTATCGTTCGGGAAAGCCCTTCTTGACCGAGCGTCCGCACGTCATAAGAAACTCAGCATTGGCACAGCGAAAAAAAGTGCGATTTCTATCGTTATTAAGAAAACAAAAAGAAAAATGAGAGACAAGAGGCTCAATTGGAAGTCGATCCATGCGATAATTTGAAACGAAAGAGTTTATAAGTGATGTCTACCGTTGTTGAATAATTCGCGACGAGTATCCCATCTGTGTGATAAAAAAAAAGAAAAAAGCCTATTTCTCTTTCTTACTGCCATTTTTCGATCGTTAACGTGACATTCGTTCGGCTCGGCTCGACCAACTGTTTTTTTTTTTTTTTTTTTTCTCAAAAACTAAGGCGCATTTAGAAAGATGAATATATCTTAGCCTATCTATAGCTTAAATCCCTAATAATAATCTAATAATCTCCATTGATGACGACAAATGGACGAGCGAAAGATCGGTCGATAGTTCCGATGATATTCCGAATGAAAGATCGATCCTTAGCTCCCGTTGTCGCCACGTATCAAGGCCTCGTGAGGCAGTATTATCAATTATCATCCGAATAGCTAATAATATGTATATAAAGTCGACCAATCAACGCTTTTCTCTTTATCTCAATTAACATTATCACCCTAAATCGTTACGCGTTAGATTTATAAACTACGTGTGTCATCATCATCATCAATTATCATCATCATCGTCGTCTCATTAAATCTTAAAATTCATTCATCGAATCCTTATATCAACTCATTATTATCTACTTATACGCCTACAATTGTTGTTTCTCATCGGTTCGCTCGTTTTTTTTTTTTTTTTTTTCCTCAAAATCGTCAGAAAAATTCTGACGAACGAGTAAAAAAGAAAAGCGAACGCGAGATGCTTTGCGACGTTAAAATTAATTTTTTTTTTCATATTTTTTTGTTTGTTCTTGAGATGTTTACGATTTTCCGGATAAAGAAACGTCGCTCTTGCATCTGTTGGCTTCGCTTGTTCTTTTTTTTTTTAACTCCGCTCCTTTAACGAGCTCGGCACTCTTTTCTCTTTTGTTTTGTTCGTGTACACGCTCATAGTGCGACTATATGCTGAGGCTACGAGAATCCGCAGTTGTTTCGCAATCGATTGGCTCTTCTCTCAAGCGCGCGAGTGACTTCAATTTTTATTATATATATATATATATATATATATATATATTTTTTTTTTTTTTACAAAAGAAATAAAGATTTGAATGAGGTTCTCTATTTAAACCTGAGAATAAATTCATCAATGGACCACTCTTATTCTAACAAGGCCGCTTAGGATATACGAGTCATCTCGAGTTCGTGAACCCTCTCCTCATCGTCGCTCCTTCTTCCTTCTCTCGAGATCTGTGCTGTGACGAAAGTCGCTCATAAAAAGTCTTGCGCGAAGAATAAATCGATTGCGTAAGATCTACGATTAAATCGTACCAGAGGGGGGTGGGGGGGACCTATCAAAAATTAAAATCTATTCTCTCCGCGTTCAGGCTTTCTCTTACCGTTTATACGTGTATGAGTTATGTAATAGTTTTAGTTTAGCTTGTCTCATAAATATTGTCTACGGTATGGAAAGTTGGACGGCCGTGACGCGCGGATTGGCGTGGCGTAGGAATATGGGACTGTTTCGTATCCAATCTTTTCTTCCCATCGTCTATTTCGTGTTTTCCGGTTTTTTCATTTTTCTTGTCTTTTTTTTTTCGTTAGTCAGCCGTTAAATAGGAAACAGCCGAGTACCATTCGATTCGATCGCGATATATCTCGTAGCTTAACGTCTAAGGACGCGATAATCGCTAATACTTGATGGTGCTCCGTGGCGCATTGCTGCTGGGCACGTGGCACTATTTACTTTGATTGATCCTCCCCCACGTTTCGGGAGGCGCGCATTTGTATACCGGGTTTTTAAGGAATATAGGAAGAATATTCTATATATATATATATGTGTTATCTATATATAGTATATGTTTGTATAAAAAAAAAAAGGACATATAAGAAACAGACACACACAGGAACGACAGTTTGACAAAGTTAGTTTATATTACCGTTCACGAATCTATGGGTACTCGGCAAATTGGCTCTCTTAATTGCTTCTCTGTTCTCACGATCGTTCGACTTGGCACAACGCGTTTTTTTAAACACTATTTACGTTTTTTTTTTTTTTCTTTTTTTTTTACCTATATTCGTATACGAGTAAAATTATTTTTAAACATTAAAAAAAAAGGAAGAGTATAAAAAAAGACGTACAAGTAGGTGGTAGTTATAAGAGACGAACAAAAAAAAAGTAATAAACAGAGAATCAGAATAGGAAAAAGCCTCAAGAGAGGCGCTTAATAAAAGAAAAAAAATGGGGGGGAGACGGGATTCATTAATTAATTATATATTATTATACTTAAATGCATTGTAGGAATCTGCGGTTACTTCTGGCAGTCTGTTTGATCGCAAAGCACGTTATGGCTCGGCGCGGCTCGCGAGAGTTTATATACGTTTGCTTGTACGTTAATTGTTACTTCTGAGTGTCTCTGTGTAATGTTAACGATAATAATAATAGTAGGCTTTTTTTTAAATTACTCTCCTATGATGAAGGGAGGGCGGGGGTCGTGGAGTGACTGACTAAATGTATTTATACGTATGGAAGTCAAAGTATTTGGCGATGAGAATGATATTCGATATGAGAATTCGGAATGAACATATTTTGTTCGTGTGTACGTTTCGTGTTTATATGCTTTCATCCGGTCTGAACAGAACGTGTGCTCGATGTGTGTAGATGTGTATGTGTGCTTAATAATTCGCGATAGTGCCAAGTCGACGACGTTTCATCGAAAACAAAAAAAAGTTGCATGACGTATTTAGTTTTTTGACGATCTCTCGTCAAATTGCTTGATTCGCTTTAATTTTAATATTTCGTTTTCTTTTTTTTTTTCATCAAGTCCCAGTTGAGCCACACGCGCACGGCAACGTCCGTTTAAAAATATGGAACCAGTGTGACCAGAATGGTTGCTATGGAAGAGCTCCGGTTTTCCGGACGGTCTCAGTCTCGCTCGGGGTTGTCTGCTCGTTCATTTATTAATCATTATATAGTAATTTCTTTTTTTTTTTTAACATGTTTTGCTTCACCGAATTTTTCGCTTCGACACGAATATGGCCAGTTCTACGAACACCAAAGTTATTCGGTACCAAAATGGCTGCCATAACAATAACGAGAGACTCGTCGTCATCCCTCTGCGAAACAGGATTAACGAGGGCCTCACCACAAACTTTTTTTTGTCTCACAAAATAATATTCTAAACTCTAACGATAATTTCAACGTCACCGGTCAATGCGAATAAAACAATATTTTTTAATTTTTTTTTTTAACATCATAACATTCGATTTGATCGAAAAATATTTTTTTAATTCAGATTCTGGGGGCTCGATACCGAATAAAATTTCGAACGAATGCCAACGCAACGTTAATCGATGTTATGCCGAATTTCCATCGTTGCGACGGATGAAAATTATCATACCACAGGTTAAAATTGCGTTTGACTTCGTTCGTGATACGACCCCTTGTGTCCGAAACTCATGCGAAGAGGCAAAAAGCTGCGCGATTGATATATTACGCTCGTTACACAAATAGTTTTTAACCATTCGCGATAACTAGCTGATGCATCACCGTGTGTCTCTCGCCAAAAAGAAAAAAAAAAAAAAAACACGTTTTTATACTTATATAATTCTTCGATTCTTAAATTCTAGTAGTACGTACGGGAAGCCCGGTAGATGCAAGGGCCAACACGAGTTATTATTTAAACGAGTTGTCTCATCATTTCGTTTTTTTTTTTTTTTTTTTTTTTTCAACAATCATCATGTCGATAATCGCTTCGTCGCAGACGGCCCCGAGCCAGAGATCGACGCGTTTTCTCTCGTTTCATCGGTATCTCGATACGCGAAACACCATAATTAACAAAAATAATATTAATAATAATAAGGCTCGAAATGCGAAATCCTAAAATGAAAACGGGACATCCATGCTGCTGCTTACATGTCTTCACCTCAATCCTCATTGACTTCTGCGCGTCGTACACCAGCGACGTAACTCCCTCGTCATCTTCTTCCTCTTCTTCTTCTATTTCTTCGTCACCGCGATAGCTTCCTCTTATTTTCTCACCCTCCCGTCCTCTTCCACCCTTTGTGTATGTGTGTTTCTTTTTTTTTTTTTTTTCGTAAATCCACAACCACCCGAGACATCGCGGGCACGCGGCAAACGACGCGCGAAACAATAGTCGCTAATATTTGTAAAAAAACTATCTTGGCGTTTTGTCTTTTTTTTTTGTTTCGTCCGCAGGATGTACCATTTGATATCGGAGTGTTTGTGTATGTTGTGTATGTCTTTCATCGTACGTTTGTCGCTTTGTGTTATTTTTTTTTTGTGTGGTACGATCGAAGTATCATTTTTTTTTTATTTGCGTGTGATCTCGCGCGACGTCGTCATCAGCAGCAGGACACATAGTGCGGAATGGCGCAAGTCTCGAAGACGAAACAAACGCTCAAAGTCCAGGACCGGAAGACCAGCCACCAGCCTAGACGAGCTCCTGCTTGAAGATCTTTTCCTTGTGCATGCGCTCCATGTGCCGGGCGATGTGCATCTTTTGTTTCGCTCTGTAAACACAATGGGGACATTGGAATTGTGGCTCCTTGCCGCATTCCCACTTCTGATGATTCCTCAGGCTGCTCTTAAGCTTGTAAACCCTGCCGCAAGCAGGACAGTTGAAACCCTCGGGATTCGATGAACCGCTTCCGAAGCCTTTGCCAAGACTCGAACCCGAACGCCACATGATCGATGGAACGCTCCAACGCTGCCACGCCGCCGCCCACTTTAGCCCCGTGATGCTCAGGTCTTCCGCTGGAACATAGGGTTTTTGCATTTATTGGCATAGGACATTATCGACATTGTAATAAAAAAAAAAAATAAAACAAAAAAATTCTACGAAAATTCGTACTCTTGGTAGATTCGTTCACCTTTTCATATTTCCTCTCTTTCTCTCTCGGCCTCGAGATCATTCCAAGTACGAATTTATTATAAACAGATGCGTGTGTGTGATTTTTTTTGTTTGTGTGCGTCTATGTTTTTCTTACGACCGTTTTTTTTTTTATCAATCTCAATTAATCCTTAACTTCTGAGCCCCCAAGCAGCTAGCTATGAGTGTATGTGTGTTTGTGTGCCGTTTTTAAATAAATATAAATTAATTGTTTTTTCATTTCACTCGGTGTGGTAATGGATGTTTTACGCACGCTTCGCGTGGGTAAAGCCCCCATTTTCACACGTTGTAAAGTAAAATTTTGTACGATAATTTATTTTGAATATAATACTTTTTTTTTTGCTCGAATTTCGTTTTAATTCGTGTGTATCAATTACGGAAGAGGCGAAACTCGCGCAAGCGATGAAAATCGTGGTATTTTTTTTTGTTGCTCTATATACAAGGTTTTTGAAAGTTAGTGCGCATGCTACTTGTCCCAATAATGAATAGAATTTTTTTTTTGTAGAGGCATAGTAGTGCGAGAGATAGAGAGGATTCGAGGATATGAAGAAATTTCAGAGAGAGTCTCTCAGGTTCGGGATAAAGGGTAATTCTTTTTTTTTTTTTAACAAGTTCCTTGAGTCACTGACGAAGGTATCAAGAAATCCAAGAAATCGTTGTATATCTAGAAAGATAGAGGATAGTGAGAGATATTTCAGCAGCAATATAGTGAGAGTAGCTTCAGATAGATCGACGACGGGCAATTCACTTATGCAACTATAATTTATATCGGGATGATCCGGTGGGGATAAGGATAATTGTTTACTTATCGCAGATTTATTGTCAAATGATAGTTATCTTACGTAGATTCGCCTTAAAAACTAAAATTCTTGATAATTGCTGAAAAAAAAAAATGAGATTCGTTATTGAATCGTTCGCGAGTTCACGATTTCAGCTCAATACTTCTCTCATCGCGGCAGCTTCTTCGTTTACTTCTGTCTCTTCTATCCGCGTGAAGATCATTGTGGTCGGTGGTTGCGAATTCGTCTACTTCTCGATGATCAAAGTCTTCTTGATTTCCCGATTCCTCTAGCGCCGGATGAAAACCTGAAAATGAGATAAAATTTAAGATACGTTCCACCAGACGATTATTAACCTTTTGACGATGTTTCACTGCTCGAGGATCTTCCACTGCCATTGACGAGACGAGAAATACTTACTGCCCATTTTTTCTTTTTTTCAAAAAGTATTTATGATTTATTGTACGAGTTACTATTTACAGGTAGTCTCTCGGAATTAAATAGGAAATTAGAAGCGACTTACTTTGTATGGAAACAGATTCGTATCAGATCAAACCTTTCGTTTACCTTGTTTACAACTAATTAAGAAAAAAAAATACATTTATCTAGATGTGGTTTATAAGGCACTTATGGATAACTCGTAATAATTTGGTCGACTTGATTGTATGAAATATTAATTCTAGCGATTTTAATTCAGGCAATCGTATCACACCTAATAGGATCTTAAAAAAACCGATTGATGTCAGCGTCGAGAGTCTAACGATCTCGAAGATCAAAAGTCATCGTCGCAGATAAATACAACAAAAAAAACAGTCCATGTATTCTCTTTTTTTTCAATTGTACTCCAGTTTTGGCGTATAGGCAATCAAGTCATTCTCTATATCACCGATTTTGTCGCGATGCTGTCGCCGTATGTGCCTCAACCAGTGTGGTTTGCGTTTGCAACGTTGAGGACAGAAGGGACACTGAAAGAGTGGTTCCTTTCCGCATTCCCAGCGCAAGTGACGCTGCAACGAATCTTTTCGCATGTAAGAACGCGCGCATTTGCTGCACGTGAATTGTCCCGACGACGTTTTTTTACCCGAAAAATTGGCTTTCGGTATCTTCAGCTCGGCAAAGCCGCTGTTGTCGAACTTGAGAGCCTGCATCGGCAAATCGGCGCTTTCCTCTCCCGAATTGTAATCTGAAAAGTGGAAAAATTCAAAGCTTTAACAGTGTTCGACTACCGTACCCCCCGACCCCTGTTGCCCCGAAAAATTGTCCACCACCACTGAATATATGTCACTGATGCACTGAACTTTCCTCCCCCGTTCTCGGAGGTGTGCGCGTGCAGAGGATTACAAAGTTCGATCGTAATTTTATGTTTTACCCCACAGCTTGCAAAAAAATACTCAATTTGGGAAAAAAAAAATCTCAGATAAGATTACAGGAAAAAAAAACAGATGGAAAGATAGAGATTAGGGTCTCGACGAAAGTTCAATCTCAGAAGCTTATGAAAAATTCAACTATTACAATTTTTTTCGAGGTGCAATTAGTAAAAAAAAAAAGTAATATGCGATGTGCAGCAAGTTAATCGAAGATATTTTTTCTCATATAAAAAATCGTAGATTTATTGAGAAGAAAAGAAAAAAAAATGTCCAATTTTATTTTTCATACTTCGTTCGAATGCCCGATCGGATTATTTGTGTTTGCAATTAAAGTGCCGACGAAGATTGCTTTTTCTTAAAGTTTTATACGGACACATTGTACACGCGAATCTTGGATTTCGATTGCAGTCCATAGTCCGATGAAATCTCAAAGCGTCCCGGCTATTGTAAACCCTCGGACAGTCGCAACAAGGGAATACCCTCCTCTTGACGCGTCGAGGACGGACGCACCATGTCGGATCTGAAATCAATAAACGCGATTAATTTGAAATTCGAATCGGTAGAAATTTCGTCGAAAATCGACAAGTTTCCTTCGGGGTTTTTCTACCAACAACGCTATGATTTCCACGCAAGACAAACAGTTTATTCGTGGTACACAGACATTCGGAGATTTGTATGTGGGATTGTGAAGAAAAAAAAAAGAGAAACATGGTATCGATTCACAGAAGAGGATCTCTCACATGTCGAAGCATGTGACGCTGAAGGCTCGTGCGTCTAACGGATCTGTAGGTACAGTAGTCGCAGACGAATCTCGGCTTCCGATTGCACTCGACGCGCCGATGAAATCTCAAAGCGTCCGCTGAGCCGTAACGCTTTGGACAAGTATCGCACGGAAACGCCTTCCTCTTGGCGCGACGAGTAACGACGCTGCCGTATCTGCCTGAAACCAAATAAATGAGATTCATTCGTGTAGTCGGCCAATCAGCATGAGATACGACGATGAGTTTCTTTTTTCTTGTTTAACGAAAAAACGCTGTTTCTGCGAAGGTAGACGTTTATTCGAAGTACAATAGTCTAAATGAGCTCGTCGAGGAATTAATAAGTGCAAAAACGTCGAGATTCATGCGTGAATAATGGGGAGGAGTGTAAGTTGGACGTTAAAGAAGAGGATCTCTCGTGTGTCTAAGCATGTGACGCTGAAGGCTCGTCCGTCTGACGGATCTGTAGGTACAATAGTCACAGGAAAAACGGGGCTCCCGGTTACACTCGATCTTCTGATGAAATTTGAGAGCCGGACGTGTGCTGTAAGTCCGAGGACAGGCGTGACACGTAAACTCCTTGCGAAATCCCGACTCGAAGGTCGGTGTACTCTCAAATTTGAACCATCTGCCTGAAAGAAGATAAAATCCGCTATGTTAAAATTAGACACATAATTTTTTCATAAAAAAATAAAAAATAATTCCAACCATGCGACATCAAAATACCTAAATTCGTAGGATTTCTTTGTCGTTCAAATAGCGGGTACGAAAAAAAGGACAATGATATCGTTACAGTGTATTAACAGGAATGACATCTCGAAGGAAATTCGGCACAATCGTTGCTTTTATTCTATATAAATATCAGCGATCAAAATTCGATCAAACTTCGTATACGTTTTTTTTTTTTTAATACGCTTGGAAGTTAACAGATTCGTCGCACCGATTTGTTAAACTTAATCTTTAGTGTATAAAATGAAAGAAATCCTCGAAAAGACGATACAAACTATTGTTCAGTATATTAGTCGCTTCCGACGACGGATTCAAATGAAGTTCGTACGTGCGATCGGAGAATAAATACTATTTAGGTTGGAGACACCGATAGAGAGCGGTTCAATGAGTAATTCGAGATATTTTTCAGACGCACGAGAACCCGCGATTCGTATCAATGTCTTTATCGGAAGTACAGTGGGACCTCTGTTTTCATAACTTCGCTTAACACAACTGAATTTCCGTTATTGTCCGTTTACTCCACTGCAAGAGCTGTGCACACGCTGAGTCCCGCTATAGCTCTGGATCTACGGGCGCGTATACCCCTCGTTGCCTCTACTGGTAGCAACTCTAATCTATAGTAGAGACTGTAAGAGACATCGACAATAGTAAAGGTGTCCGATCCCGTCGAGTTAAGAAAACAGGGATTGTACTGTATATTGAAACATTCGAAAAATAAATGTTCTGCCGGATTTAGCACATTCGCAAGACATTCCTCGACTTCCATTCGCAATGAAAGAATAAAAATAAAAATACACAACTTCCGACTAAAGAAGAAAAAGCACACATTCGTCAGTTCGATCGATGTTCCGATCAGAAAGTAAACAAATTGTGAAATTTTTTCTCATGTTCGGCAAGTTTGTCGCGTCTATAAAATTTCTTCGGGCAAAGAACACAGTGATACTTGGGCTCTTCGACGTGTAGCTTCATGTGAGCGGCGAGATTGTGTTTGTAAGTGAAACGTCCGAGACATATACGACACTGATAATTCGGCGCTTTGCCGCACTCCATACGAAGATGACGTTTCAGACAGGATGCACGCATGTAGAAACGATTGCAATTCGGGCACTTGAACGACGATTGACCACGAGCCGTTCGAACCGGTTGAAATATGTTTGGATTTGATGTTCGCGAACTCGTTTGCGTTCCCTCGTAGAATTCCAATCCAGAATCGTGTCCCGACGGCCGTCCGAGTGTCGATTGATGATGAACCCAGAGATCTGAAAGTAAAGATAATTATGAAACAATTGTTCCCAACTGCTAAACCATCGCAGTCCTAAACGATACTCGCCAACTTCTTCTATTATCGCGAGGATTAATGGGACAACTTGTGATATTCGATTTTCTGGCTTTAAAAAAGAAACTTAATTAGTCTATTTCTCTTCCTACGTCGCAATGAAGAGTTATCGATTCTTCATTACAATTTATTTACATTCAATTTGCCGTGATATCCCGAATAACTTTTCAATCGTAAGTTTTAAGAAACTATTATATTCGGTACTCAGAAAAAAATGTCAACAAATCCGAGAACCCGATATCGCGAGTAAAGCGCTTTCTCCGAAATTCTCGAATATGATGAGAGAAGTTTTTGTCGCACAGAATCACAGTTTTTGTGCGGCGAATCGATTACACACTCTTTCGGGTTTCTTCGTGAAGATTTATCGATTCCATCGCGAACGAAGTTTTCACTATCGTAAATATGAGACTTCGAGAGATCTGAAACTAAAAATAATAATTAAACGTAATATTCGTAGTTTCGTCAATTTCATCGTTCGAAGTGGATAGCATGGAGATAAATTAGGAATGGAAATTTTAGCAATCATTGGACAATCAATTTTTTCCTTATGCGTAATACACAACGATTAATCGAAGCAACAATTTATTGGAGGACAAACGATTGAATTCGTCATCATAATCGCGGCACGCGACGAGCAACCTAACGTTAAAAAAGAAGAACGTGCGAATATACAGCATCTCGTGAATAACGAATCTGTGATTCGCGTCACGAATTATTGTCACGATATTCTCGCGAAGCCTCTCGGTCGGTCACAGCCTAAGATACTCTAAAACGATGATTCTCGCGGCACACAAGCGGATCATTCCACGAAAGTTCTTCGAGTCGAATCTTTGTTGTCAAGCAATTTTTCCCGATTTGTCGACGACGTTCACTTTCTCCACGTCGCCATGTGTACTCAAATGAACGTTGTAATGACGAAGAAGACTGTGCTTATGCTTGAATCTCGAATGGCACAGTATGCACTCGAACTGAGCTTCTTTTCCGCACTCCAATCTCTTGTGACGCTGAAGCGATATCAATCTTCGATATTGCCTTCCGCAAGCCTCGCATGGATAGATCTGCTCGTCCATAGATGAAAAGGGGAACCATCCAGCTGAAAAAAAGGCAATTTTGTCAGTAAGCGTAATTCTGAACTCCGTTGGGATAAGGGAAGGGACAAAAAAAAATCGAAGAAATTCGAACGTAACGTGAAGATGACGGCGAATGGATGACAACGATTACTATAAAATAAAAGGAAATTATTGTGGGGTCGGGTTTTTCCGATAGGAAGAAAAACATACATTGGTCCTTCGTTTGTTTTTTATAAAATAACCCGCAACAAAGTGTGTGTCTTTTATTAATAATATTAATAATAATAATAATAATAATAATAATAATAATAATAATAATAATAATAATAATAATAATAATAATAATAATAATAATAATAATAATAGATAATAAGAATAGATATTTGAATACGTATTGATAAACCTTTCCAGAAAAACATTAAATATCGACGAGCGTTATTAGAGCCGACAAAAGTCGCGTGATGCTGCCGTTGGCAACGCCGCAAGTTTATGGTACCCTATCTTAAACAAAGTCAGAGAGACGGAGTGTTAAAAAAAAAATAAAAATAAAACAATCAAACAAAAGAAAAAAACATAAGGCTTACCTATAAAATTAAGTATACAATAGGTACCAAAAGACCAAATTACAAAAAGAAATAAGAGTCCGAAGATAAGTTTACAAGTAACGATGAACCGTAGGTTCGGAGGGTATTATGAAGTACGAAGAGCATTATTTATACTTAAGGATTAGATTCGAAGGGCGGGGGTGGGGGAGGGGGCTGTTTCATTAGGTAACGGTGTGAGAGTGTTTGTTCTGTGGAAAGTAACGAGTATATCCCACGGTGATATTCGCAGGCACGACGGTAGCGAAAAAGTTCGCAAATACTGATATCAAAAATACTGACGCGTGTCACGAGTGGCGGGGCGCGCGTGCATCGAAAAAAATTACTCTTTCTCTTTATACATTATAAACATAGTATGTTGTGTCTTATTATCGCCAAAAAAAAATCGACAGAGAGAATTAATAAGTATTAAAAAAAAAAAAAAACAAAACGATTTATTCTTAAGCGTCTAGGAGTATAAATTGGTCGGTTATCAGGACGAAATACGAAAAGGCAAAGGTCTCAGCGTGCTGCTTACAACTCTTCTTGTCCTCGTGTATAATTAATATATTCGGTATAAACATCCCCTCGAGTTTGTTAATTTCGTATCTACGCCTCCCAAGACGTAGATAACTAAAAGCTCGAGATCAGGTTTTTTTTTTGCTTTTTCTTTTTTTTTCTTTCTTTTTGTTCCTTGCCTTGTATATAGTATAAAAAATACTGGAATGATAAAGTAAATTGGAGAGGAGACACTAGTGGCCCGGCACTTTGTGAAATTGATAAATAAAATTCGGTCTCCGAGGATTTTTTCGTTCTCGAGCGAAAATACCTTGGATATGGTGAGCAATATCGTGAAAAAGAATGTTTCGTCTCCTCGTGGAAAGTCTCGTCGCTACCGCGACAAAGTGTCAATTGATAATGTGTTACATAAATAAAACAAAAAAAAAAAAGAAGAAGACATTGACGTCCCTCACAGTTCGATTGGAATTCGCAGTTAAACAAACATTACTATTTATAGTATAGACACCGTTGAGGGACTCGAAGACGCGTATTTGATTTTTTTTTTTACACTAAAAGAAGAGAAAAAAAAAAGAATGAAATCGTAAGTAGAATTATGAGTCCCATTAGATCAGAAATAATTATCTAACTCCCGTAGGTCCCTCGTTTGCATAAAGAAACATTATTGTCTACTGTGGTCCGGGCACCTTTACCTCGACCACCGATCCCAATAAAAAAGGTTCAAGCCGCGGGGGTGATAGGCAATTTAATTGTAATGAAAACAAATAGCAATAGTAAATAATCATCTTCATTCTCGCGTCGGGCAAAGAAGAGATCGTTAATCGTTTCGTTTCGTTTGGTTAAATAAAAAAAAAAGGAAAAAGTAAATGAGGTAGGTACGGTTAAGTGAACCGATAAAGTAAAGAGAATAGAATTAAGGAGATGGCTTTTGGCGTGGGTGCCCCGACCCGATCTCGAATCATTATTCTCTGGAGACATTCGCGAGTTGCGAAGCTATCGCAGCGTCATCGTAGCCCAATTTCTGATGATGTCGCTTGTAGTGTACCGTTAAATTTCCACGTTGTCTCGCTTTGTACGGACATTCGGGGCATTGAAATGCCGGAGGTTTACCGCCGCACTCTACCATCTCGTGACGACGCATCGTGCTCTTCCAACGATAGCCTTTTCCGCAAAATCGGCATCTGAATTTTCTCTGCTGCTCGTGCGGTACACCCATGTAAACGACGCTTAAATCGCGAGGCTGTGGAAGAACCTCGAAAGAATCCGGAAATATTACTTCGCGGGTGGAACGATCACCGGCCTCGCTGTAGTTACTTCCGTCGGCCGAGCGGCATTCTCGTCCGCTGGTACTCCGGGTATCGCCGCTGATCGAACGACTCTTCTTCGTTCCCGAGTTCTTGTAGTCCGAGCGTAACAGCGAGAGCAGCGCTCCCATTCCTGGAACAACCGGCGAAAAAAACGAAATTGCAAAATTAAAAAAACGTGGGATAACGAAAAAATAGAATTAGGGAATAATTCCGGAAAGAAAAAAAAAAAAAAGAAAAAAAAAAAAAATTAAATACTCGTCGATGCGCCGATGAAGACGCACAGACTTTTTGGGATATTCGGACTGGTTGTGCGGATATATGCTGCCAGTGATTTTTTTTGTTCTGATGACTGGGTTATAACTTGCATAGAATAAAAATAAATATTATATAAAGAAAAAAAATTACAATTAAACCCGTAACCAACCCAAAACACAAACTTTTAATCAGCCAATAGCCCCGAAGTAAGGTATAAATGCCCAGGATTTAAATTTTGCCAAATGATAAAAAGATATAGTTTCGTTTTGTTTGAAGAGATAAGGAAGAAAGGGCGAGCGCGACGGAAGAAAAGATACAATCAGTTTGTACGTAACCCTCTGCTCGGGCGATCGTATATCTTATGCTTCCATCGTACTCGCTGACCGATATGATTAACCCATCGTCAACCCTCCAAAGAAACCAACCAATTGGTAGCAAAAAAATTAACATATCGTCACGTGACGTATTTTAAATATTAAAAACAAAACTCAATGTACAAAAACCGCGTTGTGGAATTTCGTTTTTTTTACGTTTAAAAAATATATTATATTCTATTTATTTCTCTATATAGCTGTATCTTTATATGTATCGTCTTCCGTCTGTATATATATACAAATTACACAAAACAAAAAACGTACAGTTAATTTCTCAAAGTTAACTTTTCAAAGTTAATTTTTTTTTTTCGTTTATCTCTTCTGTATAAATGTTTTTTTTTTCTGGCGTGTCGAACAAATTGATAGCTTCTCGCGACATTCTCAATCGACGTGACGATTTCGCGACCTCCTGTTCGCGTTACTTCTGTCGCTCTGGTTGGAAGGATATATCTTTGTGACCAGCAAATCCATAACCCACGACGATTCGGTATCTGAAACAAAATACGCAAATGCGATATCAGTAACTGTTCTCGTAGCATAAAAATGACTTTTTATCGAGCAGCGACCTTCTCGATTGGACGGGATCTCATTTTCTTGTTACGCATCCACACGCGTATAGATTGAGAAGAAAAAACGGTGAATCTTTATTAATCACAACTGCGGAACATTTTCACCGATGTTTCGCATACAATCGATAGCTACATAACCGTTCATATCGTCTTTATCCATCGATTCCGAAGACGATTAAATCGCTATTAAAAAATCCAAAGGATATTCATAATATCTGCGCGATATTTCCGTCACTGATGGATTCCCAACGAATTTGCGAATACTTGAGCCTTGTGCATCTTCATAATATGTTGATGCATACTGAACTTCCATTTCGAATGATGGCTGCAATAAGGACAGCAAACCGTCGGTTCCTTTCCGCACTGGACGCGAAGATGACGAGTCAGAGAATCCTTGAGTTTGCAAACCTTGAAACATTTCGTGCAACGCCATTGATGTTTGTATGGTTCACAGATTCTTAGTAGATGATCTGAAAAATAAACGAGTTTATTAATTAACACAATTCTGAACGAAATTTTTTTTTTGTCGAAGTTTCTATGGGAAAAAAAAGTTCGAACAGTTCGTCCTTTAAGAAGCGAGCGGTGATGACCTATTTGAGGGAAGCAACAGGTTGTGGATTCAACAAGTGTTACCTTCGGCGCCCTTCTGCCCTATTGAATTACTTTCGCGATGCAACAGGTGCAACAGCACTTTCCGCCGATTGGAAACTCGCGCCGAACAAATAGCTCAGGCCGAGTAATCAGAATATACAATAAAATTTATTTGTAAAATATAAAAATATCCAAGTTGTTAACAAGATGCTTTAAAAAATTAAAGCCACGCGGCTGTAACAAGTTTACGACTAATATAAATTTGTTTCTTCTTCATCATTCATAATTTCAGTTTACCGCGATGATTGTTTATATATATTTTTCTTTTTTTTTTCTCTTTTTTTTTTTTACGCTCAATTGTTGACGTTGTAGAGCATTTTGAAGTGGATCTGCTTGATGAATTCTTCGTTACCGGACGTGAGCAAAATCGGCCAGCATTCGGGACTGTCGCGGATGTGCCTGTGAAGTGATTTCTTCCACTTGTAAGATTTGGAACACGCGAGACACCTGTTGTATTCTGTAAAAATAAAATGAACACCACGAGGTGGTCAGTCACAGGAGCGATCGTTTTTTCGTTTAATTATTCCGACGACGTTACAACGGAAGAGTGTTATTCGAAACGACAAACATAATTAGGCGCTAATCATTAACGCACCGAGTGGTCAAAGTTTATTTACAAACTCGTGTGTGTGGTGTGCAGTGGAAAATTTATAATAATTTGAAGAAAAAAAAGAGAAATAATAATAATAAGTAAATGTATTAATTCATCATGAAGAATAATAACGTGCCGTATGAACTATCCTGCCGAACTATCCGGGATGCTTTTTTCTCATGTGCTTCAGAAGATTGCAGTGCAACTTCGTTCTCTTTGGACAATAGGGA
This sequence comes from Buathra laborator, assembly GCA_934046635.1. Taxonomy (NCBI): domain Eukaryota; kingdom Metazoa; phylum Arthropoda; class Insecta; order Hymenoptera; family Ichneumonidae; genus Buathra; species Buathra laborator. The sequence goes on from OW203892.1 coordinate 15,057,449, forward strand.
CACTGGTACTTTGGCAATTGGCCGCATTCCTCTTTCATGTGTCTCGTCAACGAACTGTGGTACATGTAAACGTTTCCGCACATGTTGCATGTGTGCGACAAACTCCCGACGACGAAACCTGCAAAAGGGGAAATCACTCGGATGAGAGCGTTGATCACGATATAAAAATTAACGAAATCTGACGAAATAAGCTCGTCGAAGCTTACAAATTCACAGAAATATAGATATTTGTTATTTGACGCGCGTGTTATGCGAAAGCGATGATTTATCGGCGGTATATAAACGCACAAACTAATTCGAGACGATATATTTATCGGTTCATCTTTTCCTTTTCCAACATTCGGCAAAATTATTGGGACAGGGATACCACCCGGGACTTAGCGATAAACATACTGATGAAAAAATGAAGCCCGGCGACAAGTTTGTGGATCGATGCTCATTGCGTTTCCTCGAAACGAATTTATTCGCTTTTTTTCTTGAAAAATAGCAAAAAAAAAAAAAAATTTAATTCCCTATATCGTTCCGGATGATTCACAATTCTTATTCTTTCGTCGTACGAAGATTGGGCAGATGCGGCCAATACAGCAGAATGTAAGAAGCCCCCGTGTTTTAGTATAATTTCGATGACGAAATAAGTATCGATTGAAGAAATAGTTATTAATCTCGACGCATTCGTTCGACGCGCGAATGACGCCTCGATGCTCGAGATTTATTGTAACTCGCGAGGGGTCTTATCTTCGTTCTACAATCTTGTCCGTGTTTTTTCATTAGATGCCGTATAAGACTATTCTTCAGATTCATCAAACTCGGACAGTAAGGACAACGATACGGATTCTTGCCGCACTCTTCGCGAAGATGACGAACCAACGATTGTTCCCACTTGAAAGTCTTTGAACAACCGGTACACTGATGCAATCCGGATTCTGAAACAAAATAATGCGGAAAGAGAAGTTAGAGAAATTTTTCATGAATACCTCACGTACCCCGTAAAAATTCGCCGGGGGAAAGGGAAGAAACGAAATTCGCGTGCGAAACAGAGAATGCAACCTCTACACGATGGAACGAAAAAAAAAAAGAAAGAAAATTGATATATTTTCGTCGGAGATAATCGTATAAACGAATTATTTCTTTCACATTTTATTATTTATATGACGTTACGAAAATACACGATTATACAAATGCTATAAGATTCGTGAAGCTGTTACTGATGAAGAAACAGGTATATTAGTTATGGGGAGAAATTGTAGGCAAGAATATAGGTTTGTCGTCGATACTTGTGAGAGTAGAGTAAAAAAAAAAAAAAACAAAAATACCACAATTTAATAATGGCAATAAAGAAGACGATGCAGGCGGTACACTGGGGAAAACAAATAATGGATTAACTGTGAGTTTCGTCGAGATTAAGGCAATTTTGAATTCAGTTGGATTTTTTTTTTTTTTTTTTTCATGTCCAACCGAACAAACCGGTGGATATCCACATGATCGCCACGAGTCGTTGTGTTCATTCAAGAATTCGTCGACGATATATTGAAGTGCTGTTCAGCCTGATGAGCGTGAAGTATGAACGCCTTAAAGGCGGCAAACGGGCACATCGAGCACTTGAACTGTGGTGGCTCGCACTTGTGTTTCAGATAGTTGCTCCACATCTTGTAGAACTTGCTGCACTTGGTGCAAGTGTAGCCGAGCATTTGTTCGCCCATATACAGCTTGCGGTATCCTAGAAACAGAAGTTCGTCGTTAGATGAGTTCTCGATCGTCGACAATAATATGATAAACCGCTGGATCGCGGCATTTACGGCATTATTATTATCGTAAAGAAAAAAAAAAAAAAACAAAAACAAAAACTTCAAAAAGTCCATTCCGTAAAAAAAAAAAGAAGAAAACAGCACTTGGTACAAGCAAAACTGTATCTAATATGTGAGAAAAGCCACGAAGGGGAAACGGGAAGATTCATCGAGGAGAAAAGTATCGATTATCTTATTTTACGCATTTCGAAGATAATATCGCAAATCGTCTTCTTTATTTTGAAGAAATATCTTTAACTATAAGTATCCAAATTCTTCGTGTAAAGCCCCAGTCGCGGCGGCTTTCATAAAGTTCGATTGTCGATGATACTCTCGAAGATGACGACACAGTGACGATTGCCAAGTGTACTGACGACCGCAAAATTGACAAGTGTACAATCCGTCTTCGCCTTTAGACGTTTGTATCAAGTGGCCCCTTCGATGTCCGTGTAATTCTGCAATAACAAAAATGTAAATATTCAATATTCAACGGTGTAACACCCAATCGCGGATTGCATGCACGTTAGTCGTCGTGATATTGTATGGCGTTGTTATTGTAGTGTTTATATTTATGTACAATAGAATCGAAGATCGGAAGATAGATTCCCCTAAGAAGCTTGAAATATTTTATCTTAGATCCTAAAACGTAATTTATTGAGGTGTCTGTACATCTGTACTGATCGCGGATAAATCATAATTGAAGATCATCTTTCGGCGATTCGTCATTCTCGTCAGTGCGATCGGCTTCGATAGTCTCCAATATTTCTTCTTGCGATTCCACAGCCTCTATCAACAATTCTCGGACATCTCTTCTCGTAGAAGCCTCTTGTCTTCTTTTCTTCTCGATTGTGCTGTTGAACAAGTGACGAGGGGCTTTGAGATGCCTAACAAAATTGCCCTTGTAACCGGTTCGATAATTGCACATAGTGCAGACGAATCTCTTCTTGTTTTTTGGACCGCATTCGATCGTTCGATGCCTCGATAACGAAGACGCCCACAGATAAGTTTTTCCGCAGTCCCAACAGCTGTAAACACCATCGCTAGTCTCGTACTTGTGAAGTTCGCGAAATCGAGGCTTGTGACTGGTTAACGATTCTTCGTAAAATATCTTTTTCGTATCGTTGCCAATTTCTTTCGTCTCGTTAGCCTCTTCTCCGGCTTCTTTTTTCATGGTATCAGCTTCGTTATCTGGTTTATTTGGACAATTTTTCCGATGTCGATTCATCGATGTGGACAAAGTGTAAACCTTTCCACAGTACTCGCAGAGGCATTTCTCGTTGCCCTTCAATATTAATTCTCCGTCCTCCGATATCTCGAACAGATCCGTTGCTCCCGTGATTACCGAGATCGGTCCATTGACTTTGACTAAATAATTATTCGAATCCATTTCGTTATCTTCCTCGTTATCGTCATCGGCATATTCAACAAGGATCGATTCCTCGAAATGCTCGGTGCCGTCGAATTCTTCTTCTTCGGCTTCCTGTCTTTCTTCTTCTACTTCTTCTTCTTCTTCTTCGACGATCGAAGCTGATGCATAATCATCCTCGATTATCTCGGACTCTGCAACACATTGTATAAAACAGTTAAATTATCGGTTCAACGCTGAAGACAACCTGAATTTTTGGGACAACGGTGGATGATACAAGGATAACGAGATACGCAGCATTTTTCGAAGGAATTAAGGATCAACAATTTTATGAATCTTTCGATTTACATATTCGTTTTTTATGACGAGTAACTCACATTCTTCACTCGATTATTAATTCACAACAGCTGCGGGAAAACAAAATAAAAATAACGCTTCACACGGAGAGTCAAGTTGAACCATAATTGCCGGCAAGATTATCGCTGTGATGTTTCTTCTTATGATTCTGGACGCACCACTTGTGAGGACTCTTGTAAGGGCACAGATCGCATGAAATCGCGGGTCTCGCATTGACGCACTCGAATTTCTCGTGTCTCCATAGTGATCGCCAAACGGTGTAAGCTTTGCCGCACACAGAACAAGCGAATGATCGGGGACGTCCGGCACGTCCGCGATTATCCTGGTAGTAATCGTTTCTCATATCGTACGCGAACGAAGGATCGGTCGTCCATCCTAAAACTGAAACAATAAGGGAAAAAAACTATCGTCAGGAACGAATTTCGCCCGAGAAATACGATCTACTGGAACCGAAAAAGAAATCATAAAAAAACACCCCGTCTAAAGTTCAATCGAAAAAATTCTAAATTTCCTGAAATAAAAAACGTGTCGTTTTCCATATAACATTTTGTCTTCACTCGTGTAAAAAGCGTGTTTACGCGTCAAATATAATGCTTGCAATGGAAATCTTTATTGACGTCAAACGATAAACGTGCAATAAACATTTTTGCAATGTCTCACAAGATTCGACTTGTAAGTCGTCATCTGAGGCACACATGGGACACGACCAGCTCGGCGGTTTTCCACACTCGATTCGTATGTGTCTTCCCAACGAAAACTTGTTCATGTATCTGTGTCCGCATCTCTTGCAAACGTAAGGTCCCGACATCTTCTCCGAGTTACGATGACGATCTTCTGAAATGTAACAGAGCAAAACGTGTTATTCGAGTGATAAGATAAAAATTTATGAAAAATCTCCACACCTCAATGAAGTCGCATTATTATCGATATTTCTCACTAAGATACACGATAGTCATTATCATTCCCGCTTTTTATTCTCATTAACTCGCTCGCGATACATTTTTCTTAACTCGATAACTTTCTTTTTTTGTCTTTTTTTTTTTTCTAACTTGTCTGTAAATCTTCAGAAATGTTCTTCCTGAATCGAAACACTGGAATCGGCGCCTTCCGGATTTTCATTGTGAAAAGTCTTCAAGTGTCTAAGTAAACTGCAACGTTGTGTAAACTTGTGATTGCAGAATATACAGCAAAATTTTCTTCTAACGCCACATTCGAATTTAATGTGCCTCGCAAGATTCCCTTCGTTAACGTAGGTCCTCGAGCAACGCGGACACTTCCAGCTACCGCCGGAGCTTCTCATTTTTCCGCAGACAGTCCGACGATGTCGATTCAGGGTGAATATGTGAGTGTAACCTTTGCCGCAATTGGTGCACATGAATGGCTTGTCGGTTTCGGGTGTCCAAGTAGAAGTTATCGGATCCCATCTTTGCATATTTTCGTTCATCGAACACTCGGGATACAGTGAGAACGCGCCTCTGGCGTCTGCAATTTAAGAGAATAAAAAGAAGAAATTAGCGCGCGGATACATTTTTTTTTTTTTTTTTTCTAAGATCATTCATTAATTTTTGTTCGCCACCGTTGATCGGAAGACGAACGGTAATCTTCTTTGAGGTAATTTGTTGTTCAGTATTTCTTTTTACAGTGAATTATTAGAGATCGAGCCACGATAGTTTATTTTATATCTAAGATGGATATGGGATACAAAATGCCCCGTGATATAACGTCGGGCATCTCCCGAGTCGTTTAAACTTTCGTCGTAATGCAAAGGATTTTTACTCGGAAAGCGAATCGACAAAAGGTCTCTCGTAGAAGTGAGGAGAAGAAATATACACGAAAAAAAAGCTGATCGAGTTATCAAACAAAAGCGAAAAAGCAATTAAAGTTTAGTCAAGAAACATAAAATCGATCGGTTCACTTGATTACACGAATCAAATTTTTTTTCTTTTTGTATTATACAGGAGGAGAAGTTCGTTCTTCAGTGGTGAGAAAATATCTTCTTTCTTCACGAGGGACGCATTTTGGGACCGGGACGATCCGGCGGTTGTACGATATTGTGAGTCAGCAAAAGATGACGACGACGACTCGAATTTTGGGAAAAAGCTCTTCCGCAGATGTCGCAGAGATATCGTTGCTGTCCGCCGCATTCGTAACGTTGATGTTTGTAGAGACCGGCTCTCTTCAGGTAAGTTCTTCCGCAAACACATTCCAGCAACGCTGCGCCTTTACGACGTTCGTCGTGTCTCGATCTTCGGCGACGAATATTCCTGTACCCTTCATCTTCGAGATTGTAGTCTGCAATGAGAAACATTAAAACGTTAAAGATACGATGAATGTTGGCTTTTTTTTGTTCACATCCTTAAAATTGTCGTCCTAAAGAGGAAAAAATCTGAGGTAATGAGATCGCAGAGAAAATCAACACATTGCTTTCCGTTGAAGAAAAATTTTGTTTAAACAATAATATCTTTCATTTGAAAAAAAAAAAAAAATGTTCTACAACTGATGAAAATCGACGGAATTAGTTTCAAATATGTTGTGCTGCCCGGAGAGATGCCGTTGAAGTGCAGTTTTCTGGGTGAACGTGGAATGGCAATAACCACACGCAAATCGTCGCTTTCCACCGCATTCCCATTTCATATGACGCTGTAAATTACAACGCAGTGTGTAGGTCCGTCCGCAGTTTGGACATCCAAATCTCGGCTCCGCAAAATCTGAAGAAAAAGAAGAAATAAGTTATGTAAAAATGTGGAATATTCGTGAATCTTGCGGAGGAAATGACATTCTCCTTGGCGACGACATTTTAATAATCTACAGGACGTGTTACAAGATCGTGCTGAGTAAAAATTTAATAAGAATTCTCACGAGATTAACCGTATCATCGAATTGCATCTTCACATCGCTATGAATTATTTCAGACTTTATTGATGCATTAATACATATTTGATAGGTGCGCCAGCACAGTCGTTATTTATTTTTTATTCTTTAATTTTTATAAATAGTCGCGTATAAATCTATTGGCAAATGAGAGACTAGCTTAGTCGCGAAGTCGATAATTAATTCGAAGGTTTAGTAAAAAAAAATTAAAGATAACCGACTATTCAATTAAGCGGATCTAATCCTTTGTCGTTCGGTGCGAATATTCGTTTTGGAACGGAGAACAACGGCGGCACATAAATATTGTGACGTTGCAACAAGTGTCGACGAAGCGTAATGTTTTGCGTGTACTTCGAAGGGCACACGTGACACGCATAGTTTCGTTGTCCACCGCATTCGAAGTTCATGTGCCGCGATAGATTCCTCTTCATCTTGTAGCATCGACCGCAATTGGGACACTTGAGCGACGCGTCAGTCATAGAATCATTGAGGGGTCTCGATCTTCGTTGATGACGACGCTTCAAGTTGATTAAACCTGAAAGTACAAAGAATAATCAACGTTAGAAAGATGTTTCTTTGTAAAATTTTCGTTAAAATCTTTCAACGTCTCGCCACTGCGATACGCTTTTGGGATTAGGGATATATCTTTTTTTTTCCCACAAAATTTTAACAGTACATTGTTTATTATAATACGCTATTCAATGATTTTTTATTTTCCCTACATTTACATGTCTTTAGATAGTGTTACACAATGTTAACAAAATTTTGTAATCTTTGGAGGGGAAGGTAGCAACTGAATTGAGAAAAAAAAAACTTAAAAAAGAAAAATACCTTTAAATTGAATGTAAGTTTTTCACTGTAAATTGGGTGCACGATAGCAACGGTTACACCTTATCGAAAAGACCAAGAAAAAAAAATCAAAAGGTTATTAAATATGTATACATATTTAAAAAAAAAAAGTTAGTGCCGATTGCGCATGTGACGATCGAGGTTGCTTTTCTGGGCGAACTTAATGCGACAAACGTTGCACGGAAACTTTGGTTCCATTCCGCACTCGTAATGCTGATGTCTCCACAGCGAGGTATAAAAAGCGTAACTCCGTCCGCACGCGGAGCAATCGTGTTTCTTCGATGTTTCCTTAGTCTCCGAAGTGCGCGCGGGTTCGCTTCGGCGTTTGGAAGGCGGCGGTGTTTTGGTGCACTCGAGATATTGATGACGCGAGAGCGACGCCTTGAGAGCAAAAGTACTGCCGCAATCGACGCAAAGATATTTTTTCGATCCTATACGACGACGTCCCGAGGGGTCGAGGCACATTGCGTCGGGACCATGAGTCGTTGATCGGAGACGCCTTCCGTAATGATCTCTCGATGCCGATGGCAAAGTCGGCACTGTCCAATTCGACGAGCTGTACGTACGTTCTGTAAACAATAAAAAGAAAAAAAAAACGAATTTCTTTAATGCATCCTTTCCCAATATAAAACTTCTAAAGGGACAATAAAACCCAAGTGTTATGGTAACGTTTTCACACAATTAAAAAAATATATTAAAAAAAAATGAATGAATGGAAAAAAAAAAAAAATTAAGTAAAGTTAAAACCGAAGAGATGCAAATATCGAAGATAGACATACGAAATCATACATAGAAAGAAAGTGAAGAAGTGACGAAGCTAGAGATATGAACATACGAGGAGGATATATGAAAGAGTTTCGTCAAAAAATTAATTTGCGCCTTGCGGCCATCGTGCCATACTATGTCAATAGTTTTTGTATAATTTTGGATTTCATCGTTACAATAATACAGTGGAAGAAGGATTTTTGGTATTCATCGTTTCTTCCTTGTGCATCGGCTCCTTTCCGGGTGGACGACGAAACTACTCGTTCACGGACTCTCGTATGGATTGAAGCACATTACACCCGATCCCGATGCCTGATGTCTCGTGTGTTTCATCATGTGTATCTCGAGATAGGATTTGTATGTCGCTTTGTAAGGACAGTAGGAACACTGAAGACTCGGCTCCTTGCCGCATTCGTTCATAATATGTCTTCTAAGATTCTTCGCTTGATGATAACGCCGGCCGCAGTTCTCGCAGACCATCCTACCCTGTCCTCTCAATCTTCTCGGACACATTGCAGATCTCATGCCAAACATCTCCGGTACGTTGAAACCTGCAATCACGATTCAGTCGATTAAGAGACAATTTCACAAATAAATATCTTCCCAAACACTCACATCAATATTCGGAGCCGTTCCTTTATCGTTTTCATGATTCACTTCGGAGCGAAAAAAAAAACAATCGGATTAGGAATAAAAACATTGCAAGCAAAAAAAAAAAGATAATTTAAATATAGTATCGTCTGTAAAAATGTCTAGAAAAATTATCTTCCTTCATTGATTACGCTGGAGAGAGCGTCGCTCGGGTCCAATCTCTTTATTCATTGATTATCGTCGTTTATACAACTAACTTTATTATTTGTTTTGTTTTCGTGTATTTTATAGTACGTGTCCGTGAATATGCAAAATATGCCTTCGCAAATTATACTTCTTCTTGCTTTTGTAGTGCGAGCAGTGAGGACAGTGTAATATAGCCGGTCTCTTGCACTCCTTCATGTGATGTTCCAACCATTGCTCGACGCCAAACGACGAGGCGCAATTCGGGCAGAAAAACTTGCGAGTCTCGATCTTCTGGATTATCTCCGGTCCGTCTCTCCGCCATGGACCTGAAAGAGTTCAATACAACGTTAACTCGATTACGATTTATTGTAGTTAACGAACGTTTCTTAAGCGATACGCCACGTAGAAATTGGATATAGGATTCAATAGCGGTGAGCCGAGGATATCTTTAAATTAGTAATTTATTATTGCACTCTCTATAGCGTGTATTGTATAGGTTTGGTTTGTTCGTATTCTCTCGGAAATTCGACGATAACGCTGACATCTTATAAACGACGAGTTTTTCCACCGAGCCAATGAGAGATTCATGCGTATCTCGTCTTATATCCACTCTGAAACACGCTTCCTCCACTTTTCTAAAGTTTCTTTTATTTGTTTTTGTTTTTGTTTTTGCTTGTGTTTTTTCATTCCCTATTAACTTATTCGATTGAATGTCGTTCTACGCACTACTGTACACACATGGTAACTCTCTGTTGTCCGAAGTAATTACACAGAAACAAAACATCTCTCTCATCGTCAGTTATTTGCGAATTTCATATCGTTTCGATCCAACGTGCCCGATCCGCTGCCGTTCGGCAGAACATAGAAGTCGTTCAACACCTTCATATGTCTACCGTTAAGATGCGTATTTAAACTCGACTTGTGTTTCGTTCTGTAAGGACACAGCGGACAATGGAATTTCGGTTCCACGCCGCACTCGTGCTTCAAATGTCTCGCCAAACTGGAATAGTAGTTGTACACCTTTCCGCAGTTCTTGCAAGGATACGTCACCCTTTGACTGTTCAAAATCCCCAGCATCCTCGCATCTGCAAAAATAAGAAAAACGAGAAATAATGTTATTAGTAAAAAAAAACGATTCTTCGACGGATCCCCACAATTATTTAAGCAGGTTCGACGGTAAACCTTCGCTCGCGAAAAAAAAAAAACATCTCAACGTTTTCTTTTTTTGTATGTTTCTTTTTTTGCTGATGTATAGACTCGAGTCACGCGTCACAAATATTTTATATACAATTATAATACACAGTTCGTTAATAAAGAGAAAAAAAAAAAAGGGGAAAATATTGTAAGATTTATTTTCTGGAGTGTGGTAACGATGTTAAATGTCCAGTTTGTTCGTTGAGCCACTTGACTGTGAGATCCGGATGTCTTCGCTTGATGTGCGCCACGACGTTTCCCTTCCTCTTCGATCTGTGATCGCAATAGACGCATTTGAACGCCGGCGCTTTGCCACACTCGATCGACAAATGCCTCAAGAGATTTTTCTTGTGACGGTGAGACGTTCCACAGCCCGGACAGAAGTACACCCAGTTACCTGCAACAAATATTTGTCCCACAAGTCAGTTTGAGTCGTTTATAGCGTTCCTTAAGCTTCGAGATTTGTGACGACAACGGGGCGGAGGGCAGTGTATGTGGAATAAAAATGAGATGCAGAGTTTAATTTTCTTTTCTCGTATTTACACAGACAGTGTTGCGTATATTCGTATACACAGATCAAAGTCCGTCGAGCCGGTGCGATATTTTATTTTGTACATTAAAAAAAATGTAATACTCGTATATTTTTTTTTTTTTTTTTTTAAGTTATTGCGACGAACGTTGTCGATAAACCGGTACACCCTGGCGTACGTAACGATGAAGCCTCGATTTTGTAACGGAGAACATTGCCGCTGCTTTCCTCAGCGACATTCCATTCCTCACCGCTTCCATCGCATTCAGCATGTCGTCCGGATTGTCGATAAATACACGACGTGCCGGCCAATAGCTCCACGCAACTTCACCTGGAGAAAAAAAAAAGATTGGATCACTTTAAACTAAAATGTTCACTTCAAATTACAATTAATTTCGAGGTGCTCGTGATAAGCTTAGGTAAGAGGCGACACACATAGTGAAGGGCTTAGCGATCGCAAATACTTTACATCTTCGTTTATTCCACGTTTTCACGGGTTTTGTTTCTCGTTGTTTATCTTTTTTCTTTTCTTTATTAAATAAATCGTTACAGTTGAGTCTCGACAAACGAATAATCTCAGTATCAGACACGGATCTCACTATTCATTTTTCCCGTCGAGAAGAGAACTCGACCCACTCGATTGCACTCTATCGCAAAGCATTGCGATAATTTCACGTAACCGTATGAATTCTTCTCATGTGCGATTTCAAGTTCCATCTTCTGTTTGTTCTGTAGCTACAGAATGGACAACATTCCTCTTTGCTCGAGCCGCAAGACGTTTTCAAATGTTCGACCAAATCTTGTTTCCAGCGATACGACTTGGAACACTTTGTACACTTGTATGCACCGGGTGGACGTTCCACCGAACGATATCTCGAGGATCTTGAAAAACAACGATTGTTTCGATAGAAACGATCGCGGCAAGACGCGTTACTGTCGCGCATCTGTAGAAACGATCCGGTACCCGTGTCCTCGTCAATATCGGTGGGCTCGACGATGCTGTAGTCGTCCCAGAGGTTCACGAAACCTGAAACAAATCGACAATATTTTCGTGTATCAGCTCGCGGCGACGGTGAACAAATATACATTTCTAACGGTAAAGAACAAACATTCGAATGAACTTATTCGTTCGAATAAATGAAAAATAAAATACATGGAGATCTTCTGCAATAAAAGAAAATTTGAAGGAACCGGTTGTGAAAATTCCCGTGAAGAATATATGTATATACTATATATATGCGCGTATTTACATGAGTTTATTAGTAAAACCCATTGAAATGGTATAGTGATGAAACATCTTGTTACACACGTACACTTTTTTTTGTTTTGTTTTTTTTTAACTCGAAATTCAGGTATACAGCGATCTATACGCTCTATATACTCATTTAATCCGTAGGATGAAGAGATCTTAGTTTAAGTGTCTATATTACTAAATGATTATCATTTACGTTATTCTGATTTCTTTCATATATCATTTGCACTCTGCCCCCCCCCCCCCCCCCTCCTTGCCAATCGTTTTTAATCTCGTAGTTTCGATGCAAAAATTTACATTATCTTTCGGCTTAAATGATTCTTCATTACCGAAGATATACAGTTCTCTTTTTTTTTCGTATTTTTTTCCTAATTTCGTTTACAAGTGCAAATTCAGAGTTAATCGTTGACTTAAAACTGGTAGTTCTACAAAGAATATACGAAAATTGATATAGTCTCGTTTTTTTGATTTTTGATCTAATATTTCCTACGCACTCGAAAAAAAAAATTGTCGCGTTCTTTTCTCGGTTTTCTACTCATCCATACATAAAACACACACACAGCGCATTTCTTTTTCTTCGTTTTTCGTCGACACGAATAATTTTTTGTGCCTCGAGAGATCTCGAAAGCTTTTGATTCCCAACTCGTCTACTTGATATTGTGGACCGAGAGTAGATGCTTCAAGAAACTCGCTTGAATCCTCGATCTGTAAGGGCAGTACTGACAGGAAAAGTGGGTCTCGCAGGTCACCATGCCGCAGCCAACTTTGAGATGTTTCCGTAGATTCGATGCCCACGAATACATCTGTCCACAGCGTGGACACACGTGGAGTCGCGGCCTCACAATCGGGAACAGCGGAGCATCTGTAAAATATTATAACGGCAACGAGTTAAATTTGTAAAGAACATGATTAGTGGTCCCTCCAGGTCCGTGAAGCGCTGATCTTCGCGAATCACGGAACGTCTGAATTTGGACTGTATGTTTTTTTTTTTTGTTTTTTTTCTTTTCCTCAAGGGATGCAAAGAAAGAGATAAACAAGAACACGTAGTGTCTGGCTAGTCGCTAACATCGAAGCGCATGCCTCACGAAAAAAATTAAATAAATCCGGAAGATCGAGAGATACACGTTCAGCAACACGGTTACCAGATATTTCGGTGACCGGTAAGAGCGATTCATGAATTCGCTAATATTTCTTCAGTGTCGAAGTAACGAAGCCATTCGGTTCTTGAATAGTTGCGGAATTTTCTTCATGGATTTCTTCCGTGTCGCGAAGACGACGCGTCTGAAATGTACACTTATCTCGAACGGCAGATTTGGTAGGAGTGTTAAAAAAAGTCAATGAAATAACAGAACAATGTTTGAATATCAGCACATGTTTATCTTGTGCATCGTGTACAAGTGTCTTTTGAGATTTCCCTTGAAGTTGGATTTGTAGCCGCAAATGGTGCAGCAAAAATTCGGTGGTTTTCCGCAGGCCATTTTCTGATGAAGACGAAGACTCGAAGGCCAGGCGAATGGTCTTCCGCACCAGTTGCACGTGTACCTGGCACCTGAAACGAGAATAGCTAATCAGTAAGAATACAAAAAAATGTTTTATCGATCGAAAGCTGCGGTAGAGTTTAGGATTTTTAATATTTTTTTTAACGACTTCAGAGACATCCAAAACCTTTGAGATTCGATGAACCCACGATAGAGATTCGAGCGTTGAAGAAAAGCGGGAAATATTTACGTGACAATGCGTTGGGTAAGCAGGCGGTTTCGATGTATAGATAGATACGTTTTGTCGATGAGTAGTGACAAAAATAACGAAATAGTCAAATATTTATTAAACGTCTAATAATAAAAATTTATCATCGTTGAACGCGCGAAGAATATACTTCAACATTTATCGCGGCGCGTATAAGTTCGACACGTGCGAACACCATGCATTTTCTTGATATGAACGTTCATATTCCATTTCTGTTTCGTCTTATGCGGACAGTAGGGACACTGGTGATTCGGAGGTAATCCACACTCGGTGCGTATATGTTTCTGCAGACTCTTCAACCACGTGTAACATCTACCACATCGAAAACAGCGATGCGTTCGATCTGAAATAAACAATCACAAGATATCTATTAATGTGTGAAAAAACAAAATATTGTCGAATGCGTACAATGACTGACAATCGATAGGGTACAGTGATAACGATTTACGCGATTGGCAATCGGCCGTTTCTATACAAATGTGATTTTTTGGGCAATTAGAAAATTATAGCAATACAACGAAAAAAAAAAAAGATTCTTTATAATCGATTCAGCAAATCCGGATTGGCGGGAATCGTTTAGAAACAAAAGATTGCCCTCGAGTTTGAATAGTTGATTATTTTTTTATGCGACCATAACGACGTGTATTGTCTCGTCAACATACAACAAAAATGACTAATTGCATAGGTGGCGAACGAGGATTGCCGCGCGCGAGTCGCGCACATCAAGCGCAGTGTATTCGAAGTATGTGCTTCTGAAGGCTCCTCTTGTATTTGGTTCTGTGGGGGCAGTAAGGACAGCATTCCATCGGATCCTTGCCGCACTCGACTTTGAGATGATTCTTCATATTTCTCAGCCATCGATAGCCTTTGCCGCATTTCGGACACTTGAAGCAACCGGGTTGTTTGTCCATACAAACGTCGGGATCCCGGGGATTTTTCGCTGCTACTTCGGCTCTGTACTGTATAGTTCGACGCGAATGCATTGCTCGATGATCGTAGTACGTTTGCTGACGATAATCCGGCCATTGCAGCGTTGAGCCTGAAATCAATAAAAAAAAAATCTTCACGTCAGGATAAGTTCACGAGACACGTTGATTCGTATGTTAAGCGACGCTGCAGCGAAGCATTAAATAATATGCCTCAGAAGCAAACAAATAATAACTAAATCATAACGATTGGTATTGAGAGGAGTATAAGTTTGGAACGCAGAACAAGAGCGTCCGAAATAAAAACATCAATCTCTTGTATAGTTTTATTATTCCAAGTATCTCGTTCGACGATTAAAATTTGCGATAGAGATAGAGAGGTAGAGGTGGAACGAAATTTTTCAATCGATTTACATGCCCATTCCCGGGACACGTTGGAATTGGGAATCTTAGCTGCCACTTTTTTTTTTTTTTTTTTTTTTTTCTATAAAAAAAACTTGGGACGGTTCCTTCGATCGAAGGACTCGTCATTCTCGATGGGCGACACTAGTCGAAACCCTCCTAATTACACTAACATTATTAAAAAAAATGATCGATACTTTATAGCCTCAAGTATCGATTATAGAATAATCTGTTTCTACTCGTTGAGTCAACTCAACTTTCTATGTTTGGGGCTTTAAAGCGTCAAAAAATACAATTTTTATAGAAAAAAAGGAAAAAAAAAACAAGGAAGAGTAAAGAAGAAAGATTAATCGATTTCGACGATTGAAAGGAATTATTCGGTGATAGTCGTAATCTCGTTAATGTTAGATGGTACTGGAGAAGACATTTCTTCCCGGATGGTTTGTCCTTATGTGCTGATAAAGATTTCCTCGTTGTTTGGTGCGGTGAGCGCAGTATGGACACTTGAACTGCGGCTCCTTGCCACACTCGTGTCGCGTGTGTCTCACGAGGGTGGCTCGGTGCTGATAGCCCTTTCCGCACTGCTCGCACCGATATGGAAACTGCGTTCGTTGCTTCGCCATCCATATTGTCGCGAGATCCTTGATCAACGGCAGTACAGGATAGTTCCTCTGTAGATTCTTCGACATCATACACGGCAGGATATCTGCGATTGAGAGTCAGACAAAAAGAATACAGAGTTAGTTAACGATAATTGAAGAAACGTAAAAAAAAAAATAACGAAACACGAGGAAAAAAATAAATATAAAAAAGTTGGAATGAACAAAGGTTCGAAAAGTTTTACGTCGAGCGATGGGGATTTTTTTTAGTTTTTTTTTTTTTAATAGTTCTTCTTTTCCTATCTAAAAATATCTTTCTTTTTTTGTCGTCTCTCCTGAAAGCGAAAGCATGCTGTACACATGGTTCTATCTAACTATAAATGTAAGACGAAAGCGACATTCATACCGTCGTAAATAATGATTACATATTCATCCCCGAATGACTCATGACTATAGCAGGCATCTCTTTAACATTTTTTCTCGGAGTCATCGTGATTTTTGTGAAAAATCAAATTCTCTGAAATAAATGTAAAAGAAAAACATTATAAAATGGTAAATGCAAAAAAAAAATTTCGCAGTATATTCCCTCGATGCTTGCGTATTTATAAAGAAATTTTTATTATTTGTAAACGGACGTGGACATTCGTCGATTCTAAATTAGATCGATAGCGTAAATTCTCTTTCCACGATGAAATCTTCTTATGTGTCTGTAAACGTGACTGCGTTGTTTCCTTTTGTTCTTGCAATATGGACACTTGAATTTCGCTTCGCGCATCGCGGACAACGATGTCTCGTCTCGATGGGATTCCTCAGTAATGGTGTCTGTGCTCTCGTACGCATCGGTGCACAATAATTCACACACGGAGTTTCTTAATTATATTAATACATAACACTTATTAATACACTAAAATTATTAAAAAAATGATCGATACTTTAAAGCCTCAAGTATCGATTATAGAATAATCTGTTTCTTCTCATTGAGTCAACTCAACGTCCTACGTTTGGGGCTTTAAAGCGTCAAAAAATATATTTTTTACAAAAAAAAAGGATAAGAACAAGGAAAAGTAAAGAAGAAAGATTAATCGGTTTCGACGATTAAAAGGAATTATTCGGTGATAGTCGTAATCTCGTTAACTACTCGAGTACAGTAGGCGGTCACGTATTTCCAACTCAGATAATTCCAACCATCAGGTAACTTGAAGAAAAAACACCATCAAGTAAGTTGAATTCCGACGCTTTGCCGGGTCCGTCTACCTGCTCGGCGTGGCAACGGCGCGCTCCTTTCCTTTTCATACCGACCAATACCGACCAATAAAATCGTTGCTGCAATTTGTGTGACAGAGAGGGAACGCAGTGGAAAGGAACATTTTTTCGGTGGAAGGGACAGTGGGCAGGTACTCCAGCAGGTTAGTACCTGCTGGAGTATCTGAAGATATTCAACTTATCTGATGGTGCCTAATTGGCTGAGTTCCCGAATCTTCAACTTATCTAATTGCCTACGAGTAGGTAGTAGGGGGCGGAGGCTGGAAAAAGCGGGGTCAGCGAGGAGGACGTCGAGGTCAAGCTCGTCGAGAGCATCTTTTCCCGGATGGATTTTCGCTATGTGCATATGAAGATTTCCTTGTTGCTTGGCGCGGTAAGGGCAAAATGGACATTTGCACTGCGGCTCCTTGCCACACTCGAGTCGCCTGTGTCTCGCGAGGGAGCCTCGGTGCTAATAGCCCTTTCCACATTGCTCGCACGAATATGCCAACTGCGTTCGTGGCTTCACCATGGATATTCTCCTGGAATTCTTGCTCAACGGCAGTACAGGATCCTCCGTATCAGGATTCTCCGGATCAAGATCCTTAGGATTCCTCTGTCGATTCTTCGACAGGATATCTGCGATTGAAAGTCAGACAAAAGGAATACAGAGTTAGTTAACGATAATTGAAGAAACATAAAAAAAAAAAATAACGAAACACGAGGGAAAAAATAAATATTAAAAAGTAGGAACGAACGAAAGTTCGAAGAGTTTTACGTCGAACGATGGGGATTTTTTAATCTAAAAAAATCTTTCTTTTTATTTTCGTCTCTCCTGAAAGCCAAAGCATGCACATGGTTGGTGGCACATGGTTAGTGTGTGGCATGCACACATCGTTCTATCTAGCTATACATAAAAGTAATACGAGAGCGACGTTCATACCGTCGTAAATAATGATTACATATTCGTCCACGAATGACTCATGACTCTAGCAGGCATCTCTTTATCATTTTTTCTCGGAGTCATCGTGATTTTTGTGAAAAATCAAATTCTCTGGAATAGATGTAAAAAAAAAGATTATAAAATGGTAAATGCAAGACATTTTTTCCGAAGTATATTCCCTCGATGCTTGCGTATTTATAAAAACATTTTTATTATTTGTAATTCGCTTCATTTATTGAAAAATTATTCATCGGATGAACGGACGCGGACATTCGTCGATCCTAAATTAGATCGATAGCGTAAATTCTCTTTCCACGATGAAATCTTCTTATGTGTCTATAAACGTGACTGCGTTGTTTCATTTTGTTCTTGCAATATGGACACTTGAATTTCGGTGTCTGACCGCATTCGAAATCTGTGTGTCGTTTCAGGCCCCATGCGTGCATGTAAGTCTTTGCGCATCGCGGACAACGATGTCTCGTCTCGATGGGATTCCTCAGTAATGGTGTCTGTGCTCTCGTACGCATTGGTGCACAATAATTCACATACGGAGCCGCGTATTCGAACGTTACAGGTTCAGGAAAATCCATACTATCTTCGTCGCCAATAACGGAGCAAAGGTTCAGCTCGTTCTCGTACTTGACATGCTGTACATAGTCTGCAACATAAGAACAAAATTATCGTTAGTAATAATAAAGCCGCAAAAAAAAAAATCGACATACTTTGGATATTCTAGGCGCCGTTTTCCTCGACACCCATTGTGTATCACGGCAAAATCTAACAATGAAAAAAAATTTCGATACGAAAAAAAAAAAAAAATCAAGAAATCTGAAAAGAAATATTGATGTAAAACCATCGTTTTACGATTAGACTCCAATAATTCACATTTTTCTTTATTATCAAGTTCGACAGATCTCGGTTGACGAAAGCGTTTTACATTTCGCAGTCGAAAATATATGCGAAACAGGAGCATAAGTCACGTTTTTTTTTTTTTTCCTCTTTTTTCAGAAGATATCCGACTTCTGTTCCTTTGGAAACAGTGCAACAACAACTTTAGGGATTTAGAGTGAGGATAGTGCACGAACATCGATGATTAATAGACAAATTAAACGATGATCTTCAATACACTGATCGTACACTTTGGACATCACCGGGAAAAGTCTAGTCGCGAAGAATTGAAAAAAAAAAGATCTTCCTGAGTAGTTTTATTCTCAACTGGGAGATTCGATGATGTAGATCCGTTTGCCAGAATGCTTTCTACGTATGTGTTCGTTAACGTGAGCCTTCTGTTTGCAACGGGCCTCGCAGTAGGGACACTTGAATCTCGGCGCAAGTCCGCACTCGTAACGCAAGTGACGCTGAAGGCTTTTGTTAGCCGTGTAACCGTTTCCGCACTTTGGACAAACGTGAATCAAACGATTAGCCGATCTACGAGGATAACCGCCACCCTCGGCTTTCGCTACTCCTGGATAAACGCTCCCGTACTTTCCGTACAGATGATCGTAGCGTTGTACTTCTGAAATCACAAAATTTCATCGAGTTAGTTAGATTTTTTGTTGTTTTCTATGGTAAAATAACGATTATTAGACAGAGGTAAAGACAGATGGTCTACGAACGCTGAAGATTTAAAACACACGAAATGAGAGATACAACGATAATAAACAAGATAAAGAAAAGAAAAAGAATGAAAAAAAAAAAAAAACTCACTCGACTCGTTCGGCATTATCCTCGTTTCACTTTACCTGCGAGTCAATTAAATAATTGACTGTTCGTTTGGGATACAAATTCATTGGACGCAATTGTTTCATTCTTTGTTACTTTTTTTTCTCTCCCACAACTGTACAGATTTGATTGTTTTTTTTTCTTCGAAGATTGTACTTATTAAAAAAAGAAAAAAAAAAAAAAACATCACTGAAATATCACAAAACCTCACGACTTCAGATCAATGAAGAATACATTTTCACCAGGATGCTTTTTTCTTATGTGAGAATATATCTGCGACGTTTGTTTGCTACGTAACTCGCAGTAAGGACACTTGAATCTCGGTAGTTGTCCGCATTCGAATTTGAAGTGCCGCTTGCAGTTGCTCTTCAGAGTGAATCCCCGCAAACATTTGGGACAGTAAAAAAGACCGGATTGTCGTTGCGGCGGATAATGACGAATGGTTAATCCACTGGGACCTGCCAAACTCTCGTACGGTGCCAACCTCAGTGTACCTGAAAAAATCGAAGACCAGCTTCGTTAGTACTGTTTCGTTCGATCGGTGATGCTGATAGGAAAGAAAAAAGCGGTATTCCGCAGACTGGAACTGCCTCGCAGAAGACAATAATCTCTTCATGATAATAACTAGCGTTGCAAAGCGTACGAAACACAAAATTAAACATGTCTATGAAACCAAATACCAACAATATTATTAATCGACAAAAGGAGCGACGGTAACATCGTGTATAATATTTGAATCATATATATATATATTTTTTTTTTTTCGTTAAGGAATAATCGACGTACGACTAGGCTTTTTTTTTATTGACACCATTAAGATTCCACTGGTTTACAAAAACGGAACAGTTAGTATCCAAATGTCGGTTGCCATATCGCGTGACGATCGATTGTCGAGATCTAAAATTAAAAAAAAATATTTTGAGAAGCAACAAACAGCTTTTACAAATGAAAAAAAAATAAATAAATGACAATCGTTATGGGAAATTTGTGTCTCGAAGGTCTCTTTGGTTTTTATTAAATTCTAATATTTGAGATGCACCACGTAGACGCGTTGTTGATCTTTGTGACGAGTTCTTATGTGGCACATGACGTTCGAAGTTTGTTTGCTTCGAAACTCGCAGTAGGGACACTGGAATCTCGGTTCCTGTCCGCATTCGTATTTGAAGTGGCGATCGCGATTGCTCTTGCGAGAGAAACTATGCAAACACTTCGGGCAGTAGTAACGAGTATTATCAGGCTGTGAGGCACAAGGATTGCAGTTCACGTTGACAGTGGGACCCGCCATATTCGTGTACGAATCCATCCTGAAGAGATCTGAAAAAGAAAATTGGATACAAAGTTCGTTAATACTGTTGGCGCTTTGCTGAAATAACGAGAGTGACAAAGTTTCGTTATTTGTTGCAAAGCCGGATCTTCCTTGGAAAACGAAAAATAAAAACATATACGTCAGTCGTAACATATTATTAAATGAAAAAACATCGCTCGATGCACGGGATGCAACGTGCATAAAATTAATTCATCGTAATGTTATCCCATTGATTCGCCGTAGAAAAAAAAAAAAATATATATATATATATATATGTGTGAACAATGATACGAATTATTTGTGAAGCGATATCAACGGCTCACTGGGCGTATTTATTTACAGACGACAACATATTTCCGAAAACAAGTAATTTCAACGACAAATGAATTATCGAAAATGCGAGAAACGCGAATTTCGAAAAATCGTTTTCCGATAATTATGGCGCGTTAAATCTAATACTTTAGATGCACGACGTAGACGCGTCGTCCAACGTGACGAGTTCTTATGTGAGACATTACGTTCGATGTCTGTTTACTGCGAAAGTCACAGTAGGGACACTGAAATCGCGGCTCCTGTCCGCATTCGTATTTGAAGTGTCTCGTCATGCTGCCCTTTACGTTGAATCCGCGTCCGCACTTGGGGCACGAAAACGGTTTGCCGATATCCGAAGTTTGATAAGACGACGAAAACGGCGATTTCGTTGAGGGATCGATGCTTTGCCTCGTTTGTGAGTAGTAATCGCCGGATGAGTGACGCTGACCCATGGAATCTCTCGAACTAACATCTTCCTCGTCGACTCGGCAATCGACCGCTCGGAGTACGTAATTCAGATCCAGATGTGGAGGTACGTAGTAACCTGTAATTCCAACGTTAGTTTATTAATGGAAGAGATCACGACAAAGCTGTGCGAGCCATTGATATAAATAGATATATAGAAACAAAAACACATATCGCTCTCCCGCACAGATACATACGTATCTACAACATGCCGCACGATCTCGGAATACAAATTATTCAAACTATACATTTTTATAGTTAATTACAAAGATATTTCGGACGTTTGTTTTTATTTTGTCTCGAATTCGTCAATTCACGAAAATTTGACAAAATCGTTGATTGTTGCGTCGTGGAAAATCTACGGTGCGTTTGCGTTATAAACCTTCAGATAGTGAACTACTCGAATCTTTTGACGATACTTCGAGCAGCAAGAACTGCTTGTAACATCTTAACCACCTACACATTCCGGTCGCTGTGTCTCGCAGACCAATGGTTTTTCGTATTTCGCTCGGATAACGTCCTGAAAGATATTGAATTTGGAAAACATTATTGATAAATGATTTTAATTAGTTAAAAATCGGGAAAAGGATTTCTTCACGCATACTAAAAAATTGGACGCAGATTGCTTAAACGCATTTCGAGCGCTCGTAATAATAATGGCGAGTAAACGGACTCATTTTATTGCGATTCTCCAATCGTGAAGATAAACATCTCTTGGGGTTAATAAAAAAGAAAAAAATTACTCGCTGATAAAATTCATCTCTGACAACAGAATACACATATTTACTCTTCTTTTAAGTTATTTACATAATCAAAGTGTGCTGTTGATTGTGTTTTTTTTTTGTAATTTTTATCGTAAAGATAATGCCGCGAGATCGCGACAGAGACTCGAATAGAGACTTTAACTCTGTGGGGGGGGGGGGGGGGGGGGGGCTATGACTTTCTCTAATATCGACGTGAGATTTCGCCACTCCGGGGTTTCTTCCGTATATCGAAAAATGTTCAAAAGCTAAAAAAAATGGTTAAGTCGAAGCTATTAGTTTCACTCGTTTCTGTAGTCTTGTCTCGTTAGCCTGGCGTTCGTGGCAATGTCGACACAGTACAACTCCTGATTGGGATGAAAGGTCCTTATGTGAGTCCAAACGTGAGTTCTTTGACGCAGATGATGCTTGCAGTATGGACACTCGAATCTCTGTGGTGTTCCGCATTCGTATCTGTAATGACGGATCATGTGGCTTCGATGTTTGTAGCTTCGGCAACATTTCGGACACGGATGACGCTGTATCGTTTGATCGCCGTAGACTGGTTCCCTAGATACTCGTCGTACCGTTATCCAACCCTTCGATCTGCGCTCTGCAACGAATAAGAATATTTTTTCAAGATTAGTCGAATTCCAATCGATACTCGAATCACTCGCGTTCGAAGCTTCACCAAGCAAACGAAACTTCCACCTACGTCGCGAAGAGAAACGTGCACACCTCACAGCTCTCTAAAATTCAGGCGCAATTTTTTTTTTTTTTTTTTTTTTTTTTTTTTTTTTCGTTTCTCGTGTTTTTCTTTTTTTTTTTTTACAAAAATGTTATACAACATTAAGAAAACACTGAGATTTTCATCAATAATGTCTTTTTCATTTTATGTTACAATATACAAGTGAACGTCGTGTGAAACATTTTTCTGAAAATATAATCACGACAAGCTAATCGTGAGGGACGATATAATATAAATAATAGATCTCGTAATCGTATTCGCCGATTAAGAAAAAGGTATCGCGGCTTCTTCTTGTTTCGGCAACTTGGAGATATCGACGTAGCAGACCGCACAATTGGGATGTTTGCCCCGTATGTGTCTGTAAATGTGATCTTTTCGTTTGTTGAGGAATCCACAGTAGGGACAAGCGAACTTCAGATCACCGGGGTTCACACCTGATTGCTTTCGATGTATGCGCTTCGGGTAGACGTAAGCAGCTGATATCCAACCTGCGGACAAGTTTAGTTCATTGTGAGGATCATACGTTCCGATTGGCTTACTGCGGTCATTGCGATAGTCTCAAATGTAAGATAGACGAATGAAATAAATGATAATAATACAACGAACAAACAATCAAGAGACAGAACCACCACCGGAAGTATTAATAAATTTAAAAAAAAAAAATAAAAAAAATCTACTTATACTATATTAGTTAATCGGGTCTTTCAGCGGGATATGAAAGGCAAGACTGCATCTGTGATATTAGAAACGAGGCGTTAGTCCATAATGAAATGAGGACGAATTTTCGCGAAGCCATATTTCTTACTTTTATTCACAAAGATCCGAAATATATGCTGAGAAAACGGAAACAATCAGACTTGTTGCTGGTTGTCTAAAGTGTAAACTTCGAAGGCCGGATGATATTTATTTATGTGCTTATAAACGTGAGGTCTGCGTTTCGATATATATTTGCAATAGGAATACCCGAAGCGCGGTTTCTTGTTGCACTCATATTGCAAGTGTTTGTGCAATCCGCTATTCCATATGTATGTTTTTCCACATTGCAAGCAATCATATTCGCCGTATTTCTTCTTCTGCCCCGTGGCATTTTGTAAACGCGTCCACCTCTTCGGTATCAAACGGCCGACACGATTATCCGATTGGACATTCACTAAATCTGAAAAAAAATAATAATAATAAGTTTATGAATCGTTTGTACACCGTATGCGTATCGATAAAACCATTGATTAACATTTGCGAAGAAAAAAAATGACGAAATATGCTGAACGGTGCAATTCGTGAGGATGAATCACAACGGAGGATAAAATTACTGGGTGTACAATAATCATTACCCATTTTACCCATTGTAATTAGCAATTTTTTCTTTTTATTGACATCAATATTCTTTTTTTTTCTTTTTACCAATCGTAAAAAAAGATATTAAGGCATTTCTTGTTTGTCAACGGCGTAAACGGCTTTCGAGGGATGATTTATCTTGATGTGCGCGTATACGTTATGCCTATGCTTCGCTATATGAGTGCAATATGGACAATGAAAACGCGGATCTTTGCCGCATTCGTACTGCAAATGCCTGTGAAGTCCGCGATACCATTTATACGTCTTTCCGCAATTATGACACTCGAAATTTCCTCGTCCGCTACAGTGGCTGTTTATACGTTTCTTCTGTGTGGGTACCCAACGTCCACAACGTGGATCCCAATCGAAGTCACCGATCGCTGAAACACAAAATCGTCCATTAGCTTTACAAAGTTTGTTCGTCGACGGCAATAACGTCGATGGCGTTCGTACAACTATTATAATGTCTATACACGTGTAGAGAGTCGAAGACAATTACAAACAGACGTTTGGATCCATTTAATAGCCAACGACAAGAATTAGCAATAATTGTTACAATTATTGACACCAACGGTAATAGTAGAATTACCAACGATTTACAAAGTAATTGTCGTTGAAATAATTTGGGAATTGAAAAACGTGTATCAAGACGGTTGTTGCTTGTCGAGAGCGTAGACCGGCATAGACGGATGACTCGCTTTGACGTGAGAATAAATTTGATATTTTCGCTTCTTAACGTAGGGACAATATGGACAATTGAAACGCGGATCTTTGCCGCATTCGTAGTTCAAATGAGTGCACAGCGAACGATGATATTTGTATTTTTTTCCGCAATTGTGACAATCGAAGGTTCCACGTGCGTTTGACTTGTAAGAAGCGCGAATGCGTTGCTTCGCGACGGGAACGTAAATACCGCAATCGTCTTCCCGGTCGTACGCACCGACAACTGAAAATACAAGAATCATTTATTAGTTCGACGCATGTATTCCCGACATAATAGTAGTATCTTTTAATATTAAGAGAGAAAAGGAAATTTGCGAAAACTTACAAAAATCACGTGATTATTTCTTCGTCGTGCGTGAATTTTAATGTTTGATAATTCGTAACGAGAAAATACGAACAAAAAAAAACAGAAAATTTTACAATCCATTAAGTACAATAATACAATTATATTAGTTAAAATTTTTACATTTTTCGAATATATCCGACGTCTGAAAAGAGAGCGTATCATATCTGTTGTTTATCCAGAGCGTAGATAGCCAGAGTTGGATGATTTGCTTTGATATGCGAATAAACGTACGGACGATGTTTAGCTAAATACGGACAATAGGGACAAACAAATCGCGGTTCCTTGCCGCATTCGTATTTCAAATGTCTGTGAAGACCTCGATACCATTTGTAAGTTTTTCCACAATTATTACAGTCGAATTTTCCTGGTGCACTCGAGTGTTGCGACGTAACGCGTCTCTTGCCGGGAATCAAAAGTCCATAACGATCGTTCCATCCGAAATCACCGAGTACTGAAAACAGAAGTATATCGATTATTCCATAAATCGCAAAGTTGTCGATGATAGAAAAAAAAAAAAAAAATTAATTACAAAAATACAAGTCAACATTGTTTACGGGCTCATCGAAGTTTCACCGAAGACTTTTGGAGTAGCAAACCACTAAACTACGCAAGATACAGACAAAAATTACAATATTACAAATTATTTATTCGATGGCAGTGCATAATAAAAATCAAATCGGTTTCTCAGTGTCGAAAGCATAAACCGCCAATTTCGGATGCATCGTCTTGATGTGAGCGTAAACGGTGCTTCTGTCTTTTCCTTTGTGGATGCAATAGGGACACTGGAAACGTGGCGCTTTGCCGCATTCGTATCGCAGATTTCGCTGAAGATCCCGATGCGATTTATAAACCATTCCGCAATTCTGACGTTCGTAGCTTTCTGGAGCAGAGTTGCTTGGGGAACGTCGACGCGACTTGTCTCGTGGGCATCTCGTCTTCGCGGGGATCACGGGAATTGATGGTCCCATTTCTGAAATCAACGTGTCATTGATTAATTTTTTTTTTTTCATTTCCTTTGCGAGACTTCCTACGAGTTATCTAACGGGAACCAGATGAAGAATTGTTTCAAAATACATATACGCTTAACGAATAATTGTCATTATTAGACGATCGTTGTTTTACTGAGGATAAGTTACAATTTACGACGTTACAATTGATCGAATGATTTCTTCGAACGACAACAACACACATCGCACACACTCGAACACACACTCATCACTTCGAATCACATTGGTTCTTGAGTATCGAGAGCGTAAACTTCTAAAATTGGATGGTGCGTTCTTATGTGAGAATAAACGTGAGATTTGTGTTTTCCCTTGTAAATGCAATAGGGACATTGGAAACGCGGTTCCTTGCCGCATTCGAACCGCAAATGACTGCTCAATCCCCGATACCATCTATACGTCTTGCCGCAATTATGACAATCGAAAGTTTCTCGTCCTCGAGAGCTGTGCGCGATGCCTCTGAGGCGCCTTCTCCTTTTGACCGAAATCGGCGGACCCATTGAATTCCATGTGGCGTCGTTGAGCGCTGAAAACACAGGGATTATCTTAATATTTATGTTCCAGTGACTTGTCGACGTGTCTATTATACTACAGAACATCTCTTTAAAAATGTTTTATTAAATATGTGACCACATATATCGTTTGTACTGTGAGAAATAAGATATCGTCTTTATTGAAATAAAATTCCGAACTAAATGAAAAATATCATTATGAGATTTGCTGTTCCACGTCCAGAGTGTAGACTTCGTGCGCCGGATGTTGAATCCGAATGTGAGAGTAAACCTGTGACGGTTGTTTCTTCAAATAGCTACAATAGGGACAACGAAAACGCGGCGGTTTGCCGCATTCGTACTGCGCGTGTCGCCGTAATCCGCGATACCATGTGTACGTTTTTCCACAATTTTGACAACCGAATCTTCCACGTTCGTTAGGATACTTTCGACATCTTTTCCTCTTGACGGGAAATACGCGATCCCCAATATTCGCGGGTCCGGGATCGATAAATGCTGAAAAAACAAGAAGTTTATTTATTATTTTTACACTGTTGTTTTGTAGAGTTCATTTTATTTACCGTTATCATTGGGACAGGAACTGGAAACATGCAACACATGCCTTAGACAATGATTAATCAATTCAATCCGTTACTGTTGAACGTTTATTGAAAACTAAAATAATTTATTGTTTCTCGTTGACTGAAAACAATGAAAAAATTACGTCAACGTTGCTCCTGAGTGTCTAAGGCGTAAACCGGGAGCGTCGGATGATGCTTTCTAATGTGCGAATAAACTTGAGATCTCTGCTTCTTTAAAAAATCACAATATGGACAAGAAAAACGCGGTGGCTTTCCGCACTCGTATTGTAAATGGCTGTGAAGTCCCCGATACCATCTATACGATTTTCCGCAATCGTGACAATCGAATCTTCCGCGTTCGCCGATCGTCCTGCGCGGAGAATTCCGAAAGCGTTTTCTTCTGCTGGGAATCAAACGGGGAAAACGACTATCCGATCCAACGTCGAAGGCTGAAATCACAAGACAATCAATTACTTTTAGATTTTTTTTTCTTTTCTCCACTAATAACGACGAGTACATTATATCGTTATATAAAAATCTGCAATGGGTGAAAAAAAGAGAACAAAAAAAAAAGAAACGACAAACGTTCAGAAATCAGAAGCGAAACCATTCGATCGATCTATAAATAATTACAATTTCGCATTGACCGCAATTATTTATTCGTCATGTGAACATCAGGATTGCGGACGAGTGTCAATAACGTAAACTTCCCGAGACGAATGACAATGCTTGATGTGCGCGTAAATTTCGCTTTTGTGTTTCTTCAGATAATCGCAATAGGGACAACCGAAACGTGGATCTTTGCCGCACTCGTATTTCACATGCCTGTGAAGCGAGCGATAGTACTTGTATGATTTTCCGCAATTCACACAATCGTATTGACCCTTTTGGTGAAAATTATCCCGGCCACGCAGGGATGCTGCTCTGCTGGCAATCGGACGATCGACACGATTTTCCCATCCTACACAGCTGTTCACTGAAAACACAACGTAAAACGATCAATTTCACATCTTTGAGTCGACAAGTTTTAATCATATGAATTGTTTACATTGTTAAGGACATACAAGCGATGAGTTATAATTAATAAGTCGAAAAGTACAATTCGAATTACTGATCGCATTAACGTCGCTTTCTTTTTTTTTTTTTTTTTAACAATGTGCGTCGATTATCACTGGGATTGGGTGTCTATGGCATAAATTTCATCGCCAGGATGGCATCGTTCGAATGTGGTCATAAACGTGACGTTGAAGTTTCTGCATATTGGTGCAATACGGACAACCGTATCGGGACTCTTTGCCGCACTCGTTTTTCATATGTCTGTGAAGCGAGCGAAAGTACTTGTAAGATTTCGCGCGGTGAAAATTGCTCCGGCCACCCAATGACGCCAGCCTGCCGAAAATCTGACGATCGACACGATTTTCCAACTCAACATAGCTGTTTACTGAAAACACAAAGTAAAACGATCGTTTTTACATCTTTGAGTCGGTTAGTTTTAACGGTATTAATTTACATTGTTAAAGACATACGAACGAAGAATTATAATTAATGAGTCGAAAAGTACAATTAGAATTAGTAATTGTATTAACATCACTTTGTTTCTTTTTTACAATACTCGTCGATCATTATTTGAATTTGTCTATGGCATAAATTTCTTCGCCAGGATGGCATCGCTTGATGTGCGCATAAACGTGACGTTGAAGTTTCTGCATATTGGTGCAATACGGACAACCATAACGGGGCTCTTTACCACATTCGTGCTGCAAGTGCGTACGAAGAGAGCGATGATAATTATAAATTTTGCCACAAGCTGAGCAAACGAATTTCCCTGGTGCCTGAGAAGCGCGCATTCGCCGCCTGGGAATTAATTCACCGATCTGTCCGACGTTCACGCCGACGATGACTATTCCTGAAACACAAATTGAAACATTATTTCTTCGCGTTATTCCCGAATGAGATAGAACTCTTCAAATACAATTATCTTTTCGTCTGTTTCTCACACGCGTAGCTTTCGGTATTCAATGAAAAATATTCAATAATTGCAAATCTAAATTTTATTAACCGTGATTTATTGAATGACAAAATCGGAATTATGTCGATTGTTGCGTGTCGAGAGCGTAGACCGCTCGAGAGGGATGATCTTTTTTTATATGGGAATAAACCTGAGATCGTTGCTTTCTTAAATAAGTACAATAGGGACAAGAAAAACGCGGCGCTTGTCCGCATTCGTATTTCATGTGACGATGAAGCGAACGATAGTACGTGTATATCTTGCCGCAAACGAAACACTCGTTAATTCCGGGACCCTTGCCGCCTGTGTTTCCTCGGACGCGTCGCCTCCTGCCGGGTATCAAACTTCCAATACGATTCTCCCATCTCGCTTCGGCGATATCTGAAAGCACAATATTAGTCATTATTTAGAATAATTCGTTACTCGACAAAGTCCAACGTAAGGTTTACATCTTAAGCTCGAATAATCAATGATCCGCGAGAGGACGCTGAAATGATCGGTAACACTAATAGAAATCACAACTTTTATTCGATATGATTGTTTATCCTCACAGTTTTTGTAAATTTTCGTAATTTTCTTATTTTTTTTTAAATTCAAAACACGAATTACCTTGATAACAAAAGTGTTCAATAGAGGGGTCAGGACTGTTGTTGTACGTCCAAAGCGTAAACCGCACGACTCGCGTGATGCTTCTTGATATGACTATAAACCTGCGATCGTTGCTTCTTTCTATAACTACAATATGGACAGTTGAAACGCGGCTCCTTGCCGCATTCGTACTGTAAATGACTGTGAAGCGATCGATAATAGTTATACATCTTTCCGCAATTGTAACAAGCGAATTTTCCACGTCCCTGCGATATATTCGTAGTACCGCGAACGCGTCTCCTCTTAACGGGAACGTAACGGCCGATATCATTATCCCATCCGGCATCGTCGATTCCTGAAACACACAAGATGCATCGATTATTTCGTTATTTCGCTTATCAATCGATTAAATGCGTATAACGATATCGTCGAGTGTTCAAAGGAGAAACAGTCAGTTGTACGCAATTTCGTAGTGAGAGATATTTGACCGATCAAACGATAGACAGATCGACCGTTGATCGACCATAGATCTGCGATTTTTGCCTCATCGTGAAATCATAATGACAATCGAAGAGCGGATATTTGCCACATTTATACTGCAAATTATTGTGAAATCGACGGATCCCGTTTGCATGTATTTCTACAATGATAATAATCGACTTTACCATCTTCTTGGTGGGCATATAACGTCAGAATTCGTTTGATCCAATGGCGTCGAATACTGAAATCAGATAGTTTATGTTACTAATAAAATAAGAATTCAGACAAATGTTAAGCGGACACGATATTCGAAGATATTCGTGGGAATATTTTGCAATAAGTAAACAACTAATTGCAATATAACATTTATTGAAGCGATTTATTTTTTCGATGGATCACTGAGTCATCTTTTCCGTGTCGATGGCGTATAAAGGTTGATAACGATGCCTCGATTTCACGTGCGAATAAACGTGAGCTTTGTGCTTTCCTTTGTAAGTGCAATAGGGACAACTGTAACGTGGTTTTCTGCCGCATTCGTTTCGCAAGTGTCTCGCGAGTCCGTGGGACCATCTGTACGTTTTTCCGCAATTGTGACACTCGAATTTTCCCGATGATCCGTGGGAAGTCATAGCCGGACGACGAGTCCTCTTCGCGGGAATGTATACACCACCGGCCGACCGATCATAGCTGTACGCTGTAAACAAAGTTTCATCGATTATTTGTACATATTTCGTACTTCTTTTTTTTCTCATAAATTGGAACAAATTATTAAAATTATTAGTTACGCCGGAGCTGAAATTTTATAGAAACAAGAAAAAGAAAATCAAAACACACATCAGCGATACAAATTTAATATTAAACATTTAATGTTATAGATATGAATGAGTGATAACTACGATAATTACTCTTCGCGTCTCAACTGTCACAATCGATTTCTGATGATAACTGAAACACGCAATTTTCTTGATTATATTTAGATATTCGCTGCCGAGTAGAACAACCAATGATGTGTCCATAAAAAAATAAATGTTGGGACGAGCAAAACGTAAAAATAAAAATTTGTCGACTGCGAAGTTAATAGATAGAAGTAACAAAAGAATATTAATGTTCTTTTCGACGATTTGTAATAAGAATATTGCGTTTATTGAAACAATTCATTCACCGACGAGACAGCGGGATCAACTTGTTGCATGTCGAGCGCGTAGACGTCTTGAAAAGTGTGATGAACTTTGATGTGCGAATAAACGTGAGACCTGTGCTTTCCTGCGTACGGACAATATGGACACTTGAAACGCGGAGCTTTTCCACATTCGTATTTCAAGTGTCGGTCGAGTGCGCAATACCATTTGTACGATTTTCCGCAATTCCGACAGACGAAGTTTCCTTGCGCGTGAGATTTGTATGAAGTGCCGCGAGCTCTTCGCCTCTTTCCCGGCATCAAACAGCCAATGTCCATTCCGGGATCGCTGATAGCTGAAAACGAAAGTTCATTAATACATTTGTACATTTCTCTTATCATTAATCACGAAAAAAATTATATTTTTCATATTAGTTTTTTTTTTTTTTTTTAACAATGTGCTATAAATAACGTATTACGGAAAAAAGCTTCGACAATTAAAAAGCAACAGAAAAAATTGCAATTTTATGTTTATTGAGAGACCTCATTTGGAAACATCAAGATGCTTGTTGAGTGTCCAAAACGTATACGGATTGCGAACGATGCCGCTTCTTTATGTGCAAATAAACCTGAGATCTGTGTTTCTTTATGTAATTGCAATAGGGACAACCGAATCGCGGCGCTTTGCCGCATTCGTACTGCCAATGTCTGCGAAGATCTCGATGCCATTTGTACGTTTTTCCACAATTATTACAGGTGAAATTTCCTGGTCCGGTTACGTTGGAAATGGTACCGCGATAGCGACGTCTCCTTACGGGAATTAAACGACCGACGCGATTTGCCCGATCCTCACTCGTTGCTGAAAACACAAGATACATTTTTTATATTTATATTTTACTGTTTCGACAATTTTGACGAATTATTCGGTTCTATATGAAAAAGTCGAACGGCTGAAAATGTACCTAAAACCCAAGTTTGGTTATTGAGCTTAAAAAATTGAATGATATCGAAACAACAACGAGGACGCAATAATTCGTAATACCGAAGAGTTCGTAAAACTTTGTTAATATTTTCGTGATTAATACAGAGGATCAACGGTATCGAGATCCAATGTTGCAACATCCAATTGCGGATGTCGCGATCTCACGTGACTATAAATCGTCGATCGATACTTTGCTTTATGATCGCAATAGGGGCACTGGAATCGAGGCGATCGATCGCAGCCATATTTCTCGTGCCTCTTGAGATCCTTTCGGTTAACGTAACTTCTTCCGCACTGTATGCAAACGTATTGTCTCGGGCGATGATCTCCTCGCGATGTTTCTGCGAACAAGAGATATAGAATCGCGTTAATGGGAATAAAAAAAAAAGAGATCCGAACGTTCGGTATGCGAGTTGATCAGAATAAAATCTTTGATGCAACTTTTCTTCTCACAGCGTTGATAATCAGAGATTAATCACGAATTCGATTTATCCTGCAATCGATATTTATTACGTAATTTATTATATTTTATTCGCGGTAGCAGTTCGGAACTACCGATCAGCAAAATTATATTTTTCTCGGTTTCAATCATTGCAACAGGATAACTGTACAACGAATTTCTATCGAAGAATCGTTTTTTAAATTTAATACCCAATCAGTAACAAGTGCGAATGACGAAGAGCTTCAACAGGAAGCACAATAAATGAAAAAGCGTCGATGTTATTTCGGTGAAATAGTCGGAAGTGTATTTTACTCCGTTATCATCCGTATAACTTTAACCTCACAGCCTTTGTGTCTCATTCTCACGTGTCTATACATATTCGAGGAACAAGTAGCCAGATGATCGCAGTAAGGACACCCGTAACCCGGTGGCTTTCCGCATATGTAACGCATGTGACGTATACATGTTATTTTTTGCGTAAAACGATGTAAGCACTTTGGGCACTCGTATTTTTTATTAGGCCCCAGTTGATAGGTATTCGACCACTGTGAAGATTCCATTGCGCGTTCGTTGTACTTGACGACACTTGCATCTGTAACAGTAATCGATCGATAGTCATGAGCCAAACGCGAAATTCTAACATTAATCGTCTGACGATTGTTACGAGAATTTTTATTCACCGTTACAAAAATTCATTCCGATAGTCAATCGAGAAATTATATTTTTCAATAATACAAAAAAAAAAGAAAAAAACAACGTATTATACGAAAACACAATGAAGATATAAAAAATAAGTGTAATTCGCATAGTGTAGAGATATTAGTGTATTTAATTAGCAGCTCGACGACTCTCGGCCTCCCGCTTTCAAATTTTTTTTTTTTCACGTATTCATAAACATTTGCAATTAATGCATTTCATTGACTGAAATCTTTGTCTTTCGCGTTCCTCGACGAGCGGCGATTTCCATCGTACGAATCTGAAACAATTATCAGTGACATTGATCAACGATGTTAACTATCATCGTATCTGAAATTATTTGAGAATTCAGGAACCGTGGGTAGGATTTTTTTTTTTTTTCGGGGCTATCGAATTAATAGAAATGAAGCAATGGACAACGTGAGAAAATGAGTATAAATTATTTTTTTTTTGGAATGATAAAAGACAGTCTATTTTAGACCCTTTCTTTCGGAAAGAGCCTCACAACAGTTGCATCGCAACCTCCGTGACTCTTTCTTATGTGATTATAAACACTCGACGAGTACCTCGCGCGAAATCCGCAAACCGAACACGCATAACCCGGCGGTTTACCGCAATAATATCGCACATGATCGACAACGGTTGTCTTCTGAGTGAAACGACGAAAGCATCCGAGACACTCGAAACTCTTTGGTCCGCTCTGATGACATCGATAAGCTCCGGCTATAACGTCGCGTCCGTTCTCCGAATCTTGGCAAATCACTCTGCACAAACCTGTAACAGTGGATGATAATACATCGTCAGGTATAAGTAAAGAGTTTCAAACGAATGATTCGTAGACGACTTTTCGGAGGATACTCTCGCGTGGGACCTTCGAGAAATGAAGAAGAAATTATATACAAATACGTGCAATCATTCGCACATAGATTCGACGATAGAGAACAGCCGCTTCGTGAAAAATAATATATTTTTAATGGTATTTTGCAGAAATAAAAAGAACAATGCAAGATGAAAGAAGTACCAAAGAAAATTCGTCGAGAAGCCGTTCTATGGTAACTACGGCGTGTAGTGCTGTTTCATTGTCCCGCTACCGATCGGATGACGATTTTCGTGTTTTTTTATGTGTGGTACAAAATTTTTTTTTTTTTTTTATGAGAAATCAGTAATTGCAATGAGTTCAAGCAAAACGCGGAGATTGTCTGCAATGGTACCGCAGATGAGTTACGATGTTTTCCTTGTAGATGAAGGTATGGAAGCACTTCAGACACTCATATCTTCTCGGACCGCTACTGATCTTGTGATATTTTTTGGTCGAAGCGTAGTTCTCGTTTTCTCGATTCTCGATGTTCTCGATGTCGATATCTAAAACAATGTGCATCAATACTCGTCAGATCTACAAATTTAAATAATAAGAAAACTACGATCTTCGAAATCCACAAAATATACGAATAAAATAACAAGTAACGCGGCGCCTCGTCTCGTTTCAATGATAGGAAGTAATGAATGGAAAACGGTTAGAAGATCAAAATCGGAACACAGAATTTATTACTCGTAAAGCTGAATTGCTTTAACTTCGTGATTCGAATGTTTCGTTCGGATGTGTCTGTAAACATTAAATGGATAAACCGCCCAATAATTGCAGTACGGACACGCGAATCGTCGTGATTGTCGTCCGCACTGATATCGCAGATGTTGAAGTATTGTCGACTTAATGGGATAACGACGAAAACACTTCAGGCACTCGAATCTTCTGGTTCCAGCGAAATGTTCGAGATATTGGCAGGTTACTGTGCCGTCTCCATCCCCTGCAACAGCAATTACAAAGGTATTGAATATCGTCCGTTTTTCAAAAGTATTTCGAATGATTGAAAAAAAAAAATTCTTCCTTCAAAATAGCTTAGACGATCGGTATAAAAACGCAACAACAATTATGCATTATTTGTCATATTGTATAAAAATAATAAACAATGAAACATGAGAATTGTGAATTTCTAAAATTCAAGTCTATCCGTCCGATTGTCCTGTAAATAGTGAATGGATATGGCAAACGATAACCGCAATGGGTTCAAGTAAAACGTAGTCGCGTAATGACAGACTGTATAGTCTGTTCAACGCGATTACGACGACAGCATCTGAGGCATTCGAATCTTCGGCGAAAGAATTTTCCCTGTTTCCGGAAAGTTCGATCACAAGCAATTTTAAAATTACCTGTTTCCGATGCGTTTTTTTTTCTTTTCGCAATAGAACATCGAATGCTGCAAAAATATTTGTTAATTTTCGTATAAAGTATATAACATAAAAAGAAAGTGTTTTGCGGAATCGTGAAATCATTAAAAACATTTGATGAAGATACTGATCTTTAATGGCATTAAAAAAAAAACAACAACAAATTGTAGTTATTGACCGTAAATCGAAATTTACTTCTTCAATAGTAGGAATTTGATCTAATCGGTGAAGAGTTGAACAGCCGTTACTTCGGCTGTCGGGTGTCGGCTTCTAATGTGTTCGTACATACTATATCGAAAGGCACGCCGAGAGTTGCAGTAGGGACAGGCGAAACCCGGCGGTTTGCCGCAAGCGTAACGGATGTGTTCCAGCAGATGTTTCTTCTGGCCGTACCGTCGAAGACACTTCGGACACTCGAATTTCTTTTTGTCGTTTTCGTGGTATCGATACAATCCCAGCAAAGCGTCCCTCTCGTTTTCAAGTGTGTAGAAGTTCCCTCCGTACGCACCTATAACAGTCATCATCGATGGTTTTTCGGTAATATTTCATAATCAAAAAAACGTATAGACTGATATTTTGGACGACAATTCTCGACAACAATAAACATCTCTATGTAAATTAATGTTAACACCCAAAATTAGGAATATGCGAAGGGAAAGAAAAAAAAAAAAAATTGTATAAAAAAAAAAAATGATCAATGTATCCACCAAACGTCGGATGAAGAAATGA
This sequence comes from Buathra laborator, assembly GCA_934046635.1. NCBI lineage: Eukaryota > Metazoa > Arthropoda > Insecta > Hymenoptera > Ichneumonidae > Buathra > Buathra laborator. The sequence continues at coordinate 15,094,092 of OW203892.1, forward strand.
ATTTTTAATCGTATCAAAATGCATAATTTACAGATAATGAAGATTTAGAGAACAAAATAAATAGATTTTCTTTGCGATGATGAAAAAAAAACAAGAAAAGAAAGAAAGAAAGAAAGCGCGATGAGAAAGCGAGTCGGAAGAGATCGGGACGGTCACATTCGTGTCCAACGTTATTTGAAGCACTTAAGCTTCGGCGGTACGCTTTTTAGATGGACGCGTTGCATGTGTCCGGCCACATGATGCCTATAGACGGAACGATAATTGCAGTAATCACACGCAAAACGTGGTGGTTTCCCGCAATAGTTACGCAGATGATAAACTACATTGTGTTTCATGGTAAACGAATGGAAACACTTTAGACACTGGAATCTCTTTGGACCATTCGGATGCTCGATGTATTCCCCGACTATGGATTCGTTACTGTTTCCCGGAGCGAATTGTCTCTCGTCTCTTCTATCTGAAACAGTGATCATGAACGTTGTCAGCTACGTTCGAATTTTCAAGATTTAATAGTCGAACGCTTTTGAACGAATTAATTGTATTTATTGAATACCCAAATGGTAAACCAGTAAGACAAACGGCAAAAAACGGACGCAGAAGGCTTTGGTATTTGCAGCATGTGCTTTGATTCGCGGCATATGCAACAAATAAGAAACTCGTCTGCGGCCGTTTTGTACCGTTTCTCTTACTGGGAAATTAAACACGAATAATGTAACATTGAAAAAAAAAAAAAAAAAAGGCTGGTTTTTTAGCAGTGAAAAAATGGCATATATGACGCAAAGATTCGACGATGAAAATGTATTACAAATAAAAAGATACATTATTCTAGTCGTATCGCTCAAGCGCGTGGACCGAGCAATTTTGATGCATATTTCTAATATGTTTGTAGATATTGAACGTGTAAGCGCTCCGATAATCGCAATAGGGACACATGTAACGCGGAGGTTTATCGCAAACGTCTCTTATATGTTTCACTACATCGCCTTTATACGTGAATCGATGAAAGCACTTGAGACATTCGTATTTTTGCGTCCCTACGGAAAGGCAACGATATTTGTCAAGACACAGATCCTTTCTGTTGTATGGCTTCTGTATCGCTTGCATTGCCTGGACGGCATTCCAATGGGCATCTGAAACAATTACGATTAAAACATATCAGCGGTTTCTTAAAAATTTGTTTAATAACAGTCAGATATTGCGCGGATGATATATTCGATAAACACACTTCGAATTTGGATTAAGGAACTTTTTCTATCGATCCCAGAAATTCATGCAAGAAGCCGTGAAGAAAACCGTGAAGATAATCGACGATTTTATTTTACCTTTGCAGAAAGTGTTTTGAATACACCTTTGCCTCTCGTTCCCGATGTACGTTTAATATGAGCGCATGTATCGGTATGATAAACAATAAATGAAACTTACATTACGGAGAATCAAATACCATTCGGAAAACGAACGATATATTTTTTATTCGCTGTACCTAAAACAGCGACGATAGTTTGATTATACAGGCGGAGAAAAAAAAATGTATTAAGGGAATAAGACGTCTAACGTGTCCAATAATAATTATTATTATTGGAAAATCTTGTCACCAAAACTCGTAAAGTTCGTTGTGGCAACGAATGGGAAGTGAATAAAAAAAGTCACTTTTCCAGACTCCAGAAATTATGAAAGTAATCAAATGGTAACAACACGACGTCTTGATACTTGGAAAGTATATTTCATCGAGAAAATATTTTTAATGTTACCGAAAGTTACAAAGTATTACACGAAACCAGAAAACAAGTAAATAAAAGTGTTTTTTACACCAAGACGAGGACTTCGACCGGTCGTTCTGGGTGCAACTTTTTAGTGTGCCGTAGAATGAGATACCGATAGAACGATCGATAATTACAATAGGCACATTGAAAACGGTGAGGTTTGCCGCAACAAAATTGCAAGTGATAAACAACATCGGTCTTCCTAATGAATCTCTGACGGCACTTCGAGCATTGGAATCGTTTAAGTCCAATCGGACTTTCAAAATATTCCCCGACAGCGTCGCTTTCGTCTTCTTCTTCGACATACATCTCGTTGTACGAACCTATAACAGTAATGATATATTCGTCATTAGATATACTCGATATCGTAACACGAAAAATCGGAAATGTTATCAATTATAACTATTAGCAACACAATGTTTTTGATGAATGAAATATTTTTTCTTTAATTGCATCGACAGATATCGACAGATAATGCAGACTTAGTGTAACACGATGGAAAAAAAAAAAAAAAAATATGATGAATGTTTCCTAGAAGAGCAATTTGATTTTTGTCTTTTATCGATTATTAATAAAGTTGTATCACTTTCGCGGCCCCGGCGGCGGTAGATTGCGCGGTGTGTCGTCGGGTGTGTTTCATAACGTCCTGTTTATATTTAGATCGATATTCGCAGTAAGAACACGCAAAGCGCGGTGGTTGTCCGCAATAGTGTCGCAGATGATAAATAACATTGCCCTTCTGAGTAAAACGATGCGAGCACCTCAGGCACTGGAATCTCTTTGGACCGCTTGGATATTCGAAGTATTCGCCGGCCGAAGAGTCGTTAAAGTCTTCGTTGTCAGCGTTGAACGTCTTTTTGCGAGAATCTGAAACAGTCACGAAAATAATTGTCAGTTGTGCTAAAAATTCCTAACAACAATGACGTGGTGTATTCGAATAATACTTTATAACAAGAAACATCTCTGGGAAATACACGAAGACAATTTTTTTTATTTTCAACGGTACTGATAAATAACAAACTACCAAGAAATTTGCGAAAAAACTTAGAACTGTAATGCGTCCCGTGGGGCAGTAAAATATAAAAATGTTCACTACTTCACACATTTGCACAATGAAATCATTATATTTGTTGATATAAAAAAAACAGAAACACATCCAACCACATCCGGGATAACGCGAGAAATGCAATCGCCACATTCCGTCGATTACTCAAAAAGCCTGACGACCTTTATAAGGCATTCAGGATGCAAATTTTCCGCGTGTCTACGAACATCTTTCGAGTATTTGGAACGATAATTGCAGTAGTTACAGGCAAAACGCGGAGGTTTCTCGCAAATGTGACGCAAGTGAAAGAGCACACTGCGCCGAAGGGTAAAGGATTGGGAATACTTGAGACATTGGGAGACTTTTGTATCCAGTTTGATACCCGCGGTATTGCCCGATTTCCTCGTCGCCTCCGTTTTCCGTCATGTGCCACGTGTCGCCGCCTGGAACAATAATTATAGACGGTTTTTTTTTTATTTCAGTCAGTCAGAAGAAAATATTCGATACGCGAGTATTTGAGACGATAATTTCATCGATGCAAAGCATTCGGAATTGGTTTTGAAGGAATCGTATGAAGAAAGTTTGGAATAGCAGTTCCGAAAAATCGTGAAATCTGCTGTATTTTACACGTACATTCGAGAATTTTTTTCGTTTTTTTTTGTTATCGGTACCGACGTGAGAGTAAAAATTATGTACAAATATAATAATTACTACTCGTTAAATTGTCAGGTAAAATGTAATACTAAAACAGTTTGAAGACCTCCACCGTTCGTCGTGGATGTCGATTTCGTATGTGTCGGGGAATGATAAACGAGTATTTCGAACGATAATCGCAGTAGGGACACGCATAACGCAACGGTTGTCCGCAATGATCTCTCACGTGTCTCACAACGTTAGACTTCTGGGTAAAACGATGAAAGCATCTCGAGCACTCGAATCTTTTTAATCCACTCGAATGTTCGTAGTAGTCGACTACAGGATTTCCTCCGTACCCAGCCGGGCGGATCAGCGCGCTGCGGGCTGTACCTAGAACAATGATTAATCACGTTAGATTTACTCGAAATTCGTACGACATGATCAACGAAATTTTGCCGATATTTTTTTTGTAATTAGCAAACTTTGCGAAAGCTGTGTAAAAAAAATTATTCAAAGTCGGCATCAATTTCTTTCGCAGATTACGAATTCATGGTTAAACCTACGAAAAAAAATAATAAATTAGTCACGAGTAATTAAAGTGCGACGATTAAAATGACGAAGAAAAGAAAAATTTTAAGTAGAAGTAAAGAAATTGAAACAAAAAATGAATGTTTCTCGTGACTCAGTGAAATCGTCATATTGTTGGTGGATTTCATAAATACAGTCGTCGGACATAAATTGATTTACTACAAGTTCCATTAATCGAACAATTGAACAGCTTGAACCGGTCGTTTTGGATGAACGCTTCTAACGTGTCGAAAAACACTGTATCGAAAAGTAGATCTGTAAACGCAGTAGGGACACGAAAACCCCGGTGGTTTGCCGCAGGCGTAACGAATATGTTCAACGAGACCCCTTTTTTGTGAATAACGATGAAAACATTTGAGACACTCGTATTTTTTCGGTCCAATCCGATGACAACGATATGTTCCGGTCAAATGATTTTCCGGAGCTTCCGAGTTCTCGTCCAATGAATCTACAACAGTAATTTTTTATATACATCAGCAATGTTCAACGTTCGAACGATATCGCAGATGTGTATTTTAAATTATATTATACTTGATGCTCGACGAAGAAACTTTTTTGCCACACGTTAAAATCAATTTACGAACAGCGTAAAGTTACTTTGTAACAAATTTAATTTATCCGAAGGCAGTTTAAAAATAATTTACAATTTATAATTCATTCGGCATTTCTTTCCTCGAAGAGCCTCACGACTCTCGGCTCGAAGCCCCAATGATGCTTTCTCACGTGTGTATAAATATTCGATGAATTAGTCGCCCGATAGTTGCAGTAAGGACAGGCAAAACCTGGCGGTTTGCCGCAGGCGTATCTCATGTGTTCCACTAGACCCCTCTTTAAGGAATAACGACGGTAGCATTTTGTGCATTGAAATTTTTTCGTTTCATTCCGATGATAGCCGGGCAATTCGTAACCGGGATCCCGTAACTCGTTATCTCGCGATCGAATGTTCTTCATGCGTGCAGAATCTAAAACAGTTACGAGATTCACATTTATCAGCGATATACTCGAAAAAAGAAAAAAAAATACTAAATGATGTATAACTATTTTAACCGACACAAAACATTGGAAGCTCGCATCACAGTGAATTGATGTTTAATCGTATGAAAAAATAACAACGAATGAAACAACAAAATTTTAAACGAATTCGTCGATCTACGAATTTTAATCTATTTGGCACTCTCTTCGTTAAATAGCCTGATAACTTTTGGCTGACAAGTTTTATGCACTTTCTTCACGTGGGCATAAATATTCGATGAATTGTTAGCCCGATAATCGCAGTACGGACAACCAAAACCCGGCGGCTTGCCACAAGCGTATCTTATGTGTTCGAATAGACCCTTCTTCTGGGTATAACGATGGAAGCACTGTAGACACTCGAATTGCTTTGGCCCACTCCCGTGATCTCGGTATTTTCCAGCAAAAGCCTCGCATCCGCGGCGTGTACCTGAAACATTAATCATCGAATTTTGTCAGTGATACAAATAACTCGAATGACGATATGTCTGATGCTTCTTTTCTTTGCTTTTGGAATTCTATCAACGACGCGAACGCCGTGAGTTCAGCGGTAACACAATTTTTCGTTTTATACACCGAAAAAAATTGTTAGTTTAGAATTTTCACTGTACCAGCATTTTTTTTTTTTTTTTTTTTTTCCAAGTGGAGCAAAATCTGTGTTTTTCTAAGTAATTATTTTTCTCAGTGTATTGTCGGAAAAGTAACTAAACATGAGAGGAGTTAGAAGTTAGGAAAAACGAATGTACTTCGGTGGAACACTCTATTAGTGAGATTTGCGATGATCGGCAAATACAAATTTGGTCGTTGAGTTAAATTAGGATGCAAGTGATCTGCCAATGATTCGAGATAACGTAACGAATGTGATTCGCGACGTGAATTTTCAGACAACAATGCGAAACGCTCGAACCAATTTGGCCGGATGTCGCCTCTTTGCGTGTCGATACGATTGGCTTCTCTTCAGTGCATAACGACGATAACATTTTGGACATTCAAATCTTTTTAGGCAGTTGTTCTGTTGATCCGAGTTGCGGATGGTAAGGGGACTCGTCAGTGGTGTTGCTGGAGGGCGTAAATTATATCGTATTCTACCTGCAACAGTGTCGATCGATATTCATCATCATAATCGTAAATTCGAGTAATTGATCAGTCGATCGGCTTTGTTGAAAAATCTCTCAAACACATAGACATCGGAAGATTAATGAAAGAGTAATTTTTAATGAAAAATGTGAACACAATTTTGAACAAAAGAATAAATACAGAAAAGAAAGAATAGACTTCGCCGGGGTTGGTGCCGTTGCGATCGGTCGCGTGTACATTTGAAAACGAGAGAAGCAAAAAAAAAATTTGTCGAATTCGCATAGAAACGAACGCTTTGCAGGACAAATGAACTTTGCAGTTGCGGTAACTCATACCTACATTTCGCGACGGAAGTATTACAAATGAAAATGAAGATTAGAGGTTTTAAATCTAAAAAAAAATAAGGGAACGCTTTGTAGAACGAGTGAACTTTGCAGTTTGTTCGTTGCAGTATCACAAATAAAACATAAGATTGGGGGTTATAAATCTTCAACCTACACAAACAAATGCTTTGCAGAATGAATGAACTCTGCAGTTTGTTTAGTGCGAATAACATAAAAATTACCGAATATTTTCGTATAAAAAAAAAAAAAAAAAAATTCGCTCACGCAGAAAACTTTGCTACTGCGCTCGCGATAACTCGTACGTACGTAACGAAAAAAAAAAACGCTTCGCAAATGAATTTGCAGTATGTCTGCTGGGATCACGATAACCCGTAAACATATTTTAACTATGAGATCAGTACGGATAACGTAAAAACGGCGAAATTTCGCCGCTTTCATCGCGAGTCGTCGTCGATAATAGACAACAACATAAAACTACGAACTAATAACTGATATAAAAATGTAAAAACTGCTCAAGAAAACAATAATCGCCGTGGTTACAATTACAAACTCCAATCGGCATAAAAATTATCTCGAAACTTAACGAAACATGAGAATAATAAAAATGATGACTTGTAATTAAGGGACTGCTGATTTCTTTCCCCTCGTGGAGTGTTTACGTTCCATGTGTTGTCTCAGGCGGTACTGAAATACAGCCTCGTAATGGCAAAGGCTACATTTATGTTTCTTCGACTTGTCGCAAAACCATCGAATGTGCGCGTGTATAGCGCTATTCCGTTTGAAACTTCTGTTGCACTTCACGCAGACGTAAGTTATCGGTACGACGCCGGTACGATAGCGATACGTGCCGGCAATCGTCTTACAATCGTTGGCAACTACATTAATCTCTGTATACCTGTTCGTTTCGGCGTTAGGATATCTTATCTTTGCATAAGGATTATCGCCGGTGCCATTTCTTTCGCGAAGCGGCATTTGAACGCGTCGCAGGTAATAGCCATCACGCTTATTTTTCTTACTATCTCTGACCTCTCGCCTTCTCCTTCGTCGATCTGTAACAATCATCATCCGTATTCATTAAAGACTTTGTAAATATACATTATGATAGTCACGCATTTTTAACAACCTAAATACGATAGAAATTTCGAAAATCGAAAAAAAATTGTGAAAGAATCGAATGATTCGTTTCACAATTTTTTAGACGAACATATCGATGGTCCGAAATCAAAAAATTCTCTTTGGACTTTGGACCATCAATATTATAGATAACGTAAATAAAACTGAAAAGTTAAAAAAGTGTTATTGTAAGATGATAAAAATGAAATATTTGCATCGTAAAGATTCGACTGCATCGGCATAATTAATACTCAAATGTTGACGATTAAATTATTTTTAATAATGAAAATATTGTTTTTATCGTACACTATAGTCTATAACTAATGTTTAATTTTTATGTGTCTTTCCAAATTGAATGAAATTGTAGCACGATATGAGCAGTGAGGACACGCAAAACGTCGCGAGTGTCCGCAATAATATCGCAAATGGGTGACGACAGTCCTCTTCTGCGAGAAACGACGCGAGCATTTCAAGCATTCAAATCTATCGGCTCCACTGAGATGACATCGATAACTTCCGGATACGCCGTCTTGTTGGATCGTTGGCCCGTAGGAAACGTCGCATTGCAGCGGATCTATAACAGTGACGATATATATTTGTCAGCGATATTCGAAATATTCAATCAATGCCTCTCGATCTCATAATTATTTTCATGCTTAAGAAACATGAGGTCCTTTCGGAATAACGACAATTGATAATTATCGAACACACATAGCACTGGAAATTTACGATCAATTAATTGTATTTAATGATACGTAAAAAGTAACAATCGATGGAAATTTTAAAATCTATAAAAAAAAAAAAAGAAATTTAAATAAACTAAACCTAAATAGTCGCGTTTGCCATTTCGTTCTTGAAGAGTCTGATAACGGATGGCTTGTAGCCCCGATGCATCTTTCTCACGTGCGAATATATATTCGACGAGCTATTGGCTCTGTAGCCACAATACGGACACTCGAAGCTTCTTGGCTTATCGCAAAAGTAACGGACGTGTTGCACAAGACCCTTCTTCTGGGTATAACGACGCGAGCACTTGAGACACTCGAATCTTTTCGGACCATGTTGATGATCGAAGTATTTCCCTGCTAAGGAGTCCTCCTTGATTTCTGGTCCGTAGAGGATGAATTCGCCCGACGTATCTAGAACAGTGATGATAGATATTCGTCAGTAATACTCTCAATCTACACGGACTTACAATCGGATTTTTTTAAATCGCTTTTTGGCTATAAAAAAAAGTACATCGGGGTCTCGACGAAAATACACCATTACGAATAAATGAATCGATGGATAAGATGAGAATGTGCAAAGAACTTTGGGAATCTCGTTTATTTTTGGTTCGTCGTTTATTCTAAAACAGCTTCACAACTTTTTCCTGATTTCCCCGATGTCGCCTTCTCACGTGTCTGTAAATATTCGACGACCACGTAGCGCGATAATCGCAATAAGGACATCCGTAACACGCTTGTTGACCGACGATGTTACGCGGGCGATCCGCCGTATCCGAACTCATTATTGCATAATAAGGATCGCCGTATCGCCAGTAAGAACCGTCCATACCATTTTCCGCAGCATTGGAATCCTCGCACCATGCACCTTAAACAATAACGATTGATGTTCGTCAAATACACGAAGAAAAAAATAATAATAATGAACTTTTTTTTTTTGTTTCGCACGTTTTTCGAAAATCGAGCGACAGAAATTTGTATAATTTTGTGTAATAATTGTGAAAATTGCGTGCAAAAGTATTCTTGTAGTTTTTTTTTTTTTTTTGTTAAGTCGAAGTAATTAAAAAAAATAAATTGGCCTCCGTAAATCTAATCGAACTGAACATTAGTTATTATCGAAAAAACATCTTTTTATTCTCGTTTTCGACGCGGATGTGAAGTTTCTCATGAATAAATTTTACATTGACAAAATACTTTGATTATACATTTTCTCGAGTCATGGATTTTTTTTTTGTTGTTGTAAATATCAAAGACAATATTTGTGAAATTTTAAATCTCATCGACTACGGACATTCGTATCGAATATGAGAAACTATAGTGCGTTTGTTCGTGTAACGATGGCAGCACTTAAGGCATTGAAATCTTTTTATTCCGGTTGTATATTCGAGGTATTGTCCAGCTACGGATTTAGCACCGTTCGGTCCCACGTGAAACGTCATGTTGCGCATAACTGAAACATTAATGATTAAAATTTATTACTAAAAGACCTCAAATACGAAATTTACCGTTATATCATAGCGTTAGTTACGTCTTCGAGGAATATACGAACAGAGACACGAAACTATTGAGTGGGGATTGACGGAAAGACTCAAAACTTTATTCGTTACAATCCCTAAATCTAAAACATCTTGTTAACGCCAACAGGTAATTTAGGATGCCAACGTCTAATGTGTCTGTAAACGTTGGAAGAAGAATTGTCCTTCTTGTGACAGTAAGGACACGCGTATCGGGGCGTTTGTCCGCACCTGTGATGAATCAGATCCCACATTCTTCGAAAGCCAGCGTTGCATTTCGGACAGATGTAGTTTGTTATCACGTCCTCCCATTCCGAAGATCGAACATCTGAAAGCAACATATCAGTGTTAAAACATTAATTGTTTTAATCTCCGTATATACTGGCGAATGTTTGTGTATATCAGAAACGACGTATATCTTTTTTGTGTATAACGAGTGGAAAGTCAATTGAATTCTGTGTTGACGAAGCTTAACAAATAATAACTATAGAGCAGTGTGTAAAAAAAAAACAACAATATTCTTGCAATATATCTTTAACATACGCAAGCGCTCGCAATACACACCATGGATACCCAACGGTTTTTTTCATCGCTTTCTCATCTCTTTATTGAAGTCATCGTTTCACCGATCACCGCGCGAAACACTCCAATCGATTAGGAATCGGAGTCTCGATAAATCGATTCGCAGAGACACACAGGTAACTTTTTTGAGAAAAAAAGACACGGTAGCGGCCTGTACAACTATCGAGTCTCTCAACATTGTTAAACAGATCAAAGCGAATGAGCTATATCTGTATCGAAAACGATCTTGAATACTAATAATTTCGATGCACGATAACCGGAAGTCCATCGTGTCTCATTCTAACGTGTTTATAGATATTAGACGAGCACTTGTCCCTCTTGTTGCAATAAGGACACTTGAATCTCGGCTCCTTGCCGCAATCGTACTTCATGTGAGTCTTCAGCGTCTTCTTGTACGTGTAACCAGCGTTGCAGCGGGGACAGTGATAAGCCATCCTTCCCGTTTGCCAGAATGGATCATCTTCGTGTTTAACATCACTTCCAGCGTAATCCATGTGGGCTCTCATTATTTCCATTACGTAGGGAAGACCGCCACCTGCGGGCAGGAAGATCATAACGGCGTTAGAACGAATAATAGCGACAAAATGAAACGTAATGTCGTACATTGAAAAGACAATGAGTAGAGTAACAGCAAAAGAAAATCAATGAAAGTAACCCTGTTGTGCAATCGTAGCGAAAATTCGCTTGTTTCGAGGCGACATTTTTTTTTCCTTTTTTTTTTTTTTCGCTAATTGGACATACAACTCGGAGCTCGAAATAAAAAAAAACGTAGTTTCTGCGCCCAGCGATAATTCGATGAAGAGAGAATCCGATGTTAAATGCTGTAGATACGATGCAACATTGGGTAGCGAATCGAAGAATCTGTTTCTTTTTTTTTTTTTCATCCATTTGATGCAAGTCTTATAGAGAGTGTTTGTTCTTTATTCAACGAATCGTTCGAACTAACATACTCACATACATGCAACACACACGCACCCACAGTACAATTTAGACTCTGCACGGGTCTCGCGCGCCTCCGATCTCGTTGGGGGCATTCAAGTGAAGTCGGTATTTCTCATCAGTACAGCTTGTAGACCTGTATACGGCTGCCTTTGTGATACTTTCGTATGTGTCTATACGTGTTCGAGGATTTACGATCTTTCTTGCCGCAATAGGGACACTGGAATCGCGGCTCCTTGCCGCATTCGTATCTGAAGTGCGACAACATGTTTCCGCGTTTGCTAAACGTGCCGCAACACCTCGGGCAAACGTGTCTCGGCGACGAACTTCCTTCGTTTATGTGCGAACTACTCTTCGTCATCTTTGTTTCCATTGGTGTGCAATTACGTTCCATTCGATGAATAGCTATCTCTGAAAAATAAAAATTAAACGTGACGATTTAGTCGATTGGGAACAAATTTTTTTTGTCGACGAGCTTTTAATACTCTCGCACTGTTTATCGTCCTCTGTCGGAGGGGATCGATACGAAAAAAAAAAAAAAAAAACGAAAAGAAAAAACGTGAAAGATTCGAGAAAACAAGAAAACAACGGACGAAAGACAGATAGGAGAGATTGAAGAGAGAAAATAATTATTGAACGGTGATCCGTGAGTTGGTTTCACACTGCATTTATTCTTACGCTCCGGCATCTTACATGCAAGTCAGTGGAGCTTCAGGGTGTAATTCTTGAGGCCCGGATGCCATCGAGCAACGTGTCTGTATATGTTGTAAGCTTTCTTGTCCCTCTTCTCGCAGTAAGGACATCCGAAACGTGGCTCCCGTCCACATAGATGACGATAGTGCGTCATCATGTTAGATTCCATGGTGAAGCCGCTGCTACATCGCGGACAGAAGAACTGTTTTTTCGATCTCTCCAACGCCAGTTGTTGCTGCTTGGTCGTTGGCTTGAAGGCTGAAAATTTCAAGGATGTCACCGTTAGATCTCCTCACCAACAACACGTGTCTCGTCTGTTGAAAAAAAAAAAAAAAAACAAAAAATCTCAACCGATGGACGAGACAATTTTTCAGACGAGACACGCGGTTCGTATTTTTTTTTTTTTTTTTTTTTTCAAGAATAGATCATTCCGAAACAAGAGACAACATCGTCTTTCATCTTCGGTAGTCGATCTCTTCGGGTAGTTAATATATCTTGATGATGATGAATTCTCGTATCTTCAAGCTGCAAAGCGGATCTCTCTTATCTTTACAGTTTAGCAATTCTTTATATATTACAAAAAATAGGCGATTAAAAAAAAAAGAAAGGAAAAAATTATTATATTACGTTGGCGAAATTGTGTGCTTTGGTATTTCAACGTCTACGATATAAAGGTACGAGATAAGCAATGACGCAAGACAAGCGATGCGTTTTTTCTTTTTCTTTTTTTTCCTTCTTTCAACGTGACAATATTATGCTCCTCGAAGAATGTGTGTACAGTGAAGAAAACAAAACAACGAGAAAAACAAATCAATAGGTGAATTCGTGTTATACAAAAATCGTGCTGGTTTACTGAATACTGTTTTCAATTTTATGTTTTTTATTTGTTGAGACGGGAGAGAGGATTCGATTATACAGTTGGCGCAATTGCCGGTGAAATAATTCTTCTAGCTGTTGCGGGGACATTTTTTTTTGTTTATCTTCTTCGGGTACTCATTTGTCTACTTCTTCTCGTTAATCTTCAATGTCGCGTCGACGACGAGGTTTACAATTTAAATATCGAAGTTTGTTTCCTCCTTTAATGAAGATAAATCCTGTCGGGTTTGAAACAAGGCATCTGCTTGTGTACCCGTCTAACGTGTTTGTAGACGTTAGAGCTGTACTTGGAGCCGTAGTCACAGTAGGTGCATCGGAAACGGGTCTCGTGAAGATTACAGTGCGACTGGAAGTGTCGCAGCATACAGTCCTTCGATAGAAAGCTGTGAGTACATCTTGGACAGTGGTACCATCCGTCTGTGTTGTTCGTATATCCTCCTGGAATAAAGGGACGAAGAGAGTTAGAGAAATAAAATAAAGCCAATCGCGTTAAGCTATACGATACTCCTCGACGGGGAGAGACGCAGCAGATAACGAATTTTAATTACCGGGACTATTAGTTTCGAGAAACGGCGATAAAGACTTTTCTTTTTTGTTTTTTTTGCGTATAATTTCGTGTGTAACAACTTCTTCAGGATTATACAGGGTGATTCGGTAAAACCTTCTTCGCAGCTGTACCAAAGTATCTTCATATGGAATGACTGCAGAGCATTCGTTGCATATGTTTCATCAGAAATATATATATTTTTTACGAATATATTTTCAAAAAAAAAAAAGAAGCATTAAAAATATTTTCTATATTTTCCGCCTCCAAATCGATTAATTTCCGGGAATTGATCCTGAATCACTCTGTGAATATGTTTCTGAATTGATGACATGTAAAACAATGAAACGAATAAATTCGGTACTGAGATATAAATATAAATATATATATATATATATATGATTATAAAGGAACAAAACACAAAGCACCACATGCGTTAAAACGTTCAATGCAGAATTTCATATTCGGGTCCTGAATTCTGTTTGATATTCTGTTAATTCGTATGCCGACAATGAATAATAAAGTTTCACGTGCAGACATTTTTTTTTATTCTTCGGCACGACGATCGTTGGTGTCGAACGTCGAAAAAAAATTGCTTCGTTGTGGACGATTCCGTAATCTTCAATGCTGAATCGACGATGTTCGATGCAATTTTCTCAATGTGTTATACGAACGTTGATGTTTTTTTTTTTTTTTTTTTTTCATAAATAATTTAACATACAAGTTGTCGACTCAAGTATTGTTTTATATTGATAAAAGAAGAAAAACGTCTATCGAACAAGAATCACGTAATAATCTCATCACAACTTGAGGTATTTGTATTCCATGCCGGGATGTTGAATTCTAATGTGTCGCAGAACCGCTTGCGTGTACTTGCTGCACATGTCGCAATGTATGCATTTGAACCGCGGCGCGTCGTCGCACTCTCGTTTGCAATGACGTTTCATTTCGTTGAATGTTGAAAAATGCCGGTAACACTTCAGACACGAATATTTCCGCCTTTGATACGTTGAGTTCTGCAGATGGCGATCTGCAAGCATAAGTAAAGCGACGTTGGTACGATTTACGAATGAACGATGTTGATTAATTAATGACTTATTGCCGAATCTGATTAGTCGCGTATATGTGACGAAACCATCATCGAGACGTTCTTCTTTCTACAATAAAGCACCGTGTACAGCACCATTGTATCTTCTTCTTTATTGCATCGTTTAATCGTACATCGAAACAATGACAATGTCTCGTTGTTTCGTTTCTCACTCCGTTCCGTCAGCTAGTAGAGCCGGTTGACGGTGACTTCCTGTCCGGGATGCAACTTCCTCACGTGATTATAAATAGAATGCGTCCATTTGCTCAGATGCGTACAGTAAGGACACTGATAACGTGGCATTGTGTCGCATTCGTATCTGTAGTGACGATACATCGAATAGCTCTGCGAGAAGAATTTGTCACACTTCGGACACTTAAACTTCTTACTCGTGTCGATTATTGTCTGATCGGTTTTCCGTGTGTTTCCCTGATTCGCACATTGCTGAAGGACCGGTTGAACGTTGCGCCAGAATTCTGAAACCAATTGCAATAGAACGATTAGTAAGTAAGGAACATCGATGATTCCAGCGATTACATTTGTCGCGTTACATAAGGCCGGAAATTGCATTAAACGAGGTGACAGATTTTTAAGGGATAAATTCATTTTATTATTGAACATTAAAGATTCGGGATTGTGTCGTTAAAAAAAAAAAGTAAATTCTTATCTACAATTGAGGAGTTACATCGAGGATACTCCGCACGATTCGTGTCGCAACGTATATTTGTTCCTAATAAAGCCTGACGAGCGTCACCGGCTCGTTTGGATGTACCGATCTCACGTGTTGATATATGTTGGACGTTTTCTTACTGCACATGGCACAATATGGACACTTGTAACGTGGCGCTTTGCCGCATTCGTAACGATAGTGCGCCAGCATGGTGTCCCTTCTGCCGTAACCGTTATTGCACGTTGGACAATGGAATTTGCCGGTATTCGAGTTATACTGGACGTCGCGCCTCTTAAAGAATTTTCTTCTACAGAAGTCCGCGTAGTGTGGTACAACGCCGAACTTGGAACCTATAAAAGAAACAATACATCATTCGAATATCGGACAATGTCTGAAAATTCATGATTTACAAAAAAAAAAAATCAAAAATTAAATAAATTCTTGTGCATATCGTATTATGGATAGAGAGCACCGACCGATATAGAGCCGACCCGATGCGATTTGTAAAACGGGAGATTCATGCGTTGGGAGTTTTGGTAATAGAGGCAAAGATAATTGTTAAGCTGAACATTGCGTCGCCGGAGGAAAGAAGATATTTGATTCAGTTTTCTACTTTTTTTTAATCTTCTCGATTGCGCAGAGCAAAATTAAGCCCGACGAGCTTCATTTCGCGAAAGTAACTCATCTCATCTCATTGTGGAAGATGTCGACTGTGGGCTGAAAAAAAATAAATGAAGAAACGATTAATTCTGGCGGTGATACGGTCGGGTGAGTGCCATAGACTTTCCGTCGCAAGAGAGTAGAAACAGCCGCGTTTCTCACGATTTAATTTCATTGTTATAAGTTTTATTCACAGTTGGCGACAATTACAGTTGCTGCTGCGCGGATATACAAACGGTGCTTTCTTCCGATGGTCAATCATTCTTTCGCGCGTAAAAGTGTCTGTTCGTTGCTACGTCGATCAGGTAAACGCGCATCCCGCGATGCTTGGCTCTGATGTGTCTGTATACGTTGGATACCTCTTTCGATTGCATAACGCAATAGGGACACTGGAATCGTGGCCCTTGTCCACAGCCATAACGTATGTGACGCCTAAGATTGGTTTCCCTTGTGAAGCCACTTGGGCAATTGGGACAGCAAAATTCTTTAACTTTTCTTCTCGTATACTCATAGCTGCCGTCTGAAACATAAGAAAAACGCGGAGCGCAAGTGAAAAACTTCGAACGTTGATAAACTCACTCGTGGGGAGAATTCTTCAAAACAAATGCTACTTTACAGATGGATGCATTCTCGCTTTTTTCTCCTGGAACAATATTGTATCCTTTTTTTTTTGTTTTGTTTTTCTTCACTTTGACCGAACGGTGGGCGACGCGCGACTGACAAAGCCTCCAATCGATTTATCAGCGCTACGCGACAGTAACGAACGCAAAAAAAAAAAAAAAATCTCACGCGTTGACGATTTATTTAAACACGAAAAGAAAAATTCGAACGCAAACGGGGGTTTATAACAAAAATTCAATTGCCGAGTTGATCCTTCGGAAAATAATGCTTCGAGGTCACGATGTCGATTGCGAAAATGTCGCGATCGACGTGCCTACGTCTGACGTGTTTATAGGTATCCGATGGATAACGAGACATGTAAACGCAGTGGGGACACTTGTATCGCGGTTCCTTTCCGCTGCACGCCGAAACCAGATGGCGTCGCAGATGATCCCTCGAAAAGTAACTGAATGAGCAATTGAGACACCGATAAGGCTTCGAACTTCCGGAATCATAGACGTACCAAAGTTGTCCTTTGGCTGAAACAGAAGAAGACGAAGAATACTCGTTTGGCTTTGGTCTTTTTTTTTTTTTTTTCTTGTAAATTTCGTTTTATAGCGTTGAATTAAAATCATTCGCGGAGTTAGTCTTAGAGGCCATCAATCGTATGATGTTAATTTTATTTCCACCATTTATAAAACTACTTCCAGTTCGTTTTTTTCTTTTTATAACGAGACAATCATCGCAACTCCGTTTTCTATTATGTTAACAAGTCGATTGCGTACACTACACAAAAATGATTGCGTTTTATGAGTTTCTTGTCTTCTTGGCTTTCGAACCATTTATTTTGTAGATAACTGATGAGATTTTTCCTCCGAGCGAAAATGCTGAGAGAGTTACGATTCAAGATCACGTAATTTTGACGTCATTCGTTGTTCGTTCTCTATCTTCAACATTGTCGATTGTCGATATTCTTGGATCTGATTTTCTGCAAATAATTAATTTGCGAACCTTCGTTGCTCCCAAGCGTATCGACATATTCTGGAAACACAGAAATGGTCTAAATAAATTATCCATTCAATTGTTCTAAATAATCCATTTGCAACAACGATCGCGTGCGAGAATCGAAACCGAGTAAATAGGCGATTGCTGTGTGTAGTGTGAAGATAATTTCTTTTTTACACTCAACCAATAGTAATTCGCGTATTTACAGAAAATCGTTTACCGCTGAGTTTCATTGATTCCCGATGTAATTAACGTGTATCAATCGTGAAAAATGGTACTAACAAGCAAACGCTACAGTCGACGTTGTATTTGTCTAGTATTGCGGCAATTCCACCACGTAGAGCTCTTCGTTTTTGTGCTTAAGTTTAATATGTCTCAAGGTGTTCCACTTGACTTTGCAGTAGTAGTTGCAATAGGGACACTTGAATCGCGGGCCAAATCCGCACTGATATTTCAGATGACTCGTTAAATTCCATTTGTAACAAAAGCTTCGTCCGCAGCCTTCGTTTGGGCAAAAATGTTTGCTTCCCCCATTCGTCGATGTTGACGTTGTGTCGTCTGAAAACTCAAGATAAACGGATAAAATGGTTAGCAGTCGTAATGGAGAAAAATGCGCGACGATTAAAGGCGTTCATCAAAAATATTCAGTTCACCGAACAGAAGGATGAAGAAGTGCACGGAAACGATTTTTTTTTTTCGTTATCGTTTTGCTTTTATTCTACAAGTTAAAATTAGTGTCTCATAGAGGTATCATCGAGAGTTCGATCAATCAAGAGATCCACCAGTTCAACCTTCTTGTTTGTGTGCACTCTGCCGATGTGTTTGCGAATATCGCCTTTGACTTTACACAGATAATCGCAATAGGGACACTTGGAAGCGCGGCTGTTGACCACACGAATTTTTCATGTGCCAAATCAAGATGTGCATCCAAAAAAACGATTTCCCACAGGCGTTATTCGTACAATGGAATTTTTTACGCCCTTGAAAATCCACGCTACCGCTCGGACCATGTAGACTGCTGGTTGGACCACACGTCTGATTGAACTCAATCTGTGAATTGGACGGATAATCTATATTCGTAGTTGAGCCGAAGGACTGATCGATTTCAGATTGCGAATTCCATGAACTATCGGCATTGGTCCCGACGACCCACGACTGTTCTATTTTCGTTTGCGAATCCCTCGGTTGCTCGGAAATTGTAGCGACGATCCACGATTGCTCTGTTTTAATTTGTCGATTCCACGGCCGATGGACACCTGAAACACGAATGTAAGAACCGATGCATTAGGAATGCTGTTGTCCAGAGTTGTTATTCGACAGAAAGAGAAAAGAGGATTCAAAATACTCGTTACTTTTTTATAACACGGCGATAAAATATTTTGCAGTTGATTTTAAACGTCGATCGAGATTTACTATTATTGCTGCTTCGTTTATATCCACTTGAAACGCTTGAAAGACGGCCTGATATTGTAATTATAATTTAAACGACTCTTTTAACTAAAGTTATAACAGTAACATCCTTTCGCACTCTTTCGTCTGTTTGGAGAAAACGACTTGTTTTCCATTTTTCTTCGAAAACAGAAGGATTAACCGGACTGTATCCGATTTGCGACGAGAAAATGCACGCAAACGATTTTTTTTTTTTTTTTTTTTTTTCATATGAAGACTATACAATATTTATTTACACAATTTAACATTGGTGTTTCGTATATTCACAAGCGATCAACCGATTTTTCAACAGATCGAGAACGTCGACCCTCTGATTTTTGTGTACTCGACCGATGTGTTTGCGAATATCGCCCTTTACTTTGCAACGATATTCGCAATAAGGACACTTGAATCGCGGCTGCTGTCCGCACGAATTTTTCAAGTGCCAATTTAGATTGTGATGCCACGAGAATGATCTCTCGCAGCCGGGATTGGGACAAGGAAATTTTTTTCGTCCTTCAACTTCAGCGCTATCGCTGTGATGTGCGCTGCTTGCAGGGAAGAAAGATTGATTAATCTCAGTGTGCGGATTGGACGTAAGATCCATATTCGTAGCTGCAGGGATATTTGTAGCGAAGGACTGATCGATGTCACCGTTCAGAACCCACGAGCACTCTGCGTTTGGAGTAATGCTCCAGGACTGTTCCGTTCGAATTTGCGGATCCGCCGGAAAATCGAGATTCGTAGTTTCGATCCATTGTTTCTCTATTTTAATCGGCTGAATCCACGAACAATCGACATTCGTTGCTTCGACACGTGGATTCTCGATTGTGATCGGCTGATCCCACGGGCGATGTACAACGCCTGAAACACAGAAGCAGTAGCCGATACGTTAGGAATACAGTTATCCAGAATTGTTCATCACCAGAAACAGATTTAAAAAAAAAAATGATCCGTTAGTTTTTCTAACACGGGAATAAAAAACCGTTCGCGATTAGTCATACTCGTCGAATGATGTTAAATTTATTCGGTCTTCACGAAGAAAACAACTTATGCTATTAGTTAATTTCCGATACGATCAATGCAATTTCGGTTTCCATGGCGCCGATAGATCGATTATGCGAACAACGCAGCCGAAGTGTTTGACTTTTAAATGCTTCCTGACGTCATTCTTGACTTTGCACTTGTCGTCGTAGTAGGAACACCTGAATCTGAGATTCTGGCCGCACCGATGGCGCGGATGACTAACGCAATTTCTGTTCCAACTGAAAGTGCTTCGATAATTGCGATTTGGGCAAATTAAGTTTTCACGACGTTCTTCACTCTGCACGTTCGTTTTTCGTCTTTTGAGATGACAATTGCCGTTATTTCTTAATCTGCTTGTATCTAAATAATTAATTCGCGACACTTTACTGCTCCCGAGTGGAACGGCGTATCCTGGAAACACAAAAATGTTCGAAGTAAATTATTCGTCAGAACGATTTCGTCGAAACTCATTCGTTTCAATAATCGGGAGCAGCGATCGCAAACAAGTAAAAGGATTTTTCAAATGTGAAAATATTTTTTTTATATAAAATACAATGTTTTGAACCAAAGATTGATAACTCTTTGTCTACAGAATGCAAGAAGCATGAAGCATTGTATTAACAAGCATTGGTTACAGCCGATATTGTAATTTCGACTCTATTCTTGAGGCAATTCCTCAGCGTACACAGCTTCATTCTTGTGCCTGAATTTTACGTGTTTCAGGATGCTTAGCTTATTTTTGCAGCTGTAGTCGCAGTAAGGACACTTGAAAATCGGCCCGAAACCACATTGCCCTCTAAGATGACTCGTGAGATGAAACTTCTGACGGAAGCTCTTTCCGCAGCCGTCGTTCGGGCAGAAATGTTTATTATCCGTATTCTTCGAAAGCGACTTTGTTTTATCTGAAAACAGAAGATAAAAAGATAACCGATCAATTAAACTGTATCGTCGATTTCCGTCGATTATATGCTTTCACCAACAATTTTTCAATCCCCAAACAAAAATACAAGAGTCTGCAAGAAAAGAATTGTTAATTTACGACGCAATTTTTATTTCTACAAGTTAACATAAGTCTCTCGAAGAGTCACTAACGGGGCGCACGATCTTTGAACAGATCCATAACTTGTTTTTGTTCACTCTGCCGATGTCTGTGGATCTCACGGACGATAAATACCTAAAACACGGAGCCAAGCGCCGGCACGTTAGATATACAGTCGTCTGCAGTTCATCTGAAATGGACACAGAAGAAGTTGGAAGAAAAACGTTCCTTTCGTTGTTCACATAGCTCAGGAATAAAACGTTTCAGTTAGTCTCGGTGGCCGAACGATATTAAATTTATTTTTACGATTGACAAAACTACATTCAGATCGTTAGTTTCCGTTACAATCATTGCAGCTCCGTTTTACATGGCGCTAGTAAGTCGATAACGTAAACCCCGTATTCTGAGTGTTTAACTCTTATGTGCTTTCTGACGTCGGTCTTTACTTTACACTTGTATTCGCAGTAGGGACACTTGAATCGGGGCTTCTGACCGCAGTAATACTTCAGATGAGTGTGAAGATTTCTCTTCCAGTTGAAGGTACTTCGACAGTTACGATTCGGACACGAGAGCAGTTTCAAGCGCCATCCCTCGTTCGGCGCGTTGATTCTTTGTTTTCTGATCTGATGACAATTCGCAACACTACCGGATCTATCGAACTCCGCATAATTTATTCGCGACTCTTCACCGCGTCTCCGTAGTCCGATGTATCCTGAAACACAGAAAAGTTCTGAATCATTCATCCGTTTTCGCGATTCCGTTGAATTTTATATCAGTGTAATTCTCTTTTCGTTTTTTTTTTTTTTTTCTTTGTTAGGCTAACAGTTACTCGCGTATTTACATTATAATAGATAGTTATTTATTTCTCGACGTTACAACGACGTCCAATAACATTTAACCCGCAAGGAAATCAACGTTTCGACAAATCGAGAACGTGTACATCCTGTTCTTTGTGTTTGTTTCGAATATGTTTCGTAACGTTCGACTTTATTTTGCCGCGGTATCCGCAATAAGGACACATGAAACGCGGCTGAACGCTACACTGATAGGATAGATGACTCGTGAGATTTTCTTTGCTCTCGAAGGTCCTTCCGCAGCCGTCGTTCGAACAGACGTATCTTTTCTCGATAATCTCGCTGCGCCTCTTAGAATCTGAAAAAAAAAAACAGAATAACACGAAATTATAGAGAATTAGTAAAGTCGACTTGATTTTGAAGAGTTATTCCCCGATGAGGATCTTCTCGTCGGGACGTCACGCAAGAAATAAGTCACTCGACGTGAGTCTTATGGTATCTTTATTTTTGGGCATTACATCGAGTGCCTGATAGACCCAATACCGAGGGCTCTGTCTTTCAACAAATCGACCACTTGAATTCTATTATTCTTGTGTATTCTTCCAATATGTTTGCGAATATCGCCTTTAACTTTGTAACGATAACTACAGTACGGACACTTGAAACGCGGCTGTTGACCGCAAGAGTTTCTCAGATGCCCAGTGGGCCTTCCCTTCCAACAGAAAGTTCTGTCGCAACCGGGTTTCAGACAAACGAATTTCACTCGGCTTCGCGCCTCGGAATTTTCGCGTCGAAGATATATTTTATTTCTTGAACTCCAGAATTCAGTGTGCTGAATCCACGGTAAAGGTGCATCTGAAACACATTGACAAAATATCGGCGGTGTTAGAAATATCCTTTACTCCATAATTTCTTTCTTCTCGTCTCTAATTTCCCTGCGATTTTTTATTCCATAAGAATAATAAAAAGGAATAAAATAAGAGAGTAAAGTCGTTGTTCATCGCATTATTTTTATTCGTTACTACCAGGAGGATGTCGTTGCCGGTAACTCCGTCCACATCGGTTTCATCACATCGAGAACATAGACTCCAGAATTTTCGTGCCTTCGTCGTATATGCTTCGCCACGTCGGCCTTCACTTTGCAACGATAATTACAGTACGGACACTTGAATCGCGGCTCCAAACCGCAGTGATAACGAAGATGCCGATTCAAGTTTCCCTTCCAACTGAAAGCTTTCGTGCAGTTTGCATTCGGACAGGTGTACACCAACTCCCCGGAATCTTGATGCGTAAAGCTTCTCGTCGCGCTTCCCACGTAACCGTGAATCGTCCCGTCATCTAGAATTATCGAAGATATATCGAATGAGTTAGAGTAACCGACGAAGATGGTTATTTTTCGTAGTATTCTCGTTTGAAGGGCTTATCGAAGCAATCGCGTTGACTGTAACGATGGGACGGACGAATATTTCATA
This sequence comes from Buathra laborator, assembly GCA_934046635.1. Lineage (NCBI taxonomy): Eukaryota > Metazoa > Arthropoda > Insecta > Hymenoptera > Ichneumonidae > Buathra > Buathra laborator. Next base: position 15,117,320 of record OW203892.1, read on the forward strand.
TCTTTATAGTCCCGTTAATCTCCAAAATGGTTCTTCTTTCATTATCACGATTTACAAACAATTCCCCGAGACATGCAAAAATAATACGTTCCGATATGATTTTTATTTTTTTCCTATCCTATAACAATAACATAGTTTCTCTCGTCTTTATGCATCCTCGCTACGTGTCTCGTTATGTTAGCTTTCCATTTTCCTCGATACGAACAATATGGGCATTTGAAACGCGGCGCAACGCCACACTCGTTTCTCAGATGTCTCTTCAGCGTACATTGCCATACAAATACACTCGGGCAATGGGGACAAGCGAAATGTTTCTTTCCCGTTTGACCGTAACGACCAAATTTGCGGATCTTCAGTCGAGGGGCGATCGCTGGTACGTCGATATATGGATTCAAGTCGGAGACGTTCAAACCCTCATAGCCGTAGCCTGCAAACAGAGAAGCGATCGTTATGGTCAGAAGAGCGTTGAAAAAATAGACTATAATCGAGGATCGGCAGAGAAGATTACCGCCGATTTTGCAACCGATGAACGAGATTTTTTTTTTTTTTTTTTTCATCGCCTGTATAATAAGTCTCATGCAATTTTTTTGAACGTGGAGATATATAAAATAAATAAAATAAAAGTCTAATTGGAAGAAAGAACATTTTTATGAAATTTAAACGAGAGATCATTTCATCGAAGCCGAATTGTTATACAATCAATTGCGTTCCTGCATTTAAAAAATGTCCATTATTTCTCGCGTTTACAGACGCTTTTCTCGCGTTTTATTAAAAATCCTCGAATTCGTATCGATAACGAAATAAATAAATAACAGTGTACAAGAAGAGAAGAGACGGGGAATTTCAGTTCACAGAGCATCGGGATTGCAAACGTCGATAACGTGAACGGGTTGTCCAGGATGAATCCTTCGCACGTGCGCGCGAACGTTGGACGTATGTCTGGTTCTGTAGATGCAGTACGGACAGTTAAATCTCGGCGACTGTCCGCAATCGAATCGTAAATGGTACAGCAGATTGTGCCTTCGGCTGAACACGCTGTTGCAGTTATCGCACGGAAAACACGAATCGTTAATCCGAAAGGTCGGCTTCCTCGTCGCTCCGGTGAAATATTTGAAGCCCATAGCCGCTCGAGACTCCGAGTCGTTCGCGTATATGTCCTCTGTAAAATAAACAAAAAAAAAATGCATTTCGTTAAATATTTCGTTCGAAGCCTCGATATGGTTTTCTCTCGTTGTACGTTACGAAACACGTGACGAAACAACGGCACAAAACCTAAGAGACATCACAAATGTGCAAAACTAACATAATTTATTCATCTAGAAGAGAAGAGTCGTCGTATCGGTCTGTTTATTTCTACGGTAATTTCGCGTTCGAAATACACTCGGAAAAAATTCAATTGTAGTGAAATTTATTGCAATACCGTTGTACACTTTTTTCCGTTAATGAACGACTCTTCATTCAAGTAGTCCGAGTTCTGTTCTGAAGAAGATCGACGGTATATACGCGATAACCACAATGCTTTCGACGTATGTGGACCCGTACGTTCGAAACTTGTGATGCTTTGTGCTCGCAGTATGGACAGCCGTATCTGCGACCCTTTCCGCACTGATGTTTCAAATGATATTTAAGATTTTTTAGGGCGTTAAATGTACTCGAGCATCCATGACAAGGATAATTTCTTTCGTCGACGGCAGAAGTTACATTCCAAGAATTCACTATGAAACTCTCCGGAGCAAAGTTCCAACGATCGTCGATCCAATGCTTTTTATCTGCAAGAAGAAGAAAAATCGTATGAGATTTCGTTCACTTCGATGCGACGACTTTAGCGGCATTCCAAATAATTCTTCTTTGAAGTTACGTTTTTTTTTTTCTTTCTTTCCGAAATACCAAGACAATGATATACACGTTTTAGTATTTTATTGCACTTTGGTTTACAAGATATGAGGGCTGTTACTGTTTCATTGCGATAGTTATTCATGCCGCGGAGAAAAGTCATTCAAAGATCCGAAGATATTCGACCGAGTAGATCGACTGTATAGAGTTCCTTGTCAGGATGACGATTTCTAACGTGTCTTCGAGCGTTCGATATGTGTCTCGCGCGATAGTAACAATAGGGACAGCTGAAACGTGGACCAACGCCGCATTCCCATTTTTCGTGATAAGTCAAACCGCCCTTTCGTTTGAAAACACTGTTGCACTGCGAACAAGGAAATCGTCGACGATTTTCTTGACTCCATTCCAGACTCGTCGAATCCGTTGCGAATGTCGTCGATCCCAAGTCGAATAAATTCGGAGCTTCTGCAACAAGTGAATACCATCCAAGTCTTTTAAATTACATTACTCTTCCTCGCTGTTCGTCAAACAAAAACTTGTGTTCCGAAGATCAGTCTGTGTGTAGAATAATAAACGGGTGCTTCGCGTGCCATTCGTCCAAAATCTCGGTATATTTTTATCAACATTTTATTATCGAAGCTACACATTTATTTTTTCATTATTATAAAACACTTTTCTTCGAATCATTTTTTTTTACTTTTTTTTCGATATTTTTATTTCGTAACCGTCGCTGAAAACCCCCCCAAAAAAAAAAAAAAAACCGTATTAAAAATCAGACTAATCTCTTGCGAAATAACGTGATTTTATGACGAAAAAAAAAAAAAAAAAAAAAAAAAAACTCGCAAGACAAGAACGAAGAGTTATTGCTGAATTGATGGCGCATCGGGGTAAAGCGACGCCGTGTCGATAGCATAAACTTTGCAGTTTTGATGCTTCTTACGCACGTGAGCGTAAACGTCGGTCGTTCTCTTCGACATATTGCCGCAGTAAGGACAGCTGAATCTTGGAAAGTGACCGCAATCGTACTGAAGATGACGCCCAAGATTGTTCTTCCGGCTAAACGTACTCGAGCATCTTGGACACGGATACTTGACAATTTTCGCTGGAGCGCTCGGTCCCGGGAGTTCGTCCTGAATACTCGAAAGGCCTCGAGCTCGTCGAGGGCATCTTTTACCACCTGTAAATATAATGACAAATCTCGTTATTACGAGTCTCAATGACAAATATCGTTGAACATTATCGACGGTTAAAATTGGTTAATCTGATTGCCTTCTATTTAATTACAAGAAGATTAGTTCATCGGGGCTACGAGATCAATAAAGTAGAAAAAAAAAAAAAGAATCTCGTAACGAACGTTTGTTTCTCTTAAACCCATTAACTCACTCGAGCTTAGATTTTCCGAGTACTCCGTCGTCGTATTCCTCGAAAGACTTGTCGGCGAGATCGATCACACGTATTACGTGGCCAACGTGACGACTACGAATGTGCGTACGTGTGTTGGATTTTTGTTTGGCACGATAATCGCAATAGGGACACTTGAATCTCGGCAATTGGCCGCATTCGTACATCTGATGCCTCGTTAATGTACCCTTGAGATTGTAGACACTGTTGCAACTCGGACAAGGATATACCTTGCAATTGTCGCGTCTAGCGAATGATTCTAACGTCTCCGTATCCACGTAGATCTCTGCAATGAACAACAGAACATAAAATAATATTTTTCGAGGCTTGCGAAAAATCGATACATTGCTATTAAACAATGAACAACCGAAGGTATCGATGTTTATACCGTGTGTCGGGATATCCTTTGTAATTAATCAAATAAAAAGAACATTTTTTGTATCATTAAATTTTTGTAAATTACATTTACATCTCTTGGATGTGCTGAATGCACTTTATGCGAATGGAATTTGTGTGAACGACTGCATACTACACTGACGTACATAAGCGCCGGTTAACAGTCGGGATTTTCGATAATAATGACTTTGATTGAACGATGACGACTGTACCAACAGTAACCCAATGAATGAACGATCGTTGTTCTTCCTGAACTCAAAAACGATTTAATATTCATATTTTATCGATCGAGGAAATATTATTTATTCGATAATTTCTACACGGATTGATTCTTTTCGTACGAACTAAATATGTCGAGAATGTACACCTCGTGACCCTTGTGTTTCGTTCTAATGTGTTTGTTAACGTTCGACGTCTTCTTCGATCTCAGATCGCAGTAAGGACACTTGAATCTCGGCGACTGTCCGCATTCGTACATTTGATGTTTCGTCAGATCGGGTTTACGGCTGTACGAGCTGTTGCACCTCGCACACGGATATATCTTCGGTCTTTGAAGCAAATTTCGAGACATCAACAGCAACAACGGATCCATCGTGAAGTCTGAAAAATAAAAGAATAACCAGCTGGCCGATAAATCAACGGTTATTCGATTGTTTCCGGTAGAAAAAAAAAATAAAGAAAAATTCGGAGAAAATAAAAAGGATCGGACGAATAAGATGGCGAGACATCGTAGATTGTTAGCCAAATGAAATCATGGGTCTTGTCATCGGGGAAAAAATGTAATTTATTGGATGAACTACACGGCTACACGGCTAAGTCGCGCGGATAACATAAATCCTGATGGCAAATGTCGCTGCCACGGTGTTTTCTTCTTATATGCTTGTGAACGTTCGACGTCTTCTTCGATCTCAGATCGCAGTAAGGACACTTGAATCTCGGCGGTTGTCCGCATTCGTACATTCGGTGTTTCGTCAGATCGGGTTTACGGCTGTACGAGCTGTTGCAGCTCGCACACGGAAATTTCTTTCGTCTTTGACCCAATTTTCGAGACTTCAACAGCAACAACGGATCCATCGCGAATCCTGAAAAATATAAGAATAACCACCTGGCCGATAAATCAACAGTTATTCGATTGTTTTCCGTAGAAAAAAAATAAAGAAAAATTGAAAAGTCGGATAAAACAAAAGGATCGGACGAATCAGAAGGCGAGACATCGTAAATCGTTAGCCAAATGAAATTCTGTCTAATTATCGGGAAATAAATAACGTTTATTGGACGAACTACACGGCTAAGTCGCGCGGATAATATAGATCGTGATGACAAACGGCGCTGCCACGGTGTTTTCTTCTTATATGCTTGTGAACGTTTGATGTCTTCTTCGACGTTAGATCGCAGTACGGACACTTGAATCTCGGCGGTTGTCCGCATTCGTATCTCATGTGCGTAACTAAGCTTCGCTTCTGTCCAAAGACGCTGGTGCAGTTGGCGCATGGAAATCGCGCGGAATTCGTTAAAGCGCTAGGGATGTACGTACGATTATCGGCCAACAGTCTGGTGACGGAATAACATTCGTATCCTGAAAAGTAAATTTAGCTTGTCAGTAGATAAACGCGATATGTATATTTTTTTTTATATGTTAAATTCTCTCACACTGTTTCACACACACACACACACCGGTGCATTCAAATTGTCCACTATAGGGAGGCTACAGGTTGGGGATTATCGACTATAATCGATGGATCGTCAATATTTTTTGTTTTGTTTCTCTTTCGTCTTTCGATCATTTCGATATTTTTATTGATAACGACCTTATAAATAAATAAATAGCCATACCTCGGATGCTGATGAGAGCTAATGAATTTACGTAAAATATATACGTTTAACGATCTATCCAATTTTTTTTTTTTTTTTTTTTCTTAAGCTTAACGATCCGATGAATTAAACGTGACCGGTACGGGGCTGATTCGTCTCGCGTTCGCGATAAACGACTCTTGACAATTGTTTGTGAAGATCGATTATCACGAGTTTCTCGTCTTTGTGCATTCGTCGCACGTGAACATACATGTTAGACGAGAATTTGGCTTTTTTCGTGCAATAAGGACACTGATAGCGGGGCTCTTTGCCACACTGAAACTGGCAGTGTGTCTTCATATCGGCGAGTCTCGTGTAACCGCTGTTGCATCGCGGACAATGAAACTTCTGTTGGCCGCCCGACGAGGACTCTTGAATCCTGAAGCCGCGCTGATGCTGTCCCCAGTACGTCGACGTACCGGAACTCGTACTCGCCTCACCGCGATATCCGCGAGTCGCATACTGATAAGAATCGATTTTGTTTCTTCCGACGATTCTTCTCGATACGCGAGGAATTTCGCTTCTCGGCTGAAAACCTCTCGACTGCTGATGACTCGTACGCAGTGGCGAAAAATTCTCAGCCAAACCGAACGTCCGGCTGGTGTCTGGAAAATAAGATCGAGAATTGTTTTTCGGTCAAGTCGTCTCCTCGTAAAAACAAAATCGTTACGAACAATAACGACGAGAAGCAGCGGGTGGCGAGTCTCCTCGAAAATTCAACTATATTTTAACGGAACATTAAAACAATAGCGATTCCATGCGCCTTCATCGTCGAGAGACTAATTCTCCTTACGCCTCCTCGACGAAGACAAATTAATCATCGTGCGAATGCTTCGTTCATTTTTTATTTACAACGTTATTTTAAATGTAACGAATACCGGATACAAAAAATCCTCGATAATTCGTTACTCGAAGGGTTTGAAAAAAAAAAAAAAATTAAATAAAATGAAGTATCTCTCTACTCTGTGTAATTTGAATGGGTTTGACGCGAAGAACTTAGATAAATCGTCACTTGGTAAGGTAGATTATCGTGATGACGTTTGTAATGCAATTTCATATCCTGCAGTCTCTTGTAAACACTTCCGCAGTAGCTGCAGCGTCGCATCTTTCCGCAATTGTGCCGCACGTGATAGGTGAGCGATGCTTTAGTGCTGAAGCTCACGTCGCAATCGGAACACGCGAAGATCGCTTTGAGTCCCCTATGCTGTTGTTTCGCAGCGATGTTCCCGAATGATTTTTGAGGGTATCGTTGCTGTTCACGAGTCCGAACGTTTGGGTAACGAGGATCCACCGTTGATCGATCGAATCGACGCATCGCATCTGGAATTACGAAAATACTCAGTGAGAAGAACGAATCTTAAAGTTTTCGTGCACTTCGAAAAAAAAAAAAAAAAAAAAAAAAAACCGAACAAAAATTAGAGGAATCAGGAGACTCGTCGGCGAAAAATCTACGAAGTTAACGAAGCCGTCTGTTAGGTACCGAATAAAAAAATGTATCATCACAATGTTTCGTTTTTTTTTTTTTTTAATCCTTTGATTTTCGTAGTACCAGTCTTTTCAGTTATTGGAAAACATTTCGCCGGAAGTTTTCGAATCCGGCGGAGACTCCCGACACCGAACTTGATGTCTTCTCAAACTGCTACCGTGAAGAAACGTTTTCTCGCAACGAAAACACTTCTGCGTGCGTCCGCAGTCGTGACGAATATGATAGATAAGATGCGATCGTTTCATGTAACTCGAGCCGCACTGAGTGCAGGAATGCGGACGATTCCCCGACGATCGATGACACGTTGCCGAAGGATTCCAGTGACAAGAGCCCTTAACGTGAGCCCTCAAGTGGCCGCTCTGCATGAAGGTCTTCATGCAATATTTGCACGTATAACATCTCTTTAGGTCTTTCGCATCGACGCGCTGAATCGTCAGGTACAATTCTGAAACACAATTAGACGCAAGAATCGGTTAGCCTCGAATTTTTCCACGAAGTTCTTCATAACCAGCAGCAACCGGTGTTACAAAAATCGGGGATAAAAATCGTATTGGATAGTTTAAGGTATAGCAGCATCGTTTAAACTTAGGATAAAAAATATTTTATTGACTCACTCGATATCGTCGTCTTTTCGATCTTTGCGTCGAGAAGAAATAAAACTAATAAAAATGTAAAATAATTGTAGGGATTAGCTGAATCGATCGGGAGTCTCGACGCAGATATCACCGCCCCTCTCCTGATCAACGATCAGACAAGCGTCCATTCCCTTGTGACGTCTTCTTATGTGAGTGTAGATATTCGGTGGATGTTTACTCTTGAGGCCGCAATAGGGACAACGAAACTTTGGCTCGCGACCGCACGCCATTCGTAGATGAGTATTGAGAGTTCGCTTGTTTTTGTAACCCTGAGAACATCTCGGACACACGTAATTTCTCGATTCCATAACGTTGAGAGTGCGTCTTGCCTCGACCGAGAATGAAGGATCCATGAAGCATCCCTTGTTAATGTGACGCTTTAGGTGCCCCTGAGAGGAATACGGACAATTGCAGTAATCGCAACGATACTCCGTTGGCGCGTCTTCTCTTCCATCCTCCGAAGATGCTGCAACACAGTTCAAGAATCCGTCAAAGTCTACAAAAATTTTCATTCGTAATGCGCCGCAAACGCGTTGGTGCACTTCTTCAATTTTTCTTACATGCTAAACGAGAGCTAAAGATCTTTCATAGCAGAGATAGAGATAATGGCACTCGTTACCTGGTTAATTAAAGGCCTTAGGTACCCGAGTCTCCCCCCCGAAAGATCCAATTATCCCTAATTAATATCATCGTCGTTCAGTTCACTCGTGCGGTGTATTTATTGCAATGTATACAAAAAGATATTTGCATCTGAACAATTGATTTTTGAAATGATTTTTTTGTTCATCGTCACACACGCGGATTAAGAATGTTGTGAGATTTAAATGGAAAGGAAAATTTTAATAAAGGCACGAAGGCGTCTTCACATTTCATCGGCGTATACCGGAAGACCGGGATGATGATATCGCACGTGTCTGTAAGTATTCGCCCGTTGTTTTGATTTTGCTTCGCAATAGGGACACTTGAATTTCGGCTGCTGGCCGCACTCCACCCGAAGATGACTGGTCAGTGTCCGTTTGTTTTTATAACCGCGTGAGCATCGCGGACAAATGTAATCTTTCGAGTTTGTCGTCTTGTTGAGGGCTCTTTTAACGAAAGCGCACGATGGATCCATTATACAACCCATGTGTATGTGACGATCGAGATGTCCCTGAGACGAATACGGACACTTGCAGAATTCGCAACTGTAAGCACCGAGCAATTCGTCTCCCTCCTTCGACGTGGCTGAAACATAATTCCAAAGTTTCGTGAATTTGTACGAAAGCGCTCTTTCACAGCCTGTTATTAATGAGGAAGCAATCAAATTAGAATATAAAAGTCGTCTTGGAGTACTTTTCTTTTTCATCCACAGGAAAATAAAAAATAATAAACGAGAGTGAAACAACGACGAACGAAAAAAAATGCGTCAATGGACTTATCAAGTATTTCGCGTAAAAAAGAAGGATTTGAAGAGTGCTGCGCATTCGTCACGTCCAAAAATTATATGTGTGAAATCTTTATTGCGATACAGCATTCACACGAAAGTGTAACGTGAGGATGGATATATAACATCGAGTGCGAAAATATCAACGTGCGCGATCTGTTTCTGAAGTATAATTCGAATATCGACGCTGACATCGCGATTACTGAGAAGCCGATTCATTGATATACAGCGGAAGGCCGGGATGACGACAGCGCACATGCGCGAGAATGTTGTGTCGTTGTTTCGATCGAGCGTCGCAATACGGACACTTGAATCTCGGCGATTGTCCGCATTCCATACGGAGATGAGTGTTGAGCGATCTATTGTTCTTGTAACCGAGAAAGCAGTTCGGACAAACGTAATTTCTCGATTTCTCGATATTCATCGTTTGTCTTTTCTCGATCGAGAACGACGGATCCAACAGGCAACCTTTGTTAATGTGTCTCACAACGTGTCCCATCGTTGAATACGGACAATTGCAGAACGTGCAACGATAATCGCCCGGCGTGTCTTCTCTTATATTCAACGGATCTGAAACACAAGTTCGATTGTCCGTGAGAAGCGCGCAATGTTTTTTTCTGTTATTCCGATATTAATGACGATCCGACGAAGTCTTTTTTTTTACATTGAAGTTCGATCGATCGCTTTTCATAATCTGCATGCAAGTTTAACGTACACTTATGTATTTTATAAACTGAAGAAGAAAAATACAATACGTTCATTTGATTAGTGTGGCAGAAAGAGAGCACAACAATGAAAATCTTCTGAAAATATAAATAATAAATGTAAAAAAAACAATCATTTATTATTTATGAATCATTATTGATTTCTGTGCAATAAAGATACTCCAATTGTCTTCGTAGAATTTTTATTGCGATATGAAATTCACTGGAAGAAATAACTGAAAATAATAGTGTTCACAGCTCAATCAAGTTAACTTCCATGTAGGGATGTTTGTAGCGCACATGTCTGTTACCGCTGTGTCGCAGTTTAAATGATAAATCACAATAGGGACACTTGAACTTTGGCAATTGTCCGCATTCCAATCGAAGATGAGAACTCAGCGATGATTTATTCTTGTAACCGAGAAAACAATTCGGACAGACGTAATTTCTCGATCTCATGGCATTGAGCCTCTGACGTTCCTCGACAGAGAACGAAGGATTCATAAGGCAGCCGGACATGTGTCGCGCTAGTAGACGCTTGTTGACGAACGGCGTAACGCAGAAGTCGCAATTGTACGAACCCGAAGTTTCGCTTCCGTTCTCCATTAACGAGACTGAAACAAAATTCACGAATCCATGAAGTTTTCAGACAAAGTTTATAACGAATCGTTAATCGAGGACTGGCGGAATCAAACTTTATGTTATGTGCATTTTTTTTTCTTTTTTTATCCGCATGCGCGTTAACTTATGCGTTTTATAAATACATGGGGAAAAAATGCAATAAGTTGAAGGGAATTCTTCGTAGTAAAACCTGTCCGCGATAAATTATTTATCGATTTCTGTGAAATGCAATTTTTTTTAACTGTTCGGGACTATTAATTGTTATAAAAAATTGAAAAAAGAAAAAAAAACGTCCGCATACTTTTTGGTTTTTTGGATGAAATCTCATAAGGAAGAAATTTCTCTCTCAGGATGATACATACAAAAATAAAAAATCTCAGTTCTCAAACAAATATACTTCCATTTTAGGATGGCGAAAGCGCACGTGAGCGTAACCAGCGGTGCTTCGATTAAACGTTGAATCACAATGGGGACACTGGAATTTCGGTTGTTTGCCGCAATCGAAGCGAAGATGATAAGTCAGCGCTCCTTTGTTCTTGTAACCGATAGAACAATTCGGACAGACATAATTCCGAGATTTTGAAGCGTTCAGCTCGAGATTTTCGTTGATCGACAACGCGGTATCGTTGCGACAACCCATCTTCATGTGTTGTATCAAGTCACACGTGCGAGCAAAGGATCCGTTGCAGAAATTGCAGCGATACGAACGGGAATTCTCTCTTCCATTTTTTTCTCTCAAAGCTGAAACAAAATCCGAGAAACTATGAAATTCAACACAATATTCCTTGCAGAAGTTTGCGGCATTTGTATCCCTTTGTTCATTTGCATGCAAATCAATCGTATTCCATATTTTATAACGAAGAAACGCAAAGATTCAATGAGTTAAATGAATCAATATGTTAGAAAATGTTTTACAATGGAAATTTCCCTAACGACGCGTGATTACCTATGCTAAAAAATGTATTATTGTCTTCTGTAGAATAAAAAATGACTGATCATTTTTTACAGCGTCTTTATTGTGATATCAAATTGAACACAAAAGAAAAAAACAATTTTCGAGTTTGACGTCGAATTTCGAGCCGTAATAGCAATAATAAACGAAAAATGAAAAAAAAAAAAAAAAAAAAAAAAAAAAAAATGCTCACATCTCAATTAAATAAACTCGCATTTTTGGATGCGAGAAACGCACGTGTCTATAACCGGCGTGTACCAGTTTCGTTCTCCAATCGCAATAGCGACACTGTAATTTCGGCTGTCGTCCGCATTCCATGCGAAGATGAGCTTTCAGTGATGCTTTGTTCTTGTAACCGAGAAAGCATCTCGAACACACGTGATTTCTCTATCTTTTAGCATTCTGCATTTGTCGTTTTTCGATCGAGAATTCGGGATCCATAACGCAACCTCTTTTAATGTGTCGCTCCACGCATTTAGCGTTGGGAAAGGGATCATTGCAGAATGTGCAATGATTCGAACTCGAAATTTCTCTTCCACTTTCCATATCCGAAACTGAAACAGAATTTAAGAAATCCATGAAATTCTAAACAATATCCCTTGAAATATCGTAAATCGTGGAGCGACCGATTACACCGATATTTCTTCGGTGTTTCGTTTATCATCAACATGCAACTTCACACATTTGCAATGTTATTTACAAGAGAAGAAAATGGTACATTTCAAGCCGTGAAAGCGGGACGAAAAATTTTGCACCCGCGTGGCAGACATGGATTATGGGTCTTTGTAGCGCAGTTGGGAGAAAAAAATATGTTATTGGGATCAAACGCTATCAATAGGGCACATCGATGTGAGTTCTTCTCAGTAATCCATATATTTTCCATATCAGAAAATGAATAATTTGATCTTAACAAAGCCGAGACTCGTTCGGAGTATTTACGTAGATTTCAGGATTAAATCCAAAGCGTGAAAATCGTGTAAATAATGAAGAAATTATGCGCCGATGTAAATTACACTGTTACCTCAGTCAAATATACTTTTTTGTTGCGATGAAGTGCCCTCACATGACTATAAATATTCGTTCGTTGCTTCGACCTCCAGTCGCAATAGGGACATTTAAATTTCGGCTCTTTTCCGCACTCCATGCGAAGATGAGCGCTCAGTGATTTTTTATTCTTGTAACCGAGAAAACATCTCGAACAAACGTAATTTCTCGATCTCGAAGCATTGAGCTCTTGTCTTTTCTCAATCGAGAAGGACGGATCCATAACGCAACCGTTTTTTATGTGTCGCTCCACGTATCTCGCGTTGACAAAGGGATCATTGCAGAATTTGCAATAGTGCATTCGAGAAGTTCTCCTGCCGCCTTTCGCATTCGAGACTGAAACAAAATTCAAGAAATTCATTAATTTATCTCCCTTGCAAAAAGGCTAATCGTGGAGCGACCGCTTTACAGTTAGATATTTTTGGTCTGCTTCCAGTTTTTCATATGCATGCAAATACAGTTTGATATATTATGTAAGTAAAATCACGTTAATGTGATTAGCACTTTCGACAGAATACAAAAATGTAATTTATCAGTGCCATAATTTAGGTGATAATATTAGAGAGGAAATCAACTACTCCTGTAAAATTGCGACTTTTTGCTGTTGTTTCGGTGGATTATCTTAGGATGGAAACCTTTAAGCCTTTTAGACGTTTACATCTTACGATAAACAACAAGCGATATAATTACGCTGTTAGTTCAATCAAATAGACTGTCTGATTACGATGGCGTAAGCGCACGTGTTTGTAAACATTGTTTCGTTGTTTTCCTCTCAAGTTATAGTCAAGAGTCTTCCTCGCGAAGACGATCGCTCAGCGTTCCTTTACTCTCGTAACGGTGAAAGCATCGCGAAGAAACGTAATTCCTCGAACTTTGTGCATTACGCCTTTGTCTTTCTTCAATCGTGAATGCAGGATCCATTGCGCAACCGTCCTCAGACGGCAATTGGATGAATTCGATGATTCTTCACTCTTTTCCACTTTTACGGCTGAAACAAATTTTGAAAATTCATGAATTTCTACGCTATGTTCTCTCTCGTCGCAAATGAAAGCATCGCAATTAGCCATCGCGTCACAGTTATTCGATTTGCATTCGTTTGTATTTTTATTATGAAATTATGACAATATCATAATTCTGTCGGCGCGCAAGTCTTTAGCTTTGATAAAATAACGAGTTACAAATAATGGTTACAGTTCATTGAAATATACTTTCATGCCGCGATGATGGAGTCGAATGTGCTGACGAACAGCGTACGGTCGCTTCGCTCGGTAGCTGCAATAGGGACACGTGTATCGCGCCACTTGTCCGCATTCTAAACGAAGGTGAGTGCGCAGAGATGTTTCTCTCTTGTAACCGAGAAAACATTCCGAACAAACGTATTTCCTCGATTTTTTTAGCATTGCGCTTTTGTCTTTCATCGACCGTAAATGATGGATCTATTGAACATCCTGCCTTCATGTGTCATGCCGCAATGCAATGCTGCAATGTTCCCGTCATGACAAAGGGATGATTGCAGAAATGGCAAACTTTCGAAGTCAATGGTAAACGTACGAATTCTTCTTCCACTTCGACTTCTTCGACTTTTATAGCTGAAACAAAATTTCAAAATTCATGAATTTCTGTGTAACGAATTTCTTTCTTAGGGGGCTGTGAATTAAAAAGCCATCGCGTCACAATCAAATATCACAGTCATTCGATGTGAATTCGGGTTTTGTTTTTATTTTTATTTTATTTTGTTCGGTAAATACTGCTTAAGTGTATTTCATACATAAAAGGAAGAAACACGTTAATTTTATTAGACAAATAGATAGTCCCAAAGGAAACGACAACACGAGACCACATAGCTACCCGATTTTCATACAATAACAAAAATTAACTCCGCAGTAGTATAAAGATTTTTTGATCGAATTACATGCGAAATTCGTAAGATTGGGTCTGAAGAAAAACTATGACAATTATGCCGAAGCGCAAGTTTTGTAGTTTTCATTAAATAACGAGCGGCATAAGTGATTCTTATAGCTCAACCATATATACTTTCATGCCGTGGTGATTGGACCGAACGTGCCGATAACCATCGTGTGGTCGTTTCACTCGAACGTTGCAATAGGGACACTTGAAACGTGGCTTCTGTCCGCATGACCAACGACGATGATTCTTCAGTGATTCTTTAGTTTTGTATCCGAGAGAACATTTTGGACAAATGTAATTTTTCGATTGCGGAATCTTTCGCTTTGGTATTAGTTCGTTCGTGAATACAGGACCCATTGGACATCCTTCCTTTACGTGTCGCTTCAAGTTTGCCATTCGGCGAAAGTCACCATTGCAGAAAAGGCAAATGTACGCATTCGATGTTTTTTCATCCGCTTCCACTTTTACGGCTGAAACAAAATTCGAAAATTCATGAATTTTTACGTAATGTTTTTTTCTCGCGGATCGTGAAAAAAAAAAAAAGAAACAGCAATCGAGACACAGTCGAGTGGGGCAGTTGAACGTCCTTTTATATTAGTCCTTTTAGATTTCATGCAAATATACGTTAAGTATATTCTACCACCTCGAAAAAAAAAATGGTTGGTGTCGAGGTTGGGTGTCTTGATATTTGTTTATATAATATGTTTATTTAACGGATTGCTACGACGAAAGGTTAATGTTCACAAAATGTTCGAATGATTCATATGGATCGTCGTGAGATCGAATTTGAAGGAAAATTATTTCAATTTAGTCGGAACGCAAGTTCTTTCGCTTTTTTTGGACGACGATCGGGGTAAGTAACGCTTAAAGCTCATTTAAATAAACTATCATATCTGGATGATTGCAACGAACGTGTCGATAACCATTGTACGGTCGTTACGCTCGAAATTCGCAATAGGGACACTTGTGAATCGTGGCGTTTGTTCGCATTCCCAGCGTAGATGAAGATTCAGAGAACTTTTGTTCTTGTAACCGAGAAAAAAAACTCGGACAAACGTAGTTTCTCGATCTTTCAGCATTGAGCTTTTGTCTTTCCTCGATCGAGAACGAAGGATCCATAAGACAACCCTTCAGCATGTGTCGGACAACTTCGCTTTGACGAATAAACGGCTCATTGCAGAAATTGCAATAATATCCACACGAAGTTTTTCTCCCATTTTTCATTTTTACGACTGCAGCATAATTAAGAAAATCGATGAAAATTTACAAGATTTTTCTTTATAGATCACGAATTAAGGATCAACAGAGTTACAGGTCATTCGATTTGCATTCGATTTTTATTTGCCTGAGAGTACATTTCAATATATTCTGTACGAATATTAAAAAAATACAGTAATGTGATTAACACATTAGAAACCAGGAATGTGAGTCCTCACAGCGAACTATTTTTTGTGCTGAATAACAAATGAATCGCTCCAATAAAATCAGTATTTTGCGTTAAAATTATTTTCGTGAATCTGTAAATTTACAGTTCATGCAAATACACGTCCAATTTAGGATGATTGGAGCGCACGTGTAGGTAACCATTCTGTGGTTGTTTAAACGGCAAATCACAATAAGAACACTTGAATTTCGGCTCCTGTCCGCATTCTGAGCGAAGATGACTAATCAGCGATCCTTTATCATTGTAACCGTCTGAACATCTCGGACAAACGTAATTTCTCGATCTTCTTGTATTCCTCTTTTGTCCTTCTTTCGGACAACCATTGTTCAAGTGTAGTATAAATGTCCGTTTGTCGGCAAAGGGAGTATTGCAAAAATTGCAAAAATATGAGATCGAAGATTTTCTTCCATTTTCATTTTTCACAACTGAAACAAAATTCAAAAATCGGTGAAATACAACCCAATTTTTTTCTCTAGTAAATCGTAAAAAATTGAGGAACGTCGGGGTTACGGGTGGAGCGTATTCGATCGGTATTTGTTTGTTCATTAACATGCAAGTTTACCTCTATATACAATCAATATATGCAGTACTTAACTTTACACCTGTAGGCGGAAGAAAAAAACGTTAATACGATAAGCACATTTCGTTAGGATAAGATAATGTCAGTAATAATAGTTATTCGCTTCCCATACCGATAAACAGATCAACGACCGATGAAAAATCAGAAAATTAGTAATAATTATTATCGTTCGAATTATTTTCACTGAACATCTTAAGATTGTATCTGAAAATGATGATCTTTGTTGCGAAAAGCGATGTTATAACGCTCACAACTTAATCAAATATACTTCCATGTTAGAGTGACGCGAAATAATGTGTCTGTAATCATTGTGTTGTCGTTTTCCTTTCCAGTCACAATAGGGACATCCGAATCTCGACTCTTATCAGCATTCCAGCCGAAGATGATTGCGCAGCGATCTCTCGTTCTTGTAACCAAGAAGACATCTCGGGCAAACGTGATTTTTTAATTTTACAAGATCGTCCGTTGGACTTTGTGGCATCGGAACCGGTGAATTCGCGAAACAACCCATGCTCAGGTGTTTCGTAAATTGTTGCTCGCTGTTTAACGTAACATTGCAGGAATGGCAACTGCCCTCAAACGGCGATTGACTTCTATTTTCCATCGGTGCTGAAACACAATTCGAAAATCCATAAAATTCTATCAGTGTTCTTTCCAGATAATTAATTAAAGGCGACGAGAAATGCGGCACAGTTTTTCGTTTCGTTGTTTTCTTTTTTTTTTTTTGCGCTTACAACCTCCGCATATATATCATATAGACAGGAGAAGAAAACTACACAATTGCCGGATGTTAACTTTAATTCAGAAGTTGTCCTTCAAATTATTTGTAACATAAATAAACTCTTTATTGTCGCGTGGAATCTACGAAAATATATCAATGCTTTACGAACGTGGAATCGTGATATGTATAGTTTTAGAAAACGAAATTTATCTGAAGGTTCGTAACTCGGAAATCTTTACTTTGAATTTTTATTAACCGAGAAAAAAAGTGAAAAAATCAATGTAACGATTTTCGTATTGCGTTTCATTATAGCAATAATTCTCCATATACTCAGCTATATGGTGTTACTTATCCGCTGTAATTTGCGTATCTGCAATCAATAATTAACGACACAAAATCATCTAAATGTATAGGAATAACGAAGGAAAATACTCATTGATTCTTGAAGAAAAAAAAATGTATAGAAAATATATTTTTCCTCAGTACCCGAGGAATTCGCTGTTTGCTCAATTATTTCACGTCGTCCATCGATGTTGCTTCGTCGATTGTCGCCGCGCCTCAACAATACAACAATACGAAGGAAAAAATAATTTTTAATTGATGAAGATATGTAAAAAGTAGCAATTGATTTTATTATCTGACGAAATAATGTTTTTAATAGAATTAAAATGCCTCACGAGTCCCAAGAGACGACGAAAATCTCATAGAAAAAAAAAAATGATAATTAATTTGTGGTAAATAAATAATTCTCGATGTGTTAAATTGCTAATAATTCTTTATCGTCGTGTCGCAGCGTCGAGTTTCGTGGGATCGATTAAACGCATATGCATTCGCGCGACGTGTTCCGCAAGTGTGTCCGTTCGGGAATAATATCTTCCGCAATGCGGACAGACACACTTCAATTTGCCACATCCGTATCTCAAGTGGCGGCTGAGAGACGAATGATTCTTGTATCTCTTGCCGCACTGCGGGCACTGATGATCGCCCGAACCCCCTGCCGTGTGATACAGGTCATAGGGTGACCCTGCAACGAGACAAAGAAAAATAGCATTGCGTCAGTGACCGATGAGACGAACCAGAAGTTCATCTTCACAAGAAATCTATCAGCCTAACGAGAATACTTTCACGCTGCGGATTTTAGACACCAATTTTTTTTTATTTTTATTTTATTTTTTTTTTTTCGGTGCTACAAAAGTCAGTGACGATGATTGGGAAGTTCGTACAAGTGTCGCAGGAAAAAATATAGGAGAAGAAAGGCCACCACCATCAACATGAAAAACGAATCGAATTTTAATGTATATATTTTTTTTAATAACGCGATTTCCTTAATTACGCCGGAGGATACTGAAGCTCCATTTTTTATACATAATCAATCGTTTATTCAATCAGCATAATTAATTATATATAATCTGTGTATATATATATATATACATAATTAATTCGTATGATAATCCTTTCTTATTTTCGTATCAACGCCATATAAAATGTACAGAAACTATATAAATATCAACGTTCTTTCGAAATATCTCGCTATAGTTTATTCAATAGTCCCCGTAAAATAAAACTTTAGTTATCTCTTCGGCTCGAAGAAAACGCTACTCTAAGCTCTATCTTCGATTCTTTTGTGCGATGCCTACGCACCGGAAATAACTTATATATGAAATATATTCATCAATTTTTTTTTTTTTTATACGTATTGCACTAGAAATAGGAATAATTGTCATTTGGCATTTCGTATTCACTCATTTTTGGCAGTAATTTTTTTTTCTTTTTTTCGTTTTGCAAATCACATTAATTAATTATCATCTCTCCAATTTGTCTTCGACTGCAATGGAGATTGGAGAGATAATATCGGGACCGGGAGTTCCGGCTCTCGGATGTTGATTTTTTTTTTTTTTTTCATCGTACGAGAAACTGTCGTACGAGAAATCGGGCTATTTGGCGACCGTGGCGCCGTGTATGTTGAGGATATGCTGCTTGAGATGATCCGGCCGACAGAAGTACTTTCCGCAGAGTGTGCAGGTGAAGGTGTAACGAGATCCCAATCCGCCGCACTCGTATCTCGAGTGTCGTGTCAGAGAGGAACGCGATCTATAGCCCCGTCCGCACATGACACATCGAAATCTCAGCTCACTTGGAGAACCACCGGCTTCCATCGCGGGACTCGCTGTAAACATACAGGGAGGAACCTTTTATACATATGTGGGTTCGGTGTTGAACAGCGTATCGTCTTTGGGGTATTTAAAAAAAAACTCCTCGCGGCGTCGCTCTCGACCAATGATTTATTTTCTCCGACGCCAAAGACACAAAACACGTTTTCATCGGGTCTCATCGAGACGTCTCGAAAGATTACACGATTTGCTGCTTTTTATTTTTTAACCGATTTTTTTTTTTTTTTTTTTTTTATTCAAAGCTCGAAGCGTGACAACGAATTGCAAAATCTTTTTATATCCGGACTTCGCACGTGTTTCTACCTCGAGACTCCGTAATTTTGACGATAATATGATATATTTTTTTAGTAATAATTTGATAAATAATTTTTTTTTTTTTTCCTTAATTGATGTCTCGAGTGATTTTAGTGCCAAGTCCTTTTAATTTTCAGGCTGTTATTTACATGCGGCCCCAAAATGAATTGCCTCATTAGTTTGCTTGTAATTACCATTGGTTTTATTTATTCGATATTGCGCTTCTCCGTCTTTTTTTTTCTGTTTTTTTTTTTTTTTACACCTGTGATATTTTAATCCAACCCAACGTATAAAAGATGCCTCCTTGTACATGTTTTTTTTTTACCCAACATACATCCACACTTCGACGCCTCGTCTATTAAACAACTATTACTTATGTGGTACCAAAGGACGTAGACAAAAAAAAACTTCCGTTTTTGTTAATCGTGAAGTTTTTAATTGTTACTTGCGGTTATATCGAATCTAATCTAAAACATTTATATATCTGTATAGTCGCCGATGTATTTTTTTTTTTTTTTTTTTTACAAATTAGTTTGATGCGTTAGGAAACACCCCGGGATACTTGGCAAGGCTGCTAATAAATCACCGAATGAAGATGAAGTCCGAAATGATCATGCGAATATCTAAAGCTTCCGATAATGGATCGATTCCCGGAGAAAAAAAAAATTTGATCGTTCGACGCCAAAATTGCCTTGAAATTTTTGTCTCTAACGGTTCGATGTAATTTCAAAGATTAATTTTTTTTTTTTTTTCCCAGTAATTAAGAAATAACCGTACGCTATAATGAATACTGGAATACAACGATTTAGAGAGGATCTCGCGAGGACTCTTTGGTCCAAAATTTATAGAGAGCTCTGACATCCTTAACAGTGATAAGTTGACTCGAATTCGCGGTGCTTCGGGCACCGAAAGCTTCGTCACTGTCGGAGAAACACTCGGCAATGTGTCTCAGCAAACCACCCCGATACTTGTAACTTCGTCCACAGCTCGGACAGGAAAGTCTGCCGTACTCGACCGGAGGTTGAGAAGCCGGGATGCTCCCCATCGCCGAACGCTGGTTGTGATCCTGTTGATGGCTCGTCCCGTACCATAGCCCAGCAGCTGCAAGCATCCACGGCGAAACGATCACCCGACCAGCGACCAACGGCGACAGAAAAAAATACGAATATGACTAATGATATGCTTTAAACTTTAAACTCGAGAAAAACAAAAAGATCCGAATGGCTCTACTCGAACTAGAAAAGGAGGTACTCGATTGTCTCGATCATCAGGAGTACTTTCACGAATTTTTTTATTTTTTCAAATTTTTTTTATTATTAACACGAGAATATTTTTTTGCAGTTCCGATTTACATCCGGTGCTGTTCTCGAACGAGATACTAGCAAAAGTTTCGTGGTTAATATTATATATTTCTAATTTTTAATTGATTAATTTCCGTTTCCCAAGTAATGCCGAAAAAGTACTCCATTCAACATCGGCAAATATTAATGCGATTATTCTGATTTCATATCGGTATCGTGCGACCTCGACAAGCAGAATAGAAAAAGACATTTAACAACCCTTGATGCAGAGTCGACACAATTTCCATCAGCAGAGATCGATGATGAGACTCTTTAAAAAAGAAAACAAAAACTGCTGTTACTGAATTTACTTTTACTGTATTTAAAAAAAAAAATTTATTGTAATGAGCTCGTGATCTTCTCGATCCCGGCTAATGTAAAACGTCTCGAGAAAGCCTTCTCTTCGAAGTTAGTAAGACTTAGAGTCGAAATTTCGAGATCGTTACCAAGAGAAGAGCCATCGAAAACGTGAGTTATACGATCAACCGAAAGAGAAATTTAAGATTCTGGACTATTTAAAGTACCTTTCTTCTCTTGGCTCCGATTCGTCGAATCGACTCGAATTCCGTGCTACAAAAGCTGCTTCCTGAAAAGCCGGGGAACTGGGATATTGGCGGCGAATTGAACATCAAAGTAGACTCGTTGTTATTTGATATCAAATGTTTTTCTTTATTCATCAATAAATGGTTTTTTGTTTGTTCGTCGTCGAATATTATAATGATTCGCACATGCGAGTAGATCGGTCCGGCGCGTTGTTGGATTTCTTGTTCGGTTTCGGTGATTGTTTTTTTTTTTTTTTTTCTCTTCGATCAGTTGGGCGATTTATTTTAGTAAGAAGTTGCGTTGGGGACTTCGGATGAATCGAATTGTGTTATGGAATTTTGCTCGGGTGAAGCATCGAGAGCAATTAATTTTTTTATTATTATTTTCTATTTTTTTTTGTTTAACAATCAATCGATTTGTATTTAAAGAAAATTGTATTGAACGTTAAAGCTCGAAGCTGCACGCGAGTAAATTCGTCAAAGTTGGAAAAGTGTGCGGCATTTAGGTGATGAAAACAAAAAGAATTCGCGACGGGAGTTAGCGATCACTTGATGACCTTAAATCCGTGTACGTTGATCATGTGCAATGTGAGGGTAGAAGAGTAATAGACCTTGTAGGGGCAGATAGCGCACTGGATTGAGGGTTCCTTGCCGCATTCGACCCGCTGATGACGACGCAGCGAGCTGTACCTTTTGTAAACCCGACCGCAGCGTTCGCATTCCAAGTTTGTCATTTGCCACATATTGGATGACAAAGCTGGAAAAAGCAACTCGATGTGATTCACGCGGTCCTGTGGAACGATCTAACGAACGCTTTTATCGTTTTTTTTTTCTTTTTTTTTTTTTTTATTATTTCAAAAAATCGAATTTGCGAAAGTAATGAACAAATAAATTGTGTGTAAATGAGGCTTTTGTACTTTGGTAAGTTACTCGAGATGTATTTACGACGTTTTTACCGCAGAGACGTTTCGCGAGTGACGGAAATTCAGAGTAAATCGTAAATTATTTCGAATTTATTGTCAATACTGATTTTTTTTTGTTATTTCACGTCCCTCACTCGCGAAATGCCGTTAATTTTTTTTTTTAATTTTTTTTTATTTTTTTTTTCTTTCGATGGGAACAAAATGAATATAGTATAAAGGTATCAACTGCAACAACATGCCTGGTTAAAATTTTTGTTTTTTCTTGTTTCTCTTAACAAAACAATCGTTTATTGGACACAAAAATATTTGATGAGTAATGCACAGTAGTACGTCGATTATTTGTTACAATTTCAACGGCGAATTCTAGAAGTCGATTATTTATGAAAGTAAAATTTTGAATGTTGAAAAAAAAAGACAATAACAGACTCGGCGTTTTGTGATATAAAAATGATATTGTAACTTGCGGAGAATTTATGGACTCGAGGATTAAGTTTTGATTTGAAATTTTTCGATTTCCCTGCGCGGATGAAGCGAAACTCGTGGATGCAGAATACTTTACGCAAAGTCTCATACATGTACGCAAAGCATTTGCGTGAACAGCGAGCACCGGGCCATTCGTTCGTCGATCAATTTGTTGTCGGAAAGCAGCAGCCTTCTCCGACCACCAACACGGGGACTCGATTGTGAGTATTCTACGTCACGTACAGTATAAATTACAAAAAAAAAATCTCGAACTCAACACAAATGAACTCAAAAACAATGAATATAGTAGATAAAAAATTATTAACAATAATAATGAAAACGATATGAGAAAAAAATGAAAATAAGAAATTTCATACTTGTAAACGTGACGCAGAGCTCTCTCGGGATAACAACGTGTTCGCGGCGGGAGTTTAAGACGACGATGTTGAAGATACACGTTTGGAACGTGCAGAGGTTGACGATGGACCACGCAAAAAATTGAACACGTTCGTTAAGCTCCGAGGTACCGCTGGTGTGCACCCGTGAAGTCTGCGCCGATATCTTCGAGATGGATATTTTCGTTGTAGAGATCGAAATCATCCCATCTTCAGCGACTTGGCAATTGGAATATTAGAACGAATCGATCGAGTCAATCACGCAATCACAGGCATACAATCCTCACGTATTCTACAAAAACCCGAGTAAAAAAAAAAAATTAATATTTGCGAAGCATATTTCTGGTGCCGCAACGATAGTTTCGAGATAAACCGTGCGATATCCGCAGCCGGCCGTTCAACGAAACAATCGCAGACCCGCAACAAGAAACGTTCTTCGTATTGGCGATAAAACTCAGCAATTCTAATGTTTCCATCTATTTGAATTTGACGATTAAAACATTAACGGCGTATCGTCGACGATACCCGTGTTGATCTCGATAACGTCGGAACCCCCAGGCGCCTTGGGAATCCTGAGTTATGGATCAACGAGGGAATCGTCAGAGCGATAAACCGAATGTTTTTTTCCTATCAATTACCTTCTTCGATCTTCAATCTTAATTGCGATAGCAGCCACACACATGAAGTCATACAAACGAGAAGAAATTTCAGCAACGAAGTGGAAAAAGTGTCGACGATAGGCTGAAAGAAACAACTTAATACGAGAGGCACAAAATAATCGAGGAATACACAGGGGGTACGTCGATAAAGATATTGCAAATATAGAATATACGTATTCGAAGTTCAGGGGAGATAAAAAAATTAGGAAAAATTTAATGAGAGGAAAACAACACGAAGAATATTATACGAATTATGTTGAGAACAATCGGCGATCTGACACCATAAAATTCAATTTGTCATGTTGAGGATTGTTGCGGATTTGTTATATTAAAAAAAAATAATAATAAAAAAATACTTATTAAATGACTCGACTGTTGCATAATATTGCCGAACAACAATTCTCAATCACGACGGCAATGTATTTATTTATATACTATAAATAGTAGATATGAAAAGGGCACCCTGCGCGCCGATACAACGCGCAAGATTACATACTTACGAATTTGTATTACCTTTTTTTTTTCTTTTTTTGCCATTGTCGATAATTTTACCTCTTTACCCATTTTTACCATATAATTTCAAGAGCACCAGAGAGTCTTCGTTCTTCGGCAAGGAGGCGCGTCCGTCCGCAAATACAAAATTACGAATTTACGGACGAAGCCGGCCGATTCGCTTGCACTGTCGACACACTTTTTTTTTCTTGTTCTGTTGAAGTAAACTTTGGATTATACATTTTATAAACCGGCAAACAATGTCAGAAATCAGAATATCGTGAAACTGTATAAAATAATAATAATTTTTGAAAAAATTAGTTCGGCTGTAAACATTGAAAAGACATTGTTAATTTAATCGAAATTGGATTACTCACGACTCTCGAGTTTTTTAAGATCTTCGGATACAAAAGAAGGTAAACGACAGAACGATAAAAAACCAGATTATCAATGAGTAATCGGAAATCTCGATTATCGAAAACAAATTATGAAGAATCTTCATGAATATCTGTAGGAAGAAAGTGATGAAATAAATTGACATTACATTGTAAATGAGGAAATAACATGTTGTCATATGCGATCAAAAATTATTAACAAGAAAGACAAATGAGTTATAGCTAAACATTGAAAATATCATCGATAACAAATAAATCGTAGTAATAAATCGATTATAATTACAATTGACCTTTGATTTACCGATACATTACCAATACGTTACCAATAATGTACCAAAATATCTTCGTTTTGTTGTTTAGCATCTTCTTCTTACGAGCTGTGCATTCGAAAGCCCGAAAAAAACGCCGAGCTTCCGAATACATCGAAGTCTCGTCTGTTGTCGCATCTTCTTCTTTCTGCCGCCCGCGTAGACGCTCAGCAAAGAACTCGAAAATAGTAGAGACCTCGCTGAGCACAAACACACAACTGATGAACGTTAAACAAGCGAATCGAAACGCGGATTCTATGTTTTGTCAATCAGCGTTTTCATCAAGCAAAAAAAAACAATTGCTTGCTGAAAAAATTCTGACAAACCATTGAAAAATCCGATGAATGCGAAGCTTCTTTTTTCTCTCTTCTTTACTCGGCTCGTGAAGATTCTCGATGAGTTCTTCTTTCGATTTAATTTGCCACCATCAATTAAATATCGGATAACAGAAATTGCTGCTATCGCGAATTCTCTTTGATTTCGGTAAAATAATTCGCAGTAGTCGTTGCCTCAACTTTGTCACCTGTCGTTGAAATAAAAAAATAAAAAATACCTGTGAAGAAAAAACAATTAAAAAGCGCTTTGACAAGCACGAAGTCTCGAATCATTTCATCGACCAGTTCAGTGTTGAAAAAAAATCAAGAATAATAAAGTCGCGAAACTACCATCGCGACGATAGTATTTTAGCCAACACTTCCGCGAACGAGCGATGAAAAAGATCGGCGAAATGCGTGAAGCGAAAAAATGCGCGGACGTTGACATGAAAAGTGGAACAGTTGAAATACGATTCGGTAGCATATCTGGTGGAATTCGAATACAAGACAATTATTCATCGTCGAATTTGCACAATGTGCAAAAGTGTTAATAAAAAAAAAAATATCACTCTCTCGTTCGCTCGTATTCGACGACACATTCGCGCTGCAAATAAAACAATTGAAACAATAACGAATGTAAATGCGAAGGTTCAACGGGTCACAATTTGCAAATAAAACAATGCAGTCACCGACGAGTCACGAGACTCGGGTCTTCTTACCAAAAGTACTCCGAGCCACGGAAACGACGAGTCCACCGAATCTTCATTTGCAAATCGTTGTATAATCGACAATAAACATTTTTCTGGTAACATGTTACGTGAGATATTTCAATATTTTAATACAGTTAATAAAAACAGTGTATGCGACGAGTTAAAGTAAACAAATACTGTCATAGTAAAGAATACATTGCACATAATGAAATTACGATAAACCGTTGCGAACTATTTATGTAACCTTTTTTTTACCTTTTTTTTAAACCTTTTTTTACCTTTTTTTACCAATTTTTACCTCTCGTCGACCTTTGCCAAGCGTCGTCTTCGATCTTCAGTCTTCGTTCGTCGTGTTGAAAAAAAAATGTATCAGCTGCGCGAGAAGCGAAACTTGCAAACTGCAAGTTACAAACAACTCGCGCGCTTTGTGTTCGACATTGATGCGCGCGACAGCAATGTTACCGGAGGGATAACAAAGCGAAAAGAACATGTATTCGCGTCCGAAACTCGTCGTTTTGTCCAACATGCAAAAAGCGCACGCTGTACAGTGGGGTCTTCTTTCTTCTCTCTTCCGTTCTGCAGACGATCTCAGCCAACCGGAAGGAGCGGATCGCGAGACAACCCAAAGGCCCGATACGAGAAATCGCTCGTTCGTGCCGCGGGTAAAAAAATAGTCTCGCGGTTTCCAACATCCTTCCGGACTCTTCTTTTACCGTTTCTTCTTATCTTCTTTCTGATCCTAGATACACTTTTTTTCTTGGAGATAAAGAAGGTACATGGTACACAAATAGTTTGCGAGATATCGAACACAAGATGTGATAGAATTAAAAATCATGGTGAACACATGGCATGGTAAAACGAGAAACACAACGTGAGTTGAATTACCATTTGAAGTACAATACCATGAATTTGGAACATTATTAAAAAAAAAAAAAAAAAAAAAAAAAAAAAAAAAGAAGAATATAATCGTACGTAGAGATCGTTAATATTATATAACATTATAAAATGTATCGAATTCAAGATGTAAAAAAAGAAACATTATTTCATAATGTTAATCATAATATATAGGTATATAGGTATATATATATATGTATATATATATATATAATGTACGAGGTATTTCGAGGTATAAATATATGGAAATTTTTTTTTTTTTCATTTTTTTCTGTCCTTCCTCGACATTTATATGGAGTAATTTTAAGTATATATATTATATAAATATATGTGATTTGGGTTAATCAAACATTTGATGTATATGCGTTACGAACAAAGAAGCGAGTTATGTACACGTGGGTTAGCGAAAAAAAATTTTAAAAAAATAAAAAAAAAAAACTTTTTCGGAGCACGCGCGCGTGGCATACGACGCAAATGGGTCTATCACCTTTTTTTTTTCCATTCTTTTAAATAGGTGGAAAATCAAAAATTGATCGGGTTTCGCGTACTTGCCTTTGATTTTTTTTTTTCAATAGCTCACCCGCCACCAACTATACTTAATTAGGACCCATTTGTTCTGTATAGATATATATTTACATATATATATTTATTTTTCTTATATCGTGCCATTGCGAGACGCGCGCGTGCACGTCTCTGTGAGAGTTAAGATGTAAAATTACACTACCGAAGGAAGCGTGACATGCAAGACGAATTACGAAAATAAAAAAAAAAATAAAAAAAGAATAGCACAACGTCATGGATAATATTATACGTAATATCTCGTTCACACAATGAGTTTTACTACATGAGTTGACTTTGTCTCAAGAAATCTTGAATATCAAGAAACATCTCAAGAAAAAATGATAAACGTATCCTCGGATTTGCGAGGCAATTGTTAATTTTTCGCGGTACAATATCGTGTAGCAATTGAAAGTCGAACGTAGGATCGATCATTGGCAGACTCGAGGATGATATGAGGCGAGAGAATAAAAAAAAAAGCACGTTCGAGATAGAGAAGGACGATAGAATGAACGAACGTCAGGAGGAACGTAGCCTCCCCCCACGTGCAAAAGGGAACCCCAGTAAGGTGTGTATTTGCTAATCATTGATCGTACGTCTCTCGCAAATTCGCTATTACAATCGTCCACTTTTTATCAATATTTATAATAGCTTTTTGTTTTTTTTCTTTTCAATTTTGTGTGAACGGATATTGCTTTCGTGTGATTTCTCGTGATTCGTCACGATTATCCAAGAGTATCCTCCTTTTTACTACGTAAAAATATCACTACCAACAAAGAAAAAAAAAACACGAACACGACTACGAGGGGGGAAATGGGGGGGGTGGTTTTCTCTTTCATAATTTGTTTTTTTTTCTTTATGGGAAATTTGACGGGGGGATTTTTGCAAGCGGATACGACGAACGAGGAGAACGGCACGGAATTATCCGAAGGAACGATTAAAGAGCTCGTATGACACGCAGGCAAAAATCCCGGTCCGGCTTCGTTCCATCGCACGTTATCCCATAACCAAAATTCTCCTTTTTCGTCGTCGCGCTGTTTTTTTTTTTTTTTTTCCAACAAACACGTAAAATCGAGATTCGTTGTTTTTCTTCCAAAAGAAAAATATATATAAAAAAAGAACTACTCGCTGAAAACAACGTGGCGCAACATCGGCTCTAACAATAACTCAGTATAAAACGGCAAACCCGAGTGTTGGATTGAAAGGTGTAAATTCACTATAGATAATAATAATCGAAGAAAAAACGATATAACATCAAAGATGTTTTCATCGTAAAAATTTTCCAATTTATTAAAAAAAAAATCATAAATAAACGAAACTCTGAATTCTCACTCTCTGAATCATGGAGGGGCCACCTCTCTCGATAAACAAATATCCCAACAAAAAAAAAAAGTTTCGAATTCCGTTAGAAAACTCGATTCAAGGTAACGGCAAGTCTCTGACGGTGGAAATAGAACGACCATCGCCGTCAATGCGAGCGATACACAACACATCGGTCCCTTAATTTTCATTCATTCATTGCGAATAAAAATGTTCATATCCGTGATAGAAGGCGCGAATAACGTTGCGGTGCTCGTTGCGAAGGGAGCCCCCGTGTGCGTTCGTTATCTCTCGCGGGAGTGAAACCCGACGAATTTAATCGTGGGAACGCCGCGTTGGCGTCTCTTTATCCCGGAGATACGAGAAGACTCGACATTAAAGGCACTCCTCCCGACAATCGCGAGGAGTAGACGTTTCCCTCGCACATATATATATCTATATGCGGATGAAATGTGATGAGAATAATAATCGCGAAGAAGACGAGATTGGCGGTGAAAAGCCAATTGCCGGAAAGGCTGAGAAGCTATAATAAAAAAAAATGTAAAAAAAAGAATACTTCGTATGCATTTATCATGATGCTATGATTGAGAAAAATTCTCTATGTATGTGTGTTCGTGTGTATGTAAAATGGATCGATCGAGTATCTCGCTAGCATTGACGGAGAGGTCGCCTCCTCTCTCTCCGTAATTACCTTGTTAATTCCCTCGTTGGATCACACCAGCTTCGGGCGATCGGCTAAACCTCTAAGCTATCGTTTCAAAAAATTGAAATTTCCTGCCGCTAATCTATCACCGCGATTCTGTTGTTTACTAAAAAAAAATCGCGATTAAGATTCCATTTTTTTTTTTAATGGTTCCCGCGAGTATAGTTATTCGTGCGAAACATCTGCCGGAGAGCTTCGGAGGTGCGACAGCTGTGGCTGAAAACCGTTCGCTAAGCAGATGCGCCAGCAGCGGGCCGGTAGCAGCTGTGAACCGCCCTACGCGGCCTTTCCTCGTTGGACAGACGAATTTCATGTACGTTCGCGGTCTGCCGAAATATCGTCTCTCCCCTCGACATTCTCTGCTCGCTGACTTTAACCCGGTAAATTCTTTCTATATTCCGACGAGTAAATAAAGCTTGACGCTTTATCGAACTTCAAATCCCCTACGAGGACTTTAATGAAAATTAAAAGAGGAAAAAAAAAAAAAAGTATAATCGTCGCGTAGTCGACGAATTCGTTCAATAACAATTGCGCAACAAACGCGCTGTTGGAACGTTCCCGAGGCGATTGTGGCAAATCCATCGTCAATCCGAGCGGAGGTTCATTGGCCGTTGTCGTGCGCGTTGCCACGTTGAGTTACGCGCATCTAGGTCACCGGCGCGAGAGATTCTCTCGGGAGTTTGTGTCTTATCGAACACCGCAAGAAGAAGAGGGGAAGGGAGGGGTGCTGCTTAGCTATCTACTTTTTCTCTTAACTTTTTCATCGGTCTTTCTATCTCTAAAGTTGTGTTCCTCTTTTCCTACGATAGAAGCTCCGAGAGATTAACAAATAAATTCTCTATTCTAAAACAACTTCTCACGCTACTCTCTCTCGCGTAGCAAACGCAATCGGGCAGCGAAAGGGGGCCCGCCGCCCCTGGTGTCTGGTGCTCTGCTTAGATGGGTCGGTTACTCTCACGACGAGAGCAAACAGCGAGAATATCTCGCCGTGCGCGTCGACGAGCCCTCTTAGTCCCCTCCCCCCTTCCTAATCGTCGTTGGAGTTCTTAGGGAGACCACTGGGAATGCGCCTCGGAGGAGAGAATATCGGCGCAATCTTTCTCTCTTCGCGGCACCGAGGTTTCGCGCGATCTATGTCTAAGCTTCGCTCAGGCGTTATTGAGCTCAAGGCCAACGAGTTTTCGTGGGAACGTCTCGACCAAATAACGTTTCATACGGATTCACGAAACTTATGACTACTCTACCCGCTTACTTTATAAATTCGTAACCCGCGTTTTTTCTTATTCCCAATTACGAGACGAGAATCGCAAACGAATGCGACGATAATAAACGCGACGATTCGGTTTGCGTCGGAAACTTTGAATTCTTTCCAAGTCGCGAAGTCGCTACGTGGCGATACGAAGTTTGCAATAAACTGAGAGTTTTTCTATGAGTCATCAGAAAGACTTCGGACTAAACGTTGCGACTACCGGAGTTCTCTATGCGGTCGCAATTCGCGCGTATCTCGAAAAGAATATATAGTTCGACTCTCCACGACGGGGCCGTCCTTAATTGTGTGTTGTTCTCGAGGCCAAACGAAGGAGAGCGAACCTCTAAATGGTAAATTGTATAACTATAAACCGAAGAAGCACGGCAACCGGAGAGCTGTGCCTCAGTCTGTTTCACTTCGCTATTCTATCCCCTCCCTTCTTCCCTCTCAACGATCCCCGGTATTGTAAAGTTTATTCGCGCGTTTTCTCTATTACGAAACTCGCTCTCTAACGCTGCAAAAGCCTATGCTGAAAATTTTTTGCGCTATCGACTCGTGTCAGCGTCGGCTCGTTGGGTTCTTCTCCGAGGATCGCGCGGTGTCTTTCATCGCAGGAGAGAGAGGCGGAGAGTCCGCGTTGCGAAGCCGAGAGAGCGCGATGGCTTTGTAAAGGATTTTTTATAACGAGAGATACGCAAGTGGGCGATAAACAAACAATGAACGGCACGAGGAAAAATTGAATGAATGATTTTTAAAAAATTAAATAATAAGGAACGTGTCGAATAAAGGAAATAATTCTCCGTCGGCATTCGCATCGCGTCGTCCCCGTTGTGGGATAACAATATGTATTATACATTATATTCGCATAAATCCAACGAAGATTTACGAATATACGAGGGTTAAGAATTGATTTTTAAACAAATTTATATATAAGTAGATATCAACTTTATAGCGTGTTATAGAAGAGAAAGAGGGAGCGGGGTGAACAAATTTTTGTTTCTTTCTACAAAAAATAAATAAGCTATTGTTTTTTTTTTTTTGTTTTTTTCAGAGACCCGCGCTACACTTGAACGTACCGAGATCTCTTTATCTCGTTTGCGCCACGTTGTTTATCAACGTTATTTTTTTGTCTTTTTAATTATTTTTATGTACTTATAAGTATAAAGAAGCCTTGTGCCCCCTGCGCAATTGGCACTTCTTAATCCGGGGTTTTTGTTTCTTTTTTTCGTCATCGATACGCCCCGGATATAAAAATTTTGAATTGTTTATTCCACTGCGCAAATATGCGCTCAACTTAATCGTGTTGCGGGACAAATGAGCCGAACATTTTTTTTTTTTTCATTACGTAACGCGCGATTCTAGCAATCGGATCAATCAAATAATTGTATTTCTTCCATTGTCGGGATTTACGAAACGGGCAAACAGACTCATTTGAACGAACACGAGTTTCACGATAAATTTTTTTCCGTTATTTCCTCAATGAGATTTTCTTTTTTGTATTCAAATAAGATTCCAATGCGTGATATGATTTATTTTTATTTTCCTTTAAATACGATAGCGATTGTTTCGTCGCTTTGAAGCGATTTTTTTTTTTTTTTTTTTACTAATTTTTGTTGTTTTTTTTTAGTGAAGATTGCAAATGCCGTGGTGCAGATTACGAGTGCCTATTGTTACGGGGGTCATAGGCGATTGACAAATGACGAGGATGAGCCTACCTTGAGAGTCGCGATGGGCCTGAGCGGCCTCCTGGGCAGCTAGAAAGACTTCGTCCGTAGCTCCTGGGGCTCCCGTCACCGCAACGCCTCCCGCATTACTTCGATCGCCGGTCACGTGCCAGGATGCTAGGCCTGTTAAATACAGAAAAGAGAGAACGGATGCGCTCGGATGAGTCGACGAAGAAATTTGATGATACGCGAGAAAAAAAAAGAATTCATAGAAGAAGAAAAAAACGAAATAAATTAAATAAAGCAAAGAGTAGTATTGAATTAATAATAAAAATGTTTCGAGCCGTTTCCGCACTGCAGAGTCAGTTAAATATAAGGACTAAGCAGTAGGATAAGTGCCCGAACTTTTGTTCTACCAACGAGCGAAAGAAAAGAAGCAATGAAAGAGCCAAATTCTATTAGACGTTGGCGATCGTGAATTTATAAATATAAAAAAGAAAAATTGAACGAATATGATTTAGGGATTGCGAATGGTCGAGAAACGTTGTCCAATCGATTTGTCTCAGAGAATAACTCTGATAAAATGTGATATATTTTTATCGAGGGGGGCATCGATATTTTCTTCATTAAGATGTAATAAACAGATTACTGGTATTCGGAGCAAAAGACATTCCGTTTATTGAGTCATGATGTGGGACAAACAATGTCCATTGATAGAACAGCATTTCGTTTACAGGTAATAACTTGGCAGATAAGACATCATATCTACACACATACAAATACGCGCGTCGTACTTTGTTTGCTTTTTTCTTTGTTTTTGTTTAAGTGGCGCACACGCGTACACAGACGCCGCTGTACAAAAAAGAAAAACTTCTTAACCAAATATACGCGATTTATCAACGGATCCTAGTTTTTCATTTTTTCCTTTTTTATTTTTAGATAGAACGATCGAGAATAATATCTACGGATCGTCGATATCTTTTTTACGATTTATAAAACACGGATTTTCATTTTTAATACTGAATCGGTGAAATTGCAGTCTAAACACGGGATTAACGAGCGATAGTTTGAAAAAAATATATGTATCGAGGAAAAACGAACGAAAAATCTTTTGAAAATAGTCGGGTGCACGAGTGTGCCGAGGGAATTGATTACGCGGCAGAACGAGTTGCAGAGCGAATAGAACGGATCGCGTACACCTAATACTGGTTTGTTAACTTTATGATATTTTGTTTTTTTTTTTATTTCGCATCTATGTATCTTTTATTCTGTATCTGTAGTTTATTCGTTTTTTTTTTTTTTTTTTTTTTTTTTTTTTTTTTTTTTCGTTTCCACGTTGCAAGCTGAAGATTTAAGATTGTCTATGCGGTACGAGGGTTGTCGGTTGCCTCCACCGTCGTCTCACGACGTTCAATTTTTTCAAATAGAACTGCAATGTCGAACGATTTATTCCGTACATCTCCGATGCGTGAGTGGTGCTAACTCCCTGTTGCAATATAGCCTCCAGCGACATTTTAACCGAATCTAAACTATATTTGCGGCCCTGTTTGTTGGCCAGCGATTTGAGTAACGCGCCTAGGTCGACATCCGGACGTGGACGTCTCGTGTTCGGGCTTTTTTTCGGAAAATCGAGGAAGTGCGATGCCCATTGGGCATCACCACCGCCGTAGCCAATATCACCGTCGACCGAATTACCACCTCTCGAAGTACGAGACCGCGATCCCGCCCCCCTACCTGCAACGAGGAAACCCAAGCTCTAGTGTCGGCCAAAATTTCGTATACGACCCGCACGTGAACGCAAACATCGAATAAATATTATTTTTTTTTTTATATAAACGAAAACGTTAAATAAATTTGTTTTCATCAATGGCCCGAACACGAGGATCGACTGACGATCGGACAAGAGGGCGGGGAAACCTCGACTGCCGCGTTGATTAGATGGATATATTTTTTTATTTTTATAAAATTGAGAAAAAAATTCGCGATAAACCCTGCGATTCCGATTTCGATAATAAAACGCATCTGTGTAGAAAATACGCGCATATGTATGTGTGTATGCGCATTTTTTTATTTTTTTTTGTTAATTGGTTCAATTATCCGCTCGAACCGTCGATATTGCAAACAAACCTGCGATTAAATTTTTTTTTTCTTTTTAATTTTATTCTCGCCTTTCGCGTCCCAAAATCATCGTCCGATAACGCAAGAGAAAAGTATTTGTATGAAACGTATATTACGACGGAAACGACTTACCAGGATGTTGTGAAGGGTCGTGTGAGGGACCGGCTCTGTTGTTGTCTTGTTCCATTTCATTGAGGTCATTCATGTCATCGTCGAGCGTCAGATCTTCGACGCTCTCCTCGTTTTCCTCCAGGTACTCGGACTTTGGCTCGATCAAGCTATCGGTGGGCTCCGGTTTTTCGAGTGGCAACTGTAAAATCCCAAACGATATATCATTATCGATCGGCTCTCAAAGATCGCGGGGGAAGATAACGATGAGAATCGACCAAATATAGATTTGCGCGTAAATTCTAATTTTTTTTTTTTTTTTACTTGGAAAATTTTTTGTATCGAACCGTTTCCGCGCTGTAGAGTCATTTGTATTTGTAAGACTAAACAGCAGGATATTTGCTCGAAATTTTATTCTACCAACGAGCGAAAGAAGACGTGCAAAAACAGAGCAAACTTCTATTAAACGCTGGAAAGACCGATTGTAAAAAAAAAAAACAAATTTTAAATATCGAAGGAAGGAAATGAAAATGATGAAAAATAAAAATAAACTCATTCGACGAACGCACCTGTAGCAATTCGTCGGCAGGTTTGGTCAGCTGCTGCATTAGCGCCGACCGGCCGAGAGAATCTGTGGGATCGGCGTGAGACTTTTCGTCCGCAACCGGAGCAACGCCGAGTGACGGTATGCTAGTTTGTTGTGGTGGCACGTCACTCGAGTTAGAGGCATCGTGATTTTCAACCGAATTATCGTCACGGGCGCTCAATCTGAATATTCTGAATCTCTTTCTTTTTCTTGCGATTGGACTTTGCGATCCTTCCCTATTTTTTGGACAGAGTAAAAGAAAAAAATAAAAATAAACATCGACGTGTATGAGAAACGAGGATACGGAGACGAACAAATCATCATTTTTTTCGTAATTATGTTTCTTTTTTTTTTATTATTTTTTTTTCTCGGGATTCTTACCTGGAGGAGAGACCCTTGGATAGTTGAGGACTTGCCGAGTCTTCTGGTAGGTCAGTTACGGAGGTCTGATCTAAACTCTGTCTAGGAACTTTGCTGTTCTTTTCTATCGTAAGACCGGAAGACGCATGTGGAATGTCCAACGACGGTGCCGTAGGCTGTGTGACGACTTTTTCCTGCTGTTGCCTCGATGATGAATCGCTCTTGCTGCCGGTACCACCGCCCGTTTTGCTTTCCGAGAGACCCTTTATTTGTAGTGACTCGGCCGCTTTTAGGAGTGCTGCCAATTGGTCTTGGGAAATATTAACTTCTCCCCTGTACATGTAGTCCATCATGGCTTTCAGTTCTTTGAATTTTACGTCTTTCAGTATGAAGACGGGGTGTTTATCATAATGCTCGCTGAGGAGGCCCTGTTATCAAAACAAAACAAAAAAATTCATTAAAAATACGATACATCGTAAAACAAATGAATTATAATCGAAAAAAAAGAAAGAAAAAAAAAAGCTTAATTGTTTATCGAAGCAAAAAAGAAAACAAGAATAAAAAATTTCATTCGAGGCTCTCGACTCGTGTTTCCGATAGAATCATATTAGAGTAGAAACGCAGTAGACAATCTCCTCCCCCCGCCCCGCTGGTCCTCTCCATCTCCTTAACAGGGGAAAATCCCAGGGCGAGTGCCCTGGAAATCGGCCATCTTGCTTTCCCTGTATTGATCAGGGGGAACCCAGGAGGGGGATATACCGTCTGGCGGCCCGTACCCGTCGCGCGTGTCCGGGCAACCGACAACGTAGTTTCCAGCTCTCTCTCCAAACTCCGCCATCTTGTTTTCAACATCGTCCTTCCATCTCTCTTTTGAAGCTCTCCTCTCGCTTGCTCTTGCAACAACTCCCTATTTGGTATTGATCTAACTCTTTGCCCGAGAGATGGACTAGACGAAGAGGTGAAAAACGTGCCAACAAGGGAACAGAGTGCGCGGCTCTCGAGGCAGCGGAAAGATCGAGAGATGGAAAGAACTGGACCCCTCTTTTTTTTTTAGCGTAGTTACGCGTTTACTCGACCGTATGATTCATCGAACAACGATATATAGTACACTTCAATTATAAAAAAAGAAAAGAAAAAACTTTTTCACAATTATTTCGATTACGCGATCGAATGAGAAATTACGTTAATATCTTTAATTGTATGCAATTGTAATAAAATACAGAAAAAAAAAAAAGAAAAAAATTTATTGAAACGAAGGATATTATTGTTATTTTAGATATAATAACTATTAATGTCGAATTAATGATAATAATAATAATAATAATAAATAATGTGCTCACCTCAAAGTACGGACTGCACGCGGAGAGGACGACTTTGTGGGCCTTTAGGTACTTCCCCTCCGCCGCCAGGGTGCAGTCGACCAACGTGCCGCTCTCTAGGAGTGTGTCGAAGTTTTGTATGAGAGTGCTCTGGTGATTGTTCCACCTAAGGCAGAACTGCTGGTCGTCCTCCATGTCTTCTTCGTTCCCTCGTTTCTATATTTCGTAGATTATGTTGTTTTTTTTTTTCGTTCCAAACGATCCAATAGAGCGAAAAACAAAAAAATGAAACTTTCGTTGAGTTACGATTCTCGGACGATTTTTTTTTTTTTTTTTTTTTTTTTTTTTTTTTCGATATATAATCGATATTATCTTCTTCGTATTCGTCGCCTCGTTAACGAGTACATTTGGGGGGCGGCGGCGGTGTGGCGTGCGAAGAGGCGTTTTTTGCGAGCCTACGATGCGAGGTTTACGACGCGCGGAGTTGAACGCGTCGTTTTTCTTAGTCTTTTCGTATTAACCGATTTCAATTATGAAGTTTAATGGGGCGCGTGTAAACCGGTATCGAAAACTAATCGATAGTAATTCAAATGATAACGGGAAGCTTCGAACGACGACGGATTTTTGTTTGTTTTTTAAAATATTTCTTTATTTTATTTGGTTTTTAATAACGTAATAATACTTGTAGAGCCGAAAAGCTCCTCGACGATGCGGCCGAAGCTTCCAAAATGGCTGTATGATGCAAGCGCGTCGGGATAGTCTGGCCTTTTCCTTTGTGCGTGTCCTCTCCCTAACGGTAAAATCCGGCGCGTCCGAGTCTCACCTCGTGGTGGGGATGATGCGGGAGGACGCGCAAGCACCGCGCATGCGCACAAAGCACAAACTACCGGGGGGCTACAGGCGGCCGTTGATGGAAAGTATAGAGAAGAGGTTTCTGCGCAAGTTGGATGCGCGATGAGAGAAGAGAGAGAGAGAAAAAACGCTTGTTGGCCACAGGAGCGGCTGCGAAACTTGGCCAGGCCCGGTTTTTCCAGGTCGAGTGGGATTCATACACGGTACGCGTGGCTCAAAAGATCGGGAAAAAAAAAAAAAAATTGATAATTAAATATTTATTCGAAAGCACGGAAATGCGAAGTTATAGGTTATCTGCAAGAAATACGACAGGTAAAACCATTATAAAGTCGCAACGCGCAATTGCACGTGTTGTAAAAATTAACGCGAAGAAAAAAACAATTGTTGTGGGTAATCGAGTGTAACGAGTGATAAAACACGAACGATCAATCGTGGAGTCATCCGCGCAAACGCGCAAAGATCGATTAAGGGTAGTCAGGCACAGGCCAGGGGCTTCAGGCCGTTGGGTTGCGCGAAAACCGTGAGCGAGGAAATATTAGAGCTTCGATAATCGTGAATGCAAAGCGAGCAGCAACGGCAGAGTCGTGAGCACCGCGAAGTGGCTGAGAGAGCGCGCGCGGGGCGTTCGATGCTTGCGCGCGCGCCCCGTTGCATAATCTATTTATATTATTATCTCCGTGAAAATTGCGTCACAAGATTGCAAACGCCGGTATTTGATTCTAATGTAAGAGAATCCGAAGTACATCGGCGGGTAAAAAAAATTGTTGACATTATCTTTTTTTTTTTTTTTTTTCAACTTCCTTGTCCCGGTTCGCCGGCTGCGAGGCTCTCGTGTTTGTCTCTCAATCTCTCGTCTCATTTTTTTTTCCGCGCACACAATGTGTCGGGGAGCTTGAGAGTCGGTATCGCGCGCAGAGCACTCGTTGTCCCACCCCTGGACGAGAAACCCGGCACGACGGTTGCTCGTTTCCCCTCTTGTCCCTTCCCGCCCCGCCGCCGTTCGTCACCGCTGCTTCGCCCGGCAGCAAACGGCTGGATACCGAGACATCGGGGGCACTCAATATGGCGGATTTGCGAGTTCGCAACCGGACAAAATGGCGCAAAAAAATGTTCGCGTTTATAATTACCCAAACAATTACGATTATCGATCGTATTAAATGTTCTATGTGTTTAATGAACAGAGATAGAGGCGATATGAAAATCGGCGATATGGGAGTAGTAGGGGAGAGGGTGACGCACGATCTAACGCGTCTGATTTCCCGTGGAAAGGCCGTCTGGACTAATATTGTGAGAAATCTCAAACGTTCACTTTCACCGGGGGAAAAAAATAATAATAATCATTGGCGATTCACTATTTTTCATTGCGTTTATTATACGGGAAAGCTAAGGGGGGAGGGGGGTTAACTAATTGGCTAATATACGAGTATAAGAATTGCGCGAAGGCGAATGGCGAAGGGTAAGCGGGAATACCGCGATGTATCGTCGTCCAGACTATCCGATCGATAATGCGCATGCAAATTTTTCTTTATCGTAATAATTGTTATACTGGACAGGAAGTACGATATATGTGTGTTTATGATTTTGAAAAAACTGTGAAAATCACTCACCCAATACGGTGTAGTACAAAAAATGAATGCTAATATCACAGCGTTGAGGGTTTTCGACACACGAGACTTTGATACGTTACACGAGAATGTTATAGAACTATACTGAAGCCCCGCGAGGCGTCTGTCTTCTTGTTGGGACTCGGTAGTTGTTGCCACCGCGACGTGTGCGCCTCGAGCGCTGCCCTCAACGACAATGGCGCGATGCCCCGCGCGCGGTTGCGTTGCGCGTCAGATCGAGCAACGCCCGAAGCTTGGCCGTTAGAGAGCGCAGGCGAATTGCCCCGGAAGAGGGCAGCGACGAAAAACAAGAAAAAGCAGCAGCCCTGTGCAAGCATGCGCTTTGTATAAACCCACTTGAAACTCATACATCCGTCCTACTCCCTCATTTTATAGACGTGTACGTGCATATATATATATATATACATTCCCTCTCTCGGTCTCGCTCGCGTCGCGCTCGTCGTGATTTCAGACAGCAATTGCGATTGCGTACGAGTTATATACAACGCGGGGCGTGTAACGGGGAAGCCGTTAGGCGCATCGATTACAAGCTGCTTGAATGGGATTTTTCCATACGTTCAAGCGGGGAGAAGCCATTTTTCTTTTCTCAGTATTATAATTATGCATTATTATAATAGATTCGATAACGAACGACGGGGGCACAGATATCGATTGAAAATTATATCGATATCGATATCGATATGTATATATATATATATTTTTTTTATCAATAAGAGTGATGATATTACGCGACAATGTTGAGTAATACAAAGTCGAAGCCAATAGCTAAAAAGTTATGGCCTCGCATCGAAATAACTCGTACGATAAGCTTTGTAAGGAAATATTATCAGAATGTATTGATCGCGCGACTCGAGAGCAACGACAAAGTCCGAAAAAAATTCGTTCATCAACTCTCGTCATTGTTTCTGTCGATGTGTAATAACGAACTTATGAAAAAAAAGATTATAGTTCGCAAGCGTCTCTCGTGGTACGGTAGCGATAGAGCTATTTGAATACGGGGCAAGAGACTACGTTTGTTACCCGCAAGCCGGGGGACACGTACAATAATGGCCGACGTTTCACAAACGTCGAGACAAAATGGCGAAAAACTGTGTTCCCGAAAAAGCTCGCCGGGCCAAAAACGACGCTATCGCGTTAACTCGCGGATCGATTAATAAATTTACGTTGTACGTTGAGAAAATTCAATCGTCGCGATCGAAAATATATAGAGATTATTATTATTGACGAGAAAAAAAAACTCACTGGTAACGCGGCTGAGAGTAGGGACGCGCCTTGCCACGGCTTCTAGGCACGCTCTCTATACCGCACGACCTCGATTTTTCCACGAAAAACTTTTTCGCCGAATATTTTACTTTCGAACGCCACACAACACCGCCCGACGACGATTATCTTATGGAAATGCGTGTTTTTTTTTGTTTGTTTATTTTGTTTCGTACTCACCTACCTTGGCACAGTCTAAATATCACAAGAGGAAAATTTTCTTAAGGAAAAACTACGCGTCCGGCTGTTCCGGTCCTCAGCGTGCACTATCCGAGCGTCGTGGGTTCTTTTTACACAATGGCCGTGCTGCTACGCGTTAACGATCGACGAGGCTCTGCGCCGTGTACGCCGGGATGAACGGAAACCGTGGTTGCTGCGTGGGGAGACGCGGCGCACAAGCGACAAAACGAACTTCTGCGCAGCCGAAGAGACGGAGTGGGAGAAAACTGTGGAAGCGCCGGTCACGAGCGGCTACGTTAACTCGGGGGCCACGATCTTTCACTTTTTTTAACCGGCTTGTCATCAACAATTGGCACAACTCGTTGATTCGTGAATTAATAACAATTATCAATTACAAAAAAAGCCTTCGCAATGAGACTGAGTCGTCTATAATACACGTGTAGTGCACACAAAACGATGCCTGTGCACAGAACAACCATAAGCTTGATTATTCGATTCTTTATTATTTTTATCACAAATTCGCATTTTTCGCACGCTCCTGAGATATTCAGGCAGAGTTGGCGAGACGCGTAGCACTCGCGGGATGTAACGTGTATAAGTCGCCGAATAGTGGGGGAAAACTCAGTACGGTTTTCGTTCACATTCCGTGTTCACCGCTTAGCGCAGCCGGCGGGAGAGGCGAAAGGAGCGCGGGAGAAGTGGAAAGCCGGGAAGAGAGAGCCGAGGAAGAATCGGGGTCCACAACAAAATCGCTTAATCGCTTTGCGCCACCGTCCGCAACGCTACGGGCAACGCAAGCAAACGCCGAGAGAACACCGGGCCCGAGCCCGAAGTCTCGAAGCCTGTGTAGCCCGCTACCGCCGCCATCACGGGGTGAGCCCCCGTGTGTGTCGTGTGTCAAAATACTGATACCTAAACGAGGATTTTTCTCTTTTTTTTTTTTTTCTTTTTTCACATGCAACGACGAAACTCTCGGTGTCGCGACGTTTACGCGAAAAATCGACGAGTGACAGTCAACAGGAGGTTTTATTCAAAGAATATTATATCGTCTTGCATTTGACTATTGACAGTGCGCGAGGGCGCGAAAAAAACAGTTCGAAAAAGCACGGGTAAATCGTGTGAGGAGGCGGCAAACGAGCGGCCTCCCGCGACAATCTCATACTGTATACATATATATAGATATATATATATATATATATATATGTGTGTATATATACGTTAGTAGTACAACGATATATACACGCACGTACGTGTGAGTTCGTGCGTACGCGGTTAGTTGTCTCGCGGTTTTCAACGTGTTCGGAACGTTACGGAGCGCCGACAACGACGAGGAAGAGAAGAATATCTTGGAAGATATACGTTTCGCGAGGATAGAAAATCGACGTTTTCGGAGGAAGTTTAAGAAGATTATTATCAAAGGAGAGAAAAAACAACCGAAGGAGAACTTTGACAG
This sequence comes from Buathra laborator, assembly GCA_934046635.1. NCBI lineage: Eukaryota > Metazoa > Arthropoda > Insecta > Hymenoptera > Ichneumonidae > Buathra > Buathra laborator. The sequence goes on from OW203892.1 coordinate 15,159,573, forward strand.
GCGTCCTGGACACTCAAATATCAAGAAATTTGTGGGTCAGGTCATGGTAAGGTACGAGACATCTTTATTAATTATATCGTTTTAATACATTTTTAAACCGGAAATTATCGATTCGGCAATAAATTATGCATCGGCGGAAAAAAAAGTGAATAAATACTACATTTACGTGTAATTTTGCCGTGACTCGGTTTCACGGTCCATTGAGCCTGAGAGCGGGATGTGCAGTATTTACGACTTTTTGACAGCTAACGTGCTGGTTTTGTTTTGATCGGTGAACACCCGGTAATCTCGCGTTTCGCGCGTGACTTGAATATTTCTAATAATAACGGCGGAAACTTGATATTTCTTCGTGTTATCGTTCGATTAGTTATTTTTTTTTTGAATTATCGATTTTTTCGATTTATCGCGATTTAATGAATCGCGCGTTTTCGATGTGTTGCGTGAAAAATGCGAGCGTAAACAAAAAAAAAGTTATTAACGGTTACGACAAATCGTCACCGAGCGCTTATTCACCCTCGTACTCTCCTAGTCGTATGAATTATTCAAGAGTTACATATTCGAAAGATAGTAACGTTCGTGAATCGGGGTCAGCGGTGTGACGTCCCCCGCTCGCAAGCTTCCCGCGTTCGCGGTTTTCAAACGTAGTACACTACGCAAATGTACACACACATATATATATATATATATATATAACATGTGTATATATCGTACATTGTGACAGAGAGACTTTTAATATATATACAATACGAGACGCAACGTGAGGATTACGGTAGGTCACGTGCATGATTTCATCCAATACTTAATCGTGAACGAGACTCACTCGCGAGCCCCTCTTTCGATGAGGTCCATGTCCGCGTCGCAAATATTTTTACTGCTATAAGCGCGTTATATAATTTGTTTCAAAGGAGCAACTACTCCGTGCACTCGTACGCGGACTTGCGATATTTTCAGTTAACCATATGTTACGTGTAGAAAAAATAGTAAAATTTTAATTGCACTCGAAGCACAATCCGACAACAAATTCGCATTATTCGTTAGTTATTCGTTAAAACTAAACGCGTTTTCGTCGAGAAATTTTTTTAAATGGAAAGAACTATATAAAAAATTTCCAACCGAAAATATTTTTTCGCGTCGACTAGAAATAATCTTTCAAATTCGCATGTGAAAAAATTTAAAAAAATTCGTGTACCAATTGTGAAAATACGATCGCAAAAAAATGTTAACATACATTTCTTATATTTTTTATGATTAATAAAAAATCCGAAATTATTACACTTTGAGTCTAATTTGAGAAACGATGTCCCTTCAGATTCTACTAAATAAAAAACATTTTTTTAGATTTATCAAAATTCGTTATCTAATATGTTACGTCGCGTTTCACTTTTTCAAAAAAAAAAAAAAAAACGACTTTCCATCTAAATAATTTCTCGTTATACACTCAACGCTAATGATTAATATTTATTAATAAAATTATGAAAAATTCTTTCGCATCAGGAACAAAAAATTAATTACTACAAAGTATTTAAAGTTCTAACTATATATATTATCATATGCATGTATAGTCGGGTGCAAGAATCGCGTGACGTTTTAGCTTCGCGTGTCGAATTCGCACGTGCGTTCTCTCGCCTCTCAATCTCATTCGACAGTTTAACACCTGACGATAATGTTTCGAGTTCGCGTAAAAGAGACGCTCGAAGGTGCGATACCTATCCTGTTCCAGTTTATAGAGATGCGCCTCGTTTCTCATAGTTACTATCGCGTTGTATCGCAAGTATGCAGGTGAAGGTCACCGATGGGAAAACGTTCGTAAGTTCGTATCAATCCGTCGATACACTGCAGTTCTACATCATCGTAAAATACAAAAAAAAAAAAAAAAAAAAAAAAAAATATTACGGGGTCGCGTAGGGAATTCAGTAGTCCTCGGTAATTATTCACCGGTGGGCTAGTCTACTATATATCTCGAAGCAGAGGGAGTAGTACCGTTAAAGCGGAACCGGAGAGAACGAGTTTAACAAGACCCCTGAGTGTGAGCGCGAGCCCCCTGCGCGCGCACACACACAGTCATAATCCCACACGCACACGAATACTTGAAAACTAATGGAAAGTTTAACGGTGAAAATGTATGTATATATATATCTCGAGCACGAAAATTTGGAATGGAAAAAGATGTTGAGAAAGATATGAAAAAAAGAAACGAAGATATGCGATTATAGTGTGCAGAGAGTTCTCAGTGGTTTATTCCACGTAAAGGGTTATCTCTATCTAACTTCTTCGTAGTTTTGTTTTTTTTTTTCTTCTTTTTTTTCCGCTCTCTGTCTTTCCTCATCGTTCGACTATTTTCATCGTGAATTTTCTCTTGCGGCGCGCGCGTGGCGAGAGCGTCGAATGCTTCGGATATATATATATCTGTGGTCCGTCCGCACGCAAACATAGAGAAACGTTGCATACATTCCGTAAAGTTCGCCGATACGAATAAAAGTATAGCGAGGCTAGTTTTGCACGGGATGTAAAACGTTTTGTACGTATAGAGTAGATGAAACGCCGCAGGATGAGAGTACGCTACGTTCGCGGTGATAAAGAGAAATGCTGGCTAGAAAGCAGGTCTTGACTCGAATGTAGGCCAGCCTCGCCGATGCCCCGATGCTGCTGTTACTGGCGTTTCTGCTCGCTGAAGTCTTATATATACATATTACACACACATTCTCAACAATTTTACTGTTCCTTCTCTCTGTCGCGTCGTACTGACTCGGCCTTGCCTCGCGATGTCTTGTGTGTGTATGTTTTCTGCAACGAGAACGGACATTCTCTCACCTCTCTTTCTCGAGTCTCTGACTCGTTCTTTATTTCACACAGCCCAGTCGCGTCGCGCCGGCAACCTCTCTCTTTATCCAACTATTATCCTCTTTCCACCGGTATTTTTTTTTTTTTCCCCATTCAGAAGTAAACAAGAAGCGATCGTAGTTTCTCTCGTTATCGTGTTTTTTTTTTTAGGTTATGTCCGTTTAAAAATCGTATTATTGGAAAATCATTGGGCAATTTTCGAGAAAGAAATAGATCGATAACCGAAAAGGATTGAAAATGAAATGAGGGTATAAGAAAATGGATATTTGTGACGTGACGCGAAGGGTAGATAAACAGGGATTTGAATGAAAAAAATAATGAAGGGGATGCGTATGTCGGTATATTATGGATCGAGTATCACGCCACCATCTCGCGTTCGCTGTCGTCGTATATAGTTGCAGGCAACGGCAACGGCACAGCCAGTGTCCTGAACTTGACAGGACGAGAGCGATCGAGAGCGACCTAGAAAGGCTCTCCGAGAGCAACGGCTGTGTACTTACACGATCGAGTCGGCTAAAGAGAGACACTTCTGAAGCATAAGGAATAGCGAGGTGCGAGAGAGATACGAATAGAAACATTTTCCCGTTCGCCCACGTATAAACGCGAACGTGTTGAGAGGAGACGGCGCGCGCGCGCGCGGACTCGAGAGAACCTCGCGCTGTGTCGCTCTCTTGCTTCTCCTCTATATACGATATATACCCTCTGCGCGCTCGCCAACCGGAGGCGCATAACGTGAAACGTCGTAATTGACATAGCTCTCTCGCGAGCTCGCGCGCGCCCCCAAGAGAAGAGATGAAGATGGGTGAGAGAACGCGATGCGAGACGGTGAAACTGAAGAGAAACGAGGAGTAGTAACGCGCCTCGGACGGCCGTCGACGAGTGGGAGAATTCTAAACAGATTCATATCGAAAATAAAATAAAAATTATGTCACAAAATGCATTTCAAATAATCGAAGTATAGGTATCTGTCGTATAGTTCGCGAGTCATACGAATCGTAGCGGAAATGAAAAAAAAAAAAAAATGGTTCATGTTTTTTGTTTATAGAAAACACATGAAAAACTGTTTTCGTTTCTTTTTGTTTCGTGTTCTTAGACTAGTTTCACATTGTTATTTTTTTATATTATTATTATTTACATTTTTTTTTATTCTCGGAAAAAAACACGTATATCGTAATGAATTTTTTTAGAATTCTTTTATCGGTGATGAAAAAAATTTCACACACTCCATTGTCACCCAATTGAAAAAAAAAGTATATCGCGAGAAATATCTATACATTCAATGCAGTTTTGTCGAAATATTGTATATTGCTGATATATTTTCCAATATTTTTGTTTCAATATATCACCAAAATGATGTATTGTATATTGATAACATAAAAATGCTGAATTTCATAGGTTTTTTTTTAATTTTTAAAAAATCGACAATTTTCCTGCAGTTGATTTATTTTCCAACGAATTATCTCCACTCCCTCAAGATATCTCGGAATAAAAAAAAATCTTTTCGGCAATGAAAATTTCTAATGTGTACCGACGAGCGCGAGGCACGCCGTTACTTCTAGTAGCTGAAGTAAACAGCGCATTACGCGTTGTTTGAACCACTGAGAGAAATATATGTCAAGAAAAAGAACTCGTCGGAGGACGGGGTGAGACAAGGATAGACATTTTTTTTTTTATATCAAATGAAGGCTTCTTGAGATAGAAAGATATTACGATGAGTGAGCGTAGGGCAGGAACAACGGGGAAGCATCACCGAGGTATATAATACGTAGAAAACGTTGGAGTAAAAGGAACGAGAGGTCCCCCTCTACCCTCCTCGTTGCCGCTGCTCGTTGCTACTACTACACTAGTACTCTCCGCGCGTTCGCCTTTCCAATCCAATCGAATGCTCTTCGCCCCCTTCTCGCTCTCGTCTTTGTCATTTTCTCTTTGTCCCCATTTTGGCTCCTATCCTCTTTTACTCTCCTATACATAGTTATATATATATACATATATAGATAGATATATACATAGCGAGAACGCTTTCTGCTCAGTCTCTCATCGTTGCCTATATTCTTTTTCTCTTCGAATTTCCCTCTCCTCGTGTACCGAGCATCCGAGAGCAAAGCAGATATGCGCTCTTCTTTATGCCCTCTCCCGACCGTCAGACTCTCTCTATACTTATACTTATACTTTACTCTCTGTATACATACATATATATATATATATACATACACCAACCTTTCTTTTCTCTTCTTTTCCTCGCGTCTTCTTATACTACTCTCACATTTTTATTTTTATTCCTCGCCTCGTTGGCCGCTCTTTCTCCTTCTCTTTTTCTCTCTCTACGTTCGTTTCTCTCGCCATTTTCTGTTACATCTCTGTGTGCGCGGTTTCCGTCTACGTATACGTTTCTTTCTCCTCTTCCATCTCTTCGTTTACACAGAAATCTTCTGCTCTTCTTTCACACAGCCATCGGAACTCCTCCGGGTTGGCTTCCTCCTATCTTTTTCTTTACTTCGTCTCTCGTTCTCCCCTTTTATCTTTTAGATTCCGTCTTTATCCTACCCGCGTCCAATTCGACAGTTCTTTCTCTCGTCTGCGCTTCCTTCGCGTATAAAAGCCCGTCACCTTCTTCAGTCCTTCTCCCCTCTCGGGGGGGGGGGGGAAACTCCCTTCCATTTCCTCTTTTGACGGCGTCTCTTTCTCTCCGTCGAGGCACAAGGATAAAGAAATATCTATATATATGTGTATATACTGCGTACATAGAGGTACCTATGTACGAGCGAAGCTCTCAACGCTTTGCGCGCTCTTCTCGTTTCTCTTCGTATCTATATCTATCCCGTTTTTCCTTCGCTTCTCCCTTTTCTCTCGTCTTCTCTCGACCGTTCGCCTCATTCTCCCGGTGCACAGTTTGCACAGCAGCCAGCAACAGCGCCGACGATTCTTCTTCGCTGAACTTCTCTCTGTCTCTCTCGTTCGTCCGGATATATATCCTCTCCATTCCTCTACCCCACGCTCCCTCGACGTCGTTCTTTCTTTCCACTGCTATACTCCCTTCGCCTCTTATTCGCCCACCAACCCTCCGCACTTTGCCCGCTGTTGCTACTGCCGCCTTCTTTTCTCCACTCGCCTTTCACCAAACTCCATTCCGCCTCACAGTTCCGTTCCCTCGAACTCGAAATGCTTCCTCTCTGCCCACCCACATCCTCCGCATCTACGCGAACGAACGCCAAAGAAAGAAACGAACATATATATACGCATACAGTGTACGTCTGTATACAATGGATATATACGAGATCTCTCTTGCGGAAAGGATGGATAAAAAAAAATATATATTCTCACAATTTTTCTCGAAGAAACTCTCAAGATTGGCACGCATAGTCTTACAAGGAATTATTCTCTTACAATCGGTTGTTCTCATCATTCGAATTCCGTAAATTTTTTTACTCGTGTGACTTGTTGTTTTCGTATTCAAATATTTAATCGTTTTTATTCATCAAACGAGTTATGAGCTTTCGGCGAAAATTGTGTAGTTTTTTTTGTTTGTTTCTTGTTGTGTTTTTTTTTTTTGTTCCCTTTGTTCTTTGCGCGAAGCTTGCGTTTGGGGGTTCTCTCCATTAATCGAGCTTAGCGATTGTCCGTTTACTATATAGAGTCGCTCTGTGACTCATCGCCTTTCCGTTTTCTCTGTTCTCTCCGGCATCGCTTCGCTCCCTTTCTTCCCCACTTTTCCTCGATCCCTTTCGTTCATTAACGTTCCTTCCTTTCCTCGTCTCTTTTATTTTATTTTTTTTTCCTTCTCTCTTTTTTTTTTTTTACTATCACTCTTTTACTATCCGCGCTCTCGTTTCATTCTCGTTCTCTTCTCCCTCGACTCGTTTGGCGCTCTTCACTCTTCGCTATATCCTTTTTACTATCTTTTTCTCTCCCACCGCGACGGATAGTAGTCTCTCTATTTTGTTCTTCGTCCGGCTACAGAGAGCCTCCAACAGCCCTCGCGCTCTCCCCTTATCTCTCGAGTTTCTCATTGTCCGTAACGGCCATCTGTCCCCAGCTTTTTCATCGTACGCTTTCATCCCTTCGGCCTCCGTCCGCTCTCCCCTCTCCCTTCCCTCACCCGTTGCCACCCCACCCACCCGACACAAAGAGACTCTCTTATCCTATCCCTCTGCCTCTCGCACACCTCCGCTTCCTTCGCAGCATCTATGTCGTTTTGCTTCTCTCTACCCTACACCCTACCCTACCCTTCTTCTCGTTCCACCCACTTTCCACCCCTTTCTTCGTACAATCTCCCGACTCCCTCACCCAACCCTCGTTTTTTTCTTTTTTTCTTTCTCGCGCCTCTCTCACCATTTCTCCCTCGTTGTATATACCCTATCTTTTTCTTTTCTCTTTATTCTCTTCGAGACTTCATACCGATTTTTCTTTCGCGAGCTTTTTTTTTCTCTTCAATTCCCCCGCCTGCCTTCCTTCGCCCGGTGCTCACCGCCCTCCGCTTTCTCGATCCCTTTTCTTTCATTCCCCGGGCAAGCGACTACCGACCCATTTGGCACCAAACAATTTTAGCCGGAGATTCGTATCGTCATTGAAGAAAAAAAACCACACACTTTTTTTTAATTTCATATTTTTATTCTTATTAATTTAATAACGGGAAATTGTCAGATTTTTGCTGTTTGCTCGATATAAGCGAATCGAGTTCATGAGGAAAGTATTTATATTATATTTATAGCAATGACGAAGTTTTGCCTGACACACGTACTGTGCCCTTTCAGCGAGGGGTGGTTACAAAAAAAAAAAATCGCACATACATCGAGACGCGTGGAAAATACAAGAGAAGCCTCGAAGGCTTTACTCCCTCTATGGATGTTCTATTCGCACAGAGGCGCGTGTACACGCGCGACCTTGAACGTCGCATCTCGTCATCCCCCTCTTTGCGCATTATATTTCGCAGCTTCTCCCCCTCCTACCCTGTCGGTATCTCTCCTTTGCTTCGTCTTTGTTCGTATCCACGTGTCCTCTGTTCTACGAATGCTCGTGTTATCCGGCGTTCCATGTGTGCGAGTCATCGTACAAACACGCTGTATACTACCCTTTATGTGATTCCCACGTCGATGTGTGTAGGCGAACGCGAGAGAGCAAGGGGTGACTCCACGCGAACCCTTCTCCATTGCGTTGTCTTCTTCCGTAACACGCACGAGAGAAACTTCGCCCCCGTTGTGTTGTTACACTGAAAGCGATTTCTTCGCAGTCTCTACCCCTCTCGTATTTTTTCACTTTTTTTCCCCTCTTCGTGAATAAGACCTTCGTATATATAATAAATAACAATGCCAGCGTTGCGAAGTCTCGGAAAATATTATTTCGAATCGAGCGCAAAAATCAGTGCAAAGAAAATCACAGTTTTTTTTTTTTAAGGTGCAGCGATGCACACGATCGATTCTTCGTGGCTGCGAGAAACATATAGAAGGAAAACGGGTTGAGGGCGTAAAGAAATGAAAGGGAGTGTAAGGAAGTATGCGAGAAGGGGAATGAAGGACGAGCGAATCGAATGGACGATAAATCGAAGCGATTTTTCTCCGTCTACGCCATTTCTTATCGAACCGTGAACCTTTCTCGCGTGTTGATCTCGGTCCCTCGACTTTTCCATCGAGTGAGAGCGAACGAAAATTGACGTTTCCGGGACGCTCCCTCTCTTCGTCGACGCGCGAGGTCCTCCTTCCTTCTCCCTCACCCCCTTCCTTCCTCCTCCCGCTTCGCCTTCAGACTCATTGTACTCCGGTTTCCTCTTTTATCCGGGCTTTCTTCTGAAACTCCGACGAGAGAAGCGAAGAAAAACGCTTGGCTCGGGAAAGAAAAAATGAGAGAGAGATGCTCGTGGCAGAACGAACGAATGGTATGGTCATTTGCGAGTTTCGAGATGGAATGAAAGTAGGGAGAGTCCCAACGTCGGGCAATGAAAGGGCACAAATTCGGCGTGTCTCGGTATATAACAGTTGTTTTCTTACGGTAAAAATCGTCATGGAAAGTAGGGGGAGTTTGTAACACGAAATGTGTTATCCGTGTTAATTACTCGTGTTAATAAAGAGATTTTAAAAAATCGATAAAAACTAAATTCGTTGACTGACGATGAAAGAATAACGCTTTTACACGGCGGAATTCCAGACGCAACACTTTTACATAGAATATATAATTTATATATATCATATATAATCTATTTCGATTTTTTTTATTTCTTCAATTGGCATTTTAAAAAATCGAAATTTTACTATGAAAACTACGATTGAAATTTAAAAAAAATAATAATAATAACAATAAACTTTTTTGAAACTTCAGTTATTTATTGAAACGATTTTCATTCTAAAGAAAACATTTAAAAAAAAAACAAGTCAATTAAACATTTTTATTTTAAAAAGTTAGTATTATCATTATATAAAAAAAAAATTAAATCTCAGTTTCCATAGTTAATTTTTTTTTTTTTTTTTTTTCATGGAAATAAAAAAAAATGTGTTATTTACTATGATACCGCGTACTATACTTCTACACATAACTATTCCGCCCAATTTTTTCGTATATCGTACTTTTTTTAATTGCTCCATTGATCGTTACACAATTTCTACAACATCCACTCGGTCTCTTTAATTTTAATTTTTCCCTATCCGTGTTTTCGTCGCTTCAAAGAGCCCGTTGACCCGGAGAGTTATATCTTATTACCAAAAATAGTTATATTTTATTACCAAAAATAACGATAATTAGCTAACTGAATTTTCTCAAGAAAAAGGGTTAATTTGAATGAATGGAAAATAATTGTCTTGTACGTCTCTCGGCGATCCGGCGAATAAGGTAAGCAGGTGAGAGGCTTCGTCGAGTGATGAAAAATATAGAGAAAGATAAAAAAAGAAATAAAAAAATAAAATAAAGAGGACGCGGGCGCAAGTGGAGTCGCGAGTGAGCGGCGAAAGAGGCCGTGAAGAGAGATCGAAGAAACCGCGCTGAAGGAGGATAGAACGAGTTACGAGAGACGGCGAGGTAGCGTGAGAGTAAGGATCGGATAAAGAGGATATGACCGAAGAGGAGACCCGATGAGAGTGGGAGAGACACGAGAGAAGGCGAAAGAAACGAAGAAACGGCGCGAAGGGCATTCGGAATGCGGTACTGTTATGCCTTACGGTAAAGCCGGTGGTGCGCTCACGCTCGATGGTTGTGCTCGCTGGACGGAAATTAGGACTACTCTGCCACGGTGCCGTGGACTCCTGATTCATCGCTTTCTCGCGATCTGAACGAAACGAGCGAGAGGCCAGCCAACGAGCTAAGCCTATGCTCCGAGGCTAAGCTACTCTCCTCCTCGTTGCTCTTCTTGTGACTCTCGGTGTGCGCGTTCCTAGGATACACTTGCCGAGTATTTAAGCGTTCTGGTATCCGCTCATCCGCTACAGTGGATATATCCACATATATGTACGTATATACATATACATATATATATACATGGGTACACGTAGCGCATGATTTTCCTCATAGTTCTCGCAACGTTCAACCTCCCGCGGCTCGTTCGTCCGCCGCGGGGAAAGCCTTGCGCTGTCTCTCTTGTTTTCATTCCCCATATCATTTTCGCGCTCGAATGCCAGCGAAGTAAATTTCGTACGAGACAACGAGAATACGTACGAGCGCTTGGGAAAACGATCGGGAGCCGAGAGAGCTCTCTCTCGGACGTGCGCGCGCGTTGGGGCATCCAACGTTCAGCGCGGCTGGCGAACACGTCGGAGGAAAGTACGCGCGCGTGTCTTTGGCGCGGAGGTAGAGAGAGCGAGGAAAAAAAAAAAAAAAAACTGTGACGAACTCTCTTGAATAAGGAGAAAGATGGATAGACAAATAGGCAATGGAGAGGGGGTGAGAAGAAAAAAAGAAAAAAAACACGCGAACGGTTAACCCACTCGTAGTCGCAGAAGAATCTTCGTCACGCCGGTGTGTAGAAAGTACACTACGAACCTCCGTGTATATGCCGTGCGACGTACGGCGAGAGGTTCATTACATGCGAGCAAAACTCAGACCGATGGGAAATTGTTTTGAAGATCCTGTCCGACCTACCGGATCTACTTGAGATCGTGACTCGGTTATTATGCAGCGAAATTAATTCTTAAACATTTTTTTTAATTAATTTTCCGCGGAATCGAGCCGATAATTTTTTTTTTTAAGTTCTTAAAAAAAAAAAAATCGAAGAAAAGAGGAGCTTTATAAGTTTTATTATTTCCCAATTCCCCGGTATTCTCCGTAATACCGAGTCGTCTTCGGATATTTCGGAGTCGAATTTTTTCGAAAAAAAAAAAAAAAAAAAATCGGCTCGAACTCGATATATAAAAAAAAACGAAAATTCTTTTCACCTAACGTTACGGGGTTCGCTTTCAGTGCATCTTCGGTATCATTATTCTTCCTTATTTTTTCCACCAGTAAGAAAACTAAATCGATATGAGAGCGCGTGGAAAAAAAAAACCATAATTTTTTTCATGTTTTTGAAACTGTGCTTTACGTATCGCGGGGTTCGAAAACGACGATGCTGGAAGTCGTCGTTTCCGTTAGGCACAAAGCTTCACCCTTCGCAGCGTATATTTTTCTTCTTACCCATTCGCTTCTCCATTCGCTTGTGTATATAGCCATCGTTCTTCGTCTACATCAACCCCTTAGCATGGGTTTCTTTTTACCCCGAAGCTTCGCGTGTGCGCGTTTTCATTTCGCGAAAGATAGACGAAGAAGGAGACATGGAAAGCGTATGAAAGAGCGTAGAGGAAGCGAGGAACGTCGATAACGTCGGAAAAACGTAAAAGGCTCGGGTTGGAAAAGATATAGAAGAAAAGGCGGCGGGGTTGGACGGGATTGACGGGGAGGGATAATAAAAATAAAAAAGAAGAAGAAGAGCTTCGAAAGAAGAAGTCCGAACGGGTAACTTTGAAGGTTGAAGAAAGAAGCAGAAAGCGTCGGGGGTCTGAACGTGTATAAGGGAAAAGAAGCCCGAGTCTGAAGAAAGAATGAAACCGGGTGAGTAAAGAAAGGAAAGAGAGTAGTAGTCGTTTTGCAGCTGAAAACGAGGGAACGGATTAAAAAAAAAGCGCAGAGAGAAAGATACAAGAACCGCGCGAATGAAATGAAGAACGAGAGAGAAAGATCGAGCGAGAAGTTTGCCATTGGTGAGTGAAGAAACGGCCGACACCGCGCGAGAGCGATAAGGACGTTGAGAGAAGCGAAAGAGATGAAAAAAGAAAAAAAGAAAAAAACGTGCCACTAGCAGCAGCAGCAGCGAGTAGAAGAAGAAGGGTGGAGGGAGTTTACTGGAAAGGAAAGGAATGGAAAGGAGAGCGCGGTAGAGAGAGGCATACCGGAGACCGTGAAGAAAAGGGGGCCACGAGAAAATAGCGACTTTGCCGTTCGCGCGCTTCATGGGAATGGCGGGGATCGAAGAGGTGCAGGACGAGGTACACAAGGGAGAGAGAGATATAACGGGTAACATCAGCGTTCGCAGAGAAAACTGGCGAAGTAAAATGGAACTAAGGGAGAGAAAGAGGCGAAGGCGCCGGGCAAAGAGGGATATACACCCCTCTTCTCTTCGTATAGACGCTCGAGCTTTTTCTCGATGTGTCTCTGGTACATGAACGTCGAGCAAATGAGAGTTAGAACGCGGGAAAGAAGAAGAAGGAGGAGGAGGACGAATAAAAGAACGAAAGCGAAGGGAGGGTAGAAAAGGACAGGACGGCTGACGGAGGGAAAGAAAAATTCTGACGAGGGGATGAGAGTGAAGGGAAAGGAAAGGAAAAAAAGGGACGTAGACGAAAGATGAAGGGAAAGAGGCAAGAAATGGATCTCCCGTAAGAGGTCCATCTAACACACACACATAAGTATATATACATATATCAGTACATTCAGGGACTTTTTATATAGATATACTTACACATAGCGATGCAGAGAATAAAGATACATAGATACAGATATACGGCACAGAATTTTTCGTCACACATTCACCCGCTAGACACTGCGATACATAGATAGAGATTGTTTATTTGCGTGTGCAAACGCACATAGACATTAGACACGCGTGACCGGTTGGAAGTAGTGGTGGGAATTGAAAAAAAGAAGAAGAAAAAAAAAAAGATCGAGTTTAAGAGAAAAAGCGGTAAGAAAAATTGAGACGGATCGTGGAAGGGTTTCTGCTGCTACTGCGGAGTTCGCTTTGCCCTGCGCTCGTAAGAATAAACTCTATACAGCTATACTTTTTGTAACGAGGAAAAGAGACGCGGAGAGGGTGAAGAAGGGTGAGGAGTAAGAGAATGAAGAAAGGAAAAAAAAAATGGGATGAACGGAGGGTTGGTATATGGTACAGCGGGTGCCTAGGCGCTCCTGGGTACTCTGAAAGGGAAGGAAGATGGAGGAGGATACTCGCCCCGTCGACGTCGACCCTTTGGGGGTACAGCAAAACTTCTATTTCTCTCTCTTTTACTTTTTTCCTTTTTTTTTTTATCTTTCACATTCTATTTTTCCTTCTCCGCTCCACGCTCCACTAGCGTTCTATCTTTCCTCGCTGTCTCTCTATCTCTATAGCTCTATACCCGGGCTGTGATGTGCTTGCTGCGGGATTTTACGACGGCAACCGAACTTCGAATAGAAGAAGAACCCGCGGCTGCTGGTGCCCGGTCGCGTTATAACGGCATATCCGATTTTATCCTTCACTGAAGAGACCTTCTCATCTCTCCATTCTTCCCTTTTCATTCTTCTTTATTCTTTATCATTTTTTTTTTTTTCGAGATATCTTTTTTATTTTTATCTAACCAGAACTTCAATGTCTTTTCTCGGTGCCTTGAATTCTTGGAAATTTTCCGAATGTCTATTATTCTATACGGTTTTTTTTATATTGTTTTTGTGAAGTGGAAAGGTTCGCGAAAGCGTATATAGCGATCGATCTCGCGGGCTCTGGAAGCGGATAGCATCTTCGTGAATATCGATGTTGTCTCGCGTTTCGTTTTTCGATCTATGTATACACAAGGAGACATATATATATATATATATAGATATACTATATGCGAGATATAAGGATGTACGGTGCTGGTTACCTCGCGCGAGACGCATTCTGGAACGAGACAGCCGCGCCGTTTCCTTTTCTCTCTCCTGTTCCACTGCACACGGAACGCCATACGAGCATCACGATTACATCCGGCCTTCGAGGTTTCAACTTTCTTCCGGTCGGTTGAGAGAATTTTCCATCCGTACGTGTAGAATTCAAGACGCTTCTCGAAACGCACGCATATACGTAGGCGAGTCGACACAAATGCATCTTTGAAGACGCGAGGAAAGCGTCTTTTTCGCAGTGCATACTTCGCTATTCCAATGGGAAATCGTTGAGTGGAAAAATAAGGACGGAAAAGTGGCTTCGTGCCACAATAAAGTATGCGTGCGACCTGTACACGGAGAGTATCAAAGCCATCGATTATCTCATCCTTGGAAAAAGATTTGTATATTCATTCATCGAGCCAAAGCCAACCCCGTCGATGCTCGCGCGGAAGTTACCCTCTTCCGGGCTTTTCGATTCGCACGGTTCATTGACTAATCGGAATTCGTTTAACCGGAGCGAAATAACTTTCACCCTTCGGCGCGAAAATCGTCGCGAAACTCGTAACTAATCGTCGGCTTCGTCTTCATTTTCTATTTTTTCTTTCTTTCCTTTTATTGAGGATCCGAGTCGTAGCCTACTTCTTGCGCGCGTTAAAACTTCGAGACTTGATTACATCTTCGTACAAGTGGGAGCATTCGTAGTTAAAGAAATGATATAGTCGAAGTCGGAGAACACGAGAAATTCGTGTAATGTAACGGAAGTTTCGAATGCTTAAGAGGTCCGCGCATATCGCCGAATAAACTGGAATTATAATTACATATTTTATCTGTTATACCGTTCCTTGGTATAGTTAATAGGCACTCGGCGTTGAGGAGGAAATATATTCGCTTTCGTGTGACACAGAAAATTTAAGAGAATTTAATATCGATTTATTGAAATACTTTTTTTTTATTATTGTTATTACACGCTGACAAATTTATGATGAGGGCGAAAAATATGCATGGAGATGTGTGGTCCATAATATTTTTTTTTTGGAATGCATAATTTTATTAGCAAACGATATTGTATTGATAAACCCCTTTATCACAGGTTTTTAATTATTTTTATTTCGCCCCATGGACCCGAAAAAAGTAATTTTGAAACTTTGCCAAGTACGCTATCATGTATATCTTTTCTCGTGGAACACGATAGGCACCTGGGTTTTGCCGTTATTTCACCGGAAAGCAAAGATATCGCTGCTTAACCCTTTTTAGGATGAAACTTAGAAAGACGATTTAAAATTGATAAAAAGATTAAAACGATTTATAAAATTGATAAAACTTCACAAGAATTTTCTCGCGATGGGAAAAAAAAAATCCTCTTTCTTTTCTCTCTCTTAAATCTTCTGATCTTCGGATTTTTTTATAAATCTTTTTGTCACGAACATTTTTTAAATCGAAATGAAAAAAAAATAATTTGGTCTTTTTTCCTGTTTTTCGAAAAAAAAAAAAAAAAAATTATACAGCAATAATAATTATTATTTTACCCGAAAGGAATAGCTTGATTGAGGTCAATCCATGTAGCAGATCGCAAAAATATTCGCAAAAAAAAAACGAATAGCTGCGACTGAAACTTGAAGAAACCGTTTTGGCAAAACGTTTTTACCGCAACGCGCATTGCGAATACGTATTTCCATTTAATTACTATTTCTTATGCCAATATTTCTCAGGAGTAGATAATGAGCGGGTGGTCTTCCTCGGGTCCTCGGGTGCACATGGGGCGGGAAGTTCTATCTCCGGTAACATATAACGGGCAAAAATACCCATATCGCTATTTTTCGCAAACTTTATCATCAAAAAAACGATGATCACTCGTAATTTCGAGTTTATAACGAATACACCACATTTTCAGTTCTCAAATTAATATTCGACACCAAAATTGGCGACAAAAGAAATTTCAATAAAATATTATTATTAATAAATAATTAATAATACTGATAATAATCATTATTATTGTTGAGCAAATCTTTTTTACGAAAAGGCTACGGTACGTTTCGAAGCGCTCTAATGCCAATAGTAAATCATATCGCGAATTTAGTGATTGACACGAGATATAATTGACTGAAACGGATAAAGATATAAATAAATCATTCCGATCGATAAAGATTAGTGAATTTGTTTCCAAGCTTCGTAAATCCAATATTCCGTAATTCATCTCAAAGTCTCGTTTCAAATTGTTTTGTCATATTTCACGAATTGCTTCGTTCTCGTACCTCCGTTGGTACACGTCGTTATCGCGTATTATCAGTACGTCTCTCATGCGCGTATCCCTACATCGGTGTTAACCCAATTTTCGAGATATCAAAGAGACTCTTGTCGCTCATTGGGTTCATTATAACTGCAACAAGAGTTACAGTGGAGTCACGTAAAAATGTTTTTTAGCGTATCTTAAATCTTCTCGAGTATCGATACTCACACGTGAAACAAAATCCAAAAATCGAAGATTGTGAGTTAACGTTATTGTCTCGAAACGCGAACACGTGAGAGCAACGCAATCCTCGATAACCCACCGACTGCAAGACGTCATTCGATACTAAATTGCGTCATTGCTTACGTAAAAAAAAGGGCATAAAGAGTCCTTTGAGGGTCCGACGCTACTCCGGCGATAAGGCGATTGTCGAGGGAATCGAATGACTTATAGTAATCGATGGGGACTAAATAAGAGACACTCGACAAAGGCGTCGAACTCAAGAACGACTCTCCACGAACTTCTCTACCTAATTGTTTGTTATCCTTCGCAAATATAACGATAAGTGAAGAAATTCGGGAAAAGATATGATTAACAGTTTCTGTCACAATTCCTGATAAATTTAAAAAAAAAAAAGAGGTCGAATCAATAGCTATCGAGTTTTTTCGAGATCATCGACGAGTTTTAACCGTTACTTTTACACCCAATCTACTTTGTGGTCGTCCACACTGAGAATATTGATAAAATACTCGATATCTCCGATGATCGCGTTTTCTTACTCTTTCTCTCTTATCGATTTCGAGAGGCGCGTAAATATATTAAAAAAAAAAAAATCAATAATCAATCGGATCAGGGATTTCCCCGTTATGTTCGCGGTATGAGGAAAGTATCGAATATATTTCTGATCAATGGCAATCGCGAAACCGCGATGGCTTTTTGTTAACGGGATGATGTTTAACACGCGAAGAATCTAATGCAATTTATGAAGCAACGGGGCGGTAACAATCACGCCGCTTGTGATGTTTAAACTGTGAAGCGTGCCGAGAGTAGGTAGAGGGTACACATCGGCAACGTGTATACTTTCATAATGGAGCAGCCAGTAGTAGTGCAACCATCAGTAGTCTCTTCGGGGAGATGCGGGCAGTCGGACAAGTACTCACCGTAGTAAACTCCAGGTGCATATAGTCTACAGTAGAGCTTCGCATAAGTTGTTATCCTCGTTTTCGTATGCTAAAAAAAAAAATTCGTTGCAAAAATTAATAGTTTGGTTTAAAAACTAATATTTCATTTCCACAACTGGTATTTAGTTCTAAAAACAAATATTCAGCTCCCGAAATTAATAATTAATTTTGAAAACTAATAATTAGTTCGAAGAACTACTTTTAAGAAAAATATTGATTATTTGCAAACATGCATAGTTACGTTCAAAAATTAATATTTCGTTTCGGTATATAGTTCCAAAAACAAATATGTAGTTAAAAAAATTAATCATTTTTTCCAACGTAAATCACCCACTATAAAATCCTTGATAACAACATAAATAAATATTATCCAAACATTTCTTTTTTACAAAGTAAAAGATCGAAATTTCGTGAAATCGTAAAATATAACTAAGTCTCGCAATTACTATAATTCGTTTGTAATAAATGCGCGTATCCAGTATCTGTTTCTTCGTATTAATGCGATTAAATATAATTACAACTCGGATTTAAAACAATAAGCCAATTGTTCGTATGGCGTTGTGAGGGTTTAAATTCGCGGAGTGTCAAACTGTACTCGCTGAGAGCTGTGGAACACATCACGGATGCAACAGAGTTCGCAGGTGCGAGCATCGAAGCGTCGTATACGTGGGTACCGAGAGACCGCGAAACCGGCGTCTCTCCTCTGGGACAGAATAAGAAAGAGACGCGGTTTCCCGTCCTCTCCGTCTATTCTGGATAGTAGAGACGGAGAGACGCGAAAGCTCGTACGCGGGTGAGGTGAAGCGAGCGAAAGAGAAATACGTGGCAATAAATAAACGCGGGAAGTGAGATAAATAAAAACTGTGAGATACGAAAAGACGAAGAGGAAGAAGAGGGAGAATGAAAAAAAAAAAAAAAAAAAACGAGAGAAGGAGACGCAGACGTTGCGGAGAAGAAAGGTGGGAGATTGAGGTTGAGACGGAGAGAAATGGATGATCGCGCGCGCGCTCGCGAGAGCCACGAAGAGAAATCGTGTTGCGAAGCGGGGAAGCGGAGAGTAAAAAAAAAATGATGGAGAAAAAAAAACGATCGGAGGCAGCAATGATAAATTAGAGCGCGAAGAGAAAAGGCGGAGAGAGGAACGAGAGAAGTGAGGAATAACGACGGCGCGATAGAGAAAAGAGCTTAGAGTATCCCAACGTTATCGCAACGAGGCAGCGTCTAAGCAGCTGATAAAAGTCCGTGTGTCTACGTGGGACAGATAACGCAAATAGCCCGGTATAAAGAGTCGCATAGATAGAGAAAGATAAAGCACAGGTTCACAGAACAGGTGAATGTCGTGTGTAAAACATATCCGAGCGGCTGAGAGACCAACGCCCGAACTTCGTCTCAAAATCGAGACGCGATTTTTCTACTCAAATCTCTTGTCACGAAATAAAAAAAGAAATTCTCATCACTCGTTGCTTCGTTTTGTTGTTTTTTTTTTTTTCAACATTCACATACATCCCGAGACGGTGACGAAGAACCGTAGAACCACATCGGAGAATAAGAAAAAAATATATATATCGCGAGTGAGATCCCCAATGATACATTAATCGGAATATCGCGTTCGTCTGACGTTCGGTGCATCTTTTTTTTATATTTTTCAAAGTGTCAAGATTCCTACTCGCTGTCTGACTTTATCCATCATCCATTCTTCTCGAAAGCAGATATGTAAATCTTTTTTTTTTTTTCTTTTTTCGATAATTGAAAAAACGCGGTGACAAAAAGTGTGACAAATTATTATTTTTTTTTATTAATTAATTTGCCAGTGTGATAACATATTTTTTTGGGAAATGGAGAAGCCACGTTATTGGGGCGTGCATTACAGGTAAAACTGTGCGCGTGTCCGAGCACCGGATTAATCGAGTTATCGACAGTTTTCATCCCTCCTATCGTCTCGATATCGATTTTTTTTTTTTTTTTTTTTTTTTTTCATTTTACCGACTTTTACGTGTTATATGTAAGATAAATTTAAGAAAAAAACGTAAGTGAAGGAAATTATTAAAAGTTTGTTGTTTTTTCGTTGTTTTTACAGCGGAGGTATGGCCGGGCAGCACTACTGCCTGCGCTGGAACAATTACCAGTCAAATATGACGTCCGTCTTTCATCAGCTGCTACAGACGGAGGCCTTCGTGGACGTCACCCTGGCCTGCAACGAGGCTTCGTTAAAGGCGCACAAGGTAGGCGAGTCGGTGTCCAGTAACGCGAATGAGACGTCTCTCGTTAACCAACAAATACGCGATAGAAATCGAATCAATCGAGAGAAAAAAAAATCGAGACGCGTATGAGAAAAAGAGCTTAAAAAAAAGAAAGAAAAAAAAAAAATGAAAACGAAGCGGATAATCACGATACTCCGATTACGCGTATCTCTCTGCTCGGCTTCTTATCGCAAATATTACATCGTAGGCATTACCTGCCTATTGTATTATATATCTATTGTGATAAAAAAAAAGTCGAGCTATTCTCTTCCTTTATCGATGACGCAATTTCAACAGATTAATTATTTAATATCAATAACAGAAAGAAAAAAAATGATGAATGTAAAAAAAATTATTTTTTTTGCAGGTCGTACTATCGGCTTGCAGTTCGTACTTCAAAAAGCTTCTCCTCTCGAATCCGTGCAAACATCCCACGATAATAATGCCACAGGACGTTTGCTTCAACGATCTCAAATTCATCATCGAATTTGTTTACAAGGGAGAGATCGACGTATCGCAGGCTGAGCTTCAGGTGAGTTAAAAGAAAAAAGAAACAAAAAGAATTCCAAAAAAGAAAAAGAATAGTCGGAAACTCAACCGCACCTTATCAAAGGATTCTCATATTTTCTCACGATTCGTAACACCGAAAAAGAAATCTCTGTCGGTCAGGTCTGCAGTTTCATTTTTTATCAACCGTTGGCTCTGCCTCGCGGCTTATCTACTATCGTTATTTTCCCTCTCTGTATATTCTTATCCCAACCGGGAAGAGCTCTGCTCCGGACGTTCTCATTGCCGACGCAGGATCTCTGCAGCATCGATGTTCTATTAAATCTGAATTATCGGTCGCACGGCGGAGATTTCCGTCTTGTCGACCCCGAGAGATCGGTCTTCGCTGACTAAACGACGATAGGTAATCGCTTCCGAACCGCAAGATAGCGCGAGAATGTCCGGAAACCGCGGATACAATCCGTGCGCGAATAATATCCCCGAAGAAAGTCCTCGTAGGGGAAACTTCGTGAAATTCCGTGCGAACTCGAGACACTCGCATCGCGGTTGTTCCTCGTTCGGTATATCTCGCGTTCGCGTTCGTCTTTATCCGCGGATCCGCGACTATTCAGTAGTAACAACCTCGCCGTAAATAATCCGGCGTTACTCCACTCGCGTCTTTTACACGCGAAATGACTGGCGATTTCGCGTTTCTCGACGTCGATCCTCATCATCGTCGTCGTCGTCGTCGTCGTCGTTTGGCGTCGAATTATCGTGACTCCGTTATCCTTATCGCGTTACTCTGATCTTCGTTAATCCAACACTCGGGTTAGTTTTGTTGTTTTTCGCATCGCGGATTCATCGGACGTGCGGGATTTTTTTTTTTTCAACTCACGATTCGAATCCGCGATCGACGCTCTTTGATTCGACGATTTCGCGGTTACGGTTCTTAAAGCACTTTTCGCGTTTTCCGGCGAACATAAAAACAAAACAAAAAATACAGGAGTACAGAGAGAAGGAAAGAGAAAAATACATAGACGTACCTATTGTCTTGATGTGCGCTCCACTTGGGCCCCCTGTCGAACACGCATCGAGCTCTGCTCCGTTACGAACACACATTTTCGCCGAAAGTAAGAGGTTAGCCTATCATTATTCGAAGCTTACTACTGGTACCTTTATTCTTTATTTCTCTCATTTTTATTTGTTTTTATTATTCTCCTACATCTATATTTAGTATACTCTCTATTATCACTGCTAAATTTTATCTGTTACTTTTTTGCATTAAATTGATTCATTGCCATAGTAATTTATTCATGCGATAAAAAAAAAAAAAAAAAAAAAAATTGAAAAAATTTCGAATTAAGTTTTCGGAGTCGGAATTCGATATCCACGTGACACATGTGACACTTTGTATATGAAGAAAAACCAAACGATAACCGTGAACTTCGGTTCCGAAGTTGATACCAAAATAAATTTACTCGTTTACCTACGTTACAGAGAGTGTTTTTGTTCTCTGTGAGAAACGGCACTTGTCGTATCGAGTGGCAAATCGGTTTACCGGATGAGAAAGAATTGTCGAGTTTTGTTTGTGTTTTTTTTTTTTTCTTCTTTTTTTTTTTTTTATCCCGGATATGAATGCTTCGATGTCTAGATGCGGGTGGGTAAAGACCAGGGAGGAGCGTCGCGACGTCGAAGCCTCGTCGTGACCCCCGCCGCGCCCCGTGAAATCAATAAAAGGACAGTCTTCGACCCCGCGTCTCGTTAGGACGCGCATTGTTCGGCAATCAGGCTACTGCGGGCGACGCTCGCTCAGTGGTTCTCATATCCCGCCTTGAGGGGCGTCCCGCGAATTCTCTACTCTCGCGCGATCAGCTTGTTTCACATCTCGACGCAATTCTTTTTTTTTTTTTCTTTTTTCAACTCCATCAATCGAACAATTTCCGCGATTCTTTCTTATCGGCTTCTCGCGATGCAGAAGTCATTTTAATCGAGTCGACGACCTCTCGTGAGCTCACTATGCGTAACTTTATCGCTACGGAGTCCATTGGCTTCGGTACACTCGCGTAATCCATTGATAATTACGCAATCTCTATCGAGAGTCTCTACTTCGCGATTTAATTATGAAATTTTTTTCTCTCCCATATTTGGCTGTTTGAGAAAATAACGATATATTTCTTTGGAAATTCACAAATTCCCAATGTGTTTCACGAAAGACCCGAAGTATCGAAACTATTTTCACACTGTAGACTTACCTTATCGGGAAATTATCATTGACCTCGACGTTGCGGGTATAATCAACGAGACGGTTTTTTTACTGGTAAAATATTCTATTAGGTAAATAAAAGTGATGGGTTTGGAAACTAAGAAAAAAAGAAATTGGGTTAAGTTAAATTGCAATTGAACATTAAAAAATGAACAAAAGCGATTATTTCTCTATTTATTAGATAACCAAAATTGATGGTTCGGGGATTAAGAAATAATGAAAATTGGACCGAGTAAAATGACGATTCAGCATTAAAAATTGGCAAACGCAATTAGTTGCCTATTCATTAGATAACCAAAGTTGATTGTTCGGAGACTAAGAAAAAAAATCGCACCGAAACAGATGACAATTGAACCTTAAAAATTAGCAAAAGCGATTAGTTGCCTATTGATTAGATAACCAAAGTTGATTGTTCGGAGACTAAGAAAAAAAATCGCACCGAAACAGATGACAATTGAACCTTAAAAATTAGCAAAAGCGATTTATTGCCTATTGATTAGATAACCAAAGCTTATAGATTCGGTGACTAAGAAA
Organism: Buathra laborator; assembly: GCA_934046635.1. Taxonomy (NCBI): domain Eukaryota; kingdom Metazoa; phylum Arthropoda; class Insecta; order Hymenoptera; family Ichneumonidae; genus Buathra; species Buathra laborator. The sequence goes on from OW203892.1 coordinate 15,182,409, forward strand.
AAAAAAATCGAACCAAATCGAATGACAATCGGACCTTAAAAATGATCAAAAGCGATTAGTTACCTATTCATTAGATAACCAAAGCTGATGAGTTTTAGATCTGAGTAAAAAAAAAATAGCCCAAGTAAAAATACCAATTAAACCTTTCCGCGTGTAAAGACACGTTTTTTTTATCCAAGCGCGACTATGCATTGATCGAAATTAGGGAGCGATCGTTCCCACTCTGTTTCCATACAGTTTCCGTTAAACTTCTCTCCTCTATCCAGACAGTGTTTGTACTGGTGATTGAATATTTGCGCCCGATGTCTCTCTCTCTCTCAGCGCGAGCGTTCGCCACCCTCGGGTGAGTTTTCGGGGCTCACGAGGAGAGGACATAGAGAGAGAGAGAGAGAGACCAAGAGAATTGAGAGTGCAAAAATACTCGCGGGGTCTCGCCTAACGCGCGCACACAGTCGATTCTCTCTTCCACAAGGATGGCTTGAGTTTCGTCGCCGTTTCGCTGTCGTTCTTTCTTTTCTTCATTTTTTTTTTCCTCACTTTTTCTTCTTCTCCCATTCCTCCGACGTCCCCTCGAACTCTCGGCAACTCTTGGTCTGTCTTATTTTTTTCTTCGTCCCCCCCCCGGGGTTTCTTTTCTCTTTGTCCCTCGACCGGCCGGGCGCGACGTGCCGGCACGCAACGCGGCACCGCGCTCTCGAACCGTGATTGGTGCAACCAACGAACGCGTGTGTTGTGTTACAACCGCTCTGCAACCCCATCGGTTTTATTCCACGTACCTCTCTCACGATCGCTCGATCTTTCAGCTTTGCTCGCTATTCGACGAAAAAAAAAAAAAAAAATCGATCGTTTGTGCGATTGAAAAAAAAAAAAAAAAAAATTATATTCATCCCTATATATATATGTACGTTGAGCTCATCGAAATCTTTGATGGTAATACCTGGTTATTACTTGCTGTTGATGTATATACATATGCCTACTTGTGTCTCGCGGAGAGAGAGTTCGTCTGTCTTTCTCTCTTGTCGAGAAGCCGCCGAAGCTCCGAAGCGCATAACCCGGTCTTCTTGACTCGTTCCTTTACCAGCCCCGGATGGCCTTGACACGACTGCTGTAAGGCGACACATATAGAGAGAGATAAAGAAAGAGAGAGAAAGAGAGTACCAGGGCCGCAGTCCAGACTCCAGAACTCACGTCTCGATACCATACAGCATCTTTTATACCTACTATAGTACTAAATTTAATCATACGGTGGATGCGTCTTTTGAAAGAATAGTTATCGTAATAGCTGCATCAGCCTATTCCGTGCAATTTACAGACGCGGATAAGTGGAAAAAAATCATCGGTTTTATTTGGTTTTCGCTTTTTTCGGATGTCTGGCAAACGAGAGACCGAACGCGGAAGCATTGACGAGAAACTTCAGTCGCGAAGAGTACGAAACATTTTTTTTTTTTTTTGCATAATAGAAATAATTTCTTTTGTTGTTAATAACGAATTTGTTACTATTTAAAATCTCCGCTCGATAACCGATACGTAAATTTGCGTTAAAAGTAAAACCAATACATGATAATAATGTATTATTTATTATTAAATTTTATTAATATTATATACAAAATGATATTAATAAAATTATAAAAAATAAGAATATTATTTTATTATTATTGAATTGACGAAAGAAAAATAGTTTTGTTCCTTTCGCTATCTGATTCGTTTTTGCCATTGAAAGTAAAATTTCCTCTCCCAGATGGCAACAGGTCGATTTTTATAATGCATGAATAAAAAAAAAAAGGGGGGAAAAAACCGGATTTTTCTTTTTGGTTTACCGCCAGAATGCTTTTATTATCTCTTGTAAAGAATGAGAAGTAGCGGAGAGGCGTTTGAAAAGCTTGGAGAGTTCGGTGCACCGTGTCGGGTTCACACTCTCGTCTCGTGGAAACTCGTCTCTCACTTCCTCCCACGCCATGTCCATGCATTCTCATTCCCAGAGTATTCGCGGGAGGCGAGTGAAATCCCCCCACCGTGCGAGAATGGGTATAGAAGCGAAGAAAGAAAAGAGGAAGGATATCCGCGAGTTCGCGAAGAACATTGCGCGGATGACCTCCTTGTTCGAAGAGGAGGGAGACTCGCGTCCCACCGACAAGTGGCACACTTCTTTCTTCTATGCTCCTTATTCTTATCTTTTTTTAAATCATTATTCTCACTTCTTTCGCTCTTTCTCTCCTCGCCATTCGATATTTATCTACTCCGTTACGAGCTATCGCACGATTGTATTTCGAGACTTCCCGTTTCTTCGACCGGCAAACAATCGATTTGCGAAGTTTTTATCCATTTTTTTTTATCATATTCGATAATCGAGTTATTCAATTCTCCGTTTCGTGTAACAATGAGTAAAAAAAAAATATAAAAAAAATACAGAGACACGAAGAAAGATAAAGAAGTTGGATAAAGCTGCTCCCGAGGCTGACCTCGTTCCCTATAGTCCGTACAGACGTTCTTGCTTGCCTGGCTGACCGGCTCGCGCTCGTTGCAACGGTTACGGAGAAACTCGGACACCTGGCCGGACCAGGAACTCTTCTTCTCTCGCTCACCTCTCTTTCTTCTATACTACATATATATATAGATATATATGTATGTGTCCATACAACTTCTACTTGCCAGCTCTCTGGGCTATCTGTTCGCGAGGAAAGCGCGCGTAGTGCGTATTGCTTGTACCGTTCGCTCGGCCTTGAACTTTCCTCGTACCATAAACATACCCAGACACAGGAAAACCTTCAAGAACGTGTATAATCCTCGAAGAATTCAAAGTCTTCGATAGCCGCGTGTATCCCATGCTAACACCAGTATTATACAAAACGTATATCGAAGTATTATACTGTTCGATATCCTTGAAATATAATAATAATGATAATAATCTTTAAACCATAGTATTCCGGCGGCTCGGACTTTATGCAGATATAATTGAAAATTTATTCGAAGGACTGTACAGAACCGACGTTCGCGATTTCGCAGCCGACGAGACACACGAGTATCTCTCTTGGAACGTTTGCGTGCACGGCGCGGCGCGGTGCGGCGCGGCGCGGCGCGCGATGCCGAAAATCTTCGATGAGCCACGAAGTCAAAGCGGCATCGAGAATCGCCATTATTTCAGACAAATAAATCAATCGCGAAGCATTACTCAATATTAATATTATTAACATTATTATTTTCTTTACAAGTTATTTTTTTATCGATCATCCAACAGACAAAATAACTTCAATTCGTTAAACTTTAATTCGAAAGGTTTCTTCTCTTGTAACGAAAATTTAAAAAGAAAGTATATTTTTAAATTAATTAATTATCAATAAAAAAAATCATATTTTTAAAATATTTTTTGTAGACTATAATGTTTCTATAAAATTACAATTATTATTGGGGCCTCAAAAACCCCAATGAGAATTTATTTTTTGCATTTTTCTTCAAATCAAATCATTAGAATTTTCTTTAATCGTTACTATCTTTCATTTAAATGCTCCCCGGTAGTTCCTTATTAATGAATTATCAATGGCGAACAATGCTTCGAACTCGCGAAATTTTCGGCTCGACTGTACGAGCGAATAGTGCGCGCGGTCGCTCACGGTTTCTGCAACGCGACACGTATAAACTTCGTAAGTGTGCGTGTGTATGTTAGTGTATGTGACAGTGCGTGCACCAGCAACGTCGGGGGGTGTAGCGGGGTGAGGGGGGGGAGGGGGGGGGAGGAGATGTGCAACGTGGTATGCGTAGAGAGACGACTGGAGCCGCAGATTCCCTTTGTCCGCGCAAACTCTGCACCAACCCGCGACAGAGAGTTCGTCCTCTCCGTCTCACTCTCTCGCCAAATCCAACTCGGGGGTTCCTGTCTACGCGCTGTCTTTCTTTCTCCTATCTCTGGTCTTTATACCTCTCCTCTCTCTTAGGTTGTCCCGACGCATACACTCGACTCTAAACGCGTCGTTGTACGAGCGCCGCGTATACTATGTATGCGCGCGGCTTTTATCCGTGTGTCCCATACGTACATATAATCGAGAGTCTCGGTTTGGGCGCGTCCCGGCTGTTGGTCGGGGCTATCGTTGTATGTATGCGTTGTGTGTGCCGCTGCTGCACGCACGGCATCGCGCAACCCTATGAACACTTCCTCGGGTCTCTCTCAATGGAGAGACACGCAACTCCCGAACGATATAACACTCGTAAGGAATTTTTTAACGAACATTCACGAAAACGTGGCGATTCTCATTATTTTCCGTTTATCTTAATTTTCTTCGTAATAAGAAAGAATCCGAATTACGAAAAGAAAAAAAAAAGTAAAATATAAAAAATTATCGTGAGAACTCGAACAGATGTTCTATCCGATATAAATAAATTTTTTATTTATTTTTTTCCACGTGAGTAACAATAAACATTAACAATCCTTCGCTTTTATATTCATCACAATAATTTTATATATTTATATCAAGCCGTTTTTCCAACATTTACCGAATTATCTTGTGTAAGATATAGATGTGCATTGGTAGCGTCGAAGGGTATCTCTCGGACCCTCGAAAAAGCGAGCGAGCGTATTATAGCTTACACCTGTATATGTATATATGCGGTGTATAGTTATAGCCGTAGAGAGAAAGAGAGAGAGAGAGAGAGGTATAAGCTCTGCGATGCTGGCAGTGCGCAGAGAGAGCGGTTCGGGTTCTCTTCGCGTTCGTCTCCTCTCCACGAGAGAGCGAAGCCCCCTCAGACCATACTACCACCATCATCATCATGGAGGCAAAGACCCGTGCAGACAGCCAAACAACGGGGGTCTCCCCTCCCCTCCCCCCCTTCTCTCTCTCTTCCCCCTTCCCCGTCCTCGAGATTATCCACGTTCCGATAGATCGATCCTCTCTGTCGCCCGCATACCTTTAGACGCGCGACCATAGAGAGTTAGTCGGCAACCTACTACCGCTTGGCGCACAGACCCCCGACGCCTCTCTCTCTCTGTGTCCGTAAACTCTTCTCTCCCTTCTCCGTACCCGCGCTACCTACAAAACCCCCCTCGTCTCTCCCGTTTGTCCTCGTCTGCACGGGCGGACGACTCACCCTTTCGGGTACTCTTCATCCTATCCCTCTCGAGTATCAACGGGTCCGCAGACCTCTCGTCCGATTTTCGCGCAGGTCTAACCCGCAGACTCGTTGCCTCTCTGTCCAACGTGGCGCGCATCCATATGCACTTCCCTACTCGTAGTGGTAGTACCGGCAGTATACTATAATACATCGTAGTCTAAACAGTCGTGTGATTGACCGCTCAAGCAGTCCTGTAAAAACCAGTAATCGGCATACCATTTTCTTCATTCATTAAAAATGATATTTTTACTCAAAAAAAAAAAAAAAAATCTTTCATAAATTCCCAAAAAAATTGTAACCAAAAATAATATCGCTGCGTTATTCAATCCAATCATTGAGTATTTCTTTATTCATTCCGAAACGTTGGTTACTCCGAAAAGAGTTGCCCATGACTAGTCGACGAAAAGCGTATTCCGTAGACTAGACGATGTGTTCTCCACACATCGTCCGCACGCTCTTCGGCTCTCATGTTCGTCTCGACGAGAGAGCTGTACAGAGCCTTGTTATATATATATATATATATGTATATATAGATATATGAAGAGACGAAGCATAGAAGTACAGTGAGACTCAGTCTGCCCCCACTATCTTCCCGTTCTCTCGACGTTCCCTCCCGTCCCGCGGATCCTCATTGGCCGCGCCTCTCTCCACCTCGCTCGTACCTCTCTACTACTACTACTACTACTACTACTACTACTACCGCTGCAACGTCATCGCAATAGCCTCGAAGGGGTTTATATCAACCTCGTCGCACCCACGCGTCTCCGCATCACTCTTACTCCGTTCAATCTCCGACACGTACATACATTGCCTTCTCCTCGTTTCTCTTTGGAGTATATATCTCCCTTTCTCGGTTTCTCGCTCCGCTCGGTGTTGGATGCTACGAGAGCCAAGCATCCACCAGGCCTGAGCTTTGCGTAGCATGCTTGCCGCTGCTGCTGGTGCTGCTTGCCTATAGCCTTCTCTCTGTGCTCTCTTCGTCTCGTCGGCGAATTTCGCCGTGGCAGCCGAGAGCAGAGCGCCTCACTCTCTGACTCTCCTCTTCTCCTCTCTCGGGGCATCGTCGTCTCCTCCGCCGCCTTCCCTCTTTCCCTATGCTTTAGCTCTGTTGCCGCTGTTCTCGACGCCGACGCCGCTGCTGCTGCTGCTGCTGCTGCTGCACGGCTATCCTCTCGATACCCTCCCCGCTCGCCCTCCTCGCCAACAACGAACAGAGATAGAAATAGCAAGGGAGACGGATGTATTTGACTGAGAGCGAGCGAGAAAGAGAAAACCTCGACGCCGCCGCCGAATGCCATTTCACTTTCGTTGGGCTTCGCCACGGAGGAGAGCGGGCCCCGCCGCCGCTGCTGCTGCTCTGCTGCTGCTGCTGCTGCTGCCAGGAATTATCCTCCCGTTCTCTACGTCGTCGTCGTCGCCGCCGCCGCCGTCGTCGTCGTCGTCCGAGCGTCCCTTTCTCGCCGGGCGCTCGTACGTTCTCGGCGTGTCTCTCGTCGTCCGCGTGTTTTATCCTCTCTCTGGGGCTCTCTTCTCGTCTACTTCAACTCTCGGCCCGCTCTTTTATAATACAGCAGAATATAACCCCGCGTTATAGGGACTCCACGGTTATCTCGTAGGTGCATTATTTTTTTTTTCGTCGATTTCTCGACGCATATCGATATTAATCGCGGAATTATTTTCGGTAATTTTTTTTTTGTTTTTTTGTTTTTTTAACCTGTAAAAATTGAAGGCGTAGGATACAATTTATTTATTTAATATTAAACTGTTATACGTCGCCGGAAGTCGCAAACGTGCGGACCTTCGGGACTCGGGAACACTTCGATATTTTTGTTTTTTTTTTTATTGGATTATATATTTTCTTTTTTCTTTTTCTTCACTTCATCTTCGCGCCAACTTTCTTTGCGGGACTCAACGCACATACACCAGTTTTTACTTTTCTCGGTTTGCTTTCTTTCGTTTATTCATTTCTCGCCGTTTGCCTCATTCGCGTTCTTTCTTTCGACTCTTTCGGCTCTCTTTCTTTCTTCCTTCTCCTTCTTCTTCTTCTTTCCGAGGCCGAGGAGAGGACCTCGAGTTTATCCACCACTACTTTGCTCGTTCTCTCTCCCTACTCTTTTTCAAACACACAACCGTCGACATCCTCCCCCGCGACGCTCGTTCGCGCCGCACGTCTCGTCTCTTCTTTCCTTCCACGGCGCCCCGCGAGGGGACACCGTTCCTACGCCTACGGAGTGCCAGGTGAGTGATAAACGATATAACTTTCTTCGCGCGCTCGTTCGTCGTGTTTCTTCTTCTTCTTCTTCTTCTACTACTACTACTTCTTCTTCACGTCGTGTTTCTTCGTTCTCTTCCGTTTCGCGTTCCGGTTCGTCTCGTCTTTTCTACGAGTAGCGTGGTGTATAAGCAATTTTCTACGTATACAAATTGTGTGCACATTCAATCCAACGATTCTCGTGCGTCCGTCGTGTGTGTTTATGTGTCGCGTCTACGTGCGCTTGTTTGTGAGATACACTGTGATTTTTTATTTATTTTTTTTTTTCTTTTCGTTTTTATTTCATAAGAAATATTTCGTAAAAGTGATGGGGTAAAGGGAGTCGAGGTAAAAGAAAGTATCGCGCTTGTCGCGAAACTCAATTTACCCGAGCAGATTCGACGGTAATGTTGCAATTCGAGAGTTTTTTTTTTACCTCGTGTCTTAATTCGATTGTGCCCCGCGCGTTCTTTGTGGCCACTCGCGGCGAAGACTTTGCCATCCGTATTAACGTGATAAACCGTTCTTTCGTCGCTCGTGAAAATTTGTCGGAATTAATTTCAATTTTTTTTCTTTTTCACTCTTGTGTAACAATCTTTTAGTGTAACAAAGTCCGGAGATTAAACCTGTTGAGACAAATCTCTATTTGGTTACAACCTGTTTAGTGCATTTTTTTTTTAACGTAGTCAAACAATTATATACATTTTTTAAATTTAATCCAATGTTTTACATTTAATGGAGTTTTGTGGATTTATAGCTAACTTAGAGTTAATATAAGATGAGAAACATTGATAATGATGGGGTTGAGACGATGTAAAAAAAAAAAAAAAAAAAAATGCGATAAATTGTCAGGGCAAATTTCGTAGACGAGTTTTGCATGCCTTTGCCTCGAGTTTGCTCTGTCTGCACGTTTGCCGGGCGAAAGCTGTGCACAGTTCCGTGGCGAGAGACCGTCGGGTAGGCCGCCGCTGGTGCCTTTCCTCGCTCTTGTCCCCGTTGTACACTCCTCGATCTTTCTCTCTCTCTATCTCTCTCTCTCTCTCGCGCCGATTCGCCCAGCGCGCATTGCCTCGCCGACCGAAGTGGCGAGGAAGTGACTTTACGAGGGCCCTCGGAAACGTCTGCCTCTGCCTCGCGAAGAGCCGCCGGCTCCACGGTCTACGGGGCTTCGAGCTTCGCGTCCTCTTTTCTCGCGATCCAACCTCTCGACGTCTGTCTCGCTTTCGCATTATCAACCCTCTTTCCTTCGCACGTTCGTAAACATTCTTGCACGTTGACTCGAAAACAGCGCGGAACGACGTGGTTTTCTCACTGGAGCTTAATAACTCGGCTGCCCTGAGTGCGCTGAGAGTTATAACGAATTTGTATGGATCGCTGAATAGCCCAGTGGACCCGGACAGTGGGCTGCACTTCGGCAACGAGATATTCAGCATCGCAACAAAATATCTTTTGGTTCTCGGAAAAATGGTCCACTGTCGAATAAATGGTTGCATCGTTGAGACGAAGATTTCAAAATTATTCGAGAAATACGATGCAATAGGGGGAGAAAATTCAAAGTGGCAAAGCATTTGAAATCATGGAAAAGTTTTTAGTACAAGGGACGGATCAACAAAAAAATGTCGAATTAACGTCGCGGAACATCGAGTATCTTAAGGCTCGATTTTTTTTATTGAGAATTGAGTTAAAAGATGAAATATTAATTCAATTTGGATTAATCTTTTTGTAAGTCGCATTGCCGAAAATCTCTGTAAAATGAAATTGCGGAAAAAAAGGGAAAACTGAAACGTTTGGTAGAACTGCGGTCGGCGGATTTTACTGCGAATTACAAAGGGCTCCAAAAATTTCTATAAGAATTATAGGTACGCGAGCACTCAGTACACCATAAACTTCAATCTAAAAAATAAATAATGTTAACAAAAATTGCATTGGACCATAAAATATTAATTCAATTGATATATTTTTTTTAATTCACTTTGCCTAAAATCGTATTAAAGTGGAATTACGAAAAAAATTGTGGCGTTAACCGGATTTACGCTGAAGTTGGGGTTCGGGAATTTTACTACGAATTACAAAGAACTCCAAAAAATTCTATAAAAATTATACACGAGCGCTCATTACACCATAAACTTCAATCTAAAACAATGAAAATAAAAATATAAATAATTTCTTTATTCATATTGTTCAATTTGTATTTTTAAATTATTAAAAATTGTATTAGAAGATAAATTATTCACTTTGATTAATTCCTTTATAACTCACGTCCCCCAAAGTCGTATTAGAATGGAGCCGCGAGAAAAACTACCGGAAACTGAGGACCGGAGATCTTACTGCGAATAAAAATCAATAAAAATGATATCTAAGTATTCATTACACCTAAAACTTCAATCGAACACAATATCGCTAAAGATATTATTCATTTCAACGAAATAACTCGAAGATCCAGAAATACACCCGTGTAACGGTTATTACGAGAATTATTCACTGCTACACAACGTGTCCCTTCGTCTGTTCCCGTTTGTCTCATTCTTAGTAGTGTTGTAAAGCACGTGGTGCAAAAGGGCTCGTCGTCGTCGCTGAGTCTCCTCCATTCAGTAAGAAGGTTACGGACGGAGAAGAGTATCCCTCTCTATTCCCCTCGTAGCCACTTGGTTGTGAAAGAGCGAGTCGGGAAGATTGTGTTTTCTCGCGACTCCGCCAGTTACATTATCAATTCCGTTATGACGCCGTATTCGTAATACTGGAGTACGAGAAAGAGGGTAGAAGAAGAAGGGAGGTGGAGGGGGGGGGGGGGGGGGGGGGGGTAGAGAGGTTTCAATAGTGAGAAAGTGAAAAAGATAAAGAGATAGAATTCCATTCTACAATCTTCGCGGATTGGCCTCTCTTCCTCTTCTTCGCTAAGGTTCTCTCACTTCACCCCCGTGGCCTCTTGGCTTCCTTCGCTTTCATCCTTCTTCATTCACTCTCACTTTCCCCTCTCTCCTATCTCCTTTATCTTTATTTTCTTCCTTCTCTCCTTTTTCCCCACCTTCGCTGTACGTTTCTCACCGAGCAAACGACTTCTCTGCCAGCTACTGCTACTGCCACTACTACTATTACTACTACTACTACTACAGCTGCTGTAACGCGATAGTGGAAAAAGGATCGCGTGCTCCATCGTGTGCCCTCTTGCGAGCACCTAACCGTGAGAGCAAAAGAGGACGACAGATGTGAGAAACCTCCCCCCTTTTCACTTTTCTTCGGTTCTCTCTCAGTCTCACTGTTACTCTCCCTTTCGTTTTCTCCTATCTCTCTAACGGAGGCAAAAAAAAGGAAGTGCGATGGCACACCAGTACTACGCTCCCTTTTCACGGATTTACACCTGTTGGACTCGCCAGCAAAACGGCTCAAGCGCACCCGATTATTTATTTCTCAAAAGAAAACTTCGTCTTCGTGCCTCAAACACTTCGCACGTTTTTTTCTCTCATCTTCGCGCGTTTATTTTTTATTTTCATTGTTGGCCGACATTTAAAATCATTTCGCAAATTATTCATTTATTCCAAAATTAATTAACTTTTTGTCGATCAACTAAATAACTAATATTAATTACACTAAAGCTACTTGTATAAATTAACGTTAGAATTTTTTTCGCCAAAAACCGTAGAAAATTCATTCGAAAGGGTTGTTATACAACATTTTTTTAAGTCGTGATTTTTTTTTTTCGGAAATGAGAAAACCGATGTAAAACGGAAGTAGACGATGATGTATAGCGAATGAAAATTTTCTCGTTATTTGTCTCGTTTCTTTCGTTCCGTCGTCGAGGGAGGAGGGGTTAACAGACATGAGATTTTTTTTCACCTCTTTTCGCGCCAATTAGTTTGGGATTATAATTGCTCGGGCGGGCCGATGCCCTTGAACCCTAAGTATTGATTGGTGAGCTCGGGTATTCTGGCAGTGGTCGACGAGGGAGGTTTTCTCATTTCCCCCCTTCCCCCTGTCCCCTGCCCCTCTTGTCCGCAACTACGGTGGTCGTACCTATTACGATATATAGTATAGGTCCCTGGTTGCCGGTACCCATCCCTCCTCTCCTTGCATCGGCGCCCAACGCCTGCGGTAAAACCCTCCCCGGGTGCTGATGTCGCTCCCGGTGGCTTCTCTCCCGGTCCTCGAGGCAGGTTCCCCGTTGCCGGCGTGTCCCGCTGTCGTCGGCGTCGAGCCAACGCTTTTTTTTTTATCCTATTTCACCCCTTTTATCCCCCCGTTTGATTGAACGACGTCGAAACGCCATTTGGCGTGAGCTACCGGGCGAGCTTCGTCTCGCACACCCGATGCTAACCGAGGAGATTCGTCACTCCTAACCACGGGGTTGTAGAGCTTCCACGGAATTTTACTATGCAAGAATTTGCATAAAGAGAGAGAGAGAGAGAGACAGAGAGAAAGCTTCGTCGTCAATTTATATCGATTAAAATATCCTCGATATCGAGAGTTTGCCGCTAATGAAAGATTCTGTATTTAAAAAGAAATTAAAAAATAAAATTCGTTCCGATATGAGAACGAGCTTCGCGGCGCTCACCTTGCGCTTTAAAACTCGCGGAATCACGCGACGCGGGAGAGAGAGAGGGAGGGTTTTTCGCTGGAAACGACCGAACGGTTAGGGGGAGGGTCGATATACGTTGGGAGTTACGGAAAGCTTCGTCGCCGGCTTTTCCCCATTCTTCCACAAGGGGTTTTTGCCTTCGCTTCGCATAACCGACGTGGTCTCGGGGCCTCCAAACCCGCGCGACACACACACCCGTGTCTCGCCATCGTCGGCCCGCGGAATCCCCGTTCTCTACCTTTCGAATGCCGCGTCGCTGCTGCTGCCGCCGCCGCTGCTGCCTCCTCAATTCCGGCCTAATCGCGAGGCAGACCCGGGTTGATTAAAGAACGGAGCCGCGCTCACCAACGACCGGCTTGCACGCTTCAGAAACGAATCCGTTCGTTCTGCTGGCTACGTTACGTTATTTTTTTCTTTATTTCACTGTTCCTTCCTTTATTTTTTATTGTAATTTATTCCTATGTCTATGTCTCGTTTACACTCTGACCTCGGTAATCGGAATTGTCGGCAAGTTTTTCCTCCTCACGTGGCGTTTTTTTTTGTTTTTTTTTGTTTTTTTTTTCGAATGCCGAAACTTGGAAAAAAAAATCGGTTAAACCGACAAAATCAGCGCTTGGGGGTGGCGAAACAAATATTTCATTCATGAATGAATGAAGAATAGTTATTCATACCAACTGTTACTTAAATTCACTATTTCTTTCCATACCATGACAAGTCTTTTTTTTTTTTTAAGGAACCGATTATTTATTTCGTAACCCGCTAACGCCGATTTTGTCAGTTCAACCGATTTTTTTTTTTTTTTTCAGTGTAGAATTATCGTTTCGTGTTAAACGAGCGATGACGAGATGCGCTTTGATTGAGATTCATTTATATTATTATTATTCATAGTTTTTTATATTCATTTAACTCGCGAGAAAATCATTTTATTTTTATTGTAATAACTAAAATTCGATTTTTCGACGATTCCCGAGAGGCGATGTACTTATTTTTTTGTTTTTCTTGAAAAAAAAAAAAATAGTCCCTGCTGAAGACGGCCGATCAGCTGAAAATCAAGGGCCTCTGCGAGGTCCCGGAGAGCAGAGAAGGACCGCCCCCGGTGAGCCTCAGTTCACCACCGCCCCGTGATACCGGCACGACGAGGTTAAACTACTTCACGAAACTTAAGAGGCATAATCCGAGATACAAGAGGCAGAGAACGACGTTCGAGCCACGCGCAACGAGTACGGATTCGCGTCACTACGACAAGTACAAAGGAGAAGAGCACATAGGAAGCGACATCGAGGGCCTCGGCGGTGACAACAACAAAGAGGTGTTTTTCTTTTCTTTTTTTTTTTTTAACACAAAATTATTCATTGAATTCAATTCATCTTAGCCGTTCGGCATAACCGCGGAGAGACGAGAGAGGCGAAATATTTCTCTCCCTCGTGTCTCATCGCATATACAGTAGTTACGTTTGCGACTGAGAGCAGCCGAGTTAAATTTGTACCGGATGTTCCCGTAGAACCACAGAGGCGACTGGCAGACGGAGGATGAGGAGTGCGGCGCGGAGGCAGCATCAGTAGTCCTGGAATCCTGCCAGCGCGACAGCAACAACGTTAACGGTACAAACAACAATAACGGTAAGCCAAAATCGTACGACAATGTCGCGCCCCGCACCTGAGTCCACCCGCGTTATTTCCGGTAGACAACGGTAAATATTCCGAGAAAGTGAAAATTATGGAAAACTTTCAATTTCGTTATGTATCATATTGCTTTCGGAAGTTATTTCTGTTTTGTTTTGTTTTTTCTTTTCTTGTTTATTCGCAAACGTAAGAAAAAAACGCTACTCAGGCGCGAGGCGCTTTGCCATATTGCGGGGGCCGTGGGGACAGACCCTTTTCACTTGGAATAAAAAGGTGACATGTTCTGTCACACAGGCTTAGGTCATTACGGTCATCATACGGATCCTGGAGAGGTTGATCTACCGCCCGAGACCCAACCAACACCACCGAGCGCTACACTTGTCGGCACGACGATAACGCATCTTCGGGACACCGATCATCACTCGACCGGTACACTTTCGCGAATCTTATATAAAAAAAAAAAAAGAAAAAAAAAATGCCTATTTAATTTGCACATCGGTTGCTGCTCATGTTTTTTTAGTCAGCGAACGTCGAGTGGTAGAGAAGGTGGTGTAAACGGCGAATTAAAAAAAAACGAGCGAGCGATGGCCAAATTTAATTTGTATTTTTCTTATGACTCGATACTTTTACCAAATATGATTTTTAAAACTCCCGGGATGCATCGCGCGTTGGGATATTTCTGACAAAACTTTCATTTGTCGACCAAAGTTCAAAGAAGAAATTCCTTAATTTCACTATAATTTGATAGATTTCGCAACTTGATAACTCAGAACGTTCCTAAGTTATAGGGGTTTACATTCTTCGCGGTTGATATCAAGATATTTTTTACTAAACATAATCTCACAACATTTCTAAATATTTTTATTAACATTAGTGAGTCCTGTCGGTTTTTTTCGTACGCCAACGACGCGAAATTTCGGCTGCGAAAACGAAAGAAAACTGTCGTTTCCGCAATCATCAACGTTTTATCGCCGACGAATTTGTCTCTTATTTCGCTTTCTCCTTCAATGCTCGATGTCGAAAGTCGAATCATAAGATAAAAAAATGAATTACAGTCATTATCAGTCTTAAAGTATTTTTAAACTCGAGAACTGCGCTGCTATTGTTTAGAACAAAAAGCAAAACTCTTATTTTAAATATGTAAATAATTTTCAAATCGATACGAGATATAATATTACCTATACACGCGGAATTTCTTATCACTAACAATAAGGAACGATCGGCATATACACGCGGGACGAGATGGCACATCCCGACTGTGTCTACCGTTAGACAACACATAAATGAGCAGCAGCAACGAGTTTCGCTCATTAGTTCGGGGAGGGAATCGGAATAATTGGTCTAATCGGCCTTAACTACTCGTGATTAGATTTGCTTTGCTCGGTTCGTGACGGCCCACGCAGTCTTGTTTAACGTTCCCGACGACCGGTAGGGTTTCACGTGCATCGAACGCGCGCGCGATCGCATCACCGTTCAACAGTCCACTTACAATAACACAGTTGTGGCCATTCGTTCGATTTTTTTCTCTTAATTCCTCTTTTCTTTACCCCGGAGAATCGATTTGTGATATTCGTTTGTATTTCTCGACGCGCAGATATTCAGAACTGTGACAGCGTCAAAATTAAATTCGAGACCCTTCACACGATGGATTCATCGGACACGATCGACATCGACAGTCACATGTCCGATCGGGCGAGCGTCAGTTGTAAACATGCAGCCGAAAGCGACAACATGATGATGATAACGCCGGAACTTTTGGGACTCATGCCTTCCGGTAGCTCGGTACACTCGGACTCCGGTGAAAATAATTCGAGAGGCGGAGGTTCGGGATCTCATCATCACGGGTCAAAATCGTGGACGCAGGAAGACATGGATGCGGCACTCGAGGCTCTCAGAAATCACGATATGAGTCTAACGAAAGCGTCGGGTGAGAATTTAATGAAAATTAATTATTAACTATTTGAAAATTTCAAAACTTCCGTAGAGAATCTAATTTTTTTATTTTTTCTACAATTTTTTATTTTAGCGACCTTTGGAATTCCCTCGACGACACTCTGGCAAAGGGCTCACCGACTGGGAATAGATACACCGAAGAAAGACGGACCGACGAAATCGTGGAGCGACGAGAGCCTAAATAACGCTCTCGAAGCATTGAGAACCGGAACGATATCCGCGAATAAAGCTTCCAAAGCGTTCGGTATACCGTCCAGTACACTTTATAAAATCGCGAGGAGAGAAGGCATAAGGCTTGCGGCACCTTTCAACGCTAGTCCCACAACATGGTCGCCGGCCGATCTCGATAGAGCCCTCGAAGCGATAAGATCCGGTCAGACATCGGTGCAGAGAGCGTCGACGGAATTTGGCATTCCTACGGGTACACTGTACGGCAGATGCAAAAGGGAAGGCATCGAGTTGAGCAGAAGTAATCCCACGCCGTGGAGTGAGGACGCGATGACGGAGGCACTAGAGGCTGTTAGGTGAGACAGCAATTTTCTCCTATTTTCTGTTATATTTCTCCGATCGAAAAAAACAAAAAAAAAAAAAGAAAAATTGCCAATTTGTCGAACTCGTTTGGACGATAATTCAATTATTGTCATCAGATTGGGACACATGAGCATCAATCAGGCGGCCATTCATTACAATCTTCCGTATTCGTCGCTTTACGGAAGATTCAAGAGGACAAAATACGAGGATCCGGTGGTCAGTGAGATGTCGCAAGACGGAAGCAATCCGCACTTTCATTCGCATCAGAGCCCACATCAGAATCACTCGTCCTCCCTTCCCGATCAAATGCCTTATCAGGGTAGCTGAAACTTACCCCTCTACTAGACCGGACCAACGGGACTAGCGTAACAAAAAAAAAACAACAACAACAACAACAAAAGAACACGTTCGCGAAATTCGTAACTCGCGATCGGAATCGTGCAATCCTCGGTGAACCGAATCACGGTGCGGCATCCGAGCCAAGCGAATAATACATCACATCAGGGACGCGATAAATTTCGTCCGATTGATATTTTTATTTTTCTTTTTTTCTACGAGAATCAAAATGATTCGCGAGCTCTGAGCGGAAACGCAAAACAAAAACAAAAAAAAATTAAACTAAAAAGAATGGAATTCAACGAATTCGATTCTACGCAATAAGCAGAATAACAAAACAAGAAAAGAAAAAGAAATGAAAGAAACAAAACAACACATTACAAACATCACATACGAACAAACATTTGATAAGTTTTCCTATTTAAAGATCCGGGATGAGATCCCGTAAGCGCACCGTTTGATCGCGGAAGTTGTTGCCGACGCAAAGTTTGCTCTTTACGCCGCGATAAAAACAAAAATGACGAGAAAAACGGTACATACACTTGCAGTATTAGGAAGGAATAACTGTGAGGCGAGATGTGCGTGTGTGCGTGTGTAAAAAAAAATTCCCGCGTTCCAACTTTAGCCATTCGGCTATTCGGATTTGCGGTAACGGAGTTTTTTGAAAATTGATTTGTTTAAAATAAGGATTATTTATAACGCGAAAGAGAGATAGGATTGAGAAAGAGCATGAATTTGTACAGGCGGGACGCGAGTCACCGCGAAAGACTTTTCGTATTTTTAAAAGTGAAAATAAAAACAAACAAAAAATAATAATGGGTGCCTAGGGGGCCAACGAGAGGACGATATGTGCGGTTATAATCGCAAGGCAGATAACTTATATTATTGTTCTTCGTTGTAATTGTTTCGTTTTTTGAGTAGACTGTATACAAGGAAAGAAAAGAGACTGGTCCACGAAAAAGACGACGCTAAAGCTCGTTGCGAAACCGACGAAAAAAAACGCGCAACTTCCTCATTATTCATTTTTTTCCGCTTCATTCTCGTTCGACGAAGTCGAGTTTCATTTTTTCTATAATTTGGCTTATGAAAAGAAAAGAAAATAAGCGCGAGAGACTCCTAGGCAGATGAATAATAACGAAGATGGAAAGATTTATTATTTAGTTGGCATACGAATGAAAAAAAATGAAAAAAATAAAACGTCTTATAATACGTAAAAAAAATTCCAGGGGGGTGCGCAACTTTCTACATATTTTAGATGTTTCGAAGCGCGCGCACGAGTGCAAAGCAAAAAGATTTAGAAAGGCCGGCTCGTTTTTTTTTTTTATATTTTTATTTATTTTATTGTCTTCCAGAGCAATTTTAGCCGTATAGCTCTTTTATCACAGACGCAAAAAAAAGAAAGGACAAAAAATACGACTAAAAGGAAAAAAAATCAATAAAACAGAAACCGTACGTACTTGACGATGTTGCGCGGCAAAAGGCAGATAAATAAAAAAAAAAAAAAAAAAGACTTGCGTTTTGTCGCGTTTCGTGGAATGGACTGAATAGGATACGAGAGCGAATCAAGAAAAATAATAAAGCAATTGATTTCTATGTTAGAAAACAAAGAAATTTTGGGGCCGGCGAGCATCGCAAAAGTAACCCGGAGGGCTGATCGGGAACAAGAATTTTTTGTTCCATAGGAAAAGTTCTGTTCCGTCACCTCGCGGCGCAACTGCCACGCGTATCAATACGTTTACACACACTATTAATTTATCATGCTCACAGCTACTATATATTGTATAAGAGTACATAAAAAAAAAAACAAATATAAAATCTATCTATATTAATGATAAATAAATGTACAGTTTATATATTTTAAATTAAAATTTAATGCAACTGTAAAACTCCTGTGTCTGACAATCCCTTTAATTACTTTTATCCCGTAAAAGGAAATGAAAAAAGAATGAAAGAAAAAACAAAACAAAGAACTACTTAATCTATAATCTATACGACGACTGCGGCTTTGCACCTTTTACGTGACTGTCCGACTTTTCAGGACTTTGCTGCGAAAATTGGCGTCCGATACCTAACTCGCTGCTTCAGCGCAACGGTTTTGCGCAGAATCCCCGCGCGGGGGCGGCCGGGGGGTCAAAAGCGTCGCAACGGTCGCAACGCCTCGTCCACAGCAGTCTGCTGCGAATTGCTTCAGAGCGAACGTTTAACGCGCGAATCTTCGGGGTCAAATGTTAACTTAAAGTCACTGCCGTAGCTTCTAATTAGTGTATCTCCTTCGCGTTTATTCTCCATTATCCTTAAAATCGACGAAACTTCGATATACATTCGCAAAGAACATGGCTGCCACCGATCACAACGACAATTGCATTTTTTGCAAAATCCTCAAATCCGAAGCACCTTATGACAGTGTTTACGAGGTAAGAAAAAAAACAAAAAACAAGATACACGCGGAAATGTAGCGACTCGTAAATTGTTTTTCTCGATCTGCTAAACAGTTTTCGGTCGATAAAAAAAACGATCGCGAATGATCGTTAATAGATTTTCTTCTATTCGTTCGTAGGATGATGACATTTTGTGCATCAAAGACATCAAACCTGCGTCGACGCATCATTATT
Source organism: Buathra laborator (assembly GCA_934046635.1). NCBI lineage: Eukaryota > Metazoa > Arthropoda > Insecta > Hymenoptera > Ichneumonidae > Buathra > Buathra laborator. Next base: position 15,201,390 of record OW203892.1, read on the forward strand.
TGATTATACCAAAAAGTCACATATCAAGTGCCAAAGATTTGAAACCCGACGATGAGCCGCTATGTAAGAAATTTTTTATTTTTCTTTAAAATGTAAGTCATATTTTCCATTCCGTTAATATTTTATCGTCAATGTCGATATTTGACATTACAGTTGACAAAGTTGTCGATACGGTGGAAGTTGTCTGTGCGCAGCAAGGATTGGAACTCGCGTCGGTGCGCACCGGATTTCACTGGCCGCCTTTCACGACGGTTAATCATCTGCATCTTCACGTTATAGCGCCCGTCGAGAATATGGGTTTTGTTCAGAGGATAATGTTTAAACCGGACTCCTTCTGGTTTGTGAGTGTAAGTGAAAAAAATTCTTTTCCCAAATATCGCTCCTTCGTACTTTTGAATATTTTTTTTCTACATATGTATTGCATTTTTTCTTTTCAGACTGATTATGTCAAGTCGAGATTCAGAGCGAGTTAATTTGATTAAAAAAAACTTGTCGTTTCTCTCCAACGAAAAAAAATGCTTTAATCACACATACAAATTCACACACACAGTATAGTCTGTAGGAATTGTTAGGGGTATGTTTTTTTTAAGGGAAAAGTGATCCTTTTATTAAGTATATACGTTGAAAAACTTGTCCATTTATGAAAAACCGAGAAAAAATCGAGATTTCTCAGTTATCGTTAAAGAATTTCGCGTAAAAAACGAAAAAAAAAATTAGACAAAAAACAACGAATTATTGTGGTTTTTGAAAAGTTCCATCGTCGAACATGCGTTGCCATTCGTGACCTCCAGGATACTCGTAAGCGAGGATAGTCTCTGCTTTAAATTCGGTCGAATAGCCCGGTGATTTGGGAGCAATGTAACGAGCGTTCTTGACTTCTGCCGGATCGACGAAATGCTCGTGTTGCTGATCGACATACTCGACAATACGATCGTCCGTCGTACCGCTCAGTGACACGAAATCCCACATCTGAAGATGCTGAACCATTTCGCAGAGTCCCACACCACCGGCGTGAGGACAGACAGGAACTGCAGAGAGAGGAAAAAATAAATAAAAATTTCATCGTAAATCGTAAAATGCATTTGTAACATCGAAAAATCATTCGTTTCGTACCTCCGAATTTGTAGGCCATCAGATAAACAGCGAGAATCTCGTTGACTCCGCCGATTCTCGCCGAATCGATTTGACAAAAATTCATCGCTTTTGCCTGTAGCATTTGTTTGAAGATAACGCGATTCGCGCACATCTCGCCGGTGGCAACTCCGATTCCGAGGGGAAGGAGAGCTTCGGCGATTTTTCCGTGACCTAGAATATCGTCCGGAGACGTTGGTTCTTCTATCCAATAGATATTGAATTTCGCCAACTTTTTCGTCCACTCGATCGCTTGATCGACGTCCCAAACTTGATTCGCATCGATCATTAGCTTGTTATCCTTTCCTATCGCTTCGCGAACGAGACTGCAGCGTCTTTTGTCGTCTTCAAAGTTTCTTCCAACTTTCACCTTAAAAGCCGTAAAACCGTTTTGCAAATAAACGTGACAGAGCCTTCGAACTTGTTCGTCCGTATATCCCATCCACGCGACTTGCGTCGTGTAAGCCGGCAACCCTTTTTCCAGCAATATCTTTTCGCGCTCCTCTTTGCCGGCTTGTCTGTCCTTCAAAATCGCTATAGCTTCCTCCTTCGTTATAACGTCGGTACTGTAAAATGATGCAACATTTTTTTTATCGATAATGAAAATTTAAAAAAATCATTGAAAACAAAAAAAAAAACGTATTGATTTTTTTTGTTTTCGATGAATTTATCTTACATGTAACGAAAATCTATTGTGGATACTAATTCCTCGGGCGACATCTCCGCCAATAACTTCCACACGGGTCTCCCTTTGCTCTTTGCCCATAAATCCCATAGGGCATTGATTATCGCTGCGGCTGCCAGATGCGTAACACCTTTTTCCGGTCCTATCTGTAATTCGTATCCGCGTATTTATTTACGACGATTCGAGTTAAGTCTCATAATTTAAACGATGTATATATTTTTTCTATACCCATCTGAGTTGCGATTCGCTCGTCAATTTTCTCCAAAAGCCACCGAAGTCACGGTATATCTCATCGAGATATTGACCCTCAACCATTTTCAGCATTGCTTTGCAAGCCAAAACGACTGCATAGTAAATTGGTATTTATTTAATATCTCGTTGAACATTCGATAAGCTTATCGCGAATGGAATTTTACTGCAATTATTATATACCGATCTCCGTTCCTCTGCCGAGAGTGAACGTGAGGCCGAATCCTTCGAAAACATCTACTCCCAGTTTGGCTCTTATAGTTACGTAGGCGCAAGAATAATCGGGATCTGTATGCTGCAATTGATTTAACGTCGTTAATCGAATGTAACTTCAACACGCGGAGAACCAGTCAACAATCGAATTGTAATACTTAAGAAAAATATAATAAAAATGGAGTTGTGATTTTCTCACTATCGCATCGCTTCCATCGGCGTACAGAGACGTAGGAAATCTTATGTCTCTAACACTCGTTTCGCTTATCTTAATATGCACCATGTTTAATTCGAGAATTGAAGCGAAATTAGTTACTCATCGGAGACGCGACACGGATCGACTGACTCTACGCCTCGCCGGCCGCTCGTGTTTACGTCGTAATATTCTATACAAACATTTGTATATTGCGTAAAACATCGTCATCTCTTTCATCAGCGAGGAAAGGGGGTAAGATATGAGCGCAAGCACATAGTAGGCTTTACCTGATTGAATTCGATATCTTATACAAATGTTCTACCGGCGGAAACTTATTATGTGTAGGGATCTCGATGTTTGAGACGATATATTCGGTAAAATAATAAATCGAAATAACTCGAGTTTGGTCATCGTATCATCAATAGTAATGGCAGATATCGACGTCCATCGATCTCGCTAATAAGCGGCTGCACGTTGATTTTTTTAATTACGTTTTAGTAATTCTGGTCTCCTCATCCCCCCCCGTAACGTTGTTCGTGCAAATCTCGCGAGCCTCGGAAGCAGAAACATTTTTTTTTTGTTTACAAATAAAAAGTATCAATTAAACATCGCGTTTTTTTTTTTATTGATTGCAAAGTTGTAGCAACTGTGAACGATTGTTTATCATTTTTATGGCCAGCATTTCTCCGAGACAAAAGGTGAACATTTCGATTTTTACAATGTTTTATAAATATTCGATCAATAAAACAAGAGCGAATAAAAGTTTATTGAAGTTAAACGTCGTTTGAAAAGTTTGAAAAGTACGTTTTTACCGGCCTTAATAGTCCAAATACCCATTTCTTATTAAGTAACGCTTCATAACCTTGCGCCGCCGATCGTGCTGTAAATTAAAGCGTTTTTCCCCCTCCACCATGTTTATATTTTGTTGACGCATTTTCTAAAGAAGATGCGCACGTGTTTGTCTATTCCGCGCGATTGAACGAAAGCCGATTATCGCAAAAAGTACAGTTAGAACAATCGAAAACAACGATGTCAACGGACTTTGAAATAATCATCGGCACTTACGAGCAATTTTTGCTCGGCTACAAAGTGCACAATGTCGACAATGTGAGTAAAGTCTACGATTTCAGTTTTTTTTCGAGGTTATCCACTGACTCGTTCGCGAAAAGATTATAGTTCGCGTAAAAGGAAAAAAATCTTTATCATTATTTTTCCGCGCGCATTTTTCGTAGACCTACAGTTTGGAGCGAAGCTTTGCCACACACAGCCACTTGGCGAGTATAAGAAGCGTAGCAAGCAGCCGGCATTATCTGGCATCCGCAGGTGCAGACGATTCGGTGTTTCTTTACGACATGCGTTACAGAATAGAATCTGGCAGACTGATGCATCACACTGGTAACGCAAAGTTTTCCAAATAAAAAAAAATAAAAAAAATTGTTCCGTCAAAAATAAAAAAAAACATTTTTGATAATTTTTTTTCTTTAGATACCATCAACTGTATAGAATTTACACCCGAAGCTTCGCACATACTAACAGCAAGTAACGACGGTAGTATAGGAATAGTCAGATGCGGTAATTGGCAGCTGGAGAAACATTGGAAAGCACCTCACAAGGAAAACTCAGTGAATGCTTTGGCAGTTCATCCATCAGGAAAATTAGCAATGTCGGCGGGAGGTGACGGGGTTCTCAGAACATGGAATCTCGTAAAAGGAAGACCAGCGTACGCGACGAATCTCGTCCCACGTTTGAAGTTGGATGCCAAACAAGTGACTATATTAAAATGGAGTCCCAACGGAGAAAAATATCTACTCGTCTCAAACTGCAAGATCGACGTCTACTCAGTTGAAACAGCCGGTTTATGCGCCGAAATATCGTTTGGTTCGAAAGTCGTTTGTGTAGAATTCGTCAAAGACGACGTCATCGCTATAGGACACGAAGACGGAAAGATACGTTTGTACGATCTCTTGGCGAACGCCGATGCTCTGGAAATCGCGGCTCACGACGCGCGAGTAAAGTGTATTGCGCACAGAAACAATTATCTCGTTTCGGCTTCGAGTTCCGGCGAGATAAAGCTCTGGCGTTTCGGAAAGAAAAAATTGAATATGTTGACGCGCGCTACCTGCGGCGTTAGAATCACTTGTATGACACTAACGCAGCCCTGCGCTGATTTAACGGTGAAACACGAGGAACCAAAGGCGATCGAGACAATAGAAAAGAAAAAAAACGTGTTGAGGATGCGGCAAGAAGTTACCATTGAGGATGAGGGCGATTACGAGGTGAGGAAGATAAAACAGAATTCGGAGAAGATAAAGAAAAAATCACGTGGAAAAAAGCGATCCATAGAAATTGTTCAGGAAGCCGAGAAATCCACTGATGTATCGAATAATAACGGAAAGAAGAAGAAATTCGCAGCCGTGGAAGAGACGAGCATCGAATCAACGAAGAAGAAAAAAAAGAGAAAATTACCCGCAGACAAATCTGAGATCGCATTGCTACAAACAGCAAACGATTCGTTGCCGAAGACTAAAAATCTTAAGTCTAATAATGACGAAGCCGCTTCAGCGAGAAAACAGAAAAAGACGAATAAAGCGGTGCCTTCTATCGAGAAGCCAAGCAAACCGTTGTCGAATAAACGGAAACAACAGAACGTCACGTCCAGTACGACGGGTTTTCCATCGAAAACGAAGAAGAAGAAACACGGAAAATAGTGTATATTCCCTGATAAAACGTTGGCGATGGGCTGTAAACAAATTTGTATGAAATCTAATGTACCGGTACCGGAAATTTTTATGCGTTAACTGGTATAATAAATGTAATATACAATTGTGATAAAAAATTAATGTACGGTATATGAAAAACATCGTTGTGATTTTACTAGAAAGGCACTTTAATTTTCAGCAATTTACTTCGAATTTTACTGCGTAAATATATTAATTTTTCATCCCAATTGTATATAAAATTTGATATACATTACATTTCAAATCGATAAAAACTTCCAGACTGTTATATTAAATTACAATTTTCTTCAACAGTGTGGTATTCCTATTAAAATAACTATCCGAACGAAATGTAGATATTACTCAATAATTATCAGCAACATTAACATATTTTTATTTTAATAATCTGTACAACATATTTACAGAATATAACATTTTGATGAACCGTAACAACAATCTGTGCGCTTAATATTATTAATAACGTGCAAATAATAAATGATTTTGGGTACACGTGACCGTTTCACCCATAAGGTTGCGGCTCTATCGTCACCATACAATACATTTATTTCTGGGATTCATTCGGCTTCCTAGACGACAATTCCAGGCTTTTGCGAACTCATCGCTGTTCTGCAATGTTCCCATAACCCTGTAGCGACTCGGCGGGTGTACTCCCTGTTCAATGTTCGCTTTCAATTGCATGTCACTGTAACTTCCGCACCATGACTGCCAATGTCAACATAGAATAGTTATATTAATTTCTTCTTAATTAATTTCATTTTAAACTAATTGGCATCGCGGCGCTACTGCATCCCTTGATACTTCGCTGATGCGTACGTGAAGCTTACGAAAATTAACGATTTACCTGAGCAAAACCGAGAAAGAAAAGTTGTTCGTCGGAATATTTAACGAGACCCGGAAGACCCTTCTGTGGTTTACTTCTATCTCTTAGCTTTTTATAAGCTCGATAAGCCTCCGTCAAACCACCGTTATCCGCGATGTTCTCACCCTGAGTGTTTTCACCGTTTACCTGCGAATTACAGGAGACTTATTTTTATTTATTTTCCTCGATTAGGAAGATTTAGGGATAATATACAAAAATAATAAGGAATCAATATGCAAATTTTCATTTTTTAATTTTATTTTATAGGCATTTTTAGGCATTTTTTTAAAGGATTTTTATATCCCAATTTCCGGTTATTTATTATTTATTCTCGTAAATTTTTTTGAAAAGCCAAAATAGCTTTTAGGCAAAGATTTGCAATCTCAAGTCGAAATGAGAAGTAAGGTAAATGTCCCAGTAATCGACAGTGTACCAGTAATCGACAATGTGGGCTTTGACTATAGTAAAATTTATATTCAAAGCACACAACGGTCTATTACTGGTACACTGTCGTTTACAGGGACATTTACCTTATAAGGTGGCTGGCCCAGTAATCGTCAGTGCACCAGTCATCGTCATGTTTATGTATTAACGAGACATTTTAAGCATCTCGATCGATCGTGCAGCCCCTGGATATTTTCTTTTACATAAAGAAGATATTTACAATGTCTTATCGCATCGTCAAACTCGCTGGTATACCAATTGTATTATAATTTATTTGAATGTGTGCAGCAGGAGAGTGTCTATTATATCCAGCGAGAAAAATGAGGTACGTTGAGCTTAAATGTTATATGGAGATCTCAGTTTTACGTTTGACATCGCTAATTATTCGATCCTGTATATTTTATTAATTTTATTGGTGTGTCGAGCACTGGTTCACCGAAACACATAGATGTCCGGGTAAACGTCATACCTGTCGATAACTGGGACTATGTACTCCGGAAAAAAATATCATAAATCGAGTATTAATTTTCGCGAAATCTCTCTCAAAGCATCATGTACGTAATTTTTGTCGTTTAAACATTTCACGGATCAGTAATCGTCATACAAATAGTCGAGTCAATTAATAGATACAGAAGCGAATAAAGTATGTCGATCACTGGGTCATTACTATGTCGATAACTGAGTACGCGTCTAGAATACAGATGCTACCTACCTGGATTTGGATAGATTTCTATTCATTAATACTCATTTTCGGTCTTGAACTCTTAACGACTCAAAATTATTATTATTTATTCTTATTATTAAAAAAAAAAAAAAAAACCGTAATTTTTAAAAATCGTTACTTCATGAATAAAGCATAAAGCGTTACGCAACCATTTTGTACATTCGTGTGTTTTACGTTCTTGTGTTATGCTATTAAGCAAAAAAAAGTTAACCGGAATTTCCCAACGTTCGTACGTGCTATAAAAAAAAAACGTATGGCGATCAATGGGACCCATGTATACCCATGACGATTACTGGGCTAACTGTCATGGCAGCATGGCGATAACTCGTACATTTGCGGTCTCAATTATTTACGAAGAATTTTCTCGAGAACGGAAACAGATACGAGAATTTGAGAACAATGTTCTTATTCGTAAGAAAAAACTGGTCCAGAAGCATTTGAAGTAACAGCCATTCGCTCTTAATTCTGGGCCATATACATTTTTGAAGTCGAGCGTTTCGCTTAATGTCACGATTACTGGGCCTTTTTTTTTTACGTTTTAGAAATTTTATATCGAAATTTGGGACCACATTTATTCTCAATCTTTATATATTGTACTCACCCTGTATCGTCCGCCTAGTTGAGTAATCTGAAATCCGGTATATTGCTTTATCATACACTGAACTTTCTGCAGATAGTGTTGTAACGTGCTGCTGCTCCACCAGTTTCGATAATTGCCAGTTTCATCGAATCTCCGTCCTAAATATCATTCAAATTTGTATTGATTCGATTAGATGCGGCGATTAATACTGAAAAAAAAATTAAATGAAAGTATTCACCGGTATTGTCGAAGCCGTGAGTGAGTTCGTGACCCAATACCGCTCCGATAGCTCCATAATTCAGAGCCCTTAAAAACAAAAAAAAACTTATATGTATCTGAAAAAACGATGTATTGTAATAACATCTGTAGAACTACTAATACTGACTCCACTCCACTGCCGTAAAACGGTATGTGTAGAATACCAACGGGGATTGCTAAACAATATTTATGTTATTAATATCACCGTCGGAAAAATTTACGGAAAACGGCAAATTTAAAAAATGATGGAATCTTTTGACTCACCGACTGAATTCATCAGCGGATTATAAAATGCGTTAACCGTCGTAGCCGATTCCGGCCATTCGTTTCTGTCCGCTATTTGCTTCCAGGTATTCAAATTTCTTTTAATTTCAATTGCCTTGGCAAGGGCGATGCTCTCGTACAATTTTCCCTCGAAAACGTTGTACTGTGAAAGGAAACAAATATTTATTTTATTTAATGAGAATTAATAGATCCGATGGAAATTTTCTCAGAATGCCAGAATATTTTTTTCGTCTCTAATAAATTTTCATTGAATCAAATAAATATTTTTTCCGGTTGCGATATTCGTCGAATCGATGGAAATAGTTGCATCGTCAGAAATCTACCTCTTCGTAATACTTTTCCAATTTTCTCCGATCGGTAATCCAATCGGGATAAGCAATTAACGAGGCCATAGCGTGAAGTTTTTTGTGAGCCTGTGATTTCGTCCCGGAATCCATCCATTCCAGTTCGTTAAGCATGTCGTCGAAGGACGAACGCACATCGTTCCACATTTCCGTCACCTGTCGAAAGCAATTTATGATAAATTCAACAGATAATTCATCTTTAAACCATCGTTCCAACGCTAATTAGAGAATTGGAGAAATGTTAAATTCACCTTTTTTTTCTCTTGCTCACTAAAGTACTTTTCCACGAAGGCAACAGTGATGGCGATATCGAAATGTTCATTGGCGAGTTTTGTGCATTCATACCATTTCGGCAGGTTATTTCCCTTATGGTACACATTTCTCGAAAATTTACCGTATAGTGCCGCACCCGCGTTTGTACTCTTCACCGCTATCGAATGAAATGCGGTAAAATAGGCTGCTCGAACTGCAAATCAAAGTGAATGTGGTTTCCCCCCATTAGGGTGTGTATATAGGGTATAAACATACATATACCGTAAAAAAAAAATGCAAATGCAAAAGAAACGGAAAAATTGAGTTTTTTTTTCTTAATGAATGCCGAAAGTGAAGTTTCTTCAACGTAATCTCTTAAAACGACCCTCCGTTGTTTAGCTATCGTAATTATTACTACAGCGTAGTTGTATTTAAATAGTTCGTTACAACAACGGAAAAAATTTAACATTTGGCAGAAATTTCAATTTACTTAGTGTCTCTATAGGCGTTTTCTCCAGAAGCTGTGGCCACCCTTTGAAGTAGTTGCCATCGCCCATTACTACCCTATCGGTACGCGAGTTAGGAATTATGTTGGTTTCTTTGAAAACGTTGTTCATAAATGTCTCCCACTTCCACTTCGTGGTAAAAGGGGCCATGGCCCGGTCGATTACGCTTATCGATCCCTCGAAGGTTCCCCCGTTTCCAGTGCCCATTATCTGTTTGTCAACAGTAACAAAACGTGTAGATTTCAGCGCGGGTACTTATATTTAAAAAAATGATGAGTCGAGAGATTTTTTTTTTTTTCGTTTCAACGATAATTCGAACATTTTTTAAAACTTTTTTTCTCATTATATTAACCAGCGTAAACTTCAATTATCGATACGCATATTTCTTACTTTACTCAGTTCAGTCAAAAAATCCATAAACTCGGTGGCATATTGGTTGCTCTTGGTTCCCGCTCCAGCGAGTTTCATCATCTCGTTTACGTAAGATTTCATCGCGTCTACTAAGAACTTTTTACGTGAGGGATTTTGTAGAACGAACTCGAGACCCTCGAATATCAGCTTAGGTTGATTTATCTGAACGAGCAAAAAAAAAAAAAACGACTAATCTATGCTACTGATATTAGACCTTTTTTGTTAATCGCGAACTATTTCCTTGCATTTGATACTTGCCAGCACTACATGCAATGCAGTGTTACGTGGGTCCTGGCCAATTTCCAGTTTGGCGAACATATCAATGTTGAAGTATCTACGCGCCAATCCGGCGATCTCCGCTAAATCTAACCTTTTGGCTTCATCGTCGGTCGGCACAGTTTTCGGAAGGCCAAGTTTTTTCAGTGCATCGTGGACGGGTCTTAAACCGACCTTTTCATTGGTTTCTAAATTTCGGAAAGATCCATTCACAGTTTCATTAACAAAAAAATAAGAAAAAAAAGGAATTCCAAGTTCAAGCCCTTTGATATCAATCAAAATGCATTACAGAATGTCGAAAGTGGCAGCGAAGCCTCAACGTCGGATTTTCGATGATTTTCATAATAATAATAATGATTTCGGAGTTAATATTCGTAACGGAGTTTGATTTTCTGCTGATTATAGACTTTACAATATATTCGAATGCGTTATTAATGCGATTTTTTAAAAACTATAATGTTTTCTTTGTCTCATTACCCAAATCCATGCAAGATCTGTACATTGCCCGCGCCATTTTGAGCGGTCTGCTATCTCCCTTCTTGTCGGGTGCATCGAGAATGTTATGAATATTCGCCAGTACATTTTCTTCAATCTTTACCATCGAATTCCATAAATGATCACCCCGCGGTATCGGATTTTTCGTTATCCAACCTCGGCACGCAAACTCGTAGAAGTCGTCGCAAGGGTCGATCGTTTTGTTCATTGCCTCCAGCATGTTCGAAGCTGCAACGAATATGTGTGACAATTAATTCTTCGGCTATCATCGACACGCTCTCGAAACCATTGCTCACGATATTAGAATTGCATAATGAAAAGCTCGTGACATTCGAATTCGAAACCCGGAATTAAAGGTTCGACTTCCTTCCGCGAACGCCGATTCGTGTGGTCGAACACGTGAAGAAATTATCGAAAATTGCTCTGCTCAGTGTGTCTTTTGTGCACGTGCTATTGAATATAACTAAAAAATAAGCTCCTTGCATGCTTCACAATAATAGAAGAGTATCGGCTATTCATTTTCAGATTTGAAGATACATATTGTAAGAGAGTGCACATGAAATGGACGAACATGTTATGCATAGAGTAATTATTAGAAATATGTAGGGGAAGGTGGGAAAAAATTGGCCAATGGGGCAAAATGGGCCATTTCCGCAGCTCGAGCTTTGGGTCAAAATGGACAAACAAATAAAATGGTTTAATGAAAGTCAGAAAAAGTTCGATTTTTAAGTTTCATGGCCGCTATTTATGCTGTAGATCACTGTTGAATAAAAAAGAACGACGTTCAATGAAATTGTACGGAACATTTGTTGTCTGGATGAAAATGGGCCGATACGACAAATAGGAATGCAAATAAATAAAACTGTAATTTGATAATTCCCTTTTTAGGAAGTCTTCCATTATTTTTAATATGAAGAAATATATATTTTCTGACAAGAATAGTTTGCATATTGCTTTTAGGTATTTAATTATTTAAAATGCATAGTTTTCATTTTTTTAATGCAATTTCATCATTTATTTTTTGATTAGGCAGTAGTGGAAAAATGTTGTTACATTGACAAAACTCCCGGAGTTGCTAAAGTGGTCCATTTTGCCCTTCCTCTATAGCGGAAAAAAAGACGTCGTAATCTTTTTTTCAGCCCGTAGATGAATGAATCAACGAGTTCAATTTGCATTATTCGCATCTTTTTCTTTTATGATATTTTTTTGTTATTTACGGATTTCTCCTTATTAATATCAAAAGTGGAAGCGGACGCGGTGTATTCTACAGCGGAAGATGTATCCTTATCAATATACCTTCTTCCTTGCACGCCTCGCTTCGACATATTTCTTTGCAGTGACTTTGCTGGAAAACCAGCAACTGGAAAAACACGATAGCGACGATGGCCATCATCGTGATTATGCAAAGGACCACCACCTATCAGCGTCTTTTCTTTTTTCGATTTCTTGAATTCGCCCGATCTGCAGCACCTCATTGTGAATAATAAGCAAATTAAAAAAAGCGTAGCAATTCGAAAAGAAAAACATTAATTTAATAATTTGATGAAAAAAAAAAGATTCTTTGAACGTACCAAATGGCTTCCTACTTCAATCTTAGGGTTCTTCGGCTAGTTTACCTGTCTGAATATGTATAACTTTTTTAACATTACATTAATTTGCGGAAATACATCTAGTACCGAATATTTTTTATCGAGCCGAATATTACGACGATAGATTACAATAAAATCGAGAGTCACCGGAAGTCGATAGCAGAGAAGCGTAATGCCTACAACTGTTGAAAAATACTCGTCACGAAATCACCTTTCGGCAAAATAGCGATCAGTTGATCTGTAATCTTTACTTTTTGAAAAATCGTTTCGTTTTCCCCGAAAAACGGACTCGCCTTGTACCGTATAATATAATTTTTTTAAGCACGATTTCTTCTTATAAATGGAAATGTATTTTCATATCTCTTTTAAACATTCTTCGTATAAATTTGGTACTTCTCTTCGAACCGCGTAGGTACGCGAGGTACAGAGTTTCAAACGATACAAATATTAAAAATGTATACAAGTACATTTGCCGTACCACTGTCGTGGATAACTGGGATAAAAAAAAAAATTGTCGAAATACGTACGTGGATAATCCCAAAAGTGAAGATGTGCAAGTTTCGCTGCCCACTCGCCAACTGCACAAAATCGAGGCTAAACCGAGGATTTAGCGTCTACCTTACCAATTTTTAAAAGCCCCCATTATGGCTATCCGCTTCCGCAAAGGCTCCCACTTCGCGACATACTGTATATAGGATTTTCATGCGCGTGCAGAAAAGCGCTATCAGATACAGAGTCCAGAAAAAAATGATTGTATAATCATACTTAATTATACATCAATTGTTTTAAAAAATCACTAAAAATAAACAAAAAAAATAGTTTGACGTATTATTCAGTAGAAAATTTAGATTGTCCAGTTTTTCGTTCCAGTTTTGGCACTTTTTCGGGAAATCGTTACTGTTAACGATATATCGTATCGAACTGCAAAATCGTAACGTTTGTAGCATTTAGTAGTGAAGTCGGAGAATCTCGAAATTAAATCTCACGACGGGAAAAAGTCAAATAAAATACAGGTAAGTTGTCACAGTACCGAGTTGGAATGATTTCCACGACGCAGACACAGTTGTGTGTAATTTCAACGGTGATGTAGAAAGTAAGAAAACGATAGTCGGACGATGCATTGATTTATTCCACTTAAAATAACGCCATATTACTCCATACGTATCGGGAATATTAATAATTTTTATTTCAACAGTATATTTTGCACACAACATTTATACAGTATAACATTTCGATAAACCGTAACTATCGTGCAATTAATTATTTATGTATACATATTAACGATTAGTGTACATATTTTGTCCGTAACGTCGAACATTTCATTACCATACAATACACTTGTGTTTAGGATTCATCGGACTACCGCGAGGGCAGTTCCACGTTTTCGCGAAATCGGCGTTGTTCTGCAGTGTCCCGAGGACTCTGAAGCGATTCGGTGAGTGTTCATCTTGTGAAATCCATACTTTTAAAGCTCCGTTCGTTTCGCTTCCGCACCACATCTACAAAAATTTCATTGCAAATAAATCGTAATGAATCGCAATAAATTGATCGTAATCGCAATAAATTCGATGTGGTAAATCGTTGTTGAAGAGAATTCGCGATTTACCTGAGCAAATCCGAGGAAAAAAAGTTGCTCGTCAGTATATTCAACAAGACCCGGAAGCGCTTGTTGCGGTTTGCTTCTCGCTTTCATTTTTTTATAAGCTCGGAAAGCTTCTCTCAATCCACCGTTATCCGCGATATTTTCGTCCTGAGTTTTGACTCCGTCTAACTGTAAAATGATATCAATCATTATCGGAATTTTTATGCACTGAAATACCACCATTTTTTTTTTTTTTTTTTTTTTTTCGATACCAAATTTTCTACTTACCGTGAAATTATTACCCAGTTGAGTGACCTTAATTCCTGCATATTGATGTATTATACACTCGACCTTCTTAAGAAAGAGTTTCAATGTTTTGGCGCTCCACCATTGTCGTAAATGTCCTTTCTCGTCGAAATTCCGTCCTTAGGGATTATCCGAGTTAACGTTAATTCGATATATCGATTAACATTGAAAATCGAAGATATAATAAAACATGTAGAATTTTTTTACCGTGATTATCGAAGCCGTGAGTTAGTTCGTGACCCATTATTCCTCCAATTGCTCCATAATTGAGGGCTCTGTTAAAAAATAAAAAGTATCTTATGTGTTGAAAAAATGTATTTCATAGCTTCGGTAAAATTGTCAATATTCACTCTATTCCATTGCCATAAAACGGCAAGTGCAGAACACCAGCTGGGAATGCTAAAAAAATGTATACCAATTATTAATCGAAATCGAATAATTTTAACAATTGGCAGTAAATATAATATTACTTAATTTTTTTTTACTTACTGACTGAATTCAAAATCGGACTATAAAACGCATTGACTGTTGTACCCAACACTATCCATTTAGTTCTGTCCGGAACTTGTCTCAAGCTATTCAATATTCGTGTTCCCGTAATTGCGTTGTGATGTATGCAGGTATCAAAGAATCTTCCCTCAAAAACTTTTATCTGCGAACAGAAAGATTCATTGAACATTTGCGAATATTTATAAGAATCGCTTTCGTCATACTTACGCCTTCGTAATATTTCTCGAGTTTATTCGGATTAGTAATCCATTCGGGAAAACCGACAAAGGGCCTCATAGCGAGAAGTTTTTTGTGAGCCTCTTCTTTCGTCTCGTGGTCCATCCATTTAAGTTCGGTTAACATATCGTCGAAGGACGCACTAATTTCGCTCCACATTTCGATTGCCTGCCGAGAGAGTAGCATCGAAGTTTTTTTTTTTTTTTATTTTTACGAAAGTATAACTTATAAAAGATAATTCTATGGAAATCCCATTGTGTAGGATACGGTCTGAATAAATAATAAATAATAAACCTTTTTCTTTTCGTGCTCATTAAAATATTTCTCTACGTAAACAGCAGAGAGCGCCATACCGAAATAGGCATTGACGCTTCTGGTGCAATCGAACCACCGTGAGTTTCTGGTTTTGTATCCATACACTGCTTTTCGCAATTCAAAATTAAGATCACGATATTTTCGCGTGGTATAAGGCGCTACCGATGCGTAAACTTCCCACCAGACGTATCGAGCTGCAATTTAAAGTAAATGCCACTTTTTATCAGTACCTTTTCGCGACGCAACCTCTAGCAACGATTCCTTGTGGTTTAGCTAATGCAGCAATTTTTTTGTATCAATCAAAGACAAAACGTATTCGTGCAATACGCAAATTTTACCTAAAGTTCCAGGAGAAGTTTCGTTCAGGAGTAATGAAACGGCTTTGAAGTAATCTATATCAATAATGATTGCGGTATCTTTTTCCGGATCAATAATGACATCGGTTCGTTTGAAAACTTGATTCAGATACGTCGTCCAATTCCAATTATCGGCGTTAATGTCAGTGATTTGCTGAAGTCTTTCGATCGTCAGATCGAAGACCCTTTGCTTTGGAGTATCCATTACCTGTAAATAAAAAAATAACAAAACGTGCAGATATTGATCAAAACTGAAGTCCTATGACATGCATATACATTGAAAAGCGTTTATTTAAAGTTAACAACGACCGAAGAAAAAATCATAACGATATAGTTAACAAATATCAGTTGAGTCAAGTAATTTTTTATATAATTGATTGGGCAAAAAAAATCGATATCCTTTGTTAATAGTTCAAAAATCTTATTGCTCTTTTATCAGTATACATACGAACTTCTTACTTTAGCTATTTCAGTCATAAAGTCCATAAGCTCGACTGTGTACTCCTCACTCATCTTTCCCGCTCCGGCAAGTTTCATCATTTCTTTCACGTAACGTCTCTGTGCTTTCACTATGTGCTCGAAGCGTACGGGATCTCGCAAATATATCTCGAGACCCCCGAATGACGGTGAACATTTTTGCATCTAATTCACCGTAAAAAAAAAATGCATCAATTCGAAAGACAAAAGGTTTTATTTTTTTTTCGTACGTATTATTAGGAATTGTTACTTACCTTCAATCGATTTCGCGTATTGTTCGACACATCCTGGCCGATGAACATATCGATAAAGATATCCAGACCGTTGTACCTTTGAGCTTTTCCGACGATCATAGCTACATCGAGGTCTTCAGCTTCTTCGTCGGTCGGAGGCCGTCGTGGAAGCCCAACTTTCTTGTATGAATCGTAAAGAGGCTTCAGTCCGACATTCTCGATACTCTCTGCAAAAAAACGTTTATATTTTACTTATGAACAGAAAAAAATACGTGGTTTTAGTTCAATACTCAATACAAAAGCGTTTTTCTGGAGCAGCTTTGGGAATACGATTCATTGGGACGAACCGATAAAGGATGGTTGCACAAAATTACGAAAGAAATAATCGGTGGTCACTATAGTGCGAGATTTCCGATGATTCAGAAGTTAAGAATCCTGCTGGTTGAGTTTAGTTACATAGTTATTAGTCAATTATAGACATTTTTTTCGTCAATACCGGTGTCCATGCAAGTTCTGTACATCGCCCGAGCAAGTTTAATCGGTTTCCCATCCGTCTTTTTGTCCGTTGTATTGAGAATTTCGTGAAGTTTCGCCATTACTTCGAGTCTAAGGATCCTCCACAGATTCCATGCACCGGCATTCCGCGGAATTGGATGCTTCGTTAACCAACCTTTGCATGCGAATTCGTAGAAGTTGTCGCATGGCTTGATCGTATCGTCCATCGAGCCCAATACCCTTACAGCTGCAATTAATGATTACCTTCCATGTTTTGTTTCCTCAAGTGAAAGCTTTGTTTTTATAAATTCTGTTAAGGGTATCCTGACGAAAACGGATCGGAAAAAAAAAGTACGGTGAATGTTTAATAATAATAGTAATGATAATAATAATCAATTTTAATAGATTATTATTATTATTAAATTCGAGAAAATATTATTTTTAGATATTTTTTATTATTAATATTAATTTTGTTGATATTTGACGATTCATGTTGAATGAACATACTATACACTCGATGCATAATCGGAAGCGGAAGCGCTTATGTTTGTTGACATGAACCGTAAAACAATACAAAAATGATCAATAGGTGGAAAATCCTTTGACCAGTGCAACTCGATCTTATCTAGAATTGCATAAAACCCGGAGATAAGGATGCACTGACCGTAGAGATAAACGCAAATACTACAGAAATTAAAAGGATCTTCATGAAAATTTTATGAATTACTGAATTGTGATTTTGAATTGTTTAAAAAAAAAATTTCTAAATTTTTGAATTTGATTCTCTCACGACGGTGAAACATTATGAATATACCTGTATCGAGACACAATTTGGTCGGACAAATCTCCCGAGTAGCACTGTACTTCGGAAAAATTGACTTTTGCAAAAACAAGACAACGATGACGACCATCAACGCGATTATGAGAAGAATCACGATTACGATCAGCGTGTTTTCCTTTTTTGATTTTTTCGTATTTCCCGAACTGTTCTTCTTCCTGCCGAATTATCAATTTAACAAATGTATCGTTATTGCACCAACTTTAAAATCGCTTGTATACACGCCGAACATTAATTAAAAGAAAAAAATAGTGAAAATTGCGGTACGAATATACCAAGCGTCGGTGGATTCGATTGTAGCTTCCACAGTACCTTCCGGATCGGTCACCTACCCAATCATGCAGAAACAAAAAAAAGTATATAATAATAAAAACAATATATCAGAATATTATTAACATTATGTGAAATATTGAAAATTAAATATAAAAAAATTAATATAAATATAAAATATTTATCATCGAGGACAATCAAAAACACGTTGTGTGGGAAAATGAATTTTATATTCCTGAATAGATGCAACCGCGGTTTTGCAATAGCAAATATTATTCATCGAATTTACATACAAAATTAGGATAAACTGCCGTAAAATCAAAATTCATCAGGAAGCAAAAGTAAAGACGTGTTAATGCGTACAACTGTTGCGAACCGCGATAGCTACGCATTTGCGATCAATGTCACGCGTGAATCGATTGCAGGACAATCGATTGAGAACGCAAAAATGTTCTCATCTGCATAGTTAGCACTCACCTTGTACCTCATCTTTATAAGTTCCGTTTAGTCGCGACTCTTGACTCTGTACGGGACAACGGACGCTCTGAAACAGAAAAAGTGTATAAGAGGATGTATCATAGACGAAGGATTATCGTTGGCGAACCCCGTTGATGGTACGCACGTGCGTGAAAATATTGTCAATGCTCGATTATAATAGTTAAATATGGATGGTCTTTCGGCATAAAAGACTATGGGAACAATAGCGCAAACATTAAAATATATTAAAATTTAATTGACTTTAATTGTGATGATATTTAATTATTAGATTAAAAAACATAATTATACTTAAGATACGAGATCCAGTGATCGTGCTTCGGGCTAAGTATCAAAATTGCCAGAAGTCTTACCACCTCTTCCTATATGGATTATCGCTTCTTCCCTTTGAGAGTAACTTCCTTTTTGATATAAATCATCCGGTAGTTCTCACGACGCACACACAGTCATGCGCCGCACAGGATTCTCGATCGTTTAGGATACAGAGAATTTCGTACCAATGTTCGCTATGCGACACCGTGAACCGATCGGTGACTGCAATGAAGTTGAGGAAGTTGATACCAGTTTTCAAAAGCCTTTATGACGGCATTCACTTCCGCAAATTCTCCCACTACGCAGCACATAGCATATTTCAAAAGATTGTACAAAAAGCACCCGTAGATTCAGAGAGGATGCAGCGCTGTCTGTGAGGTTTCTGTGATAAAAGGGTAGAAGCACTTTTTTCCGACATTAAATTATTATCTGTTTTTTTTTTTTTTATTTTTTATTATTATATTGTATAAAACTATGTTGTGAGGTGTGCCCTGTAATCACATCTATTGGATCTTTTGAGGATTTTGACATTATGTAAGCTATCGTGTGCAACAAACAACGAAATCTTTTGAAAAAAACATTCTATTGTATTTTACGCCACGTTTATAATTATTTATATTGTCACAGTGATTCATTATTATACAATCATCACGTATATAGTGACGATGTTTTTTCCTAACGGAACAATTTTCTTTAGTCTCAAATCTATCGAGTCAATTAAACTGCTGTTGAATAGAAGGAAACAAGAAAATATAATATGGAGCACAACAGATTTTCCATCAAAAACTAAAAAGAGGAATTTCGGTAGTTAATAGTCCGTCGCAGCGTGTTGACTATTAGGACTGACCAATACAGCGATCCGGTAAAAATATCGATATCACACTCTATACGTATCGGGAACATTAATAACTTTTATTTTAACAACAATCTGTAGATGACATTTACAGAGTATAAAATTTGGAAATAACAATTTTGACGCAACACTCAGAGAGTGCGTATAATTATTTATGTACAAGTTTTTTGATATCGGTTTATGTACATTTGGTCATTACTTCTGCAACGTTACAACTGTTTCATCACCATACACTACATTTTTTATCGGGATTCATCCGGCTACCGCGAGGGCAATTGTAAGCTTCCGCGAACTCGGGGCTATTCTGTAACGTTCCTATTACCCTGTAGCGATTCGGAGGGTGTACTTCGTTTGAAATCCATCTTTCCAGAGCGGCGTTTCTTTCACTTCCACACCACATCTGTAATTATATGAAAAAAATTATAATTAAGAAGTAACTATTATTAAAATATTAACACAATTATTACAAATATTGAAAAAAAAAAACTAAAAAAAGATTAATAATTACTATTAATTTTTTTTTAGAAAAGTTTGAGAATTGTTATAATCCGATCCTTGCAATTTTAAAACTTGACGATTTATTACCTGAGCGAAACCAAGGAAGAAAAGTTGTTCGTTGGTATATTTTTCGAGACCTGGAAGACTTTTCTGTGGTTTTCTCTCTTTTAGTTTTTTATAACCTCGAAAGGCCTCCTCCAGACCACCATTATCCGCGATATTCTCACCCTGAGTTTTGACTCCATCCAACTATGAATCACACAAATCTCATTCGTCTATATTTTCGCATGCAAGTCGACGAGGACGTGTATCACATACGATAAAAAAAACTTCCGAATTCATACATTTTTTTTCCGTCATAATAAAGATTTCCTGTTAATCTTAATAATTTTCACTCACTTTGAAATTGTTACCTAGTTGGGTAACTTCGTATTCGCTATATTGGTTTATGATACAGTTGACCCTCTCTTGATAGCGTTTCAATGACTTTTTACTCCACCACTGTTGCATATTTCCCTTGTCGTTGAACCGCCGTCCTAGGTATTTGCATTAGTCTAATGTATCTATTTGTGTTTAATGTATAAAACAATAGGAGAATATTTACCGCGATTGTCAAAGCCGTGAGTAAGTTCGTGACCCATTATCGCCCCAATGGCTCCGTAATTCAGGGCTCTAATCCAAAAATAAAGTACCTTAGACATCTGGATAAATCGTTTCCGTAAGCCATGGATTTAGAAAAGCTATTTAAAGGCGACTATAGCTATTTAAATATAAAATTATTAATACTCACTCGACTCCATTGCTATACAACGGTGCGTGAAGCATTCCAGCCGGTATTGCTTAACAATATTTTTATGATTGATTCTTATCAGAGTCCGAATAATTTTAACACCCTAAGTTTATAATAATATGGAGTAAAGTTGTACTTACTAGCTGTATTCATTGTTGGGCTATAAAATGCATTGACCGTGGTAGCCGAAGCAACCCATTTATTTTTGTCCGGTATCTGCCTCCAACTATTCAGCTTTTCTCTCCCTTTAACTAAGTTAAATAGTGAGTATGTGTCCATCAATCTTCCCTCAAAAACTTGGATCTGCGATAAAAAAAAAAAAGCAATGCACTTCGCAGCCCCGAATATTTGCCTAATTGATGAAAATGGGTTTTGTTTTTCTGCACTTACCCCCCGGTAATACTCATCTAACTTTCTCGGATTGGTAATCCACTCGGGAAAACCAACGAAAGATCTCATGGCGTGAAGTTTTTTGTGGGCCTGTGCTTTCGTTCTGTCGTCCATCCATTGAAGTTCGTTAAGCATGTTGTCAAAGGACTGTGTAATATCGCCCCACATTTCTATAGCCTGTCGATATTGTTTTTATTAACAGCGTTAAATGAATTCTATGTTTATTAAATTTGTTTTCTCGCATAAGTCTTTTTAATCTCCAATTTTTATTAACAATAATTACTTCTTATTCATTAAAAAAAACACTCACTTTTTGTCTCTCTTGCACGTTAAAGTACTTCTCCACGTAGACCGCAGTGATCGCTTCATCGAAATATAAATTAGCG
This sequence comes from Buathra laborator, assembly GCA_934046635.1. Lineage (NCBI taxonomy): Eukaryota > Metazoa > Arthropoda > Insecta > Hymenoptera > Ichneumonidae > Buathra > Buathra laborator. The sequence continues at coordinate 15,222,947 of OW203892.1, forward strand.
ATTTTTGTACATTTAAACCAATCTGCTAATTCTGACCCGTGACCGAACGCATTTTTTTCGAATTCGAACTCAAGATTACGATATTGTTGGGTAGTTCCGGGAGCTATCGACATGTAAACTGCATTGTACACCGACAGAGCTATAATTTAAAGAATATTGGGAGTAATTTAGTACACATCTCTGTTAAATAACAAGTACATCGATCCACCGCGTGTCATTCCTATTAATGCAACTATTTTTGATAGCCTACGAGAGTCTACTGTATTCATCAACCTATAGGAGAACGTCCATATTGAAATTTCTTTTGCAATTCTTAAGGCTTTGGTGGGTCGCTTTTCAAGCCCATCGTCCACCCCTAATTATATCTTTTCGTCTATCTACATAAAGATGAACAGGAAAAGAAAGCTTGCACCGGCGTAGCCAGAAATGTTGGCTTTGACGAACATTAAAGGTTACCAAGAATTCTTCGCGAAGTTCCTTGCAGAAGTGTTGCCAAGTCCTTGAAATAATCCATATCAATTACGACAGCAACATCATTATTTGGATCAAGAATGATATCACTTTCTTCAAAAACGTGCTTCAGATAGGTTGTCCAATTCCAATGTTTGGCATAACGATCCGTGGCTTCTTGAAGTTTGTTGATCGTTAAATAATAGTCTCTATAACTTGAACTTGACCTTTTTTCCGAAGTTGCCATTGTCTGTGGATTCAAAGTATGAAAACCTATAGAAATCATCGAAGATCACTTAAAAAGACCGACAAGCGTATGTACAATCTTCTCACATTGGCTACTTTAGTCGCAAAGTCCATAATTTCGGAAGTATACTCCTTGGTCTTGCTTTCCGCTCCAGCAAGCCTCATCATTGTTTTGATGTAACGTCTCTGTGCATCCACAATGGTCTTGAAACGTTCAGGATCTCGTAGATATACATCGAAACCTTTCATGAAGGGTGCAGTTTGTTCCAACTGATTGAGTGCAAACGTGATATTAATCACTGCGAAAAATTCTGTACAAATTGGCTGAGGATGATACTTGCCATCAATCGATTTCTAGTACCGTCCGTCACATCCCGACGGATGTCCGTTTTACTGAAAATGTTCACACGATAATATCTATGCGCCAATCCGGCGATTTTCGATATATCGAGATTATCAGCTTCTTCGTCGGTGGGAGGTGTCAGTGGAAGGCCGACTTTCTTTAATGCATCGTGAAGCGGTTTCACTCCGAGATTTTCAATACTGTCTAAAATCAGGGAAAATGTATTCGCTTTGCAATTATTGAAAATAATGAAATATACCTTTGGTAAACTGAAGGGTTTTCATGTCAAGCGAAACGCACTACAGAACTCTAAAAGCGTTTAGCAAGGAATTGGCGTATTTGGTTTAAGGGGACAATCATAGTAGAGTCGTTAAAAAATCGTCTAAGATAACAAATAAAGTGGAATTCTATTGCATTGCGAGATTCCCGATGGTTCCGAAGTTAATGTCCATGACTGAGTTTAATTTGTAGTCTGTTTTATACTTTACAAAATATTTGCTTACATTGCCGATTCGATTTTACACCAATATTCTACTATTCTTTTGCCATTACCCCGATCCATGCAAGTTCTGTACAGTGCCCGTGCTAATTTAATTGGTCTTCCATCTCTCCGTCTGTCCGGTGTTTCGAGAATTCTACGAAGATTTAGCATTACATTGTCTCTAATGATCGCCATCGGCTCCCATGAAGTACCGCTCCTTGGAATTGGATTCTTCGTTATCCAACCTCTGCATGCAAACTCAAAGAAGTCGTAGCAAGGATTTATCGTGTTGTTCATCGAGTCCATCACCCTTGCAGCTGCAAGAAATATAAAAATATTAATTTCGTAACCATTACTTCCCTGACGATTCTCAACACGATCAATTTCATTGTTTCGCGTGATAAAATTGCTCGGCCAACAATACGTGGCAAACCCACCAATTTGACTTCATCTTGCGGGGTTTTTTTAAATTGCTCTACACATTATGTCTAATGCATAACGCTGTTTGCTGGTCAGGATGTCCTGAGAAGATCCGATCGAAGAGGAAAAAAAACAAGGGCGTTGCATGCTTGATAATAATAGTGAACATCAAATTATCATTTTATACATTCAGAGACACGTACTACAATGAAGCGCACGTGGAGCAAAAATATTTTACTCTCGATAATAATCGAAAGTATGAATTGTATCGTTGATACAGTTTTCCGCTTTATGCCACAAATTCCATATGTTTATTCGTTTGTACTTTTATTTATATTATTATTAAGAGTTCTCATTTGATTGTGCCGTGAAGGCAGTTCATTAACAACAATTAACAATATTAACAATATACCTGTTTTGATGCACAATTTGGTTTCACAAATCTCTTCGCATTCGCCACACGGCAATGTTGACATCAGTAGGGATATGATAACGACGAGGACCATTCTCCTGAAATCTTGCCGTCTTGTATTAGATATTATTTCTTCTTTCTTCTGATAGTAAATTTCATCTCCATGTTGTCTCCGTTCCTTCTCTTTAACTCTGTTAGGTGCGCGCGACATTGGATTCTCGAACTATTAATATACCGAACGTTGTAACTCGTGGTAATCGAGCCGAAAAAAAAATGAAAAATGGTTTAAGGGAATTCAAAATGGAAGATCCTAAAGCGAAATCGTGATGTGAGTCCCGTGGATCGTTTGGCAACTGTAACAACGTTGCTTGTGTACGTAGGAGTTACCCTCTGAATTACCAATTTTCAAAAGCCCCCATTCTGACTATTTGCCTTCGTAAATGCCCCACTACGCGACCTATGATATATAGGTTTTCGATGCATGTGTAAAAACCGGTAGTAGATACGTATAGTACAGTAGTATCGTAGCGGCTTCTGTTGTTCAACGCTATGCGACATCGTTCTAGCAATTATTTTTTAATTTTTTAATTATTATTGCCATCAGTAAGGGAACTTGTAAAATTCCCACAACAATCGCCAAACCATTACGTGAATCATATTAAAATTTATCTTAACTCTTTGGGACAAAAGATGTCCCATCATTTGTCGCTCAGATTTTGTGATTTAAAAAAATTTAAACAAATAAGTACTTAAGACAACGACGATTTTTATTTCACCAATAATTTGCATATGGTATTTATAGAGTGTACAATGGCGAAAAACTGTACCCGTCTATTTTCGTATAAATATTTATTTGGGTTTCACTGTTAATTTTGTGTACAATTCGCTATTTCGTCCGCACCTTCGGAACTCATTCATCGCATCATTACCATACAACGCATTTTCCATTAGGATTCATCGGGCTATCGCTAGGGCACCGCCAGGTTTTTGTGAAGTCAGCGCTGTTTTGCAATGTTCCCAACACCCTGTAGCGATTGGGTGCGTGTACTTCTTGTGAAATCCATACTTTCAAAGCGGCGTCTGTTTCACTTCCGCACCACATCTGCAAAAATGATTTTTAGAAACGTTATAATTCAATGCTGATCAACATATCGAAGCTTTGCATTTTAGGGAGTTACCTGGGCAAAGCCAAGGAAAAAAAGTTGTTCGTCTGTGTATTCAGCGAGTCCCGGAAGCCCCGGCTGTGGGCCGCTTCTCTCTTGTAGTTTTTTGAAAGCCCGGAATGCCTCAGTCAAACCACCGTTATCCGCGATATTTTCACCCTGAGTGATTATTCCGTTCAACTGTGAATCACACGAGTGTCAGTTGTTTATTTGCTTCAGTGAGCATTTTTTGTAAATTGTAAAAAATTTGAATTTTCGGAATTTTCTTTTTTTCATCACAATTTTTTACTTACCCTGTACTTATCACCTAGTTGGGTAACCTTGTACCCGCTATACTGTTCTATCATACACTGGACCTTTGCTAAATAGCGTTTCAATGTCTCTGTACTCCACCATTGACGATAATTGCCTTTATCGTCGTAGTTCCGTCCTTTAAATAATCGAAACTGGAGTAAGTTTAGTGATGCATCAATTAACATCGAAAAAAAAACTACGTAAGAAATCATTACCGGTGTTGTCGAAGCCGTGAGTAAGTTCGTGACCCATTATCGCTCCAATGGCTCCATAATTGACGGCACTATAGAAAAAAAATACCTGAAGAAACTATTCAAAAACATCTGTAAAATCATTAATATACTCACTCCACCCCATTTCCATACAACGGTGTATGCAGCATTCCAGCGGATATTGCTAAAAAAATATTTACATAATTAATCTCTACTGAAGTCTGTATAATTAGAAACAACTTTTCGTTAAGAGGATCGATATGAAATCTTTGGACTCACTTATTGTATTCATAACCGGACTATACCATGCGCCGACCGATAAAGCCGAAGCTATCCATCTGTTTCTGTCCGGTACTTCCCTCCAACTGTTCAATTTGCGTTTTCCTTCAATTAAGTTGAAATGAACGTACGTGTCGAACAGTCTTCCCTCGAAAACTTCGGTCTGCGAAGAAAAGCATTAAATATATTTGCATATATATTCACTAAAATCGATGTAAGTATTTTTCTTTCGACAAACGTACATCTTCATAATACTTTGCTAACTTTGTCGCATTAGTAACCCACTCAGGAAAACCCATGAAAGGTCTCATCGTGAAAAGTTTTTTGCGCGCTTGTTCTTTTGTCTTGCTGTCCATCCATTGAATTTCAGTCAACATCTCGTTGAAAGACGCGCTTACATCCCTCCACATTTCGATTGCCTGTTGAATGAACAGCACCAAGTTATTTTAAAGAGATTTTTACTGATTAATAGATTCTAAAATATTATGGAAATTCTTCCAGAAAATGTTAATTTTCTAGAGAGAAATCATTAGCACCTAAAAAAAATTTAACTAAAAAATCTAAAAAATTACTTTTTCTTTCTCTTTCACGCTAAAGTGCTTCTCGACGTAGGCAGCCGTGAGAGCCATATCGAAATAAGTCATTGCGTTTTTCGTGCATGTAAACCATTGCACTGGTTTGGATTTAAGGCCGTAAGCGCTTTTGCGAAATTCAAATTCAAGATCGCGATACTCTTCTGTAGTCTTCGGCGCTATGTCTAGTAATACCGTGAGCCACCCGAATCGAGCTGCAAATTGAATTATATGAGATGTTTTTCTCTGTTAAATAATGATGATTATGTTGATTCATCGTTTTGCTTCGCTTTTATGAAATTAATCAATTTTTTATAATAACAAATCAATAATAAATATTGAGGCAATATGCAATGCATTTTGTTATAATTTGTGACAGATGCGAAGTTTTAGATTCCTTAGAATTCCAGATTTACCTATCGTTCCTTTGGGAGTTTGATTCAAAAGTGATATTATTTTTTTTACATAGTCCATATCAATTATGACCACAATATCTTTTTTTGGATCAACGGTTATATTACTTTGTTCGAAAAAGTACTTCATATACGTAATCCAATTCCAATGATCGGCATGGGGGTCGGTGAGCTGTTGCAATCTATCGATAGTCACCGCGTGATTTACGTAATTCGGGGCAATCTTATCTTCCGGAGTTGCCATTATCTGTGTGTTGTAATCATTAAAATGCGTAGAGATATTAATCGAAGCTAAATGGCAATGATCGAAAATCGTATTTACAAATTTCTCACTTTAGCGATTTTAGTCATAAAATCTACAAGTTCAGTTGTATACTCCTCGCTCTTTTCTCCCACTCCAACAAGTTTCATCATCCCTTTTATGTAGTTTTTTTGTGAGTCAATTATGACTTTGAATCGTACGGGATCTCGTAAATATATCTCGAAGCCCTTGGAAAATGGCGAAGTTTGTTCCATCTGAGTAGAATAAATAAAAGAAAAATTGAAAGTGAAATTGATCAATACAAACGATACAAGATTTTCTATTGACTCGTAAAGGAAACATTTTTGGAAAAACAATTTCGTAATTTTTTTTTTTTTTTTTTTAGATACCAAAGGTTTTTAATGTTCTGTAAAATTTCCCTCAATTCTTAACTTGCCATCAAACGATTTTGAGTGTAATCCATTATATTTTGAGTGACGAATGTATCAATGAAAATTTGTATACTGTTGTATCTGTCCGCTTTTCCGACGATCTCCGCTATATCGAGATTTTCGGCTTCTTCATCAGTGGGCGGAGTTGGTGGAAGGCCAAGTTTCTTGAATGTATCGTGAAGCGGTTTCAGTCCGAGATTCTCAACACTCTCTAAAATGCGTAATAAAAATAATAACGATGTAGTTGAAAAAAAAATTGTGGAATTAATCCAAAGATAGAAACCCGAAACCGCTTGACGTAGCAAAGCTTCAGCATAGTTTTAAAAGTTCAACGTTTTAAACCGAATAGAATCATTAAACGATCATCCAAAATTGTGAACAAAATCGCAGTGTTATTATTCTGCGAGATTCCAGACAATACGAGGGCAAAGCATCCATATCGGAGTTCAGTTCATCATCGATGATAGGCTTTTAAATATTATGAATGCCTCGTCACTGAGATTTTACAAATACAGTATATTTTTTGGTAATTTACTCGTGTCCATGCAAGTTCTGTACATTGCCCGAGCCAATGTCATGGGTCTTCCATCTTCCTGCTTGTCCGGTGTATCAAGAATCCTACGGATGTTGATGATTACATTATCAATCATAATCCCCATCGGATCCCATGAAGTAGTACCCGATGGAATCGGATTCTTAGTTATCCAACCTCTGCACGCGAACTCGAAAAAGTCGTCGCATGGTTCGATCGTTTTATTCATCGAGTTCAACACTCTTTCAGCTGCAATGAATACAAAAACAATATTATTCTCGTGGAAATCAATGCTCCGAAAATTTTCGACTCATCACAATCGTAACATTGGAACATATCGAAGATTACAAGTTCCTTCGCAACTTCCTTCCTTTCACAAACTCAGTTCGTATCTTTTCAGTTCTAAATTTTTTTCGTAAATGATTCTGCTCCATGTGACCGGACAGTTTTTTATTCAGGAAAAAATAGTTGGATTGCATGCTTGTTAATAATATTAACCATGGAATTCTTATTGTATAACTTTGGAGACACATATTGCAATAGATCGCACGCGGAGTCAACAAACTTAAAATATACTCGATAATGATCGGAAGAAATAAATATGTGCATTCTCTATAAAACTATAAAATAAAAATAGATATTTCACATCATGGGGGTTTCTTATTTAATTATTCATCGAGAGCTCATTATTGCCTGTTATATATAATTAATATACCTGTTTCGATGCAGGACTTGGTCTGACATATATCTCTGCAGTTCCCTTGTTGGGCAGCTGACATCAGCAAAAACACGATAGCGATAAGGGACATCATCGTAATTTCCAGAGTAACAACCACCTATTACCTATTTATTTAAGTTTTTTTCAATTTTTAGGTATAACCCATATTGGTTGTTTTTACTTCCGATGAATTAAATTAAAAAAGAGCATTATGATATTTTATAATAAGTAAAAATTGTTTCGTATTTTGCAAAATACGAAAATCTTTCAGAACTTACCAGGTGACTTGCGATTAATTTGTAATTTACCCTCGTGGCCTCCGGCTTATTTTATCTCCTGCGTAAACATTGGCAATTAGTATTTTATGCTATAAAATATTTTATTCTGCTTACTATTTACCCTCTTAAAATGTGAAATCACATAACACAATCATTTATGCAATTCAATAATAAATTGTTCCTTATAACCGCTCTGTATTTTTTTTATTTTCCGTTTGTCAATTTTTTCTTAAGTCTTAATAATAATAATAATTCTTTAATAATTGTAAAAACACTTTACATTGTTAATAACGAATAAACGTGGCGAAGCTTCTTTTTTTTTTTTGGTAATACTCATCTTCTTTCTTGTTGAAGATCTCCAACAGGCAATCCGAATTAACTGCCAAGACTCGGAAAATCCGAGCCGTTCGAAAATTAAAGTAGAATTGTTCTCGTATCGATTGAAAGATTTTTCGAGTAGAATGAATACTTCACACCGGTTTCCCCGATGTATATATAATAGACCAGGTGATCCACAGCTGTCCATGTGTACCCCTACAATGATTTGATTAAAGATGACAAAAATCGATGCTAACGTTAAGCATTGGATACCATCTTTTGTGTGTTTTCATGTTAATTCGCTGATTTGCCCTAATTCTATTATCGCGCATATCAGGCGGTCTTATTGACTCTTCGAATGTATTACAATACATCTTTTCACGCCTGAAAATTTGCTATTTCGTAACGTCTTCCTTAATATCTATTATTTTTGCGACTCACGCTGTCGCGTTCTGCACACGATTCTCAAATACAGCAAACAGAGTTTTTCGATGTGTGATAATCAAGACAGAAAGAATCAGAAAATGTTTGACGAATTACGAAATGGAAAATCCCAAAGCGGAAACGTTTTGCGAGTCTTGTGGACCGATTGTCAACTGCTACAACGTTCGAACTGTACGTAGAACTTACCCTTTGCAGTACCAATTTTCGAAAGTCTCCATTATGACTCCGCGCTTCCGGAAACCTTCCCATTACGCGACATACAGCTTATTTGTAAATAGTACATCACTGAAGGTGCAACTTTTCATTGAAATGTATACCCAGATAGACAGTCAACACAAAATGTCGTACATAACGCAATCCCTGCAGCATGTGCAGCGCGTGGTGCATATGCTGCAACTATTCCGCCGTCGCATTGCGTGTTGCAACTTTGTGCCGTCTGTTTATCGAGATACGTAATTTTTTTTTTAACGAGTTGTTAATAACTATTTTCTCATAAACATCGGTGAAACAGTATTAGAGAAGAATAATCAAAATCAGAATACGGTAGTTTCGCCTATCGAGAAGCCGCCGTTAGTGAATGAGACAAAAAAGCTGATTGCAATATGCAGCGTGACAGCGGGTTTTCTACTGAATAGCCAATAAAAAAGGAACTTGGGAAATAACAAGGAGTCCACGACAAATGTATCGATTACATATTCCTATTGAAATGATAAAGATATTTCTTGATTGATATCAGGAACATTAACAATTTTTATTTTAATAGTAAAATCTGTTTACGATATTTACAGAGTATGGAATTTCGAAGAAACGTAACTATCTGTGCGCGTATAATTATTTATGTACAAATTTTTAACAATTAGTTTATGTACACTTAATCATATCGGCCGTAACGTCGCAACTTTTCTTATCACCATACGACACATTTTCGTTTCGGATTCATCGGACTTCCGCGAGGGCATTGCCAGGCTTTTGCGAATTCGGCATTATTCTGCAATGTTCCAATGACCCTGAAGCGATTCGGCGAGTGTACGCCCCGTATAACCCTCACTTCCAGATCGGCATCAGTTTCTCTTCCACACCACATCTGTAAAAAAATGATTTTAAAATGTATCCGATGCTTATCGTTATTCAAAGCCTTTCGATAGCTCGCAATTTACCTGAGCGAAGCCGAGGAAAAAAAGTTGTTCGTCTGTATATGTAACGAGACCCGGAAGTCCCAATTGCTGAGACTTTGTTCTCTCTTTCAGCTTTTCATAAGCGCGAAGAGCTTCAGTTAGTCCGCCATTATCGGCGATGTTCTCACCCTGAGTATTGGCTCCATTCAACTGCGAGATTACATGATTATTAATCGTCTATTTTACATGAAATTTTTCATCTGACTGTTTTCTACACACCGTATAATTTTTACCGAGTTGCGTGACATTATATCCGGTATATTGTTTTATCATACACTCGACCTTCTCGAGATAGTGTTGCAATGTTTCTTCGCTCCACCATTGTCGAAGGCTACCATTCTCGTCGAATCTCCGTCCTGAACAGTATCCGAATTCGCGTTATTTTGATTCATCGATTAAAGTAGAAAATATAAAATTATTCAGAAATTCTTTACCTTGATTATCGAAACCGTGAGTAAGTTCATGACCCATTATCGCTCCAATGGCACCGTAATTGAGGGCTCTATTAAAAAAAAAAATTATAAAATATATATTGGAAAAAAATTACTTAAAAATCATAATTATACTATAATTGCATAATTATTACAATAATATAATGTAACATGATATATTGTCATATTATTATTATTATTATTAGTTTTCTATTATTTTATTATTTATGATATTTAATTTAAACATTTTTTTTCATTACTCACTCAACTCCATTGCCGTACAATGGTATGTGTAGAATACCAGCCGGGAATGCTAAACAATATTGTTATTATTAATCCTTATGGCTGTTGAAATAATTCTATTAACTTTTGACGAGAATAATTTTTTCGACTCACTGACTGAATTCAGAGTCGGGCTGTAAAATGCATTGACCGTTGTACCCGAAGTTATCCACCTATTTCTGTTCGGTGGTTGCCTCCAGCTATTCAGTGTGTACCTTCCTGCAATTAAGTTGAAATGGAGATACGTGTCGAATAGTCTTCCCTCATAAACTTCGATCTGCGAAGAAAACAGTAAATTCACATTTTCGATAAATTTGATGGAATCAGTAGATTAATTTTTTTTTCTTCTTTTTTTCGACTGACTTACGCCTTCGTAATACTTTTCTAACTTTGTCGCATTAGTAACCCATTCGGGAAAACCAATAAAGGGTCTCATGGCGAGAAGCTTTTTGTGAGCTCGAGCTTTCGTTCCGACGTCCATCCACTTGAGTTCCGTGAGCATTTCATCGAAGGACGCGCTTACATCGTTCCACATTTCCATCGCCTGTTGAGATCCGGACAGAGAGAGAGAGAGAGAGAGAGAGAGAGAGAGAGAACAACGTCGAGTGTATATTATTTTAAAGAGAATTACGCGTACAAAAGTTATTTTTGAACCATCGTTCAAACACCTCGAGAGGGTGTCTGCGATATAAAAAAAAATCATTAGCTACCGATACGATGATATATATAAACAAAACGGCAAAGTCGCTTTCACATTGCTGCCTCATTATTTTTCACCTTTCAATAAACTATGCGTAAATATGCTAAGAATGTTGGTTTCTTCATAGACGACACTTCGTAGAAGATAGAAATTCATAAGAAAGCAATGTATCAGGTTCTCCTTTGCATTCTTCTTTTCTACTATCTATTTTAATTGTAAATAATAGATATAAAAAAATATTTGTTAAAAATTTCACGAAATTTTACGAATTTTTGCAAATACTTTTTTACGAAACGAATTTTTTACGAATTTTTACGAATTCTTTTTTTACGCATTTTCGAATTCTATTGTTACGAATTTTTACAAATTCTTTTTTTATGAATCATTCTTCTTAGGGTAGCGAAAAAAGTCACCTTTTTCTTTTCTTGCACGTTGAAGTGCTTTTCCACATAGACGGCGGTGAGCGCCATGCCGAAATAGGCATTAGCAATTTTCGTGCAGCCGTGCCATCTCTCCGTTCCGGATTTGAAGCCGTAAACTTTTTTCCAAAATTCAAAGCCAGGAGTGCGATACTCTGCCGTCATCTGTCGCGCTACCGCGGAGAATACCTCCCACCAAACATATCGAGCTGTAAATTGAGGCAAACATTTGGATCATTTTTTTCTCTAAAATAACAGTTATATCGATTCCATTATTTTCCTTAACGTCTACGAAATAATTCGCTAGTCTACGAGAGTTAGAATATAACGAAGACAACAATGTACCAGACGCATACGCTCCGATAGCTCTCGCGACCCTCGTGGCCCCATTAGATTGCGAGCCGAGCCGAGCCCCCCGTTACAACTCTTTAACTATTTTCTTTTTTTAGCCCCTCCATACGAAGATTTCTTAAACAAACAGTGGCGCTTCTTCACCGTAGCCCCTGGAAACGACCCTACGTAGTTTAGCTATCGTTATTATTGCTGTATCGAAGTTATATTAATGCATTCCTTGCAAAAGACGCGATTTATTCGATTTGTTAAAAAAGTATATTTACCTATCGTTCCCGGTGAAGTTTTGTCCATAAGTAGTATCATAGCTTTGAAATAATCCAAATCCATTATAACCGCAGTGTCATTTTTCGGAAAAAGTTTGACATCGCTGTTTTGAAAAATATAAGTTAAATACGTCGTCCAGTTCCACTGAGTCGCGTAGAGATCGGTAAGCTCCTGGAGCCTTTCGATCGTCACGTCGTGAATCTTGTGATCTTCACTCATCCTGTCTTCCGATGTCGCCATTATCTATAGATTTCAATTCAACGTTAAATACAACATAATGATTTAGACATTGAATCTAAACCGACGCCGAGAAGTACATGCAGACTTCTTACTTTGGCTATTTTAGTCATGAAGCCTATGAGTTCAGTGGTATAACCCTCACTCTTGTTTCCCACTCCTGTTAGGTCCATCAATTGTTTCACGTAACGTCTGTAAGCATCAACTATACTCTTGAAACGTGTAGGATCTCGTAGATACGTCTCGGAACCCGAAAACCCCGGGGAAGTCTGTTCCATCTGTGAAAAAATCGATATTAATCAATACGAAGTATAAAAATTTTGTTCAAATTCATTTTTTCGTAACTTGCTTTCAATCGATTTTTCGTGGAGTCCCTCATATCTTGTCCGATGTACATATCGACGAAGATATCGAGACCGCTGTATCGTTGCGCTATTCCGACGATCTTCGGTATATCGAGATCTTCGGCTTCGGCGTCAGTTGGCGGCTTTCTTGGAAGTCCGAGTTTCTTGAACGTATCGTAAAGCGGTTTCAATCCGAGTCTCTCAACGCTCTCTAAATTCCGAGGGACAATAATTGATGTTACATTTAACAAAAAAAAAAAAAAAAATAGGCGATGTTTTGTTTGGTTCCAAAGTTTTTATCTTTTGGTGCCGCTTATGAAGCGCAGTAAATTACAAAAATCGCTTATCTGCATCAGCGAAACTTTAGGGTGCTTAGTTCAAGGTATCAATCTTTCTATTAACGATCTTAATAAAATCGTAAGATAATCGTGGAAATAAATATAAATAAATTGCAGTTGGAGATTTGAGATGATTTCGGTGTCAAGGTTCGTTTGGTTTATCGTCAATTGTAAAATTTACAAGATTTTCCAGTGCCTTATCAATGCGATTTTTATCGCAAGTATATTGTATTTTTTTTTTTTTGTGTTTCTCATTACCCCAATCCATGCAAGTTCTGTACATTGCACGTGCCAATTTGATCGATTTGGGGTCATCCTTCTTGTCTGTTGTATTGAGAATGGTGTGAAGATTTTTAATAACTTCGTCTCGAATAATCGATATGGGATCCCACGAGGAGGAACTTTGCGGAATCGGATTCTTCGTTATCCAACCGTTGCACGCGAATTCGAAAAAGTCGTCGCACGGGTTGATCGTATTGTTCAACGAGTCCAGTACCCTCACAGCTGCGGAGAAAAAAGAAATCGTTATCGTCGTGACAAACGATTTTCCGACGATTTACAACACGTTTACCCATTGTTTTCGACGACAAAATCGTATAATGAAAAAAAATCGTAACACCCGAACTAAACCGGAATAAAAGTTGCACTTCCTCGTTGCAAAAACAGATTCGTTCGATCGATATGCACTTTATGCACTTGCGAGTCATCCTGACGAAATCGGATCGAATAAAAAAAAACGGAAACTTGTTGCATACTTGACAACAATAGAGAATGTCAGATATTCATTTTTTGATTCGACGATACTGGGCGCACGTGGAATAAACGAACATATTGTATGCGCGATAATAATCGGTAGTATGTATATCGGAAATATTGATAGCATCTATGCAACGGTTCGATTTATATCGAAGGTTCCACGTGTCTGTTCTTTTTTGTTGTTCACCCGCGCCGCAGTACAATAGAAAGATGATCAATAATTGCAAAAGCCTTATACAAGCGCAACTCGATATTATTTATGCCTATAATACCGTTAGATCGTTAGATGAAGTCGTGACGCAAAATATGAATATTAACCACGAATAGAAGGAACTAAATGAACATTTCTTTCACGCTGTACAATTAATTGAATTCTACTGCAAAGGCGAATAATTATTAATAGTATACCTGTGTCGATGCATGACTTGGTCTGACAAATCTCCTTGCGTTTGTCCTTCTGGAAAGCTTTTATCTGGAAGAACACGGTAGCGATGAGGGCCATCACCGCAACTATGAGAAGAATCACTACAATAACAAGCGCCTTTTCTTTCTTCGATTTCTTCATTTTGCCCGAACTGTTGTTCTTCCTGTCGGACAATCAAATTAACGAATACATCAGTGTTACATCATCCATGCAATTACTCAAATATATAGTGATTGTTTATCCGACGAATAAGAAAAAACCTGAATTTCGAACGTACCAAGTTTGGGCGGTTTGGACTGTGGGTTCCACGTTTACCTCCGGATCGTTCACCTGCCCAAACATACATTAATTATTAACCTAATCCATAATTTTATGAATTTATTATTATTATTATTCATTTATAGAATAAATAAAAAATAATAATCAATTAATTATAGGAATTATAATAATCATATTTACGGAACGTATCCCTGTAAGGGCTCTTTAAGTGTCTTTAAGCGAGTAATTAATTTATTAATCTAATAAATAGAACAAACGCGGCGAATGTTGCAATCGGATTTTAATAGAGAAAACTCATGTAAAAACGGTCGTCTATATTCATTGCTTTTCGCAAAGTTTCGTACCGCAACGGACGAACTACATTGAGATCGAGGTCCGTCGAGAGCCGAAAGCAGAGATGTGTCAATGACTATTGAGAAAAAGGATAACAGGGTCGTATCCGGAATTTTTCTTCATCTGCGATTGATGCTCTCACCTTGTCCCAGAATCGCGCGGGATGACTCGATTACGCGATCTCTGTATACGTATATATATATATACTGTCCACGCTACATACTGGCCGCCTGTTGTTCAGCAGCCAACAATAATCCCGTTGTAATGAGACGCTCGGCAACTCGACGGTGATTGACGTTATTCGATTAACGATACCGAGACGTGAAAAATATAATAGAAACTCGTGACCAACGCAATTAGAATATTGTTTGGTCTCAAAAATTCATTCCGCGAACGTTTACGCGCGTCTTGCCGTCTTCGGATAATATTTTCCAAATGTCTGTTATGGCAGAAT
This sequence comes from Buathra laborator, assembly GCA_934046635.1. Lineage (NCBI taxonomy): Eukaryota > Metazoa > Arthropoda > Insecta > Hymenoptera > Ichneumonidae > Buathra > Buathra laborator. The sequence goes on from OW203892.1 coordinate 15,238,005, forward strand.
CTTTGATTTTGTACCATTGACGATGCGGAAGATTATATGCGACATTGCCATGCGAAGTATTTCCTATTTACGGACAGAAAACATCTTGAACTTGAAGCTTAACTTTCACGCTAAGAGTTAATAATGTTTGACTCACGGCAATCTATGCTCGTCAACAATGCTGCGATTAATATGCATGAAATTATTATTTCAAAGAGTATTTATTCACGTACTATTTTTATAAATCCTCCGATCGCATAATGCGCGCTATTGTTTATTCAACAGCATCGGAGTATTTAATTATCTTCGAACATTAACGTCGAGGTTATGGAAAACGGAAGAAGAACTTCGCGGTCACTGATGAATCGAATCGAACAAATCGATGCAATCTCATCGCATTGACGACGTCTTTACATACGTATTTAGAAGAAATAGATATTTCTGAACGTACATCGATTGCCTAAGTAAACTGATGACTGCATTGCTTATTATCTTCTAATGGAAGTAATCTAAAGCATCACAGTAATGCAGGACATATAAGAAGAGATATATCATCTCGAATATTTCTCAATTATCCTGATTTGAAACCATTCGAAAAGATCGCTATAGTGGCGATAACTCCGTCTATAACAATAGGCGAATCACCGATTCCGCAACAAATTTACACATCTCATCAGGAGGCATTGATCCTGACTGTCGTTTCTTCGCGTCCTCTATCTGTGGCTACGTGCACAATGCACCTCTGGCGATAACAAACGGTTCCATGTACTCAAAACTTGAGTATGAACACGAGAATAGAATCTCATGTGGGTATAAGTGTACTCGCGATCTCGGGTTCATCCCCCGAAGTAACCAGCAGCAGCAATCCCATTGTTACTTGTACGCTTTTAGAACAGCCGTTTGACTCCCGACGTAGCGTCCGGGTTCGTGTCTTCTCTCTTTGTTTCCGGCACATGGAAGAGATCGCGTTTTTTTTTTACTTCTTCTTCCGGTTCGCACTCTTTTCATTCATCTTTATCTACGTCCCTTTGTTTATCTCGCTACTCCGGTTACAACTGTGACTCTTACGATCGTACGGTTCTAGTAACCGAGAGTTCATCATCATCATCATCATCATCTCGCGTAATAGTACCGAGGTGTAATCTCAATCAAATCATTAACGCGGATAACTGCGCACAGCGAGCTGCCCGCCTTGGCAACGAGATCGTTGTTCTTCTTATCGGCACCACAGCACATCCTCAACATCAACCTCCACCCATCAACTTTTCGTGCTCTTGTTTATCGATTCAGACAATTGGTATTAGTTGCTAATGTGTTCATCTGCGAATACTTTTATTAAAATCTTTTTTTTTTTTTCGCTTTTTTTCTATTTTTCATCTCTCGGATGAACGGGTCTCGGGGTCAACGTGCGACCCAAGATAGCGGAGAAGCGCGAGTTCCCTCTGAAAGCCCCGGCGATCGGGTCTGAACGCTTCACCGAACACGTTTCTATCGTTGCTTATACGATAATTCTTCGAGGCAGCGATACCTCGCCGGTAATTTAGTTCCAGTTTCGTTTAGCCTAACGGAGCTACTTTCTTCCGGTATCACTTTGTGTTTGCGAACCAAGATCCTTTTCGTTCCGGACGATCGATTTTTTTTTTTTTTTTTTTTTTAACGTCATTATATTCTAGACGATCGTCGAGTTGGTTAGACAACGCAAGAGTGCGTTAAACCTCGACGATTATTCATTTATTCTCAAGTTCCTCATTACGCATTCCGCGTGCCGCATTACCGCGACACGCTCGATAATCTCGTATGCGAGTTTTTTTTTTATCTTGTCTCTTCATCCTACTCGGCCGACAAGTAGGAATTCACGCACATCGCACGCAACTATGACGATATCTGCATAGGAGCGGGTAGGCGACTTGAAGAGAGTCCATCCCATCGATTAGACGCGCAATATTTTATTGTGATCGCATTTGTGTTCCGCATACATTTTTCGTAACATTGTCTTGTTGTCGCGATACGCAGTAGCTACGCATTTAAGTTCTAAGTCACGCACGTGTCGATTACGGGACAATCGATCGAGAGGGAAGAAAACGTTTTCTCATCGATAAACACGAGACTCACCTTGTACTTCATCCTCGTGAGTTTCGTTCAATTGCGATTTTCCTGCCGACTCACGACGCGGACAACAATGAGACTGAAACAAAAGAAAAGGTGAAAAATGTATATATGCCGCATAGACGATGGATTATTGTTGCACCCCCGCCGAGGAGAGAGTTTCGATTGAAGAACGAAAGTGTCTCCCCGGGCCAACGACGATTATGTTCCCGACAAGCATCCGAGAGACCTCAACCTCCTTGTATCGCCTCCTTCCCCTTATATCGCGGTCACGACGCATCCCAATGAACTCTACTATAATAATCCAGCGCTCAGATCCTCTGAATCATTGACTCCTCTTTCAGATTCCGGAGCTCGTGCGCTCCTGCGCATTTGCATATAATGAGAGATCGACGGACGTTCCCTTTTGTTTCGCGAAACTTTTACTCGTGTTTTTCTAACTGTTGATTCTCTTCCACTCTATATATCTGTAACGATAATACGCGGTGTCGGGGTTTCGATACGCAAATCCGAGAAGTCATTGAAACGAGAAGACACGACCTGAACTAGAAAATGTTTTGCAAGAAACGCGTGAGGAAATGAGTTCCACTGTGAGGGTTTTTTAATTTTTTTTTTTTCATTTGTTCGTATTTTATTTCTCTCTGACGAAACGAGAGACATAGAGGAAACGTCGGTGCGATCGTTCGATCGGATCGGTTGTGAGATTTTTTATTTTTTTCGTTTCATCAATTCTAATCATTGTCAGTCTTGCTATCGATCCGCGACGGCCTTTTCCCGCGTCTCGCGGGATCGTCTTATACAAAAGACGGGATCGGTATAGATATAGTGTAATCACAATTTGTGTTGTGAATCACTCGGAGAGACGAGTTTCTCACGGATAAACGATGCGAAACATTTTTGATTTATCGCGGGACCTATTAATCCCCTGTTAGTTTAATTACTCTATAACTGATAATATAGATCATTGCGTGTGCTGAATGATTTAGCACTTGATAATCAGCCAAAAACGCGGTCAAAATTATTTCACATTTTTTTCTTTTTTTTTTTCTCGTAATAATGGTAAAGCATTTATCGCTCTGAAACAAAATGGTGAATATGACATATCCACAATAACTTTTATTTTCACACGTGCGAATAAGTACCATTAGGTAAATGCCTTGTGCGTGCCGATGCTATAGTGACTCTCGCTGTGCGAAATCGCTATTAGACGAAACCCCACGCGTTCGTTCTCTCGCGATCAGCCGCAGACATCCCGGCGCGCTTTCAATCTCGAGAGACGCACGGCGTCGTCTTCGTAGCACGCTTCGTTAATTAACGATCGCGAGTCTAATAAAAGAAAAAATATCTTCACGGTTAATAGATAAACATAAACGTCCTATCTATGTAACACATACCGTCGAGCGTATGAAAAATTATAATAAGCACGAACGAACTGTTAATGTCCGATGATAAATAAGCACTGACGCCTTAAGTCGAATGGAACGCGATGAACGACACGCGCGTGAGAATATTTCAATGCAATTGCAACGATTATAATAATTAAATAATGTAACATGAGAGCAGAAAAAAAAACAGTACTACATTGATTGTTAAATACGTACGAGATCGAGGGAAGGTGTTTTTTTAAACTATACAGAATCTATAGTACGCTGGATGACGGAGCGTCGTTGTAGGAAATGGATCAGATTTCTCACGTCATTTCGCACTTGGAATCTCGCCGCCTCGTTCTTATTATTGTTATCTCCTCTTCCTCACGAGGGTAACTTACTTCTCGTTATGAAAGGTATATGATAACTTTTAAACTAACGCGCGCACAATCACGCCGCGGCACAAATTTCTCGAACGTTTAACTATACATAGAAAAATGTTATACCCGACGCTTTTTTCACTATACAGCACGTGGTTAGTCGAGAATGAAAGATTTTTGAAAATTAAAAAAAAAAAATTCGAAGTACGAAGTGGCAGATCCCAAAGCGGAATCGTGTTGCGAGTCCCGTGGACCGCTTGTCAACTGCAATAAAGTTGAGGGTGTGCAGAGGAGTTAGTCTCTACCGTTACCAATCTTCGAAAGCCCCCACCGCCGCTACTCCACTCCCGCCAATACTCCCACTACACAACGTAACGCAGGTTTCGGTTGCGCGTGTAAAAAAGCACCAGTGGATACAAACAGTACAGCACTGGACGCGCGGCATCCACTGGGGAAGGACATAATCACTCCTTTTCGAAATTTAATAATTAGCCATTTTTTCCGTATCTTTCATCGAAAATTCAAGTTGATAAATTTCTACAACTGGTCAATTAACTCCTATGTAGAGATTAGGTTAAAATTTATTTCAACCGATCGCTCGTTTTACACGAAAAAAAAAAAAAGTAAATCGCGAAATATATCGAATATATTTATTATTTAATTTGATGAATTAAATTATCAAAAATAAAAAAAAATCATATGTAATGAATAATAATAATATTATAATTTAGATAATTAAAAATAAATTATGATATTATTTTTTAATAATTTATTTGTATTCACTCTTTTCCGTTGGGATCTTCGCGTACGCGCGCTGTTTCGTTGATGCAACATATCGCTACTGTTGGTTTCTTCATATTCTATTTCTTGCCGTACTAAATTCTGTTCTGCGTGGGTCATGTTCTTCCATTGCTTGATATACAAATGGCAAATCTTCATTAAAGGCTTCGCATGTATAACTGTTGTTGTCGTACGAGTTTCCGGGGAATACAATCACCATATGCATAACCATGCATAACTTTTATATACATACATATATACATATTATCTGTATAATCTCCGGCAAAATGTCATGTGCTCTATAATTATTTCAATGCCGCGTTTGTAACATTGTATGCTGCACGTTATTTTCGATGTCTAGGTTACCGAGGCATAGAAACCCAGTTAATGATACATCATCTCTCTTGCCGTTGTCTTCTTCATCTCACCATTCATCTGCTATGCGGCTTTCGGCATTATTCATTTGTCGCGAACAGAAGAGAATGTGATACAATGAAAATCACGAGTGTATCTCGGTACGAAATATTATTATTATTTGATATACTTAAATTCTATGGAATATAAATTTCAGCGTTGAAGATTAACCCTCTGAACTATATATTTTTTATTTTACGAAATTTTTTTTTTTTTTGCATTTCATGTACTTTTTACATTAATTTCGTAAATTACAAAAGTTGCTAATTTTTTAAATATTTTTTTACTAGAAATTGATTTTTTGAGACAATAAATATACGGAAATATTTTTAAATACGCGAAATCACGTATTGAAAACTGGTGAAATTCCAATGTCCACTATGCATCAAAGAGTTAACATCCCGCAGATGAGTTTTTCTTACTGTCTTGTTGGGCTCTTGGCGTATTCCATCTGGACGCATCTCTTTCTCTTTTTCTCTCTCTCGAGAGACGCCAGAGAAGCGATTAGATTTACGATTTATGGGAAACAGACGTGGCTCTCGTTCTTTCTCTCTCGAGCTTTGAGTCACCGAAACGCGATATCGTTATACGGTCCCTTTCCCACACTGTGTATACAAAAAGAATGACCGTCAGTGAGGGTATTAAGCGGCAGAGCCAAGAATAAGACGAAAAAAATTGGTCTGCAGCGACTGAAACCAGAAGCCTGATAAGAGTATATTCCCGGTGCGAAGAACCAAATATTTTCCTCGCTGACCTCGCTGCAGGATAAGGAGGTTCGGGTGCCTCTACGACAATTGATTCAAACGCGAGAACGAGAAAAAAACGGCAATTAGAGAGTTGACGCATGAAAATCACTGATGAAAATATACGAGTGCATTAAGTGTAATCGCGCGATGCGTCCGTCCAGCGTTACGGCATTTATGGACGTAGTACTACTACTAGGTATTGTATATAGGGCAAATTAATTTGACAGCAATCTATTATTTGCCCCCGCGAGAGACACAGCGCTACGATGAAAATGTCATTGGCATGAAAGAGTTCACTGTCAGGCGATTCTGGAAGGCGCCCCGGAGTCACATGAATCTATACTTTTCTCCGATAGACTGAACATAGATATAATGAAATCGAAGATAGAATTTATTTTCAATGAGTTTATTCGTTCGAAAAAAATTTCGTAAGGAAAAAAATTATATCGGAAAATGTATCTAACGATATGTTCAATATATATTCGCTATATATTAGATATATATTTTAAATCATATCCCTGCAAAAATTTCAATTAATAAATTTAAAAAAAATGCATAATCACTAGCGATTTTTTTTTGTTTATAATTTTTTCACAATTACCCTCCACCTTCATCCTCGTGCGGCATGGGTTTTATTTATAACTGAAAATGGAGGGTATGTTTCCGTGCCATGAAAAGTCGCAATATCAAAGGACACCATTAAAATCAATACAACTCCTTGAATTATTAGGTGCTGTCGATTTTTTGCTATACTATAAAATAATCTATAGGTACTCGGAAACGATATCTACGATCTCTCAGGCGTACTTCAACGATACTGTAAGGTGTCGCGTGTAACGGAATAAACAAATTATACACCGTATCTCAACCATCTTTTGAGTATTTTCTGCAGCTATATAAACTATCGCGTGTAAAAAACAACGAACAGTATAGCCGATTGGTAGCTGAGCAGCTCTTTTTTGTTGAGACATCCTATTATATTTTTGGTTACAACTGTTCAATATTAATTGTCACAGTGATTATTAATCATCGAATCGGTAAAAAAAAGTTTTGAATGCAAAAGAAAATTAATCAATAAAAAATCGAACCGACCCAATAATTATAAAAATGATAATAATAGTAATATTAATAACAATATTAATCGTATCCGATACCACTACGTTTTTTTTTGTTATATAATAATTGAATTTGCGACACAAAATAACAATGCGAAGACGCGCAACGAAACGATGCGTCCGATTAACCGATATCGTTCAGTGTTCTCTCGATCGATAGTAAACGCACAACTAAAATTTTATTCGGTTCACTCGAGCGTGTGAACGAAATAGATCGGTGTTCACTCGTACAGATCGAACGAGCGACGACCGGAAGTTGCCTGGAGACATCTCTCGTTATTCCAATGCAAGATTTCACATATACGCAGCTCTGTATAAATTTAGCATTTAGTATATGCGGCACATAGTATTTGTATTTTAAAAGACTACAGATTCCAGTTTCACAGCGCGTGTCTCGCGATTGTCACGTGAATTTGCGGTTCTTCTGAATCTCTTTCTTAACTCCGCGAGGACCTCGGCAACCGCACGTGCGGTGCAAACTCGCGCGCGAGAAGCGTAAAGAAGAAAAAAAAATCAAATGCGCGATGGAACAGCAGCACGTATTCCGACTCTCGCGTCAACCGCGAAAATGACGCGTTTGTTTCGCGCTGATATCTGGTAGCGCTGTAAAAAATTGTGCGGGTAACGTGGTTGATTAAACTTTTTCGGAGCGACGTAAAAATTCGTACGTGATGAAGAGGCCGCGATACGTAAAAAATGAAGTGATAAAATTGAACGTCAGTCATCCGTCAACGGATAGGTAAGTCTCGTTCAGCTCTTATTCATTGGGGAACAAAAATATGTATACATACTTAAAAATTTATAGTTTTATTTCTAATTCTTCCAACTTTACATGAGATCGAAACAAAATCAACGAATTTCCAGCGTTAGATACTGTTGATTTCAAATTTGTATAATATTGTAATCATTAAAAATAATATTGAAATAAAAAAAAAAAAAAACATACCGTTGATACTATTCACCCGATTATTTCATTGCGTCAATTAAATTTTTGTTTTCCATACATTTTTTAACGATAAAATTATTTTTTATTTTCAGTCTTTTCTCGCGATAAATTCGACGATATCCTCGGCGACGTGAAATTTATTATAAAATAGTCAAAAACAGTCGAAGGTGTTATTACATAGTTAACAATCGATCTTACATACAATTAGATCCCGAGTTTCGATCTTTTTTAATAAATTATTTTCACAATTAATATTATTGATTTAGGTATCGTGATATTTGCAGTAGGAAGTGTCTTCGATCAATTCTTGGGGTATCCATTCCTCGTTGGGCGATTGATTCGACATACTTGCCGCATGACTCTCGACTTCCTCCATTATTCTTATGAGATTACCACCGACGAGCTTTTTTATGTCGGACGCTGACCATCTTCGGTCCCTCGTCAATTCAGCGAGTAGCAAGGGATATCCCGACACGTCTGGTAGTTCGCTTGGCGGACTGTATAATCGTCCAATAATCATAAATACAAGTGGTGAAAAACTAATAGAAACGAGTAATGCATACGACAAAGCGTACCTCATTATTCCGTCGTAACCAGCGCCCAGTCCTACGTGATTAACACCTGCGGTTCTTCGTATATGATTAATGTGCGCTGCGGCAAAGAAATGTAAAAAAAAAAAAAAAAAAAACCGAAACAACATTATAATTATAAGACGCTACAATATCCGCATCGCAAAGCGCGCAATGAGCAAAAGACAGAAGAATACTATTTCGATGATTATTAGAGAGGGAAAATAGAGGTGGAGAGCTTTTAGTCGGGCAAAGTCGCTCGTAAAATTTGTGCAGCAACTGCTCTTTAAATCTCGTACCTATGACGTCGTACATCGAAGCCTTATCTCCGCAGCTTAGATGGGCGCTGTCGAAACTGATCATTACCAGGCCACCGTTCACCGACTGCGGAATAAAGAATAAAACGATCTAAAGATAGAAAAAAAGATGAAAGAAATCCCAGCGATACGCTTTATTAATTTAAAGAAAAATTATTAATGGTAAGATAAGATTTCTTGCATGTGATCGTGAATTACCAAAGTGTGAAGTACATCGTCGGGGACATTGCTCGAGGAATTACAAAGGGCTCTCGCTGCGCTATGAGAAAAAATCACCGGAGCTTTCGTCATCGCAAGAGTATCTCTCATCGTTCTTATAGACACGTGAGAAAGATCTACCAGCATTCCGAGTCTATTTAACTCCTGAACGACGGCTTTACCGAAATTGGAAAGACCGTCACTGTGGAAATCCAGTGGGGCGTCGTGATTCGGATCTTCGACGGAGCAAGAATCGGCCCTATAATGATTTAGAGATTAATAGAAAAAAATTTAAAAATTACGAAATACCGTGAAAATTTAAGGTTTTAATTTAAAAAATTACCAAGGAGTGTTGCAGCGATGTGTAAGAGTCATATAACGAGCGCCGAGCAGATGAAAGCTTCTAAGGACCGCCATAGAAGCTCCGATGCTGTGTCCTCCTTCAATGCCAACGAGACTCGCGAGTACACCGTCTCTGTGCGCTTTTTTCAATTCTTTACTCGACGTCACGAGTCTCATTCTCGACGAATATTTCGTTGTTAATCTTCGGACGACGTCGATTTGCTCCAAAGTAAGCTGTACCGCGTCGAGAAACTGCGCTTCGCACGGTACGTACGCCGACCAAAATTGGGCGCCCATATTTCCCAAACGAAGACGCGACAAATCGGTCTGCCATTGGGGACCAAAAGTCGAATTTTGGGATAAATCCTCGTCGAATGGAAAATCACGAAGATTCGTGTTGCCCCGATGCTTACGAAGATTCCATGCGAAATCGTTGTGCCTTTTGGAAAAAAAAAAAAACAAATTTTATTGCAAAATTAGTGTTACATTGACTTTTTTCGGATGGAAAAAAGTATATGCAAACAATATATTAGAAATACATGACATTCGGGGATCTCTATTATTTGTATATTAATCATATCATTTATTATTATTTGCAAAAATATATTCGAAACATATACCCGTAATGCTTTTTCGGATTTTTCGACGAAAATCTATTTTGGATATATTATAAATACATTTCGCGATATAATTTCTTTCCATGTGGATTTTGAGATTTTTTTTTTTATTGTGTTTGTATAATCGAATTTGCAAAGATTATTTACCCATCGACCAGAGGAGTTTCCGATAATATTCTTCTGACAACCTGTAGCCTCGCCTCGAGTAAATGGGAACTCCTTAACTCCAGAGCGAGCGGAAGTCCCACACCGGCTACGAGAGCGCAGCCAAGAAAAAAGAGACCTGCCATGACGAGCCATCGTCTTCCTAAACTTCGGGCTGAAATATTAGTACAAGAAAAAAAAAACCTAATCTCGCATCAGGTAAAAATGAAATGCTTATAATTTTGCTACGGAAAACTTGTTACCGACCGGAGCACAACGAGTTTGTTTATTTGTGAATAGAAATTTAATTGATCCGCAAATATCTTCCGATGTTGTCGATTTTACTGATGTTAATTGATAATTTATAAATAAGTTATATAAATCGTTATTAACCTCGAGAAAACCGGTCTCATAATAATAAAAAACGTTATCTAATTTCGTTGCATATCGTTACGAAGTTAAGAACATAAATTTTTTTACAATTTTTTTTCGGAATAATATTGACATGAAAAACATTGTGAACGATTGCGAGCAAAAATATTATTGCAAATACAAATACTTTTTATCGTGTAAATGAATATTTAAACTTTGAAAATTTTTTTACCATTGACTCTATATATCGAACTGATTGAGTTATTTTAATAAATTAATCTTCACTCATCATAAAAGATTCTAAATGAATTTCGGCTAATTCGGTCTCGAAGCTTAGCGCTTCGCCCTCATTAACAAACGAGATGAACAAAATCATTATATTTGGTAATTTTCAGCCTTTAATTATTCTTTAACGCGTAAAGCCTGCCACTGGGATAAAATATCGATATCGACCTTGATGAAGATATATAACGACTCACCCCTTTCTCTAGACGGTCCCTTGTCCTTGTCGTGCGGCGAGGATACAACGGTATTTTTCACGTGATGTATAGCATCGCCGTTAGGCAATTTTCTCATTAACTCCGGTGACGAGAGCTGCAGACATGTCTGCAAAATTTTCGTCGTCATTAACACGATTCAAGATTTAAAAAAACAAAAAAAACTTCACCCAAATTTCACGATCTAAATATTTCACTGAATTATCAATTTTTTTTTTTTTTAGATATAGCAATAATAATAAAAAAAGTACCTCGAGTATATCAACTTCCTTTCGTCGCGGCGGTGGCGAGTGATAAACCATACCATCCTTGCTGACTCCGTAAAGTTCGAACATATCACACACTCTATCCGCGTTTCTCTATTTATCGAGAAGCACCGACAGGTCTCTTATACCGTAAAGCGTATATGCGAGGTGTGCCAGCAGCAGCAGCAGCAGCAGCAGCAACTCGCAGTAAATAATAGTATACTATCGAGGGGTGGTTCTGGTACGTCGAAACTACCGGAGCATGCGCCTATCCCTTATATTGATCGAAAGGAGGAATATTTATTTTGAAATTGCGAAAGGCATTCCCCGCGACCCCCGTTCTCTTCTTCAACATTGATAATTAATTTCGCAGGTGCCTCATGCATCTTAAACGTTCCAGCTGCCTATAACCGCAAAACAACAATGCAGTAGTGCATACAAAGAAGTCTCATTTATATCGCTTTAATTATTTTACATTTGATACACCGATCCATAATAACTTGTAATTGATTTCATAATGCATTCTTTGTAGTCACAGCATATCCTTCAACGAATATCCATCGTTAAAGAATCGCCGAGTAGAGTTTCTTGTTTTTTTTTCGTCATCCCCTCTGATTGAAAGAAATTGCTCGAGACTCGACGCGAGGATAAACAGATTCGTGAAATCCCCCCAAAAATATTAAGTTGCGCGCGCATAACAGGAATAACAAAATTCGCGTCGTTTCCTGTATGCGCGTGTTAAAATGCGCGCAGCGTTTATAATACGAAAGCCGCCGCCGCTCGCGCCGCCGTACGGCCATATTGTTTGCGGTGTTCGCGCACATACATCGTCGTCAGTTCGTTAGCTCCCGTGAATAACGTTCGCCGCCAATAGAACTTTTACCCCGACCGTTCTCGTTTTGTGCCGTGAGAGATTAGTTTTCGTCCCCGGTGGTGCTCGAGGTAAATCAGCAAAAATTTCGCGCAAAGGCAATATGAAGAAGACGAAGGACGTGTCGGACGAGGACGAATACTCCGCGGACGATCCCGAGGAGGTGGAAGGAGCATCGGAGGAGGATTGGATACCCGAGGCCGGGGCCGAGGTGAGCCCACGCTATTCCAATTATTTATTTTTTTTTTTCCCCCCCGAGAGTCCACGATTTTCGTTTTGTATTTTTATTTCAACGAATCAATGACAATCTCGAGAATAATACGTTTTGGTAGAGCCGAAAAAACATCGTGTTTATTCGTAGCTTCAATTCAATACGAATCTTCGAAAAAATCTTTCGAGTAATTACGATCGAAAATCCATAGTCTTCGAAAGCTTGACCCTTATATATACCTCTCCACTGATACGATTGTTCGTCAAAGCGGCGCATCGCTGTACAGCGCCGACAGTACGATATTTTTACTATATCCGTGCCCGGTGAGCGTCGATATTTTTCGAACGTTACTATATTCGTTCCCCTTTTCGTTTATATACACCTGCTAAGCTGAAAAAAATACTTCTATCTCTCTCTCCCCGGTGACAATGTTTCACGTCCCCGACGTCGGAAAGTGTAGATGCAGAGTGAGTGACTCCAAAAGTGAGAGACACGCGCACACACACGCGTAAACGAAATAAACCGAACAACCACACGACGGTGTCTCGGCGGTTGGAACCGCGCGCGCGTCGTTTACAATGGCTTGGTGTGTTGCTTGAAGTATTCGTGATGTTCTCTTTTGACGAGAGAACACCTCGATGTGCGTAGAATTCGTACATTTGCTTATGGAATATGCGCAATACAATCCAAGCTGTACGGACACTCGCTACTCAACGGTAATTCTCGTAGGGTATCTTTTCTTTTTAATCCATTTTTTTTCTCATGGATTTTAATGGTTTTTTCGAGTACGCGCCACGCTACACCGTGGAGTTGCCGGCTGGCCAGTGGCGCCGGTTTTCGATTTATTTTGAAGTTACATTACACCGCTAGTTTTCACACAACTCGTATTCGGCTCGATATGATAACAATTGCGATTCTTTGCGTCGATATATCATATACTAAGGAACGTAGCAGAGAATTTGCTCCCGATATCTACAGCTGCGCCGTATCGGTGTATGCGTGAAGCCGATAAAATTAACGATGGGCCAGTGGCGCCGGTATTCGATCTTTTTTTTTTCTTTTTCGCGTACATCCATTAACGGAATAATACGACGTTGCGCAAAAAAAAAACAGCAGAGGTTGAACTGTATATTCAATTGAAATAATATATTTCGAGCTTTTGGCGCTACAATGTTTATATTATTTTCAGGGTGGTGCCAAAAAGAGGCCACAGAGAGGCTCCGCAAAAAAGCGACATCATTCTGAAGAGGAAGAAGAAGACGAAGAAGAGGAAGACGAGGAGGAAGAAGAAGAAGAGGACGACGACGAGTCCGACTCCGATTCGGGAAAAAAACCCAAGAAAAAGAGGCGCTCCAAAAAAGAAGAAGACGAGGACGAGGATTCTGACGATAACAGCTTCAACGATGCATCCGGTATACCACCGAAAGATTACACGGTAAGAAAAACAGAAAAACAAAAAAAAAACAAAAAAAATGATGCACCGCGTTAATTTATCGATCTATATTTTTTTCTTCGTATTTACAGTCGGGAGCATTCGTCGTCGCGAAATCAGACGTTGGTGGAAGCACCGATCCCACCTTGTGGAGGATAGACGGCAAAGCGCTGTTACAAAAATATTTGCCTTTCAAAGAAGACGGCAAAACACTGTACAAAAGCACATCCACGGTAAGCAACATTTTAACTCCGTTTTTCGAACGATTTTAATAATATTACGAAGAAAATATCGATGAATCTATTTTATCTGTAATTTTTCATTTCCAGTACTCTGGATGGTCAATCAATAACAAAGACAAATACCTAGCGGCTCAGGTGACCTTTAAGGTGCAAAATAGATTGGAGACGATCGTCGAACTTCATCTCGACGAGCAGCAGCAGCAAGAAGTTGTAAAGTAAGCCCATCCCCTTCCCCGTCTAATATAACAAAGCCTCCGAGCCCTCACACCGTTCGTAAACGCCGTAAAAAAAAAAGAGTGAAAACGATAAAAAAAAAAAACATAATAAGCGGTTCTAAAATTTTTGTGTTTTCCTCGATTTCCAGGGTAGAAAAAGAGGACTAAAAAAAGCGTAGCAGGAGTGCGTTCTCTTATCTGTTTATATAAGTTTTAAGATACACTTAAGATACATTGACACACAAGACACGGATACAGAGAAAAAGGATAAGAAAGAAATAATAATGGAAAACGACGACGAACACAGACTCAAGTGGGATTCGAGGCCCGCGTAATTATGGTACTCCTGCAGGGTTCATATTTAAGAGAGAAATTAAGTTCGGGTATATATATCTATATATATAAATTTATATATATAGATATATACAATGAATTTGACTATTTCGGTCACACGATAATGATAATGTTTCAATTTTTATTCATCAAATTACGTATGAGAGAGAGCGAGAGAGCGCGTATACGTTTTATCATGTGAGAATACAAAGAACGGTTGAGCTTTACCCGGCGCACCAATACAATTTCCCCCCCCCCCCCCCCCCCCCCCCCCCCCCATTGCCTTCCCCCGGCGATTAACCGTGAAGCATTTACCGTGTAGAGTTGTTAGATATAAAGTCATGACTTCCCCCAGACCCCCTCCACGTTAGTGTTATATTGAACAAATCGACGAAACTTAATTGAAAGATGAAAACAAAAAAAAGAAAAAAAATACGAGTGATTAAGTCGTAGAAGACCACTTTTTGGAGCTGTTGGCAAATCTTACGGACGATCCTCCAATCTAATTATAAGACACAAACCCGAGAATGATAAAATCTGATCGAATAACCGGTAACTTCCAGCAAAAAAAAAACAAATCAATAAAAAAAACAAACTCGGCATTTATATATTTTCGATGTCACGTATGTTGAGGCGACGAGTCGCGTAAGTAACGATTGTCACAAAAGTGAGATTCGTTCGCCAGTATTTAACGACGAAAAAGAAGAAAAAAGAAAATGCGTTATTATACTCCGAAATTACGTGATTAAGTCCGAATAACAATTTTGTAATTATACCGATAACTTAATCGTAAGTACACCGATGGTCTTTAATTTGCGTTCTTAATGATAATGATAATAATAATCCAAATAATAATAAAAAAAAAACAAACAGTGGGTGTTCCGTTGAAAGAAATTGATGCGTTTAGACTTTAACCCCAAATTCAATTTCTAAATAATTGTTTGTGAGAATTATGTGAGTGTCGTTGAGAGGGTTGAACTATTAAGAACAAAAAAAAAACAAGAAAATCATTATTCGAAGTATTCGCAGTAAATTTGTATTCGATGACTTTCCGATATACAATTTCATTACAGTGTTTCCTTCGTGTCTCTCACTCAGTCGACGCGTCGCTCGATTAGCGACGTATTAGTTCTTTGTAGAGTTACGATATACATATCGACGGAATGACTCGACATACGAGGCAGGAACCATTTTTTTGGTAAGTAACAAACGAATAGTCGGTAACGTTTTAGGCCCTTCATTTGCGCCTCGCGCGATAAATGAATTCCGGTAAACGAAAGAAGGACTCTGCGTACACGTATCTTTATGACTCGCGTTCTGTGACGTTATTTTACAAACTAAAACAAAAAAACAAAAAAACATAAGATACAGTAGTAGGAAATAATATCAATTCATTTTCCCACTTATTGGCAAATAAAATTCGGCGCGTATTTGTTTTTTAATAATTTTGTCGGTAGAGTCGCTAAGAGCTAAAGAATCGGGAGAGAATAACTCCGATATACCGATCCAAAAAAGTACTCTAACGACGGCTAAGCCGTACGCAGGCAAAATATTGCTCCTTTCCACGTATAATATTCAATCACATTGTAGACTCGAAAAAGTTAAACATTATTTTTCTTGTTTCTTAGAGAGTGCAAAATCGATCAAATTTCTTTTTATTACTTATTCTGTAAACTGACTTATGTACAACACTCGAACTATCGTGTCGTTTGAAAGATGACAAAAAAATTAAGTCTTTCGGTAAAAGAGAAATGCATTGTCGTATTTGTGCGACAGTTTTAGTGGATATTGCGTGGTCGTTGAGCACTGAATACATCAGTTCCCAGAGCATATTACATACAATTATATATACATATATGTATGTAATATACATGTATATATATTCTCCTGTTATATTAGTAGTATCAATAATTATTATGGAATGACTAACGTCAGATATATAATTCTCTGCCCCAAATAACGTGAAAATAAACTCTATTAATTTACAACAGGAATAACCCATTATTCGTAAAGATATCTGGGTGATTAAAATTACTGGAACGAGACTTTGTCTCTTATTATAATTAACCACGTATTTTAGGCCCATTTTTTTGCTTTTCCATGAGTACTTTGTACTCCGTTTGTATATGTCTTTGTATATGACAAATTAATTATCAAAAACCCGGTTCCATTCTAACGTTCATAACTGGACTACCGAGCATATCGCGAATCGCCGCCAAACCTTGTCGTTTTTTAACTCTTCTCGCGGGACTTCCGCCACTTTCCGGATTAATTTCGCTCTTCTTGACGCTTATTTCCGACGGTTCTTCGACATCGATTGTCGGTAATTTTATCGTCGGCGATACCATACAATCTCCAGAATCCACTGTACTTAATAATCTATCAGATCTATATTTATTTCTTCCTTCGGTATAATTATCTTCGAGTTTCGAGTCCTCCGATATTCTCGTTGTCTCGACATCATTTTTATTATCAAGAGAATTCGTACGCCCATCGATTTCGCAATATTGCACAGCTTCCGCGTCGCTTATTCTCGATTGTCTTTTCAAACTTCTTCGTCTGTTTAACATGTTCGACGATAATTTCAATACTCCGTCGCTGAATCGTCGTCCCTCCTCGCCGCGGCTCAATCGACCCCATGGCATTTTTATATCACAAGATCCGTCGCTCGCTCTTCGAAAACCGCTGCTCGACGCCCGATCTTCGTCGTCGCTGCTACTGCTGCTGCTATCGTCTCGCGTTTCGCATTTATCTCCGCACGAGTCACCGCGTATCGTTTCTGATATTCCGAAGCTCGTCGGCACTAGAGAATTTTCGCACGAATCATCCTCCGGCAGAGAATTTAAGTCTTGTGCGCTGTCGTCAATAGACATTTGCTTGGCGAGTCTCTTCTCCTGTCTACCGTTTGATATTGCGCTCTTTGTATCTTTCGCGTTGTTGTTATTTTGATACGCAGAATTAAGATCAATGTGTAGCAACGATTCAGTCGCTGCAAAAGTATCCTGAAGCTCGATATCATGATTGTCCGTATTAATGTTTGCACTCGATTGTCGTCTGTGCTGCTGCTGCTGCTGGTTAAGCGGATTAATCTCTATCAAGTCCCCGTCGCATCCAAAAGCGAACGATTTTTGTCCTGAAACAACGAGCGTTATACTAAAAAATGTTATTAGCGATTATGACGACAAAACGACGAATGTCTCATAAGCTTATTTAGCTCACCAATGATCATTCGCTTGTTGCGCATATCGGGACTCTTGGAACGCGGACGTTCCAAAAATTGTCGATTATCCGGCGAGAGTACGGATAATCGGCTCGTATCTTGAAATATCGGGCTGTAAGGCTCGGTATTGTTATTGTGAACCGTATAAGCGTCCTGTTCGTGACTCTCGTGCTCCCGCAAGCGCTCCATGATTTTTTGAACTATTTCCGAAGGAGCTACATATGGTGAACCTTGCAAAAAAAAAAAAAAAAAAAAAAAATGGATTAATTCGTCGGAAAAAAACGTTTGCGCAGGCAAAACTATAATATAACGAATAAAATTGTAAAAACAACGAAAATAACATCGCAAATAATAATAATTGGATGCAGCGATAAACTACTGTTCATTGGGGCGGCAACACCGACGCATGCAACATTGTCGTATTATCGACGAAGGTGAAGCACGCGATTGTTTAATCCAACGAACGGTATCGCTGACCGTTTAGACGAACGCACTGTCCTCATTAAAAAACTTATTTTCCTAATTCATGTTTACTGATAAACGTCATCGTTGCTCCGATTACGAGAACGCGGTGTTCTCGTTATGGACTCGAATAACATATGCATACGTCATTCGTTCGTACGCAGAGGCTACGATACTAGCGTAGTGACGAAATTCTGTTGATGAAAAAATTAACTATGACGATTGTCGCGTCTCGTCCGGCGTAAAAACCATGAATTGCACGGAGTCCGAGTTCATCGTCTCGACGCTACAAATTAATTCAATCCAAACGGAAATTAGAGAGAATAAAGATCGTCACGATGAGTCAGGAACGCGGGACCCCACGAGTTATGATCGGTCAATTACTACAGTGGAATATTCGCAATCGTTACGAAGATTAAAATTTATCTGTTACGCGCGTGTAGGACACGTAAACATATCGAAGTGTCCGTTCTTAATAAACGGTGAGGGACCGTCATCGGCAAGTTTCGGCAAATTAATCGCTATATCTATGAACCACCCGTTGATACGATGAATGATAAAAGCGCAAAATTCCAAAAAATTAATTACGAAAAAAAAACGATAAATTATTGGCAACAAATTCCGTTCACCCAAAAAACATCGAAAGTTCTATTGCAGAGGACTCACAAAGGGGCGTTTGCTGGATAATGAAAGCGCAAAATTTCAAACGATTGCTTTACAAAAAAAAATGAAAAATAATCGACAACAATATTTGTTCACGAAAAAAAACGTTGAAAGTTTCTATTGTGGAGGACTTACTAAATCGCTAGGTCCGGAGAGTCTACGATGACGAACGCGCGCTGGTACGCTGAGCGTATCGTTGCTTCCTATAAATCCCATCTCTATCAACTAACGTCGATATCCCCAAACATGTTTACAATTCTCGCAGACTCTTTCCTCATAAATAACGTATTTATAGAATTTATATAGGTAGTCGTGTATATAAGTGAATTATATCGTCCAGACGTCTCGGGGGCATGTGCTCCGAACTCGGTAGCGCGAGTTCACGGATTTACATCCGCGCTGCACGCGCGCAATATTTATTCGAGATAAAGCAATGCATGTCTGGTGGGCTCACCTGTTAGTCCTCGATAACCGAGTGACGCGGAATCGAGAGATTCGCTCGTCTCTTGCTGATGTTTAACAAAATCATTTATCGCGATCCCCTGGAGCTTCGATGGCTGCAAAAATCTCTTTGGAATCCGCGAAAGCGGCCCGTTCTCTTGAGAACTGTTCGGACAACCGCCGAATCCGAGACCGAGCAATATCGCCTCGGGATCCGCGCGACGAAGTTCCAGAAGACTCTCGACGCTGCTGCAGTGGCTGCTGTCCGATTGAAAGCTCGGATCGCGGGCCAATCGATTATGCGTAACGGGGCTGAAAAAAAAATTTCGTAAAAATCTGATTTTTTTTTTTTTTTTTTTTTTCGATTTATGGATTTATGGGAAATATAAAAATTTCGCGTACCTAGGTGCTCCGGTCATCGTGATAATCGGAGAACTCGGAACGCTGATTGGCGCCGATACAGTCATACTGGGCTTTGTAAATCTGCTCTCTTTGGACGACACTGGCGTCAGCGGCGGCGTAGGATTCTCATCCAATTCTGGGTGAATATCCGCGACGGGTTTTGTGGGCGACGGAATTGAATCGACCCATTGCTGAACGGGACCTGCCCTTCGTCTCATTTCCCAAACTCCTCTCAGCCAATCGGTGACCTTGAGTATCGTCTCTCTTCCAACGTTTTCTGTGAATACAAAAAAAATGGTTAATCGTTAGATTATTGATTTTTTTTTTTTTTTTCACACATTTCAGTACGCAGCGACAGATTTCGAGCAGAGAGTTCTAGAAGTTGGGAGGCGCACATCCAAGACGAGCATCGAAAGAGAGTGACATGGAGACGTATGATGATTGAATAAAAATAAAACAAACATTTTTGCTATACATTCCATTTTTTGTATCCTAGACATTGTGACGCTTCCGCGTCGTGCATTGTGCATGGAAAATTAGATTCAATAAACATTTCAATGCGGATGAGACAGTTTTTTTTTTTTATTCTTCGAAAGAGCTATCCTCTAATCGGAGTACAGTACATCAAAGTGCCTCGTGAATTTATCATCATTTTTTTTTTTTTTTTCCTGTTTGCGTAATACCTGGATCCATACCCTACCTGGATCCATAGTCCTTGCGGCATAAACACGTCGAATTGTGATAAAGTACAAAAACGAAAAAACGATACACGAAAAAATTGCTGTGGAGTGAATTTTTTTTTAAACGCGTTTGTTCGATCGTTCTCGTCGCGTAAGCGTTATCGGCATAAAAAAACAATATATCGTTGTTTTCGAGCGACGTTTGTTAGTTATAAACGTTGTAAACACGAAACAAAAAAAGAATAGGAAAACTTGTACTCACCGATTCGTCGCGTGACTATAATTTGGTGTTTGTTATATATCGTGCCGTAGTTGTTGAGGACGTTTTTCTCGGTTTAATCGAACAGTTTCGTCGTTTGATGAGTTACGAAAAAAACGTTTTGTGCCTCCGCGATCAAACGATTCGTGTGTCCGCGTAGCGATTGAGAGACTGGGGCCCGGCCACTTGTTAAATTTCCCCCACACACAGTGAAAGACGAGACAGGGCCGTCTCGCTCCATTTCCCTTCTCGGTGTGATTACGAAATTATCACGCTCATGCGGCTCGCGACCGCGAGTTTCTTCATTGAGGAAAAAAAAAGAAGTACTGCGTTTCCCCTTCTTCACCGTTACGAGTTTATATTGCGTCAATGAGTTTCATTGATTAATGATCGATTAGGATGACGCGGGTTGATGCAAAATAGGCGAGTTAAGTATTGTCAAAGGGGGACTGTAGAGCTTCGCGGACGTTCCTGCGTCACGTACGCAACGCGAAAAGCTACAAGTGGTCTCGAGACCACACTTCGATAAAAATACACGATCGAACGCGTTCGAGGTGCACAAAAACATAGGAAATGTTGTCAATTGTCACTTCGATTATGCATCAAATGTCTAGACACGGCTTACGACTTGTTCATTGTTGTTCCGTAACACGCGAGAGCGGCTAAGAATATCGCGGAATCTTAAAGTTTTGCAGTCAGCGAACGAGACGCAGTTGTAAAACTACAGCTGTCTCCGATGGTCAGACTTGTTCTCCAAAGGAATAACCTTCATTTTAGAAAGGCTGTTAACTCGCGCGCTCGAGTGCACCAACGCGGCAGCCCCGTGTGTATAGAGCACGTTACGTATTTTGATGTAAATAGTGTCGTGGATTCGCAAAGCTGGTCTCTCGAGAGCGACACGAGAAAAACACAAACATGTCAGCCAAAGGAAAGAAGGGCAAGGGCAGGATTTTGGAGAGAAGAAAAAGGCACGTGGTTGGAAAAGAGGAGAGATATCGACAGGAACAAGACAGGTCGGATCCCGACGATGGTGTAGAGTCAGGTTAGAAAAAACAATCAAATTAATGTTCCACGATTTTCTTTTCTTTCTTCATCAATAAAATCCGCATTAAATCTCCAGAACCTGAAAAAGAATCGCCTATTACATTCCCCGTTGCAATGTGGGACTTGGAACACTGCGATCCAAAGAAGTGCTCCGGAAGAAAACTCGCTAGGCACGGTTTAGTAAAAACTTTGAGACTGGGAACTCGATTTCCCGGCCTTGTTCTCACTCCCGTAGGAAAGAAGGTGAGTTTCGTATTGAAAAAAAAAAAAAAAAAAAAAAAAATTATTTTTCATAATACATTTTTTTTTTTCAGTGCGTTTCACCAACTGATCGAGAAATAGTGCAGGATTTGGGTTGTGCAGTCGTCGACTGCAGTTGGGCAAAACTGGATGAAACGCCTTTCAATAGAATGCGAACGCCGAATCCGCGACTTCTTCCTTTTCTTGTAGCTGCTAATCCAATAAACTATGGAAAACCTTGTCAATTGAGTTGCGTTGAGGCCATCGCCGCTACTCTGGTAATCACCGGATTTCCCACGGAGGCGGAATTTTATCTTGGAAAATTCTCCTGGGGTCATTCCTTTTTGGAATTAAACGCCGAATTATTAGCTGCGTACGCAGCTTGTTCCAACAGCGAAGATATCATTGCAGCCCAAGAGAAATTTTTGCTTGACGCGAGGCAAGAGAAAAAAGATAGACAAGGTAATTCTCGTATTTTCAAGCTAAATAAATATCCGAAGAAAAAAAAAAAAAAAAAAAAAAAAAATTGGAGAAAAAACAACGAATTTAATCTTTTCAGCTCTGCCGGATTTTCCACCGAGTGAAACAGAATCTTCAGACGACGAGGAGGAACAAACGGATCCAAAAAAACAAGAATCTCCCTCTGAAACGAACAAAGCTGAGAGTGAAAAAAATGACGATAAATAACCCTCAGGAATAACTCTGGATAATTTAACTAGTGAATCAATTATATAAATCAAAGCTATTTAAACCCGTCTTTTTTATTTTCTCCGTCGACATATTTGTTTATTTATTTATTTTTTACATAATTAAACCAAAAGTCGATTTGTTAATCGATATTCTTATTTTTCACGTTCGCATTATTCCCCCGAATCTATCGACTCCTTTGCCGTGTCTAAAGCTCGAATAGAATCGTAATAGGTGGCGCGACTGGACTCTTCCGTCTGACAGCTATAGATGCACTTTACCACCACATATGATCCTGGAAAAGGGGCTTTGTGCCTGGAGAAGAGAGCGCGATAGCAACACACAGCTGATGGAAGATTGTCTCTCATCGCGTTAGACGTGACGTCACGTTAACAAAGCCATGCGCGGTCGATCAGCGGGCTCCTCGAGTCTCGAGAGCGAGCAGCCGCAGTACCGGACAAACAGGCAGGCAGTAGCTGAGTAGCAAGCGAGAACTAACGCGAGAGAACGAGTCGGGGACATTCGACGTCCGCAGGCCGTAACGGAGTGGCGGGTTCCCGAGGTTACTGGCGGTGTGTGCGGCATAGAGCGAGCGACAACGGCGCGGAGTGCATTTCAATATTCCACGAGAAAAAGAAAAAAATCGAAATAAAACGACAGAAAAGAAACAAAAAATAAGAAGAGTATTCGAAGGAAGGCGTCGCGACGAAGCCTATCGAAGGGCAAGCTGAGTTGTAACTTGTCAATCAGCTCGCAGCTCGTACAGGCTTCTCCGACGACGAGTAAGAAGATAAAAAAAATATGCCGTTTATATCGAAGGATTGGCGAAGCCCTGGCGAGGAATGGGTGAAAACTGTCGAAGGATGGGAAAAAAAAAAAATCCTCGAGTGTGCCAACAACAAAACGATATCGCTCCTCATGCGGTGAGTCCTTTGATTAATAATAATAAAAAAAAATCCCGCGAAAATTTTACTCGACAATCTCTCTGGAACGTGACACAATGATTGCGAAAATGATTGTAATTGCAACTGCAATCGGGTAGCGAAAAATCTTCTCCATCCGGCGCCATTCGTCGCGAACGATTTAAATGGCCAGGCAAAGAGAGTCCGCGAGCGCGGGGCGGTCAGTGCGTTGCGTGCGCTCTCTTGCACTCGCGCCTATCAGCAATCGTACTGTCTCTCGACGCGGCCTCTCGTCATCCGTGCCGAAGAAACTCTCCGCACAGCTGTTACATCGATCCGGTCGACATCTTTGTTTACAAGCTCGTGTTTACATCGGAACGAAATAATAGACGAGATAAGAAAACGCGATTCAAACACTTCGACGTTATTTGCCGTTGTTCATAGGTGTAAAATGAAAACTACGCGATTCGCGAGATTTTTCTTCGACGACTTCGTTCCATTGACATTGACATTTCGCTTGGATTACTATCTCTTATCTCTCGCGGGGGCACGTTTTTTTTTCCTCGAACGATCGACTCAGCTGTTCGGAAATAATAGGATTCAAACGGTTCTTTGTTCGCGAGTAAAAGCTCCACGAGACTAAGATTGATGTGCGCCATAATATTTTTTTTGTTTCCTATTCAATTCGTATTCCACGAGATCCAAATAGACTTTTTTTTTTGTTTTCACGTTCATCGTGGAGGAGATGGCGCGTTGAGATTAATTATAGGGATATAACATCGCCAACGGCAAGTACGACAATATAGAACGTAATATGCGTTCAACAGGATAAAACGTGTTGGCGGTTTGTAGTATAACGCGTTATAATGAAAGACCTGCAACGAAGGAATTGCGCACTTGTGCTGCCCCCTCCCTTCCCCCCTCTCGCCTGACTGCCCGCTATACATAGATCGACCGTCGTATATTCGCATTCGTAGCATTCGCTTATGTTCTTCTCTTCGCGGTACTCCATGATCCTCCGGGACACAATAGCCGGGGAATCGACACGGTTGGCACTTCCGGCATAACCGCAAGTTTCACGCACGACCAGGTGTCTCGGAACGAGAAATCGATCGATCACTCGCACGTTCCGACAATTATGTGGTTTTATTTATTTTTTTCCAACCGCGGCTGCTGTCGCGCGCGGTCTCGATATTTAATCCTTTTTCCAAGCCGCAAACAAGAGCGGCGTCATTAAAGAAAAAAAATAAAATGAAACTTCGGCACGAGAAAAGCTCGTAAATCAAGTCAAGCGTTTGGAGAGTCACGCAGCCGTGAATGAGCAGACGCTCGGGGATTCGTAAAAGATTTTTTTTTTTTTTTTAATTTTCGTCACGCTTTCACGTTGAGACTGCAAGAGAATTAGTCTTAACTGCGTAGAGAAACGCACCACATTTTTTCGAGGCATAGCTGCCTTTCGAACAATTTGCTGGTTCGTTAGATTCGAGCGGTAGATTGCAAAAACAAATGATTCGTAGGGTAGAAAGAATTGCTCTCGTTCTCGTCGCTAAAGAGGTTATCCTGGTACAATCAACTTGGGAAAGGGAATTGACGCGAAAGAAAGCGGAAGGAAGATCCATCTCGGTCTTCACTTTCCTTCCCAATGCTTTTTCCGCGAAATGGGGCGGGGGGATGTCGTTCTTGGATCTGCCGCAGCGAGAATCCACGAGATCATTTTTCGAATCCTGTTAGGAAAATATCGGTTTGACCTCCTCGGGGGATCCCTGGAAAAGTAGGTCGTGACCCGGCTATACGATAGGTAGGACAGCAGCAAGCAGGCAGCGGCACAAGCAGAGCAAAATTCAGAGCCTCTCGTGTACCAATTCCACAGATCCCTGGTTGCCGTATACACTTTGACGCATACAGGACATTATATAGAAGTGCGCACAGCAACTACATAGCCAGCTACCAGTTATACCGCATCGCGCTTTGCGTGCATCGAATCCTTGATTACAATCGCTAACTTACCCCGCGCCTCCCATCGATCGTCAAACGAGTTACGAACAATGGGAAAGTATTTTTCTTATATACGTGTGCAACACGCCTCAATGAATCCCCGCGGATCTACTATCGATCGTATCGCAATTACATCGCTGGCTGACCAATGAAATTCTGCGAACGATTCGCTGATTTTACAGAGACTAGGAAGACGTACAATACAATTGAATTTATTTTATAATATTTTAAATATATATTGCATTAATAATTTTCTACTGAACAGAATAAAATGAAATAGAATAAAATACATATTCCTATCTTTCTATGCTGCGATTTTCGCGATCTTTTTTTACGACAACATATTAGTATTAATTTTATTAAATTGTCATATAATGGATTATTTAACAGGAGTTTTAATCGCGATGAAAAAAAACAAAAACGGTACAGCAATTATTGACGATCGTTAGTTCTATTTTTTATATGAAATGCCGCGTCGGGAGTGAAAGACAAATATTTGTTTTTTTTTTGTGTTTACTGTTTACACAATCCACTCAATCGCTCGATGCGCAGCGATGTTGCTATTCACTGTTAAACGTAGTGCTCTGAATTTTAACGCGGCTACACCTACGTGCCAAATTTTATATCCTCCCTACGATTTCATTGGCTGTATAAAAAGCTTCGAGACGAATCGGAATTACCTACGCAATTCGGGATATGTATTTATGTAGGCTGCTGCGGGTATACGCACTTTTTTGCTTCCCCTACAATGCGAATGAACCGATTTCGCAAATGACGTCACCCACACGATATCACGAGTTACAATATTCGCGGACTATCATATAGACAATATATATATTCGTTTACTCGTAATATAAATCAATAAAAATGAGTTTTTAACATTTTTTTTCAGTAGCGAGAAAGATGGCGAGAAGCGGGAGAAGGAAAAGGAGAAGAAGAAAGGTATGATTTATTAATTATTACCACTGGGAATCTTATCAAACAGAATGTTCGACTCAAATTTTTTTTTTTTTTTTTTACTATTTTTAACAACTCATTAGCTTTGCAACACTCAAAAACCTTCCTAAAAATGTATTTTTTCTTCCGCTTCGCAGAGTATGCCGTCCAGCCGCACTGTCACATAACGCTGAAATGTACCCGCGAGGTGAGTGACTCTTCCGGCGTAAAAGTACTTTTTTTTTTTTTTTTTCGTATTTTTAGAGTTACTTTATGCGGCTCTAAAGCTGTCGAGATAATCGGTGGGGAGATTCAGAGAGGTGTATATATACACATACGGAGTCGCGGATGCGGTTGAGAGTAAGAATCAGAGAGGGAAACGAAAAAGCATGGAGCAGCCGTTTCCTTTCCCGGTGTACGGTTTAGTCGGATCGCCCGAAGCCGCACGTGCCAAAGAAAAAAGAATGCGATAGTAGATAGGAAAATACATCGAGACGGAGGCAGAGAGACGCTTAAAGTCGAGAAGAGGGATGGATGTCGGTAGCATGTACCATGCGCAGGATAATTACATCGAGATTTTCGTTCTAAATTCGTAGATCGCCGGTTTCAACGGTCTGAGCGATGCGCTGAAGAGACTCGATTTTTTGTCGGCGGTACACGACTGTCGTCGCTTCAACTACATCGTCAGACTTCTCGATCTTTTGGTGAGCCACACGATGGGAGGTTTGAGCGGATGCGCTCAACGTGTACTCTTCAATATGCTGGAAGAGGTTGCATTAGAGGTATCATTGTCCCAACAACAAACCGGAAGACTTCGAAGACTGATAGAACGCGTAAGAGCTTTTAGCGCCGGTTGCTGCTGGGGCGGTAGACCACTGGGATCGGTTATTCTATGGGAAAAGCACAAAGCTGCTCTCGATAGGATTTTACATATCGCATCGTCAATCACGATTACACAGGTAATTAACGACCCTCAATGCCACGACCGTGACTGAGATGTGCAAAGCGCCGTGGCTATTCCTTTTCCAATCGATAAACCTCGCGATTATGTATGTGTGTCGTATCTATTGCAGCCTGACGAAGGGCAACAGCCGCAATGGTCCGATTTGCCGGCTGAATGTCGACGCGAAGTACTTCTTCGTCTCAGCGATCCACGGGATCTCGAGGCATCGTCCGAAGCTTGCGAACATCTTGCGAGTCTCGCGCAGGAACAGCGAATATGGCGCGAACTCGCGCAGTATCACTTCTCACCCCAGCAACTTGGCACGACGATGCAAAACAATCCGGGAAAAGATTGGAAGGGATTGTTCACAGCTGCCCGACGGTAATACGCTTTTTTCTTTTTTTTTTAATTTTTACTTTATCTTCCGTTTGGTTATTTGCCTTTTACAACGCGATAACTTTGAATTCTGCTTTTAGGTCTTTCGGATTGAGGGAAGAGTACGCGGAGATGATACAGCTGTGTCGTAATTGTCGTTGTCTCTTCTGGCGATCGCTCGGACATCCGTGCATCGCCGATCAGGATCCTGCCTTCCAGGAAAAACTCGCGGACGTCGATCAGGCATCTCTTCACGTTCCAATACCCCCGCAAACTTTCCTAAAATTCTTCTCGCTGTGAGATAATTCATGTCCGAGCCTATTATAGTAAAACTATTAACGTGGTTGACGATCGATCCAGAGGATACGGAAATATTTTGTTGAAGACGGGAGAGACGCGCGTGAGTAGCGAGAGAACGAAAGTAAAGGAATCGAACATTTTTGTCCTTAGATAATTTAACGTTAAACGTTGAAACTACGACATGTAAGACTGTCGTCTCCTCTAAAGATAATTCACCCGATTCGATTTCAACGACGGACCTACCGACGATCATCATTTCCCTCGAATCCCGTCGCTGATAAATCGAAACCCGAACGTCTTGTAGATTCTACGCACGAAAAAAAAAAAGATAAATTCCTAGTCTGCTTCCCAGTCTCTCATCTCGGCGCGGTCGACACGCGAGCGTATCTGCGATATTTACGATATTCGATAAATAAGTACGAAAACCCACTGAGGCGTACGGTTTTTTCGGACATTCATCGGTTCCGAACGACTGTAGAAATTACAAATGCCGCGTTGAGCAACGGAATTATTTGTTGAAAAAAAAAAAAAAAAAAAACGTCGCAACTCTTTGTTGTTGTTTTTTTTTTATAGATCGCGCAAACTTCTCGTGACTGATGGCGAGTTCCTTTAACGATTATTCTTTTTTTCCAATAACGTCTCAGATTTCCATCCTTCGTGAGAGACTTCGCGACCATATAGTATGGATCAATGAGGATGAGAATATTCCTGCCACACAAATTATTGTAAAAGTTGTTGATGGGCTCTGCATGGTTTTTTTTTCGACGATAGTCCTGTGCTGATAAGTCTCACGGGAAAATTCTTCCAAAATGACGTTGAAGGTCCCGCGAGAATCGCGAATATACTGTGTGACTATTATCGCGAATGACCAACGATCGTGATTTTCATTACAAAAAAATTCGTACTCTGTGTTTGTGATGATTTTTTTTTTTTGTTTTTGGTGCTTTTATTTTTTTTCTGGTAGCTGTGTTGCATCATTTTTACGTATAATTTAATTTTTAATCGAGACGGACTCGGAAATAATAACTGCAAGGATTGTGCAATCATTCGAGTTCGAGGACTCCTCCCGCGATAGTCCACTCGAATTAAAAAAAAACTCCTATTTACACTGTTTAGATTACACGTATTATATTATTATACTCTTGCGTAGTCTTTAATATATCGATATCAATTAATTCGAATTTATCGTATAAGTTATTATTACGATATTATACGTATATTATCGCTATTTATGACGTACACGATAGTTTTTTTATTACTATGATTGATTAATCGGCTAATGAAGAATGAAGAAAAAAAAAAATAATGTGAAAATTTTACTGCCAAAGCGGATGCTATTGCATTTACATGAATTGATGTTTGTTACAAATTTCAGTTCCGACAATGATATCGAAGATGTGAAGATACAACAACAACAAAAAATCAACTATTCTCGTTTTTATATGAAGATTAAGAAAAAAAAAAAATACGTTTTTTATGTTTCAACGTAAATATGCGTTCGATACGATCGGAAAATCCATTGCATGACACAATATATTTTACTAACCTAGTCATTGTATAGGCAGACCAGATCGTCGTATGGTCTAAATCGAAGAAAGAAAATATATTATATGAAGCATAAAGTGAAAACGAATGAATCAATAAACCGAATTAAAAAAAAAAACAAAGTTACAACACGATTCCGGAGAGAACCGGAAGCTGCAAACTTCAAAGAGAATGCCGCGCCTGCTATCCCGGTGCGTAGTTTTACATAGTATATATGTTTCGTAAAGAAATAAATACATATATATATATCGCGCGATGGTATTCACGGACGGAGCTTCAACAGTAAGCGCGGAATGTCGAAAACAAAAACTCGTAAAATAATTTACCTTTATTTAGACCAAAATGTTTAGCGCGGTGTTTGTGCGAAATGCTTTAAAAATAAACGAACGATCTATTTAAGTATAAATACAAAAAAAGAACTACGAGATTTCATTGAGGAGTACTGAAGCATCGAGTGAAAATTACTCTTTTTTTCGAATATAATGAAAAACTTTATAATCGACTCCAATAGAATTCAAAATGCGTCAAAAGGGGAGGGGGGGGGGGGTAAGAAATTTAGTTTCTACATATCTAAATTTGATTTTTTTCCTTTTTCAATTTTCTACTTAAAGTAAAAAAAAAAATAATAGATCTATCGTAGTTTTCGAACAATCGCGAGTTTCGGCACAGGTGGCGCCCCATCACAGATCCCACTCCGTACGATGCAGAGTATAACGCACCCATCCGCGTGTGCATTTCCGTGCATTCCGCACGATGCATCTGTAGGCGCGCGTACGTCGCGTATTTTCCGGATGACACAAAAACACGAAGAGATGAAAAGAAAAACATTCGAAACTCGAACGGTGCGCGAGATCGACACTGCAATGATAACGAAATCGAGAGGAACAATCAACTGTCGATGAATCGACAATATCTCATTATTCACCGAAGTGCCGGTTTTCGTCCTGTCGCGAGGTATTTGTATCGCAACACGCAGATCTTATAGGTTAGTAAATCCCTTATAATTTTCTCCATCGTCGCTTCTCGTCGCCGAAATTTGAAAAACACCGGTTGTCAATTATTTTTTAACAATAGTATTGATTTCTTCTCGAGTGTATCAATGTCCTGGAGTGTTACTTTTTTATCAACAAAACTTCAATGATAAGGAAGTTTTTTTTTTTTAGGCAAGTAAATTTTTTTAAATTCGATCAGATGATTAATGTTGCAGAGATAAAAAATCATGGATACAACAGTGAGCAACGAATGGATGCCTTCGAAAATTTCCCGCACTTGCGATTTGCCTGCGACGTTTAACGCTCCGTTCGCCTCCGTCAAACAAGAAAATGATCTTAACGGAGAGACAAACAATCAACGAACAATCATAGAGGACAGAATTTTTGGGACAATTAATTCTGTTAACGAAAAAACTGAAACGATGCCCAGTCCCCGTTGTTGCGTTTCGCCGATAAGAATTAATCATAGAGCTCAGATAGACGTGATAGACATGGAAGACGAGGATTCAAAAATGTACAATCATCTCTTGATCTACGAAGAGCAATATTCAAAATTCGTAGTTTTGAGAGCCTTGCGTAGTGCGGATCCCGGCGAAGTTGCCGTTCAGCTCGTCGACATCGTAACGACAATCGGAGCTCCGCGAATAATTCAGAGCGGAAACGGACGCGATTACGCGGAACAAGTAGTTCGAGAGATTCGTCTATTACTCCGAGATTTTTGCGTCGTGCACGGCGACGCGGCGAAAAACGTCGAGAAACCTCGAGATTTCAAAAATTTGATAAAATCGTGGATGAGCAAAAATTCGGGAAAATTATGGCACGACGCATTGGCGATTCTTCAAGTCGCGGAGAACACGGCGTCGAATTCGCGAAACAACACGGCGCCGAGTCAGTTGTTTTTCAGTCGAAATATTTGCGACGATTTGCGGCGAACGATCGGCGGAAAGAGTTTACTCGGGAGCGTCGGAGCGACGGAAGAGGACGCGTTCCCGATCGCATCGAAGGAGCGCAATTCTTTCGCGATTTCGAAAAAAGATCCATTTCCAGTTTCGATAAGCAAAGCGGTAGAAATCGCGAGAGAGACAGAGAAACTTTCTCGAGACGATAACGCAGAGAATTCCGATGAGAAATCAACGATAGCCAAGGAAAACGTAAATAGCTTTAATTTCGTGAATGTTAAAAACGCATCGCCGATCGTCGATACCGCCGATACCGCGAGTCTTCATTCGGACGAAGAAGAACGCGTTAATTCCGACAAATACAATTTTCGTTGCAAAATCTGCCAGAAGCAGTACGTGAAACTCGGACATCTGAGAAATCACATGAAAACTCACGCGAGAGTTGGAAACTACGAGTGCACAATTTGTTGCAAAACTTTCAGGCTCTCGAGTCTCTACGACAAGCATATGGAAAGATTTCACGAGGAGAACGAAAACGCGACTCTCGAAACTTGCGATCGATTGAAAGAAATCGACAAAGACGAGATTGACGAAAAAAACGATAAATTCAAGGAAAATGAGGAAATCTGTATGAGGAAAAAAACGCGACGGGATGAGAAATCCGAGCAAATCAATGCTGCGTCGGAGAAGCGAAAAAAATCGCCTTCGTCTCTATCATCTCCGAGAGTATTGGCAAAAAAACATTCGAAACGAAGTTCGAGTTCCGCTTTAAAAAAAAAGCTGAATAATTCAACGACAAAGCTAAATGGCAATCCATTACTCGAATGTACTTATTGTAAGCAAAAATTCAATTTTCCCAGTGTGCTGAAGAGGCACATGCGTTCGCACACGAACGAGAGACCTTACGTTTGCAAGGTGTGCGGCAAGAGTTTCAAACAACTCGGTCATCTGAGTCAACACTCTTTAACGCACACGGATTATCGTTCCTTTCAGTGTACGATATGCTCAATAAAATTTGATTCTCTAGATTCGCTAAAGCTTCATTCGCAATCTCACAAAGACGAGGCGGTCTACAGACCCAAAGAGATTTATCGTCTTTTCGAATGCGATAGTTGCAAGAAAGTATTCACGACGAAGAGCGTTCTCGAGCGCCACATATTCACGCATTCGCATGAGCGTCAATTCGGCTGCAAAGTATGCGGAAAAAGGTTCAAACAGGCCGGTCACGTTAAGTCTCATATGCTTGTGCACACGGGGGAACGTAAATTCGCGTGTACCGTTTGCTCGAAGCGATTCAGTCTCTCGAATTCATTGAAAAAACATATGTACGTTCACAACGGCGAGAAACCCTATCAGTGCGATGTATGTGGCGCGAGATTTCTCGAAAAACGTAATCTCAACGGTCATCTAATGACGCACACGAACGAGAGACCGTTTTCTTGTAAAATATGCGGTAAGCGTTACACTCTCGCGGATACGCTTCGTCGTCACATAAGTGCGGCTCACGAAGACGGGCGGACGTATCAGTGCGAAATTTGCGCGAAAATGTTCAAACAATTGGCGCATCTATCGGTGCACAAGAAAGTTCACAACGACGAGAGACCCTTTCAGTGTCATCTGTGCGAAAAGAATTTTAAACACAAAAACGTATTGAAATCTCATTTAGCGATTCACGCGAATGTTAGGCCCTTCGAGTGCGACGTTTGCAAAGCGACTTTCGTGCGCAAAACCAATCTTCAGACTCACATTGCCTCGGCGCACATGAACGAACGTCCGTACGTTTGTACGATTTGCAACAAAAGATTTAAACAGATAAGTCACTTAAACGGTCACATTGTTGTGCACAGCAACTCGATGCCTTATCAGTGCGACTTTTGCGATCGTCGGTGCAACAGACTCGATAATCTCAAGAAACACATGAGACTGCATACGAAGAATAAAGAATAAAAAAAGAAACGATGTTCGATTTTTATTTTACATAAATTAAACGCAGAAAAAAAACTCACCGCGTAATGTTACGAACTCTCATTAAATGCAGAAAAAAATCGAAATTTATTCGAAAACTTCGATATGTCGGTGCGGCTGTTATTATTATTTCTTAAATAACCCACAGGAGAAATAAAAAACGGTTATCGAACAATTGAACGTTACAACAGACTCGATAACCTCAAGAAACACATGAATCTACTTACGAAAAATAAAGAAGAAAGAATCGATGTTCAATCTTTATTCTACATAAATCAAACATTGGGAAGAAATTCACTCCGTAACGTTACAAACTTTCATTAACTGCGTCCATATTCAGACTTTCGGCATCTGCTGGTTCGTAGTTAACGAAAACTAATCGAATATTGTTCGAGTGTTCGAATCTACCGGTGCGCATGATATTGTTATTATTTCAACTGAGATAGTAACGCGCATGCGCGGTGCGCCTCGTCGTGTCAGTCTCGTCGCGCCGGGCGCGTGATAACATTATTCGCGTAAATAAAACTCCGATCAGTTGATTTTGCGCTCGTAAACACTTTAACAGCAAGAAAATGTCGCTCACGGCTATTCCACTGGTGTCAAAGTTATCGAAAAACGTTATTAGGATATTGGGCTGCAATCCGGGTCCGATGACGCTGCAGGGAACCAACACTTATCTCGTGGGTACTGGTAAGAGGTGCGAACATTTTTTGTTTTCTTTCGGTGTGACGTGAAATTTCGCGAATCAATCGAAAAGAAAATTGTCCGACATCGTTGGGGTTACAAGTGACAGTGCGAAGATTTCAGGCGATTGCTAATCGATTCCGGTGATGAGGATACCGCGAAGGAATACACGAAAATTCTTGACGAGGTTCTCCGGAAGGAGGACGCGACGATAGAACATTTGGTTCTGACGCACTGGCATCACGATCACGTCGGGGGCGCCGGCCCCGTTCGCGATCTGATGAAATCGCGGCAAGAGTCGCAACTCGCGATTTGGAAGTTGCCGAGGAGCGTTGAGGACGGCGGAGACAGCAAAGATGCGTATAATTTTAAAGAGTGGCGCACGTTGAAAGACGAACAATCGTTAGACGTCGAAGGCGCTAGTCTCAGCGTAAAATATACTCCCGGTCATACGAGCGATCATATTTGTCTGATGCTCAACGACGAGAATATTTTGTTCAGCGGGGATTGCATACTGGGCGAGGGAACCGCCGTTTTCGAGGATCTTAAAGAATATATGATCTCCTTGGAGAAAATTCTCGCTATGAGACCGAAAACTATTTATCCGGGTCATGGACCGGTTGTCGAGGATCCGACTCCAAAAATTCGATTTTATATTGACCATAGAATGAAAAGAGAAGCTGAAATTGTTAAAGTACTGAGAGAGTATGGAAAAGACGGTGGAATGTCCGAAATGGATATAGTCGGCTATATTTACAAGGTACAAATACGAGATAAGTTATCCGTAAGAGTTGTTCCCTCCTAAACCGCCTCCCCCTCCCTCGCCCCCTCTAATCTCTGAAAACTACTGATAGAAATGAGCGATAAAACGCAATTAACGTTTGTATTTAATGTTCGTAATTTTCCAGGATACTCCGAAGAATCTGTGGCCGGCGGCGGCGATAAATGTGGGTCATCATCTCGATAAATTGCTCAAAGAGGGCAAAGTACGAAGCGAAAACGGTCTTTGGTACATAGTGTGATGAAAAGCGCACAATTACTACGAATCGATGCCATACAATCGATATCTTATAAATATTGTACATAATAAAGATTTTTCGCCTAACAAAACGAAATTTTCT
The DNA here is from genome assembly GCA_934046635.1 of Buathra laborator. Classification (NCBI taxonomy): domain Eukaryota; kingdom Metazoa; phylum Arthropoda; class Insecta; order Hymenoptera; family Ichneumonidae; genus Buathra; species Buathra laborator. The sequence continues at coordinate 15,273,198 of OW203892.1, forward strand.
TGCGATAATTAACACCTTTTTTGACGGGGATAAGGACGACGACGAGATGAGAAAAGAATTGCTGTGAAACATTTATTCAACTTATAGGAGAAACGATGATACATGCTTTCTTTTTTTTTTTTTTTTTTTTTTTTTTCTTTCCTTTTTTTATATTCATTTCACGGATATATAATATCGAATTCGGTACCAGTGAAGTGCGTAAAATATACGGGTATACAATGGTTTTACAGATAGCATGTTTTTTTCTTTTACGCGGAGCAACATATCATATACAATATATAATGAAAAAAAAAAAAAAAAAAATTATTACTCGGGTAATGCGGCAATCGACGAATTTGTGACATTGAAAATATAATACGCTTTCATCGTGATTGGGAATTTCGTATGTTTTTTATTTTTATTTTTTCACGTGAACGACGGAGATGGGCAAAATGTTGTCGCGAGATCAAAGGTTGCCGACGTTAAACGGCGGGTAGGGGGGTACACGGTGAACTGTTGCGTTCTCTCGAGTTGGCATAATTATTAACTGTATAACGGATACCAAATATATAATATATGTATATATAGCATATATCTTTCTACAAAGGTAGAATCAGGAGTATATTGTTACCTCGAAGTGTTTTTTTTTTTTTTTTTTTTTTTTCCCATATAAAATTTGTCTCGATTAGCAATACGTTGACGAACGCGTTTTGTTCTTCGATTCTGAAGCATTTTATCGAGAACCCTTGCGGTCGTATCGATATCAAGATGTGTATTTGAATATTTCATTTTTTTATGTTAGGATCTCGAGGATATCTCGAATAGATATCATTTTTTTTTTACTTCAATAATAAGCTCACTTTCACATTTATAATATATATATCTGAACGTGTTTCTCTCTTTTTGGTAAACGTAAAAAATATATATATATATATATATTATGATATATTCTTTCGTCAACTATTCATCGTATTCGACGTTTTACAATATAATCTCTCTGTCACTTTTTTCTTTTTTTTTTTTTCATCGTCTACTAGGCTTTGAGGCTATCAACGTAATCACATAATTTTTTTTTATCTTTTGTTTGTTTCGTTTCATTTATCAGTACTAATTAACAACAAATTCAAATATTAAACAATATAAGAAACATCTTAATATTACGAGGATAGGGAGGGTCGCGTATCATAAAAACAAAAAGTCAAACGGGAGAATGATTCATTCGATGTTTTTTTTTCTTCGCACAATGAAATCAAGTCAAGTTAACGTAAATTGGCTACACTCAATAATTGGCTTCGTTCTCTTTAACGATGATAGAGATGCTTTTCTTGAGTGGGGTCAGTATGTTTAGTTAATCGTCAAACTTTGTTAGAGGTTTTTTTTTTTTTTTTTTCTTCTTTTCAGAAAGGGCGCAAAAAAGTTTTATCATCGATCGATCGAATAAATGTAAAACCCAATTTGTGCAGCTCTCATTGTCAAAAAGGGAAGTTTCGGGAGGGAGAGGAGCGGGAAAGGGGTGTAGGATAATAGAGAAAAGGCACCTCGATGCACCACTGACATTCTCAAGAAGATAAATTAATGAATTTCTCAATAAATTCGCAAACTCTAACAATAATATAAAAAAAAAAAAAAAAAATTAAAAATAAAATATAACAGCAGTGTGTTAATATTTTTGTTTTAAAAAATATATAATCAATTGTCGCGCTCTCTCGTGCGCCCGTCTCGCTTAACATTAATAGTTGTTCATTTTTTCCGAAGGTCGGAGCCGGACTCGTTCCACACAATTAACGAAAGGAAGAAAAATAAGGAAAACGATATAGAAAAAAAAAGAAAAAAAAAAAAATGAAAAACGTTATTCTCTTTTCCAATATACTATCTCCTCAACAACGTCGAACGGAGCGAGTCTCCTATCAGAGTGATTAATAATAACAAGCATACGATAATAATCACAAGCGTACCGACGACGCGCAGGCGAAAAAGAACCACCATTACATAATCAACGTGTAACCATAAGAATTTCTACATTAGAAATCCTCCCTGCGGATCAAAACAGCTCGGATTAATGTAACTCAATAGATCGTGTTCCGACATCGACGTGAGTTCCTGCGGAAGCATATTGCCGTCATCCTCAGGTTTCCTAATAACCTGTCCACTGTTATTCGTCGGATTATTTTGTATCGATCCATTAGAATTCTGTCGATTGTTCGTAACAGGCATCGGCACGGGTGGTGATTTTCTCGATACTTGTTCAACGATGGTCCCTTGTGCGGACGGTGATTTTGGCAAAATACCTTCCATCGCGCTATTCATAAGTTGGGCACTTTGTGTAGCAACGCTATTTAATATATTTTTCGTTGCGATAATAGCGTGTGCTGTTGTGGTTGTTATCGGTCGATTATTAATGATGTCCTGTGTGGCATTGGTGATAACGCTATTGATCGCTTGTTCCGCAGCGTTCGTAAGTCTCTGTTGACACGGTTCTTGGGCCGCGCCGCTGGCGAGAGCGGAACTGGCTTCAGCTACAAAGCCGGCAGGTTGATTAAGCATCGAACCGATATCCTGCTGTACAGCGTGTTGCATAGCCTGAGCAGCTTGGGCTTGTTGAACGGCTTGTTGAACAGCTTGGACTTGTTGTACAACTTCTTGAGTGGCTTGCTGAACGGCTTGTTGAACAACTTCTTGAGTAGCTTGTTGAACAGCTTGTTGTACCGCGGGTACCGCTTGAACCTGTTGAGCGGCTTGTACTTGCTGAACGGCCTGCTGTACCACTTGTGCGTGTTGAACGACTTGCTGAACAACTTGTTGCTGCGCCTGTTGCACAGCTTGAACGGCTTGTTGTTGCGCCTGAGCGACAACTTGTTCGACTTGTTGTTGCGCCTGTGCGACGACTTGTTCGACTTGTTGGACCTGTTGCTGCATAACAACGTCCTGCTGCGAAAGCGCCTGAATCTGTTGTATGTGTTCGGCGTTTCTGGCAATTGGTTCGCTGCTAACCTGAAGAGGATTATGCGTCGTCACGCTAACGGTAGAATTGGACATACCAGCAGCAGTGACGACCGGAGGTTCTTGCATTGGGGGTAAGAGAGCCGCGTTAATGGTTGTTAAAAGGCTCTCCTCCGCGGTGGATTCGGGAACAACCGATCCTCCGTTAACAACGGTCGATGTACCGTTCCCCGTGAGACTCTGAACGGGTGGTGTTGGCATTAGAGCCTCGAGAAGCATAGTTTTCACCGGTATCGGTGGACTCGTTCTCGTAGCTTGTTGGGGACTCGAGATTGTCTCGTGATCCGACAATTGAGAGAGTATACCGTTGGGACTCGTGTTAACGTTTCTCATCGGTGCGACCATTTGGTGGCTGTCGACTGCCGAATTGACCAATGCGTCGAGCTTCACGGTGGCGGCGTTTGGCGCGAGTATATTCGGTGTTTGTTGTTGGGATTGGGGACGACTGCTCGCTATAATGGAAGCTCTTTGCTGTATCGCACCGACGAAATTTGTGTCTTGATTATCGGCTTCCTTGGCGACTGGTGCTGTGGACTCGATATGATTGAGATACTTCTCGATACTTTGACCGCTTTGCGCCGGTAACGGTTGACCTGCCGGTGTCGTTGTGAAATTACTGAGAGTATTGTACTCCGATTGGTGATGCTTCATGCGAAGATCGACGACTCCGGCACCCTGAAGAGTCGCGCCGTTTGGCGCACCGTCGCTCGGCAATATTCCGTTAACGTCTTTGTTTATGTGATGAGGACTCAGTACCTTAACGTGAGACGACTCGTGCATTCCGGTGAAAGGACTCTGATGAGGCGCTGATAACGCGAGTGGATGCTGATTGCGCATAAGATCGACGACACCGAGAATACCGACGGCCTCTTGCGCCGGCGAACCCAGCGGTGGTACGGATCTTATCATTCCCGGCTGAGAGGATTCGCGAGAATTCTCACCAACGTGCTGATGTAATGGACTCGAACCGGCACCGCTGTTAGACGTCGGCGTCGGCATACTTTGCATACTGTTTTCGCTCAGCATACTGTTTTCGCTACTGTCGTCCAAAACTTCGGATTTTAGATTATCGGGAATAATCAGTTGATGGTTCGACGATGAGCGACGATTCAGTAGGGGATTCGCCACGAGATTCGGCGGTGGCATCATAACGTCGGTCACGGTGTTTTGACAATTGGCGGCCTGAGCGGCCCACATCATCACCGGCGTTACTTGCGCTGACGCCGAAGAGGGCGGTGGACTCGGATCGTTCTTCAATACCTCGGATTGCGACTGTTGCTGCTGCTGCTGCTGCTGCTGTTGCTGTTGCTGTTGTTGCTGTTGAGGAGTCTGCGGTTGTTGTTGCAAACTCGCGAGGAAATTCGGTGCCGCTGATGATGTTTGCGGTATCAGTGCTGAGAAATAAAGAAAAACATTAATTTATTGGAAATTTTGAAACCCGAATGCATTTTATTTAAATGAAAGATCGTTTTTTGTTGTGTTTTACTTTTTTTTTACTAACCATTGTTGGCTACCGCAGCGTGCGCCACGACCGTCGACGAGGTCGTGTGATTAACCGCGTCGTTGCTCACCGAGACTAATGGCGTCGTCGCTGATTCGATTTTGCCAATCGACGGCTCCGGCGGCGCCGACGCCGCCGTGTAAAGAAATGTGTGAGGCTCACTAGTCTTGCCAGAGGAAACAGCGTACAATTTCACGCTAACCGTTTCCGACGGCGCTATGTCTTGCCTTCTGTATGGCGGTACCACGCAAACTAAATGGGTTTGCTGGAGAAACTCTTTGTCCGGCACGACAGCGCATTCCCAGTGAGGCTCGAGGCTACTCGTGAGATCCTCGTTGTCCAATTGAAATACGACGCGCGTGTCCTTGAGGAAATTCTTGCCGAGAATGAAAAGCTCGAGGCCCCCGGTGCACGGACACGACGTCAGCGATTTCTTGCAGATTTCCGGGATACCGGGCGGTTGAGCTGAGGATATAAATAATCGATAATTCAATCATCTCGACTTACTTATTGTTTTGCTTCCTCATAGAAAATATTTCGAAGATTTTTTTTTTTTAAGTTTGCAATATTCTGAATCCTCAAAAAATCATATTAAAAAAAAGTTGACTATCAACTATGAGAAACGGAAAATTCTGACTTGAAAACGCGCTGAGTTAACAAATTAAAATATATCATATATATTGAATGGCGCTACTCATTTTTTTTAGGAATTTCATCAAATAATTTCATGCAATAATTTATTTTTCTTATTTTATAAGGTCATTCTGGTGATTGGATCGAATAATCAAAAAAGATATGTAAATTATATTAGAACATTCTTTCCTTATTTTTTTTTTATTTTCAAGGCATTTGGAAAGTTTCCTTTGCAAAAAGGCTAAAAATGACTCGATTGACTCTATGAACATCGATTGAAAAAATTGGAAAGCGATCTCTAAATGCAATGTGGTTTTTTTTTTTTTTTAATCCTTGAGAACTTACTGCAGACTATGGGCTGAGAACAAACTTGAAGCGTTTCGCTCGTGCCGTCCGTATGAGTGATTGTGGTGCGAAAGACCATTCGACATCGCGTCGATTTTTTTTTGCTTCGACCCTGAAGTACACCGGCCTCTTGTGGAAAGCGATGTTCCACGTCGACGTTGCGTTCCTTGAGAATACCGACGCAGTCGCAAGTGACGAGCATATCCTTCGTAGGATCCATGTCGACCTCAATGACGATTGTACCGTCGAGTTTTCGTTCCACGCAGGGAGTAGAATTTTTGCCGCTTACGCGACACGCCTGATAAAACATATGCGGAGCTACGCGTCCCAAATCAGTCCCAATGAAGACTTGGAGTGTCGCCGGTTTGTCGTATCCTATAAGACGCACAATCGGAAATCCATTTCCCGTGCGATCTTTCACAGCTCCTCGCGATCCCTCTGTCTGATACCGAGCTCTGTGCTGTTGCTCCGGTTGACAAATAATCTGAAGCTGCGTCTTGCCGTCTCTCGAAACGCTGCCTGGAAATTCGGAAAAAAAAAAAGAAATCGTTAAGTCCGCGGAAAATCATCTCTACGCGATGTACATCAATGTGGAATCAGTCATAAACATTCACGGGGAAGAAACATGCAGTAAGACAATTTTTAAACGTACATTATTCGTCTATCTACGGAACATTAGGAATTCGTTCGTTCATTCGCTCATTCTTAACGAATAGGGGATATGCCACTATTTTATTAATGCAACGTAACTTTGAGATAAAAAAAAAGAATGATGATAAATCAATAAGTGATAATCGCATCTTTTCCTTTTAGTTATTAAAGTATTTCGATTATTGACCAATTAAATATGAATATAGAAGTTATGGATTTGAGATTTTATGGAAAAGTGCATCTGTGCGATTTTATATGAATGAATAAAAGGCCATTCGTGCCGGGGAAACGTACAAAGTTGCGACGTAAGAGTGACGGGACCTTGATGGGTCGGCGGCGGTCTCTTCGTATATACACCCATTGCCGGACGTGGTCTGGTGACACCGACGACCCTTCCTACGCTGCTGTTTCCGTTTCCCGTTCGACTGGAGATCGCATTTGCTCCGATACCATTGGCAATCGTCGTACCGTTGTTAGTGCTTCTCGTAGCTCCAGTAGCTTTGTTCGCCTCGCCGCCGTTGCTGCTGCTACTGCTGCTGCTGCTGCTACTGCTACTGCTCGACGAAACGCTCGCGCCTCTTCCGACTTCGGGAAATGCAAAGTTAGCGTCTTCGGACTCGAGTTTTATATCCATCTTTCGTCTCTTGGTGTCCTCTTCACCGGCACCGTTCCACGCCTGTGTATTAAAGCAATTGATAGGATTGAGTCCATGTGCTCTCCCCGCGGACAACGGGTCTACGACCAATTTGTACAAATCAACGAGCACTGAGATACATGTGAAGCGATGCGAACGAGAAGCTGACGCGGGTTCAACTACCGTTCAAAACATCCAACTTGATCGCTCGCTCTCTCATTGCTCTATTATCCTCCTATTGTCTGAATGCATTACTATGTTGAATTCACTTCTACTACCAATGGTGTAGAAACAAAATTCGTCTAATATTTTTCTTCTATCCTTTTAAAATCTTCTTAACTCTAAATTTATTGTAATAATCACGAATTTTGTTTACGATTAATTCGTCGAGTCATTAAAAAGTCGAAGCTGCGCGCAATTTTAGTCGCGGAAAACGACGAAAAAAAAATCATTGTTTTTTTCGGCAATTACGAACGTCCGGCATGACTTTAGGTCAAAAGTGATATCGAATTCGTTTTCAGCGGTAGAAAAACATAATACATTGAATTATCGGGTTTCGGAACATTTTTTTTTTTGTTTTTTTTTTTTTGCAGAATATCGAGTATTTGCAAAGACGTTCGCGTATGAATTCTTACCGAACAATCGACTACTTATTCTCTAGTTTACCGCTGGTTTATTCATCCGTCTTAAAAAGGCTATAATCTCAGATTCTCGAAGCGCTTGTGCGCTTATGCGCACACAAGTGGCCTCGTGGATTCACGATAGGCAACGCGTTATGAGATAACAATGCCGAGTGTCTACGCTCTCGATGTGTATAGATATGTTTTCTACGACTGTGGATTATGGAAGGCGTTATTGTTCACCGACGACGTACCAACGAACCCGATGCATATAATAGAAACCGCGAGAGACCCGTATACACGATAAAAAAAAACGCGATTTCGCCGGTTCTAAGCTTTCGATTGGAGTTCCAGGAGCAATAGAGGAGAATTGATATCGTGGCGAGCAACGATAGTAATGATAACTCGAGTTCTGCTTTAATTACTTATATAGTATAATAACTCCGTTCGGAGTAATGCACAACGCGCTCTTCTCGTCGATGAAGTATCGACGATAACGATGTGAAAAAAAAAAAAAAAAGAACGAGGAGAGCAGAGAGTCGAGTTTCATCGAGAGAAGCGCGTGATCCATCGGTAGGAGGTATATTTCGACGTAAACAATAATCGCGCAGTGTCGTCATCGATATCGCGACCACAACAGTCGGGATTACGAGACCGAATACCGGCCGCGCGTACCAACATTGCGTGGATGTTACGGTAATTTATACGACGCTACAGAGTTGAAAAAAAAAAAAAACGAAAAGAAAATAATGAATTTGGTGCATAACATTTCTGTATCACAGACGTAGTATATTATACGCGATTATATAAGCGCGTCGAGTAAAATTGACTTGAAATAATGAACATCAGCTCGTTTACAACGATAAGGCAACAAAGACGCGCGCGTTAAGCTATCGCGTAACTACATTGTAGCTACTCGTGTGTAATTAAAATAAAAATCTGTGTACGCGATAGTCGAAAGCGGTGTCTATAGTCGAGTTACCGAGATCGATAATTAACCGTTACGCAAAGGAGGATATTAAAATAGAATCTATAAGATATATCGAGGATCGGGAAGAATATACAAGTGAGTGCATCGCGGGGGATACTGAAATAGAAGTAGCGACTCTCCACCCCGAGCGGTACACTATGGTATATAGAATTTATATACATCGAATGGTTATATACATCGTCGAACGGCGTCTAAAATAGATTTGGGAGGAGAAGATATTACCGGTAGCGAGTTCTGAGAGCGTTTGCGTTGCGTGCGCCTATTCCGACTCGGAGCAAAGCAAAAGCCCGGGAAGATTCGTGTTTATCTTGGATAATCCAAAGAAATCGTTTTGCGCGCCACTCGCAATCGCCCGCTTGTATCGATTCGAAGCGCATAAATACTCTTTATTCTTTTATATTTAACGCGCAACATCGAACTTAACGAACCGATGAATTGTTGAGTTGTTGCTGCGCTTGCTGCTGCTGCTGTCTCTCCTCGAATCCGAGGCCCGAATCGTTCGAATTGTCGCAGATATCCTGTGCCGAACTACCGCTCGCTCTCGCCGAACCGGGATCATCCGAATTTCTAATTGCAACGGCGTTTAGCGATGCCGCTAATGAATTTCTCGTTTGTTGCTGCTGCTGCTGCGCCTGGTGAACTTGTTGCTGATGAGTACGCTGCTGATGACGCTGTTGGGGACCAAGTCGTCGCGCCGAGTGCGGACGATTACTCGACGTTATCGTACTCCGCGCGGTTGAGGCCGTCACCGTTGACGTCGTTCCACCTGCCGCTGTGTTACCTGCAATAAAAATTAAAGTTAAAAAAAGATATTCGATCAGCGAATGATTGATAGGGCAAATATGACATTTTTTAAAAATCATCTTTTTTTTATCAGGAAGAAGGCACACGTCTTGATTATTTTTCGAATTTACAGCGGTTCGATGGCGACGGTACACACATCGAAGTCGGAACGATAGCGAGGGAGACGAGGCAGTGGGGCACTTTGCTGCTCGCGAATGACGTAGCGGGTTCAAGGTCTGCACTGAGGTCGTCGCGCGTTACTCCACGTTGCTACTCGACGACGACGACGACGACGACGACGACGATCGCGCTATAATGTGCTCCACCTTTCGAAAAGCTTAGACTACCGACGTCGCTTCTTCGACTGGTTTATTTTTAACGCAGTTGCGATGCTTTGCTCTTCGCTCTCGACTTAGCGTAACCGCGACTCTCTTGCGGAGTACATAAAGTACTTCTGTGTATTTATTATTATACATATATATGTTTATTGTGTATATATATATATATATGTAGAATATGTATATTATAAGGCATTATACTACGTATGGATGACATTGGATCGTGTAAAACTCGTAAAACAGCTACGACATCGACGACGCGATTTACCTTACGAATCTACTATACGCATAGCTACGTCATGATTTTAACGTCGCCGGTCAAAGTCCAATTCGCTTCCACTACTACTCGCCAATTCGAAATGTAAACTCGGGAAAACAATAATCATAATAATAGGAAGAATGTAAAGTTGAGTTTGTGTATTTGGCTTGTTGAATGATATGTATATATATATATATATATATGTATATGTTGTAAGAAGGAACGAGCCAAGCGAGACATTAATATTTACTGCTCGTCATCACAAGTTTTTTTTTTTTACAACTCTCGCTTACGTATTACGCGAATTGTAGAGCGATTCAGTAACTTGTTCTATTTCTTTCGAATTGTATTTCATTCAACGAATTTGCATACTTTCGGGGGACTATGAAATTTTTTTTTTTTTTTTAACCCTCCGCTGTATACACCGTGTTATAGTACGATAAGTATATTAGATTCCGTGAGAGAGCACCGAAAATTCCGGTGCTTCTCGAATAACCGAGTCGATTTCTTGGGCTTCCATCGCTTTGCGCAATTCGGCGCTACGCACGTGCGTCACGCATTTACATTCACGTGAACGCGTGCGTGTTGCCTGACGATCTTTTTTTGCGCGGGTGGGTTTTTTTCAAGCGGATTCTCAATCGCGAGTTTTAAAGATATGAGGCGAAACATCGCAAGCGAGAAATCTTTGCTCAGTCGAAAATTTATATTAATTTGTCATCTTTTAAGCGTTTTTTTTTTGTTTTTTTTTCGTTGAAAAAAAAAAAAGAAAAATTATTCGTTGCAATAAAAAAAAAAATAATTATGGAAAATTATCAATGCATTTTTGCGCAATTATTTCGTCGAAATTTGTGGATAAGTAAATCGACATTATTCCGCAACTTTGGCGATTTTATTAAAAAAAAAAAAAAAAACAAAACGAATCTCCGATATCCCGATGATTCTTCCATACAATTCATTATATCTGCGTTAAAGCCGCACAAAAGCTTTCGTTTGTTGACTTTGATAAGAAAAAAAAAAAAAAATTATGCAGGCGCGAGTAGAAACGAGAGGAAAAATGAGGGATAAACGGGAGTTTGAGGCGTTATAGATAAGCATTAACTGTGTAGTAAAAAGAAAAAAAACGTGTCTCTAGCGAAAGGACACGACATTCTCGTCGTTGACGTTCTATCAATAGAAACGCGAACCAACCGGCGAGAATAATTGCGCTCCGGCGAGGATCGAAGGGTGTGGGGAATAGCTTGCGGCAAAGAGTTTCAATCGCTCCGCAATCGCTAACCAACGAAGGTGTACTACATTCGTCATCCTTCGGCCATCCCGTTTACTCCCTCGTCTAAGGGTAGTTGGGATATACATATATATATATATATATATGCGCACTATGTATATACACTATATACATACGTACATATATATATATATATATATATGTGCGTAATAGCCACGTGAATACGCGTGCAGGTGCACCAGCGTCAGTGCGGGAGGAAAATCACGGGACGATGTCAACGACCCGCAAAGCGATATATGCCCGATCTATCCTCTCTCCTCTCTCAATCTTTGAAGCGAGCGTATCTTTGCACTCGGCTATCCGCGCGACACAGTAACAGCTGCGGACCGACACTGCATACAGACCACTTCGATAATGATTCGAGGCAATAAAAGAAACAGCGAAAAAAAAAAAAATGTTAACTTACTGAAATCGTAAAAATATCGTTCGACATTAATTAATGCAATTCAAACGAAAAATTATTATTCGACGACTTCGGATAAGGTATTTTTTTTATTATAGACATTTTATTGTTAAAAAAAAAATATTGAGATGATCGGGGAATGTTATACTTCGTGAGTTACAAATTCCGGAAAAATGGAATTGCGCGCAACGTATTCGTTGAAGCATAGCAAGAGAATCTCGTTTCTCATTTGTCTCCGTGATAAAAAAAATTAATATAGAACAGTTTCGAATGACGTATTTTTATAACAAATTACAATTTACAACAAATTCTTGAGATTCTTGATTCTTGAGATATTATATTTCGTGAGTAATAAACTCCGCGAAGAAGAAGCACTCGTAGCATAGCAAAAAATGTCGTGTCTCATTTTTGCGCGAAATAAAAAGTTATTATATGACAATTTTCGAATCGCGTATTTTAATAATGAATTGTTTGCTTAAAAAAAAAACAGGAAAATGCAGCGAATACTCGTGGGATTTTTTTTCGTAAGCTATAAACTGCAGAAACAAAATGCACTCGAAACATTGTCAACGATATTTGTGGAGTTCACGTATTCGTTGAAGAATAGATGAAAAAAAAATCTCGTGTTACTCTTCTTAGCTTCGGAGGTCTTCTCGAGTGCGTTCTCGTGTGCTCGGTGAGCGATAACACGATCGATAAACATCGTTACTATTACACGGTAAACAAGGAGGAACGACGCTGCTCGTTGTCGGTGGGAAGTGGTTACTCGCTAACTACGACGATCCCTTCGGACTCAGCGATCTTCAAGGATAAGAAAGTTCTTCGTTCTAGGAACGTGTGGGTATGCTTTGGAGGACCGTACGTAGTATCTGTATGGATTATGACGACGTCCTATTATCGATACTGTCCTATTATCTCTGGTGGAGTGGAGGCACAACCTTCGAACTCTCTGTATGCAAACGTTCCTACGCATAAGTTCTCCGAATCCAAATAAATATGCAATTGCATTAAAACTACGGCTGCGCCAAGTATTTTTCAAATTTTACTCGACTTACACGATTCCATTTTTTTTAACGCGAAAAATTAAAAAAAAATTTCTTCAATTTTTCGGAAAATTTTTTATCTACTTGGAAACGTTTTCTTTTGCATTTTTTGCAAATCAATATTTTTTTAATTTATATATATATACACGTATAAACCATATGAAGTTTTCTCGTTGTATCCCGAAACTTTATCGATATCGATGTCCCGTTATCGTATTAAACAACGTAAATCACGAATTTGTAATATTTGTCAACTAACATATTGTTAATCGTTCGATAAACAAAAGAGGAAGACGATAAATAATTGTAAAACGATTAAAGTAATTTTCCTTTCGTTTCGCTCGATGATTCTTCTTATCTATAATAATACTTGTAACGATGAAATTGTGTCGGTTAAAAGGGAGATTACGAGTATATTTTTCTAGGTCGATCGTGCACCCCGTGTTGCCTTATATATTCCGTGTAATCGTCAGTTTTTTTTTTCTTCTGTTCTTATTATCTCTTATTGCGCGGGGAGTTTCTACGGAGTTTTCAAACTACGATTATTATCTTTCTCATCGTGCATTCGGTAGTCGCCGAGATTCCGAACGCGACTATCATTGCGACAGTTAAGTGACTCTCACGTGAACACACGCGCAGTTATGCGCACGTTTAGTGGCGTCTTCGTTTCTCTCGCATATACCCTTAATGACATCGCCTGATAGCCTACTTAAAACGTTTCGATAGATAAGAAAAACAACGACGATGAGCGGCTCGGTGAGTAAAATGAGTCAAAGAAGTATCTTCGATGGTAAATACCTCGATAATTTTTTTTGTTCCAAACTCACGCACATTATAATTGCGTTGCTATTTTTTTTGCGTTATATTTAATTTCTCAATATATCGACGATTGAGAATAAAAAGGACTCGGTTCGGGTGATAACGGATTATGCACTTTTGACTCTCGACTGTCGTCAGAGAATTTATATCTCTTGGCAAACACAATGCTAAGTGATAATATATTAATAAAAAAAAATAATAATAATTGGAGATAATGAATAAATGGTCAACAAGAAAATTGAACACCGGCGAGAAATTAATCTTGACGAGTGTACACAGTATTCGGCACTTGGATTACATATCGATGAGATAAACGGTCCATAAGGCGTTATCACTGATTTTACAATTTTTTTTTCCCTTAATAAAATATCGCGATAATCGAGAGAAGATTTGGTTTTAAATTAATGTTAAACGTTTCTGGTAAAAAAAAAATGGTGAAGTGAGCTTTCGCGGTTCAAACGAAAGGTGGTCATCGGGTCGCGATATGTTGTCGATGCACGATGCGCGCAACAGTGCGCTTTCTATTACTCGAGAGGCATGTGATAACGAACTCGAAAATACACGTGAGACCGAGATTCGTGATGGAAGCAGGTCCCGAAATCGTTCGGAATTCGGTTGCCCCGAAGCTATTTAGAAAGTTAAGAGTGTTGCTTTGCCGCTTTTCGATCGTATTGGGCGGACCTGCAGGGGCGCCCGGTGTGTGAACACTGGAATTGGGAAACTCGCGGGAACGATAGGTAATGAAAACACGGCGTTCGTATCGGTTACGGTTTTAAAACAGGTAAACAACATATAGGCATTAATATAATTTCAATGGAATGTATAGAAGTTATTGATCCCTTTAAAAAAAAATCATAATTTCTTTTTCATAGAAAAAAAAAAAAATTGTATATTTTTTTTTTTTTTTCACGTTAAATTCGTTACTTTAGTGATAAAAAAAATACGGGAATTGTTGCAAAGTAAATGTTGTGTTTTATAGTAAAAACTGTATCGAAACAAAGTAAAGAAACGTGCGAATGCGTATGCAAATACGTGTCATTGAAGCTTTTTTTTTATGGTCTTTACAATACTATTCACCGAGTCATCGGCCAGGCGCCGGGCCATTATACTTTAGAACGAAGGTAAGTCTCTTGTCCGAAGATGTGTGTGAGGCACGTGCTCGCGACTCAAAAAAGTATAAAACAACGTATACAGACAAAAGAGTCATTGGACGAGAGACGACGATTTGTAATATGCTTTCGCAATCGTCCGCAGTATCGTGACGAAGGGTCGCAGTCATTGGCATACGCGTGACTCCTTTTTTTTCGTCGATAATACGAGTTTCAAACGTATGTTTTTCTTTTTTTTTTTAACGTGAATTCTCTCGCTACACTCTTAGGTTAGGCCAACGACTGTAGCGTTCCACGGCTATCGGTATAACTCACGTGCGTTAACGCATAACTTGTGAACACTGTGTATATATACTCGAACATCGAACAGGCGTCTTCGGCACGAGTAAAGGTCACGTTCGAATAGTACAAATGTAGCTATTACTATTCGTTGGTGAATCCTCGACTATTAATTATAATCGATTCTCAACTTCGGCGCCGAGACCCATAGGAAACGCGGTGTGTTTATAGCAGTGACGAAATATTTTCACTGTCCTCATCAGAGAAATAGATTGATAACGAGTAAACGTTCGATTATCGATTGATCATTATTGACGACAAGACGAGATGAGTAAATTAATAAGAGATCTCGAAAAATCCGGATTTTATTTTCCGATTGGCGATTGGATCAAAGATTTTTATATTGAACCATTAATTCACCGGAGAAATTGAAAAAAAATAAAATAAAATAACGCCAGTTAAAAATCGAAATTAAATTGAATGGAAAAAAAACCATTTTGATAATAATTAACTTTAATTTTACCATAAAAGTATTTGAAATACGATACTTTGTTTTAATTTTGCCGTAAAATTATTTAAAATCTAATAAATTCCTTCAATTTCACGGTACAACTACGTTAATTTTTCGACACTATTGCACATTAAAATTAATATATCTGTTTAGGAATGAAATCTTCTAATTATTTTTTTAGTGCAAAAACAGCGCTAATAGTCGAATTCACGAGCGCGAATACATGTAATGAATAATTCGTTCGTGTCAAGTGCGATTATCTCGATAGCAAATTTTCATTTTTTTTTTTTTTTTTTTTTTAATCTTCGCAAGCTGTATCATCAATTCTACGGAGCGTATTGTTGCCGCATTTGTTATTGTCCAGGCGACAATCGCTTCTAATTGACCGGTCACAATCCCTAAGGGGGAGAGGGGGGTGCATAACATACAGCAGAGAGCGTTCGCAAGCGCGTCACACATAACGATAATTATTGAATTATTGATAATGGACTCGAACAATTTTTTTCGTAATGCCAATGCTGAAAGTTGCGTGACCGGTAGTGTCTCTCGTTGGTTCTCGTTGGTGGGGGTAAAAGCGTTCGAGTTATTAATTGTTAATGACTTCAACGAATCGCGTTAATTCCCGATCGACTTCGAGCAGTCAAGTCGAAGACAAGTGCGAGTGAGTAAACGAAATCATACTATCGCTTCGTGTGACCAATTAATTAATCGAAATGAAAATTCCTGTTGATCGCGAATATTCTCATCGAACGCGAAGCGTTACTATTTCATGTCAAAGCTTTCGAAAGCTTTCGGAAAATAATTAAAAATCGTTTATTTATTCGAATGACCTTGAAAATTCATTCATCAGTCGATTCGCGACTATGCCGATCCTCGCGGATACGCGGATCGCTAATAGCGTCGAGCAAAAAGAAACAGACGATTTTTCGTCGAACTCTCATCGTCCCTGAGATCCGGTCGGATTACGAGAAAACGATGAAAAAAAAAAATAAAAATAGCAAGAAATTAAAACGAGTCTCGGTGACCGAGTGAAAAGCATCCCGAAGAACCAGAAGTAAGGTCGGGCGCGCGTTATATAGTTTACGTTATATATTACTACCTACCTACCTATATACATATAACATGTGTACACCTATATGTGTATATATATCGAATGTACAAGGACCGTAAGTTCGAGAGAAGGGAAACCGGTGGTGGGAGAAAGCCGTTTTCTGTTCGAAGCGTTTACTAACGAGAAATTAACAGGTGCCCCCGCGTGAATGTCCAAGGATCTCTGTTAAATCAGCTTAAATTCGCATTGGCCCGCTCTCTCTTCTCTCGCGCCACCCATAAAAACGATCGTGCATATGCGTACAGTGGAAATGCAGGTAAGCGCGTATCGTAAGATATAACCGAAGAAATGAGGACACGCGAGAAATTCATTCGATTCGATAATATTAAAGTATCGAGTTAAGGCGAAAGATTGTTGTTACGGATCGACGATATTTTTTTGTTTTTGTCGAAGATGCAATCGTGTAGATTTTTGAAAAAGGTTATGTATAGTGTTGCGTCGATTAATATACTATTTAGAATTAATGGAGTGAATGCACCAGTGATTGAAAAGTCGCGAATTCGTGTTATTTTTTTTTTTTTTTTTCGATATATTTAATCTGCTTTATCAAAAACACAAAAATAAAAGAATTTTGGACATCGATTTGTATTTTTGTAATTCGTAAAAAAAAAAAATTCATTAAACTGTTCATTCATTGGTGCTTTACCCGAATTTTGTTTTCTTGGATATTTGAGTCAATATAGTTTTGTTTCAATACCGATAAATTCATCTCTCAATCTCTTCATAATCGTTTCTTGATAATCCAATGTGGCATTTGTATTATATAAGTGCGTCATAAAAAACGTACAAATATATTCGTTTTTTTTGTTGTTTTTTTTTGGAATTTTTTTTGTGTTTTTTTTTTAATGCGATCTGTACAATAATGCGAGTCGTTTAACGCAATTTATTGCTATGCCAATTCTCAATGTCTTCTCGATATCTCGTAGTTGAATTGTGAGGGAATGTGTGCGGGTATTCGTCTATGCTGTTGATTTACCGTGACGATAGTAACGTTCTGTACGAATTGAATTTCCAGGACATCTCATAAGCAGCATCCCTTCGATCTCGCTGCCTGGCGGAGCGATAATGTGGTGTCTCGTGCCCGGTGTGGTTGCCCTCCTCGGCTCCCTCTTTTTCTCAAAGTCCGGTGCCATTCAAAGTCTCCCGAACCCTCGAACCTCCGCCTTCTCGTTTTCTTTGTTTTTTTTTTATTATTTTAGTCTCTTCAAATTTACAGGAGTCCGCGCGCCGTGTGCATTAAACAAACAAACAAAAAAACAAAATGGACACCGACGAGTCCGATAGAAGAAAAAGTATCTATCTTTTTTTATTTTCTCGATTCGAAGAATCCGTCGATCACAACACGTTTTCTAATTATTTCCGCAACGATAATAAGCCGACGACGAACGAACGCCTAGCGTGTTTACGGTATTACGTTTTTTTCTCGTTTTCTCCGTGCACCAATCTCCTTCGCCGGCACACGACGCGTTTGCCGATGTGAAATAACAACAGTTAATTATATTCCCGTAATATGGATAATAACAATAACAATAATGCGAGTTTAAATAAGCACCCTCGTGGCAGCTGCTCGTTCGATCGATCACATGAAAACAATTGGCTTTATTGGCAGCCATATCACACCGCGAAATCCATCGCGAACCTTCAAAACCCGAAAGTTTCGTATACTTTCATAAACACGATATCGTCATCGATTAGCTTTTTATCGGCGCACACAATATAAATCCGTGTACACTAATTTAATATGCTGAAATTAATTGACTCGATAGATCGACACATAGTATCGCGAATTAATTGTCGATGTTTTCGTTTCAATTTTTTTTAGGTTATTTTTATTTTTGTCACAGCCTCGCGAACGAAAATAAATATATGAACATCGACACTCTCGAACGATTATCGTTAGACAGTTAATTTTGAGTCACATCGCGATAGTTGCGGATTCATCGCAACAGTGTTTTCGTGCGTTTTGCAACGCAGTTTGTTTCGCGCGATTAAATAAACGATAAACAGAGCGAAAGAAAAAGAAAAAGAAACATCGAAGCACTCGGACACGCGAATCTCACTGGGCGCGCAAAGACGACGAACGAAAGAACACTTGTTGGGTGAACGTGTTGAAAAGAGATGTGAGAAGAGTTATAATACGCGCGACAACAAGTTGAAAGGCGGCTGCGCTCGAACGGAGCCACGGCGCAAACTGGTGGTCGTCGTCGATAGCCGCTCCGTAGCCTGGCACAGTGAATAGCGAGTAAATATCCCCCCTCCCCCTTCCCACTTAGAGGAGGAAGGAGACTAACAGTGGCAGCGTATCTCTCTGCTGCCGTTCGCCCGTCGTACGCGGCTTCTTCTTTGCTCTTCTCCCTCTCCTATTTCTCCTCCTACTTCTCTCTCTCTACTGATAGCTCGCGTCGTATACGACGCCTCCACGCGAAGCCACAACAGCGTCAAACCAAACGCGCGAAGCTCTTCTCGCGTTAATTATTCCAGCAATCTCATCGACGAGATCGAGATCTCATCTCTCTTCTGAATTTAACGATAATTTCGTTACGAATCTATTTCGTCTATTATAATAACAATAGGGAAGTACTATTTTTTTTTTTTTTTTCAACTCAAAACTCGCGTTTGATACAATATCTGGTACGGTACATTAGACGCATCTGGTACATTAGATTTAATGTGCAATAGTGATGAAAATTGTTACACGTCTACGATGTAATTAATAGTACGATGCGGACGAATGAGATAAAGTAAATTATTGAAGTCAAAGTATATTTTTAGTAAAGTTGAAGTAAATTATTAAAAGTAAAGTATGTCTACGGTTTTTGATGAATTTTTCATGATAATTGTACATTAAATTTAATTTAACTAATTTAGCGATAAAAGCTTCCAATATGTACAATAAATTTTCAGCCTTTTTTTTTTTTTTTTTTTCAAAAAAAAAATCGACAGAAGTACAATAACAGTTTACGCTGCAATGAGGTAATGGAGAATTATCTCATTAGCGTTTAAACAATAAAGTTGGCGCAGCTTTATAAATCATTTTATTTTCTCTGAATATAAATGCGAACGATACATTTATTAAAAGAATAAAAGCTTTCAGTAACGGTACATTAAATTTTCGGCAAATTTTTATTTTTGTGTAAAAAAAAAATCCACAGAATTAAAATAAAAATTTATGTTGTAATGGGGTAATGGAGAATTATCTCATTATCGTTAAAACAACAAAGTTGACACAGCTTTGTAAACCATTTTATTTTCTCTGAATATAGTTGCGAACGATACATTTATTTTGGATTTATCGATAAAAATAGTAACGCGAGATATCGAGACTATCGATATATATATATATATCGATAGATATGTATATATATATATATATATTGCGTATTATCAAAGAAGCCTACGTGACTAGACTCGCAAGATCTATCGGGACAGACATTGAAACGGAGTCGTCTCGACATATTGCATAAAAGCCCCCGAGGCTGCAGCCGATCGTATAAATTCAAGTATAAAGTTTGCCCGGTATGCAAGCATCGGGCGAAGAACCCGTTTCTATCGGTAGCTCGGCCCTCCGGCAAACTCGCGACAGTTATATTAATTTTTTGGTGAAGGTCTTGTACAGCCTTCGAGAGTAACAGGCGTAGTAGTATATTTCATGTTTCATTTCGTTCTCCGTGTAACGAAGGACCGCAACGTCCCGAGACAGATAAGGGTACCGCCGGTCTTTGTGTTTGAAAAGTCTCTTTTAATCCATTCGAATAATCTATTCAATTTTGCATGAGATTAAACGCTTTGAATTTCGTGATTTATACTCTTAGCATTAGAATTTTTTTTTTTTTTTTTTTTTTTTCTTTCAAATGTAAGAAACATTATTAGCATAATAGTCGTCGAAAAATCAGAGGTTATACACGATTGATTATAAGTGGTTAATGCTATAAATGTAAAGTTGAAAAGAGTCAAGCAAAGCCGACGGGTACACGAGAGATATTCTCAAACATTCTCTCGTGTTTTATAGATGTTATAACCCGCGTATCGATAAAATTCGTTTCCATTTATCCGCGGTGATGTTGGGGAACTCCAATTTTAACGAAACGGACGCTAGCGCAGAGTTCTTCTCTGCCTCGATACATCGTACGGTGGTAAGTAAGTACCGTCTGCGCGTCGATGAGTAGACACATATAACAACGCTCGCCAAGCTTTAAACGTCGCGCGCGCGTGACCTCGCTACGGTTTGATTTTATTACGTAACAAAACAGCACATCACCAGAGTGTAATATCTCGCGGGAGTCGCGACACGAATTTTGCCGATTGTAAGTATTTACTATCAGCTACGTACCGCGCGGCACTGTCGTATGTACAGCTAAATCCGCAAGGTTGATTCTATCTTTCGAATGTCTTTGTATGTACATCGGTGCTATAAGTAACCGATTCAGCCAATACTCAAAACTCGAAATGATAAATCTTTGTTCGATGATTATCGATTATTACGATGACAATGTCCGATATAAATTTGCATCATCATTCCGTATTTGAAAGAAAATCAAAAATATTATCATTATTCCGTACATTACCGAAAAAAAAAAAAATGAAAAATTAAATAATAAAAATATTAGTAATTAATATAATAATAATGCATTATAATTAATAATAATGATAATTATATATATGCATTTTTTGATACATTTTTTTTATTATTCATCAAAATGCTATCGTATTTGATAAAATAATGAAAATATTGTTATTATTTATTATATTTTATTATTATTATATTGATATTACTTGGATTATTGAGTTTTTTAAATATTTTTCTTGGCGAGATATTGCAAGAAACACGAAATTTATATACGAGACTCGCTAATGACTGGCATCGTTTACCCTATTTTCGCAGATGCAGTATCAGTTCTTGTTAACAGTCTTGTGATGCATACTTCGGTGTAATTGCACAGAGATGACAAAGGCGACGCGACATTACATAAAATTGTCCTCGAGACGGTTATCGCTGTTTAATCAACGACCATGATTAGTTTAATTAATGAATCGGTGGGGACGACGATGCCGGAGAAGCCCGAGCGGAGCCACGAGATCATCACAGAACCGGAGACTCGATGTATCGGTGGACCCTATCGAGGAGAGATGACCCATCCGTTCTGAACTCAACGCGATAATCATACGGGTCGCGAACTTTGACACGGTGAAATAGATACAGAAGGATATACGCGGGTAAAAAAAAAAAAAAAATTGGGTTTTGAATTTTGGAAATTACAATTTTTTTCACGAAACTTCGCAATATTTCATAAAGAGAATTTTAAATATTTTCTAAATAAAATCTTCTCGTAGAAGCGACAGTACCAGAGTTATGCAATAATATTTAAAGGTCACACGTGCGAACGATTCGTTTGGTTGAATTCATCAAGCCGCCAAAATATGTTTAAACAAATGTGGGAAAAAAAACCAACTGGCGAAATATTGTTGTTGGCATATTTAATGTTTTTTTGGTTAATTGCCTTAAGAGTTTGTTATCGAGAGTTTGCAGAAAAGCGATCGTGTAAGCATCGGGATTTCATCACCGTGTTTCTTCTACTTATCTATCTAATTCTATGCATTTTTTACGCGGTTAGAATCCAAATAGTTGCATTGAAATGAAAAATTAAAAAAAAAAAACGGCACTCCGAGAACTGGTACTTGGGACATTTATATTTGAAGAAAAAATCGGTTTTATTAACTAATTATTTGCTCTCTCAACTAATTGTTAGTTTTGCCAATCATTAATTCTTTTTCCGCGTGAAGATAATCGTTCTATATCTGGATTTTCTATAAATTGTTTCGAGAACCGGCGCCTGGGAACGATAACCTTTCGATCGTTATATTTTTGATTCCAAGCGAAATTATTATTACTTCTGTCTCATTGTTCGCTCGTTTAAGAGGATATATTGCATGAAAATGATTTTCTTTTTTCTGCTATGACGAAATATCGATTATTAAAAAACTGTACTTTAACGATATAGAAGACAGTCTTTGCTGCGCTAAAAATAAGAGCGGATTTAATTTTATTGAAAATCATTCAGGAACACTAATAAAAACTGATAAACATCTATTTTTTCCAAAAAAAAAAATGGTTTGTATCAACTAATTGTTAGTTTTTCCATCGAATCTTTTTGTTTTTCAGGAAAAAAAAAAAGTTTTCGAAATTTGATTTTTCAATTAAGTGTTCGAGAAATGGTGTCTGGAAACAATGCTCTTTCGATCGATATATTTTTGACCCCAAGCGACATTATTATTACTTCTGTCTGATTATTCGCGCCTTTCGGACGACATGCGTATTGCATGAAAATCAATTTTTTTGTTTTGCTATGACGAAATATCGATTATTAATAAACTATATACTGTAACGACATGCGAGACTGTCTTTGCATCACTAAAGATAGAAACGTATTTGAAGAAAAAAAAAAAATTGCATTACGATAGCTCAGGGGTCAAAGTTTAAACGTATCAGCGTGTCGCGTATCCCAGGAGAGAAAAGTCGAGGGGTTTGTAAAACGCGCGTCTCTTAGTTTCCTACAGTTCGTATACTGTGGTGCCAAGTAGCAGCATCCCGACCATTCGGTATTATAATTGCAATATTATAATATTTGTAAACACAGCCATTGACCCGTCGTTCGTCAATAAAAAAAATCGCCTTTCGTTCGCCCGTTGATCGGAGGCGGAGACCGGACCCGAAGTGTAACGTTCTTTCTAAAAATAGTCCGTAATGACATCGGACGACGTTGAATTTTCCGAGAACTGTATCTCGGGCGCGTGTTATAATTTGTTTTAGAATTACTTCGTTGCAAATGTTATTTACTGTCTGCATCGTTGCTTCCTCCTGTCGAGAGGCTCTTTCATCTCTCGAACTATAATTCATCGTGTCGATAATCCGAGCGGAGTTCGCGGGTTGTAACTGGTTTTTGCACAATCGACAATTGAGCGTCTTGTGTACACGTCTTCATCAGCGTCGAAGTAAATTGACCGAAAACCAATGCGGAGTAAAAATAAAAAGGCTTTAAATTAAAAAAAAAATGTTAAATTGCGAGTTTCTAACCGCAAAAAGCTCGCTAACCGAAAAATCATTCGCTTTTTCCGTACTCATTGCAATTAATCATTCAGACAACTCTGTTTGTCACGCGCGCCGCGAAAGATCGGAGATTTCTAACGTCAACACAGCCGGCGCAACCTCCCCCCGCCGTGAATATATATTATATGTATCGTCTCGATTCTTATTTTTTTTTTATATCTGTAACGCGACTGAGGGGTCGTTCAATAAAAAAAAAAAAAAAAAAAAAAAAAACGGATGAGAAACCAGTTAACCGAGTCGTCCTTATTCATCAACCCTGCGGACAGTTATCGACCGCGTCTCGACCCCGGGAATTGATCCATTTCGCTCGATATCTATGCAACAACACAAAACGAGACATACCTAACCGAGTACACGAGGTTTACCGATACATAGATGAATATTTCCGAAGTTCGTTGGAAGCAGAAATAATGAAAGAAAACGAAAGAAAAAAACAAAAAAACTAGTTGCCGTCACTGTCCCGAAGATATGCGTGACGAATGACGCATAGATGCTTCAAATTATACAGGATATGTTGTGAGGGTCAAGAATATGTTTCATAAATATCCTTCTGCGCTGTCGAAGTCATTGCTAATATGCAAAATCATACCAGACGAACCAATCATTGCCATGTGGATCCACGAATATAGAATCGTCAAGCATAAACGTTGATTAGGTTATGATATGAGAGTCGACAAATGGAAAAAAAAAAAAAAGATTTTTATTTTCGTTTTAAAGTAAAGTTTTGATTCTAAAAGTTTGAATTGATACGAATAGTTATTTTTACGATGAATAACAATGCCAAACTGGTAGCTCTTTTTTCTTTTTTTTTTTTTCGAATAATAAACAATAATATCATATATACGGTGTAAACAAAATTCTCAATTTTCCCGCATAAAAACTTACAGAACGAGTGCATTGAATATCCATGAAAATTCGTTGACAGTGTACCCCTCAAATATTATAAATCGATTAAATAATAACTATAAATCAATAATTATACTGAAAAAAAATGATGAATTGGTATTTATAGAACGAAAGTTATGTTGTTTTTCATAAAAATGATATGTACCAAAAAAGTCTCAAGTCGCTGCGGAATAATCGATTTCTCGTATAAAAAAAACGTCTCAAATCTATAAATCGCTCCAATAATTCTACAGAATCAGTTAAAACGTATAGATACGTTCGATATTTTGTTTTCGAATCACGCAGAAAGATAAATCACGTTTCATCTTGAAACTGCTCTTCAGTGTTTAAAAAATCAGCCTATTTTCCTACGGTTCTCTGTACATCGAAGATCGTCAGTCGTGACGCGGGTATCTAATGTTCTTCGGCTACGCGCATGAGATAATCATAGGTGGCGAGGCATTCTGTTGTAGCCAATAGATATGTAGGATCGATTAGCGTACAGGTAACGCGGTATAATTTCTACGGTCAATCCTTGACGTCAGTAAAAGAAACGCGTTCTCGTCTATATTATCCGTTGGGACGTTAGTTTCCACAGCCGTGAAACCACTATGTTGTTTGAGATTCGCTCGTCCAGCGTACCTTCTTTTATCGTTATTCGAACGATATCGATTATGCACTACTGTGCCGGGGAATTGCATTGTCAGCGATTAAGCTAAACGACTCGTCTCGGACGTATTTTCACCGGATTAATACGAATTGAAATATCGTACAGTCATGTAATTAGCTGTTGTTTTCTATCCACATTTTCAAACTACACATACATAACTTCGCGGTTATACCACTGAATCTGTTTCCGCCGCACCCGCGGTTTTACCGCGTACAGACGATCATTGCACCAATGGAAGTATTGTATCTACGTAAACCACGCATCGGATTCTTCGAACCCGCGTCAATATTGTAGTCTCGTTTTATCGTTGCATAGGTGTGTAAACCAACACCAACTATTGCCGCTCCGAACAAACGACGCGAGTTAAGTCTCTAACACATAAATAAATCGACCGAAGCATGCGATCGAGTTGTCGACTTTTCTCGATTGCGCACGATATTCAGCGTTTATATTAGTTATATATATATATATATATGTATATATCGCAAAGATCTTTATTTATCGCGCGTCTCACTCGGCTTGATTGCAACTACCCGCATTGTCATTCACAGCCGTCGGACTTTCTTATTCTTCGAAGTGTTATTATTATAACTCGGACATTGAAATGATGATTCAGCGATCTTTCCATCGTCGCTTCTTTTTTTCGGAATTTGAATTTTCGTATTTTTCTTTTTTATTTATTTATTTTATTATTTTTTTTGGAAACCGCGAAACCCGGTTTTTGCGTCGGCAATCCTGAGACTCCTATTGACTTTGCCTCGGACATTGCTTTCCGATCGGAATTATTTATAATTTAAATGATCAACTCTCGAGGTGAAACTATTGTGGTTATATCCATGAGTCGAAGGAAAACAGAACTGGATTTCCCCGTATGTATTTCTACAGATTTCCAAGAGCGATGCCGCCGATATACGTCGCAAAAAATGCACACTGTATAGCTGAGAGTCCGACCGATGACTAATCCGACCAGAGTCGCGAGATATATAAAAAAAAAAAATTCAACAAAAAAAAAACAATGTTTGCGTCGCAACAATCTTCGAAGGAGCGAGAAAGCCGCGATTTTGAGAATTTGACCGTTAAAATTATCTTGCGAATTCATAATCACTTATCGATCCGCGCAATGTCGTCTCGAAATTTATATCCGAGTATTGCTCAACAGTGAATTTAATTGCGCTAATAAATGCAATTGCAAAGTCTTTATTTCCTTTTTTTTTTCCTATTTTTTTAAAAGTTTGATCGCAATATAATCGCAAAGACTCCGATTATAGTTTCGACGAATTCGTCTGTAACGTCTCAAGTTTGCCGAGAAGATCGTACAATGAGACGCCCAATGGCTTATTTATGATAATATTATTACAAGTATCATTATGCTACGAGCGGTAGTCCGGTAATAAATGCCAGTCGATTGAATGTATCTTAGACTCGAGGAAAATTTCTCAACGATTTTTGCGAGTATATTATTTCCAGGAGGAGAGAAATAATTGCCGGTCGATTGAATGTGCTTTTCAAACGATTTTTTTTTAGTTACGATAATCCCCCGAAGAATGAAAATAATTATTCATTACGCTTTGGTAATTGCGAACGCGAAGAATAAAATGTACACACAGTACGTATATCGCGGGGGAATACGCGAGGCAACAGTGTCGACTTCTGTTGTACGGCTCGTTTAACGCAAATCTCGTCTCCGACTGGACAATGACCCGACGCGCTTATTTATCATCGTTATTACGCACCGCTCGAACATCGGGGATTGTTACTCGTTTCTCAAGATAGCCGGAGACTTCGATTTACTCCGACGACAGTAAATTACAATGTGCAATATATCAACTACGCGTGTGTATCCATTGCTTAATTAACTTAAGGGCGTTCGCTTCATTACGAAGAGTTCGCGTCCTTTTTGGGGAGAGAATTCGTGTGCCCACGCGAATTTTGCTCAACCGAAATCACGTGTAATTTAATATAATAAAAAAAATGAAGGCGATAAATTCCATATAAACGAGTCAACCCCTATGATTCGCGTTACCGAATCTCATGCGGATCATTCGGCTCAGTGACGAGAGGCGAAATACATTCGGGGCTGTGAGGCATACGGAATAATCGGTAAGTTTTTGTTCCACCCTCGTAAGAATCTTACGTGTCGCTCTGCGCAACCCTTGTATTCACGTCCCACGTTTTCTCTTCTTACCAGTTGATAGAATAGAACATAATAAGCGATGTAAACGAGAATTAGCACTTTGGAAAAGAGCTTTGTGCATTTGTCAATGACTCATCGGACTGTGTATGAACCCCTTTCTCATTCAATCGGCGAGCTGTTATTACTAAGTGTTTAAATACGATTACGAAGGCCAATTTAGTAGACATGACTGTGAATTTTCGTCGAGTTAGGGAAATATTTGTTATTGTATGAAACATTCTGTGATGAATCGGACGAGTTAATTCATTGCTTCCGCGTGGAAAAAGCTTTATTTTTATGCAAAAAAAAACAATGTTGAGCTTTTAACAAAAATTCGTTCAGAATATTTCACGATGTTGAAAAATTGAATTTAGGAAAAATGTCCGCATGTATGGGTGTTAGAGAGTCGAATAATTTTTATTTTTGTAACTCGAAAATACGTTGAAAGATCAAATTTGAAAAGGGAGCAGTCCAAATTTTTTTTCCAATTCTTGGCGAAATCTATGCAATTCTCTATTTTTCAAGCGAACTAAAGAAATTATGGATTGGAAAAACTTACAATTAGTCAAAAGAATTAATAGTAAATTCGAACAATCCGGTTTTGTTTTAAAGTAATTCACAAGAAAACTCGTCATTTTTTTCAGGGCGATTTTGAATTTTTAGGAAAATATTTTTGAAAAATGGTAATAAAAATTTCTACGCAAAAAAAAATCACTAATTTATTATTGGTTTTTCCGGTAATATTTGAATTTAGAATACGCAATAAAAAAATTATACATATTAAATTTGCACATTCCCTCCATTTTTTGTTTATGATGGCGTTTCCAAAGCCAAAATTGATGAAACAACTCATAGAGAATTTGTAAACGACATTAAAAAGAAAATGAAGAAGCGATGTGCAAATCTAATTTGCATAATTTCTTTTGTACTTTCGTTATACAGAGTTCTGCAATTCAACATAAAAAGAGATATTCTCAAGTGTTTCTAATGCTCCAAGAACAATCGGTCAATGCACCCCTTACATCGATCGTACGCATTAATCTCTATCTATACAAATCCCAAAGATTCACGACTGCGACACTGCTAAAGCAGTTTTGTTAGTCTCGCATACGTGAATTTATAATTTCCAAATCCTTCTTAAGCTCCGCTCAGCTACAGAGTTGTCTCATCACGAGATATTCACTCACGAGACATATAGCCAATAGCCAGCGCCACATTTCGCAGTTTAACGCATATTCATTATTGTATCGTTCAAAAGTCCGTTGCGTCATTGATAATCCTGATTAATCACTCAATTACTACAACGCAAAATACAAGCAAACTTTATGCCAAACATCGCGGCTTGTCCTTGAAATATTAAAACACTATATTGACCAGATGTCGCGACATATCGGAACTAATCATTCATTTTTTTCTACACTCGCTATATTATAATAAAACGTCGATGTCTAATAGAAAAAATTGCAGTTTTTTAAATAGTTTTTTTTTGTAAAAAATAATTATTTTATAAAATGATAAAATGTTTATAATATTTTTTTTTTTTAAATGACAATTTTTTTTGTAAAAAATATTTTTTTTATATTAATTTGTAAAATAATAAAATAATATACGATAATTTTTAATTAAAAAAAATTGCAATTTTTAAAATTATTGAAAATTAATTGAGAATCATTGGTTGATGTATATGTATACATGAATTTCGACTGTACGCGATCGAGTGACTCGAGTGTGTCTAAGTGTTATCGTAGACAACGGAGACGTAATAGAGGAGGCGCGGTAGGTGTTGCAGAGTCACGCTGAGAGCCGAGTTGCCGCGCCGCTTCTCTCCTAAACTTTTCTCTCTATTTACTCTCGAGGAGAGGAACCCGAGGGGGCTGTGCAAACTGCGTGTGCCGCGACAACGACGTCGACGACGGCTACCTGAATTGCTGCCATGTGCAGTGACGTGGCTGATTAGACGCGGAGCTCTCCGTTGGCATTGCGTCTACTATATAATACTCTCGCATAATATTTAAAAAAAAAACGCCACGCGTATCGCGGAACACCCTCCCGACAGACACAAAACTTTTTTTCTTCTCCTTGTTTCCCTCGAGTGAGAAAAGCTGATAATTTCGTCGAGATAAAAAAAAATGTATAGAGAAAAGAGCGCGAAAAAAAATTGTGCGTAATACAAATTCTTTCGAAGAATTTTCTCCGTCAGCAGTCCGAAGACATACATTTCTTCATTAATGAATTAATTGTATGTAAAATCATTCTGATTAAATGAAAATACGTAAAAAAAATATAAAAGAGCGTCGAACAATAGTGCGCAATCTGAAATTCGATTCACGAATGCGCCGTTGACAAATACGTGAATTATCATTTTCGCTTAATTCGCGAATTAATTTGACGAAAAAAAAAAATACAAATCGCAAGATGATTTCACGCCGCAATGAAACTCACGACGATCCGTCGAGTTTAATTAACCGGTTAAACTTTTGCGCTTTCGATTGGGTTTGTCGATCGTTGCCGCGGGATGGGAATGACGAAGAAGATGAGACATATACGTCGTCGACTTATCGGTAGGTGGACGGCCTGCTATCGCCGTGGTTCTCAAACGAGCCAAGCGACTCTTTTACCCGGAGATAACGACGAACGCTCGAGAGAGAGTTTCTTCTGCGGTTCTCCGGTATTAACCGGCATCGATTTTTTTTTATTTCACTGGTTTCGATCGATTTCTCTCGTTAAAAACAACAAGAAAAAAAAGAAAAAGAAAAACGGAAGAGTTATCGAGAGCATCACAGAAAACGGTAAACAAGACTCCTGCAGCACGCATTGGCCACAAAACAAAAAAACAACATTTATGTTCAAACATTTCACAACAAACGGCGGTGTATATCCGTATTATTTATTGTAGTATAATCGGCGGACAGTGGGGCAATGTGAACTATCGGGCCTCTCTCTTGCTCCGCCGTAAGCACGGATCACGCTATCTCTCTCGCACTCGATAGGGCTTCACCTCCTCTTAAAATTCTCTCTCTCTAGTGTTTCTTATAGATCGAAAAGCTTCAGTAGCGATATTTTCATATTTTACAAAAGTGGCCCATTTTGCCCCCGACCTGTATTGTTTTCCTCAAAAGCTCGAAATATTTATAATGACTGTAATTTGAATATAAACAGTTAATTTGTGCCTTTGAAATCGTGACAACGATCTCTATTCCTTCGCCGCTCCGTTTTGCTACGGTCTCTCGTACATTATACGAGACTATGTATAGGAGAAAGTGAAGCTAAATGGGTGACTTTAGCATTTCAGAGAGTTTTGTCGATACGCAAAACACTTTTCCGGTCCTTTTGAACGAAAAAATAGATTTATCACACCCCTTTAAAGTATTAAGACGAAAAAAAGGGGCGAAATGGACCGCGGTAGATTTGCGTTAGAAAAATACAAAATTTGAATTTCAAATAAGTTACTACCTGTAAACGATAGGTAAACTATTATTGACGAAAAACATAAATTTCCTCACATTGAAAACAATGGGAGACTTTTTTAAAAGACAATTATCGAATTATAGTTTCATTCATTTGTTTTTCCATTTCTCATATCGATCCATTTTAGCGCAGAGAATAAATGTTTCGTAGAATTTCATTAAATGTCGTTTCCGATCTTTTTTATGGAAACGTAAAAATCGTTTTTTTTTTTTTTTATTTCATGAATTTTACGTTTTGGTCCATTTTGCCGCAAAATTTGAATCGCGCGACTGTTCCATTTTCCCCCACCTTTTCATATGTACATATATACAATATATGTTGTACGTACAAAGAACAACATATATATTCTAACGGTAATACAAATATATATGTGTACATATATCTCTATAGTACCGGTAGAATATATGTTTGCATCATTCCGATAGTATATCGAGAGCCGTAATTGCTGAGGAGTTGTTCGCGTGCCGCGTTAAACGATACAGGGATGGTGGGGGCGTGTGACATGATTAATAATTTAAACGTAACAACGAAGACAGCTCGTTGGTATGCATAAATAATCGTCCAGAGAAGGCCGCAGGGATGAAAAATAATATGAACAAAAAAAAACCTTGGTATATCCACAATACGATTGTTGTTTCAAAGGGGAAAAAAAATGTCCCGCAATTGATGGTGAAGAGTATTAAGCTTCGTAACACCGAGATCGATATTGTAGGACTCATATATCCATATAGGAAAAAGAAGAAGTACAGTAAGGACAACGGCACAAATAATGGTCACATAAGGGTAAAAATCGTAAGGGATGAAAAAAAAAAAAAAAGAAAAGTGTCTTCGCGATTCCCAAACTTTTTACAAACGAGTTTCGAATTACCCGACACGCCCGGTTGTGCCACCGACTCGACTTAAACGAGCACCGGTTGCTCCATTTCGTAATCGTGATCGCGGAGAGAGAAAATAGTATATCGACGACCGGGGTGGGTTGTGACATCGACTACTACGGCAAATTAAATTGAGGCGAGAGATCGGACGCTGCTATGTACTTTTAATGCTTGTCGGCTACGCGAAAAGGCTCCGACACTCGGGAAGAAGGTTCGTCACGATTTCCAAGACTATCCTTTTTTTTTCTTTCTTCTTCTCTCGCTTATCTCCGGTCAACTTTTCCTCCGGTGTCGAGCGATAGCCGATCGATCGATAAACGATCGATTGTATATTCACACATCGCAAGGGCGGCAGCGGCGGCGGCGGCGACGGCGGCGTAAAGACGCGACGCGCCTGGTTACTACAGTTGATTATAACGTTGCGTTTCGATCGCAAAGCCGATGTCAACGACCCTCGAGAACTCTAAGTATATCATTGACGTTATACGACAGGGAGGACGAAATAATAAATGGAAAGGAGGATAAACAAGCCGGTCAATAAACGGACATCGGGAAACGATCAAAATAATTCATCGAGATAATCAACCAAACTTTGTGCTTTTTTTAAATTTAATTTCAGTTAATCGTCTAATATCTTGTCGTTGATAATTTAATCTTTCGATGTACAAAAAGCATTCGAAAACAATTACGAATCGAGACTTTCATTGGCCTCAACTCGTTTGTTCACTCGTCGATACGTACGAAAGATCGATCTAAGCTTTTATCGCTCGGGGAAGCAACGATGCGAGGGCGACGGAGGGAAAGACACCTGTCGAACGATTTCGGTGTCGCGCGTGCTTGATTATCGGTGAGAGATGGATAGCGTTATTACATGAAGCCATTCGACTCACGAAAAATTCAGTACATATTAAAATGTTTAGTAATGTTTTTCTATAAAATTATTATTATTATTCTTTTTTTTTTTTTTCTTTCCGACGATTATCGTCGAGAGATCGATAGCGTTATTATATGAAGCCATTCGGCGCACGAGAAATGCGGTACATTTTAAAATGTTCAGCAATGTTTTTCTAAATTATTATTATTATTATTTTTTTTTTATTTATTTTTTTTCGATATAATAAAACGAGTATTAAAATTATTATAGCGCTATATTCTTCGGATCGAAATTCGCTTATAATGCTAAAGAGTTTAGAAATGATATTGCATAAGCAGCTACGCGACACACCTGATATACATTAATTGAACCGGAATTATCTTGGCTACAGTTTGGATAGATAATAAAACGGATAAAGCGAGACATTATACAAATGACAAAGGTGTCTTTAGCGTGTATTATATTCGTTACGCTCGTATGTGCGATAATAAAATAAAACGTCGGTAGGTGTTCGTCGATACACCTCTCTTCGTCATTATCATTAATTATTCACAAAAAAAAAAGGAGACGTTCTCCGAGTTTTCGAGGAGGAGACCCAATGTCTCATAATTATTTTATAACAGCGTAGAATTTTTGCGAGCATCGACTTCCACGTTCGATGTTTAATGACCTATAGCCGTGCCGTATGCAAATTTGGCAAGGGCAATAAAAGAAAGAAAAAAAAAAAAGTTTTTCAGCTTTCGAGTCTCGTGCTCTCGTGTGCGTTTGCGATTTAGAGAAGTTTGCGTATAAATACGCAGTAGTTTATTATTATTATGTTTCTTGTTTTTTTTTTTTTCGCGAATGTGAAAACAGTCGAAATGAACCGGAGCCCCGTTTGCGTTACAGCTGTTCTTTATTTTCGTGAAACATACCGGTGTCTCGCTCATTCGCCTCGAGAAATATCGCGTGCCCCTTCTTTTCTCTCTTTTATACCAGCCGCGTTTCTTCATTCATCAACGATCGTCCGAGAGTGGCCCCCCCGACAAGTCGGCTGTAAAACTTTTCGCGATGCGAAAGAGCGGTCCAAAGTTCAACGGGAATCTGCATATACCTCTCTTGAATCTTTTATATATATCGATAAAATAGTTCTTCATAGAGCGAACAACTCGATAAATTTTTCTTTTTTCTTTTTCGTTTTTTTTTTTTTTTACCACAAAATTCAATTACACCTTAAATCATATATCATTGCCATATTGCGAGAATTTTTCTCTTTTTTTGACGGAAATATTTCTGATAACCACCGAAGCAAAAAATTTTATTCGCTACACCGATCGAGGCCTTCGTGTGTCAAACTTCAATTAAGTAATCTTAATTAACGAGGGGAGTGGGAGACACCGATCAAATAACGTTCACTCTCGCGCTCGTGCGAATATTCAAGGGCTGTGAGCGGTACTGCGAGAACGCGCGTTTCCTCTTGTCTCAATATTGACTCTTTCGTCGAGTGCTCGCATTACTACACACATACGTTCATACATAACGTACGGACACGCACTCGCGGCTAATATACTCGCAGTGCGATAGATTAAATTGTTCGAATTTAGAACAGAGCAATTTGTGTATTATTGACCGCAGTTACTTTAGTTTTATTATTCCCTGTAATTGCACGCGGAGCAACTTTGACCGATGGGCCAATAGTTTGCATTCTCCTCGATTTTATGCATTCATTCGTTTTTTTTTAACTCCATATTTCTATATTCATGGCATTTTTTTACGATTTCGATATGTTTTGGTTTTTAAATAATTCTAACGAAAAAAGTATTTTTTTTTAATTTTATTAACGACATAGAAATATTTATCGAGTCTCAATTTACAGGATAATCTTGAAAACCACGAATAATTCAAGTCGATCGTAAGATAATTTTATTTTACATGATAAAAAAAATAGAATAGAAATTAGCATACATTTGGGTAAAAATAAAAAATCATCGATTACCGTTTTTCTGTGTTTTTTTTTTCTATCAAACTTAAAAAAAAAAAAATTTTACGAAGTTTTCAGCAGTATTCAGATCGTTTTCCAAAGAAGTTCTATCATTTTTTCTATTTTTTTAAAATGATACTTAGAGACGAGAAGCTTTTTTTTCAACGAAGTCGAAAACAACTTCAAGGATATGAAAAAATTCCTCCGGGTTTTTGATGAAGTTTTCAATGTCCTTGAAATTGTTTCTTGAAAGTGACCTTTACTTTTCGATGTTTTTTTCAAGAAACTTAAAAAAAAAAAGAATTTTTATTTTTTTGTTTTTTAATCTGTGATAATGTCGTAAAACTGCTAAAAAATGATTAAAAGCGCATTCTTCGCATTTTTTATGAAATTTTCAACAGTGTTGAATTTTTTTTTCTAAACGCGTCCTTTATTATGTTTTTTTTTTTTTTATTCAACAAATTTAAAAATGAAAAATTCATCTTTGACAAACTTGAAAAACTGGTCTCAAAATTATGGAAATTGCTTCGTTCGTGTAGTCGAAAATATTTCAGTCGATAAATCCGCCGTTCGGGTGAACCACCCGCGCGAATCGAGATTTTACTGTACCCTCGTTTCGATTGTTCACCCTGCATTCCGATATCCCTTTGTCTCGGCAAAGAGTAAGAAGTCGAAGAACAACAGAGAAGTAAAGTCTTTAACGTTGTTGATGTACCCGAGTCATGTATAAGTAAAGTGGAAAGTTCCCTCGGGGGGCATTGCATCGCTAATTGACGCGATAGTTTCTGCATCGATCAAATCGACTACGACGACCAGAGCGCGACGAATGCGTCGGCCAAAGGCAAAGAAGCGAATGAGACGTGCATACGTTTGATATAAGACGCCCAGAGGCTACGGACTTTGGACCATTATATTGTATCGACGATGAATCTCGGTATTCTCTTGCATCCTTCGTCGATTGATTGACCGCTTGTCGTATACCGTTTCGTTTGACTCGTTGCGTTGTATTTGGATTAATCGTCGACTAAATAAATTATTTTTTAAAAATGTACACACGATTTAACGCGAAGTATGGTGTACACGAATAAATTAGAGTCTAGAGAATTAAACATATAAAAAAAAAAAATTGACTATTTTTAGCGTCGCGAGTACCCAATTATTCGTCGATAAGGAAGACACGTGTTTTCCGCGTTTCAGTCGCAAGCTGTATCGCGGCACTCGATCTATTGCCAAATATCATTCATCGATGTATGAGCTCTCGTGTCATATTTAATGTCAGCAGAGATCTTTAAGGCAATCATAAAATAAATATGTTATGTTAATTCGATACTCGGGCCGCTGCGCGGGGACAAAAGAGTTGTGTGTTAGTTACTCGTTAAAGACCTTGGATTTATCTAAGCTACACAGATATTTCGACGTAGTACGCATCTCGTGTTTGAGAAACTCTCGCGAAGTATACGTACGATAGCGCGCCAAAGTGGAGCCCCGTAAATCTCGGCGATATCATACTTCGGCGTATATGCAAAAAAAAAAAAAAAAAAATTTAACACGTTCACCGATTATTCCGGATGTGAGATGAGTCGAGTTTATTCTATCAAGAAAAATAAATAAATAATAATTTTTTTTTATTACGAAATATCGAAGGGATTTCGTTGATTAATTCATCGATTGACGACACGATGCTTGGGGCAACAAAAACATTCACGAGGAATTTCATTCGCGGCCGAAAATGGAAGAAAAAAAATATTATTTTTGTCCATTACCAACCCTAAATTATTCTTCAACGCGGTTGATGTTGCTGATGTTATCAAATGAAAGCCATGTGGATTAGGAACATGATTTTTTTTTTTATCGCGTATTTTTACTCAATTATTCAAATGAGCGACTCTCCACGCTGAGAGTTGTCGAAGGTCCTAAAAAAACGTGGTGGCGAACCGTTCGGACGAAGAGATAAAACAATAAAATAGAAAGAAAAAAACAACGGATGGAAGCGGCTTTAACCGGCATTGACTCGGGGCGTCCCGAACCTAGACAACATTTTCTCCGCTACCTGCCTGGAAGGCTTTGTCGAAAAAAAAATAAAATAAAATAAAAAAAAAGAAGTATTAGAGCGAATGGGAGGTCGTAAGAGCGATCCGACGAAAGAGGCACAGAGTGGAATAAGAAGCTACAAGGTGACAAATCAAAACTACGTTCTCTGTCGCATTATTATGATTCTACACAGCGGGATAATAAATATCAACGATGCTCGGCAATCTGGAATACTGAAGAAAACGCGAGTTTCACGTAAAATCGCGATCGTCGCGATTTCTTTCCCTTGCCGCTTGATACGTATTGCTCGTTACGTAAAGAAACGGGTTTTTGTTTCTACGGCGGATAAATGCGTAAGCGCGGACTGTTGTTATACGTATATATGTTTTATAGGTATATATAGTATACATATAATGTAAACTACGTTTTTATACTATGTACGCAAACTTTGAATATGTATAGAGCATCTGGTTGGTCTATCGAACGATATCGGGATGAGATTCGCATAGATTTGCAAAGAAAAAAAATATATCCCAAAATATACCGTGGAAATTAATGGTAAATTTAATGTATTTGAAAACAAAAATAAATAAACATCGCGGATTAACCGTCGATTAAAATATTCTTCTGTGTAAATTAATAAAACTTTTTAAAAATTATTAAAAGAAATTCTTATAAATTTACGAAATTTTTCGATGTATTGCAAAAAGTTGTTTAAAATTTTAACGCACAGTTGCTTGAAATTTATTAAGCGGTTCCCGCATCAAAGCTCCCAATACCGGTGTTGGAAGTAATTTTTTCACAGTTTAATAATCATGATATATGTTATATGTATATTCGCGTCGAAAAAATTTAATATTA
This sequence comes from Buathra laborator, assembly GCA_934046635.1. Classification (NCBI taxonomy): domain Eukaryota; kingdom Metazoa; phylum Arthropoda; class Insecta; order Hymenoptera; family Ichneumonidae; genus Buathra; species Buathra laborator. The sequence goes on from OW203892.1 coordinate 15,310,394, forward strand.
CGGATATATTTCCGAATATATGTCGCCGAATATTTAATAAATTATATTATTATAGTATGTTAATTACATAAAATCGTAAAATTTCATATGTTTCTACATTATAAAAAAAATATATGAGAATTTAATATACAATGATCATAAAAAACGAATGTACGGTACATTAAAAACTGTCGTCGATACTTTTCTCTTAATAATTTACTTTAATTCCGCCGTAAAAGTACATATATTTTTTATCACTTTTGTTCATTAAATTTACAGTATTTTTGTATTCTGTAATCTTTTTTTTTTCGTGTAAAAAACAAAACGACTCGAAAAAATAAAATCTTTTGTTCAGTTTTTGTAGTTTACAGTACAGTTACAGCAATTTACAGATCGTTTTAACAAAAAAACAGACGTAAAAAAAAAAAGTAATTTATTAATAAACAAATATAAATGTTAAGAAGTATACAAGTCGTTGCTTTGCGCGCGATAAAGCCGCACTGCCCGCGTTGCCACGAGAGTCGTTTCGGTTATTCGGTACAGTTGATGCCCGCACCCATGTAATATACAGTCTCGAAGACTTTGAACCCGTGTTTAAAGTCGAAAGAGCATCATCAGGACGTGTCTCAGGCTGCTGGCGATCGCTCTCGCGCGTTCGTACAAATAATTCTCTAATTAATCGATAATCCCTAATATCGAACGCTCGATAATCGCATTATCATTTTACCCTTTTTTTTTCCTCGCGTGCACAATTTTTTTTCATTCCACGTCATTGACTTCCGGTGCTCTCATTGCCGCCTCGTTATTTTTATATTCTTTAATTTTTTTTCTCTGCTCGATCGTACAGCGTCGCGACACGACGAAGCTTGTGGACCGTGAAGGCATCGAGAGTGCGAGAGATCAACGTGTGAAAATCAGCCGTGCGATAGAAATCGCGGTGATACAGTGTCGGGGTTGTCGCACAGGCGCCAGAAGTCTGTGCAGTCAACCCCTCGGCACGTCTATCCCCATCGTTACGTTTCATAAACGCGTTTATTAATACATCGCGGGATGCTAGATAACCGGACAATAAAAAAAAAAATTAGAAGAAAAAAACTAATAATAATTATACACGATCGGTAGATTTCGATGCGTTGAACTTTTGCGGACGAATAGGTACGAAATTATAATCGGCGGGGAGAGGGGTGACCGGGCGGAGATGGAGAAGATAAGATAGAGAAGTAGCGTCTCTATTCGAAAAGGTGGCTCTCGAGAGTGCGATCGTTGTAGATTGACTATGATTGGCTCTACATTGCAAAGGCCTTGAGACGCTTTAACATTCGAGACTCGCACGGGCGCAGTCGGAGCCAACAGCATCCCGATGCCCCCCCCCCCCCCTCAGGTCCAGCGATCTCATGTCCATTCTCAGAGTTTTAACGGACTCTGTATCCCTACCATACCGAGCAAACGGAGAGGTCCGCGATCCGAGTAAAAGACGAGGAAAATAAGAAATAGTAAGAAAAAAAAAATAAAAAAATGAAAAACAACATTTGAACGACTTGACAGGGCCGTGAGAGTTTATTCGGGGCACCCGTTATATACGTCCGAAATAACGGACGTCTTGTTAATAATAACGAAAACCACGATTATTCGAACTTTGATTTTTTTTTTTTCATTACTCGTAACTCGATCGACCGAATTCGATACTTTGCCAATTAATACGAAATATCTCGAAATATTTGAGAAATAATTATACGAAAAGAAAAAAAATGTTCGAGAAAGAAAAAGATGAGACCGACTTTCTGTATAAAATATTGAGATGTTCTACGAATGTAATCGAATAGACCGGGTATCGAATGTCGTCCGATCGATTCTAATACGCGTTCCATTGGTCTCTAAGGCGTCATCGATTTCCGCGTCTTTATTGTCATGGCAACAAATGCACCTATGCGATTATACTGGTAACATATATATACGATGGGGTAGATGCTCGCAGGCGCGGTTGTCTCAGCTATGTTACATCTACGCGCGTTCGTTGTATGCCTACATGTCTACGTGTACATAACGGCTTATTTTACTCGAAATTTTTTTATTTTTATAACGCTTTATGTCACAAGACGATTGTCAAAAAAAAAAACAAACGCTTAATATATCGTTTCATAATAATTATAAATGTAACGCGTACTTCAAATGTATGAAAATAGCGGATTTATTGCGATACGAATTCTTGAATATTACACGAATATTTTCGTTATGAAAAAATCCTTCAAAAAAGGATTCATTCTACCGCAATAAATCGTCGGTCGATGAACGCTGCGAAATTAACCGGATTGGTGGATAATTTAATGCGCGACAAATATTTAAATAAATGCAAAAACATCCGATAATCGTGTATAACCTCAATTATGCCAATAGAATCGTTCGCATTCGCTACAGAATTCGAAATTTCGATTGAAAAAGTAAGCTCGGAGTCTCGAAACGAATTCTCTCGTAGATGAGTATGCGGTTATTCGTCAATCTTCGGACTCGGTAACGATAAGCAGTCGAGTCAACAACAGCGCGATGTGTTTGCCCCAAAGAGGACCCAAAGGCAAATATGTATAATGAGTAAGTGTAGGACGAGTAACATTGCACATTACGAACGATCATTTATCAGAGGGGAAGGGGATTGGCCAGTAGCGATAGTATAGTTTCGAGTTCGAATCAGTATCAACAACGCGAGAGTCTGTTGAACGTTGCGAATGACCGAAGTTCAGTTTAAATCATCACGTGAAGACGCATAGACCGCGAGCGTGGTCGCATTATTGTTTGCCTCGAGTACACAAGATTTTCACTAATCGAAAAAAGAAAAAAAAAAACCTATTTCAATTTAAAACTATTATGCATCGAATATAACGTTAACGCGCCATCTCGCGCCGTTACTCAGCGAAAGGGGGGCGGGGGAGAACGAGATTCAAATTTTACATATATAAACCAAACAATTGTACAAACACGATATAATGTGTCAACGATAATTAACGATAACAATTGCAACAACATTTGTGGTATATGCAATAAATACGCTCGCGCGAAGTGCGTGACAAGCAAGCACGCAAAAAATTTAAAGTGGATCCTGTAGGACACGTATATGTATATATACACATTCTTTGCAGTTGTCGACATACGAAACATAACCTCAATAAACAAAATTGGGCGTATTGCTCGCGAAGTATTTGGAAAGAACACGGAAGACTTGAAGATTCGGAAAAAAAAAACTAATGACACGAATAATTATCGATTATGAGTTACTCGCGATTTACGCATCGCGTCGAACGGCAACGCGTATTCGGTTTTTCCCCGCGTCCTCGAATTTAATTTAAAAACAAATACGAAAAAAAAAAAAAAAACGAGTTGGATGACCGGTTGCTCAGTGATCCGTGCGAGTGTTTTAAATGCAGATCCGAAGTATATGTTTTGTCTGGCGTGCACATGCGAGTACGAGAATTTTAATCGTATATATGAATTATATCGATCGGCCATATTGTGTTGATATTGTGGCAAGCGATCGGTTTACGCGCAGCACACGTGGAGGCCAAAACACATTCTCTCGATGTTCAAGCAGGGCTATCTCGTCGACTGCTGCGTGAACCATCGTGAAAATGTTTAAACTGCGAACGAACGTGTGTCGTGTACGAAGAGAGCTCGGTGTTCACTTACCGGCCGTGGCCTTAGAGTTTTTCCCATGATGCCTCCGGCTCTTCTTCAACAATATTCGGCCCTTCAGCAACATCGTCACGCTATTATCACACAATATTTAATCCTTCTTGTGCGACTTCTACGCATTATTATTCGACCGTACGGGCAGCCATTTGCCATCTACCTTCTACAACGCTCCTTGTAAACGAGTCTACCCGTCGTTTCGGGCTTAGCCTTTGGCTTCCAGCCATTCTACCACTTATGACGTCACCACGTCACAGGGACGTACATAGTCGCAGTACGAACGCTCTTACTCCGTTTTATTGACAATAAATGCAATGCTATCTAACTGAATCGGAAATACTGTAAAGCACCTAATTTAATTTACCGAAAAAAAATAAGTTTTTTCACAAAAAAAACATCGAAATATTCCGAATACATCGACAGTTCGCAGTGACACTGTCGACAATCTGCAAAGCTCTCCGGCGAACGCTTCTTTATCGACTGCTGCTTAAATACGGTTGACATTCAAAAAAACGAAATGCGACGTGCGCACGATAAACAGCGACGAACAAAATACATTACGATGATTCATGCTTCGATGTTGTATTGCTTATAAAAAAAACATGCTAAGAAAGAAAATTCCGAGATCCCACCTCGCAATTAGATGATTACTAAAGATGTTTCCGCTCGGACGTTCTTGCAGAAGTAATTTTTTTTTTTTCACCGGATACGTTGTCGTTCGCGGTATTCGATTAATCGTTATTAGTCCCCCGAGGAGACAAATTATTCGTTATAACCGTAGAATATCGCACGTCACTTATGTATCGCAGTCGCCACAGTAAAACGGTTGACCTTATAGGAGTTTTTAGAAGTCGAAACTATAAACTGGTTTTAGCGAATTCTTCGATATTCTCACATTCGGAGAAACTGTCAACCGGAACTCGAGCGCGGAACGCGAAAAACGAATGAGTAAAATGCATACGAATTCATTAAGACGGGGTAATGGTGGGGGTATTGTCATTCGGGATTGGATGCGCTTCTGCCGTATAAAAAATAATTATTGTATGAACGTGTATTTAATATTTATTTGCATTATATTTTTCTCGCATCGAAACGGTTCCTGTCGCTCCCCTCGTTTGTTCGATCTCTTAAGACGTTTTACTCTATTTTTTTTTTTTAATATTAATAATACCAAAGCTCACAGAAAAACCATACATACAATGCAACGATATCGTTATTATGTCATCGCGTGAAAATTCTACATAGTAATTATGTTTTTTTTTAAGTATAAGGCTGGGGCCGAGGGTCAGGGGATGGGGTGCAGGGGGGGGGGGGGAGGGGGCGGCGGGAGAAGACGTAAAAAGAACAATCAATAGCATACATACGGGGCACCAGAATTACAAGTTATACGAGATATGCTCTCGGCAAAAGATCACTACGATTATGCAAAAATAGACATTATTCGTTACCATATCGCAATTTCGAGGGGACGAAAAAAAAAAACTATTATTACGCGTGCCCAATTTTTTCAACGTCGTTCCTATCCACGAGTTTTTTTTTGCTTCGTTTCCTCGAAAACGGATAAATCCGCGTTTACGAGGATTCGAAACGTTCTCGTTTAAGGATTAATTCAAACGTTCTCGTGGCACGCGCACACGCCCACTTTCCGCGATCTACGAGGTCCCTCAATCTCTTTTCTATCCATAGGTAATCATTCCTCCGAAATATTCTTATTAGTTAATAGCGTTTCAGCACTCGTGCAATTTTTTTTTTTTTTTTTTTTAGCGTTCCGTAAAAATTTGTATTTATAGTTTTGTGTTCTCTGATTTTTCTTTATTTTTCTTTTTTTCTTTCGCATTCATCGATTTTCATAACCCGCGAAACATTGAAATATCATTGCGGCTCACCGTGGTTCTTTGTACCCTATGCATAATATATGTTTTTTTTTTCTTTTTTTCTTTTTTTATGCCCAAACCGTGACTAGAGCTGACGAAGCGGTGGTCACTTTTATTTATTTTTTTCCACGCGCACACACGCACATCGATGTGTATGCATCCGTTGTTGAGAAACAAGAGAGCGAGAAGAACGCAATAACTGTGCGCAATGGAAAGAAATTAAAAAAATCGATTTGCGATTTTTTTTCGATTAATATAAAAACGAAATTAATTGGTCTTTAATCGGATTGAAAATAAAGAAATTAAAAAATTAACGATCTCTGTGTATATTTGTAGGCCTCCAGCCACGGCATTTCTACGCGAGCGAACGCGCGATTAGTATCCCGACTTTAATTCTCTGCTAGATAAACATTTTTATTTTTTTTTTGTTTTTTTTTGTTCTTGTTTATTAGACATTTCGACAAATAGTGAAGTCATCACAGAAGCATCAATATTATCATTATACTCATTTTAGACTACGTATTTGTTAATGTTTTCTTTTTTTTTTTTATCATTTATATTCTTCGGTTAGCGCAGTAATATTGCAATGATCGAGTACAAAATGATTTTAAACTTTTGAAGCTTAGTATAAACTGTATAAAGCACTATTACATATATCGCTCGATGGAGATCCACAGTCTGAATACGAATATCTCGAAGCTTCGATTATGTCGCGAGACATTCGTATGCACACGGTGAACACCCACACGTTACTTATTTCTTATTACGTAGTCGTAGCGACGGTAATCGATTAACTATTTTCTACTTTAACGAGGGGGGGGGGGGGAGCTGTGCGAGCATTTTTCTTTTTTTTGCCAAGGACTTCGCGCGAACAAACATCACGGGGTCGAGGGAAAAAAAATTCGCCGATTCCAGGGGGCGGGCGACGCGCATTGGAATCGTTCAACCGGCGATCGATTATCGATTAATTTGATTATCGGCGTTCCCTTCGGCAGCGATTGCTCGACACACCCACCCGCGTTACGCTTAAAATCTCCGCCATCGAAGCCAACATATCAACATCTGATTATGATATCGTATTTTTAATTTTATTTTTTCAATCGATAAAACATGAGGCGATAAACGAAAAAATGATAATTACGTTCATTTAACCGAATTGTGTCAGAAGCGTAAAATAGACACGTAAACGCCACTGAAACGAATTAATGACTAACTTTTGAAATGTTCTTTTTTTTTTTTTCTTTTTTTTTTGTTTTAATGATGATAATCTAAATGACGCGAAAACGATTACAGATGAATTGGATTCGTGTCGCGAGAATGAAGAGAAAAAAGTAACGTTGAACAATGTTGTGCCGCTACAATCGCAAATATGTATACAAAATTACAAAAAAGAAAAATTAAAAAATGAACGAATAATTACAACGAATTTTCTTATATCAATAACGGAGATCAATTATGTGTTTCAATCCATGCCAGCAAATTGTTCTCGCGAAACGAGAAACGATATTGAAGAAATAGTACGAAGCGTTGTTAGAAACGAAAAAAAAAAAACTACAAATTAATAATAATAATTCTTTACAAATTTGCATCCTCGACGTGTTTATCAGTTCGCGTCGATAAGGATGATAAAGCAACGAAGACCCCTTATCCATCTTTTTTTTTCTTTTTTTTTTCGGAATAAACGAAAATGGCACGAAGCGAAATGAGGTTCACGAAGCATGTTTTTTTTTTTTTGTGCTCAAGCTCCTTGTCCTCGGCGTTTGTGCAAACGCTTTGCGAAAAAATCCTCTGATATCGAACGAGAGAACGTCGATGAATTATTCTCCTTTTCGTTTCTCGTATTATTTTTTTTTTCTGTTTTTCTTTAATTAATCTCACTACGGAAAGTTCAGCCTTGAAGAGCATTCAATATTCCGTTTATTCTCGTGGTATTTTGTGAACTTGGCGAAGATGGAAAGTTGCGGGGTCTTAGCAGAGGATATAGAATCGTGATATCCAAATTTTCTTGATCGTACCTAACCGGAGCTCGAAGTTTCCTTCTCGACTGGTAAGGCACTCTTCTGCTCTTCGGCTTTGTTGTTCTCCTGACCTGCCAGCAGTGCTCTGTTCTGTCTGACCAACTCAGCGCGCCTTTCCTACAAAGACAAAAAACAAAACAAAATTTCATATTAATAAAACGTTCTATCATTACGATCGCCGTTCTCACAGCGATTGAAAGTGAATAAACATCGATTGACTAAGCTGCGTAAAAGTAAAAATTGCTCTGGAAAAAAAAAAAAAACTGAAGTAAAATGTGCTGAAATAAAAATCTGAAATACAATAAAACATTTCCTTCAAAAAGAAAAAATGAATGGCTACATTTCAATAAATTGGATAAACGGAAAGAAAAAAACATAATTAAATGCAAAATGGTTCGTCATCGGGATATTTGAGATAAATTACTTGTTGGCGAATAGCTTGGATACGACGCTGAATCTCTCGTTCTCGGTTAACCTCCGCGATCGATGCCTTCATGTCGATCTCAAATTTTTTCGTCTCGAGTTCCCTCATCGCTCGAGTTTCGCGTACTTTCGCTATCTTCACCGTATTCTGAGTGGCGATATATCAAGATATTTTCACAGGATATTCAACAGCCGAATTAATAAATATATATTATTAAACAATATTATTTCATTCGACTTACATGATTACGAAGTTTTTCCTTCTGCTCGCGTTCCATCATCTCTCGTCGTTCGCGCGCCTGATCGAGTTTTCCCTGAATTTGCGACTCTAACTGCTGAACTCGTTCCGACGTTCCCTGACGAACTCGCGTTACTTGTTCTTCCTGAAATCGATCATCGGGGAAAGTTAGAACTTTCGATTGCGATGTTTTGCTTAAGGTAAAATCTCTAAGTTTACGTGAAAATAACGTGAAAAAACAATAATAATAATAAAACTAACGTGTTCCTTGAGGCGATCGAGCATTTTCTTGATGTTCTCGTCGCGTTGAGCGGCGGCAGTCTTAAGTTTCTCCTCGACGGCAGTGCGAATCTCTTGGGTTTGCTGTTCCAGATTCTGACGAGTCTTCTCTACGCTCTCCAACTGCGAAGGGTACAAAAAAAAATCGATTGTAGACGACAGTAATAAAAAAAAAGGTTTCCTTCTTGCGAAAGCAAAGTTTCGAAAAGTATGAATAAAAAAAAAAAATAAAAAAAAAGGTGCCTACATGATCCTTCAGTTTGCTCTTAAGCTCAGCGATGTGAGCTTCTCGTTTCTCCTCGGTGTTGTTCATCTTGGCGTCAAGTGACTCGCGCGTAGCTGTGATGAAAGCTGAACTCAGCTCATCCTTCTTACGGGACACTTCCTCAATCTTGCTGAGTTTTGCAGCGAGAGACGCGAGTTTGTGAGCCTCAAGAGAGAGTCTTCTCTCTTCGGCAGCTTTGAGCTTATCTTCGATAGCAGTCTCTTGGGATGGACTCGGCTGAGGAGGAGACGGTGCGCGTTTCGGCACCGTCGGTTCAGCCAGAATCACTTCGTAGCATAATCCGCCCTTAGACTTCTCTTGACACCGAATTTCCGTCGCTATAAAAATGTTTTTAAAAAATCGTAAATAAATATAAAAAAATTTATTTACGAACAAAAAAAATTTCTACGAAATTCAACAAAAATACGAGAAACTGCATTTAAAAATTAATATAAAAACCTTTTTATTTCGTCTTAAATGATAAAAAATTGAAAACGCGATTAGTTAATAGCGACGGAACTAATCCGACCGAGAGTGCATCTCGTAATCGGAAGCCAATCGGCACCTGAATCATCGAATTAGATCTCTACTTCCGGAACTAATAGAAGTATCCAACTGGTTGGTAATCTCGTGAAAATAAAGTAATTAGTTTCTCTTTCCGAAGCTTCAATTTCTGTTATCTCGATAATAAATACCGATAAGATAAAAAAAATTGCGTTTTCTAATTAAAAACTTTTTTTTCGTCTTCGATGAGAAAGTTGCGATAAAACGAATAGGACGAAGTGCATTTAGCAATTATAGTAGCCAATCAGAAAGTAAAACTGCTAATTAGCTGACTTCCGTTATCGTCGGAAATCTGCGAATGGAAGGCAATCACCGAGCAAATAATGTAATCAAGTGCTCTTTCCGAAGTTTCCGCATATTTCTGTCTTTCCGCCGCCTCCTTCGATCTTTTTTTTTTTTCCTTTTCGGGTCTTTTCTCACCCTCCTTCGTACCCGGAGGAGGGGCTAAATGAGACGAGAGTAGCCGGAGGGTGGCGAACGTACGGCTAGGGGAATATGAGTCAGCGGCGAAAAGGAAAGATCGATCTGGCGACGGGAACGATTGTCTCTAGGCGCCGCGACGTCTGGAGTCGGCACACGCACCCCAACGTGTGCCGCCCTCCGCCTCCCTTTCCTCACTATCGCTACACTCTCTGTCGCTCTCTCTCTCTCTCTCTTCCTCGCTCTATGTCCTCCCTGTGTGCAACCAACGCCGCTCTGACTACTACTTTCCGCTATTCCCCATCTACCGATGTATAATTCACTACGGTCGGGCATCACGGACTGTGTTGAGTGCAATGCACTCTGGTTACATGGTACATAGCGTTCGTTGTGTATATATATATATATATATATATATATATATAAATAGGCAAAAACCAATACATACTTGCAAATCGAAAAATACATTCGTAGCAACTCATCGAGTTAAAAAAAAAGTCAAGTTACAAGCGCAATTTTTATCGGAAAAAAAAAATGTTTCGAGATAAAAATAAAAATAATTGAGCAACAAATTACTTTGAATTACTACTAATTAGCGAATGTCGGTATGGAAAAATAAATTGAAATTGCAGTCTACAGTACGATTTTTTTTTTTTTTTATATCAATGAAAAAAAGAAATTGCAATATTTATAGCGAAAAATACATTTCGGAATTTTTCAAAAATGACTAAAGATTACATTGTGTGGAAAATTACATTGCGTGCACATGAAAAAAAGATACCATCGATTTATACGGAAAAAAATGTATGTTCGGAGCTGAAAATAATGATTAAAATGTATCGATTGATTCGAAGTTAGGGAGGCGTTACTCACTGATGAATTTGACTTTCTTTGGCTGTTTAGTTCGCGGCTTTCCTTTGCCGCTCGGTTTCTTCATCGGTGCAGTGCCCCTCCTTTGTCCGGCAGCTTTATTGCAACGATTTATAATTCAACGATATCGAAATTCAATTATAGGATTCTTCGATTGGACGGGGGCTGGGATAAGGGGGGGAAAGGTATCGTAATTTTGTTTCCGTATCGCGAAATCGATGCACCGAGTAATCGGCGAACGAAATCGAAGGAACCGGCGTGTAGCCATCTTGGGCCGCACCCTCGTTCCTCCTAAATCGCGTGCCGGTTAAACGAGCACGTGCGTGGCAACACGTCTGAACTTTCTTCGCTCAACAATTTGCTTTATCTCGCGTTTAATAACTACCCTTAACCCGCTGCACACGAATCCCCGATATATCGGAGTTTATTAGTGAACGTTACCGAGACTCTTCCGGGTCACAAAAGGCTTCTCGTGATTCTCAGCGTCATTCAATTAATTATTCAATAATAATTGTAAATTTTCCACCGGAAGGATTGAGATGCTTCGCGGCACGCGACAACCGGGGAATCGATGAGAGGAGACCTCGGCAAACTTTGCGCTCGGGGAAAAAAAAAAAAAAAAATTATAATAATAATCGCAAGGTCGATTCATTGTACCGTAAACGATGTCCGGTAACACGATGGATCGATGGAAATAAATTGTTTGATAAAAAGTTTTATCAACGACGAAACATTTATAATTTGCCGCTATAGGAAAGATTTTTTTTTTTTTTTTTTTAATTGCACATTCAATCGATCTTAATCGTTATATAGATTAAAAATATTGAAAAAGATGAAAAAATTGACCGGTAATCGGTGAGTCGACGATTGTAGAGAAATTGATCGAACTGCAGGTAGAAACCCAAGAGCATAGAGTAAGGATAATGCCGATGTCGGGGTTCGCTCGTGTGTGTAGAGGTACGTGTGGTGTATCGACCAGAGGCCAACAGCGGAGCAGTACTGCGGGTAAAAATATACGAAAGGAAGCTCACCGGGGGTTGTAAATCGCGTGCAAAGTGCCGTTCCGGTTTAAGTCGCGAATATTATCGAAGGACGTTTTTCGGACGGTACGGAATAAATTTCTGCATTGCTTCTGAAGTACTGTAGGGTCAGAGGATCGCGAAATTGCATGTATCGCGGAGTTATTAAGTCGCGCCAGATACATAATTTTTCGAGCGCACAACGACGCCTCGCCGGTAGACTTGCCGGCCTCGAAGGGTGCGCAAAGGGGGTATTATAACCGGTGCGGAAAGGTGCGAAGGAGATCAGGTGTGCAGTGGGCAAAGGAAAAAGGTCACGGAAGCGGGAAGGTCACGAGGAAAACTCAAGATATTTTTTTTTTTAGCACCTTTTTCGATACTAAATTACGAACTTACCTACGAGCCCGTAGGGAGCTTTGCAGCTGTGACAGAAGCACTGCAACACGGAATCGCGTACGAGATCGATCAACATCTTCGTCAATTTGCTGTTTTCTCTTGTGTTATATATTATCTTTATATTATTTCCCGATATTTTTTTTTTCCTTTTTAACGTATCCTCGTTAATTCTTTTTTTGACCTCGACGATTTCTTTTTTACACACTCTTTTTTTTTTTAGTTAGTCCTTTTTTTTGAAAATTAATTTGATAATTTCGGAGTAGACGCGCGACTTCCTCTTCGTGTGCGACCGTGAAGACGACTGACGCGGTGTGGCGAACGTCGACGGCGACGATACGAGTTATACCCCTTCGAGGAGATATGACCAGAGGGTTTCCTCGGCGACAGAGAAAGAGGGATGATATTCCAGGGGTATACTATACGGCTCTTCGATGTGTTGGGGGCTCGCGGGTGTGTAGAAGTGAGTCTCTGGGTTTTCCGTTTGGTTGTATTAGTTTGCGAGAGAAAGACGGTGAATGGTCTAACTAGTATCTGGGGCGGTGGCTGGAGGCCGACTGATCCGAACACGGTGCGCCACGACGCCCGGCGTCGCTCGATATCCACCCTCTCCGCGCAAAACCCTCTTTGACTCACCCTCCCCCACGAACGTTTTACCTCCTCCCTTACCTCTTGCGCTCCTCGCGCGATAGAAACCCGCGCGGCGCCTACCCCCGTCGACGGTACACCAATACTACCCTCCTCACCTCCCTTTTACTCTCCTCGCTCTCTCCAACCGCGTGCCTACGTGTACAGATATACCGGAGGGTATAGAGGGGTACAGTAGAAATTCTCTAGTGGATTGGGGATGAGGGATCCCCCATGAAAAAAAAAGAAGTATACGCAAAAAATATATCGGAAAATGTATTTGTACAACGAATTTTATTGAGGAAGTTGCCTCCTTGATATTTCCACGAATGGCTTATTAATATTAATCAGTTCCACGTACGTTCTGCGGATAAAATTTAAGAAAATATCATTTGAGTTCTTATTAAAAAAAAAAAAGATTAGTCGATAAAATGATGAAAAAAAAATCGGCAAACAGGTGCCTCTCGAATTTATAAAAATCAAATAAAACCAACTAAAAATTCGTTTACGTTATAGTCATTTTTGTTGTTTGAAATAAAAAATCGATAAATATTTATGTCTTTCGTAATTAATCAAAATTGCATGGAAAATGTTAATATCAAAACGTTGTGCATTGCTTTGATGTAAGAAAATGCGTCCAATACGAATTAATTTAAATAAATATGATTACGAAAATATATTGATATATTATCCATTAAAACATCGAACGGCGATTAGATGTTGCGAATCCATTTTTATCCGATAATAATTGTGATTATTACAAACTATTATAAAAAATATATATATTTTACAAATTATTTACAATACTATTTACATTATTTAGAAAAAAAAAAAAAAAAAACGCAACTTTAGGCTATTTTCGTCATCGAAAGTTTCTACTGTACGGAAGACGTCGCATAGCGGACGTACCCAGCGAGAACCCGTCGCCAGGCAAGTGTGCGGACACGTACCAACCATACTTACTATGCCCATAGCGAGTGAGATATTCTGGTATACATATATTTTGCGCACCCCGCTAGTACGTCGAAAAAGCGAGAGCTACGAAGGGAAAGGGAAAGAGAAAGAGAGAGACGAGAGAGTTGCACCATCTAAACCTCGGTGATCCGAGCCCCGGCGCAAAGCCCGTCGCTGCCCCCGGGATAGGCGCCAGTTACACCCTCATCTCCTCCCCCCGAAAACCATCCGGCGCTATTTTCGAACAATGCGGATAATCTGATTATCCGGCAGGAAGCTTACCGATTGACTTTTCACCAGCGGCCAAAACTCACAATGAGAGATTGGCAATCAAAATTATGCACACTGCAACGCTAATAGCGTTCACCAACCGATTTCACACGCGTATGACTCTTGACTACCCTTCAAATTTCAGATTTTTTTTTTGCCGCATCAATTACAACATTTTTACGTTTTATTTTTTATTTTTTTTTTTTAAGGGGAGACCAGGGGAGTCGCTACCTGAATAATTAACGTTCGAAATGTTTCTCCGCGTCTGTCCGTAAAACACATTTGGTTTTACTACGGAACGGAGGGGGGACAAGATACACCCAGTGGAGAAGCCGAATGGGACTCTTACGTTAACCCCGTGGCAACAGCCGGAGTCACGGGGAAGGGTCTTCCATGTGCTATATAGCGCCCCAAACGATCTCGTGGTCTCCCGTTACCTACTTCGAGGGGTGAGAAAGCCTATATATATTCTATACCTAAATGTAGTGTAATACAAGAGCAAAAAAAAGGTGCCACATCGTTTTTTTTTTCTTTTTTTTCTTCTTCTCTTTCGTTTCGATTCGGAGACTCGAGTATTTTTCCAACGTAAAAAGAAGATTAGCGTCTTGCGCGTTAAGCCAATCTCGCGAGGAAGAGAGAAGGGGAGGGGGGCGGGGGTCAAGTTGGCTTGAACAGCCAACGGTCTTCCAGGCTATTGGCGGATGTGCGATTACCGTAAATCTTTCTCGCAAATCCCCACTGGGACTTTATCGATTCGATCTCATACCGGCAGAATTTTCATCTGTGGCAAAAAATTTTTGCGTTTCCTACACCTCGATCGTCAATTATCGAATTTTCGATTGTACTAAAAATAAATGTGGTTTCTTCTCCTCGAATGCTCGATCGAGCACAAAGTTTTGACGTTCAGACGTCGAGCGGCGGATTATTGTTCGAGTTACGTAAATGGACGACGCGCGTAAAATCGAAGGGTAAATAAAAAAAAAATTATTACGTATTATAACGTCATATAATAATTATTATTAATAATAATAAATGGGAAAAATAATAAAATGGTTAATCATTGGAGAAAAAAAAATTACGATATTTTTTTTAACGTAATTTCAAAATCGCTTTGACTTTATTCGCTTTAATTATTAATTATAACGAATGCATTTTTAAAAATTTTTTTTGATGGTTAATTATTGAATAAAAAAAATGGAGTAACTCCTTTAGGAAACCCTATAAAGTACAGAGGACTGCAAAGCGAGAAATAGATATCTCTGTAAGGCGAAACTTCGTTGCCAATCCCTCCATGAATTGGACGAGGGTTGTTGAATGCACGTCGTACTCAGGCTTTTCTCACTGCCATCAGCAACAAATACGATATACAATTGAAGCCGAGTTTCACCATTGCGAAGTGGGACAACCGGCAATGCCATTAGCGTGCGGCCTTACCGTTCCTCTATGTTCTCTACTTTGTGCGCTATATAAGCTCCGCGATACCTTGAAACGTAAATAGATAACCAGGAAATCTCGCACTTGGCGACAGCCGTTTTAATTAAAGTATCTGCATCGGGTGATAAAGAGTGAAAGAGAAAAAAAATCGAAAAAATAAAAATAAAAAAAGTTCGGCGCGAGACTCGATGGCTGCACCCAAAGAAAGAAAAGAGATTCTGCAGCAGCCCGCAGAGGCCATGTGGCCGTCTCTCGAAGTGAGTCAAGACGGCACACAGAGCTCTGGAAAGTCTATATAACTCGAGTGACTTTCGCGTTCGCTCTCCGGTACATCGCAAGTTTCCTCGGAGTGCACCCAGCAGGATACTTCTCAACGAATATGGTCGGAGAATCGAGTTACCCCACGCAGATCTGAGACGTCCTCGTGTATCTCGTCCCCGTTGCACACGACAGAAATGTGTATACGAACAAAGTGAACTACTGCCGGCAGCAACGAAGCCTTCGAAGAGGAGAGAAAAAAAAACTAACGCGAGGCACATCTCCTTCCGAGGTTCTTACTGTGGGGAACGATAAATCATTGGTTCGACATCGATCGAGTGCACTCGGCTGATTGAACGGATCAACCCACTCGGCTGTAATAAGACTTTTTAAAAATGTTTTTATAGAATACGATTTCCGGTATCTAAAAGATATTGAAAATACAATTGTTTTTAAATGCAATTTTTTTCGAAATTGCATCTTCGATCTAATGAACGAAAAAAATATATATGTTGCAATATTTTTAAAACGTTTTTATAGAATACGATTCGAACGAAGCAGTTGCTTATTTCATGCATTTTTTTTCTAAAATTCGCCTTCGGTCTAATAAAATGATAATAAAAATAAAATAAAAATGTTTTTATAGAATACGATTTCCGGTATCAAAAAGATATTGAAAATACAGTTGTTTTTAAATGCAGTTTTTTTCGAAATAGCATCTTCGATCTGATGATCGAAAAAAAAAATATATACACTGCAATATTTTTAAAAAGTTTTGACAGAATACAAGAATTTCCGAGACCGAAAAAATAGTAAAATGGCAGTTGCTTATTTCATGCATTTTTTTCCTAAAGTTCGCCTTCGGTATAATGAAATGATAATAAAAATAAAATAATGAATCATTTTGTATGGTACGAAAAAAATTATTGATAAATGTTGAAAAATGAAAACATTTTTATAGAATCCGATTTCCGGCATCGGAATAAATATTGAAAAGACACTTATTTTTCAATACATTTTTTTTTGTAAGTAGCGTCTTCGATCCCATAAATCGACTCCAAAAATAAAATAATCATTTTGAACGATATAAAAAAAAAAAATTGTTTAACGTTCGCAATTTATAAATAACGGATGTGCTTTATTACATCGAAAAATATTTTTTGATATCGACAATGAATCGAAACAGTGATATGAGAATAATAGGGGCGAAGTTTCGAATGAAAATATAGAACAAAGAGTATTGAGTTAACGATTGACATTGAGAACCACTGAATGGCGTTCGGGCCACTGCAGTCATCCGGCGCAGGCTGCAGTTGCCACCTCGCGAAGTTGCAGAGCCCGCAACACTGCCTGGACGCACCGAGGACACGGTTAGAGGGCTCTGACCCCATCTCTCTCTCTCTCTCTCTCTCTGTCGAAGTCCTTTTTGCAGAGAAGGTTTATGCCGGACGAGTAGACGGGATAAGGAGAACGCGGAGGAAGAGTGTACTACATGTATACTATAGCTACGATGTATGCTCTCCTCTCGTTTACGATCGTTCAAATTTGTCGCGGACCAATAGATCGTACGAACTTCCGCTGTATCAGATTTCATGCATCAAAGGGTGCTTATGTTTTATGCGATCGCTTCGTCGAATGAGAGGGTTCTTGATTGCTTTTCGTAGGTAGGTAGGCGTGTACCACTCATTGTGTCGAACTTACAATACGGTAATCATATTTCAGACGGCAAACTTACCGTTAACCCATCATTCGCAAGTATATTGGAGTATAAACAATTTCCACTTCAATCTTCGATACTATTATTACATCGAATAAAAAATTATTTGTTTGTCGATAAAAATCGAAAAAAGAAACGAAAACCTTAATTTTTTTGAGTTTTTTCGAAATTCCGTGCAATGCAGTTTCTCGTATTTTTATTGTAAAAAAAAAAAAAAAAGTTTTGTTTTTCAATAAAATCCTAATGGATCGGCTTACCCTCATTGATGACGGGAGTTTCAGTTGCGGTTGCCATCTCGATTCGATTCTGTAAATGAAAAAAAAGTGTTCTATTTTCTTCGATCTGCAAAGAAAACTGTGGGTGTGCGGAAGTTGGCGAAATAACTCTTTTACGGTGAGTGAAAGAAATAAATTTTATTTATGTTCAACTTGAGAAACGACGTTTTTTTTTCGGGAAATATTTATTGTCCGTTATGAAACGCCTTATATCCCCGCGTGTTCTGAAAACTTTTGTTACCGGACATTAATAATTCTCGTTGATACACAGTCTCAACCGACAAAAGTTTCCGCTCTCGAACGCGCAATAAGCAACAAAGAATTCGTGCGCGGATCCTTTGAGACGGAGAACGAAAGAGACGAAACGAAACTTCGGTTCGATCGCGGAGCCAATCTCGAGTTTGTTATTTTACAGCACATCGGCCGACAGTGTCAACGACCCGTGCATTCCATGGCAACAATGACTGCTGTACCTTTATTACCCAATTACGACAACAAAAAATTCACGACTGATATTAACCAAGAATTACGTAGAAACCGGGGAGGTCAGCGCGGAGCTCACGAACAACCGACGCTTTGTCCTGTAACGGTTCTCACACAAAGGCGTAAAAAAAAAAAAAAACAAACGGTTCTGTTTATCCGACGATTAATGCGTTCGAACAGCCAAGTGAGCTCGGCGTGTCAACGACACCGGCTATCCTATCTGTAAGCTCGTTTAACATGCCACTTATATTACGCGACACGGAAAAATTAACGAAGTCGAAACGCGAAACGTTTTTGCGAAAAGATCGAGAAAAAAAACGGTTTTTTTTTTTGGTGCAAATATTTTCTACGCATGTTCGCTAACGCGCAGACGTTATCGGAGCACGTTGTCTCGATGTTTCAATGCGGCTATCCGAAGCCGGAGAGCTCCGATACATGTCCTTTTTTTCATGCAAGTACTCGACCAACGCGAAAAAGATCGAGGCTCGCGTCGAAATTTGTGTCCTTTCTTTGTGTCTCCCCTCGTTCGAGGTACGTCGAAGGGGCCGGTTACCCTCAGTCAGACTGTTGCTGTTTCGCGATAACGAACGACTTTTTTTTTCCTTTCACTGAGAATTGTTTCGTACTTACGGTTCTCGATTAACACAGCGACTCGATGAACAGAACTCGTTGGGATCACAGAAACTCCGCTTCTTACGAAGAGAACTCGGAGAGAGGAGAGGAAAAAATATATTTGGCGTGTCGCGCACTCAACGAAACGATGCTACGCGATCTGTACCGATCTGAACGGCCGTCCGCGTTGCTGCTCGCTTTTATTCTGTCGTCGAAGCAGCGAGACCACACCACCTTGCCTGGTACGTACGTACACCGGCGGCTCAACACGCTTTCGTCCGTGAAAATTGCTCCTATTGGTCCACCACTCGGGATACCGTTTCGCTATTCGTCGATTTTGAATTTTCGTGTTCGTTGAAACGAACGTTTTTCTCTGCACTGCGAGGAAGTCTGTGACTTGTCACGCGCGACCTTACACACACCCAATGCAATAATGTAGACAACGGCTATTTTTTTTTCTAAAAGGCCGTTTATACCTTTGTCCAGCGCGTAACTGGACAGCTGCGGGAATTTTCGCCAAAACGATTACATCGTCATTCTCTAGTAGTTCGAGCGCTACACCTGTCGTAATCGATAAGCGTTTCGCGATTAAATGATTATTCAAGTAAAATTCCATTGTCGATAAAATGCGAGTTATCATTGATAACGTTAATAAAATTTGAAGTTTGTTTTTTTATTTATTTATTCGAACCGTTATTTCTTATTGTTCAATAAAAATCGTAGAAATTAACCGAAGAATTGTGTGTGATAAGCCAATCTGTTAACAACTCATTGTAATGCAAATTGATAGATTGATTTATTCATAGACAATAAGATTCTCGTCGCTCAAAACGACCGTTGGAGAAAGAAAAAAAAAATTCTTCGTGGGTGATTCATGCGGTCGAAGTCACTGTGTGTAACTGTCGAAAACGAACGTGGGACGAGACGCTTGAGAGAGGTATAAAAAAACATTGCACCGAATATGGAGATGGCGGTTGTAACTGGTTTCGGTGATTTAGTTAGTTTGTTTGAAAACGACGAGCCATGGGTAACGGTTGTGATTGCGTATTTGGTAAACAAGAGAAGTTTTTGAACTGAATTCGTTTGTTTGACTCTTTTTTTTTATTCGTTACAAAATCTCCCCGCAGCAACAATGAAACTACGGTCGCGGGCAATTGAGCAATAATTCTATATCGCATGACGAGTGGCAACTTATTAGACATAATTGTTTCCTACTCTTCGACCCTTTGAAACACAGTATTCTTTTATAGTAGTATAATACCGTGTAGCATATTCTTCTGAGTGAAAGTCTAATATTCGAATCTATCGAATCTGTAATTGCATTCCATTCTATTACCGGGTGTGCAGTGCAACTAAATTATAAAATATATAGACGTTTCATAAGAAAACTATTTTTTGTAGTAAATAATCTGTGTTAACATAAACAGTTTATAATTTAAGTGAGCTGTAGCAGAAATTTCTATCGTTGCTATTTAAAAAAAAAAACATTACTCATTTAATTCGAGAAACTCGATTTTATAGTATGTCAATTTCTGTACGAAAATCAAAAGAATGCACGAAGTTAAAGAGTTCAACTAACGATAACACGCGTTTTGAAAAGAATAATGCGAAAAAATATAAATTTATATTGAAATCGAGTCAACGAAATATCCGTTAGGTAGCGCCGCAATCAGCCGCGAGATTCGATGACAAATTTTCATTGGCCTATCGGTGGTTGGATGGTGGTATCTCGGATGTCTGCTACAGTTCGCGCGGTCTCTCGTGTACTCTCGTGTGTTTAGCCATTCGTTTTTTTTTTTTTCCATTGCAGTAGCAAACCCAACGAGGTGCACTGCTCGTGGTGCGTGCATCATCGGGCGGTAATCGAATTACGGAAAAACACGTCGTTTAACGTGAATAATAACACAACCGGTGCTCGCGAATGACAAGAGTCCCGTAGTTTTAAACGAGAAACAATAGAGAAACGACAAAATTTCGAGGTTTACTCACGGGCCGAGATGGCGAGTAACGATGAAACGCGAAAGGGTAGTTTGCGAAATAGGCTCACGTCGAGAAAAGACGACTTCGAAACATTCAACAGCCTTGGCCTCGGTGACATCAATGAAGGACATCATTTGCGACCCGGAACTGATAGTTTTCCAAACATCAATGAGAGACCGGTCGACGACATATCGATCGAAGTTTTCTACAAACCCCACACAATCACGCTTTTTCTCATCTCCATAGGAGCCGTAATTTATTTCGCATTCACCAGGTAAACCGCATGTCATTTTATCATTAACATTTTTTTCTTTCATTACATCATTCTACGTCGCTATTTATTCGCGACAGTCGTCAAATTTTTTTTTTTTTTTTTTTTTTTCGTTACTGTCACGATTCCCGTCATTGTTAATTTCTCAAATCGCGAGAGCAATGTTCAAGAATGTTCAACATTACTAATGATTTTCGCGACATTTCTTTTACACAGGGATGTCACGAAAGTGGAAGACAACCTCAGAGCCGGAATACTGTGCGTCGTCATCTTCTTTCTAATTATCTCCGTACTTACATTTCCGAACGGACCGTTCACGAGGCCTCATCCCGTCGTTTGGCGAATAGTCTTCGGTTGCAGCGTTCTTTATCTCATGTTTTTGCTCTTCATGCTCTTTCAAGATTACGGCACCGTGAGAAAAATATTGGTTTGGGTCGATCCGGGATTGGAGTCGTTTCACATCGACATGGATAAAGAATACGGCGTCAATTGTTCCGATATTACTTTTGAGAAAATATGGAATCATCTCGACGTTTTTGCCGCGGGCCATTTGCTCGGTTGGGCTTTCAAAGCTTTGCTCATAAGACACTCCGGTATTCTTTGGGCCGTCAGTATAATGTGGGAAGTGACGGAATTGGCGTTCGCTCATCTTTTACCAAATTTCATTGAATGCTGGTGGGACGCCGTTATACTCGACGTTTTGGTATGCAACGCTCTCGGAATTTGGATTGGTCTCAAGATATGTTCGATACTCGAAATGAGAGAATATAAATGGGTCAGCATACGCGATATCGAGAGCACGACGGGCAAACTCAAGAGGGCTGTATTGCAGTTCACGCCTGCTAGTTGGACCTCCGTCAGATGGCTCGATCCCACGTGTACCCACATGCGTTTCGTGGCACTCTGTCAGTTGGTTATCTTCTGGCAGGTATCGGAACTCAATACTTTCTTCCTGAAGCACGTTTACGAGTTCCCGCCGTCGCATTTCTTCGTTCTCGCGCGACTTGGCCTCGTTGGCGTTATTGTCGCGCCTTCCGTGAGGTGAGGAATTTATTTCGATTTATTTCGATTTATTACGATTTTTTTTTTTTTTTTTTTTCTATTACCCGAAACATCGAGAGGATGTATTGCTCGTAATAACGCATTTTCGGCGAATTTTTTGTATTTTTTAATTCATTAAACTTCACTAAGGTGAGTGCTATAATTTTACTTGACACGATGCGAAACTGCACTTTGGCACCGAGTGAAATAAACTCATTTGCAATCACAGCATTTATCGATTTTAAATTATTTTTTTTTAATTAATAATGTAATCATCATAGAGACGCAGAATTATTCATCATTTTTTTTTTTTTATGAAAAAATAACATATTCTCGTTGCTGTTGTGAAGAAATACGCGAGCCATACATCCCCGGATTTGCAAGAGTAATTGCGAAGATGCTGAGCAGTGGGAGAGTATTAAATTTGATTAATGAAAAAAATGTATTGATACAGGCAATACTACATGTACGCGACGGATCCAGCGTGTAGTCGAGTCGGAACTCAGTGTTGGGTTTACGGTGCGATAATGGTGACTGAGGCACTACTGTGCATACGCCACGGTGCCGAACTATTCGAACGTACGCAAGCAGTCAACATAATAGTTTGGTTGCTCTGTCAATCGTTGATATCCGTATTGTGCGTATATGGATGCGTACTTTGGCATCAGTACTTCGAGGTATATTGATCGCAACGAGCGATCGTCAAGTATTTTCTTTCCATTGTTTTCTTCGTTCCTCGTAACTAACTCGAAGCCTTAATCTCACGTGTTTGTTTTTTCTTTTTTTTTTTTGTTTCTCTTGTGCATCTCGCATGGCACTCATCAATTTCAGACGGACGCGCAAAGCCCGTCGGCCCAACAGGACAAGAGTATCGCTGAAACGACAAACTGCGATGGTACGTTCTTCGCAAGGAACACTTAACGATCTTTTAATTGTTTTTTTTTTTTATTTTATTTCTCTTACATTAACGCTTCGTCATCGAGCCCCAATTTTTTTCGCTCAAACGACATCTTTTTTTTCTCTTAACGTTTCGACGTTATTTTTGGCTGGAATTGAATTTTATATTGAGCGATAAAATAAGATGAACAATATTCGAACGTTCGATTAGTAGAATCGCAATGCGAGTTGCCACTTAATCACGACATTTTATAATTAGAATGTTTACGCTACATTGAGAAGTGACTAAAAATAATAAGAGATGTAACGATTTAACGTAATTAGAAATCCCGTTGATCGATCATTAAAACAGTTACATCGTAAAAGAGTGATAAGTAAAATAGAAATGAGACTTTTAGACCGTTGCGAAAGTTTGCGGAATAAGTATTTTGAGTTATTTATTTATTTTTTTTCATTACAGGCAACTTGGCTGAGCATACGGCAAATGTGGATGCCGTCGACAAGAAGAAGATGTGAGAAAACCGTTGAATCGCGATAACCGACAAATACAGTGAGACACAGTTGAATCGCTGAACATTCTAGTCGTACGACTTTTTACGAGCTTCAAAAGTTCGTAATTCATGAGCTATACAAAGAAATGATAGGAACAAAAAAAAATACGAGGGACGCTGCGTGTACACGGAAACGAATGTGAGAGGTTTGTTCATCGTTTGTGATATTGGGGAAAACGTTGTTCGTCTTTACGACAAAGTTGTGTCGAGATAATTCGCTCGATACTCAAAGTGCGGAAATACTCCGCACGTTGTTTCCGGAAGTATCTGGGAACCTTCGGGACAACTCCATGCCTCGCCGAGGTTTTTGTTGTTCGAGGCGACGACGAACACGCGTATTCTACTGGGCAACGATGGATCCTCGTACAGAGATACGTAAGAAGACGTGAGTGGTGCCTTCGTACAATGAGTCTGTAAAGTTAGGATCGTTAGATCAATTTTTATCGATGAATGGACAAGAATATCTCGTATATGAAATCAACTAAAAAAAAAAAAGAAAAAAAATTGGAGCGATCGTCACCTGCGCATACGCGAGATAAAAAAGCTGACTGACGTCCAAGTTCAGCCACGGAAGTCGTTTCTCCGAAGCGAACGAATCCAAACGAGCCAAAGTATCGTGAGCGAGTCTCATGCCAACGGCGTCGGACAATCTCTCGTTCAACGTCAGTGATGGAATCTTAAAGTATAATTCAATATTTCGCTCGATTTTATGGAAAAATAAGAAAAATTAAGAAAAAAAAAACAACAACAACAACAAATTCAATAGCTATCTCGATATTTACCGTGAATTTAACGCGTTGTCCAGTCGCCGGCAGCGACATTTCTACTGGCGCCTGATAAATCAAATCTCTATGGCATTCGATATAGTCGTTGAATGCCGTTTTCGTCTGATCGCTGTCGTCCATAAGAGCGAATTCTGAATCACGCGAACCGTTCCAATAACGAATTCCTAATTGACAAATTTTTTTTTAAAAATTGTTAAAACATCTCAATGATCGATAGGTTATGTCGCACTCTGGTCACATCGGACTTCCTAATAATTTAAACTGTGGCTTTCTACGATCTGTAAATTTTACTCAATTCTTTGCATATGCGTACTTATTCCGCCGCATGGAATATTCTATAATTAACGATGTTAATTCGTTTGATGTATAGTTACCGTTCGTATCGAAGTTGTGTGCCATTTCGCGAGCTATTAAATTGCCGATCGTCGCTTGAACAATATAATCGAAGCTCTCTCCGACTTGCGACAAAATTGGCCGGTCGATCGCCCCGAAAGGTATAACGATGAGATTTAACGCGTAAATCGTTCGGGTGATCGACTGATATGGCGACGCGAAAAACGTCCAACTGAATAACAAATAATAGTTGAAAGAAATAATTATAAAAATAAAACAAAAAGCAAACCCCGTCAAGTCAACACATAGATTAAACACACAATTTACGCTTCTTAGACAAATCATAGAGACTACTTACATTTGTTCAGAATCACTCGGATTCTTCTGCAACACGCTGTACATCATGGATCTGTATTTTTTCATCAAAGTCAAAGAGTTTTCGAAATAATTGTCAGTCATGTTTAGCTGTAAATATAAAATCAAGACTACGCTAAGTACGACGCTGTACCGACGGAATAAAATTCGTAAGCGTTTTAAAAATCATACATTCGTTATCCCGTCGGTGTTTTTCAAATAAGAAATATCTGGCAATGAGATTTTCATATCCTGAAGCTTTTTTATCATAACTTGTCGTCCCCATTCCACGGTCCATTCGGATCGCTGTATCGCCGTCTTCAGAGTTTCTTTTAACTCGTTAAAGAGTTTTTGCATCTACGAAACAAATTTTATTTCATATTTACGCGAAAATTCGAATTTATACTCGCGGAGGAACTCACCACAGTCTTCGTATTTTGAATTTCGCTCTCGCTGAACGAAGACATATACAATTGGGATGCTTCCCTCTTAAGAAAGTGCGTAGCAATGTGCAAACAGTGTTTCTCCAAATTCGTCGAAAGTCTCGGAGCGACGAGCTTCGGATAAGATAATTTTTTTTATTTATTTTTTTTAGATAATTAATAAACACGAATTATCTAAAATTATTGTACTCACGTCGTGATAAAGATTTCGAGCGTAAAGCCCGAGAAGCGCGTTGTTGAGTTCGAACTCGCGATTTCGACTGAATTGATACAAACGTTGCATAGCAGCGATTAGCTCGCGTTTGTAATAAACTTGCAATTGGGTGTTCGGTTTGAGAGACAATCCAGTTAAGGAAGATATTAATTGAGTCCAATTTAACTGAAATAAAAAAAAAACTCATTTTTTTGTCGATTTACAGTTTTATAAAACGGAAATTCGGTATTATTACTGTTTTTTTTTTTTTTTTACCAATTTACAATCCGCGTCGAGCTGCTCGAGAGTCATAACTGTATAGTCTTTCGATCTGTAAGCTTCGAGGATTTCACTCTGCGGAGGATAACTCTGAAAAAGTATAGATATTTATGACCGGAAATCCTCACACTATAAATATATATATATATATAATAGTTGCATATATAGTTTTTTTTTACCGGTAGAATTCCTTTAATGATTTCGAGATCGATGTTAATCGTTGTTCCATCGAGATATTGCGAGACGTTGTAAGGATTTTCGAGATCATCGAATATTGCGAGTTCCTTCAATGAATGTTTTATCGAAGCTACGAGACCTCCGGTATCAGTCTTTTTGAAGAAGAATCACTTAATTAATAACTAAATGATTAATAACAGTAAACGATGATAGGTCAATGAAAAATGTTTACTTTGCAGCTTTTATAGTTTTCGTAGAGTTGGTGAAGATCCACGAAATCTTGAAGATCCTCATCGGTCTCGTGGCCGCATGGCTCGCGGATATTTGCGAACTCGAAAGGACTCTTATCGATAGAAGGGCCGATCGTCAAGGTGAAAACGCCCGGATTCGTTTCGTTTACATCGGGTACGACGTCGAACAATATAGGACTTTAAAGTTATCATTATTAACGCAAATTCTACAATGAAATTAAATTTTTTTATCAGGCGAAAATAGATTGTTGTGATTCCTACCCGTTGTTCATCAACATATTCGATAATAATGAAGTTAATCCTTGGAAATTTTCAGGCCAACTTACGCTGGTGTAAAACTTTCCCACTTTGTCGAGAGCCTCTTTAGCTGTGAAAAAAAATCAATTTAAATTCCAATTAATTCGATGGGAATCGGAATATTTTTTGTTTATTAATTATTTTATTTTTTTTTGCATTATCATTTTTTTAACTTTGCCGAGTCTCACCTAATTTTATTCTGCTCGATTTTTCATAATTCATTTCGTATTTCAGACAACTCTCGTAATATGCACCGAAAGGAGCGAATTCTGGCTGTTCAACTTTCTTGTGCGATTGACCTGTTGTTAATTATTAATTAAATTAATTAATTATTATAAACAAATTATAATTTAGTTATAATAAATTTGTTAATTAATTTTATTTAATTAACGAATTAATTATTATTATTTAATATAAGTTAATTGACTTGAATTGATTAAATAAAGTGAATACTTACCTTACGTTGTAATTATTGTATTAATTAGATTATAAATTATTATTTTTCGTATTTACGAATAATAATAATTTATTAGTTAATCAACGCAAGGTGACTTCGATTCACTTCATTTAATCAATTGAAGTTAATTAAGGCAAACTAATTGAATAATATCGATTGATCGATTGATTATCGTAATCGTTAGTCATATTTTATATAATTATAAACAATTATGCTACTTGCTTGCAATAGTCTCGTATACTCCGCGAGACAAATCTTTTTCATTCATCTGACGATCGGCTTCAAAACCGCCGCAAGCGAATTCGTAAAAATCTTCGCATGGATCAACCGAATGATTCATGTAGGATAACATTTTACTCGCTTGTTGTTTGCAGCGTCCTGTTTCACAAACTTTGATCTCCTCATCGCGAATATATTGGAATGCAGGACTCGTTTCTTTTTCAACGCTACTCGCCGTTGTTATTTTTACTTTTGCCTCAGTGCGGGCAGAAGCTGTAGTTGTAGCTGTATTCTTGGCGTTCGTTAAAGTCGTCAAATTATTTCCCTCATCCATCGATACTCGATATTTCGTCGACTCCGTGCTGCTTAACAAGTTCTCAGGTGTCGGTGTTGTCTCCAATTGAACTTCATGGAGCCAATCATCATCGAAATCATCGTTAGTCGAAGTTGTAGTCTCGTTACCGAAATATTTCGCTACCAGCAATCTCTGCAGCGAAGTATAGCCACCAGGATTTCTAGTCGTTTCTATCTGCTCCGTTGAAGATCTGATTCTTTCTAATAAATTCATAGAATAACCGTTGGCCCTTGTAGACCCTTCGGTCGTCTTCTCAGTGGTCGTCTGTTTGCTGCTCACACTTGCAGTCTCAGTAAAAGACGGCGTATCTTTCTCCAGAACAGATTTATCAGTACTCATTGCAGCTGTTGATGCCGAATTAATGTTTGTAGCGGTTTCGGGGGTCGAAGAAAATTGCATTGTTTCCGGTAAATTTGGCTCTACAATATCTTTCATCGTTTCGTATTCTTCAGTTGTTGCAGCAGTCGAAGTTTCACTTTCCGTAGACGCGTTTTTCGAATATCGTTCGAAATGACTATTTTTACGCGAATTTCTTGTTTCCTCATCGATCTCGACGTCTGGATCTTCCGTTACTGTTGTAGATTCTTTGCCATAGATCTCTGGATCGTTCCTCAATGTTGTAAATCCTTCGTTTTCCATATCTCGATCGTTCCTCAATGTTGTAAATCCTTCGTTTTCCATATCTCGATCGTTCCTCAATGTTGTAAATCCTTCGTTTTCCATATCTCGATCGTTCCTCAATGTTGTAAATCCTTCGTTTCCCATATCTCGATCGTTCGCTTCTGTTGTAAATCCTTCGCTTTCGATCTCTGTATCGTTCGCTTCTGTTCTAAATCCATGGCCTTTTACTCGCGCCGTTTCCATCGAATCTTCTTCGAGTTCTTCAATACTGTTGTGATCTGTGTGCCATTTATTCCACGGCCAACTCGCGAGAATAATAACGATGGAGAGTAGCAAAAATATTAACATCGCCATAACGCAACTCTTGTAAGATTCATCGCGCTGCGCGGCTTTGCCCTCTTCGCGGCTTGTTATCTGATATGAACCGCGTGCCGGCATATTAAATTTGAAATTTTTTTTTCCGCGTTTCACAGGATTTTTCGTAGAATCTCTAAAATCGATGCACCGCCTTAGCGATATGGTATTCAACTGAATGCGCATATACAGATCGCGTAGTCGCGTAGTCGCGTCTTTAGGGGGAGTTGAATAAAAAACTGGTGGATGTGGTTTCGATAGCCACTTCCTTCCGAACATTATCTCGGCGTTTGGGGTACATAACGGCTTTTCGCGACTGCACTACGCGACAAAGGAGCGGCTTATCGCACGAATGAGAGAAGAAATTCGTCGGGTAAAAAGTTTCGGTGACGTTCCGAGAATCGTTGGGTATAAGTTACTTATATTCATCATTTTTGTTTTAATACAATTATCACAGATACGTAAGCTACAAAATATCGTTCGCTATTGTAAAATGCATGTTTTGTTTTTCTTTTTTCTTTTTTTTTTTCTCTCCTCCTTCGATCAATGATTCTCATTGCACGTGCTATGGCAACTTAACTACGATTTCCTACATGCTATCATAGAAATTTTAAATAAAAAATATGTATATAAAGAAAAAAAAGTTATCTATTCTACGTCGTTCATTTGCTCCGACGAGAATGCGGCGATCTCGGATTTTATGTCTGTTGAATCCGGCGAATCGGAACGCATTAACTCGTCGATCGTCGTACCGATATCTCTTGAGATTGTAAAATTGTCCAATTTCTTTGCGCACGAATCATCCACGTAGTCGCTTAACTTCATATCGTCGGAGGTAATCTGTTAACATTAATAAGGATATTAGTATGAAAGAAATTTTTTTTTTTAAATGTTTAAAAAATGAAAATCACTTTTTTCTGGAGTTCGTCGATCTTAGATTTTTCTTTGTCCGTTAAACCACCGGCTGATTTCATTTGTCTCTTTGGCGTCGGCTTTCGAGGCTTGAAAGTCCCCGATGCTTTCTTCGGAAGTTGCGAACTCGTGTGCTTTTTCGTTTCGATCGCTTGATCGCAATTGTGTGTCATCAGCTGTTCCTTAGTTTTAAATGCCTGCGAATCGTCATATTTTTAAATTATATTTAATTCACTCGGTGCGTAAAGCCCTCCATTTCACATCTTGTGAAGTAAAATTTTGTACGATACTCGTGCGAAAAACGTTTTCTTAACTCGTTGAGTAAAATATTTATACGTAACAAAATTCAATTTTTACTCACATGCGAGCAAATATCACACTTGAGATTGTGTTTATTAAGTTCGTGATGCTTGAGCGCCTGAGCCCTATGAAAGTTTCTGTTGCAGTGACTGCAACTGAAGCGTTTTATGTTGCTGTGAGTCAGTAGATGCCTTTTGAGTTTATCGGGCCTCGAAAATTCGCTCATGCATCCCAAGTAACCGCGGAACGGGCATTTTAATCTTTTGGTTAAATCGTGAATAAGCATATGACGACCGAGACGATCTTTTCTCTTGAATCTCGCGGGGCATTGCTGAAACATCGTTATTTTCATAAATATCATAATTCGCGACGAGTTTCGCGGAGCATTGAGATTAATATGAAAGAAATTTGGAAGCTTACCGGACACAGAAACGGCGTTTCTTCGCTGTGTATTAACTTGTGATTAGCCAAATATTGTTCGGTTTTGAATGCTTTGCCGCAATCCTCGCAAGCGAATCGCGCCGACGACACGTGAGTCTTCAAGTGTCTTCGCAAGAATCTCTCGATGAGAAAACTCTTGCCGCAGTGGGGACACGCGTAATCGTGAGTCGTCGTTTCGGTGTGATGCTGCAACGCCTCAAGATTCGAAAACGACGATTTGCATATCGAGCAACAATAATACTTTTCCGTTGTTTTTTGCTTTTGGACGGAATGAACGTACTGATGAAGTCCGAGATCGGAGAGCGTGTTGAATACCTCGCCACATACGTGACAACGATACTCCGAACGTTTGTGACTCTTTGTGTGCTCAAGAAAATCGTCCAATTCAGCGAACATCATGCTACAGCTGCTCTGCACGCATTTGTAAACTTTAAGCGTCAGATGCGAGACAATAAGGTGGCCCTTCAGGGCTTTGTACGAATCGAAGATCTCTTTGCAGAATTGACAATGATAGGTCCGATCGAGGCTACCGTCCGGCGGTGCCTAAACAACAAAAAAAAAACGAAGAAAATGGTTAAGAAAAGTCGATGATTTTGTTATCTTGTTTTGTTGGGCGAACGATCGAAATTTTAAGAATATTTTTTACCTCTGGTGGCAAAGAATGTATGGCTGTTCCCGGCCACACTTTGTGCGACGACATGTGTTTCTTAACATTAGATTTCTGGGCGAACGCCCGTCCGCACACTACGCACTGATAGGGTTTCTCTCCCGTGTGCGAACGCTCGTGTTGCTGCCAATAAAATTTCTTGGCGAATTGCTTGTCGCAATAGCCGCACTTGTACTTAAAAAAAAAATGAAAATGAAAGAATTACGTTGAAGTTTGTGTAAGCGATGAGCGATTCGCGATTGCGAATTATTAATCGATTGAGCGCTATTCGTAATATTTACGAATCAAAGCGATACCTTTAAATTTTGTGTCTGACCGACGTTGCTGTCCTCCTCCTCTTGATCGTCGATACTTTCGATAACGTTGTCGAGTCCATTGTCCATAGATACTATATCGTGATTCGACGAAACGTCGAATACATCGTCGTCCTGCGTAAGATCCCCGTGCAAAGTTTGCGCCGCTTCGTCACTCTCCTCCATCAGTGGTTCCACTTCTGTACTCTCCGATGGATCGTGAAAAGCCTCGTCGAGATTCTCGGCGCTGAGAATTATAGGGACGCCGAAACCGGAGTCTTGCGTCAAGTAACTCGCGCCTTCCTGATCCATACTAAAAAATTTAAATAAAACGTGTAAAACAACATTTTTAATAACGTCGGCAAATAAAATTTGATAACATTTCAGGCGTTTTCATAGCATTGTATTGTTGATAATAATAATTCTCTGCCGAACAATGAAAAGAAATTATTATCACAATGATTTGTAAAGCGATTTTTAAACACTATAACACTATAATACGGTCGATAACCTAACAATGAATCGATATTTAAAAAATTCTGAAAAATTCGCAATGTTGCTATTGAATCCTAAACGTGGATATGAGATGTATTACTGGAATCATTTATTTTCGGGTCCGATTTTGTTTTTAATAACAATCGTGAAATAAAATTCTTTGAAATTCATGACTTTCAAAAATCAGTTAATTTCATGACTTTTTAAATCTGTTAATTTCGTAATTGTTAACAATTTTTTTGAATTTTTTTGCAAATAACGTCTCTATCGGGATAAAGCATGCTGAAATATTTACCTGAACAACATATCGGTCTCCTCAAGAATAATTGCTTCTCCGAGTTGATCGGTTTGAACAAACGTTTCTTGATGATCGTAATGAGCCGTGTCCTGGCAGGGATCGTTGCTGCGCACGTGAACTTGACTGTCGTCGCTCACCAAATATCTGCTCAAATCCACCGTTTGCTCTTGTACCTTCAGATGTTCTCGCTTGTGCAAGAGAAAAACGTGCAACGATGTAAATTGACTTTTGCATTTTCCGCACTGAAATATATCCTCCTCTTCTTGATTCATAGCTGTGTTTTGTACAAAAATGACCCATAAGCAACATGAGTGAAAAACAAAAAGAATTTTATTCGAATTAAAGGAGTTTTTCGATGCTGCGTACCCGACTGCTCAACTTCGGTGATAAGTGTCTGCGACTCCAGCAGAGATTGCACCGTAGAACTATCCAAAGATACGCCTGTGAAACACGCGCCTTATTATCAGAAATCGTTATTTACGAAGGGAGAGTATCGTTGAGAATCGTACTTTTCGGAGTAAACACGAGACTTCGTTACGCTTCGAGTGTTTCGTTCGATTCGTCGAAGCGGGTTTAACCCCCCTTTTCGGTAAAAACATCGATAACACGGAATATTTACCTGTCAAGGCGTCGAATATAGACTGCGCCATTCTCAAATGTATCCGTTTCAACGTATATTCATATTAAAAAATGATTCACGACAAACGATCGAAAGTAGATAATAATTGTAGCAAAAGACGATCTCGACGGCTTGAAAACATACCGACAACTAAAACCCGTGTTCACTGTAGTGTAAAACTTTTGTCAGTCGATGGGCGATGTTCGCTTCGTCTTTCGGCAATTGTGGCGGGGCTAACATATAGGCGCCCGAATCAGTGTTGCCGGATTCCCCTACCCTATAATTTGAGAGTCAAAGTAGTGTGCTAGAGACTTTCAAAATCATTAGGTTGGTCGTAGTAGAGGTTGTTCTGCACATTCGGGCGCTGTTCGGGTGACCTATATGGTGAGCGCGCGCAATCCCGCGCCAATCCAGCTGATGCCGACCGGGTTCGTTGTTATTTCTCCCGTGTCGGAAGGGAATGGAAGGGAATATCACACGTTAGTACGCACGTGGAAAGCGTCATTTTCCGAAATGTATAACTTCATAATACAATAAATCTAATGGTCTGATTCGTATTTTTTCGATTCTGAAAACACATCGTAAAGTTTCAAGCATTTCGTATCCCCCGCTAAATATATCGATGAACACATAAACAGGACGTTTTCTATTTTTATAATGTTACAATACAGCCTGTATGGCTGTACAAAGACTATTAACGGAACCCATCACTTCTTAATGTGAATTTTCTTCGTTTTCCTCGGTCGTTTCGGAGTAGTTACTCTCGGAGCATCCAATATTTCCTGTTGGTTCACTTGAGTATCGGTTTCTTTAACTGGCGCTTTAGTCGCGTAACGATTGACCGCGGCGGACGGTGGAAATTCAATCTCCATATCCGACCCCGTCGAACCGGAGCACACGGAAACGTCGTCGTTATTCTTCGTTATTTTGAAGAATTGCAGAGGTTTAACGGGTTCCCGCACTTCCGAATTGTTCATATTTTCTGATTTTACGGGATACATCGTAACGCAATAACTTCCATCCTTTATGTGTATGTGAAGAGCCGGCGGTAGTTCGATTTCGTCGTCGACCTTTTCGAGCATTCGATTTCTCAACCATTGATCTCATCCCAACGAATGAATACTCTTATTGCTTCTCAAAGTTTTACCCCACTTTCCCCTACTCGGCGTTGTCGGTCTAATTTCGCTCGACGATCCCGTTCCCGCGTTAGTTGCCTTCGCCTCTTGCAAACGATTTCAAACGAATTTCGATATAGCACCCGGTTCCCTGACGTACGTACGGCACGCTACTCTTGCAAATTGCTTAGATTAAGAAGAACATCTCAATAATCGGAATCGGAATCGGAATCGGAATAAAATTTATTTATTATTCGAGTTTCTTACAAATTTCTGTTGTTTTCCGGTCTGTACATTAACCGATCGCGTCGAGTTCTTCCAAAAATGCTCTACACTTTCCTTTGAGAACCTTCACGGCTTCCATAAAGAGTACGGATGCTGGCAACGCACCAACGGATTCTACAGTGACTGGAATCAAAATATAGATTTACGAGTCATTGAAATTTTAATTTCCAAGAACGAACGAAACTGTCCGATACTCACAGATGAAGTGATCCGGAATCCTTGAAAGTTGTACAGAATCTTTCAAACTATCGTGTCGGAAAAGATTTCGGGAACAAGTGTCGTATCGAGCGGTCTTGACCCGCGCTTCTCTCGAGCCGTCTTCTCCTTCGACAACTTCGATCACTCCGGGACTAAAACAACTTTTCAACAAATCCGCCTGTTCGTCCGTTACCGGCGTCACGATTTGTATGTCCGGCAGGAGTCTGTACTGGATGCCGTAGCTATTGAAAATTCAAATTTTTATTCTGCGTGCAAAAAAAACCCACAAACGCTGAAGGATACGTACCTAACGGAGAAAATTTCGCGTGATCTTTGCCGATTCCCTTAACGGCATGCATGAAGGCGTGAATTTCTTGACCGGGTCGCATTTTACATATCAGTATATCGCTCTCCAAAACTCCCGATTGCTCTTCCCCTCTCGGATAGATCTCTGATTGTCGGCTAATCGACGACCATCTAACATCTCTACTGTAAACTTTTCGCGCAAATTAAAAAAAATTTATTAACAAATTCGATAATTTCGTAATTTATATTTTTGTACTATCAATGTTATTGCTTTCTCGTGGAGGAAATATTGTTTTGATGAAAAAAAAAATCGAGATTTCCGTTAACATGATAACTCTCGCAATTTTTGTGATATAGCGCCAAAAATTAAAATATACATAGACTAAGAGTAGAACTTGTTGAAAATCGATGAAATTGTTAAAATTTTATGAATTTTTTCCGAAAATGTTTGATGACGCGATAACTTCCAATTTTGGAGATATTGAATTAAAAATTTAATGCAATGCACTAAACTGAGAGAGAGGCATGTAAATTCAATCTGCAGAATTTTTTATTTACCATTATTGTTGCGATAAATGTCGTCGGTACATCGAGAATCTTTGGGAGCATTAGGATTCCACGCGCACGTGACTTTCATTTCGTATCTCAGAGTGTCCTGATCACTGACTTCCTCCTCGTCGCCGCCGGTGTTGGATGGGTATTCAAAAAATCTTGGATCGGCTCGTAGAGGCAACAGGCTTAATCTACAAAGAATCGGAAAATTCATTTATTAACCGAATTGTCATGCGCATGAAAAATAGAATCTCATTGAGAAAATAATTATTGCGCTGCCTGTATGCGAGTACTTTATCTTGTATCAAACCGGTGTTATTCAGTATATAAACTTTTTCGATGGCCATGGAGGACACTTCGCTGAACAATATTCTGCGCAGAGCATTAGCGAGAGCCGCAGAACAGCCCATCGAGTCAAATTCAAGTTCTCTCTCGTCGCTGCTCTGGCGCACAATTTTGATTGTTAATTGCTGCAATAACGAAAACGTTAGTTCAATCAGGTTATTCATGAAACGAATATTCAGTCTCGCGAATTTTCACGAACGAGAGATCGCGAAGTGACAGTTCGTACCTTTTTAAAATTCTTCAAACTCCATCCACCCTCGAGAGGAAGGTTAGAGTATTCCGACGGCTTAAAAAAAATAACAAAAATAACATAACCTTCGCAGCATTAATTCGAACGCGTATTTTCATTGTTTATTTTCACTTCATTGCAAGTCACGTTTGGAATTCCATATTCTTCCAAAATAACCCGAGGCGTTCGCGACTTCGATGTCACTTCGCCGGGATTACTGTTTGTGAGGTTATGTTTTTTGTTGTTCGTTCCCGTGAGCATTTGTGCTGAAACCGCACGCGGCGAAAGAAAAGTCACTTTTCCGGGAGTCGAAGTCGGCACGTTAGAAATTTGATTATGTTTTCCGCGCGATTCCTCGCTAGAAATTATACCGAGAACATCGGAATTTACTCACGAAAATTGTATTGGAAGAGCCGTAACGTTTTTCGACGACATACTTTGAATTCTTTCACTGACTTTTCAGAAAGATCATCAACACCTTTTAAAGACATTCGAGACGGTCCTCGCTAAAGATATTTTTGCATAAAAAATCAATCTAATTCATAGTTTTCGATTTTGTTTCAACAAATCACACGACATACGAGACAACAATTACGATGAACGAAACGTCGTCGAGAACAATCGAAAGATGAAGAATCGAAAACTGTATAGATAAATATCGTTATCAATAAGCCGATTTTTTAGTGTCGCGACATTCCACACGAATATCTTGAAACTACAGAAATGTATCAACTAAATAATGATTTATTTTCATCGTATTCTCGCTCTCAAGCAGCGACGCAACACCGTTTATTAATAACTACGTCCGAAGAGAGTATAAAACTTGGGTTTGTTCGTGCAGCTGGGATGAACACATTTCACGGAAGCCAGCGATGTTTTCGGTTGTTCGAAAGGTATGCAAAGACTTTTGGCACCCATCGACGGAGCTCCGGGTTCTTCGCCCGCGTCCTCCCTGCAATTCAACAATCATTATTATCTTTATCGTTATTTCTTTTCGTTTTTTCGTTTTCGTATTCGTACGAAAATCACAAAAATTTGGGGCGAAAGCTATTTCATTACTCACCTCGTACTATCGGCTTTGATGCTATCCTCGCAGCTCATCTCGCCACAGAACGGCGCAAGAATAAGATTCTTCTTGTCAAGTTCGGTGCAGAAAATCTTCCAATCGTTAGTTTCCTTTATATGATCTTTTAGATCGGTAGTAGCTTTGCTGAGCATAGATTTTTGTATTTCCTCGAGGAGTTTGCTGACCGTCGTGAAAATCTCGGCTCTGTTTGCCGTGACACGTTCAGAGTTGTCTCTTCTCACGAGGGTCACTTGATTCTTCTCCAAATCTTTGAAACCCAATTCGACTCTGATCGGTACACCTTTGAGTTCCCAGTGATTGAATTTCCATCCCGGACTATAATTGTCTCTGTAATCGCCTTTAACTTTGAGAACACCGTCCTTCTTCAATTCAGCCTCAAGCTTCGCACACTCGGCCATCAGATGCTTTCGCTGCTCGGGACTTGTCGAAGCTGTTATTCCGCAGGGTACGATTATCGCTTGGACCGCAGCGACCATAGGCGGTAAAACTAATCCCTTGTCGTCTCCGTGAACCTGCAATCGGTACGCGTACGATATTAACATTGATATTCGAGTTTTTACGACGACAAATAAGTAAAATAAGTAAAATTGATGTTTCGATGAAAAGTCGATTCAACGAACCATTATCATAACACCGATCGTTCGTGTGGTCAGTCCCCAAGAATTCTGATAGACGAAAGTCTTTTCGCCTCCCTCCTCGGCACCTTCCACTTGAATATCGAACATCTTCGAGAAATTCTGACCGAGATGATGACTCGTCGCGCCTTGAATGGCTCTTCCGCTCGCGGAAACAAAAGCCTCAACCGTCGTCGTGTAATCACCACCGGCAAACTTTTCCTTCTCAGTTTTGCGTCCTCTCACGACGGGAACAGCCAAAAGGGACTCGTATACGTTGGCGTATATATCGAGAATCGTCAGAACTTCCTCATCGGCTTCGGCTTTCGTTGCGAACGCGCTGTGTCCTTCCTGCCAGAGAAATTCTCGGGTGCGCAAGAACGGCTGCGGATGTTTGAACTCCCATCTCTGAGGTAATGAATAAATATCTTTTATCACATCGAAAAAAAATGGTCATATCTCCTTTTCAAGGTATAATTTGCCTTATTTGCGATACTCACGACAACGTTGTTCCACTGATTCAATTTCAGAGGTAAATCGCGATAAGATTTCAACCACTTGGCATAAGCCGGATACATAACGGTCTCCGACGTCGGACGAATGGCTATTGGCTCGGCGAGTTCGGATTCTCCGCTTTTGGTAACCCAAGCCACTTCCGGCGCAAAATCGGCTATGTGATCCTTTTCTCTTTCGAGAACCGCTTTGCTTACGAATATCGGGAAGTAACAATTCTGCACGTCCAATTTCTTGATTCCGCGATCAATGTAATCCTTTATTATATCCCATATAGAGAAGCTCCAGGGTCGCAGGATGTAGCAACCGGAAACATCGTAGTACTCGATCATCTCGCCTTTCGTGATCACCTGGGAATACCAATCGGCCAAATTTTCATTTTTCTTCGCTTCGAGACCCAAACGAGTTCCGGTTTTGTTGCTCTCGGTGGCATCTTTGTTGCCGGATTGTTGTTCTTTAGGCGCTTTTTCCTTCTTTGGAGCTTTTTCCGCGGGTTTGGCTGGCGCAGAGTTTTTCGGCTTTCGACTTCCACCGCCGTCTCCACCTCCCGGAGGCTTCCAATCCTCACCCGTTGCAGCTTTGTATTTGCTCTTCAAGTCGAGCAAACATTTCACCGCTTCGTCGATTATAGCTTTCGCAGCTTTTTCGCTCTTCAATTGTCTCACCTTGTCGCCCTGTTTGGTGATCTCATTCGACAATTCGTTTTCTTTCGGCGATTGAACGGCCTGCGATGGAGCGGGTGATGGAGCACCGGCTGCACCAACACTGGGTTTCCATTCTTGTCCCGTTAGACTTTTGTAATCAGCTTTGATTTTCAACAGATTCTTCACTTCCTCGTCTACCTTCGTTTTTTCGGCTTTTTCCGACTTTAACTGACGAACCTTATCGCCTTGTTGAACTATCAAAGCCGATATGCTGTCCGCCGTGTCTTTTCCCATCTTTGCACCACCTGCCGGCGCTGCGCCCGGCTTCCAATCCTCACCGGTCGCACTCTTGTACTCCGCTTTCAACGCCAGAAGCGTTTTGACTTCTTGATCAACGATTTTCTTGTCCGCCTTTTCCGACTTTACTTGGCGAACTTTGTCGCCTTGCTGTTGCACCTTGTCGTACAACGATTGTGCATCAATCTTTGTAGTTTGCGGAGCCACAGGCTTCTGCGTCACGGTCTCCGGTTTCCAGTCTTTACCTGTTGCGCTTTTATATTCTGTCTTTAGGGCCAAAAGATTCTTCACGGCTTCGTCGATTATCTTCTTCTCGGTTTTTTCTGCTTTTAGCTGTCTGACTTTATCTCCTTGCGCTTGAACCTTATCGGATAAAGATTGAGCGTCGATTTGCGGTGCCTTCGCGACAGCAGTGCTCGCGGGTGCTTCGCCAGGTTTCCAGTCTTTTCCCGTCGCGCTTTTGTACTCAGCTTTTAAAGTCAGAAGATCTTTAACCTCTTGATCGATCGTCTTCTTGTCCGCTTTGTCAGCCTTCAATTGCCTCACTTTTTCACCCTGTTGTTGTACCGCGTTCGACAGAGTTTGCGCATCAACGTTCGTCGCCGATGCACTATCGTTCGCAGGTTTTTTTGGTACCGCCTCCGGTTTCCAATCCGCTCCGGCGATTGCTTTGTACTCCGCTTTCAAATTAATAAGAATCTTCACTTCGGCGTCAATCACAGCTTTTTCGGCTTTCGCGGCTTTTACATTGCGCACTTTGTTTCCCTGAGCTGTTATACTCTCGTGCAACGATGAGAGATCCTGAAAACGAAAAAAATGAACATTATCACTGTTACCAGACGATATTTCATCTTGAATTGTGATATCGACGCTGTGACGAAAGATATTACCTTCCGCTAAAGACAATTATCAACTATTAACGGCCTTACAATCGGTTTTTTACAATTTTCAATTACTCTACAGGATCTTATGGTTTATTTCACCATATGGAAAAAATAGGCTGTTTTAACATCGACGTTTCGGCGTGGTAACCGCGACCACTGTACATATGCCGACTGAACAGAGAAATGGTGAAAGGAAAGTCATTCCCCACTCCGCGAGACGTCGTAGGAAGGGATTCACGTTGAGCGTAGAATTCAGCTATCAGCGTCGTTGCTACAGTCGCATCATCATGAAATGGTAAGGGGTCAGGAAAGTATATGTACTTTCGACATTACCATTCCGAGATACGCGAACGCCAATTATTACAATAACAGTAAAGAAGACTTTACCTTTGCATCATCTTTTTTGTTCTTCGTTGCGGTTTCGGCGGTCGTCGTGGCCGCTGCAGTATTCGCGGCTTGAGCGGTGGAGTGTCCGTCCGGAATGTGGAAAAGTATGACGGGCTGTTCTCGGGACGAGAAAGGACTCATCGGTGCATAAGGCACGTCGCATCGGAAGAATCCTTTTCTTTGCAATTGAATTATCTCTCCTTTCTTCACTCTCTTCAATTCGCTTTCGCCGAGCAATTTAACTTCTCTCTAAAAATAAATAATTCTTCTAGAAAACAGTTCTTTTTTGTTCCGTTTTGGCTATTCGTGTCACCTACTCTGGTATCCTTGGCGACGAAGTCTTTGAAATCTTCGTCTTTTCCGAGAACAGCTTTGCTGATAATGTGTTCGAAGTAAACGGCGTAACATGGCAATAATCCCGTATCCGTCTCGTTGTCTTTGTTCATCGCCAGCCACGTTAGTTTAACTGTGTTTTTGTAATCCTTGTTGTCGAGATTTAACTTCGCTGTGACGCCGCTCACGACTCCCTTGTCTTTGGTAACTTTGACGATGAGAAGATTTCCCCAGTTGATGAAAGTGGCGTTTTGTCCCTCGACGAGCGTCTCAGCGTCGCATTTCTCGATTAGTACGTTAGGACCGATCCGCACGTGTTTCGTACCCTTCGTCGGATCCTTGGGATGATTTTGCACGGTGAGAAAACCTTCGGTGGCGTTCTCCACGTGAACGCGAACGGTTTCGCCATCGTTCAATGCCGTGTATCTATCGATGAAATGATTTTTATTTATCACAGAAATTCTTATGTCGCGTTCGTTTTTTTTTGTTTTTTTTTTTGCGAAACTTACCGAATCGCTATGGGATCGATGACTTTTTTATTGAACGACCAAATCTTGTCCCATTCCATGAATACGACGGAACGCGAACTGCCTTGAGCGATGATAAATTGCTTGAGGCCATCGACGGTCATTCCTCGTCGGAGAATTCCGCGGACTGTAGGAAAACGAGGATCGTCCCAGCCGTCTACCAAGCCTTCGGCAACCAACCAAGTCAACCTTCGCTTCGACAGAACAGTGTTTGTCATGTTGAGACGCGAGTATTCCCATATGTGAGGACGACGCAAACCGAGAGCTTCGATCAGCCAGTAGAACTGCACGTCGCGATCGTGATACTCGGTTGTGCGTAGCGTGTGCGTTACTCCTTCGACCGCGTCTACGATCGGGCA
This sequence comes from Buathra laborator, assembly GCA_934046635.1. Taxonomy (NCBI): domain Eukaryota; kingdom Metazoa; phylum Arthropoda; class Insecta; order Hymenoptera; family Ichneumonidae; genus Buathra; species Buathra laborator. Next base: position 15,351,602 of record OW203892.1, read on the forward strand.
GGCGAAATCGTAAGTCGGATATACCCTGAGAAAATGATCGAATCGTTGAATAAAAAAAACTTGCTAAAAGCATTGAAGGGCATCGAAAAGATATATATTCTTCCTACTTGTATTTCGTTCCCGTACGAGGGTGCGGCTCGGGTTTGCATCTGTAAATCGTCGGATCTCGCATACAACCATTGGTCGATTGATAATCAATTTTCGCCCGAACGCAGCACTCTTGTCCTCTCGACGTTCCCTTTTTCATCTCTTCCCATAGTTCCAAATTTTTCTCAATAGCTGGAATATCACAATGTTGTTAATACAAAAGTTGAGCGATTTTGCTTTTCGCGATAACTTACGATTGTCCCTATTGGCGGACGGCAAACGTTGCTCGCGTTGTTCCTTCATCAACAGAGCGGGTGTGTCGTCGACGAAGGCTTTGCCTTCTTTGATCAATTTGTCGCAGTAGGACAGCATAAGATCGAAGTAATCGGACGAATGGGTAAAACGATCGGCTTTTATCTGCAGCATCTCCAAATCTTGCAGTATCGCCTGTTCGAACTCAACGTCCTCTTTGGCGGGATTAGTATCGTCGAATCTCATTATCAGCTGACCCTCGAATGCCTCCGCGTAATATTGATTCAACAGAGCAGCTTTTGCGTGACCTATGTGCAGATAACCGCTCGCTTCCGGCGGGAAACGCACGACCACCTGAAAACATAATTATTCTCTCGAGTCATTCGTCTTGCATCGGAAAACGCAATACAGTAGATGATTGTGCAATGAATTGCGTTTATATTGCTTACTTTGCCCATCTCTGCTCCGGGCAATTCGATGAATTTTCCCTCCTGTTTCCGATTACCGGTTCCGCACGGCCTCTTCGCATCTTTGCCCTCTTGTCGACCGGCCGATTTTGTTGCTTTGTTGGAACCGGCAACTCTGTGCTTCGGTATAGAGGTCAAAATCTTTTGAACGTACGGCAATGAAAGCATCTGCTTGTACCATCTGTTTATGTTACAATATTTTCCATCCGTCTCCAGGGGACGGTGATCGACCAGCGAGGAAAATACGTAAATATCGGCGAGCGTTAGACGCTTTGCAACTAACCATGTTTTTGGCTTTAAAACATTGTCCAGATAAGCGAGAGCGTCGCTTATCGATTTTTTACTCTTCAGAGGCCCAATGGAAAACGAGAGCCAGTGATCCACTTCGGTTCTTTCTGCAATGTCGCTTCCGCCTGAATGAAAAAAAAAAAAAAAACTTTATCATTGAATTTACCTGAAATATGTATTGAGCAACTAAAATCCATCTGTTATTTGTATTAAACAAAGGAAGTAAGTAATAAACATTTTTAATTTGTGTAAAAAAACGTTTACCATAGAGATTGGAATCCAAAGTTCTCGCCAAGTAACGTCCAACTTCATTGTTGCTTTCGCACACAACGCTACCGTCACCGGTGAGCAATTGTACATTGCCTGAAGCTTTCCAATCGTTGAACAAATTAACGTCTATCTTGGATTTTTTTCCATCGAGGATCAGCTCCGCTGTTATCAATGCTCCTGATGCAAAGAAATGTCTTTATTAATAATCGGGAAAAAAAAAAAAAACGAAAATTCGGCAACGAGTATAGACAATGCGCGCGGTACTTACCTATCGGAGGGTCATTGCAGTTTGCTAACAGCTTGAGACTCATGTTGTCGATTTCCGGAAGATATTTCCCGTACGACGGATGGATTTTCTCGTGAAGTAATAAGACTAAGTACGGCGAGAGAACGAGACTGTGGATTAAAATACAACAATCGTGTCGTATTTTTAGCCAAACCGCATGGTGTATTTACCGGCTACGTGACAGGAAGAGACACGAGGCGAGATCTGACGGTAGAAATAAGCGTTTTGATGACACAACAAAAATACCAAGGGAATATGATTCGATCGGTAAATTGTGTACTTTCTTGTTGACGATTTCTCGCCCCCTTCAACCATCCGTTTTCAACCACTACAGTGCGGTGAGACTAGTGGTTTCAACGAAAATAACTAGTACCCGGCGAAGATAACTCTAGCCGGTTATTACGAAATTTCGTGCTTTACTTTTGCGCGTCGTAGTGCGAAAAGTGAACCTCTAAAACGTCGTAGAGACGTCAAATTTAATCGTTTGCGACCGTTGATTATAATTCAAGTTTTCCTGATATTCTCAAGTTTCGTTGAAGTGTCGAGTGCGTAGTAATAATGGCTACAGTACTTCGCGTCAAGCGTAGATACGACGAGGAACCTCTCGATGCGCTTGTTATCGCGGGAAAAAGGCGCAAAACCGAAGCCGGCACATCCGCGGTATCTACCGCTGAAGAACCGTTAACCGCTGTCGTAAAATTCGCCGGAACTCTAAAGCATCATGTGAGAATCTCGTCAATATTTTATTTTAATTTTTTTTCATGCAATCTGCGATGTTATTTTCATAACGTGCGATTGATAACTTTCAGGCGGACGATGTCGTCGAACATCTTAACAAAACATTGAGCAAAGACGAGCTTAAGGCGAATTATAAACAACACGTTGTCGACGTTACGAACAAAGCTCGTTTGAAGACTCAACAAGAATCACGTGAAAATCGTTACAAAGTCGTGAATTACATACGTTCCATTGATCCTGCGAAGGTAACGGACGACGATGAGACTGTTATGACTGTCATTGATGTGGAGCATTCAACCTGTTCTACAATTGCCGAAGATGCAGCTGCGGCAGCTGAAAAGGTAAATCGATTCAGAATACTGCGCATGATATACACATTTTCGCTAGCGTACGTAACATTTTATGCAATAAATATTTTTTCATTCAATTGAGTTCCAAATTGTAGAATTTCAAATGTTTACCAAATTTTGTGAGTTGTAAAGCACAAGTAAAAAAAAATTATTGACGGTGAAAAAATTGGAAAATCATAATTTCATTTGCATTATATTACTCGTAATTACCGCAAGAAGGCTGTTGTTTCGAATGAAATTAATTTCACGATTCTTCAATGATATATTAATAAAATTAGTCATTTTTATTGTGAAATTCATTACGGTAAAAAAAAAATTTTATAATCAAAATTAAACATCCAAAAGGATATCTAAAAAAATTTGTATTTTTTCATTAAAAGACTACGTCTTTTAGGGGTGACGTCAACTTTGGTTTTTAAATCGGACTTTTTCACCAGAAGTGCTGTAACAAAAAAAAATTTCATTTTTTTGCGGCAAATTTTATTACGCCTTCATTTCCGGTTTTCAAGTCTCAGTTTTTCACCGGATTCGACGTAACGGCGAAAATTACGATTTTTTTTGGAAAATAAAAAAAAATGGGTTTTCCTTGAGATTTTGTGGAATAATAACCGATTGCCATGCGTTTTACGATTGTAGGAAATCGGCTATGTCTACGATGTGTATTACACGCAAACCGAGGAGGAAATGCACTTGTACGACGATATCTCGGTTCTTCCCTTCAATCAAGAGCTCGTATTCGACTCATTAAGAGAAAACGGTGTACGTCCCGAAGACGATTGCGAATCGGAGGATTCGAATTCCGAGTCAAACTGGAAAAACGATTATCCCGATTCGGATCACTCCGCAAATTCGATCGACAACGATGACATGCAGACGGCTGTGAGAAATTTGAAAATAGATGGCGAATCGTCCGATCTATCGAGCGAAAATGATTTTGTGTACGCGGCGGACGAGGGAGACGTCGAAGCATACGGTTACAGTTATGCAAAATACAAAGCCAGAATAAAGGAAGAATTGGAGGAAGACGATAGCAGTCACAGTGATAACAGTGATTACTGCGTTTCCGCGGAAGAGAGCGACGAGGATGCGCCGAAAAATGCCGAAGACTGAAACTCGGTTTTGTACTGATATATTTCTACATATATATATGTTTTCTTTTTTGTAAATGTGAAAAAGTTTTCTTCTATGGATCAGCGTTGACGCACCAATAATTCATTTTTACCTCGTTGTGTAAAGTGTAAATATCGAATAAACAGAATACATTCATAAAGTTGCAGAATTTTATTAATATGTTTAGATATTTTATTACATATTTATATAGATATATATATATCTTGTGTGTAAAATTCGTCTATCAAAATAAAAACAATAAAAGTAATCCTAGACTTTGTGACGCTTCGAGACGAAAGGGAGCAAAAAATTGGGAAGGGGAATTTTTTTTTCTTTTTTTCTTGGGTGAACGGAATAAAGAATAAAGCGTCAGCGTCGAAAACAGTGGTAGGTATACAATGAGATATACCATTTAATTGCGAAAAATTCCATTAATAAATAAGCCTCTCTGTGACGTAATATCAAATTACGTTGGATCGTATATCTTTGCATCACAGAGCATTAAATTTCAAGAGTCTGTTCGGTTTGCTACATCTGTGAATACGTACAGATTTTTGCAAAAATTTAAATCCCTGTAATTCCCCGTCGCGTTTACGCATCTCCGCGTAAACGTGCGATGACGAATTTATTTTTTTTTTCTACCATTTTTTTTTCTTTATCTCTTTTCTTCCAGTCGGTTTACGCTGCGAAAAAACGTAATAGTGAAAAATGCTCGCCGCGAGAAATTTAAACGTTCGTTTCGGTTTTTTTTTTTTTTTTTTTTTAATGATTTCATCATATGATATGAATAGTACACTGCGTATACATGTAACACTGGCCCTTAATTCTAATTTATACACTTACGCGATCGCACAGATAAATCGTTCGCGAATGAACGATCCTTATATATGTAAGTTTATATCCGCGATTAATTTTGATTATTCGCAAAATAATTATCACTTGTTTTGGTGATGATTGACAACTATCCCGAGATTTATCATTATTATTTCTTTATTTTTTTGTTTTCCTTCATTATATTTTGTTTTTTTTTTCCATCATGCATTTCGCGCGACAAGCGAGCGCATCGTTTAATTCATAGAGACGCGCGCGTTTTTGTTTTTTTTTTTAACCATTCAATTATACATAATATATATTAAATGTTATATTGCAACGTAACTTAACAGATTCATAAGCTGAGATTGGTATCATTCAGGATCATTACTATTCGTTATTTATTTATTTTTTTAATACTCTACTCTCCTCTACTGTACAACATTTTACACTCACTGCTTATCCGTTTTATCGTTTTTTTTTTTTTTTTTCCTTAGGTATGTCGATTAAACTATATCTACTACGAGATTATTGAAAGAGTCATGAGATTGCACACCCTTCGCCTGGCTCCGCCTTTATTATTTCTTCATTTCGTTTCATTCTCCCAACGAATTCGAGACCAGCTGCGTTTATAGTTATAATTCTTGTCTTTATGCTCTTCTCTAAGATTCCAGTCGTCTACACAGACTTCGTAAAGCTTTCGCTAAGAGCTCTCGTTTATCTCGATCCTTCTACAAAAAAAAAAAAAATTCTCTATATACAGGACGACGTGAGATATCGATCGACTTGCCTATCGTTTTTTTCTCGCGCCAATTCAGACCCTCCCTCTGCCAATCCTCCTCTTGGTATGTAATGTATGCGTTATTTACACGTTGGTATATCGATCTTAACAAATACGAACAATTCCCTGGATCAACGAAAAAAAAAAGAAGAAAAAAGAATCACACAACGTATTCAACTAAATCGTTACTCGATTATTAATCGTCGTTTTCTTCATCTCGTTATTATATAAACTGGCAACAATTAACAGTCCTATGGTTCCGATGGAACGTCACGATTTTCCTGCCGATCGCGCATTTTTTTTTTTACCTCATTTATTTAATTTTTTTAATTTCGAAATATCGATCGACAGAAAAATCGTTTCGTCGCTATATCCGAGAGCGATAGATCATCGCGTATATCGGATTAAAAATTGTGAGACTCTCGATTAATCTACAGTACGGAAGCCTCAGTTCTACCGCTCGGAGGTGTCGTCGCCGTCGTCGTCGTGGGGGTCGTCGTCGTCGTCGTGTGGCTACTTGAGTTGTTGTTGTTGTTATTATTGTTGTTATTGCTCGCCTCGCCAGCGTGACTCGAGCAATAGAATTTTTTGTGAGCTATAAATGTGCTCAGGTAGTTGAAGCTGATGTCGCACGAGCGACAATAACGGGGTCCTGTTTTGCTGGGATCGAGACTTTCCTCGGGGGGCGGCGTATCTTCGCGTTCTTGTTTCACTTTGCTCGGCACCGCCGTGGCTGGGGGCGGCGGTGGTGGCGGAGGTTGAGGACTTTTTCTCACCTCTGCCTTACCGTTGACCTGAACTTCCGCCGGGATTTCCTCGGGGGTCGTCGCCGGTGGGGGTTCGGGCGTTGGTACGGTTGCGTCGTCGTCCAGAACGCAAGTGATGTAAGTTTCCTCCTGAATTAAAACCAACAAAGTTAAACATTAGTTATCGATGTCAAAAAATGCACATATCAATCGCGAGGGTCCGAGAAAATTTCTTAAATAAAAAAATAAAAAAACGAAAGTTTACCTGCAGATCAGTTCCACGTTTTTCAAAATGCATTCTTATATGGGTCCTCATGCCGCGAAGTGTGTTACCCTTGTAACGGCAAATCGTACAACGAAAAGCTTTGACGCCTTGATGAGCGTCCATATGACGTTGAGCCGCTCCAGCGGTGGGGCTTACGGCCCCGCAGACTGGACATCTCCATCCCCCGGTTGGTCCGCTGGTGCATGTATGCGTACCGCCGGGTTCGATAATCGCCTGTAATATACAAATTGGATTAAATATCGTTCGGAATAATTTCGTTTGAATGACTTTTGGAGTTATGCGTATTGCGAGTACCGACCTTGCATTTTGGACACCGCGTATGATGCTCCTGTGGTTCCGGCCTTTTCGGACAATAGAACGCCTGATGAGCAACGAGATTGTCCATAGAAGCAAACTTGATACCGCAGGCTGCGCATATCAATTGGACGAGCGGCGGCGACGGCGTGCCGGGCGGCGGTGGACTGCATACCGTACTCTCCCTCGCCTGGCAGTAATGTTTCTTGTGAGCTACGAAATTCTCGTGTCGGCAGAAGACGATATTGCATTCTTTGCAACTGAAAGCACAATTATTTCTTCGATTACACATTTTATCTTCAAAAATAATAAATAATAAATAATAAATAATAAATAATAAATAATAAATAATAAATAATAAATAATAAATAATAAATAATAAATAATAAATAATAAATAATAAATAATAAATAATAAATAATAAATAATAAATAATAAATAATAAATAATAAATAATAAATAATAAATAATAAATAATAAATAATAAATAATAAATAATAAATAATAAATAATAAATAATAAATAATAAATAATAAATAATAAATAATAAATAATAAATAATAAATAATAAATAATAAATAATAAATAATAAATAATAAATAATAAATAATAAATAATAAATCGCTTACCGTGAAACGCCCTGCTTAACGAGAACTCCGGGAACCGGCGGTGGCGGAAGTTCAGCGAGTCTAAGTGCGAGTTCCGTTGGCGGTGGAGGTTGAGCGGATCCTCCGGTCTGGGCGGCAGGCAGAGATCGCGTTCTCGGACTTCCGCTTCCTCTCGATCTCGGACTGCCGGGCGGTGGTGGAAGAGACGACGGAGCTGGCGAGACTCTGTTCTCCTTCTCGTCTTGTTGTATCGGCGATCTTCTCACGCTGAGATCGAGGGGCGTTGATGCGGCGGAGGACGGCGACGTTGATAGCGCGGGAATGGATATCGACGATGGTGTTGCCGGTTTGTTCGCCACCCTTAAAACGGCGGGCGGATCTTGAACGGAATTTTGACTCGGTGCCGGACCTCGGGTCATCGGTTGTAGCGATCCATTCGGCAACAGGAAGCACGGTGTGTCGGGTGTCGGTAGCGACGGAGCGGCGAGAACGCTTGCACCGCGGAAGAGAGAATACGGTACTATTAAAATAGGATTAGTCGGCAACGCGAGACACGGTTGAGGTGGTGGCGAGTCACCGGGACTCGAACTCGTCGGTGGCGATGCCTTCGCCGTCGGCGGGGCCGGTGCATCTTTCACCACGTGCCTCGTACTGCAATAATGCGTTTTATGCGCGCGATAGGTTTTCAACGAACTGAATCTTATGTCGCAATTGCGACAGTATCTCTCGGCTTCTTCGTTCAACGAGCCATTAGCCGACGTCGAATTTGTCACACTGGAGACAACGGCGACCGGTGTCGTTGGGGCCGGTGGTGCCGCTGGCGATGAGGCGTGCATTCGCATGTGTCGATTTAACGAGACTTTCTTGTCGGCGCTGTAGGAACAGTGAGGACAGGCGTATGCCTTTCGTACTTCGTACTTATTGCCGCCGGTCTTCTCGTCGTCGTCGTCGTTCGCGTTATCCTCCTCGAGTCGCGGCCTGTGAGCGCAGTAGAAGGTACGGTGTGCCTCGAGAGTACTCGCCGAACTGAAGCGGATACCGCAAGGTGGACATATCAACGGCGCTGGCCGCGATGGCTCTACCGTTATGGACTCCTTTCCGTCGGTCGGCAGAACGAACAGACGTCCGGTAGCAATGGCTGTTAAAAAAAATACATAATGATCAAAATTAAAAGCGTCATCATGATTACCACGATCATTGCCATCATTTTGCGTTATCATTTATTTTATTTTTTTATGTTTTTATATTTTTTATTTTATTTTTTCATTAATTTTAAAGATTTTCTCTTACCATTTTGAAGACCAGGAGGTAGAGCCGTATTTGGTGGCGATACGTTATCCGGTTTGATAGTGAGAGCGGCAACGGTCGCCGGTCTCAAAGCCGGATCCGTAGCCAGACTAGCATTCAGTCTGAGTCTCGGTGCAGCATAGTCGTCGAGACAAATTTTCTTTGGCTCTGACGGTGACTCGTCCGAGCGTCTCGAGTCTTCGGAGTCTCTTCTGCTCGCCTCGCGTCTTCTTCCCGATGAGACGGATCTTGGTGCATCTTCGGCATCCTTATACGTTCGTGAACTACAGACGACGACATCGTCGTCCGTGTCGTTTCTTGCCGGTTTTGGACTCGAATCTTGTGCTCTGTTCGTTCTTCCCGCTCCCGTTGCTCCACCATGACGCTCTCGAATTCCTTTGGCGATCTGATCGAGAAATGAAAAAAAAAAAAAAAAAAAGAATTGTAAATTAATCATTTCTCGACTATGATCCACGCGTGAGGCGCGATATTATTGTCTAGAATGAGCTTTGAATTTCTTATAAATAGATATGAGTCATCGAAACTATGCGAGAGTTCGACGATCGATCGAGTGTTTGGATCCCATTTGAAATCGAAGATTATATATATATATACTAGCGTTTCCCCGGGCTCGCGCGCTCGCTCGTCAATTGTAAACTATTTTGAGTTAAGACCCATTTGGGGAATATTTTTGCTTCTTTCTCCGCCGCCGACCACCGCTGCTGCCTCCTTCGAAATCTCCTTAGAGGAACTTAGAATATTTTGGCCTTCCTCTCCCACGCTCCTCCCTATCCCCCCCCCCCCCCCCCCCCCCCTTCGACCGAAAATATTGTAAGTCCCTCTAAGGAGGACTTAGAATATTTCGAGTCAAGGCCCCCTTAGGGACTTAGAATATTTCGAGTCAAGGCCCTCTTGGGGACTTAGAATATTTCGGCCTTGGGGAGGGTCAGCTTCACCGTACGGGGGGAGGCTCTCCATTTGGTGAAGCTGACCTTTTTCCCCTTTTAATAAAGGGAAAAGGGTCAGCTTCACCGAAATGGACCTCCCCCACCTTATGGTGAAGCTGACCCCCTCGATTCTTGTACACGGCGGCGGCGACAGCGGCGAAATGTTTTTATATATATAGAGAGATATATATATACATCACTCACCTCGAAGTCCTCCGTGAGACTGGCCAGTCGCTTCCTGGCGTCCTCGCTGAGTACGCTAAGTCGTAATCTGATGTCCTCGCCAGATGAATTCGATATTATGGTCGACGGTGCAGGGGCAGTAGTAGTATTACTACTGCTTGTCAGTCTTGGAGGCGGTGGATGACTCGAGTCCTCGTCGATCGCCGGTGCAGCGGGACTCGAGACCGCTGAACCTCCACCCTCTACACCGCTACTCACCGACGGTGTCTTCTCCGAATCGCTCCACTCCTCATCTTCCCCTGTAAAATAGCAAAAAAAAAATTGTTATCGATACAATGAACAAATTATTACTGCAAACTGCAATAAATACATTATTGAAAATACAACAAATTAATTATATTTAATAACTGTACATAATAGAAAACAAAAATTAACATATCACGAACAATCGTAAATACGATAATACATTAACAAAAAAAAAAAAATGTATAGAGTGCAATTAAATAGTTTTCGATTGAATTCACGTTTCGAGACACGTACATTTAATTCTTACGCCTTTGCACACGACCACGTGGTCCGATGACTCGCGGGAAACCACCATAGAAACCGGATCTGCGATACGGATCGCTAACCGGAGGTGGGAACTTGCGTGCGATCGTTTCAAACCGGAAGTAACACTCGTGGGCCAACGTCGACGAGACTGACTCGCGAACCCAAGTGAGACGACAATCGGGGCGAAAAAAAAAACACACACTGGAACGAGACTGTAGTTGGAAGAAAAAAAAAGACGCGTTTCCGAGTAGTACGCACGAAGAAACGATGCGTCCCCGCGGCCGTCCGCGTCCCTAATGGCAACGCGCCACGCTAGGCGATGCGTACCCTACATTTCTATCTCACTCGCTGCCCCGTATCGCTGTTGGATTTTCTCTTTCCCTCGTTTCGTGATCCCTTCCAACTGCGCTCCGCGCGCCTCCCTCTCGCTTCCACTCGCAGCTTTTGATGCCTCGCTATCTTCGGTTAATCTATCTGCTTCTTCCCCCGTTTTACGCTCTCACCATCCCTGTTGCGTTATCCCTACCCAACTTTCGTACTCAGCTCATCGTCGACGAACCAAAGGCAACGATGCCTTCGTGGCCCTTTGCGCAGGTCGAAGGTTCGAAGAGTTCGTGTGTGCCCTGCAGGGCCACTCGCTGCCGAGGAGCATGAGGATGAAAGATAATAGGGCGCTACGGTACACGAAACCGTTCAAAGAGAATCGGTGATAAGGCGACGGAGACGCGCGGACTTCTTCGCAAGATTATTATTAATTCAATTATTAATAAATCATTGATAACGGAGATTAAAAGGATTTTGATATTCTATTGTAAGGCAGAAACTGTTGTTGACTTAGAAACAAAACAAAAACTCAGGGATTTTCGAGTCGTGAGTTCCAATCATTTTGCTGAGAGATGAAAAAAAAAATCTCTACATTAGCATTTCCCATATTTACGATACGAAGTAAACAAATAGCAAATTCGTGATCAGCGGGGAAATAATGGATCGATCATAGTATAGGAATGACGATTGGATAAAATATTCGAAAATAATACAAAAAAAACATTTTTGCTCCAAAATTGATCAGTGAATTTTTTTTTCATAAAACATCGGTAATCTCCGAAAAAAAAATATTCTTTTTTTTTTTTTAATTCTGTCGCGAAGTTAATTATAGTTTTATCATAGTGCATATACACCTCGAGGCTCAATATCAAGATGCGAACTTCTCGGTTCCGACTATAAATACAACATGTACGGTATGCATATGCTTATCGCAGTTTCGAAACGAGAGAAAAAGAAGTAAAGAAAGAAAAAAAAACGGCGAGAGGACAGTGACATATCACAAGTGAATTTCCAAGAGAAGAGACTTGGGTGTCTCTCGCTCTCCGTAGTTTCTCGTTGGGTCTTCGGTCACACAGCTCGCGAGAGAACGATATTTCCAAGCGAGGATCTCTATCCGTCGGGGAGGACTGGACTCGAACTTCTCGTCGTCGTTGTCGTCGTTGTCGTCGTCGAATTACCCGGATACTTTAATTGCCTCCTCGGGCGAGGTTCGCCGTGAGGGATATAGAGATTCACGGTGAGATTGGTGACCGAAGAAGGAAGAAGAAGGGTACGTGCGATGAAGAGGGAAGACGAATAAAACCGGCGAGTGAACGAACACACAGATGGGAGTAAGAAAGAAATAAAATAAAATATAGAGGGGTAGAAGGAGAGAAAATATATATGTATATATACTTATATGTTATATATATATATATATTTGCCGCCCTCGCGAACGCTCTTCTAGGCTATCCGTCGTTCGCATCTCACGTGGCAGCAACACCAAAGTATATAGATATATATGTATAACAAGACTGGACACTCGGGCGCTGTGTGCATCAGTGCAGTACGGTGCATATCGGTGAAGTGCACGCTGGTACCGTGTTCTCCGTTCTGTAAATAAGCAGTCATCGATGGATCGGGACTAACGCTCCCTTGTCTCACTCCTCCTCGCCGTATTCTTCCTCTTCTATCTTTCCTCGCGTTTCGCCTCTCTTACTTCTGTTCTCAACGATTGCGATGTGAACTACTATAGCGACCGTTCTCAAGGATGTTCGATCACTCGACGCAATTTAATTTTTTTTTTTTTTTCGATTAATGCAAAATTCGACATTATCACAATTGCGCAATAGGCTATAGATTAATTTTATAATATCTTACATAATAACATTTTTAAAAATCGAAAATTTGTAACTATTACGTCGATTTATTATAATATTTTTTTTGAATTTTTAGCGAAGTATTAACTGTCCATTAAGGATGGGTATTGAACATTAAAAGTGAGCGAATGAACGATCACACTTATTAGAATTATAGAACGATTCCAGGGGATGTAAGCGAGGCGACGAGCCTTCGCCACGAGGGTGCAATATATCTCGAAGTCTACGCGGCTCGTCGTCGGGCGTGCAATAGCCGGGGACCTCTTGCGAAGGGTGAGAGAAAGAGAGCCATAAGAGAGGGCGGGGGAAAAGAGAAAAACGGTAGAAGGGCGGGAGAGGGTGTACACGGTCGCCATTAACATATCCGCGAGCTGATAAGACTTTCTCGGAACCGATACCGCCGCCACAACTATACTACCACCTTCGCATCGAGCCGGTCGACGTCGACCTCGTCGTCGTCGTCGTCGTCGTCGTTTCTCTCGTCTGCGCGTATTTTTTTCGAAGCTTTCTTATATGCCACAAGAGAACTCGCGCGAAGGGAGAAATAACCAACGGAGAGTAGACTGAATAGTCGCTGAGAGAAAGACGAAGGTTTAAACTCTCGCGGGTGCGACGTTTTATGTAAGAAACTATGGGGGGGATATAGGCGTTCTCGCGCGAGTACCGCTTGACTTTCTCTCTTTCCTCTTTATGTTACACCGCGAACATTATTGTTCGCGATCGTCCGGCGAGACTTTCGCACTCGACGACTAGTCCCCCTCCCACCCTCCTTTAGTCAAAGATAAAGCCACATTCGCGCCAACTGTATTGCTGCTGCTGCTGCTGTGTCTAACTCGGAAGCGTGTAACGCGGATATATAGAGTTAGGTAGTCCGCGGAAACGTGCGGTCACGCTGTATAAGAGACGTACTACGGGGCCTCGGAACCTTATCTCACCCGGTCAGTACGAAGGAGCGACTCAACAATTTTTTTTTTTTTTTTTTTTTTTTCGTGTATCAGCTACACCCCCGGTAGTTGTAATATAAGGACCAGGAAGAAACAGCTTTTAAATCCACTGCTTAACTTTAATACCCGGTGAGAAAGTTAGAGAGAGGTCTACACGATCGCGATACGCACGGATATCACGCGCGTGATTGTCTTCGAAGGATTCTTGAGATTTGTTGGTCAGTTTCATCGAAATGTATTTATGCATCACGAATAAATAAAATAAAGACATTCTAAAAAATATTTTTATGCAATATTATTATTATCCGGACTAATCGATGAGTAAAAATGCGTTTTCTGTCCTATTTTCATATCGTGAATCGTTTGAATAACGTTATAAATTATTTTTAAAAACTGTAACTTCTTTTTCACGTAAAAATCATGAAAACCATTTCTGATGCTGAATAAGCGTTTCCGGAAAAAAAAAAACATTATCATTAACATATCTATCGATTGCAGCTTTCGTTATTTCCATTGCAAATATCTCACAAAAACTCCGGTAAAAATCCTTCTGAAATTCGACACATTACCGTTTTATCCACATTTCAAGATATCACATAAAAATTCCATCTCCAGAACATGTATTTGACCCGATCAGCGACCTTCCCTAACCTGAAGAAATAGGACATGAAAGGATTGTTCGATGCGTTTCAGAGAAGCCAATGAGATATCATACGGCGATTTAATGTTCTTTTATTTTAATTCGAGCGAATAGAGACCCTGTGCCCTTGAGGACATCAAGGTCTTCATCCAACACCGAGAAATCTCTTTCTGCCAGGTATAGTAGAGGTGGAGAAACAGAAGCAAGAGTAGCTTCATCTCGAGGCGCTATGCAAATAGGATCCCGATCGTGACGGGGAGCAACACGCGACGTACTGGTAACAGAGGGTTTCTCTCTTCGACTTCTTCGATCTCTCGCTCTCTGTGTGCTCTTGGCAATGTCCTCATGTGCTTCTTCTCTTCGGGGTCCTCTGATTTTTCGCTCGGCTCCTGAGTGAGTCCTCTGTCCTCCGTCGCCTCTCTTTTCCTTTCTTCTCTCGGTTAGTTCGGAGAGCTCGACGGTTCTTCTCGTTGGTATATCCTTATAACTATAGAGATAGAGTGTTAACACACAGATGGAGGAAGAGACTTCTCGCTTCTGTGCTCTCTTACACGGTCACGGGGTAGCGTAGCCCTCCCCGGGTTTCGCCTCTGAGCAGATATGCTAATGCAGGCAAGAGAAGCGAGCGCCCGCGCGATCGTGACACCGTGCTCTCTGCTAAGTGAGAGCTCAAGTCCGCACAAGCGTTCTTTTCTTCTTTCTACTTCTTCCCTCTCGTCGCATCGCGAAAGAGAGAAACAACAGGACCCTTGCCTTGCATTGGTTGCGAGTACGTATCGCTGCTACTCGAGCCCTATACCCCGAGATTCTACTTCGTATTGCTACCCTCACCGGTTTGATACCCGGCTGGATGGCTGCTGACTGTTTCCTGTGTGAAGGGACTTTACTTATACGATCCGCTACGTCGAGAGTTTCTCCTTCGTGCTTCGAGAACCTCATCGACTGGTAGTCGTATTGTTCCTTATGGTACTACGAACTCGTTGCTCGCGAAAGACATGGAGAAAGTTTCTCGATTTGATTCTCCTTTTTTTTTTTTTTCATTTTATTATTGTCCCGTCTTTGCGTTGCCTCGTTCGCGATCGTTGGAATTCCTTCGGTTCTTCTTTTATAGAGATTTGTATTGTTTTTCGTAGCTTTTTAAACATCGAATGGATTCATTTCAATTGCCAGTTTTCTCGTCGTTTTTTGTATTACGCATGTTTCGTTTTTTCGACGTTTTTGAGGGAATAAAACCAATGGAACTATTGCAAGTTTACAAGGAAGATGAGGGGAGATCTCTCATTCGTTGCTACGTCGAGTCGTAGCAACGCAATGTCTTCCTTTTCGCGAGAGTCTTGCAGTCGGGACAGTCAGCCGGCGCCGAGAAGCGTATGTAGCGGGACGAAGCGCGGACGGGGACACGTGGAGAGCAGAGTTTTGTATGAATAATGCACTCGCTAACGCGATCACGGGAGACTTCTTGGAAGGGTTCGACATTACCAATGAGACAGAAGAGACCCTGAACTCAATGAGATTGAAATTGAAAGAGTTTAAAACAGATAGTCGAATAAAGTAATTCATTTAAAAAATCATTGTTCGTTTGGAAGTATTTGCAAAAAAAAAAAAACCAATCAAACATTGCATTAAAGAAATGATAAAAACTTAAGCAAAGCCGTTAAAAAAATAATAATAAATTATACTTAATAATAATAATAATATTAATAAATACAAAAATTGTAATTAATTTATTTTAAAAAATATCAATTTAAGATATAAATAATAATAATAATTGATTATTATTATTATTATTTAAAACCGCTTTGTCGAAGTTTTTTTCATTTATTAAATGCAAAGTTTAATTGTTTTTTTTTAAATAAGTACTTTCGATTAAAAATCGTTTTTTTACATTAATGAATTATTATTATTATTTATGATGTGATAATAGTGATAAAAATGTCTTCGAAAATAAAAATACTTTAGTTCTCGAATGTTTCATCGTTTCCCATTTCACCTGTGAGCATATTTTCTGACGCATTCACCAACATCTCAATGTTCCACGAAAGCGACACCCAAGACACGGTTTCTGGTCACGCTGAGCGATCTTTGTCTATCTTAATCTTTCTCTTAGAGGGGCCATTCTCGAGGAGAACTCCGTTCGAGGTAAAGCGGAATGGACGAGATCTCTCTCGAGAGTGAGCGTTCATTGACTCGTTCGACTAATCTCCCGGCTCCTCGGAGACCCGATCTTGAGGACGCGATTGCGTCTAGTCGGGTATAGGCTGTGGATTTCGTACGTGTTCTCTTCCATTCTCTATGTCCGTCGGTGTGTTTAGTCCGTCGGGAGCTTAGAATTCGAAGGTTACACCTCGCACGCGAGTCCATCTCGGTTTACGACGATATCTTTTTGTTTTATATATTTGCTGTCCTCTCTCTTGGCTCTAAGATATTTCGGAGGTGAGGAGAGATTAGTAATCCCGATGCTACCAAACGAGAAATAAGACTTTAATCCGCTGGGACTTTAAAGTGATTCCCTTTCGAGTCTCGCGTCTTCTCGATTTAAGGTTCCATTTTTTTTTTTTTTTTTTTCGTTGTTTTTTATTTTTATGTCACGAATTCAATAATACGAGACGCTATTCACCGATGCTGTTGTCGCACTGTCACCGATATTGTCTCGAGTGAGTCGTTTCGCGAGTCCCGCGAGCCCCTGGAAGGCTACGGTTACAACGTCGCACGTATGTGGGAGTCACGAGAGAAGCTTAATTCGATCGTTGTAACCAGAAATAACAGCAGCAAGTCCCTTCCGATCTCTTCGAGTGTATAAGGGCGAGAGACATTAATGTTCGACCTTAAGGACCTCAGACAGATGTACGAGAATCGCGCGCGCGCGCGAGTGCGCTCCCCCTTAACGACAACCGAGAATAAGAGAAGAAGTCCACTCGACCCTTTGCCTTATTTATGATCGCTCGATACGCTTCTCTCTTACACTCGAGCGGCTTTGCAATGACGATTTAAAAAAAAAAAAGAAAAGAAAAGAAACAACAAAAAAACGGGATAAGAACGAGAGCAGCAAAAAGAGAGACATAGTATCGCACGTATGGACTTCCGCGAATGAAACGAATCGAATTAACCCCTTCACCGACCCGCTCGTCCGGGTGCTACTTCTCGTTCTTCTTCTTCTTCTTCTTCTCGTTCTTTCGCCTCCTCTCTCCGACTCTCGAGACCGTAATCCTTTCGCGGCATTCGAATACGTCGTGTAAAATTGCATTCCATCTCATGCATCAGTGAAATTCCGTCCATTCGTCTTGTTTTTTTTAATTTATTTGAACGCAGGCAGAAGAAACGGCGGTGTGCGCGATAGTTATAACGGCGTGTGCTCGTTTTGTCACGACATTAATTGAGACATTAGTTTAAATGACCGGTAAAATTATCGTTCACGATCTCACACAGCAAAGAAATAAATTCGATGTTTATATTCTTGTGCAAAAGTGTTTATACACGTTGGGGCAGGTGCCGGATTAATCGGTTTATTTTCGATCGACTTTAAGTTTTTTTTTGTAGTGACTTCTTTGAGTTTTTTTTTTTTTTTTCTTCTTTGAACTTCAGGGACACAATCTCGCGTGCTTCGGTTTCGTTCGTATTTATATATATATTTCGTTTCTCGCGCGACAAAAGTTGAGATCTATTAGCGTGGTAAATATACCGAGGGATGGTCGTCGTCGACGGGGGCGCGTGCGAATTCTCCGGAGGCTTTTGGTATAACGTTGAATATGCAGAGGCCAGAGGATGGTTTATACGTGTCGCCGATTAAGCCTCGAGATGGGGTAGTCATTAAGAGATAACGGGCCCCGTTGACACCGCGAAGACACTCCCGACGATAAGAGACGAGAGGCGCGCACCTTCTCGCCACTGTCGGCACTTTCCGCACCTATAACGATATATATACCTAAACGCCACTTTTGCTTCCCTTATATTTACACCTCCGCGTGGTAACAAGACAGTAAGAAATTAATCGTGTATGAGCCTCGAGTTCTCTCGCGAACTTCGTCACGAAGCAGCTGCAAAGCATCTCCCCCCTCCCCTTCCCACTCGGTTAAATAATTTCATTTATCAAATTAAATAACTTAATTAAGTTGAATCATTAAAGTCGTTCGAATAAAATGTCAAACGATCTTGAGGTCCTTGACTCCCGTAGAAATATATCTTTCATTCTCGAAATCGCGACTCCAGACGCTAAGAGATCGAATCGTATTTGGTGACTAAGAAACTTTTATTCGGATATTAAATAATGAAAAGTGAAGAATACAAGCCGAAGGATATTTGTGAAGGTTCGGGGATAGAATGAATAAAATAATGATGGAAGAAGAGAAAAAAAAATCTTCCCGCAGATAATGGAGTGGAAGATAGAGAATAAATGAAAAAAAAAAATGGTGGGGATAAATGGTAGAAGAAACGACGGGGGTAGGGAGAGAAAACAGCAGAAAGCTCAAACCTCGGAGTTCCCTCCCTCATTCTCGTCTAGCGATCTAATCTAACATTCCCGCGCTGCGTGCCTAATTAAAGATCGATATCTTCTCGATATTATTGCACTTCCCTCCCCTCCCTCCCTCCGTGTTCGGTCCGGGGGTCCCTCTCGCACACATGCACCCGTCGCTCGAGACGCCTCTCTGTGAACTCCGTTATGGCTCTCCCTTTCAGTCTCCTCGCTCTCTGCTACCCCCTTCTCGCGAGTTTCACCCCCGTCACCCCTAGCAGGTTATTAAATTCTCTTATCTCGAGGATCTGGTCCGGCCGCGGTCCTGCTTCGGCTATCTGATCCGTCCCAACCTCCGCGGCAAACCGTTCTCTCTTCTCTTTCCTTTACTCTATCATTGCCAGTTTATATCTACGCTCCTCGCACTCTCGTTATACGATCTTTCGTTGGACCTCGTTTCGTTCTCGCGCTACGCTTGTATACGTTACGTTTCGATCCTCGATACCAACACTCCCTCCTTTTACCACTACATTGTTATATTTTTCTTTCGCGTTTTAATATTGTTTCTATAATTGACTCGATTAAACGGCACAGTCATCGGCGATTCATGGTGTTTTGGTGTTTAAGATTCTATTATAACGATTTCAAAGATCTAAAAACGATCTATTCCCATGAAACGAAGTATATAGGTATATACTGAGATATATACAAGATACAGAACTTTTTGGCGCGAAATATATTCCATTTATCTGCGAAATATCAGCCGAGATATAATCCCGAAAAAAGTATATAGAACAAGAAAAATATAAAAGAAAATATATTAAATTCGACGTTGTTATATAATTAATATAATAATAATCATATATTGTAGATATATTTTGCGATATACTTTTTTTCTCGATGTTTTCAATTTAGATAATTATGCTAATAACATTTTTTTAAATCTATTTTGATATTATTTTTATTATTTATTTTATTCGAGACTACAGTCATTTTCTATGTAAGTTATTCTTCTCATTATTTAATAATTTTGTTATATATACATTCGTGTGATCCATCGATACTTCCATCGATCGGTAAGACCCAATGCAAATGACTCATCCGGCAATGATTATTCAATGATTGATAATTCCATGTCAGACGAGTTGTAAGAGATCGTAAAACTAATTGGCATCTTGAGAGATGGCGAGGCGAACCGGAAACGCATCGAAGCCACTCGATGCCACTCCGACATAGAGATCGTAAACATAATTCGTTTCAGCGTGAAAGAAGATTTTCTCCTCTCGGTGTGACGAGATGAGATGAGAACGATGGACCAAACGGGGCGGAGGAGGAGGAGGATGGGGAGGGGGAGAGGGTGGGTTGCTCGCGCGGGATTATTCTGGAGCACCGGGTGTCCCTCGGTAATTATTCATTCGGTCGACTCCCGGGTGGATCCCGCCAGTGGTTACGGGATAAAGATCTTAAAACGTCGAGGAGAGTCCCCGAAGAAGGAGGACGGAATGAGTACCGGTGTGTATTATGCCTCTCGAGTTTGTGAGGGAGAGGTGTCCCATGGAACGTTCTCGCGTACGTCGCGCTGCTTAACCGATACGAAATCTTGTGTGTGTCCCACCGGTCGTGTCGTCGTTCCTCTCCACCATCTACGTCCCCGTTGTCTCTCGTATATAGCAAACGTGAAAAAGAGGAGGTGGAGGTGGATTGAGCGAGATACGCGCTTAAGAGACACGAGAGTGTTGAGGACAGGACGAGAATGAGAGAAACGCGTGACTGTATATATATATATATACAGATACAGATATATACATACACACGGATGGAAAGGGGGTTTAATGTATGCACACCGGGAGAGAGTTCCGAGCAGAGCGATAATTGCCCGACGTTGCATTGGGCTTCGAGAGTTCTCGAGGCAGGTACCCGGAGAACGCGATATTCACGCGGCAGGACGATCGTCACGTCTCAATGTTCGACTCTGAATTTCTCTCAATACTCGAGCATATCGATTATTGGCCGATTTACAACGAATCAAATTGCCATCGTAATTGCAAGGGTTACTAATTTAATAATGTAAGATTAGAGGCGAGAGAAAAAGATTTTTTTGTTATTTTGCATTCGATTATTTTTTTTTATTTTGTGATTATGATAATTACATTTGTTATCAATTTTATGATCGTAGGCATTAAAGCTGGTTAAACGCTGCACCGAGGGTAGTCCGAGGCTATAAGGGTAGTAACCCGTCCAGTGTGATATACGTTATATAGAAAAGGGTCTTGCGGATGGCAAAGGGGTTGAACGGCGTCGACGGCTACCCGCCGCAATATTATTTACGAGGGTTGTACAGCTCGTCCGTTCTCAGGAGTCATTCGCAATCTCGCATAGATCCCCAGCGTGTCTGTGTGTACGCAACTCTGCACCTGTGTGTATACTGTTTCTATAATAATGTAGTATATATAAGGTGTACAACGCACAGCGCGAAGCCCGAGATCGGTACGTGGCTGGGCAGCGTACGCGAAAGAGCGCATTAACGCGGGAGTAAAGTGGCTCTCTACTTGAGGGTATAAAGGGTAGTTTTGTGTACATTGCTGCTTGCGAGGCTCACGGGGTTACGGCCACTCCGTGACTTCGGCTTCGATAGCTCCTGTCGACTGTATACGCGCTTCCATATATGATGATATATGTACATTGAGCTTATGTACGGAAGAAACGGGGCAAAATGGACCATTATAAAAAAAATGTGATGAGATACATTAAAAAAAAAAAAACTCGTCTGAGCTAAAAAAAAAATTGCAAATGAACTTTCGTGATTTTTTTTTTCTCGTCATTTATTATATCAGGGTAAAGGTATTCCATGACGGAATCTTGCAGTTATGTGCTTGGAAATTGAAACAAACATTCAGGATTGTAAGATTTTAATAGTGTTCCATTTTGCCCCTTGAATATAGTTTTGTCGCGTTTTCCTCCACACCTTACCACGGGCATCGTATCGCGCACCCTTTTCACTTCAAATGGGGATGACGGGGGTGGTTTGTAAGTAAAATTCTTTAGCTTTCATCTCCTGAAGCTCGAACGGGACCGTAACATAAATTTGCCCAGAATAACGTTATTCAATCTTCTCCGCGGGACCTCGTAAAAATTATATCTGTACTGTACGAAGCTCCCGCGCATTATTGTGCCGTGTAACCCCGAGAGACGAAAGGAACGTCACGCCGGGGTATAACAGAGGGAACATCGTCGTATAAATAGGATTTTTATGACGAAGGCTAAGCGTGCGCAGACATTTTAGAACGTTGGATTATAGGACGTTGAGAAGCGAAAAAAAATATATATATCGCGCGAGAGAAGAATCTGTGTACCGGGAGAGTTCATCGATGACCGGCCTCGACAGAGGGTTCAGGCGACACGTTGAAAAAAACGAGAGGAAAAAAAAAGATAAAGATGGAAAGAAAAGATGAGAGAACGAAGGAGATATTCGTCGTGCGGGAAGCTCGAGAGCTGAAAAAAAAGGTACTGCACTTAGCCGATGGAAGCGGATAATATGTCGCGCGAGTGAGAAAGAACGAGAGATGATATGAGAGTGCAGCCAGCCACGGAGGTCTATCTCTTTCTTTCTTTCTTTCTCTCGTTTTCTTTTATACTTTTCTTTCTATATCTCTTCTCTCGTCTCTTCTGCTGCTGCTGCTTGCTGCTTGCTGCTGCTGCTGATGCCTGAGCTTATCTCGCCGGCAACCCATTCACGTGGGTAGCCCGGCCCCGTTATCTATCGTAAAAACTTCGACTTTAACCAGCCCAGGGATCATAATCGGGCGCTTATCTACGAAAAAGCTTTCTCCTCTCCGGCATCTCCGAGACCGCGCGCGCGCGCGCGCACTCTTACTCGCCAAAGGCTATCTCTCCTCCACGTTTCTTATTCTTCTTCTCTCTGTCTCTTCTTTTCCTCATCTGTCCCCGACTCGATGTATATACGTACGTACGATATGCTACGGCGGTAACGCGCGCGCGAACGAACGCGACTAGCCGCGCGCGGCTATCGCGGTACCGCGCGTTCTTCTTAAGATGGGATATGCAAGAACTGTGCGCGCGGTGTGTGCGCGCGCTCACCTTCTTATCGGGCGAAACTTTGGACTTGAAACACGCGAAGGATGAGATCGGTCGCGAGAGAATATCGAGAGAGCGAGAGCGGGGACTAGAGATACGGGGACGAGACAATGGAACAAGAGGTTTGTCTTTGTTTCGAGATTTTGGTGATACAAGTATATAGTCACCTATGGTTCACGGTAATGTTTAACCTTCAATTGTATTAAGGGTGCGGGATCGATACTTTCTGGTAAAAAAATCCGGTTTTTTTTCCGTGGAAAAAAATCTTATAAAAAATTTAATGAGTTGTCTGATCGTGTGAAAAAAATTTCACTTTTTTTTTTTGAAAGGTTCCACTTTTTAAAAATATTTTATAATAAATAATGTTTTCTTTAAAAAACTATAACGCTTCTCTGAAAATCTTTAATATTCGGATTTGAGAATTCTTTCACATGATCAGAACACTATTATATGGAATTAGTGATACGATATTTTTTCGTCTGCAAAAAAAAAAACACTTTTTCTTGACGACAATCACCGAAATTCCTTCTTAAATTGCAAACTTTTTTTCTCGAATACCAAAACAAAAAAAAACAAAAAATTGATTTAGAAAAGAGAAAAAACAAAATTCCCGTTTTCTTTTTCCAAAGTCGCGTTAACTAAAAATAAATAGTTCCCACAACATAAAATGACGAAAACCCGAGTTTTCGAATGCTGAGGAATATGAAAACAATTGACATTTCGAGAGGTTCGTATCGTGATATAATCGCGAATGAACACCAGCGCGGAATAGAGAACAGCAGGACGAGTATCGGAGTCGCACAGTAATTTTCCCCCTTTCGCTGCAATCGAACCGACTACATCTCACGAATCTCGATGACGCCGTTGTCTCGCCGTGTATGTATTCACTGTTTCCCCCCGCGATGAGTCAGAGATTAAAACCGAGCGTTGAGTCTCTCTCGATGTCGGGGAGGAGGGAGGGGTGGGGGAGGGGGGGGGGGGGCAAACTCGCCGGAATCGACGCGATCGACCAAACTTTCGGCACGCCTGGCATTTCCTGACGCCTATATATCCGTATATTTTATATCTATATCTCCGACCGACATACATGTCTCGAAGAATGTATAGTTATCGAGTCCCACAGTTCGAACCTGTCGGGTCGATGGCGAAACTCCGCAATTGCCACGATTAAATTATTTTATTTGAGCTTTGATACTCAATTTAAATACGAAATAAAATACCAACATTGTTTTTTTACATAAAGACGACACTCAATCACCCCAAAAATCAAAAAGTCGCCGAAACGCAGTATAAAGTACAAAATTCGTCGATTTACATCGCGCGCGAAGAGACCACAAGAAAACGAAAAAATCTCCGAGGCTTTTAGCCGCTTTACGAGTCCGGCGACAAGATATCGTCGAGCCGCGAGGTGGAGAGTTCGGAAAAGAGAGTGAAAGAGATTTCTCTCTCGTAAGAGGGTGGAAAGATGTCCGTACGACGACGGGGTGGGTCCCGCGGGCCACGCGGCAAGCGTGAGATATCGAGACGTCATATATTGAAAACCATAATTCGTCGCTCGGCTCTCCGGGTTGCATGTATATATTCATACGTGCGATACATATGCATACGCGTATATGGTATCGTAGTACATACCGTGAGCGCTATCTCATCGAGCGTCACAATAAATACTGATTCCTGGAAGAACGAGGTCCCCCCCTCCCGGGTATCCCACACCAGGCATCGGTATAGTGTGGCGAAGTCACTTATGCTTACTTATCCCCGGATTCCCCGGTGGTTCTTGTCTCGTCTTTCCTTCTTTCTCTTTCTCGCTGTCATTCCCCTTTTTTTAACATTTCGCTCGCTTCCACCGAGAGACTCGATCGCATTTTCTTTATTCACTCTTTAGCCCAACAACGGAGTACTCTGTCGTATGCATGTGCGGTGTAAGTATACATATACACACATATATATATATATATACACACGGGTATGCATAGGATGCTGTATAGGTAGGCGAGTCCACCCCCGTTTCTCTTACCGGTATCGAAGAACCGACGCCGATAGTGCGAGGAGTAATTATTCCCGATAGTTCGATATCTCTCGACGCTCTCTCGGAGCGCTCTTCTCCATGCCTTCGATGCTTTATGCTTATGCTTTATAAAAACGCGAGAGATGCCCGAGAGAGCTGCACTCACCGCATCGTTCTTATATACTACTATACATAGTGTATATAAAGATATATATACGTATATATAAAAGTAATCTTTCTTTTTTCTCGCTTTCTCGGGCTTTTTGCATCAGTGCGAACCGAGAGTTCGGGGAAGCGTCAAGCGACATTGGCCAAACCGGTTGGTAATTACAGACGATTAATTACGCACTGGTTGTCCAACGCGTCTTGTACAGAGTTTGTAAATTCGAAATTGAAATAAAATAAGTATAATAAGAGCTGTTTCGTGTAATAAATAATCAATTTTCGTCCGTCAGCGTCGATGATATGTGACATTTTTTCGGCATTATTTTGATCTCGTGCGTTGGCAATTTCAGGCCGAAAAGCGTCTTTGATTTTTTTTTTTGGAGGTGAAAAAACATCTTATCAAAAATTCGATGCGATTGGGGGTTCGTAATGGTGTCCCGAACGCGTAAAAAAATTCTTCGGTCCCAATATAACAATATGTGGAATGAGGTCTTTTTTTTAAAATACTATCTTTAAATTTTTTCTTTTTCCAAAAAATGGCACTTTGGAATTTCTCGGCTCAACTGGACACACTGAATCATTTCTTATTTGCTCTCGCGTCGTAGTAGACGGAGTTTCAGAAAAATGCACATATAGAAAAAAAAATGCGAAATCTGTCTGATGTCTCGCGGTGCTTTCGTAAAAAGGCCGAAAGAACGGACATGACCGGGCATATCGCCGAACATCGGCCCTGATGGTTCGCTCGCGCGCGCGCGGGCGCCCGGTGAACGCACAACGGACGCATTATGCCCCGAGGCCCCGGGTAAAGATAGCGAGTCTCGTGGCTTATCGAAGTAGTGGCGACGTCGGCGAAGCGAGCCCCACTATCCGAGCCGCACGTCCAGACGTTCTCTTCTCTTCGACGTTACCAACCAACTCTCTTTCCTATCTCTTTCGTCTTTCTGGCTCTCTTCTCCATTTCGTCTCTCGTATCTCTGTAACCTTCTATCCCATATCGTCTCATCTATTTCAAATCTTTCGAGATTCAAAGTCTGAATAGAGTTGATACACCAGTCCCGAACGCATCTGTTTCGGGCGATTCCTCTTTATCGCTGAAGTAGCGCCCCAATTATTTTACTGTTTTATTTTATTTTTTATCGTCAGCTACTCTGTATTATAATTATTAAAGAATCTTCTCCCCTTTCTTGTTTTTTCTTTTTAACAATTATTCATTAAAATTATTACAATTATACATATCCTTTTTATTAAATGATATCAGATACATTTTTTTTTTTTCAAATTTAAAACATTCCTATTTCAGTTTCTGGAATACGAGTACTTCCAGTTACTTCCAGTTTCGTGTTGAATTTCTTTGCGAATAAGAATTTCGATACTTGGGGCGAAGATGAAGCTTGTCGCGTTCGAAATTCTCGATGTTTCGCGGCACTTTCGGGCTATAGAAGGGAAGGACTCGGAGTTAGAGAAGCAGGTGGGCGCTCGAAGGGGAGGGAGGAGGGGGGATTTGAGAATAGAGATAGAGAATGAGAAGAAGAGGGTGTGAGAGCGAGGTCGCCGGGTCGTTCGTAGGATGAGAGCCTGGCCGGCGCCGTTATCAGTCCAGAAGGCCTTATCAGCTGGATGCAGCTCCCTTCCAACTGGCGCAGCAACCCCTTCTTCGCCAACTCGGTCTCTCCGCTCACTCTCCGCGTACAGAGAGACGAGACCGCCGATATATAGGTGGAGAAAGGAGAGATGAGAAACAAGACTGTACAATCCCCCCCCCCCCCCCCCCCCCCCTATGAGCGAGTGAGAGCGTTAAACTTGGGGCTTGAAGGTGCCGCGCGCGTCGGCGGCCGCTTCCCAGCGCTACGCTATCTTCCTCCCTTGAGAGAGTAGAGATTGCTATAGAGAGTGCATCTAGCGATAACGTGGCAAGTTAAACAATATCGAGCTATACGAGGTCTCTGTGAGTCTCGACCTAAGATTAACCGGACTGTAAAGAGCTCCGGGAGAGAAGAGAGAACTCTCGAGTGCAGGATTTCGCGAAACGGCTACACGGACGACAGAATAGAATTAAATCGTATTAAAAAAAAATCATTCTTGATCCGCGATGTAAAAATAAATTGATATATTATGCCGAAAATTACGACATTATGACTTCGCGAGGAGATCTCAAGTGGGAGTATGAATTTTTTAAAATTTTGTACGAATTTCATTTCTGTACGATTGTATGTCAATAAATGTATCAAAAGGGATATTTTTTTGATTTTTTTTTATAAGATTTTGCAGCTTACCTTAAAAAAAAATGTATTAAAATCAACTTTACGAAATGGATAATGGTAATCGTAATAATTCATATAAATAATAATAATTTAACAGGGCAGTTATTTTCGAATAAATACAAATAAATAAATACTAGATGCGTCACAAAGTCGAAAAAGATGTTTTAATCATCCGAATGCAGTCGTTGGCTATTTACTTCGCGAAGAAGAAGAAGTAGCCAGCAAAGAGATAATTATATCATTCGACGTGTCGTTAACGCTTCTCGCCGCTGAGAAACGCATCGATAATACAAGCTGCATCCTAATTTTTATCTATCATCGGATATACGTCGTTCCCTGGTTGCACTGGTACCACACGGGGCTTTTCGTTCCTAACGACCTTACCGCAGCTTCTCCCCCTTCATTCGTTATCGCGATTGATCCCTATCCCCTTTTGCCTTTCCTCGTCTCGCTCCCTCGTCGTGTCTGTCCCGCGTCGAGGGGAAACTTCGCTGGCTTCGAGGCAGCGAAAGATAAATACACCGTTAAGAGTAAAAAAAAGTACAGAACGATCGAGACGCAGTGAGCGAAAATGATGAAGAGAATTACGAACTAAGTACGAGAGAGCGAATAGGAAGCTGCGGAATCTTTTTCTCTTGTTAAAAAAGAAATCGTATCGAGTACGCAATCAACGGGAAGAATCAGAAGGTGGAGTAGGAGAATGAAAAGGCGTATCGAAACAAGAAAAAAAAAAGAATAAGTCGAAGGGACGTGAAAGGAGAAGAAGAAAAAAAAACGACCGCGGTCCAAATATTTGGACACCCAGAGATCAACGCGTGAACGCAGCAAAGTCGAAGCCCGAGTTGTGCTACACGTCCGATCTTACAAGCGGACCGATCTTACGTACAACCCAAGAGGGGGGTTCCCCGGTTCTCGTTTCGATCTCTCGCGTCCCGACGACGTATGTACCCAACGATGCGGCAGGGGGTGGAGAAACTTCCACCGTACATATACATCTATACAGAGAGATTCTTCTATAGGAAACGCGATCAACGTATATACGAGCGCAAGCTTACTGCTGCCGGTTCTTGTCCCGGTGGTGAAGGCCCGAAACGGCCCGAAGACGATGAGTCGGTGGTCGAGCGCGCCCCGGGAACGAGAGTGATTGATGAGCGACCGGGCTAATGAGGAGCTGAGCCGCGCGCGAGACGGGATCACGATAAAGAGGTACCAACCAACACCACCAATCTCTCTCTGCTGCTCTCTGTCTCCACGGACTTTTGCCTCCTCGGCCCACGGGGCGAATAGCACTCGCACACTCTCGCAACACCTACCACCTTCTTGTTCTTCGCGATCCTTTTGTTTTCTATCTCTTCCATTATTTTTTTTCACTCTTACTATCTAAAGTCTATCTACGGTAAATGAAGTCATTGATAGTGCAAAAATTGTGTGAACTATACGTGTATTAAAAAAAAAAAAAACCGGAAATAAAGTATCTAGAAATGTGTCTTGAAAGATATATCCCATACATCTCCGATATATAGAAAATAAAATACATTTTTTTCAAATAGAATTGGAGATAAAAAAAAAAATGCTTGTTTTTTTTTTTATAGAAAAAATTATATATATATTCCTTAAATTTCTTAAAAATAAGAAAAATATTTTACAAATTTATTATTATTATTATGTATTCTATTTTAGATTATTTTTAAATCTTGAAAACGGGAAGACATAATATGTGCTAGAAATAATTTCTACTCGTGGCCTGTGATTTGTGATAAGCGATAAGGGAATTGAATATTTATGTTATCACTATGTTCATTCCCATGTTATTATTGCATAGACGACTTCTTCATCGAGTGGTTTGAGATTGAGACGGAAGTGGTAGAGCGGAGGTTTAAGCAAGAAGAAGCGCGATTCATATACGAGAAGGGAGTGCGAGAGTTTCTAGTTCTCACGTACACTATAAATAAATGTGTGTGTGCGCGCGTGTGTGTATATATATTCACGAGAGGGTGAATAGGAAAGAGGAGAGAAGCTTTCGGAGTCGTGAGGTTCTCGAGGGCTGCGGGGGTTTATAATAAAGCCTGCAGGGGCCAAGATAGGTGGGTTGGCAGCCGTTATCGTTCGGGTCCAGCGTTCGAGTGAGAGAAGCGGTCGGCTCTCTCGCCGCAAAACCCTCCGTCGACTCGCGCCCGACCGGGGAACACCCTGGCGACGCAACGGAGCTGACACACACACACATATACACAGATTTCTGACTCTCAACCTAACGCGAAATACATAGAAAGCCACCTACTACGTGCCGGACTGATCTCGCAGCATTGAAATGAAACAACGCTCAGTTGCTCTCACACCATTCCTCCCTTCCTTTCCTCTACGAAATGCGCTCAGCTATATCGCACGTCTTTGGCTATGAACTCTCTGCCGTCGACCCCCGATGGCCCAGGGATTTCGCGGTTAGACCGCGAGATGTTGGACCGCTCGATCTTCGCTGACCGTTCGTCTGACTGGTCTTTATCCAACCCGCACCCTTGTATTATATTCTAATCGGATATTCCTCGACGTAGAGTAATTCGCCAATTGCGCAATTCGGTGTGCAATATTCATACATTGATTCGATTAACTTCGAGCGATAACGTCCAATTGGGAAAAAAAATATATATATATCGCGAAATGTATTGACGAAAAATGGTCCAAATATTATTTTAATTGCTTCGGATTCGTTAACAAATTACATAGAAAAATATATTTCTGAGAAGAAATTTCGAGACGATATTATATCGATATCGATGATAAAAAAGAGGGGACAAAAAGAACATTTTCAATATAAAAAAATACAATTTAAACAAAGGTAATCGCTCGCGATCCAATTTCGTTGTTTTCGTTATACTTAATTAATGTGAATACAGCTTTTACAGCAAAAACAACAACCGCTAATGTATATCTCGAGGCAAAAGAAATAACTGAGCATAGATTAAATTCGTTCACATGCGTAATATCCACCGATGTTAGACTTAATAAATGATAAAAATTCATCAGAGCGCATGTTTCGCGAAATGACAATAATGATATTCGTAGTGTTCGAGGCTTTGTAAGTCATGTTCAGTCAAATATCACAAGCTTTGCATTGTTATCGCGCTATTTGCATAATTCGCATAATTCTTCATACAAACACTTATATTTCTTTTCCCCTCCTCGTGTGTCTAGAGATCGCCGTTTGTTCCACACGCGCGCAAAAGTTTTAGCTGTACTCGATGTTTTTCCATCGAAACCCTTTCCATCTTAACTTTCGTCGGCTTTCTTCACATTGCTGCTTATTTTATATATATTATATTTTTTTTTTTCATTCATTCCTTCGTAGAGTTACCCACGAGCCACCCACTGAGAGCTATAACGTCGCGTACGAATATAACGAAAAAGGGGTAGCCGCCCGCAGGTTCAAGAAGGGTGGCTATCGCATATTGTGGCTTAACAACGTTGCCTCCTTCGTCCACTTTCTCTTGTTCTCTTCCTTTCTCATATACCAGGAATCAGTAACAGTGTACACACTATTTCTTCGGGAGAAACCGAGGGGGTGGGGGGGCGGGAGGGGGTGGCCCCTCTAGTTGCGGCTGCTGTTGCTGTAACTGCGGTGTTTCTGGTCGGGGGCCCCACTATCGCGACGTCGGTCGCTCTCGTACAACGCGCTCTCCGCTGCCACACCAAACTAACCATATAACCCACCGCTCTCTCATTCTCTTTCTCCTCTATGTGTATTATAACGCGAAGAGAGAGAGAGAGAGTGTGCACGGGAGTTATCAGGAATCGTGTCGTTATCTGGGTCTGGAATCGCCTGGCTCGGCGCTGCTAAGCTTCGCCGCGTTGCTGCAAACCACCCCCTTCCCTCCCTTCCTACTGCCCTCTCGCTACACCAACCTCCCGCGCCCGACGGTCCGCGGTACGATAACGAAAGGGTTATCACGCCACGCTCTCCCCCGACCGTCGTTGCTCGCCGTTCTCTAGCTCTCGCCTAGCGAAAGTCCGGCGAGAAAAGCGAGAAAGATTATTGTTCTCTATCTCGCTTACTTTCTTTTTTCCATTTTCTTTTTTTTTCTCGTTACCACCCTTCTCCGCGCTATTCTTTCTTACGTTTCGCGAGAGAGGCGAGCAACCCTTTCCCGCCCGCGAATCACGATTACGATCCCTTTGACTCGGCCACTTTACTGCCCAGCGGCGTGCGTCTCAAGCATACAAAGACTGCATTGTTTTCTTCGTTCTATAAAGGGCCGAGAGCGGCAAACTCACCCTTTCTTGTCTTTGGCTTTCTTCGGCAACACAACCTCCTCCCTCTACTCTTGTCTATGTATAGAATTAATTTATGCATCTTGTAGACTTTGTCAGGTTGAAAATTGCTACAATTTTGTTATCGCAAAGGTACCATTTTTTTTAATAAAATAATAATATTGTATTAGTTCTTCTTGCGCGGAGTTTGCCACCGAATATCTGGAGTATGGAATTTGAGTTGTCTATTCTCTTTTCCCTAATTATTTATTTATTTATTTACTCATTTTTAGTTTTGTTTATTTTTCTATTAGTAACTTATTATTTTATTTAGGGAAAAAGGAAAAGAATATATATGCGATTAGATACTAAGCGTATAATAATTGATTTGTACTGTTTTTCATTGTTGTTAAAGATATGTATATGATATAACTAATATATTTTAAACGAAAAATGTTATATTGCGGATATATTTCGGCAAATATATTACAAATTATATGATTAATGTAAGAATAATCTAAAAACGCCGAAGCTCATATATAACTAATATACTCTTAATAGATAATAGATCAAATAAATGAGGTGTAAAAAAATTCTGACAAAATTCATACAGATACCTTGAAGTACAATTTCGTTAATTTCTTCAAGAAATATTGAATATGAATATTCATAACTGTAGTTATTATGGATTTAAAAAAGGCGAAGCCATTTGCTCTCGACGAAAAAAATTATATATAACATTTTTTTCGCACGCGAGGGTTCAAGTCGAAAATGAATTAACATAATAATTCATTATAAAAATAATCTTCAAAGACGAGCCTCGATACTTGAACGGAAATATCGACAGTCACGATAGTAGCAAAGCCCTTGAATAATTACTTTGCCACCGTTGCGCACGCGGCTTCGTGCGTGAAACGGTCACGGAGCGAGAAAGATACTCTCGGAGCGATCTGAAGATATCGATATTCTATGTTCCTTGTTACATTCTCGCAGGGATATGCACACTCCGTTATTGAATGTATATCGCGAGGAAAGAGGTATACAGGAGAGTGCGGTAACTCGTTCGTTAGATTTTCCGAGGACGTGAATGTCGGTAGAGGAGAGATCTCGGGCTGCCGATGTTAAATAATTAATTAAGTTACGACGACGACGACAACGCGGAGAACGACGAGAAGGAAAGAACCCGCGAGCGAAAGGCTCGCGTTTTCTTGTATCTCACTCGCGATATCTCGACTGCTGTATCTAACGTGTGCGTCGTCGTTGCCAACGCCGACGAGAGAAGAAACAGACAAGGATGAAATAAGATCAGAAGAGATTGAACGACCGAGAAGGAGGGGGAATACAGGGGGCGACAGCGGGATTGAAGAGAAAAATAGAAGATAGAGAGTTACACTGTTATACGTGTGTATAAGATATCTCGGAATAGCACGTGCTGTTACAATATCAGCGAGACATTAATTCTTGGTGAATTTTGCCATTCATCGATCTTGTCATCGATTTACGGAAATTCGATTACCAATGGTTTTTAAAATTTATGCCCGATATCGATGAATAACTCGAATAATCATAGACATCAATTTTTCCATAGAGAAATCAAATATATAGGAAAAAATGTTAGATATATTAAATTCGGCATTTTTATATAATCAATATATTAATGATAAAAATTGTAATATAGTTGGTGATTATTCCACACGAAAAAAATATTAGTTATACAAAAACGTAACATTTTATATATTGCTGAAATATTCTTTATGAATAATTCATTTTTCATATTTGTAATAAAAAATTATGAAATATATCCATAATATACCATTTTAGGTAATAAATATATTACATACATTCATAGATATGTTTTCCATATTTTTTTTCGTCCTTTTATCTTTTTTGCTTTTTTTTTTTAATTTCGTCTAACAATGTTGCTGAAGACTTTCGCAACTCCTTGCCGGCCGGTCCTCGCGCTCGTTGACGTTGTTGGCGCGAGGCGAGAAAAAAGAAGGAATAACACGACGACGAAACGAGAGGGAAAAGGAAGAAGACGAAGAAGCGTGCGGACGCTCCGCTAATTTAATATCACACGCCGGGTCCTTTATTTTCGTCCCGGCTAATGGCAGCAAATTTACTCACGCGGCCTCGTTATCGTTCACCCGCAGCCACCGCCTCGTTTCTTCCACGAGGAAGAGAGACTTTGAGACCTGCGTATATACGTCGCGTGGTGTGTTACTCTCTCGAGGGAGTTTACACGAGGGAGAGGCTCACGGCTTCATCGACGATCGGCGAAGAAACAGACAAGGAAAGATGGTGTTCTCGCACGCCTGTCGGCTTGTTAACGGAGAACCAGTTGGATAACGCTTTAGCAATTTTTCAACAATCGCGAAACCCTCGTGAGAAACTACCATTCACAACGAATTCTTCAAGATCCGCGAAATTTTACATGACGATAGATTCGCGTAAGCGTTTCATCAAAGTTGCATGTCGCGGCTAAACCTCGACAATTCAGAGTTGTTTTTTACCATTCCAGTTTAGCTACAATTTTTTACGAACAGTTCTTTTTTTTTATTAATTTTTTTCAATCTATATATACAGTATATACATTATTAATATTTTTTAAAATTTATTATTCATATGTGAAATATATAAAATCTATATACACTTTCTATTCTTCACGTAAGTTATTTATAGTCGAATACCTAACTTTTCCGCCAAACGCCAATCGTATTTTTCTATATCCAAAAATTCTTCTCGTTAACGCAAATCTGTTTTTGTACACGAAAAGAATAACCGGATTTAGAGAATTCCGGTTCGAAACATTTCTTAAATTTAATCCAACTCCTTTTTCCCCATACGTAACATTTATAGCCTCTTTTACGGACGATCGACTATAGATATAGATTTATCTGAAAACCCAATCGGTCGTAAAGAAATACTCTAATGATCGCAATATTTCGCGCATTATTGGAAAGCATCTCCGCAGATGATAAAACAAAATTGATAGCAAGTTATTAAGTTTATTCATGGCTCGTACCGACGAACCGTCATCGATGAAAAATGACCAATGGGTCCTTATGGTCATACATGTGAAGCTATGGAGAAATTCTCGGGTCGCGCGTGCGTCTCGTAGTTACGAGAAGCTTTGCCGAGTCTGTTCGACACAGAAAAGTGAGAGGCTTGAAACTTAGCCTCTCCTTCGTGAATTCCGCGAGTTTTTCCAAGCCTCTACGTGCAACATCAGGCGCATTCTCGGCTGGAAAGAATAAACCCGCGGGGCCAGTAGTGTCTGAAGCAGCGATTCGCCTCGCGGGAATAGAGTGTACACGTCGAGTCTCTCAGTAGATACATTCGTGTATGTTCAGCCACAGTGGAAATCCATCGAAAATTGATTGGCCATAGTACCCAAGCGAGAGAAACCGTTCGCGAGCCTCTATACATATCGTACTTCGCAGGCATCGCTGTGGCTCGTCGACGAGGAAAAAGAGAGAGTTCCACAAGAAGCTGCGAGAGCGGACATTCGTCGTGGAAGGGAACAAATTGCGTACAAGACCCCGAGGTCTGTGGAGGATACGAACCTCCAGTGAAAAAAAAAAAAAAAAAAAAAATACGAGACGAAGGTTAAGAAACGAGGAGAAGAGGCAGATATAATAAGACACACATACATATACATACATACATACAAATACCACAGAAGAAAGACGGTGGATAGGATAAGAAGACGACGATGCGATAACGCCACGAAAGGAAGGAGAGAGGAAATGAGAAACGAAATAAATATAATAAAAAACCAAAAAAAAAACAACAAACAATAAAAAAAAAGAGGAGCAAAACGGCAACCGCGAACGGGTGAGCTTCTCTATCGGCGGTGATCTGCGAGCGTATTTCCAAACAATGCGAGAGCGAGAGACCGCCGAGCGAGAATCGCATCGCCTTGGCGGATCGAGAAAACGGACGTCGATGCGGTTTGCTGCTCTCGCAGAGGCTGTGGCGAAGAGAGGCCGCGAGAGGACGTTAGGAAGAAGTGGAGAAGCAGAGGAAGCAGAGAGGACCATCGAAGAAGGTTGAGGAAAAGAGGGGGGAAGGGGGGGAGTGAGATCCTTTAGAGGATCGTCGAAGAGAAGAGTTCGAAGGGAGGAGAAGCGCAGCTCAGAGGAGGTGCAAAGCTGTGGTACCCGGGTCGATGTATCGACAACGGTGAAGGTGAGAGAAGCGGTAACCAGCGAACGATTGGTTCTCGGTGGTACCGGCTTTGGCCAATCGTGGATAGTTCGACCTCCTCCGTGTTCACCTCTCTTCCAAGCTGTATATGATGATACATATATATATACACACACCCCATGTATCAATATTTTGTATATTATTTTAGTGAATATACTGCGTCGCATTAAACTCAATACGCAGATGTGAGAAACCACGCAAGCGGGAAGGATTACGTTCGTAAAGAAAAACCGAGAGAATTAAGAACCGGAAGGGCGCGTGTGGATGTTTAATAAATCCTTCAGAGAAACGCTTTGGGGCTGAATTTATGAAGAAGCTACCGCGCTACCCTGATCGCCGGAGTGAGAACAAACTACCGACAAGCGCACAAGGCATTATCTCGTCTAATAACATACCCAAGCGTGCCCCGCACTGGAGGCCCCCTCGAGGGGTTGCAAGCTCTTTGATTACAGTATAGTCAGCATGTGCTTCGAATGACATGATATTAACTTAATGAATACATGTGCCCGAACATCTGCTTGTGAATTATGCAAATTACGGTGGAGGCCTCTATTATCATCGATTTCTTATTCAATGAATGATTCCCCGTACACCTCTCGTTATCCTGGCCTTCCCATTCCATCGACGATTTACCGAGACACTTGTCGCGCTGGACAAGCGCAAATCTCGCAATCGCCGCTGCATTAATTGCCGACGCAAGGGAGGTAGAGAGGAGGCCGATGCACGAATGCAACACACATGAACGAAGGAATGAATCGTCGGCGCTCGAACGTAACGACACTCGAGACCCACGACGAGAACCCCGCGCGCGTATCTTTATCGCTACGGTGGAATTCACGGACGTGATGGATCGTCGTCGTCGTTGTCGCGGGCAAGGGAGCTCGAGCGACCGCGATCTTTCGTCGTCGACACGCGGAAGGGAGGAGGGGAACGAGGGACACGCCGTGGACGCCGAGGAATCGCACGTGGAATAACGTAATGAGGAGATTTGTGTAATACACGCTTGTCTCACTGTGTACATCTCTCGTCACCTGCTAGAATCACTATTCGTTCGTAATGTAAGGTACGGAGTTCCTCAGAATTCATGTTCAATTATCAAAGTAGCGTTGCAGCTTAGTAATTTGAAAAATGAAGGCGATATGGGAATATGATAACAATAATTTCAGACATTAGCGATGAAAAATTATGGTATTTTTACAGTGAAATTAAAGTAAATTATGCGATTATAGTACAATTAAAATAAAATGGAAATGTAAAAAAATATATTTTTTTAATAAACCAAAAAAAAACTCCATTTTCTTTTCTTCTATTTTACGAATTACGATACCGGAGATATTACGTTTCCATTGCCAAAAATAAGCTTTTAAAATTTTATTGCATTTTAAGCACTGCGTTCTGTCCAAAAAAAAGGGTTAAATTGTAATTTAATATTTAAGGTTCAGTTAAATTTTAGATGTCTATATTCTACGATTCAAGTTTCACTGCCAATATAAATCAATCTCTCATTAAAAGTCTCATAGCAAAACGATTTGGAGACAAGTTGTCGTCGAGCGTCAAACTATCGTCAGAATCGTAAGCATCGGGGAGTCCGTCAGTGAGAGAGTGAGAGTTCTATTCCTATCACGATGTTGCGAGCAGCGAGGGAACAGCATTTCGATCGATCGATGTGTGTTACAACGCGACGGAGATACGTAGATAGTGGGTGGTGCACGAGTTTCGAGAGCGCGAGGGAGAGCAGTCTATCTCTTTGCGATGCGCCCTTCTCTGCTTTCTCTCGCTAACGCCCCTTTCCGACAGCGTACAAAGTGGCCATTGAGCAAAGTTAAGTAGGTGTCTGGCTCTCGCTCTTTGCCTTGCCTTTCGACCACCGTTACGTCCGGTCTGAACATTTCTACTCGGTGAACTTTCAACCCCCTTCCCCCAAACAAGTTTTCTTACAACAATAACCGTTGGCGCATTTTACTGCTTCTGCTAGGGTTACGATGTTCGTGAATTCGTGAAAGAGGTAAAACTGATACAGAAGCAGAACCGGAAAAGGGCAAACAGCAGAATGAGCAGCCGAAGAACGAGCAGAAGGGAGAAGAGCTCGCGTCGACAAATTGCCACCAATTAAAATTCTTCTACCCGCAGGCCAACGGATCGTTGGTTAACTCTCCCGCTTGTCCGAGAACAACCTGTGCCGGTTGTTCTCGTCTCTCTTTCCTTCGCCTTGGTTTCTCATTCTCGCGCCACCCTCGCTCGGCAAACCAGTGGCCCGGGACCGCAGTTTCGGCCAATTAAGTTGTAGACAGAGCGAAAGAAGGCAAAGAAAAGAGAAACGAGTATATCCTGAATCTCACACCGAAAACTTCATCTTTTTCTCAAGATTTCGCGGACACCGGTATAAATTAACACTAACCCTCGTTGAAGAAAATTAGTAAAAATAAATAAGATTACAAATGCGGATGGCTCTTCCATTAAACCCTTCAACGGCCTCTTGAAACTACGGAAACTTTGTGGATGATATTAATACGTATAATTAAAACATCAAATATCACGAGGGTGGGACATGATAATAAAATGCATGAATATTGGAGCAAATTGTTTATTAGTAATAAGAAATAATAATATGAATATTCCATAAATAATGGCATTAGACCATAAAAAATAATCGAATGGACGCACAGTGGTTTCCAACAAATGACCCAACAATGCTGTTTTCAAAATCAGAATAACACCCTAAAATAACAATAATTCGTAATAATAATCACGGAAATTGATATGCGAATTGCGAAATAGCAAATGATAGCGAAACGTTGATTTAACAATCACAGCGAATTTCCCAGAATTCTCTTGGCTCGGATGTGAGGAAGTTAAGAATTTATCTCTCTCGCAATAGTCGAGGTGTCGATGCGCGAGTCTCTCGAGGAGGCTGGACGCAGACCGAGGGGGGAATTTCGGTATGTACGAGGAAGAGAACGCGACGACGTAGACGACGGGGGTTGCTGCTGCTCGACAGCCTCGCCGGCTATGCGGATCGGGCTTATCTCGAACTCGCAGACGCGTCACAATCGATATATCTCGCGGAGGTCTCGCCGACGCTCTCTCTTACTCTCTGCTTCATAGTCTGGATAGAGGTGTGTATATATATACATATACATCTCTTCTCTCTGCACCCCGTTCCCCATAGTCCCTCCTAACGCCCTTCCGTTTCTCTCTATCTTACTCGCTCCCGTTGACGATTCCCCGGTAACGCGAACCTACAGTGGGCACCTACGTAGATTCCACGCGGTCACCCATAGGACCAGTCGCAGCATCCCTCCTCCGCTGTGGCAGGAAGAAAGAGAAAGACAACCCCGAGATAGAGAATAGGGAAAAGGGGTTGGAGGGAGATGAATAGATTAATATCTGTGTGTTAGAAATGTATGTATTGCAGAATAGTATATATAGGCTTCAATCTCGAACGTTGAGGGAGGGCAGTTGTAGGACACATGGATAGATAGATAGATAGATAGATAGACAGATATATATACATACATATATCTAGAGATATATAATACATACATACACATTTATATATATATGTATAGAGGCGCGAAGTGTCGTCTATCGACCTATATCTATCGCACTTCCACCACTGCAGAAAAGATCAATTTTAGATTCGCCACGATTTATAACTTCCTCTAATATGGCAACCGATAGGATCTATGCTGCGATCTCCCAACCACTTCGATATCCCGGTCCCACCCTCTCAAACTTCCAGTTTAATCTTCGTTCGATTTCTACGCCCATTTTTTATTCTACAAGATCTTAGTTGCAACATCTGGGGTGTTAAAATCAACTAATAACGATTATTGAGGAATTGTTGCCAATTAAAAATGAAAGGAAATAAAATGATCAATTTTTTTTTTTATGGGCGAAAATTATATCTTTACGTCCAACTTGATGCTCTCGGAATTCGACCGCTTCATATACAGCATCATATAGAATTATATATATATACCTACCTATATATATGTACAGATATATATAGAGAGATCTCGCAACAGCAGAATAGTACGGGGTCGTCGCGAGCAACCGGCGAGTGTACGTAAACAAGCGCGAGCTGCAAGTTCCGTTATCAGCGAGTCGCAGCGTCGCGTCGACGACGCTGTGCCGCCCGCGCGCGCTTTGCTCCCGAGGAGGTCGAGGGGTTGAAGAGGAACAGGACGAAGAGGACACCGGAGGACAGAAACAGCGAGAAGGACGAAGGAGCTAACGCGTGCGGTACGCTTACCAAGCTACTATACAAGGGGGGTGAAGGTATGGGGGTGTGTTGTACAGCGTACAACAACGCAGCTAGTAAGGTGTGAGACGCTACAGCGGAGAAGAGACAGAAGCACACCAAGAGAGGAGTTAGTATATAGTCTTGCGTCTCGTCTTTATCGCAGTGGCAAGCGTCTCGTTATCAGGTGGCCATTAGAATATCTAAATACCACCCCCGGAGCCGAATCACGACGCGGTTGGAGAGGAGACGCGACTTCGAGACCCTGGGAACCCCCGGGTTTCGCATGCGGCCACTCGATAACGTCAGAGGGTCCCTTGAGATGAACGAGGACGAGAAACCTCTTCTTCTTCTTCTTCTTCCTACACTCTCTTTCGCCTGTTTTACTCTTTATATCCCCTTTCCACATATATAGAAGATACATATACGAGGATTTTTTAAATATAAAATAAAAATCGTCTTAGCAATAGATAAAAAATATGACGAGTCAATCGTCTCGTATCAACGGCGAGGAATCAGAAAGGCGTATCTTTGCGCTGTTTTGCATTGTATATACTGCGGAATAGGCCCTTCTGTTTTCCAATAATCGATATATCGAATGAGAAATATGATTCTCGGTAAAATAGAAATTTTATTATCACTGTCTGCTGGGTCATCCCCCTTCTGATTGCAGTTTTTCGCGACTAATGCAGAGGGTAGGTAGACACTGTAGTCGAGGACACCGAACGACAGCATCGCGCAATCTCTTTCGGTGCAGCATCAGTCATCCCTCGTCCCGGGACCGCGAGATTATCGCTAGCGGAGCTTGTGAAGATTCTACGAATTTATCTCGTACGAGAGGATAACGGACGGGGGAGGAATGATTCGCGTTCAGTGGAGAGAAAGAAAGACAGATACAGAGAGCTGCGCGATGGGGAGATTGTTCGGGAGGAGGGAGGGGGGGGGGGGGGGACACGTTTGATATCTCGGTCTCTGACGAAAATCGATTAAATCCTCGTGCTGTTTCATCCTCTCTCCTCGTGCTCGAGGTTCGATAAGAGACTCAAGATTAACCGAAGCGTGAATAATAAATTATTTATCAGTTTTAATCCTTGACGTGTGGGGAAGTTTTTTTTTGCGGACAGAAAATCACGTTTTTTAAAATTCGTTATTAACAATCAAATTAACCTCTCTAATCGACCTTTTTGGTTATTAGTACATTAATATAGTGAATTATTGATATTTGATAGTATTATTAAGTATTTAAATTAATTATTAAGAAGAAAATCGATATTTGTAATCCATTTTTTTTTTTTTGGAAAAATTGCGCTTTATAAAATTAGTTATTGAGAATGAAGTTCATTTTTGTAGTCGATTTTTTTAATGAAAATAAATAAAGCAGACTTTCGACGTATTTATACGAATTTTTTCGGATTTTTTGTATCATATTTTATTGATATTTGAATTGCTTGAAGGCAGTTTGGTAGCCCGGTGAAGTTTAGACGAAAGGTGTTAAACAGTATTTTTCGCGGTCGAGTTTATCTTTAAAAAAATTGTTTTTGATATCTTTATTAATTGAAAAAATATGCAGATACGGGATATATCTTGTGATGTATTTGCATAACTACGTGGATACGCCAGTAAAAGGGGTGAGATATACGAGAGGAAATATGTTGAAAGGATGTAACATAGTGCGAGAAGTAC
This sequence comes from Buathra laborator, assembly GCA_934046635.1. NCBI lineage: Eukaryota > Metazoa > Arthropoda > Insecta > Hymenoptera > Ichneumonidae > Buathra > Buathra laborator. Next base: position 15,393,067 of record OW203892.1, read on the forward strand.
CGAAGGACCAACGGTAATCTTTGTACCTCTGAGATTTCTCTGGTGCTTCTGGTGCGCCTGAGAGCTCTCTTCTACGCTGGAAGGGTTAAGTTGTACAACGTCGACTGGTCTCGACAGATAAGAACGCTGGCGAGGGACACGCGCGCGCGGCAAGAGATAGTTTTCCCACATCCTTAACAGAAGGACGCGTTCGCAACGGAGCCGCAGAATCCGCAGGACCCTTGAGAGCGACCGAAAATCGAGAGGATTCCCCCGACGGAGAGGATACGCGGTCCGACGACAAGACGAATTCCACTGATTTCGCTACCGTTGTGTCGTTGCTCTATACTCTCATCGTTAGATCTCGAGAGACCAAAGCGGTCCGCGAAAAGGCGAGAGAATTCCCGAGACTCTACGCGATCATCGAACACGAATCTTCGGGGGTTGAACAAACGATGACAAGACACTTTCGTTCAATATCCGCGGCATTCGACGATATATAAACAATTATAAAAATAATAATTTTTCAAAACTTACTTAATTGATAAAGAAATTAATTTTCGCTATCTCTGGATCTTCGATTAAGAGAATAATCGTCCAAACTTACCTGTAACAGATTAAAAAAAAAATTATTTTACAAAAAAATGTAATCATCGGAGGATAGCGATTTTTTAATTAATATACGAAAATGAATATTCACACGTGAAGAAATTTTTATACAAGTTTGCTTTGAAAATTGTCTGAATTTTTTATTTTTTTTATTATTGGTAAAGCTCCGGAAAATAAATCAGAGACCCGTGAGATCTTAATAAATGCGCGAAGCGAGCGGTGGTGTGGCTGGTTTGGGCGAGAAGAGGGTTGTTCGGGTAAAATCGCGCGAGAGAGGGTTGCAGCGAGAGCCAAGCAGGATGAGCGCAGGAAGGAACGGGGGGATCGGTTACGTCGTCGTCGTCGTCGTCGGGGGATGGCTGGTAGGCAGCTAATATCCTCCTGGCCGCTATCCGCGAGGCTCATCTCAATAAATTCAATATACTTGTGTAAATCGGGCTACCATCCCCCTCTGACTCTCTCGAACGCTAGAGAGAGATCGAGAGAGAGCTCTCTACATTTATCCCTCTGCTCGCCGCAACCCTCCAACGTTTTACTCGGTTACACTGCGCGCAGGGACGGAGATGAGCTCTCTCTGGGACGGCCTCAACCCACCCCCTCCCCTCCCCTCCCCTCCCGCCTCCCCCCTCACAGAGAGTCGATTCTCTCGTCGTTCTCGTTGTCGTCGTCGTCTGCTACTGCTCTCTGTGCTGCTCAATGCTCGACTCTCTATCCTCATCTGAACAACGATCCGCAATTCCGAACACATATACACAGACCACACAAGTCTCGTCGATGTCGTAGTCGAATGCTGGAGCGACCGATAATGTATCGGTTATTGATTACCCGTAATGAGCTACTAGACTTGCTCTGCTCCCTACACATTATTTTTCTTTTTTTCCCTCTTTGCGATTTACCCCAAGTTCGATTGTAAAGTTTACTGTCGCTTCGCTGCTTCATCTCGTTCGCGATACGATGCCATCGATTGCTCGGGCTTTCAGTCAATTTATTTCAACATATTGTTACGAATTTTCGGTGGGGTAGTAACAGAATTTTTTTCCACGATTGTCAGGGGGGATTTTCGGCCTGTCGTGGTTAGCGAGAAAAAATACATCGGAATGTATGGTTCGGAACTTTTTTTGGGATTCTTCGATTACATCGGAAAAAAGATTGCACGGGTTAACCCCTCCCTCCCTTAACTTTTTTGAGGTTTTTCGTTGCCTAGTTTTGGCTCGAAAAAACGATTTTACAACTCCGGAAAGTCCTTTATCTTGAATTTTTTTTTGCTGTAGAACATGATATAAAAAAAAACTCGGTTTTCAACTGAAATTGCTAAGCCCTTATAAATATTGATATTTAATTCGCAGAGCTTTGTAAATATTAATACGTTTAACAAAACATTATTGACCAAAACTTTTTAATAATAATAACCGTCGAAATTTTAGATTCACAAATCATAATGCTCAAATTTTGCATTTTTTTTTTCTTGTTTTTAGATCGTCGTCAATTATAACGTCTTTTGTGCATTAAAATCTCACATCGTACGGCTACGAGGCTACGAGAAAACGAGGCTACAATCTTTCACGTGAGAAATAAGCCTCTCGAACACGTATTCCTCAATAATGACCTAATGGTAAGTGGGCTTGGAGCGCGCAGTAGCACTTTGCACCGAGAAGGGAGGGTTAACTACTACCGGATACTTCTCATCCTCTCGAAGCGTCTTTCGTTGGCGTCCACCAAAGGTGAGAAAAGAGCCTCTTCGCCCGTCGTCGGTGAGCTAAGAACGCCAAGCTACTAGAAAAGATCCGGTGTAGAATTCTCTCGTACCCTCGGATCTCGGAGCTCATATATTTTCGTGGTAATTTCTTAGCAATCAAGTTGTGCCAGAATTTAGCGGGTCGTAGAGCCTCTATCCAACGAGTGTTCGCACCGTTATACTAGCTTTATTCTCGCCATCGGGCTGGCGAAGAGCGCCTAATATCCGACCCTATCTTTCTCTATACTACCTATCGCCTTCGGCCAACGAGCTTTTCATCGAGTCGTTAGTTAGAAGCGAACTGTAGCCTTCCTCCCCCCGACACCTCTCCACATTTTTTTTTCTCCAACCTTCGATCGACGACGTTTTTTCAACCTTCTTATTTCCTTCCGTCGGGGACTTATCGACACTTAAAATTCGCGTATACGTGTGTGCTAATGTTCTCCGTTCGACATTGTTTTTCGCTCTTCCTTCGGGCCGCTGGCCTCGTCAACCATCATTGATAAGTGCGACGATAAAATAAAAGGCGGAAGTTAATAATCGGAATTAACAAGATTGCTAAAAATTGTAACGAAATTTTCCCTCGTAAAGGTCGATAGAGGTGGGATAGTGCGCGGAGGGAAGTAGGGATAGGTACAAGAACCGGAACGATGGAGACGACGATGTAGAAGCCGAAGAGGCATCAGCCCCCATCGAGGAAAAGCGCAATCAGGCAACGACGCGGTGGGATGCCTGCGATGCCTGAGTAGAATGGGGGGTTGGGAAAGAGTCTATCTATTGCCGAGTGATCTATTGCTCAGGGATGCTCATCCCTCGATAGAATCTTTCACGACATTCTCTAAGCGAAATTTCTCCCCAGTTTCACCCCTCGTTCGCTACAAATTTGAGTTGTTACGTGAATCTATATTGCAGGGATTCTTCAATAATCGCGATAAATTTATTAAAAAAAATATTTTAAAAAATGTTAAACTTCCTTTATTAATATTTTTTTAAAACCGATATTTATCAATTAATACATATTGTTTATCAATTTTATTAATAACTAATAAATTTCATCATTCTTATGTATTGAATGCTGACTATTTATTTGAAACATTTAGAAACTCATGATAAACATAATTTAACAATTTTTATTTTATTGCTTTGCTAAGAATAAAAATGTGTTTTATTTTCATCCCCATCCCTGAATTTTTCTCGTCGTTTTCTTCTTTCTTTACCGATCCCTCACCGACTTACATGTAGTATATATACTTCGGCAATATCTTTTCTTCATTCTCTCAAGAATCCCGGAGAATCGCGGGCCGGCAAGAGCCTCGTCGGTATCCTCCCCGTGTGCTCCGGCGGCGTCTCCTCGCGCTCGACTTCCTCGATGCGCAAACCGTCCGAGTGAGAAGGCGAAGCGAGAAGCCACACAGAGCACACGGAAGATAAAAATAATAAATCATCGCGTCGTTTCCCCTTCCCTCCACCCTCGCATCCGAGGCGATCGCGGGCCGCACGTGGTGTGTTAGCGAAAAGGGGGAGGAAGGGTGGTTTGCCTCTCTGGCGTGCATTGCCCAACCGATTTCTCCCGGTATCGGTGAGGCCGATACGGAAATAGGTACGTTGCGCTAGAGATACCGACTCGTTTGGTGTGCAGGCAGCGCGCGTCTCTCGCTTGGCACGCTTATATATTTATATATATATATAACTATATATATCTTTACTCGAAGCAAAAGAGAAAGAGAAGGGTTTATATAGAGTTTGCTCGCGCCTGTGCTCTAGCGCATCGTACGCCTCTTCCACCCTCTTGGCGGTGCCGGCTGGTGTATACCTACGTAAACTACCCGAAGCCCGCCACCGACTCTACCCGGTTAGGAAGGGCGAGAGGTAAAAGAGAGCTATATATAGTATAGTCGCGGTTGGGTATCGCAAAAGCGCCAAACGCCGATTAATAACGAGCAGTCGTTACCGAAGATAAGGGACTCTCCCTCTCTTATTTCTCTTCCTGCGAAAGCTACGGGACGACGTTTTCATATACATATATATGTATATATATAGGCACATTATATACAGTTAACTGTTGTTAAACTCTGGAGATAGATATTAGAGATTTATTTTTCTTTTTTTTTTTTTAGAATAAGAATTTTTTTATACGTTTTAGGAGATTTGAGTCTAATCGATCGAAACGAAATATTAAGAATTTATTGTTGATTAATAGAGAAAAACATTTTAAGCGTTTAAAAAAATGGCAAAAAAATATTAACAAATCATTATATTTGCCGATTTAATATAAATACTATATGAATGAAAATACAACGATGCGGTGGGTAATGTTAAATGTATGCAACGAGAGAATAGAACCGAATTAATAGAATGCGAAAGAGTACATTGACGAGGTCAAGTATAACACTACTTTCATATAGAGTCGTCGATTGCTTAACCCCAAAAGCAGGAAAAAAAGTCGTTTTTTTTTTTTATAAAATAAAACTTTCTTAGTTTCTCCTCAGCGTCGATTTGAGACTAATCGATCGAAGCTCCGAAAAACGAGGGGTTGATTGTTGGTTAACGGTGAGACCGAAGCTTCCGCGTTAGAGGTAAGGGGGTGGGAAGACACAGTGATAGGTATATGTATTAGGTATATACGACGAGATAAAGGGAATAGAATGGATGGATAGAAAGTGAAAGAGAACTGAGTGAGACACAGGGTAGAGGCGAAGAAGAGAACGACGTAAAAGGGAACGAGTGAATGAGTGAGTGAACGAATGGTTTGGCTTGATACACCCCCTCCCCCTCCCTCCTCCCCTTCTCCCCCGTCCCTTTCTCCCTGCTTCCGTGAAACTTCTGAGGGTGAGAGAGAGGTTGAGGGCGACGCGAAAGTAGTGTGGGCATCAACCGAACGATGGTCGGGGGTAGCTTATCGCTGAGCGCACGCGGTCGCCACCGCCAGTCACCAGTAACGCGGCCTCGAATCCGGCGCGGGCTCTCTTCATCCCTCTTCGCCGAGGTCCTCAGTGTGCGCCAGCGTGAGGGATTGGCTGTTTGGCAGCCAGTTTTCTCGATTACGACGAATTTTTCTTTTTCCTCTACGGGGGGAGGGGGACGGGGGACGATCTACCTGAATGTCGAAATTTTAATGTGTCCTCATAATAAAAATACGTTTTTCCCTTCAATTTGTAAATTTATATATTCACTGTATTAAAAAAAAAAAATTGAAAATGCGAATGTATTTAAAAATTTGGAGGACGCGAATTAAGATAAATTAAGACTTCGATAACAAGGCAAATTCCCCGGATATCGAAATTTTTATGTATTTTCATACTAAAAATACAATTTTTCCCTAAATTTTTTTTTTATGTTTTCGTAAAAAAAAAAAAAAGGTTTGAAAAGATGAATCTTTAATTTTGGGGGACATGAGGAGAATTCGAGACTTCGACAATCGAGATGAAAAGCCATAGAGCTTACGAGGACGAGACTCGTTTCGCGTTAAGCAGTCCTCTCATCCTCGGGCACTGTCTGCCCAGGATATAGTATACCCGAGACAAGGATATGAAAGGCCAAGAAGCCTTCTGGCGATATGAAACCAACGCGAGGCTTCAGGATAGACGCGCGAGACTTGCCGATCAGTACACAATGTGTAAGTTATGAGAGTATATCAAAGCCTCGCGAGCGCGAGGAGAGAGTGACTTCGGTTATAACAGTCTCGCGCCGGTTTACACGTACTCTAACCCTGAAGAGATTGTACTACACGGTTCCGTGCGCCTCACACAGGGCCTCCTTAACTATCGACGTCGAAGATCATCATCCTTCGGCAGCGTGCGCGTGAGCGCCATTGATTTCTCGCTTCAACAGTCTCCGGTTTCTTCCTCCCGCGTACAATATATATACTCCTGCCAAATGCACGGAGACCCCCGTGAGATAGATGTACAGCGTTCTCGTAGGTAAAGACGAAGTTGGGTTGAATAAAGAAGCGAAGTAAAATAAGAATCCGAAGCGTCCTGTACGAGAAAGAGGTGCCTCGGGGGGCCTTCAAAAGATCGAGACGATCCGAGGCACCAGGTGCATCGAAGAAGAAGGAGTGAGAAAGATAAAGGAACAGAATTCGCGATGGTAAACGAGTAAAGAGTAAAGAAGATAGAGTAAACGCAACGAGAAGTCGTTGGCGCACTCGTGTGCGTGATGTGTATGTGTGTGTGTGTGTGGGGTATGAAACCAGTGAGGAGGATGGTTCGATGCAATGCAGATACCGTACGACCTGCCTGGAGTTTCTCTTTCTTTCCTTCTTCTCTTCCTCTCAAACTTGTATATATGTTTATTTTTTATTTTTTTTTATCGTACTGCTCGGTATACGCGTAGTTTTTTACGCTATATACACTAATACTGTATATACAAGATGCTTTTATCCCACTTGCTTATTCTTGTATCTCAACCCCGGCGTCGCGTCCTCGCCCCGGCGATCTCAACCCCGCGACTTTATACAGTACGAACCCGAGATGCCCTCCTACAGATACAAATGGGATACCTATGCCAACGGCGGGGCCACAACCTGTTATTATACATTCCCCCTATACAAACAACGTGTTAATCGGGGCCCCATTTTTCCCCCATCCCCCTCAACGAATGTCTTCTTATTTGTTTCTGTTCTTCTTCCTTCGACTTTTGCGTTCGTTTCTACTGCGAGCTTAACGCGGCTTCACTATCGAACGCGCTTTTCGCTTCTACATCATCTCAACATCCGACTTTTTTTCGATCGGTGAGAAGAAATAATTTGACTTCCCCAATAACATTTTTTTAAAATCTTTTCACATCGTAATCTAAAGAAATTCAATTTTTATTTGATTGAATTGATTTTCCTGAAAAATAATATGAAGTCAAAATAAAAAATAATAATTAATATTAATATTGATTATAATATTATAATATATAATTATTATTTATTACTATGTATATGAATAATCAATTAGTTTCTAAATTCAAACAAATTTCAATAAAATATATTATTGGCGCGTGTTTAAGGCATTTCGCACTCACTAATTAAAATCGCTTAATACACCGAATTGACTGGTCTTGTTAAATTTCATTATGACATCAACTTTGGTATTTTTTTGTTTGTTTTTCTATTTTGTTTTTCGCATTGCGACCCCTTTGCCGGCTGCCCTCGCTTTACGATTTGTTTACTCGCCCTGCTGCTCCTCGGCACCCTCGTTTTCGTAATATATAGGTATATTCTCGGGGAGAGCCGGCTGTACAAGCGCGGAGAGTACATTCGCACTCCGCCCCATCGTGGCCCGAGCTCTCTCGTCCATATAGCCCCGCGAGCGAACAGGGATCGAACTCTGACCCCGTGGCTAATTGTTGTTGGCTCTAGATCGCGGATAGGACGGTTCGCGTATACCGGCGCACGTTTGCCAAGCGTGTAGAGTATATAAGAGGGGAAAAAGAGGAACGGTAGGGAGAGGGGGGGGGGAGCGGGGTAGGATAGAGAGGCAACAATCCGGTGCATCATCCTGGGCTTCGTCCTCGGGGTTTGGCGCGCGAGAGAGGAGACCCCGCGCGCGCGCGTGAGGGCGCTCGATCTCTCGCGGAATTTACCCAGCGGATATAATCCTTCAAATACTTCTACCTCACGGTTCGAAGTTCCTCTCCTCGCCAATCTTAATCGTTCTTCGACGATCTTAACATTCTTTTTTGTTGTTTTTTTTTTTTTTTTCATCAATTTTTTATTATTATTATTATTTTTATTTCTACCTTCGCTTCTTCGTTTATTTTATCGAAACGAATAATCAGTGAATACAATCAAGATATTCGTCCCTGCGCCTCTGTGGTCGATTCTTGGGGCACGGGGAGTGGGGGAGGTTCACTTTCCGAGGGAATCGCACACGATTCGCCGTGAGAGAAATCGCGAGATAGATCGGCCCCCGCGACTCCAGAGGAAGAAGAAAAAAAAAAAAAGAAAAAAAATCCCCCGAGAAGAGAGAAAAAGATATGAGATAGACATCCAACTATAGCTGTTGCCACAGTTGAAAGGAACTTATCTCACCACCGGTTTGTGCTATATAGGCGAGAAAACCGAAAGAAAGAGATGCCCTGTCCGGGCTGTTTCTCTGATATTAAAAATATATCTTGGTTAGATAGCCCCGCCGCGAGGGATATTCTATATCGGCAACACTCGAGTGTATAAGGGAGAGAGTGAGCGCAACATTAAAAATAGCTATCGCTATCCATTTCTCGTGCATGCAACGCGCGGACAACGCAATCTTCCAGAACTCTCGCCTATAGATGTAACCGCAGCCGTCGGACACCACAAAGTTTCGGAATCATTCCACATTTCGCCGTAAAAACCAACACGTAGTCGAGAAAAAAAAAATGTATTTCAAACGACACCGAATCGAGAGCGTAAAAACCCCGAGAGTTCTCAGGAGATAGTGGATCTTATCGTGCGGCAAACAAATGCCTGGGCCATCCCCCGCTGAGTTTTATCAACGCGCGGCTAGTTCGGCGTTTATCTAAACTCGCAATTTCCGTCCGCTCCATGGTTTATTTATTTATTTATTTATTTATTTACTTATTTATTTATTTATTTATTTATTTATTTATTTATTTATTTACTTATTTATTTATTTATTTATTTATTTATTTATTTATTTATTTATTTATTTATTTATTTATTTATTTATTTATTTATTTATTTATTTATTTATTATACCTCATCCCAACGGATGCTCCGGTATCAACGGTTTTTTTCAACGAGCTTCGATCATTAATTCAATGTTTCTAATTAATTTTATAACATCCTCATAAGAGGCTATAGCGATTATGAGGTTGAATTCTCGTGTGTGTTTATGTACCTCGATCGCTTTGATGAAAAAGGGCGTATCCCCGGGTCGTTTTGCGCCTTAAACGGTCGCGGTTACGTCCTTTTGTTTCTCAGCGATCCGTGTATCCGCGAACTTGGTCGTTTTATGAAGAAGAAGGCATCGGCAGGTAGGGAAAGCAAAGTTTCGATCGATCGATTCTCGTCCGTTTCATCGTTATACACGCCTCCCCGTCGATATCTCTCTTTTCTCCCGCGAGTATCAAGCGCGGGAAAGAGAAGAAAACAATAAAAAATGAAAAAAAAAAAAAGAGGATTTTTTTGTTCTCGCTCACTCGTTGTTGCTGCACGGTACACAATTATCTCATTCGCCGATCGGTCCCTCCCACGTGTTAATTTGCTTGTTGGTTAACCCGGACTCCCCCTCTCCCCCCTCTCACTTCCCTCGCGCTCTTATCTTTTATTTCGTTCTTCCTTTTCGTGGAAGCCCTCCGGGCTGATCTCTCTCCCTATCCTTTCACGTTTATATTCTCTCATCTTATATTCGTCTCTGTCTCACTTTTATAACTTCCCCCCTCCCCCACCCTCTTCTACCTTGTGTGTATATACGCTAAACGCGCGGAGCGTGAACCGTGCGGCTAGGCGCTCGCGCGAGAGAGCCCCGTGGTACTGCCCTCGAAAAACCGAGACGGGCGAGCACGCTGTGATCGAGGCCGCGATAGGCCTCTCTCCGTTGATTTTTCGATCGTTTCTCGATGCCCGGCAAGCGAACAACCGACGCAAAGAGCTCAAGAAGCAACAACCGTCGTGTCTCGGATTCACGAGAGCTTGAGAGAGCCTCGCGTCGACCGAGAGTTTAACCCAACTATCGGAGGGCGCATGCCCTTCGGGGAGTTCCTTACCGATCACGAACAGATTTACAAAAGCTTCCTCTACGGCTTCGTTGCTTTCATTTTTATATATTCCTCGTGTTTATTGTAACAGTGCGAAAACTCACCGGTATCGAGAATATACCGATTCGCGCCGATTGTGTGGCGTAACCGCGAAAGATTCTTATTAGATAGAGAAAGACATGATCGAGACGGGTTTAGATAAAATTTCACGAGTCACGGCGTGCTACTATACACGTCTCGGGGGAAGGAGGGATTATCGATCGGCGATTGAGAACCGCGTAATAATAGTCGGTTCAACGAAATTACTAATCGTAGTATTCGTTTATTTTTTTTTTCTCACTATCTACGATAATCTATCGTGAGAAACTCACGAAATGACGTTATCGAATTTGATAGAAAAAAAAATAAAAAACAATATATCTTGTCGCGACTACGGATATTGAGACTGTTGACTTGGCGTCGTCATCGCTTATCACTGTCTAGTATCGGCCACCGATGCTCGATACGATAAAAACGAAATTTTACCGAAACAAATTTCGATCCTATCTGTCTGCTTCGGTTATCGCTGCCGATACTAATCTACGTACCCGAACCTCGAACAATAATAGATCGATAACGATCGGACAACCGATAGAAATTGCAATCATCGATTTACACCGATTCGATATCAACGCGAAAGATTTTTTTTTTTTTCGTGTACTAATAATAAATTTCAGACACTGAAAATACGAAGTTGTTATCACGTTGGATTATCATGTTTCATTAATCTTATCGATTCGTGAATCGAGAGCCTAATACGTGACTGCGAATAATCACTTTTTGCGCATCTCCACGATTATTATACAACGCAACAGGCTTCAGACTGATAAGAATGAAATTTTTTAAAAAATATTAGAAAATGTCTAATAATAGTCGCAGTATTTTTCAATTACTCACTCGGTACGGAAACGGAGCTCAGAGCACCCAAATTTGATCTCCGTTGACGCCATATTAGAATACTCATTGTGATAAAAAAAATATACGAAAAACGAAAATCGTAGTTTAAACTTTCAACTGCACATATCACTCTCACTATACGATGCACGAAAAAAAAAAATGAAAAAAAAAAAATTAACGACGAATAAAGAGAAAGATCCTTTTCAAGGTGTTAGCTGTCTCGGTGGCCGAGGTAACGCGTTATCGTAGCCTCCGCGCCGCCGGCCAAGAGCTCTACACACTCGTTCTCTTTTGCTCCCTCACTCTGGGTGTCTCAGGCTCGTTCCACGATCACGATCTTGGAGATCTTGGCTCGGCAGCAACGAGGAAGAAGCTCACGTGGAAGTGGATCTCTACCGGCACGGGTGGCCCCGACAGGCTTGTGCGCGGCTGGGCTATTGTCACGAGCACGTAACGCGCGTGAATAATCGGAATCGTGCTGCCCAGCAGCAGTGAAACACCAAAGCAACGTTGAGCCGAGGAGGACTCCGAGACGTTACAGAGAAGGCGCGAGAGAGGTCTTTCTCTCTCGAGGCCTCATGGACGACCCCCCCTGGGGCAGTGCGCAGATAGCGATTACCGAAAAATTCGCGCTCAATCGATCGATGTATCGATCAACGATCGCGCACGCTTACCGAAGCGACCAAAAATTGAATCAGATGAAAAATCGATAACTAAGTTTTTTTTATCACCAATTCTTTTCAGGATCACTGGTTAATCGATTTTTCTTATCTTTAGATTAAGTTCTTTTTTTTTTTTTAATAGATAAAAATCGTAATACGGTGAGAATAGCGAAAGCGAAAAATACGAGTTCCCCAAGTGACGCGAGGGAGATGCTGTCTACTCGGTAGAAATAATATCACTGGCTTCAAAGTGGCCCTGCGAAGCAACCATGGCTACCTGGTGTTATCACTCCTTGTGGCTCTCTCTCTCTCTCTCTCAACTCTCTCTCCTTCGCGTTTATTTTTTTTTTCACCCCTCGGTCCCTCTATTCCCTATCTTTTTCTTCTTCGCTCGTTGCCCTTGGCGCGCGTAGCTCTACTCTTCTTCTCTATGCTTCTCTTTCTCCTGCCGTCTTTATCCGTCTCACGTTCTCGTCCTCTGTGCAGTTGATAAGAGTTCCTGCTCACCAAACAAACCCCTCTTTACTCTTGTGCCTCTTGTAGACCTTTCTTAAGTTTTCTCTTTTTTTTCTTACTTTCCTTACTCTATTCTCTGTCGGTTAGCCTCGTGTCTTTCATTCACACTCGCGCGGCTTCTCTATTACAATCTTTTTTTTTTACCGATTGTGTGACCCGGTCGCTACAACTGTGGGCTCCAGCCGCAGCGCTATACCTGGAAGCAAAGGTGTACTCTTTCCTTCGGATACTCGGAGAAGCGCAATAGGCAGCTGCGCCTCTCCCGCTCCCTCTCGCGAATCGTCGAGTACGTAGTTCAACGCGTGTATTATAATAATAAACGTGTACTCGTGAATCGTTCGACTCGCACAACGCCGTCGGCCGGGAATCTTCGTCGTGACTTGAACTCGGAACGGTCGACGGGGCTCTCTCGCGCGCATGCGATAGCGTCGATGATAAAGAACGAAGTGAGGGAGACGGGAAAACCGTCGAGGAACGATAACGATAACGATTTTATGATGATATACCTCCTACATATATATATCTACATCTACATATTTATATATTTGTATATACATATATGTATAGATATATATGCGTATGTATGCACATCCTCTTGTGTTATAACTAATACTACTATCGTATACTCGAGACTGCCCGCCGGCTGTGCTACGGCTATACGTGACTAATGGCGATAACGATAACGCGACGAGTGAATCGCTACGCTATATACTCATGCCATGCAAACAGACGTTACCGCTTCAATGTTTAGATAGTAATGGTAATTAATCACGTTTTTTAAAAATCAAACTTACCAAATTCAGAATTCCATTCGTTTGTTACATTTTTTTTTAAGTTTTTTTTTCGTGTTAAATTAACCTGCAACTCTGCGCATCGCGTCTGACAGACACGAGGGGTTTGGTGTTTCGAGACTTTCGCCAGTAATCCATATATTTTTTTTGTAGATTGATATGATAAATATTACGGAATTTACTTCACATACAAATGAAATATATGGAAAAAAGAAATATATTAAAATCGCCGTTATGATAAAAATATTAGATTAATCGTGTAATTCGTTATACATCTGGTGATAAAAATTTGCAGAAAAATATTCTAAAATAAATCGCAGCTATAATTTTCATAACCTTTTTTTCTATGTGACTTTAAAAAAAAAGCTAAATTGTTTAAAAAAACGAATTGTTAAAAAAACAAAGATTTGCTTGGAGCTCTATTCGGCTTCGTTCGACTACATGTGCAGTTTTCTAGGGTTAAGGTATAGCAGTATTTTTTTTTTTTTTTTGCTGATGTATACGCTCGAGGAGTCGAGGGGTGAGATCTAAGGGTTGAAAAGGACGCGAGTGTAAAACGAATGTGCAGAGCGTAGCGTAGTATAAGAGCTGCACTTTGACTCGGAGCTCGGATAAGCGTCCTCGGATATAGTATATACACAAAGAACGAAACAACACAGTGGTTAAAATGTGTTGTGTGGTTGGTGTGTACGTATAGGAGAAAACAGGCCGGTCGTCGTGCGGCTATGGGCATCGGTTGTATCGTCGCGCAGCAGCAGCGCCGGTGGCCTTATCGGCTCCCGCGACTCGGACGGCTTATCGCCTTCGTTCCAGATCGGCTACGACGATATCAGTAGAAACGAGTCTGTATGCGCTGCACCATACACTATCAGCTTCTAGCTTGTAGCTGTATGGTATAACGCGGTTTACGCTTCGAAGCAACGAGTCAGGACGGGGGAGTCATCGTCGCGAACTATTCTCCCTTTTACGCGTTTTTTTTTTGTGTTTGTAAGTTTTAGTTGCGCGCAAGAAAACATAAAAGCGTTTCAGTACAAATTTGATTCACTAATCATATTTTACACATTATTGATTTTCTTGATTCAGGAAATGTCTCGTAGGAAGTTTTAAATCAGTTTAGTTTAGTTTTAGTTTGAATTTCATTTTACGAAAAACCTGCTAACACTGCATAAAAACAAAAATGTTGGATAGTTTTTTTACGGATAACAACTGGTTATCGTATTTTTTAACTTTATCGATCTGTTACCTTATATCACCCTATTTTCAGCACGGATATTTTTTATTTCTTTTTTTTTGTGGACCCAAAAAAAAAGTTCCATCGACTATCGTGACGGAAATCATCCATGCGCCGATACAGAGATAAGAGCTCGACTTTCGATATCAAAGGGATGAAAAGATGAAAAAAAGTGTTCTACATTCCATCGGTTGGGTGAAAAAGAGGCGGTCGTTTCTTATCACTCGTATAGCAACTGGAGACCCGGAGAGAGCGGTAGCTCGCAATTATGATTACGTCAGGAGACGAAGAAGAGTCGGGAAAGGGGTCGCGCCGCAGCAGCGATTAGGGTAGTTTCACCTCGTCAAAACGATCTCGCAAGCGTTGGGGTGGGAGAGAACAAATGGTGGAGGTTGCCGCTTGGGGGGGAGGGTTAGTGGAAACGAGGTAGGCGCTTGTTCTGATGCTTCTGCATGTGGTAGTGGGCACTTTCCGGTGCTGGATCATCCTCTCCAGCGGCAGCGGCAGCTCGTCGTTGTTCCCGGACGAGCCTGAAGCTGGACAGCACACTCTTTGTTGTGTCCGGTTGGTCAGCCACTGTCGTAGCGAGAGAAACCGAGAGAACCGTTGCCACTCTTGGCTAAGAGCGAAGAGGAAAGGTACTCGTAGATTACGCAAATGAGAAACGAGCGACCTACCCTCTCCTATACCTTCCCCCTTCGCGCTCTTCATGTCCGTGGTAAACTTTGCCACTCGACTACTCTCTCGTTATAAACCAGAATAGAGTTATTATAACTGTAGGTTATGCCGAGCTTATATGATATCCTGGAGCACAAGGTTTTGCCGCACGTTTGGCGCATTTCGTACACGTGGGACGTTGATAAGTCAGGGTACAAATCGCACGAGGTTGACGATTGTTGATAGTCCTCGCGTTCGGAGATGAGAAACGACTACCGAGGGCAGGATTTAGAATGCAACGGGATCGAAGTCATCCCGGCAAAGCTCTTGCACATTTTTTTTTACACTATTTTTTTTTTTGGAAGGGCAGACCTGGGATCACCTCGTCCCGATGGCATTTCCGATCCTCGCCCTCGAGAAGGAGCTCTAGATGAGAGTGTGAATAAAAAATTGAACGACTGGCGGAATCCTCGAAACCCTGCGCGGTCAAGCGAATAGATCGACCACCGGGTTAGGATTTCTTGCCTGAAGCTTTTCGTTTTTTTTTTTTTTTTTTGTAGGGAAAGAGTGACTTTCTTCGACACTCTGCTATACGCGTACAGCATCTCTGTGACATGGCAGCCTAACAGAACTCGATTTCGTGAAGACCCGGAACAGATCAACCCTTGGCGGGACTTTGACAAATCGTCGATCTATCCTCGAGAGAATGATCCTAGCCACTAGTCCTCGTTATCTCGTATCTTTTGGCGCTGGATTTGCAAGCTTTGCTGCTGTGCTTCGACAACTGCGGATTTCGGTAGTCGGAAACGTAAAAAATGATCCACTCCGAAAATTTCTTCGTTTTCGTCAATTATTAGATAATTATCATTATTTTTTTGTACAAATCTTCTCATTGCCGATAAATTCATTTTATTTAATTTTTTTTGCAATCTTATCTGCTAAACTGCTGCTGATCTTAACTGCAACTGTGTATTTTGATAGTCGGAATCGTAAAAAATGATCTTTTGCAAAAATTTCTTTGTTTTCGGCAATAATCGTACAATGATTATTATTTTCGTACGATCTTTCTTATCGTCGATACATTAATTTGATTTGATTTTTTTTTGTGTTGCGGAGGAGTATTTCTGGCCTTCTTTATCGTGTTGACTGTTTAACGATTTAATTTCTCGTCTGCCAGACACCCAAATGTAATGCCACAACGCATCGGATTCAAAAGACTCAGTGAGGCTCGTTCAGCGACCTTGGAATTTGCGAATAAATGGATCCACTGTCCCCTCGTCAACAGTTTCTGTTAGTATTAGCGCTTGGTTTCTCTGGCGTGTACAGTGTCGGCCGCAAAACACGCGCGCCAGAAGAGAATCATCCGCGAAACGTCGGGCTTAGGGTTAAGAAGGCGCGGAGCGTTTCCGTGTGATAAGATAAGCAGAGCCAAAAGAATCGTTGTATCAAACCCGAAGCCAATCCCTTCCTAACTCGTCATTCTCGGACTTCTTTGTCCAATTTTTTTTTTGTCAACGTACTCACGCCGAATCGACTTCCAAACCATTAAAAATTAAAACCTGAAATTTAAAAAACTATCGAGAAAAAAAAAAGTGAAAAATAGTCGATCGTTCGACAAGTAAAACGTGTCTCTCGAACCGCGAGGGAAAGCGTGAAATTGCCAGTTCCAGATGTAAACGTTAAAAATCGCGTAATCGAGGGAAGCGTCGAGTCGAGAGAGAAAGAGAGGAAGAGATACTACTCGTTCGGGCCATCATGCTTGACCTCCGAACATCGATTTGCCATTAAGCCATTAGTGCCTTACGGAGATGGCGAGCAAAACTCTATACCTGTGTACTTATAGAATACTCGCGTTGCTGTCGTTTCGTCGACACTCTTTCAAAGCCCGTTTTTTAAAAAAAAAAAAAAAAAAAAAAAAAAACAGAAAAAGCGTAAGTGCGTTAAGGACTTCAGGAATTATAGTCAGCGTCAATGCTGACCTAAATTTCGTCAGGGTTGAGCAACTTGGAGATAAAAGCTAAAAGAATCGCTTCTTGTACTATAAATAGCTATCACGTAAATAAATTTGTGGTAGCGTTAGTTTTTTTTTTTTTTTTATAGTTGGATTGTGGAGTAAACTTCATATATATGATAAGACACAAGGCACGTGTCCCAAGACAGCAGCTGAGTATCGACACCACCTGAACCCACGAGATTCTCTTCGAGTCACAAGAGTGTCCTCGAGTCGAAAGCCACCGGGTAGGAACAGAGCGGAGCACGTGCGACATCCGTTTCCTGTACGGAAGACGATGCGCCAACTGTTCGTTTTCTGCATTACGGGACTTACGTAACGTTTCGGTATATCCAAGAGATCCGGTGTGTCTCCGTCGTGACACGTGGCAGGATGTCTTGGAAAGTGTCCAGCAGTGAAATACTCCCGGACGAGTGTCCTCGAGCGAAGAAAGAAGGTAGATAACAGAAAGAATGAAAGAAGAGAAGGCCTTAAGGCGCTCTCGCGGAGCCACCACCTTCGGGAAGAGCTGCTAAGAGACAATGCGGGCAAATCCTTCTCGCAGTGACACTCGATCGTCTTCTACATACTGACAATGAGTGGCATTACGGATACTTCGACGATGGGAAGTAATTTAAGTATGAAACGAGAGAAGCCTCCAAAGTCTAAGCTTCCCATCAATCGGTAATATCACTTTATTTTTCACTCGTCCCTTCGCTAATTCGTTTCTTCGATTCTCTTCGACGCGAACTCAAAATTCGATCAACCGCAAAATATATCCAAAGACCATTATAAAAAAAACGGTTAATTTAAAGTCTTCGATGAGATTTTTCACAACGAGTGACAAGTCCGAAGTTTCGAAAGCCGCGATTATTCGAAAGAGAAATTGAACAATCATCTAACTGAACTCCCCGGCGGGGGATACGTGATTTTGAGTGATTGGCAAAGTTCGAACGAGTCTGTCGAGAACTGGACGATAGAAAAAAAACAGAGTTATACATACAACGAGGGTGTGAGCGATTGCTCGTTTGAATTTCACTTGTCGATGGGTTGAAATCGCGGGAGCCACAGAAACCAGCCGCAAATTGATCTGCCCTTCTCCTCTCGTTGAACGGCGAATGCACACAAGCGCACCAATGCAGTAGACAAAAAAAAGTAATTCAATAACGGAATAGCCCTGTGGTGCGTCCCGGGCCGTTGGTCATTGTCGAAAAGTCCGGGGCCTTTTAGTTCGCGCCGAGAGAACTCGGGTGAGTTTTCGACCCGTGTTTGCGGTCAACACGGCTCCAGAGGCTCGGCAAATGTTTCCGATCGTATCTCCCTCTCTTTTTCTCTCTCGCTCTCTGCGACCAACGTCGAGAGGGAAAATGGTCATCGACGCTCGACACTCGCGAAATTCATTCGCGAATTCCATACCACAGGGAGATGAGAGAGTTAATAAAAAAAAATAAAAAAAAAACAGAAATTGAGTTTAACCTTTTCACATATTTCGCGAATCTTTAACGAATAATCTGGTCGACCCTTTTCACCCTCGAAGCGACGCGATATATTCTTTATTCATTTAACGACTGTAGATTTTCCTCTCGCACCTCCTCTTTGATGAAATGCTACAAGTATTAATCGAATCGTGTTAAATTTGAAAAAACATTAATGTATACACGAGTTCCAACGATCGGTAGGATCGAGTAACAACTGTAATCGTATAATAAAATATCCGACTGAGCGTCGAACCGCACAGTTTTACTCGACGGCCTTCGGTGTTAATTAATCAATAATAATTAGCCAATCAGTGTAGACATCTTTCCGGGAATTTCTCGTACACGGGGAACACGTATCCTGGAAGATCAGTGTGTAGAGGGGGGAACGATGTGTGTGAATATATATAGTGTATATAGAGAGAGAGTGGAGTAAGGGGGATGAGTAGAAGAGTACATTCCTGAAAAGATAGACTCAGGCCCGACAGGCAGAACCACTTGGAGAACTAACGAGCCCAGGATATCGATTCCTGCTCTATGCCTTCAGATCTCTTCTCTCCTTCCACCTCTCGTCCCCTCGTCGACAAGGTTTATCCGAGTGAGAAAGTCCCAAACGGATAGATAAGCTTCGAGTAGATGAGAGAACGATAAAGCGTAGTTATAGCAGCTTGTTGGATGCAGTATCGGAAACTATATGGGTTTTCAGATCGTCAAAAGTTTGAACCAAATCTTGAAATTATCGTCGTTTGATTACAAACTGCCGATCGTTATAGAAAAATAACAAATTTTATTTATTTAAAATTTATTATATGAGTGGAAAAAATTAATCGTCGGGTCCATAGAACCTGTCGAAACTGGTAAGAGATTTTTTTTAACTTTGAGACATATTAGTGATGAATTTTTGAGGTGATCCTATGATCGATAAAAATGATGCATGACTACTGGCTTTTTGACCTGTGGACAATCGGGACTTAAAAACGATAAATATCGCTAATTTAGAATAGTTTTTGTAAAGACAATTGGTCAACGATGGTTTCTATTCCTACTATAGATTACGAAGAAAAAAAATCATTTAAGCAACGTTAGCAATTTTTTTTCTTCTAATTGGTACCATATGTGTACCTGTCTCCGGGGTGATCCTGTCTGTTACTTTGATCCCTGTGGCATTCAGACAGGTGTTCTCTCGCGCCTGTGCATCTCACAGTCTTTGTCTCCGCCTCTCAATGTTTTTCAGTTCAGATATATATTTTTTTTGTACGCTTAAGCCTCCCGGTAGGCCCGGTTTTTTTGACGATCGCTAATGAGATTCCGAATGTCAAAACTCGACCGGACTGGCACGGAGTCGAGCGTAGCATGGAGAGCGGACCTAGAAGAGGCTGAGCAATTTCCAAATAGCCCGGCCCCCAAATAACGGATCGTGGCGATTAGATCGGTTGCGATAAGCTCCGGGCATCAAGACTCTCGTTTCACCGTCGTCTTTCTTGCGATACAGAACGAGATGCCCCGACGTAGAGAAACCCCCGTGAGCTCAGGTATATATACCCATATCCTCTATATATATACGCGTCGATACTTTTTTTTTTGCTCTTTCTATCGTATTTTATTTATTTTTTATCTCATCCTATCTCTTCGACTACGCGAGAGCAAGGCCACGATTAGAGTGAGAGAATGAGAATAGGATGGAGCGGAAACCGAGAGGGACAAAGGTGAATGAGGAGAAGAGGAAACGTTGCGAGTGTGAGAGAAAATGATAAAGAACAGAGCGCGGTTATAGAGAGATGAGAGTACGAGGCGAAGGAGGACGCGGGCAGAAAAGATAAAGAAAGGACTAAAGAGCGGAGATTAGCGCTAATGCACCATCGGGGAATGGTATGGGTATGGAAGCGAGGAGGGATGGGGGCGAGGTCCATCGTATCTCTCATATTTCAGACCCCCGTGACGTCGGGAGAGATACCGAATCGTTTCCCACCTAGAGACGTAGGAGCTATACGCTATTTTTAATCCTCATCCACCACCGAACTACCATTTCTACATCGCTTCGAATTCTTTCTGTCCTTATTCCACGATCGACGAATTCTTCCTCTTTTTATCTTTAGTTTGAATAGAATAATTGATAATGTTGGTAATTTGGATTTTTTTTTTATGCATTTTAATTTAATGCATATTTTTTATCAAATGCGAAGGTTATCGATTTAACGAGCGCGTATTTTCAGCTTGCAGATCGAGTCGTAAAAAAAATCATAATAATGAAGGACCAGAGGCAAATCTTTACGATACTCGAATATCGATTCCTCAAAAAGTAAGCTTTGTTTTCGTAAAAAGAATTATTTTCGAGTTTTTCATATTAGGACACTAAAAATCGTTTAAAATTCTAATCAGATATAATGCAAAAACAATCTTTCAAAGTAGAATCTTCCACATTGCTTCCTCATTATTTTTCATTTGCAAAGCTTCCTCCGCAATAAATCCAAAACTGATCATCCCACACCTTTCCATAGAACGAATTCTACGAAAAAAAAAATAATGAGAAAGCAATGAGAAAAAATCTACTTTGCAATCATTTATCATTTTATCATCTTTCTTCATTTGGCTTTTCGATCTTTCGCCCAATCTCGGTGACTGTCTTGAGGGTCATTTCCTGTGAGAGGACGATAATCACGATATAAATACATCGACTTCGCGCATATAGAAGTCACCGTAGGTGATTTCGTGGAGGACCAGCAGAAACAGCAGAAAGTCGACGAGGAATAGCGCACGCGGGGCATCGCACCACAGTCGCCCACTCGTGTGGAAAAATGATAGCGGCGTACTGACTGAGTGGCCGGGTGGTTTGCCGGGAAGCCGGTGTGCCACCCTCCACGCTTCAGGGTGGGTGATGTCGCGGAGGGTGCTTCGTATCCCTTCGTATCTAACTGACTCTGTCGCTCCCGCGGCCCACTCTCTCATCCGCGATGCTCCGAGAGGGCGGCGCGCGAGAGATGCCTGAAACCGATTCCCTTATCGCAGCAGCGCAGTTGTGTGTGCCTTTATGAAGATCTGTCAAATTCTCTCTCGCTCAACCTACTCATCCGCGTTCTTTTTCGTCTCCGCGGGACTTCGGGAGAACGCGCGCGTTTTTTTTTTTTCCCTCGCTTCGCCTTCCATCCCTAACCGATAAGCTATTTTTAAGGACAGCTCTCATCTTTCTATATGCTGATATAATGACGAATCGAGAGATCTATTTAATGGCTGTATAAATTGTCTTGACAATCGATTCCTCTACTTCTGACGTATGTTTGTACAGCATGGAAGCCACCCGAAGAGGGATTTTACTTATTGTTTCTCACGTTCCATCATTTGTTTTTTTTCTTCTGATTTCTCTTCATCGATCCTTCGCGTTAGAGTGATGCGCGACTTTTATTATTGGAATACGTCAAAAATTTATCAGGCGTTTGCTCGTAATTCTACCGATATTCGATGACTCAGCTTCGATCGTAGATTTTTATTCTCGTGATTCATCGGTTAGTTTTAGAGTTACCAGCGTTAAATCTTTCGTTGAACGTGAAATTTCTTGATATATTAGAATGTTTTCTCGGCCACAGTTATTGAGTTTGTGTGGGTGCGCGAGCGCGGGATGAGGAAAAAAGAAGAGTTCAGAAAGATCGGGGACTGCAACGTGAAATGTTCGATGGGAGAGCGAGATGGGAGGGAAAGAAAGGGTGCCGAGCGACGGTGCTGTGATAAATCGTGAAAATCATCCTCACGGAAGAGGGCGACGGGAGAAGTGAGAAGGCAGCGCGGCTCTCTTCTCGTTCGGGTTCCACGTCGAATCGGCCCATAGCCTCTGGCCGAGATTCCAGTCACGTGTCCTATCGGAAATTAGAGCCGCGTCAACCTGTGCACCCTATTCGCGCCTTCCCCGAAGAACGAGCTGCACGACTATACGACGAACTAACTCTCGAGGACGAATAGCAAGACGAAGAAAACGAGTAATGCTGAAGCTCAGTCGAGCTTCAGAGGTGTTTATCAACTCCATTCAGACAGGACGCTATATAGCTATGTATGTTTTTTTTTCTGACAACGATGATTTATCATTGAATACCGACAAAAGTTGCTACATTTAGGACAAATATATTTATGATTTTGTTTTTTCGACTGTTACGATAATCGCATAGTTATTTGAAGGATATGAATAAATTGACGATATGGAATTCCGATATTTTTCTTTATGTAGGAACTAAACGAATTTAGTACAGGAAAAAAAAATATTTTAGAAATATTAAAAAATGTTCGACTGAAAAGTAAGTCTAATAAAGAAATTGTATCAACAAAAAGAGTAAAGTATCGAGAAAATATTCATTAATTCAGCTTTTTATACCACTTCTTTTTTAGCCGTGAGATTTATCATTTTTGTAAAAATGTTTTTATTTTATTCTGTTTAAAATTAGTAAATACAACAGAAGATATAAGCAAATATTGAGGATCGAAATCGTCATGTTATCTACGCAGTTTGAAGTCGATCGCAGGCTTTACGGTGAAATAAATCGCGGTAAACATTCGATATATTCAAATTAATCTTAGACAATTTAAAATTTTTTTTTTTAATCTTTACGAACTCATGCATAATATTCATAATTTATCGTTTAAAACACATTTTTGGACTTGCAGAACTAATCCATTTTCCTAAATGCCCGTAAAAAAATCATACAAAACAACGAAAAATAAAAAAATCGCGATTCCGCATAAAAACCTTTTGCCTCAACCTGTCCGTAGTTAAAAATCGTTTCATCGAGTAAAAAAAAAATCGATGATAAAATAAATTCCCAAAGTCGTCATATACATTGCAGTGTTAATCAGCATTGTCTGAGTGACGAAAAGAAGAGGGTGGCATAGGGGTGGGTGACGGTTGAATCGTATTCGTTGTTGAGTCCGTGGAAGCGGAGAGACAGAATCGAAAGGGTGGGTGGTGAGTGTATTAAATAGGGGATGAATCTGGCTTGAGCTGTTACGATGCCTCCATTGCGGGCTTGGGTATGAGTGGTGGGATCGCGGAGAGCGTAGAAACGAGAGAAAGACAAAGGAGCATCCCGTTACGAATCGGGCAGCTTCTCGAACCAAGTGAAACATGGCGTATCTACATCCCCGTTGGTTTGCTACCGCTTGTTTCTCGCTGTTCGCTCTCTATTCAGAGGGAAAAGTCCCTTTCTCCCAATGGTTATACATCGTTATTATCCACCTGTATATAGCATATCCGTGTATTATATATATACATATAATATATATATACGTTAGTATGGGAGGTATTGGAATCGAGGTGGTTCGATGCTCGTACAGAAGGTAGGCACGATTATTACCGATACTCCACTTCGCGCCTTTTCATTCCGTGTTACTTCGCCGCGGTGCACAGCACGTATTATAAGCTCTGCACGAGAGACGAGAGAAGAGATTAGGTCGCACGGCTGTGAGAGCTCCGCAAGTGGCCCAATGCTTGTGAAAAGACAGGGAGAGAAACACATCATCTGTGTGTATGTTAAAGGGGTGTCTCGGCGTTATCCCCTGTCTCAACTCTGCGTCCTCGTGTGGGGTGTGTGTATGTTGTGTATCTGTATATATCGTAAGTTTCTCTCGTATATACGTCCGGCGTTTGGATATACACTCGGTATATCGAGGTGGTACTGAGTTAGCTGGATAAATCGAGCCACTCACCGGGGGTGTACAAGCGTATCGAAGCACGTAGAAGCTTCGACTACCGTCCGAGAAACGAGGCGTTTTCAAACCCTCTCGAATCGAATGACTCCCGATCACGGAGAGGAATAATACGCGACCGGTGGAGGTACGTACGTGGCAGACAGCACAAACCCGCCCTCCCTCCTCCCACGACAAAGATTCTCTGCATTTGCTAGATCTCTCTGCAAACGCTTGCATCGACACAATTCCACTCCGCTGGGAGGTGTTGTGAAGTTACTTTTGTCGAGAAATTGACAATCATTTAATTCAAGCCGAACTATACCTATGTATAGGCAATAGATGGGATAACAGTGATGAGCGCGAAGTTAGGATTTAACGCGGAAAAGCTAATGAAAAAAAAAGTATCATTTTCACATTTTATTGAAACAATCAAAAAAATTATAGAAAATCATGAAAAAAATTAATAAAATAAATAAATAATTGTAAAAGTTTAATTTTTTTTATGGGAAATAAAAAAAAAAAAATTGATCTTTAAGGATTATTTATTTAATTTTTTTCAATTTATTTATTTAAAAAATGAGGAAAAATGGCGAGAATTCTCGTTTAAAATTGTGCATCGAGAGGGCCAAGTTGAAAGAATAAAGATGGTCAATTTTATTCCATACAAGAAGTATATCATTATTTTACCATAGTACGCAGTTTAACGCGTAGCGCAAGAGAGGAGTTGAGATTTACGATTTCACCAGGAAGGAAGGCTTTCCCTGGTTCGAGCCATTTTTGGCAAAACAACCGACTGCCCCTTAAACGGTTAACAGCTTGGCATAGGGGGGGATTCCCCTTTTGCTCCGCGATATCGCGTTCTCGTTACGCGGTTTCGCGCGAGCGTACGAACTCTTACACGCACGTGTACAATTGCGCACACCCGTCGTCGCCGCCAAGAACCCAAGAAATCGTTCCTTCTCTCGCCATTTGACGTACAAACTCTCAACGTTTCCCTCATCTTGGATCGCTTCCCCTCTCCCTTTCGCTGTCCATATATCTCACGATTGTATTCAGATTCGCGATAGTTTTTGCACGCTTGGTCGTAATAGTAGATTCTACTTCTTCACTGTCACTCGACGTTTTACTTTCTCGCTATAGCCTCCAGCTTATTGCAGATAACTCGATAGATTAGAAGAAATAATTGATAGTTTGTATCTCAGCGTTTATGCCGATAAGCACGAGTATAGTCTCTTGTCATCGAATATAATTACTGACTCGAGCGAATATTTTATCTATCGCGATTTCAATCCAAACATTTTTTTCTTCCTCGAGTCCTCAATTTGCCTGATGTATCGCGGCAGACAAAAAACGATAAATACGAGAGCTGTATAAAAAAAAAAAAATTACGAAGGTTAAAAAATTCATTTTTTAGTTGAGAGATTGTGAATTTCTCTAAAATGATTTTCATTCATTTTATTTATATTTCATAAAATTTATTTCATTATATTTTAAAGAAATAATATATTTTGCGTACTTTCTGAAGTTAAAAGAAATTATTTTAATTCGAATTAATTTCCGAGTAAATTTTTCAAATAATGAAAAAAAAAAAAAATAGGAAGACAATTCGATATATTTGAGTAGATATTTGGTTAGTTTTTTTCAAGGTTCTCTATCTTTGTGAGTTCATGCATAGTAATCATAATTTATTTTTTAAACACACTTCATGACTGACGGAATTAATGTATTGAATTGTATTAATTATATTAATTAAGCTGTTTCGGCAGACATGAATTACAACAAGAAAAAGTCACCGACCTAAGCGTCGCGCATAATTCCCATTTTTTTCCTGGCGTGCTGTTGCGAGTTACAAACAGAAGAGATACGAAAATCCGGGTGGCATGAAATACCGTTCCGGATTCTCCAGAAGCCTTCCACTCATCGCAGAATCAGAAGCGAGCCTCTCAGGCGATCTGAATTTCTCTGATCGCCGTTCATCTCTATGCTCGTCTTGGTTATTATTCGTGATCTAGAGAGTTGCCAAGTACCGTAGCACCTTTCCGCGATGAAGAAGCACCAGAAGAGAAGGGGGAGGATAGCGAACGGATCGATTTATCTCGATATCCGGGCTCGATGCGCTTTCGTACTCTATACACTATTTTCTCTCATTCATTTCTCTACCCGAGAGTAGATCAGCGCGGATAAATGTGAACAGATGAACAGAGGTAGGTGGAGAATCTCTCCACAAGCACGAGAGACTTGCGAATAAAAATTCTCTTCCGATTTAAATTATGATTTACAGTTAGCGCGGCGAGAGGTTTCTGCCAGCGTTACGTTATCGATTCACGATTCATCGATAGCGTTAGGATACAGGTATACAATAACTGTTCAAAGGCCACCGTTTCTTTTTTGTCTTTTTTCTATTATTATTATTATTATTATTATTATCATCGGGAGGCCGTACTCCTTTTCTCCGACTCTCATCGCTTCAACTATGAAAGTGATGGGTTCCACTTCTCTCTGTTCTTGTGTCAGTGAAAGCGAGAGTACGACGTGATTCGAGATTAGTCTGCCTTCTACGTTTATCGTTGCTGTTGCTTGAGATTTTTTTTTTTTTTTCATAAATTCAGACAGCCGTAACGAATAGAAGATCGAGAAGTTCGAGAGAGCAGCGGTAGGAAAGGGAAGGGAGGGAAGTAAGAAGCGAAAGAGGAAGAATTTGATATCCCGACGGAGGGAAGAAGGATAAACGAGAGTATAAGGGTGACACACTCGTCGTGAAAGAAAAAAAATCGTGTTAGAAGGAACGATTAAGCGACATGGCGTCGAGAGTCCCTGGGGGTAAATATACCGTCCAACTTTTTAAATACTTTCAAAGTCGCCCGAGCAGCACGGTAAGATGACAAATTGGGACGTTGGGGCGTTTTTTTTTCTTTTTTTTTGGACTGTGACTACCTTTGCGGTATCCCACGACCGATTAATTCCACGGGACGATCGCTCTCTTTCTTCTTTTCTGGCTTCAGTTTGGCCGACAAGCTTCATCTACTTTATGCCCATAGTTTTGGTATATATACCTCGTCATTTCTCGCAGCTTGGCTCGAAGGCTTCGAGCTCTCGCGGGCGATCAAACTCAGAAAAGTACGATAAGTAAGCCCTTGTTATTAAGAACGTCTTTTCTTTTTTTTTTTAAACCACAGAGCAAAGACACGGCCGCGGGTTTGTACGAAGTTGTGATAACGAGAGGAGAGATGCATTGCTGAGAAGACATTTTTTTATATCCTTCGGGAAAAGTATCGTTCTTAATTTTTTTTTTTTTTTAAAGAAATTAGTCCGATCAAAGTCAACTAATTTGTAAGTGCGAAAATGGACCAGTGGATGGAGGATTAAAAGTTACATTATTTGAATTCGTTATCACAATAATACGAAGGAAGAATTCGCAGTGAGTGTGCGAAATTAGCTATTCCAGACGGAAGAAACACAAGCATTGTGGGGAGGAACTTCGCGTGGATATTCATTATAAGGCGCGAGAGAATTGCTGCCGCTGAAAGATTCATTAGGGACGATAATAACTACATGAACGCATCTGGTGGTTCGTACTCGGTTTTCCCGCGACTTTCCGACGGTTGATTATATACTAACAGCTTGCATTATCCTGCAGCTTATGTCTCGCTACTCAAACATCACCGAAATCTCGTTTTCTCTCTTTTTTTGTTGCTTCGACAAGACTTTTTTTTCTTTCTAATTTGATGCCAAAAATGGCGAGAACTATGTTTTTATTGCATTTTTATTTATATGTTATCATTTTTAATAACAATAATTTATTTTTAACATCGATCACAGGATTAAATGATTCTATGCCGATATTGGAGAAATTTTCATTTGTTTATTGGTTTTTTTTTATTTGGAATAATTTTTAATAACAATTGTTTATGTTTAATACTATTAATGCGATTACTGATTTAATTTCGGCAATAGCGATAAAATATACATTTTTTTTTGGGAATAATTTTTTATTTACTTTGTACATAAAATAACGCGTATATTTTACGCTCATCGTTTTCGTCGCAAAATTTCACTATATCAAATAACTCTTCGCGAGAAATAATCAATTTGCTGAGAATACCTTGCGGTTTATCTCAATCGTATAAATAGTTGTACAGCTCTATCGGCGTTCCCTTCGATATTGCAAAACGAGGAATACAAAAGATTCGCCATACCCTCTTATTCCCACTTCTCATTCTCGATAGCTCCGTTGGACTTCCGGCTATCGCGAGAAGCTCAATACTCTCTCTCCACCGTCCAACTCATTATTATTATCGCAATTTAAATCCTCGTGAATATCTCCGACTCCGCGTTCTCCAGGCATACAGAGAAAATCAAAGCTCTTTTGAAAGCTCGAGAGAAACTGGGCGAGTAGTGATGAAGCTTTCGAGTGTCTCTCGCGTTTCACGAGAGGGAAAGGGGTTGGTCCAGCGGCATTTTTATCCCATCTCTATTTTTTTTCATCCCTGAGCCCTCAGACAAGCGGCAGACGATATAAATGCGTCGGGTCGTGCTCGAGGGGTGGCCAGTGCGATGTTCGCGAGCGAGGAACGAGGAAGCGCCCACGGGGGAGGTAGGGGGCAAAAAGCAGAGGAGTCGACCACCGGTGGATATCTGCTAGCGAGTTAATTTCGCCCCCGGAGGAGACCGCCAGGCGGAGAGGGATTCGCGGTCGTCGGGTTGAGCGAGAGAAAGAGAGAATAAAAAAGGAAAAGAGAACATGAGAGATTCAGTAGTGAGAAGCAGGGAGGGGAAAAAAGAGAGTCGAGCCGCACGGGTGAGATAACACATTTTGACGGTATAAAAATGAGTGTTTTTCTCTCCCTATCTATTGAGATAGCGGAGCACCTCCAAGCGTTGGATTTCTCTTTTCTGTCATTTTTTTCTACCCGCTCCCCTCTCCCTCCTTCCCGCACTCTCACCCCTTCTCCCTTCACTTTTCCTTCCACGAAGAGAATAGCACATTTTCGCAACGCGCTCCGATTTCGTAGCATTATCGGTCATGGCGGAGGTTAAAGGCAACGATGGAGAACCCGCGATGAATTCGATTGGACTCGGAAAACACATACATACACCGACACCGCGAATAACGTTTGCTTTGTTTTTTGGAACGCAGCCAAAAAGTCTAAGGCTCGACAATCGGAGTTTCGTGCACGCAAAGTGAGAGATGCGAAGAGATATAGTCGATGTATATAGAGTGAGAGTGGAAAAGAGGAAGAGTGAAGGGTTCTTCCAGCGGAGAACCCAGCGGGGCTGCTGTTTGGAGGGGGTAGAAACGGTGCAGAAACTGATGGTAGATTCTATCGTTACCGAACGCTCGCTGTACCAGAGATATCAACACCGCAGACTCGCATTGTTTCTCTATCCCTTTCACCACTTTCTCTCTATCGCTCGCGAGCGAGCTTTTGCCTTTATCACAATATAGCTAATACTGCTTTAATCGCCGCGATACGTAAGCTCCGATGCGGATAGAAACCTCCGCATGTACGCGCGCGTGTGAAAACGCACACATCGAATGCTGGACATTTCAATACACGGGAGTTTCGATACACGAAGTGTAGGTACACATGTCGTATGTACAAAACAAGTTAACAGAACGAAAATTGCGTTGACCGGCCGACGGCACGTGTTCAACGACAACCGGACCGTACGTTACGGGGGTAAACTGTTTTGATGCCTCTCGTGTCAACAATGACACTCGTGTTACATTCGATAAATAATGGTGCATTAACCAAATAATATGCACGGGTGT
Organism: Buathra laborator; assembly: GCA_934046635.1. Lineage (NCBI taxonomy): Eukaryota > Metazoa > Arthropoda > Insecta > Hymenoptera > Ichneumonidae > Buathra > Buathra laborator. The sequence continues at coordinate 15,422,774 of OW203892.1, forward strand.
GTTATTCGTCGCATAAATTAACTAGTATCACACGTGTCGAATATTTTTACATGAATAAAAAAAAAACAAGTTTTTTTTAACGGAGGTAAAGAGCAACTTGCAACATAATAGATTTATTTTTTATCAGAAACAATGTAATCTTCTATGGAAATAATTAAACGTAAAATTTATATATATAAAATATTATGTATATTATAATAATTTTTTTTATTAATTTGAATTTTATACATTATTAATATTATCAGTTATTGATTAACTATAATATTAATATTAATTTTTTTCCGTGAATATTAAAAAATTTGAATTTAATTTAAAAAAAAAACGGGGCGACGCTTCCTTTTTTGATTTCCTGTAATTCTTCGATCAAAAGTATGTATCTAATTTTGAGATTAAATTTTCTTTATACACGGTGAGCTCGGATTACAGTTACAACTCTTCGTCATTCGTCATGGATGGAAAAAGGAAAATCTATTATCAGCGCATGTCGATCGGTTCTGCTACATTTCATTACTCGTTTGTATATATTAGATAGATCTGAACGCGCGCGCGGGTGTGTCCAACGTGAAGCAAATAGCAATAGCTCGAAGCAACGTAGCGCTATCGGTCAGAGATATGTTAATTTCCACGGCGCCTCTCTGTTCCAAGATCTCGTTGCATCTCTCGGCGCAGTAGTCGAGCGAAGGAGATAGAGAAGCTTAAGCTATACAGCAATTCTACTGGTTAGTGATGGTTTGTTGCTGCTGCTGCTGCTACTGCAGGCTCGTCGCATGCCATTGCCAGTGAGACTCCATTTAAATTAGATCTCGCCGTGTTGCCGAGAGACAGAGATAGATATATATACTCGTCCGCTAACTCTTGTACATGCTACCGTTTTCTTCATTCCAACCCCCTCTCCCCCGCACTGCCTCCTCAATCTCACGTAGATATAGCAGTTCCTCTCTAACGTTTTAATAGCTTCATTCCTGAATTACTGCATCGAGACGCACACGCATACGCGACGCCCTCGGAATCGACACGCGCGGCACCGCGACACTGGCGTAAGCAACATTGAAATTATCGAAATTCGATGCAAAAAAATTATCGCGGATCGATTAATCGTTAAATAAAAAATTAAAATTTTTATGCCGAATTTTCATTTTATTTTTAATATTTAATTAAAAATAGACGTAAGAAACTGTTTTTTTGCACTTCGCGGTGTTTCAAATAGTTATTCAGACGATAATTTCGAGTTTTTTTTTTCTCACGAATACGATACTTTCCGTTTCACGTATTTTTTAATTTCTATACAATTTGCGAGTAAAAATCGATCGATGTTCGAAATATTGATTAACTACCAAGATTTGTTTTTTTTTTTTTTTTTATCACTAAGCAATTCACGATCGACATAGAGTGCGACGAGGGAATCGTGTGTGTGCGTTGACGCGGCCCTGTCGGCTACGGTACTCGCGCGTTACTCCGGTAAGCCCCGGCCCTGGTCTGGGTGGGTACGCCGGAGTGCTCGCGCGAGCGCCGCGAGATAGAATCAGTAGCTGGAGCTAGTTAGATGATAGCATCGCCATGCCCGCGAACCGAGGGTACGGACGGACGAACGAAACGGTGAGAGGGGACGGCGGAGAGGGGGAACAGGGGTGGGAGGAGGGGGAGGGGGATTGGTGAACGAGGAGAGCGAGGTAGAAAATATAGAAAGAGCGAGAGAATAAACTGCGCGATGACGAGTTAGCAAGAGAGTGAGAGAAACAGAAGGAAACAACGAGAACGAGAGGGGAAGAAGCGAGAGAGGTAAGCGATCGCTGATAAGGGCAGCCGCGCAGTCCGATAACGCTCCCTTATCTTCGTACAGTGGCGCCGCAACTCTCAAGGCTTTAACCATGCTGCCGCTGCTTCTGGCTGCTGCTGGCTTCGATATATATCGCGAGGAGAGGACTCCAACATGCGGCGGGAAGGGAGGAAAAGAGAGGCCCAAAGAGTTTGTTCGCTTTTATATATTCAAGCCTTCTCTCTTGCCACGTCTGTCTCTGAACGATCTCGGTTTTCGTTTCATCGAGAGATTACGTCTGTGTGCTTTAAACGAAAAGCTTGGTGCGTATGTATAAAACGTGTACAAGAGAAAAAAGGGAACGGAGAGAATAAACAAAAAGAGACGAGAAGTGCGACTGGAGTAGGGGGGCGGAGGTAGAGTACTGTCGAACGATTGGAAAAAAAAAACAAATACATCGATTTTCTGCGGTTCGTATAATACGGCAATGCGAAATAATACCGATAAGAAACACACAGAGAAAAATAATTGAGTGTGAGAGACACGGAGAGTGCAGCAATCGGCGCGGAGAAAAAAAGAGAGACTTAGCAAGAAGATAAGAAATTGTTGGAAAAGGAGAAAAAGTATGAGAATTAACAAAAAAAAAAAAAAGGAGAGAGAGAGAGAGAGACGCGTACGAGATATGAATCCCAAGCACCAAGTTCCGAGAATTCGCGCACACGCAAAGGGTCGTATACATATATACATTTATATACATATCGCATTCGATAAACTCCGTGAATGGTATCATTATTGCGAACACTGGCTAATTATCGTGATATTCATTGGAAAGAAAGAGGCTAAAAAAAGATGAAAAAAAATATATGTATAAAATACAACAAAAAAAACAGCAAATAAATAAACCGAACCAAGGGGTATGGCAGCGGAGGGAATGTAATCTCTTAATTTTATCGACTAACGCAATATCGTATCGCGTGCGCACAATGTGTCGTATACCATTCACATGGCGGTACACACTATCGGTTGCGATAACTGATAATAAATTGTGTTAAACACGAGAAGCTTTCGTTTTTTTTTAATATATGTATAAACATACATATGCACGTTATTTCCCGAACAGGATGTAATCATATATATTTTTTGTAAATAAAAATTCAAAGTCTGCGATCAGTGGACTTGGTACCCCAGGTGATGAGTAAACAGGCGATTGGTGTAATACGTATTGAGAAAAATCTGGTGGGTGGGATGATGCGATATGTGTGATAGTAAAATATAAAGATACGGAGAAAGAACGGAAAGAGTCTCTCGGAGCCCTTATCAGTTGGATATCGAAGTGTGTATATACGTGTATATATATATAATATATATATAATATATATAAAGTGGGACACAGCGAGGGTATACAGTGATCGCGCGAGGGGGTCGACGAGGACGCGAAAGACGCGATGGAAGGAAGGCGTGGGGAGGGGGTAGGGGGGGGGGGAAGGGCCATGAGAGATTCTACGAAAGATAGGAGGTCGGATAGGATGCGAGATTACAGTGAGAGATTAGATCACAGTCGTTGATAATAAAAGCGCGCTGCCTCGCCTGCGCGAACAGATATTGCCGTCTCTTTTGCCTTCTGTCTGGCCGTCTCTTTCTTTCTTTTTTTCCCTACTTTATATCCCACGTTCTTCTTCATTCTATATAGTAGCTGCCGGCGCGCAGACACGAACAAATTACCGAAGGAGTCATCGTACCACCAACAAACCCCCTTCAGCCCCTCAAACAAGACAATGTTGTATCACGACGTTTTCCACGATCGAGAAAATCCCGAAGAACAATTTCGCGTAAAATAATTTTTTTTTGTTTTTTCATTCTTTATTTTTCTTTCCATGCATGCGCGTTGCTTATGTGAATACGTGAGTGCGACTCGACACGCGTGTACGATAGACGATCGAGCGTGAAAGATAATCGGCAACGGGCAGCACGTACTCAACCTATCGCGCGATTCGTGTGCGGATAATGAAAGAATAAATAAAATAAAATGTAAACGAAATATTAACAAATGTGAAATAAGCGCGGATGGCTGAAAAGCTTCGGGAATATTCAAGCGAATATTATATATCGCGAAGTTTTTCACGATAATAATAATAATGATGATAATAACAAGATGTATGTAAAAAAAGATGGATTTAGAAGCGAAAAACGAGTAACGCTCGGTGCGTGCGGTGCGTGGCTGCTGCTCGTCACACCGCGACTATCATCGTCCCTCGTCGTCGCGGATCGAAGAGTAGAGAGAGGAAGCTTCACTCTAACACTGTACAACATTCACAGTTCTCCATACCCATCGCGACAAGAACGCTGTCCTATACGCGCAAATCGTAATCGTTCTTTTTACGAACGCGAAGCGAAAAAAAAAAAAAACTAACGTGACGAATACCAATGACGACGATGAGAGAACTGACGAGGGTGTGAGTCAGAGAGCAAAAGAAAAAAAAAAGAGATAGAGAGTACACTGGCGAGGAGAGCCAAGAGAGCAGCAGCACTGGCGATCGTTATCAGGCACTTTCCTGTGTCCTGCCACGTTCTCAGAAGAACGTTCGAGCTGTATGAGGAAACGCTTGTCCATGAATAATTCATTTATGTCGCCAAACGAGCGAGAGACACACGAGAGAAGAGGCGCATCTTTTTTTTTTTTTTTTTTTTTTCATTACTGTGTTCGCGCAATTCACCAATTTCTCAGGAATCCCCAAAAATTCTGCGCAGTGATTGGTCAATTTTTTTTTTTCCTCGTAATTCTAAGTTTCCGAGGGGATAGTTGCACGTAATTTTGTTTACTTGGAGTGACAGAAGAGCATAATACATCGCGAATGCGTGGCGCCAAGAGCAAAACGCCTGGCAGCTATTAAACAACCCAAGAGACAAGAGTGAAAGAGAGAGAGAGAAGACTTAGACAATTCCGTACAAAAAATTCAGTGCTCGTACAACGGAGCGAACGAACTCGTGAGGATGATGCGAATGACAGACGAGAACTCGGAGACGTATTCTGCGTGTAGAGCATCGAAAGATACGTGGCTGGCTTCGTTGCAGAATTTATGATAATTGTGACGAAGAATGGAATTTGTAACATTCAAGATGTACGACACAACGAGATTACGTTGCAATGGTGTAATACGAGACAATACGATTTTTACTCCAATTCGTCGTAATATCGATATTTTCAAAAAAATATATATATACTGTAAATAAAATCTAATTGATATGAAATCAAATAAAATTCATGTTGACTGGGTGAACCCGGGAACGGTCGTGGGGGGTGTGAACGATACCCCAGTAGTCAACATCGAGTCTCAGCTCCGATTTCTTTTTTACCAATTTTCCGAATTTGTTGAAAAAAAAAAAAAATGTCTTGAAAAACCCCGAGTTTGACATTAATAACAACGATTTTTTAATGCGATCTCTAAAACACCCAGCGTGACCCTTCGCTCCAAAACCACCACGCGATCTATCGTAAAAAAATCGAAACGCGATGTACAAAAATGGCTTTTCGAACACGTAATTCACAGGAACGTTATTTTTGTTGAACTCTTATCAATCCAATTGCGTGATAGTCGAAAAGAAATTCTACGCATGCACAGTCACGATCGATACGCGGTGAAATACACATCGCGGAACGATAGGGTCAAAGTGCATCAGACACGCGACGAGTGACAGAGGAGTGTCGCCGAGACTCTGCGGTAAGTCAGTCGAGAGAATCGTTGATGCACCGTTGCACCCGTGTGGACTGGTTATCTGAGATGTCAAAACGCGAGGCAAAGTTGTGCCCAGTCGAGAAACGTTCACGTATCTCGCCACGGTGCCTCCCCTTCTCTCTACGTTCGTGGGGTCTTCCCACCGCGGCATTTGCACAGGTTGAAGCATCTCTTTCCAACATTGCCTCTTGGGTTCTGCAGCGAAGATAGTAGTAGGGTATGAGCGACGAGGACGAACGGGCGGACTCCTCAATGTCAGAAGATAGCGGGTCCGATACGTAGTAGCCGGTGAAACGGTGAGGCCCTCCCCCGTCCCCTTTTCCTTCCCCTCTATCTCGCTCGCTCCTTCGTCACCGTCTTCTCTTCTTACTGTGTCTGTCCTTTCCTATCTCTATCTTCGTGAGCAGAGTCCGTACGAAAGCGGGGAGTGAGACACACCGGTGCAAGCACACGCGTTTCGTACTCGGACTTCTCTCGACTAACTTGTAACCCCGATCGCGTCTCCGTCTCGTCTCTGTATCTGTTATGACAATCTTATCGAAACGAAGCGTGCGAGTGGGTCGAGTAACAATTAAACTTGTATCTGTCTATCCCTTTTCTTCGATATACCCCCCTCCTCCCCCTCCTCCCCACCGCCACTCCCACCCCAACTTCCCACCTTCGTTAGAAGAGGCTGCGAAACTCGTAGCTCAAGATCTTTAGACTGGTAGTGATTCAAGTTTCAATGTCAAGGACGCCTCTCGAGAAATGATGTGAAGAAAAGGAAAAAAATGAGCAAACAGGTAGATGTTAAGATAACATTGCTATGTAGCGTACATATATCTATTAATAACTAAAAATTGGATAAAAATAATGCGAAAATATATGAGCAAAAATTACGAAAAAAATTAATAAAATGCGAATAGATATACGATAAATTTTTTTCCATCGATTAATCGTATAGTTCAACATTTTTGACCGATGTGTGTTTCAATGCCAAGGACGCCTCTGGAGAATTAATGTGAAGAAAAAAAAACGGAAAAATAAATAAGATCGCGAAATAAGTACGAATAGATTTCCTGTAATAATTCCTCATTCGAGTCTCGAGAAACTTGTAGTTCGTCATTTTAGACTGGTAGCGATTCGCATTTCAATGTCAAGGTCACGACTCTCAAGAAATAACGCGAGAAAATATTAAAATAAAGAAAAAAAAAATAAAAAATTGCATCTACATCGATAATATCGCTGCCGTAATATCGATTAAAAAAAAAACATTTTTTAAGTATTCAGCAGCGAAATACTACTGCGTCTCTAGATCTATCAACAGTCAATGATTGAATGAAAATATTACGAAACAGATAAAACCAATCGAAGCAAATTTTATCTCCATCGCAGAAAAAAAAATTGATTACTTCGATAAATCCGATAATATCGGTACCGCGAGAAATCGATCTATAAATAACTTTAAATTCGGTGAAAAAAAAAATTATTACGAAACAGATAAAAGTGACCGAAAGAAATTTTCGCATTATTCAAAATTTATTTTCGGACTCTTATCACTACCACACGCTGTTCCTATCAGTTAATTTTTTTCATTCATACTAAACGTAAGAATTTATTCAACGATATTAATAATATAGTTTAAAATTTGTAAATATTATTTTCGTCCAATCGGCAAATGTATTTTTTTGAATGCATCCACAAGTGTACGAAGCTTCCAACCCGACGCGACGCTTGAAGATTAGCATTGTTGAGAGAACCAGACGGCGTTATGTACAGAGATTCATACATACATATATAAACGTATGCATTTGTATATGCGCTGCTCTCTCGATATCTGGATATGAAGCTGCCAGCAGTAGAAGTATGATACAGTCGACAGAAAGACTCTGGGATCGCGTCTCGGTATATAAACCATAGCCGATGATGTATGCAGATATAACTTCGCGCACACACATTCGCACATACAATTTTATATGCTCGAGAGATCCGCGGGTATCGAAGAGATATGCGATCGGTTATGGTGAACGAAGCATGGAGATGATTTCCAGCGTCAAAATACTTGGACTCGACATGCCTCTTCGTTTCGTGTTATTGCCGATATGTATGTTTGCGTGTGTCGATGTGCTCCAATCGGATGCGTACTTAATTACAATAACGCTAAGAGTGTGTCCGGCAAACAGTCTCGACCCATGAAATATCCAGTGTGAAAGAAGAAAAAAAAAATTAAAAAAAAAGGGGGTCGATCGATACATTAATTAGAGAGCGACGTTATAGAAAACGACGATAAGAAATCTCGTGAATTATTTTGATGTGATATTTCTTCTTTTTTTTTTATTTTTCGATGCCGGTCCGATGTATTTTGTGTGATACGTGGAACAACTATGAATCGAAATAGTCTCGAGAGTACGAAGGGGGGGATGAAAGAGTGCGAATATAAGGAGGGAAAAGGCAGAGAGACGGGTAGTACGTTTATCCGGCCGTCCCGAAGCGATAAGCGATCTGCGACCAATCGCCGAGGCCACTGATAACATCTGATTACTTTAGTCCAGTGGCTGCCACACTGTATGGCTTCTCTCTGGTAGATATCTCGCGTTCAGCTTTTCATAGTCTATACTCTGTGTAACGCCTATGTGTACCTACGTTCTCGGTCATTACGCGCGGCTTTCGCTTGCTCTCTGTATCTTTGTCCTGAGGCTACGCGAAAATAAAAAAAAAATAAAAGATAGGAAAAAAAAAAACTCATACAACGTATATATCCGACTCGCGCGGCTTCTCTCGCTATCTCATCCCGACGTTCTCGCGCGCCCTGTGAGATCTCCCGTAGAAATAAATTGTCCGAGAAGTATTTCATTTTTCATACACACGATTTCTTACTCTCTCGCTGTCTCTCTATCTCTTCCGTACCCCCGTAATGTTTTTTTTTTTTTTTAATCTCGTGCTCGACAACCGTATCTTCCTTAGTTCGGGCGATAAAGAAATTCGCTGAGATCGACGGAAACGCGATTCAGCAGACGCAAAATTCGTTAAAAAAAAAAAATGGAATTTAATTTAAAAAATAATAATAACAAATATATAATATAATGTATTATGTGTACATAATAAAATTAATCAATTTTAATTTCAAATAATTTTTAAGTTTAAATTTTAATTTTTAATACACTAAAAAAAAATATACATATTCGTTTATTTGAAAGGTGAGAAACAACACAGATTAAAAATGAAAAAATGGAAAGTTGTCACGGGGATATTGTAAATTGAAATAAATCGCGACCGAATGATTTCTTGACACCGTGAGGCCGTGAATATCGTTATTCGTACTTGTCTTTCGCGTGTGCGGTGTGATAGTAAAGTAATAAATGATTCGTTAAGGAGAAAAAGAAAATAATAATAATAATTATTATTATGACGAGCCGGGGAATTTTCTGTGACACGACGAGAAGTGTATTAATGTTACCGGGGCAGTTGAACGGCGACGTACGACTTTTAATGCGTTATTAAAAACACGAGCTCTCGCGATCGCGTTCGCCTTCTCCGTGGCGCGTCGGGGGCTTATCAGTCATTTCCATTTCTTGATAGCTGTTTCTGCTTATCGGACGGTCCGAGCGAGAGAACTTTGCGTCCCGCTCGTCGCTTCTTTCTCTCCTTTAGTTTTTTTATGATTATTTCTTTTTTTTTTTTTTTTCGCTTCGCTATCTCTCCGTCATTCTCTTTTCTGCTGCTCTTTCGCTATCGTTCATCTTTCTCTCTTTACTTCATGTGTATATATATGTATATACAATATATATATATGTAATTCGCTGTCTCACTTCTTGTCCCAACACGAGAAAGCGAGAGAAAGAGAGAATAACGCGTCTGGATACGTTTTTCTCTCTCCTTCTCCCTCTATCCGGTAATAACTTGGACTATCGCCTTCATTGATCTACCTATCACAGTTTTATCTCGCTGCACTGGCGTCGCAACGCCGGGACTCGCGCGCTCTCTGCGTCACATTGAAACTAAGTCACGTTCTTAAACAACATTCTTCGCTCGTAATTACAAACGGAAAAATCATTAAGAACGTTTTTCGAAATTCGATACTTTGATTTATTAATTCTCTATGAAATTAATGACTATAATTAATTACAGAAATAAAAATAAAAATAATAATAAAAAGTTATACAATAAAATAAACAATAAAATGTTCGATTGATATCCAAGTTTATTTATTTATTTGTTAATTTCTCTACAAAGATTAGACTTAAGTTATTTTAAGGGGTTTTTTTTTTTTTTTTTTTTTTTCGTAAAAAGCGACCACTGACATACCTCGAAAAATAAATAAATAACAAGATTAAAAAAATGACAAAAAAAAAAATTATATTTTTACTGTCGAAATCAACCGCGACAAATAATACAAATATAAATCCATTCGCGATCCGTTAGACCGGCAATAAAATGATCGATGATTCATTCGCATCGATTCTCCTCTATTCCTTTCATAGCGCGAAATTCATTCACTCCGAAGCTCCGCGAGTATTGTGCATAGTACGGAACATTCGTATTTCAGAAGTACATTCATTCATAAGCATCGCAATGGTCGGTCTATTACCGCGAAGAAGTAATTCAAAGCGTTAGTTTCTCGCGGCGCCTAGGATGCTGTATTAGCTTAAGTAACATACTATCTTACCGCGGGAATTAAATGAGTTACTCTCTTGTACGGCGGGGGCTTATTGCTTATTTTCATATGCCTACACCGAGACGCTGATAGAGGGTCTGCGGAGGAGCAATGAGAATTCGCACAACGCCGGATAATTATCTCGAGATGACAACGACTCTCGTTGTGTCTGTGCGCGTATTCGATTGCGCATGCGTGTGCGTGTGTACGCGGTAAATTTTGCATACACAGTAACACTGTATGTGCAGAAACGACGAGACTATTAGAGCGAACTGGGACATAAATAATCGAGATAACGGGAGAGGATGAGGAGAGGAAAGGGGGTGTGGGAGGGGGCGGCGTTTGGTGGTAGAGAACGAGCGATGGTATACGAAACGTCGTCGATCGAACGGATAGTGTTGCGCGCTGCTCCTGCTCGCGATGGTTAGATCCGATCCGGTTGCGCCACGGCCGCGTCCAGCGCCCGAGCACACCACTCGTATGGATATATACCCGAAGTATGTGTATATGTGTGTACCGCGAGTCAACGCGAGACTCTCGCAGCGACACTCGTCGGCTATACCCGTTTTTTTTTCTCTCTCATTATTATTAATATTTCACAATTATCGCCGTTGCGGTTTCGCGATCGTTCGAATGATAAACGCCATGCCGGGTGCGGGAGAGCGCGCGCCCGCGAGCCACGTCGAATATTCGTGCACGAGGTTCTGGGGAGAGACACGCTGATAGAGTTCCGGAGACTAGCAGATAGTGAAGCACGCTTCGCTCGAGAACTTATTATCGCTTACTCTCCCGGCCCTATTAGCCATTTTTTGAGTGGTTTTCTTCGTTTTCTGACGATCTCGATGTGACGAAAAAACGGATTTCGACGCGATCGGTAAAAATTCAAACGATCTTTTATCATTCAGCAGTTTAATGTACAGATATAATGGAATCTTCGTGAAATACTGACCGGCAGTGGAATGATTGCCGCTCGCGAAACTGTACTTTCGAAGTATTTGGCTAAAAAATTATATTAATAATTTATTATTATTTACATCAATTTCAATTTTTTTTCTATCGATGTGAGATAGTGGCATGGATAAAAAAAATATTAATTAATTCATTTGTTGTTATTATTATTATAGGTAAATATTCAATTTATTGAAATATAGTAATATATGATATTTATAATAATATTAAAATATAGATTTACTTTCCTCGCAGCGATAGTCGAAGGGTTGATAAACCGATATTTTTTTTGGAGCTAATAATTGGTGTATTTATAACAGATGCGCTGATGCGCAAACTTAGAATTTTCGATTATTGTGGAGATTTCTACTTTTTTTTTTGTAATAAAAAATCAAATTTATACAAAGGGTTGAAAAGGAACGCCAAGGATATATCAAGAGATATTATAGTAGGCTCGGAATATTCCGGTGTAATTCATGATGAACGAGCGAATGCACACAGAATCTCGTCAATCGGGCTTGGCGATCGCAAGCGCGAGAGAGGAGAGAGAGAGAAAGAGAGGGCCTCGCGAGAGGTTTCGCGTTCGTGTATACACCGGGATATAGTAGTACTACCTCCGCCGAAGAGTTCGATATCTCAACGACGCTCGGTGCTTCGAACGTACATATACACCGTATATACCTCTGTAAACGTTCGGCGCGCAAGCACACCGGAGAGGAGAGACGAGGGAGAGCCGAGGGCGTGTCCCTCCTCCGCCGCCTCCTCGGTACTTCCATTCGCGCATAATCACGGACAATAAATCTCCGTTGCATAAGTGTAACGAGAGATACGTGATCGCAACGCACACAGCCCCGAGGGCTATAGGCGCGCGCGCGCGCGAGAGCGCTCTCAACTGCTGAACTACATATATATACACACATGTATTATATCGTGTATGGTGCATACACGACTCGGGAAATCTCGAGAATATATCGATACCGCTATCGATAAAACGTTGCAAAGATTTTTCTTAATTTTTTTTTTTTTTTTTATCGATCTTCAGACACGAATTTTGACTGTAAGATAATTTTTGAATTTTTATTCTTCCATCGAAGGAGATTGAGAAAAATCGATAATCGATTCTTCGTGAGAATGTCGACGATTTGGGAACCCTTTGAAAATACAGCGAAGCAATGGAGTTCGAGAGCATCGGCAACAGAGATCTTTCGATCGATTCTCTCACGCGTTCTCGCATACCGCCCTCAATCGCGATCTCTACATCCGATTGCATTCACACCTTGGCGATCCCTTAGCCGGATCTCGCGCCGCGGTCTCCTCGCTAAGTGACAACAAAGTCTTTTCTCTCGTGTGCGAAGAAGATAATCTATTACCTATACATATATATAAATATATGCATGTATCATTTGTCAATCTACGCCGGCAGCTCTTCGTCAGTTTATGCGAATTCCTGTACTTTTTAAAATTCAAGGCGAGCTTCACAATAAAACGTTGGCTGATCGTGAATGTTTTGTGAAATGAATAAGGATTTTCTAAATGAAAATCAATAAAATTCCATAAACGAAATCCCACAAATTGATATTTAATTATCAATCGATTGTTTTATCGATTAACTTGAAAAATCTTCAGAAACGATGAAACTTCATTTCGAAGATAAGGAATATTATTATTAATCATATAATTTTAATTACATTAATATTTTGAATAGTTATTAATTATAGTTATTATTATTTTTGTTTAATTTACATTTTTAATTATATCAATAAAGTGATGACATAATTTGTTATATATACATCGTCTATACATAACTTCTCCGTCGAAGATACATATAGCGATACAATTTTTTTCATGTGGGATACCACTCCCTCGAAGGATCAAATTCATGAACCCGCCATGCAAAATATTGTCGCAATTTCCATTAATCGTCGCATCAATTTCACGCGTAACGCATAACTCGCATTTTACAAAAGGCTATTAACGATCTGCCTATTGCACATAATACACGCCTCGGTCAGTGTTGACTCGGCAATAGTACAGCCTTACAGTTACATCGTCGATATACATCGACTCAAGCGTCGAACTCCATAGCACCGAGTACGCCGATGTTTTATGCGTTTCGAATCGACAGATATCAGTTGGAACGTTGAGTTTATCGCAAGGCCAACGACAAATCGTAATCTCCTCGAGGCAGAAACAGGAGTGCGCGCATACCGTGGAGAGCTCGACGACGACGACGATCCGCGAACAGCTTTTGCGTGCCGCGCGCGTGAAAAAAATAAAGATACGAATGTATAACTGCGAATGGCGAAGTATCGGTGAGAGAAAGAACGGCAGAAGAGAAGTGAGAGATTCTGCGTGGCGTCTTTCACCATATAGTCCTTTATGCGAACAGTAAAACTCGACTTGCATACAGTACCGCAACGTATAACACTCTTGTCACGTGAGATCTCAGTCGCGTGTGGGTAGAAACGCTGAGCTCTTTCTGCTAAGGATACGTACTCTCTGTGAATATCTACATAGGTATACATATGCCTATAACTACTCTAAATTTCAATGTATATCTACGAACTATGGAGGTGCGTAAAGCACAACGAGTAGGCAGCAGGAATCGCTAAACGAGGAATGCGCACAGGCGTATCGTATCATATGTGTTATTTGCACCTTATAGCTGCATACCTCAGACGAACACCTGACGCGCGAACTCTACAGACACATTTCGTCGTGTTATAATAACGAGAAACATGTAGAAAGTTTGAAGAAAAAAATATAACAACAAAAAAGAGCGTCCTATTCCGGCATTTCATCGTGATTTCTTACTCGCGCGTATTAGTTATATCGATAAATTAAAATGATAGCTCGGCGAGTCACGGCGAGTTTGCCGTAAATAGCTGGAAGGCTTTTTCGTTATAATCTATGCACTATGCGGTGTACAATAAATAATGACAAGAGTCTCGAAGTCGCTGCTGGTACTACCGATCAGGCTATTGGCTTCGAGTCTCCACGACCACCCTGGAACCCCCGAAGCCTTTATTGATTTACGGGCATCTTATGTGAGCCGCGCGATACGCAAGAGATGCATTAAAGAAATAACCTTACCTTCCTTTTTTTTCGTATTTTTTTTTGCTTTTTTTCTCTCTCCTCATCTCTGGATATTATGTGAGAAGCGTAAAACACATTGACGAGATTATCATCGGAAATTATTAATCAATCTCGGGAACTGCTCGGTAATTTGCTGATCGGTGAGATTACGAGAGCGCTCTGGTACACGTTGCGAATTGTTTTTTTTTTTCACTTCCTTTTTATAGTAATATCGCCGTAATGCTACGAGCTTATTACAGCGTCACTGTTATTGTGAATGAATAATCGCGATACGGTCAAATGACTCATTTTATGAAAACTAACGAGGTAAGCGTTTCGAAAAATTAAAGTCAACGGAAAAAATATATATTTTTTTTTAATTTTCAGCGTGAATTCATTTAATCGAATATCGGATTAAATTTAATATCGATTAAAAAAAAATAATAATATATTTTGACAATTTTTTTTTTAATTAGCATTTTATATTATTTTTTTAGAATAATTACCCAATGCTGCAAATTAAAAAAAAAAAAACAATTTTTTTCTTAATCATATTGCTAACAAAAAATGCGTAAAATTTTAATTTTTATGCGAATCCGAAATTTCCCCATACCTGCGATTTTTCGACTGGCAGCAAGTGCTCAGAAAGATAGAAATTCACCGCCCACTCGAGGCCAATCGATTCGGTAAAAGTCATCAACAATGTTGAGCGCGAAACCGATACACGAATGAAGTTTGGTAAGATGATATTCATTATTTCGGACACGGTTGTCGATGCGCTATTGCGCCGGACCCGTCCCGCTGGAAGAAGAGGACCGTGAGAGAAATCGCTTTCTCTCGCGTTGGGCGGCTCTTGCGATCGATCTTGCCGATCGATCTGAAGGTGTTTCGCTCTCTCGAGAATCTTTTCGCGGGTCCACTGGACTCTTGCGACGACAACCAGATCGACGAGTACGAGAAGGACGCCGATCGAGACTAAGATCCGAAACACCCATATATATATATATATATACATAATGATACTACCGATCCTCTTCTCGCTTTCGGACGTTTTCGGCTCGCGAGAGATTCATCCGCAGAAGAAATCGCAAACTGCCTCATGCAGTGGTGTTATATAGCACTATATATAGTTTTAACGTAATACAGGACATATACTATATATACTGTACGAAAACTGGTTCGTGCAGAATCAGATTGCGAAGATAGCCGAGTTTTATATGCGCCCATACCTGCAACTTCCCTCCTGACCCACCCGCTCTCGCTTCTGCTCTCCTGCTGCTGTTACTATATTATCGGTCGGTCCGATCGACCGCGCGCCCCGGATGGCTTTCCTGTTGGATTCTTTCTTTCCCGTGAGTTTTCGATGCTACATCTCTGTTTTTTTCATTTTTTTTTTTTTTTTTTTTTTCGTACACTCCATCGATACTCTCGTTATGTGTGCGTCATCGGTCGGATCTCCGAAAAGTTGAATCACGTGAGAAACCGACGAAATTACAGCGTTACATCATAATGCATTTGATAGGGAAGCGCACCGCGTGCGTAAATTCACGGGTTGAAAATTTGGCAAAATCGGTAGAATCGATGGGCGCAGAAGAGAGACCGGAGAACAATTGATTGCGAAACGACGGGATAAACAAACGAGGGGAAAATTAAC
This sequence comes from Buathra laborator, assembly GCA_934046635.1. NCBI lineage: Eukaryota > Metazoa > Arthropoda > Insecta > Hymenoptera > Ichneumonidae > Buathra > Buathra laborator. The sequence continues at coordinate 15,438,574 of OW203892.1, forward strand.
CTTCCAATTTCGTTTGCGGCACGGCGTTGCCAAATAATCGATCGTATCCTCGGCTCGCCCGCCATTCCCAAAGTCCGGCCCCCTCTCGTCGCAACTGCAACAGGTGCGAACCCACCGTCACGCTCTTCACTCGACTGTTACGGGTCACACGACCGTTCACCACGAACGGGCAATGCTAAACGGGGTAAAAATGCTTCGAAATACCGGCATCAAATTTCTCAACTGCAATAATTTCTGTAAATTTCAACTAATTATCTAATTCATGAATTTAATAAAAAAAATGATTTTTATTAATTTGAAAAATAAATTTCGAACTACAAACAAATTAATATTGGATAAAATTATTTATTATATATACCAAATATATTAAAATTTTTTAAAGAATATCACATTTCGACATTGATTAACGAAGCGGAAACGATAAACTAGTTTTTTTTTTTTATTTCGATGATCATCATCCCCAACTGATTACGATAGACTGGGAAACGTTGATAATGACGAGAGTGATGGCGAACTGAGAGCGAACGATGGAAGCCTCCAGCGAGCATTGATGACGCTCGGGATAACGTGGTTATCGAGTGATCTGGGGGGCGTCCGCAAGTGTTATCGGAGAGAGGTGGGGGAGAAGGGAGAAGAAGGGGGGACCGGGTTGCCGATAAGGTGCGGCAGCGCGATAAATTAACCATCGCAATCTCGTGTGACCCAGGCGTTCCAACCGTCCACTCGCAGAGCATAACAGAACATCGGAGTAGAGAGAGGAACGCACGGAGGAGTGTATACCACGGATTCGCGAAGCTACATCACACGTACTAACTATACTATCTGTGGTACAACGCGAGATTTCATACACACGTTGTGGACCCGTCCGACGTTAGTTATATACTATATATGTATAGAGAAACCCCACGATATCTACTTCGCTTCCAGCAGTAGCGTCAAAAGCGATACGCCATGGCAAACGTTATCCGTCTCTCGTTAGACGAGAAACGATTGGGGCAAAATGGACAAATTGCTAGTTTTGGTTCGATGCTCATGTTTTCTATCAGCCGAGAACAGTAAGATGACGTGTATTGGCGGTTTATTCGTTTGGCTCGATTTTTAAGCTTTCCTGATGCATGCAACTAACAGTAGGAAGGGGTTGGAGGAGACCGGGGCTACTTGAAACACGGGGTAAGTCGGGATCAGTGAGTATTGCACCCTAAGAAATTATGGTGTTATGCGTTTAAATTTCTTAGAGTGTCATACTGAGTGAAAATTTCATTTTTTACAGCGTTTTTTTCCATTAGCCTCGGTCTCCTCGACATTATAATAAAGATCGGACTTACACGATCGGCAACAAATCGACTCCATTGTGGAACAAGATGAATAATCATTTCTGGGACTTACCTATAACAGATTTAAATAAAAAAACAAATATTAGATATTAATGAATTCCATAGATCGGTAAAACTCTACTTCTACAAAGATAGGTTAGCAGTTATATATATGCATATGTTGGATGGCTCGGTTGCGAAAGACGATCCCTTCGAAAAGATCGAAAGCGATTATAGTTCGGATTGTCTCGACGAGTAGAGAGGAAGCGGCGACGCGAAAAAGACGCGAGCAGAGCGTATAGAATCCAAAAAGAATCTGCCGATTTTTGTCGACGATAATCCGAATGATCCGACGAGCAAGAAAAGATCGGCCCCGCAGTGACCGCAGAGAATACGCGAGGGGAAGAATCGTTTGAGGGGCGACCGGGGGACCAGAGTCCAGCCGGTCTTCGAGACATCTCACCGTTGAGATCGCATCTCATCGATCGAACGTTCACGAAATATATATTGGGATGAGAATTTGCAGCCTCTCGATTTCGCAAGCGGACTTACCTCTCTGCGAGCTGCGAGAATCTGAAATATCGCGGTATGCATACAGTATCGGCATACCTACCGTGCGATCGCATAATTTTGTTGTAAAGAAAAAAAAAGCTGCCAAGCCAACGGTAAAAGATAGGAATATCGGTATGTATCGTTAAAAGAGTGCAAATTAACGACAATCAAATTTTGTCTTTGGATTACATTTGTTTCAGATCAAAAATGTGTTTTATTTATTTATGAGTGGAAAAAAAAATCGGTTCAGAAATTCCATGCGGTTACATATTAATAATAGTGTTCTAATCATGTGAAAAAATTGCCAGATCCAATAATTAAAGATCATAGGAGAAGCGCAATTTTTAAAAATACAGTCCTTTCATACGTTATATTCGATTCTGGGATTTTTTTTCACGTGGTCGGAAAACCGTCAAAAACAATCGGTCGCACAGCATTTTTTATTACCGATAAAAATAAACGATCACGATATTCTCGTCTGGTCGTCTGGTAATTATAAAAATCGTGTAATTCCCCTTATCTCAGTGATATCTGCAAATTTTCCTCTAATAATCGTACAGAATTGATATTAAATATTCTTGGTGACGATTTTTTATTATCGATCTTGTATATCGATTAAAATAACTATAAAAACATTGCAGTGCAATATATACGAATGTGTTGTCGTCATAACAACTTTAAGAATCTTGAAAAACGGAGTAAATACGAGCAAAAGTCGCGAATTCAGTTAAAATTTTTCACCGATACGTTCTTAAGAGAAGCCGCAAAGCAAAGGACAAGGATGACGAGAAAGCGGCAGAGCCTCTCGTAAAACTTTATCTGCAAGGGTCGAAGAACTGGTTGCTAGCGTTGCGAGCGACACGTTGAAACGAGCCGTTCGTCACGTTCAATTTTTATATTTTTTTTCTTTTGTTTTAATTCGTTCCGCAGCGACATTCCCCATCCGTGACTCTTCTTCCTTTTGTTTTATACGACGGCGACGCGTCGAGACGCAGAAACTACTTAACATAATATAAGTATTATGTTCATCGAATGTGCCGCATGATAGCCACTGCAAATTGCAGCTTTATCGCACATAATCGATAGCAAGAACGACGGAAAGAGTTAAAAAATGAGAAAAATAAAATGGGATAAATAAGTAGAGTGGAAAACAGCGAGAGGTGCGAGGAGAGATCGATAACGATCGATATAACGTTAAACGATACGAATCTTTCCCACCGTGTCACTCCGGTCTTATAGGCTATGCGATGCTTGACTATAACTGCAAGTATGAGTAAAACTCGATCTCTCGCGCGATTCAATCGTTTGTCGCCCGTGCAACCGATTCCCGATATAATTAATGCACTCACGATATCGATATAATGATCCACTTGCTTCGTCGCTCTCCCTGCGTTTCTGCGATCGCGGTCTATCCTTCTCGAGAGCCGCGATAGAGTCAGGGAGATAGAAACCTCGTCGATATCTCTCGAACGCTTTTGCGAGTTGTTGGTCTCATTCCCTCTGGTAGAGAGGCCTCGTTCGCCCTTACGAGAACGATTAATTGGCACCGATCGATTCCGTGCTTTTGCTGCTCGTGTTTTCTGCCGATCGCTCCTCATCTTCCCCCATCTAATACATACATACCGATGTGCCTTCTTCCTCAAAGATCCTGACTCTCATCGCGCTCACGACTCGGACGAGAGAGGAAGACTCTGAGAACCCCCGTTCGCGTTTACCGTAAGCGACGCTCACGAATCTAATACTTACTGTATCGACAGACACAGAGAAAGAATAAATAAAATCGAAAGACCGTCCGAGAGCCTCCCACGCAAGAACAGAAACACGCGAGCTAAATCTCCGATTATGTGACGATCTGTGATGCTGCATTAATTATCAACTAATTAATCAATAAATCATCATCAATCATCGATAATCACTAATAATAATTTATTATTGATCGATAAAAAAATTCGCCTTATATATTTTCAACAACCTTAAATTTCATTTGAATCTGAAGTCTTAATAAACAAAGCTTTGGTTCATTTTTCTTCGACCTATTTTCCAATTTTTTTAATTTCAAGTTTAAACCCCAATACTTGTTTTTTTTTTCTTTAATCTCCAATTCATTTCGCTGTGTGTATGTATAAGAGGAGAAGGTGCGGAACGTACGAAACGAAGTGCTTCGCGAAGCGAAGGTCCGGGAATGAACCGAGGATCGCAAGAGCAGAGAGGAGCGGAGGAGGGTTGAAACGCGCGCGAAGCAAACGGGCGCGGCGATAAGAGCCGCGCGGTGGCGAGTCACGTTATCGCGATCACCGCGAGAGCGCGGCCACGTTGCGCGATAACGATAACAAACTCTGGGGCGCTTCTACACACACATATACACATAAAATATATACGTACACAGAGCCGCGCTTGAGTTTCTCTCACTCGGACTCATTCCGTTGACTTCTCTCGAACGCGGGGCAGAGGAGCTTCGACTTCGTGTCGTGAACACGAGTGAGAGACCGTTGGAAAACGACTGTACGCCTACCAGAAGCAACAAACAGCAACGGGCAACAGCAGCAACCTACAACCTAACCGAATGACGCGCGTGCGAATCCTGTTCGCCTCCTCTACCTGCTCTCTGCTCGTATCCTAACTACTCGTGTATAAGCCTCTCGTCGCTCGTGGGCGGTAGATATCTTATACTCTCGATGTACAAGCGTATAATAAGATCTCTTCGAAGCCACGTAAGAATCCGGTCAGTGTGTCGTACGAGGATTATATTATCATTAATATCAGTAAAAAACAAAAAATAAAAAAAATTCAGCTGTTTTACAAATTGTGAAAAAACGCGGAAGAAATCGCGGTACATTATGTAGAATTGTGCTGCATTAGCATCGTAAAAGATACACGAGGAAATGACACGGGAGCTGTACGGGACACGGAGAACCGAATTTGGTTCATTTTTTTTTGCACACATTTGTTTTACGCGAATCAAACGTATACGAGACATAATGATACACCGCTATGGGGACGGCTTTACCGTCGCCGCATCTCCATCAAAGACTCGCAACTTTCGTCGCTCGGATACGTCGACTGCATCGGCGAATCGGAAGACTCGACGTTTCATCGCTACGGGAAGGCATGGCGACAGTTTCACGACATTTCCGAGATCATGCTATCGATGAGATCAATCTTCGATAGCCGGAGTCGTACACGAGACTCGGCGGCGATAAGACTTATTTCACGAGCTCCTTTTACAAGCTCCCAATACGTCGACGCCATTGTACAGAAAGAATAAAGATACTAATTATTACTTTGTTAATTCTCTCGTGTACCGTCTCAATTTTCATTCAAATAATTAATCCAACGGCGGCGCTCCGAAAGTGCGAGCGGATCCCCCACACCGCTATATTAAGGAGGTACTTCTACCGGGTGGTGCGGAAATCGAGTCAAAATTTAAAATTGAATTAATGTAGTTAGTTGTAAATTAATTAAAGCAGTTAATTTCGACGTCAATTTTTTTTTCTTAAAGATTATAGGAGGAATTAAAATGATTTTTTTCGTAAGAGATACATGTTATTTTGTAAAAAAAAATATATTAAAAAAGTCAATGATTGTCAACGACGTTTTTGGTTTTTTTTTTTTGTTTTAAATACGGTTCGGTCTTCCAACGGCTGCATATTTCTTGATTTTTTTTTTACAATATTTTGTCAATACATATACTTTTCAGTAAAAAAAAAAAAACTCTAGATCCTTAAATTAATTTAGTTCGATCGAAATAAATAAATTTCAATTATTTATTTGATTTTTATCTATTTACATATATTAATGGTTAAATTTTTTATAATTTTGGCTTAAACGGTTTGGTTAATTCCTTGAAGTGAAAAAAAAAATTGAATGTATGTATTTTACTTTGAAAAATCAAACGAATAATTTATTCCAAGTGTAAGAAAGATTCGAAATTTTGTCATTGCCGCCCTTCCATCTGACCGACGATAATACGAGAGATTCTTCGATGCGACACAACTCTATCCCCCTATAATTTTCTATCAACCTAAATATCCTCTATTTCGCTGATTTAAGGGGAAAAAAACAACAAAGCGGTTTAAATGTGTTTTGAAGAATTTTCGAAGAGAAAGATAGATATAGATGTATGATGTAGAACGGTCGTGTGTCAGCGTCGTGAAAGGTATACGAGATGAAAAAGGTATGCGAGACTAGAGATCGTGGGAGGTTTTTTCGTGCTCTCACCCCATTTCTATCTTTACCGGCTTTTCCCACAGTTCGTACGTAGCTAGAAGCCACGGGGCGATTCTGGCTCTACTACCAGTTAGATATACTCCAGCAGCCGCAGTGGCAGTGGTAGTGCCGAGTCTGTGGCTGGTCCGTGGTCGGCAGTAGAGCCTCGGCGTTATCGCGTCGGCCCAGATTGAATATATTTCATATGTTTTCATAACTACCGGGGGCTCACACAGAGCAGAGAGAGCAGAGAGAACCGTAGCTTCCCGGAGAACGGTGGAGAGAGCCATACCAGCCGTTTGGCTTCTCTAACCGTTGGAGCTTCGAGCTATCTACTCGTTCTCTTCGTTCCTTTGACCTTGCGAGAAGGGTGCGACGGAGAAGAGCGAAGAGGATGACGAGGAAACCCAGGAGGCAAGAGGATGAAATCGCACGGAGCTTGCAAGGGGAGGTTTCGCCGGTGCTACTACTGCTGCTCTGCTGGTGCTGCTGCAGCAGCATCACCAAGAGGGGTTGCTCTCCCCCTCCCCCTCCGAGGGGGGCCGACGGGTCGACAGGAGGGAGGGGTTTCGCGTCGCGCGAGCGGCCACGGGAAATCAACCGTGAGGAGATACCGCTTGACTGATGTGCGCCTTTCTGTTGTAAAACGATAAAGGCGACGCGGCATTGGTCGCGCGAGGCTTTCCGATAGCGCTTCAAACCTCTCTACTACCACCCAACCCCTTGCACACCCCCATCGGTTCGTTCCGGCGTCTACGTCGTCGTTTCTCCTCCTCCTTCCTCTTCTCTTTCTCCGCCGTCTATCCGTCCTATGCCGACACCCCTGAGGCGTACAGCGTCGCCGGGACAGCAACTGCATCCTTGCGTTTTTTTTTTTTTTCTATTTTTTTTTTTTTTTAGCGAAACGACGAAGCTGAAAGCCTTCGGGAATGCAGCATCCGACTTCTCTACTTCTATGAAAAATTTCATCCCATGAACTATCCTTTGCTATCGATGTGAAAAGGTTTTTCTATATGAAATAACAGGTGTATTTATGATTTGGAAATCCGCAACGGTTTATTATTATAATCTTGGTAGTTTTTTAAATTTATTTATATCTTCTTTTTTCGCCCACTTGCGAAAGTGTCTCGTTTTTTTCCCTCCGTTGGAATTTTTTTTTTTTTTTGTATATATAGGATAGCCGAGAGAGGTCTACGGATTGTACGAGTTTAATATTCATTTCGCGGGTAAGCAGAGAGAGGCAGTGGAGAATGAGCGAGAGAGTGGCGCGGGACGATAAGGCAGAGGCCAGAGGTCTTTATCCGCACCGACTCATGTCGCTAGAGCTTCGCGAGCCTCCACTACCAAAAAGGTGAGATTCTCTATGTGTGCGTTTGAGATAATGCAAAAAAATCGTTTCTATTTTTCTCTATTACGAAAATTTCCCTCAAATTTTTATATTTTTTTATCGTTATTTTTTTTAATACTATTTTTATTCCTGTAGATATTACTTTTTTTCGATATAAAGCTGATGTCTGGTCCATCGAGTCATAGCCAAAAAAAAAAAAATTTCTATTTTTCTCCATTATAAATTTCCCGCAATTTTTATGATTTTTCATCAGTATTTTTTTTTTAATACTATTTTTTATTCCTGTTGATATTACATTTTTTCGATATATATTAATATTTGGTCCATAAGCTAAGAGCACAAAAATTCAATTCCATTTTGCTTCGGTATGAATTTCTTTAAATTTTTATGATTTTTCGTAATAATTTTTTTTTTATATCACTATTTCGATTTCCTGTACGTATGAAACACTTTTTTTTCGATGTTAAACTAATGCCTGGTCCACCGTGTGAGAATAAACAGGCGAGAGACGCCACTCTCTCTTTCTCTCTCTCTCTCTCTCGCCGGAGTCTATCGAGAGAAGGATCAGACCATAAAGCGAGAGGCATTCACTGCGGCTTGTATCGCAAGGGAGAGCAATACCTCCCATTCCCTCTGATAACGAGAATAGTGAGGCTCGACGATATATATAAGCAACACGCGACCATCTCCTTTTACCTTCGAGCCATCGTACCCCTCCCCCTTCGCCCCTCTCTCCATTCTTGTCGCATACCTTTTGTAGTACAAGAAGCCGTGGTGCGGCGATGGGTCAACGATTTACCACAAGGTTTACGATTTTGCTAGTGGTATACTAACTCATCCAGAATATATGTATCTTTGTACACACAAAGACCGCTTCTATACGAAACACAAAAGCCTCCAACGGCCTATCGCAAAGTATCCAAAAGAACACATTAAAAAAAAAGGGAAACCGACAAAAAAACTTTACGATAAGATTCCAAGTTCAAGGAATATCTGACCGAGATGAAGAAAGCATGAAGAAACTTTACGGCACGAAAACTCAACGCAGAAATAATATATGTATACTTGGAAAAAAAAAAAAACCCAGACTGCTTTATTGGTCGATAAAGCGCATTCTGCATTCCAACCCTATCGGTCAAACACACCAATACTCATATTCCGACTTGAAAAAAAAAAACACATCGATCTTCGTGTGTGCGCAGCTTGACTTCTTTCGATAATTTTTTGACTCTGTCTCGATTCTCGTGACGACACCCGGTGAGTTATAGTGTACCGAAGGGTTGCGAAACTTTTTTTTTTTTGTTCGTGTTTTAAAGTTCTGCGTGATCCGAGGTGCGTGCGCGATACGAAAGCACGATTCTCTCTTATGCAGTTGCGTGTGTGTTTAATGCAAACTCTTGATCTGTATATATCGCATTGAGACAGCAAAGGGGAGGGGAAATAGCTGGCAGAAAGTGCCAAGAGTGATAGGAGCTCGAGATTCATTTTGCGTTCGTCGAGACCGTGTATCGTAACTTTTCCGCATGCATGGCTTGTATATATGCACAGTAGTTGATGTATTGGTAAGCGAAGAAACGCGTAAGTCGTGTTCGGGAGGAGAGGGCCACGTGGTTTAATAATCTTTATAGTTACGAGTCTCGATAGAGGCGTCAGCCTTCGTTAGGATCGTATCGTGTACGTACGAGGCGGCCAAGAGCAACGGCCAAGTCTACGGCATTTAATTCCAACGAGGCCAGTAAACCTCGACTCTCGACAACGTCTTCTCGGCGATCTCAGGGCGAAAAATTCACGACGACGAGGGGGATGCGTCCCGTATCGAAGAACTGCGAGAGCCCAACGCACACTCATCTTCCAAACTGAGAATGTGTGTGCGCGCGAGGCGCGGGGAGAGAGACGAGAAAGAAAAGAGGAGCGACGTCTTATCTCAAAGGTAAAGACACATTCCAGGCACTCTTGCAAGGAGAATGCGACGCACACCGGAAGGTCAACGAGTTTTCATTGCCATTTTTATTTTTTTATTATTTTCTCTATTCTAAGAAGAAATTAAAATTACTGTTTTCTAAGGACTATCAAATTATTCGAAAAACGATATGGCGGCTCGAATTTTAATTAGATAATACCGACGCGAGTGGGTGGCATAGACGGGAACGAGGAAGCCACGTAATTCGTAATCAAGAATTCATCTTGTTGTCGGGAGGAAGTGGGAGCGACTCTGAAATATATTATCTGCCTGGCGACGCCCTCTATCGCGTAAAACGGAGTAAAAAAAGATATTTATAATACTCGATAGGATGAAATCGAGCGAATTCGGCGAATTTTTATCTTTTTTTTCATCGTTTCCGAACTCGGAAACTTATCTGTTTTATTTGTTAGTTTTATTTTCTTGTATTTTAGTTCTCGCGTAAAAGCAACTAAAAGGAAGAGACTGCGAAGAATTGGATGGAGAATGACTCGATGTAAAAGCCAAGAAAAATGCTCGTAACTGTTCGTCTACTCGCTTGCTACTGTGTACAGAGATGTTTTATACACGAAAGCTTACCGTAAGCTACAGGGAATAGACATGGATGTGTTGTACCTTTACACGTGTAAAGACTCTTTTATAAAGTGTGCAGCCCGGTGGTCTCGCGGTTCTATCCGCGGAGGTACAGAGCTATTGGAATTGTTGTGTGAAGGTATAAACGGCGTGTATCGTGCCCAGCAGCAGCAGCAGCAGCTGCTACAGTATCAGTGGCAACAGGAATAGGGTACAGAGAGCAGCAGTACATAGAGACGAGCACGTTGACGCATGCATGTAGAAGACAGTGTATATTGTAACCATACGTGTGCCGGCACGCCGCGCGAACGCGATCCAGCAATCGGTGGGAGCGCGGGAGTCGAATCTAATTAAATATAATTAGCTGCGATTTGCATAGATAGCCGATAGAGACCGGACGCGGTGATAAGAGCGATAACGGGCGTGCACTGGCGATACGAGGTACGATTATTGTTGCCGGCCCAACGCTAACCTCTCCCTCTCCCTCCCCTTCCCCGGCTCTTCCCTTCCAAGTTTCTCCTGTTCTCTCTCGTTGCGATCTCCTCGCTATCTCACTTACTCTCCCTCGAGACTCGCTCCCGCGGCCCTCGCGAACCAGACATCGGCACGATCGCGAATTCCCCAGGTTCCTGCCTTTCCACCATACTGCGTTTTTATATGTTTATTTTTTTTTATTTTTTTTTTTTGTGGTAAAAAAAAATTGAGTCGATCGAATCATTAAAATAGACAAGATAGCCAAAATTATTTTCGGAGCAAAACAAAAAAGGATATTGTTGAGTCAAAAATGCGGTTATGGGATTTTTCGGTTTCATGGAACATGAGTAATTGCAGTGTAAAACAAATCGCTAAATGACTTACCGATGTTTTGAGATAATGTACTATACAGTGGAAAGTATCATATATCTAGGCGTTCAAACTCAATGCATTTTTTTCAAAGATTCTTATTTAACATTTCAAATTACCACCATGATATTTGAATAAACAATACGGAATCTTTTTTTCAACTTTTTTTCGGAACATGAAAATTAAATTACGTTTACGTCGTTATATTATTATTTTTTTAATTGTATAATAATAAAAAAAAATATTTAAAAAATGCATAAAAATATTTGTCAGTTAGACAAATATTATAGTATAACTGATCACCGAAGACCACTGGAGGTGGCAATCTATGGAAAATTTCAATTGCACTGAAACTTTATTTTCCACGATTACCGATGATCCGCTTGCGCTTTGGATTAAAACAGCTGTTTTTCTTCCCCCTCATTACGATTCTATCAATTATTATTATTATTTTTCTTTACTCTTCGCTGAATATCCGGTACGGAAGCTCACGGTTACAGTAAAGGAAAATAATACATTTTCTCAATTATATAAGTAAGAGAAATGGTGATTATTGAGAATAGTGCAATCCTTTGACGATTTCCAGTTCCAACAAGTTCTCGTTATCGTACACGGTTTTCCCTCGATTCCTGTCCTCCTCTCCTTCGGAGCTCGAACTCTCCTCCGTATCCGTGGCGAGAATCGTCGTTTTGTTACGGCACGTCCGCGCGCGGTAGACTGCGACAGAGGACTTGGCGAGAAGAGAGAGAGACAGAGAGAGAAGGAGGACGAGAACCGCGGCGCGCTCGAGAACACGCGTTAGTGTCCCCATGCGTGTAAAGCCTGTTAAGCCGGTAGGTAGGTAGGTAGGTAGGCAAGCAAGCGCGCGAGTAGAGTTTCGAGAGAGGATGAGGTTGGACGATAGGCGAGAGGGATTCGATATCTGTTCGCACGTCATTACCCCGCGGTGGCGGCGTCGGCGGTGTGTCGACGTCGTCGACGTCGTCGTCGGCGTCTCCGTCGATTGCGCGTACGAGGAATCCTGGGGGATCCTCGTACGACAGAGAAATATAATCGTGGTAACGCTCACACTCTGTGTGTTACTGCTATACCAATCGCAAAACCACTCTACGTTGGATCCATGCAATGATCTATGGATCGCACACACGGTTAATTCGTATCGAAGGAATTCATCGGCTTCGGGGCTTATATACTCCACTCTCCGGCAAACTCCGGTGATTCATTCTACCTGATCTGAGTGTACAGCCCGGCATGCGCGGCACGACGTTTCCTCGAATCGGAAATCAGTGCACAGCGCTCTCGTCTACATCACATTTTTAACGCAGCGAATTAACGATTTGCGCACCGAGAAAAAATTTGTTTATTCAACATTTACGCAAGTAGTAGCGTATACCATTTTTTATTTAACGAGGCAGAGATACCGAGTAGTGTAATATTTATGTATTTATTCACTTATATATGTGTTCTTTTTTTTAATTGACGCGTAAAGGGTGTCCAGTGGTATTTTTGTTAATTTTGTATATTTAAGTAAATTTACGTGGATTCGCGAATTTTTATTTGCTTCCATCACTCCTATTTCTTCAATAACGAAAATTAAAAAAAAAACGATAACGAAGTCGGCTCTCGCCGAAAATTTTTCGGTACTCAAAGTGTAAAAGGGGTTAACATAACAACTATTTTTCCGCGACAAATTTCTTCGAAAAACTTTGTAAAAAAAAAAATCAAAATGTACCTAAAACATAAAATTAAATACCCATAAGAACTTTTAATCATTCAAGAATACGAAAAGACTCATGTACTCATTCTGTCTCGGAGGGTCGGAAAATCGTCGTCTCGCATGTGCAACCATTCGATATATATTAGCTAAACTCTGTATATACGTATGCATACAAGAAGCGAGTTATAACGTAATGTAGGAAAGGTATAACACGTACAGAGATGCAAATCTTGCGAGGCGAAGGGGTAGAAGGGGGCTTATCCAGTTCGGAGTGCGATATTATAGCGAGTACCGAGTCCGGAGAGGCACGGTGTAGCTGTTGTTACTGCGTGCTATGGCCCCTCTCGGTACAATCGTATTTGATATCCATACAATGCTAAAACCGACGTACATACCGCCAGTAGTCGGCAGCGCACGCGGTATGCTTGTATGTACAGCGTATGTACAGTATGTACAGCTTACGTACACATCGAACACGCCGTGGTTGATATACACACGCGAGATTTCGTCTCTATCTCGCTCGCTCTCGCCAAGTCTCCCACACCCCCCCGAAGCTGAGATAAGGCATGGCACACGTTGTTAGATACGCGCCGGATATCAGCTCCAGCGCGAGCCACGCGCGTTTAGCCCCCGTCGCAATGGCAACTCTACGACTCCTACAGTAGTACACCCAACGAAGAGAAGCATACGACGACGCTACTATATCCGACTCTACCGGCTAAGCGAGATTCCCCGATCGTCAGCCGGCTACTGGCTATTCGATGCGATTAACTTGCAGTCTACATGCTTCGAGTACTGATAGAACCTCCGCGAGAGTCCATTTTTTTTTCATCTCGTAAAAATTTGTTATCAATTGGTTCTTTTTATCAAATCGATGGTAAAGTCGGGTTAATCGTTTAATACAATAAAAAAAATTATTAGTTCAATATATTTTATATTTTTATTATATCTCATATTATACGCAGCTTCAAAAGTTCTATTTATGTAGTATATAAAAAAAAAAATTTCATTGGGACGTCGAATGATTTTTTTTTTATGGAGTATATTGACTCTCAAATACTTGGACATCGAGTTGAGTGTATTGCGAGTTGAAAAAAAAAATGCGAGAGGCCAATATAAGAATTGCGGTAGTGTGAGTGTATATATATCTCGCGAGAAATCACCTCATATCCATACAATGTCACGCACCGTCTCCGCGTGCACACACGTTTCGTTCGGCATCGTATGAGTCTCTCTCTCTCTCTCTTGGTCTCACTTTACCACGAAGAAACTCGTCGTTCTGTATCAAAAACACTCTTTACGCTCACACACTGTCGCGAACCAAAGTGTGGCAGTAGAATTCCTTTATGTTCGGAAGAGAGAACACGAAAGAAAGAAAGAGAACTGTGTCATTGTTAGCTGTATTATAATACCCACACGTCGCTGACTATTTCAGGAACTACGTTTGCACACGTATGCATATATATATACTATACAGCGAAGAGGCAAAACGTACACCCGTCTGTATAATAAAGATTGTTGGGTGTACAGAGTACGAGCCGAAGTAGCCAACAACTTGCCCGACGGAGCTCTATCAAAGTTCACCTGCATAAATCATACAAAGTCTGTCGGGGGGCGCATACAACACGAGAGAGTGAAGAAAGAGAAATAATGAAAACTAAGAGTCCAACGCACGGGGGGTATGAATATTCTCTTATCGATATTCCGATTAATTTCCAACCCTTACTTACTCTCAAACGCCTTCTCCGCGATCTTATGAAAGAAAAAAAAAAAAAAAAAGGTCTTATAATTCATAATTGCAAGTTACCGCCAAGTTCGCGTCACAGAAGCTCGAGTTTTTATCTAATCAATAATCGGTGTGATAGGAGAGTATAATTTTTTTTTCGTACACGATAGAGCGAATTCGCGCATAGTAAAAAAAAATACTATAAATAGAATCGTGCAGAGTTTTTGCGTGCTGAACGAAGGGATGGTTTTAGGAAAGACCGTGGACAAGGGGGAGGGGGAGGGGACAGAGAAAGAAACGAAAATAAAGAAGGAGAAGACACGGAAAGAGAACGCGAGGAAACCGTAGGGGAGAGGCATGTGCTAATGAACGCCATTAAAAGCAGCGTTAATTAGATTGCGCTAATCAGATTGTCCCGCGCGTATCTTCGCTACCCTCCTTCTCCTTCCCGCCCTCTACCTTACTCGCTATCCCCTTATTTTTTTTTTTTTGTATTCGTTTCTCTGTCTCCCCCTTCCCTCTGTCGTTCGCTCTCCTTTTTTTTAATTCTCTCATTCACGTATACGAGAGCAGAAAGCAACGACGATCGAGTTACATGCCAAAGCAGCCAGAGGAGAAGGCTGTGTGGAACGGTGTGGGTGGATACGTGAAGGGGAAAAAGAGATACGAAAAAAAATCCCTGGGACTCTCGTAGCCTTCCCACTCGCGTAGTCTCCTTCTTCCATTCTACGGTTTTTTTTTTCTTTTCTTTCACTATCCTTTATAGAATAGAAGTGGGAGTAAGAGTTCGCGGGATTGCGGCTAACGACCTGCTGCCGATGTTACTACTGCTGGGAATAATCGATCGGTATAGTCTCTCGAGACTGATTAATCGATTAAAACAAATTAATTAGAATTAAAGAAAAAATGTATGTCTGATGGCTCTTTTGTTGTCTAATGTCGGGTTCGTTGCACGTATTAAATTCAAAAGAAAATGTTTAATTAAAAAAAAATTTAATTAATTCGAAATGTTTTTTTATTTTTCTACTGTCTTATTTCGCTATTCTTTTTTAATGTCAGTTTATTCGGAGCTTCGCGGTTTATGTCAATTTTTTCCTTCTCCGACGGGATTTTTTTTTTTTTTTTATAACGAAGACGCGTGTATCATTAGCGCAAGAAAAGAAAATTGAAGGGTTTTGAGATACAAACGATATATGAAAAAAATAAAAAATAAATAACGAGTCAAGGTACTCGTGGTCTCGGCTACGACGTTCGATACCGTCAGTCTGACCAGCGTGGTTCACTACTACTAGCCGACGCAACGTTCGCTACGAAATCTCGCTATCGACTCCGCAGAACTTCTTATGCATGTGAGTTATATATACAAACGCCAAGCTTATGAACTACACACCGGAGTACCGCGAGTGCGATATTGCGATCGCCAGGGGTCTGCAACGTCGGCGTCAGCAAGCCTCATGAATCCATATTCATCGTTTCTAAGTGCATAAAATTACGATATAGAGAGAAAGAGGCTTCGCCGGTGTTGGTTACGTCGGCTCTACCTTCTCGTGTATATATACGAAAAAAAAAAAAAAATACACATATCAGCCGCGAGCGTAAGTACATCGGACGGAAACTCACTTATCGTTGACGCATCGACTCGAACGTTGCGGGTATGAAAAAAAAAATGTCGGAAAATTTAGTTGAAACATAATTTGTTCACCTTGTATGGACAAACCATCGCGTAATTTTATGTATCGGGGTTGACACAATTTAATACTGCATTGTTTCAATTTGTTTCTATTATTATTATGGTTATTATTCCTATTAATGTTATTGCACTACTACGCAACGTTGCTATTGTTAATGGTAACGAATCTTTCGAATTCGAGTTTCGAGTTTATATAGAAGTAATTCCCGGACGTATTACCAGCACACCTACGGATTGTCCGTGGAATAAGGCGGGTGATAGAAGGAGAGCCAAGATAGTACGAGAGCACGAGGAATGGGCGTTATTGGCAAGAAGCATGCGATACCCGCGAAACATGCATAAATGCATATAGCTGTGGCGCGCAGCGAGAAAGGGAGAGAGCAAGATGAGCGGGGATAGCCGACCGGAGATCCGACGATCCGACAAGGGTTGTTGCGCCAGGGCCACCCCCTGCTTTTTATCCCCTATACTCTACGCTATACCATATCGAACACTTGCCCTGCAATATGTGGCAAAATCGCCATATTGTGTCATGCCGAAGCAACAAAATCCGGGTAATTTGACTTCAAATTCGATCGCAAATTGCGAATTCAGTAAATTCGGGAGAGGATCATATCGGTCTGTTATCTATAAGTAATATATCGATATTATTATTCTTATTATTAGGTATTATTATTATATCTATTATTTATGGATAATTTTTGTTCTTTATTTTTAATAATAGGCTTATCATAGATTTTCATAATAAAAATAAGTTTTTCTAACCTCATTTTAGTTAACATCGTAACTCCTAAAAGATTTTGAAATGGTCGTCAAAGTGGAATGGTGTTAAACTAAAGCAATGAAATCTGTGGAATTTCACTTCAAATTCGATAAATGCAGTGGAAGTTTTTCGCTTTATGTTATCTATAAAGGAAATCTGAATATTTACAATTAGTGTTGCTTTCTTGTAAGAAAAATACATTTTCGTAAACATTTTGTTTTTCCAAAATGTAATGAAAAAAAAAAAATATTGAAAAAAAATATTGAAATTTTACTGAAAAATAGTGTGATAAAAATTAATTTTCGCCTTCTCTCCGTAAATAAGAAAAAAATAAAAAAAAACATTTTTTTGCAAAAAATGTAAAAAATGTCGCCAAGTAGTTTAAATAGTTTTGTGAAAATAAAAAAAAACTTTGCTCGTCCTTACTTTCGATGCAACTACATTTATTTGTATTCTAAGGCCTCGCCAAGTTTTTTTTTTTTATTTTCACTTGGCTCATATGATTTTTTATTATTTTACGAGTTTTTTTATTTTCACAAAACTATTTAAACTACTTAGCGACATTTTTTACATTTTTTGCAAAAAAATGTTTTTTTATTTTTTAATTCATTCTTTTTTTTTAATTTATTATTCTATTATTATTTATTAAGAAAAAATATTTTATTACTTGCTAACGTTAAGAATCCGCATGATACGATTTTTTTTGTATCACACGCACAATATTTATCAATTGAAATGACCTCTCGTCCGCGATTGTTTGAACAATTTTATCAGACGAACGACCCATTTTGTTAACCGCACGAGAGCGTCCTTTTTTTTTTTACTAATTTTCGCGAAAAAATGAAATTATAAATAACCTCTAATTAACCTTCTTTTCGATCACTCAGTGTGAGCGTACTATTTACGGATCGCGGATAAGGATATTACTAGTTGCTGTATTCACGAACTGACACTTGGAAAATTGCAAACCGCTGATCGTTCGTTCTGCTTATACCGTTGTGTATGCACGGCACACGCATGGACGCACTAACGCAACATGCACGTATCATGGGACATCGGACAAACAACTGACAGTCGAAAAAATCTCTGAAGAATAATTTTTATAATGAAAGTGAGGATTTTTCGGGCGATATCGCGATATCTCATCATTTCGCGCACCGATCGGGCTGATTCCAGGTGCATTTTAAAGCTTGTATTCGATTTTATGATAAAAGTGTCTTCAGAATTTAGATCCGATGTCTCGTTTCCGAGAAAAAAAATGTCAAAGTCTAGGGGGCACGATATTGGCGTATAAGGACACGGTAGCGCTCGACGCGCGCGGACTTTTAACTTTTTAAACTACTTGGCGTCGAGACGCTACCGCGTCTCTTGATTTTTTAGTCAATACCGCAACTGCCGCAGGATTTCATGCCGTTAAAAAAATCGAAGATAAACATTTATACCGGTATAGAAATCGTGCGATAAAAATGAGTTTCGAAATTGGCAAGATAATCGTTTGGTCGATCGGAGGTTTCGCATTAACGGTTGAACAAACGCGATTGCGAGCGTTAATCGCGTGTGCAAAAACGAGAAGAGTTTTCGTGCTTAGAGCCCCCATTGAATTATCGCGGGCGGTTCGAGGAAATAAAGAACGAACCGAGAGAGCCGAGAGAATGAGCGTCGGAGGGGAAACGGACTAAAGTAATTAGCACACGATTTTTATGCGGGGCACGAGCCAAACGGTCGTCGGGGGAACATACACACGTGTATACATTGCATACATAGGTACACACATAGACGTACATACACCGATAATCGCGGGACATCGAGTAGCGCACAGGATTCTTGCATTCTTGGCGAGCGGAAAGCCTCGATTGATTGGCAGCCGGCTCGTTCGCAAAGTTTCTCGCTTCGCGTGAAACGCGCCGCGGTTTTACCTCGCGCGCTCACTCGCGGGCGCATCAAACGGAGGAAACGATCTCGCCGCTCGCGTCGTTCTAATCGCGGCATAGTACCTCCAACTAGATCGCCGTAACGGACGCGCGTAGGTTCGTATATACGTATCAATGCGAGAGCACCGGCGAGTACAACTCAGCTCGGCGGCGTCGTAATTGCAAATTGCGCTGATTCAATCGCGTACGTAACGGTTTCTGTATGTTACTAATATAATCGAGTGTTCGCTTCGCGAATGATCAACTCTTTTACGACGAACATTCCAATAAAGAAAATTGTACGGAGGCGAAAATTTCGAATTCCCTCGTTGTACAAGCGGAAGATGTAAACATTGATGATACGCCAGTCAACTACAAATTTACAATTGTGATTCTCAACGATACACAATCGAGATGTGTTCGGCGAGTAGACTTTTTTTTTATTTTTAACGAAAACATATCGTATCGTATTTTTTTTTTTAAACGAAAACACATCGTATCGTTTTTCAATGATAAAAAAACGATACGTATCTCTAAAATCATTTTTTTTCACCGATCAAAAAAAAAACTATACTTTGAGTTCTCGCAATAAATTTTTTTTTATCGACATTTTATTGTCATTTAGTTACTCAAAATTAATAAACGTTGCTTGGGGACATTTTTTCAGTATCCTCCATTAATTTAAATGATCTCCGAGAGACGATGATGATGGACGAAGGTATCGACTGCAAGACGATGCGGGGAATTTCTCTCGGGCGGGAAGACCTAAGATATAAACGAGAGAATCGAGAAGCTCAGCGCACTCTCGGGCTATCATTCCGCTTCTGCTATCCGGCAGTCTCGTCACGATGACTCACGGCGCTCGCGATGCGTGAGTGCATACGCGTCGCGTATAAATCGCTCACGCACTCGCCGAGTCTCGCATCAATCGCGGAGCTGAGCGCGCTGAACGACAGGGGTAGAGGGAGAGGAGGGGGGGGGGGGGGGGGGGGCAGAACAAAAAAAGGTAGTCAGGCGGAGAGTCAGGCAGGCGCGATCGAACGAACGAGCCGGGGGAAGCAAAGGGAGAGAAGACTTTCTCGAGTGGTAATGGAGGAGCCGTGTCTCCCCGTCTGGCTATCGAATGCGGGTATCGATACCGTCGTAACGTGTGCGCTGCGCCGGGGCCCCGTACCATGTAAGTAACTGCGCAAACCACGAAGAACCACCAGAGATATACTTTTGAAGTACATCCGAATGGAGAGAACATTTTTTACCTCGTCAATTTTACATGCGTTTTTTTTTTTTTTTTTTTACACTATCGCAATTGCGATAGATTTCATCAACGGACGCAGCATCGAAGAAACGTGTACTTACGAATAAAATGTATGAATTTCCTCACTTGGGCTTTGGGCACAAGGAAAAAAAAATATGATAATGTAGAGGAGAAGTTGTTAAGGAAAAATGGATCGCACCAATACACGTTCAGTTCTCTCAACTGATTGTTGGTTCTTTCAACTCATTATGTTTTTACAGTCCATATAGCGAAGTCTTAAACCTGATCGTTGATGCGTCATGGACACGAGGAAGAGATAATAACGTCGGCAAGTCGTATCTACTCGAAGAGAGAACGAGAGATAAAGAAATTCCTCGAGACGCAGCGCTTAACGATTCTGTCGACGAGAGAAAGAATGATCGCGTTCTGAATATATGCGAGTCTTCGAATAGTATCGCGACTTAGTCAGACGCAACATCGCGCGAGTTACTGACGCATAGATAACTGTCGCATTTATGCAAAGAAATTTTATTCGACATTATTAATAAACTATTAAGTGTCAATCCTTTAACGAACATTGAAAAAAAAATGTATCAGTAAATACATTTCTGTTCCTTCATATTCACAAATGAAAAAATATATCAATCTAAAACTTCTTCAACGTCTGAATTTGATATATCAATATTAAAAATATTTCTAATATATTTTTACATATACTTTTTTTTTACGATCTTTTTTACATTTCTGTCGGCCATTAAATACTTTTGAATATTTTTTCCGTCAATATCTCCATACTAAGGAATAAAAAAAAAATACTTTCTCATCAATCATTAATCATAATGAAAAAAAAAAAAAAACTTTTATGAAGAGCTTATATAAATTTTCCTTACTGATCAACCGGCGTTAATAACAAATCATTCGGATAATAAACGCGTGCGTAACGGCAAGTGTACGTTTTCCACGTGTCCGCTAGTTGCAACATTCGCAAACACTCGTTACCGGTACAGTACACTGGTGTCTGTATCTACTAACGATAGAGTCGGGTTATAACCCGTGCGAGAGGAGGGATGAGGGGTAGGGGGAGGGGGAGGAAGGTAGGAGGGGAAAGGGCGGCGTGGACGTACGCCAGAGCAACCGGGTAGCCGTAGACAATTATCGAGGATTAATTTCTCAATTAACGAGGTCCGACGTGAGCGCGGAGTTACGAGCATCGCGGGTGTCCCGTGGCTGTTCACCGGTGCAACCCAAGCTATGCTCACCAATAAGCGGATACACCTGTGTACCAATATACTGGGCACTCAGTAATGTCTGTATCTCTTTCTATCTTTCACACTCGCCATACGCGCGCACAAGAGAGCATCCGAGTGGCGCGCGCTTTTACGCGTTGCCTCAGGAGTTCTCGCTTTACGCACAGGTGCGTATAGGTATTTCATATATGCGTTTGTATATGCGTATGTAGACATATATAGATATAGATACATACATATATGTATATATACAGTTATAGTTTGCGATGTTGTATATACACCTATATATAGTGTTGCCACGGTTCTTTCGCCGCCGCGGGGTTCCCGATCGATCCATTCAATTACCCGCGATCGATATCTCGACGCGTCCTTCGCGGCTCTTGCGAGAGAGCGTCGTCGTTTCTTTGCGGCTTGTATATTTCTCCTCCTCCTTCTACTCCTCTTTCTGCCTCACCGCCACCTTGTTTAATACGCATCGAGAATTATCATCGCACGCAATTAACCCTCTCTGTTGGTCGATCGTCCTTTTATCGTTATGAATTTATTAAAATTACTAATCGATTCATTATTCGAGAGTTACTCGAACTATAATTAACGCTGATATGAAACGCTTTTTTGTTGTGTTATTGCGAGTATGAAAATTGCGAAAAAGGAAATGTTATTCTATTTAGAATTGCTTCGCGATCTTTTGAAATAAAATGAAAAAAATTAAAAATTGTGAATAAATTTAATATTTACTGATTACGTTGATATTTGTTAATTGAATCCACTCATTTTTCGATAGTTACCCGAATTATCGTTAAAGTTGATATGATACATTTTTTTTCGTGTTATCCGAAGTTCGGAAATAAAAAAAAATAAAAAGTTACTCTATTTAGTATATTTACTTCGGGATCTTTTGAAATAGAATAAAAAAAATACAAATACATTCAATATTTATTGATTACGTCAATACTGACGAAGGAAAGGGAAGAGAAAATCAGTGCGGTTATTGGCGCATGCGGCGCCGTTGAAAGATAAATAGCCGCAAACTGACGGGATTGGAGACTGAAACCCGAGAATGTCGAGCAGAAAGCGGTTACGTACGGGATGGTTTGAGGTCGGTGATTCTTCGACAATAGCCCCCGCCGACTCCGACGACGTCGTCGATGCAGCAAAGCCGCGAAGCGGGTGGTATGACTATCATTTTCCGTCTCGCTTTTGCCGCGCGGGAAGCTTAACGCGGATAAGCGATGACAAAAGGTTCGCGCGCGTGTATGTATGTGTGTGTTTGTGTGTTCGCGGGAGTAAAGCGGGCGTTGGGGCCGATTAAAAATAAAGCATATATAACGAAACGAGGAAACGGTACAAAACCGCTACGAGGACAACGACGTACGGAGCCCACCGACGCTCGGCGAAACACAATTCACGCGAGAGATGATATTAATAGTAAAACAGCGCTTTTGTTTCTCGTGCTGTCATTTTCTCACACTCTTATATCATATATTTGGTTCGCTCGCGGCAATGGAACGCGATATAGAATGATTATCGGAAGAGAAATAAAAAAATGATGGTCACGAGAGACGATACATCATCGAGAGACGTTTTTTAAGCCATTCTCCTCCGAAGCTGGACGAAGCCGAGAGTGGGGGAGAAAAAAAGGATCGGCAGTGAATGAGAAAGGGTGAGAGAAAGGACGGAGGTTACAGTAGTCATCCTGCGAGCGTGTCGCCCACCGAAGCATCCCCTCCTTCTTATTCGCTCGCGGGTGTACTACGTGCTCTGTGTCTCTGATTTCATAATTTCCGCAGTCGCGGGACGTGCACCCGGCAAACGACCGCTATAGGACATGTATAAGACCTTAGCGAGAGTTTATAATACGAGGAAAAGCTATCACGCCAACACTTCGGGAGAATTTCGATCTCTCAAGGAGTTATGGTTACTGACAAGAAAATAAATGGTCGAATGATTCCTAAAGATCAAACGATTTTTTTTACGACAAAAAAATATATATTATCGTTGGTTATATCTTCCAATGCAAGTATTCTGAACTGTTTATCAAGTTATTCGTTTTAAACGAAATATCTATTCTCAATTTATATAAAAATTATTTTACACAAACTCCCGAAAACTCGCGAATAAAAAACAAATGTACCAAAAATAATAATAATAATAATAGTAATATGCAAGTAATTATATAATTATGTTGGTATTATTATTATTATATTTGTTATTTGATTTTCCTTTAAATATAATTCGTCTTACACGAGTTTTTCAGTATGACATTTTTTATCGTTTCTAAAACTATTTTCATGTTATTCATCAAGAAGCATAAAAAAAACACAAGTGATCATTATTAGCAGATAATAAAAAATTGCAGTAGTAATTCGATATATCGAACGTTTTCGTTAGATTTTTTTTCTTCATTTCTGCGAATTTATGCATAATATTAATAAATTAACGTCTAAAACATATTTCACGACTCATAACTTATTTACCAAATGTTGTTAAAACATATTAAGTCGTTTCTTAATTTACAAGAACCGTAGTTAACGATAATTATTAAGAAAGTACTTTCTCAATAATTGTTTTAAAATCAAATTATTCTTATTTTGTTATGAATAATTTGCCACGAAAAAAATCATAATAAAAAAAATAAATTCGCACGAGAATTCAAAATCCTCGTATATCGATCTATTTTAGCACAACTCTGCAGTAGGATAAACTGCTTCCCTTGGCGCGGTGACTAGCGGCTAGAAATGTCAAGAGATCCGTTCTTCCGTCACCTCGATCTACTGTAGAGCCATATAATAACCTACAAGAGTCTCTCTCGTTGTCATATAATAACCTACAAGAGGCTCTCTCGTTGTCATTCAAGATGCGAGGGATGAAAACCATCCCCTCTCACAGTTTCGTTGAGCTCCCGCGGGACTGCTTGATCACCCGCAAACTCTCGTAGCCGCAGCGAGACAGCAAGAGAGTCGGAGAGAGCGCAGGAATCACAGTTTGCGAGAGTTGCGAGCAAAGCCACCGTCATCTCTGGATCACACTTCTCACGAGCGGAACACACGACGACGTCGACTACGACGACGACGAAGCCGGTAAAGTAAGCGGAGAGAGGATCCCCAGTGGCGCGCACTTCATTTCCGCGTCTTACAGCAAACCCGGCGTGCCGAAGGAAATGAAAACAATGAGATACAGCCGGTCATCCGTTATGTACGATGCCTCTTCTATATTCTACATTCTCTCTCTTGCACTCACAACCCCCGACGATCCAGCGAGGCAGAGAAGCACAGAGAGGGTGTGTGTACGTGTGTGCGGATGGCGATTTTCGCTATATAACAATTCACACTCCGCGGTGCTCACGTCGTCGCTTCTCTTAACTCGCATTTATATTACTTAAGCTCCGCCGGCCTTTACCCGGAGAACTATGGGATAAAGGGATCCCCCGAGGAGCGTCGTTGCGGTGAGGGAAAATAAACGAACGAACGAACGTACGACTAAAGCCCATCCGCTTCAACCCTCCGCCAGCCCTCCCCTTTATTTCGCTTCTCTATCCTTTACGCTACGTTAACAGTTAACACCCTTTTCCTACCCTTCGCCAAACGCATTTCGCAAATATTATTATTCCACCCCTCCCCTGCCGAAACCTTAACCGAAGGAAGTTTTGTCAACCCTCCGTCGACTTTATTATCCCCGCGATTCGCGGGGGTGGGAAGCAAAAGGGTTATAACGCCCCGGTAATATAATATGAACGACGAAAACGAGAATTGAATCAGAAGCAGGTAGAGGAGATATCTTGGAAATCATTCGCAGACATCAGACGGACGGACGAGGCATGAAGAGAGTCGACGAGTCTTCAATAATAAATTTTTATTCAGTATAGTTTTATCCGAGTCTGTGGCTTATCTTACTCAGCGATCTTTCTTCCCTTCACGTTTCGCTACGTAATTCTTTTTTTTTTTTTTTTTATATTGTGATTCTCGAATGCATAAGGTGCGTATTCGGTTTTATGTACTGCAGCAGGTAGTACGCGTCGATCACTCGGCACGCGGTACGTCGCGACGATGACGCGAGGAGTCAACAGAAGAGAGCGCGTGAGGCCGATGCCAAACGACTTGCGTTACAGTCCAACAAGGCGCACGCCTGACGCCGAGAGGCATAACGGCGAGAGACACAAAGAGAGAAAGAGAGAGAAACTTCGTGATAATAATGTAATATCGAGGTCGAGACTGCGGGTGTGGCTCGTGCGACGCGTCTCACATCGAATTCAGTGGCTGTACCTTTCACACGATAAATTTTACAATAAATGGCCGATGAATAATTATTGATTTGTTTATCGTTCGACATGTCGTGTAAGACACGATGACGCTGTTAACGTAATTGGAATGTTATTTTATATTGAAAACATCGGGACAGATGGAATGTATTATTTATTCGTCATTCGCAGCTACGAAGCTTTCGCGGTGCTATTTGGCAGAACAAAAAAAAAGAGCTATGAAGGTAATGATACTTAAAAGCAACAATATATAGCTGATTGCACGTTGTAACTTTCTAACAAACGTTAATCTTGATAAACAGGCAAAGTTTCGTATGGCTACGGGTGTCGGTAGTAGTTTCGAGGTTATTTTTCGCCCCCTCAACTCTTACGACGCGCGATATAGTTTTCTTCTCGTCTACTTTAAGCCCCCGCTGCGAAGATTTCCCAAAGTGTTTCTCTCGCAGTGGCGCGGCTACAAGCCAGTCGCGGGTTTTCCTTTACCCTCTCACCCCTGCGAGAAACTCTCTCTCGCTCTCTCCCGTCGAGCCGATTAACCTGTTGAGCATTATGAACGCGAGCTTCGTGTTACCGTGAGGTTCCTTCTGCTGTGGTATACTTCGAGAATGAAAAGGGGAAGGAAGAAGGAAGAGATCGAAATTCTGAATCTACGCCACCGATCAACAGGTTAAAATTTCTCTCGAGAATCTGCAATATAGTCCTTCAACCCCCTCCCCCTCTCCACCTGCTGCCAAATAAATAAAGCAGGGAAAGGTGGGGCTAAATGGACCGCTTTAGCAATTCAAGGAGTTATGACGATAAACACAAAAATTTTCCACTATTTTTGAGCCGATAAATAGATTTTTCATAACCTTTTAAAGAATTAAAGCGAAAAAATGGGGTAAAATGGACGGTACTCAAGTGCATTAAAAAAATGAAAATTGGGATTTTAGAATAATTTTTTGCGGATAAACGATATGTCAATTATTCCGGACAAGAAATGTAAATTTCCACATATTGAAAATAATGGACGCCGTTTTTTTATCCGCATTCCTCTTTGCATCTGCAATCCTATTTTTTGTATCGCTCGTATCTGTCGCATAAAGAGTGTACAGGCAAATTGAAAATCGATCTTTTTAAAAATGTCGTGAATCTTAGGATTGGTCCATTTTGCCCCGAAATGTAAATCACGCGCCTGTCCCGTTTTGCCCCACCTTTCCGTATACGTAAGAGTATATGAAAATTAAATCGTTGTATATACCGGAAAAAAGTTCTATAGCGCGTATACATCTTAGATAAATCCGTCGGATATATCTTGGAAAATAAATAACCAATATATATAGCAATATGTCGAATAAATAATACGTACATGTAAAAAAAATATACATATTATAGATCTTACTACAAAAAATGCTATATTTTTGTATATAATTTGGTATACATATAGTAAATTGCCATTCCATCTCTTTGTTTTCCATCCCGCGCTCGTGGACCACCGTCTCCGTTAGTTATTCCTGAGTAAACTTTTCTTTCTGTCCCCACAAACGAATATATCTTCAGGACGTTTCTCAACAAGTTCGCAAATGTATTTATACCGATTCCCGAGTCTTATAGCGACGGCTACGCGTAATGTTTATGCCGGACAAGAGTTTAGACAACGCCTTTATGGTACTGGCGATCTTTCACAGTGACCACTGAGTCGCAGTGTGTTTATTGCTCGAAGGGGTACAGTAAGGGTATAGTAGACGAGGCAGGTGCCGGTTGCTCGGCTACGCAACGAGAAAGCAAAACGACTCGCAAAGTTCTCCGCATACCATCGCTCGCAATGGAGAACACAGCACGTGTACAGAGAAAACTAAATTATTTCTCTCCACCGTCTCGTTCCTTGTGCCGCCCACACTTCCCCGCGAACACACGGAAGAGACGATGAGACAAGGCGAGAAACGCGGGAAGATCTTAGCGGTGAAGTTTGCGAGACGGTAAGAGAGAAACTCCGCGCGGGAAGGAGGGTGAATTTTGCTCGAATAGGTATAGGAGTTTGAGTCGCGGGGAAGAAAGCCCAGAGACGAGAGGGAAGCACCGAGGAGAGTTGGACCAGAGGCGAAGAACAGTAGGGGGGAAGAACGGCGTGAATTAACACCTCTCCCGCTGAATCAGATAGTAGAAATCCCAGGATGTTCTCGGCTCCTTTCTCCCTTCCTTCGCTCGTCGAATCTCGACTCCCCCTCTTCTCTCTGCCTGATTTCTTCGCGCTCGAGAGTGTCGAAGCCCAACGTAGAATCGACGGGAGCTCCGATTTCACGAAGAAGAGACAACAACGCAAAGGAAAGAGGATGAGATTATAATTAACCGCGTGCCCACGCAAACCCGTCGAAGCTTTCGAAATTATGTATCGATCCGATTTTCAGTAAAATTTTGCTTCCGGATACTCGAGAATCTCAAAGACAAAAAGAACGAATGACGAATAGTCTGAAAGATCCGGAGATTGTAGAAAGTCGCGCCATCTTTTTTTTTTTTTCGTCAAAAGGAAAATGGAAGTGTTATCTCGTCCGCAGGTAGACAAAGTGACTTGAAGATAGCGAGAGAGGAGCCTCGACTCGGGCGACGATTGGTCTCAGATTACGGCCCGCGGAAAGAGAGTCTCGTCCAATCCACCGTGGCGTTTACACCCACGTATTCTCGAAAATGTGATAACTACACCTATGCAAACGTAATATCTGTTTGTCGTGGGTGGGTATATAAATCTCGTGGCATCCAACCCCCTTGAAGGAGACTCGATAACATTATATCGCGTGAAAATCTCGAGCAGCTCGATTGGAGAACTTTATTTGAATTTTGTAAATTTTTTGTTTTTTTTTTACGCTTATCTATCTTGTTTCTCACTGGCTATTGATAAGACTCCGGGGCACTCTTCGTATCTCAGCCAATACGGGCGTTGAAATGATTTGATTCGCGGATATTTTATCGGAGCTCTGAATAAACGAAGACAATAGATGAATCCCGTCGGAGAGGAGGAGATTGGAGAGTCATTGTTCGCTTCTCATACTGTGATTCCTTTTGCTGTCTTAGGTTGAATCTCGGGTAGGGTAGGCGTTGGACAGTCGCAAAGGCGACGATAGAGCACCAGTGCTGGTAGCTGCCGGCGTTGCGGCTGCTGCTGCTCCTGCTGCTGGGCAAACGCGAACGTACCGTTCTTGGATTTCCGCAGCAGCAGCAGCAGGGCACCCACGAGGGAATAGCAGAGGTGGGTAGAGGTAGCCACGATAAGGAGACATTAGCGACCCGT
Source organism: Buathra laborator (assembly GCA_934046635.1). Classification (NCBI taxonomy): domain Eukaryota; kingdom Metazoa; phylum Arthropoda; class Insecta; order Hymenoptera; family Ichneumonidae; genus Buathra; species Buathra laborator. Next base: position 15,467,200 of record OW203892.1, read on the forward strand.
ATGCGATACCACGAGCGGGCGAACTCGCGCGCCAGTCCCGACGCCAACTGATAAGGGACACACGTCCGACTACGACGCCCGACGTACCGACAAGACGCTACCTCCCTTCCGTCTCACTCGCGACATTGCTCTCCCGACTTCTCCCATACCGCTTCACTCTCGAAATTCTTCCTCTTTACTACGAATCACTTTTGGGAAAACACAAAAATTTAATTCTAAAAAAAAAAAAAAATTGATGGAAATACCGAGCAATTTTTAAATAATTATAATTGTTATTTTTGTAATTTCACGACGTGAAATCGACGTGGCAAACGTTTTTTTTTTTTTGCTGTTTTTTTATTCTCGCATAACCATTGCAGTTTAATAATAATAATAAGTTATTTTTAATTGCCGAAAAAAAATGTATATTTTAACTTCATTTTTTTTAAGTTGTTAAAGTCGAAATAGAATTTACAAAAAAGAAAAAAAAATTGCTAGAAATACCGACCTACTTTTTGCGTGAAAAAAAAAAAGCTGCAATTCAATAATAATGTATCCAATAATTTTTCATTGCCGATAAAAATGTATATATTCACTTTATTTGTTTTTTTTTGCACTATACGATAGTCCAAGTTTAATCAGAATTACTACTTGAAAATGACGTGTAAGTCGTTCCTTTTTTTTTTCTGCTCTTGAATTCTCGCAGAACAGGTGCAGAAGGTGGTTGCACGACGAGGTGACTCGTCCTCCTCTTGAACGCACTAAACTCGGCCCGCGCGCTATCGTTGGCTCGCTATCGCATCGTTCGGTCGGACACGAACGCGCCCGGTCGCCTTTACTATCGTCCGCCCGTATCCGCTTACATAGCACGAGTTGTGCGCGCGGGGGCTGCTTTCGTTCTACTAGCAAAACCCTTCTCATTTTTTTTTCTTTTTTTTCTCAACATTCTTTAACTTTTGCAGTACTTTTCTGGTTATTATCATTTCATATACCGAGTGGCAAATACTTAAGACTCGATACACGCGCTTCTCTGTATCCGTAGATAAATGTATTTATAACATATGTATAATTTTCTGTATCGTTGGAGTTTTAACGCTGAGAAAATTCACCGGAAGGCAATAAATAAGCTTATAAACAAATTCGCTCGTTGCAACGATAAGGTACGAGCGCTCCGTAACTTTATCACCCACCGTTGGGCGCCCGCGCGCGAACGCGAGCGCGTGATGTGAGAAATATCTCTCACGGGCAAGTCTCGCGAACCAGATACAAGTCATAGAGATTGAGACACAGTCTATGAGATACAAGGTATACGAAGTTAAATCTAATGTATGTTTAATCTGTTCTATGTTTATACTACGGAGATCTCGTCGTGCGTCTGTGTGTTTCGTATGAATGAGAATGAGAGGACGCAAACGTCGAAACAAAGGCTTACGTTGAACGAGATAAAGGATATAATGGGACAGCAGCAGCAGCAGCAGCAGCAGCAACAGCAGCGAGGGTCTAGCAGCAGCGTAGAATAGGAATGGATAAACACACAGCAGAGGCTTATAACGAATAGGTTCGGTGTCTCCGCGAGCCGCGCACGCCTGCGGGCCGATAAGTCGTCGGGGAAACGGTGTGGGCGGACAGGTAAGCCGCCGCGAGCCAGTCGCGATCGGAAATCGATCGACAACGTCAGGTTTCCCCACCTCTCGTGTTATATACCTATATACATCCCGCGTACGACGCGGCTTGATTCGAGTTGCTAATTTTTACAAACGGGTGTATAATCGCGTTCAACAAACACGATTAACAAATTTACGATGGAACAGAATGCTTTATTGAGAATACTTATCACATTTGATTCTTATTAGAAATACCAAAGGTTGCGCTTCGTAAAAAAAAAAAAGATCGATTGAATTCAATGAAAATCGTTGTTTCGATTAAAAAATCAATTTCTGAGCGGTATTATCAGTCAAAAAATTAAATTGTAATTAACATTTTTTTTTATTAACTTTTTTTTTATAATTAATCAATAAAGTGTAAATAAACGGATGTTGCGGTTTTTTTTTGTTATGTAATTACATCGATTTCTATCTAATCGTCAAACATCATTCTCCCTTTTGATTCACCTGCGTGCGTTTTTCTTTAACGCGATATAATTCGCGTTCACGTACTGTGAATTGCACGATTCTATTAATAGCGTGTCATAAATACATATATGTGCGACGACGAGCGTAAACACCACAAATGAAACATATATGGGAAAACTTTTAATGGGAGAGACGATGAGTCGATGATGTCGACGTGTCAATAAAAGCGAGAAAGCCACGGAGCCCGCTGGCTACCAAAGTGTTTATGTAGTATTTCTACTATATGTATATATACGTGTAATAGGTATAACCGAATGCGTGTGTACAGCAACGATGCGCGGAGCTCGAAAGCGTTTTTCGTCGAATCGATATAAATACAGGGAGATAAACGCGCGCGGGGAAAATGAACAATGACAGTGGTTGGCGAGCGAACGGAGTCGATATCCGAGAGTTCGATCGCGAATACCCCGATGGGACTGACACGTGAGAGAAAAAAGTGAGGAATAATAACAAATGTGGCAACTCGCGTAAAACATAAATGGTGACGCGACATGCGAACCGTGCGTCGAGCGATGCTCGTTCGAAGTCGATCATTATATTAGCCCTCTACGAACAACGAAAATTCGAATGTAAAAAAAAGAAAAAAAAAAATTTTGAGTAATTTGTTAAACGATCGAATTTTACGAGTTTTAACACATTTTAGTAACACAGTTCTTACGAACAACGCGCGATAATCTCGATCGAGAATTTTACGATCTCGTTGCGAAATTCAATGAAAGCGTAGAAATAACAGAAAAATTGAAGATATACCGTTATTATTACAATTATTTTCCTTTCGTTTAGTGAGATATATAGTGTATTAACACGGTGCGGTTTCATGTTACTTGAAATTTATATTTTTTAAATTATATTTTTATTGCAATGACAATTATCGCCTTTTGACTCTATTTCCCTGTTTATTGCATTACATTATGTTTGCTGCGGATAATATTCAGAATAATCGATAACTCGAAATACGATTCAATTGCATCTTCTTTATCTCAGCGAAGAATACAATTTTTTTGAAGAAATGTTGCTAATGAATTTGCGAAACGTTAAGATAATTCCAGGAATGCATCGATGTCGATGACGACGAAGCGGAGACAAGAGAAAGAGAGTCAAGGCACATGGAAACGACGACGACGACGACGTGGGCGATCGAGCCGACACACGCCGCCGGTTACGCCGTGCGGCGCGTTCGCACGCCCACCTGTTGAAACCGGAGTCGAGGCTAGAAGGTGAATCGAGGTAGAATGGGGAGGGAGCGCCGTGTGCTTGGTGTGAGCTTCGTAACGGAGGGAATCGCGAGGTTCACCAAGATGCTCATTCATTATCCCGGCAAGAGAAGCGCAGCTCCCGTTCCTCATAACACCATATTCTTCCCATTTATGCGTTTCACCAAAAGTTTCTCTCAAATTAAAGCCTCTATTTTATGGTTAATTAACATAAAAAAAACGACGAGAAAAAAAAATCGACTAATTTATTAACATTTTAATAACGAGTTTTGGAGCTATAAAAATAAAAAAACTATAATATAAAAATTCTGCTGACCACTTCAACTTTAATGAAAAAACTGTTTTCTAATTATCAAAATAAAAAAAAAAAAGTTTTGTCGAATTATTGAAATTTTTATTGAATTACTATTATAAAAAAAATTATTCAAAATGTTTAATTATTTTAAATAATAATAATAATCACAATTTTATTAATAATAATGGTTATTATTATTATTCTCGCGATTACTATTATTGACGATCCAAGCAAACAATATCCATCGATATAAATCTTCTTTTTTTTTTTACCGCGAAGTAATGAAAAATGACAATTCGAAATATAAAAAAAAAAAAAAAAAATTGAACGCAAATCGAATTCCAGAGACATCAACACAGTTTAAACATCTCCGAGGTTCGCGCGCAAGCGATACGAGAACTTAAACGAAACGTATGTACAATAATGCGATCTCCTTCGAGACTTCTCCTTTGCGCGCAATTTATCGCGGATAACGATAAGGTATATTTTTCGCAACTCGAATCAGTGTTAATTGGTGTTTTCTCGACTGACGAGAGTTGCAGCACCACACATCAGCGACGGCGGCGAGAGTGGTTTCGTCGATGCATCTTGCAACTGCGGTCACGTCGTCGCGAAAAGATACGGCCGAGAGAAAGCGAACAGTGATAAGACTCGGGCTCTTCCCAAGTCCATCGAACACGCACACCCGCAGCCATTGGGCCTCTCTTTGCTATCGTCTCTTCGTATATTGATGGATAGAAATCGCTTCACTCGCTTCGTATAAATCATATTTCTATCGTGTATCGAGTACCCGGCGGTATATCTCAAAAAGATCTTTTCGCAAAATAGAAAATCGAACTTTCGTAGACCGATAAAGTCTCTTGATTCGTATTTTAAAAATTATTAAAAATAACAAAAAAAAACGGAATTACGTTTTTTTTTTTTTTTTTCTCGTCCGATACTCGATGGTTAGCTGTTGGCTGTTAAACTGCCCGGTGCATCCGCGATATCGCGCGAAGGCCGATACCCTCCCGGTGATCTCTGGGACAAGACAACAATGCAATCTCTCGTTTTTGCTCTCGGCGTCCTGTTCCCTCGCGGTCTTCGGCCATCGTTCGTTTCTCTCTGTCTTTCTCTCGCGAGTTCTCAACGTTGCAAAAACATCGTAGATTTAACCAATACGAGCGAAAAATAGCGATCGCGAGAGCGAGAGAAACGAAAAAAAAAAAAATTCCTTATCACAAATTTTATCAGCGCGTCTCGTAAACGATTTGTTTGAATCAAATAAAATTTGCTCGCCGGAATGCACAAAAATTTCATCTTTAATTAAACAAATCATGTGTGTATGTGAAGAAATTAATCGACTCGTATCTATCGCTTGCAAGAGATGCAGACAACGAGAGAAAAAAATGATGAGATAATTTTTTTTTTTCTCTCGTACACTTTGCACAGGATAATCAATTGCGATGCTGAGTTTTACTCGCGTAGAGACGCGTAGATAAGAATTAAGCGATAGCAACAATAAACGAACGGGGGGTTTCCTCTCCGATGCCGAGGAAAGTTACCAACAAATCGAACGGGCGAATACCCGCGTAGATACCACCCGCGGATAGCCAAACAGAATTCAATCGATATTTCTCCCATTTCGTCGAACTTCTATCCCGAGAAGTGTCCGCTCGTCGTCGCGAGTAATACGCGTCACAAAAACGGAGTGGCCACCGCTGGCACTCTCCGAACGAAGATCAGAGAAACAAAAAAAGAAGACAAGAGATACTCCGAAAAGTTAAAAGGGAATTCATCCATAATAAGGCCAACCGGTGGCCGGTATACCGCAGTCGCGATATACGTCGAGACGGACTGCAGCACGTGATTGTATTGCATATAGCTATAGAGTGAAGGAAGAATAAGAGAATACAAGAGAGAAGATAGATAGATAGATATAGAAGAGAACCGAGAAGAGAAGTTCGGTCTCTCGAGAGACGAGAGGAGGGAAGAAGGACGGATCGGCGCGCGATCTTCAACGGAATAATAATGCGGGTAAAATAAAACGTCCGCGCGGGTTATATACACACCCCGTGTTCGTTCGTTTCTTCCCCTCTCTCCGCACATTTTTTTTTTTTCTTTTTTTCTTTTTCCTCGGCCATCGAGCAACGAGGAGAGAACGGTTTTGCCGCGCAACCCCATATAATACCGCAGAACGAGGGGTCCCTCTCTCTCCTCTGTCTTTCTTTCTCCGCGAGATTTCTCTCGTCGTGCCGCGCGCGCACACGCTTGGACCCCATAGAGATTGGCGAAAGATCAAACACTGGAAATTACAGCATTGTGAGCATTCTTCTTCGGCGGCGCGCGGCCTGTAGCAAAACCTTCTTGTTCTTCTTCTTGTTCTTTTCCTTCTACTCCTCTTGGCGAGCCTCGTCGTTGTCGTCGTTTGCGCTGAGCCGCACGCCGAGATAACGGTCTACCCCTTTGCCTTTTTTTTTCCCCCTTTCGCGCTCTCATCTCGTCGTCGAGACTATCCTCTTCACTCCGCCCTTACGACGAAGCGTATAAACACACAGTTGCCATATAGGCTTCGATATCCTGTACCCCAACCCTTCCCTCCTCCCACCCCTTTCTCTCCACTGACTCAGGGTACCGACTTATCAAAAGCATCAAACGCGAACGCATATTGCATCGAAAGGGTTCGTGGCTACAAAAAGGTGAAACCCAAGTACCTAACAATGTTCGACTCGTTGAGATAGCAGGTTGAAATTTTATCATCATAAGGAGAAAAAAAATCGGTTGATTCGAGTAAATCGGCGCTTAGAAGTGCCGAATCAAATATTCAGTTCATTGAAACAATTGACAATTTCTTTTTTGTTATGACAATAATTTGGTTTAATTAACCGAATATTTGTTTCGTCGCGCGCAAGCGCCGATTTCGGAGATTAACCGATTTTTCTTTCCTGTCTATAATTGAATAGCCCTTTTTATTAAATCTCAAAAAATTATGAAAAGTTCGATAGAATAAATGAAAATAATAAGAAAAAAAAAATTTAACAAGTAAGCGATTTTTTTGTTGTTTTTTAATCTTCAATCTTAACTCGATAACCTCTCAGTCTCTGGTCGATGAAAGAGACATATTCATTTTTTCCCTTTTTTTTTTAAACTCTCATCGATGTCCAATGTTACGTAGCGAAATATTTGGATCGAACAAGGCATTCATTGTAAGCGATTAAGATTATCAGGCAATGTGTCTCGGGCGACATATGCATATATATACGAGGAATATTAGTGTACGGAGCTCACTGTTATAACACTGCAAGCGATACAGTAGAGAAAACCAATGTGCCAAAGTGCCCAGAGAGAGAGCACGTGGGTGGGTTGCACGCGCCCGGCGGCGATAGAGATGAGACCGTACAGTTAAAAGAACCCAAGAGCAGCGAAAGATTGCGCGCTCCCCCTCCAAGTATATGTGCGTTACTGTGTTATATATTCCGCAGTGTATAATCAGACCGTGGAAGTAGCCGTGACGAGAGTCTCGATAAAAAGAAACGGACGAAGATGGTCCGAAGAGAAATGAAGAAAAAAAGAAAAAATGAAAAAACAAAAGCGCAAAAAGGAGCTCGTGATAAAAAGAACTCGAGGGAAAGGGAGAAAGTAAAAAAAAAAAAAAAGATTCTTTCTTCGTTTCTATCTGTATCTCCATCTCGTTTTCTTTCTCTCGCTCTCTCTCTCTCTCTCTTTCGCTCGTACGAGGTAAAAAGAGCCGTGAAAGAAAGGGTGAAAGATAAGAAAAGAAGGGTATAGGGGAAGAAGAGGAGGGAAGAAACGAGGAGAATAAGAGAGGGACATTTAAGAAGGACTGGTCGCTCTCTTCTCTCCGCAGCAGAAGCAGCAGCACATCACCTCATTCCATCCTCTTATCTATGCATCTCCCGCTCCGCCGACGCACACCCGCGTGTGCGTCGGTCCTCGTGAATAGCCGAGAGAATTGTACGTGTACTTACTGTACTGCATGGATATATATATATATATATATATATACACACACATACAACGGTAGTTTTGATACAGTATAATGTCTACAGTCCGTAATACTTGTCCATATAGAAGACGCTAGCCGCGTTATCCGCGTACTTCTCGGACGCGCGAGAGTGTGCAAGAAGGCAACCCACTCGCGATATAAGGCCAAGTCAGAAAGAAGAAAAATCTCGCGCGAGAGCCCCGCGCGGTGGGCAGACGATTCGTGAATGCGATATCGAACGACCGCGAAGAACGAACGACTGCGATGAGAAAAACTTTGGATATCCTTAGACGCGAAAAAAATACATATATCGTTCGATAAAAGAAAAATAATAATAAAAATCATATTTCGATAAAGATATCGTCACGTAAGAGCCATTTTTCTATATTCCGAGGCATGCGAACAAATTTTCTGCTTATTTAACTTCCATCTCAATTTTTTGCTACAGAAACTCGCAACATGAGTAAAAAAAAATTATTTCCGTCATTTTAAAGATCAAAAATGTTTAATTGTTGGTAATAATAATGATAATATTCTATTATTATTATTATTACGACTACTACTACTATTATTATTTTTATTGATTTGAAGATCGAAAACTTCAAATTATTCTCGAAAGCGCCGAAAAAAAAAAAAAAAAAAAAACAATACAAATTGTAAAAAAAATCTCGCGAAGTCAATATTGACATTAAGCTATTTGTTTTTTTTTTTTTCACAATCTTAGCTCTGAAAACCGGAACAGGTGTCTCTTCGGCAATCTAATACAAACTCTCGACTATTTTACTACAATTCCATCGAGTCGGAGCTTCTCGATTGGTTGCTCTCCTGTAGATAGTGATAACGATGTGTGTACACAGCGTCGAATGTTATACCGGCACAAGTTAGTCCTCCGTTGATACATAGGGCTGGTTGGTGAACGAGTCGAGGATACGAGGGAAGAGAGAGAGAAGGTGGAGTCGCGCGGCGGCGAGGTGGGTAGCACAGCGCCTGTACAACAATATCTTGTTTGGTCGGACAAACAGCGGCACGCGCGGCGTGTCGACGGGTGCGGGCCTAATTGCCTCCTCTCTCCTCTCTCATCCTCTTCCGACTCTCTCGAGTATTTGCTCGACAAACACCTCTGCAGGGCCGTAAACACGCTTTCTACGCGGGGCCCTTCACTTCGTTATCGAAGAAAAAAAAATCTACGCAGCATCCCGATCGCATCTTCCTTATTTTTCTATACTTTTTAATTTTTTTTTTTAATTTGTTCTATTAAATCTTTTCAAGCAATCATCAACGTTTATATTAATACGCGAAAGTATGTTCGAGTTTTTCGCAAGTGGATAAAAGGGATTTACGAAACTAACCGCGGGAGACTTCTTTACGAGAAGTTTCATTTCGTTCGTACAACACGCACGTTCATCCTCTCGTTGTCTCTTCTCTCTTTGGTTTTGGACTTTACAAAGCTCCGAGCAACAGCGGGGCGACTAACGTGGTACATGCGTATAGAGATAATCGGCTGAACAACGACGATGTATCGTTGAAAGGGAAGCCGAGAGAAGAAGCCGAAGAAGAAGCGTCCCGGCTATAACCGCAACCAGAGCCAAATGGCCGTACGTATAACCGCTCCAGCGGCGGCAACTTCGCTTCTCTTCTCTTATCTCTCGATTCTTTCTTATTTCTCTCTCGAGAGTGAGAGACTCGGAGTAAACCCAGACGCTCGTTCTCTCGGTTCTTCGCAGTGCGTATCCTTTCTTACCCTCTTCGTTGTCCTTTATGTACACTTACACGATCGTGAAACGCCTCGAACCCGACTGTCCCTAATCGCTGTCGAGTATCGAAAGGTGGGAGACCCCTAAAACGGTCGCGCGGTCCGACAAAATCTCGAACTACCTCGGCCACTGTCCGAGAGAAACGAAGGCTAATAAGGGCGACAATATTGCCTCACGCGCCGTTTTCATCTTTTCGCAGAAACACCATTTCTATGAAGGAGTCAAATTAACTCAAATACAAATATATATAACATTATGTGCACTTTCAAAAAAAAAAAATGTCTACAATGTTCCTAAATCGATCAAATGCTGAATTATTGAGTTTTTAAACTATCGGTTATAATATCGATAGTTTGTACGATTTTTTTGGAATATAATAAGGAATGCGTGAAATCATAAATAAAAGATACAAAACAAATTTGCACAGTGCTTTTTCATTTTTTTAAACATCGTTCACAAGGCTTCTATTTCGAGAAAACCAAAAATTGGTTAACTGACTTCTTCACCGTGAGTTTTGTAAACGACGAGTTAAAAAAGTGTCGAAGCGTTCTATAAATCGAATTTTTATCGTTTTTTTTTTTTTTTTCTTCTACATCATACTTTGTATCCTCGATCGATTTTACGATCGATAACGCCGGTTAAAAATTGTTTCGAAACATTTTCCCACTATATCCGGAAAACAGAGAATGGTACATAAATCGAGGGAAATCACGTGTACCGATTTCGACGTATATTATTTTCGCGTGTACGAGTAAATACGACGAAGCCTGGAAATCCACACCTATGCAAAACGGTACGAGCGTGTAAAAGTGTGGAGGACGGGGGGAAAACAGCGGCAAACAGCGGCAAACAGCAGCGGTAGGCAGAGAGAGGCATTGGTGGACCAGCGTTAGCGGCGCGGGTTCGGTCGAATCGCGAAAAGGCCTTTACGGAGCGAGGAGCACGATCGAGATACATTATCGGCCGGCATTTCGAGTGAATATTAGCGTAATGAGCTCGATAGCAAGCCGATACGAGATTTCAACCCCGTTCTACCGTCACGTACCCCGTATACACACGTGCACCGCTCTTCGTCGATCCGTCGATCAAAAGCGTCACGCGGTACGTTTTCCCCGCTCACCTCGTTTTCTCTCTCTCCGCGCGAGCGAGAAATTTCCCGTGGCGAATCGTCGACCCACGGATTTTGGAATGTTATACAACATTATGGCACGCGTAATACAATATATCATATCATTTTCGAGTTGCAATACGACCTCTTTACGCGTGTGCAACGAAAACGCGGGTACACTGCATGCGTTGGATATCTCGCGGTGTGTCGGGGGATACCGCGGAACGCGTGTAGAGGAGAACGGCATCAGGAAGACAAAAGCGAATGGAAAATTTTTAATCGGCTTCTTTGGCCGCTCTTTCGTTCGTTATCAATAATCCGTCGGGAGGGCCACTGACCGCGTTAAATCATAATAACGATACCGTAAAAATAACACGAAATACGATTAATGCGAAAAACAAAAAAAAAGAAATTCGCGGAATGTTTTTTTTCTTTTTTTCGCGGAGACATTGACGACTTGAAATGCGAAAAAAAAATGCACGTACGCGAATACCGTTAATAAAATCGAATAATTAAATATAAAAAAATATTTAAAAAACAATTTTTTTTTATTTAAAAAAAAAACAGTAAATTAACTATAAAATAACAATTTGTGAATAAATAAAATTATAAAAATAACATTTAAAAAAAAAATGGACCACGATATAAAAAAATATTTTTTTTAAAGGACATAACGAGTTGAACGTCGAGTGACGTGAAAACAAGTGGATCGGAGAAAAAAAATGGAATAACGGGCTCTTAGTTCGAACGAAGCAAGAAGTAAGAAGAAAGAGGGATAAATAAGAAAAACAAAGAAAAAAAAAAGAACGGGGGTAGGGGGAGGGAAGGGGGCGGGCATCTTCACGGACACCATTCCAACGATGCCAGGGCCGTGTCGCAAGAGTCTCGGAGTGACACCACAATGCGGTGTAGCAATTTGTAGGCTCGCCCTTCGCTGGTCCTCTATAAGTATACGCTGTGGGCTCCCCTCGCGCGCGGCAAACGTCTCGTTCGCCTCTCACGCGGGCGCGCGCGATGCTGTTCTCCGCAGCATCGCGTTCACGGTGTCCCCCGCGTTCTCTCGCCGTTTCTCTCGCACTCGCCGATTCGCTTGCCGAAGGTTATAGTAGTAGTAGTAGCAGTAGTAGAAGTCGAAGAGCGGTAGTAGATAGAGTATAACGACGGGAGAACCTCCGCGTTGCCGGCACCTTGTATTTATGAGACATCCTCACTAGCGGCCGCGTATTTTATACCGTTTCACGAGAACGTCCGCGTAAACCAATTGCCGGGGGGAAAAACGATCGTGAAGAACAAGAGACGCGTATCGCCGACAAAAACAAAAAAAAAACCCTAAATAGCTACGAATAAAAACTAAATAAATAAAGAAAAATAAAAAATAAATCGATTCGATACAATGAATCAAAAGAATAACAAAAAGTGTTGCGATAAAAATAATTGCCAATAATAAAAAGAAAATAAAAAAAAAAAGAAAAAGAGTCATACGAAACGCGAAAAGGGCTAACGAGTCGATATAATGTGAAACTAAACCTCATTAACCATCAATTCCCGTGCAGAAAAATTCATGGATAACAAGCGACCCTTATCGCCGACGAAAAAAAAAACGCTATCGAATTAAGAAAAATAATCAAACAAATTTTAAAAAAATCGAATTGATACAATGAGTTTAAAAAATAATGAAACGTCTTGCAACGAAAACGATTTGCAATAAAAAGAAAAAAAAAAAAGAAAAGATAAAAAAGAATAAGGTGCACAAAACGCGCAGAGGGCTAACTAGACGAGATCATGTGAAACGATAGGTTCACCACACTCGGGTCCTTTGCGTTCAAGAAAGGTAGGAGAGAAGGACCACGGGAACAAGAAGACGAGAAAGCCAGATAAAGAAAGAAAGGATATATATATATCTATAGATATACATATATAACTATAGAGAGAGCGAATGTAGTGATATGTTTATGTACACATAGCGTATGTGTGAGAGCGAATCTTCTGTACCCGATGAGACATCTGCAATGGCCGAGGCGCACGGCATACGGCTACCGAAGGATTCTCTTGCTGGACCGGCAGCAGCAGCAGCAGCAGCAGCAGCAGCAGCAGCAGGAACAGCAGCAGGCAGAGCGCATCAGCGACGCAGCAGATTCATGCGTTCGCCGGTTCGCCATGCGGTGAAACCCGAAGAAATAAGGGAAGCCGGGGCGAGCGATAAGCAGGAAAGAACGAACAAGTGGAAGGAGGTCTCACTGATGGGGAACCCTCTCTTCCTTTCACATCACCCCGCGCGATTCCCCGAGAAAGAAGCTTTTTCTACCTTTGCTCTTCTTATTTTTCTTCCCTCTCCCTATCCCCCTTCGCGTCACCCCCCAGGGGGGGGGGGGGGGCTGAAATCTTTTCGTTTTTCTCCATTGCCGAGAAGAACCCGTCACCACGTCCTCATAGGCTCGCCTCACGATGAGAGCGGCATCGGCAACGGACGCGGTCGCGTCTTACACGAGAAGCTACCGAAGATTCCTCGTGGAATGGACGAGCGTACCGGGGGACCGCGAGAGTTTCTTCGCGCACCCCGCGCGCGCTTCGGCCGAATGATCGACACTGATAAAACAAACGCGCACCGCAAACTACGGCCAACATACAAGCGGCAAACTGTACCGGCTTTCCGTTTGAGATTCTCTTTGTGAATCGAGTCGCGATATCCGAATGTTTGACGCACGATGTAAATTGCTTAAACATTTTTTTTTTAATAGATTCTCCGTATCGAAAAAAGATCGTATCATAAAATCGACTCGGAATTTATCAAAATAGGATAAAGTTTCGGGTTTTTTTTTTTTTTTTTAATAATAAAAATACATTAATTTATTTTTTCTGCGTAGTATTTTCTTATCATAAATTTATTGGAGTAAATTTTACTATCTTAATTTCTACAAAACTTTAATAATTATTAATTTGATTAATAAAAACTCTGTTTTTATGACACAATTATTTTTTAATTTTCATCGGATAATTAAATAATCATTATTATCTATATAATTCTATTAAATAATTTTCTATTGTTATAATTATCATTCCTCCTTACGAAATGGTATTTTATAATAATAATATCGTTAACTATTATTATTATTTGATTTTCCGGTGAAAATTAAAAATTAATTGCGCGGCAAAAAGTGTTTTTCAAACATCAAGATAAGGCGGTCAGTTTCACGGCGCATCGTTCGTATAATATAATGCAAGAAGGGAAACGAACCGTGAGAGGGTTGTCCAGCGGGATCGGTAGCAGAAATACATCAACTGTAAGGAGTGAGATTGGGAAAGACGCGGAGTGACGAGCGTGAGAGTCACCCGCGAGAGACTACAGAATAGTGTGTATACTTGGAGCGTCTGTGGGTTTGTATACGTGTATATAACGATAGCTCTACAGGGAAATCGGTAACAAGTATCTTAGAAACGCGACCGGACAGCTGCAGGTACCTACTCCGCGATGTTTTCGACCCGCCTATTTATTTCTTTTCTGCCGTTCCATCTCCCTCTCGCTAACTCGACGCGAGAGTACGCGGAGAGATGGTGTGTTCAGATATTATTTACCGTGAACACGATTCAATAAAGCATTCTATAAAATCATCGGTTATTAATTTGACGCTCGTGCACGACGGGGGGTGATTGCTGCCGCGCCGCACGGGGTCTCTTCTTCCTCCCGCCCGCCCTCCCCCCCTTCCCTCCTTCCCACCACTTCGCCTTCTTTTCGTTCCCCATCTGTACTCAAACCTTCTCTCAACCCTTTACTTGATGCACCGCTCTCTCCTTTATCTATCGCGCGAGATCAACAACGAGATACGAAACTCTCGCAATAGATAATGTACTTTTTTTTATAGGTTAACTAGCACCGAGCGCCCGCTTCGCGTGCGTACCGTTATCTCTCTATTTAATTTTTTTTTCCACTCGACTTTATTTACTTGAACTGTCAAAGTTTATCAAACAACTATCAACTATCAAAATGCAACATAACTGAAGTTGCTTGTCCAACAGCATTAGCTTCAGCCCCTTCCGTCAGCCAATCAGGCAACGAATAAAGCGACAACAATACCTGTATCGAAACTTCGATATATTTTAGCCACGGATTTTTTGAAGAGGGATTGAAGAATTGTTTAACGGAGCGGTAACATAGAAAATGACTTTATGGTGGATTAAAGTTTTGTTGTAAGGTTTTTATAGATCATTTCTCGATACGTAATGATTTTTTATGTATAGAAAGAGTGAAATCTTTGAAATTTTTTTTTGGAGGGAAACTCGGAAAATTTTGGACTGTGGTAGGCTACGGAAAAAATACGAAATATAGGAGTTTTATCAGAATTCTCGAAACTTTGTATTCAATCGTTAGAGGGTTGTGAACTGTGTGAAAAAAAAAAGATAAAACATCTCTTGCCATTCGAATGCATTTTTCTCGTCGAATCGAAGAGTTTTGAAAAATATTGTACCACATTTTTGCTATTTTTATTTCGTGAGTTGAATTCGAATTAAATAGTTATTTTGCCTTACATTTCAGGTGAAAAATGTTTATTGCGAGAAATGAACATTGATTTTTACGATTAAATAGATATCTGGACTCGTCGATTTTTCGAACCGTTTTTAACGCGAATTTTTTTAGATTGAAGATTTTTAATTCAACGATAATTCGATCTCCTCAGGTGCGCAAACGTTCCGTAAAACAAATTTGTCGGCTCGTTGAGGAGCACTCGAGATACGCGACATTAACGGTAAGGTTATTAACTCTTCGTTAAAAAAAAAAAAAAAAAAACACGGAACTAATTAACTCGGATATAAATTTACCACGCGCCGATTTATTTAAGCCCTTCGTACCCGACGTTATTAGCGGTTGAATATTACAGACGATACGTTAATTTATAACAATCTTTCATCGTTTCTGCATGTAAATCAGTGTAATGCAATATATTGTGTGTGTAACTAATCGTGTAACGAGATATTATATTCGTGCCGAGAGCTTTAACGAAGAACGAGCTTTTCACACGCGATCGAATGTTCTTTGAACTTTTGCTTACGGCACTGTATGCGATTTTTGTTTTCGCGAATAAATACTTATGAATAATAATAATAATGATAGTAACTGACGAGGCGACGATCGGTTTAATTTCATCGCGGCGACCGTGTCATAGTCGTCGTCGTCATTGAAATATGATACGATATTAATCGAATTTCGCAGACTGGAAATGCTCGTGAGACCTGTTCGACGAGTATATCTCTTTCTCGCTCACCGGCGCGGGGACATAAAGCAAGAAACACGTGAAAGTGGTCGACGAGAACGAGACGGTTGGCGTCGCGCGACTTTCGTCGGACCACGTGACGCCCGAGAGACGGCAAAGGCGGCGCGAATGAATAAGTGTCAACTATTTTACGAGATTAAAACAAAAATTATCCACCGAGCATATGGAACAATAAACTTTTTTTTACACATGAAACGCCATGTTTTTTTTTTTTCGAAGATATTATTGAATCGTTAATCATTCTTTTTTAGTGGTGGAAATAAAAAAAAAAATGATTAACCGCGTAAAATTACATTCCTCGTAAGTCAAAATAAGGTTGAAGCAGTTATATACAAGAGGAGGTTGACTCGCTAGAGAGCACGTGTGTTAACCAGACGTTAAATTAACGCGACAATCTATAATCAACGCTTGGGATACCTTTGGCGATGGGAAACTACGATAAAGCCTCCCCGGTGTCAGCACACCGTATTTTCCATCCCGAATGGTTAATAAAGTAATCTCGTCAAATATCATCGTTCGTGAAATTGCTTCATTCGAACGCAGCTTCGACTCACGGAATTTCCAGAGCTAAGCTAATTGATTTTCGTTTCGCTTTTATCGTACAAAATAATTAATTGAGAGAATTTTTTTCTGACATTTCTCACGGTTTTTTATTAGAAAGATTATTACGAGAAACGAATTCAATGGCGGGGCTGTCGATGGAAAAAGCCGGCGCGAGACCACGTGACTCGTTCGAGACCGCGTGTTTTCACGAAAGAAAAAAAACGAATGATCGATACAAAAAATAACGAAAAGCCAAGCAACGTTGAAAATATTTTGCCTTTTACGAGACAGGACGATAAAAAAATGTTATTCGCTGTCCATGTGACGCGCCGGTAACCGCGTGTCACATCGAATAAATAACCGGATGCTCGAGAAAAGCGAGAGCAATCGATGCGAGAAATGATGAAAAGCGAAGCGACCGCTAATAAAACATATTTCGCGTTTTACGAAACGGAGCAGTAACAAAAAAAAAAGAATTGACAGGTTCGAGAAAGGGGGATCGACTCACGTTTCAGCGGCTTTGGGTTGCTCTGCTTGCGACGTGACATCCTCTGGTATCTGCCATCACCAAAATAACGGCGACATACTGGACACGACTAAGCCCGCTAAGACTCGCTCCTCTGCCAAAGGCCGTTACTCGTGCGTACGCCGTACAACGCTGGTAACGAATAACAGCTGACAATTGGCGCGTGCCGGTAAAACTTTTACATATAAAGCTCTATCACAACAGCACGTAACAGAGCATCTTTCTTGTATCTTCCTTCATTCACCAAATCAATTTTTAAACGAATAAATTATGCGTTTACTTCGATATCAATATAACAATCGATTGACAGGTATATTTTCTTTCGAGACGAAAAAAATTAAACAGCGCAAAGCAGTAACGGACAAACGAATAGAGAGCGTGAATAATAATTGATTTTTGGACGCGCACTTTGGCGATACACGGGACTGACACAATTTTATAACTCACGCCAAGCGACGCGGCTTCCGAGATTTATTTTTATGCGTTTTTTTTACCACGTTTTCATTTTTGTTTTTTTTTTTCGTTTGCGTGGATCTCGTCTTCGTATTAGCCGGGGATGCAACGAGTTCGTCACGACGACGCCGCGGACAAATTGTCACGAGTGTAATTCGTACGACGAAAAAAAAATTATATTGTTACGCGAACACGATGGAACGACGTTTTAGTCGATTATAATATTCTCGGAACACACACGCACACCGCACCGTTCCTCGACCGCTGTCAGCGGGCAACTAAACAAACCCGATGCTAAACAACCCCCCACTCCGCTCGAGAGCGGCGTGACAACGACGCGAACGAGTGGGGGAGTGCAGACTCTCGTGTTCCTCGGAGCGGGGAGCAAGCTCCGCCTCGTCTTTCGAAACGTTGGTAATTCGCTGGTACAGATCACTGAAGTATCCATTGAGTAATTTTTTTATTAAAAAAATAACCGTTTTAATCTCAAAATATCAAAATGGCGTTTTTTTTACAATGATGAATGATATATGTATTGATTTAGATAAAATTTATAACAAATCATCGACCCATTTTACCAGAAGTGTTTTACTCTCGAAAACGGAGTTCTTGCCCGCTCCACGGATGGCAGTTGGTGTCGCGCTTGAAATTCGACTATAGAAATTTATCGACGCGAAGTCGATAAAGTGGTGAACAAAGGATTAAAAATATCGGAAAATAAATTTCTTCTTCTATCTACTCCTGCGTCGTTAAATATGTGTCTTTTATGACTTTGTAATTAAATCGGTCTATGAGAAAATACGATAAATTAATTCTACGATGCTTTTTAGTGTTTATGACATTTTTCTTCACTTAACACATCGATCGTTGAGATCGAAAAGGAAAAAAATATGGAGTTACCATGAGTCACCTTGATCCCGTCAAATCTAAAACGATGTGTCGCGCGCGTTGCCGGCATGCATGAGTGATTACGTTTGTATTTGTTTGATGACTCCATTTCCGTGATCACCGCAACAAAATGACTCACTTAGAGCCACGTATATTTTTTTTCTTCGATAACATTGTTCGAAACAACGCTTCATTCCATTTGCATGTGGACGCTAAAAATAATCGCGTTACCGCATATATGGGGTATAAAACTATATCTCATGTTTTCGACGATCGCCAATTCCGTATTTTCGCATATATGCTCCACGTGGAGAACGATTACATTTGACACACAAGTTATAATTAAAACTTCGTGGATCCTTGAAAAATAATACGACTTAGCATTTACACCGTCAACATAACAAGAGGCTATTTTTTTCAGTTTGCGTTCGAACATGCAAACGTGTACCCCGCTGTCTCTCGAAATTTCATTAATCAACGGCAATCGTCGAAAATTTTACAACCGTTGTTATTACGATAGGGTATTTCCGGATCGTAAATAAATCAACAGATTCTCACGACTACCGATAATGTTTATCTACGAGCCATTATGACGACATCGTTATTGGTATCTTCGGTACATTAGTATTCGGACTTATCAAATGACGTAAAAAAAAAAAAAAAATTAAAGACGAAAGCGAGACAAACTCGCGGGACACGTGATTCTATGGCTCAACGGGCTTTACTCTTGGTGCGTAGATCACGTGATCGAACCCTGCGCGATTGCTCAATTGGTCGTAATTACGTAGCAAACAAACATCCGAGAATGAATGTTTCACGAAACTTTTTATTTTTTTTTTCTTCATTATAATAAAATAATATAACCGAGTTAATCCGCACGAGTGAAAAAGAAATAGCTTGCGAAATTCATGCAATCGCAACAATACGCGAGTAAAGCACAATGCGTGGTATCGACGGTGGAGAGAAAATAGAAAGGAACGCGTGGCAGATACAGCAATAACGGTATTGAGTGCGACACTCTCGCTGCAGTCTCCGTGGTTGTACAACGCGTTGTATTCGTCGACCTACCCGGACAGGCTTCGAGCTTCAGGAATGAAGTTCTGCCAATCGCCGAGAGTTACGTGTCCTCGGTACTTTATTCGCAATGACGATAACGTTATTCTCAGTAATACGAGCGATGACCGATTCGAAATAATGATAATCGAAGTTTAAATATGCAAAACTTCTCGAGAAGAATTGCATGAGCACTAACTACAATGCTATACTCCAGAAAAACGCTTATAATTCATAAATTTATATGACAAAGGAATTTCCACCGATATTCCGCAATATCTATATTATACACTCGGGAAAAAAAAAAATTATTCGCAAATTATTATTATTATTAAATTTTTATTTACAGATTTTTGAAATATATTTCGTTGAAAAAAAAAAAAAAGTAAAATTACCAATATTTGTGATTATTAAACGATATTTCGCTGAATAACAAAATCTCCGTTCGAAGGGTCAAAGATCCGCCGAAGGAATGTTCAGGATAGAAGTAAAAGTGCACTAAGTATAAACGCGTCCCAATTCCTGCGGTTGTTCGACGTTATTTCGTTACGGTCACAAAGCGCCGATAAAGTTGGAGATTGGAGTTATAAATCACACGCCTCCCCGAGATATATAACACAACATCGGTTGTGTATAATAGACGCTCGTGGTGCTCGCGATCACGCCTGAGCGCGGTGCCCCGTTAATGCGCCGATGATTAAGTAACAGTTTACGGAGGGCGTCTCGGGCGGAGTGTGAATCTACGTGTCTCGATCGCCGGAACTCTCCGAGGCACGAGTGGCCCACGAGTGCGGCGGCGGCGGCAACGGCGACGGGAGCGGCTCAACGGGTTGCCCTCGCGGTGCCTCGCGTACTTGACCGTCTTTCGTCCCGACATCCGAGGTCCGCGCACGGTAGACAAGATTCGATAGTAATCGAGCGTATAGCGCTTCTCTTCCAATGATACGACACCGGCATTATCGCCTGTTGACGGCGTTATTCAAGCGTCATATACGAAAGGGCGTAGACGAGGCCGTCCACCGTAGTATCAATAATTCAAACATACAAACAGTATAATATTAATCCCCAATCCGCAAAACTCTTAAGCGAGAACGACACGTATAGTTAGAAATAACGCTGTTGAGTGACTATGAGTATCAGACATCGAAATAGAACGAGTAGAAAAAGCCGAAGAAATCGGACCTTGGATAGTAAACAGTTCTGTCCTTCGAGCGGTTCGCGCTGTATTGAAAATTAAAAAAAACGAAATTGGGTCAAAGAACAAAACGCCGCTGAATATCGATATTTCATGATATTTGATTTTATCGTTACGATTATGCAAATTAAATAAAAAAAAAAAAAGATTTTAATTCGAAAGAATTTTCCAAAAGAAACAACCGAATAGTCTGTCTCGTCTCGAGAATAATACGGAATCGTTTAGTAGCCGCTAATCTGCATTGACGACTTAAATCGCATAATACAAAGATCTCCGATTACGAAGTTGGTGGAGCATACGATCGGAGTTGCGTTCTCGTTAGCATACGGCTGCTATATAGTATATATATACCGAGTGCAATGCACTCTCCTCGAATCGTCCTCATTGCGAGAGAACGCGGGACTATAAAATGTTTTTTTACGACAAGGTCATCCCCGTCGCCCACGACGAGAGTGTGAGAGACGCTAAAGTGAGTATATATTTGTCTCGAGCGCTGCTGCATCGCGATGCGCGCGAAGTCTCGAGGAAGAATTCATCGAGAAAGTTAAACCTCGTTGCGGGTCCGCGGCGCGGCCCTCCGAGGGGGATAAACGCATCGTCGTTCAAAGCCGAACGTAAACAAACGAGGGAAGTGGAGGAACGCAGAAGAAGAGTAAGAAGGATATATCGTGAAAAAAGAATTTAAAAAAAGACGACAAAGGGAATCCGAGAAGATTCATCGAGAGAAGCGCGCGAGAGAGAGGAAAAAATAATCGGAGCAATAGTCATCGGAGAGTTTCGAAAAGAACCAACGATTTGTCCGGATCGAGTTGTTTGCCAGAGTGGGCGTTCGATGTATATTTAACAGGGTTACTGCGCCAGAATGCCACGAAACTCGATCATCGAGAGATTCTCGCGTTAGAATCACTGCACAACGGATTTTTTTTTTAAATTCTTCAACTAACACTATTCGATCTATAGATCGTCGAGTAGAAAAACTCTATCTGCGTTCAGACAAACAAGTCATTTAAAAACGGCAAACTAGAGATCCACTAGTGGAAAAGGTTGATAAACGATCAGACAAACAAACGGAGCGCTTTGCCGAGAAACAACTCGTTCTCGTGGTATATCCCTTCGATGTATTGTGCATAAGCAATGCAATCGATAGAATGAAAGGAGAATCTCTTAATAGCAACATCGATGGTCGGAAAATAGAAATTTGGAGGCTCGACATCATCGTCGTTCTTGTAGAGAATACTACTTATAGTAAACCGGTGCCCCGTCCCTCTTTCTCTCTCTCGTCGCAGTCGTCTCTGGTCGCTCGTCGCGCTCTTCTCTCGCTGTTCTCAACGGGGAACGGGACGAGCCGTTCATAGTAGACACGACGGTGCAACACACTCCTTTGCGCGCCTCGGATTCTCTACGCTATACTCGTGGGTATGCGCGTGTGAGTGTTTAGAGAGAGAGGGTTGCGCCGCGGAGAGTTGCATGACGCTTCGGGCGCACCGTGACGCCATGACGTATCGACCGAACTCGCTACACGCGGCCTGACGTCACGATCACGACCTCAGTCAGCCCGCGAGCACGTGAACAGCACGCTGCTGATCACGCGGCGAACAAATGACGGGTTAACGCTCATTGGACGAGAGGAACGAGCCCCTCGCGCTGATTGGACGATCGAACGCACGCCGCATGATCACCAACACACCCGGACAACAACACATCGTGCCGTCTGACCTGTGAAAGCTTCATTACGATTTGAATCGGCCACCGAGTACCTTCTTTCCTCCCCGGAAAACAGTTTTACGAGAACAAGAAGAATTAATTCGAGAATAATAGACTCGATATTACATTAACAAAACGGATATTTTACTCCGTTATTACGAGAACAATACACGAGATTATTGCCTTTTTTTCTCGTTTTACACAATATATATATATTGGTTTCGTTTTTTTTAATAATACATTCGCGTAATACGTTCTACGATACGTCGATCATTCAAATTTTGTTTATTTCGCGGATTTTATTGTCCGTTGAATTATTTTAACGAGTCGGCTAAGTCGGAGAAGTATTTAAAATGAATTCAACGACTGTACCACTGTCGCCACCCGCATCGCCTCAGCTGAAACAAATTCATGTGAGTTAATCGGTTGTTAAATTTGTGAAGTTTGTATTTTTGGCTTTTTATCGAACTACACGAGTCCCATTGACGGAATACGCGCCGTCGTGTGTTACGCCGAATCGAAATTGCCCGCCGTCTCGCCGAGTGCAACGATAGGCGCGCCGGGGACCCGCGAAATATAAACGAGTTTATGCTTACGACTGTGAATTTTCATCGGTGATAAAGTTTTTAATTCCGATTGTGAATGAAATTTAAATTTTTGATGGATCAAAAAATTATTTATTGCGTCGCTAGTTTTGCATGAAAACTCCGTTTATGTGTTCGAAACTCTAAAAACTGAATTTTCAACAATATTGTGAAAATCTCGTTAAGTTTGCGCGAAAACTAAAATTTATTAAAAAAAAAAAAAAGTGTACTATTGTGCTGTGAATGTGCAGCGAGCTTACGTCACAAACAATTTTTTCTTTTGCCGTTGCAGGTCGAACCTTTGCAGTCGTCGTTCAGCGTAGCCGCGCTTCTCGGTGATAAATTGTTGCGGAAGGACGTAGCCGGTAATTCCGGCGCAAAAAGATACAACAGCGATACGCGTCCGAATCTTCCACCAACGCCGCAACCATCGGACGAGGAGGAGGATGAACCACCGCGAAAGCGTTTCTGTCCGGAGAGCTGCGAATTGGCAAAGGTAAATTGTCATTGATGCATAAAATCTTAAAAAAAAAAAAAGTAGAGATATTTTATCGACAGAGTCAATATGGGAGTGCGAGATACGCCTCGATAGCAATGACAACGTCATCATAATTTTGCTCGCGTCGCATTAATCATCAAACGGCAAAATACTACCAACAGTCGTCGAATGACTCTTACGAATCCGTTCACTCGACCGCCGTACTTATTCGCACTCTCACTTATCCTTCGAGCTCACCGAGAGGTCTCGCGATATAAACGCGATAAATTCTCATTCAAACTCCCGTTAGAGCGGGAGAATATCTTTCCCTATCGCGAACGGGGGGTCAGAACGAAAATTCGATTGCGCAGAGCGGGTTTTCTCTCGGTGTATATATAAAAGTAAATATAAAAGCCCGACGCACCTGTAATCAACCGGTTCGAATGTTATTTTATGTATTTTTTTTTTATCTGCTTTACAGCTTCTGTTGGACGGTACGCCTCCAGCGAGTCCCGAGCCCGCGAGAGCCTCGGTGATAATGCGAGCTAATCGCGACGGCACCTGCAGTCCAGCGAACCTCGCCACGGAATCGGTCAACGCAGCGACGTCCGCTTCGTTCCTCAAGCCGCGATCGACGTCTGGACAATCCTCGGAGCAACGAACCAATTCTTCGTGTACCAAACCCATTGCCGAGCCGGAGAACATCTTGAAGAGTTTGAAATTCAAGATGAGTCTGCGAAAGGAAGAGATAATCGTTAACAACAAAAATACCGATCGCGAGTGCACGATGACAACGGGACAAACGAAATTGCAACCACTCGCACCTAAACCAGCGCCGATAACGATGGTAACCGGACTTCTTGGATCGTCTCTCGTTCTTCCGCGCGGACCTCCGCTTCTTCTCGTAACTGCTCCCGCCTCTGTAACGAACTCCGTAAACGCAAATTCGTCGTCGAACGACTCGGCGGCGCGTCGTCGTGTCTACGAGTGCGAACATCCGGGATGTGGAAAGAATTACTTCAAATCTTCGCATCTCAAGGCTCATACGAGAACTCACACGGGGGAACGTCCCTTTCCCTGTCCGTACGACGATTGCGGAAGAAAATTTTCGCGAAGCGACGAATTATCCCGTCACAAGAGAACTCACACGGGTGAAAAGAAATTTGTATGTTCGGTTTGTCAACGGCGATTCATGCGGAGCGATCATCTCGCGAAACACGTTAAACGTCACGCGCGCGATCGCGCGTCCACCGGTGGAAATGGTGCTTCGAATACGTTGCAACAAGTCGCACCCGCTCCGCTTCGGGTTAGTTTGCTTCCGGTTTTGGCGCCGAGAATGCAAACTCAGCACTATCCCTCGAAATTGTTGCCGCCACAGCTGGCGGCTTGAAGCAAAACGGGACGTTATCGTGTTCGCGACGCGTTACAAACACGCGAAAGTTACCACGAAAATTCCTTAATCGCTGGTGGTGAGAGGACGAGATGATAATTTCGTGCCTCGAAACCGCTAAAGCTTCGGGCGAACCCTTCCGGAGGCAGGCTGACACCTTGTCTCGATCAATGGTTTTTCTTTTTCTTTCTCGACGTTCCGTTGGGAAGAAGAAAATCCGAGAGTCGGGAGCATCGCTCAACTTCGGAGATAACACGGAAGATAATTATTCCTCGAAGACGCGAAGCACGTACTGCCGAGTTGAAACTCTCAGTCGTTCGAAGTGCTTTTCGCAGTCGAAGTTCTCGTCGGAATCGAGACGAGATCCGGGAACTCCGAAGACTTTCCAGTTTTTTCCTTCAAGCACCGTTTTCCGCGTCGCTTAGCGCGGCGGCCTAAAACATAAAGATCGAACGGATATATTGATAATTGAAAGAAAAAACGGCTTGTTGCATTGAAGAAAAAAAAATAATAATAATGAAACTCGACTATCGAAGTTACGAGAAAACGAAAGTTGGCTGTTCGTTGATAAACCAATGTAAAATACACAATGTACCTAAGTGCGTCTGTGATTTCTGTGATTCAGCGTTATTCAATCGCGTGACCCATAGAGAAAGAGTATTTATTTTAAAATGCGTTTTTTTTTTACACTATCCTTACAGAAAATTGTACATAATATAACACAGCGTTTGAGATCTAATCTAAGACCATTAATCACACGCATCACTGTTAAAATAAAAACGAAATACAGTGAGCAGCCTATGACCAATGTTAAGAGAACTTTTGTAAGCAATACGAGAAAAATTTTGATTAAATAAAAAATCAAAACAAAATTAAAATAAAACTTTCCTCGATATCGATGTTAAGAGAGTAATAAATTTTGTACGCAAACACGAAGAAAAAAAATAAAAAGAAACAATAATCATACTTTCGTAAGTGGACTATTTGCATCATCCATTGCGTCAGCAACAATATTCTACGTACGAACATATCCCTCCTGTTACGATCGTTCGTCGCGCCAATGACCTTTTTTTTTTTTTCATATATTTTCTTTCGAGAAGTCTTCGTATCTCGACGACATATTTTAGTCCGATAATACATCGAGTATTGCCGTAATAATGCCACTCGACTTTTTTTTCAGACGAGAGGTCTTCAAACTATTATTATTTTCTTTTTTGCATCCGACTACAGAAAACACGATACACGGTCTCGTAGAATCTTTACCATTGCATTCGGAATAGCGTTCGGCATTAAATCCGCAATTCTCCAATCGCTTTATTATAAATTGAAGATAAAGACCGTGTGATTCTTCTATTCCTGGATCGGAGCAGTCGTCGTCGTCGTCGTCGTCGTCGCTTGTTACAGTTATAAATTTCGTACGAAGGCCATCGACGAAAACAAAGCTCTCGCGTTCTCGTGTACACGGGTATTGGTTCGAAATCGTCGAGTGCGCCGAGTCAGCGCATGATAGTCCAAAGTCAAAATTTACGCAAATCCGCGCCTCCGAACTGCGCGCTCTCCGGGCTGCGGGGGGTTGGAGAGGCCGTTTATACATTCGAATCACGGATATACCATCTCTCGTTCAGATATTATTATAATATATATAAGAACATCGTGACGACGAGGGCGGATCCGGTTGCGTATAAGCAACACACCCGTTTTTTTTTTGTTTTGTTTTTTTTATTTCTTCTTTTTTTTGTATTGTAGCAAAAGTACCGTAAGCATACAATCTTTTCTCGTTCGATTCACGCGAGACTTCGAACTCTCTGCGGCGCCTCAAAGCATATTTCGGCCGGAAGGTCTCGGGACACATGACGTCATATGCGCTTGAGAATCGTGTGCCGCGAAGCTCGTGGAGTATTACGCGGTTGCACGTGAACGCGGGATGCTCTCCTTCTCTTGAGTTATATTGTCGGGTCGATCCAAATTCGCGTCGCCGCTCTGTCGCATTACACGGATAGTGTGTTATAGTACACATAAATATAGAGAGACCGTGTTACGCCCCCTCCGGGATTTGTGACGCGTCAAACGATATGAAGGAGAACCTCGACGAAGAGGCTTCACCGACCATTGCGCGTCGTTTCTTCCTCTCGCTCTATCGTCATCGACACTCGGAAAGACTTTGTATCAGCATCAACGGGGAAAAGTTTCCATCACGCAACCTGCGAACGCTTTCAAGTTTCGTGTGCACAGTCTGTGGATTGTCGTTGCATACGGGACCTCGGTTATATCTTCGTAACGACTCCGAATAACCATCTTTTTACCTGACGCTCTATCTTTTCCTCTTCTTAATATATGTATATCCTGAAAAAAAAAATAAACATTTTATTTATTTCTGAGAATTTAGGAGCCGTGGAAATGGCTTTACTATATCTGCTTGTTTTCCGTTTGCGGCTGTAATTTTTGTAATAAAAAATACCAATTCTTCGAAAGCGATGCCTCGTTTTACCGGACGATCTATATTTTCCTTTTCCTAATGTATCTGTACCCTGGGGAATCGAAATTTAATGAATTTTCAAGAATTTAAAAGCTATGGAAATGATTTTAGCGAATGCTCGTTTGTTTTCCTTTTGCGACGATAATTTTTGTGTTGAAAAACACAATTACAGCTTACAGCTAATAAAATTGAATTGCCTAAAAGTTTTGTTAAGAAATTCAACAATTTATCGGAAACGCAAAAAAATATCGGAAACCTACGAAATTATTTTTTCAATGAAACAATCTTCGGTTGAATTATTGCCTTCGCAATAACATATATCCATCGAGCGTTGAGTTTCTTCGCTCAAGCTGTCGATAAAACGATATTCCTCGACACTTTCGACCTCTAAACTGGAGATCGAAGTAAATAAAGACACGTATAGTAACGATTTGAAAATTTTACTTGCTCTCGAAAGCTTATCGATGAAATACTACGCCGCAACAGTCGTTCGAGTAGTTCGATCCTCGTTGCGCGATCGGCACGGGGGATCGAGATAATAGCAAAATAGAAAAAAAAAAAAAGTGCGTTATCGTATGTTCTCCCCGGTCAGTACTTTTATTTCTCGGGACAAGCGGAAGAATCTTTATCGTTGTAAAATGTTAATTATCTCGTATCTCGCGAGGAGTGGTGAAATTCCACGATCGTTAGTCGGCGATCATTCGAGGAAACGATCTCTCGTGACCAATGGGCTTTTCACATTCGATCTGTAAAATAATGCGCTTCGTTGGCTGCATGGCAAACTTTTGATACTCTCATTGCGTGCAATAAAGAAAAAAATCTCGTGGCTCTGTTCCAACTGCGTGTACAATAATTTCGTAAAAGTTACGCTAATCGCGATCGATTCATGCCGATTCCCCTCGATACCCCGCGCTTCAAGTATAGAAAGAGTTTAAAGGTCGATTCATGTTGAACAGAAAATTCCGACACCCCCGCCGTGGCCCGCATCGCTGCGAGTCTCTCGGAGAGGCGCACGTGTGGGGTGGCTGACTCGCATCGGAACAGTTTTCTCAGTCGTCGATCGGCGACTCGTAATCGACGGCATGACTAATGATGCGCGGCACAACGTGACTTAATTAGACCGCCGATTGGTTTAGTATTCGCGATTGAAATTACAGATAGGCGGGAGATCGACGACGAGAATCTTCGGACGACACGTTCATCGTCGTTATCCAACGAAAGGGAAAACTATCCGAAACAAAATATATATATTATTATTTTATCTATATTCAAAATAGACGTACTGAATGAACGTTAATTCGTAGCTGAGCCGCTATCGATCACGAGGAAGTTGTGTGAAAATCGAACAAAGACGTGTGTAAGACACGTGGCAAAGGCGATCGGCGTAGACGGCGTCTGAGAGTACAAGCGATCGCATCTCTCTCTCATCGCTGTATGTTATATTTAGATATCTTCGTAGCTGTGCCGTACAGCCTTTTCGACGTATTCTCCACCTTGAGGATCGACCGACAATCTTATTATTATGAAGATAATGAAGAAAAAAAATGATATCGCTAACAATTGTTTATCGCTTCCACTCGTCAAGTCATTCGTGATTTTACGTCAAAATGAAATATCCACTCGCGATATTATATCCGCATCTCATAACAGTTGTCGCATATTGAACGATACGAATTTTATCGATATAAATAATACGAGATCTCCTATATTAACCGCATGAAAAACCAGTCAAATAGTACACGCAATCAGAACTCTACTTTCATCAGTAATTCGTATCGCTGATACCGATAGCGGCCATTCGTTAGTCGCCTGACGGATTAATTAAAAAAAGTAATAATGAAAAAAAAAAAAAATCTTTATCGGAATTATCGAACGCACGAGTTGCTCGCGAATCGAAATGGATTTCCGCTCGGTATCGATTATGACGATGCGGCAGTTATATTTCCATCGGCTTATCGATATCTCACGCATTCGTGCCGTCGATACGGTTTTTGTTCTTCGATCATATGTAAAATTATCACATTATCACATACATCGCGATTAACAATGTATGTAATTGGTTTTGTTGGTTTTTTTTTTTTTTTTCTTTTAACAGACGTTTACTTATAGTGGCCGTCACAGACACCTCGTAAACAACTAAATCATTGCATTTCCTCATTCAAGTGTTCAGACCAGACTATCCCCAACGTCTGGCCGTATAACTCGAGGTGTGTATATCTCTCTCTCGAGGTGTATTGGGCCTCTAAGGACGTATAGGATCGGGTCACCACTCGGGGAAGTGTACGCCATTTCCCTCTCGAACGCTTAATCTGGCGAAACTTCTTGGAGTCTTGCGTCAGCCAAGGACCCAACCTCTTTTAGCATCGCAAATGCCGTGCAAACAAGGTGCGCGGGACCGGTAGATGACGCAAAATACCTTCTTCATTGCCAATATACTTCTCCCGATTATTAAAATTCGTTTTTATCGATTTGTTAAAAAAAAAAAAGAGACAAAAAAACACGTTGCATTCGTTAATGTCAACGAATGGGTTTTTTTTTGTTTTTTTTTTTCGCGTTTGCGAGACGATCGCGTCACGATTTCCTTGCCGCGACGGCTAACGATCGATCGTCATTAGATTTACAAATGTAATCCGTAAATGTCGAAACCTTGGCAATGACATGTGACGACTTAATCGTTGTTGATCGATCGATCCGATTGATACTCAAAGAAATCTTACGTTTCCGTCTCGATGATTTCTTCGATGTTCTCTCGAAGAATTCTTTCGCGAGGAGAGTTTCTGGGATCTCTTCGACGTTTACGTAATAAGGGATTCTCGGAAAAGCACCCACCATCGTCATCATCATCGCCGCGGTCGTTGCCTAGAAATCATCACAATATTTATAATAATATGGATAATTTATTATTTCTTTTTTTTTTTTTTTGTTTACAAACTCTCTTTCTTTCTCACTCTCTCTTTCTCGCGTTGAAAAAAATATACTTACAATAGCGCCTCTACGTGTTCATAACATTTGTAATATTAATCCAAAAATATGAAAGTACTAAATTCTCAAAGAGCATTAAAAACACCCTTTTTGTAATGTATAATAACAAGTTTATGCTTAGCTACGGAAATACGTATTAATATCTCTGGCCGATGCTGCAGCTCTTTAAGCTTATGTAGTTTTCGTTATAATTTTTTTTGTTTTTTTCTTCGTTTGTATCAAATCTCTTGCGAGATTATTTCGGTGTTGTGCCGAACTTCTCGTTTTCGAGGCGATAATTTACGGCAGTGGAAAATCCACGATTCATAGATATATTTAAAATTCGTTTTTTTTTTTCATTTTCTTGAAAAAAATCCAATAGATGAAGACGTTTTTCTATCTATTTACTGGGGATGGAACTTTTTCTTCGAGTCGGCAGCCATGTCGTAGAGCATTTGACACGGTTTGAAAGATTCGCCGTAGTGAGACTGGAATTCTTCCATCTTTCGCACGAGATTACCGGCACCGTACCAGTCAACCCATCGGAAAGGTCCGCCGGTGAATGGCGGAAATCCGAGTCCGAAGACCGCGCCGACGTCACCTTCGAGCTATCGATCGAGAGATAGAGATTGTTGTAGTAGTAATTAAGAAAATTGCTGGCGCCGCCGCTTACGTGACTTGGATAAGAAAAAAAAAAGAAACAACGAAAAATCGCCATATGCTTACCGGGTTCGCGAGAATATTTTCTTGCAGGCAAAGTACCGCCTCATTAACGAATCTCGTCACCATTCTCATTTGCCGATCCTCATCAGTAGTGCTTCCCTTAGGTTCGAGTTTATATTTCTTCAGAATATCGAGCGCCCCGAGATTAACGTCTCTATGCTTCGATCCGGTCTCGTAAACGAATATTCCTTTGCCGGATTTGCGTCCTTGAAAAAACATTTAAAAAAAGAAGATATAGTTAATATTGTAACAGGTGCAAAGGCTAATTGGCCTTTGCAGTTGCGGCAAATTAATTTATATTAAATTTACCGAGAAAACCGGCTTTAACCATATCTCCGAGAATATGAACATCTCCGCCGGAGAATCGGGTGCCAAGAGATTTAGCCAAATCAACGCTGATGTGAGCGCCAACATCGATACCAACTTCGTCGGTAAGCGTGGCAACGCCAACCGGAAAGCCGAATTTCTTCGTCAATTTATCTAAATCCGTTGGTTCAACGCCCTCCTGCAGTAGCCTCAAAAATTCTGACAACATTGCGCTTAGAATTCTCGTTGTGTAAAATCCCGGACCATCGCCAACGGTTATGACGACTTTTCCCTGTTTGAGGCCAACGTCGACCGCCGTTCTGATAGTTTCATCGGACGTTCCCTTGTGCGTTATCAACTCGAGAAGTTGCATTTTGTCGACCGGCGAGAAGTAGTGCATACCGATTACCTGCGAACGAAGGATAACGGGGTCGTTTACAGTCACAATCGCAGATCGCATTGTCGGATAAAAGTTTACGATTAAAATGACCATTGAGCTGTTAAACACAGTTGTAAGTATGACGAGAGTCTCACCTTCTCGGGTCTGCTGCTGCCAGCCGCGATCTTGCTGATCGGTATCGCCGATGTGTTT
Organism: Buathra laborator; assembly: GCA_934046635.1. Classification (NCBI taxonomy): domain Eukaryota; kingdom Metazoa; phylum Arthropoda; class Insecta; order Hymenoptera; family Ichneumonidae; genus Buathra; species Buathra laborator. The sequence goes on from OW203892.1 coordinate 15,498,806, forward strand.
GTCGCAACGACACAATAGTCCGGCGCGCTTGCCTCGATCTCTTTTATTACTTTGTGTTTTATCGCCAGATCCTCGAAAACAGCCTCGATAACTATGTCGGCGTTCTTGAATGAATCGTAAGACAGCGTTGGCTCGAGATTCGCGATATACTTGTCCTTTTCAATGCTGCAATTAATATGAAAAAAAAAAGACAAAAAAAAATTACATTAGAAATAAATAAATTAATGGAAAATTATTGCGTCATAAATGCGTTATCGATGCGTTAATCGCAACGGACCTCGACATGCGTTTTCGCTTGACGGCGTTTTCCATGCCGGTTTGTATCTGTCCAACGCCTCGATATAATCCACCGCTGTTCGTGTCTTTCAGTACGACGCTGTAGCCTTTGTCTATGCTAACGTGGGCGATACCCGCACCCATCAGACCCGCTCCCACGACGGCGATTTTTCTGCAATGCGCAATAACCAGAGGTGTTAAGTACGCGTATAACTTCAGTACAAAGTGTGTATAAAAGAAATTCTTGTGTCTTTTGTTTATACTTGACTGCGCTCTTGGGAGCACCGAAGCGATTCTTCTTGCAAGCCGTTTGTCCGAAGAACAAACTTATCAGACCTTTAGCCTGTGGCGTGGTGGCGAGATAACCGAAACCTCGAGCTTCGGCTTCGTAACCGGCTACCGCACCCTTATCTAATCCCGTGCGTACGACTTCCAGGATTTTCAGAGGCGCGGGGTAAAGACCACCGGACATTTTCATTACTTGAGCTTTCGCTCTCTTGAATACTTGATCCTTAACGAAATCAGTGGAAAATGCCCAATTTTTTAGTTTTTCCACTGGCGATTTCGGACTACGATCGATTTTCAACTTTCCACTCGCGAGATCCTTTGCCGCTTTTATCGCTGTCTCCTCTAAGTACCTCATTGTGCTGAAGAAAAAAAATTTATTTTTTCAATTAGTTATGATAAATGATTTTTTTTTTGTGTTTAAGGAAAAGTTGTAAGGGATTCTTACTTTTCTTCGGCTGAAGCTACACCGGGACCCAGACGATTAACGAGCATATCTACGATTCCGAACTTCTTGGCTTTGTCTGCTTTGATTGTTTTTCCCGTGAGTGTCATGTCCAACGCGTTGGGAAGATCCGTGAGTTTCGGCAATCTTTGAGTACCGCCAGCGCCTGGCAACAGTCCCAACATAACTTCCGGCAATCCTAAGCTCGTCTTCGAGTCTTTAACCGCTAAACGGTAGTGACAAGCCAAAGCGAACTGAAATCGTGATAATTAATAGGTATTAATGTATAGTAATGGAGTTAAGAAGGGTCGATGATGAAGCCAAATTCAAGTTGCGGATATGCAATTTTTGTTATTTTTTATCGTGTATAATCTTAGTTTGTATCAAATTGCAAAACATTTTACCGTCGCCTTCAATGAAAAAATGACTTTCAATACAGGTTTTCCGATACCGGAAATTTTAAACTGTTTGCAATATAAGACGAAGTCTGTTCATTTTTATGCTCGTCTTTTTAAGTTTAACGACATTTTGTAAATTTACACGGTAGGGTACGTTTTTTTAATTTTCGAGTACATAAAATTTACCATAATTTCTTACAGTGTTTCTGAGATATCAACAATGAAAATACCGAAAATTGTACGATACTGAGATACTTTGCATGTAAATGTAATATATGTTTCAATATCAAACCGATCAAATTCAACGAATTTTTTCATAGACGATTATTCATCATAAAAATTGCTATCATAATTTCTAAATGAAAAAAGTTGAAAATTATTTTTCAATTGTTTATCGGCATAATTGAACGCTATGAAAATAAAACAAAATGGTGTTTTCACCAATGCATTACTCCCGATGATAATCTGTTGCATAAAAATAATTTTCGGAACTTATATATTGCTTATTATTGTTAATTTGTGATACATTTTGGTGAAAATGACCACCGAACCTATTTAATAATAACAATTTACCTCCAAACCGCCGCCGAGACAAGATCCTTGAATCGCCGCGACTACTGGCTTTTTGCTGTTTGCTATACTGTTATAAATTTCTTGTCCTTCTCTAGAGACTTGATAGCCTTCCTGCTCATCCCTGAATTTTTGTACCATCGTTACGTCGGCACCGGCTATGAAGTTTCCTGGCTTTCCGCTTATGAATACCATGGATTGCACAGTGGAATTTGCTTCCACCTCTTTCAAAACTTGTCTCGCTTCATTCATTACCTCCGCATTCAAGGTATTTACCTGCGAGAGTTGAATAAATATATAAATAATATGGAAAAATAATAATAAAAAAAAAATTATTTTGTCTCATAGCGGATCGACATACCTTGACGCCTGGAGAATTTATGGTGATGACAGCAACATCGTCAACGATTTTGTAGGTGAAATGCTTTGCCGAAGCTCCCGAAGCAAGCGTACGGAGCGGCATGTGAATAGCTATGAATCCAAAGTACGATTTAAGTACAAATTCCAATAATGACATAATTGACAGTCATCATAACTTATATATAAAGAAAAATTTCCCATGTGAGAGACTAGTCGACATATTTTCATTGATGATTTGTAATTTTCTTGTTTTTTGTTTGGCAGTCGTCACTAAGATTTTGACGATAACGAGAGTCGAAAAAAAGTAACAAGTAGTACAGTCAATGAAAAAGTATAGGGGAACCCCTTCACGATTGACTAAACGGTCTATCGATGTATTGGGATAATAAATCGAACATCGGAGAACAACGATCTCGTCATTAAAATCATCTATATTGTTAGTTAACATCGACGATTCTCAGATGTACGTAATAATGGACGATAAAGTTGAGAGGAGCAAAGGTTGATATTGAATCCTCGAAAAATCATCGCTCTGGATATGGAAGTTTTCGTGTATGCGTTACGAAAGAGCCGAACGGGCGTGACTTGGGACAGGCGTTTCGATTTTAAACGAAAAGAAATAATCACCTGCACGTGTAACGAAATGTAGATTGGTTCGCGAGAATTGGCTTAAAGCCCCAAACAATCTACAGCTCGCCATGTTTAACTAGTTACGTTAAACGGGGTAGACGACTGGAGGAACTTCGCGTAGAAGAAATTTTCACCTTCACCTCACTGTACTCGGCTACAAAACGCACACGAGGTTTCTATCGTGTCTGGTACACACGTACGCGCACACACGCGCACGACTATTTTCGATACGCATGCGCAATTACAGCCGGCCGGTTAACTAACCTACGATGAAGTTCATAATTCGGTAGGACTTTGACCCCCGTCGATGATCGGTGGAGCCTTAAATGAACATTCCATATTTTGCCAATGTGTCAATAAAAAAAAACACAATATGCCGAGATGTAATCTCCACTGAGTTCTAGATAAAAAATTTAATTATTTGACGATTGAAAATTCATATATATATATGTGCAGCGATAATCGCTCCGATACAATCGAGCGATGCGTTTTTTTTTTCGAATTATAACTTCTGCTGTCAAAACATCGTGGTCGACAATATTTTTCTGTCATTAAATCATATTTTTCAGACTGCAATTATTATACAGTTAATCTGTCATAATATATGAATTGCTAAATCTCGTCGCCAGATGGATCATCGGTTTACGTTGATAACATTGCTCGTCTTTTAACTATAAACGAAACATAATGAAAACTTGATCTAATGCGACGAAAACTGTTATATTTTCATACTGCAATACTTGTAATATTTTGTTTCGCCTCATTATTGTAATATCCTTTATCCGGGCAGTGCTGTGCTTTAAAAGTATCGAAATCCCGTACGGTATCAGTGGCGAATGTAATCGTTTTCAATGATAAGTCTCGGCTAGAATGAGATTCAGTCTCTTGACCCGTTTCGACGAATGACCTGGAATGACCCAATCGACGTTTTGAGCTTTTGCCTGATAAGGATTCATAAAAACATAACTTCTCTCAGACTTTTAAATGTTCCCGCGTTTCTCACAATCGAATTATATATATGTTTACATTTCGACACATCGTTTTGAGAGATGTGTGATGGCAAACCGATTTCCTGTTTCATATGTTTTCGTGGCAAACTCGCTGATTTAGTGATCGAATTATCATTTCTTTATTTATTTCCATTTATTCATTGAACCACCACGATGCTAGGCGCTAAGAAACTTTCGTACAAAAAACTTTTCGCCGAGTGTATCATCGGCGGTTTCGTCTTGTTATTTTTATGCGAATTTTTGATATATTATCTAGTAATTGTACAGGTGAGTACTGTTGACTACGAAAAAACGTGCATCGTTCTTCAATGAAATTTAATTACATTCGCTTTGGGACAGTGTCGATGGCCATCCTTGGATCCCCTCAAAGCGGATCCAAAGATTCCCGAGTCTCCCGAAGAAAAACCCGTGTACGCGATGTTTTTAGCCGACACGCATTTGTTGGGTTCACGCAACGGGCACTGGTTCGATAAACTTCGAAGGTGCGAATCGAGTTTCATTCTTTTTCGTGTACGAAACAAATTAATAAATCCATGGTTTTTTTTTTTTTATATCTTAGAGAGTGGCAGATGCACAGAGCCTTTCAGACAGCGATGAGCTTGCATAAACCTGATCTTGTATTTGTATTAGGTTCGTCACAATTTTATATTCGTCAACTCATCTGCGTCATCTGTGAAACGTTAAAATAAAAAAAAAATTTTAGGAGATGTTTTTGACGAGGGGCTTTGGTGCAGTTCATCGGAATTTGAGACTTATATTCAAAGATTTAATTCCTTGTTTGCCGTTCCGCAAACCACGAGACTCTACGTTGTTGCGGGAAATCACGACATGGGCTTTCATTATGGTTGAATGAATCTTCTATAGAAATTTTTTCGTCTCGTGAAAAACAACAAAAAAACAAATATATTAACTGTTTGCCGTAACAGTGTGATCTGTTGCAGTGATAACGCCGTACTTGAGTCAGAGATTTGTTAACGGTATGAAAGCTCTGAACGTTAAAAGAGTCACTATGAGAGGTAATCACTTTGTGTTGCTGAATAGTATGGCTTTGGAAGGTGACGGATGCTTTTTGTGCCGTCATACGGAAATTGCTGTTAACAGGATTGCCAGTAAGTTGATCTGAGAAAAAAAAAAATGTTTACGCTATGTTTGTTGAAACGCTATTTATGTTTGTAGAGCAATTGAAATGCGCCAGAGGAATTGGCAGTGATTGTGCAACTATGAGTACTATTAAGCAGTACAGCAGACCGATTCTTCTGCAGGTAAATAAAAAAAATATCTTCAAATTTGATGAATAAAATTATAATAATTGCGCACCATAATATGCTGCAAAAATAAAAATAAAACATCTCAAAATCTCTTCAATGAGAAACTCATAAAACTTTATTTTTCCGAAAAAGTTAAAAAAAACATATGGCAACTACTTGAATCATTGTTTGTAAAAAAAAATTTCTTGTGAATAAAAATACTGAAATTATGTGCCAAGAAGTAGTATACAGATTGTTGCATATAGGTGATATTGTAAAAGAAAATATATGATATCACAAAAATGAAAAAAAAAAAAAAAAGCTTGTGTTCCAAAGACGCGGCACGTACTTTTCTATTTTTGTATTATATATTTTTTTTATTATTAATATAGCATATATGAAAATATCTGTATTCTACTACCCGTTATATGATTTCATAAATATTTTTCACCGATATTTTTTTTCCAACCGATTATTAAAGTATTTAGTCCGTTTAAATTTTTTTTAGAAAAGCAGTAGTTTTGGGACAATTTTCGTTAATTTTGATACCATGATTAACAGCATTATCCAATGTATCGAGAATCGGATGCCGTGTGCAACGAATTGGACGAAGCGCCGGCCGAGATAAAGGATATAAAATTTCGGGAGCGATGGGAGTGCCTCTCGAAAGAGGCGTCCGAACAACTCCTGGAAATTCTCACACCAAGACTGATAGTCGACGGTCATACGCATCACGGTTGCCGAAAGATACACGGCGAGGATACGCTGGAAATAACGATACCATCGTTTAGTTGGCGTAACAAAAACAATCCATCATTTCTCATGGTGAGATCGGCGCTCTTAACGTTTTGTTGTAATCGAAAAACTCAATCGTCGTTCTTCTTTCACAGGGTGTTTTCACGCCGAATAACTACGCTCTCACGAAGTGCCACATGCCGGTAGAATCGACTGTGATATGGATGTATACTCTCGGCGGTACGCTGATCGTTATCTATCTGACGGTAAAAGCATGACAACGAATGAAGCGGCACAGTTTTCTGAAACTTCAATAATCCATAGTAAAATTTATCTCGTGCATATCGAAACCGCAGCAATAGGCGAATAGAGTTTACCGATAGGCGAGAGTAAATATTTACTCGGCTTCTTGTGATACGCGATTGAATCTCAAATCGTCGCTTTCCGTAGTCCACGATAATAATCGGATCTATTATTGTGACAATTGAAGATAAGGGACTACCGAACGGGAGACGATTGTTTATACAATTTTTATATCTAATAATAACTATCAATTATTATTATTAATACTAACAATGACTAACCATCACAGATGGATATACATATCGAAAAAACTAAACGTTTATTTTGGAAAATTATGTACAGACTCTCTTTATAGAGGTGCTTCATAAAATCGCTCTATCGAACCGTGCGGTGTATTATCGCGCATTAGAGCAATTCGCAATTATTATACAACAACTCACTTTTAAAATTGAAATTTGTCGATCGTAACAGAAGCTCCGTCGCTACAAGATGAACGCGAAAACAATAATGAAAAAATTAAAAAAAAAAAAGAGAAATGCCCGGTGTGTTAACAATTCGAAACACATGTTATAAACCATTAAAAAAAAAGAGAGTATCTATCGGGACCACACCACAGAATCACGGTATAGCGTGAAACATTTCGCGGTATAATTGAAATTCTAGAGTAATTATACTGTATACGAAATACCGTAATTTATACGGTATACGGTATTGGCATTCACATTCGGTTAGGATGTAATGATATACACGGTTTTGGGTATATTTTTGACGAACACCGTATCGACATACGGTTTGGACATGACGACCACGATACCATGAAAGATTCCGCACGGTATACATTTAAAAAAATGCCTCTACAGTTCTTTCATTGCGTTATACAGTAAACATTTCCGGAAAAAGATTATTCTAGTTGAATATTATCAAGGAGAATTTTTTTTATTTCATCAGCAACAAATTGGTCAAAGATTTCCGTTACAATATAAAAAGTTTCTGTTAAATCTAATTTAGTTACAAAATAGTTCTGCCAGCAAACTGATTGAAATTCAACCGTCGATTTCCCTCCCTTTGTGGTATGTGATGATGATACACACTCGTGATGCCATCATTGAAGTAAACACCCTGCAGATAGAAGAGATATAGCATGGCATTTTTTTCGAGAATTTTAGAAACGTGCAGTGACTCATATTTTTTCGCTTTAATAATCCCCTGAAAATCATCAAACGTCTCTCTGTTAAAATAGGCGCGCAGACTTTCAATGTTGTATTCATCCATTCCGAATGAGTCTCTCAATGTCAAGGGGTTGAGACGCAAATCCATTTTTTTATGCGTCGTGCACCGTTTAAAACTTTCGAATAAGTTTCATTCGGGATCTCCAATCACTGCAGCATTTGGACAAAATCGGCTTATCTTCGAATTTTACCGGCGTAAATTTTGGATAACAACCTCTGCTTACGGCTGCATCCCGTCTTATATCATCAGAATCTTTTCCGGTAACACTCGTAGGTTTAGAGTTTGTCGAGTCACAGCGATCGGTCAAAGTTCCTGAATTGCGTCGACGATTTCTGTTGGATCGGCGTAAGCCGATAACAGTGACGCTTTTTGACCCTCGCGACCATATCGAAGTTATACCTCGTGACTTCATGGGCCTTATCGTTGGCCACAGCATCGCTCTCAAACGAAATATCACTACGAAACGCTTCGGAATGGGTGTCTTTTTGGTCGATGATCAATCATAAAAATAAAAAAAAACAGTCAACATAAAAAACGAAAAAGTAAGTTATCTCAAGGACCATAAAATATCACAAAATCTCTCCTTAATTCTCCGCTAATGATTGTAAAAAATCATTGTTACTCGGTACGTTTATCAATTGAGATAAATATGATTATTAACAATACAAGAATTGATAAATTACAGAAATTGATGAATAGATGATACCGTTTCATGGGATATATACGCGCGATTTACTGGAGCTGCAAAAGTGCTTCTAATCAATATATCATGGTATTCACGGCACATTCATAGGCGATTGGAAACCGTACGTCGATACGGTATTCGTCAAAGGTAGACGCAAAATCGTGAACGGCATCGTTACATCCTAATTAAACTTGAATGTCAATATCGTATATCGTATGAACTGCGATATTTCGTACACGATATGCAAACCACGGCGGCTCCCCCGGCGGCTCTGGAAATGCACTTACACCGCGAGTTGTTTTACGGTATACCGTTAGTATATTCACGGTACACCGTGATTCTACGGTGTCGTCCCGATAGACACTCCCTTTTTTATATATAAATTCCAAACTCGCCTTACACACATTTTTTTTGTTTTCACATCGATAATTCAAAATTTCGATTTACACCAAAGAAACATAACTGTGACGATTTTAACGACAAAAAAAAGCGGACTGTATCGTGTTTTCGCGACAAATAGTTCATACAACTTCTTCGACTTTTGTCGTTACATTTCTGACTAACAAAACGGCGTTTATCTCGCGATATTTTTCGAGATACGCTACAAGATCTATACAATGATTATAATGAGATTAATCGAATATCGTCCGCAAGATGGACAGTGTCAAGGAATTGCTCATAAAAATATAGTTAAGATAGGAAAAATATTGCACAGAAAGAGATATACGCAAATTAATCGTATTCTGTATTACCAATTATACATCTTAGTCACGGCGTGTATAAACAATTATACACGTCGCAAGACAATCGTGACAACTTCTTACACGTTATAATGTCTTCGTCATAAAATATACTTAGTGTAAGTAGTAGGAATTAAAAATAAATTTATTCGTACCACTAGATATTAATGATAACTAGAAAAAAAAAAAAAAACTAAACCAAAGCAATTGCATCGCCGATTCGTCGATCGTCGTATGTACAGCGTATAGTTGATACTTTGACTTTCAAAAGGGACGATGGTTGACCCGGCGTCGATTTACACGGCTTTCATAATTTAATAATATAAGTTTCGAGAGAGAATGATGATAAGTACATATCGCTTGAAACCACGGAAACTCCGATGATTAAAATGCGTTAGAAGCCAATTTGCCGATAATCATTAGTCACAATTTGTATAATGAATTTTTAGCAGCGGTTGAATAAACGCTTGTTATACGAAACTCTTATAAATTTGTTTTATTTCTTTACCTTCAAGCAATATTGCCTTTGTGTATCCAAAGCATAGAGAATTTATACCGAGAGCCATATTAATATACGCCATGACGCATTTATCTTTCTTCAGGACAAAAAAATCTTTAAAGCCTTATTTTTTACGAATTACGTCGCAATTTCAAGAATCGCTCACGGAAAATAATAGGATACAGCGTTATAATCCTAATTATTGCGCCGCGGCCTCAAAAAAACCATAACGCCCTCCCAATTATTTTATCCTTAGGTATTCTTTCACTGACTCCCGCGTCTCGATACACTAATATACAGGGAACAAACGAAATATAATAATAATAATTAATAATTGCCTCACAAAATATAATGTTAACAAAAGTTCGCTCACTGCAAGCATCTTGCGGCTTCGATCGGCGCGCTCGATGGATCCAAGCCGTACTATTTCTTCTTCGTTCTCCGTTTTATTTGGGGGATGATTCGGCAATCACGAGATGGACCGATGGATAAATGATCATTCGCGACGCTATTCGAGCGAAAACGCGTTCTATTCCTTTGTTTTAACAAAAGGAAGATATAAAGAGTCCCATCGCGCACCTTAAATCGATGCTACTGCCACACCGTAAATTTGCTTGTTAGACAAATATTGCGTATTAATCGATCTTAACGGCGGCGTAGATTTTTCGTATGAATGCATAGGCAGCGAAGAACCCGATGGTGCCGGTTAGCAGCCAGAACGTGAGAACCATCAATGCCGTGTAACCAAAGTACATTAATGTTGGTACCAATTCCGATATCTCTAATTTAGTCATGAAGTAGAATACGGAATATGCGAGTACGTAAACTGCCGAGCCGCCGCTCACTACGAAGCTTCTCCACCACCACCTGTAGTCCTGTGAAAAAAGAAAGAAAAAAAAAAAAACAATTACGAGTATAAAAATGCGTGTATTCGTTTTTTTCGTAGAATTATGAATAAGAATAGAATTAATCTCACCTCTCCGCACAATTGGAAGTAAACCATAACTATTGATATTTGGGAACATGATATGACGAGAATGCAGAAGACCAAAAAGAGGAAGCCGAATAGATAATAAAATTGATTCTCCCACAGAGCCGTAAGAATGAAAAATAATTCGATGAATACCGCTCCGAATGGCAAGATACCAGCCATAAGTGTACTGAAAGAAAAAACACACATATTTCGTTAATTTCTCGTCGATCTTATTGAAATAATTTAAATAAAAATAAGACTCACCATAACATCGGATTCATGTACCACAATTGATCGGGAACTTGTCGAGGAATTTGATTTGTTCTCACCGGATGCGTGAACGGTTGCTTACGATAACCGAAGAAATATCCGAGATAAACGAGTGGTAGCGATATGCCGAACCACAGGCAGAGCAACGCAAGCATCGTAGTGAACGGTACAGCGCCCGAACTGTGTTTTCCCCAGATGAAGAAATTCAAGAAGAAACACGTCGTGAAGACGATTCCGGGATATAAGGTGGCGGTTAGAAGTGCCGCGCGTTTCCATTCCCTGCCGCGCATAGTTTTGTACAAACGAGCGGAGAAGTAACCGGCTATCAGACCGGAAAATACGTAGAGAAATATCGCGCATGTTGCGAGAGCACCTCGACTCGCTGGTGACAACATTCCCAGCATAGCGAAGACTGCAATTGAGAAAATAATAGTTTTAATGTATTGCTCGTCGCTCAATCGATATGAAAAAAATGTTACGCAGGACTTACATATGGTGATGAGAGCCATGAAGAATATCTGTATTCCACTGCCGATTACAGCGGCAAATAGTCGCGAATTCGTTGGAGGTCTGAAAACATCCCCGTGAACTAATTTCCATCCTGTTTCCTCGATAGATTCGTCAAGACCGGTTAAACTATCGCTGTCTCCGGCGTTGTACCTCGCGATGTCTCTTCTCAGAGTTCTTACCATTATCATTGTAAGAATACCTGTAACGAAATTATTCCCCTTCAATGAAATTGGACTGTTTTGTTTTTTAGATTTGAAAATAATAATGAAAACCCAAATGCCGATGCGACATCCAAAACTACTGAAGATCTTTAAACATACAATTTTCGCGAGTACACGCAGGTGCACTCACTATTTTTTTTTCTTTTGTATTTCAATGCGAACAGCGATTCTTCATGTTTTACTCACCGGAAAGGAAGAACACGACAACGAGCGAATTGATTATCGAGAACCAATGAATCTCGACGTCGCTCATCCCCAAGTAGATGTCCCATCTACTCGCCCAGCTGACCTCCGACTCGGTCCACTCAACGGAATACAAGAACAGCAACGACGTCGTTCCTTTGGCATTGACGTACTGAGGATTTAGACGATCAGGCAATATGCACGTGTTTCCGTCGAAGCGCAATTGCTTCAAGTCGACCGAACGCGCCTCGACCTCGAATCCCACAACGCGGTATTCGTTTCTAAAACAAACGATGCCGATTTTTTTTATAAACCAACGCTACAACTTTAAAATTCGGTTTTTTCGAAATACTTTTTTTGCGACTTACTCTCCGTGTTTATGATAACTCAATTTGAGATTCAGATAATTATTGATGTAAACCTGATCGCCGATAGCTTCGCCGAGTCTGTACCCGTGATAGACGATAACGTTGCGCGATTCTTTGTGAATTTTTTTTGTCGCCGCTGGCAAATTGTCGATCAATCTGTTGAACATTGAAAAAAAAAAACGTGAAATTTCGAAAAAAAAATTAAAAAAAATCATAATTGAAGAAAATTTGAGAATAATTATTCTTACAGATGAACGGAATATTCATGCTGAATGCGCTCTATGACGCGTTGTGAATCTTCTTCGCTCCAGTTTATTGGATTCTTTGGTCCATTACACAGTAGTCTACAACCCACGTTTTCCCCCATCGCAACTTCGTACGCCGTATTTACAATCCTGAAAAAATGAAAAAAAATAATAATAATAATTTGTAAAAAAAACTAATTTATCATATTGCGAATGTCAGTGTTTCTTTTTTACCTGTCTCCTCGAAGAACTTCTCCCAAGTTCTCCGACTTGTATATAAAAGTTCCGTTCTTTGGTAAGCAAAATCGTAGCGAATAATATTCGTAGGGTAGTTGCGTATGAGTACTCGTCATCTTGACGGCTTTGACATCGATTTTTTGTCCCTTGGTAAATTCTACAGGGGCCACTCCGGGGACGTAAAAGCCGTTGGCTTGCAGAACGAAGAATAATATTGCGAGGACGGTGCCGCTCCATCTTAATCTTTCCTGGAAGGCACAAAAAAAAAACCGTTGCAACTTTGTTTGTTCAGAGACAAATTCAATATTTCGATAACACGTTGTTGCGTCGTGGGATTAGGAGGTGGATAACTGTTATTATGATTCACCAAACTGTCACGTTTCGCGCGACACGAGTGGAGAAAGTTCGCGAGGTCCGATCGCCCGATCAAGTTAACCGAAGACTTCGAATAAATATTTTCGGAGTACCGGAGATCACTGGATTTTCGCGAGTCGCGTAACAACGTTTTGACGAGTGACAATAGAAATCAGCAACGTTTACAAATGCAAATAGATAACTCTCGAGAACTTCGATGTAATTCGCACAACGAAACGTCGTTGTCAGTGTCGTCGATGAATACATCGCGAGAGCAAAGATTCGCATGTACTTCGGCGACTTTTCGCACTGGATTTTTCAAGAATCTCGCATTGTTCGAAATAAACGACGATACTCACCATTCTGTGACGTTACTTTGGCTGAAGGCGCGCCACGCCGACTGTCGTACTGTAGCCTCGTTTCCTACTCACGAGTCTCTCTCACGACACCGCTCGTTCCGAACACATCAAAAATGAAATATCCACGCACGCGAAGGTTGCGCCGAGTTGAGCGATATCTCGAAAGTTGGAGGGGCGGCGCATCAACGCGGCGCGAGAAATTTCAATGAGCGAGCGACGTTGATGATTTTTATCGTTCGTGTAACTGAGAGTTATTTTAATAACGATCAATCTATCGTCTAATAATCATATCACATACCAAGATATTTGACACACCCAGCCAATTCGCGAAACCCCGTAAAAGTTATTTCATTGTTTCACGCAGTTTAGGGATTTTCGGCGAATACCAGAGTGGCGCGAATTATTTTAGAAAGAATTAATTATAAATTCAATCAACAACGCATCATTAATGGTTTTTGGGTTCACTGGTACCCGCAACAATACCGCATGAATCCCAAGAGCGCGTTTCGTTCAAAGTTTGACAATTCGCGATTTAACTGATAGCGAAATAACAACGAATATTTATTAATTTATTATCATATATATTTGTAAATGGACACAATTTTCGTCATAAAAAATATTTTATATTTTGTAAATAACATTTAATAACGTCGATCCTGATCCAGCGCTTTATGTGAGTGATGCGCCCGGTGTGAGATTATCGCTAGGAGATTAGAGGAGTTTTGTCCGGGAAAACTATTGGAGTGCTGAAAAGAAAAGCACTGTCCCGTGCAGGGAATCCATTTAATTATGAGATGCGTTGTTCAATTATATGCGTGTTGAGTCTTTTTTCTAATCATAGCTGGAGATGAATGAAATTTTATAAGCCGCGTAGTACCTATTTTTTTCTGCGATGCTATTGGTTTTCACAGTGGCGTAGATCTGCCGAATGAACATGTAAGCCGCGAAGAAACCGATAGTGCCGGTCAGCAGCCAGTAAATTACGAGAATCAGCGTCGTGTAACCGAAAAATATGAGAATCGGTACTAATTCGACAATCGTTAATACGTAATAATAGTAGAATACGGAACCGACGAAAAACCAAATTGCTGAAATTCCACTGACGATGAAGCCGTTCCACCACCATCTGTACTCCTGCAGATGAATAAATGTCAGTAAAAAATCTCAAATTTGTTTCTTCAAGAGATCTGCGTAAGTTTAAAATAACTTTTTTTTTTAAATGTATATAACATTGAAGCTTCGAGTCTCAATTAACTTTAAATTGCAATAAAGATTTTGTAGAACTCCAAAAAAATTGACCGAGCAGAGTATCGTTTATAACATTTCTCTATCGTATGAGCGAATTATTTTTTTATATGTTTATCCATTTGTTTGTAAAAAATGAAGTTGTTTGTTTTTTTTTTTAATCGAACTTTTTTCGATAGCTTGTAGTTTTTTGTAATTTTCTAAATACCAAAAAAGCATCCGTTCATACAAAAATTTAATGCCGAAAAATGATCTGTTTTTTTGGACGTCAAACTTGTGCAGACCTCTCAATAATTCCATACATTCGAAGGATATAACTCACCCCTTTGCATATTTGCCAGTAGACCATCAGGATCGTTATTTGGGAGGACGTTGAAGCGAGTAAACAAAAGTCGATGAATAGGACACCGGAAAGATTATAGTACTGATTTGCCCACTCCGAGGTCATGATCTCCGGTAATTCATATCCTATACCGCGGGATAGCAAGATTCCGGCAAATATCAGAAGTATCCTGCAAGAAAAAAAATGTACATTTTGTAATATTGAACTCAATCTTTTGAATAAAAAATAAATTTAAAAAATAAAAATATATAAATAAATAAAACGATAAATTGCGATAAATTGTTCTGAAACAATACTCACCAAAAGAACACACGATGGTACCACGGCAGTCCGACAAGTTCCTTCGAGATTTCATTAGTTCTGACGGGATGAGTGAATGGTTGCTGGCGATGTCCCCGGTAGTCGCCGACATAGACCAGCAATGTCGATAATCCGATAAAGAAAAATAACATGGCTATCATTATGGTCCATGGAACAGGGACGCTACTTTGCTTGACCATAAAAATGACGATGAAGAAGAAACACATGTCGAAAACAATTCGATAGATCGAAGCAAATAGAAAGCCGGCGAGAGTCTTCTCCGACGATTCTTCACCGCCCAACGTTTTGTACAAGCGGGCGACGAAATAACCAGCTATCAGACCGGAAAATGCGTAGAGGAATATAACACATGTGAACAGAATTCCAGGACTCGCTGGTGACAAAAATCCAAGTATTCCGAGGACTGTAATAAAAAAATTATTCGTAAAAAATCATTGATCGCTGATTCTTTCAATTCATATGTTTATATAAATTTACAATTTTTTTCTAAATCGATTAATCTTTATAGGACGGATACTTACTTAGCGTGGCGAAAAGCGTATAAAAAATTTGTATTCCATTTCCGATTACTGCAGCGAAAAATTGAGGATTCTTTGGAGTTCGGAATACGGCGCCGTGATGTGATTTCCAACCGTTTTTGTCGATGGATTTATCAAGATTGCGCGACTGTTCGCTTCCCCGAATTGCTGTCACGATCGCCGTAATGATAACTGAAATAATATTGTTTTGTTTCAGCAAATGCAGGGGATTTTAATTTTGTACTGTGTTCACGAGAACGTTTACTCACCAGAAAAGAGGAAGCCAATAACGACTATGTAGAATATTACTTGCAAACGCGATCTAACATTGCGGGTACCCATGTAGTATTCCCATCTATTCTCGTAGCTGCTCACCTCCGATTCTATCCACTCTACGGAATACATGAAAGTCGCCACTGTTCCACTTTCCTCTTTGAGGAATTGACGCCTCGAATTAGAGGGCCAACGGCAAATATCCCCATTGAAGTACACTTGCTTCGAGTTGATCGAATGCGCCTCAATCTCGAATCCCACAATAGTGAATTCATCTCTGAATCAGAATAAAAGTATTGATGACGCAATGTTGCAACGATTTTACCGTGAGAAAAGTTCGTGTCTAATAGTTGTCGCTTACTCTCCATGCTTGTGGTAATACAGTTTGAACTCGAGATAGTTATTAATGTAATGTCTGAAGATACCCTCTTCTATTCTTCCGAGACCTCCGAGTGGATATCCGGCCTCGATGCTCACGTGGCCCGCTTTGCCGACATTTCTCGAGAACCCCGGCAAATTATCAATTTGTCTACGTGTTATCGTTCAAAAAAAATCATCAATGACAAACCAAACGAAAGAGTTGAATAAGAACTAACGGTAAATGATCTTACAGATGAACAAAATCTTGACTGCGAATGCGATCCCCCAACCATTTCGAATCCCAGCTACTCATATTGAATTGGTAGTTTGGTGTGGTACTACAAACTGATCTGCAGATCACGTTTTTAGTCATCTCAACTTCATATCCGATATTGGTCACTCTAGAGAACAGATATAAATAAATGAGTATACAAATAGATAAATAAATAAATAAATAAATAAATAGATAAATAAATAAATATATAAATAAATAAATAAATAAATAAATAGATAAATAAATAAATATATAAATAAATAAATAAATAAATAAATAAATAAATAAATAAATAAATGGGTAAACAAATAAATAAACATTTATTTATTAAGAACATGTAATATTTTTTACCTTTGTCCTCGTAGCATTTGTCCAAAGTTCTCGAAGTTGTCATAAGCAACAGGATCTTTTTTTGGCAAGCAAAGCGGCAGAAAAGAAAATGAATGCGGCAGCGAAATGCCGCGCGACATCGCACCACCTTTAATGTTGATACTTTGTTCCCGTTTGAAGTACGATTGGTCGATACCGGGTATGTGAAAGCCATCGGTTCTTAAGACACAGAGCAACACCGCTATGACGGTGCCGCTCCACTTTGAACTTTTCTATAAAAAATGAATTGAACAAATTTGTACTTAGAATTGTGAATGTTTGGGAGTATTTTGAGGATTCACACTGTTATTTCAGTCCATTCTATTGGGACATCCGATAACTCACGGCATTGATACATAATTGGACCACTCTATTGTGCCTTTGATTATATTATACGATTATTTTGACACATTGATCATCGTCTCTATGAGAGTTCTTCGCACAATAACATGGCGATATACGTGGAATCTTCGACAATAATTCACCGTGTCGCATTCATCGTTACAATTCTCGCGAACTTTTTTGCTTATATGTATTTGACGTTTTACTAATTGAATTCAACATGTTTTTATTGTTTGGGAAAAAATTAGACGGCACTCACCATGTTGCGATGTTTGAGTTAATTCGCGAGACAATCTGACCTGCACATATTGTATCACCCGCTGCGACGTTTGCATCCGCGATGAGTGGGTTTTCCCACTCGCGAGTCTGACGCATTCACGACGATACCGTTTGAATTCTAACTTTCTTTTCTTTTTTTGCGGCGCCGTCGGCTCCCGAGCTGAACAAGCCCAGCCTCGGCACAAGAAAACTCGCGAAAATAAAAAAAAAAACTTTTTCATGCGCGTGAACTTGCCGCGAATTGAGATTTACATGCGCGGCAACAATGCGGCATCACAAGAACCGAAGAAAGATATTTCTTGAGACATTTCGCATAACAATTGTAATGTCTTAATTGATAAAACGCGCAAATTGTCATGTAAATTGTTATTGAAGACTCGTATCGGGTACCGGGACGTTTGACAACGCAATCGGGTTGCGAAAATTCGGAACAGAGTTAAAATAATTCAAGCGAACGCGCGGACGGTTCTAGGGAGAACTTAAAAAGAATCAACAACGCATCTTAATCATTTATCGTTGTTTATTTCCGTAGATATGCTTCATTTTGATGATTGTAAATATATTTTTTATTTTATCAATTGCATTCGACGAGTTAATTTGCTTCGAGACGACAAATAATATTCCAATGTATGAATGTTGGTGGCGCGTTTGATGAGGCTTTTCCGAGAGAAAAAATATACCCCTGAAAAGGAAAATATCGTCCCACGTGGGGGACCCGTTTAATTACAAGTTACGTTGTTTAAATATGTGTTTGTTGAGTTAATTTTTGTTTCGAAACAATGGTGCAGGTGAGTGGAATATTTTGAGCATATTACTTGTGCCTATTGTCATCGGTATTCGGTAGAAAACCGAAGATTTTTCTACCAGTACTATTGGGAGTTTTTTGATTGTTTTTTTTTCCGCTGTCATCCATTAGTAAATAGGAAAGATGGCAGCAGATTATTGCGCTTTTTTCCCGTACGATCGCGGGGCCGACATTTTTCTGAACGACCATGGAATTTTCACACAATTTTCAATCGCAATATTCCGCTACGTTAGGTTACGCGTAACGTTTTTCGAACGAATTTCAACGCTGGTTACAATTATATTGTTTATACACAACGATATTTACTTTTTTAACGAATTTTAGTTTATAACGACTTATAGATTTTTTCCCACTCGTCGCGGTATCGAATGGGGATGGGAATAAAGGGGGTTTGATACGTGATAAAAAAAAAAAAAACTCGCCGAGTTCGTTGGCAACGCGAAATTTTTCATCGAACTCGTAACGCGATATTATTATCGTTATAGAAAAACGTGCAAAGCACATCTCTCAATTAGAAATGGTACTGTTTATTCGTAATATAGAAATACTTTTAAAAAATGTATAATACATAGAAATTATTGGTAATATGTTTAATTGTGTAATTAAATTGTGATCACAGGCTATCGATGAAATGGAGCAGCGGGATCTGCCACAGGCATTCCGTCTGCTTGGCGAAATGAACGCAAACGTTCTGCAAGTTAATCAACTGGTAGACAACATGTTGATAAGAGTGAAGAACGGCGAAATATCGACCGACAAGGGTCTTAGTTTCTTAGAGATGAAGTATCACATGCTTCTTTCTTATCTCATAAATTTGACATACGTAGTATTGAGAAAATGTTCCGGCGAGCGTATAGAGGGCGATCCGTCGATAGATCGGCTCGTAGAAATAAGAACGGTACTGGAGAAAATCAGGCCGATAGATCACAAGCTCAAGTATCAGATAGATAAACTAGTGAAGACAGCCGTAACGGGTACCACCGGTAGTAGCGATCCTAGTAATTTCAAAGCCAATCCAGACGCTTTGATGGCCAAAATAGAAGGCAGCGAAGACGAATCGGATAGCGACGCGGAGGGCGACGAAGATTCAGGCAACAAATCTAAACAGTCCAGAAAGTCGGGAGTCTATGTGCCTCCTAAATTGGCAGCGGTTCACTATGGTCAGTATTTTATTTTTCCGAATCAATTATTAAATCGATAATCGAATTAAAAAAAAAAAAAAAAAATGTTAGTGGAAAATTTTTTAATTAAATCAAATTAGAATTGCGAGAAAATGTACCTTTGAAAATAGTTATTACTCGCGCGAGTTTTTCGGAAGCCGATTAAAAAATAATGGAGAAATTCGTGAATAAAAAGTTTTATGTTTATTATTAATTTTTGCAGACGGTGACGAAACGATGGCTGAAAAAATGCGCAAAGCGGGCGAGAGGGCACGCAGGCGTGCGGTATCCGGTGCGGTATTACGCGAATTGAGAGAAGAATATTTGGATGCACCGGTCGAGGATACGCAGGGTATAGGGGATAAACAAGCGAGTTTGGGACGCGAAAACAAGCGAAAGATCGAGTACGAGGAGAATTACATGACTCGTTTGCCGGTGACGAAACAGGAGAAACACCGAAATCGCCAAATAACTACCCTCGGTACACTCGGCGACGAGATAACAACGTTCTCGGGCTCATCTGCGGTTTCCGGTAAAAAGAGAAAAACTCCCAAGGGAAAGGCCAAAAAAAGTACGTAAATCTCCGAACTCTGCCAACTAACGAAACAAATTGACGATTCGAAAATTTTTGTTGCTCACCCGGTTTTCTGTATTTCTCAGGTTTCAAGAAGAAACGACACCACTAAAGGGTCCGTTGGTTTTACGCCCTCGACTCCGACGAGACGCGGGTAACTCACAACAGTTTTAATTGATAAGGTAAAAATTCTGAAAAACTTATTCGGACATCTCTCTATCTCGAAGGAGCAGAAAACCGGTAATACTCTCGTTACTAAGTTATGCTAATTAACGGATAAAAATTTAGTATTTAACGTAAACACACAGCTGTCGAGGACGAAAAAAAAAAAAAAAAAGCAAAAATACCAATCGCGGTAATTTATTATTGTATAAGGCATCACATAATGGTCGTGTAATTGATAATTATAGTTACTAACGGTTAAAAAAAAAAAAAAATCTTCAACTGTTGTCTGAAACCAATTTTTAACTATGGAGCCGTAATCGTTGGCAAACAATCATGGAACTTCAAAGAAGGGGGGAGGGGGTAAAGGGGTTAAATAAACTGGGGGGGGGGGGGATTGAGGGTTACAATAATGAATATTGAGAACGCGTAGCGAATTTTCGTGAGCTTGCCTTTGACTGCGAGAAAGAGTTGCGTCCGAACGGGAGCACACATAGAAAAAAAAAAAAGAAAAACAAAAACAAACAAAAAAGTATGGACTCCCGCGCCAAGATCGTAAAGCATAAGAATAAACAAAAAAGCAGATTCTTCTGCTTTATTTTGAGATATACTCCAGTTGTAGGATGAAAAAAAAAAGAAAACAGAAGACAAACTGATAACATTTAGCGGGAGCGATGATGATATTGGATTAATTGTTACGAGAGCGTAAAAATCACAAGACATTCAAACTTAATAAAAAAAAAAAGAAGAACAAAAAAGCACAAAAAGAAGAAAACGGGAAGCTCGTACTCAATACAGAAAAAAAAAAAAAACAAAAATAAATTAAAAATTTAGCGTTTCGAAGTTACATGGAGTTTAAAACTTCTATGGTCAGAAATTCATTTTTGGCAACGCATGTCTTAGGATTTTCTCGCTGTTTGTAGAGTAGGTAAAGTAGGTGATAGTTTTACGATTAACTCGTATTCTTCTTAATTTCGTCGTTTTATTCCTGGGGAAATGTTGAGGCTATTGCATTTCGATGTCGTTCATTTATATCTTGCGTTAAGTTTCAGTTTTTTTCTTACGTATCGCGTTCGTGCGCGTTACAATCGTTGTTTTACATTAACTAACGAAAAAACAAAAACTCCATTGTGTTGTTAAGCTTATATTGATGGTAATATAAGGAATAACGTGGACGTGTCAAAATTCAAAATTGATGTGAAGATAAAAAAAAAACGAAGAATTTCTCAAGTACTATTTTACGTTCAAAAGCTTTGAGTTTCTTGGGGACATGGAGCGTGTGGCATCTAGACGCAAATTTGTTTTGAACGAAGATTAAGTGCGACGGTCCACTTCTGTCGAAGCAAACAGTAGCTTTATGCCGAAATGCATCATTTTTTGGAATCCTCATTAGTGTGCAGTACAGTTTGAAACGGTGAAAAAAAAAAAAAAAAAACCCTTGAAAAATCCTCTGCAAAACAATTAAACGGTAAAAAAAAGTCTCGCGCGCGATGACAATTGCCGTTCAATAGAAAAAAAAAAAAGAAAAAAAAAATGTGCTTCCAGAAGGGCTTCGCGATATCTTCAGCCGCGATACACTTTGCTTCTTGCCAACCGGACGGCTCAACCATCCATAGAATTTATATTTTTTACAGAAGTGTTCACCGATTGAGCCCGAAAGGTTTAAAGGCGCGATGTCACACGCCCCTCGTCCTTTCCAATCTGTGAAGATGAATTAAAAAAATGTGATAAATAATTCTTGAAAGAGTAGTGGAAAAAAAAAGAGATGAAAAAAAGAAAAAAAAAAAAATTAAAAAAAAAAAAGAAATAAGAAAGAAAACAAATGAGACTACAAAATAGCACAATTGCTGGGCATTATTTACAAGTGCTAGCAAGCCTAACTGTCAGCCAGAGAGTGGTCTCGGACGTTTCGGTAATCGAAGTTTTGTGTGCTCGAATAGCGGAAGGCATCGGAATATAACTTCGCGTCTGAAGATTCCTCACCCTTCTTCCGTCTATGTAAAAAAAAAAGAGAAAAAAAAAACGAGCGGCTAACAATACTTCTTGCCTAGACGATAATAATTTTTGACGCCCTCTACAATGAGACTAACTACGAGTCCAAATTCCTTTTTCAAATGGACAGGGTTCTTAAATTCATGAGAGTGTGTGAAATAAACAATGAGGATATTTTACAACAGGATTGAATTTTATTCCACAAAAAAAAAAAGAAGAAAAAAAAAAAAGAATATTGCGTCCCTAGGCGCTAAAACTTTATTAACTAAATAATATTAGCTATGGGTCTATCGGTTCGATAAATACGTAATTTAAAAAAAATAACTAAAGAAAAAAAAAGGAATGAATTGCATTTGCGAAACAACACAACAATATTTTACAATGCATTGGACTTGTAGCGAAAAGGGTGTAAGGGCGTAAAAATAATATTCATTGAAACACACATATCTGCACACGACATATAGCAGCAAAGATAATAGGATAACTACATTGAATTCACTACCTCAAAACAATAGAATATTGGTAAAAGAAAAATGAAAGAAAAATGAAATGAGAAACTGTGTAATGAAACTGATGATCCGAATATATTTACATCGATTTTATTGACATCAAAGCTATATTATAGATATACTTTACAGTTCCAAATGAAAACTCATACTATTAGTAATAACTAACATATTGTGCCAAAAGAATGGACTATAGCTTCTTACTTGATGCAAGATGTCTATTGTTTGTTCAGATTTATTCTTAGCTTCTACTATATGAGACTAAAAAAAAAAAGATGTATATGAATCACGAAAGAATCGAGTGTTACATATAAAACGATGTAAATATAAATTCGATATCACGAAGATATTACAAACTTGTCCTACAAATCCAATAATGCTGCCGACTAACCACGATGTATCTTTGCAGCGAAAAATAACAAAAAGAAAAAAAAAGAAACAAAGAAAACCGACAAAATAGTAATAATTTATTGACTACATTGGTATAGGTCCGAGGGATGTGTAAACGATTGGGATGTTTGGGTTGTTCAATGAATTTTTCTATAAGTTTTATTCACTACGGCAGATCAGTGCGCGAAAGAGATGATGATCTACCTGTAGATTACAAAAATGGTTATCGCGAATGAATTATTAATATTATTATTATTATTCTTATGTAGAAGGCTTCTTAACTGACTGAATAAAATGTTTTCAATGTCAATTGTTTCTTATTTGATGGTAATTTTAATATAAGAGATACGGAAACCTTTCGCTGATGATCGACGAGTCTCATTGTCTCCGATAAGAGCGATAAGACGTCGAGAGGTGTGTCTGTCATTTCACCCGTCTCCCTCTCTCCTCGTTACCCCTTCCCTTTCGTAACCGTGCGAAGCTCGAGTTCATCGCCCCGTTTCTCTAGTCTCCGTCTCCTAGTGAGTTGGTATCGCCAGGTTGCCTCACCACCTCCGTTCACTTCCGAATAATCAGCGTTATTCGCGACGGTTAACGGTGTGACGACACCGCGAGGAGAGCACACGACATATCGTATCATCTCGAAACGAGACGATCCCACGACGATCTGCCTATCGTACACCTGTGGCACGGCCGTCAAAGGTAAATCAAACATTATTATCAGTAAAGATAAGAAGAAATAAAATCTCGTTATCGTTCATTAGTCGCGTGCTGACTTTCACCGAGCTGTCAAACGATCTCTCGAACGTTTGACGTCTTCCTTGGGAGGGGGTCTAACGCGACGAGGGCTTTTTCCTACGTACATATTTTAATCCTATCGCGAAATCGGTGTCGCGCAAAGTTTAAATTCCTCATGCATGATGTATTACATTTTTTGACACTGCTTTATCCTAAATTAAAAAACATTCCAGTCGTGAAAAGCATTCATGCGATTGATGTGTTTCCATGCTGATTATAGAGCGCACACCACTTTCGGAAACATATTTGTCCCTCACTCCGTCTCGCATACTCTTTCTACTTCTTTTTTTTTTCATCTCTCCGACTTCCTCCCACTTCTCTCGCGCTCCCGTTCGCCTTCTCCGCCTTCTCCTCCCACTTCGCTTTTTGTCGCTGGTTTCTCCTGCCCCCTCCTTTGTTCTATCGTTATATACATGCCTCTTTTTTCCCCGCCACAACGCCGAGCGCTCTGTGAAACGACACAGGGCTCTCCTCTCACATGGTTTCCGTATGTATAAATTATTTTTATCATAACCCTCGATCGGCCCTGATTTTTCGAGTGGTGCCTAACAAACCGTCGTGTATTCTCTACGCTTAAAGGCCTCCCTCCCCCCGTGTTTGCACGACGTTTAAACATCGACGTTTTGTGCGCTATTAGAGAAAAAATTATCAATCGAGGGGTGGGGGGTATACACGTTCACGTAAGGTCATTGTTGCATTTTTTTACCGAGTTAGAAACTTCGCAGGAGAAGTCGACGCGATACTTCTCTTTATAATGAGTTATTTTTAAATCGTTGACAAATTTTGCGCTTGATTCGTCGTCGTGCTTCATCGAGACGAGCGCATTAAACATTCGAGGCTAAAGACCGCTGATTTTACCTCGTGTTATTAAATTTAACGATTCTTCACCTTTATTCTCGCCGACACTTCCCCCACCCTCCCCCACTTTTCTTTGAAGTTCCGATCCCTTTGTCCGGAAGTAAACAGTTTTTACAATGGATGAGGAAATGTCGTCGACAAATAAATTAATATTTTTCCATTTTTTTGATACTTGCATATATTTGCTAAATAGACTTTGTTATCTTACGCTTCTGGATTATACAAATACAGTCGATAATCTTATCACCCCCACTACACTCCCGCGATAATTATTCATCAATTCAGAAGTTGGGACATCTGCGACTGATATCCTTGAGACGATTCCTTCGTCAGTCGATAATCATTTTTTTTAGCGCTTTGTCAATTTTTTTTTTTCGTTCCTATTGCAGAACGCAACAATGGCCACGACACAGCTTGCTAAGCCCCGAACAATCAAGAAACTCGAAAAACCAAGGCCTCTTAAGCTGAGTCAGCGCCACTCGACCATCGATGAGCGGATCACGACGGGTAAGAAAAATAATTAGAAAAAAATTCGTCTTGATATTTCATGATTTTTTATGATTTTCAATTTTTTTTTTTTTTTCATTTATAGTGGAGGACCTGGTGTCCTTAATCGAAAATGTCGCCGTGCATCTTTCAAACGGCTTCCATGACCAATCGCTTCAAATGAATATAAGAATGATGTGCAACACCCTGAAACCGTACGCTCTGCAGCTGGAAACAATTTACAAAGGTACATTTTTTCACGAATTTATTGTAAAAAAAAAAATATATATATATTTGACGGAAACAATTTACAAAGCTAAATTTTTTCACGAATTGTAAAAAAAAATTTTTTATTTAAAGAACACATGTAAAATAATATTTGTTTCCTTGCAGACCAGCTGGACAGAGCATTTGTGGCGATAAGAAATGGAAGTCAGGATGGTAGACTTGATCTGACGACCAGAGTTCACTTGCTGGAACTTATTGAGCTCAGAGCCAAACAGTGGCGTCACAACGATTCGATGGAAACTTATTACACGCAAAAATTATCAACCGCGGACAATGTACGAAAAAAATAACAAATTTCGTATTTGTTTTATAATTCCGAGATGATTGTCGACTATCGTGCGAATTTTTTTTATTCAGCAATGCGAAACGTTGATGGTGGAGACACCGACGACGCCACTTTCGACCCCTTTGATAGGGATGTCGTCTCCCCAAACGGCGCCGATGCTGGGAATCGGCGAGGTACTGAAGAACAGCGGAAAATTCGCTAAACCCACACGAATCCCTGGTAAAAATTACTGCAAGGATGAGGTTGTTATTCGCAACAGCGACTCGGGAAAAGGTATGCGCACCCAATTTTTCTTTTTTTTTTTCGATCGTCCGATGTAAAGTATTTATTATTTATCTTCACTTCTCTCTATAGTAGTTTCTCTATCTGTCTATCCACGATTATTTTTCGGCAGCCTGACGAAACGGGAATTTTTTTTTTCCTTTACAATTCTGTTGATAGACGAATGTTTATTTTTATTTCTCCTATTTTTCCGTTATTCTTAAAATTGTTTGCACGATAAAACAGTGATGGGAATAAAGGGGAGACGGGTTCACATGATCGAAGAGCTCAGCGAGACGATCATCTCCTTCCAGCGAGGTAAAGAGGAAAACAAAACAAAAACAAAAAAAAAAAAGGCAAAGACCAAAAATGCAAACAGCTCGTCTGCATCACGCCTCACTGCATCGCAACTACAAAACGATTAACATGACTGATGTTATATATAAATTACATTTTCTTTTATTTTTCACGTTAATCCCTCGTCTAACGTTCGCAACGCGGTTACACGCGTTTCCAGTATATAATTTCCAGTATAACACATCGCCGTGTGAAGTTTTCAAATAACTTTGTGACTGTATAGAGAATAATTATCGAATGACAATGCATGAATAGCATGTAACACGATGTAACGAGAGTGTTACATGGAATCAAAGGTCCAACAACAATACTTTCATCGCACTGCATTAATCATCGAATTGCGGGGTCTCCGAGACCTCTATATCCGATTTAAATCATTGCCTTGTTAAAACAATCTTCGCTACGAAGCATGTCTCGTGCGCAACGAAATATCTGCGCTCGTGAAACGTTTATATACTGTTTTTCTGTAAATAATGGATTAACATCTTCCGTTATTAATCCTTGTTTAACCGCCTCGTCGGTGAGCATTTTGCGATTCGATAAAACTTCGAAATCTTTTGCAGTGAACCCCGGAGCCAAAGAACGACTTGTCCAAATAACGGGAACTTCCGAGGACAAGATACTGTGAGTTTTTTTTTCGAGTATTAATGAGAACGGAGAAAGAGATAAAAAAATATCGATATTTTTGAATAAAAAAATTGAATACTCTGTTGTTTTTTGCCGCAGATACGCAAAGGATCTGATAAAAGATACGATCCAACGAAATGCATCGCCGGTGAGATACGAACAAAGTGGAGAAAAAAGCGGTATCGGTGGATCGAGTTCATCGTTGAATAGCAGCGCATCCGACGAAAGTAATCGTTTACAGCAGCAGCAACAACACTCGTCGCGTCTCCGTTCGAACCTTCTCCACAGTTTGTCCACCAACGACGCCAGTATTGGCGAATACAAGTATACCGTGACTGTGGGTAATCAATCCATTAAAGTCACCGGTTCCAGTCTGGAGCTCGTCAAGGTAATACTCATCCAGTGATTATGTAAAAATCATCATTTTCGTCTTATTTTTTTTTTTACAATTTCTTTATTAAACAATTAAACCCTTTAGCCGATCTACTTACGTTTATATTAAGAATACTGCCTCATATTTATAGTTTTCTCGATAGTTTCGATCTTTTTGCTCAGAAAAATCTTATTATTGATTTGCAACGTAAAAATCACAACTTTCGTGTCTAATTTTTCTTTTTCTTAACTATTCTTTTTTATTAAACAATTTAACCCTTTAGTCGACCTACTTATGTCCAAATTACAAATATTGCCTCATATTTATAGTTTTCTCGATACTTTCGATCTTTTTGCTTAGAAAAATGTTGTTAATAAAAAAAAAAAATGTTTGCTTTCCGCAGACTGCGAAATTGGTTTTGGAAGATTATTTTTCCGAGCAACTGAATCCCGGTATCGAATACTTCAGTTTCGAAGAGGAGGCTTACGAACCTGGAAGCGTCTCCTCATTGAGTACTCCTTTGACTCCGATGACCCCGTTGACTCCGGTCACTCCGTTGACACCGTTGACTCCGGTGAACGCGAAAGTTCTCGGACGAGAAATGAGTCTCGAGAGCAACGCTACGTCGGAGAGCGAAGAGACATTCAAACCTCTGGGAAACTCCGTGAATGAAATTCCCGCGAAGAAGGGTGAGTGGAGATGATAATTAAATAGAAAAAAAAAATCAAAAAAAAAACATAAATACACGCGGATTTCTCTACCGATTTTTTCCGTTGTTGCGATACTTTTTTTACTTGAATGCTTGTCTCGATGAAAATATGAATGAATAACACCGGTTTCAGAAATCAGAAAGCTCACCTATGAGTTCCTGCTTTTCTGTTCCAAGGGGCCTTACGCGAAGCGGGCTCCAGCAGACTGGGCCCGCGTACAGAAAATGTGTCCGGCCATCGTTCGCAAGGTAGATTGTCGTATGCCCGTGAATGTTTATCATCCCGACGGCACGATTAACAGTCATTTTAACTGCAATGCATCGAACGACATTAACGTTGCTAACCGAGCGTTCATCGAACGTGCCAATGTACCAAAAATTAACTACAGATACTCATGCTGAATTGTTTCATGCTTCACGGATCCGTGCGTCATCGAGCCTCAACTTTTCTTTTTTTTTTTTTTTTTTCTTTCCTAATTCTCAGGTCTCAGGAATAATTGTTTGAATTTTTTTTTTATTCTGTGATTTTGACTTGTTTCGCGATATAAAAAAAAGGCTGTAGAAAAAAGAAAGAGAAACAACGCGAGAATAATCGCTAAGCGAATTACTCATCGCGAGGATTTGTATAGTATTAAACGGATTATTTGGTATTTCGATAATACCAAGTTATGTTATCTTTGTTTGAAAAATAGTGAGAAAGATAGAGAAGATTTAAAGAAAAGAAAGAAAGAACGTATATATTAATTCGTATTAATCGTCTCGAGTAAGAAACCCTTTCAGGGTATATAAAAGCAATCCAAAGATGATTATTGTTTATCGCGTGAATTTTATGTTCCTATAGGTTGTTAAACGATACTAAAGATATTGTGATTTCTTCTAAGAAATGTTATTTTTTTTTTTTTGTGCCATAATTCACCCCCTCGAGGGTACGGTGAATCGACGCGTAAATTCGTATTTCGTTAATTTCGCGTTGGGCATAAGTTCCTTTTAATTTTTATCGAATGCGAGAAGTTTGTTTTACCAGATTGTCTATTTACGTATGTTATATTCTTTTCTTTTTTTTTTGCTCTCGCTTCGTCGTATCTTTTCGGAGCGAAGAACTTTTTGTTTTGAGAACTCGAGAAATATCCCTTGAATCTCGCGATCGTCGAATAATCACAATGTTCCGACGATGTACGGTAATCTCATTCCCAATTTGTGATTAGATTGTAAGCATATCTTTGTACGACATTTCCATTCGAATCGATTATAACAGAAAAAAAAGAAAGAAAAACGCGAGAGAAGAGAAATGTTTGTTACGTTTGCGCAACGACTAACATCGATATCCAATCGATTCTTCTCGATAGTTATATACAAAAAAAGAGATCCCGCGGATTCTCGTCAGTCAAACATCCATTCTTTTTTTCGCGCTGTCTTTCGTTGCGCAATCGTGTCAATTAGCAATAAACGTTCGAACGTTAAAAAGTAAAAAAAAAAAAAAAAAAAAAAAAAAAACAATGTCACGGTGAAGATCTCTATGAATTTGTCAGAGTTTATGCTATTTTGTAGACAAAATTAATCTTCAAGACTATTTTCGATAAACGAGTTTTAGGTATTTTTGACATAAAAAAATGAAGAAAAGAAAAAGCGTTAATCTGTGAAGAAAGTTAGTCTAGTAAGGCTTGTTACATTTATAATGTTTGAAAAAAAAAAAAAAAAAAAAACTTTCGAGATTTATTATATATTGCTCAAGGCGAAACGACTGCTTCAATAGCCTTGCACAATAAAAAAAAAAAAAAAAAAAAAAAAAAAAAAAAAAAAACGAAGAATAAAAGAAACAAAGGTGGCGGTCGAAAAACTGGGCTCGAAATAAATAAGATCGTCGCAACTTTGAGAGACGGATCGTTACAGTGTCTATTCCATTTTGTGATATGCATGACTTGCCCGCACTGGTGAAGCGTGAATAATAAATAAAAAAGCTCGACTTCTGTCCTTTCTTTTGCTCACTGGGTGTGGTACAGTGGACGAAAAAAAAAAAAAAAAAAAAAAATCTCACGCTTGTACAAAACACTTGTGTGCGTGTGTTCGTGTGCGTGAGCGTTGACCAACATCCCAGAGAGACTGGTGAAAGATGCAAAAAAAAAATTATTGAATCAAAAAAAAAAAAAAAAAAAACGCTATCGAACTGCGCGAAAGTTCCGACGCTGAGTGAGAATGAACTGATACACTACGCAATATATAGAAATATAAAAAAAAAATATATATATATATATAATAAAACTAATTTCTTTTCATCAAATAACATTACACTACGATCGTTGGATGTGGTCTTTCTTTCATTACCTTATCATAAGCATGTGACGAGGAATTTTATTCTGTCGAATGCATGCCGCTTCAGCAGAATATAATCGAGAGGTAAGATGTCACACATTTCCGTTTGCTTAACTCACAAAACCAAACCTTTCACTTTTATATGTATTATTTTATCGATCGTTTCGTTATTTCTCAACGATACACAATTGTGGGAGTTAATAACATATTTTTTTAACTTTTTTTTCCGCCAGACACCGATTCGCTGGTTCGAACCGGAGGCCTATAAGGCGAAGGTGGCCGCCGCTGGTTTTGTCACGTTGTTGCCAGCCGGCGAAGTCGACAACGATCCCGAGTGAAAGTAAGCCAAACGTTTTTTCGCGAACTTTAGCTGTGTGCGGAGAGATTCTCCGCACTCGTGAGTGTTTTATTGAATTTTTCAATGATTCATCTTCGAGTTAATTCGCTCGCGTCTTTCTACGACAATAATTTGACGGTGAGACAATCTCTCGATTTCATAGCGCGTCCTACGAAAATCTTAATAATTTTTCTTTTATTTTCGTTGGGATGCAGTTTTTTTATTTCGAATATTTTCGGAAGAACACAATTTTTTTTATTTATTTTTTTTCCTTTATTTATCTGTGTTCAATTTTTCCGTCTTGTAAACGCGGCATCGGCAGAATTCAAGGCGTTGTATTTTGTTGATTAATTAATTTATCGAGTTTTATCGTCGATGAATATCTGCCGTGAGAACGCGTGCGACAAAATACGCAATTTTTTTTGACACGCAAAAACGCGATTCGTGAAAAAAAAATGATCGAAACACGTGATTTAGCATAACTAGTCTAAAAAAAGAAAAAAAAAAAGGAAAAAAAAAAAACAAGTAACTACTAGTCCGGTAGTCGTTCAATTGTGACACGATAACCAAATTAAGTCTACTAATGCCAAAAAAAAAAGAAAAATTTGTAAAGTGATTTTATATTTTGTACGCCAAGGACTGTATTATTGTTGTCACCCACCAAAACGAGGCAGCGATCTCTCGACAGAATTCAAATCCTACAATTTTATGTTTTTTTTTGTTGTTTTTATCATTTTTCAAATATAAAAAAAAAACAAAAATCTGATTTTTTTTCGTGGGTTCTTCTGATACTGGCTATGGTGACGCAGTTAATATTATTTTATCGTTACGAATTCTGTTATGTTTCTAAGAGTTTTTACACACAAACGCACAACTTTAATATTTATTACCTTTACCGCGCCTCATATAATTGCGGGTTGTAATAATAATCGAAATTATTATTATTGCACCAACGTTATTTTAACGTCGAGCGGTAATTTGTTTTTGCTAACTTATTACAATTCATCGACTAACTGCAGTAATATAGTGATATTATTGTAATGTATTGTTTTATTAATAAATTGAAGAGAAACAAAAAAAAAATAAAAAAATATGCAAGCAAACGGCGTTGCGACGATTTATTCAATCGATATGGGATTTCCCGACGAAAGGAACGTCGCGCACACTGCGGCAGGTGGAGAAAGTGCAAAAAAAAAAAAAAATTAATCGAGTAATATCCAATAATTGTTTCTACGAGTTTTTATTATTTCCGTACGTCACAGAAACATCGATATCCCAAATACACGTATACCTATTTACTTTGTGCTCCGCTCTCTTGGTAGCCTAACAGCAAAAAAAAAGAAAAAAAAAAGGAGGAAATAAACGAAAAGTTGAATCTACTTGCGCTTAGAGCTTTGCAAAGATTTAAAAATTTCACAACATCCATCGGACATGCGCTCGCACTTTCGCTCTCGTCTTTCTCTCTCAACGAAGAAACATTCACGATGATAGGGATGGTTTATCAGACGAAATTTTAAACGACTGAAATAATGCGAAAAAGAAAAAAAAAAGAAAAAAAAAAAAAACGAATTAATTTCCAATATCTATAATCTCACATCGTTAATATCCTACAATGATATTTATTGGTTTTCTTTATAATCTAATCTTACTATTATTGGACTTCAATTTCAACGACTAAACGATTGAAAGTTGAATATCTCCAACATATAAAAATTGGCCTACAATAAATAAAAGTGATCCGTTATTTTTTCTTCATCTTTTGCTCTATAAATAAATTAATCACCGTCGTCGAATGAGACTGGGATTTTTTTTCTTTTTCTTTCTCCGGACAATGTTTGAAATATTGTCTTATAAGATTGTGTTGAACCGTAATAGTGGCCGAAATAATATTAAATAACTCGAGACGGGAGGATAATCCGTTCAATCGATATTATCCGATAAATCGGTACGTGGATCATTAAACTAGAGGATTGGCAGTTCTCATCAACAGTGGTTTTTCAACGATATAAACACGCGTGTTACGCAGAGCTTTACGTGTGCAATCGTCTCAGCGTTTTACAAATGAGTCACAGAGAAGTAAAAAGCAATCGCGATATTCGTGCGATAGTATCGAAATATTATGTCTAATAAGAAGAAAATGAAGACGTTTTTCGAAAAACCACTGTTCCAATACCGTACACGAATTTTAGCACAGTTATCTCCTTACATATATATTTATATATAATTATGCGTGTACATGTTGTTTTTTTTGTTTTGTTTTTTTTTTTATATATATATATAGGTGCATACATTGCAAGTTTCAGAATAATGGCTATTCTGGTGTATAAATAAATTGTCAATAGCAGAAATTGATTTCTCGATAGGACTACTTCGTCGAGTACAAAAAAAGTTCCGATCGAAGCTTTTTTTTTTTTTTATTGCCTTGGTAACACGAGAAAACGAAGATGCAGATTTCGACGAAGTCTCCGAGTGTACCGAAGGCATTCCTATTTTGTCATTGCAGTTTTTCTTGTTTTTTTTTTTTTTTTTTTTTTTTCAACGTCCATACAGTCGCGTGTAACGTGACTTATTGCGGAGTGAGCACGACGTGTATGTGAATGTTCGATATACGTTCTTCAGTCGACTTTGAGTCGGTGGGGGCCTCGCAGTTCTCTCGAACTGTACAGAGAGTGCGAAAGGCCCACGCGAATACTTCACCGATCGCGAGAAACGTGCGGCAATGACACAAGAGTAACAATTAAAAGCACACATTACCTTGAAAATTATTATTCTAATCTAAATTGTTTAGCGTCTATAAAATTTGAATTCGCGAGTATCGCGAGTCGTGTTATTTCAATTATTTAAAAACATGATATTTCACTCTCATGTTTATCTTCTTCGTGTTCGATGCGTGATTTTTCGTTTACGTTATATCTTCTTATTTTCTCTCGATTTTTTTTGTCGCATCTTCCGTGGAAAAAGAAAAAAAAAAAAAAAAAGAATCCCTCGAGAAAATATTCTCTGCATCGAGTGAACGAATACGAGCGGAGCGAGAAAACGTTTGTTGTCTACTCAAACCGATTTTTTTTTCTTTTTCTTTTTTTTTTTAAGCAATAAGAGTTTTATTTTCGTTAATCGAGTTTGTATCTTTTTTTTGTTGTTTTTTCTTTCTTAAGTTTTTTTTTTCTATGTACAATCGTTATTCTTCTAGTTCGCACGCATGCGTCTAACTAAAACGGTTGTTAATTCGCGATTTGAGAATCAACACATTACCGAATGTGTAACTTATCGCGAATATATATATTCCGTAATCGCGTACTTTCACTCAATGAGACGGCACTCACGCGCCCAAAGTTGCCTTTCAGTCGCTGCGGCGCCTCTTTTTTCTAATTTTTCTTCCTCGCATCCTTATTATTGCGAGTAATTTTCGTTTTTTTTTGTTTGTCAGCGAACAATTCACAATTACAAATGTGTACTAATTACATTAGGTATAAGAGTCTTCTCCACTGAAATTTTAATACAGCACTTATTTTTTTTTGTTGTTTTTTTTTTTTTACCATTTAGAATACGTTCACACACTCTCGCGTTATATTCTCATTAGACATAAAAAATTATACTGTTGATCTATCTGTTTTTTTTTTTTTTCATTCTTTTTATCCCCCCCTTTGAAAAAGTTCACCCAAACGCGGGTTTTTCGAGCTCAATTTTACTACACCTTTCAGCGACGAGAGATGTTTGCTGTATGCCGGATGTTCGCACTGTTGGAGGGTTAAAATACGTAATCCGCAGTGGCCATGTCTATCGCCCATCTGAATTTGTCTCGTTGAGTCTTATTGTAGATCTTCTCGATCGGAACATCGTACTTTTTACACCTGTAAAATATTATCATCCCGACAAATCAATAAATGGTTAATTACCAATTAATAATAATGGATTATAATTGCTATTAATAATTAATTTCGAAAGTCTCGCTGTTTATTGTAAAAATGATATTTACCATGCAACTGAAATACGAGGATCGAGGTAATTCAGCTTGGAGGTTCCCAACGCGATTTCCTTATTTTCCTCCCTATCGGTCGCGGAGACCTCGAGTTTGCAAAGCTGATCCTTCAGTCGCTCCAGCGCCTTCTTCTTCTTATCGTAATTACTGAAAGCGATTAAACAATTATCATAATTATCGTGAATTCGTATTGAATTGAAAAAAATAAAGACTATAAACTGAAAAAAAAAAAAAAAACTTACACTTTTTCCTTAACGGAGCCGTGTTTAGCTTCTCGTTTAGCGTCTTGGCACTGCCTCTCCGTATCCGCGATCAATTCCTTCTTCGCTTCAATTTTCGCTTTTAAATTTTCCATCGATTTAGCGTGTGTCTTCGGCACGGAGCGTTGATGGTTACAAAGTATAGCGACCGCCCGATTAGCGCGATTGTACGATAATATTTTTTCCGCTATCGTGTCATCGGGATTCGTTAATTGTTCCAACTGCTGTTGCAACGTCCACGAGGCGTTGTAGGTCCTGAAAACCTTCGCTGTTAGGCCCTCCATCAGTTCGTTCAAATGTTTGTTCAACACAGTCGTGTTTAGGCGATCGAATAAATCGTCACCGG
This sequence comes from Buathra laborator, assembly GCA_934046635.1. Taxonomy (NCBI): domain Eukaryota; kingdom Metazoa; phylum Arthropoda; class Insecta; order Hymenoptera; family Ichneumonidae; genus Buathra; species Buathra laborator. The sequence goes on from OW203892.1 coordinate 15,534,127, forward strand.
GGGCTTTGTTCTCCATAAACAGCACGAGATTCTTAAAGACGCGTTTCTCTACCGGTACTTCGTTGTAGTATCTGATAGAGTCTTTACCGAGAAAATCGAATACGACGACGTAATCTTTTCCGTCTTTATGCTCGTGCAACGATATGTGCTCAACTCTTAGAGAACAACAGCCGACTGTGTCCGCTTGATCCTCGTCCTTTTCGTTACCCGCTCTGAGGGCTAATTTATCCACAAAGTACAAAGCCACCGCTCGCTGCCTTATGCGCATCTCTTTGCTCTTCCAGTCTTCTCGATATTCCGCTCGTATCTTGTCGATAGATTTTGCCAATTTTCTCGCCGTTTCGTACTTTTGCCAATCCTTCTCACCCTTCAATTTACTCGAGGGATTCAACATTACGTATTTCACCTGTCCTTGAACGTTCTCCGTCCACGAGGCGAGCCACGTTACGTTGGGATCGTGACGTACCTCTTTCCATTTACGTCCCGGCGGAGGCTTCGGGATGTTAGAATCTTTCGAACAATTTATCAGAACATCTTCGGGTCTCACGCGCTTCTTCAGCTTTCCCATTTTTGGATGTTCGCCACGACCTCGGAATAGACCGGGCGGTTCGATCTTAAAATTACCGATCTTCTCCTTGTGTCCGTCTATCGTGCAAAAACCGTATTCTTTCTGCGTTCTCTCGTTGTCCTCCTTTATCACCAATTTCTCTTCCTTCGTCATGGCCTTTCGCTCTTCGGATTTTTGCAAAAAGTACGTATGCATCTCCTTGAAATTGCATTTGCTGAGATCCATTATTTTTGATCTCTCGGAATCCGTCATCACCTCTCGCCAATCGTGAAAGAAATTGTCGTTGAATACTTTTTTGGTGGTGTAGTCGTGATCCAACATACGAGCGTAGAACGTCGCTACCTCCTCCGTGTCTTGACTCAGCTTCATCTCTTTGCCGTTGTAGTAAAACTTCACGCTCGGCGGCAGCGGCTCGTAAGCCGGAGCAAAAACTGGACCCCTGTGCTCCAAATAATGCCACTTGGAGCCGTCGTTCTTCTTCTCCTCTTCCCACCTTTTTCAAAAAAATTTTAAATAAACGAAATTAATTGAAGAATCGCGAAGTCTTTTTGGTGAGAAGTAAAATAGCTTCAAGTGTTTTTAAGTTTATATTAACGCGAAAAATGTATATAATAATGAGTACCGTTGCATGGATTCACTAAAATTGTACATGAAAACATCTTTGGTAGTTTTAGGTTCAGTAGAGGAATTAGAATTTTATTATAATTCATAAACAATGTATTAAGGTCCATTATCTGATTATTCTGCATCCCTGCAAAAGGACCGAAACAATGTTTGCGGATAATTTACATTTTTTTAAACTCAATTTTCAAAAGGGCTGCAAAGCTTTTTGAGGGTTCCTTTCATTTTTTTAACTTAATTCCTCAAATGTCCGTAACGTCTTTTTGAGGAACTCTTCTATTTTTTTAACTTATTTTTTATAAGTGGCGTAATACTTTTGCCATGACGCAAGGCATTTTTTTCACTCAATTCCTCGAAGGAACCCAACGTTTCTTGCAGACACTTTGCATTTTTTAAACGCAATCCTCAAAAATGTCGCAACGCTTTTCACAGATACTGCATTTTTTAAAAATGTAATTCCCAGAAGAATTTTAACGTTTTCTGTGGAAACTCCATTATTTTAATTCACTTTCTTGAAGAACCGTAAAACTTGTTGCCAATACTTTGTATTTCGTATCGTCGATTCCAAAAACTCCCGTAAGGTTTACTGACGATACTTTGCATTGTTTTTACTCGATTCCCCGAAAACCCGTAGCGCTTTTTAGCAACACGTTTTTTTTTGTATTTCATTAATTCATATTAAATCGCTGCAAAGATGTTTCACACAAAAAAATTAACAATACGAACGCTCACTTCTTAATCATATTGCTTTTCAATTGTTTCTTCAACTTCGGACTACATAACCTCGCAACGGGAACGCACTGTAATCGCGGTTGTACGGATTTAAAACGCGAAAAATTCGTCAGCAATGCTGTCGATATTACTGCGACTGCATTAACCAGTCTTCTGTTCATTCTCGCACCTCGTCGAGAATCTTTGCATTATTTTTCGACGATTACGAGAACGAGCGTAACATTACGGCAAAAAAAGAAAAAGAAACGAAAAAAGTCGCGTGAAACATCGAGATGGAGAAAATAAAAAAAATTGAGGTTATGTTCGACGTCGATCACGTGACGAGGATCGCGTAAATTCCTCGCTACTCGGCAGGCAACATGCGTTATATATACATATATATGTGTTTCGTATATGAAACCCTTACCATTTCCATACTTCGACTTCCTCCTCCTTCTTCTTCTTCTTTCGAGGACTCGTAGTCGGAGTCGAAGATTTCGAGGGCTTCGAACTCTTCTTCTTGGGTTTCTGTATCGGCAAAACGCGAGAAAAACAGGTTTCGCGTTAAAAATAGGACGTCGAAATAAAAAACTAATATATATATACATGACTGCAGATTCGTGATAATCGATCGAAAATGATTATTATATATTAATGGAAATGTTTCCGCTGACCTCGGTTGGCTCGTCGTACTCCTCATCGTCCGAGTGTTTCCTCTTTTTCTTTTTCGTCTTTGTAGACTCTTTTTTGGGTTTCTTTCTCGCGGACAACGGTAGATCCTCCTCGTCGTCGGACTCGACGATTTTTCGTTTAACGTGAGGCGACGAGGCGGTTCGCGCGCTCTGCGGAACAAAAACAAACACGCGAAATTCGCGGGATCCGTATCAAACGAACGGGTAATGCGCGAAATAATTCGGCGCGAAGTTTACGAACCAATTGTGAAGACGATACTCGTGGCAGTGGCTCTAATTCATAGCGGTTACTATCTAACGACAGAGTAGAGGTACAGACCTTCGGATTTTTGTATAACACAGTGTTAATTTCATACTTAACGCCACCGCTCATTTTTTTTTTTTTTTTTTTTTCTATATTTATCTTTTTTTCAATCTCAAGGGTTTCTAAGATCCGTGAATTATTTTAAAAGCAACGAATGAAAATTTTGATACGGAAAATGTAGGGTTGACAAGCCTAATCAGTTCGACAAAATACCGGAAACAAGAGAAAGCTGAGGGATATATGTGTTTGAGATGTACCAGCGGAATATCTTCTTCCGAATCGTCCTCAGTTTTAATTGTCGTGTTATGAAGCTCGGAGAGACGAGTATCGTTTGCGTCGGTAGAATCCAAATTGGCATCGTCCCGGATATCGTCGTCTTCCTCTTTGATGTAGAGAGGCGGCTCCTCGCCACTGTCGTCGTCGTCTTCCGGTTCTATTGCCTGAGTCACGGGTTCCTGCGTTAAAATATAACAAAATAATTTATTAATAAAAATGTTGTTACTTATTTCGATTAATCGATGAAGAAAAAAAGTCGAAAATGTGCACCTCTTTGATCTCCGACTTGTACACGTTGTTGTGATGAACCTCGTGCCTCTCGTAGCTTTCAGTCTTAATATCGTAATCCTCCTTAATCTTTGGCTCTTCCTTGATCTTCGATTCCTTCTTACTCTTTTCATCGCGATGCTTGGCTGCATCGAATAAACGGTTGACGATAAATAGAAGTGATTTAAACAAAAAAACACCGATAAGATGTTTGTTTGCAATTAAAAAACAAAAAAAAAAAAAACAAATTGCGCATCTTACATCTTTCCTTGTCGTGACGATGACGATCTTTATCCTTGTCATGTCGATGCTTGTCCTTGTCGGACGAGCGATGCTTGTCTTTTTCAGGCGAGGAGTGAGAAGTGGAATGCCTGTCCTTATCCTTCTCGGAGGAATGTTTGCGATCCTTATCCTTGTCTTTCGACGACAAACTCTTGTCCTTATCCTTATCACGGGAACTAGAGCTGTTCACCGAGCTATGCTTATGTTTGTCCTTACTACGCGAACTCTCCTTGTCCTTACTTGAGCTGCTCTCCTTATCCTTGGAACTGACATGATGTCTGAAAAAAAAAAAATTGTTAATAAATTTGAAATATTTCAAACATAATTTTCTTGCAATGAAAAACCACGAGAATTTACCAAAAAAGAAATCTTAATAAAATTTTTATTTTAACAAAAGTTTTTTATTAAAATTTTTTTAAGAAAAGTTGAAAAAAAAATTTTTAAGTAAAAAAAAAAAATTAAAAAAAAGGAATTTTTTTTTATTAATTTTAAGAAAAGGAATTTTTTTTTTAATTTTAAGAAAAGCAATTTTTTTTTTTTTAATTTTCAGAAAAGGAATTTTTTTTTTTTTATTTTCAGAAAAGGAATTTTCTTTTTTTTTGTAATGAAAAAAATAAAAAAAAAAATGTTCGAAAAAAAAAAATGGTTTATATACTTGTCTTTATCCTTGGAACTGGAACTACTAGACTTGTGATGATGATCTTTACTCTTCTCCTTGTCCTTATCTTTGGTCGAGGAGCTACTACTGCTACTTTTGTGGTCCTTGTCTTTGCTCGACGATGAGCTACTCTTCTTGTCTTTATCCTTGCTACTGCTGCTACCGCTTCCATGCTTGTCCTTGGAACTTGAACTTGAACTATGCTTATGCCTATCCTTATCGCGATGCTCGCTCTTATGGCTCTTTTCCTTGTCCCTGTTTCGATCCTTGTCTTTGTGATCGGATTTGTGAGAGCGCTCCTTGTCCCTGTCTCTATGTTCCGACTTGTGCTCCTTCTTCCGATCGAAACCATTGGACATGCCATTCATATGAGCATCTAAGAGAAAAAAAACATTTTTTTTTTTCAATCATCAAGAATAATGAATATTCCAACATTAAATTCGTATTTTGTTGAAAATTTTTTTTTTTTCCACTTATATACGAATTTTAAAAAAATAGCGACATCCGATTTTGATTGAGAAAAAAAAAAAAAAATCGCGGAAAAAAAGTAAAAATTTCGAACACCGACACGCCGGTATTAACGTGCCCGTGTACCGCGCGTGTCCCGAAAAAAAAATGCGCTAATAACGTTTGCAATATTAATTTCGGCGTTATCGAGTGGCATACGCGATAAATAAACGTTGACGAAATACGCGCGTTGTTTCCGTTATGCGATGTACAAGTACGTCGTTTATAGTCGTAAATAATTCGAGGGAATATCGAAAGGTAGGTAGGTACAAATCTGGAGCATGTGAAACGAAGCACGTGTCGCCTTTAGGCCGCGTCCGATCGTTCGGCGGGTTAAACATTCGTTCGCGAGTGATAGCTACGTTTTTTTTTTTTTTGTTTTTTTTTTTTTTTATTATACGTAATCTCGCAGTGAACGGGAATCGTACACTTTTCGCTCGGTACACGCGATACGTGGTAACCCATGCCAAGCTTTACTTACCTCCATGATTCCCGGCCGCGCTGCTATTCTCCTTCGATATTTTGTCCTGCAAATGAATTAATGATAATAACATTTAAAAAATTCTCGATTCATTGTATCATTCGTTCGACAATAAGGGGATTCGGATTTAACGGAATTTCGTCAGTATCGGACTCTGGCATCGGAAAAACGAGGTACGTGGGGACTTAGCCGCAGACGCCATTTTGGGACTTAGAAAAATTTCGCGTCCTCGCGCGTGCAGTATTTCAAGAGAAAGCAGTGAAAACCCGTGAATTTAACGAAAAAACAAGCACGTACGTGCTTCCGTATGATCGATTATAGACGTATTGACGACTTACCGTATCGGAATTTGGCCGGGATACGGCCTGCTCGACCTCCATTTCCGACTTGCAAACGCAACTTCCACTGATAGACTCTGGCACCGAAGGAGAACTCTAACACACGAGAGGCGGCGAAGAGTTAGTCCGAAGGGGACACGCACACACCAAGTCTCACCTCTCGGTCGCTACTCCGCAAGACTACGCGATCCCTCGGCCAAGCGACTAAGTGCCAGAAAAACGGTAGTGCGCGTGCGTCGATAAACTCCGCCCAAATCGCCGCCACACGGTTCTCGAAAGACTCTGCATTTGTCCGTCGTTTTCGTCTCTCTCACTCGATTATTCGAGAATTCTCTCCCCGAGAAGCGTTCGACTAACGTGTCGGGACTCTTCCGATTTCATTCGCTTACACCAAAATTCCTTGAATTATCGGTCCATTGGCGACCACATTTTTTAAAATGTTTTTCGAGTAGCGGGAGTTGGAAGACGGAAAAAAAACATCGATAATAAACGTCAGACAAATTTGTTTTCATGTACAATACTTGTATTCATTATTCCTCATTCGGACGTGTGGTCGCGATATTTCTTACGCACCAAATTATAAACATGAATCAATTACATCTCGCTATTGTCAAACATTCTCCAATCGCATCAACATCATTTCATTTACACTATGCTTCGTAGTTTATGTACTTTTCTAGATTATGCTTAAAAAAAAAAAAAAAAAAAAAAAAAAAAAAAAAACTGCTTCCTTCTTAAAAATAATAATAGCATGCAAATCGTAATGACAATCGTAATAATTATTGTAAAAAAAAAAAAAATGGGTCCTGGCGTTATTAAAATGTTCGTCACGATTTTTTTTTGTCTCGTAATTCTACATTCACTTATCTAGATGCATCCTTACGGTAACAAAATAGTTTGTACAATATACAGGCAGCAACTGACGCATTTCGATGGCGTTCGACGCGCGTTGCCGTCTTGTCGGCTGTAATCGTTTTTTCTTTTTTTTTTTTTTTCAGCATCTTGAACACTATGATGTTTCTCACAGTTTTGAATATTCCGGTTTACCCTCCGCGTTCCACGTAGTCTTCATTTTTTGAAAAGCCATTACGGCGTACAATGCTGTAACATCGAATGATATTTATTAATTCACGCCTCGTCAAGCTGAACGTAAAATAGTTTAAGGTATAACTACAATTTTTCTGATACGAGTTAAAGAGACGCTAAATCAATTTTCCGTTAGGATTAAACGCCTTTCTTTTATGTTTCTACCGTAAGGATTTACCCGCGTAAATCCCTTAAAACGCGCGAGAATGATGTGCCGAAAGTACAATGAGAATTATTGCCCCTTCGCTGAACTACCTGCCGCCGAACTACCTGTTCGACGCGTCGTAAACGTTTTGCACACGCGTGCGTTTAATACTCACAGGTAGCTTCCCATTCCGCTTGAGAAAGAGTACCGATCTTGCGATGTCCGGTCGAGCTTTGCATGTGCAAAATAGCGTGCGAGTAATCGCCGGCACTCTGTCCCAACAGAGGAGCTTCGAGATAAGGTGGATAAGTCTCGAGTGCCTGCATCTTTCCCAACAGCGATCTACCTTCGCCCTTCATGCGCTCGTAAAAATCTTCGAATCTCTCGAACATCACGAAATCGAGACCGAACTTAAGTGCGAGTTTACGAAGCGTCGGTAAATGAACGAGAAATTCCGGACAATCGACGACTCCCTCGAGACAAAAATTGTACTTAGCCCCGAATAGAGGCGGCGGCTTTGTTTTGTCGCATTGAAAATCAACGGTGTACAAGTCGTTGCCGTACTTATTGCCCTCGCATTTATGCCATCGAGAACTGTAAAAAAAAAAAGAAAAAAACAAATGGCAATGAGTTCGAGTCGTAATTATTATTTTTCGCGGCAATTTTAGCGCTCGAGCTGATGGAGAACTTACACCAAATCGTAAGCGTCGGGAATAGTAGCGATGAAGTAACCACCGGGCCGCAGACTCTCGCCGGCATTTCTCAACATGCATTCGGCTTGCTGTAGCGATTCGAAACTATAATGGAACGCAAATTGGCAGCTTACGAGATCCAGCTTTAGGCTGGGGTCCTTGTATTTTTCCCTTAAACGCACCTGAAACCTTACGTTTTAACGAATTTCTATTGTCAATCGCCTCTTATCTCCGGCGTACAGAGTGTCGGCGATCCAAAGACTTTAGCTTCGCCAAATTAACAACATTGTACGACATTCTTTTTAAAAACGGAACAAACGGCAATGCAATAACGTTATTCGTAATTTTTATGTTTATTACGCGTTTACCTTGGTGCAGTCGTAGTTGAGAAATTCGGCGGTAAAAATCGGCGCGAAGCCGCGATCGTTGCTGCTTCTACCAAGCATATCGTTGTAACGCGATTGACACTGTTCTACCGATACGCTCGCGATATCGGCGCATATGAGATGCGATATGTTGGTTTTGCGCCATTTTAAGAGATCGCCACCCTTGCCGCAGCACATGTCCAATACTCTCAACGGCGCTCCGTGACTGTTGTCCTGCCTCACCTTCGCCAAATATTCGCCTGTTTAGAAAAAAAAACAATAACATTTTTTATACGTCAAAAAAAATTTTACGTTGAAAAAAAAAAAAAATTGAAAAATTGCTTTACTCACTAATCAGCATGCTTTTTATCCAATTATTAAAATTTCTCATGTAAACAATGCGACTTTGATTTCTCTGGCTTAATCCCTTCTCCGCCAAGGAATTGTAATGTTCCGCAACCACCGAGCTGTTGGCCGTTGATTTCTCTGCTTCCTCCGCATCACGACTCGTACCGGTGGACAGATCGGACGGAGAGCCGGAACTCTGAAAAAACAGGTAAAGGTATAAAAAGAACATTATGAATATTCATACTTTGGCGTGTATGAGATAAACGCAGCATATTTTTTTACATACTTTTTTTTCCTCGAGTTTTCGATCGTCCGAACTTTTCGGTTGATTATTTTTATCCCCGAAATTCGTATCGTCCGGCGATGAATCCTCGCGATTCTTCTCCGCGTTCTTATCGGCGGCATCGTCACGATACGAAGACATTTCGAATCGCCGTGGAACGATTATGTATATATATATATGTAAATAGTGTTTACTATATCGGAATAAAATACACGACAGTCCGCTGACGGTGAAAACTCTTGGATATCCCACTTTCGGTGACTCTATTTCGCGCTCAACAATGCGCGAGCGTCGTTCACGAGCCGCATTACTTGTTCAGTGACAAACGTAATAAAGGGCTTTTTGTTTTAATACACGCACAAACGAGAATCAGTAACACTGCGGCAAGCGGTAACCGAGACATCCATTCACCATACTGTTTTTTTTTACACCGCAATCGAGAATGCCCCAATGTAGCCGAATCGAAGCGCCCTAATGCAAAGTTGGAGAGTTTCGGTGCTGAGTGAAGTTGGCACGTTACAAGAGTTATCAACGTTTAGATAATAATTCGTGAAATCGTTGAATATTCGTTTTTTCGTAATAAACGGCCATAATTATTGGTTATGCAAAGTTTCGATAACGCGATGACTCGTGGCGTTAAGAATGCGTCGACAACAATGTTTCGAATTATTTACGAAACAATTGTAATTCCTCGTTCGAGTTCGCTTATGTCATACTCGCCGGTTGGCAAACCTTTCGTTACGTTCTCCGACAGTATCGAATGAGACACCGACGTCAGACCGCAGTGATCCGTACAGCGGAGTAGCACTCGGCGCGTCTCGCCGCGAGAAACGTAAGATATTGAAAAATTCGTATATTCTTCGCGAGTTAATTTCAAACGAAGATTAGACGCCTAACAGCGCGGGGTAAAGCTTCGGTGAGGTGAGTTATCGACGAGACGATTCGTTCGTTAAATCGCCACAAGCTCGTTACTTTTCATTCATCAGGACGTCATGTTTTGATGGTTAAGCGGTACGAGGAATCGGCACCCACGACGTGAGAAATGGACACGATTGTCGGAAGAACCACGAGATACGCGGAACACGTACTACGAACGACGTCTGGTTTCGCATCCAAAGTTTCGTTAAAAACACCTGTTCGTTGTCTTTGCTACTGCGATTCGAGACAACAGAATGGCAAAGCTTATGGTGAGTCGAAAATTCTGCGTTCGCCAAACCAAAAATTCAATGAAGTATCGTGTTTTTCAGAGACTAACGATCGTTGGAAAATAGCCAGTGGCAGTTATCTCACTGGCCTCGCCTCACCAAATTCCATTACCTCAAGGATCGTCGTCAAAAATTTATTTCCCTACAATGGGGAAATTGTTGCTGCGTTCTCTAGTAGCGCTACTCAACAACCCCCCAAGGAAAGTGAACCCCCCAAGGAGGGCGAACCTCCGCTTCCGGAGAAACAATCGATTTTTCAGAAAATGAAACAATTGACCAAAGATTATTGGCACATTCTCATTCCTGTGCATGTAGTTACTTCCATTGGATGGGCATCGATATTTTATGCCGCCGCCAAAAAGTATGTTAGGCACAGGAAAATTATTTCGCGTTTTTTTCCAATTTTTTTTCCAGATGAAATTTTCGTAATTATAGTTTTTTGTCCCGGATAGCGGCGTTGACATAGTCAGTATAATGGAGTATCTTAATCTTGGCGAAAGATACTTGGATCTTATGAGAGGTTCCAATGCTGGACATTGGGCAGTTACTTACGCTCTTTACAAACTTGCCACACCACTAAGATATACAGTAACAGTTGGTAAGGAAAAATTCAATTATTTTGTAAGAAATTAATCAATGTACGACAATTATTGGAATTTTCGATTTTTTTTTTTTTTTTTTTTTTTTAAGGTGGAACTACAATGAGTATACGATATTTGAACAAAATGGGATATCTCAAGTTCAAGCCACGTTCGACGATCAAGGTGAGCCTTGCCTTCCGCTCATTGAAATACTGAAAATATTGCGTCATTTTTTTTCCTTCATGCGATTCGTCGAAAATAAATGATTTCCAACTTTTTCTATGTACACGCCGCTAAAAATCGCAGACTGTCCGTAAGATGTTACATAGGTCATTGAAATTATAACTCTTAGTTTTGCACTTTTTGTATATGTCTCTGGCATTACTATTGTTGCACGATATTTATTAGACTATGCGAAATAGATTTTTTAATTTTTTTTAATCGGAGCCATTTGGTGTAAGTCATTGATATGAGATTAACAAACTTTTTACTCGAATTTTTCATAATATTTCAATGGGGAAACGTTTTTTTCTTTCGTAGGAAACGCAATCAAGCAAATGCGCAACGGAACACAGGGAAAAATACGCTAAAACAGGGTTCAAGGATCAGCAACAAACAGAACCGCCAAAAACTTAGCACACGTGCTTGAGAGACATGCTGTACAATGCAACGAGAATGAAAACGAAGGGAAAAAATAAATTTATCGCGCGTAGACTCATTGACGCCCGAATGCTCGATGTGCACTATACTTGAATGTCCTATATATATATATATATATGTTATTGCTTACCATAAAAGAATATATGTAAATATTTATTTGGTGAGATATCAATATCGAGAAACTCGCGATCCATCATCCGTTTTTTTTCCTTTTTTTTTTTTCTTCAAATAATTATCCGTGTATATAGTGTAAACATGGTAAATATCTGCCGCTAAATGATAAACGACTAGACGGATATTATATCGGTATATTTATTTTTTAAAACAATTGGTAATTCACCTTGCGTACATATGTTTTAAATAAAAAAATTTTAAAAATTGTACTTTTATCTACAAAATACTTTCTAGAGTCGTTAACGTACGAATTAACTACGATAATATATCATATTTAATAGATTAATGTTAAATTGACAACAATTAGATTTTTTGGCAGCTTGATTTGTGCGTCTTTCAATCTTTTTTTTTTGCTTTTTTTTTTTCATATAATATCGTGCAATTTTCGCAGCGAAAAACTGCCTTTTTCTTTATTCTTTCGCGATTATTTTATTTTTTCATTCAACGTTCATAATATTCTACATATATCATATGTATTATCCCGATATATTGCGAGTTCAGAGTCAAAGGATGATAAGAAAAGAATGATTTTTTTTTTTTTTCGTATAAAAAGGTAATATCGGTCTTCGGTGCGGACATTGATGTCAGTGAAACAACGATCGTTCATGAATATCACAAAATCTCTGACGTTGTACGTCGATCGCGAATAAAAAAAAGAAAAAAAAAACGCCGAGTGGTTTTCACTTGTATTATCTAACATCGCGACAGAGTCGAGTATCGATTTTTTCAGTTTTTACGAATTGGTTGTTTATAAAAAAAAAAACGAGTCAAAAAATTTGTAGAGCTTATAATGATTAATGAGTAGACACGTTGAGGATGAACGACGTTGCAACAACATATATATACAAATAAAAAACACGACAATATTCGAAGTGTCTTTTATCGCCCAACAAATAAAAAAACAAAAAAAAAAAAATGTTTCGTTATTATGCTATCATATCACAGTTGCCTGCGCAACTCTCACCCACGCGCGTCTCTTCGTATTAGCTAACGACACGTACCGCGACCTCCCTTACGCGATGGGGGAGTACATTGGGCAATAAATACCTCTAAAAATTCATAAATATATTATATCCTAATAAATTGATGATAAAAGGGGTTTTATAACGATTATCGCGTTTTTCAACAACATAAACGCGTATATCGAGTCACAAATATAATACGGACGATGTAACATAAAATTTGTAATCTCGACACGATTACTTAAGCACGTCGTTTGATTATTTTTATTCAGATCGTCGATTATCCCGTGTATATTGCTGTGCCGCCGATGCACTTTTGCGCACGAGAAATTATCGCGAAGTATGACGATCTTGTCGCGAGTACATTGAATCACATACGTAAAATAATACGTACTAAAGAATTTTTTTGTTTTTACGATTCTATTAGCCCATAAATTGATAACTCGCCGAAACGGGTTGAGGAGCTCGCGGTTGAGTGTGAGAAATTCGTTGAATATGACAAGCGCGACACATAAGTCGACCCTCGAGAGGATAGCAACGTTTGTCCGGTTCGTCGGTCAATTGCATTCCGCAGTCCTCGCAGACGTAGCAATCGACGTGAAAATCTCGATCCATCGAGACGACGCGCACAGTCTCTTCTGTGCCCTATAAAAAAAAAAAACCAAAATACTTATATTAGTAAAATCATCGATATAAATGATGAATTATTGTTAAATTTTGTTTTTCCCACCTCCACCGGCGTAATTCCTTTGCCGCAGGACGCGCACTTTGGAGCGAACATTCTGTGATAATCGTTGACGCAATAAATCTTATTGTCGACGTCAACGGTGAAGGGAACACCGTCGAGGCATTCGTTGCACACGCAGCACCTGAAGCACCCTGGATGATAGGATTTTCCCATTGCTTGAAGGATCTGTAGAAAAAGAAAAGATACAAAATAAAAATAACGTATAGAAATCGGTTATCGGCTTGAGATTCTGGTCGTACGTGACTCTCACCATTTCCATTATTAGGTGACCGCAGATAGCACATTTTTCAGCGGTTTGCTGAAAGCCGGAATACTGTAAAAAAAATAAATGAAATTAAAAAAAATCGATGAGGAAGAAATATTAAATGAATCAACTGGAAGCAGAGATCCGCGAGGGAACCTACCAGATAGTCTTCTTCGCAGTAAACGCGTCCGTGAACGTTGTAAAAGGCTTTTCCACGCAAAGCTCTTCCGCAGGAACAACATATGAAGCAATTCGTGTGATAAAGATTACCCATTGCTTGACACGCTTGTCCAGCGCCGGTTACTTTTTCTCCGCAGGTGTGGCAAATACCTTGAAATTTGAGAATAAAAAAAAATGATTAAAAATCTCTCGAGAATAATCAGTAAGTACATCGGAGGCACCAGGTAATGGGCCTTCAATCGATAATAGCTACGATGAAATATTAGTTCCAACAAATATCAAACTCACAGCTAGAAATTGGAAGAATAGATCGCGCCATAGTGAAACGTGAGTTAACAGTCGTCAGGACGGAAGAATCGTAAACGAGAATATGCTAAACTGCGATGCGGACAAATAGTAGTGTATACTATGCGACACAAATTCGCTACGCGGTCGGATCGTTCGAGGAGAGAGAAAGAGAGAGAGAGAGAGAGAGAGAGAGAGAGAGAGAGAGAGAGAGAGAGAGAGAGAGAGAGAGAGAGAGACTGGAGTTTAGCAGTTGTCGCGAGTGTCTGAGTGGTCTATCTATAACGAGATTAGTTTCTACTGCGCGCGAAGGTATTCGAACAGCGGAGACATATGCAAACGAGAGAAACCGAACCTACAATACGTTACAATTCACGTATCTAATATCATCGTCAACTTATAAAAAAAAAATCATTATACTCAATGGAATGCACAGAGACGAAAATTGAAAAAGGAATTGCATACCAAAGTATTCGCCCTCTTCTTCCTGCTTCTCCATTTCCTCTTCCAATTGTCTCGTCAGCTCTTCGATTTTGCGCTCCGCTTCCGTTGGCCCCTGAATTACAAAAAAAAAAAAGTATTATTAAGCGTTCTGAATAATTCAACTACTTTGGAATTCTCGTGGAGTAAAAATTGGATCGAATTTAATTTCCCATTATTATTCGGCTGTTTTCGATTGAACAACGAATTTATATAAAATTCGTAGTTTCCGTAAAGTATAAATTCGATAGAATTTAATTTCGCCTTATTATTCGTTTCTGTTTCATTGAACAAGAAATTTATATAAAATACGTAGTTTCGTATAGTAGAAATTGCATCGAATCTAATTTCCCATTATTATTCGCCATCTTTTCATCGAACGATGAATTTATATAACTATAGATCTTCAATCGAAGAATTATAATTGATATCATTAAAATTATCGGTCTTATCGATGCATTGCGAAGGATAAGAAAGTAACGTACCGAAGGTCTCGGTGGTGTAACATTGTAAGGAAGGAGTCCTTTTCCCTGCACAGGTTTAACGGGTGGACTGGCGGATCTTCGTAAATCGTGTTCCGGCTCGACGGCCCGCTGTAGTACGGGAACTCCGGCATTGAGAAAAACCGGTCCAGCAACGCCGCTCGTAACTCCGGGCGGCAGACTGGTGATCCTCGGTCCGTTGCTGGAAAAATCTTCGCTCGCAGCGGTAGCTGCGCTCGTAACCGGCGCTTGGACTTGTCCCCTTACAGGACTTCCGCTTGCAGCGGCGACAAAAGACGTCGGAACTTGTCGAGCAGTGACTCCGACATTTTGGGGAATAGCTTCGAGCGTTGAAGTTGGATGCGTAGGACTGGTCTTCGGCGAATTCCTCGTCCCATTGTTGTGTTGCACCGCAGGAGAATTTCTCGATTGTTCATTGCGCGCACCGTGCGAATGCGACAACGAATCGCGGGACGGCATATAGAGAGCAGGTGAATTTCTATTGGCCGAAGTTTCCGCACCTTCGGGATGATAATTTCTCTCATTCTGTTGATTCGCCGCTAATCTCATTTGATCCGAACGATTGGACGAGTAAATCGGTGAATTTCTAGCGGGAAAATCTCCGCGATTATCGGAATGATGATAGGAACGATCGTTTTGGGGTATCGTACTGGTGATCGTAGCACCAGGTAGAGAATTTCTCGTCGAGTAGACCGTCGGTGAATTTCGACAATTGGGCGAAGGCTGTCCGGGACCCGAATAAACCGGTGAATTCCTCGATTGGGAATCGCCGGGATAAGTCTGTCCGGAATTTCGGGACGATGCGTCGACGTATTGCTTGTAAACTTGCGAATTATCTTGACGATAAGGCGGAGTGGGTCCACCTTCGCTCTGGGAGTGTCGATAATTTCCCTGACTTCCGGAATTGTCGATTATCGGACCGCGATAGTGATGACTCGGTTCGGGCGGTAAACGAATCGGCGGGGATTCGCTGTGATACGGATTATTCGTTCTCGGCGAATTTTGCTGCTGTTGTTGCTGCTGTTGTTGCTGTTGCTGATCCGCGGGATAGCTGTAGCTTCTCGGTGCGGTTTGGAGCTCCGATGGTGGAACGTACGCGGCGCTACGGCCGCTCTGCAAATCCGCCGATGACGAATTCGAAGCCGAAAGATATCTCGACGAGGAATCTTGCTGCGAGGAAACACCGCGTGGCAACGACGTTCCGTCGTAACTCTGACCTCGAGTTCCTCTTTGCTGCTGCTGTAAAAAAAAAAAGAAAAAAAAAATGAGTAAAAGTACCGAAACTCGATAAAAATGACTCAACGAATGACTAATCAACGCGAGTGTTTGCGAAAGCGTTTCTATGGGTCTGTATACCTTTCCAGTCATGACGACATAATCCCCACCGTTGATGTTCGCCGGATGATAGTAATTCGGTACCTGAGGCCCGGGTTTGTTCTGTCCATCATTTTCAAAATGCGAGACTTCCTGTATATTTTCGTATACCGGCGGAGCTTCGTACGGTGGCAATTCTTTGGCCGGTGAGGCGGTCTGATAACGATTGCCGCTCGGCACTTGAGGCTGTGCTTTCCGAAAAGTCGCCTCGTAAGTTTCGCCGGCGAGAGAACCGCGTGGACTGCTTCTCGGACTTTTTCGCGAATCTACAGGATGATAATAAGGCGGCGCTTGCTGCTGGGGATAATATTCGATATTTTCGTAAACTGGCGCTTGGGATTGCTGCTGTTGAGAATTGGAACGCGGCTGATGGTGAAGATGTTCGACGGGTTTCGGAGTTGCGAAACGCGAAGATGCGATTATATTTTCGCGTTCGTACATCTTATAGTCGGGCGGCTGTAGCGGCGCTTGCCGATTCGTCTGCTGCTGGTGCTGTTCTCCTGACGGACCGGTCAAGGCGCCACCTTCTATGAAACTCTCGATGGCACCGAGAGGCCTCGGGCCCCGCGAGGCGTCCCTGGCGTGTTGTTGCTGCTGTTGCTGCTGTTGGGATACTTGGAGCTGATTCCTCGCGACGACGGGTACCTGAGCCTCGGGCCTCGAGCCGCCCGAGACACGCCCGCCGCCGCCGCCGCCGCCGACGACGGCATTACGCTCCGTCGACGATTCATCACCGAGCTGGAGGTAACCGAGCTTGTGAACGTATGCGTCAGCTGAGTCGCACATTGGCCGAAATAAAACAACGAATATCCAAAAATCACCGAGGGTAATAAAACTCGAAAAATCGTATATTTTTTCCGGCGAGAAAATAACTTTTTTTTGTTTTTCTCGTAAATAAGTGCTCCGTTTTCGTCCTTAAACGGATATAATAATAAAAACGTTAGTATGGGAGAATCTTGACCTTAGGATTTTATGCTTGTTCGAGACGCTTTTTTTTGCATATATGTAGTTGTATATAGTATGGAACGGCCGGTAGGCACGCAGTGTTATTCGCCCCGGTTGTATATTTTTCTTTATCTCGGTCTTCCGACACCCCGTTCCCACGATCGACAATGCCCCTACGCTGTGCTGTGCTTTCTTTATATATATATATATATCTCAGGTAGAAGTTACTGCCGCTTTTGGTGCTACTTCTTCTCGACGCACTGCTCGATCACTGCCGATCGTCTCTGACATTACTGCGTGAAACGTACGGTTAAATGACGCGCCTCCCAAAGGATCAACGACGAAATTTTGACCAATAGGTTAATTCGTGACGAAGAAATTACCGAGAAAAACGTTCCTTCTTATTATTTGTTTTCTTATCAAAATACGAATTTCTTTTGAGTTTACTCCGATATCGAATCTTCTCCGATATCTTTTTTTTTTAATTATCGATTTCCTGGTAGTAATTTTAAGCGTTGTATTGTCTTTTGTGTGATTTACTTTTGTTCTCCGTCTTTTTCTTTTTCTTGAATTTTCGTGAACGTGAGACTCCTTTTCGTCTCGCGGAAGGACAGACACGTCGCTCTATCGGGATTATTCCTCCGCGCCCCGTAGGCGTTAATCGTGTATATATATATATTAATAGATCCTCTGTTTGTCGGAGGATGTCCGAGTGTGTGAAAAATAAAATGCGCGCAGAATCGGAGCCGAACGGAACGGATCGTTCCTGCTCCGGGCCGCACTTCGGGTTACGCCCAGGACACGACCCGGTCACAACACGAGATAGATCCTTCCACAGGGCACACAGCACCACGCACACACATACACACTCTCCTCCTTCTCTTCCTACTCTCGCGTAAAACAATCGCGACACCCGTGCACACCAACGTCAATCTCGTAACTAATGAATTATTACACGTTATTCCTTGGCGATAGTTCTAAGACGATTGAAATTTGCTCGAAGTATATCCAGCCACCTGCAATGTAATTTGCGAGGAACGATCGCACACAACACACGCCAACCACACCGTCATTCGTTCACGACGTCGTCGACGTCGCCTGCCGCTGGGCTCCTCCACGCACCGTTCGACAAGCTCGAAAAACCTGCGAGAGACACTTTACTCCCACCACACACGCTTGGACGAGGATGCAACGACTTGCCGCTGAGTGGCGCTAGTTACCGGACGAACGCCGAAGCGTCGCGTCTCGTGTGTGTACCGATGGATTCAACGGAACTGTGAGTACTGCAGTTTTTAGGTTATTATATCGAAGGATAAGAGAAACTTGGAAGATAATTTATCGACATCGTTTTCACAATTGAAATATCTATTTATTTCTTTTATAATTCACCTCAGACGTGAAAACTTAACGTAGATACTATTTATTATTTTTCTGAGTTGCGTCATGCTTCGTTATTTTTCACTCTCGAACACGAGCGAAGGGATGCGTAGATACATTTTATTGAGATGAGAATGCAGAGAGTTAAATTAGGGCCTTCGAGAGATCGAGGAAGGGTTCCCTCGGTCTGTCGAGCAGTTACAACGCATTTCGTGAGATGAATAATAATGTTCGGGTAATTCCATATCATCGTTGTTCGTTCCAACTTGCATTCGACCTCGAGGTAGCGTGAAAAACACGAATAATCACCTCTAGTCGCCGCGTGTCCCGCAATGGTGTTACACGATATGACACTTTACATTTACAATGCGAACGTTTTCGAAGGGCATCATCGACAAAATAACTCGGAACACTTGATTTTTCTTTCGTGCTTTTTTCATTTTCGTAAATAGGAAGTTAGAGATTTTCGTCGCGCACTGAAAGGGCTAAGAGGAGTTAGGGGATTTCTCTTATTGAAATAACCGAGTCCGCAGCTCGCCCTAAGGGCCTTTTTGAACGAATTAATTAATTAAACAGTCTCGAAGTAACTCTCTCGCATCGTCGCTAAAGCCAGCGGAATAACGAAAACTCTGTTCCCAATCAAAGGAGTCCATCTCGCGTGATCGATGAGTTCCGAGAAGCGGAAGCTCACGGTTTATCGTGATTAATTCATCCACCGGGATTAATCTTCTTCCCACTTAGCACTCGTTTCTCTCCTTTGCCAAAGCCTCGCCCCGAGTGCTAAGAACATACTTGCAGCAAAGTTCACGCTACTTTTTCCGGAATTCACATGAATCGATTGGCTCATCCGACCCGGAAAAATTAACGGGCGACAGCTAATTACGGATAGTAAGTAGTTACTATACGAAAAATATATATATATATCAACGTGTATTTCATAATTCAGTTCAAGAGAACGGGAAATTTGACGGAAGATAGGTAAATGTAATATAATTATAGAAACTTGTCGTTGACGAGAGGCCAAGACGGCAAACAACATTTGCATAAACGAGAAGTTTGTAATACATGAAAAAAAATCAACATTTCGAATATTCCATCGTCCATCTCCAATTAAGGCGATACACGCGCCGCGGTTCTTTTTTATTTCATTTTTTTCACAAACACACCGAAATCGTACAACTTTATCGACTGTAGCTATCGATTTAATTTCCCATAATAAAGCCAAAGTGAATATAATTTTCGTCGAATAATATGCTTGAAGATAACGATACGCGTTATTTTTTTTACAAAATCGTGTTTGTCCCGAATTTTTTCGCGGGCGTTATTGCGTTAAGTTGCTTCCTACGCGATTGATATCGCTCGCGTGTAAACGTCGATGGGACCAAAAGAAACTTTTCACACTCGTGTTTAAGCAGTTGCGAGAGGGAGCCGCGCGCGTGTGGGTGTATTAGCTGCTACGACGAAAACTTTATATCACGCGGTTAAAGGTGAGAAAAATTTGTCGAGGTCTGCGAGTCACAAATCTTTGCGTTGTGTATATATAGTACGCGTGCGGCGGACTGTAGTCGAATCATTTTCTCTTATGATAGGAACAAAAAAAATCGTTATTATTTGCCGTTCAGTTATTGGCCGGTAATCGTTGCAAAATGGAGATAGCAAAAAGCACGCTGACGCACAGTGATTGGCAATGTTTTAAAGGTTCAAACACTGTGCAGTTTATCTCTTTACCCATACGCCGTACACCAGTCGTTGATTTCGCCCACACGAGGCCTGTTGCACCTACGATTTCGCGTTGCTCGCTCGCTCTCCCGAGCCACCTGCGTCCCCGTCGACGTTGTCGTATTGGGTAACAAGCGAGCGAAGCACGCCTCGGGCGTACCGACCACGGGAATCAGTCTATCGATCCATAGTCATCTATCTCTCGTTTTCAACTCTGCTGCGCTTGTATCGGCGAATCGATCGAGAACTCTCGAGAAACTAAATTCTCGATCGCTTCCTTTGTTCCGAACTCTAACATTATCCGCCAACTTTTACCCAATTTTTACCATACGTTCGATAGATACGGGAACAGTCAATATCTTAAATTCATTTCCATTGTCATTGATCCAACAAATGTAGAAAAACATCGACAATAAATCGAAAAAAAAATTGAAGGATAGTGTTCGCTAAATAAGTTATTAAAAATTATTAAAAAATTAATAAATAATAAGAAAAAAAATAATAATAGTAATAATATACATATTATTACAATTATTAATTTAATTATTGCTAATAATAATTTTCAAGTAACTGGAAAAAAAATACTTTGCGTGTAAACGCGCGAAAGTGTATAATGGAGAAAAAATAATATGTCTTGTTTCGCATCTTACTGCCGGAAGATAATACGCGACAAACAACATATTAATCTTGTTGTCGAGATCTTTCCTTTCTTGTGTTGGAGATCCGAGTTTATTTAATTAGAAACGTTGCTTCTGGTGGCGTTTTAATTAGTTGTCGTTACAAGCAATTGTGGGATTTACGGGAGTGCAAGGGACTGAATATTCGTGCGGCTTTGAGCGGTCAAAGAGTAGTCTCCGGTCTTTCAGCGGCCTTTCCGGAGCAGCGGAAGTTGCCAGTCGGTTTTGGACTTTCGGTACTCATCTCGGAAAGGTTCGGTGCGGACGACCGAAAAACTACGTAAACGGATTAAGTAGCCGTCTCGGTAATTATCGCGGGGATAACGAACGAGAAAGAAATTACCTGCGTTTTAAAATTTATCAGGACGCGCGCCAATGCGTTGTTCGCGGTGACTGGAGCCTTTTTTTCCCTTTTATTTCTTTATCGCGTGGGAATGAAATTCCGAAGCGTTACGTGTTTATTTTTTTTCCTCGGTTATTCTTTCTTGCGGGGGCCGTTGCCTTGACGAGAATTCAGCAGGATGTCGTGTGGCCGCCACATCGCGTTAAAAGACTCTCTCTCTCTCCAGCAAACCTCGCGAGTCTCGTTTATTTTGCCCGCTTTTCCCCTTCTCCCGTTCATCCTGACGATACCACGATGGGAATAATGTTTTCCGCGGTGGTCCCGTTTGAATTACCGGAGAGCCAAGAGGAACTCCGGTCGGAAACGGAGCAGCCATCGGAGAATCCCATTGGCCGGTATCTCGATTACATTATACAGATCTCATTATCGCTCCACTTCCGACACGAATTCCGGACTCGATCGTCGCGACAAGATAAGTATATCTTACAGTGGAACATAACGAGTATCTTACGAAGTTAGAATACAAAATGATGTTTTTTTTAAACAAATTATCAGCATCAACTCGGCTCCAGAGCATTTTTATTCGAATACTTTTTATTTTTTATTTTAATCACCACATTTTTGCGATAAAAAAATATAAAAATATTGTGGCGCAGAAAAAAAATTAAAAAGCCACTTTATAATTTTCCTTTGCGTTTTTTATAAACTTTTAACAATAAAACAAAAAAAATGAGCCCTAAATTATGTATCTTGCGTATTTTTTTTTCTCGTAGTATTTCGTTGCTATGTTGGACAGCAAAGATAAAGTCTTTTAAGAATCAGCTATAGAGTATTTTCTTTTTAATTGTAATCTACACATTTTTTTTTTTGGGCAAAAATAACTTTCCAACAATATAACAAAATACTTCGAATACATGCGGTACTTTACCAGAAAAAAAATGTCAGGGTTAATATTTTAAGGGATTTCCAAAAATGTTTTTTCGAGTCATTATAGATTGATGGAAAACCGTTAAAAAAATATATTACGAAATTTTTTATTTTAATTTTTTTTTGTTCAAACGGAATACGAAACAGTTGTAATTTTAGTACGAAGTGAAGGAACTAATCGATAGTTTGACGAAAAAAAGGGAAAATAACATTAATGGAGGAAGAATGAGGTAACATTTAATAAAATTATTCGGACATCTCGTGTCAATTACTGTTATATGAGAGAATTGAACGACGTGTATGAGCGCAAACGGGTGTCTCAATAAATACACGAGTTATGTATATATAGATATACATAGTTTCACGAATCGCGCGTCTATATAACTATATCTATAATACCCACGTCGTTCGTACTCGCGTGCCACCTCTCGTGATTAAGCGATTTGCAAGTGTAATTACGTGTTGCCTACGTATATATCGCTCAGTTCTGCTCTTTCTCACTGCGCGGCACACAGATAGTCACTCGTTCTCGGATGCTGCTGCATCCTTTGCTCTTTTTCCTCCGTCCCTTCTTCTTCCGAGACTCATTACCATTGAATGCGTTCGGGAAGCCAACGAATCTACCGGGTGCCCTGAAAACCAAAAAAATTTTTTTTTTTTTAAATCCGTTAAATTTCGACAAAGAATTATCATGCATTAGAAAAAAATTTATTATTTTTTTAACGAATTTTTTTTTTATTTAACGGATTTAAAAAAAAAATGTTGAATTTGAATTTTGAATTTTTTCGGGAAATTATCCCGACGAAACAACTCGCTATCAATTTAATATAGTAATGAAAAAAAAAAAAAAAAAAGGGTGAAGCCGTTTATGAACTCATTATCGCGATTGAACGTCTTCTCCGATCTCGCGCTTGTACCAACGGCGTCGAAAGATTCCATCACGCGATAAACTCCCCAACGACTATATAATTGCTCGGGAAAAGAAAAAAAAAAAAAAAAAAATTCCGAATTCTCGGGATGCTGCGGCTACCGTTTATATTCTTCTGGTTCATCGATGAATTTTGGTGTTCAAGTTTCGTTGGGGAATATCTCCGATGGAGAAAAATACCTGTGCGAGGAGTTCACTGAAATTAAGTAAATTGGATGTTCCAGCGGCAAATGTACCGCCGCGTATAATACAGATAAGATTCGCGTCAGTTGCTGCGCGATCGCGAGAGGTTGCGAGCACCTGGTTCACGAGGTCGCACTGTGAAACGCCGCCAGTGGGCTTTATCGTTGAAAATACATCGTTATTGTGGGATGTGTCTCATGGTTCGTCGTAAAGAAACACATCTTTGAAGGATGTATACAAGTATTCAGATAGAATCCGCGGGAAGGAGAAGAGATGTATAGTGGTGCGTCGCGTCGAAACGCGGAGAGGAGTTCCCATCCGTGTGGCGCGATGAACAATGCCTCAGGAGCTGAGGTCCCGACAAAGTGGAGAGTGCGCGCGCTTTCCTTTCTCAGAGTATATATGCGAACGACCCGAAAGTCTTTTGCGCGAATACACGTATATATACGTAACCGTAGATATTCGCTCGCGAAGTTTCGGCGTCTCGAGAGTGCAGTCCCAAGTCGACGAAAAAAATACATATGCGCGTATAAATCGTGAATGGTCCTCCGAAAAAAAAAGGAATTAAATAAAAATAAAAATACGCTACATACTGTGTGGTGAAGAGAATGGTCTAAAATGCCCGAACTTCAACCGCATCGTACCCACAGAGAATCGTATTGTTATTATTATAATACTTTTGTGTTCGACCTTAATTCGCTTCTCTCACGCGATTCGGAAGGCCGTTGAGCGAAGGACGTGCTTCCCACGTTTGTTGAATATTATATTTTGATAGTATCATCTTCCCGATAACGAAATAATAATAATATTAATAATATATTTATTTTTTCAAAAAAATTCGTAGCGATAAAAATATGAAATTTTTTTGTGTTTTACATTAACTAAAATCGGGATAATTTTTTCTCGATATTAATGTAATAATAACAATTGATAATAATATTATAATTATTATTACCACCCCCTCCCGATGTTATAACAAATATTGATTATCGCATTTATTATTATTATTACTCGCGTAATTGTTTAAATTACGATCGAAAAAATGTATTTTTATTGTCGCTACGAATTTCGATGAAACAATTAAAAATTTATATCGGGATATTCTATTTTAAGATGTGATGGCATTGCGATTATCTGTGAGTAGTACTCGGTACATCGTTATCGCGTAACTCGAGCGACGAAGTAACTTTTTGTCTCTTCTTTCGCGTCTCGTCTCCAGTGTCATTCGACGCAAACTCTTCAAACGCACACATCGACACAAATATATATAAGGAACGCACCGTGTCGATTATTTTTCGCGACGTCGCCGACGTCGGACGTCACCGTTAACTACTGAAAGAGATGAAAGAGGAGAGGAAAGCAAGTATGGGGAGTAGCGGTATCAACATCCTGCTGCCTTACGCGTGTATAAACTCGAGAGTTCGAATCACTCTTAGATTTTTTCGTCGCTATTAACAGGCGCAATTTATTTCCTTCCCGATGTCTTGTAAATTCGTACGCGTGGGGTCTTTGCACACGTATAATGACGCGCGTTACATTCGTTTTTCTTCGAATAATTATTTTTCCAATGGACAGTAGTTATACGGCATCGCGAAAAAATTCAATGGTCGACAATCAAAGTTTCTCGATGATTTGTATCTTTCAGAACTCGCAAACCGGATTTCCGTTATGATTACTCGCGGAACTCGAGTAAAAACAGCTCTCTTTCACGTTCTTATGGATTAAAAATTCATTGCTCATTCTTCGAGCCTTTTGCTCGTATTTAATCATTATTCCGGATCATTGCTACGAATGCAGAGTCCGCGATCATTACCTTTCCATATCACACTCGTTTCCGTTGTAATACAAAAAAAAATCGCAGTATTGCAATTAAAATCGATAATCGTTTTTTTTTTTTTTTTTTTTTTTTTTTTTTCGATCATAATTTCGATATACGAGTAGAGTTTCGAGAACGTGGGTTAAATCTTTCACAGGATGATCGATATGATCCGGTCACGATCGAGTCAATCGATCGCGATGGGCGAGGCGCGTCTCGATTCGTCGCGCCGTTCTGTGCTCTTTTCTCGTTGGCTCTACACTCCTGCGGTTTATTTCCCTTCGTCACTCGCGTCTCCTTTATAATCGCGTCTCTCTCGCGCTCCTGCGATAAACGTCACGCGCTACCGATTCCTCGGTATGAATGACGAAACTCTCGCCGAACAGAAGCTGCAGCACGTAAGGGCGGTGATCCTTGTGCGGTTGTGAGATTTATTACGACAGCGATTCACGATTACGATTTGCATCATGCATCGCGAATTATATCACGAATAGAGACACTCGGGGATCTCGATACTCTTGGTACTAATTATCCTCAATTAAATCGCTAATTTACTGTTCACGAATATGTGAATGAAATATCTCTTTTACTCGGATGAAGATAGCGTCTTGTAGTAGTAAAAGTATACCGAGTCCAACGTGGTCACGAGAGATAAAAAACAAAAGAAAAACAAGAAAAAACCAAAGATCTCGTGATTGTGGTGGTGGTAAGCGCGACGGCGTTTGACCATTTATCCAGGAACGCCGAGTCTCCGAGACACGCGAAGATCACAGTCGAGCCTCAGGAAATGTTAAATTAGAACGACAGAGAACCGCGAGAGAGAATCTTAGAAAGGAAAGGGAATATAATGACAAAAAATATATATATAAGAATAAAGAAAAAACATCGAAAAAGTTGTAATATCTTCGACGACGAGAAGCAGAGTTGTAGCCGCGACGTTCTTCACGATCAACTCGCAAATAGAAATAACTTAGTCGTTGATACTTATAATTGTATATGGGAAAGGAGTATAGGAGTGTGGAAGGCATACCGACGTCTATCTGAAAATACGTGCCGTACGACGATGAAAACTTTACAGTAGAGAGTCGTTCTGGTATCGACGTGTATCCGGAACGGAAATCGAGCGAAGGCGTCTCTTGCAAACGACAGTCAACACTGCTGTAGCATATGTGCTTTGAAATGTCGTTGTAAATGTGAACGGAATATTATTTCATGACGACGAAGGCGTATTATTCCGTCAGTTGCGACGACGAACGAGAAAGGAAAAGTTAACATTTGCGAATTCGAAGTGAGACTGGAAATAAATGAGAACAAAAGTGTATTTAAATGAAGAAAAACTTTGGCAGTAGGTGTACACTCAGCAGGGGACTGTGTAGTTCAGCAAAACTTCTATATGTATAATATAGTAGGAGAAACCGGGGTAAAACGGACCGGCTGAAAAATATGGATCAGTGTCGTGATTTCGGAGGTACGAATTAGCTGTATAGAGACCAATGGGGCAAAATGGACCAATCGTAAAATTCATGAAATTTAAAAAACCGTTCGATTTTCAAGTTTCATAACCTTCTGACAAAAATAGTGTACTTATCGCTTATAGGGAGTAAATTATTTTAAATACATTTTTTTTATGAGTTTTAATCGTTTAATGGATCGCGTTCGTGTCCATTCTGTCCCATTTTTTTTCGTCGTAATACTCTAAGGGTTGTGACGAATCTTTTTTTCTATTCAAAAGTAGTGGCGCCATGTTGTGTGTATCAATAAAACTCGTTGAATGTTCGTCGTGCTAAAGCGGTCCATTTTGCCCCATTAAAATTTTTTTTTTTATTGATAACAAATATTTTTGGGGAGAAAAATACACGGCGAGGGCAAAATGGGAGACCTTAAGGTAGAAAAAGATTATTATCGAGATTAACGAAAATAGATACGGCGATTCGCATTCTATCCATTTTTTTATTTTTTGAACAACGATTGACAATTTTAATCGGTCATTTTGTGGTAATCCATTTTACCCCGCATCGTCTTTACTTTTATCTGGTCCATTTTGCCCCGTTAGTCCATATTGCCCCACCCTCCCCCTTGTATAGGATATTCCTATCGAGAAAAGGAGGCGCGTGTAGGAACATTTGCGTTGGAGTTGCGAATGAGAAAATACGAAAGATCGTCCAGAGTTCAAAGTAATCCCCGGCGGCGTGTATAGAGTGGAGGGGATGACACCTGCCAGCTGTGTGTTCTCTCCCGCCTGCTGCCCGGAAGTGGCGCCAAAGTGGAGTCCGTGGGGGAGAGTTTTCTACTCGTTCGAGAACTCGGACGACCCGGTCCCTTGCATTTCCGGGTCGTTCACGGAGATAATTGTCTTCTTTCTCTCCTAAACTCTAGATATTTGTTTTAACCTCATAGACTCTGAAAACTTGTACTTTATACTCGAATCTATGAAATTTCAAACTTGAAAATGAATCATCTTTATTTCTTAACTCTATATATTTTCTCGAACGCCAGTGACTTCGAAAACTTGTATTTTAAAGAAGGTGTATCGTTACATTCCCCGTCAAAAGTGAGATTCAGAGAGAATTTCGAATACTTCCGAATGGGATGAAAATCTAAAAAATTTCAACCATGTAGAAGGTCCTGAGAACATTAATTTTTTTAAATAATAATTTCAATAGTTATTCACAAAATAGTTTAACAAATCATTCGACAAACGAACTTTTATTTTCACAAAAGTTATTTCATTAATTTCTCTGTATACATATGAATTAAAAAATGTTACTTTGCTAATTTTTCGAAAATTCCGTTTTTCGTAATGTGTAGTATTTTTGCGAAAACGCATTCACAATTTTCATTAAATTAAAAAAAAATCGAAATTTGAAAAATTCTAACAAAAAAAAATAATTGAGTTGCCGGATGAATCGTAATATTTTTTTTTTTTTTTCAATTTTGTCAATAACTTTTCGCTTTATTATTATACAAAATTAATGTCCACAGCACCTTCGATACGGTTGATTTTCTTTAACATATCATACTATCGGGAAGTGTTAAAAATTCTCTCGGAATCTCACTTTTGGTTACGACTGTAACGCTACACCCTCTTTAATGCTCGATCTCCGAGATTTTAAACTCGCGATGAAATTGTCATCTTTCTCTTGAAACTGTAGATATTTGTTTGCTCTTTGAGTTTCGAAAACTCGTACTTTGCTCGGTACATATGGAGTATCAAACAGCAAAGACAAATGTGCCCGCGAGACGTAGGCGAATTATGTCTCGAGAGGGCGTGCAGACTGTCGAGTTACGCATTTAGAAATGTTGCCGGTACATGCTGAACCGCGAATGTATATAATGAAATTGCTGAGAAACCGAAGGGCGTATCCCAACAGCGTTTTGCGCGTTAAATGACGGGGTATACAACTTTCCGTTTCTTAGCTGTCGATATATGTGCCGTATTATTAAATATGCTATACGAGAGTGTTGCGACCACGCGGGAAGTCGAGAGTTTCACAGCGTATTACATGCAATACACTCGCGCGGTTACCTTGCGTTATATACGTTCGAAGAAAAGAGACTCTCTCGACACCTGCTAACCGAGCAATTTAAATTCCGATAGATTACATAGTTAGTTGTATATAGTGGTAAATCGGTTTCTGTATCCTGGCGGAGCTCGTACCACCGTCGACTTGGCCGAGCGGAGGCTTTTCGTCGAATAATAAATACCGTAATGAATATTAGAAAACCGTATATACAGCGTGGGCTGAGAATATTATACATGGCTCCGTGCGTTGCAGACTGAGAAATCGAGAAGGAGACATTTCCGCGTGATTGCGCAATAGGATTACCAAACGTTTGACCACTCGATTAAATTATCTACGGGGTCGCGTACAGCTCGATAAAAATATTTTTTTCGACGATCCGACAAACTGATTGAGATGCATCAATCATGCGGAGCTAATTCTGGGGTTCGTGCAAAACGGAGAATTCTGCCGGTGCATCCTACCGGAAGTGTTCTCTGTTCGAATCGAAGGTCTATTGTTTACGCGAAATCGGGGGAACGGCGCCGAGCCGGAAGGAAACTGGTCTCTCGCGTGATTCCGGAAACGCCATCGCTCCATTTCCGACTCCACGTCGGGTACAACTCAAACATAGAAACTGGAAGCGAAGCTTGATGTCCGTTAGTGGATCAATTTGGCACGAACCATGCAACACTTCCTTCCTTATCTCTTTATTTATTTTTGAGCGATTAACAAAAAGAACGAACAATAAAATAAATTAAATAAAATAAATAAAAATAAATTGAATCGATCGATTAATATTCATTAATGTATTACTCCTTTTCCAACAATGAATAAACGGTACATGCAAATCAGCTATAAAACACTTAGTTTTTAACTCCATGTATTTTTTTAACTATATAAATAAATAGGGAATCGGAAACCGATTTGAATAATAATTCAAATAACAACAACAATAATAATAATAACTCGTTTATAATTAAAATGGTGTGAATTTTTTTATACGAATTTTGCAATAATTCCTTTCCTGACCTCTTTCTTTATTTACTGATTGATAAATTAAATTAAATTGCTATAATACTACTGAACGATATATTAGCAGTTTTCGTGTAGACGTTAGAGGTAAACCCATTAGTGGATCAAATTTTCATAACGAATTACGCAACTTTTTTCCTTCCGTTCTTATTTATCGATCGCTAAACATAATTACCCTCCAATCTCGCTGAGCGATATCATAGCATTTTTTGCCCCTCCGTTTTTCGCTTCCGAGGATCGTAAAAGCATAATTACAAGGAGAGTGTGTTTTATGGATCGGGGTGATCCAGTAACGCAGTAAATTTTCAACATTTATTCGGGGGATCTATGTACATCAAACAGAATTAATGGATTCCAGTCGCCGGTGTGTGTTTGCCACGCATCGTACAAAGGGGTGAAAAAGCTTTCTTCGTCGTCGACGACGACGACGACTACCGACAGTGCAATGCACGCTTTTTCGCTACTTTGGGTTCATCGGGATCAGAGTGAGAGACCACACCTTTAACAAGGGTGCGGCTGCTCTTCAGGGTGCGCCTTTCGCCACCGTTCGTCCTGCACGCTTCGTTCGCTTTGCTTTGGATATACATTCACTGCACAGGCACGTGTTCCGGGATGACCGCGGGTTCGGAAACTCTCGCTGTTATTATTTTTCATCCCTTCGCGTGCCATCGTTGCCTCGTGGGGCACTCGCCGAGCTTTTATTAATAGGCTAAAAGCTCGATGCAACGCTTCACGGAATTGTAGTCCCTAATACATCGCGTAACGTTTCGTTACCACGCAAATAAATTGGGGTAATTTCGCTACACTGGAAAATGATCGCTAATCAAATTTATGGCGAAATGAATATCGTTAGGGAAACGAAACGAAAAGTCAATATCGATATAATTTCATTACATTTTACGCAGAAAAATATGTTGCGAAAGATAAATAATTTTTTTCTCGAATAATAAGTAATAATTATCGATGTCTCGATGGATATTAATTATATTCAAGGAGATCGAGTAGTTCAGCTAATTCGATTAAAGATTTAAGAAAAATTATGTTGTCGGTAATAATAAATTATTGTTTTCATAAAGACAATTGATATGAAATTACTTATCGTATCGTAGGCAGTTCTATGCAGTCGATGCTATATATATATAGATCTTCACAACACGACATATCCCGTGTCGAAGCTCACGAGACCCAAATCATAAATTGTGGTGTCTATTGTTCGAAGATGTTTGATGTCGCGTACAGTGGGCGATGAGGAATGTCTCAAGAGAGTCTCTACAGCTCGAGAGCTCGCGATCGGCGCTCAGCTTAGTCATAACTCGTCACGTCACTCGATACTCCACTAAATCTCTCGTAACTTAGATTTTTTTTTTTTTTTTTTCATTTCATTATTTATAATATATATATACGACACTTATATGCGTCGCGCTTTTGATATCACCAAAGCAACTGTTGTATACGTATTGTACATACGACGATCATTGCACACCGGAGCCGGAGATATGAGACGGATCTCGTTATTTTAATCATTCAAACGACACCCGATTCTTCGTACCGATTACGAAAGTTTCAGTTGCCTATACAATTAGAACGATAACTGTTAACGATGCATTACAATAACGATGATAGCAATAACTTTCAATGCGCCGTTTTAAATTCCGTATTAAAAACAATATGTATAGCTTGCATTTTTATAAACAAATGCATATCAGATCTCCTCGGTATAACTTCAACGCCGAAGCGAAGAGAGATAAGGGACGAACCCTCAAATCTTTTTGTTTTTTTCGTTCCTATTAAGGGTCCGGTTCCGTTCGCAGGCGGATGAAGTTCCGCCCCGGCGCAGCGGGAGAAAAGGAAGTGGTCGATTAATCACCCGGTCCCTTCGTAACCCTACCGTTTGTACCCTATATATAAAATGCACTGCGAACAGTAGGGTTCCGGACCTTTCTCACACCTTTTATCTCACTCTGACGACCATTGCAACAAATTAGATACGATTTTTTCTCGTCGGGAAAAAATCGTTTATTAACTTCGATGATCGACTTTTCTCGGATTCCATTTTTTTTACGTGCGTTCGCAGAGAACGGATTTTCAGGTAACTATCTATGGTTAGGTGATGGAGAAAAAAGGTTTGAAGAGGAAACAGGATATGTGAGAAAATGTTTTACAATGTATCGTGTATTTTAACCCTTTCACTTTCCGTGGGGAGAAAGTTTCCCATAGAATTATCATTAATAGGTGTAAATAAAAAATGTAGTATACACTTTAATCCTTATATTTGCTGCCAAAAACAGCGTATTCTACACCATTTTTAGCAGTTGATATATCTGCGCGTTTCGTCCATTTAGACTCATTTATTTATTTATTTATTAATCGTAAAAAAAAACATCGTTGCTTGCCTGCCGCACGCTAACAATTTTGTTAAATTCTATTGGTGCCGCCGATGCATTGTTAAAAATTTGGTAAATTAGCAAAATCCCTAATTGCAACAACAAATACAGTTTTTCAAGTTATTTTTTCATTCCCCAATTAATTATCAACGATTTGCACTTCGCATCCGAAATGAACGATTTTAATTGGCTACGAGAACTGCCGTAACAATGTCTTTTGTATTTAAGACGGCATTGCATCTCATATCGACATCGCGACGTATTTCGTCTCTATTGTGCGGATATTTTTCTGTTGCAATCACCGTGTTAGTTGAAGAGTGAAAACGATCGTATCCGCTGTTGCAATTCTCGTTGCAACTGCTATTCAATGATCTCCAATGATTTCAATGATTTCGTCAATGCAACGGCAGTGCGCCGAGCGCCATGCGCGTGCGCACAGGGATTGGCGGCACGAGTGTCGGCGTTTTCTGTACTTCGGGCTTCAGGACGCACCAGCGTATAAAATTCTTTCGCGAACAGAATAGTCACTGTTCGTCGTCGTCGGCATATGTAGAGTACACACAACGCGCCTCAATACACATCCTATACTATAACTCACGTGGCTCCAGTAAGGGTTACGCTGTGAGCCCTCGTCTCTGTTATATCACTATATATCGCATTATTAAATCGTCTCGTTCGCTCCGCATCTTTTTTCTTTATTGCCGCGAGTTTACTTGGGTTCGGTTATCTCCCTACGAGCGTAGACTGTAAAAAATACTCATAAATTTAACAAAAAAAAATGTATTCAAGAAAATCCACCATTCATATTTTTTTGCGTAATTTTACATGGTAGTTGATGGGGTTTTCAAAAAATTTCGTCAATTTCATGAAAATATGGAGCTCTCGAGAAAAACGAAAAAAAAAAAAAAACATTTTTTTCAAACGATATTGACAAAAAAAAAAAACGACGCCTAACTTGATTATAAATATTTTGGCGGATCGATAAAAAAAAATAATGATAACTTCCGTGACAATATTTTGAACATAAAATTGTAAGTGGAACGTAGAATTTAAATTTATAATGTAATAAAAGTGACACCCATGGGAAATTCGGTTCATTTGGCATCCGGGAGTCCGGTGGGTATCTTCCGGTACCAGAGGCGACGAAAGCCAATTGCCACTATCGGAAGCGGCTCTCTGCTTGTCTGATATTCGTGCCGAGGGACCGACGGGACTCCGGACATCGAACGTCCATTACTTTTTTTTATTTTTTTTTTAACCAGCCGGCCGAATTCGTGGTGTATAAAAGTTCGACGAACGTTGACGACAGTCACGGGGCTGTGAGTTTTGTGGCCGAGATTACACGAGTCGTCTTGAATTCGGCAGCTACACAACTGGGTCGATACTAAATATAATCTCGAAATTCTCGCGGCATATATAGGACGCACCAGAACTCGGTGAAAACATTTCTAATATCATTCTTCGGGATACAGAGTTCATTCTCTATTCAAAGTTTACATAACAACACGGGCACTCCGCATCGCGATAAAGACGAAAAAAAATGCACGTATATACATATATATATATATATTTTTCTTCTGGATGTCGAGTGAGAAGCGTAGACATAATAAATCTCGTCGGTGTATAGCCCACGTTTTTCCAAGCCGTTGAACCGTTGATTCTGTTGAGCGCGTTGTTCATTCGCGCGAGAGAGTCCTCTCGTGGACTACGCGTCTGAAATTTAAAGAGCGACGAGAAGGGTTCGTTTCTGACGATGCACGGGGTGGTCGTATATCTTTCCTACTTTTACTCATTCCGTATGTGTAGCGACTATCCTCCTTGGAGTCTCGCGGACAGGTTCGCCTTGCAAGGTGAGATGTGGTGCGTTCGAGTCTTCTCTCTTTCCCTTCTTTCTTCTTCGTCGTCTTCTTATTCTTCGGCCATTCCTTCGGCGGGTCTATCGCACCACGGGTCCTACGTGAATTCTCATGGAGGCCACAGTTCTCGGCTCGTTGTATTAGTGGCGTGTTCTGTACACAGGTTGCAGGGACGTGCAGCTTCATCGTTCCTCCACTCAACCAACTAAACAGTACAGTCATTGGCACCTTCGCTTAAATAGCTTTGAAATTCAATTTGGCTACTTTACTGATGCTGCGTTTTTTCATGTTTCGTCCAATTTCCAACTACATAAAATATAATCAATTAATTCACTTAATAATCCGATAAAAATGATATCGCATTACAAATTTCGAGTTTTGCAAAATTCCGATCTATCGGAAAAAAAATATAAAATGTAAATTGAAAAAAAAAAAAATTCCCATTCAATAACTCCATAATTTTCCGGTATCCGAAATTTTTTAAAAGATTTTTAGATAATTATTATTAATTATTTTTAGACTGTTTTACCAACAATGGTTACGATAAAAAAATTTTTAAACGATTCCATTTTTTAAAAATCTTTTCCCCAATACTAATGTTAATACAATAATTGTAATTTTAATCTCCACTTTTTATAAAAATTATCATCTCTCGATTGAAAATCCTTCATAAGCAATTGACTACGCGGTTCAGTGGCCAATGACTGTATCCATGTGAATTCTATAGAATTTCGCACACATCGATGTTTTCGCACGTATGCGTGTCCAGCAGCAGGGCGCTCGACGCTCTCGGCTCTCTGCCATATCCCACTGTGGGAAAGTAACGCAACACCATGGGACCGGCTGCTGGACCGCGACTCCCGAACTCCCATGGATGCTTTGACCGTGTCTACCGACTGTATCGCGTGTACGTGCGCTCTGAATTAATACTATGTACCTTCCCCCTCCTCCTTCGCCCTCTCTGTATATATGTATAAGTATATATATACTATATGAAGCATGTATACCTGTATATATACCTTTGTACCTGCCAAGCGAGTCGTCTCGCTATACAACACGGGAGGGTGAAAAATTACGCTATACGCAAGTGCATCGCATATCTGTGGCGAGCGACCACCGTGTTTCCGCACCGTCTTTCGGCCTACGCGTACAATATATTCGTCATTGAGAGTTTTTTTCCTGCTGGCAACCTCTCGCGAAGCCGCGAACGATTCATCGGTGAATCTATCAACAATGAAATTAATTTTTCCTGTGAGAATGAGTCTCTCGACCGTTAATGAGTCACAGAGTAAAGAATGAATGAATACCTCCCGCGCTGCACTCTCATAACAGCCGTATTGCGTTTTGTTTTGGGATTAAAAAAAAATCAATTAGATTTATAACATAATTTATTATAATATAATAATAATTTATGATATAATTTTCCTAAAAATTATTATAATTATATATTTTTATGGAATTTAAAAATAATCTATTAAAATAAATATACATACGAACGATCGAATTTGTATATTCGATATTTGGTTTTTAAATGTATTAAAATATTTTTTTCGCATAGATTTTTTTTTAAATTCTGTTTAAAAAAATAATAGAAATCATCGATCGATCATTCGTTACAGAGATCGAATCGTTTTCGCGTCACGTACCTGCGTTGCGTTGCAGGTAATGCAGAGAAACGGCAATTCGATCCGCATAAGATCGGTAGGTGGGTACCGAGAGCAACAACAATCCTATCGCACGTTCAACCTTATTTTACGTACTTATATAAAGTATGAACGGATATACGCGTATGTTGATCTTTTGCAAATAGTGCAAATAGTACCGAGAGGCCGAGCGTAGTGCGTGGCAAAGGTGATAAATATATCGAGTTATGCCATAGCGAGTTAAGCGAGTCGAAGTAGCATCGACCTGTAGGACGCACACAACGATATATATCGTATATATGTATACTGTTCGTCATAGAACACCTCATAGCGCATATACAGTATACGTGCGTATAAAACAGCATCGTTTTTCGTCCTATACTTCCTTCTCACTCACCGTATTCATTCGTAATACTATACATAGTTTATTCACTCCTTATGTCCAGTGTGGACACATGCTGCGTATATACGCGGTTACTATTCGCTCGCAACAGTCGGCACGACTTATCTACCGCGCGGCTCGCGCAGCTGCGTGTGTCTCGCGGCAGCCGCCAATCTTTCTTTGTCCGTAATTGAATTTTCTCCTCGACATCCCTCTCACGTGAAGCTTCGTTCGTAGTACAGTAGTTACTTTACATTGGCTGCAACTGAAAGGCTTGTTGGTAAGAGTTCTATGTACACGCGGGAGGAGTGAAGCGAAGAAGCGGCATTCGCCGCGACTCGCGTATAGGAGTCTCGTTGTTCCGTCGAATTTTTTCGCAGTTGAAGCTCCTCTCGGTCGAACGACGACGAAAATCCTCACCGCGTCTGGCTCCTTCGTCGCGGTTGTATTTCTTTATCGAGGGACAGAGGAGAGGACAGCGAACTCTGGGAATTGCCAACTCTAATCGCGATATCACGCCTCGATGAGGTACGCAGATATCCGACAAGAACGAGAGATCTCGAGAAATCGTTTTTCTTCGACTCGTCGCGAGATAGGAAAATAAGATACTGCGAGTTGTTGAGAATAAAGAAACGAAAAACGTTTTTTTTTCGTTTATCCAACCGATATCCAGGAATTTAACATAATTAATTGTATTATGTGAATAAATAAATAAATAAATAAATAAATAAATAAATAAATAAATAAATAAATAAATAAATAAATAAATAAATAAATAAATAAATAAATAAATAAATAAATAAATAAATAAATAAATAAATAAATAAATAAATAAATAAATAAATAAATAAATAAATAAATAAATAAATAAATAAATAAATAAATAAATAAATAACTGCGGTGGGTCCGAATAGTGGTTATAAAAATACGAAAAATGGCAATTAAAAATAAATCGAAGTTTTTTGAACGGTCTGAAGGGTGTAATTTAAACGATTTTTGCGCCTTCTCGTGGGACAATTTTTAAACGTAGGCGGGATCAGTCCTTTGGGGGTTTTGCTTTACGGTCGATACATATTCCCTACGCGTTACTCGCTACCTGAAAACGCTTTTCTCGAGGGATGATCTGACGACGGAGAAGGAACTGAGATATTGTCGGCGGTTTTCCGTTTCCCGAAGGAAACCCACCCAGGTGCGTTTCTAATAGTGGGTTCGGCTTCCTCTTCATAACGCTCGACTTTTCAATGGATCGCCGAAAGGCATTTTCAACTTCGTTACTCCAGGTATCCGCATTCACTGCACACCTCGATTGAGTGTCGTCGAGAGGCTGGAAGTTTCGGAGTTCGAAAAAAAAAAAAAAAAAAAAAAAAAATTGGAATCGAGGAGAGCAAACGATACGCAGACAAGTGTTTCCCCGTCGGAAATACGATGTTTTCTGAAGATCGACAATGAGCGCTTAGAAAGTCTTCGGAGATCGTTTTCTTCCTCGTCTTACGAGAGACTCCTCGGTTCCTTGTATTCGCTCTTTATTATAGAAGAATATACTGTGTACTACACGCATTTTGAAGGCTCCGATTCGAAAGTCGTAAGGCAGGGGTTTGATGATGTCGGTTACGTCCTTTTGATTCTTAGCAGTCGATCTCTTGGAGCACAGAATACAGGTAGAGGAAGAAGAGGGATCTCTCTTCTCGTCGAGAGACGAACGATGAGCTGTGAATTTGTATTCCTCGATCCTTCCTCGCGTGGGAGACTTTCCTCACCTCTGCGACAGCCTCGGCTCGCTCGCTGTCCCAACTATATACGCAATAATAATACTCATACGCGTTCAACGTTATATCTCGTACAGGTATTCTCGAGGATATACATAAGAAAAAAAAAATTGTAAGAGCCTCTCGAGATATATACAACTTCGTGCGACTAGTTTCACCGGAATTGCAACGAAATTTCTCGTACACGTTCTACTTCCACCCCTCGTGACGTTTCCGGGTTAAACATTCGATGCTCCGCTTTTAATTTTTCACCGAAGCATGGGAATCGACCCAAACAAAGTACTGCCGGCTTCGCGATTATATTGTAATTTTCTATTCATTATTAATTTGTCGGCCCAATTTGTATTGTTTTCGATACACAGGAACTCGAATTTTGTTCACCGCTCATTTTTTCACTGAATAATTTTATTCGTTGTTATTAATTTTTCTCAACTACGAAAAAATGTAATTATCTTGAAAAATCAAAATTCCTCAAAAACGCAACATTTCGATTTTGACGATTGTTAAAAAATAAGCGGTGAACAAAATTTTGTTAGTGGGTTCAATTTATTAATCAATGTCATCGATGAAATAACAAATTTATCTTGAAGACTTTGCATTCTTCAATGTCAAAAAAGTCTCCTTATTTGATCGATCCAATATTATTGTTTGTAATTCACAAAAATTCGAACTTTTTTCGCCGTTAATTTTTTTTTACATAACTTGAATCGCTATCATTAATGTTGTCTCAATTGCGAATAAACGAAATTAACTTGACGAATTTACATTCGTCAAAGTCGAAAAGGCGACTAATATAAATAATAATAATATAAAAATATTTAAAAAAAGAAAAAATATTGAAAATATTAATATTAATAATTAATATTATTAATATTTCTCAATTACGAATAAACAAAATTTGCTTCACGAATTTACGATCCCGAAATTCGAATCATTCTTTGCATCGATGTTTTTTTTTTTATTATACATGAACTCGTATAATCTCATTCACGAGAAATCAAGAAGAGTTGCCATTATAATCCACCCACGCGTGATGCAACTTATACGTTTGAACCGAAAAACCCATTGGACGAAGAAGTGAAAGATTGTATCTATCTCTTACTTTCTTTCTCGTGGGAGTATCGTGTTTTCTTCCGTTCTACGATGTCCACACAAACACGCGCGCGCGCGCGCATACACGTCGAGAGTTTCTTGCAACGTGAACCGCAAAGATCTCAGCCAGACTTAACCAGCTTTGCGCGCGTCTCGTCGGGGACCGTGTGCATAAGTTACAATAAGTTACAATGCCTCCGCTTCCTTGGGCGTTCGCCAACACGTGAGGACAAAGTCGAGAGTTCGTTGTAATAACGAGCAACAGGTATAACGTGTGTAACTATCCGCGATGTTATATACCGCGAGTTTATTTCGTATTGTATATCTAAACTATCGGTTGGTTAGTAGTAACGAAGCCGATGAACGTGAGTCACGGTGCAACAGTGCCTATAATATAATATGCCTTTTAAGACCTCTAACGAGTCAACGTGAGTAACGCGCTTTCAGCCAATTCTGACGAATTTCCTCGTTCCGAAAAAAAAAAAAAAAAAAAAAAACACGTACTTTGCCCATTGCAATCGTAATTCATTCAGAAAAATCTACAAATCGCGATATGAACGAATAAAACTGTGAATAAGTCTCTATATAGGTTTAGGACGTTATCGAAATTCATACAATCCATTCATTCGTTATCTACGATAGTAAAGTTCAATTTTTATCTTTTTCGAATGTACGGAGATGAATGAGTTTGTTTGTTTACGAAATTCCGGCCCGAGTTATATATTGCAATCGTTTATGGTTGCAATATTTAACTTATTACGATTACGAAAGCGAAAAAAATTGATTTCGTTTCGGCGATGTTTTGGTACCGTGACTTTAGTCTCGGGACGCCCCCGCGCGTCCACGCACCGTTGTCGTCGTAAGAAGGCCGTATTCCTTCCTCTCCGCTGGAAGAAAACTATACACAGAGGCCCCCGGCTGCCGACTACTACAACGTATACACAAGCGAGCTAAACCAGCCGGTTGTGGGCGCTTCTATACGCTCTCCGACTGTGTCGTACTCTGTTCCGTCGGTGTAGTATACAACGCCGCGCTTGCCTCGCGGTGTCGAGAGTCTCGAGACACGCAGCGCTTCAGTCAGTAGTGGCGTAGCCGTCGTGACGCGAGTATCTCCACGCGTGAAGCGCATAACCGACATAATCTCGACGTTATAATCCGCGACTGACGTCTCGCGTTTTGTTTACTTACAAACGAAATATACGAGAATAATACGTATAAATACATAAGTCGATAAAACAGCGCCGAAGTGTCACATTTTATTATTTTCAAATACTTCGATACAAAAATAATCAGTGTTTCGTTTTTTTGTAAATCTGTATTTTACTTCATATATATTGTGTTTATTCAATTTTATTGGATCGCGAAGTTTATCGGCGTGGATGATAATTGTGGGAAGATTCAGTGCGAAAAAAATAACTCGATATATAAAAATAATAATAACAAGTGTGCGAAAAACTTCGATGAATCGAGTGATTTTTTTTATCGTTGTTTTTTTAATTCTGGAATTGTGTTATCCGATTGCGAGATAAGGAGAAAGGCGAGTTGAGATTATTTCAGTGAAAAGTTTATTATTCACGCGATCGACTGTCGATGCCGCATGTTTGCGAGTCAAACATGATTCACGCGCATTGACACGGTGATATTCTCTCGTTTGGGGAATTCGAAGCGCATTGCGGACCAGTTCACGTCCGGTATAGCAGAGTAAGTGGAATTTCTTCGGCTCCGTACTATTCATTCAAGTTTTTTGCGTTGATTCACTCGATCTCTGTAACTACCGAGTGTACACGTGTGCATCACCGCATTCTAGTGCAGAACAGGTGCACCGCTCGATCCAAGGAACGAGAAGAAACATTTGTATCATTTCTTTTTTGTCAACGAAGTAGCTGTAGAAGGTCGACGCTGGGCCCCCCCCCCCTGCCCCCGTTCATTCCACTCGTATCCTCCATTTAAAGAAATATGAAGAGCACATATCGGTAGAAAGAAAAAAAAAACATTATCTTCCAAATTTGATAGCGTTTTTTCGTAAATAAACTTTGCAAAAAGTCGCGATTAAACAATCGTATCTTTGCTGTTCGATGATATCCGGGAAAACCCCGAACGCCTATCGCGTTATGCAGGAAAAAATACACGCGATAGGATATCGGACGACGTTTTGAAAGCGATTATTAAGTCGTTACCGACCGATAAAATATTCAATAAAACGTGATAAGGCGATTGTAATTGCAATTTTTTAAAATTATATCGAAGATATGGAAAAAAATTATTTCTACGCATTTTTTCGCGACAAAATCGAAATAATTTTTTTTAGCCCCGAAGATTGATAATCGCGAAAAAATAACATGATTTTCGATGAACTTTCGATCTATAGACATTTTTTTCCCCGGCGCTTTATTTCTCATAGAAAATGCATAATATTTCTGCTTATCGCAATTTCGTTAATTCGAGTCTTGAATTATGAAAAATTCGAATATTCCAGATATAAAATAAATAACTAACATTGTTGTTATTATCAATTTATTTATTATTTTTTCGTATTTTTTCATATTTCGAATATTCATTATTAAAAATTCGAATGTTCAGACGAGCGTTGAAAATCTCTCGAGTTCTTTGCGAGTGTAAGGGTTCGGAGCGTCGTGTCTGGTACCCTCGAGAGTGTTGTTCCTCTGAGACGCACGTGTATACACTCGTCTCTGCACTTTGCGCGCAGCATCTAAGATACAGGCAAACGTGTACACCACTCGAATGAATTATCATTCAGAAGCCGAAGCTTCCCGAGAGCTGAGAAGTGAATCCCGCGCAGAGCCCATCTGGTTACCCGTACGAGTTATATTATACTTTATTCATTGCACCTCCCGTGTCGATGAGAAATAAAAATAATCATTCGCAAAAAATCCCCTCCTCTCCCTTACAAGACGCGAACTCACGCTTTGCATTTTGCAACAATCGCCTACAATAAGACTCTTTCTTTCGCTTTATTATACATTCACGATGTATATTGCACGTTCGAGAGACGTCCGGAGCAAAAGCGAATTATTGTTTTTCTTATAAAGCACCGCGCACGGCGGCTTGGACAATGGCATTTCTCTCGGCGCAGTAATGATATGTACTCTGCACTCCGCGACACACGAGAGAGAGCCGTTTTTCTTACGTTGCACTTTGTCCTTTTGCGAACTTCCGTCCTTTAAAGCATATTTTTTCCGTCAAAGAACGTTATATTAATTCAATGTCACAGCTTCGTTGATATAATTAACAATTCTGCGGTCATTGTGTATTTATTTTTTTTATTTTTTTTATTTTTCTGCAGTACTGAGCTTCGGCTCTATCCGAGGGATGCTGAAACACGTATCAGTCTCGCCGTGGAGAGGTCGAGCGGACAGTGTGAGCCTTGCATCGAGCGGCGGTGCGAGTAGTTGCGGAAGCGGAAGTCCAACCCCCGGTCACACGCCGCCACCCTCCAGGGCATCGTCATGCGCATCCCTTGCACCACTTACCGCCCTTTCGAGTTTTTCTCCTGCCGATGCTGCGCCACAACAGGTCAGTAACTAAAAAAAAAAAAAATATAAAAAATAAATAGAAAATATCGTATAATATTGTTTTTTTTTTAATTTTATAAATTTTTTTTTATTTATTTGAAAAATCAATAAAATTAACAATTTATAACTTTTCACACGTAACATTTAAAAAAAAAACGAAAAGGTTAAAAAAATAAACATTTTCTCGAAAGAAGCTAAATTTTCATTCGGAACACTACTCTCTGTAATATTAAACAAATTCGAACCCACGACGTCGTAACCCCTCTTCGTAAAGTCTTTTTTAATTCACTTTCACACTCGTTTTACTAACCGCGCGCAGATGTTGAGAACATTTTTTTTTAATCCATTATGCAACCTCCGAGAGGCAAAGTTTTAACGTCGCGACGACTTTTGCCCCATCGCCCTTCGCTGTCTTCGTATACACGTTTTTTTACGGTTCGGCTATCGCTGTCCCTCGAAAACTTGCAAAATAATCCTCTCTTTTTCCCCTTCCCTCGCCGCGAGTCGTGTGGATGCTATGCGGGAGATGATGACGATAAAAAGTTTACACTGTGACGCACGAGGTTTTAATAAAGAGACGAGGAGTCAGAAACAAATAAAATGATAACTCGAGACACGTATCTATAATTCGCTGGAATTCCGCTTCTCTAATGAATATAATAAGTTTTCCTATCGTTGACTTCGCACAACTCCGACATTACGTACTCCGAAACCTCGAAAAATAATTGTAGACTCCCTCCTTACCTTTCTTATTTGTTCTTTAATCCGTTCTATTAAGATATTTAATCTCCTCCCGTAGCGGTTAGCGAATAATGAATTCAGGTGTTCGGAGCTGAGGGCCGGAAGATTTTGTTTGTTCTTTTACTGTGACGATAAATTGTCGGGGAGAGATTAGCCGGGCGTGGAGAATCGCTTAATTAGAAGAACCGAGAAGACTGTTCTCCCTTTCGCGCGAATCTCCCGACAAGTTGTTTCATTCGCTACAAAGCGTTTTTTCTTCTATTCGCGATACCGCGCGGGCCGAGGATTCTCGCGGTGTATTTCTCGCGTCCCGTAGTTGTCGCTCGTTCCCGGATCGGGAATACGATCTTTCTGTGGACGAACCGTTTCTTTCTCACTGCGAAACAAGAATATACATATATATATATATATGTGTTTTTTTTTGTTGCTCACGAGAGTACGTGGAACCGCAAGAGAAGTCGACTCGAGGGGCGGACATCGACACGTGTTTTTGTCCTCTGTTTCCTTCACCCAGCAGCATTTTTGCCTTCAAATTTTACCCACTGCCTCTCTCTCGGCGCTCGCGACCCCGGAACTCTCGAGTGACACAAACCTATAGTAGCGCTTTCTCATCTTCCTTGTATCCTACATGCGGGTGGAACAACAAATTGGTATAGCGACACATGTTCCCAAAAACGTATTTGATATTCCTGCCAGCGGAAGATTTAACAGTCGCTGAGTTCCGTGAACTCTCGTGATTGAGACACCAATTCGAACTCTCGACTTTCCGGACCTCGAAATTAAATCAGCTAAAAAAAATTCGAAGAAAAAACATTATCAAGAAATGATTAACAATAATTCGGTAATATATTCATTATTATTATAAAATGAAATGAATATGATATTACATCCATTTTATTTTTATGACATTAATTAATATATTACCAAATTATGATAAATCATTTTTATATAATTTTTTTAAATTTATTTTA
This sequence comes from Buathra laborator, assembly GCA_934046635.1. Lineage (NCBI taxonomy): Eukaryota > Metazoa > Arthropoda > Insecta > Hymenoptera > Ichneumonidae > Buathra > Buathra laborator. The sequence goes on from OW203892.1 coordinate 15,577,965, forward strand.
TACACTTTTTTCTATATATGTCTTCCCGTAAAAATTCTGCTGAAAGGAAGAAAAAAAAAGCGAAGATTTTCACACGGATTCGATAAGTCTGTAGATCCCTTTCCGAGAATTCAAAAAATTCTATGGCGTATACTGTTTTCCCAAAAATCCAAGAACTGCAGATCGTTTAGCATCTGTCTTTCGGAAGTTCATTTTACGCAGTGCCAAAAGTGTGGAAAACTTGTGCTTCTGTTTGCTTAGCTGTAACTCGTATAATACGAGAATATCTTTCGACGATTTTTTTTTTTTTTTTTTTTTTTTAAATATTATTTCATTCTCGATCTCCCGCTCACGAAGAATAAAATTTATTCGGCGGGAGTGTCTCCGCGGCGTCTCTGCGCGCGACGCTTCGAAGATCGCCCGCTGGGTCCCGTATGCGTTTTTGTGGGTACAAGAGAAGCGGAGAGGCGGATTCCATACGCACTGTGAGAACCGCGTTGTACCAACTCTCTCCCACATATTGCTCGGTGTATATTTCCCTCGAGCGCGTCTGCTATGCGCGTAAAACTCGAACGATGCACCGCCTGTAGAAAAACCATAAGAACGGACTGAGAGAGCGGGAAAACGAGAGACCTTTTTAACACCGCTGTTCTCTCGTTGCGCAGCACATCAGTTTAATCGCTCTTCGCAATACGATTGCTTATACAATTCGTCGTGTCGAATTGTAAGCGACACTGTATAGTATTTTATTACATATCCCCCGCGAGACGAATAATTAAATGCCTTTTTATCTCAACATTTTCAACTCTCCCGCATCTCTACACAACTATAACAAAAAAATAAGGAAAATAAAGCGTAATAATGTGGAGGAAAATACTGCGCTCGCGTACCAGTTTCCTTCTGGTTTTCTTCTGGCTGCGAATTCGCTTCAGCACTCCTCCAATTCTCGATAAGAACCCCGAGACTTCCTCGTGAATTAATTAACTCCCCGGCAACAGCCCGCCTTAGCGATGTGCAAACGCCCGTTATTCTTCCAGACTTATTAGAATCTTTCTTAGTCGCGGTCTCTTATCCATTATCCGCGACGATAATGATGATTTAAAAAAAAAAAAAAAAAAATCACATTTGCGCGGAATCAATTTCGCGGACTCTTCATACTCGGTTACGTTTATTTCGTCATGCCGCGAGAGATTACCTATTATAGATCGATTTAAATAATCCTTATATGCACGTGAGGCAATACAGTGTATCGATGTACCCGAGTACTCCGTTCCGGTTCTGATCTCTCGCGGACTTGTCCGACTCTTGTGTGCGTTTCTCCTCTCGTCGTATGAAGATCTCTGTACGCTGTATAATCCAGAGCGCTCGTGACATCCGGCGCATCGGTCCGTACTTCCGGTTTTTCTCGGTGCTCCAGGCGGGAGGATATCAACGACGTCCTTGAATCATCACGGGACACGCACGCGGCAGTGAAATATCTTATCTACCGTTCGAAGGCGACACGCACAGCGAATTCTCATCTCCGGATCTCTCGTTACATATCTCGCCGTTTTGCTTGTTGAAATGACGAAAAAAATTTATATCGCGCAATTTCGACGGACCTTGTGCAATCGCAACGTGTGAACTTTGCGCGAAGGTCAAATCTTTTACGCAATTATTTCGAGATGTTTTATCTCGTAACAAATGATGATGATAATAGCCTTTGTCTCTAGATATACATATATATGTGAATATATATATCGTTTTTTTTTTAATTGACTAAATTTAATTTAATTTTTATCACGGATGTGTTGGATTTAACGGTGGGAAGATCGGCGCGTCTTGTTTAGTGAATTCTCGAAATTGTCGTTTATTCGCAGTTTCCGGTTGTCGACGAGAAAATTCGTTCGTTATATCTGCGTTCTCCGACTGCGCGTTTTGTTGCGTACGCGCGTCGAGCTGTGTGATGAACCAGGAAGCCCTTCTCGGTGTAGAAAACGTCGGCGGCGTTTAATTGCGCGACGTCGGGCGGCGGGCGTAAAGCACGTAACCAGGAGAAGAGTTGTCTATATAATAATCTCGTATATATACCCGCATCAGGGCGGACGCCGAGGCCGCCTATAGAATCGCTACGATGCTCTCGTCACGTCGACGAATTTCAATGTAACGAAGAGCGTTCGCCAGGGGATTCATTCCGTATGATGGATATCCACGCGTTTCTCTTGCTTCCTACGTATCGGAAAGTCTCTCGTATATAAACGCGTTTTTTTTTTTTTTTTTTTTTTGCTTCATTTTTCTCTATCCGTTTCTATTTAACGGAGGATGGACGTCGGATTAGAGAGGATAAGATTGATCGTGGAACTGACTAAACGCGCGTGAAGTGGCGCTGATAGGGATTAGCGACCTATGGCCTGACTAAACATTCCGTCTTTCCGCTGCGTGGCTGCTACAGCCCGTGATATAGATCCGCGGATATCTATTCGAGTTCCTCGCGTCTTCGAAACCGACGCACTTATTTTCGTCCGAATTTTTTCGAGTGAAACTAAATTCGGGCATTGATGGAATTTCTTTTATTTATATTGGTTTATCATCGTTTTATTATCGACTGATTTTTTTTTTATTTACGTTTTTTTAATCAGTGTTCAAATGTGTAATATTCGATTTCGATAAATTACATCTCCGATATTGAAAAAAATATATCGCGTTATATATTTATGATATAACGTATTAATTATATAAAAACCCCAAATTTAATTCATTGATTCTATTATTATTAATTTCATTTGTATTAACAATTTTTTTTTTTATTCAAATTTATTTCTGATATTTTTTTTTTTTCGGCGCGACGTATGTTTCGATACTATAAAATGTAAAGATTTTTTTTTTTTTGTGAGCTAATAAACTATACGAACGTTGCACATAACAAAACACCAGATGATTCTAAAGGATAAAGGATCATTAAAGAGCGCTTGTGGAACGGATCTCGATCGTAGATCGAGGATACGCGAAATCGATGACTCGCGCGAAACGTGCTCTCGCTGCTAAAACGTAAATGTTTTAATAGAGTTTTACCCGCGTCGCGTCCGGCTCGTTCGCGCGTTCTCTCCGAAGGTCGCGACGACGAGAAAACGCGAACGGAATGTTCTCTGCCCCCCTTGGGGATCGAGGATAAATCGCGCGCGTCATCGCGATTATTGCCAATAATAATCGATACGGTATATCGAAGACTTGTTTAACTTACGCGGTATCGCTATTACGAAAGTGAATTCTCGATACGATGTTTCCAAGACGAAATTAATGCAAATCGATGATATTTCCCGGTTTTAACGAAAATCCCGGAATCCAGCATCGCGATCGCATTCTCGTTGAGTGAGATGGCGAAAAAAAAAAAAAAAAATTCTGCCGCACTGTACCGCCGCGACAGACGGTGAAAGCTGCGGCAGTCTGACTCTACAAGGTGGGTAATTGCACACGCACGTGGTAGAGTCGGCAACCGCTACTTGGCTACGAAAGTAATCCGCGATTATTAGTCATAGGCACGTTATACGCGGAATCTTATATATCTCGAACGCTCTCGCGGAGGAAAACGGTACTCGCGATGAAATTCCACTCGGATGACAGATTTTCTTACACTTGTTATCGTCAATTGGACGAATGTAGCTCACGGCACAGAATTATTTAAGCGATAAACGACGAGGCTCGACGTTGTTGGAATTACTACGAATCCTCAGCGGCAGTTTGGCGGCGAGAAAAAAAAAATGGCAATCGAATTGCGTGAGGTCGAGGCGCCTCCGTGCATGTAGAGGCTTCTCTTGTGTCATCGCTGTTCGGGTGCTCCTGTGGAGACGCTCGCGTCAGATACGATACTCATCATCATCGGGAACGTGAAGTCCCCCCCCCCCCCCCCCTCCCTCTCTATGAGGGAGAAACACGTATAGTAAACGAACGTGTGGGCCGAAGCAAATGCATTCTCGGAATTCAAATTGCCCATCGAGGTCGTAGCATCGCGACATCGACGGTTATTATTATAATATCGATGTATTGTGAAAATTCTTTTACCAACACCTCTCCAACACTTTAAACGTTTCGTTTCACTTTTCGGAGAATCGGAAACTGAATATTGAATAATAATATTATTATTATTGTAACAGGAGTACAGTACTGAATAATAATATTCTTATTATTGGGAGTTCGTGTTTATTTTTTTTTTTTAAGGGTCCATTGCATTCGAATGTCCAATTTGTTTATTACTTTCTTCGTCCGGTTGTTCCTTTCGACAGTAAACATTTTTTTTGCCTCCCGGACTTTTATCAATTTCAATAAATTTGAAGAAAAGTCAAAGCTGATTAACATTTATATTATTATTCAGAATTATTTTTCATTATATTATTTATTTTTATATTGAATTTTGATTTTTGGTCAGTTTGGAATGCTTTTTTTTTATTCCTAAGTGTTCTATAATTTTCTGAAAAAAAAAAAAAAAAAAAAAAAAAAAAAAAAAAAAAAAAAAAAAAAAAACTTAACGGTACAAAACATAATAACGGCAATAGCGTTAAATTTTAATATTTTCAATATCGATTTTCATTTCTTAATTACTGCTTTCGAATTCTTTTTTTCGTATACAATTTTTACTGTCCGTACAACCATAAAAAAAAATCATCTATAACGTAATAATATGATCATTCCGTATTACTTCTCTGAGTAATCATATTTCTTTTTATTTTATTCGAATTTTGACGGTCTACAGCTTTGGAATGTATTTTTTTTATTAACAGTATCCCCACAATTTTTAGAAAAACCCAACAATAAATATTGTCGGCAATAGCATTGAATTTTTATTCTCTGAATATCGAATACACTCCTTGATTACTGTCTTCGACACGTTTCTTTCGTACACAATTTTCACCGTCCGAAATAACCATAAAAACCAGAGGAAGAAAAAGAAATAAGCATGTATAACCCTTTCCTTCGCGGTCGTTTCGAGAGGGGAAAGCGAACATCTGGACAGAAGGCTTATGTTGCAAACAAAATTGCGGTAAAGTATTCTTCGATAGCCGGGGGGCTGCAGATGGGCTCTTGCGAGTCTGCAGAACTCTTCACCAGAAGAAGTAACAGACCCCACTGTCGGTCGCGATGCGAACAATAACTTTTGCGCCAACACCTCATTTCGTGTTTTTTTTTTTTTTTTCATCCTCTTCTTTCTTTTTTTTTTACCCCGTTATCTTTGTCTCTCGCTTACCTGTACGGAAGAACGTCGTATTCTTCGTTGGCCCGACGAACCGCGAGAGGGAAAGGGGTACAGAAGAGTCGGAGGTTTTCTTTATAGTGCTTTGAATAATGATACGTTATGACGGGTGGTTGGATATATGCAACGGAATCGACCGGACAGTTTTCATTCTTTCTCTTCCCTCCCCTTTACTCGTTCGTTCTTCTCCTCCGCACCCTTCACGCCCTTCGCTGCATGCGTACTTATCCTTGCGTGGGATCTAATTCGTTACTTCCGATCATTGGACCCTTTTGTTCAAACGATTTCTATCTCTATTTTCATATTTTTTTCCTACAAAAATTTTTGTACGCAATGTGTTTTTTTTTTTTTTTGCAACAATTTTCGAGACTTGCGGCTCTTTTGTGAAAACTTCATCGCCTCATTGTCGCGTGACGCTGTGGTCGAAGGCTCGCAATTTTTTTTTTTCACCTGAAAAGTTATTCGTAATAATAGTGACCAGACTTTGTTTCGTTCCGGTATTTTCGCTTGCGAAATGCCTCGATGCCATGGAGGTCTCTCACCTTCCAAGAAATCGAATAAAGCCCTCGATTCCTCGTCGTGGTTCCGACTCGCAAAGTTTAATTTTTTTTTTTGCATCTCTCCGATTCGATGAAATTTATGCGCTCGAATAATTAGGCTGATTGTGAATTTATAGGAGACCACACACGTCCTTTATATCTTCTGGAATTTAATGAAATTCTTGTTGCGCTAATTTTGCCGTTTATCATCGGGCATTAGCCGTTTTCACTCGGTAGATTAACCGCGACGAATGCTCTCTCGCTGTTGCCCTCCGTGCTCTTCGCGTCATTAGGCGAGAGATCGAGGCGAACGAGATTCGAGAACATCTGGCATACAGTACGACCATTCAGTAGTGCAACGTTACTTCGTCAATTATTGTCATATTTTCGTATCGAATAAAATTGATTATTATCGATAATTAGGCGAATTCTTGACGAGCAGCGCACTGCTGACGAGAGGTCGCGTAAGAAACGTTCCGATCATATAGTCGACATCGGGGCATCGCTAGTCGCTAGTCAACAGGAGAATTCTGTCGGACATTTGTTTCGTTCGTAAAGAGAGACCGGAAGCGCGACACGCACTGCGTGATCACGTCCGTGCCGCAGAGTCGTCGGGGCTCTCGAAAGCGAAACGACAACTGTATAGGCGTTATACTCATTGCCGTATACGAGGCACTCAAGTATATGGTTGTTTTATACGATACGACACTGACGAGTAGAATCGACCGGAAGCAGTCGTCTCTTCTCCCGCCACTCTACCTCCGCGCACCGATCCTCATCCACTATAGAAATAAATAGCCGCTTCGGCTTTGTTCGGAGTCCCTTGTGGAGCTTTCGATAAACGTGGGTGCAGCTATCGATCTAATGTATCGGAATGGAAAATAACTCTACCGGAACAAACGATTCGTTGTTTAAGTCCCGTTTCAGCTCGATTTTGGGTCTCTGCGGCTAATAAAGCGTTATTCGCGTGCAATCGTTAAATAATTTAAAAAAATCAACTCGTTTTAACTTTTCATGATGAATTCAATTTTTTATTTATTCTTCTCTTCTCTTGGAACATTTTTTAATAATAATAATAATAATAATAATAATAATAATAATAATAATAATAATCGTCATTATTATTAAATTGTTTAATTTTATTATTATTATTATTTTTTTAATTAAAATTTTTTTTTGTTTAATATTTTACCGCGAATTTTTTCACGTATTTTGTTTAAAGATCGTCATTCGGACTCTCGTGAAAAAAACTCTGTTGTGGTTTCAAAGAGCGCGATGTTTTTTGTACAGATTTTTTTCAAGCGGTACGTCCTTTTTTTTTTAACCCAAACGTGTACTTTGCACGCGGTTTTAAACACGTACTCTATTCGGCGAAAAATCGTCGAAATACTTTAACGATCGTGCGCGCGCCTTTCTTTCGTTCGAGCATTCGATGGCGCGAAGAAAAGAGCTGAGAATATATACACGTACGGAGAAAAAAGAGGATGCCTCGTCGTTACCATGTGTATTACGCGTTCAAACAACGTAATGATAGGCACGGCGCCAGAGTGCCACTGTGCGTATCTCTCGGGCTCCTTCCCTCGGGGGCCAACGTAACGGGTGTCCGTAGCGGCTCGGAGATAAAAGAACACACATTATCTCAATATTCCACTGCCACGCAGTTGTTATATTTAGTAGAATGTTATAACTACGTGTTTTATCTTATCGGCGCGACATTCCCCGGAATAATGTATTTTAATGCCGAAATCTTAAATAGATTGTCGAACGTAAATAGTACTGTTGCGCCTCCGATTGCGATTTGCGAGTGCATTATTGTGCAGCCTGCGTATGTCGAAAGGGCCCGGGAGGGTGGAGGAGGACGTATAGGGAGAAGGAACGAGGAGAGTGAGAGACGAACTGCCGTTGGAGCTGCGAACACGAAACATCCGGCGCAACGAACCCGTCCGGTCCAGAGGCCCAACACAGCGCCGCCCCGCACGCTTAGCTTCGCATTCGCTCAACGCACAAATAAAGAACTCGCCGCTCGAGCTCCAGAAGCCCTCTCGGCAGGTTGTCCCGTTTCTCTCTCTTTTTCTGTTATAAACGTTACGTTATCGTTACGTTCTCGGGTTCCTATAACTTCTTTTACGAGCGCCGTACTACTGAAAATAACTAAGACGGAAAATCGGGGCATGCGCTCGCCGCGCGACTGTTTCTACTTTTGTTTCGAATGCATTGCGGATGCATTGCAGGTGCAGCGCTGCACCTGTGCCGGGGACAACTACTCGATCGATTATTCGCATATTCCAATTCTAGATATTAATTTATTTGTTTACACCTACCTAAAGCATAATAATAACATTGAAATGATGTTTTAAAAAAAAATTACATGAATTTATTATAAAAAAAAAAATCATTATTATTATATTATTATAGAATTATTGTTAAATTAATATTTATTAACGAAAACAAAATATTGAAAAAAAAAACGAATTTTTTTTTTCGTTAATTCGTAAATTTTTAACAATTATTTTGTAATAATAATAATATATGTTAATAATTTTAATAATATTATTATTGATTATTTTAAAAAATGTATTTACTTGAAAATATTGAAAAACGAAAAAAATTACTTATATTAAAGGAATAGTTTTTTTTTTTTCTAAACAAGATTAGTATCACTTTCCGAGTTCACGTCAATTTCAGATTGAATATACGAGACGATGACTACTCGCGACTCGCGAACAGCGGCAATAATAAATTGATTCTCCGCTCAAATGGGGTATAGAGTCCGTAAGTGTGACTGGTAGGATCCTAAACGGGGAATCCCGACAATTGAGAGGCCGCGGGCACTCGCGTTAATATCACGAGGAATTGAGTTTCTTCTCGGGAACACTATGAGTGTAGAGTCTGCGGTTGCGCTAATAGCTTTCTTGGATTTTAACGCGCTAAACTAGACGTCATAGAAAATTCTATTGGAAGACGGAAACCGGCGCCGCAAAGTCAGTTCCCATCACTCGAGACGAGCGATTATACAAAGTGCAAACAATTCCGTACAATCGATGAAAAATATATCGCTAACGGGGTCGTTGAACAATTATAATAAAATCGCATGCGAACGCGAGGGAATCAACGAACGAACGTAATACGTCAATTAAACTATCGCGTGCCGCACGGCGTCGATCGCGAAACCGTCCGATGCTAATATACCCAATCGTATATATTATTTATAACAGTCGAGACGAGAAAATGATGGATATTCCTATTTGTAAATCGTAACTCCCGATAATAGTATTATTATTACAATTCTTCGCCATTTTCGTCATTGTATTTCAAAACGCAATGAGTAAAGTATATACACTTATACTACGAGCGAAGAATTTCCAACGTCAAGGACGACAATCGCAGACAATTTTTTTTATCTTCGGTTTTTCTTTTTTTCGTCGAAGGCGCCGCGGATATCTCTGGGTGCTCGGGCCGTCGCTTTTATTCCGAGACTTATTGACACGTGGTCAAGTGAAGTCAAGAGGAAGGGTCAAGCGTCAGTAACGTCGCTCGCGCGTCATCATCTTCGTCTCGCTTCACTCGAATCTCTGTTATTTTCATTTTTTTTTTTTTTTTTTTTTTTTTTTTTTTCGGAGTTAATCGAATAATAATTGAAGTTCTCGAGAAAGGAGTCAAGTTTCGTCTTTGATTGAAAGTACGGCTCGCCACCGTGGCGGCATTACAGGTGCTGCACTTTACGCGCTAAACTACGCTCGAGCGCACGTTTGAATAATTCATGATAAAAGTCGATGGTCCGCCGGTGCCCGGGCTGCGTGGCGACGCAGGTCAGATAACGTGCCCTTGCTTTCTGACCTTATCTCTTGACTTGTAATTCTCAGTGGTCCGATCGTCGGAACTTCTTTACTACACTTGTACGAAGCAACCGGTCACGCAGCTCGCGGGTAACACGCAGGTGCGCTAAGATTCTATGCCAAATCAGCACCTCCGGTAGAGAGAGAGAAAAAAAAAAAAAAAAAAGGTCTTCCTAAATCCTCTCGGAGTTCTATAGTCTGTAACGCTGTTCTTCGCGTCTAAACTCTTCTATTTTTACGCGACTTTTGTCACACCACATTCACAACTGTATCAGCAATTACATTCAGCTGTAATTAAATAGAACATCTTAGAGAGCGAGTGACGAATAAGTGGTGAAACGGTGAGAGGATTTTTGGGTCGTTGATTTTTTTTTTTTTTTTTCGCTTTTCTATCCTAATTGTAACTAAACGTGTGACCGTAAAAGCTCTTCGGTTTTTTTACGAATTAAATATCGATAAGTATCAATTTTACGCGTTTAAACAAACGTTTAATGGTGCGAAGATCCCCATTACCTTCACGCTTCGTCTAGTCTTTCGAGTGCCCGCATTATATAGTCGCATCTCTTCGTTCTTTCTTTTGCTCGATTGTTGTCTCGGTGGCTGTTGGGCGGCCGTCGGTCTTCAGCGTCTTTTACAAAGAGACGACGCGCGCCCGGACTCACAGCCGGATGCGTGCCCTTCTATGCATGTGTACACTAATATCTATGCAGTAACTATATACTTTAGGCGATGTGTATGTATACACAGTAGTACTGCACATGTGCGTATAATGCGTATACGTGTGGCGAGCGGAGCACTAATAATCGCGCGCGCGCGCGCGCCTCTTTCTCTCATCCAGAGTTACACTATCTATCCGTACGCTGGGACCTCATACGATGAGGACCTCGTCGAGTTGTTCTCGTTTAAAACAATCAGCGGCGGAGAGGAAGGACCAATTATACGAATATGCGCTCCTCCGTTTGTTCCAACGTGTATATACATCTATTATTATACTTCGACTGTACTCATGCCGTTACAATATATACAGAGAAAACTATGCGCATGCTAACGGTTAATTAACAGGCGGCATTGTGTGAATTGGAGATCGAAAAATGTTACTCGTCTTATCGAGTGTTGAGGAACAGAAAGGCGTCAATTGACAGGGAAAACGGTACGAGTTACGCCTTTATGTTACTCAGTTCATTCATTTTTTTGGATTGGTGAATTATAGTTTGCATTTAATATATTTTTGTAAGAATTGATACAAAATGCAAAATACAAAATACAAAATACAAAATACAAAATACAAAATACAAAATACAAAATACAAAATACAAAATACAAAATACAAAATACAAAATACAAAATACAAAATACAAAATACAAAATACAAAATACAAAATATAAAATACAAAATACAAAATACAAAATACAAAATACAAAATACAAAATACAAAATACAAAATACAAAATACAAAATACAAAATACAAAATACAAAATACAAAATACAAAATACAAAATACAAAATACAAAATACAAAATACAAAATACAAAATACAAAATACAAAATTGGATCGTAATTCACCGACTACTATTCGAAACTGTAGTATAACAAACTCTCGTTTTCGTCCCCAATGACAACGCGTTGGTTGAAAATGTGTCGACTCGTTATTTACACGACAATAGGATAATTCTTCACGCTCAATTGTGCCATTGATCTGATTAAAAGATATTCGGAATGATGAAAAAATATATACTATGGTAGGTAGACTCATGTATAGAATATCCGGTTCTCGCTGTTAACAGTCGTTGCAAACGAGCGCTGTTCGCCTCTCTTTCCATCTCTCGTATTATCATTGTGCAACGGTGTACCGCGACGACGATGAGCCGCTCTAATCGTAAGTGGGCTCCGCATCATATGGGCTGCTGTATGCCTCTTCTATGCTTCTTATTGCTACTCCGCTAGTTCAGCGAGAAAATATGCTTGTAATCTCAATCACATAAGTTAACTCTCGCGAGTCAGACGCACGAGAAATGGGATATATTATCTTCGCTGGTGCGGCTTTATATTGGTATCTATATCTCGGCCTTTCGGTGAAATTCCGAAGAAGGCGGGGGTGTGACTCGTTTGTTAAATGTCTTATCGCTGCCCAGTAGTCAGAGCTTTTTTTTCGTATCGAAAAAACGGTATCGAATTATCGGTTACGAAGATTGGAAACAGTTTTTTCCCGATCGCCGACACTGCGTCCGAAGATATTCAGCTGAAAGATCCTCGGACCGGAAGGAAGAACATCTTTTATTTATTATCTTTATACGATAATAATGGAAATTCTAATAACTTCCCGTCATTCGGATCCTCGTTGTGGTTTATCCACCATCGACAAAAGAGAAAATTACTCTCGGAAGTGCGATACAAAGAATTTTTCGTGTTTCGCGAGGCTGTTGTCTTCGGTCATCTTATGCCAGCTGGCATTTCCTTCCGAGACAGTGCAAGACACGCGCCAAACTATATAGTATGCTTCCGCTACTATTATATACTATATATACTCTCCAAAGTTACATCTCTGAGACTCTCCGGCTTCCTCGCCAGGATGTACACTCCCGGGGCCTCTCCAGACTCATCTTCGTCGAGGGAAGAAGCATTGTCTTCAAGAAGGGAATGTTTCTCGATTGTGAAATACATATTCTTACCTCTTCCCTTCACTATTTCGCAGCTACAGTCCGAGTAATTTTCTTCATTAGAATAAATTGTCTGAGAACTTGGCAATTATTCAAAAACTCGCGTTACAGCAATAGATCGTAAAGAATGTTGCGTGTTTCGCGTTGAAGAAGAAATCCTGGAAGCCTCAAGTCTGTCACCATATGGCACCGGAATATCGTTTTTCTATAGGCTTCTCGTTTACAGAGGAAACGGCGCGTGTACACAAAAACACAGCCTCTCAAGATTTTTTTTCTTCTTTCTCGTCGCTTCCCCTTCTCTCTTTTCGAAAGGTATTACGTTCCTGGGGTCGCATATTGCCAGTTAGAAAATAATATAAGGAAGCTATCGCGAGTACGCAACTGCTCGATGACCTCGAAGGAAGGGGGGCATACGCGCGCGATGTGCGGGCACGTGCCCTCTTTTCTTTCTGGTGGGTCTCTCCGTTTTCTCCTGACTACGATTGCGAAAGAAAGGAGGACGATCGAGCGAGAAGGCCCGTCGCGTATATAAGCGATGTTCGACGACCGGAAACGGGTGTCGATTGTCGCTTCCCTCCCTCCGCTGTAGTGATGCTATGCTCGATGGTCCTTCAGTCCTTCGACTGACGCGCGGTACCGCATCTTCCTCTCGAAGAAGGCTGAGGGAGGCTCGGCGAACACGAGCCATCCGCCTCCACGCTCTGTGTGGTCTCTTGGCAAATAATTATTGTTATTATTATATATTCCACGGTGTGCATCGAACGTCTTCGGTCTCGTCCCGTATTCGCCCAGAGGGGGTATTCGCTCTCTTCTGTATATAGCGATGTAATATGGTCGCTCGACTAGAAGGCGTCCTTGCGGTGGAGTACTCGGAGAACTATTCTTTTTTTTTTGTCTATCGATTTGCCCGTCGATCACATTGTTTTCTCGATAATAATCCTGACGACAGCGAAGACATTGAGTTCTATTTAATTGTATTTGCTGTTAGCAAGATTGGTCCTTGGGATTGTGTCAATCATCACGAGATGCTTGCAGTATGTTAGCGGATTTTTAACGCAATTTATACCTTTGGAAAAATTACTACGCAACCGGATGGTTTAGGATATTTTGAGGTGGTGGTAAAAATCAGTTGGAGATTATCAACGCGATCAGCAAAAAAAAAAAATCGAATATAAGTCTCGAATGATACCGAAGCGATTTTTGGGTTTTTTTATAAATAGAATTATCTTCGCATTAAAAATTGTCTTTCTTACGTCTTTTCATGGTTTTTTTTCTGGTTGAACACGAATCCGATGGCAAGTTTTTTCAAAAGTTAAGCCGGACATTCCCGTCCCTTTAGTAATTTCAGTAATGAATGCCTACCGCTTCGAAATGTATTATTTTGTATGAAATATTGCGACAGAACATCAGAAACAAATAAACTGTATATAGCTTTGAAACGACAAATGAAAAAAAATATTGTGCAACCAAATTTTTTTAAGAAAAGCATTTAATAAAAAATTTCAAACGCGGAGATCTTTACGAAAAAAATTTCCTGAGAATACATATTTTCAATATTTTTTTTTTTATTTCACGCTGAACACGAATCCGATACCAAATTTTTTTCAAAGTCAAACCGGATATTCCTCGCTCCCTTCGGTAATTCCCTTTGAGTTTCATTTTGTTACACGATTATTAATCCATTACGCGCTACCAACAGCGAATTTGTTCCTCGATCTCTGGTATCTCGATATCTCAACGAAAGTTTCGTAAATACTTAATCCCCTCGTTTCCCGAGACGGTGAGAAACACTTTGCTCGCGCGCGTCTCTCGCGCGTTGTGTGCGAAAAAAAAAAGAACGTAGTTTTACAAACCTTCTGCGGAAATGCCATAGAGCTAAGTACTCTTGGCTGCTGCTGTTGGCTTCTGCCCGCTTGTTGCGATTGCCCAATTCCCGACAGACAGAACGGATACGAATGTATAATAGTTGCTCTTTCTCTCCTGTACCGTATAGTACCCCATGATATCGCACATACGCAAAGCCCTCAGTTCACTCTGCTGCCTCTGTTATACTCTCTGCCACTGGTTGTGTATCTCCGCATTATGTAAACCGGGTCGTGCGACGTTTCGTTACTGCTACACGAACAGCAGCAGTAGCAGCAGTACAGCTTCTATCTCTGAAATTATTTTATAACAAAAGAAAGAGCGGTACAGGATAAAGCGTCTTGTTTCTCGAGACGGTAGAAAAAATTCGCACGAAGCTCTCTCTGTGCCGCGTCTTGCGGTGGAAGAGACGCTGCCGAGAATTTCGCTCTTAACACGAGTCGCGATACCACCAGCAACAAATTTTCTCTTCCTCTTCTCGCGACTGTCTATATATCGCGCGTGTAACGCCGTGTGAAGTTGTCTCCTCTAATAGCTGAGATTCTTTATATTCACCGGATTCTGTCGCGTATCCACGCGAGTTGAATTGTTCTTAGACTCTCCGCGTTTGTCCGTCGTTCCCTCATTTTCTCGGTTGTTCGCGCGAAAGTTGTAGGCTTGTAAGAGAGCTATTGGTCTGTGTGTGGTGAGGAGGTTTCCTCGCGAAAGTAAAGGATAAACCTCACCGGAAGTCTCCACCGACTAACCGACGCCTGGCGAACAATATTCGCACGCCTTACAACGATTGTCTGCATTCTCGTTACTGTACATCTCGTATATACACTCTCATCTCCCCGCGATCGCTTAATATACTCTTCAAAACGGAACTTTTCACCTTGTTGGGAACCGATTATTATTACTATTATTTTTTAACCGATATGAAAATTGTTCAATTTTTTTTTTCTCGCGTCCCGTAGTACAGCACTGATTAGTGCTGTTATTTGTAATTGCGTGAACTTTGTATCTACGCGTAACTCATTAATTGGGAAATGGTGGAGGGGAAACTTCACAATACAAAATGATTATGTTACTCACGGGAAAGTTGGTCATTTGCACCTTCGAGAATTTTATTCTCTATTGTTTAATCTCTCTTTTGTACCTTCGATTATTCGCAGTGAAATTGCGTCTTAATGAGAAAATTGGTAATTAGAGAGCCGAAACGATCGATCGAGAATTATATATACGATATTCGTGTTTTGTTATCACGAAGTAAAGTCGACAGTTTTTAGAGGTAATAACAAGAAAACATATAAATGGAGAAAAACATACTGACGATGTTTTCTTCTTGCTGCTCGTGGCAAGTTATTCGACACCCTCGCAAATGCTTCCATCGCTTGCACACCCGTTACTCCGGTTGTTGCTGACAACGCGACGAACCAAAGCAAGCAGCGGAGACTCCTTTTGCTTGTATAATATACACGTATATATATACGTAAGATATATATATGTACGTCGGTCGACGACAGTTGACTCCATCATACGATGCTCTACACCTTTTCTACAGGCAGAAATACTAATAGTATTAAAGTTGAGCTCTCTTCTCTTAGCCTATACGTCTCGGATTATACCCGCTCAGCAGCTCTTACTCGTCTTTGTCTGTATTACCACTGCGCACTTATTCTACTCGTCGCGAACACTCGAGAATCGCGTGAAAAATTGCTTCTTGAGCGTTTAGCAGGAAAATTGTAACTCTCGGTGGCGTCTTTCATCCGGATGCGCGAGAGTAATTCTCCTTGGAATATCGTTAACGGTGATAAAGCAGTAGCTCCGTACAGAGGAAAAAATCGCCGATATTCGAAGCTTTTATGTATGTATCGTGTCCTATATTTCAACCAAATGTATGATGAAATTTTCAACAACTTTTGCCGAATGTCGAAAATGTTGGTCTTTTTTTATTTTTAAAATGTTTTGTAAATTGACAATCGAGAATAAGATTTTCATTTTTGATGAATGCACGATTATTGTCAATTTTTTATTTCTGGGTACAGAAACGTGGGGCAAAATGAACCGCTTTAGCAATTCAGGAAGTTTTTTTGATGTACACAACACTTTCTCACTACTTTTTACTTTAGAGTATTGAGATGAAAAAAATGGGGTAAAATGTCCAGTAATCCGCGTGCATAAAAAAATTGAAAAATATCAATTTTAAATAATTTACTACCACAAGCGATATATGCCATTTACTACCACAAGCGACTAATTCTCGTCGGAATATATAAATTTCCTCATATTAAAAATAATGGAAGATTTTTTAAAAAGACAATCATCGAATTATGGATTTTTTAATCTGCATTCCCATTTTTCGTATCGATGTATTTTAGCTCAGACGATAAATGTTTATTGTGCAGCCGAAATAATTGCCATGGAACATGCAGATCGAATTTTTTTGAAATTTCATGAATTTTAGGATCAGTCTATTTTTCCCCAAAATGCGAGTCCGCGACTGTCCCATTTTGCCCCATCTTTCCCTAAATTAAGTTTGCCATTATTTTTTCCAGTGTACGCATACTATTTTTGCATCCGTTGTTCATTAATTAATGACCGTCGCATAAAAAAAAATGTTTCGACAACCCTGGGAAAAATTTACAGCGAAGATAATTCTAAATTGCCACGAATTATATTTAACACAGTTTTCGCGGATTAAATCGACCCTGAAGCTTTAATTGCGTACCGTGGAATGAGCGGGAAAAAAAATTCCAAAGTCTGGTATTTTTAAGTTGTACGAGTTCTCTCGATGGTTTTTCTGAGGTCGGTGAGCGTATAATCGAAGCCGAGTCTCTCGACCGACCCCTATAGGCTTCTCGACTCACTCCCTCATCCTGGCGGAGTAGGACGTTCGAGTTTTTGTTCCTCGAAGGCACCTACAGTTTTTTCCTTTTTTTTTTTTTATTATCGTGTCCTCTTTCGCGTCGCCGGAAGCCGTGATCGAGGAAGAAGAAAGAGGAGCGGCGGAGGGGAAGAAAAGGGAGCGCGTGCTGGTAATGGTAAAATCTCGGGGAACTTGGTTCACCGGTGGCGCGGAACAGGAGAGCGAGAGATTCCTTGAGGGGAGAGACGACGACGACGACGACGACGACGCGAAGGAGGACTTAAGCGTTCGCGCAGCTGGGGCTGTATGACCGTAGCAGCACGTGCCCCACAGCGGAACAACTAAGTTTTCGTAGCGGTGGATGGGATCCTGTCGTCAGGATTTATTCAAAGGGCTCGTGCGGACGGAGGGACTCATTATGCTCTATATTTGTATTATACGAGAAAGCGAACTCGGGAGAGCAGCGGAGCGTTGCGCTGCTTCCTCTTAACCCTTTTCTACCATTTTTTCTATCTTCTTATTTTTTTGAATTTCCTCACTTTCAATTGCTATCCAAACTAAAATTAGGTTAAAAATAATAATATTGATCCGCGCGGCTATGATAAATCCAATAATCACGACGGTTATCCCGTTGTTCGATTGCGTGTCAACGATATGCTCGATTTATAGGAAAAAAAAAAAAAAAAAAAAAACAACAACAACAATCCTCTGTTTCTGAAGAACTCGAACGAATAACTGTAAACAGTTCATTCTTTTCTATTTTACAGTAGAAACACAGTATATTGTATCTAAGATCGTGTGGGTGCCAGTCGTTGTATAATTTATGATAAAAAAATATATATATGTATAACTACTAGTGAGGGAGTGTGAGGTCGAGCGAATCGTTCGTTAAACCGAAGTGCCCCGGAGTGCGAAGGCCTTGCCGTAGGCGCCGAGCCACGACAACGCGCGCAAGGCCGTCGCGCACTCGCTTCGCTATATCCACTATTATATATATAACGATATCAACGCGAGACTTTAAACGTTTCGAAGCGGTAATTGTTCACCCGGGAGAACCAGAACGACGAATAGAATGGATGAAAAAAAAAATGAAAAAAAAAAATGAGAGCGGTCGGTACTGTTAATTATGCGACTCGGTAAATGGCCGAAGTTACATTGACGTGAGAGACAACTTGCGCGATGTTTATAAAGTCCGATACGCGAACTCGTGACTATTCGAAACCGGAACGTTTATGATCGCACGTTCTATTTTTATTTTCAAATTTTTTCGATCTTCAGTTCGAATCAATATTTCGAAAATAATATAATCTCGAAGCTATTTAAAAAAAATAATGGAGTTATGCGGATTTTTATTCAGGAGCTCCGAAACCGCGTAATCCTCTTCTTAAAATTTTAATCCCGGCGCATCCGGAAACGGAGATTTTTCTATTTTTTCAAATCGCCGCCGTTCATCCAAATTCCAAAGTAAACTCTCGCATAGTCGAGAGAAATGAGATATCCTCCGAGGAGAACTCAAAAGTGTCGTAGCATTTTATTTTTTTTCGGTTTCTTTGACTACTCGTTACTGGAGTGTGAATGAGCATCGGGCAACCATAAGACCCTAAAGTGCACTGCCACCGGCCTGAAAATCATAAGATTCTCAAGGTGGTTGTGGGGTTCGGCGAGCACTTGGTATTTCCAGGGGTTTCCTTGCATAGGGAAAGACCCACTCATTAAAAATCTCCGGATTGCTATAACCGAACCATGTGGGTTTGCATTACTTCGTTTCCTCCTCACTACCGCTCTGTTACCCTTAATATTTTTTCCTAATGCCTTTTTTCCAACCCACCAGATTGCCGGATATACCATTAAAAAAATTCAAACTCCCCAATTGGGAAAAAGAACCCTTAAAAAAATAACATGTAGCACGCGTCACGGTGTTGCAGAGACTGTGCACTTTGGATAGATCGTCGTTTGCCAATTCAATGGACGTCAGAAATTAATTCAAATCATCGTTCACTTTATGAGTTGAGTGTCAGAGATCAAAAGTGCGATGTACTTAAGATGCACCGATATATCGAGTTGCGAACGGTGTGCGCTCGATTTCCAAAGATAGATCTATACCCATTGGAGAGACAACGTAAAGCGTCGCGGACAAACCGCTCGTAGTACGATAGTTTCTCGAAACACACACATCCGTAGATATTATTGCTTTTAACCCCAAAAAACGCACCTCTTTAACTCGAAATAGATTCCAGCAGAGCGAACGCATATATATGTATGTTATATATATGTATATATATATATATATTTCGGTTGGAAGCAGTAGGCCTGCCGAATTTACCGCGCCGCACGGCTGTAAGATATTAGAGCTCCGGAGCTCTGTAAGCTTCTTCTTTACTGCTCGTTTCTTCTTCTTCCTTCACTCGCCGGGTGTTATATCCTCGTCTCTTTGGAGAAATAATAACGCGCTCTTGAAGAGGACGAGTCGCAGCCCTTCGAAGTTTGACACTACCGTGAGCTTTTTTTGATGATCGAGAACGCGTTTGCTTTTTTTTTTTCACCGATCCGCCTTTTTCACTGCATTTCCCTCCCCTAGTTTTCATTAACCGGATGTCAAAATAGAGTCAAAGGTTTCTTCGTTATAAATGAATGCTCATTAAGAAAAAAAAAAAAATCGGTGCGGAAGATTCTTTATATTATCTTGTAGTCTCGGCAATTATAGTTTACTCAGTCAACACCCGTATTTTTCGGACCTTCCGCCTTTTTCCGTCTGCAAACTGAGGATTTTAAGTCTTCTTTAGATTTTCAAAGGATGTTTCATCACTATTATTCATTAAATTTACAAGTTTTTTTTTACATAAACCTAATAATTCATTAAATCAAATATTAAAAAAATTTGTTGATAAAATTTGATCCTTGTAAATTTTTTTTTTATTTCAATATCGCATGCGTCTTTAAATTGTTGACGACGAGTTCAAAATTTACCGACGAAACATTTCAACTCTTTCGATAATAAAATTGCGCAACGACTTATTATCACTTCGAGGTGCACGTGCACTCTGCATACAATATTAAACAGCGGTGAATCAACGGCTGAGCGCTTTGGCATTTTCTTCGATGATGATTCACAGCAGTAAGTAAGTCCCCCGTATAGATTGGATGTGTCCCGCCCGTTCGCGGTGAGCACAATACTTAACAATCGTTTTACAGCGCGCCAACTCCCCGCTGCACAATCCCACAGATTCGATCTTAGGAACTCGTAGGAATAAATTATAATAAACACCGAGGCGTGTTCAAGAACGCCTTGGCGTTAAAATCTCATAAGCAAACTCTTCAACGGTACATACCGTGAGATATATTGGTAGTAGAGTTTCGGGAACCCCGAAAATTTACGACCGCAACGCGGAGCTCACGGGTGGAGACTCTCGGCGAATGAACGAACGAACGTGCGAATGAAACGTGTCCGAGCGGTGAGGTCGTGGATCAGCGGAAACACTTCGGGATCCACTCACCGGCGAACACGTGCGAATTCACAAAAGCTTCGAATGAAAACGGACTTTATTTTTTGCATCGTTTTCTAACCTATACGAAACATGAAAATCCTCGCTTCCCGGTGCCGAAACACGTACCAGCGATTCTCTCGGTTAAACAAACTCACTTTAGGCTCCTCGAAATATTCTCACTTGGGAAAAACCACCCCCTACCAATTTATTTTATGCGTTTTGTCTAATTTACGATTCATCATGCGTAACGTGATTAATAGCTTCGTCACTCGTACTCCTCTCGTATTTTGGTTTATCGCGCGTGTGCGTAGCGTAAGAATTAATTATAATGAGTTGTAAACACGACCAGCAAACACGATGTTTCACGAGAGTACCAAAAGAAGATAATATAATTCGATGGAGGGTTGTGGCGTGTTGCACGTGTCGCGTTGGTTATATTTCGTCGTCGCCTGAAAACACGTCTCTCGCGTGCACGAGTGCGTCGTTGTTTTTTTTTTTTTTTTTTTTTTTTTTTAATTCTCGCGGGTGAGCCGCGGGTGTCCCGGTGTTCTGGCTCCTGTCTAACAATTTATTTTCGTATGCGCATAGCATACATAGACTCAAACCCTCTCAAGCCTTCTCTCCCATATCTGAAGGGTTGATAGGATTTTTTTTTATGAGCTGCTGCTTCTGTTCATACGAGGCAACCAGCTTCTCTCTATAGGATGCTGCGAGTTCCGTTCTTTTGGCGCGATGTCGCGGAGATTGTTGATCCTGCGGCAGTCGCCCTTCGACTCAAAGGCTGAAACAACGCATTATTTTTTTTAATACCCTTTTTTTCTCATTTTAACTTCACTTCCAATTTTTTTTACTCATCCGTTTCCCCACAGGATATATCGCGCGTTAAGAACTAATTTTTTTTTTTCTTCTCGTCTATCCTCCGTCTCTCTCGTGTTTCTCGTTTTTACTCGGAAGTCGTCACGCTTGCGCCATACGCTTCAAGAATTTATTACTCGAGAAGCGCTAGAAGAAGGGGGTTGAGACTGCATGTGGCGCGAACGAGGTTTCCACGCATCGGGAGGAATACCAAAGTACTTTTAGGAAATCCGTGCCGACCTCCGATGCGTTGTATAGCTTGTTATTACGTTATTCTAGGAACGTAGGCAAAGTCAATCGATGAAAGGGTTATCGAGACGTGAAACACCTCTGGCGAACGCGATGCTATATTTTTATGCTTCGTTCCTCGCAGCGTGTACGAGCGGAGACTTTAACTCTCCGATTATTATTAGAGTTTCGACAGACAAGTTGATGTCATCTCCTCTCTCTAATCTCCTCCCGCAGTACACAGCAATAACAACACACTTAATAACAATAATACCGCAATGTTTCGCAATTTTTATTCAACTCCGGGGAACACATACGTACGTTTAGTATAATGAATGTCGTCGTCGTCGCGGCACACCTTACCGACACCCACACTATTGCAATAACCCCACATCTCTAATCTCTTCTCTTTCCGTCCTAACGGCCGGATCTCTGTTTTTCTTTTACAGACGACGATTAAGGTTTACGCAAACTGCCTGCGACCGGACATCGAATACAAGACCCTTTGCATCACCTACGAGACAACGTGTCGCGAAGTTGTGCAAAATTTGTTGAACAAATTTCGCATGAGGCATCGAGATCCCAGACTATTTTATCTCACGATGGAAGTAACCGTGAGACGAGCGAACGTTCGTACGGTTTTGCCACTCGACGAGGACGCCAGACCCGCTGTTCTGCAATCATGTCATCCCCGTGGCGACTCGAGGTAATTTATGCTCCAGCGAAATTGCCGAGTTTACATTTGCTTTTGTGCCGCTTGGCTTCTTTGAACTTTCTACTGAGCTTTCC
This sequence comes from Buathra laborator, assembly GCA_934046635.1. Taxonomy (NCBI): domain Eukaryota; kingdom Metazoa; phylum Arthropoda; class Insecta; order Hymenoptera; family Ichneumonidae; genus Buathra; species Buathra laborator. Next base: position 15,600,270 of record OW203892.1, read on the forward strand.
GAGCCTTTTGCACAGTCGAAACTTTCGAGGACTTCGTGTATTTACGTTTCTATGATTTCTTCCAGATTTTCGTTACAGACGAGACGGGGAGGTCTCGTGAAAATATACGATAGCGCTCTCATGTCCGGGGTAAGTTTTCCGTTTTACATCGGATTTGCGCATTTTTTTTTTTTTTTCGAGAATTTTTTTTTACAATTTTTTTTTTCCCATTGTTTTCACAGTCCAAGTATAAGAGTCTCCTGGTCTCGGAACAGACGACGGTCGACGAGCTCATACAGATGCTACTAAGTTGCTACAGTTCGACGGAACGAGTCGAGCAATTTTCGCTTTACGAGGTTTCGGAGGGCGAAGAATATCAGAGAAAATTACATCCCGACGACTCGCCGCTCAAAGTAACGCAGAGATGGACGAGCGTAGATCGTCATCTTCGAATCAGACGAAATCCCGATTACAATCCTCACAGAAGAAAGGTGAGATTCTCAACGAGTTTTTCGCTCTTGTCGTTCTGACGAAAGTCCATTATTTTTGTTTTATTCCCGCAAAAAAGAAAATTATTGGAATCTCATTTCCGGTTTTACAATTTTTATTTTTCATCGACAATCAGCGAAATTTCGTCAATTTTATCAGTGACCTGAAAAAATCCCGTGAAAAATTGAGATTGTAAAACCGGAAAGGACGTCTCAGCATAAAATGCCTAGAAAAATAATGATTACGTCACTTCCGGTTTTAAAAACTCTGTTTTTCACCGGAAGTGACGTCGCAGAGAAAATCGAGAAATTTTCTCGATTTTTCGACTCTTTCGCAAACAATTTCATAATTTTCATTGTGACGTTACTTCCGATGAAAAACTGAGATTTTAGAACCGGAAGTTACGCCACAGAATAAATTCTCCGTTTTTTTTTTTAATTTGTAACGTTTCTTCCGGTTTTACAATATCAGTTTTCCACCAGAAGTAACATCTCAGAAAAACTTCAAATTTTTTTTGTGAGTTTTCGATATTTTTGCAAAAAAAATTGAATTTTTTTTCTGTGACGTCACTTTTGATGAAAAACTGAGATTGCAAAATCGAACATAAAGTTATAATTTTTTAAAAATGGTGGGGATTTTATTTTGTGGCGGCATTTGCGGTTCTTAAATTTCAATTTTTTTTTTCCGTAAAGAACGTCACAGTGAAAATTTCGAAATTATTCGCAGCATCATTGAAAAATTAAATATTGCTGCGTTTATCTTTCGTCAATTAATTCTAATTTTTTGTGCTTAATTACAGAGTATGTGGGCCTCGGACTCCAGTATAACGGTGGCAATGTCGAGGCTTCATCTTCACAACAGTCAGGTGCATCAGCTCCAACAGCAACAAGCGAATCTGAGCTTCAGCCACAACAATAACAATCACAATTCGCGTCACTTGTTGCTTCGACAATGTCCTAAGAACAACAACAATAACAACAACAGCCATAATCACAATCACAATCACAGCGCGAGTCAAAGTCGTCTGCAAATAGGTGCGACACCGACGACAACGACGACAGCGACGATGAATATGTTGCAACAGAATCCGTCGAGGATCGTTCTTCCTCACGCGAGTCAATTGCCCAAATCGCAGTTGCCACAGAAATCTCAACAATTGGCGCAAAGCTTACCGTCGACTCCGCTGACGTCGAAGCATCTCACGACTTCCGGTTACTCCGACTACGAGAATTATCTGTTCATTTGAAACCGCGAAATTTTTATATAAATCAGATCGTTGCGCTCGCTTTCGTAGGTGTACCTATCATTTTTTGTCGATCGCGACAAAAAAGAAAAAAAAAAAAAAACAACAACAACAACAAAAAAAACAGAACCGTAAACAAAGAGAGAAATGTAATAAACTACGATGATGATAGTCAGTAAGAATGAAAACTTTACCAAAGTTAGTCGTATTCGTTATTTTTTTTTTTTTTTTTTTTTTTTTTTTTAGGTAGTAGTTTACGACGCGAAAACAAGATAACTATATAGTATATATTAAATATATTACGAGTAATGTATAAGCCATTGCCTATACATAATGACAAGTACGTAGATAATAATAAGTGTGTGCTAAGCGCAGAAGAATCCAACGATTTTTAATGCTTACGTTAATTTATGTCGTGTAAACACAAGCGGATTGCATTTATTATTCAAACGCGTACGCACCGAAATTGTATTTTTTATTTATTTATGTTTATCGTGAAAGAGTTTAAACGGAAGGGGGGCGCGCTTCGTGAGAAAAAGTTTAAATTATTTTTATTATTAATTACCATTCGATTCTTCATTCGAACGTTCGACGGATCCAACTATGCTTTTCTCTTTTTTTTTTTTTCTTATATTCTCATTCCTCGCGGAAATAACTAGACACAGTGGTGTTTTCTTCTTTCTTTCGTAGATGAAAAAAAAGTACAACGTTCCTGTTCGCAGCTATGGGATTAGTTTAAGTTACCTGTAACGTGGATTCGTTGGCGTTTTATTTTCCTGTAAATTGACTGTTTAAAAAAAAAGTGACAAAACAAAACGTTTTTCATATATTGCAATAATAACTCTGCTGCGCCTATAATCGTTGTGTTGATGTTATTTACAACCCTCGAATTCCATCCCCTTCGGTTCGTCTGTAAGAAAATTCGGAGATTTTGGAAATTATTTTTGAAATACGTTTTAAAAACGAAGTTTATCATCCTAATGAAAAACTTTTTTTCTTACAAATGTCTCAAGTGTAGGGATTTAGTTACAATGGGGGGTTTTTTTTTTAGAAATAACACCGACCCGAGCACACAAAAGAGTCGATTGATTGATTCACGGGGAATGCAAGTACATTAAGGACGACGTACATTTCCTTAGTATCTGCTTAACCTTTTGATAGTTTTTTTCTTTATATACAATATATTGTTTCATTGACATTCCCGTCTCCGCAGTTCAACAATTTTCCTATTTAAAGAAATTGATTTTTTTGTGACGTCATTTCCGGTTTTAAAATCACGGTTTTTCACCGGAAGTGTCGTCACAGTGAAAATTATGATTATTTTTGCAAAATCGTCGAATTTTCTCTGTGACATCACTTCCGGTGAAAAACCGACATTTTTAAAACGGAAGTGACGTCACCACAAAAATTAAGATTGTTGCGACGTCACTTCCGGTTTCAAAATGTCGGTTTTTCACCGGAAGTGACGTCACAGAGAAAATTCGACGATTTTGCAAAAATACTCATAATTTTCAGTGTGACGACACTTCCGGTGAAAAACCGAGATTTTAAAACTGGAAGTGACGCCACAAAAAACTTTGAAATTTTTTTTGGAAAAATATTTTTTGTGACGTTACTTTCGGTGAAAAAGCAACATTTCCAAACCGGAAGTGAAAGATTTTTTGATGACGTCGCTTTTGGTGAAAAATTCAAATTTTAACACCAGAAGTGATATTTTTTATAATTTCCGAATTATATTCTGTTTCGATTTTGGGGGATGAAATTGGGAAAATTTTGAAATGAATTTTCACAACTCGCTTTACTTATGTGATGATAAAAATTTTATTTACAAATGCGACAAGTGTAGGAATTTGGGTCCAGTGGTTTTTCGGAAAGAAAACCGACCCGAGCACACAAAAAAGTCGATTGATTGATCGTCGCGGCGGCTGTGGCTGCGGCGTCGACGGCGGCTGCGGTGTTGGAGGCGGCGCACACTCCCTTATTATCTGTTTAACGTTTCGATAGTTTTTTTTTTTTTCATATATATTTTTTTTCATTAATATTCTCCGTTCACATTCCCGTCTCCTCGGTTCGTTTAATCTCGTGCGTCTCTTGCGTGTCGCTTTCCGAAAGGCCACGAGTATACAAGGAGTTTGTTTGTTTGTTTTTTCTTTTTTTTTTTTCATTAAATCACCGAGATGTAACAATAATAATTCCATAACGATAATCTTCGACATTAAATATATGATTAAAATCTAACTATGACTGTCTTTAAAGGCTAATGCGGATTACAGTAATAGAAATATTTATTTGACGGAGGAAATTTGGGAGTGGATAGGTGATCGAGGATGTGGTTCTTTTTATTTAATTTTTTTTTCATTCATTTTTCTATGAGAAGGGGAGGGAAGTGCGTTGGATAAAAGGAGATTTTGGGGATATCGTTTCTTCTCTCACAATCGTCATCGTCGTTAAAGATTCAAAGGATAACATCACAGCATTGACATATCAACATCGAAACGACCGTGGAATTATCAGGGCTCTTCAATCGATTCCCCTCTAATCGAACTCTCCCTCTCGCGTTTGAAAGCAAAAATAATTGTCAATCAATTCGAAACAATATACAATCGTATTGAAATCGCTTGCGTATCGGGGAGACGAAATACTGCGAATACATAATAGCCGAAAGATCGATAAATTTTCAATCGAATTGATATACAAACCGGAGAGATTGTTCGAGAAAAGAATATATCGAGAATTTCGTGTCCGACGTGTCCACGGACGTAGCATTTTTTTTTTTTTTTTTCATTCCCTATAAATCGATTTACAACATCTCGTTAACTTGGTTTTTTTTTTCTTCTCTTTCGTAAATTAATCATTTTTTTTTTCAATTCCGGCACAACGCTTCATATACCTCGCGCTTGAAACTTTCGCGTTTTTATATTTTAATTCTTTCTTTCTTTCATATATCTCGCCGTTGACGCACTCGCGCACGAAACACGCATAATCTTATAATCCCTATGATTAAGATAATAATGATATTAGTAATCAATGAATTAATAATAATATAATCGTATGATCGTTTACAACTTTCTGTATTATAACCATCTTTTATATAATTCTCTGTACGATCAGCTGACGCTCTTTTCTTTTTTTTTTCTTTCTCGCGAACAACACTCAACAATTACGCCTAATCTTTCACTCGTCCGTTCTCACGAATCCATCTCAATCAGTGAATATATAATGATAAAATTATTGATTATTGAAAGGAAAAAAAAAAAAAAACACGCAGATCGCTCGTACACAACAGTGGATTGGGGGATAAGAGAACGCGCGGCGACGTTTCGCTGCAGCCATTCGCAGAGCCGCGTGCGCGCACGTGCTTCATCGTCGCAGAGAAGATGCAAATTGATCCAATTAACCAGCCTAAAACCGAGGACCCTATAGTTAACGACGCATATTCAATTGATGCGTTTTAAACGTGACTCTCCGTAGTACATTAATTAACGTTCGATCGCAATCACGATAACGTATCTCAAAATGTGGAAAATTCCAGGCGTTTTCGATCGAATCTCATTGAGGATATTTTAACCGTCGATTTAACTTCTTCGCGTTATAATTCGATTCGACGAAACCCTCGAGGTTTTGGAAATACACGAGGACAACGCGAAAAACCTATTTTCACGCGTCGACTTCATTTTTTTTTTTTTTTTTGAGATACCGATAAACATCGTTGGTTAAATAACGACATATCCGTAAGCCGCAATATCGAAAGCTCCCCTTTCTGGCGTTTTGAAACATCGCTTCGCGCGTAGATACGTTATTATCTAAAACTCGATCGGTGTTTCGCCATCGCAACATTTTTCTTTTTTATTTTATTTTTTTTTGTTTGTAAATTATATCTAAGCATTAGAAAATTCGTATATGTTCCCAAATGGACTTTCGTGTTTCCTTCGTCCTTCGCGGGCGCGTGACACGCAACGAGATATCGAAGCGTTTAGCGTTTTTAACACTCGAAGCTTATCGTGTCACACTCTCGCACGCAATATTCTCACGCACCTCTTATAATCAGAAGTCTTTAGTGTATCTTTTTTTTTTTATAATTTTTTCGTTTCCTATATCAGTCACTCGAACACCAATTTCGCAAGCTGAAACGCGCTTCCCCACTTCCTCAACGTCAATTTTTGTATATTCGAAAAAAAAAGAAAAAGGAAAACGAAGAAACCGAAGGATATATCGAAGCAATTGAATGACTTGGGAGAGTTTGGAATTAAATTATTTTTTTTTATCTCATCTCTCATTTCTTTCCTCTTGATTTCTCTATTATTTCGTCTATTCGTTCGACGTTAGATAGACTTCGCGATACGCGCTATAGTATCGTCAAAAATTTATTCGCGGGGACATCGGGGGACAATACGCTGTGCTATAACGGGACGAGTCTCTTACAATTGATTTACTTTTTTTTTTTCTTTTTTTTTTTTGCGTGTGTGTTACTTCCATTTTTTTTCTTCGTTCTTATCAATTACGTCTAATCGATCGTTGAAATAATCAAAAGGGCAGAAGCAGCGGATCTTAATTTTATAGCGAAAACGCGCGCGCGTTGGCCACTCGGCACTTCACCGTTTTTTTTGTTTTTCCATTTTTTTTCTTCTTTGCCGCTTTATATATTCTTCTCGCATTTAGCGCGTACGCATCGACGAATTTCGGACTATTAGTAATTAAAGAATCCGGATATTATATACAAACGTGTACAATACATACAATATACTTCCGTGTTCTGCCGTTCCTGACGGCGAACATGACGGATACACAGTCGCGCGACTCTCGCCTTTCTTCTTCTATTTTTCGTCATCGCATTTTTATTTTATTTTTTATTTTTTCTTTCTTTCTTCACGATCGATTCGATATTTATTTAATATCTCTACGAGCGGACGACTTTAATGGCTTCCCTCGTTTTTTTTAACGGTTCTATTATTTCTGTATTATTTGAGTTGTCGTTTCTTTTGTTAATCTCGTTATACAACTGTATTTTTTTAAAACTGTCCCGCTGTGTTTTTTTTTGCTACGTATTAAACTGCGCGGCATATCCGTGACTATTCTTATTTTCATGTTAAAGATTTCTCGTTTTACACTATTAAACCTATAAGTTTGAGTCGAACACGCGCTCGATATCAGCGGTTCTACGTGATTCGATCGTATCGATTAGATTGATGTTGATTTTTTTTTCTTTTTTTTTTTTCATTTGTATTAATGCGCTCCGTTCTTTCGTTCTCGAGAACGCGAGAAATTTCGAAATATGTTTCATTTGTATAGTAAAGTACACTATGATCAGAGATTTTTTCTTTTTCGTCAAAGGGTTTTTTTTTTACGTGTATTTAAATCGCATGGACCGTAATAAATCCTTCAATGAGCGGTTTTGTAATTTTTTATCATTTTCGTTCGAAGGATATTTCTTCTTTGTTACTCTTCTTTTTTTTCTTACAGTATTTACATTAACTCGCGTGCGAATCTTCACGAATCGCGAATCTCCTCGCCTGCGATCCGATCGGGCGTACAAATATTAATTGTTTTCTTCTTCTTATTTTCTCCATTATTTTTCTCGTCAACGCTCAATGAGTTCTCTCACTCTTAATTTCTTTCGTTTTAACTATTATATGCATTGTCACTCGCCCTGTGTTTTTAAAAATTAAACTATGCGTCGCTTCGGCGAACAATACAGCGCGCGTACCGCGTGAATAAAATACTTTATCGAAATATAATCCGTGTGCTTCGCAATCGTGTGTAAATGTGTGTATTTGAAGAAAAGATCGAACGACGACAAAAAAAAAAAATAATAGACTTACAAAAAAAGAAAAAAAAAAAAATTCGTTTCATCGACAAGTTCGCGAAGCAAACAATGAAAAAATGTATATCTGAGTCAACGGACCTCGTGGATCGATTTCTCAGAATACTAAAATCATATCTTCATCTCGGCTCGTCGCGACGCCCGACATTCTTCTTCTTTTTGCTGCTTGGTTCGTTATCATGACTCTCATTTATCTTTTTCTTTTTTTTCCTTACAGCGTAACTATTAACATTATCATAATATTATTACGTTTCTTATTCCGCTTGAGGGATGTGCGAGGAGTGCGCGGGGGTGTTTTTGGGGCCGGACGGGAAATTATACTCGAAAACCAAGGCCCCAGGGCGTATTTTTTTTTTCTTAATATTTCTCGAGTGCAGCTTGTCTATGTCTCTCTTTCTCTCTCATTCATTGCCTATCCATTATCATTTTTTTTTATTTATTTTTTTTATTCCTTCGTTCTCTTCCACTATCGCGCAATTCATCTCTATTATACTATCACGAATCATCGACGTTCATTTTTTTTTCTCCGTCGATGACATTCGTCGCTCGTTCGTTGCGATTCGATCGACGACACGAACAAGCAAAATTGTAACAATCGTTTACCGTGCGACTCAACTCGGATTTTCACGTACACACAGACCACAACGTGTTTCTATCGTAACAATTTTTTTTTCTTTTTTTTTTTTTTCGTTTGTTCTTTTATCAACAGCGTTGCAATACGATTTTACTCAATCTCTGCGTGTGTGTGTATGTGTGTGTGTAAGTGTGTAGTTTTTTTGTTTGTTTGTTGTTAAAGGGCGGTGGTTTTCAATTTGGGACATCGTCGCTGAAGCGACAGGCCCCGGGGCCCCATCTCCTAAATGGCGTTAAGCGCTCGTGAATCTTGCTGCTGACGACGCCTCGACACGCTCCCGTAATCTCCGACCCCACCGAGATACGATTCCTCTTCGGTGCCGTACTCGTGATCGCCGCGATCTCCTCGATCTCTTTCCAGCCTCTCGAGTCTCGATCTTCTTGTGCCGCCGTGACCACCGCCGTAAGATCCGGAGCCTGTGGGATAACGATTTACAAAATTAATCGTCATCGACAATTATTCATCAATTAAAAACAATCGTTAAACGCATAAAATAAACTCGAACAACAATTTGTCGAGCTACGAACTATCCTAATAAACTCGATGCCACTCATAATGTCGTTTGATTTTTTTCTTTTCTTTTTTTTCTTTTCGGTTCTCTCGTATTATAAGAAGAATCTTTGGTAGCTGCGTGGTATTCATTGCCAGCCGTAGAGTTAATCGGAGGGTTGCAAGGACGTAGCGAGAGGCTTGTTTTTGTTTTGTTTTTTTTTATTTTTTTTTAATTAATGTTGTTAATGAAACAAAAGTAAATCGCAGTCCCGGAACACATGCATCTTGCGTGAGAAACGAAATATACTTAAAATGCGTAACAAACCGAGCGATACAAGGAGCCATGCAAGCGCGACGTCAACGAAGAAGAAAAAAGAAAGAGGAAAGAGAAACTCCGAAACTCGATGCATCGTCAACATCGTGCAGAATTTTTTTGATTTTTTTTTCATATTGAAACTAATATCATGACGTGCATTCCCCGATTGTCTTCATTCACCGATTCCTGAAGTGATGCCACAGAGAAAATTCCGAAAACTCGTGAAATTTTTGTCATTTTTCTTGTAATGTCACTTCTGGTGAAAAATAAACATTTCGAAACCGGAAGCGACTTCACGAAAAAAATTTCGCACAAAAATAATTTGTAAGGTTATAAAAATTAATTTGTGAGGTCACTTCCGGTTAAAAAGTTTTTGACCGGAAGTGGCGTTACAGTAAAAATTACGAAAACGATACAATACAACATTTGTTGTATATCGAAAATGTGGAATATTTTACGCGTTGATTTTTTTAATGTGGTATAGTATACCACATTTATATATAGTATTTACTGAGACGAAAAAAAAAGAAGAAAAATGGCTGAGAAGGATGTCGCTGTGAGTCTTTTCGTTCGAACGATTGAATAAATAGTAAATAATAAAAAAAAATCATCGTTCATCGATTTCCGCGTATGTATCGAGTCACGCGAAATCTTCTCATTCAAGGCCTTTCGATCCGAGTCTCCTTCTTCCTCTCAAGACTCTCGCGCGATATAATATCGCAACCGCGATGCCAATGGTAATAAAATAATTTAACAAAGATAAACATAAAATGTTCACCAAGTTTCTCGCACTCGTATGAAATATCTAACACCAGTTAAATACTACGCTAATTTATGCGCGTACTAAACTATGTGAGAGGATTCATTTATTTTTTTGTTTTTTTTTGTTTTCGCGAATATCGGCAAACTGGTAAAAAAATAAAATTGTGATGGGTTGCGCTTCGTTTATTACGGCTCAAGGGTAGAGGATTTAATAATAAAATAAAGATAATAAGTTAACTAATAAACTATTATCAAAAAATCAACGAACAAATTGCAAAAAAATATGGGCGGTGGTTGCGGGTAATGAATAAACGTTTTGATATATATATCTTCCTTCTCTGAAGGTTTCGAAGTCGTAGATTGTTGATGAATGAATTAGCGAATAAAAAATCTTACGATCGAAATGATGAATTAAAATGTATATCTCACCCGAGAAAAGGGGGGGGGGGGGAGGGAGGGGGGCCCATGCATCAAAGCCTTTCGTACTTACAACGCGATTTCTCAAAGGGTTCTCGCATATCTCGGCCTTCGACAATGAGACTCTTTCTTATATCATTATCTCTCCGATCTCATTTCGTTCTCGTTATTCGAACGAACCGAAAGACAATTACAATTTTTTCGTCTTTAATCCCGGAAGTATCTGTGTATTTCTCGGGGAAGAGCTCTCTGTTTTCTCATATTCATTTTTTGTTTTGTTTTCTCTCTCTCAGTCTGTTTCCGCATCGTGTTGACGCAGCAGAAGTAGCAGAAGAAGTAGTAGCAGTAGTAGTACGGAGGAAGAAGTAGTAAGCTAACTCGATTCTCCGGCATTGGCTGGTCCAGCGTGAGCACGAGACTTAACACTGAACCGCGCCTCTTTTCGGATGACTCCCGTTGCAGCGACCGCCTCAACGGCTTCTTTTAACGCGAAACAAAAGAAACAACAAGAACAAGAGTCAGAAAGGTGCTTTTTTCTCGTTCGTTATATCTTCATTTCTGCTGTTTTTCTTTCTTTGCGTAATAAATACAAAAAGAAAAGGAGATCGATGGTACCGCGTTGATTCGAGAGTCGAGTATCGATTCTTTATGATTCTTCTTTGAAAAAAAAAAAAAAGAAACCAGTGAACGGTCCATCGCTATCGAATAAAATAATAAAAACGATATGCTAAAAAAAACCGTTCGTTCGTTTGTCACTGTTTCTTCCCGAATCGATTTTCTCGTCGTCGCGAGAGCAAAAATCTGCTAATTATGCGCGTCGTTTCGCACGAAGTAAAAGTAAATGAAGCGGAGATACAGAGCGGAAGATTGACCTTTCGTCGCGTTGTACGAAGCTAAAGAAGAAGATAATTTATAAACATTACACAAGACGCTGAGAAAGGAAGATACACGTGTGAAAGGAGAGAAAGCGAAGAAGAAAAAAAAAACCACGTCAAGTAAACAACAAAAAAAAAAAAAATCAATTTCGCTCGCTCTCATTTCGTTGATCGAGGCGGCTGCATTGATGGAGTAAAAACAAAAAAAAAAAAAACGAGGAACGAAGATTACTTAGTAGAGAAAGAAAAAAAAACCAATGGTGCGAACAAGATGCAGCGAAAAAAATTGGCCGGTAGTAAGACGAGAGACTAACGCGCGGGGGTGTCGTAGATGAGGGCAATACACCCTCATTATTTCACTCTCGCGTGACGCTCTCTTTTTCTATCACAGCGGTGGGTACAAGTGTTGCGATCCGTACATTGCAGCTGAAAAGAAACATATATTGAGGCATTCTATCGTAACTCTATATGTATCCGAACAACGAACGCAATTCTCGATGTTGTTTTTCCGCAACCAAACGCCTGCACGGGATGCGAAAGATATTTTCTTCTTCATGCTTAACGTGCACAATGTATAATCATCTACGGCGTCGAAAAAAAAAAAAAAAAAAAAAAAAAAAAATGTATTTTATAACAGTGTATAACAACATTCTCTATGCTCTCGTACTGCAACTAACGACAAAATTTTTTTTACGTAGAAGAATAATCATAGTAAGAAAACTAAGAGTCGAGTGGAACACGTAATTAGGCTTCGGACGGAAGGGTTGGGTTACCTCTCGGCTCGTGAGCGTAGTACGACTCGTGGTGGCCACCTGAAGGTGCAAAGAAGAGAAAAAAAAAGAAGACACGAGCGTTGGGCTATGTATTTCTTTCGTTTGTATGCGTGATATGAATGTGAGGCTCCTGTGTGAGTGTCAGTGGCGAAATTGGGTCTCGTTAAGAGGAAAGAAGCTTCGAGAGTAGCTGTCGACACGGTCAGCAGAGTACTTTTCACATTTTTGACCTCACAGAGACGCCCTCTTGAACTCTTTTCTTTCGCGTCCGCGGAAAAAGGACAAAGCAAATCTTTGTCTGTTCCCTCGACAATTATTGTCGAAACCAATTACACATTTGGAGAGTAATAAAGTCGTCTGTAATTCTATGATACGCGATCGTCGCCTGCGGTAACTTCACCCGTGCGATGCGGCAATGATTGAGATACTGAGTGATTTAAACATTTTTTTTTTTTTTTTTATGAATGCCATCGAACGACGACGATGCTGAGTCGACAATCAAAATTAATTTCGTTACCTGCGTTGACGCGAGGAACCAAAACGTCCGCCGGTGCATCGGGGGCGGGCATTACCCTCGGTACCGGCGCGACTACCGGTGGATGAGTCGCCCTCCAGTAAGCCTCGAGATACTCGGCAACGTGTTCGCACGCCTCGTCCAACTGATTCTCGTCGAGTATAACGTCGAACATCTCCGCCGGACATTGTGACAATTTTTCCGCCGCCACCATCTGCACGTTTAAGTGACGAGTTTGCGACTTGCCGCGTGACTTTATCAACCTTTGGAGAACCTTCGGCGAGGATATCTTGAGATAAACGATCGTTGGGGCTAAACTCGTTTTCGCAAGTTGCGACGGATGATTTATCGTGTCGCAGTCCAAGACGACCAACTAAATAAAAAAAAAAAAAACAAACAAATCATCAATATAAAAAATGTGAAAAAATTATCTTCACGCGTATATAACAATTTTTAAGAAGAAGAATTAACCTGAAGAGTCCTCGCCAATTCGAAAATTCTCTCAATCTCTGCCTGTACCTCAGCCAAGCAGCCGCTTCTGCTCGTCGAACGTTCCATTATCGCTCGCTTCGTTGGATTGTTCAACAGCGATCTCTTCGCCAGCGATATGTCGGCCATTACCCTCGTTATGATGATTCTTTTCATGAAAAAATTTTTTTTTTAAATTTAGAATACAGTTAAGCGATTCGGTATTGCGGAAGAAAATGTTTGCGAGAAAGAAAAATTGATTAATGATCGCTCACCGGCCCTCAAACTTGTGCTTAAGAAAATCGAAGAGAGCCTTTTGCATCATATCCGTGACTTCGTAACCCTTGAGCGACGGACCGACGAGAACTACCGGCCTCATCGATGGCACGACGTCGTACGGCGTTGCCATTTCCTGAAAAGTCGATCATTCGGGCGACACGTTAATATTGAAAAATATGTCGCGTTATTTACAAACAATGTTTGCCGATAATTTATATAAAAATTTATAAAAATATAATAATCATAATAATCATAATAATAATAATAAAAAATTATAATACTTTGCGCAAATCGCACTGACCAAGCTAAGACTCTCTCACTTACGTAGGACTTCGTGAGTAGCGCACGGCAATGCAAAAACATTGAAACATTTAAAACAGTTAATGGCCAAATTTTTGCGAATTTTTCTCTCACACTCTTCTCTGTCGATTAATTAATAAACATCATGCGATCCAAAAACCCGATAACGATCGATACCGGAGTCATCGCGATACTTTTCTTTTTTTTTTCTACTACAACTAAATTGTTCAACGTATTCGCAACAACGAGGCGCGGAATACGCAACAAACAAAAAAGTTCGCGTTGAGAACGGCGTTCGAACGATATCGTGTCGACGATCAAGAAATTCGATCTAAACGCTAATTAATAATGGCCCCGTTGATTTAACTACGAGAAGAATATACCATGGAATTATGAGAAAACAAAGATATCTTCTCTAAAAGATTAATAACGTGAAACTTTGGTTGAAATGTTTAGCGCAATAATTGCGAAGAATATAAAACTCTACAATGTAATTCTAATAAACGAAGAGAAAAAAAAGATACGGGACGGGGATTAAACGATATTAGTCGCAAGGCGTTGAAGAAAAAGACGATAAAAGCGCGATTTTTTTTCTTTTTACTCGCCTACGTGGCTATTTCTCTCTGAATCTTTTCTATAGACTATTCTAAGTAGTTATCATCTACAGGCAGCGTTTTTAGTTGCAGCAATAGTATAGAAATTTATATATGTCATCGTTACCCACATAGAAAAAAAATATATATCAAATATTTATGTATATATTTTATTTTTGAAATATAGTGATAACGATAAATTAGAAAATCGCGAAGATATCCCACATGGAAAAAAGTGTATGAAAAAAATATTTTAGGCATATATTAGATATGTATGGAATTCGGGGTTCTTATAGAGTTATTTATTAATTTACTATATATACGGGGATTTCCTATGTATCCCTTTCAATATATTAATTAATATATATATTTAAAAATATATTAATCATATAATGCGATTTATAATTTTTTTTATCATATTTGCAGAAATATATTCGAAAATATATCCATGAAATTAAATTTTTTAATAAAAATATATTGGACATATCATAAATATATTATCGCGATATATTTTTTTGTCCATGTGGAATTTTCGATCGTATTCCGCATTTACTTATTTTTTATTTTTTTTTTTGAGTAATTTCCGTGTGGGATAACGCGATGAAAAAAAAAAATGTAGCATTTCCGATGGACATATCATACGATTGGATGAAAAGTTTGTTATTAGACTCGAAAGAAAGGTAATACTTGTTCTCATTACGAGGTTACGTCATTGAATTTGTACGCTTGTATAATAAAAAAGATCTCGTCGCGTTAAAGATATTCAAAGGGAAGAGTTGACGATGTGCGAAGTCGAGTTTTTACCGGCTTCTTGAAGAAGTTCTTTCGTTTCTCCTTCGCCGGCGGTGTGGTCAGAGTCGTTTTGCCCGGTCGTACGTTACCCACGCTGTCACTGTCATCGCCTGCAAGACAATACAATAAAACGTGATCACTTTCAACGCGAAAACTCAGTTATAACTCTACGAAAGACTACTGACGGGTGGGAATATTATTTTTTTGATAATCACCTGGTGTCGGTGGTGTGGAACCTCGCGAGGGCATACCGCTCTCACCGAGGTTCCCCGACGAGCCGCCGCGCGCCGAATACAGGCCCTTCGTACCCCGTGCCGCGCTGGCTTGCACCCTGAGGGCCTCCAACTTGACCGGAGAAGGTATGAAGCCGACATCGCAACCCTCCTTCACGAGCCTTCCGATCCACCAATTGTTGTCGTACTTCTCCTGCGCGCGTAAAAAAAAAAAAATTGTTCATCGGTTGATGAAAGATATTATTGTAGCTGAGCAACTGAAATGATGATAATAGTGAGCGAGAATTACGAAAGACTTACCTTGATGTGCAGAAAGTCCCGAACGTCGAAGCTGACCGCCGAGCCGTGAACGGGCGAGTCGTCGTCGACCCTACCGTCATAGCTAACGTTCGTTCGTACAGCAAAAGCTACCGGCTTCGCCTGAAAGTATATATAGAGGTAATAAAAAATGTATCATTCACGGAGTGGTTCTAAAAAAAACATAATCTTCAATCATAAACTTCGACACCACTTTGAATAATTTCAGAAATTCTCAACAAGACTGGAAAAAAAATTACTTTCATTTTTTTTTAATAATCGTTTCAACTAACAGTTCGCTAAATGAACAACTTTTTATCAGTGAAGAAACTGCATAATTTTTTAACATTTTATGAAAAAGGGGGATCGAAGAAAATTATTTATCTTCCGACATCGAAGTATTTTCGATATCCGTGTATTAAAACAATTTTTAAAAAATTGGTCATTTGGACGGAGGACTACAAATTGCTTTAGAATAGTATCTATAATCACCGCAACGAAAGGTTGGTGGTTCGTGATATTTATCGAAATCTCGCAAGCTTCGTTCTCGTTTTATTTCTATCGTGATTGTTCGGTGATAACGAAATTACGGAGGCCCACCGGCGCGCGCGTGTCTGTCTGATTGGATACTAAAAAAAAAATCTTTCCACGTCTGACCAACTACTAGTCTGCACTACTCGCTATGTGTACGCTACGAGTTTACTTTATCTTATACAACCTGCCGATTTGCGAAATTTCATTTTTCATTAAATACAGCGCACGTTTGTTGAATCGTAAAGTACCATTCTGTGTTGTATACGTATTGCGGGCACATAGAAAGACCGGCGGGTTGCTTGTTTGCTCGATAAATTGGTTTTACCCTGTGGCCCACGGGGAAGAGTCGGTGTGGTGCCCGAGGGTAGGGGGTGGCAAATCGTCGACGAAGGCAAAACGGGTTTTCGCAGTAGAAGAGAAGAAAAGTATCCACAGTAAAGTCCGACAAGGTAAACGTCTATACGTTAGATATAACATATACACAGTGAGCGATATTTTTTTTCCACGCTTTTTCTTTTATTTTTTCCCCTTTCTCTTCCTCACAGTTCGTCCTCATTTCTTATATTTTTTTTCTAACTCTGGGGGCGACTCTGGCCACCGTGTATTTGCTTCGTTGCTCACACGGTGTCTACCGTTCTCTCGTCATTCCTCTATATCGACTTTTCGATCGGACATAGGACCGAAGACTGAAGGGCGAAAACACCCGTTACACTGGTATATATATGCGCAAGAAATGAATGCGTAGCTATATGTAAAAAAGAATAAGAAAAAAATGTTCCCCACGGTGTTTTTTTACGTTTTCGATCTCTAGCTATAGATATACAGGAGGGGCACATGGTACCCCATGGTATACATTGTAGAAAACCTCCCAATACAATATGACGAGCAAAAAAATAAGAGGTACGAATAACAATGAGTTCGTACATTTTTTTTTTTTTTTTTTAAATGAAGATATAAGACATTACTCGGCGAATTATCGGGTCGATCGCTTACGAGACAAACAATGTGAATTTTTTCCTGTCGATAGTTCGCAAAACGAATTGTTTTTTTTTTCTCCTCTCTTCCTGTCAATACGTCTCACGGTAGCTGACGTAGAGTGGTCGATACTTTATCACCCTTCGAGTTGGCGAGTCAAAGACTGTAATATACGCCGGGTGTTTTCGTGTTGCTTCTTCTTCTTCTTCTTCTTCTCTTTCGCGAGTTGGAAGAGGATACGGTAAAATATAATATATACCCAATGACTTACCCTGGCTTTCTCGAGCTGATTTAACGCCTGTCTCTCCTTCTCACGTCGCAAACTCTCCTTCTCTTCGTCCAGCGAGAGATCCGAACTCGGCTGCGAGTAGTTGGAGTCTGCCGAGCCCTGGAAAGAGAAATAACAAAAATTAAATGATAAAATTGTTTCTCGTATTAGTCACGTGAGAAATTTTAACTTTTGTTATAGTGGGAACCTTCGACTCTATTCTCTATTTCGTCACGCGCTGGCGAGGCTCCCCCGAGGGACGAAGCGGCGCTTCTCATTTCTCTGCCAATTTATTAGAGTAATTACGTATAAGTACACGAGGTTGTGTAAGAGCCTCGTTTCCGACTCAATTACATTGAAAGGCGATAGTTCAATTTTCCATTAGTCTTTGCTTAGTACTGTCGCACACGAAGGCGAAATAGTTCCGTGGAAAAATTTATTCATGAATTTATTATTAAATCGGCATCGAAGAATCGATATTGCCAATGAGGAGATCGTTATATCGTTAAAATTGAATTTCGAATAAGCAGAAGGCATTTAAAAAAAATCGATATCTCGATTACGTGTTTTTTTTTTCGTCAGTAAACGATTGACTGAGGTATCAAGTTATAGTTATCGAACCTTGAAAATTGATTAGCTGCACACGGAGACTAATATTCGATGTAAATAGATCAGTGACTCGTAGTGTACAGAATCTCAAAAAGGGCAAAAAAGAATAGTTCGAGGATCGAAGGACTCTCCACGCACGTCGAAGGATTCACTGCGCGAGAGTTATAAATATATATAGAGCGTTTGTATCCGTGGCAACGGCCTCGAAACACCGTGAGCGACACAC
The DNA here is from genome assembly GCA_934046635.1 of Buathra laborator. Lineage (NCBI taxonomy): Eukaryota > Metazoa > Arthropoda > Insecta > Hymenoptera > Ichneumonidae > Buathra > Buathra laborator. The sequence goes on from OW203892.1 coordinate 15,618,159, forward strand.
AAACGAGACCTTTGAAGTTATTTCGTAACGACGAAAAACTTTTTGAAGCTTTCACGTCAATTTTCGCAACAATGTGCAATTAATTGCTTTCTCACTGTCGTCCTTCAAATTACGAAGGATTCGCTACAGCGAAAAAAAAAAAATTGAAAGTATGTTGCCGAGGGATGCTGGGGATCGTCGGTAATAAAAATACGAACGAAAGGGTGTGTATAAAAAAAAAAAAAAGAGCGAAAGAAGAAGCGTCACGCCACGAGTGACCGTGAAGCGTGTCCGTGATGATCATGATAAGGATAATAATAACAATGATGATAAAGGCGAAAGAATTAAAGCGAAGAATAAACCCCTCCTCTTTCGCCGGACTGAGCATACGCTTCGTCGAAGCCTCCCTTCCGCGAGGAGTTCGCTTACTGCGGATTAATCGCACTCAATCGGCGAGAAAATAAAATCGAGCACACACCGTTGTGTATAAATCTCGTCACACGCTAGAAAACACTTATTATTTTTAAGCATCGTCCTCGTCGCGTGTACAAGGTTGCATCTCGCGATATTCTTTTTTTTTCTTGTGCTCTCTATTCAATTTCTATAGAGTCTCGTCGATACGAAAATGTGCATTTCTGCATGTGCGAGCAATTTTTTAACAATCGAATAGGCTTCAAGATAACTTGGTGGGAATATGGACCACTTTTTTTCAAGAAAAACACACCTATATCACCTAAATAAACAATTGGAGCCGCTCTTTAATTTTCCGCTGAAATTTGTAATTTTAGAGATCGTGAAATGTTTTTCACGATAATAATTCCTCAATACCTGGGTGAATAGCTTGTTGTAGCCGGAATTGTGCTGATTGTATCCTATCATCGCCGAGTCTCGACTCTCCCCGTAGTCGCAGCAGCTTCGTTTAATCCTGCAGCCGCGATAGATATACCAAAAAACTGTTGTAACGTTAACGAGTATAAATACAATAATTTTAATAATCGAGACACTTGGACCCTTTGCACCGAGGTAAAACGCGCAGACACGACGAGATCACAAAGTCGAAACGTGAGGATGTCCGCGTTTTCTCTCATGTATCTCTCGTTACCGCATTGCGCTCTTTTCTCCGCACGAACGCCTCGTCTCGTGTGTGTACCGTGCAGATAAAACTCGACCGATATTTATTTATTTATTTATTTATCTACTACCCTCTCGTGATTTTTTTTGTTTTTCTCCACGAATATTTTCCACGAACTTTATCACTCTGTTCTTTGATGATTATCGTAGAATTTTCTAACACACGTGGAAACAATCATTTTAACACGTAACTCTCGACCGGCGCGTCGAAAAGTCTTTTTTCGTTTACGCTTGCAAGCCATCCAAATGGTCTTCGGAGGTTATTGGTGAACTCTTATATATCGATATATATATCGAAAATAATTGAGAGGAGCGCCGAGGGGAATGGCAAATGTCGAAGGGTTCCTCCAGTGTCGAACGTTTCTCACACCTCGAGGTCGTTGTGCCACGCAAATGCGTTCAAAATTTTCGCGCACCAAACAATACTATAGCTAAAGTTTCAATCTGCAAGAAAATCTCGACGATAAATTCACTGAAATGTTTTTTCAATAACACTTGCAGAATTTATTACATATCACTGTTTTTTTGTTATTCGTGGAAAAATAAAAATAAAAAAATAGTGTGTCGGAGTTCGAGGCGAGCCAACCAGATTATTATTTACAGACGTTTCGGAGCTTTCCAGATAGTATATGCAATGGGGACAGTAGTATAGCATCGATCGCGTGGTTCGGTTCCGCGCTTCCACTGCAAGAGATGCCCATTCGAATCATTCTCACAATCGTCTACGACGTTATATACCAAAATAAACGATCTATTTTCTTCCCCAAGCGAATTAATTAGCTAAAATATTGTTATTATTTTATTTTTATTTATTTTTTATTTCTTAACGATTTATCGAATGATCGTTAAGGTATGAAGTTTTTTTATTGCGGTCGAGCGATCTCTCGCTTAAGGAGAGTTTTAAGTTTCTTGGAACTTTTCTCTCTCAGAGTTACGCGACGAATAACGAGAGGGTTGAGAGATAGAAATACGAGGTATAGAGATGATAGGAGGAAAATCGTCGAGAAAGAGGTACAACCCCCCCCCCCCCCCCCCCCCCCCCCCTGTTAGAGAGCGCAAGCGCGCAAAACCCCTCGTGTGCTCGTGCGTCGTCGTTGATTGAATCAACGACCCCTTGTTTTCCTCTCGCGCGCCGGATGAGGGTCACCCCGTCGCCGCCGTCTCTTGTCCCTTGTCCATCGTCATATTATATACGCGCTTCTTACTTCCTTCCTTTCTTCGTGATCCGTTGGTTTCCCTTAGTCACACAGCTTTTCGTATCGAAGAAATAAAAGGGAATGGCTCCACAGCCTTGGAGAGTTATTCCTCATTTCACTTCCGGTATGTGTTGTTCTCCCGTCGCGTATACAACGCGACGATATAAATTTCGCGTTCCAAACTCCGAGAATTTCGAAATTAAAACTTCTCGACCTCGTCTCAAAAAATATATAAATTTATTTCTGTCTCTCGACGGATTATTCGAAATATTTTATTTCAGGAATTAAGGGGAATATAAAAAATCGAATGGATGCTGTGAGCGATTTTTTATAGGCCGATAAAATCGCGATATGTACCCCGTACCCTGCTAGCATGCGGTGAAAGAACCGGAAGTTCCTACGTTCCCCTATTCCACTATAGCACTTCGCGCTACTTCCGGTTCTCCGAGGAAATTGCGTGAGTCTGTGTATGAATGCGTAGGATAATGCAAAAGAAACTACGGCTCGCGTCTAACTCCACGACCTTCGTTAAAATTTAATAACTCACTCAACATTAATCACTTTAATGCAAAACACTCCGATGGAAAAAATTCGTAGCAACGATATTTACGATTATTCATAATGCTGCACAAAAGCCCCTATTTATTTACGCACTGTAAACATTAGAGGAACAACAATTCTCCCGTATCACAGAGTACGTCCGACACATCGTTGACTTGTACTACTGCCTCCTCACGATCTTGTCGCGAACCTCCCCGTTACTTCGATAATACAATTGCCGAATAGCATTATAACGAAAGAATGAAATAAATAAAAATACGACGAGCTTCGACGACACGATCCGAACGTCCGCGTACGATACGTGAATATACGTATACTACTACCCCGCGAGAGGTATGACACTAGAGAAGGGATTAAAGGCCTTGTAGCGAACCGGCGGCGTCGCTTTTCACGAACGGATGTTACGGACGGATGTCAGGACGGACTGACTCGTGTTATTTCTTTATTTTATTTTTTTTTCACCCTTACTGTTGCCAAATCGATAGCAACAAAAAAATGTTAAATAAAAAGAACAACTGATAATTTTTTTAACGCGAAATTCTTCTACTACAAAAAGTTCCTTGAACGTTAGCTCGGTTCACCCGCAATCCGCCGACGTGCCACGCAAGCCACCCTTCTCTCGTTCACGGCGTTCATGCGACGTCGAACTGCGTGCACTGTGGCCACTCCGACGATGTTGCGATCACCCCGATTTCCCAACTCCTCTATCCGCGTATCCTCACCCTCACGTTTACTATTCGAGTTTTGGCCGCAAGGTGGTGTAGCCGAGCGGCAAGGCAATGCCGAACTTATACTGTAACGCCGACGTGAACCAACCATCCACCAACCCCCGAGACTATATCGATCCGCGGGGGCGTCCCACCTACCCCCCCAGCGAGAAGCGCGCGCGTCTGCACTCGCACTATGAAATTCTCTACGTATATGTGCCTCAAAACACCCTCCACCTCGAGTTCCCCGCTTTTCCTCTCTCCGGCTTTTCCTCCGCTCCCTTCATACCCTCGACTACGACGCCAGGCCACTGCACCCTGCAGCAGCGTGTGTCTTATCAACCGCTACGACTACTATTGCTATTACTACCGCTACTACGAGAAGGTGGGGTAAGATGAAACAGTACGACCTCAAAAAATTTATTTCATCCCCCGGGTATTCGGGCCCTCATTGAAAATATTTTACCATTACCGAGTCATTACTCGAACGCAATAAACCGAAATGGTCGATGAATTGCTAATTAAATGCGATAATTTTATTTTTTTAACTACTGCAAAGCACGTTTGTAATTTGCGCCAAAGGCTGTTATTACGTCGAAACAATGGGAGTCAACGAGGCAAGAGATTGTTTTAAGTGGCTGGAATTTTCAAGTTTTGCGAAGGCAAAACTTGGCGATTCCATTTCACCCTTTGCACCACTGCCGCTGCTGCTCTTTACCTCCCCCCTTCCATCCGAGCGGCGGCTCGACACGGTGTGTTTACTATAGGTATAGACGTTCTATTTACCTGGAGAATCGAGGCTCTCGCAACTATGGCAATTGACACGATATCGGAATCAATAAAAAATGTATACATTTTACGCTCGATAATATTCCATTTTTCTTGTTTCCATGTTAATTATTTGTTTAACTTCGTTTGAGTGCTAGACGATCATTTTTTTACACAGAAATAATAATTATACCGAGAATTTGAAATTATGTTTTTAATAATAAAAAACAGAGACGTATCGACCGAACTGATGTTAACATTAATATTTTAGTATTTGATATTTTATATTAATATAAAATATTAAATTTTATAAATATTTTATTATTTTAATATTTTTGACAATACATTTTTTTTTCCATTTCGTTAGGGTGGTAGACGATGAACCGATATGCAAAGTAAATATAGGTCGATGTGCCAGAGACACGAACAACGGATCCCGAGACAGAGGCGTTGATGAAAAAGGCGTAGCGAAGGGAATGAGCGAAGAGGGGAATTATTCTCGTACTTTCTCACCCCCTGCAAGGGCGGAGGAGGTGAGACTTGCTGCGCTATGGCTATTAGGTGGCTTGGCCAACAGAGAAAGGAAATTAGAAAGAGCGAACCGTCAGCTTGCCGCTTACCGAAAGACTTGGAGTAAAAGGCGTCCATCAAGAACCGTAGGCAGGGGATCGATCGGAGGGTGCTTTTGCAGCTCGATCAGCCCTGAGTGCTGCTGCTGCTCCTAGCTGCTTGCGAATGCGAACCGCGAGCTCACGAGCCATCGAACAGGGAAAAATAGTGGCATAGTTTTGTGGGCAAAAGAGAGGATGATATAGATAGATGGATCGGAGGACGAGTAACTCTAGCGTGAATTTTATTTTTGGACCTCGCGGACAGGCGCTCGGATCTTCTCTAACGTTCTATCGGTTCGCCTCATCTCTTTTTATTCGCTTTTGACTCGTGCCAATGGCGCCCCCGGTTTAAAAACTACAGTACACAACATACAAGATCCACGTGTGTATATCTGTATACGTTACTTTATAGATACGGTTATGCCATACGTCACGCGGTTGGTACACGTAAATAACACGTTATTATAGTTATAGGTAACTTCGGTTACTTCCACCTATCACGCGATTGCCAAGCCAGCCATCCCACTTAGGGTATAAATAAACCTGTGTGCATCTGTAAATTAAAATATATAGACATCGGATCGTCGTGGCGGGACGCAATAAATCTATAAATTAACTGTGTGACGAGACGACACTTGCGAATGAATTCAAGGATCACTTCCGGTATATGCCCGACGGCCAAGATCGCGACGGATGAGCTCCATACAGAAATTCAGTAAGTACGTCATGCAGGCCGTTCGTGGGTTTCGCGAATGGGGATGACGGAGGAGGAAAGCAGCAAACAGTCGCGACGAACGTCGCGAGGATGACTCAGGGATATACACGCGTGTCCCATTCATACAATCGGAGACGGGAAAGAGCGGGGTTCGGGGGAGTAAGAGGATGATGAGGAAAACAGACGGGGATATAGTGGAAACAGAATCAGAAGAATTACAGATGAAAAACGGAAGAATCTTTATCCGGCGAAAGTTACTTAACTGCTTCAGTGCTGAATAATTATTTTAGTCTGGTGATTTTAATAATAATAATAATAATAATAATAATAATAATATGAAAATAATTTATTGGTTCCTGTGGTGAGATATAGCATCGGATATGAAGGAAAGACGAAAATTCGGGGGGAGATTGAGAGGAAAAGATATTTTGAACATTGTAAGACGCGATGGGGTGAATAATTAATGGAATTTGTTAAATAATTTTTTGGGGGTCATTCCGGGCGATGAATAACGCGAAAAAAAAAACATAATAAAGGGGAATCCCCGGAATTTCTGTTTTTGTTCAATTGACAAAAATACGAAATGCTATAATTGTTTTGTCGTCAATAATATCGAGACATTGGTAATTATGAAAAAGAATAGTTTTTTTTTCTTGCATTCGATCAGACTGAATTTTGATAAGGATAGTTATCGCTTTCAGCTTCGGGCAGTACTGCATTGGCATACGAGTAAAGCGACGAAATGACCGTTTGATTCGGCACTATTTGTTTCAAGGTGAACTTTTTTTTTGATACAATTAAAGATTGTTGTTTTAAAGGCGACACTCGTATTCATATATTTTTCTTACCTTCCTTCTGATACCAAACGGTTTATATGCTTCCTTTTTCATCGGTCTCCGCATATGATGCGCCATTATATTTTACGTATATATATATATATCTTTTTCAAAATTAATGTTTAGCTTGTAAAAATCGTCATTCGATTGTAAAGCGCTCGAGCGCTCCGTTAGGCTTTCGTCAGCTTCGCGTATCCTTTGACTTTCGATCCGTCGAGCGTAAACGCGAATTCACCACCTCACGCATTTATTTATTCAAGAATCCTTTTCACGTCTCTCTTCTGCAACAAGCCCCGTCGCTACTCGCGGTTCTTTCGGGGAATCGCATTTTTGGTCACCCGATTAAAGAAATTCTTTTCACAAGTGGGTCACAACAATTCGCACTGACTATTCGGCAACTACACTTCGAAGAATGAATCACATTGTTATTGAAAACGGAATCATTGATTTTAATTTAAACGGAAGAAAAAAGAAAAATAAAACAATGGAAAACAATAACAAATCGAACAGATTGTCTTTTATGAGTGACTCCCCTCGTCTATTGCAACTTGGAACAGTCCAATGTAACCGTAGTACACGAAGAAGACGAAGAAGAAGACTAGAATTCAAATCTCTACTCAAACGACAACTCAATAGCTTTGCCCAACCTACTCTCGTCTTATTTAAATTGTTTGTATTTTTAATTAAACTCGCGATAAAAAAAGTAAATTTTTTCGTCAAATTTGTGGTCATTTTGTTTGAAAAATGTGAATTCGAGAGCCAAAGAACGGGAAGAGGGATCAGTCGATATGCCGTACAGCGGGAGACGGTCAACACCCTCGACAGATTCAACTTGGAATCACCCGGTTCGAATACCACGTGCGTGACCTCAATTGCAGTTAGTGTACAAGTGAGGATACGAACGAAGCCCCTTCCCTCTCCTTCCAGAGAGTACTTCACCCATATAATCTCACCGTCAAATAAATTCGTAAAAAGTCTCGTAACTGTTGCTCTCTATAATTTTTCTCCTTGCCCCTCTGTCCGCAATAAGAAAAAAATCAACAAACAAAGTAGTCATCTATCGTCCCCATCGAGTTGCTGTATAATCCTTCGATCAGTATTCATTAAATCAATGACTCCGTTCTTTTCGTTATCATTATCATTCGATCGATTAACCATTGTTATCTCAACGTCGATCGGTTCGTCATTATCGATCGAATACCGATTTTTTTTCTGTATGATCGTAACGCTAACCAAATTAGAATCGTTACGAATGAAATGATTTTCGTCAAATTCACCGAAACTTTGGAGGAAAATCGCGCCTAGTTTCGGATACACAAACTCAACGATAAGTTGGACAGTTCGAGAGATAAAATCACGAATGCATAGTCCCGCGACACATCCAGCACCCGCGACGATCGTCTCGTATCCTCGGACTCGCTTCTACTGTCTAGCTGCGGCTAACCAGCTTTTGGAACGCACCGCGACCTCCTCGTCTATAAATAAATTTTCGTTGGCCACACTAACATATGCTCGATTCTTGCTCTTTCTCTCCTCGTCCTCTCCCTCAACGTCTTTTTTCTTTTTCTTCCACTCTGGCATCGCGCTCAAGCGAACCTCACGGCTCGTTTCGTCGTTAGTTTTTGCTCGACGCCGCGAGAGAAGGTCCCGCCTCTCTCTCTCTCTCTCCTCGAAGACGATCGGAACACGAAGGGTATTATAATGCAAAAGCGCGCGGGGCGGCGAGGTATTTCGAGAATTTCGGAAACGAGAGAACGAGAACGAGACTAGAGCGCGTATAGATTACGTTGGTTTACCAGTTATCGTGCGAAACGGGGATAAAGGACAAGTAGGTCTTGAGCGTCTAGAGATATTCTCGAGGTATGCCAAAACAATCGCGGTGTCGAGACAAAAGTCCTCGAGGAAACTTTTATTAATTTTTTTTTCAATTAAATTAGAGTGTTAATTTGATGAGAATTGTGCCACAACATTGGCAATTAATCGGCGGAAATAATTCAGTGTCGAGAATCTCAAGACTGCCTGCGATGCAAATAGCTCGAGAGTAGCTTTTTCCGTTCAGAGAGGGTTTGTCTAATGAATTAATAATAAATTCAATATGAAAATTTGTCGATAACAAAGAAAGTGTCTTGACTAAAGGAGGATAATTTACCGACTGTCGTCTATTTTCCGAAGATCCGATCGCGTTTTTATCAGCGTCAAGTACATTGCGGAAATTTTACCGTCAGCAGAGAGTTTCGATGTCGAGAACTGATTTACCGATGTTGGATAAGAAAATTTTGAAAAAATATTTCTATCGAGATTCGAAAGACTAGAACCCTATAGATATCCTGCAGATGTCAGGAAGTTGATCGTAAAAACCACCCCTTTAATCGTTTTCCCTTGTTAAATAATAATAATAACGCAAGGAGCCTTCAAAAAGTGGATTTATGATTTTCATAAAAATTCACGAGACACCCGACTACGTGACAAAATCAATGATAAATAAATAAAAAAACCGAAAAATTCGATGGTTAAAAAATTGGAAACGTAGGTAGAATATTTAACAACAGCCTGCAATAAATTCAGGTCACCCGTCTGACTATCACGTAGGTGTAGTACCTCAGTTTCTTCATGAAAGAGTAAAGTGTAACTTCCGGCGAAGGGACCAAAGAGCAAAAGAGTGGGTATGAGAGACGAAGGGAGGAAGAGAGGGCGGTAATACCCCGTGCTTTCGAGCTGTGAATTATTTCGGTAACGTGTGTGTGCTCGCGCGCTCCCGCTCCCGGAGCTAGAAGAGCACACAAGTTAAACCGTCGTTGGTTTATAGCCAGGCAGATGCAGATACTCCTCTTTGGCTCCGTGTACATTTCCAGAGACTAAGACGAAGTCTACTACTGCCATATTTAATTATCTAGTGGATGAGCACGGCGCAGCAGGCCGCAGGCCTCCATACTTCGCGTAGTCGTTTCCGTCGCGTGTTATTTTCGGGTACGAGCCCATTGCAATACTCGTATACTAGGTACAAAACTCAGCCATCACGAACATACTTTAGGTACCACGTGAAAAAAAAAAAAAAAAAAAAACCTCTACTACGATAAATTTATCGGGTCGACCCGAAGACCACCCACTGGATAAAAAAAAGTGCTCAAAGCTTTTTTGATGTAATTGCAGCGATTGAGAGAAAAAGAAAAGAATTATTTACGCGAATGTAGAAAAATAATTTTTTCCAGATGAGCTCTTACGGCAGTTCTCCAGCTTTCATCTAATACTCATTCCTGGTTCGGTTTTCCCATTCCTTCCCACTCCTCATTCCGCAACTGCCTCATTCTCTATTCTCTTCTCGAGGCTCTATCCCTCTCCCTCTCTCCACCCTCTGGTCATTGCTGGCGTGCATGCAGAGTGCACCTGTTTCCCTATACCACTGCAGTCGTAGCATCCGCAGCATAGAGAGAGAGTTGCATCACTGGATGCTGCCCGAGTGAGCTCAGGGCTTCGATATATATACGTACACATCAGAGAAAGACGCCGAGTAGCGCCCGAGTCGCGCAACTCCCGGAAATGTAGGTCGCTTTGTCGCCCCGCTATAGCGCATCAAATATAGAATCTTTACGTGAAGGGTGTGCGCTATGCTCGGCTTCCCGAGATCGCCGTCTACTCTCGTGTATCCTATTCTAGAGTTACCGAAGAACTTTTCATTCTCATCTGGATTAAGGACTCTTTTACTCGAAAATCAACCTTATTATAATAAAACTTTAGAAAAATACTTTCCATTATCGAAAAAAAAAACTATCATACGAATAATATCTTTCGATGATTTCGAGTTCATTTTTATAACAATTATTTCTCTTACTTCGAAGTATGTCGATCCCGCTTCGAATTTCGAGTTCGAGATGTGTCGGTGACCAATCCGAAACTATCGTTCTCATTTCTCACGGGTATATCACAGACTATATTACAGAATTAGTAAAGCCTCCACCGCTTTCTCTTTTTATAGCCCTAAGACTGAGAATCGACTACCGCCTCCTCCGCTCTCGCATTGCCCGAAAGCAGAAAGGATCGCTCACTCCCTCTTTTACGAATATACATATATATATATTGCCTTAAGAATCTCATGCGGAGGCGGACGCTGCATACACGCATATAGATCGTCGAAAGGACTCGTCACGCGCCTCAAACGTGGGTGCGAAAAACCCAGAATCGGCCTCATTACACAGCAACAACTTGATATTCAAATGCGTACTCCCGATATTACAAAATCGCGAACATCCTTGAGGCTCTTTGATAAAAATTGTTAAAAATACACAATACGACGGGCATCGGATGGTTTAAAAAGTATAAATCGGCGCGTGGACTAATAGCCACGTTATTTTCCAGCCCGACAAATTCGCGAGGAATCGCATACGTAATGCACGAGTAGGGTACACCCCCTCCATCTCTCCCCCATATAAAAAATTATATTTCGACGCCAAATCGCGTCTCTTCTTTCGTCCTCTGTTGCTGGAACGTGTTCGGCCGAATAATTTACCATCTTTAAAGCCGGTTTGATAACGATTCGCGCATACGAATTTATATTGCGAATGTGAATGCGTGACGGAGAGAGAAATGGAATTAAAACGTTATACCGCTAAATACGTATACCGGCTTTGATCGCGTAAGTGGACGGACCTGGAACGAGACGAAGAAGTTCGGCGATAAGCGGGTGGAGAGGGGAGGGGGTTATAAAAGACCCGCGTGCCGATGCCGCCGCATAAATTCAATGCTCGGTGTTGTGCGTACTTCGACGATATCGTTCAACACGACAACTACGCACTCACAGTCAATTTAACTTTGCGTTTTGTCTGTGTCGCCCGCTTTCGCGGGTAATCTTTAACATGGAACACACTGTATCGGCGTGGATGTATCGGTAGGAGGAATAGCGAGTTCGAACGACGATTGCCATTAATTCATGGGGCAGGCGGGCGAACGGGGCAAAATAGTTGCGCAAACGAGAAATTCGTCTGTAATGACCTCAGTCTGGGGGCTTATACACTGGTGTTTGTACCCGACCGATCGTCGCCGATCTTTATATACCACACTATAATATATTATGCGAGAGAGAGAGAGAGAGAAAGAGAGAAAGAGATGAGACCGCGCCGAAGATATCAAATATTTCGAGTATCCCAGCGACGCGGTTCTCTCGGACTCTTCGGGGAGGATAATACCTGCGTGTCCCATCGGTAGACAGCTCTCGATCTCTACCGACCATAAGCGTAATTATAATGGCCCCCCTCTCGAGTACCTGGACGACTCACGAAAACGAAACTCGAACTTGAAACCCAAACCCACCATAATAATCTTGGAACACTTCGAGAAATTCGATTATAGAAGATAAGTCTTTCACATTGGATGGGAAAGAATGTTATGGAAAAAATCGGTTAGCGAGAATCTCGAGACGAAGAGTGACGACATTCTTTTTAAATATATATCGAGGCGGAGTTAAGAACAAAAATAAAATAAATTGCAAGCGAATATTTCTCTTCCAATCAATTAGTCGCGTGGAAAATCATTGATACGAGAAGCGAAGTAGATTCGGCATCGGCGTATAGCAGTGGGTCAGACGAGCGGAGATTCGTCGTCTCGATACATAGAGATTTCTTGACTGTCCCGCTGGGCGCTTGTCCGAGAGTCAATTAAATATCTTGTTCATCCTTGTGTCTCACGATTTTTTTTCTTTCTTTTTTTTTTTTGAACGACGACGTCGAGATGACACTCGAGAGATTCATGCATCGCCAGCAGCAGAGCGCAGCAAGGAATTAAAACGCGAAGGCTCTCGTTTTGTTTCATCCTCGCGAACCTCTGTGCGGATGTTGTGTATCTTGCAAACAGTCTTAATGTCAAGGATACTCCAACTCACGAAAGAAGGCAAAGGGTAATATTCTCTATAATCGCGGATAATTCAACCACGAAAATATTGTCGCGAATAGCTGCCGCAAAAATCAACGAAAATAATAATAGCAATAAACTATGCAAGAGTTTTTCCTTGACAACAAAATTGTGTTTAAAAATAAAATTATTAGCGAAACACACTGTACGAGTTTGCGGCTGATTAAGTCGTCGTATTATTGTCGGGACGCACACGAGGAAAAAGACTCCGCAGCATATAACCGATCGAAGCTAATTATTCTGATAATTAATCTTTCCACGTTGCTCATGGGGATTTCGTGTCGTTAATCGAATTATTCCAGACGAACATAAAAAAAAACATAATAATTTACAATTTTATCGATACCTCCGGGTCGTGTTCCATGCACCATCTTTCATAACAAAAGATACAAAAAAAAAGTACGTCATCTGCTAGACACAACAAGAGAGAATGAACGAGATCCCCGAGAGACCGTGACTATATCATCGCATTTGCTCGCAATGTTCGTCCTGTTCATCATAATCACCGGTTAGAAATGACGAAGCAACATTTTTTTTAACGATATTTTATTTACGCGACGCGCGTCGATACAGTCTCTTCCGATTCATTCGTATTTTCGTCGATCCGAAGGATCGTTTGTCAATGAGTAGCCAGAAAACGGAAGTTCCACTGTCACTTTCGTTTTCCCCGTGGGAAAAGGTACTATACATCCGTCCGTTCAAGTTTCGTGCCAACTTTTTGGAGTGGCTTAACCTTTCACGGTCGAACCAGGAAAGATAAAACTTCGATCTCTCTTTAAAAACAATAATAATAATAACAACAGCCATTATTATTATTATCATTATTCATATAATAATATTCAATTATTCCGACTTGTTGTGTCCGAAATGGTAAGCAAAATAATCCATGAACACGGCAAACGTGGGAGTTGTTCATATATATACGTATATATACGCGAGTATCTCGGTCGCGTTATGAGTATCGCAATAAATATTCGTCGTCTTCTCTCCGGTCCGTTTTTCATACGTGAAAACCATACATGCGCGCGTATATACCTTTCACGAAAGCGTTTCTCTACGTACGCGACGCTATGAGAGGTGATTCGGCGATTGCGGAGGTGTTTTACTCACACAGGTATCCAGATTAACACGAAAACCTGTTTACTAGCGCTCGTTCACCCGCGTTCTTTACAGGGTCCCCTGGTACACCTCGTGTGTGTTCATACGCGCTAAAGAACACGATCACCGGGCTAAGCAACCGGCGGCAACTTACTCGTCGATGAAGTTACACTGTGGGTGCTGCGCAATTAAAAATTTCGAGAATTTCGTCTCACGACGATGAGACTTTGGAATAATCGACTCGGTATCGATGTCTCGTATAAAATATTTTATGATTCACGGGCCTCATCCGGAGAATTAAGGAAAGGGAACATTGAGCGCAATGGAGAGAGTACATGACACACGAAAAATTCCGATGATTTCATCCCGGATTTTATTTTGTTTTATTCATTGAAAAAAAAAATAAAAAAAAATAAAAACGAAGAGATCAACATCTCTCTCATTACTCCGATGCTTGAGAGGTTTCGATGGTAACTTCAGAAGAAGAAGAAGAAGAGGAAGACGAAGAAAAAAAAGAATTAGAAGAAGCAAAAGAAGAAGGTGCAAGCGAATCGCGGGCTTAAAGAGTCCAGTCATCCCGCAGGGGGAAAGTGTGCAAGCGGAGGGATGGCCTTGATCTTGAGAAGCAAGCGACGACGAGTGGGTAAGGTGCAGCACCGGGCGTCTCTGCTTCGCGGTCTCTCGCGCCCGGCAGCCAGAAATAAAGCTGCGGCCGAATATCTCAAGGCCCCCAACAAGACTGTGCATTTAATATATTCAGCGAACCACGCACATCCATAGAATCTAATACACGGCAGGGGTATCCCAATCTTCGAATCCATACATTCCAAGCCGATCTCGAGATCTCGACGAATTAATAATCTTTTGCTCGAGATAAAATTCTCGTAGCGAAGAAACTTCGTATAGATAAAAAATGGTCTCTATTTAAGTAAATTCCCAACAATCCTACCGGAGAAAAGTCATAGGCAACAATCGGTTGGAATATCGTGGACCAGAAGGAAAGGATATCGTGAAAAGTATCATCAAAAAATCGCGCGAGATGAGAACGAGAGGAGCCGAACTCTGGTATCGAATCTCAGATGGTGTTTTGGGGGCTCCGGTAGAGACCACAGAGAGTTTAGATTTCGTCTTGCACTTCATCGTCTTCGTATATATTGGTGTACATAGGGAGCGATGGTATGTGTATTATATTATTCGCGGTGTTGGTGCGCGCCTTCGGCCGGTTCGAGAGCACGGGGCCTATATAATGGCAACGTGTTTTCGTCTAATGTACTTTTTGTGATGTCCTTGATGGAGGAGTCTGCGAATGCAGAACTACAGGGCCCCTGTTGCACGCGGTGAATGGTGGAGGAGGAAGGAGCGAAGGGAAGGAGAGGGGTAGAACAGCATAGGGCCCCATTCCCCTTCTTCTCTTTGCCTCTCTAATCATTTTGTCTCACTCGTTCGTTCGCAGATGAAGAAGGAAGAAGAACGAACGAACGAACGAGCAAAAGAGAGTCCCAACCCACCGCAACTTTGGGTCTAGTCAAGGTCAGTACGGCAGAGCGCGACGGTGTGCCCCACTCTTTTCACTCCGCAAACTTCTTCTTCTTCTTCGTTCTCTTCTTCCTTTGGCCACCCTCTCTGTCTCTCCCGTTCCTCTACCGGTGTCCGAAGCTCACCGAACTGTACAGCATTATCGCGTCATACCGTGAAAACCCCCACTATGGGCCCAGCGAGCCATCGGGGCCCCTTGCGGGACGAAGGGAGGCGGAGCGGTACCCGAAAAACCGAGAAGAGGTGCCAGAGTGCCAGTGCACGTTGGCATCGGGTTACAGGACTCTTCCAGTGGGCCTTACCTCTCTCTCTCTCTCGCTTCTTTCTCCCTCATTTCCCCCTTACGTTTCATTTCCTCCCACCGACAAACTTTCAGCACTCGCTTTTAGCTTCGTTCTCTCTTACACTCTCGTAGAATTTTCACAGGGAGACTCGTTCTAATCCTCTCGGTAGTTCTACCACCGTCTACTCACACTCTCGACTCGATGCTACATTGCTCTCGCGCGCTGGACCCCGCGCGTTTCTTAATGCGCCAAATGCATTCTTTGTTCGCTCTCAGCAACGGTAAGCCTCCTTCTAGCAGAAGGTTCTACGCAAGTTTTCTGCTCGCAACGAAACGTGGGCGAGTGTAAGAGAGAGATGAGAATTCGGGAGATGTGAAAAGGAAGAGGAACTTGTTCTTCTAAACTTCAACGAGAAAAATAGATCCGGAGCCAAAGGAGATCAGGGAGTCGAAGAGCCGAAAAGCCAAAACCTCACGAAGTTTCGGTAACCGAAGTAAAATAAAAAAATTATCGAAACCGTACAACTGAAAAGATCGTATCTATTTGGTTATTCGGTACGTGAGACAGCAGATACTGGCGAACTTTAAGATCGCAAAGCTGCGTGCTCGCGCACAACGTGCTTCATTGAGATTCAATTTTGTTGTGCGAAAGACACGTCGAGGCAATTTTCTCACTCGAGCCTCCGGGTTACACGATATTTTGGTGTAGACGTTCAAGATTTTATTTAATTATTTTTTTCTTTCAAGATTCTTGTTTCGCTAGCTCTAGGCGCAAGGGAGGCATGGGCCAGACGATTTCAGAAACTCTTCCAAGAATACACAAGGCAAAACGGTAGAGAGAACCTATGGCTGAATAACAGACTGAAAATGACGAGCTAGTTAGGTCCTCCGTTCTATTCTTTTCTTAAATTCGCTTGGCTGTTACGTCGCGTTATAATATAAGTACACATATGCGCTCGGTCGGACCTTAGAGACACGCGAGAAAATGGCCAGTGCGTGACACACTATCGGCGAGACTCTCCGCAGTCTCACTCGCAGCTGCAGTGGCGACGCTCAGTCGTAAGAAGCAAAAGTGTAGGAGAATAACGAATAACGAAAGACCAGAGAAGAAGAAGGAAAGCGATGTTTAGGCCCCGAGGTGCCGGCAACGGTTTCAATTGTTCGCAATATGGCGGGGGTCTCTCGCTCTCGTCCCGAAGACCTCTCCTAGGTTCTTATTCCTCCTCGCCTCGCTTCTTCACTTCGCCATTCCTTTTCGTAGTCGTTATCCTTGAGAGTTGGCTCTCTTGCACTATTTCGTTTTGTTTTAGCGCACCGTGCCGCCGCCCCGCTAGTCACAGGGCAAAGAGAGGCATAGCCAGGCGTAGGTAGACGAGGGGGCGCGCGCACTCTTCAGGTCCCGAAAACGACGAGAAAGAGACGGGGAGTCGTGGAATGAGAGAAGGGGAAGAAGAAACGACGAAGAAACACATCGGTTTAGAGAAGGCGAGACAAAGAGTGGGGCGAATCGAAACAGAGGGCATGCAGCTCGGCTTGAAGATTCAACTCCCAGAACTTCTTCCTTAAGCCAAAACGCCAAATGTTGCAAGACCCGCGGAGTCCTCCGTCTTCAATGTATTTGTTCACAAATGACGCGCACATTCTTTCAAATTGCTCTGAAGTGTGGAACGAAAATACATGGAAACGCACGGACATGGATACTAAGATGCTATATATATATATATATATAGAAGAAACGGAAAGAAGAGAAAACGCGACGGGAGACTCGCACAAGAAATTATAATTGCCAGGAATCCTCGACGTAGTCTCATCCCAGTCAGCAATGACGATGCTGCTGCTGATGTTGCTGTTTCTCTTTCGACGATTCTTGCGCTTGCGGATTCCGCTCTTTATTCCTCATATTACTGTTTTGTTCTACTCACGAGATGGAGGGCTCGCGACTCTGCCTCCTCCTTGACCTTGTTCTGTTCTTCGTCACCGCGCCTCTTCCTCCCGCTGTTTCTCTTCCTCCATGACCTTCCTTCTCAATCGTTTCATCTTTTAATACACTTTTTATTTCTTCAATATATCGCCGTCATTATTCAATCGTCTTTTTTTTTCATTTTTTTTCATTCTACAGCATTTTTCTGCACCGTGGTCATGGTACAGTCATTTTTTTCAGTCACGGTCATGGCCACTCTCTGCGAGGCTAAAAGACCATATGGTACACTCTCTCTCACTCTCTAGTCTTTGGGAGGGAGCAACTACAGGAATATCGACCGACACAGCTTCCGCAACGAGTGTACCACCGAGAAGAGGACCACCCAGCAGCTACAGCGTTGCATCAAGGACGAGGTCAGTATTGCAAATTAGGTGACTCGACGAAAAAACGAAAAAAATAAAAGAAACGCAACAAGTTTTTATAATCGAAAATCGTATAATGAGAAAATATTTAAAAAATTGATCTATGTACGAACTGCCGATAAAATTCTCTTCGAAGCCCCGAGAATACGCGACCCGCTTATGTCTTGAGACTATAATAAAAATAAATATAATAAAAAGATGTAAGAAATAACAGCGGGGCGGAGAAACGTAAGAAGAAAAGAATTTCTTGGCATTATTTGTCGCACCGGTATATGAGAGTTTTACGGTGTACAATCTCAGCGAAAAATGAGTACTTGTTTTTCGAGGCCGAAAAATTTTCACGGTTTCGACGTATATTAGAAGCGAGAGAGAGGGCTCCACGTGTACTCTCTCTAGCGAGAGATGCCGCCTGCTATTTTTTTTTTTTTTTTCCTTCTCGAAGCTTCACCTATACCTGAACGAGAAGTGCCCGTGTGCGCGCGGAGCACACTCTCGCGACTCTCACTCGGGGGCTACCACCCGACCGGCTATACCACTCGCTATACCCACAAACTGGTCTTATGGCTGCCGTAAACCAGCACTAAAACACCCTCCTTCGTTTCCGGCGAAGATGCTGTTGCTGCTTTTGATGCTCCTACGTCGCTTATTTCTTGGGGAGAGACCGCGCCGGTATTGCGCGGTAAGTGGACATTAGTGTCTGTATTGTGAATGCTTATTCTCTTTTGTTTATTCTTTTTTTTTCTTACTTCTACCTCAGCATTGATTACATTCATTCGTTAAAAATGATCTGAGGACCACGAATTTTAATCGACGATCAAAAATGCAAAGATACGTGGGTCAAGGTATGCCGCAAAGACTTAAGGCAATGATTGTGGTTTAGGCTCTAAAAATACGTTCGTAAGAATTATAAGAAACCGGGAGAAAGTTAAAGCCTTAGAACGCGTTGAAGAACGAGGCGAAAAGAAAAACGGGCGAAACAAGAGACACAGATGAAGCAGGTCAGTCGCGTTATTTTAAGAGATTTACAACAATGGGGACGAAGGTATAGAGGTCTAGTGCGTGATGGCAGGAGTTTACTTCTGGACCCCCGAATACCCATCAGGGGTGGCTGCAAGGGATGCTCCACAGGTTCTATTCCTGCTTCAAGAGCGGGGGGCTTAACTTTCGCATTTTCGGAAAGATCAACGCTTTTATCCCGGGTAGCGACTTGTCGGACAGACACACATACACACGCGCACAATGGTTCGAAGCCATTTGCATCGGAAAGAAAAATCACTCCTTTCGGAAGAGGCAAAAGCGTAGAAGGGACGAGGGGTCGCGTAGTCCCTTTTTCGTCTACAGGGAGAGATCGATGTCCGAGGTTGCGGGTGGTGAGAGTCATTTGCGCGAAACCCCCGAAAGGAAAATTGCTCTGGTCAGCATCGAGTTTCCATTGGAGGTGCTGCTACCCAAGAGATCTCGCAAATGCGAGTCAAATTAATGTTTTTCTCTCGAGAATATTCTCACTGCCACTGTACGTCAATAATAAAATTACGCGTTTCGTAAGCTCACAAAACCATTTCACCTGACACTCTCGTAAACCTCTGAAGAGACGAAAAAAAATACAAAAACTCGTAAGTATCTTTGCTAAAGCGAAATTCGATTCGCTTAAGGCAACTCTCAACTCGCTTCAGGTAAATTCTGACCTCTTATGATTTAAGGAGGGAAAAGAATAGAGGACGACAGCGACTTACCCTTTTGCGAAGAACCGCGCGTTGTTCTCTCTCGAAGCAAATTACCGTGACACGCCCAGGGTCCACGAGGATTCTCGTACATATTTCTCTTACCTACTTTTCGTGATCAATCTCTGGTACGCGTAGCCCTGGCTAAGAAGTCTCGGATCTTTCGTCCAGATAAGATCAAATTTGTAGATACAATAGACCACTCTTTGCGTCCCTTTTTTTTTCTTTTTTTTTTTCTTTTCTCAAACTATTCTCAGTATTGCGTTAATGGTCCGCAATACCTAAGTATAACGAGTGTACTGCTGAAATTATTTCTTTTTTTTTTTCGATCGATGTTTTCGCTGCAATATCGTTAGGATACGCGGAATAAATGGCTTTGAGACTTCGATTGTGGCTGCAACAGTGCACAGGGGTATTGAGAGGGTGGATCAGAGGGACCAAAAGCTGACCGCAACACTGAACAGGATCTCATCGAATCTACCTGTAGTCTGCGCCGAAATAAGTCATCCATTGGCGTAGAAGCATTTGCACTTCAATCGCTCGTGCGGGGCATGCGGTCGAAGCCCAGAGACCTGTACTACAACAATCTATAAGCTTTTTCGCTTTTCCTATAATTGTTGAAAGATTTTGGCCCAAAAATTGGCTCCGAATGGTTCTTCACTCTATTTTTTTTTTTTTTTTTTTTTTTCAGGACGAAAATTTTTTGATGGATTTTTTTTAATCGTTTTAATTCAGCTAAAAACGTCGCGGAAAGTTACCGAGCGAATTATTATCACAACCCGGAGGATAGCTGCAGGAGGACGAAGCGACGCGAATGTCCCACGCGTCTCGTGCATTTTAATCCCCTGCAGCTAGAATAAAAAAAAAGCGTGCCGGGTGATGTGCGAGAGAAGAAGACTTGGGAGAACGAGAGAGAAAGGGAGTAACGACAACGAGTAACGACTGGGGACGCCGAAGAGAGGCCCGCGCAGCCTCTCTAAACCCCGGTGAAAAATACCTACGAAGAGAAGTGACGTGCCGTTCCTATTACAGAAATTGCACGAGGTGCACTTTTATTGCCGCAGCGAGAGAAGGAGAAGTCTAGAGAATTAGAGTGAGTGTAGGGTATATATGGGAGGAGGGGACGCGCGATGCTAGATAAAATACGACGCGACTCGCTGAAGAGAGTCTCGAGAAATTGGAATAGTGCAAGCGTGAAAATACACAAGCGAAATATCATTTATTATTATTATTATTGCGTGAAAGCCTAAAGGGATAACGAGGGAAATGAGATTATTTTATCCCCCTGAATGAAAAATCGTCAAAGGATTCAATTTTCCATTCTTTAAGATAATTTTTGTGAAGAAGCGAGTGAGTTGGTGAATTGCCATTTTTTTTTTTTTTTTTTCAATGTATGCTTGTCGATGTTAAAATTATTTTGCAGCAGGCGGTGAGAGGCGAGTAGCTTGTTGAAAAGCCAAACAAGAAGACATTTGTTTGCGCGTTGCAGCTCGTGAGTGAAGAATATACTCAGTGATTATGTTGGCGCTTTTGCTTTTTTTTTTTGCAGTATCTCTCACATTAATAATTACTTACAATAAGGTTTCTTCTCTTGGGAACGCACAAATTGACCAACTGGAGGTTGTCGCGAGGATCCGGCGTTGTGACGACCGCTACGTAAGCCCTTCCGTTCGATCGCGTCTGAAATATCACCAAACCCAAACGATGATTTTTCCGAAGGATAAAACTCAACAATATTTCATCCTCTGTCATGTTCATTTTTTTTTTTTCAACAACGGAAGAAAAATGATAAAAAAAAGGAAAACTTTTTATCTCAATAAAAAGTTGCGAAGCAGCAAAATGATCGTTTCTGCACCTGAAAATAAAAGATGCTTTGGACTTTCTTGTTTGCCGAAAAAAAAATCGTTTATCGTCATCGAAGATCGATTTCTCGAGGGTGAAAACGAGTATAATAATCGAACATCGTTGATCCCAGTGAAATTTAAAATTTTTGAATAACCGCAACGCACAACGAAAAGCCTCCCAGGCGTGGAACAAGAAAATGAACGAACGCCCTTCAGGTAGAGTGTGTATCGACACGAAGGAGTCTCTCGGTATCGTGGCTTGCCGATCTTCATCGCTGATATAGATTTTTTTCACGGTCAGAGGAGTCCGAGAGTATGCGAGATGAAAAAAAATGACGACAGTCGGTTTAGTCGAGGAGAGCGGACAAGTGAGGCTTCGTCGGTGCCCCGGAAATGATCTGATAGACGACACCGTGACGAAGGTGCTGTTTGACGGGCATTTTTTTTACTCCCAACATTGCCGTTTACTCAAACCCAAAAGCAAAGTCTCGTAAAAAAAAAAAATCTTTCGTTAGAAACGAATTTGTTTGAATAATCTAACGTTTGGTCGCAAAAAAAAAAAAAAAACTAAAATGCTCCAAAAATCATTTGAATTAAATAGTTTTCTAATCGATGCAAATTTTATTCCGATCACAAATTCCGAACTCAGCGAGAAACTTTGCAAGAGAAAAAACTTTGTAGAGTTTCGGTGGCGTGACGACGAGGGATTCAAAGTAAAAATGGAAGTGGCGAAGAGCAGGGAGAACGGTCGAATAACAAGAAGAATAAGACGGAGGAAGGAGAGAGGTAGAAGAGACAAGAGAAAAAAAATGGTTTGACGGCAGTACTTGGGCATCTTCGAGCATTTGGTACTAATGATCCAACCTCCGGCGTACCGGTATCGTGTAACTGCTAAGTGAAAATACGCGTAGATTCCCCGAAGATATCGGCGCTGGGTCTTTCCTTCTTCTTCTTCTCTTATTCTTTTTTTTTAATTCATCTCATGCATTTTTTTCTATATATACGTCTCCCTCGCACTTTAGCTCGTTTCGCTTGTACCTCGAAATATATACAGGTCTAGGCACACGAGGAACAATAAAAACATTAACGCCGAACATAATCCTGCAGGACCCTCTCCGATCTCTCTTAGTCTCTTGTCCCCTCTTGGGCTTCTCGTATTTTTTTTTTTCTTTTTGGTTCCTCACTCTAGTCAACGAATAAACCCCACGAGCCTGATCTGGTTCTTCGTTCTACCCTCGCATTTTTGTTCATATATATATATTTTTTTATTTTTTTCCTATCCCCCCTTTTGGAAGTTCTTGTGACCGTTCACGCTGACGGTGTGCGCTGTGCTTCTCCGGGCGCTCGCGAGAGTACGGTGTCTCTCTATAATCCTTAATGCGTACTAAAACTATAAACGCGAGAAGAGAAAAAGAGAGATGTGGGAAGGTAATCCGGGTATAGGAAGAGAGCAGACGGGCCTCTGTGTTCATTGGGTAGGGCAACGAGACAGCTACGCAATATGCCAGGGTGGTGTAGTTATGGTTTAAGGTCTACAGCTCTCTTTCCTTCTCTCTCTCATTTCTCTCTCGAATTCTCGGAAAACGAAAAACGTAACTAAAAGAACGTGAAGAGGGTTCATGGTGTGAAAAAAAAAATGGTCTCGAAAAATGCCATGTTCTCCTTTCGGTCGTCATTACTCTTGGGGATATCTTCCCGAGGCCGAAGCCTCTACGCTCCGTTCTTCGGGGGTCTAGAAAATCATAATTTTTTTTTTTTCTCGTCTCACTTGTTCATAGCGCAAGAGCGCTCTAGAGACGCTCGAGTACTTCTCTAAATTTTTTACGATTCCAAGAAAGGTCCGGAGGATTTTTTTCGGCTGGACGATCGAGAGAGACGAGAATACTTTGCGTCGTTACTGACTACAACTCGTTCGCCAGTCTTTTGCAACCTCTCGCGAATACTATACTATTTTTCGGGGTTTCAATTTTTTTTTTATCTGAGTTTTTTCTTTTTTTTTACTCTTATTGCACGCTTTCAAAAAACCTTTAGCGGGGTTATATACTGCACAGGAACGGGCTTTGGGTTTCACCTAAGTTATTAATAATTGTATAGTCGTCGTCATCTCGAGAGGGATAGGGTTGGCAAGCGGGCGTCTCCCCGGCTTCGTTTCTGAAAAATCTTCATAAACCACGACAGGCTGCGATTATTGCGTCTCGTTGGTCTCGTTATTCCCTCCAGAAACATTGCGCCCGAGGTCACTAACTGAAAAATGTCTTTTTTTTTTCGCGATCGCATGAGGCAGAATCAGCGAGATTATGATCGGTATGAAGCGCTCCCTGAGTTAGATTAATCGAAAAATAAAAAAAAGTTATTATTTTTTTTTTCATTAATTTGTCCGCATCTCTCGTATTTTTCATGCGGTCCAAGATCCGTGGTGCGCGGGCGTTTCCCATGCTACTATCCTATGTTTGTCCCTCCCGTATGTTTCCCGACGTAGCGGTCGGGAATCGACGAGTGGGAGAAACTCCACTCCGCGATAGAGTGGGAAGAGATGATCGAAAAACGTATATGAGCAAAAGAATCGGAGGGGTTGAAGGCAGGATAGCAGAAGGGGGGGGGGGGGTGAGGGGGAGAGAGCAAGTGAGAATATATACCTGCTGGTGGATATTAAAGCGAACATCATACCCTCGTCACTTTTACTGATCCTCCATCCCTCTCGCTCCCTCTTTCAGCCGTTCTCTTTCATTCTCACTTTGGGTCCTTTCGATCATTATCTCACTCGCTCTTTTAACTTGAGTCGATTTTTTTCGCTTCGTTCCTCTGTCTCTCTCACGAAAGTTAAACACGATGCAGAGGAAAAACGACGTAAAAAGTGAGATACAGAGAGAGAGAGAGAGAGAGAGAATGAGAAGGGAGGAGAGTCGGTGGTGTGCGGTTCACAACTGCAAAGTCAAATCCTACAGTGTTGTGCCTTTCCCTCACACCCTTCAGCTCTCGGCTTCACGGACCCAATGCCTGCAATGCTCACATATACTTCACTGAGCAACATACCGGGAGACACACACATATATCCACACTTATGTACCATACATGCCACATTCCAAAGATCCTTTTTTGGATGGCTACTTTACTCTAGGTGCTCTCTTTTTTTTCCACCTCATCATTCGGAACCTTTCCACGAAGAATTTTGTCTAATCGATGAAATATTAATATTTAATATTTTTTCGAGAGCACAATGATAATCAGGTAGACACAGGAAGCATTTAATATAAAATGTATCCCACTGACATAAGGGGG
The DNA here is from genome assembly GCA_934046635.1 of Buathra laborator. Lineage (NCBI taxonomy): Eukaryota > Metazoa > Arthropoda > Insecta > Hymenoptera > Ichneumonidae > Buathra > Buathra laborator. Next base: position 15,642,668 of record OW203892.1, read on the forward strand.
ATACAGATTGGATTATTCAGAACGGCGAGTCTTAGCGGTCGCGACTTCCACGAACGGCGACAGGGTTAAAAGCGTTTTTGGCTTTGTGGATAATGAATTGCAAAAATGTAACGAGTTATGTAGCTGTATATGTGTACAGCGTATAGAAAAGAAGTGGAAAAAAAAAAAGAAAATATATATATATATATATAAAAAAAAAGAAAATGAGACAGAAGGAAGTCAAGCCGCGCGCGTGTGCCTCGTGGAGCTGCTTTTAATAACACGCACGCAGCAAAAGAATCGTGAGGAGAGGGCAAGAGGGACAAGTTTTGAAAGAGTGGGATCGCGCGCGGGCTTAGGGTCGTATCGCACCCGAAAATCGGCGTTCTTTTACCCAACAAAGGAGTCCCGCAGTTGCAACATGTGGTTACCGCGCTCGCTACTCGCAACCCTCCCTGTGTACTATGCGAGTCTATAGTCTGCCATTCGTCTCTCAGTTTTTTGTATCCTACTTGAAGAGCCTCCGTAGTAGACGTCGTTTGGCGGTACGCACTTGAAGATCTGTATGACTTGCATAGTAGCCTCCAAAAAAATGTATTCTATACCTGGTAATGCAAATAGGCTTTTTCACCGAAAAGGACAAAATATAAAATGTCTTTTGACGATTTTTAATATACCGTTTAACCTGAGAGCAAAAATGCTGTTGAATTTTTATTCATTTCGAGAGAATACACGGAAACGTTGAATGAAGAAAAAAATGTTTACCCCACAATTTCTCATCAAATAAGTGCAGTATTTTGTTCGAAATTTGAACGATTCAAAAAAACAAATTTAATATTTCGTTAAGAAGCCTAAGAGTTTTTTTCCAAATTTGGAGGGAGAAAAATATATATGTTTTTGAAAATATTGAAAATCGCAAATTTTCGCTAAATCAGTCGCGTGATAATTTTTTTTTAACCGTCGTTTGAAGGTTAAATCCGATGTATTTTTTTTTCCCTCAATTGCAACATTGCTGATTGCTTTATTTCTCGGTAAGCATAAGCTACAGAAAATCTCTACATAAGCGAATAAAAAATCATTATCGGCAACGAGCATATTGCAACGAGCATATTGCAATGAGATGCAATTAAGCAATGCAAATGGTCGGACGAAGTAACGTTCAAAGGATAAGAATTACCAGACATTCAGTATAATTCGCTCATTTGTAATAGCGCGTAATTAGAGAGAGAAAAAACCGAAGAACTTGCTATGTTAATTACAAGACTCACCGAATCTCTTTAATTAAAACGTTGCCATTAATAATCCTACTGCGCCGGTAGACAAAATAGGGAAAAAAAAATTTCTTCGCTCCAATATCGTCAGTAATGGAGGAGGGAGAGGGGAGTTCACCATAAAAGTTCCTTCAGTTCGTACAACACATAAATCTTCGAGTCTACGGGGTGCGTGCAGCATTTTTTTTTTTTAAGTACCATACATACGCAGAGGGTTGGAAGTTTCATGCAGCATGAAAACTGGCGTGTCCCCGCACGGTTGGCTCTGGCTGCACCGTGCATGAAATTCGGGGGTGCATATAAGAGCGCCCAACGTGCCTAAAGTATATAAAATTCAGTAGCGTCGTCGAGACTCACGCAACCCTCGGCGAACTTTTGCGCTCTCGCCCTCCGACTGTTCCTCGGTTCCATCGTTTCGTTTCGTCGTTAATACCGCAGTATAGTTTACCTTGGCAACGACGACGTCGGTACGTAGACGTGACACGCACTCAAACTCGGAGATTATCGGGAGCGATTTGTAACGAATAAGCGAAGAAAGAGGATTTTTTCGAAGCCACCGCATCGGCGCAGTGTGGGGGAGCGAAAAGTTCCATGAGAGGGAGAAAAATGCAACGACGCTAACCCCGTCGATGTTGGGATACGCAAAGAGATTTTTTTTTTTTTTCCGAAACTAACGTCCCATAATGCGCGTCGAGGTCTTATATTATAGTTACAGTATATGTACAAAGGTATATATATATATTCTATTGCTTCCGCGCTTCACCTGCTGCTCAATGCTGCTCGCTTCCCTCTGTGTACGCTTCGAAACGTGACCCGGCGCTCTATTGCAACGCTATACCGACTCCGGCAACGCCTTGGGATTTCTCGCTCCGAATATCGTCAAAAACACGTACATTCCTCCATTGTGTATCCTTCGGAAATACATATTGCAGAACGACAAAATTTCTAACGATTTTTCTCTCTCGAGGCACGACACTGTTACATACTCGAGGTCCTCGCAACTTTCTCAGGGAAAACTCAAAGGACCGCGCAACGTGTGTCTCGAATTGCAACGAGCGTTTCTCAGACACTCTCCAGATAGTCGCCCGAGCAAATGCGGAAAGGAAATGCTAAAGAAAAGAAAATCTGGAAAATGTCGGCACAAACGCACTTGTGGAGTAACTCCTCTCAGCGATCGTTGACTAACCTCGAGGTCTCGCGTACTGCATTAACGAGAAGGAAAAAAAAATTAAAAAAAAATCAAAAAGGTCTGAAGATCATTCGATAGCGTATATAGAGAAGAAGGCGAAGAAATGATTATCCTGTAACACGTGCAAATTGAACAGGTTGAACGTGTGTAATTACGCCGACTTTGAATATATCGTTAACAAAGTATCACAATGTTTTTATAATAGTCGTTGTGACGCGTTGCACGCTCAAGAAAACACGATTTTATGCGCATACGCGCTATAACTCTTTACGCATATATTTCCTTTACACATAACCCGACCGACGCCCGAGGATAAGTGTTACGGGCAACGTGCGCGCGATATTCATGTGTACGCAATATAGTTGAGTTTCTTCGATCGTTTGATCGCGTGACCATAGGCCTCTCGCAAACAGCACATCTCGAAGAATCGTGAATCGCAATCGGCCGGGTACCGGCTTGTAGCGGTTAAAGTCGAAGAAGGCGACATACCGGTGGATTAAACACGATATTAAATTACCGAGAGGTATACAGTAAAAGGGTGGGGGCGGGAGGGGGACGGGAGAAGAAGAGTGAGAGACCTCGGGGACCTCACGCATAGCTGCGTACAGAACAGACGGTGAGATATTTCGTCTAGTAGAAGAATGACCGTTACGCACCTGGAACCTTGAATCTACGTATTAAATACTTTTTTAATCTTTTTTTTCGGAGTCGAGAGCTTAAAACAAAAATTTGAGGTATTATTTTTTATTTTTTTTATTCAATTTTTTCAAAGGCACACGTATGGGGCGATAGATGATTTCCAGGAATAATAGATACGAAGCCAATGGGGTCCTGTGTGGCTATTTACAATCGACGGTGGAGACCAAAGAAAGGAGGAAAGATAGAGGAGAAAAAGGTAACGGCGGGGCGCATAGCTTCGAACTCGAGCATAGCTCGAAGGCCCCAAGGGCTGCTGCTGTGGTAATGAGTATAATCAAAAAACGGAGTTTTTAGTAGAAAAGCAGCCCGAAGCTATATACGCTCTGTATATATGCTATAAGCGAGCGATGAAGCGAAGACCGGTATGTATATATCGGGGCAATCCGGGGGTAAATCGAGTTCGGAAGAAGCGCGCGACCGAGCGTTTGAATTTGAATTTCAGAAACGTTTTGGGAGCCTCGCGGTTTAATGCGTTTTGGTCACGAAGAGGCCACCTGACGGACGATCAAATTGCCTTCTTTTCCTCTTATTCTCCTCCTCTTACTCTCCTCTGTTGTCGTTGCGATGAACATTGTCTATCGGTTGATAGATTTTTTTTTTTTTTTTTCATAACTAATCGAGTAAACGAGATGGCATTTTTATTATTCTCGAAATATCGAATTTTCGAGGCGAAAAGAAGAATGAAAAATGGTGAGAGGGAAATCCCCATGATAATTCGATAGCAATTTCGCAGTGACCACGATAGGACGAGGTGCCAGACAAGAGGCTGAGAGTTTGTGCTCTGTTCAGGTAGATATTTCGGGAGTGAAACGACCAAGTGCGTTTTAAGCTAAACAAAGAGGAGCAGAGCCCGTGGGCGAGGCGGGCCTCTCGCGAAGGAGAGTTCGCAGAGTATATTCGGCAACGACGCGGAGGGACCCCAAGGACTATATCTCGCGGGTCTCTCTCTGTGTCTCGATCTTTCGTGTGGCGAAGGACGAGTTCCTCAGCGTCTTCTCGTAGGACCGCAAATATAGAACGAGTAAAAAAAACAAATCGGCGAAGAAAGAAGAAGGAAGAAGAAAAAAACGAGGAAGAGAAGCACAGTTGACCACGAAGAGGCGAAGAGTGGACGGTAAACTCGAGTCGTTACATAGATTCATTCCACTGACTTTCGCATATATTTTTCGATATCTCCGCTTCTGCGTGTGGAGATACTCTACATGTACAATTTTGTATTAATGGTAAAATGGTTATGGCTTGCGTGTTTACGTATCGGGGGAATAAAGATTTATGTAGGCGAGAGAGCCTCGAAAAAAAGATTTTAATTTGTAGCGTGATGCAAGTAAAAGATGAATTTTAAAGACGAATTTTTCGTGATATTTAAAGCGTTCGATTCTCGATGAAATAACGGCACAAAAACGAGGTACATGAAGATTTATACAGGTGAGAGGTCTAAAAAGTGTATAAATATACATCAATTAAATAAATACATTACTAATTAATAAATAATGATAATACTACATATGATATCGTAATGTATTATAAAAATTAGGCGTGCCGCAAGCAAAAGACTAACAGTAGACCAGTTGATGGCATTTATAGCGATATTTATGCTTTCCGATAGAATTATGGCAATGATCTCTGTCAGATTCCAGAACTCTGCTGTGTTTTCTATAGAAATAGGAGAGATCGGGGCAAAACGAATCGGCTAAGGAATACCGACCAATGTCATGATTTCAGGGGCATAAGTTAACCAAACCACCAGTTTGGTATATTACCCAATTAAATTCGTAACAAATATTTCGATATTCCGAGGAGAAAAATACACTTCGGGGGCAAAATGAGCCGTCGTCTTAGAGTAGAAAAATTTGAATACCGAGCTGTTGCGATCTACTAACTTAACATTTAGAGCACAACTCGAACCAGTGCCATAATGTTTGATGAAAATGGATACGACGGTTCGAATTCTATGATTTTTTAATTTTTTTTACCAGTCACCGACAGCTGTAATTTTTAATTGTTTGGTAACTCATTATATCCCGTATCGCCGTTACTTATGCCTGATCCATTTTGCCCCGGTACTCCATATTGCCCCAGTTTCGCCTAAACAGGCGAAATACAATAGACGATAAACGACAATGGAGGTTTCCTCAACCTCATGGAGGACTCTACTAATACTAGACTGGACTTGGCACAACGAAGCAATACGTATCGTCCGCGCAATTCAAGTAATGACATCATCACAATTAAAAGCTCTGCAGAAACTTCTGAATGTCGCTAAAATAAATTAAATTCAACAGCCCTTTTTCAAGTTATTCATTTCTCTAGCGAAAAAGTGCGACATTCAACCAAATTTATAGATTCTTCCCAACATTTCTTAAACTTCGTACGAAAATAATTGGCACAAGTCTTCGGGCGCTACTTGCTATTTCGCCGGTTTATGCACTGCGGCAACTCACCCACAGTTTTGTCCTGTAGAGATACCTGTATTTCTATACTCAAATAAACACCGAAAAGCGGAACGAGAATCTTTGTTTTCGGGAACCAGAGATCAGGGATATATTTCTCTTCTCGTTTCGGGACTCTTTGCGTCCCTCGGGTTAAAAAAACGACTTTGCAGCCGTGTGGTAACCAACAGGATTTAACAGAAAAAGACTTTCGCGGATGCAGCCATATGCTGTAGCGGCACCGAAAAAGATTGGCTTCGCCGCCCGAATCTTCGGAATCTCGTACTGTATCTATCTACAAGTTTGTACCGACCCGGTTACATTCTTCGATTTCTCGTCGCCCATGGGAAAAGAAGAGTCAAAGATGACGATGAAGGAATAAGAAAAAAAAAAAAAAAAGTAAGAGAACGAGTGGGAGTTAGCGAGAGACGAGAGTCACAGAGGTCGAAAGCCTCAAACTCGGATCGAACGACAGATAAAGTTACCGGTCATTCGAAATACCATCCGGACATATATCTTTACGTAATTTATTTATTTTTCATCAATTCTTTATTAATATAGCTCATGAATTTTTTTTTTTTTTTTTTTAACGTCGGTAGATCTGTTAATCAGGTTATTAATTATATATATACCTTGCGACAAAAATTTGAACGTGAGATCGTAAACGAGTTTAGAAGAATTCGAGCTTCATACGTGCGAGTATCAGCAATCGTTGAAATAAGAGGGAATAGTTGACAGAGTGAAATAGCTATTCCATATATACCAAATGGAATAAACGAGGGAGCACGACCGGTAGGAGCTACAGGTGAGATCGTTATCGCTATCTCGTCTTTCATTCTGAAGACGAAAAAAAAAAAAAAAAAAATCATACGCGATAAATCGAACGGTTCCCCGCGCTTCTCGCGTCACCAAGGATAATTAATTTCAACCGTACAACGATCCTTTAGCTTCTACATTTGTCGATAATAACAATAATGATAAATAATGATAAATAATTGCCTATGACGAAAGATAGAAACTTTGATCAAATGATTAATTGACCAATTTGATCATATAATTAGCGCGCATTTGCTCGTAATAAAGTTTCGAATCGTTTTATAAACTATTCCCACGAATCTTTACTTCAATCGAATGAAACGACGATGCGGATGGAGAATCTCGAGAGTTTATCTCGCCTCTGTTGGCACGCGGAGCTCGGGCAGCGTTAACTCACTCTGGCTTTCTGCTGGAAATAGTCTGGATCTACTGACGAAGGGTTGATCTTCCAGGCCAGTGGCGCGTGCCTCGATGCCCTTAGTCCCTTCTTCGCGTCGTCGAAACGCGTTTCGGAGAGCGGACAGCTTGCCGCTGCACCCTTTACTCGGAAATTTGCTGTCTTCGCAACGAATCACTCACAAACCTGTTAATGCTGCGTGATCAAAGCTTCGTTGGAACGAAAGCTCTTTCGTAATTTCATAGTATCAAAAAATGACGATTTTTTTTTTCCTTTTTTTTTTTTAACAAAAATTGATAATTTAAACGAAAGGAGGTATGGAATATTCAGCGCATGTGCGAGACTTTCATTAAGCCAGGTAAGGCGGTCTTTACATCTGAACGACTCGTAATGCGACTTAACGGTCGAAACGAGGAATAATCCATGCCTCGCGCGCTCCACGGTATTTCCGCTTGTTAATTTCGCTAAGGCGATTGTCTAGCTTCGTTTTCTCTTCTCTCGCTCTGCCTCATCTCTTTGGTGCGTATATAAACGGTTTTCCTTCTCGTTTCTCGTTCCATTGCTCGCAAAAGTCCTCTTTAACTCTCCATCGGGAGCAGTGGCAGCAGCGGGACCCGGGAGTACACGGAGGGTAAAGTCCCCAGTCTCGCGAGTAAGAAAGTGGAAGAGAGGAGTTTGTTGCTCGAGTCTGTCGTAACTCGAGGAGCTCTCGTTTATATTGACTAGAGAAGAGCAATGAGAACGAAGAAGAACGGGACCCCGATGGCGCGAGGGACACACCGATGCTTCCAAGGTGTACTTAATAAAGGCTGACAAGGGCAACCAGGATGCACGGACGGGGATTACCTTTGCAACAACAAGTCTATATAGAAATCCTCCAACCACGAGAGATTCACTCCACTCGTCTCTAGGGTTTTGCGGATTATCGAAAACTGGATATGGAACCAGTAAAATACGAAAGCGAAAAAAAAAAAAAAAAACCGGAGCGCAGAAATTTTACGAAATCAGTTATTAAAATTCTACCGCGAGTTTTATTACGGTTTTTATAGTTGTACCAAGAGTCATATCTCGGTTAAGCACACGCGTCAGTGCTTCACATATATTTATAGATTTATAGCGATACAACTTGCTATTTTATTTTTTTATTTTTTTTCCGTTTTTCTTTGTTTATCATCTTTATTATATCGACGATTGTGACTTAGAGAGTGACATCATCGGCGGAACAGAAATCGTGGAAGTTGTATATTATTATAGTATATATGAATATATATATATTATCGATTGAGAAGCAAGAAATATCAGAGATACATAGAGTGGTCGCAAACGCGTATTAATGTCCCGGAATATTTTCATGCCTCGTCGCCTTAAAAATTTCTGACGTTCGACTCGTTTATGGCCGTTGGGATATGTGCGATTGATTTTTATCTACGCATTAACGGCACAGTTCAATCTTAGGCTATCTCGTTCTCTCTTTCGTATTTATTCGTTTTCTTTTTTTCGTCGTTGACCGGTAAGCGAATATTATGGGATATTATAGACACATGGCTGCCGTTCTGCTGAAATCGTCAATATCGTAATATAATACTTCGTAGGATAAAGCCGATATACGCAACTCGCTATCTGCACGTTTTACAATTATAATCCCCGTGAATTCGCGTTTATAACTTATAATTCACAAAGTGACCTTAAGCGACTTTCGGCAATAAAAATGCTATACCCAAAGTAAAAAAAAAAAGAAAAAAAAAAAAACTAAGGGGGAAAAAATTGCCTTTGATGTGTAAAACGCTCGAAACGGCCAATTAACCATCGACTTGTATATTAAAATAACTTATGAAATTCGCATTGAAATACCGTGAATATTAAGCTATTTTGCAATTTGCCACTGTGATTTCCGTTTAATTTGTTTTTTTTAATATATTTTTTACTTTTTTATTATCCGTTGCTCTCCGAGCTCTCTATATATAGAGGTTCTTTAAAATTTATCGCCGCACGGGAAATACGCACATAGAGGCAGTCGCAGGATCGATGGTCCTTTTTTGAACTTTCGACGGAGTATCGATATCTCTTGCATTCATGTATATATCTATACATCCATGTATACCGAGAGATTTTTACGAGAGAGAGAGAGAGAGATGGAATGACCGGCCACATCGTGATCGTTCATGAACGTGTGAGCGCGTTATATAGCGCTAAATATGTTGAGCAGTCGACTATGTGCTGCTAGACTGCAGGGCGAAGGGGACCAGGTGCCGCTCGTAAGTTTCGTGTGTGTGACTCCGACCGAAACAGCGTTTTTTTAAAGTTATTCATGAATTCACTTAATCGCTTTCTGCACGTACCTGGGGCCCGAGCCACACATCCAGACCAGCTTGCCGTAGCACCAAAGTATCTCTCTTACTCTCTGTCTCGTTTCTTCGCGAGGCCTATCTCGTTTTTACGTTTTTACCGGTAGGCCTGTCGGGTATAGAGGTCCGGGCGCACGGTAATCGACGTTAATTCGTAGAAACCGTACCGGTGTAACGAGGACCATAAATTCTTTATTAGCGATGAGAGAAGAGAGAAACGCGTAGACGTCGAGTATCTTTTCTTTTTTTTTTCTTATTCATCTTATCTTCTGCCGTCTACGTTTTAAACCATCGAACTCTTACTTCGCTTTCGGAATCTCAGTGGCGGGTTACCTCTGTCGTCAGCACCGAGAGCACTCATCCGCGACAGGATGTAACTATTCATTTTTATTAGTTCCACGGTATATATCGCACACGTGTAACGACTCCGACGAAGAATCCGTCTTCCACCCACGTTTAATGTAGTATCAACAGGGTTAAGCGTGAAAGTCGGGGCAACTGCGATAACGATGTTTTTTTTTTGGCGAAAAACATTTTTTTTTTCGTGTACGATAAATACGAGCGAAAGAATGAATTTGTCTCAGAGAAAACATCGCTATCATAACCCCCTGACAATTACCCATATTCTCCCTAAAATATCTTGCAAGAACACGTGATATCGAGTCAGAGATACAAATCCTAACTTTTTACCAGCAATAGCCATATCCAGTTACTGCTCTTACCGCATGAAACTCACAGAGATCTCGAATTATTGGTATCGATAAAAAAAGTGACACCATATCCGCAATAAACGCGAATAAAGAGCAAATTTTTGCTCGAACACAATCTCGAGAAATTCCTAAAAAAATCGAGCATAAGACATCATCCCACTTCTTTCCATTTTTATACAGCTAAGAATCGCCCGAAGATGAAAATTCCGGGACAACTTCCAAAGTTTGGCATAAGTGCACGAATGATCGACCTTAGTTACGACGCTCCGAATTGCAAAGCGCTTCGAATTACCCCTATATAGATATACCGCTATCGCCTTCCCAAAAAGCGGCAGACCCTCGAAATTTGCCCTACCGATATAAATTGCCTATTATCCTCGATGCTCTACATATGTCGTTACCCAACATGGATGCTTGCCATGAATATACACTGCACAAGATATCGTGGATAGCCGACAATTTATACTATTAGAGAACATTATGTATACAGCGAGGGTTGAAGTTTCGCTGTTGAAGCATCATAGCCGAAGTAAATGCTCGACAATGCAGCTTCTCTTTGTGTAAAACAACTTTCCATGTGTGCGAAATACCGGAGCAAAGACCAAGCGAAGGAGGTTGATACGACGGCTCATAAATCCCCGAGGAAGTTGCAGTTGGACACGAAGCGAAAACGCGAAGCGCGAGGGGAGGAAAAGGGTTTTCCGCCTTCGCCGCTGCATAGAGTCAACGCGACCATGCAGACCGGGCAGACAGATAGGACGGACGGTAGAGCGAGAGTGAGAAGAGCGTATAAACCAAGTGACAAAGACGGTGAAACTATCCGCAAAACATGTATAGGAGTTGGAGGGTAGGTGGTATCACCACTAAAGTTGAGTTGCTGCTGCTGCTGCTGCTACTGCTGCTGTGTGTGGCCCGAAGGATCGATAATACGCGAAGTCCGTCGTGCCGCGCGCGTTTCCCTCCCCCGCTGGTATATATCGTACGTGCGACGAAGCAAAGCTCACCCTTCTCTCTTGCGAAGCTTTCGTCGTCTACCGCTTCGTCGTCGTCGGCCAATGTTCCTCGTTACCCCACGGCGTTTGGCCGAATTCCATTCGTAGGGAACTCCTTCTTCCTGGCCGGTTGGGTCTAAACGAGAGCAGCAGGAGCGGCGTGCGCTATTAGCATCTGGCGGGTCCATTCGCGACTTAGAGTTCGCGACTTTCGGACCCGGCCACCTTACAGCTTTCCGTGGGAGCTGAGCGCGTTTTGCCTCTCGTTCCCTTCGTCAGCCTACAGGAAGGAACCCATCGTCGCGGGGGCTTCGCGCGCGCGTGGAGAGCAATCTGCCATCTAAACGAGCACCGCTGCTCCCTATATATTCCTATCTATATAACTCTTTCTCTCTCTGTCCCTGTCTCTCGCTCTCTTGTTATCTTCCTCTCGAATGAATCCAACTCTCCTTCTCCGCAACCCCCTTGTAAAAGCCTCGACTGCTCCTCGCCCTCCTTCCGCACTTTCGACTGCTACCGCCGAGCCTCGCTTGACCTACACCAATGCGGCAACGCTGCGGACCGTTTCGTTTCGATCCGTCGACTGCTATAGTATATAATATACGTTACGTTTAATGTGAGCAACAGTCACGCTTTTCTTATCTAATGGGAATATAATTCTTCGAAATATATAAACGGATACGCGTTTAAATGGCTTATTTACTTGGTAGTACCGAAGTATTATTTTTGCGGTAAAAATAAACATTTTTTTGGCACAAAATAAATATGCCGTTTAAAAGTATCTGGTAGATTTGATTTAATTTAAACAAATTTGTTTCTTCGATGAGAAAACGTATCGTTAATTTTAATTAAGAGATCAGACGTTTATTCTTCGATCGATTAATCGATTACTCCTTCCATAGAATCGATTAATTAATTACCGTTGCCACGAAATTCATTAGCTTCGATCGGTTAATTGATTGCTCTTCTTGTTTTACCGGTATTATGGTCGGTTCTATGGAACTTTGCAGAGCTTCACCATTCTCAAGAAGATACTTGGTTGTTAGTTACGAGAGGAAGACGAGGAACGACGTTGAATAATGCCTTTTTGCGTCTGCGGATGACCGCGGGTCTTTCCAAGAATACCGCGAGGTATGCCACACAGAGAGAGAGAGAGAAACGCATTATTCTCGTGTCGTGTATAGTGCAGAGAAAGAAGCGAAGAGGCCGAAGAGTTTGCCGAAAGTGCGGTTGTAGGAAGGACCATAGTCGCGAGAGTTTCTCTCCCTTTCGTTCGATCGTAAGTGTAGTAGCGAGAGAGGAGAGACCGGTATATGCCATACACTCTTTTAAGGCAGCGAGCCACCAGGGGCTAATGGTGCGTCTAGCTCTCGGGCGGTAGAAAAATAAAATGAAATGAATTTTTGGGGAAGGCGGGGAGACCTTCGGTGGTGAGAGAGAAGGAAAGCGAGGTGGTCACGGGGCTTACCATGAAAAGACCAAAAGGCACAAACTCCCCACTTTCTGCCGCGGCATCTTCGTTCTTACTAGAAACACGCATGAATAATGCAACAATTGCTTGGGCCTCAGCCACGACGACGAGATCCTTTGTTTTCGCAGGCCCTTCGTTACTGACCGCCAAATTGCTCGCTAACTCCTCTCCCTTCACTCCGACTATTTCTTCTCTAGTTCTCGTACGTTTTATCTCTTTCTCTCTGAGCGTCCGTTCTCCTTGTGTGTCTTGCAAAAGCTGTAAGGTAGAAAAGGTGAGCGCGCTACGAAATCATCGCTTCTCTACCCGCAGCCATTTTGTCCGTCGCCGGTGACGACGTACGAAGCCTTTTTGGCCCGATGAATAATTAATAATTATCGTAAACCGCGAACACTCTGGCCTCGGGTCGCAGCTGCACTTAGAAACGTCAAAGGCGAACACACACACACACCGGTTTAAAAATAAATTCAAAGAAAAAAAAAAAGGGAATAATTTTACGAAGAAAAAAAAAGAGAATCGTTGGATTCTGGGTGATTTAATTAACGGTATATAATATATTGTCGATAAAACCGGCATAGAAAATTCACTGCGACAACGAGAGACCGGATAGATCGATCTCTCTGAGCGTTGATACGATATTCATTCATGTGGAACATGTATGTATATTTCATCTTGCTGCGATTCGAAAGTCGATGTGAAATTTGTCGAATTCCACGAGTAAAACGGATCTTTTCTCCCCCCTTCTTTTGCTCCTTAGTGGAGGTACGTTTCTCCGCTTTTGCGGAGGAGAGAATATATCCGTCCGGTTGGAAAGGCTTCAAGGATATGAGAGTCCTGAAATAGAGGGAGGTATCCTCTTCGGATACGAGACACTAGAGTCCCATCCCTTTCTCAGCTTTTGGATCCGAGAACGCGAAGGACAGACGAGGATAGATTTTTTGAAAGAAGGACAACAGAAACGAGATTTCGATGATAAACCGCGGGTCCCAAGGATATACACCGGAGGCGAGGAGGACAAGCGAACCTGTAGATGCCGATCCTGGCTATGGCACCTCTCTCGACACACCGTCGAGGCTCGTGTAAAAGGACCTTTTTCGCTTCACCGGCGAATATACAAAGGAGGAGTATCGGAAGGTATAACTCGAACGATCGGGTCGTTATTCTGTTAGAAATACGAAAAGAGAAGCCGAGAGGAGGGGAACGAACGAAACGACAAGTGCATCTCTGCCTCATCAGGATCGGTGTACCTTTTTTTTCTCTGTTTTGTTTCGTAGCCAAGAATCGAAGGACAAGGGTGGTTGAAGAAACGAGGGATTATCGCAAAAACGAGAAAATTTTGAAGAGTCATCGAGTCCCCAGCCGCGAACAATGTGACTCGGGAAGGACACAAAATCGAACCGTGGAAAAGAATGATCTCGGATCTTGCCTTCAGCATCGTGTATCTCGAGATCATTTAAAAAAAAAAAACACGAAAAAAAATCGTCGAGTCATGAGGCTTCACTTTCTCTCTCGCATTGTCTTCGGGAGAGCACTTTCGATGAAACGCGTTATCGGAATCGGCGGGCAAAGTATGTACTCTTTAGGCATTGGGTGTATAGGTATTGTAAATCGGTGCGGAGGAGATGATCCTAAAAAACACGCCCCTTTGGTCCATTGAGCGTGTCGGTGTTGAGAGAAGTTTTCGTTGGCGGACATTTTGGCAGCGCGAAGATCGAGAACGAGAGAGACTCTGTCTCTTCGTTCCACAGTGGTCCGGAGACCGATTTCTCTGTTATTTCTATTTTTTCGATCTTTCCTTCTCACTCGGGGTATGTACCTGTTCGATTTACCTGGACGAGACTCTCGCACACTGGACCCGCGCGATCCGTCTCGCTGCTTCTTCTTTTTCTACTTCTCCTTCTTCTGCTGCTTCTTCTTCTTCCTTTGGCTTCTCCTTCTTACTGTTCCTCTCTTCGAGGTATGCGTATAGTACACTAGTATGCATTATGCTAGCAGATATACCTGTTCGATTTACCTGAAGCCGAACGAGTGGAAGGACCCACGAACGAGAGTGTACGCAGTCTAGACGAGGATTGAGATTCGGGCCTTCTTCGTCTTCCTCCTCTTTCGTCTCTCGTTGATTCTCTCTTCAACTTTTATACCTGCCGGCCTCAAACTACTTGGCGTTGTGCACCACACAACACTGCACATACATATATATAAAGCGGCGGCGACGCGGGTAACGTGTGCTCGCGCGCCATTAAATAATCCCCGGCGGTCGCTCATTAGGATCTTTATGAGACGAAATATTCGTCCGGCTGTGTGGCTTATACTCTCTCTCTCTCTCTCGCTATCCTCTACGCCGTATATGGCCCCCGGGAGGATCATGGATACACAACGAGCGTCATTTTTAGTCCTTCTCGGGTTTATTCATTCTCTCAGTGTTATATCTCGGCTGCTCTTTCATCCGGTATACGAACCTCTATGCCTCTTTGCTTCATACCCCACAGTCGACCCCAATGCCAACGGGCGCGGTGGTCTAAATTAGTAAGCGAAAAATGAAATATCTCTTTGTTCAACATTTTCACGTATGCGCGTTCTCTATTCTGGGTGTATCTTTGACCCTTTAGCAATTAAAAAAAATTAATTGTTTTAAAAAGAAGATCGCATCGTAAACTTTCGCTCGTAGCTTATCCGTAAATTGCCAAATTCATAAATTTGTGCATAAAGTGATAAAATTAAGTAAATAATCGTCAATCGTCGCCTGTATTGGAGACCGCAATTACGAGGATTGAACTACAATGATCAAGATTTCGTGTGATTTCCAATGAGAGGCCGCAAGAAAAAAAGCACCTGCTATTCCGTAATTTCTATAAATGGTGCGCATTCGCAGATTTTCTTGTTTTGTTTTTCGGGACTCAAAATACTGGTTATTTTAAAAGAATTCGCCATTATTCGGAATGGCAAAAACTACTTCTCGGAGGTGACACTTGTTCGTGAGTACGTTGCAGAAACGATCAATCGTCTTTGCCTAAATATCTTCGTCTCAGCGTTTAATTTTTTTATGAAGCACCATTTCGGTGATTAAGTGTTGCACCTTGTATCGAGAGTTCTATACTTCGTCTCGAGAACTTCTTCGTAAATGTAACACGTTTATTTGTGTTGTCTGCACGCAAGGCTCCTGATGAAGTATACATTCTTAGTGAAGTATCGGACCGAGCGATCCGGCAATGGAGAGCAAAATGGAACGCGAACGAAAATGGGGTTGAGGATAAAAAGGAAGAATAAGCAGAAGAGAGCACGCGCTGGTGGAATGCAAGAAAGGAAACGAGATCGTGTCTATCTTCTAATCGTCTTCGGACGTTTCTTCCTGAGGACGTTCGCGGCGTGTCTCGTGCCGCGGAGTCGCGACTTTTGCGGCCTTCCGAGAAGAATAATTCCGCAATTTCGGCTCAGGCACTCGCCGCCGCCGTCTTCGACTTTGTCTGTCTTCTCGCTTTCACTGCTCGAGATATATCTTAGCCGCTATTTCGTTCTTCGCTTTTGAGAAGATGTGTTTTTTGTTTTTTTTCGACGGTCCCTCTAATTCTGCAGGTGCGTACAACCGAGAAAAGACTTTGGCGGTAGAAGAATCAGCCGGACAGAACCAGCAACACAGCCAGCAGCAAGTGATATTTGCTGTTGATTCCTGCGGACATCGAACCGATGTCTCTCTGCGTTTAGTTCTATGATTCCGAGGGTCTTCCTCGATTCTTACGTACGAAAAAGAGTTGCTACGCATCGGTGAACGAAACATCGGAGAATTGCAGCCTACGACAACAAAGAGTCAGAACGAAGAGTGAGTTCGCAGGAACTCGATCTTGTCCCCCGTCTCTTCTACAAACTGCGCCGATGATGCTCGGCTGTTGCAGTCGCAAAATTTTTATTGCAGGACAACCACGAGAAGCTTCTATATATACAAGATCTCATTCTGTACGGAGGGAACGAGAGGGTGAGTGGGAAAGAAGGAAGAAGAAGAAAAAAAAGTAATGAAAATAAAAGAGAGGGATGGTGAAGCACGTCCGAGAGGAAACCCGTTTGGCCGTTAGCAAGAGGGCACTTTCTATCTCATTCCTTCGTTGTTTCTTTTCCTCTCTCTTCCCTCGTTTCGCATCGCGATTCCATCGGTAAGCGCTCCAGTGGTCCGGATCTTCTCGCGAGAGAGCTTCGTGATGCTGAGACTCTCCTCGCGATCCTATGCCGCCCGTCGACGGGATGCTCTTTTGCTCCTGCAAGCTTGTACACTGACCTATATTTCGTCGGGAAGAACGAGGTCTCTCGCGAGATTCTCGCCCGAGAGCCACAGTACCCCACTGGCACAACAGAACGAACGAGAATACGAGGAAGAAGAATCACGTATCAGACGAAATGGAGAAAGGGGATCAATCCTCGTTTCCATCCCAGCAATTATGCGTTTTTTTGTGTGCAATAATAAGATCGCTGGAATCGTTTTTTAGCTATATGTCTATGAAAAAAAAGATCTTAAAATGTTTTTTATTGAAATATTGAAAGGTTCTCCAATTTTATTTATAGCCCATTAGCTGCTATAGACTGAAAAACATAATGAGTTGGAAAAACGAAGAAATTGTTTTTTTTTTTCTCAAAAACTTTTTTTCTTAAAAAAAGTAGTTGTCCTACGTAACTATTAGCTCCCCCAACTCATAATTTTTTTCAGTCTACATGGCTGATGGCCAAAGGTACCAATGCGCAACTTTAGTCACATGAAAAAAAAAAAAAATGTCTTTTCATGTTTACGAATATTCTGCTGGAGCTTAACTCCCAACAGCCCTTGAATAGCAAAAGTGCTCTTTTATCTCGCTTTCTTAACTTTTTCATCGACCCGCGCGACCACAAAAAAGCTTTTAAATCTCCGCCAAGTATCCTATGTTATGTATCATTTCCCGTAGAACACGATAGTCTGGATTTTTACGAGATTCCATCGGAAAGTAAAGATATGCCTATTCGAAAATATCGATTATCGCTGCTTTTCGCTGACTTAACTATAAAACTTCGCTACCAAAAAAATTTGTTATCGTACGTTTTCAGGATTATGCGGGATGTAACTTTTTCCCACTGATCGCCGATCGCTGATCACTGATCGCTGATCGTGATTTTCCACGCCGAATCGGCAGCTCGTTGTGCTCCCAGCCTCAATATTTGATACGAAAATTCGGAGCCGGAAGTGAAAATTAAATTATTATCAAGTCTCACGATATGCCTCGTGATATTCTCGACCGTGTTTCGCGTTGGTCTATTTTTACGCCGAACGTTTAACAAATTTTCAATTATCGCCCTGTAATCCCTGTTATCATTTTGCATAAGACTAGACACCCGGCATGCGGACGTAGCGACATAACGAACGAGTCTATACGCGTTCCTCAGGCTTCCATAAATATGTAAAATTTAATTTACATTCCGGATACCATACACGCAATTTCAGTGCGCTGACGATTATTTTTTCCGAGTTTCTATGGCATATACGTGTACGACTCAATGATAGTTTCATACCGTATCGTATTTTTCGAATCTCGTTACACAAAAATAAAGTTTCGATCGATAAATATACATCGAATAAGCAACCGTCCAGTTTCGTTCCACTTTCCTCTTTCGCCCTTTCATTAGTAACAGGCGGCAAGGAATGTAAGAGTGCCGCATGTAAGGTGCCACAGAGAAGTGTTGCCAGACCGTTGCGGCGACGACGTCGAGGCGAAGAGGAATGGGGGATGATACTCGTGGGGGGGGGGGGGGGGGGGGGGGGGAGTAGGTAGAATATGATAGCGGTCGAGTAAGTGCGAAGGACGGAAGGAAGAGAAGAAGGCGGCTTCTTGAATGCAGCTGCAAATGAGACCTCCATAACAGTGTTTGCGCAAAGCTCGTTCGCGGTCCCTATAAAAGATGTAGAGCTCTAAATGAAGACCCCACAGCTCTTCTATCTCTCCCTCGCCTCGTGTACATCTCGCGCTACCGCTACTTTCAACGACTATGTATGTATACCTGTGTATAGAGTGGTAGCTACTGTAGCATATATAGGTAGATAGAGAGAGAGAGAGAGAGAGGTACGTTTCCATTTTCAGTAGAGAGAACGTTCTGTGTGCAGGGAAGCATACTTTGATCAAACCGACTACCTTCAGTACCACTGGCAACGACAAACCACTGCTTTCCCCACTCGTTACTCTTTTTCTTTTATTTTTATTCTCGTTTTACCTATCTCGACTCTGTGTGTCTCGATGGGTCTATCTTCGTCACAGTCGACTCGTATAGCGTATCTTTTTTTTTTTGAAAATTACTGATGCCAACAAGAGGGTGAAAAGGATGTAACCATTGAATAATTCTGGTTCGCTTTTAACCTCCTCGCCCGAGTTCTCGAGGTACTCTCGTCTCTCCTATGTCTCGTCGCCTTCTCAATTCTTCGGTTCTACTCGACTTGCGTAACTCGCGGAGGGTTGGGGATGAAGCATTTGCCAGTAACTCGAAATAACTTTTTCTCTCGTGAAAATCGAGCGTTCCGCTTTTACCCGGTCGTCAAGCGAGGCATCCGGTGAAAGGGGAGAAAGGAGGTGGGAGGATGTAGTACAGAGAGGAGAGGTGAATTAGAGATTGAAGGGACGGTCGAGGGGCTAGAAGGCCACCAGCATCAGTGCCAGCAGGACCTACCCCTACAATCGATTCCGCATCTCCGCGGCGCCTCGTGTTCTATATCCGACTTTCCATTCGTCAATGCTTTTTGCCGCGTGTATAAAAGAACACCTACGTTCTATCTCTGCCCACCCGAAAAATATCATCGGGTTCTTAATCCATATTCAATTGACACGACATTTATCGACGAATTTTTTCTTTTTATTTTTTTTCTTTTTTTTTCTTTGGATACTCCGATAGAGTATGGAAATAAATTTGACAGAATGTGAATGGAGCGCGAGTGTCGAATGTGTCTAGAAATAAAGCTCTTATAGAATTTATGCGGGACACGACAAATTGGGCTTAGAAATTCAATGACGGCCGGGGAAAAAGAAAATGTTGAAAAATATGCCCCAAGGTAATTCCTTGAAAAGTTTTTTCGCCGTTTGATAAAAAAAAGAAAAAGGCAATGCTGAACTTTTCAATTGCGACGAAGGATAAGTAGGACATTCGTGGTCCATCAGCGAAATTGGAATCTCTTCAGCATCAAAAACGCGAAACATTGAGGGACGATAGACGAAAGTAACGGTAGGAGGTATTAAAAAAACAAAGAAAATCATAGCTCACCGGATTATTGGTGAGTGCCGATGACGCGTTTGCCGGTGGATTCGATCGTGTGGTAGGCGGTGGATCATAGTCTTCATAGTCCTGTTCTCTGTCGCCACCGCGATGCTGTGATCTCGAGGCGCTAGCGTAGCTCTCCCTCGAGTCGCGGATGTCACGGTGGTCCCGAATATCCCGGAGATCCCGTGGCTCCCGCGATTCGCGGGACGAGATTGGCTCACGTCCCGATCCCGAATCGACGAGCCTCAGATCGCGATCGCGATCGTCGCGAGAGGAAGCGGATGGAGGAATAGCGGACGAAGCCGATGGTCCGCGATTGTCAACGGAACCTCCAGCGGATCTCGGCTGTTGCTGCTGCCACGACATACCCGAGGGGGGCTCCTCCTCGTCTTCGGAGTCGAGCAGGAGCCGCTCGGTACCGTAGCTAGGGCCGCCAGTTCCTCCACTCCCGCCGGCTCCCCGTCGGGCGGGATGACGCCGGAGGTCACACCATCCTCCTCCGCTGTCCTCCTCCTCGGGACCTCCGGCCACGCCGCCTCGGGCCGTTAGGCTACCACCGGCAGTACTTCCGCCGCTGGTACCCCTCACGACAACCCGATGACGGCCACCTCCTTGATGATAATTCTGCTCTTGTTCGTGATGATGATGATGCTCTTGATAACGGTCCTGATAATGCACCCGCGGCCTCCCGGGGGACTCCACCACATCACAGTAACCACCGACGACTCCCGTCGGCGGGACCCTCACGGCGACACCTTCCCGATAACCCGGCACCACTGATCCCGATAATCTCACCCGCGAACCCTCTCTCCTTCCTAAACCACTTCGACCTTCTTCCGAGTATCTCTCACGCAAATAATCTTCCTCCTCCTCTCCGGCACTGTTACGCTCGTGACTTTGCGGATAACGTTTACGATTGTGCCTTAAGCTACCCCGCCTCGACACAACCTCGAAAACGCTGCCCTCGATTATGAATGGTTATTCGAGTCTATCGAGGATTTAAAATTGTTTCTTTCGCCGATTTGTCGCTGCGAATAAGGTTGTTTGACTTTTTTTTGTTGTATTATTCGTGCTGTACTTGGAAATGTGAAAATCTGTGTGTGATTTCAGAAAGAGAGTATGTGTGAGGATCGTTTAACGAGTTCTAAACAGTTGTCAAGAGAGAGAAAAATGAGAATTTTTACGCGATTCCTTAAAAAAAATGGTGGCACGTCTATGTGTTCAAGAGAATCTCATTGACGATTTATTCGAGTAGAAATTGAAGTTAAGAATGATATCGAGGAAAGAACGCTATTCATGAACAACTTAAATAAATCAAACCGGAAGCGAAATTCTTTTTTTTTTTTTAATTATCAATGCTCTGATGTAATTTACAAAATAGCTATTGGATGATATTCAGCGCCAAAAAATCCATCAACATGTCGACTAAAACATTTATTCGTGACCCTTTGATTAGGGGAATTTTTTTTCAAGATTTTTCCCGGTATCGTTCTATTTTACGATTTTTATCGTCCTGTAACAATTAAAAAACCCAATTTCGAAAGTCCGGCAACTATGCTTTCCGGTTCATTATTTCCCGCAGAAAACAACAAACATACTGTTTTTTTTTTCGATAGTCCATCAGGAATTTAAATTATGACCGTTAGAAAACGGCAAAAATTGCTACTATACGTAAAAATAACTATTTTGTTACATTTATCGGAAATCATTTTGTTTTTAATTAAAAAAACGAAATATAAAAGTATGCTATAAAAACTTTTTATCGTTTATTACATTGACCCTCTATTTCGTGTATAAATTTCGATTGATCGCGAACCTGCCATTCATTTTATATTCCTATCTTATATTATATTTAATTCCTATCGCAACATTTGGTAAGGAAACTCGCGTCAGAAGTTAAAAAAAAAAACCTTTTGTCCATTATCAGCCTCAGATAATTCTTAATTGATGCTGCTAGTTACGCGAAATTTGCCCTTGAGAAATATCGAATATGTACTATTCAATACCCTACAGTGTTATACAGCCACGGGGCGCGAGACACACAACGTCACACGATGCAAATTCAATTTTCCGCCTATACGTTCCATTGGTATCGCGCCTCTTCCTCTCTACACGGCTCCCAAACCCCTCCGAAGGTAATTCAATTAAATCGTTGTGTCAAGCGATTTCGCGAGGACCTCGTGTACACTATCTCTATCTCGCTCCACAGCCAACTCTAGTTGAAGAACGACACGTGCTCGTCTACCTCCGGCCGAACTCGCGTGTATACCGTGAATCGCTTCGGGCTTCTCCTATATATTCCTTCTCATTCTTCACCTCCTTATCCGCCTCATAGTCGTTCTCCGTGTTTACACTCTATCTCCCTCACATTATGCCGCCAACTAAAATTATTAATCGATACAAGACTCGGCATTGTGCGTTATTGATCAACGTTAATCAATTACTATCGACTGTCGAATTTTGTTAATCGTATGAATTAATTAAAATCCTTTTCATTGTAGTCGTAGTGCACGTAACCCTGCGAGTTCTGCTCCATCATTCATTCCTCAACAAGAATGAATTTTTTTTTAGATCGATTCGTTTATCTATCAGCAATAATTGATCGAAACTAATCAAAGAGAAGTGAAAAAAAAATAAAAAATTGGCCACGTATTTCATGAGATATAAAAGGGAAGGCCAGGTGTGCCTCGAGGGTTGTGAACTTGGCAAAGACACATGTAAGCACTGTACGTTAATCCTCTCGAACTCCGAGCCTATACGACTCAATGTGGCGTACAGTTCTGCCAGTTCGCCTTCCACTTCACTCT
This sequence comes from Buathra laborator, assembly GCA_934046635.1. Lineage (NCBI taxonomy): Eukaryota > Metazoa > Arthropoda > Insecta > Hymenoptera > Ichneumonidae > Buathra > Buathra laborator. The sequence continues at coordinate 15,665,030 of OW203892.1, forward strand.
CTCATTCGTCATACGATAAACCCGGAGCTATTTAATTCGTGAAAATTCTTTACAATCGTTTAATCGATATATGGCTTTTTCACATTTATTGCATATACTTGTGCAATGCCTCAAAATCGATCGTTATCAACTACTCGCAAAGGTATTTTCAAAAAAAACTTCAATACGGCTATAAAATTTAGTAATTTCCAATTAGGCAAACAAAAATCGATAATTAATTTGTCACTCGAAGGTTTATTAGTCGTCGAGGCATTCCAAATAAGGGCGTATGGCTGACTTCTGTTCGCGCGAGTTAGTAGCGGAGGAGAATAGGGAGAGGAGGAGGTGGGGGGGATGAGGTGAGGGTGTGTTGAGGTTAGGTCGCGCCGCAGACCGCGAATGTAGGGCTGTGGGTCGCGCCCGGTCGAGCTCAGCTGCGCCCCGCACCTTCGAGGGGTTGCAGCGTTGCACTCGCTGTCATCCCGACTCTTTGATAACTCCGCTTCTTTTTTTTTCTCTTCCCCTTCCCAACAACTTCTACCACTTTTATCCGAAATCCCGATCTCTACTCTTTACTCCCGGATGATGCTCCACATTTCTCCCTTTTTAATAATTTCAAGCATCGACACGAGATTCGCGTCAAAGGAGAAAAAGATTGCACGATTAAAAGCGATTGTAATTGTCGCAGGTAAAGTCGTCGCATTGAAAACTCGGCAGTAGAAAGATCTTTATGACTCGAATCCCGAGAGAGATGTAAAGGAGTTAATAGAGAAGATATAAATTCCGCGTATTACTGATACACAGTGATCTGTTTAGCTAGAAACATAATTTTTGCCCTCGTCTGAGCGACACTGTCCGTATCTACTTGTCAGGCTTTCCCCGCGATATTGGTATTTAATCCCAGTATACAGTAAGGTCTCACGCGCGCCCATGCAACTCGGTCTCGTTGACAATCTATTATCGTCGATTATAAACACAGGAGAGCGTTATTAACGGAGAAGGATTTCGGAACGGCGGTTAGAAGTATTGTTCGTTGGGGACGACGACCCGATCGAATGAAGGGAATTAGATAACGGGTGTAGTCTCGGTCGAGCGGTCTCACCTTGGTGAGTGGGGGACTCGATAGTCACACATCGAACACAGTTTCGCAACTGTGATTATTCGTATCAAAATAAGCTTCGAGAAATCGAATTGTCACACTGGTATTCGTACGAAAGTAGTAACGTATTAAACGATCCATCAGTGTACGGGAGTTTGAAATTTAAGCTATAGGAATTGATCAATCGATTTCAACGTGGCGAGAACGGTAGTGTTTTATCGTCAAAGAGCACTGCTAACTAAAAAAAAATCGTACATTTTTTTTTTGTTTTCCCATTTTTTCTCTCCCTATCGATATCTCGTCACATCGTGAACTTATGTGAAACCGATGGTTTGTCAGAAGAATAAATTTCTTCGACAACTCACTATTGAGGAAAAAAAAGCTTCACACACACTCTCTCGTTTCGTCTCTGCTTGTTCTTCTTCGCAGATTTATTTTCGTCTCTCCGAGGATAAAGAGGCCCGATTTGCTTCCAGGTCGCGGTTTGTTGTCGCACACGTTGCTCCCGTATAGAGGTCTTGTAAATCAATTTTTCATTGAGCCAAATATAATTCACGACGAGTTTAACGTACACGATTTTAAACTGGAAGAAGAAAAAAAAAACGCACGACGCGTTTGTGGCGAACTTGGACGATTTTTTTAATTAATTTATTTTTTATTTTTTTCTTTCGTTTTATTTTCTCGGTTTATTTAGCGTTACCGTCGTCGACGTGAACGCGAACGCGCGCGCGGTTGGTTTCCGTACGTAGTGTACCGAGTACGTACGTCGAAACGAGACGACGGTCGAACGTTTGCTGGTGAGGCTCCGAACTAGCTTTTCGGTACACCGAATAGATAGATAGTCGCACACACGGTCTGCGCGACGGTGGTGCCCCGCTGCTGCTGCTCGGAGCTCGCGTTTTCCAGCAGCCCCCTCGAGTTGTAGTCCGTAGCCCACCCTGGGGTTCGTTCGCGCCGTTCGCACACCCTCGCGATAACTCGGTGATATTCGTTACCACTCGTACATTCTCGCGATTACTCGGTACTGATAGCGGCTAGTGACGTCACCCAGAGAGAAACTCGGACCCCGGCTGTTCGTTTATCGATCTGGGCGGAGGCGCATGCGAGCGCCTGATAAAACCGAGGCAAACCGAGCCAAAGAAATGACTCCCTCCCGCGAACGCGGAAAACTCGACGCAGCAGCGCCAGTTGCGATCCGTACGAAGACGAAAAGCTCGCTGCAGATTTGCGAGAATATCCGAAGAGGACACGTGGCCTCCGTGCGATAGCGAGAATCGCACGTGCGCTACAAGATTTCTGTCCGTCGAAGAAGGGATGATTTTTTTCCAACCCCCAGCGTATAGAACGTGAGGCTTTCTTGAGTTTCGAACGTTTGTATTATAGACGGGATTGAAATTATTCAAGATGGACAAAGTTCGAAGGCTAAAGAGCCGTCTATAGTACGGTGAAAACTATTTTACTAATTGCTTTTTCTCGTTAAAACAAACGCGATAGCACATAGACGTGACCTTGTAAAATGTATGATATGGCATATGGTTTTGGGACAGTAATTAACCTATTATTACCGAACTGATAATCGATCGCACTCACAGTGTGAATAATAGAGAGCAACGACCCAAAGTTTCTTTGAGATAATAACGCACTCGTAATGTGGCGTCAATATTTTTTTTGGACAGGGAATAGTAGCTTCAGCACGCTTCGCGCAATCAAGAATGATTGAGGACTGCTAATGGTCAAATGAGTTTTTTTTTTTTTAATAGTGAAGAGTATCTTTTGAATTTTTTTTATTAAGGGATGTTTTTAAAAACAATTTCGTTGATGTATTCTATCTGAAAAATTTAAATCGATTGTTTTCAAATCCAAAGGCAAGAGAATCCAAAAATCGAAAACTTGATTTTTTGCGATTGTTTTACCCGCTTCAAGGGGGTTGGTTTCTCCTTCATTTTAGGGCTGAAGCCGCAAGCGCCATCGTGCGTGGGGTGCGGGAAACAGTTACAGCAACGAAACTCGGAACGTAAACTACCCCTACAACGCTCACGGCCGGTGCCGCGGCTGTTTATGGCGCCAACTACCCTCTGTGCCTATTACCAATTGCTCTTCGCACACGCGAACGCCCATCGATCCGTAGTGATAGGAGTAAAGACAGTTCGAAGAGTTAGAGGGTAGCACGGGGCACATTGTCAAAGCAATTCGACGCTGCTGCCCGCGGCTTGTGAGATAAATATCCCGCTCTACCACTTTCTCTATCGCGAATACAACTCTCGATCCTCGTGTTTTCGCGGCTAATGCACGATTCGATTTTTTTTTGTTTATTTTTCCATCACCTGCCGCCGACGGATTGATCGACGGCTTGAATTAAATGAGACGCAGTTGTACACGAGGATACGTAAAAAAAAAAAAATAAAAAAAAATTATCATCAAAACGAGCGCATTAAAGTGTCGTTAATGTCAACTATTAACTTGCAGCTGTATTTTTTTTCCATGCAATCATATAGATATACAAAAACCCAAAGACTTGTATTATTGTTTCTATCTTACAGTCGACAAGATTCTCCGTATAATTTCCTTAATTGTCTATTAATTGTTATCGCGCTGAGATAATAGCACGCTTTGTACACAACGAACTTTCGTGCCACGCGTTTGACTTAAATAACAAGTATCATGGGCTCTGTAATATAGGAATTAGATATCCGAAGACAGCAGAATTAGAGAGAATGAAAAAACAAACGTAAAAAACACAAACAGCACGCGTTCCTCGAGTTCTAGCCACGCGAAACTTCGCGTCGAACGAAAAAAAAAAAAAAAAAAAAAACAGCTAAGCGCGAAATTGAGGAGAGCTAAGAAAAGAGTTCGAATGAGCAGGTGAGGAGAGTTTCGAGACTTGGCGAATGTATGCTTTGAGAAAAGATCGTGTGCCACAGAACACAGTGCTAAGATCGCGTAGAATTCGAAGGGGATGAAGAAGGTGCATATATCGTGGGCAGAAAAAAAAAAATAAAAAAAGATTTTTAAAAAAAGGTTAAAGACATAGAGAGAAGTTCGGCTGGAGAGTACATCGCGTGTGAATAAAGTACATCTTGATGCCGAAAGCGCGATATCTATACCTGAACGCAAGAAGGTTCGGTCGAAAGGGAGAGTCGAAACAGGTAAGAAGAATCGGGAGAGAGCAAAAAAAAATGAAGTTCGAGTCTTAATGAATCGACCGCGGTAAAGCGGATGTGGGGACGTATCCTTGGCTTTCTATAAATTATTTATTAATGATTTTTACACGCCACATTTGAGTTCCTCGCGGCTAAAATGCGAAATAAAAGGATTTTTTTTTTTTTCACTCGAAACTGTTGAACCTACAAGCTGTTAAGGACTCGAGAAGAGATTCCGGAAAGTATATATCCTGTGTATATAACGCTCCGCGCTCGCGCTCGGGCGCGTGAGCATTTATTCAATGAAAAAGAAAATACGAGAGTGAATTCTCGACTGGGCAGGTGTTGCGTCGCTTGTGTGCGCGTCTGTGTGTGTAGGGCACGAGCCAAATTGGCATCCACTGAAGCCGGGTGTGAGAGAGGACTCAGGGAGGAGAGACAAGAGTGCGCACACGAGTAGATGCACGCCACTTCGAGATATCGCGTGCGAATAAAATATATATGACGTTATATATATTGCTGATACGTGAAACGTGAAGCAAAGAGGTACGGTTTAGAGGACGAAAAAAAAAAAAAAAAAAATACAGTCGATAGCAGGGAGAGAGTACAAATAAAGGGGTGAAGAGAAGAGAAAAAGGGGTGCATACGAGTCTCGAAGTACCTACTTCGGCAGTAAAGGGTCCGTATGGACAGCGAAAGGGGCGATGAATGCAATGAGCAGAAAGAGCAGTATAGAGAATAACTCGAACTTCAAATATAATTAAATCGGTAAATAATTTTAAAAAATTTAAAAAAAAATCGATAGATCGAAGAAATACGAGAATTGTTAAGTTCCGGTAAAAAAAAAAACTATCGGGCGCACGCACTTTCGGGGCGATAAAAACGATGTTTTCCTCGATTCTGAAAGTGGAAGTGGTACGTGAATTGCGGCGCGTGAGGAGAAGCAGAGACGGATAGATATTCTGGCAATAGGGGGTACGAAATATAGTGGGGGTAGTAAGAAAGCCGGGGACTGGGTACACCCGCGGGAAGGGTAGAGGGGAAAGGAGAGTGAGTGCGCTAATGCGCTTATGCCGTCTCGTAGACAAGGAAATTCTTATATGGTCGACGCGTCGGTGTGAAGGAGACGGACGAAGAAGCTGCGCCGAAGACGAGCAGTAGCAACGAGTCGATATCTATAGTAGGGGAAACGGGGTAACGGGGATCACCTTCAATATTTATTTCAAACGCGGCGACGAAAAAAAAAAAAAAACATTTCATGACAACAATATTTAATATTTACGTTTTTTTCGTTATAAGAGGCTATTTCCTCGCGTGTATCTCTCCATCCATTAGCGACCACTGTTAAGAAAATCATGTATTTTTTCCTATGTATTAAATGCAAATGAAAATGAGCGAAATAAATATCAAACTGCTGTTATATTAATAAGTGAACTTTTTTCTTCTTCTTTTTCTCGTATTTATTAAATACTTAACAGAAAAAAAGATACATAAAATCATTGAAACATAAATGATTCACAGAAAAATGTATGCAAATAAAAATAACCGATATGAATATCAAATTGTTGTTATTAATAAGTAAACACTTTTTTTTCCTTTTCCCGTGTTTATTAAAAATTAAAAAAAAAACACAAGATCCTTGAAACATTAATTATTTACAAAAAAATCCATGCAAATGAAATGGAGCGATGCGTAACTAAAATTATTGTTATTATCAGGTAAACATTTTATTTTTTTAATTAAAAAACTAATTTTTCAAAATTATAGAATCAATGAATTCAATAACTCTCTTGAATCATATTTACATAACAAAAGAAAAAATGTTTAATATTGACGATATTTTTCTTAATCGAATTGAATACCAAACTCTCTTAAAAATCATATTTACGTTAAAAAAAACCGGAATTTTCAATATTGACGATATTATTCTTAAGTAATGCGCCTTATCTATTTTCCCTCTAATATGTAGGTCCGTAGATCCGCCGAAACGAAAGATACAATAAATGAACGAGTGCAAACTATTTTCGTGAAGAAGAAGATGAAGAGGAACAACTATTCCCAGATAAAGATAGAACGACAACTGAGTGAGAGGGGTCGAGAGATAAATCGACGAACGTGCGCGAGCGAGTTAAAACGTCGAGGGTAACTCGAGCGCATTTTGTTGTGCGAGTAGGACGGTGGAAGAGATCTCTGGTTGAAAAGCGAGTGTGTTGCGAGAGGGGAAGAAGAGTGAGGGGAGGGGTGGGGTGTGGGGTGCGAAACAGTGAGACACAGTACGAAGAGAAGAAGTAGAGTGGAAGTGGAATTGAGAAGCGAGACGAAGAGGGATCATGAAAAGAGATGGATGAGTCGGGAGAAAGAGAGAGCGAGAGAGTGAGCGTCAAAGCTTTAGGCCGAACCGCTGCTAATGCTTCTGCTTGCTGGTCTGGTTGTGCTGTATACGCTGTGCGCGCACACGGTGTACGAGTGGAGAGGCACTAGTCGAGTAGTGGAGGTAATGGCGAGCGAGAAAGACGTATTGCCGCTTGGCTTGTGCTCGTTGGAGTAAATAGTGGGGGAACAAACGAGAGAAGAGCAATAGCGCAGAGCAAGCAGCAGCAGCAGCGGCAACCCGAAAGACTTGCTTAGGATATAGCGCGCTCGCGCTCTGCGGACTGCTACTACACTACTACTACTACTACTACTACGACTACTACTACTATGAGCAAAGAGAGAGAACGAGGGGAGGGCAAGTACGCCGTGGCGCTGTCGATGGTTTGAAGGCGAGACTTGGAGGGAGCGCGGGAGAGCAAGATAGAAAAAGGAATATAGCATTTTGGTGGGGGAACTCTCGGTGCGAGCGCGCGGCTTCGAAAGCGCATAGCGGCCCATAATTCGGTGCGCCGCCCCGCAATCAGGTTCGTGTTCAATGCCTTCAACCGTTGGCCCGTAGTTACTCGTTGCATTTTGTCGGTGAACATATATACCCCGTCGTATCCATCGTTGTTTACAATACATTAAGTTTTCGTCGAAAAACGGGAAAAAAAAAAAAAAGAAAAAAAATAATCTTTATCGAGGATGATACATCGTTATTATAAAAAGTGTGTTTTCTTTTGATTAACAAAATTAAATAACGACGAATAATAATCGTATTTATCGAAGATACAATAAATTTTAAATAAAACAAATTAAACTATGAGAATACGGAGTTGAGAGAGCAGAGCAAAAGCGTGCGCGACATCGGTGGGAGATGATATCGTATCGGGATACTTGATGTCTACGTTTCAATTGCTCGAAAGAATGCAATTGAAAATATCGATATTTTTCGACTGAAGATTTTCAACCAAAAGATCGGGAGTGTTTTTTTGCGAGCGGTGAATGTTTTATTTTTAACGTATTTTAGTTTCTTTTTTTTTTTTCTTTCGACTTATTTACACTGCGAGAGAATCGTTCGCGACTCGGCAGAGTACACAGCCCGAGGGCTGCTGCTGCTGCTGCTGCAACGCTCAAGTCGTTCGAGAACGTGTCGTTGGAAGACGCGGAGCTCTTTTGCAAGAGACGAACTCACGAGGGAAATAAGAAACCCGCACGCGGAGAGGACACATCGGACGGAGAAAATGACGAATCTTACTTACCAAACACACGTGAGACACAGAACGACGAGCGAAGCGTGAGAAGGATATGCTGACAAAACTCCGGTACTTCGAGATCGTCGAGTTTAATAAAATCAAACGAGAGAAAAAATAATAATAAAAAAAAACGGTTAACAAAAAAAAATTATAAATGAGAATAACGAATAAAAAATGTGAGACGAAGAGTACTGAAAAATTGTGGAACACGCGCAGTGAGCGCACACCTTCACGCCGGTAGCCATTACGCGCGCATTCGGTTGTTCCACAGCAACGCAAGTGCCGGCTTCTGCACACACGTATACGCATCTCGTCGTCATCGTCGTCCTCGTCGTCGTGTTGTGTTTTCATTGTTTTTTTTTTTGTTTTTTTTTTCTTCCAACGTTGTTTATTATCCACCGGAATAAATATTAAAAAAAAAATATATTCGAAAGGTGAATAATAGACGATAAAAATCGCAACGATTTTTCGAGTTTAAACGACGAAGACTCAGTTTCGCGTGGTCGAGTAGCCGGAAGCACGAGATAGGAAACATGAAAAGTGAGCGGAAGAAAAAATAACGAATAAAAAAGTCCGAAGCCGGAAGGGCGTTCGTCGGATAAACGTGGAAAATATTGCAGTGAAAAAAAAAAAAAAAAAAAATACGCCACTAGTTTCCTTCGTGAAACTTCTCCGCTTCATCTTGTTTACTCTGCTTTCGAGAGGGAGATCGACAGAGAGTAGAAACGATTGTTATTACGAGATTTCGATGACGATAACAATGATGAATTGTGTGAAGAGTGCTACTCGCGATTAAAACATTTATCGCTCTCGTCGAAACGAAGAAAAAAAAAAAAAAAAAAAAAAAAAAAAAAAAAAAAAAAAAAAAACGAGTCTCGTGTGTCTCGCTAAACAGTATTATTTTCGCTGTCCCGGGGTATTCCGGTTGTTGCTTCGCGTTTCGCGGGCAGTGAAGAATATAAGGCAAAGTCGTTCCGATTGTGCGACTGGGATAAAGAAAAAAAAAGGAGAGAGAGAGAGAGAGAGAAATTAAGAAGAGAGAGAGAGAAAAAAAAACACAGAGACTTAGAATATATAGAAGGAGAAGGAGGGTGAGAGAGAATTTTGAACCGGACCCACCGGTGTGTATCGGGTGCCTGTATACCGCCACTGCAATAATACGATTCGACCCTCGGCTCGAAAAACTCGATGAACCAATGAGGCGGAGTTAAGAAAAAAAAAAAAAAAAAAAAAAAAAAAAAAAAAAAAAAACTGAATCGTAATTCGTCTTCGGCTTCTACGTCTTCCAGCGTCGCGTTCACGTAAATATGAAACGTACACACAAACACATAAGGTTTTTCTTTTATCGGTACAAATAGTACAGATAAACCAAAACCCTCTTATCTTTCACCAATCTGTCTTATGTGATATATATATCCATCAATTTATATCTTCTATCGCTATACTATAAATAATAAACGCGGATTCGAGTCGCTTCAATTTTTCACCAGTGCATGCAGTCTATATGTCTATCTATATATCTATATATCGATATACCTATATGCATATATATATAAATTGAATTGAGAGGGGAAGGGTCTCTCTACCACTAGCTATATCTATCACTCATTATTAACGAGTTATTATCGTGATGCTAATTAAGTTTAATCGCAAGGCCGCCTGTTCGTTAAAGTTAATTGCAGCGGCTCGGTGAACATAGCCCAACCGTTGATGCTTCGAATACGCTTACACTTCTGGCTGAACGTTAATTGCTAACGTCCTTCGCGTCGGGTCCTCCCCATCGGACGTTATTTTTTTCATTATTCATTTATCGATTACTCCGATCGATCGAAGAAAAATCGGAGTTTTAATAAAATCGATATCGATCTCATATAGCGAAGTTACCATCGGTAAAAAGTCAAATGCTCCGATTCGTTGAAATTTTTTATAATTTTTTTTTTTTTTTTTCCCGAACTATATAACGCATCAATCGAATTCATTCGCGTACGTTGCACGCGACTGATGGTCAATGCGCGACGTCTCGATTGCACATTCCGTGCAGCTGCAGACGAGAGACTAACCGGCGCAGTGTGACGCGTCGAGTTCACGCGCCGGACGATACAACATCGTGTTCTCTCATCGTAACCCGCGCATTCGCTCATTCCGATTTATTATTTTTCGCCGTTTCGTTTTTCGGGAACGACGACCTTGAACGGCACTCTGTTATTCGCGAATCCTCGGAGCTCATGCTGTAGACTCCGAAAGAAAACAACGAGAAAAAAAAAAAGGAGTAAAGTCCCCCCTTTACGTTCGCGGGAATCACGCGGGCAGAACGGACGGAATGCGCACAATGCCCAATGCTCGGACAATGTAACAGATTCGTATCATAATTCGTGGATTTATCTTTCATTAGTAATTCTCGTTGGTTATTCGAACAGACAATCTAATGTATCTCCACGGCGCATGATAACACATCGTTATAAATAGGATGAAGATAAAAAATAATAATAGTTATACCGAAAGATCGCGGCGAAGTAGTGAGTTATTATGAAAAATGAAAATAACGGTACACGTGTCACAACATTCGTGTAATTTATCGATGAAAATGAAAACTTATCGTATATTGGCGGTTTAAAAAAAAAAATTCAACGGAATTTCGACGTTACAATGTTGATAAGCTTCCGCTATCATGATATCTGCATCCGCGTTAACAATCGTGAAATATCGTTGTATAATATCCGATAGTATTTTCGTATTCGCGTGGCGCGACTTTATAAATTTGTAATCGTCGACTCGCGCACCCGATACGTTTGAATAATACATCCCGAGGTCTCTATCACGCATTATGCGCGATTTCCAACATTGTATAGCGCCTGTAATTGTTGCAATCGAACGATTGACATGCATCTTTTTTTTACAATTGCGTTATGCATTCCACGTGTAACCTCGCGACTAGTGCCGTACGTCAATACACCTTTTTTTTTTTCTTTTCGATTAAATTATTTAGATTCATACTGGCGATGGATGAAAAATAAATAACTCGCACTCGTCGAAGTATTCGCGCGTGTCGCACGTTTTCGCACGGATCGACACCTTTTCATTTTTTTTTTTTTTTCCCCTCATTCTATCTACAAACAGATTATTTTCTTTCGAAGCTTTTTCTCTCGATGATTCTCAATAGTCAACTTTTGTTTAAAAAATTGTTATACTTTTATTCATCATCGCGTTTCTTATTGCATACACTTTATCGCGCAATTATTATGTATCAAAGTCGTTTATCGTCGATGTTGCAAATTTAATCGAACGAGAAGTGCCTTTCTGAATATTGAAAGGATTTCATTTTTTTCCTCGTTACATTAAAAAAAAAAACAAAACAACAAAAAAACTCGTACTCATTGCAACGTCAGGATAAGTCGGCACAGTTTCTCGCGTTCGATGTTTTTTACATTACGCCTGTAATCATCGCTGTGAATAATTTCTTACGGCACAACCACCTCGCAATTTTCATTGCGAGACTTCTGACTTTTATTCACCAATACGTTTTCTTGTTTCATAATTAATTAGTGCACTTACCGCGCATCTAAATAATCGTCGATGTTGCAGATTCCAATCGCGAGATTGTTGATATTTAATGTATTTTCTTTTTTCTCGGTACGTTTTTTTTTTCCGTGTTGCTAATTCATTATCATACAACATTGTCTCCGATTACACGAGTTCATTAGTAACTATATATAGCGTCAATAATCAAAGAGTATTTTCTTCGCTGTATGCGGAGTCTGGCGTATTCGTAATGTCGCGTGAGACGTGTGTGATCAATAAATCCGTTCGTGCAACGCAAACACACAGAGAGAGAGCGAGAGAGAGAGAGAAGAGAGAGAGAGAGAGAAACATCGCGCGGCTCCTGGGTAGAGAAGGGTGGTGGACCACGTTCCACGTACACCCGCGCGCACGTGCGCCGTCGCGACGCAACGAGAGCGCCGCCTCTCTCCGCGGGAGAGAGAGATCGAGATATGCGAGAAGCGTGCGCACCTTCGCGCGGACTCCGCACCAACTTCGTTGTGAATTTAATCCTCCGAAACCGAAACTCGTCGGGAAACCATCGCGAGTGAAAGATAAGAGTTAGCGGCGTCGAGAACGAAAAAAAAAAAAAAAAAAAAAAAATCGATCGTAAAGACGAAAAATGTACGCGCAACAGACCGTCGGTTCCGTGAAAATCGAAACGTAACGTCGCGTCAATGAGGCAGCGAAAATATATTCCCGAATATTCTATGAATGAAAATACCCCTCCTACGACTCGCCACGTCATTTCCATTTATTTACGCATCAGTTATTGGATGATTTTCTAATTTTATATCAAACATAACGTGAGTTGCATTAAAAAAAAAAAAAAATTATGCATTTTTTTTTTTATATCGAGAATATTGTACTCTGTTTCTATTTGCTTTTCTTATCTATTTTCGTAATGTGTTTTTTTTTCAAGCGACCGGCAGACGCGATTCGTAAGAATTTACCGAAAAAAAAAAAAAAATGAGTGAACGAAATAGTCGTCATTCATTTTTTGCCGTTCTCTGTACGCTATGCTCTTTACTTATATCTACGCTCTAGCTTCCCGTCGTGTTTTGATAAATTTGATACGGGCTTCCTGGGCCGTGTCGGAGGCGCGTAAACCGACGAGAGAGACCGTCGAGGAAGAGTCAAGCGGCAGCAGCACGTAGCGCGTTGCTGCTGCTAGCGCTCTCCGTTACAACTTGTGCTAACGTAAGCAAAGCCAAGAGAGAGAGAGAGAAAAAAAGAGAGAAAAAAAGGAGAGCACTCGAGAGAGAGAAAGAGAGACAGTCCGTATAGTAGAGACCACGTGAGTGCGTAATATTGCTTCGCTCTCGTCGGTTTGTCCGCACTAAACGCGCCGCGACTTTTGTAACTTCTCTTTACTTCGTTATTTTAGCACCGCGAGAGCTTGAACTTCCGTCCACCTCTTTGCACGAGTTCGTATTTAAATTTACCGAGGAAATCGCGTAATCAGAGCCCCGATCGTGAAATTTAATCATTGTGAAACAATTTATTTCTACAATGAGTCTTCTATTTCATTCCCAAAGGCTCCAACTTCCGGTTAATCGATTTAAAAAATTGATAAGCGTCAGAAAATTATTGCATGATAAAAAAAAAATTTCGATTTGTTTTTTTTGTTTTTTTTTTTCTTATAAATACATAAGTTTTGCGGCAGGGGGTCTGTTATACCCCAACTGGTTGATCGAATGATGAAAATTTAAAGTAATACCCCGGGGTATTAGATACCGTACAAAATTCTGCGTATGGCGTCTTACCGAATATAACGAACCAACAGTTATTTGATCGATACGAAACCTCGAGCCTTCCATTTCACCCTTCGACACAGACACAGCCGATGCGTGTGGGCGCGCGGGTGCGCTTACCGTTGTATTATAGCAAAGTATACGTATATACAGCTCAGTCTTGTTGGGGGCATCGTTCATTCCCTTAATGACTGACTCACACGCTTTTCCTTCACGACCTCCCAATATCAAAGCCGTTTCACTGCGATAATATCGCGACATAGGCGTCGCCGATATAATTAAAAATCAAGTCGTATTCAAAGATACACGAAGTTACATTAGAACCGTCGAATAATCAGCGATAATCGTGGAAAACATTTTATAAATAACAACTCGCGATCGTTCCGAGAAGCGTAAGGAGCCGCGTAGTACGATCGATCATTCTTTACATTGAATATTGCGTGAAGTCCCCCGATTGGCCGGATTTCGCCGATAAATAAATCCGCATCGATATCAACGTTTATTTTATGTTATTTTTTTTTTTTTTACGGAATTTTCTTATCTCCTTAAAACTCGTACGTGCACTTGAGAGAACGAGTGCCTCGCCGTTGGTACGGTGAATGGGTGACCCTCGATGTGAATAAATATATACTATGTATACGTACATCCGTAAACGTACTTCGTGGGCTTATGATAGAAACGAATTTTATCGCTTCCTTAATTTTTTTTTTTTTTTTTTTCGTCCGCGTGGTCCTAACGTAATAGAGGCGCGAGTTTTTATCGATAATAAAAATGAATACCGAGGCAAGCAGCAAATAGAGGATAACAACTCGCAATGAAAACATAGATTACATTGCGTGTGTACGCGATCAACAACGATTCTCTCGCGCTACGTGGGCGTCTATTCTCGGTATCAATACAAACTCTCCGCGTTGTGTGTCGAATAAAACAAAGTAATGAAAGACAAAAGTTCGCTTATGCGAATTGTAATACGCGGAAGGTGAAAAAAGAAATCCGACCGTGCGATTTGCTCGCGATATACACAACCGAGACGCCGACTACAGTACAATTATTATCGATTAAATGAAAGAGATTACGGAACGAGGAGTCATCGTCTGGCTTTTACGCTTTGGTGTAAAACACATTGAGCGCGTTGTACGTTAAACTCCGTTGATACTCGGTAATAATCCGTCGTTTTCTTATCAATCGGTAACGCGGTTAAAAGCGACTTAAAAAAAAATAATAATCAAACGCAAGACGCAACTCGGTTGCTTTTGTACTCGCGAATTCAGCGTCAACAAAGGAAGTTGCAGGCGTTAATAACGTGGTCGGGCGATAACGAGACTGCGGGATTTTCGAGATGGCATACTTCATATATACATATATATCTATGTACTTGCGTCCACGATATTTAAACATTTAATTTAACGTAATTATCTCCGCAAAGTTAAACACGCGAGCTGTGGTGCACCTCGGTGATATAACCTTAAAATCGAGCATATGGAACCCTGTAAACGTTGTTTTTTTTTTTTTTGTTTCAACATTTTCCACAAATGTATATTTAACGCAAAAAAAAAAGTTTACGAAAAAAGTCTCGTAAAAAATGAATCGAAACATCGCGCGCGAATACAATTTGTTACGATCGCGTTGCGAGGTATCGTGCAGTTTTCGTTGCTCCGAAATTTTATTGGGGATAACCGCATAAGCGTGTACGCGCGATAAATACTTCGATATTCGACAAAGTACCGCAGAATCGCTTGAACAACGTAGGCGTGAGGCATTAATGTATATTGCAGTAGGATTTTCGTATTAGTCTCTCGGCATTCTCGGTGAGCAATAATGTTTCATCGTTCGCTTCTTCGTTGCGAGGCAAATTTTTACCTGAGAATTCCGTAATATACTTGGGGGTTATACGTTCCTAGCCTCGCGCGGACTCTCTGCCTTAAATATACCTATATATATATATATATATAGGTATCGCAGTACCTGGGGACTTAGTGTACGATGTGTATCGTCAGTGGCCCCGAGGAGCCAAGAGAGATACGGCAGAGGGGCAGCTGGCCCGATAATTGCGCTGGCAAAGATATTAATGGTCCCAGAAGATTCGTCTTCAGGTCGCTTCAAACCCCGCGGTACTCGCAAGTTACTCCGATCCTTCGAGTTCAGGTATAATACCTGTTTTCCTTCTCTATCGCTCTTACGAGAACTCTTCGTATTCCTGCATCGATGTGTACCCGCGGGGGCCGGGCCAGTGTTCGCGTGGGTGAAAATATATACCTGGAAATTCGGTATTCGGACCTTCAAAGCCTATTTCCGTAGAGTCTCGCACTCTTGTAGCTGTTACTTTAGGCCCCATCTCCCTCCCCTCGTCTCACCGAAACCGCTGAATTTGTATGTAACCATAGTGACTACACGCACACGTTATCCCTTCGCGTATTACCTACCCGAGAGTGTCCGTCGATTTACAAACGGGCAGCAATACTGCCAGAGGAGAAAAGCAAAGATTTATAGCGGAAGATGCCGACGTTGGGAAATTTAGAGAGTCGTAAAGAACCGGAAATCTCATACTCTTCGCTATGACCGTTTCAGAATTATATTGTCTCCGTAATACCTTCATTATTTATTGTATATATATTATTATTTATATTCGATCGAGAGATACGTCGGGCGCATTGTATACGTATTTATATTCGAATACCGGTCATTACAGTATTTTCTACCGTGCGACGTGTTTATGGCAAATGTTTAAGATTTTTTTTTTTTTATTTTCTTGTTTATTTTCCGATGATTATTTCGAAAGTGCATGTATATGTACTTTGATCCGAACAAATTGCGAGGCTTTCGCATTGCCGCGCACCTTCCCGCATTTTTATTTCATCTCTTTAATGGAGAAGCCGGCAATCTCTGGGGGTTGTAACGGGTAACTTTTTTTTTTTCTTCTCGTCGACTCGCGATTTCTTTTTCTTTCTTTTTCGCTTCTCCTCCTCGCGTCTCTTTGCCTTATTCTTCTGACGCTGACAAACGATCGAAACGTTACGATGCGGCGTGGCGGCGAGAGCCGAGAGTCCGAAGGCAAAAGTCAGCGAGACGGGGACCAAACGGCAGCCCAAAGCACATCGGAGCAACCGATGCGCGTGGGGGTTTCCTTCTTCGTTTTGACTCGGATCTCTGTCGCTCCCTTCTTCGCCTCGCAACTAAGTTTCGTTGCGGAAAAAAAAAGGCGAGCGACGCGCGACGAATGGAAATCCGGAGGGTGCGAAACGGCGCGAGTCCTCTATCCTTCGTGACGCTCCGAGAGAAAAAGAGATACGGAGAAGCTTGTCGTGCCCCGCACTGCCACGGAGACACGATTGCATGCAGTCCTCGAAAGGGGAAAGGGAACCGACGTAAAACGAATACTTCAAATAAAAATAAAAAAAAATAAAAAAAATATCACGCGACATTTGCAAACCAAAGACGAAACGTGACAGAGACATTTTCCTACTTATCAAAGCTTACCGCGATACTTCATATATCTTTTTTTGTACCTCAACCGAAGGGAAGAAAAAAAATATACTCGAGTCCTCGCGTTGGTAACTTTTAATTTATAATCTCCGTAGTAAAACGTGAATTATTGCGAAGAGAAAAATATGCAAAATTAAAAAAAAAAAATTGGTTTCGGATTTAATTTCATATATTTCGAGTTATTTTTGTATTTTTTCTCGTTTCGCTGCGTTTTCGGTGCTCGCGAAATGTATTTTATTTTCCATTTTCACTATTCCGTACATTCTATAATAATCGTAATAATATTTTTATTCCGGTATTATTTTGTGAACGTTGCGAAGATTGAAGACTGTAAAGAACCTTCGGGTTTTGGAATACGAGTAGAAAATATCGTCCGACTTTGCGTGGGTACATTAAGGCAAAAAAATAAAGTTGCGCACGTTGTCCAGGGCGTGGCTTGCTGCGTATCCATCTATATCCGTCTCTCTCAGAGCGTCTGGATACACAAGGGACGGCGAGGGTCCTGCGGAGCGATGTGTACCAAGGGTCGAAGGATGCGGGGTTAGGGACGGAGAAGGAAGAACCATTTATATATACGTATATATGTATATACACACGAAGGCATTATACGAGGCCGCGTAAACGCAATATGTGCGCTTCGAGTAATTCCCCTATACAGTTGCTAAGAATGTCATGCACCATCGCCGAGCATCGGGGACCCTCGGTGCCACGAAAACCAAAGAACGGTTCTCAAAAAAAAAAAAAGAAAAAAAAAAAGGAACAAACATTCTTTCTATTTTTTTTTAATTTCAATTCCTCTCAAACGCAAATGGCCTCTGTCTCTCGTGTTATTTCGATCTTCGATAAAACGGTCGCGGCGTTACCTATTACTCGGTATCTCTATCTCTATCTCCTTTACCGTACAGACTGATTGAAACTTACGTGGGAATACCGGACGGCCATTAAATGTTACGCTGGGTCCCGATGTCGGTCTCTCGTGTCCGTACGATTAAAGTAATCGAACGAGTGTGTGCGCTCCCTGTGTGGTTTGCTCACCGAGCGACAACGCGGCTTTAACGGATGCGTGGAATGCCCCGTGTTGTCGCCTTTCCCCGCGATGGTAATACGCACTCGCGCAACGGGTTGTCCCACGCGTACAACTCTACGTACTTAAATTCGTCGTATAAAATACACATTCATGGCGATTCGTCATTTCCTGCATTGATAACGTACGATCGATAAATTTTCTAATTACAAAAGAAAAAAAAAACAATCTCCATGTTTCGAAAAAAAAAAAAAAAAATTGAAAAATCGCTAATATTTGGTTAACGATCGATAAAAATAGAAATATTAATATTTAGTGTCCAAAGCGTAGAAAGTAGAAAAGTTTGAAATCGAAAAAAAATTAATAAAAAATTAAAGTTCCCATAAGATTCGGATGGGTATAAGATTTAGTGGATACGAGAATCGTTGAAAACAAAAAAGAGAATCTCGTCTCGAAAATTAAAATAAGTAATTTTATTATTATCAATCTTTGGATAACGATTGATAATAATAAAATGATCGATCATTCGTGATTGAGAGCCTAGAAAACGGAGAAAAAAAGTGAATAAAAACTAAAAGTACACACGCAGGATCGGGGGTTTAGGATACAGTAGGTACGAGAAGCATTAATAATGTCAGTGAAGAGAAACGTGCTGCTGTTAGGCCGATCTATCGTAGTGGAAGTGAGAAAGAGCACAGAGAGCGATAAGAGAGTAGAGACGCGCGGATGGCATCGATTAATCTCGGGAACGCTTAATTGCCATACAGCCGAGAGAGAGCGACAGATAGAACATCCCCTCTCTCTGCATTCGTCGAAGAGAAGCGCAGGAGGAAAAAAGCAACAGCCAAAATGGGGAGAAGCCGGGGAAATGTGGTGAGGTTCACCGATGCTGTGCGCGGCGTAGAAACCGTGCTGTAGG
The DNA here is from genome assembly GCA_934046635.1 of Buathra laborator. Classification (NCBI taxonomy): domain Eukaryota; kingdom Metazoa; phylum Arthropoda; class Insecta; order Hymenoptera; family Ichneumonidae; genus Buathra; species Buathra laborator. Next base: position 15,683,573 of record OW203892.1, read on the forward strand.
TCGACACCAAGATCCGTAAGGAAGGGGAGAGAGTTTGAGGAGAGAATAGACGCGACGGAGAAAGGTATATAATGGCCACGGAGTTGCCCCGCAGGTGGAGGAAGAGAGAGACGAGCCATAGCAGGGAAGTGCCACACCTCGAATTCGCGACATTCCTCAATCTCAGCTGCATCGACCGTTTCCACGCGGTACCAGGTCTCTCGTACTCGCGTAGTCTCAATCTTGTATTCTATTACGGATTATTCGCAATCGTCGATATACGCGTTCATTCTTTTCGCGTACCACAAAAATTTGTATTCTATTACAAAAACAAAAATTCCAATAAGTTGCATACATCGAATACATTCCGCTCATATTTTTTCCTTGAAACTATTCAAATGCGGGTTTTTCCTGTTCGTGTATTTCGATGAAAAAAAAAAAGGTATTAATGCGATGAAAATCGCTTTACTTATGATTCTTACGAATTCGAATAAAATGGAAAAAAAACACTGTTTTCGCGGGAATTATTGTCATTATTATTATTTAAAATAATAATAATAATAATAACAATAATCCGATATGGAATGTTAAGAATTAAAATTCAGAGTTGAATTTAAATCCTTTTTGTCAGTTCCGCGATTGAAATTAAAACAAAATTCATTCTGCCCAACAGAAAGACTCATTTTTTCAATTAACATTGTTTTTTTTTTTTTTTTTTCTCAAATTACTTATCGACGATCGGAAACTTTGTGTCACGAGCAGATGGCAGAGTCGAAGAACGCACGATAGTTTGATAATACTCGGGAACGCGGATGACTTTGGCGTGGTACGAAGTCCAATGTCGAGTAATTTTCATCTAGAGACGCGAGGACGGTTATTAAAAGGTCGTCAACCGGTAGCCGGGCGAGCGTCGGACACGCACAGAAGCCGAGGATTGTATTAGTATCTTATATACCGGGTGTATTACAGTTAACCTGTTAATTTGTCCTTAAAAGCGTCCGTCCCGTTCCCTTTTTTCGTCTGTGCAACTATTTGCTCAGAGAAAGAGTCACGATAGAGAGAGAGATACGATCGTGTGCGAGCTAAACGTACCGAAGTTATCTCGAAATCGGTATTGCGTGGGTTGCACGTGAATTGAACATGTAAGCGGGTTCACAGTATTACTCCAAGCAAACCTCACCCACTCTCTTGCTCCCCGTTCGATCGTCCGTACATGAAGTTTGCGTAGTTACCGCTCTCGCTTCGTTTAACGATACAGTATATTAACAACGAACGTAATAAACGTTTCGTAGAGTACGCATTTAGGTGGTGTGTACAAACCGCTCGAATGATAGAATTTCAATCGCCGCTTGCGATCGTTTTTATTTTTTTCATTGAAAAAAAAAAAAAAAAAAAAAAAAAAAAAATTAAGAAAATATATATCGACGCGTAGCCGATTACTCGGCCGAATACTCGAAACACTTCGAAGACTTTCGTAATCGCAAACGAGCATTTATAATACATTGAGTAGTGTACGCGATAACTCTCCAGAGGTGAAAGGCTCCGCGATGGCGAAGGTGGCTCATTATACACGCGTACCAACGACGTGTGTGCGTGTCTACTCGATGATCGCCATTCAATTACTTCGAACGGTATTCGTACATTACACGACGGATATACGAATAGAACGATGTTTATTATACATATCAACGGCATAACTAAGAGTAGTCGAGCTTTCGATTGGTAATTATACTACGGGCAACGCGACTATGTTGCGCCTACATCTTTGACGCGACGTACAGAAGTGTATAATACCATCGAAACACGCACTTTCGTTCGTCCGACTTTAAGTGAGACGCACAAGGCAATCTAAGACACGCACGCGCTTAATTGTCTTCGGCGAAGAGTCGGCTGAGACTTTGATACATCTACGATCCTATTTACTCTTCGAATGTGTATATATTTATGCATTACATACTGTGCACAATACACAATACTTTGCATACGTATAATCACGCTACGAAAGCAACCGCGTATCGATTCGTCGGGAGTATAACATCCTCAGGGCGACGAGAACGACGAGGCGAAATGTTATTCACGGACATGAGAGAGTCGGAGAACGATTCATTCATGCGACACAATGGAATCGCTCGCTTCCTTCCATCTCTATATACGTTTATATATAGATATATATATCGTATATATGGGTATATATATGAGCGGAGCTCGTGCACACACGTGTTACGAAAATGTACCCGTTACTCTCCCTTTTATAGAGAATCATAAATCGATTCGCTGACTCGCCCCATGCAGTGTCTCACCTGTTATATCTAATGAATAAGAGAAGTAATGTATCTCGATCGTTCTCGTCGATTGTTTTCTTTTTTTGCATTCACATACAATGTAAAGACAAAGATCTCGTTTCGTTTAAACTAATTTATTTCACTGGAATTATTTTTATCGCCGTGAAATACAATGTGAAAGATACGAAAGTTATGTTACTGCGAAAAAAAACAGCGAGTTTCGTCGAAATGGTTTAAAACAATAATAATAATAAAATAAAATGAAAAATAATTTTTATTAAATTAAATTAAAAAAAAATTTAATTAAACTTTTAATAAAATTAAAACTCGCGAAATAATTCTAAAAATGAAAATTAATAATGTCTTCGAAATTTAATTCGGCAATTTGCTCTGTTCTCTCGCTCCAAAAATCGGACAAAAAATCGACTGGTGGAAATATTTATTTTAGGCAAAAGTAACATTACCATTGAAGCATTTTTTTAATAAAAAAATTTGTGATTTTTTTGTTCCCTTTTAGAAACGAGAAGAGACACTGGCGGCGGCTCTCGAGGAGCGGAAGGAAAAGTGTGGTACAAGTGACATAGTCGTAGAGAATCGTCAGAGGATCGAGAGACAAAGAGAGTGAGATAAGTGCGGATAAGGAAGCGTAAAAAGAGTCCGAGGTAAAGAGGTGCCAGCTGCAGAATTTCGACGGACGGGGGCATGCTAAGCGAAGCAATCGTTGTCGCGGGTCAGTCAGGTCAAAGGTCGAGCGGAAGTGGCCGAGAGTCGAAGAAGAAACGTCGTCCCGGAAGTCACGAATCGGAATCAACGGGTCGGCTAATTTTCAATCGAATTTCGACGATATGACGCGTCGTTCGAGCCTCGGGAGGGCACAGGCTCCTTGTCAAACGCAGCGAGCTCTCGTCGTTTGTAGAATCAAGTGATCATTTTATTTCCTCTTGAATTCCGTAAGAGACGCGGCAAACGTACCATAAATCAACAAATATTCGCCAGTGATCAGGTATGTTAAAAAAAAAAAAAAAAAAAAAAAAAAAAAAAAAACATCTTTAATAATAATAATGATAATACAAAAAAATACGAGTAAATCGTTGCAATAACGATTTTCGATTGTTTCAGGAACAAGACTCGTCGTTACCCGGATACACTCAACTGTCTCTGTACAACGAAGTGTCAGTGGTAATAAAGCTTTGCAACGAGGGAAAGAAGAAAAAAAATCGTAAATTCGTCAAATTTTTCGTCTCTCGACGGAGCATTGACCTTCGGCCGTCGGAGGTCAGTAACGGAAAGGAAGATTCGCGAGGCGCGAAGGAGGAAACGGAGCTGCCGAAGTGAGAGTGTTATTTTTTTATTATTTTTTTTGGAGCATCGTCCGTAATCGAGAGGAAAGCAAATAGAGAGAAGATAGGAGAAGAAGAAAAGTGTGAGAAGTGTGCTGCGAGAGACTGAAGGGGTTGAGTCGAGTAGTGTTGGCACGATAGCACCTCTGGTGCCCTCGGCCGTGGGTCCCGGGGGGACGGACGCCATGGCGGCCTCTTCGTCCTCGTCGAGCGGCGAGCAGCAATACGCATTGAAATGGAACGACTTTCAGTCAAGCATACTGAATTCGTTTAGGCATCTTCTCGATCAGGAGGACTTTGTGGACGTAACGCTCGCATGCGACAGCAGTAGTTTCACAGCTCACAAAGTCGTGCTATCGGCATGCAGTCCATACTTCCGGAGATTACTGAAGGTGAGCGAAGTTCAAACATTATTTTCCATTTTTTTTTTTTTTTCGAAATTTATAAAAGAATATATTCTTTTTTTATTAAAAATCAATAACGATTAGAAATTCCGTGGCGCGTAATAATTTTTAGATCGATTTTTTCTTTTTTTTTTTTTTCGTCTTCTATAAAAAGTATGTATTCTTTTTTATTTAAAATCAAATACGATTAGAATTTCCGTGGCGCGTAATAATTTTCAATTTTTTTCTATTTAAAATCAAATACGATTGGAATTTCGCCGATATATGATATTATTTTTACATTGCTTTCTTTTTAAACCTATGGAGGTCGTTTCCGTCGTTATAGATTCGTTAATTGTAGTTTGTAGCGTGCGGCGCGGTTAAATCGAACGAGAAACATTTTACGCGATTATTATGTATCGTGAATGACGAAAATCGCCTGGGGGCGAATATATTTTGTATCGTACAGGGGGTGGAAGGGGTGAGGAGGGGGGAGGGGAATTCCGTGCGAGTCACAGTTAAACGGTGCGTGCGTGCGTGCGCGAGGTCGGGACTGTGACGGGGTGGCGTGTCTCGTGCATCGAGGAGTCGAGAGAATGTGGCGCATGTTATACGACGAAAGACAACAAAAAAAAAAAACGAAACGAGACAGAAGGAGAAAATTGGAAGACGAAAGAGTATGGGAACGAGAAAAAGAAAAAAAAAAAAAGGGAATGAGAGAAGAGAAGAAGGCGGTTCCTCCCTTCGTCTGGGAAGGACTTCCGGTCTGATTTGCATAATAACGCCGGGGCGCAGACACCGAGAGGGGTAGAGGGGCGGGGGGTCTGTATGGGTCCAGCGGAAGGGAACAATGTCCCGCCGCCGGTACCTCGTTACTTATTTTCTTTCGTCATTGTCGGGAAGGAGACGACGTGCCTTCAGACTATCGATCATTTTGACTCGATGACAAGCATTCGGCTACCGTAACTTTGACCATATCGAGAGACCTCCGTGCAACGTTCGATTCAAAATATCAATGATTAAACTGTTTACTCCAAACAAAAAAAATTATCGTCTATCGATGAACCATTAATTATATTGATAGCAAATTATGCATTTTAAAAACATCGAACATGAATTTGAATCGTCGTGATTTGAAATTCGAATTTTGTCTCTTCGGTTTCAAGTTTTTCTGGCCGTTTAACGGGCTTTCGTATACAACCGGAATAAACCATCGGTTTTTAATGTATTTTTCTCTCAGTCGAATTTACGAGAAAACTATGCAAGTTGCGCGTACGAACGAATAATAAATGAGGCGTAGAGGAGGAGATGGGAGGGGGAGGGGGTTAGAGGGAGAAAATACATATGATGTAGCAAAGTTGTGTGCTCGGGACAGGCTACTTTCTAATCGACGCGTTCGCCACTAATTGATTTTAAGTGTTCGACGTTACTTAGCCAAGAGATAAGATCGTCGATGCGACGCGTTTACGCTGTACATTACCTCGAAACTCTCATTATACCTATTCGAAGCGCCGTACTTCTCGATCTTTTTTTTTTTTTTTTTTTTTTTTTTTTTACTACATGACTCGTTTTTTTTATTATTATTATTCATCTCATCTCGGTCCGTGAGAATTTTGGGACAACGGGAAGAGCGACAATTTCTGGTCGGACATGCGTAGCCCGGGAAATCATGGATACAGGAATGATTCGAGCAAAAGAGTCACCTCCCCCCTTATACTCATTCTATTTCTCCATCTCGTCCAATTCCGTGGAAGCATTACGTTCTATTTAAAAATCCAGACAAAATTTTCCGTCGTTCGTGAGCTAAAGCGACGGCGACGACGTTATGTACCGCTCTCCCCCTCCACCCTTACCCTCCTTCCTCCGCTCTCCCTTGTCGCGAAGTTTTGCGCGTGTAAACGAAACGATCGAATGCTAGAAGAGAATCGTTCCGATGTACACTTCGACGACACTGTAACTCGAACGACTAGTGACGGCGACTTTGTCGCAACGCCCGTTTAAGGCCGTTCGACACGCGGTAAACAAACTTATTCATACGATCGTTCGCAGCATTTTTCTACGCAGCATAAAAATGTAGAGAGTACTATGTGTCTGTGTGTGTATATATATATATATATATATTTATATATACATATTATGAGAAGACCATTACGATCGTGTTGTTCGAAGGTCAGGCGAGACACCGAAAAACGAATACATTTATTGGATCGAGAATTCGAAATATAATAGAGTTGCTCGTTAAAAAAAAAATATATATATATACTACGATCGCCGGACTTGAGCTTCAGGCCACTTGCCGTGGATAATATGAAAATTAATAACAGTAAATAGAGCGTTCGAACTCGAGAAATAAAATTGCCGATTTTACGAATTATTATAGTTATATCTTTTTTTTTTCGTTTATAAGTGGATTTCTGCATCGAGTATTACATTGAGGATAAAATAAGTCGCGGATTCGTGTTCAGGGGGAAAAAATACATCGGATATAGTCTTGAAGCGAGGAATGAAAAAAAAACGAAAATTCTGATCGTTTTTGCGAAAATTGATGATTTTTGGTATTTTTAAACAAGTATATCTCGATTTTGTGATAAAATTACGGAAAAAGTGAGGTTCCTATCGTCTTCTACGAAAAAATGCACACTATAGGATGCTTTGCTGCATTTTGAATTATTTTTCTCCAACACTTGCAAGGCGGTGAAAAGCGTGAAAAAATCAATTTTTTACGTCGTGTCGATGTGTACCCCTACATCCATGTAATTTTTCGCGCTGAACACGAATCCCATAGTCATTTCGTCGTAAACCGGCGCGGGACTCTCTTAATTAAACAAAAAAAAAAATTCCGCGCGATTGAAAATTCTATTGCATTTAACGCCCGAAATAAGGAGACGAATTTTGCTCGAAAATAAACATTAACAAAAAGCAAGTGGTGTCACGACTTGAAAAGATACTTAACACACTCGTAGCCGAGAGCTATTAGAATCCTTCGAGTACTAAAATAATTCCCACAGACCTGGAAGTCGTATAGCGTTTAAGAGACGCGTGTACTAACGAGGAACACTCGAGGTGTAACGAGACGAATCTTGCGCAATCCGCATCGCCGGGTAACCGGTACCGCGGCTATAACACAAGTCCGCGTACCACTGCTCCATATTCTATATTTAAATGGTGGCTTCTACGTGCGTGAGAGTAACCCGGGGGGGTTGGTTGGCCGAAGCGTAGCACGTGCGTGTGCGTGCAGCCGGAGTGCGTTGCTTCTCATTCCTCTTTTCTTGAACCCACGAGACGAGAGGTGCGTCGCGTAGTGCACGCGTCCCGAGAGCACACATTTCCCTCTCTCGATCTATTTCTCTTTCTCTCTATCCCCTTTTTTTTTCTTCTTTTCTTTTTCTTCGTCGTTTTTATATTTACATCAATGCGTTCTAAGCACACGAATAGAATTGCGGCGTGACTTCGTATAAGCACAGTGTTATAGTGGATCTCAAAATACATTATACAACTGTTGGTACTATGTATAAACGATCGTGTTTGTTTCCGGTCTCGCATTCGCCGCCTAAGTCACAGGGGTTTTAGTTTTAGTCTCAAAAAAATACCGCCCACTAATTTTTTTTTATTATTATTCAGTCTTTTATTCCGAGTCTTCCGCGTCACTTCGATTCGTTACGTTTTGTATTTTTTTTTTTTTTTTATAATCGAACGCACGTGTTTCTTTCCGATTTTTCATTCCTGACCGAGAGGTGTTTAGTTTTAGTAAAAAAAAAAAAAAAAATAGCGCTTACTATTTTTTTAATCAATTTCTTACTCCCCGTCGGTCGTCTTCTTTCGACCAATTCTTTTTTTTTTTTTTTTTTTCATTTTTTTTTTTATTAATCGATCGTGAAGGAGATTGCGGATAGCGCGTGCCCAGCGCGTTCGTTCCGAGCGTTGATTTCTAGATCGCGTGTCAACCCGCGAAGAACGGGATCAACGATCGGCTCGAGTCCGTCGAGTTCTCGCCTCTAAAAACCCCCCTCGTAGAAACACCAGCAGCCGCACCAAACGGCAGCAGTCGATGAGTAACGAACGCGATGACGCAGACGTTTAGGCACGCGTTCACTAGCGGCCCTCGTTAATACCCCTATAACGGCTACACAACGTCACTGTACCTACAGTATAAAGTAATAAAATCTATCCTTGCAATAGCGTAAGATCCCGTAGTATTACGCTTTTGCGCGCAATCACGTATACGAATCGAATCGAGCTTTGCACGCGAGCCCCGGAGAGCGAACGAAACGGGAAAGAAATAGAACGTTATTATCGGGAATGAAAACGTTTTTTTTTTTGTTTTTATTATTATTATTGTTATTATTATTATTATTATTCTGTTACACAAGTAATCAAACGAACTTTCGTGTGCGGCGTAAAGCTTTATCGAGTTGTTAAGCTAACGTTTCGTTAATTAATGCGTGCGCGGTTCGTGTATCCTGACTCTCTATTTGCCTTCCCCGCTTCCTATTCGTTTGCTACTAATATCTTCCCCCGAAACTCCCGGGAGAAAATAGAGTAACCGGAAAGACACTTACGGCCAACTCCCTCGAGAGATCGATACAGGGTGGGTGTAGAACATCCGCGCCGAAGATCCCTTACGTCTATTTTATACTCATCCACCAACGTCTCGAGATATTTTAGAAAGCTCTCGTTATTCGGGCTGTTAGAGTTCAAGTTACTCTTTTTTCTTTAATTGTTATTATTACTGTGATTTATGTATATGTATATATATATATATATATACACTTTTTAATTTTTTTAATTTTACGATCTCGTATCACGCACTATCGAAACAGGACGCATTACGACTGATAGCGTTGCGCCTGTTCGGTAGTTTCTAAACGAAAATAAAGGAAGAAAAAAAGGAATTTCTATTTCGCATGTTATAATCTTTCGTGTTATAATGACTTTCTCCACTGGCGTCGATTCTCCTTTCGACGCGGTATCTTCGCGACGAGTACAAACAGTACATGCTCTGTGCTACAAGGGGATTTCTCGGATTATTATATCCCTCCGGGGCCCAGAAAATTTATTTATACATCCGTCGCCCACCGCGAAGCGGCGGTCTCTCCGGCTGTACTTCTAATTCTCGTGAAAGCATTATCGCCGCAAACAGGACGTTGTACTAACGTTATTATTGTGTATGTCGGTTATACCCGTTGTACATCGAGACGCGCAAAGATCGTGCGCGCGAACGTACACGCGCACGTTCGTGAGTATATCGACAGTGCAAAAAGCATTCTGGAAATTTGTATGGGTGCACGCGCTTGTAAAGAGGCAATCTTTTCCTCGTAGTGCTCGAATGATGCCCGCTGCTCGATGCCACTATATCCTCGTACACTGAGGGGAACACGAGAGAGCGCGGGAGCGCGCGTGCTATACCGAATTATCCGCAACCTAAAAATAAGAGTCGACTCGCTCGTTCGGCCAACGCAAAGGGAGAACTACTACGTACGACACTCACTATCCTCGTCTACTCACTATGAAGATGAGGCAAAATGGAACACGCGACTCCAATATTTAAAAAAAAAAGCTTCTTTCAACAAATTTTCTCCAGTGAACAAATCATACGAGAAGTATTATAATTAGATTTTTATAATTAATACAACTATTAGAAAAAAAAACTAAAAAAAAAAGGGATATTTTTCGTCTCTAATTTTAATGCAGTTGCGCAATTGATATGACCTATTTATTTTTAATATAAATTACAAAACAAAACAAAAATGATTTCGATATTTTTTAAATAAATAAATATGATTTGTTAAATAACAAATTTTTTATATGAAAATTATTGAGATAATTATGAATTATTTAAATCATTTATTTGAAAAAATTTGAGTTGAGTTAATTTTTTAAATATTTTCTATTTATAAAGATTTATGAATTTTTTATCGAAATTTTTTTTTGGTAAGAATTATACATTCTATGGGTGTTGACGAAGTTTTTACGACGACCGCGAAGTCGCGAGAACCATTTTGCCCCATCTTCGTACATTGGTGGATAATAAATTGTGCGTTGCTTGCCCTCTCCGCGTGACGCTCATTCCGTCCTTCTCGTTGTAACACGCTTCGGGTATACGAATGTCGACGGTTTCTCCCGCTGTTATATTGGAGTAGAAACCAAGTGGATACGACTCGCCGTGGGGGAGTGAGATAAAAAATACATATATATATGAGAATATATATATATACATAAAATGTAAGAAGGGAAGAGAGTTGGTAGGGGTGGGAGAAGGATAGAACGAGAGAAAAGATTCGAGTGGGAAACATAAGTAGTGTGCGTACGCGTTGAGGCTACGCACTCTCGCTACTATATATGTTAGGATGTAATTCAAGAATTCAACTATCCAATCAACGGGACACGAGGCAAACTCAAAGAGGCGCTCTCCCTGCCTCTTTGCTCGCGGTCGTCGTCGAGACCCCGAGAGAAAAGAGGTGGAACTCGCTCGTCGTACGTCTCCGTATAAACCTACCGGGGGGACTACTAATACCACAAATACTAATTCCACTCGCAACAACTGCGTCCGCGACGAACGCGAGAGAGAAAGAGAGAGAGAGAGAGAAAGAGCGCGGAAGAAGTTAGAAATTAGACAAACGCGATAATAGAAACGCTAGAGAATGAAAATCGTCGCTCTCCTCAGAGATTTAATATCATTGTCCTATGTATCCCGTTCTTCGACCAATTAAAAATCGTATACCGAACGATTGAAAATTATTCGAACGCAATCCAGTCACAGGAATTCAAAGAACTTCGACTCTCGCGCGCTAACGAACGAAACCACAGAGTCGGCTACTCGGTCATTTCCGACGAAGAAATTTATTTATGCATAAGTTGGATAATAAAAAATGAAAAAAAAAAAAAAAAAAACTCGCGAGACTGGAATTTCATGTGATAATTTCATCGATGTACACAAGTCGAACGCTGACGAAACGGGCGAATTCTCTCTGTCGTTGAAACATTTTTACATAGTTTGTCGCTTAAGATTATTCCATCTCACTCTCGGCCGTCTCGCCGAGAGACTAATTAAGGCCGCTCTCGTGTATGCGCCGTAACCGTGTATTAGTGTGTATGCGCACTCCTGGCTGCTTCGAGGCATCAGCAGCAGCCACCACACCGCGGGTGTCTGCTTGCCGCTTCGAGTCTTGAGCCCATTGCTCGAATCTATATCCAGTGCACGTGTGCACCGAGAGATCTCTACTCTGTTTTCTGTTTCTCCCTTCTCGTATACGGGCTGTTTATCTCGCTTACCGACCTCACTAGCAGCGCCAGTGTGTAAAACTGGCCTTTCGGCTCTGATTTCGAGTTGATGCGAGAGAATACATCCACGTTTACGAATAACACACGACGCGCAAACAGTCGACTTTAGAGCAATTAATTGCTGGGTACCCGATCCTCGTATACCAGTCGCGCCCAACGGCGATGATCAGCTTCACGATGGACCGACGTTTTTTTTTTTTTTTTTTCTCGCAGACTTTGCTTCCCAATGTTTTACTCCCGGATTTTTATCCTACGTCATCGAGAGAATTGCGTGTCTTGTCGTTATATATATATATTTATATATAAGTATATAGAATGCCGAGTTATGAAGAAGCGCCACAAGGGTACAGAGAGAATCTTTAGAATTTTATTTTTGTCATTGCGCCGCTTTAACGACAATGGTGGGAGACGTACGTCTTACCGAGAAGAAATAAACGTTCGATTTTTTTACCGCGAAAACAGGAAATGCACGATATGACAAAAATATTTTCTACATTTTTATATTCACGTAGGCGAAAGCGTGAAGTATTTTTTATTTATTTTTATTTATTTCTTTTTTCCGTACGAATTTATCGCGAGTTGTAATTCACGCGGCTGGCAAGCTTGTTGCGACGATTCCTATGCGCTCTCTCTCCGGATCTCACGTCGTCGTCGTCGTCGTGGCGATGCGTGACGACCCGTGTACCGAGAGAAGGAAAGAGTAAGGATGGAAAAGTGTGCAGACCCCGCAACGTTACCAGAAGCTGCGCGTGTATTTTTATCAACGGAAGTGCGTAGTTGCTCGTTGCGCATTCCTACCCATGAGACACTCGCTGTATACGGGAATTTAAGGGAATTGAGTCATCGTCGACAGTATGAAATGGTGGCGCGAATTACGGAAGAATTTTTTTAAATTGTTTTGTCGCGATTTTTGCCGACCCGCGAGTCCGCGCGGAAAAACAATATTTGTTTGAATTAACAACATTTTTTGATATTTATTAAAAAATAAAATATCTAAATTATTATTAGTCGTTTTAATTTTATAAATTAATTCCGAAAATATGAGACTGTCCCGAATTACGGAAGAATTTCTTAAATTATTTTATCACAATATTTCATCTCGCAAAAATTTATCCACTCAGAAAAAAAAATTATATGTGGTAAATCCAATTTTCAGATAAAAATAGAAAAAAAAAAAAAATACGAAAATTATATCAGATCTTTTAATTCTACGAATTAATTTTGCAGACCTGCTAATCGGACAGATAATTATACTTTTTTTGTCAGTAAAATTTTTGAAGGTACAAAACGAAAATAAATTGTTTCCAGTCTGCGGGATTGATGAATTTTCATTATTTTTATTTGCTCTCGAATCCCTTCCAGTGGGGATTAAAAAAAACCGGAGGGTTGAAGAGTAAATCCGTTCGATGCGCATACGCTTCGACGCCGTTGTTTAACCACCAAATCGCGTAACCCGCTGATAGAGAAGGCAGCTACTCTGCATTCTTTGCTATTTCCTCCCCGCGGAAGAGGCTAAGAGAGAGTATCCGAGAGTCCGTTGTTCTGTGTTTTGCGAAGCCATGACTGGCAAACCCGAGAGTACCTAGCGCCTGGCATAACCGGATCAGAAACCATGCAGTCGTATCTACTTTTCTACTTACGCTTTAGTTAGGGTGCTTCGCGTACATGCGATCCCCGACTCTTGCTATTATTCTATATAGCTATAGGTTAATTATTTGAAGCGAGAGCTTTTCCCTCTATCGCTCTCTTCTGCAGAAACAGCAGTGTAAGGCGTACACATTCGATATAATAGAATTCTCTTTGCGCTACACGCGCTCAGCCTCTCCTTTTTCGGCTGATCTCTTTGCCGGGCGTTGTCTATCGACATTCTCGAGCGTCGAGCTCACGGTGAAAATATCCTACAAATGGTTTTTTTTTTTTTTTTTTTTTTTTTTTTTTTAATGCCCAACGAATAATAAATATCGTGTTTATCGTATCCGCCACGAATCTCTCGTATTTCGTACACGTGGAATCGTCGTCTATATCGTGAAAACGCTTTCTAAAATCGTTGTAGCAGAGGATTGTAATAAGGTGAGCCTCGCAGCTGGTTTGCTCGGGGGGACCGGTTGACCGAGTTGCGACGATCGTTAACTTATTCTCGAATATCCTTCGATTATTGTAGATTTATATGCGATACATTCAAAGCAATCGAATCATAGAATCGTTCATTACTCAAAAGCTAACCAGTAACTTTACGAAAAAAAAAAAAAAAATATATATATATATATATATATGAAAATATGGCCGATAGATCGATTACGCCGAAGGTTCGAAAAACTCTCGTGCGCGAAGTTTCCGCTGCAATTTAATATGCACAAGCAATTCTCGCCTCGGATTCGAGAACAACGAGAACGAGAATTTTACTCGCGCGCTCTCGACACGATTAATCATTGATTCGTTTCTCTAATCGCGTTACTTCTAATTGATGGAATTTCATGCCGGGCTGTCTGCGATTCGTTAATTGAATTGCTTAATTCGTCCCTGACTCCGTTCCATCATCAATCGTCTCTTCTCTTATTCCTCCTCTCGTTTCTTCTCTCAAACCGACTTATCCGTTGTTTCTCCTTTCCCTGTTCCCTCTCTATTTCCAATTTGATCTCTCAATTCTTTTTATTGTCTCTGCGTCACCAAGATGGATAAGAGAAATTATCTTACAGCACAATATACGCGGTACAAGAGATACTTGCGTCGTATAAATTTTTTTTTTTTTTTCTCTCGTCTCGCGAGCCGAACGATTGTTCGAAGAATCGATAATTCGACGCTGTTACGATTAATTCGCACGGATTGGTACTGTTGCGGGAAGGGAGGGGGGAGAACATCAATGATAAATTCGTCTCTCATCTCGAGACTTGACTATCCATCGTTCATCTTTATATCTTTGCTACTCTTCGTATTATGTATTTTTTGCCTATTTTTCTCGAGACTCGAAGTATCTTCCATATTAATAAACTTTAGGTATCGAGGTCACGCAAAATCGATTTCCGAATATTTTAACCGTCTGCGGTAAGTTGCGTCGTGCGGGTTTCAACTGTTGGGTGTTTAATACACGAGACACGATGGTATCGCACACACGCTATCGATCTCCCCCGCCCCGGGTCCCTCGGCTCGTCGTGTGTACCGAGGCGAAGTAATCGCGCGGGCGCGCGTTCCCGACGTCGCTACGATCTATAATATCCTCCGCTAGACGTTATTATAGATATACCGATATTTATAACGCTTTGCCCTCAACCCGGTCTTTACCCCTCTCCTCACGCCAAGGCTATTAATTATAATTAATATCTCGATTGATAATTGTCACAGTCGAGACTTTCTACCGATCGGTCGAGCGCTTTAGTTCTCTCACCCACGTGTTTGAACTCTACACTCGCGAGGGACAATGCAACGAAACAGGCGTACAGTGAAGGCGAGAAGGTTGAATCGAAAGTTCATTCGCTGATTGCATATCGCACGTGCGCTATTTTTCCTACGCAATAAATTCCCATAGGACCTCTGTACCGGCAGTACTTAAATGTATACAAATACAGCGCGAATAAATATACAAGCGTAACATAAATTTTCCCTCGGCGCCGAGTGAAAAAAGCGAAAGTAAAGGTATAACTTTTTTTTTTTTTTTTTTCACTTATTTTTTTATAACTTTGCGCACCGCCTACGATCGAGTTTGCCGATTCGATTCGGAGTCGAGTGAATTTACAGTCCGAAACATATATCTCGTCGTTTGTAAAAATTCGTACCCCCGGCGATAAAAGTGGATTAAGCATCGATCGTTATTCCGGTTCGGTTTCTAAATCAGAAGTCGACTCGGGCGATTAATCGTCGTCGCGTTTCGTTGCGACGCAAAATTTGCTTTTACCCCAAGTATATCCGTGTCGATGAACAATGTTTCTAAAGAATTTCGTTTTTTTTTTATCGTTTTACAGGCAAATCCATGCCAACATCCGATCGTAATACTTCGAGACGTAGCGTCGTCGGATATGGAATCGCTTTTGCGATTCATGTACCACGGCGAGGTGCACGTTGGACAGGAACAGTTAGCGGCATTTCTAAAAACCGCGGAGATGCTTCAAGTACGAGGACTCGCCGATGTCAACAGCAGATCCGCCGCATCGAAGATTCAACCGCCCGCGAATAGCGGGAACAATGCCAGTTCGCCTGTAAGTTATCGATCTATTCGATTCTTTCTTAATTTAAAGTCATCCGGGCGTTAAGTTACAATAACAATAATAATTGTCCACTGAATCGTGAAAAAAATTGCCTCGAGTATCACTGACGTAATTTTTTTCTGGTTTTTTTTTTTTTTTTTTTTTTTTTTTCGATTATTTACATTTTTTTTTTTTCGATCGAAAAGGTAACACCGAGAAATCCGTGGCAGGATAATGGACGGGGAGACCTTAACGACAGCGGTATGAGTCCACCGCCAGAGAAGAGACCGCGAAGTTATTCCCCGCCTCTTGGCAATCACGTGGAACAAAAATCGGAACTACAAGATTCGTTATTGGGACAGGCGCTCGAGGGCGGTCCGACGATACACACGACACCGAGCAACAATGTGCAGGTAAATCAATAAATGAAAAAGATTTCGAAACGTCGATCTAAACCATACGGAAAATAATATATAATATATAATATATAATATATAATATATAATATATAATATATAATATATAATATATAATATATAATATATAATATATAATATATAATATATAATATATAATATATAATATATAATATATAATATATAATATATAATATATAATATATAATATATAATATATAATATATTCTTTTTCGTATGGATGAAAGTGAAAGGGATAATTTTTTAATGGGGTTTGCGACTATGTTCGCAGGCACAGTCGACGGGAGAGGATTCGAATTCGATGTCGGATAACGACGAGGATATGTCGAAAGACGGTATGCTTAATTCCGTAAAAACCGAGCCGAGCGACATTCTGAACGATTCCATGGAACATCATCGCAGCACTTTTCCCGCCGCGCTACTTGGTCTTCAAGGTGAGTTTACGAATTCGTAAATATTACAGCGAAAGTTCCGCGGATTTCGTGAATTTGATCAATGAAAATCTGTATTTGACAGAAAAATTCAATCTGCTTGCAGGACTGATGCCGGGACCCTCGGGTATTCACGCGGCTAATCAGGATCCAAACTATGGTGAGTGATAAATACATTGAAAAGAAAAAAAAAAAACAAAAAAAAGACTATCGATCGAAGCGAAAGTTACGTTTTTCTTTCACAAAATAGATATATTATATATATATAATATTATCCATTATTAACGGTCGTAGTCCCCCTGACTAGTATCCTCCCGTCGTTCCTACGACTCTGGTCTCTCGTTGTTGCGTTGAATGCATGGAACTCTCGTACCTCTCACAAAAGAAAAAAAAATAACCCCCCTCTCGTACCTCGGCTTCTTTTCCCTCTTGCGAATTTCCTCGATCCACTTCCTCTCTTTTCTCCACCTCACCCCCCCCCCTCTCCATCCCTCCGAGATTCCTCAATCACTGCCGGTCAATCATCCCCCGAAGAACGGTGAGTAGCGTTGTACGTATACCAATAATTATCGTAGAGAACGACTGGAGTCGTTCGTCACGTCTCGTGAGGACGAAAAAAAAAAAAAAAAAAAAAAATCAATACATTAATTAAAAGAAAGAATAAAAAAAACGAAAGATGTCTCTGATAATTAGAGAGGAGAGAAGTGGGCGAGCGAGGAGAGGAAAGAAAACAAAAAAAAATCGGACTTTAAATGAACATAAAAAAAAAAAACCAACACCCGTCGATCGAGATCGGGTCGCGCGAGTGATGTAAAAAAAAAAAGAACGGAAAACAAAAAAAAAATATCGTCAAATAAAATTAATGAATACCCAGCATACGAGGGTAAACGGAAAAATTGGCAAAAAAAAAAAGCGGATCGTCGTACTCGAAGATAAATCAAAACATCGAAAGCGCGACAGGAATGGAGGATCAAAAATAATAAATTCATATCAAAGTGGGGTAAAAAAAAAGGAAAAATTCGTTAGATAATAACGGAAACGGGAGGACGTCGAAGGGATTGCAAAAAAAAAAACAAAAACAGTGAGAGAACGGAGAAAGGCGAATAAAGGAGTGTGAAAAAAAAAAAAAAAAGATAAAAGAAATGCAAACGTGATGTGAAAAGGGAGAGAGGGAGAGAAAGAGAGATGTGGAGCAAAAATTAGTGTTTAAGGGATCGATCGAGATTGGACGAGGACTGAAAAAAAATTGGCTGGTGGGTTCCAGGGCGCTGGCAGCCGCCGCCCTCCGGAGGAGACGGTTCGTGCTCGAGTTCCGGCTGGTTGACTACCGCTGGTGTATCCTCAAGCACGCCGAGGAGCGACCTCGCCGTTACCGGAACCCATCCGAGCCACGCAGCAGTTCACGGAAGTTCGAAGCAGGATTTCTCCTCTACTTCCTCCTCTCGTCAGCATCAGGCGCATCATCCGCATCATCACGAGAGCGGGCAGCAGCAGCAGCAACAGCAGCAGCAGCAGCAGCAGCAACAACACGCCAGTAACAGCGCCGCAGCGTTAAGCGCTCTAAACTCCCTGAATACCCTTAACAGCGAGCAACTTAGCGCCATGCATCAGAAGCTTCAAAACAATTTGCACACTCTTCAGCAACAGGTCACGGCGGGCGTTAGTTCGAGCAGTTTGGTCAAAAGTACGACCGAACAATTGAACATAATGCTTGCGTCTTGCGCGAAGCAGAAGCAACAACAGCAGCAGCAGCAGCAGCAGCAGCAACAGCACAAACATCATCAGCTCGACGGTGGATTGAGCAGTCTGTTGCATCAAGTTCGCGAGCCCTATCATCATCAACAGTCCGCCGATTCTAGTGCATTCGGCGGTAAACCAAAGTGTCCCGAGTGCGGAAAAATCTACTCGAACAATTCGAATCTGAAGCAACACATTGTTAACGTTCACACTGTACAAACAGAGTACATATCGTGCCACGTGTGCAACAAACAATTTAAAACAAAGCAATATCTTCAGATACACTTGTTGTCGATGCACGGTATTAGAAAGCGAAAGAGTTATCCGGTTTATCAGTCAACCCATACGCTCGCCCAGCAACTCCAACAAGCGGCTAATACCGGACAAATTCATTTGAATCAACAGTACGCGTCGCCGGAGAGTTGGACGGATGAGAAAAATTGATACGAGCGATCGACCAAAGAGTGGATGGATTACATTTGAGATTTGAAAAAAAAAAAAAACAAAAAAAGGACAATCGTTGAGAGAACACTGCGGATTTCGGATAAGAATCCTTTCGCTGTTGGCTTTTTTCTTTTTATTTGAATAGGTAGAAAATACGTGATTTTGTGTGAATCTCGAGAAGAGAGGCGGAAGGCGAGGCGCATCGATAAAATCGATCGCTCAGTCGTATTAGAATTTAAATATATTTTTTTAAACGAAATCTTTTTTTTTACTCACCGATCGAGGTGCGAAAAGAGAGGCTTCAGCTGTAACAGGAAAAAAAAAACAATTAATTTTTGTTTTGATGATTTTTCGATATGAAAACAAACGATACATGCGAGAAAGTACGACGCTTTCGTCGAGTAACTTCCGAGTAGCGGAGGTCAAATTTAATTAGCAATCGGTTGCGGAGTCGATAATTCATTAAGGGACTCAGACAAACAGCGTTTATTCTCGAGATTGGCGAGACGCAAAAAAAAATCATCAATAAGAGACACACAAATAACTCTAAAGCTGATAATAATTCGACGATGAAAGCTTTTAATTCAATCGATTTTTCGAGTTTAATTCTATATCGTCGCGGTAATTATTTTATTTTTCGCGTGTAGCTTATTTCCGTGGCATTTTGTGGAGCGGAAAATACGAAAAAAAAGAGCAGCAGCGGGCAGACTTGAGGCATTAAAGGGAAATGGAAGACTAAGAGAGACCGAGCGTACGGTGTACGAGCGCTGTATTGATCTCGTCGATTCGACAAACAGTGTGCGTGCCGCGTCCATAGCTCTTTTTTCGCTCTTTTTTTTTATCTCCAGTTTTCTCTCTCGTCAGGCTTTACTTTCCTAACTCTCCCAGTCTATCCAAGCCTCCGGCCCATCACGCTTGGCACTTCGCTCGCCCGTGTTCTCTCGATTCCATTCGATTTCGAGAGTCCGCCCTCTCGCGAGAGCATCTCCCGGCTCGTCGCACGCGCGCTCGTTGCACAAAGCTCTACTCGACATTGGCTCACCAGACCAGACGAATCTGCCGGACGTGAACCGTGATATTATTGTCGCGAGCATCGAGCCGTTTCTTTTTCTATCTCTCGTACCATCCAATTGTTTTGCATTGCGATGGCGGGAGAGCAATTTTATTGGAAAAAAAAGCATTTAAAAATATCTATCGACGGGACGGGATTAGATTACGTGAATTATAAATATCTTTCTATAGTCGACATTTTATCGAAAGCGCGAATTCTCGACGATATTCGTCGACGATTTTTTTTTTTTTTTTTTTCTCGTACAATTTTCTTCGTTTTATTTTTTTCGTTTATTTTCAATGGGGGAAAACTCGAAAAAGAAGCTCGACAAAACAAGCACCGTCGAAGCTTATCCAATTCCGCGGGCGACTGTTTTCACGAATCTCTTCCATCTATCGTTTGCACGAGGCGCGTCTCAACAACCCCCCGTACAACGATTCGACGTAATGGAGGCCCCCATTTTTTTTACCCGCCATCGTGAACACCCCTCTACTGCGTTGCGGTACCGTTTTTTCTCTTCAACTTCCCCCTTTCCCTTCCCCCAACCCCCTGCGTTCTTATTTCCTTGTTGTTTTTCTTCAAAGTCTAACCGCCGTATATCTGTTGAAACTTCCCGAATCATTGCCTGGCCATTTACCTTCACCTGTGCGCAAGAGAAAAATACGTCTTGCGTCGCGGGATTTGCGCGCAACGATCGTAAAAGAGGAGGGTTCGCGAGCGATTGTCGAAAATCGCAATCGATGGAAACGCTTTAGAGACGCGGGGGGGATGGGAGACCAAATTTCCTGGAGCCGTGAGCTCGATTCGTGGGTACAAACCCTATTTTTTTTTTTTTTTTTTCCAAGAAGGGAAGTTTCGTCGGTGCAAGAGAAACAGTAGCTGAAGCAACGACCGTCTCGGATTAGGGTCATCTATCACTCGGGATTCGATCCCGATAAGGTTGTCCCGCTCTCTGATGCTTCTCGTTTTGCTTCTCTACTTTTCTACGACTCTTCCCGGCCGATCCTTATCGATCTGACTGCTTCGCGTCTTCTGCTCCTCGCTTTTTTTTCTTTCTTTTCCTATCTCCTTCGCTCTCTCGCCGCGTTTATCCACCGCTCGGTGACCGACATGTGCGCAATAAGCCGGGGAACATATGAGGTAAAAGGAGGAGAGAAAAAAAAAAAAAGAAGAATTCGAAGTGGATAGAAAAAGAGGGGAAAAATACTCTCGAAAATAGGGAACGAGGGAAAGACAGGCACAAAGTTCATGCTCCGCGTAGGAAGACGAAAATACAGGAGGGAACGAAAAAAAAAAAAAAAAAAGAAAAAAAACGAAAGAAGATGAAAAACGTGATGCCATTGTACGGGTTCTTCTTCCCCTTTCTTACTGTCCAAACCACCCCCGGGGCCAATATCGATTGACCCATGAAAAATCGAGTCACGAATGCCAATAACTATAACCATTGACTCTTAATAATGAATCTCCGTACAATTTTTTTTTACCCCTGTGGATATCAGCATCTCGCACTCCAAACTTTGATTTTTTTCTTTTGCTCTTTTTTCGCCAAGAATTTTTACCATTTCAATTTCAATGAGCAAATATTTCATTACCGCTTCTCGCGTCTCATTAATTTTCTTCATTGCGTTTGTAATAAACATCGTTTTTTTTTTTTCTTCGTCTTTTTAATATTCCTCGGAGGTCTTTGCACGTTGAATTTTTCCGGCCGCGGGAACCACGAGTACCATTATTCTTATCGTTATTCTCTTTCCAATTCATTCTTTTATCCGGTTATCGAGTCGAGTTCGGCCCTTTAAGCATTCTCCAATATTCTCTTTCCCCTTCGACCGGCCCCTATCATCGACGAATCTCTCTTGGCATGTACTATCCTCTCGCCTTTCTCTAATGACCCTGGCCACCGGGTTCCCTTCGATTTCTACCCTCTCCCCGTGACGCTTGTGTATATATATACCTTCGCCCGAGATATTCCACCCTCGCGAATTGCACGACGGATAGCGAGAGTCGAGCCGAGATCGAGGTTGGACGAGGGGTTACAACACCGTGATGCCGGGGGGATTGACAGCAAGCGGAAGGTTGCATACAGAGAAGAGGGTACACATACCGAGGGTGCGACCAAACTCCCGGCGTTCCTCTATATTGCGTTTCTGCGGACAAACGACGATTGCTATTCCCATTGGGATTCTTCACAGAGTTCGTGTTATTTTTTTTTATTCTCGTTTTTTTTTTTTTTTTTCTTTTTTTTTCCTATCGATATGATACGTCTACGCATATACGCGATAATCGATCCTTCCTCGAGTTTTGGAATGGCAGACTTACGGTATGCTTGTAGCGTATCAAATTTTACGAATGCAGCGCGTAACGCACATCTCGTGTCCGTTTTTGCCCGATCCTTTGCCCGTTGGGGTCCCCCGGCCCCTTCTCACCAAAAAAGATTGATTAAACGAACGCGTACATCCCATGCGGAGAGCGTACAACACACCCCGCCCTATCATACATGAGTGAGAACGGTGAAGAGGAAACCAGGAGGGTTACCTATATTAAAGACGTGACCAGACATAAGGGATGAAACCGTCCAACCCCTCGTCCTCTCTCTCTCTCTCTTTCTCGAGAGAGAGAGAGAGAGAGAGAGAGAGAGCGAGTGAGACACTCTTCGAATGTGCGCACGAAGCTTCTATCTTTGTCTTCAACTCTCTGCCAGACCACATTGATTGCATCAGGACGCGCCCCTTCTTCTCCGCAACGTCAAATCCTTCTGTACGGATTTTTATCGCAGCAATTCTCGGTGATTTCATTTTTTATCGTTACCAAGGGTAAATATTTAATTTAACGCGTTATACGCGTTGGAGACGTGAATAAAAATAAGAAAAAATGAAATTGTTGACAAAGATTTTCCGTTCTCGGTTATTAACGAATGATAGAAAGTATACGAAAAAAAAAACAAAAAAATGGAAGAAATGAGGAAAAAAAAATGAAGTGCCGGAGCCCCGTCGAGGAGTTAACCAGCTCGCGTATATTTCATCGTTTTCGAAAGCTTTGCAAGTTTGATTGAATTTTGCAAGGGGGAAACGAGAGCGACGGTCGAAGCCTCGTAGTCTAGTGGGTAGGAATGGGAAATGGGAAAATTGCTGGGTGGCGACGCTCCGAGTTTTCCATCGCGGAGCTTTTTACCCTTCCTCCCCATCGACCTGCTCTTCCGTTCAATTTCCTACTTCCGCTTTTATTCCCTCGTCGAATATTGTTTCGGTTTTTTATTTGTTTCTTTTTTGATTTTATTTTTTCCGCTCAAGTGAGAAAAATACGAGAATAAATCGAAGCAAATAATTGCTTCGATTGTCCTTCGTGCTGTCAATCGTCACATATTTCTCGAGTGACGCGCACGTTACCTCGTCTGTGAATTCTTCATGAAGTCTTTGGGGAAGTCGCCTCAGGGACTCCGAGATATCCCAGTGGTGTTCTCCGTTGCCACGGCTTTTTTTTTCCGCTTCCTCTCGCCCGATGTCCGAAGAAAACTCCCCATCAATTTCATGGAAAGACGCGGCTCCTTCTCGCAATCCTACGAAAAGCCACTGACCCCCTCTGGCAATGTTCGGAGTCCTTCTTGACACTTCCCGCCACTGCCAGATCGTCTTCGCGACGACCTTATGGGCCCAATTTTCTCGTATCCCTGTCGCATCTTCGCTCGGAACTTTTCCCTCGGGAAAGCCGCTCAGATATACAAGAGCTTTTCGGTCGAAACAATGACAAAAAGAAAAATGAAAAGTCTCGCGATGCTGACGACGACCATTAAAAAAATAAATCTTTTCGGAGTCAACGATCTATTTTTTCTTTATTTTATTTTATTTTTCTTCGTATGACAAATTTTGTCTCATACGGTTAGCAGCTTCTGAAAGTAGACATTTTTTTTCTACCTTTACTTTTCTAAGAAGTTTGAGAATTAAGGAAAGTCGAGAAAAAAAAAAGCAAAATTTTGCGAGCCGCGGCGTTGTAGAACGATTCGTGAGCGGAGTTTTGAAGATAAAAGTGGTGAATGAGGTGGATGAAAGTTTCACGTAAGCAGGAGCGAGAGAAAGTTATATACCCTCACGAGGGTTGTGCGATCGATCCTCGTGCAATTTCCCGCACATGTCCGCATTGATCTCCGTGCCCGGCATACTTGGCCCCGGCAATAGCAACTACGACGACGACGACGCCCACACACCCTTCTCGACGTCCACAACCGCACGGACCGTTCTCCACAACCACCACAGGTTTCTCTGCTACTCCGTGTGTTTCCTTGAGGCCCACCTCTGCCGCCCACACCCACGGACCATCCACCGAGTCATCCCAACTATGTCGATTCACCCTCAATTTTTTTCTTGTTTTCTATCGAACTCCAAGAGCATCGAGCTGCGCGTTATTTTTTTTCCATCCCTTGCAAATTGTCTCTTTTTACCGTTTGACGATGCATACACGTACATTCCACGTGCAACTTTATCTCACTACATGCCGCCTTCTCTCCGGAACCTTTATTTTTCTCCCCGAGTAACCGAGAGGAAAAAAAAAAGGGGAAAACCCGAAAACCGTAACACGCTTTTTCAATTCGCCTTTTTCTCTCGAAGTAAAATTCTCGGTTGCTGTTGTAGAGAGGAAGTCCGTGGGAGTTTCGAGGGAACCTTAAGCTCTTTTTTTTTGTTGAGAAAGAATGTAGCGCATGAAAGGAAAGGCTTCGCGTGAGCGCCAAACGGGTCGTTACAATGTTCGGTTCTGCGAGTGCGAAGAGAAGAGTAGTAAGAGGGAAGGGGAGAGCGGGGGTTTGCCTTCTCACTTTTGCGTTGTCCAGAGGACTGTGTGCTTTCTATGTGGAGGGCTAACATTTGAAAAGGGCGAAACTTCCGCCGTACGTGTGTCCGCGAACGTGTGTGCGGCTCAAACCCCGCGCTACCTAAATTAAACTTTTCTCTCGAGGCCATACATCAACCTTCTTACTCCCCTGTCTGTCATAAGCCTTAATCGTACCAACGTTCACGTATCCCATTCCCCTCCCCTCCGTACAATTTGCCCTTCCGTTTCCATCCTACGCACGTCGTTCATCGATACATTGGGAGTTCTCCCAATGTATCGCGCGGACCGTCACGAAATTTCATTCCTGATTAATGACAAACTTCGAAAACTTCATTTTACCCATCAGTCCGATAACCGATTGAGGTATACAGACAGATAGGTAATTGGAATACTCGAATTTCTTGATTATTCGATCCTCGACTCGGATTCACCGTGTCTGGAGGTAAACAACTCGCCGATCTATGATCCTTCATTCGTTCGTCAATGAAAAAAATTATTTTCGCACAAAAATGATAAAAATCTATTTTCAAGCTGCTCGATAACAACAAACCCCATATAAATTGTCACACGATGAAAAAAAATGTATTTCGTTAATTTTAATCAGCAACTTTTAAAAGTCCGATGGTGATAATCGATAAATCGAAATCCCCTATCGCGGACGCCAAAATGTTATTCCTGATTAATGGATCTTTTCGTAGTTTCGTTCTATCTATTTTATCCGGTGGTTTGATAACGGATTGATGTACACAGATAGATTGGAAGAGTTCGAGTACTCGAATCTCTTGCTTATTCGTCTGCGACCCGGATTCATCGTGTGTACGTGTGTGTGGGTGTAAAGGTGAATGTGTACGAGAGTCGCCTGACTAAAACGCTCGATCGATTCTCTAATTCCCTTCGGCCAATCAGGTTGCTCCGAAGCTCTCTCACTCACTTGCTCTTCTCGCTCTTCTTCACCTCTTCTCCTGTTGGCCTGTCTCTCGCTCTCGGGCGTCTATGCAACCCAATTCATCGGAGCGATGCCGCTAATGGACTGGCGCAATCACCCTCCGGTCCGCTATCGAAGTCCTCCGCGTTTTCTCTCACTCTCACTCCTTCCTAACTGTACCGGAACTATCCTCCTGCCTCCTCCTCACCCTCCGGGATTCTTCCACCCCTCTAACTTAGCTGGAAGCTTCTGTCTCATCCTTACTCACGCCTGCCAGTCTCGTTCGCCCTGTCTTGGATCTCTATCTCTTCCACCCACAGACACATACACATACGCACGGTCTCTAAACCTTACCACCCTTCTTCAACGTCCTGCAATCCTGCTGTCTCGAACAGCGTCGATCGTGTGCCTAACCAACGGTCGAACGGATTCTCGACTCTCTCTCGGTCCCTTCGCTTATAACCAATTTAACTTTCTCGAACATGTATATCTCCCGAACCGAAATTGCCACTGTTAAATTCGTTATCTAACAGTAGTAAAAGGCCTCGACGTTTTCGTCGAGGCAATTTTAGTTGTTCTACTCTCATTTCGCATTATCCTTTTTCTTTTGTTTTCATTCCGCTCATTCCTTCATTGGCAATTGTTCGTCGCGGAATTCGCGAAAGATAGGAAGGTATCTACTCAGATTACTACGGTACGGTGAATGATACGTAATTTTAAGTTTCGATGTGTTCTCCGCGTTGAGCTTACGACGATATCCAATCGTTATTGACTTACTTGGAAACGATATCGAGTCGTGCCGAGGATGGGCTCGGATTTTTATCGGCGAAGAATTTTCGTTAGGTCAAAGATTCCGACCCCATTGGGCATCGATACTCATGGTCGGTAAGCCGATACATTTATCAACGAACGAGCGAAAGAGAATGGCGCTAAACCAGGATCGCGTAATTCTAATAAATTGGCTTCGATGTTTCCTACTCGTCGACCATAAATCAAGCTGTGGACCGCCCGAATATTTGGACTCTTTTTTTTTATTCGTCACCGTTTCCTAACGCCATCGATCAAAAAATCAAGTGCAGGTTTTGAAAAAAAAAAAAAAAAAAACAGCTTCAATCATCGTTGATTTAAATTTTAGTTATTATTCCTATGTTTTTTTTTTGCTTGAAATTATAATTTCTCGCTTTCGCGCGAAAGCTTCGAGGGAGGGGTTCGTGGGAGGTTCGCCAGTCCTTATCTTACGTAACTAAGCTCGCGAAGTGCGGGGAGCCCGAGCGAACGGATCGAGGTGGTTGCTGCCGAGGCGTACAGAGCGAACGGGGGGGGGGGGGGGGGGGGGGGAGGAAAGAGAGAAGAGAGCAGAGAGAGCTTTGGCGTTAGAGATTCGTAGGAAAGATAGTCGCAACGAGGCATAGTACAGGGGGTCGATCAATACGAGGGTTCTTACGTAGTTTCCCACTGACTATCCTTCTCTCGCCTCTCTCGGACAAACTCCCACTTTTGTCGATTTATCTATCTCACTCTCTCCATCTCTTTCCTTATATATATATCCTCTTCATCTCTACCGCGTAACAGACACACCCTTCATCCGGCTTACTTGTTCCTCTATCCTCGTCAATCTTTCTCGTCGAAGCCACGAATAGACGCGGCGCGCTCGGCAAGACGAGAACGGCGAAGGGCAAAAAAAAAAGGGGTGAAAATGGCACGAAAAAGATTCCGAATTTTTTATTTTATTTTTTTCTCTCCACCCCTCATCCTTCCGATTCTCTTTTTCCACCTCTCCTCGTATAATTTTTTTTTGTACAGCGGGGCACCTGTTTTACAGCGACAACATTGATTTCCTTTCTCCCCCAACGATAAAAAAAAAAAAACCTCTGACCCACTCGTTTATAATAACATTAATGCGTTTAAATACCCGATTAAACTAATACGAATAGAAGATTCTCTGACGAGTACGAGAAAAACTATACTACAGAGAGAAAACAAAAATGAATGAAGTAGAACAGCAAAAAAAAAAACAAAACAAACAAATGCTACATACTGTAAATATATCTTCTGGTAACCACCAAAAAAAAAAAAAAACACCATCCTACAACTGGGCATGACCCGAGAGTACGAGAGTAGCCTGTGTGTTTGCGTGTGTCGTGTGTGCGTGTGCGTGTGCGTGAGATTCGAGAAGAATGCATCTATCGCTCGACCTCTCTCACGATAATGTTATCCTCACGTTTGGTATCGTTTCGATACCCTCGAAATCTGGAAATACACGCGCAACGCCCCAGGCGATAGCGCGTCAATCCCCGCGAGTTTTCAAGAAAAAAAAGTGCGGAATTACGGACAAGAAATCTTTAGCGAATCTTTTTGAGAGCAGTCGAGCGTAGAGCGAAAAAAAAATGAATACATGAGTGTGAATCGTAAAGGAAAAAAAAAGAAAATGGTGAGAGAATGATAAGCGAGAGCGAGAGAGAGGACGAGTCGTTAGAATCCACTGACGGGCACGTCCTGGTTGTAGGATCGGTGGTGCCCAAGAGGGAGGATAGCGCATTGACGGCCTCAGGAGCATCGAGCGCGAGCGATACACAAGCACAGGCGGTGGAGAATTTCGCGAGGCTTTACACGGCTCTCAGACACGAGGATGCGAGACCGCTTTGTCGTTACTGCGGGAGAAGCTATTCGTCACCGAGCAATCTTCGTCAACACGTGAAAAACGTACATTCTAATTGGCCGCCACCCGACACGTGGCCCCAGTGCAACGTTTGCGGAAAACGTTGCAAGACCAAACATTATCTGATCAATCATCAGCTTCAGGCGCACGGAATTCATCAGCGTCCGAGCCTTAACAATCCGAGCCAACAGCAACAGCAGCAACAGCATCAACACTCGTTGCCATGAGTGTCGATAAGCGTTGCGCCTTTCCGAAGCTTTAGATCGTCACGCGTTGCCTCACGTAACGATCGAAGGTCGTGCAAAATCACCGAATATCGCGAAAGAGACTCGAAATCGGTTGTGTCTTTTAACGATATACACGAAATAAAAAGAAAAAAAAAAAAATACAATGAGTGAGAGCACTTTAGGTTCGCGATAGTTTTTATGCAGTTGAAATTTTCACTCGGAAAATGCCTGAAGATGTAGAAACAAAACAACTGCCAGCCTCTCTTCTCGAAGAGTCAGAAACGAGTTTTTTAGAGACTTTTATTATCAGGATTGTTGTGTTTTTTTTTTTTAATCGTCATACTTGAATCATTGTCATCTTCTTCCTCTCTTCTCTCGCTTCGTTTTTATTTTTTTTTTCTATTTTTTTTTTTTATATACATGATGTTGCATAACGCGAAAAATCGTGAAAGGTGTCTGTGGTCGAGTTTTTGGGGAGATACGGATTAGAGAGTCGGATGTGCGGTGGTGGCTGGTGGTAACGTTGATCTCGTGGTGATTGCAGATCACGGGCTCGATGAGGCGGAAGGCGCGGCTTACCACCACAGCCACCACAGCCATCAGCAACATCTTCAGCGTCAGCTTCAGATACAGCAGCAACAGCGACAGGTACAAATGCAGCATGTTAAAGATGAGGAACGTCGCGAGTCGACTATCACGACGACGACGACGTTAACTTCCGCGAGCGGTGCAACTTCGTCGAGCAAATATCCGAGAAATCAGCCGGACTTTCGACAACAGAGGATGCTGAGGGAGCATCATCGTCAGCATGGTTACTCTTGTCCTCTGTGCTGTCGTACGCTTCACGACATCGCCGCTATGAGAGCTCATCTCGATCATCACTATCCCCGCGACTCGCCGACGTGTCCGGTCGTTAATTGCGCGAAAAATTTTTCACATCCGAACAGCGTCAGGAATCACATGAGACTCAAGCATCCGCTGCAATGGGAACAGATTAAGACGCTGAGGTGGACTTACGTGTGATAAAGTCATCGTCGACGGTTTTTTTTTTTTTTTTTTCTTCGTCCCATTAATGGCTTTACTCGTTTCCACCCTCAAGGGTGTGAAAAAGAAATAAAAAGCATCGAATCCTATATTTCGTAACGCGACGCGAAAAGCGAGAGAGGAAAGTAAGAGGTTAGGCTTCCCGCAGGATTAATGGACGATTCGTGATTTTCGTTTTGAGGAAAAAAAAAAAAAAAAGAGCAAAAGCTCTTGTAAGCCGAGGTGAAGAATAGAACGCTTTTGACACTGGTAAGCTAGAAGCGAGAGAAAGATTCTGTTTGTCGGAAATCCGGGTCACCCGATGGCTCACTGAGCCGAGCGACGCACGCAACGCGTTTTTTTTTTTTTTTTCCGTCTCGCGACACAGAATCCACCCACTGTTCTTTCTTTTTCTTGGATGAGAAAGAATAAAGGGGAGAAAAAAATAAAATAAAATTGAGCCCTCTGCCTCGCGGCAAACGCACACGTGTACATATGCCGAAGAGTATAAATAAGAGAAAGAATGAGACGGATGTTATATATACGAGAAACAAAAAATCTATTATTATTATTATTAAAAATTATTCTATACACGAGCGTCGAATTTTTTTGTTTTTTTTTTGTAAAAAGTACACACGCAAGCAGTATTTCCAGTAGCTAAAAATGCGACGCAGAAGACGATCGGTTGCTAGATCGCAGTTCACACACGTAGGACGATTTATAATTAAAATGTTGAAGAGAAGAAAGAAAAAAAAAACGTAAAGGCGAGTAAAGAAAAAAACGTATGTTTAATGAACAAAAAAAAAAATTATGCATAGACGAAAAAAAAAAAAATGCAGAGTTGTAGATCAGCGATAATATTTTTTTTTTTGTCGAAAAATTAAGAAACAATGTTCCTCCAAGCTGAGTAAGCCAGCCTTACGGTTAAATAATTACGATGAACGAAGAATGAAGACGTAGCTTTAAGATTGTTCGTTTAGAGAAGCGCGAATGAAGAAGCGCGTTGGCGATTTTAGCGGTAGCGCGAGCGCTTCTTCAGTCCGAATCGATTGACTGTGTAAAGATTTTTTTTTTAATTTTTTTTTCGGACGGTAAACGCGAGGAGAGATGAGTGAGGAATGAGTATACATGAAAAGTTCGAAGATCCACAGCCCAGAGCGCCTAAGCCTTATTTTTCTACAGTCTTGCGTTTTCGTTGCACGGGTGATACAAAAAAAAAAAAATAGAAAAGAAAAACAGAAAACATATTGTATAATTAATGGCGCGAGAGTTACTAAGAAAAAAAAAAAGAATGCGTGAGACTGAGAAAACGAGAAGTGAAAGAATACGAGGCCCCGAATCGGCACCGAAGAAAAATATAAACACAAAAAAAAAAACAAACATTATATTATTATAATGTGAACGAAACGTTGGTCGCACCAGTGGCATATGCTAGTCTCAAATATTTCCCGATAGTCGATAAAAAGACAATATAAAAAATAGAAAAAAAATATTAATTCGCGACGCAAGTATTTAATTTAACGAAACCTCTTTGTTTAGTAATTTGCATAATAAAGCGACTCGTGCCATTCTTGCGATCGACGGGTCGCATTTCGAATGATGTATAGAGGTATCGTAACCACTATTTTAGAGACAAACGTTAGCCTATTATATAAATATATATATATACATATATATATATTATATGATACACGAGATGAGGTTCTACTATTTAAGTAACGCTTTGTACAATAAAAAGGTATTCAGTCAGAATTTCTTAACGAGTTGAACCCTTTTTAATCAGTTCTTCGAGGTATTCCCCATTATCCCCCTTTTGCCCTGTTATCCAAATTCTTTTTCTTTGCCTTTCGATCTATCTGTTTCCGGCTGCAATCGCATTCAACCAAAAAAAAAAATCCATTGTTCATAATCTGTAATTTAATAGTGAAATATCATTTTTATAAAAAAAAAAAAAATAAAAAAAAAATAACCAAATATTGATTAATTCTTTCTGAATTACAGTTGCCCGCCGAGGACTGGACATGATGAGAGTACGAGCAACGGATCCGCGCCCGTGTCCCAAATGTGGTAAAATCTACCGATCGGCTCACACATTACGCACGCATCTCGAGGACAAGCATACGATTTGTCCGGGTTACAGATGCGTGTTATGCGGCACAGTTGCGAAATCCCGGAATTCCTTACACTCCCACATGTCGCGTCAGCATCGTGGAATAAGTACGAAGGATTTGCCAGTTTTGCCGATGCCGAGTCCGTTCGATCCTGAATTGGCATCGAGATTATTGGCTAAAGCGGGTGTTAAAGTGAGTCCAGCAGAGTTGCGCGCACGCGCGAGTCCAACGGGACCGCGAAGAAACGACATGAGACTCGAAATGCCGCGAGGGGGTGCGCCATCGGAAGCCGGAAGTTCGGTTTGCGGTGGTGACGATCCCGAAGATCTGACGCTACCGTTCAGTCTCAGGTACGGATCACCGACACCGAACAACAATACGGTGATAACGAAGGTATCGCACGGTGGAAAAACGGCCGGAACGGCGATTGCAGCGAAATCATTGGAATCGATGATGCACTCGAGTAATCGTGAGCCAAACACAGCGCCGTTGGATCCACCGGGTCATCCGGGTTATCACAACAGCGGCACAGGCTCGACGCTTATCGACACTTATATACAATTCATGGCACAAAATTCGGGTCTCATCGGTTTGAGTCCCGATCAAGCGGCGGCAGTTGCGGCTACTCACGCCGCAAAATTGGCCCATATGACGGCAATGGATAAATTGAGCAGTCGCGGTATCGACGACTATCCGATGATAGGACGCGATGAGGGACGAGGACCCGGTGTCGTTCACGAGGATCGTCACAGCGGTGCGGGAGGTCACAACTCTAAGGAAGACGAGGAAGTTGATTCTTCGGGGGGCGAGGAGGATGACTTCAGCGAGAACGAAGAACCGGAAGCCCTGAAGGCCGAGTGATCGACGAAATGAGACGAGAGTGATAAATAACGTGGGCGAAATAATAATGAACGACAAAGATCATGCCGAAGACGATAGAAGAAATAAAAGATTAAAAAAAAAAAAAGAAAATTTAATCCATCCACTACCTCAGATAATAAACTATATATTTTTCAAATAATAGTGAACACGTTTTGAATAACAAAGACATTAAAGATTATCCACGTAAAGACAGTGAGTGCTCCGTTACACAGAAACTTATTTAAACGAAACAAAAAATACGAAAAAAAAAAGAAAAACATTACCTTACAAGTAGCGAGGAAGAATGATCTCTGATCCTGTTAAAGGGATTGAAAAAATAGATTCCCTCCCCCGACGAAGAGAATGAAGAAGAAAAATGACTACAAGACTACTTATCCCTCTCCCAATACCACTATGACCTCCGAATACCACTCCCCAAAAATATTCCATCCGTCTACCTCAGTGCACATAATAGAACGATAGATCGTAGAAACGTAGTAAACGACGAGAAATAAAAGAAAATCGTAGCGAAGAAGCGAACAAAATTGAAGATACACGAAGATGATAACGGAAAACGAAGGAAGATGAATAAAAAAAGGAAATTACGAATATGCGTCCACAGAGTTAGGTACTCGTAGATTCAAGTTTGAAGAATCATGGAGCACAAGGGAGATGACCACCGTCCTTTGATATAGAAAAAAAAAAAAAAAAAAAAGAAGAAGAAGCCTAAACCGGAAATTATCACGGAAAAATCGAAATGATCTTCTTTTACTTCCGGATCAATATCGAAGTCCGTTCGCGAGGCACTTAGTGACGAAAGGCGCCGGAACCTTGGCGCGTATCGGTATGAAAAAAAAAAAAAAAAAAAAAAAAAAAAAAAAATCGCTACGAAGCGAACGATACCACAACGGTGCAAATGTTTTTTCTCTACTTATATATATTTTTTTTTGTTTCCATTGATTATCCGAAAAATACTGAATGGCGCCTTTCGGACACTCGCGAATAAGAAAATATTATTATTATTATTATATTATTATATATATGAATGTTGAGGATAAATATATATTGCTAGATTTGTAGTGAAGTTGGGTATACTGCAGGCACGTACGACGGTTAAATTGATGATACGTATACGCGTAGAACTAGGATCGGCTTGACGCTTTTTTTTTTTAAGTAAAAAAAAAAAAGGAGTCAAGTAAACGTAAACATATAAACCGACGCCGAACGGAACCTCAGAGAGGCGTATTAATATAATTTCGCGTGTAGATGTTATTTGCAAACGTAATAAGTCGCACGCGATTTTTTTTTTTCTTTACGTTGATGCGAATTTCGGTGTTGCGGCTATCGAAGTAACGCGACGAAGAAAAAAAGTACACCGACTCAAGTATCGCGTTGTGAAGTAAACTCGAAGGGTTGTCGACGTCGACCTATTGAGATGACGAGAGAAATCAAAAGTCGAGTAAAAAAAAAAAAAAGAATAACGTACGAACCACACTTCCCCCCTTTGCCCACCTTTGCGTCCAAATTCGATCCCTCTAACGTTCAACTTTTGTAGCTTTTCCTGTTTTCTTTTTTTTATGGTTTAATGATTGTCGTTGGACTTGACTAACCACTGAATAACTCTTTTATCTTTTTTTTTTAATTCTCTAATCGAACCCACCATTCGTCACCCGTAATCCCGTCCCAAAAATACTCTTTTTGTTGTCGTGAAATGACGGACGTGAATATTCTTGCCATATAATGAATAACATTGCGCGTTAATTGTGTTTTTTTTTCTTTTTTTTTTTCCGTGTCGATGATTGTACTTCGAAGTGGCCGAGTAATTCAGTTCAATCGCCCGAGGTGTGATATCAAAGTTTTCCATCTTTCGCTTCCTTTTTTTTTTTTTTTTTTTTTTTTTTTTTGTGCTCCGATAACGCCGGAAATTTTGACGTAAACTTTGAAACTCGCGCTCGGTGCGCAAATGGAATTTTGGCGACTCGTCGTAATTGTAAAATGGTTCCTACTAATAATACATACGCGAGCTGAAAAAAAAAAGAAATGGATTCGATAACATTTGCTTGTTGAGTAGAGCGCGAGAAATAAATAAAAACGCGTAGTAATTATTACACCCGATAGAGTTGCGCGTATAAGACGGAGAAAAAGGGAAGAAACACTGTAGCAATACACGTGCGTACGCGACAGAGTGAAAATGTTGGATTAAGAAGTGTGAGTGCATGAGAACGCGGATGATATAAAAAAAAACTAAACGAAAAAAGAAAAAAAACGAAAAGCAACATAACACGTAGTTGTATAATGATTAATGAATGTTCGAAGCGCGAGAGGGCGAGTGATAGGGAATAGGAGTGAAGATAAATTGTAGTTTAGATTCTATGCGTAGGTTAGGGTTGTACACAATACTCCGAGTATACTAACTGTAGAAATTAAGTGAATTTAGTATCAATACTGACAGGGATGACGCGCAGCGATTTTTTTTTTGTTTTATTATTATCATTACTTGTTCGTTCTTGTTTCGATCTTTTTTTTTTTTTTTTTTTTTTTTTTTTTTTTATATATAGCATCGTGGGCAACGAATTTTAAAATGTGATGTTGTACACGCTACTCGCCGTTGTCCACAATTTTTTAAAAGAAAATTCACGCGTGAGAAACCATCGACACCCCCCGTGACTGTGGATATCATGTAATCCGCGATGCGCGACGATTTAATTCGATAGGCAATACTTTTAATATATATATATATTTTTTTTTCTTTTTTTTTATTGAAAGAAAAAATAATTGTTTTGAAAATTCGCGGCGAGCCTATATGTATAGAGGTATGGATAACGTACAACAGTATACGAGAAATCCCGTGGTAAAAAAAATAAAAATTAACATACATATATATATACATACATATATGTAGGCGTGCGTATACGAATTTAAATGATAATTGATATAGATCAGTGAATTGCGTCCACAGCGCGAGCGGGCGATGTGAGGAATATTATATAACATTTAAAAAAATGGTATGATACAGGAAGGCGGGAGATTTAATGAGAGTGATTGAGCGAATACGAGATAAGAAAAGTTTAAGAGGAGAGGTCGCGATCGATCGAGAGGCATTCGAAACATTAAAATTCAGGTCTATTGTCGGTACAAAGAAAAAAAAACCACTTCTTGCCTTGAAGCTCTCTATACCTATGATAAATATCGAGAAAAGAAACTAAAAAACGAGACAAAGTAACAAAAGAGACATAAGAAAAAAAAAAAAAAGAGATAACTAAACTAAATTAATAAAAAGTAAAACAAGAGATTCTAAGTAATACGAAACTTAAGAAACAAGTTAAAAAAAAAAGTAAAAACAAAAGAGAATCTTCCAGAGTACAAATTTTCATCGGGGTTATTACGGGGCGATGTGGATCTAGCGAGATGCGCCGGTTTTGCATGTTTCAGTCGCCGCGGTAGATTTCGCACCGACACGAAAAAAAAAAAAAAACATAGTGGAGGAGTTGTAGAGCGAAAAAAATAAAAACTCTATAGAGATAATCGGATCAATTACTTAATGAAAATAAAATGAAAATTGGAACATTGAAATCGAAAGAATCATTTAGTGCCATAGTGTTCTCTAATTTTTCACTCGATGGTTAAACTGTACGTTTCTCTTTTCGTTTCTTACTGCAAAAAGAAAGACGACGCATTGTAAAAAAAAAAAAAAAAAAAAAAAACAACTTCATTTTACGTATGCATATTAACCGGATCTCGCCAATACATCGTTGTAGAATGTTAAAAAAAAAAAAAAAACAATTGATTTTAATCCGTGTAATGGCTGCATCAATCGAAACACATATTAATGTTCAACGTTTCAACCAACGAGGTGGCGCGGGTGTCGTCGCGAAACGGCAAAAGTGGACAAATGTAATTTTGGGGGGGATAAACCATAACCGGTGGCTTGAGTTTTCGTGCCGCGCACTTACCCCAAACAGAGATTCGAGTCAAGTATCCCCCTCATCCTCAGCGATAATAGTTTTCTACTATACAGTATTTATATAGCTATATGTATACACACAGAGAGTCCAATGAGTCCATATATATTCGTATATAACTATTATATATACATAGATATATTTTTTACATAAGAAATACGTGAACAGTCGATTAAACTGGTCACCCGAATGGTCCCCCACGTTTATCCACTTGATCCGCGCCACAACCACTAACTTATAATAGTCCGCAATAGTCAAACTTCATCAATTAATATACAACCAACTACAGTATTGCAATAGTTTAATATAAAAAAAAAAAAAGAAAAAGAAACATCGTGCGAGCAGCCAATTGCGACTTTTCGCAACACGATCTCGTTGCTTCGGAACTCCAAAAGTTCGAACTATTGCGATCGTTACGAACGGTCGCGATTGCTGCTGTCTCAGGTACTTATTTAAAAGAAAAAAATGCAAAAATGCACGATCTAAACTACATTATTATTGATAAATGTAATAACAAACTCAGGAAAACTGAAGCAGGCAGGCCGTGATATATACTATTATATACTTAATAGCAACTACTACTACTACTACAGATGTAAAACTTGATGTTTACGTTTATCGATGAGACCTAATTGAGCTCTCAACGCTCTTTGTTTGTTTGTTTCTCCGTTCGTTAGTTCGCGATTTGCGTTCGTTACGAAAATTTGTACAGAATCGAATGTGGTGACAGAAAAAAAAAAAAAAAGAAAAAAATTGAAGGCAGAAAAGACGATAAGGAGTGCGCGACATTTAATGAAAAATGAAAGGATAAACGAGAATAACGCGAGGGCGAGATAAACCACCATAGCTACCTCCATTGTACTATTACAAATATATCAGTCTTCTTGCGTAATACTATGAATAATATTTACCGATAATAATTACTTATGTAAATTCATACACCTACACAAATACCTACACATATACATACGAGATTCACCCAGCCGCAGGCTTCATAATAACGGCAAAGGAAAAATGAGAACGAAAAAAAAAATCGATAAAAAAAAAAAACGAGCCGCGATCTATATACATTATTGTATTAAAAAAACTCTCACGGCTCATCGCACGCATAATAATGTACATACAAAAAAAAACTTATTTACACGTTATACACCAATACGCGAGATGTACTTCCACTGCTTAGTTATTAAGAGTCGCATCAACCCGCGGTACGGCCGGGCGAACGGTAGCGTTATTGACGAAACGAAACAGAATTTACATTAAAAAATGAGATTAAAAAAACGCGAGACAATTGTCAAAAAAAAAAAAAAAAATCTTCCACTGCCAACGTCTCAACGAAATCGACTGTTTCGTAAAAAAAAAAAAAAAAAAAAAAAAAACGAAAATTAACAGTGCTGAATTCCAAATCGACAATGCAATACAAATGTACTTACACAGGACAGTCAAACGCGTACGAAAGAGAGCGGAAGATGATAAGTTCGTCATCGAGTTGATTCATCAATTTTTTTTTTTTTTTTTTAAACGATTATTCATTACTGTTTTACCAGAAATAGCATGACAATTAAAAAAAATCGAGTGTTAATGAGATACCGAAAGATTACGAAAATATGCATGGGAATATGTATGAGAGTAAGTCAGTGCGAGATTGTCAAAAAAAACACTCGGAAAATAAAAAAAAAAACAAAATCCGTGGGCGCATCAAACGAATATACATTTCGCGTGTATATAGTGTATACAGCATAAAAGAAAATAATAATCCCGACACGATTCTCCCAGACCCCCTCCCCCCCAGTCACGTGATATTTACAGAGAACATAATCAGGGACGCGTCATAACCAATAGGTATATTATTATACATAAAATAGATAGTTTCCTAGTGATAGTGATTAGCATGAAAAAAAAGAGATCGTAAGCATTAAATCCGTTAGTTCGTAACTTATTGTCACCCCCTTCTTTTACGATTGTTTTTTTTTTGTTTCTTCTGTTTTATTTTTTTTTTATTAATACCGCGCGGAATAAAAAGCCCCGGAGGGAAAATACATACGTGGCGAGTTCTGTTTGTTTATTTCTTTTTTTTCTAATCATTAGTAGTCGTTTTTATCGTTCACTCGCGTTTAGCGGCGATACAACTTGACGTGCAATTTCGACGTGGCGACGATATGTGTGTGAGAAACTTTTGAGAGAGAAAGAAAGAGAGAGTGAAAAGTGAACGAGAGAAAGGAGAGTAGTAGTACGCGAATAAAACGCGTTCGCCGCTCGGCCGTATTTTCGCGATTACTACTTATCATAAGGTGCTTCAAGAATAATTGTTACGTTACGTTTAATTACACGTCAACTCATACATTATTACGATTATTGTCATTATTAATTATATTAGCTATTATTACGAGGTACGATTTTACTATTTACAATCTTAATCTCATTCTCTCTATTCTCTGTATTGGTAAACTTTTCTGTTTACCGATAATATCGTCGATAATACGCGATACTCCAAATCTCTTTTCCTCGTCTCTTCTTCTCCAATCTTACCTTTGTTTATTGTAAATATTCATACAGTCTAATTTATCTATCGTCATTCTTTAACGATATAGGATCGTTTATTGAAACACGAGATTTTTTTCTTTTTTTTTTCTTCCCCGATATCCCACTTTTAGATCATTTTTCTTTTTCTTTCTCTAACGATCCTTCGCACGTACTACTCGTTACTACTTATGTTCGTTTTTGATTATTATTATTATTTTTTTTTCTGCCATTTCTTAACATGTAAGCCATCCAACTTGCCAATACGAATACAATAAATGTGTTAGAAAATTGAGAGTCACCCTTTATCTTATTTGCATTTATTTGTTTTTTCTACCCTCATTCTCCCGCATACGCTTTGTAAAATTTTGTTTTGCAATTTAACGGTAAGTTAATTATTGTTTCGCTATTGCTTTTTCTTTTGATTTAATAACCGTGAAAGGTATAAACGAACGTGCGTCAGCGCCGATTGAGAGCCGCGTTGATGAGATACGAGAAACAAATGTATACTAAAAAAAAAAAAAAAAAATGGAAAAATAATGAGTGCGGCGCAGTTTTGCGTCCCAATTATACGATATTGAAAT
Organism: Buathra laborator; assembly: GCA_934046635.1. Classification (NCBI taxonomy): domain Eukaryota; kingdom Metazoa; phylum Arthropoda; class Insecta; order Hymenoptera; family Ichneumonidae; genus Buathra; species Buathra laborator. Next base: position 15,722,809 of record OW203892.1, read on the forward strand.
AATTTAATTATACAATACGTAGCTGTGGCTAAGGGTTACTTATTTGTTAATGTTTTAACGCGTCCACAGCCATTGAGCGCTTGGATCGGCGATACGACGATTTAGGCATAATAATTATTGATAAAAATTGATTATAGTTGATTTAAAATAATAATGTAATATGTAATACGGGGAAATAATATTAAGAAGAAAACGGAGAAGAGACTCTCGTCGGATTCGGATAAATCGCTGGATTCGAAGTCGTCGATTCTTGCGACTAAAAGCTTTTCGGTAGCTTAGCCACGGTGGCAATGTGTACGGTTGCGCGCGACCTTCCGATCGATTCGACGCTCTCGTCACCCTCGTATTTTTCACCCGCGGTATATATATTTATATATATAGAGAGATACATATTTATATATATACATATATATACGGTAAAAAATAAACATCCATCCGTCCGAATTCGGAGAGTAAACATTGTATACTATAAATCCAGCGTCGCGAAAACTCGACGGGAAACTTTTCGCTGTCGTTCTTTCTTTTAGGAATGATTATTAAGCTTGCAACGATCATACGAGATCGGGGAGCTAATGTGTTGCGGGGCTCGGTGCCTTTTTGCGGCCTGTTTGTACGCGAATCCGCGCACCGCACGAGTTCGCTCTCGATTTCGAAAAAAACTTCTCTCTGATTTAATCGACAGGAAAAAAAAAAAAAAAATGTTTAAATAAGAAAAATGTATAACAAAAATTTCGTAAATGGGAATATTGATAAACGAGACGAGAGTGAACTTCATAGGTACAGCAGGCGACCACAGTTCCTATTTTGCTCCCCACATTGATAGCGTATTAAGACATCACGTATACATAAATATATATATATTAAAAGAATTTGGAAAAAAAAAAAAATAAAAAAAATAAACACATTGCAACAAAAAAGGTATATTACTTGAATGATATATATATTATGGATACACGAAATATTAAGAACGACGAGTATACAAGAGAATCGATAAGAATCTATATTATATATGAATGATTAGAGCAAAAGATATGTCTTAGAAACAATAAGTACACGTAAATTAACGTTATACTTCGGTATAGTTGTTTAGGATATTCATCGTAGACACGCGCGATTGACAGTTCGTTTTTTTTTTTTTAAGACTCATACGAAAAATATTGTGAATGTGAGTTTTACTTTTTTTTTTTTTAATCGATATGATTGTGTTCGGTTCAATCAAATGCGCCAATACTTCTTATTGACTCCCTAATGAAGCGTGAAGCCCGTCGTTAATTTTATTGTCGATGAATAAATAGATAAATAAATCGCGTCCCGCTTTTTAATTATACTTGTTGGAGACTATTCAATTGATTATGTGCGATTTTTGTAGACTGTCCTTTGTATATATAATTAATATTATTAGTGTAGACTGATAACAATAAACTACGAAAATGGAATTACGTTTTACAGTTACTTTTTAGTTGTAAAAAAAATCAATATAACAGTAAGAAATTAACCCCCACCCTTTCGAAAAAACAAAAAAAAAAATGAAATTTTAGCAAAAAATGTTTTATTCGACAATTCGTTGCATTCCAATTCATGACCACTAAAAAGTTATTTTTATGACGAAAATAATTGTTAATATTTATCATTAATTAATTTATTTTTAAGAATGCAACGATGTACCATCAGCCGAAAGTGTGAGAATTTTCTTGTTCAGCCGAAGCTCACTGTCGACTCGATTCACCGTCAGATGTCGGCACAGTTGCATCGTAAAATCTGGGGAATTGTTATCATTATCGATTGTTATTATTATGAAACTGAAAGTGGGTATTTCGTGATTTGCAGGCCTGTCAACAATGGTTGGCAGAATTGTTAAGAAATGAGAAGTGGGGTAAGGGGCGCACAATCTAAGCCGATAGCGAGTCGGCCAGCTGCGAGCTGACTTCGTGCGCGAATACGGCGGTGCTCTGTCGATGGGAACATCGTCGCAAGGTCTCGACATTTAAAATATAATAAAATTCCGCGATTTCAAAATCCTTAAAACGTTTACAAAAAAAAAAAGAAAAAAAAAAATTTTCAAACCAACACTCCGAAAAAAAAAAAAAAGAGTTTCGCCAAATTGAATTTGAAAAAAACTAAAATGTCGTGTCGTCGCTATAATTATAAATCAAATTAAGAAATGTAAATAATATTTCAACAGTGTTGAAACGAAAGTGACGAAAAAAAAAAAAAAAAGGAAACAAAAGTAAAATTCTTAAATCCGCAATGTTCGCACGAATACGAAGTGATCGGAGAAGGTAGAGACGAGTTTACAAACGTTGGTATATACTCCAAATGCCGTAGTTCACGGGTAGACGTGAACACGGAGTGTGTGTGCGTGTGTGGGTGAGTGAGTGTGTGGAAAGATCGGCGGTTAAACGACGGTGTGTGTTTTACCTGCTGCTGCGGGGCTGCACCTGGACCAACTAGAGCACCGCGATGACAACAAGGGAGCTCTACGTAAAGGTAATTTATCGGAGTCTTTTTCTTTTCAATGTTAACTGCATTCTTATCTTGCGTATTCGAGAGTTGAAACGAAGAAAAAAGTAGCAAATTAATGATCACCGAGCAAACGCAGTTGAACTGCTCTTAGACAACCCCCCCAAGTCGTTCGGTCCTTTCCTTTTAAAAGTAAAAATCAATAGCGACGAGTACAGTCCGCAATCTTAGCCTCGTCTCTCCGTCTATCTACTGTTTACCCTCTTCGGCACGCGCCCATCCGATGATCCGTGTGTTTTGCCTCTGATATTTAATCTAAAGATGTGGGAAATGTGTATATTCGTCTCGAGACTCGGCTCGAAGGAATTATCGATTATCCCAGGTGTTTCTAGGCTCTCTCGGCGCCACGCTGTATACGTTCGCCAACCCCCCCATCGCGATATGTGGGTCAAATTCGTCGGGTGATTTACCGCAGAAATTTCGCGGATTTAACTCAACCGCGAATAATGAAAATCGGACGATTCAACGGCTATTCATTAGAATTTAATGGAAATAAGAGTCAGGAGTTAACTTTTCCCGGTAGAAAACCGGTATGGTATGGTCTCTCCGGTTGGCAAAGAGATTGCACACGCTGCAAGGACCTTTCACACGGTTAAAACGACGTTTCTGATTAATCGTGACTCGGTCATGCGATCGAGGGTTGTCGGAGGTCACAAGGCAGCGCCTGACGATGCTGTACCGCCCCGAGGTTACTCCCCCTTTGCTGATCATCGAACCAAACCCAATGGACGCATCTTACACCCTCAATTCCAACGAAAAAAACCGCTACATTTATTTCTTTTTAATTCAAAGCTAAAAAAAATAAACTGAAATAATTTATTGAAACTTCGCAGTTATCGATGTCGATATATGTAACGAAAAAAAAAAATCGCGAGATAAAAAAAGAAATAATTCATTTAAAAAGATATAAATATATTTATTTCTTTTTTTATCTCGCGATTTTTTTTTCGCGCTATTGTATGCAATAGCGCGTAACACCTGTGTGACTATCGCGTATTTAGTAAAAGTTACGGTTCTTCGGGTTTATGGTCACTGCCACTTAAGGTCGACTAGAATTTCTCGAAGGTCGACAAATCTAAACAGAGAGATAGAGAGAAAGATCATAGCTGAGAAAAGACAGAGATAAACATACGCATCGATCATTGTACGATATCCGAGACTCCTCCATTATCTATTCACACGCTGACTTAATTCAGAGAGGTATTGAGACGAACAAAAAAAAATGAAAGTTGACTCGCGGAGAGTGAGATTTTTTTAAACGGATTTATTCGACGTCGCTTACTGTACCATCGACGGGAGAGGGGGGGGGGGGGGGGGGGGAATATCATACAAACTCAACGAGAGCGTACAGCGGTAGAGAGAAAAGATCGTTCGCACGATCCCAGGGGAATGTGATCGGCTGCTGTTGCTCGTGAAGTCTGACTCTTGGCTCGTCGAGACGCGGGCTACGGTTCTCCGTTCCGGGGCTCAGTCATCGAACCCTTTCTCCTTCTTTCTCTTTCTATCCTTCCTCACCTTTTATCGCGTCACGTGAAAAGGAACGAAACCCCGTTCACCCAGTGGTCCGAGAGCGGCCCCCGGGGGGGGGGGGGGGGAACTCTTTGGGAATTCGCTTGAGTCGAATTCTTGCACGTTGAGTCGTCGTTATGATTTATCTTTTCTTTTTTTTTTTAACAACGATACTCACTCATCATCTCATATTTCCCAATGGGGAAACCCTCGGCTACATCATTCAATATCGACCGCGACTTCTTAAATCAGATGCACGTATCTGCGTTTTTTAATCCGACTTTTTAAAAAAAAATTTTAAATTTCGAGAAATTATTGAATTCAAAAAATGTGTCCATTTACATCGGTTTCAAATTTTTTTTACTTCTATAATTTTTAATATACCGATATTGTGAGTCGACAGATATTTTCCTTATATCGCAACGTTTCGATTTCACTATAATTAAACTTCAAAATATTGATTTACAACGAAGTTTCGTAACGATAAAGACACCGGTCTCTCAGACCGATGTGTGGCGTTGGAGAGGTGTGAAACTGTGTGTGGAATTCTAAGGTTGACGAGATATATATACATATATGATATATAGTAGAGAATTTCGAATGGACGAGGAGCCAAAGAAGCGGGAAAGCCGTTTTCTCGTGTAATTTTACGGATCACAGAGCAAAGGGTCTACACGAGTATATAATCTTTGCTGGGATGGAAAACTTGACCTCGTTACTCTCGTGTTCTCGACTTCTTCGCGAGGGGTTACCTTTCTCATTCTATCCTCTCTCATTAAACTCTCGTAGAGACACTATAGACACTTCGGCGACTCTCCTTTCGTACAACGAGGCTGTAGCGCGCTTTAAACTCTATACGCTACGGTCCGTTCGCGTAAACGGGAGAGCGTGCGTTAAATACGTTTCAGCGAGCTGTACGATATCAACGACGAATGAGGGAACACGTGTACGATTTTGCTTTCGTAGCGAGGAAATATGAAATGATAAAGATACGAGAGACAAGGACGGCGGGCAACGGGTTTAACGATGACGCGCGACAAGGCTCCCTATCGCTCCCACTTTTTTTTTTTTTAACTGTGCAATTGTGATACATTCGAAAGGTTGACTCATCATCGGTAACGGCCTCGGCGTTTACACCGATAAGATATTATACAAACATAACCAACACTTCCCTCCTAAATTCTCTGGAATCGAAATAACACGACTACGTACCGATCAGCTAATGAGCTGATGCTTCTCATCTCTTGTGAACGAAAGATAACGGTGTATTACGTGGCACACTTACGCAAAGTGTATAATCATCTGTCTGGAGAAATTGAAAACGTTTTCTGTATTGCTATTATTTTGCCGTAGATTTTTTTAGCTCCAAGATTCTCGCGCGTTTCATCTCCACCGCTACGCGACAAAAAAAGAATGAAATTATCAGCTCGCGCTTCCGTCAATGTTGCGAACCGACAATATTACGTCGTTTTTTTTTTAAAGAGCTTTGCGATTTTGATTGCGGGACCGTTTATCAAAGGTTGATGTCCTGATCGCTAATACATGAAGAGGTATTTGTTGGGAAAAAAATAGAAAATAATAATATATAATTATTATTAACATTATTTTTTTAATTGATCGCAAAATGACGATAATAATAATAAACAATTATATATTATGATTATTATTGTCATTTTGCAATCAATTAAAAATAATGTTAATAATAATAATATAACTTGTTGATTGTAAAAAAAGACTGCAGAGTTATTTTTCTATGGCTTCTTTTAATCCAAAGTCAACTCAACTATCCACCTAAAATACGTAGACAACTATCGTGTACGCATTTTCTAAATTTAAAGGGGAAAACTAAATATTCCACCCCAATGGAAAACTGTTTATCAAAACTAAATATGATGAAATTAAAAAAAATATATATTTTCAGAAATCGATCAGCGATCGTATAGCTTCTTTATAGAAAATCTTCTTTGGGTTTTTCTACTTTTATTTCTACGTCACCGACGAAGTTTTCATGAGAATGACTTCTTTTAAGGGGATAAAGTTAAAAGTTAGTATAGGGAAGAGTCCACACATAGAAAGTCGCTTGTCGAGTAGTCGAACGGACACAAGCGAGGTGAAGCCGTAGATCGGTAGTCGGTTGGCAAAGCATAGATGTACAGAAGAGAAGCAGCTCGTGCTGCATGCATTCGTTGCATTTAACGCGGACGCCAATACTCCAGAGCTGAGAAACACCGCAGCTAAGCCAGTTTCTTGGTTCGCAAAGTTCTTCCATCTTTTTTTTTCTTTTTCTTACTTCGAAGAAGAAGAAGAGTCGCCCGAGAAACGCTATGCAGTTTCTTGTACCGGGAGCTCACCGGACAGACGACTGCGAAGATCAGCGCAGCGCAACGATCAGCCCTTGAAAACGCAGTCTGCGATGCATCGAACTGCATCGGCTTTAACTCACGCTGCTCTCGTCGATACATACTTTTTTCGATCAGTCACGCGTGAGAGCTTCGCGTCCTCAATATCGAACGAATATCAAAAAATCGATCGATACTGATAATATTTACGAAATTTATTAGCGGGAAAAAAAAAATTATTTCTGGTCTCAGGGGCATCGTAAGTGACAATAAGAACGAAAAATAATTTTCTTTGTATCGCTATAACATTGACCTTTTAATAAAAAAAAAAAAAAAAATCACTGCGAATGTTGTATTCGTAATTATCTCACTTTGCGTTCTTTCATATTGATAAAATAATAAAATTTATTAGTAAGATAAAAAATAAAATTCTATTTTTTCTCACAAACATCGTAAGTAAAAATAAGAACGAAAAATCTTTTTTTTGTTTTGTATGGCTGTACCATTAACCTTGATCCACGTAATTATAGTTAAAAATCGCTATATTCGTCTGTATTAGTAATTAGTTCTCTTTGCATTCTTTCATTAACATTAGTTTCATTAAAACATTCAAAATTCTCATAAAGGGCTAAACATTGCGTGGGAATGGCGTCAATCTCGTGTCTCAACATTTCTTTTCCTTCCGAGTATCTTGTAATAATAATTGCTTTTATACCCGGTAGCCGCTGGGGAGGGGGGGGGGGGATGCCGCTCTGGGTCTATCGTCTAGAAAGCTTGGGAAAATATTTCTCGGGAATGCCCCGTTCCCCGCCGTAGGCGAAGGAAACAGCCTCGAGGGTTTTCGAGCGCTCCGTGTTCTCGCGAATTACTATAGTTCGCATTGCTCGAAGAGCCATGGAAGAGATACGCTCGAGTTGTCGCGAAGAAGAGGACTCGAACGAACGGACATCATTGAAAATAATTTAAAAAACTCGACGTTCAAGCTTTTCAATTGTAATTGCAACGACGATCGGTTCGCTGACGATTCGATCGTCGAAGAAGCGCGGACAGCATCGTCTTCGACAACTGTGAGAAAATCCACCGACGAATAAATAGCACGCGATATTAAAGAAAAAAAAAAAAATTGATCACGGATGCGCGTGCAGCGATGAGAATTTTTTTTCTTTCTCTTCCGTACCCTCGAATCGCGCCACGTGCTCGAGCGAAAGTTTTCTCGCTTCATTGTGCAAGTCGTTAACCCGTACGGCAACCAACACTTCGGAGATCGCGGAGTTTCATATTAAATTACTTAATCCCGCCCCTCCCGACGATGTCGACGATAACAGCGTAGTCTCGCGTTATTGTAAACTTCATAATATGAAGGAAGAAATAAAGAAAAAAAATTTTGCAACGATTTAATAACACACGTCTTCTGCTGTATTATTGTTATGTGAAATTCTGTTATGGAATATCTCGCGCCATTGCAACGTCGTAGTTTAGTTGATAAACAACAGTATTATAGGAAACCCAAGTGGACGACGTGACGACGTAACAATAACACCGCATTCCGTGTAATCTGCATAATTTCACTGTCCTCCCCTCACGTATCTCTCCCTCCGTCGTGTTGCAATTGTAATTATTACGATTGAACGTTCGGGGGGTTGAGCTTCATGATCGTGATCTGGATTCCCGGTTTTTGTTACGAAACATTCGTGTTTTGTACATTCTGCGTCGGCGAGCGGCAAAACGCGGAAAAGATCGACGCAGCGTCGATGCTTCGCTCGATCGACGACAATTTGTATACTCACACATTTTTACTTCATTCATTTATTATTCGATTTTTTTTGTATTTGTATTCTATTCATGTGTTCGTACGTCGAATTGCAAGTGTGTCAATGTGAATTCGCACGCTTGTCCTCCGCAAGGCTCGGCCGATGGGATGGGACTCCGGGCGAACGTGAGTCGTCGTATACCTGGTTTACGTAATTTTTTTATCGCTTCTACGTATAATCTTTAACGCATTACTGAAGCGGTTCCGTTACGCGTAGTCTTGTCGTATAAAAATGAAAAAAAAAAAAAAAAAAAAAAACGACCCGCGTAAGAAAGACTAATAACTTTTTTTTTAATTCTGAAAATTAATTGAGGTCAAGTTGTTTGTGTATTCAGATCTTCGATTGTAATTTTGTTTAATTGCTTTTCAAGTTAGAGACTTCGATATGCAATAGCGTTTTGCAATGTTTAAGGTAGTGGTATCGTGACGATCTTAACCAAAGATATAATCGTGTGTAGATCTCTTAAAAATCGATGATTTTATCGGCACAACATAGAAAAATTTATAAAACATCTAATATTAAGATGGTACTTCGGGCGAACGTGAGTCGTCGTGAAAAATGAAAGGAATATTAATTGCTGACGCGAAACTTCTTGCATAAATCATTTTTGTCATACAGATGAGAATAAACGTGTTTGTAAACTCTCCACGCGTTTAACCGATTTTTTAAGACTCGATCTTTAAATGTGACGGTAAATAATTATAATTTTTTTTTTCAAGGTATTCATGTAATTCCTGTCCATCGCACTATCGTTTTTTATTACCTTTTTGCATGCAGTTTGACGCTCCGATTTTAAAATGTTTTTAAAACATTTTTTGTCTATAGGTTATACGCAAATGATGCTAACTTCGGGTGTTAATATTTCGGCTTCGGGACAGAAAAAAAAAAACATTTGGAGGTTCGCATTTAACGCGTAAAAAATAGCCTTTATAAAAAAAATATTTTTTTTTTACGAACTGCTCGAACTGATCTTATGATTTTTTTTTAATAAAAAAACGATCGATTTTGTATAAAAAATTTTATGCAACGATCGAACTGCTCTTATGATTTTTTTTTATAAAACAAATTGGAATTGGATTGGAAAATTGGTTGATTGGAAATTGCAATAATAATAATTTATGTATTGATCGTCCAGTTCGAGACATCGATATGCAGTACAGCGGCTAAGCAAGCGAGAAATTCATTCCATACATACGATAGAGAACGAGCTATTAAAAAAAAATCGAGATAAGCAATAATTGGCGAAGCTCTCGAAGCAAGAATAACCGGCTAGTCGGTGGACGTAACCGATCGCGACTACCTTTTCCATTCGCGTCCGCGTGTGTGGAAGAACTCTACGCGTAAAAAAAAACTCACCGTTTCAAAGATGCCGCTTCGTCTCGTTTCCCATCGAGTGAGAACGATGAAAACATCCCGATTACGGCTTCCCTCGAGACTCCTCTTTTATGCAATCCCTCAACACCGTCCAGACTAATACACGAGAGTGTGTGCTACGCTCGAAAGACGGCAAAAGCGAAGTTCACGGTTGCATTTCAAAATCAAGCTGTCGAGATCGTCTACGCGCCCGAGACGCATCGCTGACCCAACGATTTAATTGACCGCGATGAAAATCCCAACGAAGCGTCAAATCTTCGAGTAATTAATTAATTTTCGTGTTGAAGATTCCTTTTAAAGATTGATGCACACTGTTGAGTTATTGTTCGATTAAAATGAAACTTTAGTGTTTTTTTTTTTTTCTCAATTTTTTTATAAAGTACTGAATTTATTAAGAAACGTATTTAAATTTTTTTTTTTTCCTGATTTTTCGTAAAGTGCAGAATTTATTAAGAAATTATTTAAAAATCTTGTTTTTTTAATTAACAAATCAATTCTAAGCAAATACGTTATGAAACAACAGTGTTGTCGGTTCGAAATAGGTTTTACGTAAGTAGACGAGTTCGATGAGATTCTGTTTTTTTTTTAATTCTTCGTCTTCTCTCATTCTCATTGATAATCATTATGTTTTCATCGGTGGGACGGTTTTCTGCGTATTTTGCGTGGAACAAGGTTGTCGACTCGCTTTCGTGTCGCGCGTACGACGCGGCTAAGCACCACATATACAAGATTGACGAGGGAGTCGCAAGACAGTGGAGGCATTTGATTTTCTCGTGACCCCTATTCGCGCACCGGTGACCACTCTTTATAGCGCGCATACATACCTCTCTCCGCTATGGTTATTTCTTTCTTTCGTACGGTACGTACCGTTAGCCGTGGGCTACGCGCCGGCTATTCTAAAGTCGCTGATGTCTTTTGACGCTCCGAAAAAAAAGAGGGAAAAAAAAACTACGAGAACGGAGTAACGCGCACTACCATTGTAGGCGTCGAACCTGAACCTGGTTACGTCGAGTAACGCAAGAAAAAAAAGTACCGTTCGATATATGCACGCCATTCGAATTTTTCGGAGCATTTTTTTTTATCTGCATTCAAAGAAGCGAGGAAAATGGTTTAATGCTTTTTTTTTTTTCTTTTTTTTTCAGGGTGGGAAAGTATGGGTACCCCATCCGGAAAAAATATGGGAGGGTGCCGTACTTTTGGAGGATTACAAAGCGAATCAAGAAACTGTAACCGTCCACACAGACGACTCAAATCAGAAGAAAATATTGGAGATAAAATCGGACGGAGATCTTCCACCATTGAGAAATCCGGATATTCTCATCGGCGAGAACAATCTCACGTCGCTGTCGTTTCTTCACGAACCCGCTGTTCTCTACAATCTACAGATACGATTTCAACGACACTGCATATACACCTATTGCGGCATCGTTCTCGTTGCTTTCAATCCTTACGACGAATTACCGATATACGGCAACGACACGATATGGGCTTACAGGGGACAAGCTATGGGCGATCTCGAGCCCCATATATTCGCGGTGGCCGAAGAAGCGTACACCAAACTCGAAAGGTAAGATACATTTTTAAAAAATTAAGAGTACCAAAAAAAATTAACATTTTCCTACCGAAAAAAAAATGATATCCCGAATTCGTTTTTCTGTGGTAAAAAAAAGATGTTTATTTTTTGTAAAAAAGGTACAAACATTTATAGTTCACACATCCGCCATTTTTTCTTTTTAATTTGACCAAAAAAAAAGCTATTACCGTTATAAAAATTTTTGTTAACTTTACAAATTATTTTCGTAAAATTAATGAAAAAAAATGTTTGCGAAACGAACAAACAGTTTTTACCGCGTGGATTTTAGGGTCAGCGCGAACAAATACCTACTAGTAAACATGTCGTCGGAACATTTTTTGACAATCTTCGATATGACGCAAAAAATTGCAAGTTTACCGGTGCATCGGTGCATTTTTTTTTCGCTCTTTTCTTCGTATTCTAACGGCTTGAAAAAACAATTCTGTTAGTTCGCACAGTGCTCTGCAATTTTTTATTCTTCATAGAAAAATATAGGCATTGGAGTTTTCCCAGAAATTTCATCACGAAGCAATGATATGGCTATTTAAAAATACATGTTAAATCGCCGTCTCTCGTAAAATTGGTTGAACAAAAGAATATTGTCACTCGTCGTTTCACGGCTTAAGCTAATATGTTTTTTTTTTATCGTTGACCGCGAATCAACCACTTATTTAATTGCGTCTTAAAGTCGTCTTAAATAAAAAATAAAAAGTTTACATTCGCATCCTTTTTATTTTTCTTGATGTTTTAATTTTTCTCGATTATTAGTTAAAAAAAAGTAATGTACGCGACCAATCAGCATGAATAATTTTCATGTTTTCAATGTCTCTGTTTCAGAGAAAGTCACGATCAGTCAATAATAGTATCAGGCGAGTCGGGTGCCGGTAAAACGGTATCAGCCAAATACGCTATGAGATATTTCGCGACTGTGGGCGGTTCATCAACGGAGACGCAAGTAGAAAAGAAAGTATTGGCCTCGTCGCCGCTGATGGAGGCATTCGGAAACGCTAAGACAACGAGAAACGATAATTCCTCGAGGTTCGGAAAATTCATCGAGATACACTTCAACAAAACTTATCATCTAACCGGCGCTAGTATGAGGACTTATCTTTTGGAAAAATCGAGAGTTGTGTTTCAAGTGAGAAATCATTGAATTAATTTCTTTTCATCCCTTTTCTTTGTTTATAAATCAATTTTTTGGTACTTATATATAATATATTTGCATGTTTTTTATTCGCAGGCCACCGAGGAACGAAATTATCACATTTTTTATCAAATGTGCTCCGCTGCAAAGGCATACAAGGGTCACAAGCAAAATCGTTTCGATCACTTGTATCTAAGCGATCAGAACAATTTTCAATATCTTAATCAGGGTAACAGTTCGGTTATTCGGGGTGTGGACGACGTTGCTTGCTTCGACGATACAGTGGCCGCTCTTTCGAGACTCGGCTTCAATGCCCGACAACAGGACGATTTGTTTCGCGTATTAGCCGCTATACTTCACTTAGGAAATGTAAATATAAGGAATTGCGATATGCAGGAATCGGGCGGCGGGGATTCCGATGGCAGTAGTATTTCCGTGAGTAAAATTTTACACTCACATTTAAATTCCCCTCCTAAGCGACGTAATTCCTCGAATTACAGTAGTTTTCGGCACTTTAAGGTCAAAAAACGGGTTTTTTTTTTTTTTTTCAGTAAAAAAAATCATATAAAAAAACTACATGTGTCTAATTATTCGTACCGTCTTGAACATGTGAAAAAAGCCCGCGGTTTAAATATAACAACTTTGTGAATTTAATTAAAAAAAAAAATTCTATTAAAAAAAAAAAAAAATGTCCTATAATTTTTAATATTTTGATCTCACGATTTTACCACGCGGAATTAACAATACGATTTTTTTTCACCCAATATAAAAAAAAATTCAAAACGCTTTGTTGCGCTTAAAATTGCTGAAATAATCTCAATAATTCCTATCAATTACAAATAATTTAAAATCGTCGCGAATATTATAGATAACGAATTGAAAAAAATGTGTTTTTTTTTTCAACAGACGTCAGATAAGCATCTTCTGGCGTTCGCCGATCTCCTCGGCATCGACGTGAATTCCATGAGGAAATGGTTGTGTCACAGAAAAATCGTATCGATGAGAGACGTGATACTAAAGCCAATGAACGTCGATCAGGCTTACGGTGCCCGCGACGCTCTCGCAAAACACATCTACGCCGAGCTCTTTAATTTCATCGTCGAGGGAATAAACAATTCTCTCCAAACGCAAAGTAAATCTCAGTGTTTCATCGGCGTTCTCGATATCTACGGTTTCGAGACATTCGAGATAAATTCATTCGAACAATTCTGCATCAATTACGCGAACGAGAAGCTTCAGCAGCAATTTAATCAGCACGTATTTAAACTCGAACAGGAGGAATATCTCAAAGAAGAGATCGAATGGACTTTCATAGATTTTTACGACAATCAGCCGTGCATCGATCTCATAGAAACAAAATTAGGTATTCTCGATCTTCTCGACGAGGAGTGTAGAATGCCGAAAGGTTCGGACGCCTCGTGGGGCGAAAAGCTCTACTCAAAGTGCGTAAAATCGAAACACTTCGAGAAGCCAAGATTCGGTACATCGGCCTTTTTGATCCATCATTTCGCGGATCTCGTGCAATATCAGACACTGGGATTTCTCGAGAAAAATCGCGACACCGTGATGGAGGAACAGATCGAAGTATTGCGAAGCGGTGAGAACAAATTATTGAAAAAATTATTTTCCGACGAGGATCCGAAGCTTTCGGTGCCGAATGTGAAGATCAAGATATCGGCGCAAAAACCGTCGGTCAACAGTCCGAAGCAAAATAAAAAAACCGTTGGTTCGCAATTCCGCGATTCCTTGAATATGTTAATGTCGACGCTCAACGCGACAACGCCGCATTACGTTCGTTGCATTAAACCGAACGATACGAAGGAAGCGTTCGAATACAATCCCGTGAGAGCCGTTCAACAATTGCGCGCTTGCGGTGTACTCGAGACGATAAGAATATCGGCCGCCGGTTTTCCAAGTCAGCGTACATACGCCGATTTTTTTCAACGTTTTCGTTGTTTATGCAAATTCAAGGAGATACGACGGGACGATTTACGGGAAACTTGTCGACGAATTCTCGCAACTTACATCAAAGATGAGGATAAATTTAAATTTGGCAAAACGAAAGTACTTTTCAGAGCCGGACAAGTGGCTTATTTGGAGAAATTACGAGGGGAGAGGCAGCGCGACGCTTGCATGATGATACAAAAGATCGTTAGGGGTCTTATCTGCCGAACGAGATATCAGAAGATCCGAAGAGCGATACTGGGACTACAGAGACACGCGAGGGGATGTCTCGCGAGGCAAAAGGCTCAAGACGTGCGTCGCGAGAGAGCGGCGATTAAGATACAATCGTGTGCTAAGGGTTGGTTAGCGAGAAATCGCTTTTTGCGAATTAAACGCACAATCGTCGGACTACAAAAGTACGGACGCGGATGGATGGCTCGCGCGAGATATCGAACGATGCAGGACAACGCGGCGGCTATGACGATACAGAGATTCGCACGTGGATATCTCGTGCGCAGAGCTTGCAAAAAGAAAATCAACGACGTTATAATCGTACAGTGTTGCGTTAGGAAATTCTTAGCTAGAAGAATATTCCGCAGATTAAAGGCTGAGGCTAGAAGCGTCGAACACGTCAAGACTCTCAACAAGGGTCTCGAGAAGAAAATCATATCGATGCAACACAGAATCAACGAGATCGTGAGTACAATTGCCAATTTTTTGTTTTCACTATTATAATTGGTATAATAAATTAAATACAATAATAACTTATTCATTATTTCGTTATTATTATTAATTAAATAATTAATAACAATAAAAATAATAATAAATTAATCATTAATCATAGTAATAATATAAATGCTATAAAAGTCCATTATTTTGAAAATATTTTTCATAATTATTTTTAATAAAATTCTTATATTCGTTTTTTTGCAGATGAAAGAAAATCAGTACTTGAAAACCGTGCAAAACGAGGTGATGGACTTGAAGTCGAAGGTCGAATCTCTGAAGGCTGTTGAGATGGAGAACAAAAAATTGAACGGTGTGGTACTGGCGAAAGATAAAGAGTTGGAGAAGATGCAGGAGATACTGAAGCAGGAGAGGGACGAGAAAATGGATCTGTTGAACGAGCAGGAAAAACACGGTAACCTGAAGGAGGAAGAAAACGAGAAGTTGCGCGAGGAGAACGAACGATTGCGCAAGGAACTCTCGGGAGCGAGCGAGAAATTAAAGACGAATCAACAGGGCGCGGAGGAGAATCTGAAGAATCGTTTGGAACAAGAGAAAGATCTGTTGCTGCTGGATCAGGATCAGGATAGGGGAGCTTATCAACGACTTCTCAAGGATTATCACGAACTCGAAGAACACGCAGAGATGCTGGAAAAGAAATTGGCTCTACACGTTCCCGGACATTCGAGATCGTTGAGCAATGCTTCCAGCGGAAGTGGACAAATCGTATCTGCAGAACTTCCGCCCGATGATCATAATATCGTAAGATATATTTTTTTTTTGTTTTTTTTTTGTTTTAGTCTTTAAAGTTTTATTCAAAAATTTAATTTTTTTATTTAATTCATTACGAAGGACTTTGGCTACGGATCCGTTCGATCGACGGCATCGTCGACGACACCGTATTCGAGAGTCGAAACAATCGATTGGAATCAGCATCGATCCGATAGTCCGCCGGACGGCGAAACTCAATCTGCGGGAAAATCCCCACCGGAAACTAACGGTCCCACGCAACCACCCGTCGACGTTGGTTTGGTTCTTAAATTACAACAAAAACTGAAGGACGTCGAGAAAGCCAATGGCAGACTCGTAAGAATGGTCGAAGATCTCGAGCGCGATAGCCCCGAGGAATCTTCAAGAACTCAGGACAGTTTCAGGGTAAATTTCGAAGAAATAAAAAAAAAAAACACACAACTTTTTTGAATTTCATATAAATTCTAATTAATTTTAAATGCATTACAGCTTCAAGAGCTCGAGATGGAAAACGCTCAGTT
The DNA here is from genome assembly GCA_934046635.1 of Buathra laborator. Lineage (NCBI taxonomy): Eukaryota > Metazoa > Arthropoda > Insecta > Hymenoptera > Ichneumonidae > Buathra > Buathra laborator. The sequence continues at coordinate 15,739,020 of OW203892.1, forward strand.
GAAAAAGGATCTTGGATCGTTGAGGAAAACCGTCGCCGAAGCGGATCCTACCACAGCTCAGCATCAACTGATGGGTACAATGAGAAATAACTGATATTCCGATGCTTCCTGTTATCCGAGATTTTTTTTTTTTTTGTTTTTGCTAAAAGAACATTTTTATCGCAGGACAATTCGACGCGTTACAAGAGGAACTCGAAAGACGACGAGAAGAGTGCATTCAGCTGCACAGCGTTCTCGCCGATCACACGAGAAGAATGAAGAGTCTCGGATCGAATTACGGACGCGATGTCGACATCGTCAACGAGGACGGTGAACTTGTACTCGCTTTCGAGGCGCAGAAAAAAATTAACAGGTAAAAAAAATCGAAAATCTCAAAAAAAAAAAAAATCAAAATGGTGATTCTACGAAAAAAACTCTCGTATCTAGATAATCCCATTGTGATATCTAATCGTAATGCTTTATCGTTTGTGCATGCAATACGTCTTAAATCAGTAGACTTAAAACGAAACGAAGGGCCTCGACAGTGTGAGTTGAGCAGATAACACCGTTATTGTAGATCGAAGAAAAAAAAATCCACAAACACGAATTAATCTTCGAGAAAAAAAAATACGCTGAAGATATATCTATGATAGTTATGTAATTGAGAATAATATTTTATTTTAAAGACAACTCGAGGACGAGCTGCAGAGCAAGGAAAAAGGTTGGAGAGCTCAGAGGGACGACTGGCGCGGCGAGATCGACCGATTGCAGGAAGAAATTCTCAAACAACAAAAATTACTCTCCGTCAATCTTAGTAAAGCGCCGCAAACGCAGAACGAGGCTTACATGCAGCACGAGATAACGCGATTGACGTCCGAAAATTTGGTTAGTAAATTTCTCAAAATAATATTAATTACTACAATAACACAATGAATAAACGATGATTATTATTATTTTTTTTTATTCCGTCAGGAGTTGCAAGAACGTTACGACAAGATCGCGGAAGAGTGCCGGAAGTTGAAAAAACAGTGCAAGATACTTGCAAAACGGCTCAAGGACGCAGGATGTAAGTATTTTTTTCAGTCATTTCCGGTTTTTTTTTTTTTTTTTTTTTTTTACAATTTTCTAAATGGATGTCTTATTCTGATGCGCGCAAAAAGGCGACGGAGATGATATTCGAGAGTCTAGAGATCGTTTCTATGCGATGCACAGGGGTGGCGGTGAGTGGAGATAGATGCGAAAAAAAAAAAAACATCCAGATCTGCTTTTTTTTTATTGCCATTCGCTCGAGATACGTAAATTCGTATAATTCATTCGCACTATCGGACCATAACTCACAGCGTCTCATTTCGTATTTCGAAGCGCTTGAAATTCCAAACTTGAATTCTCATCTCGTATTTTTGCATCTTATTACAGTGCCGGATAGCATGGAAAGCGCCAACGATTCCGCGGTTGTTTCGACGACGACGCACTCGTCCGCCGATAGTGGAAGTCACATGCCAACGATTCGTAAGAAGGAACGAGATTACGAAGGAATGTTTGAATTCAAGAAGGAAGAAATCACTGTAGTGATAAGACATCTCGTCATAGGTACGAACAGTGATGCAAAATCTGTTTTATATTCGCGACTATTTTTCTTTTTAATCTTTTCATTGTCTGATAATACCGAAAAAAACAAACAAAAATCGATTTAATACAATTTATAAAAGTTTCATAATAATAATAATAACGTTGTTATTTTTTATTTTTTCTTAATTAATTTGTATTTTTTGTTTTTTTTTTTTTTTTCAGACTTAAAACCGCGAGTGGCGGTGACTCTCTTACCGGGACTTCCGGCTTACATTCTCTTCATGTGCATAAGGCACACGGACTGTATAAACGACGACGACAAAGTTCGTTCGCTTCTGACGGGTTATCTCAACGCGGTAAAAAGAGTCATAAAGAAACGCGAGGATTTCGATTCGGGGGTACTGTGGCTCGCGAATACGTTGAGACTACTTCACAATATGAAGCAATATTCCGGTGACAAGCCGTTTCAGATCGAGAATACACCGCGACAGAACGAGCAGTGTCTGCGAAACTTCGATCTCAGCGAGTATCGTGTTGTTTTGAGTAACGTAGCGTTGTGGATATTCAATAATATCGTAACGCATCTGAAAGAAAGAATTCAAGCACTGACGGTGCCGGCGCTGCTCGAGCACGAGGCGATCTCCGGCTTAAACTCGAAAGAACCCGGACGCGCGCGATCGTCGTCGGTCGGCGAGGAACGCAAATCGACGCAACAAAAACTCGACAAGCTACTCGACGAGTTGAGTTCGGTGCACAAGACGCTACAGTATCACGGTGTCGATCCCGAAATCGTAACGCAATTGTTCAAACAATTGTTTTACTTCATGTGCGCAAGCGCGCTGAATAATTTGCTACTGAGAAACGAACTGTGTCACTGGACGAAGGGAATGCAAATAAGATACAATTTGAGTCATTTAGAACAATGGGCGAGAGATCAACGTCTCGTTTCGGCCGTCGAAGCCCTGCAGCCTATAATACAAGCTGCTCAACTGTTGCAAGCGCGAAAGAATGACGAAGATGTCAATTCGGTGTGCGAGATGTGCAATAAATTAACGGCCAATCAGATCGTAAAGATTTTGAACCTTTACACGCCGGCCGACGAATTCGAGACACGCGTGCCGGTGTCGTTTATCAAAATGGTGCAAGAAAAATTAGAACAACGTCGCGAGAACAACGAACAGGTAAAAAAAAAGTTTATTTTCTTTTTTAAACGAGTAATTGACGTTTTTTTTGTCGAGACAAAGTTTCAGATGTTAATTTCGATGTTTCGAAATTACGGAGCTTTGGGGGCATCAACAAGAAAAAAAATTAACTCACCTTGAATTATCGGGTCCGTGATGTTCGGTCACTCGTTGAAGGATCTCCCGCCGGGTTCACTTGCTTCACAAACACAGTTCAAAGTACTTTTATTCGGATTTCGGTACTCGCGCGAATTTTCGATCGCAACCGCGCGCACGGTCGCTCCGAGCTTTGCGGACGTACTAACGCAATCAAACGACGAAAAACTCAACATATTTGAAAAAACATTTATTGGCGAGCAACGATCTTTAAACGGTCTTTAACATCTTTACGATCTTTAAACAAAGAAACTAAAAAAAATTACATTCGACGTTTCGAAGTTTCGGGTCTTTGTTAACGCGATCGAAAAAAACCAATTAAGGGGGGAGCCTGCTTTAGAGGCTTCAAAAAATCGATTTTTTCGAGGATTTTTTTGGGAAGGAAAGAAATATCCGATTGAAACGAAACTTTCAGGGTTTATTGTTATATATTTCAACAGTCTTCTCAATTTTTTTCATTAAGATACATGTCATATTATGCCTGGTACAAGCATTTCGCCGAGGCGCCTCGAATGTGCATTTGTCGTGCGGCGGGAAAGATGCAGGTCGCAATTTCCATCTGAAACAAAGAACCCAAAAATTTTTTTATTTTTCAATAGTATAGCTTCTAGTTAATCCAAGAAAATTCAACAAAAAGTGAAAAATTCAACAATTTTTCGCAAATTGAAAAAAAAAAAATCATTTTTTTGGAAAAAAAAATTCACTTTAGATTGTTTAAAAAGTGGGTTAATTTTAACTTTCTTAAGGTTTTCTAGGTTCAACTAGAAGAGAATTTAATCCCGAATACAATCCATTTTGTCTCGTTTCGATAGGACGTTTAATTTTTTCCCTATTTTTCCCGCCAATTAGGAAAAATCGTAAAAATGAAAAACCGAGAAGTCGCGCGTCCAAGTTTTCGTATATAAAAAACCGTAATTTCCTTGAACTTACCGCATTAATATGCTAATCAGCGATTCCTGGTTCATAGAGTTGCCCTTCAGACTCTTCAAAAAACTGGTTTTCGCCCAGATTTTCGGGTCTGCGGGCTGTTCTGGCCTCTTTACTTGAAAATGAAGAGCGCCTGTTTTCTCGGATGACGCGCTCCTTGTCGGCACTCTCAGGGAAATTGTTGCATTGCTGTCCAATTTTCAGATCTAGTAACTGCATGGTTTTCAATGCGGCATTGTAGCCTTCATTGAACATTCCTCCAGCGATTTAAGCAGCAATCTCGACGATTTTAATGCCTGAGTGAAGGTGTTTAGGTGTCATGCGCCACACAGTGGAATTGAACGACTCGTTCGCATTTTGTGTCTGACCACCCAAACACCTCGTTAGCAGCTCGTCCTTAGATAATTCCTTGTACACAGGACGAATGTGCTTCTCTTTGCGCTTCAGCTTTACTTCAGCTTTGCGTCACTCACACGCGCACCGAGCGATCCGGCCGCTCGTATACCTGCTCGACGCTTGCTCACTATTTCTTCTGTAACTCCGAAAATATTTAGAATTTGCTTCGGAAATTTTAGGGACACATTCTTGGATAGTTTAGGAAGACATTTATGCAAAAAAAAAAAATCGATTTTTTGAAACCTCTAAAGCAGGCTCCCCCCTTAACCATCAACTGTCGTAATTCGGTTGTTCGGTTATTCATTCAGGGACACTTTGCATAATTTGTTTCATAAAGGATATTCGCGAATCTAAAGCACATTTACTTGTGTTTCGATATTCGCGCCGCAACTTTTCGACCATAAACACGCACACTGTCGTCGGAGCTTCATCGACGTACTAACACAATCAAGCGAGACGAACGAGACTCGCCGACTTTTAACGGACTCTCGCTGGCGGTGATTGGCTGAGCCGGACCCCCACTTTGCCACCGCACAACGGTCATCGCGTTTGAATTTGTTTAAAAGGATTATCCATTAATCGATTTACAGAAGAATATGACATTTACGCGTTTTAACTAATTTGTAATGTTTTATTTTCTTGTTGCAGTTACTAATGGACCTGAAGTACTCGTATCCCGTGAGATTCCCCTTCAACCCGTCAAATATTCGATTGGAAGACATCGAAGTACCCGAAGTTTTGCATCTACCAATGCTCAAGAAGGTCTAGAAAAGAAACTAATTGGATACAACAATGAGCAACGAGAGATGGATTTGCGAAGTTTAATTTGAATCACGTTTGGGGAATAGCCCAATATTCGGTAAACGCGACGGGGAAAGTTATGGTGACGATAGAGAGAATGGTCGAAGTTTCAAGAGTAATAAAAAAAAAATGGGCGAGACGTTATAGATACACGCGGCATGCGCCGATCATTCGAGGATATATATCACACACACGTTTTATATATTTTTTTTTACGCGAGTAATTTGTATTTATCCAGAGTGCATTAATTGCGCAGTACTTAAATAACACTTACGCCATACAAAAACCATATAAACGGAAACAAAGCGGAAACAAAAAAAAACAAAAACAAACCTATTGTGAACGACTTCCAGTTCAGCGCGAATGATGAAGAGATAAATATATATATAAATATGTTCGTTATTAGACTATAGTATATATAAATGTTGAAGAGGACAAGTGATGTAGGAATAATAATAATATTTAAACGCCCCGAGTGAAAGAAAGAAAAGAAAAATGTACTGATATTACGAACCAACGCTATAGTTATACTTTAATGTATAAAAAAAAAGAAAACAAACAATTAATGCATAGTGCTGCCGGTCTACCGACCGTTAGGGATATTTTCCTGAATTAGCGCGTATCGTAGTATAATATTTCGCGCCTCTATCGCATCTCATCGCATCGATACACAATTAATTAGGCAATTGATTTTCCTCGATTATCGATAAGACTTCAATATTTTTTTGGCTATTGCGTCAATAGAAGAAAAATAATAATTGATTCGACGATTTTTTTGTGCCGGATGAAGGCTCGATAGAGGTCCGATTGTAAAGTAATTCACGTGTAAAAAAAAAAAAAAAAAAAACGAGAGACGGGGGAAGAAAGTGATAAACGAGCGAAAGAAATGTAATAATATTACGACGGCCACGATAGTATATTTTGTTATACGAAAGAGCAATTTGTCGCCCGAGTCGAAAGCGGTAAGCGAGAAAGGAGTTTAGCTATCGGTCCGTTGAAAGTAATGAGAGGTATATATTGTTGTTACGTTATCGATTTGTCAGATCTACGAGATACCAGAGCTGAGATAGTGCCATTGAGTTGATAAAGTGAATTCAATCGTAAATTCCATTTCTTTTTTCTTGAAAAACGCGCTGAACGATCTGCGATCGATTAATTGCGCGTCGGGATGTAAATGACCGTTCCATAGATTATATAAAAAAAATTATAAAAAAAAAAAAAATTCTCGAAGAATCACGAAGATTCTTCGACTCACCGATTGTAAAGCTGAGAGAGAGATGTAATAATCTATTTCCAACGGATACATCACCTAGAGAATCGATGTGACAAATTTATTTGTTCCTAAAGATATAATAAATTATCGTTGACGAAAAAAAAAACAAAAAACATCGAAGTATTTTTTTTCCCCTTTAATTACGCGTAACTCTCACCCGGCAATATTTTTTCAGCTGATCACCGATGACGAACGTGGCGATTGGTTCGGGATAAGCGGAAGACAAACATTAAGCAATGAGGAGACAGTCGTATTACAAGTATTACAATCTGTTTAATGCCGTATAAATTAGAGTCTACGTTGTCGGTCAACGTAGACAGACACAATGCGTGAATGATAAAAATGTCGCGTGTAGTTGTGTGCAATAAAAAAATATGAAGAAAAAGAAACAAAATGCTTAAACGAAGCGCAAGGATACGGAGTTAGCGTTGAACAGGCGTAAATGATAATTAATCGTGTTTTTGCTTAATTTGTTCCTTATTAACTCGATAATTCGTTTTTTTTTTTGTTGTATTAAATATATAATGAGAAAACGTTAAGTTCTATTTAGGCGTAATCACCGGGATCGGCCGGAGATCGAATATCGTCGATCTTCAGAATCATCTTGACGAGTTGCGTAGCCAACAGAATTTGTTGAGTTTTGCTCTTCAGTGATTCGATAACATTCTGAACTTTCATATCCGATGTTCCGCAATTCATGCAATCGATTCCGAGAGCAGGATTTTTCTCGGACAATTGAAGGGCTTTCGTTTCGGCGAGAGCGTCGACGGCTGAGAGGCCGGCGTTCTCGGCGAGTGCCATTGGGATTGCCTCGAGAGCGTCGGAGAACGCGCGGAAGGCGTATTGCTCAAGAGAGCTGATACTGTCGGCGTGGGCGGCGCAGGCGAGAGCGCATGAAATTTCAGCGGCACCACCTCCGTAGACGATTCTCTCGTCGGTTACCAAGTTACGTACGGCGCACAAAGCGTCGTGGAGCGAACGTTTGGCTTCTTCGACAATCTGGCGAAAGAAAACGAAAAAAATCAAATTTAATATAGAAAAATAAAATGTAAATTTTGATAAGAAGAAAGAAATACATCGGAGTATTTTGAAATGTAAGAAAATGTTGCAATATCATTTAGTTTCAAACGACATGAAGTATGAAACGTAAAATAAAAACTCTACTGCGTTGCTTTTGCATGGTGTCTGAACGGTTAGACGCATCGAAAATAGCATCGCCGTAATTCTCCGTGCTGCACATTTATAATAATTTAAGTTAATATTGTGCTGCAATTACCATCTTGTTGCCTCCACGGATGAAGATCGTCACAGCACGAGAGTTCTTGCACTCCTCGATAACCAACATACGATCCTTAGTCGTACCGAAGTTGAGTTCCCTGACGACACCGGCGTAGCCGAGTTTGTCGGGAGTCAATTCCTCGAAACGCGGAACAATTCGACCGCCAGTGGCGATGGCGATTAACTGGAAGGTACGAGTGTATCGATTATACGTTCTGATTGATATTTTCCATTCGACATCTTTTGTTAAAGAATAAAAAATAGCAATTGAAGCCCTCAGCTCTCATAATCATTGGTCATTGGAACCACTGCGATAACCCGATCCATTCAATCGCGCGATCTCTCGATTCTCGTCATCTTTCCGGAAACCGTACGTGAAATTCAATTTCCGAAACGATTCGGTGAACGAATTAAAATCGTGCGACTCAATTTCACGAGCCCCGCCTTTCCTCCGTTGCGCTTTGTCATCATTGGGCATTTTAAAAATTTTATTCGGATGAATTAAAATTTTCGAAAAAAAAAAATCACCTCGATTTCGGGTCCTCCAACCCATCTGACGGCGGGCAATTCTTTTTGAAGCAAAAGATGATTCGCCTCGTCGTCGAAGCCCCACTGGCAGATCGCAAGAGTAGCACCGGCCGTCTTCACCTGATCGACCATCTCGGTGAATTTTTCGCGCTCGTACTCGCGAAGCTTCTTGTAATCCTCGACGGACGTAACGTCGAGCTTATGCTTGGTCTTTGGCTTTGGCGGTTCGAACGGACAGGTGAGGATTGCCAGTTTTACGTTCTCCAATCTCTGTTAACGATCAGCGAAAAAGATTAACTCGAGCAATTCAATTTTTTTTATATATGCCGATATTTGTAGAAGCAACGAAATTTGTTCGATAGAATTATAAAAAAAAATCTAACGAGTATAATATCGTTACTACAATTTTGCTTTTGCAAGGTGTCTGGTCAGTTCGGCGCATCGAGGGTGCCGGCTGCAATTCTCCTTGCCGTGTTTATTTCCATGTTCATCGAGTCAATTCGCAATTTATTTATCGATTTTAAGAAAAAAGATAAACGGATGCAATAATTTTTTTGCCATTTTTATTATCGTAAAAATCGATTAAATCGATTTTTCTTTCAATATTAAGAAAAAGGTAAAGCAACGGCTACAAATCTCCTTAACGATTTTATTCCGCGATAAATCGAGTAAATTCGTAATATATCATTCAAAATATTTCGAAAAAAATAAAAATAAATAAGACAAAAACATTTGTAGATACCTTAGGCATTTGCGGATGACTGAAGTCCTTGTCGATGACGACACCGCGAACGAGCATTGTGTCTTCGAGACGACCGCCGACTTTTCCCTCCAACTTGATGAGTTCAAAGTTAACGTCGCGTTTTTCGAGATCAGCGACAGCCATGACTGCGTTCACAGCAATTTCGGCCATCTGCCTGTGGCATTTGTTGATACTGCAAAGAAAAAAAAAAAAAAAAAAAAAAAACTCCGTGTTAAAAACCATTTATCTACGACAATATGACTCGAAATTTCGGTAATTTGAATTCTTACATTTTTGAGCCCAAAGTCGTCATAGCGGTTCTTATCAAAGGCTGCAAATCTTTAGGATCCACAGGGAAAGATTCGGCGATCGTGTCGAGATGTTTAGTTGCGCATTGCGCTGCGAGTTCAAAGCCGTCGGCGATTCTGATTGGATGAATACCCTTGTCGAGCAGACGCTCCGCCTGTTCCATCAGCGCTCCGGCGAGCACAACGACTCCGGTAGTTCCGTCTCCTATTTCATCGTCCTGTGACTGCGACAACTGAACCATAAGTTTGGCGATTTCGTGATCGACATCCATGTTCTTGAGAATCGTAGCTCCATCGTTGGTGACGGTAACGTCGCCGTCAGAGCTGACCATCAGCTTGTCGAGACCTTTCGGTCCCAGAGAAGTTCTGAGAATATTGGCGATGCTGCGAGCTGCAAAAATGTGAGACTGCAAAGGAAATATGATAAATCATTGAATTTATGATGTTTGAAGGATATTTTTTTAAATTAATGAAATTAATATTTTTTAAAATTTTACTGCAGTGAATGTTTTGTTTTTGTGAAAGATGGATTGTTTTTTCGAATGAATTTGTTTTCATTCAGACTGGAGATGGGAGAAGTAGAGAAAAAAATGTCATTAACTCCGTGAGCCGCTCCAGCATTCCTTATATGGACATAATATGGACGTTTGGGGCCCCAACACAGATGCACACACGCATAGACCCCCACAAAGCAACCGCCCACTCCGAATATTGATTTTAATACGAAAAATACGATGTATGACTTACGAATCAGTTTCCAGCATCGTATTTTTCGAACAACGAATTAATCGTTTGTAAATCGAATGCGTAATGAACGCATTTAACTTCGATAATGCATGATAAATTTTGGTCGAGAAAACGCCGCCATTACCCTGACTCACGTGGCCGCCCCGAAAAGAAAAACGTTAATTCATGCCGTTGCCTGTTATTAGACAAAAGGGCGTCTTTGTTTCGATATTTATTGAATGGAAAACCAGTAATGATTTTTAATTTCGAATCCCGCAAGTTGTAGACATTTTTTTTTTTTTGCTCCAAGACGAGAGAAAATTTGAGGGCCTCACCTTGATCGCATCGTTGCCGGTTAGCCGCTTCTGCTTTTCCTGATCCCTCAGAATAATGAACGGCCTGCCGTACTCGTCGAAGGCGATGGATCCCGGAATCTGAGCCATGCTGATGGCTCTCGATGGGAATTAAACGCGATGGAAATACTGATCTTTGCGGGGAGATCTTTGCGGAGAGAACGGAAACACACTTTTATTCTAACGATTGGACCACCATCTTATTTCTGCGTCTCGTTCGGCTGTCGTTCGACGAGTGGAAGGCACTTGTTCCGTTTGCCGTGTGGCTCCACCTATTCTGGAGTTTTCTACGCGTCGTAACTATGGTAACCGCGCCTCTGCACTTCCGTCTTTTGAATCTGGATCGATGCTTTTTCTCAATGCGTACCAAACGGTTTTTTGTTTTGTTTATTTATTATCACGTTGACTAATCGTTCAAAGTTTCTACATATGAGAAGTTTCTTGGTTACTATAATGAATCAGTTTTTTGGATATGTCATAAAATTTGATTTTCGTTATTTTCTTGCACGGTTATGTATTTCACGTTTAATTATTACTTTTTTTTTTTGGGACATTACAATCGTGAACAATTATACACATATAAGTCGTACACATAATAATCATTAGTGGATTCAATGTAATTCAATTACTCGGTAGAGGTACTTTCGACTCGGAGCCTAGAGGCCAAAATTCATGGTTCGCTACGATACATCTTTTTTTGTTCTTTATATCTTTTCGTTACAACAGTATACACGTAAACGTTTGATACGAGATTTGCGAACGAAATTAGCTTTTTTGTTGTTGTTGTTTTTAATACTCAATCAAACGATGAATTGAAATATGAGGATTGTTATCGGTGTAAGAAATTAAATATGTCGGGAATTTTTGCCAATTGGACGTCTGTGTATCGTTTACTATTGAAATATTTTTCGGCTCGAAAACTTTTCCTTAGGAATTAATAGGTCTTACGCGCTATTTGATATGTACTTCGTGTGTGGAACTTCTTTGTGCGTCAGAATCATCCCTCCCCACCCCTTTCGATTATCGCAGACTTGATCGAAAAACGAAGGTATAAAATAAAAATAAAAAACATATATTGGTATACAGCGTTTTTTAATAACTCGATAGCGGAAGGTGAAACATTGGAAGAGGAAGAGGGGATTGGAAGAAGGGTATGACCTTCACCTTTCGAGGGGCGGAAGGAGGTGATGACGGAGACCGATAGACGTTCAAGGTCGCATTAAGGTCAAACCGTAAAGTTCGTAATAGGCCAAAGGGCGAAAAATGGATAGCTTGTACAATTTTAAAACGAGCCATAGAACATATACAGTATCAGTTACAGTACATATATATGTATGTACTACAATGTACCTTCGGCTGCGTGATGTGTGGGTGTGTGTAATACAACAACACCGGGTTATTTTTTCGCGCGTCCGTACTATTTGTGTACAACAGTACATATGTATAGGTAATTATTATATGTGTATAATTAAATGTATAGTATATCGCATCAAGAAAGTATATGAATACTATGCAAATATATATAGAGCTTAAGTATACATATGGATCGAAGATAAAAATATAATTTCAATAGAATATCTCGCAATAACATTCATAGTTCAAACTCTCCCTAATGCTTTTAGGCATTCGCGTGATATGTATTTTTTTTTGTCTAATCATCGTCAACTTTCCGTTTTTTTTTTTTTTTTTCTTTGTTTTTCCTTACATGATTCGTAACGTTACACGCGCAAGTACGTAACATCGCGTAGGAAATTTATCGATAAGAGTTCCAATATACGCAGAAGATTCTACGATTCTATTTTTATTTTTTTTTTCTTTCGTTTCATCGTTTGAAGATATATATGTAGTATATTCTCCTACGCGCGTTGACGCGTATGTCGAAGCACCAAGGATCCCTCTAATATCTCTTTTTCCTCTCATTTATTTACTTTCGGATCAGTTTTCACATTAGCGCTTAATTTGTGCTGTTTTAATTCTCGTGATTTTGACTCACTTAACAATAATAATATAGTATGTATATATATATATATATATTTATATATGTATTATCGTAACGTATGTATTATTAATTAAAGAGTAAACGCCCTACTCTGATATGTGTTGTATTATTCAGTCGCAATTATTCAGTGAGGAAATTTGGAAGCCGTCGCTTAACACGTTTTTCTTTTTTAACATTCTTCGTTTTAACCAAATTTTCTTTTCCGTTCTCTACTTGAGCTTCCGGTCACGGATAGAGATACGCGACTCATGTGCGGATATCCGCAAAAAAAAATTTCAACCATTATTCCGAATAATATAATATGTAAAAAAAAAAAAAAAATAAAATAAATTGATAAAAATACGTAACGTAAACTCAACGATCGAAACATTTTAGAACGAGGTTCTCTATCTACTTATGTTCTAGCGGTTCACGACAGTTAACTTGAATTTGATTTTTTTTTCGTACACGGCTTTCTCTGTCGTCGGGCGGGCGGGGGAGGGGAGGCTAGACGATCGAGTCTAGACGAAGAGGCCTCGCTTGAAGAGAATACGATTTCCCTGTCCGGTAATTCGTTTCTCACCGGATGTGTACTGCACGATCGATTTTATCTGATCGGTCGCTACCGGACCGATGCACACGAGAGGATCCTTGAAGTACGAGCAAACCTTTCGCGTTGATTGCCGATGACGTCGCTGCAGCTGACAGCACAAACCTCGGCTTATGTCGCATTCGCTGGACATTGCGCACTCTTCACCTGCGCAAAAAAAAAAAAAATGTCTCGATCTTTCTCTGTTCAATTCAATTTAATACATGAAAAAAACTTTCTCCTAGATAATATATGTGTTCTTTCAGTTGATTTACATAATTAGTAACAATCGCACTTTTTTTCGCGAGTTAATTATTTACATCGAAGATCAACAGGGTGATGTCCGGTTGGAGATTGCGAGCTTGCGGCTTTCGTGGCGAGGGGGCGGGGGGCGAGCGCCGTACCTCAGTGTGTCGAGAACGTGCATTAGGCATCACAGTGGGACGCGGCGACGATTTCACCGTGTTTATCCGATTGTTATGCTTAGTCGATTCTCGTGTTAAAGCGAACCGCTATCGTTCGTCAAGATCTATTTCTTCTCGTGTTCCGTGGTGATTTAACAGTCGGTGTCTGATTCGATTAATTTAAGGTTAATAATAATTCGTTCGAGTTCGCGACTTCTGATAATACTACAGTGCCGTGTTGTTTTTTTACCGCCTTTTTAACCACGCGCCTCCGATTGTTATGGTTATTTTATTCTCAATTCAGTGAGATACTTTATCGCTCGCCATGGTGTTTATTTACGAGTTTTTTTGGCGATGGGACCGGCGACGTTTCATTCGATTAATTTAAGGTTATTCAACAATTCTTTCGGTTTCGCGATTTCTAATAATACGACAATGGAGTACAGTTTTTTTTTTTCATATTCGTGGCATTTTTAGATTTAAGTTGTGTAGAGTGACGATTAATTGTGTGTTTCAAAATTGGATTACACGTGGATTATTGACGTGCACGAGGACCATCGAACGAACGTCAAGGATAACCAAGTAGTAAGTTGTCGGTACGACACTTCAAGCACTCGACGAGAACGTTGTTTCTTTATTTTCGTCTGCATGCCTCGAGTCCCGGTTATAATTCGTACATATCGATCTTATTCGCGTTGTTTTTCCGCGCTGTTAGCCCCGATAATACTTGAATACACAGTCCATGAGTAGTCATTAATTTTTCCGACGCGTAACGATGCTAAATTTTTTCGCCATCATTTTATTGCTGCTTGAGTTCGTAACGCAAACATGACTTTGACGACATTCACGGTATTTCCGCACGCGCGGTTTACACGTGCATAGTAATATTACGATATTCAGGATGAATTTGCTATATAGATAAAAATCGCTAGACACGATTTACATGTTAATTTCTCCCGTGTATCGCGTCGAGTAAAATATTCTTACGCACGGTGACCCTCGTTGCATCGTCCCTTTAAATACCAATAATTAAATAATTAACCTTCTATGCTCGACAATAATAAAGTCGAAAAATTATCGATAATCGATTAGTGATTGCTATTTTAACGGTTTTTATCGCAATCCAATTTTTCTTACGCCAATATCGTTGTTTTTTTAATCGTTTTAAAAATATAGGTAGCGTCAACCGTGACTCGCGTTGACCCGATATTTTATTTTCACTGCATCGCCAAAGACTCCCGAGAGCTTTGCGTGTGCGGGTCATCTCGAGCGAAATCCCACCGGTGGGACACTCCCCTGTTTTTAATTTTGCTTCGGGCATTAAGTATGTATTCTTCTAAATCCAGTATAGTATATAAACTAAATGCAAGAAGAGTGACGATCGCGTGTACGCAACTTCGCCCTCGACTTATTAGACGAGATTAATCGTCGATGTAATAAGCTCCCCGGGGTTCTTGGTACTCACTGTATTGCTTGTTTGACGTGACCGGGGGCTGGCAGGACCTCGTTTCGCCGCCGGCTACATCGGCGCACATAAGTCCGGTTTCACAATCGTTGTCCCTTCGGCAGAGTTCGCCTTGTTTCAGTCCGAAACCGAATAGACACGATCCGATAACTGAAATTTTTGAAAAAAAAAAAAAAAAAAAAAACACGAATTACGAAATAGTATCGATCGAAATAATCGATTGTTAAATAAAAACGAAAAAAAAAAAAAAATGAATTAACTTTACGAAAATAATGGAGAATCGTTCAAAATTCGTTTGTATTATGATAATTGATCGATTACTTTTGTACAATATTTCGTCTTTACCTCCATCGACATCGACGCAAATGGATCCGGGACAGCAATACTCGTTCGCGGAGCATCTCCTTGGGTAGCAGGGCTCTTCCTGCGCAGCAGCCTCGAGCGAATCCCCGAAGGAGTTGGCGTAATTACCCGTCAAAGGACGCTATTTGGATCGATAATGCATGAAAGACTTATCACATTATTATATATATACTTTCGAGCGAGTAAACTGCATTCGTACAGAATTGACGTTAAATACGGGTTTTCCAATATTTGTTTCCTTTTAATTTCACCGAGTTTTCAACTACAAAAAATAAATAAAGGTCTCGAGAGCGTTGGGAGAACGTTGAAGCATCGACTGAATAGAAAAAAAATAATTAATTAGCAAGCGGTTTTCCAAGATATCAGTGAAACAACTCGGAAGTTCCTGTTATTGCACCTCTGCGTGCTGACTTCTCGTTCTTTATCGGCCTTTTCCCTTGCGTTGCTTTTTTTTTCCGTCGCTCGTCCAATTTCTTGGAAGCAACAACGACCGGGTGATAACGGCGGTCATTCAAACAAACGACGCAGGCGAAGAAAATGCTATTTGCAGAAATTGCGAAAGAGGGGAAATAATAAAAAAAGAAAACAATGGGATATCGATCCTTTGTACGGCACTCGACGCGTAATGTTATCGGGATAATTACACGAATGACGCGGACATTTTTTTTTTTTTTTTTTTCGACTACGTAACTATAGTAACAATAATGAATGACGCGGTTATTTTTTTTGCACATAGCGCTCAACATTGTGAGGAAATTAATAAAATTAATGACAATCGAAACCGAAAATTCGATTTTTTTTACCTGCAGATACGACTGTCGATTAGGGTAACTTCCGTGTCCTCCGTATCCAAGATTCGAAAGCATTTCCGGCGTAAAACGATTGAAGAGTCCTCCCCAAGCGTCGACAAAGCTGTGCTGCATACTCGCCACTATCACAAATGTGATAATCGCGATCGCGTGAGACTTCATCCTCGTTAAAATTTCGTGTTTTCAGGTTTTTTCCTTGAATGTAGTTTTTTTCCTCTCTTTCTCGAACTATTTGGCTCTATGACGCTCTGAAATTATTGAAAATAATTTGTGACGATAGAAATCGACAGTCGATAAAAAAAAAAATTACGTCGTTTGCTAATGAACTTCTAGAAACCGGAAAATGGTTATTAAATTTTGTTTACTGAACAGAAATTTAGAGGAAAGTCGCCAGACGCGAGAGTCGAAGAGTATCGGATTCCCACGGTACGGAAGCGGGTTTAGCTGCGCAACGCTAAACAATTTTAAATTCGTAATTCTTTCGGATTTTACGATTATGATAATCGATTGTGTAAATCTTTACATGCGTAATATTGGTAAAAATATAAATAATTTCTTGTATGAGGAACATTTTTCAGAAAATACAATAAAATATCGCATTTCTTTCGAAAGTCAAACAGTTGTCTCGCGTTATTCCTTAACGCTGTAATTCTTTACAGTGCAACGGACGCGTATTTATATAGTTAAATCAAATTATTTCATTTTTTTCTTTCCTATGCGAGGAAATGTGCGGGACAGTTAGGCAATGACGATTAGCACAATCGTCGAACGTGAAAGGATTACCGATGTACCGTTGCGCGATGTGCAGTTTTGAAGCCAATTGGCGATACGCTGCAACAGACGGGTCGTTGCAAATTTGTACGAATTTGTTTGTATAATGCCTTGAGGATAATAAATAACATAACAATTATCAGTAAAACACCGATATCGAGGTTTATCGCGGAAAGAATAAATTTTGCGTGAATAGATTGAATTTGTCCAATAATAATGATAATTAAAAGACTGCAGTCTCGCGCCAAATACATTTGCGCGCGACTCGCCAGAGGCGCGTATACATTTTATTTCTTTCAAAGTGCTTTAATTTAATAAACAAAATACGAGACGCAAAAAAAAACCGTTAATTTCAAAATAATCGTACCAATTTGATATTAAATCGAAATTTAGGACATTCGGTCCATTTGTTGCCCAGATATATCGATTTATTTTTTTCAAATGAATGCGAGATATATGCATATCCCGAGTCTGTTACATCCGCGGAAAGGTTATCAGTATATATAGGTAAAACGAGCGTCAAACGGATTTTCATGTGTCGATTCCACGTCTTTGCAAAAATTAGTGAAACAAAGAAAAAAAGAAATCTTCGATGTTAAATTTACGCCAATTGTATTTGTCAATACAAGTTGTTTCCTTCCGGTTCTTTTTCTTTCTTCTATCAGCAGTTTTAAATTACCGGATTTCATATTGAAAAAAAATATATGAATATTTTCTTCTTCTCTTCTATTGAAATCTAATTAAAAAATTGAGAACAAAATGCATATGATTTTGTAAAAAAACAGTGCGCTCTGCACTGATATTGAAAAAAGCATCAAATTTTAGGCGCGCCAAGTGTTAATTTATTTTAAAAAAACTGCTAGTAATGAATCAGTCGACTTTTAACTTATATCCCATAAGTTTTCGAAGAAGAACCGGAAAAAAATAACTTGTACTTACAAATTAACTTGACGCAACTTTCGTATCGAAAATGTTTGTTTAAAAATATATTCCTTACAAACTACGTACGCGCCCTGGTCGCTATCTTCTTCAAAAGATCGAGGAATCTCTTCGATCGGCGTTGGTAAAGAAAAAAAATTCACCGGTTTCCCAACGCGAGTAGAAACAGCGAAGTTTACTTTGTTTGATATCTTTCTCCCCGTTTCTGTGAGCGATAACGACAACGACGAAAGGGACGGAGACTTCAACAAGTCGACCAAGTGGAACCTGCTGCAGGAGGTTGACTGAGGCTCTGACGAACCCTCCACCGCAATCTATACTCCTACGTGGATCACGGGGTGGCCCACCCTCCTGCGCCCTCCTCTTCCGCCGGTCAGGCGCAAAGCTTGCCGACGCATGCGTTACCTTTCCTGCGCGCATCATTCCTCACTTTGTACACTCTCGGCATCATTACCTTTTCTTCTTCGTCGTTCAATTATTCATTTCTTCACGTTCCCTCAACCCGTATAAACGGAACCCTTTTAATCGGCCATCAACGCGCCATCATTCGCAGACCCAACAGGTCTACGGGGACTAAAGGAATTCGAGAGACTATCGTTTCCCTCTCCGAAAAAAAATAATAAATAAACAGATAAAAATAAAAGCTAAAAATCTACAGTAAAAAGGCTTTTTAATATAAAAACGCATGATATCCTCCGTTATTTAATTTTAATACTTAATTACCACAAATCCCTTGGAAATATTTCAAAAAATTTGTATGCATCAATCGTGTTAATTTTCCCATTCGAAAAACCCGATGTTTGCTCCGATTCGTAGTCGAAGTTCTGTTTACCTTGGTGACGTTACCTACCCGGAGGGTAGAGTATGCGGGGGATGAAACGTAGATTCTCGTTATCGCGTGGGTGGCATGGTACCAGGTTCCGCTTTACTCTCTGCCCTCTACCCCCTTCGTCGTTCCCTCTGACAATCGTTTTCTCTCCGTCCTCCGTGTTTCGCGATTCTCCAGAATCTTGTCGTCTCTCTCACCAGCGCACTTTCGTATTGATCCGTGTACACCTACCTTTACCTCTGAACCCCCTGCCTTCCCGGTTCGTGGCTCGCTTCCTGCTCCATATACCTCCCGAGGCTCGTTCTGGAAGCGTCGCATTGTACATGGTACACAGAGAACAGTTTATATAAAGTTTTCGCACGTACACCTGTACATTGGCTTCTATATCTACCCGATCCTCCTGTACCTAACTCGCTCCGAGTTTCTCTATCTGGCTGAGCCATCAAAGTTTGTTACCGCTATACGCCAGCTGGCTATGTTGCGGAACATGTATTATACATATATACGGCTTATATGCATTACCTACGTATGTACTTCCTATTCTATGCGATTTTATGGGGGGGAATGGAGGAACGAGACTGGCCGGTCTACAGGGTATACACGGGGCTATGTGTACGATAATATCCCCTCGTATATGTACTTCGTACACATACGCGAGTACTATACGTGAGAGATCGCGGTAGTCCAGGCACAGGAACGTCATTCTCCCCCATGCCTCGTACACCTGAAACGTTCAAATGCCAAAGTACGCAGCGTGAAACACATAACGTCAACCGCACGGTGTTCCAACAACCCCTCGTCTCCTTTGTACGCACGCATCGCTCAATTCGCTAACCCCTCGTGTTATAGTCGTCTATTGTATACATGTTTACGCATGAACGGGAGGCGGATAAACGTGTTGAGTATCGCGCAAGTGATAAAGATGGGTCTGAGGTTCAAGGGCGCTTTCAGCATCATCAGCGAACGGGTTATGTGTACTGACTTCGTCAATGTGTATACGGGGAAAGCTCTCTGCGTCGAGGTCTCTTTTAAATGCACACAACAGGGATTGTAGACGAGGGTTTTTATTGGAATTGCGAGAAATGGATTAATCTACGTATAATCATAATCGTGACTTTTTTTTGTTTGTTTTTCTCGTATAAAAATAAGTTTAATAAATAAGACATTTTCGATACTACAGGATTAAGTAATAAATAATAGACACCTAAAATAATTACGTGCGATCTGTATTGAGTAGATTCGTAATTTTCATAAATATATAGTATCTTCGTATTATATGCATTATTATGTGTATATAGTTAATTTTTTTTTTTTTTTATAAATAGGTAAATATCGATAGGTATTTGTAAGTTTTATTATTTACATGGAACGCGATAATTTTTTTTTCGTCGATTTACTCGTTAATTAGACTCTTTATGTGTTCTCTTCTTTTTGTTTTTTTTTTTTTTTTTTTCGTCTTTTCGTGTTCTTCCTTTGTACATTTATACAGCACAGATCCAGTGGAGTCTGTGATAGTTTGACATTTCTTTGTTTTTTTTTTTTTTTTTTCTCTTTTCGAGATATATATTTTCTTCATTTTTCCACGGGGTTTTTCACACTCCAGTCACGCTGTGAATCCATGGCTTGAAGTACGTGGTTCTCATGTAAACGCCGGGTAAATACGGCGTGGCGCATTTCACTCCGTGGGATACAGTGCCGACGAGTACCCATCTACCGTCCGGTCCCTCGATCATTAACGGACCACCGCTGTCGCCCTATCGTAAAAAAATAATAACAATATTAATTCGAGATACAAAAAAAATGGATTGGATTGCCATCGAAAGATTTTTTGTTTGTATGAGAAAAATTACCTCGCAGGAATCCTTCTGACCATTGGCATAACCAGCGCACAGAAAACTGTCTATTATAAGTTTCTTCGGTTGTCCACCGGTTATGAACATCTCTTGACAAACGGCGTTCTCCATAATGGGCACCTGAACTTCTTGAAGTAACGAAGGCGTTCCACCATCTAAAAAGAAAAAAAAATCATTGATAAGATACAACAGATACAAAGAATAATCGAGGAGCGAAGAAAAAGAGGAAATTACGAGTGAACTATAGTCGCAAAGATACTCACTGTACTTGACTCGTCCCCAACCAGTAACAGTCGCCATTCTTCCGGTAAAATCGGCGTCGTCCTCAGGCATGCAGATCGGTACGATATGTGCATCGAATTGCACCGGTTTTTCGAGTTCAAGAAGCGCTATGTCGCTCTGGAAGGTCAACTGCACGTAGTCCCGATGAGTTATAACTCTTCTAACGTTTCTCGTTACGCTGCGTCTCGATTCCAATTCTCCGGACAGATCAAACTCTCCGAAAACTGCTACCAGGGACGCCAAAAATCTGGATAATTACGGAGATAAATTAATATTGTATTGTTTACGTAAGAACAATGGTAGAATAATGGTAGTTTGTCAAACGATTGGGGTCGTCCGTTATACGGCTTTAATAATACGGGGCAAATTAATGTGTTTACGACAGTAATTATCGCTAGAAAATACAGACATGAAAACCGAATTAATGTCACTACCAGATCGCGTCGTCAAGAGAGCGTCAAACAATGAAATTTTCCTTCAGTGATACAAAATTTAACCGGCAACAGGTTTAAATTTGTTCGGAATAAGGTTGCGCTATAATACAATTTTTTTTCTTACGATGGCGAACAATGTGCCGCTGTTAGAACCCAATTGTTCGTTATAAGGACACCGCCGCATTTGTTCTTCGTCAATAGACCCAACCACGTGGACTCACGTATGAGTACCTGCCATGGCCACTCGCCAAATTCGGCCGCTTTGCCACCGACAATTCGGCCGCTTTTTACGAGAGGCCGAATGCCGCACTCTGTCGAAAACAAAACAATGACATTGAGATTTCCACCCATTCAGAACAATCACATTGAAGAATGTCACTAGCAGATTTCTGCCAAGACGTTGTTCATTATTGGAGACAAGAAAAAAAAAAGGAAAATGCCTAAAATGGCAGATCAACATACGTGTACGATAATCCGGCGTTGTGTTGTCAGCTTGAGCAGAAATCTCGGTCGAGTCGTTCGTTTCATCCTCAACCGCTTCTGGCGGAACTGTAGTTGTCGTTGTAGTCGTCGTTGTAGTTTTTCTCGTTGGTTTCGGTCTTTTCGTCGCTGGGGGTTTCTTAGTTGTTAGACTAGCCGAGCTGGTAGGTCTTGGTCTCGCGGTAGTGGGTTTCGTGGGTCTGACAACGGGTCTCTCGGCGCTTCCAGGTTTTTGAGAAACTCCGGCGGGTCTTGTTGGCTTTTTGGTGTTGGGTCTCTTGGTCGTCGGTGACGAGGGTCTTGACGCTGTTGGTTTCGCCGGTTTTTTCGTCGGTGGTTTCTTCGTCACGTTGGAAACAGTTGGCGTTGTGGCCGTTGTGTTTTTCGTGCTGTAAACGACCGCTTTCAGATCCTGAAAGTTGCCCTGAAGCGAGGCGACGATCTTGTGAACAAAACTGTCGACCTTGTTCGTCAGCACGTCATCCTCGATGAAGCTTGGTGTTGGTATTTCATTTTCGTCCAATATCTCGTTATCCGGAAGATCGGTATGGTTGGAACTCGTGACTATGGTCGGTGTCTCATGTGGGGTCAAGTTGGGATTTCTCACTGGTGGAAAATCGATGAGATCATCGGGTGCGGGAGTTTCATCGTCGAAGATCGTGGAAACAGGAGTTGGTAGGTTCGTAGACAGGGTCATTGAGACGGTGGTTTCAGGTCTGGACGTCACAGTCGTTTCTTTGAAGACAACGGTATGAATAGGCCTTTGGTTGTCTCCTGATTGCGATGGCTTCAAATGGAAACTCGGTTTTCCAGACCACGTGGACAAGGTGGTCCATATCGTTGATGGTCTCTTGGTAACGATCTCATCGTTGCTACCGATAGTTTCGGCTTCGACGGCTGCGTTGACGATCAACTTATCGTCGGGTTTCGGACTCGTGTTGTCTTTGAGATCGACGCTTATGTAACTTGTCGATACGACGTGATTGTTGCTAGTCGAGGCGCTGTTGGTCGATATAATTGTGCTTATGTTGTGAGTTATCGTCGTACCGATACTCGGTAATCTCGTTACAAGACTCGGTCTAATAGAACCGCTTGTTGGACGTCTCGATGCAGGTTTTTGGGTAGTTACAGTCGTGTATTCAGTGCCTAGAGGGCCCAGAACGATTACCGTGGGTGCTGGAGGATTAGCGGATGGCCTGGTCGAGTAATCGTAACCATTCGAACTTCCATAAGAGCTCGGAGTCACATCGGGCTTTCTCGATGTGTGGAAACTCGACGAGCCCGCGGAAGACGATGATGTCGAATAGGAAGAACCACTTGTCTGGGTCGAAGCTGTGTCGTAATGATAGTAGGTCGCCGGTCTTCCTGGCTTGTAAAACGTGTATGGAAAACTCTCCGTCGTCGTCGACGGTCTTGATGTCGGAAATCTTGATACCGAGGGCTTCGAAGTCTCGTCTATGCTGACCCATGTCTGAATCGACGATGTGCCGTGCGGCATTTTCGTTGGTGAACTCGGTGTCGTTGCATTGAGTATCGATATTATATGATTTATAGCGATTTCCTCGCGATCGAGCTCGTCGTGTTTCTTGTTGCCCGAATGAACGTCGTAAGTGATGGTCGGCACTCGCACGAGGTCGTCATCGTCGTACGTAGACGACATTGGAGTCGTAACATCGATCTTTAACATCGTGCTGTCCGAATCATTATCGTTGGACGGTGACGACTGCGAATAAATCGTTGTTCTTGATGGATTCCTGCTATCCGTGTAACCGGCGGAATTCGTGTATTGCAAGCCTGGTGTCGTTACGGTTATTCTATGCGAATTCGCGTACTGCTGGACAATCGGCGTATTTGAAACTCCGTTCTTAGTACCCTGAGAATATCCAGGAGTCGAGGAAGCCTGTTGGTTTACCAATTGGTCCTGCGATCCATCGAGATCGGTATGGTGACCGGTAACGTTGGAAGATCCGGTGTTCGGCTTGAAGAACTCGTCGGGATTGTTATTCTCAGCTAGAAGGGTTCCATTCTCGTTCAACAGTACCGTGTCGGCGCCGCTGTGATTGTTCTGACCGAGACCCTGAGCGAACAACGCTGGTAGTTGATCAACCGGATCGGCGACCTGGAGAATTTGATCGGGACTCAACAGCGTCGTGACTGGATTAACGACACTGGTTTCCTGATGTTCCTGAATATCGTTATTGGAATCCGAGTGAGTTATCAGTCCCGGAAGTCTGAGATCGTTGATTATTTCTTGTTGACCAAGAAGAGCCGGGAAATCATGTTCCAAGTGACTAATGTCGACTTGCGAAGGGATTTGCGGTTTCGCCACGTTCTCTTTCAGGTCACCGTAATGAGAACCGGAAGTCGATGGTCTTCGAGTCGCGGAATCCGCGCTCACGGTCGATACCTTTGTATAACTTCCGGCTGAATTCGTCAGATGATTTAACGAGCTGTACGTGTCGATTTTCGTCGTTCCCGACGATGTGCTTATGCCGATCGGCGATCCATCCGGATTCAACAAAATCGGTATATCCGGCACGTGATCGATCTCGTGAAGATTCAATAGTTCCTCCGTGCTCGGCGAAACGTTTCCCTGACTCGACGAACTCTGCGAACCCTTTCGCGGCAATTGGCAACACGCGCCGAACAAAAAACCATCCATACACGCGCCAACGACTTCACCGTTTCGTCTGCTGCACTCGTAGTTGAACATGCATATTGCCGGCTCGTCGCTCTTCGTTCTCGATGGATTCGTTGGTTGGCATACCTTCGGTACTATTCTGTAACCACCGAAGAGTTTTCTTCCTGCGAGAATGACAAAACAGAAAAAAAAAACACAAATTATTTCGTGAAAAAATCAAATAAAATTACATCGTCGGACAGGATTGAAGAGAGCAGTTAGGAAAAGGCCATCGAGGGGGGTCGAGCAATCGAAGATTCTCGTGTCGTGCACGTCCGACGTTCGAGGGGCCCGAAGTAACGAAGGAATCACGGAACTCGGAGACAAGAATTCTCCACGAGAGAAACGAAAGCGAGACACGTATTCGCAACGCGTATACGGGTCAATCGAGACCCAGATTTCGTCGTGCTGGTTCTCGAGACGCTCACGCTAAGAATTCCCCCCCATAATTTTGCATATGAAATTTAATGTATCGGATATTCGTAGTTTGCCATCGTTGAGTTTCGTTGCGTGAAGATGAATCGATGCATCGCAGGACAGACCCGCTTGGTGGAGAATCGGTGTGGATAAGCATGTAAAATAAACGAGCCGCGTGTGATGTAGGAAGGTCGTTGCCGTTTTAGATATCTTCAACAACCGTCGGTCTATCCTATTGTGGCTATAATACGAATCTCGCGCATAATTAAAGCTCAACGGTGCAACGATTTTACTGCTGGTGTTATATCGCGCTTCGTTGAAGATTTAACGCCGGTTTTTTTTTTTTTTTTTTTTTTTTTTTTCGAACGCGGCAGAGGCTTTGCCATGGCGTTAAAAGAGATTTGTGAAAGATGAATAAAGAACGAGATAGGAAAAGAGTGTTCGATACGCGATAAATAGACGTAACCAGTTTGCGGAGAAACACGCGTGTACCGCACGCACGGTTTCATGCCTCTTAGGTGAGTGCACCCGGGGATACTGTATGCATCTTTTATACTACCACTACCAAAGCCATTAGTATAGTATAAACGCGTTAAGAGTATAGTAGATGTATATCGACTGCTCGAGCAGTCATGTAGGCTTCGCACGTGCGTTAAGGCGCCGGAAACAGCTCGGTATACTCTACTGCGCGACCGGTAGTTATGATGACCTACTCCAAGTGTCTTCAGTGAGCACGATGTCCTTTGCGATCCTAATCTAACTCTGATACACAGAAACACGATTTTTTTCATATAAAAAAAAAATCGTAGCGATATCAATGAATCGCTAAAACATGAAACTTCAAAACTATAAAAAATGTTAAAAAATTATAAAACATAATAAATAATAATAATAATATAAATAAATTTAATTATTATTATTTATGATAATATTATAAATTCAATTTAAAAATAAAAATGAACGTTAAATAAATGGATAAATTTTTTTTTTTATTTTAATTTTTTTTCGCGTGATAGACAATTAAACAGGCAGAGTTGACCAGCGTAGCGTTGTATCTCTCAACGTCCCATTGACCCGTCACGATTGACGTGATGTTATATTAATTATTGGAGCGAAAGAATTAGGTAGCATTTATATTACCGAGAAAATTGTTAAACGCGTGGGCGTCGCGCGCCATAGATTTTCCACTTCCAACCTCACCATCGAGCTACACATCCGGCATCGATCCAAATTCGAAGCTCACCTATATACAAACGTACATACGTGCGCGTTTCGTACATGCGTATAAACCGCGGGAGGTACCCTTGACCCGAGTTTTATGTTAATTTCCACCTACAACGCGAATATTACGAGAAATTCGCACCAACCCTCCGCACAAACAGTGACGCAGATGGGACCGAGATAACGTTAAGAATACGTGGCGCTAACAGTTGAACGATATTTGTAGAAGCGTAGTTCGGAAAACAGGGAGAAGTTCCTACCTATTATTTATTAATAATGTTATACATCACGCGTAAATAAAAAAAAAATATAAGTACACTGATATGTATATGATATATATATATATATATATAATACCTCTGCTCTGGGGTGTGTAAGAGATCGAAAATGCCGAGACAGCGGCAAGGCACGCGATCGCGAACACGCATACGCACTTTGCGGAAGCCATCTGTAAATAAAACAAAAAAAACGATATTTTAAATTTGTTTCATAAATATACAATTTTCTCGTTTTTTTTTTGTCAAGTACATTCTTATATCTAACAGTTGTTATTAACATATATAGCAACCCGTGAATTCGTGTCGCGTGGATATATCTCATGCGAATAAAAATTCAAGGTCGACCGTCGAGGCTAGGAGCGCGCGAGCGCGCTTTCGCCCGAGATCGCCGGTGTTGTGGTCTCGAGAGCGCGAGCGTGCTCTCCGGGGAGTACCGCTTGTTCGCCGATTTGCTCGCACCTCTCTGTGTAGGCGAAACTCGTCGAGAAACGAGTGAGCGAGCGAGTTGGGCTGATCGACGCGCAATCACGGTGAACGACTCGCTTCACGCCTGAGATCGTCGGAATCGCCGGGACGAGAATCATCGTAGTATAGTAGTAGTAGTAATACTACGGAATAACGTGGCAGAACAAAAAAAAATAACGTTCGATGCAATGATTATCTGCAAGAATTTTATAATTACTTGTTGAATTGAAAAAAAAAAAAAAAAAAATTAGGAAAAATGATCTTAAGATGAAACTTACATTTTTTTAATGGTTATTATTATTATTTTTTTAGGAGATAATATTTTTAAAAATTTTTCTGGTAAATTTTTAATTGTTCATCCATTCCTCGTAAAGTTCGGTCGGCTGACGAATTCCGTCACGGAGTGTGCAACAGTACTTAGTATATATTTTCATCTCGCTTCGTCCCTCGCGTTCGCGGGCACCACGGGCGCGCGTTTTACACACGCCTGTGTAACGAAATCCCGTTATGCTCAGGCCGGGACCGTGTATAGTCATGCTGTATGACATATATAGAAGGATGCTAAACAGAGACGAACGAACGAACGAGTATAGCAAATAAAAGAGATCTCTCTTCGTCGTTGGAGTGTAAGTAAGAACGGGAGAGATCTTTTCTCGCTGTAAATGCGATTCAAAAAGATTAAGAGACACGAGAAGCCGATGAGAATCAGAGGGACACGTTGATAAAAGCGAGAAAACACGAGAAAGAAGAAGATGCGTGTATATAACGTGCAGCAGAGTCGATACAGGTAGGAGGAGAAGAGATATACACCGGTAACCCAGTTACCAATTCCCCGTTCCATCCCCATTCCGAGAACGCGAGCCTTCGAGCTTCTCGTTCGTTGTGTGCGTACGAGCCGGCAAAACCGATCTCTCGATTGGTACGAGAAAATTTTTCTTCGGGCAAACATCTCGGCGAGCGATGACGAGATCATCGCCGGATGCGAGTCTTTATAAGTGGCGACTCTGATAGGTCGCACGTACCACACGGACCGAACGTGTTTTACCGCAGCAGGAACTCGTGCGTTTGCGATGTGTATCGATTACCAATCAAAATCCACCTGTAATCTACCATTCAAGAAATAAAAACATATACTCGATGGTAGATTAAACATAACTTTACCCCGACCACGCCGATAGCGGTTGTGAATAGAAAAAAAAAAAAAAAAAAAATTGACGTTTTTTTTTTTACATCGTAGGCGATTTTCCTTATCAAATATTGATCTTGGGGATAAAAATAAAAGTGCGACAGTTAATCTATAGATCGCCAACCGATCGCGATCACGTCATCGTTGGCGTTTACACCGACGCGAACGTTCGATACTTCGAGTTTTTCAAAAAAATGTCGGACGTTGAGATTTAAAAAAACTTTTAGTTATTAGATGTCCGCTGTGTATCTCGATCAATTTTTTTTCCAAAGAAATACGGGAAGATCAGATTACAAAAAAATGGTTAGTTACTCGATACCCGACTCTGCATCTCGATCATTATAATTTTTGCTCCAAGTCCAAGCGTGAATAATAATTACTCAGTGAAAATCCTCAAACGAAAATCCCGCGTAATTAGAAGTTAAACCCACAAAGATTAATTAATCAATAATAGGATATACGATCGCAAATTAGTCGGGAGAGCTATTCAAGCGTAAGAGGGAAGAGTTACGTCGTGAGAACTCCGGTTACGTATAGTCGAAGTACAAAGGTTGCAGTATGCGCTGTTTGTCGAGTGCCTATGGCGTTTATCAAACTTCCTTTCATCGAAGCCTTCCTATTGTGCGTATCGCAACTTTTACCACTCGCGGATCGTCCTGTACTCGAAGCGGAAAAGCACTTTTACGGTAGAAATACATCGAATATCCGAAGAGATGTATCCAATGCAGGAAATCTATAGAAACGAATTTACAATAGCAGCTCGTCGCGATCTATTCGCTCGTGGAAACAGCTCGTAAAATCGACGGGTCGTTAATCGACATTACAATTTGACGCGCGTGCAACGCTCACACGATTTATTTCCCGACCGTGGCGCGGAATGATTTAATTTGTTACTCTTAAGAGACACTCCAGTGGAACCCGAGCGTGTGCTACTTCCGTATACCTCGTGTCAGAGCTATAGGTATATATCCGGTCGTTTATGTCGTATGCACTTGACGAATGCCCTGAGGCAATGCAGAGAGTACTAATTTAACGAGGAATTATGTCGTTAGAAATTCACTAGAGAGTTATGAAAAAAAAGACACGTGTTTATCGTCAATAATTAAATTCAATTGCGAATGTCTACGACGATCAAATGAGAAACGACTCCAATTGATAGGATTAAATAAAACGGACAGATAAATCTCATAAATGTATATACAATTATATAATATATAATTATATTATATATTATTAATTATTATATAATTATATTATATATTATATTGCATATAACATTGCATATAAAAAAACGGATCGTTTTCTTCTCTTCTTTTCTTACAATGCTTATCGAGGTAAAGATAGACGCGAGAACTCATTTATCGAATTGCAGAAGGTGCCACAATCGGTTACGATTATTCGACAACAAATGCGTCTGAATACTTCGAAAAATGAATGAAATTCCTGTATTTAATCCGTCGAAAGGGCGTGAAATTCTTCTTGTTTCTCACAAGAGAGTCCGTAACATCGAGAATACGTTCGTGAGCGTCGACCAGGCGTGAAACAGGATTCGAGAAACGTAGGGATTAGATAGACTGTGTCTTAGGTAAAGGACCGTAGACACCGGAGGGAGTATGGAAGCGAAGAATTCAACCTCCTACTTCTTCTCTTTTCTCGAGTCCCTTGACCGTTTCCGCGGGTCGGGAGCCTCGAAAAATTCTTCCGCGTTCATCGGCCGGCGTGCCGCGAGAGGCACAGGTTCCGGCCTCGCATACGGCGAAGAGCAGTGTGCTCGACGAACTCTACCCGCGAGAAACTTACACGAGAGACCCCGAACGGGCCTACGGGCACCCGACGGATATCTTAAACGCCGGTGCAAGGAATTTCTTCGTGACGCTGGCTCAAGGCATCCACGTCCACGGTCAGGGTCGCGGTAGCCTTTGCGGCTATAACTCCGGTTCGTTGAAAATCAAACGTGATCGCGATCGACTAATGAATTCAAACGCAAACAAAACTCGATAAATAAAATTATTTATACTTTTACACGATTTATCGCGCATTTTCGAAAAAAAAAAAAAAATTGTAATTCTGAAACTAAAAAAATATATTTAATCTATAAAAAAAAAAAACGTATTTTTTCGTGCAATTTTTTTAATTTCGCAAACATAGACGAAATATATATTAGTATAGCTAAAACGTTATCGATTCATGCCGAACATATTTGCGTATGATAATTTTTTTTAATTTTTTACTCGCGAGGTATTTATTTATTTCGATGCACGACGAAAGTAAGATATATGCGGGCGATGCATACGGAATAAGATATGCATGCAGTGGCAAAAGCCCACAGAGAGTTGGGTTCGAGCAGCTCGATGAGGGCGATGAGTACACGGAGAAAGCTCGACGTCGCGTAGCCGCCGGCGTTGACTGTTCAACCGCCTGTACAACGGTCAGCTTCACCGTGATTATTGGATCTGGGTGACCCGATTGCTTGGCCTCGGACTGTGCGCCTCAACGCCCGCGATTTCCTATACACGCGTTCCCATAGTTTCTTCCTCTTTCCCTTTTTTTAATGCAATTATCCGGTCGAGACGACGGATTCCGATACTTGACTACATACCTTTAGTTCGTACAAACTACACGACTGGTATAGGTAAAACATACGCATCCTGTCAACGACCTTTTGATTAATGCGATCTTCTCTTTGCTTTAAGAAGTTTTTTTTTTTTTTTTTTTTTTACAACGTTTATCATAAGTGAGTCCCGTTTTTTTTTGCGATGATAACACAGCCGAAGGCGGGTCCGTTGGCGATGGTGTTAATCGTCGCAAAATTAACGCGATCAATGGACCGTCTCGATGTGTCGTAAGCTCCGCGCGAACAGGCGACGAAGAGTCTCTCGAAGACTGTTATTTACACACATATGCGCGAGTTAAAGCACACGAGGAGCACAGCACGGGGTCTCGGGAAGACCACCGTTATCATGAGACACGGGAACTTAGCTCGAGTTATGGCCGTAGCAAAGTCAAATACCTCTCGGCTCGACTCGACACTTGTCCGATGCCACAGACGAATTAAACAACACAGTTATTGGCCCTATGAAACACGCGGTTAAAACGTTAGATATTGACATACTTTGGGGGAATAAACGGTACGAGAAAAACTGTTATTGGCATACTTGTGAATCTTTTTATGCAACACAATTCAACATAGAAAGTTTCAATCGCCGATGAACAACTGTTATTCTTTTAATGCGTGACACTGAGCATTTGTCTGTTAATGGTGGCGCCACGGTGTTCACGTGGAAAGAAAGTATTGAATATTAATAAGTATTACGTACATTATTATCAATTCATGTTTAATTCGATATTTCAAATATATATTTCGGAGCAATTCGTTAAATATGTAAAAAATGAAACATGCATTTTTTAACCATAGAAAAAAAAAGGACGCGACACAATTTTTTTGAGAAATAAATAATAATATCCGTAATATTAGATAAAAATTATATATTGCGTATATCTGTTTCCGAGTGTCGGTTATCCTCAATTGTTTCCGAGAGTAAATTCATGCGTCGGTGTATTTGAGAGTTTGTTGTAAATATACATCGAGAGTATTCATAGCTCGCGGGCAAATTCATGTTATCGGAAATTCCATACAGTATGGTAAGATATGTTTTTTCAAAGTATTATACGAAGTACGAGAGGACAAATGGCACCCCAGGGAGGGTCATTGGTGAGACGAAGAGGTCTCACCGGAATCGTTTAAAGAAATTCTCATCCTCAGTTCCTCTCGATCTCATCGCGATGAGTCTCTTTTTTTTTCGGTATAAAAAGTATGCCAACCGAGCGTTGACTCGTGAGACTCCACACTCTCATCGTTCTCGTATAGTTCGCGCTTACCGCAACAATTATCGACGAGATTTGAATCAAATTATGTTCTTTCTCATTAACGGAACTCAGCGGTACATCAATATTGATACACCGATGTTGAGATTTATAATTGCAATTCTCGTGTCCCAGATTTTACTTCATTTACGAGGACAGTATTGTCTCACGGAGGTTTTTCTCGGCTATAGCGCGTATAAACGAGTCGCGGATAAATTGATAAAAAATAAATAACTATCCACGTCTTAAATGTCTAATGCCGAGTGAAAATATGTGTGCATAGGTTCTACGAAAACTTCCGAGAAATTTAGAAATTAAATTCCGCGAATATTCAGTATACACTCACAAAATTGAAGAGTAAAGTATGCGAAAGAGGAAGAAAGGAAGAAAAAAAAAAAAAAGTGTGTCAATAATACTCGAGTATGTCGTGAGCAACGAGACGTTAACGTGCACGCGGTATGAATGCGGTAGGTATTATAACTGAACCGAAAGAGAGACGAAGGAGGGACAGGTAGTGAATCTGGAATGAAAAGGAGGGCGCCGGTACTTCTTAATCAGGACGACGCGCGTCACGACGACGAAGAAGAAATGGTCGAGCAAACTTGCGCGAAGAGGAGTAAGTATTGAAGTCAACGTTGCGTACCGAATGGCACCGGGAGTCTCTTCTCCTCTCCGCGAAAACGTATAATTCTTTTTCGAACTAACAAAACAATGAGATACAATATCGAAGAATCGACGAAGCGTTGCCAAACTCGGCATCTTCTTTATGCCGTTCAAGTATTCTTCTTCCTTTTCTATTGACGATCGAAAACATCGATGTGCTCTCGAAGAGTATTCTTTACTTCGCGGGGACGTAAAATACTATTGCGCATCTGCTATGCTTTCACCTGCGCTATGACTTTTTATTCTTCACGGTCCGATCACGCGGGTTATCATTCCGTCCGAACATTATCCGTTTCAGGACGTTCCTGCGCAGTCCCGAAGTAAAGTATCAGTGAAACTGCGTGTAAACTCTAACGCATTAATGGTAATGATGATCGTAGGATACACAACAATGAGAGGGGGACTGGGTACCGTGAAATTTATTTTACGGCTCGACAGTCAAGAAAATACCTTCACTGAAATTCTTATCCAAACTATCTGGGTCAGTTTTCTCTGTCTCCAGTTTGTTTTCTCCTCAATGGTCGAAAACTAATCGAACTATCGAATTGACTGGTAAATCACGTGCTGTGGCAAATAATACATTTTTTCACAGTCGTTTCGATATTATATATTATATATTATATATTATATATTATATATTATATATTATATATTATATATTATATATTATATATTATATATTATATATTATATATTATATATTATATATTATATATTATATATTATATATTATATATTATATATTATATATTATATATTATATATTATATATTATATATTATATATTATATATTATATATTATATATTATATATTATATATTATATATTATATATTATATATTATATATTATATATTATATATTATATATATTTTGAGTTCACATAAATGTTAAGCGACAATTTCTATGAAACGTCTCGGTGGTCCACGTACTCCGAAATAATAATAACGAGTCTCGGGCTGTAATGAGAAGATGTGTAAACGATCCGAAGTAGCGGAACCGGTGTCAAGTGTTCAGGGGAGTACCTCTACTCAAGGACTCCGGTCGAGACTTCCGCGGGGATTTCTGTGCTCAGAAGAAACGAACGACTTTCGTTTAAAGGCACAGAGTAAAGACTCATCAGAGCATTTCGTCTCGGGAGAGACACGGCCCAGTTTCCTCGGTTACTGTGAATGACAATGAGACAAAACTGTCGTTGTTCTCGCGAGGAAACAACACGACGGTCGGAGGAAGAATGGTGAACAATCGTCACCGACGACTCAAATGACAAAATTCCGTGCGAATGTGTTTTGAGAGCTCGAAACAGCTACGTTGGACTCACCGTTTATTTTCTTCTAGATATCCGTGGTGCGGATACTCTTCTCTTCCAAAGTTCCCAAAGACTTTTTTCCCGAAATCTTCTTCCTCTCGAAATTCAAGAAAAATTCTTCATAACGTTCCGACAAAATTGATTGCACTTTTTTTTTTGTTTTTTTTTTTTTTTTTCAAGTTTAAATCTCGATTCACTCTTCACTGAATATTCCTGATTTCGAAATACAGCCGAACTCTCGATGTTTAACGTTTTCGTTTTTAATTATTATTATTATTATCTTTTTTTAAATAATTTAATTATTGCACAAGGCGATCGAACGACGTCGACGATCGAACCGGTCGATCGTTACTTATAGATTCGTACATTCGCGATGTTAAACCAATAAACTTTTCGTGAATCTTTTCGTTCTTTTCTCGCGTTTATTATTTATAAAATAATTGCAAGCTCGACTCAAAAGCCGAAATTTCAACGACGAAATCGGAGGAGCCGTGGTGAAAAAACAGTTTGACGAACACCGGTACCGGGGGATCACTATCAACTATTAATCCATCCGGCTAGTTAAGTGGATGGTACCTGTCTGGCCGGAGTACTCGTGCTCGGCTGCTACGGCATGGCATGTGGCCTGGTGGAATTGCATGGCAAAGTCATAAGGCAAGAAGGGAACGAAGCGAGTCGAAGAGCCAAGTCAGGGTAAGCAACGGTGGTGGAAAACTCTTTCGTTGGTTGTGGAAGGAGTAGGCAGTAGTAGCGACCAGTGAGAAACTTGTGGAGGTGGTTATGGAGAGCTCACTCGACTCGGTCGTCGGTGGTGGTCACGACAGAGGTGGTGGAGGTATTACTTCAGCGACGAGGTAGTGCCAGACGGAGAGAGCGGGAGATGATAAAAAGAACAAGGAAACGAGGCATTCGAGAAGAAGCTGAGGAGAGTCGAGTCCTCAGGAGCAGCGCGCCGGCACCAACGGCAGCGGCAGTTCAAAAAATAAGCGTAGCGATGAGGGGAGGAGAGGAGCAAAGTGTTTGATAAAAATTAAAGATTAATTCGTCAAAGGGCGAGTCAAGTCTCCCTGTAGGGACGTATGAAAAAAAAAAAAAAAAAAAAAAATCCGAAAGAAACAAAAATAAAACTATGGATATTCCACGGAACTTTAGTGACCGAGAAGAAATGCGTCATGCATAGAATTGGAGTGAGAGAAAGGTGACGTCTCTCGGGTAGTGGTAAAAGATGCCAGGAGTTAGAGTAGAACCGTCAACGGCAGGAGTAAGAGAGGAGAGGCAGACCGAAGAGTGGAGAAATCAAAGTGGGCCAGTGGCCAGGTCACGTGGAGGAACGGGCCCAACGTGCACGACGGCGACACACTGTCCTACTCGGATAGCCTGCTGCCGCTGCTGCTCGTAGCTTCCCGGGCCGCAATGCCGCCACGGACTCTTTGATTCCTTCTCTCTATCGTCTCTCTCCTCACCTCTCTATCTCGCTCACTCACTCTTTGACGTTCATTCAGAAGACGATAAAACAGTATACCGAAACGTCTCTCACACGAGTACAGAAGAGATTCCATTATATATTATATATTATATATTATATATTATATATTATATATTATATATTATATATTATATATTATATATTATATATTATATATTATATATTATATATTATATATTATATATTATATATTATATATTATATATTATATATTATATATTATATATTATATATTATATATTATATATTATATATTATATTGTTTGCTCTTTATCTGTTATTATTGTTATTATCGATGTATTTGATTGGATTTCGGAACTGCCGAGAAATTTTAAATCGAATCAAAAACGATTTGATTTTTGTTTTATTGTTGTGCGAAACCAACGGCGTATAAAATTCAATCAAAAAACAATTATCCGCGGTTTACAAGAAAATTGTGTTTTCCTAGCGAATGGATGTAAAATATTGGTTGAACTTTTGAAGAAACCGTGCGTGGGGTGACGGGAAAACTTTGCTCGTACATCGAGATGTTGTAAAGCTCGAAGCTTCGCCCGGTGAGCCCGGTGGGCGAACACAGCCCGGAGAGGCGGTCGTGACGACCGTAATCGGAATTGGAACTCGTAGCGGAAATTCCGGTAACTCATACGACTCGTTGCACCGGGGCCATTCGCTACCGGCTAAACCGTAGTGCGAGATTTTTTTTTTTTCTTACTTATGATACTATATCTCTTTGCTCGTTCGCAATTACGGTGCTTCCTAGCGATTATAACAAAGAGAACGAGAGAGACAGAGGGAGGAGGGAAAAGGGAGACAGAAAGATAATAATAACAACGGAGTTCTATACTCGCAGCCTCAATTGTTATTCCGGTTCTGCTGCGGGACCCGCAAGAGCCGAGATTACTGTATTCAAATTAATTTACAAAGTAATTTAGTGCAGGAACATTTCGTACGTGGGGGAGAATATTATTTTGCAATTTAAATAGTTGTTTTATCATTCGCTAACGGAGACGAGATTAAATAAATTTCTTAAAATCCCTTCGAATACTTCGTAGAAGAAGACGGATCGTTTTTTGTTTGCTCTCTGTTTTTCATCTCCTTCGTGTCCTTTATAAATTTTAAATGCGGTCACCTGGGATTGGGGGGATTGAGTAGCGCAAGGCTTTCGGAGGATTTGCATCGGAAATTTTTTCGTCGATGGATATACATCGTTGCGAGAAACGGCAAATTTCATTTTTCGAAATCTCTTACACATGGGATGTGTACACAGGCCAGTTTCCAGTTGACCGAGCTACTCTCCCGTCTCTTTCTCAAATCTACTTTTTTCTTTTTTTTTTCTTTCTTCACAGTATAAATATACAGGCGACGTTAGACACATATATAGCGGCGTTCCGCGCTGAGCTCACAGGTGGTAGCGTAGGAATGCGTAATCGATAACGGTCTTCTCCGAGCGTCGAGCCTCACGCAGGTTCCTTCATTATATTCATCGTATATAGTCTAAACTATATATATCGTATATATATATGTGGCTCTACATAATATATACAGTACTTCGACGATTAACAGAGCTTGTTTTCTCGCCTTGTTTCTATAGGCGTTTGAGTTATACCGGAGTTCCATTTCGTAGTATATGTATAGCGTCCGGTTACTGTAATACTCGGTCAAAGTTTCACTGCTGGCCCTACGGCCAATTAACGAATTAAGCGAAATAATTCGAGGAAACGCAAACTACCGTGTATATGCGAGAAACAGACGAATCCCGGGGGGTTACCCCACCGCCCCGCGGCACATAGCGATAGAAAAAAAAAATATGCCGTAACCGCGAGAGTGATAATTGTAGAAACAATAATTGCGTACCAGAAGAAGAAAATTGTCTTTTTAACATCTTCCGAATCGCCATGGCTCGCGGAGGTAGCGAATTAACCCAAATTCGTTGCGAGAGATTTTGCAATACGCTTCGAGTCTGTTATTAATAATAAACACCGATCCGTACGGGTTACATCTCGAGCTCGCGACTCGTATCCGCGAGGTATATAATTTAATTATTATTCGTACTAACAAGAGCGCCGTTGAGATCTATGACGACTAACGCTAACTTATAATACATCGTGATCTCGAAACGCCGGAAACTTCAACTGGTATATGTATACACGATGAACACGCGCGCGACACCGGGAGGAAACGCGTTACGAGACGATACGCCGAGAAAACAAAACTTCTTAGGATCAGTTCGACGAGCTTGTTAAGGAGTTAACTGGTTTTCCACGGTTATATAGAAAATCGCTGGGTTTCAGCTTCGAGAGAAACAAGACGATAGTCCCCGAGGATGCAATGTTACGCGCGTAACACGAAAGCTATGTTTTGCTCCGGGCTCCGTCGATGATCGTCTTTCGCGATCGATCTCTGTCTCCGAGAAAGTGGGTCGGGCTTCGATGATTTTTCATCGAGGAATTTTTGTCACTGATCATTTTTATACCAATAATGCTTTTTTTTCGCAACGCAAAATAATCTTTGAAAAATTCCGTCGGCATTTTACATCGATAAATATTAATTTTTTTTTTTTTTTTTTTTTTCGAGAAATATTTCGTTGGAATACCGTACGAATTGATGGATAAAATTTTCGCGATTCATCGGTCCATCGATTAACACTCTCGTGGCGATACTCGAATACGAGGAGGATGCGCAGCAGTATAGCAGAAGCTTACCGTATTATTTACGATACAGTGATACCGTTGCTGTGAAAAAAAAGGCAGAAAAAACAAGAAAAAAAAAAAAAAGAAAGAAACGAGATTTGGACGAAAGATGAGGACCATCCGACCCTAAGAGGTCGCCAGCCACTCCACCCAAAGTGGGTCAGACCTTTATCTTCTTCTCTTACCTCTATATAATACTATCTTCTTCGCTCCTCGTATCCTCTCTTGTATTACCTACTACATCTTCTTACGTACGACATACACATATATATAGTATGGTATCCTATATAGTATACGCATTCTTTTACGGTACTCTCTTCAGCAGGTAGTTCACGTCTGTTCACGAGACGAGCGTGTGCCTCCGGGTCTCATCGACTTTCGACAATAGGAATGTCTTGCCGGTATATTACAACAACGATAATCTTTCACTACCAATACCCATTATGACTCATATCGAAAAGCCCACTATTCCACAAATTTCTCATTTCCATCAATGTGACACGCGAAACTATTCACCTGTAACGATGAATTTCATACCGGAAATCGATTACCCCAGATATCAAGATATACATATATATATTTTTTTTTAATACGCTAAATAAACAACTTGGCTATGAAATCCATTGCTTTTTAATCAAGAATTCCAGTTCAGTGGAACATCAATTATACGAGATACGATTCCCTTTCACGGTATCCTCCGTGCA
Organism: Buathra laborator; assembly: GCA_934046635.1. Lineage (NCBI taxonomy): Eukaryota > Metazoa > Arthropoda > Insecta > Hymenoptera > Ichneumonidae > Buathra > Buathra laborator. The sequence continues at coordinate 15,777,396 of OW203892.1, forward strand.
ACAGTAATCATAACAACGATAATAATAATAATACAAGATTCAGAAGATTTCCCTTAAGCGCGCAGGGATGCGACATGGAAAATAGTCCTGTGGGAATAGCCCCGGCGCCTCATCCAGGAATTCCCAGCTAAAAAGCGAGGTCCCGAGGTTTTACTACTACCACTACGTGGACGAATCTCGTTGGTCGCCTGGGGTGTCCCGTGGCCGTGGCCCAGTGCCTGGCAACGCGTTTCCCATAAGATCCCTACTCGATCGAGTCGGTGCATCAAGGTAATTGCATTCCCAGGAGACTCCGAGCCTCCGAGCTCCGCATACCTTCGCCGGAAGCTGATGCGCTATGAAAATAATTCATAGCGGGATATACGTGCATTTATATTTTTTAAACGATCAAAGTTCGTAAAAAAAAAAAACAAAACATTGTACAGATTTGTTGCGCAGAATAATTATGCAAAAATTAACTGCAATGGGTAAAAAAGTAATAATAATAATAATAAATAGAGGATTAAATTTGCGGGTGAGAGCCGCACATGCAAATAGCAGCTAATGAGCCTAATAGAGAAATATACGGTATACGTTTCGCAGGGGACATATACGTAGGTGTAGAGCTTCGGTATTACAAAAGCCCCGTGTATAGCATGTACTCTCGCGTAGTCGCAGGTGGAAGTGCAACCTCTGACCGCGAACGTGACCATGGTAAAGTGGGTCGAAACCTGTGCCACTTTGGCTTCTCTCACCGGGCCGAGAGAGCATCGGCGACGCGAAAGACTCCTGGCGACAATTTCCACGCTCCTCTGGCACATCGGCTCTCCCCCATTTCGTATCTTTACCACTTCGATGCTATGTAATACGTAAAAGGAAAGGACTCTAAGGGGAAAAAGGCGAAACTCGAGATTCGAGGTGACAAAGGTTATCGATGCTACTCCTTCGCGCATTTACCATTTACCGCGTCTACTGTTGGCTTACCAGCAGCTTGAAGTACATTTATTTTACTCTCCGGTGAAATGCGCATACAGTTTACACAGGACTCCGCGGGGACCTATATAAAAATCACTAAAGTTACGCTCGCCTGAAAGTCGTGCATCATCATCAATAAAATTTGACGTTAACGAGAAGACGGATAGCGGGAATAAAGTGGAACGAGTTTTTGCAACGGGAAGCGCATCTTCATTGGGTCAAAGAGATTAAACGGAGTGGGTGGAAGAAAAAAAAAAGTATATATTCGAACTTTGCTACACAGTAATGTATTTGCAGGAAATAATGTGGGATATTGTAAAGAAACAAAAAAAAGAGAAAAAAAAAAAAAAAAGTCCGAAGGCCAGTCCCTGACCCTGGCCGTGACTGGCGTGAAATCGGGTCAGAAATATGTCCTTTCGTTCCATTCGCATTTCGAATTCCATACGTATTCCGTCTGTATACGGAACTATATAGTATATATATATATGTATATACTATAAGCCTAATGTAGTCTATACATATAGAAAGGCTCGTTGCACCGTTTCCCGTTCAATTCTCTCTTTGTGATTTTTCGTATTCGACTCACGTAGGTGAGAGTCTCGTGGGTAATTTCGGGGTTTTCTTTTTCTTTTCTTTTTTTATTTTCCTATCAAAAAAAAGAAGGAGAAGCTCACGGGCGCGAGTGTCCGATGAATTTTTTATCGATAACCCAGAGAGTTCGATAAATCACATTTCTATATTCGACCTGTGACGGTCTTTCACGATTCTCGGCAATATACGTCCATTTTCCCGGACAGCGAAATGTCGCTCTTCGTCCAGAATTATTCAATCGTCGCGAATTCCCAGGGGTAACGCGCGCGTATTCCCCGTTCATTTGACCTACTCTCCGGCTGCTGTTATGCGATATGGCATTCATTATTGTCGGAGCCGGAATTTACAACGAAGCGCGCGCATGCGTGAGCGTCGGTTCGTGTAACGATGAGTTTAATTCACACGGAAGCGCTACAACTCTCATCCCCGTTTCCAAAAGGGTTGAAAAACGGACGGGAGAAAGAGAGAGAGAGAGAGAGAGAGAGAGAGAGCGTGTGTGTGGCATTGCATATAGCTGCCGAGATAAACCGTCGGTGGTCGCCCACGCAACTCGGCAGAAGTAAAAATTTGCATTTCAAATGGCGTGTACATGCATGTTGCGCTCGATGGCTCTGCCGTACGCTTTCCTCGTTTCTCCTCGGTCAATATCGGATCATTTGAAATTCCGTGAATATATATGTATACAAGTATATATCTTACGAAACTTGGTTAGCGACAGAGACGGTACAAATTGCTAAAGCAGACGCGGCAAGGAATTGTTCAGGATTCTAGTCTCGTTTCATTCGTTGTAGCAAACACGCTGATTCTGTATATTAAGGTGGTCTACGTTTGCGAGAATCGCGACCGATTGACCAAACTTTAGGCGGCGTAAAGGGAGAGCGGAGAATAATAATGGACACGTCGCAAAACGGTTAATCGATACAAATTTCGTTTTATTTAACCTAAAATTTTCCAAAAAATTTAATTACATTTTTAAAAGCATTCGAATTTATAAATTGCAAAATTTTAATTTGCATCTTGTTTTTATTTTAACTTAATTTTTTTTTCAAACATTATAATAAAAAAAAATACAACAATAATAACAATAATCATTATTGTTCTTATTATTATTATTATTTTTTAATTATAATTAACATTTTCAAAATTATTTCTGATTTCGCCGGACCATTTTACCTCACGCTTCCCTAATTATTATTCGACTGGCGTAGACTCAGAGATCAAAGTTTGTCTCCTAAATACAAGGTGCTTTTAGGATGAATATAGGTGTGCGTAATATCCCTCGTGTATTTGATGACCAATTACTGGCATTCATAATTAGCCAAAACTGCTGCTAATCAGACGCTGTGGCCGTTAGCACGTGATCGAATTTTGAAGGCGTGTTACAAATTTGTTTAAACTTCATCGATCTCATGATCCTAGCTATCCCGGGAAATGAGGAGAGCTACTGTTGGTGTGAAATCTGTAGCCTTGACGGGGTGTACGTGAGTTCACCACCAGCATGAGTATGTAGTGTGTGTAACGTAGTTTGAAAATTTGCAATCCGGATAACCCGGCTTCGTCGATCAAGTGGGTCGAGAGAGAGTTTCCAACCACCGGGAGCGGGATAGAGTTTCTCGCCCACGCAATCTCGCGGTAGTAAGGGATGAAATTGCGGAGTAGAAAGCGTAGCTTTAGCTATGAATGCGCTTCTATCGTGTTGCGCGAAAACTTTCATGCGGAAACTCGATCCATCGCCGTGAAAATTAGAAACATTTTTTTTGCGCCGATTTTTTTTTTTTTTTTTTTTTTGTACGACGCAATAGACTACAAAGAGGTAGAGAAACAGATGGCGTGGGCGTCTCGAGTTTCTTCTTCGAGGCTATTCGCGAGTTGATCCTTTAGCTTCCTGTAATTTTCTTTTTGTACGATATCAGTTGTTCGATATTTTTTTGACTATTTAACGAAGCAGAGAGTCCGATATCGAGTAAAAGCCAAGTTGGGTTCGTAGCAAACAGCGGCTTTCACAAAAGCCACTTAACCCGGTCCAGTAACATCCATCCGCGATGGATCTCGAGCTGTCACACCCGTAACACGTATCTGTCCCACTGTGAGTCTATTACGACTCTGCGAATTACAATTCTATTAGAGTTCATCGTACGGCGAGACAGTGCCGGGCGCGTGACAATTGTAGAAAATAAGCAAATTGCGACCTGAATCGCGTACAACGAATGTCGAATTCGATTGTTAGGCGAATTGAAAGTTGAGGTCAATGGCGATGTCTGAACAATTTTGTTTTTACTCTTTCAACGAGGTCTCGATGCCTCGGCGATGTCTAACAGCTTTTTTTGGCGAATTTAATGCTTCGAAGGTCTCTTGGAAAATGAAGAATATCTCGAAGGACTTCTATCAAAATAAGATGCATTCATATAAGAAATGCGATTTGATATAAATTTGAGAAAATTGGTATATAGTGTTTTTATTTTATATCTATTTTCAGGTATTTACCGGTCAAATATCTGCAGGTATATTGTCAGTAATCGTTAAACGATTAAATGTTATTTAATTCATTTGATGACAACGCTAAATAACAAAATTTACTTTTATTCAAACGAAATCCATCGATATGAAAAATGTGATTCGATCCATAAATTTGTGATAATTTTTAGTTAGTTGCTCTTACCATTTTAATTTTTAGGTATTTTAAGGTCAAAGTCTGCAGCGATATTGACGATAATTATTAAATGATTAATGTCCATTTGATTCGTTCGATTGAAACGCAAAATATCTGAAATAACTTTCATTCGAACGAAATGCATCGATATAAGAAACTCAATATGATCTAAAAATTTGGGAAAATTTCCATTCAGTGACTACTAAATTTTAATACTCAGGTATTTCCAGGCGCCAATCCCGAGGTGACGGTAACCCCGAGCATTAAATTGCAAAGTCACGATTCTTGTATCGTTCGTTGTAACTTCAGTGACAATTTCTAATTTTAAGAATAGACGCGGCTCGGTAATGAACTATTCCCGTTTGGCATTAGCGTTATTCCGGTAAGAAGACATCGATACGCGTATCGATACCCCTACGAAAGCGTGTGAAACGTTTGTCCGCGTCGTGGAATGATGAAGTGATTGGAGAATTTAACGAGTCGAACACATTTCGTAGAATGGAAGTTCCGTTCGTGTGTAAAGCGTATACTGAACAGAGAGAAAGACCGAACGAAATTCGAGAGTGCAGGACACAAAGTGAGCGGACATACAAATAGAATGAAGCGAGCGAGGAAATTAGTACGACGATTGAGAACTTTCCGTCCAAAAGCGGTCGCGCGGTTATAGTCGGAATACGATTACGATGAAGAAGAAGAGTTTGCCAAATGAAAGGAACAAAAAAACATCCGCGATGGAGCGTTTCGGTTTGTAGGTCAACGCCGACATCATTTTTTGCCTATTACTCTCGGCTTCGTTCTTCTTCCTCCGAGAACTTTCAGCGATGTAGCGATGATATGTAGGAATAACAGTAATATATAGTCACGAGTTTAAACTTCAATTGCGTACGAAAGCAATATCGACGAACGGACATTCTCGTGTCCCTCGTGTCGTGACTATTCTCTCGGATATGCGTAGAAAATAATACACGGAAACATATGAATATTTTATCGTGACAATTAATACATTTGATTAAAAAAAAAAAATACTCCTTTTTTCTGTTTCTTCATAATAATTTTTTTTTAATATACGATCGTCATCTTTGATAAAAAATACAGTATTTATAGTATTAGCTACAAGTATAACACTGCGCGATGAACCAGTGATTTTCCGTACGGATTTTAACGTATATTTACAGTTTGTTTTTTTTTTTTTTGCTTTTCTATAAAACCCGAACGCAAGACGTAGACGCAAAACGCACTGTCGAGACACACGATTTCGCGGTTTTGGACGTTACAGAAATAAATTATTTGTCTATTCTACCTACGAATGGGTTACGTCTCATTTCTACAATTACATCGATATTATATTTAATTATTTATATATTTATTTATTCATTCGTCTATTTATATATCTATCGAACTTTCGCGTATGAAATAAATTAAATAAAGTTTGTGAAAATCACGTCGTTGCCTCACGTTCGCACGAACTCTATACCTTTTTTTTTTATATATTTTTTTTTTAAATGAGTATATTAGGTACGAGACATTTCGAACGCGATTTTTTTTTTCTTTTTTATTAATTTTATAGTTTTCACTCAACTAGGCAGAGGGAAAGAGATTCTATCTCGAACGATGGAAAGCGAAGGCTGCGCCAAATTTCTTCTGTTATCACTGAGATCAATCGGTAGATTCGCGCCGACCGTTGGACGGTTATTTAATTTGTTTATTTCCTTTTTTTTTGCTATTATTTTCTTTTTTTTTTCACGTGAAGAAAATGGCACGGGCGTCGACTTTTCCATACTTACGACGACAATCCCGCGTTACGAGATACGCGAGATCCTTCGTCGATTCTTCGTGTACTTTGTCCTATTTTTTTTTTTTTTTTTTTCATTTGTGTCATTAATATTGCCTTCCCGATTTGAGAATCGTTGATCTTTGCGAGAAACTCAGAATTGAAGAATCTGGTTGATCCATTCTCGAAATTCGGAAATTCTCGTGTAAACTCCGGGCTGATTAGGCTCGGCGCATCCGATTCCCCAACTGATTACACCAGCGAGAATCCATCGCTTGTCTCGCGGCCTCTGGATCACCATTGGACCGCCACTGTCGCCCTGCAAAAATATAGATCGCGAACGTTATACAGATATTTTGATAACGATACCAAACTGCTCGCTATCGCGGCGTTCGATTAATCGTAATAAAAAAAAAAAACAAAAAAAAAAATGATTTAGGTATAAGAATGCCGAGAAAAGATTCTCAATAATTACCTCGCAAGAATCGTATCCTCCTTTTCGCCAGCCGGCGCATATGAATATGTGCGGTATGTGCTCAATGTAACCGGCGCTTCTGTACATTCCTTCGCACATCGTGTTGTTTATCACTGGAACGGATACTTCCTGAAGTACCGACGGCAATATTCCATCTATAAAGAAAATAAAATTATAAACATCGCGTAACTATATAAGAGTCAGACGTATGCGCGACATTTTACTTTTTTAATTTATTACAATTTTAATTACTTTTTTAATTTTTATTTATTATTACTATAGAAAGAATCACTATATATTACGCACGGCAAAACTTTTTGAGGAAGTTACTTTAATCAAATTATCCCTTAAAATAATTTGTGAACTAAACACTGCGTGAATTATTTTGCTAGCAGGCAGAAGAGCGAGTTAACTTTATCGAGGAATATCGTGGTTAACAACTTAATTAAAAAAAAAAAGTTTACCTAAACTTTTATATAGTCAATATTTTTTTTATTTTATAAATAATTTTGTAAGGTCTCGAATAATTGTTACAAAAAAAAAAATATTACAGAATTAAAAGAAATTTGAATGATCGCCTATTATCTTCTTCATCATGAGTCGAAATGTCGATAAAAGAAAAATATATTGACATTTTTTTTTTTCCCGACTACGCTAAAATTACCATATTCCATGCCTGCAACGCGGGTGGAAAGTTGCTAATTTTTTACCAAAGGGGAAAAAAAAAATTTGCAGGCATAAAAGTGATTTTCGCGGAAACAGATCGAGTTTTTCTACTAACTCTGCAGGCATAAAATATGGTTATTTTTTAACTTGGCCGGAAAAAAGTATAATATGCTACTCGGGAGGGAGTGCTTTTTCACCTCATGTGATTTCAGCCCTCGTTTCGCTCGGCCAGCAAACTTCACACTCATCGGAAAACACGCATTTTCCTCCCTTGTAGCATAATGTACTATTTTTAACCCCTCACGTATGGAAGACTCCTTCACAGCCGCGTACAACGACCGTTTCTTTTGGTCATAAAAATAATACGCAAGTTCATAAAAAAAGTCTTTAAACCATCGAAAAATCAAGAATTCACGAGTACTCCATTATTTTTTTCAACATTTTTTTACGATATTTTATTATTGTCAAAGAGATCATTGAAAAAAAATAACTGGTTGAGAGTCGCATATCTGACCGGAAGGCCGAAAAGAAAAATAAAAAAAAACAACGATCGAAATGGAAAAAGATAATTATAAAAATCATTATGATTATATACTCCTTGGTATTTAATAAGATCGAAAGATTTTTTCTTACCTTCGTAAAGTCTGCCCCAACCGGTCACGTAAGCCGTGTGTCCGACGTAATTTTCATCGTCGTCCGGCAGGCAGATCGGTAACAAATTAGGTTGGAACGGTTCGAGGGGCTCGTAAAATCTCAAAAGCGCGAGATCGTACTCGAAGGTACGAGGATCGAATTGCGGGTGACTAGCGACGATCTGTACTCTTCGTTCTTGAAAACCATAAGGTTCATCCTCGTTGGCAAGATCGTGTTCACCGAGTCTCAGCAACAAATCGCTCGGTGGAACGCTGCAATCATTCGCAACAAAATTCACGGCTTATTAACGATGTATATCGTCTGCTTGTGACGTATTTTAATATTCTCTATTTTATCATCGAATACGGAAAGCCTCGAGAGCGATTTGCGTATAATAGGATCGATATTCGAGAAAACATCCGGTTGCAACGTAATTTCCGCGTCTTCGTAACGATGCTCTTGAGTGATCGTTATTAAGCTGGTCTCGCGATCGTGCGCGTGCATAATCTCGTCGGCAATGGCCTTGACGGTAACATAATAGCTAATGATATATCATTTAGAAGACAAGAGAGATAGAGAGAAAAAAACAAGAACAATAACAATTAATTCGTCGCGGTTGAAAGAAGAGGTAATCGATTGACTTACTTTTCGACACAGTGAGCAGCGGTGATAGCCCAATTCTCGTTTAACAAAGCCGCACCGCATTTGTGTAGATACGATTTCGATCTCCATTGACGGAGCGATATCTGCAAAAAAGTAGTATAAATGTGTTAACTTACAAGTTTATCCACGATCCCAGAAAGATTAAAAGATATGAGGACAATCACGAGTTACACTATCGAGAATCACGTGATAAAAAGTATACATATATCTCTGATAATAAGATCCTATCGATCATTGACGCTCGAAGATCGATAGAGGTACTGCGATTTAATTTTGTAAACGTGAATTTTAAAAATCTTGAAAGATTATAATTATCGCAAATAAGATGCTATGTAATAAAAATATAATTTATCTAAATAGTTAGATAAACAATGACATAATTACTATTATGTTTAAAAATAATGAATTTATAGTAAAATTTAATTAGAAAATACAGTAAAAAATTAATTAAAAAATATGCTTTTGGATAAAAAATAAAATTTATCGAACGTGCAGAACTTTTTTTATTTCGTGAATTCACTTTCAAGAAGGGAAAGATATGAATCGAAATAGCCGAACCTGCCACGGCCACTTGCCGAAGGAACTATCGTCACCGCCGACGATCCTGGATTCTGGGAATAGTCGTCGTCCGCAAACTGCAAGGATAAACATCGTTGAATTCATGGCCCTCGTGAGGCTTAGCTGACCGAGTGTCGGACCAGTCGTCGTCGCCATTTTGGTGCGCACTCGGTTTGAGACTCGTCGTACGAGAGAGTCCCTGTATAACTATAATCGAGTGTGTAAAAACGGCTTCTCTCACACATTCGATCGACTGGATGAACCGGTATACACGCGCGGAATATCGTTTCTACAGCCGCCGGACCGAAGTTTCTTTTTTTTTTTTTTTCTATACTCGTTTCACAATAATTTTTTTTTTTTAATTTCCTATTCTTCTCCCTTCGCGTCGAGACAACAATACATTTTCTACAAGATTTATCCGGATTTAAAATATCAGCCGATTTGTGGCGATCAAATCGTAATGATAAAAAGTCTTCCCGATAGGATCAGAATGACGTCGAGGTCACGAACGTGATATGCTGCCGCAGCAAAATTTCGATAAAAATGATAACGAGAGATTCGCGCGGTTGGACCCTTCAAACCCGATTTTCTGTCTGCCCTACTCTCGTCCAGCCAACTTTGCGAGAGTCTCCACGGTATACTGACAGAGGTTTTTTTTTTCTTTGATTTCTATCTCGCGATCCTTTTTTTAAAACTTATCCGCGGAGAGAAAAAGAAAAGAGACGAAGATGATGATTCATTGCATTTAAAGATGCTGGCCAATCGTGCGCGATGTATCGATTTGGTCGAATGAGAAAGAAAAATCGACCCCATCACGATAGATTGATCCCTCTCCGAGGAGTGCAGGAGCTGCTTAAATGAGTGGAAGGGATAACAATCGATCGCGATGGGTTTCTGTTTGAGCAGTTGAGCTTCCCGTTCAATCGTTCTCCAGTACTCGGTCCATTATCCGACGAGACTTGGAAAGGCGATCGATGAAGGTTCCGCGCAGTAATTAACTAATTATCGTTAACGCGTGTCGCAAAAATCGGTAATTAAACGATCAACAATTAATGAAGAAAACTGAATTGAAAAGAGAAAAAAAACGATAGGAAATTGATTAAAGCGAATCACCTTGCTTGTAGTCGGACATATTGAGAGTTTCCATTGGAACAGGAAGATCCGTGGCGGTAGTAACTGTAGCGACTGTCGAGAGTATTGTCGGTATAGTAGGTTTCGCTGTTGGAGTACTTTGCGTAGTGGCGGTCTCACTCGTCGGTTTAACTGGAAATTTACAAAATGTGCGCGCAAAGCACGACTGCGATCTTAAAAAATCGTCAGACATCGTTGATTCACCGTCAAACGATAACGATAACAATATATTTTCCACTAATCCACAGGTGTACAGTAAACAACTCAACACAGTTGTACTTAACAATTCGACTTCCTGGATTATCGAGACAAAGTTCAAGCTCTTCGCGGCTTCTTATCTTTCACTCGAGTTACGTACAAGCAGATTAACCCGACGGTGTCTGTTATCACTGTTAACTATCGACTCACCGGAAGTCGTCGAAGTTTTTGTCGGCGTTGATCTGACGGTCGTAGAATCGCCGATCACTGGTTTCTCGGTTGCCAGCGATTGTATCATTATCCAACCATCGGGGGTTGTGATAGGCGACCATTGCGGCTCTGTTGATGCTGAATAAGTTAACAAATTACATAACTACATAAAAATGCTCTTAAATAAAATATTTTTTAAATTTTACTTAAGTAGAAAGAATAATTCATTGGGACAGCGATGATTTTCCAGTTCATGCAAATAAACTACTCGAGCGATTATCGTCCTTGGAAACGATTGGGGATGCAATGTGTATAATTCAAAAATTTCTTATTTGAAATTCGAAACGAGATTTTCGAAGAAATGTTGTCGCCATTATTTTCTTCCTTTCTATCTTATCTGAATTATTTTTTATATTAATGCAAGATACCGACGATCACTCCTTTGATATTGTTATTGATATTATTGTTTGCAATATTATCATGCTTCATGTATTTCAAACGACGAGATTATTCGTCGTATAAATGGGCTCTACGTCGCCATTTTTAAACAAATAAACAACTCATCAATCGTTAAATTCGTATTTCGAAAAAGAAAAATTTCATTTTGCTTTCATGAAAATAAAAGGAAGTGATGACAATCGTCGAAGAAAGTTAATCCGAGATCTAACGAGAAAGATATGGAAGGGTTAATATTAACTCGCGTTCCTTTGGGATTATGCAAGTCGCAGCCGAGAAAGGCGCAAGAATTCGTGAACGGAGACAGAGTGCATTACGGTGGACGATGTGAAAACCGTTACGACGGTACCGCTACCGAAAGTAACTTTTCGAGACAAGAATTTCATCTCTGCTTCAGCATTCGTCAACAGTGACTTTGCTCTGACGATAAATCTTGTGACTTCAAGATTTATCATCTGACATTCTTTTTCCACTGACACTAAAAAATAATCTTCGACTCTTCGAGAAATCATATTCCTCCGAAAATGGAAAGACAAAAAAAATGCATCAAAGTTACCTTCTTGAGTAGTTTCGGGGATGGTGGACGAAATTTCCGAAGCTTTGGTGACATCGTCATCGGAATTCGAGCTCCAAGTAACGAGTCCAGGGGAGTGAGTCGTCTGCGTTACTTTTTCCGTCGTCGCAACATTCTCCGATATCTTTGGCGGTAAAATCTCATTGGTCAATGTAGTTCCATTCAATACAATCGAAGTAACCGAAAGCGTTGATGCCTGAGTCGTGGAGGGAGTTCTCGAAGGGGTTGAGGTCGACACAGTGGTGGTTGATGGTTTCGTAGGTTTTGTGGGTCTCGTAGGTTTCGTAGGTTTGGATGGCCTCTGAGTGGGTCTTGGTTTCGCGGAGGCTGCCGTAGGTTTCGTGGTCGAAGGTCTCGCAACCGATGAGGAAGACGTCGTGGAAGTTGAGGGCTTTATTTTTTCAGTGCTCTGTTGCTGTGGCCTCGAGGGAACTCTCGTTGTTGTAGGCCTTGTGGGAGAAACGGTAGAGATCTTCGTGGGCTTGGATGAAGGTCGTGGCCTCGATGAGGTGGTTGAAGGCCTCGAGGTCGTTGTTCTCACGGTCGTAACGATTTTGTCATCAACGCTCGTAACCACGGGTCTCTTTGTCACAGGTCGTTGACTGGTTGCGCTTTCAGTCGAGGAGCCAGCGATGCTGGATGCCGATGGCTTCATTGCGGAAGTCGACGAGGAGGCCTGCGTCGATGTTAGAGGCGGTCTGGTAGTTTGCGTGACCTTAACGCTGGTGGAAAACGGTTTCTCAGTCGCTTTCGAAGGTTTTACAGTCGAAGCTGCGGCGGACGAAGGTCTGGAAGTTGTTACGGGTCTTCGAGTTCCTGAACTCGGCCTCTTCGTCGTAGGAACTGGCTTCTTCGTGGCTGGCTTCCTCGTTGTAGTCTGAACTGGTCTCGTAGTTGTTGCGTTTCTCGGTGGGAACCTCGTCGAGGGAGGTGTTCTTTCGGTCGTCGAGATTGGTCTTTGAGTCGAGGAGGTTATCGGTTTTCTCGTGACTGATGGCCTCGTTGCCGAAATCGACGATGGCTTTTTCGTTGTTGTTTCGGTAGCGACGGGCTTCCGAGTACCTGAGGAGACGCTAGAAGTGGGTTTAGGCTCGGAGACAGCTGTAATCGTTGTAAAAACCGTGGTGCTTTCGGTGCTCGAGGGTTTTTGTGGTTTCGCTGAACTACTGGCGGAGCTCTGAGGGACGCTGTGCGTCGTATAAGCGTTTGAACTTCCCTGAGAATAATTGTGCAGCGTTTGGAATGTCGAGAGGCCGATAGATGGTTGAGTTGTGGTATACGGAGTACTGAAGTACGGTCTCTTCGTCACAATCTTGTGAGATTCGGTTGTTGTTTCCGATTGTACGCTCTGAGTCGTGACCAGAGCGGTCTGACTGATCGGTGATAGAGTCGACCCGCTTGGCTTTTTATCCGATATAGGCTTAGGCCTCGTAAAGTAGTCAGGTATATCATTGCTCTCGATCGAACTATCAGTCGTGACGAACGGACCTGACGCCGGTCCTTCCTCTATCGTGTTGTCTTGCGGATAAACTTCGGTTTCTTCATTGAGCTTGCAACAGCTTCCGAAGTAGAAACGATCGATACAAGTCCCGAGATGTGTACCGTTGGCCTTTACGCACGTGAAGGCGAACATGCAGACACCGGTCTCGCCGCTTCTCAATGACACGCATGGCAAATGCCTGATGTTTCTTCCGGTACCTGAAACGGACAAACAATTAATCAATTAACTGTGAACGTAGGAACAGAATCGTAGGAGCAGAAACAACGTAGGAACGAAATGAACAGTAGGAAAATATTATTAATAAATAAGGCAATACTATCTAAAAAATTGTTCATATTAAGGAAAGTTCCGAAATATTGAAGTGCTTTGTTTTTCTCTCGAGAAACTTTAGTTGCGTGGAAAACAATTTTTTTATTCGCTTTTATTTTTTGCTGATGTCCCACTTAAGTCAACTTAATAGTAATTGTTATTATTATTGAAAGGAAAAAAAAATGATACGGGGAGATAGATAAAGAAAAGGCATTGGAATGCACTAAAGAGCGTATTCCATTGTTCCTTTATTTTCTTTGCCCTTCCGTGCCGACTCGCCTCACTGACCGAGGGATTGGCCACTTCCTTGATTCATAATCGAGTACCTATAGCAGCGGTCTGGTACACTTTACTTGAACTATAACTATATGTATATGGATAGTAGCGACTACTATGTACTACGTGTAGTATAGTAGTGTTATGATTATACCACCCGGACTCCGACTAACTGTGCATTTATAACGCTCACGCGCGTAAGTCCGATGAGCGCCAGTTCCACGTTTCCAAGGCATTCAACAAGGCGATTCGAGATGATCCTTCGAGAGAACTTACTCTCTGATCACTTCCCACATCTAATGTTCGATGGTCAGTCTCTCGGTGTCTAACCGGTGAACCTCGCGGACAGCTGGTGACCGATACCGACTCGCAACCGGTTATTCCCATATTATTTATATTATTTTTTTTTCTATTTTTTATTCTCATCCGTGCATTTGCATTATCAATTATTATTCATAGGTTTGAATGTTACGTATTGACGAGAATTCATTTTTTTTTTCTTCTTTTATTACTTTTTCTCATATATCTCAATAGCCTCTCGATCGATTTTAATTCCCAACAGATGATTGTTGTTGTCACCCTTATCAAAGCTTCACTCCTATCATTTTTATTTTTATTCCGCTCTTCGCTTATCCATCAGCAACACTGATATCGGTTTTCCCGCAAGTGCAACGATGCGCGATTTGCTTATGCGTCACGATAAACGAAGAGAGGTTCTCTGCGTTCTCGTTAAATTCCAATGGACGTTCGACGAGTGGCCGCATATTATTGCCGAAGAGTGAATCGATGTCAGCAAGTGAGGCGAAGCGAAGAAACCCCACGGAGAGGGGCTCACGAGTTGGTTGATCGTGTCCGTTTCCCTCGCCTCGCTCGCTTGGGAAATACCGTTAACGTTTCGATGTATGAGCGTAGTCCGTGGACTTGAACCAAAAGTGGGTCACAGTCATAGCCCAATGTAACAGCACGTTTCCCTGTCTCTGCCTCTATCTCCCTTCCGTGCACTATAGACAATTTTCTTTCTTCTCTATTTATCTCGTTCTCCTTCCTCTCTACGTCGATCCTCGTAATCTTTCAACGAGATCTTTACTGCGGTTAAAGATTTTCTTTTTTTGTCTTCTTTTTTTTTTTTTTTGGAACTAATAAACCTTCGATGTTTTTCTTCGTTGCCTCTCGTCTATTTTACTCACTACCTTTTTATCGGAATATTTCCCTATACGGGAATCCCCATTCCCCCGACCAAACTGTAGTCTTTGACTTATTTCTTTTTTTTTTTTATCTTTTTCTTCTGCATCAGCTTCCCGACATTCCTTGACTCCAGGGTAGCGTGCCGAGAGCTCTCATACCTGGGCGCGTTGCCTCTCCGCGCGCCTCGATTATTCTAACAGTTTTCAAACCGGCCACCTGTACCCCAACGTCTTCACGCGTATCTACGAACCGTGGACTACCCTACGCTCGCCTTAATCTTCTCGGACCCGGATAGCTCTACTCGGTGAAAGACATAAAAAAAAAGAAGATTTATCCCAAGTTGCTTTCACGCTTTGACTACTAATCGTACGTCGAAGCCGAATTGTCTCATCCTGAAATCTTTAACGGAATGAATTTCTCCGTTTCGTGAGTCAGAAAATGCTGTTATTATTTCGCCGAATAATGAATAAAATTTTATAACGGTAAGAAAAATGTCTTCGGTCGGCAAACAAGAATCGTGACAATTCTTATTTTACGAAATGGTAGGCGTGGGCGTTATATGAGAATAATTAGCGATCCGGTTCTTTATTTTTCGTCAAGGTAAAGCCATTTTTAGCTAACCAACAGTTAGACCTACTCTTTGGGTCAGTCGGTCGCGTGCCTACTAAAAAAAAAGTTCAATAACTACTGACTACTATTGTTCTTAGCCGAGAATGTGCCGGTGGCGGAAGTAAAACGACACTCGTCGCTTACGTACTGAGTCACAGAGTCGAAGAAAGTAGTGACGTGTTTGTGCCATCGTCAGAATGGTACCGCTCTTCATACGGTAGTCCGAACGTACGAAGAATTTGTTTGTTTGTGTGCGAAAGGAATTTCAGGCGCGACAAAAGAAAGAAAAAAAAAGGAGTCTCGACACCCACGCGGATTCTCGTTATCTTCGATCGGAGCGCGATATCGCTCGGCTCTGATAAATCGAATTTTGTTTGCGGACACGATACATTGAATAGAACGACAAGTTCTATTGGGAATAGAGAAGTATAGAAATTTATTTTATTCTATAGACAGAAACGATAAAATCATCTACGCGTCATTTCGCACGAGTTATCTTTCATTTTGTATCTCTAGTGCGCACTGAGTAAAAAATGTATTTGTAGTTAATAAATGTACAGTTAAATATGACGAAAGAAAAATGTATTATTAACAAATTATTTTTTTTTAATAATGAATAAAATGAATATAATTAAATGAATAAAATACTAAAATATGATTAATTTTTTATAATTTTTGTTAACTAATTAACCAAATTTCAGTTGACCCAAATAAGTTTTTTTAACTATTGAAAAATGTTGAATTGCATATTTTTTAATAATGATTTAATATTTATTTCGATATACCTACAAACTCTACATTCGTAAGTTAAAAATAAACTCTCTTCTCAGTGCGCCCACAACGTTCGTCGTTTTCTTTTCCTTTTTTTCCTCTCTTTTTTTCTCTCTCTTTGTAACGGTTCGCAAAGCTGTCTTCCATCCGTTACATTAACAGAGACTCGAGAACAGAATAATCGGAGATGAAAGGAAATGATCCACATTTATTCTCAATGAAATACGGATGAGGAAGAATGAGGCCGTTGTCCGGAAAATATCGATGATTATAGCAATTAACTGAAGCATTAAGAAGACATTGAGTCATCAGCCTTGGTGAAGGTTCCACAAATCGGTTTTTCGCTATAGCTACGTATTTGCGTGAATCCGGACTGACAAAGTAGTCCGGAAAAATGACGCAAAGGACCGCGGAACGAGCCCCGTTGATCGAACGTAACCTACTTGTTGGCTGCTACCGCTTCTCGACGACAGGAAAACTGACCCGTCCGCCCACGTTTCGCTCGGTCAAGCACACGCACTGCCGGCACAAGGCAGGATCAATGTCGTCTTCTATTTTACCCATTTTTTTTTGCGTTATCGATACATAATAATTATCTTCGCAAAATAAACGAAATATCACGATCAACCTCGGCAAAAAAAAATTCGCGAAATGATCCGTATCGTATTGTCTGCGTTTTGCATTTTGTACTATTGCCATTTAATAATAATAATAATAAATTATTATAAATTTAATCAAATAGAAATAAAATAAATATAATAATAATAATAATTGACTAATAAAAAAAATGATCTTTTTATCGACAAATTATACTCACCACCGGCTAAAAATTGTGGCGCGTAAATCGGATTGGCGAAGGTGAGATATAGCTGTGATAGAACGATGATCCAATCACGCAGGTGGCTCATCTGGAACGTATGAAAAAAAAGGGAGAGTTCAATGAAAACGATATCTGTGCGAGAAAAAGTTTAACGAAAGGAAGTCGAGGCTGAGATAATGGAGGAGAAAATATGTTCGAAGAGTTTTATTAAAAGAAAAGAGCGAAGTGAATATTTTACGAGCGCAAGAACACACGTCACACAGGTTGGTATGTGAGTTTCAGGCGTCGTCTCCCATGACCGCGGCAATAGCGCTCCGTAATACGGACTTTGCGGAGAAAACGCTCTTATGAGAAACTTCCCACGAGGGTATACGGAGCGTCTGCCGCGGTTCGTCCTTTGTTTTTCTTCGGCTCGCAGCACAATGACTAAGTACACGACGTCTGAGGATTTATATTCGATATACTCAGAAACACAAAGTCATCACTCGCGTAGTTTTGCACGTTAAATCCTGCGAAATAGGCCCTTCTGTTTCTCAGCGGTCGATACTGTGCACAGGAAAAGAGTTGTATTTCTACTCGAGTGGATTTTATTAACAAAAGGTTTTAGTTCTCCGGGTCATCGACTGACAAATCTCGAGTGATGAACTCCTCGAATTTTTTGCGTGCAGATATCATTGCTCTTGGCGTATCTACATATGTATCTAAGCACCGCGGTTGGCGAGTTGTAGCAATCGCGATAATCTTGCCGGAAGTCTATTCGAGACGCGAAGATGAGAGAAAAAAAAATATATATATATACCATATCCTTAGGAGGGAAAGACTTCCGTTCTTTTCTTACTACTTCGCGCCTAAAGCATGTATTACTTTATTCTAGCGTGCGTCGAGTGCCGCTCGCTCATTATCCCATCTCTCTTCTTCCCGGGTAAAAAAAAATGTATAATAAATAAGCTCGAGCGACCGTTAGCCGTTGGAAGAGGAAAGCGGAAAGAGTGCGATAATAGCGCACGAATGAGTTACAATGCGCAATGCCCTATTTCTGCCGGAGTTTTCAATAGTGAACACTTTTAGGCATAAATATCTCAATGGCTATCTATAAATCTCAAAAGATATTTTTACAAAGCGCGATGATCTCATAATGAACGATCGTAGCGGCAAACCTTTGTTTAGGCGGGTGCTATGTTACTTAACTTATAAGAAGACCACAACGTTATAAAGTATCTTTATAGCGGAAAATGTAAGATAATAATAGACAAAATCGACACGAATATCAATGGTAAACACCGCAATATTCGTCGCAATATCTATTACGGAATTTCGACGCGTAAGAAAAAAAGATTCGTTATTTTGTACAATAGTTAATGACTGTGTAGTTTATGGGTCTCTTTGGATATCCACTACTCCATTTCCTTTATTTCGCTATTTGCGGACCATTTTCGTCATTTAGCGCTTATCAGTGTCAATGCTTATATATAACCTTCTTATGTCGTGCGCGGATCGAGTTTGGATATATGCACTACAATGCCTGCCAATTGTCTATATATATTTCCACACAACAGATTGACATATTTCGAACTCCCGAAGGCATAACAGCGCTACTGGTTTCGCCGGAATAATACGAGATGCGTCACGTTCTCTCAATTAACATCGCTTTCTATTATTGTCCTTTAGTTTTCGTTATTTCGGAACAACATATTCAAGGGTATAAGACATTTATATCACGTACGGATAACCCTGAACATTCGACGCGCTCACCAATCTGGATATAGGCAATGACGACAATATGCGAATGTTACGCAATTTGCACGGTGTCCGAGTGGCAAGGTGAAGACAAGTTTAGGGAAGACTATGGATTGTCAAAAACGGGGATAAATTGGAAACACACGCTGTAAGAAAACCGAATCCGCTCCACTCAATAAGTATGGCACTAGTTTTCGGTCTCTATACCGTAAAAAAAAAAAAAAAAAAAAAAAAAAAACTGCAAATTTAATGTATTTTACGTATTATAGTAATAATGAAAAATTAATGTACTTTTGCAGTGAAGATAAAGTAAATTATTGGATTTAATATACTTCTATAGTGAAATTAAAGAAAAAAATTTAAAGTAATGTATCGAGGACACTTTTTAATGTACCATACATTAATTTTTTATCATAATTCTGCATAAATTCAATATACCAGTTTATCCATGAAAATTTCTGCTATCTACATTAAATTTTCAACAATTTTTTTTTCCAGTGTAAAAAATTTACATGTCGTATACTGCAATTCAATGCAAATAATTTGATAATTTATTTGCTTATTAATACACAAAATATACAAGCGGGCGGTTTTTCCGTAGAAACTTTTTTTCGTTCGCGGATATCAATTTTTTTTCTCTTTTTACTATCTATATTAGTTAAGTGGAATTTCCGATTTTTTTTTTACGATCGGTCGATGCTGTTTTAATCGGCGTTTCAATTAGCCCCGGTCGCCGCTGTTCTTCAGTAGCTACTTAACATATCGAATAGAATTAAAATTCATATTGATACCGTTCATTTGATATTGGAATTTTTTCGCAAATCCGATTAATAAACGAAAGAAGATAATCAATACTTCATAGGGCTATCGATTTCACGGTTCGCATATATTTCCGCATTGCAACGTTCGCGACGCTAGTATCGTGAAGGGCTATTTAAACCCGATGTCGTACACCGTCTCAAAAACAAAATGCTTTTTGTCAACGGTAATGCGCGATGTTCTGTGCGTATACACTGAATGAATAACGGTACTCCGGTGACTACGACGACAGTCGGGAGAAGCCACTTTCGTTTTAACCAGCGTGTAAGCCAGTCACGCGTCAAACACGACAGCAAAGTCGCGATTCGCTGCGGGTAGGCCACGCACTCCGCGTTATACCTAAATCGTTTTCTCTCAATCTCATTTTTGCGCCGCATTCCTTTTAATTGCTCCTTTATTCTGTTATTTTTTTAAATTTTTTTTTCGAACAATGATTCGTAGTGTTTACAGGTTCGAGGATAGAGCGCAATAGTTTACCACAGCTGTGGCGTCGTTGCGACGGTCAATGCCGTAATATGTAATATCGAAAGCGTATACCGGTGTGTGGCACTATCATGACGAAAGTCAAGTCCCCCTCCTGGAGGGCGCGCGCGAGAATTGAGCCCGGAGCTCCCGAGAGAGGTACCGCTATCCGTGGTCGACTTACCGGCTCCTGGCTTCGCAATCTCTCGCTGGGAGCAATGTGCTCTTCGCTCCGAAACGTGTTATGGGTTACGCGTCCAACGACATTAAATAAATTAACGAATAAACGTTTTTTTTTTTCTATTTTCATAAATAGGACAATAAAAAAATAAGCGAAAGAAAAATCGTGTTACTCGTATTTACTCGCGAAAGGATTCAATTATATTGTTATTATTACGCGATAAATATTTATCAGTGGATACAGAGTGAATAAGTTTGATTTATCGTTCGAAGACGAGACAAGAGAAAAGAAAAGACAGATGCCGGATAACCGGTCGTCGTCGTTCTCCGGGCATTCCTCAGGGTGAGCGTCCGCGAAGGGCCTCAGCCAAGGCTGTACGGATAGAATAACGAGTAGCAGTAGATAGAAGAAAAAGAAGAAGAACAGAAGAAGAAGAAGAAGAAGAAGAAGAAATGAGGCGGCTGAGCTAAGAAGACGTCTGCGAGTCTCTCCACCTCGTCCGCGACCTTGAGACAGAATACGAGAGTAATCACAGAAGCTTGAAGTAATAAATTGAATTATGTAGTTGCAATCTGTATATCCCTTACCTTGAATTATTTCTCCGCTTCTTCGCGGCTACCAAAAGAACTTGCGATGTGTATGAAGTTCAGAAAAATATTTATTCACTTTCGTATGAATAATAAAAATTATCGCCTATTTTGTTACCAATTCAAACAAAAATCTGGTAGCATCCCATAACTTTGTTCCTCGTAATTTCACTAAACACTGTTTTTTTAATTCGTTTTTAATGTATTTAAAAAAAAATACTGTTTTTTTTTTAAATTTTTCGCAAGTATCGCGTTTTTTTATAAATAATAATAATTTTTTGTCGATCGAACAATAATCAATGACACTCGATAATAAATCACTTGCACGACGAAATGTTTGAATCCAAAAGCAGCATTGACGATAGTTAACCGGGGCGGGTTGATGAATGACGACAATATCGAAACGTCGTCACGGTACCGGGGGTACCAAATGTGTGCGATGAGATTCGTGGGTGCTGTCGACGCGAGCGACCGTCATCAGCACCTCTCGGCTCGTTTCTAGTTCACAGCGTGCACGATTCGTACCGACGTAGTCTCTCTCGGTACCGAGGGGAGAACGAGAGGAGAGTCACGGTGGGACCCGTGTGTTTGCCTCGTTGTCGTTGTCCGTTCGTCTTCCTCTTATTCTTCGTCGTCGTCGTCGTCGTCGTCTTCTTCGTCTTCTACTTCGCGGCCGTTCGTAGAGTCAGAGGAGAGGAACAAGGAGCGAGCGGCAGAGATTGGTAGAGGTAAAACCCCCCAAGTATGCGAAGGTAGAGGTAAATGTGGTACGGTGCCTTCGAACTCGGCGCCGCGGTGAGAGAGACCGCCGGGGGCCTCGTGGAGTCTCTCTGACTCTACCCGGCGAAGAAGTCAGTCTACAGTATTCAATGCTAACGAGAAGTTGCCCAATGCCCGATGCACAGTCGCCGAAACTCGATGGACTTTAGTTTAGTCACTCTTAAGACTCACTGCTCCCAGACACAACCACATATACGGATTCGCCTTGTATTCGTAAGAATCCACACGTTGCGAATGCGTGGTTGACTTTAGTGTGTACGTATTTTATAATACGAGAAGACGAAACGTTTCACGTCCGGGGAAGACGGCAGGCTGCTAACTCCGAAGACTCGGCGACTCGTCGAGAGGTGGTGGCAATGACCGTTCTCTCTTGCGGGCCCAACACTCCCGCTTTGCTCTCTCGGGGCCCTATACACACTCACTTCTACCCTCCCCCTTTCCCCACTCTCTCGCACTTCTTTCGACTCCCTCTATTCCGTTCCTCGACGCTTTTGCTCACGGGGTTTCTCTCGCCATTCGTGTATTACAGAATAAACGCGTGTGCAACGGCAAGCGAGACAAGAAGTCGTTCGACTGCACAGCTTTTGCCGTCGTTCTCATAATCATTTGTTCCGTCTTTCTCTGACTCGCCGATTCGGACCCTCGAGAAATCGGTGTTTTCTTCGTCGATTCGCCTTGGACTCTCTCCCTCGATGCGCGCGAGGGGAATATCCACAGGTCTCTCCGTTTGGGCGAAGAAAACTCGTTGGGTGAGCCGATGACCCGGGACCTCTTGGGGGCCCAGTCGCGCGAGAAACAACTCGAAAATATTATCTGGTTTCGTGTCATTTCCGCTTTCGCAATAGGCTGTAATGTTACGGAATGCCGATTCAATGCAAAAATCTGGTTCTTCTCTGCTCTCGGGGCTTTCGTTTCGTTGAGGTAAACGACGTATTGTCGCGAGGTAAATTTCTTTTTGTTAACCTTTCCTCGTTTATGGAGCGTTTTCTACCTGATAACGAATCGATTAACCGCGAGGGGATTCCCTGAGGCAGTCTCTTAGGAAAGCAGGCTGCTTCTTCCGAGGTCTTCGAACTCTCTGGGATATTACCCGCGCGAGTTGCACGATGTTTTTTGTTGTCGAATACCTGAGCGCGTGCTGAAAATAAATTGTTACAGTAGATCGTTTGAGAATTACCTGAGGCATTCTTCTGGCTCGTTCGGCGCGATGTTTGCTTCCTGCTGTATCGACGGGCTTGGGATCGTTTGCACACCTGCGCATCGATCCCACCGCAGGTAACTATTTACAGACGGTGTAAAGATTGAGAAAGAATTTTTCATTGTAACACGAAATCGACTATTACAGAAATATACTGTAGTGAGACTCATTTTGCAAGCGATTAGTTATCGATAATCGAAACTCAAGGAATTACGAAATAAAAATTAAAATGTTGTGGTATAGAATGAAATATGAAATATGGAGCGCGACGCAGACGTGGGATTTTCTAAAGTCGATCGCGTGGATTTACAATCGGTGATATCGCGTTTCTCATAAACTCGACAAACTGGAACGAAAATATTGCATCCTCGATGCGTAGCGATGGATCCAGTGACTGCAAAGGCTTTTACTTATGCCACACGATCGATGCTCGAAATGTAAGGCATTCAATACCATATGGATATATATGTGGTTCGTATTTTATCTATATTCTTGTCGATTATTTTGCTGTATCGTTATCGTAACAGCTCGACTTTCATGATTTCTCTACGAAACTAAAAACGCATTATTGATAAACAGTGGTTTCAGTAACGGTAACTTACGGAAAACTTTGAATAAAAAAAAAATACACAAGATAAGGTATTATTCGGAATTTTATAAACACTATCGTCGGTCACTATACAGTGAGAAAAATAATTAGTTGGAATTGCAAGGTTTTTGCCGTACAGTCTAAAAAAATTGCTAATACAATAAAATTTTTCTTCCCCAAATTAATCGCTTGTTTCAATGTGAATCGGTGAAAATAGCGATGCAAAACGGCCCTTGAAAATTTATCGTGTAATACATTAGTAAAAAAATATATTCTCGATCGCGTATTTCGATGCATTTTTTTTTTTTTTGCCTTTAATATGAATCAAACGGTTCTTTTGTTCTAAACGGAAGTAAAACGCTGATAATAGTGGGAAAAAATGCCCCGTTTGATCGAAAGTCTTTATTGTTTCCGTGAGATTCAGCCTCATACGTCAGCTTAATAAGAACAAAGCTACACCAATATTCTTCAGAATTTCTTCATTATGTTTTTTAACAGGAATTAATTTTTAGATAGAAGAAATATTTGGATCACCCGAACATTACTAATGTATTCAACTCACGTCTGTATCTCTCGAATCTCGTAACGGTAATTGTGTACTAATTTCAATATCGATCTTCGGAGTATACGGAGTAAGAATTCGGAGTATACAAGAAAGTTCGCTGAACTCGTACCAAGGACAATCAACGAGATGGCAAGGTCGTTACGCCAATTCGTTGCGAAAGAATCATTAAACATACATCATCTGATAAATGTATGCCGATTCATAGCACGCAAAAAAAATTATCCCGTTTCCGCATTTATATCTCGCATCAGTAAACTCACATATATATACATATAATTTCAATCGATTCTGCATGCAGTGCTATCTCGCGGTATACATACATATATATATGCATTCGAGGCTCGACATCCTCGCGTCTTTATCAGCTCCGGAGCAAACCTCGACCTTCGTTGCACTAAGAGCTCACATACGACTTCCTAGAAGCTCTCCCAACGAGGAGAGCTCCGTCTCAGCCGTTCTAGCATCAGCGGCATCGGCTCATCTGACGCATTTATCTCGTCAGCTTCTCCAGTATGACCGCTCGTGAATAAATAGCCGCGAACTTGCCGCGAGGTATGCAACTTTACGTCGGGACTCTTGTGTACATTCGAGTAAAGTTACGAGAGTCATTTTAGTATTCGCGGTCGAGGTTGAGCTCGCAAACGAGGCAAATCGACGGCCCATATTCGTCGAGGGAACATAAATCAGAGGTGGCGGAGATAACGGGATGTTCACGACGTGGCTTTTACCGAGCGTCAAATATAACGCGGAATTATCAATCGACTCGCGGCAATACATCGAAATTTTTTTTAAAAATTTGTCGACCTTATAAAAATGATCAATTCACATAGTAATTGTTTCGATACTTCAAATATATGTGGAAAATCTCATTTAAAAAAAAATTATTTACTGTTATTACTACTTTTATTACTATTTACAATTTTTAATAACTTAAAAAAAAAAAATTTTATTATCTCCGATCATAGAAATTTTGGTCATTTTCCAAGAATTCTATTGCTGAGTTTATCGTACTAACGTCGATACTTATCGACCATTGGCCTCGTGAGGCTTCGAACCGTTTCTGTACTTTGTGAATCGTGTGTATGTCTATGTAGCGCTAATATGTACCATCATTTATTTTTACTCTTCTCACAGTTTTTTTTTTTTCGTCCGGGACCCATGATTCCCTGAGTGGAGTGACCGCGGGTCGACGCACGCGAAATTGAGATATGCTATATAGTTATATTAATAAGTACACACATAGACACTCGTTATCTTCTCCGTTGGCGGAATTCCCTTTTACATCCCGTTCACTCTTTCTCGTTGTATCCGTTATTAAAAATATTTAAACACGAGCAGATGGTACCCGTGCGTTCGACCGGATATATATACCATAAAACCGAGCGGGAGATAGAGAACGGATAGTAGATACAGCGAAAGAACGAAAGTGATCGTTGTAAATGCAACGCAATCGAACATGTTGCATTGCGTTGATGTACTATACACTATAATCCATCCGAGGATTATCTATCCTCGTGGAGCGAAAGAGAAAAAAAACCCTCCGAATCATCCTTCGCAACCCTTTCGATTATCGATGCCAAGCCGTTTCTCGGTAATCGAGAGGGCAATTAGATAGGCCAATGAGCGTTACACTAATACTGCGTGCGTCACTCGACAATAACTGCGTCACACAAATTTGTCATTTGTGAGAAACAAAACGATTTTTTAATGACTCTTGTATACCGATTGTTAAATCTGACAGTTAAAATTATTCGGTTACAGAGTTAATGACTTCCTGGAATACGATGGGTTGATAAAAAATCGAGATTGTCGGTATTTTGAGTCTCAATGTGAATCTGAGAGAATATCTTTTTATTTTATTATTATCGTAGACGACATACGTAATTATTTTATCGATATATTATCGTAGAGAGACGTAACAAGAAGTGTTTATAGGCGCAATTAAGATTTAATGACTACACTCTTCGGGGGTCCTGTTTATTAAATTTTTTTTTTTTTTTTGGAGAACAAGTCACGTGTTTATTACAATGTCGTAAGAAATGTCGATAAGTGCAGTTTCAGCGTGAGACTATAGTTTTTTTCTTGAGTTTGGAGTGCGAAAAAATGCATCCGATAAAAGAAAAATAGCCGCAAGCAGTGACGAGAGGATTCTCAGTCAGAGTAATACAAAGCGAAACGATAAATGTTTCGATACCTCTTTTTTAATTTTAACTTTTTATTTTTCCTAGGTAATCTTAAGAAATACAGACTGTAGAAATTCACGGTGATTTAGCGAAATAAAATGATGTGACGTGCGAGAGAGAGAGAGAGAGAATCTCGCCCGCGCGCGTTCCGCGTGCTGCGCAGAGTTTATTTTTATGCGGGCGCTTTGCTCCGTCCCTAGACGGTCCCGGTGTCTCGATACCTGTAAAAAGGGTGAAGGATCCCGAAATAAAAACAGTTGAAACGATTTTAGCAAACGCAAGAGTATGAAAATATATTGAATAATGTAAATGGTGATCAATTAATGGGAAATTACAAGCTTTACGGATTCTGAATATAAAAGAAACAAAGACCTCGTGATCACACTCGTTCATTCATACACTCGTATACACATACACATTCCCGTACTTTTGATGTTTGTTCTCCCGGCGGGGGTTGTTACTTGTCACTACACACTACAATGGTCGGTTTGCACTCGTGTCTCTATAGAGTCTTTATATTTTTATAGGTTTCGCTTATAATAACTCGAACTGAATTATAACACTGTGAAACGTACTCGCGAAACCACGTTCCCGATCCTATGGCTACTATTTTTATAGCATCACCGCGTGTTAACTATCGAAGATTTACCGATCTATGTGACATGATGTTGCGGAGACCTTTGGACCGATTTATCTTTGATCGCTGCTGTCTAGACTGATTCTCCTCGATCTTGCGAGGATCTTCGTGATCCTTGGAAGAGCAAGAGAGGAGACAATCTCGCAAATCAGAATCTGCGATTCTTCAGTTTTGAGGTACAAAGTCCACGCCATGCGTGACCTTGTGATCGCTGAACGTTTCGGCACGTCATACCTTGTGGATCTTTGTAAATTCGATAATGATAGTCAAAAGTATGTCGGTGCATACAATTTTGCAGCGCATCGCGCGAGTGCAGCTGCAGTGTGAAATAGCACCCCACATGACCTCAATGATGCGCTGTTGCTGAGAAGAGTTACGTCTCGCTTTGCTTCGGGAATTTTCCATGGGAAAAAGATACGGGATGTAACAATGAGAAATCTGTCTTCGACGGTAACGTCTGACAACATACGTCTACAATATTCCCTATTAAATTTTGTGGCAATAATCCGCTTCATTTATTTGTGACGACCGCGACCTTTATAACTCCGAAACAGTTCACCGCCCAATTCCACTGAAACGACATCTACGAAGCCCTTTGTCATTGTTCGTCAAAATCTGCGGAACAAGCAGATTGAGAACAAGTACAGAGTCGAGTGATGCTCTCCGTTTCTGTTTTAATCTTCTGGTACGTTATCATTTGCTATTAACTTATCTGTACGCCTTTTTCAAGGTCACAAAGGACCACTTAAGTCCCATCGGACTAATCGTAATGTTTGGTCCAGTAACGGTTTCGTCAGAAAAACATCTGGAATTTTATTCATTGCGAATCATTGACGTAGCGAAAAATGTAATAAAGTTGGAATAATAATGTAAAGATAGATTATGTTAACCTTGGGTTAGCAGACTGGGGATTTGAAGGCGCAGTCGAAATTGAAAATTAAAAA
This sequence comes from Buathra laborator, assembly GCA_934046635.1. Lineage (NCBI taxonomy): Eukaryota > Metazoa > Arthropoda > Insecta > Hymenoptera > Ichneumonidae > Buathra > Buathra laborator. Next base: position 15,805,079 of record OW203892.1, read on the forward strand.
ATTTATTTCAAGATTTTTATTTCCGTTCATAAATCATTTTCAATATTTGACTTAACGAACTATTAGACCGTATCCTTGATACATTGAAAAGTACCCGTTGCAAAAAAAAATTTGAAATCTCGAAATAATTTGAAAACCCAATAAGTCCTTCAAATCCCCAGTATGCAACCGGACGGCCCGAAAAATATTTGTGCTAACGGAGGGTTAATAAAAGTACTGCTGATGATCGACGTTTTTACTTCAGACGAATTCAATATGAATTACAGTACAGCAAATAAAATGCTTAAAGTGAAAGCCGATCCCGAAATTACGACTACAAGTTAACACCACTAAAATTAACCACTAAATAATAAAAGCTCGTTGTAATGATGATTCGAGAACTAGAAATAGATTTTTTTTTCTTTTTTTACAATGGCGGTTATCTTTACTCCTTTTTTACTCCGACATATTTACATTTTTTTCGCTAAAACTGCGTATTACGATTGCAATAGTTTCTTTGAATCGTGAGCACAGCATGTATGATGAAAATTAGTAACAAACAATTATCATTTAATTCAAATGTAAGCTCGTGGATTGGCTGCGTCAGTGTTCTGATTGGTTGCGCCGAAGGTAACTCGGGGAGATGCTCGGAGGGTGCGTCGTCGCCGAGGGTTGCTGCCCCGATCGAGAGTATACTCCCGACCCGAGCGCTGGGTATATATACGGTGAACAAGCGTGCTTGTCCCTGTCGCATCGTTACATTATCAGCGACAAGAACCATTGCACTCGTTTTTTCAATCATTGTGTTTTACACATTGTAACGTAAAACTTTCGTCAAATCGTTTTGATCAGATCGTCAAAACAGTTTAACTGTAAAAAATCGGAATATCGATAAAACTGGATATAAGACAGTGAATTCAGGCTTTTGTACTTTCGCGCATCCTTTCGGTAGACTGTTATCTCTTCATCTTCGAATCTATTCGTTTTCACGCAAAAGTGCTCTTGTGTCCGTTGTACGGAAGACGATTGTGGCCAACGTATTTGTCGGTAAGATAATTCACTCGAATAATTCATTAAAAAAACGTTCGGTATAATATTTATCGTTTGTGAAGAGTGAAAAAAAAAAAAAAAAAAAATGACGAATAAAATATTAACCCCGTATCATGGTGGCTTGATCAACGTCAATGATAATACCACCATCCGAGTTTTGTCTACGACTCTATGTGCAACTACTCGATAACGACTCTGACGTTTTATCGGTTTTTGCCACTCGAGATTATAATTCGTTGGAGTATCGGTACTCCTGTGTTACTCTCGTTATCTCCAGACTTTTAATGTATAAATGAGTCTTAACAAATATTTACGCAAAAGCAAAAAATGATGCCAATGAAAAAAGGAAAAAAAAACCGAAATGTTTACCGTGTTACAATAGTCGGAGGTCGAAAAACGGTTTACGCTCATCCTTTATCATCCACTCTGCTAACGCATTTTATTTATTTTTTCCTTCGTGATACTATTCTGCATCGAATAAATTCGTTACTCCGTTTAAACTTCTCGGTTCTCTGGCTGTGGTGGTTAGAGCTCTCACCTTCGGTAATCCGCGAAGGATTATCGCTCGCGGTACTTCGAGTTAGCGATCGTAATCGCTCGCATCCCCCGCACAGCCAAAGTTAACTTGAACTGAAATTTAAAAAAAATTTAAATAATGCATAAAATTGTGTTCTGTTGTCGGAGAGATATCGACAATTATTTTTTGCAAAAAAATGTTTTTTTATTTTTTATTTATTTATTCTATAAGTTATTCCGAAATTAAACTCGAGTCCACGAAGAGCATTCATTGTTTTCCTCTCAAACACTGCTATCATAAAAGAGAGATGGAGATACTCCACTTGTTGCTCCTCAAGTTACATTTACGTCATATCTTCATTTCACCCTACAACCGTCAATGTTTGTCTCGCCGTTGTTGGCCTATCGTCTTGAACACGTCAAGTTGTCCATTAAAATGTTCGCTTAAAGTCTATTTTATAGTTTCATAATTATAATAAATTGTATAGGTATTTAATAAGCGACGGCACGATTTGCATAAATTGAATAGGCAACTGACATTTGAGAGTTATTCTCCCTCTGTGTATTTATCTTCGTATTTTCGTACACGTATACTTTACCCCATGCAGTTAAATTTTGTAAAACAAAGCTCGACGCGCTCGTTATATTTGTACGGTAAATAACATATATATGGTACCGGTTGATAGAACGGAAGAATAAAAAATAGCGGAGGAAAACTCAAAACAACGAGGCTTAATCCTTTTTAATTTAACCGGAAGCGCTATAGCGGGAAAGCACAATAAAAGCTCTCGCGTTTCTATCGGCGCTGTTTGGCGTCGGTGGAGATGGCCGATTCGACATGTTCCTTCGCAGCTTTATGGATGTGTCGGCAAACCTGCGAGTAGGCGATAGTATGTGCACCACTCGCTTTAAACGGGTTGTTTCATTGTCCAGGTACACGGGAAAGAATGGCTTAATAGACTGTAAAAGTGAATTAATCAGCGGTCGTTTCGGTTAAATAAACCGTTTGCCAAGTTATAGCAAAAGTGTAAAACACCACCTACCCCTGGGCTCTCGTATTATTAAACTTTTCACAATTCGGTAATTTGTTAGCGCGAATGACGACGATTTGTCATCGGACCATTGTGCGCACACGACGCCGTGAACTGTGAACTTATCAAAATAATGCTGCAGTTGAACACGTATTAGGGTCATAAAAACGTTTGAAATCATAAATGCAGAAATGAAAGACGCTCTTTGAAATGTTATCTTCATTAAAAAGTGATTTGGGGTTTCTCTCGTTAGGCAGCTAAGCGTCAAAAAGATCGATAAATGTTTTTGATAATAGACATTGGTTTGTCGAATGAAATTTAAAAAATGGGTAATGCTGGCCACTGGACATTTCTTAGGTTTTACTGATTGTTCATAAATTAGTCGCCTTCTTGATTAATTACTAATTATTCATTAGATAAAATAATTATTTTTAAATAAGGTACGGACTCAGTCGGTAAGACCGGACAAAGGCCCAGCGCCCGGCATTGACCACTGACTGACCGTTCTTTTTTCATTATTTTCTACATGAGCGATATTATACTGATGATTGAGGGGTTCGGACTTATCGGTCAGCGACTACAACTTACGTTTAATCGTTGGATAGAGAGACCAACATTTTTCATGGAATTCGTTTATTTCGAAAGTTGCATGGGTTTTTTTTTATCATGAAATCGATACTACACATGCCTCGTGACCGTAAAATAAAATGCGGAAGTGATCGCGAAAAATTTCGTCGAATATTTTTTTTATAAGACTAGAATATCGGAGTTCTTTTTCGCCTTGTCGCGATCGTTATTCGTCGCACGCGCGGAAATTTGCGATTTTGTTCCAATATCTCGCGAGTGAGATGCATTTTACATCAGACTCTTTCAAACCCAACGCATTATCACGCTTCATCGAATCAATCGTTTGGCAGGGCATTTGCATTATTATTACGTTCACACTGTATCACTCCACGACCTCGTTAAAATCAATGCTCTATTTTCATTTGCATTTTTCTATCTCGCCACCAAATATGTTGTCGGACGCTCTCATCAATGGTAGATTGATTCTTCGTGTTTAGCCAGACTCCCTTGACGATTTGTATTTACACGAATTTGTTGATTTAAAAAATTTATTGATCCATCAGTAGAATAATAAATAACATTTATCGATGAATTTTATTCACTGTTACACCTATGAAAAAAAGTTTCAAGCTACAATTCAATCATTCTTCATCGCTTCATCGAATCCAGACGCGTAAACTATATTCTCCTATAGCGTATCTGTCTGCAGTACATTGTTTCGTTGCATGGCCTGCAACGTTTGCAAGGTGAACTGACAACGGCATTACAATCGAGAAAGCATTAAACACTTCTCGTATTGTTAAACTCCATTGAATTTACCATAATGTAAGACGAACCAAATGAGCGATGTCTTGCAACTATATAGTTGCGCAGTTCGAATGTATTCTCGGGCACAATAATTTGCGCGAGATCAACGCGGCATCCTCAATTGTTCGTAGACGGTGTGATGGATTTTCGTGATCGAGCAGTTTAAGTATATCGCATTCTGTGTCTCAAGTACACGTAACAGAATGTCGTTGCTTCTCGGTACTTACGCGCATATACCATACCCCATGTATGTGGGGGGGGGGGGGGGGCCCTTAATATCACACGCTACAGTCACGCCACGAGATTGCTCTTATCACCTGGATACACGAGGCTTTTCTCGTTAATCTGTTATCGCCTACTTTATATCAACGAAGGATCGCAAAGTCTATGATAAAAGCAAACATTTAATCTTAAAAAAATAGGATTATTTCCTCAAATTGTAAAGCTATTGGACCACTATTAGAACTAATGCATAGTTTCGGTAGTGGAATAACTCGCGTATCTTCTCTACGACGCCCGATCAAAATGAACTACTGATACAGAAGTTATGCTAAATTTATTTAAACGACGCTATCTCCAGTGACACTTTTAAATTGTGGCTTTCGCGTGATAAGTATCCGTTGATTTAATAATAGAAAGAGTGATGAAATACAAAGCGTTAAAGCTTCTTTTTTATTCATATGATACAATTTTATTCAATAAATACGAAATTCAACATCTTTAATATAACGATCTGAAATCGATTAAATGACAATTCACGCAGCAGCGTAGAGCCAATCGATCGACAACGTTCCATATGTAGTTAGATTTGAGCTCACGAGCCCTCACGCCTGACTCCGTTATCCTCAACAGCGGTCTGGTTGTGGTGGTCATCGTCAAAGTTTTCTCCTGTTGTCGTGACGGTTTGAAAAGGTAGAGACAACGACGAGAAGGATGGGCGCCGCCATCGACTCGACTTTGTCTTGCACAGATCGGAAGTGAACGGGAGCTGGTAGAGATTCTATTAACTATCTCGAGAGCCACAGCTCGCTGCAACCCCCGCGATTTCATTCATAGACTTTCCACTCACGCGACAATGGATTTGTAAAGTTTTGACACATTCGTCCACCCGGATGGCTTTCGTCGACTATTTGAGATTATACGGCTGCTGGACGATCGTTGCCCAGATCGATTCGTCGTCGTATTAAAAATTCGTCCAACTTTCATTGCAAATTGATGATTTACCATCTGAAACGATCATTGATCCCCAAAACGTTCATAAGAGCCTCGTCGTCTCCGTTTGCGGCTTGAGGCTTGAATGAATCTTTCGTGGCGAATCGGCCATTGGCACATTGCGCTTCCGCGGGTTGAGCACACGTTGTTGTGAATGTACTGAAGTGAAGACCAGCCGGACAATCGCGGACATGGGCTACGCCGTTACTACACATGCAGTATTTTCCGCAATCATCGTTAGCCAGAAGGACACTGTACTCTATGGGATCTACATCAGGGCACGAGCCTACACAACCCTTATCTGTTACGGGGGGAGATGGAGTAACTGAAGCGGTGGGTGTTACGGAAGCGGTAGTTGTCGGGGTAGGTGTTATATCCGGAGTATGGGTAGAGGTCGGTGTGACAGTAGAGTAGTGTGTGCTGGTAGTTATGACAGTAGTAGGAGTGTGTGTGATGGTAGGTGTGAACGTAACAGTGAGAGTAACAGTAGATGTAATAGTACTAGTATGTGTGCTGGTAGGTGTGAACGTACTAGTATGTGTGCTGGTAGGTGTGAAGGTACTAGTATGTGTGCTGGTAGGTGTGAACGTAATAGTGGGTGTGCTGGTAGGTGTGAACGTGCTAGTATGTGTGCTGGTAGGAATCACAGACGGAGTTGGAGAAATAGATGATGTTGACGGTTGTTGGCAATCGACATTCCAAGGCCAATCGCAAATCTGAAGACCAGCGTTAAAGTATAGTCTGTCACCTTCCGCGTTGTAGGGAGGACAATCCTTCAGGACTGGAGTACCCCTGTCACACTTGTAGAATTTCGTGCAATCACTCTCGTGAGCCACATGTACAACGAACTTTCCATCAACTTTCGGACACTCGGTTGGAATTTCTTCGGCCTTCGGAACGATTACTGCTTTGGCAGGTGGATATGGCAACTCACAGTTAACATTCTCCGGCCAATCGCAAACTTGAAGAGTAGCATTGAAGTACAGTTTGTCGCCTTCCGCGTTATAGGGAGCACAATCCATTACGTATTTTTTGCCTTCGCTGCACTTGTAAAATTTCGTGCAATCGTTTTCGTGGGCCAGATGTACAGGAAAGTCTCCATCGACTTTGGGACACTCGGTTGGAATTTCTTCGGCCTTCGGTGCGATTACGTCTTCGACACTTGGGTATGGCAACTCGCAGTTAACATTCGCCGGCCAATCGCAAACTTGAAGAGTAGCATTGAAGTACAGTTTGTCGCCTTCCGCGTTATAGGGAGGACAATCCATTACGTATTTTTTGCCTTTGCTGCATTTGTAAAATTTCGTGCAATCGTTTTCGTGGGCCAGATGTACAAGAATGTCTCCATCGACTTTGGGACACTCGGTTGGAATTTCTTCGGCCTTCGGTAAGTCAGCCGCTGCAGCCCTCGGATAAGGTAGTTCGCACTTGACATTTTGGGGCCAATCACAGACTTGAAGAACAGGATTGAAGTACAACCTGTTGCCGTCGGCATCCAATACCGGACATTGTTTCTCCCATTTCAAACCTCCGCTGCATCCGTAATATTTCGTACAATCGGTCTCGTGAGCGAGATTTACTGTTTCATTTCCAAAATCTGTTTCCGGGCACTTGGTAGGAATTGTTACTTCCGCCGATGCAACCAACGTCGCAAGGGCCAACACCAACAGGCTGGCAAGCCTTAGTTTTGCTGCAATTACGATTTCAAAAAAAAAGAAAAAAAAAATTTCGTTCATTAAATTTGTCATATTATAAAAGAATATTGGAGACGGTAAAGACACGTTAAACAAAGATATACTCACAGGGAACGCGTGCCATATTATAGAACGTCAGAAGAAAAAAAAATTGAAACGAAACCTCAACAGTGTTATAAAGAATGAGCGCTTCGTAACGTAGATCTTCTTTTATACATCGCTTTTAATTGGTGTTATCTGTTATTCTCAAGTTACATTATCTAAACGGATTAGAAATCAATGTGTGAATCATATTTCGCCACCTTTGATTTTATATATCACACATTGAGATCGGACTGATTAATTAAATAGAGTGTTTCCTTGGGTTTCTTTATAAATTAGCGATAGCGATGTACGCGTGCGTGTTCGATGAATTCCAGCTGATGGGGGCGTTCAAGGGTTTCGCTGGAGGTCTTCAAAAATTAGATCGGGATGCACATATGCGTGTTCGGATATGTTCGAGAAATAAAAAATAAATGAAGCTATTAATTGTCAAGGAAATGCCATTTGAATTGCAATTTCTAAAATGCATCCCTATTTTTTGACGGTATATGTATATCGTATGAGGATATTATTTTAGTTAATCTGTACGAATTTGAGTAAACGAAAACTCGCATATCCCTAACTCGAACTGGTACTCCTTAACATTATCAAAGTGCGTAATTAACGCTGATAATCTAGTAACGCCAATCGGTCACTGCTGATAGTTAAATATCCACAGCCATGATCTCAAATATACTATCTATGTGTTCACTTGAAAAATTTGTTGAAAAATTTCCAGAGTGACAAGATTACGAAGGATGTATTTGCGATCGAACGTGGTACCAATCATGGGAATGCTGCTGACCGTGATATTATTGAGACCGATTTTCGCATGTGCAGATACAGAAATAGAGGGTAGGCCCACGAGGCCTAAAGAATTTGATAACGTCGGTGATCTTAACGACTATCTTAATCTCGTCAAAGACTACTACATCTTGAAAGGAAAAGCCAGGTAATTATCTCTATGACGCCTCCTTGAAAGATCTATTTTAATAAAAATTTCAAATCATATAAGAATTTTGTTATTGCGTTATGATGCGCTGTAGCTATCAACATGTCGCAAACTTTCGATAAAGACCTTCCGACTCCGTTTCAGGCCGATAAAAATTCAAATATAGCCCTAGAACATTTTCTAGGATCATTCAATTTTTCGATGATCATTATTTACCAGTCTACATTGTTTGGGAGCTCATGAAACACACTAATTGTAATGCTATTTTATTGTAAACGACGAGGAGATATATTATTATCTCACGGTCTTGATAATATGTACGATGTAGTATTTCACTTGAATCATGACGTCGCGATTGCATTTATCCGTGGCAATAATTGAATTAACGATGTTCCAATATCGAAATATGAAATCTAACGTAGTGAAAAATAACGAAAATAATTGTACAAAGCAAATTTATCTGTTCTGCAAAATCTATGTTCTGCATCTCGCAGATACCCATACGACGTTTGTTTATTATCACCAGGTACGGCAAACGAGCAGGACTTTTACGAAATATCATCGAAACTCCAAACTATTCAAGAGAATTGTTTCGATCAAAACTCAACGGTATTCAAGAAGTGTTTGAAACAATAAAGTCCAACGCTGCTGAAAAAAAGAAATCGAACCCGCATGCGTTTTCACAAGACCGCTACTCTGAAGACGACAATAATCTAAGAATACCTTATCAAATATCTCATTTAAAATTATCGCAAAATTCTAATATTCTTAAAAAATCGGACGGAAGTCGGAAATAAGATAATTATTGCTGGGTAAGGAATGAAAAAAAAATGTACACAAGACTAATATAAAAAATGATTTGAAGCTCCTTATCATAATTGTTATTCACCTACTTCATGCGTAATCATTTAGCTTTTTCTAAACTTCGGCACACGATTCAAGAATATATGATACATACTGACATCAATATAACACAGCAATCGTTCAGTTGTGTTCCTGTTTTCTCCGATCGTATCGTCTAAATAATGCCTTCACTTACGAGAGTACTGTGAACCATGTACATATTTTGGGAAAAGCTACCTTGTGATTATTGATTTGCAGCAATCGTGTGTTGAACAGGTTGTCAATAGATATTATCTATTTTATTCAAGACTGTATACACACACACAGTATATATATTAGGGAAAATGAAGAACACAAACAGCTTCCAGCGAATGACAACCGCCCGAAGAAATCACAAAATGTCAATGCATTTACCATGGCTTTGACGCGTTGACGCGACTCGAAAGTGCTTCCATTGGAATATGCTACCGTGCCAAGTCTGTAAATGAAAATTCTAAGTACGTGGAGAGGTGATAAACAATGTAGCGATGAGATGTAATAATATATATTGTCAAGCAAGTAAATGTTCATTTATTTTGCATGTCATTTACAAATATTTGCAAAACAATGGATAAATTAAATAAAGATACAACATATCCTGAGAGTTAATTCAAAGGGAGAGATGCTGTCTACGCGAAAGGGAAGAAGGTAGGTGGAAAGAGTGGAGAAGATTAAATAATAGTCAGAACAACGAGGCAACACGTTTACGTGTCGATTGTTACCGAGACCTTGTCCTGTCATCGTGTCCTTAACAGATTATTTTCTAGACATATCAATCTCAAGTACAAAACACATAAGAAGTTCACGTTCATAGTAACCGTCGGTTATCCCGTTCGGATCTCAACTCGACGAAATTTCGTTGTCTTCGCGTTGTTGTGTTTCAATCAACACGCTTTTGTTTATCTTCAAAGAGGCCAGGTGAGCGGCGATTCGTGTGACAAATGATTGCATTTGGCGATAAACAACTAATTATTAGATGGGCTTGATAATGTATCCTTGGCATGACCGTAACCGCCTTTACCTTCGCACTTGGCTCGTCTTGGATAATCGCATACGTGTTTAGTTGGACTGAAGTGAAGTTTTGCGGGACAGTCGTAAACGTAGGCACGACCATTACTACATTTGCAGAATTTCATGCAATCTTCATTCGGCAATAACACGACATTCGGAGGGTCGCGTACTGGGCAGGTGCCGATGCAAGATGGAAGTCCTGATTCTACCTTCTGAGTCGTAGGAGCCGATGGACTCGAGTTAACCGGGGTTTGAGAAGATGACGTGTCTTGACCCACATAATCATCAGTGATTTTCGGACTGCTGGTCGATGCCGAATTTGATGGAGTTGTTGAATTGATCGGTTGAACTGTCGTGGAACTTTCGCAAACTACATTGTCTGGCCAATCGCAGATATCCAAAAGTGGATTGAAGTTGAGTCCTGGTGGGCATTCTTTCACTACCTGTATTCCTTCGTCGCACTCGTAGTAGAGAGAACAATTTTTGTGGGGTGATTTGGAGCCCGATTCGCAGATAGTGATTTCGGTTGTAGTAATTGGGGGCTCCGTTAATTTTTCCGTAGTAGAACTAGGCGGTTCTGTCACTCTATCAGTAGTGGAGCTTGGCGGTTGCGTCAATTTTTCAGTAGTAGACGTAGGCGACTCCGTCAATTTTTCAGTTGTGGAGCTGGGCGGTTGTGTCAATTTTTCAGTTGTAGAGCTAGGCGGTTGCGTCAATTCTTCAGTAGTAGAGCTAGGCGGCTCCGTCAATTCTTCAGTAGTAGAGCTAGGCGGCTCCGTCAATTTTTCAGTTGTAGAGCTAGGCGGTTGCGTCAATTTTTCAGTTGTAGAGCTAGGTGGTTGCGTCAATTTTTCAGTAGTAGAGCTAGGCGGCTCCGTCAATTTTTCAGTTGTAGAGCTAGGTGGTTGCGTTAATTCTTCGGTTGTAGAGGTAGGCGGTTGCGTCAATCTTTCAGTAGTAGAGCTAGGCGGCTCCGTCAATTTTTCAGTTGTAGAACTAGGCGGTTGCGTTAATTTTTCAGTAGTAGAGCTAGGCGGCTCCGTCAATTTTTCAGTTGTAGAGGTAGGCGGTTCTGTCAGTTTTTCAGTGGTAGAGGTCGATGTGTTTGGTGTTGCTGTAGTCCAGGGTTCCTCGGTGGTCGATGCGACGCATCCAGCCGATTCCGGCCAATCACAAACCTGTTTTTCAGCATTAAATTCCAAGCCAGCGGGGCAAGACTGTACTACCTTGTTTCCATGATCGCATTTATAGAATAATGAGCAATTGTACGGATGTGGAAGTTGAACTGCATTTCCTACATTATCGGGAGGACACTCCGTAGGGATAACGATCGTTGTCGTGGTATCAGTGCCATCGCCATAGTCATCATCGGTCGTACTTTCCGTTATTGGTTTCGTAGGTGTCGTTGAATCATCGCTGCTCCAGGTACTGGCGGTACAGCCAGCCAATTCCGGCCAATCACAAACTTGTTTTTCAGCATTAAATTCCAAGCCAGCGGGGCAAGACTGTACTACCTTGTTTCCATGATCGCATTTATAAAATAATGAGCAATTGTACGGATGTGGAAGTTGAACTGCATTTCCTACATTATCGGGTGGACACTCCGTAGGGATAACGATCGTTGTGGTGGTATCAGTGCCATCGCCATAGTCATCATCGGTCGTACTTTCCGTTATTGGTTTCGTAGGTGTCGTTGAATCATCGCTGCTCCCGGTACTAGCGGTACAGCCAGCCAATTCTGGCCAATCACAAACTTGTTTTTCAGCATTAAATTCCAAGCCGGCGGGGCAAGACTGTACTACCTTGTTTCCATGATCGCATTTATAAAATAATGAGCAATTGTACGGATGTGGAAGTTGAACTGCATTTCCTACATTATCGGGAGGACACTCCGTAGGGATAACGATCGTTGGGGTGGTATCAGTGCCATCGCCATAATCATCATCGGTCGTACTTTCCGTTATTGGTTTCGTAGGTGTCGTTGAATCATCGCTGCTCCCGGTACTAGCGGTACAGCCAGCCAATTCCGGCCAATCACAAACTTGTTTTTCGGCATTAAATTCTAAGCCAGCGGGGCAAGACTGTACTACCTTGTTTCCATGATCGCATTTATAGAATAATGAGCAATTGTACGGATGTGGAAGTTGAACTGCATTTCCTACATTATCGGGAGGACATTCCGTAGGGATAACGATCGTTGTGGTGGTATCAGTGCCATCGCCATAGTCATCATCGGTCGTACTTTCCGTTATTGGTTTCGTAGGTGTCGTTGAATCATCGCTGCTCCAGGTACTGGCGGTACAGCCAGCCAATTCCGGCCAATCACAAACTTGTTTTTGAGCATTAAATTCCAAGCCAGCGGGGCAAGACTGTACTACCTTGTTTCCATGATCGCATTTATAGAATAATGAGCAGTTGTACGGATGCGGAAGTTGAACTGCATTTCCTACATTATCCGGAGGGCACTCCGTAGGGATAATTATCGTTGCGGTGGTGCCTGTGCTTTCGCTACTGTCAGTGATACTGTCCGTCGTACTATCTACCGGTCTCGTCGGTTTTGTTGTATCTTCGGTGCTCTTTATAGTAGTCGTACTACATCCAGCTGAATCTGACCAATCACACATCTGTAATTTTGGATTAAAGTGATAATCTTCTGGACACTGTTGAAGTATCTTGTCCCCATTGTCGCATTTGTAGTAGAGAGAGCAATTGCCTTCATGCGGAAGAAGAACTAACCGCCCAGAATTATCAGGCGGACATTGAGTCGGAATGACTATTGTAGTTGTTTCGACGTTGGCAACACTAGCAGTTGTCGCAGTCTCGCATCCAGCTGTTTCAGGATCGGTACATCCAAAGTAAGACGGCTTGAAGTGCTGACCCTCTGGACACTCCTTCAGAATCAAATCGCCGTTAGAACATCTGTAGTATTTATTGCAAGCACATTCGTGGGCCACTACCCAACCGTTGCCGATATTGCCGCATGACCCAGGCAATCCGGGGTCGGGAGTAGTTTCTGTGTTAACCGGTGTCGTAGACTCGCAGCCGGCTTCCGCGGGCCACATGCACTGCTTTTCGGTCGGGCTGAAGTGAAGACCCACTGGACACTCCTTGACGATTTTCTCGCCATTTACAACCTCGTAAAAAAGACTACAATTGCTCTCGTGGGGTACATAAATTCCGCCCGGTGTAACGGTGGAATTTTGATCCCAATAGTCCGTAGGCACCGTGGGCGTTGATGTTGATAGGTCAGGAATAGGTGTAGACGTATCAGGAGTCGGTGTAGATGGGTCAGATGTCGGGGTAGACGGATCAGGTGTTGGTGTGGATGGGTCGGGTGTCGGCATAGACGGATCAGGTGTTGGTGAGGATGGCTTCGGAGTCGGCGTAGATGGGTCGGGTTTAGGCGTAGACGGATCAGGTGTTGGTGTGGATGGCTCCGGAGTCGGTGTAGATGGGTCCGGTGTAGCCGTAGACGAATCAGGTGTTGGTGTGGATGGCTTCGGAGTCGGCGTAGATGGGTCGGGTTTAGGCGTAGACGGATCAGGTGTTGGTGTGGATGGCTCCGGAGTCGGTGTAGATGGGTCCGGTGTAGCCGTAGACGGATCAGGTGTTGCTGTGGATGGCTCCGGAGTCGGTGTAGATGGGTCGGGTGTAGCCGTAGACGGATCCGGTGTTGGTGTGGATGGCTCCGGAGTCGGTGTAGATGGGTCGGGTGTAGGCGTCGATGGGTCGGGTGTCGGGGTAGACGGATCAGATGTTGGTGTCGATGGGTCGGGTGTCGGCGTAGACGGATCAGGTGTTGGTGTGGATGGCTCCGGAGTCGGTGTAGATGGGTCGGGTGTAGGCGTAGACGGATCAGGTGTTGGTGTGGATGGCTCCGGAGTCGGTGTAGATGGGTCGGGTGTAGGGGTCGATGGGTCGGCGGGAGTAGGTGTAGTTGGCTCCCCGTCTGTGGTTAGTTCACCTGTAGAAGAAATTTCGGTTGACCATCTTTGCGTCGTTTTGTCTATCGTGGGTTCCGTAGGTTGATGTGTCCAGGCAGAAGACTCAGTCGTTATTTTTGTAGAATACTCAGTAGAGGGCTTTTGAGACGTCGATGGTTTTGAAGATTCAGTAGGAATTTCAGATGATTGTTCTGATGTCGTTATATCTGTAGTTGGCTCAGTAGGTTTTTCCGTCGATGGATTAGGAGTAGTTGATCCAGTACTTGGATTCGTAGGATACGCTGTCGAAGGTTCATGAGATGATGATTGTATTGTCAAGTCAGTGGTCGGCTTAAAAGTCGTTTTATCTGGCGTTGTCGTCGCAGGTTTTTCTGTAGAAGCCTCAGACGCAGTAGATAGAGTAGTTACAATTGTAGGATACGGTGTCCAGGGTTTGTGAGACGTTGGTATTTTTGTCGACTCAGTGGGGAATTCAGATGATCGTTCTGAAGTCGTTATATCGGTAGTTGATTCTGTAGCATCTTGCGTCGATGGGTTAGGAGTAGTTGACCCAGTACTTGGATTTGTAGGATACGCTGTCGAAGGTTTATGAGACGTGGGTTGTTTTGTCGGCTCAGTCGGCGGTTTATAAGTCGTTTTATCTGTCGGTGGCTTTGTGGGTTCGTCTGTTGCCGGCTTAACCGTAGTAGACAGAGTAGTTATAATTGTAGGATACGGTGTCCAGGGCTTGTGCGACGTTGGTATTTTTGTCGACTCAGTGGGGATTTCAGTTGGCGACTCTGAATTCGTTTTCTCTGTCGTTGGCTCGGTGGGTTCTTCTGTAACCGGCTTAGAAGTAGAGGACGCAGTGGTTACAGTCGTAGGATACTCTGTTGAGGGTTTTTGAGACGTTGGTATTTTTGTCGGCTCAGTGGGGATTTCAGTTGGCGACTCTGAATTCGTTTTCTCTGTCGTTGGCCCGGTGGGTTCGTCTGTAACCGGTTTAGAAGTAGAAGACGCCGTTGTTACAGTCGTAGGATACTCTGTTGAGGGTTTTTGAGACGTTGGTATTTTTGTCGGCTCAGTGGGGATTTCAGTTGGCGACTCTGAATTCGTTTTCTCTGTCGTTGGCCCGGTGGGTTCGTCTGTAACCGGTTTAGAAGTAGAAGACGCCGTTGTTACAGTCGTAGGATACTCTGTTGAGGGTTTTTGAGACGTTGGTATTTTTGTCGGCTCAGTGGGGATTTCAGTTGGCGACTCTGAATTCGTTTTCTCTGTCGTTGGCCCGGTGGGTTCTTCTGTAACCGGCTTAGAAGTAGAAGACGCCGTTGTTACAGTCGTAGGATATTCGGTTGCGGGTTTTTGGGACGTCGGTATTTTTGTCGACTCAGTGGGGATTTCAGTTGGCAATTCTAAAGTCGTTTTCTCTATCGTTGGCTCGGTGGTTTTTTCTGTAGCCGATTCAGAAGTAGAAGACGCAGTGGTTACAGTCGTAGGATACTCTGTTGAGGGTTTTTGAGACGTTGGTATTTTTGTCGGCTCAGTGGGGATTTCAGTTGGCAACTCTGAATTCGTTTTCTCTGTCGTTGGCCCGGTGGGTTCTTCTGTAATCGGCTTAGAAGTAGAAGACGCCGTTGTTACAGTCGTAGGATAGTCGGTTGCGGGTTTTTGGGACGTCGGTATTTTTGTCGACTCAGTGGGGATTTCAGTTGGCAATTCTAAAGTCGTTTTCTCTATTGTTGGCTCGGTGGTTTTTTCTGTAGCCGATTCAGAAGTAGAAGACGCAGCGGTTACAGTCGTAGGATACTCTGTTGAGGGTTTTTGAGACGTTGGTATTTTTGTCGACTCAGTGGGAATTTCAGTGGGCAATTCCGAAAAAGTTGTCTCTGTCATTGACTCTGTAGTTTCTTCTGAAGCCGGCTTAGAAGTAGTAGAAAGAGTGGTTACAGTCGTAGGATACTCTGTGGAGGGTCTTTGCGACGTTGGGATTTTTGTCGACTCAGTGGGAATTTCAGATGGCCGTTTTGAAGTTGTTAGATCTGTGATTGGCTGTGTAGGATTTTCCGTTGACGGTTTAGGAGTAGTTGACTCCGTGGTTGGATTTGTAGGATACTCTGTCGAGGGCTTAGAAGTAGAAAGAGTGATTACAGTTGTAGGATATTCTGTGGATGGTTTTTGGGACGTTGGTATTTTTGTCGACTCAGTGGGAATTTCAGAGGGCGATTCCGAAAACGTTGTCTCCGTCATTGACTCTGTGGTTTCTTCTGAAGCCGGCTTAGAAGTAGTATAAAGAGTGGTTACAGTCGTAAGATACTCTGTGGAGGGTCTTTGCGACGTTGGGATTTTTGTCGACTCAGTGGGAATGTCAGATGGCCGTTTTGAAGTTGTTAGATCTGTGATTGGTTGTGTAGGATTTTCCGTTGACGGTTTAGGAGTAGTTGACTCCGTGGTTGGATTTGTAGGATACTCTGTCGAGGGTTCGTGCGACACTAGTTTAGTCGTTGAATCTGTAGGGGATTCTGTTGACGGTGGTGTAGTTGTAATTTCCGTCGTGCTCTCAGTAGAAAACGTGATTGTCGTCGATCTATCAGTAGGTCGTGTAGTCTTTTCCGTTGATGTAGGGTAGGACGTACCTTCGGGCGTAGTTGGCTTTTCCCCATTTATGCAACCGGATTGCTTCGGCCAGTCACACACCTGCAGTACCGGATTGAAATACAACCTGTTGCCCTTGGCATCCATCAAAGGGCATACGAAAAGGACTTTCTTTCCGTGATCGCACTTGTAGAATTTTGTACAGTCCCATTCGTGTGCTAAATGTATCGTCTCATTCATCGGGTCGACCTTTGGACATTCTGTTGGGATTTGTCTCATTTGGATATTAACGTCGCCATTATCTTCATTAACCTCAATATTGATGTCGTATTCATTGGATCCTGTCACTCCTGCCACAGCTAGTGCTGCGACGACGATGGTGACAAACGCCCAACTTCCTATTAAAAAAGAAAAAAAATCCCATCGTTGTGAACGAGCTCGTGAGTCTCTTGTCTAATCTCGATCGTGGACGGTCAAGTTGCACAATTAATTTTATCAGTGGCAATTCTTTTATTCAGATAAGACCGCAATGTCGCGTCTCTAAGCATGTGACACGTTGTTCCGGTGGTTACTATCGCATACCCTACATTTTATAAAAATTGTCGATAACTCCAAAGTCCTACGCTACTATCTAAAAATGTTGCGGACCACGAAATTGAACATTGTCCTCGAGATCGCGGTAAAAACTCTTCAATGATCAACGAGAAACAGTCACCCGCTTTTAAATAGAAATATTAAAATTCGGACGGTTACAAAAAAAAGTCATATATGTATTTAGAAAATCATTGCGAAGTGTCGAATCCATTGTGCACTACACATTTGGAAATGTCTTCCATGAATCCCGCATAATCTTCGATAACTATTAATAAAGAAATCTTCACTTTCGCACAATCCAATAATTTAATGGTTTCCGCCCCACTTCACGCGTTTATTCTCATTTCAATACCGATTCGATTGTTATAACCGAAAAACGATAAATCTCGAAGGGATAGAAGCCGATATCACTGCTCCCGTACCATTTTTTCCACAATCCAATGATCACATACTTACTTCGCATTGCTCGCGTTCTCTCTTGTATTTCCGAATGCACTCACTACTCGATAGTATACTGTCGTACAAATACCGGTGCAACTGATCGTCCTGTGTCGAGTACAACCTCTTTTATAAAGATTTATTGCCTTATCGCAAAATAACAAAACGATTATCATATCTCCGTCGTCAAAGTGGCTTCGGCATAGAAGTGCATAGCCGTAGAAGGGGTGGTTATGACCACGATACGGCCAATCGATGGGGAGGGGGGGGGGGGGGGGAGAAGCTCATGATTTTCCCAGAACTTTCGAAAGCACCATCGATATACGCCACCCGCGACTCTACATATTGTCAAGTTTGATTTAACGACGTACGATCGTTGACCCGTAATTTTCTTTATCCTTCCGTCAATCAGGAAGAATTTGCAGATTCTTGCAGCACGTAAGGTGAGCATAAATTTACGAAAAGAAGAAAGATTTTCAAAGACAATCTTATCGACGTTGTGACGTCTCGGAGTGCCGATCTACGTGATATCGATACCGAAGGGGAGGAGAGGATATCATCGATAAAAATAGCGAATGAATACGAGGACGACCTCGGATCGTCGATCAAGATTGTCGCCGCGTATAATTGTTTCTGCATGGACGTAAAAACATTTTTCGTGTACCCAGATAAATCGTGGGCGTTTAATGGCACTTCAATATTTGTCGCGGGAGAGCGATATTTCGTGCAAATTCAACTTCCACATTATATCAAATGCGCGATAAAGGCAATTTAGTCAAAACGAATGACTCAGCCAGCAGCTCGATGATTGCTCGGTAAACCTTGACGATCGACATCGAGACCTGAGCCTTTTATACACAATAATAGATTTTTCAGGAAGTGCAATCGGGGAATTATCGTAAATTCTCATTTAAATACGACTTATACGTTGGTATGATTTGTTTAGGTATTGGCCTTTCCAAACGATACTGATAAAGTTATTTTCCATCTTTGTTCAATGCAGCCAAACTGAATTGCCGTAATCCCGAGGATGCTTTTGATAAGCGTTTCCTCTTTACGGTGGGAGTACATTTATATTATCGTATCTCGGCATGAGTCGTTAACTTGCGGGTCTCAAACATCACACCGAAATCGTCCAATAAAATTCCTCATCGATAACCCCGCAGGAAACACTTAAAAATTCTTCATTCGTTAAGTGCTTGAGAATTAAAAAAATGAGTCAGCGATATAATACTATCAATGTCTCATTGCTACGCTATAGATCGATAATATGTCGTCCTGGCGTGATAAAATGTACCGTGAAAACTGTATGATATAGAAACACAATGTGTTGTGTCTTTTTTCCGCGGAATGTCGAGGCGATAAAAAGATCGATAATAATCGTATGAGTATTGCGACGTGAACCGAGTTGCCAGCCTCCGATTCACGGGAGTAAAATCAATCAAAGTTCATATATGTGACGCACTGTCGACGATCTCTAATCAAATTGGATTTCTGAAACGAGAATACGGGAGAATCCATCGTCGTCGCAACGCAAATAACAAATAAAAGTATGTTCGCAGAAGTCCGATATAGACGGCGCTTATCGGCAACGTTTTTCTTCTTCTAACGTTTATTCGCATCGGCTCGACGTGGGGGCTGTAAAAGGATTTAACAATCGTTTTGCTTGCTGGAAAATCATCGCGGGAAGCTGAACTAAGTGGCGTTCGAAGAAACGCCTATCGGCTTAAAAGACGAACTTATATTGGATTGCAATTTGTATTTTTCCAAAATCGCATAACGTATGCATTCGTAAGCAAGTTCGTTCGTCTTGTTGGTTTATAATACTTCAATTTTGCTTTACCAAAAAAAAAAAAAAAAATCCGAGAGCGCTAATCACAGTTTTTCTTTTAAATCGTAACCAAAATATAATGAGATTAATGAGCAATTCGCATATCCAGCGATTATAGCAACTTGGCGGCAAAAAAGGTTCGGAATTCTTCCACTTGGAGGCGCGTTGCTCACTCATTGCTGTACTAATTGAATAGCAACGAGAATTGGGGGTTCAGAGATCGTTTAGGATTTCAATGATCTTGAGAATCAAATTATATCATTTAGGATGTTCGATAACAGCGATAGCAGAAACCGTCAGAATTCGGCACCTGCACGATCAAAGTTCAATTAAAATAATCGGTTTGAATTTCACGTAATTCTACAGCGTTGAGACTTACGTTGGATAGGGCAACAATCAAGGATAAAGTAAATTACAATGATAAAAGATTATTACAGAAACATAAACACAAATTTGCAGGATATCGGCCGCTACAGGCAGAAAAAATGTCGAGCCTCCGAGTATGTGGAATAAAAAAAAAATAAATAAAGATCATTATTATTATCATCCTATTATTAATAATAATTGTTTTTTTTATTGAATATAAAATTTTATTATTATCGATTTGATTTCAACCGATTACGTGTCGTGGGGTACGAGTGCGTTATCCACAGCAGTACAAAAGGGTATCGCTCGCTTTCGATCAACGAATATTATACGCGTTGCTCAACTGTCGGCCGCGATGCTGCCGTGTTTTCTCGCAGCAGGTAAAAAGAGCTCGAATCGATCGAGCGGGCGACAAGTTACGTTGGCTTCGGAGTAGAGTGCAACGCTGCGTGTGGTGGTCGGGTCAGCGGCGATGCGTGTTACAGCTCAGTCAGTCAGTAACAGCGTTGCACTCGCTCAAAAATATCTGTCCAATGACGATCGTGTAAACAATGAATAGAAGTGGTCGGGATTGGTTGTACTGTCGCCAAGTCGAAGTCGGTCAACCAACGAGATACGCTCGTAAGTTCGGTACGAGAAGAAATTAAATAGTCTCCCCACCGCGCGGTCATACAGTTCGGAAACGCAGCCGCGGCGGCATCGCGCACAGCGCGTCCAAGCCAGTAGTAGCTCGGCCATTTCACTCGCGAGCGGTAGGCAACCCGCCGAGGACACATTACGTACGAAGGGAATATATATCTATTATTTTGATTTTTTTTGTTCCCCCTTCCCCCTGTTCCCCCGAACTTTTTCCTCCGAACCTCTGTGCGGGACTACAAAGCCCGAAAATATTTGCAAAATAACGCGACGCAAAAGGATGATACACTCCGGGCGGACGAGGCTCGAGGTAGGTCATGATATTTACACGATCGTTATTTCGTTGTTAAACGCGTAGCGAGCGAGAGACGAGCGGCGACGATGCGAAGGGGGGTACGCGATGTTGTGCCAATGTTGTCATTCGCCGTGGGCGAACAGCTGATTCGCTCCGATGTACGTTTACGTTCGTACACGCGACAAACGAGTTTTTTTTTTCTTCTTTCTTTTCTTTCAACAACCGTTTAGCCACGTCTTCTTCGTGGCTTGGCAACTCGTTCGACACGGGTTTATCGACCCCACGTATCATTGCCACACGAGTTTCGACGCTTTATTCCCGCTGGGCTACTTCCATTTTCTACCATCGACCGATCAGTCAAGTCCATCCTTTGTTCTCAATCTCGCGAGAGAAGCTCAAAAATTCTCGTCCTCGCTTTGAGTTTATACACGGTATATATCCTTTAAATGTTCGACTCAATGCTTTTCGCGGACCTCGGCGCAACAACATTCACACACGACCTCCCTCGCTTCGTTAGGTACTACTTATTTTTTATTTATTTACTTGTTTTTTTTTTTTTTTTCATTTTTCTTACATTTTCGCACAATCTCGTGCACCTTCGCTTGATTTGTTTTTTTTTTTTTTCTATATTCGTTTCAATAACACTCTTTGTTCTCGTATCTCGAAACATCGTATATATATATATTTTTTTTTACGAAGTGCAATTGCTCGTACACGCTTCCGATCGTAATCAAACTCTGTTTCTTATAATTAACATCCTCGATACACGATAGACGCGCCAGACGAATTTAAAGTAGAGTTTCGTTCATAATTTCTTGGGTTTATGTGTTCTTTTTTTTTTCTCTGTACCCCCACTGTCTCGACTTGTCCGTCTGTCGCGTTTCCTCTTGCCCTTTTCTTTATTTCTCTTTCTTCGCCTTCCGTTCATTCACCCACGCCAAAGCCAGTAGCCCACGACGCACGATATTTGCGTGCACGGTAAGTCCAGCGAACGCGAGATGCTACCCCGTGGGCTATAAACATTGTATATTTATTAATGCGAATTGTTATTCCGTGTAACACAACGGGAGATATACCTCTTCTCATCATTCATGGATCCATTATAGTTTATTCGACGATGCGGGGTAGTAACCGAGGCTGCAATTTCGCGATGATAGAATTAGACGACCGCGATTTTTTTTTTTATTTGACCTGCTATGATAGCGAGCGAGGCTATTGAGAACCGGAAAATAAGAGAAGCGCATGACCGATACGTATAGATACGTTTACAGTCGCATATAACCAGAGGAAACCGCGCAGTTCTCTCACAGCCCGCGCCACAGGAGAAAATATGTATACGTGTGTGTGTGTGGGTGCGCGAGTGTCTGTAGCGGCGACGCGTAAACAAATCGTCGACTGGAACCGCGATTATTTCGTATCTCTAAACACGATGTGAACCTGCGTCACAAATAAACGCGTTGAATAACGTTACATTTTTACGATATCGCCGAATTGCATATAAATAATCGTTTCTGTATACATATATATATTTGTTTGAATTTTTTTTTTTTTTTTTGCGAACGGCGTACATCAGTGACTCGTGTACGAAATTTATGCCTAAATTACGATATAAATGACAAGATATTTATTTTATCGTGGGAAAAATACGTATATATACATATATCTGTGTTACGAAAAATCTCGCAATATCGAAGATCTTGGTGTGTATAACCATTGGCTGCTGCGCGACGATGAAGGTCAAAGTTCTTCACGAGGAATTTTAGTGCAGCTGAAATCAAAGATTTTTTTCTTGTTTTTGCGGAATTTCCGATGAACCGTTAGATTTTAGACGATAAAACAAAACAGTTTGTGGATTCGTATATTCAGCGTGAAAAAATTACGATGATTTGCGCGACTCCCGGAACGTTCGTCGAGAATCTTCGATTTTACGATAAATGAAATACCAGAATATATGTCTTTATCCATAGTTTTTTTTTTTTTTTTTTTTTTCACGTTTCTCGTCAACTTGTTGCGACAAAAATCGATTATGAAACATCGTCAAGCATCCTGTGTTTTTGTAGTACATAATAGATATCAACATTTATTACGAGATTTCATCTGCCAGTAAACACATAACTGTTTGAATATCCCGAAAATTGCAAAAATGCAATAAAAATCTGAATAATAAAAGTAAAAAAAAAAAAAAAAGAAACAAACGAATAAATTCGTAATAACAAATTTTTGCAGCTCGCAATTTTTTTTGTTTTTTCGCTGAAGACTAATCGGCCATTTATTTTACTACCTCGATATTTCACGCGAAAAATCGTGTCACGCGTGAAAAAAAGAAATATTATTTTTGGCCATCGCGACTCTCGAGTCAATCTTAAACGAACGAATCGCGTCGATACTGTTACTTGTGTAAACAAAGATGATTGTGAGTCCCATTATATTTGATTATTTGGATATTTCGCGACGGTATTGCAGACCAAACAATAACATCTTTTGGATAGCAACGCGATGGATTGTTTATCAGGGAACGAATCTTAGCTCGAACGTGTGTTATCGCGCAATCCGATCGAGTTGAAGTATTGGGGGATTTTGTTTTAGAAAAAAGTAAGTCGCGTAGGAGTGGGTGGAGGAGGGGCAGGGCAATTGGGCCACGCGGTGCAAGGATCGGTAGGAGAATCCGCGTCGGGTGGTCAATGGTGGAGGCAGCTGCCGCAACAACAACAACAACAACATCAACAACAACAACAACAACAACAGCAACAACACCAACAGCATCATCCTCCCTATCATCGTCATCAACAACTACCACACCGCCATCTCCGTCATCATCATCATCAAGGCGCTTACTATCCGTCTCAATCAATAACTCAAAACATTCCTCTCAGTACAATGAGGCAATCTTACATGCAGGTTGGTTCTATCGTCAGCTGCACACTAATCTTGGACGTTAACTCAGCTATGCTCTTCGCGCACGTAACACATAAACATTCGCAATCGCGCTATTCACCTGTGACTTCTATCATTCGACACTAACACTCCCGTGAATCCCGTTCATTCATCGACAGAGCGAAACTCTGCTTCTGTTTGAAACGGTAGCAAATATCGTATTACTGCCCTCGTCACGTTACTGGTGTTCTCGTGTTGTTTCAGCTGACATGGGTTTTTCACGACGACGAGGCCCAAATAAACAAGAAACTGCCAAAGGAATTGTTACTCAGGTATCCCGCGAAAAAAAAAAAAATCTATCGAATCAAAAAAAAAAAAAAAATATACCATTTTGTATATTATTTTTCGTAGATAAATCATTTTTTTCATTAAATTCAACTAATTTATCTACTAAAAATGAATTAATATGAAAAAAAGTATTAATAATAATAATAATAAATTATTTATAATTATTTATTCAATTATTTTGAATTAAATTACAATAATTTATGTATTATATTGTATTGAATTGTTACGTACGATATATAATGTCATTTTGGCGAATAATAATTTTTTTTGTTTTTTTTTTTGCATGATTTGTTCGCAGAATCTTGTCATATCTGGACGTAGTTTCGCTATGCCGATGTGCCCAAGTGAGCAAAGCTTGGAATGTTCTGGCGTTGGACGGTTCTAATTGGCAGAGAATCGATTTATTCGATTTTCAACGAGACGTAGAGGTGCGTATTTCGAGGAGTTTATTAAACGTTTTTATTGCATTTTTTTCCGTCTTGGTAATGATTGCGTTTCTTTTTTTTTTTTTTTTTAGGGACCAGTTATAGAAAATATATCGAGACGATGCGGCGGTTTTCTGAGGCAATTGTCCCTCCGGGGATGTCAGAGTATCGGCAACATCTCGATGCGAACTCTCGCCCAGTCGTGTCCAAACATCGAGGAGCTAAATTTGAGTCAATGCAAAAAAATATCGGACGCAACGTGCGCGGCCCTGAGCAGTCATTGTCCGAAGTTGCAACGACTGAATCTCGACTCGTGTCCCGAGATTACCGATGTAGCGCTCAAAGATATATCCGACGGTTGTCCGCTACTTACACACATAAATCTATCGTGGTGCGAGTTACTCACGGACAACGGTGTCGAGGCATTGGCAAGAGGATGTCCGGAACTTCGAAGTTTTTTGAGCAAAGGCTGCCGACAATTAACGGATCGCGCCCTCAAATGTCTCGCGCGCTTTTGTCCGAATCTCGAAGCTATAAACTTACACGAGTGCAGAGTAATTTATGAACACTTTATGCTCTTTTTTCTTTTTACTCTCATTCTTTTTTTTTTAACCTATCAACAATTATGTAATCGATTATCTTCGATTTTCAGAATATAACGGACGATGCCGTGAGAGAATTGAGCGAAAGATGCCCGAGATTGCACTACGTTTGCCTCTCGAATTGTCCAAATTTGACTGACTCGTCGTTGGTCACGTTAGCCCAACACTGTCCATTACTCAGCGTTCTCGAATGCGTAGCCTGCACTCACTTCACCGATGCCGGATTTCAGGCTCTCGCGAGAGTGAGTTCAATCGAAATCGAAACGCTCGCAAAAAAAAAAAAAAAAAAGAAATCAAAAAAAGTGCGATTTCGCGTGAGTGTACAGAGGTGAATAGTAGATTCGCTTTCGACTTTCAGAATTGCAGGCTACTGGAGAAAATGGATCTGGAGGAATGCGCTCTTATCACGGACGCGACACTCATACACTTGGCTATGGGATGTCCGCGGCTTGAGAAGCTGGTAAGTAATGAATAAAAATATAAAAAAATTCTTTATATTATTTATTTATATATATATATTTTTTTTTTTTTTTCGGTATATCTATTTTCACAATAATCCATCAAATACGAAGATATTACCGATCACAGATCTTTTTTTTTTCTCGTCGTCCGCGATGCGAAAAAAAAAACGGATGAATTGCGATTGCTTTGCATTAATCGAACGTGTTCCGTGAGTACAGAGTCTGTCGCATTGCGAGCTGATCACGGACGAGGGAATACGACAGCTGGCATTATCGCCCTGCGCAGCGGAGAATCTCGCCGTTCTGGAACTCGACAACTGTCCGTTGATAACGGACGCGAGCCTCGAGCACTTGTTACAAGCCTGCCACAACCTCGAGAGAATCGAGCTTTACGACTGCCAATTGATAACCAGAGCTGGCATACGTAGACTCAGAGTACATGTCCCAATATTAATTTCTTACTTTTACGCTATTTTAAATATCCTTATTTCACTCGGTGCGAAAAAGGCAGTTTTCCGGACGCTTCGCGCGGGTGTAAACCCCATTTTCGCACCTTGTGAAGTAACATTTCGTACGATACTCGTGTGAAAAACTTTTTCTAGCGAGTGTAAGTTTGCAGCACGAGTCGAAGACGAGTGGTGTAATCACACGAGTTAATAAAAGAAATAATAGTTTTTCGCACTTGTATCGTAATGTACGATTCTCAATTTAAGTTTACCGCGCGAAGAGCGATTACTCAATTGCCTGTCTTTTCTCTTAATATTTTCAGACGCATCTGCCGAATATCAAGGTACACGCGTACTTCGCGCCCGTAACACCGCCACCGAGCGCCGGCGCCTCCCGACAACGATACTGTCGGTGTTGCGTTATTCTGTGATTCCTCGCGCTGTTAACCGAAACGTGAATCGTCCGTCATTGATAAACACAAAGAAAAAAACAGGAAAGAAAGCAAAAAAAAAAAAAGAAATACAGCGAGAGACGACCGGTCCGGCAGCTCGTCGTGTGTGTGCGCAACGATACATAGACGACAAGAAACGAAAACGGCGAATCCTACCGGCGATAATGCGTAGGCATCCGTTTTTTTCCATGTTTCGCTATCCGTCGAAAACTTCGAGCGATAGAGAGTTTGCGAATCGTGGGAAGGCGATCGTGAATTTCCTCGTTATTGAAAAACGAGGATAGTCGTTGAGTCGCGAGGCGTCCGACCTTATTAACAAAAAACCGTAAGCAGCAAAAAAAAAAAAAACAAACAATAATTGTGCGTTGGAGCTTTCAGCTCGCGAAGAGTATAATAGTACGTGAAAATAATACGGCCATTAAACAACAACCACTGTCAGCATCGATATTGCTGCGAATTACTGCTAATCTCAACTACCATACATTATTAACAGCAACGTTGCTGTTAATAAACTAATCTCGTTGTTACCGATGGGTCTCGGAGCCGAGAATTGCATTTTACAACTTTCATCAGAATTTCTCCATCCCCCCGCCCCCCGTGCGTTAAACAGCCCACGTTAAAAATATTACTCGTTTCATTGTACTTTTTATTATCGATTAATTAATTAATTGATTAACTATTGTTATTATTTTTAATCGCGGTCCGGAACCTCTCGAACGTGTCACACGGATTAGGAGAGTATACAGACTGACAAAGCAAATCAAAGCGTTGAAACATCGATTGTCTTCGGCTCGAATAAAACCCGATCAATCGAACAATCGCGCGCGATCGCGGCGTATTAACTCCATAAGACTATAAGTTTAACGATTAAATGAAAAAAAAAAAGAAAACAAAGATAATTTTAAAAAATAAACGATTCAAATTGCGACAGCGATCGTAATATGATAACCGTGATCGTCTCACACCACTGCGCGTTTAGAATCGAAAATTGGTAATTTCAATAACGAAAAAAAAAAAAAGAAAATCGTCGCCGAAAATATGGCGAAACGGCCGGAAAGGTGATCCAGGGGGACCACCTCCACTTCTTTATTATTCCGCAAGAGTTTCGAAAGCCCGCTGCGAATTTAGGTATTTCATTTTACGTATTAACATTCGCGTCGGGGCATTGGTTCATTGCGTAATCCTCGAGTGCAAACACAACGCATGAAAGAAACCATACGACAGAGTCGTTCAAGAATTAAAAAAAATAAATAAATAAATAAAAACACACTTCCTGTTACTGTCGAATCTGAAGAGCATCGAGAGAATGAAAGATAAGATGAGAACTAAAATACCGCGGCTAAAGCACGTACGTTTACTCATAATAACGACAGGCGCGCGCGCGTCATTAACGCCGTCGAATTTAACGCGTGTTTCTAATCCTTGATAATATCGTTTAAGAAACGTAATCGCGTATATTTAATATAGGATATATATATACATATATATATATATATATACGAGGAAGGAAAAGTAAATAGATATTTAATGAAAAAAAAAAAACAAAAAAAATAACAAAAAAAGAAAACAAAAAACACATTATATGAATATGAAGAAAAAAAAATAGATAAGATATGTTTTATACGCTGCATGTTGTCCCTAGAGGAAAGGGAACAAGAGTTTGTAACTCGTCGTAACGTCGTCTCTCGTCTGATAATCGTTAATGTGCGATGTTTTCGGTACATGTATACGTCTGCGATATTTTTGCCATCCCGACGCCGAACGAGAGATCGATTATCGAGTCGCGTAACACGTTTTTTTTTCGTAATTGTGAGAAGAAAAAAAAATGATCAAAAATCAATCGCAGCTCTCGATACGTACGGCGAGTCCGGTTTGAAACGATCGCGATAATCGTTATTGACCCTTCTATCACACACGTAACACACATACACACTATCGTATTAGTGAACTTTTAAAACGGAGAAGAGAGGCGCGAGGAGTAAAGAGAGAGAGAGAGAGAGAGAGAACAAGTGAAACTTTTGAGAAACCGAGAGTGATCGAGCAAGTGTTTGGCTGTGCAATAGAATAGAGAAAGAGTTAAAAAAAAAAAAAAAAAAAACAGACGTTTTTTCGAGGGAAAGGGTGGTAAGGTCGGCACGAGTATTCCCGTTTCCGCGTCACGTGCGATTTAATATAAAAAACTATGAAAAGTTTATCGAAAGAACAAAAAAAAAAAACGAAAAAATCGATTAGTCATTCGTTAAACCGCTTATCGTTTTCTCAATAATCACAAATACAAAAAAAAAAAAGAAAAAAACAACAACAAACAAACAAAAAATATATACAAAAACAACTACCGTCCTTTAAAACTGAATGTAGCAGTATTTCGGAATGAATAAATTTTATAATTTTAATCGCGTCAACCACTGCCTCCGCTGAGGAAAAAAAAGAAAAAAAAACACAAAGCCCCACGGTGTTTTTATATATACAAAATAATAGGAATTTCAATGAAATTAAAAAAAAAATAAACATTTCGACTATTATCGCGATGAGAAACGAAGAGACAGAGGAATACCCGGAGCCGACGATATCGACATTTCGCTGCTTCGATAAGCCGCAGTCTACCATGTATATATTTTCATTAATGTATGTACAATAAAGTATATTCGAGACAACGATCGTCAGACTTTTGTCTTTTTTCTTAATCGTCGAAAAAAAAAAAAAAAAATCGTAAAATATTTTTTAATTTTCATAATACACCTCAATCTGCTTCTTTTGATTATTCGCCAAATGTTACTATACGAGAGTAGCAGATGAATTATATTTCGCAATTTCGTTCAAAGGTCTCTGCGCCTCGAAAATCAATAAATAACGCAGAGAAAATCGAGAACAATTCTGCACGTCGCTCTGTCCAATAATCGGCAATGTCGTATACATGCCAAACGTCGATTTGTATCGCTCGTTAATGCGATTCATTGGCGAACCGTTAACACTTTTCTATTCGTAAGATCAAACGTTATTCGTGTTGCCAGCGCCTCAGACGTATTTTTTTATCCCGCGGACTCAATGAATCCCATTTCGTCGATCTTCTGGATCGGTAGGATCCTATCGATATTAATTATCATTGAATGTGGTAATAATTCTCAAAGACCGTGCAAATCGATCAATTCAAACCTTATAAAAAATTGCAAAAAAAAAAAAAAATGTTTCCATATTTTCTCAGAATCTCTCGGCGACGAGATCATCGAAAAGTTCTATTGGACGCCAAAGAACGATAGTCGCGATGTTCAATGGGAATTTTTCGTAATCGGCAGAAGAGTACCTTGGAACGTCGCCAAAGTGATGTGTACAAATCGAGACTCTGTTCGCTCATCGAACGTCGACTCACTGGATCCCGAGAATATTCTTAGCTACGCAAACTTATCGGGGATAAGAAGAGACACGGAAATATTGCCGGAAAGTAGATTAGCAGTTCTGGAGGAAGATAAAGCGAAGATATGGCTCTCAAGAATGTTGTCGGAGTCCGATTATCGTCAGTCAAATTATTCTGTTAATTAGTCATCCATCCGCCCGCCGCTACAATGGTTTCGTTTCAATATCATTTACGGTCTCCAGGATACGACGGTCTTTGGGTCGGAGGTCACAGAACGAATTTCAGCGTTAATTGGACATGGATCGGTAGCGAAGAAGACGAAGAAATAGCTATACCGTCGTCTCCGATAATCGGAAATTATCCCGAATGGTACAAATCCGATGATTCTCAAGAGATCGAAAAGAATTGTTTGTTATTCGACAGAGTTGGACACGATATGCCGATTCTCGTACCGTCGAATTGCAATCAACGCAAGCCATTCGTGTGCTCGCGCGTCGGTGAGAATAAACCTATCGTGACGATGATCACGTAGGCGCTTCGGTTATGCGGTTTCTCGAGTTATTAACTAATTACGATAGGAAACGAGCCGCGACATGTTCTCGCGGCAAGTCACTCGTAAATCTTTTCTAATCGTGTCCTTGCCTCGTAATAATCACTGTACGACTCTTTACCTCTCTCTCTCCCTCCGTCGAAACTCATTACCTGCGTCTCTCGTCGCAATTTAAATTTGTTCACAGCTGTTCAATTTTTTTATATGTACATTATCTTCTCTCGAGCAGTGAGAAAAAAATCTCCCGATAGAATAGTCGAGGGAATTGGCGTCTACGTAGATGGATATCGTTACACCGTTTACAGCGTCGATAGCGATGATGACAATGGCAAAGAAATGGAGAACACTTCCGGTGTTCGGAAATTGAATGGCGGTGGTGTTAAGTGGAGAGACGCTCGTGTGGAGTGTCGAAAGAGAGGAAAGTATCTCGCCACTGTACTGAGCATCGAAGCAGCGGCTGGAATCGCTTCTATAATGCTGAAAAATCGACCGTGTAGGTTTGATTTCCGGTTCGACGATCAATCTAAAATTCGCTAAATTTAGAGCGCAATTTTCCCATTTTTTGGATTTTTTTTTCATTTTTTTTCGGTAATATACAGCGATGGAAAGTGCCTGGTTAGGCGGATGGAGTATAGACGGCACGGAGTGGACCTGGTCACCGACGGGATTTATTTTGTCATCGACAAAATCAGCGACTAGTCAATATCCTCCATGGCTATCGGGACATCCTGTAACGGCCTCGAATTTAAACGATTTTTCTCGGAGAAGAGGAAGGTGTCTAATACTCGATCGGCATCTGTGTCCCGATCATATAAGTCCCGTTTTTCTCGATCTCGATTGCGAGAAGAAACGACCTTTCGTTTGCCAAGACGGTACGGATTTCTTTTCATGCTTTAGCTGAATTTCTAAATGAAAAACTAAAGAATGAAAGCATATTTATCGTTTACTTTCAGCGATGCCTCGAAGAAGTGCTCTCGGCAATCGTGCAGCTCCCGTAAACAGAAGTATAACAGCGGCAAGCCGACTTCTCAAATTTTCTGCCGATCGTATGACTTGGAACGAAGGACGACAATATTGCGCGCAAACTTTCGGACGAATAGCCAGTATCCTCGACTCGAAGACTCTGTCGGCAGTGCTCGATAAAATGAGCGATCTTTGTATGAAACGATCGTACATTTAATTACCGATCTTAAAATATGTATCGGTGAGATTTACTACCGATCTCGATTTTTAATCATTTCAGATATAGATCACATCTGGGTGGGCGGAAGAACCGAAAAAACTAGCGAAGGCTGGAAATGGTTCGATGAGACGGGAAAAGCGCTCTCGCGAAAGGGAATCGGCGCCGGAAGTTCCTGGTGCCTCGGTGACGACGATGGCTCCTGGCCGCGAGCCGATGCCGATAGTTGTCTGAATCTCGATCGCGAAGGCTACGGCTTACCGTTGTTCTACGGTCTTCGCTGCGATTTTGCGAAACAGCATGTTCTCTGCAGTATGGATCACGGATCGCGATCTCTTTCTACGTCTGTGACCGGCGGAGGGACGAAAGAAGCTAAAATCGATAGGGGCGAAGGAGGTAAGTTTGCGACCGGTGGTCGTAGATCTTTTGGTTCGGGATTGAACATCCCTTCGAGATCTAACAACACAGGAAATGGATTGAAGATCATGCAAACGAAAGACATTGAAAAAAATCGAAGCGATCGGTTCTCCCATAGTGTCGATAAAGAAGATTCGTCGTCGAAATTCGAAGTCCCCGAGACGACTACTTTGACCTACGATAACGATAACTTTAAATTCTTCGAAGACGACAAAGGCCTCCCGACGATTAATTCACCGAAAGCTAAAAAATCAAATAAGGGAATAAAAATCGGCGATCTTGACGAAGAGACCAAAAGAATGCTCGTAGCTAATGGCTACAATTTTACCGATAACGATATGATATTAGGTCTGGAACTCGAGGTCGTCGATCTGAACAAAAATTCTACGATTGTTTCCGTAAAAAAAGAAGAATCGATTTGATTTTCGAATGAATGATTAATTGTTTATTTTTTAGTTAATTCATTAAAAAGTGATGCGATAACAGAAATCACCGAGTTGTCGTCCTGTCTGATTGAGAGAATTCGCGATCTCGCGAGCTACGAACGCTCGGCAATTATTTTTGTTCTCGACGATAGTTCTAACGTTCTCAATGCATGGTTTGCCGAGGAACTCAAATTTGTTGCCATTATTCTTCGCAATCTATTTCCGTGAGTCGATCGTGCGATAGGCGCATTATTGACGGAAAATTAATTTTCGACAATTGAATTGCGAATTAGCGGAATATTCATTTTCACAGATTGTCCTCCGAACATCCAATGGGATTGCTTAGTCTTTCTCAATCCTCAAGATTGTCTCTGCCTTTGAATCAGACAAACGTTTGCTCCGTTATCACGCATCTAGCGGGCAGAATTCTTGAAAATCGAGGAACGCGTCGTAATGCGAATAACAATAATTACAAAAATATTCGAGAAGCTGGCGATTTTATCAGAGCCGCGTCTGCAGCTGTGGACATTGTTAGAAATTCTGTTTTGCGACGCGTAACTATCGGTGGGTTTAATTTATCATTTCCTGATTGCGTTCTTTAGAAAATATTTTTACGCCTCTAAATCCTCGAGAATCCGCAGTGTTCATCGTCGATGGAGAAAATACTATTATGAACGACGGCAGCAACTCAAAGCGACGAGAGGATTTAATAAAAAAGTTAAAGATTTTGAGAAACTCGGATCACGAAGCATTTGCTCTATTTATTGGCGAAAGGCTCGGAACTTTCAAAAGCTATTCTGTGATTCCGGAACTCTTTGGCGATTCTTCATACGGCAAAAAGAATGTTTACTTCGCAAAAAGTTTCTCGCAATTGGCAAAACTTGTATCTGTCATCAATTCGACTACGTCAAGAGCTGACAAAAATTTGCAATGTAAATTTCCGAAGTTTTTGTTTTTTTTTTAAGAAAAAGCTATTTTATGGATTGTTCTTTATTTTATTTTTTAATCTCCAGGTGATCAGCCGCACTGGATCGTTCCGCCGAATTTTTGACGCATTTGCCACAGTCACGAGGTTTTTTTTTTTCATCACGGAATGTAGTGAATTTTCCTTATAAATCTCGACTGTTATTTCATTAAATAAAAGCCTGGAAATAGGTTCGATCGACGGTTAGGAGTGACATTTATTTATTTCAGATCTCGTTGACGATGACAACCGGAAATACACGACGGCTGAGAATTGTTGATGATTGCGAATCGATTAAAACAATAACACCAATGACCTCGTAGTGATGCACGAACTTTGTGTACCTGCGTTCGCGACCTAAATAAATATCTGGGTCAAGCAGAATCAGCTGTGCGACCTATATAGCTATGAAGAATTGAATTTATCAACGATCTACACTGTTATATGTATGGTGTACAAACAACTTGTAACTTTGCTTTTGACACTTTGCGCCTCTCGCGGCCGGTTCGACACTGCATACGACAGTTTGTCGGTGTGTTTTGTGATGATAAAATAATAAATAAACATAAACGGAGATTTAGACGCTGATTTTATATTTTTGGTGGTATGTCGTGTTTTCTTATCATATTAATTGTTTACGAAAAAAATCAATAACAATTGGAAATAAACATCTGTCAGCGGCTTCGGTGCATTAACCAGTTGATACTTAACCTACAAAGAGATCGCGTAAGAAACGTTTGTTTGTTGGAAAAAAAAACACGTCATACAAAACTGTATTGTATTTGTTTCGTGAATTTTTTCGCGATATTCAAGAATCAAAGCCTTAGAACCATTCCTTTAAGTTTTCAATCAGAAATAAGATTAAGGTAGTTGACGATTTGTAATTAACATAACCTCTAGTTTCGGCGATTCCGAGTGTCATCGCGATGAGTAAATACAGGAGAAAAGAATCCTCCAGCGAGGACAGCGACAGCGAGGAGGAACGTCGGAAAAGGGATATCAAAGAAAGAGACGAATTCGCGACGAGACTCAAAGCAAAAGATGAATCCAAAGTGCGGAAGGTTGCGATGCCCGCCGGTTCAGGAGCCGGTGAGTTTCTCAATGTTTATCCCGTTAAAGTTTATTTTGTACCTGCAAAAAATTACTTACACTCTTTTCCCCGTGCAGCCGAAGCAGCAAAAAGGCTCAAAATCATGGAGGAAGATTCCAAAGAGAAACTCGTTCCAAAGCTGCGTGTCGAGTCGAGACGAAAATATTTGGAGAAAAGAAAAGAGGATAAGGTGGCAGAATTGGAGGCTGATATCCTCGACGACGAGTACCTCTTCGACAATCAAGTGTAAGCAAAAGCACAACTATGGCATTATTATCTTAAGAAACAGGAATTTTTTTTAATCCTGTGCCAACGAAACTTTTATTAAAACAATACTTCCGTCGATGCCATTTTTTATTCCGTTGAAAATTATATGATTACTTTGTCCGTATCTTAAACAAATCCATGAATTTTGAAATCAAGTATACTTTTCATTTCATGTTTTTTCACAATTGCATAATTTCATAATTCACGATGTTGTGATTTCATTATTTCGTATATTTTAAAATTTTTTTATAAAATATTTTATTTTCATATTTTATTATTTCGCAATTTCACAATATTACGTTTTAACAATAAATCGCGGCAGGTTCATTAATCTGCCGTACGGATTAAATTGTGGATTTATGTTTTTGCTAGATTGACGGAGCGCGAAAGAAGGGAAAGAGAGCACAAGAAACATTTGTTGAAACTTGCAAAAGAGCATGAAAAAGCGCGAGAACTCGAAAGGGTTCAACGGTACCACATGCCGGTGGATACGCGAAAAGGTGAGACTGAAACAGATCAGATAGACGCGGAACCGCCGCAGTCGGAGCAGAGCAAATGGGAGGACGATCAAATGCACTCGGCAGTCTTTAAATTTGGGGCCAAAGATAAGAAAGGTAATTTATTATCGATTACTTTAATTGCATTACTATCGATTGATTTCGCTTATTGCAACAAAAAAAAAAAACGTAATAATTTCTGCAGCGCAAGAGGAGTACGATTTACTTCTCGAGGACGAAGTGGAATTTATTCAAGCATTGCGAATGCCCGGTAGTACGAAGGACAAGAAACGCGATCACGCGCCAACGCCGCAGACAAAAGTGTTAACAACGATCGAAGAGACGAAGCGTAGTTTACCTATATATCCATTCAGAAACGATCTCATCGAGGCTATAAAAGCGCATCAAGTTCTGATTATCGAGGGCGAAACGGGTTCAGGAAAAACAACACAAATACCGCAATATCTTTACGAATCCGGCTTCACCGACGATGACAAGATAATCGGTTGCACGCAACCGAGACGAGTAGCTGCGATGTCCGTGGCTGCGAGAGTAGCTCACGAAATGGCTGTTAAATTGGGTAACGAAGTTGGCTACGCGATTCGATTCGAGGATTGCACCTCGCAACGAACGAAAATAAAATACATGACTGACGGTACGCTGCACAGAGAATTTCTCAGTGAACCGGATCTTGCGTCTTACAGGTAAGGGTCGTCGAAATCGTCAATAATAAATATTTAGTCGCAAAAAAAAGAAAAATAAGTTTAACAATTTTTTATTTATTTTTCAGCGTGATGATCATCGACGAAGCTCACGAGCGGACTCTCCATACCGACATTCTTTTTGGTCTGGTAAAAGACATAACAAGATTCCGAACCGATCTCAAGCTTCTCATATCGTCTGCAACATTAGACGCGACGAAATTCAGTGAATTCTTCGACGACGCGCCAATATTTCGTATACCTGGACGACGTTTTCCCGTCGATATATATTATACCAAAGCACCGGAAGCCGATTACATAGACGCTTGCGTAGTCTCCATACTTCAGATTCACGCGACCCAACCGTCCGGCGATGTACTTGTGTTTCTCACCGGTCAGGATGAGATCGAGACTTGCCAGGAGATGCTACAGGAGAGAGTGCGAAGGCTCGGAACAAAACTCGCTGAATTGATGATATTACCTGTTTACGCGAATTTACCGAGTGATATGCAGGCTAAGATATTTCAGCCGACACCGCCGGGCGCGAGAAAAGTTGTACTCGCTACAAATATCGCCGAAACTTCGCTCACAATCGACAATATCGTGTACGTCATAGATCCGGGCTTTGCGAAACAAAATAACTTTAATTCCCGCACCGGAATGGAAAGTCTTATGGTCGTACCGATCAGCAAAGCCTCGGCGAATCAACGAGCCGGAAGAGCCGGGCGCGTAGCTCCCGGCAAGTGTTTTAGACTTTACACCGCTTGGG
This sequence comes from Buathra laborator, assembly GCA_934046635.1. Classification (NCBI taxonomy): domain Eukaryota; kingdom Metazoa; phylum Arthropoda; class Insecta; order Hymenoptera; family Ichneumonidae; genus Buathra; species Buathra laborator. The sequence continues at coordinate 15,841,356 of OW203892.1, forward strand.
CTTATCAACACGAATTGGAGGACAATACGGTGCCGGAAATTCAGCGGATTAATCTCGGCAATGCTGTCCTTACGCTCAAAGCTTTGGGAATCAATGATCTCGTGCATTTCGATTTTCTCGATCCTCCACCGCACGAAACTCTCGTTCTCGCGTTGGAACAGCTCTACGCTCTCGGTGCGCTTAATCATCGGGGCGAACTTACGAAAATGGGACGTAGAATGGCCGAATTTCCGTTGGATCCCATGATGGCGAAGATGTTACTAGCGAGCGAAAAATATCGATGCTCGGAGGAGATTGCGACGATAGCGGCTATGCTTTCGGTTAACGGCGCTATATTTTATCGGCCCAAAGACAAGATAATACACGCCGACACAGCGCGAAAGAATTTTCACGTGCCGGGCGGCGATCATCTCACACTATTGAACGTTTATAATCAATGGCAACAGTGCGACTTTAGTACGAATTGGTGTTACGAGAATTTTATTCAACACAGATCGATGAAACGGGCGAGAGATGTGAGGGAACAGTTGGTTGGTCTCATGCAACGCGTAGAAATGGAACTCGTTTCTGGTATCAGCGACACTATTAATATTAGAAAGGTACGAGATTTTTGGAGAATTTTGTATACATTTTTTTAACATACAATCAACTGAAATTTTTATTATAAACTATTAATGTCTTTTTTTTATTCAGGCGATAACTGCAGGATATTTTTATCACGTGGCACGACTCTCGAAGGGAGGACACTACAAAACTGCGAAACACAATCAAACCGTATCTATTCATCCGAACAGCTCGTTATTTCAGGAATTGCCTCGTTGGCTCTTGTATCACGAGTTGGTTTTCACCACAAAGGAATTTATGCGACAAGTGAGTGTATATTTTAGTAAATGATGATTCGTTTGAAGCAGAGAAATCGACGCCACTGTTTTTACAGTATTAACAATTTTTTTTTAAATCAACAGGTAACGGAGATCGAAAGCAAATGGCTGTTGGAAGTCGCGCCTCATTACTACAAGCCAAAGGAACTCGAGGATTCGACGAATAAGAAAATGCCGAAAGTCGCGGGCCGCGCGCGTCCAGATGGAACGAATTGAGGTTTACACACCGCTAGTTACTTACTTACCACTGACGACAATTGAATTAATGTAATTAATTTTTGTACAGCTCGACGATTTTATTACACTGAATGATCACAAAGATATTACATTCTTTTAAAAGAAACCTTTCGCTGATATTATTAAACATTTTTTTGGTCTGATGATTAGTTCATGCGATGGCGTCGGCGCAATGTGATATTTGGTCATAAGTTTGAGGATCTCGTGACCCGACATCCCATTCGCTTACCGTTATAATTATGAATGTGTTTCAACTTATAACTATGATCTTTCAGGTCAACGACTGTAAAATGAGTCTCGATAAATAGTTAATTAATAGTTGTGGTAATGGAATCCATTCGTCGCTGATGTTGAAGCCGTTCTACGGTAATAAGTACTCAGAAAGAGCCTTTGCGTGAAGCCGCGTTTCTGGCACCGAGTGAAGTAAAATTCTTTTATTTCACTCCGTGCGTGAAAGCCGCTTTCACGCACGCTGCGCGTGTTTGAAATCGCCTTTCTCGCAGTCGTAAAATAAAATTTTGTACGATACTCGTGTGAGAAACTTTTTCTCAACTCGTGTGATTGCAACACTCGCCTTCGGCTCGTGCTGCAAACTCACACTCGTCAGAAAAAGGTTCAACGCACTCGTATCGTAATGTACTATTATGTAACGCATTAACGCATCCATGAAAAGTGCCAGATTATGTATAGGCCGGCCGTGACATAAAGTGGCGCTTTATGAGAAGGCGTTGCATAAATACTCGTAAATACTGTGCCCATGCGCTCATTGGTCTATAACCGTATCGTAAATACAGTACCCACGGTCATTGGTCTATAGCCGTATCGAAAATACTATGCGCGCATGCGCACATCAATCGATCCTTAATGTAACGGCCGGCCAATCATAACCTGGCACCTTTCATGCATTTGTTACATAAAATATTATGCGATACTCGTAAGCAAAATCGAACTTCTAACGGCGGTTGTGAAGCCCACACTCGTCTCTTCCCGTGCGGCGCTTCCCAACCTTCGCCAAAAGTTCGATTTTGCGTACTAGTATCGCAAAGTACTATTTTACATCATGTGCGCCGAAAGTGGTGCTTTCCGTGACAGTTTTGCGGGGCGAAAGTTACCAATTTCACGCCGTGGTGGAAATTGAGGTTCGCGCATGCGCAGTACCCAAACCCATAACTTTCGTCCCTAGAGAACTGCGCTTACCAAAGCGCCTTTCAAAACGCAAAGCGCTTTTAACGCGCCATGAAATTGACCGCTTTCACCTCGAAAAACTGCCACGGAAAGCACAAGTTTCCACGCACTTGATGTAAAAACTGTGATACTACTATTAGATAGTATGATATAACATACTATTTTTTGGGCGACCTCATTTAATTGTCCTTATCGTTGGAAAATTCTATTACATACGCGGACAATGATAAATATTTCGTTGAAAAATGAATTAAACACCGAATAATTAAAAAATATGGAAAGAGTGAATACAAGTTAATATATTTTTGATCGTAAAATTAAGTTGACAATGTTAATCGGAGTACGTTAGCCTCGCCACGGAACCGCAAGCCGCTTGTTCCGCTAAAATAGATATAGCTGATAAAGAACGGTGAATACGAATTCGAGAATTAAGCCGCTAGTAAAAACCGGTAAAAGTCGACCCCCCCAGGGAAAGGTTTATTAATATCATCGGTTTTAGATACGCAGAACAGTCTTAATTTGGGACTCTTGGAATTATCATTTATTAATTTTATTGCGCAGACGAAAACGACTTAATAACGATTCTTGCAATAATTGCGTAGTTGTCCGTGAAACTCTGTTAAAGATCGTTTGTCAGCCGGTCTGCCAATGTTCGATAATAAAAAAACCGCCGACCGATCACCGATTGTTAATACTGCAATTTTTATGTTCGCGACTTCCGGTTTTTGGTGTCCTCTGTGGTGGTCTACGAAGTGGAAATTCGGCTATAAATTTTTTTCCATCTTCATGAGTTTAGCTCTTGCGTTATGGATGCTCTCGCAGTTGATCAGCGTCGCTATCAATATGAAGGATATAACGAAACTATCCACGAACTTTCAGAGTTTCATATCCGGAATGGGCTCGTTGTGCAAAGCCACAAATATCTTAATCAACAGACAAAACATCGTATCACTGTTGAATATGTTGGAAGACGATTATTGTAAAGCGCAAGATTCGCGTGAAATTAATATTCAACGAAAGTACGAGAAAATATGCAGGTCAGTCGTAATTATCGATAAGTATATAGAAGTTTCAGTAAATCACGGGAAAAGTTAAATTTTGAAAAAAAAAAAATCAAATTCAACATTTTCACTTTCTTTTTCAAATTTTTTTCTTTTTTTGTTTTAGGTGGATCAATTTTTCCTTAACAATGTTTGCAATTGTAACCATTAGCTGTATATCATTGAGTCCCTTTGTCAACAATTTAAACGCGAGAGTTTTACCGTTTCTGATGTGGTTACCCTACAAAATAGACTCCGAATTGAGTTTTTGGTGTTTTTACTTTTACCAATATATAATGGTCTCGATCGTGGCGCTGTTGTGTGTCGGAAACGATCTTCTCGTAGTATCAATAATGACGCAGATATCCGGTCAATTCGATATCCTCAGCCATCGACTTGTACACTTCGCGGGACCGCATTTGATGAGAACTCGAAAAGAATGGATGACCGGGGCACAAAAATACGCGGCGGTTTCGTGTAAACATGAAGATAAAAGAAGGGAACTTATTAGCAATATTCATCATCATCGTTTTATATTCAAGTAAGAAAATGTAAATAATACCAGATTTGCATATACTGAAAAATCGACAAAATAAAAAAAAAAAAATCAATTAGTCAATTTAATCGTAAAATTTGTCGAAATTTGTCGTTCCTGCATAATTTTAAATTCAAAGATTTTCAAACAAAATTTCTTCCCACTTACAACGTGTTTCCTAAATAAAATGCACCGCGCCACCGTAATCCACTATAATTTTTAAAGCCAAAGATTCAACGATTATTTATTCACTTCAGATTGGGCGAACTAACTCAGCGATGTTTCGTGGCGACATTCGCCTTTCAGATGTTTGTCACTGTTGTTGGAAGTTGTACGAGTGCCTACCTGTTCTCACGATTCAGTTTCGGGAGCTCCACCTTCAACAGCGCTCTACTAATTGTCACCGGTTTGATCTCCGAAGCATTCCTCTACTGTTGGTTCGCGAACGAGGTGCGCCTCAAAGTAAGAAGAAAAAAATTATTGCCGTACTCTTACGCATTACTTATTCTGCGCTGGAGTCACATTTCTTTTTTCGTAAGAGTCTGGAAGTCGGTGGTGCTGTCTATAATATGAATTGGACTGATCTCGATGCCAGTTTGCGAAAAGACTTGTTGAATGTTTCTATACGTTCGGGGCGTCCGCTTCTCTTCACGAGTGGTCCATCATTAGCGCTCTCGAACGACGTCTTCGTTCGCGTAAGTTCCAAATACTTGAAAAGAAAAAAACACTCTTCTGAAAATTGTTAAAAACGTTTGCACTTCGAAGATTCTCAAAGCCTCGTATACTGCTTTCACGGTATTGCAACGAATCGGGGGTCCAGTTTCTTCCATCTCAGTACCTGCTGACAAATAAATATCTGCACTACGACTCTGCCGAGACGATTATGGAAATCCAACATGCAAATTCGCGGTCGGTGTGAAAAAAACAGTTATGAATTATCAATAAAAATTATCAGCCAAAAATTAGATTTCGCGAGAATTTCAAACACTTACCAATAGTATAAAAATCTGAAAAAAATCAACCGTACTGAAGACATCGAGAACTTTGATTTTGTCTATAACAATGCCAAAATGTTATTAACAAATAAATAAATAAATAATAAAAAGAAAATAGCCTGTAAGACTTTTTTTTTTTTATTTCAAATGAATCTTTTAATTTTTTAGAAACCATACGAATTTTTCAAGAATTTCCGTACATTTTTGAATATCTCGTTTGTCAAATTTTTTGTTATGTAAATTTTAGTACAATCGTCCCGAAACTTCGACAGTGTGCTGTGGAATGTTGCTGCGAAATCATATCCAAAATTCGTAACTGCATATTCATTTTTCAAAATTTCGAAAAGAACATTTCAGAAATGTAAGAAAATTTTGGAAAAATTTATATGGTTTCTAAAAAATCAATAAATTTATTTTAAATGAGAAAAAATAACTTTCACTGGCTATTTCTTGAACAATTTATTTATTTACTTATTTGTTAATAACTTTTTGGCATTATTATTATGCAAAATGAATGTTTTTGATATCTTTAATACGTTTGATTTTTGTCAGATTTTTACTGTATCACGAAGTAATGAAATTTTGATCGTATGAAACTTCTCGTTGGTATTTACGTGCAATCCATCCTTAAGGTAGTTATCGTGCGAACAGTCTGACTTCACATAAGTTTCAGAGATATAAGAGGGAATTGTAAACACTTCTCAGTGGTCTGAAAATCTGAAAAAAATCAAGCATATTGGAGGTGATGAAATTATCGATTTTGCATAATAATAATTTCAAAATGTTATTAACTAATGATTTCAAAATTGATTTTTTCAAAGTACGTGGTCGATTGTTTCCAAATTTCGTGAAAGTAAAGATTAGACATTGGTCTAACCCTCAAAAAAGTTTGTGCAAAATGGTAAGAAGAATACGTTTACGGTGATCGAAAATGTAATCCACCATGTTGTTTAATAGGGGATGCCGAGAATAAAGACGTTTTTTAATAATTTTTTTCTCTGGTTCTGGGCGGTAAATCGTGCTGCAACTTCAGACATGTATTGAAAACGCATTAAATAATGAATACACAAACATTGAACAATATCTTAAGAAAATCGATACCGCGCGATAACTACCTTAAGGATACCTCCGCGATTCGGATTCGTAGGTAGGAGCGAATAATAACGTAAACTAAGAGGCAATAGAAACAATTTATTTATACTGCACACAAATACACTGGTGTTCAGGAGGCAGTTGATGCAGCCGTTCGCAAATTAATGCTATTTTACAATCGAAGTTGTAAAATAGTTTTAATTTCCCAGGTCCCACCGCGTGGAGGTGGCTGCTTGGGACCCACTAAGAAATCTCCGTTAAGCAGGATATTGAAACCGTTTAGAGGTTTCGAGAAGATAGAGAATTAGTACACATTTCCAAGGGACTATCAATTATTCACTCTGATCGCCCGAATTGACTGCATCAGTAAAATAATTCATAATCCGTTCCGCTCTACGGATTCTTTTAGGAATAACCCGTTTCCGGTATAATTTTGTTTTCAATGTTAAAGAACTTTACCCCCATCGACGTACCTTGTTTCGAGAATTGCGATATGTTATTAATATATCCCATACATTAGTTGATCAGCTCGTTAATTCACGACTCGATCGAAAAGGGTAAAGCGTAAATTTCGCCCGAAATACAACCGACAGTGATAAATTTGCATAGACGCGTAAATTAAAGACTAAAAAGCTCGTTAGATATTTAATACAAAGCGTGAGAATTTAAACTCGAGCGTTCACCGGGTGACTTTCACGATTATTTGAGGACTTAGTTTCGTTTATGGCTCGCAGGCCGAAAGTTCGCTGTTCGGCGCAGTTACTTTTACGGAAATACCGTATTTGATTCCCGAGAAAATAGCTTCTCTTCTCTCTTAATTGTAAAAATATAAGTTTCGTGTGATAAAATGACCGTCGATCGTGCATCGATGGTCAAGGGGCCGATTTTACTCTTCGCTATTTATGGATTTTGGTGTCCTCTCTGGTGGCCAGCAAAGTGGAAATTCGTGTATTACTGTTATACAGCTTTCGCGTGTGTAATGCTCGTCACTCATATGTGCACGCAATTCTTTAACATAATCTTCAACATAGACGACTTGTCGGGACTGGCGGGAAACTGCCTTTCCCTGATGCCGACGATCGACGCCTGTGCAAAAGCAACAAATATATTAGTCAATAGACGAAGCATTGTGTCGCTTTTGAAAATGTTCGATCGCGAGAGCTGCAAAGTTCGAGACAATCGAGAGAAGAGTCTGCAACGAAAATATGAGAAATTATTCGGGTCAGTATAATCATTTAACAATAAAGATATATAACATAACATTGCTAATTAATTATTTTGTTCTTCTCACAGAACTGTCAATAAGACAACAATTATTCTTTTCTACGCAACCGTTGGTGTTTTGCTGGCAAAACCATTTCTTCGCGATTGGCACGCGAGACAATTGCCATTTATGTCGTGGTTTCCGTACGCCGTCGACAACGAAATAAATTTTTGGAGCACCTACGCGTACGAGATTCTGTCGACACCGTACGTGGCATTGGTGGACATAGCAAATGTCCTTCTCGCTATAGCGTTGATGGGACAAATATCCTTGCAGCTCGATCTTCTAAGTTATCGTATTCTCCATATGGCAGGAAACAACTTCGTCATTATCACGGATCGCTACGAAAGAAGAAGGAAACTCGTCGACTGCGTTACTCATCATCTTTTCATATTTGAGTCGGTTGTTTTTTTTTTTCTAGATTAAGAAGTCGCATTGGTCGTATTATAATTTCGTTTTTATATTTTTCATGATATTTAGATTGGCCGAAGCCACTCAGCGATGCTTCGTCGCGACTTTCTGCATTCAAGTGCTCGTCAGTCTCGTTGGCATTTGCACGGGAGCTCATCTTCTCGCCAGATCCAGTATTGGAAGTCCCGAGTTCCATTCAGCGGTTTTGTTTGTCGCTTGTATGGTTGTTCTAGTGTTTCCCTGTTGCTGGTTCGCAAACGAAGTATACCTCAAGGTATGTGAAAAAAAAAATTACTAATTTTATAACGCGTGCATGAGAAGAGCTATTTCTCGTACCTGTCGACGTACGTGGCGCGTTATAGCAAGCCGTACTGTAGTGACAGGACGCATGCGCACATCAGCCCAATTGTATTTTACGCACGCAAACGAGAGTAACGTGCGAGAAGTCGGTACTTCTCGCACCCTGTGGCGGTGCCACAATCGGCAGGTACGGCAGTAGCACTCCTCCTGCACTTGTTGCAAAAAGTATACAGTTCAAGCTCCGTATTCTTAATTCGACGGGACCGGACCCGTTCCCTTTTCTGTATTTCCCCTATCGTCCCGACTCCCGGTCAGTTACTACGAATAGGGGTAACGAGGGGTATACGCGTCCGTAGGTACGAAGCCACCTTGTACCTGCTGCGCGTGCGCAGTTTACATTTTACGAAATAGGCTCTCCTTGGAGTGGGGCAAATGGACTCAGGGGAAATACAATTAAGAGAATTCGTTGTCATGGTAACGAGTTAAAATAAAGGATCGGTTAAGTTAAGGGGAGTTAAGAATACGGAGCTTGGACTGTAATGCGATACTTGTACGACAAAGTGGACTTCCGATGGCGGTTCTGAAGTTGCCGCACTCACCTTCTCTCGGGCTACAAGCAACTCTCGGCTTCGCCTCGTGTCATTGCTGTGCTCAATTCGGCTCGTGCGGCCACTTCCCAACCTTCGCCGTAAAGTCCGGTTTCTCGCACTATTATTGCCAAATACTATTAATTTACCTTTGATCATTAGAGCCTCGAGGTTGGCGATGCCGTCTACAAAATGAATTGGACCGAACTGCACACTGATTTTCAAAAGGATTTATTGAACATTTCCATGCGCGCCAAACGACCGATTGTGTTCACCAGTGGACCAGCGTTGAGACTCTCGAATAGTGTATTTATGCATGTCGGTGATCGAAGATTATGATTCAACGTTGAAAATGCATTTGTATAATAATTAAAATTATAATTATACATATCTTTGTAGATTCTTCAGGCTTCGTACACAGCTTTTACGGTATTGCAACAAGTCGCCGGGCGCGATTCGCACCGAATTCTATAACCAATGATACATAAATGTTCCTCGGTGTTCTGGTTGACTCTTGCAACGAATCGATTGGAATAACAGACTTTGGCAGTAATCTCGGTACATCTCAACATTGAATAAATAAATATTTCAATGAAATTAGCGTTAAGAGTGCATTACTTAATGAAAATTATACGTTTGATATTTTTGTTCCCATTTCACAGTGGAACTGTACGCGGGCGCCTCGACAATTAATATAACTCTTCGTGGCTATATTATTTATTATTTAAGCAACGAAATTTGTCGTTCCTGTATAACTTTACATTTAAAGATTGTCAATAAACATTTCTTCACATAGCGAAGGTCTTTCTTTGATAACATTAATTGCGTCACCGTAATCCACTATAGGCTTCGGAGCCAAAGATCCTCTTGTGGATGAAATGTCTTGATGGGGCAGTTGATGCAGCCGTTCGCAGATGAATCCTCTTTTACAATCAAAGTTAGAAAATTAGTACACATTTCCAATCGACTATCAATTATTCATTCCGATCGCCCAAATTTACTGCACTATCAAAATAATATATAATCCATTCCTTCTTTAATGAATAACCCTTTTCCGGTATAAATTTGCTTTCATTGCTAATGAACTTTACCCACATCCGCGCGCCGGTTTCGTTCATTGCGACATATTATTAATATATTCCGTACATTAGTTAGTTGACCCGCTCATTAATCCGCCACTCGTTGGAAAAGGGAATAGCGTAAATGTACCCAGAAATACGGCTGATAGTGATACATTTGCATAAATGCGTAAATTAATTACTTATAAAGCTCGTTAATCCACGACTCGTTCGAAAAGGGAATAGCGTACATTTAGTCCGCAATACAACGGACAGTGATAAATTTGCATAAACGCGTAAATTAGAAACTAAAAAGCTCGTTAGATATTTAATACAAAGCGGGAGAATTTCAACCCCGACCGTTGACCGTGTGACTTTCGAGGATATTTAAGAACGTAGTTACGTTTATGGCTCGCAGGCTGAAAGTTAGCTGTTTTGCGGAGTTAGTTTTACGGGAATACCGTATTTGATTCCTGAAAAAATAGCTTCTCTTCTCTCTTAATTGTAAAAATATAAGTTTCGTGTGATAAAATGACCGTCGATCGTGCATCGATGGTCAAGGGGCCGATTTTACTCATCGCTATTTATGGATTTTGGTGTCCTCTCTGGTGGTCAGCAAAGTGGAAATTCGCGTATTACTGTTATACCGTTTTCGCGTGTGTAATGCTCGTCACTCATATGTTCACGCAATTCTTTAACATAATCTTTAACATAGACGACTTGTCGGAATTGGCGGGAAACTGGCTTTCCCTGAAGCCGACGATCGACGCCTGTGCAAAAGCAACAAATATATTAGTCAATAGACGAAGCATTGTCTCGCTTTTGAATATGTTCGATCGCGAGAGCTGCAAAGCTCGAGATTATCGAGAGAAGAGTCTGCAACGAAAATACGAGAAATTATTCGGGTCTGTATAATAATTTAATAATCAAGATATGTAACATAAGATCGATAATGAATTATTATGTTCTTCTCACAGAACTGTCAATAAGACAACAATAATTATTGTCTGCGCAACCGTTGGTCTTCTGCTAGCAAAGCCATTTCTTCGCGCTTGGCGCGCAAGACAATTGCCATTTATGTCGTGTTTTCCCTACGCCGTCGACAACCAAATAAATTGTTGGTGTACTTACGCCTACGAGATTCAGTCGACACCGTACGTGGCATTAGTGGACATAGCGAATGTTCTTCTCGCTATATTGTTGATGGGACAAATATCGTTGCAACTCGATCTTCTGAGTTATCGAATTCTTCGTATGGCAAGAAACAATGTTTTCATTATCACGGATCGTTGCGAAAGAAGAAAAAAACTTGTAGATTGCGTTAATCATCATCTTTTTATATCTGAGTCCGTTCTTTTTTTTTGTTTCTTGATGAACCATCGATGTTCATTGATCGTGTTATAATATCGATTTTATGTTTTTCTTGAAATTTAGATTGGCTGAAGCAACTCAACGATGCTTCGTCGCGACTTTTTTCATTCAAATGCTCGTCAGTCTCGTTGGCATTTGCACGGGAGCTCATCTTCTCGCCCGATCCAATATCGGAAGTGCTGAGTTTCATTCGGCGGTTCTTTTTCTCGAATATATGTTTGATTTAGAATTTCCCTGTATATTTCAAGGTATGTGAAAAAAAAATATATATATATACTATTGCAACTCGATCGTTGTCGAAAACTGATTAATGATATAAAATAATCATAAAAATTGATTGATTATTGATTAATAATAAAAAAATATTCATTATTAAATATTAAAAAAAATAAAATCAACAACAATAATTATAATATTTCATTTATCTTCGAGCGTTAGAGCCTCGAAGTTGGCGATGCCGTCTACGAAATAAATTGGACGGAATTGCACACTGATTTTCGAAAGGATTTATTGAACATTATTATGCGCGCTAAACGACCGATTGTCTTCACCACTGGACCAGCGTTGAGACTCTCGAATAGTGTCTTTATGCATGTCGGTGATCAAAGATTACGATTCAATGCTGAAACACACATTTGTATATTTAAAAAAACGATATATATATATATCTTTGTAGATTCTTCAGGCTTCGTACACAGCTTTCACGGTATTGCAACAAGTCGCCGGACGGGATTCCCAACGAATTCGATAAACAATGAAACATAAATGTTCCTCGGTATTCTGGTTAACTCTCGTAACGAATCGATTGGAATAACAAAGTTTGTCAGTAAACTCGGTACATCTCAGCATTGAATAAATAAATATTCCAACGAAACGAGCGCAAAGAATGCATTACCTTCAGTTCTTCGAATAGATATAGCAGACTTAACGAAAATTATACATTTAATATTTTTGTCCTCTCGCGCAGTGAAACTGTACGCATGCGTCTCGACGACTATAACTCTTCGTGGTTTTTACTGTATTAATTATTTATTACTCTTGGCAGAGTAATCCCGCAATTTGCCTGACTTATCCCTATCATTACCTATTGAATATATGATGCCGATTCTGTGGAAAGTTTTATTTTATGTTTATCTCTTTTTTTACGTCGGGGTGCATTGTCTTTTTTCATCCCTCGAATCTTAGGGGGTAACGTTTACAGTGAGTCACTGTACAGCGCAATAAAAAAAATCTCTGTCGGTTGTACGTTGTGTAAAAAAAAATCTTTCATTTGCATCGATGCATACGCTTCCCTGGAACTTTGCTATTCTTCAATCGTGCGGTCTATGGCGACCGGTTCTGTGGCCATCCGGCTGGAAAACGAATCTATACCATTTTTACACAATTGTCGTTACGCTACTCATTTACACGTTCACATTGTTGCAATTCATAGATCTCTTCGGTTCGTTCGACAATGCCGAAGATTTTGCCAATGGTTCGTTCATGCTGTTGACAATGATAGGAGAGTGCGGAAAAGTTGCGAATTTGTTGAAGAAACGACGTGTTATAATCGAATTAACGAATGTGCTGCAGAATAATCTCTGCAAACCGCGATGCGACGAAGAAATCCTTATACAGAATAAATGCGATCGGAGCGCTCGGTGAATTGGCAAAAAAAGAAATTTATTTTATTTCAAATAATTTTATCCACGATAAAATATGCGTCAAAATTTTCAAATGAAAAAATTTTTTTTTTGGAATAAATATAAATAAAATAAAAATCATATTTTATCACAGATAAAATTTATAATTATTTTATCTCTGCTTTAATATGGTTTTTATTTAATTTATTGTATTTTTTCTTATACTTCGAAGATTCAATACTTTATGGTATGGCGTACTCACCGGGATGGCAGTAACATTCAGAACAGTGCAATCATTTGTTGTCGACATTCCTCAGCGTACTATGCCTTTCAAAGCGTGGCTTCCCTACAACTACGATTCGTCTGAGATCGGTTTTTGGATCGCATATATCCATCAAATTGTCGCACACGCTGCAGGCGCATCGGTGAATATCGCATTTGACACTCTCATTCCCGGTTTGCTGATACAAATTTGTGCGCAAATAAAAATTCTCAAGTACCGTCTCGTCGCCATACCCGATACGATAGAAGCGAGAAGACAATCACTCGTTAACGAGAACGATCGCGAATATCAAAGGGAAAGTCGCCTTTTGGAGTCAGAATTGCTGACCGAGTGCGTCAGACATCACCACGAGATATTTCAGTTGAATAATTGCAGTCTATCGTTTTACACGTGAACTCGATTATGATTATAGATCTGATTTTTTATTTTTTATTTAACGATCAAAACTTATCGATCTCTAGATTTGCCAAAACTTCGAACGACGTGTTCGGCTCAGCCGTGTTACTTCAATACTCCATCAGCTCCGTTGTTATTTGCGTTAGCGTTTACGAACTCTCGAAGGTGAGTTTACTCAGCACGGCGTTTGCGACGAGTATGTTGTATTTGGCTTGTATGCTCGCGCAGATATTCAATTTCTGCTTTTACGGCGGTGAAATTACTATTCAGGTATATTTACACAAGTTGTTTCTATTTATTTTCGATATATCGAACACTTTCGATTGCATACTGACTTTTGTCACAGAGCGTAGAGATCAGCGACGCTGTTTATCGAATGGATTGGTCCTCGTTGAGTATCAAGACGAAGAAAAGTCTCGTGACTATTATGATACGTTCTTTGCGACCCATTACCTTTACTTGCGCCAATATCATCACACTTTCCCTAAATTCTTTCAGTAGAGTGAGTAATAAATATTCAGTTAACTCTTCGAAGCACGGTGTTTGGTCAATTAAACAAAATCATTTAAATACAATTAAAGTGAAAATTGGTAGTTGAAGCCTTTCGATGTTTGGTGAACTGGTATGCAAAATCGAAATGTTGAAATTTCCAATGGCTTAATAGGTACACTTTTTTATCCTAAAACACCATAGAAAATCTTGAATTGAAGGCTTGAAGGCTTTTTTAAGGGATCATTCTAGTGTGACGGGCAAAAAATAGCTGATTTTCACGATTTTTTTTTCGATGGATAAAGTACGCTAATCAGTCTGATTTTTTTCATGACAAATCAAAGCACTCCTGAAGAACAGGCAAACAAAATGTAATGTTTTTAAACAAATTTTATAGTTCGTCTGGGCGATTGCAAATAGCTTGTAAAAAAATTGCCTTCTGACGCGGTACACTCCTTTAATCGTAAATACTGTGGAAGACAAATTTTGGAAAAAGATTATTAATCAGTATGAAAGTCGCTATGGCGGATTTTTTTTTTACCGAAATCGAAAAAATAGCGGCGATTTAAAAAACAAGTATCGAATAGTACTTTTTTTTTTGGCAGTTTTACATTTTAAAAAATATAAAGATTAAAAAAAAAACTTTCATGCAAAGATAAAGAATGGTGTGAAAAATATTATGTCAAAATTTAAGACGGATAGCTTGAAAACACTTCCTTTGAGAGTGTAAACCGTGTACACCGAGTGCAAAAAGATTTCTTGAAAATTTTACACTAGAATGATCCCTTAAAATCATATAACTTCTGTATTTTTCCGCATATTACAAATAATTGAAGACTTTATTAAAAAACAATAATCGATTTATAGTTTTATTTATCTGCGTTCCCATTTTTCGTATCGGTCCATTTTAGCGCGTCAATAGATGTTCCGTAGAATTTCATTAAACGGCATTTCCGATCTTTTTGTCGATAAGCAGTGCTCTGCAGCATATGGAGTGACCGTGAAACTTGAAAATCGAACTTTAAAATTTTTGTATGTATTTTAGATTTGGTCAATTTCGCCTCATAACTTGAGTCGCGCGACTGTCCCATTTTGTCACACCTTCCCCTACTTCTTTCCATGCGAATCTTCTCCGTATCACCGTGCTTCGAAATATTAAAAGCATTTCTCTTAATATATTTTGATCCATTTATCATCGTGTCTATTTAGCTTATAAAACTCTCGTACTCGACGTACAACGTGTTACAACAATCGGGAGAGTAGACGACAAGTCCCATGGAATCGGTTTATAGATCAAAATAATAAAATTGTAACAAGAACGTATCACTCTTCCACTTTGTAAATGTTTTTTTGTACTGTAGCTGTGGAGGGATGTTAAAAGGTTTATGTAGATTGTAAAGTTACGCGCAACGAATTTCCAACGTCTATGAATGATTTATGATAATGTCTGGTATAATGCTGTCTACATATGTGGTGACTTGGGGGATTTTCTGTTTGCGACGAAACAACCAAGTATTAAAGAGTGCATTATAAAAAGGCTTCAGGATGTACGGTAACTTTTATTTTTCCTTTTCCTGCGGTTTCTCGAGAGCCGAAGTCTTTATCAATCAATAATGAGGAGTAGGGATAAATAACTGGTCTATTAATATTGAAATATTCGGAGAGGTCTTCGAACGTTGACGAGTTGTGAGAAAAAAACGGTATCGACGGAATAATAAATGTTTGCATGCCGTACTGTTAAGTATTGCAGCGACATTTCCGAGTTTATCCGGGCAGAGGAAACATATACTTCACAATGCAGCCTCTAGAGTACAGCTTCATGATATTTAAATGTTGCGGCTATTGGCGACCGAAAAATTGGTCACAAGGATGGAAAATGATATCCTACAATTCTTACTCCGTTATAATGGTCTCATGCGTATATATTTTCGTAATTTTACAATTAATAAATCTTGTTGATTGCTTTGGCGATATTGAGCGACTTACGAAATTTGCCTTTCTGACTCTGTCACTTATGATTGTGTGCGGAAAGATTGCGAATTTGATAAATAATCGCGAAGTGATAACGGAATTAATAAATGTGCTGCAGAACGATATTTGCAGGCCGCGTAACTCGGTGGAAATGCAGATACAGAACGAATGTGATCGCAGTGCAAGGTGATTTAATATTATTTATCATCTTTTTTTATCCATCAATCGGATACTAAGATACCGAAAATTGTTTTTACAATAAGTTTTAAATAAGAAGGCGCGTCTAGTTTACATAAAAATATATATAGTAAATTGTTTTTTTTTATGCGTCAATAATCTCCACCATATTATCGATTTTTTTTTTAAGATTTAATACTCTGTGGTACGGTGTGCTCTCCTCGACGGCAGTACTCGCAAGAACAGTCCGATCTTTCATAGTCGACATTCCACAGCGTACTCTCTTGTTCGCAGCGTGGCTACCCTATGAATGCGATACATCCTTAATCGGATTTTGGATCGCGTATTTGCACCAAACGATTAGTCACTTTGCGTGCGCCGCATTGAACGTAGGATATGACACTCTGGTTCCCGGTTTATTGATGCAGGCATGTAGCCAGATAAAAATTCTGAAACATCGACTCGACACAATCTCCGAAACGTTGGACGAGAGGAACGAAGTATTCTCGAACAGCGATGATCGAGATTATCGAATGAAAAGTGCATTTTTGGAGTCGAAACTGATAGCCGAATCCGTCAGACATCACCTCGAGATATTTCAGTTGAATAAATACAGTTAACATTCAATTAAAAAAATTTGACTATATATAATTATTTTTTATATGATCAAACTTATGGCGATTTAGGTTTACCGAAAGATCGAACGATATATTTGGACTCCTAGTTTTTTTCCAGTACTCGATCAGCTCTGTCGTTATTTGCTTCTGCAGCTACGAGACATCGAAGAAAACGATATTCAGTTCGGAATTTATGGCCAATATTTTGTATCTGTCCTGCATGTTGGTACAAATATTCAATTTTTGCTTCTATGGTGGCGAAATAATGCTTCAGGTATAACAATATGTGTGATATCCTTTTCGCCTTTAAAACAAATTATATTTTTTATATGAAAAATCAATCAAAAAACAATAATAAATTGTTTAATGAATTATTTTTTTTATAAAAAAATATGTTTTTCTTTATTATATATTTTCAAGGCGTACGTAACACGTGGAATTTTTATGTAACGGTATTGAATAACTTTTAATGCAGAGCCTGGAAATTTGCGATGCTGTTTATCGAATGGACTGGTGGTCCTTTGGTAACGCGACAAAGAAAAGTCTCTTGACAATGATGGTGCGTTCTCTACGACCGATCACTTTTACCTGCGGAAATTTCGTCACACTGTCACTCGACTCGTTCAGCAGTGTGAGTAATCGGTAAATTAGCTACTTTCCGATCCAAAATTTCTCATATTATCATTACAAATATAAAAATCTTCTTGTAGCTTATCAAACTCTCCTACTCGACTTACAACGTTCTCCAACAATCGCGGTAGTCGATATTTCGACAACGTTTTTGTAGATAGAAAATAGAAACAGTGAATAAAATTAGTCAGTCATTCGCGCACAACTATTCGTCTTTATCGTTTCGATTGGAACGTATAGGTTCGGTATTTTTTCTGCACTGAACGATGGATCGCGCGCGCTAACACTGCCGATATACTGTCCAAATTCATCATTGATGCAAAATAACGTCATAGACAAGATGAGGACATTGTCTTCAGAAATACGAAAGACTGTAGCTTCCCAATGCCTCGTACTCGGTATACAATATTTCACTCGAATCGGTAAAGTCGCCGACGTGTCTTATCGAATCCCAGTATAATTTACATAATAATAGAATGATGAGAAGAGCGTATATGCGTCTTGTATGTTACAAATTTGTCCTTCAACTGTAGTGGAAAAGACGTCGTATAAAACTTTGCATACCCTTAAGAAATAACCGGAACGACTGCATAAAATCTATGAATGTTTGAAGCTATAATGTCCGCTTTAACGTCGAGTACATTTGTGCCGATATAAGGGACTTACGTTTGCGACGAACCAATCAACTATTCACGAGTGCATAATACGCAGCCTTCAGGATGTACTCTCATTTTTTATTTTTCCGTTTTCCGCGGTATTTCGAGAGCCAAAGGTTTTACCAGTCGATGGCGAAGGTGAAGATAAATTGCCGGTCTATCAATATTGTAATATTGGAACGAATTCGAGTGTAGAATTTCGATGAGTTGCAAAATAAAAAAGTAACATCGGAACAGTGAATTTTTGAACCTCGCATTGTTGAGTAGTATTTCTCGAGTGCATCGAGACAAGCAAAACATAATTCGCAATGGAGCCACTTTCGCACTGCTTTATGATATTTACATTATGCGGATTTTGGCGACCGAAAAATTGGTCCCGAGGGTGGAAAATGGTGCTCTACAATTGTTACACCGCCATAATGGTATCTTTTCTATACACGTTCACAATCTTGCAATTTGTTAATCTCGTCGGAGACTTCGAAAATATTGAGCAATTCACGAGCGGTTCATTTATGCTCCTGACGATGACAAGTGTGTGCGGAAAAGCGGCAAATTTGTTAAGCAAACGTCATGTTATAATTCAATTAACGAATATTCTTCAGAACGATATTTGCAAGCCGCGTAACACCGCGGAAATTCAGATACAGAACGAATACGATCGGAGTAACAGGTGATTTTACAATTTTTATGAATATTTTTATTTTCACGAATTTATTTTTGCGCTATATTTTCTGTTTTTTTTTTGTTTTTTCGTTATTTGAAGATTCAATATCTTGTGGTACGGTGCGTTAACCATAACGGGATTAGTCTCCAAAACGGTCAGCTCTTTTATAATTGAAGTTCCGCAGCGTATTTTACCCTTCAAACTCTGGCTTCCGTCTTCATGCTATACATCTTTGATCGGATTTTGGATCGCGTATTTTCATCAAACTATTAGTCATTTTATATGCGGCATATTAAACTCCGGATACGACACCCTCGTTCCCGGTTTGCTAATGCAAGCTTGCGGACAAATAAATATTCTCAAATACCGATTGGAAGATATTTCGAAAGAATTGAACGCGAGCAGAGACCGGTGCTCGTACACCAACGAACAAGAGTATCAAAAGGAGTGTCAGCTTTTGGAGTCTGAAATGATGGCCGATTGCGTACGACATCATCTCCAGATATTCCAGTTAAATGAATTCAGTTTATATTCGAATATAGGAATTAATTCATTTTAAATGTATATTTTTCTTTGTACTAATCGGACTTATCGCTATTTAGGTTCGTCGAAAAAACGCGCGATATATTTGGCCTTGTAGTTTTCTTCCAGTACTCCATAAGCTCTATCGTAATTTGCTTCAGTGTCTATGAAATATCGAAGATAACAGAGATCGGCCCGGAATTCGCTGCTACTCTGTTGTATCTCGCTTGCATGCTCACCCAGATATTTAATTTTTGCTTCTACGGCGGTGAAATTACTCTTCAGGTACGGTGATATACATTACGATGTTTTTCTATACGGAAATAAATATATGCTTGATACTGTATACATATAACTATATGTGATATATTTTTTGTTTATTTTCATGAAAAAAAAAAATACGTAAAAAATATTTTTCATACATACGAGGTAAGGGGCAAAATGGACCGTTTGAAGAATATTGTCGCAGTAATGTTTTCCGAGGCATGAATTAACTTTTTATCACTAAATTAAGTTGATAACAAGTATTTCATCTCCGCCATCTCTTAAAATGGAAAAATTTCATAAGCGAGACTTTTCGATAAACTTAAAACAAAACGAAACAAAAAGACGAGTTTGACGAAAAATGGATACAGACGATTGCATTCTACGATTTTTTTTATTTTTTTTTTAACAATGATTCACAACTTTGACTTTTAACTTTCTGGGAGCCCATTTTGCCCCGTATCGACATTACTTTTGTCTGTTCCATATTGCCCCAGTCTCTCGTACGCAACGCATATATTTGTTCCCACAAATCATGCGAAATGTTGTGGACGTCAATATTGAATAATTTTTAATACAGAGCATGGAAATTTGCGACGCTGTTTATCGAATGGAATGGTTCTCGTTCGGTAATATAACAAAGAAAAGTCTCATTACAATGATGCTACGTTCTCTACGACCGATCACTTTTACTTGTGGCAGTATCATCACGCTGTCCCTCGATTCTTTCAGCAGTGTGAGTAATAGTTTCTCACTAACTTAATCGAAGATTTCCCTTTTTCTATCGCATCCATTATTATTAAAAAAACGCTAAAACTATTATTGTAGCTAATAAAACTCTCGTACTCAACGTACAACGTGCTTCAACAATCGCGGTAATCAATATGCCGACGAGTTTTTGTGTAACTAGTAGATACGATCACTGTTTATTGAAAGACACAACGAAAATTTAATTATCTCGATTGTTGTTACAAGAAGGTATTTTTCATTTGAATATCTTTTCTGCACTGGGCTGTCGATCGGTATACAAAGGTCGAAGAAGACGAGGCAAGAATTTATGAGGCGATATACCTGATAAAACGAATAATAATATGAAATCAATTATTAATATATAATCCAATGTTTGAGACAACACGATGGTATTGTGTTGGGCGAAACGTGAAACAACGGCAAATTTGCCTGTACTCACGCAGTTCTTAAGGACTGAATTATGCACAGATCTTCGGTTGCACGACGACGACTTTTCTCTATGCGAAATTTTATAGTTCTTCGATATACTTGGTCTACTAATAAAATTTTCTTCAGTCTGTCGAGAGGTGGATAGACAAATTGCTCATTAATATTTCAATGTTCGACGGGAGACTACCAATTGGTCGACGTCGCAACTTTCCAACGCCGAGTCGTAGGTTACTAAAAAAGAATAGTTTATACGCAGTAGCGAAGAACATTTTGTTGTTATATTATCCCGTCGATCAAAAAGGGACAATTTCTGATTCGTATAAATAAAAATCAGCGTAATATACCATTTTGCAATAAATTATAAAAATTATCAAATGCGTACGTTATCGCACAGTTTTGTGATTTTTAAATGTTGCGGTATTTGGCGACCTGTAAACTGGTCCCCAGGCTGGAAAACTATTGTCTACGATTCGTACACGAGTCTGATGATATTTATCATCTATACGTTTACGATATCCGAATTCGTCGATCTCATTGGTTCATTCGACAATGTCGAGGAATTTGCCAACGGATCGTTTATGCTTTTGACGATGATAGGTGTGTGCGGAAAAGCAGCGAATTTGCTTAAAAAACGTGGGATTATAATCGAACTAACGAATGTGCTGCAGAACGATCTATGCAGGCCGCGCAGCTCGGAAGAAATTCAGATACAGAGCGAATACGATCGTGGTGCCAGGTAATTCTATAAATTAGCGATGCCCACATGAAAAAAAAAGTATATCGCAATATATAATAACAATAATAATGTTAATAATATTAATAATAATTTATCGGCCGTCGGTAGTCGGCCGTTAATTAATAATAATAATTGATTAATAATAATTATTTATTATTATTATTATCATTACTATATAATAATATGAGTAAATTATTATTATTATTATTATTTATTAAGAGTACGACAGATCGTAATCTGGTGTAAACCTCTATCCTTATATTAATTTCCAAGTAAATACGATATCTTTTTTGGGTATGCTTTTCCCATGTAGGGCTATAAGGTAAAAGGCCCAGTTTGTGACACTTCTAGGCAACTCTCTCACCTCCAGCGTGTGTAATCGTAGGGATAAACGAAGAGGACCGAGTGTCGTAGTTTGTGACCCCCCCGAATGCGCGCTACCCATTGGCTGCATATCAAATAGTGGGGGAAGCTAACTACGTTAGAGGTACCCCTGTCACAAACTCCGACAGTGTCAGAAACTGGGCCGCTTACCTTATTGTCTATTTTTTTTATTTTTTTTTTTCTTTCAAGATCGTACCGTATTTTTTTTCTGCAAAGATTCAACACTTTGTGGTACGCTGCACTTACGGGGACCGCTGTAGTTTCCATAACAGTGAGATCTCTGATTCTGGACATTCCTCAACGTACTTTGCCCTTCAAAGCTTGGCTTCCCTACAATTACGATGCGTCGCAGATTGGTTTCTGGTTCGCATATTTTCATCAATTGGTGGCCCACGCCGTGGGCGCGTCCGTGAATATCGCCTTCGACACTCTAGTTCCGGGTCTTCTTATGCAGACTTGCGCGCAGATAAAAATTCTTAAATCGCGTCTCAACGCGATTCCAAAGACAATTGACGTGAGAAGAAAATCGAGATGGAACGAGAACGATATTGAATATCAAAAGGAAAGTCAGCTTTTGGAGTCTGAACTGCTGACCGAGTGCGTCAGACATCACCTCGAGATATTCCAGTTGAATAATTGAAGTCTATCGTTAATTGTCAATTCGACTATGACTCACTCTCAACACTTTTATTTTTATTCTTAATGCTCCGTCTTGTCGAACTTTAGATTTGCCAAAACTTCGAACGACGTATTCGGACTCGCCGTTTTTCTTCAATACTTCGTCAGTTCCATTGTACTGTGCGTTAGCATTTACGAACTTTCGAAGATGAGACTATTCACCTCGGAATTCACGGCAATTATTTTGTATCTGGCGTGTATGCTGGTGCAGATATTTAATTTTTGTTACCACGGCGATGAAGTGACTCTTCGGGTACGTAATGGTAAAAGAAAAAATATATAGTTAACCATTGAAGATTTACGAATAAATAAAACAGAGTCTGGAGATCTGCGACGCTGTTTACGGAATGGATTGGACATCGTTCGGTATCAGAACGAAAAAAAGTCTCGTTACGATTATGCTGCGTTCACTACGACCCATTACCTTTACGTGCGCCAGTGCCATCACGCTCTCCCTCGATTCATTCAATGCCGTGAGTAACGATCATCGATCAATTAAGTTCTTCATCTATCGTTATTTTACGTTAAGCGTCTTTACGATGTACATAGCTCATCAAACTCTCGTATTCGGCATACAACGTACTTCAACAATCAGCAGAATAGTACATTTTCGCTGCAAAATATATTTGTAGATAATTTGAAACAATAATAAAATTAACTGCCGAATTTGACGTCGTCGCAATTTAGAGATACAGTTTTTACTGCCGTATAGATTGATAAAGGCTCCGCAACAATACGCCGAAGTGACGAGGAAAAATGATAAAGATTATCAGGTAATCAAACAGCATTTACGGCACAGAGATCAAAACGTTTATGAGAAACATTACGCTAAACACAAAGGGTATTCCTGATCGTAAGATCACTCGTCAATGAATGCATTATTCACCACCTATGCGTATGAAAGTATGTTATTGATGTTTTTTCTACGATTTAATTAAGATTATGCTGCATTGGGAAGAATAGGCATTTCGTAGGTTTTAGCTGCCAGAATAGAAACTAATTATTTTTAAATTAGTTGCTATTAGTTATCTATACATTTTATTTAAATTACTATATATTTATTGGATAATGTTTGATTGTTTATAAAATAGTTGCTATTTCGGCCATTAGAACCTAAAGAATGCTCAGTGACTAACATTTCCCCATTTTCCTCTTCTATTAAGTTTACCTGTAATTATGCCATTGACCTCTGTCGCGTTTCATTTGACACAGTGGATCTGTTGTTAATCCGTCTAAATTTTATTGTTTTATAGCCGTTATTGTTATCGACAAATCCGAAAGCTTCACAACATACGACTCTTGAAATCATCGAAATAGTGAATGTCCGGCAAATTATACAAACAATCGTAAAACTAAGTAATCGCTGTTTTCGATGTCCACACAACGTAAAGTCACAATTTGCACTGAAGTATAAGATCGATACTCGAAGACTTGAAACCAATATACAAATGTCGTAATCGAATGCCAACGGTTTATCAATTATTTGGAAGAACGAATTGTACAATGCTGAAGGCCTTCAAACCGCTTATCAAAGAATCCATTATGAATATAGCGTACTTTTTATTTATAGCTAATGTCTCTTCAGTAGCTGTGGATGTATCTTATTCTGGTGAAACGCAGAAAAAAAATAGATCATTAATATTTCAATGGGCAATTGACGACGGCGATGTCGGCGAGACGCAGAAATAAGTGATACCCGGAGTAGCAAATGTTCTTTCGTCAAAACCACAAGTATTTCAAGCGCAATATGTCTTCTCCATGAGTCAAAATTACCTCAAAATTACCGAGATGCGTACTCTACCATGTAACTTTGTGATTTTTCAATTGTGCGGCTTATGGCGTCCGGTGCACTGGCCGCCGGGTTGGAAATCGAAACTGTACAATTTTTACACGTTGTTCATTGTCTTCTTCGTGTCGACTATTACTCTGTTTGAATTTGTCGACCTTCTCGGGTCTATAGACGATGTCGAAACTTTGACTAACAATTCATTCATATTACTAACAATGATTGGTGTTTGTGCAAAAACGGCAACAATTCTGAGAAAACGATCCGAATTGATCGTGTTGACCAATGTGTTAGAAGGTTATCCGTGTCTGCCGCAAACTCGTGAAGAATTAGGGATTCAACGAAAATTTGATCGATTTACAAGGTCAGATATAGATGAATTGTAAAATGGGGGTTCGTCTTGACGCATTTTTTTTTATTACTAAAATTCAGATCCTACTTTGCTTTGCGTGGAATCATTTTTTTTATTTTTAACATTAACTTCTTCGGTCTTTCAAAGGTTTAATTTGTGGCGTTATGCTACGTTGACGGGTGCTGCAGTGACTGCTGTAGTAATGAGTTCACTTCTGCAAGATGTACCCCGACAAACTTTGCCATTCAATATATGGCTGCCGTACAGTATTTCGTCGTCGTTCTGTTTTTGGATCGCTTATCTTCATCAGATATTGGCGCACGTCGTCGGCGCTAGTGTTAACGTTGCTTTTGACACTCTTATACCGGGTTTAATGCTGCAAACTTGCGGACAATTAAACATACTGAAACATCGAATTAAAAAAGTTCCCGAAACAATAGAAATTGTGACAGATTCTGAGAAACAGAGATGTCAACGCACACACAAAATTAGCGATGTGAAAGCGCTCGGCGAATGCGTGAAACATCATATAGTGATATTCGAGTTAGGTATAAGCTGTTGTGATACGAACATTTTACGTGCACACATGGAAAAAAAATATATTGCAAAATATATCTAGGAGAAGGTGGGGCAAAATGGGACAACGGCGCGAAATAAGGCAGTCGCGCAACTATCGAAGGTAAATTTTATAAAATTAAAAAAAAGGTTCGATTTTCTAGTTTCATGGCCATTATTTATGGTACATATCACTATTTACATAAAAACGATCGGGATCGACATTTAATGGCATTCTGTGGAACATTTATTGGGATAAAATGGACCGATACGAAAAATAGGGATGCAGATAAATAAAAGTATACTTCAGTAATTATCTTTTAAAAAAGTCTTCCATTATTTTTAATATATATTTACAGTTACATTTAAAAATTATACATTTAGTAAATTATTTAATAATCAAATCGTTCATTTTTGCTTCCTCGAGAAGTTTTGTTTTAGTGGAAATTTTTTTTTTCCAGATTTTCATATAAGCGTCTTCAGAATGTTCCAAAACGTCGAAAAATCACATTTAGAAAAAATGCAATCCGTATGTGTGTATGCGTGTGTGTGCGTGTGTCTACGTGCGCATCATTTGACCTCATAACTTAAGAACGGTTTGAGATACCAAGCTGAAATGTATCTCACATGTTGGAAGGTCAAGTCCCCTTCTTTGATCCAATTTTTAGCATAATCTATAAAATTGTTCAGTTTTCTCACCATTTTGCATTTTTTTTTAATAATTATACACCTCTAGTTGCCACATTTTTTGAGATATCGGGCTGAAATTTGGACTAAATATAGGTTTTCATTGAACAAGGTTTGGGATCGAATCTGGCGTAAATCCGTCGCGCGGTTCAAATGTTATAGCATTTTGAATAATCTTTTTTTTTTGTTTTGCTCCGACGTCCTCCAAAATTTTGGTTACAAATAGATTACTATCAGATGAAGTGTAGAATTGAATTCATCGTAAATTCGTTGAGAGGTTCAAATTTTATGGCACCATTTTTTATGCAATTGAATGATGGGCCATTTCGCCCCATTTTTATCATCTTACTACACTAAGAGTTTGTGTTAAATGTATTTTTAGGTTCAAAAGTAGTGAAAAGCGCTGTACATATAGACAAAAGTCCCCGAATTACTAAAATGGCCTATTTTGCCCATCCGTACCTATGATGTATCAAATATATTTCCCATGAAAAATTGCATATTACGAATATATTTCAAAATATATAACAAGAATTAATATATAATGAATATATTGATAATAATAAGAATATGCGAATTATATAAAAACGTCGTATTTCATATATCTTTATTATATTGTTTGCAATACTCTTTTCCATGTGGGTGACGACGCTTCTATACTTTTGTTCCCTTTTACTGACAAAATGTCACAGATTTGCTAAAAAATCGAATGACGCCTTCAGCCTCATGATATTTCTTCAGTACACCGTGAGTACTGTCGTTCTTTGCGTCAGTGTCTTTGAACTCTCGAAAATGCAGATTTTCAGTCCGAAATTCACATCGATTGTCATGTATTTGGCGTGCATGTCTGTACAGATATTTCAATTTTGTTATTATGGCACCAAAGTGACATTCGAGGTACGTATGGTATTGAAAGAAAAGTACTCTTTTTTACTTTATGCTTTCACTTACGTTTCAAGTGCAATCAATTGATGGCTTTATAGAGTTTAAGCGTCAGTAACAGTATTTATGGAATGGATTGGACTGCACTGAGCATACAGACGAAGAAAAATTTGATCGTATTTATGATTTCTGCTCAAAGACCTTTAAAGTTTACCGGTTTTTCTGTTGTGACGTTGAATCTCGATTCTTTCAACAGCGTAAGATAACCTTACTGCTATTTTCTATAATATCTAATAATTATAATAATTATAATAATAATGAATTATTTCTATAATTTATTGATTAAAAAGATAACTTCGTCTTCCAGCTTGTTAAACTTTCCTACTCTGCTTACAACGTTCTTCAATGCTCGTCCTAATGAAATAATTAATAATAAAAATTTTATAGTCATGCGAATGCACGAAAATCAGAGAGCATAACGTTGATTGTCGCATAAACAACAAATAAAGTGTTGATTCATATTATTTTTTTGTCTCACGAAGGTTTAAGGCTAAAAAGGCATTTAGAGTGTATGTGCGCTTAGTTTGTATATTATTTGGCATTAGATTATCGTTACAACACAACAATACAACAATACAACAACACAACGACACAACGACACAACGACACAACGACACAACGACACAACGACACAACGACACAACGACACAACGACACAACAACACAACAACAACAATAAAAATACAACAAATACACAGCAACATTGTTGGCGTACATTTTTTCGATACACCAAAGACAATGTTAACTTCAATCGTATCCAAGTAGATTACAAGACGAAGTCTTGTTCTATTTTTAGTTACGCGAAGTCAAACAGATAATGCGTGTATCGATTTTACTATTCGCACTGGGAGAAATCAATAAGAGGCAGAAAAAAAGAGGGTTTCGTCGAATATTCAAAGTCCCCCATAGGGCGCCGAGTTGTCTCAGTTCCATTTAAGAATATGTTGCAAACTGCGAGGTTACGTCAGGTAATTATGGGAAGTAGAAACAGCGAAGAGAAGATACGGGACTTGAGAGTCAACGATACCATGATTACCGATTGAATAATAAAGCTGAGCTGCGCGTATGGAAAGGCAATCCACCTATAACCCATACTCAAGGGAGTCGTGTCTTCGATACTCGAATTTTGTCTTCGCCATAGATGCGGGACAAAAATGACTCGTTAATATTTGTCTATAGAAAAAATTGCACACTCGCTGACTGTGCAATGCATTTTTTCTTTTCTTCGATACCGCACAAGGGCTCGAATCTTCAGTCATCACGTGTCCCTCGAGCTTCGAACATCGTTTCAACCATTAGTAGAGCACTTCACCAAAACGTCTGCTGTGCAACGACGCACGTCGGTGCACTTAAGCACAATTTTATTGTTTTTCAATGTGTCGGTTTATGACAACCCGTGCACTGGTGTAAGGGTTGGAAAACCAAGCTGTACAATGTGTACACTGTTTTGATTGTGTTTTTTTTATTACAACTATTACGATCTCGGAATTCATCGATCTTCTTGGCTCCATGGACGACGTCGAAGCTTTCGCCAATAATTGTTTTATACTGATGACAATGGTCATGATGACATGGGGAAAGGAACTAATATCTTGAAGAAACGATGCGAACTGATTGGACTCGCGAATATGTTGGACAACTATCCGTGTCAACCGAATGCCATTGAAGAGACATTGATTCAAAGGACATTCGAGCAAATTATCAGGTCAGATATGAATTGCTAATTAACGACTTTTGTATAATTGATGATTGTGATTTTTCGTGCTTCTTCAGTCAACAATTAAGATTGCACTCTTACGCGGAGATCGGTATATCTTTTTATTTTTTTTTATTGCGCAATATTGTTTTCTGATAGGCGAATAACTGTATCCTGGAAGAAAACCTATCGGAAGCAATTTCCACGACCATTTATTTAAACCGGTTCGCCAATCGCTTCCGAATCGTTTTTTTTACCGGGAATTTTTTGTTTTGTCGCCTGATCTTGAGGACGAATGTTCAACGCTTTGCGTTACTATGTACTTACGGGAGTTGGAGTAATGGTGATCATCGAGTTCTATCGCCGAAGATATTCCCCGGTGTCGTTTACTCTTCGAGACGAGGTTGCCGTACAATCATACGGAATCATTCGGCTATTCGATCGCTTACATTCATCAAATATCGGCTCACATTATCAGTGCCGGAATAAATGTCGTATTTTTAAAATTATTTTATGGTTATAACGTACCGATGATTTTTAGAGCAGAAGCATCGGTGGTGGTAATTACGATATGGATTGGACATTGTTGAACATAGAGACGAAGAGAAATTTGATCGCTTTTATGATTTGCTCCCAAAGACCTCTTTCATTCATGACTTTTTCGCTCCTAACCTTGAATATCGATTCTTTTCACAGCGGAAGCATTTTTGGCAATAAAACAGAAAATCGATTTTAGTGAATTGAATTTTTTTTTTACATCACGTGCGCAGAAAGTGGTGCTTTTCGTGACAGTTTTGCGGGGCGAAAGTGACCAATTTCATGCCGGGTGGAAATTCAGGTTCGCGCATGTACAGCACCGATACGCACTATTTTCGTCCCTAGGAAATTGGGCTTTCCAAACGCACACGCCCTTTATATTTATTTATTTTTATTTATTTATATTTTCTGACAAAAACATTTTATATATTACTTATAGTTCCATAATTATTTAAAATTCAAATTTTTCATTCTTTGAATGCAATGTAATTGTCGTCCATTTTGCCCCATTTTTTTTTGTTTCGTCTTAATACTGTAGGGGTTGTGACAAATCTATTTTTTGTTTAAGAAGTAGTGTAAAAGTGTTGTGTATGTCGACAAAACTTCTGGAATTACTAAATCGGCTCATTTTGCCACATCTTTCCCTAATCTAATTAATATCTAATAATATATTATTGTAATGAACCTATCGAAGGTTCATTACATTGAACTACGCTAAACTATGCGGAGTCGGAATGCTAGCGACATTAGCAATGTTGTTGGTGCAGCACGTGTCGAGAAGAATGCCAATATTCAAGGCCCGGCTATCCTTCAATTATGCGACAACCATAAGTTTCTGGATAGCATATATTCGTCAAATAATAGCTCTTCTCGCGGGAGCAACCATCAACGTAGCTTTCAACACCCTCGTACCCGGATTCATGATATATACACTTGTGGATATAATTAAACATTCTGAAGTGTCGCTTCAACATGGTACTATAAACAATTAATGCCGCTCGCAATCGGGAGGAATCAAATTCCATGAACGGGATCGACATTTTCTTCGATAAATAGCTTCGTAATAGTTAAAAAAATTTTTTTTAAATATTATATTTCTATATTACCTTCTAACAGTGTATTCAACCTCATGATATTTCTTCAGTATATCGTAAGCCTCGTCGTCCTGTGCGTCAGTGTATTTGAGATCTCGAAATTGAAACTTCTCAGCTTAGAATTCACATCGAGTATTTTACGTGCACACAAGCACACAAATGTGCACACAGATTTTTTTTTTATGCTTCTACGGATGCGAAGTTTTCTTCCAGGTATAGCCACGAGACGTTCGTAATGTCGGGACAGAAATGAAAATCGACAAAAATGGAAGCTTTCGATTTTTTTAATTTCCAGAGTCTCAAAGTCGGCGACGCTGTTTACGAAATGAATTGGTCTTTGTTGAGACTGGAATCGTGACGAAGTTTACTCACGGTTATGGCTCGCGCTCTGAGATCCGTACAGTTCACGAGTTATCACGTTATCATATTGAATCCCTAATAATTCAAAAGTGTGAGAGAACCATTATTTTACTTTCTCTTATTTTAATACTTTCGTTTTGTTGGTTGACACGATTTTATTTTTGCAGCTTCTCAAGCTTTCCTACTCAGCCTACAACGTGTTGCAACAATAATCGAATTAAATGAGTCTCGCAAAAGAAAATTGAACTAATAAATAAAAAGCATGCAATCAATACAGACTTTCGACATCGTCGCTGTATTTAGTTTTCGAGCGGCAAGGGTATTTTTTTTTCCCATTGTTGTATGTCCGTTTCCAATCAATATATGGAGCAAATCGATAATAGGGCTCCGCGACAGCCAAAGGTTTCTCCTGCACTGACTACATTAATGCACAATAAAAAAAAAAACTTGTGAAACAAAGTAGAAAGCGGCAGGTCTTCGATGAACCTTCGCGTACCTACGCTGTTATTATTAGCGTATTAATAATTGAATTATTCTTAGTGCGGTGGAACAAAATTTGTACTAAATGTTTAATGAAAGAAAAGACTCGCGGGACTCGAATACATCATTGTGATCGCTAATGCCACAAAACGAAGAGGATGGGATCTCATAGCTACAACGTATCATTAACGATTGAATAATTGATAAAGTTCTGCAGAAAAAAATTACATTTCTCGTATCGTCATAGCATATAGAAGCATAAAAAGAATTGTCGTTCTTACGAGTTCGATTTTTAAATAGGTAGCAGAAAACAACAATTGCTCATCAATATTGCGATATGACAAAAACATAAATTTCCTCGAACAGATGGGGCGATTGTCTCCAGCGTTAGTGCGCAAGGGCCAGCGACTCAGTGCGGATTTGCTCTTCGAGGAACGAGGGTCGTTTCTTATCGGTTCATTTAAGATTCTCTCAGTCGGGATGCAAAAATTGAATAACTGCTTTCATCTGCTTCAATGCGTCGGACTGTGGCGACCGCTGGACTGGCCGCCCGGTTGGAAAACTAATCTCTATAACAGTTACACTTGCCTTACGATGTTTATCTTACTTTCGGCCACATTTACGGAGTTAATTGCCTTCGTAATGTCTGTCGACAACTATGAAGCTTTTTCTGAAGGTTCTTTTCTCTTATTCTCGCTGATTCTCGACTGCGGTAAGGGTGCGAATATATTGATGAAAAGAAGCGAAATAATCGAACTGATAAATATTTTGGATCGGGACCCGTGTTTACCGAAAGACGCAGAAGAGTTCGCGATTCAGCGAAAATACGATCAAGGCGCAAGGTCTGTGAAAAATAATCACGGACTCTATACGGAGAAAAATTATTAGTTTGGAAAAGAAAAGAAATTACGAGTACAAAAAAGTGACTTCAGATCAAACTAATAATTTTTTCCAATGTATGTGCGATCGAAAGAAATATCTTAAAATCTCAGTGAATTCGCCACTAAACTTGGATACATTTTAAAGATCCGCGACTTTACGCTTTGGCGCAATTGCGGGTACGGCAGGTGGTGCTATTACGTTGAAAGCCCTCGTGCAAGATTTATCCAAACGAGCTTTACCGTGGAACGCCTGGATCCCTTTCAACTACGAGTCGCTCGTCGGTTTCTCGTTTGTCTACGTAATGCAGCTGTTTGCTCTGTACATTGGTATCGCGGTCGCGATCGCCTTTGACACCCTATTGCCAGGATTAATGTTGCAAACGTGCGCCCAATTGAATATCTTGAAACATCGATTTCAAGAACTGCCACGGTTGTTGCAAAAGAAAGCTCGCGATGTCGGTGAACGCGATAAATCGTGTTCATCGATATATGACTGCGACGAGACGAAATTTCTCTCGCAGCATGTTAAACATCATTTGGAGATATACAAGTGAGGTATTTCGTTAAGTAACCTAATATTTCGGAAAAATATATGGGAGAGCGGAACAAAAGGGTACTCGGGGCAAAATGGGCGCATAGAAAGAAGAACAATTGAAAACAAAAGTGTGATGTACTATGAATAATAATTTTTATAAGAATAATAGTCATGATAATAATAATAATCATCTATTATTATTATTATTACTGTTTATAGAACGGAAAAATCGCTGAAGATTTTTTTTCCAATTTGACATGAAATTTGAAGAAAATGTGTTAAAATGTGAAAAAAAAAAAATCATAATTTAAATGAAGTAGGGTGAATGACCGGACACCATTGAATGACCATTTAGATGAAAACATCAAAATAACGAATAGAATAGATTAATCAAGTGCATGAATATTATTACCATACGATCCCTCATAGTTTTTACCTCACAATGGTAAAGTTGTTTTTTTACCGAGCGTCTTTTATTTACGAGAAAACATTGAGAGAAGACACAACGTTCCGTAACCTCGAATTCATACAATTGTCGTATAATACGACGCGGTCATTCACTGGAGTATGACTTTTTCAGCACACTCCAGTGAATGACCGTTCTGCAGATGACGTTTCTTATGGATATATTATTATTTAAAGGCTTCAAGTTTGGTGTATTCAATATTTGTGATAAAGTTTAAAAATATGCCATGTTTTATGCTTCTGTTATTAAAAATCCTCATTTTCCTATATTTAAATATAATCACGGTCATTTACTGGCGTTGGCTCGGTCATTCACTGGGGTATGCGGTCATTCACTAGCGATTTCGACGTGCCCCGGCATTTCCTTCATAATATTATATTTAACCCACATTTAAATCTTTTATACAATAAACTTCGGCCAATACTACTTATATATAAAAGTTTTTCACTAGAACATACCAAAATACTATGCTGATTCAACCAAAATAGTCTTTCATATGTCGCAATTTCCTTAATCGGTCATTCACTGGTGTATTCACCCTAATATGAATTTAAAAGAAATCATATTATCAACCCAATTCTATTATGAACTGTAATTTTCTAGATGTTTTCTCAAATTTTCACTTTTTTTTTATTTCACATAAAATTTCTTACTTGAAATTGACTTTTTTTTTTACCTTCATTCAAATTTTACGTCCAATAAATAATTTCAGCAACTTTCCCGTTTTGTCGCCGCTGTACCATTTTGCACAGTCCTCCCGTAATTAATATGTCTGACCATCGAAATAGATTAATATATTTTGTTCTTTTTTGGCTAAACATCCAGATTTGCCAAGAAATCGAACAATTTGTTTAGCATCATGATATTTCTTCAGTGCACAGTAAGCACTGTGGTTCTATGCATGACTTTGATGGAGTTGTCGAAATTGAAGATATACACCACGTCATTCGTAGCGATAATTGTGTATTTCGCAGATATGAGCGCACAGATATTCATGTATTGCTTTTATGGATGTCAAGTGACCTTTGAGGTAAATAGAGGAAAGACCGTCTCATTTTTTGATAAAATGGAATTTTAAACGCGACTTTTCTATATCGTAATTTTTTTTAATAATTTTTTTTTTAAGAGTCTAACACTTGGAGACGCTATTTTCGAGACTGACTGGTTTTCGTTGAGCGTAAGCGCACAGCGAAGCATACTCACGATAATGACCCGTACTTTGAGACCCATCGAGTTCATCAGCTGTGCGATTATCACACTGAATCTCGAGTCCTTCAACAAAGTGAATAATTTTACGAATACTTTATCACCATTTTTTTTCTGTTTGTAATTAATTGTCGCTCTTGTTACTGATTATTTGCAGCTCATCAAATTATCTTATTCCGTCTATAATGTGCTTCAACAGAGTCGAAACTAAGAAGGTTGTACATTGAAACCCATTTTAATAATAACGGAATGTTCATGCAATGAAAAAAATTGATCGACGTATTTTTTTTATTTTATTTCAGCTTTTATCAGCGTACAACCTGCAGAAACTTAAAAAAACAAGATAAACACGATAACACGAAGCGAAATATAACGCTTCTTAATGAAAACTGTTGAAATGAATTTTATCCAATGAACCGACAGGATCTGTTCAAATAATAGTTTTTCCACTTTATTTCATGCGTGCAATCAATAAAAACACCCTAAA
This sequence comes from Buathra laborator, assembly GCA_934046635.1. NCBI lineage: Eukaryota > Metazoa > Arthropoda > Insecta > Hymenoptera > Ichneumonidae > Buathra > Buathra laborator. Next base: position 15,875,644 of record OW203892.1, read on the forward strand.
CAAGCGACTGTTCTCGTGGCATGTTGCTTCATTGCTGACAAATGTTTTTGAAAGAACAAACAGTAAACTCGGGAATTTGAATATATCGATGCGGCGGCTTTTGTATCATCAGTAAAACGAGAATAATGGGATACGTGCGATTGAATGATTGATACCCTCTAATAGGTTTAGGATTTTTATTATAAAAGACCGTAACCCTTTTTGAGAACATTTTGCATTTTTTTCACTTTGTTCCAGACGAGTCGCAACGCTTTTTGAAGACTTTTTGCATTTTCTTCCTTTTTCTCCGGAAGGGCTGTAACGCTTTAACAAAACACTTCGCATTTTTTCCTTTTTTTTTACACGAGAGTCGTAACGTTCTTTGACGAAATTTCCATTTAACAGCCTCCGCAAAGATGTTTTTATATTAAAACAAAATCTTAACGAAATTTATAACACGAAGTTTATTCAATGAACCAATGAGGTCCGTTAATAGTATATTTTATCTTCTATACTTCCAGCGTTCAATCGATCGGATCGTCCCGAATAGACTAAAGAACTGTTAGTCTTTTATTTCATTCCCGCAAAATCTATTACAAGAAAAGTTAGTAAGCTGGTGACAGTAGGAAATTGAGAGAAATGGGATACATGCGTACAACGTATCATTAGCGGTTGAATTATTGATATCAGCTTTGCAGCAAAAATGTACTTCTCATATCGTCATAGAGCTCACCAATTTAAAAAAAAATGACGTTTGTTCGATTCCTTTCCTAGATGTACACATAAGAAACATAATTGCTCATCAATATTGCTGTAGAAAAAAAAATCGTTCGATAGCAGAATCTAAATTGTCTTCCACGATGTTACCCGAGAGCCTGCGGCCTTAGTGAGCGTTTGTTTTTCGTTGTGTACGGAGCGATTCGCAAAAAATTATTGTATCCGATTATTCAAAATTATCGTAGAAAGATGAAAACACTGAAACACACTTTCATGGTGCTTCAGTGTGTCGGACTGTGGAGGCCGGTGCACTGGCTACCGGGTTGGAAAACGAATCTTTACACCTCTTACACCGGAATTATCGTTATTCTCGCGATTAGCATTGTTATGTCCGAACTCGTTGAACTGTTGAGTTCGATAGAAGACGTCGAAAGTTTTGCAAATAATTCATTTCTGCTACTGACATTGATAGCGGATTGTGGAAAAGCTGCGAATATCTTGATGCATCGTAACGAAATAATTGACTTAACGAACGCTTTACAAAAAGAACCGTTTCGACCAAGCAGCGAGGAAGAGCTCGCGATACAACGTAAATTCGATCGCTCAGTCAGGTCTGTAAGGAATCGTTGGATACATTCTGCGTGAATAGTATGTTAAATTTTAATAAATTCACTATATTTTGCATAAATTTCGAAGATTCACTACATTACGCTATGGCACACTAACAGGATGTACAGTTATTGCTTTGGTATTGAGATCCTTCATGCAAGATATCCCACGCAGAACTTTGCCATATAAATCGTGGCTGCCTTTCGAACATCAGGAATCTTTTTGGGGTTTCTGGATCGCTTACATTCATCAAATCGTGACTCTCGCGGTTTCCGCTACTGTCAACGTTCGCTTTGACAGTCTCGTGCCTGGATTAATATTGCAAACGTGCGCTCAATTAAATATTCTCAAACATCGACTCAAAAAAATGGCCCATTTGTCAATCGAGAACGATCGAGTTCTTTGCAGTGGAAATAAATCTAATTCGTTCGTTCCGAACATAGAAGCAAAAATGATCTCGCAGCGAGTTGAACATCATTTGGAGATATTCAAGTTAAGTATTTCGTAGAGCAGATAGATTTTTTTACAAATAACTAAATTATATATTTTATTAACGCCTCACATATGGGTGACGTAAATATCGGCATTTTTTTTACGAGTCTGTATCTTTAATAGTCCGTATAACTATCAAATTGTGTGGAAAAATTGTGAAAAAAATTGCAGAGTAGTCTAAAAGTGTCGATTTTCCGATGATTTAAACAAAATTTTGATATGCACTTTCGTAATATTGTTATGAGCAAAAGAAAGCAGTGTTGTATGTCGCCAGGAAAAAGTATTCCGTATGTGAGGGGTTAATTGAACATCTGAATGATGCTGATGTTTATTGGCGTTCTATTGAAAAAAAAAAAAACAGGTTTACGAAAAAATACAACGATATTTTCGGTATAATGATATTTGCACAGTACACAGTCAGTACTGTCGTTCTATGCGTGAGCGTTTTTGAACTCTCGAAAATGGAATTATTCAGTGCGGAATTCACGTCGCATATGATGTACCTTACGTGTATGTGTACAGAAATTTTTATCTTCTGCTTTTACGGATGCGAATTGACGTTCGAGGTAAACTAAGCATTTTTGCGTTATTCGTATCACGGGAATTAATTTTTTTTTTTTAATAAAATTAAAGGCTGTTAGCGTGAGTGATGCGATTTACGAAATGGATTGGCTTCCATTGAGTATAGCAACGAAAAGGAGTCTGCTAACGATAATGGTTCGTGCTCGTCGACCACTGCAACTCACCAGTTTCTACATAATAACGCTGAATCTTGATTCCTTTACCAATGTATGCGAGAAAAATTGAAACGTATACACTTAAAAGTTTCCATTTGCTCGTGCAAATAATTCTAATTTCAATTTCAGCTCGTCAAATTGTCTTATTCAGCTTACAATGTACTCCAACGTAAACGAGTTTAGATTAAGACGATGTGAAAAAGACTCAGTCGTTAATGAAAATTGTAATGAATGAAATTTCTAAACTATAGACATTTAATAAAAAAGAAAATTGTCTTTCTCTGAGGAATAGATGGACGCAAGGAAAGACAATTTTCTTTTGTCTTAAACGTTTATGGTTTCGAAATGGCGTCCACTACAGTTGTTACCCACTGAGCAGGAGGGTGTTTCACATTACCTTAAAATATATTGAAGTAATGAATTTGGACGAATTCTTCCGCAGAAATATATAATGCTTATCAAAAACACATTTAATGAAAGGCAATCCAAACCGACGAACCGGTAAATCCATGAGGTTTTCCGAAGGCATAGTATTCCCTTTTATTTCCACTTTTCCAGATATAAATGGGTCGAAATAGTTGCTCCACGCCGACAAGAGCAACTTCAGTAGAATCTGCATCGTCGGCGATCGTTGTTTTAGAAAAAAAAATGGTAACTGCGGGACTTCGATATGCGGACTCACGTTTGTAGCGAAGTGGAGACGTCGATACGAGTGCATTACTACCCATCATTAGCGATTGAATAATTTAACGACCCTTATTACGGTGGATCCGAGGGTCCAACGACATTTCTAATTTTGCAGTAGCGGTTTAAGAAAAAAAAATTAGATTGCCGTGGTCTGTCGTATCCAGAGATGTAGAAAAATAAATGCTTATCAATTTTGCATCGATAGATAATACATGTTCCCGGCTTACGCTAGGACATTGTTCGCAGTGTAAATACACGGGAGGTAGTAAGTTAGAAAGAGTTTCCTCTTCGAAGAGCGAGGGGCGGTTATCACCAGAAACATCCACGACAGTTTGCCATTTTTTTTTCTGCAACGATGCAGATAATGGTACATATATTTATGATGCTTCAGTACATCGGACTGTGGCGACCGATACACTGGCGATCGGGTTGGAAAACGAACATCTACCACTGTTACACGTTGATCATGATGTTTACCATGGGAATTACAACTTTTTTACAATTCGTCGGTTTGATGATCTCGATAGACGACATCGACGAGTTTGCCACTAGTTCTTTCATGTTATTGACGATGATGCTGGACTGTGGAAAAGCGGCGAATATTTTGATCAAACGTGGCGAGATCATCGAATTGACAAACGTTTTGCAACGCGACACGTGTCTGCCAAAAGGTGAAAAAGAGTTCGCGATTCAGCAAAAATTCGATAATTCCGTCAGGTAATTAAAATTATCCAAACAGTAGCATTGTATATCTCGATGCCACTATTCAGTTGTAATTCAGTGAAGTCGTCAAATGTATTTTTGTACATATCAAAGGTTCATTACCTTGTGCTACGGCACAATCGTGGGCGGTGGTCTTATTATAACCATATTGAGATCCGTGGTGCAAGATTTACCCGAAAGAGCTTTACCTTACAAAGCTTGGCTTCCATTCTCCTGCTACGAATCATTATTGGGTTATTCGGTTGCTTACATAACCCAAATCATCAGCCTTGGAACTGGTTGCGCCATTGGGGTTGCTTTTGACACCCTTTTGCCCGGATTAATGTTGCAAATTTGCGCGCAATTGAATATCCTTAAACAACGATTTCATGATATACCACAACTTTTGCCCGACGATAATGATCACCTCGTTGATAAAAGGGGCAAAACAAATTCATCCATTTTGGCAGTCGAATCGAAACTGCTCTCGCATCGTATTAGACATCATCTTAAGATATTCGAGTTAGGTATTTTGTCTTAACTGTTTTTTTTACGAAGTGCAAAATTCATACTTCATTGAAATGATGAAAATTTTTCGATTTTTTTGTATTTGTAAAAAAAATTCTAGGTTTGCGAAGTCATCCAACGATTTATTTAGCGCCATGATATTTCTTCAGTGCATCGTCAGTGCTGCGGTACTTTGCTTATCCTTATTTCGCCTATCGAAAATGAAGCTATTGAGCGCAGAATTCATGTCGTCAGTTATTTATATGATGGTCATGAGCATACAGTTGTTTCTATACTGTTTTTATGGATGCCGAGTGACCTTCGAGGTAAGTAGCTAATTCGAAGTCTTTTTTTTCGTCGAAGTCTTTTGTATCTCTGAGTAAAATAGGGGGAATCCCCGTACAGCATTTCTTTAAGTACGTCTTGACTGGTTAATCCTCATTTTTATAGAGTTTAACAATCGGCGATGCTATTTACGCGATCGACTGGCCTTTGTTGAGTTTGAACGCACAACGTAGTCTAATCACGATAATGGCCCGAACTTTAAGGCCCATCGAGTTTATCAGCGGTCACATTGTTACCCTGAATCTCGAATCATTCAATAGTGTGAGCGACGAGCAAGACGACATATTTTATGCTTTATTTACTGTATTCGATACATATTTATCATTGCAGCTCATCAAATTTTCCTATTCCGCTTACAACGTGCTTCAACAGTCGCAGGAATAAAACATTAAAAAAGAAAAAAACAATGGAATTAAAAAAATAGTATTAAAATAAGTAATAATAACAGTATTGCAGTTTCTGTTCACAGTGCTGTACAGTTTTTTCACGATATGACAATATTCTTCCCAAATACACTATGCAACAAAAAATGATGAGTTGAAAGAACTAATAGTTAGTTTTAGCACGGAAAACATATTTATTGTACCAACTCACTATAAAGTTGGCGCAATTTATTAATTCTCCTCGCCGTAAGGTGAAATCATTGCACCGTTTAGTTTCTTGTGCACATTTTCTTTTTGGTACTCAATTGATAATTATTTTATTTTGTTTGAACAGACAACAGTAAAAGCGATTGCAATAAAAGCAACCAGCGATGGTTGTTTCAGTGACCAGTTATACTCGGTATGATTATCTTAGAAAATACTTAAATATCCGCGGTCAATTGTATTAGAAAGGAAAGTAGTATTGCGTCCAATAACTTCAACTTACCGATAGATGAATGTGCATTTGCACTTAACACTTCGTTTGTGGGATCGAAATCTACTGTCCCCGTTCCTCGACGTTCCCTTCATCGTTGACTGCATTTGCATTCCCGTAGTTCTCGTTAACACAGATCTCGGATATGGGTATCAGGTCGATTCAGACGTCATTCTTGGAGAGTCCAGGTATACATATGTGTGCTAAACGATATTTCAATCTTTTTTTTTTTTAATTTATTTATAGTGGCAGCAACTACAAGATTTTTAGCGACTAAACTATTTCAATCTGATACAATTGACCTCTTGATAACAATAACATCGGCGTAATTTTTTTTTTTTCAATTTTTAGTAAAACCAAATTATTTATTAAAGTTTTAAACCATTTCCCAAGTAGTCCAGTTTGCACTCTGATTCGATTAATTTGATAATAAATGTAATCGGAAGAAATTCATTGTTATTCGTCGTTCGATGTACAATATGCAACGTAGATGAGCGTTGCTTAGCATAATGTGTAGTGATAAATTTGTAAGTTTTCGTCGTTAGAAAAATACGAATCTTGTTATCAGGAAACGTTTTATCACGGTCTGTCTAGCTAAGCGATGAAGTCCTTTGAAGAAATTCCAGTGTTCCTCTATTTTACACCGTATGGTTGCTAATAAATGGGTCACAAGAATTTCTCCGCACGAATGAGGGTTGCTTCGGAACTGCGCGGAACGCTATAGACTGGTGCGGAATGTGTAAGCCGTCCGGCAACCACTGCAGTCCAATAGACACATAGGGTGACTTAGGGTAATATTGAAACGAAGGGGACGATGAGAGTGCGCACGACCTATCATTAGCAATTGAATAATTGATCTATCTTTGCAGGGAGGAGGGGGGGGGGGGGTGGACGATATTTATCGTTTCGCAATAATTCCTTTGTAATTGCATGGTAAAGAATTTAAAAAAAATTCTCGATTCGAAAGCTCTGTCTTAAGCCGGAGACGAGGAAAAATAATTGTTCATATATATTTCAATAGACGAAAACAGTCACCCTCGGGCGGTCGATGCATCGTCCCCGGCGATACTGTCAGACGGCTATCATCTTCATAAGTGTTTATTCCTCAAAGGCCGAGAGTCGTTCATTTCAAAAATATTTTCTATTGAAGGTCTCCGAGTAGTGCAAATTATGAAGCATATTTTTACCGGGCTTTCGCTTATTGGACTTTGGCAACCGGTCGAATGGCACGAGAGTTGGAAAGCGAAAATTTATCAAGGTTACACTTTGCTTGTAATGTGTGCCATGGTGATCCCTACTCTTTCGCAAGTCATCGCACTGATAACATACATCGACGACGTCGAACAAGTTTCAGCGAACGCTTTCATGATATTAACGATGATGTTGGATTGTGGAAAAGCAACAAATATCTTAGTAAAACGAAATGAGATCATCGAATTGATAAACTCTTTAGTACAGGATCCCTGCATGCCGAGAAATGAAAAAGAGTTAACGATTCAGCGAAAATTCGATCGTTCAGTCAGGTATATAAAAAATCAATGTTATCCATTCCGATGTGAATTTTTTTTTTTTTTCAAATTTAATAAATTCAGCGATATTTATAATCATTTCAAAGATCTCTTACTTATTCCTATGGCATACTTGCGGCCTGTGTTCTCGTTCTTATCACAATGAAATCTGTTATGCATGATTTGCCGCAACGAGAATTGCCTTACAAGGCTTGGCTTCCCTTTGATCACTGCGAGTCACTAGTGGGTTACGTGATTGTCTACACAACACAGATTCTGACCGTTTATATCGGTAGCGCAATCGGTGTCACCTTCGATACTTTTTTGCCTGGATTAATGGTGCAAACATGCGCGCAATTGAATATTCTTAAGCTACGATTTCACGAGATGCCAAAATTGATTCCGCAGAATGATCGAAATCTTAACGGGACGGATATATTGAATTTATCTATTTCAACTTCAGAATCAGAACAACTATCACAGCATATCAGACATCATCTTAAGATATTCAAGTTAGGTAGTTGGTCTAAAATAATAATTTTTTTGTAACATGTGCACGAAAAGTTCCGCTTTTCACGCCTGTAAAGTATGACGAAAAGTGGCGTTTTTAACAAGATAAGTGGGAAAAATACAGTCGAAGGGCACAAGTGAACCAAGTAGGGGAAGGTGCGGCCAAATAGGTCAACGGGGCAATATGGGGCAGTCGCCCGACTTATATTTTGGGGCAAAATGAGCCATTCCATGAAATGAATCCATGAAATTTTAGGAAAGTTCGATTAAAAAATTTTATGGCCATTATTTATGCAGCTGATCATAAATTTAAACGACGTTTAATGAAATTTTACGGAACATTCATTCCCTAGATTAAAATCGACTGAAACAGAAAATACGAAAGTAAATGAATATAATAATAAAAAACTATAATTTTATAGTCATGTAAATTGAATGATAGTCTATTTTGCCCCACTTTTTTTTTCATCTTAATATTCTAAAGGCCTGTAAAAAATCAATTTTTGGTTCAAAAGAAATCCAAAAGTGTTCTGGATATCGACATAAATCTCTGAATTCCTAAAGCGGTTCATTTTGTCCCAACTCCCCTCACTTTTTCGCGCAATTTTGTCATCTTTTACAGGCACGAAAAACGAGAATTTTCGTACATTTTTGGTACAAAAAAAAATTATGTGATACAAATATATAACAATTTAAAAAATGGAGAAAACTATTTTATTGTCCACTGTATCTGTGTAAAATTCAGATTTGCCAAAAAGTCCAACGATATGTTCAGTCTCATGATATTTCTTCAATGCGTTGTTAGTGCGGCGGTGCTCTGCTTGAGCTTATTTCAGCTCTCGAAAATGAAGTTATTGAGCGCAGAATTTACATCGTTAATGTCGTATATGCTGGTTATGCTAACACAAATATTTATATATTGTTTTTACGGATGTCAAGTTACTTTGGAAGTAAGCAGCCAATATTAATTTTTTTTTGCGCTTTTCTGCAATTTTCATAACAGACGGAGCGACTGTGCCATTTTCAACTTTCATTTTTTTCCACAGAGTTTAACGATCGGTGATGCTATTTACGAAATAGACTGGCATTCGTTGAGTATAAGCGCACAGCGCAGTCTACTCACGATAATGGCTCGTACTTTAAGACCCATCGAGTTTGTCAGCGGTCACGTTGTTACACTGAATCTTGAATCGTTCAACAGTGTGAGCGACGAACCGTTTTTTCATATTTTTTATATCCAATATTTTGTTTTTGATACATTCTTATAATTATTACAGTTAATGAAATTTTCCTATTCCGCCTACAACGTCCTCCAACAGTCCGAGGAATAAGAAAATTGGGCGATAAACGAAAAAGATATAGAAGAATATAGATATTGAATATAGAAGTGATAGTATGGATTAGATAGTACTTTGAAAAAAATCATCGTCATTAGAAAATGTTTCTTTTCACAACATGACGATGATTAATTTTGATCACACAAAGCTATCAATAAAAATGCGGACGATTTCCCTGAGCCGTCTTCAGAAGATGTTAAATAGTAGTTATAATAATAATAATTTATTGAAAATTGGGTACTTTTTTTTTCTTTTCGCAATAATTATTTATAAACATTGCTAAAGAACCATTGACCGGAGTCCTTCAGCCCCATGTTAAATTTCATTGTAAAATTTATAAAATTGATCGACAATGTTTGCGGTAAAGACGACGGAGGGTGGTTGTTCTAGTAGCCAGCAACGCCCGGCATAATTATGTTCGAAAGGAATTGAATATCCATATAGGGGTCAATTGTATCAGAAAAGAAAGTTGTTTTGCGTCCTCTAATTTTGACTTACCGATCAATAGACTGATACATGAGTGAGTGCAAAGGCCATGTCGTTGATACGTCGCTCTTGGGATCCAGATTCACTATCCCGGCGTCTCGACGTCCACTTCAATACGTCTCCAACAATATTAAGGGTGACCGCACCTTCATCTTCGTAGTTCACGCTAAATTGGGGGTCAGATACAGAAATTCGGCCGATTCGGACGTCATTGTCGGAAAGACCAGGTATATGTTTGTAAAATCGTATTGCAATCTGATACAATTGACCTCCGAGTAAACATAATATGGGCATATAATTTTGTTTAAATAGCTACTGAAGCCGAACGCTTCATTAGATAAAAAATTGAAACGATCGTAAAATTAAACGAAAAATAAAGCTCTTGATAGAGAATATCTTAATGCGGTCTGCCCAGCTGATCGATGAAGTCCCTTAAAGAAATTCTACTGTTACTTTCTGTTTCATCTCAGAGTTGACAAATACGTCACCACAATTGTTTCGCACGAATAAAAGTTGTTTAGAACGGCACGAAACGTTGTACACCAATGCACAATGTAACGACGACACTCCGATAGACGCATGGGGTGACTTAAGTTACTACCGAACCGAAGGAGACGATGTAAGTCGTATCAACTATCGATTACCTGTCATTAATGATTACATAATTCATCTATCTCCAGTGCTTCGAAGCGATATTTCATGCTCCGTAATATCATTCAAGGGAATAAAAAAGTATTCACGATTGCAGAGCGCTGTTGTTATCAGAGATGTGGATAGATAATTGTTCATACATTTTTTATTAGAAAAAAATACTCATCCTCGAGCGGCCAATGCGTTGTCGCGGGAGATTTTGTACGACCAACGGCTATCGGCTCTATAAGAGTTTATTCTTCAATGTGAAAGGGTCGTTCATTTCACGAATATTTTTTATTGAAGTTCTTCGAACAGTTCAAACGATGAAGCATATTTTTATCGGTCTTCAGTATATCGGACTTTGGCGACCGGTCCACTGGCAACCGGGCTGGAAAACGAAGATTTATCACTGTTACACTTTACTGATAATGTGCGCCATGATAATTCCTACTCTTTCGCAATTCATCGCATTGATGACGTACATCGATGACGTTGAGCAAGTCGCAGCCAACGCTTTCATGCTATTAACGATGATGTTGGATTGTGGAAAGGCAACCAATATCTTAATAAAACGACACGAGATCATTGAATTGACAAACTCTTTGGTACGGGATCCCTGCATGCCGAGAAATGAAAATGAGTTAACGATTCAGCGTAAATACGATCGTTTAGTCAGGTTTGAGCAATTAATACATAATTCATATTTGCGACGTAAAAAAAATATGTTCGTTGAAATTTAATGAACTTACGAGTATTTATATTAATTCCAAAGATCCCTTACGTTAGGCTATGGCACACTGGTGAGCAGTGTTCTCGTTCTTGTCACAACGAAATCGATTCTGCAAGATTTGCCGCAAAAAGCATTACCTTACAAGGCTTGGCTTCCCTTCGATTACTATGAGTCAATACTGGGTTACGCGATCGTCTACACAACGCAACTCGTGACCGTATGCATCGGTAGCGCTATCGGTATCACCTTCGATACTTTTTTGCCTGGATTAATGGTGCAAACATGCGCACAATTGAATATTCTTAAACAACGATTTCTCGAGATGCCAAAATTGCTACCGGATAATGCGCGCGATTTTAATGCGAGGCCTATAACGAATTTATCCATTTCGACTTTAGAATCAAAACTGCTGGGACAGCGTGTCAAACATCATCTCGAGATATTCAAGTTGGGTAGCTTGTCTGGCATAATTATTTTACGAAGCGCACATATATCTTGCGATAAAAAAAAAAGTGAAAAATGGTATTTTATTGTTCTCTGTATTTGTATAAAATCCAGATTTGCAAAAAAATCAAACGATACGTTCAGTATTATGATATTTCTTCAATGCGTCGTTAGCGCCTCGGTACTCTGCTTGAGTTTATTGCAACTCTCAAAAATGAAGTTATTCAGCACAGAATTCACATCGTTATTGATGTATATGGTCGTTATGCTCACACAAATATTTATATATTGTTTTCACGGATGTCAAGTTACATTGGAAGTAATCAGTGATTATTAATTTTTGTCTGTGATTTTCTGGTATCTGTATAGCTATATCGTTTTCATCGTTAATTTTTTTACAGAGTCTTACGATTGGTGATGCAATTTACGAGATAGACTGGCAATCGTTAAGTATAAGCACGCAGCGAAGTTTACTCACAATAATGGCTCGTACTTTAAGACCCATTGAGTTTATAAGCGGTCACGTTGTTACACTGAATCTTGAATCCTTCAACAGTGTGAGCGACGATTCGTTTTTTCATATTTTTTACACTGAATAATTGTCTTGGATAAATTCTTATTATTACAGTTGATGAAATTTTCCTATTCCGCCTATAACGTCCTCCAACAGTCGGAGGGATAATAAGGTTGTGCGATAAATAAAAAAATATCGAAGCGTTAGTATGGATGAGAGAATACTGTGAAAATAATCATCGTCGGTGGAGTATCTTTCTTTACCGTCGTTAGAGCACATCATGAAAATGTATTAATTTCGATTACACAAGGCTATCAATAAATACGGCGGATAATTACTGCAAGCAATCTCGTGAGCACGATAAATATTATTTTAAAATCCATGAAACAGAACGAGAATAATAGCGGTAAGAGTGACGGGAGCCGGTGGTATTTCCGGTTGTTGTATTGTTGTGGGGTCATCCATGTTTAATGTGAAAATGTACGAGAGCGGTTTAGATATTGATAAAGATCAATTGCAACACCGATTATCAACACCAAATCGACTGATGCACTCTTCTTAACGCTCGAATCTCCTGAGTCCGCATCTCGATTTTATCTAAATGTCGTTTGCAATCTGCGGATTCGAGTACGACTCAGCAATCGTTGCGGTGACCTAAGTGTACATCTGGTAAATTCTGATACAATTGACCCGAAAAATCGATCTCACCAAAAAATTGCAAATAATGAATTTACTCTTGAATTGTCGTCGACCGCACTTTAAGTGGTCGAAATTGAAAAAAATTAAAAATCGTCAACGGTATTATATGTCCGTAATCGCAAGAACAAATTTTACGTTAAAATCTTTTAATTCGTTCATTAAGATAATTTTTGGTCCGGCAAAACGATGCAATTCGTTGAAGAAACAGTATTCTCTATTCTAAAATAAATTTTAAAAGAAAAAATAAAAGGAAAGAAAAGAAAGGAAAGAAAAGAGAAAAAGAATTAAAAAATTTTTACGTAAAATTTGTTGTTGCGATTTGTTTTTGAGAATAGAATAGAGATTAAAACCTCTATTCTATTTTTTTTATTTATTATTGATTTTATTCTTTAATTTATTTATAATTAATTTAATTTACTTTTTCACTATTTTAAAATTTAATTTGTTCTCGTCTTATAACCCATTTAGAATCTAAATAGGTTATAGGACTACTACACGTATGTTCCCCCGGGAACGTCTGCACTGTTGCACGATGGTATGTTTTTAAAATTTAAACTGGAAAAGGGACAGTTGCTTCTCGACTTGGATAGACAATTATAGTCACGTAAGGCTGTAGCAAAAAATACGATACGCGTACGTATTACATATCATTAACGATTGAATAATTGATTCACCCTCAGTGTAGTTGCACGACATTTTTTGTAACGCAGGAACATTTAAGAGAAAATAAGTTCTCGATATATGAGTTCTGTCTCTTGCCAGAAATGCAAATATAATTGCTCATCAATTTTTCAATAAGGGGGGCAAACAAGTTCTCAGACTGTCGATACATTCCTTCTTCGGCGATATTACACAATGGCTACATAGTAATAGTTCGTTCTTCGAGGAACAAGAACTGTACTTATTCAGATATATAGTCTGACATAAATTCAGCATTTCTTTGCTAACAATACTGACAATGGAGTTTACTCTTGCATTGCTTCAGTGCGTCGGACTTTGGCGCCCGGTGCAGTGGCAACCGGGTTGGAAAACAAAGTTCTACCATTTTTACCCATTATTCCCAATGTTTATGATGTTCCTAAGTACACTTTCGATGTTCATCGGAATAATTATCTCGAACCGTGATGCCGAATCAGTTTTCCTATTATTAACGTATATTGTGGATTGTGCAAAAGGGGCAAATATCTTAATTAGAAAACGCGTAATTCTCGAATTGAAGAACGTACTGCAACGAAATCCGTGCAATTCAGAATAAATTTAATCGAATTACCAGGTCCGTAAAAAATCGTTAGTATCCTCTGTAACCCTTAACAGATTTATTAGATTACAACGAACTCACAACTGTTTACTATATATATGTCAAAGATCGGTTACTACAGGATACTGTGCACTCGTCGGCAGTGCAACTACGGCTCTCTTGGGAAAACCAATTGTGCAGAATTTACATCAAAGATATTTACCGTATCATGCATGGTTTCCTTTCGAATGCGACCAATCCCTACTCATTAATGTTGCAAACGTGTGCACAATTGAACATTCTTCAACAAAGATTTCACGAAATGGCACAATTGGTCCGTGCCAAGAATCGCGACTTCGATAAATCTGATTTATCTACGTTGACTGTGGAATCGAAAATGCTTTCACAGCTCGTCAGGCATCATCTGGAGATTTTCAAGTTATGTAATTCGTTTAACATACAACACGAAAAAACATATATGAGACACATATATTCAACGGAAATTACAACTCTCTGTCTGTCAACAATTCAGGTTTGACGAAATATCGAACGATGTATTCAGTGTACTGATATTTGTTCAATGTACAGCCAGTATTGGAATTCTTAGATTGTGTCCATTCGAACTATCGAAATTCAACATATTTAGTCCAGAATTCATATCGACAGTTATGTATATGACGGTCATGTGCACACAGATATTTCTTTACTGTTTTTACGGATGCAAAGTAACCTGTGCGGTAAGCGACAAATACTTTCGCGAGGTCTGAATCTAAAAAAAAAAAAAAAAATTGAGAAAAAGAAAGAAAAAGTATAGTCTTAATTGTCTATATATTTTTCATTTTTATAGAGTTTAACAGTCGGCGACGCTATTTACGAAATCGACTGGACCTCGTTGAGCGTAAGCGCACAACGAAGTCTCATGATGATAATGGCTCGTACTTTGAGATCCATCGTATTCATGAGCGGCCATATTGTTACTCTGAATCTTAAATCTTTCAATAATGTGAGCGACGAATAGTTTTCATTCCCATTTGACATATGATTTATGTTATGGATATAAACGTAAGTTTATATTTTAAATTATTTTTTAATATTGCAGCTTGTGAAAGTTTCCTATCCCGTCTTTAACTTACTGCAATACACGCAAGCCTGAAAGAGTTAAAAATAAGTAAAAATATTAATAGTTGACATGCCATTGTAATAATACGCCCACGTTCAAAGATATTTTTTTCAACGTTACGAGAAAAGATTCTCTTTAATTTCACTATTCAATCACCAAGTAGTATTATTAGTTGAATAATAATTGGTAATAAATAAATAGCGGAATCACAAATTGTTTTAATAATAATGTTTTTACAGTGTCGTAATTGTCGTAATCAAAGACATACATGTACTCGTTTTCGGCGATACCACTTGAGAGCTACTTGGATACTTTGATATAAAATGCACGATTATGCTATTAGAGTCGATCGAAAGCGCCTGGGAAAGATCGAATCTAAGACAATGCGCTTGTCTAATCATTATTATACGGTTTTAAAAAATGATGCCAATTACATTGGCATATTGCTTCCTCGCTTTCTTTTATCGCTACCAAACTCTGTTTGTAGGAAAGTACACAAATTATGGTCCACAGTCAGTTCGTTAATTGGGTCGTTCGCGCATTGAAAAAAATAAAAATAAAAAGACATTTTTTTCCAAAAAATGTAAAAAATGTCGCCAAGTAGTTTAAATAGTTTTGTGAAAATAAAAAACTCGTAAAATAATCAAAAATCATATGAGCCAAGTGAAAATAAAAAAAAACTTTGCTCGTCCTTACTTTCGATGCAACTACATTTATTTGTATTCTAAAGACTCGCCAAGTTTTTTTTTTATTTTCACAAAACTATTTAAAAACTATTTAAACTACTTGGCGACATTTTTTACATTTTTTGGAAAAAAATGTTTTTTTATTTTTTATTTCAATATTTTTTTTAAATTTATTATTCTATTATTATTTATTAAAAAAAAAACGTTTTATTACTTGATAACGTTAAGAATCCGCATGACACGATTTTTCTTATATCACACGCACAATATTTATCAATTGAAATGACCTCTCGTCCGCGATTATTTGTACAATTTTATCAGATGAACGACCCATTTTGTTAACCGCACGAGAGGGTCCTTTTTTTTAACTAATTTTCGCGAAAAAATGAAATTATAAATAACCTCTAATTAACCTTCTTTTCGATCACTCAGTGTGAGCGTACTATTTACGGATCGCGGATACGGATATTACTAGTTGCTGTATTCACGAACTGACCCTTGGAAAATTGCAAACCGCTGATCGTTTGTTCTGCTTATACCGTTGTGTATGCACGGCACACGCATGGACGCACAAACGCAACACACAGGCATCATGGGACATCGGACAAACAACTGACAGTCGAAAAAATCTCTGAAGAATAATTTTTATAATGAAAGTGAGGATTTTTCGGGCGATATCGCGATATCTGAACATTTCGCGCACCGATCGGGCTGATTCCAGGCGCATTTTAAAGCTTGTATTCGATTTATATCATGAAAGTGTCTTCAGAATTTAGATCCGATGTCTCGTTTCCGAGAAAAAAAAATGTCAAAGCTTAGGGGGCACGATATTGGCGTATAAGGCACGGTAGCGCTCGACGCGCGCGGACTCACCGCGCGGATTTTTAACTTTTTAAACTACTTGGCGTCGAGACGCTACCGCGTCTCTTGATCTTGATAACTTGCCCGTCAATTATTATTACAATTATCACTTTATTTTGTTGCACAATAATAAATTTATTTTTATTTTCACTGCACTGAGAAAACTGGTTGAGTTGACAAAATCAGCGCTTGTGGATGACGAAACCAATATTTCATTCACAGTACTTGATTAATCATACTCACTGCTAGTTCAATTGACTATTTCTTTCCTTATACTATGACAATTATTTCCTTTAAGCAACAGATTATTTGTTTCGCTACCCGCAAATTTTTGTTTCTTTCCGTATTCAATCGTTAAATACACCGAAAGAATTGCTTCGTACGCTAAGGGGTCCGTGAACAAGTACTGGTCTATCATAGTATAAAAAAGAATGACGATGTAGTATCGTGA
Source organism: Buathra laborator (assembly GCA_934046635.1). Lineage (NCBI taxonomy): Eukaryota > Metazoa > Arthropoda > Insecta > Hymenoptera > Ichneumonidae > Buathra > Buathra laborator. Next base: position 15,892,493 of record OW203892.1, read on the forward strand.
ACAATATTGATGGTGGCTTATGCGAAAAGGGAGACAAGACATCGACATCCACAGTATCATTAGTCGCTGAATAATTAATCTACCGTGATGCATGGAAAATACATTTTCCATACAAATGCGGCGTATATTTCTAAAGAAAAAATCAATTGATTCTGGAAGCCCGTCCTATTCGGAGACATAGGAAAACAATTGCTCATTAATATTGCGATAATAAAAATAAAACCGTGACTCTTGTCTTTTCGTTACTTTTATCGACACAGCATGAGAGGCAGCAGCGGCTCAGTAAGAATTTGTTCTTCGAGTTTTAAACATCGTTTCTTGTAAAAAATAATATCAACGAGAATTTTTAATTTATCGTGCAAGCGACGATGCAAACTCTCGAACACACATTTATCGTTCTTCAGTGTCTCGGACTTTGGCGTCCGGTTCATTGGCGCCCGGGCTGGAAAACTAAGCTCTACGACTCTTACACGTGGTTCATGGGATTTCTCGTGGTTACCGCAACTCTATCAGAATTCATCGAGCTAATATTCTCGATAGACGACGTCGAAGCTTTCGCCAATAATTCATTTATGCTTCTAACGATGATCGGTGACTGTGGAAAAGCGGCAAATATATTGATAAAACGCGACGAGATAATCAAATTAACGAAACTTTTGCATCGCGAACCGTGTCGGCCGATCAACGAAGAAGAATATGCAATACAGCGTAAATTTGATCGATTGGTCAGGTCTGTAAGAAATCGCTAATATTCGTTATCTTTTTTTTTAACATTTCATTGAAATTCAATGAACTCAAATTTATTCGTGTAAACATTTCGAAGATCCAATACATTGCGTTATGCTGCACTCACGGGAATTACAGCTTCCACTCTCGTCTTGAGATCCTTCGTTGAAGATATACCTCGAAGAACATTGCCTTACAAATCCTGGCTGCCTTTTGATTATTACGAATCCTCGTTCGGTTACGCGATTGCCTATAGCCATCAGATCGTTACTCTATTGGCCGGTGCCGGCATCAGCATCGCCTTCGACACTCTAGTGCCCGGATTGATGCTGCAAACATGCGCACAATTTAATATCCTTAAACAACGTTTTTACGGAATACCACGGATGTTGAGCGTTCTTCAAAATGACAATGAATCGAGTTTATTTGTACCAAATTTCGAATCGAAGATGCTATCGGAAAGGGTTAAGCATCATCGTGAGATATTCAAGTTAGGTAATAAAGTTTAAGAAATGCGATTCTTCTGCGAAAAGAACAATATCGACTGCTAAGAAGTGCATTTTCTTAATCATTGAAAATAGTATATTTTGCACCAAGGGCGGAAAGTTGGACATTCTTGACGAGTGTGTTGGGTGATGCCAGAGGTGGGAAAAGAGGGTCGGGGGCCCGAGGGCCGAAGGCCCGAGGGCTTTCCGGGCTTCTTTGCCCACCGAGGTCAGAACCAAACACACGAGTTGGAATGCCAACTCCGCCCGCGGTGCAAATACGATTTTTTCACATACCTGCATGGTAAGTTCGTACTTGGCTCGCTGATGAAAGGGGAGAAAGTGGGCACTTTCCTCCCTAGGGAGTTACTTTCCGCCCTTGGGCGAAGATATCTCCCTAGGGAATAAAGTAATCACTTTCTCCCCTCTCATCGGGGAGGAAAGTACGAACTTTCCGTGCAGGGATGTGAAAAAAAAATGAACACCTTATAATGGTATGGAATAAATTTCGTAGCAATCGATATGCATATTTAACCATAAAAACAAAAACAGATATTGTATTACTCTCTGAAAAACGAAAAAAAAAAAAAATACCTAGGTTCGCCAAAACATCAAACGATCTCTTCGGTCTAACGATACTTCTTCAATATACGGTCAGTAGTGTCGTTCTTTGCGTCAGTGTGTATGAACTTGCGAAGATGAAACTCTTCAGTCCGGAATTCACATCCATAATGATGTATTTGGCGTGCATGAGCGCACAGATATTCATTTTCTGTTTTTACGGAAATGAAGTGACGTTTGAGGTGATGTATTATCTTCCACGACTTGTAAAAAAATTCTTATTTCCAAATGATATTTGTCTTTTTTTTTTTCGAATTTTTTTCCAGAGTCTCAACGTAGTCGACGCTATCTACGAAATGGATTGGACTCTGTTGAGTATAAACGGCAGACGAAGTTTACTCATCATAATGACTCGTACCCTGAAACCAATTAAGTTCACTACTCTTCGAATTATAACTCTGAATCTCGATTCCTTCAAGAGTGTAAGGAGACGATTTTTTTAGACATTTTTACGGGAGTCAATAATTTCTTTTGCTCTATATATATTTAATTATTTACAGCTTGTCAAGCTTTCCTACTCGGCTTACAACGTTCTTCAACAATCACAAGAATAAGAATGTTGCATAAAGTAGAAAATACATTATTGAAAGAAGTGTAATGAAAGAATTTTTTAAAGTCCAAGTGTACATTGATTTTCAAAGAGATGAATTGTTCGCCTTTATTAACCACAATTGCACGATCGATAAATAGGTCAATACAATTTCTTCGTCTGTTGGGTTTCTATTCAGCATGTTGTGAATTGCCGCACAGTATTATTAAGACTGACGATAACAGTGATAAATTTAACTCCAACATATGACGGTAGTTGTAGCGGATGGTACTACGATTGCATAGAAGCGAAAGGTACGCCTGCGTACCGGTAGCATCATTAACGATTTAATAATGCAACATCGGAGGGTGCATTAGCAATGGAAAAAAAATGGTTAAATGTCGTGCTTTATTCAAATCGAAGATGCAAAAACATCGATATTCCAATGGGGTAAAAAAATGCGCGTCTTCATGGTGCAGGACTGTTTAGCGCGATGTGATGCAACAGCCAACGACTTAGTCGAGTTTGCTTCTTCGAGGATAAACCGTCTTCTCTTGTTTCAAGTTTTTTCCAAAATCGCTCGGTACCAATACAAATGTTGAGTCATACTTTTTTTATTCTTCAATGTATCGGAATGTGGCGACCAGTGCATTGGTTGCCGGGTTGGAAAACGAAACTCTACAACTCTTACACCGGATTTATAGTGTTTCTCGTATTTTCCGTCGCTATATCAGAATTTATAGAACTCATCAATTCATTCGGCAGTGTCGCGGCTGTAGCCAACAATTCGTTTATTCTGCTGACGATGATAGCCGATTGCGGCAAAGGAGCGAATATATTGAAGAGGCGAAGTGAAATAATTGAATTAACGAACATTCTGCAGCACGATCAGTGCCGTCCGAAATCCGAGGAAGAATTTGCGATACAACGTAAATTCGATCGAATCGTCAGGTCTGTAAGCGATTACAAATATACAGACGTAATCGCACTCCCAGAACAATGGTTACGTCAACTTATTCTTCGATTTTTGTCCTGTTGTTCTAAGAATGCGATTAAAGGCGAATATATCTAAATTTACTGGACTCATCACCGTTGACGTATGTTTTTAAGATCCAATACTTTATGCTATGCCGCCCTCATCGGATTTACAGCTTCTGGTCTGTTGTTGGGATCTTTCGTGGACGATATACCGCGGAGAGCTTTGCCTTTCAAGTCCTGGCTACCGTTCGATTGTTACGAATCCCTTTTGGGATACTCAGTCGCCTACAGTCACCAAGTCGTGAGCTTCATGGCAGGTGGCGTACTTACCGCTGCATTTGACACTCTGGTGCCTGGATTAATGTTACAAACGTGTGCGCAATTGAACATTCTGAAATGTCGCTTTCACGACATATCAGAGATTGTTAAAATTAAAAATCGCGAAATTCATTACGAAGGTGAAATAAATGTATTAGCCACCAATTTAGAATCGAAGTTACTAGCCCAATGCGTTAAGCATCACATACAAATATTCAAGTTAGGTAGATCGTTCAACATAATATTTTACGAAACCCACGATACTCTTAATCCGATGCAATACAAAGATCTTTTAATGACCAATGTAAAAAATCTCAGATTTGCCGAAAAATCGAACGATCTTTTTGGTATTATGATACTTGTTCAATACACGATCAGTACGCTGGTTCTTTGCATGAGTATATTCGAACTCTCAAAGATGAAGTTATTCAGTGCAGAATTCACATCGTTATTTCTATATCTAATCTGCGTGGGCATTCAGATATTTATTTACTGCTACTACGGATGTGAAGTTACTCTCGAGGTAAATAGAAAATATGCATTTTTCATTTTTTTTTTAAGAAAAGTTTTACCAAAGAATATGAATATCTATATTTTTTGGTTTTACTCCGACTAGTGATGACGGAGGCGCGCTGCGCGCGCCTCTTCGTGAAACTCAACCAATCTCGGCACGGATAGATCATCGATAACAATTTAAATCTCACAATGCGATTAAATATCGTGATATTTACAAATAAAATATCGTGACACCTCACCTTTTTAAAGAGTACGAAAAAAATCATTTCCTAGTAGGCATTTAAATAGAAAAACGAAAAAAAGGTCGACTTAAGGCTGGTCGATAGCTTTGTTTCTACGCATAAATCTTCCCTCTACGGATTTGAGGAGCACAAACGAGAAAAAGCATATCGGTGCTTCATTCATTTTTGCAGAGCTTAGCCGTGGGCGACGCTGTTTACGAGTCAGACTGGGCGTCATTGAGTACAAAGGCTAAAAGAAGTCTACTTATGGTAATGGCTCGTACTCTGAGGCCGATCACGTACACAAGCGCCCACGTCGTTACACTTAATCTTGATTACTTCAATAGTGTAAGCGATCAATAATTTTATACATATTTTTCAGTCAAATTTTGCCTCTCGAGTAATTGTTACTATTGCAGCTTCTCAAGTTCTCGTACTCTGCGTACAACGTGCTTCAACAATCGTCCGCAAAAGAATAACACGCAGGGATGATGTTGAACCGATAGCAGTCCGAAACATATCGTTAGATAACAGTGCGATATGAAAAAATCAATAATAAAAATGTTCAATAAATCTTTAGTCTCTTTATTATTCTCAATACATGAGAATTTTCTGATCTATTTCCACGATCGTGTTGATTCAAATGGGAGATAGAGTTGCCGCGGATTTTTAACAACTACTTTAGTACTTTATCAGTACTTTTTTGATAAATTTGAAGAATAGTCAACAATTTGAATGTTGCATTGCTGCACACAACATACCGATAATTTCAGTGTTAAATCCACAACGCTCCTCCTTTTTAAATGATTTTTTAAAATATCGTCGGTTACGATTACTATGCGAATCTATAGGTGGAGAAATAGATGAAAGTCTCCTTAGCAAGTTCTGACATTGTTACAATTGTATACAAAAAAGAAAACAAGTACCTGACAGACGTCAATAGATAATTATGATGACTGATACCAGAGGTAAAACGAAGAGGACAATGTGAGTACGTATACCCCATCATTAGCTGTTGAATAATGGATGTGCTCACCGTACAGTGGAACAGCATTTGCATTGTCGTTGTACGCCACCGCCGACCGTCCACCATAACCGAAACAAACCAATCAATAGCGAAGCTCTATCGTAGCTGAAGATGGAAGGAAATAATTGCTCATCAATATTTCAAGGTATGGAAAAAAAATGTACGTTTCCAAGAATGGTGTACGGTCGTCGGCGATATGTCGCAGGAATAGTCAACTCAGTTGCATCCTGTACTTCGAGAATTGCGAGTCTTTCCTCATTCCCAATATTTCCCACACAAATTCTGTAGTAATGGAAACGCTGTGTCATACTTTTGCTATTCTACAATTTATCGGAATGTGGCGCCCAGTGCATTGGTCACCGGGCTGGAAAACGAAACTCTATGACTCTTACACCGGGTTTATGGTGCTTCTTGTAGTTACCGTCGCTATATCAGAATTTGTAGAACTCATAAAATCATTCGGCGATGTTGAGGCTTTAGCCAATAATTCGTTTCTCCTATTGACAATTATTGCCGACTGTGGCAAAGGAGCAAATATATTGAAGAGGCGAAGTGAAATAATTGAGTTGACGAACATTCTGCAGCACGATCCGTGTCGGCCGAAGTCCGAGGAAGAACTTGCGATTCAACGTAAATTTGATCGAATCGCCAGGTCTGTAAGCGATTACAAATATCGAATCGTACTCTCAGAATAATGGCTCTGTCAAGTGGTTGTTTGATTCATCGACTGTTGTTCTAAGAGTGCGACGAAAGAATAAATGGATTTACATTTACTGGACTCAATACCGATTATCTATATTTTGAAGATCCAATACTTTATGCTATGCTGCCCTCATCGGATTTACAGTTATTGCTCTGTTATTCGGATCTTTCGTGGACGACATACCCCGAAGAGCTTTACCTTTTAATTCCTGGCTACCATTCGATTATTACGAATCCCTGTTGGGATACTCAGTCGCCTACAGTCACCAAGTTTTGAGCCTTATGGCCGGCGGCGCAATTGCCACCGCCTTCGACACTCTCGTGCCTGGATTAATGTTGCAAACATGTGCACAATTGAACATTCTCAAATGTCGTCTTCACAATATGTCAAAAATCGTAAAGTTTAAGAACCCGGAGATTCATCGCGAAAGTGAAATGAATTTATTGAACGCCAATTTAGAAACGAAGTTACTCGCCCAGTGCGTTAAACATCACATAGAAATATTCAAGTTACGTAGTTCGTTTGACATAATTATTTTTATACCGCACATACTACGCACTAATCCAATTAAAAAAATTATATTATTGATCTATGTGTGTAACAAAAAATCTCAGATTCGCCGAGAGATCGAACGATCTATTTTGTATTATGGTATTAGTTCAGTACACAATCAGTACTCTGGTTCTTTGCATGAGTATATTCGAGCTCTCAAAGATGAAATTATTCAGTGCAGAATTCACATCGTTCCTCATATATCTAATCTGCATGGGCATTCAGATATTTATTTACTGTTACTACGGATGTGAAGTGACGCTCGAGGTAAACGGGATATACAAATTTTATTTTTTTACAAGGGCAGGTTTACTCCGAAAAAAAATTTTACTACGTGTTTAGAAAGGTTGGGATAACCATTCCACTGATAGCATTTTTGAAACGATCGTCAAATTCGTTTTTTTGGGCTGCGTGCCTGAAAAATTCGACTTTTTGTGCCTCTGTTCAGTGCGTAAAAGTCAGTGCGTCAAAGTCACTTTTTTTGCCAGCGTGCGTAGAAACATCGATGGATGCACAGAGCGCTATATACCTCACCTTTTACGCACTAGTGTGTAAAAGTGTCTTTCTGCGCACCGGTTAGTGAGGTTAGGACACTGAAAGTCGAACTTTTCACGCAGTCACCACAAAAAATTGTGTGTATTACATGGGCGCAATCGCCTTCGGCTCGTGCGGCAGTTCACACGAGTGCAAAATTGCCTATTCTTTGCGCCCTTGCCAACAAAATAACTATTGAACATCACCCACCATTTTAATTCTGCGGGTAAACCACTGATTTTTTTTCTAAGAATTTAATTTTTACAGAGCCTAGCCGTGGGCGACGCTGTTTACGAGTCAGACTGGTCTTCTTTGAGTATAAAAGGACGAAGAAGTCTACTCACGGTAATGGTTCGTACTCTGAGACCCATCACTTACTCAAGCGGCCACGTTGTTACGCTGAATCTTGAGTACTTCAATAACGTAAGCTTTTAATAATGCTAAAATTTTGTTTCAACCGTATTTATCACTCGAATAATTGTTACTATTGCAGCTTCTCAAATTTTCTTACTCCGCCTACAACGTACTCCAACAATCGTCCGAAAATGAATGACCCGCAGGGAAGACATTGGATTAATCCCAATCCGCAATGTTAAACATGAATTCGTGTCTCCAAGATTCTTGTGCAGAATACCTTGCAAAATGATAACAACAATAAAAACATTCGATAAAATGTTATTCTCTCTTCGTAGTGGTATTGATTAACTTGAGCGAAAGAGTTGCCGTGGATTGTCAGGAGCCTTCTTAGCACGCACTCCATTGTAATACAGACAGACGGACGACAGACAATCATAGTGACGATTTTACAGTAGTAAAACGAAGAGGATGTTGCCAGTATGCACCACATATCATTAGCGTTTAAATTATTTATATGCCCGTAGTGCAATGGAAACTCATTGCACAATCGATAGATAGCTGAACTCTTGTCGAAGATGGGTCTTGTCGATATAATTGGCTCATCAATATTCCAATGGGGAAGAAAATGCGTTCGAAGGGTGACATTGGCTCTGCGTTGTACGCTACTCGTCAAGTGCGGGAGCGTCTCAGTAACGATTTCTTCCTCGAGAAATAAGAGTCGACCTTCCTCTCTAGTAGAAGTGGAATTTTGCGACAGTTCCGAAACTGTAGTGCTGCTATGGAAATACTGAGACATACATTTCTCATTCTTCAGTTAGTCGGAATATGGCGTCCAGTGCATTGGTTACCGAGCTGGAAGACTAAACTCTACAACTTTTACACGTGCCTCATAGCATTTATCGTGATAAGTCAAACTATATCGGAGTTGATAGGAATTGTTAATTCCGTCGGCGATCTCGCGGCTCTGATCAACGATGCTTTCATGCTACTATCATTGATCGCGGACTGTGCCAAAGGAGCTACTATATTGATGAAACGAGGGGACTTAATCGAGTTGACGAATACTCTTCAACGAGATCCATGCCGTCCGAGATCAGAAGAAGAATTTGCGATTCAGCGTAGATTCGATCGCGTGGCTAGGTTTGAAAGAGATTGTACATATATGTTGCGTATCGCACTCATGGGACAAAGATTTGTAACTGCATTCTCAGATTTTTCGTGTGAAAACATCTTTAGCGAGGCTTTTAAATGTAAATATACAAAAAAATGTGAAATAGTTATTTTCGTCTTTAGATCGAGGAAAAAAAGTCGAACCCGACAAGTGCGAGAGAGACCGATTTTCCTCGCACGCGACGCGAACTCGATTTTTTTATTGTTCCCGCACTAGTGCGGGAAAGTGCACTTCCTGGAAGCTATGCGGGAAAACGGCCAGAAAAAAATGTAAATGTAAAAAAAAAACTTTACGAGTCTTCTGAAAAAAAAATGTCCTCGAAAAGCGTTACGATCTTTCTGGGAAAAAAGTGAAAACGTCAAAATGTGCTAAAAAAATGTTAGGGCCCTTCTGAAAAAATGGTTAAATAATGCAAAGTGTTCGCAAAAAGTGTTACGACCCTTTCAAGTAAAAATGACGATCCCTGTCTGGAAGCTAAAACTACTACAGATGTTTTCACACGCGATACTCGCAAATACGCGTCGATGTACATACTACGGTCATTTTTTTCGATGTTGTTCCAAGAATGCGAGAAAAGAAATATAATAATTGTATAATGAAGTCAACACCATTTGTATAATATACATTTCGAAGATCCAATACTTTATGCTATGCTGCACTCGTGGGAATTACAGCTTTGGGTATATTTTTGAAATCATTCGTGGAGGATGTACCTCGAAGAGTTTTGCCTTACAATTCGTGGCTACCATTCGATTATCACGAATCTCTGCTGTTCTACTTGATTGCCTGGAGCCATCAGATAGTCACTTTCGGTATTGGCGGAGCAGTTACTTCATCCTTTGACACATTAGTCACTGGATTAATGTTGCAAACGTGTGCTCAGTTGAGTATTCTGAAATGTCGATTTCATGACATGCCACGTACGGTTGTCGACACATCCCGCGAACTTGGTAATCGAAATGATGTGAAATTGTCAATCGAAAATTTAGAGAAGAAATTACTCGGCCAGTGCATCAAACATCATATCGAGATATTCAGGTAGTTTCTATGATTAAAAATTCTTCGTTACAAAATTGCACATTACGTAATATCATTGCCTGAAATTAATACCGATATAATATTTTCACTCCGTGCGCAAAAAAAAAAAAAAAAATAGGTTTGCCGAAACATCGAATGATCTTTTCAGTATTATGATATTCTTGCAATATTCGATCAGTATACTGGTTCTTTGCACATGCATATTCGAGCTCTCGACGATGAAGTTATTCGAAATGAAATTCATAGTTCTGTCCGTCTATTTATTTTGCATTGGCGTACAAATATTTATATACTGTTTCTATGGATGTGAAGTGACCCTCGAGGTAAACAGTGAGAACTTTTTGTCATTCTTTTTTTTATCGTCAATATAGGCATTTTTTATTGACATAATCAATATACGCATAAATATTTGTAATATCGCAATTACTTCTATTGTGACAGAGCTTAGGCATTGGAAATGCTATTTATGATATTCAATGGGAGTATCTGAGTATAAGTTCGAAGCGAAGTCTACTTACGATAATGTGTCGTACGCTGAGACCCATTCAGTTCACGAGTGGTTACATCGTTACCCTGAATCTTGAAAACTTCAACAGTGTAAGCGACATATTATTCAATTTTTTCCGTCCCCTTCAATTATAAAATTTTGTTTCCGACACATCGTTATTATTACAGCTTCTCAAGATATCGTACTCCGCCTACAACGTACTGAAAACATCGTCGGAATAGGAAATATACACAGAGATAGAATTAAGTCGTTCATTGTTTGGAGTATTTGTGGCACCCGAGACGCTTCAGAATATTTTGAAAACTATCGACGTATAATGAAAAATTCTTCAATAAACTTCAATTGTTTTTTTTTTTGGGTTCAAGATAAATTCTATTTCGAATCTTTGCCCCGAAACATAAATGACCAGAGCTTTAATAAATACCGTATTTGCGATCAATGAACAATCGAGCAAAGATTATTCAAGAAAAAAAATTCGGCGTATATTTTAGAATTTTTTCAACATTTTGAACGATACGAGAATACAAACAATACACCGATAAGTTAAAAAATGAATCCTCAACGCTTCTCTTCAGATAGAGGCCCTTGAAAATTGGAGACAGTTTAATAAAAAAAAAGGCAACAAAAATTGAGTAAATAAAAATTGAAGGTTGATTCCTTATTTGTCAATATGTCAATCGCACAGTTATCTCTACGACAAGATTACTTTGCCAATTTTGGTATCCCAAGAAGACGTGTAGTGCAGATTTACTTTCCATCATTTTTTTTTTTTACGATCAGATTTTTATAGCTGTTTTTCTATATTTTTTATGAACCGGAAACGATTGTAAATAACTCTATACTTCACGGAGTGCCTTACTATGTGTTGTATTTTTGTCATACAACATGATAGAAGCCTTGGTAACCCGGTAAAATTTTGTCGGAAAGAAAAGATATCGCCATTTCTAAATCCATATTGAAAATCGCCACATTTCGCAGCGAAAATCACAGCCGGAAAGAAGAATCGTTGAATCTAGAACGTACTGCTCAATCGATTCATCGCTCAATATTTCGTTTCTGCGCGAAAAACGTAAGCGAAATTGGATCGCGGGAAATCAATTTTTTGACGGTCTGTCTTCATTCCAACCAAATTTAAAATTAATCTACTCTCGTTGTAAAGTGAGTTGTATTAATTGTTTACGCACATTTTGTTGGAATTTGCGACAGTTATTCTCTGAACAGTTTATTAGTCACACAAACATACACCGAGACTTATAAATATTACTTCTTGACGTTCTATTTCCAGCACTGTAACACTTCATTTCAAAATTCTAGAAGTTTTATCTGTTAGACATGTTGCAATTTTTTAAAGGTTTGGACACGCAAAGAAAGCAAAAGATATCAAATCAGTCATTTCCACGATAAACGCAGAACACTTATTTTTGTCAGGCGACTACTGTTAAAAATGTTATCGATGATTAAAATCACCATGCAAATGGATAGATGAAGAAAAATCATTGTTGCTGAACCTCTGTTCCGACATAGTCGGAAGTGTGTGCGAAAAAATAAAGCCGGTAACTGAAATACACCGACATATAATTATGGTGACTTGTCAGAGGTAAAAACGAGAAGACCTATCGTGGAATCGACAATATGCGTAAATGTACCGTACAATCAACCGTTGCATTATTAATATACTCGCAATGCCGTGGAAAGACATATCTGTCGTCGTTTTGTCGTAAGTTTACCGTAACGAATCAATCGATATCTAAACTCTGTTTCAATCGGAGATGGAAAAAAATAATTGCTCATCAATATTCCAATGAGGAGGAGTGGGAAGCACGTCTCCGCGGATTGCGGACTGTACACTGTCTCCGGCAATATGTCACAGAAATAAAAAATCCAGTTGCGTCTCGTTTTTCGAGTATTAAGGATCTTTCCTCATCCTAAATATTATTCAAACAAATTCGGTTGCGATGCAAATCATGACGCACAATTTTAAAATTCTTCAGTTTATCGGTTTGTGGCGGCCGGTGCATTGGTCACCAGGCTGGAAAACGAAACTCTACGACTCTTACACATGGATTATGGTGTTTCTCGTAATCACCGTCCCCATTTCAGAATTTATTGAACTTGTTAATTCATTCGGCGATATCGCGGCTTTAACCAACAATTCTTTTCTTCTACTGACATTGATAGCGGATTGTGGCAAAGGAGCAAACATATTGAAGCGACGTAGTGAAATAATTGAGTTGACTAACATTCTGCAGCACGATCCGTGTAAACCGAAGTCCGAAGCGGAATTCGCGATTCAGCGTAAATTTGATGGTTTAGTCAGGTCTGTAAGCGATTACAAATCTATCGTAAATCGCAATCCTAGAACAACTTTTTTTAGCATATTATTTTACGATTTTTTTTCACTGTTGTTCTAAGACTGCAACGAGAGACAAATATATTGAAGTTTACTGAACTCACCACCGTTTGTATGTATTTCGAAGATCCAATACTTTACGCTACGCCACACTCGTGGGATGTACAGTTATTGCTCTAGTATTGAAATCTTTCATGGACGATATACCTCGAAGAGTATTGCCTTACAATGCCTGGTTGCCCTTCGATTGTTACGAATCTCTGCTGCGTTATTCGGTCGCTTACAGTCACCAAATCGTGAGCGTCGTTACATGTGCCGCAATCGGCATCGCTTTCGATACTTTGGTTCCTGGATTGATGTTGCAAACATGTGCACAATTGAATATTCTCAAATCTCGTATCCACGACTTGCCGCAGTCTGCACACATCAAGAATGCCGAGATTGATGGTGAAAATGAAATAAATTTATTAACCGCAAATTTAGAATCCAAGTTACTCAGCCAGTGCGTTAGACATCACATACAAATATTCAAGTTAGGTAGTTCGTCAAACGTAATGTTGTAACAACGTCGACAGTACGCATAATATAATGAAAAAAATGTCGATACTTTATTGATCGGTGTCTGTAAAAAAATTCCCAGATTTGCGGACAAGTCAAACGATTTTTTTGGTCTTATGGTATTTGTTCAATACACGATCAGTGCTCTTGTTCTTTGCGTCAGCGTGTTCGAACTATCGAAGATGACGTTATTCGATTCAGAATTCACAGCGTTACTCATATATGTAATCTGCATGGGCGTTCAAATCTTCATCTACTGTTACTACGGTTGCGAAGTAACTCTCGAGGTAAGTATCAACGATGATATTTTTTCATATCTCAGTCGCGCTAAAAGTAAATTTATATCGTTAGTAATTAATCGGTTATGTTTATTTTTCAGAGTTTGGCTGTCGGCGACGCGGTTTACGACACCGACTGGGCGTCTTTGAATATAAACGTAAGAAGAAGTCTGCTTACGGTAATGACGCGCACCTTGAGACCCATCAAGTACACGAGCGTCCACGTCATTACACTTAATCTCGATTACTTTAACAGTGTAAGCAAACAATGAATTAAGATGATTTCGTGAATTGAACTTCGACATTATTGTTATTGCAGCTACTAAAGTTGTCTTACTCCGCTTACAACGTTCTTCAACATGCGACCGAATAAAAAATGTACATAGAGAATTCGGTGAATCGATAAAAGTTCGAATTGTACATTTGTTTTAAGTCAGAAATCCTTAAGAAATGATAATAATAATTTTTAAAAATTCAAGTACCGTTTACTTTCCGAGACGTAATAATATTATCGCAAGTTTCCACCATGAGAAATCGATAAATAGGTCACGAGAGACGCTACAGGTAATTCCCCTTATAACGTTTTGCATTGCCACGAACACCGTACTAAAGAGGACGTCGACAAATGCGATAACCTAAGTTCCGGCAGTTCTTTAGTTTCTCGTATAGCATATCGGAAATTACGACGATGATGCGAGTAACGAAGCGAAGAGAATCAGACATGCATCCACTGTCATTACAGATTAAATATTTAATGTATTTTCTGCCGCAACGAAATTGTATTTTCATAGAAAAAAAAAATCGATACATTGTCGAGCTCTAGCAATGAAATACAATGTACTTGCCGAGCTCTGCGACAGAAGTGGAAATGGAGAAATATAATTGCTCATTAATTTTTCAATAGAAAAAAAAAATCCACATTCACGGGTTGCATTGGAGATGCACCGGTGGTAATAATAGTTGACTTCTCGAGACGTAACGGTGGTTCCCTATAGAAAAAAAAATTTTCGCGGAATAGAAATTGTTTTTCAGTGATGGAAGCACTGAAGTATCCTTTTATCGTTCTTCAATTTATCGGACTATGGCGACCGGTGCACTGGCCACCGGGCTGGAAAACAGAACTCTATAATTGTTATACTTTTTTTATGATGTTTCTCTTGGTCACCGTAACTCTTTCAGAATCCACCGCACTGTTTAGCTCGATGAACGACGCCGAAGAATTCGCTAATAACACTTTCATGCTATTGACGAGAATCGTGGTATGTGGAAAAGCAGCAAATATCTTGATAAAACGCGACGAAATCATTGAGTTGATTAATGTACTGCAACGGGATCCGTGTAAACCGAAGTCCGATGAAGAATTAGCAATTCAACATAAATTTGATGAAGTATTCAGGTCTGTAATGGATAGACATTGAACAGTTTGAACTTCGAGAACAACCGCGTGCTACTTGTTTCGTGATAAGATAATAATGTGAAAATTTCACACGGTTGTTCTACGCGCGCATTATAACGTAACTTATTCAGGTGATCAAGTCAGACAACTTATGGCAATGTTCGCCACAGTACGGTTTATTCTTCAGCCAGTACAACATTTTTCAAAAATTCTATTATTTCGGAAAATACTTGAAGGGTCAGGAAAATTTTTCAAACATTTTCTGACATGATAAAATTTAAAAAAAATTTTTACCAACTGATGATAAAACAATATTTTGGTGAACATCGATATAAGTTCGCTGACTCGACCGCCTCAAGATGCATTGGAGTTACCACAATTGATATACATTTCGAAGATCCAATAACTCATACTATGCCGGACTCACGGGGCTTACAGTTACGTTGTATTCAACGAGATCATTTATCGATGACATACCCCGAGGAACATTGCCTCACAAATCGTGGCTCCCCTTCGATTTCCACGAATCCGTATTCGTCTACGCAATTGCATATTTCCACCAAATCTTCACAGTCGCTTATACCGGCGCAATGAACGTCGCCTTTGACATTCTCATACCCGGATTAATGTTGGAAACATGCGCCCAGTTGCATATCCTGAAACATCGGTTTCACGAAATGCCGAAACTATTGTTTGATAAAACAAATTTGGGCATTAAAAACTTAGAGTCAACGCTACTGTCGCAACGGGTTAAACATCACATTGAGATATTCAAGTTAGGTAGTTCGTCCAAAAAATGTTTTTTGCGTACCGAATAAAGAGAAAAGAAAGTCCGGCGTATCTAATTGGTCTGTTTAAAAAAAAAAATTAGGTTTGCCAAGACATCGAACGATCTTTTTGGTTTAACGATACTTCTTCAATACACAGTCAGTACTATCGTTTTGTGCGTCAGCGTGTTGGCGCTTTCGAAAGTGCAACTTTTTAGTGTAAAATTCACAACCCTTATGATGTATCTTGCATGCATGTTGGCACAGATATTTATCATGTGTTTTTACGGCTGCCAAGGAACATTCGAGGTATGAGAAAAAAAAATTTTATTGTTTTTTTTTAATTTACTTTTTTATATATTTACGTATTTTAAAAAAATTCTACAACCACTAACATTTTTGAATCGTTGAAGAGTACAGACCTAGGCGATGCAATTTATGAAATTGATTGGACTTCATTGAGTATAAATATCAAGAGAAGTTTACTCACCATAATGACACGTACGCTCAGACCCATTACATACACGAGTTATTACGTTGTAACCCTCAACCTCGATTCATTCAATAACGTAAGTTAAAAACAAAGTACGAGTACTTTAACGAACATTTTTTGTAGATTTATTGAAATATAAATGTACATATAAACTTTTTTTGGCAAATGCAGCTTCTCAAATTATCTTATTCGGCGTACAACGTACTCCAACAGAAATAATCATAAAATGAGACATGCTGTATTGAATCTTAAACGATTTCTTCCGTAGAAAAATATATGACTATTGCTGAAGTATTTTTCACGATTTTTTCTCAATTAATCTAAGTATCTTAGAGCCAAATATGGAATGTTATATAAGCAGTAATTAACCGTTCAAATATTACTTCAAAGCTCTTGGATAATGGGGAAAAAATCCATTCGGTCTATTGTATCAGAATCAAAAAGAAAAAAGCAATGTCTGCTGTAATTCAAATTTACCGATCGATGAGTATCCTTCGCTTAATATAGTCTCAATGGCATCATAATGTTCGTGCTGATTGTCGCTTCGTTCGCAAATTTCACATCGATTATACGCATCTTGTCAGATTCCACATTGATTGCGATGTGATATGCGGGTTTTGGTTCATTCGGATGTTATCGGCGGAGTTCAAAATTAACGCGTGTTGAGGGACATTTCAATCTGATACAATTGACCACGAAAATACTCAACCAACCAACCGACCGAGCAACCGATTGAGTTTTAACCAATAAAAATCTTCGAACAATTGCGAGTATTTTACTTGCCGGTGCATATGATTATTACCATCTATTACATCCACCATGAAAAATCAATAAATAGGACGAAAGTATTGCCACGAAAGATTCTCCTTCCGTACGTTCTTCATTGCTGTAAATACTGTACTACAATAAGCTATGACAACTGCAGTACACCACAGAATTATTAAGGCGGTTTATGCTAGTATCGATGCGAAAACATCGAAGGTAAGTCATGCATCCCCCGATCATTATCGTCTGAATATTTCATCTACTTGCGGTGCAATGGCAATATATTTCCATAGAAAAAAAAAAAGATAGACGAGCTCTACAAGCTTTTTCTCATGAGAAAAAGAAATGTACTTCTCAAGTTTCGTTCCAGTCAACGAATTATAGGAATATAATTGCTCATTAAATTTCAAATAGGAAAAAAGAGAATATCCTTTCGGGATGATTGCCCCTCGTCTCTCGCAATATGACACAAGATCTACGCGTTTAGTAAGTCTTTTTTCTTCGAGCGGTAAAGGTCCTTTGACGTGGGCGATATTTTACCGTGATTTCGTAACTGTTTATCGGCGATGCAACCATTTAAGTATCCTTTTGTCGTGCTTCAATTTATGGGTCTATGGCGACCGACGCACTGGCTACCAGGCTGGAAAACTGTACTATACGATTGTCATACGTGTTTTATGGTGTTTCTCTGGATCACCGTAACTCTTTCAGAATTCATCAACTTGGTAACTTCAATGGATGACCCCGAGGAAATCGCCAATAACTCATTCGTACTATTGACAATGATCGGGGTTTGTTGCAAAGCAACAAATATTCTGAACAAACGCGAGGATATCATTTATTTGACAAATCATTTGAAACGAGATCCGTGTCGACCAGAGACCGATGAAGAGTTCGCGATTCAGTTGAAATTCGATCAATGGGTCAGGTGCATTACCAGACCGCAGGGAGGAAAACAATGAGTTGGAAAAATTAACAATTATTTGAAAAAGCCTAAAGTTAGCTGATAATAGCGGTTTTTTCCCAAAGTAGTTATCCTAACTATTAATTCTGACAACTCATAGTATTTTTCCGGTGGACCAAGTTGCATCTTCATTTATGGTGTCTGATCCAATAAATAACATTTATTAATCTTTCAAAGATCGAATACTTTCTTCTATGCCGCATTCGTGGGAATTTCGGTTGTCGTTATTACAACGAAATCCTTTGTCTACGATGTACTTTATTTTTCTTTATCTTTATTTTTCACTTCCTGGCTTCCCTTCGATTATTACGAATCCCTCTTCGAGTACGCGATTGCCTACAGTCACCAAATCGTCACATTTGTAACCGGTGCCGCAGTTCACGTGATCTTCGACACTCTCATGTCTGGATTAATGTTGCAAATATGCGCTCAACTGGATATACTCAACCATCGCTTTCACGAAATGCCAAAGTTGTTACTCAATAATTACAGCGAACAGGATACAAAGGACAAATCGAATTTATCAATTTTGTGTTTAGAGTCGAAACTGATCTCGCAGCGCATTCAGCATCACATTGAAATATTCAAGTGAGGTAGTTTGTTCGAGGAATAATAGTTTACACGTAACGACAAACTGGTACTTTGTACTAAAAAAAAAAAAAAAAAAAATTACGTGATATTTAATTGTTTTTCTGTTTTCGACCAATTCAGGTTCGCCAAGAAATCGAACAAACTATTCGGTATCGTACTGCTTTTACAGTTTACAATCAGTACGCTGGTTCTGTGCGTAAGCGTATACGAACTCTTGATAACAGAGCCATACACTATGGAATTCACATCTCAAATGATGTACCTCAGCTGCATGTTGATGCAAATATTTATTCTTTGTTTCTACGGAAGTGAAGTTGCCTCTGAAGTAAGCAGTGAATACTGGTATTTTGCTTCCTCAAGAAGCTTTGTCTTCGTGGAATTTTTTTTTTTTAGATTTTCATGTAAATGTATTCAGAATGTTCCCGAAAGTCGAAAAATCACATTTAGAAAAAATGTCTGTCCGTATGTGCGTGTGTGTGCGCATCATTCGAGTTTATAAGTTGAGAACGGCTTGAGATACTAAGCTGAAATTTATACCACATGTTAAGTGGCCAAGTCTCCTTCTTTCGTCAATTTTTTTGCAAAATCTATGCAGTCGTTCAGTTATTACGCCATTTTGAATTTTTTGATAAAATGGTAGTGAAGCCCTAACTGTCACATTTTTTTAAATATCGGGCTAAAATTTGGTACACAGTTGAACTGTTATAAAACAATGATCGGTATTGCCTTTGGGCAAAATCTATGCAGTCGTTCAGTTTTCACGGCATTTTGAATTTTTTGAAAAATTAGTGGTTGCGCTTTAACTGCCACATTTTTTGAGATATCCGGTTGAAATTTCGTACAAAGTTGAACTATTATAAATCGATGATCGGTCTTGGATTTGGTCAAAATCTATGCCAGTCGTGCATATAGCAGCATAGCGTTGATTACGTAAAATCTAACAATTAAAGTAACTAATAGGATTTGTTTTTGTTTGACCTTAAAACTTGCTGTGTTAGAATGTTTGTTCACAATCTCAGACTTGATTGATAAAAAAACATTAAAGTACTAACAATTAAAGTAACGAATCATAAAACAGAGCTTCTTGAGGAAGCCAAAAAAACGATAAACGTACTTTCCTACAACCAGAGTTGGGTAAACTGTGTTAAAAGAAAGAAAGGAAGCAATATGCCAACGTAATTGGCACCACTTTTTCTTACGTTTTCACTGCATCTGTGGGCCAAGAATAATTAAAATATTATGTATTTACCTTTATACATTAAGAGTCTAAAATTATGCGACGCCGTTTACGAAATGGATTGGACGACATTGAATGTGTACACTAAACGAAGTCTATTGATAGTAATGGCTCGTTCCCTAAGACCAATCGAGTTCACGAGTATTCACGTAATCACAGTGAATCTTGAATCATTCAATAGTGTGAGTTGAAAAAAAAAAAATGCCTAATCCTTTCGCGGGGCATTAACCTTTCGTTCTCCATTTAATTTTTATTTTACAGCTTATCAAGCTTTCGTATTCCGCTTATAATGTAATGCAACGAATGTCGGAATAGTTTTTACACCAAGAAAAATATATTGTGATGCAATCGACGGAGACGCTGTGATAGTCGACAGTTATTTTAATAATAAATAAAATTTTATTTTTACGCACTTGTATTTTACTTGCCGGTGCATATGATTATTATCATCTCCGACATCCACCTCGAAAAATCAATAAGTAGGTCAAAAGTGTTCCTGCGAACAATATCCGTCGGTACGTTGTGTATTGCTGCAAATACTATACTAGAATGACAGACAACGACGGTACACCACTCAACAACGAAGCGAAGAGGGTAAGGATCGCACTGCCGATCATTAACGTTTGAATAGTTAATATACATGCCGTGCATGGTAAATGTATTTTCAGAGAAAAAAGAAATTAATAGTCGAACTCTCCCAATGAGAAAAAAAAAAAACATATTTCTTAAGTTCTGTTGTAGCCAAAGAGACCTCGGAATATAATTACACATTATTTTTGCAACAGAAAAAAAGTGCATGTCTTCGTGTTGCATTTCCACTGTTTCTCGCAATACGACGCAATATCTATGCACTCAGTGAGAGCTTATTCTTCGAGGGGTAAGGGTGCTTTGGAGAGGACAACATTTTTAACGAGACTTTGTAACTTTCGTTTAGCGATGCAAACATTTAAGTATCCTTTTGTCGTGCTTCAGTGTATCGGCCTGTGGCGTCCGGAGCATTGGCCACCCGGCTGGAAAACTGTGCTTTACGATTGTCATACGTTTTTCATGGTGTTTCTATTCATCACCGTAACTCTTTCAGAACTAATAGAACTGCTAAGATCGATGGATGAGCCCGAAAAAATCGCCAATAACTCTTTCGTACTATTGACGATGATCGGGGTGTGTGGTAAAGCAACAAACATTCTGAACAAACGCGACGACATCATTCATTTGACAAACATTTTGAAACGGGATCCGTGTCGACCAAAGACTGAAGAAGAGTACGCGATTCAGCGGAAATTCGACCGATGGGTCAGGTACATTAATAAAATCGTATAGAGACAAACGATGAGTTGAAGGAATTAACAATGATTCGAAAAAGTCTATAGTTAGTTGGTGGACAACCCCTTTTTTTCACAAAAAGTTGATGTCCCGACTATCTATTAATTCAGACAACTCACAGTGTTTTTTCGGTGGACTAATTTCCATCGCGATTTATGATGTTTTATTAAATAAATAACATTTACGTATCTTTCAAAGATCTAACACTTTGTTCTATGCTGCATTCGTGGGGAGTACGGTTTTTGTTCAAACAATGAAATCCTTCGTTGACGATATACCTAGAAGAACTTTGCCTTTCAGTTCTTGGCTTCCCTTTGATTATTACGAATCCCTGTTCGACTACTCGATTGTCTACAGTCACCAAATCGTCACATATTTAACCGGTGCTGCAGTCCACGTGATTTTCGACACTCTCGTCTCTGGATTAATGTTGCAAACATGCGCTCAATTACATATCCTTAAACATCGCTTTCACGAAATGCCAAAGTTGTTACACGATAATCTTTATCAACTCGATACAAAGGACAAATCGAATTTATCAATTTTGTGTTTAGAGTCGGAACTGATCTCGCAGCGCGTTAGTCACCATATTGAGATATTCAAGTGAGGTAGTTCGTTCGAGGAATAATGTCTTACACTTAACATCAAACAGGAATTTCGTATTAAAAAAAAAAAAAAAAAAAAAAAAAATGAGACATTTACTTGTTTTTTTGATTTCGAACAATTCAGGTTTGCCAAAAAATCGAACAATCTATTCGGTGTTGTAATGCTTCTACAGTTTGCAATCAGTACACTGGTTCTGTGCGTCAGCGTATATGAACTCTTGACAATCGAACCATACACTCTGGAATTCACATCCCACATTCTGTACCTTGGCTGCATGTTGATACAAATATTTATCCTTTGTTTCTACGGAAGTGAAGTTACGTTTGAAGTAAGAAGTGAATACTTTGATTTATCTTTCGTTTTCATTGCATCCATGGCTTACGAATAATTAAGAAACTTCTTTTTTTTATTTATCTTTGTACTTTAAGAGTCTAAAATTATGCGACGCAGTTTACGAAATGGATTGGATTCCGTTGAGTTTGTACACTAAGCGAAGTTTATTGATGATAATGGCTCGTTCTCTGAGACCAATTGAGTTCATGAGTGTTCACGTAATCACAGTGAATCTCGATTCATTCAATAGTGTGAGTGGAAAAAAAAAATCTTACCCCTTTCGCGGGCTGTCGTTGTCCTTTAATTTTTATTTTACAGCTTTTCAAGCTCTCGTATTCCGCTTACAATGTAATGCAACAAGTATCGGAATAATATTTACACCATGAAGACAAAAACATTGCAATACAATCAGCGGAGACGCTGTCATAGTCGATAGTTATTTTATAAACAAATAAAACATTTTACACTATACTTGAATGATAATAAAATCCAAATGATACTTTTAAGATTTTAATGATATTTATGTTCTGTTCTTCAATCCATTCCTTCGATACGACAAAGGAGAGGTGCTTCGGACAGTCAAGAACTTCCTCAGTGTAGCTACGACTACTTTATTAGGATTTTGTCACAAAAAAAAAAGCTAACTGAGAGACCGTAAGATGGTTATGATAGGAGCAAAGCAGAGAGGACGGACCACATAACAGCCGCCTATCATTATCGTTTGAATAATCAATGTCTTTGTTGTACAGTAATAGTTTTCTAGAATTTTATTTCAGAAAAAAATGAAATAAGCGAATACATAGACGAGTTGTATCACAATGAGAGACTGAGGACAATAATTGCTAATCGATAAAACGACAAGAAAAAAAATGCACTTCTCCGAACTGCATATTGATGAGCTAATGACAAAAAGACATATAGACAGTCATTTGTCGACAACCGATATACCCTTATAGGATTAACTCATCGATATGCAATGTCGCCGACAGTCCCAGATGGAAAAATAAGAAAGCAGTAACGATTATTTTGTCCGTGGAAAAGTATTGCATCCCTTGATGCAACGATGCACGTGCTGAAGCATACTTTCATCGTGCTTCAGGGTATCGGATTATGGCGACCGGTGCACTGGCCACCGGGCTGGAAAGCTGAACTCTATTACTGTTACACATGTCTTATGGTGTTTCTCTTGGTCACTGTAGCTCTATCGGAATTCATCGAGCTATTAAACTCGATGGACGACGCCGAAGCATTCGCCAACAACTCCTTCATGCTGCTGACCAGGATTGGGATCTGTGGAAAAGTAGCAAATATCTTGATAAGACGAGACGAAATCATTGAGCTGACTGAGGTCTTGCAGCGGGATCCATGCAAACCAAAGTCCGACGAAGAGGTCGCAATTCAGCGTAAATTTGATCAAATGTTCAGGTCTGTAATGGGTCATTAATGCTGAATGTGCCGTTTAGACTTCACAATCATCCGTAATTTTTTGGGCAATAAAATAGTATGAAATGCTGGTAGTATACTGTCACACCATTGATCTAATTGTATGTCGCGCCTCTTCCTCTAGATCATTCCCGTAGTACCCCTACTCCACACCAAAGTCGCCACAATTTTAAAGCTGTTAGCTGTGAAAAACAATTGCCCTCGGCTATCACCGCGTTACTCGCGTGTTTTGCTTCATTCTTCTTCTTTGTGCCAAAGAAGCCACATCGTTTATTTTCGAAAATGGGAAAACACCCAAGAAAATCGTCATCGAGGGAAAAAGAAGAGGCGAAAAAATTAAAAGATCGGATTAAACGTCTGGAAAAGATTCTCGAGGATCAAGGAAGACGAGATCGACGCGGAAGAAGCGAGCGTAAGTTCTCGATGATTCTAACCTGTTTTGGGCCGTGCACATCGGTCCAATCGATGTGTAGAGCAATGTCTCAAGGCGATGACAAATTTCTTTCAATACGCCGCGCGGGGGGTTCAACTTACCGTGGAGCTTTGTCTCAGGCCATCCGAATTATCGGAAGTGATAAATATGGAATCGACTCAGCCACTTGTGTCGGTCCAACTGACACAAGGAGCAATGTCTCAGGCCGAATGTTTTTGTCCGCATGCAGACTGAGATGACCATCGGAGACATCGCGAGTCAGGCAGTCGATCGCGTTCGAGAAGTTCTCGACGTCAACGGAGCGAGACATCTCGCGACACACGTAGACGTTTTCGACCATCGAAAACGCCCAGCAGAGACGAACAACATTTTTTTCGACGATTTATGTCGACACTCTCGAGAGATCCGCTGATCTAAAACCCCGAGAATAATAATCCGAATAACGATACGAACGAGACGGTGTCTCTAGATGGAGACACAACAGCGGTGACTCCAGACGGAGACACACCGGCGGTGAATCCTCCTATCGATGATTTACCTGACAACACGGGGGGGAGCAATGCAGAAGGTCCACAGGACTCAAACCCGCCGGGTAATACAGCCGTAGAAAATACGACGAACGCCTTGCCGCAGATCGAGAATTCCAACAAGGAACTCGATGAGAAGTTACTTGAAATATTAGGCGAGCGCGTAGCTCCGGACAGAGTTTTCGCTCCGGACATACAAAACGATCTCGCCCTCAGATGGGGAGACATTATTAAAAAAGGACTTCCGAAAGAAGAAAAAGTTTTACTCGGCAAAAAATATCCCACTCCCGCCAACTTCACGCTGATCGACCCCCCGAAACTTAATCCGAAGGTGAAAGCATCGCTTCAGGAATCAATCGTGAAGCGGGATGGGCGCATTATCAGCACACAAGAACGCATAGCGTTTTGCGTGTCAGCTCTCGGGAAAGCGGCTTCAAAAATCCTCACAAAAAATCCTTTTAATCTCGAAGACCACGATTTACTAGAGTGCATTTGCGATGCTGGACGTTTGTTGACAGACTTACAACATGAAGAGTCCCATATCAGGAAAAGTCTGATACTGCAAAACATTGACGCTTCCGTGCGGGAAACATTAAACGCAACAGTCATCGAAGATCTCCTCTTCGGCAAAAGCTTGGAGGAGCACATCAAAACAGCAAAATGCATCGAGCGCTCAAGCAAGGATCTGAAGGTCACAACGAAAAATCCGATGTCTCATACGAAACCAAAAAACTCGAAGGGCCCGCCCTTCCGCCCGACGCAAGCGCAGCCACAGCAGAAGGCGATGGGCGGGCAGAGAAGGCCCTTCCGCAGCGAAACAGGGAATCGCAAAGAAGAGAAACGTCCGGAATCGCACTTCCGATCGGCGAGGAAGAGATACTAACAACGTCAGAAGTAAGTTGCACAGCGGGTCGTTTGCGAAAATTCGTCAACGCATGGCGAAAAATAACTTCCGATCCAATTATTCTCGGCTGGATCTCGGGCTACGAAATACCCACCGAGCGCACAGTATATCAACTGACAACGCCGGTTGAACCAGATTGGTCGGAATCAGAGAAATCTGATATGTTGATTTCGATATCGGAACTCCTTCGGAAAGGTGCGATTCGTCCGTGTGAGCCTACGCTTGGCCAATTCGTATCTAAAAACTTTCTTCGACCGAAGCCCGACGGATCGAACCGTTTCATTCTAAATTTGCAAAAACTAAATGAGTTTCTCGAAGCGAAACACTTTAAATTAGAAGACGGGAATATGGCAAAGAGGCTATTAGATAGGAATTCCTTCATGGCGTCAATCGACCTTAAAGACGCGTATTATTTCATCCCGATTGCAGAATCAAGTACGAAACTGCTGAGATTTCTTTTCGATCGTCAATTGTATGAATTCGTGTGCCTCCCCTTCGGTTTGAGCACAGCACCGAGCGTGTTCACAAAGGTCATGAAACCGGTGATTGCTCACCTCAGAGAGGCGGGATACCTATCCGTTATTTATTTAGACGATATTTTGTTAATCGGGGATACTCCCTCCGATTGCTTACAAAACCTTGAAGAGACTTGTACGCTTTTGCAAGCACTAGGGTTTGTAATCAATTGGGCAAAAAGTCACGTCTCTCCTTGCACGAGAATAAAATTCTTAGGATTGATGTTTGACACGGAAAAAATGACAATCGAACTCCCGTATTGCAAGAAATCAAAAGCTCTCGAAAAGATAAAAAAATTCAGTTCTACGGAACATTGCAAAATAAGAGAGTTTGCTGAATTCATCGGTTACCTTGGTTTTTGCTGCAAGGCTCATAAGTACGGTTGGGTGCATATGAAAGATTTCGAAAGAGCGAAATATTTAGCACTCATGGAAAATAACGGAAATTACGAACATTGCATGAAACTTACCTCGAATTTAAAAACCGATTTTCGTTACTGGAAAGAAAACATCTTATCGGGTAGCAGTCCATTAAAAGACCCAGAATTCGCAAAAATAATTTTTTCCGACGCGTCAACTTCTGGCTGGGGCATTTACTGCGACGGAGAAAGGGCACACGGACATTGGACTAAGAGCGAAAAAACGCGACACATTAACTACTTAGAATTGTCAGCGGTATTTTTCGGACTGAAGTGTTTCGCAAAAGATTTGCGGAGCTGCGACATTCTCTTACGAATCGATAATACCACAGCAATCGCTTATATAAATCGGATGGGGGGGATCCAGCTCCAGAAATTAAGCAAATTAGCCAAAGACATTTGGATGTGGTGCGAGGAACGCGATCTCTGGATCGTTGCCTCGTACATCCCGTCTAAAGAAAATTCGGAAGCCGATTACGAATCTCGGCGATTAGAACCCGAAACCGAGTTCGAGTTGTCGACGGAAGCTTTTGGGAAAATTGTCGAATCATTCGGGGAACCAAAAATCGACTTGTTCGCGACAAGGTTGAATACGAAATGTCGTAAATACGTCTCCTGGTTCAGAGACCCGAACTCGTCATCGGTTGACGCATTTACCATTAACTGGGACTCAACTAAGGTTTACGCGTTTCCACCATTCGCGATAATTCTGAGAGTTCTGCAAAAAATTAGGACGGAAGGTGCAAGAGGCATTGTCGTCGTGCCACTCTGGCCGGCACAACCCTGGTTCCCACTATTCATGGCAATGTGTGAATCGGAGCCAATCTATTTCGAACCAAATATTAATTTGCTGCGTTCCTCAAACAGGGAAATTCATCCTCTCTGGAAACGGATTACCCTGGTTGCCGCGATGCTTTACGGAAGGCTTTTGAGCGAAGAGGTGCGCCCAAGAATTCGACGGAAATTATGCTTAGCTCACTAAGCAAAGCATCAATCAGCCAATACAACAGCGCATTGAAAAAGTGGTGGAAGTTCTGCAACGAAAAATCGCTTGACCCGTTATCCAGTTCGGTAACGGACATTATATCATTCTTCACGGAACAGTTTAACAGTGAATCGTGTTATGGCACCCTAAACTGCGCGCGCTCGGCGATCGCACTACTATATGAACCGGAAATAGGTCAAACTCTCGGCGAAAATAGTAATGTCAAACGGTTTTTTAAGGGAGTAGGAAACATAAGACCTCCCGCAGCAAAATATGACACAACATGGGACCCCAAGGTAGTCTTGGATTACATCGCGAAATGGCCTTGCGAGGCAGAAACGAATCTCGAAAAGTTGTCGAAAAAACTCGTCACTCTGCTATCCCTGGTCACGGGACAGAGGATGCAAACCCTTTCGCTAATCGACACGCGGAACATCCAAAAAATCGAAGATCACATCGAGATAAAAATCTCAGATCGGATTAAGACTTCGGGACCTGGGAGACTGCAGCCAACGTTAATCCTTCCGTATTATCACGAGAACAAAAACATATGCGCGGCTTCAACTCTCGACTATTATATCGAGCGCACGAAACTTTTAAGGAACAACGCACACAAACTTTTTATATCGTTCAAGAAACCTTTCAGAATTGTAACGTCCCAAACACTTGCTCGCTGGATAAAAGATACTCTTCACAAAAGCGGTATCGACACGAATATATTCACCGCGCACAGCACGCGGCACGCGTCAACGTCGACGGTGAACAGGAAGGAAGTTAGTATAGACGTTATACGTAAAGCAGCAGGCTGGACCAAAAATTCAAACACGTTCGCAAGGTTTTACAAATTGAACATTATTCCAAATAAGGATATTTTTGCTAAGGCCGTTCTAGATACATAAGTCCAAGTTCTTCACAGAAATCATAAGCCTATTGTTACACAACTGTCAGGAAAATAAACAATGTTCTAAGAGAACTCTACAGTCCTCTAGAAATTTAATCCGCCGTAACTTGCGTTAAACATCTACGGGAATGATCTAGAGGAAGAGGCGCGACATACAATTATGCAATTAAACGAACTTACTTGTAAGGAAGTTCTATTGTAATTGTATGGAGCGCCTCTTCCGAATAGATCAGACCCACCCTTGGAAACCCTTATTCAACAAAGGTTAAATAACCCATAAACGTTACGGCAGCACTTTGAAAAATAAAGCAAAACACGCGAGTAACGCGGTGATAGCCGAGGGCAATTGTTTTTCACAGCTAACAGCTTTAAAATTGTGGCGACTTTGGTGTGGAGTAGGGGTACTACGGGAATGATCTATTCGGAAGAGGCGCTCCATACAATTACAATAGAACTTCCTTACAAGTAAGTTCGTTTAATTGCATAATAAGAGTGTTATGTTGTAACGAAATATGTATATATATACTATTCAAGTAAATTACCACAATCAATGTAAATTTCGAAGATCCAATACTTTATGCTATGCTGGATTGACGGCGATTGCAGTTACTTCTTATTCGATGAGATCGATCGCCGACGATGTGCCCCGACGAACTTTGCCTCACAATTCTTGGCTTCCCTTCGATTGTTACGAATCTCTGTTGGGCTACACGATTGCTTACATCCACCAAATCGGCACCCTTCTTGCTGGCGCCTCGATCAACGTCGCCTTCGACACTCTTGTCCCTGGATTGATGGTGCAAACATGCGCGCAATTGCATATCCTCAAACATCGATTTCGCGAAATGCCGACGGATTTGGTAGATAAATCAAATTTAGACATTCCAAATTCGGAATTGACGCTACTTTCGCAACGTGTTAAACATCACATAAAGATATTCGAGTTAAGTAGGTCGTCTGATAAATTATATTTTTAAACCGAATATAAATATTAATAATTTTCACAAAAAAAAAATAAAAAAAAATCTTGCAGATTTGCTAAGACATTGAACAATCTTTTCGGTCTTACGATATTTCTTCAATACACAATCAGCACTATAGTACTGTGCGTTAGCGTCTTCGAGCTCTCGAAATTTGATATTTTCAGCACGGACTTCACGACCCTTATGATGTACCTTGCGTGCATGTTGGTTCAGATTTTTATGATCTGTTTTTATGGATGCGAAGGCACGTTCGAGGTGTGCAAAAGATTTTTTTTCATTTGATTTTTTTTTTATATTTTAATATTTAGTATATCATTTGCTACCGACATTTCTCAATTATTCCAGAGTACGAATGTGGGTGATGCTATTTACGAAATGGATTGGACTTCGATGAGTATAAATACAAAGAGAAGCTTACTCACCATAATGATCCGGACTCTTAGGCCCATAAAATTCACGAGTTTTTACGTAATAACACTCGATCTCGATTCATTCAACAACAAGTAAGTGCATTGCTGAAAAAAGATCGTTAAATTGACACCAAAATAATTATTTATTTTTATTACAGCTTCTGAAATTGTCTTATTCGGCGTACAACGTACTCCAACACAAAGGGTGATAGGCAAAAACATATTGTAATGGAATTTGTACAACTTCTTCCGTAGAAAATATATAATTTTTGGTGAAGCATATTGCAATAATTGTTTCGATTATCACAAAATCCGTGACGCGGCTATCTATGTGCAATTAATCGTATAATATCGATTTGATATTCACTTTTTCTTGTATCAATTTTTGATATTCTGCATACATGTTGAACCGGCAGTCTTGCCAGTCAAAAGTTGAAATACTTTTCATCGAAAATTACAAAAAAATCACAATAAAACAATGAACATATTACGAGAACATATTTCTTGACGATCCACACAATTCGCTATGTCACTCTGCATCGCCTCTTGCATCGCCGGATAACAGTAAGCGAACAAAAAAAGTGTCACAAAAATAAAGTACGTTGTCTATAGTAAGAACGAAGCATTACATAAAATATGGGTGTACCGAGAGTCGCGTAGGAACACATGAATTATAGACACTGCTGTTGGGTATGTCAATTCGGGTAATGTACAGTGTCGAAGTGACCTGTAGACAGAAAGATAGAAAAATATAGCTTGTCAAGGGGACGAGGACACGATAAATTACACCGGCAACCCTTTACAATAACCCTCTTTACATTAATAGCGTAGACAAGTCTCATGTAGACCCGAGCGTCTCTCAACACTTGGTGACGGTAGATACCAAACCTAGTAATAGTTTTTTTTTATTCTGCAAACACTGTATAGAGACGGTTGCTAAAAAAATATAGCTTCCCGAATGGAGACGTTCTGGAGACACGTCGACACGCCCTCTCTTTACATTAATATACCTAATCGTCTCCAGAGTTTCGCACTAATTTATTACAAACATTGCAGATACAATGCAGTATGTTTTAATAAAAAAAAATTCGAATTTTCGACGTCAGTAGACTTTTTTGTGCCGAGACGATTTTTTGCGAAAAGACAGTCCCTTGTTTTTTTTTTGTTCCAAAATATAAACATACATAAGATACGATGCATGTATTATCGTGGAACTTTATGATTTTAAGATTGTGCGGTTTATGGAGACCCCGAGAATGGTCGTGCGGTTGGAAGAAAAATCTATACAACACTTATACCTGTTTCACGATATTTCTTACGTTTACCTTCACGATCACGGAA
The DNA here is from genome assembly GCA_934046635.1 of Buathra laborator. Classification (NCBI taxonomy): domain Eukaryota; kingdom Metazoa; phylum Arthropoda; class Insecta; order Hymenoptera; family Ichneumonidae; genus Buathra; species Buathra laborator. The sequence goes on from OW203892.1 coordinate 15,923,299, forward strand.
CTCATAGAATTCTTCATGTTAATCCACGATGTTGACGAAGTCGTGAACAATAGTTTAATGCTACTATCGATGCTCGGTATATGCTACAAAATTGGAAATTTTGTCTATAAACGTGAAGAAATTGTCGAAGTTACCGATATACTGAATAACGATATATGCCGACCACGAGGAAAGGAGGAACTTCTGATACAGAAGAGATTCGATGCCAGATGCAGGTCAGCTAAATTGACACCAATCAATGTTAACATGCATTATGAATTTTTGTTTTTTTTTTTTGGGTATGAATTGAATTTGTGTGAATTTGTGCACATTATCGAAGGAACAATACTTTATTGTTCGGTGGACTGTCACAATTCGCTGTGGTTGCGATAAGCGTAGGATCATTTTTGGCAAACGTACCTGAACGCACACTGCCATTCAAGGCATGGTTACCCTTCAATCACACGAGTTTCTACGGCTTTTGGATAGCTTTTCTTCATCAGATATTGGCCCACGCAATGGCTGCGACTATCGGCAGTATTCATGACACTCTATTCTACGGGTTAATGGCACAAGCTTGCGGTCAACTGAACATTCTTAAATCGCGTTTTCACTCGATGCCAGTTACGATACGAGCGATAAAATCTGGCGAAACCAGCGTCGAGGCTATCGAGAGGGACGAAATGAAAAAATGCGTTCGACATCATCGCGAGATATTAAGGTAAATCGAAGAATCAATAAGAGTCACAAAAACGATTCCTTTTCCCCATGAAAATAAAATTATAGTGAGCTATATACAAGACATCGAACTTTTCATCGCAAACTATAATAAACTATATAATTTATGTCATTTTTTTGACATAGGGAAAGGTGGGGCAGAATGAACCACTTTCGTAATTGAGGGATTTGTCGATATACACAACACTTTTTCAGTACTTTGTACGAAAAAATAGATTCATCCCACCCCTTTTGAGTATCGAGATGAAAAAAAAATGGGGCAAAATAAACCCCAATGAATCAAATGCATGGATTCAATGTATAAAAAAAAAAATGAAAAAATTTGAGTGTAAAATAATTCACTACCTATAAGTGATTTGTATACTATTCGCGTCAAGAAATTTAAATTTCCCAATAATGGACGACGTTTTTTTAAAGAAAATTTATCAAATTATAGTTCTATTTATCCCCATTTATATTTCTTGTATCGATCGATTTTAGCCCATGAAACTAGAAAGTTGAACTTCGCTGAAATTTCATTGAATTTTAGAGGTGATCCATTTTGCCCCAAGATTCGAGGCTGCGCGACTGTCCCATTATGACCCACGCATCTATACATTTTATGTATCCGTCATACATATCCGATATAATAGGGATATATTTTTCAAGATACATCAGGCAACATTATCGATCAAAATACAGAATTTTCTGCCATTTTATGTAAAGATATATCGTTTATATACGGGAATATATATTTTACTTGTATGAAAATACATGGGAATTGTAAAAAAAGAACTAATGTACACACTTTTTTACGCTTATCAGATTCGTCGAATGGTCGAACGACATATTCAGTCTCGTAATATTCATCCAATTCTCCGTCAGCACATTTGTCATATGCGTGAGCACCTATACGCTCTCGAATACGAGTTTTCTTAGTGCCGAATTTACATTTGTAATCGTGTATCTGGCGTGCATGTTAGTGCAGATTTTTCTTATGTGTTGGAATGGAAATGAGGTGATAGTCGATGTAAGTCACTTGAATCACTGTGAAAAATATTTTTTCGCTTAAACTACGAGCTTCAAGATTTTATCGATGGCAGAGTGTGAACGTTGGTACAGCAGTATACGAGATGGATTGGGGATCACTCAAGCAAAGTACAGTAAAAGATCTCCGAATTATTATGACTCGATCGCTGGAACCCATCAAATACACAAGTGGTCACGTAATCACACTGTCGCTTGATTCATACAACAGCGTCAGTATATTGAAAAAATACATATTAATTTTTATTAATTTTTTTTTTTTTTTTCATCGGGTCTCATGAAATTTCCTGATTGATGAAAAATAAAATTTGCCTTTACTTCACGCAGCTGATGAAACTTTCCTACTCGGTATACAATTTACTGCAGCGAACATCGTCGTAACAATGATACAATACTCAGCCTACGAAAACTTCGATACCTCGAATACCATGCGAAGGCATTAGTAGCTAAAGAGTTACTGGGCTGCTGCACCCTTCAAGAGACTTCGAGTTGCGCACTAAAAAACAATATATATTGAAGGTTGTCGGCCTCCCTATGGAGCAATTGTGGAAAGACTCGGAGTCCCTATACTGTATAATTACTCGCTGAATAATTGACAATGCATGGATGACAATATTTCTTTTTTATTTCCTACATTTCGAGATCTCGATATTCGCTCAGCAAGTAAAATCGATCGATGTGAAAAAAAAATGTTGCAGTCACGTGAAATATTAAGCAATTTTTACAGAGAGAACTGACAGTATCAGACAATGCAGCCTCATCAGAAAATTGGTCATGAATACATAATGAAACCCGCGCGCCGCGCATGTACTCTACTCTTCGGGAGAAAGGGAAGGAAAACGAGTTTCTTTCATTACACGTCTACATTTTGATCCGCACACAACCGAGTCTCCCCTGATACGTTTATCTCGAGATGCAAGTATTATCATTTATTTTTACTACAATGAAATGGTTCGGAGTTTGGCGACCGATTGAATGGTCTTCAGAGTGGAAAACGAAACTCTACGGAATATACACTATGTTCGTTATCCTCGTATTGTCATTTGCCTCCTTATCGAAAATCGTCTATCTCGTTAAATTCGTAAAAGACGTCGACGAAATTGCAAACAGTTCATTTTTATTTCTCACGGAAGTTTGCGTCATCTACAAAGTTATAAATATTTTGAACAACCGACGAGATATTATACGATTCACAGAGAGCCTAACTAACGATCTCGGTAAACCAAACGATCCTGAAGAAGTCAACATTCAGAAGAAATTTGATAGATGGATCGGGTGAGTAAAAAAACTCTCATTAATCTCACATTTCCAGTATAGATGCATCAGTGAATAACTTCGCAATTTTTTAAAGTGCGCCATTTAATTTTTAAGACAAAATCTTTTATCGTACGATGCGCTCGTCGGTACAACGATTTTTTTTACCAATGTTGTAAATTATCTCAACAATTTTCCTCGACGAACTTTGGCTTACAACGCTTGCTTTCCCTTCGATCATTCGACGGCCATCGGTTACTCAATCGCATATCTTTATCAAGTCATCGCTCTGGGCCTCTATGGCATTTTATGCATTGCCTACGACGCACTATTTTGTTGTCTTATGGGACAAGCGTGCGCTCAATTGAGAATTCTTCAATATCGATTGAAATCTATGCAAAATACTGTTCTCCTGAGTTTAGAAAATAACAAAAAATTAAATGACGCGTTGAGCGTCGAAGAGGTGGAGAACAGAGCGCTGCAACGCTGCATTCGTCATCATTACGATATTTTCAAGTAAATATAATTAATCGACAATAAATTGATCGAAAGAATTTATGGAAAATTAAATATCACTACTCAGATACACGAAATCGATGAACGAAGTCTTCGGTGGAGTAATATTCGTTCAGTCGGCTATTAGTACATTTGTTCTGTGCTGCAGCATCTACATGCTTTCCCAAATGAAAATCTTCAGTCCCGAATTCACTTCCATGGCTGCTTATTCCATTTCCATGTCCACACAGATATTTTTGTACTGCTGGTATGGAAACGAAGTAACACTCGAGGTAATCCGACATAAAATTCAACTAACTCCCTTTATCCTATTTAATTTAAATAAAATTTGAATTTATATATAACTCGCAGAGTATGGATATAAGAAATGCTGTTTACGCGATGGAATGGACAAATTTGAAAGTACGAACGCAAAAAAATCTGTTGTTGCCGATGGCTCGTACCTTGGAGCCTATTAAATTCACGAGTGCCAATATAATCGTATTGTCTCTCGACACCTATAAAAGTGTGAGTGCCCCCTGTAAATTATGAATTATTTATCGCATTATTAAAATCAGAATTACGTATTTAATACGGACTTCTATACAGAAAATGCGGCCTTCTGATTTTAGTCACGCTATACGCGGCCAAATGTATGGAGAAAAAACCATTCAAGAAAAAATATATACTCCACAGCTTATAAAATTATCGTATTCGATGTACAACTTGCTTCAACGAAAATCTGAATAGTGGAATTGTTATTGCGTGCAAAAACAAGGAGAACATACATAGAACGTTAATCGTAGAAATATTGTCACCTGTTTTGCTGTATTACTGAATGCCAGTAATTGTTTCAGACGATGCAATAAAATTTGGGCGTTTAAAAAAAATGACAATGTTATATAAATAGTGTTACGTCTGGCGAATTTTAAAATTTTATTCGCCAACGCAACTTAGAAATAACCAAATTTTACAAAATTTAATATCTACTGAGAGTGAAAAAGAGAATAAAGAGTAGGGAGGGGAGCGAAGGATAAACCGAAATACACGCATTGCACGTGATTTCATCATGGTCTTCGAGTATAAAAAAATCAATAATTGGACAATAACTAAACATCTTTAAATCAACGAATAAGGAATATTCAATGATTGGCATAGTAACAGTCATATAACTCAAACTTGAGCTTAGTGAATATTCGAGTTACTAGAGGGGTGGTATCGGCATCGGAAGTATCTATTCGCATTGTTTAAACCGAGCTGTCTTGGCAATCCGAATCCTTCTTTTGCGTACATCCGAAAGTGAACTTCTTATCGCTCCAACACCATGGCAAGCACCTCACAGATATATACAACTGTGCAGCCAGAGAATCGGTGTGACTGTTTCTAAGGAGCCGATTCGAGAAATTACCGTCACCGTTAATGAGTGCAGCACCTCTCGAATAATTTATTAATAATCATTTTTGGACCAACAATGTAATAACCAACAATTAACTTAACCATTGATATTTAATCGGGATACAACAACTAAATAATCTCAGAATTCTTCTGATAAACAAATCGTCTTTAAACTTCGTTAATTACCGTAAAATCGAGCATGTATTTGAATATTTGTGTCACATCGTTATTAAACAAAAATATAAAAATATAATTAAACTACTTAAATAAGATTTTCGTATTTAATTTGTTATTTTCCATTGTAATCATCGTAGAAATTCAATTCAAATTCGACAATTAATCTTTTTAACCAAACAAAATAATTATCGCAATAATTAACTATAAAAATTACTGTTTAAACTATAAATCGTTAATTCATAAATTTACTATTCATAAAAGACAGACCGATCGATAATTACTTGAGGTGGGAGTAGACGCTTCAATGAGGAGAAGTATGGGCCAGGAGACCCCCCGGGATAATCAATAAATATGAGACCCAAAGCGACCAGAGGGCAGTCATCATAATTTTATTCACTATACGAGAGTATGAGAAATCGGTAGTCGTAATTTCTTTCTCATCATACGAGAGTATTAAAAATCAGGAGTCGTTGTAATTTTGTTACGATCTTACGACAGTACGGAAAATATCAGAATAATCTGAAAATTATTACAATACGAATTTCGAAATACAACAATACGAAAGTTCTACAACGATAACGGAAATTATCATAAACACTTAAACAATAATCCGTTCATCGGAAATTATACAAAGGCCATTTCATCAACAAACATTCTGACAGTTAAATAAATCTACAACATTTTGAAAATAATATAAAACTGTGAACTGACTTCTACGAATTTTAACATTGTTCGAAACGGGGAATAGTCAGAACTTTGAACGACACTTATAACGTTTTTCGGGACTTTAAAAATATAACGGGAATTAAACTGTAAAACCAAATAAATCAAATTATCAAAAGTAAATTAAAAAGTGTATTTGTGTGAATCAAAATTTTAAATAAATCTCAACGTTAAATTGAAATTTCCGCGAAGTGTTAAACAATTTATTTCGAATTAAATAAATTCGACTGTTAATATCAACCTCATCGTAAATACATCATCATCAAATATCTACACAACCAATTGGAAATTCTTGAAGGAAGGAAGGACGTACTTGAACTCTCGATCATCTTTAACTAAATCCATCTAATTCAACATAACAAATTAAGTCAACATCTAAATTTTACTTTAATTCATCAATCAACAATGTAAGTTTTTCCCATCAAAACATTCATTTTACGGGTAACATGGTTATCCAATATAACCAAATAAATTTCGATCGTGATTATAAATCAAATACAAGGAGAAGGCCTCCTTTAAATTAAAGTGTGATATGAATGCGTGAGTTCTTCGGCCTCTGGTAACGAGTACCAAGGTAACGAAGAGTATACCGGGTCGCGATTGTTGCGAGCGCTGGTCAGCGACTACGCGCGGATCAAATTTCACTACGAGACGCATCGAGCGTACGGCGTCTTATCGGAGAATTTTTGTAGTAAACACATCTGTCATATGGTTAATACGCGGTTACTATACGCGTACTACGATTCAGTGATTCTCTTCACATACGTTATTATTTCTTTTGCATCGACCATTTAAATCTTTAACACGGCGCACTCTGTACCCTATCCTGAGTAACTCTCCGAAAGGTCAGACTCAAAAAGGGAATAAGTCGGATAAAGCGCCTCAATGGTACAAAACGTGTAAAAGGGAATTTTATTCCTTGACCGTAATTACCGAGGAAATGCTGATTTGGACGTAACAATAGTATAGGTAATTGTTCAACGATTTTTCAATCGAAAGAGATAATGAATACATCGATTAGGATCATTTGTATCAAAAAATGAAAAAGTATTGCGCGCTGTAATCTAAACTTACCGATCGACGAGTGAAGCTGACAATATCGGTCACAAAACCGATTTCAAGATCCCGATCGACGATATCATGAATCGTTCTCGTCTGAAGCGTCTTAAGGTTGACGCTGATGTCGTCGAAGAATTGCCACGCATATTAAATTATTTTTCATTTTGATAAAATCGACCACAAAAAAAAAATTTTTAAATTAAGCATATTGTTTTTATGAAAAAAGATAAATTCGATTACGAAAATCGCGCGACTGGAACGCATCCAGCGTGCGATTAAATACATCAACATTTTTAATTGCGATTCCATCAACTGCGTAAATAATAACTATTGGCAATGAATTAAATAATATCGCATTTATATTCACTTTCTCTTACTTTAACTCCACTCTCGTTAGAAATAAGTAACATTTTTCATCGAGACAAAGATATTGTAAGAATATATTTCTCGACGGCTCACTCGATTTCTCGGTATCCCAGCGTCGTCTCTTGTGCAATGGAGTGGACGTAAGCAATGGAAAAGAAAATGTCACGAAAATAATCTGCGACGTCTATAAGTCCAAAGTATTACGTAACTTGTAGTTCGATGCACCAAGGGATACAAGAAAAAACTGACAGTCCATTCAATAATACGAGTTGCTGTGAATATGTCAATTCTGATAACGCCTACTTTGCCACTGAACTATCAACAATGATACAGGAAAATATACAATAGAACAACTTATCGTCGATTGAATTATAGTACAAGCTGTCGTTGGGTATGCGAAGTCTGATAATGGATACGCTTCGACTAAGCTGAAGACAAAGAAATAGAAAAATATAGTTCGTCAAACCCTTCTCTGTACTTTAATAGCGTAAAGACACGTTCGAGTTATACCCGAATGTCTTGCAGCGCTTGCTTATCAATATTTCTATGACGTTTGATATCGAATCTAATAATAGTTTTTTTGCACACATTCCCGACTACAGATGTACTGTAGCTACTCTCTCACGCCTTTTCATTACAATAATCTATCTAATCGTCCCAAACGTTTCGCAACAATTCATCATAAATATTACACAGATGATACGCTGTGTACGGACACAATTTTTCTAATTCTTCACTTCAGTCGACGTCCTTATTCCAAGAACATCTTTTCGCAAAAAAAGTAAAAAAATAAAAAAAACAGTTACTCTTTTGTGCACACGATACAAAATTACACAACGATGCATGTGTTGCCGTGGAACTTTACGATTTTACGTTTGTGCGGTTTGTGGAGACCCCGAGAATGGTCGAGCGGTTGGAAGAAAAATCTATACAGTACTTACACCTGTTTTACGATACTTCTTACGTTTACCTTTACAATTTCGGAATTCGTGGAATTCATTGTGTCGATCGACGATGTTGACGAAGTTGCAAACAATAGTTTGATGCTACTATCGATGCTCGGTATATGCTATAAGATTGCTAATTTTGTTTACAAACGGAAAGAAATTGTTGAGCTCACGGAGATACTGAGAAGCGATATATGCAGACCAAAGGGAAACGAAGAAATTTCAATACAAATGAAATTCGATGCTAGATGCAGGTCAGCAAATTGACGCAATTCGGCGACAAGCATGCATGACAAAAAAAAATAATCTTTGATTTTTTTTTTTGAAAATGAAATGAATTTGTACGAATTGTCGAAGGCATAATACAATATTGGTGGGTGGACTATCACAATTCGCTGTGATTGCGATCAGCGTAGGATCATTTTTGGCAAACGTACCTGAACGCACACTGCCATTCAAGGCATGGCTACCCTTCGATTACACGAGCTTTCATGGCTTTTGGATAGCTTTTCTTCACCAGATATTGGCCCACGCGATGGCAGCGACTATCGGCAGTATTCATGACGCTCTTTTCTACGGGTTGATGGCCCAAGCTTGCGGTCAACTCAGCATTCTTAAGTCACGCTTTCGCTCGTTGCCAGTTACGATACGAGCGAAGATATCAGGCAAGACTAGTGTCGAGACTGTTGAGAGAGAAGAGATGAAGAAATGCGTTCGACATCATCACGAATTATTGAGGTAAGTCGATGTGCCGATAAAAAAACAAGTTATGTATAATTTATCAGAAAATGTTTTTTGACATCATTTTTTTAATTGTCGTCAGATTCGTCGAATGGTCGAACGATATATTCAGTCTCGTAATATTCATTCAATTCTCCGTCAGCACAATTGTCATATGCATGAGCACTTATACGCTCTCGAATACAATTTTTCTCAGTGCCGAATTTACTTTTATAACTGTGTACCTGTCCTGCATGATCGTGCAAATATTTCTTCTCTGCTGGAATGGAAACGAGGTGATTATTGAAGTGAGTTACTGAAATGATTGATTTTAAGTTCAAAATACGGTCCAATTCCGGCAGCTTGGCGTGGGGTTACACGGTAGCGTCTCGACTTGTGAATACTTTTTTTTTAAGGGATCGTTCTAGTGTTACGGGCCAAAAGTAGCTGATTTTTACGATTTTTTTTCGATGACAAAAATACGCTAATCAGTCTAACGTTTTTATGACAAATCAAAGCACTCATGAAGAACAACAAAAAAAAATTGTAAATGTTTATATTAATTTTTTTTACAGTTTTGTTGAGCGGTTGAAAATGGCTTACAATAAGATTGTCTCCTGCGGTGTACATTCCTCTAATAATAGTAAATATTGTCTAAAACAAAATTTGAAAAATGATCATTAATCAGGATGAAAGCAGCTATCGCCCTAAGGAGATTTTTTTTTTTCGATCAAAATTGACAAAATTGCGGCGATGTGAAAAAAAACGTATTGATTTCAGCCTTTTTTCGACAGTTTTTCGTTAAAAAAATATGAAGATTTAGAAAAAAAAAAAGCTTCCTTACCACGATAAAGAATTGCGTGAAGAATGTTGTGTCAAAATTTGAGACGAATAGCTTGAAAATTCTTCCTTTGAGAGTATAAACCATGTACACTGCTTGTAAAAAGATTTCTTGAAAATTTTACACTAGAATCGTCCCTTCAGTACTTGGCGTCGAGACGTTGCCGGGTAACTTCCTTTGCCAAAACGAATATATATTTTTCGTTGAAATTTGACCTTCAAGATTTTTTCAATCGCAGAGCGTGGGCGTTGGCACAGCGGTATACGAAATGGATTGGGCATCACTTAAGCAAAGTACTGTAAAGGATCTTCGAATGATTATGACTCGATCGATAGAGCCGATCAGATACACAAGTGGCCACATAATCATATTGTCGCTTGATTCCTACAACAGTGTCAGTATATGCAAACAAATATAAATGGATTTCGAAATTTTTTTTTTTTTTTTTTTTCTTCGAGTCTTATGAACTTTCTTGATTAATGAAGTATCAAATTTGTGTTTATTTCACCCAGCTTATGAAACTGTCTTACTCGGTGTACAACTTACTGCGTACATCATCGTAATAATGATACAATACTCGGTCCACGCATATTTCTGTGTCGCACCCTCGATGCGAACGAATTGATGGCTAAGGAGTTACTGGGCCATTGCACCCTTTAAGAGACAGGTAGTTGCGCACTGCGGAAAATAAAATTCGAAGTTATCGGACTCCTTTCGAAACATTTGCAAGAGGACGTGGCACTCCTGTACTATATAACTACTATCTGAATAATTGAAATTGCGCGGACGACAATGTCTTTTCTTATTTCTCTTTATTTACCATTTCTTAAGGGCCTCAATATTGCGTCGGCAAGTAAAACCGATCGATGTGAAATAAGACTTTTGCCGTAAGGGGGTACTTCCGACAATTTTTACAGAGGGTAATAATACTGTCCGACAATACCTCTTTGTCGGAAATTTTTCTTATTAATAAGTAATGACTTTCACGGGCACTGCATGCATATTCCTCGGATGAGAAAAAAGAAAAAGAAAAGCTTTTCTTATTACATGCCAGAAATTTGGCACGCGCACAACTGAGCCTTTGTAGATACGTATATCTGGACATGCAGGTATTACCGTATATTTTTACCACAATGCAATGGCTCGGAATTTGGCAACCGATTGACTGGTCCTCGGAGTGGAAATCAAATCTCTACCGAATGTACACTTTGATTGTTATCCTTCTGTTATCGTTTACTTGTATATCGAAAATCGTCTATCTTGTTAAATATGTAAAAGACGTCGACGAAATTGTAAACAGTTCATTTTTATTCTTAACGGAGGCTTGCGTAATATACAAAGTTGTGAATATTTTGAACAGCCGAAGTAATATTGTAAGATTCGCAGAAACCCTAACGAATGACCTCGGTAGACCCAATCCAAATGATCCAGAAGAACTAAGGATACAGACGGAATTCGACACACGGATCAAGTAAGTAAAAAAAAAACTCATTGTAATCACAAATCTCCGGTATAAAAATATATGGATTAACGATTTGGCTATTTTTTTAATGTGCGTTAATTCATTTTTAAGACAAAAAACTTTGTCATACGAGGGGTTAGTCGGTTCGACGATTTTTGTTACGTATGTTGCAAATTATCTGAACAACGTTCCTCGACGAACTTTGGCCTACAACGCCTGCTTTCCTTTCGATCATTCGACAAACATCGGTTACTCGATCGCATACCTTTACCAAGTTATCACTCAGGGCCTCTACGGAATTTTGTGCGTCGCTTACGATACTTTGTTTTGCGGTTTTATGGGACAAGCCTGCGCACAATTGAGACTCCTCCAGCATCGTTTGCAATCAATGCAAAATACAGAGTATAGAAAATGACAAGATATCGAATAACGACGTGGAGAATAGAGTGCTGCAACGCTGCATTCGTCATCATCGTGATATTTTCAAGTAAATATTATTATTATTAATTCATAATAAACTACTCGAATATATATATGGAAGATAAAATATAATGTTATTAACCAGATATACGAAATCGATGAATGAAGTTTTCGGTTTAGTCATATTTGTTCAGTCGGCCATTAGTACGTTTGTTCTGTGCTGCAGCATCTACATGCTCTCCCGAATGAAAACTTTCAGTTCCGAATTCACTTCCCTGGCTGCTTATGCGATGTGCATGCTGATACAAATATTTCTGTACTGCTGGCATGGGAATGAAGTAACACTAGAGGTAATCCCATACAAAATTGATCAAACCCTCACTCCGGTCGCGTACTTTTCTACGCGGATAATGTTGATTATTGAAATAACCGATTTATCCGCAGAGCATTGATATAATAAATGCTGCATACGCTATGGAATGGACAGCCTTGAAAGTGAAAACACAAAAAAGTTTGGTGATGCTTATGGTTCGTACCTTAGAGCCAATAAGATTCACGAGTGCCAGCATAATAGTATTGTCGCTTGACACGTATAAAAGTGTGAGTTCAAAGTCCAAGCGAATTTTTTATCAAGCAACTAAAATTAGAATGACGTACTTTCCACACAGAAAAACACCCTTCTGATTTCAGTAACTCTATATTATTTTACGAAAAAAATAATAAATATTCAATAAGAAATAAATACTTCACAGCTTGTAAAACTCTCATATTCGATGTACAACTTGATTCACCAAACACCTGAATAGTGACATTGTACATTCACCTAACAAGAGTACGACATACAACATAGGATGTCAATCGCGTCAATATTATATTGTGTCTTACCGTGAGAATATGTGCCAGTAATTGTCTCAAGAGATATAATATTTGCGCACTTTTTTTATTGGGTTTCGTAAAGGACCGATTTTTTTAGAATCGTATGTTATAGCGCTATAGAACACATAGTATAACTGAACTGCAATTGGTTCCGTTCAATGTACTGATGTATATAAGCGTATGTCATTTATGAAAATACATACTTAGCAAATACAATCGCGAGATTTTTGTTTTTTTTTTCCTGAGAATGAAATGTCATTGTACACGTTCTCTCAAAAGAAGAAATTTGTTCGACACCATCAAAGAATATTGAGGCATATCGATAAATCGATAAGAAGAGAAAAGAAGGTATTCATGCAATTTTTTCCGGTCTCATTTGTCGCATCGCATTTGTCATTTTCATCAGCACTTATACCCTCTTCAATACCAATTTTTTCAGTGTCGAATTTATTTTGGAAATCACTGAAACAAAATATTTAAAAAAACTTTCATGAATCATAATAGTTGTGATTTTTTTGCTTCGGCTTGGGGGTCGTCATTGCCGAAGCTTCTAAAAATACATATGAATCATAATGATTCAAACGCTGAAATTCAACAGGTACATTGCTTACGCCACATCATAATTTTGCCACGCGATTCGTAGATCAGTGTCTGAATATCCGGGAATAAAATATTCCCAATCTTTTTTTACTATATAATTAAAGCACCGAACGTCCTCAGGTAATTGACAACGAATTTTATCTGTATTTTACACAAATGATGAAACTATTTTACTCGGTGTACAATTTACTGCCGTGAATAATCTCGTGATAATAAGACGATACTCAGGTTACACTGTTATCGCTCACTCGATGGAAACGATTTGACGCATAGAGAGTTACTAGGCCGTTGCACACTTTAAGTGACACGATGTTGCGCATAAAAAAAAAATAAGGAAATATTGTCGGTTTCCTTCTGAAATAATAATGGAACGTCTTGGCGTTTTTGTCCGGCATAATTACTCGCTGAATAATTGATAATGAATGTACGAGAACGTCTTTTTTTATTGCGCGTATCTGAAGGGTACTTATTGCTTGACAAGTAAAACCGATCGATGTGATATAAAATTGTATTGCCAGAGGGAATGACGCCCTCTGACGAATGGAGACGGTTGTTCATTTCCAAAAGGGTCTTCGAAAACGAACGTGACTTTTCTTCGAACTGTCGGATTAGTGCCATAAAAAGTAAGAATGTTAATGTCGAGTACCGGTAAATGTCAAGTGCCCTTCGCTACAACTGCGGGCGCCGAGCTCATATAACGACCACTGAGCGTCGGGCCAGGGGGATGTTTGGAAAGTTTCGTGAACAATAGAAGGCCCTCGCGTGGGCCCCTGAAACATAGACGAGAGGGAAGAAACCGAGAGACTTAGATAGAGACAGTACCGTAAGGAAAAGGATGAAGGAGTTGCTGGTTACGGAGAGCACTACATGAGAGCTCGAGAGTGGGGATGCTTCGGGGAGACTTCGAAGCCTCCTCCGGGTAACAAGACGAGTAGTCTTGGAGGAAACACGAAATGTTTAGAGTCGCGAGCTATCCGGGTGTTTTACACACCTTGTATAGATATAAGACTAAGAATACTTTGTCTATCGTATCTTATCTTTGTACATTTACTGATATAGTGTTTTACCGTTCAATACATCGTGTTTTGATATCAATACATATACATTACTTCCATGACTCGCGTTTCGAATCATTCAACGAACCACTCAAATTAAATCCTTCCCGGGACTTCAGGCGCGAATTTCTTTTCGCCACGGCAACAACGAATCGTGTCCAATAGCAGCAGCTCACGGAGAGCCAATCAACAATACGCGACAAAAGTCACGGCATTGGGCCGTAACATATCACGTCTGCTATGGAATTGTCGTCGGCTTCCAAAGTTTGACAGATAGAATGAACGGAAAAAAAATAAATAGTCGCGATAGTTTTAAATTTTATTTGGCAAATTGCAATAATTTTGGATATTCGATGATTCTTCTTTGTGAAATTATAACCAAGTTTTTCAGTGCACCCGTGAAATTTATGATTTTTATTACGAATGTGAATGATGTATTGTAATATATTGTGAATGGTTTCGTTCAAAATATATTATTTTCGAAATAAAAAGGGCTAATATTTGTAAATCAATGTGTGATATTTCGTGTTTTATTTTTCGCAACCAAATTTTCTTTTCTGACATGATGAAAAATTGTTTTTTGGAAAATTAAAGTAACATAACCTTTAAAATAATTCCTCACTAGAAATAATTGTAGAATAAAAATATTAAGAAATGTTAGAATGTCTTCAAACTTGCTGTGCATAGTATTTTCGATGCAATGAAATATTGCTGAAAATTAGAAAAAAATTCGTTCGTAGGTTTCAAAATTGCAGCGCCGTATGGACCTTTGACAGGAGAAAATGGATTTTTAAATGGAAAATGCCTGGAAAAAATGTTCAGAGACGTCGGAATGTCTTCAAATTTGCTGTGCATAGTGCTTTCGATAAAATAAAATAATGCTGCGAAAAAGAAAAAATTTGGTTCGTAGACTTCATAATTGGAGCACCGTACGGACATTTAGCGGAACAAAATTGAATTTTTATTTTGGAACAACTCATTAAAGGCTTCGCAGTAGTTTCAAAATGTTTGTGCACAATAGTCATGATGTGATAAAACACTCCTGCGAAGGAGAACAAAATTGGTTCGCACCATCCAAAGTTACACTGTGATACGGACGTCCGAGAAGATAAATTCAGTGAAAAAGCTATTTTTATTCAACCGCAGGCTAAAAAAAATATTTCCAGTTATCGGAGTCACTTCAAATTAACTGCGCAAGAAGTTGGAGGTACACCGAAATAAATTCTGAAAAACTAATTTTTTTGGAGCATACGCTGCGGGGAATCCCCATCGAAAGCTGTGTGAAGAAGCCTCGATGGTCATTTTAATAGGCACTCTTTGCCTATTGTTATAGTGAGTGCCTAAAAAGGGCTTCTGTCATTACACGTCAGTACTTTAACCGGCACAAAACGCAACCTGTCCAGAAACGTATATTTCGACATGGAGGTATTATCGTACATTTTCACCGCAATGAAATGGTTCGGAATTTGGCGACCGATCGAATGGTCCTCGGAGTGGAAAACAAATTTCTACTGGATATACACTTTTTTTGTTATCCTTATGTTATTATTCAGCCCTCTATCAGAAATCGTGTATCTGGTGAAATTCGTAAGAAATGTCGACGAAATTGCAAGCAGTTCATTTTTATTTCTCACCGAGGCTTGCGTTTTCTACAAAGCTACGAATATTTTGAATAGGCGAAGAGATATTATACGGTTTACAGATAGCCCAACCAATTATCACGGCAGACCAAATGGTTCCGAAGAAATCAGAATATAGAATGAATGTGACCGACGTTTCAAGTGAGTAAAAAGCAAGTGAAAAACATTTAATTAATCTCCCAATTATACTGGGTAACTATGTAAGTAAAAAATTTAATGATTAAACAAACTTACTTGTAAGTGAAGTTCTATCATAATTGTATGTAGCGCCTCTTCCGAAAAGATCACGTATGTAGTACCCCCGCCCAGGCCCGGTTTCACCACATGTTTTAAAGTTTAATTAAACAAAAAAGGTTCGTGTCTGAATGTAGCCACCTATGCGATTGGTACATTCGATCTTCATCTCTTCAAAGCGTTGCCGTAGAGGCGCTACATACAATTATGATAGAACTTCACTTACAAGTAAGTTCGTTTAATCATTAAATTGTATTTCGCGCCTCTTCCTCAAGATCACGTATGTAGATGTTCAAAGTTAAATACGGCAACTTTAAATTATGTGTACTTAAGGACACGATGTGTTTCAACACTTTTAATGAACTCTTAACAAAATACATAGACAACAAAAAATTCACAATTATTGTTGCAACTTTTACAAACGCGTTATTGTGTAAATACACATATAGAAATCAAATTATTCGCAAGGTGTAACGACCGAAAAAAAAGAAACAATGTTTTGTTTTTCTTTTTAAATAGTATAGCTCTCGCAAACACGCTTCTATCTTCAATAACTGGTAAATCATAAAAAATTGCGAAAGTCATTGAATTTGCAGTCCACCCTGCCGTCTTTCGAATGCAATCAATATTTACTCCTTTCCTTTTAGCAGCTGATGTGGACGCATGACGGGTGCTATGAGCGGTGTAAATTTCTGTGTCAAGTCCACTTCTTTTTAGTGCGCTCTTCATCCATCGACACAAAGTTTGCGACGTTACAGCCTTATGAGGTCTTTTACACCCGATAAGTAGTGCATTTTCAGTACCTCGGATCTCTTTCGTTCGATCGAGATAGCACTCAAGCGCCGATGCGGCACAGATGCTTCGATTCTCATTGAAGAACGGCAAAATTAGATACGGTTGTTTTTTATTTTTCCCCGAAGTTTTTATCCGATCCGGAATCTTGATTTGTATCGATCCTTCGCGTTTTTCGACGTTACGAATATCGATCAATGAAAGAGTCTGCATTCGATGTCCTGTTACCAAAGCTATCAAACTAACGACTTTCATAACAAGAGTTTCTAAATCAATATCTTCATTAGGAAATTGATTAGACACATAGTCTAAAACAATCTTTGGGTCCCAAGTTTGATCGTATTTGGGATTCGATGGACGTATTCTGCTAATTCCCTTGAAGGCTCTTTTTATCCTGCTGTCTTGAGCCATTTCCGGTCCAACGATTAACGAAATAGCTGACCTCAGGCTATTTAGCGAGCCATGACTAGCTCCGTCTTCAAACTCCTTGTAAATAAGCGAGATAATATCCGAAATCGAGTTCGTATAAGGATTCGCGTTCCTCTCGGCGCAAAAATTCCACCACTTTTTTAAACTACCATCATACTGTTTTAACGACGATTCGGCCAGCGAAGATATCATGAGATCTATCGCTTCATCGGGAACTTCGTTGCGTCTGAAAGCGTTCCGGATAAAATTCCGGCCACCAGGGTAAGGCTCTTGTGTAGAGGATGTTGTTCTCGGCTTGAAGAAAGCAACAATCCTGGATTAGGCTCGAAATAGATAGGTTGTTTAACAAGCATCGCATGAAACAACGGATACCAGGCTTGGGCTGGCCAGTTAGGCACTATCAGGATACCTTTTGAACCTTCATCCTTTATTTTTTGTAATACTCGTAGTATAAGCGAGAACGGTGGAAAGGCGTAAAAAAAATATGGCGCCGAAGTGACGAGGAAAAATGATAAAGATTATCAGGTAATCAAACAGCTTTTACGGCACAGAGATCAAAACGTTTATGAGAAACATTACGCTAAACACAAAGGGTATTCCTGATAGTAAGATCACTCGTCAATGAATGCATTATTCACCACCTGTGCGTATGAAAGTATGTTATTGATGTTTTTTCTACGATTTAATTAAGATTATGCTGCATTGGGAAGAATAGGAATTTCGTAGGTTTTAGCTGCCAGAATAGAAACTAATTATTTTTAAATTAGTTGCTATTAGTTATCTATATATTTTATTTAAATTACTATATATTTATTCGATAATGTTTAATTGTTTATAAAATAGTTGCTATTTCGGCCATTAGAACCTAAAGAATGCTCAGTGACTAACATTTCCCCATTTTCCTCTTCCATTAAGTTTACCTGTAATTATGCCATTGACCTCTGTCGCGTTTCATTTGACACAGTGGATCTGTTGTTAATCCGTCTAAATTTTATTGTTTTATAGTCGTTATTGTTATCGACAAATCCGAAAGCTTCACAACATACGACTCTTGAAATCATCGAAATAGTGAATGTCCGGCAAATTATACAAACAATCGTAAAACTAAGTAATCGCTGTTATCGATGTCCACACAACATAAAGTCACAATTTGCACTGAAGTATAAGATCGATACTCGAAGACTTGAAACCAATAAACAAATGTCGTAATCGAATGCCAACGGTTTATCAATTATTTGGAAGAACGAATTGTACAATGCTGAAGGCCTTCAAACCGCTTATCAAAGAATCCCTTATGAATATAGCGTACTTTTTATTTATAGCTAATGTCTCTTCAGTAGCTGTGGATGTCTCTTAATCTGGTGAAAGGCAGAAAAAAAATAGATCATTAATATTTCAATGGGCAATTGAAGACGGCGATGTCGGCGAGACGCAGAAATAAGTGATACCCGAAGTAGGAAATGTTCTTTCGTCAAAACCACAAGTATTTCAAGCGCAATATGTCTTCTCCATGAGTCAAAATTACCTCAAAATTACCGAGATGCGTACTCTACCGTGTAACTTTGTGATTTTTCAATTGTGCGGCTTATGGCGTCCGGTGCACTGGCCGCCGGGCTGGAAATCGAAACTGTACAATTTTTACACGTTGTTCATTGTCTTCTTCGTGTCGACTATTACTCTGTTTGAATTTGTCGACCTTCTCGGGTCTATAGACGATGTCGAAACTTTGACTAACAATGCATTCATATTACTAACAATGATTGGTGTTTGTGCAAAAACGGCAACAATTCTGAGAAAACGATCCGAATTGATCGTGTTGACCAATGTGTTAGAAGGTTATCCGTGTCTGCCGCAAACTCGTGAAGAATTAGGGATTCAACGAAAATTTGATCGATTTACAAGGTCAGATATAGATGAATTGTAAAATGGGGGTTCGTCTTGACGCATTTTTTTTTATTACTAAAATTCAGATCCTACTTTGCTTTCCGTGGAATCATTTTTTTATTTTTAACATTAAATTCTTCGGTCTTTCAAAGGTTTAATTTGTGGCGTTATGCTACGTTGACGGGTGCTGCAGTGACTGCTATAGTAATGAGTTCACTTCTGTAAGATGTACCCCGACAAACTTTGCCATTCAATATATGGCTGCCGCACAGTATTTCGTCGTCGTTCTGTTTTTGGATCGCTTATCTTCATCAGATATTGGCGCACGTCGTCGGCGCTAGTATTAACGTTGCTTTTGACACTCTTATACCGGGTTTAATGCTGCAAACTTGCGGACAATTAAACATACTGAAACATCGAATTAAAAAAGTTCCCGAAACAATAGAAATTGTGACAGATTCTGAGAAACAGAGATGTCAACGCACACACAAAATTAGCGATGTGAAAGCGCTCGGCGAATGCGTGAAACATCATATAGTAATATTCGAGTTAGGTATAAGCTGTTGTGATACGAACATTTTACGTGCACACATGGAAAAAAAATATATTGCAAAATATATCTAGGAGAAGGTGGGGCAAAATGGGACAACGGCGCGAAATAAGGCAGTCGCGCAACTATCCAAGGTAAATTTTATGAAATTAAAAAAAAGGTTCGAATTTCTAGTTTCATGGCCATTATTTATGGTACATATCACTATTTACATAAAAACGATCGGGATCGACATTTAATGGCATTCTGTGGAACATTTATTGGGATAAAATGGACCGATACGAAAAATAGGGATGCAGATAAATAAAAGTATACTTCAGTAATTGTCTTTTAAAAAAGTCTTCCATTATTTTTAATATATATTTACATTTACATTTAAAAATTATACATTTAGTAAATTATTTAATAATCAAATCGTTCATTTTTGCTTCCTCGAGAAGTTTTGTTTTAGTGGAAATTTTTTTTTTTTCAGATTTTCATATAAGCGTCTTCAGAATGTTCCAAAACGTCGAAAAATCACATCTAGAAAAAATGCAATCCGTATGTGTGTATGCGTGTGTGTGTGTCTACGTGCGCATCATTTGACCTCATAACTTAAGAACGGTTTGAGATACCAAGCTGAAATGTATCTCACATGTTGGAGGGTCAGTCCCCTTCTTCAGAGGGAGAGTCCCCTTCTTTGATCCAATTTTTAGCAAAATCTATAAAATTGTTCAGTTTTCTCACCATTTTGCATTTTTTAAAAATAATTATACACCTCTAATTGCCATATTTTTTTAGATATCGGGCTGAAATTTGGACTAAATATAGGTTTTCATTGAAGAAGGTTTGGGATCGAATCTGGCGTAAATCCGTCGCGCGCTTCAAATGTTATAGCATTTTGAATAATCTTTTTTTTTTTGTTTTGCTCCAACGTCCTCCAAAATTTTGGTTACAAATAGATCACTATCAGATGAAGTGTAGAATTGAATTCATCGTAAATCCGTTGAGAGGTTCAAATTTTATGGCACCATTTTTTATGCAATTGAATGATGGGCCATTTCGCCCCATTTTTATCATCTTACTACACTAAGAGTTTGTGTTAAATGTATTTTTAGGTTCAAAAGTAGTGAAAAGCGCTGTACATATAGACAAAAGTCCCCGAATTACTAAAATGGCCTATTTTGCCCATCCGTACCTATGATGTATCTAATATATTTCCCATGAAAAATTGCATATTACGAATATATTTCAAAATATATAACAAGAATTAATATATAATGAATATATTGATAATAATAAGAATATGCGAATTATATAAAAACGTCGTATTTCATATATCTTTATTATATTGTTTGCAATACTCTTTTCCATGTGGGTGAGGACGCTTCTATACTTTTGTTCCCTTTTACTGACAAAATGTCACAGATTTGCTAAAAAATCGAATGACGCCTTCAGCCTCATGATATTTCTTCAGTACACCGTGAGTACTGTCGTTCTTTGCGTCAGTGTCTTTGAACTCTCGAAAATGCAGATTTTCAGTCCGAAATTCACATCGATTGTCATGTATTTTGGCGTGCATGTCTGTACAGATATTTCAATTTTGTTATTATGGCACCAAAGTGACATTCGAGGTACGTATGGTATTGAAAGAAAAGTACTCTTTTTTACTTTATGCTTTCACTTACGTTTCAAGTGCAATCAATTGATGGCTTTATAGAGTTTAAGCGTCAGTAACAGTATTTATGGAATGGATTGGACTGCACTGAGCATACAGACGAAGAAAAATTTGATCGTATTTATGATTTCTGCTCAAAGACCTTTAAAGTTTACCGGTTTTTCTGTTGTGACGTTGAATCTCGATTCTTTCAACAGCGTAAGATAACCTTACTGCTATTTTCTATAATATCTAATAATTATAATAATTATAATAATAATTATAATAATAATGAATTATTTCTATAATTTATTGATTAAAATGATAACTTCGCCTTCCAGCTTGTTAAACTTTCCTACTCTGCTTACAACGTTCTTCAATGCTCGTCCTAATGAAATAATTAATAATAAAAATTTTATAGTCATGCGAATGCACGAAAATCAGAGAGCATAACGTTGATTGTCGCATAAACAACAAATAAAGTGTTGATTCATATTATTTTTTTGTCTCACGAAGGTTTAAGGCTAAAAAGGCATTTAGAGTGTATGTGCGCTTAGTTTGTATATTATTTGGCATTAGATTATCGTTACAACACAACAATACAACAACACAACGACACAACGACACAACCACACAACGACACAACGACACAACAACAACAATAAAAATACAACAAATACACAGCAACATTGTTGGCGTACATTTTTTCGATACACCAAAGACAATGTTAACTTCAATCGTATCCAAGTAGATTACAAGACGAAGTCTTGTTCTATTTTTAGTTACGCGAAGTCAAACAGATAATGCGTGTATCGATTTTACTATTCGCACTGGGAGAAATCAATAAGAGGCAGAAAAAAAGAGGGTTTCGTCGAATATTCAAAGTCCCCCATAGGGCGCCGAGTTGTCTCAGTTCCATTTAAGAATATGTTGCAAACTGCGAGGTTACGTCAGGCAATTATGGGAAGTGATGTCGAAGTAGAAATAGCGAAGACAAGATACGGTACTTGAGAGTCAACGATACCATGATTACCGATTGAATAATAAAGCTGAGCTGCGCGTATGGAAAGGCAATCCACCTATAACCCATACTCAAGGGAGCCGTGTCTTCCATACTCGAATTTTGTCTTCGCCCTAGATGCGGGACAAAAATGACTCGTTAATATTTGTCTATAGAAAAAATTGCACACTCGCTGACTGTGTAATGCATTTTTTCTTTTCTTCGATACCGCACAAGGGCTGGAATCTTCAGTCATCACGTGTCCCTCGAGCTTAGAACATCGTTTCAACCATTAGTAGAGCACTTCACCAAAACGTCTGCTGTGCAACGACGCACGTCGGTGCACTTAAGCACAATTTTATTGTTTTTCAATGTGTCGGTTTATGACAACCCGTGCACTGGTGTAAAGGTTGGAAAACCAAGCTGTACAATGTGTACACTGTTTTGATTGTGTTTTTTTTATTACAACCATTACGATCTCGGAATTCATCGATCTTCTTGGCTCCATGGACGACGTCGAAGCTTTCGCCAATAATTGTTTTATACTGATGACAATGGTCATGATGACATGGGGAAAGGAACTAATATCTTGAAGAAACGATGCGAACTGATTGGACTCGCGAATATGTTGGACAACTATCCGTGTCAACCGAATGCCATTGAAGAGACAATGATTCAAAGGACATTCGAGCAAATTATCAGGTCAGCTATGAATTGCTAATTAACGATTTTTGTATAATTGATGATTGTGATTTTTCGTGCTTCTTCAGTCAACAATTAAGATTGCATTCTTACGCGGAGATCGGTATATCGTTTTATTTTTTTTTACGCAATATTGTTTTCTGATAGGCGAATAACTGTATCCTGGAAGAAAACCTATCGGAAGCAATTTCCACGACCATTTATTTAAACCGGTTCGCCAATTGCTTCCGAATCGGTTTTTTTACCGGGAATTTTTTGTTTTGTCGCCTGATCTTGAGGACGAATGTTCAACGCTTTGCGTTACTATGTACTTACGGGAGTTGGAGTAATGGTGATCATCGAGTTCTATCGCCGAAGATATTCCCCGGTGTCGTTTACTCTTCGAGACGAGGTTGCCGTACAATCATACGGAATCATTCGGCTATTCGATCGCTTACATTCATCAAATATCGGCTCACATTATCAGTGCCGGAATAAATGTCGTATTTTTTAAATTATTTTATGGTTACAACGTACCGATGATTTTTAGAGCAGAAGCATCGGTGGTGGTAATTACGATATGGATTGGACATTGTTGAACATAGAGACGAAGAGAAATTTGATCGCTTTTATGATTTGCTCCCAAAGACCTCTTTCATTCATGACTTTTTCGCTCCTAACCTTGAATATCGATTCTTTTCACAGCGGAAGCATTTTTGGCAATAAAACAGAAAATCGATTTTAGTGAATTGATTTTTTTTTTTACATCACGTGCGCAGAAAGTGGTCCTTTTCGTGACAGTTTTGCGGGGCGAAAGTGACCAATTTCATGCCGCGGTGGTAAGTCAGGTTCGCGCATGTACAGCACCGATATGCACTACTTTCGTCCCTAGGAAATTGGGCTTTCCAAACGCACACGCCCTTTATATTTATTTATTTTTATTTATTTATATTTTCTGACAAAAACATTTTATATATTACTTATAGTTCGAAAATTATTTAAAATTCAAATTTTTCACTCTTTGAATGCAATGTAATTGTCGTCCATTTTGCCCCATTTTTTTTTGTTTCGTCTTAATACTGTAGGGGTTGTGACAAATCTATTTTTTGTTTAAGAAGTAGTGGAAAAGTGTTGTGTATGTCGACAAAACTTCTGGAATGACTAAATCGGCTCATTTTGCCACATCCTTCCCTAATCTAATTAATATCTAATAATATACTTCCCTCTATCGAAGGTTCATTACATTGAACTACGCTAAACTATGCGGAGTCGGAATGCTAGTGACATTAGCAATGTTGTTGGTGCAGCACGTGCCGAGAAGAATGCTAATATTCAAGGCCCGGCTATCCTTCAATTATGCGACAACCATAAGTTTCTGGATAGCATATATTCGTCAAATAATAGCTCTTCTCGCGGGAGCAACCATCAACGTAGCTTTCAACACCCTCGTACCCGGATTTATGATATATACACTTGTGGATATAATTAAACATTCTGAAGTATCGCGTCAACATGGTACTACAAACAAACATGGTAAACAATGAATGCCGCTCGCAATCGGGAGGAATCAAATTCCATGAACGGGATCGACATTTTCTTCGATAAATAGCTTCGTAATAGTTAAAAAAAAATTTTTAAATATTATATTTCTATATTACCTTCTAACGGTGTATTCAACCTCATGATATTTCTTCAGTATATCGAGAGCCTCGTCGTCCTGTGCGTCAGTGTATTTGAGATCTCGAAATTGAAACTTCTCAGCTTAGAATTCACATCGAGTATTTGACGTGCATGTGCACACAGATTTTTTTCTTATGCTTCTACGGATGCGAAGTGTCCTTCCAGGTATAGCCACGAGACGTTCGTAATGTCGGGACAGAAATGAAAATCGACAAAAATGGAAGCTTTCGATTTTTTTAATTTCCAGAGTCTCAAAGTCGGCGACGCTGTTTACGAAATGAATTGGTCTTTGTTGAGACTGGAATCGTGACGAAGTTTACTCACGGTTATGGCTCGCGCTCTGAGATCGGTACAGTTCACGAGTTATCACGTTATCATATTGAATCCCTAATAATTCAAAAGTGTGAGAGAACCATTATTTTACTTTCTCTTATTTTAATACTTTCGTTTTGTTGGTTGACACGATTTTATTTTTGCAGCTTCTCAAGCTTTCCTACTCAGCCTACAACGTGTTGCAACAATAATCGAATTAAATGAGTCTCGCAAAAGAAAATTGAACTAATAAATAAAAAGCATGCAATCAATACAGACTTTCGACATCGTCGCTGTATTTAGTTTTCGAGCGGCAAGGGTATTTTTTTTCCCATTGTTGTATGTCCGTTTCCAATCAATATATGGAGCAAATCGATAATAGGGCTCCGCGACAGCCAAAGGTTTCTCCTGCACTGACTACATTAATGCACAATAAAAAAAAAAACTTGTGAAACAAAGTAGAAAGCGGCAGGTCTTCGATGAACCTTCGCGTACCTACGCTGTTATTATTAGCGTATTAATAATTGAATTATTCTTAGTGCGGTGGAACAAAATTTGTACTAAATGTTTAATGAAAGAAAAGACTCGCGGGACTCGAATACATCATTGTGATCGCTAATGCCACAAAACGAAGAGGATGGGATCTCATAGCTACAACGTATCATTAACGATTGAATAATTGATAAAGTTCTGCAGAAAAAAATTACATTTCTCGTATCGTCATAGCATATAGAAGCATAAAAAGAATTGTCGTTCTTACGAGTTCGATTTTTAAATAGGTAGCAGAAAACAACAATTGCTCATCAATATTGCGATATGACAAAAACATAAATTTCCTCGAACAGATGGGGCGATTGTCTCCAGCGTTAGTGCGCAAGGGCCAGCGACTCAGTGCGGATTTGCTCTTCGAGGAACGAGGGTCGTTTCTTATCGGTTCATTTAAGATTCTCTCAGTCGGGATGCAAAAATTGAATAACTGCTTTCATCTGCTTCAATGCGTCGGACTGTGGCGACCGCTGGACTGGCCGCCCGGTTGGAAAACTAATCTCTATAACAGTTACACTTGGCTTACGATGTTTATCTTATTTTCGGCCACATTTACGGAGTTAATTGCCTTCGTAATGTCTGTCGACAACTATGAAGCTTTTTCTGAAGGTTCTTTTCTCTTATTCTCGCTGATTCTCGACTGCGGTAAGGGTGCGAATATATTGATGAAAAGAAGCGAAATAATCGAACTGATAAATATTTTGGATCGGGACCCGTGTTTACCGAAAGACGCAGAAGAGTTCGCGATTCAGCGAAAATACGATCAAGGCGCAAGGTCTGTGAAAAATAATCACGGACTCTATACGGAGAAAAATTATTAGTTTGGAAAAGAAAAGAAATTACGAGTACAAAAAAGTGACTTCAGATCAAACTAATAATTTTTTCCAATGTATGTGCGATCGAAAGAAATATCTTAAAATCTCAGTGAATTCGCCACTAAACTTGGATACATTTTAAAGATCCGCGACTTTACGCTTTGGCGCAATTGCGGGTACGGCAGGTGGTGCTATTACGTTGAAAGCCCTCGTGCAAGATTTATCCAAACGAGCTTTACCGTGGAACGCCTGGATCCCTTTCAACTACGAGTCGCTCGTCGGTTTCTCGTTTGTCTACGTAATGCAGCTGTTCGCTCTGTACATTGGTATCGCGGTCGCGATCGCCTTTGACACCCTATTGCCAGGATTAATGTTGCAAACGTGCGCCCAATTGAATATCTTGAAACATCGATTTCAAGAACTGCCACGGTTGTTGCAAAAGAAAGCTCGCGATGTCGGTGAACGCGATAAATCGTGTTCATCGATATATGACTGCGACGAGACGAAATTTCTCTCGCAGCATGTTAAACATCATTTGGAGATATACAAGTGAGGTATTTCGTTAAGTAACCTAATATTTCGGAAAAATATATGGGAGAGCGGAACAAAAGGGTACTCGGGGCAAAATGGGCGCATAGAAAGAAGAACAATTGAAAACAAAAGTGTGATGTACTATGAATAATAATTTTTATAAGAATAATAGTCATGATAATAATAATAATCATCTATTATTATTATTATTACTGTTTATAGAACGGAAAAATCGCTGAAGATTTTTTTTCCAATTTGACATGAAATTTGAAGAAAATGTGTTAAAATGTGAAAAAAAAAAAATCATAATTTAAATGAAGTAGGGTGAATGACCGGACACCATTGAATGACCATTTAGATGAAAACATCAAAATAACGAATAGAATAGATTAATCAAGTGCATGAATATTATTACCATACGATCCCTCATAGTTTTTACCTCACAATGGTAAAGTTGTTTTTTTACCGAGCGTCTTTTATTTACGAGAAAACATTGAGAGAAGACACAACGTTCCGTAACCTCGAATTCATACAATTGTCGTATAATACGACGCGGTCATTCACTGGAGTATGACTTTTTCAGCACACTCCAGTGAATGACCGTTCTGCAGATGACGTTTCTTATGGATATATTATTATTTAAAGGCTTCAAGTTTGGTGTATTCAATATTTGTGATAAAGTTTAAAAATATGCCATGTTTTATGCTTCTGTTATTAAAAATCCTCATTTTCCTATATTTAAATATAATCACGGTCATTTACTGGAGTTGGCTCGGTCATTCACTGGGGTATGCGGTCATTCACTAGCGATTTCGACGTGCCCCGGCATTTCCTTCATAATATTATATTTAACCCACATTTAAATCTTTTATACAATAAACTTCGGCCAATACTACTTATATATAAAAGTTTTTCACTAGAACATACCAAAATACTATGCTGATTCAACCAAAATAGTCTTTCATATGTCGCAATTTCCTTAATCGGTCATTCACTGGTGTATTCACCCTAATATGAATTTAAAAGAAATCATATTATCAACCCAATTCTATTATGAACTGTAATTTTCTAGATGTTTTCTCAAATTTTCACTTTTTTTTTATTTCACATAAAATTTCTTACTTGAAATTGACTTTTTTTTTTACCTTCATTCAAATTTTACGTCCAATAAATAATTTCAGCAACTTTCCCGTTTTGTCGCCGCTGTACCATTTTGCACAGTCCTCCCGTAATTAATATGTCTGACCATCGAAATAGATTAATATATTTTGTTCTTTTTTGGCTAAACATCCAGATTTGCCAAGAAATCGAACAATTTGTTTAGCATCATGATATTTCTTCAGTGCACAGTAAGCACTGTGGTTCTATGCATGACTTTGATGGAGTTGTCGAAATTGAAGATATACACCACGTCATTCGTAGCGATAATTGTGTATTTCGCAGATATGAGCGCACAGATATTCATGTATTGCTTTTATGGATGTCAAGTGACCTTTGAGGTAAATAGAGGAAAGACCGTCTCATTTTTTGATAAAATGGAATTTTAAACGCGACTTTTCTATATCGTAATTTTTTTTAATAATTTTTTTTTTTAAGAGTCTAACACTTGGAGACGCTATTTTCGAGACTGACTGGTTTTCGTTGAGCGTAAGCGCACAGCGAAGCATACTCACGATAATGACCCGTACTTTGAGACCCATCGAGTTCATCAGCTGTGCGATTATCACACTGAATCTCGAGTCCTTCAACAAAGTGAATAATTTTACGAATACTTTATCACCATTTTTTTTCTGTTTGTAATTAATTGTCGCTCTTGTTACTGATTATTTGCAGCTCATCAAATTATCTTATTCCGTCTATAATGTGCTTCAACAGAGTCGAAACTAAGAAGGTTGTACATTGAAACCCATTTTAATAATAACGGAATGTTCATGCAATGAAAAAAATTGATCGACGTATTTTTTTTATTTTATTTCAGCTTTTATCAGCGTACAACCTGCAGAAACTTAAAAAAACAAGATAAACACGATAACACGAAGCGAAATATAACGCTTCTTAATGAAAACTGTTGAAATGAATTTTATCCAATGAACCGACAGGATCTGTTCAAATAATAGTTTTTCCACTTTATTTCATGCGTGCAATCAATAAAAACACCCTAAACAAGCGACTGTTCTCGTGGCATGTTGCTTCATTGCTGACAAATGTTTTTGAAAGAACAAACAGTAAACTCGGGAATTTGAATATATCGATGCGGCGGCTTTTGTATCATCAGTAAAACGAGAATAATGGGATACGTGCGATTGAATGATTGATACCCTCTAATAGGTTTAGGATTTTTATTATAAAAGACCGTAACCCTTTTTGAGAACATTTTGCATTTTTTTCACTTTGTTCCAGACGAGTCGCAACGCTTTTTGAAGACTTTTTGCATTTTCTTCCTTTTTCTCCGGAAGGGCTGTAACGCTTTAACAAAACACTTCGCATTTTTTCCTTTTTTTTTACACGAGAGTCGTAACGTTCTTTGACGAAATTTCCATTTAACAGCCTCCGCAAAGATGTTTTTATATTAAAACAAAATCTTAACGAAATTTATAACACGAAGTTTATTCAATGAACCAATGAGGTCCGTTAATAGTATATTTTATCTTCTATACTTCCAGCGTTCAATCGATCGGATCGTCCCGAATAGACTAAAGAACTGTTAGTCTTTTATTTCATTCCCGCAAAATCTATTACAAGAAAAGTTAGTAAGCTGGTGACAGTAGGAAATTGAGAGAAATGGGATACATGCGTACAACGTATCATTAGCGGTTGAATTATTGATATCAGCTTTGCAGCAAAAATGTACTTCTCATATCGTCATAGAGCTCACCAATTTAAAAAAAAATGATGTTTGTTCGATTCCTTTCCTAGATGTACACATAAGAAACATAATTGCTCATCAATATTGCTGTAGAAAAAAAAATCGTTCGATAGCAGAATCTAAATTGTCTTCCACGATGTTACCCGAGAGCCTGCGGCCTTAGTGAGCGTTTGTTTTTCGTTGTGTACGGAGCGATTCGCAAAAAATTATTGTATCCGATTATTCAAAATTATCGTAGAAAGATGAAAACACTGAAACACACTTTCATGGTGCTTCAGTGTGTCGGACTGTGGAGGCCGGTGCACTGGCTACCGGGTTGGAAAACGAATCTTTACACCTCTTACACCGGAATTATCGTTATTCTCGCGATTGGCATTGTTATGTCCGAACTCGTTGAACTGTTGAGTTCGATAGAAGACGTCGAAAGTTTTGCAAATAATTCATTTCTGCTACTGACATTGATAGCGGATTGTGGAAAAGCTGCGAATATCTTGATGCATCGTAACGAAATAATTGACTTAACGAACGCTTTACAAAAAGAACCGTTTCGACCAAGCAGCGAGGAAGAGCTCGCGATACAACGTAAATTCGATCGCTCAGTCAGGTCTGTAAGGAATCGTTGGATACATTCTGCGTGAATAGTATGTTAAATTTTAATAAATTCACTATATTTTGCATAAATTTCGAAGATTCACTACATTACGCTATGGCACACTAACAGGATGTACAGTTATTGCTTTGGTATTGAGATCCTTCATGCAAGATATACCACGCAGAACTTTGCCATATAAATCGTGGCTGCCTTTCGAACATCAGGAATCTTTTTGGGGTTTCTGGATCGCTTACATTCATCAAATCGTGACTCTCGCGGTTTCCGCTACTGTCAACGTTGGCTTTGACAGTCTCGTGCCTGGATTAATATTGCAAACGTGCGCTCAATTAAATATTCTCAAACATCGACTCAAAAAAATGGCCCATTTGTCAATCGAGAACGATCGAGTTCTTTGCAGTGGAAATAAATCTAATTCGTTCGTTCCGAACATAGAAGCAAAAATGATCTCGCAGCGAGTTGAACATCATTTGGAGATATTCAAGTTAAGTATTTCGTAGAGCAGATAGATTTTTTTACAAATAACTAAATTATATATTTTATTAACGCCTCACATATGGGTGACGTAAATATCGGCATTTTTTTTACGAGTCTGTATCTTTAAATAGTCCGTATAACTATCAAATTGTGTGGAAAAATTGTGAAAAAAATTGCAGAGTAGTCTAAAAGTGTCGATTTTCCGATGATTTAAACAAAATTTTGATATGCACTTTCGTAATATTGTTATGAGCAAAAGAAAGCAGTGTTGTATGTCGCCAGGAAAAAGTATTCCGTATGTGAGGGGTTAATTGAACATCTGAATGATGCTGATGTTTATTGGCGTTCTATTGAAAAAAAAAAAAAACAGGTTTACGAAAAAATACAACGATATTTTCGGTATAATGATATTTGCACAGTACACAGTCAGTACTGTCGTTCTATGCGTGAGCGTTTTTGAACTCTCGAAAATGGAATTATTCAGTGCGGAATTCACGTCGCATATGATGTACCTTACGTGTATGTGTACAGAAATTTTTATCTTCTGCTTTTACGGATGCGAATTGACGTTCGAGGTAAACTAAGCATTTTTGCGTTATTCGTATCACGGGAATTAATTTTTTTTTTTTAATAAAATTAAAGGCTGTTAGCGTGAGTGATGCGATTTACGAAATGGATTGGCTTCCATTGAGTATAGCAACGAAAAGGAGTCTGCTAACGATAATGGTTCGTGCTCGTCGACCACTGCAACTCACCAGTTTCTACATAATAACGCTGAATCTTGATTCCTTTACCAATGTATGCGAGAAAAATTGAAACGTATACACTTAAAAGTTTCCATTTGCTCGTGCAAATAATTCTAATTTCAATTTCAGCTCGTCAAATTGTCTTATTCAGCTTACAATGTACTCCAACGTAAACGAGTTTAGATTAAGACGATGTGAAAAAGACTCAGTCGTTAATGAAAATTGTAATGAATGAAATTTCTAAACTATAGACATTTAATAAAAAAGAAAATTGTCTTTCCCTGAGGAATAGATGGACGCAAGGAAAGACAATTTTCTTTTGTCTTAAACGTTTATGGTTTCGAAATGGCGTCCACTACAGTTGTTACCCACTGAGCAGGAGGGTGTTTCACATTACCTTAAAATATATTGAAGTAATGAATTTGGACGAATTCTTCCGCAGAAATATATAATGCTTATCAAAAACACATTTAATGAAAGGCAATCCAAACCGACGAACCGGTAAATCCATGAGGTTTTCCGAAGGCATAGTATTCCCTTTTATTTCCACTTTTCCAGATATAAATGGGTCGAAATAGTTGCTCCACGCCGACAAGAGCAACTTCAGTAGAATCTGCATCGTCGGCGATCGTTGTTTTAGAAAAAAAAATGGTAACTGCGGGACTCCGATATGCGGACTCACGTTTGTAGCGAAGTGGAGACGTCGATACGAGTGCATTACTACCCATCATTAGCGATTGAATAATTTAACGACCCTTATTACGGTGGATCCGAGGGTCCAACGACATTTCTAATTTTGCAGTAGCGGTTTAAGAAAAAAAATTAGATTGCCGTGGTCTGTCGTATCCAAAGATGTAGAAAAATAAATGCTTATCAATTTTGCATCGATAGATAATACATGTTCCCGGCTTACGCTAGGACATTGTTCGCAGTGTAAATACACGGGAGGTAGTAAGTTAGAAAGAGTTTCCTCTTCGAAGAGCGAGGGGCGGTTATCACCAGAAACATCCACGACAGTTTGCCATTTTTTTTTCTGCAACGATGCAGATAATGGTACATATATTTATGATGCTTCAGTACATCGGACTGTGGCGACCGATACACTGGCGATCGGGTTGGAAAACGAACATCTACCACTGTTACACGTTGATCATGATGTTTACCATGGGAATTACAACTTTTTTACAATTCGTCGGTTTGATGATCTCGATAGACGACATCGACGAGTTTGCCACTAGTTCTTTCATGTTATTGACGATGATGCTGGACTGTGGAAAAGCGGCGAATATTTTGATCAAACGTGGCGAGATCATCGAATTGACAAACGTTTTGCAACGCGACACGTGTCTGCCAAAAGGTGAAAAAGAGTTCGCGATTCAGCAAAAATTCGATAATTCCGTCAGGTAATTAAAATTATCCAAACAGTAGCATTGTATATCTCGATGCCACTATTCAGTTGTAATTCAGTGAAGTCGTCAAATGTATTTTTGTACATATCAAAGGTTCATTACCTTGTGCTACGGCACAATCGTGGGCGGTGGTCTTATTATAACCATATTGAGATCCGTGGTGCAAGATTTACCCGAAAGAGCTTTACCTTACAAAGCTTGGCTTCCATTCTCCTGCTACGAATCATTATTGGGTTATTCGGTTGCTTACATAACCCAAATCATCAGCCTTGGAACTGGTTGCGCCATTGGGGTTGCTTTTGACACCCTTTTGCCCGGATTAATGTTGCAAATTTGCGCGCAATTGAATATCCTTAAACAACGATTTCATGATATACCACAACTTTTGCCCGACGATAATGATCACCTCGTTGATAAAAGGGGCAAAACAAATTCATCCATTTTGGCAGTCGAATCGAAACTGCTCTCGCATCGTATTAGACATCATCTTAAGATATTCGAGTTAGGTATTTTGTCTTAACTGTTTTTTTTACGAAGTGCAAAATTCATACTTCATTGAAATGATGAAAATTTTTCGATTTTTTTGTATTTGTAAAAAAAATTCTAGGTTTGCGAAGTCATCCAACGATTTATTTAGCGCCATGATATTTCTTCAGTGCATCGTCAGTGCTGCGGTACTTTGCTTATCCTTATTTCGCCTATCGAAAATGAAGCTATTGAGCGCAGAATTCATGTCGTCAGTTATTTATATGATGGTCATGAGCATACAGTTGTTTCTATACTGTTTTTATGGATGCCGAGTGACCTTCGAGGTAAGTAGCTAATTCGAAGTCTTTTTTTTCGTCGAAGTCTTTTGTATCTCTGAGTAAAATAGGGGGAATCCCCGTACAGCATTTCTTTAAGTACGTCTTGACTGGTTAATCCTCATTTTTATAGAGTTTAACAATCGGCGATGCTATTTACGCGATCGACTGGCCTTTGTTGAGTTTGAACGCACAACGTAGTCTAATCACGATAATGGCCCGAACTTTAAGGCCCATCGAGTTTATCAGCGGTCACATTGTTACCCTGAATCTCGAATCATTCAATAGTGTGAGCGACGAGCAAGACGACATATTTTATGCTTTATTTACTGTATTCGATACATATTTATCATTGCAGCTCATCAAATTTTCCTATTCCGCTTACAACGTGCTTCAACAGTCGCAGGAATAAAACATTAAAAAAGAAAAAAACAATGGAATTAAAAAAATAGTATTAAAATAAGTAATAATAACAGTATTGCAGTTTCTGTTCACAGTGCTGTACAGTTTTTTCACGATATGACAATATTCTTCCCAAATACACTATGCAACAAAAAATGATGAGTTGAAAGAACTAATAGTTAGTTTTAGCACGGAAAACATATTTATTGTACCAACTCACTATAAAGTTGGCGCAATTTATTAATTCTCCTCGCCGTAAGGTGAAATCATTGCACCGTTTAGTTTCTTGTGCACATTTTCTTTTTGGTACTCAATTGATAATTATTTTATTTTGTTTGAACAGACAACAGTAAAAGCGATTGCAATAAAAGCAACCAGCGATGGTTGTTTCAGTGACCAGTTATACTCGGTATGATTATCTTAGAAAATACTTAAATATCCGCGGTCAATTGTATTAGAAAGGAAAGTAGTATTGCGTCCAATAACTTCAACTTACCGATAGATGAATGTGCATTTGCACTTAACACTTCGTTTGTGGGATCGAAATCTACTGTCCCCGTTCCTCGACGTTCCCTTCATCGTTGACTGCATTTGCATTCCCGTAGTTCTCGTTAACACAGATCTCGGATATGGGTATCAGGTCGATTCAGACGTCATTCTTGGAGAGTCCAGGTATACATATGTGTGCTAAACGATATTTCAATCTTTTTTTTTTTTAATTTATTTATAGTGGCAGCAACTACAAGATTTTTAGCGACTAAACTATTTCAATCTGATACAATTGACCTCTTGATAACAATAACATCGGCGTAATTTTTTTTTTTTCAATTTTTAGTAAAACCAAATTATTTATTAAAGTTTTAAACCATTTCCCAAGTAGTCCAGTTTGCACTCTGATTCGATTAATTTGATAATAAATGTAATCGGAAGAAATTCATTGTTATTCGTCGTTCGATGTACAATATGCAACGTAGATGAGCGTTGCTTAGCATAATGTGTAGTGATAAATTTGTAAGTTTTCGTCGTTAGAAAAATACGAATCTTGTTATCAGGAAACGTTTTATCACGGTCTGTCTAGCTAAGCGATGAAGTCCTTTGAAGAAATTCCAGTGTTCCTCTATTTTACACCGTATGGTTGCTAATAAATGGGTCACAAGAATTTCTCCGCACGAATGAGGGTTGCTTCGGAACTGCGCGGAACGCTATAGACTGGTGCGGAATGTGTAAGCCGTCCGGCAACCACTGCAGTCCAATAGACACATAGGGTGACTTAGGGTAATATTGAAACGAAGGGGACGATGAGAGTGCGCACGACCTATCATTAGCAATTGAATAATTGATCTATCTTTGCAGGGAGGAGGGGGGGGGGGTGGACGATATTTATCGTTTCGCAATAATTCCTTTTTAATTGCATGGTAAAGAATTTAAAAAAAATTCTCGATTCGAAAGCTCTGTCTTAAGCCGGAGACGAGGAAAAATAATTGTTCATATATATTTCAATAGACGAAAATAGTCACCCTCGGGCGGTCGATGCATCGTCCCCGGCGATACTGTCAGACGGCTATCATCTTCATAAGTGTTTATTCCTCAAAGGCCGAGAGTCGTTCATTTCAAAAATATTTTCTATTGAAGGTCTCCGAGTAGTGCAAATTATGAAGCATATTTTTACCGGGCTTTCGCTTATTGGACTTTGGCAACCGGTCGAATGGCACGAGAGTTGGAAAGCGAAAATTTACCAAGGTTACACTTTGCTTGTAATGTGTGCCATGGTGATCCCTACTCTTTCGCAAGTCATCGCACTGATAACATACATCGACGACGTCGAACAAGTTTCAGCGAACGCTTTCATGATATTAACGATGATGTTGGATTGTGGAAAAGCAACAAATATCTTAGTAAAACGAAATGAGATCATCGAATTGATAAACTCTTTAGTACAGGATCCCTGCATGCCGAGAAATGAAAAAGAGTTAACGATTCAGCGAAAATTCGATCGTTCAGTCAGGTATATAAAAAATCAATGTTATCCATTCCGATGTGAATTTTTTTTTTTTTTTCAAATTTAATAAATTCAGCGGTATTTATAATCATTTCAAAGATCTCTTACTTATTCCTATGGCATACTTGCGGCCTGTGTTCTCGTTCTTATCACAATGAAATCTGTTATGCATGATTTGCCGCAACGAGAATTGCCTTACAAGGCTTGGCTTCCCTTTGATCACTGCGAGTCACTAGTGGGTTACGTGATTGTCTACACAACACAGATTCTGACCGTTTATATCGGTAGCGCAATCGGTGTCACCTTCGATACTTTTTTGCCTGGATTAATGGTGCAAACATGCGCGCAATTGAATATTCTTAAGCTACGATTTCACGAGATGCCAAAATTGATTCCGCAGAATGATCGAAATCTTAACGGGACGGATATATCGAATTTATCTATTTCAACTTCAGAATCAGAACAACTATCACAGCATGTCAGACATCATCTTAAGATATTCAAGTTAGGTAGTTGGTCTAAAATAATAATTTTTTTGTAACATGTGCACGAAAAGTTCCGCTTTTCACGCCTGTAAAGTATGACGAAAAGTGGCGTTTTTTAACAAGATAAGTGGGAAAAATACAGTCGAAGGGCACAAGTGAACCAAGTAGGGGAAGGTGCGGCCAAATAGGTCAACGGGGCAATATGGGGCAGTCGCCCGACTTATATTTTGGGGCAAAATGAGCCATTCCTAAAATCCATGAAATTTTAGAAAAGTTCGATTAAAAAATTTTATGGCCATTATTTATGCAGCTGATCATAAATTTAAACGACGTTTAATGAAATTTTACGGAACATTCATTCCCTAAATTAAAATCGACTGAAACAGAAAATACGAAAGTAAATGAATATAATAATAAAAAACTATAATTTTATAGTCATGTAAATTGAATGATAGTCTATTTTGCCCCACTTTTTTTTTCATCTTAATACTCTAAAGGCCTGTAAAATCAATTTTTGGTTCAAAAGAAATCCAAAAGTGTTCTGGATATCGACATAAATCTCTAAATTCCTAAAGCGGTTCATTTTGTCCCAACTTCCCCCACTTTTTCGCGCAATTTTGTCATCCTTTATAGGTACGAAAAACGAGAATTTTCGTACATTTTTGGTACAAAAAAAAATTATGTGACACAAATATATAACAATTTAAAAAATGGAGAAAACTATTTTATTGTCCACTGTATCTGTGTAAAATTCAGATTTGCCAAAAAATCCAACGATATGTTCAGTCTCATGATATTTCTTCAATGCGTTGTTAGTGCGGCGGTGCTCTGCTTGAGCTTATTTCAGCTCTCGAAAATGAAGTTATTGAGCGCAGAATTTACATCGTTAATGTCGTATATGCTGGTTATGCTAACACAAATATTTATATATTGTTTTTACGGATGTCAAGTTACTTTGGAAGTAAGCAGCCAATATTAATTTTTTTTTTGCGCTTTTCTGCAATTTTCATAACAGACGGAGCGACTGTGCCATTTTCAACTTTCATTTTTTTTCCACAGAGTTTAACGATCGGTGATGCTATTTACGAAATAGACTGGCATTCGTTGAGTATAAGCGCACAGCGCAGTCTACTCACGATAATGGCTCGTACTTTAAGACCCATCGAGTTTGTCAGCGGTCACGTTGTTACACTGAATCTTGAATCGTTCAACAGTGTGAGCGACGAACCGTTTTTTCATATTTTTTATATCCAATATTTTGTTTTTGATACATTCTTATTATTATTACAGTTAATGAAATTTTCCTATTCCGCCTACAACGTCCTCCAACAGTCCGAGGAATAAGAAAATTGGGCGATAAACGAAAAAGATATAGAAGAATATAGATATTGAATATAGAAGTGATAGTATGGATTAGATAGTACTTTGAAAAAAATCATCGTCATTAGAAAATGTTTCTTTTCACAACACGACGATGATTAATTTTGATCACACAAAGCTATCAATAAAAATGCGGACGATTTCCCTGAGCCGTCTTCAGAAGATGTTAAATAGTAGTTATAATAATAATAATTTATTGAAAATTGGGTACTTTTTTTTTCTTTTCGCAATAATTATTTATAAACATTGCTAAAGAACCATTGACCGGAGTCCTTCAGCCCCATGTTAAATTTCATTGTAAAATTTATAAAATTGATCGACAATGTTTGCGGTAAAGACGACGGAGGGTGGTTGTTCTAGTAGCCAGCAACGCCCGGCATAATTATGTTCGAAAGGAATTGAATATCCATATAGGGATCAATTGTATCTGAAAAGAAAGCTGTTTTGCGTCCTCTAATTTTGACTTACCGATCAATAGACTGATACATGAGTGAGTGCACAGGCCATGTCGTTGATACGTCGCTCTTGGGATCCAGATTCACTATCCCGGCATCTCGACGTCCACTTCAATACGTCTTCAACAATATTAAGGGTGACTGCACCTTCATCTTCGTAGTTCACGCTAAATTAGGGGTCAGATACAGAAATTCGGCCGATTCGGACGTCATTGTCGGAAAGACCAGGTATATGTTTGTAAAATCGTATTGCAATCTGATACAATTGACCTCCGAGTAAACATAATATGGGCATATAATTTTGTTTAAATAGCTACTGAAGCCGAACGCTTCATTAGATAAAAAATTGAAACGATCGTAAAATTAAACGAAAAATAAAGCTCTTGATAGAGAACATCTTAATGCGGTCTGCCCAGCTGATCGATGAAGTCCCTTAAAGAAATTCTACTGTTACTTTCTGTTTCATCTCAGAGTTGACAAATACGTCACCACAATTGCTTCGCACGAATAAAAGT
Source organism: Buathra laborator (assembly GCA_934046635.1). NCBI lineage: Eukaryota > Metazoa > Arthropoda > Insecta > Hymenoptera > Ichneumonidae > Buathra > Buathra laborator. The sequence continues at coordinate 15,962,309 of OW203892.1, forward strand.
TGTTTAGAATGGCACGAAACGTTGTACACCAATGCACAATGTAACGACGACACTCCGATAGACGCATGGGGTGACTTAAGTTACTACCGAACCGAAGGAGACGATGTAAGTCGTATCAACTATCGATTACCTGTCATTAATGATTACATAATTCATCTATCTCCAGTGCGGCGAAGCGAGATTTCATGTTCCGTAATATCATTCAAGGGAATAAAAAAGTATTCACGATTGCAGAGCGCTGTTGTTATCAGAGATGTGGATAGATAATTGTTCATACATTTTTTATTAGAAAAAAATACTCATCCTCGAGCGGCCAATGCGTTGTCGCGGGAGATTTTGTACGACCAACGGCTATCGGCTCTATAAGAGTTTATTCTTCAATGTGAAAGGGTCGTTCATTTCAGGAATATTTTTTATTGAAGTTCTTCGAACAGTTCAAACGATGAAGCATATTTTTATCGGTCTTCAGTATATCGGACTTTGGCGACCGGTCCACTGGCAACCGGGCTGGAAAACGAAGATTTATCACTGTTACACTTTACTGATAATGTGCGCCATGATAATTCCTACTCTTTCGCAATTCATCGCATTGATGACGTACATCGATGACGTTGAGCAAGTCGCAGCCAACGCTTTCATGCTATTAACGATGATGTTGGATTGTGGAAAGGCAACCAATATCTTAATAAAACGACACGAGATCATTGAATTGACAAACTCTTTGGTACGGGATCCCTGCATGCCGAGAAATGAAAATGAGTTAACGATTCAGCGTAAATACGATCGTTTAGTCAGGTTTGAGCAATTAATACATAATTCATATTTGCGACGTAAAAAAAATATGTTCGTTGAAATTTAATGAACTTACGAGTATTTATATTAATTCCAAAGATCCCTTACGTTAGGCTATGGCACACTGGTGAGCAGTGTTCTCGTTCTTGTCACAACGAAATCGATTCTGCAAGATTTGCCGCAAAAAGCATTACCTTACAAGGCTTGGCTTCCCTTCGATTACTATGAATCAATACTGGGTTACGCGATCGTCTACACAACGCAACTCGTGACCGTATGCATCGGTAGCGCTATCGGTATCACCTTCGATACTTTTTTGCCTGGATTAATGGTGCAAACATGCGCACAATTGAATATTCTTAAACAACGATTTCTCGAGATGCCAAAATTGCTACCGGATAATGCGCGCGATTTTAATGCGAGGCCTATAACGAATTTATCCATTTCGACTTTAGAATCAAAACTGCTGGGGCAGCGTGTCAAACATCATCTCGAGATATTCAAGTTGGGTAGCTTGTCTGGCATAATTATTTTACGAAGCGCACATATATCTTGCGATTTAAAAAAAAAGTGAAAAAAGCTATTTTATTGTTCTCTGTATTTGTATAAAATTCAGATTTGCAAAAAAATCAAACGATACGTTCAGTATTATGATATTTCTTCAATGCGTCGTTAGCGCCTCGGTACTCTGCTTGAGTTTATTGCAACTCTCAAAAATGAAGTTATTCAGCACAGAATTCACATCGTTATTGATGTATATGGTCGTTATGCTCACCCAAATATTTATATATTGTTTTCACGGATGTCAAGTTACATTGGAAGTAATCAGTGATTATTAATTTTTGTCTGTGATTTTCTGGTATCTGTATATTTTTCTGTAATCTGTATCGTTCTCATCGTTAATTTTTTTACAGAGTCTTACGATCGGTGATGCAATTTACGAGATAGACTGGCAATCATTAAGTATAAGCACACAGCGAAGTTTACTCACAATAATGGCTCGTACTTTAAGACCCATTGAGTTTATAAGCGGTCACGTTGTTACACTGAATCTTGAATCCTTCAACAGTGTGAGCGACGATTCGTTTTTTCATATTTTTTACACTGAATAATTGTCTTGGATAAATTCTTATTATTACAGTTGATGAAATTTTCCTATTCCGCCTATAACGTCCTCCAACAGTCGGAGGGATAATAAGGTTGTGCGATAAATAAAAAAAATATCGAAGCGTTAGTATGGATGAGAGAATACTGTGAAAATAATCATCGTCGGTGGAGTATCTTTCTTTACCGTCGTTAGAGCACATCATGAAAATGTATTAATTTCGATTACACAAGGCTATCAATAAATACGGCGGTTAATTACTGCAAGCAATCTCGTGAGCACGATAAATATTATTTTAAAGTCCATGAAACAGAACGAGAATAATAGCGGTAAGAGTGACGGGAGCCGGTGGTATTTCCGGTTGTTGTATTGTTGTGGGGTCATCCATGTTTAATGTGAAAATGTACGAGAGCGGTTTAGATATTGATAAAGATCAATTGCAACACTGATTATCAACACCAAATCGACTGATGCAGTCTTCTTAACGCTCGAATCTCCTGAGTCCGCATCTCGACTTTATCTAAATGTCGTTTGCAATCTGCGGAATCGAGTACGACTCAGCAATCGTTGCGGTGACCTAAGTGTACATCTGGTAAATTCTGATACAATTGACCCGAAAAATCGATCTCACCAAAAAATTGCAAATAATTAATTTACTCTTGAATTGTCGTCGACCGCACTTTAAGTGGTCGAAATTGAAAAAAATTAAAAATCGTCAACGGTATTATATGTCCGTAATCGCAAGAACAAATTTTACGTTAAAATCTTTTAATTCGTTCATTAAGACAATTTTTGGTCCGGCAAAACGATGCAATTCGTTGAAGAAACAGTATTCTCTTTTCTAAAATAAATTTTAAAAGAAAAAATAAAAAGAAAGGAAAGAAAAGAGAAAAAGAATTTAAAAAATTTAACGTAAAATTTGTTGTTGCGATTTGTTTTTGAGAATAGAATAGAGATTAAAACCTCTATTCTATTTTTTTAAATTTATTATTGATTTTATTCTTTAATTTATTTATAATTAATTTAATTTACTTTTTCACTATTTTAAAATTTAATTTGTTCTCGTCTGATAACCCATTTAGAATCTAAATAGGTTATAGGACTACTACACGTATGTTCCCCCGGGAACGTCTGCACTGTTGCACGATGGTATGTTTTTTAAATTTAAACTGGAAAAGGGACAGTTGCTTCTCGACTTGGATAGACAATTACAGTCACGTAAGGCTGTAGCAAAAAATACGATACGTGTACGTATTACTTATCATTAACGATTGAATAATTGATTCACCCTCAGTGTAGTTGCACGACATTTTTTGTAACGCAGGAACATTTAAGAGAAAATAAGTTCTCGATAAATGAGTTCTGTCTCTTGCCAGAAATGCAAATTGCTCATCAATTTTTCAATAAGGGGGGCAAACAAGTTCTCAGACTGTCGATACATTCCTTCTTCGGCGATATTACACAATGGCTACATAGTAATAGTTCGTTCTTCGAGGAACAAGAACCGTACTTATTCACATATATAGTCTCACATAAATTCAGCATTTCTTTGCTAACAATACTGACAATGGAGTTTACTCTTGCATTGCTTCAGTGCGTCGGACTTTGGCGACCGGTGCAGTGGCAACCGGGTTGGAAAACAAAGTTCTACCATTTTTACACATTGTTCCTAATGTTTATGATGTTAATAAGTACACTTTCGATGTTCATCGGAATAATTATCTCGAACCGTGATGCCGAATCAGTTTTCCTATTATTAATGTATATTGTGGATTGTGCAAAAGGGGCAAATATCTTAATTAGAAAACGCGTAATTCTCGAATTGAAGAACGTACTGCAACGAAATCCGTGCAATTCAGAATAAATTTAATCGAATTACCAGGTCCGTAAAAAATCGTTAGTATCCTCTGTAACCCTTAACAGATTTATTAGATTACAACGAACTCACAACTGTTTACTATATATATGTCAAAGATCGGTTACTACAGGATACTGTGCACTCGTCGGCAGTGCAACTACGGCTCTCTTAGGAAAACCAATTGTGCAGAATTTACATCAAAGATATTTACCGTATCGTGCATGGTTTCCTTTCGAATGCGACCAATCCCTACTCATTAATGTTGCAAACGTGTGCACAATTGAACATTCTTCAACAAAGATTTCACGAAATGGCACAATTGGTCCGTGACAAGAATCGCGACTTCGATAAATCTGATTTATCTACTTTGACTGTGGAATCGAAAATGCTTTCACAGCTCGTCAGGCATCATCTGGAGATTTTCACGTTATGTAATTCGTTTAACATACAACACGAAAAAACATATATGAGACACATATATTCAACGGAAATTACAACTCTCTGTCTGTCAACAATTCAGGTTTGACGAAATGTCGAACGATGTATTCAGTGTACTGATATTTGTTCAATGTACAGCCAGTATTGGAATTCTTAGCTTGTGTCCATTCGGACTATCGAAATTCAACATATTTAGTCCAGAATTCATATCGACAGTTATGTATATGACGGTCATGTGCACGCAGATATTTCTTTACTGTTTTTACGGATGCAAAATAACCTGTGCGGTAAGCGACGAATACTTTCGCGAGGTCTGAATCTAAAAAAAAAAAAAAAAAAATTGAGAAAAAGGAAGAAAAAGTATAGTCTTAATTGTCTATATATTTTTCATTTTTATAGAGTTTAACAGTCGGCGACGCTATTTACGAAATCGACTGGACCTCGTTGAGCGTAAGCGCACAACGAAGTCTCATCATGATAATGGCTCGTACTTTGAGATCCATCGTATTCATGAGCGGCCATATTGTTACTCTGAATCTTAAATCTTTCAATAATGTGAGCGACGAATAGTTTTCATTCCCATTTGACATATGATTTATGTTATGGATATAAACGTAAGTTTATATTTTAAATTATTTTTTAATATTGCAGCTTGTGAAAGTTTCCTATTCCGTCTTTAACTTACTGCAATACACGCAAGCATGAAAGAGTTAAAAATAAGTAAAAATATTAATAGTTGACATGCCATTGTAATAATACGCATTGTAATAATCATGCCATTGTAATAATAATAATATAATAATATTTTCTATTATTATAAATAATAATAGAAAAGATTCTCTTTAATTTCACTATTCAATCACCAAGTAGTATTATTAGTTGAATAATAATTGGTAATAAATAAATAGCGGAATCACAAATTGTTTTAATAATAATGTTTTTACAGTTTCGTAATTGTCGTAATCAAAGACATACATGTACTCGTTTTCGGCGATACCTCTTGAGAGCTACTTGGATACTTTGATATAAAATGCACGATTATGCTATTAGAGTCGATCGAAAGCGCCTGGGAAAGATCGAATCTAAGACAATGCGCTTGTCTAATCATTATTATACGGTTTTAAAAAATGATGCCAATTACATTGGCATATTGCTTCCTCGCTTTCTTTTATCGCTACCAAACTCTGTTTGTAGGAAAGTACACAAATTATGGTCCACAGTCAGTTCGTTAATTGGGTCGTTCGCGCATTGAAAAAAATAAAAATAAAAAAACATTTTTTTCCAAAAAATGTAAAAAATGTCGCCAAGTAGTTTAATTAGTTTTTAAATAGTTTTGTGAAAATAAAAAACTCGTAAAATAATCAAAAATCATATGAGCCAAGTGAAAATAAAAAAAAACTTTGCTCGTCCTTACTTTCGATGCAACTACATTTATTTGTAATCTAAGGACTCGCCAAGTTTTTTTTTTATTTTCACTTGGCTCATACGATTTTTGATTATTTTACGAGTTTTTTATTTTCACAAAACTATTTAAAAACTATTTAAACTACTTGGCGACATTTTTTGGAAAAAAATGTTTTTTTATTTCAATATTTTTTAAAAATTTATTATTCTATTATTATTTATAAAAAAAAACGTTTTATTACTTGATAACGGTAAGAATCCGCATGACACGATTTTTCTTGTATCACACGCACAATATTTATCAATTGAAATGAAAAAAAAATGTTAAAGCTTAGGGGGCACGATATTGGCGTATAAGGCACGGTAGCGCTCGACGCGCGCGGACCCATCGCGCGGATTTTTAACTTTTTAAACTACTTGGCGTCGAGACGCTACCGCGTCTCTGGATAACTCGCCCGTCAATTATTATTATAATTATCACTTTATTTTGTTGCACAATAATAAATTTATTTTTATTTTCACTGCACTGAGAAAACTGGTTGAATTGACAAAATCAGCGCTTGTGGATGACGAAACCAATATTTCATTCACAGTACTTGATTAATCATACTCACTGCAAGTTCAATTGACTATTTCTTTCCTTATACTATGACAATTATTTCTTTTAAGCAACAGATTATTTGTTTCGCTACCCGCAAATTTTTGTTTCTTTCCGTATTCAATCGTTAAATACACCGAAAGAATTGCGTCGTACCCTAAGGGGTCCTTGAACAAGTACTGGTCTATCATAGTATAAAAAAGAATGACGATGTAGTATCGTGAACCATATTGATGGTGGCTTATGCGAAAAGGGAGACAAGACATCGACATCCACAGTATCATTAGTCGCTGAATAATTAATCTACCGTGATGCATGGAAAATACATTTTCCATACAAATGCGGCGTACATTTCTAAAGAAAAAATCAATTGATTCTGGAAGCCCGTCCTATTCGAAGGCATAGGAAAACAATTGCTCATTAATATTGCGATAATAAAAAAAAACCGTGACTCTTGTCTGTTCGTTACTTTTATCGACACAGCATGAGAGGCAGCAGCGGCTCAGTAAGAATTTGTTCTTCGAGTTTTAAACATCGTTTCTTGTCAAAAATAATATCAACGAGAATTTTTAATTTATCGTGCAAGCGACGATGCAAACTCTCGAACACACATTTATCGTTCTTCAGTGTCTCGGACTTTGGCGTCCGGTTCATTGGCGCCCGGGCTGGAAAACTAAGCTCTACGACTCTTACACGTGGTTCATGGGATTTCTCGTGGTTACCGTAACTCTATCAGAATTCATCGAGCTAATATTCTCGATAGACGACGTCGAAGCTTTCGCCAATAATTCATTTATGCTTCTAACGATGATCGGTGACTGTGGAAAAGCGGCAAATATATTGATAAAACGCGACGAGATAATCAAATTAACGAAACTTTTGCATCGCGAACCGTGTCGGCCGATCAACGAAGAAGAATATGCAATACAGCGTAAATTTGATCGATTGGTCAGGTCTGTAAGAAATCGCTAATATTCGTTATCTTTTTTTTTAACATTTCATTGAAATTCAATGAACTCAAATTTATTCGTGTAAACATTTCGAAGATCCAATACATTGCGTTATGCTGCACTCACGGGAATTACAGCTTCCACTCTCGTCTTGAGATCCTTCGTTGAAGATATACCTCGAAGAACATTGCCTTACAAATCCTGGCTGCCTTTTGATTATTACGAATCCTCGTTCGGTTACGCGATTGCCTATAGCCATCAGATCGTTACTCTATTGGCCGGTGCCGGCATCAGCATCGCCTTCGACACTCTAGTGCCCGGATTGATGCTGCAAACATGCGCACAATTTAATATCCTTAAACAACGTTTTTACGGAATACCACGGATGTTGAGCGTTCTTCAAAATGACAATGCATCGAGTTTATTTGTACCAAATTTCGAATCGAAGATGCTATCGGAAAGGGTTAAGCATCATCGTGAGATATTCAAGTTAGGTAATAAAGTTTAAGAAATGCGATTCTTCTGCGAAAAGAACAATATCGACTGCTAAGAAGTGCATTTTCTTAATCATTGAAAAAAAAAAATGAACACCTTATAATGGTATGGAATAAATTTCGTAGCAATCGATATGCATATTTAACCATAAAAACAAAAACAGATGTTGTATTACTCTCTGAAAAACGAAAAAAAAAAAAAAAAAATACCTAGGTTCGCCAAAACATCAAACGATCTCTTCGGTCTAACGATACTTCTTCAATATACGGTCAGTAGTGTCGTTCTTTGCGTCAGTGTGTATGAACTTGCGAAGATGAAACTCTTCAGTCCGGAATTCACATCCGTAATGATGTATTTGGCGTGCATGAGCGCACAGATATTCATTTTCTGTTTTTACGGAAATGAAGTGACGTTTGAGGTGATGAATTATCTTCCACGACTTGTAAAAAAATTCATATTTCCAAATGATATTTGTCTTTTTTTTTTTCGAATTTTTTTCCAGAGTCTCAACGTAGTCGACGCTATCTACGAAATGGATTGGACTCTGTTGAGTATAAACGGCAGACGAAGTTTACTCATCATAATGACTCGTACCCTGAAACCAATTAAGTTCACTACTCTTCGAATTATAACTCTGAATCTCGATTCCTTCAAGAGTGTAAGGAGACGATTTTTTTAGTCATTTTTACGGTAGTCAATAATTTCTTTTGCTCGATATATATTTAATTATTTACAGCTTGTCAAGCTTTCCTACTCGGCTTACAACGTTCTTCAACAATCACAAGAATAAGAATGTTGCATAAAGTAGAAAATACATTATTGAAAGATGTATAATGAAAGAATTTTTTAAAGTCCAAGTATACATTGATTTTGAAAGAGATGAGTTGTTCGCCTTTATTAACCACAATCACACGATCGATAAATAGGTCAATACAATTTCTTCGTCTGTTGGGGTTCTATTCAGCATGTTGTGAATTGCCGCACAGTATTATTAAGACTGACGATAACAGTGATAAATTTAACTCCAACATATGACGGTAGTTGTAGCGGATGGTACTACGATTGCATAGAAGCGAAAGGTACGCCTGCGTACCGGTAGCATCATTAACGATTTAATAATGCAACATCGGAGGGTGCATTAGCAATGCATTTTCCCTGTTGTCGTAGTATATGTGAATGAAAAAAAATGGTTAAATGTCGTGCTTTATTCAAATCGAAGATGCAAAAACATCGATATTCCAATGGGGTAAAAAAATGCGCGTCTTCATGGTGCAGGACTGTTTAGCGCGATGTGATGCAACAGCCAACGACTTAGTCGAGTTTGCTTCTTCGAGGATAAACCGTCTTCTCTTGTTTCAAGTTTTTTCCAAAATCGCTCGGTACCAATACAAATGTTGAGTCATACTTTTTTTATTCTTCAATGTATCGGAATGTGGCGACCAGTGCATTGGTTGCCGGGTTGGAAAACGAAACTCTACAACTCTTACACCGGATTTATAGTGTTTCTCGTATTTTCCGTCGCTATATCAGAATTTATAGAACTCATCAATTCATTCGGCAGTGTCGCGGCTGTAGCCAACAATTCGTTTATTCTGCTGACGATGATAGCCGATTGCGGCAAAGGAGCGAATATATTGAAGAGGCGAAGTGAAATAATTGAATTAACGAACATTCTGCAGCACGATCAGTGCCGTCCGAAATCCGAGGAAGAATTTGCGATACAACGTAAATTCGATCGAATCGTCAGGTCTGTAAGCGATTACAAATATACAGACGTAATCGCACTCCCAGAACAATGGTTAAGTCAACTTATTCTTCGATTTTTGTCCTGTTGTTCTAAGAATGCGATTAAAGGCGAATATATTTAAATTTACTGGACTCATCACCGTTGACGTATGTTTTTAAGATCCAATACTTTATGCTATGCCGCCCTCATCGGATTTACAGCTTCTGGTCTGTTGTTGGGATCTTTCGTGGACGATATACCGCGGAGAGCTTTGCCTTTCAAGTCCTGGCTACCGTTCGATTGTTACGAATCCCTTTTGGGATACTCAGTCGCCTACAGTCACCAAGTCGTGAGCTTCATGGCAGGTGGCGTACTTACCGCTGCATTTGACACTCTGGTGCCTGGGTTAATGTTACAAACGTGTGCGCAATTAAACATTCTGAAATGTCGCTTTCACGACATATCAGAGATTGTTAAAATTAAAAATCGCGAAATTCATTACGAAGGTGAAATAAATGTATTAGCCACCAATTTAGAATCGAAGTTACTCGCCCAATGCGTTAAGCATCACATACAAATATTCAAGTTAGGTAGATCGTTCAACATAATATTTTACGAAACCCACGATACTCTTAATCCGATGCAATACAAAGATCTTTTAATGACCAATGTAAAAAATCTCAGATTTGCCGAAAAATCGAACGATCTTTTTGGTATTATGATACTTGTTCAATACACGATCAGTACGCTGGTTCTTTGCATGAGTATATTCGAACTCTCAAAGATGAAGTTATTCAGTGCAGAATTCACATCGTTATTTCTATATCTAATCTGCGTGGGCATTCAAATATTTATTTACTGCTACTACGGATGTGAAGTTACTCTCGAGGTAAACTGAAAATATGAATTTTTCATTTTTTTTTTAAGAAAAGTTTTACCAAAGAATATGAATATCTATATTTTTTGGTTTTACTCCGACTAGTGATGACGGAGGCGCGCTGCGCGCGCCTCTTCGTGAAACTCAACCACTCTCGGCACGGATAGATCATCGATAACAATTTAAATCTCACAATGCGATTAAATATCGTGATATTTACAAATAAAATATCGTGACACCTCACCTTTTTAAAGAGTTCGAAAAAAATCATTTCCTAGTAGGCATTTAAATAGAAAAACGAAAAAAAGGTCGACTTAAGGCTGATCGATAGCTTTGTTTCTACGCATAAATCTTCCCTCTACGGATTTGAGGAGCACAAACGAGAAAAAGCGTATCGGTGCTTCATTCATTTTTGCAGAGCTTAGCCGTGGGCGACGCTGTTTACGAGTCAGACTGGGCGTCATTGAGTACAAAGGCTAAAAGAAGTCTACTTATGGTAATGGCTCGTACTCTGAGGCCGATCACGTACACAAGCGCCCACGTCGTTACACTTAATCTTGATTACTTCAATAGTGTAAGCGATCAATAATTTTATACATATTTTTCAGTCAAATTTTGCCTCTCGAGTAATTGTTACTATTGCAGCTTCTCAAGTTCTCGTACTCTGCGTACAACGTGCTTCAACAATCGTCCGCAAAAGAATAACACGCAGGGATGATGTTGAACCGATAGCAGTCCGAAACATATCGTTAGATAACAGTGCGATATGAAAAAATCAATAATAAAAATATTCAATAAATCTTTAGTCTCTTTATTATTCTCAATACATGAGAATTTTCTGATCTATTTCCACGATCTTGTTGATTCAAATGGGAGATAGAGTTGCCGCGGATTTTTAACAACTACTTTAGTACTTTATCAGTACTTTTTTGATAAATTTGAAGAATAGTCAACAATTTGAATGTTGCATTGCTGCACACAACATACCGATAATTTCAGTGTTAAATCCACAACGCTCCTCCTTTTTAAATGATTTTTTAAAATATCGTCGGTTACGATTACTATGCGAATCTATAGGTGGAGAAATAGATGAAAGTCTCCTTAGCAAGTTCTGACATTGTTACAATTGTATACAAAAAAGAAAACAAGTACCTGACAGACGACAATAGATAATTATGATGACTGATACCAGAGGTAAAACGAAGAGGACAATGTGAGTACGTATACCCCATCATTAGCTGTTGAATAATGGATGTGCTCACCGTACAGTGGAACAGCATTTGCATTGTCGTTGTACGCCACCGCCGACCGTACACCATAACCGAAACAAACCAATCAATAGCGAAGCTCTATCGTAGCTGAAGATGGAAGGAAATAATTGCTCATCAATATTTCAAGGTATGGAAAAAAAATGTACGTTTCCAAGAATGGTGTACGGTCGTCGGCGATATGTCGCAGGAATAGTCAACTCAGTTGCATCCTGTACTTCGGGAATTGCGAGTCTTTCCTCATTCCCAATATTTCCCACACAAATTCTGTAGTAATGGAAACGCTGTGTCATACTTTTGCTATTCTACAATTTATCGGAATGTGGCGGCCAGTGCATTGGTCACCGGGCTGGAAAACGAAACTCTATGACTCTTACACCGGTTTTATGGTGCTTCTCATAGTTACCGTCGCTATATCAGAATTTGTAGAACTCATAAAATCATTCGGCGATGTTGAGGCTTTAGCCAATAATTCTTTTCTTTTACTGACACTTATTGCCGACTGTTGCAAAGGAGCAAATATATTGAAGAGGCGAAGTGAAATAATTGAGTTGACGAACATTCTGCAGCACGATCCGTGTCGGCCGAAGTCCGAGGAAGAACTTGCGATTCAACGTAAATTTGATCGAATCGCCAGGTCTGTAAGCGATTACAAATATCGAATCGTACTCTCAGAATAATGGCTCTGTCAAGTGGTTGTTTGATTCATCGACTGTTGTTCTAAGAGTGCGACGAAAGAATAAATGGATTTACATTTACTGGACTCAATACCGATTATTTATATTTTGAAGATCCAATACTTTATGCTATGCTGCTCTCATCGGATTTACAATTATTGCTCTGTTATTCGGATCTTTCGTGGACGATATACCCCGAAGAGCTTTACCTTTTAATTCCTGGCTACCATTCGATCATTACGAATCCCTGTTGGGATACTCAGTCGCCTACAGTCACCAAGTTATGAGCATTATGGCCGGCGGCGCAATTGGCACCGCCTTCGACACTCTCGTGCCTGGATTAATGTTGCAAACATGTGCACAATTGAACATTCTCAAATGTCGTCTTCACAATATGTCAAAAATCGTAAAGTTTAAGAATCCGGAGATTCATCGCGAAAGTGAAATGAATTTATTGAACGCCAATTTAGAAACGAAGTTACTCGCCCAGTGCGTTAAACATCACATAGAAATATTCAAGTTACGTAGTTCGTTTGACATAATTATTTTTTTTTAACTCATGAATAGAAACTCCAGCTTTCCTCAACTGTAGCGCGTGGCGGAACGTGGGCCGTTCCCGTACGCCGTTAGGAAATGTCCTACGCATGCGCACATCAGTTACATTCTTCTTTTTCTACACGCATATTTGTTTTTCTAAACGCTGCCGCAACATTTCCTAACGCGCCCGTCACATTTTTTAACGGCGTGTTGAGGTTAGGGACCCTTTCCGCTCATACTCTACAGTCTCGGAAAGCGATCGTTTCTATTCTTTCGTTAAAAAAAGCACGGTGTGCAACTAGTGTCGGAATCGCCAATTTTCGGCACTAGTTGCACAATGTACTATTATACAGCACATACTACGCACTAATCCAATTAAAAAAATTCTATTATTGATCTATGTTTGTAACAAAAAATCTCAGATTCGCCGAAAGATCGAACGATCTATTTTGTATTATGGTATTAGTTCAGTACACAATCAGTATTCTGGTTCTTTGCATGAGTATATTCGAGCTCTCAAAGATGAAATTATTCAGTGCAGAATTTACATCGTTCCTCATATATCTAATCTGCATGGGCATTCAGATATTTATTTACTGTTACTACGGATGTGAAGTGACGCTCGAGGTAAACGGGATATACACATTTTATTTTTTTACAAGGGCAGATTTACTCCGAAAAAAAATTTTACTACGTGTTTAGAAAGGTTGGGATAACCATTCCACTGATAGCATTTTGAAACGATCGTCAAATTCGTTTGTTTGGGCTGCCTGCCTGAAAAATTCGACTTTTTGTGCCTCTGTTCAGTGCGTAAAAGTCAGTGCGTCAAAGTCACTTTTTTTGCCAGCGTGCGTAGAAACATCGATGGATGCGCAGAGCGCTATATACCTCACCTTTTACACACTAGTGCGCAAAACGTGTCTTTCTGCGCACCGGTTAGTGAGGTTAGGACACTGAAAGTCGAACTTTTCACGCAGTCACCACAAAAAATTGTATGTATTACATGGGCGCAATCGCCTTCGGCTCGTGCGGCAGTTCACACGAGTGCAGAATTGCCTATTCTTTGCGCGCTTGCCAACCAAATAACTATTGAACATCACCCACCATTTTAATTCTGCGGGTAAACCACTGATTTTTTTTCTAAGAATTTAATGTTTACAGAGCCTAGCCGTGGGCGACGCTGTTTACGAGTCAGACTGGTCTTCTTTGAGTATAAAAGGACGAAGAAGTCTACTCACGGTAATGGTTCGTACTCTGAGACCCATCACTTACTCAAGCGGCCACGTTGTTACGCTGAATCTTGAGTACTTCAATAAGGTAAGCTTTTAATAATGCTAAAATTTTGTTTCAACCGTATTTAGCACTCGAATAATTGTTACTATTGCAGCTTCTCAAATTTTCTTACTCCGCCTACAACGTACTCCAACAATCGTCCGAAAATGAATGACCCGCAGGGAAGACATTGGATTAATCCCAATCCGCAATGTTAAACATGAATTCGTGTCTCCAAGATTCTTGTGCAGAATACCTTGCAAAATGATAACAACAATAAAAACATTCGATAAAATGTTATTCTCTCTTCATAATGGTATTGATTAACTTGAGCGAAAGAGTTGCCGTGGATTGTCAGGAGCCTCCTTAGCACGCACTCCATTGTAATACAGACAGACGGACGACAGACAATGATAGTGACGATTTTACAGTAGTAAAACGAAGAGGATGTTGCCAGTATGCACCACATATCATTAGCGTTTAAATTATTTATATGCCCGTAGTGCAATGGAAACTCATTGCACAATCGATAGATAGCTGAACTCTTGTCGAAGACGGGACGATATAATTGGCTCATCAATATTCCAATGGGAAAGAAAATGCGTTCGAAGGGTGACATTGGCTCTGCGTTGTACGCTACTCGTCAAGTGCGGGAGCGTCTCAGTAACGATTTCTTCCTCGAGAAATAAGAGTCGACCTTCCTCTCTATTAGAAGTTGAATTTTGCGACAGTTTCGAAACTGTAGTGCCGCCATGGAAATACTGAGACATACATTTCTCATTCTTCAGTTAGTCGGAATGTGGCGTCCAGTGCATTGGTTGCCGAGCTGGAAGACTAAACTCTACAACTCTTACACGTGCCTCATAGCGTTTATTGTGATAAGTCAAACCATATCGGAGTTGATAGGAATTGTTAATTCCGTTGGCGATCTCGCGGCTTTGATCAACGATGCTTTCATGCTACTATCATTGATCGCGGACTGTGCCAAAGGAGCTACTATATTGATGAAACGAGGGGACTTAATCGAGTTGACGAATACTCTTCAACGAGATCCATGCCGTCCGAGATCCGAAGAAGAATTTGCGATTCAGCGTAGATTCGATCGCGTGGCTAGGTTTGCAAGAGATTGTACATATATGTTGCGTATCGCACTCATGGGACAAAGATTTGTAACTGCATTCTCAGATTTTTCGTGTGAAAACATCTTTAGCGAGGCTTTTAAATGTAAATATACAAAAAAATGTAAAATAGTTATTATCGTTTTTAGATCGAGGAAAAAAAGTCGAACCCGACAAGTGCGAGAGAGACCGATTTTCCTCGCACGCGACGCGAACTCGATTTTTTTATTGTTCCCGCACTAGTGCGGGAAAGTGCACTTCCTGGAAGCCATGCGGGAAAACGGCCAGAAAAAAATGTAAATGTAAAAAAAAAACTTTACGAGTCTTCTGAAAAAAAAAAAATGAAAAAATGTAAAATGTCCTCGAAAAGCGTTACGATCTTTCTGGCAAAAAAGTGAAAACGTCAAAATGTGCTAAAAAAATGTTAGGGCCCTTCTGAAAAAATGGTTAAATAATGCAAAGTGTTCGCAAAAAATGTTACGACCCTTTCAAGTAAAAATGACGATCCCTGTCTGGAAGCTAAAACTACTACAGATGTTTTCACACGCGATACTCGCAAATATGCGTCGATGTACATACTACGGTCATTTTTTTCGATGTTGTTCCAAGAATGCGAGAAAAGAAATATAATAATTGTATAATGAAGTCAACACCATTTGTATAATATACATTTCGAAGATCCAATACTTTATGCTATGCTGCACTCGTGGGAATTACAGCTTTGGGTATATTTTTGAAATCATTCGTGGAGGATGTACCTCGAAGAGTTTTGCCTTACAATTCGTGGCTACCATTCGATTATCACGAATCTCTGCTGTTCTACTTGATTGCCTGGAGCCATCAGATAGTCACTTTCGGTATTGGCGGAGCCGTTACTTCATCCTTTGACACATTAGTCACTGGATTAATGTTGCAAACGTGTGCTCAGTTGAGTATTCTGAAATGTCGATTTCATGACATGCCACGTACGGTTGTCGACACATCACGCGAACTGGGTAATCGAAATGATGTGAAATTGTCAATCGAAAATTTAGAGAAGAAATTACTCGGCCAGTGCATCAAACATCATATCGAGATATTCAGGTAGTTTCTATGATTAAAAATTCTTCGTTACAAAATTGCACATTACGTAATATCATTGCCTGAAATTAATACCGATATAACATTTTCACTCTGTGCGCAAAAAAAAAAAAAAAAATAGGTTTGCCGAAACATCGAATGATCTTTTCAGTATTATGATATTCTTGCAATATTCGATCAGTATACTGGTTCTTTGCACATGCATATTCGAGCTCTCGACGATGAAGTTATTCGAAATGAAATTCATAGTTCTCTCCGTCTATTTATTTTGCATTGGCGTACAAATATTTATATACTGTTTCTATGGATGTGAAGTGACCCTCGAGGTAAACAGTGAGAACTTTTTGTCATTCTTTTTTTTATCGTCAATATAGGCATTTTTTATTGATATAATCAATATACGCATAAATATTTGTAATATCGCAATTACTTCTATTGTGACAGAGCTTAGGCATTGGAAATGCTATTTATGATATTCAATGGGAGTATCTGAGTATAAGTTCGAAGCGAAGTCTACTTACGATAATGTGTCGTACGCTGAGACCCATTCAGTTCACGAGTGGTTACATCGTTACCCTAAATCTTGAAAACTTCAACAGTGTAAGCGACATATTATTCAATTTTTTCCGTCCCCTTCAGTTATAAAATTTTGTTTCCGACACATCGTTATTATTACAGCTTCTCAAGATATCGTACTCCGCCTACAACGTACTGAAAACATCGTCGGAATAGGAAATATACACAGAGATAGAATTAAGTCGTTCATTGTTTGGAGTATTTGTGGCACACGAGACGCTTCAGAATATTTTGACAACTATCGACGTGTAATGAAAAATTCTTCAATAAACTTCAATTGTTTTTTTTTTTGGGTTCAAGATAAATTCTATTTCGAATCTTTGCCCCGAAACATAAGTGACCAGAGCTTTAATAAATACCGTATTTGCGATCAATGAACAATCGAGCAAAGATTATTCAAGAAAAAAAATTCGGCGTATATTTTAGAATTTTTTCAACATTTTGAACGATACGAGAATACAAACAATACACCGATAAGTTAAAAAATGAATCCTCAACGCTTCTCTTCAGATAGAGGCCCTTGAAAATTGGAGACAGTTTAATAAAAAAAAAGGCAACAAAAATTGAGTAAATAAAAATTGAAGGTTGATTCCTTATTTGTCAATATGTCAATCGCACAGTTATCTCTACGACAAGATTACTTTGCCAATTTTGGTATCCCAAGAAGACGTGTAGTGCAGATTTACTTTCCATCATTTTTTTTTTTTACGATCAGATTTTTATAGCTGTTTTTCTATATTTTTTATGAACCGGAAACGATTGTAAATAACTCTATACTTCACGGAGTGCCTTACTATGTGTTGTATTTTTGTCATACAACATGATAGAAGCCTTGGTAACCCGGTAAAATTTTGTCGGAAAGAAAAGATATCGCCATTTCTAAATCCATATTGAAAATCGCCACATTTCGCAGCGAAAATCACAGCCGGAAAGAAGAATCGTTGAATCTAGAACGTACTGCTCAATCGATTCATCGCTCAATATTTCGTTTCTGCGCGAAAAACGTAAGCGAAATTGGATCGCGGGAAATCAATTTTTTGACGGTCTGTCTTCATTCCAACCAAATTTAAAATTAATCTACTCTCGTTGTAAAGTGAGTTGTATTAATTGTTTACGCACATTTTGTTGGAATTTGCGACAGTTATTCTTTGAACAGTTTATTAGTCACACAAACATACACCGAGACTTATAAATATTACTTCTTGACGTTCTATTTCCAGCACTGTAACACTTCATTTCAAAATTCTAGAAGTTTTATCCGTTAGACATGTTGCAATTTTTTAAAGGTTTGGACACGCAAAGAAAGAAAAAGATATCAAATTAGTCATTTCCACGATAAACGCAGAACACTTATTTTTGTCAGGCGACTACTGTTAAAAATGTTATCGATGATTAAAATCACCATGCAAATGGATAGATGAAGAAAAATCATTGTTGCTGAACCTCTGTTCCGACATAGTCGGAAGTGTGTGCGAAAAAATAAAGCCGGTAACTGAAATACACCGACATATAATTATGGTGACTTGTCAGAGGTAAAAACGAGAAGACCTATCGTGGAATCGACAATATGCGTAAATGTACCGTACAATCAACCGTTGCATTATTAATATACTCGCAATGCCGTGGAAAGACATATCTGTCGTCGTTTTGTCGTAAGTTTACCGTAACGAATCAATCGATATCTAAACTCTGTTTCAATCGGAGATGGAAAAAAATAATTGCTCATCAATATTCCAATGAGGAGGAGTGGGAAGCACGTCTCCGCGGATTGCGGACTGTACACTGTCTCCGGCAATATGTCACAGAAATAAAAAATCCAGTTGCGTCTCATTTTTCGAGTATTAAGGATCTTTCCTCATCCTAAATATTATTCAAACAAATTCGGTTGCGATGCAAATCATGACGCACAATTTTAAAATTCTTCAGTTTATCGGTTTGTGGCGGCCGGTGCATTGGTCACCAGGCTGGAAAACGAAACTCTACGACTCTTACACATGGATTATGGTGTTTCTCGTAATCACCGTCCCCATTTCAGAATTTATTGAACTTGTTAATTCATTCGGCGATATCGCGGCTTTAACCAACAATTCTTTTCTTCTACTGACATTGATAGCGGATTGTGGCAAAGGAGCAAACATATTGAAGCGACGTAGTGAAATAATTGAGTTGACTAACATTCTGCAGCACGATCCGTGTAAACCGAAGTCCGAAGCGGAATTCGCGATTCAGCGTAAATTTGATGGTTTAGTCAGGTCTGTAAGCGATTACAAATCTATCGTAAATCGCAATCCTAGAACAACTTTTTTTAGCATATTATTTTACGATTTTTTTTCACTGTTGTTCTAAGACTGCAACGAGAGACAAATATATTGAAGTTTACTGAACTCACCACCGTTTGTATGTATTTCGAAGATCCAATACTTTACGCTACGCCACACTCGTGGGATGTACAGTTATTGCTCTAGTATTGAAATCTTTCATGGACGATATACCTCGAAGAGTATTGCCTTACAATGCCTGGTTGCCCTTCGATTGTTACGAATCTCTGCTGCGTTATTCGGTCGCTTACAGTCACCAAATCGTGAGCGTCGTTACATGTGCCGCAATCGGCATCGCTTTCGATACTTTGGTTCCTGGATTGATGTTGCAAACATGTGCACAATTGAATATTCTCAAATCTCGTATCCACGACTTGCCGCAGTCTGCACACATCAAGAATGCCGAGATTGATGGTGAAAATGAAATAAATTTATTAACCGCAAATTTAGAATCCAAGTTACTCAGCCAGTGCGTTAGACATCACATACAAATATTCAAGTTAGGTAGTTCGTCAAACGTAATGTTGTAACAACGTCGACAGTACGCATAATATAATGAAAAAAATGTCGATACTTTATTGATCGGTGTCTGTAAAAAAATTCCCAGATTTGCGGACAAGTCAAACGATTTTTTTGGTCTTATGGTATTTGTTCAATACACGATCAGTGCTCTTGTTCTTTGCGTCAGCGTGTTCGAACTATCGAAGATGACGTTATTCGATTCAGAATTCACAGCGTTACTCATATATGTAATCTGCATGGGCGTTCAAATCTTCATCTACTGTTACTACGGTTGCGAAGTAACTCTCGAGGTAAGTATCAACGATGATATTTTTTCATATCTCAGTCGCGCTAAAAGTAAATTTATATCGTTAGTAATTAATCGGTTATGTTTATTTTTCAGAGTTTGGCTGTCGGCGACGCGGTTTACGACACCGACTGGGCGTCTTTGAATATAAACGTAAGAAGAAGTCTGCTTACGGTAATGACGCGCACCTTGAGACCCATCAAGTACACGAGCGTCCACGTCATTACACTTAATCTCGATTACTTTAACAGTGTAAGCAAACAATGAATTAAGATGATTTCGTGAATTGAACTTCGACATTATTGTTATTGCAGCTACTAAAGTTGTCTTACTCCGCTTACAACGTTCTTCAACATGCGACCGAATAAAAAATGTACATAGAGAATTCGGTGAATCGATAAAAGTTCGAATTGTACATTTGTTTTAAGTCAGAAATCCTTAAGAAATGATAATAATAATTTTTAAAAATTCAAGTACCGTTTACTTTCCGAGACGTAATAATATTATCGCAAGTTTCCACCATGAGAAATCGATAAATAGGTCACGAGAGACGCTACAGGTAATTCCCCTTATAACGTTTTGCATTGCCACGAACACCGTACTAAAGAGGACGTCGACAAATGCGATAACCTAAGTTCCGGCAGTTCTTTAGTTTCTCGTATAGCATATCGGAAATTACGACGATGATGCGAGTAACGAAGCGAAGAGAATCAGACATGCATCCACTGTCATTACAGATTAAATATTTAATGTATTTTCTGCCGCAACGAAATTGTATTTTCATAGAAAAAAAAAATCGATACATTGTCGAGCTCTAGCAATGAAATACAATGTACTTGCCGAGCTCTGCGACAGAAGTGGAAATGGAGAAATATAATTGCTCATTAATTTTTCAATAGAAAAAAAAAATCCACATTCACGGGTTGCATTGGAGATGCACCGGTGGTAATAATAGTTGACTTCTCGAGACGTAACGGTGGTTCCCTATAGAAAAAAAAATTTTCGCGGAATAGAAATTGTTTTTCAGTGATGGAAGCACTGAAGTATCCTTTTATCGTCCTTCAATTTATCGGACTATGGCGACCGGTGCACTGGCCACCGGGCTGGAAAACAGAACTCTATAATTGTTATACTTTTTTTATGATGTTTCTCTTGGTCACCGTAACTCTTTCAGAATCCACCGCACTGTTTAGCTCGATGAACGACGCCGAAGAATTCGCTAATAACACTTTCATGCTATTGACGAGAATCGTGGTATGTGGAAAAGCAGCAAATATCTTGATAAAACGCGACGAAATCATTGAGTTGATTAATGTACTGCAACGGGATCCGTGTAAACCGAAGTCCGATGAAGAATTAGCAATTCAACATAAATTTGATGAAGTATTCAGGTCTGTAATGGATAGACATTGAACAGTTTGAACTTCGAGAACAACCGCGTGCTACTTGTTTCGTGATAAGATAATAATGTGAAAATTTCACACGGTTGTTCTACGCGCGCATTATAACGTAACTTATTCAGGTGATCAAGTCAGACAACTTATGGCAATGTTCGTCACAGTACGGTTTATTCTTCAGCCAGTACAACATTTTTCAAAAATTCTATTATTTCGGAAAATACTTGAAGGGTCAGGAAAATTTTTCAAACATTTTCTGACATGATAAAATTTTTAAAAAATTTTTACCAACTGATGATAAAACAATATTTTGGTGAACATCGATATAAGTTCGCTGACTCGACCGCCTCAAGATGCATTGGAGTTACCACAATTGATATACATTTCGAAGATCCAATAACTCATACTATGCCGGACTCACGGGGCTTACAGTTACGTTGTATTCAACGAGATCATTTATCGATGACATACCCCGAGGAACATTGCCTCACAAATCGTGGCTCCCCTTCGATTTCCACGAATCCGTATTCGTCTACGCAATTGCATATTTCCACCAAATCTTCACAGTCGCTTATACCGGCGCAATGAACGTCGCCTTTGACATTCTCATACCTGGATTAATGTTGGAAACATGCGCCCAGTTGCATATCCTGAAACATCGGTTTCACGAAATGCCGAAACTATTGTTTGATAAAACAAATTTGGGCATTAAAAACTTAGAGTCAACGCTACTGTCGCAACGGGTTAAACATCACATTGAGATATTCAAGTTAGGTAGTTCGTCCAAAAAATGTTTTTTGCGTACCGAATAAAGAGAAAAGAAAGTCCGGCGTATCTAATTGGTCTGTTTAAAAAAAAAATTAGGTTTGCCAAGACATCGAACGATCTTTTTGGTTTAACGATACTTCTTCAATACACAGTCAGTACTATCGTTTTGTGCGTCAGCGTGTTGGCGCTTTCGAAAGTGCAACTTTTTAGTGTAAAATTCACAACCCTTATGATGTATCTTGCATGCATGTTGGCACAGATATTTATCATGTGTTTTTACGGCTGCCAAGGAACATTCGAGGTATGTGAAAAAAAAAATTTTATTGTTTTTTTTTTTAGTTACTTTTTTTATATATTTACGTATTTTTAAAAAATGCTACCACCCCTAACATTTTTGAGTTATTGAAGAGTACAGACGTAGGCGATGCAATTTATGAAATTGATTGGACTTCATTGAGTATAAATATCAAGAAAAGTTTACTCACCATAATGACTCGTACGCTCAGACCCATTACATACACGAGTTATTACGTTGTAACCCTCAACCTCGATTCATTCAATAACGTAAGTTAAAAACAAAGTACGAGTACTTTAACGAACATTTTTTGTAGATTTATTGAAATATAAATGTATATATAAACTTTTTTTGGCAAATGCAGCTTCTCAAATTATCTTATTCGGCGTACAACGTACTCCAACAGAAATAATCATAAAATGAGACATGCTGTATTGAATCTTAAACGATTTCTTCCGTAGAAAAATATATGACTATTGCTGAAGTATTTTTCACGATTTTTTCTCAATTAATCTAAATATCTTAGAGCCAAATATGGAATGTTATATAAGCAGTAATTAACCGTTCAAATATTACTTCAAAGCTCTTGGATAATGGGGAAAAAATCCATTCGGTCTATTGTATCAGAATCAAAAAGAAAAAAGCAATGTCTGCTGTAATTCAAACTTACCGATCGATGAGTATCCTTTGCTTAATATAGTCTCAATAGCATCATGATGTTCGTGCTGATTGTGGCTTCGTTCGCAAATTTCACATCGATTATACGCATCTTGTCAGATTCCACATTGATTGCGATGTGATATGCGGGTTTTGGTTCATTCGGATGTTATCGGCGGAGTTCAAAATTAACGCGTGTTGAGGGACATTTCAATCTGATACAATTGACCACGAAAATACCCAACCAACCAACCGACCGAGCAACCGATTGAGTTTTAACCAATAAAAACCTTCGAACAATTGCGAGTATTTTACTTGCCGGTGCATATGATTATTACCATGTATTACATCCACCATGAAAAATCAATAAATAGGACGAAAGTATTGCGACGAAATATTCTCCTTCCGTACGTTCTTCATTGCTGTAAATACTGTACTACAATAAGCTATGACAACTGCAGTACACCACAGAATTATTAAGGCGGTTTATGCTAGTATCGATGCGAAAACATCGAAGGTAAGTCATGCATCCCCCGATCATTATCGTCTGAATATTTCATCTACTTGCGGCGCAATGGCAATATATTTCCATAGAAAAAAAAAATAGATAGACGAGCTCTACAAGCTTTTTCTCATGAGAAAAAGAAATGTACTTCTCAAGTTTCGTTTCAGTCAACAAATTATAGGAATATAATTGCTCATTAAATTTCAAATAGGAAAAAAGAGAATATCCTTTCGTGATGATTTCCCCTCGTCTCTCGCAATATGACACAAGATCTACGCGTTTAGTAAGTCTTTTTTCTTCGAGCGGTAAAGGTCCTTTGACGTGGGCGATATTTTACCGTGACTTCGTAACTGTTTATCGGCGATGCAACCATTTAAGTATTCTTTTGTCGTGCTTCAATTTATGGGCCTATGGCGACCGACGCACTGGCTACCAGGCTGGAAAACTGTACTATACGATTGTCATACGTGTTTTATGGTGTTTCTCTGGATCACCGTAACACTTTCAGAATTCATCAACTTGGTAACTTCAATGGATGACCCTGAGGAAATCGCCAATAACTCATTCGTACTATTGACAATGATCGGGGTTTGTTGCAAAGCAACAAATATTCTGAACAAACGCGAGGATATAATTTATTTGACAAATCATTTGAAACGAGATCCGTGTCGACCAGAGACCGATGAAGAGTTCGCGATTCAGTTGAAATTCGATCAATGGGTCAGGTGCATTACCAGACCGCAGGGAGGAAAACAATGAGTTGGAAAAATTAACAATTATTTGAAAAAGCCTAAAGTTAGCTGATAATAGCCCTTTTTCCCAAAGTAGTTATCCTAACTATTAATTCTAACAACTCATAGTGTTTTTCCGGTGGACCAAGTTGCATCTTCATTTATGGTGTCTGATCCAATAAATAACATTCATTAATCTTTCAAAGATCGAATACTTTCTTCTATGCCGCATTCGTGGGAATTTCGGTTGTCGTTATTACAACGAAATCCTTTGTCTACGATGTACCGCGAAGATCTTTATTTTTCACTTCCTGGCTTCCCTTCGATTATTACGAATCCCTCTTCGAGTACGCGATTGCCTACAGTCACCAAATCGTCACATTTGTAACCGGTGCCGCAGTTCACGTGATCTTCGACACTCTCATGTCTGGATTAATGTTGCAAATATGCGCTCAACTGGATATAC
This sequence comes from Buathra laborator, assembly GCA_934046635.1. Lineage (NCBI taxonomy): Eukaryota > Metazoa > Arthropoda > Insecta > Hymenoptera > Ichneumonidae > Buathra > Buathra laborator. The sequence continues at coordinate 15,987,025 of OW203892.1, forward strand.
TCAACCATCGCTTTCACGAAATGCCAAAGTTGTTACTCAATAATTACAGCGAACTGGATACAAAGGACAAATCGAATTTATCAATTTTGTGTTTAGAGTCGAAACTGATCTCGCAGCGCATTCAGCATCACATTGAAATATTCAAGTGAGGTAGTTTGTTCGAGGAATAATACTTTACACGTAACGACAAACTGGTACTTTGTACTAAAAAAAAAAAAAAAAAAAAAAAAATTACGTGATATTTAATTGTTTTTCTGTTTTCGACCAATTCAGGTTCGCCAAGAAATCGAACAAACTATTCGGTATCGTACTGCTTTTACAGTTTACAATCAGTACGCTGGTTCTGTGCGTAAGCGTATACGAACTCTTGATAACAGAGCCATACACTGTGGAATTCACATCTCAAATGATGTACCTCAGCTGCATGTTGATGCAAATATTTATTCTTTGTTTCTACGGAAGTGAAGTTGCCTCTGAAGTAAGCAGTGAATACTTGTATTTTGCTTCCTCAAGAAGCTTTGTCTTCGTGGAATTTTTTTTTTTTTTACATTTTCATGTAAACGTATTCAGAATGTTCCCGAAAGTCGAAAAATCACATTTAGAAAAAATGTCTGTCCGTATGTGTGTGTGTGTGCGCATCATTCGAGTTTATAAGTTGAGAACGGCTTGAGATATTAAGCTGAAATTTATACCACATGTTAAGTGGCCAAGTCTCCTTCTTTCGTCAATTTTTTGCAAAATCTATGCAATCGTTCAGTTATTACGGCATTTTGAATTTTTTGAAAAATTAGTGGTTGCGCTTTAACTGCCACATTTTTTGAGATATCCGGTTGAAATTTCGTACAAAGTTGAACTATTATAAATCGATGATCGGTCTTGGATTTGGTCAAAATCTATGCCAGTCGTGCATATAGCAGCATAGCGTTGATTACGTAAAATCTAACAATTAAAGTAACTAATAGGATTTGTTTTTGTTTCACCTTAAAACTTGCTGTGTAAGAATGTTTGTTCACAATCTCAGACTTGATTGATAAAAAAACATTAAAGTGCTAACAATTAAAGTAACGAATCATAAAACAGAGCTTCTTGAGGAAGCCAAAAAAACGATAAACGTACTTTCCTACAACCAGAGTTGGGTAAACTGTGTTAAAAGAAAGAAAGGAAGCAATATGCCAACGTAATTGGCACCATTTTTTCTTACGTTTTCACTGCATCTGTGGGCCAAGAATAATTAAAATATTATGTATTTACCTTTATACATTAAGAGTCTAAAATTATGCGACGCCGTTTACGAAATGGATTGGACGACATTGAATGTGTACACTAAACGAAGTCTATTGATAGTAATGGCTCGTTCCCTAAGACCAATCGAGTTCACGAGTATTCACGTAATCACAGTGAATCTTGAATCATTCAATAGTGTGAGTTGAAAAAAAAAAAATGCCTAATCCTTTCGCGGGGCATTAACCTTTCGTTCTCCATTTAATTTTTATTTTACAGCTTATCAAGCTTTCGTATTCCGCTTATAATGTAATGCAACAAATGTCGGAATAGTTTTTACACCAAGAAAAATATATTGTGATGCAATCGACGGAGACGCTGTGATAGTCGACAGTTATTTTAATAATAAATAAAATTTTATTTTTACGCACTTGTATTTTACTTGCCGGTGCATATGATTATTATCATCTCCTATATCCACCTCGAAAAATCAATAAGTAGGTCAGAAGTGTTCCTGCGAACAATATCCGCCGATACGTTGTGTATTGCTGCAAATACTATACTAGAATGACAGACAACGACGGTACACCACTCAACAACGAAGCGAAGAGGGTAAGGAACGCACTGCCGATCATTAACGTTTGAATAATTAATATACATGCCGTGCATGGAAAATATATTTTCAGAGAAAAAAGAAATTAATAGTCGAACTCTCCCAATGAAAAAAAAAAAAAAAAACATATTTCTTAAGCTCTATTGTAGCCAAAGAGACCTCCGAATATAATTACACATTATTTTTGCAACAGAAAAAAGTGCATGTCGTCGTGTTGCATTTCCACTGTTTCTCGCAATACGACGCAATATCCATGCACTCAGTGAGAGTTTATTCTTCGAGGGGTAAGGGTGCTTTGGAGGGAACAACATTTTTAACGAGACTTTGTAACTATCGTTTAGCGATGCAAACATTTAAGTATCATTTTGTCGTGCTTCAGTGTATCGGCCTGTGGCGTCCGGAGCATTGGCCACCCGGCTGGAAAACCGTGCTTTACGATTGTTATACGTTTTTCATGGTGTTTCTCTTCATCACCGTAACTCTTTCAGAACTAATAGAACTGCTAAGATCGATGGATGAGCCCGAAAAAATCGCCAATAAGTCTTTCGTACTATTGTCGATGATCGCGGTGTGTGGTAAAGCAATAAACATTCTGAACAAACGCGACGACGTCATTCATTTGACAAACATTTTGAAACGGGATCCGTGTCGACCAAAGACTGAAGAAGAGTACGCGATTCAGTGGAAATTCGACCGATCGGTCAGGTACATTAATAAAATCGTATAGAGAAAAACGATGAGTTGAAGGAATTAACAAGGATTCGAAAAAGTCTATAGTTAGTTGGTGGACAACCGCTTTTTTTCACAAAAAGTTGATGTCCCGACTATCTATTAATTCTGACAACTCACAGTGTTTTTTCGGTGGACTAATTTTCATCGTGATTTATGGTGTTTTATTAAATAAATAACATTTACGTATCTTTCAAAGATTTAGCGCTTTGTTGTATGCTGCATTCGCGGGGAGTACGGTTTTTGTTCAAACAATGAAATCCTTCGTTGACGATATACCTAGAAGAACTTTGCCTTTCAGTTCTTGGCTTCCCTTTGATTATTACGAATCCCTGTTCGACTACTCGATTGTCTACAGCCACCAAATCGTCACATTTTTAACCGGTGCTACAGTCCAAGTGATTTTCGACACTTTCGTCTCTGGATTGATGTTGCAAACATGCGCTCAATTACATATCCTTAAACATCGCTTTCACGAAATGTCAAAGTTGTTACACGATAATCTCTATCAACTCGATACAAAGGACAAATCGAATTTATCAATTTTGTGTTTAGAGTCGGAACTGATCTCGCAGCGCGTTAGTCACCATATTGAGATATTCAAGTGAGGTAGTTCGTTCGAAGAATAATATCTTACACTTAATATCAAACAGGAATTTCATATTAAAAAAAAAAAAAGAGACATTTACGTGTTATTTTGATTTCGAACAATTCAGGTTTGCCAAAAAATCGAACAATCTATTCGGTGTTGTAATGCTTCTACAGTTTGCAATCAGTACACTGGTTCTCTGCGTCAGCGTATATGAACTCTTGACAATCGAACCATACACTCTGGAATTCACATCCAACATTCTGTACCTTATCTGCATGTTGATACAAATATTTATCCTTTGTTTCTACGGAAGTGAAGTTACGTTTGAAGTAAGAAGTGAATACTTTGATTTATCTTTCGTTTTCATTGCATCCGTGGCTTACGAATAATTAAGAAACTTTTCTTTTTTTATTTATCTTTGTACTTTAAGAGTGTAAAATTATGCGACGCAGTTTACGAAATGGATTGGATTCCGTTGAGTTTGTACACTAAACGAAGTTTATTGATGATAATGGCTCGTTCTCTGAGACCAATTGAGTTCATGAGTGTTCACGTAATCACAGTGAATCTCGATTCATTCAATAGTGTGAGTGGAAAAAAAAAAATCTTACCCCTTTCGTAGGTTGTCGTTGTCATTTAATATTTATTTTACAGCTTTTCAAGCTCTCGTATTCCGCTTACAATCTAATGCAACAAGTGTCGGAATAATATTTACACCATGAAGACAAAAAACATTGCAATGCAATCAGCGGAGACGCTGTCATAATTGATAGTTATTTTATAAACATAAAAACGTTTTACTACACTTGAATGATAATAAAATCCAAACGATCCTTTTAAGATTTTCATGATATTTATGTTCTGTTCTTCAATACATTCTTTTGATACGATAAAGGAGAGGTGCTTCGGATAGTCAAGAACTTCCTCAGTATAGCTACGACAACTTTATTAGGCTTTTGTCACAAAAAAAAACGATAACTGAGAGTCCGTAAGATTGTTATGATAGGAGCAAAGCAGACAGGACGGACCACATGACAGCAGGCTATCATTATCGCTTGAATAATCAATATCTTTGTTGGGCAGTAACAGTTTTCTAGAATTGTATTTCATAAAAAAATGAAATAAGCGAATGCATAGACGAGTTGTATCTCAATGGGAGACTGAGGACAATAATTGCTAATCGATAAAACGACAAGGAAAAAAAATGCACTTCTCCGAACTGCATATTGATGAGCTAATGACAAAAAGGCATATAGACAGTCATTTGTCGACAACCGATATACCCTTATAGGATTAACTCATCGATATGCAATGTCGCCGACAATCCCAAATGGAAAAATAAGAAAGCAGTAACGATTATTTTGTCCGTGGAAAACTATCGCATCCCTTGATGCAACGATGCATGCAAACCAAAGTCTGACGAAGAGGTCGTAATTCAGCGTAAATTTGATCGAATGTTCAGGTCTGTAATGGGTCATTAATGCTTCATGTGCCGTTTAGACTTCACAATCATCCGTAATTTTTTGGGCAATAAAATAGTATGAAATGCTGGTAGTATACTGCCACACCATTTTTCTAATAAGAGTGTTATGTTATAACGAAATATATATATATATATACTAGCGTTTCCCCGGGCTCGCGCGCTACGCGCGCTCGCTCGTCAATTGTAAACTATTTTGAGTTAAGACCCATTTGGGGAATATTTTTGCTTCTTTATCCGCCGCCGACCACCGCTGCTGCCTCCTTCGAAATCTCCTTAGAGGAACTTAGAATATTTTGGCCTTCCCTACCACGCTCCTTCCTTTCCCCCGAAAAATATTCTAAGTCCCTCTAAGGGGGACAATATTTTTCTTCCCCCCCCCTTCGACCGAAAATATTCTAAGTCCCCCTAAGGGGGACCTCCAGTACTGTAACCACTCCGAGAATTTAGTCCCTCCGTAAATTTAACCACTCCGTAACATTAGTCTCTCCGTGACTTTAACCACTCCGTGACATTAGTCTCTCCGTGACTTACCTCCCATCCTCTCCCACCTCCCTTAGAGGAACTTATTTTTTGCTCCTCACCTCCCCTCCCCTCCTCTCCCCTCACCATTAGAGGGACTTATTTTTTGCTCCTCGGCTCCCCCCTCCCCTCTTCTCCCTCCGCCCTTAGAGGGCCTTAGAATAGAAACGGCTGCTATGAAGACGGTTGCTATGGAAACCGTTGCTATGGCGACGGTTGCTATGGAGACCGACCCTATGGAGACGGTTACTATAGCGACCGTTGATATAGAGGCGGTTGCTATGGAGACCGTTGCTATGGAGACCGTTGCTATGGAGACGGTTGCTATGGCGACGGTTGCTATGGCGACGGTTGCTATGGAGACGGTTGCTATGGAGACGGTTGCTATGGAGACGGTTGCTATGGCAACCGTTGCTATGGCATCCGTTGCTATGGCGGGGGTTCCCCTTAGAGGGACTTAGAATATTTTGGGCTGAGGCTCCTTTTGAGCGAGCGGGGGCGGAGTGGCGGGGGAGGGGTCGAGCGAGCGGGATCGAGGAGGCGGGGGTCTCGATTCCTGACACGGCGGCGGCGGCGACAGCGGCGGTAACTTTATATATATAGAGAGATATATACTATTCAAGTAAATTACCACAATCAATGTAAATTTCGACGATCCAATACTTTATGCTATGCTGGATTGACGGCGATTGCAGTTACTTCTTATTCGATGAGATCGATCGCCGACGATGTGCCCCGACGAACGTTGCCTCACAATTCTTGGCTTCCTTTCGATTGTTACGAATCTCTGTTGGGCTACACGATTGCCTACGTCCACCAAATCGGCACCCTTATTGCTGGCGCCTCGATCAACATCGCCTTCGACACTCTTGTTCCTGGATTGATGGTGCAAGCATGCGCGCAATTGCATATCCTCAAACATCGATTTCGCGAAATGCCGATGGATTTGGTAGATAAATCAAATTTAGACATTCCAAATTCGGAATTGACGCTACTTTCGCAACGTGTTAAACATCACATAAAGATATTCGAGTTAAGTAGGTCGTCTGATAAATTATATTTTTAAACCGAATATAAATATTAATAATTTTCACAAAAAAAGAAACAAAAAAAACAAAATCTTGCAGATTTGCTAAGACATTGAACGATCTTTTCGGTCTGACGATATTTCTTCAATACACAATCAGCACTATAGTACTGTGCGTTAGCGTCTTCGAACTCTCGAAATTTGATATTTTCAGCACGGACTTCACGACCCTTATGATGTACCTTGCGTGCATGTTGGTTCAGATTTTTATGATCTATTTTTATGGATGCGAAGGCACGTTCGAGGTGCGCAAAAAAAATTTTTTTCATTTGATTTTTTTAAAATATTTTAATATCTTTTATATCATTTACTATCGACATTTCTCGTTTATTCCAGAGTACGGATGTGGGTGATGCTATTTACGAAATGGATTGGACTTCGATGAGTATAAATACAACGAGAAGCTTACTCACCATAATGATCCGTACTCTTAGGCCCATAAAATTCACGAGTTTTTACGTAATAACACTCGATCTCGATTCATTCAACAACGTAAGTGCATTGCTGAAAAAAGATCGTTAAATTGACAGGAAAATAATTATTTATTTTTATTACAGCTTCTGAAATTGTCTTATTCGGCGTACAACGTACTCAAAAAAAAAGGGTGATAGACAAAAACATATTTTTATGGAATTTGTACAATTTCTTCCGTAGAAAATATATCATTTTTGGTGAAGCATATTGCAATAATTGTTTCGATTATCGCAAAAACCGCGACGCGGCTATCTATGTGCAATTAATCGTATAATATCGATTTGATATTCACTTTTTCCTGTATCAATTTTTCATATTCTGCATACATGTTGAACCGGCAGTCTTGCCAGTCAAAAGTCGAAATACTTTTCATCGAAAATTATAAAAAATTCACAATAACACAATGAACATATTACGAGAACATATTTCTTGACGATCCACACAATTCGCTATGTCACTCTGCATCGCCTCTTGCATCGTCGAATAACAGTAAGCGAAAAAAAAGTGTCACAAAAATAAAGTACGTTGTCTATAGTAAGAACGGAGCATTACATAAAATATGGGTGTACCGAGAGTCGCGTAGGAACCCATGAATCATAGACACTGCTGTTGGGTATGTCAATTCGGGTAATATACAGTGTGAAAGTGACCTGTAGATAGAAAGATAGAAAAATATAGCTTGTCAAGGGGACGACGACACGATAAATTACACCGGCAACCCTTTACAATAACCCTTTTCGAAAAAATCGATTTTTTGAAAACCATCTAGAAAAATCTAAAATACATTTAAGAATAGAATGCCGTTGGTCCCAAGTCGAAAAAATAATTATTTTCGGAGATATTAAATATTTTGTGGAGCGGTGCAGCGCTCCGTGGCGCTCGGGGTCCCGCGCCGCCTCAGCCAGGTGCGCATCTCAACCGGTCGGCAGGTATACCGGTACCGGTCGGTGGTCGATTGCGGCCATTGTAAAAAAGTGCAAATCAATTCGTGTCCTATGATTGACAATGCATACGAAATAAATCGTCGTATCGTATTCAGCATGCGTCTTCTTGGCGTCGGTTTGAATGGCCTGATGAAGTTTTGTGCATTTATGGACCTACCGCGCCCCATATTTCAATCTTTCTACGATCGAATCGTAAATTCGATTTCGATTGCCACTCAAGCTGTGAGCGCAGTGAGCAAACAAAAGGCTGCACTTGAAGAGAAGAGAATTTCGTTGGAAAATGGGATGGAGGACGGAATTATCGTTTCAGGCGACGGATTGTGGCGAAAGCGCGGTTTCAGTTCGCTATTCGGCATAACATCGCTTATCGGCTGGTACACTAAAAAAGTGATCGACGTTATGGTGAAATCGAAATATTGCAAAGCTTGCCAGCATTGGGAAGCAAAAGAAAGCACCGCGGAGTACTGGGAATGGAAAAGTACCCACGACGATTAGTGCCAGGCGAACCATAGCGGCTCCTCCGGAAAAATGGAAGTCGACTCAGATGTCGAAATGTTCCAACGTTCTGAAGAGCTCTATGGCATAAAATATAAATATTATATTGGTGACGGCGATTCTAAAACGTTTCTGGGCATATCGAATAGCGATCCATACGACGGTTTCGAGATTAAAAAAAAAGAGTGCATCGATCATGTCCAAAAACGTATGGGGACGCGCCTCCCCGAAATCGTGAAAAAACAAAAAGGATTGTCTGGCAGAGGAAAGCTCACTGGAAAATTGATCGACGAGTTGAGCACATATTACGGCTTGGCTATTCGGAGGAACAGCGATGATGTTAAAAAAATGAGGAAGGAAATTTGGGCAACTATCAAGCATAAAATATCCACAGATAGTGAGCCACAACATGACGATTGCCCAAAGGGAGCCGAGTCGTGGTGTTCATGGCAGCGAGCGGTCGCAAGCGGTAATATTTCTGAATATCGCCATAAGCCGCCTCTTCCTAAGGTAGTATTGGAGGCAATTACGCCAGTGTATGAAAATTTGAGCAGAGACGATTTGCTGCAGCATTGTTTGGGCGGCTTTACGCAAAACAATAACGAAAGCTACAACAAATCAGTTTGGGCAATAGCCCCCAAGTGTCAGTCCGGGGGCAAAAAAATCATCGATATTGCCGCTGATATCGCGGTATTATTATTCAACGATGGTCTGAGAAGCCTCATGAAAGTTATGGAGACGTTGGGGGTAACCATCGGCCCAAATTGTTTCAATTTTTGCGTTGAAACCGACGCAGCGCGGATCGAGCAGGCGGAGCGCTCGCTCACGGATGCTGCAAAAGAGGCAAGAAAAGCCTCTACAAGTTCGAGAAAAGATGCTGGGGATCTTGATTTGCTTCTTTAAGGCCAGCTATATGGTGCCGGAATCGCTGATTAGGTAAACATTTTTTTTTCCAATTTATCACATAAATTAACAAACTTCAAACTTTGAACGCGTTTTTCTCAAAACCACTTTTTTGAGTGCGGCACGCAGCAGAACTCGAGCAATTTTTATCCGATCGACTTCAAATTTGAACTGCATCAATAAAACTAGATTATCTAAAGAAGTACATAGGATTTTTTCGATATCTCAATAAAAAAAAAATTATAGCCTTTTTTCGACGAGAAATTTTGCTCGACAATCGACCTTAAATTTCGAAAGCGTGCCTATTTTTTAAAAATCAATATTTTTTCAAATCCCTATGTACTTCTCTTCAAAATATCATATTATTAACGAAAACACTCGGTATTTTTTTTCAGATCGACTTTGAAGACAGTTCTGCTGCGTGCCGCGGATCACTGCAGAGGCAACTGCACCTGACGCGGGAGCTTCCCCAGCGCCACCATGAGGCGTGAAAAATTAAAAAAAAAATGTATGTATCTTTAATAAACAACAAACAAAAGAAAAAAAAATTTTTGGAATATGTCTTTTTTTTCCCACAAAAAAAAATTCTTGAAAAACGCCAAAAAAAACAGGGGGTCACAGTGGTGTTGTCCCTTATTCGAGTTTATAAGTTGAGGACGGCTTGAGATACTAAGCTAAAATTTAAACCACATGTTAAGTGGCCAAGTCTCCTTCTTTCATCAATTTTTTTGCAAAATCTATGCAGTCCTTCAGTTTTCACGTCATTCTGAATTTTTCGAAAAATTAGTGGTTGCGCTTTAACTGCCACATTTTTTGCGACATCCGGTTGAAATTTCGTACAAAGTTGAACTATTATAAATCGATGATCGGTATTGGATTTGGTCAAAATCTATGCCAGTCATGCGTATAGCAGCATAGCGTTGATTACGTAAAATCTAACAATTAAAGTAACTAATAGGATTTGTTTTTGTTTCACCTTACAACTTGCTGTGTTAGAATGTTTGTTCACAATCTCAGACTTGATTGATAAAAAAACATTAAAGTACTAACAATTAAAGTAACGAATCATAAAACAGAGCTTCTTGAGGAAGCCAAAAAAACGATAAACGTACTTTCCTACAACCAGAGTTGGGTAAACTATGTTAAAAGAAAGAAAGGAAGCAATATGCCAATGTAATTGGCACCACTTTTTCTTACGTTTTCACTGCATCTGTGGGCCAAGAATAATTAAAACATTATGTATTTACCTTTATACATTAATAGTCTAAAATTATGCGACGCCGTTTACGAAATAGATTGGACGACATTGAATGTGTACACTAAACGAAGTCTATTGATAGTAATGGCTCGTTCCCTACGACCAATCGAGTTCACGAGTATTCACGTAATCACAGTGATTCTTGAATCATACAATAGTGTGAGTTGAAAAAAAAAATTCCTTCCCCTTTCGCGGGGCATTAACCTTTCGTTCTCGATTTAATTTTTATTTTACAGCTTATCAAGCTTTCGTATTCCGCTTATAATGTAATGCAACAAATGTCGGAATAGTTTTTACACCAAGAAAAATATATTGTGATGCAATCGACGGAGACGCTGTGATAGTCGACAGTTATTTTAATAATAAATAAAATTTTATTTTTACGCACTTGTATTTTACTTGTCGGTGCATATGATTATTATCATCTCCTATATCCACCTCGAAAAATCAATAAGTAGGTCAGAAGTGTTCCTGCGAACAATATCCGTCGGTACGTTGTGTATTGCTGGAAATACTATACTAGAATGACAGACAACGATGGTACACCACTCAACAACGAAGCGAAGAGGGTAAGGAACGCACTGCCGATCATTAACGTTTGAATAGTTAATATACATGCCGTGCATGGTAAATGTATTTTCAGAGAAAAAAGAAATTAATAGTCGAACTCTCCCAATGAAAAAAAAACATATTTCTTAAGTTCTGTTGTAGCCAAAGAGACCTCGGAATATAATTACACATTATTTTTGCAACAGAAAAAAGTGCATGTCTTCGTGTTGCATTTCCACTGTTTCTCGCAATACGACGCAATATCTATGCACTCAGTGAGAGCTTATTCTTCGAGGGGTAAGGGTTCTTTGGAGGGGACAACATTTTTAACGAGACTTTGTAACTATCGTTTAGCGATGCAAACATTTAAGTATCCTTTTGTCGTGCTTCAGTGTATCGGCCTGTGGCGTCCGGAGCATTGGCCACCCGGCTGGAAAACTGTGCTTTACGATTGTCATACGTTTTTCATGGTGTTTCTATTCATCACCGTAACTCTTTCAGAACTAATAGAACTGCTAAGATCGATGGATGAGCCCGAAAAAATCGCCAATAACTCTTTCGTACTATTGACGATGATCGGGGTGTGTGGTAAAGCAACAAACATTCTGAACAAACGCGACGACATCATTCATTTGACAAACATTTTGAAACGGGATCCGTGTCGACCAAAGACTGAAGAAGAGTACGCGATTCAGCGGAAATTCGACCGATGGGTCAGGTACATTAATAAAATCGTATAGAGACAAACGATGAGTTGAAGGAATTAACAAGGATTCGAAAAAGTCTATAGTTCGTTGGTGGACAACCCCTTTTTTTCACAAAAAGTTGATGTCCCGACTATCTATTAATTCTGACAACTCACAGTGTTTTTTCGGTGGACTAATTTCCATCGCGATTTATGATGTTTTATTAAATAAATAACATTTACGTATCTTTCAAAGATCTAACACTTTGTTCTATGCTGCATTCGTGGGGAGTACGGTTTTTGTTCAAACAATGAAATCCTTCGTTGACGATATACCTAGAAGAACTTTGCCTTTCAGTTCTTGGCTTCCCTTTGATTATTACGAATCCCTGTTCGACTACTCGATTGTCTACAGTCACCAAATCGTCACATATTTAACCGGTGCTGCAGTCCACGTGATTTTCGACACTCTCGTCTCTGGATTAATGTTGCAAACATGCGCTCAATTACATATACTTAAACATCGCTTTCACGAAATGCCAAAGTTGTTACACGATAATCTTTATCAACTCGATACAAAGGACAAATCGAATTTATCAATTTTGTGTTTAGAGTCGGAACTGATCTCGCAGCGCGTTAGTCACCATATTGAGATATTCAAGTGAGGTAGTTCGTTCGAGGAATAATATCTTACACTTAACATCAAACAGGAATTTCGTATTAAAAAAAAAAAAAAAAAAAAAAAAAATGAGACATTTACTTGTTTTTTTGATTTCGAACAATTCAGGTTTGCCAAAAAATCGAACAATCTATTCGGTGTTGTAATGCTTCTACAGTTTGCAATCAGTACACTAGTTCTGTGCGTCAGCGTATATGAACTCTTGACAATCGAACCATACACTCTGGAATTCACATCCCACATTCTGTACCTTGGCTGCATGTTGATACAAATATTTATCCTTTGTTTCTACGGAAGTGAAGTTGCGTTTGAAGTAAGAAGTGAATACTTTGATTTATCTTTCGTTTTCATTGCATCCATGGCTTACGAATAATTAAGAAACTTTTTTTTTTAATTTATCTTTGTACTTTAAGAGTCTAAAATTATGCGACGCAGTTTACGAAATGGATTGGATTCCGTTGAGTTTGTACACTAAGCGAAGTTTATTGATGATAATGGCTCGTTCTCTGAGACCAATTGAGTTCATGAGTGTTCACGTAATCACAGTGAATCTCGATTCATTCAATAGTGTGAGTGGAAAAAAAAAATCTTACCCCTTTCGCGGGCTGTCTTTGTCCTTTAATTTTTATTTTACAGCTTTTCAAGCTCTCGTATTCCGCTTACAATGTAATGCAACAAGTATCGGAATAATATTTACACCATGAAGACAAAAACATTGCAATACAATCAGCGGAGACGCTGTCATAGTCGATAGTTATTTTATAAACAAATAAAACATTTTACACTATACTTGAATGATAATAAAATCCAAATGATACTTTTAAGATTTTAATGATATTTATGTTCTGTTCTTCAATCCATTCCTTCGATACGACAAAGGAGAGGTGCTTCGGACAGTGAAGAACTTCCTCAGTATAGCTACGACAACTTTATTAGGCTTTTGTCACAAAAAAAAAAAAGCTAACTGAGAGACCGTAAGATGGTTATGATAGAAGCAAAGCAGAGAGGACGGACCACATGACAGCCGCCTATCATTATCGTTTGAATAATCAATATCTTTGTTGTACAGTAATAGTTTTCTAGAATTTTATTTCATAAAAAAATGAAATAAGCGAATGCATAGACGAGTTGTATCACAATGAGAGACTGAGGACAATAATTGCTAATCGATAAAACGACAAGGAAAAAAATGCACTTCTCCGAACTGCATATTGATGAGCTAATGACAAAAAGACATATAGACAGTCATTTGTCGACAACCGATATACCCTTATAGGATTAACTCATCGATATGCAATGTCGCCGACAGTCTCAGATGGAAAAATAAGAAAGCAGTAACGATTATTTTGTCCGTGGAAAAGTATTGCATCCCTTGATGCAACGATGCACGTGCTGAAGCATACTTTCATCGTGCTTCAGGGTATCGGATTATGGCGACCGGTGCACTGGCCACCGGGCTGGAAAGCTGAACTCTATTACTGTTACACATGTTTTATGGTGTTTCTCTTGGTCACCGTAGCTCTATCGGAATTCATCGAGCTATTAAACTCGATGGACGACGCCGAAGCATTCGCCAACAACTCCTTCATGCTGCTGACCAGGATTGGGGTCTGTGGAAAAGTAGCAAATATCTTGATAAGACGAGACGAAATCATTGAGCTGACTGAGGTCTTGCAGCGGGATCCATGCAAACCAAAGTCCGACGAAGAGGTCGCAATTCAGCGTAAATTTGATCAAATGTTCAGGTCTGTAATGGGTCATTAATGCTTCATGTGCCGTTTAGACTTCACAATCATCCGTAATTTGTTGGGCAATAAAATAGTATGAAATGCTGGTAGTATACTGTCACACCATTGATCTAATAAGAGTGTTATGTTGTAACGAAATATGTATATATGTATATACTATTCAAGTAAATTACCACAATCAATGTGAATTTCGAAGATCCAATACTTTATGCTATGCTGGATTGACGGCGATTGCAGTTACTTCTTATTCGATGAGATCGATCGCCGACGATGTGCCCCGACGAACTTTGCCTCACAATTCTTGGCTTCCCTTCGATTGTTACGAATCTCTGTTGGGCTACACGATTGCTTACATCCACCAAATCGGCACCCTTCTTGCTGGCGCCTCGATCAACGTCGCCTTCGACACTCTTGTCCCTGGATTGATGGTGCAAACATGCGCGCAATTGCATATCCTCAAACATCGATTTCGTGAAATGCCGACGGATTTGGTAGATAAATCAAATTTAGACATTCCAAATTCGGAATTGACGCTACTTTCGCAACGTGTTAAACATCACATAAAGATATTCGAGTTAAGTAAGTCGTCTGATAAATTATATTTTTAAACCGAATATAAATATTAATAATTTTCACAAAAAAAAAAAAAAAATCTTGCAGATTTGCTAAGACATTGAACAATCTTTTCGGTCTTACGATATTTCTTCAATACACAATCAGCACTATAGTACTGTGCGTTAGCGTCTTCGAGCTCTCGAAATTTGATATTTTCAGCACGGACTTCACGACCCTTATGATGTACCTTGCGTGCATGTTGGTTCAGATTTTTATGATCTGTTTTTATGGATGCGAAGGCACGTTCGAGGTGTGCAAAAGATTTTTTTTCATTTGATTTTTTTTTTATATTTTAATATTTAGTATATCATTTGCTACCGACATTTCTCAATTATTCCAGAGTACCAATGTGGGTGATGCTATTTACGAAATGGATTGGACTTCGATGAGTATAAATACAAAGAGAAGCTTACTCACCATAATGATCCGTACTCTTAGGCCCATAAAATTCACGAGTTTTTACGTAATAACACTCGATCTCGATTCATTCAACAACGTAAGTGCATTGCTGAAAAAAGATCGTTAAATTGACACCAAAATAATTATTTATTTTTATTACAGCTTCTGAAATTGTCTTATTCGGCGTACAACGTACTCCAACAAAAAGGGTGATAGGCAAAAACATATTGTAATGGAATTTGTACAACTTCTTCCGTAGAAAATATATAATTTTTGGTGAAGCATATTGCAATAATTGTTTCGATTATCACAAAATCCGCGACGCGGCTATCTATGTGCAATTAATCGTATAATATCGATATGATATTCACTTTTTCTTGTATCAATTTTTGATATTCTGCATACATGTTGAACCGGCAGTCTTGCCAGTCAAAAGTTGAAATACTTTTCATCGAAAATTACAAAAAAATCACAATATTTCTTGACGATCCACACAATTCGCTATGTCACTCTGCATCGCCTCTTGCATCGCCGGATAACAGTAAGCGAAAAAAAAGTGTCACAAAAATAAAGTACGTTGTCTATAGTAAGAACGGAGCATTACATAAAATATGGGTGTACCGAGAGTCGCGTAGGAACACATGAATTATAGACACTGCTGTTGGGTATGTCAATTCGGGTAATGTACAGTGTCGAAGTGACCTGTAGACAGAAACATAGAAAAATATAGCTTGTCAAGGGGACGAGGACACGATAAATTACACCGGCAACCCTTTACAATAACCCTCTTTACATTAATAGCGTAGACAAGTCTCACGTATACCCGAGCGTCTCTCAACACTTGGTGACGGTAGATACCAAACCTAATAATAGTTTTTTTTTATTCTGCAAACACTGTATAGAGACGGTTGCTAAAAAAATATAGCTTCCCGAATGGAGACGTTCTGGAGACACGTCGACACGCCCTCTCTTTGCATTAATATACCTAATCGTCTCCAGCGTTTCGCACTAATTTATTACAAACATTGCAGATACAATGCAGTATGTTTTAATAAAAAAAAATTCGAATTCTCGACGTCAGTAGACTTTTTTGTGCCGAGACGATTTTTTGCGAAAAGACAGTCCCTTGTTTTTTTTTTTGTTCCAAAATATAAACATACATAAGATACGATGCATGTATTATCGTGGAACTTTATGATTTTAAGATTGTGCGGTTTATGGAGACCCCGAGAATGGTCGTGTGGTTGGAAGAAAAATCTATACAACACGTATACCTGTTTCACGATATTTCTTACGTTTACCTTCACGATCACGGAACTCATAGAATTCTTCATGTTAATCCACGATGTGGATCAAGTCGTGAACAATAGTTTAATGTTACTATCGATGCTCGGTATATGCTACAAAATTGGAAATTTTGTCTATAAACGTGAAGAAATTGTCGAAGTTACCGATATACTGAAGAACGATATATGCCGACCACGAGGAAAGGAGGAACTTCTGATACAGAAGAGATTCGATGCCAGATGCAGGTCAGCTAAATTGACACCAATCAATGTTAACATGCATTATGAATTTTTGTTTTATTTTATTTTTTTGGGTATGAATTGAATTTGTGTGAATTTGTGCACATTATCGAAGGAACAATACTTTATTGTTCGGTGGACTGTCACAATTCGCTGTGGTTGCGATAAGCGTAGGATCATTTTTGGCAAACGTACCTGAACGCACACTGCCGTTCAAGGCATGGTTACCCTTCAATCACACGAGTTTCTACGGCTTTTGGATAGCTTTTCTTCATCAGATATTGGCCCACGCAATGGCTGCGACTATCGGCAGTATTCATGACACTCTATTCTACGGGTTAATGGCACAAGCTTGCGGTCAACTGAACATTCTTAAATCGCGTTTTCGCTCGATGCCAGTTACGATACGAGCGATAAAATCTGGCGAAACCAGCGTCGAGGCTATCGAGAGGGACGAAATGAAAAAATGCGTTCGACATCATCGCGAGATATTAAGGTAAATCGATAATCAATAAGAGTCACAAAAACGATTCCTTTTCCCCATGTAAATAAAATTATAGTGAGCTATATACAAGACATCGAACTTTTCATCGCAAACTATAATAAACTATATAATTTATGTCATTTTTTTGACATAGGGAAAGGTGGGGCAGAATGAACCACTTTCGTAATTGAGGGATTTGTCGATATACACAACACTTTTTCAGTACTTTGTACGAAAAAATAGATTCATCCCACCCCTTTTGAGTATCGAGATGAAAAAAAAAAAATGGGGCAAAATAAACCCCAATGAATCAAATGCATGGATTCAATGCATAAAAAAAAAATGAAAAAATTTGAGTTTAAAATAATTCACTACCTATAAGTGATTTGTATACTATTCGCGTCAAGAAATTTAAATTTCCCAATAATGGACGACGTTTTTTTAAAGAAAATTTATCAAATTATAGTTCTATTTATCCCCATTTATATTTTTTGTATCGATCGATTTTAGCCCATGAAACTAGAAAATTGAACTTCGCTGAAATTTCATTGAATTTTAGAGGTGATCCATTTTGCCCCAAGATTCGAGGCTGCGCGACTGTCCCATTATGCCCCACGCATCTATGCATTTTATGTATCCGTCATACATATCCTATATAATAGGGATATATCTTTCAAGATATATCAGGCAACATTATCGATCAAAATACAGAATTTTCTGCCATGTTATGTAAAGATATATCGTTTATATACGGGAATATATATTTTACTTGTATGAAAATACATGGGAATTGTAAAAAAAAAACTAATGTACACACTTTTTTACGCTTATCAGATTCGTCGAATGGTCGAACGACATATTCAGTCTCGTAATATTCATCCAATTCTCCGTCAGCACATTTGTCATATGCGTGAGCACCTATACGCTCTCGAATACGAGTTTTCTTAGTGCCGAATTTACATTTGTAATCGTGTATCTGGCGTGCATGTTAGTGCAGATTTTTCTTATGTGTTGGAATGGAAATGAGGTGATAGTCGATGTAAGTCACTTGAATCACTGTGAAAAATATTTTTTCGTTTAAACTACGAGCTTCAAGATTTTATCGATGGCACAGTGTGGACGTTGGTACAGCAGTATACGAGATGGATTGGGGATCACTCAAGCAAAGTACAGTAAAAGATCTCCGAATTATTATGACTCGATCGCTGGAACCCATCAAATACACAAGTGGCCACGTAATCACACTGTCGCTTGATTCATACAACAGCGTCAGTATATTGAAAAAATACATATTAATTTTTATTAATTTTTTTTTTTTTTTCATCGGGTCTCATGAAATTTCCTGATTGATGAAGAATAAAATTTGCCTTTACTTCACGCAGCTGATGAAACTTTCCTACTCGGTATACAATTTACTGCAGCGAACATCGTCGTAACAATGATACAATACTCAGCCTACGAAAACTTCGATACCTCGAATACCATGCGAAGGCATTAGTAGCTAAAGAGTTACTGCGCTGTTGCACCCTTCAAGAGACTTCGAGTTGCGCACTAAAAAACAATATATATTGAAGGTTGTCGGCCTCCCTATGGAGCAATTGTGGAAAGACTCGGAGTCCCTATACTGTATAATTACTCGCTGAATAATTGACAATGCATGGATGACAATATCTCTTTTTTATTTCCTACATTTCGAGATCTCGATATTCGTTCAGCAAGTAAAATCGATCGATGTGAAAAAAAAAGTTGCAGTCAGGTGAAATATTAAGCAATTTTTACAGAGAGAACTGACAGTATCAGACAATGCAGCTTCATCGGAAAATTGGTCATGAATACATAATGAAACCCGCGCGCCGCGCATGTACTCTACTCTTCGGGAGAAAGGGAAGGAAAACAAGATTCTTTCATTAAACGTCTACATTTTCATCCGCACACAACCGAGTCTCCCCTGATACGTTTATCTCGAGATGCAAGTATTATCATTTATTTTTACTACAATGAAATGGTTCGGAGTTTGGCGACCGATCGAATGGTCTTCAGAGTGGAAAACGAAACTCTACGGAATATACACTGTGTTCGTTATCCTCGTATTGTCATTTGCCTCCTTATCGAAAATCGTCTATCTCGTTAAATTCGTAAAAGACGTCGACGAAATTGCAAACAGTTCATTTTTATTTCTCACGGAAGTTTGCGTCATCTACAAAGTTATAAATATTTTGAACAACCGACGAGATATTATACGATTCACAGAGAGCCTAACTAACGATCTCGGTAAACCAAACGATCCTGAAGAAGTCAACATTCAGAAGAAATTTGATAGATGGATCGGGTGAGTAAAAAAACTCTCATTAATCTCACATTTCCAGTATAGATGCATCAGTGAATAACTTCGCAATTTTTTAAAGTGCGCCATTTAATTTTTAAGACAAAATCTTTTATCGTACGATGCGCTCGTCGGTACAACGATTTGTTTTACCAATGTTGTAAATTATCTCAACAATTTTCCTCGACGAACTTTGGCTTACAACGCTTGCTTTCCCTTCGATCATTCGACGGCCATCGGTTACTCAATCGCATATCTTTATCAAGTCATCGCTCTGGGCCTCTATGGCATTTTATGCATTGCCTACGACGCACTATTTTGTTGTCTTATGGGACAAGCGTGCGCTCAATTGAGAATTCTTCAATATCGATTGAAATCTATGCAAAATACTGTTCTCCTGAGTTTAGAAAATAACAAAAAATTAAATGACGCGTTGAGCGTCGAAGAGGTGGAGAACAGAGCGCTGCAACGCTGCATTCGTCATCATTACGATATTTTCAAGTAAATATAATTAATCGACAATAAATTGATCGAAAGAATTTATGGAAAATTAAATATCACTACTCAGATACACGAAATCGATGAACGAAGTCTTCGGTGGAGTAATATTCGTTCAGTCGGCTATTAGTACATTTGTTCTGTGCTGCAGCATCTACATGCTTTCCCAAATGAAAATCTTCAGTCCCGAATTCACTTCCATGGCTGCTTATTCCATTTCCATGTCCACACAGATATTTTTGTACTGCTGGTATGGAAACGAAGTAACACTCGAGGTAATCCGACATAAAATTCAACTAACTCCCTCTATCCTATTTAATTTAAATAAAATTTGAATTTATATATAACTCGCAGAGTATGGATATAAGAAATGCTGTTTACGCGATGGAATGGACAAATTTGAAAGTACGAACGCAAAAAAATCTGTTGTTGCCGATGGCTCGTACCTTGGAGCCTATTAAATTCACGAGTGCCAATATAATCGTATTGTCTCTCGACACCTATAAAAGTGTGAGTGCCCCCTGTAAATTATGAATTATTTATCGCATTATTAAAATCAGAATTACGTATTTAATACGGACTTCTATACAGAAAATGCGGCCTTCTGATTTTAGTCACGCTATACGCGGCCAAATGTATGGAGAAAAAACCATTCAAGAAAAAATATATACTCCACAGCTTATAAAATTATCGTATTCGATGTACAACTTGCTTCAACGAAAATCTGAATAGTGGAATTGTTATTGCGTGCAAAAACAAGGAGAACATACATAGAACGTTAATCGTAGAAATATTGTCACCTGTTTTGCTGTATTACTGAATGCCAGTAATTGTTTCAGACGATGCAATAAAATTTGGGCGTTTAAAAAAAATGACAATGTTATATAAATAGTATAGGTAATTGTTCAACGATTTTTCAATCGAAAGAGATAATGAATACATCGATTAGGATCATTTGTATCAAAAAATGAAAAAGTATTGCGCGCTGTAATCTAAACTTACCGATCGACGAGTGAAGCTGACAATATCGGTCACAAAACCGATTTCAAGATCCCGATCGACGATATCATGAATCGTTCTCGTCTGAAGCGTCTTAAGGTTGACGCTGATGTCGTCGAAGAATTGCCACGCATATTAAATTATTTTTCACTTTGATAAAATCGACCACAAAAAAAAATTAAAAAATTAAGCATATTTTTTTAATGAAAAAAGATAAATTCGATTACGAAAATCGCGCGACTGGAACGCATCCAGCGTGCAATTAAATACATCAACATTTTTAATTGCGATTCCATCAACTGCGTAAATAATAACTATGTGCAATGAATTAAATAATATCGCATTTATATTCACTTTCTCTTACTTTAACTCCACTTTCGTTAGAAATAAGTAACATTTTTCATCGAGACAAAGATATTGTAAGAATATATTTCTCGACGGCTCACTCGATTTCTCGGTATCCCAGCGTCGTCTCTTGTGCAATGGAGTGGACGTAAGCAATGGAAAAGAAAATGTCACGAAAATAATCTGCGACGTCTATAAGTCCAAAGTATTACGTAACTTGTAGTTCGATGCACCAAGGGATACAAGAAAAAACTGACAGTCCATTCAATAATACGAGTTGCTGTGAATATGTCAATTCTGATAACGCCTACTTTGCCACTGAAGTATCAACAATGATACAGGAAAATATACAATAGAACAACTTATCGTCGATTGAATTATAGTACAAGCTGTCGTTGGGTATGCGAAGTCTGATAATGGATACGCTGCGACTAAGCTGAAGACAAAGAAATAGAAAAATATAGTTCGTCAAACCCTTCTCTGTACTTTAATAGCGTAAAGACACGTTCGAGTTATACCCGAATGTCTTGCAGCGCTTGCTTATCAATATTTCTATGACGTTTGATATCGAATCTAATAATAGTTTTTTTGCACACATTCCCGACTACAGATGTACTGTAGCTACTCTGTCACGCCTTTTCATTACATTAATCTATCTAATCGTCCCAAACGTTTCGCAACAATTCATCATAAATATTACACAGATGATACGCTGTGTACGGACACAATTTTTCTAATTTTTCACTTCAGTCGACGTCCTTATTCCAAGAACATCTTTTCGCAAAAAAAGTAAAAAAATAAAAAAAACAGTTACTCTTTTGTGCACACGATACAAAATTACACAACGATGCATGTGTT
Source organism: Buathra laborator (assembly GCA_934046635.1). Lineage (NCBI taxonomy): Eukaryota > Metazoa > Arthropoda > Insecta > Hymenoptera > Ichneumonidae > Buathra > Buathra laborator. Next base: position 16,009,051 of record OW203892.1, read on the forward strand.
GCCGTGGAACTTTACGATTTTACGTTTGTGCGGTTTGTGGAGACCCCGAGAATGGTCGAGCGGTTGGAAGAAAAATCTATACAGTACTTACACCTGTTTTACGATACTTCTTACGTTTACCTTTACAATTTCGGAATTCGTGGAATTCATTGTGTCGATCGACGATGTTGACGAAGTTGCAAACAATAGTTTGATGCTACTATCGATGCTCGGTATATGCTATAAGATTGCTAATTTTGTTTACAAACGGGAAGAAATTGTTGAACTCACGGAGATACTGAGAAGCGATATATGCAGACCAAAGGGAAACGAAGAAATTTCAATACAAATGAAATTCGATGCTAGATGCAGGTCAGCAAATTGACGCAATTCGGCGACAAGCATGCATGACAAAAAAAAAAAAAAATTTTGATTTTTTTTTTTGAAAATGAAATGAATTTGTACGAATTGTCGAAGGCATAATACAATATTGGTCGGTGGACTGTCACAATTCGCTGTGATTGCGATAAGCGTAGGATCATTTTTGGCAAACGTACCTGAACGCACACTGCCATTCAAGGCATGGCTACCCTTCGATTACACGAGCTTTCATGGCTTTTGGATAGCTTTTCTTCACCAGATATTGGCCCACGCGATGGCAGCGACTATCGGCAGTATTCATGACGCTCTTTTCTACGGGTTGATGGCGCAAGCTTGCGGTCAACTCAGCATTCTTAAGTCACGCTTTCGCTCGTTGCCAGTTACAATACGAGCGAAGATATCAGGCAAGACTAGTGTCGAGGCTGTTGAGAGAGAAGAGATGAAGAAATGCGTTCGACATCATCACGAATTATTGAGGTAAGTCGATGTGCCGATAAAAAAACAAGTTATGTATAATTTATCAGAAAATGTTTTTTGACATCATTTTTTTAATTGTCGTCAGATTCGTCGAATGGTCGAACGATATATTCAGTCTCGTAATATTCATTCAATTCTCCGTCAGCACAATTGTCATATGCATGAGCACTTATACGCTCTCGAATACAATTTTTCTCAGTGCCGAATTTACTTTTATAACTGTGTACCTGTCCTGCATGATCGTGCAGATATTTCTTCTCTGCTGGAATGGAAACGAGGTGATTATTGAAGTGAGTTACTGAAATGATTGATTTTAAGTTCAAAATACGGTCCAATTCCGGCAGCTTGGCGTGGGGTTACACGGTGGCGTCTCGACTTGTGAATACTTTTTTTTTAAGGGATCGTTCTAGTGTTACGGGCCAAAAGTAGCTGATTTTTACGATTTTTTTTCGATGACAAAAATACGCTAATCAGTCTAACGTTTTTATGACAAATCAAAGCACTCATGAAGAACAACAAAAAAAAATTGTAAATGTTTATATTAATTTTTTTTACAGTTTTGTTGAGCGGTTGAAAATGGCTTACAATAAGATTGTCTCCTGCGGTGTACATTCCTCTAATAATAGTAAATATTGTCTAAAACAAAATTTGAAAAATGATCATTATTCAGTATGAAAGCAGCTATCGCGCTAAGGAGATTTTTTTTTTTTCGATCAAAATTGACAAAATTGCGGCGATGTGAAAAAAAACATATTGATTTTAGCCTTTTTTCGACAGTTTTTCGTTAAAAAAATATGAAGATTTAGAAAAAAAAAGCTTCCTTACCACGATAAAGAATTGCGTGAAGAATGTTGTGTCAAAATTTGAGACGAATAGCTTGAAAATTCTTCCTTTGAGAGTATAAACCGTGTACACTGCTTGTAAAAAGATTTCTTGAAAATTTTACACTAGAATCGTCCCTTCAGTACTTGGCGTCGAGACGTTGCCGGGTAACTTCCTTTGCCATAACGAATATATATTTTTCGTTGAAATTTGACCTTCAAGATTTTTTCAATCGCAGAGCGTGGGCGTTGGCACAGCGGTATACGAAATGGATTGGGCATCACTTAAGCAAAGTACTGTAAAGGATCTTCGAATGATTATGACTCGATCGATAGAGCCGATCAGATACACAAGTGGCCACATAATCATATTGTCGCTTGATTCCTACAACAGTGTCAGTATATGCAAACAAATATAAATGGATTTCGAAATTTTTTTTTTTTTTTTTTTTCTTCGAGTCTTATGAACTTTCTTGATTAATGAAGTATCAAATTTGTGTTTATTTCACCCAGCTTATGAAACTGTCTTACTCGGTGTACAACTTACTGCGTACATCATCGTAATAATGATACAATACTCAGTCCACGCATATTTCTGTGTCGCACCCTCGATGCGAACGAATTGATGGCTAAGGAGTTACTGGGCCATTGCACCCTTTAAGAGACAGGGAGTTGCGCACTGCGGAAAAAAAAATTCGAAGTTATCGGACTCCCTTCGAAACATTTGCAGGAGGACGTGGCGCTCCTGTACTATATAACTACTATCTGAATAATTGAAATTGCGCGGACGACAATGTCTTTTCTTATTTTTGTTTATTTACCATTTCTCAAGGGCCTCAATATTGCGTCGGCAAGTAAAACCGATCGATGTGAAATAAGACTTTTGCCGTAAGGGGGTACTTGCGACAATTTTTACAGAGGGTAATAATACTGTCCGACAATACCTCTTTGTCGGAAATTTTTCTTATTAATAAGTAATGACTTTCACGGGCACTGCATGCATATTCCTCGGATGAGAGAAAAGAAAAAGAAAAGCTTTTCTTATTACATGCCAGAAATTTGGCACGCGCACAACTGAGCCTTTGTAGATACGTATATCTGGACATGCAGGTATTACCGTATATTTTTACCACAATGCAATGGCTCGGAATTTGGCAACCGATTGACTGGTCCTCGGAGTGGAAATCAAATCTCTACCGAATGTACACTTTGATTGTTATCCTTCTGTTATCGTTTACTTCTATATCGAAAATTGTCTATCTTGTTAAATATGTAAAAGACGTCGACGAAATTGTAAACAGTTCATTTTTATTCCTAACGGAGGCTTGCGTAATATACAAAGTTGTGAATATTTTGAACAGCCGAAGTGATATTGTAAGATTCGCAGAAACCCTCACGAATGACCTCGGTAGACCCAATCCAAATGATCCAGAAGAACTAAGGATACAGACGGAATTCGACACACGGATCAAGTAAGTAAAAAAAAAACTCATTTTAATCAGAAATCTCCGGTATAAAAATATATGGATTAACGATTTGGCTATTTTTTTAAGGCTGTGGCTCCCCGTCCGGCAGCCGGACGAATAATCGTATGTTATTCGTCCGGCAATTGAAGTAATATTTGCCATGTTTTTTTTCCGACTTTATTATATTTCTACCGATATTGACACTAACTTCCGGACGATCAATGCAAATTTGGTAAATTCCATGCAGTGAAAAATATTAAAATCCATAAATTGAAAATAAAATGAAGGATAACATATCCGGTGTTATCCCGTTTCGTATGGCAAACAATATCCGGACGAATAACATACAATTATTCGTCCGAATAAAATAATTCCAATTTTCGTGTAAACTATCCGGACGAATAACATAGGATTATTCGTCCGGATGAAAAAGTTTCAATTTTCGAGCAAAGTATCCGGACGAATAACATACGATTATTCGTCCGGATAAAATAATTCCAATTTTCGTGTAAACTATCCGGACGAATAACATAGGATTATTCGTCCGGATGAAAAAGTTTCAATTTTCGAGCAAAGTATCCGGACGAATAACATACGATTATTCGTCCGAGTAAAATAGTTTCAATTTTCGAGCAAAGTATCCGGACGAATAACATACGATTATTCGTCCGGATGAAAAAGTTTCAATTTTCGAGCAAAGTATCCGGACGAATAACATACGATTATTCGTCCGGATGAAAAAGTTTCAATTTTCGAGCAAAGTATCCGGACGAATAACATACGATTATTCGTCCAAGCAAAACTTGAAAATAATAGGAAAATTGTGGGCGTTTTTTTTTTTTCTTTATAATAAATAGTATTTCTTTCTTCAGTGGGGGGGCTTCGCCCCCCCAACCCCCCACCGGGGCTTCGCCCCTGGACCCCAGCAGGGGCTTCGCCCCTGCACCCCACCAGGGGCTTCGCCCCTGGACCCCACCGGGGCTTCGCCCCTGGCCCCCACCAGGGGCTCCGCCCCTGGACCCCGTTGTCCCGCGATAGAATCGCATATGGTGAAATTTCGTTTGCCTACTGTACATGTGAAGTTGGCACGGGGGGGGGGGTTGCCTCTCGTTCTATGCATACCGGGCTGCTCACGTGCATTTAAAACTTGCTAATGGTAGCAATCAACCTACTTTCCTACGGATTGATAAACTTTGCAAAGAAATTGTCGGATCGGATGAAATTCGACTACTCGTTTTCACAATTCGTTTAATTGTAGGCATATGCAAAATTGTCACCAATTCGTAGCTAAAATGACAAAAGAACGAACAAATATATATTATTTATCCAGTTCTATCAACGTTCAGTTCGATAGCTCGAATCCGTACGAATAACATACAATTATTCGTACGGATACATCGCCGTAAAATTATAAATATATCCGGACGACTAACATACAATTATTCGTACGGATATGTATAATATTACGAAGATGTATCCGTACGAATAATTGTATATTATTCGTCCGGATAGTTTACTCGAAAACCGAAATTATTTTATTCGGACGAATAATTGTATGTTATTCGTCCGGATAGTTTACACAAAAATTGAAATTATTTTATCCGGACGAACAATTGTATGTGATTCGTCCGGATAGTTTACACGAAAATTGGAATTACTTTATCCGGACGAATAATTGTATGTTATTCGTCCGAATAAGACAATCGAGGAAAAAAAAGCACGCCCGACGAGAGTCGAACCACGAACCTTTCGACTTTCAGTTAACCACTCTGATAACGCAGCCAAACAGCGGTTGTGATAAGACTTGAATTTTGCTGTAATATAAAGTCCGTGGGGGTGACAATTTCGACGATTTTTCAACGCAAACCGCACGTTATATACAAACATGAACTTTTATAAACATTCTTTGTTATGTCGTCAATTTTCACTTTTTGCCGGACGAATAACATACGATTATTCGTCCGGCTGCCGGACGACTAGCCACTCCGTTTTTTTAATGTGCGTTAATTCATTTTTAAGACAAAAAACTTTGTCGTACGAGGGGTTAGTCGGTTCGACGATTTTTGTTACGTATGTTGCAAATTATCTGAACAACGTTCCTCGACGAACTTTGGCCTACAACGCCTGCTTTCCTTTCGATCATTCGACAAACATCGGTTACTCGATCGCATACGTTTATCAAGTTATCACTCAGGGCCTCTACGGAATTTTGTGCGTCGCGTACGATACTTTGTTTTGCGGTTTTATGGGACAAGCCTGCGCACAATTGAGACTCCTTCAGCATCGTTTGCAATCAATGCAAAATACTATTCTTCAGAGTATAGTAAATGACAAGATATCGAATAACGAGTCGAGCATCGAAGACGTGGAGAATAGAGTGCTGCAACGCTGCATTCGTCATCATCGTGATATTTTCAAGTAAATATTATTATCATTAATTCATAATAAACTACTCGAATATATATATGGAAGATAAAATATAATTTTATTAACCAGATATACGAAATTGATGAATGAAGTTTTCGGTTTAGTCATATTTGTTCAGTCGGCCATTAGTACGTTTGTTCTGTGCTGCAGCATCTACATGCTCTCCCGAATGAAAACTTTCAGTTCCGAATTCACTTCCCTGGCTGCTTATGCGATGTGCATGCTGATACAAATATTTCTGTACTGCTGGCATGGGAATGAAGTAACACTTGAGGTAATCCCATACAAAATTGATCAAACCCTCACTCCGGTCGCGTACTTTTCTACGCGGATAATGTTGATTATTGAAATAACCGATTTATCCGCAGAGCATTGATATAATAAATGCTGCATACGCTATGGAATGGACAGCCTTAAAAGTGCAAACACAAAAAAGTTTGGTGATGCTTATGGTTCGTACCTTAGAGCCAATAAGATTCACGAGTGCCAGCATAATAGTATTGTCGCTTGACACGTATAAAAGTGTGAGTTCAAAGTCCAAGCGAATTTTTTATCAAGCAACTAAAATTAGAATGACGTACTTTCCACACAGAAAAACACCCTTCTGATTTCAGTAACTCTATATTATTTTACGAAAAAAATAATAAACATTCAATAAGAAATAAATACTTCACAGCTTGTAAAACTCTCATATTCGATGTACAACTTGATTCACCAAACACCTGAATAGTGACATTGTACATTGACCTAACAAGAGTACGACATACAACATAGGATGTCAATCGCGTCAATATTATATTGTGTCTTACCGTGAAAATATGTGCCAGTAATTGTCTCAAGAGATATAATATTTGCGCACTTTTTTTATTGGGTTTCGTAAAGGACCGATTTTTTTAGAATCGTATGTTATAGCGCTATAGAACACATAGTATAACTGAACTGCAATTGGTTCCGTTCAATGCACTGATGTATATAAGCGTATGTCATTTATGAAAATACATACTTAGCAAATACAATCGCGAGATTTTTGTTTTTTTTTTCCTGAGAATGAAATGTCATTGTACACGTTCTCTCAAAAGAAGAAATTTGTTCGACACCATCAAAGAATATTGAGGCATATCAATAAATCGATAAGAAGGTATTCATGCAATTTTTTCCGGTCTCATTTGTTGCATCGCATTTGTCATTTTCATCAGCACTTATACCCTCTTCAATACCAATTTTTTCAGTGTCGAATTTATTTTGGAAATCACTGAAACAAAATATTTAAAAAAACTTTCATGAATCATAATAGTTGTGATTTTTTTGCTTCGGCTTGGGGGTCGTCATTGCCGAAGCTTCTAAAAATACATATGAATCATAATGATTCAAACGCTGAAATTCAACAGGTACATTGCTTACGCCACATCATAATTTTGCCACGCGATTCATAGATCAGTGTCTGAATATCCGGGAATAAAAAATTCCCAATCTTTTTTTACTATATAATTAAAGCACCGAACGTTCTCAGGTAATTGACAACGAATTTTATCTGTATTTTACACAAATGATGAAACTATTTTACTCGGTGTACAATTTACTGCCGTGAATAATCTCGTGATAATAAGACGATACTCAGGTTACACTGTTATCGCTCACTCGATGGAAACGATTTGACGCATAGAGAGTTACTAGGCCGTTGCACACTTTAAGTGACACGATGTTGCGCATAAAAAAAAATAAGGAAATATTGTCGGTTTCCTTCTGAAATAATAATGGAACGTCTTGGCGTTTTTGTCCGGCATAATTACTCGCTGAATAATTGATAATGAATGTACGAGAACGTCTTTTTTATTGCGCGTATCTGAAGGGTACTTATTGCTTGACAAGTAAAACCGATCGATGTGATATAAAATTGTATTGCAAGAGGGAATGACGCATTTTTCGAAGAAGGGAGAACTAACCATGAGTACTGTCTTATTGGAAAATTATTCATCAATAAGTGATAACGTCTACGACTACTGCTATGGTGCACTCCTCCGACGAAGTAAAATAAAAAAAGGGCTTCTCTCATTACACATCAGTACTTTAACCGGCACAAAACGCAACCTGTCCAGAAACGTATATTTTGACATGGAGGTATTATCGTACATTTTCACCGCAATGAAATGGTTCGGAATTTGGCGACCGATCGAATGGTCCTCGGAGTGGAAAACAAATTTCTACTGGATATACACTTTTTTTGTTATCTTTATGTTATTATTCAGCCCTCTATCAGAAATCGTGTATCTGGTGAAATTCGTAAGAAATGTCGACGAAATTGCAAGCAGTTCATTTTTATTTCTCACCGAGGCTTGCGTTTTCTACAAAGCTACGAATATTTTGAATAGGCGAAGAGATATTATACGGTTTACAGATAGCCTAACCAATTATCACGGCAGACCAAATGGTTCCGAAGAAATCAGAATACAGAATGAATGTGACCGACGTTTCAAGTGAGTAAAAAGCAAGTGAAAAACATTTAATTAATCTCCCAATTATACTGGGTAACTATGTAAGTAAAAAATTTAAAATTTTTTTCAAAGTTCCATTTTTTTTTTGAAGAAAACACGCTACGGTGTATGGTGGACTTGTGGGTATGTGCGTTGCCGTTATGTGTGTAATTAATTATCTGAACAACGTTCCTCAACGAACGTTATCCTACAACGCATGCTTTCCTTTCAATCATTCAACGGACGTTGGTTACTGGATCGCATATCTATATCAAGTTATCGCTCAGGGCTTTTCTGGCACTTTGTGCGTTGCTTATGACACCCTGTTTTGTGGTCTAATGAGACAATCGTGCGCTCAAATGAGAATTCTTCGACATCGACTGCAATCTATTCCACAAACTGTCATGCATAGCATAAAAAATAACAAGAAATTAAATGATGAGCTAAACGTTGAAGAAGTGGAGAAAATAGTGCTACAACGATGCGTTCGTCATCACCACGATATTTTCAAGTGAATATACTCATAATAAACCAAATGAAAGAATGTACGGAAAAATGAATATAATATTATTATTTAGATACACAAAATCGATGAACGAAATTTTCGGTATAGTCATATTTGTTCAGTCAACAGTTAGTACATTTGTTCTGTGCTGCAGCACCTGCATGCTCTCGCGGATGAAACCGTTCAGCCCCGAATTCACGTCGATGACTATTTACATGATTTGTATGCTTGTTCAGATATTTCTGTACTGTTGGTTTGGAAATGAAATAATGCTCGAGGTAATTACACACAGAATTAAAGACGTAAGCTATGTCCTATATAGATTATTAATAATTAAAATAAAAAATGAACTCTCAGAGTATGGATATCAGAAATGCAGTCTACGCGATGGAATGGACGAATTTGAAAGTGCAAACGCAAAAAAGTTTGGTGTTAATCATGGCGCGTACCGTGGAACCAATAAAATTTACGAGTGCCAGTATAATCGTATTGTCTCTCGATACTTATAAAAGTGTGAGTTTTCGCTATAAATGGTTTTTCATATATCGCGTGATTAAAATTGGAACGGCACATTGTATGTGGTGGAGCATAGAAATTCGAAAGTTTCACTTCCTGTCCTGTATACTTCCGGCATATTGCCGTATGTATACACTGTAGCGTCACGCCACGTAAAAAAACTTTTTTTCAAGTACTGGGCGTTAAGACGCTACCACGTTTCTTGATACGTCCTTCTGATTTTAAGCACAACATATATGGATGATTTGCTTGGGAAGAACAACCATTGAAGAAGAAATATATACTTCACAGCTTATAAAGCTTTCATATTCAATGTACAACTTGATTCAACGAACATCCGAACAGTAATATTGCACTTTCATGCAATCAAAAATTCAACATATACCATGGAGTATAGAATTGTAAGAAAATTATAATATGTCTTACCGCGATAATATGTGCCAGTGATTGTCTCAAGTGATATGGTAAATTGTAATGGTATATTCGAATACTATAATACAGCATAACTGAACTACGTTTTGAACTTATATGCATTGAACTGTGAAATCTATGTTACGTCCTGACCCTTTATTCACACACTTTTACTCAATAATCTTCTTTTATTTTATTTCGTTTCTCCGAAGGAAGAGACCCCGACATAGAATCATACGAGACCGGATAACTAATAGTATCATATTTCTTAACGTCATATCCGCACGCAACGTTTCGCGAGTGCTCGCGACATTACCTGCAAACGCACATTCCGATTTTCTCTCCCGGACGATCGCGCGTGTCACCCGAACTAAGCATTTTCGGCTGTCTCGCAACGGCCAGTTTTCACTATCCACTAATCAGTCTTACTTTACCATCCGACCATCACATCAAAAGTCTTCAGTTATCACTCAAACCGAACGGTCACAATTAACAGTCACTCCGGGTACTTTACTTCGAAGAAAACTGTATACATTTCATACATTGTCTTTGAATACACACACACACACACACATACTCTCTCATACATAATTATTGTGAACGCTGATAAGTCCATTTAAATAAATTCGCGCATTGTTACACTCGAAACGGGATTTTAAATGTTTTTCGGGGAACGAACCCTTTTACGATATCCTGTTTACGTACAAGTCAAACGGGTGTGCAACCGCTGAGCGAGGGGACGAGTCGACGCTTCTGCGTCGCCGCCGATTTAGGTTCAAACCTTCGGACACCTCTGAGCCGCCCGCGAACCAGTTCATGTACCTCTGAGTCGTTCATAAATTGATAATTCGCCCAAGTCGATACGTCCGCTAATAAACCTCTGAGACGTAACAATTTGCTACGTTTGTAAATTTGGATAGTCCAAGTGAAAGTAAGTACGTTTATATTGCTGTATCATCTTTTTCTTTGTTTCACATTTTTTCCTTCTGTTTGACGAATTTGAATTTTTTTTCAATTTCGATTTCTGAACAAACATTTTTGCGAGAGTCTCGCGCGGATTTTCTTGTTCATTTTATCGATACTTGGGCAAAAATCTTGGAGTGAGTCTTGCATTTTTCCTACTGAGCTTCCGAAAAAAATTCGCTTCACACTCCCATGAGAGACTCCATACAGATTCTATCCCGGAATCTACCGAGATTGTCGCCAACATCCAGCCAAACGGTTTGTCATATTTTTTAAAAGTTCTTGATCGAAATTCCCTCCAGTCGCGTATCACTTACTTTCTACATAAAAAAGCACCCTTCTCCCGTGACGCTATATGCATCTCAATAATTTAGAAAAAAAGAATAAACATTCAATAAGAAATAAATACCTCACAGTTTGTAAAACTTTTATATTCGATGTACAACTTGATTCACCAAACACCTGAATAGTGATATTGTACTTTCACGTAATAAGAGTACGACATATAACATAGGATATCAATCGCATCAATATTATAATGCGTCTTACCGTGTAAATAAGTGCCAGTGATTTATTTACTATAAAAAAGCCCCGAACGTCCTCAGGTAATCGACAACGAAATTCATTTGTGTTTGACACAAATGATGAAATTATTTTACTCGGTGCACAATTTACTGCCGCAAATAATCTCGTGATAATAACACGATAGTCAGTCTGCATTGTTACCGCTCACTTGATGGAAACGATTTGGTGCATAAACAGTTACTAGGCTGTTGCGTCCTTTAAGTGACACGATGTTGCGCATAAAAAAAAATAAGGAAATATTGTCGATTTCCTTCTGAAATAATAATGGAACGTCTTGGCGTTTTTGTCCGGCATAATTACTCGCTGAATAATTGATAATGAATGTACGAGAAGGTCTTTTTTTTATTGCGCGTATCTGAACGGTACTTATTGCTTGACAAGTAAAACCGATCGATGTGATATAAAATTGTATTGCAAGAGGGAATGACGCATTTTTCGCAGAAGGGAGAACTAACCATGAATACTGTCTTATTGGAAAATTACTCATCAATAAGTGATAACGTCCGCGACTACTGCTATGGTGCACTCCTCGGACGAAGTAAAATAAAAAAAGGGCTTCTCTCATTACACGTCATCGCTTTAACCGGCACAAAACTCAACCTGTCCAGAAACGTACATTTCGAGATGGAGGTATTATCGTACATTTTCACCATAATGAAATGGTTCGGAATTTGGCGACCGATCGAATGGTCCTCAGAGTGGAAAACAAATTTCTACTGGCTATACACTCTTCTTGTTATCCTTATTTTATCATTCAGCCCTCTATCAGAAATCGTTTATGTAGTGAAATTCGTAAGAAACGTCGACGAAATTGCACGTACTTCATTTATATTCCTCAGCAAGGCTTGTGTATTGTACAAAGCTACGAATATATTGAATAGGCGAAGAGATATTATACGATTTACAGATAGTCTAACAAATGACCACAGCAGACCAAATGGTCCCGAAGAAACCGGAATACAGAATGAATCTGATCGACAGTTCAAGTGAGTAAAAAGCATGTGAAAAAAGTGCAATTAACCTACCAATTACACTGGATAATTATCTAATTTAAAAATTGACTCACTTTTTTGATTTTTTTTTTCATTGATTTCATTGGTTTTTCAAGTTTCATTGTTTTTTTTTTAAGAACACACGCTACGGTGTATGGTGGACTTGTCGGTGTGTCCATTGCCGTTATGAGTGTAACCAATTATCTAAACAATGTTCCTCAACGAACATTGTCCTACAACGCATGCTTCCCGTTCAATCATTCAACGGACATCGGTTACTGGACTGCATATCTATATCAAGTTATTGCTCAAGGCGTTTTGGGCACTTTGTGCGTTGCTTACGACACCCTGTTTTGCGGTCTAATGAGACAATCGTGCACTCAAATGAGAATTCTTCGACATCGACTGCAATCTTTGCCACAAACTGTCATGCATAGCATACATAATAACAAGAAATTAAATGACGAGCTAAACGTTGAAGAAGTGGAGAAAATAGTGCTACAACAATGCGTTCGTCATCACCACGATATTGTCAAGTGAATATATTCATAATAAACCAAATGAAAGAATGTACGGAAAAATGAATACAATATTATTATTCAGATACACAAAATCGATGAACGACATTTTTGGTATAGTCATATTTGTTCAGTCAACAGTTAGCACATTTGTTCTGTGCTGCAGCACCTACATGCTCTCTCAGATAAAACCTTTCAGCCCGGAATTCATGTCGATGACTATTTACATGATTTGTATGCTTGTTCAGATATTTCTGTACTGTTGGTTTGGAAATGAAGTAATGCTCGAGGTAATTACACACAGAATTAAACACGTAAGCTATATCCTATAGAGATGATTAATAATAATTAAAATAAATAATTTACTCTTAGAGTATGGATGTCAGAAATGCAGTCTACGCGATGGAATGGACGAATTTGAAAGTGCGAACGCAAAAAAGTTTGGTGATAATCATGGCACGTACTTTGGAACCAATAACATTTACGAGTGCCAGTATCATCGTATTGTCTCTCGACACCTATAAAAGTGTAAGTTTCCACGGTAAATAGTTTTTCATACATCGCGTGATTAAAATTGGAACGGCACATTGTATGTATTGGAGCATAGAAAATTGAAAGTTTCACTTCGTGTATACTTCCGGCATATTGCCGTACACTGTAGCGTCACGCTACGTAAACAAAACTTTTTTTCAAGTACTTGATATATCCTTCTGATTTTAAGCACAATATATATGGATGATTTGATTAGGAAGAACAACCATTGAAGACGAATATATACTTCACAGCTTATAAAGCTTTCATATTCAATGTTCAACTTGATTCAACAAACATCCGATTCACAGTAAATTGAACATACAACATGGAGTATAGAATTGTAATAATATTATAATATGTCTTACCGCGATAACATGTGCCAGTAATTGTCTCGAGAGATATAAAATGTGTGCACTTTTGTATTGGTTTTAGTAAAGGACCGACTTTTTTAGAATGTTATGTCATCGCGCTATAAAACACATAGTATAACTGAACTGTAAGTGGTTCCGTTCTATGTACTGATTTATATATATAAGCGTATGTCATTTATGAAAATAAATACACAGCAAATACAATGGCGGGATTTTTGGTTTTTTTTTTTTTGAGAATGAAATGTCTGTCTACACGTTCACTCAAAAGAAGAAATGAAGAAATTTGTTCGGCACCATCAAAGAATATTGAGGTATATCGATGAATCGATAAGAAGAAAAAAGAAGGTATTTATGCAATTTTTCCGGTCTTATTCGTCGTCATCACATTTGCCATTTTCATGAGCATTTGGCTTTTCATGAGCTTATCCGCTCTTCAATACCAATTTTCCCAGTGTCGAATTTATTTCGGATATCACTGAAACAAAGTATTAAAAAAACATTTATGAATCATAATACTTGTGATTTTTTTACTTCGGTTTTTGGATCGTCATTGCCGACGATTTTAAAAATACATATATGAATTATAATGATTCAAACGTTGAAATTCGACATGTACATTACATACGTCACATTATAATTTTGCCACACGATTCCTAGATCAGTGTCTGAATGTCCACGAATAAAAAAATTCCATTTTTTATTTACTCTAAAAAAGCCCCGAACCTCCTCAGATAATCGATAACGAAATTTATCTGCATTTTACAGAGATGATGAAACTATTTTACTCGGTGTACAATTTACTGCCGCGAATCATCTCGTGATAATAACACGATACTCAGTCTACACTGTTACCGCTCCCTCAGCAAGAGTTAATCTCAAGCATCGAATAACTTTTTGATAATTTATATAAAATTGAACAAATTGCATTTTAAAATCATTACCGTAACCTTCAATAACCTTTACTGGAAACTGGGACTTACGCGGTTCGCCACGTAATCTCACTCAAAAACCCTTTGCCTACGTCGCCACGCAGTACGCTGCAAAGCCACGCTCTTTCGTCTAAACCCCAGCTTGTAGAACGATAATTCGGAATTCTGAATTTCCATGTAAAATTCGAACCCGCCTTGTTTAATTTTTGTTTAATCATTGTTTTATGATAATCGTTTCTTATGGAGACACAAACATTACGAGCAAGAAGTAATAATTCTCAAGGACCATACGAACACTACGTAGTCCTAAGAGAAACTCGACGAACTGAACAGGCTTCGGAAAGCAATAAAGAAAATGATGCACCTCAAATCATACTCGATGGAAACGATTTGATGCATAGAGAGTTACTAGGCCGTTGCACCCTTTAAGTAACACGATGTTGCGCACCAAGAGAAAAAGAAGAACTATTGTCGTTTTCCTTCTGAAATAGCAATGGAAGGTCTTGGCGTTTTTGTCCGGCATAATTACTCGCTGAATAATTGATAATGAATGTACGAGACCGTCTTTTTTTTATTCCGCGTATCTGAAGGGTACTTATTGCTCGGCAAGTAAAACCGATCGATGTAATATAACATTGTATTGCAAGAGGGAATGAAGTATTTTTCGCAGAAGGGATAACAGTAACCATGAATACTGTCTTATTGGAAAATTACTCATCAATAACTGATAACGTCCACGACTACTGCTATGGTGCACTCCTCGGACGAAGTTAAATAAAAAAAGGGCTTTTGTCATTCACACGTCAGCACTTTAACCGGCACAAAACTCAACTTGTCCAGATACGTATATTTTGGGATGGAGGTATTATCGTATATTTTCACCATAATGAAATGGTTCGGAATTTGGCGACCGATTGACTGGTCCTCGGAATGGAAATCAAATCTCTACCGAATGTACACTTTCATTGTTATCCTTCTGTTATCGTTTACTTCTATATCGAAAATCGTCTATCTTGTTAAATATGTAAAAGACGTCGACGAAATTGCAAGCAGTTCATTTTTATTTCTCACCGAGGCTTGCGTATTCTACAAAGCTACGAACATTTTGAAAAGGCGAAGAGATATTATACGATTTACAGGTAGTCTAACCAATTATCACGGCAGACCAAATGGTCCCGAAGAAATCAGAATACAGGATGAATCGGACCGACATTTCAAGTGAGTGAAAAGCAAGTGAAAAAAATGAAATTAATCTCCCAATTACATTGGATAATTATCTAAGTTAGAAATTCATTCACTTTGTTAAAGTTTCATTGGTTTTTTTTTTAAGAACACACGCTACAGTGTATGGTGGACTTGTCGGCATGTCTATTACCGTTATGAGTGTAACGAATTATCTGAACAACGTTCCTCAACGAACATTATCCTACAACGCATGCTTTCCTTTCAATCATTCAACGGACATCGGTTACTGGATCGCATACCTATATCAACTTATCGCTCAAAGCGTTTTTTGCACTTTGTGCGTTGCTTACGACACCCTATTTTGCGGTCTAATGAAACAATCGTGCACTCAAATGAGAATTCTTCGACATCGACTGCAATCTATACCACAAACTGTCATACAAAGCATAAAAAATAACAAAAAATTAAATGACGAGCTAAACGTTGAAGAAGTGGAGAAAATAGTGCTGCAACGATGCGTTCGTCATCACCACGATATTTTCAAGTGAATATAATTATAATAATCCAAATGAAAGAATGTACGGAAAAATGAATATAATATTATTATTCAGATACACAAAATCGATGAACGAAATTTTCGGTATAGTCATATTTGTTCAGTCATCAGTTAGCACATTTGTCCTGTGCTGCAGCACCTACATGCTCTCTCAGATGAAACCTTTCAGCCCTGAATTCACGTCGATGACTACTTACATGATGTGTATGCTTGTTCAGATATTTTTGTACTGTTGGTTTGGAAATGAAGTAATGCTCGAGGTAATTACACACAGAATTAAAAACGTAAGCTATGTCCTATATAGATTATTAATAATTAAAATAAATAATGAACTCTTAGAGTATGGATATCAGAAATGCAGTCTACGCGATGGAATGGACGAATTTGAAAGTGCAAACGCAAAAAAGTTTGGTGTTAATCATGGCGCGTACCTTGGAACCAATAAAATTTACGAGTGCCAGTATAATCGTATTGTCTCTCGATACTTATAAAAGTGTGAGTTTTCGTTATAAATGGTTTTTCATACATCCCGTGATTAAAATTGGAACGGCACATTGTATGTGTTGGAGCTTAGAAAATCGAAAGTTTCACTTCCTGTATACTTCCGGCATATTGCCGTATGTATACACTGTAGCGTCACGCCACGTAAAATAACTTTTTTTCATGTACTTGGCGTCGAGACGCTACCGTGTCTCTTGATACATCCTTCTGATTTTAAGCACAATATATATGAATGATTTGTTGGGGAAGAACAACCATTGAAAAAGAAATATATACTTCACAGCTAATAAAGCTTTCATATTCAATGTACAACTTGTTTCAACAAACATCCGATCAGTAATATTGCACTTTCATGCAATAATAAATTGAACATACAACATGGAGTATAGAATTGTAAGACTATTATACGTCTTACCGCGATGATATGTGCCAGTGATTGTCTCAAGTGAAATAGTAAATTAAAATAGTAAAATAACTGAACTACGTTTTAAATTTATATGCACAGTATTGGAAAATCTGAACATCTGTGTTACGTCCTGACTCTTCGTTCATACACTTTTACTCAATAATCTTCTTTTATTTTATTTCGTTTCTCCAAAGGAAGAGACCCAGGCATAGAATCATACGACTGGATAACTAGTATCATATTTCTTCAATTAATTTCCGCAAGCGACTTTACCTAAAACGCACATTCCGATTTTCTCTTGCGTGTTGCGTGTCGCTGAGCCTTTTCGGTCGCCTCGCAACTGCCAGTTGTAACCATTCACTAATCTGTCTCCTTTACCATCCGACAGACTCACATCAAAAGTCTTTAATCACTCAAACCGAACGGTCACAATTAACAATCACTCCGGGTACTTTCTTTCGGAGAAAACTAGATACCTTTCATACATTGTCTTTGAATACACATAGGGGATAGAAACCGTATGGAGTCTCGCATGGGAGCGTGAGCCGGTCTTTTCTCATGAGCTCAGCAACAGAAATGCAAGACTCCCCAAGATTGTTGCCTAAGTATCGATAGAATCGAGGAGAGAATTCTGGCAGGACGTAAAGCAAAAAAAACTCAGAGTTTGTTCACTGTAAAGTCTATAATTGTTCGCTGAATGCAATTTGGTGCCGGAATTTCGTTTTGGGCAAATTTCTTTGTTTCTCAATTTCTTCTTCTGTCTGACGTTTTTTTTTTTTTTCTATTTCGTTTTCCGAAAAAACATATTTGCGAGAGTCTCGCGCTGATTTTCTTGTTCATTTTATCCATACTTGGGCAAAAATCTTGGAGAGTCTTGCATTGTTCCTGCTGAGCTTCTGAAAAAAATCCGGCTTGCACCCCCATGCGCGACTCCATGCAGATTCTATCCCAGAATATTTTTCCGAAAACAAAGCTTCTTGAGAAAGCAAAAGAATAAACGTTCAATAAGAAATAAATACTTCACAGCTTATAAAACTCTCATATTCGATGTGCAACTTGATTCACTAAACACCTGAATAGTGATATTGTATTTTCACCTAAGAAGAGTACGATATACAACGTAGGATATCAATCGCATCAATATTATAATGTGTCTTACCTTGAAAAAATGTGCCAGTAATTGCCTCAAGAGATATAACATTTGCGCACTTTTGTATTGGTTTTCGTAAAGGACCGATTTTTTTAGAATCGTATGTCAGAGCGCTATAGAACACATAGTATAACTGAACCGCAATCGGTTCCGTTCTATGTACTGATATATGTATATAAGCGTATGTCATTTATGAAAATACATACTCAGCAAATATAATGGCGAGATTTTTGATTTTTTTTTTTTTTTTTTTGAGAATGAAACGCCTTTCTACACGTTCTCTCAAACGAAGAAATGAAGAAATTTGTTCGACATCATCAACGACTATTGAGGCATATCGATGAAACGATAAGAAGAAAAAAGAAGGTATTTATGCAATTTTTCCGGTCTCATTTGTCGTCATAACATTTACCATTTTCTTGAGCAGTTGGCTTTTCATGAGCTTGTACGCTCTTCATTACCAATTTTTTCAGTGTCGAATTTATTTCGGAGATCACTGCAATAAAATATTAAAGAAACATTTAAGAATCATAATAGTTGTGATTTTTTTTGCCTCGGTTTTTGGGTCGTCATTGCCGAAGCTTCTAAAAATACATATATGAATTATAATGACTCAAACGTTAAAATTCAACATGTACATTACATACGCCACACAATAATTTCACCATACCTAGATCAGTATCTGAATATCCACGAATAAAAAAATTCCCTTTTTTAGTTACTATAAAAAAACCCCGAACGTCCTCAGATAATCGACAACGAAATTTATCTGTATTTTACACTGATGATGAAACTATTTTACTCAGTGTACACTGTTACCGCTCATTCAGCAAGAGTTAATCTCAAGGGTCGAAAAACTTTATGATAATTTATATAAAATTGAACAAATTGCATTTTAAAATCAATGTACCGTTGCGTTAATATGAACCGTAACCTTCAGTAATCTTTACTGAAAACTGGGACTTACGCGGTTCGCCACGTAATTTCACTCAAGAAGCCCTTTCCTACGTTACCACGCAGTTCGCTGCAAAGCCACGCTTTCCCGTCTAAACCCGTTTGTATAACGATAATTCGGAATTCTGAATTTCCTTGCAAAATTTGAACACGCCTTGTTTATTTTTGTTTAATCATTATTTTATGATAATCGTTTCTTATGGACACATAAACATTACAAGCAAGAAGTAATAATTCTCAAGGACCACACGAACACTACGTAGTCCCAAGAGAAGCTCGACGAACCGAACAGGCTTCGGAAAGCAATAAAGAAAATATTGCATCTCAAATCATTTACACGTTGAAACCAATCGAACCAATCGAACACTACAATACTGGATGGAAACAATTTGATGCATAGAGAGTTACTAGGCCGTTGCACCCTTTAAGTGACACGATGTTGCGCACCAAAAGAAAAAAAGCACTATTGTCGTTTTCCTTCTGAAATAGTAATGGAAGGTCTTGGCGTTTTTGTCCGACATAATTACTCGCTGAATAATTGATAATGAATGTACGAGACCGTCTTTTTTTTATTCCGCGTATGTGAAGGGTACTTATTGCTCGGCAAGTAAAAGCGATCGATGTGATATAGCATTGTATTGCAAGAGGGAATGAAGTATTTTTCGCAGAAGGGATAACAGTAACCATGAATACTGTCTTATTGGTAAATTACTCATCAATAACTGATAACGTCCACGACTACTACTATCGTGCACTCCTCGGACAAAGTACAATAAAAAAAGCGCTTTTGTCATTACACGTCAGCACTTTAACCGGCACAAAACTCAACCTGTCCAGAAACGTATATTTTGGGATGGAGGTATTATCGTACATTTTCACCATAATGAAATGGTTCGGAATTTGGCGACCGATTGAATGGTCCTCGGAGTGGAAAACAAATTTCTACTGGATATATACTTTTTTCGTTATCCTTATGTTATTATTCAGCCCTCTCTCAAAAATTGTGTATCTGGTGAAATTCGTACGAAACGTCGACGAAATTGCAAGCACTTCATTTTTATTTCTCACCGAGGCTTGCGTTTTCTACAAAGCTACGAACATTTTAAATAGGCGAAGAGATATTATACAATTTACAGCTAGTCTAACCAATGATCACGGCAGACCAAATGGTCCCGAAGAAATCAGAATACAGAATGAATGTGACCGACGTTTCAAGTGAGTAAAAAGCAAGTGAAAAACATTTAATTAATTTCCCAATTACACTGGGTAACTATGTAAGTAAAAAAATTACAAATTTATTCAAAGTTCCATTGTTTTTTTTTTAAGAAAATACGCTGCGGCCTATGGTGGACTTGTCGGTATGTGCATTGCCGTTATGTGTGTAAGCAGTTATCTGAACAACGTTCCTCAACGGACATTATCCTACAACGCATGCTTTCCTTTCAATCATTCAACGAACATCGGTTACTGGATCGCATACCTATATCAACTTATCGCTCAAAGCGTTTTTAGCACTTTGTGCGTTGCTTACGATACCCTGTTTTGCGGTCTAATGAAACAATCGTGCACTCAAATGAGAATTCTTCGACATCGACTGCAATCTTTGCCAAAAACTATCATGCATAGCATAAAAAATAACAAGAAGTTAAATGACGAGCTAGACGTTGAAGAAGTGGAGAAAATAGTGCTACAACGATGCGTTCGTCATCACCACGATATTTTCAAGTGAATATATTCATATTAAATCAAATGAAAGAAAGTACGGAAAAATGAATATAATATTATTATTCAGATACACAAAATCGATGAACGAAATTTTCGGTATAGTCATATTTGTTCAGTCAACAGTTAGCACATTTGTTCTGTGCTGCAGCACCTATATGCTCTCTCAGATGAAACCTTTCAGTCCTGAATTCATGTCGATGACTACTTACATGATTTGTATGCTTGTTCAGATATTTTTGTACTGTTGGTTTGGAAATGAAGTAATTCTCGAGGTAATTACACACTGAATTAAATACGTAAGCTATGTCCTATATAGATTATTAATAATTAAAATAAAAAATGAACTCTCAGAGTATGGATATCAGAAATGCAGTCTACGCGATGGAATGGACGAATTTGAAAGTGCGAACGCAAAAAAGTTTGGTGATAATCATGGCGCGTACCTTGGAACCAATAAAATTTACGAGTGCCAGTATAATCGTATTGTCTCTCGATACTTATAAAAGTGTGAGTTTTCGCTGTAAATGGTTTTTCATACACGCGTGATTAAAATTGGAACGGCACATTGTATGTGTTGGAGCTTAGAAAATCGAAAGTTTCACTTCCTGTATACTTGTGGCATATTGCCGTATGTATACACTGTAACGTCACGCCACGTAAAATAACTTTTTTTCAAGTACTTGGCGTCGAGACGCTACCGCGTCTCTTGATACATCCTTCTGATTTTAAGCACAATATATATGAATGATTTGTTTGGAAAGAACAACCATTGAAAAAGAAATATATACTTCACAGCTAATAAAGCTTTCATATTCAATGTACAACTTGTTTCAACGAACATCCGATCAGTAATATTGCACTTTCATGCAATAATAAATTGAACATACAGCATGGAGTATAGAATTGTAAGAATATTATACGTCTTACCGCGATGATATGTGCCAGTGATTGTCTCAAGTGAAATAGTAAATTAAAATAGTAAAATAACTGAACTACGTTTTAAATTTATATGCACAGTATTGCAAAATCTGAACATCTGTGTTACGTCCTGACTTTTCGTTCACACACTTTTACTCAATAATCTTCTTTTACTTTATTTCGTTTCTCCAAAGGAAGAGACCCAGACATAGAATCATACGACTGGATAACTAGTATCAAATTTCTTCAATTAATTTTCGCAAGCGACTTTACCTGAAACGCACATTCCGATTTTCTCTTGTGTGTTGCGTGTCGCTGAGCCTTTTCGGCCGCCTCGCAACGGCCAGTTTTAACCATTCACTAATCTGTCTTACATTACCATCCGACAGACTGATATCAAAAGTCTTTAACCATCGGTCAAACCGAACGGTCACAATTAACAATCACTCCGGGTACTTTCCTTCGGAAAATACTATATACCTTTCATACATTGCCTTTGAATACACATAGGCGATAGAATCTGCATGGAGTCTCGCATGCGAGCGCGAGCAGGTTTTTTCTCACAAGCTCAGCAACAGAAATGCAAGACTCCCCAAGATTCTTACCTAAGAATCGATAGAATCGAGGAGAGAATTCCGGCAGGACGTAAAGGAACAAAAAAAATCAGTGTTTGTTCACTGTAAAGTCAATGATTGCTCGCTGAATGCAATTTGGTGCCGGAATTTGGTTTCGGGCGAATTTCTTTATTTCACAGTTTTTACTTCTGTTTGACTTTTTTTTTTGTTCTATTTCGTTTTCCAAAAAAACATATTTGCGAGGGTCTCGCGCTGATTTTCTTGTTCATTTTATCAATACTTGGGCAAAAATCTTGGAGAGTCTTGCATTTTTCCTGCTGAGCTTCTGAAAAAAATCCGGCTTGCACCCCCATGCGCGACTCCATACAGATTCTATTCCAGAGTATTTTTCCGAAAACAAAGCTTCTTGACAAAGCAAAAGAATAAACGTAAATAAATACTTCACAGCTTGTAAAACTCCCATATTCGATGTGCAACTTGATTCACCAAACACCTGAATAGTGGTATTGTATTTTCACCTAACAAAAGTACGACATACAACGTAGGATATCAATCGCATCAATATTATAATGTGTCTTACCTTGAAAAAATGTGCCAGTAATTGCCTCAAGAGATATAACATTTGCGCACTTTTGTATTGGTTTTCGTAAAGGACCGATTTTTTAAAAATCGTATGTCAGAGCGCTATAGAACACATAGTATAACTGAACCGCATTTGGTTCCGTTCTATGTACTGATATATGTATATAAGCGTATGTCATTTATGAAAATACATACTCAGCAAATACAATGGCGAGATTTTTTATTTTTTTTCTTTATGAGAATGAAACACCTTTCTACACGTTCTCTCAAAAGAAGAAATGAAGAAATTTGTTCGACATCATCAACGACTATTGAGGCATATCGATGAATCGATAAGAAGAAAAAAGAAGGTATTTATGCAATTTTTCCGGTCTCATTTGTCGTCATCACATTTACCATTTTCATGAGCATTTGACTTTTCATGAGCTTATACGCTCTTCAATACCAATTTTTCCAGTGTCGATTGTATTTCGAAGATCACTGCAATAAAATATTAAAGAAACATTTATGAATCATAATAGTTGTGATTTTTTTGCTTCTGTTTTTGGATCGTCATTGCCGAAGCTTTTCAAAATACATATATGAATTATAATGACTCAAACATTGAAATTCAACATGTACTGTAACGGTTACTTTTTGGAGGCTTACAGCTCTCTGCTCCAAAAAATTCGCTATTGTGCGTTTTTGGCTCACGTAAGTGTGAGGGCAGGTGCTATAAATAAAAGATCTGTAAAGTTGATTCGAAATGTCAACAATCAAGTTGATTTATTAAATTATAAGGATAGCGATACAAGATTTGATATCGTTAAATTGATTAGAAAGACATTTGGACGTTTTGTTTTCGTTAATTAAAGTCGCAAACAGAACGAAAGGTTATTTTATTTGAGGGAGGGAAGGATCTCTGACTCTACGCTACCTGATCATTGTCCCACGAACGCAGGCGAAAACAGTACCAAGCTTTCGAGAGGTATAGTCGGTGCCACGAGGGTGAGACAAATCAGTGCACCTATGGTTCTGCTCTACCCGATCCTCGTCAAATGAGCGCTTGCAAAAACAGTACCAAGCTTTCGAGAGGTATAGTCGGCGCAGCGAACCTAAGACGGGTCGGTATCAAACATGATTCTGCTCGATTTAAGGTGTAGATGGATGATTCGCGGCGAAAACAGTACCAAGCTTTTGAGAGGTATAGTCGGCGCAGCGATCGGTTAGGATATTGAAAATCAAAGGGTTATGTGCTGTTTGCTGAAAAGTAAATGAAATTAATTAGAAATCGTTGGTAATGATGAATGGCCGACGTTGGTTGTTCCTTCTTGGATTTGGTCGTCGATGGAGTGTGGGTCCCTTGCGTTTTCTTAGCGTCGGGACTCTGTCGAGTAAAGCAACGCTTTACTCGAAGAAATTGAATGTGAGATTTCTTATTATCGAGAGAGTTATCGATAAGAAATCTGATGATGAAATTATTTTACTCAGTGTTACCGCTCAACTGTAACTCAGTGTTAACACTGTTACCGCTCACTCAGCAAGAGTTAATCTCAAGGTTCGAAAAACTTTTTGATAATTTATATAAAATTGAACAAATTGCATTTTAAAATCAATGTACCGTTGCGTTAATACGAACCGTAACCTTCAGTAACCTTTACTGAAAACTGGGACTTACGCGGTTCGCCACGTAATTTCACTCAAAAACCCCTTTCCTACGTCATCACGCAGTTCGCTGCAAAGCCACGCTCTCCCGTCTAAACCCGTTTGTATAATAATAATTCGGAATTCTGAATTTCCTAGCAAAATTCGAACTCGCCTTATTTAATTTTTGTTTAATCATTATTTTATGATAATCGTTTCTTATGGACACACAAACATTATACGCAAGAGGTAATAATTCACAAGGACCACACGAACACTACGTAGTCCCAAGAGAAGGTTGACGAACCGAACAGTCTTCGGAAAGCAATAAAGAAAATATTGCATCTTAAAAAATGTACACGTTGAAACCAATCGAACCAATCGAACACTACTATACTCGATGGAAACAATTTGATGAAGAGAGAGGCCGTTGCACCCTTTACGTGACACGATGTTGCGTACCAAAAGAAAAAGAAGCACTATTGTCGCTTTCCTTCTGAAATACTAGTGGAAGGTCTTGGCGTTTTTATCCGGCATAATTACTCGCTGAATAATTGATAATGAATGTACGAGACCGTCTTTTGTTTATTCCGCGTATCTGAAGGGTACTTATTCCTCGGCAAGTAAAACCGATCGATGTGATATAACATTGTATTGCAAGAGGGGATGAAGTATTTTTCGCAGAAGGGATAACAGTAACCATGAATACTGTCTTATTGGAAAATTACTCATCAATAAACGATAACGTCCACCACTACTATAATGCACTCCTCGGACAAAGTATAATAAAAAAAAGGGCTTTTGTCATTACACGTCAGCACTTTAACCGGCACAAAACTCAACCTGTCCAGAAACGTATATTTTGGGATGGAGGTATTATCGTACATTTTCACCATAATGAAATGGTTCGGAATTTGGCGACCGATTGAATGGTCCTCGGAGTGGAAAACAAATTTCTACTGGATATATACTTTTTTCATTACCCTTATGTTATTATTCAGCCCTGTTTCAAAAATTGTGTATCTGGTGAAGTTCGTAAGAAACGTCGACGAAATTGCAAACACTTCATTTTTCTTGCTCACCGAGGCTTGCGTTTTCTACAAAGCTACGAACATTTTGAATAGGCGAAGAGATATTATACGATTTACAGGTACTCTAACCAATTATCACGGCAGACCAAATGGTCCCGAAGAAATCAGAATACAGAATGAATCTGACCGACGTTTCAAGTGAGTAAAAAGCAAGTGAAAAACATTTAATTAATTTCCCAATTACACTGGGTAACTATGTAAGTAAAAAATTTACAAATTTATTCAAAGTTCCATTGTTTTTTTTTTTTTAAGAATATACGCTGCGGTGTATGGTGGACTTGTCGGTATGTGCCTGGCCTTTATGTGTGTAAGCAATTATCTGAACAACGTTCCTCAACGGACATTATCCTACAACGCATGCTTTCCTTTCAATCATTCAACGAACATCGGTTACTGGGTCGCATACCTATATCAACTTATCACTCAAGGCATTTATGGGATTTTGTGTGTTGCTTACGACGCCCTGTTTTGCGGTCTAATGAGACAATCGTGCACTCAAATGAGAATTCTTCGACATCGACTGCAATATTTGCCACAAACTGTCATGCATAGCATAAAAAATACCAAGAAATTAAATGACGAGCTAAACGTTGAAGAAGTGGAGAAAATAGTGCTACGACGATGCGTTCGTCATCACCGCGATATTTTCAAGTGAATATACTCATAATAAACCAAATGAAAGAATGTACGGAAAAATGAATATAATATTATTATTCAGATACACAAAATCGATGAACGAAATTTTCGGTATAGTCATATTTGTTCAGTCAACAGTTAGCACATTTGTTCTGTGCTGCAGCACCCACATGCTCTCTCAGATGAAACTTTTCAGCCCTGAATTCATGTCGATGACTACTTACATGATTTGTATACTTGTTCAGATATTTTTGTACTGTTGGTTTGGAAATGAAGTAATTCTCGAGGTAATTACACACTGAATTAAAAACGTAAGCTATGTCCTATGTAGATTATTAATAATTAAAATAAAAAATGAACTCTCAGAGTATGGATATCCGAAATGCAGTCTACGCGATGGAATGGACGAATTTGAAAGTGCGAACGCAAAAAAGTTTGGTGATAATCATGGCGCGTACCTTGGAACCAATAAAATTTACGAGTGCCAGTATAATCGTATTGTCTCTCGATACTTATAAAAGTGTGAGTTTTCGCTGTAAATGGTTTTTTATACATCGCGTGATTAAAATTGGAACGACACATTATATGTGTTGGAGCTTAGAAAATCGAAAGTTTCACTTCCTGTATACTTCTGGCATATTGCCGTATGTATACACTGTAGCGTTACGCCACGTAAAATAACGTTTTTTCAAGTACTTGGCGTCGAGACGCTCTTGATACATCCTTCTGATTTTAAACACTATATATATGAATGATTTGTTTGGGAAGAACAACCATTGAAAAAGATATATATACTTCACAGCTTATAAAGCTTTCATATTCAATGTACAACTTATTTCAACGAACATCCGAACACTAATATTGTACATGCATGCAATAACAAATTGAAACTACAGCATGGACTATGGAATTCTAAATAATTATAATATGTCTTACCGCGATAACATGTGCCAGTGATTGTCTCAAATGAAATAATAAATTGCGATGCTACATTTAAATACAGCACGACTTGTATAATTTGCTACGTATTTGAAGTCTGATAATACAAGTGGAAGTAAATATATTTATATTGTTGTATCGCCGATTCGATGCGAACAACTTGATGGATAGAGACTTACTGGGCAATTGCATGCAAAAGAAAGAATAATGCAAGGATTTGCCGTTTCTCTACTATATAATTACTTGCTGAATAATTGACAATGAATATACGACGATGTCTTTTTTTATTCCCTGTGTTTCGAGGGCCAGATATCACTCAGCAAGTAAAACCGATCGATGTGATATTAAAGATGTATTGTATTGGAGAATATGCGACATTTTTCACACAGCAGAAAACAGAATCAATCATTACGCTCTTTCTGTAAAATTGCTCATCAATAACGAATGTCGTCCATGCGCACTGCATGTGTTGTACTTCTTGGAAGGAGCGATGGAAAAAAAACTTCTTTCATTACGCGTCAGCATTTTTATCAGCGCAAAACTTACTATTTCCTGATAGGTATATCTCGAGATGCAGGTGTTATCGTACATTTTTACTCCAATGGAATGGTTCGGAGTTTGGCGACCGAACGAATGGTCCTCGCGGTGGAGAAGAAATCTCTACTGGATACACACGTTTTTCGTTATTCTTTTAATATTATTTAGTCCTCTATCGGAATTTGTTTATTTGCTTAAATTCGTAAAAAACATCGATGAAATTGTAAACAGTTCGTTTCTACTTCTCACGGAGGCATGCATATTTTACAAGGCTACGAATATTTTAAACAGGCGAAGAGATATTATACGATGTACAGATAGTCTGAGGAATGATCTCGGCAGACCAAACGGCCCGGAAGAAACCAGAATACAGACGAAATCCGATAAACGATTCAAGTTAGTAAACAAAAAATCAAGTTGCTTTCAAATTTGCACTGGATGTCTATGCGAGTGACAAATTTTACCATTTTTCAAAGCGCCATTATATATTTTAAAGACAAGACACTATGGTGTATGGTGGGCTTGTGAGTTTGTGCATTGTTTCTATGTATGTTGCAAATTATCTAAACAATGTTCCTCAACGAACATTGTCCTACAACGCCTGCTTTCCTTTCAATCATTCGACGGACATCGGTTATTGGATCGCATATCTCTATCAAGTTATCGCTCAAGGCATTTATGGTATTTTGTGTGTTTTGTACGACACCCTTTTCTGTGGTCTGATGAGACAATCGTGCGCGCAATTGAGAATTCTTCGGCATCGATTGCAATCTATACCACAAACTATCCTGCGCAACGCAAAAAATGACAAGAAGTTAAATGACGATTTAAGGGTCGAAGAAGTGGAGAAAATAATGCTGGAGCGATGCATTCGTCATCATCACGATATTTTTAAGTAAATATACTATATATAAATATACAATACCTTACTTGTAAGACTGTACGAAAAATTCAACATAAATTTATTACTTAGATACACGGAATTGATGAACGAAATCTTCGGTATAGTCATATTCGTTCAGTCGACCGTTAGCACATTTGTTCTGTGCTGCAGCATCTATGCGCTTTCTCGAATGAAACCCTTCAGTCCCGAATTCACGTCCACTACTAGTTATATGATTTGCATGCTAATACAGATATTTCTGTATTGTTGGTTCGGTAATGAAGTAATGCTTGAGGTAATTGCACACCAAATTGAACGCGAATGCTCTCTCCTATATCTCTCTATACTATATAAAGATTACGCCGCCGCTGCCGTCTAAGGGGGATTTTGGGGTATTGACATTCCCAATACCTGTTTGCTGCCGCGGCGATGAGAAACTTTTATAATGTAGACGGGAAAAACGCGAGCGCGCGAGCCTTACGAACCCCTAGTTGATTATAAAAATAAATAATTATCGCTCAGAGCATTGATGTAAGAAATGCAGTATACGCAATGGAATGGACGAAATTGGAAGTGCGAACGCAAAAAAGTCTGTTGATACTGATGGCTCGTACCTTGAAACCAATAAAATTCACGAGTGCCAATATAATCGTATTGTCTCTCGATACCTATAAAAGTGTGAGTTTTCGCTATAAATGGTTTGTTATACATCGCAAAATTAAGATCAGAAGGACGCATTGCATGCAGTAACGCACAGAAAAACCGCCCTTTTGATTTTAATACCAACATATGCGGGTGAGTTATTTGGCGAGAAAAATCATTAAATACAAAATATTTATTTCACAGCTTATTAAACTTTCATATTCAATGTACAATTTACTTCAACGAACATCCGAACAGTGAAATTGTGGTTTCACACAATAAAAAACAGGACGAACAACATAGAGTAAGAATATTACAATAATGTGTCTTACCGCAATAATATGTGGCAGGTATTGTTTAAAAAAAAATGTTTTTACGTATAAATTCTTAAAAATTATTATCCTTTGCCTTTTTTTTGCATTTCTTTTCCTCTCGTGAGATTTGTCAAATCTCAGTGCCGAATGTCCAAATAATAATCGTGTATCTGTTATGCAAACTTAAACAGATTTTTATCAAGTGCTTTATTAGAAATGAGGTAATAATTTAAGTCAGTCCATTACTCATGAGAAAAACTATGTTTTTCGCGTTAAATTCAAACTTAAAAATTCTATCGATCAGTGAGTATACTCCGTGGCACAACGGCGTACAAAACGCATTACACATGACGTCTGTAATGTATGAAAAAAACAACTTGTATTCTTCGAATACATTCATGAAAAAAACAATTAATCACATCGGCACTTGACTTCCACAAGAGTGTCAGTATACACATAAATTAGTGATATATTTCGTTACCTTTTTATTGATCATTGAGACCTCTCAACAGATGCGATTGATTAAGAATATCATTATTTAATAGAATATCATACCGCCGCCGCCGTACTGCCGCAATAAGTTTTCTTTCCGGCTGTACTATTTTACTGCAGAAATGCAGTATACGCAATGGAATGGACGAAATTGGAAGTGCGAACCCAAAAAAGCCTTACATTAATTAAGAAACTCTTCATCAACGCCGGTTCCTTTATTGCTGATGTCGATACGAAGTTCTTGATAGATGAAAAGTGACTGAGCCTCTGCCCTACTGAGTGACAACGCAGTTGCGCACTAATGAAAAAAAGTGGGAGACTGTCGACCGCCCACAGTAATTATCAGACGACTCGGTGTTTTTGCACCGTGTAATTAACGGCTGAATAATTAATTAAGACTACGTGGACGACGGTGTGTCTTCTTTTTTAATTTCTCATTGTTGGTTACTGTTAGGCACAGAAATTCGATCGATGTGAAGTAAATTTTTGCAGTAAGTGAGGATATGCGATAATTATAGGGGATAATGAAAACCAGTCTTACCGGATAGGTGTTCATCAATAACTAATAAAGTCCACTACCATTGCGTAGTACCGCTCGAAAAAAAATGCAGAAAAAAAAGGTCTCTCTTATAACACGTCAGCATTTCGGCCCGAGCACAACTGAGCCCCTCGCAACCCCTATATCTCGAGATGCAAGTATTATCGTACATGTTTACCACAATGAAATGGTTCGCTATCTGGCGACCCGTCGAGTGGCAATCGGATTGGCAGAAAAGTCTTTACTGGATATATACCTTAGTCATTGTCATTGGTTTATCCCTTGGGCCGGTATCGGAAATCGTCTATCTCGCTAAATTCGTCACCGACATCGACGAAATTGCAAGCAGTTCATTTTTATTTCTCACCGAAGCTTCATTAGTTTACAAAGCCTCGAATATCCTGACCCGTCGACGAGATATCATACAACTTACAGATACTCTAACAAGCGATCTCGGCAGACCGAACGGTCCTGACGAAATTAAAATTCAAAAGAAATACGACGAAAAAATCAAGTTAGTGAAAAAATGAAAAAAATCATTTCAGATTCAGATTTATCGTGTAATTACGCGACTCAACGATTTCACGATTTTTTAAAGTGCTGTTATCAATTTTTAAGAAAAGACGCTATGGTATACGGTGGGTTTGTCGCTGCGTGCATTCTTTCTATGTGGGTTACGAATTATCTTAACAATGTTCCTCAACGAACATTATCCTACAACGCTTGGACGCCTTTCGATCATTCGACGGGCATCGGTTATTGGATCGCATATCTTTATCAAGTCGTTGCTCAGGGCGTCAATGGCACTTTGACTGTTGCCTATGACACCCTATTCTGCGGTCTGATGGGTCAAGCGTGCGCGCAAATGAGAATTCTTCAACATCGATTAGAAATGATGCCGCAAACGATCGTCGACGGTATAAAAAATATGAAAGAAAAAAACAAACAGAACGATCCAGCGAACGATAATAAGTTGGAGAACGTTGAAGAAAATGAGAACAAAGTGTTTCAACGATGCATTCGTCATCACCATGTTATTTTCGAGTAACTATACAGATTCGAATGAAAAAAAAAAAATCGATAAAAATTTACGATGTCTTTACGATTTTTTAAATTACTCAGTTACACGAAATTGATGAACGACGTGTTTGGTATATCCATATTTGTTCAGACATCCATTAGTACATTTGTCCTTTGCTGCAGTATTTACAAACTCTCGCAAATGAAACCGTTGAGTCACGAATTCACGGCTATGGCGTCTTATATGATTTGTATGCTCATACAGATTTTTTTGTACTGTTGGTGGGGTAACGAAGTAACCCTCGAGGTAAACGCGCAACCAAAATTAAAGAGACCACTCTATGCTTATATTGATTATCGAAGTAATTTTTATTGGCTCTCAGAGCACCAATGTTAGAAATGGAGTCTACGCGATGGAGTGGACAAACTTGAAGGTGGGAACGCAAAAAAATCTTGTGATACTCATGGCTCGCACATCGAAGCCAATTGAGTTCGCGAGCGCCAGCGTTATCGTACTATCTCTCGAGACCTACAAAAGTGTGAGTATCAATAATGTCGTCAATATGTAAGTCAAAATTATTTCGCAAAAAAAGAAAATCGTTAAGTAAAAAATATATACTTCACAGCTTATAAAACTATCATATTCAATGTACAACTTGTTGCAACAAACGTCCGAATAGTAAAAATATACTTTGGCGCGATGAGGAGTCCGAGATGTATATTGAAAAATATAAATCGTTCGAATGTTTTTGAAAAATACTTTTTTTTTTAACAGATCGAAGACATTGCCAGGTATAAAAAAAATTAAGTACTTGTTGCGAGTTTCACGACATGTCTTTTTATTTAAAAAAAGAGTATTTTTTAAAAACGCCTCACCTATTTTTGAAAGCCAGTAAAATATTAGTAGCTCGAGAAAATGGCAATTTTCTCGAGCAGACACGGTGAACATTGTGTATAGGATGATGAGTTGTAGTTGTAGATTATAAAGAAATAAAAGCTCAGCAACAAAACGAGGAAAGTATTATTTTCTTTTTTATTTAAACCAATAGAATTTATTGAATTTCTTTATTTATTGCATTTTATATTTATTTATTTATTTATTGCCATGTCGCCATCCTTGCATGATAATCAATGTTTATAGAGGAATTAATTATGAAGGGATCGTTAAAATGAGTATAAAAAGAATTCAAACAAAATTAGAGCATTAATTTCAAGCCTTCGACATTTTTTTCCATAGTAAATCTTTAAAAAAGCGTCCATCTGTAATAGTAAAAATATTGGAATCGCGTCTGGTTTGGCAACGATAAAAGTTTCCCGGTTGACGGATACTTGGTGCGGCATCGTACCTTCGATGCGAACACGTCGACGGCGAAGAGTTACTGTTTCATAACGCCCCGGGTAAGTGGCTCCGTGTTCCGAATCGATAATAATGTTGACAAGGGTCTGGTCTTCCTTCGAGGCAACTATTAGAGGGCTCGTCGTTTCCGCGGTGCATAATAACTCGGTGAATAATAAATTCTACGCCGATGACAACGGTACTTATGTTTTCTACGTTTCTCCGAAGGGCTGAATATCGCTGAACAGGTAAGACCGATCGATGGGAAACAAAGTCTTGACGTGAGGGGTGAATTAGCGGCGCTAATTTAGCGCTAACGTGTCGGTTAAAAGGGGTGTAAATGAACTGTACTAAATCCATGTCCCACTTTCACCACTTGTTTCGTATATACGGGATAATAAACACTCTGCCTTTATAAAGCAATTTCTTTCAATTTTTTTTAATAGACAATTTTTATAGAAATTGTACCCAAAAGCTCCAAAAATTATTTTAACCATTATTTAAAAAATTACCGGTGTCTGCATTGGTCACAAGAATCCGTTCTCGTGTTTGAGTTTATTTTAGGGCGCCAGCTAAGCCTCGTGTGTAACTTTAACGTTTTTCACAATAATTTATTTATCATGAACGGTACTCGTCAATTTCGACACAACAAAATCTATAGTCTTTACTAAAATTCTCGC
Organism: Buathra laborator; assembly: GCA_934046635.1. NCBI lineage: Eukaryota > Metazoa > Arthropoda > Insecta > Hymenoptera > Ichneumonidae > Buathra > Buathra laborator. The sequence continues at coordinate 16,042,680 of OW203892.1, forward strand.
CGACTGATTAACTCACCGGTTCGAATTTATTCGATAATAAAAAAAATACGATACAAAAAATCGATCGAAAATATACATTTTTTTTTCCTACTAAAACTCGTTTCTCGAATTACAGTTGGCGTTCGCCGATACCGAATAAACGCGTCGGAAAAATATTTTAACCGGGCGATTGACCGGCGCGCAGCGGACTCGTTCGTTTAATTTTTCTCCCGCGACTCTCGTTAATCAGCCGAAACCTTTAATTAAAGCCCACAATTATGCTATACGTACGAACACTTTATCCGTCCGCCCCAATTAAATGAGTGGACCGCACATCTTTTTTTTTTTCTTTTTCAATTAAAATTAATAAAAGCAGGCAATCACGAACTTGCGCTGAACTGTTGAAAAAAATAAGCGAATTTACTCACGAGGCCGTCTGGCACTATGCACTTCGCGCTCGCGGACGAACAAAATACAACGAAAATACACACGAGAGAGCAGAGATCCGCACTTTGTCTACGACGTTATCCGGTGATGAAATGCAGATGCGAGCCGATCGCGAAATCAATATTTTATTATTTTCATTTTTTCCACTTTTCACTTTTATTGCGGGCGGAAAGAACCGCGAATCCACGATCTATTTATGAGGCAAACACTGTAAGCAAAGATGTTTTCGCGTACCAAAAACTCCATTTTTTTTCATCCTTCCCGATCGTTTCGTTAATTATTCGAGTCTCGAGTCTCTTTATCATACTACTGTATGTCTTCTCACTTTCCCTTATCTTTGTGATCGAGAGTTCGGAACACACGTCCTTTCAGAACCGCGACTCTGACTAGAGTCCGCAACAAGTTTCCCCACAACACTCATCCCCACCACTTGCAATTTTATCGAGTGTCCGATACCTGGCGCCCCTTATACCGCTCAGGTAATGTGAAACACCCTTCCTCACGCCGAACCCGTGCCCAGTCGGTAAAACAACCAGTAATTAATGATTATCGTAAATTTTAGACTTTTGGGAAACACGGTGAATGTCGTCGGACGCTGATTTCATGGATGCACCCGACGACACTTCTTGTTTTTTTTTTCCCCAATATATGGTGTCTGAAAATCATTCATTCCAGTATTTGTTACCGACAGTTGATATTTCGCCGTGTCTTGACTACAAGCTAAACACCTATTCGCGGGTGGTAAACGACCGCGAAATTACAACGATCGGTCACGCACCTTGAGCCGTATACATCTTCAATGGATGTCTTTCTCTATCCTCGACTTGGTACCGGAAACTGCAGTTCCCACGCTGCGTATCATGACGATGCACTCAGGGCGGTCGATGCGAGCGATGAAGATAATTATTAAAAATATTTTTTACGCTCAACATGTTGTTCCAAAATGCAAAAAATAAATTCGAAACACCATCAATTTTTTTATAAATCCGTATTTCAGTCTGATATGTTGAAAAGAAACAGAATTACGAAGCCCCAAATCCATTAGAGGCCAAAACATATATTACTTAACATTTTTTTTATTTATTTTAGAGTAGTTTTTCGTCGCTTTTTAGATCCTAAAATAAATATTCAAATGTCTTTTCTGTAACATGCCGAAATTGGCAATTTTAGTTACGTCGCCCTTTAAAAAGTTATAGTATCCGACGCACACCTGTTTCTTCAGTGAAGTTTCAACAACATAAGTTGATTTTCAGTACGAATGATAGGTGAAAAAAAATCGTAATTAAGAACGTAAAAAAATTATATCATAATTTATAAGATCTCAGTAACAGACATTATATATACGTTTTGTGAAAAAAAAATTGTAAAAAAAAAAATCGAAACACCACATCGATTTTAATGTTATTTAACAGCGTTAATTTTTTTAGAACCCAAATGCTACATAATTACCCCGTTCTGTATATTTTTTGCATATTTAAAAAAAAAAAGGATTTTAGTAATATGACACATAACACATCGAATGGAAGCAACGCCACAGCGGGAATCGATGCGAAGGGTTGAATAAAATAAGAAAGTGAGTACTAAAAGAAAATCTGGCTTAAGGTACTCGCACCATGGAGGTTACAATAGTGGTGAGAGTGCCTCGCCGTTGTTTAGCGGCGGGCGGTCATGCGCCAGAAAACCTACGATTACAGAGCACAGGAGGCATCGGTTGACGACAAAACGACGACGACAGCTACGACGGAGTCGAGGACTCGCCGGCGCTCCCCATTCGTACTCGTGGCTACCGACTCGCATAAAAACGAAAGAGAAGTCTCTCAGTCTGGCCGCGTACGCCTTTGACCACAGTCGCGGTTTGTCACGACTTCCGCGTAAGAAGCAACGCGATTACGTGCGTTTGCACTTAACGCCGGTACCAACGATATTGATTTTTCTTTTGTTTCTGATTTATCGAACAGTAATCATTTACAACGGCATGAAAATCATTTTTGTCACCGTAGTGTTCGATCTATGGATCTCCGACGGTAATTGTTAGAATATCGTGAACCCACATCGTTTCTCACGAGCCTCGGAATCCGTGAGTTGCGCACGTGGTTAACTGTGAAATCGTCACATACCAGTGTATTGCCCTTTGATTTCATCGCCATCAACGAATGACGTTACAGCATAAATTTCGAAACGGAAGGATTTACCGTAAAATAATTTTGAAACGTGAGTAGCCGTGAATACAGCAATCACAATGAAATACAAAAATCTCGACGCATGATAAAAAAAAAGCGGTAGCATTGTTGTGATGAAATCCTAAAAATGGAACAATCCGAAGAACACTCTAAAATATTGATAAGAATTTCCTAAAATGGTGCAATGTTTACCGGGGTTATTACGCATTTTCCCATTACTCCGAAAATTCCTGACTTTCCGATTTTTCAGACGATTATAATAACTGTATTTGATAGAAAAAATGGTCAAATATTGGACAACAATAAGCATTTCAAGAAGTTTCATTCGATTTATACTGTTTCTTTTACTATTTTATTCGGTAAAAGAAATTTGTCACGTTCTTGATTATTTTCTCAATTGTCGGAACTTTTGGAGTCAGTCTATTCTACACGATATTACCCTATATGGCGAAAGAAACAGAAAGATCTGAGGGGGATAAGCTTGGGACCCAAAACCCGGTAGATTTTCAAGATTTTTTTCTGGTAACAGTATTGGGATGACGACGTCGGGTTTTTACACATAATTAATACATACTCTTGTCAAGTTGAGATTTATTTTATTGAAAATTATCGATAAACAATGAAATTATTATTATTTAAAAAAAGAGATGTCGTCGATGTATAGCCGATCGCTGTGGTCGGTGTATTACAAATAGGGTACTCAGAAATACAAAATAAAAAAAAATTTACTTTTTGTATAATAATAAAACTTCCGTATGAACCATCAATGCTTTTCAGAAATTCTGAAAAGTACGAAAATAGCTACCCGTAGAAGAAAAAGTTTCATTGTCGCCCAGGAAAATCATAATTATTATCAATAATCATATATTGATGATGTTGTTATGATGTATAAACATTTGTTGCTAATAAATGGATAAACATGTTGAAAAATCATCCGGCTGTAGGATTAACAATGTTATAAACTATGTGGGAATAGATTGTTGAGATACGACTTACATTGTTTCATAAAACATAGTTTCTGGAAAAACGCGGAAGAACGAAGGGTAGTGCCCCCGCAATGGGGCGGTTTGCTGTGGCGCAGTGGGTGATCGTACGCTATACAAAAATCGTCCAAATTAAGTAAATTTTCGAAAATTATTATTGCAAATTATAGTTAAGATCATAGGATATCAAAAACCCCAATATTCTGATGTATGAACATCGAAAATCCATGGAAAATCTCGGCATTCTGGAGAATCTCCGAAAACCCATAAAATTGTGGAATAATTCCCAAACACACTTCAATTGATTAGTTCCAGAATAATTGCAGATCGGAATGAATTCACTCGCATTTGTCGGTTTTTCCTCTTTAATACATTCGTGACTACCCTATTCATGTCGCAAATAAATATCGCCCTACAGGTACATTTCTATCGTATTTCATCATTGTGATATCTCTATTTAGAAGATCTCTATTAGAAGAATTTTCAAAAAATCTACAAAAAAAGCACATGTTTCAAAATGTTGTTGTTTTTTTTACTTCGTCAGACCCGTAATAAAATCGCTTGAAATATTTTCTAAAAAAAAAATCCCGATCACATGGTGACGCATGTGCTGTAATATGCGGGGAAATCCCTGCGCATTCACCTGTCTGCGAGCTATTCGTTATAAAGAATGGCTAGATGTTGGAAGAAATACGAGCTTTCAGAACTATTGTATATTCAATCTTGAAGGTTGATCGTTATCCCCACGCGTTGGATTAAATTATGTAACCGCCCCCCTTTCACAAGCATGGATTAGCGTGAACAGCAACACTGAAACTACGGCGGAGCAGAAAAGCGATTTAAATACCCGCACGATTTCTCGTTCTCCGTAGCTTTGGACGGTCAACCGCTAACCAGGGCTCGCGATAACTTTCCGTGATTGTCGACGGGCCTGCGGGCCACCCGAGTACTTATGGCTGACAGGCATCGCTCAGCTGCGTTGCCCGCACGAACAAGTTAAAACGGTATTTTGTGATTCCGTTTCGTTGAGCTGCGACTAACCTAAATAAAAGGAAAAGTAATTTATGTGCACGCGCACGCGTCTGTCAGTCGTCAAGGCGTACAAAATGGTTGTTCACTGAATCGAATTGTAAATTACATTTGTCGACTGCTTTATATTGCCAGTATTAATAATATAAAAAAGTTTTTAAAAAATCACGAAAAGCGAAGGTGATTTGTCAAATCGTTTAAGTAACCGGTAGGATTACGATACGAATTCGCCAAAGTGTGTACAGTAGACGATCGCGTATTTCCAAATCAGATAATTCCAACCATCAGGTAAGTTGAAGAAAACCCATCGAGTAAGTTGAATTTTGACCCTTCACCGGGTCATTTTACCTGCTCGGCGAGGCAACGGCGCGCTCCTTCCCTTTTCATACCGACCAATAGAATCGTTGCTGCAATTTGTGTGACAGAGAGGGAACGCGGCGGAAAGGGAAAATTTTCCGGTGGAAGGGACAGTGGGCAGGTACTCTAGCAGGTACTAGAATATTCAACTTATCTGATGGTGCCTAATTGGCGGGGCTCCCAACTCTTCAACTTATCTGATTGCCTACTGTATCTATAATCAGTTTTTATCGAGATAGTAACGACAAAATATCTTTTTAATACATAAAAAATTTAATGACGAAATTAATTACAATACAATTAAATACGTAAAAAAAATTAATAAATATAAAAACTACGAAAATGCCAGTTTACAATTGACAGACTATGATTGTAAGATCCTAAATGTTCGCTACTGAACGGATGCAAACGTTTTTGGGGGGTAGTTGTACGGCCTAAGCATATGCGTTTTTTCAAACCGGTATGACAGTTTCAACGTTAGATGTTTCATTACATCGTTTCATCGTTTCTTTAATCAGTTTTTTTTTCATGCAATTGATTAAAGGTTACAGATCCAGGCATGCGACTGGAAAACCTGGAGAACGCTTGTCTTCTTGTGATGATCATAAACGCATTGCAACAGGATCCGGCGGAGGCTGACATCTTCACTCTCGGATATATAACCGGGTCGAAGCGGCGTCCCAACGATTTGGAATATCAGCGACCAGGTTTCCGGATATCTGGTGCCCTGACACTCGCTGTTGAGGAGGTAAGTAACGAGATTCTCTACGGGATATCGTTCTCAAAGTAAAAACATTATATTCTCCGATACATATAAACCCTATTGTTCTTTTTCCTGGAAAATTAACAAATATCTCGGTCGACAGTTAGATGTTTGCCTATAAAATTAGACGAAAATGGCCTTTTAGTTTTAACTTCACGATCTATGAGACAGTATTGAAAAGTATCGTACCGACTACAGTACAGCGTCCGTGAGAACTATCATTGTGTGGAAAAGAATGGTCTAATTGATGAGTAAATAATTCATGCGAATTTTTTGCATTCTTGATACAAGATTATGCGTAATAAATCGTTAGATACATCACTTAAGTTGCGTTATGTGTCGATAACTGCGTTACTACGATCCTAAATGGAGGAACAAAAAATCTACTTTCGATGATTTCGATTAGTTCCCAGTCATGGTCTGTTTTTAGATAGGAAGACGAGGGTTTCTTCTATACGTCGTCATAAGGTATTTTTTATTTCGCATTTGTTTCAAAGGTAAATGCGGGTGAATTGGGAAAACGTGGCCACAAACTTGACTTCGTGGTCGCCGAAACTTACGGCGAAGAAGAGACCAGCATACTGATGACCGCCGAACTTTGGACGAAAAACGTGAGTGTCTACATTGGACCCCAAGAGACATGTGTTCACGAGGGAAGAATGGCTGCGGCGTTCAACATACCAATGATATCATACGTAAGAAAAGAATCGTGCTGTTTAATAAAAACATATAATCATGGGATGAAATACAATTTGTTATGTAAATGAAAGCGTGCCTATCGCTTTCTAAAATAGACGGTCTATTTGCGGCGAGTATATAGATCGAGTCAAAATCTTTAGCATTGCATTAGATTAAGGTGATGCGAATTACCACCGTCGGTAGCAAAAACTGTAATGAATATCACTTCGAAATCATAGAAATTTAAGGAAAAATCAACATAATTTTCCCTGCGGCATCACAGTTTTTGTTACCAACCGGGCGCGAGTGATTGGCCGGGAAGGTGTTGCACATTACCTTAAAGAAGGTTTGAAGAGGGCAGTAGAGAATAGAATAACAAACAGTGCGGTTACGGTAAAACACACCGAACTTTATCCTGGATACCGGTGTTAGTTCCGTTCTCATCCGTCACAGAAGCACCACAGATATCGGACATCAACCCCCTAAAGATCAATCTATAAAATAACGGATTAAATATCTTCAAAGTTTTGCACGCATCACGAGACCTCGAGGAAGGATGAATTTCCAACATTCGCACGGACGAGACCACCTGACACACAAATTTCGAAATCCGTTGTATCGGTTCTTCAAACATTCAATTGGACAAGGGTGAGCGGAAAAATCGATTTAAATTAACGATCCATGAATATCAAATGAATCCAAGAATAGCAATTGTGTTATTTTTGGATTCATTCGATATTCAAAAAAAAATCGATCGATCGATCGATCGAGTAAAAATCGATTTAAATTAACGATCCATGAATATCGGGCAAATCCAAGAATAGCAACTCTGCTATTTTTGGATTCATTCGATATTCATGGATCGTTAATTTAACTGGATTTTTACTTTTGTACGTAAATCTACTATTCAGTAGATCTACATACAAAAGTTGTAACGAAATCTTATGTTTACAGGTCAGCTTTATGTATATGAACTCCAGTCTCTTTGAGTTCAATAATAAAATGTCCAGTATTGCGTCGACGATAGTGGCTTCACTGGAGTCGGCGGGCATAATCGTTAATCATCTGCAATGCTGGAATGAACCATATCACGTGACTCACATGAACAATCCTTTCCACGATCTCGTTGCTTTGAGTTATCGGGAGACACGAAGTGAGTATTGTCCTCAATTTTAGTTATAGCATTTTTTATGTAGCTATCCGGATAGGAGATGCACAATAACAGTAATTCTTAATGTCGGTCAATCGCCTGGCGAAATAACAATGAAACTTCGTTTTTTCGTCGTTTTTTTCTTTGAATCCATCCTCCATGCATTCTTCGTCCATTTCGTCAATTTATCTTTACAACAACATATATTAACGAAACTTTTTCTTAGTTACTTAATTGATGTTTTTTTTTTTTTTTTTTCATTTACAGTATATGTGATATTAGGAAATTACTACGAACATATGGGACTCATTATGGCACTGGATAAGAAAAAGCTTTTCGACAAAGGTAGTAAAAATCTTATTGTTTCCAGTGGATGGATTAACTCTCCATGGCGTTTAGAACGGTTATTGAAAGTTAACTTAATTTCAAAGGCGAATACTGGGTCGTTGGCGTGGATACGGAGCAGTATGACACAAGCCAACCGGATAAATATCTTCGAGGTCTTTGGCAGAGAGAAACAGATCCTTCAATACTAAAGGCGTACAAGTGTTACTTCAGTATCGTCGCATCAGCGCCTATTGGTTTCAATAATTTTACCAGAATCATTAACGAATATCGCCAGAAACCACCGTTCAATTATCGAAACCCTCTCGCAAATGTCGGAGGCATCGTTCAGGTGAATATAATTATTGGAATATTCATTATGCATAAATAATTTTTTTGCGGTGCGTCTAACGACGCCGAGTTGTTGATTAACGCTTCAATTTACGATCATTTGACGGTTAATGACCCATGAAACTCATGCGGAAGGTGTATCGAAAAAGGAAAAAAAAAACTCAAGTCGTTTAAAAAACGAAATAAACTGTTTGGATTTATTCGAGACCCCGCAGGCTGTCGTGATTCGGACGCTTTAAGCGCACGTTTTGCCGTTGACGCAACCTATTTTATTCCCTTAAGAGTTGAATGTAAAAAAAATCGTCAATTAGCGACTGCTTACGTCATGGAAGGAATATCAGTCATGAATTTCCGGGGTCTACGTATATGAGTAGCGGTTAGACGCTGATGAGTCAGTCAGTTAGTCAGGACAGTTATTTTGATATCCAGTACACGACCAGATACGTTAATGTCTCGGGAACCGGACCGATTAGGCACGACGAGATAAGTTAATCCTCACTGAGCAGGTAGAGGCCTACCTGCTCAGGTAGCAAGTAGGCCGCCCCTAACTTATCTGGTCGCATTTTATTAACTTACCTGGTAGTGTTAACTTGTATAATAGAAATTTACATGGTAAGCAACTGTGTAACGATTGGTGTAGTCAAATTATACTAACAGCTATCAGAATGAGATTATACCACGCGATTGAATCACGTGATCTTTTACCGTGATTCGTATTCATATTCGAAAGAAAACTACCCGCCCACCGGACACTGTCTCATCTGTATAGCTTAAGAGGACGTGAAATCCTATGGAGTGCGAAAGAGATAGCGTGATCGGAGCTTACGGCAGAGCGAGAGAGAGGCGCTCGGTAACGTGTTTCACCTCCTCTTAACACAATGTCATCAACCAGGAGGAGGAGTCCAGAAGATTGGGAACCAACAATACCGCAATTCTGCAATTTGGTCCATCGCTGCCTTCAGATTTGCTACCAATTGGCTCACCAGTCTTTAAAAACCTTTGTTACTCAGACATCGCGCCTGTGCGGGCGCCTGTTAGAAATTTACCCAATACAGTCCAAGCTTCGTATTCGACGGGACCGGACCCGTTCCCTTTTCTGTATTTCCCCTATCGTCCCTACTCCCTGTCAGTTGCTGCAAATAGGGGTAACGAAGGGTATACGCGTCCGGAGGTACGAAGTCACCTTGTATCTGCTGCGCGTGCGCAGTTTACATTTTACGAAATAGACTCCGCTTGGAATGAGGCAAACGGACTCAGGGGAAATACAGTTAAGGGAACTCGTTGTCATGGTAACGAGTCAAAATAAAGGATCGGTTAAGTTAAGGGGAGTTAAGAATACGGAGCTTGGATTGTATAGAAAAATACAAACCCGCGTGCCTTACACGAAGGATTACGTTTGATGAAGATGGAATAACGCTCTACATGTAACGAAGCATTTTTTTTTTCTTATACAAGGCAGATTGTGCCCGAAACGGCTTACCTATACGACGCGGTTCATCTATACGAACGGTCTCTTCTGCTCGCTTTGGACGAAATGAGAGATCCACGAAATGGCAAAGAGATTGTGAATGCACTTCATGGAGTTCATTACAGAAGCGCAATGGGGCAAGTGATTTCTTAGTAAAAATCCAGCGCCATTAATTCCGGAATACATTCGGTCCTTACAATTTTTTTAATCAAATTCAATCGCAATAGTTCTTTGACTTAGTCAACCATTTCCACACAGGATAAGAAAATTGAGAAAAATTCTGTAACTACTAAGATTTAAGAGATCGGATTGATTTTTCCTTATTTTCATACCAATCATTGGGCAATACTGGTTACCTGATAATGAGAAATAGCGAAATTGACGAAATTGACGAAACTCCCTACATCTGTGAATTAATTTTCTTCCCTTTTGCTTAACAGGTATATGGTATATATGGACGAGAATGGCGACGCCGAAGGCAATTATACTCTGATAGCCTTAGGTGAAGATGCAAACAAAGTACCTGGTCTGTACCCCATTGCTCACTTCGTGGGAAAGGACAATATCACAAATTTACTGGTGAGATAAATATCACATTCATTTCCCTATTGACCCCTATTTTTCCTACATTAGTCGATCCAGTCCACCGGCCATTTAACACAATCGTTGTACCACTGGCGCGAACCAATTCATTCGTTTCTATCTAAAGACACTTTTGTTCCCGCAGATTTTTTAACTGACTTGAATAACATTCGGGAATTCGAGTAGAATATATAGGTGTTCCGGAATGGCGTTCGAATTATGTATTTTAATATATATCCTCTGTTTCAGAAGCTACAAATCACCAGAGAAATATCATGGATAGAAGATGGACCACCAGTCGCCGAACCTTTTTGCGGATACTATAGCGAAAAGTGTAACTGTAAGTACGGTGCACTCATACAGAAATAATTCGCATAATTGATTAAGGGATCATTTCTGATGTTAAATTTTCGAGAAATCTTTTTACACCCCGTCTACACGGTTTACACTCTGAAAGGAAGACTTTTCAAGCTATCCGTCTGTAATTTGGACCCAACATTCTTCACACCGTTCTTTATCTTGATATGAAAGCTTTTTTTTACTCTTCAATTTTTTTTTACGAAAAACTGTTGAAAACAAAGGCTACATTAGATACTTTTTTTTTTCAAATCACCATTTTGTCAACTTTGATAGGAAAAAAATCCTTCATAGCGCGATAGCGGTTTTCATACAGATTAATAATCTTTTTTCGAATTTTAATTAAGACAAAATTTACAGTTAGAGGAGTGGTCACCGTCAGGAGACAATCTTTTTACAAGTAATTTTCAACTGTTCAAAAAAATGTAAAAATAATCAAAACAAACGTTGAAATTTTTTTTTTCTGTTTTTCATGAGTCCTTTGATTTAATATATAAAAAAGTCAGACTGATTAGCGTACTTTATCCATAAAAAAAAAAAAAATCGTGAAAATCAGCTATTTTTTGGCCCATCACACTAGTATGATCCCTTAAGGTGTAACGATGTATCTTAACGTGTCGTATTGAAAAAATGTATGGGCGGCAAATCTGTCTCTGATATAGTCTTATCAGATTCTCGTGATATGATTTTATCGTAACTTGATACTTGTCAGAATTTCCAATCCCGCAACTGTTTATTTCTTGTATTATTTCAGCGCACACGAGCGAAATTGTCAGCGGCATTATTGGTGGGGTTTTGCTCGCCTTAATGGCGATTTTCCTCGTTCTCTATAGAAACTGGCGTTACGAACAGGAACTCGATTCGCTACTTTGGAAGGTCAACTACAGGGAAATTCAAATACGAGAGTCGAAGGATGCCGCTGGCAAGGGATGCAATCAAAACAGTCAGATTACGACCAATGCTAAGGTGAATGACAAATTATTCGCAATAAATGAACAGAACCTGAAGAAATTCTATATCGAGTCTCTTTAGTTTGCCACGTATTCTGAACGAACTTTTCGGAAGTATATTTCCAGTGAATTTCTATTCATTTCGCATATCACATATATTCAATCAATTCCCGCAGCCTGTCAGGACGAGTCAAGTATCACTGAGTTCCAATCCAGATTCGGACTTCCGGTATTCAATGATCTACACGCAACTCGGTTGTTACAAAGGTAGAACATACGCAGTAAAGAAAATACGAAAAAAATCGATCGAAATAACGCGAGAAATGAAGAAGGAACTCAAAAATGTAAATGAATAAATTACTATAACATACGATTGTCAGAATCTCATTTATTAGGAAACTACCAAAAACTTATGGGTCGTTTTTTCTTTCTTTTAACACAGTTGCGAGACCTGAGGCATGATAACCTGAATGCCTTCATCGGCGCGTGTACCGATCCACCAAATATTTGTATCGTCGTCGAATATTGTCCACGCGGTAGCCTCAAGGTAAGATATCTATGAAATATATTCTTCATTCTAATATATGACGAACTCATATTATGAAAATTATGTGGGTTAATTTTTTTGTGAAACGCAAATTGTATATGGTGCGGCGGATTATATTGATTGACGGGATTACCATTTTTTTCCACTAAAGGACATACTGGAAAATGAGGACATGAAATTGGACAACATGTTTATGGCTTCATTAGTAGGGGACATAATAAGGGTAAGTTAGATATGATTAATGATTGAAAAAGATTAGCCCTGTTTCTTGCTGCAATCACCCTGATTCTGAAATGGGAGATATTGAACAGATTTCGAAGGTGAATTTTTTCAATTGAAATTCGGCACCTATTCATTTAATTTCCCAATTAAAAATCGTCTTAAACAGGGAATGATCTATCTTCACGAGTCCGTCATTAAGTATCACGGCTCCTTGAACACGTCGAACTGTCTTGTTGACTCACGATGGGTCGTTAAGCTGGCCGACTTTGGACTTCGAGAGTTCAAACGTGATGTTGAGTGGGATCCGGAAGATGTTATACCGAAATATCAAGGTACGATTCAGCGATTAAACTGTAGAGCTGAAAAGTAGAAATTGAAGATGGTGTCCATTGTTCAGTTTGGTTAGTGAGCTATCAATTTTTTAAATTGAATGCCAATGCAAAACAACGACCATTTTAGGCATTCGTCAGGTCAGGTATGCATACTTCGAATGCATAAATCGTTTCTTGACCATTTTTGCGTTACAGGTCTACTGTACAGAGCTCCGGAGCTCCTCAGGTCAACTCAAGATGGCGATCCGACGGTACGCGGCTATCAAAAAGGGGACGTATACTCGTTTGGTATAGTTCTTTATGAGTTACACGGGCGCAATGGACCATTCGGCATTACGGTACTCAGTGCAGCGGACATATTACAACACATTATAACTCGAGAAGGAGACACTCCGTTTAGGTACCTATATTGTCTTTACCAAACGTGACAGGGATTTTCTTTTTAGATTAAAACTTTCGTTACAGAATTCCCAGAAACTTTAGAATTCAATTTTGCAGTCAAATTTGGTAAAATCTTCACGATTTTTGTCCCATTATCGCATTAGTCACATTTTCACAAAAAATTACTAGAAATTTCTCAGCGGCGATAACGCGTAACGCGACTTCTCAATGGCAGTTGTTACCCGAAGTTGAAGTTTTCTGTTATATATCTATTTATTTGATACTTGTTGATTAAGTTTTTCACTGATTAGGTGCTTCAAAAAAATTCAAAACAAAATTGTACATTTTAACAGACCGCCGCTGGATCAGTTGGAGAACTGTTTCGATTACGTTCGGGACTGTTTACTCCATTGTTGGGCCGAAGATCCAGAGTTACGTCCAGATTTTAAATTAGTGAGAAATATGTTGCGGCCTTTACGAAAAGGAATGTAAGTGTGCTTTCTTATCTATTAAAATATTATATAAACTTTAAGGGATAAGCGTTAGATTTCGTACACTATTCGTAAAAAGGGATGAAACCACAGAGCTTTGTCTGCTCTCCATACTTCTCTACAATTTTCTATCCGTCAATGACTTTTCAATTACTAAAGATTCAATACTCGTGAATATTACAATTATACACATGTAACAGGAGACCCAACATTTTCGACAACATGATGGCAATGATGGAGAAATACGCGAATAATCTTGAAGCACTCGTCGACGAACGTACCGATCAGTTAACAGAGGAAAAGAAAAAAACAGGTATCCAAATCATTCTTAGTTAAAAAGTATAGCTGAAACCTCCTACTTCACTGGATATCTTTTGCTAATGATTATCAAAATACTTTTCTTTTCATAAATAGTTCGATTCAACTTACAGACATCAGAATTACTTAATTAGCTTCTTATTATTAGCTATAAGATTTCTCCCCATAATTACTGATTGTCCTTATTTATACGATGTGTAGCTTATTCGTAGACTATCTGTGTACTGTCTGTAAACAATCCATGTAATTAGAAGTTCGATTTAAGAGAGATTGGCTTACTGTGATTGTGTCTATAAAAACGTCTGCTAGAGGGGTTATTTTTAAAAGTGGCTGTCTAAGAGTCCGGGACTTTCAATGAATCAATGATTGACACGAAACTTCCATATTGTAGATGCCCTTCTGTATGAAATGCTACCGCGTTATGTAGCAGAGCAACTGAAGAGAGGTCACAAGGTTGAAGCCGAGAGTTTTGATTGCGTTACGATATATTTCAGCGACATTGTTGGATTCACTGCAATGTCTGCCGAAAGCACTCCTCTTCAGGTCAGACATTTTCTTTACAAGTGTATTTACATCATTCAATTTTCTTTTCAAAATTCTCGTGAAGTCTAATTTTTTCAATGATTTTAGATGGTCGATTTCCTAAATGATCTTTATACATGTTTTGACTCAACGATAGAAAACTACGATGTCTACAAAGTGGAAACAATCGGTGATGCCTATATGGTTGTAAGTATCATACATTTTCATTGTTTCTTTGTACAATCGGCTTTTTTTTTAATAAGTAAAGAGTTAAGCTGGAAGTTCCTAAAAAACTGTATATGCTGATGACTACTCGGGTAGAAGTGAAACTTGGGTATGAATGATCCTTTAAGTAGGGGAAAGTGTAATCAAATACGGTGCCAAATCACCTTGTGGTCTTTGGTATCATAAGACTTCCAGCTGACCGTTCAAAACTACAAGCCTGAAGAAAGGTTTCGATTTCGGGTGTTTGCAAATAGAAAGAAAATGCCATCCCAATAAGGTCTGTCACTGCAATACATTCGTCTTTAAGGTCAGCGGCTTGCCGATTCGAAATGGAATGCAACACGCCGCTGAAATTGCCAGTATGTCGTTGTGCCTTCTTGATGCAATAAAAAAGTTTAACATACGTCATAGACCAATGGATAAGTTACAACTGCGTATTGGTCTTCATTCGGGACCTGTTTGTGCGGGCGTCGTCGGTCTGAAGATGCCGCGTTATTGTCTATTTGGCGATACCGTTAATACTGCAAGCAGAATGGAATCAACAGGATTGCGTAAGATGTACAATCGATTATTTAAAACCTCACATAACCTGATCAGTGTAAATAATGAAGTACTTGAAAGGATTTAACGCGTATTAGTTAAAATAATTGAACAGTATCGGGGGGTACATTATCGTTATAATTCAATAAGGTATCATCGATCGGATCGATATTATATTTCAGCCTTAAAGATTCACTGCAGCAAAGAAACAAAGCGATTGCTGGACAGTCTGGGAGGCTTTCGTTTAGCGGAACGAGGCATTGTTTCAATGAAGGGAAAAGGTGATGTTCTAACATATTGGCTGATCGGCGAGGATCCTGGCTACAAGGAAGAACGTTTGCGCGAACGCCGCGAAAAATGTTTTGGTTCTTCGAAATGTGAAAAAAACGCGCTGGATTCGGCGGTGTTGCGTAGTTCACTTAAGAACAAATCACTTACGCGCACAACATTCTTACGATGCTTGAGTGAGTCACCGAAGCGCCTGAGATTCGCGAGTTCAGATCAGTTGAACCAAAAGGGCGTGAAAAACGATATTCAGCTGGAATCCATTTCGGATAACAGTCCATGCAAAAACAAAAATGCATGTTCCGATCGAATAGCATGCATGGAAAGCACCCGATCATCGAGCAATTCGTGTCCCTGTGTGGAACAACTTTGCGATTCGCAGATGCCATTGTCAAATAGAGTACAGAAAAGGAAGTTCTTGTATTCAACACTCTCTCCTGGTTCCGATTCATCGTCGATAAAAAATGGTTCCAAGGGTTTCTGGTTTGCGACACCAAAAGTATTCCAAGATGTCTGCCGATCGGCTCCAAGCAGCCCGCGCCATAGCTCGGCTATTCTGAATGTACAGAAACGCAGCGCGCAATCTAATGAGGAAATCAATACCTGGGATATCGAACCTCTTATAAGTTGAAATGCATGCACCAACTAATTGAATTAGACTGCCTAAGTTATGAAGAGTCGTATAACAATTTGCATTGCGATCGCCCGATGATGCATACTAAGTTTTTAGTATTATTACAAAAATTATAAAATAGTACAAGGTACAGATACGAAAATAAAAAGATGACCGTTAAAAATAATCCGGCAGTAAACAACGTATCACCGTTTTCTAATATCACTCTGAAGTAATTCATGATGACATTTTTTATTGAATAGATTATAGCACTCTAAATGTATTTAATAAAGTGAAATATGCATTATGGCACCTGTTTATTATGGCATTGAAATATTCTAAGTATGTTTTTCTATGGCGACAGTTGCTATAGAAATCGTTGCTATTGAAACCGTCGCTATGGACACCGTTGCTGTGGCGACGTGAAGTAAGAAGCGTTGCGAAATTGACAACGGTTTGAAGTTAGCAACAGTGTGAAGTTAGCAGCTTTCTGGAGTTAGCAACAGTACGAAGTTAGCAACAGTGTGAAGTTAGCAATGGTCTGAAGGTGTCTGTAAATACAGACATACATACGTTTTAGGGGACTTCCGTTTATCTCTCTATATATATAAAGTTACCGCCGCTGTCGCCGCCGCCGCCGCCGTGTCAGGAATCGAGGGGAGGGCAAAAATATTCTAAGTCCCTCTAAGGGGATTCCCCCTTGGGCACCCCATCGAGTGAAAATATTCTGTCACCCTTAGAGGGACTTAGAATATTTTCGGTCGAAGGGGGGGGGGGGGGGGGAGAGAAAAATATTCTAAGTCCTCCTTGGAGGGACTTAGAATATTTTTCGGGGGGAGGTTGGGAGGGGGATGGGGAGGAGCGTGGGAGAGGAAGACCAAAATATTCTAAGTTCCTCTAAGGGGATTTCGAAGGAGGCAGCCGTGGTGATCGGCGGCGGAGAAAGAAGCAAAAATATTCCCCAAATGGGTCTTAACTCAAAATAGTTTACAATTGACGAGCGAGCGCGCGTAGCACGCGAGCCCGGGGAAACGCTAGTATATATAGATAGATAGATACATTGGTTTCAGACACGAATTATTGTTCCAACTCGCCGGTAATCGGGATGAACATTTTGCTGATGTTTTCCAATAGACTTCTGTTACACTATATAAAAAATTATCTTTATGTCTCATCGCGAAGTTTGCACTCGTACTACTTTAACCTTTTAATCAGTGCCGATAAAAAATTATATGTCACTTATATGTGCAACTTGACATAACAGGAACAAATAATTGGACACCGGTGTATTACGTATTTTTCCTTGCAAGCTATACAAGAATGTCCATAATTAAACCATTTGCAAATTATTAGCAACAGGCACTCAGGCTGCTTCATTACGAATTCTTGATTGACAGCGGTTGTAAGTGGGTAATGGTATGTTTGCTTCTGAGAATCAATTGTATGATAACACAGTAGTCGATTGCTCCTTTCTATCAAGCCGTTATTTCTTCGTTGCCGCCGAGCTATGAGTCACCTTCTTTGCCATGTCGCCTAGTATCCCGTGTAGAAAAATATCGCATGGGGAAGACGTTGGTTTGGATAGTATAGATAATAGAATAGGAAATAATGTTGAATGTAGTTTTTTCTTAGCATCGGTTCGGCTCTGTTTTACCTGAATACTTCTATTGACTTCAAGAAGCAGAAAATCTCAGAAATTAGTGGAAATCAAAGCTATACGCTGCCGAAGATTCTTGTCCACTCGTCAAAGAAAATGGCAGAAAAGTTCGCAGTTGCAGCGAACAAATCGAAAACCGATTTTAAAAATAAAGAAATATATCTGAAACCCATTTTGCAAAATTTTGGTTTAATGGACACATTTAGACACCGTCAACAATAGAGTCGATGATAGTTGATACGTAATTACGTTCGACATGTTTCTTTATTTCGAGATCCAAATGGCAATGGTTCCAGGGATACAACCCGAAGTGAGGTTCGCAGCGCATCCTCCACGAAACGATAACTTAGATCATTAAAGTAAACTAATACCAGGTCCAGGAGCAAAGTCGCTGGTAACATTCAGACAGTTGTGCCGATAGAAAAACAATTTATATTGTTTATTGCAACTACCATTTCCTTGAATTAGCCTGTGTTGGATTTCCGAGTGTTGAAATAACGAATGTTGTAGTGACGTTTGTCGAATTAAAAAGGTTGTTCAGTCGATGCCAAATGGTAAAAATGAGTTGAAATTTACAGAGGATATTCGTTCATGAAAACCCCGGCCTCGTGTCAAATTTCAAGTCGACCGTCTGCTTGCTTGTCGAGTTATTAATTATTGAAAATACATTCTTCTACATGGGCAACATAGCAAAAAGTATCCGCAACTCGAATGCAACGCTCGAAAGAATATTAAAAATTATAAGAATTTAATGACAATAGATGCGAATCATTCCTTGCATCTTCAGGAAGAATTTCTGCAAACACCGAAATGGTTCGTCTGCATGGTCATTGAGAAAACTCAAAAATAAAACAGCTCGGATCAAATACATGAATGTACGCCGACGCTCGCGCGACACAGACTGCTCTCTCGCGCACTGCATCCTCGGCAACCCGCGCACCACTCAGCCTTTCCGCGCACCTCCCCGCCAGAAAGACCCTGAGCATCCCCCGTAAGGCTGTGTTACTCAAACATGGTACCAGCCATGTATAATGCTATTAGTACAACTACTTGACGTCGAGACGCTAACGCATTTCCTGAAATGACAGTAGCAACACGTGAAGTCATATATCATTTTACTTAATTATACATAATCACTTATTCCCGGGTTATCATAAAAGTTTGTCAAATTTTTGATTGTCAATCTCTGGAATGTCACTAAACAGTACCGATTTGACATTAAGAAACGTTTTTGACGAACTCAGATTCTGAAGTGTTCAATTGTTCGATAATCATAAGACTGTCATTGTCATTGTGATGGGTGATGCGAAATGTGGACTCATTAGTTGCGCAACAGGTTACGAGCAGCGAGGACGCGAGGCCCGAGAGTACTTATAGCCCCGTGCATAGAATTTGCGACACACAATCCAGTATCTTATTCCATTGAGTTTGGTGTATACCTGTGAAAAATGGTTCGTTCGTTGATGCTTGTTCTGGCGGCGGGGCTTGTCGCGGTGTTGGCCGTTGAGATGTATAGCGACAAATTCGATCACGTGGATGTCGATGCAATTTTGGCCGACGACGCGAAAAGAACCGAATATTACAATTGTTTCATGGATCTGGGTCCTTGCCACGGTGAAGACGCGCAGTACTTCAAAGGTAATGGCTACTCAGACGACGCCTACTCATAAATTTCGTATATCGCCTAACATGAGTCCAAAAAATATCACATTCACGGTTGGTGTATGAGTTTCAATGTAATGGTTGTATCTCGTCATGGAATTCTGTAACAGCACATTTGTGACTGTCTTTAATATTCGAAACTCATTATTTATCCTTGAATTTGCCCTTTCGATATTCTAGTAAAATCATAAAAAATTCAGTGCAACGATATATTGGCTATTAATTATTTCATTCGATAAGAAAAAACGATATTTTTGAATAAAACGACGATGTAGTACACCTGCCTTATTCCTTTTCATCCGTCAATAAAAGTTTCGTCATAGAAAATATTGATCAACATAGACCGCTTCAAAAAGGACACTTCATTTTTCGACACGATTTGTACGCCATTACGGCAGAAAAAAGACAAAAATAATGTTCAGCTGAAATATTCTCGTTTCATTTATTATCGAAATTTTAATTAACTCCGACGCATTGTTATCAATTGACAGAAAACTTGCCGGAAGCGGTCGTGACGAAATGTTTGCGGTGTACCGATAAACAGAAGCAGATGGTTGAGAAGATTGTAATATGGTACGTGAAGAACGCAGAGGCCGATTGGAATACACTCATCGCCAAGCTTCTTGAAGACGCAAAGAAACTGAAGATCGCTGGAGTTTATTGAGATTTGTGTCGAAATATCTCTAGCGTAGCGGTACAATTAACGCATCTCAGTGAGTTTCGGTATTTGATTACACCAACTTAACGTTAATCATTACGGATTTCACGCGAAATCTTGGTGCACCACAAAATTTCACGCTTCAAGGAGCGTTCATGTAGAATCACGCCGGGATTTCTTTCTACCCCGAGAAAAAAAAATTGATTTTACGAAATAGTATTTGGATATTTCGTTTGATTTCGTAACCAATGTATTGCAATGGTAAATATCCTGTTTGTACTCGCGGTAGATGATAATATCTAAATACAAACCACTACTATCTATGTATTTTACATCCCGGATAGTAAAAATCTTAGTATCCATGTTTCTCTGTGACATAATGGATGGTGGCACGAATAAAACATTTGTTGAATAAACTAAAAATGATACATTTTTTAGTGAAATCCAATCCCTTCCCTTTACAACCTTCTCGTGTGGATAATGTCACCCAATCGAATGACAAAAACAAATGAAAAACATTTATAAACGAGAAAGGTTTACTTTTGATATTGATGCTCAGTCGATAACCAGTAACGGTAATAAAATATCATCTAATGAATCAATCCAACGACAGTTCAAACTTTCGATTTTCCGCCAAAATTGAAATGGAATTCGTATTTTTCGCTTGAATTCAACTGGTTTTTTTTTAAATTTCGATAGATCTGTATTACGTTTTTTTTTATTGCGTCGAATTTTCAATAGTTTATGAAATGTACCTTCAATAAACCGTCAATAAAAGTACGTCGTTTGTCAACATGACAAAGCGGAATACGGAAAAAGGAATGCGGGTGCAAGTGAAGCTTTCTTCCTCCCGATTGAAAATGATCATTTCCGATTTTATTGATATAAATTTGAATTACGTGAGCATTAATTCTCCGTGCGCCGGTAAAATTAAAAAAAAAAGAAAACATCAATGGTGAATATATAATATATTGACGACGTTAACGGATTCAGGGATAAATATACACGCTAACGCGAAAAATTAGCGTTTAGCGCTAATTTCGCGGTAACGACACCTTGTTTTTTCATCTTTTTTTATTTTTATTTTTATTTAATCTCCTCATAAATTGCCATTATCAATCACTGGCATCTACTCTGCATCGAGCCCTGATATTGAGTAATATTAATGTTATGTCCAAATTGAAATCGAGTTATCGCTGTTCAATTGGCTCCAATTCTTATATATATGTACATACATATCCCCACGAGACATAAACATCCTCGACTCTATCCACTTATCGTTGATGTATACAAAATTGTGAATCTAGGATAAGTTCGAGGGTACAAAAGGAAAAACAAAAATTTGTTTTTTGTATGCAAAGTTTAATTATCCGCCAGTTCATTTTTTTCGTGACATTAATTATCTATTATGCGATCTCGGTTACTTTCTACGACCCGCGTTAATGAGATCTACGATCCGTGAAGCGCGGGGGCGGAAAGGGGGAGGGTTATGCATCTGGAAAATCGATAGTATATGACGCTCGCGGTATTGAAATCACTTTCGATTTAAGCGGCGACGATATTTTCATGTATATATATATACATATATAAGTATAGTAGTGTATATATGTGCATATATATCTATATATATATACATATATAATACTTATATAATATATCCAACATTCAATATTCATACGTGATTACAAATAAACTTTCTGTGCTCCATTAATTTCATTCCGGTGGGCATTAAGAACTAAAAAGTATTACGAAACACTTATAAAACGTTTTTTTATCGTCAAATCCTTCTTTATTATTTTTGTTTTTCCAAGTGTTGCGCAACGTGCAATTGTAATTGGTTTTTCTTGCTTTTTTTTCACTTTTTCCTTTTTGTCATTTCGAAATGAGCGCTTGTCCATTATTTGTGTTCACATTGCTTTTTTTTCTTCATTCAATTTCTCGCGTATTAAAATTGCAGAAGGGAACTTGATGGCTTAAATAAGGAACTCGCTAATTCTCGCGACTCTGCGCTAACGATTTTTTATCCTTACTACACATTTGCCATATTCATTTGAAATTAAGACGCTGCTTAAAAAAGTGTTCTTCTCTTTCTCTTCTCTTCTAATGACGATGACATCTTCTCTTTCTAATTTAATTAATAGTGTATTCAATTTTTTTTTTCATTTACTTTTTCTCGACTGTTCATCTCGATTTCGTACGTCCTATCTACAGTGCATGAGCTTCCGTTTTCTTACAGTATAAACTGATTTTTGTGTTTATGCGTGTTTTCAATGCGATTTTTTTTTGCGATAATGTGCTTATCTTAAGGCGATGTGAAACTTCGCTCCCCACCCACTCGTAGTCAGTTCAGTCGGTAACGAAAAAAACCCTACTCCATTTTTTTCTGCCGATGCCGAACTTTTAGAAGAAAAATCAAAGGATCATCGTCTATGTCATAGTTCAATGATTTGAACCAATCGTTTTGCATTTACTTAAAACCGTAAGGACTTAAAAAAAAATGGATCACCGTTTTTCTTTACCGGCTGAGTCCTTTCACATTGTCTTAAGGGTATTAGAATTTTTTTAAAATTCTTTACCGTACCGTTTTAAGTTCATTAACCGTTAAGTACATTGCGTTTTTGTTTTATTTCAGTTCAACTTTTAGTAGCTAACCAGAGCGTGTTGTTTTGACTGTCGATTTTTTATACTCATACGTATACAAGGCGGTTCAATCATTACCGGCGTCTTTCTTTTATTACCGGCGATTTCTAAGAATCTGAAGCTAACCATTCTGAGGAGTCAGTAACAATAATTTTGTGGCATTAAGAGGTTAAGAACCGAAGGGCATAAGAATTTACCTCTTAGTTCATCAGTTATTACAGTTATCAGCTATGTAAACCATTTTATTGGAATTCAATTTTTTTTTTCTAAACCTTTGTAAAATTGATGTAATCGATAATTCAGCTATACACTTTTTTCACGTGCGATAAACAAAATTATCGATGTTTTCGATTAATTTTCAGAACAACTTTGATCACTTGTGCCAAATAAATTCTTTATTGTCGAACAAATTCTTCGCTTTCATTTAAAATTGATATAAACAAGTTCCACCCTTCCCCACCCCTGCATTAAACTTTGTTCACAATAAATCTTCATAAATTTAATTCCAACTTCGTCAGCGTACCAAATCAATAAATGAAGAGCGGATGATGTCCAAGAAGACTTTAACATCAACTTACTGCTCGAAATACAGGATTTACCTATGAACAATTAAATTTACAGGCAATAAAGAAATGTATTCTCTTTTTATAGTTTTATTCGTGGCTTCGGCCGCCCTGTATAGATATGGTAATTGAATTGTATATACCCCCCACGGTAACGTCCTGCGTCTGTTATTATACTGTGCTTATGTACAGTGCAGATGCCTGCGGCACTTTCAATTTTTCTTTTTACGTACCATTTTATCCGTGTAATATGCGTTTTTTTTTTTTTTTTTTTTTTTTTTTTTTTCGTGTGCATACATGTAATATGTGCGATGATTAACTCTAACGTTATTATATTTTAAAACGTTTTGTCTCTATGCTCATTATTAGCGAGTGACACTGTCCTCAACCATTTTTCATGATGCGCGTGATTTTTGGGTTTTTTTTATGTTAAGTTCCTGTCTGCTCGTCATCTCACAAGGAAGACTTATTGTAACATACTGCGCAGTCGCCAAGTCCAATCTTTTGTACGCAAACGACCTTTGGTCATTAATAAAGAATTTGAAAAGCAACATTTCACACTGTCAACATTTCGATCGCCCATGTACCTATTTTTTTTTTTTTCTTCAGTTATCTATTTTTAACTTGATCTATTCTCCGATTTTTTTTTAGTTATCGACGCTTGATTATCGATCCCCCTCCCCCTAATATCTTTACGTGTGTTTATTTCTGGGTTTCGGCGATACAAAACCACAAGATCATCCGTTGAAACGGAATCATTTGAAGTATCTTGCGAAAAAATACCCGACGCAATCCGCAGATTGAATCTCATAATGTGACTACACCTCCGATAATATATACTAAATATCCGGCTGTGTTCTATTGATTCTCTGCATACACGCGATATCGAAAGTAAAATAAAAATTGTAAAGCATATATCGTTAAACTTTTTTTTTTTTCACTTCGTCGCTTCGTTCCAATGAGTAAAGAATTTTGAAAACTCATCTACGGTCTCGTCTTGAGATTAAGATGGGTTAACCCATATTTATCGATACTTTTCTCCCCGATCTTCCGTCCGAACCTCACGGTCAGGTGTGCAATATTGGAGACAATTTACCGACAGAACGTCGGGGACAAAACAGTAACGACGATCGAAAGAAAACGAAGTTATTTGAAAATTATCGCTAATCCAGTGAATATTCCTATCTATTCGATCGTCACACCGTCCTTCAGTTTGGTTCGATTTTCGAGCCATTTTGCCTATTTTTTTTAATTAAAAATGGTCATTTGCAATGTCCTCCGGGACTCGTTGAAAGCACTTATTTTCAGCTACGAAATCAATTTTCGATAATTTTGTCGCTGATTAATTAAATTTTTTGTTTATTTTGATATTAAAAGAAAAAAAAGTTAATCAATGCAGGATTTGCTATCAGAACCATTTCGTGGGTGTACGCCTGTTGTCCTACATGATTTCGCCACAATACAATATATATATATATATATAATATGCGTATATATATACTATAAAAATCTCATGAACGGGACCGAGTAAGTGAACGAGGTTGCAATAGATGACGTCGAGGTATCCGCCTCACCGCGGACCAATCCTTGGATGTCCTCGAATTTTCTTCCTATTTTTTAACGAGATGTCACCTATTTATACTCCATCGCTAATTAGACGCCGTAAACGTAATTTTTTCTTTTTTTTTTCTTTTTTATTTTACGGAGTATTTCTTTCCGCGCGCGACTCTTCGACGCGGGAACAATAATGGAATGAGCAAAAGTGGTGGACCGAAGCTGTACCTCATTACCCATAAGGTAGGTAAACTCTCAGCCGCGACGAGAAAGCCTCTCTCGGTTGAGGTACATGTTCTCGAGGGATTCGTTTTTTTTTTTTTTTTTTTTTTCTTTTTCTTTTGTGGAAAACACTGAACACGCGAATAAAAAACACGTGGATGACGACACTGCACGCAGATGTCGATCAATTGACGGTAAGTTTTCCGTTTTTATATAATTTTTTTTTTTTTTTTCTTTTTTTTTTTCGTTTAATTTTCGTCCACTTCGTTATATGCCATTGTTTGTTTGTTTTTTTTTTAACCTCACAATTCGTACTAATATGGTTTTACGTAAAAAGAATCACTCCTGCGCACTCCGTGAGTTTGGGATTCTTATTAATAATACCGACGAACTATTTAAAGTAGACCCCTAGCCTCTTGGCTCACTCGTCATCTTTGATTCACGCGCGCGCGCACACGCATCCACAAACTCCAACATACAGACACACGCAGCCACGCACACACACATACGCACGCACGCACACACACATTTGGTTTTTTCTTAACTACGACGCTTAGCCGCGAAAAGCTCATATCGATAAAGTCAGCTATAACGCGCTCACTCATATACTATAATACTGTGTTCTCATTTTTTTTTTTGTTCTTTTTTTTTCTTTTTTCCTTTCCACCTAAAGACCCTCTTTCTCCGAATCATTTTTATTCGCATTTTTTTTTTTTTTTTTTTTTCCGAAATAATTTAATATACCGATTAGATCTCTCGCGCGGTCAACGTGAAATCCGTAATATGTTTATTAATTACAATCGACGTATCGAAATCGTGCGTTATCGATGGTGCGGGATCGACCCTTTTTTCCCCGTCGACGTTTTGGTTATTTTTCTTTTTTTTTTTTTCTGTTTCTCTTTAATAAATACATGGACAACGAAATAATGTCACGGCGAGGCTAGAGGTCTTATATATAAAGGATTCACTGACTGTTCATAACAATTGTTACTTGACGATACATAGGTATTAATAATACTTATAAATGTAATATGCACGGTACTCGTTTTTTAACAGGCCGTGGCTATACAAGGCCCACTACATTTAATGTCACTTAGTGGCACGCGGTCTCTCTCAATATATGCTATTACGATTCTCGCATTCACGCAAATGATTTTCTTTCGTTATTTTTTTTTCTTTTGTTATCTTTTTTGTCTGATTTTTTTTTGTTTTGTTTCTTATCTCTCTTTCGTTCTCGCCCAACTCGTTTTTTGTGCTTATACAGAAGTGTTCCCGGATTGTTTTTTTTTTTTGTTTTTTTTTTTTCGTATTAACTTTGAGCATTCGATCGCCGTATTCTCTCACTCTGTCACTTTCTTCCAATGATCTCTTTCTTTCTCTCTCTATGTCTCTAGTATCATCGAATTTTTTTTCATTTTTATTTTTTTTTATTTTCCGTTAACATCACCGTTTCGTTTGACTTTGCAAATTGAAATTTCTAAAAATTTTTTTTGATTTTTTTTTTTTTTTTTTTTTTCGAGAAGAAAAAAAAAAGAAAAAAAAATATTGCACGGTTAACGCGCCGAAAATTGTGCCAATTGTTTATCGAGGGACCAATTTGGCATTCTCAATTTGAATTTCGATGTCCGACACACACCGTTTTTTCGTATTTCATTTGATGGACATAAAACGAAAAACGTTTTGTCGTGCATACCAATACAGTCGGTTATCAGTTCATTTTCGTCGTTTCTTCTTCGCTGAAGAGATACATGGACCAGTAGGCGAGATTGAAGAATACGAACATGAGAGGGAAGGCAAATCGGGCGATAACGTCGATTCTCGCGCTACCCTTAGCGTGACATGTGAACAAGTCTCGTGGCACGATACCCCAGCGTTTATCACTTTTGCCGATGGGCAGTCTCGGAAATTTACGAAAGTTTTGCGAATTCCTCTGCAAGAGGGCGGGTGGCGAGGGTGTCGCCATTCTCGATGATACCGGCGACGCCGATGTTCTCGTCGATACTCGTGAATTTTGCGACGCACCGGGAGAGCATTGGACATCGGCGTCGCTCTGCAACGACGAGGTTGGCGAACTTTCCTGATGCTGACGCGAATTCCTTTGTGAATGATGGTTGTACTGACGCTGGTGATGGGGAAGATGCTGATTATGATGATGATTCGGCGTCGTGCTGTTTGTACGAGCGTGTGGGCGCGAACGATATCTCGTATGTGAATGATAGAGATGACCGCGAGCCACGTCCCTCGATCCATGCGTTGCTTCCTCGTCGGCGTTTACTCGTCCTCCGCCTCCTCCCGGAACAGGTACGTGGACCAGTACGCGAGGTTGAACAGAGCGAATACGAGGGGGAAGGTGATCCGCGAGATGACGTCTATGCGCTTGGACCTCGTCGGGAACTTGGACAGCCACGACCTGCAGCAGTTTTTTTTCGGCGGTTGCATGTGAATTTCGCACTGCCGCATCTTATCCATCGACATCGTATCCTCCCGGTGTCGGACGAGAGGCTTCTGAAAGAAATTTACGGGTCTTGGTTCGGTGCTCGAACACCATGGATCGGATAAAATATACTTTTCGGTTTTAGGATCCACCGCAAAGCTTATTATTTGCCGATCCATATTTTTCTTTTCTCTAATATCTCTCGTTCAAATGACTCTTGTCCGATCCATGTAAATTTCGTATTTCTACGATTTACTTTTTTTTTTTTCTTTTCCTTTTTTTTTTCTCACGATATTTACTAAGACTTTCGCCTTAACGCTTATCACTGATTTTCGAAACAATTTGTTTGTCTGATATTAAAAACAATCAGATCGATTGAAAAATTCTTGGTATCCGATGGACATTTTGCTCATTGTAAAAA
Organism: Buathra laborator; assembly: GCA_934046635.1. Taxonomy (NCBI): domain Eukaryota; kingdom Metazoa; phylum Arthropoda; class Insecta; order Hymenoptera; family Ichneumonidae; genus Buathra; species Buathra laborator. The sequence continues at coordinate 16,070,565 of OW203892.1, forward strand.
TAGATTTTTTTTTTCAATGAGCTCGACATCGTTTAAACCATTTGTTTCCTTCGATTTGATTGAGTTCCATATCATTGAAACTCATTACATCGAAGACAGTAACGAAGCGCGGCTTTCGTGCCATTTCAAGACTTCATGAGACTCGAGTTTGCAAAAATAAGACTCGAACCGGGAGGCAGGCATACGAGACGACTTCGGACAGAACATGCTGCACCGAAAGCATAAACGAAACATGATATATATTTTTTTTTTTTTTCATGATAACGATGATTTTCGAACAAAAGTATGATTTGTGAGAAATTTATACACAAAAAAATGAAAATGAAACAGATGAGAACTTGATGAGAAATGAAACCATTCGCGATTAATCAGCTCGCAAGGTACCATTCCGATGGAATTTCGTTGAACTCCCTTTTGGATAGTTCAGACGTGATTTCTAGTGAAATAGGCACTTGCGAACAGCTGAGAATCGCGAATATGGACTTGAAAATATGGTACTTTGACATCAAAGTGGCAAACCAATTGAATTAGACTATTCTGGATCGTGAAGATCACCGATCGCATGAACAGACGAAAGTGACTATGAAGTGGGAAGAAATGACCAAATGGCACTGGATAGAGTGGGCAGGTTGAGAAATGATAGTGAAGTCAGACGCGGCAGTGGAAGGAATGGGAAGTGACATTAACGGAAGAAGAAATGATGTTGGAATTGGGAGTAATCGGAAGTGACAGTGGCGACAGTAGAAATGGAGGCGGAAGTGAAAACGGCAATGTTCCAGTGAACTCATTGCCATTAACTGTTCCTCCATCCTATCATTCGATGATCAGGTTTTAATGATCTTTTACAGTACCAGAATACATTTTTCAAGGTTCGCCACATTTGTAGGTCAAGTCCCCATGTTTCATTTGCCAATGCTACACGGACAAGATACTGACCATAGCAAAATTCGTAGAGCCGTCGGCTTCCAGCAATTCAGTTGCTGGGTCGACCGACGACGAATGTTCCATTTCACGATATTTCTTCTTCATGTTTTCCCGATGCATGTCGCTACGGGACGCGTAGTTAACCAACGCGAATTCCAGTAAAGCCCCGAAGACAAAGGTTAGGCAGACCCCTGTCCACACGTCGATGGCCTTTGTGTAGGATACTGGTGGCAGTGAGGCATTTATTCCAGACGTCTGTGTGGCCATCGTCAGTAGTGTCGTCACACCTGCGTGTCCCATAATCCCGAAATTAATATTGATGCCATCCCCTACACCTTATGTTCACGCTAACTTTTTCTTCGCTCAGACTATCGTATCTTGCAAATTGTTTGTTGCCGGTAGAACTCCGAATTGTCGGTACGATAAAAGGAATAGGATGAGAACGCGGGTATTGTGTTGTATAGTCGCGAATTTTAGCGAAGAATCAGTAGGCGAACGTGTTATTCCAAACGGCACGTAATGGTAAATTTCTTCACTTTTTGTAACGCTCGGAATATTTGCTTATATGACTACACCAAGATACGATATTATGCGCGAGTAAAAGTCCGTGTTAACAAACGTCCTACTTTTGCGACTTCTTTCCGCAATATCGTATTCCACAAAAAGCTTTAAGGTTGTTATGGGATTAACGAAACACGCTATCATTTTTATTCATCATCTCGATCACGGAAACCCGAAGAAGACCATTCGATGACGACGCAACTTCGACATGACGCAGCAGCAGATTCCCATCGAGAATTTCGAAGGTTCATCGTTGAATGCTACGTTCTTTTTTTTTGTTTATTTATTTTTAAGTTATTCGATATTTAAGGTTATCCTGGTAAAAATTAGTGTTAAAACCGATTTTGAATCGGAATTCATAGTTTCATATCGCCTTTATCTGTTCAGTTTTGAGCAGTTTATATGAACTAAATCATTTTTTTTTTAAGTTTTTGCATTCACATAAAGTACCATATTAAAAGTGATTACACTAATGGAATTAAAAACTATCTGAGATCGTATAGCGATCATTTCGACGCTCTTATTTCTTCTCTTATATCTTACTTATCTTTTAGCATTGCAACGCTTATTTACATGTGTGCAGTCGTTACACCTGTTACAGGGTACAATGACAGAGGATTACAGTCATAAATACACCCTATCAGTCATTTTCGAAACCGCCTCATCGATCATGAAGTTATCACGGAAAGTGGCATTTTCAACTAATTTTACGTTCCAGCATCTGTATATCCACTAAGATAGATGTTGCATTTCCAAAAATAACAACTTTCAGTTTTGCCTCATCAATGTTGAATATTTTTGAAAGAATAGTTACCTAATTTTTGAAAATGTGAACATACCGCTTATCATGCACTCCGTTCCGTTTTAGCTTCTATACTTCCTGCTAAATTCGGGCTCTAGAAGATCATTTTTAGCATTATCTCATCGATACAAATTGTTCTGACTGTTTTTTCTCCATCATATTACCGGACATAAAAAAATTAAATAAAATGGAAGATTGTGTTTGATGGACGACGCTATATATGAATTCTCAATTACAGAATTTAACATTTAAAAAACGTGTTCCGTTGATGAAACAGTACGAAATATTATTCTTCCGCTTTCCGCTTTCACCAAACTATTTTTTTTTTTTTTTGCGGAAAGGAATAAGAATCTCGAGGAATGAGATGATAGAAAAAAAAAATTACGAAAATAGCGCGTATGCGTTTAGCCTGATAACTTTATGATCCATGAGGCAGCATTATACATTGTCGTACAGGCTACAGCCTCCGTAAAAACTTTTTTTGTTTGTAAAAAGTAATGATACAATAGATGAGTTACCAGTTCTTGCAAAAAGGCGGGTTTTTTTAACACTCTGACGAATGCCTTACATAATTTACGCGTTTAAATTGGTTAGCTTACCTGTCCCGGTGTTTCCACGAAGTGGAAAGGGGTGGAAAAAGTATAGCAGTGGGAATGGAAGGTGGAAAATATTAACAATGCTTTGGTTAATAATAGTTCAGGAAAATTGTTGTTCAGGAGGTCTAACCCCCTGCAACGACGACTGACATTGCATAAAGCAGTTACTTACAATCTTTCGAACAGTTTTCTTCTTTATCCCGAAAATTTAAATAGCAACATATTGTGCCCAATTTTTAGTAACGATTTTAAAAATTGTAATTAATATATCTGGTATAATCAGATAAATTTTCTTTAGATACTAACAAAAACTGAAATCCATTTTTTTTAGTGATGGTGAACTTTTATCAAAGTGTTAGATGAAGTCGCTAATATGATATGATGACGATAAGACCTTAAAGCACATTTATATTCACCAAAAATATTTCAAAATTCTTGAAAATAAAAAAAAATCAAATTACAGGTATCATTACCGACGGAGCATTTTCGCATCATTCACGAAACACACGCACGCCTCTCTTCCCTCCACACCACCTAAACCATCAGTGGCATCAATCGCATTGGTACTAATTACTAGCATGACGTTGGTGTGTCACATGTCCTTAATTAAGATTATGCAATATATACCGTGGTCGGTAAACAATTTCCCACTTCTTACTGTATCCGTGAATAGATTAATATTTCGACCAAAAGCAACATACATTTTCGTACTTCTATCTACAGACTATAAAAACCCGATGAATTTTTGGTTCGAAGTATCAATCCTCTCGGAAAAAGTGGAAAAGGGAGTAATCGTCGGCATTTTTACAACCCTCAATCTCTCCAATGCATCTAACGATCGCACGTGAATATTCCTACGTGGATATTCGAAGAAAAAAAAAATCCTTAAATAACGCCTTAAAATATACATCTTCTGTACAAAGATCGAAGGATTAACAATATAATGAATAACTTAGATGATTTCGAAGACCATAGTTTAGACCGAATCACACAACAACCTTAAAGCTGTGGGGGAAAAAAATACACATATATATATGACTGATTTATGCGTCTTCTCACCCAATGAAACTCGAGCCGGTACGGCACTTTGATCGAGCCAGAAAGACACCCATGAGACGATGACAAGCATGCAGCATGGGATGTAGATCTGGATAAGATAGTAGCTGAATTCTCTCTTGAAGAGCAAGTCTACCTTCAGGCAGCTGTACTCGCCTGTAAATTCATTAATCCTTAAGAGCATTTCAAAAGCTCGAACGCTTACACTAAACGGTTGTCTATGACCATCCTTCGTGTATGTCCACCAACAAAACGGTCAGCTCTCCAATCGATTTCCCCAATTGTTCATTTCTCTTTCGTTACTCACCTGTGTTCGTCTTGCTGTTGCAATAATCGGTGAGAAACTTCTCAAGCGTGAACCTAGGTAGGTGTAAGTTCTTAACTACCTGGACGGGGTCACCCTCTTTCCATACGAAGACCAAATCGTCAGTCGTCCATCCGTCTACACGACAACGGTATCGACAGAGCATTTGTATTGTTAGTTGCAAAACAAAACCAAAAAAATGTCCAAATCACCGGGCGACTGACATTCGACCTTCTTTCATTCGGACGAGTCTCAGCACTACGGATATTTTTCTTTTTTTTTTTTTTTTTCTTTCATATATACCACTATGTGGATACTCACAGCTAGCCATGCGTAACGAGCAGGTTTGCCGATCGAGCGGATAGAGCTTCAAATTCATCGGACACGATAGTGTGAGTGATATTCTGAAACGAGCGTGAATGTTCCCGTCAGAGTCTCGCGTCACGCATATCGTATCTAATATTGTGTTAGTTAATGTTCGCGCTTTGCCATCTATGAGGTTTGAGGATTGAGGGCAGGTTGGGGGGGCAGTGGTGTGGGTTCAGAAAACATCCAACTGGACACTTACCGTATGCTGTAAAGTACCGAGCCGTTTGGAAATATTCGTATATATACATTCGGCATGATAATGTTGTGAAAATGTCCTTCCTTTTCATTTGAAAAGAAAAGATCGGGCATCCATACTCGATTGGATTCCGTTAGTGTTAAGTACTTGAGTCGTCCTGGAATTATACAAAATTTTTGCCGGTCATGTCGATGTGCGTGAAAAGCAAAGTATTTCACACACCTTAGTGGGAATTTTAGAGCGTTACATCGGGTCCTGATTAGGACCTATTTTTTTTCCCTGCAAAGGCAATGATCCGCTCCTAATTGCTCCTCGCGAATACCTTCATTTGAATCTAATCGAACCTTGCAAATACCCTGATACTGTTAAGTCTCGTTAGAGGCCTTTTTCGGCCCCTTGCAGAGCCTGATGTACAACCTTTACGCTTCAAAATTTCTACCAGGCGGCAGATACCAAATCTCTAACGACGGCTTCGGACCAGATTTTTTTTTTAATTTCATTCTGTATGTACATACCTCCGTAATCGTTAAATTTCAGCCTTTCGTCCAACCATTGTTCCCGAAACGTCAGCTGTACCGAATATTCCTGCCGGCAGATGATTATCATTAAGTGGATATTCCCGACAATTCGTCGGTGTTATACGTCGTTTCAATCCAATTTACGACATTTTTTTTCTCTCGGTATTCTACGTTATTACGTTTTGACGATATTTTTCCACTTTTTTTTCGACATTCCCGAAATACTAAAAAAAAATTGCAACAGCTTCCCCTTCCGGCAGCGATAAGGAGCATTGAAAAATTTGTGCAACGCTAATGAAGTTTGAACATTTTTGTTTTACTTCTCTTTTACTTAATATTCTCGGTTAACGCAAATTTCGTGGCAATATAAGTATCAAAAATCTTTGCGGGAGGAATGTTCGCGTTGATAGGGAATGATCAACGAACACAAATATCCGAAGGTCTTGCTGATAGTCAGGTCGATGAATGTTCAAGAAGAATAACTGCCGCTTCGCCACTGATCGGCAATCGGTTAATAATTAACTGAGCAATAATAATTTTTTTTGAATATTCATGCGATAGACTATCCGTTTGTAAATAAATTTTAATGCTGCGCCTCGTAAGGAGGACCATTGGACCAAAGGGCCGAATAAAAATGGGCCATAGGGCCGTATCGAATAAAATTTGTGCGATAAAACATATCTGAGAAGCTTAGGCGTTACAATAAAGCATTTTCAAGCATTTTTAGAGGGGAGCGGGTTCGGGGGTTGGAAGGGTTTATTAAATTCATGCAAAAGCATCGCACCAAGAGCTACGGAGTTACTTATGACGTAACGTTAAACTCGATGTGTCTCTCTATGTTTTCTACGATAAACTTTGCGTGGCATGCATGTTTAGCTTACAGTTTTTTGATCGCTGCTTGTCTCCCGGCAGGTTCGGTTGGATTTCTTCGTTCCTACTTTATTTTGAGTTATGTCGATTTTTTTTTCGTTTTGATGCTATCTCTGTTTACCCCTCCCCCCGCTGTCAATGTCGATCCCCGTCCAATAATTGTTTCAACGAATTTACTAATTTTTCAAAAATATTCGGCTTTCACTTGAACCCTATATCTTTTTTTTTTTCTGCAATCGGCAGACGGAAAAACCACGACCTCAAAAAAAATCCATTAAAAAATAGAAGTTTATTTTCAAATAAAATTAAGATATCGCCTGTAAATCATATATTATTATATGCATAATTTTTTTTTTTTTCGATTTTCCTTAACGGGAAAAACAATTCTCCGGTTTGTCCGAAGAAAAAAAAGAAATGCCTGATTAACATTCGACGGATTTACAAAAAATTCAATATACGATATTCGGCGCAATACTGCGAAATATAGATTAATCGCCGTCGTATATGTGAACTGTATCCCTTTAATAATAATGTAAATCAATGTGAAGAGGTTATAGTCACTGAAAATTAAACGTAAAGAGACATCACTTTAATTTTTCGACAACATTTCAAAGAAGGTGTCGGGGGTTTTATCTCTTTATAAGTCACAATCGCCCGAAATAATTGCAGAATTTTTGAGATTTCGAGATCCCATGGAACCCGAGATGTAACACTCTGAATTTTCTACTACAGTCAATTCTCACTTATCCGACTACCATCTATCTTACGAAAATACTCTCACGTATCTTACTCAACGCTATTTCTCGACGCACCTCTCCTTTGTCACCATGTGTCGCTTCATGGCTCGTCTCTGTGTATCTTCTCGGAAGAGGAGAATAGCCAAGAAAAGGAGAAAGAAGAGAAGGAAAGGCTTAGCATTTAACTTCGCCATAGCGTTAGAGTGAGGCGTTCCCCTTTGCCGTTAAACCGATGATTCGGTTCGATCCCGAGTCGGTAAGATAAGTGAGTGTGGACTGTATGGCAGTGGAATAACGGAAACAGGAATAGAAATTGTAGAGTGCTTCATCAAACCCCAATAAAGTTCGCAAAGGGCCTGATGAGTTCAGGATAAGACTTGTTCAGGTTTACCTCACGACACGACAAGAGTTTTTCAGGACCATTTTAGACCTCGATGTGCCATTTTTAAATTTCTAATCGGTCGTGAAATAATGGAAGAGAAAATAGAAACCTTAGAGAGTAACACCAGATGCCGATACGATCAACAAAAGGCTTGATAAAGTCCTGACAAGGTGTCTTTGGGACTTCGTTAAGTCCCGATGTAAGGATCTGAATTTTCTACTGTACGTAGGATTTTTCATAGATCAGCGGAAATAAATCATAGGAAGCGATTAAGTTGGATTCAACGGTAATTTTAGCTTATCAGGGCGGATGGACGAATGTTAGCATTATGAAGAAAAATTACGTAACAAAATATTGAAAATATCGTACGATAGACGAAGCGAATATCGAGGGTATTCGTAACCTACTCAGTTAATATTGGACCCCAATCCCATCCACGATCAAAGCAACATATTGGATATTCAAGTTTCATCATTATATTAAAAAAGAAAGTTGGCGGTGGTCGAGGAGGGATCCCCGTTGAAGAGACGCAAAGCGCATGGAGGTTTATTGATTTATCGTCGCAAGCAGTAAGGGTTGCGCGGACGAGGTCCGTTATAGAATTCATATTGTCCGCAGGGCTGGCCTGTCTCCGTCGTTAGCCATTGTGGCTGCTATTCACGCTATGCCCCACATTGTACGGGTATATATCGATATCTGTAGCAAAGCCCGCAGAATCTTGTTTCGCTTCTACGATTGACAATACTCACGTTGGGTGAACACGCGGTCGGTACTTGGCAAATTCAATACAAACAGTCGTCCCCCATTCCAATTCAGGGAAATATCGTGTTCCAATCGACACGCGGTTAATCAATATCTGATAAGAGATCGCTAAGCAGCTTCACGAACATTTCATGGTAATGTTATCACGGTGTCGTTGGAACACGCAGACCCTTCGAGTATATAATACAAAAAATGTTATCATCAATCGCTCCACATATGCTATCAGATTGGCTAACTTTTTTATCAACTAGAAACAGTTCCACATCGCTTCAATCTATAGGAATCGTAAAGCTTTGGAACGACCGTCACAGGTACAATCGACCCAATGCAGGAAATGGATCGAAAAAATAGAATGATTGACGCGCACACGACATCAGTAGATATAACGATATCAGCAGAGTTTCGTGGTCATTTAGCCTGTATACGTAGACATTGAAAGTAATAGGTATTATATTTATATTTCACGTTTTTGTGGGCAGTTAAAATCGGTTTATATCTTGCCAGCAGTGTAGCCCAGTAACGCCATCTGAAATTGGCAACGGTTTGGTTGAAAAAATGGTTAAAAGTGTATTTTTATGATCAGAACGAGAAACAATGCAATTGATGTGATTACTTTTGACGATATTGAAGTGATACCTCTGTAATTATACTTTTCCGACGATGTAATTCCGCCGAAGTGATTGATTTAATTATGATTTTATTTATAGCAATGGGAGACTGGCACCAGATGATTTAAGGGACAATTCGCGGGGCGGCTCTTTACTTTTCCATTGCTCATCATCATCATTGCAAATTTGCAAAGGATCGGCGATTCTATATTCTTTTCAGAAACTTTTGACGAATCTCGGAAAAGATCGGGATTAGATAATACGCGTTGTTCAAAGAGGGTTCAGCCCTACGGTAGATTCTATGTATATTCTCGCCGAGACCCTACGTAGATTCTCAGAGAAAATCTCAACGAGAATCTTGGAGAGAATTCCAACGACAATCTCGAAGAGGATCTCAACGAAAATATCGGAATGAATCTCAACGAGAATCTTGGCTATCGTATTTTAGCTTTACACTGCTAACAAACGATGGAGATTCCCAATGAAAACGGCTGCAATCGGATTTACTCTTTATACGTCCGATACGTCCATTTCAGTTGAAAACCGTTTATTTCAGAAAACCCCTAATTTCGAGATTAAGGTTTTGTTGTGACGTGAAAGCTGCGTTAAGCTGATTTGAAATCCTCTTCTGCTCGCCGTATAGATAATCAAAAGTATCATTATTTTTTGACGCGGGTGCCAAGACTTACGAGAGAATCGCATGTTATTGACGACTTTACTAATTAAACTGATCATTCTGCAATTTGCATGTTTTCTCAAATATACAAAATTCTCCGAAAAAAAATATTGATAAATATGGATTAGACGTGTCTGCGTCTGATTTGCAGCGAATCAACATCCGACGAATTGCCATCAAATAAATCCTCACAGGGCCGGAGCTATTGCAAACATATGTCGTATTTTCGATTTATGTCAAAGCCCTCGAACTGTTGTCCCCTTCATCTACCCTACGACCGAATTATGTTGACTTTGGCGATAGAACGTCCGACTCAGGCACCGTTAAATACACTGAACTATAGCAGCAGCGACAAACAGAAGAAACATGATACATTCCATAGGTAAACAGCATGTGTTGACAAAGCGAAACACTCGTTTTACCACGTCAAATGTTTACTTCCGAAAAACTACGATTCTTCCAATCCCCTCTATGCTATCTGGACTAATTTTATATCGTCGCAGCTTAGTTTTCCTCCACTTTCGGAGTACTACGACAGTTTTTTTTTCCCATTCAAGTTGTACCACCACTCTAATTGCTATATAGAAACGTCCAATGCATCACCATTGAACAAACGTGTTTTGTGATTTCTTTTTTTAATATACTTTTCCATGTACACGGAGAGAAGGATCTACTAGAAATTACTATATCATCTGGTAAAAGTCGACGGTGACGCCACCTATGACGAAAATACTCGATATTATGAGAATTTTTACCACATTTATGGGGATTTTTACCATATCCTATGGTAAAAATTCGCATAGTTCTTGTAATTTTCAACAGGTGGCGTCATTGACTCCGCACTACCAGAAACTTACGATATTTTTTACTAGATATATGGTAAATTGTATCAGATCCTTCTCTTCGTGTACCCACATTTTTTTATATGCATTAAAAGCAAACCGCACGGAATCACAGACCCAGTTGAGTAAAAGTTTGAGGTTATCAAATGGCGACAACGTGTTCTAAGTGGTTAAAGTTATTCGAAGTGGTTTCACAACATTTCCTACAATGAAATTAACTCACAACCGGATTACAGTAAGAGAACGTTAACGGTAAATAGAGTTAAGTGTACTTTGACTCGAAAAAACGCAGTCAAAATCGGTAAATCGGTGAGCGCAAGACTCGGCGATTCGACGGTATTTGCGAAATAGGTATATCATCGAATATATTTAATAATATATTATAATATATAGTGAAACCCAGGCACAGACAGCGCATTCTCGACACACACACGCAATTTCTAGTCCAAGCCGTGTCCCACTGACTGCGTGTTTAAGTGCGATCCATAGTGCATATCCATATCGTCAAAGTGTATTTTAGTGGATAGGCTATATATACGATTTATAAATAAGTTATAGGCATCAAGAGAAAATATATAGCTGTATCATAGCTGCTCGTGGCGATTATTTTAATGCGCACAATCCTGTTATGCTCTGCATGGTTATTTGACGTCGAACAGAATCATCTTACAGAAGAATTCGGAAGTTGTCGCGTATCCTAAAGTCTCAGGTAAGATAGAGCATTTTTTACATAAGATGGAACGCAACATTTTTATCAGTCGAGTTATCCACTTTCAGAACATTGTCATTCGACTCATAATGGGCGACTCAACATTTTTGCATATCCGGCCATTTCTTTCGAGTCATATGACACGCGAAAAATCAAATAAATCAACCGATAAAAAACATTGAGTCTCGCCATGTCGAAATATGGTATTTTATTGGGAAATTTGTGGTCCCATGTAACAAAACTATTTTGTGATTATTTTTAGTTTTTTTGTCATTACTCGAAAGTCACGAATAAAAAATCGATCAATTTTACCACCCCAGCAGACGCACCGTATACTCTTCATCTCCGAAACAATTGTTTGAATTTGGGCTCTCCGTACACATGTGCGGTATAGAATGGAACGTGATACCTATCGCTTTGTGCGTAACATATTAAGCGTTCAATTGCTTTTTAGATATTAAATATAATTGTTAGAATTATAAAAAATGGAGGTGCTATCTTACAATATGAATCCCAATCTAGGATTGCCATCGATGTGTGGTTCTCGATGGTAGGACGATAATGCAGCTCTTAATATTGATTTAGGCGAGGCGTGAAAAGCTCGAGATACAAATATAGACTATCGTTTTTTTTTTTTTAATTTTTTTTTTTCTATTTCGCATTATTTTATTGTGTCTCGTTATTTATCATTGCGGTTCAATGAGAAGCAAGATTTACAGGACAGACAAGAAGGTGTTGGCACATCGATCAAGAGAGTAGAGACTCTGTGATACTAAGGTTCGGGGAATACGCGTCGTTAATGAGATAAGAAAGGAAACGATAACATTTTCGGAGCAGAATATGATTAAAATCTTCTTAATTTGGTGAAGAACTTTCGCGGATTTCGAGAGACCGTTGCGCGAAGACGCGAGTCTAGTGATCAATGATTGTACGATTAAGTCAAGTCGAGTCGAATGAGTCAGCGAGGTGAGAGGATAAGGGGTGACGAGGGGGTGGGGGATGTTTTTTAAGTTACCGAATGATACTGGATTATAACATGCGACTATAGTATCCGCGATTGCATTTTTTTATTCAATTTAATTCGTCAACAAACTTAAACGTGACGTCAATATCCATGGATTGGACGGACACAATTGGACGAGGAAAAGGTTTTGTATAGAAATGTCCGTAATTAATAATTATGTTTCCGTATCCGTATCCATGTGTAAAAAGATCTCGATAGGTGTCAACAACAATAACAGGGGAGTATAGATAATAAGAACAGGTGAGGGAGGGGGGGGTGTCCATAATAAGGACAGGAATCGTTTTTTTGGAAGGTTCGATTCGACGACCGTGAGCGCTAGTAGTGCGCGGGCCACTAGAATTTCTAGTACGCATAGAATTGATTCTTTCGAAATAACGGAGATTCTAATAAATCGCAACAAAATTTACACGAATTCTGACAAGACACATGAGGTATATAATATATCACAGCCAATCCAATCGAACAATCAATATAGTTATATATATGCTTGGTAGAATACATGACAACGGTAACGACATCGAAAAGTCCAACGCTCGACTGGTAGCACACATCCACTGGTTGCGCGGCGTACAAGTATAGTATACAAGTACAGTACAAAGAAATGCAATTTATATTTTATGTATATATATATATTTATATATATTGAATTTTTTTTTTTTTTTTTCGAGTTATATATATAATATACGTATCATATACACGTGACGTTATATAGATATATATGTGTGTGTGGATATATAGACTGTAGTCCTTGCTGTATTATTGTTGCACTCACCATTTTATAATCATCTATTTTGCTGATTGAGCGGAGATAGATGTTGACAGTCACGTTTGTCGGGCCATCTAATCACGGTGCCGGAACAGAACAAAACAATCGGATTATTAAATTATTGTCGAAGGAACCGGGATTTTGACTTTCCGCTTCCGGGACGTGTGAAGAAAATAAAATAAAAAGGATTCGCAGAGAAATGGCAAAAAACGAGATGTATAAAAACGTATTAATAGAATGATCGATAATATGGAGATTCTGGAATTAAGAAATCGAGAAGGGAAAAGCGCAGCTGCTAGCAACACGAACGAACTGCATGATTTTTTTTTTCCTTCACCATCGACCATCTATCCACAATTTTTGTATAATTATATTGGCGTCGAGGAAACACTCTTACGGTTCTTCAAAGTGACCTATTTTATTCATTTATTTATGCATTTTTGCATAAGAATGGTAGTTCATCGGCTGTTATTATTCCACTGATGATTTTCACGATTTGTTTTTAGAGATCAATCGCTCAACGAGTCATTGCGATTTTGCTGAATCGATCGTTTTACCGTTGTATCGTACCGCGAATCGTGCAAAATCGCAAACGTTATAATATGGGTACCTAAATGCGAAATAGAGATATGGGGATGAAGAATGTTATGACTACGAAGTACGGAGCCGCAATGAATCCTCGTTGTATCGTCAGTGCCCTCACCACAGTTAATGCATATTTAAAAAAAAATTACGATTCTGATTGCACGTACCATAAGAGGACAAATAAGTATTAAGGGTATAGAGTAATTTCGGTCGATTTTTACTATTTGCAATTCTATTCAATAATTAATTCCTCTGTCACCATCGTTGTAAACTTACGTTAGTCTAAGCGCCGGCCAAGTTACCCGAACCAACATCCTGAATCTTGGATCCAACGTCTGGATCCTTCATTGCGAGACGTAGGTACGGAAACCTAAGCAAAGGTTTTACCCCTTTGAAACGCGGCAGATGTAACTAATGGAGGGACATTGCGGTGTCGATTGTAAGTAACTCATACGCCTGCGATGAATAGTCCTATAAATACGTTCGAACTGTCGGCTTGAATCGAAAGTTATGGAACATTGATTGGGTCGTTTTACTAATGCCTTCCCTATCAATACGGAGCATAACATAGAGCCGCCCTAGAAAAATTCAATCAGATTCCCTCCCACACATTTCGGAGCGCTTTAGCCTGAATATAGCCCTTGCGAAGTCTTATGGAAGTCTGATCAGACCTTTTCCAGACCTCATGAGCGCGTGATGTGACGCTCCAAAATTTCTATCAGGATTAACGTCAGCACTGATCCATCGATCGAAACTATGCCACTCCTTCGATATTTCAGGCCTCAGTAATATAACTTCCGGCTGAACAGAACACTTCCGTGATGAACAGAAAGAATGAATGATGGTATGATAGCGATGATATGATTGAATGCATTCTAAAGAATCCGATCAGATCCGATCTGTTTAAGTGTTAAGGTAAACTTTGCTTTATTTTTTTAACTACTTCGCGGCAAGACGCGACCGCGTCTCTTGATTTAACGTCGAAAAAGTTAGGGGTAACGAACCTCTTACAGATCGAGGATTTGAGGGTAAAATGCGGAAAGACCCTGTGGAAGTACACGAAAGGGCTAAAAGTGGTGCTTCGTTATGAATATCACTGATAAGTAGGTCGCTACTCACCCGAGGTGAGTACATAGGTTGGACCCTTGCCGTGAAAACGCGAACGGTCGCACGGAAGGTGCTGATCGAGATGAAAATGACAAAAAATATTGAGGGATTTTTTTTTCGACTGTACTGTTTGAAAGAATCATGAATTGGGGCGAAGTTTGATGACGCGTTAGGAGATTTGTGAATCATTTAATAATAAAAAAAAAGTTTACTTTGAATAGAGAAGAGGACTGTTTGATATTGAATTTGCAAGAGAATCATAGAAGTGATGAGCTTTGCAGTACAATTACCACATTGTCATGAAACTCATTTCGATGTTTTTTTGCGGTGCTTACAAGAGCGGGAGGGCGACCCAATATATTTCATTGCGAGGTTACAGTCGCTTGTTAATTGTTTCACCAGAGAAAAATCTCTCTTCAAAATTACCGTCATCAGTGTATTAACGTATCAAGACGTATAATATGCACTTATAATTTTAAAGACGCGATTTATGTTTATTATAATTGATGGATTAATGGATTGAGATTTTATTTTTTAAGTTCTCGGCGTCGAGACTTAAAATTTGTATTTAAGTGTTAAGTTCGCTTCAACGGTGAAGCGTCCATTATTTTGGTATACAAAACGAAAATCTGTCGTAAGAATTAACAATTGGTTTGTTATTCGCACATAATGTGACAGAGATTCGTTGATTCCTTAAACTTAATTTTATTATTCTTATTTTTTTGTAACATTCGATATTATGCGCCGTTTGGGCGACGGAAGGTTTAATTATAAGTCAACAATATCCTTAAAACCCATTAATTCAAGAAAAGTTTAATTTTTTTTAACCGCATACCCACACGTTATTGAAGGAAAATTTTAAAAAAGCTTCAATTGTGTGTCTCAACTCACTGGTGAAAAAAATTAAACCCGTGCAGCATTCACGTTGCAGCCAACGGCACTCCCAATGTGCACTGCAACTGTAGTCCCAATATAGAATATTTCAGTAGACATGTCTGTATATATATCTATATATGTATGTATTGATGATGTCCAGTAGAAAGGCCCCAAAAAGCTCAGATATTTTCAAATAATTGACAAAATGACGACTCATTGATATGTACATTTATTTATTCGAATGTAAATATGAAAAGCATAATTGACTGAGTCCACGGCTGCGGCTCAGTCGCTAAAATGTAAAAGTTGCTATATGGTATACTATAAACCAACTACTCTTCAATCAGAGCGAAGAGTTTGTTTACTGTTAAATATTATTTAAAAAAAGCTATAAATTTAGCTTTCAGCAACGATCAGTGGTGATTAATTTTTAGTAAATTTTTAAAATGGACCATAAATCAACTATTCCATGTAATTTACGATTTTACGTAATTTACGAACTAAATTTACGATTTTGTCCAAAAAACGGTCGGTTTGTGGTTAGAAATTAATTGAATTCATCGTGGATTTTTATTCCATTGAATACCTTACGGTCCCATTAAACACTCAATTAAAACTTCACCAATGGTTAAGGAATAGAGAAATAAAAAATTCAAGAGCCTTTCCAGGATTTCCGAAACTGGACACCATCGTCTATACAGTATCATGTGTGTATGTGTGTGTGTGTGTGTACGTGTTTTATCTGTGCGCTTACTCTTCTATTCGAAGTGCATTGGGAATCCTGCGACCGTGAACACATGAGTCAGATAACTGGATTCCTACGGAATGTCTACCACACATCAGCATTTCAGCGAAACTATGATATCGAGCCATATTTACGAGCAGAATGATGCCGTCGTCGTAGCCAATATATATATTTTTTTTTTACAATTAACAATGGACCCATCGAATATTTTTTTTTAAACCGCGCCAGCCAATTATTTCGAAACCTTGAATTCCGTCGATGCTGAATATCCGACGCATCCAGCCGATTCACCGTTAAAAACTTTTTTACGAGTCCCTAACGAACTCAATTACACATTCCCCTGACCCGCGCGATTTTTCCAGCCCCACAAATATCTTTCGATAAAATTCTCCTGACCTACGTAAATATCAGCTATGTCCACTTTGGCATCATGCTATTCGCATATATAAAATTTAAGACACTAAAACGTACGTGTTTTATATATTTTTTGTTAGAAAAAATGGTAGTATTATCATATTTATCGTACTTGTTGTAAACACAGTTGTATATCAAATTCTACGACGACAATTTCAGATATATAATGATGTATATATAATAGATTTGTTTATTAGGGAACTGGAGCGAATAAACGTTACAATGTATATAGATCGTATAAAAAGGAAATAAACACCCAGCATTTGCGTGTGCGTGTGTCTGTGATTTGGGGGGGGGGGGGGGGGGGGCGATGGGTAGTTACTTTTCAAACTTACCATGGTAACGTCATCTATTTTTGAGATACTTCGAACAAATATGTTGACGTGGACATATGCGGGTCCATCTAACATGGCAAACAGAACACACAAATTAATCAGTCTTAGTAAAATGGAACAACATTGTTTTTTTTTCTTTTTTTTTCATGTGTGTGGCCTGCGAATAGATACTTCTTGATGGGTTATCGCTCCTTTCTCCATCTGCAGACGTTAAGTAAGGGATACTGCCATTTTTCATCTGCAACTTTGGGATCCAACCATTGAAGAGACAATCGAAAAATAAAAAAGTATACAGCACTCGAGCCAATAATCACGTTGGCTCATTCGATCAAATTTAGGGACTATACAATCCATTTTATGTGGAATGTTGGCCTTTGTCACGAAAACTCCTGTTTTTTGGTCAATATTTAACTATGAGTAACTTCCAATCAGCTGATACGAAGCACGAGGTAAATGTATCGTTCTGAAGTCTATGAAAAGCTTGTTTCCGATTTTGCACTAGATGAATCGGAACGAGTGCCCTGTTTCTGGACAATTGTTGCTGCGGAAGCAGGTGGGTCACCTACACATGAGCAGAGCGGAGTGATACCTGCCATCATTCATTCATTGCCTATTTAAGGGTCGCAGATGATAGACTTAGTCAGCTAATACAGACTTTGTATCTATTGTAATGGTCGTTGCGCATTGAGTTTGCGAGTTCATCCGTTTATTCGGAACTTTTACAGGATGCAACTAATCAAATGATCTCTTAATCCGCAATCCTTAATCCTATACTTTCCGTGGAACGATTGTCTAACACCAAACTCTCTTCTGTCCAATTCGCCAACGTGGAGATACTGTCCATAGGCCTCAATCACAAATGGTCACTTTACCAGCGATCAAGAAAGAGGCTTCTTGGTCGGCTAACCAATTGGGACGTCATGGACTAACCCAGCAAAACCTGACACCTGATCAGCCAAGTAATCGGCAGCCACACAATCGGTCCCAATTGGCCACGTTGACGAATAGATCAACTCATCAAATAGACGATTTAAAAACGGCCAACCTACGAACACCCAACTTATTTGTCGGTCGAAAATGAATCAATTCGCAACACTCTACACATCACTGACTAATAGTCAACTAATATGAACTGATATATCTTAGACTCGGTGTCTGGTACATTTGATCAGTCATGGATTTGCGCGAGAAGCTTCGTTCGTAACCATTGATGGCCGATGATGAATAGCCGAAACTTGACCCTACGGTCAATCTGAGAAACAGCCTCCATTATCTGGCCCCTCTTCGATCTTTTGATAAATGATCAGTTGAGCCGCGGAAGGTGGCTGACCATGAGCAATTGCATGAATAAAATCGTCCATCTGGCGAAAGAAACAGATTAGAGAGTTCTCTCTCGAAGAGTCGTCCTACGGAAAGTCTCATAACTTCGCGATCAGCGTCCTGAATTAATGGCTGACGAATTGCGTAGTATGGAAACGGGTTCCACCTCCTATATATATGGAAGAAAGATATCACCGACGAGGCTGTAATCCGTGAAGAATTGATGTCACCTGGATTTACGCAACTCATGCTAACTGATATCCGAACGGATGGTTTGTGCGAATAAAAAATCAACCCACCATTAACATAAACCTGACTAATAATGACCTGTAGCAACTACGGTGGATTTACAGTCAGACTTGCGAAATTCCGACTGAATTCCAACAATTGCATGAAGTCTGATCCGTATTGATTTTTAGTGGACTAATGGCTATAAAATTAACAAAATGCGTAATGTGTATTTTCATTTTTCGAATTAATTTGAATTATCGTTGACAATTTTCCTTTTTTTTCAACATTACGTCGATACATATATATGCTGTTCATTAATTATAATCGGTGACTGACTTACCTGGGCAAGTCGAGTGAAACGGAAGAAGTATAAGCGACGCGCGCATACATCAGCACCGAGCAACTTGAACTTTTGTTTTGTTTTTTTTTTTTTTTCGTGTGTTCGTAACAAAAAGATTATACATTGTTATGTACGGAAACGAGCTCGTTGCGGTTTTGATGCAAAAAAAAAAGAGACTGGGAACAACAGTTTCACTGTGATAATGGCAAACTTTCTTTTTTTTTGCGGATTAACGGTCCATTTCGTGTGTTTATGTATGTGTGTGTATATTATATTTTCTTGTTAACGTGCAACGAACTTTTGGACGAAACAGCGAAACTTGCCTGCTGCACACGGTTATTATTTCAAAGAACACCACAAATAATAACAGACAAGTTCCAATACTCTTTCCTGGTAAAGGATTCAACTGAGCAGCCATGTCAATATAGTACAGTATGCTTATTCTGTTTCTTTTTTGTTTAATTTTCATTCCTAATTGAATAATATATAATTTCGATGACAAGACCGACGAAGAACGAGAGTGAGAGAGAGAGAGCGTCATTTAATTTTTTTTCTCTTTTCGTAAATAGCCTTCTATTCTGCCTTATAAAATACTTTGTGTATTGTATAATTGCATGGAGAAACGGCATCGCTCGCATCGACTGCGGTTCCGAATTGCGTTGATGCAAATGTCTTTTTTTTCGACGGGTTTACGTGATAACTATTAGGTAACGCGAGTGCCAATTAAATCCTACCGTTCCATTTTTCTTTCACGGTGCCAAATTATTATTTTTTTCTATAGTAAACAATGAATCCCCAATGGATGTAACGCAATGTACGCACAGTAGCTGAATCCTTTGTGAAAGATCATGTATTGAACGGATACATCCATAGAAACGGAACAAATGTACTCCTTCGTTGAGTTTATTATAAATATAGATCTTGACGTTCAAACACCACCAAATAATGCATTGATGTAGTAAGGTACAGTGAAACCCGTCAATGATCACCTATTCGAAATCAGAAAAATGCCCCGCAATATACCGGCTTTTCGGGAGGAACTCTGAAGATGAGGACCACCTGAGAGGTAAGCTGATCTTGGATAGGATGGATTATCGTCAGGATTCACTGTACAATGAAGATTCTGGAGATGATATGGTGAATTTGGATCTAATCTCGATTTATCAAAAATCTGTTTTTTTTGTCGTATTGAAACGCGAATTTTGTCATTGAAGGGAAATTTAGTTTCATTGGTTATCCTATTAAGGAATTTGACTTTATCCATCAAATCCCTGAAAAGTACGAATTTAAAGGACGACAATAGGATAATCTTGAAAAGGACTATTGAGAAATAAACTACCATTGGACTGGAATAAATGATGAAGGATTTGGATCGTTTGATGGGTTTTACTGTACAGTATTACGTAATCTGTCGAAGCAAAAACACGAGATGCGGACCGTCGAATCCCGGAGATCGATCCATGGTATTTCATGTAGTACAACATACTACATACTATTAGATATATGTATATGTGTAATTTATCTATAATGGGAGTGAAAAGCTAAAATGCCGCATGCCTGCGTCTATGCTAAATTCTAAAAGGTTTTTTTTTTTTTTGTGATCAGACAAACGAGGAGAGCAAATGGTTGGTTGTGATTGTGGGCAAAGGGTGTGTTGTGTGGAATCGCTTGAGTCGTGATGTAAAAAAAAAACAAGAAATGCTCGGAGGGGGATAGCTAACTGCGGACCTGCGGTCAGCTCTCGCTGTACGCATGGCCCTTAAAACGAGGGGCTAAAACCTACTTTGCAACCTAATTTGCGTAGAGCACAGAGAATATATAATTTAATTTACAATTATGTATTAAAAACGTATGAAGGATAAAATTCGCGAAAAGACATAACCGGCCCCGCGCGACAACAGTAACAAGGCGGTTGTTATTACTTACCATCTTGATGTCACTAATTGTAGCAATGCTTCGCACAAACAGGTTTACCCGGACAATGGCCGGCCCATCTAAGGGCAAAAACAACAGAGCCCCGTTTTTAATATGTCAACCTTCATAGAGAGTATTACCTACGAGTTCATTCAATCTTTTCGTTTCTTTATTTTCTTTTTTCATGTCAAACAATACTTTTTTTCCCTTTTGTTTTTTTTTTTTTTTTTTTTTTTCGTAGTGTTCTTACGACGACAATACAATGGCATTACTGAACGCGAAAGAGGAGATCAAGCTGTTCGTAAGTATAGGGGAACTGCTCTTTTCGGCTTTCGTAACGCCACATTACTATTTTGCACTGCCGCCGATAAGTTTCCGGACAATATTATGAGTTGAAATAAAGTTATTTCAATCGGTGATTATGTGAAATCGGTATTATAAAATATATCGACGAATCGAGACCATTGGAAGGGTTGTTATAGCAACGAATACGATAGCAATGGGTTCCATATTCGGTGGATGGATCGATAATATAAGTGATATATGGGAGCAAAATTGTGAATAATGGATACACGGTGATGTCAGTAATAGGGAGAGTAATAGGAATGAGGTGTCAACAATGGGGACACGGGGCTGTTAACAATGGAGATGTATTAATATTATGTATCGCAAAGGTATTACGAATGGAATGGTATAAAAGAGATATCAGTAATAAAGAGCGAGCGGTATTTTTGTAGGATGCTTTTCATAAAAGTCGTAAATTAATTTTTTTCTTTCGAATGAAGACAAATGACAAAAATAGAAAAACTAAAAAAGGTTTTCGTCGAAAAAACTACCCTCGGCAGACAGCGTTGAATCCGGAAACTTTCCGACGGCACTGCATGGACACGCGAATTTAATCCTACATGCCAATCTTCGAGTATATCGCGATGGCTTGCTGATTTTGTTATTTTTTTAAATAATGATTTTAAAAAATTAAGGCTCTTTACTCGTACCGCGTTCGAGAGAAAATTCGCCACTGGGCTCCGTTTCGAAGTTCTTTACGGAGATAATTGGAAATCCATGGGAAAAATGCGACTATAATTGTTTTGCAGCACGTCAAAAATTTGCTTTTTCAACACAATAAGTTATTTAAAATTTGTACAGAGATTGGTGTATTTCATTTTATAGGCTAATATATGTGATTTTTGTCAGCGCGACTTCATCTATTCGTAATATTATTCGAGCTGAAGCTACGATAATGCTTATCGACATTCTTATAAATCGTAGAACGAAGAAATTTTTTGATTCACTCCGACTGTGTGATCAAAGATCCTAAGAATTTCACCATTTGCATAGATTCTGATTAATTCGTTTCTAATTCCCGTGGCGCGGATCGGGCAAAACTGCAATGACGACGTTTCATCAACAGTTTTGTTGGAGAATTTTCAGGAAGAACCTAAAAGGGAACGTCCAAACGAAAAAAAAAAAAACCATGAAAAGGAAGACGAGACATAGCTAGAGAGGGGTGCGCGAGAATTTATTCGTCGACGTGAAATGGTGAACCCCTCAACGTTGCTCGACCGAAGCGCCAAAGTATATAAGGCTCGTCGTTGCAGTCAAGTAACGATATATTCTACCGCTACCGCAAAAGCCCTTAAGTAGCAGCGGACGGGGGTTAATTGCATTGATACAAAGATAAGACGGCGGCGGTAGTACCGAGTCAGTTCGTCCCCTCGCGAGCGGTATGCTCGTGTCCGTACTTTATTCCCCGCGCTTTTCCCGAGACACACTTCTGAAAGGGTGTTTGATGTTCTTTTCTCGCCCTGAGACCTATCTGAGTTGATACAGCTACCTGAAATAGCGACGTCAGTCGACGGTCTCTCTTCGGATTTCAAGTCGCTCTTTCCTGCTCCACTAATCCGCGGAGGACTGTTCACACATTTCTCTTGCGAATTCCCAATGCCAATTAACTTCGGCCGGCCCTTAACTTTGTACAGTATATTATATAACTGTGGAGAGCAGATCACCAGCAGCAGCAGTTAATAAATATTGTTTCTGGATTCTGATTGTATTAAATCGCGCTATTTCCTCGACAAGTATTGTCATTTCGACTTGAGAAATAAACTAAGAAACAAGTATAATAATCCTACAGCAATGGTTCATTATCCTTCAGCACAGTATTACCTTTTTATATTATATATTATATATTATATATTATATATTATATATTATATATTATATATTATATATTATATATTATATATTATATATTATATATTATATATTATATATTATATATTATATATTTTTTTAAATTCTTTTATGTTTTTTTTATTTTGGGTTCTCTGAGCCGCCAGACTATTTGCGGGTAATTTATTTCGTTATAATGCACTATAAACTCTGTAATCCACAACTTAATTTGCTTCGATCCTACAACAATATACATAATCTGACTGAAGCGTGTCCGAAATACGATTTTCCGAAAAGACAGATTGCTAAAAACAATTTCCCAAAATACACAATTTTATATACAATATACAACATCAGCGATGGCAACAACTTTAGGATATCTCGTCACACTTGTATGTGACGTTAAAGCCGGTGCAAAACATGTGTCCTGTGTCAAGGGTTAAGATCGTTAGTTGGTTATTTCAATATAGTTTTTTTTTCTTTCTCTCCGCCTCTTTTGAAACCATCGTGAATGTTTATCAAAGACCACGGGACCCCGACTACTGAAAGCCAGCCGAAGCACGTCTCGTAGCAACGACGGAGTTAGGGCGATTCTCAACGAAAGTCAGGTCATACCAGCGTTATTCGCGTGTCCACTCCTCCCTCCCCCCCCCCCCCCCCCCCCCCCATTCGACCTCTCGGGTTCACACTTCTTTATGCACAATTTGCAAGGGAAATGAACGTCAACCGCTGGATGACTGAACAATTTTGCTTTTGGTAGGTCGTCTCGTATGCCCCTCGACTGCGGCGACCCGAGGGTTCTCGATTATGGCAAGACATTTTTTTTTTTTCTCATTTTTTTTTTTATTTTTTTTTATACGTGACCTGCATTCTCAACCTACATACACGTACATCGGACTGTATTTACGTGTTGCCGCGCATTAATGATGTACCACCGTATTATTATCGATCGGTTCATGTAAAATAAAATATATTAAATTATGTCGAGAATCTACGAGAATAACATTTTTTCACAACGCGTTTTAAACATTTTTTTTTTTTCATTTTGGAACTATTTTTTTTCCCTTTGGACGAATTTTTTTTTTTTACATTTTGGAACACTGATTCCAATTACTCAAAATCATAACATCATAATCGTATGACCTTTCGTTATCGCCCCCTAACAAGTTTTAACGTCGAAAAAAAAAAAAAAAATCCTTTTCGCGCAACAACAACGCGTCGAATTCGCGTGTGGAATACTACTTCGCTGAGTAATTGTACCGGAGTGTATGTTATCAATAATAATGGTATTTTGTGTTTGAAATGCATTTGTTGCCAGGACACGGGACACAGGACACATTTACTTTGCAGTTATAGGGCAAAGTGCAAACTAACGAGCCAATTGAACGGCGATGGGGGCGGCGTGGGGTTGGGTGGGGGAGGGGGTGGAGTAAAACTTAAGAGTGCAATAACGTTATCGATTGCACACAACGTCATCGTCAATGCCCCCACCTGGAATGAAGTTTTTGTGGCTATTCTACTCTACACATACCATAGTTATATTCGACATAACAATATATAACTCAACACCCGCATCGGACACGCAGGGACGACCCAACGTCGACCCATATTCTAATCCATTGACATACCGACAAGGGCATTTATCCGTCACGAGGACGAGAACGGGAAGCGTCGAAGGGCGAGGTTACCATTTTTTGTTTTTTTTTTTTTTTTTTTTTTTTTTTTTAAGGTGAATCTCGATGAGAGACTATGAAACGTATGCGGAGACTCGATCCATTCGCGATACGAAAATTCCTCATTCTGTCTCTCGTCTCTTCACAAACGCTCTCTCTTCGGGTCTTTAATTGTTTTGGTTTAATCCGTAACAGTGTTGGTGTATTCCAGTGTACAGGTTAATGGAGTGAGTTAGTGACGCTCTCTCGTTTGGCTTTTGTTGAGTTTGCTATACTATTTTCTTCGTTCGCCCGATTCTGCTGTCCCTAAATCCAACGAGGAATCGCAGTTCAACGGGATCGTGGCGTGTTCGATGTTGCGAACGGTCGATACAATCGGCACTCTGTTAGAATTGTCGGTACGCAATTGCGACGGTGTTCGGTTGGTGTTTTATTTTATTTTTATTTATTTTAGCGTTTCGCGACAATTGTCGTTGCATACTGTGTCCGGCAGTGTGGATCACAGATGACAATGTATTTTTATATATTCTGTGTATATCCTGTTACTGTGTATATACTTTTACTTTGCCTAACTGTACTTTATTGGGGGTCTCTGCATTCTCAAAATTTCGAGCTCTCGATATTTAGAGTCGAGTGGATGTCAATTGCAAAATGTTATCGCGAAATAAAAAATTTGGCACAATTTTTCATGTAATTTTTTTTTTTTCGCCATTTTTACTGATTTTTTTTGACAATTTCGCATTGTAGCTGCAAAACTTGACGATATATACAAGAAAAAAAAAACTTACGATTCAATATAAAAACTGAATTTTACATGTAATGGAGACGAAACAAATTTCTTTGCGAACCAAAGTTTTTTTGAAAAAGATATTGGGGGTTTTTTTTTTAATTTACTACGGCGTATAAAAAAAATGTTTAGGTCTTGCAGATCGATAAATTGGATCACAAACACGACGATAGAATTAGAAAAAAATATATTTTTTTTTTCATGCTGTGGCGATTCAAATAGTTATTTAGATCATAATTTGCCATAAAAAAGACATTTCCTACAGTAAATAATAATTTAAAAGATCACTGACGGATTATTTTTATTTTGAACTCGAAACACGTTAATTTTTTTCTTTTTTCAATTTTTCAATTATTTAAACATAACGCGATCTCGAAAATTTCGAAAGAATTGAAAAAAAAAAAAATTTCAACTATTTTGATTAAATATGCTACTTGACTCAAAAAAGTTTAAAATCGACTCGGCTCGGCTCGCATAGGGGTAGTAACTAGCAGATTCTCATTTATATTTTATGCAGTAATACACCCAGATATAGAATGTTAAAAAAAATTGACACGGAACATAGTGGTCGGTGCTTTCGTTGTAATCATTTTTTTTTAATTTATAGCGCTGGTAGTGGTGTTGGCGGTATACCAGTGTGGAGGGAATTTTTGTTGTTGTTTTTGTTGTTTTGGAAAAGTAAAAAAAAAATCTGGGGTTATCCATGTACGGTATATTCACCTGTTCCGTTTTCCCCGCTCGGGCGGATTCGAGCGTCGTAACTCGTCGGTCCCAGGATGTCGTCCAGGACTTTCTTCTCCTTTTCTCTGAAGTTGACCTTTCCCTGCGTACATCTGTAAGAAAATAGTTAAAATGTTTGCATCCAATTTTGAAAAAATGTACAATTGTACAAATTTATAAAAATGCATAAATCCAAAAGAAGAGAAAGAGAACATTTTTTTTTTCGAGTCAGTTAACCACATTTCCCACTTCTTTACAGAAGTGTAATGTTTGAAATTGGAGCGTATTAAATCTTTTATATGTTATACAATGTTATATCTTCATTGAGAGCAAAAGCTCCTCTCGTGTTGTACATTAACCCATTTTGGCTCACAATTGCGACATTTCATCACATATACGTTATGTACTGTTCCCCTTATTCCACCGTATACCCTTTGAGATTTTTACGGTTCCCCCTCCTGACATTTCCTACCCGCACTCAGCTAATCTACCTAACCTTTCCTGTGCGTCCGCAGCCGACTTAGCTACATTGTACCGCATTTGCCGGGGACACGGGAAAACTGCGGATCACCGGAGCCGCGCGCCAACCGCGCATCCACCATTGTCGGTTATCTCGTCACATATATCATCATCATATATCATATATCATATTTCATATTTCGTCATCTATGACAAAAAGGAATTTTGCAAATTCTATAATATATTTACATTTTTCTAACGAAAAATTGTAACGGTTACCATATTTTTTAGCCTTTAGACATTTTCCGCGAAATTCAAATTATTTCAGCAAAAATAATTTTTAAAAATGTCTGCGTATGTTTGATTGAAATATTGAAAAATCGAGAAGAATTTCAGCCTAATAGCTCAGAGCATTTTTAAGTTACAGGGGTTTGCATGTCAAGACTTAGCGATCGATTTAGTTTCCGTGTGTCGATACGAAATGTGGAACGGTATGCCCAGTAGAACGAGCAAGGAATTGAGAAACTAATCTAACGTTGAACGAGGTAAACCGGGAGAGTTGCAGTCGGTGTGTTGGCGGATACTCCCTCGTTGAAGCCCGTCAGCCCTATCAATCAACGCGGCAACCGCGTTGGCGCTCCGTGCCCCGAGCGATGCGAGGGCGAATGCTCGTTCCCACCCCCACCGCCCCCCGCACCCCCCATCCCCCGTCTCCCATTCTCGTTCCATTTTCTATCGTGCTGCGCTACGGGAATCACGGATCTTCTAATTTTAATCGCCCGAGCGAGCTAACTCTCCCGAGCTCTTCCAATAGATCGCTTTACAAGGATCAGCATCGTACTCTCATCCAACATTCGGGCTTTTCTCATTATAGACTTCACCTGATCGGCGCACCCACACCTACTTCACAGCCCTTCCCTTCTCTTCCTTGCAATAAACACTCTTCTGATCTGTTGACGCATGACAACGCGTCGATCTCATCTCGTATGTCAACACATAATAACTTTCTGTCGCGCTACTGTCGTACAGCCGCAAGCGCGTTCGTTCGGCTCATCTGGCCGTCGGCATTCCTTCATTTGCCAGTCAAACGACAATTCTGAGAACCCTCGTTATTACACATATTTTTTGTGACGAATCGATGCATTTCAACGAATTTACATTTCTTCGTTATAAATGAAAAAATTAAGATGGTTAATTGAAGGATAATAATAGCCTCCCAACATTTTTAATATGGGAAAATGTATTTTTACTGACAAGAACTGTTTACACATCGCTTATAGGTGAATTATTCAAAATTCAAATTTTTCATTTTTTTTTTTAATGCAATTTAATCGTAGTCCATTTTACCCCTTTTTTTCGTCTTAATACTCTAAGGGGTGTGACAAATTTATTTTTTGGTTGTAGAAAGCTATTATGCAAATCGAAAAAATCCCTGAATTGCTAAAACAGACCATTTTGCCCACTTTTTCCTGTATATAATCATTTTTCCCGGATAACTTAGAGCTTTGCGTTTGCGTGTAAATCTTTGATTTCGCCAAATTCTGGTTTTTTGCCTCTTTGGCCCTTTGTATTCTTTTGTATCTACAGTTGTAACATGACTTGTCGATGTATACAACGAAGGGAACAGAGGCCAACTCCTTCGGATGGCAAGTAGAAACGTTCCACCGGCCCGTGTTCTTACATCCAGTGCTACTGGCTGTAACCAGGCGATCTGAATTGCGGAGAAGGGGACTTAGCAGGCACGCGGAAGAGGGTTAACTCGAATGAGGCACGGAGGCATTAATGAGGTCGCTTCGGCTCCTGTGTTAATGAAAAAGCACACGTACCGAACGTATATACATCTTAGACACCGCGGAACCCACTATGTAACCAGCGGTTGTTCTTTCTTTGTCACTTCGAATTCCAGTGTGTCTGCACGGTCTGCACGTTAGCGGTCGGATCTTACGGATCTCGTTGTTATAGATTCAACCCCCACAACCCTCCCCTCGACGCACCGCCATTCTCCCCTCTACTATTGCGCTTTCTACAATGGCAGTCATAAAAGCTGCACAGTAAAAAAGCTACGAACATTCCTTTTTATCACACCGCCACAATCTTTTTCTTGGTAAAGTTTAAAAAACGTGAAAAAAAAAAAAAAAAAAATTACTACAATTTCACGAAATTTATTGTTAACTTTAAAAATATTTTTTTTTGTAATAAAATAGAAAGATTTGTGGATGTTGGCGGACAAAAAATTTTTTTTTTAAGTACGAACTTTTTTTACCGTGTAGATATGCAGCCGAATAGATCTGCTCGTTGTATAATAGAACATTCACTCAGGCTATGGGTACTGTCAGTGCCGAATTTTGTTCCAATATACAATCCTGCAGAACAAACCTAACCTGACACTATAACGAGTATAGTATTCAGAGTCCTCAGCTAGAATCGGTACTTATCCCATGTCTACTTCGCCATTTTTTATCGCGGTTAGTGTGGAAGCGAATTCGTTCGAAAAGGTCACCGGAAGTAGTGAAAGAAACGTACATGTCTCATCCGGATCACATATTCTTCAACCAGACCATGGATCAGGTCGATATTGGTGTCTTTCTTTTTTTTTTTTTTCGAGACACCGGCATTATCCGTTATTATCCTTCTGGTCGTGATCTTGAACAGCCCGTGACTGTCAGTCGCTTTTGAGTTGCTAAGAGCGTACGAGTGCACTCTCGAGTGTGTACTCGACGAATACAACTCCGTCGTTCCAACTCCCCCAGCAAACACAGAGCGTAGCAGCTATGTTACATTCGAGGCATAAAAACGTAACGTTGTTACATAACATTAACGTCAGTTTAAAGATAAATTTAATTAAATGGTGCAAATATTTAAAAAAAAAATTATTTTTGCGAAAAATATGTCACGAACTATTATTTTTTTTCATGCAAATTGTATGAAAAAAAAAACAATAGTTAAATTCCATTTTATATACTATAAAATTGTTTTACATATTTTGATAAATATTCTCCTTTTTTTATACTTGGTCCGTATCATTTTGTTTTATTGATTTATTTTTAAAAATAATTTTTTTAATAAAAAATTTATTTTTTTTAAGTCGCTTTTAAAGAGATTTTTTTTAAAGGGAAAATACGCAACTGGAACATTGAAATTTATTGTCACTGAATGGACATTTGATTTTTTATTGTTCAATCTCAAAATGAAAATCCCAGTACCCAGTTTTATCATTAGAAAGAATACGCTGTTTCTTTTATTTTCATTTCCGAAATAGGAAATAGAAACAATCAACGTGTTAACGACAACAGAAAAACAGTACGACATTCAATGTGTTTGACCTGCTGCTGTCAAAGACAGCACCTTGTTCATTTTTTTTTTTTTTTTTTTTTTTTTTCATTACTCGAACGGCGGATAGCGGATGATATTCTGGCGAAATATTTAAACCAGTCTGAAGCCCGAGGCTAATCTCTGATGAGAAACTTCGCCTCCCGTTTCGTCACACACCGTGATATAAGAAACACCCGTGGCTGCTGTGGCTTCTGACTCAGCTGGAGTGCCAGAGCTATTCAGAAAGCCTCTCTTGTACTCTCTATTATAACTTTTACGAGCCGCTGTACTGCAGCACTTTATGCCATCGGCGCATCGCACCCTCGCGTCAACTCATGGCAAAGCACCCAGTGGTTCATTCACGACACACTGTCACTGAGAGCGCGAAATAAATTTCACCTTTAGTTTCCGGTCAGGTAATTCCTCCCATAAAAAAAAATCCATTGGCGGAATACCAATTATTATTTCCATTGAATATTCTCTATGAACAAATGTTCATATCTGCCATATCGTTGCATAGAGTAATCGTAATTATTTGCGTAGTTTTCTTGGCGAAGCGCTCTATCGATTACCATTAAAAAGATTTCACCGACTATCATTGGTTCTCTATTAAAAATAATTCAATGGGGTTTTGCTGATGGTATCAATTCCAATTATATTACCATTTAAATTTCCAATTTATTCGTATTCGTAGGATGGTATTCTTATTTCTGCTATTAGAATGATGGAATCTATTTGTAAAATGGAACCCCCTCCCCCCTTTTTTAGTGGTATTCTTATCGCGTAATACAGACGGCATGTTAATTGCATCTAACGAATGTGAACACTAATATACTGCATACAATTAACTGAACTGAATTTACCTCATTCTATCAAAGAGAATTATGCATCTTGAATGACGAGTTGTGCATTTTCGATGAAAGATTATTCTACTGGTTTAATTATCCAAGTCGATAAAACTAAAAAATGATAATTAATTTTCACCGTATTGATGGAAAAGGGATTGCATCGCGACAGAAAGCCTGCCATAGACTTTCCGCGGTTACATCTCATTTCCTGAGTGGTTGAGGCGAATTGGTTCAATATGGTTAGGAGCGCGAAATAACCGTGCGGATTGCGAACTGCGGCGAGAACGATAGGTACGCAATCGGTACAGTAACAATGTGGTGTAAGCTTATGGAGCCGCTCGTCGGGGCTTTGCAGTGCTCGACAGAGCTTAACGACTACAGTTTGAAGTACGGAGGCAGTTGCATTAGCAGAAGCAGCGAGTCAACAAACATGATGGGGACAGAGATGAGGATCGATCAACAAGTGACGCGACTGGTTTAATTTCCATACAAGTAGACAATACGATACATGTGTAATTTACAGACGCACGCAAATTAAAAATTCCATTTTAATTTTTTTTTTATCGAAATTTTTCTCGTTCCTTTTTTCATAATTTTGATTTTCCCCGAAGCCTATGAAATATTGATGTTTTTTTTTTTTTTTTTTTTCAATGTCCAATCGGATTTGACAAACTTACAGAATCGAATATAATTAGTTTTTCATCGGTTGGCAATAACCGAATGGAAAGGCGTTCTTTTAAATGTAATGTTCAATGGAACAGAAATACCATTCGATAAATGCAAAACGGAATCGGCAATTGGTTGATAGTAATACGTGGAAATGACCCAATTACCAAAATTCTATTGAATAACTGTTAGCAGATGGTATCCAGGAGAATGTTTTCAATGTTATTTAACAGCAGACCTGACTAAGGCAACAAAGTCCTCCACCGAATGACTGTGTAGAAGAAACACAACAACCGAAACGATGCTATCGCCATTGCGATAAAGAGTAACACTTGAGAACACGCTGTTCGCCTGATAAAAAAAGGAAAGCTATTGATTGCTTCACCTGCGATCAAGTAGGACATCAGGGCAAAGATTTGGACGACTAAAGCCACTAAGGACCATGTCGATAACTTCGAAGAAGTTTCCGAAGAGAAAGACAACGACATATACACACGTGTTGTGTATAGAATGTCTGTTGACACAGAAAAGCACAACTTACATATCCTACCGGATGCAGGCGATATTATCAGTTTTATAAAACCGATACCGATCCTGGAACAGTTTATGCTTTCCGCGTGATGCGACAGACACCACAGATGATCTTTGCCACGAGTTTAGCGCCATTTTAATAACGCTTCGTTATAACGCATTTTAATAACGTTTCGTTGATCTCGCAAACCTGAATCGCTATTTCCGTATAAATAAGCAACAAATTTCCGGAGAACTTGTCGCTGTTGATAATACCCGATTACATGATAGCTTCGTTATCAGTTTTGGAAAGGAACGCCTTGAAAATTTTTAACGACTCGAATTCAAATAGGGAATCAAAGAGCTCGAATCACAAAGACAAGCCAACCACCGGACGCGGTCACTCCGGACAAGTTTACAACTTTCTACACTGAAAGAAATTATGAATTTGGAGAGCTAATCGTTCATTGGGACGACTACTTTTCAAGAAAAAAAATTGGTTGGACCAACCAACGCATTTTTTATTAGTCCTCTAAACTAATTGTCGGTTTTTCCAATTCGTAATTTTTTCACTGTAAGGGTTGTCTTAAAAATGAATAGACG
Source organism: Buathra laborator (assembly GCA_934046635.1). Classification (NCBI taxonomy): domain Eukaryota; kingdom Metazoa; phylum Arthropoda; class Insecta; order Hymenoptera; family Ichneumonidae; genus Buathra; species Buathra laborator. The sequence continues at coordinate 16,102,884 of OW203892.1, forward strand.
GCTGTGGAATTTGAGAATAATAAAGGAATTTGACATTAACTTACCTCGAAGAATGTAGCAGGGCTGTCAGTAACGCTACCAACGGTAGTACTCCAGGCCACATTGCGGCGGCCTGCAATCAAAGATAATATTGTATGTATAGCGGTTTGTAGAATTTGTATCGAATACAGCACGCAGTCCGCCATTTCGGCGGACTTATTGGCATTTTTCAACGCCCTTATACGGCGAAACGCCTGAATTATCCATCCCATTGATACTCTCAACCCCTCAATATACTCAACCAATGTCAGTTTATCCCGCGATAAAGCTTTTTTTTCTGTATCCTATTGTCTCTCGTAATGGGCTGTGGATGTGGACTTTTATCATTGTTCCTTCAGTTCCTCTCCCAGAAAGCCAAAACCTGATTAACTGACCTTCTCATAGAAAGCCTTTGTGAACGGAGGTAAAAAATATGAAAAAGCGATGTGCAAATTTGATTTGAAATGTTTTTTCATCATATTACGGCTCGTCAACATTTTTTTTTTTCGTCTTCATCAGCGTGTTGAGGAGTTTTTTAGATTATATAATTTGAGGAGTGTTTTTTGTTTCACCGAACTACAATACTGTGTTTTGCATATTTTGAATGTGACGACGAGGAAGTTGAAAATTGAAAATATTCTACGAAGGGCACAACTATACGGAGGGTGAAAATGAAGAGCGATGGCTTCGAAAGACACAACTGTAAAACGCGTTGGACTAACACGTGTGTAATATCTATAGAATTCTGAAGAGACGCTCGTAGATAACTCGAAACTTTTGTCCAATATATCGCAATTATATAACGTTAAGAGCGAAACGCGACTTTAATCTACTAAAAAGCCCAACGGGTGGCGTGTCGAACTCCTGGCTTTCACAATTCCGCATTCCCTATCTCCCTCTTCCGTCAAAACCGACTCGGATCTATTTTTATCCGGAAATTGGCGCTGCTTTCTATCAATCATATACAATTTTTTTACGAGTTTCCAAAAGCCTCAGTTGATGCCCTCCATCCCCTCGGGGCAAAGTGCCATCGGAAATATTAACGCAAGCTGGATGAGCGTTAAACGATATATACGTATCTCTCTGGAGGGCCGCAGTCGTCTTTGAACTTTGTGAAATGCCTAATCATCGGAGCGAAAAAAATCATTCCAATTTATCTCGGGATCGGTGGGCACATTGATACTGCCTAAGCCCGGAGTACGTCGTAGAATGCGTATGGTTTATTTTTTTTATTCTTACATCCGGATTTTTTAGAATTAAAAAGTACTCCCGAAGACCACGGGGAGTAGCAATGATATTGGTTATCTACCGTAATCTCGAACGGATATAAACTTTTCCACGTCTGAGAAAAACTTCCATTCAATAACCGGAGTTTGGCTTCGATCGCACTAATGTCTACTGGGAAACTTTTTGCTCGTGGGTAGTCACGACCGCTCGGAGCTACGACCGTCGGCAATTTGAAGTTCATTCGTTGCAGAGAAGGGCGGAAGGGAGGGTAACATTCTAAATCTTTCAAACGATTTCGCGTCTCCCGCAGAGTGTATTTTCAAAGGACTCTCGAATTGGCCACGACGAGGGGTGATCCTTTATCAGGAACGTGATTGCACGATAATCCAACCCCCACCGCCCCCCACACTCCTCCACGCGCACTTCGACTGATTCCAGCTTTCGTCAAGATTCCGTAATACTGCTTGAATAAAAATGCCACTTGATTTTTTTTTCTCTATATATATCCCTGCCGTTATTTTGTTGAACGTGCTTAAGCCGCTGAAATCCGTTCGCGGCACTTTCAAAAACAGACGACGTGGCTCGGTAGTGCAGACATTTTTTTTCCAACCCCTAGTAACACAATGCGCGCGACTACGGAAAGCTCAAGGACGCAGAATTCAGCACCATTCAAGAGACTTTAATTTCATTATCAAAAGTTTTGGCATTATAGTATCGTTACGAAAAAAAAAATGAGAGAGAAATTAGGACATCGGGAGCTTTTGCCAACGGATACATCGACCAGAAAGGCTCATTTAACTTCTCATCGTAGACATTCCGAATAAACAGGGGAAAAAGGGGCAAGACGGACTGGCCAAGGAATGTAGGTCGCTGCTATGATTCTAGAGGCCTGAATTGACTCTTTATTAACAAGAAATTAAATGCATACCAAATATTTTTAATTTCTGAAAAAAAAAATACAATTCGGGGGCAAAATGGGTTTTTTTTCATGTTTTTTGTTTTTTTTTGTAAAAAAAATCATGTTTTTTTTTGTTATTGCGGCTTTTCGAGATATCAAGATAAATATTCCTTCACAACTTAAACGACCGCGAAGCATGTTTGGCAACAATGATACGGTTGTAAGGATTTTACGAACATTTTTATTTTTTGTACTACGACTGCGATAACTTTAATTGTTTTTTTTTAATTTATCGCGCTAATCCGATTAAATTCGTAAATAGAGCGACAAATGAATGAAACGTTGGTATTTGTTCCATAATGTAGAGCAGAGTGGAGCAAACCAATCGTTGCGGAATGTAGGAATTGTTTGACTGGTCCATTTTACCCCTACAATCTCCCCTACACGTTTTATAGCTCCCCGGGATAGCGTGACACTTCACGATACATCTCGTACACCTCATTGGACCGAACATTACGTCCATTGACCGCCCCAATCGCCAATATTCAGTAGATAGCACACCCACAGAGAACAAAGTAAATGAAACAAATCGACCAATGCGTTATCGCTTCTGAACGTTATTCTTTCATTCTTCACGAGTTATTCACATCTCCGCTCCATTTGAAGAAAGAGAAAAAAAATGGTGCGCGTTGAAGAAACCTCTATCGGAATCAGAGTAGTCAGCGATTACAAAAATTGATATAAAATAAAACGAAAAAAGCAAACATAACATGGATTAAAAAAAAAAAAATTTCACCAATTTTACGTGATAAAAAAAAAATTCTCAGTAATTCTCCCATTTTTCGCCGGTTGCGCCATCTACTCTTTTTGTCCCGCTCTGCCGTATTCCCTTCTCCAGCGGAAATGGCTTATTTATTTAATTAAAAATTCGAAATATCATTTCATATGTATTAAGCAATGTAATTATTATTATTTTTCTGATTTTCATTTTCAATTTTTTTTTTACATTTCTGGCTGATTCTTCCGAGTGGAATAAATCATTTAAATAGAAGTATATTCAGTCAAAGTTCGACACAGGAAATATCTTTAATGTACAACATCTACATGAGAACGTATTTTCGTGACGTGCGACCCTAACACTTCCGGGACGAGTCGCGCCCATAGAAGTTTCACTACAAAAACGATTTCCTCACTTGTCACAGAGGACGTTCGTGATGCTTGAGGCGGTGTAGCTATACGAAAATGGAGAACCCCAAAGAAAAATGAAATATTGCTGTTCTGGCGGCTAACCTCCTCCCCCCCCCCTCTCCCCCCGCACGCGCTCTAGTAACTCTAGCAACATCGAGGGGTGAAGGTGGCGATGTGCGAGGAACGACGATTTTTCTTTTCCCAAATCGTTATACCACCCTCACGCGCGACGTTTCTCACCCGTGTGCGCACCCTGCATCACGAGAGTTTTTCTGGGGTTGCTGCGCGCCGTTGGTACGCGCCTGCTCTACGTCAACGTTGTACCCCCACATTCACAACCCCGCTATACTAGCGCCTTCGCCGCGAACCCTCATCCCAAATGCTTTGCGGATATCCGAGTGATTGGATCGAAGATGGCGGGACAGATTGTCGAAATTGTGCGCTTCCTTCGCGACAAATTGGTTACTCCTAACTTAGTTCCAGGAATAATCTATATTTTGTGGTGATAAGTCGATATGGGATGTATTGCGCGCCGATTTGAAAAAAAAAGAAATAACAATAGGGTGAAATATGATCTCGTAGAATCATTTTGATATTAATAATAATATTTATGCAATTTTCGAACGAAGATCTTTATGCGAATTTATGCGAATTTAAGCGAATTTCGGAAAAAAAAAAATACCGATATTTTTATAGAAAATCTGGAGAATTCTTATTATCAAAAAAAGTATTTTTTTCATAGTGTATCGTCACTTCTTCAAAACGCCGCGTATTTTTTTCCAATCGGTTCATTAAAATTTTTTTTAAATTTAAATTCCGTAATTTTTTTCACATTTTCTACCATTTTTGTTTCCGTTTAAGGCGCACTTCATCGCCAATTTTTGTTTCTATAAACTAGCGATAGATTTTTTTCAGAAGGAAAATTACTTAACTACATTCATTCGACGCGTCTCGACAAAATAAAGAAAAAAAATATGGGGCAAAATGGACTCCTGCTCGATCGTCGTGCACATTGATACATTTTTAATTTATATACAATTCGCGAGTTATATGATATATTGTAACTTTTTTCTCGATAAAATATGACTGCATAAATAACCAAACATCAGATCATAATAATACAACAATACAATCGGAAAATTGTACATTTTCTGAATTTTTTAATTTCATTACATTACGAAACAAATCTGTTCCTCGTCTTTCTTCGTAAATTTCGAGACATTACATTTTGTTTGCACTATCACGTACATCCGGTATCTCGTCGTGCACCGGTAGGTGATGGGGGGAAATAGTCAGATAGTCGGGTGATCAACTTGCATTTAGGCACGAGGCCAATGTCATCACAACACCTCAAAGTCGAGAGTTCAACTAATCACCCCATTAACCCGACACGTATGAATTTAATAATGATGGCTAATCACGATAAGACTCTGATAGTTTGTAGAGAATAATATGACGTAACAATTTTTTCCACGGTGTTTTGAATAAAAAAATAACTAACACACCGCAGATCATTCTTTGAATAACATCGCGTCAAAATTTCAAGACTGACCCCACATGTTTCCGAATTAACACGTTTCGATGCAATTTATTAACATTGTTGCATTGTTATTAACAACAATTAACATTGTTGTTTCGATGCATTTTAACTAATTTTTAATTAATTTCAAATAAAAAAAAAATATTTTAACTAATTTCTAGACGCTAAATGAATTAAATACATTCACTCCGCGCCTCCGAAGAAAAGAAAATGAAATTGGGGCAAAATGGACTCGTTGTCTATCGTCGTAAAAAATTAATAAATTTGTAATTTGAAAAGTTGGATTGTTGTTTAATTTGTAAATGCCAAGTGATTTAACCGAGGAATACCATCGTGCTGTTTTACGAAATTTCATTATATTTTAATGGATCCGTTTTGCCACCGTAAGGAAACATACCGCTGTAGTTAATTTTTTCATTAATTAATTTGCTTACATTACGGAACAAGTCCATTTTGCCCCTTTCTTCGTATAATTCGTGACGTTCCATTTTACCCTACCCTTCCTTAGTTGTAAACGATAATGAAAAACTTTGCTGCTTTAATGAAACATAATAATAATTTTCGAAAAAAAACCATCTATAATTTTAATTCGAAACTATCATAATAATATTTAAGGGTTATCTGCAAGATATCGTTTTGCAAATAAAATATCCGTACAATTCCGCAACGCGTCAATGTGCATATGATGCATATAGCATAATAAATGAATCCCATTTCCCAACGCTAGGGAATTCAACAATGAATATTGCGCGGTTAAAAAAACAATTAAATTCATTATCTCCTCCCCCAGCGTTTATATCGCATAAATGGTTTATTATATCAACGAAGGCCGGACACACGAAGGTGGTCGCGATGACATGCAACACATTAGCCCTATAAATAGCTACCGAGGTCTGCAAACATGCCTTGCGTGTTGAACCCCAAATGGTTCTCCCCCTTCGTGATATTATTATATCCTCCCCCGATTAATTGGGGATTTATTTATTTCTATTGTACCCAAAGAAGTAAAGGATCCTTTCCGACAACTTAGTTAATAACTTCGGCTCCCAATGGCGATAATACGCAATTGTTATGATTATCTGACGATTCTGGCTATTTATGACACGGACTCGTAGAGCATAAAAGTAACTTGGCACGAGTCACACAAACCTTCTCTTTCAATCCCTAAATGCGATCCGGAATGCTTATCACTCAAGTTTTCGATCGATTTTCGTAGTCGCGATGATTAATGTGCATTTTTGGCGTACCAACACTTCGTGTCTTTTTTCTGAATATGTTTTTCAGATATGTGTTGAAGCATTCTGAATACATCGACATGGAAATCTCGAAAAAAAAATTATAAGTGAAACTAACAAAAATGTCAGTACGATGGATTTTATTTTATCGATTGGCAATTATTAGCACGCAAGAAACGATATTTGACCCAATTCACGCGAGAAGAGTGGATGATTCGGGTCAAGCGGATGCCTAATAGTCACAAAACATTCGTACTGTTTACCTCTAATTAATAAAATGGCCACATGTCGCCATTGCAATGATTTTAAGTAGCGGAATAAAATATTGCATAATATCGATGATGTACGTATTATTTTTAAAGCCACTCGTAACAGAAACGAGACGGTAATCGGAAAAGGGATTCGGCGGAACGTGCTACTCATTGTAGTTGAGAGAAACGCCCCCCTAGAGAACAAGCGAGAAGTAGATAAATGCTTCCGTTTATGAGACTTGTCTCCAAAATTGGACAGAGAATCTTCTTAATATTTGGTCTTAAACCAGGTCTTTCGCTCCGGTAGTTTTTTAACCCCGTTGTACAGAAATTGGCGAGGATAGTCACGACATCGTATTGTTTTCCACCGGTTTACCGCACCTCATTACTAAAATTTACGTAACTTTGAATACTCATAATAAAAAGAATTATTCTGTCAAAAAATCTTTTAAAAAATGTTATCATAGTACATTTTGCTTGATTTTGGTTTGATTTTCATTTTGGTAGATTTGATACGAACGATGATTTGCTTTTTACAACGCGGATGCGATTTCTGTTCGAATTATGCAATTCATCATTTTAAAAGCGAGAGAAAAACCCGTTTCATCCAAAGCTTACAAAAAATTCAGAAGAGTTTAATTTCTTCGGAATTCATAATTACGAAGGTTAAATGGCCAGTTTCACCGAGATGTTTGTATGTATATCGAAAAAACAATACAAAGCCATTCTGATAAATATTTTTGTATAACGCGTTATCATCGGGATTAATGAATAAGACGTAACGAATGTAATCTCTACGATGAAATTTCTATCGACGGAACACCTTGCGTTGCCTATGCCAACGATACAAACGACGGCTGAAATAATCTTAGCGGGAATTGTTGATTAAATTCTTTAAAAGTGGACAATCTAAATCCAAACCGCGATTTCCAAAAACTATTCAAGTGCTCCGAAACAGTTTGATATTCGATTTAAGATGCGCCGAGTTGGAAATAAACAGTGTAGCCGTTGTAATGCACATAGCGCATTTATATAAGGGCGACAGAGGCAAAACGAACTATCGGGGTAAAATGGACCGGGCAAACCTAACATCGATACGGGGTGAAAGTGGCTAAAAAATTCAAAGTTAAAGTCGTCAGTCTGTTCAAAAAGTAAAAAATTCCATAGAGTTCGAACCGTCGTATCCATATTCTCCAAACTCAATGCCAAACATGACGATATTACATCGAGTTGTCTACAAAGTCTTAAGATATCAAAAGATCGAAAAGCGTTGAGATTGAAATTTGTCGATTTCCAAAGGTGACCCATTTTGCCCCCGAACTGTATTTGTTGTTCTCGGAAACTCGAAATATTTGTTATGAATTTAATTTGCAAATGAACAAACGATCCATGCCTCTGAAATGATGTCAACAGTCTGTATGCCTAAATCGGTCCGTTTTATCCCGGTCTCTCCTACCAACACATCGAATGATATCACCGAAACTTCTGAAAGTACGCAGTTCGCTCCCTTGTATCATATGGCGAAAGCCGAGAGGCAAATCTCACGCTGTGTTTTCGAGCCTCGAACGTGCTGTAGTAATGTTGTAGGTTGCTGCCACAGAGTACAGTTACGCGTTGTTGTGTGGAGAACAGAAGCAGCGACGAGCGCATCGTTATTCTCAGAGTAAAATCGCATCAAGGTCGTCACTTTGTTAAGGAGGGATAGTAGCAGTACTAACGTTATATGGGGTTATATACCGGGGCTGTAAACCACGGGGGCAGGAGGGGGTGGGGGGGTGCAATGACGCGCGCAGCAGGAATGTACAAGTGTTAAGGGTAACTGTCGACAAGCAGATCGGGTGTAGTCACTATGAGTGATGCTTGGCCTACCGCTGCTTCTGGTTAACAACGGCCCATTCCGCACCAGAAAACCAGACGTTGGCATACTCGCCAATCTCGACTAGACGGCAAATGCGTTAAATGAAATTTCTCTCCCTCAAAATTATCCCATTACCCCATCGACTCGTCTGCTTGGCATCGATTGATTCTTAGAAAATAGCCGTTGAATCTCATATCAAATATTGACGAAAGCAAAAAAAAAAAAACAACGCTCTACCCTCAGGAATCGGAAATTCAATTACCGAATCGCGAAATATATAACACAAAAAAACGTATATGCGTTTAGCTATGAATATAAAAAAAATCCCCAGTACGAGACTTTTTTCTAGAAGGCGAAAGAAAAATCTATTTATTTCTATACGAATGTTAAAAAAAAATGCCGACTTCAAGGATTATTTGTACGCGGTAAAAAAAAAAATTCCCTGTCCGATTACTTTGAAACTATCAAAACCACCGAGAAAAAAATATTTCGCTAAAATAAATTTCCATTGTATTTCATCATTGAAACGCACTGAACCATTCGTTCGAAAAAATTGGCGGAAATGCGCAGAAATAAAGACATGCGGTATACACAATTTAAATTCGATCGGCCGGTGTGTACTGCCGATTTTTTAATTGGTACAATTCACGTGTATCCTACGCGAAACAAACTGTTTCCCATTGTGGAAGACACATTAACACTATATATAGGACGTTTATTGTGCTGTAAGATCCGCGATTGAAATACGCGAAGAGTCCGTATACGTTGAAAGGAGGGTAATCACTGCAACACACCGCGTATACACACCCAATAAGTGCAAATGTGACAAAATCACTGACGACTCCTTTTCCTATCCGCACCCAAAAAAAAAAAAAAAAAATGTTCTCTTGCCGCGAACGGTACACGCAGAGGGCTAACAAGCCGGAGGACATAACCAGAAGACGACAGCACAGCCAACAACCCCGGATTTCCCTGATTTCCATCAGTTTCTTTCGTCAAGTCCCACCTATGTTTCTTTGACGCGTTACATCCATTCGCCGTTAACCACTATATATATCCTCTACTCTCGCTCACCTTCGACGCTTTTACTCCACCCTCGCGATAGTCTCGCAAACTCCCTATCCCGACCACCCTTTCTCGAACGAACGGTTTAGTGTGTGTGTATCTGTCTATGTGTGTGTACCTTTCGTCGCACCCGATTTATTAATCCGCACCACTGTCCCGTAACCCACATCCAGCTTAAAGGGGTTTGTTACGATTGGGGCCCGTCGCAATCTCGAAATTATAACGATGAAAAGATAACCATCAATACCGGACAAACGGAAAAACTGATTCGCGAATTTTTATACTTTGTTATTTTTTTTTTTATTTTTTTTTTTTTTCGGGAATATAAAAATATATGGGAGAAAAAAATATGATTGAACTCTTCCTACCTGGAGAGGATGAAAATCCTAGGCAATCAAGGCCCAACGGCGTGGCGTAGCTGACATGGCGCCCTCCGATATTGCTAGCTGCTGGTCCAGTTTCGCAAGCGTCCTACCTCGGGGGTTTCGTCTCCTGGACTGCCGTCGTTGAGAGGCCTACAGCCACTCACACCGACTCTCTACCTGGTTGCTGGTGCGCTATTGATCTCGGCCCAGACACCCGACGACCCACGCAGACGCTTAGCGTTGCCGCGTCGCTTTAGCAACGTGACGTCATTCACCACCCTCCGTCATTTCTGCGCTGCTCCCAACCCCCCACTCCCATTTTCTGCCGCGACCGCCCTTACGCCTCGCTCGTTTCACTACTTCTCTTCACCGTCGTCGTCGTCGTCGACGTCGTCGTCGTCGTCGTCGTCGTCGTAATCGTAGTAGACGTTTGTACCCGACATGTACTACCAACGTTCACACTGTTAGTGTAAAATCATCGATGCTGTACATCCCCCACCCCCTTTACCATTCGTGGCGTATAAGAGACCACCTAATCGACATATCAATTGCATTGTTTTTTATTCAAATCGCTTACCCAACGAGAGCTCCTGCGGCGCGAGCTCCCGGGGAGTCTGACGCTGATGCTGCTGCACACGCCCGTCGTTGCAACGACCCCTGAGTTTCGTTCCCGTTACGAAAAATCGACGCGCGGAATCCCTAGATCGGGGATAAGCGTAACGCGAATACGGTTTATAGATGAGGAATCTTTGATTACAGAACTTTCTTTTTTTTTTAATTTCGGGAAATAATAGAGATAATTGTTTTTTGGTAATCGTTATTCGGATTAAATTTGTATTTTATGTTTTCGTGGAGTTACTATGCGTGAATTGTTTACCTCACGGATATAGGAACGTTTGGCGATGGTGTTTTTGTTCGGGGATAATGGAATGATGCTTAATGCATTTTCCGTAATTTCCATTGCGGTGCTATTGGTAACAGCATTGATTATAGCATTTGTTGGATTCGATTTTGGGGAATAAAATGTTTGATTAGCGCTTCAGTGACTCTCTGTATATTGTTATATCCGCGATGGTGACGGATGCACATGAGGCGGTAACAATTGTTATCAAGAGTTTGTTTATTTGATTTTTATTCGATTCGGTATTACGGTAACACGATTGATAACTCGTCATTGTCTTGCTAACCGATTTTACATACTCGTTATCAACGGTTGCCGCAATTTTTAACAGAAAAATCAGCCGATCGGTCCATACGCGAGAAACATGCAAAAAGTAACGAAAAACATTGCCCGATCGGAAAATAAAAATGTGGTCTGTTTCTCTTGTATTTATGAATACAAGAAAAAATTCCGAAAATTGGCAATATTCACATTTTACTATTTCAATCATTTCCTTTGCACACAAAGGTTCCGCTGTAAGAAAGCCAACAGAGTACACAAAGCTTTTCAATAGTAGAATCTTTGTGGCTAAACGAAAATAACCAAAAAGCAATAATGTAAAAATGTATAATATATTTAGTTTTTTACTTTTCTCAAATGTTTATAACTAAGTCGAAAAATGTTCGGAAAAAGTTCAACACGAAATGTAGAATTTTCGGATGTACTTTTGAATTAAAAATCATTGCAATAGTGAGTTATCAATTGATTTATACACTTTAATGCATTTTTAATGTTTAATCAACGATCTCCTAGTGACGAAACAAAAAAAATCGAAGCCAACCGCAAAAATGGAAATGCCGTCAAGCAATACGGTTTCCCTTTTCGGAAAGATCGAAAAAAAATAAAGTCCGTTTTTTCAACTAATTTGTGTTCTTTTTTCGGACTCGACGGATATTTCGATGGCTTTACATTTTTTTCGTCTTCCGTTCACGATTTTTAAATTTAAATCCGCGCCCTCGAGATATGTGGAGTTAATCGAACGAACAATTTTTTATGTTTTTTTAAATACGTAGTCGAAAAAGATTTTAATATCGCGCGAGCGTCAACGACCACACACGTACGATTCTTGGTTGCGCACAACGACCAGGTACCGTAAGTAGTTCTCATTAGGTTTAACGAGTGCGGGACAGGGATTACAATTTTTTTTTCTTTTTCCGCGAAGCGGGACTACAGATTTTCCACGGTTTTTATAACTCAGCGGGTCATTAGAACGATTTTTAGCTTTCTTTCCACGCCTTCGCATTCATAATCAGATAGCGGATGGTAAACTGGTTTTACGTGTTTCTGTATAAAATAAAATAAAATAAAATAAAATAAAATAAAATAAAATAAAATGCGCGTCAAAGGGGGGGGGGGGGGGGGAGCAATTAAAAAATTGAATGCCCAGCGACTTCGGATAAACTGCGTCGGGGATGTCTTCTACATTTATGATAAATACCCCGATTCCGCACCATTTTACCGACCAATCGAATACAATTTTTCCCCGAAACGTTAAATACGCGTGAAATCGGATTTTTGTATTCGTAAATAAGAAAACATTGAAAATTTAATGACAATAATCGAATGGACATTAATCCCATTTTAGAAATGTTTATAAAAAAAATACGATATGAATGTATCTTTCAACGAATGAGAATATAAATGTCGGCGCAAGTCGGAATTATAGACTTCGCGAAACCCCATTGAATTATTTTGAAAAAAAAGTTAATTAATAGAAAAAAAAAGATAATTAATAGGAAACTCGGCTAAGGGTTTTGGCGTCTAATTCATCGACTCCCGACTGATCCACGTTCGCCTCGAAAATGCAATCGCTCGGTAATCGAGAACGTCAAGCGCCATATATATATACATATATATATCGTCGTAACACATATATCGCGATGATCTTGTATAAGGGGTCGGCATATGTTTTGTCGAGTACGTTCGTGAAATACTCGACTGAGTGTCATAAAAATTCGGTGAAAAGTGCTTACCGTGAATCCTGGGAACAAAAAGTATAACTCGGCAACTCGTCGCGCGATGTATAACGCAGGAGCTGAGTGCTGAGTAGAACGTAAAATATGTTGGCCTGGAATATTGTCGCGCCAAGTTAATAACGTGCCATTCAACTGTGGCAACCGTCCGCAGTGTCGACCGCTTGACAAAAACTGGTATTTTCGCTGTAACACCAAAACTCTCTCGTCGAAGAGGAGATCCGCAACGAGCGGCTCGACAACGAGTAGATACAACTTGTTTCGCACTTTTGCATCGTACCGCGGCTGCTCTTTCATTACGAAACAATAAGGAGTCGCATCCTCGACTACAAAATGTGAAAATCGTTTGTTGATTTTTTTAATGTAAAACGTTTTCAGAAAGAATGTTGAAAAAAAAAAAAATGATTATTCAAATAAAGTTGAATGCAATTAGAACGCGCGATTTTATAGCGAACGAATGAAAATTTACGAAATGATTTTTATCAACGAAAATTCTTCGCGTAATCTACAGATTTTTTCTATAGTTCACAATGTTAACTCCGTGTGAAAGCGACAAATTATTTTGTCGAAGATATCGAAAATGTTCGATTCGCGAAAAATGACTTTAGTTACTCGTTCTCCCGTAAAGAACTTCCGGTATCTGTAAGTCGCGTTAACGATTTACGATATGCAGTGCAACGATAATCTCTCGAATAAACATTTATCAATATTATTCAAGACGATAACTCGTGATTTATGATTGAAAAAAAAAAAAAAAAATCCACTATATGATTTTTGTAAAAATCAAAATTAACCTCCAATTATTACGAAAAACTCCGTTTTTAAATATTAACGAATATCAAAAGATTTACCACGGTACAAAAAAGAACTGTTTGTAACAGGTGCACAAAAGTTCCCCTTGTTGGACGCGTAACGCGAGGCGCTTTTAAACAACGCGTTAGAAAAAAATGCGCAGAAGCGTCGCTGCGTCTTTTGCGCACATTTTTCTAATTACTTTTTTATTTCTGTGTGTATAGTTTTTTTTGTAAGGTATGCGAAAAAAAAAATTATTTCATTTTCAGTGACCGACATTCGGAAGAGTTGATGCGTTTCATGTTGCAGGTTTCCCCGTTGAATTCGCGTAGTATGGAGCGAACCGAATAACAAAGGACAGGAAATTATAGTTACGTCGTGTGGGTATAAATGAATTCGAGTCGTTGTTTTGCTTGTTACAAAAACCTTAGTATTAAAATATTCCAATGAAACAATAAATAATTAATGATCAATAATAAAAATGAATTAATAGAAGTTTTTTTTTTTTTTTTTTTTTTTTTTTTTTTTTTTTTTTTTTTTTTTTTTTTTTTTTCGGCAGTGTATGTAACATGCTAAGGTCGGCAGGTGCCTACATCACAATAACTACATGTATTAATTATAGGGTGTGGGGGGGGGGAGGGGTTATCGAATGATTCAATCATTAATTACAATTATGTTTACGATAATCGGAAAGCGTTGTACTATCACGATTGTGTATCGATTACTTTTATTATTTGTATTTTTCTTCATCCTCCTCAACGTACGTTTTTTTTTCCCCCTTCTTCGTTCTTTACAAAATGCATGATACGGTAGCGAAAAGATATTTTGCTCTTTTTGTTTGTTTTTTTTTTTTTCTTTATTTATTTATTTTTCTTTTGTTTGTTTATTTTATTTTTTTTTTCGTTTTTTAATTTTAATATTTACATCGACTTTCCTTGAGATCGCACGCGGACTAAGGGGCTGAACTCGGAGAGGAAAATTTCTTCCCTTTTTTGCCGCGGGTGTGAGCACTCGTTTTCATACTCACTGATATCATGCATCCGGATATTTTACGTCGTAAACGTTTAGTCTTCGTTTTTTTTTTTTTTTTTTTTTTTTCTTTCTTTTTTTTTCCCCTTTTCATTTATTTTATTTCTCGTATTTGAACTGTGCCGTTAAATTTATAACTTTACCGTCGCTGAGACTAATGACTATATTGTCCTGTTGTTCACACGTGATAATAATTATGTAACAACAGTTGAACACTTTCCTTTTTTAAAATCTTCCCACAAACGATGAGAGATTATTAATCGCGATGTAGAAAGTTTTTTTTCTTTTTCTTCATTTTTCTTTTGTTCTGTTTCTTTGATTAGAAAAAATCGGACGAACACAACAGAGTTTTGGTAGATTATTTACCAATAGATCGCAAGAATTTTGAAGTTCCCCTCTGAAACCCGGAAGTGTCGCTTGTCGCCCAATGCGTAATGCATCTATACGCACGCGCGACAAACTCCTTCGCGGGTTATCTACGAGTTTCTCGATGAAGGAAATATAAAATAAAAATGTTTCCAACCTCGTCGTCTCGCACGCGCGCGCGTTACACTCGAATCATTGCGAATTCTTTTAATCTCACATTGGTATTATACTAATCCCGCACGGTACTGTTATCCTGCGCGCGTATCTTGCGATTAACACGCGACACAGTTTTTTGCGTACAAATAGTATACAAAAAAGTTTCAACATTAGTTCTTTTTTTTTTAGTTTGCGTATGCAATTAGCTACAGTTACAGTTTCGGGAAAAAAAAAAAAAAAAAAACGAGGGATTTTCCTCTGACTCCGTATCGTCTTCCGTTTGAGAAAAAGGAAAAATTACGATAATTTGACACGTTGCTATAAAAATGTTGTGCTCCAAGTATACCGCTAATGGGCCCTAAGGTATCGAATTAATTCATCCCGAGCACCGTACGCCATAGTCCGTGTTTCGTTTCTGTTCGTTAATTTATGTTCACAAGATTTTTCCGACGATCAAACCCTTTCATATCTATCTAGCGTACGTCTCATGCATATTTCGGGATTAAATAAATCCCTTGCATTCGTCGCTTATTCCCGCAATGCATCGGTCGTAATTGAGATGATTGGGCGGCATTATCGTCATTACTTTTTCATTGAATAACTCATTTTTGATTGTTCAAAGATTTCGAATCGCGCGGCGAAATAACAAGGAAAAACATTTGTTTTCATATTTCAATTTTCTGTACTATTGTAATTTGTAAATAAAATTGTGAAGTTTGGAAAAAAAAAAAAAAAAAACGACATATATGCGCGCAGAATATATCATATATCATTGAACACAATAAATACATTATAGTACAACGTTTTTCTCGTCTCGTAAATAAAGGTGAATTTCAAACACAATGCCCCAAATCACCTCGGAGGGAACGAGAGACGCATAGGAAAATTTCGAAACTAGAAAAGCAAAACGTGACTTCGTATTTCTACGAATTATCCGATTTTTTCTTTTATCTTCCGCGCAACATCGCCAGTAAACAAAATTCGAATATCACAAAATCCATTGTCAGTTTATGTCAATAGAAAGATAGATAATCTTTTTTTTTTTTTCTCGTCAATGATGTGACTTTATATTTCTTCTCGACGCTCGTCGCATTTTAAAATAGAATTCCTAGTTTCGAAATTTTTGAGCATTAAGACTTTTTTTTCTTTTTTTCGCAACTTCGCTTCATTTATACATGTATACAGAGTTTTATGTTGTTCTCGCGTTAAATCGAGTTTACATATCGTTTAATTCGCGTGAATTTGTTTGATGCGCGGTTAAGACTGTTCGCCGTTAGGTGGCCATTGGCCCGAATTGTTCCAATCCCAGTCTTTGCCTTTCGGGCGAAACTTACTGGTGCTACCGGAATTATTCCAGTCGCGGTGAAAAAATTTTTTTTTGAAATGATGCCTTTCGGGATCTGGTTGACGTTGATATTTCAGAGGTACCGATGACGATGACGACGACGATCCGCTGTTGCAACCCGTCGCGTTCGCAGGCCGCGGACTTGTTGGGGATGGTGTTCGTGGCGGTCCCAGCGCCTCGTCCGGCGAGAGAACAACCGACGGTTGACCAATCGCTGCACTATCCGATCCTAAACCGCTGTCGGGACTCGTATTTACACCCTCCGTCGATCTTCGTCGTTTATCCAACTCCGTCGAGGCGAAAGCGACCAATCTGTCGAATCCGGAACTGATGCGATCCTGCCAATCGGCCTCCCCATCTGCAAGACACCATTCGCCAATAATTAGAATCTCTCGTCGCGCATCAAAACATTTCTTGGCTTTCGGCGACACAATCGTGAGGGGCAAACGCGGGTGAACAAAATCTAAGTTTTTTTTTCTTTTAACATTACAATTTTTATCAAAATTAATTAATGGACCAAGAGAAGAATTTTGTTATTACAATTAATGGTAAGGTAACAGTACCAATGCAATTAAATGTTCCAGTCTGCGGGACACTCGTCTGAATATTATTCGAATTTATTAAAAATTTTATTAGAATAAAAGAAAATGTAATTTCACACTTTGTTATCTATGATTATTCATTAATTTATAGACGGTAAAACTTCGCCAATAGTCGAGACAAAATCTTTCCTATGATGCAGTGGCTGCCGCCTACTCTACTCGTCGATAGATAAGACCCAAAACCAAGTGTCGATAAATACGGTTAAACACTGAAATTTTCTCGTCATCCACCCATAGGAACGTGAAACGAACTCGGAGCTTCGTACTTCGGGTATTAAAAAATTCAACTAAATGATCGATTAGTTTCACGGTATGTATATATTTTTATCGCGTATCTGTTATATGATTTAGAAATATCTGTGTGCGACTTAGACCTCTCCTCGTCCAGAATCGGAACCCCTTTTCACACCCTGAGAATCGTAAGATCCGCTAAAGCATCCCTCGAGCCTTAAATATTGTAATTATAAGTCCCTCTGAGGTGTTTTCCAAGTTCTCCTTATTCTAAGTATCTCCAACTCCTCCCCAAAGCGATAATCATTCTAAGTCTCCCTGACTCGCCTTCGAAACCCTAAATATTCTAAATCTCCTCAACAACTCGCCTTCGAAGACCTAATGATTCGAAATCGACTTCTGGGAGTCTCGTATCCGTATCCCGAAAATCTTTTGTCCCTCTGGAGGCGTCTCTCAATCTCTGGTAATTATAAGTCCCTCTAAGGCGTCTCTGAAGTTCGAATTATTCTAAGTCTCTCTAAAAGATCCGCCGAACCTTCATAACAATAAGTCCCGCTAGCGGGTCCCCTTCCTGACCTCAATTATTCCTAAATACTCCTAATGAAGAATCCTACCGATTCCTAAATCATCCAAATTCTCCTAAAAGGTACCTATTGGAGTCTAACGCTCCAGAAACCTTTCTCTCGCGATATATATTGGTTATGACTATTACAGTTTCTCAACAGGGCTTCCATTTGATTTCTACTACATGTATACGTAATGGAAAATCTTTGTTATTGCTTAGTACGCCCCTAAGGAAGGCCGTGTCATTGGTTGAGGAGAAAACGATACCGGTTTAGGAACTTTCAAGAAAATCGTCAGAGTTCCGAATCTCAACTTTAACTCAACTTTAACTTTATTGGAGAGATTAAACCGTATAGGACAAAAGTTTTACATAATTCATGCAGAAGCGATAATGTTCCGTTCGATTCGAAGAGAGACGGACAAGCATTTCCGGAATAGCGAACCATTAGGCTAATCGTCAAGATTTTTACGCATTTTTTACTCTACAATCGCCGAACGTTTTCAGATTTGTCAAAATTGTTTTGAATATTTCGTAAACGATGTCAAACATTCAATGTTAGTTTTTTTTTTAAATAAAATTTCGTTTTAAGCGGAAAAAAATTAGTAACTTGAGTCTTTGTAGGGAAACGGGACATGGAAAACGGGTCGCATAAGCAATTCAAGAAGTCGCATAAATTTTCACAGAGTTTCTTCAACGATTTTGTGGCATAAAATAAATATTGGACTTAAAAAAAAATTATTCCGTGTATTACACGCTATATTTTGCCTTATTTTCTGTGTTAATTACAAAGAACCCCTTCAGCAACAAATTACAGGGGATAAACTACTCATTTTTAAATATTGCAAATCGAGAACTGCACTCATTCATTGTCCCGGCATTCCCCATAATTTCTTTGTATTCTCATTATTTTCGGCGTCGATTTTTGGAATGGACCAACGGAGCGACCGGTTCCGTTGGTCCATTTTCCCCACTTACATCTATATGATAAAAAAAAAAAAAACTCTACAGCACAAGCGCTCGATAATAAAATTTTTACGAAATGTGTCGTAGAAAAGTCGTGAATTTTTTCCGGTTTTCAACTTCCAATTGCCCGCAATATTTTATTCATCCCTCGCTAGAGGGCTACGGAACCGGTTGAATGATAGCATTCGACGTCCGATATGATGGGATTTTACTTAAAAAAAAAAAAATTGTTGCATACGCGTAACAGTCCCGAGATTAACGAGCTTTTCGATGTAACATAACTTCGAGTGTTGTTTTCATATAATTATAATTGGAATAATAATGGAGAATATCGCGAGATTTGTTTCTTCTGTTGCCAAGAATCAGAGTTGAATTTGCATACACGCACGCAAACGGATCCCAAACCGATTCGTCAACTGTACTAATCTACGACCGTTCGAGAGATCGAGGCGACAGCCGTTTTATCCTATTTTTTATCTTTTCGCATTCGTATATAAACGTTAAAATACTTTATTTCAACAATCAAATGGATGCGTTTTGGAAACTAAAGGCTGCAAGCTTCACATTGGTTTGAATCGTTAATAATATTAAATAAAAACGAATTCAGCTATTTCTGAGAAAAAATAAAAAGATGTCTCTCCGAGGATCCCGAGCATTGGGTACAGTTACCTTAATGAATTGCATACGGTTTCGTGGGGGATGCCAGGATAACTAGAAATAATTGAAAATTAATAATCCTCTCGAAAAGAAAAAAAAAAAAACTCTACGATAGATTGCCGCAAAAGGCCCAATAAAAAAATATATAGATTTTGCCCATTCGCGTCAGTCACGTTGCAGAGAGGTAAAACGATGATAAAGATAGAAGCTAATTCTTTTTTTTTTTTTTCATATACGTATGATAATTTGTCTTTGACATAATAAAATCACCGTTTTACCGTTCCGACTTCGGACTCTCGTTGCTGGTAATAATAAATCCCCAATTTTCATATTTTCACCGAAAATAAGCCAATAGCCCATGTGCGGCTCAATTTTTCCGTGAAAGAGCTAAAATCGAATAAATCGTTGTAACTAAATTGAGGAATGTAAAAAAAAAAAAAAAAAAATTTTCAACGATTTCGTATTACAACGGAATTAAAGTAGACGCGATCGTAGAATAAGAAAAGGATGTATCGCGAGTATTCAAGTGACATCGTCGATGAAAATTCGTTAGTCGGCATGCGTAATCCTGAAATACAGCAATAACGTAGTGTCTCTTGCGAAATGATAAATTATTTACGAAAAATTTCTACGCATATCTACTCTCATGCAAAAGCGTGCAATCGATTCGAAGTGAACGAAACGGCGTGTCCATAAATCCATCGAATTCCCTTTATATTTTTCTCGCGATGGTATTCGTGATTCTCATCACCGGGGGTTTGGCTTATTTTCATGACAATACGTCGATCGATGATTCAAATCGAAAATATATATGCGAATAACGTACAAATCGATGATCTCTTTGATTTTTTCGTTACGCTAAATAAAAAAAAAAAAAAGAAAGTGAATGACGTCCAAAAAGAAAAATCGTCATCCAATAATGATAATAATCATTAGCAACAACAATAGTATCGAAATAATTATTAATTGTTGGTAATAAATATTAAGAATATCGAAGAAAAAAAAAAAAAAAAAAAAAAAAAAAAAAAAAACGATAACGATTTCGTAATTGATGACAAAAAAAAAGAAAAAAATTTTGAACAACCCCACGTGGGACAACTCACCAGCAACCATCGAACCAACCCTGAAAGGCAGCCATTATTCTTTCTCTCTCTCGCCCTCTCTCTCTCTCTGTTCTGTGGCGTCTCAATCTCTAACCGTAAAACAAGCCTTCAGGGGTTGTCGCGCGAGACTGAGTACGTGACAGACAGAGACTCTCTAACCAACAAACAGCTACAGTGCATCTAACAAATACAACCAACAACAACAAAAAAAAAATAATAATTATAAATAAAGTTCAGAGAATAACCCCAACTCCGTGAGATATAAGAGGGTAATGAAAGTTATGTGAACCATACATGGGCGGATCTATCGGCTAACTTGGGTATATAGAACGAAAAAAAAAAGAAAAAAATGGCATTATCTCGCAAGATGCCAAATGGTGAAAAGATATAATGAGAATAAAAACAATAGTAGAGTACATCTACGTGTACTCGCGATAATTATATGTGAAAACATCTTTAGTAATTTTAATTTTCGGTCTCAGATCGGAATTTTACTTCGTAAGGGTTGTAACGCTTTTTCAGGACATACAGATTTTTTTTTTTTTTTTTTCGAGAATTTGCACAGGAAAACTACAATTTTTTTTTCATCGTTTTTGGAAATTTCTGTGGTGGAAATATTAATTCTGCTTTACCAGAAAGGAAGTCTGTAGGATTTTATCAAATTGTAAGGATTTTCTGAGTTTTCGGTTCTAAAAGGATTAAAAGTCTCGCCAAAGATATTTTCACATACAAAAAATACTAAAGTCGAGTAGAGAGCAGGGAAGTCCAGAGAGTTTGATAAAATTAGATATAACGCGCGTAGAAAAAAAAAAAGGAAACAGAAAGCCTCCGGGTAAATAAGCTTCCGGAGCTCTCCGATAGTCTACTGAGTAATTTGTGAAAATTTTTACGCAATACGCGGGGAAAGGGAGTACTTTTGATCCACTTTGATAAAAATGTATATAACGCTATTTTTTTTTTAATTATTCGCTCAATAAAGAATGCATATCTAGTGCAGGATACACTCTGAGGCGTCGCGACCCCAAATTACGATTTTTTAATTATTTATTATGGTTTAAAAAACTGGAAAATTAACTCAAGTTGCATCGATACCAGCGACCGAAAAAAAAAGTATATTGTGCAACTTTTACGAAAAAAAACAAACGAAGAATTTATTATGTCGATATCTCGATAAAACCGCCTATAATTTAATTTAGCAAAAGGAAAAAATTAAAGTTGTGAAAATTGCATGTTTAAAATAGTTTCATTGAAAAGTGGCCGCGAACTCTCCCCGTCCCGGAGAATTCTATAATTGTAGCATATAGCAAGATCAATGAAGGTGCGGGATAAAAAGAGTAATGAGCGCATGAAAAAAAAAAAAAAAAAAATATAGTCGAACGAGTGGTGTGAAAATGAAAAAAGCGAATAGCTCACCGTCATCGCCATTGCCATTTCGTTGCCTCTGCGTCGTCATGTGCGGTTCGTCGACTAACGGCGTTGAGGTGTTAGAATGCGGCTCGACGAGAGGACTGAGCGGTGCTCCACTCGTACTAACAGACGTTGTATTTGCTTCGCTTTTCACTAACATAGACTGTGGTTGTGGCGGTGTCGTTGCACTGCTGCCGTTACTACTGTTGCTATTGCTATTGCTCCCGTAACGAGGATACGGCTGATATCTGGATAAACAAAACGAAAAAAACAAAAAAAAACGCATAAAACACAATATTCGCGGTTTTCTGTCGATAATACGAAAAAATCTGTCTCTGCTATCAAAGAATTATCATCGAAATTCGCCCGTACCTTCTGTTACCGCCGACGTTTGGCTCGTTTTTACTTCCGCCACTGTGATTATTGAGAATTCTCGCGTGCAACGATGCCGCGAGACCCTCGACGGGCAACATATCGCCGTTCGTCGACGATTGCGACGCCGACGACGCGTGAAGAGGTGCGGCCGGTTGTGTCTGCGATATCGCTTGTGTCGGATTGTCGGAGAAGTAAGACTCGTGATAAGGCTTTATGTCCGCTCGCGGCAACTGTACCGGTGTATATCTGTAAAGTAATTCGAAACAATCGCTCGGTTAGTCGTGATTAATTAACAATGATAGACCAACAACATTTGTTACGCAAACTTTCTTTACCATACGGAGTTTCACTCAATAAAAAAAGAATCTCACAGAAATGTTTTAATGAAACTTTTTCGGGACAAATAAACACGTATTTACGGTGAAGACTCATATTTTTAAATAAAAAACAAGCGTTAAAAATGGTCAATTCTCATAAGCAGCAAAAAAAGTATTTCTTACCTCTGAGGTTGAGTTACGGGTGTAAATAGTACGGACGAACGTGACGAGACCGTAGGCGTTGGTGTCGATACTGCGGAGGACGTAGGTGCGTAACTCGCCACATGTGCGAGTGTCGCGAGTCCCGTTTCGCCTTCCGCACTCGCCGGCCTGCTTATCGGCGAGTAAACAGCCTCTGGTCGTATCATCGCGCACATGTCAACCGCCGCGTTTATTATTGATTGATTCGATATCTCGAGTGTTCTCTCAATTTCGCCGCTTACGAGATCGCCAATCGTTCGCGTTCCCAACAAACCGGCGGCACTCTGTGGCGCAGCACCGCGATTTTCGTGACCCGATGATTGTCGTGAATCGATGGACGCCCTGTCCGGCGTCGTTAGATGGGACGTCAGTCGTTCCTGCGATAAATGGCGTCGAAGAGCCAATTTTGCCGGAGACACCTTCAACATTAAAAAAAAATCGTTAATTATTTTGCAATCTAAACTCTTATTACTTAAAATTTGTTTGTTTCGTTACCTTAAAACGGACCTACAATAATGAAGAACACTCGATAACCGAAAAGTTATCTCCTATCCGCTAGTTATCAATATTTCCCATTATCGGGAGTCTTTGATTATCTTAAATCCGTTTTAAGGAAACATCTTCTGCAAACTTGAAGACTTAATTCCTTAAATTCTTTAATCCTTTACTCACTGAGTAAAACGTCCAATTTTATTAACGCGCCATGTGTTCCAAACACTGGTCTTCCCTGCGTAGTAAACATACCTGCGTATAATCGGGCGTTGTAACGTTGGGTGGTAAGGCGCCGCGTTTTCTGTCCGTTTCGTTCGGCTGTCCTTGCTGCGCCTGCATATGCATTTGCTGTTGCTGTTGCTGTTGCTGTTGGTGGTGTTGTTGTTGTTGATGATGGAGGAGGTGATGGTGTTGCTGCTGCTGCTGCTGCTGTTGTTGTTGTTGTTGTTGCTGTAAATGTTGTTGGGATTGTTGTTGATGTTGTTGTTGTTGGTGTTGCTGTTGATGCGAATGCTGCTGCTGTTGGTGTTGTTGCTGTTGTTGTGATTGTTGTTGTTGTTGTTGCTGGTGCTGCTGTTGTTGTTGTTGGTGGTGCTGTTGCTGCTGCTGCTGCTGCTGTTGTTGTTGTTGTTGCTGCTGCTGCTGCTGCTGCTGCTGTTTACTTCTGTTTTGCTGATCCTCGTTGAGAACGCTGGTGATAATGCTTTTAAGTCTATCCTCGAAATTCGCAACTCTCGGAGGTTCTTGAACTCTACTGGCGGAATCTCTCGTGTTTCCTTGCGCCTGCGACGCCGGCGGAACAGATGCAGCGGAAAAGTTGAACGTTGATTGCGGCAACCGGGCGCGCGTGTTGTTCGACGAATTTACCGACGTTCCTTGCCTCGTCGATATTCGTCCGGCTTCGATCTGTCGACCAGTTTCGAGTATCTTCTGCGCCAGTATTTCCGGATTGTTCTCTTGGATTTTTCCTATGTCCGGAACATCCGGCCACTCCTGTGATCGCGAGCGTCCCTCCCGATTCTTACGCGACGAACCCGACTTGCCGTTCTGCTGTTGATGATGATGACTCTGCGGGTGTTTACCACCGACGGCCTCACGTTGCTGTTGCTGTTGTTGTTGCTGCTGCTGCGACAACGCTACCGCCTGCTTCTCGCTCGTCGCACGCTCCAGAACGTTCAATTCGTGTTCGAGTTTCGATACCTGAAAATTCGTTTGAAATTGCAGTACCAGTTTCGCTCATTAAAAGACGTAAAAAACTATATGCTGAAAATGTTGTTATACGCATCGAAAGTTGATGATTTTTATCTGCGTATTTTTATATCCTTAAAATAATAAACTCTGAATTGAAACTGAACAAAATTTGTTTTTTTTCGATTTTTCAACTTTCCTACTGTAAATATTGACAATATTAAAACTTTTGCAGAATTGATTGTTCCAAGTAGTGTGCAATGCATTGTAAAAAATCAGCAGCTCTGAATAGTACAAAATGAAGGAGAAAATGCGGATTTACTCGAGATATACGAATTAATAACATCGATACGCGATAGCCGACAAAATACCTGTGAATGTAATTTCTTTCTCTGCGTCAACGTCGTCGATATTTCCTTCAGTATGTAATCCTGAGTAAGAGGTTGCGGTGGGGCTGTTATACCGTTGCCATTGCTATGGCAATTGTACTTGTCCTGCAATTCCTGGTGTCTTATGGCGGTCAGACGCGTCTGCTCGGTCTCCATGGACGACACCTGCGCTTGGAGTTTACTTGCTTTCGCCTGCAATTGCTTGTGCCGCAGAACGATTTCTTTCGCTTTGGCGAGCAAATCACCCGGCGATGTGGCGTTTATTCCCAATTCGGTCATTCGTGCCTTCAACAACGCGACACTGTCGTCGATCAGAACTTTTATCTGTTTCTCCAGTTGTGCGGCCCGCGATTGAAGCTTCGAATTTCTCTCGCGCTCCTTCGCCAAATCGGTGTTTACGGAGACGCGGTAGGACGGTGCTCTCATCGAATCCAAAATAACCATAAATTGGTCCCTAAAAAGAATAAGTAACGAAAAAAAAAATTGTTATTCAATCAATTCGTTTTTTTTTTTTTTAACAAATATAAAACCAAAGTAATAGGAAATAATCGGTACCTATACAAGTCAAGGAGTATCTGAAGCGCGTAGGGCGTTGCCGATGGCGCCGACGGTATGCTGAGCTCCTCGTGAACGGTCGCGGAATGCGATTGCAGAGACAGCGAGAGTGACGATAAATGCTGATCTACGCATCCCGGTGCCGGCGGTAATTTCTTTCCAAGGGCCTGCGGCGACGTACTCAGCAAAGTTTGACTGTGCAGAAGATCCAAACCCGAGATATTGATGGTTTTCTTCGGTTTTGTCTTTTTAACACCCCCGCCACGACCCCGTTGTCTTCCCCTTGTCGGTGGTCTTCCAATTCCACCGGTGACTTTTCTATTTAATTTTCTACGTATCTTGGAAGGCTGCCGACGTGTCTTAAGATTATTATCGTCCAAATCCGAATCGCTGTTCGAACCCTGTTGCTCCGACAGATTCGGACTGTCGAGTTGACGTAAAAAATCGCGCTTCGATCGTTCACCACGCTCGGCGCGATTCGACACCTTACTACTATTGCTGGCAGTGTTGCTTATCACAGAATCAGAGTTTTCAATGTCGGGGCCTCCCTGCTTGTTGTTCTTCAAGCGATGAAAGTAACGCTCTAACTTTGTACGATCTATTACGTGGAGGTAGTAAGATACTGGCTTTCCGGTCCACGATACCGATCCCTTTAACGGCGACATCTCAGAGACGTGCATTATCGTGCCGATATCTGTAGCAAAGATACCAACGAAATTCTATTACGATACAATTTGATAATTCGAATTCCGGCTTCAAATTCCTTAAATTAAAACTATTCTTTAAAAAAAATGTTCCATTAAGGTATTAAATATAATCAATGGAATCGAAAGCTATTAATGGAACAATGCAAATTTATGGAAAAAATTTATGTGATTACATTCTAATTATTTTTCCAAATCCACTGATAAATGAGTCGAAAATTTCATGAATTTTTTTGTTCCATTCCTTATTAATGGTAATTCAATGCCAAATCGCTGCGAATAATTCAAGCGGTCCTTTCTCCCGTTGCTTATTAATGGAAATCGACTGCTAAATTGGTAGCGCAAAATACTATTGTAGTTTGAAAAATTCTGAATCGCTCGCAACGTCGAATAATTTCAGTCTCCGTAATACGCACCGCTGAGATTCCTGTCCGTGATACGAAAATTCAGGGGACAGAAGGACTTTGACGAGACGATGCGGGCCCCGTCGCGCAAGTCGGCGAATCTTTCCTTTAGCTGGTGATCGACCGTCGGACCGAAAGCAAAATTGTTGACGAATACGATAGTCGCTCCCGTTATACTTTCGCGATGCTCGTCAGCCAAAAAATCTCCTTTTATCAAACGATACTCCCCGCATCGTTTTCCATACCAATTCAACCATTTGCGAAAATTCGTTTCCATACTCTGAAAAAATTGGACGATTGATTTTTTTTTTAGCAATTTTTTTAATTTTTTTTTTTTTTTTTTTTTTTCTTGCCAAAAGAAAATAATTTTACCTGCGCATATTTCGATGGTACATCGGCTCGTTCCACTCCAAGACAAATTTTGCAGAGGGTCGCCGCAGCCATCTGGAGAACAACCTGTCCAACGCCGGAGCCGAGATCGACGAAGACATCGTCCTCCGTCACGTCTATCTGATCGATCATTTGGCAAACAAGTTCGTAACTCGTTTCGCCGTAAACCTCCGGCGAAAAGGGCTCGTATTGGTTCAGCTTGTCGGGCTCGATGACCGCCTGATTGTAAGTTTGCTGAAGTATGTGACGCAGCAATCCTCTGCTCGGACGTTTGTTCAGTCTCTGTGACGGCAAACTCGTACCCTTTTCCTATATTGTTACCGATAATGCAAAATTCGACTCTTTAATAAGTAATTCCTTGGTGCGCAAGTGAAAACATCGACGTTGCCTTGGTCTAGTAAAAAAAACTTTAAATCGAAGAGAAAAAAAAAAAGAAAAAAAAAAAACTCGATGCAAAAATAATCTTTTACCTTTCGTTCTCTCGATTATCGCAAATACTCAATTTTTTTTACAAATCCGAAATTTAAAATAATTTTGTAATAATTGTGTTTCACTGGCGAATAATATTTTCGTTTTATTTTAATTGCCTTGCAGTCATGTTTTTAATCTTGAAACTTAGACCAAAGCCGTCTTTAACGAAGCCTCCCTCTGCATCCGATATTACGTGTATACATTAGGGTGTATTTTTTTAAGCGATGACATTTTTTGAAATTTCTTTTCATGAAATGCGAAAAGAATTTCAAACGAAAAACAAAGTTTTGGGGTGGCGGCATAACACTTTTTTACAGATCAACATTATATTTTTCCTGAACCGTCGAAATTTTTTTCCTTTTATCTTTGAAATCCGTTTTTTATAACGAAAATACCGAACTTCATCGATGCTACTTAGAAAATCGTAGAATTGAACCCTTTTTTTCGTATAATTGACGCGATATATTAACGCGATATGGACGGAATCTGTAATCTATCGTCATTAACTGAGTTCGAGGAATCACCGATCTTTTTGTTCGATCAATGACCGTTCGTACGCTTTGAATTAATCTCGAGGTTTCCATTTCGACCTTCGATTGGACGCATGAAATTAATAATAACAGAGTTACCGTTGTGATTAAAACAAAATACCGAAAATCAATCAAATTAATATAAAAACGGTGAAATAAAGCTGTTTAAGTAATAACCAAAGGTTACTCGTTCAGTATCGAGTCTCTTCGCCGACTTAGAATGTAATAATATTCATAAAAACAATCGAGAAGTTTATATTATTCCAAAACAGTTCATGAAAATTTTGAATAACTCAAATATTCGTTAAAAAAATCTCAACGATTCAAATAATCCATTAAAAATTCGAATAATTCGTATATTCACAACTAAAATCGAATTTCCATTCGCAACAAGTAAATTTCACGTTTCAGCGAGTATCTAAAATTCTATTGTTTCCTCTTTCAATTATAAAAATACCGACAATACATTTCCACGTAAAAATCGACTCACTGAAAAAGGAGAAAAAATTGCTTCCAACTTTTGAAAAAATGAAAAAAAAAAATTTCTCAATTATTTCGGTTTTTCCGGAGAAAAAACAAGCGCCACCCCGGCAGTGAGATAAAAACTCGGAAAAATTAACGTCTAAGACGGAGAATTCTGACAAAACTCTGTCTTTGTTGAATAAATTGTAATGGCGCCGTAATGAGCTGTAATGCCGTTGAGTAACCCTCTCCAAGGATATGTTACGTGACATTCCTGTTGCCTATTTTCAGATCATTTTTTTTCTCGCCTCGTACAACGCAGAGTACAGTATGCAGTCCCCAAAAATTCGGCGTCAAGGCGACTCGTGTTGCTGAAACACTGCTTACAGGTCATTAGGAACAAAAAAGTACAATCGTCGCCGGCGACCAGAATAATCGGCGCTACTGATCGACCCCTCGGAATAATTAAACTTGGATGCAGAGTGACGTCGTTGGAACGTAACGAACTCACCAGCTGAACCAAACTGTCGATG
The DNA here is from genome assembly GCA_934046635.1 of Buathra laborator. Taxonomy (NCBI): domain Eukaryota; kingdom Metazoa; phylum Arthropoda; class Insecta; order Hymenoptera; family Ichneumonidae; genus Buathra; species Buathra laborator. Next base: position 16,131,669 of record OW203892.1, read on the forward strand.
GCTCTGTTAAATCTGTCGCACAACCCTTTCATACTTTCGTAATCCCTTGTGTCATAGTTGCACAATATGTTGTTTTCCAACGGTAGCTTTAGGTCCGGCAAATCCTCGCAGACCCATCTCATCGTTTCAACGACGTCCAGAGCACCGTCGTGACGATCCTATCGCGCAAAATGGTCAAATTATCATTCAAATGTTTTTTTGAAGTGAAAAAATTGGATGAAAAAATTAGCATCCGCGGCAAAGCCATTTTATCTACGCGGAGAATCGAGCGTCAAAACAAAAAAAAAACGTTCTTTGCCATACGAATGTGGCGACAAATTCGATGCATGAAAAGCGTTTTATTTCAAAAGATAAGTAACATATTACGAAAAGAGAAAGAAATTTTATATTTTTGAAAATATTTGCGATGTAAAAAAAAAAAAGACGAAACGCCGAGGTAAACGATCGAAAACATTGCATCCCGCGTGCAGTTACGCCACGTTCCCGAAATCAGCTGAGGGGCGATCGAAAGGGGGGGGGTAAGGGGGAGAGGTTAACTATTAAAATATATGCGTCTCGATTACGAAATATTTTGTTTAGTTAATCAAAGAAAAAGCGCGTCGCGAAGTTGAGAAAATAAATATTAGTTACGCCATGGTGAAAATAAAAGAAAAAAAAATGACTTACGGAACCAGATCCGGAGGTGAGCGGCCACTGATAAACGATGGGTTCTGCTCCGGCTGGCGAGTGCAGTCGAAGTTCCATTTTTTCCAAACTGTATAATTTTGTGTGGTTTTATCGCCGTTTTTCCACCGAAAAAAACGTCGATGTAAAAAAAAAAAATAAATAATGACTTACGATGAAGAAAAAAAAAATCGTCAGTGACGCAACCCCCGTCGGGTGTTTTTATTTTTTTTTTTTTCGACCGATCACTTCGTCGTTCGATTTGTCGGTGGGCCGCGCACTAGGATGCGAGAACCACGTAGACGACGCTCGCTGACCCCCCCCGCTCCATACTCGCTTTCCCGCACATCAATACCAATCCGCTTGTGCGGATATATTCACGCCGTTTCTCTCGCCGTTTCGACACTCTTATTTGTCACGTTGACACGATCTCTCCGTGGCGGTGGCCCAAACTCGAGCGTCGAATAATAAACACACACGATCGGGGAACACGGGGAGGGCCTCGACGAAATAATTTAACGAAGGCACACACACACGGGGATCGTGAGCGAGGGGGCCGCGACAGAAAACACTGGCGGAATGGAGTTTATGCTTTACGGGGGGAGGGGGGCGCGGGGAGGGGGGATGACCACATCAAAACATGGCGTCATGCCTCTCTTCCTCCCGAAGTAAAACCTCTCGTGAGCCGCGCGCGCGACCATCCCGGGGGCGCATTCGTGTCCTAACGGCACAGAGGGCGCATGCGCAGTCAGGAACCATTGAACCTCGGGGCCATGGGCACCATTGTCGATCAAAATAAACATAATAACAACTATGTTCTCTCTAGCTGTGCATATATTCATGTGTGTATATATATACATATATGTACTTGCCCGCCAGACAATTTTGAACTTTTCCAACAATGAACTTGAATTTTTTTTCACAAAAATAGAACGCGCGCGTGTTCTTTTTTTTCCCAATTTATTTGTCGCCATGGGCGTTATATCGTAAAATTTTTTTATTGTCAAGACGACTTTTTCAGTCACAATTTATTTAAAATTCCACAACTTCTCGAGAGAACGGAATAGTGCAGTTTTCATATATTTCTTTTCTTAACTGGCGAGTTTGCGTAAACTTTCATTCGAATAGTATACCGAAACATAACCTACAGATAAAAATAGATAATTTCATTTTTTCATAAAAAAAAACCCTCGCCCCTTCCCTCCGCCCCATGCAATTACGTTTATTTTGTCAAAAGAATTTTCATTGTCGTGAAACAGAAAATTTAGAACGAATTTCCAATATCATTCTGTTGTACCATTGTTTATCTATCATACAATGCATTATTTTAATATCTTTTTATTCTGCACCAATAACACAAAAAACATATCATCAAAAAGTTGTAATTAACTCGTCGTTTTTTTTATATCGATAAAACGCCGACCTATAAATAAAATTAAGAATCAAAAATTAAGTTTTGTAAATAATAAACATATTGTTATTATTTATTCAGGAGCAAATAACAAATAAATCGTGAAGTCCCTATCACTTCGTGATCTCATCGATTATTATATAACTGATAAAATATAGCAAAGCATAAGCTCCCGTTTACGTCTATCGAAATTTATACATTTCCCACACCATTTTGTCATTATTTCGAGCTGATATTTATTCATTATATCATTGGAGTTTCGTATGAAAGATCAACAATATATTAAACAAGAGTAGTCAAAACTGTATTTTTTAAAAATACCGCGCAGCTTCTCGTTAGGAGAGCCGATGAATGGTCTCCCTCCTCTGCAAAACTTACGTTGGGTATCATCATTGACATGACTTTTGTCACGTAGGCATAAAACGTCTACCGTTAAAGCCCCGCCTCCAAGATTTTCGTATACGAGTTACCTCTACCTGTCTCGTACCCCATTATATACAGTTAACTTTTACTGCAAACGATTTTTTTTTCTACTGATCTACCCCAAACGAGTTGCGCACCAGTCTGCGTATAACTCGGAATAAAAAACATATTTTTTTAGTTTGACGACTGGAAAACGATTATTGTCGATAGGATCGTTTGTTATTACTTTTTTTTTTTCTTAAGGAAGATTATCAACGAGAAACAATTCTAAGATTGATACACACAGGGATTCCGAAAATCCTGACCTCTGACGGAAACAACGCGAACTATTCGGAGTTACAGTAATAACCCAGTCCGTACGGACGGACCTGTGTTTGTTTCATCTTTCACGAATTCATTAAAATTGTAAATACGTTACGACTAGGTTCTTTTTTTTGCATCTTTTTTCCCCCGTAATCATTTAACGAAAAACGGTGTGTCAAGGACCGAGTGACGAAAAGAAATGACGGAAGAAATTAAGATCGATCATCGCGCGAGGAAGCGCATAAAGGAAGTCAAAAGAAAAGCGAGACCGGGTGAGTGCATAACCCAAAAATTCTTACGATCGTTTTTTTTTCTCGATCGATCGAAGCGTCACATGATTTTTTTTCACGGTCCAAACAGCATTTCGACTGTTTCTACAATAGCAACTTGTTGCCGGATTTTTCGTCGATGTTTTGTACTGCAATTTCCATTCTTTTTTCTTACGCCAGAAAACACGATAATCTTGCGAACGACCGATTACATCGGTAACGAGATTATAAGACAATCCCTCGCGAAAATTTGTTGAAACAATCGTTAACAAAAAAAAACTACGAAAATACGAAGTCAAGTTTTTTTCATTTGTAAAAAAGAATTTCTTTTTAGCTATGTATTAAAATGATTTGCATTAACGTTGTTTTTTTCAAGAACTCGCCGACAAAGCGGCGTGGTGTCAACACGGATATACAAAGAGATTCACGCCTTTCTGGGACTTTACGGATAACGTCGAGCGTATTGAGGAGTCCAAAGTTTCGTCCGCCGAATTCGTAGAGCGTTACGAAAAACCTTACAAACCTGTGATAATCCAAGGTGTTCAAACTGATTGGAAAGCCCAATATAAGTGGACCATAGAGGTTTCTTGCGTTTTTTGACGTTTATTCGTTGTTTGACTTGAACATTTTTTTTTTTTTTCGTATTTTGTTTGACTTTCGCACACAAAAACAAATCAAATATTTGACGATGCGTTTTCTATGAGTCTGCCATGTTTCTTACTGATCTACTGTTTTTTTTTTTTTTTTTTTTTTTTTTTTTTTTTTTTTTTCTTTCGAAACACCAGAGGCTGGCAAAAAAGTACAGGAATCAAAAATTCAAATGCGGCGAAGACAACGAGGGGTACAGTGTGAAGATGAAAATGAAGTATTACGTTCGTTATATGCTTAACAACGACGACGACTCGCCGTTGTACATATTTGATAGTTCGTTCGGCGAGCATCCGAGGAGACAAAAATTATTGGAAGACTACGCAATACCGCTGTACTTCCGTGACGATCTCTTTCAGCACGCAGGCGAACACAGAAGGCCGCCTTATCGTTGGTTTGTCATGGGTCCAGCGAGATCCGGTGAGTGAAAACCCTTCAAATGCATCCGAAAATCAATTTTTTTTTTTCAAAATCGTGATATTTCGATTTTTTGGCAATTTTTTAAAATAATTTTTATTTTTTACATTTAAAGATAAATTAATTGGAGTTATTACAGCAATTTGGGGAGTAAAAAACTCAGTCGGTAACGAAAACTTCAATCGACTCTTTTTAGTAATTTTTTTTTAGACTTTTTTTTCGTTTTTCCAACATCCGGGGGAAAAATTTCTGCTGTTTTTGTAGCCGATTGAGAAAAAAAACTCAGTCGATAACAAGAACTCCAATAAACTTCGATACTAATTTTTTTTTTTTTTAACATTTAGAAACAAATTAATAGTATTTTTTGTTATTGACAAAAAAAAATACTCCGTGAGTAAGAAAAATAGAAATCCATTTTTTTTTTTTTTATTAAGTATCTCGAACACTTCGGAACGAATGGGAATTAATGTTCTCGTCGAATAATAATGCCGATGCTGATATGTTGATTTTTCTCGCATAATTTTAGGATCGTTGGAAAAAAATGGATTACAAATTTTTTCACCGACCGCGTGTGGGTAAAATCGGTAACAAAGTTCGGCGAACTTAAATGGTTCGGGGTAATGGGGGGCTGACGAACATTGCATACTCTCCTTTTAACGCTTAAATCACTGTGTTTACGTTCGAGGAAACGTTATTAAAATTATTGTGCAAATAGGTACGGGGATTCATATAGACCCACTGGGAACGAGCGCCTGGAACGCGCTGATTTCCGGTCACAAACGTTGGTGTTTGTTTCCCACTCATACACCCCGAGATCTGCTAAAGGTTTCCGGTGCAGAGGGCGGCAAGCAACGCGACGAGGCGATAACGTGGTTCTCCGTCGTTTATCCCCGAACAAAACTACCGAATTGGCCGCGGGACTGTTTGCCAATTGAAATATTACAGGGTCCCGGTGAAACCGTATTTGTACCCGGAGGATGGTGGCACGTTGTACTCAATCTCGACGAGACTATCGCCGTTACGCAAAATTTTTGTTCGCGTACCAACTTTCCCGTCGTTTGGCACAAAACGGTAACCGCAACTCTTTTTTTTTTCTTTTTTTTTTTTATCAAAAATCTCTGCCAACTTTAAATAATCGCAGGTACGGGGGAGACCCAAACTTTCGCGAAAGTGGTTAAAAGTTCTGAGAGAAAAAGAACCGGAATTGGCTAATTTGGCGGAAACCATTGACGTTAAAGAAAATACCGGAGTGGCGAGCGATTCGTCGAGCGGATCTTCGAGCAGTTCGTCTAGCAGCAGCAGTAGCAGCCAATCGGAAGACAGTGCCGACGATAGCGGTCAAGAATCTCTTTCCGCGCACAAAAAAAAGAAGAGGTAATAAATGTTTTTATCGCACTACGATGAACAAGTGGAGCAAATATCGCTTTTTTTCAGCTTAAAAGTTAATAAAAAAATTATTATCAAGGTACAATGTTTTATTTATCGAATTTATCGGTTCAATTTATATTTCGTTTAATTTTGCTTTCAGGAGAAAATTGAACACTCAGCCCTGACAATATCGCGGACTCGGGACCCACAGAGACCTCAGACTGTACAGTATTAACCGACGATTATTGTTTGTACCAAGAGTAAATATTGTAACAATGAAGCTCTTCCTGTTCATAATAAAATGAATGCTAGACAATGCCAAAAGTTGACGATTTTTTTTTTTTTTTTTTTTGTTATTTAGAATATTCTTTTTTTTTATTCTCTCAGCTCAGCTCGGCGACAATTAATGAGACTTAGGCAATCACAACAATGCACCTAAAATTTATGGGCAGCAAAATTTCTCCGGTAGATTCACTGTATCCGAACTCTGCAATAGTCCAAAGCAAAATCCTCTCTCGTTCACCAATCCGTAAAACACGAATCGCGAGCGTTCAGCGACCAATTGCGACACGAATAAAACGACAGCGATGCAAAATTCCCGAAGCAAGCTGTTTTAATATCTAAACCACACAATTCCTTTTATTTTTTCTTCAAATTCGACATTTTTCAAAAATTTTGTCTATCATATTAGTTTCGTTATTTGCGTATTTTGCCAAATTTGAGATATGATTTCAACTTCTATTTTTCTTGAAAGTAATAATTTAAAAAAAAATTTCTTTCCTTAGATTTTATTTCCCATTAGATTCGCAGTTTTTCGAAATTTATATTGAAATCCAAGTTTTTTTTTTCTGACTCCAGATTTCGATTGGTGATCTCAAAAATGTTGAATTACCCAATTTTATAGCTGAACTCTGAGTCGCCAAATTGGAAAAGTCGCTCGGAATTCGAAGAATCTAATATTAATACTGATTATTATACTGTCTAAAAAAAAGTCCATGAGAAGCGCATTTTTTTCGAAAGCCAACATTCTCTTCTCAAATATCTATTCATCAGATTGGATTTATTATTTTTGGATTTTGCAAAATGTGGACATAAAATTTGCGTTGCGGTGCCTCAGAAACTGTTTTTTTTTTCGATATTCCGAAATCGAATTTGGACAATCGGAGAATTTTTGCTGCTATTATTTTTACGCACGACGATTAATTAAAAACTATTAAAAAAAAAAACAAATGTTCGCGTGCAAATGAAAAGATAAAACGTGTAAAAACCATCAAAATCATTCTGTCGAAGTTTCGAAAGTCGAATAGAGAGTCAATAGTACAAAAATGATGAACAACAATGATTAAAATTATGAGAAAACCGATGCTACGTAATAGTCGGTATGTACGTATACAAGACGATACCCTGTCGGCACTGCCGACTGCATTTCGATCGCAGTAACGATCGGTATGTTTTTCGCCTAAAATTAATAGCAAAATCCGTACCGATCGATTTTCCGGTCGATCGGCGGCGGTCACCAATGCCGATAGGATAGACGACTAAAAAATATTTCATTAATTGTTTTTCTAATTTGGATTATCTATACCGATTCGTTATAGCCATCGATTCGACGAATAATCGTCGAATTTTTCAATTATATTAATTAATACATTAATTAGATAGACACGAGTAACGCATTATCTATTATCGCTTAATTCCTACTTTAGGTCTTTCATTATTTTTCTTTTTTCTTCGTTCTTCGATAAAATAACAATAACTTAAGTTACTCGTAGTTAAAAATTAGCGTACAACAGCGCATTAATTTGGACTGTTAACACTTGAGTGAGTTGCTCCTTTGAAAAGTTCTCGGGTCTCTCTTGTGGTAACTCCAGAGTCGGACCGTTCCATCGCTTCGTTGTTGTAACGGTAACCCCCATGCAAAGGAAGAATATAGTGCGTGAATAATTGGCAAAATAAACGATAAATCGAGATGTATCAAAGACAAGCGCCGACGGCAATAGTTCTCAGCGGCATATATATCACTGAAGGAAAAAAAAAACAAAAAAGAAAATCTAATTCTCAAACGTTTCATCAACGAGTTCGTAAAGCTTTAGAATAATTACAATTTTACGAATTAACAATTTAGCCGATAAATAACAACATAGGCGATGTAATCGATCGATTCTAACTACCGAATTTTTTTTATCTTTTCCAATTACATACAAAGAATTTACGAATTTATAGATACAAACAATTACACGATTGACTTGAAAATTTTATCGTAATATTCATTAAAAAAAAAAACACAAATAGAGACGAAGGAAAAAATAACGAAATAATCTAATTTTCAATATTTTAACAACGAATTCGTAAAGCTTTTATGATTATAATTTTAAGCAATAACAATTTTCATCTATATAGACGATTCAACCGATAAATTCTAACTACAATCTTTTTTTTTTTTTCTATATTCAAAAATGTATGTCGATGCTGCGAATCGTAACGGCTGGAAAGCGCGTCACAAAGCGTTTACGACGAGAGTCTCAATACGAAAATATTTTCTATCGATGCGCAATGAGGTGGGAGCAAAATAATACGTGAAAGCATAAAAACGTCAGCAATAAAGCGACTTAGAGTGAAACGGTGGAAACGGACATAGATAGGAATGTATCGGGTATACGCCACAGCTTGACATCGCCAGAACTGCAAATCAATGATATCCCAGACGTTATTCGATTCAAGTCCGTTATAACATGTGTGCAAAGGTACGAGCCGAGTAGTGGTGTTTCGGAATAACTAATCGAATTTTTCAATTTAAAATTCTTTTTATCTAAATTAAAATTTCGAAAAATCCTAAAATAATGAAAGATGCACGAAATTGCAGTCAATTCGAAGTCCAATTTTAAAAAATTCGAAAACAATGAAAAATCTATAAATTTGAATTAAATTCAAATTGAAAATTCAAAAAATCCTAAATAGAAGAAAAATTGATGAATTTCACGTAAATTCTAATTTTTATTTCAAAAAATTCTAAAATAAAGAAAAATGCATGAATTTCAATTAAATTCAAATTTAAATTTAAAAAAAAATCTAAAGTAAAAAAAAATGCAATAATTTAATTTTTTTTATTATTGGATACGAGAATTAGAATTGCTTGCCGATTTGTCGAAAGCACAATGAAAAATTCCACAAAAATCTCGGATCGGTACCTTTGCACTTTGTTAAGAAAAGTGTCGTTAATTCACGGAAACTCACTTGCTCGCTGTAAAAACGTGCTGTTGATTAGTAACGACGGCATTGATAGCGGAACCGTGAGCCCGAACTTCGCCAAGTAGCGAACATTCGCCGGTTTGATCTTTCGGCACGGACCAGGCGCGAAGCATTCCGCCTCGACATCCCGACACCATAACGGAACCGTTGTTTATTGTGCACAGCCCCAGTATCCAATCTTTGTGAGCATTGTTCAGCGATTGCACCAATTCCATTCTACTCAAGTCCCATCGTTTTATGCACATGTCTCTCGAACCTGTAACATTTTTCCCCATTATTCTATTTTTCCCCTTCATTTATGCAATGTAAATTAATTTTCCGTAGTTTCCTTAGCTTACGTCTATTTTTTCTTAATTTTCAATTAAAATTTTTTTTTTCTTAATTTTCTTAATCTGAATTAATAATTTAAACATTTTTTCTTAATTTCAATATTTTTTTTTTTCGTACTTTTTTAAATTTAAAATCTTCAAATTATTAATTTTCTTGATTTTTCGTCCAATCGTTCGAATGATTTTTCAATATTTTCTCAGCAATATTATATGCGTGTTTCACAATTTGGAAAAAAAAAACAACATTGGATTCGAAATCAACGGCTTTAAAAACCATAAAATATCCATTTATAGAAATTGAAAGGTAACGTTTAGTATTTTTATTTTTTGGAGTCTCTCAATAATTTATAACGACGGTGGATAAAAGAAAATGAGTTTTCCGTTCGATATCCGGTGAATGTAAAATAGACTAACCGGAGAAGAGAGTTGAGCCATTTTCTGCGAGGCATTGAACACCGTCGTAGTGAGGTGGCGCAAGGCTAACTGCCTGTCCCGAGGCATTAGCGTCGACGAGTGATATAAGGTGATCCTTACTTCCAGCGATAACCCGACCGTCTTCGGCGACAGCGAGACACATAACTGCCGCCGTGTGCGGCGTGCTGAGACGCCCTGTATAAGTCAATTTTCTGAGATCCCATACGCGTACTTTGTCGCTTGACGCTGTGTACATTTCCGTATCATCGAGACTCAACGCGAGATCGTTTATCGTCGTTTCGCCGACAGGCATCTGAAGCGTTCTCGAGGGTGTTGCGAGCGAAATCGGACCGCCTTGCGCCTGACCCGAGGAGAAAAGCGTTTTCACGCACGTATTACCCGCCCTGAGATCCCAAACTTTAACGTACGCCGCGGAAACGCTGAACAACAAACGATGGGACGACGAATATTTAACAGCAACGACGTTATTAGGATGTCCGCTGAGCGTGAGATTCTCGAGACCCGTTCCCAAGTCCCATACCTTTACCGTACGATCTAAAAATAATGTTATTCATTAGTTAAAAAAAAAAAAATTAATGAGAATACGATGTTCTACATGGGGCTTTGCGTACAATCGATTAGCAACGGTATCTACTGTTCTTTATGAAATTTCTTCCTTTTTGTCTTTACCTTTCGATCCGCTGAAGAGTAGATCATCCGTAGCATGAATCGCTAGAACAGCTTTACCGTGGCCTTCGGCTACGTGACTGCATTGCAGCGGCGCTCGGGGCTGCATCTGGAAAGTTTTTATAAAACACATTGCTTCTCTTGTCTATAAAATTCTATTAGTTTTCTACTTCGCAATCCTCGCTATTGTTGCAATATTTTTTTTACAAGTTTTAACCGCGTTATCGTAAAGATGAATGAACATAGAAATTAACCGAACGAACGAAGTGATCGATACGATCCGATTCGTCCGACCAGAAAACTCGCGTATAAAAGTTTGAAGCGAACAGTAATAATCCGATTTTTTTTTGTCGCTAAACCACAATTAAAAGCCAAAGTATAAGTCCAGAAAAATATTAGAGCGACGATATCGGTCTCAAGTGTAAAAATATCTTTTCTGAAAAAAAAAAAAGCAACGAACATACGTCTCGTGGAAAATCACAACCGCCGCTGGTAAATAAAATACAAGTCTCCTAAGAAAATATTACCGAATGTGTAAATAAAAAGGTAGAAAAGCGGATGTCGGTATCGTTTGAAAAATGTTAATTTTATTATTTGTGTTTGTCATGTTTTTCATACCTTTCCTGGATACGGGGAGATGACGCCCTTAGTCGGTTGGGGATCCGACGGCACCGGTTGCCTCGTCGCGGTTAATCTCGAAAAAACATTTTCCTCACGGCTGTTGAAGCGACGATAGATCGTCGGCGAGCCGGGTGGCGACGACACGTCCGTGTGCGCTACTTGTTCCCTGGTTGAGGCGTTTGTTAGGATAATAGCAATGTTACTATGCGATTGTTAATGGGATCAAAAAGTATCCGTCTCGGGGAAAAATCACATCATGCTTTGGATTAGTTAACAATCTACAATGACGCATGCGCCTGTTATCAATGTTTCGTCGTGTGTTTAAGTAGTTAACTCGTAACCGATGCGAATGTTTATTAATATTAGCCACCAGTAGTAGTTGCGAGCACTAGTTACTGGCATCGAATCTGAAGTGCGTACTGCTGCAAAAGCGGTGAAGAAAATTGGTTCGATGTTGAGATCGAGAACAACGATATTTGAATATAACGTTTTTTTTTAATATAGTAATTCAGATCGGTAGTAATCTATTTTAAAATGAACAAAAGAACTTTATTTTTCTATATTGTAGTAAGATCGCGCCGTTGCCCGTGTGTGAGAATCCAGGGAGGTCAATAATAGGGACAAGTCGCGTTAGTAGTAGGAACGAACTGGTCAATAATAGGGACAAGGAGTTTATAACGGGAACATGGGGTGTCAACCATAGGGACATGGCGTCGATATCAGTAATAAGGATAGGAGGGGGTCAATAATAGAGACAAACCACGGCAGTAGAAGGGACGAGTGTCAATAATAGGGACCGAGGAGATGTGAGGAATATACACGGGGGTTTTGAAGGGATAAATAATCGGGACGGATTATTGGTGTCGATAAATACGAATAGGGATGCTAATAATAAGAATGGAATATCGCTATCGATCAGAGTGATAAGTGAGAGTAGGACAGGTCAATAATAGAAACAAGAGGTCAATATTAGAGACGTGCCGGTCAATAATAGGGGCCAACAGTTTAAAACAGAAACGGGGGGTCATAAATAGGGACCGGGCTTCGATATCGGTATTGGGCGGTCACTAATAGGGGCAGAGCGCGTCTTTTTCCGAGAGCAAAATTCCGAAATCTCGAGCGCGCGAAACAAACCTCCCGCTATTATTATAGTTTCTTCGCCATTACAAAAGAATTGTAAAGAAAAAACAATTGCGAAAAAAAAAAATAAGTGAGAGTAGCGCAAAAACTGCACGGGCCAAAGTGTTAACTAAATATTTTTTTAATTAAAAAATAGAAAACTTTGGAAAATGGCGAATTTTTGTAAGTATTCTGACGAAAAAAAATTCAAATTAAGTTAGCGCATTGCGTATTACGTTTTAACACGATAGCACACACACTGCGTTATAGAATTATAAAGATAATCATTCTTTCTACTGGTTAAACCGCATCAGGCATTTTTTTTATCACACATACATACACAAACGGACGCAAATTTTTTTTCTAAACGTGATTTTCAGATGTTTTTGAAAATGTGCGAAATTACACTGTAATCTCAAAAAATTTAATTATTTTCTCAAAAACATTTTTCTAGACAAATTTTTTTTCCGAAATATAAAACAAAAATTTAAACATTTTTTTCTACACCATATAAATCGCTCATACGTAAAATATTTGGTGTGAGTATCTTTTTTTCTGTTCAGCACCACTGTGGTTGCAATAATTCGCGGAATTGTATAGCGTTAAGGACGCGGAAGCTTCACTGATTTGCAGCCCGTGAAATATGGCCCCTGTAAGACAATGCGTCTCTCAATGTGCTTCGTTCTCACGCAGAAATCCAAAAGGAGAATCACAGGGCTAAAAAAGGCAGCGGAACGGACATGCAACGAGGCACCGCCCTGATATGTGTACCGATTGATCTAAATGCGGTGAAAGTGAACTGTACGGATGGTCGTATTGTGCATGTTGATCGGGAAGTATGTGCATTTTATTTATTCAATTAATATATACTGTACACGTGAAAAAAAATCCTTTCGTTACACAGACAATAAATTATTTGTTCAAAAACAATTAATAATTTCTTTACACATAATTTTCAAATGTGTTAGACAAACACATGTTTTTTTTTTATACATATATAACATATATATATATCAACGTATTCTTCTTAAAGATAAGAAGAAAAAAAATCATTATTGGAGAATATTAGTTTTCGGTGTTACCGACGAAATATTGTGTTGCGCGGATGTCGACCGGTTCCGAAAAATGTTATACAGTGGATTTATTTTACGCGGAATGGGTTTTTCGAGATCGTACTGACGAGTGTCGGCGTAAGAGAAAGTAAATTTAAACAAATATATTACGTATCATGCAGCGAAGAGATCCCGGCTTCGCGGATTTGTTTCCAATCGACAATAGTAGAAATAGAAGAAAAATTCGTAACAGGTATTTTATTAACGACCGCATATAATTTAGTATTTACCGACCGGGTTCGGCGAGTGTCTTCTCGGTAACAAAAACAGTAATGAATACCAATAGGGAAGTGTCCAATCGAACGAATTAATTAATCCCTCTTTCGATGCTTCTAAATCGCATTGATAACAATTTTCTGTTACCGACAGAGCGTTATTTCAAGAGAATGCAAGAGGCTCGATCGGTAATGAAAGCCATAATGGTGCAACGATAAATATTGATTCCCCATTCCCCACGGATCTTCGATTTTCATTCGTTTAGATCAAACAACTGACGAACTCAAAATGTCCACTCCATCTCTCGTACCCCTTCGGAATACGCGGTAGAAAGCGATTGGGGTATCGTCTACGAAAGCTAAACATGTTTGGCGATCGGTTGGAATTCGAAACGCAATGAAACCGTATGGGAACGTGTGGATGCGAGACGGAGTGACCGCTTCATAAGGCAACGCGTGTTACCACCGCCGGTAACAAATACTGTAATAAATACCATTTTAAAACCATAAACATTCGGAGAAAAATAAAATTGTCTATAGCTTCTCAACGACATTAATTACAGTTTCTTTGCCAAGTGTGCGCGGAAAATGCAGGCGGGAGGGTTGTACCACATCACTTTAAGACATTTTCTGTGTGTGGTACGCTAAGGTACGTATAATTTATCGAGCATTATACCGAGAGGAATCTTTAAATCGCCAGTAGTGCATGATAGAGGGAATCGATACATAGACAAATGAGGATTATAAATACAAAGACGAGTTGGAGTATTCTCACTCACATGGAACCACCGCCGGGATGAAGAGGTCGACGCAGAGGCCTCGGCGAGGTGCTGTCGCGTCGGCTGAGAGTAGGCGAACCAGCGGCGCTGTTCGCATACGATCCTCGCGTCAGTACCAAACCCCTAAAGCGTCGGATTAAATTTTAATAGCCCGTGACATTTCGTGATCGGGATAATTAACGTTTCTTATTATTGATAATATCCGCCCAAAACCAAATCCTTGTGTTATTCATTCGCTCGGTCGTTACAATATATAGAAAGAATGAAAGGGTGAAAAAACAAAAAAGGGATATGCCTCACTTTAGACTTCCGGGTGCGCTGGGTACCCTCGTCAGTGGATGGTTGTGATTTTGATTGTGATCATCGACTTTGAGACTTTCAGCACCAGAATGAAGGCCGTACAATAATTCTTGGGGTTGCGTTGTTCGTCGCCTCACTTTGTTGCTTTTCTGCTTTCCATCGGCGGTCAATAGTTGACTGTAACTCTCACTACTTGGACATAAAACATATTTGCTTAATCAAAATGAATTATTTGTAGGATGCGGTGTTATCAATTGACGAGTCATTTGCTGGATATGAAAAATAAAAAAATCATAATTCGTGTCTTGAGTCTCGAGTCTCAAGTCTCGAGTCTCAAGTCTCAAGTCTCAAGTCTCAAGTCTCAAGTCTCAAGTCTCAAGTCTCAAGTCTCAAGTCTCAAGACTCAAGTCTCGTGTCTCGAGTCTCGTGTCTCGAGTCTTGAGTCTCAAGTCTCAAGTCTCAAGTCTCAAGTCTCAAGTCTCAAGTCTCGAGTCTCGAGTCTAAAGTCTCAAGTCTCAAGTCTTAAGTAACTCAAGTTGCCATGCCGAAGTTGTGATTTGTGAATCTGAACTAATGATATAGAAGTCTCAGCCAAATGTGTACTTAAGAGTTGAGTACTACAAGAATTACAGCATAAAAAAATTAAATGATCTGGTAGAAAAGAGACTGTACACTTTTTTTGTCAATTTCCATTTGACTATATTTTACGTTAATACTGTCCTTTCTCCTTCTTTTATGCAACTTCATTCAGAAGCAAAAAAAATTGTTCCCAAAAAAAAAAGAAACAGAAAAAATAGATCCAGTCGGGTGACAAATGACTTACTTGTCCGGTGATGAGCTTCGCGAACTCGGAGGACTGTAGGCCATTGGATTGGTATGATGATTGTTTGTAAGCGACAGAAGATCCCTATCGCGCAATACGTGTTCAAGCAATTGATGCTGTACGTCGCTCTCCTGTGCTACTTGATTCAGTCGCGATTCCATGTCACGAACTTCGAGCTGTTTCTGCGCGGCGGCGCAACTCTGTTCAACTGTGAATGCCAACATTCGCTGAAGTAGATACTGTGCCTCATCGACCGATTTGATAGTCGATATTAGCGCCTCCACTCCAGGTTCACCCTCCGGCTCTCCGTCACCCATTTCCATCATGTCTCGTTGGCATTCGGCTATACTATCCTGTAGTCGAATAAATTGTTATATCCGTTTTAGTTTTTTTAAGAAAAAACAAAAAATAAATGTAAAATGTTGAAATTGTGAACAATGGCAACGGGTCAAAAGTGGTGAAACGGCAAAACTGTGGGGAACAAATTATCGGGACTCCAATTAATCATTTTTTTGTTTCTCACCTGCAAATAGCTTATTTTGCTCTTGACGTTGTCGATATCCTCGTCGACTTCGATGGTGTCCCCTCTCGTAACTGCTGCGATATCCCTGTGTTTTTGCAGCCTCTCCAGATCCCTGCCGAGTTCTTCCCTCTCCTGAAGCAACCGTTCCATTTCGCGTTCCGTTTCCGCCGCTGCCTGCTTCGCCAGTGCCTGCTTTGTGATCGTTCTTTCAAAGGTCTGCCATCGGTGTTTCAATGCTTTGTGATTGATCTGCTTAACAGCTGCGCGACCGGCAACCTGTTTGCTCAGTCCCCTATCCCGTTTCCTGAGCGCTGTGACCTCTTCCTGCTTTCGTCTCAAGACAACTTCCTTCATTCTCTTATCGGCCTCCAGCGTTCTTATCATATTTGCATTCTTTCGACTCTCCTTTCGCAATTGCGCTATCTCCCGGTTGCGCTTAAGTTCGTTCTCCTTGTGTCGCTGTGCCTCTTCGCGCATCTTGTTGAGAAGTTTAACCTTCGCTCTCTTCATCTCCGCGAGTTCGTTCCTCAAGCCCCGCAAACGATTCTCATTCTGCGATTGATTCTTCAGCAATCTCGCGTGTTCCTTCTTCGCTGATTGCAAAAGTCTCACTTCCTTCTGCATCGATGTCAATTTCTTCTCGTATTCGTCGCGCAATTTCTTTACCTTCTCGGTAGGTGGCGCGGGTTGCTGTTGCAACGACGACAAAACTTTGTCACGTTCGTCCTGCGTATCGCGGATACGCGCTTGCAATTGCGCGAGTTTGTCCTCGTAATGCTGTTTCATCGATTGCAATCGTCTCTGTGACAATTCCAATTCTTGTATCAAACGCTGTTTCACGTCGATGTCGGACGTGAGCGCCTCGAGTTCGCGACCCATTGCCGCTTCCTCTTCGTCCTCTTCCTTGCGGTCGGAATCGTCGTCCGTGTCGTCTTCGCTCATCGATTCCTGACCGTTTTCCGTATTGTCAGCATCGCCGTCATCATCGTCGTCTCTGCTCACGGTAACAGAGCTGCTCTGCACCTGGTGGCCGCCCTTTAGAGCCGCCAGAACGTCGATTTCCTTTTGCAATTCCTTCTTTGCCTCTACCAACACTGACGGCGAATCACTGTTGAACGCGTACGACGTATCGCTGTACGGATTTGCAGCGTTTACCTGAATACGGAAATCCATTAATAAACGCATGTGCTGCAACACGTCCTGCAATTTTATTGGAATTATTTGAATCACCTGTATTTGGCGCTTTTTCAATTGCTGATACATAGCCTCTGCCTCGAGCAAACGAGCCCTCAGTTCTTCGATTTCCTGAACGTATCCCAATACAAGACTCGTTACCTGATCGCCGCTACCACCCGACGTAGCTACCCACTGCCCGGCCGCTTTCTCTGCCAGCAGAAGAGCGTTCTTAGCCGTGAGTGCTTCAACTGTTTCCGACAACGCTTTCACGCGCGTTCGTAAACTCTGCAATTCGCTATTCAACATTTGATTCTCATGCCACGCATCATTAACGCCGTCCTCGCCGACAACGCGTTTCCCTGTGAAAATAAGACAACATTCGTATAATTTATTACGCAATTCGTTAGTTTTTCTTAAATGAAACTTTGTAATCATCGTAATTAGGTTCTCGAAGATTTTTTTATATCGCAACGAGCCGATTTTTTAATACCTAAAGCGAGTGCATCCTCGCCGACGACGCGGTTCCCTGGGGAAATGAGGTAACATTCACATAATTTATTTCGCAAGTATTGAGTTTTTCTCGAATGAAACTTTGTAATAATCGTAATTAGGTTCTCGGAAATTTTTCAAAATATTGCAAATAGTTGATACATCGGAAAAGTTGATTTTTTTTAAATTCCTAAAACGAATGTAAATCATCTGCCTTTGAATTTGATACACAATCGATGTTACACTGTTTCTCCTTTGTGCGGAAACGGCATTTGTTATTAAGCATTACAAAGGTTTTTTCAATGAGTAAACGAATCTGTTGCGATGGTGAATAATTAAATGATTCTGTAAGGAAGTACTCGCCTTGTCTGTACTCCATGAGTTCAAGCTGCAGTTGCTGTATCTCGCGACGCAGCGATGCAATAGTTCGCGAACTCTTGTCCTGGTTGATGGTGACTTTGTTTTTTATATTTCTCGCTCGATTGGCGTACTTCAAGGTACTGAGAGTTTCCATGAAGTCACGATCGCTCGGCGATACGCAAGCGATCATCGCTGTCTGGCTGTTGCCGCCCAACGAATCCTGAAGGAGTCTCGTCAGTTTGGAATCCCGATAGGGAACGTGTAACGCTCTCTTCGTTTTGTCACCAAGCGCCGAAATTACGTTTCCCAATGCCAACTGTTTGCCGCGAGAATCATTTTGTAAGATACATATTTATCGAATTTATCCGCATTTCAACGTTCTTTTAATCCTCGGAAATCGAGAACATTATTCACGGACAGCGAAAAAGCGTTTCAACATATTTCCGCGTTTCATATTTTATTTAGTATAGAAGTTCCGAATTCTGAGAGACTTTTCGGAGTTCCGAAGGTTCTTAAAGTTCCGAACTTCATGAAAGAGAATTCGGCGTCTGGAGTTCTTGAAGTTCCAGGAGTTCTGAAGGATAGAATACGAGGAACAGAGGTAAAAAATGCAGATAATGCATTCGATCGTCTACCCGTTCGGTTTAAAAAAATACTTAAATGAATAATTGTACGGATTTACTACTTTGAGACGTAACAGAAACGTGAATCAAATAAATTCTCAGTTTCGTCTTTTCGCTTTGTGAATACTTTTCGTCTTCGCGAATCGAATAAATTCTCAGTTTCCAAGGATTATAAGATATGGTTTAGAAATTCTTCCGGCGGTTAACATTACCAGTCCACAATTAATGGAGATTCCTTCCTTAGCCCGGTCGCCAGTGGCGCCGGTGCGTTTCAGTCTCTCGGAACCGGCTAAATCGACGAAATGAAATTTAGCAGTCAGAGTCTCAAACTCATTAGTAGGATCCGTACTGGTAGTGTCAACATCAGCGTCGGGATCTTCAACTTTGATGCATCTCTGTTGTTTCACGTATAAAGTAAAAATTGCATGGGAACGCGATGACTGAGTGTTCATTTGCGTGGATCCTGTTGTACGCGAAAGAGCGCCGAGTCGTAGATATTCCAACGCTTGTTCGGGACTCGTGACGTTTCTCGGCTCAACGCCGGCCAAATGTATGTTACCCGACGTGTCCTCGTGAATACGCGCACCGCCGCGCGGTCCACCCGGTTCCAGAAGATCTTTCAAATCCTCATTATAGAGTTCCAAAAATTGCGCTGTTACCTAAAATTACCAACGAGTTAAAGAACTCCATCAGCACTATATTAATCTCCCAAGTAAACAAAATGATGCTACAGATTCCATTAAAGTAATGAGTAATCAACCATTTTATCGATATCGGAAGCTAACATATTGCAGGAATTCAGCCAAAATTATCTCTGTTTAGAATAGAAATACATTGTGATAGTCGCGTTCGCATGAGTATATAACTGGTGTTCAACATTCCAGCAGTGTTACAGGAATCTCGGAATACAATTACAATTTACGAGTTACGCAGAAGCGGATCGTGTGAAACGAGATCCGCGTTGATTGTGCACTCGGTTTGTGTACAACGGACAATTCATATTTCCGATTACGTGTGATTCAAGTTCACGGTCGGCTAGAATTACGTTTTGACTGTATGTATAGCTGTATGTATAACTACGAACGGTGTACCTTGAATTCTGGTGCCATTTGTCCGCGTTCCTTGGCTCGGTCTCGTTTATCAGCAATTCCGTCGAAAAGATGCCTAATGGCTCTTGGAATGATGCCTATGATAGTATCGTCGACTTCTACATCGAATCCCGTACCCATGGTGTACGTCTTTCCGGATCCCGTTTGCCCGTACGCCAGAACAGTCGCATTGTAACCGTCCAGCGCTCCATCGACGAGACGCGCGACACACGCATCGTATATTGTTTGCTGACCAACACCCGTGTCGAATACATGATCGTACGTAAACGCTTTGTCGGGCCCTAAAAAAACCTGTGGCTCACCGGGCGGTACTTGGGTACACACTCTGCACATATCGATCAATTCACGTGCTACTTGCGGCCGTATCCTGTAAAATACGACGAAAAAAGGAGTCGACTTGGTATCTTCACGTCTGAATTTCTTTATAATAGATCGCAAGTTCTCTTTTAGCGCAATGAATCTATCGATCATTTAAGGAATCAAATTGAATATTAGTTCACATTTGGTTGGCAAATATACTGGCAGAACATGCAGAACGATAAGTTCGAAATTTTATTGCTTTTTTTTGTTGCGGAATTCACTATTTAAATACCTAAAATTACTATATGGTTGTTTGTCGTCCTATCCACATTTTTTTTGGAAGGCGTCAAAAAATGCATTTGCCGTCTTAAGTTAATATGTTTACAACTGGAAACGACAATTATCGGCTTCTTTCTACCTACCAGACGCTTTCAAGTGTAATAATCGCTTAGTTCGCAATTCAAACGTTAGGGAAGTAAAAAACAAATTTGGACTGATTTTTCATTAGTTTAACAATGAAAGGCCAGTAAACCAGTAAATTCCGCATGGATTTCGTCTGCGCATTTAAAAAAATGCTCCTGAAATAGGTTGTCGTATTAATGCTTAACGAAAAATCCACAAATATTCTCCATCGTAGAAAAAAAACATCGCGCTAAATACGATAAATTACGGGACTTCTGAGACAGAATTCGTTTGAAGTGATTAGTAACCATAGAAGCGAACAGGTAGTCGAGGCTGAGGCGAGATAATCATTGGTTCTCCAACTCCGGCTGGCGCAGGAGGATGTAGAATGAAGCGAATAAACAGGTAGGAGTGTTACACGCGACTGTGGTCCATAGCGGTAGTAGAGGGGGAAGAAGGGGGGCGAAGCAGGCGTTCGTTCCATTCATCGAGAAACCGGGTACTATGCGTTATACAATCAGCTATAAAGCCTACACGTCTGTGGTATAAATGGGCATATTATGTGAGCAGCGCGTGAGCACACAGGTAAAACTGCTGCGTAAAACTGGTCGTGACAACACCCGAGACTCCGCACGCAATGGCCATCGTGTGTCTATATGAATTCAGCAAACCGAAGAAAACAACGAAAAAAATGTCGTCTTTTTTTTTTTTTTTTTTCTACCCAACGAAGATACGCAGATTAACGATTCGTTTTCTACAGTTATGTATATCATTAAGTGGCTTTGTTGTTAAGAATGTTACGATATAATTTTGATACGCATGACTATCGCGCAATACGGCAAGACGATAAATAATTCATTAGTCGAGAAGCATAAATAAATCATGAAGCGTTGAAAATTCCTTCGGAACTAATTAGGTAATGAAGGAAGTGGCCGAGGCATCGGCAAATTTTTTGGTTATGCGGCAAAGATAAAAAGAAATGTATTATAATGATGCGGAGCCCCGTAACCAACAGAAGCGGCGCGGTGCATAAATTGAAGGGATTGTCATACGCTTGTTATTGCATCGAACATTTTTTTTTATTTGATTCAATAAAAATGTATTTCAGGCGCAAATTTTTTTTTTTTGCACTCTAAAGAAATTTTCTTTCGGAGTAATAAATTTTTATTGAATAAAGTAAATAATTTTTTCGATGTGATCATTTTTATTCGTGATATTGGATATTGAATCGTCAATGCAGCAATTGCGGGTATTGTAAGAGAAAAAAAAATCAATAGAGAGGCCAAGTATAGCCGAAATCGGTGACCTATTGCGCCCGCTATTTCCAAAGATCCCCCTCTCCATCTCAACCCTGAGATGGAGTGCTCTTCAGCATACTATACGATGCAAGAGTCAAGCAGCGGATACATACGAGACGAGTACACTTCGCCATTTCCGTCGGAACATTGGATGAAAAAAAGAAAAAATGTTTCTCTCGAGATTACATATCTGTGAGCGAAACCAGTGGATATACAAGATGTAAAAAAGCTTTCAGCCTCTTGGGTCGCGAGCTTCCGTACGCTACTGCGTAATTTTACTATTGATTCTTCATAATCGAAGATATCGGACTAATCATGATTTCTGTGTAACTTGACGTCTTATCGTAGTTTGGTAGTTGTAGTTAAAACGATATGATCGGTTATAGAAAATATGTTATAGTAGGCGAACGCATGGGGGACAAACGGACCACTGTATGCACTTCGCAGGACGAAAAATCACATACTTAGTCTAAAGTTAATCAGAAGAGTATCGTAAGACCTTTAAACTTATCGGAACTTAGAGCATTCATTGGAAAATTATGTTCAGCCATTTATAAGAGCGCCGCGCGAAGTCCCGCGTTTACGGTATTCCTATTGGACTATTTTTATAAGCTGCATATGCAAGCTGCGTAAAAATACATCGCGCGCTTTATCGACGTAAAATCAATTATTATTTTTTTGTAAATTAACTGTTATATATTTTTTTTAATATTAAGTAACATATTTTTTATTTAGATTCGCCATCGTCTACAACCAATTTTTCTTTAAAAGTGTGTATAAAGCAGTTTTTTCGGGAATACGAAAAACAGCAGCGGCAGCGGTTTTTTCTCAATTGCGCGGATTTTAAGAGCCGAAATGGAACTTGTAGTCTTTTTTTCCGTCACAATGTTTAATTAGAGCAAATAAAGCGAAACAACATTTGTAAATAATTTAAAACATCTTATTTGGCTCAACGAAGCCAAATCTTCGTGATGGGGATGAGACTCGTTTTTTCATAGAAAATGGAGTTTCAAGGGTTGCGTAGAGGATTCACGAATTTTGGATGTTTAAGAGGCTAATCGCGCAAATATTTCGGCTGATTTTACTTTACAAATATTATTTCCAAATAAGTATCTTAGGTTTGTGAACAATTTTAAGATCTCAAAGTGTTTTTTCGATTAATCGTAATCTGTAAAGTACACGTGAGGGTCCGTCTAACCCCCACGCGGATGCTATCTATAAAATGCGTTCTACAAGCACTGATAGGATTTTAAATGCATAAATATACATTATTATCCACGGATAAGAGAACTATCGTAACGTATCTTATTGCTTTATTCACTTAATTTTACTATTTAATTAAGAGAAAATTTTAGTAATTTCGTAACGTAATCATTTTTTTATCAAACTAATTATAACGATGTAAAGAATGCATTTTATCGTAAATGTTTATAACGGTAAAGTTGTAGAGAATCGTAAAATAAACAACGCAAGCCGCCGAAAACTATAGCAAAAAAGTCCGCATTAGATATTGACGTAAAATACGGACGGATTTTATAATGAATTGTTAAACAAAAGAAAAACTGAGAAAAAAAAGTTGCCGGTATCGTTCGGAGTAACACCCAACAGCGACTTGATAGAACGTTCCTTCTCCCGAGAATAATCGACCAGAGAAACAATGTTGCCGCGTCACAATAGAAGAGAAATTGCAAACGATCGACCCTCGGAGTGTTAAATTCACTTTTATTTGTCACTCGAAGTGTGAAAGAAAAAAAAAAACTTACCGAACGGCAACCCGTACGCTGGAGTCATCGGCCATCTCGATCGTTGTTTGTAACTTTCGCAACTGTATTTTTTTTTTCTAGATAGCTTCAGGTCGACATCGGCTTTTAGAAACGCCGCAATCCTCGAACGATACAGCACAGTATTGTATCAGAGACACTGCCGAATTGCGTATGTCTTCGTGAATTCGGAGTGAAAATATCGATGCCACTGTGCGTTAACGCACTATTTTTTTATTCACATCGTAACAGAATTTATTGACCGAACGAATTTAGGCGGTGCATTGGAACATCGAAAGATATCGCGATGAGGAAAAAAAACAAGAAAAATCTCTATCATGCTCGCGACAGCCCAAGGACTGGAGCTGGACTACGCTGGATTGCCGATTGCAGCCGTATATGGCGGACATGTTTGACTCTTGCAGCTGCTGCCCCGAAACACAACCGCTAACGCCACCTCACGACTTTCTCCGGAACCCGAAAGATGCTTGTTGCCGTGCAGTTACCATCCGATCGATCAGAACAACGATACTTACTTTTATTTTCATGGAAAAACTTCTTTTTTTTTTTCGATTCTAATGACAGAATACATTTTTTTTTTTTTTTTTTTCGATTTCAGCAAGAAAATATAAAAAATTCATCGAAACAAAATACGAAATATTGTTATAATTTTTAAGCAGAATCTAAGATGAGATGATAAGTTCGCGTTGCTTTTTTTGAATTTTCGAAATTGCAATCCCTGTAACTTGTATAACGAAAGGTTGTAAACCCTTTGCACCTCTTACATTTTTTATAAAAATGTTGGTAAGAAATAGGCATGAACATTTGAATTAAAAAAATGTCTAAAATGCTTTGACTTTTTCGAAAATTTGAATTTAGTTAAAACGTTTAAATACTGAACCATTTTTTATGTCATAGTCTGCTTTGGAAATTCTTTTTTCATAAAAAAAAAAAAAAAAGATTGCAATTCATTAATTTTTTTGACAAACGTAATTATCTTTTTATTCGCTCCAAAAATGTTTCGTTAATTTTTTTTTGACGATTATATTTCTTTTTTTGGCATATTTTTCAAAACGTAAAGTCGCCAACAATCTTTTGCAATAAAACTATAAAAAATTATGATATTCTGGCCGCTCAGATTCACCGATCTCCGCATTTATTAGAATCAAACATACAGATGTACCAAATCAAAATTTATCAAATCCAATTTTTGTCGATTTTCTTTCTTCTGCTGAATGTTGTCAAACCATCTTGAGACATTGACATACTCCGCTTTCTCTTGGTGGGTCAATCCTTTCTGTAACACAAAGCGTAAATGAAAAAAAAAGAGGTCACGAGAAGATTACATCGATCTGAGACTATCCATTTGAAAGGATTCTTCTGCGCCTCTATATATATATTTTGCAATTGTACGCATCGGCAACCATTACCATAATTGAATGAATACAATAGTACAGCGCGATGTCCGCTATCGTTTGATTAGTTCCACAGACATAGGTGCTTCGGATCAAAGAAACGTCGAGTTCCTGTCGAGAAGAATTAACGTCAATCGATACGAAAAATGACGAATACGGAAATACGAATAAACATAACCTGCAAAGTAAAACGTTATCGTCAATCGCGAGATACGTACTTTGAGGATCCTACGTGCGTTCGCGGGAAAATCGGCATAATTTAGACACAAAACCGCGTACTCCAGCCACTGTCGGGTCAACGCTCTTTCAACTTTGTCTCTTCCGAGGGCATCGGCATTCTTTGAATCTCTCGCGAACGCCTGCACTATAGTGCTGAACCCTTCGACCGATCTATTACTCAATATTTCGTCGGACGCAACGAGCTGTGAATGTCGATATTGAAGAGAAAAAAATGATTTTGAAAAGCCGGTCAACGAATGACGGAAAAACTGCACTCAGCCGGGAAATGATTACGATGACTTTCTTACGTTGTTTTCCGAAATGTACAGCTTGCGGGACGGCAGACCCAAGTAACTGGATATTTTCTCTACGCATTCGACGTTGCACAACACCATTTTGTTAATTTTTTTGTTTTCAATCCCGAAATCGACCGACTGCAAGGTGTGGGATACAAATGTTTGTTTTTTTGTTACTTTTTTCGGAGGGCAGTCGTTTTTTGAGGTTAAGATTACCGGGGAGATGACATATATGTACGTGTATTTTTGTTTTTTGTATGGCAGCACTGCAATCGCGTGTTTTCGCGCCTTTCGTAGGAATACGAAAAATCGAAGGAGTATCTAATTGTGCGTAATGGCCATTTCTTTTTTCCGATAAATGCTTCCAGTATCGATTAATTCACTTATGCTTATTAAAAACTTTATTAAAAATTTGATCATTGGGGATTTTCATATTCCGTCTTCATTCATTTATTTTACTCACAAAGATTTTACTATATGGAAGCCGCAAAATTTTACAAGATATTTTTTCATAGAAGAAGCTTTGGGGGTTAAAGAAATTAATAAGGAAGCACTTTGAAAATTTATATTTTCTGCGGTTTTTTAAATTTATTCATTTGTTATCTACTATTCATGGACGTTCCTTTACTAAATTGATGTCCGATTGAGTTTCGTAAAATGTCATTAAGTATACCGGGGATGGAGGGCAAAATTAGCTTGTCCGATAAATCGGATCTTTTCGATATGTAAGGGATAAAAAGTACAATGATCTCGTTGCACGCATTGATTCCCTAAAATGTAAGGGAATAGGAAAAAAACTTAACTACCGTAGTGCATTTAATAACTGAGCAAAAATCTATCTCAGGTAACTAAATTCATGATATTTATAAAATTACAAGATAAAAGTTCCGAAGGTAAACCACTCGCCATTCTCTAATTAAAGGATTACATTTCATTAAATAATCAGAAATGCATGCAGAAAGCAATGCAATTGACTTCATTCTCCTCTATATTCTCTTTTAACAGACGAGATTGACCGCAATGTCGCCGAATCGATTTTTATTTATTTCGTTATATCCAGATAAATGTCCAATTTGCCAAATATTTTGTTTAATTTTTTTACGCATTCGCATTTTATCGAGAAAACAGTGAAAATTCTATGACGAATGAACATTTTTAAAAATTCACTCTGATTTCGTATCGGAGCCTATTTTTCCCGATATATACTTTTTTTTTTTCCAAAAGTGCCAAATGATAGTTTGGTAGTTAATTCATTTCTTCGTGTCTTGGAAATATTAAAATATATCCGATGAGCTGATAATACTTCGTATTGCTTAAATGGTCCATTTTGCCCCGAACTCTTATATTGCTTGCATAACGCCTTCTGGAATGTGCAATGTTGCGAGAATATTCGAATTGAGCACAAGTCACTTGGATCTAACGGATGATATTTTCATATTATAATGTCAATATGGAATTAGGCCAATGAGAAGATAGACGAAGAAGACGGAGGAGGCGCACGACGGATGCGAGTGTTAAGGAAGAGAGGAAAAAATAAACAAACACAAGTTATATTCTCAACGTCCAGTATGAATTTATTCCAGACATTTGGTTTCTTCGATATCTGTGAAAAAAATATATTGGTTCACCGATGTATAATATATATATATATATGTATATAATATTCTAAAAAATTATGAATTACGGAAAAATTTTAGTGGTTTCCAAAAAAGAAAGGAAAAAAAAAAAAAAAACGAACTGACGTCAAACAAATTCAATAATTCGCATCCTCTATGGAGAATTTATTTTCTCCTCGAATGAATTTTCGGGAGTTTCGTGGATCGATTTCTAAATTTTGTGTATATAGTTTTTTTTTTTTTACGAAAATGTTAATTTCTCGAACGAATAATCGATAAGTAACAAAATAATCTATTATATTCGTTTCGCTCTCGACGGGCCGCACAGTGTGTATTACGAATTATTTTCTCGTCGTTTTCTGATTTTGCCGGTGGGAAATGTTTACACCGCTCGCTTTCTTTTTCGTGTCGTGAATAAAAAATATATATTTTTTTACAACAGATATAAATAATTTTAAATACGAATGATCCCATGGATTTTGGCTTTTCGCAGTGTTGTCTGGAATATCGAGAACGACACAATTATTCCATCTAAGTACAATTACATAAAACACAATGCTAGTTTATCATTAATTGGACATATTTCTTTCGGTTTAATTTTTTTTTTTTTTAAACGTCTCAACTATAGTGTACACAAGTACAGAGGGTGGTATCCCTCTTCACTTTATTCCACGGGAGTGAACTATCCGCTCGTTATTCGTGATCTTCCCGACAGATAAATCAATTTATCGAGTCATTGCCTATAATAGTCAGAATTGTTACGACATTTTTTACTCCAAAATTTTTTCAAATTTTTTCAAAAAATCGTTCAACATTTTCCACGAAATATAAATGGTCAAACATCGAACCGTTAATGTTAATAAAAAATGTTTACCTCGGATAAGAAATTCAGGAAATTTCGTCGATATACACAATTTTTTTTGTCAACTATTTCGTGAGGCAAAATAAATTCGTCACGCTATCATAATCCACATGAAAAAAACAATAAGTACGAAGCGAAAATGACCGCTCGTCAATCCTAATAAAAAATGAATTAAAAAATTGAAAAAATTTCGTTTCGTATGCATCTGTGTTTTTTTTTTTAATTAAGAACATCATAAATGTCGGAGTCATTCCATTTGGTCTATTGGAGCGATTGCTGGATTAATTTTTTCCCAATGTTTCACTTTTATTAAATGCGCCGTAAGATTGAAAATTAAACTATATGCACAGCCAACTGTATCCTAAAGTAGGGTAACAGTTTCGATTCATATTACTTTCTCGTAGTCACAGATTTTTCGTCGAATAAATTTTTCTACTGAGTCAACGTCTTTGTTAACTCGAAAGAAATAACGATAAAGCAATGTGAATATTTCCTATGTTTCGTGTACGTCGTAAAACGAAAATCACCTAAATTCCGGTATATTATTCCAGACAATTGTAAGATTTCCTGAATTTTTCCCGATAATTTAAAATCGACATAAATTCCCTGACTTTTTCGGGTCTTCCCTGCTGTCTTTAATATGCGTAACAAACCTGACTACAGAAAATCCCTGACACGTTGTCCGGCAATAAGTCCGTAAGTAATGAATTTAAGGAAATTTCCAGGACTTCAAAAAAATATACAGCTGCGCAACGTGGGCACATGGAATAAAAGCAAAATATTGCGACGAAATTTTTTTTTTAAATGTGATGTAAATTTTGACAAAAATTAAAGAATTAGTTATAAAAAAATAAAACTAATTTTTCTTTTCATTTTCCAATTTTATCTGATTTTTTTTTCTATTCTCCGTTAACATGTGCCCATGTTGCCCCGCGTGTAGATTTTGTTCCGGTTCTCGGGGTTCAGTTATTAAATATTAATCCTATTGAGGGCGGAAGGGGGGGGCGGGGCGGGGGGTGATAACAGTAAAAGAAAAAGTAAAATAAAAGAAGAAAACTTGGCTCCATGCTGCGTCGGTAATGTAGAGCAGAGATTTTTCATTCTCTCGTAGCTCGAGCACGAAATGCAGGTACTGTTTTTGTTTTTTTGTTTTGTTTTGTTGTTGCATCGGAATAAAAGAACGAAAGAAACAATCGAATAAGTGTTTCAGTAAAGTCTTTTCTCGTACGAGAATAAACTATGAACGTTTCCCTCCTGTTGAGCCGAATGCGTTCGTCTCTCGAACTTTAATTCGCCGCTGTACATTAGCGATCTGAGGGACGATACCGATTTCGCGCCGATGTCCTGGCATCCGTGTTTTATTCCGCATTGTAGATACGGCAGAAACTTGAAAACGCTACCCTTGTCGACGATCGAGCCGCTGACTCCCTGGGCGACTTTCATTTTGTCCATTTCGTTGTGAAAGTACCGATCCATTGCCGATCCTCTCGCGTCCTTTCGATTCATCGCCTCCAGCGAACCCATACCGCGATATTTCTTGAGTCTAACACCGTCGCTGAAGAAATACTCGCCCGGTGCCTCCGATGTACCCGCGAGCAGTGATCCCATCATAACGGTACTCGCGCCGAGACTAATGCCTTTGATAATGTGACCGATCGATTGTATACCACCGTCAGCGATAACCGGAACACCGAATCTTCTCGCGTATTCCGAAACCTTGTATACCGCCGTTGCTTGGGGTCGACCAACGGCCATCACCTCTTGCGTTATGCAGATCGATCCGGAGCCCATACCAACGCGCAGGCCGTCAGCACCCGCCTCGATGAGATTCTTCGCTTGCATCGTCGTAACGACGTTGCCAGCGACTACCTGCAACTCCGGAAATTCGCTTTTTATATACTTTATCATATCTATCTGATACTTCGAATTTCCTTGAGACGAATCGAGAACAACGACGTCGACCCCCGCCGCAGCCAGTAGTTGCAATCTCTGCCGATCTCCGTTACGCGTACCGATCGCCGCACCGACGAGCAACTGCTTGTTCTCGTCTTTACTCGCTATCGGATAACTACGATTCTTTTTTAAATCGGTACGCGCCATCAACGATACAAGCTCTCCTCTGTCGTTAACGATCGGCAATTTGCCTTTTTTCGATTTTTCCAATATCGAATTTGCCTCTTGCAGTGTAACACCCGATTTTGCCGTTATGAGATCTTCCAAACGCGTCATCACAGCGTCGAGCTTTGTGTTTTGTTGATTCTTTGTGTCTTCGAGAAAATCGATGTCGCGCGATGTTACTATACCGACTAATTTACCACCGATTTTACCGTTCTCCGTTATCGGCACACCGCAAAATCCGTGTTCCAATTTTACGTTTAACACGTCGTTTACCGTGTGATGAGGCGACAGGACAACAGGATCTCGGATGAAGCCGTGTTTGTATTTTTTCACCTGGAAATACACAAATATTACGAAGAAATTTTATTATTGAAGGGAAATGAGCTTTTGGAGCGAAACGATGATTTTTTTTTATCGTAAAAATTTGACGTTTCTTTCATTTTTAAATAAAGTACGCGGGCTGAAATGGATAAAGAGTGAAAAAAAAAAAAAAAAAAAAAAAAATTCGGCAGTTTTGCATGAAATATTTGTAATATTTAATTTTTTGGAGAAAATCTCAATAAATTCACCGATAAACATTGACGATGATATTTATTTTCGCTGCAAATTACAGCCATTATATTTTCGTTTTATGAAAAAAATTTCGAAACGAAAAAATGTCCTAAATACTTTTTTAATTAATTTAACTACGTGAGATGACGCAACATCGAGTTATTGTGGATTTCGAAAAAAAATTTAGTTGCGTCTTAATTATCGTATTATATTCTACAAATGGGCGATGTATAAACACAGATGATACCGACTCACAAAATAAATAAAAGAAATTAAAATGTGAGTCAAAATTATTCTATAAAAATTTATGTAACGAGTATTTTCTTTTTTTTTATGAATGAAAATATTAATTTTTTCATTTCATTCATTTTAATATTTTGCAAAATAATTATTTTTGATCATTTTTTTTTTTTAATTTTCCTTTTTACCGAAAAAAACAAAGAATTAACACAATGATTTTTTTGTGATTTAAAAAAGAGTGAATCTTCGATCGAAGAAGCTTCTGTCAACAAGTGTCTCCAGCCAATCGAGAGGATTGAATGAGTCGTTCTCAGCTGACTCGCAAATCCGAGCTCCGCGCATCGACAATAAAAGCTCGTGATTAATTTATTCGAACAATCCATTGATATGGCTAATTTTTAACGTTTAAGCTTTTTAAATGAGTTTAAAAGTTCGTTGAAATTGATTGAAATTCATGTATTTTTCGAGCGTGAAACGCAGCGTCGAAGAATCGGAGAGAAACGTTGCGCGGTGTAACGTGCAACAGTGATGGAAAACGAGGGGAATAATTGGCGCATGCGCGTGAAGCGACGCGAGGATCCAACGGATTAAAACACGTTGAATCCTCCCGTCGTTTCGCGGATTCTAACTAACCTTGTGAACCTCGTTGGCTTGATACTCGGGCGAACAATTGTGATGAATTATTCCGATACCGCCGCACAGTGCCATGGCGATGGCCATGTCGGATTCGGTTACGGTGTCCATCGGCGATGAGACGAGCGGTGTCTTGAGGGCGATCTTTCTCGTAAGCGGCGAGACGAGTTCGACCTCGTCCGCTTGAAAATCGATGTAACCGGGCAATATGATAAAATCATTGTACGTCAAACCCTCGCCGTTGGCGAATAACTGCGCGGCCGAGAGGCCGTCCTCCGGCATCGGAACATCCGCGGGTTTCGTGTCACCAATAACGTAGTCTGCCATTTCGCACGAGCGTGTATAATTTTCTTCGAAAGTTTTTTTTTTTACCGCGAGTTTACATGCGTTAATTGTCGCGTATATATGATTTTTTATATTTGTTTTTTTACGATCTCGAAAAAACGATTTAAGTTTTAATCCACAAAAGCTAAACTTTGGCACGGTTTCGAATCGCGTTAACCGGAGCCCGCAGAGAGAGAAGATCAGCACGTGGAGCACGTTCGACAAGCGACACGACGCTCACGAATCTGCCAGACGAAATGACCGAAAGAAACGTGCGCGTGCTGCCTATGTAGAGACAAATTGGTGGATGGTTAATTGTCCGGTCGAGATGTCGCTGCGCGAGGCGAACGATGCAAGTGCCCCGTCTCCGCGTGATTCGTCGATACGACAGGTACCTGTGAGTTTGACTAGAAGAACTGAAAGATCGCGCGGCGCGTTATTTGAATAATACAATCGTCTATTATGAAATACTCTGCGAACACCGAATAATTATAAACTCATAATCATAATCAAACGTAATTACAAAATAATGATGATAATTCGTAATGATTATTTGAAAAAAATTTGGGTTTTTTTAACTATGACTAAAAAATTATGCATTACGTATTTCGAGGTAATATGTATATCTTTTTCCATGCATTTTTTTTTTCTTGTCGTAAATTTACCCCGTCAAACCAGAAAAGAACGATGTCGATGCAGAGTATATCGGGATCAATTTTATTTATACAATTTGGTCGTCGGAAAATTTTCTATAAGACAAAATGCATGGACTTCGCCCAGAGGATGTGATTAATTTAAGTAATTTTGCCCCATAACGGTCAAAGTTTGTCTGAGCTTATTTATCGTTCATATTCCTATTCATAAACTCCGGCTAATTTTAATGAAAATAAATTTTCGAAGAATTGGAGACATTCGCGTTGTTTACACGAAATTCATATCAAGTAAAATTTTATTATAAATCTTTTATGTAAAACCTAAAAATGACGTGTCTCTTGATGAAAAAAGAAATAAAAAAAATCCACACGTATCGCTCGACATTTCCTTTGAATCGGAGGTCATTTCGTTTAGCCGATGTCGAGTTAAAACTTACAAACAAAACAAGTCAATCAATCGACGACAATGCGAAGCTTTGGCGCCTATGGAGAAAATTAAACGTATCGGAACGCATTAATGGTAACGTTTAATGGCATTTTTACCATTCGTCAAATATGCCTCCACGATTGAGTGCAATAGTTAATTTCCCGCAATCTCTGTTCCGAACGGTATATTGCCCCGCGGGACGGCGTAAGCATATGCAATGAAAAAAAGCAAATGAGGGGCAAAAAAGGTTTTAGTTGAAACTTGGATGTGACTTGTGTGACTTGTGTATGTGTGTGTGTACTTGGCTCCGCGTACTTTTTTCCGATCAATCATATCGAGTCTAAGAATACCCGAGCGAACAGTTGGAATTGCGACATTTTTCTTTAGTCACGCCAAATCATGTTGTTCGCCACAGCCATTGCCGGGGTAAGTAAAATTTATTTTTAAACCTAATGGATGAAAATTCTTAACGATTTAGTCAAATAAACATAAAAGAAATGGACTTTTTTGCATTTTTTCATTGGTAACAGGTATCGGTATCTCTATTGGTATCGGTATCGGTATCGGTATCGTTCATATGGGCACTTCGATTTAATATCGGTCTCCGTATTGGTATCGATATCGGTATTTTTCATATGGGTACTCCGATTTAATACCGGTATCGGTATTTTTTATATGGGCACTCCGATTTAATACCGGTCTCCCTATTGGTATCGATATCGGTATCGGTATTTTTCCTGTGGGCACTTCGATTTAATACCGGTATCGGTATTTTTCATATGGACGCTCCGATTTGGTACCGGTATTGGTATCGGTATCGCTATCAATATTGTTCGTATGGCCGTTCCGATTTGGTATTGATATTGGTATCGGTATTAGTATATTCATATGGACGCTTCTATTTTCAACGTGTCAAAAACTTCGGTCACTATACCGATTTCAGACAGCACTCGTGGCAAGTATTTTTCTGGGGACAGTCATAGCGAAGCCATTGGAGAGCGAAGAATACCGCCAATACCAGAATTCCGGTGGAAATTCTTATACACCACCGATATTATCGTCGGCCGGAGCCTTTGGTGGATCTCAGAACAGCGGGTTTTCTTCGATGGCCAACCCGGGGATATTCCTGCGACAATCGTTTCCGTCATCGTCGATGTTTTCTTTCGGGAATCCGTTCGACGCCCAATCCTTTGGAGCGTCGAATTACGGCGCACCGGGAGGGTACGCCGCGGGTTTACCAAATATTTTCGGATAAACGCGTCCCTTGGTGTGCATAAATAAATTATATTGAATAATAATGAAAAAATATTAATCAATTCAAACTTCACACATCGTTTTGTCGAATACGAATTTATTAAAAAAAAAAAACAAGTGTACACTGGTATAAAATTCTGCGTAAAAATCACGCAAGAGATCTATAAATTGACGATAATAAAGCAACGATAAAAGTTTTTCTAAAAAAAAAAAAAATATATGTATCGTTATCAGAAGAGGGTGAGTGTCGAGACTGCGAGTTTAAGGAGCGTTGTTACATTTCCTACAGGTACGCTGAAAATCATAAAGAACTACAGAGAGTTCGGTGAGATGTTAATATATAAAATATTTTAATATATACATTATTATATATGATATATAATAAAAAATATATAAGGGAGAGAGGGACAAAACGAAACGTTTCGAAACTTACGAATAAAGTTACTTAACGGACTTATTTCGTAATGTAATGAAATAAATAAAAAAAAAGTGTAATTAGTAGTTAAAAAAAATCGCGAATACGGAAAATGAGGAATATAAAAAAAATAAACAATCGCAGCGCATTTATTAACTGCATTTAATGACACTACAAAAAATTGTAAACTGGAAGTTTCGAAGTAAAAAATTTGCTATTTTCAAATTTAAGGATTGCATTGGATAAATCAATCAGATTCCACAGCTGATATTGGCATCTCATTACCGGAAATTGTCGAATTGCGGAAAGTGATGCAATGGAACTTTGAAAACTTCTTTTTTAACAGGAAAGACTGATCTCGATATCGCCGAATTGATTTTTTTTTTTCATTTCATTTGATCCAAATGGATTTTCCTTTTACCGGATATTGCTTTTAATTTTTTCTTTTTCAGGGTTTCCTATTTTATCAAGAAAATAGTTACAAAACACTATGTAACGCGTCAATTCCGCGCAGAATGATCATTTATTCATTTTTGCTCCAAGTGAAGAGAAGCGGCTAATTTGCCTTATATTTTATTATTTTGTCCGAATACGTGAAACAAGTGTAGTTAACACATTTTATGTCTTGAAAAATCGTGTAACTAATCCACTAATCCACTTTACGCCACTCTCCCCAAATATATGATAAAATATGATAACATTGATATCATTCGAAAAATAAAAAATATTAAAATTTCGATAAAAATTCTACGCATTAGTTTATTTATTTATGTTTTTTTTTAACTGTTCGATCGGTTCGTAATTTGAGAGTTATATAACGGAACGGGGCGAGATATTAAAATTGCTACAGCACGTGGTCTCAATCGAATCTTACCGGTCGAAAAAATAGATCGTTGATCGCATCGAAGAGTCCGCCAAATGCCTCCCTAAAGGACGACACAACGTATTCCAACGTAAGTTCGATGTACGACAAGTCCTCGTAATCTTCGTACTCATCGTGCATTAAATAGTTGTACATCATCGGCAGCAACACTATCATCGCGTACATCGTGAAACCAAAAAACGCTGCATAATAAAAAATGTTATTTATTAATTCTCGAATTTTTAATCTCTGTCTGTTTAATACTTTCGTTTAAATCCCTGTATCGTAGTCCGGGTAAACTGTATCGCGTTAATTTTTTAAAAGCTATCGATTCGAATGGGATGCAAAAATTATGGAATTCAAATGCTATTATATTTTTGTCAATTTGTTAATAACTTTTTTAAAATATTAATGAGCGAAGTAAATGTTCTTAGCATCCTTGATATGTTATTGTATTTTTTTTTCTTTTTTTTTTTTTCGTATTTTTACCAAATTTGCGAACAATTTACAAAATATTCATCGAATCTCACTTTAGGCTGCGAAAGTATCTGTAAAAGCATCAATAATGTTTGGTCCGTATCGCCATTGTTAACATTGATACTGACCACTGAAAGGGAAAAATAAAAAATTTTGAAGAATTTTAGTAGTCATTAAACGAGATTTGTTGATTGTCGAACATTTTTTAATTTGCTCTCGTAATACGAGACACGATTTGCTCGCGGATAATAACGCCGGCGGTGAGCCAAGTACGTCGCACGTGCCAATTGAATCCTCACCGATAGTTTTTAGTTTCAAAAGTCTCCTTTCGACCGGTTTTTCTCGCTTGCGTTTCACTTTGTTTATTAACGTCGATGAATGCACAGAACTGTCGTACAGATCAGCGGAATCTCCGGCTGTGATACCCCGGAGAACAGCGCTCTGGGTACCAGCCGTTGGATCCGATGACGATTTCATGTTTTCATTGACGTATAACTGTTTCGTCTGCGTATCGTTGGAATTTTTCTCGGCGGGATTTCTGCATTATTAAAAGGTATTATTTGCATGTGATATCCCGAGTAATCTCGATACGTCTTCGAACAAAAATGTCAGCAGTTAGGCGACAGCTTAACTCAGCGGATTATACCGCAACATCGATAAACTAGTGGATACAATCTTTTCAGCGGGTGTATCATCACATTTCCAGCCAAACGCGTGATTCAAAGAGAATTTTGAATACTTCCCATTGGGATAAAATTCTGAAAAAAATCAACCATATAAAAGGTGCTGAGAATACTGTTTTTACATAATAATAATTCCAAAAAGTTACTCACAAATTAGTTAGAAAAAATTGATTAACAAATCATTCGGCAATCGAACTTTTTTTTTTTTTTTTTTTTTTACGATTTTTTTTAGAATTTCTATGCTTCTCAACATTGTTTTCTCGATGAAAAGTCACGAAGTACCTAGAAACATTTTTTTTTAATGATATGTGGTCAGATATGTTAACGTATCGATTTCTGCTAAAAAAAAAGTTTGGTTGCCGGTTCGTTAAATAATTTTTTCTTCACCGAATTTGTTAATAACTTTTTGGCATAATTATTATGCAAAATGAATGATCTTAGAACTTTTTACTGATTCACTTTTTTCAGATTTTTATTTCGTTGGGAAGTATTTGAAATTCTCTCTGAATCTCATCTTTAGCTGAGAATTTAACGATATACCGTCGTAAAGAGCTTCGTCCTGTTATACGAAACACCTTCGTTCCGTGCAAACAGCCCTCCAAATAAAAACATTTAAATCACAATAATACAAATAAACATTTTTGGCAATATCTTGAAAGGAACTGCGATAGCAGTTCTTTTCAAAAATTTTTTTAAAAAAGTAAAAAAAATGTAATGTTAACTCACAAGTTTCGATTAATCATATTCGACAATGCAGACAATTTCTCCAACGTTAAAATTTCCACCGTCGATTCCTCACGTTCGTCGATTTTTTCGATCGGTTGTCGTATATCGTCTTTTCGTTTCTTCACCTGCGGAGCTCCCATTGCCGTTTGAAACGCGTAAAGTCGCTGGGCGTTTTCGTTCTCTTCATTGTTTCTCGATCTCATTTTGTCGTAATACTCCATGTAACTTTTGTTCAAAAGTCTTTGCGTTTTAACCGGTAGTACCGTCGTCGGGTCGTCGGGACTTTTTGTTTCCTCGTTATTCGAAATATCAGTTCTGTGCGTATCGATGTGGCCGATAGTGTTCGTAACGTCCGAATCGACGTCATCGCTCGTAATGTCGGTATTTTCGTGATCACGCGAAAATTCGTCGATCGTCGTGTCGACGAACCGATTCTCTTCCTCGAATCTGGCGCTACCGTGGCTCGCCCTTCGGCCCGATATCCGCGGTTCCGAAATATTTTTGTAACGCTTTCCACCGAACGGGAGAGATTGAGGCAAATTCTGTTCCGATTTCATTTTACGATTCGCTCTTGAAGCTACTCGTTCGCGATCGATTGACGAGACTCGAGGACATTCGATCTCGTAATTTCTTCTTTTCGTTTTCGTCTGCGCAACATTACTCTTCTCGAAGTTGGTACGTTGCTGAATCTGGACGTCGCAGTCCGAAGCCGAACAACTCGTTTCGTTTGTCACGCCGCGCGTTGGATCGGTAACGTTTGTATTGCCGATCTCCGCACCGCAGAGCTCCAAATTCGGGGCGTTCGAGAGTACAGCTGTTTCGATATTATTAATCGTTTTGTCGATTGTTCGATTTTCCTCATGGCTTCGTTCGAGTCTGACCGGTAGATCAGCGGCATTTGTAAACGAAGCCGATGACGCAACGGCCAATCCCGGGATATCAAGCTTCGTCGGTGTTTGCGACGTAATTCGAAGAGGAAGATTCTGATAACTCAGAACCGGTACTTGAACGTTGTAACATTGGGTAGTGCAATGGCATGGCGATACCGGACTTCGATCGATTTGTAATGCGCCGATCGACGGTACTTGAGTATTGTTCTCTACCACGAGAAAAAATTTGCCGGCGTTGCCCTATGCAAATCGAAAATGTATTCAATTTTCCAAATTTTTTTTTTTTTATGTCAATTATTTAATATAAAAAAATGAACAAATAGATTAAAACAAAGGATATTGAATTTGCTTATTCCGCTCTAATTTTGTAATAACAAAAATCAACAGGACGCTTTAAGAAAAAAAGTAGTATAGAAATAATTGTGAAAAGGATTTAATGATGGTACTTGACAGTATTGCAAGCACGCAGATTCCGGTTGAACGTTGATATCGGGGTTCGGGACAATAGTTGAATTGTGAATCGAATTGTCGTCTTTGGGACAAAAGATTTTCTGCGCTTTCCGAGCAGCGGATCTTTCTTCTTCTCTATGTTCATCGCAGCTTTTTGCATCGATAAGAGGGTTTTGAACGATCGATTTATGTTCTATTTTGTCGACGGACTCTTCGTCGGGCTTCGATAGCTTGCGGTATTCCATTTCACCCTTATCATCGATCATCGCTTTCGGTTCTTCGTATTGTTTCGATATTTCAACGTCGGTCGAGCGGTCTTTTAAGGCATCGACATTTGTCGAATCTTCAAGCGAAATTGTTTGAACCCCTACACTGTCCATTCCCCTGATTTCGCCGGGTTTTTCGGCCTCTCTTTGAATTACCTTCGGCCTGAGATATATTCGTTGTTTAGATAAGTTTTAGGGAGGTTTTTGTCAACGTTACTTTTAAAAATAATTTTTTTTTGGTAATTCTTTAATTTGATTGCTATGTACTGTTTAGAATATAAACATTTTTATATGACATGACGTGTTTTTTTTTTTACATGATATACCGATGTTTTTACTCGATATTGACTGAAAAAATCGGTAATCCGTGAAACTTTTTTGGTTTTGAAAAAAGCAAATTTTTTTTCGAACAATCGGCTATTGATAAGTTCTTTTTTAAAATTTTTTTTTTAAATTAGTAATCGATAAATCGATTTTCCTATATTGTTAAATAAATCTATGTAGATATATGTACACCATTTTTTTTTCTTTTTAGAAATTGATATTCGGCAAAACAACTTTACCAATTTCTTTTCTTTTATAGCAACAGACGTATTGAAGAATCGAATAATCGAATGGCCGAATAATATAGTCATAACTTGTTGAAAAGTACTTATAATCAAATTCTTTTATTAAGCGGGTGTCTTACGGATCGGTATCCTTTTCTGGGACCGTTTTTGTGACATTCTCACTCGGACATTGAGTTTGATTTGGAATTACGAGGGCTGATCGACTCAGCTCCGTGTGATTTTCGCGATTGGAGTCCGGCGTACCGTTTGGGGCCATTTGACTTTTAACCGTCGTTACCCTGGACGCGAAATATATAGTCAATCGTGTAATAAAAGCCACAGGCAATACCTGAGTTCATAAAAAATTCGGGATACCGTTTGAAACGGGGATCGGCACATCCCGGTCTCCTTTTCAACGGATGGCTTGCCGTCGTTGTCCTTTGATGCACGTTGTCGAAGGATAACGGTACTATGTCTTTCGAATGGGTGGGTTTGCAAGGCCTTTTTTGAATATATATTTTTTTTATAATAATAATAATAATATGTATTTTCTTTATTTTTCTCCAATTTTTTTTTATCGAACAAGAAAAAAATATGACTTTAATGAACGCGGTCGATAACAAAAACTGTAATCCATTATTTTCACCGATAATAAGGTGATGTGATGAAAAACTATCGTGAATGCCATTTACGAACCATAAACGTTTAACGAAAAAGAAAATTGTCTTTTTGTTTCGCCGAGAAACAGAATTTTCTATTTCTTTAAATATCTATGATTTCTAAACGGCATTTATTACAGCTTTCGTTACCGGTTGAGTCTTTTGAGATCATCTTAAACTCGCAAGAAAAATTTCATTATTTGTGTCTACGCAACTGTTCAACGGAGGGGCTGATGATTTATATTTGTCTCAAAATATTCAAGATCCTCGAAGAAAATGCATTACAGTTTTTGTTATCGACTGATTGTCATGTCACATCGTCTTCATTTATTTGGAAAATGAGAGAAGGGAATATAATATGAAAAATAGAAGGTTAAAATTCAAGGATTGTGTGTCTTCTCAATTAATTGAGGATTCGAGAGGAAAAAAAAAAATGTACCGATGAGGTTGCGATGATCGAACGGTCGTACGACTTTTACGCGGTGTACCGGTTAAAGTGACAACGCACGGTGGTTCTATTATTTCACCCAAATCGTCGGCCAGTCTGCGCTGCGGTATTTTCGGCCACGACGGATCGGCGGGGAGTCTGAATCGAATGATATCGTAATTTGCGGCAAAAGTAATAATATTGCAAATTATTAAAAAAAAAAAAACATTGGAAGCTTTAAATTTACCGCAACGAGCCAACGTTGTACTTTTGCGAATTCGGCAACAAATCTTCACTGTTCACTAAAAGAAATAACAGATTAAAAGGCAAAAAGACGATTCGTGATCGCCACTCGTCTCAGTTATCTTATCGCAAAAGAATAATATTAATTTTACCTTTAATATTCAATTGCAGTGCATTCGCGGCGTCGCGACACGCCATGTCGAAGGAATTGCACATTTAAATGATTTAACCGGTTTCTTTTTCTTTCTTGATCGTCGAAATTACTTGAGGCGAAAAAAACTTTGACGCGAAAGTGACGCATTACCTTTGACGAAAAAAAAAAAAAAAAAATTGAATTGTATCGCAAATTCCGAAGAGTGTTTTTTTTTAACCAAGTAGTATCACCGCGGCAGTCATAATCGAAATATAATCTCGTCGGACAGGTTGGGGATGCAAAGTTCATACTGAAATGAAGAATTGTTTACAAGGGTAATCATGGTTACGGAACTCGTTTTACTCGATAACGCGATTATACCGGGTAATCCTTGGCATACATTTTTATAATTTGCCCGGAAAAAAAAAACTTAATTAGGAAAAAAAATCGTAATTTCGTTAATTATTACGAGAGTGCTG
This sequence comes from Buathra laborator, assembly GCA_934046635.1. Taxonomy (NCBI): domain Eukaryota; kingdom Metazoa; phylum Arthropoda; class Insecta; order Hymenoptera; family Ichneumonidae; genus Buathra; species Buathra laborator. The sequence goes on from OW203892.1 coordinate 16,172,726, forward strand.
TTCCGGACATTTGTTCCTTTTTAAACTCCGACGAGAGCGGAGCAAAGCGGATATCCGGCGGGAAATAGCATAATAAAATAATAATTATGAAAAAAATTTAAATGGAATTAGAAAAAAAGCAAAAGTAATCCGAATTGAATTTGCAACAAACCAATTCAATGTTTAATTTTTTATTGTTTTTTTCATTTATTTTATGTCAATTAAATAATATGAAAAAAATATATATATATCGTAACGAGTTTGAGTTTTTCTTTTGTATAATAATAATAATAATAATATGTATTTTTTTTTATTTGTCTCCAATTATTATTTTTTTTCACATATAATGCGTGTATATAACTCTATTCGTAACAGTACGGTATAATTTATTTACAATAAATATACAGGAATATTGCATATAGGAACAGTCAACTAAAGTCTAAAACGATATTCCGATAGTTGGCTCTTAACTCATTTTTGTTTTTTTTTTTTCTTTATACCTTAAACTATTGTTTTTTTTTGCGCACCATATTTCATATATCACAACATGAAGCATCGCGACCTTGAAAAAAATATTGTGTACGATTATAAAAAAAAAAACATAAATTTGCCAAATTAACTTTGTTAATTCGCAATAATCTGGATGTGCTATAAAAAAAAATGCGCCATCGGAGATGCGTATTTATCGATAATGACGAATAAAACGGACACACCGAAAAAAAAAAAAAAAAAAAAAACGCCCACCGCGATAAATCGGTACGATACTTTGTGCGCGCGGGGTGACTTTTCGGAGTCTTCGGGAAGTCAATGACTTGAGTTACAACGGTAAAAAAAAAAAAAAGAAAAAAAATCACAACGATATTCTCTATGGCAAAAAGTTATGTGCGATCATTTTGTAGGTTTCTTTTTTTTACATATATATTGTTTCTCGTCGCCGAATAGATTCTCCAATTGTTTTCATAGAAAAATACAATCTCCCCTATCAGACGCTCGATCGAGGAATGTCGCAGTATAAAAAACATTTTTCTCTGTTGACTAGATTTTTTTTTTTTTTTTTTCACGGCTCAAAGCGGCTTTTCATGTTTGCAACTTCCGCGGAGTCGGATTTAACAGAAAAAAAATTGTGATATCGATGAGAAAAAAAAAAAAAAAAAAAAAAACAAAGGAAAGAAAAAGAACTATACATTTATCTACAAACGTTCAATGCCTCCGAACGCGGTGCACGCCGTTGGTTGGAATATACACGCAATATTTCGAATTACCTCAGTTTCAAGGGACAACTTCGATTTGGTCCAAAGTGCTGCCACGTTTTTTGCTTTTCCATTTTCATTTGAATATCTTGAATTTTAACATTTTCATCAAAGGACAACATCGAATTGGTTCAAAGTGCTGCCACGCTTTTTGCTTTTCTTGTTTTGTGTTAAATAGTTTTCGAAAAGAAAAAAAGAAAAAAAAAAAAAAAAAAAATTATAGAAATATCTCACTGATACTGTCTTAAACCTATGGGTAAATACGTTCAATCGGCATTCTTAAGCTCAAAATAAACCCGTTAAGTACAAATCCGTGTGCGGAATCATTGCGCTCGCATCCTTCGAGCGAATTGAAAAATCGACCATCGTCCATCGCGGAAACATTTAACCGAGACGTGTGAACACGAATCCTCCTTTTTTTTCCCGATTTTTATCATTTTTTTAGAGTTAAATCGAAACGGGCGGTCACTCGGGGATTCTTTGCCAATACGAGTGAGCGGTCCGATAAAATATACTTGAAAAAAGAACAAAAAAAAAAAACTTTCATTTTAACGCCAACTTGGGTCCGGCCGGTAAGAAAGACTGTAATTAATTATTTTTTCACGGATGCCGAATTTCTCCGGGTAAATGCAAATCTGATGTCTACTGAATTGATAAATCAAAAAGCATTAACAATGTGCGTTTAAAATTTTTGGGAACGTTAAAAAAAAATATTAGTTTTCGTTACCGACCGTTAGTTTGTTTCATACCGATCGCGAAAGCGATCTTTAATTTCATATATATTTTCTTTCTTCCGATATGTAAGACCTTCGAGGGTTACGATTAACGGAAATTAATGTGATGTAATTATCTTATGTAGGAAAACAGTACAATTATCGCGACGACAAAAAAAAAAGATGAATTCGTTTCACTTTTGGCAGTATTGCGAGTTTTTCTGTTTTATCGACAATAATAGGAGCTTCGAGAGAGAGAATGGAATCGCGAAATTAAAACGTGATATTAAGGCGAAGTGAAACACCTCCCTCCCCCCCACTCAGACCGAACTCAGTCGGTAACGAAACACTGCAGTCCATTCTTTTTCAATAACGCCAAACTTTTATGAGGAAAGTTTAAAGTATTAGTGTTCACGCTACTGCCACGGTACGTTTGACATCTTAACAACGTAAAAAAAAAATGGATTAGAGTCTTTGTTACCGACTGAGTACGTTAACATCGACATAATTCGACGAACAGAGTCATTTGTTATCAAAACGCAATATTTTTTCTTCTTCGTCGTTTTCATAGCCAACCGAATGACATTAAAGTAGCCAACAGCGTTGATTCATTGATCACCTAAGCTTCATGGTCTTCGCTGTTTATGCCGATCAGCGACTGCGTCTGTTCGGCTTCCAGATCGGGCATTCTGAAAAAAAAAAGTTTCGGTTGGTTCTTTGTGTACTTTAAAAAATGTTGCGAGAAAGTTCATCTTGTTAAGACGATATAACAACTTTTCTCCCCCGCCCAGCGCTCAACTTCAGATCGGTCGGTAATGAACACTGAAATCCACTTTTTTTTCAAGGATGCTACACTTTTATGAGAAAAAAATCAAATTATTCCCCTATTATTCTCAAAATATAAAAGATCTTTGGAAACAAACACTTGCAGATACTAATTACCGACGGAGTCTTGTCGATCAGAAATAGCTCGGTCAGTAACAAAAACTATAATCTATTATTTCCAATGGTGACCAATTTTTATGAGTAAAATCAAACGATTAGCGTTTACGCAGCTCCCAAATAGTTATTCATTAGTTATTCATATAGCATATAGTTATTCATTACCGACTGAGTCCTTTCATACCCTTTTAAGAGACAATTTAAACAGATTTCGAACTCATTTACCTCGCGTTTCGGCCTCTACGGAAAATCCACGTGTAAAGCCCCCTGACGACATCCATAACGGGGTCCCAATTGTCGTAATGCGAAAGTAACGACACCGTCAAAAATGCGAGAAGCATCGGCACCGTCCCCAGGTAAAATATGCACGGATACTCGACTTTCTTCAACAGGACATCCGCCATCATGGACATTGGCATCGATAAACTCACTGCCAGCGTTGCTATGAGTGACGACGTCAGAAAGCAGCCCCTGCAACGTTATCGAATGAAAAAAAAAAAAAACATTTTATGAGATTTCCCGACACTTACCAATAGTATAAAAATTCCGAAAAAAATCAACCGTACTGAAGACATAAAGAACGTTGATTTTGCATAATAACAATTCCAAAATGTTATTAACAAAATAAATAAATAAATAATTTAAAAAATTGCCAGTGAAACTTTTATTTTTCTTATTTGAAATGAATCTTTTGATTTTTTAGAAATCATATGAATTATTTCAGAATTTTCGGACATTTTTGAAAATCTCGTTTTTGAAATATTTTTAAAGCTATCGTTACATAAATTTTAGTACAATCGCCCCGAAACTTCGCGAGTGTGTTGTGGAATGTTGCTGCAAAAACATATCCAAAATTCGTGCCCTTATATTCATTTTTCAAAATTTCCTAAAAAAATTTTTAGAAATGTAAGAAAATTTTGAAGAATTTTATATGGTTTCTAAAAAATCAGCAAATTAATTTTAAATGAGAAAAAAAAAAAACTTTCTTTGGCTATTTCTTGAACATTTTAATTATTTACTCATTTTTTAATAATTTTTGGCATTATTTTTATGCGAAATCAATGTTCTTGATATGTTTAATACGTTTGATTTTTTTCAGATTTTTACTGTTTCACGAAGTGATGAAATTTTGATGGTATTCTACTTTTGATTGGGAATGTACGTGTAATACCTTGAAAAAAGCATCGGCGTGAACACGAGATGTCCAGGAAAAACCGTGGAAGTGAAAGGCAGTTTCATCGCTCAAATTATAGGTTCGAATGTAACCGGTACATTACTTTTTTTTAAATTCAGTTAAAAGTCTTACCAGAGCCAAAGAACTTCGCTCAATACTGTTCCAATGAGACCGTTTATTATCAAGAAAGTCCACTGATGCGTATTGGGCCATTCGAATTCCTCCCAATGGCCGTAATGCAGTATGAAGAATAATGGCCACAGCATCGTCAGATTAAAGAGTCCGACGAAACCGAAAAACATCGGTATGTCCATCTTGTCTTCGTGATCGACTTTTCTCTTCAGGAATACTATATAAGCAGCATAAAAAAATGCGCTGACTAGTGCCAGTATTATGCCGGTCGGTATTCTACTCGTCTCCACCGTTAAATCGGAAAGACCCACTAATACCTAAAAAGGATAAGTGGTAATCTATATCACTTTATTTCAACGGCTGGATGGAGTGGCGACAAAAATAAGCGCTATTCATAACGAGAATAAGATACATAAGTAAAATCAATTCTTTTTTTCTAAACTGTTTTTTCGATTGTAATTGTGATAAATTAATTTTACTCACAGGAAAAAAAAAAATCGGTTGAACTAACTAAATCGGCGATCGCGGGTGGCGAAACAAATAATCGGTTGCTTAAAAAAAATTGTCATAGTAAGGAAAGAAATGGTCAATTTAACTAACAGTTAGTATCGTTTACTGAGAGTTTCTTTCGCAAGCGCCGATTTTGTCAATTCAACCGATTTTTTTTTCTCAATGCATTAAACCCGACGATATACAATGCAAATATCTTTGATCTAAACTCACCAGTCCAAATATGCTAACTGATACAGCGACTAACTTAGACAATGTAAATTTGTCTCCCCCGTTGCTCGGGAAGAAAGCGGCAAGAAACAATGTGAACAAACTGGAAGTCGACGACAATACCGTCACGACTCCCGCCTCAGTTTCCACCAATGAAATTTGGTAAGTGTAATTTGCCATAAACCACTGGAAGACAAATTTTTTTTTTTTTGGTTTTTTTTTTTAAGCGCCTACACGTCTACCTATTATCTATTTATGGAGAAAAAAGTGTTACTAAGTTTTTAGCTAACTTATTATTTTTTTTACTTACTAGAAGACAAAACATAAGAGCGATTTTCGCAACTTTCTGTACAGAAAATTTATGCGCTTGGCGTCTCGCGTGTTCACCGGCTCTAACGCTCGCTTGGTAACTAAGTCTCGCTAGCAAAGCCTCCGTTGCGTCGCTTTCCGACATGTGACGAACCTCCGCAAGTTTGCTGAATCTCACAGCTCGAATGGAGGAGTCGTCGCTCTCCGTACCCGACGATCGATCACAGTGATCGGGAGTTTTTATCGGAACAAACGTCGGATCGCTCTGAAATAATTTTTCAAAAGTTTCTTTCAGGCATTTCAAATTGGAAACTTCGAGTTCTGGCGAATCGATACGAAACTCATTTCTTGCTCGTCACGAACGGCCATTAAGGGTCAAATAGATTTGGCTTCACTAACGTATCCGTGAATCGGTTTTCCTTGATTCGATGAAACAAGAATAGTATTTCTTTTTTGTATTCGGATAAAAGGGTAAATTTGATATTTTCTCAAAAATTCAATACTTAAAAAAAAAAAATTAATTTCAATACAAATCATGTTAAACAAAAAAATAAAATTTGATATTTGCGTCAAATGAAAAAAATCTATTTCTCGTCTCATCGTCTCGACCACAGGGATTTCATTCGTCTCGTCTTAAGACGAATTCTACTCGAAGAATAAGTATCAATTTTTTTCGATGACTTACCAGACTCGTGTTTGCTTCCGCGTAAAAATTGTCATCCTCGACATTAGGATCGATAAACTGAAAGGAAAAACGACGTATGTATGATACTGGGATGCGCAATGATATAATTGATAGAATAATCGTCTCGAATAAAACCGATACTCACCATATAAGTTGCTGGTTTGTTGCACTGATCTCTCCACGGCGGCCAGAAGCAGAGCCCCAAGAGATAGAGTGTGAACATCGAGGTCTTGATGTATGTGCTGAAAAATGGCTTCTCAAATTTTGCTTCCCTGTATATATACTAAAAAACCGAAGAATCAGATGCCGATATAGTTTAATCGAGGAATTCAAAGACCACAGAGTTTCTTTAGCCGTTACGTGAACTCTACATTGGAATACTCACCTTTGTAAGTTCGGAACTGGAAACCCAAATAATATCGACCAATAGAAGAACCAAGAGACCGAGTACGAGTCTCTGGGATTTGTTCATAATCGCCGCCAATCTATGGGGATCCTCCGTCATCCCTGGTTGTCGGCGTTGCCGTAATTCTACGGAACAACTCATCTGCTCTCGATAATAATTCTTTTCCTGGTCTCACTCCTTTATCGCGTCACATCTACGATAGTTTAATATTTCGATAAATCGATATATTTCGATACTTGAAAGTCGAATTCTTTAAAAATTTTACTTTAAAAGTCTTCAATAAACGTAGAAAATTCTTAATGAGGATTTAATAAATTATTGAATCATTATGTTATCATTATTATTATTGATCGCATTCATATTTCCACCGAATCATAATTCATAATAATAAACAATATACATTGTTTGATAATTTCTATTAATAATAAGATCGATGATAATAATATTATTCAATGATTCATTAAATCCTCATTCTGGTTTTCGCGCCATCCGTTTTTTTTTAAATACGATTTTTACAAAAACATTTAATAATGACGTCAATAACGTATTATTATTATTGATAAAACATTATTATGGTTTATGAATGCGAATTATCGTTCAATGAAAATATAAATACTATTTTCTTTTATTCATAGTAATAAAATTACTAAAAAAATATACTGATATTAATATTGATGAAAAAAAAGTTAAAAAAATGAAATTTTTGCCAATAAAAAAGAAAGTATTGATTTAAAAACAAATGTTTCTTAATTTTTTTCTTTATAAAGCATAGAAAATTGATGCGACGTAACAGGAACACAATTTGTACGATTGTTGTCTTGCAAACTCCCAAACTTTAGTGCGACTTACGTCGAAACTTTCAGAATTTTTTTTTGTAATGGTTAGCGTTTTAACGTTAAGTGTACGATAATTGAGTTCCGACAAAGAATAAAAAAAGGTATCTGAAGTCACCAGAATTTGGGTATCGAACATGAAAATGGTAAAGTCTTTTAAATAAAGCTGTTGCGACTTCATTGCGTCAGTCTTTGTAATCGCTGAACGATTAAAAATGACGTTTTCAAATTTTGCCGAAACTGAAAGAATTATTTTTCGGCTCAACAACATTGACATTTTTTTTTTTTTACCAAAATTGAAAAAAAAATAGATGTATATGCAGCGTTAAAAGAGAATTGTAAAGATGAAAAGCAGGCGATGACTATTGGAGATAGAAAATTATCATCGATTGGACGACAGTATTGGTTCAACGAACGTAATGCAGCGAGCGAAAACCGATAGGCTACACAGGAGCGACGCATTAAAAAAAATAGAAACGTTGAGCTAATCGCAGTAACAGGTGGAAGCAGGCGATGAAACCATATGCAGGAAATAAAAAACTGTTTCCTACAATAATCACTCGCAGCGTCGTGATAAGAAAAAGTTTGGAGATGGAAATTTCGATATATCGATGTGCGAGGGGCGTAACCGAGGAGGAGGGAGGAATGAAAAAAAAATACGTCGCTTACCTGAGCGATAAGAGTCGAATCGTGTCATGATATACAAATGACGTTCGGACTGTACCGGAGTCTACATCTTGAATAAACCGCTGTGCGAACACGTTGACGTCTCCTCAAAAGTTGGCCGAGTTCTTCTTCGTTGATTTCCGAAAGCGATCTAAACACTTGTCGCGTCTCTCGCGTCACGTAATTTCATGAGGAAAATCTCGAAAAAAAAACCCAATGGATTTTTACCGCACATCGAGACGATAGTCATCGGCCATGTTGAACTGTCGATTGCGGGGGATGTGTATATGCGTATATTTATGTCCGTGTGTGCGGTGAGGCGCGGATGACGTTTTTTGATTGTTCGATTCGACGTGAGAGGCGCGTCGGTCGCCTCTCGTGAAACACCCGGCGAATCTTTATTACCGGCGCGATTCCAGCTATAATAAACACGTATCTCGGAGACAATAACGTCAATTAAGGGATCTCAGTATATTTATCTCATAGCCCAGTACTATTAGTAGGGTCTGTCCTCGTTCTTGTTATTTTCTCGTCACGAAAGAAAAAAACGACTTTTTTGTAGATCTTTACGTAATATATCAGACAGTATAAAACTATAGTTACTTTGTTCTAAGGTAAACTTTTCTATTTAATTCATAATAATAATCATGATATGCATTAATTATTCAATTATGATTGAAAGGTGAGTACTCCCGGTAACGAAATGATTCTCTTTATCCGTACAATTAATATACGAAAAAAAATGTTCGATTTTTATGTGATACCTCGCGTTCCTGATTTTTCGACACTTCGACACTGAATTGCTATTTTCGATATTTTTCCTAATGCAAACAAATGAACATTGTACGTGCGGACGTTGCTTCGTCAATAGTTACATCAATAAACTTGATGCTCTTTTTTCGTATATAGCGAAATAACAATACTCTATTTCAAGCTTTTGTGAATAAAAAGAATTTTAAATCGGGACGGTATACTTACATCGTATAGTTTCGGTGTGACAACGGCCTTAACTAACTCGCGGTTGCCCGAGCAACGTAATGTACAACAATCGGGAAAGTAATACAGTATCGTAGGAACCTTATCGCGCACAGATGATATACGTTTCAGTATCGAGCCTCATATACGGGGTGAAAAGACGCGCTGAGCCGAGTTAGACTTTTTTTTTTGTTCGGGAAAGCGATAATGGCTAACAATGCGCTTAGCAACGGACGTGTGCCCCATCAATCGGATCAGCCTGTTAGAAATGAGAGACCGTCGGATAGGTCTAAGAAAGGTAATTGCATGAATCGCGGAAATCTGTTGGGAATGGGTGGGTAGGTAGGGTAGTGTAATATATCGTCTTAAGGTGATGTGAAACTTGTATAAGTGCGAGAGAGATAGTGTGATCGGCGCTCTCGGCGGAGCGAAAGAGACACACTGAGAATGTGTTTCACATCGCGTTAATACAAAGAGACCCAGCGGTGAACTTTCGTGGCCAATAGGCTTACTTTACTAATATATTTTTTAATCAGTGCCGGATATACTAGCCGTGGAAAATCGTAATTGGTTGCTACACAGATACTACACTCGACACGAGTACAATGTTTGCAAAACACTCATAGAGGAAGAGTTGGCCAAGTCAAACGGTCACAATGAATACGCGAATTATTTGAAGGTACAAATGATCATTGCGCGATGCGTGTTGTTTGGTTTTTTTTTACTGTAATTTATCTGTGAAGAATGATTCAAAAAATTTTATCCGAGATACCCAACACCCAAATATTCCGAATCCAAAATCCAAAACAACCCAAAATCTAAAAATCTCAACCGAAAACGTTTCGTTTGCAAAATCAAATTCGCTTTCATTTCGGGATAAAATAGACATTACCCAAAATTTAAGGCGATTCAAAACATTGATTGATTCTATTGATCGTTTCCAAAAAATACTGCAAATTCGCTTTTATTTCGGGATATAATAGACATCACCCAAAATTATAGGCGATGCGAAGCACGGGAGAGAGCTGCTCCAATGGTAAGAAATCGCAATCAACGACTACTTTAAACAGTCGAGAATTCTGCGATTCGTTACCATCCGAGTAGCTCTGTCGATACGTCCCATCGTCTTCAATATTATACGCATGAAATATTTACGAAATATACGTCGATAGTATTTGAGGCTTTCTGTTGAATTTGAAGCAGAATCCCCCAGGAACACCGCAATTTGAAATGTCACATCCGCTCTTTCGCATATATCCAGAGAACGGTCGATAATAAAAAAAAATGTAATGCTCTTTTTTGCGGCGGTGCTTAAATATTGCCGTCAAACATAAACAGGATTCCCACTTTTTCCATCACTCTCGTGAATTCCTATTCCCCTCTGCGTCCCGACTTTAACGTCTACGAACAAAAAATGTCATTAAATTATTCATCACTATCCGTCGGTACGATACTACTCCTTAAAGATTCGAATGAAAAAAAAAAAAAAAAATGCATCAATTACATTTGATGATTTCGTGATTTCTCGATTCTATGGTAATATTAAGCAAACTTGTTTATCCTCATTCGCAGGGTCTTATACTTAGACGCGAAGGAAAAATACAAGATTCTCTGGATTCCTTTCAAAATTGTTACGGCGTTAATGCGACGAACGTTAACAATGTCAAAGAAATTGCAAAGAGTCTGTAAGTTAAAAAAAAAAAAAAAGAAAAACATCGCGATAGGTACGCGAAGATTATAGCAATGAAAAATGCCACCGGCGCAACGCCCGGCTATGCTAAATTCGTAGGTTTCTCTTGGGAAGTCACAAGCGCGCTGTCGAGGCGTATACCGAAGCCGAAAAGATGTCCAATGGTCCTGATTGGGAGATACACTATAATCTCGGTAAGTACGCAATAGTGAGTACACAAACGAGAGACCCCCCGTCAATTTTCCGAGGCAAGCTATTCGCAGACTTAATTTACAATTACACTACAAAACCCGTAAATGGTGTTGGAATCCCCGAGATAGAATGAGGAGCTTCGGTACTGGACGGGCTGTATATTTCGTGAATGGGAGCGGTCGTTGCATTGCGGTGTAATGACACAGTTGTAAATTCGATTTAGTAAGGTAGGCATTCAGGAGATCAGCGTATAAAACTCAGCTGCAAGTGGATCATGAAGCAAACGGACCTTTTCACGTAAAATTTTTCGCGGACGACTATTCAGATGCATTTTTAATATTGTGTAAAACTTCCCATTTTACCGCCACACGGAAAAGGCTTTGTTACGAGATTTTTTTTTGTTTTTTGACACCATCTTTCGCGAGGATTTTAAACGCCACGTGCGATAAAAAAGTTTAACGACCCTTTTGGAAATTGAATCGAGGAGTCAGGGGCAATATGGATCATGGAAAAAGTAACTCCGATAAGGGGCAAAATGGACCACAAGAAAATTTAAAAAAAAAAGTAAAAATTACTGCCGACCGAATTATTCGGCATTAGTTCGAGTAGTTCACGAAGTTTTAAGTTATTAGGTTGTAAAGACTCGGTAATGACATTTTTCTATTTTAAGAAGTGACCCATCTTTCCCTCCAACTATATATTTTTTTATCGAAAACTCGAAATATTTGGAATTAATTTAATTTTGTATTAAACTGTTAATTTATTCTACTTTTGTCTCAGTCGCCCATAAAACAAATACACCTGTTCTCAAAACGCGGCCCTTCAGAAAATCGCGTAACAAAATTTCTGAAGTCTGTTTTTGAAAGTTTTACAGATCTTCCGGTAAATTGAGTAAAAATCGATTGTTTTCAAAAAGAAGATCTTCTAAACAATTCTTAATAAAATCCGCACGATCCCGATCCTTAATTCCGATGTCGATGCAATGTCTGCATTAAAGAGATATTTTCACTCACTTTTTTTAATTCGAGAATTCGAAAATTTGAAAATTGAAAATAACGATAATTATAGAAATTACGATTACGGTAATATCATTGACGTTCGTTACGATAGTATCATTGACGTTCATTATTCCTTTTATAATTCACATGTTTATTTCTTCTTTTAATGGTTTTAATTTCATTAAATTTAAAAAGTAAATATTGGACTATCAATGGGCTTAAAATACACCGACATATTATAGTCATATTGTAAATATCGTGGAAACTAATTTTTCTTTAACTTAATACGAATTTCGTTAAATATAAAAATGGAATTTCGATGAAATTTCCTCTGAAATTAATGTCACGGTCACGCGCTGTACCGTAATTTCGTTCACGAATTATCGGGGGTTCGGTTGTGCGCTCGTACTCCCTCGTCATCGAAATTCCGATTCCGAATGCGTCCGAATTAATCCTAAAGAGGAAATGGGATCGCGTTTGCGGGTCATGTCGTTGTCATATCGATTGATTTAATGACATTCTAGTCATCGGTTATTCGGCTTGTAGCTGATACACCGATTCATTTCCATTCGCTTATTCCTCTAGGAGAATGTTACATAAAGTTGGGTCAGAGTGAAAGTGCTGAAGTCGAATTGAAAAAGGCAATAAACTTGACAAAGAGCGCATCGCCGTATCTCGCTCTTGCGAGGCTTCACGTTGCTAAGGATCGTCTCGAGGATGCAATTGAAGTATACTCGGCCGGTTTGAAGTGAGTATTCGATACGTTCGCTCAAAGCGGCTTTCACATCTCAGCGCAGACGCATATTATTACAAAGGAGAGGAGGCATATGGGAGAGTGGGGAAAAATGGACCAGTTTCGTGATTTGGAATTATTATCAACTTACATGACATATTTAAATTATTTAAAGGCAAAGTTAATTAACAATACTTATATTGCGTGTTTAGACAATATGAAAAGAAAAAAAAAAAAAAATGGGGCAAAATGGATCGGTTTCGCAATTTGGAACTATTATTAATTTACAGCACCTATTAAAACTATTTTTCAAGACAAAATTCATTAACTACACTTTTTTTTTGCGTGTTCAGATAAATAAAAAAAATATGGGGCATAATGGACCAGTTTCACGATTTGGAATTATTATCAACTTACATGATAATATTTGAACTATTTTCGAGACAAAATTAATTAACTATACTTATTTTGCGCATTTCGGCAATATAAAAAAAATATGGGGCAAAATGGCACTTCCATTCGATTGAAGTAAAAATTCCGTAGTTTAACGGTTTAACTAGTTCCTCAAAAAAATCGTATGTATAAAAAAATAAAAAATGATATCGAACGAAATGGACATTTCTGTGTGACAGTTAATTTTAGTCAATTAATGCGAGTAAAGAGGAAGGCAATTACAGCAGAGCTTCAAAGATACCGGTCTTTAAATTCGATTTAAATCGGAATAAGTCTATTCAGCCCCTTCCTTCGTAAATTTTGGAACGTTCCATTTTGCCCCACACGCCTCAACCCCCAGAAAAAAAAAGTGTTTTCTAGGCGTTTTAAAAACCTGGAAAAAATGTTTGACTTTCTCACGGCGGAGGCACAACGGTGCTATTATAATTGAGTTTTGTGTGTTTATTCTTTGTTTGTTCTTTCTGATTCTCATTATCCCCGACAATTTTATCAAAGTGAATCGATATTGCTAAATGCTCCCCGAGCGTTCATTCCCTCCACTGCACGATTGGAACTGAATAATTAACGGATCTGCGAGTGGGAACTTGCCTGCCGGCTGCGTTCATTCATCTCTTTTTTCGGTGTTATTTTATGAAAGATTTTTTTTTTTTCGTTTTGTTAACCTATCTGAAACAACAGTGTTCACCAATATTCGTTCGATACAGCCATCGAACCGAATGGCGCGACGAAAGCTCTTTTCCCCTTTGTTTAAAAATTTAAAAAAAAAAAGAGCTTTCATAGCACAGGAGTTTCACGGGTCATGTGCGACATACAGTTTGGAAAACCTTGTATAGCGAATATCGTAATTAAATATCTTTCCCGAGGTATTTACTTATATCTCCTTCTCGTGAAGAGCGGAGAGACTGACGCAGATAGTTTCTGAAACGTTGTTAGTTATTCACTTTGACGCAAAGTCAAAGTCAGTCTTTATCGTAACGTCTTCATTCTATCGTCTATCCAAGTTGAAAGCTCTGTTCTTCAATATTGCTTCGTCATCTTATTAGCTGTACACAGCTTGGGAACAAAGATATAAGTAAAATCTTATGTATAATAGATATAATATCGAATATTGCCATAAAATAACATAACAGTAATTATAATGATAATAGTAATAATATAAGAAACAATATAGAATTTATTAAAACATATGACTGGAATTACGATAACGCGGTGAAATGGTATAAAATAAGTTATTCCTTTGCGATTACAGTATTTCCAGGGAGAACGAGGAAATTGCTACGGAACTCGGTCTCTTGTATCTTCGAGTGGGCGACACTCAGCGAGCTTTTCACGAATTTGGAACAGTCCTCGCTAATTCACCGGGAAACTCGAAGGCTCTTTTACCAATAGCTTACATAGTGCAGGTAGATAGTTAACCCTGTGACTGCAGGTGTCTTTAAAGAAACAGTCGAAATTTCAAATGATTTTTTATTCCGTATTTTTAACTATACTTCAATTTTGATAAACGGTTTTAAACCTTAAACTTCGGCGATTTCTGAACCATGCAGTAGATACCGCGAGCAGTAAACCCGAATTTTTTTAGATTTTTTGAAAGTCTAGAAAAATTTTCCGAAAATACTGTTTCCTACTGTTTCCTAAAAGACTGTTTCCTAAAAGACTCAGTGTACACCCCGTGTCATGAAATATATGTATAGTCTACCGACGGAGGGTTAACAATGCATAAATTATTCTTCAAAAGCTCTTTTTACGCTAATTTTTATCTTCATTGCATCCTGCAATGTAATTGAACAAATCTCATTATTCACCCCATTGCAGAGTCACCGGGAATATGACGTTGCGCTTTCCAAGTATAAAATAGCGGCCCAATTTATGCCCGAATCGTCTTACCTTTGGAATAACGTCGGTATGTGTTTCTATGGAAAGCAGAAATACGTTGCAGTAAGTACGATTTTTTATTGTTAACAATTGAGAGTTATTTTTAATTTTAATGAATGGATATACGTGGGAAAAAATTATATGAAACAAAGGGATGAAGTTTCTGGAACGGATGCAAATTCTTTTACTTTTACATGGTATGTACTACTGGAATCGAAACCGAAAAATGGGTTTAGTTAGGATGGGGTTGGGTAGCGTTGGGATTGGATTTGATGGGTGGATATTACGTAGGATTGGGTGAGAATCGAGTTGGATACTGAGGAATTGGGTAGCGATAAAGTTTGGGGATACAGTTGGATACTGGGAAATTGGGTAGCGATAAAGTTGGGAATTGGGTTGGGAACCGCGTGATTATCTTCGGATGTCCGCTCGGATGGTAATCAGAGGGTTGGTTTCTTGTAATTGTTAATATTACATGCAGAATGGTGTCTATCGATACTTGGAAACAGCACTTTTTTCAATTTCCATGCAATGCAAATTTTCCTCTTCAAAGCCCAAGTAGAGATACGGCAGCTATTCAAATGGAAGCAAATTTGAGAATTTTGTAATTGTCGATTCGCAAAAAACGTTTATAAACAAAGGAAAATTCTTTATTGAATTTTTCGTCGATTGGGGTATTTGTTCAGAAAATAAGTTTACAAAAACCAATCAACGAATCGGTTTAAAGGGATTTTATCGTTGTGTTTTAGGCAATAAGTTGTCTGAAGAGAGCTCATTATTTAAATCCAATGGCTCTACTGCCGGCGTGTAATTTGGGAAGAGTACTGCTCACCACCGGTCAACCAGCATCCGCAGCAGTTTACTTATGCGCAGCCGTCTCTGCGAGTCCTAACAATTATTTGCCATACATGCTGCTTGGTTGTGAGTAAAATAGATGAAGTCGTCACGTCCAACGAGGCATTTCTAGAAGGGAAAAAGGAAATGATATCTGTAGTTTGATTGAATGCTGTTGGCTGCTCAGGAGTCTCGATATCCATTGTTCTTATCTCCTCGGAAATGTTCAACAGCATCTAAAGCATCGTAGCGTTTTAACGATTGGTAAACATTTCGCTGAAACAAATTGTATTTACAGTGACTCTCAGGCGTTTGGATGACAACGAAGGAGCGCAGAAAGCTCTGTCAAAGGCTCATTCGCTCGCACCGCAGGATCCTCTGGTTCTCGTCAATTATGCAGTAATACTTGAGGTCATGGAGCAGAGAGTACGCGCGGTCGAAATTTTGGCTGAACTCAACGACATCGCGACGGTCATAGACGTCGACGCTCAGGTGAGGCGACCGCAAACGCAATGTGGTAACCGATTACAATTGTCTACGAAACTTATTATTTCTATATAGAAATTCACTCTGTTATCGCCGGCATTGTGTACTGATAATGCATTTTTTATATTCCGCTATTTTTACTTACAGATTGTGCAAACTGCCAGAAATCTTGCAGCGAAACTTCGGCAAAGTGGCGATGAAAAGTCTGATTCGCAAAGAGATCTTGTTGACGACGAAGTTTAATTTTTTTATATCTTTTTGGTTAAAAATAGTAGAAAAATGGCGTCTATCGACAAAACTTCCTGAATTGATAAAGCGGTTCATTTTTCTCCATTTTTCTCTACCAGTGCCTGTTTACTGAAAAAAAAACGTGTATACGACTATCGAAGGAGATTTCGGGTCCATTAAAAAAAATTTGGCAAATTTTCGTGTGAATTTATCCCGAGTTATCATTTGTCCGCTTCGATTAAAGTGATGTAAAAAGACTCAGTGGGTAATGACAACTGTAACGAATGCCATTGCGAAACTATAGGCATTTGAGGAAAGAAAAAAACTGTCTTTCCCTGCGGAATAGATAGATGCGGGGAAAAGGCAATTTTCTTTTTCCTCAAATGTTTATCGTTTCGAAATGGCATCGATATCTCAAACTTTTTAAAACACCGCGGAGCTTCGGGCGTAGAATGACGAAAACTTTCAGTATAGTTTCCAGTGACGATCCTTTCCATTCGTGGAAATCTCGACAACGAAAGTTTCCAACATCGTCGAAAGTATTTAGGGATATCAGGGACTTCGTCGCCTTTGGAACGAGTTTTATCGGCGGCCAACTATGCAATCGACAGCACGAAGCGGAATTATCTCTCAACCGAAAAATCTAATATAGTAATTTCTTTCCACGAAAATAGAGCCGTAATAACCGAAATTATGAGATTTCGTTTATACTGTCGAAACATATCGGTATTATTGCAGTAAATTACGATTCGATATATAAATTGTTTGTTTCCCCGTTGTTTCTCATTATTTAAATATCGAAATTTAAAACATTATCGATATATACGAAAATTCAGGTTTTTTCGTTTTATGCTTTTGCCGAAATAGTCGCCTTAGTCGTCACGAAATGTCAAGCGGCTGAGGTGAACAATGCGTAATACAAATTAACGAGAACATCTAAAATTCCGTCGCAAATTTTTCGATAATTTATTTCGAGTCTCGTTACAGAAAACATTATAAAAATAATCGATAAGTTAACATTTCTCGATAACGATACTTACCGATTCGATGACTCAGTATTTTCAGTCGGCAAATTGGACGCACGGAAAATTGGTTCGAATAAAATGTTTTTCTCATTAAACATTACCACGTTGTATAGAATGATATTTATTTTTTACATTAACTTTTCGTATTTACACACACGGAGCAATGTTACATTTTACGTGTACATTTTTTTAGTTACCAAAAAAAAAATCGTCCGGAGTAAAAATGATGAATACCGGTGCGGTGCATCGATTAACTTGGTGATTAACATTGACGTTGAAACCGATCGGTATCCATCCATTTTTACTCTACTGCTTCTCTTCCGGTAATAGTTATCATAACATCGTTGTAATATTATCGGCTTATTCGACTTACGATAACTCCTTATCGCATTACACATTATTTTTATACAATAATAATTATTTTTATCTAATAATCATTATCACTTAATATTAATTACTTCTTCTTAAATTTAGTTATATTAATTTCGTCAAATATAAATTACAAAAAATATTACCGGTCTTATCGTAATTCGTGTTTCGCTTTGCAAATATATTCGGAAGAAATATAAATTAGGAGTAAAAGCGAAATGGAGCGATTCGTCGACATCGAAATGTATTAAAGACAGTCGTGGTAATGGATAGAGATTTATCCGAATTTGTTACAACAGGGGGTGAGACGAGATTGTCACAGACGGCGGCGTAGAGCCGAACAAGCAACCTCTGTGGGATATATGGCATTGCACCCTTTTCCTTCTACTGTAACCGAATTACACGGAGCAGTGAATCCAATTTATCGCAGTACCCGCTGCGCATAAAGAAAGGACCCGACGAGAAGAGAGCATACGGAAGAGCGTTGCTCCGCGACGATGTTTACGTTCCAAACATTTTGTTGTTCGACAATCGTATTGTATTATCCAACAATCGCTTTCCCTAAAATTTGAGCAAATTAATTAAATATTTCGTTAAAATTTTTCTAAAATCGAGACTCGTTTTTGTTGTTTCGGAGTTTATTCGTTGTTATCGAAAAAGTCCAAAAGCGAAATATCTCGTGAATCTCAACTGATATTCACAAATTAGAAACAATTGGGCTAATTTAACCGGTTAAGTGATTTCGGTATTAAATTCAATTTAGAGATTACATTTTCACTATTCTTTAGACACATAATGCATTAACTACACTCATGCGATGCATTAGGACAATTAAAACGAAATTTGGGGCAAAATGGACTCATCTTCTCTTTTCTCCTTTCCGCTGCTATTGCAGTGAAAATTAATTGACCGTAATGAATGCTCAGCTGTATTATAGCATATATTCTCAATCTGTGAAGATTTTGAAAACGGTGCATTTTAAAAAACACGAATAAAAAATTAATATAATTAAAAAATTGATTGAATAAATTCAATTAAATAAATTGATTAATTTAAATTTTCAGGAAGGCGCATTTTAGTTGTATTTAATGGAAAAAACTGAAATTAAAGAAAATCAATTCGTTGATATGGAATGCAATCCCTCCTGTTAACAGAGAAATTTTTCGGATTTTTCTGTAATCGGAGTCGATTAGCGAGAAAATTTCTTTATGAAGTTCGATTACAGGGAGGTGAAGTTATAATTGCATAACTTTCTGTATATCGCCAATTTCCGGTATAAACGCGCACGGCAAATCGTCGTCATCTGATTCATTTATAAAATTGTGACCCTTTAGTTTCAAAATGACGAAGGGATTTACCGACGGAAACTCATCTCGCAATTTTTTTTCTATTTCGTTAAGTTTAGGAATACATTCGTTTTGTCTCAGTTATAAAATTCTCCTCGATAGTCCATTTTTCGTATTTCTTTATCCCATTCTGATTAATTAAATTAATACTTTGAAAATCAAATAAAATTAGCTGAGAGATGCTTGTCAAAGTGAACAATCACAGTGATGATCCGAAATTTAGGTTTTTTTTTTATGTCATAACTTTGCCCAATCAGTTCAATCCGCCCGCTCTCTTCGTAGAGTTCGGAATGTTCCATTTTGCCCCATTCCTTCCTATTATTATTATCCATAGGTATGATAGTACATTCTACGGGCGCTGAGAGTCTTACATCGATTGCAGTGACTAACAGTCGTCTCCTTACTCCACAGTTGAATAACGACTTTTCACAGATTTGTGCTCAACATTTTTTATTAAGTCAGTAAACCACAGTAGTGCGGAACTATTTTTACAAACGCGAAAAAAAAAAAAAAATACTGACAGTGCAAAGATGTATTTTACGATAGAGAGTTAAATAATAGTACATTGTGCAACTAGCAATCGCACGAGTTGCAATCGCCAATTCCGGCACTAGTTGCACACCGTGCTTTTTTTAACGAAAGAATAGAAACGATCGCTTTCCGAGACTGTAGAGTATGAGCGGAAAGGGTCCCTAACCTCAACACGCCGTTAAAAAATGTGACGGGCGCGTTAGGAAATGTTGCGGCAGCCTTTAGAAAAACAAATATGCATGTAGAAAAAGAAGAATGTAGCTGATGTGCGCATGCGTAGGACATTTCCTAACGGCGTACGGGAACGGCACGTTCCGCCACGCTCTACAGTTGAGGAAAGTGGGAGTTTCTATTCATGAGTTAAAAAAAAAAATTATACACATTTGAGATAAAAATCTTTGCCACGTCGATATACTTAAACGTTATCTCTCGTCGATAATTTTTTACGACATGGGTGATTATTGGTCACTCGTAAATAAGCTTGTAAATGGTCGATACTAAACCTAACATTGAGAATCCAAATTCTGCGAACAACAGACGAAATACCAAAGTTTGAACGACGATAAGAGTGATGATGGCGCCAGCGGTCCGTAATAGCCTCCGAAGTTCCGCCGAATGAAACTAATCGAAAGCTTTAACCATCCAATAGTCGAAATGACAGTGCAAATATTGTAAAATATATTGATCTGAGGAAATAAAGATATAGCGGAAAATTCAAAATACGAATTCAATAATTACAGATGTACAGTCCGTCCAGTCTACGCGCACATTCCAAATACTTGATTAGCCATGCAATATATCCATTGTCGTTTAATTGCATGATTTTTAGTTGCAATTTCTTGTCGCCTTGTATTATGTAAAGATCTCGCTGCCATCTCTGTCTTCACAATAAGTAATGGTGGTCAATAATAGGGACAGGGCGTCAACTATTGTAACAAGAATTCAATAGATTGGGACAAAGGATCGATAAGTGCTAATAAACATATGCATATTCCGTTATCCTGTAATTATTCTAATCTCTGTAAGTTTTTTACGTTTTCGTTGTCGTTTACGCATGAATCGCGCAGTAGAACAAGAAAAAGTAACAAAACTAAAAACAACATTTTTTTTTACCGATATCAAAATTTATCCACGACGATGTTATTCATCTCGCATCGTCGGATCGGCGGGATTGAACGATTTAGACGCGAGGGAGTTGCGTGTCTCATATATTTGTGGAAACACAATAGTAGTTTGCTGCCGCGGGAGCGACCTTTGAAGATGAGAAACCTTTGAGAGAAACGTAACGATAAATTGAGGGTTGTTCACGCGGGTGAAATGGACGGGTCGACATGATAAGGATGCGCAGAGACAGACAAATGCTGGAAATATCCAATGGTGAAAGAACCCCAAAATTACGTGTTCACCGAGATACGCATTCGTATTCCCATCGAGTCGACATCATTTTCCTGTTTCTATGACGAAGGATTTTCTTAGCACGTTCTTGTCCGTCGCGCGAAACCCTCTAAGGAAAGATTACCATTTCTAATATTGGCCCCCTCCCCTTGTCCCAATTATTGACAAACTTTTGCACCTATTACTGACCCCCCCGCACTTATCCCTATTATTCACTCTATTGGCTCTGTGTCCCTAATCTTGACCACCCGCCCTCCTTCTCTATCCCGATTACGGAGCCATTCTATTATTCTAACCTCAATGCTCCTATTATTGACACCGATCTGTCTGTAATATGTCCTTTGACGCTATTACCGGCACATTTGTCCGTATTATTGACCCCCCTTTCCCCTGATAATGACGTCCCAGGATTCTCGACGCAGCAATGGACGTATAGCAAGATCTCTTCATAATATAAAGAGGTATATCCTCATGTAATATATAGAAAGATGACACCACATTTTTGGTTCCCTGTATTTCGGCTTTTCTTATCTATTTTCATTCGACTCATCGGAGCCCAAAGGGCAACGTCCGTTCGGGACAATACTTTGGTGCCTCGTCTATCGGAAGAATTCGACAATTTCTCTGAACTTTCGCTGCTAATCGATGTTTTTTTAGATTAATTCATTATTTTTTACGTTGGTACCAATTTCAAACTCCTACCTGTTCGTTTGCATCACACGTAAGTGCTCTGTACGTCGGTTTGTTGTGTGGCTGGATGCCACTTCTTCATGATTCTCGGCTTGAATAACTGTCCGAAAGTCGTACGAAACTGTCGCGACATCGAACAGTATAGGATAAAGTTTATGGCACCGTTGAGTAACGCGAGTATATCCATCATATCGCCGAAATTGTGGTAACAATTTCTGAAGAAGCAGTCACCGAGAACGCCCGACAGGAGACCCAGTACACCCTGCGGAATTTCGGTGACGAGAAACAACAAGAGAACGGCGACGAGCATTCGCGTCGTCCTGTCAGCCCGCCTCTCCGATTTGCTGGGTCGCCGCGTTGGCGCACCGTTGCTCGTTGTTGCGCAAGGATTGTAACCCCGTAGAACTTGCTTTCTGCCTTTCGCTCTGGGCAAACAGACAATGACACGGAATATATATGTATATGATGCACAGGGGAAAAGGTTTTTCGAAAAAAAAAAAAAAAAAAAAAAAAAAAAAAAAAAAACAACATGTATCCATTATTCTCGAATCATTCAATGATTTATTCACGCAATCTGCATACTGTTTACTACATGCAATTTTTGTTGATTAAAGTTGTGTGAAACAGAAAGTAAGTAAACGAAAGTGGAAAAGGTTTTTCGAAAAAAAAAAAAAAAAAAACATGTATCCATTATTCTCGAATCATTCAATGATCTATTCACGCAATCTGCATACTGTTTACTACAGGCAATTTCTGTTGATTAAAGTTGTGTGAAACAGAAAGTAAGTAAACGAAAGTGGAAAAGGTTTTTCGAAAAAAAAAACATGTATCCATTATTCTCGAATCATTCAATTATTTATTCACGCAATCTGCATACTGTTTACTACAGGCAATTTTTGTCGATTAAAGTTGTGTTCAACAGAAAGTAAGTAAACGAAAGTGGAAAAGGTTTTTCGAAAAAAAAAAAAAAAAACGTGTATCCATTATTCTCGAATCATTCAGTGATTTATTTACGCAATCTGCATACTGTTTACTACATGCAATTTTTGTTGATTAAAGTTGTGTGAAAAAAAAATAAACGTAAACTAATTCCATTTGTGACGCTTGAAATAGCGCGAAACTTTGATAAATTAAATGAATTCGAACGTTTGACACGGAAATTTCAGACACGTCAGACATTTGAAACGCTCCAGATGCTCCAGGCGCTTCATGCACCCCACACACTCAATACGCTTCACGTACTTTACATACTAAAAATATATATTAAATAGATATACTATAAGACATATTATACGTATAAGACATTTTTTAAATTTGCCATTATCGCAAACATTTTACGACTTTACTTATGAAACTGTTCGTCCAATAACCCGGAAAAGTTCTCTACTTTTTGTTAGATTATTTTTTTTTTCGTCGTTATTGCTGCCACATTATTTTCGTTATATTCGTACCAAGTTTTCTCTACATGAAAGCCAAGAAAAATCCCAGAAGACGTTTCATCGTAGCAAAAAACTTTGGGGAACAAAAGAACATTGCGAAGGAAGCAACTTGAAAAATTCAATTTTGCCCGAATATCCTCCGCAGGATCATTCTCAGTGAGACACGAGGAGATGTTTCTTTGACACTGAAAAAAAAAAAAAAAAAAAAAACGCCTCAAAGTGACGATTCTCGTAGGAACGATCAATAATGTATAAAACACTATGGGGAGGGTAGTGAAATATCCTCGGGAATTATTCAGGGCTGCTGCGAAAGAGCAAAGAGAGTAAAAGGAGGGACGAAGCTGAAAGTTTGCCAACGTTATTGAGAGCTGCAGGAATAGATATACCAAACGCGACGCCCCTTTTTTTTAACCGTACCATCTTATTTCGTTGCGACCAGAAACCTCACGCGTCAGTCGAGTATGTAAAAGTATGGCAAACAAAACGACAATGATGAAGGAGCTTTCGGGCGAATCTCGTTGACCTCCGTACAACACTTCTGAGAATAATGATTTCGAATCGTTGACTCACCTGTATAGCGCTTTTATAAGCCAACAGCTAATGACCGTCAGGATGAGACAGGGAAGGAGCTTTACCACGACGCCTAGTACCCAGAAATTCAATTGATATAATATCCCTCTGCGCGAATGATTATCCACGTGATACAGGAGTTCCTCGTGACCGTGTTCGTAGACTTTCTGCTCTTTTATCTGAAAATCCGCAAACAAAGTCCGACGATAACGTTAATTACATTTCTAATTCACGCAATACAAAGTCGAGATATCGAAGCGCACATATTGAAATTGCCGAAAAATCGTAAATTATTATAAACATTCGCGGGGCCATTTTTCAAAATGACAAAAACGTTGTGTGCAGACGGCCGTTTTTTTGCTGTTCAACAAATATCATTTGTTTTACAATCATTTTGGCGCTATATTGACAACGTCGTTATCTCGATCATTCGTTGCCTCGTCTATCGGCAGCCACTTCGCGCGTTTACATTTTATATTTTACTGCATAATGTTTTGCTTGTCATACTGAGAACGGTATATATACAGATATCATCATCTTACAGCTGAAATCATGACGTAAGCAATTGCGTCGCTTTGAGAACGTGGAAAATAAGTGGAAAATTATTCGGCGGGTCCATTTATAGTATTCCGATCCAATGTATTCCGATATTCAGATATATATCCATTTATAGTATTCCGATAAATTCAATGACAATTACCACAAGTCCACTGATAACTGAAGGTCGGTGCTGAACTGACATCGTAAATTTATACTTCAATAAATTTTACCCAATTTTCTAAGAATTTTCTGGTACACCGTATCACCCAAAAGGACATGAATTATTAGAAAAAAAATGCCTATTCCCAGAATTATCGGACATAAACGGCAAAAAGAAATGTCCTTTCGGGTGAAACGCTCTTCTATAGGCACTTTGAGAGCAACGGACAAACTAGAATATAAGCAGTCCAATGGACGAGAAAAGATAGAGCGAAGCGTGAGGAGGGGGAGAGGAGCGCGGAGGGAAGGATATAAAAAGGACACAGAGAACACAGAGCTGTGGGGGCTACTCACCCCGAATACGAGATAGCTTGGGGCGCAGGCAATCAGCGGTGCCGAAAAACTGCTCCACAAGGCCAATCTGCACCGAGCGGCTGTACACCAAGAGTGGTTGTACTCGGGAAATCTACGAGCAATAATATACCGTCATAAATGTGTATTGAGGGCGGGATGTTTCTTATTATACGATTTCGGACTTTTTTTACATCATTGCGACGAAGTATAGTATATTAGTCTTTGGAATCGTTGTAGTCCTCGTCGTTTTTGTTGCTTTTCTGGATTTTTCCTTGCGAATCACGTATTCTCGGAAAAATAAGAATATGAAATTGTTCGCACGTAGTCGTTTTTCCGAACGCGCTTTCCAGCTGCTTTTCTCGCTTTTCTTTTATATACCTTTTTCCGTCGTTCTCGTGGAAACGATTTTTTGAACCTCATAGAGGGTCTTAGTAGAAATCTAAACTTTCTACCAGACTATTTTCATATTATTTTTATTGCGTTGAAGCGCAGGCAATACCCTAAGATTAAATACCCACAATATTGCAACCACTTGGAATTTTCTCCTTAAGTTTCGATTATTCTATATTCCCGGTTGAGATTTCCCAAAAAACTTATCAGCCGAATTCAATTCAGAATCCAAAGGATCAATTATTGAATATGAAAGGGAGAAGGGAGATAAATACAAGACTATGTTAATTTTAATATCAGATATTTATAGTCGTATAGTAGTGACCTTGCAAATCCCAAAAACCTCGCAGAAATATATGTAGTCGATATAAAGCTCTTTGCTGTCTCTGTGGAATTTTTTTTTCTTGTCGTCTTTGTAAAATCCGTCAAAGGAACGCCTCGAACAGTCTGAGAATGTCGGAGTCGACGGTGCGTAACTTTGTACCTTCAAGGGCATCGTCTTTTGAACGTTCTTATGAGGTCGACTCGGGTAAATCGTAAGCTGTCGAGAGGCAAAAGGAACCGTCGCAGCGTATGCTTTCTATCGAGAAACACGATAGCATCACAACGTTAAGTGTACTTACGAATAAAGCGTTCGCCAATATATGTATAATGAACGATGCAACAAGGAAGCCATACGTGGTCTTCTATATATAAAACCTGTAGGTATATTTTCCGTCACTCCCCCACCCCCGCTCTTCATTTCCTTAGTCCCTTTAAGCGCCGCCGCCTCTTCTCGGCCGCTCTGTTCACAATTTGACCGTTTAATTTAAACTGCACGTTTACTGTAAGTCCAATAAAAAAACTTTCCGTATTGTATGAAATCTTTTCAATAAAGTTCTTTCCATGCGTCACCCTTGACACATTTTTACAGTTTTTTATGAATGTTATTATGTGGTCTTAAACCGTTTTAGTAAAGAACTCAGAGGACGATTAAAATTCGACGAAATTTCACAGGCACAGGCAAATTTCATGTTCTGGCAATGCGGAAGTAATATTTTTAACACCGGAATTCTTAAAATTGAAAAAAAAAAAAAATTTCAATTTTTTAGGCAATTTTTTGAAAAATAAAAAATTCGCAAAATATTCATATAGGAAATGTCTCTTCGGCAAAACATCGATATTTGATACGTTCTCTGCATGGTAAATTACATTCGTCCACTCGGGCACACGACCCTTCGTCTTTGCCCTGACGACAAAATACCGATCCGCCGGATCATTTCAGAAATAACGATTTACTATACGAAATTTCGGGCGTTCGTGGTGCACTTTGTTGGCAAGGAAGCAATGGTGTAAAAAAGCTATGGCATGCCATGGTTAGGCTGCTTCGGAACTCGACCGGAAACTGGTATGCCATCGTCACGACGTCACGAACACACAAGCGTCACCGTTGCCTATTTTGTGATCGTCTACTTTCTGTGTTCAGCGTGAATTGATGGTTCGTGAAAAATGAAAGGCATTCCGGTGCGGCCGCCGTTCGACAAATGCTTCGAACCAAAATTATTCTCGGTTGGTTGCAATAAATCATCGAGTTAATGTAGATATCGAGGACGGCGTGAAAAATAGCATGTAAATGTTGTGAATTTATCGACAGTACAGAATATACGGAACTGCGTTAGTTTAACCCTTCAACCGGCGTATCACTTTAAATTACACGATAGCTCGCCATTTATTTGTCTTGCGAAAGCAAGCTTGTCGTGTGTTTACCTTTGCCGTTTGTTAACAGTGTCCACAAGCTTACTCTTCGGTTCGCCGCAGACCCTCTGGTCATCCGTGATCGTCGTCCGACATCCTGCTAAATCTTTGATATATCCTTTACCTTTGGTATATCCTCTTTGCCACATGGATATTCTCTATTTATCCTCGTTATTGCCAATCCTGTTGAGTCGTCAAAATGAAAAGACTCCAAAAATCGTACAGTTATATCCTCGAAAATTTTTATACGTTTTCATTTTCTCGCTTCTGGAAGACGAGATTCGAAACTTGTATCTCATATTAGTATTCGTAATGATTTTCTTTGCTTCAAATTTTCCCGTTTATTGAAATCGTTATGATAATCGTATATAATCGTATATAATAAGAATCTACATATCTATGGCACTTAATGATGCAAATTATGAGTGTCGGAGATAAAATTTGTAGATTGGTATCAAATTTGTCCTCAATCGGTAAACTGATAAAAAAATTAAGCATACTTCACTTATTTTGCAAAATTCTGCGCCCTCATAAAGCAAGCATTGCAATGAAATCCATATTTTTATCGTTTGGCATCAACGGTATTCAAAATACGTGAATGATCGTGTAGAAAAATATCCTCCTGTAAAAGAACGCTAAAGAGCGGTTTAACTTTCCGCAAAAACTTTGTTATCGGAAACAATAATATTTGTTGGAAAAACCGCTACAACAATAACTGCTCTGTTTATGTACCGAATATGAATTTCACCGCAAATGAATAATTGAGATGTTCAGTACTTATTGTTTTCTATCCCGCAAGATCGTTGTCCTAAAGTGGCTGTTTTATGTCGCTTTTGGTTACAAATAAATTTCGAAGTTTGCCTGAGGGGTATATTAAAAAATAAATTTATTTGCGGAAATAAGTCGAGCGGTTCGACGTATCCCGGTACCCATCTTCGCGGAAGTGCCATAAAAAGCGTCTCATAAAATCGGTAATTATGATGAACAATGTATTCTTTAGTTACTGGAGAATTCTGTGGCTTTTTGTCGGTGGCAGATGGAGGGAGCCATCAGCTGATAAGCACTGAAGGTCTTTTAATTGGACGACTTACACTCAAAGCAGTCACCAGACCGCATTTCCCGCTCAACTGTCGTTGAATAAAGATTATTAATTATTGTACTCTCGTACTTTATTCATCACCATCTTTGCCGACGAAACACGCGACAAATTCGTCAGGTAAGCTGATTAATTCACTGACTTAAATACGATAGAATTATTCGTTCTTTAAAACCAAATATCTGCAAAATGGGGCATCGGCATAACGGTTTCCGTATATTTTTCCTTCATTAACAAAATCTCTTATCCGAGAAAGTGAACTATTGAACTTTTTTTTTTTAAAGAATCCGGAAAAAAATTACTTATTTACAGTGTATATATGAACTTTGTACTTAGATTAAAGGGCAGCTGAGCAACGTGCTGCAGGCATTTTTTTTTTATTTTGAGGTAAAAGTTTAAAAAATAGAAATTTACAATTCAATTCGCATTTTCAAATTTTAATTAAATTTTTTAAAATTATTTCTGTTTCTAACACTCATTATCAACAAAATGAAACTCGCAATAAATATTTCAAGCTTCCGAAACAAATACAGTTTGGAGCATAATGACCTTTTTCGTAAAATAACAAAACTAATTACCGCGGCTTTTCGAGCTGTCAGGTTAAAATTTCGCCGAAGTGGAACTAACCCGAGGCATGTTTGACATTGCGTTCAGCGGAATTTAATATAGCGGTGCGCATTTTACAATTTTTTAAATTTCTCCAGTAGTTGACATGTTGAAGAATAAAAGGTCTGTCCATCGAATTAATTTGGTAAAACGTGTAAAGCGAGCGACAAATAAATCGTATATTGGTGAATTCCAAAAGCGTCTCGTGATTTCGTATAACAAAGCCGTCTGTGTCGTATTTAGCTTCGACTCCCCTATTGTTCATTTCTGTCGCGAGTTATGCTCCGTTTTGTGATTAACAACTAACGTATTACGGATCTATCAGAGTCTCTATAAGAGTTTGAACACTCGGGACGTTTTTACGATAGGATTATATAGGATTCCAATATAATACCAATAAATACCCAATTTGGCTCCAGATGGACGTCATGTTTCTGGAATCCATTTTACTCTATGTCGCACTTTACGGACCCATGTTATCTCCGTAACCTATTTTGCTCCTCACCTACTAGAGCTCGAGACACTCATGCGAAAATAATAATGATCGGCGTTGTAATACAAGTTTTCCTTAAGCTTAACGTGGGTTTTCCCAATCACTGTTATATAGAAACGAGTGGAGAGTAAAATCATCGACTCGTCGTCGGTCTGTTGTCCCAGTTAATTATAGCTTACGTCTCAACGGGCTTCGGTCTGATATCATAATCGTTACTACTTTCCTCATTCGCATATAAAAAGTGGAATGTTTTGGTGGCGCCTCACATTTCAATAACTTTATTATGATATCGATGACTAAGAACCAAAAGGACGTAACACTGGTGTTTAAGTATACGGCTTACGGAATAATATATTTCAGTTATATATATATTTATATATGCATATCGATTATATGTGCCCAATTCTGTATATCTTTCATTTACAGCCTGTAGTATTCATCTTTTTCACTTTATGTGATCATATATTAAGTGATTTAAAAACATTGGTAGAAATATTTGTATTCATATATCTATATATATGTAAAGTGAAATGCCAGTCATCTTACTCGGTAAAGCTTATAACTTATGGAAGGACTTACGTGAATACAGACGAACATACATATGAAACTACGTATTTCATTTTATACATAGGAGAGACTGGGGCAAAATGAACCAAGCGAAAGTAAATTCGATACGGAACCAAATGGGTTTGCAACAAAATTAAAACTTAAATTTTCATGAAACTCAATGCTGAACAAGATGGTATTATGTCGGGTTGTGCACGAAGTTTAGGTCGAGACGCCTCGATGATGAAAATTTTCAATTTTAAGACACGGTCCGTTTTGCCCCCGAACTGTATTTTCTTTTTTCCGAATCTCGAGATATATATCGAATAAATTTAATTTGGTAAAAAACACTTAATTCGTGTTGCCCCGGTCTCCTCTACATGTATAATAATCTTTTCCGGGTACCTTTGCGAATGAGCAGCAAAAGATACGAAAGTGACTGTCGAAATTCTGTATTAGCAGAGTATTTAATTTGTATTATTTACTTCCAGAATGAATTTCGGTATATCAAAACTTTTGATGTTTATCGTCGTCGTGTTGACGATTTATGCTGCTGCTGTTGATGGATGCGTACATCGCGGTGATCAAGTTAGTGTCATTTCATTACCTGTACTTTCTCAACATTTCCCATCCAGTCGGGCACTACGTTCGCATTGTCACTCAGTTTCTTTTTTTTTTTATTCAAAATAAACATTTGTTGCTATGGCATGTAATTTTATTATTTTCGATCTATCGGGCAGGAAACTTCGTTGCCGTTTGGATTCAATTATGTTTAATTCTCAATTTCTATTCTCATGTTCAGTGCGGCTACGAGGGTACGCGTTACTGCTGCACTCCGTACCAGTGCAGGAGGGCTGAGAGCGGAAGTGGAAGAGTATGTCGCTAATGGAGCCGATACCCTTGATACCCTCCGACGATACCCTTTTTATACGGAAAGTTGTTGTACTCGTTGTTGTATCAGGTCAACAAGCCGATAAATCATTCTCTTGAACAAGAAAAGTCTCGAAAGTATCATAGAAATACGACGTACGAACCCTGTAAGTATGAAAAAAATCATCAAACAACTTTCTAAAAAAAGAAAAAACCGACATAAATCACCCGATGTTCTAATCTATAATTCAGTTTCTGTAAGATTAATGAATAAAAAGGATATAGTAATATAATACGTGAACTTATATATTAAAAAAACTTCGTAAAACGCCCGTTTCGTAAACGGGAATTCGTGGCCGCCATTGACGAAACAGATCACGATGGACGATGAACGGATCCTGGCGGCAGGTCCTTCAGATCATATATCTCAATTCAGGGTCGGTGTTCACTCGAGCGAAACGTGATTCCGGACACGTAGACGGTTCGCATTTTTCTACAAAAGACATACCGTTTCTGTCGATCTTATTGATGGAACCCGAAGGCTAAAAGCTACGAACAATACGTAATGTAATCCCGTACGAAAAATAAAGGACAAAGAGAAATAGAAACTGAGGAAAAGGATATTGATTTGTATAACTGTTAATAGCAGAACCGGTAAGAGTAGACAGAAAATCCCAATAAATTTATACATATATACTATACGACTACGAGTCTTGTTGACACGTGTTTGCAACCCCCTCATGCGTCTGAAACAGACTTTATGTCTGTAACATTTTCCCGGAGTACCGCAGTTCGCATTGCATCGAATATTATCATTAATATCAACATCAAGTACAACAGTTGTACCAGCAGCATACATTGACGTTTACTAATAAAATAAGAGAACCAAACAACTGATTCATTGTAGCACGCGGTACAATGGTTCATAGGTAAACATTGGTCTCGATAGTTAAAACGATATTTTGTCAAGCATTTGCGGAAAATTGTGTTCATTCCGAAATTATTACCAAATTTGTAGGTCATGGCGGGGCTGTAGGGGTTGTAGTGCCCGGGGGAGGGGGTGAGGGGATGTTTGAGACACATTTATGAAGGGATTGTAGGCGTCCAACTGGATTTAAGACACATGGAGTGATTGCAGGCATATGAGAAGGTGACAGACATATAAGAGGATTGCGGGGATATATGGGGGTTGCAGACACGTGTTGCTAAGACTGGTAAGCGTTTTATACATAGGATAGGTAGATAGACGGCTAGATACTGACTCACGGTGTCAAGTAATAAGGTATTGTCTCGATGATCCGTTATATATATGCTTTCGGATCGGACTTATCTTTTTTACGGTTATCAATCCTTTACAATATATCTATTGCAGTTTCCAGGGACGTGCGCTCTCGCGTTTAATAAACTATAAATATCTGAAATTAACATGAGCATTTCCTTATGATTGGCAGTATTAAAAACCATCTTTGCCCCTCACCCCGTCAGGTCTGCATTATTTAAAGCCCCCCTTATGGGCTCAGGGATGGATTATTCCCCGCATTCCCTCCTCCCTTCCCTTCAACAACGGATTATAAGTACCCCTTACAACCCATCCTCTAGCTTTAGCTCATTCCGTTTCCGAAAGGAAGAAAAAAACTTAAAATAATTCCTCCCTGAGGAGGATTTCCCTCTCCGCCTCCCCTTAGGGGCATCTCTTTAACTGGCAAGGTAATTATAATATCCCAATTAATATATATGGCACTCCCTACCTCGCTAACTCGATCAGGGTGTGCCGTTGGATTTTACCGAAATGTTTAGCAACTTTAGGAAGTGAAACGTGCAACGAACATGATATCTCATCCAAGGTATATCGTGGAGTCAGTCGTTCAATGTTGGTTCTACCTGAGGCTACAACGACACGGAGGGTAATGTTTGTTGGCTGCGCTAAACACACTTTATACAATAGACACTGTACGCCCACGTTTCGTGTTCGAATGTAGTATACACCAATGGCTTCGCAAAATATGACACGAAAATGCGGTCGTCAACGACAACGGTGATTTAAGGTTTGCGATATGATATTATCGACGGAGTAAATGATTTATGGCTCTTTTATGCTTCAATTGTCGCTTTATGGTTGAATTATGGAAACTTACGAGTATAAAACGATATTCTGTTGGTTCAGTTTATGCTGCCGAGGTTATCAAGCTATCATTGATATGCAGCATATCAAGGATCATGTTTATTAATGAAAATAGCACTGGAATGCTGTGTATTATACCCCTACATGAAATACATGGCATTCCAGGAACTCTCTTTGAAGTGGAAGTACACTCCACACTACTTCCCGCAAACTGCCACTGGCGTTAAATTGAACTCTTATAAATGAATGCTATGATTTCACGTCAACGATAGAAGTGGCGATTCATAAAGGGAAAATCGTTTACAATATATAGGACTCACCTGATTGCTATGTACCTCCAGACGGCGAGCGTCAGCGTGAGAGCGATGCTGATGGTGTGTAGCAATTGTGTAAAGTGCATGTGAAATAAAATGAAGACGGCCCAACCGTACGGAAACATTTGACGCTCCGGTAGTATCAAGTACCTGTACACTGCAAACGGTATGTATTCAACCATAACGAGCATGTCGGCGGTCGCGAGACCGGTTAGTATTCTGTTGATGGGCGCGACCACCATGTCCTTTCTTGTAAGCACAACGATATTAAGAACGTTCGCTACTGTACCAAAGATGCAGACCATTAAGGCCACGTAGCCGTGATAGTGTCTGTAAGATAACGCGAATTGCCGTATTGGTCCGCTGCAGTAACACAACGCGGGCGAACCGTTTACATTAGTAGCGCTGTAGTTGTTCATGTAATCGAGATCCTCCTCGGTGATGTTAAGCTTATCCAGGATGTGGGTGTAGTTTTTTAGACGCTGCATGGTCACACCAATGCGAAGTATCGAGCGTAGCTGAAGTAGCGAAGCGTTAAAGCTGTTGTCCGATCGACCTACCGATGTACTCTCTTCTACGTAATGTAGCATGTCACATTTTTTTTCGTTGCTGACAAACACCCGTAATCTTTACCTCGAATGCTTGTTTATCACTCGTGAAGAGAATAACGAGTTTATTGTTGATCGTTTGTCTAGACATTGTCCACCGCGTACGATGGTTAAAGATTTACTATTGTCCTCTTTAAGAAAATTGTCCGTAGCGCTGCGTCCGCGTAAGCTGCAAGTTGCATCGTGGAAAATTCAGGTGGTTTTTATACTTTATTTTTTTGAGTGAATCCTATGGAGCGCGTTTTCTCAACACAAGAGGCGGTATAGGCAGGTGGCCTTTAGCCAGGAGCCTTATATCCTTGCAACCTTCAGCTGCACAGCCTTATATCCTTACAACCTTCAGCTACACCGCCTTATATCCTAACAGCCTTCAGCTGTACAGCCTTCAATGTTGTTAACCTTCAACCTCGTAGCTTTCGCCTTTAGTATATAGTTGATGTCCTTCAGCCATTAGCATTGAGCATTGAACCTTCAGCTTTGTATTCTTAAGCCTAAATATAGTATTTGGCTTCAAGAATTTAGCATTTTGAAGCCTTTTAGTGTGTAACATTGACCTTGTAGTCTCCAGTCTTCAACATTTCCCTTTAAGCCGTCTGTTTTTTAACCTGTGGCTTTGGAACTTTCAGAATTTAGCTATTATCCTTCATCCTGTAGTCTTAGTGCGATTAGCATGCCATGTGCGGCTGTTTCAGACGAAGGGATAAATACCCCGAAAAGTGATTTTACATCGCATCTTATTATATTTCACTCTAAACCTAACGGATCAGGGTCACCGGGAAGTAGTAGTTACTCTCTTTCCTGCGGAAGTTTTCTTCTATCCGTACGGATCTCAGCATACAAATCTTTTGATTCGTCTTTCTTTAGAACTTCGTGTCTCCGTTCCTTTTCTCAGCGGTACACAAAGACTCTCGAGACGCAACAAGACGATTGTCTGTACTTCTCCAGGCGATGGCTTCGAAACGACCGCGAACATTCTTCGTTCTCGCTTTTTGCTTCGTGTTGCACGATAACGGGGGAAGGATGGATACTCGATGCCGAATCTACTTAACCTTTCTCGCAAACTGCAATGCTTTGCAGTCGTTACTATGTATAAGATTCATACGATCGTCACAGGAGAATCCCCGGTAGTATTAAAATAAATTTTCTCACAAATCACTTCTATCCCGAGTCTCTTCCATTCTATATTTTTTTTTAATATCCTATTCAGTTATTCATCACCAAATAAAGTGGTTTATTATTATTCATTATTTTCAAAGCTTCGTTCACGTCAAGATACTGATCCGTCGTCGCAGCGGATGTTTGCATTGTATCTAATATACGTTGAGAATGAAATATGACTGTGGTTATCCCCAGATTCCGCGATATTTCCGCTATCGATTGATACGAGAGCGATAGGCACGTCAATGGGAAAGACCGCGGATATGGTTTATCAGGACCATCAACAGTTCCCTTGTCTTTTCTCTCGTGTTTCACGGTATGACGATTATTCAATATTGGTTCTTGGCTTCGAGACATCCACTGATTGATGTTGTAAATTCCCTGCCGCTGACTGATTGCACAATACGACGAAGTTTCCCGAGAGCGCTACTCCTGTTCACGAAATACTAATGTTTCTCCAACACAATGTCGATGTTTGGATGACAAAGTTGCGAGAACTCGATCTTCTTGCAATGTAATCTATTCCTCCTTACAATTCCAGTCGCTTCTCTAACACTGACATACGATCTCCATTTCGATATTTGATTATCAATGATGACTTCTTCCATCGGAATGGAACTCGTTGTTGATGCAGAATAAATCGTTCGGTTTTCGGAGTTGTGGGTAAGAAGTATGAAGCTTCCGGGCGTATATTCGAGTTCTATTTCGCGCTCCTTTCATCTGTTGCTGGTACTGCCGCTGCCGACGACGCTGAATAAATAGTGGCGGCTCCGATATCTTCGCCTCGCTCGCACACGAGGGAAATTTAAGTTGTCGCTTTTACAAATCGCGCTTTCCAGATTCGGCGGTATACGAGAGCGATAAAGATGGTTGGCGACTCTGCTCTTGGCAAGAATTCACGCGAATCGTTTCGTAATTTAACGCTCGGAAAGTGTTGGAGACTTTAATAAATTCGAGGACGCTTGACGACGACGAAAGGATTTTCGATTTACCTTCGCGACGGATTTCCATCGAAGTCAACTCTGAGTAACATCCGGTCCCTGCTCCCGGACTCCTGAAAGTAATTATGGTTGTGTGTTTTTTTTTATATTGATACATTTTTGTGGGGGCGACACATTTCTCGGAAAATCTCTACCCGAATAAAATTTAAAACTCTGGTAAAATTAAAATAAATTAAAATAAAATTTTGCGGTAGAATTATATTTTGTTTCGGGTAGAGATGATATTTAATGCCGATAAAGTACTTTTTCTTCGAACTGTGGTAGAGATTTTGGTAGAGTTGTTCAAACAAGCGTACATCCGACCACCCGAACACATCTATTGCATTTTACCTCTTTTCAATAAATCTGCTTCAACGAAAGTTTTAATTACTTTACCGCGTAACGACTCTACTGGAAACCGTTTTTACCATATTATAAATTTACCAAAAAATCTCTGTCGCAATATGCATGAAGATTGTATTAGGGTAAACCAGTTGCTAACAACTTGATTTGAATACAGTCGTTGCGAATTTTTTTTATCCAAACGAAATGAAAACAAAAAAAAAATGTACGGGAATTGTAATAAATTAAAATAAAGCATTGCGATTGTCTTATTTTAATTCTATTTTTAAGCCAATGATGTAGAATAGAAACTTTGATGGCATGTTTCTTCGACTGGGTAGAGACATCATTTTTTCAAATTCACCGGTAAGACATCGATACGGAAGATAATGTTCTGTCGAAGTTTTAGGACACAAACTTTTTTTCATCCCCCGGGAAACCCCCGAAATCTCCCCGAAGTCTCCTTAACACGACACTCCTGGTGTTCGTAGACCAAATGTGTCGCTATCATCATCAAATTTCGAACACCTCGTCATCTGTCGCCCGAATGTACCACATTCGTAAACGGCTCGTGTTACAGTGGGGCTTCAACCGCCACGCCTAGTTTACGGCTGATAGCATCAATATTAATTACGGCGTCGCTGTCTCCGAGGAAACATGTTATAGTCGCGCACCCAAAATCGACTTCGCCGATAAAACATTATTAAAAAGTGCGGAACAATGGCTATAGTGGCACACAAAATCGTGAAGAATGGTATGATTAATCTTCGGAAAACTTCAGGGGTTGCGATGCATGGCTAATGTTATGCTTTGGTACTTACGGTATTCAACTATAAACCGCTACGCTATACTCATAATCCGTCTATATTTACAGATAGAAATAGATAAAAATCTATTTTTCCGGCAGTTAATTAGTTCCCTGATACGTTACCTACACTAAGATTATTTATCTATCTATCAATCGATCTACTTTGGCGCTGCGTTCGCTGTTCAATTATTGCAACAACGGAACAACAATCGGAATTGCACTATAAATTTACTGTACGGGAACTCGAAGTTTTTCTGCATAGACAGGTATGTTGAATTCAAAGTACAAGAATACTGAAAAATTAATGTATTTTAGTGAAATTAAAGTAAATTTACAAATACTTTTTTAAATATACCGTTCATTATTTTTTTATCGTTATTGTATAGTGAATGTAATGTACCATTTTATGCATAAAAACGTCTACTACCAGTACATTAAATGGCCTTAACATTAGCTTTACGTCCCACGCGTGATGCCAATCATCTTCGACTATATAAAAAAAAATCACCTGAGAAGGCATTGAATGGATTTTTCTAAAGGGTTTTTTTCTAGATGATTACAGGGTTATGAAAAACGTGAATAAGGTATGATAACCCTTGAAATTTTTTAGCTCATATTTGAAATTGGATTGCCTCCGTAAA
Organism: Buathra laborator; assembly: GCA_934046635.1. NCBI lineage: Eukaryota > Metazoa > Arthropoda > Insecta > Hymenoptera > Ichneumonidae > Buathra > Buathra laborator. The sequence continues at coordinate 16,210,125 of OW203892.1, forward strand.
AAAATGATGCATATTCGATCGCTTCCGCAATTTGTTTTTATCGTAGTTTACGAAGCCTCTGTATGAGGAAATCAGCGAAGAGATTTTCGCGTTTTCCTTGTTTTGTAAAAAATGATGAAAAGAAAATAAGGTACCGATGTTCACACTTGATTTTTGCATTTTTTTATGATTCAATCCAATCGCAAATATGCCTCAAAAACGTGCCAACGGTTATCGTACAAAAAAGGCACTTTTGATAAAATCAAAATGGTTTTGAAGCAAATAATCGCTAATAATGGGTCATTATCGTTATCACATATATATTAAGTTGAAATTCGGGACGAACAATATCCCTCTCAATAGATACGCGCGTTCGCATATCCACTTACATTCTAAATACGATTTTCCGATGGTGAACAACTCCATTGAATTACCATTCACGAACTGCTAATGGTAGTCAGTAGAATTTTTTTTAATGGTAAATTATGAGAACCTTATCTAAAGGATCATCCACTTGCCCGGTTAGGTATTCATCCCTTATTTTTATTTTATAATATTTAATTTTCCCGGTCCTATGTAGATCTTCCATTTCTCTTATAACCTCCTTCTCTCGTAGCCATAGGGGAGAACGGGATAATGGCGAACAGCGGTTAATTCCGAATACGCTTATTACAAACGATCTAAAGAAGAGCTCTTCACCCTTTTAAAAACTTTTCATCCATCCCAAAGCGATATATATATAATTAATCTTCTTAATTGATTTTTTTTTTAATTTACTTCGTTTCACTTTCTCGTGGGATGATGATGAATTTTCGGAATTGTAAAGTCACCAAATAAGGTATCCGTAACACCGAAGCGAAGATAAGTTTATGAACGCATAATCAATGCAAGAACGGAGTACAGAGATACTCCCTCTTCATAATAGCGCCTGTGTACCGTGCGAAAACATAGTATGTAGACGAGAGGTACACGTGTGGAAATGCACAAATATACGCGGCAAACTCCGTCAACGCCTAACATAGAGTCGAGGGATCCTGAGCCTTCGAATCAGTGGATATTATGCGATGGATAAACATCGCTGAATTCACGTACTCTCTCTCTGAACGAACGTGTTTATTGCTTCGCGTACAAGCGGCCTGAATCAACACGACATATGGACGCGCAACGATAGCACGAAAGGCAATCGAAGGGGCTTCTCACGTGCGTTGTACACATTTATTGATTGCTCCCCTCGCCGTTCGCGATAAATTATGTGTATAGCTTCGGATATGACCAATGTAAAAATATATCGTTTCATTAAGAGCCGAGAGGCGAGTGACGATTAACAAATATAACAAGTATATTCGAAGTAAATACAGATGATCGACGAAATATTTTACTTCCGGCATATTCGAGTGCGAGAGCTGCGGCAGGGTCTTGCTATAGGAAAAAAAGTTTTTTCAATTAGCGGAGACCGGATCAAAATCGACTGTCGGGATAAGAAGGATCAGGTAAACGTTGCGACAATACGGGGAAAAGTCGGTTACCGGAAATAAAAAAAAAATCAAGCTATTGAAATAAGTAGTAGTAGACACGCAGGTAAAATGAGTTCTAGGAAAACGACTTCCTTGTGGTACTGAATCAAGTAATTATCATCATAAAAATAAAAAATAAAAAACATGGGCCGGATATACAAACGGTTTGCATAAACTTGAAATTTCGAAAAATCGATGTTTTTATTGTATAGTTTTATAGTCCAGGGTCTTAATTTGATAATTTGCAACAATGAAATTTACAAAAATTTCAAAAATTGCGACGATTTTTGAGAAAAGTCAGATCGTCCACCGCGCTACTGCGCATCGCTCTGCTCTTTTTTCTTTTGCGTTTTTATCGAAATAATGTTTTATGAGACGCTGTAAGTCGTATCTAAAAATCAATTCGTTCGATTAACTTCAAATTCAGGCAGAGGAAGGTAAGGAAAGCCCGTTCTTCTAAGAACAATTCGTCTTTCATAAAAGATTCCGTTCCTCGATATATATACGTATATATGTAAATTCCAAATAATCCTGTTAAATATAAATTAATGTTTTGCCACTTGAACGATTCATTGCCCTGATTTAAGGGGGTGGAATATCCGCTCGAGTTCACCATTTCATTGCGAATCGTTGCGTAATCTCCAGTTCTGATATAATTCTCTTGGAAGTCTCCGCGGCTTCGGAACATGTATAATGTTCACGATTCACTACGTATTGTCAAAAGGCACCTACAGCATTCCAACGTCGATCTAACGTAGTTTGACAACTCGAGAAGACTCGATTGCTAAGATGTTTCGAAATGGTTCCATAAACTAAATTTCCCCATCGAGTAATATATTTTTGACACCGGGTAGAATTTTGAGCTTTAACGGTATGTGAAATACCGCGGTCGGTATCAAAAACTGTAAACAACTTTTTTCAGGTATACTGGCATTTACAGCTTAAAAAAGAGTCCCATCGCCTGCTATGGTGAAATCCACATGCGATGAGACCTTTTTTTAAGCTGTAAATGCCAGAATGCTTGAAAAAAGTTGTTTACAGTTTTTGATACCGATTGAGCCCGGGATGCGTGGGGGGGGGGGGGGGGGGGGGGGAAGGAGCACCTACTCTTAATCAAACATTGATAAAAAAAAATGAATCCTCTTCCAGAGACATTAACATGTCTGGTCCTGTATCCCAGTAATATACATCGAAAAAAAAAATCGGACAATAAAAATGGTGCCTTCATATTTCAGTCATATTTTTGCACTGAGTAAATGATTCTTATCTTTATCACAATTTCGATAAATCCTTCGCAATTTTATTTGCGCCAATAGAGAGAGCGCACAACCCGACTGTTACACTACGTTTTAAGATTTTTTTTATAGGTGTAATAAATTTATATTCATGTTGATTTATCTACAGGGCAAACTCATCGCGGAAGATACCATGCGGTAGTTGGCTTCGCCCTCTTGCCTCGTATTTTATTTCCTTTGCGTACACTTGTGTAATGATTGCATTTCTCGTAAAAAACAGATAAGTCGTTGGCTACACTGAGCTCATAAATTGCAGACACCATTGCAGCATTGATTTTTTATCAGTTGTACACGTGGCATAGTGTTGCACCGTATGTGAAAAACTCGAGAGAATCCGGTCCCCCGTGTGAACGTCCGACACCTTATCGTCGCTCCCGGGAATAAATGTAATATTTCTCCGGGAAATGTGACTACTAAACTTGTTTCGCTGATAGCGCATGTTTCGTCTAAAACTCTGTAGCAGTGGTCTGCAACGTGTAAGAACCTTTGTCACAAAAATAAATTGATTCATACTGTCCAGAGACGTCGCATAAGAGGTATACGGATGAAGATAGACGAGACAGATGAAATATAAAGGAGCACAGTTTGACTTCCGGTAGGACAGAATAAGCTTACCGCAATCTTAGAATCCGTCCTCACAGAAATAACAAGTTTTCCATGATAAAGTTGTGTACAAAGGATCGGTTTACTTTGCGAAAACTCAACTCCGCCTCGAATTTTCCAGTAGATTGAAGCCTGTGTCACATATCGACCGGTCGATAAATAATTCAAAACAGCCGTTTTATATGGACGAACAGTAATTTATTCATAACGGTCTGTAAACTGTTTATAGATTGATAAAAAGAACGAACGGAATATTATAGAATTACTATGCATTCCCCGAACGAAAGATTTAGGTAACGCAAACGGTAAAAGCAGCAAAACAAAGCATGGGATGCGTTGCATAACGCAACGCATCAGTCAATATCACTCTTCAGCGGAAGTTGTGTAGACTTTGCTGATTGATTGTTCAAATCAGGATAGAGGTATAACAAACGTTCAGAGAATTACAACTACAATATTGGGAGACAGAGAACAGTATTCGTGGAACCTTTCAAAGTGAACGGACGTCGACATCTTGTCCATTTTCGCAGAAGCAATAGGTCTGCGCACGTGTGTTCCAGTCGATCTTCTACTCTAAGTCTTTGTCGTCTCTTTTACTACTCTCGCCAGAATGTTGTTATGCCATGAATTGTAGCGACAATAGTTTTCTTTTTAAGGAAGATCTTCTCCACAAAGCCTCTCCCAGAGGAGCCCTCATTGTCAGCGAATGAAGTGGCGACGCGACAATACATACGATGTACGTTACCGTCGACCCACACCCACGGACCTTTTTACTTTCTCACCCCATACGAAGTATGAAAAAGAGAAAGTATTGTTTTTTCTTAATACAATAAGATACTTATATACGCAGTTGGCAAAGATTTTTAATGAGGCATTTATTAGTAACGAATGGAACCTAAAAGTAATCAATGGGACCACAATGAAAATAAATGGCAATAATTGGAAAAGACTTTCTACCATTCGTGTTACACTGGTATTTCGTTGTAAGTATGTGGAAATTTCAAATAGTATATTCAGTGTTTTCATTTGGTACAACCAATGGGTCCCCAATGGGGGACCAATTACGAGTTATTGGGCATTTTTAGTGGTGTTTTGTTCCATCAGTTGTTAATGTCATATTCGGAATTACTGGGGACATTTAAACGGTACTTTTGAACGAGAACGAGATTTCAAGTGGTATTTTTTTGTTCTGTTTATTACTAATGGAAGTCCAATGGAACATTACTGGGTCAACTAAAATGGTACCTTTACCAATCGGAATAAATGGGAAATGAATAAAATGTAAGCATAAAGAGAAAATTTAATGGCAGGTCTAACGATTTTCTGTGCATATAGTCGTTTGTCGAATAATTCGTAGTTAATAATTCAAAATACATAATACTGTTTGACGGAAAGAGGTAAATCGCTTTTAGGTAAATGGTATCCAATAGTGGAGAACGAATCAAAATTGGCCGACTAAAGAATATAGTCCGGTGTTGTACTTGCGGAGGCATACACTCACTGTTAAAATGGACTCTGCTGGGTACCTCTTGGATAAAAAAAATGTCATTATTCCGGCTTTTTGGCCGGTCGACTTAAAGCTTCGTGCACAACTGAAATTACCACGTGCCATGTATAGCACTGAGTTTGGCGAAAATCAATACGACGGTTTGCATTTTACGACATTTCACGACGTTAAGGTAAAAAAAAATCTCTATTTATCGTGTTGATGTGGAAAATCACGTTAACAGATTGACAGATAAATAAAACGTTCGCAAATTTAAAAATCATCGCTTGACATTTTCTAATAAAGTAACAAAGTCACATGTATTTTATTTTGCGTGGTCCTTGATGATCAACCGAATGATCTATTTTCTCGTTTATTTATTCTAATTTTTCATCTAATCATTAATGTATTACGGATCTACCAGAATTCATGCTACGAGTGTAGATATTTTCGATGTTTTTAGGATAGCATTGGGTAGAAAAAAGACCCCATTTGGCTTCACAGGGACATTATGCTCCGAGAACTCATTTCGCTTCAGTGTCGACTTTTACTTCGTAATACATTCTGTACTCTTTCACTCTTCAAAGTACTTTCAAAGTAACAAGTACTTTCTGTTAGTACAGCAAAGCCCTTTGATAAAAAAAATCCAACATTTCATGTATTCTCACTGATCAAGAATTGGCTACGTATTACGCTCACAGCACGATGTTTGATTCGGAAATTTGCATTGAAAGAAAAATATTAATTTCCCGTGAAACTAAAACGAATTCAACGTTTAATAAAGTTTTAAAGGTTCGATCGATTCTCACCACGGTCTGTAGGCAACAGAAGCCTCTGTGAAGAGTACTTAGATGTCTACTTTATGTGCGGAAATATCTTACAGGGGTGTTCGGCGCTGCGCTGTTCCTTACAGCGCGTGTGAATTCTTCTGTTGGCTTTCTTCATTGTTGTAGACTTCGACAACAAAGCACTCCAGAAAGTCGGGGGATGTAATACGTACTCATTGTCGTACTGATAGTATGTTACTTGCGGAGTCCCGATGGTATCACGGGGAAGTCGTAACACCGGTAGCATCCCGTTGAGATATGTGCCCTGCTAGGCAACACCAGGTGCCATCGGTTTATCTCGGAATGTCGACCCGTTTCTGACTTATTGTCGGTGCTTATCTCAAGACAGGTCGAACAGCAGGTAGGGACCTTTCATGAAAGACCAGGCGAGGGAACAACCTGAATTAATGTATACGCTTCCGTAATTCCTGGCACTCGGAGCAAACACCGTTGACGACGTACGACGCGAAATAAGTCGGAAAGATTGGGTCTAAATAGACTACTAAGGTATAAGGGGCCATGCAAACGTGACGAACATATGAGGCAAAATGGGCAATTCTCAAATTTCTTCAAATACCAAATCACTGAAGCAACGGGTAGTGGCTAACGGGAAATTATCAGAAATTATAATTTCCCGATAATTGGATGGCGAGTAATTGCACCATGCGAGCTCTGCGGTCACAGCTCTCGTCCGGTGGCACTAACACCGCAACGTCTGAAACAGCTGGTAGAAGATCGATAATGGTGTATTTTTTTGAAAATTTTATTTTTCGGAAAGTATCCTTGCGAAATTTTTTTTTTTCGCCAATAATTTTTCGGGAAAGTATTTGAATACCAGGGGTAGCAATGAAGCCGCGTGAATAAATGAGGAAATAAATAATAGAAAAGACGAAGTAAAATAGTCTGCAGATGACTTTGTTATATCGATTTAAATGGTATTGTAGACTTTCACGAATGTTTTATTTATTTGCCGTTCGATTTAGACGGGTCGGTCAGATTCGCTTGACGGATAGATTTTTTTTTCGAAGTTAAATTTGTCGGTAACAGCTGAAGACGAAGCTGTAAATTGCCACTCGTCGACAAACGAGAGGAATTACATTTTTTATTCAAAAAGGTAGTCGATATTTTTGTGTTCGATCTCTATGTTTTTTTTCCAAAGCCCATATTATTTTTTAGGAATTTAATATTTTGATAATGAAGGGTCAATACAGGCCTCGGCAATCATGATAATTGCATTTCGCCCCGTTCTCCCCTACGGATCTCGAACTATTTCTCGAAGATATACGAAAAATGAAGCAATTACTAAATTATATGGAATATAAATTTAGAAAAATGTGATTGTGTGTCGATGAAACAATTTTTTTGAAAAAAAAAAAAACAAAAAACTTAAGGGTCGAAGTATTTTCTCAGTCTTGTGAAAAAAACTAGGGTTTGGAATGGATATTTCGAGTGTAATTTAATTTAATACGATTGTGGCGAGTTGTCACACGCACTCATAAAGTGATGGACAATAATGGGGAACTTTCGCTTGACAATTTTTTTTTTAACTCGCAGCCAAATAAATATACGAAGTCAGACGTCGCGTGACTCGAATGAGTTTCGTGGGTCGGAAACAAGTCCAATTAATTAAAAGTGTCGCAGGGCAGGCGAGCGGGAAGTGAAAACGGATAGCTGGTCGATGGGATACGGGTTGCGGTTTCTCCGCAGGTAAACACGCGTGATTATCAGATCCTCGGTAGCCTTGGTACAACAATATTATGCATGAATAACAATAAATATGCTAAGCAAATATTCTTAATGTTACCAGGCAAATGACTGCTTCTAACCAGAATACTTCTACTATGGATTTCTTGACTCACTTATTTGTTCATTAGATGCAAGTTGATAGCTAATTTTTCCAGACGAAACCGGAAGATAAGACACAACGAAAATATCCGCATTCCTACCCCTCTTTGCCTCATTTTATTCTAGTATAGGGATAAAGGTCAATGCGTAGTCGGAAACCTGGGAAAACCCGAAAGTCAGAGAATTCATTGCGGTCTGAAATTCTCAGGAAATTTTATAATTGTCCGGAATTATTCTAAAATTTAATTGATTTTGCCTTTAAAATACACCGAAAATTCTTAACCCGATAAAAAAAATGGTACAAAAAAAGACACGGAAATCGATCGAAAAAGAAATATGAATACGTGAAAGTAATATGAAAATGTCGAGTTTGCGAGGTATTAGACTTCGAATGAAGAAACGGGATGGTTACTTTACTTTCAGACAGATACAGTTAGTGTAAATAGTTTGATTTTCATATTTACGATACATTTCATACAAATTTTATTATTTTCGTTTATTATGTAGAGAAATGTGAGGTAAAATGGATCAACGGAATAAACGGGCAAACTCGATAATGAATTATAATTTTCTTTTGAAAATACTTAAGAGGTCCTTTTTGCCCCATATTATGTTTGCTTACCAAGACTTAAGTTCCGAGTTTTTCCGTGATATACATAAATTTTACGTAAAAATTAGCATTCAATGCTTCACAATATTTTCTACGGAATATTTGTTATAATTGTTTGAAAAATACGGAAAAGTCAGGAAATTTTGGCGTCAGAAATACCTAAAAAAATGCACTGGAAAATTTTCTTTGGGACTCGTATTTCGACGGAATCGTTACTGTTATAGACGCCAATACGCAAGCTTTAACCTCTACATTGTTTGCCGTCGACAAAATCGAGATTATAGAAGACGAAATACCGGTCATTTAGATAATTAGTGTCCGATCCGATCAATAGCGAAACTTCCGACCATTACATTATTATTCTTGAATAAATTTAATTACTAACCTATATTAATAATAATACATTAACAGAAGCGGATGATCATTAAGTTGATCAAGCGGATTCACTCGTGACACGATGGTGTTTGCTGGTTTTGTTGTCGTCCGTCGATAACCATCAGACCATGAGTAAGGGTCGTTGAACGTCGGCTAACGAAACTAATAGATATTGGCACTCCTGCTGTCTATATTCATAGATATCGAATAAGTGTCGCGGTATTTTTAGATTTACACGTCAGCCCGGCATATAGGAATACATTTCTTTTCGTATGTAATAAGAAGTGGTTGTTAGGTCTCGGGAACTATATTATAAAGTAAATGTTAATAGAGAATCATTGGGGAAATGAAACAATTCAACGATTTGGAAGTATTATCAATTTCCAGGATGTATTTAACCTATTCTAAGATATGAATGGAATTAACGACCGTCACTTGTCGAATTTGCACATAATAAAAAAAATATTGGGCAAAATGGTCCAATTGATTGATTTGATTGGGGTGAAAATGTATAAATTTTCATTCGGCAAACAATTCACCTGAAGGCAATTTTTTAAATTATTTTCTACATAAAATACGAATGCATAAAAAATTGAAAAATAATATTAGCCAAAATAGAAGTCTCTCTGGATTGACAGAAAAAAAAAACAAAATTAATACGGCTATATTGGGTTCAATCTCTTCTGTGGAAAGAGAAATTATCGATGATTTCAAAATTGTAGTCGAGAGAGTGGAATCATTGCATAAATCTGATTGATTTATGATGTACATATCCCCTAATTTGAGAATTGCGCGCGGGTTATCCCCGAACCTTCCATTTTCTATTTTTCCGTATCCCCCCCTTACATTCCAATAAATCAATGCGCGACGGTAGAGACTCAACATTAACGTTTCTCAAATTTGACTACATTACGGGAAAAGTAGATTCGTTCACTTTCCTCGCGTATTTCGAAAGGTTCCATTTTGTCCCATTGTTCCAATTAAATGGCAATTATCCCATCGGCAAAACCCCGTGAATTTACCATTAAAAATCCAGCCAATCGTATTCGGTGGAATTTTTTTTCGTAGTATTTAAAGGGAGACTTTCGTAAAAGGGGGTTATTTTTGCTCTACACGATCTGTCGTATGATGGGTCGGATAGCGCTGTACTTTAAATTACTTGAAGAAAGTTGCGAATATTCAACGTCGATAGTATAGTTCAAACTTTAAAGGATTCGCCGCGTTTTGAATTTTAAAGTTTATGAAGGTACTTATAGTTTATAAGAATTATCGTACTACCGGGAGTTCTCTATCGATTCTTATTTCAAGCGACCGTGGTACACGAAAAAAAAAGCGTCTCCCTTTGGCCGCTCCATTCTCTGCGAGAATAATGTATGGGTCGGATCGAACGAACCTTTCACGAACGAGAGATTACTCCCGACGCGAACAGCTTCGCGCATCGGTACACACGGTTCTCCCTTGAGAGATCGCGTGGAATGCCCAGGCCTTGGATAGAGATTCATTAAAAGTCCATTCTTCATGTTCCGTTGGGTCCATCGCTATGCCGAGGGTGAAAGAACAGAGCGCAAATAAGCGGTAGAGTTGTTGGAAAAAGCATAAATTTATCAGCGACTGGTCGGAAACTAATATTGTCTTCTCTTCTTTCGCTGTAAATATAATATGCAGATTCGATGTTCTCCATGACAAAAAACACGGGAGGGCTGAAATTACATCGTCTAACGTTATATACCTATACTATTCACACAGTGGGAGAATAATATATCTTCCTGTAAGAAGTCTTTGCATGAGAATATATTAATGTAAGTTAATTAAGGTTAACATCAAAGCAATTTTGGGACGCAAGGCGTTAATTTATACATTGTTGGCGGGCGTCTTGTCCTGATCACGGAGATCGCCGATGACTCTCGTTAGTGCTGAGAGTCCAATTTGTGGAAATGTAACAAAAAAAAAAAACGAAAGTATGCCGTGAATCAAGAGAAAGCAATCTCGAAAGCATCCGTTTATCGCAGAGTTAACTATGCTGAGTGATTCGCGGAATCTACGACTCGAGATGCACCAGACTTGGAAGTAATAACAGTATCCAGTAATGAAGGTCTCGAAGAAATGTGCTGAACTTTATTTCTGACTATCAAGCGGTATCATCGCGAGAGATAATTCGCGCCTATCGCCGCTTCGCTGATTTATTGTAAAATGGCAGAAGTTCGAATTGGTTCTCAGCGACACAGGAAATCGCGGGACTAGTCGTGAGATTCGATGCGTAATGAAAGATGGAGAATAATTTTTCGTTGATCTTTCTATTCCACGTCGATTGCTCAAGATTTATATTAAATCGAGTTCCTTCCTTCTTCATCCGGAAAAATACTGTTCGGAGTATTGAAAAAACTTACTTCAATAAATATTGAATGTCGGACAATCCTTGTTATGAGATTGTTACAGGATTATATCTCAGTAGTTACTGCAGAGAACTTCTTCAACAAAACTTATTGCACATTTAATACATTTTTCTGATACTCTTGATTTTGCGGACCAAAAGACACTGCTTCTGTCATCCACTGAATTCTAATTGCTCAGATTTGTAAAGATTTCTTACGCGTATTGAACACCTTTTTGAAAGCTTTCCGGTGCTTTCAGCGGCAAAGCGGATTTTCTGGACCTTGAATCCCTGTTGTAGAATAAACGCAACCGTCGTTGGCTTCAGTCAGCCTTCGGTTATTACTTAGCGTAAGGTAATTGGCACCAAGGTGGTGACTGTAAAGGATAAAGTCAAACGTTGCGACAAAGATTCTCTACAAAGCGTTGTAGAAGTGAGTCCTCCTTTCGAAATGGTGCCAACTTTGCTGAGTAGCCGTTGTGAAGCTAAGAGAATAATTTCTTGTCAGAAGTCAGCATCTACCCGGCAGAAATGATAAAACTCTTATCCATAGGGAACTGATGAACCTTCTCAGGTCGATATCAAGTCTTTTTCGACCTTATGGAGGTCTGTTAAGAGGTCTCAAGCCTTTTCTGGATCGCATTATGGTCTGTTTAGGCATTTTACGGACCTCATCAGGTCACCTTATTGGTGTCACTCTTCAATTTTTTACCAATCGAAGCGATTGCAATATGCTTTGTAGTTGCTATGGATAACACCGAGCTGTGTATTCTTGTAAGTCTTTGCTTCTCACGAATTCTTACTAATCACCACAAGTCAGCCAACGGTGATTGGCGCAATGGTTCACCAATAATAAAAGTCCGAAAAAATGATATTCAATTAACGCCCGTGGTGAAGTACCGAACCCACTCGACTGTCATGGAATTTTTTTATCTCCATTTCATATGACAAAGTGTCACTCGCATTAGCATCGATACGAATCTCGCCCCCCCTTTGGCCATCTATCATGCAGGAAAACATACTCCGTCTGTAGGAGGAAGCAGGGCAATGCCTATTCGTACAATTCTGATAAATTAGGCTATCATTTTAAATTTGTTTTTTTGTTGTTTTGTCACTCAGATAAATCGTATAAGTAATTTCGGTGCTGCGAATCGTATTGATATGAGAAAATGTATAATCAATGCGGTCGTAAGTTTTCAGCTCCTTCCTTATATAAAGATAACTTTAGTTAATAAATAACGTTTCAGCGAGACTTTCTGCCATTTTTTGAAATTCATAAGAGTTATTTATTACTTTTTTATTAGGTTATCTTTGGATTTACTTGTTCTTAATGGGTGAAAATCTATTAAGCTATGTTTTTATTCGAATGGACCGACGCTATTTGTCTTTCAGGGGGAATGCCAGTCACGTACGGCGGGGAAAAGACAGTCGAATAGACGTCACAGCTGTCGATCTTGAACCAGCTAATGTGTCTTTGTTAAGGAGTGTTGGGCGTTAAGGCTCAGCGAGGAAGGGGAAATATGCGATGGCGCTCACGGTTCAGCCGTACGACAGTTTGCGAAGTAAAAACGAAGAGACGTAAAAGGGAAATTCTCTTTATCGCCAAAAGTAAAAGAGGAAGATAGATCGCAAATTTTAATATGTTCCTTTGAGAAAAACAGTTTCTTCCATTTCTACATTCTTACAGGTACCGTAGGATATAATTAGTGACTATGAACGTTATTTCCAATTTTCCGCATTCTTACGGCAGCGTAAATTCATCGAACAATTGCTGAAGAATAATATGATTTAAATACACACGGTTAACATAACTTTATAATTAGTCACTTGTAAAATTTTAACTCTCGTCCGACTAATTAATAAATGATTTACTCGGAAATGAGTAAAAGGCAAAAAGGCGGAAGTTCAACATAGTTTTTCCAGGCCAACGCTGTTGGAAAAAATATTTTCGCTATTTTCGCAAAGTGGGATACGTTCCATTACAACTTTATAACCTTTCGTTATATATTCGCCCGGTTATCGAATAACGCTAAAGGAATAGACAAGAGAATAGTGTTGTTAAAAAAAGTGAGTAAACATATTACGGCATCGGCATTTAACATCTAATAGTTAACTCTCCACGTGTGCATCATGTACATCATAGATTAATATTTATCAATGTCGATTATGCTACATGTATCGCCAAATTTTAACTCCCGACGGGCAGGCATTAGGTTATTAAAGTTAATTTACCAAAAATGAAATCGGTGAACAATTATCTCGATAAGAAGAAATACTAACATTTTTTTAAAATTGAGCAAAAAATTGATTCCCAAATTTAACGTTTCTAGAACATAGTTAATTCGAATATAATCCAAAGGGATCGATTGCAGAACAATAACTATTGGATGACCTTTATTTTGAACATTTAAAAATTTTAGGACATAACGAAAACAAAAATTCTATAACATTTCGATCTCATTGATATATGTTTACGGGACGAAAAATATATCGCTATGACAAAACTATAATTTCTGAGATTTTACAGTTTACAATAACAATAGCTGACTCTCAGACAAGTTTTCCATTAATTATAATTTTTAAAATTATACTGAACACCATTGGCTGTTTGGCAATAGTAAGTCAAAGGGATTTTGCCGATAGTATCATTTCGATTTATCGTAATAACATCCTATTCATTTCGGCATTCGTTGAACGGCATCTTTATCCTATTGACATTACCATTTGTAGAACGGATTTCATTTCCATTCAAGTATTGCCATTCATTTTTCAATTTGTTGAGTGGCATATGGATCCCAGAATACGAATTTCGTGTTAATACGATTAAACGAATCTGAAAAATAATGATATAGCGTAATGCCATTCTCCCCATGAAAATTATGTACTCAGAATTATCAGCTGTACATTTTCTATCAAAAATTTGCATGGCACAGTAAAAAATGTTTTTCTTTTCAAAAAACGCATTTGTTTACAAATGTTTCCAACCTTTTCATGTTAATATTACGAAAAATGTTTAATTGATGCAGTGGCCGATTGTTTAAAAAACAAGATGCACGATGCAAGATGCAAGATGGCTTCGGAACGCAGGAACGCTCCGTTCCGCAGCCCAAGGAATAAAATGTAAACAATCGGCTACTGCATCAAATAAACATTTGTAGATTGGCGAAAAAGAAGAGGATGTCATTTTTTAAAAACATAAAGAACACCTACGGAACTGAATCTTACCGAGGATTCAAAATATGGTAAAAGGACAGCGGATCCAAGACCCATTAAGCGTTCCGAAGCCGCAGCCCAAGGAATAAAAATTACGAAAAATATTTGGAAAGTCAACAAAACTGTTTGCGAAATGAATAACTTCTTTTACTAAAGTTAACAAGTAAAACTGGATGCGCGCCTGTGAAAAGGAAATGTTGTTAACTTTTTTTACTGCCACAATAAATGGTAAGACGTACCATTCAAGCTTCTTTATGTGTTTCCGATCAATTCAGTTCCCATTTATTTCCTTTATTTCGGTAAGAAATACCATTTTATTTGTTGAGTAATGTTTCATTGAATTTCTGTTAAAAAAAATTAGAAAAACGTCCCCTTTGAAGTGTCCCAACGACTTGCCATTGGGAGCGTATTGTATTAATGACAAATGAAAAAAATGATGACTGATTTCGTTTTAGTGATTTCTAGTAGATTGCCGTTAATAATAAATGAGAATTAGTGCCGTTTAAAGGTTCTTTGTGATTTGGATTGGTCCCCCATCAATAACAGATGGAACAAAATACAATTTGGAAGGTGCCGTATCTTACTAAACTACTAGAAAATTCTCCGCATCATTTATCAGTAGAGCCCTATTAATACTAAATGTTGGAACGTACCGCTCCATTGTACGCATCAATTTTCACCGGTCAGCTATTAATCAACGGGACCAAAAGTCTACCTTTCGGTCCCATTAATTACTCTTTAACACTCAATGGTAAACTTTGCTTAGGAAAGCTTATTCGCCATTTGATAACCGGTATCTTTTAAATTAAATTAATTAAATGAATTAATGAATAATTAAATTAAATGACAAGCCACTTGTAAGATTCCCGACAGCTGCTTCACATACAGCTCATTGTCTAAATAACATATTGGCATAAATGTTCCATTGTATTGCGAGGAAAATAATCAAAATTTACATACCGCACACAAAAATCACCCTTGGCAACTTTTAACCCGTTGAATATCACATGATTTTCAAAAGCACTGGCGCGTGAGAGCGCCAAAAGCTAACATTCGATTGTCCATTCGTGTCCGGGCGTCCGCACATCTACCGTTACGAGGCAACAGGTTTCACTTGGAGGGAAGAAACATCTCCGGATATAACGACCGGGGGCGAGAATAATGTTCACAAACCGCACGAGTAGCGTTCGGCGTCGCGGTACTACTGTCGAATGCGTCCGTGCGTCGTGTCTCATAGAGCCGCCGACGTCGCCTACTTGTCCGTCGCCCTCACCTCTCGCCAAATTCAACGCGGAGACCTGCGCGATGGCTGGTCCATAATAGAATAGAAGATAGTATGTACGGCTTCGGGTACAGTCGGCCACAGCGACTTCTGACAATCTGGCGAAGTGTCACTGTGGACCTTAATTTTTCATTTCCGTGATACCCTAAACAATTACTTATGTCGTCAGGAATATCAAATCTGAGCTTAGAGTTGAAGCGTATGTGAGTCAATTGTTCCCTCTTTGATGGACCATTTTTTAGGTCATCGTACCTATCAAATACTTTTCATTGATACCTCATTGCTGCGATGTTATATCGTTTATCGGAAGTTCTTCATTCTTTGATTTATTGTGAGAACAATCTTTCATCGTCTTTTTTTATCGAGCTTCAGATTTTTCTTCGGTGCGTATCACCGTATCAATTCCAAACTCGTCTATGTTTAATCTCTGTTGCGGCAGCACCAATCGCAAACTTAGAGTTACATTATAACGGCTTTTTCATAGACACTATCAGTCCTGTATATAGGAGAGTGTGGTGCAAAATGGACTACTGGTGTAAATGGGTCAGGCTAACCCTAAATTCCTATATATACCTATTCATTGAAGCAAATAGCAAGAAAAATTGAGGGAAATTCGGGAAAAATGCCAGGCGATCCCAGGAGTACGATGTTTTTATGAAGTCAAATGGGGTGTCGATCCTATCCGATCCCATCCTAAAAAGATTAAAAGATGTCAAACTCGTAGCATAAGTTCTTGTAGATCCGTTAGACGTTAGTAGTTAAATAACAAAGTCTCATACATAAGTGCGGAAATAAACGGTACGGGACGCAAAGCAAAATGAATAAGCAGTTTTTGAATTTATCAATTTGTCTTATTTACTTACCGATCAATTTATGAGTTCAACCACATTGGCTCGATAAATAGAATTAAAATGTTTTTTAAATTGTCATGTACTGTTAAAAAAATGTCGTAAAATGCGAAGCAGCGTGTCTGTTTTCGCCAAACTCTGCGCGAAACATACCTCGTGGTCGTTCCAGATTCGCGTGAAATTTTAGTTTGATAGCTCGTGAAGCTGCAACAATGACATTTTTTTTAACCGGCAGCCCATTTCGCTCCCGAACGGTGTTTTTTTTTGGAAACCCGAAATATTTGTAATGGCCTTCATTGTTGGTAATAAATGCCATTTATGCCTCTGGGATCAAACAATGTCCTATATTCTATAGTCAGCCCGTTTTGCCCCATTCTCCCCTACCTTTTCTTTTCTCAATCCCTGATCTCATTGTTATTCTTCCATCAAGCTTCGCGTCCATGGATGAAGTTTTATATAGTTCTCTTTTTTTTTTAAATCTTCTACGTGCCACTCGCACTGTTCACACAGACGATTGCATTGAATGATGATAATTTTCGTTACAATACTATGTCACTAAGCTAAGTAAAAATCCGTATTTTGTTGAATAATCGGATAATCACGAGAATCCGATAGGTATTTATTTCCTTAGTCGTTGCTGGTAGATGGTATACCGACTTTAACGGTACAGGATTCCTTGATATCGATTCGTCTATTGTTTAAACGGAGAATAGTTGATAGATGGAGTTAGTTCCTTACCAGGCCGGTGATGTCCCAAGATCTCAGTAGTGGTTAATAAGTAACTGGAGAAGTGGAAGCGACGTTGAAATTATTTCGAAATTAGGCGCAGTTGTTCTTCATTATATGTCTTGGTACACCGAGAGTTGCACAAGAAATAGAAATTGAAAGGACCACTTTTTTGGAAAAAATCAAAATATCGAATTCTTTCCCTCGCCATTCATTTTAAGTCGTATATTTCCGTACTCCCATCAAACCTTTTTAGAGTCATTTTTCCGTACCAACATTTTTTGGCAATTTTTTCGCCATTTTTTGGTGATTCTTTGTAATTTCATCGAATTAAATTGCATATCGATTAAATGCATTTTATGTGGATTGTAATGAACCTAACGACGAATTCGGATACCTTGATGTATATCCTCTGAATATCCGATCCCTACTACCCCTAGAAAATGTCAGCTACCCTTTGAGAAACACAATTTTTCCGACATCGCTTATTTAAAAGACAAAGTTAAAGTGCTTTTTATGTACTTTAGGAATAACCCATATTTCTGGCGTTACTATTCTTCCAAAAGATTCCAGGTACCTTCAAATTTTTGGTTAAGACGTTTTGAGACTCTTTCGAGACCGGCCGAGATATTCGAGAATTGTTATTTGGAGAAAAAAAATTACATAAGCACATAAACATTACGGGAATTTTTATTTAGTATGTGCGGAAAAGCTTAAAGAAATGCATGACTTCAGACGCGTGCTGACAAGGGTTATCCTATCGAAAAGGATATAAGAACCTAAAAATTGTCTGATTACATATATGATATGATACATAATAGCATAGATATGTTACGACTATTTATTGCGGTAACAAAAATAAATAAAAATCCAGGGTTGCCATTTATATATTTGAGAAGCACGTAAGAAGCATATTTCCAGCTAAACAAAGGGAACACAAAAATATTGATTTCGGCACATAATTAGCACATATAAAGCACTTAATTTTTGTATGTTCAAAACTCCTTTTTGAGACTTTACTCAGCTAGGTTGACAGAGCTGAAATTGAAACAGCGCGAAACTTGAACACATTTTAGAGCAACGAGTTCCTTATTTTCAGCTGATGAGTCACTCGTCCTTCGGAGGATTAAATAGATGTTCACTTGAACGATACTCTAACGCATCGTTCTGTTTCTATTTTTTATGACGCATTATTCGTAAAATGTCTTTTAGCATCAAGATGTGACTAATCGTCTCGTACTGCACGCATCTTGACATTGGAGATTTCTTCAGATTTTCTCTCTCTCTCTCTCTTCCAGATTCATTATTTTCGTCGCGTAAAGTTTCTGCGAAGGAGGCTCTCGAAGAAAGTTCGAAGGGTACATAACTAAAGCCCTGTTTCAAGAGGGGATGAAATGGATAGCGAGCGCGCTAGAAGATCGTGTTAGAAAGCACCTTGAACCAACTTCTACTGGGTTACATACTTGCGTATGTAGGACAAAGTCAAATGATGTTTGGACGATGTAGAGCAACGGAATTTTCTTGCAAAGTATAATTCTCCGGAAAAAAAAAAGAAAACCCATTATGGAGCAGGAGACGGCTGATTGGAGGGTTAGGAAATGTCGACAAGAAAACCTTGGCAATTAATTTTACGCAGTCCGCATCTGGCCTATCAATGTTTATGGTCGGTTGAACGTTAGCCGGGGATACCATCTTCCGAGTATCACTTCTTGATGATTCCAGCTTGTTGAATCCAGAGCAGGATATCGATTATTACGTTGAGAACAAACTACTGACGTACAACGCGACGATTTTAGTGGAATTGACTATTTGCAATCGTACATATTGTTAGGTTTTTATAACAACTTTAACAATAACAAAAAAGTGTACCAACGTGAGTTGTCTCGACTTTGCTGATCGTTTAAAAGAAGAAATTTCACTTGGATTGCGCTGGTTAGAAATACTGGAATAACTCATCCAATATTAGTTTATCTATGAAACATGAAAGTGATTTAAAAATATGCTCTTTGTTTGTCATCGATCCTACGAAATATATCGAAGTAAGTTTGGTGAAAGGGTGTGCATCGGGAGTTAGGGTGGCACGACCTTAATCCTCGATCTTCCACAAATCTTCCGATCCTTAATGACCCAACTGGTAAACTCCATTAATGGACAAACACGAATATCTTGTTCATTGTTTACCTATAATTGCCTATAAGCCAAAACCAACATCGGTGAGTGCGCGACTGGTGTGTGGCTTCAACGTTCACCCAAGTCAATGAAAACTGCTCGTAGTCAGTACATCTACTCGGATGGGTGATCGCCTGGCCGCGCATTGGTTAGGGCATTGACCAATCAGCGGGTGACCGTGTG
Organism: Buathra laborator; assembly: GCA_934046635.1. Classification (NCBI taxonomy): domain Eukaryota; kingdom Metazoa; phylum Arthropoda; class Insecta; order Hymenoptera; family Ichneumonidae; genus Buathra; species Buathra laborator. Next base: position 16,229,451 of record OW203892.1, read on the forward strand.
TTCTGAGGAATTTGTGGTCATGTTTGAGTAATCGGACACGAATATCCGCGCACAAAGCCGTTTACCGGCATAGATTTTTTGTAACTTTCCGATATTCGTAATGCAAATGCAATACAACACGGAAAATGAAATAAGGGGACTGACCCGGGTAAAAAATATAATAATCAAAGAAGTTTGAACCAACAGTAGTGGATGTGCAGTCGGCAAGTAGCCTCACCGATCACCAAAGTAAAGCAGTATTACTAGTGGTCAGTACTTGGATGGGTGACCGCATAGCCTCATACTTGAGCGCATCAACTGATAAGCGGATCGATCTCTTCGTTTCAAGGCTCATTTAAAACCCGTTAATAGGTTTATTTAATTCAAATCTCGATAAAAATGTCGATCCATTTTCTCGTTTCGGACAAATATTGATCCAAATTTTTGAGGATCGAATTTTAGCGTAGGAGTTCATAGGGCTCGACGACAATGCGCACGGACTTCCCGCGGGTCGTATAAAGATACGAGAAAAGGTAGCAGTAACAGTAGTTGTAAAGTGGTTCAAAGAAAAATCTTCATAGTACTTGACGCCGAGATGCAACCGCATCTGGTGATATGGCTTCTTTCAATAACCCGTATTTTATCGATTATTACTCTTTTAATATAAAGCCGTATATTTGATTACCACATAGACAGGCAACCCATCTTGAAAAGCAATTCTTTTGTCCGAAGCATTGTAAAAAAAAAAATGTCCGCCGCTATACGAGCTCAATATTTATATTCTTCTGCAAAGGTTGTAAATCTATAATAATCATATATGAGGTAACCGACATTCTTCCATCTTACTTGCGTATCCACAAATTATTATTGTACCTATGCCGGTCCTCTAGTGTCTATATTCGAGGCAAACAAGAGACAAATAACAAGTGAGGGTGTCGAGAGGAATCCTAAGCAATTCGTCGAGCAAGTGGCAATTTGTCACGTTCGATGGGTGATCCTAACGGGCCTCGCATGGGTTGAATTCCCACGACGAATAAACGTCGCAAGCCATAACCCGTGTAATCCATCAAATACGTATTGCTAGTAGTTCCGATGAGGGCTTCGCCGGTCGTTCCACTCATCAATCCCTCTTCGTCGTTTTATCTTCTAATCTTTAGCGCCTTTCATATCAACTGCGCAAAAGAAAAAATAAGAAGATTCTATTTAAGAATACCAATTAAGTAGCGTCTACGTGATTTATAACGCGCGTAAGAGCGTCTTGCGTGCGTCTTGGATTCTTCTCATCTGGAGCGCTAAACTTAACTTCTTAACGACACGACGAAAAACGAAGAAATATTCAATTATAGACATATTACTTTCTGACGATTGTACTGTATTTTTATAAAGTACAATTATAGTTATTTATTTTACTTTACGTATAATTTTTGGGGCGATTCACAGCTTGGAGACAAGATTGTGTAGTTCTCTTCGGAGTATCTTGCCGGATGGATTTTTCGGTATTGACTCCATGATCTGTACACCGCCTCTGATTTTGCTTTGTGGCGAAACTCGTTCTGATCGGTATAAAAAAAATCGAGATTTAGCCGATATGGATTAGCAAAGAGAAATGTGTAGTATACGATCTTTTTGTGGTTATGTTACCATTAACGAATTTGGCAATCTCCTCCGGAGTGATTGCAGCGCCCGGACGTTTGACGACGAAAGCCATCGGTAGTTCACCAGCGGCATCGTCAGGCTTTCCGACAACCGCTGCGTCCGTAATGTCAGGATGCGAGAGAAGTAAGCTTTCGATTTCGCTCGGTGCAACCTGATATCCTTTGTACTTTATGAGCTCTTTGAGTCGGCCGACGATGAAGAGATCTCCATCCTCGTCATAATAGCCCAAGTCACCGGTGTGCAGCCAACCATCCTTGTCGATCGTTTCATTTGTGGCTTTTTGATTGTTTTTGTAACCGAGCATCAGAAAATCTCCTTTAAAGCACATTTCACCGGTTTCTCCCGGTCCCACGGACTTTGAACTTTCCAAATCAATTACTTTGCAGCTTACTCCAGGAACGAGATATCCAACGCTATCAGGTTTTTTCATATGTCGCGCGCTTACACTGATGATAATAGTAAGTTCGGTCATACCGTATCCTATACGAAGCACTGGGTTACCCAGACGTCTGAGGGCATCACGACGTGCCTGTCGTAGTAAGAAGATTATTACGATCTTTATATATTTCGGAGCATTCGGCATCTTATCCTTGTAGATTTGCAACTACAAAAGGCCTAATGAGGCCTTACAAAAGAACTTTTGATTTTTTGCAGGGTCTCGTAAGGTCTGAATGTAAAGCTCTAAAATGACTACAAGGGAACTTATATAAGAGGTTTTCTTATGCAACATATGACCGCCAGAGGTACATACAATGTTCGCGGTCTTGTTAGATTATAATGGAGGAATTATCGTTACCGCATCATCCATTAACTAACCTCGGGCAACAGGGGTGCCGCACCGCAAAGTACTTCCCTCAAACTGGTGTAGTCATAACGGCAGATCATAGGATGCTTGGCGAAGAAATTCATCATGGGTGGTACGACGGGTAGTATCGTTACTCTGTATTTTCCTATATTGGTGAGATAGCGCTCGGGTTCAAAGGACGTCATTGTTACAGCCGTTGCACCAACATGAAATATCTGCATTACCATGGATATGCCATATCCATGGAAAAACGGTAGAATCGTCAAGATCACATCGGACTCACGGAAATTTAGGAATTCTGGTTCACTGTAAAGCAAAATGGTTACTTCTTTATTATAATCATTTGCATAATCTTTATATAATCGTATCTAATGGATCGTACGATTTACATCGTATCTAATTACTTTCAACGATTTGTTGTTATTCGATGTGCGGCTTCGTAATAAATCGGTTACAATATAATACAGAACCAGACAAATTCGATTTTTCGCACGGAATATATTGAAAAAAAAAAAAAAAAAAAACATCTAAAGTCTAAGGTATAAGGTTTGACGTCTACGGCTTACAGATTACGGTCTTTAGAGTGACTAATCAGAGAAGCTGATTCTGAGGCACGCGTGCGCTTAAGGATCATGCGCCGTTGCCAATTCAGTAAAAGATCTCCTTCACGTAGAAGCAACGAACATATAAGACTTGGGTGACATATCAATGAGAAGTATGATAAACTAACCCCAGAGCCATTTCCTCGAGTAAGACATTCCGATGAGAAAGCATCACTCCTTTCGGTAGGCCTGTAGTTCCGCTCGAGTACAAAAGTAGAGTTGCTTGCTTCTCCGGATGTTCGATCTTTGCGGCATTGTAATGCCGAGGATTTGGCCAAATTCGAGATTCATCCAAAATGCTCTTGAGGCTCACGATGTTCTTTGATAGGGGCGCGTCGTCTAACTGAAGGACCTCCACTGGCCATGATAGACTTTTGATCGCTTCGCCGATTAAACTTTCCGATCGTCGCGACACGAATATTATTTTAGGTTTGGCGATATTCAGACAGTGTATGATTTCAGCTGTAAACATTCTTCAATTGTACTTTTACGATAAGAGGACGATTAGGGGTGAGCTGAACCCCTAACGACAACGACGACGACGTCGAGGACGATTAGGGGTGAACTGGGGGTGATTAGGGGTGATTAGGGGTGAGGGGGGCGATTAACTTTACAAATGATTTTCATGTCAAAAACATTCGGAGGTTCGTGATTCGTAAAGCTTTTCAGAAAATCGTAATTGCAAAGGTAAAAGTAGTTTTCAACATAGACATTTGTTACGGTAAACTCGACTATCGGATTCTGTGGAAACAGTTCCAAATATATATCACAAAATAGAAGCCGTCTAATGTCTAATTTTTGCCGACTGTTCTAATGCCACAATGGAGATAATGATCGTTATTATGACGGTTTTGGACTCAAAATGACAATTCGTTACCTTTGGCGTACGCTGGATTCATGGGTGCAACTACCGCTCCCCGATAAAACGCGGCACACGCCGCGATGAACCAATTAATGTGATTTTCGGCAGAAATTGCTATTGTGTCGCCGACAACAATGCCCCGATCTTCCAACGCTACTGCCAACTTGACGCTCTTCTCGAGGAGGTCTGTGTTCGTGAGGATCTGTCCGGTTTCGCCGTCCACCTTAACAAAAACGCAACGAGGTCGATGAGCGGGAGATTAATTTCTTTTTTCTATGAATTAGTTTTCGTAATGTTTATTTTGGAAACTCAGTTAAAACCAAAAAATGGCATTTTGATAATTATTAATATACCTGAGCTATGCGAACGGAATTTTCGCGCAAACGATCGATCGTCAATTGTCCATAGGAAATATCCGGAACCGTCAATGGTGCCGGTCCCGTGATAACATTTTCCTCATTCCGATAACCCATTTTTTTTGCGTTGGCAAAGAGTTACCGACGGTATGGATCTTTCGATTGCTTAAGCAATCGATATTATAATAAAGTAACCGCAAGACGATATTTGACGGTTGAGTTGCAGAAATGTTTTCCTAGAATCAATAACAGAAAATTTCAAGTTTAAATGATTTTTTATATTTTGTTTATTTAACATTAACAACTGCGTATTGTCGTCGTCTGTTTGAGAGAAAGAAATAAATTCCGTATTTTATTTTTCGCATTCATTGAATGGTTTTAACACGCTATTTGTATTTTTTATACGAATACCATTATAGAAATTGGAAAAAAAATTGCAATAACCGACTGAATATTACGTAACACGTAAAAATGCCATTCAACGAATGTGTAGAAGAATGGGAAATTAAATGGTAATTTACGTGGAAATAATACCATTGCTAAAAACCAGTTATTTTATTATTGTTGGCTGTTAATGGGATGTAGTGGCATTTTTTAAAATGGCAATTAAAAGGAGACTTGGCACTGAAGGTGACTTAGGATACGGATGGAATGGGAATATAAAAATATTTTTCTATTTATCAATTGCATCAGATTTCCTCCGTGGTAAGAAGGCTTTACGCCGATCAGGTAACTGATAAGTAAAAGTGAGGCGAATCGTGACAGAGCAGCCGAAAGGTGATATAATACAGTACGCGTGTGAGTGGACATTAACATTTTACGTAACAGTGTTATTGGTACTCCAGTCGTCTTAGATACAATATGATGTACAAACTATGTCAGTCAATCGGATTAATCGATTATTAATTGTACTCGATACGTTTGGTTCTATTATTTTTCAATGGCACGATAAAATCATTGTGTCACCGATCGAGTGCGTATTGTAAGATGCGTAAAAAAGTGATTCAAACGATAAGAATGATAAGAACGACGGGTCTGTGACCACTCATCATCATGGGATGGGATGGGGAGAGCGCGGATTCGTCTGGTTTCGATTCGTACGCTTACTACAAAGAGCTGTTTGTAAATGATGACAACGTTTAAAAGCTTAGATATATCTCAATGTCATTGTTATCCGATGAAATATAAAAAAGTGTATGTTAAAGTCATAATTAAGTTACGGTAACAGTCAGTTTAAATTACAATCAACAATCTTAAGCACATATGCATATGTAGCGTTTCTATATAATAAACAATCTTTTAATAAACAATATATCGATATTGCGTCCATATATTTTTTTTTCGCAATTATCCTTGATTTTTGCCATTTTTTTAAATCGGTGCATTGCAATAAACATTACAGTTTTTTTATCGAACGAATTAATTTTTTTCACGATTTGTCATTTAAGAAAATTTTTCAGCCAATTTCAGTTTTCAAAAATTGACTCTAATATACGCTACTATATATGATAAATTATATATTAAACTCGATGTTTTTTAATAAAGAAGAGATTCGTTTATCGCTATTATTCTTTATAGAAGACATAAAACCATTGTTTATAATGATTATTGGCTTATTTTACGATATATCACAACTTACCTTTATTAGTTTTACGCCGCGATGTTTTTATTTTTCTAATCTCTATTAAAATTTTCACACTTGCGTAACCTCACGTGGCCTTTGATTAGCGTAGATACACAACTCGGTGTGGCGTCGTTGAGTAATTTTGAGGATTTGAAAGAATTAATACGAAAAAGTCGCGCTTTAACTTCGACTCTTCTCGATAAGTACGCGATTATGCCAGTCATGCAGTCGTATTCTTTTATCGTAGTACCATAGAATGACAGCGCAAAAGTGATTACGGCATCGAACATACTGTACAAAGTCGCTCAGCTATCGCGCGTCCGGAGCCACGCCAATGAAATTCGTCGAGTCACGGACTTGGCGGAGTCAGCAGCCAAGGCGTGTGTGTCTTGTTTTTCGTCTGAACTTGCAGACGACCGATAACAAATCGAATTAGAGTCACTAATACCGATGCAGATATGTCGCATAGAGATTATGCGCTCGCGAAATGCGTATCTTCGATCTTCGACGGCTAAATAAGAGAAGCAGTTACCTCGTGGAATTTAACATGAAAATTGATTTGATTTAACGTTTTCTGTTCATTAGTTATTGATCTCTGAAATAAAGTGTTTATCGTCATTTTTTTAAAACAGAAGATTGTCTGACACTTATTTTAACCACTAATTTAATTTAACATAGTATAATTATGGATCAGATAATCGAAATTTTAATGTCGATGAACCATAATTACGAATAATCGACGGTATTTCTGTCAAAGTTTTGATTGTGAATCTCATTAATTGATAGACAAGGGGAGAAAAACTTTCAGATATTAAATGAAATGAACGTTTTTAGTTGTTTAGAAAAACCGATCTATTTCATTTCGATATATTCAAGTTACTTTATTTTTATTAAACATAATACAAATTTCATCAGATTTATTACTCAACTTTTACAGAAATTTTCTTAAACGTATACAAATACATATGGAAATAAATTATCAAGTAATATATTATTTTAAACAAAGTAATCTTATTATTAATTGCGTACTTACGTCAAAAGTAGTAATGCAATGATGCGATCAATAATGATTACTGCAATGACGAATGACGCAAATGACATACAGAATTTCTTAAAACCATACAAATAAATATTAAAACGATATAAAAAAAATGGTAAATTAATAACGTTGACAATTTTTTGTAGAAAGCGACAAGGATTCGATGATGCAGGCGAATTATTGGTGATTATGGACGATGGTCGTGCAGCTCCTACTTTATAGTTCGCAACCGGCTGCGCGTGCGTGTAGCTATGGCTGCGATTCAAACAATGTATAGATAAGCTTCTGCACACTTTTAAGTGCGTAATATTACTTAACAATTCGAAAAATCAGTCAATTTTCTTCATAAAAAATTATACGAGGAAATGCAATATATATTTTTGGCGCTTTTGCCATATAAATAACTATTATTTCATTCTATAGTTTTTGATTAAAAAAATAAAAAAATTGACCCGGTGTTTGAACCACCGAGTAGATAGACTCCCTTAATGAGTCAATTAATTTGATTGGATCGACAATAAAATCCCCGATTATCCATAGTAAGCGGCAAACATTAAAATCGATAAACACACAAATGGATTTCTTTCTTATTTTCTTAAATTTGAAATCCCCAAGAATTCAGTTTTTCGCGTTATTGAGTGATTAAAATTTTTTTCATTCTTATACTTTCTTTTCGATAATTTAGAACATTTTGAAAAATCCGATACATATATAGATTTTTAATTTTCTCGATAGTACATTTTTTTTAAGCAGTAGACAAAAAATTGCTACTGCGACAATTTTTTTTACAAAATTGATTGATTCTCTTTTCAGTTGAATGCATTGAGTCGTATGTCATTTGCGATGGTAATACAAAATTTGACTACGAATAATTCGCGCCCTCAGTAAGCCGAATTCGGATAATCAAAGGTTTACTACAAAATATATTTGGCTTACGAGCATTTGGCGAAAATTTTTTCTCGTCGACTTGTAATTTATTCGCGGCTTTGACGCCCTTCGGCTTTACTGGCGCCTCGATAGGTGTACTCGTAATTGGCTGAAAAGTGGCCAATTTCCCTTCCAGTTCTTTAATTTCTTTTTTCATTAACTGTTTCTTTTCACTGTATCCTTGTAAATCGCCATTGAGACACCTACACCGAAAGTACACATTTAAATTTAGGAAAGTAGACTCTTATATTTCAATAAAATAAACTATTGATGGTTGATTTTTTAAGCAACAATATACCCTGTCTAAAATTAAGTTTAAAACGGATGTACTTAATTCAAATCTTATCCCCCACCTTATCCCTTAATCTTATCTTATATATCTTGGAAAGCTCTTTTGTCTGTCTGTCCCTCTGTTCGTCTGTCCCATACGGATTATTTTATTTTTAAAGGAATAACTTTTCAAACAAACCTCGTTGTTATGTGTTTCAGGCGTAGTATGTCACTCATCGTCTGTTGATTATCATGCTCGAGTGCTATACTCAACTCCATTTCTCTGTCCGAATGAACATTCGTGTTAAAAATAAAATATTATAAGTGTTTAACACTATTGAATATCACAATATAGTATTCATCACTATTTTTTTGTTGCCATTCAATTTGTTACGAAAAAAATGTTACATTTAAAAAAAAAAAAATTAATTTAAATTTTTTTTTATTTATTTATTTATTTATTTTTTTAAATATTACGAAATCACGTTCGGATATCTTACTGATCGCAACTTTTGCGCAACCCCCACCTTTGCCGCTTTATTTTGGAAACAGCGGATACGCACGTCGACGGACGTAACCGCTCCAATCATGCGTATCGTTAAAGTTGGGGGCCGCTGACGTCGTAAAATAAATGGTGGTTCTTGGTCTCGAGATGGTAAAATACGTAAGCGCATAATTATTTCCACTGTACCTTTTTTGATGGCGTATGCGTTGCACAAGTGCCACGGTCCTGTTTGTATCCGGAATATTCTTGTGCTGCCGGGATTTATTGACGATCTCACGTAAACTGAAACAAGGGCAATTTTTAGTTAGATTCCTTGACACAGTTATCTATTAAGTGTATAATAATAATGAATAGAACCGCAAAGGCAATCAATGGGACGAAAACGATGATTCGATAATGGGGAATATTGAAGTGACTTTTTCAACAATTCATTACCAATGATGAGAAGGCGATTGCACGTCGCACATGCAAGTACAGTTTTTTTATTATCTATTAATCCAATAGCTCTTAAAAATGGTTTGGTATTTTTTTTTTAGCAATGGTTATCTGTTATTTTAAAAAATATGATGATGGCGGAGCGAACGAAATGGCAGAACGTTTGGATTTTGCTTTCTTTAAGCTCTGAATTCGTGATCATCGAGTGGTAGTAAACGGCACTACTGCATGCGAACATCTCGAACAAAACTGTACGTATAATTACGATCAAACATCACAGAGGTAAATTCTTTTGATCGTTTAAAATTACCTTTCATACTCGTTAAAAACGGTACCGAATTGAAAAACCATTTGTATTCCACGATACAAATACCATGCAGGATATTGAAACATGAACGAACATTAATTCCCTTCTACAAAGGACGAATGATAATTGGATGAAAATATCATTCAATGAATACGTAAATGGGCAATTGAATGGCAGTATAAGTAAGGATTGTACCATTGGCAAAATTCCCCTAGATTACGGTTAATGGACAATCAATGATATTTAGTCGAATATATCGGATATAAATGGTAATAATAAAAGGGGAATTTAACCAAAGAATACAGCAATACATTGCCATAGATCTTTAGTCCCTTAAGAGAAACAAGTGAACTCGACAACGGCAATCTTTAATCTTAGATATCTGCGTTTTGCTATTGTACAAACGTATGTATGATTGAGAATTGCAATATCAGTACACATACAGCTGCATAAGGTTCTTCATCCTGCACTCGATGAATGTTATTTAATTTGATCGCGTAATGGCCATTTTTCATATATATAATAAAAATACTCCGGGAAGTACCATTCATTTTCAAGATTGCCAGACATGCTACCGAACGATGCGTTTAAAAAAAAATTCGATATTCGCTAACCTCTTAAATGCAGTTAATCGCTCTGTGACATTCGCAATTTTATTTTTTTCTACATTTAGAGACAATGTTAGTCTCTCCTCTTCTGATTTCTGGGACTCGATCTTCATGTCATTTAATTGTAAGTTCAGTTTAAGCGCTTTGTTTTGTGTTTGGAGTAGAGTGAGATTCATACAGTCACTGTTGTCCTGAGAAGGCCGGCAGCGAATACAACGGATTTGCTGTTCTTGAAGCGCTTGTCGACATTGCGGACATGTGGTGTTCCTGGATAGTAAAAATAATTAGTATAAGCAATCACACCGGTTTCGTTGAAATCAAGCACTCCATTAACTATGCAATATCGTTAATTTTTTTTTTTTTCATGAATTCGGTACTAAATTTGAAAGCAATGTTTTGAGAAAATACATTTCAGTGAATGCTAAGTGACATTTGAGATAAAAAATCTTGAAAATCAGGTCTTTTTTTTTTTCGAAAACGTGTCGAGTGTCCGATAAAAAAATGCAGCTCGATGCGTCGGCAATCATTAAGGTAGTCCGAGCGCATCGTGTTAATTTCGCATAAGTACGACGAAAATGAGAGAGCATTGCAAACACTTGTCGATGGTATAAAAATCTGAAATAATTCATGCATATTAAAGGTACTAGAAAGATTAATTTTACATAATAATAATTTCAAAATGTTAATAACAAATTGATGAAAAAAAAAATTGCTCAACAAATTTCCCGGTAACAAAACTTTTTTTTTTTTTTTTGAAAATGATTCGTTAATTTTTCTGAATACGTTTGAATTTTTTCAGATTTTTCTGAAGATTTTGAATTTTTTTTTTATATGGGAATAATGTGTGGATAAACACATTGAGAAGTGTTTGCAATTCTCTCTCATTTCTGTCGAACTTATGCGAAATATACACCGTACGCTGGGACTACCTTAACCTTCGAGATTGTATCGAAAAAATATAGAATTGCCAGTGGACGCGGACATTGGGCCGGGAAAGCCGTGTATGTTTATATTATACTTGTAAACACTATGATGTTACTGCTACCCGGCATTGTTGTCAGTGTTTACTAAGGTACCATCTAACCGGACCTTCCAGCGCTGCTTACGGCGGATTGATGACATTTTCTAAATTTAACTTTACAAAGACAACTCACAATATGCTAGTGAATAGGTATATCATAAGCCGATATTTTTGTCAATATCGCTGACGCGCTGAGATAGGTAGTCGGAAGATTTTTTTAAATAAAAATAATCAATATATAACGTAATAGAATAATAAAACACAATTCCAAATTATTTCAAAAAATTAATTTAAATAAACAAAATGAAAAAAAAAAACATCGGTTGTAATAAAATTCGATTACCTCTTAAGCCAGAAACGGATGCAATGCTCGTGGTATGTATGACCGCATGGTGTGTAAAATATTGCATCCAGTACCAATTTTTCTATGCATATGCTGCATTCGACTGCTAGCGTTTCTATAGATTGACGTGGCTGAGTCAAGCAACGAAGCGGGTGAGCCATCGTGACGATTTATTTGTTACCAGACAAACTTCGACGCACAACGATTCACGACTCTTCACAATTGTACTTCAGGATTCGCACAGTCGATGCGGTGTAACGCACGAATTCAAATCTAATGAATCCAGAAGAAATTAGTTGCCGTGCCATCTGGCGTTAACCACGCTTTCGCCGATCTATTATCCTTTTATGGTATTAGACATTCACGGTCGGTAAAGTAGTGAAGCTTGATACACAGTGATTACCAATAGTAAAGGTACAAAAATTTCGCTAGATGTCCATAGTATTCTCTCGAACCTGGAGTCCTTGGAGGTAAAGTCAAGCAAACCGTTGCCGGTCTCTGATTGGTTCCGCCATTTTTAGGTTGACTTTTCAAAATGTAAATGTAGTTGACAGGTATTGTGTAAAATTGTGATACCAGTAATTAAAAAATTTGTCCGCCATGTCGCGGCGCCTTTAAAAAAGGCCTAAACATGGCGTCCTTCCAGTAAAATTTGTTGATCCCGTTTCGAAGGACTATCGAAGGACTCCAACCGAACACAATGGCACATACGGTTTGCATATGTAAAGTTTTCGAATTTGTTATTTAACATATTGTTATTATTACCATTTATTATTATTATAGATGTGTACATGTTATATATATTTTGGAAAGTTGTTTCCCCGTTTTTCCCAACCGGATTTTCGAGATTTTTGATTATCGGGGTTTTACTCCGAACAGCTACTCAACGTCAGAATGATTATTTCTATGGCAAGGGTACAAAAAACACTCGTGCAGATTTGCCTATTGCGACCATACCATACACACAATTTTTTGTGCTGACTGCGTGAAAAGTTCGACTTTGAGTGACCAAACATCACTGACCTATGCGCAGAAAGATACTTTTTATCAGTGTACTCTCGAAATTTGCGACAGGAAACGTGTTAACGTTCTCTTTGGCATACACTTTTGCTCAGGTAGAGCAGCAATTGCGAGTAAAAACTATAACATATTTAAGGGTATTACACAACATAGAATACGTACTATAAATGTGTTTGAAATCATTGATGACATCGGCCGAAAGGTATTAAAAAATCCCGGCATTACAGCGATAGTCTAGCCGAGTTCTTGGACAACTATGCTTCCTGTATGATCGCGATCAGTCTTTTGCAAAATCTAAAAATCATAAACATGCAAGCCGTCCATAGTATTTCAGAAAGCATATGGAGAACATGCTATGGTGAAGTTGACCGGTCGAAACGATCCAGGAAATATTTATGACGCCAACTGCAAACAAGCCAAATGGATTTCGTAGGCTTCTGGTAGTATAATATCCGAGTGCATAGCAGACACAAGCTTCTGCACTATTGTAGACACCCCTTCCCTCCCCAAGGAAGACAATAGCATTGTTATGTTCCCTAAACCATAATGGTTCGTATATCGTCGGGCACCTAGGCGTTCTGCTTTTCGGCAAAAGTTTTCATAGCCCCGAATCCTTTGGATGGTAGGCCATGGACTGGGAATGTCGTTGGTGCTTCCAATACGGATGCCAATAGGAATACCTACGCGTTTCTATTGACTTCTTACGTTTATCGGGGCGCTGGTACACTGTACAAAACGGTGAAGGATCGAAGTTATGGCACTTACGGAGCAAATACCATGGGAACCGAAGCATTGTATTCGAGGAAAACAATGAGTGCGTCTGAAGAAGCCTTGCAAATTTCAAACTTTAACATTGCGTTCTCAACACTTCGAGACTTTATTCACAAAACGTTAATGAGATGTGAAAACATAGTTTGTTTATACATATTTGATTCACCGAGGTTAGCTTTTGCAAGGAATAAAAATCAAAGGGGAATCTATTACCATGGTAATTGTTGCGGTAGATATGGTCAGTAGGATTAGAGAAGGTTTTGTCGATTGGGTACCGAAGTGACAGTGGGGTTACAATCATTTTTATATGTATTTCTGTAAAAAATTGTAGATTTTGTCAACAATGGGTAACAATGGGCCAACAAGGCATTTTGTAAAAATGTCCAAATGCATAGAAACCTTTAAAATTTTTGGGTCATCTTTGTGATTTTATCGACCGATAAATCGACGTATAGCGGTATATGGATTCTCGTCACATAGCGTTAGTTGGAAAGAGTAGAAACGAAAATACTTCGGACCGGAAGTTGGGGAACCTTATCGCTGCTCCGTTTCCACGTTCTTTGACTAACGCCGTGTGACAAGAATACATATATCGATATATGTTGACAATGTACCACTTTAATAATATATACCATTATATTTCTTAGCGAATGATGAAAAAAGTCACGTAGGTGAGGCGAAATGGACCAACGGGGTAAAATGGAACAATTGCGAAACTCTGAAATTCATGAAATTTTATAAAAGTGCGATTTCCAAGTTTTATTTATCGACTGCGCTAAAATGGACCGATACAAAAAATAAAAATCCAGATAAATGATATCGCTGATAAGTAGTAAAATATTTTAAATTAAAATTTTTCATTTATATTATATTAACCCAGAAATTGGTCCGTGCGGTTATGATAATTTTCATAACAACATTTTAATCAATCTACATTCAGATCGTTCGAATTCAGTGGAAAATAAATTTAAAGTTATTTTTATGGAGTATCCGAGTTGCAGTGAATGCTTATTATAATTATCCATTCATATTCATGTCTATCACATCGACAATTGGGGATTAAATATACATCGATATCGTGTTTTGAATTTGACGTAGAAAATAATATGGGTATCGCTTGCGTGCAGTAGTGAATGCCGGGAATTAAACGAATTATTGAAATCACCAAATACTATCACCGCCTATTACTGTGTGTATTTGCTCGTTCGATCAACCGGTTCGCGTCTATCGCCATTGGTTACCCGACCAAATCATCATCGTTTACCTTATACCCAATAATTCTTCAGGACTAATTTCACCGGTGAAATTACATTCAAATAAATTATTATACCTCTTCATTTGCAAACAAACGACAAGCGTACACGATGGCGTTACTCTTTATTCTATTACGAATGCGTGTTTTCCGTGTGTATTGACTTACAGGCATCTTGCGCCAGTACGCTGAGTATTCGCTCGACCGGAAATCCGTGATGAAAATTTTCTTCCCCATTCACAGGGTCCAAGGGTTGACGAAGAGCCAGAAAACACTTTGCGAAACATAAAGCTTCAGTATTAGTGTTTGCGGAGACTCGTCAAAGGGAAAGGGTTTTATATTACCGGCCACAGTAACGTTTAATATCCGCTCGGGGTTTCTACAACTCGTTGGCTTTACTCACAACACAATCTCGGCTTTGTTCAAGTAAGTTAGCTGGCTGTAGTCTTCCAGCATCTCCTGCGTCACGACATGAGCGGTAGAACTAGAGAATCCTCATGGCTCTAGATACCTATATTTGAATTTGCATCGGTTCGCCAATAACCAACTGTACGTTTGTCTTGTAAGACACCATTCAGACGATACGCATTCGTGACGCGAATCAAAGGATACCGTTACGAATATAGAGCTTAGGATTTGCAGATACAAATTGCACGATATTACGAATAGTTCAGTTTGACAATTGAAGAACGAGGGAACCATCGATGAGATATTCTTCGTCATGACATGAAATTCTTCGCTATCGTGGGGCAAAAGAAAGGATTATATATAATCCTATATAGAAATAATATGATAATGATATATTAATTATTATTATTATTATATGTTTGTAAACTAGTATATATATAGTATATACTAGTATATAGATTATAGTATTTATATTCCATCTTCAATTCGGAGATAAGTAAATGACTTCACGTATTCTCGAGCAAAAAAATTGAATTGAACAATTTGTTAGCTCTTTTTTCGCAAATGATGATTTATTCTCACCATATCGTCCACTTCGTCAAGGATGCTTCGTTTCATAAACCGACGGAAAGTGCCGTTTTTAATGAATTACAAATACATAAATACAATACACACGATATTTAAACACAATTTTAAAAGTTCACTTCATAAACGTTTTATACGCGTTTTTTTAATGCTCCGTTGTAACAATACCATTCGTATGTTTGACAAAAAAGGCGACTAGCTACTCCACTGAAGAAAGTGTGGAGTAGTTGATTTTTTTCAAGTTTTTTTAACGTTTTGCAGAATAATTCAACAGCCGCAAGAATAAATATTTTAAATTGGTTTTCTAACCCTTTAGAGTTTTTCATTCATTAATGTCTTTGAGACAAAATTGTGTGAAAATAATATTTGTATGCTTCAAAGGGTTGAAATTAGAACCCGAGAAAAACCAGGAAAGCCGGCGTGCTAAATCGCGAATGCAATTTCGAATAATGTGCCCAAGAATTTCTTTGCTTATTCAAGAATGTCATTGCTTTTGTTTCCTTTTAACACCCGACTGAAAAGGAGAAGTGTTATGAATTTGACATTACCGCGAAGTTATCTTTTTCGTGTCCGTGCTATTCTACAATTGTATGACTATATCATTTTTCTGAAAAAAAAAAAAATGTTTGCGGCTCGCTGTCGCTCCCACATTTTTTAATTTCTTAGGTTGCAATTTACCGGAAAAAAATTGCTGGCACCATGAATATCTACTACTGATTTCGGAAATAGTCGACATATTACTTTAATGTTTATGAAATTTTAGATTTATGGAAAAATCACCGTCAGCATATCGAGTTAAAATCTGACGAAGCGCGCTTGACATGTCTAAACCGTTAACAAATTAGTTAACCGACGCATAATGAGAATTTTGTTTGATTTTGTTTATTTTCACATAATTACACATTACACATTACACATAACATTACACATAATTAAAAAAGTTCATATTATTCCCTCATTCATTTATTTTGTGTAACGCGTGCATGAGAAGTGTTACTTCTCGTGCCTGCCGAGAGTGGCGTAAGTGGCGCGTTATAGCACGCTGTACTGCAATGACAGGACGCATGCGCACATCGGCCCAATTTCATTTATCGCACGCAAACGAGCGTAGCGTGCGAGAAGTCAGTACTTCTCGCCTCTAGCCCACTCTCGCGCTACAAGCAATGTTCGGCTTCGCCTTGTATCGTGTCGTTGTAGCGCTCGATCCGGTTCGTTCGGCCACTTCCCAACCTTCGCCGTAAAGTCCGCTTTCTCGCACTAGTATCGAAAAATACTATTATGCACAAAGCTTCCTCTATGAAACCAACAAATCAGACGACATTTTTCATCGTAAAATTTTTGCGAGTAAAGGAAATTGATAAGAAATCAATGTCATCATTATCAACAATCAAGATTTTCCTAAACGAAAAGTAGATGTAAGAACACGACGAAACGCGATCGTCACCATTGATGCGGGTGTCGCCCGTTTCTCTTATCCAACTTGCCGCCCCTATGAAAATCTGGCTGCGATTATTATTACATGACTGGAAAGTGGCGGGTCGTTGGGTGGATAGGCCAGACGAGGTTGGGGTGTATGAGAATCAAGCGGTTATTGTCCCAAAGCAGGGTGTTTGCGGATAATGGGCTCGACTCGAGAGGTCATGCGAAGCTGACGTTCCGGCATGTCAACAGCAACTATGCATCATCAGATGTCGGGTGCACGGGGTAACACATCCTCTCTGCCTCCAGCCAATTTGGATATGGGCACACGGAGTGTTCATTACAATAAGCTGCCGACGGTCAAACGAACCTGCGCCTGTACTCCCTCCCATGAGATATCGACTGATCGGACCATGCCGAGTGGCTGTGCTTATGCTTGACACTCTACCCCTGCTCTACTGGCTGCCTGACTCATCTGCCTGCTTGCCTGGCTGCCTCCGTCCTGTTTCTACTACTGGTACCGTAAACATACTCGGCCGCGACATCGTTCGCTTGGAAATTTCGCCTCATACCGTTTACGGAAACAAGCCGAGAACGCATAGACCCATCACGAATAACGTCAATCAACGGTTCCACGCGCGCAATGCATTAGAAGCGGCCTATATTCGGCAAAAGTCCCACCACTAATTATAGATGATGCAGCAACGTCTTTCATCGTGTCACTCAATCTAATTTAGAGAGGACAGAAATCCGTGTATCGCGATATGGGGTGGGGGGGGGGGGGGCGGTCGGAGGAGGAGGAGGAGGAGGAGTGGAAATCGGCAGATATCGCAGGCGTCGCATTATGTATTAGCTATTATTTGCAATGCACGAGATTGGATAGGATTTAATGTAGCAAAGGTTGTATAGTAATGTTATAGATCTGTCCCGCATTGGCAAGTGAAACGCACGATATTGCACTAATGCGTTGTGCACCATAGCGACGAGAGCCTGCATAGGCCCGTATCCCTCTATTGCGCTACCGACAAACCGCTATAGCATGAGTTTCAACTCTGTTAATATAGGAAGAGCGTCTGCATGAATGCAACGTAGGCAATTAGATATTCTTGCGACAATCCTCGCATAGCATTGATGCAAAATGATTGATCATCATTATATTCCCTTTCGCTGACTACTGTCGAGCCGGAGTAGCGTTTGCCGATATGTATTCGCATTCTGTTAATGAGAAGTTTTGATGCAGCGGCATATCGCTTATTTTCTGGGGTAGGAGAGCACAAGCTTATATGGATCAAGTTTTACAAAACCCCGTAAACCTCTGAATCGTTAGTAAGGGTTAAATTTCGTTGATATCTCGTATAATTGATCACAATTCTGCTGTAGGCGGGCGCAGGTACGGAATACTCTATCCTGGTGTTTACGTCTCCATTTATTTACGCGACTTTATCATTTTTACCCCAAGCGTGACACGGATTCATCAGAATTCATATTCCCATGTTGAATATTGGCGATCATTTTAGGATAGAATTGAACAGAATGAATAGTCCATTTGCTTTTACAGGAAAACTGTGCTACTCGACCTCTTTTAACCTAAATGTCCATTGCTACTTGATTCATTTATTTGGAATTTCTTAAAATTTACGCTTGTCTGGACCATTGGACCCCTCCATTTTGCACCAGTCTCCTCTACATGTTTCACGAATCAACAAATTTCAAATTATATCCGAAGCTTGGTGACGCGTCTTTAACACTTTGCATCTTTAGTTGACTTTACTGTAACGAGAGAATGAACGAAATTTATGTCAATACAGTCGAAAAATCTTCTACCAAAAATAGAGTTCCCAGCGATTCTTAAAATCTTCTCTGAGTAAATGGAATTGTTTTACGAAGTTGCAAATAATTCCGACTATCATTTAAAAATTAGATATTTTCTCATTTCCGCGATCTAAATCGTACAGTCAATATTAATTACTTTAAAACGAAGTAATATGAATGCTTTTGTAAATAGTAAATTCGCGACCGGTAAGTCAGCTTCAGTTCAGTCAGTGTGCGTGTGGAACCAGTATGCATTTCTACGTAGTCTCATATTCGATATCCAATAAGAGATTAATGAAGAGCTCAATGAAATTTACTCGCGGAATGAGCAAATGTTCCCGCTCGTTGATTTGATCGGATGTACCCGAAGCCTCATTCACTCATCTGCAATCCAGATACCAGAGGCGCTTGTTAATTTAACGCTATTGCCTACGATCATTTATTGATATTACTCTTTGTACTCGTGCTTATTATCATTTGCTTAGAATTGTTATACCGAATTTACTGACGGGCCTCGAGCCCATTGAATAAGAGTCATTCCGAATTACGATTAACAACGGTATGTAATTGGCGGTATTCGTCGTGGAAAACTCTCATTCAGATCGGGGGATCTCGACGTGAGAACTGGAGAAGAGTGACCGAACGAACGGGCATACGAAAAAAAAAAAAAAAAGGAATTTTTATCGAATACAGTACCAGGGTAGTAGCTATAGGCAGCCGCGAAACGCCGAGTTAAAAGAGTTAAAAACTACTATCGGAGAAACGGCGAACCTTCATTCGTTAAATAATTGCGCGTTCGTCAATTAGATTTGTCAGCAGCGATCCTCGCTAATTGTATTAACAGAGTGTGGGGGGAGATAGCACAGTACATGCAACTGCGGAACGTACCTTCGCGGCCAACGGCTCAACTATATCCACGCTTGACAGCATTGAATTTAAATTTCTCCGATAGCCGCGGTACCCGTTTCCCTGGTGTAATTCAGTTGATCCGTCCAGCCGGTCACACCGAAGCGTTTCTGATGCTATCGGACAGTACGGATGCCCGAACTGTTGCCTAGAGTTCTAACGCTTGCCAGATAACACGCAGATGAGAATAGAATTTCGGTAGAGTGCTACTATCGTATACTGAAAACATCATCGCGTTGCCCAGTGATCAACGCGTTATAAGTGTTAATTCATTGGTACATTTTTTCGAAAGAATCTTTAATCAACATCGAAACGAATGTTCTTCCAGTCTCTCATCCAAATCTAATGATCATTTTGATTTTTTTTTCCAATCCCTTTTTTCTGCCAAATTCTGCCAAACCTGCGAAATTGCTAAATCATGCGAAGTACCATTCCTTTTTCATTAGTTGCGTTTTCGTACCACTTAAACCCTTTGCTTTTATGGATCGAATTATGAAGCCCTCGGCTCACGTGACTTCTCATTCTCCCGTCAAAATTTCTTCATCCCGAAATATTTGCGGCGATCGGGCGACCGGATACAATTTATGCAACATCGCGGGGTTGGATCGTTGTACGCGAGGGGTATGGAGCAAGCCGTCCCCAGGCGGAGCGAGAGAATCCACGATGACGATGCCAGGGACGTTCCTTGTATGTGGGAATGCAGAGTCCTTGCTGCCTGGAATCACTCGAGTTCTCGAGACACGCTCTTCGCTGAGGTCGAGGATGAGGCATGAACAGTATTACAGAGGTTGGGCGTCACAGTTTAGGGAACGGGATATAGCGTCGATGACGATGTTACTGGTTGATGTGTTCGTGACACATTTATTCTATCTATACATTCCAATGCTAAGGGTGTTATTACGTACAATGCTATTCTCTGATTATCGACGGTTTCGCTATAGAGAAGAAGAGGCAATGCGTCACATCGTCAGAACATTTATAGTGAAAACAGTCCTCAGATGCTTCGTCAACAAATCTTCCATGTCCACTCACTGCGCAGTGGACCAATGAATATATAGTACTGAATAGTACTGAATAGTAATTTGGGTAACTATTTAGAATTCTAAATAATTACCATTAATACAATTATGGGGTATGCGAATGTTACAATATTGAGGATTCATAGTCTATCAAACGTAAGCACTTCAAGAATCCCCAGTCTTACATATTGTTAATACTCAACATTGACAGCAATGCCATCAACTCTTCAAAAGTCATCGTGCAATCGACACTCTTCGGCACTTCTAAAATACACACCCTTTAAAATGATGTACCGTTTGAATGCTTAGCTCAGGGAGGGCAACTTTAATCTCACGGTATCAGCATTTCCTCCAGCTAAATTTTCATCGCTCCTGTGCTTTGACGTGGAATCTATCCTCTTTCTCTCTCTTCGCAGTGGCTTGTCGTCAATGGAGGTTGAACTTTGGGCAGAGTGGGGTGAGAACAACCGCCGCCAGTGGTGGAAGCAGTAGCAGCAGGAGCGCTAGGTAGCAGAATGTGAGCAGAGTCCTTGCGAGTTAAGAAGATGGAGCGATCAATCTGAACCGAACAAGGACCCACAGTGCCGCGAACTGTTTCGATAACCCGGTTGCGGCAGACGTTTAAGTAAAAGAGCAACCGAGATAGAAAGGAGTGAGTGAAAGATGGAAAACTTTGAAGGAGCCCCAGCGCCCCGAAAGGGAGACCGAGGACGAGCGTAACAGAAAGAAAACGTCTACCTACATCTTCGTACTCGTGTGCACAATCCACAAGAAAATTTGAAAGCAACTAAGATCCAATTGATGAATGGCACTCTTAGAATAACGAAAGTACGAGAAAAAAAAACGGCAAAGAGCGTATCGGAATGTATAGTGAAAATTGCCACAATGATAAATGGTGTCTTCTTCAATTTCCAGTAAAAACATTCGTCATGAACTTAAAAGATGTTGTTCTGGTAAGAAAAAATTTACGGCGCAATGAGGCCTGTGCAACAATATAAATATTAAAATGGTATTTTTAAGTATTAAAAGGATCTTCATGTATATTTTTAAAAGTTTATACTTCTGCGCCCCCTTCCCCTCCTCCTGGCGTTCACAGGAAATTTCTTATTTACCGACTGAGCTAAAAAGACCATATTTCATGCCTATAACGCGGGTTAAAAGCGTTTCGTAGTGCAGTAAATGCATTTTTACATCAGAATTTTATAAGAAACACGAATATCGTAGTTTTTTTTTTTTTTTTTTTCAAGGATTTGATGCGTATCTCGAACATTCTTCTCGTCTATATGGCAATATTTAAAAAAAAGCTCCTCAATGAAGCATCATTGAAAAAAGACAAGTCTTACGATACAATAATCTTCAATAAACAGTTATGAGATATAGTATCGACATGTATGTGGAATAACAGAACCTGAAAAACGCCGGTCGGTAGACAGACGGGAAGCCCCTACATCAGTCTTTCATCGTTGCCTTGTCTTAAAACGCCCGTCGTTGAGACAATGCCGAGGTGGGGGCATCTCCATTAGAAACTCAATTTTCTCAAGCAAATTTGATTTCGATCGTAGAACACAGCGCCTTTCACCGCCTCTAGACTATCTGTATCTATAGAAATTTCTCTTGAAGGCTTTACGAGGATGCGAAGTGTAAAAGACATTTCTTTTCTCTCGCCTTACACTCGCATGCAAGCAATACAGAAACATTCATGGTATGTACCATGTACCGCCTCTCATCCAGGTGGACGAGTATACGATGCAAAAAGATCGAAGGGTTGCATGCAAGGAGAGAAAGACAATACTTATGCGTATCTCTAGTAACACGCGCTGTATCATAGTACCGCATGAACTGCTGCACTGCGGTGCTTTGAAAATTTCGACCAAGGAACGAAGGCACGGGTTGGAATTCAGCGACGGAAGTTGTATTCCCCTACGGCAATGAGTCCCCTTACAGAGATGAGTAACAGGCAAAGCTTTCCTTCACTCTGCACTCCTCTCCAAGCCATCATGGGTGAAGAGCAAGTCAAGACGCTTATATCCAGGGACTTAGGCGTATTAACGAGCGGATCTTCCTTGGCTGGCCTATAGCGAAGGATTTTGATAACATGTGACCCTATCTTGAATTCCCGAGGCTGCACAGGTAGTCTGTTTACATAAGATAATAGGGACGTCTGGAGAGGACCAGATGTTTAAGGGTGCTGCTGTCGAGAAACAGAGACGCTGTGGAAAGCGAAAGGCGAGGCGAGGAGTGTGAGAGGTAAAACTTCACTCCAGTGGTAAGCATCTTTCGTAAAGCAATGTTGAGTTGAAGGGGATTGCTGCTGTTTGAAGGGGATATCCCCAGCCAAGTCTTCCATTAATTACCATTTAAAAAAGTCCACTGAATACCCTTGTCTGTCAACGATAATTCAATAGAGTTTTACTAATGGTACGATTCACCACTTACATTACCATTCCACTTACATTACCAATTTGCTATTTGTTTTCGCATTTGTCGAAGGATTTCTTTTGCCGATGTAAAAGAACTGATGAGGTTATCTCGATATTTTTATCTCATCGATCTGATCAATTTTTATTTGATTATTTATGAATGACGTTTTTATCCGCGAATATGGTAAAAAAAACTCCATTTTAGTGGTTTGTATTATTTTTCATTAAACTTCCATTATTAACGAAGAAACAACAGTACCCCGTAAAATCCCCCAATGACTTGCTGTTGGGTGTGTATTGGTGACATATTAGAAAACTGCTGTGGAGATAAACAAATTTATTTTATAGTTTGAAACACGTCTTATCCAAGATAGTAGCATTGACTATCTTCATCCAGTAATTTCATTGAACATCAACCGAGAGAACATTACAAGGGTCTAAATTCCGTCTGAGCAATCCTTCTCCTATTTCTTCTTCCTCTAATTTTCTCTCCCAAAACCACCATCATGCAACCTCTTCAGGCAGCGACAAGAAATCCCCGCGGGAATCTTTCTATCTCACTTCGTTGAAGAAACGAGTGAATGAGCGAACGACCGAATGAACGAGGAGAAGGGATGGATAGCGAACGGACGAGTAACGGAGAAACATCGTGGATGACGGTGACTGAGAGTGAGGGAATGAGCGAGCGCTTGGCTCTTCCTACCCGGAAGGAACGGGGGAAGATGGTAGAGGTAGGCGAGGTGAACGGGAGAGATTCTATGTCGGGTGGCGCGGGTACGGCATGCTACAAGAACTTCATTTTCCGAACCATTACACCCCGTCCCACTGCGCTACCTCCTCGCAAACCCCTTTGCGCTCTTAAATTAATTTATATCGAAATTTCAAATGACACTCATCGCGCCGTGCAATAAATAACGGCGAGGGGGTTGTCGCTTTTTCAACACGCTGCAAACTGCTACTGTGTCGGCTTTTTCGCCTTTATCCTGGCTATGTTCCCGCTTCTTCTGCTACTGCGACTACTTTCATAGTGATGCCCGTTTGTACAGGTATCAGAAGAGGCGGGAGAACAGACACAAAGAAAAATGTGTTCCTCTTTATATCCCCGAGGCCTGCGAACCGATTTTAACCACCTTTGCGCGTATGGATTGTTTTTATTGGTCGACTATTTCATCACTCTAAGTGCACAAATAATATAACTTCGGTTTAAACGCTTTCAATGTATAGGTATAGCTTTTGGGTCGCCGTGAGCCGACATTGAGTTATCTGTATTCGAAGTTCATCTCATGTTGCATCATTAAGGAAGTTCGGATAAGGGATTATTTTCGTAGAATGTTAATTCCTACATAAGAAATTACGGATATTATCTGAATTGAACCATTTATTCAATTTTTTTTTTTTTTCAGTCAATTTCGGGAGCAACAGTAGTCACGTGACAGAAAAAGTTTACTTGTGCGAAGAAGATGTTTTATCGAGTTTTTAGAAATAATGGCGTAAGAAATCGACAACAGCAACAGCGATAGCGATAGTTCGGTGGGAAAGCAGAATCCCGGTTTTCATAACCACATTCTCTAAACATGATCATTCGACGTTTCGGAACATTCTGAACGATTTTTCAATAAAATCTCAAAATCTTTTCTTTTTTGTCAAATTTAACTTTCCCTATAAAATGGTCAAATTTACGAAATCGGCATTGCGCTACATGAATCGTATCAATAATGTAATAATGTCAAAGCCGCCGCAGTATTTGATTGGAAATTATCCATAATGGAACACCAACAATACAGTGACTGGATATGGAACGAGAAGCGATGCGTGAGTACGATGAAAATTAATGACGGGATTACATAGGTAGCTGATTAAATGTCTAGCGAATACAACGGGTACTGCAGTTTTACGTTGCAGTTAGCGCACAATAGTATGACTGATGTAGTAGGATATGCCATATCATAATTGTATTGCGGAATTCATGGGATTTACAACGACATCGAGACAACACAATGTCAAGTGTGTGGTCGACGTATACAGCAAACAATATTATACGCCACTGTCGCGATAGGCGTTCTCGGGTACGACACAGCGGAGAACAGGGGTAGAAGCTTCGGAGAGTGTATTGTTCATAAAGTATGCGATGAAATTGTTTTGAACCGTAAAGGAGGGATGCACCAGCCTACCACACACCAGGCACATCCTATAAGGTTGAGAATACTAACAGACCAACATTATCAACCCCCGAGCACAGGTCCAAAAACACACGTGAACGTTGGTACACCGTCGAAGAGGGGTTGTCACTATGGGAACAATCAGTGATGGTGGTAGATGAACGTATATGGCGTCGAACGTGAATGTGTGCGATGGAAAATAGCTCCGGCATGCCAGCAACTTCTTGTACTACTAGCATACCCCGCCGAGAGCGGCATATTCTCCATTCCCCCCCAACTTCGCCCTGACCGACGTATCTACAGCCCCGCACGGCTCTGCGAGCTCTGCGGAAACTGTGCGCTTTGGGCGAACTGTCAAGCAACTACCCAGCATCGCCGATCCGCCTAGTGGCACGCGAACGGTGCAAACAGTTAATTCGGTGATTTCCTATAGTCTTAACGATCCAACCCCCACGATTGGTACAACTACCTCTGCACATTGTATCGATGATATCTACTACACTACTAAACTACTACATCCTACACCACTACCACTGCTATGTCTCTACTTTGCGTACTGTAGTCTATTACATAGTATGTACGTCGTGTACCACAACGCGGATCGTTTCATTTGGCACTAACATCGCCCCGCCGTGGAACTATATACCTGTCTGCCTACTCGACCCATCAGGAATTTCCTGATGAGCTGTTCGTTATATTTGCTCTATTCGCGCTGTCTCTCCGCTATGATAACTTCCTTTCGCGAACGTCGACGTTTTATTTGATTGAACTGATCACTGAACAATATGATTTTTTTTTTTTTTTTATTCAAT
Organism: Buathra laborator; assembly: GCA_934046635.1. NCBI lineage: Eukaryota > Metazoa > Arthropoda > Insecta > Hymenoptera > Ichneumonidae > Buathra > Buathra laborator. The sequence continues at coordinate 16,255,373 of OW203892.1, forward strand.
AACCCATATGCACAGAGAAGATATTTATCAAGAAAAAAGCTCTCATGGAAATGAAATGTACACTCAGACTATTCCACAAAGTTTATATGAGATATAGAAATGCTCGCCGATGTCCTATATACATAGATATATCTTTTATATATTCTAACATTTTCTGGAAAAGTTCTTCGTTCATTAAACACTCAATGAAAACCTTTGCTTCGGGCCAATAGCGAGCAGATATGGATGGCTGTAAGTAAAGAATGAATTTCAGCCGCTGTAATTTCGATTTCGGAATCTTTCTTTGATGTTCAAGTCATGATATAATGAATTAATAAGTAATAACCGCAACTATATTATGCGCTCGAAGTGTCAATACGTAATTTTAACTGCATTATACCGCTATAATGGTATTAGCGGTTTTAAATGGTGGAAGAGCCTTTTTAAGTCAAATACATCGGTCTTGCAAAGTACCCTCGGCATGTCGTTCGTAGGGTGGCAGGCAGCAGCATTCAGAGCCCCTAGGGCTGGCTTTGTGAACGCACCTTCCCAATTTTCATTGCTGCTACAACAGCTCCCCTTTCTGCTTCTTCGTCGTGCTCGGAATACCGAACGTGCCAAACGTGAACATCCGTACACACCGACGCGCGCTGCGGTGGGCTGCACGAAGCTAAGAAGTTGTAAAGTTGAAAGCATTGTTCCGCCTGCTAAACCACGTTTCGCAAAAGATACTTTTCTCTCCAAGGCCTCTGTTCGCCATGACGAGAATGCGACAGAGAGGATGACGAAATCGCGTAGTTGCATCTTTGCAAGAACGTAGTAATGTAGGAGAGAGTACACAGGTGAGTGAGGCGTATTTCCGTTGAAAATGTACCCACATACGAAAAGCATCTTTAATTAAGTCTAAACATTTCACACGTTTATTCGTTAATGTTAGTAACATTCATTTGCGAAAAAAATAATCGAGGTACGATGTTTAAATAAACCCTTTTTTTTTTAATTTAAAGATTTCATTCAAACGAAATGTGTCGAAAATTGATCGGAAATTACAAATTTGACATGACAATAATTGCGTAAAAAAATGCCAGTGGATTTGTTCGCGTTAATCGTGTTATTTTTCTGTAAACTCATAGATTATTACGTCCCGACCCTTCAATAACATATTTTCTTTCCAAAACTTATCTCTTTTATTATTTCTCAAAGAGCTGCTTCAGGGTATTTCCCCTGAGTCCGTTCACCCACTCCAAGGGGAGTCTATTTCGTAAAATGTAAACTGCGCACGCGCAGCAGGTACAAGGTGGCTTCGTACCTATGGACGCGTATACCCCTCGTTACCCCTATTCGCAGCAACTGACCGGGAGTAGGGACGATAGGATAAATACAGAAAAGGGAACAGGTCCGGTCCCGTCGAGTTAAGAATACGGAACTTGGACTGTACAAGGACTGTTTGAAAGAAAGTTCTACTCCAAAAATTATTTTCAATAATAAATGTATTCATATAAACATCGATAAAGCGATACAATTTTTCACACAGTGTAACAAACTCGTCCGACTTTCTGGAATCACCTCTTACGCAAAAAAAGTTTCAAAAGGGTCTTTTCCCTATTGCCACCAGCTCTGCTTACAAATTATACAATCCGGAGTGGCGTTGAATAGTTACTCGGCGGAAAATCAATGCTAAATCGCAGATGACACCCGGCCGGGCCGAGGCTTATCGAATAAGACTCTTACTTTGCATTTGCGACTATGTCCCCGGAGCACTACTGCAAATTATTTTCTATTCACCTTTTTTTCCACCCCTCACTTTCCACCGTCGGTTCCCATCACGACTGCGCCAGGAAAGTCGTGCTGAGACAACAATCGTCTCCAACTCCCGACGTTGGAATCGAATTAAACAGTTTAGTCTACAGTACCGTTGAATTATTAACAATGGAATTTCAAATGCGGCAATGGACATGCAAGTTTTGTTAGTTGGTTTCCATGTTTACAGAGTCGGTTAGCTCTGCTGTTAGTACCTCGAATCGCAATAATTGCGATCAATTTTTTTTAACGCATAAATGTTAACTATGATTTGCGTGTAATTCTGTGAGTATTGTTTGAACTGACAAATATACATATAGGTATTCAGTAGGATTTTTTACTTTGATTATTAATTGGAGACTAATCTAAGATCATCTCCGACGATTTTTTTACTTATAGAGAAGATAGAGAAGACTGCCTATTTATAGGTTTGCAAACACAAAGTTCTTTGGGAAAATTCGCATTGCTATGCTTTTGACATATTCAATTGCTATTATTTTTCTTAACACGCAAAACATTCAATTGTTTCATCAGATGGTATCGTCTAATTTCTCTCAAATACGTGTTATATTCCGAAATATGTGGAACAATGAATGATTTATAAGTTGTTGGTTTTTTAGTTGCGGTGTATTCTATATCATTGTTTAACCCTTCGTAAATTTAATTTTTTCGGCACCCCAAAAAATGTTTGTATCGTGTTGTGGCACTGTATATGTATAGTAATCAATTTTGTATCCCAGAATTTCCATTGAACGCTTCAGTGGGAATCAAAGGCTCAACAGTGAATACACAACGAATAATTACTCCGAATGTCTGGAAGAAGCACCATCCGCTGGTTCACAAATTTTTCGTGTACAAACAGTTTCTGTAGTCACCATTGGATATATCGTGATTGTGAAAGAGAAGAGAGAAGTTTCTATTCGTCATTTACAAGAAACATCGTTTGCCATCGTTTTCAGCTCCGGAATCTTGGCTGTCGAAGCTGCGCAGCGACGTGAATACAAAGATAGAAGCATAGAAAATCTTTTATCTGGAATGCTTTGCATCGACGCAACTTCAACGTCTATGGTCTTTTCATAGATCTCGAATGAACGAGAGTTTCGTCTTTTCTTCCCCCCAACTTCCCCCGCTTCGCCCCATCGCGACTCGCTGGTATAAAGTTGCGATCACGGACCCTTGAAACTACTGTAATTAGTTTCACTGTTGATACCATTGATCGCTAAATGCGATTTCGCCGCGAAATTACAAATTGGATTTTCCGTGACGATTCTTGGCAACACTTTACAACTCAAGAATACTACTGAGTAGAATACTATTATCTGATAGGACACCATTAACCCGAAATGGTGTATGGAATTGTTCTTGTGTCCTTAGAGCCATTGGCCAATTCTTTTACCGGAAACACGAAACTATGTGTAGGGGCGGTACTTGAAGAGTATATCGAGCGTTCGAAAGATTTCAGAAAGTCTGAAACGACTTTGTTCGTTTTTATTAAAGAGCGTCATAAGGCCGTGGCGACTCAATGGTTGAGTCGCTGGATTAAAAGGACCTTAAAAGTAAGTGGGATCGACACTGAAGTCATGCGTGATTATTGCCAAAATTTCTGCCCAATAATCGGAAGAAAAAAGTAAAAAATCCTGAAGGAGAAAAATGTGAAAAAAAAAAAAAAAATCCGCGTTTCTTTACTACAGAGTGTAACATTGCCCGCTGAATCCAAAGTTGGTACAGAAACTCGATGCCGGATGAATTTATTCGTTTTCCATTTTTTCGTTCTGTTTTTCAAATTTTTCTTTTCTTTGAATTTCTGAGCAAAAATTTTTGCGAGAGTTCGGCACGGATACTCTTTTTTTTAAATCTATCGATAACTTGGACAGAAATCTTGGCAAAAGTTCCGTACGTTTGGAGAGTTTGTGCACTGAGAAAAAAATTGGTTGAACCGACAAAATCGGCGCTTGCGGGTGACGAAATAAATAATCAGATACTTAAAAGAAAGAAATGTTATAATAAGAAAAGAAATAGTCAATTAACTAAGTATTTCTTTCAATTAATGAAATATTTGTTTCGCCTCCCGCAAGCGCCGATATTTTCGGTTTAACCGATGTTTTTTCTCAGTGTGAAAAAAATACGACTCGTGCTGTCATGCGAGATTTCATAGTCGAGCGATGCTCGTTCATCGTTGCGCATGAAAATAAATCACGCAATTTAGTTTGCATCGATAACGCAATGTAATCGCTGAAAGTACAGGATGAGGCAATGGCTACTGCGTTTAAACGAAATCGGCTAATGTTTTGCGAAAGTTCTGAAGACGTTTAACGCACTGTCCTGTAAGCTCGGCGACACCGAAATATTCATGTTTCCTGTAGTCGGATGTATCCTATTATAAGCGACGTTCATGCATGTAAAGCGCGGAGTGATAACGAGACCGATGACGCGACATCTTTACGGTCGAAATGACTGCTCATCGGCGGGTTGGCTCGCTGCAAATTAACGTTGAACGAGGGTAGGAGAGGAGGCGGTGAATTAAGGCGGTGGATATATAGGCATATAGGAGGGACATAGTGAGCGAAGTGGTTTGCGGAATCAAGGTGAGGTAGAGATACTGTTAGCCGTGTTCGTGGGGTGTTGGAAAGCATGGGCCTTGGCAAAGTTGTTGCCGAGTTTCGGGAGGGGTATGACCCGATCCCAAAACTCTGTGCTCTCATGCTTAATATACGCGAGCCAAGTATACATACCACTGCAGGATCCAGCGGTGGCGGTGCTTGGCCGACTAGGGGACGAGGGTGACGGAGGTGAGGTGCAGAGGGGTTGGGGGGTCCCTCATCGTCGACGGTTCGGATATATCTGTAATAATAACGAGACTTCTTTAAAGCCCTGAGCCGAGAGGTCACAGTTGTACTGTAAATCCCGAAGTTTGGCGTAACGCTAATTTGAAGTTAGAAAGCCAGTATGACTTTCGTACACGTTGAAAGCGAGAGGGAGGAGATTAAAGATGAGAAAGGGCTGAAAGTATATAATAACTTGTATTGGATCGGTGTACGTGTGAAATCACCCAAAGTGCCACCCAAAAAAATCCTATGGGATACTCTCGCTTTCTGGTAATTATCAGGTAACAGCTTGGCGGGTTCTTTTACCCGGCTACAAAATTCTTTCTATCGATCGCGCCGGTAAAGTCCTCAACCCAATTTCTGTCTTTCGCCGATCCGAATCGAGTGCGATAATGAAAACTTGTACGGGTTGATAAATGCTGTCAGCTACAGGCTATACCGCTGAGTTTATCCGATGTCGCAGTCGATATTCTGAATATAGATTCTTATATAATTTCATATAGTATACTGTGAAGTGATAGACTCCTTATCCATTTATACGACCATTTATACGATGCCTAAAAAGGCAATGGCATTGTAGGGAAATCGCAATTTTCATGAACACAAGGATTTTTAAAAAAGTTTCAATTATATTGGCATATTGCTTCCTCTCTTTTTTTTTATCACAAGAAAGCTTTCCTCAAGAAGCTTTGTGTTGTGATCAGTTATTTTAATTGATAGTTTTTAGGTACATTTTTTATCAGTATTATGCTGCCAGTGTAAGAAAAGATTTGTTATGAGTCTTTCGTAATCCAAGTTATTTTAATTGCAAGTTTTTACGTACATTTTTTAATCAGTACTATGCTGCTATTGTAAAGAAAAAAGTTTTTTCAAAAAAATCAAGTTGCCATAAAATTTGAACCACTCAACGGATTTATGTCAAATTCAATTCTACACTTCATCTGATAGTAATCTATTTGTAACCCAAATTTCAATCCGATATGTTAAAAAATTATGGAGGTTGAAGCAAAAACAAAAAAAATTTCAAAAAATTCAAAATATCATAAAATTTGAACCGCTCGACGGATTTACGCCAGATTCAACCTCAAACCTTGTTCAATGAAAACCTATGTTTCGTCCAAATTTCAGCCCGATATCTCAAAAAATGTGGCAGCTAGAGAGTGTACAACATAAACCAAAATGCAAAATGGCGTGAAAACCGAACGACTGCATAGATTTTGCTACAAATTGAAGTAACGAACGGGTCTTGACCCCCCAACATGTGGTATTTTAACTAGGTATCTGAAACCGTTCTCAAGTTATGAGGTCAAATGATGCGCGCGCACACACACTCGAACAGCCATTTTTTCTAAATGTGATTTTTCGACGTTTTTGAATATTCTGAACGTGTTTACATGAAAATCTCGAAAAAAAAATTGTTTACCGAAACAAAGCTTCTTGAGGAAGCAAAACCTTGCTTTTTGTTTTTGCTGTTCTTTTTTTTATGTAATCAAATTGGTATTAAAATTGTGTGTAATTAATCATTAATGGAAAAAAAAACAGTTTAATGGAAGAGCATTCACGTATTTAGCGTTCGACGAATCGGAAACAGTGAAGGTTCCAGTAATTGAGCAAATTTTGTTTGACAGTACTGCATATACTAGAGGAGTAGCTCGACAGTTTTCTGATCAATACATCTATTAATAGTCTTCTTTAAATTGGCATCTTGCTATTTCATTTCTTCCCAAGTTAAACTATACATGTCTTGTTTCAATTCTCGGGACCATTATCTCGAAGAATTGTCAAGAAAGAGCCCAATTAAGCTCGTTATGCCTAACAAGAGAGGAACAATCAAATTCATGGCTGTAGCTTCGCTCCATCCCTACATCGTCACGGAAGCACTTAAATTGGGTACTCGTATTTTATGGAAGATTCCTCCAATTAAAAAAAATACACAATCACATCAATCAGATTTGTCACTTTCTTGCTCCCTGCGCAAGAAATCAATCGATGTTATTCAACTGAAGACAACTGATATAGAATCCATGAAATACAAACAATAATATCATTATTTAATGAAGCAAGCGTTTAAATTTTCCAAATTTTCCAAAGTTAAAAAATTGGCCGGATACTAATCGCATTCGACAAATGATCATCGCAATCGGATACAAATACAATTCAACGAATGCGAAAACTGATAGAAAACCAAACGGTAATCCGAGTGGGAAAAATACCGTTGGCAAAACCTCAATTTGAATTACCGTTGAATTACACATTCAATGGTATTCAGTGTGATCTTTTTAATGGTGATTAATGGTTCACTTCGCTGAAAGTGGTTCTGTCTCCACTACTCGTAAACACTTTTTTGTAACTTGCGTATACAATAAGCGCTAAGTTATTGCGCGCCGAAATAAAAACAACTGTTAAAGATATTTCCAAATGTTGATAATTCAACGGCACAACGTGATCATTTTTTTTTATATTTAGTAGCATGTCTTCACGTTCTTCAGTCTATCCTCGGTCACGACACACGGAAAAGGATAGAAGAAAGTTTTTAGATTCTCTGGAGATTGCTCATCGCGCTCATAGCATGGTGTCTTGTACGGTGCCACGTCGGCGGTGCTTCTCAAACCATATTTCGCAAAACTTCCCGTCTGAACCGATAGAGAGAAGGCGAATGGCTCGTAATGAGGACCGGACTGGACGGGGAGGTAGAAACTCGATCCATCGCTATTCTACCGCGATTGCTGGTCGTTCTCATTTTCAGTATGTATCCTGCGTTTACACGCGAGAATTTCCCTACATCCACTTTCTCGACGTTTATGTATTCAATATCTTTAAGCGTCCGTCAAATATTGCATAACTTTGCATGTATATGATACAGTGCATTTGCACCATAAAGCCAGATTTTGATCATTGATTTTCAATGTCTTGAATAATCCGTGTTCGTCTCTTTCTTAAGGAATTGCTAGTAACTTGCGGCCTTCAATACCAACTAACTATATTCCAGCTAAAACAGTAGACCACATCTTTCTCCGTAAAATACAGCAACAAACACCAAACAAAACAAATGCAGAAACAAATGTAGTTGGATTGACGAAGGCGCGGGCGCACACATTCTTCAAAATAACTAGTTAGACCAACAAAGATGACGGTTGCCTTCAATTTTTGATGTTTTGAAGCAAATAAGTGTTAAACAAATGAGTCTTCAGCTAATAACGAAGTAAATATTAAATTTGAGAAAACGTCGGAAATAAGTCAATTGAAAGATCTGCTGGTGTCTTTTTCTGTCAGCTATTTTTCCTCAATTCGTCTAAGATTTTCCTACGATCTTTTTTGTGATTTAATGAAACGGTATTGATTAGAAATACATTGGAAAATAAATTTAGGTGGATTAACAAAGATCGGTCGATCGTACAGATATCTTGCACAGTGGATCAACTTGATATTCCTTAGTCTTTCATGTCATGTACGTGTTTCATATACCGCGCGCATTTGAATTGGTCTTGCAATCGTTGGATTGAACTACGTAACCGTAGTCCGTGTTGTGCGGCATCGCATTGTTATCGAACAGTCCCGAATATTTAGAATTCCAATCGAAATGATGTTCCGTTGTGTCGGGATGCCGATTGACGGTATCAGGAACATACTGTGGGTACCGTGTGCTCAGTACACACAGTTCCAATACAATAGTATCTAGTGCACCACAATATCATGAGACTCTGTATTGCGTTGCATTGCTACGCGAACTCGACGCATTCCTCTGCATCTACTTGCAACAGCTTTGCAGGTCAGTCTGGATTGCAATACGAGTTGGCCAAACGCAACAACGCGGCGTTTTACTTGTGCCCAACAATACTGCAACCATCTTACTGGTTCTCATATACTATCGTCTGATTTGCAATCAATATTGATGTAAACGTTGAAGCAACGTCAAAGTTTTGTGGATTCATCCGATTTTTCGGTAAAACAATCATCTTTAATCATAGAGTATGCAAGGAGCCCATATGGATCGCATTTTCATTCTTAAGTATGCTCTTGGAATAGCCCGTTGCGCTATTGTATCGTAATGCAATTTACGGCGCTCCATCGACTTGGCGATTCGAAAATCGAGTCAAGTTTTTTTTTAGTTTTTTTTTTTACTGAATGGTGCATTTATTGAGCCTTAGAAAAAAAATCGTTCAAAAATACCGAAAAAAAAACCCAACTTCGCTGACATAACGTCAAAGCACACTGTCATGAAAAGCGGTGTTTTTTATATGAACAATTTTCCATTTAAATGGACTTTTTGTAAAGAAATGAAAAAAAATTTAATTGGAAAAAAAAATAAAAAATTTGATATTGACGTTGAAATTAAATTTAATTGAATTTTGAAATTTTTTATTTTCTTTTAATAATAAATGTCAATTCATTGGTTTATCAGAAAAAAATTATATATAAGTATTTGTAAAATTTCCTCGAAAGCGTCTCTTACCAGAAAGCTCTACGCAAGATATTCTATATCCGGAAAGAAAATGTTCAATACGAAACAGTTATCCGTCGAGCAATCGAATAATCATATCGGCTTCTTGTGCTCCTTTTTATCAGACTTTTGCATGACCCATCCGCGGCTAAGCGAAAATAATTTTAAGAATTCTGCTTGCGGGCACCATTTGGTCGCATTAGCGTTTTTTTTTTTTTTTCTATTTTTTGTGTTACTGCTCTACTGCATAACCGCAAAACTGCCTCGTGATAACGAGCCTCCATACAAATAAGCACGATTATTGCGAGCTGTTGTTACGATAGGCGGGACACAGCGCATTTTATACGAGTGCTTGGGGTCTCGTAACTTTGTAATCGCGCAGCTCCGAAATCCGCATTTCTGCATTTTAGTGACCCACTACTGTACCGAGTGCACCTTTGGCAATAATTATCATCGATGAGCCGGAAACAAAACAAAAAAATTAAAAAACACTTATTGCAAAACTACCGACGTCCTCTTTATCGAAAATTTTGGAAATTCGCGATAAATCGCGTACTAGCGATGGAACGCCAATTTTTTTCCAGCAATTCGAATTAAAAATCCATAATTCTTAACATATCTGAATATCTTTATTCTATTTCAATTGGTTCATATCGTTTCATTTAGTTTTATAAATAACTTCTTTAAGCAGAATATTTCCGCACTTCGTAAAATACCAGTTCTTTTTTTTATTATTTTTGGGAATCTATTTTACGGTGAATCCCTTGTGAAACATAATAAATTTCATCCTTACAAATAAAACTCGATTTTATTTAATTTGAAGAATTGAACATTTTATTATTTAAAATCAAATAATCTTTTTTTTTTTCCAGGCCTTATGGCCTGAGATTGAAAATGTCTAAGATCCTCATTCCGATCATTTAATAACACGTTATATTGTTATTAAATGATACTTATTGTCATATACGGATTTTCAACGAACCGATGTGATTTATCCACACCCTTTAATCCTGCACGTTGAGAAACAGTTGATCACTAGTTGTTTGGATACTTCTACCCCTTTCAGTTCAGTGTATTTCATACCCCATTAACTACGAGTGGTCAATCACTGGAGAATGGAGGGGAACAACACGGCATACAATTTACCCGACTGAAATTTAGCTTGGGCTCTTACGAAGCATGGCTAATAAGTGGCGCGTGCGTAGAGTTGCGTAACGCACAGGCGGCAACTGCACAGACATTTCCGAGGGTTGGAGATGAAGTTATACGGCGGTTGGGCTGCTCGCTTGTTTCATGTATTTCTATCGAGACACACTCGGTAGAGACGTCTGTGAGTACTGCGAAAGGAGCTGTGTGGAGGAGCGAGGAGGGATAATTGAATACAACTTGATCGAGCCGCGCGTTTCCACCCCATTAAATCGGGCTTAAACTCCCGCCCGTGTTGGGGTAAAGCGTCTGAGAAAGAGAAATAGATCGCTTGCTTGAGAATGAGAAGTGAGTAAAGGAACTTACAACCCCTCGTCCACGGAGTCTCCAGGGCGAGAGAATGTTTACTGCTGCCCCAGCTGGGGGGCCAATCAGTACGGACCACCTCCGCCACCCTCTTCGTTCCCGTCTTCCACTTCTACTGTTCCTGGCTCTTGTGCCAGCTCTCTGCCTATTGCCACACAACCGTACAATAGAATCGTGTACGGCAATAGACCCGGCCAATGTCGTTATATAGCTGGATTATTCCTTGCTTCGCTTCGCGCGCTCGACTTCGAGTCAACTCGGTAACTCCCCATTCCTTATTTTCTCGTAACGCACACTCCTACCTACTCGGCTCACACTTCTGTGAATCGAGGACTCTCAGCCACTGTTCGCCCCAGCTATCGATAGTGTGCCTGTAGCTATGATCAAATTAACTTGCTTAGTATTTTAAAGCCTCCAGCCGTCACTCCTGCAGGCGCGGCCGTTAGCAGTTAGTAGGTATACTATAGAAGTTTCACATCGACTGGGTCATTGGTTGACTGGTATGATCCTGATGTTTCCATACTCAATACTCTTGAACGGGCAGTAGAGTTTCCTATATTGTTAAGGCTGTTATAACCGGCTTCAACCACGTACCTAATACGCCCGGTTGACGATGTCGTATTACTTCAATTAATGCAACAGCACAGTTTTGGTAGCTTCACCGAATTATCCGATATTGCTTAATCGCTTCCATATTCAACGGATTAACGGATATATCAATGATAAAAGTAGAAAGTTCGCGTTTTTAGGTCTAAATGTTATGTTTGGTTAAGTCCAACTGTTTTAATACGAAGAATTTTTTTTTTCCAAGAAAATCAAGGTCCACGTCTTCAATTTTTATGTAGGTTCTTCACACACAGCCAATCCGAGACGAAGATTTCCATTGAAGGCTTAATGGTGATGAATTGGAGCGAAAGGTACAGAATGGTACCACGATGAAAAATTATGAGAACATTGAAATAGCACTTTCTACCATTCGATCCCAATGGGAGACCAACAGCATGTTGATCATGAATCCATGATCCATAAATTACTATAAAATCTAAAAAAAAAATGCACAGAGAGTGAAAGATGATAAAATGTGGCAAATGATGGATATCTGAGAGGTTCCGAAAAAAAGTATCCGAATTGATGGCGAATGTATCAACAGAAGTGGAATCTCAATAGTCCCAAATTTCGTATCATTGCAGCATTATATCTCTCTATATATATAAAGTTACCGCCGCTGTCGCCGCCGCCGCCGTGTCAGGAATCGAGGGGAGGGCAAAAATATTCTAAGTCCCTCTAAGGGGGGGGGGGGGGGAGAAAAATATTCTAAGTCCCTCTAAGGGGGACTTAGAATATTTTTGCTCTATGAGCTGCCCAAGGGGGAATCCCCTTAGAGGGACTTAGAATATTTTTCGGGGAAAGGGGGGGTGGGGAGGAGCGTGGGAGAGGAAGGCCAAAATATTCTAAGTTCCTCTAAGGGGATTTCGAAGGCAGCAGCGGTGGTCGGCGGCGGAGAAAGAAGCAAAAATATTCCCCAAATGGGTCTTAACTCAAAATAGTTTACAATTGACGAGCGAGCGCGCGTAGCGCGCGAGCCCGGGGAAACGCTAGTTTATTTATAAAAATGTTATTTCCAAAAATTAATATTTTCATTCATTTCATTCATAATGATGATGCATGAGTAATGTTTATTTTATCAACTACACACTGATACAAAGTGATCGATGAAAGTTGGAATTATATATCTTTATTTATCGTAACGTATCATTCGACACGAATCATACACTTCGTCGAAATTGTCAAGGGTGAAATGCACGAATTGGGGATGGAGGCACGTCTTTCTCCGTCGGGTGGGGCGTCTGTGTCAGAGGGAGAGAGAGAGAGAGCTTGTGCTTGCCATCAGTGAGTAATAAAAGAGCTTTACCGTTAACTGGCTCGGAAGGATTTTGAGCTTTGGTCGTAACCAAGCACCCCCCAATCTCTGTTTTACCTTCATTTCCGTAGTAGTGGCACAACCAAGCTGTGAGCGGCGAGTGTGTACTACGCCGCGCATCGAGATTCCGCAAGACAAGTCACCCTACATCGTACACAGTACCTACACGTTATATCCTATATAACTAGATAGGGATTAGACTGAGTCAAGGAAGGCTTTGGCGCGGAGCGGTGAAATCATGTAGTGGGTCCCCTTGTAGAGGCTGCCTAGAGGTAAGATATTCCTCGACTTCTTAGTGTCCCGTTACGCGCATCCCGAGATTAGCTTTCGTTACAGATAACGCCAACCGAAACTCAGTCCTTGCCGGTCTCTATTTGGATCGGATAAAACAACGATACCGCGGTGTCCCAAAAAGAACGTGTATGGGATGGAGAACATCTGACGTCTAGTTCGTGCCATGGACCGAACGATAACATCAACCGTGTCCAAGAAGTTTGATTAGCTTTGCCACGCATGATAGCGGATGCGTAGCAAATGACCACCCTAAACGATTCAGCGCAATCGATTGTGATGGTATTCAATTTATTTTATTTCTTTATGGGAAAACATATGTAACGAAATCCTTAAGTGCAAAGTACCCTTAAAAAGCGTGACGATCCTACTGTAAAACATTCAGTAACATCTATTCACTATCATTATTGGAATTTTGAAAAATTGTGAATTTCCCCATAACATTCACGAATACGATTGAACAGTTGATGACCCCGTCACAATCTCCTCAGAATGTGCAGTCCTATCGACTCTTTTCATATTTATCCCTTTCGGATGTTTTTCTCTTCTCTTCCACGAGATCTGCTTATACCGTTTCTACAATACAACAGGGGTGTGTGCAGTCGTATTACTATTCCCCTTCCTGTATCGTACGGGTGAACACAACGCGAGAGAGAATATGGAGAATCAGACGAAGAGAAACCGTCCCGCATAGACGTTTCAAAGCGGATCGTATAGGATATTGTGATCCCAGAGGGACAAGGTTAGCAGCCAGTCGTAGAACGGACTGCTGTTGCCTTGCTAGGTAAACCGTGATATTACACGGCCACTGTTTAGAACAAGTGAGCGAGAATCCGGCGAATGGTTCTGTGTCAGAGAGGGTCACTTGGATGCAGAAGATAGAGTTGGTGGAGGAAGTGAGAAAGCGAAAAATATACTGTGTACGGTTTGCACATTGCGAGAAAAGAGGAAGAGGGGCACACCTCGAAAAGAGAATGTTCCTTCAGCTAAGAGAGAGCGAGAGATCAGGAATTGTAACTGAGGCACGATGGGGAGGAACTAAGGGAGAGAAGCTTTTGTAGGAGGATAGAAACCACGCAGAGACATCCAAACAGGATCTCTATCCTCACTCGAAGTTAATTGCCCTGCCAATGTAGGATTAGCAGGCTGACTGGTCGACCAGCCAACGGGACTTACGGCAGCTCCCGCGGTTGTCTAACCCCCCATCCCAAAATTCATGTTGTCCATCTCGCTTCTGGAGCCTCGAACTTTCTGGCCTACCTAGCGATATCCTACAGTCACGAAAGGACCATACAAATGTGTATGTGCGCGATAAACAGTATGCGCCTCTCAGGTACAGTAGGCAATCAGATAAGTTGGAGTTTCGGAAACCCAGCCAATTAGGCACCATCAGATAAGTTGAATATCCTAATATCTGCTGAAGTACCTGCTCACTGTCCCTCCCGCCGGAAAAATGTCCCTTTCCGCCGCGTCGCCTGGCTTTCACACAAATTGCAGCAACGATTCTATTAGTCGGTATGAAAAGGGAAGGAGCGCACCGTTGCCTCGCCGAGCAGGTAGACGGACCCGGCGAAGGGTCGGAATTCAACTTACTTGATCGTATTTTCTTCAACTTACCTAATGGTTGGAATTATCTGAGTTGGAAATACGTGATCGCCTACTGTACAGACGTAATACAGCTTCAACGATCAGATTGTTAAGGAATACTGAACTGATAGATCGAACCGCGCCGTGTATAGATATCTCAAAGACATAGATGAAAGTTAGGTATCTAGCAATCCTTCATTTTTAAGTTTTCACTCCCTGCCGGAAGCCAGGAGCAAAAGATAGGAGTTGGGGATGGTTGGTGTCGATTTTGAGATCACACTTCGAAAGCTCGTCACTGATCTTAGTCGAAACGATAGATTATTTTTTGACTGTACTGTGGGTGGTGATAAAAATGATTTTAAAATTATATGTTCGCGTCATATATGCTGTGATGCTGCAATCGACATCCTCCTTGAATGTGTAGAATTGGAGACGTTGTGTTGCACAATTACTAGCGGAAATATGATGCCGGTGTCTCGCGTTGAACGTTTCTCGTCATACATTGTAACGCGCGTCGCAGTCGCTTCTTGCAGCACTATGTGTTTACTCCCGTCGTCGGTCTTCCAGTTTACTTTGCCATCTGTATATGCGACCTCTGCTGAGACTCGATTATATGCTGCTTTATATAAGAGTTTTATCATTGATGCTTCAGATGTGCAGTGAAAACGTGTTGCTCTTCCATCTGACTACGTAAGGATGTAACAGACTTCGGAAATTTAATAGTTGTCGATGTCTCCGCTGATCCAAAGGCAATTGATAGAGAATTTTTTTTTTGTCGAAAACTTTTTTAACCCTTTATGGTCGAAATAAATCGTTATAAGTTTACTGATTTATTCTAAATATAAAAAGTAATTCGGGATATATGAAAAGTTTTTATTTCACGTTATTTGTCGTTTAACGTATTTTTCAAGTATTCCAATTCCGTTAATGGCTTAACCTATGTTAATATGATGCTTAGTTATTTATTTACTTACTTTTAATTGAAATAATTTTGTTGGTTTCACAATTTTTTTAAAGAGTTAGAGAACATCTCAAGCCTACATATAAATTCTGTGTAAAATCCCGATCACGTCATCCGACAAAAAAAAGTCGACTTGTTTTGTTGTCTGTTGTTGTTTTCGGATTCCATGTTTATCAGACCCTTTCATAAACCGAGAAGAAATGGAAAATTAAAAAGAGGAAATAAAATTCTCAAACTCATTACCATTCTTCCGCCCACGTAGTGCCGATACCAATTGATAAAAGTACGATTAACAATGAATTGCTGACCATTTTACTCGCAGCTTGGAGTTTAGTCGTTTTTGAATTTTAACTTATAACTGTAGAACAACGGTTGACAAAACAATGAAAGAATGCGATAAAGCAGTACGAGAGAGCAGACTGCTCTTTGCGAGAAGCGCTCTCCGACTGGGACTGATGTATGACTGTCTGAGAAAGCAATGTAAGAACTGTAAGAGTGGGCGGTGTTTCGGAAAATTTATGTGAATCCACCTATCAACATACGAGATGCTTACTTGTGGCGATTGAGAAAAAAAAAGAATAGTCTGAAGGGTCTACGAAAAATATTGTATACCACAGATAATGGTATATTTAAAAAGCTGATTTAAAAAAATCGATAAACTAGAGGTCACTGACCTTTGCAAAAACAAAGGGGCGTATAACTAGCAGTCTTGACATAGTCACACAGTTTGTTTAATATATGTGAGGAGAATGTTTCGGAAAGTTGAATACGTTATTCAACGATTGAATAACAAGAAAAACGCAACGCGTATAAATGATTTCTCTATTATTTTTAAAATTATTTATTTGAAAATGTTTTTTTCTTATCGTAAAAACAAAAACAGAAATTGCACGAACAGTTGATTGTGAATTGTTTACTCCGTAAATGACGGCAATGTTCCTATTATTAGGTGCCGACTTTCTGCAAGTGATTTAATAATAATAGTGTCAAGATGCATGCAGGCAAGTGCCCTACAGCAATTTTTTTTGTTATTTAATTTTTTTTATTATTTCATTGAGATGACGTGATGACAATTGACCCATAGATGCGTATACAACTCAATGCAATGCTTTTGAAATGACTTCTCTAAGTTCGACAACACATTTGACACGTTCTTATCAGCCAAATGATATCCGAGCTTAGAGGTCATCGGATTTTTCAAAAGTGAAGAAGCATATCGCCAACAGTCACGATATAGTCAAATAGTTTTTGTTTTCATACCTTTCGTGTGGAATTTCCGGCAGTCTGCTATATACTATTTGACGATCAAATAATGTGAATAAAAAAAGAAAAAAAATGTCTGCTCGCAACTCTAATAAGTAGCGCGAATCTTTAAATAAATAAATGGGATTTGAAAAATACAACAAATAAAAAAAAAATTGTAAAAAAGAAAAAATTTCTTTTTTCTTTTTACAATTTTTCAAAAATCCAATTTATTTACTCAAAATTTACACTACTTTATTACAGACGGAGACGTTTAAAACTGTGTAATTCGTTTTTTGTCCCATGTCGACATAATCTCTGCCTGATCCATCAGCCATTTACTCTTCTAGTATATTTTGTACCAATCTCCCTTATATTTTCGCAGCGATATTCAAACGAATTTTTCTGCAATTCGGTAATGATATGCACGGTAAGTATTAGTACAACGTCTGCAAAGACCGGAAGTTCTTCGGACCTGATTAAGATTCTCTCATCTTCCTCTTACGTAACTTTCATTCGAAGAAAAAAAATAAAAATAAAACGAAAATCTAATAAAGAAAACACAGAGTATAACATGCACTCAGAGCGGACAGACAGAAGGGTAGCGCCCGAAGCGAGATCGTACCGTAGTACTTACCGTTCGTACGAAATTCTGATTCGACTGAGTGGAAAGCTATCTTATGGATCGAAGTTTAACTGGAGCGATATAACCGGAAAAAGGGGAGAGAGAGAGAGGCTGGGGAGAAAGTTACGAGAGTATTCTGTACGCTATATCTAAAGCAGATATATACTCTATATATCCGTACGGTATTGTATAGCGGGGGTGGTAACGCTGCTGGCGCGAGTTAGTTCACCACATCGGGGAGGAAAACGATTTCGCCGTTCAGCCACGCGGATCGGGAGAACCGAAGAGAAAGCGTGGAACGAAGAGACGAGAGGTCTAAGACCCACAGCGTTGGAGGTCTCTATGTTGAAGTGTACCGGCAAGAGTGCTATTTATCAAATCGAATCAAGCTGTGCCTAATCAGTCGGCGATAGTCGAACGGGGTAGAGAAGCGTAAAAACTT
Organism: Buathra laborator; assembly: GCA_934046635.1. NCBI lineage: Eukaryota > Metazoa > Arthropoda > Insecta > Hymenoptera > Ichneumonidae > Buathra > Buathra laborator. The sequence continues at coordinate 16,272,999 of OW203892.1, forward strand.
GAATTGGCTATCGAACGACTGAGTTGTCTCGCTCTGTCTAGAGAAACTATGCCAAGCCAAACATGGTGGCAGTAGCGAAATATACTATATATGGCATGTATGGCATACCCAATACAGTCGAAATCTACAACCGGTGACTGGCCGTCCTACAGTGTGTGGCCTATGCAACACATTGGATAGCATAAGATATAAGTATGCCAATAGCTATTGTGTAGCAGCTTCCGAAGGGGTTAATCACTGCACCGTTTGCTCCCTATTCGTTAACTGTAGTATAGAGTAAGTAGAAAGGGCGAGGTGCTGAGGGGAAAACGAGGGCGGGGGAGGGGTGAGAGCGATCTCGCGAGGGTTAGCGAAGCCCTCTGCTGGTGCTGCTCGTGTTATGTTGCGTTGTACTCCTGGGTTGTCCTGACGTTGAAAGATGGTGGGCCCTCCTTCTCGAGGCTGGCCGCTGCTTCCAGCATGATATAGCACCATCGGAACACGCTGATAGATCCAATTTACAGAACGGCCCGCTTCACCAAGCCACCCAGTCAGCGAGCCCACCACCGCCGCTGGGAACGCTACTGCACAGTCTACTTGGGGCTACATAGCGCCGAAAGACAATTTTTAACTTTCCCCTAATAACCTTCTCGTCCCCGAAACATCTATGTAGCAGCTTCGCAAAGGTAGCAGCAGCTGTACGAGAATTTTCGTTCTACTCTTACACCACTCAACGCGATATTTATGTATATACTTTGAGATATATATCGAATTGGGTTTCATTAGTATGGGATACAGCATTTTGTAGACAATAATAACAATCAATGAATTTAATAGATTTTAGGTCTATGTTTTTGACGCATTACGCATCAATAGATCGCGGGACGGCAATGAAGAAAAAATTGTATTTCGTCTCCTTTCTTTTTATTGTCGTTGGCAAATATTTCTTTGGAATCGAATGTAAAGAAAATGCGGAAGTGATTTGCAAATGTTATTTTATATGCTTTTTTTTCATTCCCTATAGAGAAAGTTTTGTTTTCGTGAAAAAAAAAAATTTCCGAGATTTTCGAGAAAATGTCCAAAAATCGCATTTACAACAAAATTTGTATAGTCACCTTTTTCCTCTCCCAACCCTCTCCCCGTACACAGATTTTTCTACAAGGAAGCAAAATCAATGACATTGTTACAAGTATCATTAATATTTGAATAGTGTCTTTAAATCAATGAATAATTTAATTCAGGATTCTCGAGCTATTCTGCGCTACGATAGCGACGAGCAATTCATTGAGTGAAACGTACCGATCCGAAGTGAAGAGGAACTCTCAAATATGGTTATTTCCTCACTCGTCGAACGAATGCACCCGTTTGTGCACCCGCTTTGGCTGACGTAGAGGTCGTAGAGACACACTTCGCTCAGTCGGTGGTACAATTGCTCTTTTTAGTGACTGCCGCTAGATATATGCGAATCCGACGTGAACACTGATGCGACTGACACAATATCTCCGTCACGAAGCTTTCGTCAGAAGCAAATAACTTTTTATTTTTTTAATACAGAAAAAAAATATTGGCATGTTGCGTTCACTGCAAAAAAAAAAAGTATAGATCCTCTGAAATCCCAAAAGGATCACCAAAACTTATGAATATAAAATCGAAGCGAAACGAAATGGACGCGTAAACTGAATACAAATGTATTTCGTATCAATCTCGGAGTAAACGTTTCAAAATCTCTCATGCATGCTGACCACCGGAAAAAAATAATATTTCGATCTATATCGTGATAGGGAAGAGACATGAAGATTTCCGGTTATCAACATTCCAATCGACCAAACAAAATAGATGCATAGATTTCAAAATTGAGTAATGGTATTGTATTTTGGAAAAAAATTTCAACGGAGATCGATATCCAAGATATTTACAATTCCGATAGACAATTAAACGATTAACATTGATCGAAATTAAAAAAATGTGGATGCATATGAAAATTTCAGAAGACAATATCGAACCATTAGTCCGATAAGAAAATACAGATCAAAATTAATTATTATGAAATAATTAAATAAATAAAAGTCAATATCAAAATACAGGAAAAAAGCAATATTTTGCAGCATATTTTTTGCTGTGATATTAGAAATTTACTATCAACTTATGAAATGGCGTACTAAATCCCATAAAGAAGTATGTCGTTTGCGACGCAATACAAATCCTTAGCAGTGATAAATTGACCGAAGGTGACCAACGCGTTTGTGTATATGCAGCCCGCTGGCCAACTCGAGTCTCATCGTATCGAAACAGTCGCCAGATCTCCACGAACGGACACCCGAAACTCATTGCAGCCCCCGTGTTCACCCCGCAACGTGGGGCATTAGCGAGGCGCGTGTGATACCAGCTGACCCCACAACGATTAATGGAAAACTTAATTATTGGCCTTCACGTAGATCGGTGGGATTTGCAGGGACGCGGATGGCAATGCAATGTGGGAAGGGGGCGCACATTTTGAGTTGTTGTGTGAGTATTCGTGAGATACGTGGAATATGCACGTATGCATCCTGTGCACTTGTCTACAATTCATACAAGGTATATACATGTATAGTATAAATGTGCAAGTTATATATGGAAGATCGGGGCAAAACGAACCGGCTACGAAATTTAGACCGTTGCCATAATCCTAAAAGCATGGTTTGACTATTCATTACCAAAGGGAATTCATAAAATTTCATTGTTGCGGTGTTTTGAGGTATAAACTTAAACGTTGCGCATACATTTCATTGGTACGAAGCACTGAGTTTTTTATTTTTGTAACAGTGACTGGCATCTTTATTTATACAAAAATGTCTATCTATCAAGTTAATCAGGGTGACCTTTCAAATTTAGCAATAAATTACTAAAACGTGGGCAAATTTAAAAATCGCTTTTTGATTTATTAACACAAAGTCATCTGCGCCCTATTTTGCTCGACCCCCCTATTGTTTATTTACCCACTTATTTATGCGGCGTTAACTTCTAAAATAATACATATTCATAGAATTTATAGTACAAATTTTAACATTTTCGATGTTTTTAGGATAGATTTGAGTGAAAAAGATCCCCCATTTCTCTCCACTGGGCCATCGTCTTCCCGGAACCAATTTCACCCGGGTATCAACTCCGGATAAATTCTGCCCCCTCCTCCCCTCCTACCTGCTTCAATGACTTCGTTTTTTTTGAAAATTTTAGGGTCGTTCGTTTTTCCCCGCATTGACGTCACGTTTGCCGGGTCCATTTTTCCCCGGTAGTTCATTTTGCCCCACTCCCCCCCCCCCCCCTCCTATATAAATAGGATTTGTTGGCCGATTCCGGTTGCACGTGCGTTAGTGTACGTTTCGACGGTCAAAGGGGGCGGCGGCGGAAGACCGCCCGTTTCTCCACGACCGGTGGTGGTTGCGAGTAGAGGCCGACCGCGTGGGATGTACTTGACGTATTGCTAGAGTGATCGGATATCGATTAGGCCATTGGCTAGCGGAACTGCCACGAGCGGGCTTGACTTCCCTCTCACTCTGTATCCCACCCCTATCTCACTCGATGGCTCGTAACTTGCACTCGATGGTGTTCCACTAATTACCAAGACGACGCTGTCGAGCCTCCGATCGTCTATAGCTCTAGTGCCTCGTCCCCTTATGGCACTTGTCTCTAGACGTTATCTGTACGTAGGGTCTCATATAACAGACTGTGATTTGCGCATCGTCGTATGATTTTAATCTATAGAATTTATCGGATTTGATATGTATCAGGAAAAATCATTATTAATCACAGACAATCTTAACCTTTCGATTTTTACTTCCTTCCCAACCCAAAATTTACTGATTTTGAATGCAACAAAAAACGATATAAGACTTGGAGAATTGATTTTAGATCGTGCGCCAGTTTTAGCCTCGTTTTGCCCCGCGTAGCCCTCGACGATTCAATTACATTTTTACGATCCATTGTTTAACGCCCAATTTTTACAGCGCACGGAGGTTCAAAGTTTGATCATTGTGTGGTATTTTAATTGCTTTGATCTAATTTTGCAAAGTTGATTTTTAGCCGACCGTCATCAAGCAACTTCCATCCCGTTCCGCCCTCTACCAACCGTTTAATGATTCCATTTTTTCTGTAATGAAGAAACTCACCGTCTTAGATCCACCGCCTATTAAGACGTGTTACGCCAGCAGGAGTAGCTGAAGGTACATACTTCTATCGGTAACTTCCGTCAGAACTTCAAGCTTCTTCGGCTTCAACAGCTGCTTAACTATGTGGGAACTATTCATCGCAAGGGTTAAGATATCCATGAGGCCGATGAGCTCTATCTTTCTTGCTCTTTCTCTCAGTGAAACCGAGGCGCGCAGTAACATATAGTATAGTATGTACATACACAGCCGGGATCTTGCACAACCCCCTTCCCACACGGGAAGAGGAAGGTATCTTATATACAGTAATACCACATATACCCTCGTACACCCAGATATTACGAGACGAGTCTGCCTCGAAGCTCCGGCATACCCCAACTGCGCAACTCCTTCTCCATCCCGATACATTCCAGGAAATTTGCCTGCTGGCTATAACAATTTATTACAGTCCATCACGAGCGCAGAAATACATGCTAAATATATATCGAAGCAGTGTTGGAATAAACTTTGCTGCTGCAGTTGCCGCTGCGTCCTATAGCAAGAGTCTCGCGAGGTCAATTTAATCAGTAATTCATGCAGTTGCCCGTCGTATTCGAAAAACGAAGAACTGTTCCAACGTGTTATCGTCGCCGATAGTAACGCGTGGCATAGGGTAGGATAGTGTCGCAGAGCTCAGCAAAGCGTAACATAACGTAGCATAACACAGCAAAGCAAAATATAACGTAGCATAACGCAGCAAAGCGTGACATGCCGTGGCATATCGCAACATAGCACAGCATAGCGCAGCATAGCGCGGTACAGAGCGGCATAGCGCAGCATTGTCATAATTGAACTAACCACAGCATACTATAACATAGCATAAAATTGGCTATGGATCACACACTGCCAGTTCTCATACAGCACTGTTTTCGCCCAGTTTTCTCTATCATTCCTATCCTATTTTTCTCATGCGCAGCATAGCGCGGCATAGCGCGGCATAGCGCAGCATAGCGCAGCATAGCGCAGTACAGCGCAGCATAGCGCAGCATAGCGCAGCATAGCGCAGCATAGCGCAGCATAGCGCAGCATAGCGCAGCATAGCGCAGCATAGCGCAGCATAGCGCAGCATAGCGCAGCATAGCGCAGCATAGCGCGGCATAGCGCTGTACAGAGCAGCATGGCACAGCATAGATCCGTACAGAGCAGCATAGCGCAGCATTGTCATAATTGAACTAACCACAGCATACTATAACATAGCATAAAATTGGCTATGGATCACAACCCTGCCAGTTCTCATGCAGAGCTGTTTCCGCCCAGTTTTCTCTATCATTCCTATCCTATTTTTCTCATGCGCAGCATAGCGCGGCATAGCGCGGCATAGCGCCGTACAGAGCAGCATAGCGCAGCATTGTCATAATTGAACTAACCACAGCATACTATAACATAGCATAAAATTGGCTATGGATCACAACCCTGCCAGTTCTCATACAGCGCTGTTTGCGCCCAGTTTTCTCTATCATTCCTATCCTATTTTTTTCGTTTGTTCACTCGTGATCGTTACATAAGAACTTAATACGAAGCTCTATCGTTGTCGTCGATGTAACCAAAAGCGTAGCAAAAGGAACGGCACCGCGAGTAGACCAAGGAAGCAAGTGAAAGCGTAGGAATAGGAGCGGCTGTGTTTGTCCAACTAAGTGACACTAATTGAAAGTTCAATGCTGGCATATCGATTACCTTGTGGGCCACATACACGTAAACACAGCCGCAGGGACATTCCGCGGGTCGTGAAGGCTCGCATAGGGGTAATTCAATCTCGTTCGCGTCTCATTTATCGTCGACGACATTGTTGGCATAGACATTGCTGCCAGGGATGGTCCGAACAATAAGCAGTGACTGTTTAACACTTGGATTCGTCTCTCTATGTATATGAAGCTATCGAATTACAATTTCTCCACGGATTTGATCGTACGACATAAATGAGACGATTTTTCCGATCGGTATTTATCTTGGAAAAAGGCTATCTTCCGGATCTCAATCGTTTCCGTCTTCGTATCGTATTTACACGTACAAAAGCTGCTGGTAACTGACGGAAGTATCGCACTATTAGTTTCTTTGTATGCCTCGCTAAGAAGTGATCTTGCAACGCCTTATCATTCATTTTTCTTTCTCTTCATCTCGACTTAAAAAAGTTTTTGGCACGTTTCTTTTAGTTTCGAAAACATTTGTCAAGTGTTATTTAAAATAATCTGAAAATGAATACTGCAGAAAGAAGACGGTAAACAGGTTGAAGAAAAAAAGATAAATGCGGAGCGAAACGGGACGCAGGGTTTGGCCGTTGCAGCTTTAGATGCGGTTCGCATTGCTGAATGTTGAAGCCACCGAATTTATTCTGTCGGCAAACTCGCGAAATTCTCAACTTTTACTGTATAATGGAAAAGTGCGCAAGAGTAAAACGAGGGTGGCAAAGGGGACGGGGAAAGGCTGTGGAATACAGAGTACATAGACTATGCACGATGGCGTAAGGAACTGAATATAACGATTCTTTTCGTGAGAGCCGATGCGAAAATGAAACGTAACATAGTATAGTGTACATGCATATTATACTGTAATGCCGATAACTCGCGGTGCGCCCAAAGAGGCAACCCGTACCACACAACCACTTCCGCTTTACTCTGTGCGTTACTTAGCGTCTGTATGTATATGTAGAGTATCCCACCTACATCTGATACGGTACTTATGCAAGCCTGTCATAAATGATGTAGTACTTTATCCCGAACTGACGTACACCAATACATGCAATTCGTTTGCATATACATCGAATGAAGTATATACATGATTCACAAATACCCAGAATCCTTTTCATTCTCAATGTATCTCTTCCTACCAGATAAAAGCTTTCGGTGACACAACATATAATGCAAATGAACGTGATGCGAATAGGCGGCTTATGTATGAAAATTATAGTTTTATCGACAAATTAAACAAGACTTCACGATTGTACATTTGAAAAGGAATTCATTATTTCCAAAAAAAAAAAAAGAATGTATTCGGGATGGAAAAAGCTGTATGCAATTGTTGTAAATGTAGGAGAAGTAGATTTTTTCGAATATTCTTGAGTTACGTTTCGGCGTGTTTGATAAAAATAAAATAAATGAAGGAACAAAGAAGGGTAAAAAATTGATAGCCAGAAAATAGTGAGAATCTATCTATATAAATAAATATATATATCTCTCTATATATATAAAAAAAATTCGCCGCTGCTGCCACCGTGTACAAGAATCGAGAGGGAGTCCGCTTAGACGGACTTCTTGACATTTAGAGAGACTTAGTTTTTTCATTTTTTTTAGAGGGATTTAGAATATATTTTCGCTCCTCGCTCGTTGTCTATGAACCTTTAGTATTTATATACATATTTAAATCTACAAAATCAATCTATGTATACTATCGCTCACGGTTAGCAAATCGTACAATATATGATGTCAAATATACTTTGGATGTGCAAACGTCCTCGAATATCGTTTAACAATGATTCTTCTGAAGAAATTATTGGAACTCCTTCAAAAGTCGATAGAAGACCGAAGAAAGTGATTGAGGAAAATCGAGTGACATAAACGAAAATTCTCGAAAACTATAGAAAGCAATAGAATGAATTTTTGTTTAAATTGAGAATTTTACACAAGAAAATTGTCGAAATAAAAATTTTTTTTCGTGATTTTGATGGTAGATATTTTTCAGTGAAAGTGATGCATTGAAAATAAAAAAAAACCAAAAAACAGAACTGGTCATTCAATTTAATAACAATGATAAATCGTTAACGATGTTACTTTTTTCAATCAATCTTAATTTTTTAATTATCACGTAAAAATGGTGCTTATTTCCTATGTGTTTATCATATTCCAGTTTTGATTCACTGCCAATTTGTAAAAAAAAAAGTAAAGAGGCTCACCAGTAAAGTAGGAGAATTAATAGAAGATTATGCGACGATCCGTCAGGACGTAAAGAGCCTTTTGCTTTTAGGATTGCAACCGTGATTGCCTGCAGAGGTTGCAACAGGGAAACCAAGACACACGCTTGAGGTTTGAGTCACGTAACTCTAGAGCGCGCCGAAAGTGTAGGAAGAGGGGTGTTTACTGCCTTCGCTATACCCGAGAGGTCTATCCGCTAAATCTCGAAAACGTTTCGTCTGCCTGCGAGGCTGAAGCGATACAGAGCCGACAGAATGAGATAAAGGGGAAACAATGCGAAGAATAGAAAAGGATCGAGAGACAGAGACTGTCAAGGATTACTGTCTCTTATCTGCACCTACTCAGGAAATTAAAAAGACGACGGTGCGTTGCAGTTGATTCTGATCCCCGGAATTTAGGCGTTTCAAGGGGAAAATAAACCAGCAGTTTAGCAAAAACGATAAAAACTACGCGCTGCAACACGAGATTAGTAATAAAAAATTAGACATAAAATGTAGCGCGTTAGACACGTAACAAGTTACGCTGTGATTAAAAATGTCTGCGGAACGTTATTATGTTACGGCAGAAATTTGATATATACGTACAGACAGACAGACAGAAATGGTAAAGGTGGGAAAATATTTTTTTTTCATGCTGTCACCTTGAAAATCGAGTTGAAAATAGTTATTCAGTCCGTAATTGAAGGGTTACGTTTTCTTGCGATTACAATACTTTTTCTTTTTCATACGTCGTATACGATCGAAAGTAAAAATACTCAAAAGAACATTATTGGTGTAGATATCAATATACCGATAGCGCCGCAATCCACGAAAAAGGAAGAGAAACTATAAGAAGATACTGCAAACAAATGTATATACGAGTGCTATCGTCGACACCAATCATCCGGGAACACGTTGTTCACCCTCTTATTTGTGCTTCTGGTACCAAAGCGATGAAGCGAGGCATGGAGTAGTCGTGGTTGGTGTAGGACCCACCGGAATTTACGACAAGTATAACAGATATCGCAGCGTGGAAAGATTGCACAAATAGACGATCCAAGAATTGGCGAGGCTGTCTATCGCCTCTGAGGGTATATACACGTTCTATGTCGGTCAACGTAGCCGCCGCGTCTTTCAGCCTCTCTCCCGCTTCTTTTCACCGTTGTCATTTCTCTTTCTCTGTTGTTTCGTTTGCTTCATGACCCGATTACAAAGTCCCCAGTTCCGTCCAGCGCACCGCAATTCAACCTGAGCCGGAAAACTGTGGAGGTCGCTTCATATAAAAGCCTCGTGTTATACGAGTTGCCTAGAAAGGAAAAGAGGGAAAAGGGGTGGAACCGGGATTCGGTGGATAGAGGAAGGAAAACCGGAAGCGACTGCTAGTCTTGTGGGTTGAAAAGAGGACGAAACGGCAGGATAGCGCTGGGCGTTATCGCGAATACGCCTGAAACCGGTAGATCTCTTTTCCTCTTCTCATACGTTTTCCTCCGTAGAATAAAAGACGTACAAGACGACGAGGGTAGACGCGCCAAGAGAAGGACTCCGGAAAGATTAGTCGTTCCTACCTTCTTCAACGTTCTCTAGTCACTACCACCGTTACTGCTTCTAGGTCCAGCAATCTGACATTTATTGCTGTCCGCGTAGCTCTGTGTACGTTGCGCTAACCCGGCATTGCCGTTGCATAATTAAGTAATAACTTGATCCACCCTTCAGTTATACACTGAGCAAAAAAATCAGTTAAATCGGCGTTTGTTGGTGGCAAAACAAGTTATTAAATTTACTATTTCTTTCCTTACTATGACAATTATTTCATTTAATCAAATGATTTTATTCGTTTTAAACATATAAAATGTCATTCATTTCATACATATAAAGCTTATGCTATCGAAACTGTCTCACAGTAGATTTTACGATGCAACAATCGTTCTGTCGGTGTCTTTATGCATGTCTCCAAAGAAAACAATATAATATACTTTTCAGTCCTTTCGTAAGTATGTTCGCGCCAATGATAAAAATAGATCATCGATTTTTAAAAAAATACGTACCGAAGTCTTGTAAACAACATCAACAGATATGCATAACATTATAAGTCGGTATAAGAATACGGGAAAGATATCGTACTCGATTGTTAATCTAATGAACGTGATTAAGCTATTGCGCGCTACATTTCAATTAGTGTATTTACCAACGACTGAAGTCAATCGGCAAGAACTGATTGTGAAAGAATCGATTCAAAAAATGCTCGTAGATAGTATATTGGGAATCAACATCGAACAAAAATGGCGGAATCGTCTCAGTTGGTCAAGATTTTACGGTCCTTATTTGGCATAGTTTCAATTACTTTAACAGATATTTCTACAGAAAGCGTTTATTTGCATACGAATATCGACTTATATTAATATTAAACAATATATTCTAATAAAATTATAGGTTATGACGACTGAGATAAAGTAGTTCAGAAAAATCCACCAGATGTCATGTTGCTACATGTGATTTCCCAATACTCCTTCAATACTTTGGATGTAACTGATGAATCTATATTGAATTTCCAAGAAACCTTTTCAGAAGGGGATGCACAATACGTCGAAGACGTAGAAGATTGGAATGAGGAAGGAGTGCCTGGAACTTCTTCATTGTGTGCCCTCATCCAAAGTAAGATGAAATTAATTTTGATTACAAACAACGAGCAGTAGATTACTGGCGGAGTGGAAAAAAAGACTATCGCAAATTTTCCAGTGTCCAAAAACGATTTAAAAAACTTTCTGATCGTCGTCAATTAACGGCGAGGTGGGCGAATGAAGTGATTCTCAATCAATATCGTCCATGACTCACTGTTATACGATTCAACCAATAATCTCTTGAGATGGACGATTACTATCTCCTGTGTTGACAGTGTTAAATGAAGCAGGTGGTCGATTTGAGAATGACATTTTATTTGTTTGAACTTTTCGCACTTTTCGCATGCACTTTTCAGCTAAACGAAAGGAGCACACAGATTTTGGTTTCGGCACATAATTAGCACATATAAAGCACTTAATTTTGGTATGTCCCAAACTCATTTCTGAGACTTTGCTCAACTAGCTTGACGTGTTGTCGTGTCGGAATGAAAAAGTAACGGGCTGATGCATTTCATTCCAATCGCTGATGAATCTTCGGAAACTTATTGCTGTATCATCATCTTCATCTAATCTAATTATCGCGGGCCATCTAATGAATCACAACGCTCTCAGAAGATTTATCGAACGTCTCAAATATGTAGCAATGCTATCGAATGATAATTCGACACTTATCGCGTAAAATCTTAGCAAAACGTTTCGTATATAAACGGGACATTACACGTTCAACAGTTTGTAACTTCTTCCTCGTTCACTCAGTAATAAGTATCATGTGGCCAGTAGCGAACGCTGCAATCATTTTCGCAGTGGCATTTGCTGTTTCTGGTAAATAAAAAACAGCGATAAAAAAACGTGAACAGTAGAATTACTCTCGAACCTTTTCTACATCTGTTAATGTGTTTTTGTTAATCTCAAATATACTTGTGTGTTAATGATACCTTAACTACAGTTTTGTTTTTTACTAATAACTATTTCTAATAGTTTAACACAATTAACACACATGTTAAAATCAATCCGTTCAGACCAGTTAACTTTTTAAAAATTTTTAATTACGATGACTAATCAAGCAATTATTTATGTCTTAGTCATTATGTCATTATTTATGATTAGTCATCGTAATTAAAATTTTTTAAAAAGTTAACTGGTCTGAACGGATTGATTTTAACATTATATTTCACACCATCATGTGTGGTCCTTTTGAAAAAAAGGGTTTTAAGTGAAAAATAAACGTTTATCGCATAGCCCGTGAAATTCCGAGCAACTGGAATCCCAGAATCTTTGGTGGTTCTGACGCCCCCGATGGAAAGTATCCTTATCAAGTTTCGCTGAGAGTGGGCGGTGGACACTTATGCGGTGGATCTATACTGAACGACGAGTGGATTCTGACAGCAGCACACTGCATAAATAGGTAAATACGTGGGCTAAAACGAGTCTGCAAATTAATCGCGGAACCGCGTCTATTTTAAAGTGGTGGAGACCGGGGCTAATCGAATCACGTGACACAACGGAACCACATTGAAAAAAATCAGAGGTTTCACGTAGTGAGATTGCACCCTGATGAATTTCTCATCTTCGGATGCATTCTTGTTTCATAGAGAAGCATATTTACTATGTGAAATTTTCGATTTTATTGACGACTTCGACTCGTACCGGTCTCCTCTAACCGAATACATAAGGAATCAAATTGACGCGGCATGCTGTTTAAAAGACAAAAAAAAAGGTTCTACGGGGTTTGGGGTTTGTTACGTGTGATTGTTAATGTTTGGATGCATTATCGAGTAATCACCGCGTCAATCAATTGTGGGTTTTTATAACAGATTAGAAATTGTATGAAGTTTAAACGCTTCAAACGATTTTCGTAAATTTCAATATCAGCGTTATAACGTTCGCAAGCATCTAAATAAAAATGAAGACATTCTTTTTTGTCTATAGCCCATTGAATTATGGATATCGAAAACGTTTTAATCATTACACGAGGATTCATTGAATAAATTTAATCATTGAATAATTTTGTTATTTATAGACGATCGGCAGATACAATCAGCGTAGTCGCGGGTACAAATCGTTTGTCTGAATCCAAACAAATGTATCAAGCGATATCCCTGATTGTACATCCAAATTGGGACGGCGACAAACTCGTAAACGACATCGGATTAATTCGCGTATCGAGAAAAATTATCTTCACCGATAAAATTCAGCCAATTCCTTTACCGACTGAGGATTTTAAGAAAGTGGACTATCACGCAACTCTCACCGGTTGGGGGCAAACTGAGGTACATTAAAAAATCTTTTGGAAAAAATGTAACAACTTAAAAAAAAAAACATTCGGCATTAATAATATTGATATTACTTTCTTATTGATTTCCCATGAGGTATCGATGTGCAAATTGATTATCATATTTTTTTCTCTCAGATGGGAGGTTCTCTGCCCAATCTTCTACAAGAAATTGATCTTATTGTTATATCGCAAAAAGTCTGCGCTGAAAAGCAGCATTTGGTCATCGACAGTCACATCTGTACGCTAACCGAAGTCGGCGAAGGTGTTTGTTACGTAAGTAGAATAAAAAAATCAAATGCTAAAAAAAATCAATTATATCAGAGAGGAATGATAATTTACGTAAATATTTTCCAGAGTATGAAAAACATTAATTTGTGTTTTTTTTTTTTACGAATTTTTTTTTTCCCATTTTAATTGTAGGGCGATTCCGGTAGTCCTTTGGCTGCCGATGGAGTTCAAATCGGTATCACTTCGTTTATTATCCCCTGCGCCGTAGGAGAGCCCGATGTGTACACCAGGGTATGGAGTTTCGTTGAATGGATCAATGAAACAATTGAGATCAATAGTAACAATCACTTTCACCAATAAATATAATAATTTTATTGTCAATAACAGTAATAACATCGATAATATCATGAAAAGATAAAACGCATAAATAATCATCTTTCGGAATTTATCGATTCGATCGATGCTGACAAAATAACAAGATCGATCGGTTTAAGTTAAAATATTAACCGACGTACATTGAAAACTGTTGAATCATATGTTTGTGTTCCTTACCATTATTGAGATGCGACGTCTTCGAATGCAATGGACTTGTTTTATCGACCGATAAGTTTCGTATTCTCAGCGAATAATTTTCATCATGATAACTGTAATATAATATTTTTTCGGTTTCCTGCAAAGTCTGTAGTCATCGAGTAATAGTTTTTCGTACAAATTAATAAATGTTAAAGTGCCATCGCCCGGAAAATATCGTTCTATTTGTTTATTTATTCCTCGTATCTCACTTAAAATTAGTGGATGATTTCTACAATTTATGCTATAGACACGTCGATCTTAAGTTAAAGAATTTTTTTTTCGGTTGATTTTCATACAAAAAGTTCTTATTTACACTGTACCGATTCACGGTTTTTCGAATCTAAGAGATTGACAACATTCTCTATCCGTTTCATTTCAACAGCGGTTTCGTCTGATATTTTCTGTCGGCATACGAGACTCGACTGTTTCGATGTGGGTCTGTGGTCTTGCAAACGTTAAATCCATTTTTCTACCAATACATTCGACGCCTTTCGTGCCGCAAGACCGCACGATTTTCTTTCATTCACTGACTTCTTTGACGCGGGGTGCGCGAGATAGGCAACAAGGGAAACGCGAGGGTCCCTCTCGTTGCGACATCTCGTCGATTTTCTTTTCTGCTTACTTCTCGTTTTATTTTTTTTATTTTCGCACTGCTAGTCTATCGTCGTCTGTAAATTCGTATTGTTTCGTGGCATATTCCTCGTCGCGGAGGGTGAATTTGAGGGGAAGGAAGTTTCGAATAAATTCGCCGGTGCTTCGAAATCCAAGCGTCCTTTACCTCGCGAAATCGCTTCGAGGTTACGAGTCAGTATGGCGGACTATTGGGATAGAGATTGATGTTTGATCTCGAAGCGTCGCTCCGAGATTGAATCGGTACTCGCAACGCATCGAGAAACCTCCCATACTGAAGCGGTTCTCCTCATCTATGTATTCTGTCCTCTCTATACGCTTCCTCCTCGGCGTCTCGAACCCGTTAACTCTTACGTACACACATCGTGAATCTCTCTTGAATCTCTGTTGGGCAATGACGATTCTGGTGTGAATAAAAGTATTCGCTGTGAGTAACGATCACGAAGTGGTTGTTTAAAATTAATTACTTTGACTTGTAGCAAATCCTCGTAAAATTTCGATTGAAAAGGTATTATACCAGGAAAATACTTTTAATATTTACATTACACTTATAGACATTTTCAGTGAAATCAGAAAAGTTATATATGATGACAGTTTCAGAGATTACAGAATCGAACAGAATTATTTTGAATTATACTTTATTATTAAAAAAAATCTAAAAAAAAAGTTTTATCAGAGTAACTGAGAAGTCGATATCCTGCAATAGTCGTATATACGGGTACAAGCGATCCCTCCATAAATCAATGTAAACCCAGTCCCGGACAATCTAGTTTCCGATTATTGCGATAGTTTCGATACCCCAACCCTACATTAAGATTAACATTCCGTTGCTATTGATCTATGTTGCGGCGAGTATTCATGTCAGAATCCCTCAAAATCGTCTAAAACGGCGAAAAGTGGTTTAGAGAAAAATGCCCGTGCGTTTGCATGGGTGGTCCTATTTTTTTGTCACTTTAATTCCGGAATTTTTAACTTATTAATGTTAAGTTTGCCCCATAAGTGAACTGTACTGAAATAAGGGTTGGAATCGATTTTATCGCGAATCTGTTGAGGCGTTCAGAAACTATGATTTTTTTTACACAGCTTCAGCTTCTTTACAAACTCTGAAATTCTCCATACAAATTGATAGTACAAAAACAAAAAAGGAAAGTAGAACCTTGTACACTGCTTCCTTATAATTTGCCGCCCTTAACTTCCTTAAAGGTGAAAAGTAATGATGAAACAACCGTTTTTATCGAGAGACACGGTAGCTTCTCGACGCTAAGTACTTAAAAAAAAAGTTTCTTTACGTGGCGCTACTCTACAGTGTATAAATACGACGATATCCCGGAAGTGAAACTTTTGATCGATATATCTGAGGATGAAATATCGGATCAAATTTTGGTTGACTCTTTTATAATATAAGTTGGCCTCAATCTTTCGGAAAGCGCCTAATTGCACCTAAATTGGTTTTATTGATTCTGAGATATCGGGTCCGGAAATTTTACGGGGTCAAATCAAAGACCAAAGTGTCCTGCAACACGTCAACATCGGTTCATCAAAAAATGTTATCATCAAATTTAGTTTCTCAAATTTGAAAAATTAGTGTTTCAGTGTTTGCAAGCATCATGATAAACCACTGTCAGTGGAACGTCAATTAAAAAAAAAAAAAAATGATTGTTGCGATGTAGAATTACGTTTCTTCTTTTAGACTCGACCCATATCATTTATTTATTTTTAAAAATTATTTTTGTAAACCAAATTTTTAAGTAATTGACGTACGATTTTTTTTTTTTTTTTTTTTTCGAAATGTTATATACTACTTTTGAGAGATATATAAAAACAAATTCTCAAAGTTCAGATGTACCGCAGACAATCGAAAACTAGAGTTCTCATTTCACACTGCTGTGAAACCGAACTTATAACCTTTCTAATCGAACGAGTGCCCCGCGCGTTTCTGCGCCACCACTGCAGTAGCCAGAAAGGGAACAGAGAGGGCGGAATATAAACCAGTACGAGGGAAAGGGTAAGCCAGAACTAGAATGAGTTGAACTGTGAGGGGTTTCCTTTTCTAAGAGAAGTCGCGAAAGTTGAGGGCCGAGCGACAGTAGTTTCCGTGTCTCACTGCAATCGCTTCAACTCCAGTCTGACCCCTGCTATCTTCCTCGCCGTTTTCACCCCCCCGGGTAAGCGAGCGCGACGTACCCTCTAGCCGAGAGGTTCTAGCTTGTGCAGAGCCGCGGTGGAGGCAGCGGTCGTGGAAGCACGGTATTCTGATAGTAATATTAAACTTGGTCCAATGCTACCGATGCTCGGGGCTACAGGAAATGGGGGAGTTCGGTCCGTTTCAACAGAAACGAGTCACACATATACCGTTGAAGGGGCTGCAACTAGAGACCAGCCGATTTTTTTCATCGCGGCAAAATTAGCTACCGTTGCCAGACAGTACTCTCTCATTGAGCGGAAAGCACCGGCATTCACAGCTACGACACTCCGCCAGCTACGGTTATCAACCCCCCAGCGATTCACCCTCTCCACTAAACGACTTTCTCTTCATTTCTTAATTTCCCATTATCACTGCGCGGCATTAATGCCTCGTCTTAGGTACACTAATGAAGACATTTACGAAGACCGGATACAACAAGACGACACTTGAACCGTCAGAAAAAATTATGATATTGAAAGCAATAATCAAATAATCAAAAAAATGATCAATACCTGAGTCCCAAACACGAGAACTGTATAATTAATTATTCAACCCTAAATCATATATATTTCTCCCCGCCGATCGCGAATACGTGACTGATTTTATTTTTACTTCAACAGCAAAAATATTCATATTAATATGTTCCAAAGTTTTGTATTGTGGAGCACAGGTGTTCGACAGTAATTAGCGAATGAAATAATTCGAATGCTCGTTAGACTGTGAGTACTTTCGTTGCTATTAATGCCAGTGAGTATGGCGCATCGTGGGAATAGGAATAAAAAGAAACCAAAACAAAGAATGAGAAATGTAAATGAAGTACCCCCCCTCCCCCTTCGCATGTAATTAAATCGCAGTGGGTTAACTGATCCTTCGCCTCGAGGCGTTCCCGTTTGATTCAACGAGGCCCTCGTTATCAAGAATCAAGCGAACTAGAAATATAAAAAATGCGTATCACATCTCGATGGCATTGTATTAGGAAAAAACATAACCCTCTTATAATAAATATATGTATATAGATATAATAAATATAGAGTATAATAAACTTGGCATAAATACATCTTTTTATGCCAAAAAAAAAATGTAATAAAAATTAATTTCGCAAAAAAAGACCTTCGGCAACAGTACGTAGTGACAAGAGTAAAAAGATATTCTTATTTCCCTCAGTGTGAAAAAAGCAGTTTTACGAACGCTTCGCGCGCGTATAACCCAATTTTTACACCTTGTGAATTAAAATATTGCACGATTGTCGTGCGAAAAACTGTTTCTTAACTCGTGTGATCGCAACACTCGCCTTCGGCTCATACTGCAATCTCACACTCGTCAGAAAAAGTTTTTTCACACTTGTATCGTAATAATGTACTATAATAAAAATAATATTCTGTGATACGAATGTGAAAAAGCGGGTTTTCGGCAAAGTTTGTGAAATTGACTGCACGAGCCGGAAGCGAGTATCATGTTCTGTGGTTGAAGGTACATAAAAATCGTGTATTCACAGAGTATTAAGGGTAATATGGGACAGATGCAGTCGGTAACAAATCGTTTTTCCTGTTTTTTAATGAAATGGTTGCTGTTACGACAAAAACAAATTAGTTTTTTATAGTCACTAATAGATACGGGTAAGAAAATTTAATTGTCTTTCGTTTAATCGATCAACCGTTTCGAAGAAAACAGTTAAGACGATCAGTTACCATCGGAGCATTTCTCGACAATCGTACCACACGTCCTTAACGACGCATATAACTAATTTTATGTTTCGTCGCCTTAGTATTGGTATACCTGCTGGATATGATCTCATGTGTTCGTCACCCAGTGTAGCGTCATTGTGTATAAACATTTCGAAATTCTACAATTTTATCGTACCATAAGTTTTCTGAGGTCACAATCGGCATCGTACATATACACTAAAACTCTCATCGTTATAAGGTTTCGACAAACCGTGTTTTTCATTCCCTTTCAATCGTGATCTCTCCATCATCCGTTTCTTCGCTTCATCGGCATTTTGTTTTACCGTCACCGGGATTCTGTTATTTTCTCGGTGAACGAAAACGCTCTGTTGCGAAAGCGATGAAACGTTATAATTGGCCAATAGATCGTTTTTCCGGGTCAGATGACCTGGGAGCGAACCGGAAAAGCGAACGAGCCTCTGGTCTCTCTCGTTCACCGTCGACGACAATTGGTTATACCCGCCGTTCGAGTCTTTTCCTTCCGATGAACATTCCTTTTTCTGCTGCTGTCTTTGTTTCAGCATCGCAGTATTTCGGAGATCCTCTCTCAATTCGGCACCTCAGTCCAACAAAGCAAACGGCTGGGGCTTTTTTTTTCAACCGGCAGCACAGGGATTGATAGACGTTCAGCTTGGATTCAGTGCCACTGTCTCCCTTGTTGGCTGAGCTGTAGGCGGAGCTCGGAGGGAGGGGAGCGAGAAATCTGATTGTAAAGAACATCTAAAACCTCAATTCTACCTCGAGGGGAAAAATCCCGTTCCCAGCAAACTTCTTCCTTTCGTTTTTCCACCTTTCTTTCACATCTTTTCCGTCTCACTCTCCCAAACTCCATTTCACCTTTTCATTATATCCGAAGTCGGCAAAATATAGGTACATATATGGGGATATGCGGTTGCCGGACAAGTTGGTCGATACACGTGGATATCATGTACTGTAGCGCGCACGTAGTGGCAAGTAAATCTATAGACACGACACGCTATCCGATACGCTGGAGTATGTGAGTAAGTGTGTTCGCGATATACCTACTGTCTATCTTGCTCTCTATCTGTCTCGCTGAAAGAAATATCGGGACTATTTCAATTTTCGCTGATATTGGCGAGCGATAGACGAGCCGTGCCTCGGGCAGTGCTGCTATCTTTTATTTTATCCCAGTCGCCCCGTGGTCTCGAGATCTTTCGTTCTCATCCATGGTTACACATGGTTACATATCCTAGCGTCGACCGAGACCAACCACAATGCAGACTACTTATTTCGCATCCTATAAAATATTTCGAATTTACAAGATTTGCACATTTAAGCCATAAGTACACGGAACCTGCATGTGCAAAAACGTAACGTTACTCAGTTATCGATTATTATTTGAACGTCTGAACGTATCAACGAACAACCGGACTAAAAATATTCAGCCGAAAAATGTTAAATAATTCTTTACTCTTAAAGTCTCTCTTTTTGTTATCAAAGAAGTATCCAAAACTAAGCAAAGCTGATGAACCGATTGGATTTCGATCGATTATAGAAAAACTACGAAAACTCTTCCTCCGCTTTCAATTTCTATTCATTCTGATATAAATGCGATTCGATAGTAATGAAGACTACTCTTTTAATAAAGAAAACATACCGATGTTACGTCCAGCGTAACGCTCTGTTTATTTTCCCTTTTACCACCAATAAAAGTTGAACCTCAAACCCTACAAAAAAGGAAAAAGGGAATCGGGCTAAAACTCCTGTCGAACGATATTCATTATTGCCTACTGCGAGATCAGAATCAAGTTAGCTCCAATTCTAACAACCTCAGAGTCCTACCTTAACGAGTCGACGCCGACGAATCTAGATAAAGTAGATCCGGGCCCCACAGGCGGAGGCCGAGAAAGGCGGTCTCTGACCTCTCTTCCGAGCGCTCCCCGACAGTTCCAAAAAAGAAACTAAAAGGAACAAGGCCCACTTACCGTAGGGATCTACTACTATCAATATCGACTACCGCCTCATAGATCTTTAACTCAGTAAAAACTACCTTACCGTGACCAAAAACCATTTAAAGAGGAACCTACGGTCAGTCGTTTAGAGCCTTCGGGCCCTAAATATATAGAGTCGGGTCGACAAATTATCTTCGTTGAAGGAAACGCTTTAAAACGTTGTTCTAGTTGAGCTTAATTCCACAGGCTAAACGAAAGGAGAAGGGCTCTTGATCATGATCTTAGCAGGGGGAAAAAGGGATTATTTTTGGATAAAAAGCACAGACCTCCCGACTATTCGCAATAAAGAATTTAAAGAAATAACAATGGCAGTTCTTTAACAAGGAATTAGACTACAGATAATGGCAGATAGAGAAATGAAGCTGAGAATATACTTCGTTAAGAAAAGAAACAGAAGACACAATTCATATACAGGATTTGCTCTCTGGAACGCCTGTGTTTATCCTTATAGTAGTAATTAAATATATATCGTTAAGTAAGGATAAAAAGACTGACGTCACCGTAAAGGCAAAAAGAGCTTCACCTCAATGAAACTGTATGAACGATCTACGTTCGATGGTTTCAGGGGCAAAGAATCTGGTAGAAGAAAGCGCCATGCACTCTCCGACTATAAGCATAATACTACAAATGAAATACTCGAATAGTTCACTTTAGCCCTCGAGAAATTCTTAACAGTAACCAACTTGAACGCCATTTTGTTTAAACATAATAACTAAAAGAATAAACTGTAAGGAATTTGCCGAGAAATTTCTTTTCCATGGCACGACGCTAGACGAATTAATGTCGAAAAGAAGTAAAAGTAAAATTTAATATTTTCTGTTTCACATTCATACACGCCACGACCAATTCACGTTAAATGACGTCTCATTTTAAGAATAATTACATTCATTTCTTTTTATAGAATTAACGATGCCCGGTTCGGAAATCCTCATAAGGAGATACAATTTTATATTTTACGCAATACGTATAAAATTCAGAGAACATAGGAGAGCGTATTTCTATTCGACGATACCGGTTTTCTTTGTCTAGACACCGATGAGATTCATTTTATAGTCGGATTGGAACACAACTCCTGTGATCTCTTGCATATAAAGTATTTACCTATAAAGCGGCAGTACGACACCAAAAGTCTCTCTAGTAATGACTTCCAGGAAACCGGAAACGAGAAAAAGAGGGGACCGATGCCTACGTGATCTCGTCCGCGCCCTTTTACTTTTCGATACCCCACCCCGTCACCTACGGCGTGGGCCTGATAAACGAAATTATGCCTGAAAGAAGGACTTAAGATCATGGGCCAATCAGGGAATAGATCCGAAGCATTACCTCATCTTCTCGTTACAGTACCAATATTTTATACGGAATAGACATAAAAAGACACTCCCATAGCAACATCCCCTCTACATGTCACCAAGAAAAATGGTATAAAAACCCCGGAAATTGTGCGCTCAGGAGCCACTTTAGAAAGACCAGATAGACAGACCACTTACCACTTAGAAATATCATTTAGAAGCACCCGTTTTGGAAGTACCCACATCGAAGTATCATTTAAAGAAACTGTATAGACCATATAAAACGACAAACAAACCACAGACTTCTTAGTTTGAAGTTTCGATAGATATTCAAAAGATCGAAAATCGCGTAATAAAGAATTTTATTTTATTCCGATCGAAACCGAACTATTTGACATATAACAATTTTCATTGTTCAACTCAATCTAAAGAAAGACATTCGGGGCTCGCATTGTTCAGTAAATTGAACTCTTTACCAATTGTATCACCCATATCATTTTTCCGATATTACAAACGGTGTTAATCTTACTGATATTCCCGTGAGACATTTTATTTTCCTAACAACTCATTTACGAACACAATCCACGAGAACGAACTCAACGGAGAGCGGCAATTCATCGTTTACAACCGTAAGTACATTTCTACCAAATTATTAATCACGCATGATTTTATTTCCGTTCTCGCGGCCCAGTGATTTATAAACTCTCTTCGAGATTCTCCTTCTACCGTTTCTCGCGTTCCGACACCTGGCCAAAAACCGGTAGGTAGTCGCCGTCCCACCGAAGATTTCCTCTCTATCTCTCTCTTTGTCACAAAGACGTCGAAACCACTACCAATTAGTTGACACCCTAAGACACAGATACGACAAGCATTCTTAAGGGCTCCATCCCAAGCAATTTTCCGCAAGGTTAGGCTTTAAAAAGGAGCAACATTGTTCTCTTAATCGACACCAGGTGTGGTACAGGTCGGTTCAACACCCTCCTGACCAGCGCGTGCGATAGTAACAAGAGGCAACTGTTACAACGCAAACTAGGATAATTAAAAGAACGCTAGTTTGGACGTAACACCGAGAAGACGAAAATATTCGTATACTAGAAATTTGTTACAGCGTTTGTATGGAATACCACCAGGATAATCAAAGTTAGTATCCTCCTGAAACTGTCCGCGATCTATGTCAGTATTCTATGCGGGCAGTCATTTCCCTGCCTCCAGACAGGTTCTCATGCGCCCAGCGACTACGAAAGGAGCCCTGACGTAAGACGATCTGAGGCAGGTCAGGGCTCACATGATTTACACCACGACTGATGACACTTGACACCTGATGAATGCTCCATTCCTATCCACGAGTTTAGTTCTGTAGGCACCAGCTGTGTGAAATGTCTTCGCCTGAGACGCGATTAAAGTCAACGAGGAAGGTGGAAAACACTTTAATCTCGAATGCTACACCATCGAGGAAGACTAATATCATGATAAATCGTTCATTTCGCGATTTATTACATTCTGTTCTCGCGTGGATAAGACTTTGTTGATTTTTAAATCCCAACTGAGAAAGTGGAGCGTTATGCATTTGACATTGTCCTGAAATTATACTTTTCGTGTTTGTCTTTTTCAAAATTTTGCAAAATAAATTGAAAAATAATAAAAATGTATTATATTTTAACAATTTTTTTTTCTGTATGATTCTCAATACTTTTTGGCAACACGTATCTTTAATAAAAAAAAAAGTATTGCCGAATATTTTTTTAAATAATGTTGATCTTTCGCTGTCGTATTTTCGTTTATTTCCCGACATTTTTTCATAATATGTTTTTAAGGTCCTCAAAAAATGTACTTTTGAGGAAAAATAAAAGTTTAATTTCTTTCCATCGATAGTTTTTGAGAAAATAATCCGATCTCCGATCTTTATTCCCGGGCATCCAGATAAACGTAGTTTTTCATTTAAATGTGAAAAAAATCCCTATCGTAATCTTTCTGCGCTGTTGACGAGTTCATTGTTGAATTGCATCGCAAGACTACAGTATAGCAGATGTAAGCTTGTATCGAATAAAATTACGTTTCTCGCCGTAACGTGTCGCAAAACTTGGAAAACAAGTTACACGAAATTCCGGACTCTTGCCTCCTTGCTAAGCCGGTGGGGGGGGACTACGGTTATAAATCCCAAAATCGCGGGCGCGTAACTCTCTCGCGTGCTCCAGTCACCATGAAACCGCTCTTCCAAGGAGTCTTTCAAGGCCTGTATCAGAGATAACCATGGTTGAAATGCGCGAGTTTCGGTACAGTCGGTGGCGTGTTGTGGCTGCCTGTGTTGTGCGTAGAGGAGGGGAGGCCAGGATTTCGGGGATAGGGAGCCCAGAAGGGCGATACAACTGAGGTAGATGGAAAGAAAGAGCGAGACACAGGCGGCGTAATAGCGCGGAGTGGGAGCGGCCACGCGGTGGAAGTAGCGGCGGAGGGGAGTCCCGGGGGTGTTCTCCTGTGCCGCCGCTACCGGTGATCCCGTGGGAAGGAGATACGGCGAGTGGAATCCGAACAGAAGCAAGAGTGCGGCAGAGAAAGCTCGACTTCGACAACTGCTACTACTATTGTGCCGCTTTCTACAGCTAGTATACGTAGGTCCGCTGGCTGGCTCGTTGCAGCCGCTACTACTGCCGCTGCTGCTACGACTGGCATACAGTGAGAGTAACGCGCGCGAGCACCGTCGAGTAGCAGCGCGAGAGGGAGGGTAATACCCGCCAACGCGCCACTGCGAAGGGACGAGGTAGAGCAGGAGGAACTAGGGAGGAAGAGGACGAGTAGGACCAGGGCAGTGGAGGAGAGTGAGGCCGCGAGAGCGTGAGAGGGTAGCGATTGTGCTACAGTCGCACCGCGACACCCCCACGAGTGAAACCACGCGCGCGAGGCACTGAACCCGGGACGAAGGAAGCTCGTGGCTCTCGCGATAACTGGTGAACGGTGAAAAAACCCCTTTTCTTGGTCTATCGTTTATAAGAGTCCACGAGTCTTAAAGCCGGACTCATTCACTATCAACCAAGAAAATCCGGGAATGTGAGAGATTTTAAGAAAAAGCAGACGGGTGCCCGCGAAGTTGTTACTACTACGTAGCCAACTTTCCGATACTGTGTCGTGCTTTTAATGCTGCGCCAGATGTTGTCGTCTTGAGAAAGGTCTCTCGACTTAAACACCTCGAACTCCCGGTTCGTGTTCATTTCCGATAACGACAGTGGGGAAAACAAGTTGACCGGTTTCGCGAACAGCCAAGAGAAGCGGAAGCAACCATCCAAAAAGGACTCCCTTGAGACACGCGACGCCTCGCCACGTCTGCTGAACGATCTGCACAACAACGTGTTAAGTGGGACTATCCCCTCAAGACGGTGAATCCGCTGATCGGGTAAGTGGTTAACAATTGTTTGGTGAACTTCGTAAAACAAAGTCTTCATAGAATATTTTTTATTCATCTTTTTCGCTAGGTTACGATCTTTTTTTTCTTCTGTGTATCAATACAACAGTGAACTATTTCACGCCTGTGATTATCAGTACGAAAAATTGTTTTCGGGTGAATTTCAGTGAATTTTAAAACGGTGATAAAAGACTTCGCTTCATTCACGTTTCGTTTCTCTTCATGTGTTATCGGTCCTCACATCCTTCTTATTTCCGCGTCTTTCTAACCGACAATGCACACACGCGAAGTCGATTTCGCGACCCCCAGAGTCGTCCTGGCCGAATGCCAACGATTACTGGCCTGCATCGCTTCGCGGCGGACCGACTCGACACTAGACTGGGTGCCGAAACTCATCGTGTGCCTCAGAAACCTGTTGAAGATGTACGCTACCCTTATTTCGTTCATAGACAACTTCACATTTACGTCTTTTAGCCTTTCGTCCTTTATTGCTGCTGCTGTTTCATCGACACTTCGTTCCACATTGGTATAATGAATGCCGGCAGTAAAATGAGCCCACAGACCTGCGGTTAGTCCTGCAAGGAGACATTGTCTCCGTTTCCGCATCATCTCTTGTACCTATGTCCTATGTATCCTGGCTATGCACTTCTTTCTACAGAAGTTCAAACTTAGCGTCAAGATGCCACCGCGTCTCTTGATTCACTGCGGTTTATAGAAAAAAGACCGCAATGCCCAGGTATATGATGGCACATTCTGCAAAAATGGATCATCTTGTTGAGACCACTTTTATCCGATTGCTCCGTGAACTCAATCTTGACTTCTGCAAAGATTACGTCTCTCCTTACCTTGCAACAAAGCAGTACAGCTGCTTACCAGATTTTCGTTTAAAGCCCATATTGTTCAATCGTCCGGCTTCATCAGTTTGTCGGATTTGTTCTTTTGTGTCCTCTGAAGTTTTTCGCCTGCAATGATGCTGAAGGCATTGATGCATCAAGAGAAATCGCTCAAGCCAGCAACTCATCGCGGCGAAATCCGATTATGCATTATAGATAGAAGAAGGAGGAGACGCTGCCGCAAGGAGCTCTCTATAATGCCGGAAGTTGCGGCAACTTCCTCTTCCTCTGTGTGTTACACCTCATTTGCGCCTCCATCAGGCGCGGTTTTACACCCTCCCTCACACCCCCTCCCCCTCTACCACCTATTTTTCGTCATACTTCTATCTATTCATCTTTAAGCTTTTCAGTCGCTACGCCAAAAGCGCTCGTGCGTTCCTCATTTACGGGTCTTGTCTTGGAGTTCGTAGACTACAGATCCGGTAGGGGGATAGTTATCAAGATAGTTTAATAATGGTGTAGCGTAGAATGCGAGTTCAACTACGCTTGGCAGCATTCACTATTTACCTCTCCGTGGTTTATAAGCGTGCTGTGCGGGACGTGGCTTGGAGCGAATTAACCCCCTTCAGTACAATAAGAACTACGGCAGCACGAACCGGGGAATAGTACAAGTTACATACCTTCTTATTTATCTCTGACATCGTTCTTCCTCGGTGAGTTAGCGAATTCTCTTTTATTCACTTCTTTGTTCCTCACTGTGGGGACTCTCTCGACCCCTGCCATAGTTTCTCCTGTGGAAACGCCGCCGGGCTACCTAACCCGTCGCTACCTTGGACAGGCCACCGAGGTATTGCCTGCTGGTCCTGACAGCCATTAACCTTCTGACACGTGCGCGAAGCAATAATCGTCTCTCCTCGTCGACCGTCCTTGACAACATATACGACACGATGGAAAAAGTTTTTCCGCGGGTCGCGATCGCGGCCCATTGTGAACGCGGTGCCCGGTCGTGGAAACTCACTCTTTACCCCTTACTTCTCGCCTTTTTCATCCATAAGCCAACCTTCCAACCTTCGCGCGGTGGGTAAATACTAACGTCCAAAGGCCATTAATATTTTCCGCTTAAGCTCATTGAAAAGAAGAGTTTTTCAATGTTCTATGGATTTGAACTTTACTCATTTTGCTACGATAATTAGAACCCATTGTTCAATGCTGACCACACCATAGACTGTGGTCAGCGATGAGAGAAGCTACTACAATGTTTTCGTCGTGACTTACGATTTCGATATAATGAAAAACGTACCAAAACAGACCGGTTAAGAAATATAGGCCGCTTTTATGATTTTGCAAACACGAATTAACTTTTTATTGTCAAAAAATCAACTTCATAAAAAATATGACGGGCTTAAAAAAAAAAGTTTCGCGCAAAGTGGAATATTTTTTTTAATGAAAAATGTCAATATTACGATTTTCCAAGTTACCAAGTTATAACATCGCGCAAAATTGAATGTACCATGTGGCATGTTTCACACTGAATTTGGCGGAAATCAATACGGCGGTTCATTTTGTACGATTTTTTTGTATTTTTTAAATCGTGATGGACAACTTTAATTAAAAAAAAATTTCGATTTAACGAACTCATTTTGAAAACCTCGTACATCGAGCGACAAATAAACAAAACATTGTTACATTTAAAAACGGTCTCTTGACTTCGTCTAATAAAGTTGTTGGTACCCTGTTTTGCTTAGTCTTCTCTATTGTTTATTTATTCACGTATTTTTGCCCCTTCGTCATTTAACCATTTACGCATTACAGACATCGTCTTTCTCGAGCCCATTTTACGCCAGTGTACTCCTTGCTTCAACGACTTGGTATGTTTTTGAATTTTTGAGTAACCGACTTTGTCCAGTATAGACGGCGCGCTTGCGTGGCCCATTTTATCTCGGTCTCCCCAATGTATTGCCTCACAGAAGACAGGACAAGGTACGGTAAAAGGAACAATTATTGGCACTCTCAGCAGATGAATCTGCAATGAAACCCCTTCGATAGTCAGATTTGAACGGCCAATAGGGTAACGATGAGAACTTTTGCTTCGTAGACTCTTCTCAAAGAGCGAAAGATTTTGATGAAGAAAAGGACTATTCAGAGGTAAACTAACATTGGAGGGGAGCGACTATTGAGGAATTTAGCTGTGCTCCTTCTCGCACAGTTTTTTGAACTAACTACGAATTCGATGTTCAATTCCAATCAATTCCCGAATGAATGTTCCGTTCAGACAAAAACCTCGTGATTTTCTAGTAACCAGTTTCCACTATAGTTTTCCAGTTTATTTTTCAACTGGATCAACATTCAATAATCTTGCACCGCGGTAAGATTGCTGCCGAACTACGATTAGCTAAACACAAAGACGGACTCTTATCCGGTATATGGCAATAAGTGTATTCCTGCTGATAAATTAAGCCGCAACATTACTCCAAATCTTATAATTCTCAATAAGAATGTCCAGTATGTCAGGATGACACCTATCACTTCGATAAGTCACCCTTGAAGCGGAGAAAGAATAAATAAACTATGTTTATTGATTGATTGCTGGTGAGTAGGTTTCAGAGTGCGTTAACCGATACGCTACTAGCAGCACCATCGTTCCGGTTCCTCGACAGCACCCCTCTCGGCTTTATACTATTGTTCAACCTCTCACTCGATATCCGTAGAACCTCTCCCCCTCCCCCCCCCCCCCACCCCTCCTCTCGCTGCTTTATATACCGATCGCTCTATACTCTGATGCTATAGTAGCCAGGAGGCTTCAAGCCTGACTGAGCTTCACCCGTTCCTTCAAATTGCCCAGTGATGGATTTCTGTATTGACCGTTCGATTTTCGACGTTGCTCTCGCCTCTTCACTCATGGACCCCCCTACCCCTCTCGCTACTGTACTACCGACCTCTCGCACCAAATGTTCCCCACCAATGAATCGAGACTTTTTTTTTCGCTGGTGTGGTTCAAGCATGTAACCCGCTTGTACTCACAGCTATGGCACTCGAAAGTCCTTTCTTCGATTCTCGTCGAAGCGTCATTAAATGCGCAAGTGTTTTTAACGGTGATCGGGATTCACACGAAGTAACGACTCACGAATAAGATCGCACGGTCGATTATTCCACGGTCGATGACCATACTGTTTAAAAATACTTCGCTACGATTTCGAATGCCAATAATACCTCTGAATTAAGCAGTTTTAATATAAATGGTAGATATATATTGGAAGTAGCGGACCAAAATGGGCAAAAGGAGAAAATTATAGGTTACAGACAACGCTATATTAAGTCAAAAGGCGGTTTTTTTATTTGTCGGTATGTGATTTATTTGGCGCTCGATTTATACATTTTACCAAATTAGCGCAACATTTTTTTTTAGATTGAAGTGATCCTTTACTGTTAACAAATTTTTAAATGCTGTGAAATACGAATGACCTATCGATTTTTGCCAAAATTAGTAGCAAGGATGTCCCATGGTAGTTTCAATTGTACATCAAGTTTCAACTTGGTAGATCGAAAAATCGCAATACGGACATTTTCTCATTTCGGAGGTTTCTTACTTTCGCCCGAAACTGTAATTTTTTTCTCGAAAGCCCGGAACATTCGCTATAAATTTTAATTTTTTTTTTGGTAATGAACAGCTAATTCATGCATTTAAAATCTTCACAACGGCCTATGACCCTTAGTGCCGTTCTTTTAGTGCCTTTTTTCTATACCTAAGATACCTGTTGTATACTCCTCTATGGGACGCAGCAGCTTCGGCAAACTACGATTCGGACTAATAACGAAAAGTGAAAACATAAAGAAAAAACGCTTCAGAATTTTAAACGAAAAAATTCGGATACATAGAGGATTGTCAGTAACTCGACAAGTCTCCATCCCTTCCAGTTTTTTTGTGTCTCTTATGCTAAACTTCCGCTCTGGATTATTGCCAATGAATGCTTAAACGAGAAAACCTCACTACTACCTGTTGATAATGGAGGCATAATGATTTTCTTATGCATCTTACGCGCTCTTGATTTTCTGCGCGTACGTTCCACCGCTCCAACTCTCCTTCGTTATTAATAGCATCCACTTGACGCCCCTTGAGCCCAAAATATTCTGAATATTTTTTTTTTGTAATGCTGAGATGGCAATACCAGTCATTGACAATGTCTTAGATATTGATGCCACTTGTCATTGGAAAATATGTGGCGGTGATATGTTTACTTAAGCAGACGAAACTCTACTCTACAGGTATATCGATATAACCGGTGGTCCATAGAGGGCTTTGGTGTAAAGTGAAATTGCAATTTTTCACAATGTCTTCCAGCGGTTTCCAGTGTCAAGAGATGATGGATTTGACTGAAAAATTGTTAATTTAAAAAAAAAAAACGATGATTTTTGTGTATTCTGTCGTTGGTGAAGAGTGAATATCGAACGGCCGCATTAATGAAATCCGACGGACGATCTTTCATAGACAAACCTTAAAAAAAGATTATATATTTTCCATTTTGTTTTTCTTTTAAGAGAATCGTTTTCCGATTATTGCATTCGTGTGATTATTTCCATATCTGGATACTCCGAAATTACGCAATTTTTTAAAATTTCAAAAAACGTCACGAAAAATACAAGTTACTATTCTGGCAGCCATATCTTTTTTATTGTTCAATATATTTTAACGTTTTTTTTATTGTAAGATTCCGAAAAATTTTATTTTTCAATAAAAATATTATTTGATTATCTCCTATAGTTTCTCAGACGAAAAAAGAAATATCGAATTTCAAAACGGGAAATAGATGCACCATTTATCGCAATTCATTGGTGTAAACATTTCATTTATGAGCTTCAAGTGCTGCAACAGTGGTGACGCAAACTCTATTAATTGCTATCATAAACACAGACAACATCTTTTCTTTGTCTTTTTAATATTATTATTCTGCCCAATGCGTGGAAAACACTCCCAATAGCTTTTTAATTTCATGCAATAAATCCCAACGAGATCAATGACATGTCTTTTCAATAATATTCATCTCGTCAATGCGTGGAAAACAGTGCCAATAGCTTTTTAGTATCATGCAATAAATCCCAACGAGATCAATGAATGCCCCTTTGTACGTTTTTCTCGGAAAGTTCTGGAAAATTTTACTCGAATATCGGTTCGACGCACTACGGTTCACCTCTTTCTATCTGAAAAGCTCGAGCCGCGTGCTCAGTTTTTCTCGAATTTGCGCGACAGTGAGAAAAGGGTTGCTGCTGTATGCGACGCTGGTGAACGGTTGTGGAGGGGCGCTTGCGTACAGAGGGTAGGTGGTGCTTTATTGCAAAAACTCCAAAGCGCGGCAGATGTTACGAGTTCTTGTCATGTCACCGCCGCGAACTAGCGACCGGGCGGTGCTGGCTTTACCTCGGGTGCAAGCTCTCGGGTCCGCATATCCGCTATGAAATTTCATTCGAAATGGGAATACGATGATACTCTCGTTTCGGTCAACGCCGCCCGGTCGACGACATGAATTATACCGGGTGGGGAAATTCGATTTGCTTCGCAGCTAGAAATATATTCATTGCTGCTTACGAACGAATGTGTTGTATGCATCGACCGTGTATCGGGTGCGGCGCGATTGCGACTACTATTTTCAAATTGATTCCTCCGATCGGAGGCAAAACCTGTAAGTGTGCGGAAGACTATACGCAGTAGTCTGAGTTTCGCCGGCACAAGTCTTATTGTCAATGATCACTGTCCATTTATATCCCCGCGAAAAGAGTCGATAAATACGAGATTTCGATTGAAATTTTACCGATTGAAATCTTTTGTGTTTCCGACAAAATTTACGAAGGGACGCAGGCGTGTCACAGTGCCACGTAGTTAAAGGAAAATAATAATATTTTAAAAAATGTAAAAAACTTTTTACTGAAAAAAAGAGTTACAAACAAATATTATTAATAAAACAATAGTAGAATAACAAATTATCGTTTGCATGTTATAGTCGGATGATTTATTCGTTATTGAGTGTAGAAATCTCCCGACTATAACATGTGAATAATAATTTGTTGCTTGGTTTTTTATACATTTATACGCTTTATTATTTGTACTATTTTTTCAGTCAGGAGTTCTCAAATTTTTCGGAATTTATTTTTATTTTACGCCTCATGAATAAAATTTTCCAAAAATTAAAAAACTCCCGACTGAAAAAGTAGCGTAACCAAGAAATTGTATTAATAAAAAAGGGTGAAGTAACAATGAATTAGTCGCATATAGTCGGACGGTTTCTGCGTCTTTCTGTATGGAAATCTCTCGACATTACATTTTCGTAAAAATAATTATTCACGTGAATTCACTTCCACCACATTTCTTTTATAAGAGTACTTTTAAATTACTTAACGCTTTCACACTTATAAAAAAAAAAAAATTACCAGTTTGGTTACTTTTCAAGAATTAAAATTTCGTTATCTCGGACGGGAAGAGTGTTGTGATATGACAGTTAAATTCTGCCGTCGATCAACGCTACCCATGAGCGATTAGAGGTAATCGTAAATCACGGCAGCGTCTGCATAAATCTCTATACATATATTTTGGACTTTAATATCGATTGTGGCCGGACGTATACTCCGTACAAAAATTACAATAATCACCTGCGTAGGCATCGCGATATAACCTCATCATCATCATCATTATTTTGCACGTTTCAAAGAATACCAAGATTCTTGATCATCGAAAAATTATAATATGAATGAATCTTTGAATGACTAACGACGATGAATATTAGTCGAATAATGTGCCGCGATTCGATACACTTCGTTCCGGCGGAATGTGACTATTTGTTTTTTTTTTTTTTATCGTATATGCGAAGTGTAACGAAGACGAAACTCCTCGGAGTGATTTTCTTTTTCACCTCGACATTTCACTCATTCGTTTTGTCACACAATGTTAAATCACAGTGTAGCGTGACCTCGACATTTACTGTCCTGCGATATGCTTCGATCTTACGGACCAAGAGACCGCGTCAGAACAATAACTACTACTCGAGATTTTTTCAATCTTTATCACTCGATCGATAGTCGAGACAGAGAAAGGGAAACGCAACAATACCACTGATTCCTATTTCTATTTCTCCCGGCAATAAAACTGCGAAATCATAGATGATGCGATTTGTACCGCGAGAATAGTTGCGACTCTGAGGGCATTATGCGGCGATTCAGAATATAGAGATGCCGTACCATGCGACACATTCTTTTCATCGTTATAATGCTTCTAAGATAGACGTCAAGTTGCGGGAAATCGTTACCACGGTAAATAATAAAAATATGAGAGTTTGAAACATAATTCCCTCGAAAATGTTGGTGACGAAAAATTATCAAAATATCGGAAGTCATGTCGAAGTTAAAAAAATGTATGTTATTGCCATTCGGAATCAAAAGAAAAATTGTTGTCGCAAAAGCTTTCGAATAACGGTAATTCATCGATGTTTTGCCAATCGCGTCATTCGGCTATATACTACTATTTAATTTCACATTCGTTGAATGGTACTTTTATCCTATTGACATTATCACTTGTAGAATAGGATTAATCTCCATTCGATTATTCCCATTCATTTTCCAATACGTTGAGTGACATCCTTATTCCAGAACACAAATGTCATGCTAATACCATTCAACAAATGTGAAAAGTTACGATAGACTGAATACCAGTCGCTGAACAAAATTTATCTCATTCCATCAATGAGAATTCCGTGATAATGTATCTTGACCGCTGTGTGCATTGTACTGCTGCTTCATCGTGCGTCAAAAATCAAAGCAGTCTCAGCGTATATGAAAATCTTAAAAAAAAAAAACGAAAAAAAGTCCCCTACCGTCACAGTTTTCACCGTGACAAAGATGATTTCGTAGATGTGAAATGTCACAGAGGTCCCCAGCGAGCAATATCTCTCATCCAACTCGATATCCATTCGTCGCGAGTTTGCTGTCGAGTGATAGGATTCGCCAGAGATAGATAGACACCGCAGTACCGACCAGCGGAGAGATAAAAATGGTAAAATTCAGGCTCACCTCACAACGGGAATGTACATTTTATCTTGAAAATTCGACACCTTTTCACCGATCGTAAATTCAAGTTTGGAGTCCGGATACCTGCGGGGATACGTAGCCGTATGGGTTTACATGTATACAGTACCGATTCAGGATATATGACACAGTTGGTAGTATGGTGTATGTCAGTGTCGTGTAGAACGCGTCTCCAGTGGATTGGCAATTGGTTCGCACGTTTTCGCGTACGTGCACTCTACGGTCTGAGGGAGGTAGCCTCCCCCCTCCCTCCTCCCCCCCCGCCTTCCCTGTCCCCGTCGACAGGTGGTAGAAAATATACAGCCTGCACTCTTCGCATGGACTCGGCAACCCCTACCAATGTCGTCTTATGCCCGCTGTGGGCCATTCACTGGCGAATCTCACCGCTGCCACGCGCACTCGCGTGAGTCTCCACTCGAACATATATGCATCGCATGTAATGCAATCGCATGGTTTTCCATACGCTTATCCGTATCGTATGTCGCGTAGATTCTCACCCGCGATGCTCTGGTTTGATCGCTGGGGAACCATTGCGAATTCCATAGCAGATTTCCTCGCGGAGGACATCGGAGATTTATCCGTTTCTACGGTACCATTAGTCGACTATTGCCCACTGCGAGACTTCGAATCTTTTCCATTCAACATTCATTCGTTGCGATGATAAAACGAAATTTTCGACAAACACAGCGAAAAATGTATTCTAATAAATAAGAGCAAAAAAAAAACGTCCGCAGGGATCAGTATGATTTTAAACTCGCTGCACATGACATTGGTGATATACTGAACGCAACGCTGCCTGCTGTGACTTAATTGATGCATAACGCTGTCAAATTTCTACACGCCACAGACATCCGAATAGTCCAGAAATTGCTGAAAGGTCATTTTAATAGGTAAGTACTTTCTGCCTTTTTGAATGAATGCCTAATAAACAAACTCGTATGATCGATATAAAAATGATGCAATAAATAACAAAGAACTGAGAAAAAGACAGAAGGAAACTTTGGAAGCGATCTTTATTTCGTCGATATCATTTTATGTATATATATAGGTATATATTTTTTTTTCCCAATATCATATTCCAATTATAATGTAATCGTTTCCAGTCACGCTGACAGTAGCGTAGAGAGGACTGGTGATAAACAAATTCACAAATATAGGACAGACGAAAAAAAGGTGCAGTAAAAGAAAAATCTAGCAATCGGTAACGCATTAAAAAGCACAGTAAAACGATCGGAACCCATCCCCGGCGTTGTTTTCGCAAAAATAAAAAAGTTTCTGGGAACGAGAATAGTTTGCGCGAGCGACCCATTATCCACCTCCATAGTCGCCACCCCCCTTTTTTTTTTTCGTTTTTATTCATACCGTATTTGCATTCTTTTTATCGGGCCTCTATCTTTTTTCATCCTCACCTTTCTCTCGCCTCTTTCACATCGTTCTTCCTCGTTCTAACGATCGTGTTTTGGGGGGATGGGGGGAGGGGGGAGAAGGAGAGCGATGGAAAAATGGTATACAGCGCGCTGGTACCGTCGCCGCGCTTCGTCGTCGGGTAAAGCTCCCTTTCCTTTTCCATCGCAAAAGCAGCGCCGCGCCACCTTAACCAAGGACAATGATAAAGAAAGCTTTTAAGTTCGGAATATCGGTCGCGACCAAATACTCCAACGACGAAGCGCGACGCGCGCTGCAATGGTGCACAGTATTGTGCAATCCGTGGACCCTTCTACTTGCCACTGCTGGCCTCACTCGCTTTCCATTGGGAAATCTCCGCGTTGTGTGTATTACGCTTCAGGATGGAGGAAATCGAGTTTATGCTTGTGTGTGTGCGTTTGCGTATATAAACGCGCGTCGTTGTTATGTATACACACAATCGTTTCTTCTTCTCGTCTTGCTGGAACTTTTGAACCACACAACTTCATTCTATCTGAACTGATAAATCTTAACGAGTCTTTGCCCGGTTCACTTCGCGATGGCGAAAGTAGACGAATGATTCAGTGATTAACTGATGATTCTGTGCAGTGTGCCAAGAGGAAATATTACGCTACGGTATCAGCCGGTGTAACGGAGATAATTACGCTGATAAACACATTTTTGTCATTGTCAAGCATCGCTCTTTCTATGTCCTTTACTTACGGAGGTCCATGATGAATGTTGCGCGAAATAAGGAATAACGATTCATCATTCCGGACTGTTAATTTTCTATTTTGCGATAGAGTTATCACATTTTACGATAAAACTTTCTCGTTCTCGCGCTCTCGGAGCGGAAGCTTGATTTTGGTTAAATAAAAAAATAATTCTGATATTGTAGTGATATAATGTTTAGAATCTTCCAAAACGTCGAAAAATAATGTTTAGAAAAAAAAATTCTTTCAAGTTTTAGTGACATATACGCAGTTTCCATGCAATATCTTTTCCTATTTTTTGACGAAAATCGCGGTCTCACCACGCCTCGATTTTTTAAAATTTTCAACGTTTCATCAAATTTCAAGTAACAATTTTATCAATATCTTAAACAAAAATATTCATAACTTATGAATAACTTAACCGATTTGAATCAAATTTAAACCCTAATACCCTTAGCGGTCACGTAACTCGTATGCAAAGTTTCAGTCGGATTGTTGAAAATTTGAAAAATTTAAAAGTTCATAACTTTCGAATTCTTCGACGAGAAAATATCTCAAGATCTTTTTTTTTTTTCCACAAAACCAAAGCTTCTTTTACTAGGAAGCCGGAAATCGGTCAACTGACTTTCTAATACAGAGGCTTTTTAAACGCCGATTTAAAAAAATGAGGACGCGATGTGCATCTATTTTTTTTCTCTCCTTGCAAATTCCGGCGTTGGGGTGCTATTTAGGTCGGAACATTTGTTTAGCCGTAATTAATCCAAATGATAGCCCCGTCACTGCAGCGTAGCAGCAATGGTTGCAGGAGACAGGTAGGATTCGATACGAATCCATACCGTTTTGTAGTCGCTATTCTGGCGTATGCGAGATCATTGATAACAATATTACAACTATACTTACACATCGGGAAATATTCGTCGTGTAAATGTGAATTATTAAGCATATAATAATCACGTGATGATAAAGACCGGTCAAAAATATTTTGTAAATTGTTCAATATGTATTGCATTAGAGTGTATATTCAGAACGCGGATACATACGCACCCACCATCGTCCGCGTTTCTCCCGTTTTCACGTACGCACCTCTTTCCTCCGCTCGTACCGTCCGCGCCGTGGCATCCCGCCTTGTATATTTATTGCGATGGGTTTCGGAACAAAATACCGCCGTTCCCGCCGAATTTATCGTATCCCGGTGTGCAAATATCCCGGATTCGCAGTTTTTTTTTTTTTTTTTTCTTTTCATTCCATACCCACTCTCGGTACAATTACCTCGCGTTTTTATTAATATACTCGTTTTTTGCGTTGCTTTTTTTTTTTTCGCTTTCTTTCATCCATTCGCCGAAACGTCAACGCGCGTAGTATGGCAACGATGCACAACCAGAGCCGATGAATTCAGTGCGACAAGGAATCGTGATTTTTTGGCATTTTATATCTTTTTATTCGTGCGCTTTTATACGAAGTTCTGGTTTAGATACCATATTGATTCTTTGCCGCATTATACAAGTTTCTCAGGGCTTCTCGGTTCTTTTGTTTCTGATTAAAAAATCTGGTTAAATTGCTCGGTTAATTATTGGTTCTTTAAGCAATATTTTTCATTTTATTTAAATCAATTAATCGGTCTATATATTTATTTATTTATTAACTTTGATAAAAATAGGAAGATTAATTAAAATCTTTCTTTTCTTATTTAAGTAAGGGGCGAGTGGTGCAAAATGGATCAGATAAACAATTTGGAATCATTAACCAACAGAATACATCGAAACAATCTTCAAGACATAACAGTTATTTGGATGACAATGGCGAAAAAAGTAAGCAACTCTGCACGAGTGCACTAAAGCAGAACTTTTTTGCTTTACGTACGATACTCAAAACTGCATCGCGGTAAATTCTGCGTAATTTATATCCTCATCTTATATATATATTTTTCACGTTAAATTGTCACTTCCGATGAGTATATGACGGGAGACGAAATTCTGCGTTTGGTATTGCACTTGTCACTCATACAATGCAGTGTCGGATTGTGTGTATACTGTGGAGTTGAGCTTTTCGCGAACTATGTGTCTCGCACGCGTAAACGGCTTCAATGCCCGACAGCAATGCTTTGCGGCAATGCGGTGGCTGCCGCACAGGCCAGAAAGTTCAGCGCGACGACACAATGGCTTTTAGCGCGAGAGCCGCAGCAGTCTCGGTTAAAAATGCTTTCACGCTCGTCCGTCGTCCGCGAGTTTCCGTAGAGTTCGACACACGTTTGTTTCGGACCGACCACCCGGGCTCAACGGCCGAGGAGACGAGTCTGAGGCTCTCTATCTGTACTCGATGTGCTGTTTTCTTTCTTTTCTTTTTTAGTTTATTTTATTTACTTTGTTCTCTCCCTTTCTATGTTTTGCGCACTTTCTCGTTTCTACACCTAAAGCTTTTGTCGGGGTTTTTCTTTTAGTCAAGACCTTGCAGGACCTCCTCTTCCCCCCCTCCCCCTCCTCTTGAGATTCGAAGCACGACTAAACCTTTCAAGTCTTAATTGGACATATGAGACGTCGGGATTTATGAGAGAATCATATAAAAATAATATTTTATTTTTCATTATATTTTTTTCTTAACACTGCTGTGATGAAAAACCTTTTACCTGTCGATTCGAAAAACGAGTAAAGTCATTGATTTTTTTTCTCAAAATCTTACGACGCTCATAAAATCATTTTTTTACCGAAAGCTCCATGTACCACGGCATGTGGCATGACATGTTTTGCAACGCCTTACAAAATTTAATTTGAAGGTGATCGACATTGGCAAGAAAATAATAAATGTAAGAATATTGAATTTGAAAAAAAAAAAAAAAAAAAAATGTTTGTACGATACAAAAAAGGGACAATGCTCGTTATTGTTTCCTCCAAATTTCAGTAAAACATATTCAGTTGTCTTTTTTTTACGCGCGTTGAAATTTTCTCAAAAATGCCTCTACGTACGATAACTCTTGCGAATGATATTTTTGGCGATTTTGAATTTTTTTAATTTTCGAAAAAATAGGTACCGACTTTCTCGTAAAGGTACTTTTTAAAAGCCGATTTATAATACGAGGAAGCGACGTGTAAATTTAATCTGCACCTTCCTTAATTCATCTCGATCGATCGCTCCGCGTCTCTTACCGTTAATCATGGAACCACATGATACTGTATTGACCCTTAACCCCCACCGGTAGAAAGGACGAACGGTCGAAATTGAAGAGACGTGTGTCCTCGGTACATCGAAGTTGGCTATGGTAGCCAGCAGCACAGAACGCATTGACTGTTGCCGATACCTCTGCTTGGCACGTAAAGACATTCCTCTGGATGAAACGAAAGGTCCGAGGTAGCAGCGCTCAAAGCTCGTATTGAAACCGGTAATATCGACTGACTGTGTACTGAGACATGAGTATAGAGTGAAGCTGAGGTAGAAGGTACAGTTGATATAGAAACTCTTGCCCGCTGTTGCCTCCAGTAAAAGCACGCGGCCCGCAGAGCGATAGACCAGAAGTTTGACTAGAATCGCGAATCAACATTGCGCTTTCTGTACACCGAAACTCATCCTCCTTCTACGCCCGCCATTTCCTAGTCAGCCCTCGACTTTTCCTTGATCTCGGGCTGCACGGAGATACCAAGTCGTTCTCCACTTCTTTCTCCGCGCGATTCCTTTTTCCCCACTCATGGAAAACTCTTCGCCCGTGGGGCACAGAGACTTGATCGGGAGTGGAAAGTTTTCTTCGTATCGATGAAATAATTACGTGACTGGCATAGCACCCTATCCCGTCGCCTAATGCCTACATGTACACGGTATATATTCTGCTTATCCTACAGGACCCGTTCGTGACGGGGATTTCAAACGCTGAAAGGAATTCTTAAAATATTCTTGCAGTAGTGGAATTCTGTCTTCAATGGTATCTTGGTGTGACGATCTGTAATGAGGGAAGCGTCTATGTTAAGCGGCAAGACGAGTTTTTGACGAGTATATCGATATCGAGTAAAGGTGCAAATAGCGCCAGGACACCGGATTACGTTCTCAGATCTTGTTATTTGCGTGATATTGTTGCCGTGCAATATTTCCTTAAATACAATTGAAAACTGTATAGCGTAATGGTATGGTTTACCTATCCTTAGGTCGCGATGTTTTATCGGTGGATGACCCGTTAACGAGAAGTTTCTCACAAGAGATATACTGTAGTCTGATTCACCGTAAAGGGTCCATCTATTTAATTTTTATGGTCATTTGCACATATAACTGCGTATATATGTGGAGGCATCGATGACGTTTACTCAGTACAAGTGATTTGGCAATGAAATGGACCTTTTCGAGGCTCGAGCCGACATAGTAGTTGCATAATATGTTTAATAAGTTCATTTTTGACGCACCGATTCTGAAAAGTTGGTTTCAGTAGCGAAATATTCGAAAGGGTTGTAGAACAATAAAATATCAAATGGGTTTCCCTTTTACGAAAAAAAAAAAACAAAATCAAATCGCAAAGTAGAACTTATAACATTGCTTTCCCATTGTTTCAGCTTTCACGAAGCTTCCTCTATGAGAAAATATGGTGATCGATTTTTGTTTTCTCATGCTGGAGGAAACTTCGTAAACGGTGAAAAATTATGAGAAAGCTACCAGATTCTACTTTCCGATCTTATTTATATGCTATCGATTTGTGTAAAGAATTTCAACTTGTTAACTCAATACTTTTAACACTTAGAGCGCAAAGCAGCATTTCAGCAGCAAATTAAAGATCAAAATCTGAAAAAATTCATACGTATTTAGAAAAATGAACGAATCATTTTCATAAAAAAAAAAAAGTTGTATTACCAGAAATTTGTTGAACAATTTTTTTTTTTCATCGATTTGTTAATAACATTTTGCAATTATTATTATGGAAAATTAATCTTTTCAGTACCTTTAATATGCATGATTTTTTTCAGATTTTTATACTACCGAGAAGTGTTTGCAATTCCCTCTCATTTTCCACGAACTTATTATGCGAAATGAGCATCACGCGCTGTATCTACTTTAATTCGTTTTGAAATCCATAAACTTTAAAGAATTTCAGGTCAAACTTCAGGTTTTTTTTTTTTTTTTTTTTTTTTTAAAGCTATACGTGATAATAAAATGAATTTCTTCCACATGGTCTTCCGGAATAATCTACTGAGTACTGCATAATAAAAAAGGTTTGCAAAAAATAATAGCGCGATTCTGGAAGCTCCATTTTCCAATTAATATCCAGATGTTTTTCATAATTCTTTTTCCAGTTTCTATCCTCAATTTCATTCCGAGTATCTTTATTTCTGCCCGGGAGTTAGCCGCGACGCCGATGTGACGAAAGGGACTCTCGAGAATCGAGTACCACTAGACGCAGTAGCAGCCTTGTGGTATACAGTACAATCCATTGTTTCGACGAGTCGCTCATTCGCCATTTACAGCATTCGTTGAACCCCCCACGGCGCTCAAGCCCCAGGGAGAGACTTTGTGCAAAGTCCCTGGAATGCTTGCATCCCGACGGGTGTTATGTGCTCAAAGTATAGGCACATCGTGACGCGATACTTGAATGCGATAGGCGCTCATGATTAGGCTTTAAGTCCCCTCAGAGGCTTCACCGTTACGGTAAACCGGGATCGGCGATACAAAGGTGACATTTTCATGTACACTTTTCTGCACTGGAATCAACGCGCTCACGCAATTTTAATCTGATATTTACGTCTCAACGACCGTCGTTCGAACCCCCGTAGACCTGTGAAATACAAAAATACCTTAGGTAACTACTCCACAGTACATCTGTACGTAATATCGGAATACCGGTTAACTTCGGGTAATGAAATCAGTGAGTTCATTTGGCTTAAGCGATATCGACGTATCTACAGATTCGTAGAGTGGACCAGAACGCTGACGAAACGATGTAAATCGTGTTTTATGGGATTCGCAGAATGGCCTCAGTTTGGTTGGATTCTCACAGATGTTCTCGTGTTCTACGAGTGTCTTTCATTCGTCATCATTGGCCAAAAAGTCGGGTTGGTTTGAGTCTTTCGAATAGTGATGGTGTGAGGCGCTCTACTGTATTGGTATCGATCACTCGGGGTGGCAAAATTCGAAGAAACCGGGAATAGTCGAACAAACCGTCACTCAATTATTCGTTCATGCGAATTTTCAAATTTTTTTTTCTTCCTCATAAACGAAGTTAAGAGTCGCAGAAGAAAAGAAAAATAAAAAAAATCCCGACAGACATATTGCAATAAAATTTAACAAATTTTCTTGGAACAGTATTATCCCTCTTTCGGGGATACTTAACAAGTATAAGAGTCTCAGTTTGAATCTACGTAATGGTGCAGTGTTTGAAACTTTTACCGTGAGACCTCCCCTCGAGGGATGCTAAGAGCTACAGGAACGAGGATGTTCGTTTGAAACGGGTGTAACAGAGTTCTGGAGAGGTGTATAGGAAAGACGAGTGCTCGACGAGGGTGAAACTAAAGCGAAGTGGAGGGGCTGGATGAAGGGGGAGGCAAGCGAGGAAGGCGTTTAGGCAGGAAATGATGAGGAAGGGTTTTGGAGAGCACGCAGAGTTCGTATCGCGGAGAGTTTATATCGATCCTTAAATTTTCGTCACCCGGGCTGCATCCGCGGGTAGAGTTTGCCGTACGCGTACCTATATGATGAATTTTCGTTCATCGGCTTTGCCCCTCCGCCAAACCGCGTTTTGCAACCTATACCTTCCGATATTAATAAATTATCCTATGCCTAGGCTGGCCATCAACGCGTTCATTAATCACTGCGAATATGAGATGCACCGTAACAGTGCATGTCATTCTCTTCTCCACGGCCTACTCTAAAACTATAGTATAATACTGTACTGATTCTATACCGGATTCTCTCGCGCGTAATCCGCTGCAGTGCTCGCCGTTCGTGCGTGTACAAGGAGGCGATCACGTCGGAGGATGCAGCGGAGAGTGCAGAGGGGTAGGTAGGGTTCGGTGTTGGTGTGATTTTGACTGTGTTGCGCCGCTGCTGCGAGTGATTCCCCGGGGTTAAGCGTACGTGCCTGGGCTTGAATGCCATCATGCCGCCAGAGTCAAATGCGATCGTCAAAATACGACGAGGGCATTATCCGTTGCGCAAAACCTGCTCCGTTAGCTGCAGTGTCATCGCCAGGAGTTAAACGACGAGACGATACGATGCAGGGGGGGGGGAGGGGTGGAGGGGGTGGAGGCAGGGGGAGTATGAAAGGATCTCTATTATCACGATTTACAATTAAACAGCGTAATACTCACGCCTGCGTCTAAATATTATACAGTGTGCAAGTTGATTGAACCGCAGGATCAGAAATTCCGCATCCGGTTTCCGTATTATCGACCCGCTTTTACGTCGAAATCGAGAGATTAAATCCGTCAGCGCTTCGATGTTTATTTTTTCATTGTTTTTTCGAGATTAAGATTCAGTTTATTTTATGGCTGAACTACGAAAAAAATCACTGTAATTCTACCGGCTACATGGAAGCATATAGAACATGTTATTTTTACAAAAAGAACGCTTTCGTTAATGCAATTATAAAAAAAAGTGTTATGGTTTTTTTTTTTCCTCATAGAGGAAGCTTTGTTTTTGTAATATTTTTCGAGTGTCTTATGTCATCTTTTTTTTTTTCTCGAGGTTCATGTTTTCTCGAGGTGAATATATGCGTAAAAAGTTCTGAACATTTTAATTTTTTAAGTTTATCAAAAAACTATTTGAGCGCTGAAACTTCGCACACGAGTCCAGTAATCATTAAGGATGATAGATTTTTTATTTATCGCAAGTCGGTAAAGTGATTTAAAAATTGTAAATATTCTCGTTGGTGATGTTGATGAGATTTTTACTTGAATTTTGATGAAACGTTGGTAAAAATGAATAATTCACAAAAAATGCTTTCTCTTAGTAGAAGCTTTATGAGTAAAAGAAATTAATGTTGAAGCGATGTGGAAACTTATTATTTTCAGGATTCTTTACAATGTAGAAATCATTTTGCTGGAAGATTACCGATATCAGGTAAGTCGAGTTATCGTTCGATGAATAAACAACACGGTAGCGAATTTTCTACTCAGTGATTCCATTCACTCACCTTTGCCTTAATATAGCTCGACAGATTCTTTTGCATCGGGCCGTAGTTTATGGCGATTGAGTCGACGCTGACTATTCCCGACGCCCCTATGTCAAAATTGTATTTGCCTTTATCGGGCAGAGAAGGGTTCCTCTTGTAAGAGCGGAAAGTGGCGAGCGTCACGGTACGTTATAAAGAAAAGCGAAAATAAAAAAAAGAACGAAAGCCCGAAGCAACGTAGAAGAAGGAATATGCATTGAGTTGAGACTCCGAGGGTCGAGGGTCGAGGGTGCGAGAAAGTTTCGAAGGGTGGTAAGTTGAGAAGGACCTT
Source organism: Buathra laborator (assembly GCA_934046635.1). Classification (NCBI taxonomy): domain Eukaryota; kingdom Metazoa; phylum Arthropoda; class Insecta; order Hymenoptera; family Ichneumonidae; genus Buathra; species Buathra laborator. Next base: position 16,317,356 of record OW203892.1, read on the forward strand.
CCGCACAGTAGGGGTAGTAGTGGCAGGAGGGCACCGCTGCGCTGTACGAAGGTCGTTCAAGTAGTTGGAGTATGCCTTGTGCTATAGGTATAAGTATAAGTCTACGGGGCATTCCATGTGGGAAATCATCACGTGGAATCTTCGATCTTTTTCTTCAATTGTTTTGTTGTATTCGCTCGCTGACATCTCTACGTATTATTAATGTAAATAAACGTGAAAATACAAAATATAATAAATCTTTAATAAAATTTCAACAATTATAATAATTTTTTTTTTACCATTAAAAAAGAAATGGTAAAACTTCCTGACACCATACATTGTTGCTTCAACTTCAACTTCTAGTTTTGGAAGAATTTAAAACAGGAAAAAAAAAGATTTTTTTCACTTGGGAAGGGTGGATTGAATAATAATTCTTACAAAACCGATTTTTTATTTGAAACTTTTTATTAAAACTTTTCATTTTGTCGAACCGTTGTATCGCCGTTATTTTGCGAAAGTGGCGATCATCGTCGAGCTGTGAAACTTAATCTAATCGACAGAAGGTCATATACCTCATGGAACGGCCCGTATGTACCTGAACTACCGATATATACCATCGCAGTATGTACGCAAGCTTCAGCAGCTACCCAAATACGCGAAGAACTTTAGGCATGGCGTCTGCCATCGTTTTCCTTCTTCTCCCGCTTTCCCTTCTTCGCTCTCATCCCCTTCTCCGTTCCGTGTACGCCGTCCAGAGCCGCTCTCTCCCGTCTTGATCCCATCAGAAGTTTCCAGTATGTTTATAATCCACTAATCGCTCGCTTTCCTTCTCTGGCACAATTAAAAACTTGGGTTGGACGCACCGATGCAGTGAGCGTAGTGGAGCTCCGAAGCCGCGCATTCTGCTATACGGATTCTCGCTGTACGGGTGCACGAAGAATCCCTCTGAAATCAACGACTTTTCACGATGGAACGCCACTTTCCGTAGCCAATGGCTCTTCATTGTTCGAAGTTCATTTTGCGGCTCATAGACCATCGAATTTTCTTTCCAATTTTAGCCCCCTCTCCCCTTCCTCGTCCGTCGCGCCAACCTCTACTGTTTGATCTTAGCACTAACGTGCAGAGAAGGCGGCAACGTAATTCGAAAATACCCGATCTCCGTGGCTCAGGTAAATGAAAACTTTTCCTAAGTTCCTTGCTCGATTTATTGGTCACGGATTAGTTAAGTTATAATATCCGTCACGAAGTAAAAAAAGAGCGGAACATAGTTGTTTGTACTAATTTAGATGAGAAAACTTTTTCCTCGTGATTTTCGAAATAAAGACGATGTGAAAGGATTATAATATCGTGGAATTTCTAATATTTATGACACTCCTTTCTGCTACGACGTAAATCGGTATCGGGAAACGTCGATTTTTCATCGTTTTTCTCATCTTCTTAATTGCGTTAATTCGCAATGAAACTGTCGCCTATATTGGTCTTAAAAAAACTACCCAAGTTTAAATCATTTAAAAAATGTTAATATTAAAAAAAAAACGATATTTTTAAAAAGATTTTAATAAATCAATTTCACCAATCAAACTCATTGATTCATCAAAATCTTTTTATCAATCAATAAACGTTAAATGGGTCAAAATGGAACGTCCCGAAATATGGAGATTTCTTAACTGCTGATTGTGAAAATCTCGGAACTATAATACTCAGATAATCATTTATTATTTAACACTTTTATAATAATCCAATATCTTTATCAAACTACTTTTGCAGTCGAGAATTTTGTCAACCATTCCGTTTCGTTTTGTTGGGTCATTTTGTCGTACAAATATTTTTTATTTAGTCCGAACGCGCCAATCAAGTGTAGTTAATTTATTTTGTGTTTTAAAAATTGTTTCAACATGTCCTGCAATTCGATAATACTTGCAAATCCCGTAAGTCAATCAGTTCGTCCCATTCACCCATAACATACTCAGGTATTAGACAAAATTACGTTTTACATCATAAACATTGTTTTGGAGAATTTCCACGATTCTTCGATATTCTGTAAATGTTGAAAATCTTAACGATTACGTTCCGGATAAGTTTGAGGGGAGGAAGGTGGGAGGAGGGGGGAAACATGGAATTCTATTCGAGAAGATGGATAGGGAGGCGCACTCGCTCTCTGCGTTGTACCGTAGTAACTAGCATGCAATCGGGAATTTCCTTTACCCCGATCACAGAGAGACGGAAACACGGGGAGGGGTGGTTAGAGGAATGCTTACTGCGAGCACTCTCGGACGGACTCGATAGAGCCGGACGGGGCCCGGGCTGTAGCCGTTGCTAGAGATGAGGCTGCTATACAAAGCGATTTTACGAATGTTGGACATCTAGACTCTGGGGAGAGGGGCTTTTGCGAGCCAAACGACCTTGCCTCATTCTGATTCTGGTATTCCGCTGCTGTTCAGGTGCTGCGAATAGTAAGGCCTCCTCTGTGTATGTACGAGGGAAAGTTTGGGCGAACAAGCAGCCTACCGGTCACTCCGATACAGAGCTAACACTCGAATACATAGAGCAAAAGCACTTTTGTTGCTTCGTCCTTCGTTGTATTCCAACGCTTTGATCGGAAGGCGTCCGAGAGGCGGGTGCTGCCGGAAAATTTACGTGAGTGGCCACGGCTTTTTCAGGCGCGTTCATGTTGGGTAAACTTGTCAGTAACGAGGAATGCGGATCGCTGTTGTTGAGCACTCGAGCTCCGGTAGCTCATGGTGCCTCACCCTGGTTTGGTTATAGTCGATACTGGCAATAGGAAACTAGTTACCCGCGTTGCAGCAGGTACTAGAGTTACGGTTGCAACAATAGTACAACGCGAGCCTTCACCCCTGACCGGTTCCCCTCGGAACCGCACCCTCCAGTCGATTTTTTTTCGCTCGTGCCATGGAAATGCGCATCCTCCCTACTCGATTTATATCTATGGCTTTTTGCGAATATATTTCGTCATTTGTTTTTGTTTCCCATCGGGTTGTGCGGTGTGCATGGATTCGTCGGCACTGAGGGGAAAGATTGAAGGAATTGAGGGAACGAATCGTTCAATGGTCAATATTGGATAGCAATATCGAACACACACTGGAATTCAAAGGTTCCGGTATACCGGAACATAATATCCTCTGTCTCGTTCGATTTGATTACTTTGGTAGCGTGGCTACTTGATTATGATCCTTGAAGAGCATCGCCATGCGATATCAGCTCAACGTGGGCTTTCGGACATGTGAATTGATGAGAAAGGAGGGTACAAACGAAGCGAGAAAAAAACACGAAACAATAATCCTCTTTTATGATATGATTTTTGTAATATTATTAAACACTTAATGATTAACCATTGAGTTGCTTTATAAAAGAGGGGTAGCCACAGTTTCAGACTTTTTTTGTCGTTGGGTTATTTCGTTCAAAGGGTATACGTCTGTCTGAAGTTAAAAAAATGATTCAAAATTTTGATTTCTTTTGTTAAACAATAAGATGAAATAATTAATTTTCTACTCAAATGTGTATGTATTGAGTGTCTTACAACAAAAAAATTATATTGTCAAAATATATTGAACGGAAAAAAAGATATAATTATAACATAAATTGGTAACCCGTTGATATTATTAGCTTAAATTTAACCCGTTTTGTTTTTTTATTTTTTGTTTTAGATTTTTTATTGTATTGAAATAGAAGTTACTCTTTCAGCGGTCATATATATATGTTTTGAAAGTATTTTTCGACAATCTTTTTTGTCACACTCTCCCCTCTCCTCTCTTCTCTCACGCACTTTCTTTGTCTACATTTACCTTTCAGTAATTTTTTTTTTATTACTTTCTACAGTTTTTTGTTTTGAAAGTTGACTAAAAAAATTTCCTTAAAAAAGATCGATAAAAATAATGCTGTTCTTGACGTATAAATCAGCTTGTGAAATTAATGAAAATGTTACACCAGGTGGGAACAGTATGCTACGCTGACCATTACAATGTTGTGAGGAGCCTTATTTTTAATAAAACTTAATGGTCAGTCTCTCGGCCGGCAACGGGTTTTTATATTTTTTTATGGGTTTATCAAGGCCTATACAATTGGTTTCCAAGGTTTGTACAACGCGTTGGTTATCGTTTACTGAGCGTAGATTATGGAGAGCGCACCCTTAAACCTGTTAGACTAATACCCGACTGAAATCGACCAATCATAGTACAAATAAATCGACAACCATATAAATCTTGGAACTTCGATATATTTTAGATAAAAATATCCTGACACGAAAGCTTTTCAGAAGAGCGACGAAAGAATACACGAAGTTTCAAAAATGCAAAGTCGACTTCCGAAACCAAAACAAGGATAGAAACCAAAAAAAATTCATCATAGGGTCAAAGACTGGTTTTCATATTTCTCAGGACCAAGGATCCGAGTTCAATGTTCACATGAACGAAAATATATTTCACCGTGATCCTCGTCGTTGTCATCTTGGACTAAAATGGGTGACTTCTCGTCGATTTCCAATCATGAAGTGGAAGGCACACACCAGTCAATCGAATAAACACGAGCAGACAGGGCTAGGATTTGACATAAGGCGGGTAGGGCCGGTACAGATAGACAAATCGATATGACATACACATATCCCGATCCTTCCAGCAGTACGATCAAAGCCGGTAAATCGTTTTTCCAAGGAACATCACACACGAACAGATCGGAGAGTTTCTGTCTGGATTCTCCTGAAGGATATGGATCAAGGAAGGGGGCCTCGAAATCGCAGAGGCTGGTGGAGGGGTTGCCTTCCTGCAGGATCCACAATGACGGCTTTGGCGACGCAAGTGGCAGTTACAGCGGTACACTGCGAATGGTGTTTGGGGAGGCCGGGGGGGAAGGGGGGGGGGGGGTGTTCTGTGAGGTGGGTTAGCAGCTAGAGGGTAGGGTGAGGAAGTGACAAGCGAGTGGTCGCCGGCGACGTCGGTGTGAGCGCGCGGGGTAACAGGTCGGATGTCCGGCAGTCCGTCACCGACTATCCCCTCGTATCTCCGGACTCGCCAGTACCCTCGTTCGCGTGAGGGGGGTAGAAACTGGGGAAAGCAGCGCCACAGCACGTCATGCCAGCGCGCCGGGCCATGCCTGGTCATATCGCTGCTATAACAAGTCCTGAATATGCATATATTCGGTTGTATGGGTTAGTACTGCGCTGTGTCTATCCAGTACTGCGTGGCAGGCGACGTGGACCAATATAGAATACTGAGTTCAGCTGTAGCTGTAGAATCGCTGCGTACGTCCGCGCCTCCTTCCCCACACCGTCCATGGCCCGCAGACGGTCATGCTGGCTGCTCTTGGGGGAGAACTACCTATGAAGTTCCAAGCCCCCTCCGCAGTTCCTGTTCTACTGATTTCAACCCCTTCTTGTTCCCTATTCCTCTTCCCAGTCAGCCACTCCTTCCTCTATTCTATCTCTATGTCTATCTCTGTCGACACGCCCCCACCACTCATAGCCCATCATCACTTCTCTATCTCACTCACTGTCCCGACTTCGGTCCCTTCGGATATATATGCCAGTATATATTATACCTACTATGCTACCCTGCATAGGTATCACTGTCCTGCTCCCTGTGCTGCACCTACTCCACCGTCTCATCCCTCTGCCCCCCCAGCTCGATGCTCTGCAACCGCGACCATCCACGCTCTCTCGGTCATCGGCGAAGCACCATTGACGCCAGTTCACTGCCTGCTCACACAGATTTATGGTTGTGTATACTAACGCTAGCCGCTGCTGTTGTATCTGTTGTGGCTCGTATATTCACATCCATCTCGCTCTGTCTCCTCACCCTTTGATATCCCACTTCCGTTCAACTACCACCAGCCTCACTGCATCCTCCTCTTCCTCCCCCCAGTTCCCTCTTGGCTTACCCCCTCTTGCTTCTCGTACAGAACCGCGCGGATTTTGATGTATCGTGTACATTAGGGAAATTCTAATTACCTTGGCTTACCGCGAAACGCCTTTCCTAAAGGAAATATACGCGAGCCGTTAAATTCACCAACACATCCTTTCGTCCTCATGTTTCCGTATCATCCGTTGTCCTCTTCATACCATTCGACCATTTCAACATTCGCTCGGCTCGTCGCAATGAAAAAATGTCAATTATGGACATTTTTTTGAATGCGGAAAACATCCTTATTGAACTACTTTTCCACCGCAAGTGCTTTCAAGGAAACGTATCGATCTTATTTGAAATTGGACATACAATTATTTTAAGGATACGCGAAGTTGACTCACTACTTTTATTACACTGTAACACGATATACTTCATACACGCGCATGAAAGGAAATATCTTTGCAAAGAAATATAGAACAGGTCTGAGCATTCTCTGCAAACGAGCCGTGTACCTCGAGCCTTTTGTCCATTAACTTCGGTGGTTTCGCCGTAAACGAATAGTTAATATAATTCTTCGTCGAAAGTTTTCGTATTTACTACCGGTACTCGTTCTTCGTGAGAGTCAGCGCGCGAACGCTCGTAGTCATTACCGTCAACTGGTACACTCACGCGTTCTATCCGTGACCCAGGACAACAACGTTTTCGTTGAACTTCCCCCTCTTGTGGGTTTCCTTCTTTTCTGCGGTTCCTTCTATTTGCTTATTCTGCATGCTTCGGCATGTTCTGCATATTTCGGGTATTCAACGTACTTATATCTGTTGTTGCTGGCTGTACTCCTGGTGAAATTTAGCTAAGCAAACGCGTAAGACTTTTCATAATTCCGCGGTCCAAGTTGTTCGGACGCCCAGAATTGCGTACCTTTGCTTTACGAGTAATCAGATACGCATTCAAAGTATTCGTTCATAATGCACATTAAATCGATAAAGTAAATATATCTCTAAAGGCAGAACTTCGCTGAAGATGGTCACAGTAAAGATAAATTAATTTGTTGCGCATAGCGTCTGCCGTCGTTACAGAGTCGCATTTACTTCCAAGGTAAATTAAGAACAGTGCGGCAAAACTAAAAGCCGTTGAGTGAATTCATTCTCGACTTGGAGGTTAAATCAAACTAATTGGCAGTCACGATTCTTCTGTGAAGTGACTCCCGACCACCAACTTTATCCGTTATTTTGTTAATCCGATTGGAGGATTCGTGGGGAGGTCCCCTTGTAAAACGCCAATTGCGCGTCCGGCTATGCAACGATTCAACGGGCACCGAGTAGAGCTCGACGACTCGTTTTTCCGGTTTTTTTTTAGTCTCTTTTCTTCTCCTTTAACGATATCCATTCTTTTTTTTTCATCTTTAATCTTTCGGTAATTATTGTTGAACGTCCGCAAGTTATTTTAACTGAGTATCGATCTGAAACCCAAGTCCAGTGCTGTACCGTGCATTGCAGTCACATCGATTACCTTTCAGTCGTTCCCATTGGACAATCAATGAAAATCTTTGCTAAGCATTTCACCAAGAATGCGAGTTCAGGATGACATTATCCATAACCATAGGGATAGAAAAGGGATTCGCGTACAGGGAAACACAAAGAAAATCAATGGGTGTGAGAAACAGAGGGGAGCAAGGACTATGCGACTTTTCCGGTCAATTTATCGAACGAGAGTTAGAGAGTCACGGCAGCGGCGCAAGTAGCGCGTAGCCAACAGCAGGAGCTTTCGGTAGCGCAGTTTCCAAATAAGTGTCATTAGTGGCTTGCGAAAGCACTTGGAAATGTCAAAGGAACCAATATGGATCTGGAAACTTAGCTTCAAGGACCAGCGCCAGCAGTCGAAGGAAAGTACCGAGTAATTCGCAAATGGAAGGCCCCAGGTGAATTAAGGGAAACATATAGCTTCTCCATTACACGGCGTGTAGCTGGCGTATAAATAGAATATAAATTTCTATATATCATACTTAGAAAGAATTAGTTAAATATAGCATGCGACGCCATTATTGTATTTGGTATGCAGGAAGGACGTTTTGAAATACCCGATTTCTTTATACTTCAATAATCTCATTGTTTGTCTCGGCGGTATGTTCTGCGATCTTCGCGAAATGGTACCTATTCCATACCGCCGAGACTGCGTCCTGGTACGTTTTTTGTCCAGGCGTCCAGTCGTGTCTTGCAATCTTTTCGAAAAGGTACCGATTGCATATTACCAAGACTACGTCATGGCACATTAATATACACGAGTACACGAGTTTTCCGTATCTATTTACGCATCCGATGGCATGGTACCTTTCGGCTGACCGTAAATCAAGCGGAAGCGAATGTGTTAATGAAGGGGCAGATCCCCGGAACCTTTTGTAATGACGGCGGCACAATGGTTTACACGCTATATGACTGCTGCTGGCTGTACACTGTACGTGTGTCCGTGCATACCGTTTGTGTGTGAACACGTTCAGGCCCAAGGGCTATGGGTGACGGTCGCATCAACGCTGCGGGAATGCGTGCGATACCCGACGTCCCTCGTCGAAGCACCCAGCCGCAGCATCCACACCCGCAGCAGCTCTCGCCCAGGGAGTGAGTTCCAGTTCCGGTGCGTATTGGCACTCAATCCGAGCTGCGGTGTGCTGACCGTCTCGCGATTCATGACCGTTCGCTCGCTCGTTCCGCTGTATTCCCCACTATCGAGGGATCGTCCTCACCCGTCGCCTTTATGAACCATACTATACGTGCACAACCGTGCTAAATCATACCGAGTGAAATGACGAGAGCTATGGGGTATGCAAGAGCTATAGCCATCCGACCAGGCGATAACCTCGAAACTGACCAGCCCGCCAACGACCCACAAACTCTCGAACGCTTTGCTCGAACCCCCTGCCGCAAGCCGACAAAAGCTTTTCGCACACGTGTATAAGCCATCAAATTATATTTTACCGACGCTTCAGCTTGGAGATCAAATTTCTTCAGGTTCATATGGAATATGAGCCAAAGGCAGCGCTTGGAAAATAAAAGATTTCGTAAATATTTCTCGATCGAGAAGCAACGATGTGGCTGGCCGATAGTATAGAGAATTGCAACAATGCGTAAAATGTACTATGAAAAATCGCAGCGATACATTTTTTACTTCTATTGTCTCTTGAGAATGTTTTATATTCTTCCTGATGATAACAGATCTGTAATTTATTTTACTCGTAGCTTATTATTTGTGTGGCGTAGAAATTGATGACTTGATATTAAAAAGTCGTCTGTGCCCTATTCTGTTTGGTCTCCTCGATTTCTATACTTCATAATTTTTTATACAACTTCATCATTTGATGACTAATATATAATAATTACGGATTATCCAAAAATTCGGCTCGTCTTTCATACATGGCATTAATTATTGATGTCCGCACATAAAATATCTAAATACTATTTAGTAGGAATTACCATATTCTTAACTCCTCTTAACTTAACTGCTTCTTTATTTTAACTCGTTACCATGGCAACGATTTCCCTTAACTGTATTTTCCCTGAGTCCGTTCTTTCCACTCCAAGCGGTATCTACGGACCTCGTACTGTATCTCAATGAAACTCAAAGAAAGCTGTATCATTGGTCAACAAGCAACGTATGCATTTAGTCTCCGCTTGGACGTTCACAACGGTTCGGAAACTAAGTTTCGATCATTAGAAGATTTTACCGTCGCTTTTTACACTGCATCGGATATAAATGAAGCGGTAGGTGAGGAAAACAAATTAGTCATCAAAAGTGATAAGCTGCTGAATTAACTGCTGGCACGTTCAGCGTCGGGGGGATTAAATTTGCAATACTCTGGCAAACCGCTTCCGATCTTTCTTGATGCCACGAACTTTCCGTAAACTTTGCTTTTGCTTGGTAAAAATGTTCATCGTCCATTCCCGGTTTTCTTTGTAAACGTCGCTGAACGGTACATTTCACAGAATTCTTTTTTTCACCCTGTCTGTGACGGAAGATGGGTTGAAAAGCTTCAGTAACAATCGTCGGTCCGTCCGTGGCTGTGCTCTGGTGGAAGCTTCGTGCGTAACACTTTAGTTGAAAGATTACGATGTTCGCATTCGTTTTGTAGCGAAACAGAGAAACCAGCGTACGCAGGCGCATTTTCGAAAATAAAAGCTGCGATGCATAAGATAACTCTATGGTTCATATCGTTATGGCTCTGGCGCTTTCTCCATGTATTCTGGAAATATTTATAACCTTTCCATGCAAATGTTTTGGCATAACTTTATAACAAATAAAAATAAAGAGCAATGAACGAGAAACAAATAAAAAATGTAACAAAAGGCCGTCCGAAATTTTTTGCGAAAAATATAGAAATTGTCATTAATAATGAAGCGATGTGCAATGATCTATATATAATCGATTTTTAATTTCTCTTAAATCCGTGTCTAAAATATCGTATATAATATTTCGGTTAAAAATATGTCTAATCGCCTTATGATTCGCTTTTCTTTAATTCCTTATTCTAAAAATTGTTTTCAGGAGTAAAAAAAACTCGGGTTTGAGTGTACTGTGTTCGTGAGATCACTTCGCCTTTCCGCTATAGTGCATAAGCTGCGAACTTCGTCCGCAAGAGTTGAATTACCGAGACGGTGGAAAGAGAACTCTTTGAACATTCTCTTTTGATAAAGAGAAGGTTCGTCGAACCAGATTTACGGAGTACAAGTTTTCCGGAACTGAAATTACTGTAACTCCGACATTACTGCGAGAGGAAGAAAGAAAGAACTGTGCGATTTGAAAGTTTTATGCTTCCTATTGGCAGTATCAAACCTAAATTCTTACACGTTGTATATTCGTATCGCTTTCGACGGAATAAAATTTTGAAGCAAAATAGTGACTGTTCCTATTTTGACGTTTAACTCACAAAGGGCCATTCTAGTACCATTAAGACAATTAGAAAAAAATGCCTTCTATGAACCAGCTGACTATCGTATTGTTACGACAACGTTTGATTCGTCGATCGAGTTGCATACATATAACCCGGTTTAATGGTAATAAATGTAACTTATAGGTAACCAGTGGGACCATTTTAAAAATTCATTTCAAACATTTATCTGACATTTTCAAACATTTATTAATAACGGAACTTCACTGATAAATAAGCGGTCGATTAAAAGCCGTATGTATGTTCATTGTTTATCAATAAAATACCAATGTCAAGTTATTGGACATTTACAAGTGGTATTTTGTACCACTCGTGGCTAACAGGAGTTGAATCCCTAATCACTCCGAATGAATCACATTTAAGCGGTACTTTCGTCCATTCTTAATTCATGGGAATCTACTGGCAAATTACTGGTGTACAACCAGTTGTAAATTTTCTTGTTCGGTTATCTTGTTTTGTTGTTCGGGATAAGAATACCATTCAACCATTACGAAATCTAACGAGAAATCGAATGGTAGTCTAAGTGAAATCGACACCATTCCCAAAAATTTAGAAAATTTGGCGAAGAGCAATGAGGAGCTGCTGACGAAAAGTTGGTTGCCGACATGTGAAGGTGTCACAGATATATGACGGTATTAAATACCCATGAAGCGCTTGCGGTCACGTGTTGGCGAGTCTCGTAAGCCTTTAGTATATACGGAAGATATGTGCGGATCTTTTGAAATAATTTATGGATATAAAACTGAATTTACGAAAATTGCGAATAAAACATAGCTTTTTATTTGAATGGTAGTAGTTTCCGATATTTTTCCATGTAAATCGGCTGGCTTACCGTGTCCCGTATCCCATTGTAATCCCAACACCCGTGCTTCATGCAATAGATACATATACCTCTCTTTGAGCCCATATAACGGAAAATCTGTGGGAAAAGTTATAAGAATATGCAGCGTCACGAGTAGCCACGAATTTTTTTACAACTGGTGCGGAAGACCGGCGCTCAGCGAGCAAGCGTCGAGGAGCGAGTGGTATGCTGGATGCCCGGAATGGTCTAATATGGTACAGGCACTGTGAACCTGCGGTGCGAATGGTAATGCAAATGCTCGCGAGCCTCAATCCGTTATTCTCTGTCTGCCCCCTCACTTTCCCACGCTGACTCCTCGTAATATGATATTTTTCTCTCTGAAACTTGGGCAGATTATGAGAGTTATATACCGTGAGGTAGGAGGTGGGGGGGAGGGGAAGAGAAAGGGTTTAATCCCTATGAAACACGATGGCAGCGAGGGATTAGTAGACGCAACGAGATTTTAGTTTACTCGACAAATGCCACCAGCGGCGGCTGAAGTGAAATGGGAAATATCGTTGCATTGAAGAGGGAGGCAAATGAAATACGAGAATGGAAAAATAGGAAAATAGAAGAAATACAAAAGAGAACACCGAAGTTTTAACTGGAGATTTTGGTAGCATATGCATTGAACGCAATTACAAAAAAAAATTCTTACTTAAACTTCCAACAATGCATGTCGTATGATTGCGTTTTCACTCGTCACTTTTCCGTTTCTTTAATACTTTCCGGTCATCGAGTATAGTTTTCGGGTATTGTCATTGAACTTCCTGAACCAATTAAGGAAACGGTGAGAAAGACAATTACTGGAATCTGTCGAATGATTATTAAAATTGAACAAATCCTTTTCCGAACGCTTTACAGTTATTAATCGAGAGTAATCCCGTAAGGACTTTACCCAAATTAACAAAGAGGAATTTATTGCTTACGCATTTTCTTTGATCAATACTGAAAATTGCTGCTTGTCTTTCAGAGAACTAAAATTTAACGTATGCTTTGGCGAAAACAAACATTTTGGCAAACAAGCTGTCTAAAATGTACATACGAAACGCACTGCAATTATACGCATTTGCAGGCGCCCCGTTTTTTTCTCTCTACTTATGTTTTGAACCTCAGCATTCCGAAAGGAACATCATTCCTATATACAGGTTGTTTTACTGAAAGTATACCAAGCGCTTTTCATTTGAGAACTGTACGCCTTTAATCAGTACTCGCAATGCGAAAGTGATCTTTACGTACAAAGACCAACTTGCATGAGAGGGTGCGCGGCATACTGAAGGGCACTCGATTTGAAGCCGGAAGAGGTTGGAGGAGTAAAGCGAGCGACGAGTTCATATAGAATGGACACAGTGGCAAAGAGAAGTTAAATTGAATTCGTAAAGTCAAACGAGGACGAGTGTACGCGCTATGCGAACGAGGCAAGCAGTATAGTTTGCACGTATGTTCACAAGTCAATGCCATGCGAATTCTCTGTGATCCGAGGTACAAAATAAAGTTTGGCAAACATTTGCCCTTTTGTGCACAAATTACGCATATCATGTTCAATCCTTTTCACCTGTCATGTCTCCCTTGTTGAAGTCTCCGATTAATTACCATTAGAAGAATCAAACCGAATACCATTGAGTATCCGGTATACTCGTTCATACCGTTCAACACCCGCCGCCGACGCCATGTAACCTTCCACCCATCAAATAACCAACGAACCAACCAACCAACCATCAGCCGTCAACATCAATATCAACCATTTACTACCAACCCACCATCCAATCATCATGTTCAACTGCGCAAGCATCATAACCATTCATTTTCACACAAAAGGTATTTCATTCCATTGACATTACGATTTGTGGAATAGGATCAACTTCAATTACATTGTTCCCATTTGGCTTCTAATTTGTTAAGTGGTATTCTTATTGAACTAACGAACTGACTGTCGGTAGTTAGAGTCTAAGTCGATTATCGAGTCATTATTGAAGTGCCGTATTGCCTGAAACTTCAGCCTAAGAGTTTATTTCAGCTGCTTTAAGCAGAAATAAAGCTTTAGCTGCTCCATTTAATCACCATATAGGACACAAAAATGGCATCACTAAAAATAAACGTATTAAACGGAAGTGGATTATCCCAAATACCTTCTATTTAGGAATTAATTCAAGGAACGCAGAAAATGTTGAGAATAATTCCCTAACTTAAATTTTTTTTTAATCAGCTGCTTTTTATTAATTTATTCGCCGGCTACATTGCAAACTGGCGGACTGACCTGCACCAATATAATATTTCATCTGAAACTCATTTGGCCCGTTGCGCTGCTCATAGCTTCGCTATCTCCTTCGTCCACCTACACCTACATATATTTTCTAGTGCAAGGTATTCGGTATCCTGTATGAACAGCGATATAGAGGAACGACGATGGGCAATGGAGCACAGCAGAGTGGAGCAGAAGGCCGGTTTCACCGTCGCAGCACGAGGAGTACCACTGAAAAGTGACGTTACTATTAGAGAAGCTACATTGGGATTGTATCTACTTTGAAAGTACCACGTCGGCCTTGAGAGTGGAGTCAGGCTGCACATGAATGAGAGGACGAATGATATAGAAGGAGGCTGTAGTGAACGGACGGTAGTGTATGTCCGCGATAGTACATTGAGCATTGTAAGTAGTGAATGCCGCGTTCTATGAGGTCAGACAGTCGAGCCAATCATTCCGGCATTGTTGAACCCTTCGCTTGGTTAGAGGTGGGTTTGGAATAGAGAGTCGGAGAGATGGACGGAAGATCTGGAATGGGATAGAGGAAGCCATTTATAGAGAATCTATACATTACGGCTTATCAAACAATAATTCGGTAAGCCGCTCCCTTTCGATAAGCTTGCTCTCCCTTTCCCACTGTCTTTGTCTCTCGAAACTGGCACTGGGCACTGTCGTGCCTTCATGATCTATTTATGATTCGCTGGAAAAGCGGATCCTGGGTGGAGTTTTCTTCATACCAATGCATCTGCATAAATACCATTCGGGTACCATTAGCTCTAGCAAGTAGTATTCATACCTTGGAGCTATGATGCACAGCGCTGTATGGGTCCATATGCTTGAATACTTTATACTTTCCTCCTATTCCGGAAAATGATTATATGTAATGATACATAATAATTCTTTCCTAGAATTACAGAATGTCCAATGCGAACGGTAACAAGATTCGGATTCGATAGTAAATCAGCGTTCGGAAGGAAACAAGATAGAGGATAACACGGATGGGTCAAGCAAGATTAGGCAAAGCCTCAAAACGGTTCGAACTCTATCCTCTCCTGAGACCTATTTATTCACTCTAAAGATAAACGAGAAGCGACGAAATTACAACAGATAACGGAAGACGAGAGAAAGGGTAAAGTAGACAAGATGATGAGAAGAGAAAGGAGAGGTGGCGGCAAGCGCAAATTAGGTTGCCTGGGCTCAGACTCGATCGCATTATCCTCAGTATCCGTCGTCTCTTCATTTGATATAGCGTATCCATCCGCTTCGATCCTGTTGTAATTGCTGTCGAGTGTAACCATTTTCTCGGACTTTGTCAAACGCGACAAAAGTGTAGGGATTTTGTGAACGTCTTTCCAGACAAATAAAAGAAGTAATTGTTCAACAAAGGCTTTTCATAATAATCCGTTAAGCCGCGTTGGAATATCATGATAAAAATTTAAAATATGGAATATAGCTAACTTTTCGGTTTAGTATAATTTTTTTTTTTTCATTGTTATTATTCTTATTACGTGAAAGATGACTTTGAGAAAAGCGCTTCCAAGGAAATGCGAACAAATTTTTAATCGAGTAAAATTATTTTAATAAGATTGTCTCTCTTGTCACAGCCTTCGAAAAAAAAAACTAAAATGAAAACGATTTATCGATTTTTTTAAAACTTGAAAAAATTATACATCGATCATTAGATTATCGTGAATATTGACGTTTAAGTGAGTCGAAGACTTCCCGTTGCTGTAGAATAGAACAGCTTTTGACGTACAAACTAATATTAATGTAAGACAATTCCACTTTAACTGAATTGAAAATCTTGAAAATTAAACTCGCTCTATCCGAATAATAGTGGAGAGCGGTATGTATCGATTTCCTGTCTGTTCGCCTATCCTGCATTAGCATAGTAGCACTGATGTCGTTTCTATCATAATCGGAGGAACGAGAAATCGGAAACCCGACAACTCGTACATCCCCCCACACCTCGGTTACATTCAATATCCTTGCGTATCGTCATTTTCTCCAACATTCATCGGTGTATTATAATTATTTCAGTAAAACTGTGTAATCCGGCTTTTAGGTTCCTATTGTTCATCATATTAAAGCGAACGGAAATAGGCAGAGAAGCAAAATAACATATTACGGTGAAACGCTCAATATTAATGTGATTTATCCGGAGACCAAATGAAAAATAATCAAATCAAAATATCTAGTTGATTACTGCGCAACCTGAAACGTAACATATAGATTTTTTCGATAATTGCGGTACCATATTTACCATTCGGACCTGTAAAATTGGTGATTGGTGATGAAAGAAAATAAAAAATGTAATTCGTTTTGTGTCTTTCCGAGCTATCAAGTTGAAACATTGGGCAAAACTGGAACCACCACAAAGCATGTATGGCACTGAATTCGGAAAAAATTGATACAGCGGTTCGTATTTCACAAAATAATTTTTTTTTTAACAATGACCCGATTTCATTGAATAAAAACGTTTTTTTATCAAGCTAGTCTGCTAATCCTCGGAAATTAAGCGACAAATTAATAAAATATGGTAAAACCGTCTTTTGACTCGATATAAGAAAGCGATTTGGATCCCTTTCTTGGGCTGCCATGTTATTTATTGTCTCGCGAATTTATGCATCGTGGTCATTTTACCAGTAACGTATTACGAATCCATCAAAATGTATACTCATAATTCGAACATTTTCAATCTTTTAAAGATATTATTAATTTGAATAAATACCCCATTCGGATCCCGAAGAACATCGTGCAACTGGAACTCATTTTACCCAAATGTCTACTGCTATGTGCTTCAATGATTCGATATTTTCAAAGATGTCGGGATAACTTGATGACATATTTACATGGGCAATTTTACGTCAGTAGCCCATTTTCCGCCAATCACGCATATTTATTTACTATATTAATTTATATATTAATTTACTTATTTGTGATGCAATAAACATACTCGACGAGAATTTTTAATTTAATAAAAAAAACGCAAACTAAAGCGCCATTATTAAAAAGGTTCCTCAGCTTGGACTTTGAAATTCGCGTCGATAATATCGGTATCGCAGCGGGAAATTCTGGATTCAGATTAAAAATAGGGTGTATGACAGGCGTAACGCTTATAAAGATAAAACAAACTTAGATTCTGCTGTTCCGTATTCGAATAGTGAACCCTCTGACAAGTTCAAGGCGGAATGGAAGAAGCCATGACAACGAGACCGGGGAGAAGCAGTCCCGGATAGTACGTCCTTCGAGGTATACCAGCGAACAATAACTTCTGGCGGAGGCTGTCTTCGACGGAAGAAGAAGGATCGATCGATGCTCCGCTACTGGACGCGGCGTCCGCATAGTTCAGGGATATAATCCCTCCCCCCCTGTCTTGCCATTATCTGGCCCGCTCCTCTTTCCAACTACGATAATTGTCTCGTACAAAATACCTAAAGTTCTCGTCTCTATTCCCGCATCTCGCCTTCATTCTCTCGACAATTTCATCGATCGACGCCCGTGGAGATATTACGAATAATTGGATGACGGCGGCGGAGGTATCGGCATACTCTCTCATTTCCCCCCCCCCCCCCCCCCCCCCCCCCCCCGGTCGTGTAATATTATCATATACTTAATGACTAAACAAAAATTAATTGGACATAGAATTTAATTATATCGATTGTATTCTTGATTTGCATCGTAGAAAGTGTTTTTACATACTATACCAATAGATGCGTTGGTAAACGTGAAAACGAAAGCAAAACATGAAACATGAATGAATGAAAATTGCGGAACGAAATTGCTATTCCACTGTTAGCTCGATTTATGGTGACATTTATCGTGAGAGTTGCTGACACTAGAATGCCAATTTTGAAATGCATTTTTCATGTTACATAAAAAACAGAGTGCATCGCTCGCCGGACCTAGCTATTATCTTCAGAATTGTTCACCCCTCTAGCATTGCTATCGCATGATGGTATTTACTAAGTCAGGAGAGTTCCTAGACTTCCAGATCCACGACCGTCCCTGCGCGGCACTTTAGATCCAAGGATCGCAGTTTAAAAATACCCGCACCGCGCAGTACATTTCTCTATTACATTACTCTTTCAGCCGGGAGTTTTTACATTTTTTAAAAAGATTTTTATTTAATTCTTTTTAAAGAAAATACATTTTAACACAGTCCCAGACCTCCGTGTATTTGACGTTATACGCCACTGTAACGAATGGCCGATATCTTCGGTGGAGTGATGGTGGTCGATGATGTGACGGTAGGGCCAGAAATAAATGATAGAAAACCCAGGTTGATCAGGTACCAATTAAGAGCGCTAACCACTGCGCTATAGTCACCCATATGTTTCTATCATTCGTGTTGTCTACTTATATGCAAAGCTGGACCCGTCCGTCACACACCGTTACACCACAGAGATCGAACACCTTGCGAGTACCAAGAGCCGAAAAAATATATCGCGGACAATAGCGCCCAATTTTCGATATATTCAAAGTAATGTTCCGTAAAATGTTTTTTTTCTGTACAAATATTCATCTGATGTAAATTCTGCAGTAAAAACTATATTGACTGTACGACATAGAATCACTAAATTAAATTTTGTTAAGTAATTATCGGCCGTTTTCGAGAACATACCGGACAACGAAATCGTTCGTCTCCGCGAAACGCATAACTCCCGTCTTTTTATTGCCTTAGCGGGCAGTCGGGAGTTAAGAATATCGTATACGATTTTACTGCACAAAGTGTGGAAAGTGAGGTTTTCCGCACGTTTCGCGGGCGCAAAACTCCTAGTGAAATAAAAATCATTTATAGTAATCCAAAATTCCCGTTTTAATTATTAAATACACCGCTTTATTCGATATAAACCTATTTCGATAAAATTGTAAACGTAATTAACAATAGTCGAAGGAATTAATGTAAATAATGAAAAGGAATTAGAGCTCAAATATTCTACATGGCTACACAATTTCAGCTTAATAAAGTACGATGCTCTCGAGTTATTAAAATTTTAATTTTACAGATATGAAATAAAGATACATATTTGTTCAGACTTATTTTCCAAATGCGATTTTGCGGCTGTATATTCTCCCCCGTATACTCCGCTATTTCTCTACCCATCTACGATATAAAATAGCATTGAAATTGTCTTTAAAAACCAATGCACGCGATCAAACTTTTCTTGAATTTTATCTCAACCCATTCAATTACTAATAATATTCTCCGTACAAATCCAGAATACATCAAGGTAACGTTTTAATGCGGCTGATAAATTATCTCTATGATACAGAGCTCTCAATCGCAAACTCTGGCGCTTTATCAACGTATGAAACCGAACGGCACGAACGTATAAGGGCGGCATACTATACGAGAGAGCGTGGGTCGCGTCTCGTTAAACGGAAGCTGGTAATGCGCGTTCCGTGTAATTGTCAATTTCTAATACACGCGGAGGCGTGTCATTAGCCACGGGCAAATACCATTCGCGGTTAGCCGACTAGTCCCCTTCCAAGCCCTGATTCCCCTTACCTGCTTTACTATTTGGTGGAGCCTTCGTTTACCAGACCTCGTCACCAAGCTAAAGCCCGAACGTGGCCTGTACCCATATATAGAGAACCGTTTCATACTCCTTTCATCCTCATCATGGTAGACTGCAGCTTTCGTAAAGCCTATCATCAATGAAATAGGAAAAGCATCGATGCGCAGATCAAGGAAAACTGAACATATATTACGATCGATTACCTAATAATTGAATTTTCATAATCGATTATAAGTTCATTCTATATATTAATTGGAAGGTAACAATTTCTACGCTACATTGACAACAACGATCGTCGACTTTTGGTTGAATCTTCGATACCGATGATAAATCAACTATTAAGTGTGGAGTCCTATTTTTCTTATCCGCCCTCTACGTTATCAACGAGGCTGTGCGCATTACAAATTGGATACCAGATTTAAGTATCGTACACCGTTAATCCTTTAGCTCCCTTAGTTAAGTCACCAATTAATGACCCGTTAAAAAATCCTACTGATTACTATTACTATCGACTATACGGTAATGTTAACCCAATGGGATTTTGTCAATCGTATTATTCCAACTTGCACTTCATTCCCCATTTGCTTTTGCATTTGCTATAATGTATTTTTTTCTATTGATATTAGCAGTTGTGGAATGAGACTAATTATCCCAGAATATAAATAAAATATTAATACCATTGCATGGATATGGGAGGTAATGATATAGCGATCGTCGAACTGAATTTATCTCATGGTGTCAATAAAAATTATGTATCCTAAGTCATTAGCTATAACCGACAGCGATGCGCGATCGGTGTGTGGCTCTGGCGATCACCCAAGTCAAAAGCTATACTGTCTGCGGGCAGTACTTGGATGGGTGACCGCTTAGCCACGCACTGGCTGGCGCATCAATCATTTAGCAGGAGGTCAGTTTTTCCGAGACCTCGTTGTCCACATTTAAGTAAATACTTTCGTGTGTACACCGCGGAATGAGGAGAACATGACCGACTGTACCGACACGGGTTTTCCGCAGTTTCCCCGTGTCCATGGCAAATGCGGTACAGTGTAGCTAAGTCCGCTGCGGACGGACTGGAAGTTAGGTAGCTTAGTGAAGTGCGGGTAGGGAGTGATAGGGGGGTATCGGGAAGGGCCGTAAAGCTCGAAAGGGATACGCTGGAAGACTCAAAAATCTAATAAAAAAATCTAAAAAGTCATTAGCTGTGCATTTTTTATTAAAAAAACTGCATAATAAGTAGTTAGATGTTACCATTAAAGTTTCTCTATGTGATTACGTTTAATTCAGTCTCCGCTTACTCCGAATAATAAGAAATACGATCATAACTGCCGCAGAGACTTAGAGTCTTAGAGTTTTTCCGCCATATGCAACGGCAATTTTAATTCTGTTTTGCATTACCCGTCTCAATTTGTCTTTCTGTGCTGAAGATGGATCTATACGAAGTAATTCTCACCAACACCTAACGCGTCTCTTTGATCAACGACGAGGGACGGGAGAGGAAACAACGGCATGAAATTGCAATTGGTAATTCGGGATGAGACAGAAATCCTCGTTTTCATTTCCGCATCATACTCCTTGGTAGAAGTTCCTACGAGTCTACACCTTTCGCTGCTTCCGTGTTACGTACGAATAGCGGCAGCTGCAACTGGCATATCAACCGAATCCTTTGTGTCATAAAGCCCACTGAGAATCTCCAATGGCGCTCGTTGTAGGGGAAATGTGTTCATATGTACGATTCGACTGTATTCTCTATACATGACGTACAGGTGAAATTCTGTGTCGCGAGAATGTCATTAAATAAAATTTTGCAATTACACATAACCGTTGCCATTTCCAAAGGGAATTTCGCTTCGTTGACGCTGCTTTCGAGAATTTGGATTTTCCCAAATACAGAAATGAAACGAGAATCATGGCATAAGATTGCAGTCTGCTACGAAAAGTGATTGAGCGGCAGGGCAAAGATCTCCACCAGGCAGTATGACGGCAACAAGTGTCAGCCCCCTGGTGCATTTCGATAGCTGTGCCGGCACGTTATACTATACACATTCGGAAATGGAATGTGTGAACTTGTTCAGTTCATTCGCACCAACTAAATTCATACGTACGACTATGAAGGACGGCATATATGTGATGTTACGTACAGGTAGACAATTCCGCATTTAAATTTTCCATTTATTCGCATTTGTTAAGGACGATGTCGCGTTACATTCTCTGCGAAAAGTGAAATCAAGGGAGCATTTCGAATACTTCTCAGCAGAATAAAAATCTGAAAAAAATTCATCATATAAAAGGTCTGAAGCACACTAATTTTTCATAATAATAATGCCATACAGTTATTAAAAAATTATTTTTTTAGCAGATTTTTTTTACTGAAATTAATCCGTTAATTTTTCTGAATACACGTATTACATGTCTTCATTTTCGATTTTTTTTACGGCTGAAAAGTCATGACTATTGGATCTATTTTGACAAAAGACAGACATTTGTAAACGTCTTCAAAAGCAAAAAGCAGCAGCGATGTGCAAATCAACTTTGGGTCATTTACTGACATTTTTTAAAAATCAGAATGGTCGTATGGTTCATAGATTTAGTAGTTAATGTTACATTCCATCCGGCGAATGATAAGTAAAGCTACTTTTACTCGATTACCAATAAAAGCGTGTAAATCTTTGTGGTACCAGAACGATGACGATGAACCGCCGTAAATGGATGTTCACGCTTGGAAAACTCTATACTCCGGAAGTAGGGAATTAGAAGTGAAGTTAGTCATGCTGTCGATGATGAAAGATATCAAACTCGGGCTAAAGCTGGTTTACCACTTCACTTCGTCGAATCAATGGAGGGAAGTATAGCGAAAGCAAAAGGAAGTGAGAAAGATTCGAAAGTGCATCAAGTGTATAGATATACTTTCGATGAGATGCTATAGGTATTTATCGCTTCGCAGTCCGTGCCTAGATAGAGTTTCTGGTGCCAAGCTGCGATACCAAAAGCTGTGGCGTTCATAGACTCTATCCTCTAACGACTCTTGCGGGTCGTAAAAAAAAAAAAAAAAAAAAAAGCGATAGCGTTTCCACAAGCTCGACCGGCGGGGTGTGCGGCTTGGATTTTAAGCTGAGGTACGTAGCACGTACTCTCGTGCCTACGACTATGCTGTATAATACTATATTAGACTTATATTGTGGAACTGGAAAGTTCCAATTTTGTTACTCATTTCCCGACTGCAATATACTGTTGCACTTTTTTTCTCGACCGAGAATTTGCCATAAACACAATATAGATGTGAGCTTTGCCGGCGATAATAGATAACAGTAGAATTTCGATGTGTAATCAATGGACAAAGTGCCACAAGAGTACCACGTCTTGTTCGTCATAGGAGCATATAATATAAAACCAATCAGAATATTTAATCTTTTACTTCTTTTTGTGAAATTATAATAAAATTTGATGATATAACCTCGAAAATGTGACAACATTTGGGACAAAATGAATCGTTAGTTCACGTTAATTAACTAACCTGCGGAAAACCATTCTTATGCAGCCGACGGCTTGTTTCAAAATAAGAATACCTTGTTGTTAAAGTATATACTTCGGTATTCACTGTCAAGGATTTGCAGAATACCCATTCCTTTTAGTTCCTACTCTGTCTATGCTTTTTTTTCTCCTGCTTGACACATTGGGCGTTATTTCGCACGAGACACACGGAGAAAGAAGAGCACCAAAAAAAGCATAAGTTTTAACCCAGTCAAGTTGAGTTCAACTCGTCACCGTGACGCAGTTCAAGCCAAAGACGGAAAGGTATGGAAGGATGGAACAGGAGAGATACTCTAGCAGCTACGCGCATGAGAATGGAAGCTTCTGCTTCCAGTACTGCTACGGTAGCTGGAAAATGCTAAGCCACATTCCTGGAACGCCCGGTATGCCGGCGGTATTGCACGAAATTGCCGCACTCTGTCCGTGTCATTCCCCGGCTACTCGTTTCTCCGCAATGCTTCGCTTTGCTACTGCTGCTATTCGTGCGAGAGCCTTCAACCTTGGCTTGGCTTTACCGGGTGCTTCCAGTCTCCCATCGCTCGCTCTACTCGTTCGTACCCCTAGCAAGCCGGCTGCTCGCAACTTCCCTGGCTGAAGCTTTCTCTGATATGTACCAACGTATTCTCGTACGGCCGCGTGCAGTACGTATACCGGAGCGCCAATCCAAGCTGCCTCCCCATCTTCCCTGATTCTCGTGTCTGCCACCAATACGCTCCTCGGGCGACGGGCTTCGGATATATTCGCCACCCTGTACTCTCGAGCCTTATAAGTAGACAATATATCCGAAGAAGTGCCGAGATCGCACGTACCGCTCCTCTTCTATCTCGCTTTCCAGCCATTTTTTTCGATGATACGAAAGTTTGCGGAAAAACAACGTAGGCGCGTGTGCACCTGCGGTTCTTCCTGCGTAAGAATGCCAAAATTGGCAAATTGGCTGATCTTTTTTTACAATCAAGAGAAAACGGACCAAACTGGATCGGTTTTAAAATGTAGATTTTTGTGATGTTTTTATACGAATAAATTGACCATTTCTTACCAAAAAATTACTAAAATTTAAATTCGTAAAAAATATTTGAGTCTTCGAAGAAATGGCCTGTTGAATAAAAAAATGTGATTATTATCAGGTCATTAAATATAAAAATGTTTAATTGAATAAAAATTTTAACAATATTTTGATATATATTTTTGGAGTAGTAGTTTTTTTTTTATGTCGCTTTAATGTCGCGTTATTTTTCCAATCAGTTTTTCTTTGTGCCAAAGAAAAGTTGCATTCGAATTTTCATTTGAAAAAACTGACTATAATTTACTCCACTGTATTCCTCGTCGAATAAGGAAGAGATTCATGTATATTTAAATCCTATTGTCATTCACAGAAATCAGTTTCCGACACATGTTCGTCAGAAGATACGAAAAACTACATCCCCGCGTCTAAAGTTAATTCATTTAATTTATGACGCGTTCCTTCACGCGGCGAAAGGAATGCAATCTTTCAAGTATTATTTGTTTCCTTTTACGTAGATCTCGGATTATGCACGAGATCAACGAAAACCTGTAGGTATTACGCTACATCTGTAGTATTACTATATATACGTGTAGCGTATATTTCCCGTATTCGTACTTTAGTGTACCAAGATGATAAAATCCCGGGCAATGAAGAAGGGTACCGTTCTCTCGCTTCTGGGGTTAGAGATCGACAGACATTCGGGTGAGATCCACTTTCGTGAAAGTAGCCATCGCAGCGAGAGATTGCCGCGCAGGGGGGAGGCTAACCGAGAGCTTCGCGTAACCCCGAGCTGCAGCAGCAGTACCAACCCGAGTCCATTTTAGATTCGTACCGCGCGGATCTCCTCACCTTCTCTTTATCCTTCCCGCGGCTCCCCTTTACCCACCCCTCTCACGTGAACTTTATAGATTCATTTCCCCTGTGAAACCCGTCCTGCGCCAACGGTGATGTCAGCAGTGAGGCAATGAAACGGTAAGAGTTTACAGTCTCTGCCGCTTGGAAAGTCGCAGTTGGTAGTTGTCTGTTGCCTACACACAAACCTGTAACGGTCTCAGCAATTAAACGAACTGCAAGTACAATACAAACTGTTTCCCTTGGAAATCCTTTATTATGCCGTTCCACTCTATAGAGTCCCTTTCGAACATTCGAAGCAAAACTTCGGTCGAACAAATTGTCGATCTAACTGCGGCTCAAAGATTACTATTGCATTTACATTGAAGTAAGAAAAAAATCATTTTTGAAAAAAGACATCTCGATGGACAAAAATAATTTTTTTTTTTAATATAATAATAATAAAAATAATTTTTAAAAATAATAAAAATGCATCGACTCCTTAGGAATTTTTATTAAATCTGATATCCTGTATAGGTACATTCCAACGATAATATTCTGTTTTTCATTGTGATATTTTAATCTTTGCTCCAAACCCACGATCAAACATCGCTTGGCGAACGAACGGGTTTGAATAATGAACAACCGCATCCCTATGCTTTGTTCGGTATTCAGAACATTTTTGAAATTGTCATCGAAAATAGCCGAAGTCATTTGTATGACAATGGATCTAACATGTCGGGTACTTACAACGGTCTGCAAGCACTAATGAAAAAACTTAGCGGAGAAGTTGAGTTCGTTCTCCGTGCGGCTCATTCATTAAATTAAATTGGACAACGCTGCAGCGGAAAGTTGTAAAGAGGCGCGTTGGTTCTTCGCTCTTGTATACAAACGGTGCAATTTATTCGCTGTATCGATGTATCGCCGGCAGATTCTGCGGACCCAACAGAGCTGCCAGAATACTATTTGAAGAACAATGATCAACTCGACGACATTCGATTACTGTCGGAGTTACAATAAAAAACGAACCTTTTTTTTTACTTTCTTATCACATAGGAATTATACAGAAACGAAAGTATTTCATTCGTGAAAAAAGAAACTGTAAATTACAGATTTTCGGCGATATTTCTATATGTCCGCCTACACTCTTCGTAAACTTACACCACTAATTTAACGCCAAAAAAATATTATCGAAAAGTCACGAGTGGCAAAACGGCAGAGGGAACTGATATTTATCCAATTGCGTTCTATCCTCATGCTTTGCTATGGTGACGTGAAACATCCTCTCAACCACCCATTTCGCGCGCGGATGGTACCAAAAACTATATTAAATGCCATTTCGTAATAATAAACATTTAAATAAAGACAAAATATTCTTTCTCCGCGTCTATCTATTCCGCAGAATCGCACAATTTTCATTTTTCTCGAATGTCTATGATTACAAAATGATATTCATCACAGTTTTCGTTACCTACAGAGGCTTTTCACACCCATGTAGGGTTTGACGATTGGCGAAACGTTGGGCCAGTCATGGGTGCCGGGCTTCGGTCCTTGGACCGATGCTCTCTGTCAGAGCCGACGCAGTGTTCTGCCGTCGCCGGCATGTTAACCCCGGCCCAACGCCCGATGCCAACGATGCCCCAGCACTGGTGGCGCATCGTGCCCAATGTTTCGATTTTGGCGAAAAGAACGTCGGATTAGTTACCGCGGTTTCGATATTACGCACGGGTGAAATACACAACACTTCTAAGTCACTTTTTTCTGTTTCTTTTTTCAAATTCTTCTTTTTTAAAATAAGGCTCGTCCGCATCCTCTGTAACGAGATGCGGTGAGACGAGGTTAGGGATGCTACGAGGTTAGGAAAGCGACTGTCTCGAGGTACACTTGTACAGATATACCGAAAATCTTTTTCGACTTTTATTTTTTTAGTTGTCGCTTCGCATTCTGACTCCTGATAGCGATGCTCATATATTTTTTAAAGAACACGGTATTTTTCAACGCGTAACAAACTTGAATGCGCAGTCAAAATTTTTCACGTTACGATCGAAACATAACCTCACAAAAGGTACCATATGCTATCGTATTGGGACAAGGAACGGCGCGGCATTGGGCCACCATCGGCAACATAGCCTGGCCCGATGTTTAGTTGATGCATTCGCCCAACGCTGGCTTGAGACATCGGCCAGATGCGGCCCGAGGTTACAAACCAAGGGTCGGTCGCCCGTATCGGGCCAATGCTACGCCGTTTGTCGAGCATCGGCAAACCCTACATGGGCATAATCTTAAATAATGATCGGCATTTTTTTCAAAATGTTTGCCACGCCGCGGAATAATTAAAATGCGATACACTTTTGAACGATTTGAAAAATCGAACGATTGTAGATCAGTCACTAACATCGAAAGTCAGGTCCCAAGTCTTTCCGGTATTGGAATTTTCGGAATTGCTTTTATTTTTCACCGCAAAGTACATTTTGGACTAAACTGATGTTCAACTGTGTACATATTGATGAAATACAATTCGCTTTGCCGTGTTGCCGGACAACCCCGGGTGCGTAGTACATATGCGATACTCTTCGCTCAGCCGCTTTGAACGCTCGTGTGTTTTCCTACAGGACGAACGTGAGCCGTTTCGATTCCGAATCGATATAGTGGTAGTTAAACGCACTGTAAATAGTCGAGCCCCCCACCCCACACTTTGTGGGTCTCTAGAGAGCCTACCACTGCGATCAAAATTCAATCCAACGGTTCGTCTATAGAACATCTATCGAACGCTGCACCAACGAATCCAAAGCCATTGCCGAGCGTTTCGGTCATCCGTAAAACTGTCATATACCCAGCCGCACAGACAAAATTGCGAAAATCTTCGTGGAAACTATTTCGCAAATACAGCAACAGAGCGCATCCGGATTTGTCGACACGATTGTCAACAACGGAGAATACCTAATATCAGTAACAGCGATCTTACATTTTTACGCTGAAAAAAACATTTCGCGACCATGTCGATTCTAACCCCCTTTGATGTGTGATCCTTTCAAAGCAAGTGGCATTACTGGTTGAAATATGGAGAATCCACTCAATCAATCAATCAGACACCGCGGTATGCCTTAGTGATTTCCAGTGATTTCATAAACACAATTTGATTTTAGAATAACTCCTTGCGTTTTCGGAAAAAATTACAATCAGATCTATAATAATATTTTTGTAAGTTAAAAAAAATTTATTGATATATTTCTTGGAAAAAATGAAAAAAAAAACAAACAAAAATGGCGGCTGTATACATCGTCCATATTCCGACGCTCCAAAAAAAAATATTTTTCGAGAAATCGGAACTCTTTATTTTTTGTCAGTATATCGTGTTTACTATAAATATAAGCCTCGAAACGCCGATTATATTTTTGGTTTTACTACCAGTTTAGTCGATTTCCGTAAATAGAAAGCACGTTACTCCAAAAAAATGCATGCAGACAAAATGGAACCCACAAGCACTTTAGCCGAAATAACAACCACGTGTTCCCTCTGGTGGTAAGGTAGATGCCGAGGGAAACAATTGCTAACTGCCGTCTCTCGCCAATCTTATGATCAACGATTATCAAAGTTGAGATTACATTCTATCGTCACAATTTTGCGAACAAACGCTGATTAACCCTGAATTTTTTCAATGCTTATAAAATGACTCACGAAAATTAGTCGACCCAATAGTACGCGTTATAGTACTTTTCCAACATACTATTGTTTGCGTAAGTAAATCTTGTTGCATGTCATTTTAATTTGATTTGCATATCATGCGATGAACATAATTTGTCGAGTGCTCTAAAATACGTGGAGGTATTTTATACGAATTCGTAATAAGGCACTGATTGAGTTTACTTTTGTTATCCGTATGTACAACACAACTGCTAATAAGTAGTGTTCGAAACAACGTTAATTATTCCACAACGCGTAGAGTTAATGTAAAAACGTCGAACATGCGGTAAAATCATCCAGCAACTGTGTAGACAACATGTATCCGTGTTTGCGATTACTTTAAATCTCTTTGCTATTCGTTTGTCCAACAGGAAATAAAATGCATTGTTTACCTTCGGCAAATCGTCATTCAATGCCCATCGGCCTCTTTGAACAATGACAATCGAGTTGCAATTTTGCAAAGGAGGTCAATGGCGGTCTGTTACGATCAAATGTGGAAATTGAAAAGTTTATACCTTTGAGACCAATTCATTCCAATGCGATAGTAAATAATTAATTTATCACTAGTGACATTAGAGTCATCGTCGGAACATAGGTACATCATTGACTTTTTCACACAGACTATCCACAGTTGATAGGATAATGACGCGACCGGAGGTAAAAAAAAGAAATCTATAGAATCCCCGAACGCGCCAATTTCAAGCTAATCGATAATTCATTGTGATAACAGCAGTTGCAATGAACAGACTTCTTCCGATCATTTGGTATACTAGTTTCATCCGACGTAACATACGCTGAATCATATTGTAAAATGATAATAGTACGAATTTCATGAACCCTACAGTAACATTCATTTGGTTTTGAATCCGAGTCATTGCAAGTTTCTACCATTCTATCGTTTGATCGATGGCAAGGATTTCAAAATACGATAACAACGACTTCTATTGCGGCTTTTATCTGATTAGGAAACAAATTCCAAAAAATGACGAACTATGATGTCATCAAGAAGTGCAAAAAAAAATTGATTTTCATGGTGTTACGAACATTTTACGTGATTACAGACGTATCAGGTGGTTGAAGACATATGAGGAAATTGAAGGACTGTAAGATAATGTCAGACATATAAGGGGATTGCGGACATACGAAGACGACGCGGACTTCTGAGGTGGTGGTAGATATATAAAAAGATTGCGGTCATGTAAGAGGGTTACAGACTTACGAAAAGATTATTGACACATGAAGAATTTGTAGACACGTGTTAACAAGACTCATTAGCTTTTTATTTAAGAATCGTATAAACAGATCGAAATATTGGAAAATGATGAAATTGAACGCATTGAGTAGCGATTCAAAGAATATGCAAAATATTACGTCCACAGGTATGAAAACTGAGTTCTACACACCATAGAATCCAAACCACGCAATCGATGATTTACATATTTAATATCAGTCATGTAGTCATTAGTAATAACAAAAACTTCGATCGATGGCTAATTATATAATTTTTTCGTTTCTGCATTTCGTTCGACCGCAGACGTTGGCTTTAGTCATCGCGTGTATAATCCGTCGTCTAGTATTGCAACAGCGCACTTAGGACAATAGCAGGAGTATTGCGGCGCCATATCCCGATACAACGGACAATAACACGGGGGCGGCGGTGAGGGTACAAGAGATGGAGACAGACTCCTTTCTCGTCAGGATCAATGCCACGCCCGCGTGATCCGTCCCGTCACGGTTTATATCTACTTATCCTTTTTTTTTTCCACCGTTGAAACGTGCCGCCATGGTGAACTACGCGCATTGCGAGAGTAAGAGGCCAGCGCTTCGCTCCAAGAGGATTGAAAGGACGTCCATGGTTCACTCACGTTTGCGTGTTCAACGTAGCCTCGGTATCTACCCCCCCCCCCCTCCCCCCTCCCACCTTCATTGTCACGCTATGCGGGACCGAATACAAACAGAGTTTTTGGTATACACCGAGAGAAATGCCTGTTTTAGATTCGCGATATACGAGGTTTGGGACGAGGGGCGAGAAAGAGTGGGACTGCTTCCAGATATCACTCCATCCGGCAAAATTCAATTTACTGTCACGTATACAAGGACTTAGATATACCCGAGCTCTGGCTGAAAGTTACCATTGTAGATAGTACACAACCCCCACCCCCCTCCCCCACAACCAACTGTGCATATACCGCTGCTTTGCTTCACTCAACTCCCGGCGCTCCCCTCGCGGGAATTGCATAGCCCAACGCTCGACGAAACGGCCACAACCAGCCAGATTTTTTCGCTCGTACGTGTGTGTACGTAACTTTGTACACTTTCTACCGACGGTATTCTCGGAGATATAACGTAGAGAGGGTGAAGAGAATATACAGTTGAGTGCAATGTTCCCGATTGCAGACGACGATTCTATCGAGGTCGCACCTGGTTCGCGATATACTCAACGTATACTACCACTCGTTCTCGACCATCCCTTGAAGCCATCCCATATCCTCCGAAAGAACTTTCAAAAAAAAAAAAAGAAATGTATATATTCACAAAACTACTCTACAAATATTTATGGCGTCGCGGAATATTGGTCTAAGTTAGCAATGAAGATTTTTTGCAGCCGAAAAGTCAAATTGTATATAAATAAATAAAATAAATAATTCGAAGTACGAAAATTGAAAATTCTTACATTGATTATTACTCTGTCATTTCTTTTATACGCGAAGCTTCGACTATATGATAACACACATTCACACATCCAACACAACACATTCTGAAATTTATTTATCTTCTTTGTAGAGGTTTTTATTTAAAATTAAACGCGTGAGGAATGTAATTGAATTTTTTTGTAGCCGCAAATTGGAAAGATTCAAATTATCAAAACAAAATTCTCAACAGATTATAAGGAGCGGTAGAATACATAAAAACTTTTCCATAACGACGCAATTGCGGGGGTTGAAAAATGTAAATTCTGTTCTACGGTGAACGTGATATCAATCTAACAACAGAAAGCCGGAACAAAAAAAAATACAATGCATTGTGAAACTATACATGTCATTTACAAACTGATGAAGGAGATTCGAAAAAAAAAAAAAAATCCATAGCCAATATAAAAAAATCGATTGATCGTTTTTTTGAAAATATATTTTTTTATATCCCTTGAATTGAATTTCTGCAAAAAAAATTGATTCCATCGGTTCTCAACTTTCTAATAATATTTCGTACAACATTTTTGAAATATTTCCGAGATTCGGTACGATTTAACTTTTAAAATGTCGTTAAAAAAAAATCTCCCGCATTTTTTAAATACACCGTTGACACGATGACGAATACGCGTGAAAACTGCCACGACAAAGCGCCAAACACCCGCAATATCATGTACGCATTCAAGAATCAAGAGCGAAAATGTTTTTGTCTCGTTGTTACGTCGGAAAAGAGATCGGACAATCCGAACAAAAGAGAAACTTGCAACCTGCGTGACACCATGAGGATTGGCCAAAAGCCTATTCTGACCCCCCCGAGGCGAACGACGAACCCTCGGTTGCACCCTCGAAATGTACTGTGCGCACATACAGTATGATTTCCACGAACGCGCGGACGGCCTGTAGTCAGTCCGGAACACAAGCCTTGAATTCATTGGGATTTCCTTTGATTTATAGAAGCGGCGAAAAAAAAGAGCCTCGACATAGTCAAAGCCTTTCGCTACCCGAGCACTGAATTTTAATATTGATGCGACATGTATACAACCGAGCACTACGGATAGGTTTTGTTGTACGGAACTTCGACATTTGTTTTTTGTCCGGAAAACGAGTATTCCACAAAGCTGATCCGAGTTCCAGGTGCTTCGATTTTTCTGTTGTTTTTTAATTACCAAAATATAAGATTTATGGATAAAAGAACATTTTTTTATCATTTTATCAACATGATAATAAATATAAGCCACAAGAATGTCTGTTTCTAGATATTCCACGAATAATCATAGACACGAGTCGATCGATTTTTTTTGTCGATTACTTGCACTGACAGCAAACCTTATTACGTCGTCCACTCTTTCATTCGAAATTAAATTAAAAAATTAGGTACCTTAATGTTTTGGAACATTAAAAAAAAAAATCATTTTGCCCGTATATGTTCTTCGTACAAAAAATTGAATGTTGTAAGCGAGTAACGAAACGTTAAAATCCATATTAAATTTGGGTCGCAATCAGAGTAGGTATATGTCGTTCAGCAGTACAACGATACATTGGGAGAGGCGTGATTTGTCGGCTAATCTCTCGGGTATGAACATCGTTAATAATTAATCGTAATTTTCGACGCGGAGCTTTGAAGCGGCAAAGATAATTAAATCAATCAGCGTAACTATATCGCGCATCATTGTTGAATTCATGAATTCCAATGGAATTTTCGTGTGTAATCGCGTTTCGTCGTTTGGACTACAAATTGAGTTTCCGATATTCCAGCAGCAAAAAAAAAAAAAAAAAGGTGCAACAAAAAAAGTAGTTTTCGATTAAAGAATAATAAAAATACGAGTGAAAATCCTGCAAACCATTGGGAGTGATAGACTCGGTTGGTGGGCATCTGTCGAAGAAAAATATATATCTGTGAGGATAATAAAAAGCATCTGCGGTTGGAGGGATCGTTATTTCGTTAACACCTCTCCACATCCGGGTCGACAGCGGAGACGAGAGCTTTATAACGCCTGTACACAGTACTCGAGGCGAACAAACGAGTGCTTGAGCCATGAGGAAAAAAAAAAAAAAAGAAAAAAACTTATGGAGGTTCTCCCGGGTCTGTAAATGATGAGAAATGACGGTACACTCCGATTCGGTACGAGGTTAGAGGCAACACCAGTTGTGCAACAGAAAGGATATAGTGGAAGCTTTAAAACGCCTGGGAAATAAGTAACTGTCTCGGTTTCCTGTTGCTCCGGTTTTCCCCGGATTATCCGATCTCAAAGAGGGGACTGAGAAGGGGGTTGGGGATACTACTCCCCCGGGGGACACAAGAGCCCGTTGCCTTATTCGCCTAACAAATAATAAACCTTGCCTTGCTACTACTCGTGCTTGGCTTTGGCTTTGGCTTCTTCCTTCTTCTTTTTCTTCTTCCGGCTGTTCCGGCAACGGTTTAAGTCTGGTGGGGTATATACTCCCTCTCCGCGTTATCCTCGCGGCTACTTTATACACCGGTGTTCTTTCCACGAATATCGCGAGCCTCCGGCGTTCCGCCAAGCCAAAGCCAGCGGGCTGAGGGCAAAGCGAATAAAACAACTTTTCTTGTATATCTCGTCGGGGTCGGAGTTATTTCGCCTTTGTACATGTGTACTGTCTATCGTGTAATGAAACTTGCCGAGCTTTCCGACCGTCAAGGTCGGTCAACAATAATTAGCGATTACTTTTTCTTTCGCAAACGATTTATAGTCACAAATTTTTGTCGTAATAATCCGATATAAAAACGATCAATCATTTTTTTAAAAAGCGCGAATGTAGGTTTAGAAATTTTGGAAACTAAATCTGCGATTAATTTTTTTTTTTTTTTTTTTCGGGTCCGAATCTTAAACCGATCTTCGACATCATCGTTGTACATGTGGTGTTCATTACATGTCACATAGAAATAGAATATACGAAAAGGTCAGCCGTGAAAAGAAAACGGCGAAGAACCTCTTCCCTGTCGTTCTCATTTCACGACTGGCAAATCTTCTACGCAGCGTCCCAGACAAACCCGAGCATATTACGTTCTTTTCTCCCACATCGTTCATATAACATATTTCGTGGGATCACAGATTTCAATCTCTCTCCCTACCCTTCGCGGTACGAAGCATAAAAACTATTGAGAGCTGGTAAGACGTTCGCGTAGTTTGTTCGCGTAAAATGTGAAGAACGCGTCAATTTTGTTACAGGACTCTTTGTCGTCTGACATATTGGTCGGATACAATTTCATTTTATCTTTCGCTCATTTTACTACACTCCTCAAGCTGCTTTTCTATTCAGAAACCCCTTTTTTGCCGCAAGAAAAGCTTTAAGTTTTTTTGATACCAAACGTTTCAAGTATCTTTGTGAGATCAAGTTAGTTCTACACTAACTAGAAAAGCTAGAATAGCTTCGCTAAGCTTAGTTCTACACTAACGTGATCTCACGAAGATACTTCAAACGTTTGGTATCAAAAAATCTTAAACCTTTTCTAAAATGCCGCACGCTTTAGATCGTTCGCAGCGAAACCTTCCGACTTTTTAATAAACCATTAATTCGTGACTATGGAATCATGAAAGCGGCACTATATTCCTTAAAACGCATTTTTTGCCCCCTTTTTACCATATCCTGTAGAGATGATCCCGTAGGTCCATATAAAACAATATTGAATATCTCGGAAAAATCGTAAGATTTTCAGCATATGATGCTATGTTCACTAAATACTGTTGTGCAATCATTTACATTCACACTTACATTCCCTCCGTGTTACATCCCGACCAGTCCGTTTAATGCCCACCGGTGCTTCAGCATCGGTACTACAGAAACCCGACGAGTTACACTGATGGAAGCCCCGGTCTGGGTTGCGGAGCGAACGATACTCTCTCCTCGCCAACCGTGTTGCCCGTCTATTGTGTCCATAATGTTTAGTATTTTTGTAAAAAAGTAAATGCGATCTCTCGCTTTTCACTTATTCGCCGAGCGGACCGAAGTGTCTCTACCCCAGTCTGCCTACGACAGTAATCCGCGTATACGTCGCGGAGGTACCAGACTCTATACAAGGGAGGAGGAAAGTCAGAGCGTAACGATAATGGCTTTGGAGTGTCGCTCGTCCCGCGAGTCTCTAGGTTCCTCGTCGTTTCTCAGCTCGTCTCGCTTATCGCTCGGATGTCGGGAGTGTTCGCACTCACATTGTATGCGTATATTATAGAAGAGACGACTGGATAAACGGGGGAATGGCGATATATAGCATCGAAGGTGTTGGCGGATGACTGTGAGCTGTGAGCACTGGTGGTGATAGCAACCCATTCGCAATCCGGCTATGCTTGATGGCGCTCTATCCCTTTCTCAACCTGAATCGCACGAATGACGATAGCATGAGGGGTTGCGGGAGGAGGAGGAGAAAGGGGGGCTATAGCTGTTAGCTAAACAATCAAGCGAAACCTCCGCTAAATGCTCACAAACGCTATTATCTCCACGAGTTTGTTGGTATTCTCACGTGGAAAAGGACTCTGCGGTCTCGTGAAGGCAAATAATAAAATCTTCGACGGTCGGTTTAGCGCGGGCAACTGAAAAATATTTCTCGATCGATAAGTAGAACGGCTGACGGAAAAATAGTAACAGCTATTATATGAGAAATCAAATGATAACATATTCAAAATCAGTCGTAAAAAAGCAACTTCAAGATAAAAAATAGTTCTTGGATGTGTATTAAAAAAAAAAAAAATAATTCATATCGATATTCGAAGAGTTGCGATTTAATCTGTAGCGGGTACTCCCATCCAGTGGCCATTCGGGACCAGTAGGACACTACTTAATTCTGTTGAAATCGAATGCTTTTTGGACGTTCTTAATATATAAAGGTAATCCATCGTCGATATAATATGTACATTGACCAATTTACTAATTACCTTAAATCATCTGCCAATAAAACATCTTTTTTATTACCCATATTCGCAATACCTTACTAGAATTTTACGTGGGCGATTTATTATTTAATGCACGGCATTTATGACTGCTTTACCGACGATTTTTTTTTCTTTTTCAGCAGCCATTTCCAAGCAATTATGCTGCTATATATGCGCAGAAAAATATGAAGAGGAATTGGCGCGGCCAAAAATAAGCAGACAGGTATGTGAAGGTCTGTGCGTTATGAAAAAAATGTGAAAGAAGAACAGAATTGCGAGCGTCTGTAAGGGTGACAGTAGCAGCGAGAAAAAAAGCTTATGCAGACGAATGCGCGTTATTCGTCAACACTTGGCGCAGCCACTACGACGTGCTTGGTAAATCAGCCGAGCCACTCGCCACTCTGACGACTGACCATTCCACCGCCCTTACTACTGCATAAATGCGCCAGCACATGCGTCAAGTGTATCCTATAGATATACCACTGACCATACGACATATATACCGCGAAGTTCTCGTCGCGTCGGCATTTTCGCCAGTTGAACAGCCTCCGTACCTACACCTGCGGGATGCTGCGATCGGCGGCTTATAACTTACGAACCAAAAACTCGACGAACTGTATAATAGATACAATCATTGGCACATTCGTCTTTTCGGCAAACGACTAATTTGGAAATTATTTTTCCAATCGCGCCTCGTTCATTGAAGCGTTTGTTGACCTCCACTGCTTTTTAAAACGGACTTATTAAAAAAAAAATTATTTAAAATTATAGCCACCCGATAGTTCGTATACCGGTAAAATAGGACCGCTCTTTCGCTCTTTGCAGACCAAGCGTAACGCTTTTTGAGGACATTTTGAACTTTTTCAATTATTTACTGGGAAGGGTGTTAGTACTGTTGAACTTGCTCACCACTATGATACGCCTGGTTAAGGTAGCTACAGCTCGTGGTGTCCATTTCGCCTAAATTCGAGGAAATTGAGGGGAAATTCCAAACACTTCTCGATAATATAAAAATCTGAAAAAATTCATGCATATTAAAGGTACTGAAAAGATTAATTTTGCACAATAATAATTGTAAAATGTTATTAACAAATTGATGAAAAAAAAAGATGGTCAACAAATTTATGGTAACTTAACTTTTTTTTTTTAATGAAAATGATTCGTTCATTTTTTTTAATACGTGTGAATTTCTTCAGATTTTTATCTTTGGTTTGAATTTTGTCTTTTTCTACACATTTTTTCCATATAAAAAAAAATTCAAACCAAAGATAAAAATCTGAAAAAATTCATCCGTATTCAGAAAAATAAACGAATCATTTTCATAAAAAAAAAGTTAAGTTATCATAAATTTGTTGAACAATTTTTTTTTCATCAATTTGTTAATAACATTTTGCAATTATTATTGTGCAAAATTAATCTTTTCACTACCTTTAATATGCCTGAATTTTTCCAGATTTTTATACTATCGAGAAGTATTTGTAATTTCATCTCAATTTCCTCGAACTTAGGCGAATTGGATACCACGCACTGGAGCTACCTTACGGATAGTTTTTACATGTAATTCATATGCATGAGCAATTTTCTCCTGTGTCAAAATCCGCCGTTTTCATATGTCCCTTTCGCGTACGTCGTCTCTGGCCACGTCAACGTTGTACTACCACCGATCTTGACGGTTGACTTCCACACTGGGGAAGCAAGGAGTCCCAATGATGGAAGACGTACAAAAAAAAAAGGAACAGCGGTCGCTGCAACCACTAGTTAGACTGACGCGACTTTGGTCAGTTTGATTGACGCTAATTATCTGCATTTCCCGTATTGCAAGACGGAGACCCACCCTTGTAGCCGTCATCCGGTGTACAAACCTTCCGGTGAATTCACGCTAACACCATTCCGCCCGCCGGTAGAGTAATGAGACACATCATATTTATCTAAGAGATTTTGTATAAAGCGGAATGGAATTTCTATCTTTCTCCTTTTCGTTCGTTCTTTCAGTTACTTTCGTTCATATATACCGAGTGGATCACGCTCGGCGAGAACCCAGGGGTTTATGCTCCTTTTTCCGTGCGGACTTTCACAGATGCTATTTGTCTTTCGTTCAATTGAAAAGACCTCTTTTTTTCCTCTTCGCGCGTTCGCTTTTCTCCCACCCTTCCGGCGCACCATCGCCTTTTGGCCTCAGCGCCCGCCCGTCCGATACGAAAAGGCGATTATTGCCCCCGGGCTTCTCTCCGGTACGACTCGATTTCTTTCTTTTTTTTTTTTTTTACTTATTGCAACGCCACCACCACAATCCGTGCTCTCCTGACGCCCGTTACGTCAGTTCGTGCGGCTTCCGGCGAAGCTCGGATTAATCGCCACTTAAATTCTTGAGAAAGCAAAAGATTCCCGGGAATCACGTAGCGCTACTAAAGCCACGTAGGAGCTGAACGTGCCGCACATTTACCCTGCGTCACTGAACTCCGGATATACATGTTCATTACTGTGTGTGACCGAGTGGTGTAGAGTTACGTACTGCGTCGTCATCGTAGCGTCGCCATTCTTGATAAAAAAAAAGTCCGCACAACCATAAGGGCGTACATCTACCTGTCGTTTCAAAATACGAGTCAAATTTTTCATTAATTTTTCTCGAACTATAGAATTTCATGGAAAGTTTTTTTTTTACTGAACGATACACTTTTTGAGAGTA
This sequence comes from Buathra laborator, assembly GCA_934046635.1. NCBI lineage: Eukaryota > Metazoa > Arthropoda > Insecta > Hymenoptera > Ichneumonidae > Buathra > Buathra laborator. The sequence goes on from OW203892.1 coordinate 16,356,039, forward strand.
TAACGTAAAAAAAATTGACGAAATACATTGAAAGACTACAAATGTGCAGCCGGGAGAATGATTTGTGAAATATGAGAAACAAGAAAATTAATACGAAAGAAAAAAATTTTAAAATGCGAATAAGATGAAAATGATTTATTTGTTTTTTTTTTTAATTATTTTTATCGTTTTTTTTTCTACACATCCCGATCCTAATGCACGTAAGTAGTTTTTATCGCAATTTCCGTGCACCTGACCCTACCCTTCCCAATGCCTCGCAAAGTAGCGGGCATCGTTGGAGGCGTGGGTTCGACAAAGGGATCCCAAGAGTCCGAGAGACCCAAAACTTTTCGTAACAGAAGCAATTTATTCTTGACGCGCAAAAACAAATGCCATAATGCCACGACTTTACCCTCTCACAGCCCCTCTATTAAAGGCCACTTAATCCCTGTGATGCGAAAGATTTTCCTCCCGTTGAGATTGCACGGGTTAAACTACCGTGCATTTCTCCCGGACTCTCCCAGGACGATTTAAAACACTCAATTAACGACTGAACGACGACGCAAATTAGAGTATAAACGATTACCGGAGCTCCATGAGTTCGCTTTACGCCCATTTATTTCGAAGGAACTCTCTCCCCCTCCCCCTCAACTCTATCGAATAATAAACTGGAGTTTCTGTGCGCATATAATGATGGATAGACCGCCGTAAAGCATTCCTACCAAACTTTATAGCTTAATCCAGTGACTCGATGTGCCATGGCACTTTTGTCTCGCTCTTTCGCTTTCGTTCTTATTCGTCTATCCCGCCGTATTAATTCCCGGTTGTCTAATCCGACCGACCGAATCTGACGGGGGGGAATCCCGGACGCGTTACTTACCCGGTTTGGTGGTGGTCGGGTCTCGGCACACCTGGGTAAATCGTCCCTCGCTTATCAAACTTTCAGACCGGAGAGGCGCGGAGGTTCAACGATACGGCCAAGTTGCATCGTTGCATTTGCATTTGAACCCGTGCCACCCCCCCCCCCCCCCCCCCTCAGCCATGGGTGGGTGGCGTGGCGATGACTACCGCGACCGAGTAGCAATAAGAATGGAAACGCCCAGCGACTCCGTCATAAACCGACGTAATTTTATGCGCAAAGAGGTACCGAGGCGGATGGCGCGTAGACCTAGCTATACGCCGACTGATTTCGCGCGAGACCCCCGCACTCGCGGGGCAAACCAGTCGGGCATAATTCTATTCCAGCAGAAATCCTCAGTTTCGTTCACCCGCCACCGCCACCACTACCACCCTTATTTCCCCCACGATGAAGTAAAAGTTTTCCGCAACCGCGAATAAAGCGCGAGCGAGCGCGACTAGAACTCTCGTAAGACCACGCAAGGAAATCCGCTCGAAGTCTCTCCACTCTTGGGCTCATACTTGTTCAAGGTATAAAGAAGTTGCAATGAAACCCTGCGGTGCTTGTAATACTCGAGACGATATTCCGCCTCGTGGACAACTTTGTTTGCTCGTCCTAATTGTTTTTTGACTGCAATAAAACTCGGATTCTTCGCAAATGAAGAAATGTGCGTAGACGAGAGATAGAAGATTTTTCCGCAGAACAGGAATTGTGTAAACTTGTTGACGTCCAAGTGACAGAATGAAATTTTAACGTGAAGATGCAACGAACTCTGCGTACTGTGGAAACAAAAACTTGCAATGAATACCAGAAAATCATCCTGTTTCACTAAAGTTTCATTTCTGTATCACATTTTGAAGACAATAAGAGTTATATAACTTTCTTTCCGCAACTCAAAACTGCGTTTTTGAAATTAACTTTTTTGCTATTGATAATGGACCACTTGAGCCACAAACCCACTAGCTAAACTGCACGAAATTTTTTTGTCCGTAAAAATATGAAAAATATTACGACCGGTATTTTTGCATCTATATACTTAGGTGTATATTGCCTTTGTGATGGTAATAAATTTACTAAAACAATTGTGATCGGTATTTTTACATCACGGAATTATGGAAAAAATATTACCCCAACATACGGTAGTTTAGGTTAAATTTACAAGAAATAAAAATACTGGTATTTTTCAGCTGTAATTGTGGCAAATTGGCGAAATTATGGTTTAAAATGGATCAGTGGTTTCTCAAATAAATCGTTTTCAAAAACAAGTCCAATCATGGAGCAAAGGTATGAAAGGAGACGGCAGGAATTAGAATGAAGTGGTACGGAAAAATATAGAAGCAAAATGAAGGTAGGTGCGAGACGGCCGCGAGTTTTCTAATTGTCGAATGCGGGAATAGAGAAACGGCTCGAAGATGGGTACCATGCCGGTGAAGAGTCAGGGGTGTAAGGAAACGGTAATACAGCATGGAAGTCTAGCGCGAGAGTCTTCGGTGAGAGGCTCGGGAGCGAATGATAAAGGAGGAAATAGAAAGAGACAGAGCGTACAGGCGCAAGGGGCCAGGAACACCTCGGGCCATGCCTAATGAGCTTCCTGGAGCACACGACGCGCACCCAGGCACCATCATCATAGCCGCGGTATCCAGTATTCTGGATTGAAGCCACGAGAAGGCACAACCGGACAGACAGACGAGCGAGAGCTAACGTTCAGGGAATTTCTACCCGGCTGGAAGAAGAACTCCGAAACTCACAATCGGCACTGTGACCATTGTCTTCGCCGAGGTAGTACGTCGCGAATGGCGCGGAATGACTGTTTTAATAACGCACCCGGTACGGATGACAATTCAACTTAAAAGGACAAAAAAGCGGGCAAAGACGCGAAACGAGAAGTTGCATTGCTGCGAAAACAGAGACGAAACGAGGGTGGTGGAGGACGAAAAGAACGGAGACAAGCATATCTTGCGCTCATAATGCAGATTCACCACCAGCCCCTCAGCCTCGCGTCTCTGAGTACGCAGCGAAAAAAAAAAAGATAAAATATGAAGATATACAGCGACAAATAATAATTATAAAAATCTCCCTCGGTGCATTAATTTTTCATTCGATCAGACGCCAAGGGGAAAAAAGAGAAGGAAACAATAATTATTGCTTCAGGGCGGCATGATTATTATATACCCTCTGTTCGCAGCCTTATCTCGGTCACATTTTTTCTCCGCTATATATTAGTATGGTAAAGTAAAGTATTGTGGAATATCGTTGAAAAATGTAATTCTTTATGGATTTTTAATGTTGAGATTTCGTGTAATTATCGAGATTTTTATTTAGGGCACATTTGATAATTGAGGGGCTGGTCGTTCGGTTGAAAATTTTGTTGCGGATTCCTTCTTTGATCTCTTCGATGTTTTGAACAAATACAGGGATTATGGACATTTTTTTTTAAATCACTGTTTAAATATAATCTGTTTTTTGTTATTATAAAATGTGCAAACTGTGAAATACCTTTCACACTATAATGCCTGTGTGCATGTGAGGCCTTTTGAACCCCTTTGGCGATTATAACCGAATTTAATACCAAACAACATTGGTGGTAACTCGATTCATACGCTAAATTTAAATTCGAGTCCTCAACATTTTCTACAGCTATCGTGTTAACATAATTTTTGGACGCTTCGGACATTTGTTCGTAATACGATTTTTCGATGTTTTGTAATATTCTGTAATATTCAGGTTGACATAAAAATCTTTAAAAAAAACCAACATATTTTCACGAAAAGATTCACCCAAAAAAATCTCCGACCAAAAAAAAATTGTTCTTTAAAGTGTCAACATTTTAAGGGAATCTCAAAGAGAATTTGAAAGGCACCGATTTTGAGGCCTATCTTTCGTGATAATCGAGTTTAAAGTTCCAAAAAGAAATGCCGCGCTCTCCCATTCGCCCACTCGATGTCGTTCGAATAAGTCGATCATAAGTGCCGTAATTTTATCAAATTTCGCGTGAAATTTATACCCAATCAGGAACTGCGACGCATCCGAGTCGAAAGCCCGTGGCACTCGAATTTCCATAGGGAAGCGGTGTTTGGATCCCGAAATTAGTAATATGACCTGTGTTTCAATATTAGCTGCAACCTTATCAACTTCAGCTTCAACCGATTCCGCAGCTGATTACTATCAAATTGTATACCAAACATTATTCGTTGTCAGTCCAAAACTTTTCGAAAAAGATTCCCTTCGTTCAAAGGAAATAACTCGTCGATGTAACAGAAAAAAAAGCAACGCACGGGATAGAGTTCCAGATTTTTTTAATTACGTGAGACTCCGCCAAGGGAGAGAGAGAGTTTTGATTAGTGACTAACACCGCTCAAAGGAATACTTTGAGAGTTGAATGCGCAAATTTACCGGAAACCTCCCCCGCGAAAATGTTATCGTACAAATGGCGTAGAATATTGTGGACGATGAGAACAGCGAAGAGGGGGAAAGGAGTGAAGAGGGGGGGGGGGGGGCGAGGGCTGAACAGTTCACGTGGAAAGAGAGCTGGAATGGTTTCGCGATAAAATTTCAATGATGTTCGCTCGAGTTGCCCGCGCATGCCACGTCGAGTATTCAAAGCGATAGCGACGGGATAGAAAAGCGAACGCTGGACACGGATGCGGTTCGATCTAGGCAAACCAATTATTCGAAAAAACACGACAAGGTACACACAAAACACTGCTCTTTTATTTTATTTCTCCCTTCTTTTTTTTTAGTTTTTTAGTTTTCCGTTTCGGCTCTTCGCTGCTTCGGTTCACGGGACAGCTGATCGAAATAACGCAGGATGTGGTTCCGCTTCGTATCACCAAAGGGAACGCATGTCTGTCAATGAATGAAATCATCCCGCTATCTCTATTTTCGCCCGTCGTGCTTTCGGACCTCGTGAAAAGACCCAATGTACTTGTGATATGGTTTCGCGTCTTTATACAATTTTTTCAACTATAGCTGACGTTTGAATGGTTCGTTATTAACATGCAGGAAAGAGTAGGAAAAAATGGTATCGGAAAAAAAAAGCAGAAAAACGGTTTGGACGGCAAAATATCAAAATTGGAAAAAAAAAAAAAAACAAAAATTGGGGAAACTTCGGGAAACTTTGAGAAAAGATTTTATAAAAAAAAAGAATGGGTGCATCGCAAATTGAATTTGAGGGTTTTCTCCTATAAAATTTTGTCTGTAATTAAAAAAAATTATCACAAATTTTTTTGCAATTGGATCTCAAATGTTTAATAGTATTATCGCAATTTTTTTTGTAATTAATTCAATTTTTTCCAATAGTTACTTCAATTTCTTAAGATGGTTGTTCGATCGGCCGATTTTACTTCGGATGCCCTTTTATCCCGCTTTCCCCTAATTTTTTTTTCCACTGCATTGCAAAAAATTGTTTGCGATAACAATAATTCGAATGTACGAAACAAAAAAATGCATTGGTACAGCGAAATTTTTATTTTCCCAACTAAACATTTCTCTCAGTATAATTTCCAAAACTATATATACCGACGTAAAATACCATCTCACCGAAGGGACTCTTTAGCAATTGAATCTAAAGGGTGCCTAATTCGACCAAAGAGCATGGGATACCCTATCCCGTACGAGAGTGATACCGTTCTTGGCGTTCCCAGCCAAAGCGATGGAGTCACATTAAGAGGCGCACGTGCTCTTACGCCTATATATCGAGTTTGCCGTCTCTCAGCATTGTTTCTCGGAGCTCAGCTTTCGCGAGGTTAAATATCTAATTATAATTAGCAATGGTTCGTGATCCGTTCCAATGTTTGTCTGTATTCGAAGGTGAGCATTTCATTTCTCAACATCATAGAAACACCGTCCCGAACAACGCGAATTTTAACAAAAACAAAAAATTGCGCTACATGTAAATTGTTTTGACAAAATTGTACACAAGAGCATTGCGATGCCAATCATAATGTATTGCAATTCTTTGTTTTTGACAATATGTTTGTTCTTCACCATCAGATTTTTCGCGAGTTCAATTAATCTGCGCATCTTACGAAACTGTATTACGACTTATTTGCATACTTTGTGGGGCGATGGAATGAAATAAAACTCATACTATCGCACTATAGATTCGTATTCAAAAATGCTTTTCCGTGAAATCATACGGGAGAATACGAGGTAATGCGTGTTCTATCTCTATTTATTTAATAACCGTAATAACAGCGTGTGCCAGCAAACAAAAAGCTTCATATACGGATTCTCCTAACTGGACACGGCACAAGCTGCGGTCATATTTCAAGTCCGAAGAGTTTTCGATAAGTCAGCGCTTTTCCTAACCCGCTTGCTTCGCCGCCGGCAGAACTCATCTCTCGTTGATATCAGCACCTCTCACCTGCACCTCAACCCCCCCCCCCCCCCCCCTTTCCCTTCTCCTCTTTGTGCTCATACCAATTTTTCCAGACAATTTTCACACAATAATTTCTGCCACTGCTGACGTACTATTGAAAATAGCTTTTGTAAGTCGAATACAGAAATGTTTTTTTTTATACAAATATGCGATGACGACTTATATTTGACATGAATGCAAATTAAATTACCACAGTTCTGCGATTTTATTCATTATTCATTCATTAAGGAGGTGGTATCGCTTCGTATTACCAAAGAGTGCGATTTACGTGAAATTCAAAGAAAATTTCGACAACTTTCTAGTGGAATAAAAATCTGAAAAAATTCAACCATACAGAAGGTGCTAAGAAGATTAATTTTACATAATAATAAATGAGAAAATTTATTAACAACTTAGTCAAAAAAATCACTGTTTAACGAATTATTCGGTAATCAAAATTTTTCTTTAGTCGAAATTTATTCGATTATTTTTTTGAATACTTATGAATTTTTTGAGAATTTTTTTTATGGATGAAAAACCGCGAATTTTCGAGAATTAATTATGTTATTAATTAATTAATTATACACTCAAAAAATTATGTTTTGGGAAACCAAATAATTAGTAGGGACAATTTTTTGTTCACGAAAAAATGTGGTGAACTCAGTAACTATTGTTCATGCAACAAATTGTTAGTTTTCCTAATGCAAAATTTATTATTAACTTTCACTGAAAAAAAAAGTATTATATCGGTGCAAATGACATTGACAATACAGCCATTTTTTGAAATAGGTCGTCAAGGCAAGAGACGGGAGTTATGCATTTCGCTGAGGTCGAGTGACTTTTCTTGTTTTCATTCTCCTGCATATCCGCCGAAACGGCTTAGTATGCATTCACAAAATTTGGTACATTAATTCTGTGAGTCATGAAGGGTGTTTTATACGGTAAATTATGAACTTGCAATGAACTTTGAAAAAACTATCCGATACTTTACTCAGATATATCGAATTGCCACCGCTATTGTTTCATCTCATATTCTGTGACTCATTTCCGACTGCATACTGCTGACGAAACGATAATATGCTATTAATTGTTTATTGTAATTGATTTGTTTCTCATAACTTGTTCTGTTCTGTTTTGCAATCTAAAAAGAATCAAATTAAATTAATGTTACGGAAATAATTTTTTTGTTACAATATTAATTACAATTAATAGATATTACTTCAAATGATGCAGCAATAAGGCGAATTTAATATTAAATGTATCGCATCCATATTAATTTGGATATTTGCGAGATACAAAATTACACATTCATTTTAACGTGACGACTGTTATACAAACAATTAAAATTTATAGGTTTAACTTGATTTATGTATATAGTATAGTAATACAATATTAATATACGCAAGTGCGCGAAAATGTAATATGATTCTATGCTGTAACTGAAGTTTACGATAACAAGTTGGAAACTGTGAAATTATTGAAAAAAGTCGAAAATGTAATTTCAAACGTTATACTCGCATTGCAAAATATACTTAAAAAAAATAAAAAAATTATAATCAATTCAGCATATTTTTTCTACAAAGTCGCGGAGTTTCAACCCGATTCAACAAAAGCTGATTTTGAGACAAATATTTGTAAAGGAAACATGCGAAATTGCAGATTTTTCAACCACCTCTTTCAGTTTCGTATGAAGATCTTTTTGCGCCCTAAAAATGTTGTAATCGAGAGCAATAGTCGGCGATCTGATGAACAACAAATAGAGAAATGAATGCGATACGACGAGGACAGCAACGAGTCAAAAGTTTCTGACATTACAAGCAAATTTCCTGCTATTTCCGTCTTCAGTGATAGACGAGTAAAAGAAATATAAGTAACAGAAGTGGAAAGAGCCTCGGGAACCTAATTAAACTTATCTGCGTCTCCTCCGTTCTACTCCACTTTTGCCGTCGATTTTTTTTCTCGTTTCTCATTCCGATTGTGAACGTCGGGAATTCAATATGTTTTAACGGTTAAACTGGATTGGCAAAGAAAAAAGATACCATAGAAACAAAGAATTGGCGAAAGAGAAGGAAGACCGTTGATCGGTGTACGACTAAAGTAGAGGTCCGCCAAATGGGTCAGCGTTTTATTGAGCTCTCGGACGATTAATCGTCACACCTATAGCACAAGTTTTCGCAGTTAAAATAAGTCGAAAATAATGGACAATCCATTGTGCTCTCGCTACTCAAACGCGTCTGGCTGGTCTTATCGGGATAAGTTTTACTGCACGAGGACAATACAATGCAATCCATTCAATTTCTCACCCCACACTTCGACTTTGCTCTATGGCCGATTTCCATATTTACATGAAATTCAGCACCAAAAACTAATAATACCTATTCCACATAAGTACGATCATAGGTTCCTCGATTGGCTTGGAATGTAAAGCGATAAATAATTTTCTTACTCAAGGATTTCGCTAAACCGCAGACGGATTTTACAGAAAATGTCTCAAATTCTATAAAATTCTTTCACCGTCACTGCCGCACATTTGCGTAAAAGAAGATCGTCTCACTTTTGCTTTTGCTTTTGCTAAAAAGCCAATATTAACGAAAACTTCAGGATAAGTTTGTTATCAAAGTTCAAACATCTTTTCGAACTTTAGTTCGTCGTATTGAATAAAAAATGGAAGTCAATTAAAAAAATCAAGAAAAAAAAAAATCGGTATCAGAATCGAACCGGAATCGAAATTTTCAATCGAATCTTGAAAATCATCATTTGGATCTGAATTCAGCTCGTATTATTCATATTGAAGCGCCCAAATCATTTCAGATTTGATAAGCGCATTTCTTACTATATAAGTATCTTGAAACTCTTCATCAACTTGTTTGATAACTTTTCTACTTATTAAAAGACATGATTTTACTAGTTTTTCACCACGAAACTGTGCCAAGAGCCGAAGAGTACTATAAAGAATTCAGGATTTTATCCTGCCACGAAAAGCAGCGGAAGCAGCAGTAAAACGAAACCTTAATACAGGATCCTAATCCCGTGCAATTAACCCGACGAAATCGTACATGCGATAAGAACGAAACGAGGTCTCTCCCCCCTCTTCCTACTTCCGCTCCCTTCGCGGTCTCATCTCTGTATCTCTCTTATGGCACGTCCATCGCGGGCTAATCGCTAGCCGGCACACGGTAGACTGTAGAGTACAATAGGTTGAAGAGCAGAACCGGTGTCAGTGACTACTGCTTGCTTCTATTGTACATCTAGTAACGCTCGCAGTAGATATAGTCGACTACTACCACAGACATACAAGAGTTGGCTGCGTCTCTTTCGCTTGTAGAGCGCCCTCCACCAAAGACCAATGGATAAACGAAGAAGGAAGACAGATTATCGAGGGAAAAGTAAAAGCTGTGGATTTAACGCTTGATCGGCAAAAACGAGAGAGTCGGTTCATTTCGGAATTTAACGCGGAAGTGAGAAAGCCGAGAAAGCGGGTATTGCAACGACGAATACGAGTGTCGGTACATACACCAATACCAATAACTTCAACATCATTTACCGCGTAGTTAAAATAGGAAATCATTATCTAAGAACGAGTAGTTTTAATTGTTCAAAGATAATGCTTACAATAATTTTTTTATCAGCCAATTCGTTGACTTAGAAAAAATTGGCAAACCCACCGGTAAGTTACTTTTAAAGATATTGAATGAAATTTTCCTTTAATATCTTTTAACTCCAAAAAGTTTAAATGACGGAAAGAAAAAATCGATGAAAGAAGTGACAAAAAAAAATTATAAATTAATTTGAAAAATCCGATGGATGGAGACAATGTGCATCGAATGACTAAAATCGTTATTTGTATCGGAAGAGCACAAAAAGAGCGCATTCTGGACGAGTGTTCAGAGGCACACAAACCGAAGCCACGTTCAGTGGTTCACAAGTATATAATATATTATACATATAGTATATTCAACTAAAGGTTAATTTATGAGAAGTCAAAGTCTCAATCGGTCACTCATAGAATAATCGTAGTCGACCGACAAAACGGAATATTCACGAAGGACGACGAAGTGAAACAAAACGGGATGAAGAAGTAGTGCATAGATGGGTAAGGGATGTGCTGTCGTACTAAGCCCCCCGGCTCCCGACTTGTTTCCGTGGGGCCCACGGAATAACCCGGGAGAACGGTGAGTACGGTATAAGGGAGGATAAAGAAGATAAAGGAAAGAGAAAGAATATGTGGATGAGAGTGAGAGAGAAACCGAAGGGATGAGAATGAGCGGAGATAGCAAGGCAAGGGGGGGGGGGGCGGGGGGTACCGAGTATGCTGTACTTTGCGTCACTACGCTCCCTGTGCCTCGCAATCATTAGGCTATGCCGGCACTCTATCCCTCGTAACATAAAGCGGATTTCGCTGCTAAGCAGATGGAAATGCAGGCGATGTGAATGCAGTAATGCACCTCTGTGCGCTCTCCGTGAGCTGCCACTGCTCGTGCACGCTGAGCGCGAAAGTACAAGCCGGAGAGGTTCAAACTCGCCCCCCCCCCCCCCCGTTCCCCGTCCGCCCCCTCTTGTTCGTTCGCGATTCCCTTACGCGCTCGGTACTACGGCGAATACAATTACGTATGTACCTCTCTACATATCTCTCCCATATTCGTGAATTTAAGCGTTAGCGTTAGTATGCGCGCGTACGAGTTTTGACGTTGGGAGCGCAGTGTAGATAGCGTAAAAGTGGTGAGTATGGCCCCATCCCGATTAACACGGTAAGTATACATACAACGCGTACACGACCATATTCACCACCTTTCCTCGATATGTGTGTACAATCCGCGACTTTCCGTGTATACTCTGGATAACGAGAATGTGTTAGTAGTCGGTGAAGAGAAAAGGCGGGGGGTATGGCGAGAGAGAAACGCCTCAGTCAAATAGCGAAATATTGCCGTATGCGCAAGCCCCCTCGCACTTGCCCGATCTAACAAAGTTGTACTTATTCGGATTAAGGTCGTTACGCGATTATCCCGGTAGAAATGCCCAGAGTGGTATAGAGATACGCTACAGTTGTTGCTTGCTGTTCGCTCTCTACTCGTGTAGAGTGCCGGAGCGCGGATAAAGAGATGGTAAATCGAGGAATATTCACACTCTATTGTTGCGCACATATACGCGAACAGTACATAGCTGAGGCTTAATATTCAATAATCGTCGATATGCTACGTTGGTATCCTGCGGGTTGATTAGAGAGATATATCTCTAATGGAGAAAGAAGGATATCTTTTTATGAACCAAAGATTTTCTGATTAAGGTGATGTGAAAATACGCCGTCGATAACGAAAACTGTGGTCATTTAAGAAACAAGAAAATTGTAGTTATCTGTCGTATAGATATACGCGCGGAAAGATAATTTTCTTTTTTTATCCATACCATCGATGTAATTGGTCCCATCAATTCATATTTTTTTCTTTATATAGAAGTCTTAACAATAAAACTTTTGAATTGGTCGCTTCTGTATTAATTTTACCTCTGTAGCCCTACGGATATGTGGCGGAAAATCTTCACTGTATTGTCAATTCATGCAGACAGTCTGGCAGTTCAGACATAGTGGAGAATTCAAGAAAACCGCTGAAGCGTAGTGTCAACACACTCGTCCTCAAAGTTTACAAATGTCTCTTTGAAGAGGCCACAGAGTTCAAGGCCTACAAGGCTGCCTTGTGTGTTTTACGCAGTACACAAAACACGCAATCCAAACTTTGATTTCAGACAAAGCTCAGGAAATTCAAGGCAGACGGATTTTCATTTCGGTAACGGTGCAAAAACAGATTTTAAGAAGATTCACCTACTTGCCGATTCGAAAACCAAGTGAAATTTTAGCTACGGTTTTACTTTAAAATTATCAAAGATTAATGTATAATTTTTTTTTTAGTATCGCAATAAAATGAACATTGATGGACACGAAGAATTTTAGAGGTTATTAAATTTATCCGAGGTATTTAAAGTCACATTTACCTTAAACGCCATGTAACGCGCTTGTAATTAACATTATTTGGAATGCCTCCATTTCGCGTAAAACCACAGACTACAACCACCGAAATTGGTTTCATACAACTAAATAGCAGTAATCTCTAAGTATGTATACTCTAAGAACGAACAATTTGGACGATTGTGTTTGCACTGAACGATAGCCAAATTGAGAGGGTTCATTCCTCCCTCAGCGGGGTTGAGCGTTTCTTGATCGTTTTAGACACTGAAGTTAGACTGTATACAGTCCGCGGAACTACGTGGATTCATACCATTCTCTCTACGTACGGAATGATTGAGGGCGATCGTGTGCACGTGAGTGAGACGGCAAGGAGACGCGGTACTTGTACGTTCGTCTTACTCCAATAAACTCGGCTTGCAAACCCACCCACGACCGCAATCACCCAGTCGATGGTGGGTCTGGGAGCACTGGTACACCACAGGGATGTGCGGACCCCCTTCGGCAAGCGCCCCTCGGAGTCAACGTTGGAGATGGAGAAAGCCAACTTCGCAGACAGTTTAAGCCTCGGATATTCGAAGACGGTGGGATCGCGCTTTTGCCGTCATGGAATCGACGCAGGTTCCTTCTCGCTACGAATCCGAGTGCAACTACCGCGCGCGAAGGCATGCAAGCGCTGATCACACGATTTAAAATCTCTTTATTTTTCATTCAGACACCGCGCCTAAGATGTATTATTATTTAGAGACTCTGCCAGAGGTTTCGCCAGTGTTTGATGAAAACATACGACTCAAAAATACGAGATGATGCGAGAGTAACAAATAATAAGAAAAAAATTCGTAAAGAACGTTTGGACGGCTGAAAATCGAACTGCATTTCATTCATAATGTACATTGGGATGTGTTCTAAGATTCCGATCAGAATCCAATTTGCTACTGTCATATCCGACTTTCAGAATTTGACTGATTGCCATGTCACTAAACCCTCTGTTGAAGTTAGAAGAAAGTTTAGTGAGTATTCGCCTGATTTTCTACTTAAATTTCAGCACGAGATCCGTAAAGTCCGCTTCGTTAACGACTCCGCTGACTGAAGTACACGAATTATTCTCGACGTGGTTGCAAATGGCCTCTTGGGCTTCCCCTCATTTTTATCGAGGGGAGATGGCCGATAAGAGATACTTCACGGTAGATAACAGCTCTAGCTGACTTCCTTGATGCCTCACAGCTTCTCGGTTCCTCTCAGTTGTAGAAACTGATTCTCCTCCTCAGCCCCTTCCATTCTCCACCCCGGAAGGGCCTCACACTCGTAACTCTTGCCTGACGTTCCTCTCATCTTGACGGTGATACTGCATCATTGGCAATCTTCACACTTAAAATATACTCGCGTAGAAAAACACGTGTCCAGATGAGATTCCAGGTGAGATTCTGGGATCGAATCTGCACGAGAGCGCGAGTCGTACTTCTTTTACGAGTTCCGCAGAAACAATGAAAAGATTTCTGATCAAAGATCGATAGATACAGTGAAGAATCCAAACAGGAAACTCGCAAAAAAAAAAAAATGATCACCAACTGCAGAATCTGTCTAACATTGCTCGCTGAATACAAATTTGATACATGAAATTAAGTTTGAGCGAATTTCTTAGTTTTTCATTTTTGTCCTTCTATTTTTCTGCAGTTCAATTATTTGCGTTTTGATTTCTGCGTGGATTTTCTTTTTTATTCATTCGATGCTCAGGCAGACATCTTCAGGCAGAAATCCCGAATGATTCGAGAGCTTGGAAAAAAAAGTGCGGTTCGCACTCCCATGCGAGATTTCATACAGATTCCTTCCAAGAATCTATCCAGAATCTCAACAAAATCCTGTCCGATTCCTTGCCGGTTTTCGTAAAAATACTTGGGCTGAAATTCACGCCTGGATACGTACTTTTACCCGGGTACTAACGATGCACAATTATTGATAGTTTGCTATTATTATTAACAATCCATTCCAAATCTCGTAACATTCCTCGTTAACCAGTTAAATGCCGCGATCGTGCCGAGAATCTTGTGAAAGGATCCGTATCCTTCAGGATGCAACGGATTCCACAGAGTAGGTCTGGGGAAATAAATAGATTTTCAGCGGCCTGTGTCTCGTAAGGCAGGTCGTCTATCATATTCCACGAGTACTGTTATATTCCAGGGGTTCCGTCAGATTTCAGAGGTTCTGACATATCCCAAATGATCTATCATATTATGAAAAAAATCTGTCATAAGTCATAATCTGCTCGAAAGGACGGACTTATTCGAGCCACGAAAATGTGTGAATATAAAATAAAGTATGATATTGCATACGTTTATAAAAGTTACAGGATTAAGGTATCGATCGGATTTTTAAAATAATTCTTGTTAACAAAGTTTCGCAGTTGTTGAGCAGTGAACTGTTCGTACTTCTGAGATATCAAACGTTGAACAGTATACGAAAAATTGATCCTTAACCTAACGATTGACCGCATATCTTATGAAATTGCAATTCGGAAGATACAATTATATTGCGCATGCAATACTTTTTTTCCGCGTATAAACCCGAATTGTTTTATCTTTTCCTTTTGCCGACAGCAGATTCGATGAAGTGACCAAAGTCAATCGCAATCTCGTCGAGAAAGGTTGCATGTTCATCCACATCACGTGATTTGTAACGCCTGGAGAAATCGTCGAATGTATGTAGTATTGCACACGGTTGAGTTCGAGAGGAAGCTCTTTATTCGATACTCTCGTGGGTTTCTCTATTTTTGCTGTGCACAGCAGGATACCGAATGACGCTCTTTTTTTCACTAAGACCCCAACAGAGTCGGACTTCGTCCCGTCCCGGGGAAATCCCATTTGGCTCGATTGACAATCACTTCCGGCGCATTGAAACGCGGTAAACAAGAAGCGTCGCTGGTTGCAGACGGCAGTGACGGTAGAGAGACATGGACCGAGGGCCAATTTTGAAAGGTGCCGACCACTACACGGAAAAAACCATAGGATACCGAAATGTCGATGGGCGCACCTTTCACGAGATTCAGCAACAACCGATCGAACACTTCTTCATCTTTTCGTTTGCCGAATACTCATTGGTACACCGGTGAATGCGAATTCATTATAATATTGAATTATTCATTTTGCAATGTAAATTGCAGAAAATTAATTATCATATAAGAGATGTACAAATTTTAATTGAGTTATAAAGCGAAAAGTAAAGATTGCGACTCCCATTCCAGTGCGATCCGAGTGGTGGGTGCGGTGTCCAGGATGGAGTTAGTTTTTTCCATAAATTGCTGGATTGAAAAAATGCGATATGTAAATCCCGAGTTGTACTTCGAAAATCTGAAATATACTCATAATTAAAAATATTTTATTAGCACGTAGTTTGGTATAAAAATGGAGTGGAGATCCCTGAATTGTCCTATTCGCGAGTCGTTTCATCGACAAAATTGTGCAGACGAACGAATTCTTGGGGAGGAGAAACCGGGAAGGACGACAAGCATATCGAGATGAAATCGATTCATTGATGAATGGAGAGCTGACGCCACGACGACAAGAAAGTCCTCTCTGATTACAATCGTTCCAGGCAAATTTTCAGAGTACCACGGAACAGTTGTAGAAGAGACTATCGATGTTTTTGCATCGTTGTCCGTTCGAAGATTCAGCGCACGTTCAACGCAGTATAAAAAGACAAATCAAGAGGAATGAAATAGAAGATGCGGAGCGTCACGTCACGGGAAATAAACTTACACCACAAACTCCTGATATCAATTTCCAAGGAAAAAAAATGTCGACCGTAAATAATATCAATTTTACGAATAAATCCCCTCCTCCCTATGTTATAATTCATTTATTCAGGATAAGCAGTAACGAAATCGACAATTCCAAGTTAGAAGTGAAGAAATATCCTTAACCCTTTATGGTGACCCTTAACCCATACCGGATATGAAATGATCCGTCAATCAACATTATGTTAGATATCCGTACGTTAACAGTGTAACAAAAATGTATGATTATCGTCAATGTAAAACTTTGCGAAGGATTATCATTTGATTTTCCAGATAATAAATTTTGATACCTATTCTACAAATTGCTAAGTATGTTTCATAATCGTTGCGTCCCAAAATTAAACTCTCTTCTGTTCTGAAAATGTTTTGAAAGCGTCGAGGATATTCGCAAATTTTGTCAGAACTTCTGGAAATATCCAGAAAGTAATGCTAAACAATCTGTTCTTCCCGCGCAACTTGAATCCAGTCGGTAATGAAAACAGCAATACTGTTTTTTCTGCGGTACTGAAACTTTAGCGCCAAACGGAAATAGGACTGTGTCTATTAGTTCTAAAGTGGGATTCTATTTTCTTTAAACGTGAACCTTTTAGCACCGATGAAAAATTACCATTACAGTATTTGTTACCGACCGTGGTCATTCCATACCCTTAACGTTTTTAAAACCACCCCTTTTCCTCATATGTGATTTCCTAGAAATTCGGTATTCGGAAGTTTCTGAAGTCGTTGATTTTCGGTAGTATGTCAAAAATGTTGATCCTTCGGTGCCAACGAGAGTGTATGGCGTGTGATTCGCACCTATGGACGCCTTATGAGCGCTTCAAAGCTGACATATTCGTTACAAATCTTTACAAAGCATTCAAGTACATTGCTGGTCCATCGATTCGAATCTTCTGCCGTATTTTAAGAGAGTCCGGTCGTTGTGGAAGGGATTCAATTTTGGTGGTCCATTTTGCGGGCCCGCGTCGGCAAAGTGTTCTGGTCCGTGGTGCTTCCGCCTAGAGTAGACGCGGCGATATTCTGTTTCTCGTAGCATGGTGTATTTATGGGGGCAGACGTACGGCCAATAGGTCCAGAGGATCTAGAGTAGGACGTAATTCAGCATCAGGCCGGGGCAGCCGGTACCCCACGACACTAGAGAGAGATCCAATAGGAAGCACAGTAGGACAGTGTAGAGCAGCAACAGCAGCACCAGCAGCAGCAACAGCGACGGGACGAGCTCTAACCCCCGTATTTCCGTAATCCTAGCCAACACGTTCATCGGACCCTCCATACATCCTCCAACTATGTACGTCGCACACACGTCCTACTTGCCAGTTACTTTGAGGTTGATCCTGTCCCGCTGTCCATCCAACCGAAATGCCGTCTTAATCGTGCTAATTCCGGTTCCGAGATCCCCGTAGCGATATATAGCTTACACATATACGACCATGTACGGCCATATATATGTATAGATATATAGATATATTTATTCTTGGCTGTTTATCAGTACAGAACATACACTCCTCTTAGTCTCCCGTATCACAAGAAACAAGAAGAAAGAAACCGAGTGAAAATAAGAAAAAGAATTGGGGAGTTGCGGGACTCGTTAGTAGCAGTGGAAGCGCGGTCTGCAAGGAGCAGGGAAAGAGAAAAAGACTCTCCCACGTAGCCTCGTAATTTCCAATTAGATTTTCTTACTTCTTCCACGGTAACGGCAGCAGCAGCAGTAGCAGCACCAGCAACAACGAGGGCAGCAGCAGTGGAAACCGGGCAATGTTTCCTCGACCAATTTACGCAGACTAATTTATGTACTTCCGAGGAAAAGATTGCACTTTATTCTTCAAGATATTGGCTCTCTAAGGACTCTCTCAAGAAGGTGTTGTTACACGAAAGGGTGGTACTCTTCGCGGCTGCAGGACAGGTTATAAGAACTTTATAATTTCATTCGTTCGTCGAGGCCATTCTCGACAATAGGCCATTGTTTTTTTTTAACATTAAATAAAAATAACGCTAAATCAAAACTGCGGAAAATGCTTGAAGTTTCGAGTACCTAAGAAACAAGTAGTTCAAGTACCAAATACTTTATTGTTTTTTGTTTTTTTTTTTTTTCATTAATTGAAAGTAACCCTCAGAATAAATTGAAATTGTTACGAAGTATTTATGAACGTGCAGAGTACTATAATAGTACATCGATGATTACGTCCTGATGGTTCATAATCGGAGTCAATTTTTTTTTTTTTTTTTTTTTTCAGACTTTTAAAGTTAGAGATTATAAAATGATTTTTTTTACTGAAAGGTACATGTTTATTAGAGTTTGACGAAAAAAAGTGTAAAAAATGTTAACTAAACTAAAAAATAGATCGAAAATTTGACTCTGTTTTCGAACCGCCAGGTACACGTACCTCCTTAACGATATAAAAGACTGTGCTCATGCGCAACCGGTATGACGTTATAGAATTAAGACGTCGATATGTACACCACTGAGGCGTTATTAGTTTTCCAGACGATTATCTTGGTATATGAAGAGAGTTCATGCTTTTGCGGAAAAATTTAATAAGCATAAAAGTTTTATTTGGAACAATTCAAACTCTATTATGATTACATTAGCCGAACTACAGTTTCGCGTTATTAATTAAAATTGGTTGCGAACAGTCGGGTGAGGCGGAGAAATTAATCTCGGAACCCACGAATTAATTTCCTGCCCGCTATTATTCGCAATATTCCACATTCCCTTTTATTCGAGATCAATTTTCCCGAAGTGGCCATTCGCAATTTTCTTAATACCGTAACTATTAAAAACAGCACAGCTCCTTTGGTCGAATATATTATCGGTAACGACGGCAAAGACGCGAAGATGGACGAGGCAAATTTTTTTAAGGATATACCTGTTATTGCCTCGCAGCTTCTGTACCATGACGATTTGCGTCGGATAAGTGCACCGCCAAGAGTAAGTCGAGCGGGGCGAACCTTTATTGAACCCCTTATCCGTCCACGATGAAGGAACTTTGAACAAGTTTGACCCGTTTTCGAGCCGTAAAACTTTTTACATCCAGACTATTATCGTGGAATAAAAAAGGAAGAAGAAACACGAACGAGAATGAAGAGAACGATACGTGTCATAACGTTACGATTTTTCTTCCTTTAACTTCATATTACGCACCGCGGGATATGAGATTGCGCTTTATGTTCAATAGTTCACGCTGGGAAAGACGTTACGCGCAAAATTACCAACAAATTGCTTTTTCCGCTCTCTTTTCTTCAACACAATACATACGTTCGATCGTAGAAATTGATATTATCGACGGTGACTGAAAAACAAGAGAATTTTCATCAATTCGAGTAAAAAGCTCAGGGCTCGCAGATTTTTAGCGTGTATCGGATTTTTCTCCGTACCACGATTTATAAGTAAAAATGTACTCCGAATCATGTCATCTTTTGCACATACTAAATTTTTCTTTCGCTTCGAACTTTTTCATCCCTCTTTCCCTCGCGTCTTCCTTTCGCGGTTATTTTAATCCCAAGCAAATATTTCCACGACGAGAACACACACAAGGCACGACTCCTGTGCGCCTTGACATCAGATATATTAAATCAAAGCACAGCGGCAGAGATAGCCGAGGGTGCAGATAAATTTTCGTGCTTTGCCGCTACGCATGCAGGAAAAGGCACGCTTTGCTCTCGGGATCTGGTGTACACTAACTCTCGGCAGACGTACATGAGGAATATCGCAGTGATAGCATCAACTCTGGAGAAGGCGAGTCCACTTGCTATGCGGATGCGACTCGCGGGCCGCGCGATGTTGTTTGCATAATTATTGGTGCCCTTTCTATGAATACTTTTTACAAGCGATTTCAAAATTCTTGGCGAATGTTCCATATTCGAATTAGTTCAGCCATTAGAGTGTTGCATAAACGATTTTTTCGATTCGATTTTTTTTTCGAACGATTTTTTTTTTCTATGCTATATGCTATATAGAGTCTCAACTTAACTGAACTTGAGTTGCAACAAAAATTTTGTAATAATTCAAAAAATTAGCCGCCTTATGGCGTTTTTTTGTAAAGCATTAGATCAGTGGACAATCTTTTGCGTTTTCTCAAAATTATGTTTTACGAAACGGTTTAAGTCGTATTTCAAAATCTATTCGTTCGATTCACGTGCGTGTCACATGTTATTACAAAGCAAATTTAATTAGTTATTTAATTTTCCGAAATATCACATATACAATCGAGTCGCATGAAATCGATTGCCACTGTAAATAGAAGTTACCACCATCAATACTCCAAATACTACCAAATACTCGTAAAATCTACATGATGCGTGCATAAAAATGCATCACCCCGTTTCGGCAAACCTTTTCCGAGTTATTGGGCTTACATCGAACGAACCGCACATAACGCAGTACCATAAAATCTAAATCCTCTAACCCGAGTGTCGCATGGCGGGTACGTATGATGTGGATGTATCCGTAACGCATACAAATGCATTCAAATTTTATGATCACCTAGAATATGGTATGTAATTTGTTTTTTCACAGAATTTCTGTCAAAATCGGTCATAAGTTTTGAATATTTCGAGATTTCGATTTTTTTCAAATGTATTTTATAAGAGAGTAAACAATACTACGGAAATCACGCTGATCGGAAACTAACGAGAAACCTTCAAATGTGTTTGCGATCACAACGTGATGAAAAATTCGGATTTAACCCGACGGAATAACAAGCGTTTCTATCTTCGGGCAGTGAAAAATGTTTTTATTGACAAAACAATCGTAATCTGCACATTTTTTGGGCGCACTTCTCAATCAAATACCCTAATTAATTGATTAATCAATCACATTATATAAGAGAAAAGGAAAAAAGTACATCAAAGGCGATTATTGGTAATGTAAATTCTACAAAACATCTTTCACCTTCTAAATACGTACCCGCATAATTAAACTTTTCAGACACACGTTTCTCATTGAGGGTTCATTAAAGAGTCGCGTGCGGAGAATGGAAATGAAAATAAAACGGCTGCAACGCAATTTACATTGCAGCGAATCGCGCAGACTTGGGGAAGCTTAGGGTCTTTCAACCCCCTCCTCGTCGCTGGGCAAACTAATTCCGTCAGCTCATATGTGGGTCGCGTTGCGCTAATCCTTAAAACCGAAATAACTCAAAGTTAATCAAATGCAATGCAAACGAAGATCCTGCAGGGCTGAAGAGGGACCCCCGCTAAAACAGTAAACGCTTAAGCGCACCGACGTTGGAACACGTCTGTGGCCGTGCGATACAACCCCTTACCCTCTCCGCTTATACCTTCCAACTGTATAAAGCGGAATGTAGATATAATTTTAGGTTTAATATTATAGTACATAATGTGTATATACGTGTCTGTGGAAGCACTCTCGGTGCACCGCGAAGACGACAGTAGCAGCAGCGGAGCCAGCAGCAGTAGCAGACATTGCCTCGAATTAAGTTTTGCTCGGCGCTGCGCCCACCACCAGCACAATGAGCCACCACCACGACGAGTCCCCGTGGCACTGCTGGTACATTCATTGGTACACGCATATCCCGCGGTAACAATGGCAACTCGCGGGAAAACTTAACTCGGCACTTTTACGAGTCCGACGGAAAATAATTAAAACGCCGCGTGGCCCACGGCGTGCCGCGCTGCTTTCCTCTCGTAAAAGCCAACACGCTTACACACGCACTACAACGCCCGCGCCACACGCGCGCGTCTGCTATGGCTATGCTTCCAGCTGGCAAGCCAGCTATCCTTTGGTTCAAGCCGAGCGAAGCGAGAATTTTATTGCCCCGTTCAATCTCCCTTTACCGGGCGAGAAAATTCTTGTCGCGACGATTTTCCTTGTATGTGTTTTTCCTTTCCTCGCGACTTTTCTCTCTTTCTTTTTTTTTTTTTT
This sequence comes from Buathra laborator, assembly GCA_934046635.1. Lineage (NCBI taxonomy): Eukaryota > Metazoa > Arthropoda > Insecta > Hymenoptera > Ichneumonidae > Buathra > Buathra laborator. The sequence goes on from OW203892.1 coordinate 16,377,902, forward strand.
TCTTTATTTTTTTTTCCTTTTTTTTTCTCTCTTTCACTTTCGCTGTCCGCACGAAGAACTGTTTCTATAGAACCTCTGACGACATCCCTCAGGGCGTACGCGGACGCCGCAATATCGTCCCTGTCTCTGTATACGACTCTGGATATACGGTTAAAGATACCCCCTTAGTGTCTTGGTGATATTAACGGGGTTGATACGGACCAGTCACGTTCAATCTTTTGCGATATTCGACGAGAATCGACCAGTCGGGTAAAAGCTCATTTCTACGATAGGCAACTCTCAAAAATCGTTCAACTGCATTGCGGCAATTTTTTAATTGTCATATTAACTTCTTGTGAAGTATCAACGAAAAAAATTTCGGAAAAAAAATTGACAGAAAAAATGTAAAACTTGTACATTTTGAAATCTATCAAAAATATGAATGTCCGAACAAAAAGGAAAAAAAAATGAAAATTTCAGAAACGGATGAAAAATATAAAGAAATGCGCTTGGAACTAATTTTTTGACCGGATTTAGGAATTTTTTTAACGGCAAATTCATAAATTATGATAATTATCGTATCACGTTCACAGGTATTTCTGACAAAATTTGAAAACGCATAAAAGTAAACTGTGTATATTTCACAGAAATAAAAATCAATAATAATAATGAATATTTACATTTTTAACATATTACAAATATTACGAATTCAAATATAACATTTTCAACGGCAACACACACAAACCAGATATTTGCTCGAAATATGATTTTACGATATTTTGGGTCATACTGGACGTATTTTCAATAAAATATTGAAAAAATAATCACCGCAACATTGGCATGGTTCAGTCGAAAGGTTAATCTCCGTCCCGATTTTCTACTTTAATAATGAAGACCGTTCATATTTGCCTTCTGCGCTAATTTTTATTCTCTTTTCGAAAGACACTCAAAACGTATTCACAGGTATTCATAATATACAAGAGATAACGATACGGCAGCTTCGTTGAAGTATGTTTTTTTTTTTTTCCATTTGATGTTTTCAACAACGGGCAGTAGAATAATCGTATCATACACAGCGGATCCGTATAACGAATGCGGAATATAAATCTCGTTCCGGCGAGCGTATACCGCTCATATCGCCACCCCGCCTCCTTTTCCATCCATTTTATTACAAAGAGACCAGCGGCGTGGCATACACACTTCTGTACTTTGAGCGAAAAACAATTGGCCTTGCAAAACAGGGAACGGTCGCAAAGAAATATTTCAATTGCCACCACGGCCAAGAGCCTCACTCACGGTTTTATACTTCAGTAACACTCTCATAAAGTCGTTCACGAGAATCGATTGCATTCCCTACATTTTAAGCAGAAATCGAAATTTTTAAAAAACATAATAGCAGAATCGCGAACATACATAACGTGAATTTAAAAAAATATAGTAAATATAAATATTATTTATAAACATCAAGAATTCATATTTTTTATAATAATTATTAAATAACAATCACTTTTATTATTAAATATTATGCATATTCAATATAAAATATAAATAAAATAATTATATGGTTATAAATACAATAGAGTTATTCCAGTTGGAAATCGAGGACAAAGGTTTTATTCTGTCTTGTAATTACACGAAAAACATTTTAATAGTGCGAATTTCTGTATAACTACAAAAACGAGAGCGACAGGGATAGCTGATAAATGTGGGCACCGCCGTCGTGTTTAATTTTGGAAATTCCAACTGAGCTGATAACATGTGGCAATTATTTACATGTATAGATAAAACGTCCGCAAGAAGAACCACAAAAATTCATCCATGCATAGGTTACGATGGCATTCTTCCGTGGAGAAAACACCTTACAGAAAGTCGAGAAGCCGAAGCGCATAGGAAAGCTTCCGCCTTTTGGCATTCACTGTGGCGTTCTTCACTCCGCAATCTTTCTTCCACCGCTATTCTCCGACGACTAGAAGTCCCGGCATGCCAGTCACTCCCTCACCCCTACGGTGAATGGAGAATCTAGCAAGCTCGACGCATCCGGCAGATATCCTCCTGCGGTTAGGTGACAACAACATTCCGTTTGCAAGCCTGTCCTGTGACCTTCTTCGTCAGCTTTCTTTGGTATAACACGTACGTCGAGTTTTCGACTCAGAGGCCAGAAATTCACAAGATTCAGCTGCAAACCATCGCGCTGATCAAGTTTTTGGCTCCATTGCGTACCATTTTAATGATTATACTTTATGAATAATCATAATCTTGATCTTAGTCCCTCGAGTTTTAATTCTATTGGTAACAAATGGGAAAACTGACCACTGCCCATGTCAGAATAACTTACCAGCAGATTCCAATTAATGACGAATAGGTGAAAAAGCCGCTTAAATATTTTCAGTAAATTACCACTGTGCGTCCATTCGCAACGAATGGGACTACATATCACTTGAAATTTCCCAGTTATTTATCAGCGGAAACCCATTAATTAATGATGAATGGTTATACGTTCCACTTCAAGCTTAGAGATAATTCTTATTGTGGTTTCATGGATTACTTTTCGATCCCATTCATCGTCATCAAACACCAAATGAAACTGCAACTTTGCCGATCAAAGCATGGAAACCCGGTATGTATGTCCATGTAGATTTTTAAAGATCCTTCCATAGGGATTTTCCATGGGTTCCGTACCAATTCCAATGTGAATTGCCCAATGCGTGTTTCGAATGTGTGTTTCATGGGTTCCAATGTGTATGTATTCTTCATGAGTTCGTAGACAATGTTCTATATGGATTGCTGCACGCTACATGATACGTATTCCTATGTGGGATGTTATTTTTGTCTTCATTGTTTTCGTTCTCCTATATGGCATGTTATTCTGGCGATGTCCCCAATGGGATTATACATGTTATTTCATATGAATTTCTGAGTTTTGTTCCATACGGATTCTCATATATCGGCTGCTTGGGATGTTATGACGACAAAATGTTCGAAATGGGCTCCTCACAAAGCATGCCATACGAATTCTTACATCGATTCTTGTACATATTCCTACATAGTGTCGTGCGTAGGATGAAATGCTATGCAATCGAATTGTATATAAGTCACCGCAGCACCACCATACAATCGTATGGTCTGTGATGTCTCATGTGGAACAATACCTTATAGAAACTGATGCGGACAATCGCCTCGTAACCAATGGAAATACAATGAGTACTTATCAATTAAGATAAAAAGACGTGACAAAGTGATACAAATTGTATATCGTCAATATCGTTTATATTTTTCAGGAATTATTTTTTGTTCTGTTTTCTAAAAAAGTACTATAACTTTTGGGAAAATAAAGTGGAATCTTTAAGAATCCTTTAGCTGAAACAAAAGCTGTATAACATTATCGTGAGTTATTTAACAGCGTTACGATCGACCGCATGAAACGTAATACTCTCAGGTATTTAGCGTGGGCCGTGGGATTGAATGTCCACCGTTTGCTCGTGCAGTTTGTACTGCGCGATGTGTTTGCCTAAGTCGAAATCGTTCATAAGGTATTACAGACAATGTAAAGAGACGGCAAGACAATATAGACATATCTGCATATATCTCTCTTCAATCAAACGTAAATCCTACAGGATCGGTTACGCTGGGACGAGCTGTATTGAAGCCAGTGGATCATTTCTCATTATACCTACTGAGCCCACGAACTTGCGTTGCAAGCACGTACAGTTTTCCACGCGTGTAAACATATTACGGAGAATGGTTGAGGCAAGAACGTGAAATAATTTCAAAGCGAGCCGGTCGAGAATTCATCTGTAAATGTGATGAAATGTAATGTACAGAAAATATGAGTTATAAAAATTTCCCATTGTCATATATTAATGTCGATATATGTGCAAAATGTGGACATATGTTGTTCAAATTCAAATTCTCTTCTGTCGTACGGGTTTATGTTGATTTAATAGTTGTATTCGACGTTCCTACCTTTAAATTGAAATTCATGTCGTTGCAACGATCATTCAAATTTAAAAATAAGAATAAAAATTGTCTTGCATATAATTCATAACTGGATCAACACCGGATCATAATTTTGTGGTACTTGATTTTTCTAAGTCTCCCCCTAAAAATCCTCGGGCCAAATCTCATAACTCTACGCCCCCTGAAGGGTCCTGCAACTCCTGAGTCCGTATATGAGAGCTCCCAGAGTCATGATTACGCCAAGTCCCCTTCATGGGGTTTCCCATGCCCTCATTATTCTAAGTTTTAGTAGAGGGATTCCCCGGACTAACTCTCGCAGGTCCCCCTAAGGCAGCCTAAATCGAGCAGACTGAAGTGGTCAATGGACAACAAATCAAGTAGTCTGAAGTTGATCATAGAATAGTATTTTGGATAATCGAAGTGAATAAAGTCACGAAAAATACTTCTTGAAAAAATACACTCGCGGTCGAGTGAAGAACTCTGCTTCGGTAGGCAATCAGATAAGTTGAAGATTCGGGAACCCAGCCAATTAGGCACCATCAGATAAGTTGAATATCCTAACACCTGCTGGAGTACCTGCCCTCTGTCTCTTCCGCCGGAAAAAAATCCCTTTCCACCGCGTTCCCTCTCTGTCACACACATTGCAGCAACGATTCTATTGGTCGGTATGAAAAGGCAAGGAGCGCACCATTGCCTCGCCGGGCAGGTAGACGGACCCGGCGAAGGGTCGGAATTCAACTTACTTGATGGTATTTTCTTCAACTTACCTGATGGTTGGAATTATCTGAGTTGGAAATACGTGATCGCCTGCTGTATGTATTATACATGTAAAGTAATATATATAAGACCTATATGTATAGACTGAGGCAACCATCGCACACTACCTTCATTCAAATTATCTATGCGATTGAAGTTAGCAACCTAACTTAATCCCGGTTGGATCGAACCCCAGACTGGCTGGTGGCCTATCGATTCAACTCGTTAAGTAAGCCCATCTCCTTGAATTAGACAGTTGGTTTACTCTTGAGCCAATACCCGGATTCACATCCTCTTATCTCGTATCTTCCGCGGGCTCCTTTGCTTTTTTTCCTCATTACAAGTCAGTGCCAATCGTTACAAATTGCCGAGCTATCTTTCCTAATAAAATTATGTTTCAATATATGTATATCATAATCATTGAAAAACCCTTGAGATAAAATATCCAATAACGATAGAAGTATTCAAATTGAAAAATTACTGATAATTAAAGTTCAACATTAATTTCAAGAAGAATCGATCGATACTTTACACACATTAAGGAGGTTCGATGGTCAGTATTACCGAAATGTATTGTGTACGACAAATTTTTTGTCTGCACTTTATAATATTTTGTTTTATTTTCATATTTCATACTGTTGAAATAACGCTATAAATAATGGTAAAAACATCAAAGTTTTTTTTTTAATTAGGACAACAATTTTTTATCATAATTGTTACAACAACGGTGACACGAAAAATAAATTATTTCGAGATTCGGAAAACACTATAAAATTACATATGTATATTCTGAGGAAATACTATAATTTCACATCCGTAACTTGGATTTCGCCTGACAGTCGACACTTCTTAACGCAACACATGCGCATAGTACATAAAAAGAAACAATCAAATTTTTTTATCTTTTTGAAGAAAAAATAAAAATATATTTTTTTCGGAAAATTTATTATTACGACTGGTGCGTTAATAATTCATAAATGATCGACCTATGAAACTTCACGCGTGGCAGTTCTTCGCATAGAAACACGTGACACGAATAATGACGACTATAGATTGGAATCTCGAATCGCCCGTTGCTTTCTCAAAGTTCATATTTCTTCATAAAGATCCTACTATGGCATTTCCAAAATTGATCAACGAACTGGTATAGACAATTTTTGTAAAAAGAAAAACTGTAAGATGCGAAGCACGAATGTACCAATTCAGTTTGTATACGTATATTGACACAGATATATCGTATTATCGGCCGACCCGCATTACCCTCAATCCCCATATACTTCTACCTACATTTCCGTGTACTCTAGGCAGCGGCAATGCTCAGTAATGCGAACAAAGTCAATATTACGAAACGTACAAGTGCGCGTAAAGCCAATCCTTGTGTCGGTTGACTGAATAACGGCGATCCACCTGTCACAGTCAGGCTACTTTACCCAGAAGTAGTAGCTATCGAACTATAAGCACGTACACGTACGTTTACGTGGTACACCAGGGGTCCCCTACAGTTCTGCAGAAATATACAAAGAGAGAGAGAGAGAGCGACTCGGGACTCCGGAGCACATCTACGTGCAGTTGAGCGAAAATATTGTTTCCTTCGCTTCCATAAAATTTATCAAACAACCCCCGCACCCTTACCCGGTCCCGTTCTCGGAAACAGCGGAGCGTCTGGTTGTGAGGTTGCAAACGCGAACGGGCGCGCGCACACTCTGGTAAACCAGCGTACCTCCGGAACGAGAGACGAAGAGGAGGAGAATGAGAAAAAAAATAAATAAATAAAAGCACAACGAAAACGTTGCTGAAACACAGGAACACGTAACACACTTCCTGCAATACCCGCAAGTAACCCGCGAACGATAACGCCTCGCTTAATCCAATTTCTCTCTTTCTCTGTCCTCTTCTAGCATCCCCCCCCCCCCCCCCCCCCCATTCCTTCGTTCCTTCATGCTGAAAGTATCGGAAATTTTGCTATTAAAATACGATCTCGTTATACGAAGTAAGAGGAGTAAAGAGTTGAGTAATAGACGATGCGTTCAACACACTCCATTCGTATAAAATTCTTTTTATACGCGATTAACGGCAACGCGCTCGCTTCAAACGCGCATTTGGTAGGTTAGTCGACCCTAATAGCACATCGAACGATCTTAATTGGCTGAGAATGCATTTTTCTTTCTCATAGCAATAAATTTGTTTTGGCGACAATATTTTTTTTTTTTTTTTTCGAGATATTTATGAAAACGTATTCAGAATATTTTCGAACGACAAAAAATCTTATTCAGACAAAATTTTTAATTTGTTCCAAATGTCAGTTAAATACGTGTAATTTTTTTCACGCGTCTTTAATTTTTTTCGAAATTGTCTGGATTGGTAAACTAGCGGGTTGAAAAGCTCTCTTTATAAGTACATAGTGTCAATTGGTCAAATAGCGAAAATTGTATAATGATCGCTCTAATATTTTCATTGGGCCGAGATTAGCGACCCCACAGATCGATCGGCAAACGATGATCTGTAGCAAAAGGGGGTTTATTAAAGATTAAGGTTTGAGGGATCAACCGACGGAGCCCTTCCGGCCGAAGCAACGGTTTAAGTCAATCGTCGAACATCCAGATTTCCTGACAGAAACACTTTTAATTTGTGCATTAAGCCGTCCATTGAATGCGGAGGGTTGAACACCCTACTGTTCTCTTCATCGCGAGAGGAGGGGGGATCGAGAACCATCACGAGAAAGAATGGTATTTACTCGGGGTATACGCTTCCATCATTGAATAATCTCTCTCTCCCTCTATTGGCGCTCCTTTAAAAAGCTTCCCAGCAGTAGCAGAGGCGGCAGCGGCTCCCACAGCAGCTACTGGCATCCATTAACGGTGGTAAATGTTGTGGAAATTCAGTTATAAAAGTGAAGCAGGCGGCTCAACGGGCATGCCTTAGCGTAGGAAAGAGTGAGAAATAGCGTATACCCAACAAAGCCGGCATTTATCTTCGTGTGTAGTGCAAGTCCACCACGACAGAGGCTCGATGCGCCCAATACCTTTCTCGCCTCCCAGCCACACTCCACCTCCACCCTCCCACCTCCTTCCATCTCCATCCACTTCGGCCTCTCATCCACGAACGTTCGGTCTTTTTCTATCAACGAGGCCCGGGCTGTTAGCGCATCGGGTAATAAATAATGCAAAATATCTGTGTACGAATGACCGGAAACGAATCGATCTTTCATGAATGCCGCCTACTACGCGCATACCCAATGGTCCTGCATGCATTTCGGTCGTACGAGAATTTGCCCACAGCCCCAAAATCCACCCGGTTTACCCGAATTACGTGAAATATGACGAATTTATTTATTGCCAATAGACGAAGTCAGGCCGTCATCCCCCCTCCCTCCCTCCCTCCCGTGTCCTCCCACCTTCCCATGCATACCCTCATCGCGCCCAACCCGATCCGCTGGAAAACGTTGTTTGTGGTCGTAGTTCCAGCTTGACGAATCATTCGCTCCGGTGAATGACTGATCGAATCGATACTCGGACCGATATTCGGGGGAAAATAATATTTCCACTGTTCTGTACATGTACCGAAAATATATTTATGTTTTTGTACGAGTTATCTATAGAATTCGCGGCTATCTGTGACCCAGAGGTAAAATGCAGAATTTTACTGGCCGCTGCACTCAATTTCATCCCCTCCTTCCTCTCTTTTGGTACCTATCCCCAGAGTTTCACCGACCGTTGCTCACTTTGTCCAATCCGAGCCAAATAAAATTTCGCGTGTGTTGTGTACACTATTCGCTGGTTTGGTTTTGAACGCGGGCATTAAGAATTCAAGGATCACGAGAGGCGCGTAAAAATTAGAGTGAAAGACAGTATGTGATACAAGAACAAGAGCAACGCTAGGGGCCCGACGCCAAATACTAAAATAGTTATTATTCGTATGGCAAGGGCGCCAAAAGCAGGCAATTCTGCACGAAGACATTCAACTTTGGCTCGTGCGGCAATTCACACGCCCATGTTATACACACAGTTTTTGTGCTAACTGCGTGAAAAGTTCGACTTTGATTGCCCTAACCTCACTGACGTGTGCGCAAAAAGACACTTTCTACGCCCTACGCAGTACGCGGCACGCGGCGGTATGGAAAGTGAGGTCTTCCGCGCGATTCCCGCGCGGAAAACTCCCTTTCCACACCTTGTGAAGTAAAATCGTATACGATACTCAGCGGAAAAACCTTTTCTCCCTCGTGACGTAATATACTATTTCTCGACTGCGCTAAAATTATCATATTCCATGCCTGCAACGCGGGTGAAAAGTTAGCGATTCTTGACCAGCGGGAGGAAAAGTAGTCGAGCGGGAAAAAAAGTAGCTGAGCAGGAGGAAAAGTAGCACTTTTCGTCCCTAGGGAAGAAAAGTAGCCGACAACCCGTTGTGCCGTTGCAGGCATAAAAAATATGGTAAATTTTAGCGTAGTCGGGAAAAAAAGTGTATGCCACACGCGACAAGTGCATTCTCCGCCATACTAGCATAATGTACTATTTGCTCATTTTTTTTCACACGATGAAATCACTCAATAGCCCGATTCTAAGGACTAATAAGAAAAATGCTTCTATATAGCCAGAGCCAATGAGTTGGAGGAACAAATACTTAATGGAATAGCTACTTTTTAAGGAAAAATCTGTTGCGCTGACTTACTATTAGTTTTCTCAACTAACTGTTAGTTCTTCTAACACATTTCTAAAAGAGAATCGTATGCGATAAATTGAATTTTTTAAAGTTTAGTTAATTTTATGAAAAGTCCATTTTATATTATAAAAAATTTAAAAATGCATTAAAACAAAATTAATCTTAATTTTTGCCTGCACATAGGGGAAGCTTTGTTTTGTAAAAAAAAAAAAAAATACACTTCATGAGTCGACGTATTCAGAATGTGCAAAAACATTTAACAGTCACATTCAAAAGAAATGTCGTGCGTGTGTTGGCGTGTGGAAATTTAGCACATAAATCGAGTGACCGTCGAGGTTGTTTGATATTGAATTTGGAGTAAATCGGTAGAGGGATCCAAAAGTTACGAATATTCCTGTTTTTTATATTTTTGCACAAAACCACTCGTATTCGTGGTCGATCGCGTAAATTCCGAGCAATCGAGATGTAACTTTGCACACACGTCGAGTGGCTACGAAGGTTTATAGCTAATGAATTTGGTCGGTTGAATTTTGTCGATTGCATTTTTTTTGTTCTCTCTGCCACGTTTTTCAAGTTATTGGACTGAAATACTGTGTATTCTGTACGTGGAGTAATCATCAAGAATATGTGGAATATGCGGCGGTTGTTTAAATTTTATGAAATTTCACATATTTCGAAAAACAAATTAAGTTACCTTCAATTCTAATGACCGTCCAGAATCCGTCTGTCGAGCTAAAACCCGATAACTCGAATTTTAAATAACCTTAAAGTCGTTTTATCACGAAAATCAGCGCTCGTTATGACTTGGCAAAAAGTCGTTCCAATATGACGAATCTCTGCAATTTACAAAAAAATAACCTCGAAAATTCAAATATTGTTACATTGCTTCCTCATTGAATTTCCTTCGCTCAAAAAGCTTTTTCTCTGAGAAACGGAAAGACATTACAGTATATACTTTCTCATAAAAGAAGGGTTGCGAGTACAAAAAGAACAATGAGAAAGCAATGTGAACATTTTCAGCTTTGAGGGTTCTTCAAATCCCATTTGGGTGGTAATTAAACCCCATTATAAGTTGTTGTATTAAAACAAGCGGTCCGGTTTCTGACTACTAATTCTGTTTTTAATGTTCAAGACATTTGCAAAGAGTATCAGAGTTCCCCACTTTAGACAAGGTGATCCATACTTGATCAGTCGTATTCAGTTCGGCGGGGTGTTAACCGCAAAGGCTGAGGGAGGGTGCGCGTCTGTTCCACACGAACCCACATCCAAATTACCGCAGTAAACTGAAGCGTTACCATAAAGAAATACAGCATTTTTCAGAGACTTTTCTTAAAGTTAACCGACATTTCGCTGGAATTGACTAAGAGAGATTCGGAGCTTATGATAAGAGCATTAGTAGATTGTCCGAGCTGTTAGCTTCTGAGGCAATAATAGGGTCGGCCGAGCATCGGCGTATCGAACGAGGCGAACGCATTGGATCCGTGGTTCAGTGAGTAAACTATGCCAGTAGCAACTATCGCGATTAAATAATGGACCGTTGGCCCGCTCCTCTCGAATACATTCACACGGATGCCAGAGAGACTCTCGCATTGGTGTTAGGTGTATAACCGTGAGAAGAACACTATAAGCTAGCGAATCGCTTCTCACTGCTTTTCTGTAAAACCACGGGGGTTACTCCTTATCAGACCTCCCGTTCCCTCACCCCCCGCCCCCCCCCCCACCCTCTACCCCTTGCCTCTTCGATGCATAAAGCATAAAGTTCCTATCTCATGCATACATTCATACGGCCACGGGAAAGTCATGACTTATGGTGTTCAGCGAGTGGGTATCGAATACTCTCGCAAACCTGGTACCACTATACTCTAGTATACTTCAACTACACTCGCTATACTTCTGGTACTATACTTCTACCACCCGAACCCGACGAAGGGTGACTGAGGCACGTATGACGCTGAAGCTCTATTTCGATATATATGAGGCACCGTCGGTGCTACTGGTGCTGCTCTGGCCGTTCAGACCGATAGAAAGGCACTCACCCCCCCTCCTCCTCCCCATCGTACACCCTCTCCCGTTCCACAACCGGAAAATTCCATTTTCTACTGCTCGGGAATTCATTGCTGCCTAGCCGTTCATTGAAATATATCGCCGTTGTCGGTGACCTCACATAAGTTACTCGTCGATTTAGCTCTCTCGGGTCTGAATTCGAAAGTTATAACTTCATACGTACGCGTATGCTTTTCAACCCTCCCTTAGAACTCGGAATGATTTCACACGCTATTATAACTTCGATTTCGTCGCATAATGTGATTTTTACTACGTACAATGTATCGCGGAATAGTAACATTATCCAGGATATAATAATTGCCAGAAAATCGGCAATGGAAAAGCACCCTGAGACTGCAGTCAGCTATTTTTATTAACCATTGAGGACTATTAAAAAATCACTATAGAATATTGAAAATTTAGCGTATAAAAAGAAAGTTTCCATACAGGAGAAAATTTACGATACGGCGTGGTCCAAAAAAGTTTATTGCTGTTCTATGCCAACTTGTATTGTTTTGTTAAGGCTCTGTCCTACGTTAAGGCTCTTTTTATTGAAATCACCTTATTCCTCCAAGAGACACCCACCCCCTCCCGCCTCCTCCTCTGCAAAAAGGAATGCACTCCCCAAACAACGATTTAGGCAATCAGTTTGCTGTGTGGTCCGATTTCAACGGCTAATGGGCAATGGAAAAAAAAAATATTTCGAAAATTTGTTTCATACGACAACTTTTTTTACTCAAATTTTTTTCTGTCTATCCAGTCATGTTTACGGTACAGGAGTTTAAAAAAAAATTTAAATCGACATATCCCGAAAAAGAATCCACCTAAACATTCTGAAAAAAAAACTGCATAGATCTCGTCAGAATTATGATCAATTTGGACGAAGTTTCAATTTTTTTTACACGAAACGTCCTTTTGATTTTCAAATGAGTTCTAATCCATTGCCATTACGAACTCAATAGGAAGCTTTGCCGCGGACATAGTAGGCTATATCTACTATAATGTTCACGAGGCCATAGTATACCCGACGATGTACGGAAGCTTTTATGTAGAATTGTATGAGCACAGGTCTAAAAATCAAATGAACTTCTCAACGAGAAACGATGGAACAGAGCATTCATCTTTCACCGAAAACAATGATATATAGAATGAGGAATTGCTGGCTGATTATTTGTCTCTCCGTGCTCCACTCTCGCTTTGACAGCCTTCCAACCAAATGCGCCTTTACAATTAAAGTAGCGAAGGGGAACATCACGAGTCACGGGTACAAGCACAGCATCCTTGAAACCTAAAATTCTGAGATATAGACGTCACCTCCGCTCATGCCTAGCTTGCCGGGTGTATGGAGGGTCGTTGATGCTTAATTACGTTTAGCTCTCGGCCGTCTCTCGAGGCGGGACCAGCACCCATCGGTTAAGGTGCTTTCGCGGCACTCGTCCCGGTCGTTGCTGGTCGCAAAGGAAAGGGAGGAAGTGCTTCGCGTCCTCGTTGAAATAACGAGCCCAAGACTTGACGACGCTCTTACCCTCTCCAATCGGTCCTCAACAGACAAATGGAATTAAATTATACTGTAGACAACTTGGTCTATATGTACCAAACCTTCGATTTAGCGACATCTCACTAAAGGAGAAAGATTCGTCAGAAGTACAGTCGAAAGTTTCGAATTCTGAAACTACTCTCCATTTAATTTCTCTATTTCTTGTTCAAACAATCAATATAACTTCAGTTGTCGTCAACAGTTCAATGCTATCGAAAGAATTTGTAATGATGAAATTTCATTTTACACGAAAGCGTGAAGAGCCAAACTTCCGCATTCATGTCTCGAATACCGGAAAATACCAAACTACATGTTTGTTGCTTGCTTTTTCACAGATATTGAAGAGGCTTAGCACTGGACGAGTTTACTGAGTACCATCCGACCGTTGTTCCGAAAACTGCTTCAGTCTCATGGCAGCGCGTACTGCTATCGCTGGGATTCTCGCCGCGGTACTACAAATTTGCTCATGTAAGTTAAAGCCGCATTACAAACAATTGTTCCTTACGTTATTTTTAAATGCTAAACGCTAAATGTTGATTTGTTGATGTTGATCCTGTTGATCCTATTCCCGTTTTTCTCCCATTAGTAATTTCCCATTTGTAACTTTTCATTTATCTTCTATTTCGGTAAAATCGAATGTCTCCGATGATTCGTCGTTGATGAACGTTGATCTCTTTTTGGCCAATGAACACTTGTGCCCATCTTCCATTAATTACCAATACACAAATCGCATTAAGTTGCATTGACTGTCTGGCAACTTTAATTAATGTAATTTTACCTGTAACATCATTCCCTCTTATACTATCATTCAATGTTTTCTTTGTAAAGTAGAATGGATCAAAATACCACTCAACAGTTATTTGTAAGTCGCGATTAGTCTCCCATTTACAATATATGGAAATGCATATTACTAGAAATATCTTCCTTATTTATCAGTTCCATTGACAATGGATAACAGATCATTTGAATTTTCCCCATAAATTCTGATAGTGATTTCGTTGATTACCATTCGACTCCATTTATAGATTAGTAAGAATATCAGAATCGCATTTTAGGACGTAAAATCGATTTTAATCTCGAGCTTCAGGTCGAACTTTGACGCTGTCCGGCCTTTTTACGTATGCGAATTCGGCAAAAATCAAATTACGATCACGTCTTCAAAACCCGTCAGTTAAAATCTCGTAAAGGGCTTTGACGAAAAAGTGTTGTGTCACGGGTTTTTCCGTGGGTCAAGCGTATATTCCAGCGAATTTATACAACAAAGACGGATTACGGCTATTAACGTAAATCACTCAACTAGTAGCGTATACGAAAAATCGATAAAAAGATGCATGCTCTCCGTATTTTTGGCCAAATTCTCCGGACCGGAAAAATTGCAGAAAATCAATTAAATATTATGATTTAATTGATTTTCTGCAATTTAATATAAAAAAAAATCAATTAAAGAAAAAAGAAAAATCAAAAAAAAGAAAATCAAAGAAAATCAATTAAATATTATGATTTAATTGATTTTCTGCAATTTTTGTATTAATAGAGATTTTCGAATACGCGGTATATCAGTCGTTGTTCGCAAGCTTCTAGTTATAATATGATCGGTATCATTTATAGTGTATACACGAGTACGCGTGCCTTATTCGTTTGTTGGAGTCTCGAACGAAAAAAAAAAAGTACGGCTATATCATAGTATAGTAGTATCATATAGCGATATCTTATGGTTATCCTATGACCATAGTAAGAATGAAACACTGAGCTGTCTACCTACAGTTTCCCAGCTATCCAGAAAATTCCACCTCCCCCCCGCCGCCACCCGTTTTCTCTTCTTTCAACCACCCCAATCAACTTATCGGCTGTGAGCGGAAAATCGTACGGAGACGGCTCCCTCCGTAAGCCGATCGCTGGCGGATGTCGCAAATTGAAAATCCGTGTCCCTCCGTCGTTCGCTGCTGTGGCCTTCCTGCTCCCGATGGCTGAGCTGGTAGCTTGGCGCTCTTGGTTCCCTCTCGTCTCACGAGGCAGAGCCGAGACGTTCGCGGGCCCGCACGATCGCACGGCTGTGGAACTTCCGAGGCGGGACTTTCATGAGATTTCCACCGCTGCTCAGCGTGGAATTTCATGTCACCCTCGATATACTCTGAGGGTGGGTTTTGGGGGTGAAGCTGGTTCAGTGGTCGTGCAGAGTGCTTACTGGCCACCTTAGCGAGAGTTGCGGATATGTAACATGGCGAGAGGTACAGTCACTGGCCGTCAAACTGTTGGGGAACTCAGACTAATAATAATAGCGGCCGCGCTGATTTTTAGGAGTTGAGCAGTGATGACAAGACGATTCCTAATACATCTTGTCACTGATATCAAAATAGCATAAACCACTTTAGTCTCATCTGTTTAAATGCTGTAAAAAAGTATTGTGAGTGATTTACAGATTTGGATTGCTTTTTATTTCAGAATTACCACACTTTGGGTAACGATTTATATTATAATGGTGAAACAGACCCTTTCGGCAATAATTTGAGTCTTGATAAAGTTTAAAATGATGACAAATACATTTTTTTGAGAAAATTACAAAAGTAATGGATGCTGCTAACAGATTACCGCGCCCTGAATGGTATTTTAGTGGGATTCGCGAGAAAATAATAAAACAGTTCCGGGGCAAAATGGATCATCTTCTTTAAGTAGAAAAAATGTATTATCGGCGCTTTTCGAGCGATTGACTTAAAACTTTGTGCACAACCCGAACTAATGCCGTTATGTTTGGTATTCAGTTTGGCGAAAGGTGTTACGGCGGTTCGCGTTCCACGAAATTTTTTATTTTTTGCATGATGTGTGACATTTTTAACGTTTAACTTTTCTGGAATCTATTTCGCTCGGTATTAACATTATTTTTACTTGGTCCATATTACCCCAGTCTCCCCTATAAAACAGACTTTTGCCTCTACAAAAAATGATTCGACAGAAACTAACCTAAAGTACTCCAATAACTCTCCGAGTTTAAGTTTACTCCTCCCGCGTAATGCTGCCGAATTTCGGTGTAAAAGGATTTGATGCTAAACTATAACCTTCCACTGCCAATCACTGAGTTCGCTTTGTCTGAAAAAGACGGTAAAAAGTGGGAAAGCCATGTCATGGGGCGAGCGAAAGCGCGCTTGTGGCGCGAAGAGTGTGTGTAGGAAACGCGAAAAAAAAAAACGAAGCAAAAACCGAAAGTCTATCCTACACTTTCTTTCCTTCCTTCCTTCTTCGCGCGAAAGGCACGCGGCTTTCGCCACGCGAGAAGAAACGTATCGTTCGTCGGGCGTGAAATTATGTGACGTGAAATTATTTACGTGCCATTCGACATCGTCGCACGCTTTTCAAGCTACAGCAAGGGAGCGGGACGAAGAGAGGACCCGGTGTATATGGGGAAAGGAGCAAGGAAAAGCGAAGACTCTTGCTGAGAGCCGGTTGTGAGCAACGTGTCCGGAAAATCCAACGTCGTCGGGGCGTGCAACGCCCCTCGAATATCCTCGTCGCGTTTCAACTTTGCGGCACGGCTACTTTTCGCTATACTTCCCTCACGGGGGATTTTCTGCTCTACGCTTGGGCTCTCAGAGATGCCGTAAAAGCGTGTCTGATAAAAAGAATTAATTTTACGACAAGGGGGAACGGAGAGGAGGAGGAGGAGGACGGAGAGAACTAGTGAAACTGCCCTTCGCTAGCGTCACTAACTCTGATGCTGCTGATGGAACGATTCGTTTTATTCTACCTACTCCGGCGGAAATAAAACTTCCTTGGGTTCAGATGCGATCCATTATAAAAAATTCCTGTTATATGAGTCATTACATGACGAAATTTGTTCTTCGTGTAACAATACGCTATGCGTTGCACATGGATTCTTCCAAATCCATCGATCTGCAAAGTGCCTTAATCTTCTATGAGCTTAAAATGCACTGATCCAATTTGCCGATCTTAGGTTAGGTTTCCGTTGGCGAAGTGAAGGCCCAGAATATAGAACTCTTCTTAACAAAGTTCGACTGCTATATCATATCCGGATGAGATGGAGAGTTCACGAGGTAAGAGCCAATTGGAACAACCCTTCGAAAAGTTTTCCATTGCGTGTTTAATGATAATAAATGGGACCAAATGGGAATCAATGGGGCCGTAATAAAAAAAGATAGAAATTAAATTTGAACCCGTCTTCGCCATTTATTTAATCATTGCTTACGTAGCCGCTCTATGAAGAAGTTGGTTAACCAACTTTGACTTCCATATAAAGAAAGCTTTGTAAACAACAATAAAAAAAATACGGAAGCCACATGTTCATGTACTTTGACTCTTTTTTTTTAATCTCGATCCAATCACCGATTTGACCAAAAAAAATTGTCGTCATGCATTTAGACACGTTTGCCAAAATTTAATTATAAAAAAAAAAAATGGCGGCACATAGGTCACTGAAGCTTAGAAGAAACAAAGGATATCGCCTCTTCCATGTATATGGTAAAATAAACGGTAAAAAGTGAAATACCGGACTTCAGTGGAATTCAATTGCACTCATGAATTTTTATTGTGGTTACATTGATTGCCTTTCAGTCCTATTTATTACCATTGAACACTCAATGCAAACCTTTGCCAAGGGCCACTATCATAGTCCAGTTATCGCGTAAACCCGACAGCCAGTACCGCATTGTCAACAATGAAAGCATCAATGTTTCTTAAAACGGAAGCAAATATTTCCCGCATCCATTGCAACAACGTTGGTATCCACGTTGCAACTGTGGATTTGTATAGCTATATAGATATACACCGATCCGAGTTTGTACTCCACACGAATGAATGGATAACCGCAACAATGCCCATTTGCACAAACACGTGGGCAAAATGATTCGTTGCAGTCATAGGCGAGTCGAGTGAAGCAAACTGAGGGGGTTGTATAGACAGAAAGAGGAAGTGTAAACGATATGGAGGTACCCGGAGTATGTGGCATTTATATAGGGTACAATATAACGATATACATTCGTCCGTGCCGGGGCATAATTAAGTGGCGTGGCTTGCTCGCTGTAGTGGATAGCTTTTTAACGGTTCCTATCACTCTAAAAAGCTGCGCCGTAATTCGTGGGCACGAATGCCGCGCGCGGGCGGCCCTTGCGCATCTACCCGCGCTCCTGCACCTAACTAAATCATGGCGGATTTAAGTGGATTCTGCAAACCCCTTGGGTCCAACGATGTATTACCCATGTACGGGCATTGCGGAGAGCAATCCACTGCGTCGCAACCCGCCTTACAGCACAGTTATACCCACCCTATAATGCCCGAACGCTTTGCCTAAGAAAATCTGCAGTGTACTCTTCCTCGGCTTTCCTCGGGGTTCCGCACCGTTCGGTACGACTATTTCAACCCTCACTACTGTCTCATACCCCTGGCTGGGTTACCCGCTGATGGCGGTTGTATTCACCGCTTTTACTTTTCCTCTATATCACTAAACAGCGGTGGCAAAATTCTCCGCATGCGGAAATCCCTGGCCGACTCGCGCGCGCGGGTCGCACAGTCCTATCGTTGCGCTTTATTGTGCAACGAGTATCACTGTACCGGCAGGGCATGTACGCGCGCCGAGCATCGCCGGAAGGATTTCTTCGCAGCTTGGGGGTCCTCTACACTCCAAACCGCCACGACGCCCGGCTGAAAAATGTTTCCGACCAAACACCGAGGTTACCCACGATGGTGTATGTATCAACGTCGCTACACGCAGACCCCGTTTCGCGACGCGGCAGGGGATGCACACGATGTATAAATGAAAAAAGGAACGATGACAAAAAAAAAAAAATTGAGGAGAGACGCTAGGCGAACAAACAAACGCACACTGCGCAAGTCGTTTCGTGTTTTTGTGTCTTTTTTTTTTTTCTGTTCCGTCTCGCTTGCGTAGTACGATTTTTCAAAAGGCCCCGGAGAAACAAACAAAAATCCGGATGTCCCGCGGGAGTGAGAAGTCGAGACTCGATGTTACGAATGGAGGCAAACCTTTATATTTGTACGATATACGTGGTATATGCAGTAGTTTACTGCGCGCGGAGATGATATACCGCAATAAAAAAGGATAGTCGATCAAAGAGACAATCTTGAAAAGACTATTTTGCGCGGTGAATCTCGCGTGAAATGCCGCCGAATAGAGACGAAACTTGGACTATCTTTTGCGACACTTTTTTTCCGGCCCGTTAATTTTTTTCTGTTTCTTACGATATAATTTTCCTACAATTTTATTGTAGTGTGCATCGATATGCGACATTCGAGGATTTTTCACTACATATTATAATCGATCGAAAGCCATCGTTTCGTTACGTCAGTATAAAAGTGACGAATCGACAATTATTTTTTTTTTAAGCCCGCAAACATAATATTATCGAAATGAAATGATGGAAGTTATTCCAAATGATTACAACCCATTCCAATAATCTTATTCGTAACTTTGCGGAGAAAATAGGGATGGTAAGTTGTTACCATCGGAGCATCGCGCGTTGCCGTGCCACATTGCCTCAAGCCGAATGTCAAACGATATATTGTATCGAAATGTAAGCAAAAAATCATTCAAGCCAATTTCTTCTTCGTTCAATCTGAATAACATCAGCGAGACAAGGTAGTACGTCATCGCACACTGTGCAAACGATCCTCGACGGAGTTTCTATTGGCGAAAGGGCGCCCAAGCGCTCACGAGAGAGTGGAGCGTAGCGAGTATTGTAATAGTACAAGAAGCGGAAGCTCTCGAAAGTGTCTTGTTTAAGTTGGCGGGTCTCGGTTCGGAACGCCGGGTGAGCCAGGGGTTTGTTTGTCCACTAGACAAGCACGAGGTAAAGACGTGGGGTATCCGATGATGCTGCACTGTCGTACTGCTAGACTAACGGTGTGTCAAGAGTCGTCGAGTGAAATTCAATCTCTGTGTTTCAAGCCGTGGAATCGCCAAGCGTTTCGACGTCGCAGAGAAACACAGAACGGGACGACAAAAATGAGATTCTTTTCGGACGACCGTCAGTAACGTAAACCAGGTACTGAAGACCAACGAGCCGTTCGCACGCGCGCGGACCATTGTTACGTAAAGAACTTGAGTGAAACTGTTTTAATACGGATGTTACGCCCTTGAATAAATCACAATAGCGATACCCGAGCGTTCTTGAACCTTGTACCACCCCTCCATCCCACCCTTGTACCACCCCTCTTGGCACCCTACAGACAACAGGCGAACGGTATTTCTCTAACGTCTCGCTAACGCCTAGTAGAGGCGCCGCGACAACGAGAAGTGATGGAAGAAAAGTGAGGCAAAAAATAGTAAGAGGGGAGAGAAGGGAATGTATTGGAAAAATACCAAGCTTGGGAAGCCGATACAGGAGACAACAGGTACAGATATACTACGTAATACGTCTCCTTTCTATATACAGTAGATACAGTATGAACTGGAATAGAGGCGTCGCGATGAGGGGGGAATGAAAAGAAACGAAGTGGAGACTGGGAACCATTCGATTCGCAGTCTCTCCAGATTATGCTAACGAGACGATCCCCGCGGTACACTAAAGTACAACTGGAATTGTCCCGCTCGTTTATTTTCCATCGCTGTCTCTACTACCACCCTCCGTCTATACGGCAGTAACCTCCTCAGCTCCAGGCTTCGATTTTGCCCGTTACCCCCTTCCCCCACCCCCGCCCGTCGCACCTGCGGTTTTATATCCCCTGCAAGCTTCAAAGGAAAGAAACCAATATGGAAAAAAATACGGCGTTAGTTGCAACTGAATCAAAGTTTTATGATGATTGAAGGTACCGTGTAACTGAAGCTTTGTGCCAAGTGATCCATCAATTACCATTTTTAAAATCCCACTAAGTACCATTAACTGTCAGTCAATGATCGTTCGATAGAGTTTTGCTTATGATATAATTTCCACTTATACTAGTATTTGATATCCCATTGGTTTTTGCATTCGTTAAATGGCTTTTTTGTCCCATTTACCATTTGTACATTTATCTTTGCCAAGTGACCCATCGATTATTTACTCTAAAAAAAAAATCCCATCGAAGTACCGTCGACGGTCTCTCAACGGCACTTTTATGGGGCACTAATGGTACCAATCCGATTTGTAGTACCATTTACAATCCCATTCATTTTTATATTCGTCAAATCGTATTTTTATTATGTTGACCATTTCTCATATGATTGTTGCCGTCAAATGTTCAACATGTTGAGGGTTGGGGATGTTCATCCCATAATAGAAATGGCCATGTTGGTACCGTTCAAGGAATGTGATACGTACCATTAAACACCAAACGGAAACTGCCAAGGATATTTATATTTATTTAAAACATTGTTTTAAAGGCGGACGATATTTCTGTTGACAACGTAGCGCATACCAGAGACTTTGTGAACCCTTGGCTTCTCACTGTAGCTGTCTGTAACTTACCGCAAGACCAAGAGTATTCCTGCGGTAAAGGACCAGCTAGAAGGAAGGGAAGGAATATCCGATTTTAGCTTCTGTGACAATCGTAAACTCGGTTGCCGTGCAAGCGCACGTTCGTTCCTCTCGGTCTTACATGCATATGTATATATACAATAGCTTTATATACATACATATATATGTACCTAAGGTATATCTTCTGGGTACTGGAAGACTGGCGTTTGCCGGCGGAAGAACCCGATCTTCTAGGAAGAGTGTCTTGCTTCTCTCGATTTCCTGTCCCTCAAGTTTTCTAGCTCACCCACTCTCACCAATTCCTGATCTCTACAGCCTCTGGCTCCGGTCTTTTTTAAGCCAAAATCAATAGGTGTGTGCGCCGATCTGATAAGTACCTTGAGAGCTATACACCTCCACTTCGATTCTACTTTTCAAAGAACGTAAAGTAAGAAAGGGAGAGGAAAAAAAAGACAAGGAGAAAGAAATAAGGGCGGAAAACGTAGAAGATGGCAAAGAAAGAGGTCGAGAAACGAGAGGACCACGGTGCCGGATATCTCGTTGAAATTTTTGTCTCCGTCTCCACCCTCCCCCATTGGGATACGAGAATTCGAAACACCTTGGCGGTTTGCACAAATCGCGGAACGAAACTATACACTCTGCAGCACTTGCAACGTAATCGCCCAACTGCTTGCCGCCGGTTGGATAGAAGATAAAGAAAAGATTCTCATCCGGGGAGGCATTAGAATAGTTTTCGAGGAGCAGCAGAGATGTGGAGGGTTATAAGGTCGGTAAAAGCGGCGGAGGGAGGCGAGCCGCGGATAGAAGCGCAGCAGGGCGCGGATAGGGGAACGTAACTTTTGGCTTTAGTTCGTCTCTTTCGCGCGCGAACGTTCCAATCTCCGGGGAATTTCTGGAATTCCAGCTCGACTATCTCCACTGCTGTACCTTCGTCTCGTACCTTCACAATTCCTAAATCCGACGGGACATTTAACTCGGCACTTTCCGCGAAACGACGTAACCTCCACCCTCCGCCCTTCGCCCAACGCAGGTAGAAAAGCCACGCGGTATGAGGGAAGTTGAACGCACATGTTTCTCACTCGCGTCTGGATGCCTATCTTCCTTTCTCGTCTGGAAAAGTGATTCCAGGGAATGATATGGTCTGTGTAGGGTTACCAGTAGTAGTTGTCATAATAGCAGTGGTATACGGCACTTTGGATATCTTGGTATCGTGCTAAATCTGCCGATTGGATTTAGTCGATTTCTAACGTTTGTCAACAAGCGTCACCCGTTTACGGATGACAAACCTAGCAAATTATGGAGACACCAATTTCGGTGGCCGTGCCCTGGAGGCCGGTCGTTTATCCTATTTACTGCTTGCCGCTACAGAGCGGGTAGCTGTGTACCGATTCTACGCGAATTTGATCAAAGCCTGTAACCTACTCGGTGCTATACGAGCCTCTGGACCACTTCCGACCAGTTGAATTGAGCTGGTCACTCATCCCCAAGGCTCCATGAACGTATTATACGCTTGTGCTACTGTCATCCTTGCCTGTCCTAAAGGATTAAACACTGTGAACCAATTGTTACCGTACCACGTGAGATCTTCGGGGGATAATCAATGAACAACTTTAATTATTCGCCGTTATTAGCAGGCAAATGGATCTTTGTAACTGATAACAGAATAATTACTGCTAGGGAATTATTGATTGTTCGATAGTACTATGAATTCCCAGTGGTCAGTCCGGGCTGAAGTCTGCAGTATCTTTTACCTTTTTCTTTTATTTATTACATTTATGTAACATTCTTTTTTCACCCCGGTAGCACTCCACAATGAAATGAATTCGATTTCACCGAGAGCTTTCGCTACTTTTAATTTCCCCTATGGGTCTTCATTCTCGATCAACTGCTGGAATTATTACCATATACAGTTCACTGTCGCAAATTCGAAGGGTGCAGAACGATGCCGAAAGTGGAACGAACAGGCGAAAGGGGAAATTGGGCAAAGCGAAATGGTTGCCATAGAAACGACTTATGGAAAGTGGACGATTGAGTTAAGTCAAGTTAAAAACTTTTCGACATTCATGAACTCTGAAGTCTTTTTTTTTGTTCCTTTTTTCTTTTATCAGTTACCTCTTTTTCTTTATACTCCTTTTTCAATCTAACTGCATTCCACTACAAAATAAACTCAATTTCGTTGAGGAGTGCAGTGAAATACCATCCAACATTACCATCGTTATTCTATACCTATAACTTGGATATAACTCCAACCACCCTCCCCCTTGCCGCTCCCCTTAAACGATTAATGAAGAACATTTCAAGAGATCCCATTCTGAGGAGTTCAATGGAAAATCACTGAACGAATGAATTGCCATTGATAGATAATACATTGGAATATTTGGTGAGATTCATTTAAGGGTGATTAATAGAAGTTTAAAATTTGTAGTGATGAATCTGCCTGTTTTGCACGTTTGCCATCTCCGTCAAACACTCTACATCACCGCTTTAATAATTTCAATCATTTTTTTATTACGGCTTTGTTTCGGCAGAGATTAACGGTGTTCTCAGCGATAATGTATAGTCTGATCTTATTTATACGCGATCTCCTGACGTGCCTACAGCGACCGAAGCTGCGCTTACTTATTTCACTTCTATTCCAATACCGATAAAATCCATGGGATAATATTTTTTTAGAGACGTACACGAGTTTCGATACTACTGAACGCGGTATAAAACTTTATTTTAAAAGCTCTCCAGACCGAGAAAGGCGCAGAGGTAGATCGCTGGAAGCAGAGAGAACGCTCGTAAATATTTCTGTTACCAGTTCGAAGTCAGTCCGCGATAAGGGAAAGTGGATGAAATCTGCCAAATTAGAATTCCTCGCATGCCTTTGGCCGTAGCTATAAAATCCCCCATGAAAACGACATTTCGAGTCGATCTCGCTTGGCGCGGGGGGGGGAGTCTCCCGTCGTCGGTTGACGGCTATCCGTGGGATTACGATTGCGAGAGCAGAGGAGTCAAGAATTTTTCCATTTATCGCCTCCTCTTGGATGAGCGCATACAAGAATTTCGATACGAGAAGAATATGGGCTGTTCCTCTTGGTGACTCTCGCACACGATGTTCATGCTTCTCCCCTGTCTCGCTCTGTCGAGGCTCTGATCCACACCGTTGAATATCTAATCGACCGCTGCTCGTTCGTGCGTCGACGAATGCATAGCAGCAGCAATCCTGCATTCGCGGAAACGTCGTATCTATCGTCATACTATCCGGATGTCAGAAAGACATCTTCCGAACAGCGAAAGACTCCCGTTATATCCCATGAATTGTTACATGCGATTCAAGAATGACTTAAGATTTTCGAGGCGAGCATTAAAAATTGTAAAGAGAGATGTACTAATCGATCTGCCATCTGTTTATCTGTTAATTTTACGACGAAATTCCCGTAGAAGGTTTAACTTTATCTCGCCGTAGGCATTTTTAAACACGAAAGAGGATATGCCGACAAATGCCGTATTCGAACTTTAGTTCGAAGTTAAATTGGATCTTCATTTTCGGCATAAATTCAAACTTAAGTGCGATATTAGGTAAGCGCCAAAATGGGATCGTAATTAATCGAATACAAGCCACAAAATTTAGTCCAACTTAAGTTCGAATGGCAATACAAATTTAGAACGGGAAATTCGGCCCTAAGATTACGAAAAACGTCTGCTGCATTTGTGGGACACATTGGATTCTAATAAACAGTTCGGGCGTTCGGAGGACATAGACAGCGATTGAATAATTTCATTGTAAGGTCGATTGCAGCCACGATACAGTTAACTAGGACCAAAATAATACGGGTGCGCATCGTCACCCGACTGATAATGGGATTAGGAATATAATTGTAAACACTCCAGAGATAGCGGATAATCACATTTTGTTTCCGCGTTTATAGTAGACCAGTTCGCCTAAAGTCATAAAATCATACATATTATGTTTTCAGGTCAAATAACCACAGAAGTTCAGCCCCAGTTCCCTTATCCCCTGGAGAACCACACGGTCATCCAAGGCCGAGAAGTTGCCTTCACGTGCACCGTGAACTATCTTCAATCTTACAAGGTATGTGAAACTTCCGGAACAATTTTAATAGCAGCGACGATTTGAAAGCCATTTGCACAGTCATTGCTTTGCTTTATGTTCTTCTTCACTTTCGACGGCATATCGGACATTCATAATTTTAGAAAAAAAATGTGTAAAATCTCTAGCGAAAGGAGTACAGTAACATTTAATAGAATTTAATTGTATTACGACCATTTTATTTTCTTGAAACTAAGAAAGTAAAATGATTGTATGCAAAACTTTTGTTCAAGATTCCGCACAGAACTGTGATAGCTATAAAGGTGACGCAATTAATTATGCATTTTTTTAACGCTCGCCATCAACGTAGTCACGATTTTAAATGGTTGCTACAGGGTATAGAACGCGGTCCGGGATAATTTGGTCAGTCAACTTGCAATATGTTTTTAGTCACAATATGAATATGAAAGTGGCAAAAAAAGTGTCGAGTTTCGCAATAGCCGCGACCCATCTGCTAATCGTCCCGCATAGTCCATTATAATACCGGGCTACGAAATTCGTTTCAATTAAAGTTGTCAATCACCCCCCCCCCCCCCCCCCCCCCCCGCAAAAAATGCCCCGTATCCATTTTCATCAAACTCAATGCTATACATTGTGGTATTGATTCGCGTTACGCACAAAGTTTTAGGTTAATAAATCGAAAAGCCTCGATAACATTTTTGTAATTCAAAAAGTGTCCCATTTTACCCCCAAACTGTTTTCATTCTCTCGAAATGTTTGTTGTAAATTTAATTTCGCAATGAGCAGTTAATTCATGCCTCGGAAATCATGACAACAGCCTGTACTCGTTAGCCGGTCCATGTCGCCCCGTTCTTCACTACCTAATCAATGCAAACTATAAGACACAATATTCAACAAAAGAAAAATTCATTTAAAAAAAATGTGCTTCTAGGTCGCCTGGATAAAGGCGGATACCAGAGCTATCCTCGCGATCCACACTCACATGGTGGCCCACAATCCAAGATTGTCGGTGACGCACAATGGGCACAACACGTGGATGCTTCACGTTTCGAATGTTCAAAAAAATGACTCGGGCACTTACATGTGTCAGGTAAACACCGACCCAATGCTGAGCCAGGTGAGTAAAAATGCATAATGACTCGTCGTTATAACTCAGCGGCTTGCGCTTAAAAAATGTGCGTTAAAATGCACTTACAAAGGAGTTTACATAAAAGAAGAAAAAAAAAGATAAAAAATGCTGCGTTCGTTTTTCCTACCGTGCAATCAAAGGTCTAGTCTGCTATTCCGTTGCTGCCGCTACTGCCGTAACATCGTAATGTTATTTTTAGAAGGGGAGCGTTGAAACGAATACGTTCAATCATGCCGGATTAGTCGCACTATCTTTATCCCACTTGATTGCGCGATACATGGAATTGCGGCCTCCACCCTGCTGCGGACCTGCTTCTCCGCCCTACACGGAAGATACAGATACAACATTGTGTGCGTTGGTGCGCCAAATCCTTTCTCCCTTCCCTATTCGCGCAATGTATACCGAATTCCTCAGAGTGTAGAAGCACAGCCCAAGTCAACGAGTCGCGCGCACCCACAGACACATAGACGCGTGTATACGAATCCGTTACTTCCGGCGAATCGTCTGGGTTTATGGTCATCTGGGTTTATCTGACCGTACCACGAGAATGGTTATTCGACATCCTTGCCGCTCCCCGCCCTGCCACTCGCCACTACCGCGAGTTCTTTTACGCCAAACGTAAAAACTTTCCTACCTTATACTCACTGCTTCTCCGTTACCCAAAAGTGCACAACGAAATGAAAGTTGGCGAGTTCCGTGTGTGTCCTGTTATATAGACTATGATATCTCACTTACGTAACACGTGAGAAACAGTTAACTCCATCTTAGTTCCGCGATTACATTGTTCTGAATTTGGCAATAGGGGAGAGACCTGGCGATCTTATGGTACCGGGTGTTCCGAAATTTGATGGTGTTAAAGTTCGTGAGACCTCTATTGGCAGAAAAATTCTTAATTGTTCCGAGATATTCGACAAAACAAAAAAAGCATTGTGTCGATACGTAAAACCTGCCCGATCGGGAATGACTCATTTTATGCTATGTTAGTCTTCACGAAGTTCAATTTCGGTAATGCTATGCACCGCTACAATACGATACGCTGCCATTTATCGCAAAGTAAAAACGAATCGCAGATCATTATTTAAAACCGTTGATTTCGTGGTCTATCCTATTTTTTGGCCACTTTAGGCCCGATTGTGGCCATCACATTCGAAGCAATAAAACAAAATATAATCGAAATAAAAAAAAGATTCAAGTAGATCATTTTGTGAATCTATATGAAAACTTTCGAAGAATCAATATGCGGTTTAAAAAAAAAAAAAATTTCGAAGAGTATAATAATAAAAATGACCGTAAATGGTACTGTGGCCACTAACGGTACGTCTACCGTATATGCGCGAAAAAAATTCTAATAACTGTAACAAAAACAGATATGTAATTATGAATGCAACTTTCATGACTATGCCGTTGCAGATGGGCACGATGAAGGTCGTCGTGCCACCGGATATAATGGACGACGAGTCTTCGGATGGTTTGGTTACGAAGGAGGGTGGAAACATCACCCTCCGTTGCGTGGCCACTGGAACGCCGAATCCGAAAGTCACGTGGAAGAGAGAAGACGGTCGCAACATTATTCTGCGCGAAGACGGGCAGAAACAATGTAAGATATTTATACCCTAAATATTGAACAGCCCTTTTCCTTTCGCCAAGTCTTCCATTAATTACCGGTACAAAAAACCCAGTCATCCATGGTATCTGCCATTGGTGGTTCAATGCCGTTTTTCCAATGCTATGATTCCCACGTATACTGCCACTCACAGGTCTTTGGCAAGAACATTGGGCTTCGAATTTACAGAAAATGTCCCCTTAAAACGAATCTACATTAATGAAGGACCCCCGATAATTGGGGACCCTGATAATCAAGAATACGACAGGGTGCAGACAAGAAGACAGACTGACAAACAACAAACTTATCGGTAGAATCCCATTAATGATGAATGGTAGAAATCGTCGTTTTTCCTATGAATTTTCATTACGGTCCCGTACCATTGGTTAACATTCAACTAATGGAAAACTTCTGCAATGGCTATGAAGACAACCTTTGAATAGTATATTCAACAAATGGCGCAACACCTATTTTGCACAACTC
This sequence comes from Buathra laborator, assembly GCA_934046635.1. Lineage (NCBI taxonomy): Eukaryota > Metazoa > Arthropoda > Insecta > Hymenoptera > Ichneumonidae > Buathra > Buathra laborator. The sequence continues at coordinate 16,406,522 of OW203892.1, forward strand.
TCAGACAATTCTTTTTCTGTAAAGGTCTTCGTTTACAGTACTTCGAAAGGTTTATAAACTTCGTGTATAGCATTGTTGCCCAGAGGAGAATGAGTTCAAGGTATCGTGCCGCTGTACCCATCAACGACCTTAAGTTGAATATTGTCCGATTAACTCTTCTTTCTTTGTCTCCATTCTTACTTTGCGTTACGGATTCCCTAGCGAAACTCTTGTTTCGTTCGGGTCAAAGAGGGGCGCTTCAAGCTCTTTACCGTGGAATCTCTTTCGCCATCTGGTAGTTGAACCGAAGTTACGTCCCAAGTATCTACGACAAAATAGAAGTGAGGTGGGCCGGGAAAGACAAGCGCACCCCTGAAATTACCTACGTTTCAACATCCGGCTGAAGCGACGCTCCTACACTCCACCACCATTCTCTCATCCCCTGTTTCCCCTCTCTTCCAGTTCCACTTCGCGTACGTCGTGAATTTACTACTATGCGTTTTAGCCTCTGACTGGCGAAGGGGTGATAACTTGAGCCCTATAGCCTTGCCGCCTTGTCCCCGAGGTGTCCACTAGCACCTCGTTTTACCGAAATTTATACGCCAGACACCGGACGACCGTCGCGGCCACTACCCACGACGACAGTAGTCCGAACAGCCGCAATACTGGTCAGACTCGGAAAGTGATCTTAGGAAATATCACGGAATGTTGCAAACCTCTTAGACCCGAACCTACTATTTTCACCTATTCGCCATTTCCCGACGGGAGATTACACAACTTTACTTGCCGCAATACTTGCCATAAACAATATTTTTTGAAAGTAATCAACATTTTCGCTGCTTCGATATCTTAAGACTCTTGATAGCTCATGATAGTTTATCAAAAAATTAATCATTGTTTGGAATTTTTTTTTTTTTTTTTTTGGTAAACGATACACATTATTCGAGAATTTCGGTACTTGTTAATTAACATTTAAAATGTATATTTATGTCAATAAAGACATAAAAAACGGTTTTTAAATGTAAAAAATTGCTAGAAGATATATCCTTTATGCTATAGGCGTAAACTGAGGTCTTTTTCTGTAAAATCGTTGTCATACATTTTTTTTTTGCATAAAGTAAGAAGTTTTTATTCCAGTTACAGCTTGATTCGCACGAATTTCTCGTTTGACGCGTGCAGAATATATTTTTGAAGAGCATATTACTCGATTTACTTGACTTTTATGGCACAGAAAAAAAAGATCATGACGAATAAAAAGCCGAATACAACGTACTTCGACTTAGATCCTCGGTAAAATGTTGTCAAAAAAAGTGCAACAATAACTTTTGCGAAAACTTGAGTCAAGTCATTTGAGAATTGTAGCATTAAGGCGCATCCGCATTTTCGAGGAAACTTGGGTCACGAAGTTCCGAACGAAATGATAGGCAAACTGTAGCAACTGTTGCCATGAAATGTAAGGGGGGCTTTTTCTTTTTCAAGTTCCACACGTTCGAGTCGAAATAATAAGAAACTTTCACAAATATGTGTGCCGCGGATTCAGGCGAATTTACATAAAAGACCATCTGTTGCTGAATTGCATACCTAATTTTTCGTCATTAAAGGCACTTGCACTGTGTTGCAGCGCATTTGCCCTACAAATACGTACCCTAATGTAGCAATTATGAAATTTCCTTGCAAACGATACATATATGTTGTATAAATTGCATAAAATGATCATTTTCGTTTGATCGCAGTACTGAAAGAAATCGAAGGAGCGACGCTAAATTTGACTGGAGTTCTGAGGCACGAGATGGGTTCGTACCTGTGCATAGCAAGCAACGGCGTACCACCGAGGGTCAGCAAACGATATTCTGTTCAAGTTCATTGTACGTAACAATCATACAGCGTTCTGCATATTAAATATTTTATAGCGATTACGGTTTATTATGTGAATTTAACGATAGATAATTGGATGTATTGAATATTTTTGGTTAGTTAATGAATTTGGTTGGGTAATTAATTACTCTTCACGATAGTGGCTACGCATAGATACATGAAGTGGCCACTGATGGTTGCCATTTTGTATCAATGATACCACTAATAGAATAACGGTATTTATTCGCATTTCGCGGACGTTCCGTTTTCATGCAAAACAAATAATTTTCGAGATTTCACTAGAAAGGTTTTCCGAATATTCCAACCGTCGGAAAATCGCATTTGCAGTAAATGTTCGGATGTGTGAATGCGCGCGCGCGCGCGGCAAGTTCGAAAAATGTACATCTCTATACCTTGAGAACGTCTTTGGGTATCGAGTTGAAATTTACAAGACATGTCGAGGGGCCAAGTCGCCTTACTTAGATAGTTAATTGAAAGAAAAAAACTGATTTTATGGATTCGTCGCTTTTCCGATATCTATTTCAGTTCAACCGCTCATCAAAGTAAGGAATCAACTAGTCGCCGCCCCGGTAAATAGTGACGTTATACTTCAGTGTTGCGTCGAAGCTTCGCCGCGCTCGATGAATACTTGGTACAGAGATAAAGGTCTGTGAACTTCCATTATACATCAAGATCTTGCGTAACGTGCCTAAACCTCAAGTTAAATAAACGGCATATTCATACTAAACTACTTTAATTGAATCTCTCGACGGGATTTAAAAAAATAACGAAAAACACGCTATATGTTTTTTGGATAAATTAATTTACCACTGGCAGACACGAAATAAAACATTTCGCTCGTTTCACATTTGTTTTTGAAAATCCGTTAACACCTGACAAGAGGAAAATGAAAATAATACGGAAAAGTTGCGAATTTAATTTGCACATCATTACTTAATTTTTTAAACATCGTTTATCAAAATCACTTCATGAAAAAGTTATGTAACCAATATCAACTTTGGACATTTAATTATAAACTTTTTTGTTGAATACAGTTTTAAATTTGACTGAAATAAAAAACGCAACGCCTTAATGTGAATTTCTCATCGCCCTGCAATTATTTAAAAAAAAAACAGTACCGAACTTTTTATTAATTTTTTTAAAATTTAAGAACACGTTAGGCATGTAGAATTTTCTAAATCTCATCATCAAACGTTTTAAATTTTTTTCAAATAATTTTATTTTAACGAGTTAGGAAAAAAAATCGGTGTTAATCGATCCCTATGGCGTAATTTTCGGTCAACATTTGAATGAAACACGTTGAATTGTCGTAATTACAGGGGACAGACTACTGCCAAGCGACAAATATACAATGACGGAATTTTCCCTGAGTGAATACTCGTGGCAGATGAACCTGACGATTCACAGTCTCGAGAAGCGGGACTTTGGCGGTTACGCGTGCTCAGCGGTAAACGCCCTCGGAAAGGCCGAGAACGTGGTTCGTTTGCAAGGTGAGGATAAATTAACTCGCACGACCGCCCCCCTTCACCCTCCCCCTCCCTCTTCATTCCCGTGGCGGCTAACAGTAGCATCGTCACCCACCATACCGCCAATTAGTACAGCGATTGCCGAGGCAGGTGCAACAGGTGCAGTCGACCAGGGGGATGGAGCGCGCTGATGGGTAGGGGTGCGAGCGACCCACGCCACTCGAAAAGTCTTCCATTAGAAGACGGCTAGAGATTTTTTTTCCTTCTTTACCCCGAGATTAAAACGAGTTCCGCGTCCCCGACAGTACTTGCTTTGATAAATCCATCACTTCAAAACTTGCTATCAATGAAACCTTTTCTACTTTTTTTTTCCACGGCGCGACAGATAAAACATCGCGTTCCCGTAGTACCGTTTTGCCTTCTACTAATTTTAGACACTCATTTAAAAAAAAAATTTTTATTACTTTTCTCAAATTGGGTGAATAAATTGTTGAATATTTAACGTCGTCAAAATCTTAAAGGGTTGAAAATGTCAGAATGAAATTTTAGTGTAAAAGTACAGTTGGAACTTTCATAATTTATGAGCTCGGAACGAGCAATCTCTTTTAACTTTAATCCCCTTCCAACCCTTATTTTCCCACAAACCTCTCTACGTTGCCAGTAGAGAACGGTCGACCACTCATGAGAGCGGGTATCCGGTGGAGGGCAATCTCATTATTCACCGCGCGGAGCATGTTATGAAACTAAGAGTCTAACCTTCTGCACCGTATTGTATATGCAATTTAACGGTACATATGGATAATATGGGCTTTCGCAACATGTTAAATGACCTTAAATTTTCGTAAATATATTTCGAAATAATTCATAAGAGTTCCTTGATGTCTTAATTGTTTAACTGAAACAATAATCATATAGGAATCGGAAAAAAAATTATAATATTTAAAAAAAAATAATAAAAACAACAAAATAATAAGCAAACTATAAAGAAATAATAAAATTATTATTATTCACGATAATAATTTTTTTTCTCATTATCTATAATAATAATAAATAAAATTAATTAATAAATAAAAATTGAAAAAAAAATTAAATACAACACCAGGTCTCCGCTGTGTGCAAAAAACAACTTTTAGATTATCAAGTTATGCTGATTTTTTATTTTTATTTTTTTTAATATTCACAGAATTGGAACTGCCAACGAAAACTACCCCCGGTACGCTATACAAGAACACAGATACGAGGAGAAAGAAATATCCAAACGGTAGAAAAAAAACGAATCGGCGACCGTACGATGGCGCGGAAGGAACGGCCGATGGGAACTATCTCGGTAACAATGACAACTTTGGAACGACCCAGGTAATGGGTGGTAGTACGCAAGAGGGTCAACGCACCGAGAGGCCATTGACGATCCCATCTCTATCGCCACCATGGGTCATCCTCAACGGCGCAAATCCCAGGCGACCCTTGACCCTCGACATCACGATTATTCCACTTCTAATACTCTTCGCTACGCTTTTGCTATGAAGGGGACAACAGAGAAATGATATTTCGAATGCATTATTATTATATTATCGATAAAAGCCGAAGGATTCGAGACGAAGGGGATACTTCGGGATGTGTGTGTGTATGCGCACCCGATGATCTGCTGAAGATCCATAATTTGCCATAATTAACTTATCGAAGCTCCATGTTTCATCGACAAGATATTCAACGTTTTCGGGATCAAAAAAAAAAAAAATCAAAAGCACCAACGGCAGGTGAGAAGCCGCTACACAGCTCGAGCCATGTAGCTATTCCTTGAAACGCCAAACGCGAAATTAAAATATGCATAATCGCCTGGCGATTGACTGCAGGACAGGAGAAATTCGAAGTAATTTCGCGAAAAAAAAAAAAAAAAAATCAAAGCTATCGGATGAATTTTTCTACTTTTTGAAATTTTCGAAATATTCGGCATTAACAATCGGCAATAACAAAGTTCCTTTGACAACAAAAAATAATAATCGAATTGCTAAAAATTAACAATCATCGATAAATTTTTTTGTTTTCGACTGATTCTTAAAATAAACAAAAAAAACGTAATACAGGCGTGAGAAGAGTCAGAAAAATTGACAGAAACCGATTAACACGATAAACAAATGGAGAACGTTATATCATAGAAAATTAATGGTAAATAATTTTTTTTTATTGATTCTCTCGAGGATCCTTAAAAAAAAAAGTGAGTATCTCCGGACGTCAGAATCGGTGGGCAATTTGTCGCCGTGTAAATAGAAAAACAAGTGATATAGGGCAGGATAGCTGAGTGGGATTGTTAGTTCGGATATATTAGAAGCTTAGATTATATACAAAATGTAATGACAGATTACTATATATACGGGTAGGGATTGGACGACGATGGACGAGTGTCCGAATCTCAATGATGTTTTTTTATTTCACCCAAATATCGTCTTATTTTTCGTCGGAGAAGTTGATCCCGCAGTTTTTATCGATTATTTTGCATTTATAATTTTTCTGCCGCCGAATGACTTATATACAAATGGATTTTACGGTCAAAACTCTCACCTACTTTACTATGTATCTATTGATAATCTATTTTTTCAAAAATCTTGAACCGTTTGAAATAAGTATAATCTATTATCGTTTCTCTAACATTCAGACAAACGCTAATAATTCGATTTTTCTCCTACAAAATTTGCACGAAAAAAAAATAGATAACAGTTATTGTTACCGATCGGATTCGGAATTCGCTTGGGAGGGGAGGAAAAATCCCAATCGCTGTAAACTTTTTAGAAAAAAATTTTGTACTACTGCGGATTAATCACCGAAACTCTCGGTTAATTGATATAATCGTTATTGAGAGTCCCTAACTTTTTTTTTTTTTCAATAATATCTCTCGAAGTCAGAGAATTTTTACCGGACGCTCGCCGATCTGACGTGATATATTTTCCACTAAATTTTGTGTATCATAAAATAAAAAAAAGAGAAACCCTCGAGCGACTGGCGCGGACTAAATTTTTCCACGCTGTAGCCGAACGTCGAATGTTGAAAAAATCGACAAACTAAATGATTCGGAAGAAAAATGTACCTCAACCACGAACGAAGGATTCATGTTATTTTATTTATTTTTTTCAATTTACTTTGAATTCCAATTACTTGATTAAAAACAATCGGTTTATGCTCATCCTTTTCAATACGCAAGAGGAAACACTCAAGTGGAGTAACAATCGTTTCTCCGAGAAAATCCATAGAAAGAAGGAAAAACGAATCGGCATTGTACCCTCGATTTTAGGGTGCGTCGTTGTGGGAGGGGAGCGGGGGTGGGATCACCCCTCGCGCTTTAGCTCGCAAGAGTTTTATGTAAATAAAGGGGATGGATCCCGAGTAGCATAGAATTGATAGAAAGGACTTTGAGAGACTTTAGTGTCGAATAGAATCTCGAGATTTGTTTGGTTCGCAACAGAATTTGCAAAAAAAGAAAAATAATCTTCACGAAGAAAATTGTTTATCGTGAATGAAAAAAAAAAAAACAAATACAAGAAAAATGGTGTAAATGAACAATTGCTCGACACTCGCCTATCCTCGGCACATAAGACTGGGTTCGCAGCTTCCTCGATTCAGATAGACTTGAACCAAAATATTGTCTGTTGCTATTCGATACATACAATTTTTTCAACTGAATAACACTGTCGAAATGCAGTTTGAATTAAATGAATTTAAAAAAAATATATATATATAAATAAACGAGATTTTCGCAGCGAACGATTTGCGTGTTCGTGAACGATTCTACAGTATATTAGCCGAATCTATAGCCGATAATTGTAATGCGCGTGGGGGGCAATGCAAAGGAGTTACGACAATAAATACTTTATATAGTGTACCGCAGTGTCGCCGGAAGATTTTATTATGTCCGAGTCAGTTGAAAGTCCTCTCCGCCTAAATGGTCCAAAATAAACGAACAAGTTATCGTTTAAAATGCGCCATCTTCTTGTCTCGCGTAAAACTTTTTATTCCAGATAATAAACAAATCCGCTGAATTAGTATAAAAAACAATAAAAAAAAAAAAATCAAAGTCCCAGCGGGGGCTTTGCGCTGATTGGAAACAAAAAGTTGCGTACTATGTCAAATGCGAGCCGAAGATGAATTACTGGCTTAGGCGTTGATGTAACGACAAACGATCGTGTAACAGAATCGCGGTCTTCCTTAATTTTTAGTGTTATCAGTAGAACGATGAAACAAGAATGCAAAAACACATACGTTAGACAAGATCTTTGAAGCCTTCGCTCCACCCTTCATTTCTGCGCCAATATCTTCGAATAACTTTTGTACGCAATCTTACAATCTCACGATGTTTTTTTTTAAATTTTTTGAAGAATAAACTTTTTTTTCATTCTACTATCGCAAGCTATGTAATATCCGCGTGGGAATTGTTAACGACGTGCCGATTTTGATTAATTCCCGGAAGCCTACGAGTATCTTTTTACTCTCTGCACCGGTCGACCATTTAGTTGATGACGCCACCGCGGGTGGCGCTCGCAGCTGACCTAACGGTACTGGAGATAGAATTAAGTTTTCTGGCGAACGCCCCATAGTGAAGCAAACACACACTACACTATTACACTACACTACACACTACTACTACTACATAGTGTTTGTACACTATTCAAACATCAACTGCCAGATAAACGAAACGCATCTTAGGAATATATTCCGTTAATCATTAGGACGTTTTATTGAGGCATTACTTTTGAAAAATATTAATTTTATCAATTCCTAATAATGAAATTAAGTATCCCCTTTCATTAAGTAACGCGATATCGTTAACACGCCGAATGCTTGTAAAAAACAACTTATGACGATTGATTTTGAGACTTTAGTTAAAATAAATACATGAAAGAGGCATTTTTAAAAATGTTGATATATATGTATATCCACCCAGGAGCGAAGGAAGTAAAGTTAAAAAAAAGTTAAGGGGATGGCATATAAGGCGATATAACATATACATATATACGGCAACGACACATATGAATGACATAGGACCACGTTTTACGTATGTAAATACACCAATACATTATTATTATTATTATTATTATTAGTGTTATTATTATTATTAAATAATATAAACTATGTAAATACCATATAAAGTGAACGTTGGAAAACACGTTTAAAATGGCGCTACCGAAGAGTCGATGACGCGCCGAACGAAGATAGATTTTATATGTGAAACATTAAACGGCTTGTGATGTAACGCAAAAAAAAAACATACCAAACGGGAGAAAAAGAAACGGCAACAAGTTTCTCAAAACCCACACAGCAGAGGAACTATATAGGTATATTGTAATTTAAAAATTAAATGTATTCCTTCCTCGTCAGACCTCTTCGTAACGCAACGAAAATTTGTAGCATCCGAACGATGCACACTGCGCGCTCTAATGCTCTTGGACCTCGGTGCACTTCAAATGTTACATATCTCGAGTTTACCACTCTCAAGATAATGCATGAGACTCGGTTCGCTAGAAAGCAACCCTGTTTTCTCGAAATACGGTTTATTAAAAAAAGTTGGCTTGTTATATTGACAAATTTTTAGATCCCGTTGATGTTCATTATGTTGAATAATCTATAAATGTGACTATCGTGACTCTTTCGGCTAATGTTTTTGAAAAATATTAATTTTGGAATAACGTTATCCCATCGAGCACATCTTGCAAATTGCGTAATTTTCAAGTTATTTTTGGAGATTCCGTCAAATTATATTCGAATAAAAAAAAAAGTATATTTAATTTAAATTCCAACTATGTTTCGTTCGAACTACACTTGTGATGCGTTCCATAAAACAAATTTACTCTGTTGTCGCGAATCATATCATATGAAAATTGTTTAGCGCGGATGCAACATACAAAGAAATCGTAATTAAAATATTGTAAGTTTGTCGTAATTGTGAAGACGAGGAACAATTTTATTCTGTCTCATGTCTCATGTCTCATGTCTCATGTCTCATGTCTCATCTTGAGGAAAACGTTTACTTTTTCTCAAATCTCAAGTCTCAAGTCTCATGTACCATCTTGAGAAAGACCTTTACTTTTTCTTAAGTCTCAATAAGTTTCATATACCAACGCAAAGTTTATTGTTTCTTAATGCTCGAGGAGTGCCTTGAGAAACCAGTTTACTGTTTGCCAAGTCTCGAGAACGGCCTTAAGAAAGGAGTTTATTTTTTCTCAAGTCTCATGCACGCCTCGAAGGAAAACTTTTGCTTTTTCTAAAGTCTCACCTTGCGATAAAAATTACACGGCTTCCAAAAAAATATAAGCATATGTGCAGCGAGGAATTTGACGAGCTCCATAGAGTTACATCCCGCATATTTTTCCCCCAATTGCAAAGCTTTTTTTGTACCTAAATTCGCGAAAAAATTAATAATTGTACAAAGTTAGTACGTTACATTCGCGCGCAGAAGCGGGGCCCGCGCGGCAAACGCGATAGGCGATTCTTCCGATTCTCGATGCGTATAATAGCGCAACGTGTCTATCTATCTCAAACGATCGATCCAGCATGCAGCAATAATAATGATAAAGACAAAAACAAAATAAAGAAAAAAAAACGTAAACTGTGTCTGTGTCGTTAACGAATAAAAATACTGTCGTTTATCTTTTATATATAAATAAAGAAAAAAATTGTGAATACTTTGGCCTTTGTCGGGATAAAAAAAAGTTAATGAAAATAATAAATTGGAAAAGTATATATATAATATATAACCGATAGGAGTTAAGGGAGAACGTATGACGTATAATATTATTACTCCAGACAATAAAATGTTATTATCGATGTTAAAACAACCCTTCTTTTAATTTATTCGTCGTACAATACGGTTCTGTACATACAATTTATTCGTCACGTCCTCGGCGTTTTCCGCCGTGTCTTCGTTTAGACGCTTTTACTTTTTCCGACACATCCGCCTGTTCCTTGGTCAACGTTTCCTTCAGTTTCTCAATGTGTTCCCGATAGTTGACTCTCTCGGCGACATTGTCGAGCGAATCCAGAATCTTTATGGTGGGAACGGTTTTTTTCGCGTTGTTTAACATTCGCGTGAACGCCGCTGTCTGATTGGATGTTAGTACCGATATCGCGGTACCGGGTGTTCCACCTCTGCCCGTTCTACCGGCTCTGTGTATGTAACCCTTTATATGTTTCGGAAGATCGTAAGCCACGACTAATTTTACTCCAGGAATGTCCAAACCTCGTGCCAACGCATCGGAACTGACGAGTCTGTAAAAAAAAAAAAAGTTAACGCACATTTGTAAAAAAATTTAGAAAAACACGATAAAAGAACAGATACTTTTCGACTGCACAATTGCGGAATTTCTTTTTGAGTCATCAAATTGGGCAACGAGAATCGTTTACATTTTTTTAAGGGCATTTTACCACCGTAGATACAGCAGACGTCTGTGACTTCTGAAGAAAAATGCATAAGAATATTACCGAAAAAACTGATTCTATGGAGAAAACTGTCGGTAATTCGGATATATCGATAATTTTAAAAAAAAAAAAAAAAAAACGAATTTTCTTCATATTATTACGATTTTTCTCGACATTTTTCTTTTTTCTCATTTTTGTCGCGCAATCTTGAAGCTCATCAATGCCATGTTATTTCAACTTACACGTGAATATTTCCGCTGGCAAATTTGTCGAGTACATCGGAACGTTGTTTCGGGGCCAACTGCGCCGACAACTCTCCGACGTTGATGCACTTCTCCTTCAACAGCGAACCCAAAAGTAGGGCCAAGCGATGGGCAGCTTCGCCGGAATTAGTGAACACAAGCGATTTCTCTATCGACTCATTCGCCGTGAGTAATTGATGCAACGCAAGTGGTTTGTATTCCGCCTCACACTGCACGGCTCGTTCCTCCAATTCGTCTGGACTAGTGTAACGTCCCGCGAAATCCACTATCTCTTTGTCAAGATCAACATCGTCGTCTCTGCCCGTTACGACAACCGAGGTGAACAGTATCGGCTGGAAAAGACCGAGTCTACTCAACTTCTCCGGATCCTGCGAGAGCGTCGCGCTGAACAAAAGCTTTTGCGCCGGTTGTTGCGCGCTATATGATTTTAGAGAATTATTATTATTATTATTATTATTATTCGTGGCTTCATGACTCAATATCGAAAGTCAGTGAAATTATTTTTTTTAATCAACAGAATTTTTAGCGAGTTATTGGAATTTTTTTTTTTTTTTGGCATAAAAAACAACGAGAATTCTAAAATCTCGAAAGACGAACTCTGAAAGGTGAGATAAAAAAATGTTCACTTTGGTCGACGTGAAACCTTTCTTACCTCGTTCTACCAAAATACAAAAGGCATCAATGAATGATATACGAAATATAACGGAAAATACCGTGTAGCAGCGTTTCCCAGGGTCAGCGGTGGTACACGCGAATGTGGAGCCGGAATATACTGCAGCCAATCGGTCGCTCGGTCCGCTTCGTCGATAACGAGAAACTTAAGATTCTTCAAACAAAATCCCTCAGTTTTTTCGATATGATCGACCAGACGACCCGGCGTCGCTATCACTATGTCGACCCGACTCGCGTAATGTCCATTTTGCGCTGAAAAGTAAAAGACGACGTCTTGTATAAAGATTACTCTTGAAGAATTACTTGCGTAAGAATTTTTGTAGGAATCTTACTTTTCTTCACGATGTTCGATTGTTCGATTTCGAAAGATGACGCTCCCGTGATTAGACCAACTTTAAGATTGGTAGGTGCGCAGTACGTTACGAAAACCTTGTAAACCTGCGCGGCTAATTCCTGCACTGGCAATACGACTAAACACCGAATTTTCGGCACGAAACGCGATCGCAAATGCTGAACAACTGGCAATACATATGCCAATGTCTTTCCTATTGAAAATTTAAGTATATTAGGGTGATATGAAAGACGCTTTCACCACAGTTGGCAAAAAAAAAACTATAATGAACGCCGTTTCGAAACCATAAACATTTGGAGAAAAAAAAAAACATTTCTTTTCACTCAAATATCTGTGGTTTCGAAATGCCATTCACTACAGTTTTCATTACCGACCGAGTTTTTTCGTATCACCTTAGGGAATAGTTTTTCATTGCGGAAACTTTGTAAATAAGCAAAATTATTTTAAAAAAAAATTATAAAATATTCGATTGTCAGAATTTTTTCCTCAGATCTATCCAATCAGCGAATGGCAAATGTGAAAAAAAAATCGTGTTTTACCAAAAACCGATCGGTAATTCAGGCCTCAAAAGTTAAATTCTCAAAAAAAAAAATTCGTAAATATTTCGTCATTTTTTAAATAATTGAAGTGCTAAGTTAATACAATACTTGCCACTGCCCGTTGGAGCGGAAACACAAGTATCCCTTGGCCACCGTCCGCACCGCCGGTCTTCCTCACATTTTAATAACCAATCAATGACACTGATTTGCACCGGAAATAACTTTGTTACGCCATTAGATTTGAGAGTTTCAACGAGTTTTGTATCCAACGATTCGTTTAAATCATCCAACGATCGTCCGCTGGCAAGTGCCGACGACACGACCTCCGGACGTGCCAACCATCTCGGTAAAACTCTTTTGACAATTTTTTTTCTTTTTTTCCCTTCAGATCCCAATATCGTAAAATCTTGAGACGTCGTTGACGTTTTAGCATCTTTGCCTTCAGCCTCAACGCCGTCGTTGTCGGGTTCTTGATTTTCTGTATCGTCTGCCGTTTTGCTTGGAGCTTCCAATTTTACAGTAGACTTTCTTTTTTTACCTTTTTTCCGCGGGGGTCTTTCATCGCTTTGCACATTTATGTTTTCCTCACTGTTTTTGTCATTGGCAACGGCAGCTTTTTGCTTTTTTCTCTCCTCGATTCGTTTCAACAACTCTGAGAGATGGTCGTTTGAACTCTCGGATTTCTGAGGATCTTCACCTTCGTATCTTTATAAAAGAAAAATTCGAAACGAAGTTTTTTAAGTTAAGCATAATTTATCGATGTATTGGAGAGAAAATGAACGAATAATGAACCAACCTATTGACAACAAACAGATCCATGACTCGATTCTGTTTTTCTTACTCCCGCTCACTTTTGTCCGCGTATTGATATACGAGATTTAGGTTATAATTAACGATAATTATAACAAACAACCGGTACTTCGCGATTTACTTGTCTATTAAGACATTCTATAATTATTAAGAACACTTTTTGGTTTAATAATCGGCGTGCGAGAACCGAGGCTAAACACGTGCGCACACGTGCGTTGTCACACATGCGGCGTGGTCAAATAACCGTAATTTCCGTCATTGGTCAATTTACACGATTTTGTTTTTGTTGTTTCTTATATTGTTTAGCATTCCTTCGATTAACGTGAAAATCAATTAAAAGTGTTTATTTGTAGAGATACGTATTCGAGGTATATATAGTGTTTTGTTTGTTAACTTTCTAAATATTGTATTTATTGTGAAAGATATAAAAATGATCGTAATTCGCGAGTCGCTACGCAAATTACAAATTGTGCAGTTTACTCTTTACATTTTTTAATAAAATTTTAATAATAAAATAATTAGCACCGTAATGCCAATAGACCAATCACAGATCGACAATTCCGTTCTACCTACCAGCAAGCCAATTATTGGTGCGCGATTGGTTACTACAGCGTTACTTGATCGACGTCAAATATCCTTAATTTCTAAATACGGTCAAGCAACGCCCACGCTCGATCGAATCATCGAAATGATGTTATTATTAAAGGCGAAAAAAAATTATTTCGTCTTGCAATTTACAATAATCGGTGGAATAATTAATGTACATTTCGTAAAAACTGGAAACGCGTCTCGACCAATCAGATGGCCTATTGATCGAGAAGCGAATAGTTGCTTTGACTACGGCAGTTCCGGTCTTCGGTGACAACAACCAAGCGCGCACGGTCCCACTTCCTTTTCACGACGTGCTCGCCAAAATGCAGAAGGTAAGATTTTCATCTTTGACAATTAAATTGCATTGATAAACTCAAAAATGTTTAAATATCAAACTCGTCACGCCAAAAGGTACAGAAGCAGAAGGAGCCCAACCACTCCGTGCAAGTCTTCGGGCGCAAGGTCAGTTAATTTTCGCAATAATAAGATTTCATTGTTCGACTGCGTGTCCGCATAACCTCCAAACGCGTTAATCACGACGATTATTCGACTCGTGTCTCGACAAAAAAACGATGCACCATCCTTAAAACCGGTAACATTATTAATGTTTAACAAATTTTATAGAAATTCATGAATCGTAAGAATCGTAAAAATTAACTTCAACATTTTGTTTTCCTCCCAATCAGATTTTTTGTATTGACTATCGTAAATCGAGATTTTACGAGTTAATAATTGTATTTCTTGATTTCCATTGTCGAAATTATCAATTATTGATGGTTGAACGTTTGAGACACGATATTATCGAATTTTTGTCAAAGCGCTCGATACTCCGGAGATGAAAAAATTAATTTTGCTGTTTCATTTGTATTCAGAAAAGCGCAACTGCCGTCGCTTACTGCAAAAGAGGCCGTGGACTCCTCCGCGTCAATGGACGTCCCTTGGAACTAGTGGAGCCGCGTGTACTCCAATACAAACTTCAAGAACCAATCCTCCTTCTCGGAAAGGTGAGTTTTCAAAACAAGCGGCAATTTACAAAAAGACGAATATTTTTTAAGTACATGTATTTCCTTTTGATGCAAATAATTCTATTGAATTACAAAAAAAATAATAATCATAATAATTTGATAACAATTTGTAAAAATTTGTACAAATTACTATTTGTACAAATTTTTACGTTAATTTTAATTGAATTTTTTTTTCTACCAACAAAATTTTTTTAAAAACCTTAGCAATTTGATTCTTCAAAATTTTTTTTTTTTTTTTTCAATATCCAAATAAAGAAATTATTTATTTGCATTATCGTTTTCAGGAAAAGTTCTCTGGAGTTGACATCAGAGTTCGAGTGAACGGCGGTGGTCACGTAGCGCAGATTTATGCCATCAGGCAGGCAATTTCCAAAGCTCTTGTCGCTTACTACCAAAAGTGTAAGTAATATCGCGTTGTTTTTTTTATTAATTCGAAAACGCAAGATATTTATTATCACAGGCAAATTTAATGAACAGCAAATAAAGTAATAGCGTTTTAGCTGATTTGCCTTTGTTACTTATTACGCCATTCGGCCGATAGTCGCCTCTATCAATGGACAAACGTAACAAATTCAATGGCAATGGTCTATTCCCTTTTTTTTTAAATACATAATCTTTAATAAAACTTATCAATGATTATTTGCTGAAAATGTATTACAAGAAAAATCAAATAATATCAATTTGTTATTATAGTAATATTTTTTTCCAAAATCTCGCGATTATCGAACATTTTTTATTCGTCTGCAAAATTCGCCTCAAAATAAAATGTGTCTCGTGCTAAAACGATATTTACTGCACACAGTATATTTTTTCGTTGAAAAGCTAAAGGAAAAAACGTACAATAAAAATCTATAGAAAAAATTGCGATATTTAATGTTAACATTTAAAGAATGTAAGCAATCGATTGTATCGAATGCAGAACAGCAGTGTAATAGATGATAAAAAATCGTTCGGGAACAACAAATAATCATTGGAATGATGTTATTTTTAGTTTTTTTTTAATAAGAATTTGTGAATTTCATAGCGCACGCGAAATCAATAATTCGTTTATTAAAAATGTTATTTCTCATTTGCAGATGTCGATGAAGCGAGTAAGAAGGAAGTCAAAGACATCCTCATCCAGTACGATCGTACCCTCCTCGTAGCGGATCCGAGGCGTTGCGAGCCAAAGAAATTCGGTGGTCCCGGTGCCAGAGCGCGCTACCAGAAATCTTACCGTTAATCTTTGTGGGTTCTATATATGTACTATTCACATCATTGAATAACAAAAATTTAAAAATCTACGACGTTCTATTTTTTTCTTTATTTTTCGCAAACCTTTTTTCTTTACGAGACTAAAAAAAAAAAAAAAAAAAAAAAAAAAAATATCAAAATTATGTTATCGAAAAACCTCGTGCAATTCTTCGAAGTCCGCGGACGCTCCACTTATAATAATTCTTGGTAATCGCGATAATGATTACAAATATAGTTAGAAATTAGCGGAATGTCTAACAAAGTAATTGCGATTCGTTAAAAAAGATTGCATGCCACAAAAGACCAAAGAAAACACCGTCCATAATTTCACGTATTGATAGAAAAAATAGTGAAATAGAGAAGTAATGACGAAGCGGAGATGTAATCACGAGGACAAGAAATCGGGTTACAATTTTAAAGCGTTAGGATGATATCCTGACGATGTCCAGAAAGAGCTGAAACTTTAACGAGTCCCTTTTTAAGCCGCATTCAGTTTTAAGGTGATGTGAAAAAACTCAGTCGGTAACGAAAACTGTAATGTATGTAATTTCAAAATAATCGATATTCGAGGAAAAAAGAAAATTATGTTTTTCTGTAGAATAGTTCCGGGGAAAGACTTTTTTTTCGTCAAAGGTTTATGGTTTCGAAATGACATGCATTACAGTTTTTGTTACCAACTGAGCGCAGAAGGGCGTTTTACATCACCGTAATTAGACTCTTTGAGCCGCAATCGCCGGGACGCATCAAAAAAGCTTATTTCACGTAATAATCTTCGTATAAATATGACGGTAGAGTTCTTTTAAAATGTATGTGAGAAATAGAGACGATTTTTGCCGCAGGCTATGAAACAATGTAAAAATATATTTTTTTTTTTACTGTCAACGACTTGTGAGAGTTTTGCCGGCGGCCAGTCCAGTGATGTCGACAGTGTCCTTGCGAATGAACTAAAGAAAACATCAACGATTCTCATATCGCTAAACGGGAAAGAAAATACGTAAAAGTACGCGTGAGGTGAGGTCGGTCTGCCGGTATTCAGCGGCTCTCTGTATCAACAGCCCCTACTATTCTCCTATCAAAATTGAATCGCGGAAAATAAGTTTATTATCGTCAAAATCTTGGGGTAAAGGAACGGTTTCAACATGGTGAATATACTCGAAGTAACTCCCGAAGAATGCAAGTCTCTTGGTGCGAAATTCGTGATATTTTACGGCCAACACTCGACACCCTTTGGCGAGTGTCTCATCGGCATAACCGGCGCCGAGAAAGCCGTTTGTTTTCTCTGGTTCGTTGACAATAATTTCGCGAAGTGCTTCGAGATTCTTAAGAAAGAATGGCCGGACGCGTGTCTCGAGGAAAATGCGACGGAAACCGAAAGAATCGTGGAACAAATATTTCGCGACGGCGAGCGAGAAAATATATCGATCATGCTGAGAGGAACGGATTTTCAAGTTAAAGTTTGGAAGGCACTAATGGAAACACCGAGAGGCCAATCCATCACGTATTCCGCCGTTGCCGAAAAAATTGGCAATCCGAAGGGCATAAGGGCCGCGGGAACGGCGATGAAATCTAATCGCGTGGCTTTTCTCGTGCCTTGCCATCGGGTGACATCCAAAGCCGGCGAAAACAAGTATCGTTGGGGCGCGGAGAGGAGGAAGAAGATCATGGAGTACGAGAAGGAGTAGAGTAGTAGAGCGCGCGATTCGCGTTCTTCGATCAAAATGTATAATAATTAAATTACGAAAGTGGGGAAAAACATTGAATATCTTATTTCTCGAGTAAGAATTGCTTAAAATTATGAACCATCGACTGAAATTTGTGAAATTATAATTTTTTGTTTCAGAATTCGTAATCTTATATTTTCAAAACTTTTTCATTTATTTAATAATTCGTTTTATGAAAATTTTTTTTTTGTTTTTTTTTTTTTGCGCGATGTATCGGTCTTTTAACATTCCACATGTAGAAGTAGAATAATTAGATATTTCGATGTTCCTATGAACCATTAGCTGAGAACAACAGGAGTAATTCTACTTATTACCCTGTAACAGTACAAACGATATTTGGATTACGCCTCAGCTGGACTATAATAGACTATAAGTTTCGATTAAGTTTTTACCTCGGATAGAGGAAACAATAAAAATTTTGTAAAACATAAAATATAAGTATTGTAAAGCAGAGAATTGCTGCAAAAATAAAGAATCAACGTTTTCGTACACTACACAGTTTCGTATAGCTATCTGATTTATAAGATGTTTCATCACAATTTCAATCGACGTATTGTCAATAGTATACTAAATATATGATGACAGATGTTAAACAAGAGCGATAAAGCCTAAAAAAAATGAGCTTCTGTTACGTAGCATATAACACGAACGCACACATTCACAGCTCATCGTACACGCGTGCGTGTGCGCCAGTTAACCTCATTTTTTTTCAGATCGTCAGACTTCTGTCAGTTTAATACGAACACAGAAGGTTGTCAAAAAAATATATTAATTTTATATGCCGTTGAAAGGGATTAAAAAAATATGAAGACGCGATTCGACACTTTCGATCTCGTGTGCTCCGTCGCGGAGTTGCAGAGGTAAATAAAGCGTTTTAGTAAATTATCGTAATAATTGCACATAACCATGTAACTCGAGCAATCAATTTAATAGGTTAATCTTCGAATACTTTCGTTAACGTGAATTTTATCTCGCAGTTCTCAATTTTTATCCTACTTCGATTGTTATTCAAGTAACAATATTATTTCGAATTTTTCTTTTTCTGCTTTTTCCGCTACAGATTGATCGGCATGCGAGTGAATCAGATATACGACATCGATCATCGCACGTATCTCATACGTCTTCAACGCAGCGAGGAAAAGTGCGTTCTTCTCCTGGAATCTGGCAACAGAATACACACAACTGCTTTTGAATGGCCAAAAAATGTTGCGCCTTCGGGTTTCTCAATGAAGGTGATCAACGTCAATCGATACACCGAAACGGAAAACTTTTTTTTTTTTTTTTTTCTTAAAATTGATAGAAGAGAATTACATTTTTTTTTTTTTTCCTAAAATTGATACAAGAGAATTACATCTTTTTTTTTTTTTCGTTATATAGATGAGGAAACATCTGAAGAACAAACGTCTCGAGAGTCTCAAGCAGATTGGAACGGACAGAATGATAGACCTACAATTTGGCACTGGCGAAGCGGCTTATCACGTGATACTGGAAGTCTATGACAGAGGAAACATTGTTCTCGCTGATCACGAAATGACTATTCTTAATATTCTGAGACCTCATACCGAAGGCGACAAGATAAGGTGAATAATGAATTCTCTTACAGGTCGTTATTATCCCAATTTTCAAATGTGTTAACAACAAAACTAAACGAATTTTTTAAAGCAAAAAAAAAAAAAGATTTTTTCGGTTTTTTTTTTCTCAAATTTTTTTTTAAAATTTTTTTCGTTAAATTTCCATTTTTAAAATTTTTCCACATATTTATTAAAAAATAAAATAAATTTTTTTTTTTTTTTGTAGATTTGCGGTAAAGGAAAAATATCCAGAGAATCGCGCGCACACGAGAACAATGCCGCCGAAGGAAGAAATAATTGAACACCTCAAAAAAGCCAAAGAAGGAGAGAGTTTGAAAAAAATTTTAAATCCTCTCTTAGAATTCGGTGCCGCGTTGATCGATCATGTTCTGCTGAAAGCGGGTTTCGCCGTTGGCTGTAAGATCGAAAAAGGTTTCGTCGTTGCGGAGGATATGGACCGATTGATAGGAGCCCTCGAGGACGCCGACAAAATTCTCACGGACGCTAAAAGTATTCCAGCGGAAGGATACATCGTACAGAAAAAAGAGGTCAAGCCGCGTCAGGACGGTGGTGAAGAATTTATCTTGGCAAACGTTGATTTTCATCCGATGCTATTGGAACAGTACAAGGATCAGCCTTACAAGAAATTCGAAACATTCGATCAGGCAGTGGATGAATATTTTTCGACGATGGAGGGGCAAAAGTTGGATCTCAAAGCGTTGCAGCAGGAACGGGAGGCTTTGAAGAAATTGGAAAACGTTCGTAGAGATCACGATCATCGGCTCGTGTCTTTGGAGAAAACACAGGAGATCGATAAGCTGAAAGCTGAGTTGATAACGAGAAATCAAACGCTCGTCGATAACGCGATTCTGGCGATACAGAGCGCTCTCGCTAACCAGATGTCGTGGCCTGATATTCAGGCGTTACTAAAAGAGGCACAAGCGCGCGGAGATCCAGTCGCCGGGTCGATAAAGCAATTGAAGTTGGAGACAAATCACGCGTCGCTCTACCTGACCGATCCGTACAACGATAGCGACGCCGAAGACGGTGATGGCGACGGAATAAAACCAATGGTTATCGACATAGATTTGGCGCACTCTGCATACGCGAACGCGACGAGATACTACAGCCAAAAAAGATCCGCCGCCAAAAAGCAACAGAAGACCATCGAGTCGCAGGACAAAGCATTGAAATCCGCGGAAAGAAAGACAAAACAAACGCTGAAAGAGGTACAAGCGATCCACAGCATCAACAAGGCGCGAAAAATTTATTGGTTCGAGAAGTTTTACTGGTTTATTACGTCGGAAAATTATCTCGGTGAGTAGCGAGAAAGATTGAACCTTCGATTTTTTTTCTCTACAAAAATTACATCGAAAATGAAACGGTGAGATTTTTTTTTTCGATCCGATCGATTCAAACGGTTTTACTTTTATGATGAATGCTAATCGCGCAAAAAGACTTTAGTTTCATGGGAAAAAAAAGCATTGCATATAGAGATTTCGTTTTTCTGACCCAACAATTGTGGAATTAATTAAAGTAAACGATCAACATAGAGAAGGTAAATTTTATTTATTTTAGGTAAAAATTTTCTGGGAGAAATGAATTTTTTGCGTCCCCGAGACTCTTAGATTACGACGCCAATAAATTTCGATTATGCAAAAAAAAAAAGTTTTTGTCGTTGAATAAACAATTTCACATCGCCTTAAAGGAAAAAAATGAACATTCTGTGAAAAGTATCAACATTTAATTGATGGAAGCAGCGGTATATAGTATTGTAAAGATAAATCTTGAGGAACAAAAATCTATAATTTAGATCTCTAATTGGAGAATCGATACTTAACAGTAATCGGTGGACGTGATCAACAGCAAAATGAACTGATCGTCAAGCGATATCTCCGAGCGGGTGACTTGTATGTTCACGCGGATCTCACGGGTGCGAGTTCCGTCGTAATAAAAAATCCCAGTGGCGATGCGGTGCCTCCGAAGAGTCTTGCAGAAGCGGGTACTATGGCTGTAGCTTACAGGTAAAATCGTCCGCAAAAATTTAAAGTAAAATTAAAAAAAAAAATTTCAACTAAATTTAAAAAAAAATTTTGACTAAATTTAAAAAAAAATTTTGACTAAAATAAAAAAAAAAATTTTGACTAAAATTAAAAAAAAAATTTTGACTAAAATTAAAAAAAAAATTTTTGACTAAAATAAAAAAAAAAAAAGTTATCTAAAATTAAAAAAAAAAAAAATTTAAAAAATTAAAGACCCATAAACTCAAAAATTAAAATACTTTTTTCAACAGCGTTGCCTGGGAGGCGAAGGTAATCGCCGGCGCTTGGTGGGTAAACAGCGATCAAGTATCGAAAACGGCGCCAACCGGAGAATATCTCACAACCGGATCTTTCATGATCCGTGGAAAAAAGAATTATCTTCCTCCTTGTCAATTGGTAATGGGATTGGGATTCTTATTCCGTCTCGAGGAGAGTTCGATGGAGAGGCATAAGGACGAGCGCCGCGTAAGAACTCTCGAAGAGGACGGTATATCGGTAGACACGGCTATCGAATCCGACAAGGAAATTGAGTTGGAAGGCGACTCCGATGACGAAGTCGACGATACGATGCCGATGGCTGACGAGACGAAAGAAGAATTGAATCCAATCGCCGAGGAAAATGTCGAAACGCAACAGCCTGCCGACGACAGTAGCGACAGTGAGGACAACGAAAAATCACTGTTTCCCGACACGCAGATAAAACTCGATCTGTCGGGTCCGAGGTGTGTTAGAGTTTTTTTCAATTTTTTAACTCATCGTTTTTTTTTCTCGATCTTTTAAGTTTTTTTTTTTTTTTTTTTTTTTTTTTTTTTTCGATTATAATGATTCTATTACGTTTCAATGATTAATGTAACAATGTATATTTTATAATCAAAACAGAATGAAACTGGTGATAGACAATACTCAACCACTGGCGAGTACTCAGGCAGTGAAAGAGGAAGCCGTCGTTTATTTGGGTGACGATAAACCAGTTGCCCTGAAAACCGTTCAAAAACCGTCCAATAAAGACGATGCACAGTCGAGAAATAAGCCAAAGGCACAAGAATCTAAGCTTGAAAAAGATACGAAACAGTGCGAACCGAATGTTTTGAAAAGGGGACAGAAAGGACGATTGAAGAAAATGAAGGGAAAGTACAAGGATCAGGATGAAGAGGATCGGCGTATTCTTATGGATCTTTTCAAGGTATTTTCATTGTATTTTTTGTTTAATAATCGATAAGGTGCACAGAAATTTCACCGATTGTTGGCGTTTCGGAATTTATGAAATTTATTAATCTCGAATCGCGATATATATCGAACACCCGATAAAAAAAAAATGTATACGAAGAGTCGTTTTCACAGTGTTAATCCGCTGAATTAATCGCCGATTTTCTCCTGAAGAATTTACCGGAGTCTTATCGGTACTCTTTGCATTTGCAAACCCATAAATTCTTCGATTCATAATACATGTTTATATAATTGCAAAAAAAAATTGAACAGAATCGATAAAAGGAGATTTTAATAACAACTTTTTGTTTTTTTTTTTTTTCGAATGGATTCCTAAAAATGACTAATTATTGTTATTTTGCACATTATGAATTTTTTCTTTTAATATTTCGCTGAATAAAAATCAAATCAAAGTGATTTTTAAGCTGAAGACTCGCAGCTACAAGAATAAATAAGCAATTTTCACGTTCATTTAAAAAATATCTCGAAATGCAGTGGCCGACTGATCATTGCATTCACTGCAATGATCTGCTGCTTCATTCTATCGAATAAAATAGTTTTATTCAATCAATTTCTTCGCCATATATTTCACTTATCGAGTGATACTCTGGTCGTTATCAGCGTGTTAATTATTATACGATAAAAATGAGAAATAACCGCATCTTTGCTGCACGAGGTAATGATATTCGATGATTTTGCAGTCGGCGGGCGCAGCGAAAGAGGATAAGCGAAAAAGCAAAAACAAAGATCCCTCGGGTCCGAAACAGGGGAAAAAACGTGGTAATCAAGGAAAACCCAACATAGCTGCACAACAATACGCGCGAAACATGGAAAATGCGGAAGAGGAAGATACCGGACCAGCGCCCGAAATTGATATGTTGGATCAATTAACGGGAAAACCCGTAGCGGAGGATGAATTACTGTTCGCCGTACCTGTGATAGCACCGTACAATACGGTACTCAATTACAAGTAAGTCACCGTCTTCACTGAATACGAGAGATTTTAGCAGATCGCTAACGAAAGCGACAATCGCGTCTTTTAATTTTCTTCATCTAATGCATCGCAATTCTTCACGTTAAAAGTAATTTACTTAATTTTTGTTCGGAGATAACAGCTTTTTTCTTTATCAACTAAATATCTCACACGTTCCCTCGAGAAAATGAGAAATTTACAGAGTCGATTGCGATATCGTTATCTTCATTACTACGGGAAGCGATACATTATTTTCGAGAACAACAAAAAAGCATTTGCCTTTTCCAATTCTCCAAATGTGAATAATCGCAGAAGTGAAATATAAAACGGATAAATATTTGCAACTTATGTAAATGTTGAGTTAAACTATCGTGGAAATTGCGAAATTCATCGAAGTTAAATCGAAAAAATGGATAAATGGAATTCTTTGATTGTTTGAAATCTCATTAAAGACGATAAAACATGAGATTTTTTTTGGCTTTTTTTTTTTATAGATTCAAAGTGAAATTGATGCCGGGAACCGGGAAGCGTGGAAAAGCAGCAAAAACAGCGGTAGCCGTATTTCTACGCGACAAAGGAATAACGCCACGCGAAAAGGATCTTCTCAAAGCCGTGAAGGATGAGACCATCGCGAGAAACATCCCAGGAAAAGTTAAGATCAGCGCTCCGCAGATACAAAAGCTCAAGAAATAGCGATAAATCGCATTATCGCGATCTCGTCGTACCGATTCAAAACCTTAGCAACGTTTTTTTTTTCCGGATAAGATGTACATATTTCTGTATAAAATGTTACGGGAACCTTGTAAACACGATGGACACTGTGTCGGTTACGAAAAATTACAAAAAAAAATTCACTTTATTGACAAAATTCTTTATTACATCTTTGCGAGATTTTTAATTCTCTCAATCACCTTTCCTCTCGTCGTCGTTCGCACATTTGTATTCAAACTCTTTAAACTTATTATACGATTAATAATTAAATATAATGAATAAAAAAAAAAAACGAAAGATTTACCGATACTGTTCAACAGTCAGCGCTCAACATTGAAACAAGAGGCAAAGGAAAGAATAGATAAATACGATTTACGTCGTCATTAGATCGAATGCACGACAACTTAATGTGCTTTTTTTTCGATATATTAATATTTGACGAAAAGTATGAAAGGCAATTTTTTGTCGATTGTAGTATATCGCGTGCATTCCTCGCAAGACAATGCGAAATTAACTCTCTACGCAACCAATCGGCACACAAAAATTGTTATCCATTTTCTTCTCTCAACGGCGCTGCTAACAATTCATTAATACGTCATAATATTTGTTTGAAAAAAAAAAAAAAAAAAAAACAGATTACAGTTTTCCGGAAACATCGACAGAGTGCCTATTATTTAATTTTATTTAGTTTTTTCGTATAAAATTATATTTTGATAAGCCTTTCAGTCGTAGCGAAATTGGCACGCGGTTGTCGGGTGTATCGATCGTCCGCTCGATCGATACGTAAGTTTCGTTTTTTCTTGTTTTTGTTTTTATTTTTTATTTTTTTTTTTTTTTTTAGGCACGAAAAATCTTATTCACGTCATTATTGACTCGATCGCGATGGTCATATATCGTCGTCGCCGAACATGTCGACGTCGGTATCCGAAGTGTTGACTGCTTTGCGACCACCGTTGCGACTTGTCTTTTTGGCGGACACCTTAGGTCGGGATCTCGTGCCGACTGATACAATCTGCAAGATAAATATTAACAGTAAGTTTACGTAATGATCGTCGAAAAAAATTGTAAGCAATGTGCAAAAACTGTGAAAAGCGGGTAAAATTTTTGAAGTGCGAAACAATTTTTACTTCGGGTTCGGAACCGGCGCTGGAATCCAATACTTTCGTCGTCGCGACTTTTCTGCGGCCTTTTCGCGGTGTCGCCGTCTTCGGAACGGGCGTTTCCTCGACTTTCTTCACCTTTCGTTTCTTCGTGATACAAATATCATATTCCGCGTCAGAATCGTCATCGATCGTTTGTAATATTTGTCGCAAACCTTTAACGCCCTCGCGCTTTCGATCGACGACTACGCCGATGTTACTGTCGTCGAGCGACGGACCGACCGAACAACTGGGACTGGGACTCCTCGGTGTTTTGGCTCGCGGACTCTTTCTCTGCGGAGTCGAAACTTCCGTATTTTTCTTGGCTCTCCTCGGTGTCTTTGCGGTCGCGGCGGCGACACTGGAAAATTCTAATTTTCCAGTAGCGTTGCTTCCCAAATCTTCCAAACCTTTGACAAGAATTTTTCGAAATTTCGCGTAATCCGGTTTTTCGTTGAACTTTATACCGGACAATAATTTCATGTATTCGATGATCGGTTTTGGCGCGTCGTCTGCGAAGCATTGCTTCAGGAAGATTGGAATATCGCCGAAAGCCTTCTCCTTGTGTTTTTGAACGGCCGATGGTTCTTTGAGATTTTGTTCCCACGGCAAGGAACCGCAAAGCCATTGTATGATATTGTAACCGAGAATCTCGAAGTCGCTTCTCATCGTAGGGACTGCAAATAGATAGTAATATTCATGTAAATATCATTAAAAAAATAAAACGGAATCATTGACGATTGTAATAGAAAAAAAGGGAAAAATATCAAGAACAATGTGATAATTTTATATCGTTTAAATAAGTCGCTGTGAAAAAAATTTGTTTTTTTTTCTAATTGTAAAAAAAAAAAATCCTTCGGAGAATGGAAATGGAAAATTCGATATCGAAACTTTGATCGACTGTTCGACGAAGGAAAACCATTATATCGGAAATTTTTATAAAATTTTAGTTAACCAATTGCTTAAAGTAGTTAGTTATTTTGCAAGGTTTCCGCATTATTTGTTAAACTAAATTTACGAAATACAGAAAACCTTACCGCCCATGTGAGCGTCTCGGCTCGTGTACTCGATCGTCCCGTTGTGAGCTTTTTTCGGATCGAGTTTATACTCCGGTTTCGTCGTGTAGTGCGACGCGAGACCAAAATCAACGAGATAAACGAGATTTTGTGATTTCAAGTCGAGAAGCAAGTTGCCTCCCTTTATATCCGCGTGGATGTATGTTTTATCGTGGATGTACTCCAAGACGTCGATCTTGTAAAATCGAAAAAAAAAAAGAAAAAAGAAAACGAACGATGTGAATCGATTGCCGTTTTATCGTTGAATTTTCGAGACGAAAAAAAAAAAAAAATTAAAAATCCGATGATGAAAAAAGCGCGATCGTTACTATTTGCAAGGCGATTTTGTAGACCGTGTGCTCGGGAAAGCGTCGCCCATTTTCGAGAAATAGTTTCCACAGATCGCTCCCATAACGATCCATCACCACGAAGCGATATTTCGTGCTGTTGCACTCGTGACTCCCGGAACCGACGAATCGCGGCATTCCAAGATGCGACAACTTCTTCTTCTTTCTCCAAGCTTCAACTTTTGAAATAAAAATATTCTTATTTTATTATCCATGAATATTAAAAAGCAAAATCATTTAGTGCTTTTCACTGTATTTCAGTTCCACTGCTTTAGCATCAAATGCTTACTGTCGTTGGGTTTAGCATTGCGCATGTAGAAATGCATCTCGACGAATAGCGGTCCATTTCCGTGAGGTTCCTGTGAACGGTGAACGTTGTCATTAAAGTACCGCAACGGTATGACGATGAAATGAAAAAAAAATCGTAACGCACAGCAGCGGTTGCAATAATTGTGCGCAGTTTACGTAAATCATTGTGAACGAAGCTTTCATTATTATTTGACTTTGACGTTAATTTATTTTTCTTAAAAAAAAAAAAAAAATGTCTTACGATCTTCACGACGGCGGGATAATCTTTTGGAGTTTTTCCCGAATATGCTGCAGCTACAAACACACAAAAATAACGACAATAATGAATAATTAGATCGCGAAGAAAAAAAAAAAGTTATCGAGGTTTTTGGTTGAGAAAAAAAACGTGCATACCTGAGTAAATTTCGCCGAAACCACCGACACCGATGGAATCGCCGATGATCCATTGTTTTTTCGACATATCGGTGATAATCTCACCGCGCGGTATCGGATCAGGCATTTTATATCCATTGGCACCTTTTTTCTTCGGCGCTTTTTTAACTTTAGCAGCCATGGATTTGTAGGTTACTGAACGAAATCACGGAAAATTAACGAAACACGAAGTTATTATTTAGTACTCCTTTTTTTTCCTATTTGACAACAACACACGGATCGTTCGTGTTAACGTAATTATAAAATTAACTGATAGAAATAAATTGGAACGAAAAATGCAAACAAAACCGGTAGTTTCGTGTTTTTGTGGCGCGAGATGTGTCGAGACAGACGTGCCGCGCGGGAGTCCGAATTTTTGAACTTGTTATATTTTTGTTATGTTTTATCAGGGCTGCCAATGTGCAGGTAACAAAGTGATGCGCACGACGACTGAGGTACAATGAGAGTGCGAGAGATATAGATGACTGATTTTTGCGCTACCCATATTTTTACCGAAACATACGAGATTTCGCAAAAAATGTATAATAATAATAATAATGATAATATCGGCGGCGGGTGCTGTATAATAATATTTATTATTAATTATTATTATTATATAGCACGCGGCGCCGCGGGTACCGAGCTTCGTATCATTACGAACGCGTAAAACTTTGGAAAACTTTTTTAAATCTGTACATTATATTGCTTATTACATTCCGCGTTGCGTCACATAAACGCGTTCTGGCATTTTCATGTTCGAGATATAAATTATCATCGGACGAAGTGAGTGATAGGTAAAGCTAATTTCTGAATTGTCTATTGCACGACATCGAACCCACCGGAAAGCGTGTTGTAGGGATTTGCCATTCAGCCTCTCTAGAGTACCCGCGATGCTCTGCTGGCAACTGCCGCACCGGGCTACCGGCGATCATTCATTCCCCATATGCGATATTCGATTTTTCAAGGCTTTGTAGTTATTAATTAACTACCGTAAGAGTCCAACGTTAAAAAATGACTAAAAAATATATATATCTTTTCAATTTGATGAATAAAAAGAAGAAATCAATTAATTCATGTATATTATTATTATTCGGAATGAATAACTATTGATTTTCGCATGTCTTGTATTTTATTTGAATACCATAGAAAATATATTAAGTAATCGACCGAAACGACCACTCCGACGATACAACAATATCGAAATAAAAAAAATAAAAAAATAGACCCAATTGATGTATTGCACTTGCGCGATTCGTAAGCTTCGTTTGATGGTCATTTTCATTTGATAAATAATTTTTTAAAAATTAATTAATAAATATTATTATTATTAAATGATACAACTTTTTCGCATACGATGTATTTTATTTGAGAGAAATCCGTTCACAAACCAGCTGTGCATCCGCCGAAGTCGAAATTTTCTTGAAACACAAAACTGCAATAGAGATCCCGTTGCGTGTATTTCATATATCCCATCACCTCCGTTCCCGAGAAAACACCTTTACAATCGTAACTCTCATATATCGCCAAACGCGCTGTTTTTTACATCGGGAAGAAGCATTGAAGCATTTGAATGAGGATCGCGAAAGCTTCCCCTTGCCTTGCAGAAAGATACTCGAGGGGTTACAAAATTTCCCGGACATCGACCATCGGTCAAGTCAAACTCGGAACCCACCGTTGGAACCGAAGTGAAGAGACAGTAATTATCCCGATCTCGCGGAACTTCGATACTCGAAGCCGTCGGCTTCCGTGAGATCCCGGTATCTCGCGAATAATTAAATTCCCTGCATGCGAAACGAAAAGTCCCCGAGTTTCGAACCCTCGAGCAACAGGTGGAGTATACTTATTTTTTTCCAAGAGATTCGTCATTCGAATTTGCCGCAATTGTGTGTAACGAGAGCGGAGAGAAAAATCTATTTAATTATACACCTCGTGTACCAACGTCTCCTCGCTACATACTCATCAAATACAATTTTTTTTTTTCTATTGAATACGACTTATTCTCCTTGTGGTATCGTTTACGATGAAATTGTAAAGTTTGATATTTACGTGTAGAAAAATCATTACGATGATGTGATCATAAGAATTGTGTAAAAATCCGTCGCACCGCCGCTCGGCTCCGGTGTCCGCAATCGTCGCTTTTTTCCATCATGGAAAATCATGAAAAATTGTCATGATGATTTTTCCATCGTCATGGCAAATTATTTTTTTTATCGTGATGATGCTGGTGATAATTTTCTATGATGATAGAAAATCATCGTGAAATTTTGTTTAAATTGAAAAAAAAATTTTAATGATTAATTATTTTTTTTAAATTTATTTGGCTGAAGTAAATGGCTATAAATGAATTAGAAATGCATACGCCGGGGTTCCGTTCGTTTTAGCGATGTATTGGACGATTGCTCGCGTTCCTTATTTAAAGTCAGTAGTATAAAGGGGATACGACCGACCAAAACAAGCAGTAGTGCTGGTCGCGGTCCGCGGAGACGCGACGTTTACACTTGCTGTTCCACTCACACCATTACTTACAAATTCAAAGTTAGACACGAGACTTCCGTTTGCGGAGAAAAAGCGAACGTTGCACCGACTTTTCTACTCTTCTATTCACCTTTTGATTTCTCCAATGAGAAATATAATGCTAATTTATCGTGAATAATACGACTACTTCGATTGTTCGATCGCAATTGGATTTTCAAAAGGGATATATTGGTATATATCGCTCTTTAGCAAAATTTATACTATAATGATGGATCGTTTTTTTTTTTTTATTCTTCCGCTTCACTGCTTCGTCTACCGTTTAAGGTATTACGAATATTCTGGATTCTGGACTCTCTATCACGATAGGTGTAACTAATTTCGGTCAAAAGTGAGAATTTACGAAACGCGAATGATTAATTATTATTCGATAATTTCGATAGATTATAAAAGAGTTAAGAATCAAAATTTATGGAAAACGAATGATTAACTGATATTCGATCATTTAATTGATAATAAGAAAATCGAGAATAAAAAATCACGGGATAAATTCCGATAGTTGAAGTCGAGAAATTAAATTGACTTTGACGAACAATTTGGAGTGATGTAATTAATTTTTATAACAATTCGACGTTATAATTTCGGTAGGATAATCAATTTCTACTCGATTTCTCTCCGTTTACCAGACGAAATCTCCGTGAAATAATACCATGAAATGATAAAATAATAGTCTTCTGCCGCTTATATTTTCGAGATTATTATTATTGTCAAAAAGATTTTTGCAATATCGTGTTTGCAGTTTTTTTTTTCGGGTTATTCAATCTTTTCTGGCAGTCATATTATTTTTTTTTACTTTAGATAAATATTGCAATGAGTTTATTAATTTGGAAGATCACTCCGGATTTTTTGAATGATAAAATTAAATTTTTTAATCACAAGCGTCGCTTGCAGACTTTAACAAAATTCGACTTTGCTAAATTCAACAATTTTTTTTTCCTATCCGCTGTTATTTGGAAACTTGAATATGTTCATTATTTATGCGTTTATTTTCAATTTTTCTATCAAATTTTTTTCTGCAAGAAAAATCATTGCAGGAACCTTTAATTTTTTTTATTTTGTACGGCAAATAGAAAGACCGACTATTTTTTTTTTTAATCCACTTCTGCCAATAATTTCCCTCTTTTTTTAATTCATTGGATCAACGTGAAGAATTCTTAGTGTCGCAATCTGTCATTGTTGTTTTGACATTCTGAGAATTTTCCAGATGTTTACATTTGATGGTATTAAACATTTGCGCCTTTTTGTCGCTTTGCTTGCTTTTTGGTATCCCACAGCAACGATTTTGTTTTGACGCAGCAAAGACAACTTTTTGCTGAATGTGCCGCTCTGCCATTGAAAAATCTAATTCACTGGCTGTAAATAACGTCTAGTCGTTCCGCAACATCAGAATCTTCAACAAACGTATCGTTTATCCGCTGTAAATAACAAAAATCAATTCAATAAATGATATTTGCAAAATTGCTTACCGTCAGATTTTTTTTTTTTTTCTGAACTTATGTATGAAATTTTCGTAAAATATCGCTATCTCAAGGCGAATTTTTTATTCGATTAATGTGTTAATTTTTCGATTTTGTTGTGAATGACATCATTAAGACGCGCGACATTTGCGACGGAATAAAACATCGAAAAAAAAATTAACTGTCGCATTCCTTTGACAAGAAAACTCATCTCGTCGGATTTTTTCTTTTAGCTGAGTTTATTCGCGACATTTTCGCAAAAAAACAACGAAATCTCGTGAGTTGATTTCTTTTTTTCGATTAATTTGTTAATTTTTCGATGTCGTCGTCAATGACAGCATTGAGACGTTCGCGAAGAGAAAACATCGAAAAATATAACTGTCGCTTACCTTTCATAATAAAATTGCCTCGATGCTTCCTAACCAAGGATTGAAGAGTGTTGCCGCTGCCGAACGCAGTTTATAGCAATTGTTTATAAATTAATTATCACTTCGGATTTTAGTGTAACAAAACGATAATACCGGCGATGGAAAAAAACAGACTTCATTCAACGCGTAGTAACACGAAGCTCGGTGCCCCCGAGGCACCGGATGCCGTACGTTATGCGCGTACGCCGGCATCCGCAAAGGATTGTGATTCGATAAAATTACGAGATTTTTTTCTTGCAATTTCTCGATAATGCACGTTTCGCGTTGGACGATGTCGTTCAGTTATGAATATTGTTAATAAAAATATTCTTATCACAAAAGCCTTTACAATAATGAAAATAAATAGTTCGCTTGTCGCTTGTCTGACGTAACGTTGAACTCATCCACTAAATTCGATAGTAGTTCGAAGCGCCAACGATAAAAGAATCTCAATCATGTTAATAAATAAACTATTATTGAAAAATAATGCAAATTTGAACATGAAAAACGATGTTTTCACTTTATTTATTATGTTTGTGGCTTATATTTATTAACAAAGGGCCTGGTGGGGGTCGCTGCTCCTGATTGGTTGGCGGGGTGCTGACAAAAACCGTTGCGCTTTCAACTTCCTTGGGGGGCCTCTCCCCCTCCCCAAGGAAGTTGAAAGCGCAACGGTTTTTTGTCAGTCGCAACGGCAGCCTCGAGGACGACGGACGTGCTGCCGGCAAAATTGGATCATCGATCAAAATGAATTTTTCGCAACAAGTACGTTCCAGCGGGCCTGTCCAGGACGAAGATCAACGCCATAACTCCCACATGCTTTCCATTATGCATTCAGCAGGCGAACGGATAGTAAAAAGGTAAAATATGCATCGATTTTTTTTCCAAAATGCCAAGCGGAAACGGTTACTTCGGCGTCGAGGGTCGGAACGGCCGTTTTCGTACAGGCAATTTACATGCCATGGTCGGACTTCATTAAACAATTGAAGCCGATCAAATGGCTTAGTTAATTAATATTACGATGAGAATACTTTTTTTGGAAAAAAATAAAAACGAAAAGTTTATTCGAGACGATAATTGATAGGAAAATTAACACGATTCGCCTCCGTTACACATTCAAAGTCGATTATTAATTCAATAATTATAAAATGGGGTTTGTTCGCGAAGAAATCGCGTTCGGCTTTTTTTTTACGCGTTGAGAGTCCAAACCCTCGCAGGCTTGCAAGAGACCCCTCCCCGCCCCCTCTACTTCGCGAAGTTTTTTCTTTGTTTTCGAATTATCGACTTTTTTTTCGATTAGTTTTTATTTCCGCCAATTAATTTCCCATTTCGACGGACTTCGGGTACTTCACGAGT
The DNA here is from genome assembly GCA_934046635.1 of Buathra laborator. Classification (NCBI taxonomy): domain Eukaryota; kingdom Metazoa; phylum Arthropoda; class Insecta; order Hymenoptera; family Ichneumonidae; genus Buathra; species Buathra laborator. The sequence goes on from OW203892.1 coordinate 16,439,968, forward strand.
TTTTTCTTCATATGGGAATTTTCGATTTTTTTTTAATTGCGCATATTTACTTTCTCTTTTGGTAAACTTGCATACCTCGTGATTTTTTTTTTCCTTTGTTTTCAAAATGTTGACCTTTTTCCTCTGTGTAAAAACAAATGAAATATATCTCGCGAGATGAATTCTGGGAAGCGGCAGAATGCCGAGCAACCGTCGACCGCTTCACGGAAGCGGCCGAGTTCCGAGAACGGCCGTTAAGTAAAAGCTTCTTAGAAGTGGCGTATTTCCGCGAATCAGCGGCTCGCTCTCGGTCAAGGGGCGGGGCCTCGCTAACCGCACGGGTGTATAGTATATCTATATGATTCGTTTTCCAAGAACTCAGCGAGGCAAGGAGATTATTTTTTTTCCGCGAATTGATCTGTACTGCGGTCGTCTTTTTCTTTGTTTTAATTGTTTCTTTTCAAACTTTATTTTTTGTTGGGCATTCGAAGTCGATAATTAATTAAATAATTATGAATTACGAATTTGTTCACAAAAAAATCGCGGTTACCCTTTTTTTTACGCGTCGCGAGACCCAACCGTCGGAGCGTTCCAAGAATACCCCCCCCCCCCCCCCCCCCCTCTCCCTCCCGCCCATTCCTCTTTGGTACTCCGCGATTTTTTTTTGTTTACGAATATTCGATTACCCGAAGTGATTCGAATACCCGTTTTCTTACCCGGAATGATGCGAATATTTTGCTATGGCATCGTTTTTTTTTTTTTTTTTTTCCAAAAAAAACGCATTTTTTGTATGCGAAAAAATGACAGGGAAAGTATACGTAATTGGTGTTTTCGTTACACTTTCAAAGTCGATCGCTTAATCATTTTTTTTTTGTTTTTTTATTTATTTATTTTTCATTCTCTATTCGACATATTGTATTTCACGAGTCATCCAGCGGGTCTTTTATGCTTCGTAATTTTATCTGTTTCCGTACTTCCAATTTTTTTCTTCCGTTTTTCCCGAAAAAAAAAAAAAAAAAAATCTCTTTTTTCTTTGGCACCATTCGCACACTTCGCGACATTTTACATTTTTTTTCGTGAAAAATCAAACCTTCGGTTTTTTTTTTTACAAATAGATCCGTCCGCGTTCGCGAGGAGTAATTTACGCGGTTCGAGCTGTCGACGACGAAAATCATCGACATGACTCCCTCATGCTGTCCATTACGCATTCGGCTGGCGAACGACTAATTAAAAAGGTAAGATATTCGCTGAGAGTCGGAAAAGTCGTCGCCGGGTTTCGAAAAAAGCAATAATTCACACCGCAACATCGATATTTATTTAACATTGAAAACCGATCGATTGGCTAACGTAATCAATTCTTTTATCAAAATTAATTAGATTTTTTCGTTTTCGACATAAGTAACGAAAATTTCGATCGTTAATTAAAAATTATCAATTACGTTCTTTAAAAAAAAAAACAAAAATTAATATAACTATCAAACGACTACGAGAATCGGCCTTTCCGGGGGTTGAGTACTTGTTAGCCGCTCGCGTGTCCCTATACGTATATATCTATGTAGTTAATTTTTCAAACACTCGTAAAGACTCAGCGGTAAAAAATAATCGCGAACAGAGCTCTCCAGCGAACCCCGTAAAATGTTCGATTTTTAAAATTTATTTCCGACTGTTTTTCAGTTCTTCGTTGTGTATTTCTCGTATTTATGTTCTTTCTTAATAGATTTTTATAAATCGCGAGATTTTTCTTTCGTTTTCAAACTTCCAATTTTTTTTTCCGTTATTCAAAAAACAAAATTCAAGCGGCCGATTCTCGAAGGCTACGACGAAGTTCCGAGAATTTTTCAAAAATCTAAAACCTCATTTTGTTTTTTTTTGTTTCCAAATAGAATCGTCGACGTTCGCGAGGAGTCATGAACGCGGACACTCGACAAAGAAAAGCGATTTCTGCAAACTAAAAGCAGTAAAAAAAAAAAAAAACGAAAAGAAAGAAAAATTAAAGCGTTGATAGTGAAAGTGATCACAGGTCCGTTTGGACTCGCGAGTTCGCAGTTAGATTTGGTTATTCGGTTTCGGTTTCGGTTCGGTTCGGTTCGGTTCGGGTTTTTTAATAAAGTCCAATCGTCGTTGGGGACTATCGGAATAAAAATTCAGCAAAAATCTTCAGAATCTAGCAGAATCTTCAAAAAAAAAATCGCCGGCTTAACGGGGTTCTCAACAGCATTTACATAGAGAAAAATGTCATCCCCCATCGAAATTATTACAAGAAACATTTTTTCATCTCCGATTCAACTTATATCGAGAGGATTCTCTTATCGGAATAAAAATGCAGTAAAAATCGGCTGCAGAATCTTAAAAAAAAAAAATCGTCGGCTTAACGGGATTCTCAACCGAATTTACATCGAGAAAAATTTCATCCCCCATTGAAATTATTACAAGAAACATTTTTTCATCTCCGATTCAACTAATATCGAGAGGATTCTTCTATGGGAATAAAAATGCAGTAAAAATCGGCTGCAGAATCTTAAAAAAAAAAATCGTCGGCTTAACGGGGTTTTCAACAGAATATATCTCGAGAAAAATTTCATCCCCCATCGAAATTATTACAAGAAAAATTTTTTCATCTCCTATTCAACTTATATCGAGAGGATTCTTCATCGTCTTCCATTCAATTTATATCGAGAGATTTTCCATCTTCCATTGGATTTTCGTCGAGGGATATTCTTGGGTCGCATTTTTAGGATTACTGTGCCAGGATGTGTAGCGTAGCGTAGTGTAGTGTTGTGTAGTAAATTTTTATGGTCATTTTATTACATAAGAAGTGCGGGAAGTGTTTTTTTCGCGTTTCACAGCCGCATTGCAACTCTAATCATCATCCACATCGTTCCATCGATCTATGGGTTCAAAAGTTGGATTGGATCGGATCAACGATCTATTCATCCGAATAGCAACGAACGTGAGTCGTTCCAATGGGACACCTCCGTTGCTCCTAAAAAAATTCGCGGATAGGACAAGGAGCAGCGGTTGTAATTTTCAACGACTCAGGAGTCACGTAGTCTTACGGGGGGTTATTTCAGGTCTTAGAAAAACCCAAACCTTGACGACCTTAAGTCATGTACTTCGGTACACCTTTTCAAATGAACAAACAGTTAGGCAACTAACGAAAAAAAAAAAAAAAAAAAAACATTGATATCTTAAAAAAAAAAAAAAAAAGCTCTTCAAGAGCATTTTACGATTTACATTTTTTATGGCGCTGGCCCACTCCCATTTACGTCCGCCGTTTGTCCCCTCCCCGGGCTTCAGCGACTTCGAATATTTTTCGTTCCCGGAAGAACTTACGCGATTTTTTAATAAAAAGGACAAAAATCGTTTCGCCTCATCGACAGAGAAATTAGAATCGCGAAATGATTCAATTAAAAACACACCTACACACTCACACACACACACATTTGCTAATTGACGACTCTTCAAGTCATTTAAATTCACGGGAGTTCGCGTTTTGAGTTTTTTTTATACTCATTTTTTTTCTATAAAAAAAAATTTAAAAATCGGTTTCGCGGAGTGAAAGAAGAAAGAAAATCGACGATTTGATTTGGTAAGTAAAGAAGGGTAATAAAGGATATTTGTAATTTTTTTGGTTTTGTGTTCGCAGAGTCGATAAATATTCGAGGGTCGAGGCCGCCGCTCTCGGGAAATAATTTGTTTGCTTTTTGTTTACAGATTCCTTGCGCTTTTGAGAGAAGAGGCCGCCGCTCTCGGGAAATAATTCGTTTGCTTCATGTTTTCAGATTCCATGTGTTTTTGAGGGATGAGGTCGCCGCTCTCGGGAAATAATTCGTTTGCTTTATGTTTTCAGATTCCATGTGTTTTTGAGGGATGAGGTCGCCGCTCTCGGGAAATAATTCGTTTGCTTTATGTTTTCAGATTCCATGTTTTTTTGAGGGATGAGGCCGCCGCTCTCGGGAAATAATTTGTTTTCTTTATGTTTACAGATTTCATGTGTTTTTGAGGATCGAAATTGGAGACGCGGACGCTGGACTCGGCAAAGGATCCTTTTGATTTTTGTTCGCAGGTTCCATGAGTATTCGAGGGACGCGAACGCTGGACTCGGCAAAGGATTCTTTTGCTTTTTGTTCGCAGATTCAATGCGTATTTCAACGATGAAGCCTCTGATTTTGTAAAACGATCGGTTGCGTTGGATAGCTAAAGATAAATTAGAAACTGCGAGACTTCTTTCTACGAGGAATCTTCTAGCAACGAATTATTCGCAATTGCCGTCCGGCGAAAATCTGGCGAAGAATTGTCGTATTTCATCACTGCGGAGGCAACGACGATCTTCAATTTATCGCGGATTTGCTTCGACTCTCTGTCATCGATAAACCTTCCAGTAAATAATTTATTTTCTTCTCCATACCTCCTTCACGGACTTAAAAATGCAACGACATCCTGCGACTTTTCTGTAAAATAAATCTTTTTTTCCCGTATACTTTCGACGATCTTATAAACGCAATGATATTATTTCTAATCCAATTATTATTTTTTTCCGTCTCTAATAGCTTCGGGAATATCGCAAACTCGACAACAAGCAGAAAAACGGGTTCTTCATTTCGACTTCGTGAACGACATGACTACTCAATGCAATAGAAGAAAGTGATGTTAATCCACTGATCGACGTTCCTCCGTCCGAACTATTTGGCGGACAACAGTATCTTCGTCCGATCATCGCTGACTTGTTCTACTGACGACTTCGCACTACAGTGGTTGGCCGGGACGCCACTTTACTGCTTAAGGTAATATCAATGTAGTACAGCGTTATAGTAATATATATATATATTTTTACGAATTCCCAAAACATTGGAATCTTTATTTATTTTTTTCTTTTGCGACAAATTCGTCCTTTTTATTTCGTCGCGACAAATGTAAGTCTTAGCTTTGCGCTAATTTTTTAAATGTGTCCACAAGAATAATTTTTTTTTTCACAAATATTCTTATTTTTAATAGATTTTTCTATTTTTTTTTCAGCATCAACCAGATACATCATCGTCGATCCGGACGCAGAAGAACGGCAAAGACGACCGCGAGGTATCCAGGATCGTCTCTGAAGTCACAACGCCGTCGATATCGGAGATACTGTAGTGCGCATCGACTTCCACTGTATCTCTTCCGATCGGACATCGACGATCCTCGTCCGTTGTTCCTGCAGCTGTGACAACGAATCAACAATAACGGTGAGCGTTATTGTTCGTAAAACAAGGAAATAAAATTGCATGAATCCCTTTTTGATACAAACATTATTGAACGATATGAAAAAAATATTCTTGATCCCTTTCAGAAGCTTAGATCTTCACAATTATTTTATTCTCTATACCCATTTCTCCTCCCATTCTGCCGCCGTATATTTAATTCAATTATAGTTCAACATACCGGAAATCCGGTCGACAATTACGCGAGATAAAAGCGTAAACAAGGGGCCCATTGTTTACGTTCTTTCCCTCGTTTGCGCGTTTTCTTTTGATAATATTATAACGCGTTTTAATTTACTGATATGGTCCAAAAAATGTTTCTTTTTAGCGGCAGATCCCAAAGTACATTCACTGTATTTCCTTTTCTTGTTCTCGTAGTTTAATCTCACTACAAAATTTATTTCTCAAACAATACTTAAAGCTTTTTAAAAAAAAAATTCCGTTTTTTGGAATTATACTAATGCAATTTTTTTTTTGGTGAGCGGCAATTGAAAAAACATCGGATGAGGTCTCAGTCCACTTTCGGCATCAGACGGATACCCGGGAAAGGATTGGTCGGGATGATTGTCAGCGACTTTAATGCGAGTTGAGTCGTCTATCATCGTCGTGGACGATATTCGTGGATTTTCGAGCCCCGAATTCGCGGAGGAGCAGAACATTTTAATGGATACAACATCATGGATCTTCGCGAGGGTTTCGTTGGCACTGTCATTCCGACAGTAAGGATGAGCAAATTTTTTCCTAAAAAAAAGGTTATTTTATTTATATTACGAAGGATTATTTTTCAAAAAATAAAACGCATAATGCAAAGCTATATACTTTTTCAATGAACATCTTACAAGTGGAAAGACACGCCATTATGTATTTATAATTTAGATTTTTTCATCTATTTGTCCCATAGATACTTTTTCACGTATAATACGAGCGAACAGTGGGGAATTGGTTCGCAAGGCCCGCTACGTGGACGGAGCTTTTAAGGATTCAGATCCGCGGTACCGCGAGTCCTGTTGCACGATACTGCGAGCCGTCTTCTAGCAACAAAATAGTCGCGATGTCTCTCCGGCGAAGAATCGTCGCATCGCGTCACTGAGGAGGCGACGCCGATTTCTAATTTATCGTGAATTTGACTCTCCGTCATCGATGAACTTTCCGGTAAATAATTTCTTTTCTTCTTCATAGCGACTTCACGAATTTAAAAATGCAACGACATCGATCGACTTTCGTTAAAATTATCCTTTTTTTTCCCCGCTTACCTTCTCCAATCTTACAAACACAATGATATTATTTCTAATCCAATTTTTTTTTCCATCTCTAACAGCTTTGGGAATATCGCAATCTCGACAATAAACAGAAAAGCGGATACTTCGATTGTCAGAAGAAATTTATCACGTCAGACAATCGGGAACGAGATAAATACTCATTATGATCGGAGAAAGTGATGTCTATCGACTGATCGACGTTCCTCCGTCCGGACTATTTGCGGCAGCGGACAACCGTCTCTTCGTTCCATCATCATCGAAACTTTCCACTGATGCTTTCACGCTATAAAAATCGACCGGGACACCGGTTTATTGCTTAAGGTAATGTCAATTTAGTAGCCTTACTCTATTTTTTTATTTTTTTTTACGAATCCCCGTAACATTAATCTTTTTTTTTTGTTTCAATTTTTTTTACGCGTCCAGAACAGTAAAGTCTTTTTATTGTTTGCGTCTATTTTCTTTTATTAAATTAAGTGAATTATATACGCCTTACGCTATGTTTTTTTAAATTTTACCAGAACGGTTGTCTTTAATTTTTTTCGTTTTAATACATTTTTTTTTCGCGATAATTTTGCCTTTTCCATTCCGGCGCGGTATCCGAGAACTTTAATACAACATTACACCATTATTATTTTTTTTTATTTTCCAATACTCAATCTTTCTTTTGCGCCTTAAATGTTGTCTTTTTCATTTCAACGCGGTATTCAATAAGTTATTATTCAGAAAGCGACAATGACACGAGATAAGATTGAAGACAAGGTGCACATTGCCTACAATCTTTCCCTAGTCTCCCCGTTTATTCGTGAATAATTAATGAATTCAACTTCTTTCTTTCGACAATTGAAAAAATTGGCTTAATCACTTTTTTTCATTCCCTGTAACAAATCCATTATTTTTATTTATTTTTTTGCTTAACACTTCAAAATCTCGCGCGCTCACGTTTTTTTTTTGTTTTTATCGACAAATACCAACGACAATAAATTCCCCCAACAAAAAACTTTATTCTTAAACATTTTTCTGGTTCCCGCCCCCCCCCCCCCCCCCCTTCCATTTCACGAAGGATTCGGAGACTAAACCATGAAATGTTACTAATACTATTTTGTGTTTCATGCGAGCGACGATTCGAAAAACAACGAATGGATCTCCTCGTCCACCAGCAGCTTCAGCATAATCGTACAAACGATTCAACTCCAAGATTCGCCGTGGGAACTCGCAACAGATCCAGAAACGCAGAATTTCACCAAAAACGCAAAGTTGCGTTTACTCCTTGCCGCTTCTCGTCCTCGTCGCACTCGACTTCGACTTCAGCACGCATCGTAGACAACGAGCATAATTTTTCTCCCAAAAATGTAAGAATTCATTTTTTCAATGAATCTCTTGCAACGCAAATTTATTTACTCGATTTTCACCGATTTTTGATTGTTCGGAAAAAAAAAAATAATTGCTTCGCGAATCTCTATCTCTACACGAGAATTTCTCCCAATGGGAACCCCAAATTGAGATACGTTTCGCATCAGAGATACATTTTCGTGATTTTTTTGCTTTGCCGCTTAAAAAAAAAAAAAAAAAAAAAAAAATAATTCATCCCGAACCTCGGAATCTTTGTTCCGCTTGAATATGTTCTTCGAAGTAAATAATTCGCCTCGAAACTACGTCTACTTGTTGATTGTTAACTGTTGATTGAAAAACGTTTAAAAAAGAAGTAAAATATACGTCGATAAGCTTCAAAGAATTAAAGATTAACGAATATCTCGAAAATTAAAACAAAAGTGACTTGTGATATCCATATTTTTTTTTTCTGTTTCCAGATCGCCAAATCATCGAAAATGTAACTCTCCTCGCTGCCGAACCGCATACAATTAAATCTCCGAAAATCAAATAGCCATTTTTGAATTTCACTTTTACAAAAGCGCCCATCAGAAACACGCAAAAAAAAAGCGCAAACAACCTAACAGCGCTTTATTATAATATTTTTACACTGAAATAAACGACAGTATTTTTGTTATCAGTATTTTTACCGAAGAAACATGCGAAATTTCGAAACAAAATTTAATGACAATAATAATAATAATAAATTATTTTTTATTTTTTATAGTAAGCGACGATATATGTATATATATATATTTTTTTTTTCAAAAACTCGTTGAAATTTTCACATTGTATTGTTTATTACGATCCGCATTGCGTCATGTAAAAATATTCTGACATTTACCATAACAAAATTGAATGGTATTAAAAATGTAATCAATTATTCATCAGAATGTTGTATCGAAGAAGAAGGAAATTAGACGTCAAAAATCGACGGTCATTTTATCATATTTTCGTGAGAAACGGCGTAAATTATTGGATATTATTATATCATAGAGTTAAATATCGATTATCGACTTTCGCAGTTTTTTTTTTCTTTTATATATGGAATGTCCCCTATCGCGTCTCCTTTTTTTTCAACCATCCGCAGATTGAGAGGAGTTCGTAAACACACTTTTTCGTTCGGCAAAAATCTTCAGAAGCTCAGGAGACAATTTATCATCGGTCGAGGTGAGTGGTAGTCGGTAAAGTTGATTTCTGGATTGTCTATTGCACGACATCGAACGCACCGAAAAGCGTGTTGTAGGGATTCGCCATTCTGCCCCCTTATAGTAACCCGGCGCTTCGCCGGCAACGGCCGTACCGGGCTACCGACAATCATTCATTCGCCGTGTGCGATGCCGAATGCGTGAGGAGTGAGGAGACGTGCGTCGGCCACGCGACCACAAAGTTCGGTTATATCGGTGTCCCCCTCCGCGACACAACTTCGACGCGATGTGTGGATATTACGAATAAAAAAAAACCCCGCATCGACAGTATATCGAGTTAATACACAATAAACACGTGGATTCACCGGTTTCTCTGTCGCGATCTATAACCGCGATGAACGTAACGCGCGAATAGTGATATAGTGCATACGTGCAATTTCGTCTACAGCAACATAGAAACGAGCGGGAATATGCGGTGTCAATGATCTTTTGAACGAGGAAACGGTAAGAATATAACGTTGTTTGAATCGATCGATCGACATCGGGGAGTCGACAGTCTCGTCTTTCGTTACACGGAATTAATTCTTTAATCGGCGTTACTACAAATCGCAATTTATCGCAATGTACAATTTCCGCGATGTCTTTTATTCTCTCGGGTACGCGAAAAACACGCGGTATAAAACTTGAATGATAAGCATCATGGATCGTAAATTATTCGTCCGATGCAGAAGATATCCCGAACACTATGAAAAGTAAAAAATAAATAAAAAATATTAACTGTCCCTTGGGCGATATAGTTTAGCGTACCATTCGAAAAGATATAAAAAGTGTGTATATATATACAAAGAGCATCATGTGTAGCATTCGAAGCGTGCAGCTATGATTATTTCGTACTTCCGGACGACTCTGTTGATTGTCAGCAGAGCAGTGTGGAACAAGCGTGTGAATGTTTTTCTCGCACGCGGAGCATACGGTAAAACCGGGGCAAAACTTTTTTTTTCGCTTACATCTGTTGATTCGATAGAGTTTTTATTGTTGCGTGTCGCAATACGAGTGCAGGGAATATGATCCGCGAAATTCCGTAAAGTCCACGATCGTGCGGTAACCGTTAACTGCAATGTTGTATATACTTACTTTTGCCTCGCCGAACGTCGAATTTCGCGATTTAGTCAATTCGCTCGACGAATCCACTTTGTATAATACTTCTCGTGTACTGCGCTCGCCGTTTTCGTTGGCAACTTCAACATCGTTAGGGTTATATACGAGGGCGGAGAAAGGTGAAATAAAGCAAAGATATGTATCAAATAGTTCGATGCACAAAGGCTTTTTGCATAATAACAGTCGGGGGTAGTTTTTTTTTTTTTTCGACATGTACATACAACAATGCCGAATGATTCCGATCGCAGTATGTCGAGAGCACGAAGCAAACCATAAAAAAAGAACCTTCGAAAAACTTCGCGACGAGGTGGAAGAAACAATGTTGCTTGAGATTTTATATAGGTTTGTGTATCACATTCTTGCCGTCCGGCATATTTCGTCGATCGACGCAATCCTTGGTTTGTGGAGTCATTCCATTTAGATATCGTTTACGATATAAGTCAATGATTATTGTAGACGTGGGATCGTTGAACGATTTGAGGGTTAAGTTCCCACATAAAAGAATCACTTTGCCGATAAGGTTTATTATATTTACGGTTTTTTTTTTCAATATAACTAAAGCTGAATTGTGATGCACGGCGTAATGGAGTTAAGTTTCTGATTTTTATGCACGAAAATAATGAACTTGTCATTAGTCTCTTGAGTTGCGAGGCGCAATCGATTAAAATTTCGCGTGAATTCGCCGTTCGATAATAATAATAATAAATTATTCCGCCATTATTTTCACCGTTGCGTGAAAAATTCGATTATCTCGAAAATTAGAATCGACAAAGCGGACCCCATGTGTGTAACGGACATACCATGAATACCATGTGGTATAGCGTTGTACACGAGCAGTTATTCGTCATCGATGAACAAAGAGGTCCGTTCAACGAGAGGAAAAGGCGTAACCCAGTAGCATACAACGAGTCGCTTGATCGGTGGTCCAATAAATATATATATATATATATAGTCTACACTTCAATTTTCACTCCGCCAACAGTCGAATCGAATGGAACACCGACGGTACGGATTGCATTATTCATAATATAATTGCAACATTTGTACATGTGTACCTTGTCACGATTGTAGCATCAATTTTTCTTTTCATGCGAGAACATTCGTTCGATCTTTTCGTCATCGAGTTCAATTCGATGCAATTTTTTTTTTTTTTTTTTCATTATACATCGATAAATCGGTGAGAGTATAACGCGATCTCATCGCAATTATTCTGTTTTTTTTTTTTTTTTTTTCGTTACGCAATTTTATCGTCGAGGCAACTGAGATAAAATATTCTTCACGGACTACCGAGATTTATACTTCACTCAATTAAACGTACCCGTGAGTCATTGACAATTCGCGCGATGATACTGTCGGATTAATCGGCCATCTTAATTAACGCACGAAATAAAAAGTTGTAACGATCGAGAATATCGTGAATTGAAGAAAATCCGGTGTTAATTAGCGGGGAGCGGGAAAATGCGCCCCTCGAAAGTACCCTGACACCTTTCACGCGAACGCGGTAAACGTACCAATTCCGCGGAGACCGCTCGAGGATCGATTGCGATAAATGTGACACGTAACGGTGACACGACAGAAGGTGTCTATGAAATTGTGGCAATGATTGTCTACCTATAGATCGCTCTAAATCCCACATATACCACGTTAATTATACCATCTTAATTTTAAAAAATTATTAATAATAAAAATAATTATTATTAGTAATAATTAATAATAATAATAATAATAGTTATTAATTATTAAACAACCGCTAACCTTCAACTGCTACTGTCGAGGACGACGCCTCTGCACGTTCTATCGAACTCCATACATCGATAGTAATAAATATAAAAATAGAAATAAATCTCTGATTATTTAATGAGACACTCGACAAAAATCTATAATGCATTCTCTCTCCTGCGCTCATTTTTCGTGACGATGCGTGGAACGATACCTATTTGCGGGAGGTGCACGCAGTTCATTCGATAGAACAGGTATAACATTTTGGAGTCTCTTGTTGGTTGAGTTATAAAGCTGAAAAACGCCGCGAAGCGGAAAATCTTAGATATTTAAGGCAATATGAAGTTTTTCTTAACTCGACCTCTTTTTTTTTTTAATTTTTATATTTTTTACGCGTAACCCACTTTCCTCGATATAACGACGATGCTTTCGTGAGGGATGAACTGCGGGCGCCACAAATTAAGAGTTCACATTCGCTCTCTGCCCGAAAACCAAGAATCGATTAAGTATTAGGTGTACGATTTTATCTCGGGCTATTTAAATTCAGGGTGGTCGGGTCACGAATATAAACTCGGCGAGTTCGTAAGTTCTAAATCTCGAAGGGTTAAATACTGCGGAGAATGAGGTATAGAACGGTTTTCAAAGTAATTCGCTGGTAAATTCATTATCTCGTATTCTGCTATCGTAAAAACTCGATGATTCGGAGCACGTGAAATGACGGGACTCGAAATAATTGAAAATAATTGTTAATCCGAATAACGTGATTTTATTTTACGCAATAAAAAAAAAAAAAATTAACACGCATGAAAATAAAAAATTAAAAAAAAAATGTAATAAATGGAATTCCTCGTTAATGCAGTATTAAGTCTTTTGCTAAAAAAGGGTCCGCGACCTACAGTTAATTTTTTTCGTTCATTTAACGACAAGCGATTTAATTGGATTCTCCATATTTTCGTGAAAATACTGCTCCCGATTTTCGTCGACGTTGAAAGGAACGAAAAATCATAGAAACAGTTAATCCGCGTGACCCGTTGAAACGCCCCCTGTTAATCGAAGTTTCACTGTAGTTTTTACGATCGACGCTTATTGCAAATGCGTGTCAACAGCGCCTATATATAAACTACGCGCTGTTAAATATTCAACCATTTATTTCTCTATGGCAACAACGCATCGTATTTATATCGTAAACTTTTGACTTTTTTTTTTTCGTCTACACATCGAAAAAAATCGTTAATTGAGATAACTAACAAATTACATGATACAACGAAAATTTTCTTGCAAATCAGTGGTCCCAACTGATTATTTGTTTTCCCAATTTATAATTTTTTTACGCGCAGTGACGATAAATATAAAAATAAAAAAATAAAAATCGTCAATCATTTTTTCTGGTTGCATTCATTGTTTTGGTCGGTCACTCGGCGAAGAATATCGATTTTAACAATTGAACGACTATGGTGTCCCGTCGAAATTCAGGTGGTCGACGAGAATGAGTAACGCGACGGAGTTTTAATCGGGTCTATGCACGCGCGTTATATGTACTATATATACATATATATAGATACATTATCAACGTAGGCGTTATGCCAGGTGTATGGATACCACATTCTGCCTATGTGAGCTCCGGTAACCCTCGTCTCCGGGCACTGGAGCGTAACCGGTGGGCTCCGTCCGGCGCACCACGGCAGCAGCCGTTTTCTCTTTCAAATACGGTGGCGAGCGCTTCACTGAGAGCCACCAGAATGGTGAATATAAGACTCGATACGATAGTCCTTTTTCCATTATAAATATATATATATGTATATATATATATACATTTTTTTTTTTTCTATATACATTCGACTTCGTAGCGTTTTGTGTTGTTCGTCAATGGTTTCGATACCGCGCGCTAGCGTCACATACCCTTTTGTAAGGATGCCATTACCATGACAATTCGTCGTTACTTTTACGTGTTTAAAGAACTCGGCGACCGAGGATAGCGACGAAACAGCCCGATGTATGTCCCATCATCGCGAGGTTTCTGCTATTCATGTCGAATAAACTCGAAATAATGAATTAGAGTTTCTTTCGGTTCGTTTACTGAAACGAAACAGTGTATCTCGTTGGCGTTAAATGTATGCCGAGTTTCGTAACACGACGTTAAAGACGATGTTTGTACGGAAGCGATTCCCGAAACACTCGTTACAGAAAAATAACAAGGAATTTCGTTAATTCGTATCGAAACGTTGGAAAGACTACACATTTTCGATCGTTTCATTGAGTCTTTTTCACGTTAAACCTAAATTTTTTATAAGAAAAATTCAAGTTTTATAATGAGGAAAAGCGACATGTTTCACAAGAAAAATGAGAAATAATTTAAAAAAAAAAAAAATTTAAGAAAATTTTAGTTTGGATTTTTTTTTTTAAAGTCGATCTGATGAGATTTTGGAGCGTCGAATTTTATCAAGAAATCTATTGAGGAAGATATGTATATCGAACTTAATAAAGCAAATTAAATATTGATAAAAGCTTAGAGATTTTATTTATTTATTTATTTATTTACTTATTTATTTATTTATCAACCGCTAATTCAGAGACAATGTAATACGAAAGATTATCGGTGTTATGGTTCCCTATGACCTTTCAAAAAGGCTCCGCTTGCCCAAGTTTCGTGCTTCAAAAACGTTTAGAATGCCGTTGAAGACACGCAACTTTTGTTCCCCCGGTCGTTTCATTATTCATGTTTTCGTCGCACGTCCCCTCCTCCGTCAGCAGGTAGAGCGCAGACTCGATGATGCGAAGAAATATCGGCAACATTATAAAAATTTTCGGCGTCGCTGTGGACTTTCGTGAATAACGTCTTTGCGCGACTATTTCGAATATTCCTATCCCGACGAATTTTCCATTCATTTCCGGAAGGAAATGAATGGAAAATCTGTTTTATCGACTGCAATTGAACGATAAACTCCGCTGCAATAAAATGCGATAATATATCCACTCGCGATAATGACTATTGAAAATTGCCTCGATAAACGCGAGTCGAAGCCATGAAGAGCCCTCAAGTAGGTAGAAAAAAAAAAGATCGGAGCGCGTAGAATATCCGAAACTTTCTCAGAATGATATTTTTGTACCTCCTTAACGGGTTAAAAATAGTTTGCCATCTCGAGGAAGCTGCAGTAGCCGGCAGCGTGCACTCTTCCGAAGAAACCCGGTAGGCACCCGCGCGCCCCAGACGTGAGACCCTCTGTACTCTCGAGTACCTAACGTGGTGGTGGAGCGCGCAGCGTAACGTTACGCACAAACGGTAAAGGATAGTGAGCCCCGGAGTACCCGCGTGTATACGAGACGAGGACTATACGAGAGCCTCTCGATGGATGCACGGAGCTCGTTAATCTTGTAGATTAAAAGATGACGAACGCGCGTGGGAAGTCGAGTACCGGTTGACTGGCGAAAGCCTTTTCTACCATAGCGGGTACCAAAGATTCCCTCGGAAACCTAACAATAAATACTCGTACAGTACCTCGCGTTGTTTTTTGTTTTGTTTTTTCTTTAAGTCTTTTTACGGCATAACGGTTCCCGAATCGTCTATATGTCGCATCGTCTGTTGGTCCATAGAAAGACGGGACAATGACGAGTCCCCGAGTCGCTTGTCGGTCGTTCTGTTTCATTCCATTGAGATCCGTTCCCCAAGACAAATTAGACAAATTCTTGTGGTGCTCTTTGGAGTTTAACTAACGAGTAAAACTTTGTCAAACGATGATGATAGGGTATGAGTTTCGTTGCAATGATTGCGGATACCGATCGTGAGAAATTGGCACGATATCGTACAACGAATTATGTAGAAAGGAGGCGAATTTGAGGGATCGAGTGACTTCACGTAATATACATTTCGTCGCGGGAGTTCCGGTTAGAAATTTAAAAAAATGTATAACACGCAACTTGTCGAAACATTTACTTCGCTTTTGCATAGATTAACTTTTGCGTTCGTGAAAACATTTTTTATTTTTTTTTCTCGATCTTTTTTTTTAGTTATCGAGTTAAAATTTACAATGACAATTACAATTAATTTGCTGATTATAAAAGATTTTCAATTTTTTCAAAATCATCGGTTAACACCATAAAAAAAAGCTATTGCGATAATTCGTATTAATTTTTTCGATAATATATGAATTTAAAAATATTTCAATTAAAATGAATTTTTTTAACGTCGCTTAACAAAGCTTTCTTTACGAGTTAAAATTAACGACGTAACTAACTCACCGCGAAAATTCGTAAAAAAGCGAAGTTAAAACAAAATGCGGAAGTGTGCGAAACTAATTTGCATAATTTTATTAATATTTTTTGTCGATAACCGTCAGCCAACGAGACCGATGGAAAAATCCGTTGGCTATAATAGGTTAACGAGACAGTGCGGTGTATGTTTTTGCGAGAAGACAGACAACGAGCGCATTGATCTGCATACGTGCCACTTAAAGATCGTTGTACTCCGCAGTAGCTGTGGCATGCGAGTAGGTAATCAGAACTTTAATTATGTTTTTATTCACGCGAGCCATTCGCCGCACTCGAGTGTCTCGAGGATATAAACTATCGTACATATATCTGTATACGTATAGCTGTTTGTTTCGCATCACGTATGGTGCGGTGCGCGTATTTCGGTGGCGGTCGCGGAGTTGTGAGGGGTACGGGATGAGGGCGAAGCCAACCGACAGCTTCATTATACAAATGAAGACGCATGATGCGCGCCCTTCTTCTCTACTGGGTACACACGTTTATACGGATACCCCCGCCCAGTCCTCTCTTCTGTAGACCCCATTGCGAATGAGCGTTGAGACCGGACGCCCGCCCGCGCGAGTTTGCACTTTTCCCCTCTTCAACGCAAGAAGACGAAGAGGAATAAGAAGAAGAAGATGGCCTTCGCGCATCGTTGCTTCCCCCCTCGAAGTTTTTTTTTCAATTGTCGAGTTGGTGAAACGAGGTGTTGACTCGCACTCTCCGTGAGACGCGACTCACGATAGCCGCCATTATTTCGAAAAATTTCCGAGACTTGACGAGCGTTCCCCATAGCCATTCCGAGCCATAAATCTGAAAGTTTCATTCTTCCGCCGTGAAAAAAAAGCGAATATCTCACTTTCGGTTTTTTAAGGTAAACTCGGAATTTTATCCCCGAAAGGCTCATATCTTGTTTACACACCTGTATAAACACATTTTTAATGTATCTTAAAAAAATAAAAAAATAAAAAAAAAAAAGGTTTGCCGTTATCCGATGCATTGGACCTCTCGAGATAAACGGTTTTCGTGGAGTGAAATTAATTATACAAGGGAAAAGTTGGAGCAGCAATCGCTCTTGTCTTTCCTTTATTTCTCTACCCTCCCGAAAGAGTTCGTGCGCTCCGAAGCGTGTATCCCAAGAGATGTTCGTAGCTACGAAATCTTAGGAGCAAAAGCGCCGCGAGTACGCGAGCGCCTATTACTTAAATGTAACGATCCAGTTAAAAGCGCGATGCTGGGTAGCGTAGTGCAAGTTGATGGGAGTCTTGGGAACGTCGCGGTCGTAACGCCACGTAGAGCAAATAACCGTAAAAGTTTGGCGTGCAAGAGGATCAGAGCAGAGGCTCCGGGCGAGTATACGGCCGTAGGATGGGACAGAGTTCTCCGGAGTTCGAGCAGTTTGTGCAGTTGAAATTATTGCGGAGAGTGCCGCACGCGTTCTCCGGACCGAGAAGATCATCGAAACCGACGAGATACACGCGCAAGTATTTCCAATAAGGAGAGTTGCGATGCGTGTACGCGAACGAGAGACGAGCTAACAAACGCGCCGAGTGAGACTCGAGAGCCGTGGAAAGTTATGAATTTATGATTTATTTGCATTGGAAACCCGTAGAGAGGGTGCACGTTCGTACGGACGGCGATATAAATTACGACGGGGCTGCATGCCAGTGACGTGCGGTCATCGCCAATGGCAAACGGTCTTCTTATTCTCCTTTCCACTTTTCGCATCTCCCATGAATCCCATACCATCTATTCCCCTACCTTCTCGAAGTCACTCCCCGATACGGCGTAGCGATGAACCCTATACTTAGCGGGTAATCGCCGGCGATATACCATACTTATTAGCGGATATAATGATCGCGCGCGCGGCGCGGGCTCTTCGAAAATCCACGGTGAAGATCCGTTTCGGCTGGCGGGACCCCCGAAGACTTGTTCTTCTTCTTCTTCTTTGCTATTTCATTCCTGTCCTTTTCTCTCGTAGCGGAGCCGAACCAGTGTTCCTTTACTCGGTGAGTTTCGAGACCTTCGTGCCTCGTATATTATTACCTGCTTATCCAAACCGCGTATGTGCTCTGCTGCGCAATGGACGCACTGAGGTACTCCGGGCGGCGTTACGAAACCCTTTCGACCCTATCGTTATGTACCTCTACCACCCCACCCCTTCCTCCCTCCGGTTTCTTTTCGATATTACGATACGATATTAAAACTCTTCTTTTGAACAAAGTCACGATTTCGTACAAACGCATCGGTAAAGTACACAGACGTTTGTGCGATTCCTCGATCGTCTTTGGAGAAAGATACGGCGGAAAGGATTCGATTGAAATTTTACCTTAATTGGTAGGTATGTGGCCGGCGCTCCACACGTTCAATTATTATCGAGTTTAGACATTCTGTTTTTTTGTCACTATTCGACATGGCGATGTTAATTATTTATTGCAACTTTTTGTTTTTTCCGTAATTTCTGATTGATTTTTATGATTTTATTCATTTTTTATTGAGCAAAATCTTTACATGTGCGATACTGTACGTTGAGTTACATTAATTTATTTTTTTTTTTAAAGTAATTTTGAAAAAATCATTTTTGAATACGTAATTTTAACTATTCCGTGAAATTTTTTTTTTTTTAACTTGAATACGTGATATTTTAAGCAAATGAAATGATAAATGAGAAAAAAAAAAATTGGAGATGCCGGGGATCGAACCCGGGGCCTTTCACATGCAAAGCGAACGCTCTACCACTGAGCTACATCCCCGCACGTTGATACATCGTTCGCGTTTCGCTCAGGTGATCGACGATTTGTGAAAGTATCGCGCGGACACACATGTGCGGACAGTAATGTGAAAATGCTCCGTCAATGCGATGCTAACTACCGGACAGCGGTAGATCGGTGTTGATACCACAAAATAACTGTTTGTTTTACAGTCGCGAACGCTGTGCAAGCGGCAGAGCATTGAACGCGAAAACTCTCGGGAAAGACATCCGAAGTTTATTCCATGTTGCCGTTGCCCTCTCGTTTCATTGCCTACGATTGTTATGCCTCTATTCATCCAATGATTGTCTACTACAGGAAGCTGTAAACTCTTTATGAGAAACTTCTCGGTTGCGCCGGAAAGAAATGAAAAAAATACTTGTTTTTGTCAATTGCCAATGTTCCGCTTGACTGAAGAACTAAAAAGCTATCGAATTCGCGAGAAAAATATTTACCGCGTTACGTGGTCCTGAATATGTTTTGGAAGTCTTCGATCTTTACACGAAAAAAAATGGTATTGATTCAACGAAACGGCGCGAGGAATAGTATCAACAGTACAATATATGATTTCAACTTTGTACTCAATTATTACGATTTTATATTAGCAGTTTTTTCGTTTGATTTTATTGCATAATGAATTGCATGCATTTAATATCTTATGAAATTGTTAGAAGTAAAAATAAAATTGAAATTATGCGAATAAAAAAATTCTATAAAATAAAATTGAAAAATTCCATAGTATACCTTCAACTTTCTCGCGGACGATTCAATACTTTTATTCAAATTAGGTATTCACATTGAATATTTAAATGTTGGAATCCGTATTTTAATATAATGTTGTATCCTAAAAAAAATCAGTCTAAAAGTTCGTTTAGTAAAAATTGAGTCTATAAAGTGAAAAAGACTAAATGGACGCAAAAGACTTCAATATGACCGTTCAGGATTAACCGCAATTCAATATCCATTATGCAACATCGTTTCAGGAGTACCAAAAATATTGTTTATTAAACGAAAGTAATTTTCATGATGCGCAGCAAATGTATCGCTCAGTTGTGAAACGTTTTTTGACATCGTGTCAATAATTTCTATATTACCGACGGTAAAAAACATTTTCAAATGAACGATTTGAAGGCTGTTGCCAATGTAATAGTACCAAGTTAATCTTCGTGATCTCACGAATCACCTCGAGGCAAGTTATGTCTCTCTGTTCCACAGTTTTCGACTAATCAAAATTATAGACAGTCTGAAATAGCCGTACCGTAGCAATTGACTCGTTTCACGAATTCCGACGTCTAACTATCGAATTGTAATTAGATAATCGTTGAGTTCCGACAGACTCCTCGTGATGTTACCGTAAATGGATGGATTAGATTAGACAGTTAGCAATAGACAAACCGCGTTACGCCGTCGAGAGGGCCCCTCGGAGAGACTAATTGCCAAATCTAATTTTACCAGAGGTCAAAAGCCGAATTCTTTATCCTGCGGCAATAAAAAGTACGCGACGTTTAACCGCAAATGGGCGATCTTTACTGGTGCAGGAATCGAGTCAATGATCGAAGCTTTTCGAGCCGATAGTCGTTAAACGGATAATAATTCTTTTTCAACTCTTTTTCATTTGCCACATCCGGTTTTCTGAAGCGAGCATTGTACGCTCCTCCACAATGGTATAATATCGAATGAACAACTAATTGCCAGTTGTAATGTTCACGGTTCGACGGGGCGCGTCTACGGGATAAAGTTGAGGAATCGATCGAAACTCAAGAAGTGCGCAGTCGGTGGGTTCGGCGATGAGAAAGTTTCTTCGCACTGTCAGTACTGCAAAACTGCATCGGTTTCTCATCCTCAATTCCCTTTGGTGATTCGCTCGAACGAGAAGAAATTGACCGGATATGCTACGGTGTTTTCTCGGATAAATTGCATTACAAAAAAACGGCTTCTCGATTCGATTTCTCGTTCTCGAAGTCCTGGCTATTCGGCGCAAAGAATTTTTACCTTATACACTTGATGCACGATAGTAACGCGATTCTGCACTCAATACTCTCCGGTGTTCGCCATTCTTTGGTAGGCATATAATACACGAAGAAAATATATTATGGTTGCTCACCCGTCTCAATAGGAAATTCTTCGCAGTCTACCGTGGAACCGAATTGCCTTTTGTCTCGTTGACCCTTATTGGACTCTTGCCAAGTTGTCACGGTAGATCAGTAATCCACTCGGGCAGTTTCACGAGTCTGAGACAAGATTGAGGGTGAGTGAGCGCCGAGGCTGGCGCCTAACGCGAGAGTAGGCGCGGTAGGCGGCTGAATTCTATGAGAATGCTTTTCTATTTCTTGTTATACGGGACCCTACGATGTTCAGGCTTCTCGAAGGGATCCCGGAATAATTCAACGACGCTTCGGGTGGATTGTCGGACGGCACAAAAGTAACTTGGTTAACCGAGGGCCTCTGGAAACGTGCCAATACCGCATCTCGATACATGAAATTCTACCAGGCGGTTGTGAATACCCAAAGCTGCATCTCTCGTCATTTTATTTATCCAAATTTGTATTTTTCCTGTCGGTCTATTTTAGACCCGACAATAAGTGCCTAAGAATTTCATTGGAAGTCATGAAAATGGTACTTTTTTTTTGAATTTCATGATTTTTAAGGTTGATCCCTTTTACCCTGAAATTTAAGGCGCACGAGTGTCCCATTTTGGCTCATTGGCCCAATACCGTGTTTCGATACATGAGATTCTACCAGGCGGTCGTGAATACCCAAAGCTGTATCTTTCGTCATTTTATTTATCCAAATTTGTATTTTTCCTGTCGGTCTATTTTAGACCCGACAATAAGTGCCTAAGAATTTCATTGGAAGTCATGAAAATGGTACTTTTTTTAAATTTCATGATTTTTAAGGTCGATCCGTTTTACCCTGAAATTTAAGGCACACGAGAGTACCATTTTGCCCCACCCTCCCCTCTATTAATATACTTGTTTAATATCGAGAGTAACAGAGAGCAACAGAGGAAGGCGTTATTTTTTTTGACACAATAATGTACCCTTAGTACGCGTCGGGTTTCACGGCACGAGTCCAGTGCAAACATCCTGTAACCCCGGCATGCGGGATGTGTAAACATCACGTTATATACGTCCACGTTAAGTACTTCGCGCAATCCACACTGTAGACAAGCATCATTGGCATTGTATACACTGTTGCGAGAATTGCTCACACCTCGACAATGAACATTACTGTTACGCTTAACCGTCCTGCTATCCAGGAACTGTATGTTTAGGTGCCATTTTCTGCCATTTCCGAAAATACATAGCTGGCCTCACAGTTTCGATATCAGGTCCATCCTGTTGGGTTTCAATCTAATCGACGAGTCGGGAAAATTCCTTTTACAAGAGTAACACGCTTTTCAAAGTGGAGCATGTCGCACATTGCGGAGGGTCGAGAAATAAAGGGACATACGACACAAGTGGTCGAGACACCCGATATACCCTTTGGTCCCATACCTCACCAAGTCGTGCCGGCAAAAAGTATCCACGTACTACGTTACACAGAACCCCCCCCCCCCCCCCCCCCCCCCCCCCCCCCCCGCCCTCCCCACGCTCTACAAGATCGTCCACGCGTTACCAAGACGGTCGTTCACCTGTCCTACGATCTCGTTTTGCCATACGTAACATGAGATTCTCGGGATGGACACGCCTGGACACGGAGACCGCTTACCGAATGCCTTAATTCATGAATTAATGCCATTTCATTGATTCCATTAATTTAAAAATGGAAGCTTCTGTGTTTATTCCACATTTTCGACATTCCTACACGGCAATAACCTAAAATTAAAAAATTCTACCGAATTTCGTAGGTCTTCCGAGAGGCCTCAGTGGTAGAAAGATTTTTGGAATCGCTGAGTTATTTTTTGTGTGTGACAAACAAAAATGACAAATTTAGCATAAGTCAACATCTGCATAGTTGGTTAAAGGGCAATGCCCTGAAATACAGTAGCGCTAACCCCGATGTAAATAATAAATAAAAAATATACATAAAAAAATCATTTTTTTGAACGGTAGAAAGAGAAGAAGGTTTATGGACAATTTTATGGACTTTTTTATAAGTCTTAAATAAAAAATAAAAATCGTCATTAATACAGGAGTTGCGTGTTTGGTAATTGCTAAGTTTATAATTTTGAAAAACTGTTAATAAATATGTAAGGTTCGTTGTCTGTACACGTTTTCGACGTGATTTACATCGGGAAATCTCCACATTTGAACATTCGGAGAAAGTCCTCCAATTAATTCGTTCGATATATATAGAAACTTAGTCTTGTTATCGAAGGCGTAGGAAGTATAACGTCAATGGCAAATTGGTGAACGATGATCCATCGTCCTTAATGGTCTCGGGGTACCTACATGGGGCAATATAGTAGAGATCCGAAAGGGAGTTGAATTGGAGGACCGGTGCTTGACGTAACATAACGACCTGTACACGCGTCCGTTACGCTCTGCCAGGCCACAGCCAACAGCAGAAACAGGCGCACACCAGAAGCTTCAACGGGACTTGCTATGGGGAGGGGTTGGGAAGACGCGGCATATGGCGCGACACGTGCAGGAAAACCACCCCTCGGTCTCGCGTCCGAGCCGTTTGTTCGCCCGGTGTTGTCTCACATGTTCTTATGGTGCTATATTCCGCGTGGTAACGTGGACTTCGAGGGGTCCCATCGTGACGACGATGTGGCGACGAGCGTGCAGACTCTATGAGCAACGTGACTGAATCCGACGCCGAAGGGTTTAAACCGACATATGCGACTCGTTAATTAATCATCGTATATCCCCATTAAACCGGATGTTACGCCGTAATGGAATAGGCGACTCTGGGAATCGCGTAAATAACGATATCGATCCGAATACCGATTGATTTTAGATCGCTAACGCGCGGGGCGCTACTGAATAGCGCTCTCTCTCTCACGCGCGAGCTTCTCGAATAATTCTTCGGTATTCTTGGCTTCTGTTTTTCTGGTTCTTCCGCTCTCTGGTTCATCATCAGTGCTCCGACAACCAGCTTTTTACGTATAATCGCGTTCAAGTGGAAAACTCGTTTCCGCTAAGAATCGAACGAGCGATCGAAGCGCGTCTACAATCGGTTTGTGGCGCGGCATTGTAGAGGGATCCTCCTTTTCGGAATCGGCAACCCGTATTACTCGTCTGTACTTAGTACTTGGCGGGATAAAAAATCGTTACTAATGCGTACATCCCGATCAATTACCACGTTGCGTTATGTTAATTTATACATTCGTTGCAATAATAAGCTGCCTTATCCATCAACGTTTTTTTTCTTTTTCTTTAAACCTCTTTTAACTTTAAACCACTATTTTTGGCGGGAAGCAAAAATATTGTAATTACAATGTTTAGCATAGTAATTATTACGAAAAATTTGGTAACTTACATTTTAAGATACAGTAATGTTTGTTCCATTGTTTAGTGTGCAGTGCAGCAGCACATATGCAGCTCATCATATATAGTGTACTTAGCTATATATGCGCGGCTTAGTGACTTTTTTTGTAGACTTTTCTTTCTTAATATCTTTTTTTTTATCTTAATCTACGAATTTTAGACAAATTCGTCGTCGAAAATCGATATGGAAATTTCGATAATTATTTTTCGATCTATAAAAAGGCCGACGCGGATTTCCGCAGAATTCGCAACAGTAGCAGTATCTCAGATTCTTCACTAGCGGCGAAGTAAATGATGCGAAGAATTCGTAATGGCAGAGAGCCCTTAATACGTGCTCTTTTCTCAAGTGCTTATACACCGTTTCATTCTTTTCTTTTCCTCACTCCGGAGCATCCGCGTGGTGGACTCACGTCGGCTAGTACTGCGAAGGTCGGGACCCGTCGATGGCGATCCATCCACCCCTTTCGAGACGATCGTTGCGCGTTGCGTTAATTGGCGTCTTTTACCCATCGGCCGGGTTATCCGGCGCGTTGCGTAAGAAGAGACGACGGTAGCCTTACAAGCGTACCATCGACGACTAATTAACCATTAGACGCTTCGACTAACAGTCGATTGTCAATGGGAAGGGAGTGAAGACTTTTTTCTTTACTCCCTTCGCATGAGTTTCTCTCCCAACATTTATTTTTTACTCTTTCGCACTTAAAGAGGTGAAAGGGTCCGATCTTTAGGAACCGAAGCTTAGGGGAATCCCCCAGCGTCGCGTAAGCCTCTCCCCTTCGTTCCTCGCCTCTACGGTCGAGAATACGAGAAGAGATCAATGAAACAACAATTTATCGTCGAGTCCATTGACTAACAGAAAAAAAAGTCTCCCCAACGCGTATATAGACACATAAGCGTGTGAATCTTCTTCATTAAATGAAAAGAAAAGGTTAATTGCGTGTAGGAGTCGTTGGTCGCTAAGAGTTTCCAGTAAGAATGAAGAAAATACTGTAATGGTTACTTATATACAGGACGAGGGCGTATGCCGCGCTGAGAAGTAAATTGCGCCGCAGTTGTCTTGATGAGCGAACACATGAAAACGATTACGTTATCTCCCACTTGCCAACGCCGCAATTATCGTGCCTTCGGTAGAACTTGTATTTTTATTTATTCTTATTGAAACGAATGCTTGAAACAAATCATTTGCGGCTTGGTAGCTGATGATGCGATATGAAATACAAAGTAACAACGTAGTGGTTCCCGCAGCCCACCAACGACGTTTCGACGCACTCGATTGCATGCCTCGGACCACGCCTCATCGTGCCAATATAATGTATACGTTGCGAGAAGTATTACATTGTGCAAAATGTTCTGCGCGTATTATATCGTTCGAGGCATTCATACAACGTTCGATCTGGTGAATCCCATCAGTTGCGTATATACGACGCTATCAATGAGACTTTATTGCATTCGCAAACGAGTCGACAGAGCTTTGCCACACACATATCAGTCGATCGTGAAAGATACAAGGCTCGTCGTCAGTTGTAGGTAACATTATAAACTCGCTAACCCTTTTTAATTTGACTCCGAAGAACGGGTGGGGAACGGGAAGAGGGAGGGGCGTGTACCGTGGCCGTGCGGTATATTTGCTCAACAATAAACCATATGCGATTATAGGGTCGGCAACGAACAATAACCCTGAAACGCGATAAACGATTCCGAACGGCTCCCCCGAGAAAACCTCGGTCAAGGTCCTCATATAAATGCGCGGACGGTTGGTAAAAAAAAAAAAAAAAAAAAAAAAAAAACGAAAGAATAGTCTTCTCGACTCGGGAATTCTTTGCGGAGAGCTTCTACTTGTTGCTTGATCTTTCGGAGCGATGCGCCGAGCATTGATGGGGAATACGAATGACGAATATGGAGATTTCGGTGTATCATACACGGGCTTAGTGACGATGACGAACGTGTGTGGAATATCGAATTATTGCATTTCTCGATACGATTTTTCGATAGGAGAAACAATGGCGGCCGAAAAAATGATTCGCGTTAGTCATTCGCCGCGATTTTTCGATAGGATAAATCGCGATCGCGTTGCTTGAAAAATGACTCACCGCTATC
Organism: Buathra laborator; assembly: GCA_934046635.1. Taxonomy (NCBI): domain Eukaryota; kingdom Metazoa; phylum Arthropoda; class Insecta; order Hymenoptera; family Ichneumonidae; genus Buathra; species Buathra laborator. The sequence continues at coordinate 16,466,363 of OW203892.1, forward strand.
GGCGTGTAAGATATTCAACAAGCGTAAGCGAACGCGCGCGGCCAAGAAAGTCTCATCGCAGGAATGCCCATAGACGCGCATACCGTAACCGTTGTCGCGTATCTAAACCTGTCAAAAGCGTATATATAGGAGGTGCGGCTTCCACAATGTTTGGATCTATGGTATCATCATGACGGCGAAAGGGTAATTACATAGTGCCGGGTATAGCGTAATTAAGTTCAGGTCGAGAGGTGGAATTATGTATTCCACGAAACATAGACTCAGAGAGAGACCCCTCCCCCCTCCCCCCTCCCTCCCCATGTCAGAGCGAAAAGATCCGCCGCGATGACGACGTTCCGGTATGGAATCGGCGGAACTTTCTTCCTCTCGATACATTTGACTCTCTCACTATACAGTATATAGGCGAAAATGGGGCAAAATGGACCTCCTAAGGAATACATACCGTTGTCATGATTTCTGAGGCGCATATTAACTGTTTATTACCAAATTAAATTCATTAAAAATATTTCGAACTTCCGAGCAAAAAAAATTGAGTTCGGGGGCAAAATGGACCACTTTTTGAAATAGAAAAATTTCATCATGGAGACTTTTCGACCTGTTAAATTAAAACTTCGTGCACAACCCGAACTAATAGCATAGTATTTGGCATTGAGTTTGATGAACCGATATGGTTCTTCGTATTCTACGAAATATTTTATTTTTTTCAAAGTGATTGAGGATTCTGACGTTGATTTCTGTGATAACCCATTTTTCCTCGTAGTGATGTTATTTTTTTTCCTGGTCCATTTTGCCCCGGTAGTCCATATTGCCCCAATCTCTCTTACTTGGCAGCGAGAGTAAAATGCTACGTGAAAATCATATTTCTCGGACCAAACTTCGAAAGTATTCGTGATCGTCGTGACGACAATGACGCTCCAGTGACTTACAAATCCTTTGCTCTATTCCTATATATATATATCTTCCCACAGCAAAAAGTCCAGAGAGCAATGAGCAACAGTTGAAGCGAACAAGAGATCTCGTTCCCACCGAACTCTCTCCTTATTCGTCCTCAAGTTTCTTTATTGCCGTTGTCTCACTCCTTTCGCCTTGCGATAGTAGAAGCAACAGGAGAATTCACCCACACGGGTTATCACGTAGTTCACCTCGAATATATTCGCGAAACGTCCTCTACGTGGAATGTATAATGCCGCTAACTCCTCCGCGTCTTCCCGGAAGGAGTCGCAAAAATAAATTCTCCTCCGATGGAAATTGATGCGAGAGCCGCCGGTGTGTTTACCTTGCGAACGAAGGCGATTTCACCGGCTCTGGATATTCTCGTGGCCTGTCGCACTATATCCTGAAACTATTATCCTACACCAGACTCTCCTTTTTCGATCGCTGGATGGGGTTTTTTTGGCAATCCAATTTACTCGAATCCCGAACGGGCATAGCATGGATTTGAATTACTGGAAAGTTTCGTCTCGTTTTTTATTCAAATTATTCGGCCTGAATAGATTTTTAGCAAAAAAATTCGATCGATTTTTTTTTTTTTTTTTTTCACTCTATTCTCGAACGATGTTCGTCGCGTGGATAGTCGACCGATGTAGGCAATCCGATAAGCTCAGCGTTTTAACAAACCTCCATATTTAAAAAAATAATTCGACTGTGAAAAATGTTTCTTTTAAGGTTATGTTTTTAAAGTATTGTTTTGAAATAGCAATTCAAGTACTTCACGTTGGTGTTTTTTTTTTTTTTTTTTCTTATTTTTTGGAATAAAAAGTAGTTTAGGGAGAATTCAAGTAGAATAGATTGCCTGAGTTGTCGACGAGATAAGATCGAAACGAACATTAAATTTGAACGGCCCGATCGTTGAAAACAACCAAATCGGTCCTTAAACTAAATGCGATAGTTGACCCAATTCAATCAGCGAACATTGTTAACGTTTTTAATTTCACTGCGACATCGAGTTAACAAAAAAAATGCTTAGTCCCTTCGAATCTCATTGTGCCGTATCGTCGAGCCGTTAATTCGTGCCGCCAATTTAGGTAATTTTCTCTTCTCTTCATTCTCTTCGACAAGCATGACGATTGATCAACAAACCAAAACGAATCTGCATTTGTCGAGAAACGCGCAATGATTTTTAATGTTTTTCACCGCTTTTCATTTCGAATTAAATGAATTCCAAGCGAAGCATCGCAGACAGACTCATTCATTAACTCGGTAATCGACGCGCGCGTATTTATATAGAGCGATGTGAAAAGCCCAAGAAAGCGAGTAAAGAAAGAGAATCCTCTCGGGATCGATGACGTCAGTGTGTCCACCACGGGATCAATCGAGGAGTCAAGTCGCGATAATTGGTACAATCATAGCGAGATGCTCGCCAATCAGAGTTGTTAATTCCACTCTGGAGAATCCGAGGCACTCCCTCGCGTTGTTACTTGTTCGCTAAACCAACAGCGTACACGAGAGATATATGAGAGATACGCTTTCTCGCGATAGAGAGAAAGAGAGAGAAATAGTCTCAAGCGAAGCGAGACACGCGCATCATCCTCATCAGCGGAGCAGTACATCTGAATTATTTACGCATCCAATGAACCCAAGGATTTCTTGTGAATAACTTTACACAAACTCGCTACGTAAATAATCTTTTTCTCAAGGCGACATAGTATCCGCGTATTATATCTGTTTTACAATATAACCGTTATATGGCATTGCGTATACATATATATATACATAAGAGTGATAAATCCCCTCGGGATATATCGCACGGTTTCTTCTTTGCGAAGAGCAATTAGTTCGAAGCATTGCTGTCGATATATATTACTTGGTTACTCGCTAATTACTCGTTCTCCGAGTCCCGGTATTTGCCGTACGTTAACCGTCCTTCTGTTTTTATATCCTTTCGTCCTGACGTTCGATCGTTAACAAGCGACTATATACCAGTCGATAGAAACATTTGTTCGATCTTTCGCGACTTTATACATTTTTCATAATTGCGGAACGGAGAATAAGAAATCTTCGAATGAACTTGCGACAATTCGTTTGAGACCAGTTAGTTGCACGCTTTGTTGGACCTTTTTATTGCGGAGCATAACGTCGAGCGTCGAAAGTTCGGAGCGCAGCTGGTGGCGAAAGGGAAATGCATAATATCGTCGAGTTACCCGGAATTGTAATACTGCTCGCGTAATTGAATTTAACATCGTTGGTGATGCAACGCTCGTGTTACGTTGAGTGACCTGGAAAACGCACACAGCGTGCGCGACAATGTTCATTGAGAGCGTAATTCGAGATTAAGCGAATGCGGGTACCATATCGGGATTCTCCGTTCCGCATCATCGGTGAAATCGTTCGTTGATACACTCGAAACCCTCTTTTTGCTTCTGGTTAATAGTGAAGTACCCTTCGTTCGCGTAGCATGCGCCCCTAAACATCGCGCTTCGCTTTGTTCATCACCTATACGTTGTATTCATTGGAGTCTATTAGTATTTATCCGTTGAACGAATATCGGACGATTAATATATTCACGTCTATTTTAATTTCGAATTATTGGCCTTAATGCGTCTCATTGACGCGACGGACACAGCGAAAGAGAACGAGGAATGCTGTAACGCTCGACGAGCATCGAACGATCAATCGGAGTCGAAACACAGTCGACTCTCACGGATTTTATCGACTCGGAAAGCGGACCAATCGTTTATCTTGCGAGGCGAGAATTGACTATTCTTTTAGCATCGGTCCGTTTCGCCCCAAAAATTCGGTTTGCGCGACTGTGCCATTTTTCCACGTTGGTCCATTTTACCCCACCATCTCCTACAAACGACGAGCATCGATCGAATCGTCTGTCGCGAAAAAAAATGTCATCATTTGTAACGAGAATGCGGAATGGTGCGATCTGTTGACTCTGCCGTTGCAACGGGAAACAAGGAATACCACGGCTATTAGACATTTCGCTTTGCATCAGTTCGCTGGATGACATGCGTCGACGCAAATACCTTTATGCTCTCTAATTATAATTGACGTTATTCCGCCCACACGTTAAATATTTCATCGTCCCGACCGATAGCGTTACCCACCGATGGAAGTGACGGAATGGATAACACATAGACGTATCTATAAGTACCGTATCGCCGTTTGAAAGTTAATTAAACTTCAAACTTACGGGGAAAATTCGTAACTATTTTCCGTCATTCTGTCATATCGGGCGCGACGATTATATCGACCAGCGGAAGCGGCGAGAAATGAAATCTCACGTCTGATGCACGTGAGACACGCAATGCATTAGGTATGTCGCACAGCTACAAGCCACTCTTTCGCGAGGTCACGAATGCGTGTAAAAGAAAATAATCGGGCGGAAACTGAGACATAGTCGTTCACTCGTGTAGCGCCTTCAAGAATAGGCCAATGCGTAAGAATGCGTGAAATTCCTCCCACTCGACGCAAGCAACGCTAACACACATGATTAACGCGACGTATATATCGCATTTTTTTTTTTTTTTTTTTTTTTACACGCGCGAAATACCCGTAGACGCGCTAAGTATAATGCAATGTCTCAGCAAGCGAGAGCGACTGCACACGACTCTGATACGTATATTCCGCTCCAACACGTACCGCAATCTATTATATCGCAATCACACAGCGGCATTGTACGCTATCCGACTTCTATTCTATTATATTTTCAACGCTCAATGGTGAATGGATGTGCCGAGAGAGACAGACGAGAATAAACGCGCGAACGGGTGTATCCGCGACAATTTTCCTTGATTCACACGTTGCATTATTAGTACCAGTCATCGGCAAGGGGAAGGGAAACATATTTCTTTGTATCAGATACTCAATACACTCGCGGATTGTGCAAGAATTAGCTTTCCGGTCATTCACAATATAAATACAAATCGCGAACTATTTCGCGGCGGTAAATTCCGCATCCGGCATATAACTCGTATATTATATTTTTCTTGGCAAATAAAAAAAAAAAAAAAAAATCGTTCGCCATGGGATCGATAAAACTGATTGTTTTAAGTGGGTTTGAGTTCGTTTTTTTTAATTCCATGGTAGTCATTGGAACGCGAATTCGTTATTGCACCAGCGAGGCCTGGGAGCGCGAAAGCGGTCCAATTCCCTTTCTTTTTATGACGCCGGCTGATCTACTTTTGATAATACCCGCATCGACCGTAATCTAAATTATTATATACCGTATCAACGCTGCCGATATGTCCTATATACGGGTCTTTGCGTCCACAAAGCCTATCGTTTCATTAACGCAACTTTTATAGCTTACGCACACAATGACTTTCGCTATATGTTCGATTAGAATTCGTGTCGAAAAAAAAAAATTAGAAATATATGAAATTTAGCGTTTTTTACGTAATTAACATTTTAATCATATAACTTGGTATATACTTGGTGAAATATAAAAAAAAAAAATATTCTCAAATATTTTGCGCGATATACGAGAGAACGGGGAAAAATGGACACTGGAGCAAAAACAAATGACGCAAATGATAAAAATAGGAAAATTGCTGTGTTTTTTTTTTATTTTACGTGAAATTTGAAAAAATTCAATTGATATTTGGGAAAACATTTTTTTACGTTTCGAATTTCATAATAATTCCCCTACTTTTTTTTTATGTGGGATCGCCAACGTGTGCCGAAGCGAACCCTCTTAAAAAACACCCCATGTTCCTAATATTGACCCCCGCATCGTCACTATTAGTGGTATCCCCTTATCCTTTTTGTTATCCTCCCTATTCTTATTATTGACTCACTTGCATCAACCCTCCAGTAAGGATGATGGACCCCTCTGACTTTGCGCAGACATAGAGACAGATATCGGTACGTAAACATGAAGCCCACTTAAAGTTATATATATAGATAGTCAAGAAAAATGGGCGAAGTGTGCAACATCCGAATCGAATAGTGTCGGATTCAAGTCCTCCGTCTTTCCGAAGAGTAATTTACGATTATATAATAGTAATACGAACAGAACCAAATACGCGAGTGCCTCGATAGCATTCAAAATGGGCGCAATGAAAAAAAAGGAAATCCCTCTCCGCTTCGATCGTTAGTTTGACGCACGTATTTGTGGGTTTTCCCCACTCTCCGTTCCCTTATTATTATTGTATACGAATCCAATGGTTCATCCACTTTGGAAGAATTCCTCTCGTCACCACGCTTGCACTCCATCAATTGTATCGTCCGTTTTATAGTTTGTAGAAGAAATCGGGGCAAAACGGACCTCCTAAGATCTACAGACCGTTGTCATGATTTCTGAGGCATAAATTACCTGTTTATTGCCAAATAAACATCACAACAACTATTTTAAACTTCCGAGGAAAGAAAATACAGTTCGGGGGCAAAATGGACCATCACTTGAAATAGAAAAATTCCATTATCGAGGCTTTTCGACGTGTTAACTTAAAACTTCGTGCACAATCCGGAATAATACCGTCCATTTTTTCATCGAATTTGACGAAATGGATACAGCGCTTCCCATTTTACGAAATTTTGAATTTTTGAAACATTAGTCGATAATTTGAATTTTTTTATTTTATCGGAGTCCATTTTACCCCGGTAGTCCATATTTCCCCAATTTTCCTTATACGCATAGAATGCGGTAAGGCAGATTGAACAAGAAAGATCGTCGTTGCGTCACAGTGGATGTATCAACTGTAGCAAAGGTGCAGTCGAGTTTGATACCGATCAATCAAATCGCGAAGGATTTCACGAGAGCGAACGTCAACCGGATGCCTATTAGCCGGATCGGACATCATTGTCGACACGTCCGGAGTGCGAGTCGATAGGTGCAACGAAGTCGTGTTAAAAAGCCGCGCGATGACGAGTCTCGATTCCGTTCGTTTGCTTCGTCACCGATCGTTGACGCATTCGTGCTTTCCGTTCGCTTCCATCGTATAGTGTTATTACAGAACACATACGTACAATGTTACGCAGAAGACGCAAGGATTACGCGCGTGCGAGATTGTCCGAAGCTCTTCTCTTTCCCATCCACTTTGCCCGTCGAGTTTGTCTGGCCGGAGGGCGAGTTGTGCCGGAGCGTTATATACAACTGGCCGCGGAGCATGCGGAGCGAAGATATTAGCCCCACGCGCTCGCCGACCAGACAACCACGACAAACGACGAACTGCCGCTAAGCTTAGAGTGATAGTAGTTCGCTCGGAGTCGCGAGTGTCGGCCGGTTCTTTGACTCGGACAATCGCGTCAGTATATATGCTCTGTGCCAAAACTTCTGGACCATTCAGTGAGGCGAAGTGTGCTATATTTAACTGATTTCACGTTTCGGAGTGGAGAATATATACGGCGGAAAAAAAAAATTAAAAATACGGAATGAGATACATATTTTGAACGACATTGGATATGAAAACGACTTAAGTGGATGATATAATAGTGATTTGAAAAATGTTCGTTTTGTCGTTATGAATACATCGCGGCAAGATGATGAGCGAAATCTCTCGTTGTATTAACGGAGCAGAGGACAACGGTGGACGATCGTTAGAAAATAAAAAATGCTAAACTCTAAGCAATGCGACAGTAGTTAAAAGTCCATTTGGTTTTGTAATTAAACTTTGAAAGTTTTTTTTTTTTTTTTTTTTTTCGCACTTTCGATGAACGTAAGATTTACTGCCGGCGTTCGAGACTCGTCAAGATGGTACAAGACGAGTTCGAGGTAATAACTTCTAAATACGATGACGAAGGCTGTTTTTTTTTTATTTTTGTTTGTTTCATCACAGACGACTGAGATTCGTAAAAAAATCACCGCGGTGTCTAACTACCTAATCCTTAGAAACGTAAAAGATTTTATAAATAGACTATCGTCTTACATAGTCGCGACGCGAATAGTGGCGTCCGGTTGGACTACGATATACCATTGAATTGCCGCGTGGTGGGCATCAAAAATTGAAATTAACTTTTTATTTTTTTCGAAATTCGATATCGTCTCAGATTTCCATGAAACTTTTTTTTTTTATTGGTACATCGCAAATGAGAAGAAAATGTGCGCAAAAAATATATCGGAAATATATTTATGGAATTCGGCTTTTTTATATAATTAGTATATTAATCAATAATTTTTGGTGAGATTTATTTGTAGAAATATTATCGTAATACAGAATTTTTCGACGAAAGAAGTTTCATATATAGAGCCTTAAGGGGGTCGGCGCGTTTTCATTGACTTTACATAGAAAAAGCGCGCGTGCATCCCATGCGAATAATTACGCGTACAAATAATGTAATCATGTAAAAAAAATTTCAAGGCTGCATATCACAACATTCAGATGAAATTTTAGTAATTTTTTTCATTTTTATATTAAAAAAAATACAATTATCATACTTTTTTTTTTTTCTATTTTCGATGTAACCATTTTTAGAAGCTGTTTTTGCACAAACGATTGCATAAGGTTGTTGATAAAATGTTCTTATCTACGAATAAAATGATTAAAACACTGGAAATCGTCGGACCTGATCCTCGCTTAACGGTGTAAAAACTCCGAAGAGTCGGGTCGCTACGCGAGTCCTGTTTTTGATTGATCGCAATGAACATAAAAATAAATATGCATAGCGAAGCTCTCCGAGTCAAGAAGCGCGCGAACATTCTTAATTTATTCCCATCGATCTTCTCCGGTTGGCATTAATAAAGAAAAAAATGGCAAAAAAATGGTATGAATCGATTCTTTCATAGAATCATGTTGACCGGAACCGTTTGACATTCCAGATGGAGAACCAGGGTTACGAGGAGGAGCATTCCACTCGCTCGCCTATCAATCGACAATACACGGTGCAACCTTCCACCGCGATAGTCGACAACGCGAGGTCATCGCCAATTGCTCAAGGAATTCGTACGATCGGTATGCATCCGTTGCGCGCCGATCAAGAGGCTCACGTTTACGAGGACATCGCCGTTTCGAGTCCAGAAAATTCCATTACGATCGAACGACCACTTTGTCTTCCGAAAAATTCTGCCATTAACAGTAATAACAATAATTTATGTAACGAATCAAATCGTTGGTCAGAGAACGTTCAGAGGGACAATCGCGATCTTCGAACAATTTCCTCGCCAAATGGAGCAGCAAAATCGGTAACGCCCGGTGTGTCGGAGGATACGAGTAATTTTCATCGAAACTTAACGCTACCATTGCGCAGGCCGATCGGCGCCGTCGACGCGGACGGTAACACGTGTCGTTTTTCCGTTCGCGTTACCAATCGCGAGAGATCGCGATGTCCGACGAACGAGAATGATTTTGCATTATGCGACTCGTCGATCGGCGACGATTTTTCCAAAGCGACAAATGTCGTTATCGATAAACCCGGACGGAGACGCCGAAAGAAAGACTGCAAGCACTGCAAAAGTAAGGCACACGGTGTCCGGGAAAACCTTACCGATCGCACGATCGAACATTCCTCGAGGCACGAAGATTCGTTCGCGATTGAGGCGTCGGGACGCATTCGAGAATCGGCAAGCAACGAGATCGGCAATCACGACGGGAAGACGAGACTCGGTATCGAACCGATTTTTACACTTCCGGACGGCAAACTTCCGAACTTCGATGCACAACGCGAGATGGGATCGCCAATGCCGTTTCCGGAGGGAAAAACTATCTTTTCCATATCCAATAACACTAATGGCTTCTGTACGTCTAATGTACCGAAGCTTCTTAATTACAACAAAAACGACACCGAAGTCCGAATCGTTCCTGTCGAACTTATGGATGACAGAGCTTTGATAACCCCGCAGAAGAATCGCGCCGGTATGAAGGTTAACTCGATATATTCGCAACACCACTGGCACCCCAAGGATGTACCGATCTTTGTTACCGATGTCAAGGATCAGAGCCCTTTTCAGGTGAGATTTTTCAGGTGAACCTGTAATAGTTTTTCTTACCCTTTTCCGGGGGTCATGAATCATCGATAATTTACCGATTATCGATTTATCGATTTTTTTTTTTTCGCTTTCGCGATATTCTCTCTCGGCAAACATTCGTCAGTTGCAATGAAATTAATTAGAAACATCGGTAAAACTTTGGTGAACCTGTAATAGTTTTTCTTACCCTTTTCCGGGGGTCATGAATCCTCGATAATTTACCGATTATCGATTTATCGATTTGTTTATCGATTTTTTTTTTTTTTTTCGCTTTCGCGATATTCTCTCTCGGTAAACATTCGTCAGTTGCAATGAAATCAATTAGAAACATCGGTAAAACTTTGGGGAAAGAAGGTGAGGAGGGAAAATTAGACCGTTTCGACGATCGATACCGAAAGGAAATTATATAGGCGAAAGACGAGTCGCGCGATCTCGTCTGCGCGATACTTGCAAATAGCCCGGACTCGCTTCTCGCCTCTTTGAAGTCTGGAGGGTTGCCTTCTCTACTTCGAATCGACTTTAACTTCGCGTTGGAGAAGGAGACGAGGGGGGGAATGAGGCAAAGAACGAACGTGAACGGGCGGCGGGTGTGGGGAGTTTCGGTTTCCTCCGGTCCTTAATTATATCCGCGGATCCCCCCGGTGCGCGGCAGTCACCTCCATGCACGCGCGTCTTCTTCCTTGTCAAAGAGTCGTCCGAGCGTCGCGGCCTCGTTTGCCCACCGATGATATTAGAAATAGAACGGAAACGGCAACACTTGGCAGTCGAAGATATACTGAAAGTCATGGATAAAGTTAGTAATACATAAACAAAACAAGTGTGAAAGAAATAGCATTGAAATTTTAACTACCGATGTAGATGTTACCTTCATTGCCTGCTTCTCGAAAATTAGATTCATCTATTTATTTTACCTTTTTTTTTTTTCACGGAAAAGTGATGAGTTGGAAGAATTAATAGTTAATTGGAACAATTAGATTTCAATTAAAATTTGTTGTTCCAAATAAGAATTAGTTCCGTCAACTAATTGTTAGTTCGCCCTGTTTATTATTTTTTAGTTCTGTCGTCTAACTGTTAGTTGACTAATTCTGTTCTGTTAACTAATTGTTAGTTAAATAATTCTGTTTTGCCGACTCATTTTTGCTTAACTAATTTTTAGTTAACTAATTTTTTTTTGTCAACTAATTGTTAATTAACAATTCTTTTCTGTCAACTAATTGTTAGTTGACAATTCTGTTTCGTCTGCGAATTGTTAGTTCTCCCGATTCATCATTTTTTTAGAATCACAGGATACCTCTCTCTAAGCTCTTTTCTATATATAAGTAAAGGGAAGTGACTAAAAAATGTTGTCTCTCTATCCTCTCGCAGAAAAACTCACTGAAGCTCTTGATTATTCCAAGTCATCTTTACATATAGCCATCCAGGATTTGATTTTTTTTTTAATTCCTTTTGCATCTCCCCTATCCAAGTACTCATTTCTCGAAATTCTTCTCTCTAAAATCTGCTTATTACAAGTCTATTGAAAAGATCCAAGGAAAGTGCTCGGCGCTTGTGGCTCGAGCCACAAAACTCGCGAGTTGCCTGCAATGCTATAGCAGCTCTTCTCTCAATCGGACGTTCCCGTCGACAAATCTTGTGAATACTGGTTCCGTTACCTTAGCTGGGAGCCATCGTTGAGCGGATGTTTAGTCGTTTAAACTATGGAGTTGGTGAACTCATGTTAGCGACCCAGACACACGACCTGCAGAAACTACTGTCAACGCATCGATTCCGGGCTTCTGATCTAATGCCGTATTGCACTACATGCATATACCGGGTACTATAATCTGCATTATGTCACCGACAGAGACACGTGCCGTGTGCCTCGTTCCACAGCAGCAGCAGCAGCAGCAGCAGCAGCGGCAGCAGAGCAGTAAAAGCGATGGCAGTAGTAGCACCCGCGAACGTGTCTGAAACTGTGCCAAATCCGCGTAGCCGCTCGTTCGCCCGAAGCCCGCGAACTCTGAGTTAAGGGATAAATCCAGACTCGCAAAGTAGTTCCTAGTCGGCGTGGCTCCGCGCGCGTAGTTTCTCCTTGCCAACGCTTTTACAACATTCGCGATATTCCGATTTAGGACGATCATCGTTGACGACTTTAATTGCATAGATCGATCGCGTGCGCCTGAGTGTAAAAGATCGCGATTCAGATTCAACCGGTTGCTTTTGTCTTTCAACGATTTCGATCTCCTCAAAGCGGAAACTCCGGTGCTTTGGAGTTGCAAAAACAGCATTTAGACAATTGTTCGATTTCGTCTATCACTACAATGCAATATCTATAGAGATGTATTGAACCAACCAGTTTCGTAGCCAAACCGTTTACGACGTCAGATGCACCGCTCTTACAAATACTGTGCAGCAGCCTTCCGCGACTCGATTTATCGGTAACCCAGCGACCTGTCTTTAACATATACGGGATTCGTTCGACCCTAAAGAATTCGATTGGAACGAAGAAACGCTTCGGTAGGTACCCTGACGAATGGAAAGAACTTGTATCGGTATCGGATGCTTGATCGGTAGCGGAAATCGAGAAAAGTTTTACATTCCATTTGGCGCGTTGAAATGGAGATTTCTGATGTGATATTCAATTGCGCGGGGGACTGTACCAACGTATCGCTATCGTGACGGTGATCAATTTTTTCAGCTTCGAAATGCCTCTTCGCACGGCTTCACTTTCCAAGTGGTTACGCGACTGCTTCAGTCGCGTGTCGCCGCTTGAAACAATCGGAAACAATTGTCGTCATGTGTACTTTTCTCTCTCTACACTTTGAGTCATAATATCTGTGTATCGGAGTGGCAACTTTTGCGATGGCAGTGAAAACCTCGATTATCTCAATTAAAAGAAAGACGATACGAATGAAGCGATTTCGTAACTTAACGCACCGCAGTTACACTTCTGTAGAATCCGCAGCAATCGACAAGCTGAGAGCAATCATTTTTTATCGCGGGCAACGGGATCCCTTGTAACATCTCTATCATCGTTCTATACCGATGCGGTTCCGCCAGTTCCACAAATAATATTAACCTCGATACCGATGAAATTTGCCGGCTGAGTTTCGTGGCTTCGAGATGAGTTTGAATTAATTTGGGAGGTCAGCTTGGCGCGCGTTCGACCGACTTAGAGACGGTCTATGATGCACCATTTCCTGCGCACACGGAAGTGTCGGGAAAGCTGCTGGAGCGTTTAGAACAGCCGTCCGGGTAGTCTTCGATGTTGCTAAGTCACTCGAATAGTCATCGACTATCGTGAGATGATTTCCATTCATTCGCATTCGACAAACACCTGTCGCGCGTGTTACTGAAACGACTTTCGTTCGCACAGTTAACAGAATAGGAGACAATAATTAAAAGAAACAGCGAAATACGCTATAATACTCTCGGGATTTTTTATTAATCGTCAGATTAGTCGTTAGGTTCGATAGATTTTTTTAATGCCAACAATAGAACAGTAAAATTGTTATTTCGAGTTAAGAGGATTGGTGTCCGCCACTTAGCGATGATCTATGTTAGAAGTTCTGTTGATTTCTTTCACTGATCAGATAGAATTAAAAGAAATCGAGAAGCCCGAGGTGACGATCGGAAGTCAAACAAAAATGTCTATCTAAAGAAAATTTCTGAAACGGAAGTGGCGTCGTTCCTCATGTTGGGCCGGATGTAGGGAGATACCACAAGCAGGGAATCCTTTGTAGAATGCTCTACCGATGGCTGAACTTCAGGTGAGCTTTTCATTTGCTTGTTACGTTTAGGACTCGTGACCTGGAAATGGTCATTAACGGAAATTTTCCTCCGACTGAAAAAGACGAAGGATTTGTAGGGAAGACCGGGGCAAGTCGAAAGTGGGCTGCAAAAAAATAGGTTTCACGCCCCGAGTATTGCACTTCAAGAAAAGCCAATTTTTTCGCAGCGCGCTTCCGACTTATCCGTGTTTTCTACCGTATAAATACGTCTAAGATAAATAAAAGCTGACGACTTTCGTCGTTATGATTGCAGAGGGCTTATTCCCTGCCAACGAGAACGCAAACACCCTCGTCGCAGAATCGAGCGAATCTTCGCCGAAGCGTGAGGGGCGAACCACCCCCGCATCCGGCCCGTCTACACAAGAACCGTCGTGGATGGACCCTCCACTTCGCTCGTCCGTTGGACGGCACGGGATGCACGAGATCGATCGTTCTTCTCCTAATCGCAATTCTCGCTCTGCTTGGAATCGGCGGAATTGCGTTGTACATCGTTTTTGGTAAGTTTCCGGTTGAATGCGTTTCCATTTACAAATCCATTATTTACGAAGTACGGTGAAGATAGGAAATCTTAAATCGACAACTGGGACTCAATTTTCTTTCTCTGCTTAACGCACATGATCCTCGAAGATACGAACAGGAAGATCGACGAGAAAACTAGTCATGGTATCGCTGACATCCGTAGAAACGGTCGGTGCGCAATTTGCAGTAAAATTAATTGATATTTTTATCGCTCACAAGGGATGGGGTGGGTTCGGGGGACGTCGGGAGCTCCCGGGGCGTCCCTTTGACGGCGTTTGCCAAGCGAATTATGAGGCCGCACGATGCAAAAAGGTGCAGGATGCACGGTTTGAGTGCTCCTAAGCCTTTTCGCCGCACTCCTTTGCGCTCACCGTTTCGCTCTCGATCTCTTACCTCCCTACCGTCTCTATCCTCTTTCCGTGCAACTCGTTTTTGTCGTTACCCCCCCTCAACCTTCGATGCGATATCTCTCCAAAGGCCAGTGTGGCGAGTTGCAATTCGGGCGGCTGAAGAGAAGCCAGCGAATCGTAACCGACACCGAAGAGAGATACTCGTCGTTCGCTCCGCACAACAACGGCTCAAAACGCGCGCGAGCGGCAGACCAGTAAGCAAGATGATTTCTTTTTATCGTCGTCTCGGGTTCGGAACGTGTGTCCTCATCGAAAGCCCCGCCGATTCCCCCTCATGCGGCAAATTTCGACCGGAGACCTTCACGCTATACGTTTAACCGCGACCATCGTTGATCCGTCGTCGTTTCATCTCACCCGGCTGTGTTCTCGATTATAGCGGAGAACGATCGATCGATGTGTATCTTCGAATTGATTCTTTAATTATTATCATTTTTTTTTTTTTCGATGTTTCAGAACCGGAGAAGCTTCAGATAATTCAACAGTACCTGAGGTCCTCGACTACAAATACATCGACAGAAACTAATGTTACATTGGAACGCACCACTATGGGCTTCGAAACCATCGCGACTACGGAACTTCCTGTGGGTAGCGTGTTTTTAACTGAAATCCCCTCAACGTTTCCACAAGAGACCACATTGTCGCCGGAAACGGAAACGGAGCTCGTAACGTCGAGCCACGAGATAGCAACCGATTCGAACGCTACGCGACACTGTGACGATTGTTACAAGGCTGAGGTTTGCGTTGCACTCGTAGACGAGGAAGTGCCGTTCTGCAGGAACGGACCGGATCCACTCGATCCTACGGGATGCGCCGGTCTCTGCCTAATTAACAAACAAAAGTGCCATCGCTTGGACGTTGATGCGTTTAGGTTTGTATATTATTTTAAACCTATTCGACTTTTCTCACGAGACGTCTTCGTCGTCGTGAAAAAATTACGACAAAATCAAATGAAATCATTTTTTTTTTAATCAATGAAAAAAGTTTGTTTTTCTTGTCGAACAATTAATGAAACTATGCAATGCAGATCCATAATTTTTTTCGAATTTTTTTAGATGATTTTTTTGTAGTTAAATGAATCATTCGAAGATAATTACTGGTAAATAATAGAGGCAAGTGGGGCAAAATGGATCGCTTTAGTAATGCAGAGAATATTGTCGATATATATATAAAGCTTTTTGATTACTTTTGACAAAAAAATATAGATTTGTCAAAACCCATTAGAGTATCAAGACGAAAAAAAAAAAAAAAAATGGGGCAAAATGGACTCTGATGTAAAAAAAATTGCATTAAACAAATTAAACTTTGAATTTTGAATAATTTACTACCTATTCGCAATATGTAAACTATTCTCGTCGGAAAGTATGAAATTTTCCCATATTGATGTAAATGATTATGCGTATAAAGGCGATTTCTGCAAATAAAACACTTTTTTAAGAGATCATTATAGTTTCAAATACAAAACATCTCAGTATCCTATTTTTTGTATCGGTCTATTTTACCCCAAATAATCAATGTCCCGTAGAATTTCATCGAACGCTGTTCCCGATCTATTTTTTTTCGGTAAGCAATGATCAGCAACATAAATAATGGCAATAAATCTTGAAAATTGAATTTTTTTTTAATTTCTCGAATTTTAGAGTTGATCCATTTTTCCCCAAAATTTGAGTTGCGCGACGGCCTCATTTCGCCTCGTTGTCCCATTTTGCCCCATTTTTTCCTATCGGACGTATATCAACGTCACCCACGCGTGAGGGGTTAATGTAGCTATAAAAATAATTACATGAGTCAGCAACTTATAGTTACGACTGCTACGATTTTTTGAGTGATAGGATCCGCTGTATTCTCCTCTAATTTTCATCGTTGTAATATTTTTTGAATTCAGATGCGTCGAAGTGGAACATTATTGTCTGGACGACGAGTGGACCTGTTCCAATACCCTATGCATACCTCTGGTTAAACACTGCGACGGTCACATGAACTGTTACGACCATTCGGACGAATACGATTGCGGTAAGTCTCGAACTATTATTCTATCATTCCGCGGAGATGCTCACCGACAGCGCGACGCGTTGGAAACTTTCGCTGTTTGTTACTTGTTACTTTACTTACCGCATATTTTCAACGTTTGGCACAAGCCGCATTGCCGCATTAGCCCACTTCGGTTACAACGATATATGTTTCCATTATTGGCTTTTCTGCTTTACCTAATGTTTGTGAGGCTTCTGTTTGCTTATTCTTTCGATCAAACGACCGCGTAACCTGTCTATGAAGCGGAATAAATCTCAATGAAGGATGGCAATTACTGATTACGCTTTTCTGAACGCTATATATTTATTATACGAATTAAAAAAAAAAAAAACGCTTTTAAGGACACTTTGCATTCAAAAGCCTCGTAAAAATGTTAAATATTTTCACATAAAAAAACAAAAAAAAAATTTAAAGGACACTGTGCATTCAAAAACTTCGTAAAAATGTCCAATATTTTAACATTAAAAAAAAAAAAAAATGCATCAAGTTGATATTTCTTGTGTAGCGATTTAACATTGTATTATTTTCTCTCTTTCAGTCTGCGACCTGCAGACGCATTTTCAGTGCGGCAACGAAACGTCCTGTTTGCCTCTGGAGAGGAGATGCGACGGAAAGATTGACTGCTGGGACGCGACCGACGAAATAAATTGTACTCTCGGTAAGTTCGTAGTCCTTCGCGCCTATAAAAAATTAATTAAATCGCTCATCTAGACGCCGCGCGCATCCTTCGCATTCGTAATTAGATCGGCAAAAATGTTATGCAAATCTTCACTGTTTCAATATGTTACACGTTATTGCGACTCGTTTTATCGCAATTCCGCGCAGTACACGGATGTGATAACGCAGTCATTTTTTTTCTTTTTTTTTTTTTTTCTTTATCGATTCGTAAATTCACGGAACTCTCATTTAGGCTAATAAAGTAGACGATAGTTTGTTATTAATGAGTTGTCGGAGATTTATCTCTTTGCGGTGGCGGTTCTTTCTCATTCTTCATTTTCCTCTTTTTTTTTTCTTTGTAGGTGAAGATCTTGGTTGGTGTGAGTACAGTTTTGTATTTTGTTTTGTTTTTTTTTTTTTTTGTTTTACGTTCTGTTGAATCGGTGGTTTGCATGTTTTTCGATTTTTCACGTATTGATTTTTGCTACGTGTCTCATTCTCGTATTTTCGGGGAAGAAGAACCTTTGCAATTGAAATTAATGCGTCGATTCTTCCGCTAGTTAAATAATATATTTTTGCATGATGTCACATAACTGGTTTTCTCTTTGATGCCTCTTATACCGTCATACGGTAAAATTGTTAAACGTGACGCAATATAATTAATCATTGTGTTTATTTCACAGCGTGTCCATCGAGCAGCGAATTCACTTGCAGCAACGGCGAGTGCATACTGAAAGCTCGTTTTTGCGATGGCCTCCGCGACTGCACCGACGGATCCGACGAGCCTCACGGATGCCAAGGACGATGCAATAAACACGAATATTCTTGTCTGTGAGTCTGCGAATTGTGTAACTCCCCGAATGATACTTCTCGTTTCCGAATTCCGATCGAAATTACGGTGAAAGTTGAAAAAACAAAAAAAATACTTTGCCGCTTGCGGAGTGTTTGAATTTTTGAATTTCGGACCGTAATTTTTGCTACAAACAACGGATGGAATCACAGCGGAAATCGCGGTTCACTGAAACGTACCGCGATTCTCGCCGTGATATGGCCGCTTTTTCGCGGTTGAAACTCCGCGATGATTTTCACTTTGATAATAGCGTTTTTTTTTTTCTTATTTTTATTTCAAGTATTTTGATAATGTAAATGAGTTTCTCTGTATTTTCTGTTTCAGGAACGGCAGATGCATTACCAAGGGAATGAAGTGCAATGGAATCGATGATTGCGGTGACAATAGCGATGAGCAACACTGCAGAGATCGAATTTATAAAAAAGCCGTAACGTAATCGCGGCGAGCAAGAAAAACAAGTATTAATGTAGTTACGATTCGAATAACTACGATGATAATCCCCCGGTATTCTGATTAGGAGCCATGCAAATAATTGTATAGACACCTTTATATTGTATACATAGATAGATATATGATTATTATACGACTAATAAATATATTTAAACAATTTATAATACCCTCGTACCTTCCATTATCGCTTTCGATCGATTCGGCGAGTGATGAAAACATTACAAAGATCTCGATGCGTCGAATGTTGTTGAATATTATCCGCAGTTTATTTCGGAAAGATAACGAAAAGAAAGTTTGTAGCAATTACTCGAAACAAAGTTTTAGGTATTGGTAACTTAAGGAGAGTCATCTGTTTTCTCGATTTCTTTGAAATAGAATAAAAAGAATAAAAGAATAATAATAAATTAAAACATCGAATATAAAAAAAGTGGTCAACTACTCAAATATTTTCTTACAAAGTAATTTACTCAAAAAATCTTCTGAAATCTTTCGATTACTTTGGCAATAAAAAAAGTAGAATATCGAAACAGTCCTTCGAGAACCATACGATTAGGCATTAAGATGACATAGAATAATAAAAAATTGTAAATAAAAATGAAATTTTTATCTTATCGTCAAATGTGGCAGAATGGCCTCTAAAAGTATTCCGAAAGACGTCTTGCCTCTCAATTCTCGACCTATTATAGAACTCATGAACGCCAGGGGTACGTTCCGAATGAGCGCCGGGCGACTTTTCTCTTTTTCTCACCACAAATGAAAGAAAGAGAAAAAAGTTTGCTCGGCGCTCATTCGGAACGTACCCCAGAAGTTAAGGATATGTGATATGGTCGAGAAATGCTCCACTGGTAACAAATCGCCTTCCCTGTTTCCCTTGACGCGTGAATGTGTAATGTGTAATGACAAATTCATTTCTTTCTTTAAACGTATTAACATACTCTGAGAAAATAACCCGGAGAATAACAAAAAAACTCTGTTCAAAGTTTGGCAACAAAGAATTTTTGTTATTTTGCCAATTTATCCGGAGAAATGTATGCTACATTAGGATTTGAAAAAAAAGTCTATCATCGCGCGCAAGTTTATAGTACAACGACTGTGCTGCCACCGCCGACATGCTCCCCAACTAAAATCAAAATGTCCGCTTTGGTGCATAGCGGATCTTTGCAATTGACATTTATTCGGTTTATTTGAATAAAAATTTCGGCGATACAATCGCGTATTCTTATGGTGCTATCGACGTTCTAACGCAAACGTTCGATCGCGTTAATAAAAATGAGTTTTTCGGTGAAGAAAACGGGTGGCCGTATGTGGCACGAGGCGCGAAAGCAGGAGAAAAAAATTCGCGGGATGTTAGTGGATTATCGAAGGCGAGCCGAACGTCGAAGGGATTACTATGAAAAAATTGTGAGTTTCACGAAATAGTTTATCAGCAACGATTAACATTATTTTTTCATTATTCATCTTGGACTTTATCGTTATCGCAACGATACGAAACATTGCGATCGTTTCGTATAGACGCATTCGCGACCGCGACGAAAGTCGAGTCATTTTTGCTTCGTTTTCGATCTTTTCGCTTCGAAGAAAAAAGTACGAAAAATTTTGTAATTAGTTAATAAAAGTAACGCATCAAATGTTGTCATTTAGAAATCCGATCCAACGCAATTTCTTCAATTGCACGGAAGACCGTGCAAAATACATCTCGATCCAATTATAGCGGCCGCGGGTGACAGTCCCGCGAACATGTGAGTTGGCAACACATTTTTTCCGTAAACGACCATTGATGCGCGACGGTAATATCGTAAAATTGAAAATTTTAAAATTTAACAAATTCAGGATGCCGTGGCAAGGAAACGACGACAATCTCATAGATCGCTTTGATGTAAGAGCGCATCTCGATTGGATACCGGAAGCTCCCAATACCATAGACGTGGATATCGCCCTGACGAGCGAAGACAGACATATCAATTATGAACGATATCGTATAATTGTTCAAAACGAATTTCTCGGAGGTTGATGACAAAAAACAAGAGATCGAAGTAGCGGACCGGAGACGTCGTCGAAACGCTTGTCTAAATATACATTTCTTCTTTTCATTAGTGACGGAAGAAAAATTTCTTCATCAAATACATCTAGAGGAGCAATTTGGCTCATCCACAAAGCCGGAATCTATCAAGGATAAGAAAAAATCAAGCAATAACGCAGCGATCGGTTATAACTACGAGACGGAAGAAGTTATAACAGAACCTGCGAAAACCGTTGATCTGAACACTCCGGAGGATAAACCGGAGGACGAGGATAGCGACATAGATTTGGGTATTTATTAATTTAAAAATAATTTTTTATTTTCTTTTATTTAATAAAAATTTACAGAAAAATTACTTTTACATCTATAAAGCAATACTACAATGAGATATATGAATATTCATTCATTTGGAAAAAAAAAACAATTTTAATAATGATAATTAGTATTACTTTATTTAATTACATTTTTTTTCGCCAAAGTAAAAGGATTTTTCCCGTAAATGCATTATTTATTCATTAGTAATGTATAAATTACAAATAAAATCGAAAAAGATAACGAAATGTGATGACAAATTTTTTACATAAGAATTAACAATTTATCGTTACAAAAAACTAAGAAAAAGCAATCATCGTTGATCGATTTCGTCGATAAAAGAAAAAAAAAAAAAAGTATTTAATGTTTTTTCCGTTCTTTTTATTTCTTGCAGATATCTGCGTGGATGTCTCGCAGATAGAACCGTCGCAAGCTCACGAGATGAATCAAGTTGCTCAAAAATACGGCCTCCTCGGTGCCGACTACTTCAGCTTTTTGACGCAAGACTTTGAAGAGGCGGAAACGCTGCGTCAGGCGCGTAAGCAGGAGGAGGAGAAAGCTATGTACTCGGGTCGTCGATCGCGTCGCGAGAGACGTGCCTTTCGTGAAAAAAAAATGATCGGTCGCGTCATGAGTCCTCCGAGGTAAATTTTCTCGCTAACGAATTTTACTCATTCCACGAACTCTATTATTGCATCTTATTCGTAGTTACGCCGCACGGGAGAGTCCCGAGTACAATCCTTATCGGAAATCATCGTCCAAGTCGCGTTCGCGCTCAACGTCACCCGTAAACGCCGGCCAAATAACATACATAACGAGTTTCGGCGGCGAGGAAGAGGCGCACGGTAGTTCGTCGCAAGTCACGTCCACAAACTCAAAGAGAGTCAATTATTCGCACTTGAGAAGAAAGAGATCGGACAGTCCGTTGTTCAGCGAGCGAACGATCGGCCGTAGAATCTCAAAGTCACGATCGCGAAGCTGTTCGCGATCGATCACGAGAAACAAGTCGTACAGATCGCGCGATCGGCGACGAAGTTTGTCGCGCACACGGTAAGCATCCATGAAAAATTACCGCAAATCAATAATAAAAAAGACCGGTTGTTTTATACCAAAAATGCATCTTTTTGCGATCGTTTTTACGATAAATTTTCGACATAAATTATCAGCCGTTTTTTTTTTTTCCACGAATACTAAGATTTCGGGACTTTGGTGTCTCGAATCGTTGATCATTTTATTAATTATTTATCGCAGAGGACGCAGAGCTCGTTCCCGACCGCGCAAACGCGTCCGATCGAGAACGCGCAGCCGGACGCGTCGTTCGCGGAGCCGACAACGCTCGCGATGCAAAAGCCCGACGAGATCGAGATCGCGTTCGATATCCCGCACGAGATCGAGGTCCGTGTCGCGCTCGCGATTTCGACGATCGAGAACGTCGTCGTCGAGCAGCTTCTCCAGATCGGTAACGCGCTCGAGATCGAAGTCGAGAAACAGGAGTCACTCGCGCGATAGCCTCCGACGGGGACGTTACTCCGGTACGAAGTCACGTTCGATATCGCGCTCGAGATCGAAATCTCGAACGAAATCGAGATCGCGATCGAAGAGTCGGACGAGTGGCAAAAGATCGAGAAGCACTGAAAATAAGACTTCCGCTCTGCCGAGGTAAAAATTCGCCAATAACTATTTACTCCTCACGTACGGAGAACGTAAATATACATCCGAATAGTTAGAATGGTCGTTACCCTCAATTGCCTCGTTTAACTATAAAAAATCGCGAAAAAATCCGTTAAAAAACTGTAAAATAATGTTAAACTATTGTTTTTTCGATGGTTAAAAAATATTTGTTTTACACTCTTACGTGTTATTGTTAGCCGGCAAAAAGTCTCCCGTACGTGAGGTGTTAATAAGACGATAATAACTATTTTTTTCCTTGTCGCGGCTCGGAGACAATCTTTTCATCCTCCTTTTCTTCATTCTCCTTGAACTACACGTGGAGTACTACTTTCTTTATTATAAGTAAATTCAAATGAAATACACGTGGAGAAGCTGAAAAAAAAAACAATAAGATTATGAGGCGAATCTCAACCGGAGTTGAAACGTAAGAAAATTAGTCGTATTCCATGAGTATCGAGAAGAACAAAATGAAATAATGAAAAAATATCATTTTGAAGCCGCGGCGAGAAAAAAAAGTTATTAATAAGCCACAGCCTCGAAGATGCACTATAACTTTTTTTTAAATTTTGTTATAAAGGTATTACGGTCGTCGGGGTAAGTCCTCGAGTCTCGAATTGGAATTGTCGGATAACGAGGATAAAAATGTCCACAATGGACCCAAAGTACCGACCACAAGCACAAGCGCGTAGGTTTTCTTTTCGATTAATCAATAATATAACTTCCGATCAACGAACATCGGCTTCGCGAGAAAAATTCGTTTTTTCTTTGATTAATAATGTTTTTTTTCTTTGATTACCAGGAACAAGCCAAAAGCAGGGTTAAGTACAAATTCTGGTGGCGGACACAAAGTCAGTAAGAACCGTAACGCTTTCTTAGTCACTTAATGCACAGAGCAAAATAAAAAAAAATATATGAAAATTTGTCAGTTTACAAAAGAGAAAAAAAAAAAGAACAAGCGTTTTGTTTATGGCTCTGTCACGTGGGCATCTCGTTTATCGCGTTGATCCACGAATCGTCGTCGATGATCATCGATCTTATGCGTCTAACGAGACATTAACTTTTTTGTTTTTTTTTTATTTATTTATTTTTTCTATTTTTTTTCACATTTATTCACGTGAGATCCATTCGGGTGATCGTCGATACCACAAATATCCACGATCCTCGATCCCGATGAATCGTCTTTGCGGTATCGACGGATCAGTAAATAAACTCGTTTACGTGAAATTTAAAATTTTTGAGTGCAATTAACTTTTACAAATTGATCATTTGCTGCTTTGTAGTTTTATCACACTTTTCTTATTCGCTTCAATAATTCAGACATTTGTCGATATCAGAAAATTTTTGTTCGTGTCACGTTTGTCTTTAAGTTAAACGATTTTTCAGTCATCGAAGATTACACCTCAGGAGCGGCTTAAGAAAAAAATGCAGGCTCTCTTGAACCGACAATGTAAGTTGATAATTATTTATACGATGTCCAGTGATTTTGGAAATGCCTTCGAAATTTGTTCATTGGACTTTAATTTTTTTTCGGTACTCTTTCTTTGCCTTTTTTCTCTCTTTTTCCCGAATTTCGACTTTTCTTTGTATCTTCTCGATGTATATTTAAAAAATGTTTGCCTCTATCTGTATATTCAATTACGTTTATTCATATTTGTGATTGAAAAATGAAATATGTTGTTAATTCGTAAAATCGTCTGTTTTTACTAAAAAAAAAAAAAATGGAGGACATTAATTAATCACGTAAACCTAAAAATGTTACGGAATTTTTTTTAAACCATTACGAACTTTTTATTACTGTATATAAATCGGCCGATAAATTCGGCCCGTCGTTCGGTGAATTTTTCGATAATCTTTTGTTTTTTTGTTCGCTTGCAGACAAAGCCGACAAGAAAGCCGAGCAGTTGAGAATTGAAAAGATGGAGCAACAGAGACAGGATCGAGAGGACGAGATTCGCGAAATGTCGCTGAAACTTCGTCGGAAGTAAGCGCATTTTTCATTCCCTAGAAAATGATGCAATTTCGAAAAATTTCCGAAAAACTATTGTATAAACGATTAGTCGTTTTGTCCCAAAAATTCAGCGTAGATATAGCCGCAATTATTGGCAACTGTATTGTCGAAAGGATCGGACGACGTCTGTACTGTTGCACAATGGTCGTTTTTTGCGGTCGTTTATAGCGTAAATTTTTGGCACAAGATGATCGATAATTTCTTTCTACATTATACGATCGTCCAGAATGCTAAAGTTTCAATATTTCGTTGAATTGTTCAAGTAATTCTATTAGCAATGGTTTAATTAATCGTTGTTTCATCCACAGACAACGCGAGAGGCGACATCGTTACGAAGGTCACAGTTCCGATTCGCGTTCTTCAGTCTCGCGATCGCCGAGTCCAAGTCGTAGTCCCCGACACGTGATTGTGCGTCGCGAGAGGCGCGATCGGGACACTCGAGAATTAGACGTCGACAACGATAGAGAAAGAGATCGCGACAGACGAGACGAACGTGAAAAGAGTCGTCAGGAATCCCGAAGACGATACAGAGAATCACCGCCTCCGCGTTCGTTAAGTCCTCGAAGCAGCAGGTAAGTTTATCATTGCGGTTCGATTTTTTAAAAAATGTCCTATTAATTCCGTTTATAATTTCTCTTTTTTCTCCTTTTTTTTCAGAGGCCTCGTTGACTATTGATAGATTGTTTAGTATGCGATCACGAGAATCGCCCGATCAATCGATTTATTACATTATTGACTACATGTACTACTTTCGATTAAAAGAAAACGCATCTTCCCCCTTGAAATCGTTGTTAGAGCTTTGAAAAAAAAAAAAAATTAATTCGTACATTTCGCCGACGATCCTTTTATCGCGAAACAAATGCGTTGTCACAATTTTTTTTTTTTTTTTTTCATGTTTTCGCGACGGCACAATTATGTATAATTATTTCGAAACGTAGTAAATTCGTTTCTATCGTAACGAATCGGCGTTTGAACGATATGAGATATATATATATTATATATGTATTGCATATGTAAAAGGGGCACAGCGCGCGACATCGCCTGTGTACACGTTACTGTTGAATAAAAAGGTATCAGAGAGCGCCAGCGAATTACCGGCGTTTCTATTCCTTCCCGTCGATTTTCGTAGATATATGTATTACCCAAACATTTTTTTCAGGAAAAAAACGGTAAGTGAGGAATACTTAAAAATTCTGTTTATTAAAATGATATTTTAAAATAAATTAAATATATAATAAATAACATATAACAGCTATTATATACAACGTATGTAACAACTATTGACTTAAAAAAAATTAGCGTTCCACTGCTAGCGATTTATTGTGACGCTTGCGAACAGAACGCCACCTTTTTTTTAAGTCTTGCGGCGCCGAGACGCTGCCGCGTCTCTTGATATATACATTTACCACTACTCACTAATCTTCGGCAGCGTATTAATGTTTCTTCGCTTATCGCTTATTACGTTCGATATTCCGTAACCGACGACTGAGAAGCTGCGGGTTACGACATTCGTGACTCGTGATTCACGCGACTCGTATTCATCAGTCATATCGAAAGTCTGAAACGATTAAGGACGGGGTAAGGTATTAACATTTTTTTTTAGTTTTTTTTTAATGAATGTATAATATCTCAAGAATATTGTGTTAAAATTTCAAGTCGATCGGAGCAAAATTAACGAAGTTATGAGTATTTGAGCGTCTATTGCTCCAGGCCGAGTTTTATACCTCATCGATAGCTGCGCG
Organism: Buathra laborator; assembly: GCA_934046635.1. Lineage (NCBI taxonomy): Eukaryota > Metazoa > Arthropoda > Insecta > Hymenoptera > Ichneumonidae > Buathra > Buathra laborator. Next base: position 16,492,650 of record OW203892.1, read on the forward strand.
GCGCGCTATTGTATTAATTTATAAACCCCGAATAAATTTCTTGGTAGAAGGACCTGATTAGGTCCCGTTAGGTATATTCGAGGCATGGTGTATATCAACTGATGTATGTATATACTGATGTGTATACTGATATATCAGTACGCAGTATATATAGTGGTCAACTGATGTATATACTGATGTGTATACTGATATATCAGTATACACATCAGTATATCAGTATACTGATATATCAGTATACACATCAGTATATCAGTATACTGATATATCAGTATACACATCAGTATATCAGTATACTGATATATCAGTATACACATCAGTATATCAGTATACTGATATATCAGTATACACATCAGTATATCAGTATACTGATATATCAGTATACACATCAGTATATCAGTATACTGATATATCGGTATACACATCAGTATATCAGTATACTGATATATCAGTATATACATCAGTATACTGATATATCAGTATATACATCAGTATACTGATATATCAGTATATACATCAGTATACTGATATATCAGTATATACATCAGTATACTGATATATCAGTATATACATCAGTATACTGATATATCAGTATACACATCAGTATATACATCAGTTGACCGCTATATACCGCTGTATGTGTGTATACTGATATATCAGTATACATACATCAGTTGACCGACTGACCGACCGACTGATATATCAGTATACACATCAGTATATACATCAGTTGACCGCTGTATGCCGCGCTGAGCAGTAGCAAGTCACACTAACATTTTGAGTCCGTTTTCGTTCGTGTTCGTATCTCGAAAAATAACCAGACAAGATCGTCGGTTACAGAAGAACTGTGGTGAGTACTTGTGCCGACCAAAAAAAAGAGTGCCTCCTCCAAAGCGTAAAAACGACGAAGTGGTAGCTAATAGCGCGCATAAAAAAACGAGAAGCTGCGCGTCTCGAACTGAGGAAACAATGGATCCGATAACTTTCGGCATTCTGACCGGTAAGTGTTTACTATTTATTCGTCGAAACGTAGAATATTGAAAAACAAAATATAATGTACTTTGCATAATATCGTCGTATTTATCGATCATCGATGACAAAATCTTTGAGGTTAGACCTTTGCAACGTTGAAAATAACTCAAAAATCAATGCACTCGAAACATTTTTATTTACTGTCACTATAAAAATAATCGTAAATTTAATACCCTCGTAAATAAAAAATTAACACTCCGCGTATATTAATCGGAAATTAAAATACTTTAGCCTATAAATCTACAAAACATTTATTAAAAAAACGATATTACATTAATATTACAAAATTTCTCGATATATTCGAAAAAATAGTTCAAAATTTCAAAACACATTTTTTGAAAATTGATCAAGCAGTTCATCCATAAAAGCTTCCAATTCCGTCATTAAAAATAATTTTTTCAGTCTGACGTCGTAAAGTTAACAAAAAATGTCGTTAAATTAAAATAAAGTTATTGAAATATCGGTACGCATTTCTTTAAACGTTAATACGAAAAACATGTGAATTAATAATTTTTTCCGTTTCAAAAAGTACATTGTACATTGAGACATTTTTTTATTTAAATTTATAGAAAACAAAAATCAAAAATTGTACCTAAATTTTTTTTTTCACATATTTATTTAGTAAGCGATACGAGAAGCGCAGGCAAGCATAAGGATTCAAGTGGTCCAGAAGCTGAGAGACTCATTACAAGTCTGGAAACTGAGAGTGGAGCGATTCTGAAAGGTCAAATTATCTGCAAGGATGTTGTACCCGACGACGAGAGTCTCATAATGGTAAATTTGCAACATTTTTTTTTTCGATTATTGCTGAAAAAATAGAAACTAATAATATCGAATTTCACGCTTATCTAGAAAACTCTTATCGAATGGTCCGATAAGGATAAAGTCAATGTTATCTTCACAATGGGTGGAACAGGATTTTCGGAACGCGACGTAACTCCTGAGGCAACTAAACGAGTTATAGATAAAGAGGCGCCGGGAATATCGTTTGCGATGTTCAACAGGAGTCTTCAAGTGACTCCCATGACAATGTTATCCAGGTAGCTACTCGAAACTTCGGCAATCCGTATGACCAAAAAAGTACCGTAAATTATGATAAAAATTACCGATCGTTCCGTACGAAAAACTAATTACGCAAACGACCGCGAAGCGGCGATTCATGAGCGGCAATATCATCGTTTTTTATGTGAAAACATCTTCAGCAAGTCTTCTGGATGCAAAGTATTCTCATAAAGTATTGTAGCCCTTCGGGAAATGGAGTAAAAAAATGTACAGTGTCTACAAAAGGCGTTATGGCCCTTCGGAAGGGATTTAGAATAATCAGAGCGTTTTTTTCCGCTCTAATTACGTTTCTGTGAATTATAATAATATCCCGAACCTTCAACACACACGCAGATATAGAACCATTTTTTGTTTTTTTTTTTCGACAAATGATCGGAGAACGATCGTGAAAAAGCGACTGTTTAGAAAAACATTTATCGAAGCTTTTTGAATTTTTTTGGATTTTAATTTCTAGTCGTTTGTACGGTGGATTTCTGGCGCAACATATTTTTTCGCTTTTCAAAACGATTCCCCGGTCGTTATGTATGTTAGAGAACCGTAAAGACATCGCCTATTTTTCTTTACTCATCAATTATGTGGTTTTCTTCTGTTTCAGAGCCGTTTGCGGTATTCGTAACAAAACACTGATAATTAATTTGCCCGGATCACCGAAAGCGGTAATGGAATGTCTGACTACTGTGGCTAAAGTTATTCCGCACGCGGTTGCCTTGATTTTGGGTGACGAGAGAAAAATTAGCGAGGATCACAAGACTATTCAAGCCGCGACGCCAACGATCGAACGTTCATCGAAATTAAAAGACTTGGAGGTCGGTAATTATTCGGAAAAAATTATGGGAGACAATTGTTCAGTTTTTTCTTCCATGAAAATGTTTTTGGTATCGGTTGCAGATAGTTTTGAAGGACGTAGCGAATCGTTTACGGAAATCACCTTATCCTATGATTTCGTTAGAGGAAACGAAAAAAATTTTACACTCCGAAGCCAAGCGATTGGGTTCGAGTGATGTAGAAATTGTTAGTGTCGAACAATCTCACGGAAGAATTCTCGCCGAAGATGTATCGAGTTGTTGCGACTTGCCGCCGTTCAGAGCGTCGATTAAAGACGGCTATGCGGTCATCGCGAGTGACGGTACGGGATCCAGAACCGTTTTAGCTGGTGTCGAAGCAGGACGTAGGGTAAGGATAACAAAAACGTTTCCATATCCATTTTTCCATTATTATAATGCCGTTTCACAAATTAATAAAAAATATTGATATTTATAATAATAACTAGCGTTTCCCCGGGCTCGCGCGCTACGCGCGTTCGCTCATCGATTGTAAACTATTTTGAGTTAAGACCCATTTGGGGAATATTTTTGCTTCTTTCTCCGCCGCCGACCACCGCGGCTGCCTCCTTCGAAATCCCCTTAGAGGAACTTAGAATATTTTGGGTTTCCTCTCCCACGCTCCTCCCTATCCCCCCTCCCCCTCCCCCTTCCACCGAAAATATTCTAAGTCCCTCTAAGGGGATTCCCCCTTGGGCAGCCCATCGAGCAAAAATATTTTAAGTCCCTCTAAAGGGGACTTAGAATATTTTTCTCTCCCTCCCCCCTTCAACAGAAAATATTCTAAGTCCCCCTTAGAGGGACAGAATATTTTCGGTCGGTGGGGTGCCCAAGGGGGAATCCCCTTAGAGGGACTATTTGCCTTTTTTTTGGGCTTTTTTTTGAGGGAGAATATTTTTGCCCTCCCCTCGATTCCTGACACGGCAGCGGCGACGGCGGCGGCGGCGACACCGGCGGTAACTTTATATATATAGAGAGATAATAATAATAATAATATATTATATAATTGATATTAATATTTTTTTTCTCAGCCCGGTTCGGTGCGCTTGAGTAGCGGACACTGCGTGAGGGTCAACACGGGGGCTCCGGTACCGGACGGTATGTCTTATTTTTCCTCATAGTTATTCAATTTTTCTCTTAAATTATTATTGAAGAGAATTTTTTTTTGTTATTATTATTATTATAATTATTATTTATATTTATTATTTTCCTTTCGAAATATTCAGAGGCGACGGCTGTCGTTCAAGTCGAAGACACGGGTCCTTCTCACGATGCGCTCACAAAGACGGAAGAGACGAGTATAGAAATCCTCGTCGCGCCGAGGGATGGTCAGGATATTCGGTAATTGGCTTCGAATATCATCGTTTTTACGATTTTGTGGAAAAAACTAAATATTTAATATGTTTTAGACCCGTTGGCAGCGATATAAAAAAAGGAACTGTGATTCTTGAACGTTTTACAAAAATCGGAGCCGTCGAAATGGGAATTCTCGCTGCCTGCGGTATAACGAGAGTCAAAGTCATCAGACTCCCGACTGTTGGAATTCTATCGACTGGCAATGAGCTTCAAATGCCCGGTGAACCGCCGAAACCCGGTCACGTTTACGATAGTAACAAAATAACGCTGATGGCAACACTCAAGGAAAATGGTTATAATTCCATTGATTTGGGAATCGTAAGGGACGAGTAAGTGTTCGACGCTTCAAAGTCTGATAAATTTTTCGTTTTCTCTTTAATGCGAAGCTTTTTCAATGATTTTTAAACTTTCAGTTTGCATACTATGATCGAAGGCATCGAAAAAGCTCTGAATCTGGTCGATGTTATAATAACAACGGGGTCCGTATCGATGGGAGACAAAGATATGCTGAAACCAATCCTCAAAGAAATTTTCGGAGCGACTATTCACTTCGGTAACTACATGGAAACATTTGTTTCACACGGCAGATCTCTATCGAGTCGAAATATGCAGGAAAATAACGTTATCACGATGAAAATTACGCATAGAGTATTTCGGAACGTATTTTTTGCACTGATTCTATCCATTAATCGTTGCAAAACTCACAGTCCGATAGCTTAAACGCTCAGACGCTGCAGCGGCGTGAAGAGACACCGTGATATCCATAATTATTATTATTAATATTTTTTAAATAACTTTTTAAAAAATAATAAACTACTCGTGATTATCATCGTGATATCGATCAAAATCCAATCGATCGGGAATCGCGGAGATCGAATATAAAACGTTCTCCGCTTATTGCAGGTCGTGTCAATTTGAAACCTGGAAAACCGACGACATTTGGCACCTGTAATTATGGCGGTAAAAATAAATTCTTGCTGTGTCTGCCTGGAAATCCCGTGTCCGCGACGGTGACTGCCCATCTCTTCGCGATACCGCTGTTGCGTCGTCTCAGTCACGATAATTCGGAGCCGATTTTTGTCAATGCTGAGGTAACCGCATTGTCCTTATTTTTGGAATTATCGGCGACATGAAATCTATAAAAAAAAAAGAATAATGAACTCAATGCGGCTTTTCAGGTAACGACGGACTATAGTCTCGACTCGAGGCCCGAGTACGCGCGGGCGATTCTTAAATGGGATAACGGCAAAGGCAATCCACGAGCTTACAGCACCGGTAATCAAATAAGCAGTAAGTTGCTTAGCTGCAAAAGCGCTAATGCATTGTTGTTGCTGCCTGCGAAAAGCAAACAGAAAACGACGTTAAAGAGCGGTGAAACAGTGTCGGCAATGCTACTTGGATACGACACGAATCCTCTAGTGGCGCTCCAAGTTCTCTGAGAGATTTCCACATTCCAAAACGTACTTTTTGTACGGTCATTCGTCAAAATTGTTATTTCTTATAGTTTGTTACAAAAAAATTTAAATGTTAATAAAGAATATTTTATTATATTTTCGTCTTCGAATGGTTATACTTTTTTTTTTTTTAACTGTAGTGAAACTATTCAATAGTCTTAGACAACGGAATTTAGCGATCTATCAATTCAATTTTAACAACTATTGAGACGAAAACACAACTTTCTGAGATTATTTTTCTTTTTTTTTTTTTATTAATATTTTGTAATAGTTATATTTTTATATTATATGCTTCGTAGTTACGTTTGAAAATAGAAATATATATATATTATTACGGAGAACCGGTGATAAAGTTGAATCTGAATTTTGGGTACGAAATTTTTGTGTTATTTTGGGACGTAATGTTAGTGAGGATCTCATTTAAAAATCCGTCCACTTTCCAAGATAAGAACAATAAAAATATCGAAAAATCTACTATATCGATATACTTTCCATGAAAATTTAATGTTATATATCTCGACATTTTGACGGCGAAATTGAATAAAAATTTTCCGAGACTCTTATTTATCATTGAAAATAGTTGTCACGATTTTAAAATGAAAAATATTGGATTTTTTTTTCAATTGTTTATAGCGTTATTTAAACAATATGCGATAAGAAAACAGAACAGAATTGCGTTTTTATTTTTCAATTAGTATCAATAATAACGATGCATAGAAATATTTGTCAGAATCTGTTTATATATTCGCGTAAAATCGTGAAACATAAATAAATTCCGGTGAAACCGATCACCGAAACTCGTTAATTCTTATGAAGTAACGAAATTACAAAATACAAAATTATTTTCGTCTATTTTTCAAGAAAATAATAATTTAAAAAATAACAATAGTAATATATTATTTTATTAATAGTTATTTTTATAATAATACAATAATACAAAAATATTATTGTTATTATTCTACATATCCTCGATTAGGCTGAAAAAATTATGGATACTTCCGGTATTACGGACTTTTTACTCAACGCCACTATATAGATCGCGTTATTGAAGGTCAGCATGACGATAGACAAAAGAACGGCAGGTAACCTAACATTACAGGGGGAAAGTGTGGACTAAGCGTTTACGGGACTATAGAGAGTCGGATTATCGGGACATTTAACTGTATTAGACAATATATACGAATCGCCTGCATTTCGATTCTTTAATGAATGAAAGATTGCCCTTCATTCCGCGCAGAAGGCAGCAGCAGCAGGAGCACTTTCTCTCCTCTCGAGGTATTTTATCGCGTAGACGATGCATCGAACATCGATTCATCGAAAATCATTCTCGAGAGCGCTTACCGCACACACGACAACACGACGACGACGACGACGACGAGGGGATAAGATAAGACAAGACTCGTAGGCAGTAGTGCGCGACCGACAGAGTGTAGAGTAGAGGGGGTACGATGGGTGGGTGCCAGCGGACTATCGAACTCTCGTATACATTGCATGCTTTTCTCGTTTAGTTGACTGAACCGTATTCAGTTCGGTGCCTATCGCTGCGCGGTAGTCGTCGTGTCGCGGCGGGTGGCCAAGGTGTACGGCAAACATTATTTTTCTCCCCCGTAATAAAAAAAATATCTCGAAAAAAATGGGATACCGTAGCCTGAAATTCGGTACATTCCTGACGACGGCCTTAGTCGTCCTTGTTGCTATTTATTACCGTAACATCGGGGAGGATCTACAGAATCGTCTCATGGCAGTGCTTCACGGTCTCGAAAGACTCGAAACGAAACACCAAATATCCGTAAGGCCTAAAGTTGCCATAGGTTACGGCGCCTGTACCGACGTGTTCGTCGATGCGAAATACCTGTTGACCCATTCCGACGATATCGGACAGCCGGAACATTTCGACGAGATCAAGACTGAGGAGGAGCTTTTAAAGAGCTTCGCTTATTACTTTAGACATGGAGCTGCCGCGGAGTAAGAGATTTTTCCACGACGCGTTTGTTTTTTTCTTTTTTATCGTTTTCGTGTATCGTATTCGTGTAAAATGCGTTTACAATGAGTTTTATAATCATTTCGTCGCTTCCAGACGATATATGACCAACGAGAAACTATTCGACGAACTCGTGTCGAGGGCACGAGCCTTTCCGTCCTCTTACTCGTCCATAGGCGGCAACGCTCCGGTAATGGGACTGAGATTCGCGAGGGAAGGATGCAACGTTATTCTCGCGGCGAAAATGACAAAATCTCTGCAACAAATGATACCCGACTCCGTGCAAGTTGTCGGTGGCGAAGTCGAACACGACGACGTTCATCTCATTTTGGAGTACAAACACGGAGAGGTGTGGGGACCCTACACGAGCGCCAGAGCTAACAGGTAACAACAGAGATTGAATCACGAATATCAATGAAAAACCTTGAAAAATCACGAGTATCAATGGAAAACCTTGAAAAATCACGAGTATCAATGGAAAACCTTGAAAAATCACGAGATCTCGAAAAAACGGCAAAAAATCGCCGCACAAACGACCGCGAGACAATTCTTCATGGACAACTTTGTAATGTTTTTTTTTTTTTTTTTTTTTTTTTCGATAAACGATCGAAGAAAAACCGCGGAACGACCTTCCGCGGGCTATAGAATTCACGTTTTTGTTTCTTCGCATAGGCAGCTTTGTTTTATGAAAAAAATGTATAAAACTATCAGTTTTTTCACGCGATTCCGAATATTGTAGAAAAAGTCTGTGTACTTTTACAATTTTGGTGTCAGTAAGCTTAAAAAAATCTATAAATGTCGATATTAAATTTAATGAGAATCGGTTTGACCGTTTAAATTTTACGCCATTGTTTAATTTTTCAAAAAAAGTTGATTCGCTCAGTATAATGCTTTGAAAACGCCGATAAAAAAAAAACGAGAAATTGATATGCTTATTTAATTCGCATCTTTTTTTTTTGTCACGCGTTCGATTAACGACCCAAAAAAACGACAAAACGCAACATATATTCGCATAAACATGTAAAAACATACGATAAAGTAGTAGTAAAACGAAAATTGTTTTTTTCGCGGAGAGGAAAAAAACCGGAAACAAAAAAACGCGGAGTCGTAAATCTTGAGTAAAATATAGAGACCGCGAGTAGGAGATTCGCGTGGTAAATAGTCGACGCAACTTTTTCTTTAGTCACCTATTCCCATTGAGGGTCTATTTGCGATTGTTTTGTACGGTAATTCTTTGGCACAAAAACGACCACTCGTTTTACATTAATTTAGAGTGCAGGAGCCGAATTTCGATTGAACACACGATGAATGATATGCCTTCTCTCGTCGCAGATATATACTCCACAACGATGCAAACAATCCGACAATAAGTTCGCTGGAGGATTTTGATAAGATATTACCAGACTTCAATCCCGATTTGTTCGTCGTCAGTGGATTGCAAATGATGGATAATTATCCGTTTCGAGAAGGTAGAAACAATAGATGCCGTTCTTTTCGTATGAGCGGCAAAAGAAACGCCGCTCCGCTCCGTTTGCCGCTTTTTTTATAATAATCGAAAAAAAAAAAAAAAGAAAAAAAAAATTCTATCGTCGTATTTTCAGGTGTTCGACGAAGCAGACTTACAAAGATCCAAAAACAAATGCGGGATCAGCCGAGAACGACGAGAATACATTTCGAAATGGCATCCTTCGCCGAGGAGAGTTTGCTTTCCGAACTTCGCGATACCGTGATACCATATGCCGATAGTCTCGGAATGAACGAACAGGAGATAGCGAATTTGTATAATTCGATGTATTATGGAAATATCTCGCTGGTCGCGAACTCGACACCGAGAGTTGCCACGATTTTGGATTACATGAGAGTACTTTTTAAACTCATAAGAACAAAAGGCGCGACGATCGCGGAGGCTCGTGATTTGACGAGAATTCACGTTCACACGTTGGCCTATCAAGCGATATTGACTGTTAAACATTCTGCATGGAAAAACACGATGGCAGCGGCGGCCAAAGCTTCGCTCACCGCTCATCGTCATGTTTGCGGAACGAACAACGTGAGTTTCAAACGGTTACGCGAAACTCGAAAGTTACAGGAGTTCCGAGTGAATGGTACTTAATGGCCTTTTTTTTCTATACATTTCTTCTTTTTTGTTCAATAGATCGATCTGCGCAAAGCGACCCTCATAATGGACGACAGTTTCTCCACGTCTATTAAATCCGGTACCAGAATACCGTTAAACAGCGAAAAACCGGTTTCCTGTTGGGACGAAATAATCAAAACTGGAAATGACAAGATAATGGTAGAAATTTGCGTTGCGCCGGTACTCGTTTGCACCGAAGCCAGTCAGACCGCCGGCGGTGGCGACAACATTTCGAGCGCCGGTCTTGTTTTGCAAATATAAAAACGACCCTTTACCGCTCAAACACCTTTCCTTATTCAACGAAATCACATCCCGCAATTAGTAGCGTAAAATCGAAGAACAAAAAAAAAAAAAAAAATACTCACGATAATTCGCATTCCCCGTTTCACGAAAAGAACCAAAATCATTCCGCCCCTCGGAGACCACGAGGAACGTGCAATATGTTAAATTCCAAATTCGCATTAGGATCCGTATTGATCCGTTATTATACGTTTTTTTTTCGTTTTTAGCGTAGAAATTAAGAAGGGAGAAAAAGCATTTATACTATTTGATTTACAACGGGAAAGCGTGCAAGACAACGCGTTGTGTCAATCGTTTTGTTTACGCGCGATTGACGATAACGAATTTAATATATCTGACGAAACATCGCATTTGTGTTGTGGAGGCAACAAAAGAATTTGGAATCCTGAAAAAATTCGATAACGAATCGGGAAAACAATCGAAGTTGATTTTGCATTTGGTTTTTTTTTTTTCGAGTTTTATTTAAAATCTTTCCAATTTTTCTAATTAATTTCAGAAGTCTCCAAAATGTCCATATTTTTTCCTTCAATTTGGCGTTTTTTTGGAATTTGAATTTTTTTGGTCTCCACAAGAAAAACGAAAAGTTGATTGTTGAAGTGTTGGAAAAATCGCGCTTCATTGTCGTATTAGTACGTTACGCCGTGTATGTGCCATAAAAATTATATACAAGACGAAAGAGAAAAAGAAAAGACGATACTTGCCGTTTTGTTGATCGTTTGTGAAATTTATAAAAATGGACGCAGAGAGTTTATCTCAATTATCGAACTATCGTAATAATGTGATATATATAAATAATTTAGTCAAAATGATCGTTATGTTACGTAGATTGTGTACGTAATATATAAGCCGCACGAAAATGCGTTATCGAAAGCTGCCTAATCGATAAATCCGCTCTTTATGTCGACACGACAAATGTCGAATAATTTATGGCCGTTCGTTATGAAAAGAACTATATTTTCTTGTTTCGCGTTTTTTTTTTCCAAAACTTTGGAACTTTTCCGATGATGATAAAAATTAACAATAATTAAAAAAAAATTATTTCTAATTTTAAAAATAGTCATCGTCGTTTTTAAATCGCTCAACGATACTTTTATATCGACGAACGATGAACAATTCGCGATCGCGTCGAATTATAATATTACGAAAAAACTTTATTAAGTCACTTTTTTCGTGCACCAAAAAAAAAAAAAAAAGACAAATACCACAGAAATTACTTAATTTAATTAATTAATTTTTTTGTCTTAAAGAGATTTTTCGTTAAATTTTTTTTTTTTTTTTTCAATTTGCTTAATTGAATTGCGAAGTCTCGTATTAACAATATAATTCCTTAAAAATGGTATCTTTTTGTGCGAACGGCCATATTTAATAACAGTTTCCTTGCCTCGCATTGAATATTCACTATTCTGCTACATTCATTATTTAAGAATTAATTACTCAACCACTCGACTACAGACTGTGCGGCACGCAACCAAATGACCTAAGAGCGAAAGAGAGTTAAAAAAAAAAAAGGAATATACTTATACCGTTCACCGCTATTTACGATGGTTTATGATTCGCAATAGGATTTAATAAAGTTTACGATATACACGATAATTAAAGTGTAGCATAGTTTATTCTCACATTCTTTCGTCTTCCGCTATTGAAATTTACCTTCTAAATTCCTTTCGTAAAAATATTACAAGGTAACAATCAAAATCGGATAATTTCATTGAAATTCTTACATGTCTAATTAATGCGGAACGACTCTCGTCGCGGGTAGGAATAACAAACATCCGTTTATTACTATTTTTTTTTTATTTATAAATTTCGGAACGATTGAATGCATAACATTCAAGAGCCCCCGACACATCGCGCGAAAAGCATCGATGAACAAGGAATGTCCGATCGCCGTGTTTCGGTCATTTAGAGTTTCGTATTATTATTTTTTTTTCGTCTCAATATATAGTTTTCAATAATCTTTCTTTCGCTTTTTTTTTTTTTTTTTCTCTCATTTATTTTTCATATGAAAACAAAGCCCGCGAATGCATATCCGTGGACGTCGCGCTGACCGTTCAATTGCGAAAAATCGTCAAATATCCCCGTCCGATCGATTCGTCCATTGAGATTAATAATTAAAGAACAACGTTTCGCCTAAGCAATTCGTTAAGTTACAGCATCCGATAATCCGTCCTTTCGTATTTCAATTCTTTGCTTTTTCATCACCGAGCAAAGTCGCAAAAATGCGATTATGGTCGTCGTTAATGTCCGTACAATGAATTAAATCGTCGAATTCTCTGAGTACTCGAAGAACAACGCTTTACGTGAGAAAATCGGTTAAATCTTTCAAGTTTACGCGTTTCGATTTATTTCGGCCATTTTGAAATAATCGCTTCAATGAAGAAAAAAAAAAAACAAAAATTCTGTCCCCTCCCGTGAAATTGTAAAACGGGTTTGATAAAAAAAAAAATGAGGTTTCGCGATTAAAAGATAGTATCGCCCTCGTCGATTCCGAGCATTTTGAGATCGTCGGGTCCGGGTTGCGCCTCGTTGTCGGTATCCGCTTGAGTGATCTCCGGCGGTGGATGATCCATGTATTCGGGACCGTATCCGACGCACCCAAGCATACTGTACATCGATGCGTACATAACGCTCGTATCCGGTAGACAGGGTTGACTGGCCGCTTTGGTTTCCGGTGTCTCCTCCTTGGGGAATATTATATTGAGTGCTTCCTGCAAATCGTCGGGTAGCGGTATGCTGGGATCCGGACGTTTTTCCGCCGGTTCAGGAATGTCGGATAAATCCGAAGCCGACGGATCAACGACGGCGGATATCGGAGGGGGTGGACCATGCGCTTGAGCATAAGATGCCGCAGCGGCGGCGAGGGTGAGACCCTCGTGAGCGGCGACATAGGGGGCATGAGTTTGCGTCGGGGGCCGTACGGCAAAGCGCGTAGCGGCCGGAACGAAGGGCGGAGGATTAGTGGGTATAAACGGAGGCGGACGATTCGGGGTGAAAATCGGTTGGGCGGCGATTTGCACAGCGGGTGGTGGTTGTTGGGTGGCGGCGAAAGTCGGAGGTGGTCTGGTCAACGCTGGGGGTGGATGAGACGGTAGAGCGGGTAGTTTAGCCGGTATGGGTTCGGGTTGTTTGTGCTGTTGTACGATCGGTTCCTCGATAATCGTTTCCTCGGACTGATCCTCGATCTCCATGTCGACGACCTGTTGGGTAGTCAGCGGTGTCTGTTGTGGCGGCGGCTTCGCATCGTTGCGTAGCACCGGCGGCGGTGGCGCAACGAGTATCTTCATTGGTGCCACTTTCGCTGGAATGCTGTTATTCAGATTAACCGGTGTCGCGAGCTTCGTGATGTGTACAACGCCAGGCGGATTTATTATCTCGCTCGGCACCTTTGGCGTGTCCTCGAACTTACTCTGCTGATATGGTAGCGGCGCTATGTCCGCTTTATCCGACATCTTTGGCTCTTCAATTTTTTTCTTGAATAATGGTAAACGTCCGATGAATGGAAGTTTTCCCTTTGTTGCCGGTTGTGTTGGTTTCTTCGATTGGGCCGCGCTGCCCTTTTTCAATTTCGTTGCCGATTCGTTTGTTTTTTTCTCAAATTTTGACTCGTCGTTCGATGAATTATTGTCCTCGCGTCTCGCATCCTTACCGCTGTATTTGTCGCTGTAGTTGCGCTTTGGACTATCGCGATCGCGCCAATTTCTATCGCGTCGCGGTGACTCGTTGGAGTAACGACTCTTACGGCGATCGTCATAGTAATCGTTGTCGCGATCGCGTTCACGGTCGCGATCGCGATCTCTGCCACTCCCGCCACGGCGTCTCTCGTATCTGTCCGATCGATCGTATTTCTCATCACGACGGTCGTACTTTCGTTCGCGTTGCTCTTCCTTTCCGTAACGATCTCTGTCGCGTTCTCTTTGCTGTTGTTGCTGCTGTTGTTGTTGTTGCTGCTGATGATCCTCGTCCTTCTCGACGAGCTTAGCGTCCGCTGGTTTTGCCGACATGTTAACCTGCTGCTTCGTCCAGAAACCCATGTGAGGCTTTGGCATCTCTTCGGGTTTTGGCAATTCGATTGGCTTCGTTGGGGTTACGGGGGTTTGCGATTTTTCTTCGTCTTTTTTTATCCAAAATGACTTTGGCGGCTCCTTGGGACCCCACGCCTCGAGACCTTCCGCGGGTTTCTTATTCGCGTTTTGTTTAATGTCCTCTTTCGCCGGTGGCAACGGCGGCGCAACCTTATCCAAGCTTTGCCTTCTGTTACCGCTGTTCTTCATTTCCTCCTCCTGTTTTGCCTTTAGTTTGTCTCTTATCGAATTTAACAACTGTCTATCGTCGTTTTCCGGCGGTGGCATTTCCGGGGTTGCAGGCGTTTTTACCTGCGCCACCTGCGCCCAGTTTCCCTTCAACTTTATTCCGTGATAATCGATCTCCTCGTTCAATATCGCTTGCGTTGAGGCTTTCATTTTGTTTCTCATCGCAACGCGAATACTCCTCGACATGTCCTGATCGGAATCCGTCTCTGTGTTCTCGGTATCCGTCGTTGATTCACTCGCGCTACTACGATTTTTTCGCTTCTTCGATTTTTTCTTATTCTTTTTCGATTTCTTTGATTTTTTCGGCTTTGGCGGAGGTTCATCCTCCTTCTGTTTTTGCAACTCCATCTGCATCTGTTTGTGTCTCTCCTCCGAAAATGCTTTCTCACGATCGGCCATCCAATCGGTCTCCCAGTGTGGATTTTGCTCGACGAAACGCTGATGGAAACAAAAGAAGAAAAACACGACGAGAAGAGAAAAATTGTAGAAATCGTTCATCGATATCGCAGATTTGTTTAACAGGGTTGTTGCGCAATAAGTATTTCGACATTTTCTCAATTTTCACCACGTTTTACACAAAGATTTTACAAATATTCCAAGAAGAAAATAAACTTATGAATCATAATTGTACTTATATTCATCAAAATGTATCGGTAAGTCATTAAATTAGCAGAAAAATGCTTCGAAATTTCGATCGTTCATAAGCGATTCTTTACTACGATTCGCCGGAAATTAATGCCACCAGTTTTTTTTTTTTTTTTTTTCCTACAAACTTAGATACGTATGCGGCGGTGGTATGGCACACAACGCTATTTAGAATATCGCTTTGGAATATTGAAAAAAATTGTATAGTAAAAAGGGACAAAAGTCTGTATAGTTGATTCGAAATTTGAGAAGTCTATTTTCGCTTTGATGTGCCGCTTACCGAAGCTATCGAATTTTCTTTCATTTTCCACGGACGGTTAATTTTTTATTTTTTTTTCATTGCGTTAAACATAAATTACAGAAAAATACTATATAAAAACCAATAATTATTTTAAAGTATCGCCACGTGATAAATGCAGATAATTAAAAAATTGTGTTGTGTTAATTGTTAAAATTGTTAATTTTTGTTGTTGTGCAATTGTAATTGTTGTGAGAAGAATTGTCACGAATCTTCAAGATTTTCAGAAATTCTCACATCGGCAACAACCCGGTTAAGCGAATCATAAACATTCAAAAAACTTAATACTCACCGAAAAGTTTTCGGAGTGTCGTTTCGACTTCAGATGCAGACTGGCGCAGTGAAGATCGCCGATCCAAGAGTCGCAGAGTTTGCAGTACCACGACGTAGCGGCGCTGAAGAACTGCAATCCTATAACAAGAATAAAGAAAAATGGCATCAGTCAACACCGTGGCTTTGGAAAGCGGGTTAAAAAAAAAAAAAAGAATTTCGATAAGTTCATAAAGAATGACCTTGTGCTCTGCCGCAATACACTCAAGTCACTGAAAACAAAGATTTTATATTATATTAAATTGCCATTTTTTTTAATTAACATTGTCACGATTATTACGCATTGCCCATTTTTTTTTCCACGCGTGTGAATCTCTCCGGAGGGGCGGTTCGCACTAAGTCGCTTTCCTGAAAAGAGGGGAATCAGGTTGATGCGTCTCTTTTATCTTTATTCCACAAAACAAATTCGTACATTTTACAGTTATTAATTACATTTCTATGTACACGCGATACTTAACGTATCACTGAATTTCGTCGTAGATGCATTTTTTTTTTTTTTTTTTAATAATTAATATACTGCACTTGACTGATAGTCGATGATTTATCATTTTTTTTTTAAATCGTTTCGTTAAGGTAACGTATTCCATGCATCCGTGGCTCGATTTTCAATATTCTCGATCTTCGGGTTCTCGTCGTCGTCGATTTATCGGCAATGCGTATCGCGTCGCACAAAACCTTTGGCGCGTATTCTTCGATTCGGAAAGAGTCTTAACTCGACGACCAGACAATTACGACATATTTTACATTGTATAATATCCAAAAATTCTTACGATTTCGATAAATAAACACACCGGTTGCAACAACTTAATCACATTCGGTCGCAACTTCATTCCACAATATCACGATATTCATTCACTATGTATACGAAGTAAAATCCACAATAATAGTTATCACTTATAATGACATTATTTTCATTATCCGTTTTTTTCACCACTGATGCCGATGGTACCCAACAGTTGCGACAATGAATTTGATTTTTTTTTTTCGTTTGCTTCTCGATGCGTCGATCGTATATCTAAATCGAGTGAACGAGGAAGTGCAACGAAGAACGTTGCTTTTGCACACAGCAATTGGTTATTAATCGGTTATAATCGTCTCGCTTTCGCCCGGTGATATCCGTTCTCTCGATTGGTTTCTCAACGTTGCTTAACGACTGTGCAGAGGGAGAGCCCCGTTACGGTAAAATATCGCTGGAAAAATTCGCCCCTTCGCCGGCACGAGGACTTTCGATATCCCAATCATAAAATTCAACGCGACGCGGATGAAAATACGCGAAATAACGAATGCAGATTACGTGATAAAACGATTTTTTTTTTTTTTTTACGAAAAAAGGAATAAATCGAAAGTGATCGCGCGAGCGATAACAGCGAAGACAATTGGTCGCGCAATCTTCATCGGCGCAGGCCGCGCGGTAGTTCTTCAATACATACCGAGGACAACACAGTGTCAGTGCACAAGCTACGGAATTGTATACTATTAGTTAAAGTATCCATCGAAAGCGTAATCGTACCTTTTATTGGTGTTCGTTTAGTCGGCAGTCCTGGATAATAGGGCACTTCCTTTTCCGTTCCCTCGCCGTTGCGCTCGTGCCACGGCATATCTACGATCTTGCGTTCCTGTTTTTTTTTTTTTATTTTTTTTTTTTCGAAGAAATAATAACATTTATTAATCACAGAATTTTTTGGTTTGGGTTTTTTGCATATTGAACACCGGATATCGTACGTTTAACAAGAATAATAAAAAATAGGAGTTCGTTAAAAAAAAACTCGCTTTTCCTCACTCACAGTATCGCGTGAATTCCTTGCGGAAAAATTAATATAAAAAAAAAAAAAATTGAGAATCAAAGACCGAATTGCGTGATATGCGTGTTAGTTTTTTTTTTTTCAATTTTTTTTTATCTACGTCGCTGAGTCGCCTTCACAATTTTTTTTCTGCTTTATCGTTATTATTCGTTGTTACCGATAATTTTAATCAGTTATTCGAAGAATCTATTCTCGACTTAACTAATGTTTGCTAATGGGAATAGAATCATTTATTTAAACTCACCAAACACGCTTCTTTGTGCTCATTCGTGTGTAGATGATTCAAGTATTCCTTAGCCGTTTTCGGAAAGATATCGCAGACTTTGCACCAATGCATCTCGGGATCATAGTGCACAAAATTATACATAGGCTTCGAGTCCTCGATTGTTTTTTTCTCTCTTTCGCCTTTCGCGTCCTTCTCGCTGTCCGACATCGACGCATTGCCGGGGGACTCTGACTTGCATTTGGGAAACTCTTCTTTGGGACTCTTCGGACGTTTCAATGGCGCGTCCGGCTTGAATTTGCTCCTTAGATCGTCCACCGTCGCTTTGTCGCCGATAATACCCGTGAGCATGTCGATCACGTTATGGATCGATTTCATCTTATTCTGTATCTCAATCTGTAATAAAAAAAAAAAAATGAAAAAGAAGTATTAAAATAATGTTTTCGAGAAAACTCCTTTCAATTTTATTTTCAATTTCCACAACTTTATTTTACTTTATCGATCAAATGTATGAAATTAATTAATAATTAATTTAGTTCACATTAATAAATTAATCAATTTTTTTATTTTACTTTATCGATCAAATTTTTTTTGTTTTTATTTAAAAAATAATAGAATTTTTTAAATCTCATAAGAAATATTAAGAAATCGAAAAAAATTAAATAGTCCGCTAACACCATTATCATTCGGAACTTTTATTGTAAAGATAATTACCTGCAGCTTTTGATTCTCCTTAACAATACGATTGTTCTCGCGACCGCCTTCTTTTCCGATTTCGTCGCATTGCTGTCGCAATATTTCCAATTCACGCTGTAGCGTCGTCGATTTCTTGACGTACTCCTCGCGCTGCTTAGCCAGTGTAGCTTTTTGCTGTTTAACTTCAGCAGCGATAGCTGCTCGGTAATTAAAGTATAAATTAATTAGTGAGAACCACAAATAAAGCAGATAGTTACGTTCGATTATCGTAAGCGCACCTTCTTTTTTAGCGTCTTCCGGTCGCGACGTTGTCACGGGCAATGTAGTTGTGCCGGAATCGGCTGATCTCGTTGAATCTTGTTGCGGCATCGTCGGTGGTGCCTGTTGATTATTGTACGGAACCTGACCGGCCTGCCAGTTCGGCGGTGGATAATCCTAAGAAATCGAATATCGTTCGCTCATTTCACGGGGAACCAAAATGAGTTTTTTCATTTCGTTTTTTTTTTTTTGTTGTTGTTTTTCTTCGATGCCCCCTTACCTTTTCCCCCATCCACACAATTGGGACATGAAGAGAGAACACATTACACGTCCAAGCGGTCGCTCGGCGTTTTCCGTTGTTGACGCAGATTTTGGTTTTTTTTTTTTTTTTTTTTTTTTAATACGACAAATCACGCGCAGTTTTTTTTTTATACTTACTCAGTCCCTTCGGGACAAAGTTGCAGAGCCCCCGAGACATAAGCGACAAGATTTTTTTCGTGCTACGTGCGAGTCTCTGGGGGGGAGGAGGGAGCTACGCTGCCGAGTGCAGAAAAATCGTATTCGCCGATGCAATCTCTTCGTAATTTAAACGTTTCGCGATTTCTTTAGAATCAGCGTTATTTCGTGAGCGTGCAATATCGAGTTTGCGTTAAAAAAAAAAATGTTCCGAGGTCAAGAGAAGAATCCGCGCGATTCGCGAGACTGTCGTTAACGCAAAGCGGTAATGTTTTTCTTCCGCACGATTCTCGCTGCTCGTTGTCGCTCGTGAAATTACCGCGAGTCAAAGACGATTGGCGTAGCGTAATTCCTGCGACGCATCTTCGATCGGAGAACGGGCATTTTTTAAAACAAAGCCGCGTGTTACATTTTTTTTTCAAACGATTAACAGATTATCAAAACGATCATCTAATTAATCCCTAAACGATCGCACTGTAAATCGTCACGCTAACCGCGTCGTTCCGGAGTCATTCGCCTCAGACCCTTTTTTTTTTTCTCTTATATTTATTTTCGGAATCATCGAAAGTCTGGCAAAAATTCTGTTCATACAAAATTAATATTCGAGTGTAAAAAAAAATATCGAAAGTGTTGATAAAAATATTATACAAATAAATAAAAAAATAATATCTATATATCATATTCATTGATTGAAATATTATCGTTTATATCAATATATTCACGAAATATTTCAATATTTTGTATGCTTGTTTTTTCTTTAGTAACAAAAAAAAAATATTTTATAATTTTTTTTTTTTTTTTTTTTTTTTCAACGCCAATTTTGTCAATAATATGAAAAACGGAAATTGTCAGTACGTAAAAAAGCCCAATATGACCGATTAGCATTTTAACAGGCAAACAACATATGAATTTATGAACAATGCTTGTCGATAGCGTCGTTTTAATACGATAAATGCTGTTGGCTACGATATAAGAATAACTGCGTTAAGAGCGTTAACAAAAAGTCAACTTACGCTGCGATATCCGGTGGCTGGTTGCTGATAACTATAGTCATATCCCTGATTGTAGTTGTAGTTGTAGTTATTGTATCCCTGATTGTAGGCAGAAATTGGTGGGGGCGGTTGACTGGTATTCGGAGGAGGTGGCGCCTGTCGATTAAATTTTTTTGATAGAAAAACGTAACATTTGGACAAAAAAATAATAATGATAATAGAGGATTCTTTAGTTACCTGGTATTGATTGTGAACAGTGGAAACGTAGCCAGCGGACGAAGAATTCGACGACGGTGCTGGAGGTTGGTTCGTCGCAGCCTGTTGCTTCCATTCCTGACCTCTGCTTGAATCTTTCCTCCGTCTCTCTCTGGATCCCGATCGTCTGTCTCTCGATCGCGATCTTCGATATCTCGATCTTCTCGGGGACGGTGATCTGTCGTACTTTCGCGAGCGTCTTCTGTGCGACGAGTCATCGGAATCCGCGCTCGGACTTCGCGGTCCCTTTCGTCTGGATTCTTGCTCCATCGTCGTGACTCGTCGTGTTTCGCGACGTTGTGTGAATTATGTAAAGCCTTTGCGCAAAAACCGAACGGTACTTTTAATGACCGATGTAATAACCGCGGATGGACGATGATCGAATCGATTTGATTTGCCAATGCCCGGCCGGTTCTTGTCGGCGTGGACAATGCCGTGTCGCGCGATTGACTAGATATCAACAATCGGCCGCGACTCCCGGCTTCGCGCGATTGTTCGGAAATAATTCCGAACCTATTTGCTCGTCAAAGTTCTCGCGTGCGATAATCTGTGGCAATGGTAACTCGCGATTCACGGGCTTCGAAACTTTGATTAAAAAAAAAAACGGCCGAGGACGCATAGAGCTAACACATCGCGGCCATTACCAAGATTGACCGTACCTAAATCTCATAAACTCTTGCGATGCGTCCGCGCGGCAACTCTTTTACGCCACGAAAATATCGCACGCCTCTACACCGAAGTACAGTGTCTCGTTTCGCGTGGTGGGGGAGCGCAATGGATAGGGTGAATTTCTAACGCTGAGCACAGAATGTATTTTCAAGTATTTGTCGCTGTCGATTTTACCGACTTCTCATTTATAACCGGAACGTACACCAATGAGGAGGGGGCGACCGGAAGTATCGAATAATTGTGTACAAGTGTGCGCGACTGTTCTTCGCGCATGTATCGCGTCGGGGCGGCTCTTGCCAGCGATTTCCTGTACAGCGAATCGTCCATTTTTCTAGACACGCGCAATGGAGAAAGAGCCATCTTGTTTGGGAAGCCGACGTGGCTGCCGGCTTAGACGTAAAATCTTCATTCGCGATGAAGGCCTGTGAGTATTTTTATTTTTCACGATACAAGTAAAACATTATTATTTGTCGTTTCGATCGAGATTAATTCTTGTTTCGACTATTTCGTTCTCCTCGTGGAGTTATCTATCCTATCTACCTATGTAACTATCTACCGCGTGTCTACAACTTGCCGCGTCCCGAGGATTATCCGATTTTATTTACCCGCGATAGTTATTGCACAAACAAACTTAATGTAAACGTCAACTGGGGCAAATTAGGTATATTATTCTCGATGTATATCGAAAATATAGAGAAATTACATGGACGTGATGCGCGTTTTTTTCGTCACCTACAATTACGATTCAATGAAGTATTAATATTTATATATCGTTAGCGCCGTAACGTTTGGCTAGTAAGCAAAAACGAAATAAAAAAAATCGCGATATCCGATGTTTTGATGACGTGGAAATTCCGTTCATTTTCGTTAACGGAGCAATGATAAGGGTGTGCTGCAGCGAGATGAATCAGAATACAAAAATATTAGTATACTGACAGAGATTTCTTTCGTATGTGAAAAAAAAAGTAAGAAAAATGTTCTCGTTTCAGTTGTATGGTTATTCGTCGTCTCAACGGCTCTAACGACAGTGTTAGCGGCCCAAGACACTCCAACTTCAACGAGTACTTACCTCACTGAGTCTGACAAAATACGATTGAAGAAAGTCATTGAACCGGGTTTCGCATTGACCGACGCAGCGTCTACGTATTATGCAGTTATTGGGCACAAGTTGCTGCAAGAGCCGATACCAAAGCCTGTGGTGAGTCTTTTGAACAAAATAAATATATTCTTTAAACTTTTTTTTTTTTTTTTTTTTAATTGAAAAAAAAATTAATTTAAAAATTTTATGAAAAATAAAAAACGAATAAATGAAAATCTTATTATCATTGAATGATGTAAAATGCAAATGTTGATTGTATGTGATTCATTGATTAGTCTTACTGACGATGATAATAACGTCTATACATTTTTTTTTTTGTACATAAAAGAAACTATTATAGACAATAAACACGAGAAAATTGCCTTTTTTATTTTTCAGGATATTTGCAAATATCTCGTAAAAACGGCCGGTAACAACGCTGATCCGAGTCCGGAAAATATCTACTACATTGTTTCAGCATGGAAGGCACTGGGAACGTGCGAAGCGCTGCCCACGGCCGCGTTAACAAAGGTATTAAAAATTCGTCATTTGAAAAAACGAATTCAGGCAAAAAAAAAGCGTTTTGTTTCTTTTTGTTTTTTTTGTAAAAAAAAATCTTTAGAAATTCCGCCTATACGATTGTTTGTCAGAATGTTCCGATCACGTAAAAAAATCGATTTTTTTTTGTATTTCGATATATTTTATGCTTATTTTTCCTAATTGAAAAAAAAAAAAAAATGGGACTTCATTTTTTCATTTTAAGATCTGCGGAATTTTTCTTTTTTTGCATAGTCAGAAAAACTTCGCGAACGAACGCAGGAATTAAAAATGCACACACCATTCTTAACGCGTACATTTTAGATGATTAACAATTTTTTACTTTCGTTCTTCTGTAAATAAAATATGGAGAAATCTTGTAGAATAATGATTAATATTATAAATTATCGAAAGGCCACGAGATTCCAAGGAGAGATTGATAATTCGATTATTCTCCGCTAGGCATTGAAACAAGTTATCGAAAGCGATTCATCCACAATCGCCGAGTTGTATCACGCGGTCTCGGCGTACACGTCGTTGTCGCAAAAACTCACCGA
Organism: Buathra laborator; assembly: GCA_934046635.1. Classification (NCBI taxonomy): domain Eukaryota; kingdom Metazoa; phylum Arthropoda; class Insecta; order Hymenoptera; family Ichneumonidae; genus Buathra; species Buathra laborator. Next base: position 16,515,896 of record OW203892.1, read on the forward strand.
TTCCATGACAACGAAATTGGTGAAAACCGTGCAAGCGGCGTTGAAGAAAGATGACAGTCTTTCGAGGTAAGTCTATCGTTCCTCTCGGCATTTTTTTATTTTTTTTTCGTATCCTGGAATTATCTATTAATAGCATTCTTTATTTATAGTCTGGGATATACTTTCCACATTGGAGCGCTTTTGGGACCCGCCGGTTCCTTTGCTCTCGAGAAAATCGAAGACGCGATTGTTCAGGCCGACGAGGTCGACGGGCGTTTCTTACAATTCGAAGGTGGACTTTCCGTCACCGGTAAGTGTCCCGATATTTATTTGTTTATTTAGTTAAAAGAATAAATTTTTTGGAAAAAAATTGAATTTTCAGTTAATTTATTTATCACTTTATTAATTATAAATTGAATTGATAGTAAGAATAATTATAATTCATTTTTTTATAAATATTTTTCGTTCAAATGATGTTAAATAAAACTTTCGTTCTTCTGGATGAACAGTGTAGAAAGATTAAAATATACTGATGAACATGATATTTCTTGACCGGTTCTACGGGGAACAGAAAAGAATATTTTTCATAGTACGTTTTTTTCTAATCCGCAGGTCTGGTGATTGACGGAATAGCGAAGCTCTCAGCATCCTTGAAGAAGAATCCACCGGTAACGGGTCAGCAGATCGTCAAATTGTCGAGTTATCTTTTGTCTCGTCGTTCCGTTCAAACGCCAAAGGGCGTTGTGAAGCTTCTATCGGCCCTAACAACTCTGGCGAACAATGAGTTCAACAAGCCGATCTGCATAACTCTCGCAGAAGGTGGAATAATTGTTTCCGCTCAGCAGCCACTCGTTAGCGTTAAAGTCTGTGACATTCTCGGAAGACCGCTACCCGCTAAACCCAACGTCGTGGCAAATTCTGCAACGAGAACCGGTGACGATGTCGTTGTCATAAGCAAACAGAGCTTCGCGCCATCGCCCAATGACAAGTGAGCGACAGAAAAATTCATATCGTTTTATATCGTTAAGTTTAGCTGTTTTCTTAAAACTTTTGCAAATCCCCAATTTTTTGCTGAATTCGCGCAAATTATCATTGCGATATCAGTTATACGCTTGGGGTATATTAATTTTCTCGTTTAACTCGCTATTACAAAAATCTTATCTATTCTCAGATATGATTACTCGCGAGTTTTACGGACATATGTCCCATTACGATACTTAAGGGGTCTGCATAAGCTTAGGGCCCGAAAAACCGTTCATTTTATATATTTTTCCGTCGAGAATATTGGGATTCCGCGGTCGAGATTTTCCTACAATTAATGCAAAGTTTTGCTAAGCTTCAGTTTTTTAAATCTTTTTAATATTGATAAACAATAGCGTTATTATTTTAAAAAAGTGGGTAACAATAAAAATTTGAAAAAAATGGGCGTTTAGAGTATTAATAGTGGAAATTAGACGCCTTCACAAAAATCGCCAAAACTCGGTAAATTTTCGAATTTTTACAAATTCTCTGATGAAAATTAAAGTTAAAATGTTGCGCTATAAAATCGATATAAAAAATATTAAGTTTTCGAAATTTCAAGCTTATCGACCCCTTAACTCAGCAATTCGTTTCTCCGTTATTATTGATATCGAGAAATATAACGTTAAAATTTCGTCAACAGGACTCTCTTCACGATGAATCTAATGGACATCAAGCCGTATCGCGGTTTCTACAAGATATCGGTATCCGCCGGTACTGTTTCCAACACCGTCACCGTGAAGGTACTATCCGAAGTACAGGTGAATTATCTCGAGATCGGTACCGGCGATGCCGATCAGACGACTCAACCAAAGTTGGTGAAGTAAGTATCGGTTATCCATTGATCGTTACTAGTGGCGGCTGTCCTCAACGATAATAATGCGTAAATCGCGTGATAAGCTGAAATTTCAATATAATTGTATTTATTGCAGAGTTGCCTATCCGAAGAAGTTGTCCGACAAACTGGAAGCCGATTCCCAACAGAAACTCGTCATAAGATTTCTGTTGCGCGACACGGCGAGTGAAAAACCTATGCGGGTTCATCAGGCGTTTGTGCGATTGTATTCCGTTTCTAAATCCGCGGATGCAAAACAGGGCCGCGAAATTATCTTCGTCGCTGAGCCGGACGCGTCGCACGTTTACAAGTTCGACATGGTATGTCGTCATACAGCTTCGTTTCTCTATAAAAGCGAATACAATATTCACAAATACCCCTTTTTACGTTGTTCTCCACTACGACGTTCGTCGGTTGGACTCGTAAAGGAATAGAAAAAAAATTATGAATTATTTCATGAAATTTAATGGATCGTTCGTCTTTACAGCCGGTGGCCAGCGCAGGACAAACATTCGGCTACGAGAGCGGCGACTACAACATCGAATTAATAGTCGGCGACGCTATACTCAGCAATCCATTCCAGTGGACTCTCGCAACAGTTAGTCTCAAATTTCCCGAACCATCGGGAGCGGAAGTTGCCGCGGCGGACAAGTCGTCCGCGTATAAACAGAGACCTAACGTTTACACGCCTAAACCCGAAATACAGGTAAAAATTTAAGATTTAATCAACCGGTGATGATAAACGGGCCGACATTTTTTCATTTCCTAAAATGCAACGAGTGACCGAATGAGAATTTTTAAGTACATCAAACCAATTATATCTGAAAAGATGAAAAATCCATAAATTCTAATGAATTATGTTAAATAAAAAAAAGGGCCTTAATACCGATGCTTTTCTTGATTAAAAAGGCGTTAACACGATTTTTGCCACAAATTTTAAACTATTGGGCCGAAATTTGCTGGGTAATCGAAGTTTTATTCAGAGTCAGTGCTCGTTAGCGGCAGAGGTCAGAATATACTTTTGTCACCTCCAAAACACTGGCATAACAACGGCGACAGTGCGCTATCACTTTTTCATCGAGATATTTATTACTCGATAAAAATCGCGCGCTGTGCCTACACTATAAATAAATTATCGACGTCAATTTTACGAATTTAGAGGATAAAAAGTGTACAGTCACATTAACGCAAAAATTAATAAATAATTATTTTTAAAATTTTTTAGCACATGTTCCGCGAGCCGGAGAAGCGACCACCGGTATTCGTCTCCAATCTCTTCACGGGTCTGTGTCTTGCGCCCGTATTGCTGCTATTGATACTCTGGGCAAAGCTTCAAGTCAACGTCTCCAAGTTTCCCTTTTCCCTCAGCGCGATAGTCTTTCATCTCGGCTTGGGAAGTGAGTATTAGGCGCACACGACACGCGGAAAAAATTAAAAAAAAAAAAAAGTTTGCTGCCCGATGCTTGACAGACGATTCCTAATTAACTGAATCGAATTTGTTTTCAATCGGGCAAATATTAAATATAATGCGGATTTTTCATAAATGTGACGAGTTAATACGTCATATTTACATCCCTATTTTTACAACAATTACACATTCATTTACTAAAGGTCGCCGCGTTTTATTTCGTTCTCGAGACCAACGCGAGTCTTACGATATAATCCTTTCGTAGTACAGTCTGAATACACGTAAAAAAATTAACCATATAGAAAATTAAGCAAAATTAAGAAAATATTGATTTTGATTTTTTTCAGAATTTTAGGTAATGTTTAAAATTTGCAAATTTTACATTTTTTCAAAATGTTTAACGCTGTATTTGCGAATCTATTTGATCAATGTTCCGAAACAAAAAATCATACATATTCAGAAAAATTAACAAATCATTTTCCTTAAAAAAAAAGTGGAGTTGCCGGGTAATTTGTTGAAAAATTTCGTTTTTTTTTTCATTAATTTGTAAATAACATTTTGTAATTATTATTATGCAAGATCAATATTTTTAGCATCTGTATGCTCGATTTTTTCGGATTTTTATCGCATCTATATCCTGTCTATTCTCTCTGAATCTCATGTGCCGTCAGACTGGACTACGAAAGGAATACCTTAATAGGTTTTAATACGTTATTATACATTATTATCCGCTAATTAATACTTTTTTTTAACATTTCGTTTTTCAGGCATTTTCGTTCTCTTCGGAATCTTCTGGCTGAAGCTCAACATGTTCGTTACACTGCGATATCTTTTCGGTCTCGGAATCGTGACATTCCTAGCTGGCAGTAAATTGCTGTCGCAAATAGCTCACGGTCACAAGTCAGCCCGCTAAAATCCGCATCCGGATTCGCCGGGACGGCGGGCAAAACCAGTTTTTTTTATACTGCTTACTACTACTATTATATATTCCAAATAGGATCGTCACGTTCCTCGGGAAACTATTGATGGACGAGAGACAAAATAACTCGATTGCCACATCACCGAAGTCCGTTCGTCTAACTTGTAAATACGACCGACGCCGTGACACGCGCGCCTCATTCACTAATGATAATTATCGTTCGATATATCACACACAGGTTACCCATAGGCAATCGGGTGTACGAGACATATTAATAAAAAATAAAAAAACGAAACGTCCAATGATTCTGTACGTTGTAATTTATTGCTAATTCACTCGCGTTAACCTTGCAGATGAAAAAGCGCAACAGTGACGAACCGCGCGCTTCACCGAGAGGCGAATGAAGAAAAACTCTCGTCGTCGGAATCCACGGCGGTGGATCGTTTCCTCAAATCGTTTAGCATCTCTTCGTCATTAAACGAAACATTGATGCATCTTTCGGACAGACAGTGACGCAAACATTGCCGCAAATATTGCGATTCTTGTTCGAGTCTATTTCTCTCGAAGCGAAGCTCTCTCGTTATTATCGTTGCGACACCGGTACGCCGCCAGAATAATTCCAATTTCACTTCCAGTTCCTCCAGAACCTAAATCAATCAGCTTTATTAACATTATTGTTAGTAAACTGATGTTTATCTTTTTTTTTTTTTACATTTATTTCCAATTTAATTCCATAACGCCACATATTTTTTTGTTCATTAACACGAACCATAGGTTTGAAAGACTCGATGTCTTGTTTATTGCGAATTTTTATCAGATATCGATATTTTGTATTTTAATGGCAGAGGAATCGTGACGCCGGAATTTATGGAAAACTTTTATCGAGACACACGATCCATGTAGTAAATATTATTAGAGTTTTTTTATTTTTTTAAGAGACCCAAAATAATAAATTTTAAAGAAATTCAAGAAAAAAAATAACATGTATTATTATTATTATTTATGTTTCATTAATAATAATATTATTATTTATTAATTTCATTAATAATAAAAATTAATAAATAATAATATTATTATTTATTAATTTCATTAATAATAAAAATTAATAGATAATAATATTATTATTTATTAATTTCATGAATAATAATGATAACACTTTTTTTAATTCAAAAGATATTTTTAAACGGTTCATCGATAAGCGGCTTTCCTGATTTTTAACCCTTTGAAAGTCACCGATCGTGGCCTACCGACTCGTTTCGACTCTCTATAGTTACCGTTTCGCATGACTCTGAAAGTGAAAGCGTTAAGAAATTAATTGACCTGCGGACATGTGTTCGGCAAATTCGACAACTTTTGCTTTCTTTGTCGCAATTCTTCAATTTCCACGGGTTCGGTAAACGGCATTATTTTTTCATCCTGCGTCTCGTATTTGCCGCATTCGTGTACAATGATGAGAAGCTTTTTCCCCCTTTCGATAAGATTATTCAGATGCGCCAGCGTCAGATTGTACTCTTTGGTGAGAGTGAGTAAACGTGTTTTGTCTTTCTTTTGCTCTATTTTGATAAATATAATAAATAAATAAATAATCGTAGAAATTTTTTTGCTGCTTTTTAACGCCACACATGAGTCCGAGAGACCCGACAGCTCAATATTCACGAAATTTTATGAACAATTAATATTTTACATCGATTTATTAGTGAAATCAATACGCCGGGATGTAAAGAACAAGTCGTCGAGGCGCATTATCGATATAATAAAAGTGATGGAATTTACGTTTTTAAAAATCGCCTAAAAAGGCGAATTAAAAAACAAAAAGAAGTTCTTCTTGACACAGCTGTTGTCCAGCAGACCTATGTGTGATTATTAATTATTAATTATCAATTATCAAAAATAAAAATTGCAAGTAAAAAAAAAATGATTTTTAATAAAAAAAATCGATTTGGCAGAAGTAATAGCCGAGGCCTCTCGTACCCTCAAGAAATCGTTGCTTGATCGTCCAGTACGATTCATGAAAGAATTTATGCTCCACCATTATCTCCGTTATTCTCTCATTGGCGCTGTCGCTGAGTTGCGCAATTTTGTGCTTCAGCTTGCGAATCGACTCGAAGAGGAACGACGTTGTTAACACCTGTCGCGCGATTACGCCGCGTTCCCTTTCGTCTTTAGCTTTAATTATTTCGTAGGCTCGCCTGCGCTCTTTCGTCTCTGCAACTCGCACGACGTAAACCGAAAAGCCCTTCAGCGTGAACTTTTATCGCTCAAAATCGTATTTTATACGTTTTTTTTTTTACCATTTTCGTATTCGTTGAGCACTTCTCGTAATTCGTGCCAATGAACCGTCAGACGCTTCTCGATGATTGCCGCGTTCATTCGCCTCTTATTCCCGTTATCCTCGCGGAGAGAATTAATTTTTGCTACGGCACAGCGCAATCGGTTGTGAAAAATCGGATATCCATGCAAACGATAAAATTTACTATTCGATACGATATTTGAAAAGTATAAGAGAATCTCGTCTCCTTAGTTGCGGATACCAATGGTGCTGCTTTGAGCATTCGTCAGAGATTCGTCGATATGTTGGCGCACTGTGATTATCGTGGAACGAAGAAACGCTTCGTCTTCGTTCTCCGTGTAGTTTATGAGTTCGGCTTCGTTTTTCGCAATGGACAGCATTTCGTGAATATTGTTACGATAATAATCCTCGTGTTCGCGTAATCTCGTTTGGAAGATTCGAATCAGACGATCTATCGATTCCATGTGAGCCCTCAGATTCATTTGATATTGTTCTTCAGCTGCGTCCAGAGCGTCCAGCATTAGGCTTGCGCTATTATAACAATTAACGCGATGCGAAAGGACTCAGTCGGTAACGAAAGCTATAATCCATTTTTTTTTCAAGACACTCGAACATTTTCGGTTAAAATGCAAATTATTAGTGGTTTTCTTTAAGGTGATATAGTATCCACACCCCTCCGCCGCCCAACGTGTACTCTGTCAGTAACGAAGAGTATAATTACCGACGCGGTTAATAATTGATATAACTAATAATTTGATTTTTCTCATAATAATTCAAAATCATTGAATAAATTGGATTATAGTTTTTGTTACCGACTGGGCTCGGCTTCCGCGGGGGAGGGAGGTTTCACATCGCCTTAAGAGCAGGTGCAATCCCTTCCTCCCCACCCGTCCCGAGCTCAATCGGTATCAAAAACTGTAAACAACTTTTGTCGCGCATCCTGGCATTTACAGTTAAAAAAAAGTGTCATTAGCTGCGGAAATGATCAAAGCAGCTAATGACACTTTTTTTTTGCTGTAGGTGCCAGTAAACGCGAAAAAAGTTGTTTACAGTTTTTATTACCGACCGCGATATTTCACCTCCTCTTAAGGACATGTAAAATGCTGTGATCGGTAATGAATATTGTAATGTCATATTTTTCGGTGTTCAGCGTTTTTTCAGTCTTTAAGAGAATGTCACATACCGACTGCTGATAACAAAAACGGTAACGAACGGCTTCCAGAGACTGTACAGTTAAAGAAAAAAAAAAACGCGTATTCGCATTGGATGTATTAATGAAATCCGCATGCGACGACACTTACCATTTTTCGCGCAATTCTACGATCTTTTGAAATGATTAATTACAGGTTTTTTTACCAACTGGAAATAGAAGGCCACAGCAGAACTAATAAACGCAATGGCATTTTCTGTCCATTAGATTTTTAGTAAAGTTTATCCATTTTAGAAAAAAACGGTCTTAAAATTTTTATTACCGCCTTAAGCGCAAGTCGAATTGTTACGTTCTTATTATGTTCGAACTATTATGTTCTCTCGATTCCGGATTTGTCTACGGGCGGTCGACGATTAAAACAAGAGAAGAGTGCGTCTTAATGGACCCAACGGCCTTTCTATTATCACCCGTTCCGTTATTAATACCTGTAGTCCTTGATGTCCATCGACCGATCAAAACTATGCCAAGTTATCTCGAGATCCTCCCTGAGAATTGGCATCTGTATTTTCATCATCATTTCCCTCCATTTCCGCTGATTACGTTTGGTATTAAGATCGCCGATTTTCATCTCGCGACTCAGTTCTTCCATTTTCAATGATTTTTTACGTTCCTCCGCATTCCGACGTTTCGCGGCTTTTATTTCGGCCTTTTTTGATTCCACGCTCTTATCTTCCGCATCTTTCACATTTGTCGCCATCTGAAAATTTTAAGTATTATCGAATGTGTGCGAACTCGTTATGCTAATTGATTCTCTTCATTTTTATTATATGCTTTTAACGGTAATCGTTACCGCATATCGAACAAAATTTCTGGATCCTATTCAAGACGGGTTTTTCTATGAATATCAAGAGACACGGAGACGGGTCTCTCGATGATTAGGAACTCGAAAAAACGATTTTTTTTAGCGGACACTATCGTGCGTATAGGTGTTGTCGTACGCCGGAAGTTAAACTTTCCATCGGCATATCTCGATAACGATGCTGTTTACACTATACGATGAATATATCCGAAGGAAACCAAGTATGGGAGGCGAAATATACGCGCTTCGTATTTATTCTTAAATTGGTAAAACTGAATAAATAAATAATTAAATAATTATAGTGTAACCCTCACGAACACGGGCGCATTTGAAAAACACTTACTTTATAAGGTATATGTTCCCGGAGCAATGAAAGAGTTCTTTTCTATGTGAACATTACATTGAGTCTCCGTCTGCAAATAACGTCTGTAAAGGCGGGTTGCTGTAGGTGACGTTTATTAAACTGTCAGTTTGGACTGACAGGATAGCAGATCCGATCGAAATCACGCCGAGCAATAACAATGCTTGCTATGAGACAAGCGACAAGCGAAAACGTTTTCGAAGATCGCGGTGATTCTCAATTGAAAAGCACCGCGATCTTCGAAAATGCACGACGCGGGTGACGCATGACGTTAGGGCTGATATTGCACTCTCGTAATTTTGGGACATGCTGCGATGTATTTTCCGGTCGGGAAGAGCGGAGCACAAGGGGCATACAGGGAAAATGGACATATGGATACAGAATTCATTGATTTCGGATGAAATTTGCACATAATTACGATAAAAATTGAAAAAAAAATGTTTGTTAAAATTTGATAAAAAAGGAAAAATATTATATTTCTTGAAAATTCGTATAGAATTTTCGAAAAATTAACGTGAAATATGCATATAATTATGTTAAAATTTGAAAAAAATGGTTATAAAAATTGACCAATTAAAAAGGAATGAAAAACATTTTTTTTCTTTTTTCGAATGATTTCACAAATTTAGCGAAATTTTGTTAAGTTTCACGTCAAATTTTTTTTCGGCAACATTACAATTTTAGAGCAGAGCTTATGGATTGAAAAAAAAAGCTTAGGTTTCATTACATTGGGGTCTTTATTCGCTCCATGCAACGCTAATATATGACAAATATCCGTAAATGACTGTTCACTTGTGGCGCGCGAGCCGATTAGTGCGGCCGCTTATCGAGACTTTTTCACTCACTCGCTGTTGCGTATACACGCAATGTATGCAACATATACCTGTAAACGTACCGCCTACGTGACAAATACGTACACTACTATTGTACACTACTCTTGACAGTGCCGCGGGGTGCATAGATGATCATCGTAAGAACGATACAATATTATGCAAATTGCATAAATTTACATAATTCCGATATAGATACACTTATGTTTCCGTGCAAAAAATGAACGGGAAATTACCGTAAAACGAATACAATATTGACTTTTGTGCGTTTAAACACAATTTATGTACATTCGTATTCTCACGATATTGTTATATTTTCCTTCGACATTTGATACGATATATTTTAGAATATTTCAATGTGCATCGCTTTCCTCGGCAAACACACATCGTGTGTCGTATAGTCGTGAAATACGAAATGCAAACGGTGAAGCATGAAAACGATACTTTAACGAACGACGATAAGGATTTTTTTGAGTCGCGATACTATATCTGGAATAAACGAGTACTATGCATTCATGGACAGTGGCCCTACATGCCTGTGCGGGAAAAAATCGTTAGAGCTGTCGGTGCAATTCTGATTTCCTTAACGATGCTTATCCCACTGGTAGAGTTTTATCAAAACTGTAGTTATCATCAATCTTAACAAAATGTTTTCCTTGTACTAACGAGAAACATTTTTTATATCTTTATTTATTTTTCTTCCATTTCAATTTTTTTTTTCTTCATTTTTCTTTCATGCCGCTGTTATCAAATGTAAATTTATTCTTAGGCCCGCAAAATGTTCGACTCGTGGGGTGATAAAGCACTCTTTTTCGAATGCGCACCGCCTACGATGACTTTCCTCGGCTGCATGCTGAAAATGATAGTTTGTGTACTTTTTTCACCTACGGTAATTAAAACGCTCAATTGTACTCCCGGGGAATAATGAATTATAATAATTATACACAATAATAATAATCATGAAAAAAAAAAAATCATCATAAATCATTATGAAAAAAATGATAAATATAAATCACAAATCATCGATGATACATAATAATATTAATCGTGAAAAAAAAAATCATCATCATAAATCATTATGAAAAAAATGATAATTATCAATCACAAATCATCGATGATTTATTTAATTATAGTATATATGTTCATTAGACTTATCCACATTATTAAAGGGTCTCATATATGATCACATTTAATACCAATATACAATCATTATTTTATTAAAACATTTTTTCCCGTTGTTAAAGTTAAAAAAGTGTCTCGATAAGATCCGTTCTAACTGGGAAAACACTTCGCACCCAGATGAAAAAAAGATTCTTGAGAAATACGGAGAGAAAGGAAGATATGCGACAACCTACTACTTGAGTGAGTTAAGCACTGTGAAGATTCTCGTCGTTTCTTATTGAATGTTAATTTTTCATTTTTTTAACTATTTCTATCGCGTTTCAGTTATGATTTACATAACAATATCCGGTTGGGTACTACCGCCGTTGGTACCGAAAATCATGGATGCCTTTGCGCCGCTTAATGTAACGCGTCCCAACTATCCAGTTTTTCATAGTGACTATGGCATCGATGAAGATGTATATTTCTATCCAATCCTCATTCACGGATTCTTGGTCTCTTGCTTTATCGCTTTGATGGTAACGGGTGTTGATATGCTGTACATGAGTATGGCGCAACACTTTGTTGGAATGTTTGAGATATTGAGGTAAAAACGGGTCTCTTAAAACGTATTATTACGATTTGTTCCAGTAAATCTCACAAAAAAGGAGGGGAATCGGCAATTTTAGACGCGTTTTATTTTTTTATCGGTAAAAAAAAGTCCGATCAAACATCGTATGCAATTAATTGTCTGTACCGGTACCCTAATCAAAAAAATAAAAGTTTCCAGTTTCCGTATGTAATAACGTGTAAAAAGATTTCCGTTTGTTCGGTATTTTTTAATTTAATTTTTACATTGCTTCCTCACTATTTTTCTTACTCTGGTGATACTTCTTCTATGAGAAAGCATTTTTCGTAATTTTTTGACTTCCTTGTGGAAGAAGTTTCGCGAGAAATAATAAAAATAACGTCCAACTCCTTTCCACCCAAATTTAAAGAGAGGGTCGTTACAACTTCTGTTTTAAGTTTTGGATGGTCAATTGTTTAAATGATTATTGGTAATCGTGTTAATCGAGGACCACGAAAAGTTGTAGACATTTTTATTACTTCAAAATAATCCGAATAGAGAATTGAATACATCGATATAGTTGTCTAAAGAAAAGTTAGCGTCCTGATGAATGGACTAGGATAACATATTTAATTATAGACATTAACTGCCATTTAGTAAACATATAGAAATTTTTATCATTTTCATTCATAGATAACAGTGTTCATATTTTTAGTGGGGATTCCCCGGGCTGTTCATTTAATAAAACTCGCCGCCTCGGGCCTCGGGGTCAGATACATTTTGCCAATGGTCGCGCACACATCGATGTCCGGCTCTCGCGGGTTCTCATCCTCCATAAATCAGAATTCGTTCATCAAGATCTGTGTTATTCTACGATATTTATAATTAATTATAAGATCACTTTACTTTTAAATCGTTTAATTCGCCGTTTGTTAACGCGAAATTGAATTATCAATAATCAATCATTATTCTATTGTGTACATCGTTGTCTGCCGAGGTGCATATCATTACGAATAACATCTCGAATGTACCCAATATCAATTAATAAACATTGCTACATTTAAACATCTTCGTGTTTGTCCTCTCGAGCGGATTTTCCATGCCGTGAGACACTCGGGAAATAATTGAGAACGAGACAAATCTGCAAGTAATCGGAACATCGGGGATTATCGTCGAGTGATTGAAGTTTCCACTTAAACCCTTTACCCATTTCCGGCGTTACTACTCATGTACTGAACTCAAAAGGTGAAAAATATCGAGGAAGCAATGTACAATTCAAGATATAATAATTGTATACACTGACTTCTTCGATCTGACAATCAATCGATATTAATCATAACACTTCTAAATTTAAAAAAAATCTTCATAAGAAAAAAAGCTCAATACGATCTTTCTGCGAATGGTTCAGTGGCGTCATTGTAAGGGTGTAATGTATGCAGATATCGTTTGGAGAATATGATGCCGGAAAATAAAATGCTGAAAGATGATATGTTTAATCCCGATATTCGAGACGATATTTGTTATCGACAGGTTATTTCTTGCATCCATGTCCACCAGCAAATTATAAGGTCAGCAATGACATAATGATTAGTCACGTGCGGTACAATGAAATAGCTATACGGAGATACCGAGATACGAAGAAAGTGTGGAGTTTACTATATTTTTTTAATCCAGATTCGTAGACCTCGTTGCGTCGACGATGGAATGGCCTCTTATTTTGGTAATCTTCTTCAGCGTCGTAGCTTTGTCTGTTACGGGTACTATGGTAAGTTTCATCGTTTACTTTTTCTCCGTGAAAAAAATGATCTTTTTTGATCATATTTGGTTATGTATGTTGATAGCTGCGTCAGATATTAATCCGATCGAATCAGAAATGATCAATTATGATAATTTTTTTTTTTTTCGGAAACCACTATCCCATCGTATAATTCTGAAACTGTTGTCTGAAGATAGTGGCGCCCGATGTTAGAACGGAAGACGCCATGAGATTCGGATTATTCGGTTTTGCGCAAGTGGTTCATATTTTCTGCGCCACTTTGCCGGGTCATTGGATAATGACTGCGAGTACTGTATTTCGAGATTCATGGTAAGTATATTGCATTTGAAGGACCACCCGCCTAACATCTAAATATAAGGCGCAAGCGATGTTTTGCAATACAGCTGATTGGTCACATAAAACAGTTACGGTACTCGATGGTACAATATGTCTCGGAGAACGAGAGGATTAATCTTAATCATGTTAAGAATGACCGCCACGCCATGCACCATCGTCGCTGGAAAAATATACATTATGTCAATGGAGAACCTTTCCAATGTGAGTTAAACAACTTCCTGTCTTTTTTTTGCTCGTTTTGATACTTCCGGTTAATCTAATCAAAGTTCTGATGCTTCAAGATACTCAAAACAACGATATCTTACTTTACGCTGCTTACTTCGGTACAATAATACGCATGCAATGGTATGATGCGATGGTTTGTAGCGGTGCTAAGATTTAGCATTCGTATTCATCTGAATACTGCTCTACCGAAATATTATGAAAATAAAGAATTAGTTTGAACTGAACTCGAATTTGAGAGATTTTCAAGAAAATATGTTCACAATTTTTTCGAAACGTCGATAAAGCGTAATTATTTAAAAAATGGCTGGAGTTCCGTGAGTGTAATAGTCGCAAGCAATTTAAACCTCTGTAACTTGTGCCATGTTTTTCGCGAAAAGCTTTGCTTTGTGAAAAGCAATGAAACTTGTGAGAGAAAATTTCAGCGATAATTGGATAAGGATTTTCATCGTTGGCGTGAAACAACGCTGCTATGAATAGTTTTAAAGACGATCTTCCTTATCCATAGCGTCAATAGCCATTACAAGCATCGCATGTGTGTCGTCATCGGTTAAACAAATTCATGGGGGGACAACAAATAAACGACGGGTGAGACAAAATGTCACAATTATGCGTTTTTACTGTGAGTGGATATAAGCGGATTGGTGATGAGATGAACACACGATACCGGGCTACAAGGTTGCGTAAGTGATAGCGCGAGTTAAGGCCATTTGTGAGACTATGGTATAGCCGTGCACGTGGACACGACAGACGTTTGAGAATAACGGGTGCGGTCGTCTTTCGGCTTTTGGACCTTCAAAAAACTTCGAAAAAAGTTTTTTCGGGTTTTTGCGGGATTATCGGAACTTTTTCAACATCGAAGCCGAAGACGCAGCAGCGAATAGTCTCACATGAAAAAAAGTATTGCAGACAATATCTAAAATGTTTCGTTTTTATATAATTAATATATCATATAATGAATATGTACATCATATCAATTATTATATATTTGCAAAAATATATTCTAAAATATATCCATAATAAACCATTTTTCAACGAAAATATATTGGATATATCATACATATATTTTGACGATTTACTTTTTTTTTTAGTGAAATATCTATACGAGAAGATATGTTTTTCCGTTTTGGTTTTGTGCCATAAGTCAAATACCAATTTTTACTCGAGTAGATAGATGTTACAGATTTTTTAGAGGTACTTTTTTCAAATGAAAATATTCATAACAATTTTAAATGTGCAAGTCCCCCAGTGTTAGAATTAGAATTAGAACGAGAACCCTACAGTTGTTAACGTGGGATCCGGAGCACGTGAAGGTGAGAGAAAAGTCTCCGTGTACAGTACGCGGCCGGATAAGTTACATCAGACAATTCGGAAAATTAACCACGCGGCTCAGTTTAGGGTCCGTCTATTTTTTCAGTGGGGAGACTTATATGTACAGTTGACTGCCACGTAAGTTAATATCAGAAAAATTATCACTACCAGGTATGTCGTGGGAATCGGATCAATTAGGCATGACTACATAAATGAATCAGTTAGAAAGGCTGCGAAAAGCGACTGAACCCCCCCCCCCGAACTCCCTCCCCAAACTTAACTTATCTGGTCGTATTTTCCTAAATTATAATTTAAGAAAAAATAAAAATTTAAGAAAATACGACCAGATAAGTTACGTTCGGTCCTTCTTGCGGTCTTTCTAATCTAACTTAACTTATCTAGACGTGGACTCTACATAGAAATGCCAAAAGAAAGGAGTGATGTTAACTTATCTGGTCGGATACTCTACATAGAAAGACCAAAAGAAAAGAATGATGTTAACTTATCTGGTCGGATACTCTACATAGAAAGACCAAAAGAAAAGAATGATGTTAATTTATCTGGTCGGATAGTCTGCATAGAAAAACCAAAAGAAAGGAATGGTGTTAACTTATCTGGTCGGATACTCTACATAGAAAAACCAAAAGAAAGGAATGGTGTTAACTTATCTGGTCGGATACTCTACATAGAAAGACCAAAAGAAAGGAATGATGTTAACTTATCTGGTCGCATTTTATCAACTTATTTGGGAGGAGAAATTGATCTAAAGTCAACTTATCTGGTTATCTACTGTATCCTCGTCCTTGTAGTTAATCCAACGAACTTGGCAGAAGGATCCGTGAACGATGAATGAATGAGAAATGTACTATTTACAGAATCCGCTTCGTCATGTAGCAAGAGAAGAAGACACTACTATAGCCAAAAACAGGATTAGAACTCAACTGTGCCATGGTTAGATGATTAGATATTAATAAAGAATAAATCATATAATTGAATGGCATTTACAATGATAGGTGTAGGGAGGTAAAGAAGGTGATAGGACGAGGAAAGTAGTGAGTAAAAATACGAAATTCAAGGGCAATGAGAACGTGCAGATTTATCGGCAGCGAATGGTATCTTCTAAGAAAAATCTATGAAATATTCGAAAGACGTCTTCCCCACTGGACCCAAGGCGCGGATCGACTCTGAGAGTTCAAGGTCGGTTACCGCTGGTAAATCTATGCGCTCAGTGAAATTTACGATTGTGGTAGTATGTGCCGGAGTTTGCGAATATCCATCGGCGACTCCGCAGATTCGAGAGGGAGCGGGGCTTTCCGCTCCTGCTCTCATCTTTATGAAGCAGTTCGAGGCGCGACCTCGCATCTCCCCCAATTAGCCGTACCTGTAACCCAGGCGCGCGTGGAAGGGATTCATAAAACTCGAAACCTATAAGAGTCATCTTTCTCCGCGGGACAGCATCATTGTACTCTGTATTCTCGAGGTTTGTGCTGCACCTGTATATCTGCGGTTTTTTACGTTTTTTTTCCCTCAACTCAAACTTACGAGTCAAATTTGGCGGTTTATGAGTCTTCAGTTCAAAACATTTTATTATTCGTTTAGTTATTTTAAAAAAATTTCTTTCGCGAAAAAAATTTGGTTCCGTGTAATTTTAAATAGAAGAAGTTTTCCATCGATTTCAAGTATCCGATATCGGCGATACTTTCGAACTGTTCAGTTTTACCGGAGTATTCTCAACCGGGTATCGGTTCGTCGTTGTATAACGTCATTGTTGACACGCGCTACACAGAAGCGCGTGCGGAGAATCCTAAAATGTATACTTATGTAGTTTCTTCGAATTGCCGATTGCGTTATCCGAAGTTGACTCGGTCTGACCTGAATTTGAAATGTCAATGAAGCTGACAAATTAATTATTATCATTTTTTAAATTCATTATTGTTATTTTATTCGAAGTGGAGAAACGAGTGAGTGTCTCGCTGATCGCGGATCTTTGTTTCGGCAGATGCAACTCCAATACGTATTATTGGTGGGCGCAGCCGTATTGGCGGTGGTTTACGCAGCCGAAGGGACTGTCGAACTCGAAGAGGAGGATTCAACGCCCCTCGTTCGCGAGAAGCGCGGTCTTCTTCTTCTCAAGAAGAAGGCACTTCTGCTAGGCGGCGGTGCCCTTCTTGCCAAGAAAGGTCTGATCCTAGGTGGCGCTGTACTCGGGGGTAAAGCTCTTCTCGGCGCGAGTCTTTACAAATCGTAAGTTACCCCAATGATCTATAGCTTCCGTATTAGTGTATACGATAAGACGGCACTGTCTACAACCGAATACTGGCGGACTGACGATAATTACGGAATTGTACTTATCCTGGAACGACTGTATCCGACGTATATGCAACGTGCAAAAAAATATGAAATCAATTAATCAAATAGTAGAAATTCGAGTAAAATGGGCTCCAGGGTGTTCTTGTGAACACCACGATGTTCTTGTGAAATCAAATACCGTATGTATCCAATACTACCCTAAAAATACGGAAAATTTTCAAACTTGAAATATAAATTTGAAGTTAATAAAAAGGTTCCAGAACTTAATTTTTTTTCTCGAAAGCACGGAACATTTATTATGAATTCAGTTTGATAACGAAGTGCCCAATACATGCCGCTGGAATCATGATAACGGACTATACTTCAGCCGGTCCGTAATGCCCCGTTTTCTCCTACTCATTGTTTCTCTAAACCACGTTTCTCGATGTTTTAAACGATTTCAAGTGCTGTCACGTAAAAATGGATTTTTTTTTGTTTTTTTTTTTTACGAATGCAAAGCTTCCTTTACGAGGAAACAAAGAATGTACGTTTTAGGTCCCTTTTATAAAGTAGGTGACTTTTATAATATTTATTATATCGGCATTGCGCTTCGACAGGTATTTTTCTTGCATCTTAGCGCTTCGATTTCACGGCAATCGAATTAAAAAATACTGATTTTCGATGACGTTTTTTAATGACGAAGATATCGGGATTTCCGGATCCGTGTGCAGTGTTTTACGATAAATTTTCTATTACGTACGTTTAATATCGAATACATTTTTGTTTAATTTTAGGTACGGTGGTGGATACGGCGGTGGATACAGATACAGTGGTGGACATGGATATGGTGGTGGTTATGGTGGCGGATACGGTGGCGGATACGGTGGCGGATACGGTGGTGGATATGGCGGCGGTTACGGTGGCGGATACGGTGGCGGATACGGTGGCGGATACGGCGGCGGATATGGCGGCGGATATGGCGGCGGATACGGAGGTGGTTACGGAAGTGGCTGGAGCAACGGTGGTGGATGGTCCCAACCGTCGTATTACTCCGGGTGAGCATTACCGCAAATAAATCAATCAGAATCCTATCGACTCTCATTAAATTCAATACCAATTATATTTATTTCGAATGTTTTCCAGATCTTCGTGGTAAATCCCTACAATCGAATCGCGCCTCAAGAAATACTCTTCAAAATCATCCAAAGCAGATGCAGTGCCATTAAGATACTCGAACTCTCATCGTCAACAATTGATTTTCTTTTGTTTCATTTTGTGGCAAAACACAACGCACCGGTTATTTAGTGTATTAAGAAAATAATTCAGGATCTCTGTCCGAAAAAAAAAAAAAAAACTTGCGATCGTTTATTTTTTTTGTTGCCTTATCCCTCACGTTCCTCCGGGTTTTCAAGTCCGTCGAGTTTTCACGCGAATGATATACGAAGTAGCAGGTAGTCAGCCTTGAATCGTCGAGTCTCGGTTCGTACTTAAAAACGAACACATCTTTCCCCTTCAAGGTGGAGCAAAATTGGAGAATCGCACGAAGATATCGACCGCTTAATTTCATAAAGGCATTCTGGCAGTGCGTACGCACAGACCATATGCCCCTTTGACTGGTCGGATATCATATCCAATTGGTATCGGTATGTACTCTCCTTACTTCATGGTTCACGATAAATCCTCCATTTCGTATGATGAAAGTCTCGCGAGAGTCTCACTTTTGCCAGTTAGTCAATATGCATGTAAGTATACTATACGTTATAAAAGAGACGCGCCGCGAGCACCGGTCGCGCGCACGTTTGGTGAATGAACGCATCGCAACTCATACGCGCGCCCGAGTGTCTCGAGACGTCGAGGCCGTCATAACTCGCGACTGGCATGACAATGTGGTGGCGTCTCTCGTGGTTTTGTCGGCGGTTCCCGCTCCTCGTCGCGGCTGTGTACGCGCACATCGTCGGTTGCTTAAAAAAAAAAAAAAAAAAAAAAAAAGAGCGAAAAGAGAGTGAGCGAACGGATTATTAAGGTTTGTTCGACGTGGAAAGTTCGTATCCACGAGACATGTGGGGATTTCGCAAGACATCACCGCGCGCCCACCGCCACAACGCCCGTTCGGATCTCAGATTCGTATCCTCGTTGCGTAGCAGTAAATTTCACTAATGCCCCCGGTGCGCGCCGGCTGCATGCACGATTTTTCTTATATTCAACGAGACGATATTCACAGGGCTACCTTTGGCGCGCGGGGAAAGGAAAGCAACTTTCCTCGTTTCTTCTTACTTTGCTGTTAGCCGTACGATAAACCCAATAAAGTAAAAAATACTCGTCGAAGCTTTTTCCGAATGGAATATTTTTTTAATAATAATTCACGCGATTTTGATATATTGATTAAAATAAAGATGCGAATGATTTATTTTAATATAGGCGTTTCCAAAGTCCCACTATAAGGAAATCAGTTGACTATTTTTTTACGTCCTTAAAGAGAAGTTTTGCAAACGCCGATCAGAATGAAATGAGGAAGCGATGTGCCGATATAATTTGCATATTTTTTTTTAATAACTCGACGCAATGACCCGAAAGACTGAAAAAGATCGTGAGGGTTATTTTAGGCATTTAGACATTTTTTATAAATATTCAAAAAAGAAATGACAACATATCTTTTACTGAAACTCATTTAATTTAAATAAAGAAAAAAAAACGATTTTTTTTTCTAATTATTATTTTTAGTCGTCTTGGATTATTCTGAATATATTTTCATTAAAATAAAAAAATAAAATATTCCAAAAACGAAGCTTATCCTACGAGGAAACAAAAAAACGAATAGTTCGAGAAATACGCTCAGTTCTATGACGAGATTCTCAAACGAGCAATAGATATGTTCTCAAGAAAATCCTTATAATAATTAGTTCTATATTTTCTTCACGCAAATCCTTCGTTTCTAGAAAAAATTTCAACCCTCATGTGGTATTTAAATCGCGCAGACCACGACTACTGAAAGCCCCTCGCAGGCTTTCTTAACGATTTTTCAACATCGGATCAAACGTTTTAAAATTTCGACCAGTTTTTCGATGCAACGCGTCCTCCTTGGCCCAGAAAAAGCCCCAATCTGGTTCTATCAATGCCAACATTTGCAGTTCCCAACTCCAAAACGCTGAGAAATGTGTATTACGATGAGACATAACGCGTGTCGTTAGACCACAAGCGTTACGAAACTTCTATGATGAATTCTCCGGCGAGACATGCACTGTACACGAATGAGGCGATTAGGCGATTATGTTCAGTCCGTTCGGAATGAAAGTGAGATGTATATTTTATGAAGACGAGTTGCACCACGCGGCGGTCGAACGTACCGATCGATTTAATTAATTGTAACACACGACGACACTTCGGCTCGCGCCGTACGCTGCGTGCTTCCTCTGGCAATTACGTACCGCTGGACTACGCGGAACTGTAGTACCAGTTGGAGAGTAGGGTTTACTACTAACTTACTACCACTACTACTTCTATCGCCGTTACCGAGTAATACCGATGTCGACGATTGCATGCCGCCTGAACCACCCCTCGGGGTTCGATGGTAGGGGATATGTCATCGTCGCCGGGTTTGCTCCGCTATATAAAATCGAAACGACGCTCTATCGATGTCACAGTATCAAGTGCAAACAATCATCGCGGTAGTCCTCCAATTGTTCTCGGCGAATTTGTCAAGGTGAGATATACGACGAGACCTCTTTGACAAATACATCGAGACGCGAAATGTGATATATATATATATATCTTTTATTATTCATAAAATCGATAACGGATTAATGAAATGCAATAAATCGTGCGGTAATTCGAGCGTTTGGTTACTTCGAGTGTAAATTATTTTTGTTGGTAACATTTTTTTTTTATCGATGAGATCGAGAAAAAAAAACCCGATAGTTGTGATAATTGAAAATTCAAATCGCGCACACCGTCTAACAAGACGCCAAGGATTTTTTTTCTTTTCGTCGAGTACACGTAATATATTATTCATCCTCGTGGAAGGAATCCGCCGGAGGGAGCGCGTCACCTGAAATTCCATGTATACCGTAATGATTAACAAAGAAGATATCGGAAGAAATGTTGAATAGTTAATGGAGGTGCGCGTGTGTCTCCGCGAGAAGATTCGAAATTGACGACATTGGGACCGTGAATTTTTTTTTTTTTTAGAATTTTGCGTATAACTTGATAATTGATCACGATTAATGGATACGCGAGAACGCGAGATATCGTCGGTTTATTGTTACCGCTATAGTGATCGATATATAGTGTGGAAGATGCCATCGGTGGAAAACTAGCTTTCGCACGTTTTATCTCGTCGATCGACTTTTACCTTTGTAGAAAAAAGGGAAACGCGGTACCAGTAGGCATTGAGTATATAAATACTACTACTACGAACTTACTACGCCGAGACCGCTCCATCACCGACTTGAATTCTTACGAAACGTTGAGCCATCGGCTTGTTAAACATCGGAACTGGATGGGTGGCGTATTTAAAAATACTAACTAAAGACGTTCGGGGCAAAACGGACCGACTAAGAAATGTAGACTGTTGTCATTATTCCCGAAGCATTAATCGACTGTTAATTACTAAATGAAATTTATACAAAATATTTCGTGCTTCCGAAGAAAAAAAAAAAATAGTTCGGGGGCAAAATGGAGTTTTTGAGATATCTACTTAAAAGTCTACTAAAAAGTCGTCTGTTTATTTTCTCACTTATTTATGCGACTTTATCATTTAATATATAAAATTTAAAAAATATATATCACAAATTTGAATATTTACTTTTACTACTATTTAATAGAATTCAAATAGAACTTACTACTGAATAAAATAGATACCCCTTTTTGGCTTTCAAAAAGCCATCGCATTCCTAAAACCAATTTTACTTCGGTGTTAACTTTTCTTTTCTTTAATGATTTCCTATTTTTCACATTTTTACGAGAGTCCATTTTGCCACAGTCTCCCCTTTTTTATTTTTTATCCAGCGCCTTCCCATTCACACTGTTTAATGTATCGATCTTTTTTTCTATATATATCACGAATTTTACTTTCCAGATGAATCCATGCACGATTTTGTTCGCAACCCTCCTCTGTTGCTGCGTTCTTTACGCACAAGCAGCAACCCCCGGTCTCCCGGAAGAGCAGGGATCCCTAATTGCAACGGCGGAGGATGATAGCCTGGAACACGCGCGACCAAAGAGAACTCTGTTTCTAAAAAAGAAATTGTTAGGCGCCGGTCTTCTTGGTTTTGGACTCGGAGTAGCCAAAGGGTAAACACCATGATTTCCACGCATGCGTCGTTGAACTTTTCCAGATACGACAATTAATCTTGTTATTATAGGCGATTCGTAGAGGCGGCGTCTGAAAACGAGGCGCTTTCTAACGAGTCGACAAGTCGACTATTTTATTGAATAAAATACGTGTGTGACTTTTTTTTTCTAATCTTCAACCTCATCTCCGTACGTTACAGATACAAAGCCGGATATCACCACGGACCGGAAGTACATCACGTGTACGTAGCACCGCCACCACCGGCAGTCAAGTACGTTGAATACGTGGAGAAACCTGTATACGTTGAGAGAATCGTCGAAAGACCGGTATTCAAGCCTTCGCCGGAATACGAACCGTCGTGGTCGCCGTCCCCGCCTGAACCTTCCAGAGAGTACGGGTAATTAAACAAACTAATACTACTGCACTTGAATAACTCGGAATTATTCGTCAATCGGACGCAACTACCGCTCAACGTCTGCAAATATTGTACTCCATTAATTCTCTTTTTCTATTATTTATTTCAGAAGTTGGTAAATTCGATACGATCGATGGGTTTTTTTTTTTATGATTTATTCAACGCAACGAGTATTCATAATTCAACAATTAAAATACCTCATAAATTTTATATAGAGATTTTCGTTACTTTGTTATCGTATGTCTTCGCAGAATAATAAATTGCCGAAGGCTATTTTTTTGAAACAACTTGTATACGAATTTTTTTCTCCTCGATCCTCGCGCGTATTTTTTTGATTTTTACTCTGATAACATCCCTCGACGTTGGCATTCGACTCGAAATTATGATGCGTTAACAAACTCCCAACCACTCGAATGACGCTACGTTGGTGATCGGGAAAGAAAAAATCGAGGCGGACGTAGAAAACTTTTTTTAAAGTTGTTATGGGATTTTAGGTTTCCGCAATACCGCAACGCAGCGCCTGGGAACTTGCAACCCTCCAGGCGATGGTGTGAAACTGAAGAGAAGGCCGCTGGGGCAATGGTTACGGGAAGAGAGTTACTGAGTTGCGGTTGAGAGTTGTTGTTAGTTCCTTAATATTTTCACAGACATACGAATAGGAAAAGTAAGAAGTGGAAGATGCGAACTTCGGCCCAATGAGTTTCAAGCGAAAGGTACGTACGACTTACGTTTAGTATGACGATGCAAATAAAATTCGCGCATTGCTTCCTAATTTTTTTCAACGTCATTTATAAATTTCGTAATTCGCTATCGAATGATCAAATCGATCGATCGATGATTTTTTCGTCATTTTTTTAATTTAATTTTTGTTTTATAATAAATGTAAATAGTTATAAATAAATGAATATTAATAATCAACATGAATAGTAATAAAGAAATAAATTATTTTCGTGTGGAAAAAATATATGTTTTCTCCTTTCGACGGCAGTAGGGAAAAATTAAACAAATTCGTATAGTAATTTTCAATACGATCTTCTTTATTGCTGATTGTTTAGTACTAATTGCGGTCTTCGTAACAGAGCCTCTAGAAGATACAAATACCCAATTTTCCGGCGAATATACAATATTCTACAGTAAATTGTTTTCAACATTTAACATCCATCCGTAAAACTATTCGAGTGGTAATATAACACAGACGGTTATCGGTTTTTTTTATTTTTTTTGCTTTTTTTTTTTCTCTTTTTCTTCACATTTCCCAATCGTTTTGTTGTAAATGACCTTAAATAAATATGTCAACAGTATTTGTCATTCGTAACGTGTAATGATACGCCCTTCGATTGTGTCGCGATTCTATCGCGATATTTCTCATCGATATAATAGCATATATAGATTCTCTTTTTGTCTCATTACTATACACGATAAATAGCTCGAGGTAATTATGCGTAAAGGTAAATGGCATGAAGGTTGAGGAAACAGAACCGTACAATTTTTTTATTTATTTTTCTTCACAATTTTCATTCCTTAATTGACATTTTATTTATTTGTTCTGTTTTCTGCGAAGTATTGTAAAATAAATCATTTAACACGTACGAATGTAGTTAAATTGAGGGAAATCAATAAAAAAAATCGTAAAAAAAAAAAATCATTGATCTATTCGATAATTATTGCGAATTGCTCGGCATAATAAAAACAAACGTTGCAAATAATTATTAACAATGTTACGTGTGTATGAGAATTAGTCGTAATTTGAGACGATAAGATAGAGCCGAATCACGTCTCGGAGGGAAGCTCTACGGAATGATCGATGATTTTAGTTGAGATTTATCATTTTTTTTTTCTTTTTCCTTTTAAAAAACACAGGGTGGCCCTTGTACCATGAAAGATACAACAACACGGGTACCTCTAACATCAACCGTTTAACAACATGTAAATATTTATAAATGTGTCACTCCCCTTTACTTCTATTTTCCCCTTCTATCATCCCCTTTCTATCTTTCTGGCTTTCGTTTCGCCGTTGCTGCACGTTTCATTCCGCATCACAATTGGAAGCGAAAAAAAAACGTCGTAATTGTTAAATGAGCTCCGAATTAATTTAGGGATTAATTGTCGATATCCTCCGAAAAACATCGAATGCCTCAATTACGGATTCCCGGTAAACATTTCAAACATCTGAACTTAAGTCTCAGCTGAGACTCAGTAGTGTCATTACGCGCTCGATATATCGATACATATCGATTTTTAATGGCCAATGCATTCGATGTCTTTCGAAAAACATTCCGAAAAATTTCACCCCTTTTTTTACGATCCCTTTACGACGTATTTATGTCGTCGAATTGTTATGTGGAATGCGGTAGACTTTGAGATTCCGAGCTTTTCGAAATCTTCAATTCTTCGATTTCGATCGCCGCCATATTTTATTAATTCGAGAGAATATTGTTCATAAATTAGTGTCACAATTTGCCTATTGAGAGAAGAGCCGATATCGATGGCGCTCACGATTCGTTTTAATGGCGGTTATCAACGAACCCAACGATTGTCATCCTATAATCATAGTTTTTTTTTTTTATATTTCTTCAGCTAGAATATAGTTAATTCCAATAAATCGCAATCTATAGTCCCACGTGCTAAGGTATACTTTGCGGTTTTTTTTTTTTTTTTTCTTTTCATTCGCGCGCACAGACACACACACTTAACAAAGTGAGAAATGACCGAGGAACGCAGGGCGCAATTTACGTTTGCCGTTATCGAGTGAAATGTGATAAAAAATTCACGAATCCATTTGTTAGGCCGATAGAAAAGGTATTTACATGCTTTCGATAAAACGATCATTTTATGGATTATACAACTCTTTTACACAGTTATGGGACGCGTTACCGTCTAATAATTATTCACGACTTATTGACGATCCGATAGAATCATTTACAATACGTCTAATCGTATTTATCTCACACACACGCATTCACATGAGTTTTATCGCATCATTCACCTGCATAGTAACTATAAGGACGTGTTGCGTTTTTTTTTTTTTTTTTTTTTTTTTTTTCTTGCATTTTCTTTATTGGAGATGAAAAAAATACGACTGTCCAGCAGTGGATAAAGTGACTTTGTTATCAAACAAATAATCTCGTAAGGAGACTCTTTTTTTAAATTTTTTTTCAATTTTGCAACAAATTCGTCTACAGATAATACTTAGGGAGGTAGATTGGCATCGTAAACGTTTCTGATATTTTTTTTTTTTACTTTGATTGTAAGTTTCATATACTCTTGATCATTTTTTTTTGTTGTTTTTACTCGTTATATATAATACATACAATGGAAATTATTGTTTTTCATTTTTTTTTTTTTTTTTTTTTTTCATCGTCAAGGTACGTCGTAGAGGATTTAAAATTTTTTTTTTTATTGTTAAAACAAACGAACCGCAGGGTCGCCGCAAGTCGGTCGGCGTGGTGAGCGAAAACATAATTTCTTTCGAAAGTTATGTCGAATATATTAACTTATCGAGAGTCGATTCATTTCGATTATTTCGCTTAGAAGCGATTAGGAGGACGCGTCAGCGACTCCACCGACAGAGACATCGAGGTGGCATGACGATATCCTTGATCCCGACGGGACATTGGAGGTCCTGGAGTGTTCGGGACTTCCTCGATCCTCTCCAAGTCGTTTGCCGCACCGGCGCTATTTTGCTTGTAGAGTCGAGGGGTCGAACGCGGGCCGAGCTGTTGATCGGAAATAATCGACACCGGTTCGTCGGGTCTATCGAGACTAAATTGCCTCTTGAGCAATCGTCCGCTTGATGATGATTTTCCTAAAAGCAGAGAAGCAATTCACAAATGCCACTTAAACGGCTGTTACGCTGTTAAAACAAAAAAAAATCTAAACTGAAATCAATACAACGCTATCGAAACTTTTCATACGCGAAGCGTGTGTTAAATTTCACAACAAACGTATGCTGCAATTTTTAATAAGTTATTTCAATTTATCGATGAAATTTGAAATTTTTCAAGCAATCTGTTTTTTTTACGCAACATTAAAAAAAAAAAAAAAAACGAAAACAAGCAAATGATAAATCTACACATTAGGAGTTTTTTTTTTTTCGTCCTGAAATCGCCGATTTATTGAATTCAAAGTTCAAGTCCTCGATGCACGTTGAATAAAAAAAAATTGAGTGATAGTTGCACTTTTTTTTAACCGGCGTAAACCCCGGTAACCCGCACCCCCGGCGCAAACCTTTATGAGAAGATTAGTTAACCATCGAATCCATAAAATGTATGCTTACCGTGATGCTCGTTGGGCGAGAGGCATCGGTAGTGATTATAAGGTGTGCTGAGATCGTCTTCGCCAATGACGCCACCAACCCTTCTGTGTCGTCCCCGAAAGGCAGAGCCCTGAATCGACGTAAGTGAACTCGTCGAGGCGCCAAGCAGGGCAGCGGCCACTTCATTCGCGGAGACCGGAGTGCCCAAGGACACTTGGGTGTCACCGGAAGTGCTCTTGGTCACCGTGGCGCTGCCGTACTCGGGTGTCTTGACGATGTCACGACGAATTTCCACGGGTTCACTCGATTTAATGGAAAAGCTCGGCGTTAACGGAGCCAAATTTCTCTCGTCGTGAACCGATACCGCAACTTTTCTCGTTGCACCGGGACGTTCTTGTAATTTCTTCGTAGCGCCTTTGCTCGCTATCGCCCAACTTCTGGTGGCGCTGGTACCGGTTCTTTCGGACTCTGTCAGTTCGCTCGGTGTAACGTTGATCCTCGAGCTGCACGACGGTGATACATGTTCGCCTCCACCAGCGGAAGTGGTAGCGAACGAATAACTACACTCACCGGAACTATTGTCTTCGGAGGGTTGCTGATCGATCGGCGTTTGTTGGGGTGGCGTATCGCTTCCCGATTCATCGGCGCTCGGCAAACTTCCAAGCCTCAGGGTATCCTCGAGTCTTAAGTGCATGCAACGTTTTTCTCTTTACTTTCGACACACTGGTAATTGTGATAAATTAAATAGCACTACAAATAGCAATGATACCATTAGCAAAATCCCATTGAATTACCGTTCACAGACGGTAATTCAGAGAGATAAAAAAAAAATCTGAATAATAGAAGAACTGATTAAAGATAATGCTGACGGTTGCAGGGAAATCGGTAGAAAGAACTAATTATAAAATCAATTATAACGAGACGGCTTTTTAATCGGACAAATATAGAAAACGCTGCCACCGCCATCGTGTATAAAAAGAAGGGAAATCGCGATGTTTTTTTTTGCAACTTTTGTCTTTTTTGCAGAACTTAATTGAAAACCTCTAGTATATTGATAGTTCGACGATAATAACGACAATGCTGTTACATTGTTTTTCTCGTCACTGCGTAATTATAGTGTCACAACTTTGAACGATATGCCACAAGCCAACAAGAAAAAAAAATTGACTATGTTCCGCGTCGCTACGACGGAGAGGTGGTATGAGATATAATTAAAAATATTCTGCATAATAATTACCCGTGATCCTCTCTGAACAGCGTGCAATCATAAGAATAAACGATTATCGTATGAACTTCAATGACTGATAACAATACGATAATTGGCGTCGAACAATTGATATCGTGCGGATACAATTTTTTTTTTTTTTTTTTCAAGGATTCGCAAAACAGCTATCGGTGGGGTGGGAATGAATATAAAAATGTGTACGCGTGTATGCCGTTTTATGTTCGCTCTGTGAGGATATATTGATCGCGGCCGTCGACTGGAGCGAGATAAACGGAATAGGCAAGGAGAGGCGATCGTCGATGTGAACGGGGGGCATCGAACCACGAAGGAATTAACTCACCCGAGCGAGGGAGGGGTTGGTAGCTCTTTGTCGAAGCCTTGCTTCCCGAGTAGCCAGTAGGTCGGCATCTTTCCTTTACCCTTAACGTCCGTACGTCCACGATACTCGATGTGATAGCCACCGACCGTGTTTAAACGGTCTCTGGTCGCTTGACTTAGATGGATACGCCAAGGTGCACCTGTCGACTCCATTCTCGAGGCTGTATTTACCGTATCTCCGAACAGGCAATATCGGGGCATTGTAAGACCGACCACACCCGCGCAACAAGGTCCTAATGGTAATTATGCATTTTTTTTTTCAATCAGTAAAAATATGTAATCGTTACCGATTTTTTCTACGCATCGTCTAGAAAATCGCTGTAAATCAACATTTATCGACTTACCGGTATGAAGACCGATTCTGAGTCTTAGCTGTGTCTTTGGCAGATGTTTAAGTTTGAACTTCCCGCTTTGATGCAAAAGATCGAGCGCCATAGTGGCAATTTGCGAGGCGTGATCGGGTATTCTAACGGGACAACCACCGACGACCATATACGCATCTCCTATCGTTTCTACCTATGATAAGTTAAATAACAAAAATCTGATGATAAATTACCGATCGATTTTTTTCGCTCCATTAATATACTCGGCTTTTTGTACCTTGTAAACCGTGTAAGCGTTGATGGTAGCGTCGAAACAAGTGTAGAGATCGTTAAGAAGATCGACAACCTGAAATGGTGTCGAATACGCTGATATCGTGGTGAAGCCAACGATGTCCGAAAAATAAATCGTCACTTCGCCAAACTCCTCGGGATCGACCGGCATTCCGAGTTTGAGTTTTTCCGCGACCGAGCTGTAAATAATAAGGGGTTGTGGTACACGAAGAATGCTATTATTGTTTTTGATGTGTTTACGCCAAGACGTTGCCGACGATCGCGTAAGTGTAAGAGACGAGAATAGAGGGCCGCGGATCTCACGAATGAATTGCAGCAAAAAGAGTTAAAGGATGAAAGTACGCGCAACATGCATCCGAGTGAAAACAAAAATTGATCACGCGTATAGGTCTCAAGGGGGCTTTGTCGTCGTAAACACGTCCCGAGCGATGATGACGTGCCTGACGATGCGCAGCGAAGATATCAGCATCAATCGCGTAACGTTCGACCAAACGCTGTATGCGTGTGTTTCTGTATCGTATGTACAGTAAAACTTCGATTATCCGATGCAACGGAGACTCGAATGCTTACGGATAAATAGTAACTATAGATGATCCGAAATTATAACGCGATTTTATTTTGCGATGTGTAAAAAAATCGACATGCATCGAGCTAAAAAAAATCGATTTTCGACAGACTTCATTTTAGATGATTTTTTATTGAATTTTTTTTTTTCCCTTTCATTCGCATCTAAACGCATCAACAACATGATGATCGTACAGAATTTGAAATAGTTACTTGCCTCGGCAACATGCGGTTAAGTAATTGCTCCGTTTTCTTTTTCTCCATGTCGAGCTGTTCAGTTCGCTCGCGTATCAGTTCCTCAAGATTGTTGGAATACTTTTCGAGCATTTGGAACATCGTATCGACAAAGTTTACTTTGCTGAAAAGTTCATGGAAAACAATTTCAATACCACCCCTAAATTACCGTAAACAGCGCGAAGTATTTGTGGCCGTACCGCACGAAAAGCGCTCATTTTCTTGGTATAAACGATACGAGAATGTCACTGTAACGAATGGCCGATATCTTCGGTGGAGTGATGGTGGTCGATGATGTGACGGTAGGGCCAGAAATAAATGATAGAAAATATGGTGACCCCGGGATTCGAACTCAGGTTGATCAGGTACTAATTAAGAGCGCTAACTACTGCGCTATAGTCACCCATATGTTTCTATCATTCGTGTTGTCTACTTATATGCAAAGTTGGACCCGTCCGTCACACACCGTTACATCACCCACTGTAATAATTGTATGTGATACCATTGTCAGCCATTTTATCTTTACGATTAAGGCGCGAATTTCATCATAATTGAAAGATACGAAGAGTCGTGACGCTTTTTAAGGACATTCTGTATTTTTTTTTTCAATCTCCAAAAAAGCCTTTGGGTTTTTTAAGAACGTTTTTTTGGGGATTTTTAAATAAAACTGTAAAAGGGCTGCAACTTTTTTTCAAGATACTTTGCATCGGGAAAACTTGGCTAATGATGTTTTCCAACAAAAAATAATAAACTTCCAATTAAATTTCCGGTAACATTGTAATTACGTTCGACGCAATACGGATTATTGATTTGTTTTCTCTAACAACGCGAAATAATGGTCAGTTTTTACCGTCATCCGAAACAACCCGCATACAGTGAATCCTCTGCGAAATAGTCCGCCTATCAACAGCCCACCCCTTCGCATGTCAGTTTATCTCTCGGTAATCCTTCTCTCCATTAGCCCATTGGGCTTTGAAATTGGTCTATGAAGGGCACGTATCTCATTGGTTCTTTCAAATCGGACTAATGAGGGGTCGTTTGATCCTATTGGGGACTATTGAAGAGACTTTCCCTGTATCCCCAAAGCATAGAACCAACAAAATGAACCTTTTTCGTAAGAACGGCTACACGTGTTTACATTAAAAAAAAAATTAATTACCGGCCGTGATTCAACGTCTTGAATAGATCGTGAACAGCGTTAAAGTCCGGTCTCATATCGGCAGCTTCCGCCCAGCATTGCCGCATAATGTTTATGGCTTCCGGTGGTGCAGCGCCCTTACTGACTGAAGGCCTTATCAACGGCGGTGGTTTCTTCACCTTCTCGATTATATCTAATATCGCCGATTACTTATTTAGTACACAAGAAAAAAGTATCTCGAAAAATGTATTCAAGTGGCGCGAATTTCGACGATTCCAAGCAAAAAAAAGACGCGTTTTATTTATTGTTTACCGCAAAAAAAAAAAAAAAAAAAAAAAAAATACACGCTTTTTTACCGAAAATCGACGAACCCTCTTATTAACTCGGGTTTGGGTTCTACAAAATTATCCGGGAGAAGCGTAACCCCTCAGAGTGATATAGTGGATAGTTGGCGGTTGCTATTTCCGACAAAGGGTCTCCAAGTTTGGATATAATAATACTTCCATCGTTCTGCAAGGATGTATACACATAGACACGCGGGCGCGTGTACGAGCCTCGAGAAGGGACACGCCGACGGAGCTTTCGAAAGCGCCCAGCATCACGTTAATTAAATCACGTATGGGGGATGTGCGTGTGGCAAAGCTAATTTAATTATAGCATGTCGCACCGAGAGGAAGACCTCTCGGTCAGCAACCGATCGATACCTTACCGCACTGATATACCGCACGTTGTGACGTATCACCGACATTTATCGGGGAACGCATACTTGCGAAGATCAATAATAAGAAGTAACAATTTTCACTTTACCTTCGGGCGACAGTGCTAACATGCAAAAAGGTTCGCCCCGCACCACAACCTCCTGCATTATTATTCCAAAACTGTACACGTCACCGGGTTGGGTACCTCTCTTCCGTAGATTATCGTGCCTCAGGAGCTCCGGAGCGGTCCAAAGAAGATCTAAAAATATCAATTTCGTAGGGCATCGGTTACATCATCATTCTCGTTGAACTCAACGGCTGTAAAAAAAAAGGTCACGATAGGAAAAGGAGACCGGCGTAAGTCGAAACACGCGTCGTAACAAAATCGAAGATTTCGCGCTGTGAAAAAACTTGCAACGGCAATTATAAATTCGTTAATAAATACCGGACTATTTTTATTTAACTATATATTAATGATTTATATACGATACAATTGCATAGGAGGTTATTCCGTATCGAATCGAAGCCTCCAAAAACCGACCATTTTCGATGTATTTGAAACTTCGCCATGAATCAATATAAGGCAATTGGCGATTGCAATTTTTTTTCAATTTGTATCTTTAACCTTTTTTGAGATACGAATAAATTTTAAAAAGATCGAATTTTCGTTTGAAAAGTTGTACCTTCGAAAATATGGGATTAACGAAACCATTTTTTTTTTAATATGAAAAAATTAAATATCGACGTATTTGACTAGTGTTCTCATCGGTAGAAAATCTATGAAATGGTTGTTCAATGAATCATAAATTAATTACGATAACTGTAGGTATCTTTTAATAGTTGTTAGCATTATTAGAGTGCATACCACGGTAAGTACCTAGTAGTGCCATTCTACACTCCGCGAGATCTGCGATCATTTTTCAGCGTGTTGCAATTCGCCCCGGTCTGCCTGTACTAAAAGCGACAGTCTCTTACCTCGAGCAGTTTTCGGCGGTGGTAAAAGATTCTGCGCCTCGTAGAACGCCGGCAATCCGTAATCGGTGACTTTGAGAACCCATCTTGCATCGATAACGCAGTTTCTCGAGGTAAGATATCCGTGAACGCGGATCGGACTGTTGTGAAGATACTTGATACCCTGTTATCGTTCGATCGATGAACAATAATGTGTTCTCACGATTCATACGCGGCATCGCTCGAAATTCGCGGGATTATAACGATTATTAATGAAATAAGCAAATCTGCGTATTGTCGCGATGGATGGATCATTCGAGAGAACAATAGACGAAGGCTAACGAGCCTTGGGATAGCTTCGACCGAGATTGCCGCGAGTAATGGATTATCGCTTACCCTGACGAGATCCGTGAGCAGCGAGAGCCTGAAGTACCAGTCGAGCTTTATCTCATCCTGAACAAGAACATCCTCGAGCGAACCCCTCGAGCAATACTCGGAAACTAAACACGGCCTTGCCGGTTCGGTCAGACAACCGATCAGGGGGTTTAGATTCTCGTGCCTCAGACCGTGTACCTGACAATAATAGTTCGAAATATTGGTATCGCGAAAATCATTCCCGTACAGAGACGTTTGAGACGACGTTAAGGTTCTTCACGATCTTAAAATGATGCAATATCTACCCTTAGCAAAATTTTCCATTGAGCGTTTAATGGTAATGAATAGAATCGAAAAAAAAAGGAGACCGGGGCTAATTGAAACACAGGATAAATTAAAACGGGGGCTGTAAAAAAATCGCCGTTTTCAGGCAGAAAGGATACCAACTGCGATCTTTTTACAACGAAGTTCCGTTTTACCCCCGTTGCAAGTAACCCCAGTTACCCCTAATTAATAGCGTCATAATGAAGATTCATGGGAAAAATTGAAACGATACTTTCTCTCATTTGTTACTAACTTAATGGGCTTTTCATTTTTTGTACAGTAATAAATTGGAGACTGCAAAGGGTGTATATTTGGGTTGACAATGATAACAATGCTACATTAGAAATCGGAGCGGAAAAGCAAGCAGTGCAAGAAGAGGAACAGGATATTGCTTCTGTGTACACAGGTGGGCTACGCTAGGCAGGGGAAAGACTGGGAATGGTTATCTTCAGGAGAATAGATAGTCGAGAATCCTCACCGTGACCAGCACATCCATGGCTTTGCTCTTGAGCTCGAAGGTGCCCTGACACGGTAACTCCTTGAGCTGAACCAGGTCACCCTGAAAAGTGGTTATATGTAGTTGGAAAAGGCAGAAAGCTCCAACGAGATTGGATAAGACTGGAAGGGATGGAGGAGATGAACGTGGATACGAGAAAGGGAGAGGGTTTCGTTTCCTTTTTCGCGCTTTTTCATCTCAGTTCAGTCAGCTTCCCCTTTAAAGGATAATCGCGTATTCCCTTTTCAACTCTTTCGTCTTTTCTTCTTTTTTTTTTTTTCAATTCCCTTTCTTGATTCCAAGCCGGGGACGTTATATTAAAAGACATATTACGGTTTAACTGGAACTGAGGATAATTGCACTTTGCAGTTTTCTTAATTCCCGTGTCAATGGGGGAAGGTGGGGCAATATGAACCGCTTTAGCAATTCTGGGA
Source organism: Buathra laborator (assembly GCA_934046635.1). NCBI lineage: Eukaryota > Metazoa > Arthropoda > Insecta > Hymenoptera > Ichneumonidae > Buathra > Buathra laborator. The sequence continues at coordinate 16,550,542 of OW203892.1, forward strand.
GATCCACCGATACGCACAACACTTTTCTACTGCTTTTGAACCAAAAGATAGATTTTTCACATCTACTTAGAGTATTAAGACGAAAGAAAAAAATGGGACAAAATGGTCCGCTATTCAATAGGATTAAAAAACGAAAATTTTTATCTTAAATAATTTACTATCTATCGACGATATGTAAACTATTTCCTTTAGAAAATATACATTCCCATTTCCCTATATTAAAAATAATATGGTCCATTTTAGCTTACAGAATTTCAGATAAGCAGTGATCTGTTCCGTGAATAATGGCCATGGAATTTCGAAATCGAAGTTTTTACAGGTTTCATGAATTTTAGGATTGGGCCATTTTACCCCAAAATTCAAAACTGTACCATTTTGTCCTGTTGGACCATCTTGCCCCACCTTTCCGTAATACCACTCGCTCTTTGCAAAACGCTTTAGCATCAGTTCCCGTTCACTCGAATAATTACATCGGATTCGTGAAACATTTTGCAGCAGCTTAGCCATGTGGCTATCAGAGTCGGGAGCTTAGGATTTCCAGTGGTACAGGCATCAATACCTTCGAGATATATACTATATTTTATGCAAGCTTAATGTGCCAATTCTCGTTCACTCACGTTATATCTTGCGCGAGGATCCCGGAGTATCGTGTGTCTCGCGAGACTTCCAGTGCTCGCCTGGATATGAGGTTTCAGCGAACCCACGCTGCCTTGAAGAAGATCCGGTTTCTCGACTTCCGGGCCACCGAATTCCTGAAGTTGCTGTAGCCAGCAACAAAGCATGGCTTCTATGCCCTCGTCGACCTGATGCGATATAAAGGACAATGAAAGCCTCGGATGCAGCTATTCATTGGTTAATTAAAGTTTTTTCTTTTGTCTTCGTCGTCGTTCTATTATCGATAGCGTTGCATACGTCATTCGTAAGAATAGATGATGAAAAAAAAAAGGTTTGACGCGATTGAGAGATAGGAAGTGAGAGTAAAGAAAAACGATCCGCGCGGAACAAAAGAAAACAGACTCACCCTCCTGGAATCCGGCACCTGCGGGAATACGAAATCCGACGCCGTCAGTATAATTTTGTAGGGGCCTTTGGACATCCGTTTATTCAACAGGTGTCTCCTGCAAGAGCGTACCATAGGGAGATGAGATAAAAAAAAAACGTACACGGCAAGTGTTCAATTTCGAGAGGCGTCACAGCTGCGATTAGGTTGAAAGCTTTCACGATGATTTTCTTATGTACAGCATGTATTTTAGTATCTGATTGTAAGCTACCAAGACGCAAGATAGGGAACTCAGAGACCTGCGATGTTCAAAAAATTCTAAGTGAAGATTAACTTCCGTCAGCCATAAATCCTGTTCGCGATCGATCACTTTGGATTCACTTGCGTTTAGCGCGTTTTGATTTATATTGTTTTGTAATTTAAAATAACCTGCAAGAATTCTGCAGTGAGGGCAGACGGGGGCAATATGGATTTTCGGGGCAAAATGGATTATCAGAAAATGAAATGTTAACATTTTTAGTTATTGTTTACCGTATCTATTTCCATTAAATTCTTTATCGAAGTTTTGAGCTAATAGATCGAAAAGCCTCGATAATGAAATTTTTTTCTTTCAAGAAAGTGGTCCATTTTGCCTCCGCATTGTAGCTTTTTCCTCGGATGCTTTAAATATTTATTATAAATTTAATTTGGTTATAAATTTAATAAACAGTTGATTCATTCCTCTGAAATCATGACGATCAGTTTTTATCACTGAACTGAACATTAAATTTGAATCAAATGTTATGAAATTTTTTATTTAAAAGACATTTATTTATGAATTTTTATTTAAGTTACCGGGGTATGTGATTGATTTATCATGTGTATTAAATTACAAATCTCCAGATGGATTAAATTTCAAGATGTTTTTTTAATGGATACATTTGATACGGATGAGAACAATTTTACAGCCTAAGATTGGGATTAATTACCGGATTAATGCGGCGATAACGAGGGCGATAAGGGCAAATAGAAGAGATCCCAGAATGATGGTGACGATGTGAGCTGTTCGCAACGGCAGGACGGTAAGGTCGGCTGGAAAATTCGAAACGGCGATAATAAAAAAAAAAAATTAAATTTCATACCGGGAGACTTTACGATTAATTGCGGCTGTGGTGCCGACGTTGTTATCTGCTTTTTTTATTACCCGCACAGTCGTTGTCGTCGTCGCAGAATACGTCGAGAACCTCCGACTCGTCCGCTAAGTTGTTCTCTACCAATTGTCGAACGAGTAAACGTTCCTCGGACTCGACGACCTCGAGAATGGGCCTCCAGCCATTGGCGCGCCAAGCCAATACGCCGTAAGTGTACATCTTATTGTTATTCGTATTGAGGGAAGAATTGTCGCGGGTAAGAATGTTGAGAGATTCGTTGAGACGATCGACTATACTTGGCTCCGTGTACACTTCCGATCCGTTATAAAGCCTCTCAAGATCGTACCTAATTGCATTTTAAGTTAAAGCCGCTGGATGTCTTTTTGGGTACGAAAAAAAAAAAATAGGGGATGGCAAAGCACTATTTGAATAAAATTTGAAAAAAATTAAGATGAAATTCGAATAAAATAAAAATAAAATGTAGATAATTAAGTTAAAATCAATAAGATGAAAAAAAATTTTCTCAAAATTTTCTCAAATAAAAATTGTCTGTACTTATGAAAAATGAATGTAAAAACATCTTTAGTACAGACATCGCCATAACATCGAAATTTCATCACCGAACCAAACATACACTTTATGATCGATGTATTGTAGCTAAAGAAATTGTAAGAAATTTTCGAATTTTCGTTCAATTTCCGGAAGAACGGTAACCCTTTTCCACGACACTTTGCATTCACTTTGCGCTTTGCCTCGCTAAAGATGCTTTCACACGAAAAAAAAAAACAGCTAAGCAAAGTAGTAACTTCTATATTCGAAAGATATCGAATTTGTCGGCTCAATGCGACGCATTACCGTTGATCGAACGGCGCAACGACAAGTAGATTCCTCGGCAGACCGAGTTTTATGCTGTACAGAGACGGAAATCGCTTGATCTTCGTTCTTTCACGTTCGTTACTTTGCGCATCGCCGGGATGAGCTTCGTTCCGTCGTCTTTGCGACGAGTTGAGATTAGAATCGTGAGTCGCTGCTCTTGCGATTGTTGGGCTTAAGGTGGATTCGTCGCTCGACGGAGATTCGCTCGTCAACGACAAGGGCGTCGAATAAGCCGGAAGGGAGGTTGAAAGGTCCGACGGTAAAAAGAGATCGGGCGCATCCGGATGAACGAGAACAATAACCGATTTGGTCGATCGCGATTCGCGAGTCGCCTGAAGCTCGGCGATGACGCGATTTGTGAACTCTTCGTCATCCAATGGCAGACAGAGGATTATCGCTGTTGATACATTTCAGGGGGTGAAAAAAAAAGATATACATTACAGTGACGGGGCAAGGATGAGCGATTGATGGTCACTCACCTCGGCAAGGTACCGTTTGCAAGGGTCTGAACGTTCCGTGTATCTGTTTGCTTGAACCGTCGAAGGGCAACACCGCGTGATGTCTCGGCATTATTCCGATACTTCGGAGTGCACCGACGACCGATCGATCGAGACTCGACCACGGCTCGTGATCTGAAATAATTCGAAGCCAACCCGATCAATTTTTTCCCCCCAATCTTGTTCCGCGGACATGGCAGGCAATGTGATTTTCATCACGACGGCCCGCCCACCAGGCTGCCACTGACTGGACCCTCTGAACTAACAGGCAATTAAGTTTTTTTCAGCGGCTTCCGGTAGTCACCCTTCGGTCACACACTTTTTCCTGGGGGGATTTCGCTCCCGAGTCTTTATAACCGCTGCACGTTTTTTTTTTATAAATGATCGACAGACACGGTGTGTTTGGCAGCAAAATTTTTGAATGGCGGTAACCGATGTTCTCGTGGTGATGGAATGAAAGTTCTATCGAATTTTTGGAGGGGAATTTATAGGTAACTTCTTGATGGCTTTGGATTATAGTGATTAAACCATCACGCAGGGGAGACTTTTTGGAAGAGAGTTAAACGTCCCGTACAACATTTCGGAGATAGCAGCGTATCAATAGATCGTCAAACTTATACAAGCAGAAAATTGAGGTTTGGAGAGAATCTTGAAAACTTTCGAATGGAATAAAAATCTGAAGAATGAAACAACCATAAAAAGGATGCTGAGAACATCAATTCTGCGTCACAATTATACCAAAAAGTAATTACAGAAACCGACAAAAAAAAGATTCTTTAACGAATCATCTGGTAACTTACATTTTTTTTTTAGCAGAAATTGATTTGTTAATATTTCTGACAACATTTTTTTCTATCGATGAAAAGTCACGAATTTTGTCATGAATGTCACGAAACTAAAAAAGAAAAAAAATTATTCTAAAAAAATTAATATGTATAAAGAAAATGGACAAATCAACTACATCTCAAAAAAAATAAAAAAATCGGTTGCCAAATGATTTGTAAAACTATTTTTCAAACTATTTTCTTAATAACTTTTTGGAATTTTTACCATGGAACATAAATTTTGTTTTCATTTTCTGTGTGGTTGAAATTTTTCGGATTTTTATCTCATTAAGAAGTATTAAAAATTCTTCTCAAATCACAGCTTCGGCTGGGAATGTAATGATTCACCCTCGTAAAATGAGTTTCCAATGAGTTCATTTACCGATGGATTAATCCTACACGAGATTTCAGTGCGTACAAAATTTTCCAAACTTACCCGTAGCGATGATGGCCACCGTTTTCCATCGAAAATGAAGAAATATTTGTGCGAGCGCCTGGGCGAATGCCGGTACGGACGGCGAGAGTCTGATCGTCGACGACAATTCTCTCTCCTCGACGATTCTCTGCAATCCGAAAAAACGAACCCCGAGATACGCGTATAAAAAAGAAAAAATATGACATTATAAATTCGATATCGTATAAATCGCGTTGTCGAACGATGAGCAAAACTTTTATCGTCGTGTGTATGTGCTTTGTTTGTTTCGTTGTTCCTTCATCCCTACAAGTCCGAGCGTTGATGAACGACACAGAGAAAGCGCCACTACGGATGAATTTTCTTTTTTTTTTCTTTTTTGAGATAAAAGAAGATTGCTAGTTGTAAACATAATATAATATATCTATAGAGAGCGCAACTGTCAGCCAAAGACTTACTCTCCCCATCGCAGTCGCGGAGCCATTTATTAGGCATATCGTCGTCGGTCCTATACTACCCTTAGGAATTGAAATTCGATGGTCTTGGCTACAACGCTTGGTTTGCGGGTATCCGGTACGGTAATACCGCACCCTCGACTTTTCTTATCTTTCCTTTTCGGTCCATCGCACTCCCAATTCCTCGAACCCCTCGGTCCTTACGCGAACCCCTCGCGCCCACCAACTTGTCAGCCCCCTCGCCTATTTCTTCTTTTTTTTTTCTTTTCTTTTCTCTTCTTCTTCTTCTTCTTCATCTTCTATCGTTGTGTATTATCGTGTTCAACTTGGAAAGGTTCAACCGAGCCAAAGACAGATTGATTATCTAATTAAGCCAGTCGAGTCAATAGTCGAAGCCGAAGAGAGATTCGAGAAAAAAAAATGGTCATCCCCCTCGCTATTTTCACTGTTGTCTGATGATAATACAACGAAATGTTCGAAGCGCTATGTTCGACACACTTTTGTATAACCTTTTCGTTAGAATGATTTATCGAACTGGTTTCGCTCTCTCGATCATCCGATAGGTATTATTACGCGGGCCGGTTGACCCACCCTTCTACTCATACTAATTCCCATACGAATATCAATGCAAATTTTCCACCCCCACGGGATATGCAGCTTTTTCAAGCTCATTCCGCTGGGTCACTACTATCCTCCACCCCTGAAGCCACATTGTTACGATATGCGCAACGAAAACATAGAGGGCGTAAAAAAAAATTTATGAAATGCGTGGGGAATTGAGTTGAAGCGGACTGATGCATAATATACGAGAGGGCCGGCTAACAATTTGAAATTCTTGGCCTCCAGCGCCGGTAGCAAGAGTTACGAGGCATATATGAGCGGCGTACATACATGAGGGATGAAAAAAAAAATGAAATAGGTTGAACAGCGAGGGTGTGTTTGAGGCGGTAGACAGCTGAAACGACGCGAGGGATATTAGAACGCGTGCGGATTAACGATATGGTGTTAGAGGGTGACAGGGGCCCACTTAACAAAATTGGAACTCGGGGTTGAGCAACGATGAGGACGTACAAGAAAGTTGGTCCAGTCGAACTACCGCGAGTTTTTCTCTCGTAATGTTTTACCACGAGCTTTGATTTAGGAAACGGAATAAAATAGGGTAATATAGTGGTGCGGAAAGATCGTTGCTCTCGCGGATCGCGTTGTAAAAACGTCTTCTGCTGCGAAGATGTTTTAACGAAAGTCAAAAAAAGCCAAGAAAGCTCCTTCCTCGCACCCCCGTAGCACCCGTGTAGTGAAAAGTTCATGCGAAGATATTTTAACGAAACTCGGGTGAAAAGTAGCAAACGGTCTGTTGGCAAAGTTTTCCATTAAGCGTTTAATGGTAATGAATGGAACGAAAAGGTAGTTAATTGGGGGTCGCAATGAAAATTCATGGGGAAAATTCGTGCGACGCTTTGTAACATTCATTATTAATAGGACTCCACTGATAAATAAGTAAAAATAAATAAAAAATTAAAAATCGCATTGAATCGAACTGTTTTTGAAATTTTTGAATTTCTAATTTTTCGAATTTTTCTTGATTTTTTTAAGACTCATATTGATAATTAGTGCAACAAAATGCCACCTTAACGTTTCTAGTCATCTACCGACACATCCGAACATCATATTTTTTTAATATGATTTTTTGCCATTTCGAATAAAATTTAAAAACATTATTGTTCCTGAGAGAGAAAGCGTTGTTTCATGAAAAAAAAAAAAAAAAAAAAAATCGAGATTTCAATGAAAACGTGTTGAAAATTGAAATGATACAAAATCAGGTTACAGGTCGGAAAAATAAAAATTCCAATATCTCGAGAATCTCTCGAGTGGTCAAACTTAAATGTACACCACATGGAGAATTTAAAACCATATCAACAATCCTCATTATTTGGACTAAATTTTTACGAAATCTATGCAGTTTTTAGTTTTTCACGCGATTTTAATTTTTGTCAATAAATCTTTCAATTTCTGAACTTTCAATTGCATTTCTTTAAATTGAAACTTACATCTGTTTTTTTTTTTTTAATAAAAATCTCGCTAATTTTTTTGTTTCTCAGCAGAAAAGATCGCTCGTGTATACTCTCGCGATCAGGGAAACGAATATAAAGTGAAAATACAGGCAAAATTTACGACACTAGACGATAATAGAAAAAAATAAAAAATAAATGATCGTTTCGGGAAAATATTAATATTCAATTTACCAAAGGGCAGCTCCAGGTGAGAAGTGGTTTATCCCACAGATGTGCGAGCCTCGCAGCAACTTCGCAGGTGTTACGATCGAGGGCAGCGATAAGAGCCTTCGTCGTTACTTGTCCGAGGGTCTGCACGAGAATGCCAAGACCCCAGGATTTTTTTTCGCACGTTACTGCGAACACAATTGAAGAATAATTATGATGATTATTTAAAAAAATCACTTGTATCCATCATTAAAAAAAAAAAAAAAAAAAAAAAAAAAAAAAATCACAATAGGTAATCGAGATACCCGCCCGTGTCTAGTGATGTGAAAATAGTTGTCAAGGTTAACGTCGCCGTACATCATATCCTCCCTCAGCCAATTCTGGATTGCCGTTCTCGCGACGGTTATCTCACAAGATAAACAGCGAGTTTACTCGCGGAAAGTTATTGTCGCGAACAGGGAAGCTCTTTCGATATTAATATTATACATGTACGGAAGAAATGTATATGTACAAATATGTATCGTAGTATAAGTCCCCCTGGTTGCGGCCTCGTTTCATCGGTGAATCTGGACATTGTCGCGAGAAGAAAGCTGATTCACATGTCGTCGAGGGAGCGAGTGAGGGAGGGAACGAAATGTGGCCGTATAGTATACAGCGATAAAAAGTTAAAGTGCCATCAGATGAGAAATACCGAGGTTGGTAAGTCGGGGGTGAGAGGGGGGGGGGAGGAGGGAGGCTTTCGAAAGATTCATATGCAAATGTCATTGAGGGAAAATCTCATGGATCCGGACGGGTGAACGAAAGCGCGTGTATTGGTTCCCGCGCTAAAACCGTCGAGCCCTCCTCTCTATGACTACTATAAGAAGAAGGGTGCGCGACGGCCCCTGCGATCGATCCGGCCTAAATGGAACGTCGCTCGAGCGGTCCATCGGCGTTTGGTAGTATTGGCGGTGGACTATATGTATATAGAAAGCATTCTATACTGTATACAATGTGCGCGCAACGCGAGCTTTGCATCCTCGTACGCACGGAGGTACTCCGTTTCTTTTCAATCCACTGATCCGGCGTTGTATTCGCCAATATCAACGAATCGCACCAATTAATGCTCAATTGTCCGCGTTGGAATTGCTCTGTGGAAGCGTTGCGTTACCGTCTTTACAATTTTCCGCTCTCGCTTCGCGGGGATAATGTGTTTTTTTTTTTTTTTTTTTTTTTTTTTTTTAAACCCGATGAAGTCAATTGGCGAAATAATGGATCAAAAGTGAACAGCAACCCTCGCCGAATCACTGTGGTACGGATTAATGCGTTTTCTCTGAACGTTTTTTTTTTTTTTTTTTTTTTTTCATAGTGCGCAGGTCGCTTAGTGAGGTTAGTGCGGTTGAATACGCGCTATAGACATCGATAGCTTATAATTAGCTCCTATTACGACCTCGTTAGACGCGAAGATTGAATTTTGTATCGTAGAACAAAAGCCGAAAAAGGCCAACGTGATGATTTCATTTTTGCGTTGAAACTATGTTGCCGAATTGTATCAAACGACTAACGACCAACCGCCTCTTCTATTTTTGGTGTGCGTGGGTTCGATTACGACTTGCGGTGTCCGAAAAAAAAAAAAAAAAATCTGTGTTAAGAAAAATGTCTTGTTTACGCTTTGTTCGTACGCGGATTGGCTGCGGTACGAAATGAACGAAGGAGGAAGTCTTTACATATCCGTGAGGAAGTTCAGTCGCGAGGGGAAACAAAAAATAAAAGGGTGGTTTTTTTTTTCGCGATTACGAATGTTCCGACTTGAGTTTAGGACAACGAAGCTGGATTCCCATTTTTCAAGAAGAAATACTTCGGAATATATGCGAGTCGGATTTTTTTTTTTTTGGAAGTATTCAATTATACGAAAATAAAATGCCCCTTCATCAATCCTTTTTTTCCGTTTTTTTGTCGTTCTGTAAACGATCCAAAATGAAGTTCTAGAATTATGAAAAAAAAAAATATCTTTTTTCACAATACGCAATAAATATGCGTGTTTTCTCGAAATTCATATCGATAAGTAAAGATACGACAAATTGAAAAATCTATGAAATATAATATGAAAACAAATTGTTTTCATTAATTGTTTCGGGAATTTGTTTTATGTGTTACTTATATATTTCACCCTTAGCATCGCATTACCCAAAATCTCGAGTTATTTTTCGCTGAGTTCATTTTTCGACAAAGAAGAGAATCGATCATTCGAGAAAAACAATTTTTTTTCGTAGTGAAGAGATTCCAATTTTCGGGAATTTAAAACAACAAAGTCGTATCCTCGGGTGACCCATTTTACCGAAACATTAAATTCGGTATCGCGGATAATTGAGGGCGGCGCTGGATGTGAATTTGGTGAGAACCTTTTGTGTTCTCTTGGAGTATCGAGAAAATGGAATTATTACTTTGATGCGGAGAGTGTTTAAGTAACTAACGGGTCGTAAAGGCCCTTTGCGCAACTCGGAGTATTATTCGCTGAAAGTGATCGTTAGGACTTTGGCTGTACGTATAAAACAAGTGCGTCGTAAACTGATATACATATATTGTTAGGTCACAAGTTCACGGTTCACCTGAAAACGGAATAACTGGTAGATGATTATTAACCTGATCCCACGCAAAATCATTATCTCCGCGAAGTTATCGTCTGCATATATTAAAAGTATAGTTGCTCACGAGACTCTTGGATCGGTCACTTTTATAACAAGAGTGAGTAGTCCCCGGTGATATGGCGAACTCGAAATACAAACATTCAAACTTTTCTCATTAGAAAGTAGGCGGAACGAAGAGTGGAATAGAAAAGAGCAGAATCCCGCCTACGAAGAGCAGAAATTATTGAGACAATCTTTTTTGTTTGTTGCGAATACGTAAAAAAAAAAAATAATGCGACTAAAATCGACAAAATTACGATTTTTTTATAAAAAAGAAAAAAGATTTTTTTTTTGTAAAATAAAAGATTTTTTTTTTTGGAAAATAAAGGATTTTTTTTTTTTGGAAAATAAAATAGGTTTTTTTTTTTGTAAAATAAAACTCACGTGATTTTTGGAGCATGCTGACCGACAATTTGGCGCTGTAAGTAGCGAGAAATTCCGTGATCTCGTTAGTGTCCGAACGATCGTCACAATTGTCGCGAAGAAAGATAACGACGTCAGCTCCGGATGTACCGGCACTGGTACGGAAACGATGCTTCGACTGTTGCTGTTTGTAGTTGTCCTTGGCGGAGAGGGTCGTAGAGGATGACGCGGAGGCGTAGAAGGAGGAACGGGCCGGATACCTATCGGGAGCGGCGGCGACGACGTTCAGACAGCATCCGGATACGAGGGTCAAGACCATCAGGAGCCACCACTGACGCTGGTGAAACCGGACACGGGCCATGGGCCCTGGAGAGCCCAACTTACGACCGTCCTCCTGCGCGTTAAAAAAAAAAAAAAAAAAAAAAAAAAAATTGACTTGTTTTACAAGAAATGTAATTCGCTAATACCGAAAACGAAGGGGTTAAACAAAACGAACCTTCGAATGATCACTCGTCAAAGAACATTTCAACTCGCCGTTTATCCACGAAAATCCTCAAGAGCTTTCGCTTCCTCATGGCGGTGATTTCCTTCCCCTCCACTCGCACGGCAGCCCTTCGATTCCGTTGCGCATATGGCGATGACAGGACCACCCGCTGGCGATTTGTCTCATGTGCGAGAATATTTTCCTCCTTTTTCCCGAGAGAGAGAGTCACCGGGGAGAAGGGATACTTTTACGCCATTATCGGACGACGATCCTACAATCTATATCGCGGTGCTTCTCTCCTTTATTTCACTCTCCGTTTTTTTCTCCTCTTTTCTCGCGCTTTCTTCGCTCTAACAACGATATCTTTCGTAAAGGTTGCAACAATGGAGATTGAAAACTCTCGTGTGTACGGAGTTGGATCCACTCGTGTATAGCATGTTTTGTCTGCACGTGACTAAACTACGAGGCGTTGGTCTCTCACGTTTGCCGCTACATCGTTATCACGGATGGTCATCCGGCGACCAAGATTACGCGAGCCGTATCTACCTCTCCGCTTCTTTTTCTCCCCTGAAACATCAGAGCGGATCGGTGTACTTGGAGAAAGAATTACAATCGCAAGCGTACATGTTAAGTGAATCGACACTTGATATTCAACCCTTCGTAGAGAATTACAGTTCTATAGAATCCCGCGGAAGTCACACCCCTCAAAATTACCCGCCTGTTAAAAAAAACTTGATATCTTTTTTTTTTATGTAAAAAGAATCATTCATTCATCATAATTTTTTCATTCACCACGAGTGAATCGTTCATTCATTAATGTTTCGTGTATTTTTAGAAAATGTTTTGGAATACAGTTAAAAACTAATTGGCGACGTTTTTTTTTTATATTTATTGCAAAAAGAAAGTTTTTTATTGACCCGATTTTTAAAATAAATTTCGATGTAAAACTACGCGTATGATTGACACTCAGAATTTATGATACATACTTTCGATATTCTAGAATACGTTAAAAAAAAGGTTTATACGTTTAGAAAAAAATTGACTCGTTAATTTTTTTTTTATTTTTTTTTTTCACGTAAAGTTTGCGGGTGATACTCCTAAGATATGGTATGTTGCGATAAAAAGTAGTCCTTTACTGTGAATTTCAAGTAAGGTTTTTGCTTGGATATCTGAAGCGGCCGGATTCTAATATCTGTAAGTGGTATATTAAGGTCTTGGTAACTGGTGGGTCAAGCGCCATTCTAAACCGGACCCTTACAGATATCTTGGCCCAAAATTTATCTCCGGGTCGTTTGGAACCAATGTGACTGCGAAGGGTTAACCCCGGAATACGGCACACGGGTCCAATAAATCCGAGCTGTTCCAAGGAAACCGTAATTTTTTTTTCCCGACATCTTTCCAAAGGGTGTAACGTCGACAATATACAATATATATATATATATATATATCGATAAATTTCAATATATATATTGGTATTTTATCAATATTCTATCTCGTCAGCCATTTCCCGGCATGCTGACGGTCTACTTTCACAAATGTGTTTAAAAATATTTATAAAAAAAGAAAATAATAATAATATTGATTTTTTTTTAATATTAATTTTTCGTATTTAATTTTTTTTTTTGTTTTGCAACGAAAAAGTCATCGGGTCTGCTAAACCGCATATGCAGGTCTTCCATAGTTAATAATTTTCGGAAGCTATCGATAATTCTAAGGTAAAGTAATAAAAGAACGCGATGATTGATAATCAACTGCAATTAAACAAACATTTTTTTAAAATGAATAACTCAGTAACTACAGATCGATATATGATTCATTTTATCTTCTTCCACCCTGTGACCGAAGAAAATAGTGTATTCGTTGTTATGGGTACCGATCGATATCCGTTTCTCAGACTCATCGAGTAAATTTCGATAGCGCGACGTACCGAAGATAAGCTCATTGTATGCGTTGCATTAACTATATAAGTAGATTGTCACGTAATCCGTGCATATTGGGTTACGCAATCTATCGATCAATTTCCTAGTTACGCAAAGGTGGCCAATTTTATTCCCGCTGTATCATTAGTTTTCAATAAAAGACACAAAAAAAACATTAAAACGCGGAAAGATTAATCGATGACGAAATGAGCCGATCGAACATTAGCGTTAATAATTAACGTGTCAAAGGGTTTGTCTTGACAAACGAAACACGACTGAGCCGAACGTTTTTTTTAAATGCTTTCGGAGGGAACGGTAGAGAGACGAGAGACGAGAGAGTCGGTCAGATTGGGAGCTCTCGACTCTCGAGGGGAAAATCGATGAGCAACCCTGACCTACCTTCGTACCTAAACGGCTCAGACTTCCTCTCATCCAAGGTAATTATATTCCTTCTCCCGGTTGCGTTTAATTGACAACCTCTACCTTCACTCGTGTATTAATGAAGATGCTACAGATCCGGGCAATGATGTTACAGCGAAATACATTGCAGGGATAAATTATTGGCCTTTAATTTTTTTTCTACCCTCCGTAAGCATTCGATTAACGTGTACAAGCGTAGAAACTGCGTTCGTTCTTTTTCCCCATTAATATTACCGCATATTACGCGGCAACGACGTGAATTTCGTCATCGAAAGGGAAGAAGAAAAATTGTGAATAATCACGAGTCGATTGTGCCAACGAAATGAATGAATAACCGAACCTATTGTGCTACTTTGTCGAGCTAAGCTCGGCTAACAAGTGCAGAGAGCAACAGCTGCCGATGCTGCCTCCTCGAAACCGCCGAGAATCACTCGAAATTCAAGAGAACCCCCCGGCATAGCTCGTTAGTAAAACTGCCGACGCTCTAACCGGGCTTTCGGCTCAACAGTTTGCTTCTTCAACGAGACTGTGACTGTAATATTAACATGACGCGAGCTTCGAGCCTCGTAGAGATTAAATAAAGCTGATCGAACGCGGAAAAACGATAAAGGTAAAGGGAGCCGATTGCCAATGCAGACTACTCGGCTTGCAACAATTCTTGGATTAGAGACGCAATGCGCAAATAAACGGTGCAAAATAAAAATAAAAAAAAAGGTGAAAAATAAGAAAAAAAAAGGTAACAAGATTACTGAACGAACCGTATGTAAATTTACTGGGTAGCGAAGAGCGTTGTACACAGCTCGCCACTTTAAATAAATGTCTTTTAAATTACATTTTCAACCCGAGACTTGTGTTATCCTCTGCCCCTTTGCCTTTTGCTCACTCCTTCGTCTATCTCTACCTTCGCTTGTATATTTACTTCTATCCCTCCTCCTCCTCCCACCCCAACCCCCTTTCGCGGTGCATAACTCACCGGATAAAATACGTGTATCATACAAGCGTCTCTCTGAATCATATATACCTTCCATGTTATTTGCCAGGGACGTTCAACACTCCATTTCTCGTGCATAAATAAGCATCGCGTATGACGAAGTAGAGTAGGCAAAGGAATTGTCGGACGGTATATGCTTGAGATTGTCGGAACGTCTGAATAACGAATAGTTGACGATTTTTGCCTTTCTACACAGAAATAATGGAGCTTCGACATGTCGTTCGCAGTTATAAACAATAGTGCATTTGATACACTTCAGGAAATATGCCAATTAGATATATTGTCAATTTTACTGGTCGTCTATGATTGCGAAATACTTTTCGGTCGATCATTTTCGCTGCGTATTTACGAGTAAACATCAATTTTGCTTAATAATAATGTCAGAAATGTATTAAATAATAAAAAAAAATTGTTTATCGCATGATTCGGTAACCTAAGATTTTTTTTGCAGAAATGAACTCTTTACTTTTTCTAAAAATGAATATGTTTTTTTTTTTTTTCGAATTTTGTAGAATCTCCGAATTGAAAAATGTTTTTTATGGATGTAGCCATGAATTTTCGTTCCATTTTCGCAAAAAGATTACGCGTTACCCTGAAAAAGTTTCCGGGTAATTAATAGAACATATTTGCAGATACCGATTACACATTTTTCCGAAAAATGGGATTTTCAAAAATTAGAAAAATTGTAAAAAAAATTCATATGCGTTCAGAAAAATTCACGAATCAACTTCAGCTAAAAAAAATGTTCCGTTGCCAGATTATTTGTTGAATAGTTTTTTTAAACCAATATGTTAAGAACTTTTTGCAATAACGCAAACGATACACCCTTCTTAAACGTCTTCGATGGTTGTACACTGATAAAAATGATTAGTTGAGAGAACTAATAGTTAGTTACGAAAACTAATAATTAATAGACGAAACCAATTTCATTCTGAAAATATAGTAGTCGTAACTAACTACTGGTTCTCCCAACTGATCACTTTTCTCAGCGTAGAATAAACCCCATTCCCCGATATTGACGAGGAGATATTGAACAGAGTAATTGAAACGTAGTGAAATAACTATACAATAAACGTCATTTTTGCCAATGGAATGCAAACAACATATTATTTTTTAATAATGTAATAATATTAATATTCCGCATACATTTTTCTATTTATTTTTATTCTATTTGTATGAATATCGATATTATAACGTACGATATTTTTATTCGAAATTTATATTACTGCAACGACAGCATAACGAAAAACCGCGGCATTTCGATTGAAAAATACCGAGAGGATTACTCCAATGCCTGTGTGGACAATATATCATGTTCTCGGCATGCGGAGAGTTTTATATATATGCCTATCGGTACTTGTTTATTTACTTTGAACGCGGCGGTGTACGCGACGATGTATCGACGGGTATCGATTGTCGATAAAGTTTTATGTAAATTTACACCCTATAAGAAAAGCTCCCGCGGTTGCTTTCTCGCGATGCCGGCAGCTCTCCTACAACCGGGAATAAAAATGTATTTATATTACCCATCGGTATCGTTGTTATTATCATTGTATCATCTACGAACGAGACGAGAAAAAAAAAAGATTTAGTGAACATTTTTATAATTTTATACAAATCAAATATTTTAAATCGGAAAAATCGTGAAAAATCAAAGAGGAAAAATTGAATTATTTTTTTGTCAATACAATCGGCATAAAATTTCATACGAACCGTTATGATTTCGATGTCACCAAAGGACTCCTCGTATCTGCGAAAACGTGCACTGCTAAAGATTTAATCGTTGGGCCCGTAATCACTAGCCTTGCGCGCCGTCAGAATTGCACACGTTCCAAAAACCATTATCATCCAATGAACGACCTACGGTACCGGAATCCGTAATTTCGTTCATATTGAATTGCTTATCGGTACTTTATCAACGATTATATATTTTTTTATTTTCATCAATCATCCTTGATTCTCTCTCTCTCTCTCTCCCCATAAGAGAGTAAACTCTATAGTGATTTAAAGATAGAAAAAAATAATAATAAAAAATGATGTTTTTTTTTTAGAATATAATTTTATCGTGTGAAATTTCTGATTATTATCATATAATCACTCACACCGTTGCCCCGATTTACATCGGTCGTTACGACTGTAAACCGTAATCGAGTCTATTCCGCAAATGAAATATATCGAGGGGGAGGACCGAGAGTATTGCGCAAAGTTAAACGCGCGTCTTTCGACGTCCCGTATCGAACTGAAGGGGACCCAAGCAGCATCCGCGGAAAACACGAGAGCAACGGTATTCGCGCTCTCTGCGCTGATTGCGAGAAAGCCGCGGCGCGTAGCGGGCGTCCCGGGAAAGCAGCTCCCGCTTTCGTTTTCCATCCCTCCCTCAAGCACCCCATCCCCTCCTCGTTTGGTGGCTGCTGCTCCTGCCTGTATCTATAACCGCTCCTGTGCACGCGCATCACCATCGTACCATTGCCACTGACGCCAGAGTCCAGACGTCGTCGAGGCTAACCCCGTTTGTCCCTTGGGACTCCTCAGAGCTCATAGATGCGTATGAGCGTCAACTGGAGAACAGTTTTATTCGATAAAAAAAAAAAAAAAAAAAATACGTTTTTCGTGTATTTTCTGAAATCTCAGCACCGAGACAAATTGTGAGTTGGCGCAATGCCAACTGACTGATTATTAGCTTTCCTCACTCATAGTTTTTTTTTTCTCCAGACTGACAATTTCGATTTAAAAAAATTTTAGAACACTACATATCCTACATAAAGAAAAGTATATCACAGAATATTATTATCTGTAATATATTTGATATATATACTTGTAAAAAAATTGTATATTACTGATATATTATGATATATGAGATACATCATTAATATATCTCGGAATATACTGTTTTTTCAGCAGAAACATATTTTTAAGAATATACTTTGAAAGTAATCCAAAAAAAAGGCCGAGTTTCATATATTTCCAATGTTTAATATTTAGCATCGTAATTTACGCCGTTTTCTACTTCTTGCAAAAACACGGTAAATTCTATAATATTTCGAAGAGACCCGATTTTTTCGAAAAACGGGTCTAATCGATATATACGTAATAAAAAAATCGAAACTTTTATGCACCGACTAAGGAATTAATTATGTTACTTAGAGAGTGTCATACTTAATGCACGAAATCTTCGGGTTTTTTTTCTATGTGTGTTTTATCAAACTCCGGGTTTTCCTACTGTATCGATATTCCGTCTTTTCACACATCTTTCTCGCATCTTGACGCTTCGATTTAACGTGAATTGAAATAAAAAATATTGATTTGTAGCAAAGTTTCATAATTACGAAGACATCGAGTCCCCCACAGCCCACGTGAGGTCTTCCAGTGCTAAGTGAACATCATCTTAACGCGTTTTTCCGCTGCAGCGATGTTAGTAATTTTTTATATATCGATCGACAAACGTTTGGTGCCATTGCCGTGATTTATATTCAGCGCCCCAGAGAAAAAAGATAGCCTGTCGCATAGAATTATCGTCAGAATCATCACGAGATATATATATTTTTTTAAGTACTTCCGCGCTCGTTGGTAAAGTCTGAGAACTATTGTAACGACGGCGTACGACCGAAAGAGCGATCCATCATATTCGCCGTGGATCTCCCCCTAAAAATAACTTTTTTACATTATGATTCTTTTGACCTTCTTAATTAAATTTTTAATTATATATTATTTGCAATTGGAATTTCCATTGTGATTTAACGAATACGCATTTTCAAGTCGAATTTATTCCCCCCGGTTGGTAACGCTTTCACTATGATATAAAAACTATCGCAAGGTCGCTAGGTCGGTATATGACGCGCGCCGCCGAGCTAGTAGCAAACTCCGCAACTACTCAGACGCTTCTCGGCAAGTCAGCGATTAATCAACTGAAGAAACGATACGAACGTTTCCGAAAACATTGGACAGCAGCTCTCATGAGCCTTCGGATCACATGGGCTCACGTACGATTTAATGACGAGGCCGTTATTTAGATTCCCTCGCGGTGTCTTTCAGTTCGAGTGTCGAGCCTCGTCGGTCAAGTGTTCAGAAAAAATGGCGTTTCTCGTGAGAACAGCAAAATGCGAGGTAACGTTAAATACAATTATCTTTTTCATTCATATCGCGAGTTATTAACGAGTGCGAATAGACTGTAATCCTCTTAGACAAGTTGTTGATAGTCAGTCCCGGGATAATTGGACGTCCGACAGATAGCTGCATTATCTACTGTGCAGTAACGAACTCTCCACCTGTGCTATTACGGCAAATTTTCCCTCGTGGAAATTTCCGCGAGGCGCGGAAAAGACGAATTGCTTAAAAACGTTTTTCACGGAATTATGTTGAAAATTCTATTACTTCGATCATCTGGAATGAAAATCAGCTTCTGTGACAAATAGTATCAGTTATTTTCGTTAATGAAAAAATATTGGAGTGACGTCCGATTGTCGCGTGACCCCCTATAGCGGCATATATCAGTGAAGCGGCTATATTTGCATTCATAATCTCCACGAGGCTTTCGCAACGGGAGACTCGATAACAAAATGATTGCGCAACTTCTATTGGATATCGAGTAAATAAGACGAATTTCGCAATCTCCGAATCTTTTCGTGTGTCTTACCGAAGCAGTGTAAACACAGCTGCGAATTATCGAAACACTTAATGATATGATATAAACATTAAGTGCCATTGGAATGGTTTGTAGTAAAAAAAAAAATGTTTTTAGATGGAACTTGCGAAGAGAAGTTTCAGCAGCGCTGCGCCTTCTGTTAAAATGTATATAGATGGACAATTCGTGGGTAATGATAACGCGTTGATAACAATTATTTCGATCATCCTGGGGGAGATCGGGGCTAAAAGCAACATGACGAATCAAAATTTCGGGCGACACGCATTTTATTAATTTTTTTCAAGATTTTTTTTTTTATAACACATCCCTTACGATCGATTGTTAATACGAGTGTTCTGATCGTATAAGAATAATCCGCAGGTCCCAAAATGAACAATTGTAAGAGTTCAATTTTTTTAATAAAAAATATCAAAAAATGTATTAAAAATATAGCATTTCTACCATTTTTAGTCTTTGTTACAAGTGTCACGTCTTACTTTTGGCTCCAGTCTATTCTACGATGATCCCTATTGTCAATAATATCGATCTATTGAACGAATAATAACACTTTGCAGAATCCAAAAGTACCGAGTTTATCGACGTTCACGATCCGGCAACGAATCAGCTATTATGTCGTACTCCGAAGTCCACGAAAGCGGAAATGGAAAGTGCCGTCGAAAGCGCTAAAAATGCATACGAAAAATGGAAGAACACGAGTGTTCTTACGAGACAAGGGCTGATGCTCAAGTACCAAGCACTCATTCGCGAACACTCGGTAAGTTCTTGAAGTCTGTATTACGAAAAAAAATTGTATATAATGTATATACCGGTCAATCGAATATGCAAAATACTGATACCGTCAAACTGCGTTGACTGAATTTGTAGAAAGAAATAGCTAAAAATCTGGTACGCGAGAACGGCAAGACAATGGCCGATGCCGAAGGCGACGTGCTCCGTGGACTTCGTAAGCAATTTCCATATAAATCGATGAGTAGAAAAAAAAAAATATTCCCTCAAATGACTTATGCGAATCGACGAATATATCTTTGCAGAGGTCGTCGACGCTTGCACGGCAATTCCTACTCTCCAGATGGGTGAATCGTCGGCCAACGTGGCTACCGATATGGACATCGTTTCCTACAAAGTTCCTCTTGGCGTCACCGCTTCGATTTGTCCCTTCAACTTTCCGGCTATGATACCGCTGTGGTCATTTCCGATATCCGTCGCATGCGGTAACGCCGCGATTCTCAAGCCATCGGAGCGCGTGCCCGGCGCGTCGATGATGCTTGCCGATCTCTTCACCAAAGCCGGCGCACCCCCCGGCCTACTTAACGTAATTCACGGACAACACGAATCGGTTGACTTCATTTGCGAACATCCGGACATAAAGGCTGTGTCTTTCGTCGGTTCGGATCAAGCTGTAAGAATTCATAACGATTTTTCAACGATAGCGTCGATCTCTCACCTATTTTACCACCACCTGTGTCATACGATCGATCGGCTTTCTTACGAAAAAAGTCTCTGGTATCTTACCGATCGCTACTTTCTCTACTCTAACTCTTTCCACTTTCCTCACTGAAGCGATAAATCGACACATAAACCGGCATCGCCGGTACCCCTTCACGCCATAAAAAAAGTGGTCGATCTCAATCTGGAATCGGCAAAATACGCGAGAGACGACGGTATTACACCTTCTACCAGATCGAAACTATTAATGTCAACATTTCCCAACATTTGTAGGGTAAATACATCTACAAGCAAAGTAGCGCACACGGTAAACGCGTGCAGTGTAACATGGGCGCGAAAAATCATTGCATTGTTATGCCGGACGCCAACAAAAACAAGAGTCTCTCGCAAATCGCTGGCGCCGCCTTCGGAGCAGCTGGACAGCGTTGCATGGCTCTATCGGTTGCAATATTTGTCGGTAAATCCAAAGAATGGATCCCCGAATTAACGAGTGCCGCGAAGAGTCTAAAAGTCAACGCCGGTCACCTTCCCGGAACCGATCTCGGACCCGTGATTTCGCCGCAATCGAAGAAACGCATTTGCGAACTCATCGAATCCGGCGTAAAGGATGGGGCGCGATTGGATCTCGATGGAAGAGGCATCGTTGTGCCGGGATACGAAAATGGAAATTTCGTTGGACCGACGATTTTGACTGATGTGAAGGTGAAGCATCCCTTGTCTATCTCGCTGTACCACGGTCGGTAACAAAAAAATATTTCATTTTTTTTCGTGATGCAAAAATGGTAAAATTCATTAATAATTTTGTTACCGACCGAGTATTGTCACTTTCTCTTGAAAGAAAATTGGATCGTTAAGATAATGTGTAACACTCGCCCTCCCGCCCCACCCAGCGCCGTGAAAATGGCATTACAGTTTTTATTACCGACCGCGACATTTCGCATACCCTTAACGTGTTGTTATATCGACTCCGCAGGCGCACATGAAGTGTTATACAGAAGAGATATTCGGACCAGTGCTCGTCTGTATGTTTGCCGATAGCCTTGACGAAGCAATAAATATTATTAATCAAAGTCAGTATGGTAACGGAACCGCTATCTTCACAACGAACGGCGCTACCGCGAGAAGCTTCACGAGTAAAATCGAAGCCGGTCAAGTAGGAATAAACGTTCCAATTCCGGTTCCTTTACCGATGTTCAGCTTTACCGGTAACAAAGGTTCCTTCCTCGGTGACAATCATTTCTATGGAAAATACGTGAGTGAAATTTCAAAAAAATTGTCTTACGAAAAGCACGAAAAGATTAATAAGAAAAAAAATGTTATTAAAATTAATTTTTTTACCGACAGGGTATTAATTTCCACACTCAAACGAAGACAATTACGCAACTTTGGAGATCCGGAGATGCAACCGACATCGCTTCCTCTACCGCTATGCCGACGATGCAATAAATTTCCGATCGTATTTTTCCGTGATTTTCGCGATGCTACGAACGAATTTAGGTATCTCGATGTGCGGCGTTTCTGGACAGTTTAGACTTTTTAGTCGTAAATACTGTTATCGACTTGTCTTCCATTATTCGCCAATTGAAGCGCGAGCTCTTCAATGCCAAAATCATTAAACGAATAGAGGCTAAAAATAAGTGTACAACAGCGAGCTGGTCCCCGCTACGTATTCTTTTGTTACTATTTTTGTATTTCGAATGTATGTATGTATGCAATATAAGTAATAATCAATTTTCATCGAATTAATCAATGTCCTCGTTTCGTCGTAATAAATTTATTTGCGCCGCCCTTTTCGATTAGTAAATCAAAGCCTTCTTCGTTCGAAACTCCCAAAATTACCGGATATTATCGACGCGCTTGCGTGTTTCGTACCTCGCCTGGTGCACGAAGCATCTGCGCGTTTTGCTCGGGAATTTCTCGCCCAGGGAAGCTTCCGCTTGGCCCGGATCCACACGACTGCTTCTGTTCTTTGCCGGAAATCGAAATTAAAAAAAAATATATATTAAGTGACGGAGACACAGTACAGTCTGCCGGAAATTGAATCGTAAGTATTCTTAATTCGCTCGTTGGGGTCATTCATTAAGTTTCCTCGTTCGGTTTTATTCGTTAATTCGATGCATTCGTATACGAACGAGTTTTTGTTTTACCGGCTGTGACGTACAGAAACCGACGTGTTGTTTGTGTCGGTGTTCTTTATTTTTTTTTTTTAATTTGAGTATTGATTTTTAAGAATTTGCAATACATCTGTTGCATTGCATGTGTAAAGTCCACAATTTTTCTCGATTTATTTTATCGTCGGAAAGTATTGACATTCATTTTTAATTTATTTAAATTTATAATTGATTCTCCGCTTGTGCGATACAAACAAATCGACTATTGTCACTGATTTGGCTTCAGGTAGATTTCGGTCGAAGTATATTGACGATAACGAGTTGTATGGTAATTTATAAAGCCATAAAGAAGATAATTTCATTATTAAAAGTAAATTATTATTCATTATTCGTATTATTATTACTCATTACTATTTATTAGTATTACTTAATTATTTATTATTATTTTTTTATCACGTAAATTGAGAGAAATTGATAGAATTAAAAGGCGACGAACTTTGTACGCTATTATTTATTTATTTTCTTTTTTATTTTTAATATTATTTTCATACTCATTTATCAATCCAATCGTTCGATAAGTGAAGTATAGATTTAAAATTTTTTATTTTTAAGTTTTTATCATTATTATTATATTTGATTGCTTATTACTTTGGCATTTCGACGAATGAATTTGCGTGTTAAGTGAGTCTTATTACTTCGTGACAGGTGGTCGCAATGTACAAAACGGTACGCCAGGGAGACGCCAGTCTCCAGTACACGATCCTCCCACAAATCGATGAATTTTACCCGCACGATGTAACGACAGTGCGAGGTTCACCGCCGGTCAAGGGTCATCATTGTACCACGGAGGATCGCTTCTGGTTACCATCGTCGCGCATGCTTTGCTTCATGCTGATGTCTCTCATGATCATTATTATAATTACATGCTGCGTTATAGCGACGTACGTAATTAATGCGATGATACGCGGTTCTTGTGTCGTTACGACGTCCCAACCAGTTGCCACTGTGACGAATCGCGCATTGATAACGAACGACGGCCTCAGTGACGATGACGAAAATTACGAAAGTACCGATTCGATGACAACGACTGCGGCGAATACCCTTCGTGTCACGGGAATGTCACCCGATAATCGGTTACCCGTTTTATCGAGTCGAAGCAGTACTTCGTACCCAACAACGAGCGATGATGAGGAAACCAGCAATTTTGAATTTACGATCGAGGGTAAGATAACGACAAGGGCTGTGCGGTCTACGATCGCGTGACCCATCGTGCATTCGTTGCAACCATTGCGATAAGTCTACTGCCGAGCATCAGCGCCGAGAAAAATTCTTTAGCTTGAAACGGCTTTCATGCAAATCACAAGGGACTCATTACGCTTTATTTTTTATTTGCTCTTCCAGAGAGCTTTTAATTATAAAAACACGTCCGGTTAATTAAAATGGATATTTATTTATTTTTCTTTATTAGAAAAATAAAGTAATAATAATAATTATTAGTATTAATATTATTTTATAGATATGTATTTTTTCTATTAATAAATATAATACGTTATTAATTAAAATTCATATTCGATTTTTATTATTATCATTGTTGTTATTATTAATCTACTTGAAAATATTGTGGGGTTTTTAAGAAATGTACAAAGTTGAAAAAAAGAGATTATTATAAAGTTGCAACTTTATAGAAACGGCTCCATCGTCTACCGAAGAGGCCCGTTCGACAACGCATTCTTCGAGCACCGGAAGCGCCTTGACTTCGACGTCACCTTCGCTGGACCCTAACGCGGTATCGTCAGACAGTCGGGCAAGCATAATAGAAGCACCGACTAACAATATTGTGAACATACTCAAGAAAATTAAAATGCTGAAAATGCCAAGAATAACCCTTAAATTGAGGATAAACGACACTATTCCACAGATGTATATGAAGGCCGGTATAGCGTCGTACAAGAAGGGTAAAATAACGACGAGCGTTCTGGCTCAGGGTCTCAGTCTGGAGGGACTTATATTCAAAACGCCCGAAGGAACGATAAAGCCGTGGCGCCAGACGTGGCCCTTTGACGACTCCGAAATCCTACAGCGCAAGGTGAGCTTTTGTGATATTTTTTCTAACACACTTTTGTACGTATAAAACATGTTACTTTAACTCTTCGTAATTATAATTGGGTCAAATGACCCGTAAATAAATTTTGGAGTTGAATTTCCTTAAGTGTCCGACTCCGTTACTGAAAATTTGAAATACCGGCTATAGGTAGAATCGGACCTCTTGTTAAGTCAGAATAAATACTTTTTTCAAAAAAATGTTAAAACGAAACTGCGAAAAAAAAAAATTCGAAAATTTTAGAAAAATTTTTCAAAAAAATATTGATCATTTTTTTTTTCTGAAATTGAAGGCTTATTTTTTTATTGCAACGTACCACGGCAAAATTTGCTTTAAAACTTAAAATTACGATATTTTTTGTGTAAAAACATTTATTTTTCAAATTCTATTTTCCGTGTTTTTTTTTTTACATGTTGTCATTTTACTTCTCTTATAATAACTTCTGTTACGCATTCTACAATATTTAAAGTGTTTTAATAGTTTATGGGTAACAATCGAACAGATAGTTTCAAATCTACAGGCCGCACATTAAAAAAAGTTCGTTGGTCCAAATTGACGCGGTGCGAGTTCCGCGTGATTTTAGAGACACGTGACTTCTATGGGTCAATGCAAATGGGCGTAGGAGGAAAGTCAAAGTTTACGTAAATATTGATCGTCGAAAGTGCAACCGGGGTGCAGGTATTCAAAACTGATGTACGCGAGAGTTGTCTAAGGATCGATAAAGAAACGCAGCTTAGGGATTCTAAAAGCGTTCGAGGTTCGTGTAACCCTTTGACAGGATCAAGATATGCGGAGTCGCCCACGTGAAAAATGTGTACGTCGTGAGATATACACGAGAGAGATACATACACGAGATAGGAAACGTGAGGATAAAAAATAAAAAGCAAAGAAGAGTAAATTGTTGCTTTAGTCGATATATCGCTTCTGAACGTAACGATTTATTGATAAAAACCGGATGCGACGAAGACTTCGACTCACAATTCGCCAGTTGTTTTTCGTCGCGCCTATAAAAATTACCATATACGCCGATGTTTAATTACGAATTACGACACAGACATGTGAAACAATTGTTTCTGTTCGCAGCCCATGTTTTCGCGTGATATCGTTGGCGCAACGATGATTATATCGATGATAGGACTCGTCTTTATGCTGTTGCGACTGTTCATATCAGTGAGACGACATCGTCTCGCCGCTGTCTCATTGAATCGTATCGAGAAGGCCGAAATCGAATATCAGGACGAGACATATTCGATTCTGCTTGATTCACAAAGTCCTGATCACGAAGACAAAGAATAATTTTCACGTAATTATTATTTACACATCTATACTTTTTTCCTGAAAAATTTACGATATGATTTTTGGCTGTTTACAAGCAGTCGCGATTTTTAAAAAATCTCGATTTACGGGGATTACGAAAGATTCAAGTTTTTCGTGCGTAAAAGGTTATGTATAAATTCTGTGTATATATAAATTATTGAAATATTTTTTTTCAATTAACTTAAAAATAACGAAAAATAATAAATTAAGTTTATGATTATATCGTTATTATTATTCTGATTATTTATTTGTTTTTTTATACATTTCCTACTATTTGTTTCATTTTTTTAAAGTATTTTTTTTTTTTTGGATTATGAATTATTATTATTAATATATTATATAATATAAAAGTTTTCCGCCTGTAGATTGATTCACCGACGACACCGACGCTTTCAAATGTAAAACAATGAATCGAACAAAAATATTGTAATTGATTAAGCATTCCGGGGGAAGGGCGCGTGATGGAGACCGGGACACGCACCTATGTAAATTTTCGCGCTCGTTTGGTCATCGGTTACGGTGTTACGCACGACCGCCGAGTTTTAATTTCGTTTTTTGTTCCCTTCTCCTTACATATCGCATGTGGAACGTATACATAAAAGTTGAAAACATCCGTGACGCAAAGATTGTCGCGAGGAGGCGCGACCGCAAGAGGTCGGCGAACCTCCTCGGGGATTCCGTAATCGCGACGAAACGGCTAAGCGGTATACGCTTCTTTTAGCTTTGCGTCACAACGACAACTGATCGGACTCTGGGTGGGCGTTTGCTCACCGAAAATAAGACAAATTCTTACAGATAAGCGCGAGATAATGAATCAGAGTCTCCCGTAAAATTCAGTTGTAGAGACGCAAGTAACGAAAGAAACGTATGTCGAGGTGCTTATATATATATAATATATAATATAAAAAAAAATCGTTAATTTTAATGTAAGGTATATATTAAATGTGATAATTTGTTTGAAACACACCTCCGTTAGCACGCTAGCGACAGATCCTATAAATGTTTTATTTACAACGAAACCTCTAGTCTCGTGGAAACGGATTGTCGGCGTTTCAAAGAAAACAAAAAAAAAAAAAAACAGCATTGTCAACGTAGCAGGAAGAGTCAAATACCTCAAAACACATTGACCCATTAAACCTTAAGATGTACAAATGGAAATTCTAAAGATATCAGTTATCCCAGTAGAGCAAAAAAGGAAGAAAAAGAAATATAGATTTTTTCACGAAATCAAAAGAAAGAAATAATAATTGCCTCGCCGTTAGGAAAAATAAACCGTAAAAAGTAGAAAAAAAAAGTTCGATGCATTTTTCTCGAGGGGACAAACTATTGAAACGGGACAGAAGCTGAACGTATCGTAGCCGAATGTTAAGAGAGAGACGATTATCGTTTCTATTTTTAATATTGTATTTTTTTATATTTATTAATTTTTAACGACTCCGCGACGTGCGTATGGATTTGAGGCAAGTAAAATAATTATTAAATACATTGCGTGTAATAATTGAGACGAGAAGGCAGAAGTGGAGGAATCCAAGAGGTTCGCTAATCTCCGACTCTTTTGTCGCATTAAATAGCTTAGATAAGCAAAAAAAAAAACAATTTGGTGTATATAAGGATTAACTATGTACAGGACGAGTTAATGACAATTACAATTCAATTATTTATTATGCAAGGAGGTGAATTGTCGCAAGAAAAATATCACTCATCGGGAATGTATCGGGCCATCCGTGTGAAAAGACCCCAACTGTTTCGATTCTCGAAACAGCGAATTCGAATTTTCGAGATATTCGAATTTTTTCTGTTATTGTCACAAAATTTGTAACTGTTTTTGTCGCTGTTAAAAAATATTTAATAACTAATACAGCGACGAAAATTTAATTAGAAACTAATTATTTTCATATATGAAAAAAAAACACGACTCTGCAGTCGTTTTAGGGTTCAAAAATGTTCTTTAAAAAAAAAAGTACGTTAAGTTCGTACTAAAAGTGTTCCGCGTACTACAATTGTTATTTTCTGAAAACGACGTTTTTCCTGTTATTTAAAAGCGAATAATTTCGTACATTTTTTAAAATTTAATTTTTTATTTTGCGTAAAGATAAGTGACGAATTCGATAAAATGGGCGGATGAATGTTGTTAACAGCATAATTAATCATTTCAATTTTATTTCTAATTCTTAAAATTTCATTAAAATTAAGAATTTTAAATAAAGTTAACATGATTTTTTTTTTTTTAGTAATGTAACAAATTCATAAATTAATAGTATCCGTAGCATGTCAATTCCACTATCGCACAGCATAGATCTATACATATATATCTGAAAGCTCATAATTCACAGGGTACTGTATATAAACTGAACCAATAACAGTTTATTAATTAATTATAAATATTATTTACGTTACAAATAATTGAAAGCATTATTAACGAAAAATAATTGTTATTGACTCAACTGTCGTACCAATCAGCATTGCATGTTTCCCGCCTATTAAATCCCCAAAAACTTGTGATAACGATAATTCATAATTGTACTACGAGTTTCGAATAAATTCTTCGATAACTCGAACTTTCGAACGTAACGCGGAAACAACTCGCGTCTATTTAGGTCACTTAACTGTGTATAAACTAAATAAAACGTCAAGAGAATTATCACGTCTTCTATGTTTAAATATATTGAATAACTAAGAATGAAGAGCGCGTAACTCGTATACTTTAGCACTGGAGTTACGTTCTCTTGATTCTTAGTCGTCGATATCGTGAAAAAAGTGGTATAAAGTTCGAGGTGCCGATAAAACATTTCACGTTCGACATGCGAATGAGGAAAGTAGTAACGACTATGATATTAGTCAGAAGCCTATTACGACGTTCGCTGCAATAAACGAGGACCACTGATGGACGGATGGACAGCCCGTCAATGCTTTGACCTGCACTTGTTCCTATATAACAATGCACTGGGAAACCCAAGTTCAGCTGGAAGAAAACTCGCATTGCGACGCAAATGATTATTATTTTCACACAACTGTCGCGTGCTTTGCATGGGTATGAAACGCAGTTTCTGATACTGCGACTTTCCGCGTTATTTTGCGGGAAATCCCACTACCGTATACATAATCCCAAAAGCGTAAGAGTCGTATATAGACGATACATAATTTCCATATTTTGTGTATATAGAGTACATAAATAATATATGTGTCAAGTATATAGTTTACGATATATACAATATAAATAAGTATACTGCACAGCAGTATATACTTAAATATAAAGTATATGTTAATTATACATATATATACAATTCTATATAGAATACATTTTTACGCCTGAGATAGCCCCACGAATACGATGGTCTCGTATAACTAACGATCCGACATATTAACGTTTTTGGAGTAAAAAACAGTTCGACTGAATTTTATCAGTTAATTTTTGTAAATTGATTTTTTTTAAGACATCAAGAAACGCAGTGGGTATAATCAATTTATTAAAATCGTCACTATAATGTGAAACTATTATCAAAAATTTTGTATATTTAACAAAAAAAAATAAGTAATAAGAAAATAAAATAATTTTTTTTTTTTTTTTTTTTTTTCGAATGTGATGTTTCGATGACATAGATAAATGCCGTCTCAGGGTCTGTGAGAAGAGATTAATAAAGTAAATTGCCGGGTAACTTGATATGCAACGGTCTCTACGATATAATTGTTCGAATATCCGCACGATGGAGTCACTTGTTCGGCGAATAATACTCGCGCACCAACACATTCGCGGGTCCCCAGTACTTGCTATTTCTGTAGAGGTCGAACGCGTGTGCCAAGGCATCTTGCTAAACAAGATTTTAGTACGGTTTAGACTTTAGCCGGACGGGCTGGAAAAATCGTCGTCTCCGGCAAAGCGACGCCGTAAGTATTCACTTTCGGTGAATTAAATAATGCATGATTAGTGAGCGACAAATCGTCGTGTCGTTTCCAATAACATTAACTTCGAGATGTTCGCGATCGCACGAGTGAATTAATCGCTGAAAAAAAATAATATAATAAATCAATTATCAATCGAAATTAGTGACTGATTATTAGAGTCCTCGATGTTTATTGTTGAAACGAAAAGTGTATTGCACCACAATGAGTTCGCGTACGTAATAATTTTCTGTGAACATTTTTCCAACGATTACGAAACACATCTTCTGTTTTTTACTCCGATCCAGTTGAACGGCGTATAACATTCTCTCGTGCGTTTTGTCTTAAAAGCTTCGATCTTATTAGAGTTGACAATTAATCGTTGAGTATTAAAAAAACACATTCGTGACTCAACGACGCGGTGATTCGCGATAAATTTTTGTCGCATTGCACGCTAATAAATTCGAGAAATTCATGCTGAATGTAGATTTTCTATTTTCTTAATCGTTTTCATTTCATAAACGCCACTTTAGGCGAAGAACTATGTATTGGTGTGCAACACTGCGATTAAGACATACATTCGCTTAGGCATCGAATAGCTCTGGTAAATTTGCTCTATTTGCATAACGTATCTGAAGGCAAATAACGCGCATTTGCGTATACGATGACTCCGAAGTGGGACACACTTTTTTTCCCCCGTTGCCTTCGTAATTGGAATCGATAATAAAAATCGTTTCGTATTTACGAGGAATCGATTGTTGAACCTTCTCTCGTCCAATAATTAGACACGGTTCGGCGTCAATTCGATTATTCGAGAGGAGAGAACGTTTACTCGATGTGTAGACAAGCGACCGGTAAACTACTAATTAAACCAACGAGATTTTATCAACCAATTACCGAAGACGAGCACTCGAACGTCGCGTAAACACGCGATAACGATAATCGGATACTTTCCATTTGGAGTAATTTTCATATTTTTCTCATTGTTTACCCGATACGATAGCGAAAATATTACGCTAATGTATCGAATACCGGGGTTAGTTGAAACACCGTAAAAATCGAATATTCGATTTAGCGTGTACGGGAATCTGTGAAATTAGAGTGCATAGGATGGCAATTAATTCCTCAGAGTGTACAGTTGCTGCGTGAAATCTCTGATTTTTTTTTACACCCTGTGTGCCAACTGACCCCGATATCCCCGATATTCGTATATTTCATTCTATTGTTTTATCGTTTTCTTCGTGAAAAATATTTCGCAACTCGAAAAAAAAAAAAATAAAAAAATAGCCTCACGGAAGATTGGCTTGAGTAACATATTTTTTATCTTTGCAAATTGGGCCATTCGTAGACTTTGCCCCCTCTGGTTATCGATTTGCCATGTAGGGTCGAGTGCATAAACCTGCGTGTCTATCCGGTATCCTTGACCGATTTGGGAGGGCAAAATCAGCTGTTTTATGAGCTCCAAAGTGCTCTGCAGGTATACCGGCTACATGGGCGTCGATATCTCATCGCGAGATTAAAATTATATTTTCAGCTCCAGATTTTTATCGAAGTAATGAATATTTCTTTCGATAGATTTCCAAATTAAATTCATTTATCAAAAATCGTGTTGTCGTTTGCACGCAAAGCTAACAAATTAAAAAAAAAAAAAACGAGTTAAAGTTTTACGAAAAACTAAGTGCTAACATTTTTACTCAATGCAGGCGCCACTGGTAGCGTTCAACACAACGCCCCGGATCGATGTACCTATTTCACTGCGAAAG
Source organism: Buathra laborator (assembly GCA_934046635.1). Lineage (NCBI taxonomy): Eukaryota > Metazoa > Arthropoda > Insecta > Hymenoptera > Ichneumonidae > Buathra > Buathra laborator. Next base: position 16,582,057 of record OW203892.1, read on the forward strand.
TGTAACAACCCTTGCAACAGACGTATAACGTCTTGAGCGGTACCCGTGTTACTATAAAATCGAATATTATACGATTTATCACAGAATCTGATACTATAATTGGCTAAAACACGATCTGCATAGTGGAGACCGGGGTTAGTTGAAACAGACGCTTTAAAAATAATAATATGTTATCACGCAGTGAATATGGCACTCCAAAAAATTACTTATCGTAATAGGGACGCTAATTTCGCAAAGTGTTCTACTCGTTGTTCGGATTTTTTTTTTTTTTTTTTTACTACGCGTTTTTCAACTCGCCCCGGTCTCCCTGACAACGCATATTTCTCCATTGTCGATGGCACATTGCTCAGCCGCAGTGTTTAAACAATGACAATTGCATATTGCGCAAAAAAAAATCAATCCAGACGACGCGAAGCCGGATACGTTTCAATTAGAGTAGCGGACGAAATTGCGTAAGAAAAATACTGCGAAAGATTGGCTTGTCCGGTGAAGAATCCACGGGGTCTCGTAATCAATTGACGATCGAAGTTACGTTTTTAGAGGCACGTCTGCCCTATCTACGGCTTCGCGACGATCGATCAAATTGTTAAGAAATATTTCCGTAACAGATATTTTTGCATCACGAAAAACAAACTTTAGTCGAATTCGTCATCGATCATTATCCGCGAAGATAATTATCGATAATTCTACATACATGTAGATATACATAATATTTATGTGTACGGTGAGCAGCCGTTGCGCAAGTACTCGTAGTCTCTTTCAAAGTTGCGTTAATTCGACTTTACGAAGTTAACGTCACGCACACGTCTCGCGATGCAGGCGTCACCATGAACTGCGGCGCGAGTTCAAAGTTCGAGAAGACGAAGGTTCGCACTTTGGACCGCGCGACGCCGGTCATTTCGGACTCCTGAATCGCTAATTAAACATTGAAAAACTTGCAATCGAAATTTCATCATTTACGCAATGTGTTTGGGTTTCCTTTGCGAACGATGTATTGGGCAAAGACAACTTTTTTTTTTATTTTTCGGCTCCAATAGAGCTGATAAAAAAAATGCTGATATCGAGAGAGGGGTATCGAAATTGGATTTACAAAAGTTTTGCAACGCTTAAACCTGTATATTCAGTACAATCGAAGATCCGCGATAATTGAGATTTAATTTCAAAACGCCGGGACTCGGTAACCCGGTCACCGGCCGGCGAATCCCGCGAAGAGCTAAATTTCGCATGCGCTCGATCGTTACTGAAAAGTTCAATAGGTCGGGGCGATAAATCGCTATGAAAACACAAAAATTGCTTTACGTAACGAGGTTCGAGACTTTGAATCATCGGTCGCACTGTTTGTTCGTTTTGTTGTTACCAATTTAACATCGCGGTTTTTGGTCGATATGCGTGTAGCGGTGACCGGGGCGAGTTGTAACACAACGCTGTAAAAACATCGAAAATACGGCATTCTATGGAATCAGAATGCATACTGTGGCACTTTATTCTTCCGGATTACATACTCACTGTCTGTAATCTCGAATTTTTTTCGAACTTTGTGTTGCAATTAGCCCCGATCTCGTCTATATCAATTATTCGACAGAGTACGCCGCGAGAGAACTCTCCGTACGCACCGAGAGTCCAAGCGATTAGGGGTCGTTGCGCAAGATTCGAAAGTGAAACCACACAGAAATTGGTAACAACCGGCTCTCCGTGTCCGAGAGTCTCGCAAAGCTCACGAAGTCACGTGGCAGCGTGTCACGAACATCGCAACACCGATCAAACGAACGGTAGCATGACGCTTCTTTATAAGGACATTGCACCGGGTGTGTTTCACAGCGCGTTGTTGTTGTCGCGATATAAAATTGCTTCTTCAGATCGCGGAAAAAAAACACGATTTCCGGTCTATGACTGTTTACTTCCTCATAGAAAAAAAAAACTTATTTTGGTTAAAAAAAATGTATATGTATTCTGAAAAAATGACGAATGAATTTCTGATTAAAAAAAGTTAAGTTACCGAATGATTAGTTGAGCAATTTTTTTTTTTCGATTTTGTTAATAACTCGTTGACATTATTGTTATGTGAAATTAATTTTCTCAACACGTTCGATGTGGTAAAATTTTTTTTCATATTTTTATCTCATTGGAAAATTATTTGAAAATTCTTTCTAAATCTTCAATAAAAATGTTTAAAAATTTGTATAAAACTATGCAAAAGTAAAAAAAATTAATAGTAACGAATACAAAAAAATTATATCAGTGTAAAAAATATATATTGTTGTTATACAATTCGAAACACCGGGGATTACCCTTTCAGCGAAATTGAAATTTTTTCCTCACACAATCGCGAATACATCGCGATGTTCCCCGATGACAATGATGGATATATCTCTAGCCGTTGAATACGGTGAACTGCGTCTCGAGATTGTAATCGCGTCTATCTATATCCGGTCTCCACAAAAATACGCATTATTGAAATATACCGCGGCGCAAGACTTCGTAAGTTACATATTGTATTGAAAATTATGGCAAACCTCTTATCTAATATCGCCGATGTCGGTCGCACACATTAACACATTTTTCCGCCTTCGCTGACCCACGCGTTCGGATATCGTCGAAGCATCACGATCGATCTGCTCCTGTCATTCATTCATCGCTATATTCGATCGCTATATTATCGCTATATTTAGGTCGCGTCGAAAAAAAAAAAAAAAAAAAAAAAATGCACGACAAGATTCGATCGTTCGTTCGTCCAGACGTTGATGAATGTTATCGATTACTGCGTTTGAATCTGCGAGACTACGAGGGAAAAACATTCTCGCGATACACTTCTCGCCGAAGCTTACGCACGAAACTTACCGGAGTCCGAGAGCCACGGCCTCGCAACATTGAACTAATTCCAATGGTCGAACGAGAGCTGCTTGCCAATTCGAAAAGACACTGAATTCTTACACTGTATTTTCATGCCTACAATTTATACCGGTTACCCAGCCAAGAAATATACCATCGTTTTGTATAGTTTGTCGACGTTCTTACGAACAGTTGTTCGTAACTTACATATTATTTATCGTATGTAGAAAAATGCAAAATTTCTTAAATCGCTAATTCTTTATCCGTTCAATCGATGCCTCATAAATCTTTGCCGTGTAACAAGTTAGTTACTATACAGCTGATTAAACTATCGCGGCTTTGGTTCGCCCCAACGATGTCGAGTTTATTCGAAATAATATACAATGTGTTATAATTCCTCGAGTATCGAAGGTCGTCTTTGAATTATAAGACGGTGTTATCGTGTTGCCGACGACACGTGATTACTCGCGGTAGACGGATTACGAGCGTCACACGAGCGATACGTTGTCTATACACCACGGGAAAAGAAATTGTAGTTACGCGTAGGGGAGAGTGGGGCAAAATGGACACACATCGCAAACGGCGCATAAAATCAAAATTGCTAATAATAATAATTGCTATACGTTTATTATTGCTTGTTTGTTAATTGTTTATTATTTGACAAATCGTTTGAAAGAAAAATACGCATTGAATTTGCAAATTAGAAATATAATCGACATTTTTTTTTATCGGAGCAGACGTAGTCGTAGTCGTTGATATTTATTGACTCCGTGTAGTGTGTCTATTCATGAAATATATAATAATGATAATAATAACTTTTTTACAATGCTTTGAGAGGGCTGATTGGCGATTGGCCATTAATCGAAATTCTTCAACCTGATTATTTCCGACGCTTCTATCGATTCGATTCAATTTGCTTTTATTTCCTCGATGGCGATCATAATTTATTAATTATCAGAAGAAATTAAATAAATGAAGAAGAAAATAATCATTTTTTTTTTTTCTTTTTTTTTTCGAATTATAACTCAAATTTTAAATTAAATTTCATCGCATTTATTTTTTTTATATTGCCTCATGTTTTTTGAATTATTTCTCTTCCTATAAAGCCATTTTGCCCCATTCTCTCCTATAGCACTCGGCTCTTGCGATAAGCTTACTCTACGCGACGATCACGAGTCTCGTTAAGTTGAATTTATCGTCGCAGAACAGACCAATTTGCTTTTCGGTACCATTACGCGTTTGTTTGGCTTTGAAAGAAAGATCGAACGAAGCGGAGAAGGTAGATGAGCCGTGGAAAGTACCTATAGCGCTCCTCTATTTTGTTATTACTCAGCTCTCTTCGAGTGTTGAACCGTCGTGATTGCGTGATGAATTTCACTCGAAGCGTTTGAGCTATTAAAGCGTCACAGCGCGTGGCGTGTGTAAAACGATGAACGATGTATGATTTTTTTTCTACGTTGAACTTTCATACAATATTCAAACGAAGGCGTTACAGTTACAAGTGTAAAAATAGCTACGAACAACAGTGTTCGCTGCTATAAATAAATGTTAAACAAATCTATTCTGTACGACAAAGAATAGCATCGACGTATCCTTGCAACGTCTCGCGAACTATGCACTATGTTCGGGTAACAGCTGAGACAAAGCTGTATTTTTTAACTACGAGGACTTTCCGCGGCATCGCGATGAATACGATTAAAGTGTCAATACCGACGTAGTAGTTTGTCGCACTTCCAAACGGTGCGGTTAGTGCGCACTATAACTTGCATAATCGTTGTAATTCGCTACGGAGCTTCAAGAGCGGTTCATCAAGCCTCCGTTTTTTTTTAATCGCACTGTTAACAATTACGGTAAATTTAACGCACCCGGAATTTTTTTATTTACTGACATCGTAAATTAAGGGAAATTCAAACGATTGAGCTGTAAATTAAAAAAATATTCGAAAAAAAAAAACGACAAATTAAGCTGTAATCACAAATTTGATCGTTGAATTGAAATATATTTTTTAATTTGCGTGACATATTTTCTTTTTTTTTTTTAATACACGGTTTCGGCATAAAAATGTCTAATACCGGTATATTAATATTAAAAAATGTAGAAAATAGAAAATGAATACAATAGAATAGCATAAAAGCGGAATGAAATGAAATATACAAAATATAGAAATTTTATACATTTTTTTACGGATTTTATTGAAAAGACAAAGCCTGAAATTTCTAAAAATAGATAAATGAAAATTCGTTGAAAAATCCTCAAATTTCTTCAGTTCTTCAAATTCTCTGTTTCAATATTTTTTTGCCGATATCGATTCGCCAGTAATTTTTTTTTTATGTATTTTCAACGATTAGACGTATTCATGATGAATAACAAAAATGGGTAGCTATTTATTTAGTAAAGTGACGGCTCAACATTCTTTACAATGTAGCGGCATAAAATATCATGAAAGGCCATCGCTCGTGACTCTCGTAATGATTATTGTTCACAGAAAGACCCTGCGTCGACGATAAATAGTTGGGATACAGAATCGAAGTAAGAAGCCTTGGGACACGCGAAGCGAGGTAATGAAAAAACGAGTTCAAGGCGAGGAAGTCGAAAGGAATTGAGAAGAAAAAAAATTACCGACAGAGGAGAAAGGATTCGCTTCGAGTTTTACGAATGATCTTCGATATTTTTTGCCAACAGGACTTTTTGTACATCGAATTATGAAAAACCATCTTTTCGATAATTAAACCGACAATAATTCGAAAAAGACGATTTAAAAAACCCGCTATTCAGAGGCTAATATCTAAACTGCGCGGAGAGGATTTTTAATATTATTACAATCGGAAAAAAAAGTCTGAAGGAAAAATGTACGCCGCACACAGAGCCGGTAAGGCTCTTGCCAGACAGAGGGTAACTCTTCAGATACTCAACACGAGCGGAAAGAATTTCGGTACTGATGTGCAGTACAAGCCGATCAGAAGCGTCCTGGTGGCGAACAGAGGTACGTTTTTTTCTATGCTATTAATCATTATTTTAATCAAATTAAACAAAAAACATACGAAAAAATGAAAACCGTTGTTAATTAATCGTAATGTTTCGAAAATCGTATTTATCGTCGCAGTAAATGTTTATAACTGCTTTACGATTAGCCTTGAATCTCTCGAATGAATGAGCAGTCGTTGTCCCGCCGAAAATGCTGAACACCGGCCAATGGAATATAAATAGAACGTGAATTAGAATAATCTATCAAGAGTTGTCAGGGTTAAAGCTCTAGCCAATCGATCGTGTACCTCTTTCCATTAGGGCTCTTTAATTAAATGATTAGCATAAAACAAAAGATTCTTTATTTAAAAAAAAAAGGAAGAAGAAATTACGGATTCTCGATCTTCTATCGCTTAATTTAATCAAATTGTAATTTTTATTTTAAAAAATCAAAAATATAATGTATATTTTTGTTTTATTTTTTTTTATTACAAAATAGAAAAATAATGATAATTATCTATTTATCAAAAATGATTAGTCATTTTTTATTTAATTTAAATAAACTTAATATTTTTTTGTGATGTTTGATTTTTTTGTTCATATATATCAGCAAAATTGTCCATACAGTTTAATAAGCTCTTACGTGGATTCTTAAGGGTATATTTCCTTATTTAATGCTATTTAAATTACGAGAATTTTTTTTTTTTATATATAATTTCAGGCGAAATCGCTATCCGAGTTTTCCGCGCGTGTACCGAATTGGGGATACGCTCGGTGGCGATATACTCCGAACAGGATAAGATGCAGATGCACAGGCAAAAGGCCGACGAGGGTTACATAGTTGGTCGTGGTTTGCCACCCGTAGCGGCTTATCTAAATATCCCGGAGATCATAAAAGTCGCGAAAGAAAACGGCGTTGACGCCATACATCCCGGATATGGTTTTCTCTCCGAGAGGTCGGATTTCGCACAGGCGGTCATTGATTCTGGAATTCGATTTATCGGCCCGAGTCCCAAAGTCGTTCAACAGATGGGAGACAAGGTGCGTTTCCGAAAAAATGCGAATTCCATCGTAAAGTTACGGGAGTCGAATAATGTGAAATTCTATTAACCTGAGGATAGGTCGCTGCGAGGCAAGCGGCGATCGAGGCTGGAGTTCCGATAGTACCCGGTACCGATGGTCCAGTGACCACTTCCGATGAGGCAATGGAATTTTGCATGAAACACGGTCTTCCGGTGATCTTCAAGGCGGCATACGGCGGAGGAGGCAGAGGTACAGATTCATTCCGACAGACAAACCTTAAAAAATCTCGAAGTTTAATTCCTCCCGAACGGAGGACCTAAATATACGTCCGAATTTTTCGACCAGTCGTTACCTTCAATTGCCCCATTTAACTTTAAAAAAATCGCGAAAAAATCTTAAGAAAATTGTAAAATAACATTGAACTGTTGGTTTTTCGATGGTTCAAAAAAATTTGTTTTACACTTTTGCGTATTGTTGTTACGAACAAACGAAATTAGCGTTCTACTTGGCCGGCAAAAAGTCTCCCGTATCTGAGGGGTTAATATTTTGAGGAAAAATAAAGAAATTTTATTTTATTAATTTAGGTATGCGAGTCGTCAAACAGATGGAAGAAGTGAAGGAAATGTTCGAAAGAGCTTCGTCTGAGGCTAAAGCCGCTTTCGGCGACGGCGCTATGTTCATCGAAAAGTTTATCGAAAGACCGCGACACATAGAGGTTCAACTGCTCGGGGATCACGCGGGAAATGTTGTTCATCTCTACGAAAGAGATTGTTCGGTCCAACGTCGTCATCAGAAGGTAATTAAGAAGCCTAAAGAAATAAAGACTCTCCCTGTACTTTAATTTAACTTCCTAACGATTACAAATGATTTTTACAGGTCGTAGAAATAGCTCCGGCGCCGAGATTAGATCGCAAAGTAAGAGACAAGATGACGGAACACGCAGTGAGACTTGCGAGACACGTTGGCTATTCGAATGCCGGTACCGTTGAATTTTTGGCCGACGAGTCTGGTAACTTTTATTTCATCGAAGTCAACGCAAGATTGCAGGTCGAACATACCGTTACCGAAGAAATTACTGGGTATTTAATACGACTTGGAACCGCGAAATTTCCCCGATTAGTGCAGAGGAGATCGGGGCGAAATGTTACACGGGGTCAATTGTAACAACGTTACTATAAATTCATTCAAAATCGAAGGATCAGCCGCATCGATGCCGAATAATTTGAAATTATGCAAAAAAAAAATGTTTTTAATTATTATTCATTAATTTATTTTATTATTATTATTATTTTTTTTTTTGTTTTTTTTTCTTGTATTTTTTATTTTTTTAATGACTTCTTTACGTTTCGATACTTTTACATAATTGTCTCACGCGAAATTATTGCAACGTTAACGCGATTGATCAGTGTCACATTTCGCTCCGGCCTCTCCGATGGTTAATTAATCGTAATAACGATACCTAAAACATGTATTTTTTTTTTTTTTTTTTTTTTTCGTAGCATCGATCTGGTGCAATCGCAGATCCGCATAGCCGAGGGAATGACGCTGCCAGAGTTGGGAATGACCCAAGAAAAAATCATTCCTCAAGGCTTCGCGATTCAATGCAGAGTCACAACCGAGGATCCCGCGAAGAGCTTCCAGCCGGATACCGGCAGAATCGAAGTATTTCGATCGGGAGAAGGTATGGGTATCCGATTGGACAGCGCGTCGGCCTTTGCCGGAGCTATTATTTCGCCTTACTACGATTCCCTTCTCGTTAAGGTAAAGTATCCAAAGTTTTACGACGGAAGTAATCGCGTTATATATATTTTTTTATTTTTTCAATCTTTTTTTTTTTGTCATTTTCTATCAGGTGATCGCTCACGCCGGTGATCTTCAATCGTCTTGCGCCAAGATGAACCGCGCGCTTCGCGAATTCCGCGTTCGCGGCGTAAAAACCAACATTCCTTTCCTCCTCAATGTATTGGAAAATCAAAAATTCCTCAATGGAATTGTCGACACGTACTTCATTGACGAAAATCCTCAACTATTTAATTTCCTTCCGAGTCAAAATCGTGCGCAAAAATTGTTGAATTATCTAGGAACGGTCCTCGTCAACGGCCCGAGCACTCCGCTGGCCACATCGCTTAAACCCGCCGAAATCAAGCCGTTCGTTCCGTCGATTCCAATTGGTAAGCAAAAGGACTAAAATTAATAATTCGAACATCAAAGCGCGTGACTGCTCCCGCGAAAAAAGGATTCAAGTTGTCGGTTCCGGTTTTCGAGATATTCGATTTTTTCGGACGACGATCAATATTTGTCGTAATTGAAAAATTAAAAAAAAAAAATCTTAAGAAGACTTAAAATTTCGATTACTCCCGAATGCGATTAATATCTGAACCATTTCAACTATATAGAAGGCGTGAAAAACATTTATTTTCCATAATAATAATTCCAAAAAGTAATTAACAAATTAATAAAAAAAAAAATCGTTCAACAAATCATCCGGCAACCGAACTTTTTCTTTAGCCGAAGTTGATTAGTTACTTCTTTTGAATAGATATGCATTTTTTCAGAATTTTTTTTTCGAAAAATATGTAATCGGTATTAACGAATATATTCGACCAATTAACCGGAAACTTTTTCAGTGTAATGCGTAGTCTTTTTGCGAAAACGTATCCAAAATTTGCAACATTTCATAAAAAAAAAAAAAACGTTAGACTGCTGGATAATTCGTTAAACATTTTTTTTTCGGTTTCGTTAATAATTTTTTATTATTTTTATTATGCAAAATTAATGGTCTTAGCGCCTTCTTTATGGTTGATATTAATCAGATTTTTATCCCATTGGGAAGTATTAAAAATTTTCTCTGCATTTCCCCCCTTTTAGCGGAGAATCTAATGGTACACCCTCCTTAATATTTCGTTTTCCGTATCTTTTCCATTATTTTTTTTACTCGGAAAGTTTTTTTTTTATGTCCGAAATGGAATCGTCTCATAAATTTCTACCGACAAATTGGTTCTTTTTCACGCAGACGGTCACGTGTATCTCAAAATAACAATGACACGCTTATTTCGCGTGTTCTATGTATACGGTGTTTTTTCACTGTTTAAATGTCAGGAGATAGATACTCGTATGTGCGCAACGACAAACCTCTATCACGGATGTGCTTTTTTCAAAATTATTCGTTGCTTACGTTTGAACGGGTTATTAACTTTTTTTTTGCTTTTTTTTTAACGAATACGCTTCGCAGAATTGGGAAAACGAAAACGTTTGCTTCTTTTTTTTAAATCAATTATTTTATTCGACGAACGTCGAAAAAAAGACGAAGCGTCGCAACAGCCGAATCGGTACATCGACTCTATCGATATCCGGTTTTTCTCCCATACGAATCGTCGTGCATATTCCGTGTTTGGCGATAAATTACCTTCGATTTGGCAATTACATTATGGCGAAACACCGATTCACGCCGATGCACTGTCATTTGTCGATTACTCACACGCGACACGTAGGAAAATATTAACAAATAACGTCGAAAAAAAAAAAAAAATTACTATCTTCTACCACTCATCGAGTCCGCACATTCGCACTCTCTTATCTCGCATGCTTTTTATCAGTTCGTTGTTTTTTCTTTTCGTTTATAATTTTTTTTTTAGACTTTACTAAGCTTGCAGCCGCCGAAGATGCTGAGGACGACGACATCGCAGGTACGCCAAGTATCGAACAAATTTTTTTTTTTTTTTATGCGTTTCATATATGAAAATCGTCGATCGAATTGCGCGATCGACGTGCGTGATAACAATTTGCATCTAATTATGTTTGTATCGCTTACAGCTATAAGTTTGTAACATAATTAAATAGGCGTTATAGACGCCGTGCTTTTTGGGACGGAAATAAACTCGAAGATTTAAGAAAAATAGGAATAACATCGAAGATGCGAGATAATGAGAGACGATATTTCGAAAATTTGTAGATATAATGGAACCGCCGAGAGGTCTTCGACATATTTTGACCGAAAAGGGACCGGAAGCTTTCGCGAAAGCTGTGCGACAACACAACGGTTTGCTTCTGATGGACACGACGTTCCGCGACGCCCATCAGTCTCTTCTCGCTACTCGCGTTCGTTCCCACGATTTGCTACTCATCTCGCCGTTCGTCGCTCACAAATTCAACAATCTCTACGCCCTCGAAAACTGGGGCGGCGCAACTTTCGACGTCGCGCTGAGATTCCTTCACGAATGCCCGTGGGAACGTTTGATCGATATGCGAAAAGCGATACCGAATATTCCATTCCAAATGCTTCTACGAGGTGCCAACGCCGTTGGCTACACCAATTATCCGGATAACGTTGTCTACAAATTTTGCGAACTCGCCGTACAGTGCGGAATGGATATATTCCGCGTTTTCGACTCGTTGAATTATCTACCGAATCTTATCTTAGGTAAGCGAAAGAAAAAAAAAAAAAAAATTCCGAAAAATTTAAATTTTCATATTGCTTCGTCATTAATTTCCTTTACACACTTTTCTCTTGTTTTTAGAAAAGAACCTTTTTGGATAAAAAGAAATTGATGAGGAAGCAATGTGAACATTTTCAATTTATAGGATTTTTTTTAAATGCGTAAATTGCAAAAATTCGCATTAATCGACAATTTTCTAACTTATCGACTTTTTTTCTTTATTTTATTAATTAGGTATGGAAGCCGCCGGAAAAGCCGGTGGAGTTGTCGAGGCAGCAATATCTTACACCGGCGATGTCAGTGATCCCCAACGTACGAAATACGATCTCAAGTACTACACGAATCTTGCCGATGAGCTCGTAAAAGCGGGAACTCACGTGCTTTCGATCAAAGATATGGCGGGTTTATTAAAACCAAAAGCGGCTGGTATTCTGATCGACGCGATCAGACAAAAACAACCTGATATACCGATTCACATTCACACTCACGATACATCCGGTGCCGGAGTCGCCGCGATGTTGGAGTGCGCGAAAGCCGGTGCCGATGTTGTCGATGTGGCCGTCGACAGTATGTCTGGAATGACGAGTCAACCGTCTATGGGTGCCATCGTTGCGTCGCTTCAAGGTACGAAAAAAATATACGTATATACTTTTTATATGAAAAAATCTTTAACGAGACTTCTGGATGCATAGTGCTCTCGAAAAACCGCCGCTCCGCAGCTGCAAATTCACTGATCTCTGTTCAGAATTTAAAAAAAAATGCAAATTGTCCGAAATCCTAACGGTTGTTCTGGAAACTGAGTAAAAAAAGACGAAATGTCCTGAAAAAAATTGACGGGATTTCCGAAAATTTTGTAAAAAAAATGCAAAATATCGTCAAAAGGCGTTACGGTCCGCCTAAAGGGACTTAGAAAAATGCCTGATACCGGAGAGCTTTTGAGACAAATGTTTAGTGATTAACGTTGTTTAGTCGCTTCTCCTTTTCGTAGTTATAGATATACAATTTTAACAACTGTTATCATCGTTTTCAGGAACTCCTCAAGACACGAATTTCAATCTGCGAGATATATCGGACTATTCTGCTTACTGGGAGCAGACGCGTACGCTTTACGCGCCCTTCGAATGCACGACGACCATGAAATCCGGAAATGCCGATGTTTATCTGAATGAGATTCCCGGTGGTCAATACACGAATCTACAATTTCAGGCTTATTCGCTCGGTCTCGGTGAATTCTTCGAGGACGTTAAGAAAGCGTATCGAGAGGCGAATCTCTTGTTAGGCGATATAATAAAAGTAACGCCGAGTTCCAAGGTGGTCGGTGATCTCGCGCAATTCATGGTGCAAAACAAACTCACAGCCGAAGATGTGCTCAACAAAGCCGAAGAATTGTCGTTCCCGAAGTCCGTCGTTGAGTTTTTGCAGGGCGCCATTGGCGAGCCGCACGGAGGATTCCCGGAGCCTTTAAGGTACGTAGAAACTTTGAAAATCACGACAACAGCGTTATCGGGAACGTTAATCAGCAATTTATTTGTCTATTCCGTCGATTTTCACAGGTCAAAGGTTCTAAAGGACATGCCGCGCGTAAAGGGAAGGCCTGGCGAGAGTCTTCCACCTCTGGACTTCAAGAAACTCGCCGAGGAACTCAAAGAATCTCATCCCCATGTAACCGAGAAGGACATTATGTCCGCCGCTCTCTATCCCCAAGTAACCGAAGATTATCTGACTTTCCGTGAAAGCTTCGGCCCCGTGGATAAACTCGACACGAGAATATTCCTCACCGGACCAAAAGTCGGCGAGGAATTCGACGTTACAATCGAAAAGGGCAAAACACTGGGCATCAAGACTCTCGCGATGGCGGAAGACCTCACGGAGAACGGCGAACGCGAAGTCTTCTTTGAGATGAACGGACAGCTGAGATCCGTTTTTATCAGAGACAAGGAAGCGGTTAAGGTGGGTTTCTGGAATTCTTTTATCGCGCCTTTTGCGAATTGCGAAAACAGTTTAATCGTCGGTTATACTGCAAATCTCGTCTCTAATTGATTCGTGAAAAATCCGAGATAAACTTCCGAGTAAAATGATTATATAAAATTATATATTATTATATATATTTGTATACTCGATATATCATTTTATCGAGTATTGTTTATTTATTTTTTATATTTTTATTTATTTATATAGATATTCAAAAAAAATTATTTCGTAATTCTTAAAATTTGGAAAAATTCTGCAGTTCATTGAAATGTTTCTTTTAGACGATCCAATTTTATTTACATCCGAAAATTTATATTTATACATATATTTTGAACGAAAATGTAGTCTATACTATAAAAATTAATATTGATGAATAAAAAATGGTATCGATTGTCTTTCAGGAACTCCACATTCATCCGAAAGCGAACAAATCTGACAAAAATCAAGTCGGCGCACCGATGCCGGGAACGGTGATCGACATCAGGGTAAAGGTCGGCGATACAGTGGAAAAGGGAGCGGCGCTCGTAGTTTTATCGGCCATGAAAATGGAAATGGTTGTCCAAGCGCCGAAGGCAGGAACAATCAAAACCCTGGAAATCAGTACCGGATCGAAGCTCGAGGGCGAAGATCTTCTCTTGACGATAGAGTAAAAATTTAAAAATTTTAGAAAAGCGTCGAGACTGAAAAATCCTCGAAGATTATAATTGAACAGAGAGACGATACTGAAAAAAAAAGAAAGAAAAAAACGCCGGGAACCGCGATGAACTATTATAAGCGCATAAGAAACCGCAAATGAACGAATTGTTTTTCACGAAAGTGGACGCGAGCGGTGTTGCGGTTAATCGGTACACGAATCGCGATTCCCGGACCGGATGAAACGTATCCGAAGTATCCATCTCCTTTTTATAATTCATCGGTTAAGCTTTTTTTTTTTTTTTTAATATTATTTAATTTATAAACGCAGCGACGAGATTCGCTCGTCGATCCAAAGGTCGAAAGAATTCCCGGGCTATGTCACGGCGCAGGTGCCGTTTGTAATTTAAACTGTGATATCTCGCGATGCTGCCGGTCTAAATTCCTACGAAAAAGGGTGCAAAAAATAATGCGAAATTCGAGAAATGAAAAAAAAAAAAAAAAAAATAGCGCGTTACGTCGTTGTCTGCCTCGCGTGCGTCCACACGCGAGGCATCGACGACAAAGTTCGATTCGTGTTTTAAAAATATTATAAGAGTGACGTGAAACAATATCCTTAGTGAAAACCCGTTGCGTACAAAGTGGACATATGTTGTTTTTTTTGTTGTTATTAGCATTTTATCTTTAAAAAAATAATTTAACCGTTCGTTTCTAATTTATCTGTGAAACAAATGTCCTCGCGATGATGTAATTACTTTTATTTCTTAATTTCTATCACGTAATGGCAGAGTCTATTGATCGATTCGTCTTTTAGTCTCTGTATAAACGAAACTCTGAGTCAATTGATTATTTTGAATTGTATATAATAAATGAGTAATGCTGGTCGCTACAAAACAAAACGAAAAAAAAAAAAAAAAAATGCGTTACCTACGCGCAAATGAATGTATACTGTAAACTGTTGAATATTGCGTATTTTGCAATTCGAATTGTGCGGCACATTCATAAAATGACGATAATATATTTATGTAAAAAAAAAAAAAAAAAGGAAATAATGTTCCGCGTCTGCATCCTGATTATCTCATTCATGAGTTTTCCCCCGTCGGTGTTTTATTCGACTGTCGATTGGTATTCTTCGGGCCCCGCATCGACGTATTTTTATTCGTTCGCAATCTCGACGAGCGAAACATACATATGTTAAAAAAAAAAAAAAAAAAAAAAAAAACAAGAGTGCAAAAAGACTGTAATAACTGTTGTGAGTCACTGGAATAGTTGCTGCACCGTTAACGTAGATGCGTTCATTATTTTTTTGAATACTTCCTGTATTGCATAAAAATAGAAAATAAGATTAACGATTCATAACGAGAAATCTATTCGACACATATAGCATAACGTTATTCTTAGTATCCACCGAATAGGTATGATCCTGTGACGGAAAAACCGGTTGTGCTGCTATCGTTTCTGTTTTTTTATTTTTTTTTTTTATTCGCCGAAATTAAATTTCCTTGTTAAAATGATGCAATGATTTACGGAGCAAACTTAAGGGGATTGCATAAATTTGGGCCCAAAAAACAGGTCGGTTTTCAATATTTTTTTCTAACGACAGTATTCGATTGACAAGATCGAGATTTTGCACAGAATTAATAAATCGTTTTGCCAAATTTGAGTTTTTTTTTAACTGTAAAATATTGATTAACAATGAAGTTATTATTATTCAAACAAAGTGCCATCGAAAGAAAAACTTCTACAAAAAAAATAGAAAAATTTATATGTATTAAAAAAAATTATGTATCAGTTTATCGAAAAAAAGAAGTTACGCTGCCGGACCGTTCGTTGAATTTTTTTTTGTTTCGATTTTGTTAATAATTTTTCGAGGTTATTATTCTGCAAAATTAACGTTCTTAGCACCTTCTGTATGATTGATTTTTTTTCAGATTTTTATCCCATTAGGCAATATTCGTAATTTTATCTGAATCTCACTTTTTGTTGGGAATGTAAAATGATACACCTTCGTAATTCTTGGTATCAGATAAAAGCATTCAGGTCACTGCGGGATAAGCCAAACTTCACAGTTTCATAACGAAGAAGGATTCAAAGAACTCACAAGGTCGCGGGGCCGATGATTCTGCGTAACGTTACACACAATCTATTCTCACAATTGTAGTTTCGTGAATAATATAAATTTCCCATACCCGTCCAATGCTTCTTTCGTATACCGCGAGGTGCTAATGATAAAATCAGTGATAATCGAATGTATCGATTAAAATTATGGATCCTGCGAGTTTCGCATAGCGCGGCTATTGCTCAAAGCAAAATGCGGTTGCAATCGAATAATAATCGTTTAGGTATACGATCTTTGATTACTCAGGGATTTTTTTTATCAGGGATACAGCGTAAGGCAGACGCGTATTCTGTGTAAACGGTGCCGATTGATGCCGGACGCAAGTAATGATTCTTATCGTTCTCTTACCGAGTTAATCCGTTTCTATATCGGGTTGCATACTGTGGAAACTATAAACAACATTCGCCTTGGGTTTTTTTTTTTGTCGCGGGATTACATGCGTATACTTTTTATACCGCTGATCTGGTAGAAATTATCGAATGCCATCCTATCAATAAAAATCACTATCAATCAATAATTTGTCCGTTGATTGGCTGTTTAATTTGATTTCATAAAGAGAAAAAAAAAAGATTTGTTTGACAATTATACCTTTACTTTCGGCCAAAATTCGCGTTGATGCGAGTCTTCGCTTTTGGAGCAAAAAATCCCTTTGCCTTTTATAGAACATTTTTAAAGGTATCTCGTGACCCTATATATAATAAATAACACGAAAAACCGGTTCTGGTAGCTTCATGGAGTATCGTCTTTTATGTCCTTTTCCCCGTAGAACACGATAATAAATTATGTGGGTAATTTTGGAAAAGAAACCCTGAAGATTCAGAATTTTCAAGCTAAATATTGTGCACATTTTTTTAAAATTAAAATGTTTTAATTCTGTCGTTTTTTTTTTTTTTTGGTGGATCGAGTCATCAACAAAAGATGGAAATTACATTTACACATCGCGTTCTAATTTTTTTTATCGACATTTACAAAATTTCCTTTCCGAAGAAATCCAAAATTGATCAACTGACTTTGTTACTCAGGAGCTTTATAAACGCCGATTTAAAAAAAAGAGGAAGCGATGTATGTACAAGAATAAATAAATTTTCTTTACTTCAATAATTGTGAGTTTCGGATGTTTTTGTACATTCTAAACGCATTGACATCAAAATCTTGAAACTTTTCTTTTTTTTTTTAACAGAAATATTGTTTTTTGGCGATCGTGGTTTTCCATAACGGATCGCTTCGCTGAATCTTTTCGAAGATTTTCAATATACCTTGTAGTTGAGAGACATACTTCAGTATGTCTCTCAACTGACCAAACATTTGTACAGTCGTATGCGTTATACGAGGAAACCCCCGGCGATTCACGAAGGTCAATATCTGCGTTAAAAACTAAATGACTTAACATAAACGGGATCGTGCAACATTTTCGGGGTTTCCCGATTCCTTGAATACACACATTCCCTTTTGGGGAGCCGAGACACGCGCTCGTTAATAACGATCGTGCGTTATAATTCCGCATCGAGCCGCTCGTTTCTGTTGCGAAAGTGTTGTTCTTTCTTTTGCATCACGATCTTCTTCGAAGAGGGTCCTGTTGCGCGAATTCAACACAATTCGATGTATACAAGTATAAACGACGCGTTTACACGGTTCAATGAGATTCAATCCTTTCACTGGTGGGGGATATAGGTGCTCGTCCGCGATCAATCGTATAAAAGCTTCGAGCGGTTAGAATTATCGTATCATTGGCTTGAAGATCACGGGATCAAGCCTCTTAAACGAGGATGATTGGATATTAAACGTTTCCAGTCGATTATTTTATTATTAACAAGTCGCAACATGCACGGGATTAAAGTTTTACTGGGGCTCGGACTTTTGTTCGCAACTGCTTACGCACGACCGGGTAAGTGTTGTTGAATCAATCCTTGCGAAATGAATTTCATTCTAATTAATTTTAATTGGTCACCGATTCGTGTTTACAGTAGTTGATGTAAATTATATACATCTTTCATATTTTCAGAGGGCTATGGTGTCAAGGGAGGAAGACCACACAAATCGACCGGTACTGAGAACAAATTGATCAATATATCCTCGTTTATCAATCAATCCATTTTATATTCATTTTTATTTAATTTATTTATTTCTAATCAATTTTTGTTTGCCGAGATTACCGAACGATAACAAAAAAATTAAAAACAAGGATCAGACTAATGATAGACTTTTTTCTAACATTATTCAAGTGGAAATATAGACTATAGCTTTATATATTTACCTTAAGTCCATTCATAATTTCAGCTTAAAAGTATTGACTGAAGAGATCTAACTTGCCATCAGAAGTAAAGGAAATTGTGCGGCACCCGCGAATGATTAGACATGATATATAACCATAACGTAACATACAAATACATGCGTAACATATAAATTTCATTGCTTTCCCAGCAACCGCTGCAGCATTTGCTCAAGCCTCGGCGAATACTAATGGAGGATGTTCAGGAATAGCGCAAAGTTCCGCAAGTGCAACCGCAACGGCAAACGCGAAGTCGAGTGGCGGTACAAGCAATGCCGCTGCGACTGCTAATGCATTCGCGAATGCAGGAAATATCGGGAAGGCCATCTCGTGCGGCGATGCGAATGAAAATGCTAATCCCCTCGATGACTCCGACGACCTTCGATTATCGAACGGCCACGCAAAAGATTCAGAGCAGCAATCGAATAAACAGGAAAATGGAACACCCGCTGGGGGTCACCACATTGCGACAAGCGGATCGGATGGCAATACCGGAAATGTGGGAGTTGCGGGGCAGAAGAAAGATCGTAAACCAGGCTGTGGAGCACCAGGTGTGAAGGGTCATCGCGGTGCTTCCAAATGCTCAGATAAGAACGTTGACAGCGAAAACAAGCCGAGTGTCTCGAATCCGTATCCAACGTATAATGAAAATCCGGATTTGTCTGAGGGCTCAAAATCTCCTCCACCTGTAGATGGTGGCTATGGGGGTAATTCTCCAAATTCCGGATCTCGTCCCTGTGCTGGTGGAGCATCTGGATGCTCAGCAAATAAGCCGAGTGTTTCGAATCCGTATCCTACGTATCATGAAAATCCAGACTTGTCTGCGGGCTCAAAATCTTCTCCTCCTGTAGATGGTGGCTATGGGGGTAATTCTCCAAATTCCGGATCTCGTCCATGTGCCGGTGGAGCATCTGGATGCTCAGCAAATAAGCCGAGTGTTTCGAATCCGTATCCTACGTATAATGAAAATCCAGACTTGTCTGCGGGCTCAAAATCTCCTCCTCCTGTAGATGGTGGCTATGGGGGTAATTCTCCAAATTCCGGATCTGGTCCATGTGCCGGTGGAGCATCTGGATGTTCAGCAAATAAGCCGAGTGTTTCCAATCCGTATCCTACGTATCATGAAAATCCGGACTTGTCTGCGGGCTCAAAATCTCCTCCACCTGTAGATGGTGGTTATGGAGGCAATTCTCCAAATGCCGGATCTCGTCCCTGTGCTGGTGGAGCATCTGGATGTTCAGCAAATAAGCCGAGTGTTTCGAATCCGTATCCTACGTATAATGAAAATCCGGACTTGTCTGCGGGCTCAAAGTCTCCTCCACCTGTAGATGGTGGTTATGGAGGCAATTCTCCAAATGCCGGATCTCGTCCCTGTGCTGGTGGAGCATCTGGATGCTCAGCAAATAAGCCGAGTGTTTCGAATCCGTATCCTACGTATCATGAAAATCCGGACTTGTCTGCGGGCTCAAAGTCTCCTCCACCTGTAGATGGTGGTTATGGAGGCAATTCTCCAAACGCCGGATCTCGTCCCTGTGCTGGTGGAGCATCTGGATGCTCAGCCAATAAGCCGAGTGTTTCGAATCCGTATCCTACGTATAATGAAAATCCGGACTTGTCAGCGGGCTCAAAGTCTCCTCCACCTGTAGATGGTGGTTATGGAGGCAATTCTCCAAATGCCGGATCTCGTCCCTGTGCTGGTGGAGCATCTGGATGTTCACCAAATAAGCCAAGTGTTTCGAATCCGTATCCAACGTATAATGAAAATCCGGATTTGTCTGCGGGCTCAAAATCTCCTCCACCCGTAGATGGTGGTTATGGAGGCAATTCTCCAAATTCCGGATCTCGTCCCTGTGCTGGCGGAGCATCTGGATGCTCACCAAATAAGCCGAGTGTTTCGAATCCGTATCCTACGTATCATGAAAATCCGGACTTGTCTGCGGGCTCAAAGTCTCCTCCGTCTGTAGATGGTGGTTATGGAGGCAATTCTCCAAATTCCGGATCTCGACCCTGTGCTGGTGGAGCATCTGGATGCTCACCAAATAAGCCGAGTGTTTCGAATCCGTATCCTACGTATCATGAAAATCCGGACTTGTCTGCGGGCTCAAAGTCTCCTCCGTCTGTAGATGGTGGGTATGGAGGCAATTCTCCGAATTCCGGATCTCGTCCCTGTGCTGGTGGAGCATCTGGATGCTCAGAAAACAACGGGAATGTTGATTCATCGCCAAGTTCACAACACAAAGTGGAAAATAATTATGAAGAGTCAGAAGGTAACGCGGCCAAGCCCGGAGATACTCCATGTTACCCTGGAGACCCAAGGTGTCAACGAAACCAGCCGAAGGCTACAACTTCAAGTCCGGCAACGACTGGTATCATCCATTCTGGACCAATTCCATGTCCTCCCGAAGCGACCCACTGTTCGAAACACCAGCCCGGCGTCTCTAATCCAAATCCAACGCACCAAGAAAATCCTAACTTACCGGGCGGCTCCAAACATTCGACAAGTTTGGACGGTGGATACGGAAGTAAAGCTCCCACAGCCGGAGACAAACCTGGCTCTGGAGGGTCCGGATATCCTTCTAATCCATTTCTCAATGGTGAGATAGACGTATCGAGTATCAAGCACACGACAAAGCCTGGCGACGATTCCAAAAATCCAGATATCAAAACGAACCCATCGAATCCGTTTCTGAATCCTCACAGTCAAGTACGTCCACCTACGGGCACAAAACATCCGGAAAATCCGAACGGAAGCTCTCCCGGTAATTCGGAAGTGCCGACCTTCAATCCAAACCCTTCAAATCCGTTTTTGTCGCATCACAAAAATGCGGATTCAACGGGCGGTGTGAAACATCCTGGCGTTAGCAGTGGTGTCCCACAAGGCGTCGGAAGTCGTCCGGAAGCGAATGGCCACAAATGCCAAGGTATAATTTGTACCCCGGTCGAATCTTCGAACCTTCCTAAAAGTCCGAAATATCCAAGCAACAAGCCGAACCCTGCAAATCCATTCTTGTCGCATAACAATGAAGGAAACAAGGCGACAGGCGTCAATGGTGACATCAACAAGAACTTCGGATCGCAGTACAGACCCGGAAGTTTACCAGGAAAGGAAACGTCTTCAGATGACAGAGAACTCGTTAAGCAAGAATCTAAACCTGAATCTGGGTGCCAGCGAGGAATTTCATCCGGAAAATGCAATGAGAAAGATCTGGATAATATCAATGCGTCGAGTTCCGTCACAGAAGGATATAGAAACGAACTTTCTTCGAACACCGAGAACCGCGGAGTAAAGACGCATCAACCAGGCGTTAAAGGCGGATCTCGTCATCGCGGACATCCCGAACAACTGCAAGGAAGTTTGGGAAACGGCAAAACTGATTTCGGCAATGGAAAACAAGGGTCCGCTTACAGCGAGGCACACGCTAGCGCATCTGCAAGTGCACAGAGTAGCGCACATGCCTCGAGCTCGAGTTATAATGGAGGTAAGACCATAATCATTAGTAATTATAATTAATGGACACAAACGCCACAATTTTTATTATTGACCGCAAATGATTGTTTATTCATTTACAGGTAGTCACAGCAGTGCCAAAAGCGAAGCCTACAGTAACGCCGGTAGTTCTGGATCTAGTCATTCCTGGGCCTCGAGTAGCGCAAGCGCCTCGGCGTTTGCGAGTAGCAACTCGTACCACGGTTCAGCACATTGGGAGCCTCAAATCCCTGATGTCCCAGCAGAATAACCAGGAGAAATCACTTACATAAAAAATTTCGAAGGTCGAAACGAAGAACTTGTTACAATAATTAATAACTGCGGATAATTGGACTTAGAGTCACAATTGTGTAAATTGCAGTTTGACATTATCGATATTACGCATTAATTAACTTTGTCTAATACTTTATCAATTGTGCCAAATAAAAACTGTGAAAGATACTTTGTATGATCATGAATAGTTATTTAATCCGAGAATATTACAAATATCTGGATTTCAAGTATAGAAAGATCGATAACGATTTTAAAAAATATGCTGGAGAACATAAAGAAAAGTACGAAAAAATCGAAATTTAACAGCGAAAAAAAAAAAAAAAGATTCAACTACCAATGAAGAAATTCGAGGATATTGCAGAACTTCTCAGGACAAAAAAATTAAAGAACATTTCCAGGAATTCCAGAATTCTGAGTATTTCGAGGCGGAATATTAATGTAGTAACTATTATGGACGATACACACTTTTAAAAATGAACAATAACGAAGAAAATTTGCAACGCTTCGAGATTTTCTTGTAACAGCTTCAATCCTACGAAGCTTTTGATACTCGCAATCCTACAAATCGACATCGTGGACCATTTATCATAAACCATCGTCATTAACAATAACTTTCCTTCTCCAACGCCTTAGAATTCTGTGAATCCCTCAAACGTTTGATTATCGTCACAGCAGGAGCACCGTGATAAATTGAATGAGCGGATCTTTAAGTGAATTGCATATTTCTTTCATCAACAATAATGCACGTGGGCGTGTATGTATGTACGCGTGCGTGACCACAGCCGCTAAAGAGTTTTGCGCGTTGTAAACGACTTAAATATGTAAATATCGATGAGCACCAATCATTTTTCTGTATTTGCCATTTGCGGAGAGTCGCCGGGTAGACATTTAAGGATTATCGGAAAAAGTTACATTTCCCTAATTAATGTCCGGCACTGTTATAAAAGGAAGCAACTGCGTGTTAGGTACAACAGTCTCCGATAAGTCGAATAAGGTGACGAAGATGAAGCTCGTGAAAATCGTCTCGGTATTCTTGGTGTTCTTTGCGGCATTGCTCGCGTTTTGTGAGGTCCATGGTATGGCCTAATCTATTCGTAATACAGTGAATAACTCCGTTAGTGCACTTTTACTTCGAAATTCGTTTTGTTGCATGAAGTAGATAGACAGACAGACAGACAGATCGGGATCGGGATCGGGTTGAAGATCGGGATTGTGTTTTAGACAGATGTCTAAATACAATTCCGATCAAATCGATAAAAATAGGGGTTTTTGTCTCTTTTCATGCCGTACCATTGGCGCAGCCCTTCGATACTTATCCATTCATCGTGTGTTGCTCTATTAAGGAGATGTAAATGGAGAGATGTAAATGTTAAGGAGATAACCACACTTGGTAACGAAACCCATAATGAATGCCATTTTGATACCATAGAAATGACACTACAGAACTAATAGGCGCATTGGCATTGTCTTCCGTCAGACGCAAAGTTTGCGTATCTTAGAAACATTGCATTACAGTTTTTGTTATCGATTGAGCAAAGGGTGGATGGGCGGGAGGGTGTTTCACATCACTTTAACTCATAGACATAATTGAAGGTTTGCTTATTTTGTGCGGCTACGAAGAACGTGCACTTACGGAGTTCGGAATTTATTGATATTGAAGAAGTTATTCGTAACAATGTCATTTCCTATGCAGGTCTCCCATGGGGTGGCGGTGGTCGGGGTTGGGGTGGCGGCGGTCACCAATGGGGTGGCGGTGGTCGGGGTTGGGGTGGCGGTGGTCACCATTGGGGTGGCGGCGGACAATATTGGGGCGGTGGTCGTCGTTGGGGAGGTAAGAAAAAAAATACCTTAACGCGACCCTAACAAAGCATGCGATCTCGAAATATAACCGAAAACCGACTGCGGAAGCAATAGGTTGTTTTGTGTCAGAAATTCATTGTGTAAACAAACGTAAAACGTCCACCGATAGGGGACAGTAAGACTTTTTTTTTTCTATAAACGCCTGAACAACTACCATAGTACTGTTTATAAATGGCCGTTTAGCGATCGATTGTACGGTACATTTTTGACACAAAACGACCGGTCATCTTTTCGGGTAATTTCATGACGCTCCTGAATCCTAGAGTAACAAAGCCAATGAACAATTCGTTAATCGCTAAAATATTTTTAGGATGGTACGGCCGATAAGAAGAACATTCCACTTGGTCATCGTTACAGAAACTACGGAAACCGTTGATTGACTTGACGTTTGTTCGAGCAGCTATCGATTTGTTATTTCAAAAATATAAGAAAAAAATATACCAAGCAAAGTTTAACATGTTGTTTATGTAGAATATAGTAATTAATGGGTGTAATAATAGGTAAGAACAGTGATTTAAAGCCATAGAAGTACAATAAAACATCTTTGAATCTATATGTATATTCCTGTACAATAATTTCTTGCGGCTTAATGGTCGGAAAAAAACTTCCTATTCTTTTACTTGGCAGCCAAATGACAATGAGCGTTATTCGCAGCCGTCGGAAATAATTAATGATAATCCTCAGC
This sequence comes from Buathra laborator, assembly GCA_934046635.1. Classification (NCBI taxonomy): domain Eukaryota; kingdom Metazoa; phylum Arthropoda; class Insecta; order Hymenoptera; family Ichneumonidae; genus Buathra; species Buathra laborator. The sequence goes on from OW203892.1 coordinate 16,606,606, forward strand.
TTGCCGATGGTTATCTTTATCAATGTTCGACGGAGCATCAACATGATCAATAATTGTTGCTGATGCCGAACAATCGTTCTCCAGTATGTTAAAAAAATACATACCCTGTGATTCTTGAAAAAAAATCAACATAATCAACTAAATCGCCGCTTGCAGGTGGCAAAAAAAATATTTTCTTTATTAAATAAAATTAAATTGTTTATCACTCATTTAAATTTATTAACATTTTTTTAAATTGATTATTTCGTTTTCTTACTAACTATAACAATTATTTTCTTTAATCAACCGAATATTTGTTTCGCCTTTTCCAATATCCGATTTAGTTGATTTAAACGATTTTTTTTTCTAAGTGGTATACGAAACTTTCGATTGTGGAAAACTTGCAGATGTTTGCCATTTATCTATGATAGAAGTAGGAGTTGATGATTGTATGCAATCCGAAACTTCCGCATTAAAAGTGATTGTCGATCACCCGTTAGCATAATAATTTGTGCAATACGAGGAATCCTCGAAGTCAATAAAACAATTAACGTGGGGACCGAGTGTTCAGAAAGACGTATAAAAGGACGGTGATATTGTCGACTGTTGTCCAGTCTTTCGTGATTCGTAAAAAGCATACATACAAAATGAAGATCGTCGCTGTACTTCTAGTTTTAGTCGTTACCCTGTTCGCCCTCTGCAGTGGCCAAGGTAAGACTTTCGGTTTAACGACTTCGGATTAATTATTGTCAAATATATTTAATACCGATAAATTGATAAGGTATGGGACGAGGCGGAGGCGGACGGGGCAACAGGGGCTACGGGGGTGGACGCGGAAACATGGGCAACGGAGGTGGACGCGGTAACATGGGCTATGGAGGGGGACGCGGCAATATGGGTTACGGTGGCGGACTACCGGGTTACGGAGGAGGTACGGACTGTATACACTGAGAAAAAAAATGTAGTTGGATTAACAAAATGTTCGGTTGAATACGTTCAACTAAATATTTAGTTCGTTCATGAAGATAATTCATTTGGTGAACAGTTCTTTGCATGAAACGAGAAACCAATATAAGAGGCAACCAAATTTTTTTTTGTTTTAACAAAATATTTAGTTGAACTATTCAACCGAATTTTTTGTTAATCCAACTAAATTTTCCCTCATTGTAAAAATTTTAACCCTGGAACGACGCACTGTTTTTTTTTTTTTTTTTTTTTTTTGAGACTCTTTAAGGGAATACGTTGATCGTTTGTATTTGGGTACATAATGTCGTAATGTTTCGTCTAATAGAAGCCCCCGTCGAAAAAAGTAGTGTGACTGAAATTCTAGTGGAGATTCGAAATCCTTCGAAAACCTTCAAAAATCTCCGTGTGGTCTCTCCGAGAATCTACATAGAATTTTGGATGGGAATCCAATATAAATGCGTGAAAAATTAAAAAAAAAAAACTAACATTTTTTAAAATGTAAAGAAAAAAAAATGTATGAAAGTGTCAGAAACTAATTTCTGTTGAAGGATTTGTATAATACTACACAGTATCATTGGGGTAAAACGCAAGTGTAATCCATCGCTGAGCACCGTGAATTCTGTACAATTCTTGACTGCTGAACACAAATGCCTAAGAATTGAGTTTCGAACAAATTTATATTTTTTTTTATTTTGTTATTTCATTTGTACACTTTTTTTTTTTAAGTCACACATTTATATTTTTTGGTTTCAACATTCACAGATTTTATATTTTCTGGGAATGCTAAGCCACTAAATGAGAGTTATAGACCGTTGAGAATTAAATATAAACGTTAAAATCAATTGGATAAGAATTTTTTTTTATTGCATAATGTTAACGGCAATTGTTGGAGTGAATGAAGAAGTTAATCCAAACGTTAAAAAAAAAATTAACGAATACCAACAGCGAAGAAATCATAAATACCACCGATTTGTTTGCGAAGGTTCCGGAGTTAAAAAAACGCCAATATAATCGACGAATATTTCTAATAATCGAAACTTGATTTCAGGGGTAATGTACAGATAAGAAAAATATATCTGTTCCCGGGACGATAAAAATGTCAATACGCATAAAAGTAGTCGAATGAAGTAATAAAGAATGCATATTGAACACGAACGATCATTTAATGTCTTGTCATTATTTTTTCCCACTCCAATACATCGTTTGTATACATATTCGACGGACGAGCTAATCGAGTTCGGGGAGTCCGGTGACCGTTCGTAATTATAGTCGCCGCAGGAAATCCCAAACGCCCGCCGGGCAGATCGTCCGACGATTCTCGAGGTCCAAAGGCGTGACGATGACCGTGGAACATTGGGATTCTGAATGGTCGTACCTCGAGTATTGACTAACAGCAAACTGGTAAACCACCGAAGGCTCTTGAGGCCATTCGCGTCTGACGTTGTCAACGAAGTCTTCTCGGAATTATACATATTCCAGAGACTCTAACGTTCCATAGACACTTTTAATACCAATAGCATACATAATTTTTCTCGACGGTATTGTGGACATTTGTCGCTAGCAATGGAAATTTCTTTTCATCTTCCACGTGTAGTATAAATATTCGTACAATCGATGAGTCTTATTTTTCCTGTTTAATAAATTTTCGCGATGCGATTTTACTTTTAGTTGCACATTTACTCGAAAAAAGCAATACGACTATATAAAAAATTACGCGAATTAGGAAAAACGTGTTCTCAAAAAACTTTAATTTTAATTAATGAATTAATTTTTCATAAATCTTTAGTGAGTAAACGTACTTCGGTAATTGCATTTTTTTATTAATAAGATTTGGCGAGTAAATTTTTTTTTTATCGGTAACATTTGTTTTTTTTTTAAATTCCATACGATTGAATACTTGCATCGGTATTTTGAAAATGTTAAAAAATCCTCAATTTTGAATAAAATAAATTACTAAAGAAATTGTCTGTCTTTTTTAATACCGCTAACATTTTTTTTACCTGATCGGTACGTATATTACGAACGTTTTTGTAATGGAGTCGATGAACCTCGCGCCGCTTTACGAATCTGTATCGTTGTACTTCAAGGTTCTTAAATTATATTGTATCGTTTCGGAATGACCCGACAAGAATGTAATCGTTTTACGAATCGCAAAAGAAGTGGAAACATTTTCACATAAATCTTCAGTAAGTTAGGTACGTCCCTCACCGTTTTTTTTTTTTTTTTGGCAAATTTTATTTTAGATGACTACTCTGTATCTTCTACTGTATCGCTTCAAAATGGTTTGATGCGAATATAAACTACTAATCGGTAAGATCGGAGGTCAGTCTACGACAAAAATTGTTTTTATACGCGGAGATCTCGCTATCCGAGAGAAAGGATACGCAAATTTCCGGTCCCGCGTGTTGTGTCCTCGAATATCCTTTGCCGAATCGAGACAGCAAACAAATTACACTTGCGAGCAAAAGCAGCTTCCCGTCCCCACTCTACCTTTACCTCTGCTTTGCCGAAATGACGGCAACGAGCCTCGCGTATCAGCGTAAAAATTGTATGGAGTATATATATCGTGCCAAAGAGACAGGAAATACCTGTGCGTGGAACAAAATCGTAGAATGTATACGCGTCTTGAACGATTCCCATGTCCCCGGTATGCTTTCTCGTATAAAACTGGAGAACACCAATGACGAGCGGTCACATGCTTTCGTTCGGCAAACGAGTAAAGCAAAGCAGTTCGGTTGTGTCGCGTGTGGTCTCGACGCGACTTTAAGGCTCGAAGATTCGCCACACCCCTTGTCGGAGACAACATTGGAATTCGAGTTACTGTATTATCATCAAGGATAGTGAAACAAAAGAAAAGAAACGATGCTGAAACGCGTTGCGGTCGTTCTATTCCTGACTGCGGCTGGTAAGTTACAGTGTTATTTATGTGTCTTTGGGATTGAATTTTAAACTTTTTTAAACTCGTCACGTACGAAAATGCGACGACTGCGAATCGCGTATTTTATGCAATTCACAATTGCCTCGCGAAGTTTTTATCTTCAACGTTGGGTTGTTATTGTTGTTTTTTCAGTTCCGCTAATTTGAATAAAAAAATTTCTCTCATCTTGTCGATGTTATTCTTATGGGGATAATAGTTATTTGCCTGTCGAAATCGAAGTTACTCTCCTTCAACGCTGCAGCCGCGTAACCCGGAAGCAGCAAACTCGCTAATAGAAAATCGTTTTTGTGCGATTTGTCGCGGAAACGAAGCGAAACTTTGTAAAAAAAAATAAATATTTTCGACATTTTTTTTTTTTTTCAAATATAATAAAACTAAACTAATGAATTAAACTAATAAATAATAAAAATTACAAATATAATAATAATATAATTACAAATTAGTTAATACTGAATAATCCGTTAGTATTAACAATTAACACCAATCAGTATTAATTAGCATTAATAATTAATACTATTCAGTAATAATTAGTTTGATGAATTAATTGGCACTAATTTATACATTTTTTTTAATATATTTTTTTAATCGTTCAATGCCCAGTGTCAGTATAGTGTCATTTGCCATGTTGTTGAATTGGCTGTTTTTTTAATATACCTTCTGTACTTAGTATCTAAAAATTATAAATATTTTTTTCAGTTCGCACCGATAGCAGTTTCGTTTTTCCCGACGAGGTGTCTACAAGATACAACACTGACTCAGGATACGACGACGGTGGTCGGAATAAATTCAATTCTTATGGTAAAAAAACGATTCTTTGACGAACAGCAAGATAGCGCTTATATCAATGATGGATTACATATTGGCGCACTGGAAAATATTTGAAAAATTGTAATTAATGTTCTTGGGTTTTCTAGAAAATCGACCTTTTGGCGGTAATAATCACTATCCGGAATTCAGTGGCAATTATCACAGTAACAACGAAGGATTTATACCCGGGTAAATCAATTTTCTGTTCAAACTTCATTTTCCGCTTGATAAACGCACGTTAACCCGAAATATTGAATTTTAATTAATTTTGTTAACTTTATGAATTTTATGAATTTTATGGATTTTATGAATTTTATCAATTTTATCAATTTTATCAATTTTATCAATTTGATCAATTTTATCAATTTTATCAATTTTATCAATTTTATTTATTCTTCAAAAAGATTCGGAAATCATCATAGTTACGATAATCGACCGAGTCACTCGCGTCCGGATTACGGAGGTATCGTCAGTCAAGGGGGCTCCCAGGCAACCGGAAGCGGATCTTCGACAAATTCGCAAAGCGGTTCGCAATATTTCAATCAGATTGCCCAGAGCGGTGCTCAGTCACAGGCGCAATCGCAAGGTTATCAACCGGTACCGTGTTATTCGTGCGGACCAAACGGAGGATCGGGCGCGTCGAGTGCGTCGAGCGCGGCTTCGGCGACTTCCGGAATCGTCAACGGTGTCGCGGTAGCGAGTGCCTCTGCGGCTGCCGCTGGGTCCGGTAACGGAGGCGCCGGCGCCGTTTCCGCATCAGCTTCCTCGTCATCCTCGTCATCCTCGTCAGGAAATTCCGGTGGATTCAACAGTGGATTCGATCAAATCCCACCGTGGTACTTTAGAAACAGAATTGCTGGTGAAGATTCCGTTGCGGGGATTGACAACATCGATCCGTCGGGCGATACAAATGAGGCTACGATTGTTTTTAGCACAAAATAAAAATGTATAGCGTTAAATGGAACGTTGGAGTTATTAATATCCCGCCTCAACAATTCCCCAATTAAAACTTTAGCTCTCAATGGAAATATAGTTTTTTCCACGATATTGAAATTTTCTATCAAATACTACAAAATTGCGGATGGAATAAAACTTTGATTTTTATAAGGATGCGAAGCAGAATGGCGTAAAATTGGGCACCACGATAAAATTGGCACATAAAAACAGAAATGATTTAAAAACTATATAGTTGAGAAGCACGTAAAATGCACATAAATCTGATGTAAGTTAATTGAATAATACAAAATAATATGTACAAAGGCTCAGCGTACTTGATGTCATGCTAGCAGAGCACATTCCGCAAAGACTTTTCAGCTAAACGAAAGGAGCAGAAAAATGTTGGTTTCGGCACATAATTAGGACATACAAAGTACTTCATTTCGGTGCGTTCAAAGCTCATTTCTGAGACTTTGCTCAGCTAGTTTGCCAGAGCTAATGCCGTTCCCGGAGACCTACAAAAGATGAATGAAAAGTATCGTTATTTAGCAAAAAATTGATGATAATTAACAAAAGAAAAAGTAATTTACCTTTGCAAATCGGCATTAAAGGATTAACGCGAATAAAATTTTCTCGACAATGCTGCGAATTCTTGGTATAACATTTATTATTTTCTTGTCGTTGTATACTGGACATATATTTATGTCGCACTGAGTAACAGATTGGTCGTTCATTGCGTTGTATATAAATAAAAAGGAAAACAAATGCGTTTCAAGAGATTTATCATTCGAAGAGTCGCAACCGTATCGTAAATTATACGTAGGCAATTCGTATATGGAAGTTCGTATTTGCCTGCGTACAGTAAAAAAAGAAAAAAAAAAAAAAAACAAAGCTGCCGATTGGTACGGAGCGCAAATAATAAACGCTCTCGTACGTGATGTGTAAAACTAATGTCTCCGTTATTTTTAAATACACGAGATAATTGAAGAAAAAAAAAACTAATATTACTATAAACGAATGTCGATAATAGAAGAAAAAAAAACACATTGATTCTTTGTCAAACGATTCGTTGACTCGCGGCCACTCGTCGTGATGCGAAGCAATCAATCCGAGTGTTTTATATACCCTTTACATAGGATATATTTAGACACAACAATCTGTTTATTGTAACGCAACGCTTGCGTAATTATGTATAATATACGAGGAAATGTAATAATTTATTGGATCTAAAGAGTGACTTGGATTCATTATTTATCGGTTATCGTTACGAAGGTATCTCTTGTACTAAGTGTCTATATGATTCCGTCTACCAGTCTTAAGATGCATTGTATATATATTCGCTTGGAATTAACAAAAGAAACAAAAAAAAAAAAATGTCGAAACTCTGCTTTCAGCGTAAATAGATCGATTGTAAAATTCTCCAAAAAATTAAAAAACTCGCGTCGCATACGAACGCTCGTTTTTCTCTACGTCGTAAATAATGTCTATATAAAAAAAAAGTACTAAAATTATCAACAAAATTATTGTCTATCGTTAGACATAACTCATTGGATTACATTAGATTATTAAAAATTGGTCCGTTATTACATACTTTCACAACGCCATTGTAACGCGTAAACTCGGCGTCATTGTCATTCGGTTATTTCAGTCGTATTTACAAATCGCCTTCGACAATCCCTTATCGCGAATGATCGCGACTCCGGCGAGAATGAGGCGAAAACCCTATTTTTTTTATTAGCCCTTTTCGAACAACGATTAAGGCCGCTAATTTGATTGTAGATATGATTTTTTTTCATGTTTTTTGTGTACGTTACCGTCGTATTTGCTTCTCAACGTTTCGCGGTTCACCTCTCGTCGCAACGCAAGAGCCCTAACATCGTCATCGTCATCGAACACGAATGAATCGCGTTATCCCGATTGTCTTGTCTTCCGGACAACCGAAATTCGCGGCATTCGCCGGTTAACGAACGACTGTGTTCAATAATTTTCCTTTCGGCTAAAGTTAACTGGAATATAACTCTGCTGAGTGGCGCTTCTTATGACTTCCATCCATCTGTAAAAAAAAAACTCCAATATTAGTAATTGTTATCGTCGAAAGTTTATTATTTAATAAAAGCGGAATAATAAATATTTACCTGCCAAACGTAAAGTCACTTTCGGCTCTGAAGAAATAAACGTGATTTTTGAACTGCAATTTGAAGACAAAATCCTTGTTGATACCGTCCTTTTCTGATGGCGTCGATACCGCGTAACCCAGTAGCGGTAAACTCGCCAATGGAAAATCGTCTTGATGAGATTTGTAGAAAAACAAACAGAAGTTTGTAAACACAACCCACAGCTTTTGCCATCCATTGCTATTCTTGAATTTCCGAAGAAGAAATCCGCTCAGTTGATTCTGCAAGTAGCGAAACAGGTCGTTAACCCCTTAATAGCCAGTGTACAATATATGCCTTTTTTTGCTTATTTTTCTTGGTAATCAGAAATTGTGTAAGAAGATCAAAGATTGAATAATATTGCGAGGACATTTACCTGAAAAGCGCGCAACTGGTCGCTATAGCTTATGCTGGTGTTTCGATGCCAACACACGTGAACAGTGGTATTGCTGCGCTGCGACGCTTTTGCACCGCCGCAACTCGATCTGTCGAGTTCGAGTCCAATGCCACTTCCGATTTCATCGGCGGAACCTAAAACTTTCGTTTTATTAACACAAATAAATTGGCAAAATCAGCGCCTTCACGTACGGGATATTTTGGTCGTAAGAACAACGCGAAAGAGCGCAACAAATTTCTCTCGAAACTATAAACGAAACGTACTCTTCAAAATTATTCTATAATTTTCTACGGAACTTTTTTTTTTTTTTTCACATATTAAAATTAAATGAAAAATCCGAAAGTACGAGAAGAGTTTCAACATACTAATCTTGTAAAAAAATATTAACGTCGCCGTCCATGAGGGATTACTGATAAAAATGTTTATTAGCGCTGCGGAATACTCACTGCACGATTTGAGACTCAAATACGGTGTCTTTCCCTCGACGGTGTCTGCTTGCGCGATCGTCATGTTGAGATCTTCAAGCCAACGTTCCTTCTCCTCTTCGCTGCTCGCCGCGACAGTCAAAGGTCTGTAGGCAAACGGCTTTATGACAAAAGGAAAGCACGTCGTCGCTTCGACGAGACGCTAAGGGTGCAAAGACCTCGCGAATTCAAGAGACGATCATTTTCTACAGTTTAATAGCATCGGGTTAACCGGTGCTGATTGACCTTTGATAAAATGTTACGACGAGGACTTTGACACCGCGTTAATGTTAACCGCGTTACCGAATTACTACGGCGGGTTAAAAGTTTAATTTGCAACATACTGATTGCCGTGTCCTTGTATGACGAATACATAGTCCGTTCCGGTTTTATTGTCACCGTCTTGGATTGTCATTCCCTTCAACGGTAACTGCCCGTGAACGCGGAAACATTGCGTCGGTTGTTGGGTGCGGAATGTGTAGAGCAATACGTCGGAAAACTGAAAAATGGAAATTTCAAACGGTATCGATGAACCGATCTTTTCTCGAGAATTAAAAATTGTTTTATCAGCAAAATTGGCACTTACCAAAAAAAACATTCGTTGCTGAAAGCCCTTATGACTATACTTTTGCAGGCATCCTTGCCGGATGAATCTTCGTCCTTCCTGAACCAAATTATCGAAGCCACTGATGTCCCTCTGCAATTCGCAGAGTTGCACCATATTCTCCTGAAATTTACAATGGCAATGGTTTTGGTTCGAACTGTTTCACTCCACATGTCTTTTTTATTTTGGGTGAAAAATATCATTTGCGGATCTGTAAATAGTGTCCTTAAAACGCCAGTCTTTCAAGTATTTCAATATTTTGGTGATATTAGCTGAGAGAAATATTTAGAAGTGTGAGAAGTCGGTCTGAGATAATGTCGATTCCCGTCTGTTCGTAACTTTTTTCTTCTGATGAAAGCTAAAAGAAAATACAATGCGTTTCGATACAAAGTATTTAATTTTTTCGGGAAATTAAGTGGAAAAATCGAGTCTCGTCAAAAAGCGTTAGGATTTTTGATAATTAAAATTTTAAATTCGTAACTTTTCGTCCATAAAAATAAAAGTAAATTTGGATAGTTAGGAAAAAATCGAAAAAAAATTAATATGTATTCAGAAAAAATAAAAAATCAATTTCGGCAAAAAAAAAAGTTGTGTTACCCGATGATTCGTTGTAATTTTTTAAAATTAAATTGTTAATAAGATTTTTGTATTATTATTATTCAAAATCGTAACGATATACCCTCCTTAACACACACAATGCTGTTCCACAGACTGCTTACCGCTTGATTCAGAACCGTCAATCCTTCGAGAAGCGTCTCGCCGAGTCGATCTCTGGCTGCGAGACAATCTTCGAAATCCGTATGATCCTTGGGATAGTGATCCAATAATCCTGACAATAAAAACATTAGTAATTTATCGATCTCCGGTGTACACAGGCGTCAGGACAGTCGAGCTAAGCAATCAATACTTACTATCAATAATACTGTTGTAATGTAACAACCGCTGTAACGGCTTCAAGAGGAATGAACTTAGGGGCAGGTAACAGTGTTTCTGAGACTCAAAGTCCCGACACAATTGATCAAATCGTCGCGACGTACGTATCGAGTATTCCATTTTCTCGAGTACCGGTATGAGATTCTCCAAATATTGGTCGTAAAGCGGCAAAACGTTTAGAAGGGTATTGTAGAGGAAATCGCCGATGTTGTGACGCGCATTGCTTTCCCAACGCGCAAGACGCGCCTCCATCTCTTGAAGACACGGACCGTGCGCGTCGGCGAGTAACTCTATCAATCCAACTGCCGTTTCACCCTCAAGATCTGATTCCCTCGAAACTTCCTCACGGAACCACTGCCGATGGAACATCAATCTTTACGTTAGTCGTGTTGAAAATGCGAGTTTATCGCGGTGACTATGACTATACTGTGACGGTGACTATACTGTCGCCACCAGAGCGACATAATTTTTCCGAAAATCGAAGCCGGCGAAATAAGCAATCGCTCGGGTGGCAACAGGTGAGAAAAACAACACCGTTTGTCTCGAACTCGATCTCATTTGCCCGTTTTTTCTCCGCGAAGAAAGTCGTTGTCTTCGGAAACTCGCGCGACTTTACATATAGCATTAGCAAACTTTTTCGATAGCGCGTGGGCGCATTTTAATTCTCATTTATTTATAATTCTGCGTCGATTTAATAAAGACACTATTATATCGTTTATTCATTAACAAGAATGGACAATATTATTTTCCCGATTCCCACGAAATCCCGAAGACAGAAAATTCCGCTACTAACGAAAGATCTAATAAGTCGTCTTGTTACAAAAATTCAAACAATTAGTGTCTGATAACTGCGGTCATTTTTTACGCACCACGTTGATAACGTCCAAATCTTTTTTGTACGTTCTCTCCGTCATGAGAAGCTCTTTGGCAATGTAATAAGCTTTGTCGGTCGGCCATCTCTGAAAAAATATTCATGAAGTGTTAATTCCGAGATTTTTTTTAATCGAAGAAAAAAAATTAATTTTTCGTCACTAAACATCGCGTTGAGTCAAATCAACGCGGTCGATTTTTCAAACGGTTCCCGATTGCCATTTAAAAAATATGAAAAATACTTTGGAATTGTAAATTATGCAGCAAAAGTTATTACATGAGAAATTAAATGATGAAAAAAAATAGTGAAAAGCAAAATTCGGAAAAATAAAGTTTACTTTGAAAAGATCGCCACCTTTTTTAATTTATGATTTTTTTTAGTAACATTTGCGTGTAATACTTCTCGTAACACCTGATATTTTGAGATAAAAAATAATTCTTTAGGGTGCAATAAAAAAAAATAACGATATTTAAGTTACAAAAAGTATGAATTATAAAAAAATGTAAAAAGAAAAAAACGGGTGTAAAAATTGTTGCGTAAATGTTGAGATGTTGTCTTGGATTGATGTTTACAGATATAGAGTTCCAATATTCATTAACAGGTAATTTCGAAAGGAAATTAATTATTTCCTTTCCGTACCTTCGTCTTTCGCATTTCCGGATCTTCGACATCCCCGTTTCGTATGTTTTTCACAGGACTGAGATCCGGCGTATTGATCACGTTAACGTTAACGTTTATTTCCGCAACGCCGTTCGTTTGCTTGTCGGGAATTTTCGTATCGGCGAAAAACGAATTATTGTTCTCTTGTTTTCTTGGCTCCTGTTGTTTTTCGCATTCGGTATCTGCAAAATCATAAACTCGGTCAGTACAATCGATCGTGAAGATATTTACCTGCAAAGAACCCCGTCACTCACTTGCGGAGTCGAGACGAATGGAAATAAAAACGTAATGAGGAGAAATCGGGGGAAAGCCGCCAGTGAGTTACGGCGTTCGATTAAAGAAATATATATGTATATATCGTCGTATTACGTGTGACGGAATACACTACAAGAGAAAAATACATCGCATGCTTCGGTGCTGCAGTATTGTAAATCGTTATCGAGTTACTGATAAAATAATAATGTTTACGAACGTTCAACGCGTAAACGCGATTGTGTACGATTATCGATACATATGTACATTAAAAAAAAAAAAAAAAATTCGTTCCGCTACACCCTCACGTTTCATACCACTCGAGTGGCAAAGTTTTACGTTAATCAGGTGGGATTTACATGCGCGCAGAAAATGCTCTCATGCACGACGCATCATTCTTACGGCGATTAAATTAATGTTCGATATAATAAACATTCATGAATAAACGAGACTGGACGCAATGCGTAATCCTCTCGATAAAAAATATATATAAATGCATACAAGCCATTGGTAAATTGTGTCTCATCGGCTAACGAAAAGTGTCGAATCGATCGATACCGTAAGATTGCTTCTTTTCTAATTTTTCGCAACGACGCGCCTTTTCACAGTCACAAATTATTTATTAATTTTTACGATTTTTATTGTAACTAAGATACTTAAATCGTCGTCTACGTAAGAATTTTGTAATTTTACAAAATTTGCGAATTCATACCGATCTTTTTATTTTTTTTCTTTATTAGTATTATTTTTTTTTAAATAGCGTTAAATAATTATTAAAAACATTTGTTCGGATTACGAACAGAGGAACTGTGAGTCAGGCACGTCGTTGTCTCTTAGTGCCGTAACAATTAAAGCCCTTTTTTTGGATCTAAACACTGAGAGAACAATTATTCACAAATAGAGAAATTGGTTTTGTTTTTCCTTTGGGGATTACTCACACTTGGCATTGTCATCCAGCCGACCAACAATTCCAGGAGTGCGATAAAAGATACGAATAGAGAGAGAGAGAGAGAGAGAGAGAGGCGAAAGAGAAAAAGAACGAAAAATGGGACGTTAAATAAACGAATCGACGTAAATTCGTAAATTTATAAAGAACGAAAATCAAACGTATTTCTCGATAGAACGAAAACGATAAAAACCGAAAGAGAAACAATGTAACTTAAGCGAAATTACTGAGGCCTGTAAATGACTTTGTATATAATTTATTAATATCATAATTAATGTATCAATAATCAATGTACAATAGATTCCCTACGGTTTTTTTTTCCTTTTTTTTTTGTCATTTTCGAATATCATTCTCGTTCTCCGTATTTCTTTTCTTTTCCCGCGTGTGTCGCAACACTCACGGCATCACGGGGGAAAAAAGAACTTTTTTTTTCGTATCTATAACGAATAGAGTTTAACAAGCACGTTATTTGATCGTTAAAAAAGTGGCACGAGAATTATTACGAATGAACGAAAGAGATTTTTCTTTTTCTTTATCCTAACGGTAAAAAGGGAGACTCCATCGTCATTTTTCTTTTCTCACGTCGATTTTTCATTCGTTCAACTCTTCTCGTTCCAAAGAATCGAGCGACCGACTTTTACTGGCGTTAATCGTCGCTTCGACTTTGTATCCTCGACGATTTGTCGTGGAAACGACATTACATATTTCTCTCCGATTTTTCTTTTTCTTTTTTATTTTTTGAAAGCCTTGAAGGCTTCGCTATTCGCGACGAACCAACCGTTTGAAATCATTTTTATCAAATGCTTTGCGTACCTCGTATTAAATACGACGCTACGGTATGAGAACGAATGAGGAGAACATCCCTGTGCCTTGTGGGTTACGATTGAAACGTAATCGTTTAGTGGCGTCCAAAACGAAAAAAAAAAAAAAAAAAAATTTTTTTTTTTTTTTAAACTTATCCCGTTTAATCGTTCACGAGGAATCCGATTAAATTTGACGATAATGGGATTTACGAAAAGTCAATGAGGTCCGAGAATTTCTTTGCGCTTTCGAACTTAAACTACCGTCGAACGAGTATCGTCGATGAGTAAACAGCAGCGCAGGATTGCCAAATTCGACACTCGCGCCGAGTTTGTGCCGTGTCGATCGTAATCGTTTAATCCGGGGACACGGATACTATACAATTTTTACTAATGACAATGAACGAATGGATGATCGATGATTTTTTTTTTTTTTTTTAATAATTACGGATATTATTTAAGTATTTTTAAAAAAGGGTTTTCAGAAGACAAATTCGGCAAACCTCCTCCACTTGGAATGTGTTTTTGTTTTTTTTTTTCCTGTCTTGTAATTATCATTCTAATCGCTTGCTTGCCTTTAATAATAAACTCGATATAAATAAAGTCTCGTCACCACATAAAAAATCGATTCATATTTTTTTTTTTCTTTTACCTTTCTTACGATCGGGCATATCTATACGGGACCATGCAAGTCGTCAAAAAAGCGAACTCTCTTGGGACTTTATAGTGCGAGGTACTGTGGGGGGAAAGGGGTGGGTGGGGGTGGGTGGATATCGTGTCCGTTCTAATGTAAAAAAAAAAAAAAAAAATATCGGATATAAAATTAAACGAACGATAACAACTCCCTCTGACATTCGTGGAGTAATTACGATCGACGGGTGGTGATTACCCCGGTCCAAACATAAAAATAACATAGACTTTGGACGTTGGCGCTTCTTCGTTTGTTATAAACTCGATTTTTCGCCTCCTGTAAGGTGTCTTTTGTTCCTTTTTTTGTGTGGGTATGAAAATTTGCCAGCTTAGCATTTTCGAACGAAATTCAACGACTATCCGAATTTTTTTTTTTTTTTTTTTCGGACAATTCGTGAGATTTGTGGAATCGTTTTTTTTTCTATCGTCGCTTTACATTTGGACCGTTTTCCTATCATGCAGTGAAATCCCCGAGACAAACGATCGATTTTCGAATTTTTTCGAGATACTAAATGGAACTCTAGAAACATTAAAAAGAAAAAAACGAAAGTCGATCGTTTGATTTTGTCGATTATTGCAATGGCATTTTGTTGCAGTGCGATCATTGGAGTTTACGCGTCAAAGACGACGAGTCAACGCTGCGATAAACCGGAAATTTCCCAGTCGATATTATGAAAATTCGAATAACCGGGAGGTTCGGAGTTACGCAATGTGACACGACGATTCGTGTCGTGAGTTACGTATTGTCAAAGTGGATTTGAGTAATATACCGCGTATTTGTGCGCAATAATTTCGAGCACAATTAACAATATCGTGGCAAAAATGGCAGTGGTGATTTTAATATAATGAATATATAAATAGGGTCGCTACGCAATGGTTCACAAGTGACATTATTAACAGTCAGATAATCAATCAATGAAATTTAATCGATTTATACAGATGCGGGAAGATCAGAGTACCACACAACACAGCAGGGAGGTTTTTTTATTAAGAAAACAGCTATAGTTTTTCGTAATATAGTGTTGGTGATAAACGTCTAGACGTTACTAGATAATTCACGGTAAAACATTGAAGAATAAACACGAGGCATGAAATTAAAAAAAAAAAAAATTCATTAGTCGACTCTATACGCTACTATGCTAACTATACGGGCGTTTTAAGGAAAGTGCATCGCTACATTTCCAGTCAGAGGAAAGATTCAAAAAGAATTTTAAATAATTCCGAATGGATAAAAATCTGAAAAAAATCAACAGTGTAAAAGGTGCTAAGAACATTGATTTTCCACAATAAAAATTCAAAAAAGTTATTAACAAAATATTTAAAATCAATTGTTTAACAAAATATCCGGAAAACGATTTTTTTTAGCTGAAGTTGTTCCGTTCATTTTTCTGAATATTTACGAATTTTTTCTAATTTTCAAAAATTCCGACTTCGAAAAATGTTTGATCAGTTTTTTAGAATGTATTCGACCAATTGGCCCGATACTTTTTTAGTGTTATCCGTAGTCTTTTCATGAAACCGTACATTTTTTATTTATTACAAAAGGGGAAAATCAGAAAAAATTGAAAAAAAATATATATATGTATTCAGAAAAATGTACGAATGAAATTCTGCCTAAAAAAAATCAGGTTGCCGGATGATACGTTAAGGATTTTTTTTTTTTCGATTTCGTTAATAACTTTTCGACATTATGCAAAATTAATGTTCTTAGTATCTTTTTTCTGCTGAATTTTT
Organism: Buathra laborator; assembly: GCA_934046635.1. Classification (NCBI taxonomy): domain Eukaryota; kingdom Metazoa; phylum Arthropoda; class Insecta; order Hymenoptera; family Ichneumonidae; genus Buathra; species Buathra laborator. Next base: position 16,622,736 of record OW203892.1, read on the forward strand.
TTCGGATTTTTATCTCATTGGCAAGTATTCCAAAATTCTCTCTGAATCTCATTTTTGGCTTCGGATATAACGATATGCCCTTTTTAGTGAGACAAATAATAACGATCGTTCAATCCGTTTTTAATGTCAACGACTTTTCGAGGATAAAAAAATCCTTTCAAAGTTACACCGGCTTTTTCAATCATTTACAATATAGTTTATCAAACGAGAATATCGAAGGGTGAAAAAGTTTATAAAAAATCTACGCATATCGGTAGAAAAAGTCGACGGATAGAGGATCATTCTTTTTTTTTTCTTTTTTTTTTAACATTAGTTAATATAAAAATGTCTGAATGAGAGTCCATACAAAAGTGCAACATGTTCTCGTGATGTTTTAAATTGTCTTTCGAGATCTCGTGACGTTCCGAGTATATTTCGCTACGGCGATATAGTATCGATATCCCGAACAAATACTAACAATGAGATAAAGATAAAAATTGGAAAATGGCATTAGCGAAAAAAAAATAAATTAAAAATGGTAAATCGGAGCCATAAAGTGAGAAACAGTTTGGGAGCTTTGCGATCGGAAGTTCTTACAACATTTGCGTGTACGAAGTTTTTTTTTTTTTTTTTCATTTACATCCAAACAAACGCGTCTTTGAAAAAAAAAAAAAAAAAAAAAAAAAAATGTCTTCCTCTCGCTTGGCTCTCCGTAAGCTAAACTAAAAGAGTGTATGGATAAGTGAAGAGAGGGGTGAATAATGGAAAAAACGTAGTGAGATGGCATCGGCAACTAAGCGAAATAGAGAGAAAAAAAATTGTCGAAGAAAGAGAGGAGAGGGGGGACTCTAAGCAAAGTGTACAGCTAATGCAAAACCGATCGATAGAGTCGTTCAGAATCGTTGCTTCGAAACGAAGAGGACTCTTTAATGTGTTCTTTTTTCTTCTTATGTAAATATTAGTTACTATTTTCACTTCTCCGTATCGTGGTACGTGGTACTCAGCTCTTTTATAAACTGTTTTTTTCGTTTCCTTCCTTATTTTTTTTTTCGTAATTATTCTAATTTTTGTCTTTTGTTGCGTTTTTTTTTTTTTTTTTTTTTTTTTTTATCACGTTTTACCCCACGCTAGATGAACGCCTCATTCTGGATAGGCTGGTAAGAATCGATTGGTCAGGGTGCGTGGCGTTGCGTGAACCATTACGTTACGCACCTGGTTGACCCGAAACGGCACGTGCCAAGCCGGCGAGTTCACATACCCGTTCGAGTAGCCCCAACGGTTGTAATCACCACCTGTGTCAAAATGGGTACTTGATATTCATGAAAATGTTCACGTTTTGGCATTTTTTTTACTACTGAAGAACAAACGGACACCGGCCACTAAAAATAAGGCGTGCTATCGCGACAAATATCCACGAGTGTATCGAGGGTTTGGGGGTCGGGGGGCCTCGAGTAAAAAAAAAACACACAAGTATAGATATGTATCGTAAATAAATAAAAAAAAAAACATACTGAAATCGCCGAAACAACGTTCGGGAAACTTTGTGCGAATTATTTTCATTTTAGCATCGGTAAATCGTGTCGCATTTGACGACAACGTCGTCCGGGGATCCCTATCGATAGTTTTATGTTTATTAATAATTCGACCAACACCCAGTCGAGAGAACAAATCAACGAGATTTTTTTCTTCTTTTTTTTTTTTTTTTGGTTTTTCTTTTTAGTCTTTTATATACGAATCTGAATCATCATAAGTCTACTAATACCTTGTTCCCTAATTGCAAATATTATGAATTTCCAATTTATATTTATCTAATATATATATAATATATATATATTTTTATATACTATATACGGGGGACCAGGGAGGCGGGGAGGCTGTGACTTTTTATGTTTAAGATATTGTTTATCATATAAATAGAATATACGGTATTCAGTCAGTTTGTTAATTCGAAACGTTTCGCGATCGAGTCGAATTCGAAAATTACCATTTCTTTTTTTTTTTTTTAATACATATCCGACTTCGGATTGTTAAGAATTTCGACCGCGAAATTTTTCAAATAGTCAATGAAAAAGGATCGCATAAATTATAGTTCTCTGGAAAAAGAAAAATAAGATACGAATCCGTAATGATATCGGGACAATTCTTTGCCAATGGCGCAATTCTCTCATCGATTTTTCGATTATCGAACGATTTCGAATCTTATCATCGATAATCAAAGGGATAATCAACGCAGGAAATTCGTTTTAATGTCCCATTGATAAAAAAAAATTGTCCCGTTGATAAATTAAAAACGAATAAAGTGCTCAATGTTTTGGTGCAACGATAGCGGGAATGTTTCAGACGAATGCACGGATGCAAAAATGATTATTAGAGGAAAGTTTCACCAACTCGATGGATATAATAGTTCATTTTTTCGGGCGGCAAGGTATGCGTGACGAAGGGTATCCAAAGTACTAATGTCAACGGTGGGAATTAATCGGGGGCCGGGGTCGGGGGGCGGGATGGATAATAGTCAACCGCATGCCGATTACGATAAATTCAGAATCGATACATCACATATTTAACTAACACACAGGTCGTCATCCGACCCTAAACAGAGTTAACGATATATCGCAGCAACAGTTTTTAACAACTAAAAAGAAAAATAATAAAAAAATAAAAAAAAATATCGACATTCAATCGCTTTGTGTTCTATTTTAGTTAAATAACTTTTGACTACGGAAAATAACGATATTCTCCTTTCGTCTAATTTTCTCCATTCAGTATGGTGTTTTTTTTTTGTTTTTTTTTGGAGGACGAAAGCTCCTGTAGTCTTAATAGCCGTAAAGAAAAAAATAACCTAACGTAACGAAGAGTTAAACAGGATGTGCGCGCGTAGGTCGAAGGGCCCCCAAGTGCCATCGATTAATCGGTACTCAGCACTCGTGCGTTTATCGACAAGTATTTATCTACTATTCTCATAGAAATATTATTACTGTTGCGATGGCGCCCGACAGCACGGAATTGATTCATTGGCCGATTATCAAATGCGATACAGGCAATTTTTCGTTTACAAATTAATAACAACGATAATTTATTAACCGCTTATACCGAATACTGTAGCGGCGCCTGTATGAGCAAAAGAAAAATTAAAGGGTCTGCAGAAACTTGAAATTTCAAAAAATCGATTTTTTTTATTGCATAGCCTTAACTTTAATTTGCAACAAGGATTTTTTGAAAATTCTAAAAATTCACCGAGTTATATTGATTTTTGCGAATCTTTTTTTCATTAAAAGAAATTGATTAAAATTAAAGTTCTTTTTTTTTTAGAAAATCGAACTTTTTTTCAACAGCTCGCTATTATATTGAAAGTATATTTATTTTTTTATTTTCAATCACTCCAATTGCCGGAACCGCTTGCACCGATTGGCCATGTAGCGCCAACGGTACTTTGTTTGAATAATGATAACTTCATTGTTTATCAATATTTTTCAATGAAAAAAAAACTGTAACTTATCCAAAGTATGTATTAATTGTGTGCAAAATTCCGACCTCATCGTTCTAATACTCTTATCAGAAAAAAATATTGAAAATCGACTTATTTTTTTTTGATTCTCAAGCTTATGCAGACCTCTTAAGCGCGACGCAGCGATTCCTCGAGGCGCGATTTTTATCCTACGTAAACAAAAACATTCGGAAGATTCGTTTCACGATGATAACGAATTGAAAAGCTTCTATAGATGCTCGACGGTTAAAAAATAACTCAATTAGCCTCCGCCGTTTAAATATTCGCTTGTTCGTCGTGTCGCTATTATCGCGATTTATTGCATTATTTTTTTTTTTTTATGTATAGTACTACTTCCGAGTAGACTTGACTAGTTGACACTCGTGGGGGGCGGGGGACGAGAGACGCTGATCAAAATGTGTACGATTTCCTAAAACGTTTCTAATGACTCTCGCAACTATCCTACAGAGATGAGATCACTATGGCGACTATACTGACTCTATTTCATTGATAATAGATACACATTATAATCGTGTGTTTGTGTTTTTATTTTGTTCATTATTTTTAATTCTTTTTGTTTTTTTTTCTTTCTTTTGTCTAAACACAAGAAACTTTCAGTGTCGATTGGGAAGACATGAAACAGGAATGTTTGAGAAGCGCGCGGCGTGGCGCGCGCCCGCGACAACTGAATTCCCAAAGTTCGATCGCTCGAAAAAGCGTGAATTGAGAATGCGAGAGACACCGCCAACGAGTCCTCACTTTTATATTATCGAATTATCTTCGTTACTCGTCGCGTCTCCGTTATTGAATAAATTTCTACATGCAACCCGGGGAAAGGGGAGCGGATTTATTGCGCGCAATAAGCCCTCAACTTTACGAAACGATAAACCTTTTTTTTTTTTTTTTTTCATTTATCTATTCACTTTCGGTCGTGTAAAAAATTTACAATATGGAATGATTCTGGTATTAAAAAATCGTAGGCACAATTCAAGCTGAAACGATTTTAGCGACTTTACGGACTCAAAAATTCGATGGGATTGGATGAGAGGGAGAAATTACTTTTTTGCTCATTGAATTTCCGAAGTCTCGTTTTTTTTTTTTTTTTTGGTTTTTTTTGAGACATTTACCAGTTGATTGACGCGGTACTCCAAAAAGGATGATAATACAAATACCGTTTTATTTTTCTCCCTTTTTTTCTTGTCGTTGATAAAAAAATTCTTCTTATCAAATAAACTATACAAACGCTACGTGAAATATTCTCAATGCCCCCCCAATTATGAGGTCCTCCATTTACGGAGCATCTATCCTATTGCAATTCCGCGCAACCGTCAACGAAAATTTGGTTTTTTTTTTTTTAAACATTAGTAATCTACATTGAGCAACTTTGTCCTCCTTGGTATTTTTTTTATTTTTTATTTATGTTGTCCGAATACGATTCGAACTAAACTATGGAAAAAAAAGAAGAAGTCTTCAGGGTCCATCGGTGTAAGTACACTAACGTCGTTTCAATCGGTTAGGGAGGGAATGGGGTTGGGGGGGGGTGGTTATTAAGGGACAATCTAACTGAAAGATAAACAAACGCCTTGAAGCGTTAACACCCGGTGTTCTTCGCGATGATTGTCATCCTCGTAAAACTCAACAGATAATACGATCATATCGCCCGTTCAATAAATTCCTAACCACGTGCTTTTTTTTTTTCTTCGCTTATCGATTAATCGTTTAATTCGAACGATTACGCTTAACTTCGTAATTACTCTTCGAATTCGGGGGCATTTCTAATGTAAATATTTAAAGCCTATAGCCAATACCTTTTTTTTTTTTTTTTATAACTCGCGTTCACGGGTTTCGGGTTAATATCAATTGTAATGCGAAGCTTCGCGGAGGGGTTGGGGGGCCTTTCACGAAATCTACACTCGAGATAACATACGTTTAAAAAGTTATCCGTACATTTATCATCGACACTATCCTCCGGAGATCTCCGTAGTGATTTTTTTAAATTTATTCTTTTGTTTCTCGATTTTTTTTTGTATTTTTTTGTGTTTTTTTTTTTTCTTGTTTTTTTTTTTCGCTTTAATATATTTGTTTATCGTATATCGTGAGGAATATATTTATGTTTATAAGTCAGACTCCTTTGAACGCGTAACAAACATTCGACCATTACAACTAAACGAATACACACGGAGCGTGTCGTTTATTTTTTACCGATCTTTTTTTTTTTTATATATCGTTACTTCACGAGTTAAGTATTTACGAGTTCATTCTTTTGCTTTTTCGCTCCTCCAAGCTGCGATTGCTCATGATACGAGAGGGTTATTCCCCGTGGAACATTACAGTTAACACGATAATTCTCCTCTATTTGCTTCTCGGTGGTTTTTTTTTTTTCTGAATCAAATAAACCAATAGCGATGCGTTGGGCCTCTTGCATCGGGCGGCCACTAGCGCCGAGAACCGTATCAATTCGTGGCGTTCGATGCAGAACCCAAAGCCGTCCCAATCGGTTTGTATCTTCGTTACTAAAATTGCGGGATATTATTGACGGATTCGATTTGGAATTCAATTCCGTATTCTTACATACGATCCATTTTATCGTGGATAATCCACACTCTCTCTCCATCGACTAGAATATTAAAGGTTTACGTTGAACAATGGGCTAACGGTGTTTTTGTGTGTTTCTTCGCAAAGCTCATTCGTTCGACGATTGCTTTGCTCTATTGACGTTCGTCGTTGTTTCTTTTTAATTTTTTTTTTTTTATTCTTCAGTCTCGAAACGGCCGCTTTGAGCTTTGACCGATTCCTGGCTAAGTTTGCATCACTGCGAATGCCACAGATTAAAGGCTATCCTCTCCATAAACTCCGGATATACGCGCGTTTATCATCGACTCGTGTGAGGAGAGGAGGACACGAGTAGATTACACGCGAATAAATAATAGATTTTCGTATCGTTCTATCAATTGACGCATCTGAATTTATCGCGTTTGCTATCGAGAGCCTTCAGCGTTTCTGATGTTTCCCATTGCCGTTCCCGCTGTCTTGAATCTCATCTTCGCGCGGTGGTTCGAGTGTTATCTCATCTTCGTCGGCAATATCGATACTTGGCTCGACGAGCAACGGTGGCGGTAGACTCGTAACATCAAAACTCGAATCGGTACTCGATATGATGTGACCGTCGCGTACTTCGAGATCAACGGCGACCCTGTGTCGCCTTTTAGCGTTTTGTTGCCTCTTTCGTCTGTACGCGCGTTGTCCCCGATCGGGTGTGTGTCCGGGACTATCCATACTTGACGACGTGTCGCCTTCACTTTGGGGACTTCGACACGACGAATACGCCATCGTTTTCGTTCGTATCTGCGCGCGAACTTGCATCGGCGGACTGGAGGTCGTTGATTCGCCGCTGAGGCTCGTCGTCGAGTAATAAGGCGTTGATTTCGCTCTCGCGGGAACGACGACGGGTCTCTCGGTCGAGCGGGTACCGTAACGTGTCTCTTGCATCGGCTCCGAGTAACCCCTGTCGTATCTGTGACTCGATCTGTGCGGAGGGCCATCACCATCGATCCCTCGATGATGTTCGTCGAAAGACCATTCTTCTTCGCCGGAACGTACTCTCGTCGCGAGATCGGCGTATCTCTCGTGCATATCCTCGGAACTATCGCCCGGACTGACTTTCATCCGCACCTGATCGACGCTCGAGTACTTCATCGCCGGTACGTTGTCGTAGAGCTGATCATCTTCGTCCTCTTCGGGTATCGGTCCCGGGATGCTGGGCAACGGACCCGCGTATTCATCGATATCCTCGTCCACCGTCTCGTCGTATTCATTCTGAAACGTTATACGGGGCGGTGAAATATCCGTGTAAACAGCCATTGCGCTCTGATCAACAGCGTCGTCAAAACGACGTCGATGTTCGTCGAATTGACTCTCAACGAATTTTCTCGCCTCGTCGAATTCGTCGGGAGGAATATCGTTGTCATCATCGGCGTCGCCGTGACGCCTACCGTACTGAGGATCGTCATCGTAAATCCCACCGGACTCCATGTCGTCTTCGCATCTATCGAGATCGCTGCCCGGCGGTGGTGGACTACCGATATGCTGACATTTAGAATTGGGTCTCATACTTGTAACGCTCTTATCGGACGTTGTCGTGTCGCTTTGACTCTTTTCCGTCGCAACAGCCGAGTAATACTGTTGCGGTATTACAGTAGTACTGCCCGACCAATCGGATATCGATGCACCCAATTCAGCGAGTGAATTATCGTCGGATTTCGTTCCGGAGTATTGACAAAATTGTCGCACCGTGTTGTTGGAACTCGACCACTCGGACATTGAGAGACCCATCGAGGTGTCCTCGCTGTGCGATGAGCCGGTTATGTAAGAGTTCGATTTTGGCTTTACAGCGATTTTCACGGTACCATCGACAGTCGTTGCTGACGCTGAGCTCTGACCGTCTTCTAGAAGAGTCGAGTGAAGATCGTCGTGTAGCGTTCGATTCTCATCGCTGGAATCACTGTCCTCAGCAGCTCGTCCCGGTGTGTTATCCGTACTATCGGTAACGGTGACTCTCACAGCCTCCTCGGGTTTGATCTCCATGTAGAAAGTTTCCACATGACTGACCACCGGAGTGTCGAACAATGGAGAACTCGGCGGCGAGGGCCAATCCTCGGAGGCTTGCAACTGCAGTCTCGATTTTCGGGCTCTCGGAGATTTCGTGTCGTCGTCATGAGCGCCGGGAACGTCGATGGGAATGTCCGGAAGTTCGGAAGATGTACGACGATCGTCGGAAACCGATGGGAGAGCGGTGCCTGACGGTGGATCCGAGGATAGCGAAGGCTGATGATCGCTCGATATCAGTGACTCGTCGTCGAGGCTTGGTGATCGAGAACTCGGCTTGAAAGAGTCCTCCAGATCGCTTTTATCCTGTTCTGACGTTGTCGAACGTTCCGATATTCGCGATAATGTTCGCGACAACGCGAACGCACCGTAATTCGCTATCATATCGGGATTAATCGGATAAGCGAGGCCCGTTGGGAAATCCAAGTCTTCCTGAAAGCTGTCTTCATTCTGACCGTTGCTGTCCTCCGATTGGGACTGATGATGATTATTGTCGTCCTGCGGCATCCAACCGTCGTCCAAACTGGAACTTGCGGAACTCTCAAGCGGAAATGGCTTCCATGTTGAACTGAGTTCCGGTAGACGAGGCGCCGGCAACGAACCGCTGCAGCTGCTCTCCTCCTCGAGAGAACCCTCTTTTCGCGCTTCTTTTATCATCGCGATCTCTCGACGATCGAATATCGGCTGAATCTGACCGATACCCAGGGGCCGAGCGATCGAACAAGAGCTCGAATCGGGATCCTCGCGATCCGGTGTCCACGTATTTGTTTCTTCGCTTCTCGAACGTTCTGTGCTCAAGCGATACTTCTTGTCAATGCTGAGTTTATTCGTCTCGTCGATGTCTTTCGCTTCCTTCGCCGGCTCGTCTTCTGGCAATTCCTCTGCACATTCCTCGTCCTCCTTTCTCATCTCGAGATATTCCGGTGTCAATTCAACCTCAACGAGAGTCTTCTCGTCCATCTTGTCGACACCGTAGTCCGGCGATGACAAATCACTGTCGGCGCCTTGCAACTGCACTTGAGCGTCGAGAGCGTCGAGTGTATCCTCACTCGTGTCGCCTGAGTCCAGACGAGGTTTGTCGACTTGTTTAGCCTGAAATATCGCTTGATCCAGTATTTCATCCTGTATCTCGTCGCTCGGAGGTGCCTCAGCGTCCGAACATTCCTCGATCGATATCTGTATCGGTGATTTAACCATTTCCGGCGCATCATCACTGTCGAAATAGACGAGTTCGACGGGAGCCTCGATTTTCTCATCGACGGTACTAACGGTCACATTCGGCACGTCCTCTCGATCGACAGAACCTCTCGGCGAAGCTTCGTCGCCCACTATTAAGATTCCCGAATCAGGAGGCGTAATTTGTTTATTTGGATCGCGTTTATCGCCGTCGGAACTATCTGTTCCACTCGATATTTCCGTTCTCGATCTCTCGGACTCTTTGGATCTCGAGGTAACGCTCGATCTTCCAGTTTTTTTTGATCGACTGGAAACCGGACTTTTGGCAGAAAAATCACTGCCACCGGTCCATGTCTTGATGTCGGCACTCGTGTCTTGTAACATATCAGTTTCAGCACCGGATTCGACGGAACTTTGATCGATGAATCTCGTTGCACCTTCGATCGATGGTCCGGTACTCTCGACGATTTCTCGATAACCCCCACGATTCGCCGATTGCATTTGGGCGTCGTGTTCGTAAGGTATCAAATCCGGACATGTTGTGATTTCTTGGCACTCTGTCAACGGCGATTCCAGATACTGCGCCGAAGTCTCGGTCATCGATAAAGAATCGGTAAATATTTCCGGTACCGTAGTGTGATCGGTACTTTCCGAACGATGATTGGGCGACGCCTCCATATGCATAGATTGCTGTTTAACGTTTTGATTCGAATCGGCATTATCGGGGGAATCGTTTTCACGATCCTCCGACTCTTCTAGTGTGTCCACTGTGTCATCTTTACTCGAGAATGCATTGGCCGGCGGTAATTTGTGTAACGATATCACCGGGGCGTCTAAGGATTTGGCTCGTCGCTGGGACGTCGGGGATTGCGCGGCTCCTTGACGTTGCAACGAACTCGTCGCGCTACCTTCCGAAAGACCCAGACGACCGCGAGCAAAGAGTACCGAACCCTGTCCGAGTTTTCGCGAGGATAATGGAGATTTGGCCGGTTTTTGGACACTCGGCGATTTGTCGTCTTTGCTTTCCTGTTGGCGTTTGGAACTACTCGGCTGATCGGTATCGACATCCGATTTTGCGACAACGATTTCTTTGGCTATATTAGATTTTTTGGAATGAGCGGAAGCATCCGGTAGTATCACGATCGGCTCTGGTACTTTTTCCTGTTCGGTTGAAGATGTTTTCGCTTGAGCCTTCGAAGGCGAGTGTTTCGGCGTAACGATCTTAATAACATCCGGTTTCATCGAATCGGATTTCAGTTTAATCGCCTTCTTCGGCGACACTTTCTCCGCCGCTTCTCTCTCCGTGCTACCGAGACTCTTCGATATACCGAGAGACTTTGGTCTCTGCTTTTCGCTCTTCAATGCCGCAGCGCCTTTTATCATATCGTCGTCGACGGAGGCCGATTTTGCTCGCGGCTTCTTCGTGTCGTCTTTTTCCTCTTTCGAACCCGAGAACGATCTGTCCGGCAGTCTCGTCACGGATTTCGATCTTCCCTTCTGCACGATACTGACTTCGGGAACAACGTCCGTCGAGTCAATGATTATTATCTCCTGCGGCATCTCCCCGAGTTTCAGTTTCGACTTGTCGATTTTCGAACTCGCTGGTGATATTCTCGATTCTTTGGAGCCGCTTTTCTTCAACGGCGGCTTGTCGCCCTCCAGCGACTTCGATTGTTTCTTAAAGTCCTTCTTCGGCTCGGTTTTCGATTTCTTCGCGCGTTTCGGCGAAACGTCCTGTTGAACGAACACTTTGTTCTCAACTTCCGGCGAGAGTAACGTGTCGATCGGAGCTTTTTCTTCGGCGAGGGACAACGATTTTGATCTAAGAGGTTCCGCATGTGGCCTCAACATGTAAGGATTGAATTCAGGCACTTTAAGACTATCCAATTCCAGCGCAGGTTTAACAGGAACATCGTCGAGCGGCAGATCCGCCACGGGATCAACAAAATCGTCGTATCCCGTGTCGATAATTCGCGGCCGCGAAACCTTTGTCGGTGAATTCTTGTTAATCTCCGAAAATCGCGATTCTATACGATCCAATATACGTTTAGTCTTCTCCGGGATACTTGGCTTCTCCAGTGTCTTTGGCTTATCCGGAGTCTTCGCAGTTTCCGCGGATGGCTCGGGCTTCGCACTCGCCGATCGCGTTTCCTCGGTTTTCTTACCATCGCCGTGGCTACTCTTGTCGATATCTCTCGAGACATGATCGATTAATTTGATAGTCAAATTTTCCTTTGATGGTATCGGTGGTTTTGTGGGCAGTGCCGGTTTTTCAGTGGTGATCGGTCGTTTCTCCATCGAACTGACTCTGATCGGTAACGGTGGCTTTTCTCTCGTCACCGTTTTAATCGGTATCTCGGGCAGCGGTATTTTTTCAATGCTGTCCTGTTTTTCAAGACCGTCGTCGGGAACTTTGAGTTTTTCGCTCTCGCGACGTTCGAGTTCCTTTTTTATCTCCATACCAACGACGTCGGCGAGATTCATCGATAGTTTAGTTTTCATCGGCGATCTGTCGGAACTTCGTGAACTCGAGTCCGGCGATCGTGATTTGTCGATAACCGATACAATAGTGACGCTTGGATCGGTCGGCGATCTCTTCTCGATCACCGATATTATCGTGACGTTTGGCTCCGTTGGCGATAATTTGGAAGACTTTTTCTCGAGACTCGCGGACTTTATACACGTTTTATCGCCGGTAGTGCCAGCAGTCACTGTTTTGTAACGATCCAGAGACGTCGTCTTCGTCGGTGAACGTTCGTGCGATGTGATTTTGCTCTTCGCCGGACTCGTTTCCTTAGGCGAAAGATGGCACACGAAGCTCTTGTGATCGGTTGGCGATAATTTAGCGCTCGGACTCGTCGGTCCCGTTTTCTCCGACGAAGTTGGCGCGCTTTTTTGTTTGTCGGGACTGACCAATATACTCTTCGGCTTGTCGGACGTGTGTTTCGTCGTTGAATTCGTCGGCGTTAATTTCGAAAAATCGAGACACGAGAGATCGGTAACCATCTTCAGCGGCAATTTCGGCAATTCCTTCGCGGCGATTTTCGTCGTTTTGTTCGTCTTGCCGCTGTCGGATTCGGATTTCTCATCGGATGCCGTGCCGTTCATAACGTGACGCTTGTGAAGCGTATAAGGAATATCAGGATTGGCTTTGCGGCTCGGCGCACCGTCGGAGAACGGATCCTCGTCGCCCGAATCAGCCGGCGTAAGATCTATCGATTTTTGATGCATCAACATGTGACGCTTACTGTTCGAACCTATTCTCTGTCTTCCGGGATTCGGATCGCTTTTTGTGCGTTCGACCGGTATGTGTCCCGGCAGTACACTGTCGTCAAAGCCCACCACGATTCCTCCTATTATCTTCGGCTCGTACTCGGTGAATACCGATTTATTGCTCTTAACGCATTCTCTCTCGTTGGGCACACCGATTATCGTTTCGGTGCGCGTTTCCAGGCTGAGCTTTGACTGTCTTTCGCGTTCGCGTCTCTCGTCGTCCTTTCTCGCCCTTTCCAGACTCTTCCAATCGTCGCGTTCCCGCGGCTTTTCCTCGGATCTTCCTCTCTCACTGCGATTCTTCGATTTCCGCGATTCTCTCTGATCGAGTCTCTCCGTACTACGACGCGAATCCGCATCTTCACGATCGAGACACTCGAGGCTTCGTCGTTCTCGCGAATCCAAACGATCCAAACTCTTGCGCTCTCGTGAATCTAATTTGCTCAAACTTCGACGATCGGCGGCTTTACGCTCGGCCTTTCGTTCGTGCGTACGTTCCACGGAATCGTAACGCTCGACAACTCCGCGGTCGAGCGAACTGAGACGCTCGATTGTTCGCGGATCGAAGTCGAACGTCGGTCTGCTCTCGCGTTGATCGAGTTTATCGACGCTCCTTCCCCGCGGACTCGGACGATCCCGTGGACTCTTGCTGCCCGAATCGAAACGCTCGAGTGTGTGCCGCTGATCGTAGTCTATCGTGGCGCTGCTCACGCGACCAGGACTCTTGCGCGACTCCCGCGAGTCGAGACGCTCAATGCTTCGCTCCCTACGCTCGCGCGTCTCGTGATAACGCCCGGAGTTTCTCTCCTTCGGACTTCTGTCGAGATTCTCCGTGCTGCGACGCAATTCCCGCGAATCCAAACGCTCAACGCTCTTAACTCGATGCTCGTGACGACGACCGTTGTTTCTCTCGCGCGAGTCGAGACGCTCGCAGCTTCTCTCTCGCGAATCTAAACGCTCGACGCTCGTTCGTGAATCCTGACGGTCCACGCTGCCGCGAATAGCATGCGTCTCGACGAAATCAAGACGCTCCGTGCTTCGACGTTCCCGCGAATCAACCCGTCCCACCGATCGACGCTCCCGAGAATCAGCTTTTTCCATCCTTCTCGCCTCCCGCGAGTTCTCCCGCTCGATTCTCTGACGCTCCTCGCGCTCGAGAATCTTGCGCTCCTTCTCGAGAAGCTTCGAGATCTTTTCGATCTTAAAGTCCCCCTCAGGGCATCGCTTGTCGCCGGAAGCGTAAGCCCTACCGAGACTACCGGTTTCTACGTAAACTCGCGGCGGATGATCGTCGAGACTCGCTATACTACGCGCTCTCACCGTTCTACCGCGTGCTACCGGTTCTAAGATCGTTTTGTTCGGATCTACAGGACTGAGATCGTCGTCGATTCGCGATTTCGGACGCATTATTCCCTCGTCCCGTAGAACCTCGGAATCCACGTGAGTTATCTTGTGCTTTGGCTTCAAACTCTTGAGCTCGTTGAGCACCGTTAGCTTTTGTTTTTGTACCTGAAGAATAACGGGATCCTTTCTACTCGAATCCTGATGCGGTAACGGAGGTCTACTGCTATTATCTACGGAATTCGCGTGTCGGGTTTCAAATTTACGCTCAATCTGCGTGCCGGTACGCTGTATTCTCGATTCTGTTACGATTAAATTATTATCGTTTGTCTTCGGCACCGCTGAGTACCGATCGATGGACTTTGTCCTGTTTGCGCTTACATTTTTAATATCTGCGAGTACGGATTTGAATAATTGTTTGTCCGAAGATTTAACGGATCTGTGCTTTACGAAGGAATCGGTCTCGGAGTCCATTTGGAACATCTCGTGTTCGATACCCTCGTCGCTGTTGTCCGACAATTGTTCATTCTCCTCGCGGGGACTCGAATATGACTCGGGATATTCAAATTCGTGCTCACGTTCGAGCAACTCGTATGAATCGTGGGACAAATCGTCGTGCGACAGATCACCCGCGGGACCGGACTCCTCGTGACCTGATTCGGTCGATAGCGACGAGGTGCCCGGATACGAACTGCTGTAAACGCGCTCCGGTACCGAATCGTGATCGAGCGATGGTAATTTTGAACTCGCAGCGCTGTACGAACGATTACTCTCGTCGTAACGCGTTACCGGATTGTCAAGTTCGCCCTGCGATGGCAATTGAAACGGTGCAAGCGCCGCCTCGTCGATTATCGACGACGGTGGCTTCTCGTCACGTGGACGAGCTTTGCCCGAATCTTCGAAACTAGACGCGTACAATTCGCGACAACTGGCGGAACGCTGCCATGGGTGTCGGGGCATAGGTCGCGGCGGTGGGAATTCAGGAGGACTGCTGTTAGAGGGGCTGATACGACCTGCTGACGAGATCCGATGCTGCTGCTGTTGGCTCATAGCAAACTGCTGATGATGCTGCAACTGCCGATGATGCGCCGGATGTGCCTGGTTGGGGGTAGCCGGCGAATGTACGTCGATAGAGGTGAGCGTCCGATAGGACATAGCTGTGTCGTCGCGACGGTGACTCGTCCCGCCCATCGAGACACTCGTCACAGTCGTCGGAGAATCCAGTGTCATCGAACCGCATGATAGAGACAGAGCCGGCGTTCCCAGAGCTGCAACCAATCGCGGACACATTTTTTTAATTAATTATGCCTTTACATTTTCCCTCTCGAACATCAATTCCAACGGGGAATTATTTCGTCTTCGGCGAACAAGGAGCCGAAAACGCGAGGGGTTTACTATACTTAATATTCAAGCAGTGGCAGTTTAAGTCGCAGCAGTCAAAAGCGGTTTTTTTTTTTTTTTTTTTTTTTTTTCAAATTGTTTCTCGTATGTCATAACAATCGTACATTCTCTCAACGTTCATAGCCTCGTTCTGTTAGCTTTAAACTCGTTTTTTTTTTTTAATTTTTTTTTACGTGAAAACATCTTTAGACCTTTAAATGGAAAAACAAATTTAGAGATATTGTTTTATCTATCGGGAATTCATTATAATGTTTCTTCACGATTCTTAATAACTTCGCGAAGCCATTACGGAAGATGTTTCCACGTAAATTTTTCGTGAGTACACGCAGTTTTTTTTTTATTTTTACTGTAGGAAAAATACGGTTTCGTACGCTTTTCTCAATCCGTTATGCAGCCCCCGGATGTAAATCATACGCGAAGCATATCCTACGTAACTAAATATATATAGACACTATTTTTCTACTCTACTATAGGACAGTTTATGTACAAAACGTAAAAAAAAAACGTAAAGATAAACGTAAAGTGTAAATTAAACAAAAAAAAAAGACAATTGGATAACGAAAATGAGAGAAACGAAAAACGAAAGCGTCTTTTTTTTTTTTTTTTTTTCGTGTTGGTGATTGTCGTTGGAGGCTGAGATTTCGGTCGTGGTACATACCGGGGTCGCCGAGGGGCAGGAGGGGGTGAGCAGAGATGCTGGAGCTGCCCATAAGGGAGCTGCTTGGAGTGGCGCCACGATAGCCTCCCCCCTCCGAGCCCTGCAATGCCCTACCACCGCTAGTCTGCCGGAACGAATTGGACCTGCGAGCAAGAGAGAGTCAAGTTCAGCATCAGACCTATGCCGCCAGAATGACAGGCTGTTTTGCGTTTTTTTTTTTTTTCCATTTTCTGTTTCTTTTTTCCTTCGAATAACACACTTATCTTTTCGCATATCTTTCTTTTTTGGTTTTTGGAGCGCACTACTTTTATCACGACAGTCGCTCGAGCGAATGGTCTGAATTTCATTATAGTATTTAATTGTATTTTCTATTGTCTTCTAAGTCACATATGCGTTGGGTACATATTTATTTTTCAAGTGCCGATAATAGGGCCGTTTGTTTAATTATAATTTTTTTTTTTTTTTCTTTTTTTTTTTAACTCTTTTTTCGATATAAAAATTCACTTGGTCGACGCGTTAATGCCGATTACGATAACTCGCCATGAGAAAAAAAGAAAAAATGATCTTATTTACTCGACTGCGAGGCATCATCGGGATAAAATTACCGATGGTCGTCACGAGTGAAATATCGTGGATCGATATCGCATCGTTGCTAATATAGTTAATGTCGGCGTTTCGCATGCTCAAGGCGAGAAAAAAAAGGGGTGAGATGAGAAGAGCAGTTTTCTCTCTTCTCGTGTGTGATTTCGATAATTGTGCGTCCAACGATTATTTATACGGAAAAGGGGAATCGATATATATATATATAATATATTATATATTCATTATAACTATATGTATCTCCGCGGTAATGTGACTCTCGGGTTTGTGCCGTTAATATTATCCTCTAACTGTTATTTACAAGGATTTGTAATATATAATTTACGGGTGTTTCACAGGTGAATTTCTATCATTTTCTACTTTCTATCGACGGATCAATTATTCTGTTTTTTTTTTTTTTTTTTTTTCTAGACTCGGGGATTGTGATATGTGTGGTTAAAGTGGCGTGACACGTCCATCGGATATTTTTTTTTTTGGGTTCATTTGTTTCTATTTTTTTTTTTTTAGATTTTTTTTTTCATCGACGTAATCCATTGGCGAGTTTTTCAAGAAAAAGGGTACATCGATCATTCGGGTTTATCGTGCCTGATGGTGAGCCTGACTCCCCGCCACCCCTGTCCGACAGCAGGCAACACTAACAAACGTAAATATAAAATCGAAGGAACAGAGAGTCGACACAGTTTTTTTTTTACTACGGATAAGACTGGAGAAGATGATAGATCAACGTGGTAGCCGGACATAGCAGGGGGCGGTTGCAAAGATAGGAGACACTTTGGGTGCGAATTAACTAAACAATATTATGTTGAGAAAAAAAAAATGGCTCCAAGTCAATCACCGAAAATAATGAATTTTTGCGGCTACGAATATATTATTAGCCACGAAAATAAAATTTCTCAAATAAAAAAAAAAGTATTCTTGCAGCTGATAATATATTTGTATTCGCAATAAATTCGATTTTTTTTCGGGGTTTAAATCGGCGTGAGTGACGAAACAAAACATTTTGTTCAGTCAATGAAAAATTTGTTTCGCCATTCGATAATTTTTTTTTTCTTCGTGTATAATACATATTTATATAATATATATTTATATTAGAATAAATATATGTTGTATGTAATATATATTATAAATATTGTTTGGCTCGTGTCCCGTCGAAAAAGCGAGACCCGTGCGTCAACTCCAGTATTTTCCACAACAAAATTGGTGCGCACATTAACAATCATAATCTCAATGATTCAAACCAACATCAGGGGTAGAGGGGAGGGTATTTGTACGCAATAGTACGCATGCACTATCTACCAATTAATTTACTCGATTTATCCAGATATATTTCTCTCAAATGTTCATTTCATATCTGCTTCCTTTTTTTTTTCTTTTCTTTTTCTTTTTCGAGCATTTTTCGTCACTCACCTCTGAAATGTTTGTCTCTTCACGTAGTTGTCGCGAACAAACTCGACGATTTGCTTTTGCGTCTTGCCGCTGTACCTGTTGGTCGAACGAGTAGATTTTTTGGTTTTTTTTTTCTTTTTCTTATTTTTTTTTTTTTTTCAATAGAGAAAAAAATATTTTCGTAAGAGATACTTAGCGCGCGAGTTCAATACGCTACCTGAAGGAAGATCCGCGGCTCAATACTCGTGTCTTTTGTCGCAAAACTCGCTTCACCACGGAACAACGAAAGAATCCGTGATTCTCGACGCACTTCTTCCAGAAATTCTTGCATTCGTTGCGACCCTCGAAGAAAAATTCTACGGTATCCTTGTAGTAACCCTGTGCGACAAAGATATCGTAATCGTATTATTTAGAAAGAAACAAAAAGAAACATTGAATTGATTTTTTGTTGTTCGAACGAAACGAGACTTACGTAACCCTCGGGATGTAATTTGATTAAAAATCGTTTCCTCTTGAAGCTTATTTTACGTATCTTAGCCCAGCTAAACGTATTTATCTTCGTATAGTTTTGAAAAACTACGATACCCATGTGAGCGACAGCGAGATTTAACGGTACCGCTTCGTGATCCTGCGTACAAATAAAAAAAAAACAATTATTAGTTATTTGCGATCGCGACGCGGCTCAGCATATTTTTTTTGCCGACTTTGGCGTTTTTTATACTATATGTAGAGCATAACCCGTATAACCAGATATCATGCGAGACCATCAAAGTCCCTTTCGTCATAGGTAATTATTTATTAAATGAGAATATAGCGCAATAACAATAATATGTATAGATAATTTCTAAATCAATATCTCTAGCAGAAAATACTTAATGTTTCAAGTTACATGTGTAATGATTTTAAGTTACCGTAAACGCACAATAATGACCCTCACAATTATTTTTTTTTGCAAAACTACTCAGGAAAAAAACAAATTTGACTATAATAAAGATTAACAAAAATATTTTCCGACAAAAAAAAACCCAATAATCTATTTGTAATATTGAAAAAAGCCTTCAAATAATAATGAACCCGATATTTACAAAATTTTATTAATAACAACGATTTCAACAAGTAAAAAAAAATTGCACATCCTTTCTCGAGGTTAAAAAACGGACTATCAAGACTGCAGTTATTTTTTTACCTTTGCAGGATGCATTTTCATTCCATAAAGTTCGCATCGACGTGCAGTTTCCAGTAAATTGAGATCCGCTTCCGCCGGTGACTGACCGCTGCGATTGAGTTAAACAAAAAAAAAAAAAACGCACATTAATCGTACGATTTTTGCGAGCGGCCGGATTGCGCCAATTGTTAATCAGACTGTGCAGAGTTCCGGCGCGTCGGGAAGGTTTATACGAGGAGAGGGCGGAGGGCGGAGGCTTACGCGTGTTTTTTGTGATTCTCCATTATGCGCCGTTCCAATTCTTGATCCTGATGCGGTACGAACTTGTAAGTCGATAGATACGTGTGATCGGGATAATCCTCGATTACGTAGTCGCCGCATTCCGCTGAAAGCGACGGAGAGTTAAGTGACCTATAGAAGCTATATAGCTGGAGTGCCGAGACCGCGAGCCAACTTTGACGAATCTTTGGCTCGGACTCTTATAAAAAAAAATAAAAAAAAAGAAAAGCCCCGAGAGCGGCGAAATTTATAGGCCGTTTTTTGTGTCGATAGCGGACACTCACCCTGTACGATATAACTCGCCATCAAAGCGGCAGTATTGTCGTTGCATTGCAACAAACCGTGCGAAAGATCGCGTTTTATTTGCAAACAGAACAAATATCTCGTGAATTCCTCCTCGAGTTGCGCCGGATCTGGCGTGTAAAATTTAACGCAGAATCTCAGAAGTGGGTCGACCAGCGAAAGCCCCACTTGTCTGCACACCGGCTTTTCTAAATCAAGCCAATACTGAAAAGAAAACAAAAAATAAACACACAAATGCAAGCGTTACATCCGTTTAAAAAGCGCGCTTTCGAAAGTCTTTCGTGCAAATTAATCCTCGTGGCTTACCTTCGTTCCATTGGGCTCTTGATACTCGAGACCGAAGTAATCGGCCTCCAAAAGGTGTAACTGTTTGCATACCTGATCAAACAAAACCCTTCCCAACGCTTTTGCCTGAAATGAGATCCAAACAAATTCGTGAATAAAAACGATTAAAAATAGGTTTTTGAAAAAATTTTAACTCAACTATGTATTAAAAAAAAAAACGTAAGACTTTGCTGCTGCGCAAAATACGATAATAATTTGCGACATGACTTAAAAAAAAAAAAAAAAAAAAAAAAAAAAAAAGAGGAAAAAAAAAATAAAGGAGAAAATATCCTATAAAATCAATAGGTCAGTTCGCATCTTCTACCTGTGTATCGCGGGTAACATCGTAGCATGTGCAATATACCCCGACACATTATGTGCCCTAATAATTCACCCTTGCGGAAGAATTATACTATAGAGGAGAGGACCGAAGAGAATAAGCTATATATCGCGATTGACTGAACCCAAGGTAAATGCCAATCAGCCAAAATAACCAATTTAATATTTCAATGCGGGTTAATTTAATCTCGCAAGGTTAATATTATCAAAGCGATCGAAAGAGCTACGTTAGTTTTTTGTTCGTACGCATCGGGAGGCAATGGAGATTTGAAAAAAAAAAAAAGAAAAAGGAATCGTTGAGTTTATTGCTGTTGCGCCGATTGATACGGTGGGAACGAAACTTCCGAGAGGAGAAACGATGGGATATAATGGAGTACGAGAATTTCAATCGGCCCAGAAAACGACACATTGAAGAACCGCGAGAAGTGGACTTGCAAGCTGTACCCCTTGACCCCAATAGTCATCCGTTAAGTTAAAGTGCCCACGCAGCAGCTTGAATACCCCGCAATTACTACCGATATATATGCAACGACTCCCGAACAATAATGCGACCACGAAAAGGGGAAATAAAAAAATTTGCAAAGTGAATAGAACAATGCGAGATTGTTGTTAATTGATGTTACAATTATGAAACACCAGACGGCACGACGCCCCGCGATTCGAACGATTGATTATTAGTTCGACTTCGGTGAGTTCGCTTGCAAATTGATAGAAGATAACGGTTCTCAACGACTTTTGCATGCAATAAAGAAAGAGGAAATTAATGAAGAAATGTTTAACGAGAATGTATCGTTAATTTATTTTCCGAAAAGTGAGATTCAGACAGAATCTCGAATACTTTTCGATGGGATAAAAATCTGAAAAATTTCAAATATACGAAAAGTGCTAAAATCGTTGATTGTCAATGATAATTCACAAAAGTTATTAACAAATTGGTTTAAAAATATTGTTTAACGTAACATCGAGAAATTGGACTTTTTTTTTTTTTTTCAAGAAATTAATTCGTTTTTTTAGAATTTTTGGAAATTTTTGTTTTTCAAAATATGTTGAATCGGTAGTTGCAAATGCGTTCGATTAATGGCCCGAAAATTTCTTGAGTGCATTGCGTACTCTTTGCAAAAACGTATCCAAAGTTCGTGATTTTTCATTCATAAAAAAAAATTCCGAAAATTATATAAAAATTGTAAAAAAAAGTTGTGTATTCAGAAAAATTAATAAGTCAATTTCTACTGCAAATATAGTTATATTGCCGAACGATTGGTTAAATAATTTTTTTTCGTTTTTGTTGGTAACATTTTGACATTATTATTTTGCAAGATGAATTCTCTCCGCACCTTCTATATTATTGTTTTTTGTCCATTTTAAGATTCACTCTGAATTCCACGGTTAGCTGGGAATGTAATGTTTCACCGTCCTTCTTTTTTTTACACACCCTTCTTAATGGGTAAAGAAAAAAAAGCTGTTACAGACAAAGCTTTGTATAAAAACGCGAAGGGGAATAAAGACGTGAAGTGCGAATAGAATGATACGAGACTCTCGTTAACTGAAATTATAATTATGAGAATTACGCGAGTGGGCAACACACGCGATTCGAGATAATGAATTATAAATTCGACGTTGGTGACTGCAAACTTAGTAAAATCTAAAGTCCCCAAACGCTTTTGCGTGCAACAAACCCATAAATATCTAAAAAAAAAGTTTCTAATCATAAGTTGAAAAAAAAAAAAACTGTAACATCAAAGCTTTGAATAAAAACGCGAAAAAAGTTTGTACCGTAAATAAAAGTGATACAAGATTGTTATTAATTAAAGTTATAATTACGAAGTGCACCCGATTGCACGACGCCACGCGACTCTCGTGATAAATTATATTAGTTTGACATCGGACACTGCAAACTTTATCACACATAAAGCTTCCAAACGCTTTTGAATGCAACATATCCATACATAATTCATATAAGAGTTTTCAATAGTAAATTACGAAAAAAAAAAAAAAAAAAAACAAACTTTTATAGCAAAGTTTTGTATAAAAACGCAAAGGGGAATAAAGATTCGTAACGCAAATATAGAACGATGCAAGATTGTTATTAATTGAAGTTATAATTATAAAATTCGCGAGTGGTCAACGCACGCGATTCGAGTGATGAATAATGGCCTTTGAGTTTATCTCGTTTCTCCCAATCATTACGATTAATTAATCATTCGCGAAACGACTCGTGGCAAATATGATTAAATATTAAATGACCTCGTAATTATATATATATATTAATTAACTGTTTATCTTATCGCAGAAGGAAGTTATCCACTGTTTACCTGCACTTGAAACATCGTAATTGTATCGTCCAACATCTGCACACGAACGGCAAGCATCTTTCCGGCTTTCCTTGGAGTAGTCGGCGGCGTTCTACTGCCTCCGTCCACCCCTGCCGGAGTCGAATGACTGTGCGGCATCTTGGAATTTCCAGTCATCCCTACGTTGTCGATATCATTCATTTTTTCTCATTTGTCAGTTTTTTTTTTTTTTTCTTTTTTTTTCTTTTACTTTTTTTGGCCAAATTTCTTTAACAGACGGCGCAAAGTTCCGCGAGGGGTCGGAGAACTTGCGGAACTTTGTCAGGTGAACATCTGAGAACAGAAGCGAACGAATGCGTTTCAGTGGGATTCTTTGCAAAAAAGATAAATAACATTGATTTTGCATTACGAACATTTTTGGTTTTATTTTTTTTTTTTTTTAACGAGTCAAACTTTTTTTTTTAAACGACGATAAGATTTTTGCGAAGCGAATAATTTGTTGCGGTAAACAATGACGCAACGTTGTTTAATGAAAATTTTGTTTTTTTCCTACGATAGACAAAGCCGAATAACTATCTCTTGATTTATTACGCAACGGTTGCTTTATCTCATTCTAACGATTCTATCGTAAAGTGTTTGCGAGGCGAGAGCTCCAGTAATCTTTTAACTGTTTATATTCACACATGCATCGCAGGATTGGTACATTATGTCATAAACTGCGCAAGCAAAGTCTGCGTCATAATGTTCATTCTATAATCATTTTTGTTCTGTTCCCAGAAAAATGTTTCAGAATCATAAAATTAAGGCAAACGTCTAGTTGCAAAAAATAATCAGCGACAATTGAAAAAACTTGCGAATTATCTCATAGCCTCGAAAAACTCGCGACAATAAAACATTAATCGTTTGTGAAAAAACGATAATCGTTTTGAACTCACTGACGCTTTGAAAAAAATTGCAACAAAGTTCGAATGAAAAAAAAAAAGAAAAACGAGCGATTAATAACGAACGTAGTCAACACACGTCTCGTAATCACATCCGTCGAAGCAAACACACCGAGTCGTATTCCATGCACATTCACCAACCGTGTAACAGATTAATTAATAACGCTGGAGCAAATCTGTCATTCAATCACTGATGTAACCCCCGTGATGACAGAAGCGATTCCGAGAGCCGCGTAGATCGAAGTCTCGTACTTAATCGTACGTAAAGCGCATACCGCGACGAATGTGTTCGTCTCTCGTCTGTCCGCGCGAAGGTAAAACAACGCGAGAGTCTTTTTTGTTTCTTTTTCGATTGAATGAAACATTTAACGACGAAACCGAAATGTACGATGGTGTGCAAAAAAAAAAGACTCACAGTGAAGGAGAGGCAGGGTCCTTTCCGCGTATAGGTATACAAAGTATCGCTACTGTGTAGGCACACAGGGCACAGTATATACAAACTCACGTAGTTACACCTACATAGTTCCACCGCTGAGCTCCGTTATTATCCGAGAAGTGCGGAAGAAAAAAAGTGGTTTGTAAAAAAAAAAAGAAGGAAAAAAATGTTCGAGAGACTCCAAGGACGAGACAATTTACGTGAACTGGTGCGTCGGGGACAACGAGAGACACAATTGAGATTCGCGGTTTCACGAGGGGGGTAGTGCAGAAACGTTTAAAACTCGAGAAACCGTGGTAAAACAGTCGCGAATCGTCTGCCCACCAGTAGTACTGGGCAAGCACGCCCCAAAACACCCAAGACAGGCAGCCAGAGTTCATTGATCACGGGGACCAACTACTACTCATCCGCCGGCTTCGACGTGATTTTTCTCCTTTTGTTTCTCATTGTCGCGGTTGAAATGAAAAAAAAAACACAATAATCCGTCACTTACGTTTTACGTCCTCCGCTCCCGATGGAGCGTTCAAACGTCGTTTCTTTTTTAATATATTCTTTTAAACGCGAATACACACAATCGTCGGAGCGGAGAGTATCCGTGATGCCAAACACGAAACTAAACACCCACGGGCATCCGAAGCACTGCTTGGCCCCCACCTTCTCTGCCGGCTATGTGAATAACGCAGCAGTGTCTCTCATTCGGGGGACGCCCCGAGACTCACGGCCACGACGAAACGCGTTCGCTCTACCGCTGCGTCAAACTCGCGAGTACTGCGCGAGACATTCTCTTTATTATTCGTAGCGATGCAGAAGGCATTTTAATCATCTGACATTGTACCGTTGTATCATACGTTCGTTTAAAGAAAAAAAAAAAAACATCGACGCATATCCCCGCTGCAACTTATCGTCGACAATTGTAATCGACACTCTCCGTAACTGCGCGAAGATTAAAGATAACTCGCGAACCCTGTCATGCGGTTAATAATGTAACGACGACATTGGCCGTTATTCTCATTTCGAAGATTCACGTTAGAAGAGAAAAACGTACAACAATCCCATTTGAATAATTGACGTATTCTATTAATCGGTGATAAAAAAAAAAAAAAAAAAAAGAAAAAATTGCCGCGTCTGCTCGCGCAGGCGCAGTAGAATCTCGCGCGCACGTCGATTGGTCGAGACGTCGCAGTCGTGATTTTTTTCAACCAATCGAAACGTTTTGGCACTGCAGCGCTGCGCGACTGCTGCATCGCCGAGCTTGAATATACCGTATAAACTCGATATCTCTCAGGGGTATGCGCTTGAAAATTTCTACGTGACTACTATACTACGGAAGAGAGCCACGCCCCCCCGAGAACTGTCTCCGACGGAGGATAGAGATGCGGCTTTCTCGGTCAAACTAACACACACACGAGTGTGTAAAACTCGACCGTTTATTTGTCGAAAGAACTCACTCGGCACGCCGTTAACTGTTTATTCGTGGATAAATACATTAAGAATCCATGGGGTCCCCGACGCAACACGCGTGTCTAATAAACACACAGGCATATCGCACGCGTTACAGAATTTATAATAATTATTTTTTAAGACCGTCGTAAGGGAAAATTTCGTTCAGTCGTCGAGTTGACACAGCAAAGCGAGACCTCGTTTGATCCAATGGCTCACAGGCATATCGGTATCGACGAGAAGCGATAAAACGTAATTCGTCGAGTGTCCTGTCGTCTTTAGGGTTCCGAAACGCGCCGATGTTATGTAAAGGGGACAAACGTAACGATCACCGATTTCTATGCTCGTCGTTATGCTCGGCTTTAGCCAAACTATCGGCATCGAGTCCCACAAAACTTTTGGATAACTCTCAGCCAGAAGTCGTCGATTACCGTCCCATCGGGCACCGGCTAAATACATTCCATAAACGTAGACACCGTCCTCCGGCGCTGTCTTCGACTCGCGCATATTCGTCACCTAAAAAAAAAAAAAAAAAAAAAAAAAACGATATTAACTTTTTTTTTTCGATTTTTTTCTTTTCAACTTTTTAAAATTTTAACTTTAAAAATTGTTTTTTTACCTCGAAATCAAAATCGATCATATCGATCGATATTTTATATTTTCTCGCGTAATTCTGCGTTGCACCCGTTAGGAATGCGTGAACGAACGAGAATCCAGCGATCCAGAATGACGCGGGTTTGCCGTTGTCGAGCCAAGTTTGAAGGAACTTTAGTCTCTCGAGAAAGTCATTAACGAAACTGGGTAAGGGCTTTAAGCTCGGATAGGCGCTCGCTTTAGTCCAAGTCGGTGGAATCTTTGCGTTTAGCATGTGAGACGCTAGAAGCTGCGAAATGCCCCGGAAAGTACGGGTTATTAAACTGCCTGTTGATGTATGCATACTACAGATTCTCGTCTATGCGCACCTCTAATTCTGGGCTCATAACGATCATTCCCTGCACCGCTTTCTCCAGCATTATCATACTTCCACGAATTACTTTCAAAAGACCGTTGTAACGTTCCATTTCTTGAATGAGGACTGTGTTCATCGATTCCATGTACGACACGGGATAAATCTTTTGTGATTCTTCGAGATCGAAAAGTTCCGGCATTCTGTCGTAAATATCGTTCTTCATGGTGAGGAGCAATTCATCCTGTTTGGTGGTGTCGCCGACAGTAACGGTTCCCTGAATGCGTAACATAGCGTCGAAAAATATCTTCGATACTTCGAGATCACGCGTAATTCCGGCGTTCATGTGCAATCCGAAGACTTCCGGCGGCGGCGTTGTCGGAATACCTTCGATCTGCTTCACGTAATCGCGGTAATCGCATCTGGAATAATGAGGATTATTATTATTATTAATGTCTTTGTCTACTTGTTCCGGAGCTCACGGGATAATTATATTACGCTGTTTAATCGATGTAAGAAGGATGATCCTGGGATTTAAATGATGTGCCGTTAAACCTTTTTTTTTTTGTTTTTTATGGATTCGCTTCACGCATTTTTTTTTTACTGAATAAGCGGTCAATGTCTTCAAATATTTTTGAGGAATGTGTAAATCAAATTCCCGAACATTTTTTTTTTTTTTTTTCGAAGAAAAAAAATTTCTATGATTAATCGATTGTCAGGGTATTGGGGTCATGTAAAAAAATCTGCAGGTCCGAGTATGAAAAATTACAAGAGGAATTCCATTTTTTCTATACAATATTATTGAGATATTTTTAATATTTTTTTTTATAGCTTAAAAAAATGGTAATCCTACAATTTTTTGTATTCGAAACCTCGAATTTTTTTACATCATCAAAATACCCCGCGAAGATGCATGTATATCAGTTGAAAAATAAATTACATAGAATCGAGAAATATTAAAATTCAATTACATTGATTATTGATTATTTCGTCAATTTTATATCTAAAGAGAATCATTAAGATCGACAAAATTTACGTACTTTTTTGGAAGAACGTATTCGGGACCCACGTTGGCGAAAGTATAATTAGGATTCAGAATGACATGCGGATTGTAAAAGTCCTCGAGTATCGTATTGAGACATCGCCGATCGCGATCGTCGGTAACTCTGCCACCGTAATTGCATTCCCCGGTCAGATATGTTATTGCCTCGAACGGTACGGTTTCGTACTCATTTATGAATATCTGCAGTTGTTGCACAGATATAAGAAAGTCAGATTCGTTGAATCCTGAAATAGAACATTTTTTTAAAATTAATTATTTCATAGCTATTGAGCAATTATTTTCAATTCAATTTTTTTACAAACCGTATCGTATGTTCCATCCTTGGGCTCCGTAATTTCTGCGTTCTTGGACCACAGCGTGAAAGAAGCATAAACCATACAACAGCTTAGTGAATGGCTTTTCCTTTCCTGGGCAGCCATCGAAAAACTCTGGATCTTTTACCGGTTCCGACATGTACGATCTGAATATCAGAAGCAAAATAATTGTTAACAAAAATGAAACCTTATCATTGTAATCTAATATAGAAAAACAATGTGTTTTCATAAAAATTTGAAATAAAAAAAAAAGTTTTCCAAAGTTTCAAATTTTTCCGAAGTTTTCGTGTTACTCACGTGTTACCTTTGCATCAGTAACTATTAAAAAAACGATGGATTTCTTAATAATGCTTTTTCTACGATATCAAATAATTTTATGATCCTGAGGTCTGCGATACCTCATTAAATTTTGTTGCAAACCAGTTGGCGGTTCGTTAGTCATTTTGACTCCGTGTTGTAAAACGGCTATAGGAAATTTGTCGGAGGGATAGCTGGTCAGCCAGAGTCGAAAGTTTATCGATGTATTCGTCGAATCGAGATTTTCGCAGATTTTCTCCAATTCCGACATCCATGATACGGCAAGATGACAATTTTGAAGGCACACCCACGAACCCTCGTTCTGCCCGTTCTCTATTAATTTTTTAGCAATGGGACCTTGTCCTTGTCCCAGCGATATGGAACGAAAGCGCGACGCGTAATCCATATTCTCGGCGAATTTGGACAGAGCGCCCATAGGATCGGAACCCGGCGAGAGTATGAATATCAGCGGTACGAGACAATTTGAGTCGGCGTAGGATTTGGAAAGATCGAATGGCGGCGGTGTAACGAATTTGGTACCCATACCCGCCTCGATGAATTGTATCACCTGAATAATAGTCAATAGTCAATGGTCAATGGTCAATGGTCAATGGTCAATGGTCAATGGTCAATAGTCAATGGTCAATGGTCAATGGTCAATGGTCAATGGTCAATGGTCAATGGTCAATGGTCAATGGTCAATGGTCAATGGTCAATGGTCAATGATCAATGGTCAATGGTCAATGGTCAAGGGTCAAGGGTCAATGATCAATGGTCAATGGTCAATGATCAATGGTCAATGGTCAATGGTCAATGGTCAATGGTCAATGGTCAATGGTCAATGGTCAATGGTCAATGGTCAATGGTCAATGGTCAATAGTCAATAGTCAATAGACAATAGTCAATAGTCAATTAAAAATAACCTTTGCCGTTATTTTGTCCGGTCGTATCATTCTCATGACGATCAATTTTTGAAAAGCCGTCAGCCGGCTATTCCATGGCTCGGGTAAAGGAGAGTTTTGCGGATTCATCAGATCGTAGAAATTTTTCCAATGCCCAAGATTGTCGCTGAAGCTTTCCATGTAATTGGAAAAAGGTGCGAGCGTTCCAACTCGACATATCTCGTCCCAAGCGCGATCCTGAAGCCAATTGGGTGCTGGATTTTTCAGACGGTTTCCCAAAGCCACTCCGCCCGATAGAAAAAAAATCAATTCTTCCTTTTCGATCTCGTGAGTCGCTAACAATATTGTCGTATACAAGACAAATGCGTACAGAACCTGAAAGAATCAAATGTTGCATTTTCAAGTTCTTTTTTTTTTTTTTCAACCTTTCGTAATCCAAAGTCCAATATTAAAAAACAATCGTGAAGAGTCAAATACCGAAAAACAATGTTTTTATACGAAAACAAAAATCGGCACTTTTTAAATTTTTAAGAGTGTCAATGAAACATTAGTAAAAATGGTCATTTAGTCTGCCCGCGAAAATGATAATTTTTTACGAAATGTAAAGAGTTCCAATTTTCCATGTCTACTGATGATTAACAAGCGCCGATACCTTGTCTTTCTCGAACAACGATCGGCAGACGTTCTGATAAAGATTGTACGTGAAAGTTTCGCGCAAGAACTGCAGTCGTCTCTCCAAAACTTTGCTCTTGTTCGCCGTCTCGATAGACGCGATATACAAATTGATGAACCACGACAGCGAGTATTGATACATCGGATCGATATTCGGCAGATCCGTTACCGTGTAATACAGCGACGAGCTGTGTTTCGCTATTGGCCGATAACTCTGACGAAATATCTCGATCTTTGTCTCCGTTTCCTTCGCGGATTCTTGTTTCTTCAGTATATCGATCGACAGTATCTTCGAGGAATCGAGTATCTCAATCGCCTCCTCGTCCTCCAATATTGTGGCACCGGAAGTCGACAAAGTTCTCAGAATATTATCCTCGACTTGCTTCAACGATTTTTTATTCGCCGCACTTTGAACGATTAGATACTCGCGTTTTCTCTGTAAATCCGGTCTCTCCTTTGCCACAACTATCCCTAACAATTGATCCTCAAGTCCTTCGATCGTCAGGGCAAAGTTAATCAACGTTACTTTGTTGAATACCTCGGGAAGATAATGAGGATTTCGCAGTTTCGTTGTAATGTACAAACGAAAACGTAAACCGTATTCGATAGTTTTTTCGCCAAGCGTTATGTACGAAACGCCTGCAACTGTGTATATCTTCTTCATAAGAATCGGATCGAGCGATGCGTCCAACTCCTCGCCTATGTTCTCTATCAACACGGGTTTTCCTGTATATCGCCAAAAAAAATAAAAAATAAAAAAACAATCGTTTTATGGATTACGCAACAAAACAGCGCGATGTTTTTTTCATCAATACCCTCGATTTTTGCGTACCGTACTCGATGCATCGCTCCAGTGTGTTCATATATTTTGCATCGGTCAGCTTGACGACTTCCAGTTCACCGAGCTTTTCCATATTTCGTATCCACTTATTCGCCTGACTCTGCGGATCGATAAAGAGACTCCATCGCTTGGAATTGTTCATTATTATCGCGTTTTCGGTCGAAAACGAATCGCGCGGAAGGCCGTATATGTTCCACGAGTTGATCCTTATTTCGGACCCGAGAACGTCGACGAAACTGAACGTTTCGGAACACGGGATCTTCAGGTTCTTCACGTAGATCCTCCACTTCTCGATGTTGTCGATCCTGTAGGACGTCGTGAAGGGTCCTAAATAAGCGATCATCCCGCAGGATATTAGAATATCGCCGGGTAGCGTGTCGTAAGATTTCTGCAAATTTTCGGCGCAGATTAGCCAACGATCTTTCTCGCCTCCCAAGCCGCTGATGAGCTTCTCGGCTCTTATCAGTTTGTTCCTGCAGCTCGTTACCTGACGAACAACGAACGTTATTCTGGTATCGGATAAAAATGGCATCAATTTGGATACGCAGCTGCTATTAATCAAATATTTTGCTCACTTGCGTTTCCAAATCTATTTTTTTCGCAAGTGTAACTTGCAGATTCTCGTTTAACGCAGCTAATTTGGCATTCAATTCGGCGAGCATTCGTCGCTTTTCGTCGAGAAAAGCCATTGTATCCGAGTATTGCTTCTCGGCCGTTGCCAATTTAGCTTTCTTCGGCGCAACTTCCTTCGCAACTTTGTCGTACAGAACCATAGCGCGTACCCATTTGCACAAACCTTCGGCAGCCTGAGACGCTTTGGCGACGATTTTCGGTTCGAAATTCTTGTCTTCCATATACGTCTTCTTGATAATCTGCGAAGGATTACACAAGCATTCGATAATAATAACTCTAAAAATTAAATCTCCAGAAGTATGTGTGAAGATGCGTCCGAATTCTTTGATAGATTGTCGAAAATGGAGTACCGTTCTGTAGTGCAACGGTTTATAAAATTATAAAATGCTTTTAAACCGCTTATGAATTTACGAATTTCGCTGCAGGGTTGGTGTTCGTTGTTGATTAAAAAATGACTTTGTAACATGGTGTCCGGTGAAAGGGTCTTAAAAAATTTAACGATATTTCGAGGACAGGAAAATTTACGGACATTGTCAGGAAAATAAAAATTTAAGGACATTTCAAGGACCAGGAAAATTTACGGATATTTCCAGGACAAGAAAAATTTAAGAACATTTTCCGAACAACAAAAATTTACCGACATTTCAAGGACGAGACAAATTTATGGATATTTCCAGAAAAATAAAAATTTAAGGACATTTTCCGGACAAGAAAAATGTAAGGATATTTCGAGGAAGAGAAAAATTTACGAAAATTTCCAGGAAAATAAAAATGTAAGGACATTTTCCGGACAAGAAAAATGTAAGGATATTTCGAGGCTGAGAAAAATTTAAGGACATTTCCAGGGAAAGAAAAATTTAAGGACATTTCCAGGGAAAGAAAAATTTAAGGACATTTCAAACACAAGAAAATTTGAGGGCATTTAAAGGACGAAAAAATTTAAGGATATTTCCAGGACGACAAAAATTAAAAAACACTTGCAGGGCTACCGAACACCACGTAAAAGCGGTCTGCTTGGAATTACGTACCTGCATCGTAGCGATAGGAATGTTATCTTTGTCATAATCGCGCAAATAATCCAAGAATTTCATATCGCTGAGAATACGTTTGCTGGGTGCCCAGTAATCCAAAATTTTTCTTCCGGTGGAAGGATCGTTTACTCGATCGGGAGGTATATTCATCATAACGCATATCGCTGCCATTACTAGTTTAACACCTTCCGGTGGATTTTTCATCGATTTCACGAGAGATATATCGGCCGGTTTCAGGGTATTCAACGCGGCTAAAAGTTACACATTATGAATGGACATAAAAAATAGATAAAAATTCTGCACAGATCGATTGTGTTGCAAATCATCTACCAATAGCTTCGTCCAAAATCGGTAGTGCTTCGGCAAGATCGGCTTCGCACTCTTCCTTCAACTGTCCGGCGATTTCCGCTTGCAAATTCGCCGCATCCTCATCCCTCTTTACTAGCATCGTCGCGCTTTCGACGCTCAAATTTTCGTTTTCAATTTCTCTCATAGTCTGAGCGGTTATCTTGGCGGACGCTTCGAGTTGAGGTCTTAGCGCTATCAGAGTCGATTTCATTTGCGCCACTTGTTGGGCGGCAAAATCCAACTTATCGAGACCACCCAAGTAACGATCTCTGCCAAAAATATTCTCATTATTAGCAATAGTGAGAATATTGAAATTGGGAATATTGAGAAAAATTGAAAGAATTAAAAAAAAATAAAATAAATATAATTATTTTTTTTTTTAAATAAAATAATTATTCAGCGAGGTCCGTAACCTTCGTAACTGACCTCGCGAGAACGAGTTCCTCCTGTTTCTCGTTGATCAGATCCGAAAAAGTTTTTATAAGATCCAAGAAAGCTGCCGAAGTAACGTAAGTCTTTCTCCCGCGAGACTGATAAAAATGTTCGCTTATTTCTTTCGCGCAAACATGAAAGTACTTGCAAGCTATGACCGAATTGATTCTTATCTCCGGGGAAACGTTGATATCCGTTGTCGATCGTATGGCGACTTGTTCGAGAGCATCTTCCGGCCAAACATCGTACCAATCGATAGTGCAGCAACTAACGAGACTCGGATAGAGTCTGAGTCTCGCGCGAAACGTTTCGCCGATCGGCGAAAAACAGATCATTATGTGAAGCTTCTCTTTGCAACGATTTGTAAAAAATGCCACAACTCCGAGAACGGAAACGTCTAAATTTCTGTTGCCACCCTGAGCAGCCAATCGGCACATCTCAATGACCTCTTGTCTCTCCTCGACGCTGAAGAGATTCGGCACTTCACCGGAATTCAGAAGACTGTCGATGTCGCTGAGAAAAGATTCGTCCTTAATCTGTCCCTCGGTGATGAGAAAAGCGAAATCCTTCCCGACGCCACCGGAATCCTTCAGGACTTTCTTTATGTCGTCACGCCACTCGTTCGTCCCGTAAGCGCTACCGATTTCCGGCTGAAACAGGCCGCATCCAGCCATATTGGAGGCCAATCTCGTCAAAGATTGTCTTCCGGAACCACCGACGCCGACCATCAGTAAACTACCGCAGGGAATCGCGAGAATACGACAGATCCTTGCGAGATGTTCCAACGCGTAACGAAACAGAACAATGTCCATTCTGTTCTTGTGAGTGCTGTTATATTCCTCGAGACACTGAATCGCCACCCGTTGAAACTCTTCGATACTGACGATCTGCTCGTATCTCTTATCCTCGGGAGTAGCGTCGATATCCATGAAATTACCGAACACAAGATCGTTAAGACTTATTTCGGTAAATTCATCGTCGTATCTCGGTAGATCGGTAAACACCGAGTCGAATGATTCTCTGAAGACATTCTGTACGCTTAACTTGAGCTCCTCGACGAGCCATCGTCGGTCCTTGCCGTCGATCAAACGATCGCCGAACACTCGAAGCGTCTCGTGAACCCACAATCGCGCGAAAGTAACCCGAGACTCAACCGATTCTTTCTTTATCATAGCGCAACCGGTAATGACGCGCGAGAAATCGCGAAGATTGAAGAGATAATGAGACTTTGCCGGTGTCGGTCTAAGCTCCGCGCTCGCGCTTCGAAATACGCGAAGTGTCGCGTTAACGATCGTATTAACGATCGTTACTACATCGCTAGCAAAGCCGTTTCTCTTGAGACCAACGAGACCGATATTAGCAAATATCTTCGTTATACTCTCCTCCGGGAAGCTGTGTATCGCGTATAGATTGAAGTGCCGCAAAAATCGGTTGTAAACCTCCTGACGACTGCCGCCCGGTGGTGCCATAGCGCATACGAAAACGGTATCGAATATTTGTATCTTCTCGGGTTCCTTCAAATCGTACCAATGCTCGTGATCGAACAATTGTCTGAGTAACTCGATCGCCGGTTGAGCGCCATAGATCTCCTTCGCCGTCATATTAACGTCGTCGATGAAGACAACGCACACAGAATCTCCCATTGGTCCATAATGTCCCTTTC
The DNA here is from genome assembly GCA_934046635.1 of Buathra laborator. Taxonomy (NCBI): domain Eukaryota; kingdom Metazoa; phylum Arthropoda; class Insecta; order Hymenoptera; family Ichneumonidae; genus Buathra; species Buathra laborator. The sequence continues at coordinate 16,657,299 of OW203892.1, forward strand.
TTCGCTTAAACAGCTTCGTTATAACCAATTCTTGCGTCAACGCCGCAGTCGTTTTCGCAGTGAATGTTATCAAATTCGGAAGATACCGATTTTCATCGACTTTGTTCATCATAGCGTCTCGAACGTAAAAACTTTTGCCGGTTCCGGTAACGCCGTAGAGAAGAAATCGTTTGCGGCGTCTCATGTGTCGAAGAAACATATTCTGATACTTTACCGTTTCGATCGTTGGAACCATCATCTGTCCGATGCTCTGGGTCTCCACGAGTTTCTCGTTCTTCGCGAGTTCACCGAAGTACTTCCAGGCACCGCGACCATTAAAGGTGTAATAATTGTCGTGTATTATTCCCTCGCCGGGCAAAGAGATGAGAATATCGTCCAAACTCACTGGCATCTTGCGACCGTCTATTTCATTCTTCCACAGCGATACGTAGTACTCGTTAAACGAGTGAAAGTAGTCTTCATGAAGAGCACCACCGACTCCCCAAACCATAGCCAGCATCATCGACGCCTGAAGCCAAAAATCGACGTACAACTCGTAATCCTGAGTGTTGTCGTCGACCGCATCCTCCATCAGCATCTCGAAGAGATTCAGCGTCGATACGACTTGATTTATCTGTCCGGCGTAAATGATCGTGCGGCAGGCTTTCCGGATAAATTCCAAACACGGCTCGAGGAGCCATTCGAAGAGATCCTCGACAAGTTCACGATTACCCTTATACCATCTATAGGTTTTGGCGTTTTGGGATAAACTTCTGTACCACGATTTTACAAACGGACGCCAACCTAAGACGTGCGGCTCGATGTAAATCATTCCGCAACGCGAAACTGTGGCTGGCGAAGCTTGCAGCAGATCCATCACTTCGAATATCATCGACATCACGCCGGTCATCTGCATCACCTCACCGGATGTAAGGCACAGCTTCTTGTTGTCGTCGAGGACAGTATTGAGGTTTTCTATCCAAACGGCGTCGACCGGACCGTCGAAGATAAGCCATTTACGATCGGTAGTGTCTTCGGCGCTGTAGCGACGAAATGCGACCGCCGCTACACCGTCCGTCCATTCGGACGATACCGGATCGAACTGACCGTACAATTGTCCCATCGTTATGGCTTTTGGATTGATCGTCGTGTAAACTGTTTTCGCTCCGTTCTCGTCGCCCCATTCCTCCATCAGCGTTAACGCCTCCGCGAGCGTTCGAAGTACCGTTGTTTTACCACCGAAGGGATCACCAACGAGCATAAATCCGTGACGCACTATCATCATCTCGAAGGTCTGTATGATCTTTAGCATGAAACCGTCAACCGTTTGAAGATTTCTTCGCTCGGCTACCTCTCCAACCGCTCGCAGAAGAACGTCGTAATTCGGCGCTGGCAAAAGGATACCCGGAAATAGATCGGCGATTATTCCGTGAAAAAGTGGAACATCGTGGGCCAGAAATTTTGGCAAATTAACGTCGACGATCGAACGCAACAAGAGAATCATCTCGTCTTCGTCGGGATATTTTAATTTGATGTTTTGCGCGGCTGTGAGAACTGTTTTTACAGCTCTCATTCCGTAGTCGTAATGCGATTGGGAGGACAATTGTTCGGAACAGAGTTTGTACGTCGTTACGATTTTTATCGATAGAACTCGCGCCGTACTGAAGCCCGACGAGTAGAGAAATATTTCGCCGATCATCGCGTAATCCGGCACCATCATTGCGACTGTGCGAAATAAGACTTTCAGATTGTCCGGCAATTCGGAACGACCTGCGTAACCGGGATTCATCGTGATGCAGACGTAGACCGCCGGATTGAGACGAAGCTCTGTACCCTCGAAAATGAATTTTTCGAGATTGCCGCGTACCGCTTGAATTATACATAATATCTGTTGCGCTACAACTGACAATACTTCCAATTCGATTCTGTTGAATTCGTCGAAACACGCCCAGGCGCCGCAAGCGGCTAATCCTTTGAAGAATTTACTCATATTTTTGTAATCGAGACCGTCAGAGCAATTAAAGACAACGCATTGCACGGCTATTGCTCTACCGAGATCCTTCGTTGTTTCTGTTTTTCCTGTACCTGCCGGTCCTTCCGGAGCGCCGTTTAGATGCAGAGAATACGCGCCTATCAGGGTACGATAACACCTGCGAAGATACAGCATCCTTAGGCTTCACATTTTGCGATAACGGAGTTTTTTTATCGACTGTATATCTTTCTCAGCAATAAAAAAAAAAGTATAGGAAGAATATGGAAATATTGCAGTGTAGATAATTCAAATACCTTTTTTTTTTTGGTATGTCATTCAAAATTAATAAATAAATTAGTTAAACTAATTGAAATTAATTTTAGATTTTTAATTGAAAATTAAACGAATTAATAATAATAAATAAATAAAATAATAATATATCAATATTATATATTTTTTTTATTTATTATTTTTTACTGTTTTTTTTTTCATTTGTCCGATTCTGTGTACCTATCGGTCAGCGGAGTTATGACAAGACGAGGACAATTTCCCAAGTACTCGTAGGCGTATGGAACCGTAGCGTTTATTATTCGCACGAAAACATTGTCTTCCCAATAATAACGCAACTGGGCGAGCCATTGAAAGTCCGTTTCGCTTGTAACACCCTTATCGATCAACAACTTTACGACATCTTGGGCGTGAACGTCGATCGTTATTAGAGCGTTTAGAGTTGTACGATTCTGTTTCGATAACTGTCCTGTCGTAAATTGAAAAATTACGTTCATTCGGCGCTGTTTATCAATGGTTACCCCATATTTCATCCCTATCGTAATAAAAAAAAAGTTCTATATAAAATAAAAAAACTTTCCGAAAAAAAAAAAAAAAAATGTGTTAATAATATACTACATATACTGCATACATTAAACCCAATATTTTATGAAAGCCCCCGATTTGTCGGTATTCTATTTTTTTATCAAATGGAATTCATTTTTTTATTGGATTATTTTATTTTTTTATTTTTTTTTTTTCAATTTTCGCGATTTTTCAATGGAATATTTTCGGGGTTTATCGACTATTGAAATTGAAAGTTGAGTCATCTTAGTTATTGCGGCTGCCTCGATGGATATATTATACCTTTCACAAGATTAACCATATCGAATATCTGCGATTGTAGCTTTTTGTACAACGATTCCATAGCCGAAACCATATGAGTCATTAAGCAATTTTGAACCTCCATACTCCAGTATATTTGCGACACGCACAGTACCACCATTCCGGGCCAAATTCGCACCCAATCAACTCGTTTATTCGGATCGTAATCCAGGTAACTCATCAGTATCTCGTGCCTTACTGATTTTACCATTTGTTCTTCGACCTAACGAACATGTGACCGTTAATAAATGATTCTTATCTTTAATTAATGTAATTAAACGAATTTAAATGAAATTAAATGAAATTAAATAAAATTAAATGAAATTAAATGAAATTAAATGAAATTAAATGAAATTGAATGAAATTAAATGAAATTAAATGAAATTAAATGAAATTAAATGAAATTAAATGAAATTAAATGAAATTAAATGAAATTTCAACGCAAAATGGTAACGTTTTTTTTTTGTATAAATTTACACCTGAACGAGCCATCGTTCGACGCAACCACGAGCTGCACTCGTTGAGATAAGCTCCTCCATCTTCACTTCCTCTTTATCATCGCTGAACATAGAGTAAATCTCCATTTGGTCGTTGAAGCTAAAAAACAGTTGAAGCATTTTTTTTTTTTTTTTTTTAGATCGAATCGTTAACTACGATAATTGATAGTTGTATTTTTTTTTTTTTTTCTTTTCAAATTATACCCCAATTTAGCAATGCCTTCGAAACATTTCTTAAGATGCGGCTGAACGCGAAGGGGTTCTTTAGTTTCCGAGAGTATATCAAGCATATCCTCGTTGCTGAGGAAGAAAAATCTCGGAAAAAATAGTCGTTTCTTCTCGAGATAATTCGTCACTCCTTCGTTAACTTTTTCCAACAAATCGTTGGCATCCTTCATCGCCTCATACAAGCCTAACTACGAATATCATTTGTTTCATTCAGTATTATCGTAAAAAATAAAATTAGCGATTTTATTATAATGATTGCCAAACCGATCCGGCGGTTTCTCTGACGCGCGGGTCGCGAAACACGCCCTGCATTGCTCGGCGAAACGTTCCATCGATTTCCTGAAACATAATGCCCTCTTCGGGTAGCTGAGCGACGATATCCTTGCTGGAAAATATCGGAAGTAGGTACATCCATTGAACTTGCACCTGGTCATTCGAATTTATAAAAAAAATCGGGTTATTGATCGTATAAGGTAGACAATTGCCCGCCCGCATGAAAAGGGCCTATTTTGTCGGTACGGAGTTATTCATACGAACGCATTCCCTATTCAATTCCGTACATACAAACAACCGAAAAAAAAATCTCTCTGAGTGCAAAAAAAAAAATACGAGTTATTCGCTTTCGAAAAAAAAAAAAAAAAAAATGCTATAGAAAACGATGTTTTCAAAAAAATAACGAAATTTTAATTAAATTTTCGTGAAAACAATAATTTCATACGCAACACGAATTATAGAGTTGTTTTTTGCAATTTTTATTGCAGCGCGAAAAAAAAAAAAAAAAAATTGTCGATTTCGAAAATTAAAACCGACAAAGTGGATCCTTTTTATAAGAAACGCAATTATTTTCGTATTTATGATTTCGCGATACCTTCGCCCACTCTTCGATAGTTCTCTGCATACGAAGCAACAGTTCGTAAAATAATTTAACTTCGTTCTCAATTGGCTTAACGAATGCCGATCCGCGCATCGCTTGCATCTTTACGATCTGTTCCTCGAGGAGAGCCTCGATGTCGTCGAGCTGCGTGAGAATCGAAACTCCCGAGTCTTTAAATGGCATTGTAGTGAAGAGAACGTCGTCCCAATCGTGAATCATTTTCGTGAGCAATTCTTGCAGAGCGAGTTCCCTCGTTGCGCTTACGCTTATCAGCTCGTATCTTAATGGTAATTGTTGCGTTAGATATATCGTTGCGTAAGAATGGCCATGAAATAGAGTCCAATTGACCACTTAATCAGCACTCGATTATCATTAATTTTCGGAAGTTTTCGTGGGAAACCATCTTTCGCGAAACTGCTGGAAGCAAAGTTCCCTCAAAAAATGTTACGAACCGTTCGGAATTTATCTAAAAAAAAATGCAGTGTTCTCAAAAAACGTTACGAACCTTTTGGAATTTGAGTAAAAAAAAAAAAAGGTTTTCTTAAAAAGTGTTGAAGCTCTTCTAGGAAATGAGTAAAAAAAAATGCAAAGTGTCGTCAAAAAACATTACGATCTTTCCGGAAGCACTTAGAATAATCAGAACCTCGTGAGCTCTGATTGCGTATCTATAAATCATAATAAAATCGCAATCGCGACCCTAAAGCTAAAAAAAACTATTAAAGATGTTTCCGCATAAAATTTTCGTGAGGACCCGCAGATATACGCACTATTTATTTATTTATTTATTTTTTTTTACTGGAAAATAAACTGAAACACCAGCAAGTGACTCAACTATTAGAAATACGACCTAAAAACGACTACAGAAACAACCGGTCGTTTTGTGCCAAAAAATAACCGTATAAACGACCGTAAAGCGACAACCGATAGGCGACTGTATCGTTGTTTTGTTCATAAACGACCAGAAAACGACAATCTATACATCGACCACAATATAATGATAACAATCTGCTATTGGCTGACCGGATTCCATTACTTGTACTTCGCTATACCCAGAAATACCATCCATCACACTTCGTGCCAACGGATGGTACTCCGAAAAAGCCGCTCGGAATATTATGCACCGTTTTTTTTTCTTTTTTTTTCATACGTACCTAAAAAAAACGACTGTACTGTTGCCCACAGATTATCGTATTGCGGTCATTTTTGCCGTAATTTTTTTGCCATAAAACAACCGGTTCTTCATTAAGGTCGTTTAAAAATCGTCGAGAATTCTCGGGAATTAATCAATTTTTTGTTTCGATAAATTTTTCGATATACGCAGAGAAATACACGATTTAGTTAATTAAGAGATTTGTTTACCCTAATCAATGCATACTTCAGTATATCATCCAAGAGGTCCATATTTATCATTTTTCGAAGGGTGGTGCCGGCGTTGGGGGTAATATCGAAACCCGCTATATCCGACATCTCGTCCCAGTGACGCTGTCGCAATGCGGGATTGCAGAAACAAGTTGCCAATGGTACGTATTGCTGTGAAGCAACAAGCCGTTCCAATACCGGTGAAAAATAGAAAAAAAAAAGAGGTTTAACCCTAAAACACCACACGTGGGTGCTATAGATTCGGATAGTATGTAGAATTTCATAAATTTTTGATAATTCGGTTCTTTCTAAAGAGAATCTAATTTTCGAAATATTTCCTGCAGCGATATCGCGACGTTTTCCTTAAATCCTCGCGTTCCGATTTCGCGACGACGGAACTTAAAAATGATAAATATTTCGCAAAGTTCCCGCGATGATAATGACATCGAAAAACCCGGAATAACACCCATACGTGATGTTGGAGACTTAATTTAAATGTATATGGGAATCTATCGCGTACGCACCTTAAACCATTTGACTTTCTCGAGGAGCTGAAAGCAAAGTTTCATGGGTGCGGGTTGTTGGAACGGATCGGGATCGTCTACCAATCCTGCGAAGCTGATAATTGCCACGAATAATGATAAAGAAATAATTATTGGATCATATTGATTAAATTTGAAAGTAAAGGGTAATAATATGCTAACCAATAGGGATAGTTGATAGCGATATGCATTTTGATTTTAGCTTTGTAGGATTTGCTCGTTTTATTGAAATCCGTCAAATAGTCAGTTGTCTTGTTTTCGATAATATTTGAATCGAGATATTCAAAGGGCCCGTCGAGCCACACGCCGAGATCGCGTTGCCACCGATATGCGCGATAAATGAGAGCGTAATAAGGCATTATAATTGCTTTCAGCTCTTCTATCTTCGGATACGACGAGCGAGCAAATCTGAAGAGTGTCTCCTCACTGTTTATCCACGCGACTTCTTCCTCCATTCTGTCCAAACATCTTATCAGACTTCTCATATCCTCGATGTATTCGAGAATTCGATTTTCGTCATCCATGTCGTCCAATATTATCAGTCTGCGGGATTCGCGAAGCATTGAAAATTCGGTTAACAAAATTTCATAATTCTTAATCCTTTGAAGCTTTTTTTTCTCATTAAGTTTTTATGTTTTGTTTCCGCTACATCGGGAATGGAATTTTTTATCTATGAATACCATTTTTTTTTAAACTTATTATTTAATTATAATAATTATTTTTTAATGTTTAATATCTTATTTATTGAATTGTAAAATTAAATAAATAATTAATGTAATTGTTCAATTATTTACGAGTAATATAATATAATATAGGTAATTACTGACCTATTTAGGAATTTAAAAAAAAAAAAAAATTCTTTCAAAATCCCAATACCGATCCTAAAACTAAAGCTAAAACTTATGTTTTCAAATACAATTTTTGTGAGAACTCGCAGATGTACTCTCTATTTTTTTAGATGCTATTCGTATGTAAGAAAAAATATTTGCTTCAAAGGACTGTAAATTCGCGAAATACGTATTCCAATAATCATAGCGATATCAAAGGATTAATGGGTATCAAGACACGAGATATATACCTCGGAAACATATCGTCGATCTGTTCTTCCAAATTCGTTCCGTTACTCTGCAAATTTTCCTCCAAATCGAATTTCATCTGTTCGTACAACGAACTGTTCTGTTCGAGTATCGGTTTTATACGATTCAGCCAATTGACTGTCGTGTTGTTTAATTCTATGTGATCCTTGTCGAGGGTTGTCATCTCCAGTAGACAAGACATCATATACAACGAAAGTTCGATCTTTTCGCGGAGTATTCCTATCAGCTTTGTCGATGCGTAAATCATGTATTCTCCTGCAGCGACAGAAAAAAATATACTATCCTTTCCTACAATACAAAACTATAAAAGACACGAAAGTATTTACACAATTCTTTGACAAACGTACCGAGTTCCAGTAATTCCTTCGTAGTCGTTGGTATATTCAAAGCACGTTGTCGGAGCTCTTCGAAATCAGCGCATATCTCGAGATTGAAGTTCATGTGACGCTTTACTAATTGGACAATGATAAGGTCTCGTATTTGCTCGGTGTAGAATTTCAACCCTATCTTAGCTTCTTCCTGATAGAGTTTTCCCGTCGTAAAATACTCGTTGCCCGTCTAAATAATTGTGAGACAATTTTTTTAGTATTAGAAATACGAAATTTAACGCAGAAAAGTCATCATTACGCGGTATGCGGACGATTCACCATTCCATTAATTTCTCGAATAAATCTATTGAAATCCTCGAGTCTCGCGAGGCAATCCTCGAAATTGTGCTCCTCGGCGACGTAAGCGACAACATCGTCGTGGGTTCTGACATCGTAAATTACGCCTAACCGGGCGTGAAGACCGTCGAGATAAGATCGCAGTGGTCTGATTTTTTCTTCGAATATCACAGTCAATTTACTATGACACGATTCGAGATACCATTCGGGTACAACTATCGAGATAAACTCGTTGAGCGTTTTAACGTCGACCCACGACTCCAGCGGCGGAAGTTGCTGAGCGATACTCGCGATATTGTCCAGCAGTGTGTGTAACGCAGCGTGGACTTCGTTTATCGAGGGAACGGTGAACAATTCATTACCGTCGCATCGCAACTCTAACTGTAAAATTAATTTTGTATAATGGCGTATTAATTTTAATTATCAATGATTAGGTTTAAATATTAATAAATTATGATGTCAATAATTTGTTTACGTAATTAGTGGATTTAATGAAATCGCGTAGATACATTTAGCGGAAAATTCGAGAATTGAGAGAAATTTTTTTATTTTTTGAAATTTAAATATCGAAAATTATAAAGTAATTTTTGCCGATGTTTTTTTTTTTTTTTTTAAGATTTTAATATCTTCAAGTAAAAATTAATCATTTAATTTCTAATGGCTTTTGAGATAATTTAAAAAAAAAATCAACTCCATTTTTTTCCGCATCTCAATTAACAGTTAAAGCAAATTATTTATTACCCCTTTTTCCAAAAATAAGACAAATTTTTCATTTATTGAAATTAAATTATCGAAAATTATAGGAATAATCTTTGTCGACATTTCTTTTTTGTAAAACTCTTAATAGTGTTATCTTTAAGTAAAAATTAATCATATTATTTCTTATAGTTTTTGAGAAAAGAAAAAAAAATTCAACTTGTTTTTCGAATCGTCGGATAGATTTGTCCTCCTTAATTAACAGTTGAAGCAAATAATTGATTACCGCTTTTTCCGCAAACGCTTTACATTTTATACGCTTATTCGCTTACCACAAGCAACGGAGTCTTCATATCGTCCGACAGAATATCAAGAAAATGTTGCATACTATCCATCATCCGTTTGATTATTTGATAGGATAGCAGCTTCGATGCGCATCGCAAAAAATGTTCGATTACCGAATTATGTACATCGTGAATATATCTCGGCTGTGAGAGAAGCTTAACGATGTCCGTGTAGTACGTCTTGGTGACGGACAACGCGCCTTTTTTCATATCCGCGTCCACCGCATTTAGAAATCTTTAATTTAAAAAAATTTAGAAAATTTAATTTAAAAAATAGCAATGCTATTGGAGTCTCGAATTTACTTTTTCCTATTTTCATTCTTTTTTCCTATGTATTCATTAATTATCTGACGAATAAGTAAACATCTAACGATGTTAATTCATAGATAATTTTGAATTCTTCTGCATAGTTAGCAAACCTCGTGAGATCGAGAAATCCCAATGTTCGATATCTTCCAAAGTCGCATATCAATTCCGGCAGCAATACAATTGCCCGTGAAAATATATTCTTCATCAATTTGTGGGGCATAAAGTATTTTCTAGCGAGTGAACAACGATTTCTGATGAATTTTTCTCGATGCTCCGTTCTTCCGGGTAATTTGTACGGTGGATCAACAATTTCGGGCCAATCGCAGCCGCAACCTCTCGATATGACGCTCTGCATACCCAACTCGTGCATCGCGTTGTAATAACGTTCTTTAGTTTCGTTCATATGGCTCTCGAAGAGATCGGCGTATTTATTTCTCATCGTTTCCGGCACTAAGTTTCGTATGGTGAGTTCCCAATTCTACGAAAAGAAATAAAAAGGAATCAGAGATACGAAAGGGAGCGCAGGTCGTGAATCGAGTCGACGATAACGATAAGACGAATTACGGATGTAAGTCCCACTGTGGGCAAACGCTCGGCGTATCTTTCCATCTTATCCAAGTAGAAGTCCTGCGTGGGTCCCAATTTACACTCGTAGGCCGAGCGATGTTTTCCGCTCGTCCTGTACTGCTTGATTTTCGTTTCCGTTGCGGATAATTCCAGCAACTCGTGAACTTCGCGCGCGCATACCTGCGGCACAATACAATAAGATTAATTAATCATTACGGCAAAACATCGTATTTTACACTATTTTTTTTTGCATTACTATTCTATACTCCCCTCGGGAATAAAATTGGTAATAAATAAATAATTAAGTGTTTAATTAATTAATTACTTATCTATAAATAAAAAAATAAGTAAATAAATAATCTATTCACTTAATTAATTATTTATATTATTATTGTTTAATTAATTTTTAATTAAGTAATTAATTATATAATTACTCATTTACTTGTTAATCTATTACTAATTTTACCAATAAATAAACAAATATTTGTTAATCCGGTATTAGTTCGCCTCGAGTAATTAGCGATCAAAGAACGTACCTTGTCGATATTGAATCTCCATGGAGGATTCTTTTTCGCATCTTTCTCGTCGAATTCGGTGCCGTCGGGTACCGGCGGCAGATCTCGTATCTTAGTATTTCCATGCAGAAGATCGTAGAGATCGAGAGGATCTGACATTTTTCTGAGACAAGTCTCGCAGATCGATTCGTACCAATCATTTGTTTATCTTAAAAATTTCATCGTAATCTATTGCGTTGCAATCTTCAGTAGAATTTCAATTTTTAAAGAAGAAACGCCAATACTTGTCGTGATTGCTGTACATTTTTATTCATTTACAAGCCATTACGTACGAAGAGTATGCTACCCATATTATCGACGGATATTTAATTCCATCGCTTTATTTTATTTTTTTTATTATATTTTTTTTTTTATTTTTTTTTTCATCGTAATCAATGCAACGGTGCAAACAAAAAAACGAAAAAACATTCACGATCGAGTAATGTCCGAGAAAGACGCGATTGTTACAATTCAACAGCGCGTGCTAAGACTTAATTATTGTAGCTTAACTGTACGAAAATAAAAAAAAAACACACGTGTCATGGATTTATTTTCCGTTCGAGACTCGAAGCTTTCAAATTCGCCCGTAGCAAAGACAAATTGCATCCCCCCTCCCCGATAAAGTAACGATCCGAACGTGAGACTTTATTAAAAAATGATTACATAACGGAAAAAAAAAAAAAAAACAAAAAACTTCAATTACGAAAAGTATTCAGATTGCTTCGTTTTCTATATCGTAATTTTTTTCTTTTTTTAATTATAAAGTAATAAACAAGATAGAGGGGCAAAGTGTGTGTTTCTCTGCCGATCGAATTAAAAAAATAGTAAGTCGTAACTCAGTGCGATTTTTTAATCTAATCAGACAATTACAGTTAATCGATATTGATCGCAATCGTTCGATCGAACGATTCTCGCGAGACACCTTCGAATAAAAAACGAAAAACCAATGCGCGCGCTTACTAATAATCTCGATGAACGCTTAAGCAAGCATTCTGTAATATCTCTCTCTTTCGCTCTCTCTCTCTCTCTTTCTCTCGCATTCGTTAACTCTCCAGCTATACGACAATCGCTCCTTCTAAACAGTATTACTAACTTTTTTTTCTTTTTTTTTTGCTTTAAAGGCGAAAGTATTTGGCGTTCCATTGTTCCGGGGGACGGGACAGGGGTGTTACCTTTGTGCTTCAGAAAAAAAAAAAAAAAACAAAATCACACCTCGCTGTCGTTTCTTCGATTAATTTCGACCGGCGAACAAATGCCTCCGGGAGTTTCCTTTGGTAAATTCATATTTCGTTAGATTTTTGATAAGTATAATAATTTTGTGTGCTTCGGTGCCGGCGACCGGAGCTCGCGATATCGAAGCAATAACGCCGTATCCACTTATCTATTATTATCGTTGTTTCGATCACAAATTATCATCATTTTCAACAGCAAAGCTTCAGCCTGTATGCGTTTTCCGCAGTGCGATCAAACGAATTCATACGTTATGTGAATTATTTCACCGAATTTATTTATTAAATATTCGACGATTCGATTGAATTATCCGTAGCAACGGAAAGAAAAAAAAAAAAGCTACGACAATGAGAAAAAACGACGCGAGAATAATAGTGTGTGGAACATAAAAGTAGTTTGGTTAACAAGTGATTCACATTCAGAAAGATACTACAAAAAAAAAGGACCAATCTATTATCGAGAACTTTACACAGTCACAGTGATATTGATACAAAAGTTGTTGTGTCGTGTGTCTTATTAATGTGTGTCTTTTAAACGCCGAACACTCGCGCATTTTTTTTTTTTTGTTTTTATAATTAAAAAGATTAATAAACGACTTAATATAAATTCACCGTCGGACGATAAGGCTTGCAGAACTTTGCGCAGCAACATACATATCCACACCCTTAGATTTATATACCGCGCGACTCGCCGAGAGCCTCGTGTTTCTTTCTTTCGTATTTTTTTTTTTTTTCCTTTTTTTTTCTTGTGCAAAGGCATGAGGCTAATTTTACAGAGGTGTAAAAGAATAAAAGCGATTATCCACGTGAATTATTTGTCGTCCGATTTTCGACGAGTCCGCGACAAACTTCGTTTTTTTTTTTTTTTTTTTTTTTTTTTTCATAACGATCGATAATTTTTATATAATGTTTTTTATCTTAAATTTCTCGTCGTGAAAATCGTTTTTTTTTTTTTTTTTTTTTTTTTTTTTTTTTCAGTGAAATAGCGGATAACCGCTCGTAAACGTTAAAACGGCTACATGTGTTGACACAGCATACTAATTATGCGAGGGGAGGGTTTACGGAGGGGAAAGGGGGGCTACTGGCTCACGGACGTAGCGAACGCCAACGCATCTCGATATCTTCAATGATCTTGAATCGTGTTGTTATTTTGATTGTACAATGAACGTGGGAGGGATGGGGGGTTAATATTGCTCTTCATCGTCCGGGACGAGTCCGTCCCCTTCCAATTCTTCTGGCGGAGCGAAACCATCCTGAAAAATATCATTCATTATTCTGAGTATCTCTCAGACGGAGTCGTTAATGTGAAAAAAAGAAATAATAAGAAAAAATAAATAAAACAATGTACGTGTGTGGGACACCGATTACAACACCGTTAAAGTAATACAGTTGTTACCGAGAACAACTCTCTAAACCAAATCGTAAATAAACAGAATTTTTTTTTTTTTTTTTTTTTTTTTTTCAGGAGTCTACTAACGATACAAACGTGTATTTCCACCTTCGACGAGTTTACCTAAGACGATTAATTATTACAATTTAATACTTTCAATTCCATGATTCCTCGTTGCCGATAATCAGCTCAGCGACAATAGTAACGATAGTCACAGCGTTTAACGCCGTGTCGCTGTTATTTTACGATTTTTTCGGATGAAAATTCAAAAACTTATTGCGACAACATTTTTAAAAAGCTAAAATACACCTTTTCCTCGGGAAAAGTTATTATTCGCTTTGTAGAAACAAAAAATTGGTCGATCGAATTTTATATTTAGAGAATTGAAAAAAAAAAAATTCGATCATATTTCCTCTGATACGTCCGGAGTATTTCGAAATTAAATCTGATTACCTGACAAATTTTCCTGACTTTTCCGGATATTCGGAATTTTCATGATCGTCAGAAATCATAGTAGTGATTTATAGTATTTGTTTGTCTTTTTATTACCGATAATTTGTCCGCCAAGTAAAACTTATCGTACGCACTTGACGAATTCACAATACTTTCTGTCGCCAATAACAACGCGCGGTTACGGGGACAATAAAGACAAATACGAGGAGATGCGAATATAATCGACGCGGATTAGACGAAGGGATGGGATATAACTATTTCTCCCGAATGAGAAAGTGGAATCCGACGAACATACAATGGACAACCGTTTCCCAGGATCATTCGCTTGTTTTGTTAAGGAAACGAGGAAAAACAAAAGATTCATACGATTAAAATAATAAATTGAATAAAAATCTGTGCGCCGTTTGGAATTACGCGTATACGGTGATTGTATAAATATTGTTAGACCCGAAACAAACAATGATATACGAGAAATTATTGTATCCGTGACTATCGGTAAGCAAATGTGTATAAAAGAAAAAAACGGTGTGTGTAATGTTTGTGTGAAAGTAGAAAAAAATAAAAATAAACAAAGCAAAAAGTAAATCAAGAATTTTTTTTTTTTTTTTTTTTTTTCGATATAATCAAACAACTTCCGATATCTCAAAGTCTAACCCATGAAATAACATTCACTCGCCAAAAAAAAAAAGCAACGCCTTTCGATAAAGTGATATAAAGGGCAAAGAGTTCGTATAGAAATGCTCGTGCAGATTTCGGATTCGATATTTTTTCGTTTCTTTTCATTTGTTCGCAGGGAAAATAAAAAATTGTCGTGCCTAATAGCCAAGAATAAACAGCAGAACGTAACCAATACGATCGGTACTTTTTTTTCACGTGTGAAAGAAGAGAGCATAGAACGTGATACAATTCACAGTACAAGTAATAGTTAAAAAACCAAATTACACCCTGACAATTCGTCAACTTGGACATTACAATGTTCAACAAACCGTTCGCCGCAAACGAGAGTGTCGATTCATTTTTTTTTTTTTTTTTTTTTTTTTTCAATTTTAACTCACAAAATACTTAGTTGCGACGAGAGGCAATTAATTACCGAAAATCCAATCCGCTAATTCCCAAGTGGTACGGTACAAAAATTATATACGATATAAAAAAAAATAAATAAAAAAAAAACAGTGCAAAAAAAACACAGTATTTTTATCATCGTGTACCATTATAAACCCACTAAAATCCCACAAAGTTGAACAACAAATTTAGAAACTCCGTGACGGTCCCAGCAAAACATTTGCTCGATGTTGCGAATTATAAAAAAAAAATTTTACAATTAATGAAATCGATAAATAGTATGAAATTATTGCCGATTGTTCCCAAAAAAAAAATCCGAAATGTTCGAAATGCTGGAACCTTCGTAAAGACGGGCCAAATGAGTTAATTGAAGATTTTTTTTTCCCCAAGCCGCCCTAAAAGAACGAGCAGAGGAAGCTAATCCCAACAGTCTTGGCGTGTCTACCATTCATGTTACCTTAATTAGATCGACCTTCTATGGAAATGAAAGATATGAACCAAGGAGAAGATGCTAATAGGTCTGTTCTCCTTCCTCCTGGCCATTTCCATTCTCCTGAAATCATTATAGCGTGAACATATCTCGCTCCGGCAGCGATACGGAATTCTCTCCAACTCGGCCGTTTTTTTTTTTTTTTTTTTTTCGAACTTTCCATCATATATATAAAATCATTTTTTTTCATTAACGCATCGATAATTCGTCAACGCATTTTCATTCGGTACGCAGAATTATAAGAAATTCTCTTAAATGCGGCCGTTTTTTTTTTTTTTTTTTTCAAACTTTTCATCATATATATAAAATCATTTTTTATCGTTAACGCATCGATAATTCGTCAACGCGTTTTCGTTCGGTACGCAGAATGCTCTCCAACTCGGCCTTTTTTTTTTTCAAACTTTTCATCATATATATAAAATAATTTTTTTTTGTTAACGCATCGATAATTCGTCAACGGATTCTCATTCGGTACAAAACGATATTCGCGAATTATACTTATTTCTTAAAGGAATATGGCGCGTGTGTTTCGCGATACATTGGCGGTAACGGTAGGGAACGTATGATGGACATGAGGTTTGTTTCACTTGGTGAATCTCGCGGTGTCGCAGATTATTAATTTTCGTTTCTTTTTTTTCTTTTTCTTTTTTTTTAATCCAAAATTTAACCAGTGTTGTGTGTCGACGAGCAATGAAGAAAAAAAAAAAAAAGAAAAAAAAAACAACAACGAGAAAGCGATACGTATAGTTACCTCGGTAGCGTACAGAACGTCCAGAATCTTTTGGACTATTGGCGGCGGATCGCCGTTGTCGCAATCTTGACACATGACTTCGATGTCTCGCAATTTTCCGAAATAGAAATCTCTCTCCTTCTCGAGGCCGTCGATCACCAATTTTAATTCTGCCACCTAATTGGTATAGAAAAAATTTTTGTAAGATGTTTTAATGAATTTTTGTTTTATGATATGCAACGACGCATTTTTACAATCGGCGCTGACCTGTGCACTCAGCTCTTCGACTTTTCCGTTATCACCGCGATTGCCAATGGCTCCTGGTCTCGGCGTCGGGCGACTCGGTTGAATTTTATTGACTGTGCGATGAAAAGAAGAAAAAAATAGAATCGATATTACTAATTAATTCGTGAAATGTCTCGCAACATATGGATGCTTCACTAATTAATTACTTGAATTCTAAGTATAACATATATTGTCTGTAAGCCGAATCATGCATGCGAAAAGCAGTTCAACACTGAGAAATGGTGAATCGCAATTAATTGCAAAACGTGAGAATTCCAAAGGGAATTCAGCATTCAGTTGTAAAATGTGCAAAAGTTCTTTTGGTGAATGTAGTATTTTAAAGGCGGTGTATCGTTACACTTCCAACATAAAGTGAGATTCGGAGTACTAAAAAAACGACTTTTTTTAACACTTCCCATTGGAATAAAAATTGAAAAAAAATCAAACATATGGAATGTGCCGAAAAGTTATTCACAAAATCGAAAATAAAACTGTTCAATGAACTATCCAGCAACGTAATTTTTTTAATAGTAGACATTGATTAATTTTTTTTCATACATATCAATTTTTTTAAAATTTTTTCTAACTCCAGACTTTTTTTTTATAGCTATTTTTAGTAACCAATTTTTTTAAACTGTTTAATTACTTTTGGAATTAATATTCTTGAAAATCAATATTTTTAGTATTTTTTCAGAAACTTTTCAGATTTTTATCCCATTGAGAAGTATTCGAAATTCTTTTGGAATCTCACGTTTGACTGGAAATATAACGAAATACACCCTCCGCAATGGATAAAGCAATGGGATCGATGGATCAAATGGATTCCCGATGATAATTAACAGAGAATCCATTCGCGTAATTCGAATAAAACTTAAATATGCAATTCCATGGTGTCTAACAAATCGAAACCGTAAAATACTCCGTTATCTTCGGATTTTAAAAATTCTCACGACCGTTAAACACCACGAGAAATGTAGGGTTCGAGGAACAAATAATATACAATGATATATACGAACACAAAAAAATAATGTAAAAAAAAAACAAAAAAGGATAATTACTAGATTTGCCTACGGACTTCGTGGTAGGCGCGTGAGTAGGAGATTCGGGACCCTCACCTATAGATGGGGAATATCATATTCCGGTCAATTGTGATTAATGATTAAAGCGATTTTTCTTGAGGATTCGTGTTTCTTTTTTTTTTGCGTTACGCAAACGAAAATCCTCGCGAGTACGGGTGGTGCATACTGAACGTACAGTAAAAATCGTATTTACAACGATCGTATCTGAAGACGCAAAATCTCTCAGACGTGATTTGCTACAAATTTTTTTTTTTTTTCTTTTTTTCAGCAAAGTTCGCAATTTTCTAAATTCGTATTTTCTACAGGCCGAAAAAAGCTTTGATAAATAGATCGGCGATTAATGAATTTTGATGAAGTTACATGAGAGACAAACACGAGAGCGAATTTTTGCCTTTTTTTTTTTAGTAGCGCAGTAATGCTGAGCGTATACTGTTGCTACGCTGATGATGATACAGCAAAAACAAATTGCTCAGCTGAATTGCTTGATTAGACTGTGTAACAATTTTTTTTATTTTTTTATTTTTTATTTCGAAGAGATTATTGAAGGATTGTGTACCGGCACGTGGGACAGGCCGAGCGGGAACTTCGCGTGGCGTGGGTCGCTTCATGATGCCGGCACCGCGAGGCGCATTGTTTCCGCCGCTGCCCATCGCTTCTCCTCCTCGCATTGCGAGGGCATCGTAAGCCTCCGCTCCGGAGTAGTTAGCGTCGAAAAATTTCTTGAACCATTGCAAGAACTCAAAGTTGTCTTGGAAGCGACCTTTGACCAGCCTATCGATCGGTACGATCTGCAAATGATAATGAAAAGAAAAAAAAAAAAAAAAAAGGAAAAAAAAAAAAAAAGAGAGAGAAACGAAAAATGCAACGAAACTAACAAGCGTGGCGATGAAATGGTTTCACAACGAATTGGAATAACAAAACGTAATAATTGCTCTTTTCTTTTTTTCTTTTTTTTTTCTTTTTTACGCAAAAATAAACGGAGCGATCGACGGATCGGTGCGAGGAAAGGTTGAGCCGTGTCTTCGGTCGTTCGTCTACGATAAAACTATTGCGATGTACGAGTGAACTAATTCGATAACGTGACAAAGTGCTCGGATTCGTGTAACAACGTTCGTAAATCATGCAACGAGCAAACGAGACGGACGAAACTCTCGTCTGGGAAACATCGATTTCGAATTTATGACAAAATAAAAAATACCCGGTGGCTGTTGACGCGGCATAATGTTACGCTGCTGTATCTGTTTTGGCTGCATCTGCGGCTGTTTCGCCTGAGTCGGCAGAGGCACCAATTGGGGATTCGACAAATTGTGACAACCTTCGACGCCGGAGCCTAACGGTATACGGCCGCGAGCCTCGAAGGCGTCGTACTCGACCCCATCGTAATTAGCGTCGAAGAATTTTTTGAACCATTGCAAAAATTCAAAGTTGTCTTGAAAGCGGCCCTTTATCAATTTGTCCACCGGAATTACCTGAACGATTTTCAACACACGGTCAGCGGACGCATCCCGATAACGAGTACAACACGATTAATGGAGAATCTCGACGCTAAAAATATCCGTATGCACCGATAACATTTTTTTTTTCACAGCGATTCGACGATTCGTCGATCTATCTGCAGTGTTCCATATTGAAATTATCGTAATATTTGGCTTCGTGTTTCTTTCGTTCATTTGTGAAAGCACTTTGAAATTTTCACAATAACATCGATAATTACATGGTCTCCAGTAAAAAAAAAAAAAAAAAAATCCGTAATAGAACTCGAATAACATTATCGCGATTTGAGAAAATAAAAAAAAAAACATAAATAAAATATAAATAAATGAAATAATTTATTTAAGGAATTGAAAAATTAAAGACCAACGATAAAATCAAAGACTTTTTGTCACTTTTCAAGAGCATCTAAAATTAAAGGATATTTTCAGCGAATCTGAATCAGAATTTTTGTCACAAGAACAGTGGAAATAAATTTATCGGACTTAAAAAAAATAATTGGTACATATATACCATA
Organism: Buathra laborator; assembly: GCA_934046635.1. Classification (NCBI taxonomy): domain Eukaryota; kingdom Metazoa; phylum Arthropoda; class Insecta; order Hymenoptera; family Ichneumonidae; genus Buathra; species Buathra laborator. Next base: position 16,676,860 of record OW203892.1, read on the forward strand.
AAAAAAAAAAAAAAAAGACAATCAATGAAAATAGAAAAAAACTCTTCAAAATTTTTCGATTTATCATATTTCATTGTCAAAAATTTGCTCTTCAGTGCGCACGCAATAATGACTACGATAATTTCAAAATCTATGTCCAAATTCCTGCGCATTTGAGTTATTAAAGCGACAAATGAAAATAGTAGTATGACGTCACGATCGCAATGTATTACTAAAGTATCTCCGTCGTCACTGTTTTAATCGCTTTGTCGTTAATGAAATTGCTCCGTTGCGAGTAAAAAAAAATTAGCAAAGTGTGGCGTCGACGCAATGTTACCTTATCGACGTTCATTTTTTTGAATCCTCCTTGCAATATTTTAAAGTTTTGTATGTATTCGTGTTCCAAATTCGTCCGGAATTTGACTCTCTTAAGCGGCACACTGCCGGGAAATAGCATATCCATGAATTGGCAATAAACGGCGCCGGTGCATAATTCTTCGATTTTGGTGAAAGACGATTGCAGACAGTCGTTGACCCACGCCAGCATGTCGTGACGACTGAGATTATCCGTCGTCACATTTGTCGCGTAAACGTTGACAGCCATGTTGTTTCGTTGTTCTTCGTCATGAAAAAATAATAATAATTAGTAAACGAGGGCATTGCATTGACGTGCATAACTCCGAAAAAGGTGTTGAACGGCTAGTAAGCTACGATTCTATAATTTCTGCCATATAAGGTCGTCGTACAAACGGAAAAAAAAGGCCTGCGGAGACTCAATAGTTTTGATATCAGTGTGACACAAATTCTCAGCGTTCCGTCAATTCGCTACGAGTCGACATTGAGAGAGCGAACAACGGAGCGATTTGTAATTCCACAAAACATCGCGTATTACACAGAGAAACGAATACCCGCGTTTTTCGGCGATACCGGTTCACGAAGATCGTGAATTAATCGACGAAATCGGTAATGCTAGTAAAATCCATTGATACAAAAAAAAAGGCCGCATCGGCGTTTCGACGTACGAGACTCGGTCGGTTTTGCTAGGTTAATCGTATACGTGCCACGCAATTGGGACGTATTTAGAATCGGCGTAATGAGATTCGCCGACACGGGGGAATTCGAGTTAAAAAGACGAGTCGTACCGGGGAAAAAAAAACAGCAGAAGTTTCTCGCGGTGTCCCTAACCGCTACAGGTTCGTTTTTCGTTTGGCACCATTCGGCGAGCGGTGAGCGATAAAAAAACGTAGCTAACGCGAGGATCCCGAGGATCGGGGATGTCCTCGTACGCGAGACTCCTTTGTTACGGTAGAAAGGGATAAGAAATGCGAAAGATTTCGAGAATTCTTGAGAAACAACTTACCGATGCCACACCACTAGAGAGGATACCGCAACACGGGAGTGGTTTCCACGCACGTAGGGTTCGTCGTCGATGACAAATGTGCTGGACGACACGATCGTTCAAACGCGCGCACACACACACACACACGCGCACACAACGGCGAAATAAGTAACGGTTTCTCCGTTGGTGATTGGCCGATCGACTCCGGGGGCAACAACTATTTCGGCGGCCTCGATCTTCCGTCGAATTATACGCGATAATTTCGAGGATCAACGGGTATCGTTTATCTCTCGTGGGGTAATCTCCCGCGCGGATGTATTTTTTTTCTCAATCTGACGCGCTTTCGACGTTCAAAAAAAAAAGGGTAGCGAACGAAAATTTTCTTCAATTCTATCTGTCAATTTGCTTGGGTGGGATTAACAGACGAGCACGAACATCCCCCTAGCGAATTCCAAGACGTTCGGCTTAGATCGCAACTGTTCGGAAAAGGCGTCCGCGGACAACAGCGCCGCTTTCCTCTTTCTCCTTTCAAAATTTTCGTCGCTCGCCAATGATCTTCGACGTTACTATCAAGACCCGCTCTGTTTGGCTGCGATCTAGAGGGAGACTGTAGTTGACCCACCATTCGCTGACTACATTATCCCATAGCGTAGTATATATATATTATTTTTTTAACTTTTTCGTACGTACAAGAAAAAAAGAACACGCACGCGTTGCTATCCGAAATTCGAATGAGTCGCCAGGTGAAACCAATAGCGGATCGTACATTTTTTTCTTTTTCGCCAAAAACAACATTTGTGTTTCGACGAAATTTTGTATAATTAATTAATCGGAAATAAATCGATATGGGAGTTTCGTTTTGTGGCATATATATATATATATTTCTTTGTTTTGACAAATCTCGTATGAAAAAATTCGAAGACAGATACAATTGGAGGCACGGAATTCGGTTTGGAAGAGTCAAATCTCACATTTCTTTTATCGCAATAGCGGCAAAAATTTCGACGAAGGACAGGCTGTACTGTGCGAGATCGATGTACGGCACGTCGAAACGATCGCAAAGATCCTCGAGGTAGTAACGATGGAGAACGTAAGAAAGGGTTAAGCTTATCACGTTGGAATAGCCGCGTTGGAGACAAGCGACGACGATGGTAAATAATTGTACGACCATAACGGCGCCGATGTAAAAGCGCATCGTCCTGCGACACTTCTTCCGCAATAATTCGTGAACGATCGGCGTGACCCCGAGAAAGAGCAACAGTTGCTGTCTCAAGGTCTCATTCACCCGGCATCGCATCGATATATCAGTGGCGAGAAGCGCAAACGGCACGGTCTCGGTAACTTCCGAAAAGGCATCGTACAAATTTCGAAAAGTACGCTTTCCCGTCGAGCTTTCCGACGTTCCTGTAAGCAAAAGTTATTTTGGCTTTAACGGGGAGGGGAGAAAGGCGCATCCACAAGCCATATTTGGTCACACGGGATCCAAGAGTACTTGGCGACGCATCCAAGTCATTGTTTTTTTTTTTTTTTTTTTTTTTTTTCTTACCAAACGTCAGAACGCCGAGAATGGAGTGAAGGAGTAGAATTTGAAAAGCTCCTGCCAACCATCCGCTTTCATTGGCAAATATCGAATACGGACTTTCGAGATATCGGATGCAAATGAGGGTAACAATCAGTTTGAACAAATGGGCGACGACGCTGCCTGCATTAGCCATTATTAACTTATCACAAATATTTGTATATATTATATATATGATATATATATGTATGTATATATATGTGTGTGTTTATATAAATGTGTACAGGATTCACAAAATTATTTCTCTTAGTTTGACTAGCATAGTTATTATTTTTTTGTCGTAAAAAACAGTTCGATAAAAATAGCGACAGTCAGACCTCCCCTATCGACGGAGTGCACGGTGAAAAAAATCTCTCGATCATGAGATTTCGAATATGTTTTTTTCTTTTCGCGTCAGCGAGCATTCGAACAGAATGCGAACACGAATACGCGCGGACATCGACCGATCTCCGTGATTCGCTCGGCTCTCGGCGCACGAATTTATTCGAAAAATAAAGCGTATCACTTGTTACGGAAGACGAATCTCGTGGAGGCGAGAAAATCAGTGAGGTTAGGCTTGTAGATAATTCACGAGTGCCGGTTTACTGGGGGGTGGGGATGGGGCTGAAGAACATGGGAAGAAATTTTTGATGCAGCGAGAAGACTGCGACAGACAACGGGAATGTTACGCAGCCACGTGCCGCCATCTTTGTACGAAATGCCAAACACGACGATGGATACACGAAGTCCCCGTGTCAACACAACAACGGTCGTACGATCGATTTGTGTGTAAAGTTTCTCGTAGTTACAATGTGAGGAAAAACGTGGTAACGAAGTGTGTTAATTCTCCTTCTTTGTTTTTAATACATCGCGGACGCTTCTTTGACGAAATTGACATTCGATAAAAATTTACGTGTATCTGTGAAATTTTGTGATTATTGCTAAAATACGAATTGTGACGCGCAATGGTCGAAACGAAGGAGAGACTGTGCTACGAGAACAAAATTATCTTAGCGCCGATGGTACGCATCGGAACGCTCCCCATGCGACTTTTGGCTCTCGACTACGGCGCCGACATCGTTTATACCGAAGAACTCATCGATTTCAAACTCCTGCGTTCCACGCGTCGAGAAAATGGTAATCTACTTTACCGATATACGGGTAAATTCCCGACAATAACGATGTTTCTTTTGTTATTTTTTTTTATTTCACGAATTATTCAGATGTTTTGGGAACAATCGATTACGTCGATCGAACCGATGGAACAATTGTTTTTCGCACGTGTCCGCGCGAGCGGAGTCGCGTTGTTCTGCAACTCGGCACGAGCGACGCGACGAGAGCGTTGAAAGTCGGTCGGATGGTGGAAAACGATGTATCGGGAATCGACATTAATATGGGATGTCCGAAAAAATTTTCGATCAACGGAGGGATGGGAGCGGCGCTTTTGCGCGATGCCGACAAAGCTAAGGATATATTAAAAACGCTTGTCGATGGCCTAAGTATTCCCGTCACTTGCAAAATACGCGTATTTCCGGAATTGCAGAAGACCCTCGAACTGTGCGATGTAATGATTTAATTGTTTATGTTATTACGTACGGTAAAACCCTCAATTAAACGGGCAGCAGATTATTAACGTGAGTTGCGAAGACTCGGTCGGTAACGAAAACTGCACTAACTGCAATTTAAAAACTATAGATACTTTACGAAAAACAAAATTGTGTTTCCCTGCTGAGTAATTAGACGCGGGAAAAAACTATTTCAATTTTCCTCAAATGTTAATTTTTTTTTACCGACTGAGCGGAGGGTGAATGAGCAGCAGGGTGTTTCAGATCACCTTAAACTTGCGAATTTTTTTTCTCTCAATCTTTCGAACGCACATACCGATATTCTGATGAATTTCACGACCATCGAGATGATAAATTTAAGGCGATGTGAAATCTAATTGAGGTTTTACCGTATTTAGTTAAGGCGATATGAAATTTTTCTGATCGAGCGCAATAACAAAAATTATAATCCTTTTTTTTAATGACGCAACAATTTTTATCAAAATTTTCGTAATTATTAGCATTCATACAAATGTAAACGATAATAATAATAATAATTTTCAATTCCTCCGAAATATTTGAAATCGTTGAAAAAAATGATTTATCATCGTTGTTGCATCTTAAGTCTATTCGCATCGTCTTAAAAAGCACAGTTCGATCGCCATAACTTGGGGGTAATTATTATCAACAGAAATTGGTATCGTCGGGGATATCCGCGATCACTATACACGGTCGCACGGTTGACGAAAGGCCTCAGCATCCAAATCGCAACGAAACAATCAGCGCGATAGCTAAACACCTATCGATACCTGTGATCGCGAACGGCGGTTCGAAAGAGATCGAGAAATACAGAGATATCGCAAAGTTCAAAGAGGACACCGGCTGCAGTAGCGTCATGATAGCCCGAGCCGCTCAATGGAATTGTTCAATATTTCGTCGTAACGGCCTATTGGATATGGAGGATATAATCAAAGCGTATCTAACGTACGCAATCGATTACGACAATGCACCGTCCAATACCAAGTATTGCGTACAAAATATCATTCGCGATCTTCAAGAATCCCCGCTGGGAAAAAAATTTCTTGCTACTCAGACATTGGAACAGATTTGGTATGGGATTTTTAATTTTAAATAATTTTCCTGAATTTTTTTTTTTTTTAGAAATTTAACTGATTTCTTTTTTTTAACAAATTTAGTTGATTTTTTGTTTTAATAAATTTCACGGATTTTTTTTTTTTTTTTTATAAATTTAGTGGTTTTTTTTTTAATCTATTTAACGGATTTTTTTTTTTTTTTTTTTTTTTAATAGCGATGTTTGGGATATGGGCGATTACTGCAGACTTAAGAGCGAAGAATATCAAAAGAAAGGTTTGCAAGGACGTTTCCAAGTGACTCCAGCATCGAGAGATATTTCAAACGGCACGGGTACCTCGAAGCGAAAACACGAGGATGACGAATTGACGGTGATGCGTTGCGCCTATATAAAAAATAATTATTCCGCCGGTGACGAGTTGCCGAAAACGCGACTGTTGCGATGGATTCGAGAAAATAGAAAAAAAATGCCTGCCTACGATACGTGGTCTGAGGACAAACTTTTCCGGTCTATCGTCACCGTTGACGGCAAAAAATATAGTTCTACGTTTTGGTAAGATACGCGCATTATATATGCATATCGAAATTTATATGCCTAGTTAAGGATCATTGTTAGTAAATAAAAAATAAATAAAAAATAATATAAATATAATAATGAAAAAATTTATATATTTACGATATAATATAAATTTCAGGGAAAAAAATAAAAAATGGGCAGAACAAGGTGCGGCACTGGTGTTCCTATGCGCTTCGGACGTAATCGACAAAGCGAGTTTGCGAAAAAGTGGTAATCTGCTTAACAGCGATTGTCAGGACTCTATTCCCGCGAATAACGAAAATTCATGACTTCGGCATATATTATAAAAAAAAACAAAAAAAAAAAAACCCCCTTTAAATACCGATGTACGATAATTGTAATCAGAATCTATTTTCAATAAAGAAAACATTTCATTACGTTGCAATCAATGGCGTCTGCATTATCGCAAGTTTGCGTTGTAAAAACTATGGAAACGCTCGGCGCTCACTTGCGATTCTTTATTTATTCATTCCCCGACTAACACTTTACCCCCACTCCGCGCCCTTCGAGATTTTTATCGAAACGTTATCGCGTGCACGTTCGTGTCGAAAGGGTTAATCGATTGAAAAAATAACGTCATTTTTACTTCGGGCATTATTTCGAACTCGAAACGCAAAATGTATTTGTTGGACGGCGAGCTGACCTCGAGTTTGCAATCAATCGCGATAAAGATCGACAATACGTCAATGTCGACTCGTGAAAAGCAGAAAGGATCATTTTCCATAGTTTCGCATGTTAAATCGTGTAAGATACGCCCTTCTGTTTCTCAGCGGACGATGCAATACATAATTATTTCAACCGTGCGCCCCTACCGCGCGCATCGGGCGCCGGAGGCAGCGTAAAAGGACTCACTACTTTCTCGAGCTCTTCGCCTACTCCGGTCGACAACCCATAGGACTTACGATGATTAAATTACCACGAAATTATCGAGGATTCACTTCGAAAGGATCGATGTTCTGACTCAGGGAAGATCCTCCGTTACTTTGATGTTCGTTGATTCAGTTCTCAGTGTAATCTGCAACGCGAATGAAGCATCCACGACGAACTATTTTAGAGACGCGCGAAAACAGAAAGAATATGCCGATTCTTGTCATTCGAAGCGATGAATCTCGAGATATATTATCTTGCTGGATACACCGGATTTACAAAATATTCATTATTAAAACGATTCACGAGGATTCTAACGAGATCTTTCGAGATTATCGGCGGTTAAACGGGAATGACGATCGCGACGCGTCCGGCCATTGTCGATTGCTGACGAGCACTGCGCGCGAAGACCTCCTGCCGGGGGGCCACGTGGTGCACGAGGCTACGGTCACGTACACGTACAGACGTCACGGGTTCCATTTTGCTAATAACTAATAAAGTTAATAGTGAACGATACAAATGTTTTAACGTCCCAAAACACGCATACCGAAGAAAAAAAAATGTTTCGCGATTTTTGTTTGTGATGAGCGTGCGTAACGCGCCGAGTGTATCGTAAAATACGTTTGGATTTTAATACGGTTAGTATTAATTTCGCGAACGAACGCACGTATCGCAGATCGGGACGGTTTATTCGGCGAGTGTAATTCTCCTCAAAGTGCATTAGAATTATCACAACGCTCGAGGGTTTCCTGTGGCCTCGAGCCATCATTCCCGATTCCCTGTGACGTATCCGCGAACAATTCGAACAAAATTCGACAGGATGAAAGGTAAGATTTTGCTCACTAGTGCACGCCATAGAAAGCCAAACGTTGACGATGTCGTTCTCGACAGCACAGTCAAACTCTCACGCCATAACATATCCGCCTCGATCACGCTCGCTGTCTCAGGACGTATTTATCTGCCTTTCGATATATCGTCGATGCAATTAAATTCAATCGCTCTATGAACTATGGTAGGTATTCCGATAGATCTAATAACGCTCGTCCAACATCGACGTTATTTCGTGATTATAAAATAGCTGTGTGTTATCACATCCTAGTGACACGTATCGATTTGTAGAATATATGTTTCTCCATCGACGAATTCACGATGTATTCTTTCGTTACAGCGTTGACAATTCATTTTTTTGCCGGGTTATTGAAAGGATAGATATAGTTTCTCGTAACAGAAAAAAAAACGCGAAAAATACGTAGCGTCCATTTTGCCGGAGATGAACTATACATTTTTATATTACGATCCAAAGAAAAAGTATTATTATTGATAACATTGTAATCAATGCATCTTTCATTTTTCGTAATTATGAAAAAATAAAAGTTGCCTTTTTTTTTTTTTTTTTTTACGAAAAAAGAAAGAATCGGTCGCAATCGTAGACGAACAATAAATCGTTGTGACAGACGTGTTTACCGAGAGTATAAAACTATTTTACGGTCGATTTGGTTGGGGATGAACGATAAATTTGAACGTCTGGTTTTCGGTCAATGAGATCGACAAGATACGTCATCGGAGGCGCCTTTTACATATGCGGCTCTTAATTGCGCTGTACTCACGCGATAGGTTGATTTTAAGGAAACTGAGGAGTCCGACGCGAAACTGGATTAGTTCGTCATCCGGAAACCTGGGTATCTCTACTAGGTAATGAAAGTGCGTTCGATGAAAACTTTTGTTTGTTTCTGTTCGTTAAATCGCGGTTACGCTCGATGCAGAGATCCGCGTGTCTCGCGTTCGCGCAAAGGAACGATCGTAGATCTTGCGAGTTTTAGATACTCGAGACGTAAATACGATCATAATTTACGACAGGAGGGATATATGTATAGCTATAGCTTGTATGTACGATTGTTACCGTTTATCGGTAAAGTATTTCTGGCGAATAACTACAAGAAATTGCATGTTGCCCCCGGGGCTTTCAATGGAATATATCTAATCGTTGATATGTCAAGCCGCGGAGGAAGTACACAAAACTCCACCTGTACATTATGCTCGCGCAAGATCACGAACGGTGACGGATGTGAGGTCGAGAGAAAAAAGTAATGCACGCCGGCTACAGCTTGAGTTGCGTAACGAAGCTACTGAATGATAGTTGAACTCATACAAATTATCGATAGTAATAGTAGGTATATATAATAATAGTTTTTCAAATCACGAAGAAAATTGAAAATAGAAAAGTAAAAATTAAAAAATAACAATAATAATAATAAATATTATCACTATTAATGATTTGATTTTAAATATAATTTCTCACTTTTTCGGTGTAAATTTCCTCCTTTCCTTCAACTTCGTGATATTTTAATGTTTTTTCTAAAACATCGAAAAATAGGTCGTCTTTTTTTTTGCTAATTTACGAACGAAATTTAATAAGTTATACGTTCATATGCATAATTCTGTACCGAAAAAATGGGTAAAAAAAAATTACGCGTGAGCCGCAGAATGGGAGCGCGAAATATAAACTAATTGAAAATAATAATCGGACGATGTGGAAAGGATTGTAACCTATCTTTTTATTCGGGATATTCAAACGATTTTTTAATATTCGCGAATTGAAAATTCCATTTCTACGAAACATTAGAGGGTTAAATAAAATGTTGCAATATTTCTACACCGCATCGCTGGAGATCGAGGCTATCGCCTCGAGACAACGGGTGTCTAAAGGGCGGTATATCTATCGTGTCGAATTGATCAATTCTGATCTGATAGATCGATAGCCGATTTGCTGTGGCTGAAGGTTTTTAATTCCCACAATCGTGGGGCCGCGGTATACGTCGTCGTGATATCATTATTTACGACGAAACAAAGAATAAACGAGGATAATTTTTCGTGACGCTGGAATATCTCGAGCGACGAAAAAAAAATGCCTTTAGAAAGGCCGGTGTGTGTGTTCCCCGCGGGTCTCTTTGCGGTGCGAAGCGACGACGACGAAGATCGAGAGTCCCTACCGTATCTCGTATCGTAAACTCTCGTAACACGTGTATCTATATCACGAGACCCACCCGTGTATAGTATAGTGTTGTAGTACGCCGCGCGCCTACTCCACGCCGCTCGGCCACCCGTTTTACCACCCAATCTTAAACTTGGAAAAAAGACTTCGAATCGGTATAAAAGGGGGGTGTGTCTCACTGTAACTCCATCAGTTTCAACAGCAGCAATCTTGCGATCGCATCGAAGAGACTTTGCAGACTTCGGTTTCACTATGAACGCTCTGGTGAGTCAACGATTCTCCGTATTCTTTCTTAAGAAGGGTGTATCGTCACATTCTCATCTAATAGTGAAATTCAAAAAAAAAATTTAAATACTTCGCAATAGCCAAAAAATCTGAAAAAAATTAATTCTATAGGAGTCGCTAAGAACACTGATTTTTCATAATAATGATACTAAAAAGTTATTAACAAATTATTTTTATGCATTTTTTTTAGTATTTTTCCTAATTTTTTGAAATTCCGTTTTTCGAAAAATGTTCAATCGGTATTTGCGAATCTGTTCGATCGACTGACCGAACTTTTTTCGAGTGTAATGCGTTGTCTTTTTGCAAAAAGATTGCGAAATTCGGGTCTTTTGATCCATTTAAAAAAAGGTAAAGTTTTCTATTATTTCGATTTAATTAATAACTTTTTGACATTATTATTATGAAGAAATAAACGTCATTAGCACCGTATGGTTGATTTTTTTTCGGATTTGTATGCCATTGGGTTGTATTCAAAATTCTCTCCGATTCTGACTTTTATCTAAAAATATTACGATACATCCTCTTTAACACAGAAACTCATTAATAACGTGTAATAAAATAAACGAAAAATTTGAAAAAAAAATTTGTACAGATAATTTTCACCATTCTTGCCCTCGCCGCTCCAATTTACGGCGACGAGAGCGCGGAAATTAAGAAACAAGAGAAGAGAGGAGTTGTGGGAGTTGGTTACGGAGCTCATTATCCCGGAGCGTTCGGATCTCACGGTTTGACCGGATATGGCGGATACGGAGCGTTCGGTGGTCAGTAAAATTCAACGATTCGCTTTAAACTTCCGGTTTTTACTATTCCGTTCTTACGGTCTCCTCGATACTCGAAGTGAAATCTCGGAAAGTTGATATTTTTTATAAGGACAGACGAGTTTACCATATCGAGAATCTCATTCTGAATATCCGGTTTTTTATTCGACAAAAAAATGTTCCATTAGTTGATATTTTTAAGTATTTACGTTTTATTAACAGGTTTCGGACACAATTACGTACCGAGCGCACCGCTCTATGGAATTGGTCACGGAATTGGACACGGAATCGCAGCAGCACCCGCGATCGCTCACAGTTACGCGGCACCGCTATCCCACTACTCTCACGGCTACAATTCCGCATCCCTGTTGGCCGCTCCGTGGAGAGGCGGCTACGGTGGTCTTCACGGTGCCGGTTTCGGCAACGGTATCGGTTACGTAAATGGCTGGTAAACGGAATCTCTCCCCCGAAAAATAAAAAAAATCTCGCAATCTTTTTCGTCTCTTCCATCCCAATGGAAAAGGCGAAATCAATTCACCCCCTTCTCGACGTTCGATGTGCCTCTAGTTACAATAGAGGGTAAGGATTATACAATAATTTGTCAACCACCGTCTTTCGATTAAATTTATTTACATTTTACATCATAGTATTTATCGAATTTTTATATTTTGGACCCATTTTTCCCGATACCTCACTTATCCTTAAACGATCCGCTTAATCGTAAGAAAAACGAAAAATAATTGGTTTTTTTGGGGTGAAAAAAACCTTTGAATGACCGATCAACGATTAAACATTAAAAAAAAAAAAATGAAATAACAACTGAATTTTTCTATTTCGGACCCATTTTTCCCGATACCTCACTTATCCGTAAACGATCCGCTCAATTGTAAGAATACCTAAAAATAATTGGTTCGTTTGGGGTGAAAAAAACCTTTGAATGACCGATCAACGATTAAACATTAAAAAAAAAATGAAATAGCAACTCAAAGGCAAATTATCTGCAAAATGGAACGATAGTTCTTCGTAGTTATTTTCTGATTGCACAATCTCGCGAACATCTTGTGCCTTAACTAGGAATTAACTAAAAAACAACGGCGATTGGTATCGCCAAGAATTCATTACTAGTGATTATTTATCGAGGCGTTTTATCGCTGCATTTTGTTTCGCAGCAATACGTTCTGCTTTAGAGTAGAACATCAATTATCCGAAGCGTCAATTATCCAAACGATGATTTGGTTTAATCCGAACGAGTGGACGAATGCATTGTTTCGCAATGTAATGCGTTCTAATTTTCCCGTTTACTTTCGTCACCTCCATCGGATTTTACTTGTATTTTTTATGACTCAATTTTTTTTTTACGATCGCGAGATTTGGCAACGAAATGCTGAATTTCTTTCGTAATATCGACGAATATCGCGGACTTTTTTTTCGACGCGAATACTTTTAAAAAATGATTTTTATCAACTGTAATTCGCAATAATATGCACTTTCAAATTCTAATAGAATCATCGCGCCATTAATCGATTCTTATTAAGTCGGTAAAAACGATTACCCCGTGTAACACTCTGTGAAAATTTTGGATAGAAATACAGAGACCTACATTATCGACGAAACGCTTCAGTATCGATGTTTCCGCACAGCTGTTTAGCGTCTCGTGTCTCCGGGAGATAGTCGGTACGGGGAATGTCGACGGACATTCCTCTGCGTGATAAATATTAACTCTGTATTTCGATTATTCGTCTTGAAAAATGAGTTTCATCGCTAAAAGTTTGTCGGGTATCGCGAATGCGTTTCTCGGCAAGTCGATTCAAGGTAATTATTTAAAAAAAAACAAAGATATCGCGATACTTTTTTTTCCTGTATTCGATTCAATTATTAACCTCAAATTTTTTCGGGAAAATATAATCCGAACGCAATTAAAATGATTCCACAATAAATTACAGGCAACATATCCAATGTCACGAAACAATACCTCAACAATACGATTCAAGGTGATTATTAATACTATTTTAATCATTATTTACAATCGCGAAAAACGCCGCGATAAAAATCTCTCGTGTTTTTTCACGCGAGCGATTAGTGTACCAATAATATTATCCCTTTTTTCGCGCGATAAAAAAGATTGAGTTCGAAGATTTTAAACGCTATTCCGTGAAATATCCGTGAAAGGTTCGGCGTCGTCGTGTCGAGAGATTGTGTCGCTGACAAAACCTCGTTGACCCATTTACGTGCAAAAATCGTGCGAATTCCGGTCGAAAGGGATTTATTTCAGTTTCTTACGGCTGCCCTTCATTCTCGTATACAAGTGCGACTATTATGTTGTCGAAAAGAAACGAAACGGCCAACTAAAGAGTCCAATGAACATCTCGCGTTTCTCCCAACAATCCTCGAGATACGAATCTTTTACCGGTGGTTTTAGCTCCGTTTGCTCGCGTATAGAAAAAAAAAAAAAAAAAGAAAAAAAGGGTGACCCGCCGACGTTGGCGATCTCAGCCCGACAACCCCTTGAGCTTAAAGAGTAGGCGTAGACTGGTCGAGTGCAGGTGAAGGGCTGTGCGTTTTACTTCCCCAAAAACGGGGGGTTTACTTTCCCAAGACGAGAAACTAGCGAATCGCATGGTCCGGCAGTTTTTCGCATTCATCATCGCAACTCAATTGTAGGAATACATCTATATATATATATAGGAAAAATTCGGGCAAAATATATGGGACAAAACTAACCTCGATACGGGGCAAAATGGGGAACCGTAAAATAAAAAATCGAAGTTACCAATCGGTGTTTAAAAAATGAAAAAAATCGTAGAATGCGAACCGCCATATCCATTTTCGACGAACGCAATCCCAAAAATAATGGTATTAGGGTTATTCATGAAGTTCTAATTTAATCGGTCGAAGAGCTTCGTAAATAATTTTTTTCCTCGAAATCCTCGAAATATTTGTTATATGCATTGCATTCGGTAGTAAATCAAACTTATTGCCTCGGAAATCCCGATAACACCCGAAATTTCGTGGTCTGTCCATTTTGCCCCAATGTTTCCTACATACATATGAATGTACGTAGAATCGAGAAAATACGCGAGGCTCCGAAAAATTCATACAGCTTTACCTCTTTGATCCCTTGTGAGTGAACGAAAACTCGGTAAAGATGTCTCTCTCATCTCTCTCTCTCTCTCTCTCTCTCTCTCTCTCTCTCTCTCTCTCTGGTTTTGAAATCGCAAAAAGGGACATCAAGCAAAGGGAACTGTGACGCGGTGAGCGCGCAAGAAAGAGATCCTTCCGAGTATACGAGAAAAATTCCCGTAGCTAAGTAGGAGCCCCCAAATCGGTGGGAATTTGCGGAAGGGGTGACATGTCCATTTGCGGTTGACCGGTTGTCGAAGACGGGGGAAAGAATTTTTGGCGAGGATCGCCAGTTTTTCGTATTTCGCCTGTTTATGGGAAAATCTTTTCACGAAACACGGAATGTTCACCACATTTTTCGTCAATTTTTCCATATATCTTAAGACATGTGCTGTTCAGCATCATACCTATCGATCCCTGCAACTCACGTTCGTGATTTCGCGCAGATCTCTTCGTAAATTCCTAAGCATTAATGCCACTGTACACCAACAGCATCGGTGTCTCCTTAATTCCTTGACGACCAGTAGGGATTAGAAGAATTTCCGGCAGATAAGACGCTCTCTGCGGGTCAAGCCTTTTGCCGGTTAATAATCGCGGACTACTTAGATAAATTTTAACGTGTTACGATACAGGAGTCGATCATTAAACTTTTTTTTTTATTGCGCTGCGGATTTCCAGCGACCTTTCGTTTTTTTTTACCTCGTCGACGCTTAACCCCTTCGCGTAAGGGTGGCGTAAATATGCGTCTGGATTTTTGACGATTCATTACCTTCATACGGTAAAAAAAATGTGGTTCACCATCAAACGACACTTCAAGATAATTTTAGAATTTTCTTCCGAATTTTTTCACGATTTTTTATAGTTGAATGGATCAACTATAAAAAATCGTGAAAAAATTCGAAACGAAACGACACTTCAAGATAATTTTAGAATTTTTTTCCGAATTTTTATAGTTGAATGGATCAACTATAAAAAATCGTGAAAAAATTCTAAAATTATCTTGAAGTGTCGTTTCTTTGATGGTGAACCACAATTTTTTTAGACACTTCCGCATTGTTATTACGATAAAAAAAACCTCAGTGTTGTGAATGGTTAGCAAAATATGTTAAAATACAATTATTCGGTTAAAATGCACACGAAAAACAATCTGAAAATATAACCAAAAAAAAATGTAAAATAAAAAATATATTGAAAATAATAGAATTCATCTAAAATAACAAACTAACGACAAATATATAATAAAATGATTGCATAGAACAGAATCTTATCAAAAAGACTTCGATCGGGAAAAAAAATCGAAAGATCGGAAAGGGAGTCGGGAAAAAAAAAATCATTCTAAACCCGCAGCGCAGTAAAAAAAAAGATAATCCGTGATACTTAGTTTGACTTGTTTTTCATCATTCGATCGATTTGCAAGAAATTAATGCGGTTTTTACGATATTCGAGAACGATGAATCATTGATATTTCACGAAGCCGAACGTACGCGTTTCAATCCGCAATAAATTGAGTTGTAAAGTTTGCTCGTCATTTCTCGGTATTGCGCTGTCGACGAGCGGCGAAAAGAGAATAATTTTATCCTTTGAAACGGGATATATACGTGAATGCGACAAAGGAACGCGCAACCGTAGTGCATTACCGTAGCAAGCGTAGTGCATGGTACGTGTACCAACAAGTAACGAACGGAGTCGTACGAAAAATTTTCGCAATGTAATCTTACGCATTGATCGTCGGGAAGAAAAGGGTTGGCTTCCAGGATGGATAATGGGGCCTTTGCTGGTCCTCTTGGCTTAGTTAAGTCCAAGTTAGGTAGGATTATCCGCCAGTGTGCCAGGTTTCGGACATCTGTCGTATTGACGGACGGTGGTCAGCCGAGCCATAGGAGGCTACAACTCCAAGTGAACAACAATAGATAGAGTTCGTCGACGAAGTAGGTATATATATATATATATTAGAAACATCGCGAAATACATTGTTGCGCGTCGACCAAAGACTGCGAGATACGAATATCGCGTGACGACCGTACCGAGACATTGACGATTCATTTAATACGCGTATTGCATTAAATTATAAAATCATTAAAATTCGATGACGAAAAAAACATCGAAATCGGATGAGCGCGGATTTCGAGTAATGCGCGGCCGTTACGCATGGAAAAGGGTCCGCGATTTGTCGGTATCGAATTATGCATATAGTTATAGTATTTTACTCGTAGTTTTTTTCTAATTTTAATTCCCAATTAAATTTTGCTGAGAAAAAAAAATCGAAATTCAATTTTGTAGGTGCGTTTCTTTTTTTTTTTTAATTCTATCAAAATATTAAACTTTCAATTGAGATTTCGATAAAATTCAATTTTTTTTTTTTGTACCGCGAAAGAGCTAAATATTTCGAAAACTCTAACATAGTGGACTCTTTTTATTCGCGCGGTTACGACTTTAGTTATGGTTTTTAGGCTATTTTGGTTCGAAAAAAAAAAAAAAAAAAAATTTCGAAAAAAAAATAGATCGAAAGTTGATGTCCACGTGAATAATCAAGCAGGTAGCCAAATCCACCCCTTCCGTTCCCCCTAAAAAGCCATCGACAAAAGAGGTGTCCACTTCTTTCCGGATAGAAAAAAAAGAAGAAAAAAAAAAAAAAGATCGTTGTCGTTGTTATACTCGCTGACCACCGACCGTGCGGGACTTTCCTTCGCAACAATGTTACTTAATAAGCTTAAGAACGCACCAGCGAGAAAGAAGATTGAGCGGAGCGCACCCCCGGCTTTTAACCGCTGTCGCATTCGTCGAGAGACTCGGGCGGGTCTCCCGAAGATGTCAAACGTCCGTCATATTTGATATTCACCGGGTTGTGTGCTGCGGACCGATGCTTTCCAACTCTGTGACTATTGCCCGCTTCTCTCCGTCTCGTTTCACGGGAGAGACCCCGTAAGATTATTTGCGAAAGAGTTTTCGCTCTTCTCGGTATATACCGTTAGCGATGAGCTCTCAAAATCGGTACGGCCCCGAAGTCCCATTTTCACATCCCTCTTCTGCCGCTGTTGACAATAGAAGAACTCGAAAAGCTTCGGCTACCAGATCTCCAAAGTACTGTACTCCACTGTAAACTCTACGAGCTCATCGAACAGCGTCACTCCCATCAATGATGTCTTCTCTTCTCTTCATGAACACGAAATATCGAGCCGATCGATCGTGAGAGCTGTTAGGTAAATTTTCGATCCACAAATACAAGTCAATCGCGTTACGCCTCAAGCTACGACGCCGCATATCGATGGAATCTCAGTGATGCATCGCATTAGCCTCGCGCAACGGTGATTTAGAGAATCGTTGAGTAACATTCGGTTTCATCGCTTACGAAAACTAATGCCTCGACAATCGACTTTCCATGCAACAATGTTTCGTAATGTAAGTTATTATCGATTTGTTTTATATAGGTTTCGGGCAAATAAGAGAAATGAGTTTGTCGTTGTGGCAAATGCACAGAAGAGGTCCTCACAAGAAGAACAGACCGCCGAGGCGTCCGCTCGATGGAAAACCTTTTGCTAAAGGCGTCATTCTGAAGACTCTGATTAAAAAACCTAAGAAACCAAATTCGGCAAACAGAAAGTGCGTTCTTGTGAGACTATCGACCGGCAAGGAAATGGTGGCTTACGTACCGGGCATTGGGCACAATCTTCAGGAGCACAACATCGTTCTTTGCAAAGTCGGAAAGCTTCAGGACACTCCGGGAGTGAAGATCACGTGCGTTCGCGGCGTTTACGATTTGTCGCATGTTGTGAAACAGGGACCCAAGTAATTGGACCGTTTTATTCGCTATGTTAATTGTTATCGGACTTAATTATGAATAAAAAAAAATTGAAAACACCTAAAAGAGAGAAAAATGCGTTATTCTTTGTCATGTATTCTTATGCTATGATTGTTATCGAACCTCGAAGCGTCGCTTTCGAAAATGAGGACGTCGAGCGACATATTCATTACTCGTAAGACACATCGTTATCGATCGTAACAATTTTCGAAATAACTTCGCAACTCAATATCCATCGATTTCTCACCGCGGTATTGTTATACCTCATGGAAATTTTTCTATCGAAAATATACGGAAGAGTTACATGAAAAAAAGTATCTGTAATAAATATATTGGGAATATATGACTTTTTTCGATTTTGTGTAATAAAAATTTTTATTATATATAATTTGTTATATATTTGATGATATATATTGTAAAATATATCGGTACTATACAATTTTTTTACAAAAATATTTGATATATATTGGATTACAAATATATTTCGCGATACACTTTTTTGCATGTGGCTATAGTAAAAAATTTCAAAATTAAAAAAAAAATATTATGATCGAGACATTTTTTATATGATATAAATATTTCTTGAATATATTTTCAATAAATACATTTCCATGGGGCATAGAAGCCAAACTCGGCGAAAATTAATTGGCAACGCTACCGATTTTTGGCTTACGGAAGACGCACACCCCACTGAGAAAATAATTTATTTATAGTTAACAAATATACAATCGGATACGACGAAATAAATATTTAGTTATTGTTACCAAATCACAGTTAAGCTTAAAAAAATTTGTTAACTATTAACAAATATTGTTAAATCTCATATAACCCAATTAAATATTACGGTGAGAAAAAAAAATCTGTTCAATCAACTAAATCGGCATTTGCGGATGTCGAAACAAATATTCGATTAGTTGAATGAAATAACTATCACGCCAAAGAAAAAAAAAAAGTTAATATAACTTATAGTTATTATAATTAATAATGTAATTTTCTCAATTATCGAAATATTAATTTTTTCCCCCCAAACGCCGATTTAGTTGATGCAACCAATTTTTCTTTTTCCCGATACTTGGCGTAACATATATTTGTTATCGATAACAAAATATTTATTTTCTCGAAGTTAATTATAAATTTATTAATTACAAAATAAAGTAATTTTTCTGTGCCGTTTTTCGAACATCGAATTTTGGCACTCGTCGCCCGCGCATTGAATTCACCGCAAATCGCGTAGGCATCTGACACACATTTCCAATTTTCAGGTCGCACACATGCATCCCGCGCGCGCGGGCGTGCAACCCTTCGTTCCGTATTACCGTAGTATAATATAACGTGTACCGTTAGCTGGACCACGCGTCACGATGCATAATGCATTTTGTGCAGCGCGTCGCAGAGCTGACAATGGGGGGTGGGGACAAAAACCTTACTGATGGGTCCTTTCGGGGTGCACAAGCCCCTTCGTCTCCGGGTTATTACGGAAGGGTTGGTTCGCAGGCTCCGGTTCCTCTATTCCGCATCTGCGGATCCCTGATCCACCCACGCGACCACTGCCCATTGACCATATGACATGCTGACCAACATCCCGACGTTTCGGGAATAACGGTTCTCAGTCGAGATATAAACATTTAAATTCCATTCAATTAGCCTTCAGTCGAATGCATTTTTATCGTGAATTCATTGCTTTGCGAATAATTCGGGGGCCGTAATTATTTTTTTACAGGATTAAGTGATAATAGTTATAGAATGTCGGAACGTTTTGCGGTATTGTTTAGACGAGAGAATTGAGAACCTCGTAGATGACCATCAGTTCTTCGCAGGGGACGATGACGATTGCAATTCGTTGCACACGCCAGACGTTCCAAAACTCGTTCGCAACCGCATTCGCGGATACATTTTCGAGGCTATCTAAGATATATAGTTATAATTGTGGATTATACGTTTATTTTCTCTACTGCCGGTCATCGCGGTCAAATAATTACTCATTCTACGCTAAGCTCGTGGAATGACGTAAGTTGCGATCGATTAAGATCTTTTCGAGAAATCTTTACGAAGGACTCATTGAAGCACTTTACTACAAAAACAAGTTGCACTTTTCGCGGACACAGTTAAAATCGCTCGGACGACACAAGGTGTGCAAATATTTGTTTATCTTTCCATTCGTTTGTTCCGAGGCTTTGGAAGATTTGACAAATATTCTGACCTCTTTTTTCGTTAGCGAAGATTCGAGACGCGAATTTGTTGACAAAATGAATAAATGGAATTTTATTAAAAAATAGAATTTTTGAAAAGTTGTTAAAGTGGGAATTAAATAAAATCATTTTAGAGATTTGGAAAAACGACTTCTACACTGCAACGGAGAGTTTTTGCCGATCGGGAACTTTATTTAATTATTTTTGTATATTAACGATATTCGGATTCTAAAAATAAATTTTTTAAAAATAAAAAATACTAATCGTTTATATTCAATACAACTGTAGACATATGTTGCAGCAACTGAATTTATTATTTTGCATTTAAAACAGTCGTTGCTGCAATAAAAAGTTTTGTCACAAATAAAAATTGCTATCGCCTTCAATGATAAATAAAATAAATTAAAAAAATAACTACACACGATTTCTTTAAGTGTGTCGTGAGACGTCATGCAGGTATAACAAATATAGAAAATTCTTGAAATGAGTATTCGTAAAATTTATTTTTACGCGTACTATCGGGTAATTGTAACGTCCAACAATGAGCTGCGAAAAAGGGATAACAATATTCGTAATCCGTACAATAATCCAGTGTCAGTATTATTTTTTTTCTGAACTCTCGCACTCCGAAGACTTACAGTCGTTAACTCATTTAAACAGTTTTCGAAGTCAGCACCCTCCCCGATTCGGAGTGAAAGACGGAATGAAAAAAAAATAAGAAATGCGAAGTTAATCCGATAGCTCTATAATCGAGTTTTCCTTAATCCCGATTGTAAAATCCCTTCGACTCTTTTCCCTCCAATGCTCGTCGCGGCAATAAAAATCGTTCTTCTTCTCGGTTCCTTTGGGCGACGAAGAGAACGGGGGAGAGAGCGTTCGTTTCTCCGTTTTGACGAAACTTAAAGAAAAATTCCCCTGCGTCGCGTATCTTTTTTGTTTTTCGCCTTTTCGGTTAAAAATAAAATTCTGTACCTGGTATACGAGGATTGGTTTTATAGTTCGAGACGAAAACGAGGTGGAATAGTAATAGCAACCCTCCCTCACAGCGTTGCGATGCTTGCGGGGGTACGGAAAAGTTTTCTCGGTGACTCGTTAACGGGAGAGTCGAAAAGAGAGGTTTCTCGAACGAACCGGTTACTTTTATTACGGTTCTCCGCAACCGATCATTGAATCATATTGTCTCGCTACTGCCTGAACTAACAAACTCGCGGTAATCCCATTTTTCTTCGATTTTTTTTCTCGTTTTTTAAAATAATATATAAAAATTTTAAGACGCAAATAAATCGAAAATATGATAATAATAACTTACCGGGTCCCTTTTTTTGTAGAGAAAAAAAAAGTGTATAATAAAAAAAAATATATATTTATTTGTAAAATATTATAAAATCTTTTTTTAATAATATGCTATATAAATTTTCAAAATGATTTAATTCGTCAGTAAATAAATAAATAAATAAATAATACCGTTCTCGTGTACTCGAGCGATCGCGATATTTGGCTTACAGTCGATTGAACTCAGATTCTCAGTGATCTCAATAGTGAATTCGTCCAAATACAAAAAAAAAATAGTTCGGCGCCATGGAAAGAGAACTGGAAGAAATTCGAAGCGAAATGACCATTCGCGCGCGAGAATAGGTGCGTAGCTTTCGTTCGAACAAAGATAAAACCGGCAGTAGCGCCGCTGCAACTCTTTACCGTAAAGCTTAGTAACCGTACACCGCGCCGCGAGGATCGCTCACTCTTTCCTTTCCTCTCTCCTTCTGCTCTCTCGTCACGAAACGTTTTTGTCATCTCTCTAACGTGAATAGCGGTTTTTCCCTTTCAACTTGACAACTCCCGCGTCTCCAAAAATCGTCCGCGCGCGCCCCGTCGATTTTTTCTCATCGCGATCACCCTACTCGACCCGTTCTTCTCCTTTACTACATATGTAGGTGCATACCTACCTCTGCGAAATTTGGCGCAAGCCTTTCTCACGGAATATACAAGCTTTGCCCCCAAAAATATTTCACGAAAATGCGATTTCGATAAAAATGGGAATTTCAATCGTTTTACGAAAGACCAATACAAATAATAATGATTAATATATTTCAATTATAATTATTATAAAATATTTTTTTTTTAATTTAGTCATATAAATAATAATATTACAATATAATATATATAATAATATCATAAAATAATAAACATTATATTAAATTATATAATTATTAAATTTTATTCACATTATATTTTTTTTTATAAATTTCTCCTCGAATTCCAATATCCATCGATCTTCGCGATGTAAAGTTTAATATCTTTATATTCGCGAGAATGGATTTTTTTTTTGTACTTCGAAGAGACAGTCTTTAGGTGTTCGATATTCCTCAGGGAAATGGAAGCGAAAGACGGGAGCATTTAGGCCGCCAACGATTATGACGAGTTTCGGTGCTCACAGCCAAAATATAAGCTCTCAGTTATACTCGAGAAAAAAAAAGGATCGAATTCAGTTTTCGTTGAATACCCATAAGAAGAAGCAAAGATAGATTTCCGTGGGCGTGTTCGAGCGATCGACACATACCACAATTCGCGAGAATGAAAACGTTTCGGAATAGTTCTGCGAGGAAAGGAGTTTCTTGTGTGAAAAAAATAAAGGGGTGGTTTGGTTCCCTCGTGTCCCGTTGGTTTTCACACAGCGGCCCCGATGGGCGTGTGGGCCGGAAGTATGCAAATTTCGAAGTCTGTTGGCAAAACTTACTCGGTGGTCCGGATCGCAAGATAAATCGAAAAGTAATTACCCACCGAGAGAAGCGATCGGTTGTGCGAGAAAGCGGGAGTATCTTGTGGATGTCCTGCGAACGTCTTAATGTCGTATCCGGTCACCGGTGCATCTTCTCTTTCACCGGGGCGCGAGGATCTTTCTTTTTTTTTATTTTTCGGGGTTTTTTTTTCTGTCGAAGCAGAGATCCGAAAAAGCCTTCTCGATCTATAGCTATTAGAAAGGCTAATGGACCTTTTCCCGTAGCGCATCCTGACGATTCCGCTGGACCTCCTGGTGATAGGCGACAGGACGCAGCATCACTTTCTTTTCTTCGATATTACAGTAAAATTTTCTTTCATTTATATCCCCCCGGCGCCAAACATTTCTTCGTCACTTACATTAGGGCTTTCGAATACACGACAGTAGACCGACGAATTATTGGAGATATTTGTTGGGTAAATATTTCGAACCTCGAGAAAAACATAACGATCTATGTAAACCGTAAGACTAACTGTGAGAGGTTATACGAGGCTAAGTTTAAAGCTTCACGTGAAAAACTCCGCACGCCTTGGAAATTAAAGATGAAAATCTTTTCGATAATTTTGCAATTCAAATTGACGCGACAAAAAAAAAACAGGTATTATATATTGCGGCAAATATTTCCGGAAATCATTAATTTCTATAAAAAAAAAAAAAAAAAATTGCCGTAATCGATTATATTAAATTATTAAACATTTTTTTATCACTTTTTGACGATTGAAAAATTCTTCAATAACTCTGCTGAAAAAAATCGATGTTTTCACTAAAGTTTTTACGATATGATACCTGTTAAATTTTTTTCCGCTGATTGCAAAATCGTTTTTTATTGAACGCCCAGCTGAATATTCTAACAAACCCGCGTCAGTGGCAAAAAAAAATGTTTCTGACGATGCTGCTGGAGTTCCGTAAATATATCAGGTAGTGATTCGACAGGGCGGTTCACTTCGCTTTCTAAGGAAGAAACATTGCAAACGTATTATTGCAGTGCGACAACGAACAAAAACTTGGCGGCGGCGGTGCACCAATTTTTGTGGACTACTACTAGGTGTCTAGCGGTCGCCACTTTTATTGCACTCCTTTCGCTCGACTGCGGAGGGGTAGAACATTCGTGTCTGTTCTCTATACCTGCAACGCGCCGATAACTTTTCATCGAATATATATGCCCTTCAATTCTTTTGAACGAACACCCTAATCTATTGTTACAATTATTACGAGCGCGTCAATCGTTGGACAATTATTCGTAATCGAAAAAAAAAAAGAATGCATACAAAATCGTGTATTTGTTTTCCGAATCGAATTGCGACACGAAACAATAGCTTTCGTTGCTATTCGCTTGATAATTCGGCGTTAACTCGCTTTCGGATTTTTACTGAAATTCAAAAACCTTTTCGCCGCTGAAAATCCGTTTCATTAATGTCACTCGACCGGGAAATATTTGCAAAGCGGGCAATAAAAACTGAAACGGGGCTAAAGAGGTATACGACAGGGTATAGTAATAATCGATTATTGCTCTACGAATGAATGGACAACGAGAGAGCCACGATGTTGCGACTCTGTGGGCCCGCGTACTCGCAAAACTCTCGTTTTGCCGAGGGATGTATCCCTCTCAGTGCGTAAAAGAAAAATTATATAGCGCTATACTATACTACCTTCGGGCCAATGATCGATTATGGCTTTCTTTTCAACTCGGAAACCCGAGTTAAATCGAGTGTCAGCGGGATATGTGGCGTTCCGTTACGCGACACCGGAATTCATAGCCACCCTGCATCGATCGATTGATTCTAAATGATTTTTCAATTGCGACTAAATATAGTCGTGAAAATGGGTGCAATTTTTTTTTTTTGCCGAAACTCTTGTGGGGAATTTATACGGTGGAAATTTTTTATAATCTTAACAAAGTTTTTTATTCGTAAACTTTTTCTCGTCAATATTATAAAAGATATTTATTATAAAAGATATTTGTAAAATAAAAAAAAAAAATTTGTGAAAATTTACAAAAAATATTCGTAAAGTATCTTTTTTTTTTAAATTAATAAGACAAATTATGTGGACGTTGCTCCGATTTTTAAAATAATTCCGATTTCAAAATAAAGTTTAATTCATATACATCGCGCCCCGGCTGAGTAATATAATTTTTATTTATTAGTTCCAAACTTACCGTTTTTTTTATAGTATGGGTATTATGCCGTTTTTAGCTTAAATACCCCCTTAATGTACGAAGTGTGAAATTCTCGTCGTATTAATTGACTCCCGTACTGGTCGAGACGCATGGTGAATGCGGTCCCCGAGTCTGATAATACAATACGCCTTCGAAACGATATCGTAACAAATGCTACGGATTATTCAAGGTCGTCGTTGCATGATCGACCCTCGAGCGATTTCTAATTTGGAGAACTCATCGTCGCGCAGTCATTCGAAGACTTACATAAGTATTAATGCATCGCGTTCTGAAGAGCTTTCAAATTCACGGTGTCTTAAGGTCATAACAATAGGTTTCCGGAACCTATAAATATCGGGGAATTTGCTGCCTAAGTAAATTGAATCGAAATAATGATGTGTATTAAAATTGTCGACAACTATTATATGGTATTATTTTGTGTATTACTTTGTTGTTGTTGCAGCAAAAAAATCAACAGATATAATTAGAAAATCGTTATATATTGTGTATTTTGTGTAAAATGTAAAATAATTACAAATATTATAACGGTATTTCTCGTGAATCTTAGATTTTCTATACTGTTTTTTTTTATCGAATACAATGAAAAAAAAATCAGTTAAAACCGCTAAATCGGCGTTTTGGAGTAACGAAATAGATATTTCATCGATTAAAAGACATACTTAGGTTACTAAAGTAACTGTTAGTTGAATTACATGCTTTTTTTTCTCACTATGACAATTATTTAATTCAATAACCAAACATTTATTTCGCCATCCGGAAGCGCCGATTTACTGGAATCAACCAATTTGTTTTTCTATGTATTTGTAATTAATTTAATGAAAAAAAATTATATGCGAATTTCAGCGGGAAATAGGTTGGTATACTTTATACTCTTTACATTGCGGACATTCGCGTATATTTAAGTAACATTAAAAATAGATAATCGTCAAACGCGATAATAAGCGTGGAGTTTCCTCGTAGCTTCGCATCTGTGACAAATTCTCGTGGGCTCCTCGGTAGTGTCAGATTTTCGCCGCGAAAAAATTGAGACGTTCCGCTCGTAGAGAAGCGTCTAAAGATCGAAAATCCACCGTGCATACACAGGATTATTATTCACCGTTAGACGAAAAAAGGAACAGAAGTGAGAGATCGCGCGTCCGTTCGTTCGTACTGTGACGGTATCTGAGGACAGATGCAAATTCATCCGGAGGGTTGAAAAGCGCATTGGAGACGGGACCGCGCGAAGCGTCAGTGCGGACCGGTGTGGGTGAGTTTTGTAGCTTACGCCGAAAATTCGTATAACGGGTTGCGGTTTTTCACAACGAAAACCGTGAGGACACTACCATTGAAATGTGGGTTATGTGGCCAAAAGAGCAAAAATTTGTATACATGGGAAAAGAGGCGGACCGGAGCCGTCGTTGAATGAGATGCCAGAGTCCCAGGCTCCGCACAATAGGGATGTATGCTCTCGCACCGCCGAGTGCGTTCAGTACGGACACTTAGATCCTTTTAGAGGAGGCCTACCGTTTGCCACCGTTCGAGAAATAAATTCTCCATGATTAGAGAACGCGACGACATAATAACGATGCTTCCTGCGTATATACGAAGTATACGAATGAATAATGACTCAATTCTTCGACACGCGACGATAGCGTTTTTACTTATATTTGCTGCTTTCGATTAATTATTTTTATCAAATTTCAAGATATATTCCAATATATTGTAATTTCAACGTTTTTTTTTACATTTTTTTGAATAAATTTTTTTTTTTTATTGTTAACATTTTTCATTCTTATGTAAACGATTCCGTGGATTGCGTGGTTAAGGGGAGGGGATCTATGTGTTTCAGGCAAAAGATCGTATCTTTTTTTTTCTCAAAAATTGTTTACAAAAGTATTTCTGTTAATGTAAAATACAATTTTCAATTGCAAATATAAAAAATTGTAAAAAGATTTCCAGATTTTCGAAATGATATTTTTTCATATTTTCCATTTAAAAATGAAATGGAATTCCGATTAATCCGATCCGATTAATAAATTTTGTTCCATTTGATAATTTAATAATCAAAAAAATAATGTTGATAAATTTTCTGTTATTTATAAAAAAATGATATTATTTTAACGAAGTATAATTATAGAAGGAATTCGATTTTTTTTGCAATATAATATCTTTTGATTTCGTCTGTTTAAAGTAAAATGGAAGTTCTTCAATTTTTGAAATTCGTTCCTGAAGATTTTTTTTACACGGTAAATTTTTTCTATACGATTTTTTTACGGAAAAAAATATTGAAATCGTCTCTGATACAGTGATTTGGGTTCTCACCAGTAGATATACGATTTGAATTGATATTGTGCATTAAAGATTATGCATCAAAACAAACCAATAAATAAGGATCACCTAAATGGTCCATTGGCGACGAGACGCTGACAAATTTATCGCCGCAAATACATATAATAAATATGTATACTATACATATTTTGTAGGATACACGGAAAAGTCACCTTCCGCCATATGCTCTTCATTTTCCCGGAGAACAAGAACCATTAATATTATCCTTTTGGTCCCAACGAACTACCGGGACCCCATCAGCACGCGTGCGTCTCGCCCGATCTTTGTCACTCCTTCACTCTCGTGCGTCATCGGAGAGAGTTTAACCCTTTCGCCTTGGGGGCCCCCCGTTCGACTCTGCGCGTACGCGCGCTCCTCTCATTGTACATGAAAATTTCGCAAATTTCACTCGACATAGGTAAACGTGAAAATGGCCTTAAGGATATTAGTATAATTTACGACGTCTTTACGCAAATTCGCGATTCTCACAGTGGGACACAGAAGCAACGAGGGAACGAAAGGGGTTTTCTCGCACAGGGTAGCAGCTTCGAGAAACGCGGCGAGCGCTTCGGTGAGATTTTAGTGAGAGGAAAGTGAGGGGGGGAGGTACAGGGTGTGCGGTCATAAATCGTCGGTGAAATGGGAAAACAATAGGGAAGCTTGAAAATATATTGCAGAAGAGCTTCTTGGTGCCCAAAGGGTTAAGACATCGTTCGTGCCGTCACAACCACCACCATCGAAAAACCACCCTTTCTCGTGCTGAGTGGTATACCCGATCGAGGCATATCTCCATTATAATAATATAACGTTGCAGTACCGTGTTTCTCGGCTACCGGGTCTCTCGACAAACTCGAATACTCAAACCTCGGAAAACCTCGATTCCGAGACTCGATGTTTCGACGTTAGAAATATCGTGGACAGTGCACCGGAAGACTAAGACGAAGGATTTAGTGGGCCGAATAACTGGATTTCGGAAAAGTCCTGTGAGGCTTCTCCTCACCGCGGGGGGTGGCCGAGACACTTGGATGGATTAATTTAGTGGGAAATCGGGATAGGAAAACGCGACTGCGCCTATGCAAGGGGATTTTGGCACACATAACAAGCAAAAGGATCTTCTTGGACACTGCAGGACACTTCAGTTTGCCGTGTGGCGCAAGTGGGTGGAGCACTTTGTAATCTGCGGGACACGCAAAGGGATTTAATAGTTTCTTGTCTTCCAAAGGAAGAAACACATTTTTAATAACAAAAATGCGCAGTTATTCCCTCGTGACTGAGGCTATCGGAGAACATCGCGAAGCTTCGAGCTTCGAGTTGGAAAACAGTTAGAAAGGAGCAGAGAAAAACGAACCTTTTTTCCCTGCGCTGTAAGAGAAAAGAAGACTCGACTCCGTTAGCGGTTTTTTTGTTTTACGACCGTACCGTGAGTTATAAAAATTCGAGGATTATCCGTAAAGGCTTCGCGCGAGCATCGAGTACCTCTCGTTTTATCGTAAAACGAGTCAAATCGCTAAGTCAAGTAAAACTCGAAATATCGGTATTGTTATTGTATTTCTTTATATTTGGACTTAGAAATGCGGTCTAAAGGATTTAAAAAATTGCAAAAGTTAAATTTTTTAATTTTTTAAAAATAAGGTCAAGTGGTTTGATTTAACATTAAGAATTACCAAATCCGTTATAATGTTAATTAAAACCTCGAAATAATCGTTTAACGATCGAATTAGCGAATCTTACATTGAAAAAAAATGTGTTTATTAAATTTCGAGATAATCGTGCAATAATTCAAAGATTATCCTGTTTAACCCGTTTAAGCACAATTTAGCACCGGCGTCGTATCTATTTGAAATCTATTTTGTAGTCGCTAAAGGTACTTTTGAAGGTATTTATTTTATTTATTTATTCGATATTTGTGATCATGTAGCACCATTGCTCTTCTAAGAATACAAATAATTATTACAACTTAAACAAAATGGTCTCCGGAAGTAAATAATTTTTAATCCTTTAACGGCGAAATAGTTTTTCCGTTGAAAAAAAAAAAAAAAATTGTCAGCTACTCGGATATATTTTTATATGAAAATATGTAAAAAAAAAATAAATTTTAAACTTTTCAGACAAAAAAAAACTCATGAAACTTTGATTGAAAAAAATGGTTTTCTTTGTTTTTCATTGTAGTTAAAGATATTGTATCATAAAGAATTTAATAATAATGATAAGCCGATCGGACTGTTGAGTCGTTTCTTACGATCGCCGTTGGCACCGAAATGAAAAAAAAAAACTTCGATCAAACGTACAATAACGAGCCGAAATACCAGCGAAATAGTTTCGGAAAATCGGTGAGTGACGGACGCGTGCCACCCCCACCATTTCTGTCTCTGGTCAGCCAGTGGTCTCCTGTAAACACGAAACAAGTTCCCCCTCCACTATTTTTCCAAAATCCCTTCTCCCGCGACCGTCGATGTCTTACAAGGGGTTGAGAGGTATATAAGCCGAAGAACCACCCCTTCTCGTCATAAACGATTTTTCCTCGCCGACTCGGACAGTTTGCCGGTCGCGCGAATACGCAGTTAGCGAAAGCGAACTTTACCGTCTGTAATCCGCGCAGTTAGTAAGGCGCAAGCGATATTCACATATTTTCACGATACGCGACAATAAACGCGAAGTGAAATAAACAACAATCGAGACAGAAGAGAGAGAGAGAGAGAGAGAGTTCGACTTGTGTTGTGATTCAAGTGCTCCGATAGTGACCTCGAGGATTTGTTATTAGGTAAGAACGGTGTTTATTTCAATCTTGAATATTCCTTCTCATTACTTCGGCGTCAAGCAGATTTCCAATCAATAATAAATTCCTTTATTTCTCCTTCATCTATATAAATACTTAAAATGTTTACCGATCTTTCTTGTTTCAACGAAGTGACACTCGTATACCAAACAAAATTTGAAAGTTTTTCGTTTCGAAAAATCTGTTTAGTTGCACGTGAAACGAAATCGAGAGACACAATTAGTAAACGCATAGAAATATAACGGAACTTTATTAGAAACTCGTAAAAGTATTTCTCGGTAATCTTTTATAAATCGAATTGCGTTTATCAACGCCGACCGAATTATACTCATCGTTTAATGGCGCGCCACGATCTCTAATCTCGTTATCGTAACGTTACAGTAAAATCGTTATCGTTCCACAAACGAATAATGGATTCCTACGCTCGTGTATCGATGGACTCGAGTGACGAGGCGCTGGACTTCACATCGTCGACGAGAAAGGAGACGCGTCAACAAGCCACCGAGTCACCGGTTCTCGATTTGTCGTGTAAGAAACAGGAGAATACGGAACAGACGAGCTATCAGCACGCACCGTCGTCGTGCAGCCTGAGCCCTGTGTCCTTCGAGGGACATTCTCGTTCGCCGATTATCGAAAACGCGAGTCAACATCAATTGCCGTACGTTGAACACGAGAGGAAGAGTCCCTTCGAGGGAAGAACCTTTATGGTGACACCGCCGTCGGAAACCGATTCGCCAAAGAAGCCGAAGTACGAACCGATTTACAATCAAATCAACAGCCCATCAGTTCCTCCTACCGATCTCATAAATCGGTATCCACTCATACCGATCGGCCTTCCGTTGCCGGCGATAACGAACGCAATACCGGTTATGCCGATCGGCCAAACGGACGGACAAGTCATCAATCCTATTCAACTTCCGGTTTCAACGACCGTTAACTCCGCGCTACCGATTCACGAAGTTGCCAGTCCCATGGCGTCACCGGATATCGGAAAAAAAGCACCGAGACCCTTCAAAGCGTATCCCAAAGATCCGCTGTCCCTGACGATGGGAACCGCCGAACTGATGTACGATCAAAACTCCAATGAGGCGTATTCGGAATTTCGCAAACGAATGCTCGACTCCGTACGAAGAACCAACGAGGGTACCAATATTAAAATGCGAAGAGTCACCAAGAGTCCCGGACTACCGACCAGCACGATGGACGACAAAGACGCGGCGTACTGGGAAAGGCGAAGAAAAAACAACGAAGCCGCCAAAAGATCGAGAGACGCGAGAAGAGCGAAGGAAGACGAAATCGCGATTAGGGCGGCTTTTCTCGAACAAGAAAACATGAAATTAAAATACGAACTTGTCGCACTGAGAAACGAGACTGCGAAACTCAGGTGTATGGTATACACGAACTGATTAATCGTTAAATATCGTTATAAGTTATTTAGAATAATCGTCGTTAGTATCCGCTATTCGTACGTTAATTTCGATAAATTCGTCGATACGAGCCGATCTGCTCCAATTCTCAATGCTTGCAACAAGAAGGCAAAAAAAAAAATAATGTAAAATTCGGCCAATCTTCGTTTCTTCCAAAATTTTGTAATTTTTTTTTTTTTCGATTTTTCTCGGCGACTATTTTGCATAATATTCATTACGCATTTTTCGATCGATGCTCCGCGAGGCACAACGAAATTTTTTTTTCGTTTCCTTTTTTTCAGACGCGTTACGAGAATTTTAATTTACTTGTTCGATGAAACAACGAAGATTGCGCCATTTGGGCTATCGGATAGTAGCTTTGTCCAAAGTTTAGATGTTTAAGTTGTGTAATTAGTCGTTTATATGATGTATAATAATTTCAATTTGTTCGTGTCAAGTTACGATTTAAATAACGGGGGTTGTAAACGAAGCGAGGAAAAATTTGAGACGCGACTCGCGTCGCTCTCGACGGAAACGAAGATTTTTTCGTTCCGGGTAAGTCATAGTCAATAGACTGTAAGTGTAAATATCGTGATATCCCGAAACATTGTTCTTTTTTTTCATTTTTTTTTTTTCTTTTTTCACTCGTCATATGCGAAGTTTGTGCGAATCGCGCGATCCACGATGTGGAATTTTCTCTTGTGTACATAAAAAAGACTGTTGCAATATTTAAGATATATTTATAAAAATAAAGACACATTTTTTAGTAAAAACCCTTTCGTTTTTTTAATTCATTGATCAATGTATTTACAAAATCGTTCAACGACTCTTTATCTTTTTTGTTTTTACTTCAATACATTATATTATTAGTATAATATAATCATTATAATTACAATTATTATTTATATATTTATATTCATCGTTTGATATATTTACAAAACGGATTTTTTTTTTTTTTTTTTTTTTTTTTCACATTACGAGTTTTAATTATTCCGGAAGCGACGCAGCGAGATCCATCATCGTTTCTGATTCTAACACATTTCTCTCCGCCTTTTTATTTTTTGTCAACGCGCTTGAATACGTTTTCTGCGCGACTTGACGGGGTATAAAAATTAAAGCGGATTTAGTTGCCGCTGGTTGTTGGGAAGGAATTTTTTTATTATCGTCGCACGACGATATTTCATCAGTCGTCATTGTGTTTTCCGCATCATCCATGCGTGTCGACGAAACATGAGCGGATGTATTTACTGCGTGCGACAAATTGCGCGCAAACATTTTTGTTTTTCGATTTTTGTTAATGTCAATTGAATTTTTTTTGGATTGAGTTTTTACGCTTTTCGATTCTTCGACTTCCATGGCGTTTTTGGCCTCCGGCTTGAATTTTCGCCCTTCGGCATCGTAGCGAAAATTCTTTGGAAATTTGTGTGTCGTTACGCAGTGATCGCGTCTCTCAGCGGGACTCGAAAATTTTTTGTCGCATTCGGACACATAGCATTGGTACTGTAAAAAAAATGCGAAATTTTACATCAAGTCGCAAAATATCGCGAGTGTCGATGACTTACCATCGGTTGTTTGTCCGCGAGTACGAGAAAAAAATTATCGTGGGTTTCCTGTATGTGAATCTCCAATAGTCGCGCGTTTGGCCGGATTTTCTTGCATTCCTGGCAGACGTAACGATGCGAGCCGTTGTAGTGTATTTCGAAGTCGATGAGGTTATGAAAGCGCGCTTTGCAACCGAATACATTGCAGGGAAATTCTCTCATTCTGAAAAAAACGTTTAATAAAAAACATTGGATCATCTCACGACGAATGATCGTTAATATCGACAGTGAAGGTTAAACGTGAGTTATGCATTGAAAAACGTTAAAACGTGTCACTGATGCGCGTGAAAAATCTACGAGAAAACAAATCGAGTACTGACACTTCGTGGCACAATTCTTCGTCGTCCTCGACGGTGACGCCGGTTCTTTGAAAAACTCTGCATGCCTCATGAGATTCACGAAAAAACGTATCGTCGAGAGCTCTTCGACCGACGCCAATTTCTTTCAGAAAGGCATCGATACTTTCTAAGTCAGAATTATCCATGAAAACTTTCGACGTTCGCGTTTAAGTACAATAGTGGGATAAAAATTCGTTTGGTTCTTTATTGGCGCAATTTTATGACGCGAGAGGCCCCGAGAAGTACTCAGAAAACTTTGTCGTATTTACTAGACTCTCGCGGCGGTTGTTTGCGTACGAAAACATCGGGTAGTTCAGTCAACGGAGTGGGGGGTGATACACGTGCACGCGGAACACTTTCCCTTTCAATCGGCTTCACGCCGCCGCGTTGAACCGACGTACTCTGCAGTTTCTTTCACGTAATCGTTCTCCAAATATGTCATTATTGGACATTCAGTTTCTCACAAAAACGTGTTGTTTATTTTATTGACAATACATCGAGTAGTTATCGTATATATATATTCTATTTAACGTTCGTCCATTATTCGAGTAACAGACGAGACTTTAGATTATCGAGTATCTCCGTCATCTTCGTCTCCAATTCATTGCGTCGTTCTACTTCTTTCCTCTTATCCTGCAACACAAGATTTCACAATTCCGTTTATCTTACACGAATGAATGTTTTTTTTTTAATTTACAAAGACAATCGTCGGAGAACGTGATATAAGGAAGAATCGAAAAGAAATCAATGGATCCCAATAAATGATAAAATAATCGTTTATTCGTACAAAATAAATAAAGCCATTGAACATAATAACTGCGCGTAATATATATTTCGTTGAATTTTAATCGAATACTGTAAAAAAAACTCTATAAATTTAATGTACCACTACTAGAAATTTTCATGCATGAATAGGTACACTAAATTTAATGTCCAATATTGATTAAAAATAAATCTATTTTTCCAATGAACTTAAAGTAAATTATGGTATATAAAGTACTTTTATAGTTAAATTAACGTAAATTATTAAATGTAAAGTATCGGCTACAGTTTTTAATACACCATACATTAATTTTTCACCATAATCGTAAATTAAATTAAATGCAACAGTTTATGCGTAAAAACATTCACTACCAGTACATTAAATTTTTAGAATTTTTTTTTACAATGCATACATTTTTTATTTATATTATAAAGAGCGCGTGAATCCTACGTGCTGCACAGGACCGTTCGGAGTTGATTGCTTTCGTTCCGTTACCTTTAGCGTCACTACTTTATTTCTGTACTCATTGACTTTAACTTGCTCGGTGTCGGTTTCCGGTTCCGCCGTAAATTTCGTCAGAACAACTTCCCCTTCGTAATTCGGTTCGTGCGGAACTATGAGAAGACCGATCAATTCTTGTTCGTCGCTCGAGGACGGAGTCGTTGATTGTTTTATCGCGCGATCGTTAGCTATCGGCGACCCGCCGTCATTTCGTAGGGTGTAATCGTCTTGACTCAAGTCGAAGAACTCGTGAGCGCTCTCAGGGTCATCGAATTTTTTCGGCTGCGCCGCGGGTTGGGATATTTCTTTATCTCGCGTATCGTAAAGATTTTCATCTTTGCTGTGTGTTTTTTTGACTGCGCTATCGCGCAGCTCTTCCGGTTTATATCGGTCCGTTTCCGAATAATCTTTGGAATCGCGAGGCCGATATATTCGCAAACGTATCGGCGGAACGTTGTCTCGTGATTTAGGGCTTCCGGAATCTTCGTGGTCATCGTAAGGCGATCGCTGTGATGGCGTTCGATCCTCCGGCTCGCTCTGCGTTCCTCGAGACTCCTGGCGGCGTTTTTCAAGGTCATCGTTGTTTCTCGTGTTTTTCCTCGATTCCGATTGTGGACGTCTTCGAGTTTTGTCGCTGGATCGAGATTCCGAAGGTTTAGAAATCGGCGATGTTTCGATCGAAGGTGATTCGTTGGTTGGCGACACATCCATGTCACGAGGACGACCTTTCGTACGATCGGTAATTCGCGGTTTTTTAACGTTACGAGTATCGTGAGTCGGGAATAGATCGGAGCCTCGAGAATGAGGTCTGGTCGGACCGGAAGTCGGTGCCTCGACGATCGAAGGTGATTCGTTGGTTGGCGACACGTCCATGTCACGGGGACGACCTCTCGTACGATCGGTAACTCGTGTTTTTTTAACATTGCGATTTCCGTAACTCGGTGATCGATTCGAGGCTCGATAATAACCGCGAGTCGGACCGGAAGCTCGTGACTCGTCGATCGTCCGCGTTTCGGAAGTCGGCGTTACATCCGAACCACGTGGAGAATCGCCGATCGGTCCGGTACTCTGAAACTCCAAAATCCCCGGCGTCTCGTAAGTCGGCTCGATATCTTCGTCCCGGATTTTCGACGAATATTTCGTTTTTGGCAGTCTAACGATTTTTGCTCTTTCCGTACTGTCGAAGGTGTGATCGAAGGGCGCCGGCCAAGCCTGTATTTCCTTACTCTCGCCTTCGTGAAGCTTTCTACCGGTCAGCCTTTCCGGTAAGCCGATGTCAGGCCTCGCGCTTTTGTGAATCTTCCGCTCGGCTGACGATCGATCCTCTTGTTGCTTATAATTCGGCGATCGATCCCCGTGTTTCTCATAATTTGGCGATCGATCCCCGTGTTTCTCATAATTCGGCAAACGATCCTCTTTTTGCTCATAAATCGGCGATCGCGCGGTATCTTCGTTCGAGTAGTGTACCGCACGATAGTCTTGTTGATTATAATTCGTCGGTGGATGATTGTCTGCTTCCGGGTCATTTGCTCCGCGATCGTTTTCTTCCGAATAATGCTTCGATGGACCATTTTCTTCATTTGAATGATTTAACCGGCGATCGTCTTGTTCTGAATAATTATTCGACGGACGACTATCTTCTTCCGAATTAATTTCCTCACGATCTTTGTGTTTCGAATAATTCTTCGATGGATCGGTATCTTCATTCGAATTATTTGCTTCACGATCCCCTTGTTGTGAATAATTCTTCGTCGGACCGTTATTTCCTTCCGAATTATTTGCTTCACGACTTTCGTGTTGTGAATAATTCTTCGATGGACCATTATTTCCGGAATTATTTGATTCACGATCCTTTTGATGCAAATAACTCTTCAATGGACCTTTATCTTCATTCGAGTTGTGTACCGATCGATGATCATGTTCATCTTTTCCCGCATGACGATTTCTCGGCTTTTCGACATCCTCTCGACCCTTGTGGAAGGACAAAATTTTGTTTGCGGTTTTCAGCAATTTTTCCGGTTCGTATACAAATTGAATCGGTTTCAAGTACGGACGCCGAACGATATCCCTGAACAACTCCTCAGATCTTGACCCATCCGGACCGCTTGCCTCACTTCCGTGTTGATGATACGACAAAATTCGATCCGCGGTTCTCTCCAACTTCTTCGGCTCGTAGGCGACTTGTATCGGTCTGAAGTATGGACTGTACTTGATGAAGTCGAAGCCCTTGAATGGCAATGGATGTTTTTCCGCGAAATTTTCGAATTTCTTCAAATCCTTCGACATTTCGACCGATTCGTAATCGTTCGAGGGGCTCATTTTTTCGTCTTCGTTGGACTCGCCGCTTGCGTCCTTGAAGTTGGTTCTTCGCGTTTCTGCGAGGGCGTTTATTGCCGTGTATGAGGTTACCGTTGGTTCCGCCATTTCTCCCTCTTCGTATTCGTATCGGGATACCGGACCCTTCTTCCGTACCGTTAATCTTTCGTATTGCCTTACCTCCTCTTCATCGTTTTTCTTGTACATTCTCGGATTGGCTCTGTGTCGCTGCACTCCCTCTTCTTCATCCTCGTTCTTGTATGTTCTCGGTTTGTCCGAGTATCGTTTCACTTCCTCTACATCTTTGTTATTGTAGCTTCTCGGTTTGTCTGGGTAATGCCTCACTTCCTCTTCATTCTCATTATTAGAAATTCTCGACTTATCTCCATACTGATTTACTGGTTCCTTATCATCCTCGTTGTTCAGGGTTCTCGTCTTGTCTCCGTATTGTCTGTCGGGCGTCTCTTCATCATCTTCTTTCTTCAAAATGTTTACTTTGGCACCATATTGCGTCGTTTCATCATCGTCATCCTCATTCTTGGATGTCTCTTGTGCTTTCACTGCACTATACTTCGTTCTCGTTGGTTCCACTGTTCCCTTGAACTCTTCGTCTTCGGATTCTTCCTTCAAATTCTTCTGTTCGTTTGCTTTGTCGTCTTCGAGATCGTATTCCTCGTACCTGACGCCTGCCGGTGGAGCGTATTCCTGTCTGATTCTTGCGAGCGGATCGCCGTCAATGCTCCGCACTGCCTGATGATTCTGCCACCAAGCATCCTTCTCTCGCGGTCCTTGAATGTTCTGAATTTTTCTCGAGTCAAAGAGTCCCGTCTCGGGGTCTTTGTAACGCTGAAAATAATCCGCAACACTGTCGTCGACTCGTCCGCCCTGTTCGAGACTCTCGCCGTAACTGTTACGCAATCCTCCGTGCACTGCGAACGGATCGTCGAAAACCCTTATGGGCAATCGGTTACTGAACGGCTTCGACACAGGTGGAATGTTCTTTGGCGCAAAATCATAGGGCTCTTTGAATCGGTTGTAGCCATTCTTCAAGTGTCCGAGTTCTTCATTATCGTGGTTATTTGTTAATATCGGTACACGAGGAGTCTGGTATCGTTTGTACTCATCATCAATTTTTTCATCGTCGCTCTCGTATCCGCTAGACGTGCTGCCGCGATCGTCGTCCGCAGCGCCCCCACGATCGTCGTCCTCCTGAGATTCTTCCGGTTTTTTCGCGTATTTTTCTGATTCACGTGAATCTTCTTCCTCCTCATTGGAACTATTTTTCTTATCATCTTCGTCACTGTTCTTATCCTCGTTTTCATAATTATTCTGTTTATCATGTTCTTCAGCATTATTCTTCTTATCATCTTCGCTCGTGTCTTCTTCAACCGATGCGTTCGATTCTTCTCTCTGCGGTTGTTTCTTCTTGGTATCTTCCCTCTCGCGTTCGTCTATCTCTTCTTCACGATATTTGTTCTGCTGTTCGACATCCGCGTTCTCTTCGGAGCTTTCGTCGTTATCTTCGCGATATTTGTTTCTCTCGGCTTCCTCCCTCTGACGCTGTTTCTGTTGCCACTGCGGATTGTCGATGTACGTGTCGCGATCGGCATCCAATGTCGGAGGATCTTTTTTCACGTTTTTCTCGTCGCTTATCTCCTTACTCTCGCTATCGTTGCTTTCACTGTTTCCCTGATTCGCGTGCGTGTTCTCCACTTGATTGACTATCCTCGGCGCCGTTGCCGGGAGTGGTGGAAGATTTGGCGCGAGAGGCAGAGGGATCGGTACGAAGTATGGCGTTAGGAGCGCCGGTTTTGTCAGCGGGGGTTTCGGCTGCGGTTGCGGCGGTGGCGGCGGCGGCGGCGGCGGCGATGCCGGTGGCGGAGCTGCGGTTGTCGTCGCATTGCCATGAAAAATTCTTTCATACTGCTGAAGATGACCCAAAAGATCGGTATTGTTGCCGAAATTAAGGACACCCGTGATTCTCAGGGTCTCTCGTTGCCGAGGGGTCATCGTCGGTTTCGCTGGTTTGAGCGTTGATAGCGTCGGCGCCTGAGGCTTTTTCGGTGGAGCTACCGATGTCGGATTTCCAATCGTCGCATACGCGATCGGCGACGTCGTGTAACCGAGCGCCTGAACCAAACCCTGAAGAATCACTCCCAGACCCCTTTTGTCGCGCGGAATTTCCGTGTTTGTCGATTTATCGAGGTCATCGATCGTCGAAAGTTCTTCGGTTCGCGATTTTGTATCATCTTCGCCGATTGTATCCACGGTGGCGATTCGATCGGGTCTCGCGTATGACGAGGCAAAACATATTATAACGATCACACACAACGAACTGTGGGGCACCATCGTTGGAAATTTTTCAACCGATTTTTACCGATTTTTACCGATTTATTTCACTGTCGTTGATCGAGGCGACACATTGTTTTTTATTTCGATACTTCAGATAACGTTTAACCGTATTTCGACTATTGGATACGATGGGACTTTCGTTTGAGTTGTTTTTGGAAAGAGAATCGCGAAGCGACTGGTCGACGTCGCGATCGTTCAGGTGACAATACAACAATGGCCACTCAGTGGCGGGGATTCATTTTTGCATAACGGCCTCGGCAAAGCCGATAGAATTGTAGAAAGAAACCGAGAGTCGCGAGACGCGGGAGAGTTTCACTTCGATTGCACGACGAGACGGAATTCTAACCCACCCGCTCATTTGAGGGAAGCGAACCGCGAAGTCCGAGGCTCTTGGGGACAATTGACGCTGAGGAAGAAAAATATATTTCACTATACCATCCAGCGACAGTTTTGTGCTCGTCGATGTTGCGGTGATAAAACGTGACTTGCCCGCTGGTCAGCGGATTTGTCACTTTTGCCGCGGCTCCGAACGCCGATCGTTAACCAGCCGATCGTTTCGTTCGATTGGGATGAAAAAAAAAAGAAAAAAAATCAACGAAATTGCGCAATTACAAACCGCAGAAATTCTCCGTGGCATTCGGAACAAAGCGTTAACCCGTTTATCTCCTCGAACTTTCTTTCATCACACGAAATTACGTTTGATAAAAATATATAAATGATCATTTCCGGAAGCTCACCGATCTCGCAGCAGTGCAATATAGTTTTTACAAATAGTTACCGGTGGGTTTTGATTGAATAATGAGAAAGGAAAAGCGATGATTAACGGTGCATAACAGTGTTTCCATTTCAACGAGGAGCCCTGATGAACGAGTCTGCGAGGGGGGAGAGAGGTACAGACCGCAGAAATTTCTATAATCAAATCGTTCGTTCGCGTACAGAAGAAGTACGGAACTTCTTACGTGTTTTTTTTTTTTTTTCGTTGATTAATCGATCGTGTCACCTCGAGGCGGCACATAAAAGGTTCGTTGACACCGTTTCGTCGCTACCGCGATCAATGGCGTGACTTCTTCGACAATCGGTTATCTAAGTACGATTCCGATAGCGTCAAAGACGATTCGAGTTTTAATAGAAAATAAATATGATTTTTGTTCCAAACAACGAATTACTGGACGAATGATTTTTACAGAAAAAAATATAGGGACGGTTTAGCGACTTTTTTTTTTGGAGATACACATTTGTTTTCGTGGGATTTTTGTTTTTCAACAATATTATTTCTCCGCGTTGAGAAATCGTGAAAAATATATTTCGAAAAAAAGTTTGCAGCTTTTTTTTTTATCTTTATTAGTTTTGCTGAGGAACTGTTGTTTTTGGTAAAAAAAAACTAAGATATTACGTGATGATGCAACGACGACTGTTGCGGAACTAAGTAAACT
The DNA here is from genome assembly GCA_934046635.1 of Buathra laborator. Classification (NCBI taxonomy): domain Eukaryota; kingdom Metazoa; phylum Arthropoda; class Insecta; order Hymenoptera; family Ichneumonidae; genus Buathra; species Buathra laborator. The sequence continues at coordinate 16,717,707 of OW203892.1, forward strand.
GAAACTTGGTACACGGGTTTGGTGAACTGCAAGGATGTTTGATATTTTATTTGGGCGGAATCAGCAAAGGAATACAATACTCGGGAATATTTCCCTTTTCCGCGGTGAAGATGTTTTTTCTTCTTACTCTGTACCGTTGGTGGACTTTTGAAGTTACCGGCAAAACTATTCTTCGACACCGACGAACATCCAATCGTCGAGCTAAATTTTGACGAATAAATTATCAGATAAATAAATGACTAATAATTTTCCAAATAAAATTAAAAAAATAATAATAACAATGGTAAGTTTTTTTAAATGATTGTTAATAATAATATTAATATTTGGTAATTTAATGTTCTTATTATTAATATTAAAGATATTTTTTCGAAAAGTAGCGACTTTCCATATTTTTAAGTCGATCGTGTTTTTTGGAGGAAAATTAATGAGAATTAAAAACATTAACAGTTCAGTATACGGGATTTCAAAACGGTGAAAAAAAAAAACGCGAAAAAACATTAACAGTTTATTACACGGGATTTCACAACGGTGAAAAAAATGCGAAAAAACATTAACAGTATTAGACGGGATTTCAAAACGATGAAAAAAAAACGCGAAAAAACATTAATAGTAATTACACGGGGTTTCAAAACGACGAAAAAAACCTGAAAAACAAGAAAAAGACGTTTTTGCAATTTGTTCTAAAAAACGTTATACTCTACTAATCTCTACTGGTTTCGATCTATTTTTCGTGCTGCATTAGACGTGAATAGCTGTTTGGTCTCAAAGTTAAGCCAGACATTGGTAACCACAATGAAAAAAAAAGATTTTTTTTTTGTTTCCGGCGCAACGCAAGTTCCTCGTGAATAGCTTTCGCTTGCAGCCTTGAGCCGCTCATGATTAGCTTCCCGGGTGGTCAATCGATAAACAAATAAACAAGAAAAGTTTACAGCGATATACCCTTCCGTTCTTCCGCAAGTTTCTTTTTTTCAACTTGGTTTTTGTTGATGCGAATAAACGATGAGATTCGCGGATGAAATGAACAATGTTTCACTGTAATAATACCCGGTTTCTCGCGAGAGTGTGAGAATAGCTCTGTAAAGACGCGGATACACATTTGTAAGTGTGCCAAACGTGGCTGTGTCGCTTGCACTGCCCGGTAGCGTGAAAGTACGTACCATTGGGAAGCCGCAAAGCCGATCGTAGCCCCGCGGCGATCAATTTCCTAGTCTGGCTCGCGAGATAGTAAGGAGAACGCGGAGCAGCGGAGCAACGGCGAGCGCGAGGGGTGTGACAAAAAACGATCGCGTGTAAGTTTTCCCAATGCCTCTGTGGAAAGAAGGATCCGCTTCTGATCTCAATGTTGTCTCGGAGTCGACCGATTGCATAATCGAATTTCATCGAGAGACAAATCGGCATGCGCGAGATACTATTCGCCGAAATCAAAAAGACGCGTGCCTTCGTCCGTAGCACAACGCGACACGGTTCGCGCGTCCGTAATTACGTGAGAGAATCGATTCCTCGATCTATTCCATAAATAACTGATCGATCGACCGGTTTTCAAATCAATGGATTCCCATAGTGAGAAGAATGATAATTCGATTGCATAATTACTCTTATTACCTTTTTTTCGTCTAAAAACATCATTAGCGTTCCATTTAACGCGAAACATTTTCTCGAGTACCCTGAGTATGGAAAATGTTTATATTTCTTCCTTATTATGTTTTTTGATTAATTTTTAGTAAAAAAACTTAAATTATTCATTATTAAAATAAATATTTCGTCTTTCTTTTTTCATTTTACCAAATAGTGTATTTTGACTAATCTGTTTTTTTTTATATGTATTCTTTACTAATTATTTCAACCGAACATTAGAAAAATTGTTTTTATTAAAAAACAACTTAGCTATTACTTTAGTAACGTTTAATTGAGTTTAAAAAAGGGGGATAATTTGGAGCGATCAGACATTTTCAAAAGTAAAATATCTACAATCAAATAAGCATCCGTAGGGTTTTTTTTTTATACAGAGACTAAATAATCAGCCTGTTGAAGGACGTGATGTTTTCACGTAAACGTTTGCCGAAAAACGTAATTCACTCGCCGAATTTCTTATTAAAAAAATATGTTTCTCAAACACTTTGTCTGACTTTATGAGATAATAGTTATCGATGAAAAGTGCGTTACCAATGTCCGAATGTGCGAAAGTGGAAAAGAAGGCGCGATCGACATAAGTCCTTGTCGCGCCAACCACGATCGTTACGAATCGCTTCGCGGTAACTTGCTCGTGCCTTCGCCGCACCATCGCCGATAAATCGATCAAACTTCCTCGTTCGGGTCTCTTTGTCAAGAAACGAGAAAGTAGGAAATCGGCCTCTCGGACGAGAATATCGTACGAACTGAGGCTTCAACCCGCGAGAGATTTTTCAATGTAAGCATTCTTGATGATTGACTACCGCCGCCCCCGGGGACCGGAAGTATAAACTCGATCAAGTAATTGCCCATCCAATTAAAAACGAATTAATTAGAAAATATAATTAAAGAGATGCCGTTGAAATTCTCACGTTATCTTTTTATTCGATTTTTTATTGCGCAATAATAATTAAAAATATCTATACATTGATTTATACATTTTTTAGTTTGATTTTATTACTTTTTAAACATTATTTTATTTATTTATTTTCATCAATTAATTTCTATTTTCGAGACCTGAAGAGGTTCGATTATACCGTTTAAATTTCAAAAAAACCGTCGACTTGTTTATCGTCGATGTGTACGACTCCGCATCGGGTTGTTACGTAGAAGATTCTGTAGATGGGAGTGGCAATCGTTGACGACTTGTCAACCGGGATTCTGGTAGTCATACCAGTCATCTAATAGTGTAAAACGTGTATCTAACGTTCGGGCGTTGTGTGTTGCGCGTGTGATGCTGGATGTTGAATTTACCATAACTTGGAACCTCGAGAACGAGAGTTGCATGGACAACAAACCCGGTATAAAAGAAGTGTCAACAGCAACGACAGTCATCAGTGTCTGATGTGTAGTGATCAAGAGTCAGTATGAAGTTACTGGTAAGAAAAATCCCGAAGGATCGAAGAATTTGGATATTCGCGCTTTGTTTTTTGCACATTAATCTAAATGATCGGAAATTATTTTTTTGGCGAACGAAGTGAAGATTATTAATTGAAATCATTGCAGTTGTTACTCTCGATAGCCACACTGGCATTATGTCAGGAGGCTTACGAGGTTCACAAAGGTGAGGAATCGAACGATGTGCCACAAGATACGACGGTTCTTCAGGTAGAACCGGAATCGGAAGTGCAGTCCGGCGATAAGAAACTCGCGAAGAGAAGTCACGGATGGTCCGGCGGACACGGATGGGGAGGCTGGGGATGGGGTCATGGGTGGCCGATGTGAGTGAATTTTTACCCCATTGGAAAACATTACATTTTTTTTTTCGCGATTTTTTATCGATATATAATTTTATGTATAATGTGTGGTATATATAATAATACGTTTTTTTTTAAACACTTCGTAATCACAATGGGTGGAAATTACTGTTACATGCCTTTTGGAGCGAAATACTTGCAAGTGTTTGGTTTAGAATGGAGTTTGAGTCATCAACTACCAAAAACTTGAAATAATGAAATAAGTTTCGTTAAATATCGGAATAAATATGTTTTTCGAAAGTACCACGCTTTCGGAGTATCGCCTGCAAATGTTACTTGAAAAACTGTTTGAAGTTACGATTTTCATCAGTGTAAAATCTTTTCTCTTCCGAATTTTGTTTTTCACGATTGTACGGGAGAACGGGCTAAATTTGGGTGCGTTTGGGAGCATTTGGAGCAAAATAGGCATATAGAAAGAAAAAAACTGAAAAAAAGTGGACATTTTTTTTTTTTAATTTGAAAAAATTCAATTAAAATAAATAATTAAATGCAATGAAATTTGAAAAAAAAAGTTGCTATGAAATAAATGAAAAAATACAAATTGCAATATGCAAATTGCAGTTGATTTTTTTTTTTTTTTTCCGAATTTCACGTAAATAAAAAAAAAAAATTCTTAGCAATTTCCCTGTTCTTGCCCTTTGCTCATTTTGCCCCGCGCTCCCCTATGTTGGGTAATATTCGGGCGCCGAATTTGATGGATAGTTTCCATACGTTACCCATTCAAAAACATTCGCCGATGCAACTCGCCTCGATGTGACTTTCGCGGGATTTTCGAGAAGCTTGACGACGAAGGGTCAATGAAAAAGCTGTCGATATTATAGATATAGTGGCTGGAGTCACGGACACGGTCACGGACACGGATGGAGTGGTGGATGGGGAGGCCACGGATGGTACGGTGGTTGGTATCCCGGATGGCCATGGTACGGAAGTCACGGTTGGCATGGAGGACACGGCGGTTGGTACGGTGGCCACGGGGGTTGGCACGGCAAATGGTAAAAGCGTTCGGCGCCTCAATGCGGTGCTAAGCGTGATCTCTACCCTTATCCCGCGCAGCCAACCCCTATTCCGCAGTCCACGATCCCTCGTACCGACCAACGTAAATGTTTCGTCGCTGCAAAGTCAGCGATTTCGTTACCAGCCTTCGGTCACGGGATATGACATCGACAGTCGTAGTTGGCTCTCCAAAAACCAGGGTACAACGGAATTTCGTAGTAAACACGAGTAAAAAAAAAAATTCGCAACGATCAGAAGAGAATTTCTCAACGAAGCTGATTCCGAGGCTGAGCACTACTTTCGAATTAATTTCACTCAAAAATCAATCGGTCATATAATTTTTTTTTTTAAATAACGCCACTTTTTCTATTTTTTTTTTTAATCTTTAAGATAATGTTTATCGCGACATGCATTGTTCAATATGACGAAATATGTATCATACGATATAAATAAAAATTGCGTGAAATTAACATTAGAAATTCGTCGAATAATATTTTACCTTTAATCGTTTCGCTATGTAAGCGCTTAGGATGTCCTCGCATGTCGTCAAATTTCTATCCGTCTCCTGGGATCAATAAACATTATTATTATTTTAACACCGATTCTCCAATAATATACACACGCGTTTACCTCGAACGAAACGTACTCTAAGAATATTCGTAAGATTTACGATTTTTTCCAATTTAGCACGATCGCGATCGGTCAGTTCCGTTACATTCGCCACCGCGTCACTCGAGTTATTCGGCAACATTTGTCGTTTGATTAAAAAAACACGAGAATATAAGTTAAAAAAAAAAAGATTTCTTTCTCGTCACGTGTGGCTCTCGACGCAACGAAATCTATACCTGTGTCGTATCGTCTCTAACTCCGTTGTCCCGGGATACCCGGAGTTCATCATAGAAACGCGAAACCCACTCGTGTTACAGGTTTCTTCGATGTCGACAAGTTACTCATGGGGGGTAAGTTTATCGGCTTCGTTGTTTCCTCGATAAGTTAACGAAAATGCAAATAATCGTATCCGCAAAGATAAGCCAGAATACGCAGGATAAATTGCTTTGATTCTTTCGGTTCCCCCTTTTTACTGCGTTCATTTAACGCCGATTCGATATAATAGCCGCTGGATAAGAATGAAATTTCGCGAGGGGATGCGCGAGAGAAGTCAATAGGGGTTAACCGTGAGCACATCTTTCGGTTCGAACCGCAGACCGTTCTAAACGAGCGGACATTGGTCATTGTGCGGCTGTTGTGACTTCGCTTCAACAGCATCCCATTGTTGATGGACCAGTTTTCTTTCGAAGGGGTTGTAAGCGATTCGAGGATCGCAATGGGTCATCGTCGGCACGAGTCCGGTCACGAGAGGCCTCAGCTTCCGTGACGGGGATAGCAGACTCGTTGAGCGAAGAAAACAGGTTTATTCCCCCAATCTTATTTCTCGGGGCATTCGGCCTCTCGCTGGACCCGACACGCGCCCCGTTGATGGCAATGGTGAGAAATGGATCGCGCTCCAGATCAGGTGGTAACTGGGTCCACGGTGGATTCATCCCTCTCGAAACTATCCCCGGGGAATGCGAAGCGTAAAGATACAAAACGGGAGCGGATCAGGTGAAGTAAACTGGTCCATCGAAACTGAATTTTCGCACCCTTATTTTTTTTACTGATGGTCATTCGACGGTGTACACTGCAGCTAAGGCGGTTCAAAGTTCAGAGCGCGTTAGGGAGAACATTAAACGGATCACAACCCATCTAAAGTGGATCAGCGCCGCAAGGTGTTCGCATTGAAAAAAAAAATATATATATATGATGAGTTGACAATCTAATAATTAGTTGAGAAAAAACTGTAAATCGAATGCAGAATAGTGATGAAAAATTGAAGTATCCCTGCAGTGAAATAAAAATAAATTATGGCATTTAAAGTACTTTTATAGTAAAATTAAAGTAAATTATTAAAAGTAAAATATCGACTACAATTTTTAATATACCGCACATTAACATTTCATTATAATTTTACATTCACTTTACTATATCGGTTTATGCATAAAAACTTCCACTACCAGTACATTAATTTCTTAGGTATTTTTTTTTATTTTTTATAGAATACTGAAACCATTACTTCCGATATTGGAAAATATATGCATGAACCGTATAAAAGATTTCAAACGAATCTGTGTTGAAATTTTAATCAACATTTTTTAATTTACTGTACTAATTGTATATATCAATACTCTTGTGTTCTACAATACCGATAGCAACGATTTTTTTTTGCAAATTTTCGATTCGTTTGCCTGATGCGTTGTACCGAATATTCGCTCATACTTCCTAATTAAGTATTAACGATTGTAATACGAACGACGGATCATCAGCGTAGGGGTTAATAATTATTACGAACTTTATTGACCGCGAGGTCTCGACGCATCTCGGAAGGGTTAATAATTAACGAGACACCTGTTACCCGGGATCGTCGCGTGAGCATAGGAGCAGTGCTCTCCGTTCTTCCTATATCGAGCGCGTTTCATCAACCCGTGGAAATAAAACGAATATATTCTTCCGAGTTTCTTGCATTACGGAGCATAAAGAACCACTATTATTTTTTTCGTTCTTTCTAAAAAGAACGGAGTCTATAAGTTTTATACTGTCGTTTGTTTATCGCACGTGAAGTATGCACCGGTAAACCGGTAAATCGTCGAAGAAAGACGAAAAATGGAGGAAGAATAACGAGTGAGAGCGACGAAAAAAAAAAAAAAAAAACACGATAGAAGAGAAAGAACGATTGAAATCGGGTACTCAATCAAAGGGAGAAGAAAACAAAGGTTGGCTTGACGTGTGTGTCACACGAGACGCCGGAACCGGCCCACATTGGCCACTTCTTTCACCCGTCCATCATTCGCTTAGCCTTATAAAGAGGACATTTTTTTTTCACGGACGACAGAGGAGAGGACATTTGCGTCGCGGCGGGCACAGGCTTTACACATACATAGGACTCTTCGGTAGTCGTCTCGGTGCGTGTCGTATACGTTCTCTCGCGTGTTTTGGGGATTCGCATATGGGGTTCCACGGTTCTCGTTGAGACATAAAGGGAGGCAGAGCTGAAGGGAGCCTTCGAGAAGCACGAGCTGCAGGAATGAGAAAATAAAGAAAGAACGGAGTCTGCAGCGTGCCTACTGCGAAACTCATATCCAACAGCTACCTGTTATATTGTGAGTACATTTACGAAATCAAAGCGATACTTTCTTCACTCGTCATACCTTTGACTTTTCTCGAAAAATATGGAGTTACCGTGCAGAAAGAATTTTTTTTTTTTTTTTCCGCGATGTATTGAGTTTCGTATACCACGATACTTCGTAAGGTTAACGAACAATTCTGCAATTAATTTTTCACCATATTACGCGCGTTTATCGACAATTCGATAGTATCCTTATCGAAATCTCGGGATCGTGTCTATAGAAGGATAAAATGTAAAGACACTGATCCGAACCTTTACGGGCGAACAGAGTCATGAAAGCAGGACTATCGAAAGGTAGCTATAGGAGTCTCGTAGAGGGGTGATAGTCGAGTCTTAGAGTGCCGCGAAGGCAACGGGTATCGGTATAACGAGGACGAGAGAAGAAGGAGATACCTTACTCGCCGGTGGAAAAATCCCCCCGCCGGTGAAACTAGTATTACCGGAACACCCCATATAGGCCGGTAGCGGGCGAGAGAGCGCGAGGGCGTATTTGTTTTACTGCCTGGTTCCCGGCATTGGTTGGGGACGTGCTCTGCATTCTTGAAATCGTGTACCACCCTTCTTGTTACGGGGGGCCCCTCCCTCTCCCCCCCGAACCCCTTTCCCGCGCCGAATAGCACCGTCACACATAGACGCGTTCACGAATACCTCTTGGAAAATGGCACACCGCGACACTCTCGGTATGACTGTCTTGTATTACGATATCCAGGATTCGCGTCTATATTCTAGTTTCGAGTGTGCGAAGTGAGCCGAACCCTCATCCGGTAAATCTTCGCTCTTTCCCTTCCCTTTCTCTCTCGCTGCCGTTGATCATAAAAATTCTTAACTCCTCTAATGGCACCTTTATACCCGCACGATTTTCACATTCGGAATAACTCCATTCGTGATTTTTCCATGTTCTAAGCCTTCGAGAGCCATATTTCAGTCCTCAGCATATATATAGTTATTACAGAGCTCGACAAGCGCGCGCCCGCGCGCGCGATGAAGAAAAATGATGAGGAAAAAAAAAGGTCGCTGAATACTCGCCGATCAATCTTAATTGTGCCGTGGAAACGACAAAAAATAATGACGATGTTGATTTGGCCCATCGAAATCGAATCTACGTGTGTAATGATGCTTTTATTTGCTTCTCGCCAATTTGGCTCAATATAATTTTTGTGCGTTTTTTTTTTTTTTTCATATCTCGAATCTCCCAATTTATAGCGTCGAGAAATTGAAAATAATTGACTCGTTTTCTTCGTAAATTAAAACGAGTATTGCGCTCTCTTGTTAATGCGCGATATAGCATAATCGCGGATAGTCGCACCTATAGATTACAGTGTTATTATGTTTTTTATGTGAAATGGAAAAAGTTACCGAATACGCCTTCTTCGTTGAGTCTCGACTACATAAAACGTACGAGTCCGGCAAGTCTCAGTGGGAACATAGAGAGAAACTCCGGTGACTTTTGCTCGTGTAAAGACCACCAGGAATGGGGTTGGAGGGAAGGGCGAGGGGAAGAGGGGAGGCTATGTGCACAAGGAAAGAACAGTGGTAGTCCGGCGTTTCGACGATCCTAATTTACGATCCGGATCTAACACGCGCCTTTACGACTTTCCGATAGGGTCGTTTCGCGTATACCGGGCGAAACGCGGGTCACCCTTCCTCCCCCGAGAAGCTTCTCGGAATCTCTGTCGTCGCGTACGTGAGAGACATACCCCCCTCCCTCTCTTTCCCTCTTTGGGGCTTCGGAGGCTTGCGATCGCGTTCGCGAAAATGGTAAAAAGGAACATTTCGTTTATTAACGAGCGCAAGAACCGAGATCTTTGGCATCGACGTTTTCAGTACTCTCGCGCGCGTTCGCGTTCGGTACACCGAGGAGTGTCGTGTGTCTCGAATCACCTCTCATGACTCTCATACGCGCGGCGCACGGAAACAATCCTCAACCATCGATTCTTAGGTACGAATGTTTTCTTGCGAGACTTCCGTCCAAATTCAAACATAGATTATTAGGTACAGAGGGTTAAAGATATAAATGAAAGAAAATTGCGATATCGGAAAGCTGAGCGATTTTTTTTGTCATCAAACGAATTCGCCCGGAAATTTCGATAGACGTGTCCACCGGACGGTTCCTAATGTTTGTCAAAACGTGAGACTCTCGCGTCCGGATATTCGACGAAATTGGAATTTTCACGCTCGTTCATGGGGGAGATTTGTTTTTTTTTTTTTTTTCGTTTTCTTTGCCTTTACCGTTTCGCCAGTAGGACCGCTGACGCATCCGTACGAAACTCTCCTCTTTTACTTCCAAACGGAGGGGTGTTAAATTCTCTGTGAGATTCGATTGGTCGCCGCGACCGTTTCTTCCGAGGAGAACGAGGATTTCCTGTTCGGAACCATTGGCGAGATGGGCAAAGATTTTCGTGGTTACGAAATTTTTTTTTTTTTCACCGCCCGAACATTTTTTTGTTACATATGTGTCAATTTTGTAAAGTTTATGAGATTTTTTATTATTAGATACGTATAATATTAGATATGTTGGAAGATCGATTTAATTTTTATTATCACCCATCGAGACTAACCGTCGATATTAATTATTGAAGTAAGTATCGAGCGTTCGTAAAATATGTAAATTCGAAGATCAGACTACGTTTGGGTCTGTCGAATATAAGGGAAGCTCACGGGTAGTATATATACCCGAGACGGTAGTATCTACCCGGAGAGAAGAGAAGAGCCCAAGTCTTATCCCGAACCTTCGTCCACCATTCGCGGATCGAGGGTCCGCGAGCATTCTGTGGGGACGAGGGGGTGGGTGGACGCATCGAGAGACGGCCGAGGGGGAGGAATAGAGAGAGGAGAGTTGGAAGGAGAATTTATAGCGTCTTTCGCGAGAGAGGACGAGAGACGTGAGAGGGTGGGTGAGGGAGGAGGCCAAGTAAGAGCCCCGTAGCATCAGAGGGAAACTGCCGCAATGCCCGACCGAGAGACCCCTGACTCCTCTCTCTCTCCCCTTTCGTAGACTCAATGTTTTCTGCAGGGTAAAGTCGGAAGTCGAACCCAACGAAGAGAGAGAACTGCTAGCCGTGGCGTGTTTCCCCGTGGCCAGGACTAACACAGACTCTCCCCATACGTCTTGCTAACAGATCGCAAAAGTATCGTCCTCTCTTCCGTTCGACGATAAAATACGAAAAAATATTCTAGCGTTTCCGTGGTCTACGAAAAAATATTCGTATCTTCGATCGACCCGATAGTAACAACATCTAAACAATATCGTTTCTTAATTTTTATAATTTATCGTGAAAAAAAAATGTTTCGATGGTAGCGAATTGGACAATTGGAATTCGGTATCGGGTAGATTTAGTTGGACGAGAGCTATGCTCCCTCCATTTTCCGAATGGACTTCTGACCCGGCTATCCCTTGGCACACCCGGGACTCGGGGGGATGCTTTTTATTAGGCGTTCTGCGCGAGGATCACCCGGTATATAAACTCGAAGTGAGGCGAAACGGTCGTATGTGTGTCTATGTATATGCGCGTATTTATATGTATGTACGATCTACTATACGCGTCGGCCGGAGAACCGAGAGCACACTAGTGGCCATGTTCGTGGGGTAGCGGGACAGCCCCCCCATTCGCCAAATTAACTGCGTTAGAGACGAGGCCTCCCGAAGCCAGCACATTTTTTACGCTTTCCACGCGACCTCAGGACCGGCCATTTTACGCTGGATTTTCTCTCGTAGGCGCGCACCCCATCTCCGACTCGTTTTTTTTTTTTTTTTTATCTCTTCTAGTAGCATAACATAGCTGCTTTACGTATAGGGGTGGTTTTTTTTGCCGCGCGGGATGTACGCGATCGAAAGGGATATAAAGCCATCGATGATCTGGGGGTGGGTTTTATACGAGACCTGCCAAATTTTACCCCTTCTCCTTAACTTTTCATCCCCCTCGTCGTACCAATCGAACCCACAAGCTTTTTCATTTCGTTTCGACAATTCGTCTCATCGGCGTGACTGGATGACTTCGCGATAGATTCGATTTAAACTCGCGTATATATGTATCTATATAAGTATATATATAACGCAAACCGCTCTGCTCTGCTAGCCGCGTAATTATTTAATCACGGGAAGCTCCCAGTGGTAAAATTGAAATCCTTTAGAGTAACGAACTTTCTGCAACTGTCTTAAAGTGGAACTATTGCTCATGCGAAATCTCGACGATAAGAACGCGATTTTAATCGGTTTTTCTATTTCGAGAAACTATCTCGATGTGATAATAGAAACTTGCCGCTTGCGCGTTTCGTTATTCCGGGGATTCTCGCGCGGTATGAAAAAAAAATATAGAAAAAAAACTTTTTGCTCGTGAAATCATTTTGGGGATAGTTAATCCTTCGTTGTCACACGCGATTCAAAGGAGCTATGGATGATTTTTGGAGCTGAATATCTATCCGAAATAAATACGTTTTTTTAAATAAACCCAACAGAACTATCTTTTTTATCACAGAGTATCGTTTTTTAGGAGTTTCACCTGTAAACATTATATTTAAAAAAAATAAAAACTAATTTTTTTAGTACGTAAAATATATTTTTTAAAATTAAATTCGCCATTTTTTTTTAAATTTTTTTTACATTTTCAATGCAATAACTTTTCCTACATATATGCTATTACGTTCAAAGTATCTTTCATTATTTTTGGGTCACAATTAAGCGATCAGTTTGCTCACCGCAATCATTTTGAATAATCAAAAGTAGATTCGGTAGAATTTCGAAGGGTTGACTCGTCAAAAATTAGTTAAATATTTTGTAAAATCCTATTATCCAAATATTTTGGATTATTTAAATTTGGCGTCGCGCCAAAAAAAAAATTGATTACTGCGGTGAAAAATTCCCCATCGACGAGTTAAAGGGTTAATAAAACGAAGATTAAATTATTGTTATCTCGTCTTCTTTGCTGCCACAGAGAAACCCTTCGACAAAGTCGTATTCCCGAAATCATATATCGTCCACAGCCTTATACAAAGAGGTCAGATATCAGTCATTCGATCGTCGTATAATAACTTTGTTGAATAGGTGATCACGTAAAACGTGATTTACGTAATTCGGTACCGATTCCTCCGATCGGTAGAGTCGACGGCGCTCGGTCCGATCTTAGTTCAAATTGAGTATAGTCCAAGTCTTACTCCGGGGTGAACCACTACTAATCCAATTCCCGAGATCCCAAGACGTCGTCCTCGCGTTGCGGAAGGGGGAGGAGGAGGGAGGGGGAGGGGGGGGGGGGTCCACGGGTGTAACGGGGGCGGATGAGGGGGAGGAGGGTGAGTGGTCTCGGGAGAAGTATGAGAGCAAAGCTGCGACGTCAAAACAGTTCGGGCGATGCGCAACGGAGAAGGAAAGCGAACGATGGGATACGATATACTCCGACGAAGTGGAACGAAGACGAGCCACGGGCCGAAAGGGAAAGAGAGCAAACGAGAGCGAGGCAAGGCGAGCTGGAGCCGAGCTCGGCAAGGAGAGTAGACGCCAAGGTATAATATCGCCTATGCAAATAGCCTTTGGACTTGAAACCGGTTGGATATACTTTAGGGCTCGTCGTCAAAGTTACCCCGGTCTATACGGCGGACTCTCTCGCCGTATATAACATCTATAGTATTCCGAAGGGTGGATAGTACGAACGAATTTTCGATATAAACGACGCGAGGAGAGTGTACTAACAAAATTTATTTTTTTCTTTTCTTTTTTACCCCGATGTCTCGTATTTAAAAGAAGCGACGAATAATTGTGACGATTATTTTTCCTCTGTAGTCGCGATGTAATGTGTATCATCGTCTTCTGTTGTACCCCCCCAAAACTTTTGTATAGAAATTTGCGACTGTTTGCGAAGAAACACAAGGGATGAATGCGAGAGAAAAAGAAAAAGAGGAGATGGGTAATTCGTGCGATAACAAAGTCGAGTGTTGGTGAGGCGCCCACCTTCACGAACGTGAAAAGTACATCAGCGAAACAAGAACGAAACGCCGGTTCTAGTCTCTCGGATCTCCGTGTGTTATTTTCTTCTTTCTCACTCCGTTGCGTTGCTCGCCAACGCTTTTCCTCCCTTTCGCTGTGTTACTTTGTCCTCTCTGTTCCGAGAATACGCTTTCCCTTTCTCCCTTCCCCGTTACCCTTAGCGAAGAAAACTTTTCGCAGTTCTTCAGCCACCGCACAGAGTCGGGCTGCCTAATTTTATGGCTCGTTATTTTTGGTCCTGGCGTTGCTTCTTGCGGAGATCGCTTTTCGGGAATGAGGAAACACGGAAAGAAAAAAAAAAAATTGCCGTGGACATGGAAGATAAGATTATATCGAATCCGTGTAAAAGCGCCCGAAAATCAAGCCGATCATTTTTCGAATTGTAATTTTTTATTTTTATTTTTCTTATCAATTATTGGAACTGACAGTAAAAAAAATTGGTACATAATTGTAGTCTCGCTATAAAATTTTTAAAATAACAACGCATTATCGTGTTTCGTATTTATAATTTTATCGTTATCAACAATCGCCCCGACAGTATGGAAAACGCGGACACGTCCCGTGCGAGAGCAAAGGGTAGAACGTGTAGACCAGTTCGTGTGGGGAGTAGGGGGTGGACAGGCGAGGAAAACGAGTCGAGGGTTGGGATATAGCCAGACAAGGAAGCAGATAGAGAACCCGTAAGAAGAAAAAAGAGGAAAGGCTGGTAGTCGGCAACATTGGGAAGGGGGTAGCGGGGTTTGGCCGAGACGAGGGTAGGACGTTTGAGGTCAGTTCGGGGCGGTTTTTTCAACCCCTGGATGCCGTTGCTGCTGCTGCTGCTACTGCTGTTACCGCTACCGAGAACGACTCGCTCAATACCGGAGGCTACCCTGCCGACTGACCAATGGTCGCACTCCAGTCCCCTCCATCGTCGACCGCTGACCAGCTTGGCGATTGGTCGAAAACCTCTCGAGGGATACTCTCCTATCCGGCAGGACGCCGACGGACGAGGATCGAGGATACTTCGTTTCCATCCCCTTCGACTCCCACCCCCTCCCTCGGCTTCTACTAGCAGACCACACCGCGCGCGTCCCGCTAACTAACCGTAGAGTGAGGACGATTATGCAACGGGTGTTCCGACGAGCTTTCCTCGTATTTTATTAAATCTCGAAAATTTAATTTTTTTTCGTCGTTTATTTTAATAAAATCAAGAATCACCGGCTCACCCCGGGGTTCATCAATATTCCGGGCCAAACATACCGTGTGAGATAGTGGCAACTGTCGACGTTTACTCGAATTTTCACTGGCGATATCGATATGTATGCAGTAGAGACAGAGCTAATAAGCGAGACACCCAGTATCCCGGATGAGCCGAGGGCGCGCGCGGTCGTGCCCGCGAGTTTGCTCAAGATGATATCGGGATATCCTTCTCCCGTTCTCTCCCCCCCGGCCGCCCCGGCAACGATAGTACGAATACCTTCCCCAGGAGCTATCCTGGCCGAGCTTTCGTTACATTTCCCACGTTTCGCTCTCCTTCCCTCCTTCGCTCTTCTCTCACCGTCGAGCAGATGGGAACTTGAAACTCTGCCAAAATTTCGAATCGTCCAGACCCACCCGACCCGCCCCGTTCGACCAAGTACCACACCGGCAACAGACTTAAAGACACCTTTAAAGTTTCGGAAACTCGATCGCTGTACCACTCTCTCGTTACCCACCGTCCTTCCCTACTCTTGCCTTCCAGCCGGAAGTATATATATCGAGAAGATCGAGCCGAAGGAGAGAAGCAGCAGTGTCACCACAGACTGGTCGAGGAATCGTGAGAATCATCCCCCCCGTCACCCCTTGGAGATCCCAAGAGGTGAAAATCCACCGCAGACTTGGAAATTGAAGTTTCCACTAATTGGGATTAATTTTCAGTATCCCATAGTTTCGAAAACGGACTCCGCGTACTTCTCTGTCTTATCCTATCGTCGAACTTCGCTTAATCGTCGATAATTGAGAATTTCTTTTCGTAAATATAGGTTGAAATTTCATTGATTTTTATCGGAGGCGATTTTTTTTTTTTTTTTTTTACGATCGAAAGATCGATATATACAAGGAAAATGTGTATATAATGTGGGTATACATTTTTTTTTTTTTTGGAATAGCCAAAGCTGTATACTATATCCTGCCGAAAGCTTTAGTTCGTTTTTTTTTCTCTATTCTCCATCCATTCGGAGATCCGTATTCGTTGAGCCGAGACCGCGGTATTCGTGGGGGTGAGTTCACCGGGACGCGCGGGGGGATGAACCCACGGGACTCGGGATCAAAGGAAGAATTATCAGGGTTCCGAGAGCGCGCGCGCGCGCGCGCAAGGCTCGCCAGGCCCGGGATTTCGTCCCGCAGGAGACTTACCACATGTAAATAAGGACAGAGCCTCTTGTGTAGTCCTCTCTACTATATACCGGAGTACCTATCCCACTGCAAACCCCGGTACAGCTCTCGTGCACGATTCTGTCCTGCGTAAATAACATTTTTCCGATACCCGACGATATAACTACTCCGCTATATATCCACCTATCTGCCTACTGTGCCGCTTCGCTTTCACTCCTTTTAACTCTAAAAAAAATAAGAAAAAATAGGTCTATACATGTATTGCCGTCGAGCCGTGCGCCAAAAAAAATGTTGTCCTTCATACGACGAGACGAGAAAAATATTACAAACAGTCAAAAGTTCGCGCAAGCTTTCGAAAAAAAAAAAAAAAAACAGCGAGAGGGTGGAGGGTGGTTTTGAAAAGTAGAGTAAACGATGAATAGAACGAACGATGAGGAATACAGTAACGATACAGGAAGAAAAAAAAATATATAGATATGAGAGCAGTAAGAAATATATATTTTTTTTCTCAATATGGCAGCCGCATCAGAAGCAGCCTCCGTTGTCCATCGTTTAATACTACCCCTGCGGAATATCCCGAGGGAGAACCCAGGAGAAAAGTTATTTTTGTTTTCCTATCCTCTCCTCCGGTTTTTTTTTTTCTTTCTTTTTGCCTCTTTCCCTTCTGCCCTCTCTGCTCTCTGCCCGGCGAGAGAGCATATTCGCGTTGCGGTATACTCGGGGAAAAGAGAAACTCGGAATGGTCTACCGTCTCGCCTACTCTCACTCGGGGAGGCGGGCTTCTGCGTTTCAAAATGTATGCAAAAGACCCGGAGCACGGCTCGCATCCTAACGCCGGGGGTACAATCCCACTAAGAGAGAATCAACCCCTTTTCGATACGATAGCATATTTTTTACATCGTATACATTCGTTTTGAAAAAATAAAAAATAACATTTTTGCTTCGACATATTTTTCAAGAAAAAATAAAATAATATCGTGCCTTGTCATCGGTATACAAATATATATTTTTGGGGAATAAACACGTGTCCCGTTATTCGAAGCGAAGACACTCGAGGGTTGGAAAATTTCAGCGTTCGAGCGTCGGTTGGTTTAGCGTTTTCACGAGACTGTACCTCGCAGTCCGGCGGCCAGCGTAGTTACCATCGATTCGTGGTCGCAACTGTTTCCCTGTTTAAAAAAAAAGAACACCACGAGTTCACCCCCCCCCCCCCCCCCCCCCCCGGAGCGATGCTGCTTGGGGGCGAATGCTCGCCGGTATTCCTTCACGATGAGACATCTTTCTCGACATATATTTATGTTTGTCCAACTCTTGCACACGTATAGTTGTTTCGTGTCGGGGAGGGAAAGGATATATTCCCTCCTGTTGTTTCTTCTCTCGTGTATCCCAGATTCTGTCTGTACCCTCAACCGTACCACCGACAGAATAACATCGCAGTAGCAGGACAAGAATTTCCTTGCATTCGATATCGTCGAGTATTTCTTTCGACGAATGTTGAAGGAAATTTGATTTTTCATTTGCGTAACAATTTTTCTTACGAATTGTACATGAATATATGCTGTTGGGTTTCAACCCTTCGACTGGTTCTGCTGCATATTCACTACATTGGTAAAAATTGCAATTATTCAAAATATCTTCAATTTTATAACAAAAAAAAAAATTTATTAAAATTTCGACAAAGTGCAATGCATCTGAGAAAACGTTTGCAATCAGAATTTCATGCAAATTTTTTTTTTTTTCTGAGGCAAATGACTAAATTTTTCGAAAATTATTTTCTTTTTTTTCAGATATTTTAATAGAGAAAAGCGTGTCGAGCAATAAATCATAAGGATATTATTGACTGCAGCTTATTTGCTACATTGGTAAAAAAAAAGCAATTTCTTAAAATATCTTCGTCAATTCTTATTAGAAAAACAAAAATTTGAAAAAATGTTTATAAATTGAATTTTGCGCATATTTGTTTTTTATTTAGGGTTCGTGAATAATATCATTTTTCAAAAGTGATACTTTTTCCATATTTCTTATTATAATTATTTCATCTTATTTAGAGAAAAACGTGTCGACCAGTTTCGAAAAAGAATTTTTTTCAACGAGAATGACGACTGAGCGGTTAAATTTTGTATATATTATATCACATGGATACATAACATCGAGTATCGATGATAAATTAATTATTTATCTCGTTTTCTTTTCTTCTCGCGCTGAAAAAAAAATATATAAAAAAAAATGAGTAACCGAGAATGCGTATATACGCAAAGCACGCACCAGCGAAAAGAGGGGCTCGACGAAGTTGTCTCGTCGGTGGGTGGAGAAGAAGCGAAATCGTCGTGTGCGTTTATACGCGCGAGGAAAAGAGTGAGCCGCGAGGGTGAGAGGGAAATAAAAAGCGTGCGCGAGAAGGTAAGCGACAAGGGGTGAAGAGAGACGAGACTTTTATTGGCTCTGACTTGGCGCCCTCTGAAGCGTTTCTCGTTTGCCTCGCAGATTTTCATATGTTTTCATCCACTCGGAAAATTAGAATGCCCTTCCGCTGCTGCCGTCTTCTGTCACAAATGTATACAACAATACTATATACGAATTCGTTTCAGCTATTCGTCTCTCTGTGTTCGCGCTTTGAGTACCGTGAGCTTCGGTAGTTTAACAATGTGCGCGGAACTGTCCTTACGAAAAGTGCCCACATCGTCGCTTCTTTTTTTTTGAGATATTATAGAATTTCTCGAGTGACAGTACAAAATTTCCCATTGTTTTGTCGTTGCTGAAAAAAAATTCTATAATCGCTATTTTTAACGTAATTATAATTTCTGAAAATTTAATTAGAATTTCGTGTATGAAAAAAATGAATGCGTCTGCAAGCTGTAACAGGGGTTTTTTGAAAATATTTACTATATTTTTCACTTTGAAAGTAAATAATTTTGGCATTTTTTTCCTTGAGATTTTCACCCATAAAAAAAAATAATAAAAATAATGAAAAATGATAGATGTAAAAAAAAATTAATACGCAATCGCGATGTTAATGTTAATGTGTTCAGAATGTTCCAACGTGCATAATTGAACCGGAAATATTGTTATGCGCAACTCGATATCGAACAAAGTGGGTCATTTTCATATCGAACGGCTTCTCGCCTTTATAAATTTAATTATATTGAATAATTTATTTTCGTATTTCACGCAAAGGACGTGTAACTTTTTTTAACAACGTGTACCTTTTTCTCCGCGCGTGGGAACACCGTAAAATTTCGATTCCTTTGTCTTCGAGGGGTCATCAGCAGCCGCGACAGAACCGAGTGTAGGATTCTACAATGAAAAATCGTTTTCCGAGACCCGTGGAACGGGACGGGTCCGACACGACCGCGACACGAAGTAAGAAAGCGATCAAGGATACGCGAAAGAAAGAAAGATAGAGAGAGGCCGTTGGCCACGGAATGGGGGATATGGCGTCATCTTGGAATAAGAAATCGTACATTTATACGAGGGGGCAGCGTGGGCATTATCTCTTTTAGGGGTTGCTACTGATGCTGCCGTGCGCGTGTACCAGACGGCCGCCGAAACCATGCGTCTCGACGGGCCGGGAGGCCACGCATATAAAAAAACATATTTCGAGGTCTTCTCAGAACCGCGGCAGAGACAGCATGGCCTTTGCGGACAACGGTTATAATATATCAAAACGGGGGATCGATAAAACTCCGCGAAAGAAAAAAATCACTAGTTTTTTTTTTTTTTTTGCGTCTTAGAATTTTTGATACGAACTCGACGGACTTGTGAAAAAGTTTTCTTACCAAACGAACTGCAAAAATGAAAATAAGAAAATATTATTCTTTCAAGAAAAGTTCACTCGCGAACTGCAGACGATGCATATAGTTCTTTTTTTTTTACAACTAACCCTCATTTCCATTAAAGAAAAAATTATTTTTTTCAACTGTTCGCTACTGTTTCGGTATAAAAAATATATGTAAAAAATGTGACCTTTGAAAATTTTTTTTTTTTTCTTTTTTTCTACGCAATTAAAATGCAATTTAATTAACAACTTTTTAAACAATAAATGTCTATTTATCAATTTTTTTGGCAGAATTTTATATCCAATCGAGACGATTCTTTCGTTATTAGTTCAATCGCCTTCAAAATTATGGAAATTAAAATGATAACGTATAATATGATATGAAATTAATTATTGTTACAAAAATAATAAGTCTGCAAGTAAAAAAATTATGAAGTATTGATAGAGTGGCAACTCAAACCTGAAATAAAAGTTTAGCAATAAAAAAGATATTCCGAAACGTAAAATTACAATTAAAAATAGTCTTTGAAAAAATTCAGTTTCAAAACTTTTTTTCACTTAAATAAAAAAAAATCAATGAACCATTTTTCTTTCAACAATTTTTCGAATTTTCGAAATTTTTCTTTCCAACTATTTTTCGTTCGAATAAACTTTTTATCTAAATTTCATACGAAATCGAAACGACTTTTTTAGTTATTGTTTCGATTACAAAAATAAAAAGCAAAAAAAATTCTTATATAATATGAAAAATATCACTGTACCATATAATAAACTTGCAGGTAAAAAAATTGTACAATGAACGTCGAGTCGCATTCAAACCAAAAATAACAACTTAGAAAAAAAAAAAAGAAAATTGCACGTAGAATTACAATTAGAAATATCTGATTATATAATATATAGCTTAATTCTGATAGATCGCGAGTGATCCGTTCTTCAACACATAACAATTTATTGCAATGCCATATTGTCCAAAAATTTATAACGTTGTTGACTATCGAAAGTAAATCTACGAAACGAGATATCTCCTGCGGAATTCCGAATTTTTACATCTAACGATGTGTAGCGAGGCAAGATAGAGATTTTTCACCGATTCTTACCTGGGATGCGTTGCGTGCGAACTCTGGCCGAAAACTGGCACCCCTTTATCGAATGACGAAAGGGGCCAACATTTTTACCCACTCCCGGCGATCGTTCGACGGGTCTATAGGTACGTCGAAACTACCGAAGCAACCTTTCAGCTTCGTACGCGCCACACATGGAGTTGACATCAGGTAGAGCGGAAGCGCATCTCCCCACTCTTGATTGAACTTGGTCTCGGAAAAAACGAATCGTCGACTCGCGGAGAGAAGATGACGATCGCGGCCTCGAGAAAGCGCGGTTGGTCTGAGAATTCGCGCGGGCCATTGGGCATAGGTCAGGCAGAAGGCCTCGGGATTCTCGTGCAGAGTTAACGCCGGATTGGAAACGAGGGCTAAACTTTTCCAGATATATGATAAAAATTGACTGGAGAGCCTTTTCCGTCGCGCGAGGGTCTTGAAAAAAATTTCACCGCGCTCGAGCTCGCAAATCCGGTGGAAAGGCAAAAACGACCCTTCCCTATTCTCGCTCGTTCGATACCTTATAGCGATGTATAGAGGATCTGCTTATATCCTAGCAAACTCGTGAGAGCGAGCGACGATGAGGATCGACCCAGTCATCCTGGGCCTATCTAGAAAAAAAAAAAAAAAAAGAAAAAAAAAAATGAAACAGAGTGAGATAATGCACAGCGATGCGAAGCGAGGGAGAGATAAATCGAATCTATACCTTCTGGTGAACTCGAAGAATTTTATATTCTTTTCATGCAGCGTGAAACAACGGTGTCTCCCAGTCAACTGGATATTGTTCGTGATTCTGAATTTTTGTTTTTCGTTGTAAATTATTTATCGCGGTAGACGGTATTTTATACGAGGGGTGAGAAGGGAGCCTTTTCATAAGAGAAGAACGAGAAAGTGAGTTGGAAATCTCTGAGTAGGGATCATCGCGAGGGCCACATCGAGAACGGCGGGAATAAGAAAAATACGTCTGCGAATTATCCGTTTTTAAATCGAGGAAAGAGCAGTTGAAAGAAAAAACCGATGGAAGAAACGAAAAAAAAAAAAAATGTCTAAATGTGAGTGAACAACGAGGATCATTCGCCGCAGACAGATAAACAATTTCAAAGCGAATTTTCCAAGAAAACTGAAAAATTCCCTTTTGCGCCGTCCAAGAGATATCTTTCGGAGTACCCAGTCGCGCCACTGTTACCAACAAGAGTAAAGCTCAGGCAATCCGTGGGGATGCAGGATATAAACGTACTGCAAAAGATTCGTCCTTTCCGCGCAAATTTATCACGCAAAGTTGTTTCACTCGTCTTGAATCGACGCATATTAACTCCCATATTATATTCATGTCTGATTTAAATTTACGAAATATATGAAAAAAAAAAAAGCTTTCACGAATTTATTTCTGCAAATATAAAAGAAATTATATAATTAGTCTATTTATTATATGAAAACATCGAATTTCATATATTTTTAATATATTTTTTGGATATACTTTGAGAATTCTTTCGATCTTTTTATTTTCGAATAAATAACTAAATAAATAAATTCGAACTACTCAAAAATACTAAATTAAACAGGAATATTAAAAAAAAGTTGAACGCAACTTTTTTTGAATAAACAAAAAGTGCCTAAGTCGGCGCTTATGGGTAGCGATACGAATATTCGGTCAGTTGCGTGAAATTATTGTCATAGAAAATAAATAACCAATTTAATTAACTGTTTTTCTTCAATTAATTTAACGTTCTTTTTATCCCAGCAAATGTATTTATAAGTACAATTGTAAATAACGAATAATTTATGTTTTTCATATATTAGTACGATTTTGCGACGAATGTGTATGTCACCCTTGTTACAGCATCATGCGCTTGCGATCCATATACATGAGGTTATTTACGTTTTTCCCTTTGTACTTTACGCCCTTATGGCCAACAGTACGAAATCCACGCCGAAATAGGCCAATAGATATGCGGCGTGGACGTTGCCATTTTTGTATTTGTTTGAAATTTTAATGCAATGTCTGCGGCGAGGGCGGGGGATGTATAACCGAACGAGAGAAGGACGTTGAGGAAATGTGGAAAGGGCCTCCCGGCGTAAACCGGCGGCCATTACCTTCGATTTCGAAATAAATTGCGAGCCATAAACAGGGCGGTCCATAAGAATACATACGACCGGCTTATCCGGGGCTACTTTCCGCGGGGCTCCTTGGTTTACCCATACCTACACTGTGCTCTGATACTCCTATATATACGACAAACTCTCTTTCCGGGAGCGCAGCTGGAGAGACAGAGAAAAAAAAATCCGTGGCGAGCACGAGGGCTCGTTTCCCTATCGATCGTCTCGGCCTCTCTTCGGTTTTTCTTCGTCATCATCGGACCCTCTCCCTTATTCCTCGATCTCTTACACCCGAAAAATACTGATGAACGAAAAAAAAAAAAAAAAATTTTACCGTTTTTTTTCAATAATTTCATTCTCTTTTCTTATTATATTTTGAATTTTTTTTTAAATAACATTTTTCTTTCTTCTCTATTTCAGAGAATTATTATATAATTATTTGTATTATATATTCTATCGTATAATTCTGTGAACTATTCCGAAATTTTATAAAAATAACTTGTAAAGTAAATAATAACATGGAATAAAATGAAAAAAATGGAATAGAATAAATAAAAAAATAAAAAATGTACGCTATTTTTTTATGCTAATTAATTTTACACTATTTTTTAAATTTATTTTAGAACTTATAATAGAACTAATGTTTATAAAATACTTGCATTCAAAATTGAAACATATATTAAAAAATGATTTACATAATCATTTTTTTAAATATAGAAGACACAAAAAATTGTTTGAATAAATTCTAATATAAATAGAAAAATACAAAAACATTTTTAATTTAAAAACCTCTTCAATTTCATATTATTGCAACGAAAGTGTGCGAGTCGCGGAAAGACGACAATTTCAAAGCAGAGCGAAGTTTGAAAACGTTTTCGGAGGAGTTTAGATCCTCGATCTCCAGAGCGACTTACGCTCTCTCTGCGGACAGTGGATTTGAATATTTGTTGCGAGAGCCAAGAGAGAGAGAGAGACGAGGAAAATCGTTGGGGGCGAAGGGCAAAAGCCCTCGGCCGAGGGACGGTGAAGGGTAAGGAGCCGAGAGAACAGTCTGTAGAGATTCTTGGGCGAAGACACGTGGGTTTTAAAATGGCCGCTGCCGCGCGTAGATAAGGACTCCTACGTTACACGCGGCATGGCCCACGAGAGCTGTCCGAAGGGCTGCCTCGGTGCGGTCGACGAATGGCCCGTCAGACCTCTCGTAAATCAACCCTGAAGAGGACACACACAGTTTTTCTCCGTCGTTGCGCAACGCTCCTCCTCTATCTACCGCTCAACATCAGTTAGGAAGAGTACTCAACGGAGAATTCCAGAGTGAGAATTTATTGGACAACCCGGAGATCTTTTGGATTCGCGTATTCAGCCCTTTCGTCAACCTTTTTAAAGATCGATAAAAAAAAAAAAACGAAGTAAGACGATCGAGGCGCAAAGCGAATGTCGAAACATACCCGTTGCCGAGAAAGGGATGAAAACTGTACCGTATTCGCGAGGTAAAATCCTTTGAGGATAACGGAAACGATGAAGAAGCTTCGTTAAAGGGTTGTTTCATCCTTCTGCCAGCTACCGTTTCATATTCTGTGGCAAAGGGCTAGAGTTACCAATTCCAGGTATACAAACGCCTAACGTAACGAAGGTAGATGGTAGCCGCGAAGGGCAAAGAGAAAAGGGGTATACATATATACAGTTTGGAAGGAAAGGGGTAAAGCCGTTACGCAAAACTATCCTTCCCCTTCTATCGTTCGGTCTCTTCGGAAAATTTTAAATATCCGAATCAAAAACCTCCCCTTCTTCGGCTTCGATGCGGTAGGCTAAATCTGGATACCCTTTAGCTACCTGAAACTCGCTGCAAAGCCCTTTTCGCCCCGGTCTGCTCTGCTTACATCCCGCGTCGCCATTATTTTTCATCGAACCTTTTTTGCATCTGGCATCGTCGATATAATGTTTCCCCCGCGTCAAATAAAGCTTCCTTCGCTAGTTCCATGTAAAATTATGTTAATGGATTATCCTTTGGGCACCCCGAGTAAAAAAAGGGCTTCAGGTATAGCCGGGATGAATCGACACGGAGATAGGCGAGTGTAGGGCACACATTCGAAGAAATAAGTGGGAGAGGGAAAAAGAGGGGGATGAAAAAAAAAACCAAAAAAAGGGCGCAACACAGACCGAGGGTCTTGGCTTCGTTTTCCGCGTCCCTTTGAATTTTCCTCACGGAAGTAGGTCGACATTACGCATACGTAAGAGTGGATCCTTTACCTGGAGTATATATATATGCGGATGAACGTGATCGTGCGTTACCGAGTCGCCACGTGTGTTCGCCGGCACACGCATGTATATATATGTATATTTTACCGGTATATGTTTAGTCTACGCCGCTATGTTTGGTCTATGTAAGAGAATATATATTCCTGCAAAGGCGATGGATTAAAAAAAAGTGTACATATGCGAGAGGATGTATATATATGTGCATCAGTCATCACTGTAGCCAGAGGATCGAATGAAGTGTAGCGTCATACCTACAAGGGATGAGCCAACACCGAGAACGACAGATGGGGTTAAAAAATTGTGAAAAGGATTAGGGATGCGGCGAATTATCGATCCGTAAGAGGACCGAAGGCACATGAGATTCCGCATTTTCATTTTCGGTTAGCCGCGGCTTTTTTTTTGTCTCGCGGATCTACGAGCTTTTGGATAAGCCGCAGATACGTTGATTGGAGGGCTACCCTTGTTTCTTTCGAAACGCTTCCATTCGGGTTTCTTTTTTTCCTTCGCGGATCATACGCGAGATAAGGATGGGATTAGCGCGGATACCGAACGCGAACTTTCTTGAAGACAATTCGTGAATTTCTTTCGTTTTTAGCTTAACAATATTTCGTGTTCACCCTTAAATAGCCATTGTTTCGTTAAAAAAAAAACAGATTTTTTCGGAATTTTTTTTTTTATCTTTTTGAAATAACAATAATTATAAAAGTGATAACAGTAGTAATAATAATAACAATAACAATTATTATTCAATATTTTTATAATAAAATGGGTCAGCATAGAATATTAATACTATGGACCATTTTAGGTAGTATTTCGGAATTCTATTTTCGAAATTAGCTCGTTTATCAATGTACTAATGCTACAGTGGCGATGAAAGGGTTGATAATGCGTATCCAAATATGCAAATGACCCTCAATGATATTCACCGCAAAGAATGATATCTTGCATTTGTTTGGTCGAAAGAAACGAGTTGCCATTGGGTATTTTCGATGCTCATTTATACGAATCGATGATAATATCGCGATTCGTTTGTTTAGCCAGCTCGCCGTACAACCGCGCTGATTTGAAGTAGTCGTTCCCCACTTCGCGAAGAGATCGTTCCAAGTGGTTCTCACCACCGATCGACCCTTCAACCCTTATTCATCTGCACAGGCCCCGAAGGCGTTAGAGCGGAGAAGCCTTTCCCGAGAACTCCGCCGCGGCTGGTTCGGTCTTTGGCTTATTTCACTTTTCCGTTATCGCGACCAGCCTCGGGGGGCCCTCGGGCGAAGATTCCGATCGGTTACGAGGATTCTTCTTATATATTCGAAGCCGCTCTGCGGGCGCTCTCGCGCCCGCGTGAGTCAGATCTACGCGGATAATTCACGAACGCGTTCGTCCGGATTCGAGGGCTCTCAGTGATCCTCGCTCGCTGATAAGGTATTCAAAGCGTTTCGGGTATTCCGAGGGTAGCTCTTGGCTTTCGGTTTTTTTTTTCTTCGGTTCGTTCTCTCCCTCGTACTCGTCGGTTGCCCGCAACCTCATCCCTTCGATAGCGCGTGGCTAAACTGCGAAATTTCTTAATCGTTTTCGTCCAAACAGCAAGAAAATACTGTGACAAAATAAAAATATACAAAAAAAAATGCAAAATTACGACACAATTCTTTAGCTAAGGGATGAAAGAGTCGAGCACTTGTTGTACAACGATTTACGCGCGATGTCGAGAGGGTTGTTGATGTATAGATCGTCGACCGAACAACCTGTTCAACAGATCAACAGGAGATCGGCGGATTAAAATCAAAACGGGTGCGTGTGTGCACCCGTAGCAACGAATGAATGAAACAGAAAGAGTAGAAAAAAAAACATCGAAGTGAAAAAAAAACTTCTCGTGTCAAGGGTCACATTGAGAATCAGATATCGCCTATTTTGGCGTCGTTATTTGGTGCTCTTTGTAGTCAATTTTCACGGCTCCACGAAACGCCCCTGTTTTGGTGTCAGTTTTCACGTTTTTTCACCCAAAACGCACCCTTATTCACATTCTCCCTCTCTTGTACCATTGTTACCCCTGACTGCCCGACTCGCTTGCCTTGCCTGACTGTCCCCGACGACACTTACCAGCGTTCTCGCTTTTCTGAAAAAAAAAGCTGCTAAATTCCACCCTTTGTGTGCATTATACGCGCGACGACGAGGGAAATGCCACTTCGACTTTATCGCCGAGCGAAACATTGCGTGAGAGCAGGTTGGTCACTGCAGGTACCACATACCGTAACAACCTCCCTATCGATATTATTCTCCCCCGAAAAAAAAACCGCAGGAATGCGTAAAAAAAATGAATCAGGTGCAAGTCGCCCTTCGCCCTGAAGAAAGTCGCGACCTTTAATTAACATTCGAACATATAATGCCTTCATTAGCCAATGCAGGAATCGATTAATTAGTCAGCACACAGCCCTTCATTCTTTTTTTTTACCGACTCAACACGACGAAAGTTCACCCCGTTGTCCCTTCGACTAATTAGTGGTTCGTATTCTCTTTTCACATTTACCGAGAGAGAGAGAGAGAGGGAGCGAGAGAGCCCGGTGCGGCCGAACCGAGAGTCGGCCCTCTAACACACGAAGGGCTTCCCTACTCGAGCGATGAGAGGCTAAAATAAACGAGAAATCGAACACGACCCCTCGTGACCGAAAGAGTGGGCGGTGGAGCGAAAAAAAAATCCCAGACCTTCTTTCAGCGTTGCAGCATGCGCAGTGAAAAAAATTAATGAAAAAAAAAAGTATATATTCTGCGGTCTTTACTTAATATACAAGGGTACGACTAATCGAGTGTTGGCTGAAAAAAAAAAGAAGGAATACTTGACTTGTGGCACGTATGCCGCAACCCACCTTGGGAAATAGACGGAAAAAACATGTATTCATAACGAAAGGAGTAAAAAAAAGCCAGGTGCCGAAAGTACGGAATTAGTCTCGCCGCACGTACGGGAAATTGGAAACTGTAAACCGTCATCTGGACAGTGAGGACATATATATATCTTTTCACATTTTCAATATATTCATCTATCTAAAAGATATAAATATATGATTAACATTATAATCTTTACAGTACCCCTTTATCCCCCCTTAAACTGGCAATCCTCGAAGGAAAAAACGTATATCGCGAAATGTATTTATGATATATCCCCGGAATTTTTTTTTACGCCATATATTTTAGAGTATATAACGAATTATATAAAAATATATTTTAAAAAATTCAGAAATGAAAATAATAAATATATTGTACATTTCGCACAATTGTTATGATATATTTTTTACATGTTTAATATTTTTATATTAATTATATAAAAAACATCGAATTTTGTATATTTATAATAAATTTTTTGCACATTCTTTTTTGCCATGTCAGACGCTACAGATATAAGATAGAAAAATAACAGGACGACGTGTTTGCTCTGTGAATTGGGATGTAAGCATATGTGCGATTAATTATATACCTGCGTTTGGTTAGGAGTTTCGTGAAGAGGCGGGACGCTTTCGCACGAAGCGCGATTCCTCGCAATGCATACCCCCGTAACCCATTGCTCTCGTTTCATGCATACCGAGCTCTGGCGATTCCAGGTAGAGTTTCGTCGCGTATATTCACACAACGATGAATTTATAGGTTGATGGACCCAACCCGCGTTACGAGAATAAAAAAATCGTATAGTATGTAAATGTAACACACAGAGAGAATGACGAAGGATATGGCGAAAAAGGGCCTCTCGTACGTAACCCTTTTCTACCTGACCCCACTCCGCCAGCTTCTCTTCTCTTCTCAGGTAAGATTTTTTTTCGGTCCCCTATCACACCTCCTGACGAGACGTGCCCCCGATGCTCCGGGGACTTGTAAGGCCCATTCGGAGATCTTCAGTCGCAAACTGAACGCGTGATCGTCGAGAACTCCTCCCGACGCTTTCACAATTCTGTTGTCTAAAATAATTTCAATTTCAACGTAAAATTCAAGATTGCAAAATTAATTGGAAACATCGAGAACACGAAATTTTGACGGTGAGTTTTACACAAAAGTGCAATTAAAAAAAAATGTATCATTGCATATTATAATGCAAAATCAACGTTCCGCGTAAAATAAAAAGAAATGAAAGAACGTCATCGTCATCGGTGAGAGGTGACGTCAGTGTGTTACCGGGGGGATCGATAAATCGTGCGGATAGTGAATGTGGGAGAAAACGAATAATGGAGAAGGGAAGTAATACGAGAGAGAAAAAAAGTGTCGATGCAAGAGTCTCAGCGACTCGGGGAAGGGGTGGGAGGGTTGGTGGAGAGCGTCACGAGAGCAGCGGCTATGCGATGTATACTATAAATTGGAGAGGGTCGACGTTGCTTGGTCAGCATCGGGCGAGCGAAAGAGAGCCGATGGGGAGGGTCACCCCACAAGTCCAGCGACGGTCCAATCGCGTGCCGTTATTTCTTTTTTATCAATACAACCCACGATCCGGGGGATGAATTCGACGGGGGGGGGGGGGGGCGAACTAAATAAAATGGCGGAATTTCTACGCGTTTAACGAAAGCCCCCCGCTGGACTTTTTCTTACAATATATTTTACCGTATATAACAAGCACCATATATTTTTTGCGGGAACCCAGCAGCTTGACTATTACTCGACAGAATTTTTTTTATTTAAAAAAAAAGAAGGAGAGCGAGCGAAAAAAAATGTGTTATAACCGGAAGGGTTCTCGCGTGATTTTTTTTTTTTTTTCGAGGGAGAGAATGATGACCCGGCGATATCGTCGGGGGTTTCATCGTGAATGAGAGTTTTATAGCTAAAAAATTGACTCTCCGCGCGAGAGTGCCGATACACAACTGATCGCTTCGAGTTTCTAGCCACTTCCGGTCCCTCCTCAATTCGATTTGATTCGACGGATAGCCCTTAGCCGAACCGTTTTTACAATACTCTTATCGTTTATCGATGTTTCCGCGTTGAGTTTTGACTGACATTCGGAATTGATCATTGCTCGAGGATATTGTGGACGATATATCGAGACGGCAATCTTTAACAATCAATAAAACTTAAGGAATCGGGACAAGGAGTATGAAAATAAAATGCCCAAAGTGAAAAAGTAACCAATGTCGTTAATTCAAAAACTATCCCCGTCAATGACAATTGCGGATTTATAACAAAAATATATTAATGTAAACGACAATATATCGGAAAATATATCCGTGATATATCCAATATATTTATCCCGAAAAATTGTATATTACGGATATATTTTAGAACATATTAATATATTTACATATATTAATTATATTTAAAAAAAAACCAAATTTTATATATTTTTAATATACTTTACATATATTTTTTTTATGTGGTATTGAAATAATAACGTATCGTTCGGCAGCTCTATTCTTCTTGAATCAATGATATTTTTTTCTCGAGAAACGAGTTTCCAGACGCGACGCGCGTCGTCCGGTTTTTTGACTCGAAAAAACTTCGAGACTTCCGGTCATGACTCCGGAAGTGGCCCCGGAGATGCAACCCTTTGCCCGGGGCCCTCGGGGCGAAGGCACGAGCCGCTAATGCTAAAGTCTTGGAAACGAGTTTTGACGTGAGTTAACCACGTGCCCACACCTCCGAGGTTCACCTCGAGGTCGATCAATCCCGCCTGGAAAGCCGCTTGTATAATGCACTCGAGTGATTCTTCGTTCCTGTCTCTCGGAGAAAAATAAATATCTTGACGATTTTCCGCGAACAAATATTTCCGTATCTCGTCAATTTTTAACTATCAATTTTCATCGGTTGTCGAACCTAACATCGAGGAAGATCTCGAACAGTCGAGAGTCAGACCCATCTACCCTTGTAGACTCCGGGGGTATGGCGTTCCGATTCGTTCCAGAATCCGATAACGAGAGTAACGACGTTATTATCACCGTTAGCTAGTGGGTACGTTGTTATCGCGATTCAACGAATTGTATCATTGTGCGCCTTGGGTAAGGTATAGCAAAGTGAACCCCTGTGTACAGTATAGATTCCGTCGATCGAATAGACTCGGGAGAGGCTGATAGAACGTATTGAGATCGGGTTGACAAAAAAAAAAAAACATAAATAAACGGAGAAAAAATATATATTCTTCGCGTAATGTTGGACCGCGTCTCGTATTTCCGTGTGACTCAGTTCGCTGTATGCGCGCCGAGAGCGGACAAGGGAGTGAAGGTTGGACGAGATACTCGTACGAAAGGCCTTTGGAATCCTTGTTATCCTTGTTATCTCGAGCGAGAGCCAACCCCCGAGGTACACGGACCCGCAGAAAATAAATACATACATATATAGCTCAATCTTTCCAATGGTAGAGCGCAAGAAACGCTCGGAGTCTCTTCGACGACGTAGGATAGAAGAGTAGTCGCGAGCGATGAGCGTTCTATGGCTCGTTAAAAAAAAAGTGAAGTTCTCTTTATGTCTGTATTTTTTCTTTGAAAAGACGAGACCAAGCGTCATTGGGATCGCGATTTAAACAATATTTCAATTTTTTTTCAATAATTCAATAATAGTATGTTTATCACTTGTTTTTCACATCTATTATTTATATTTATATAAATAAATAAATAATGAATATATTATTTTTCAAATATTTATTTATTTTTATTAATTTATATTTTTTTGAAAAAATTTACATACCGAATATTTGGTTGCGAACAGTCAATAACGTATTTATTAAATACATCGAGAATCCGACGCACTCCATTTGAGATCGATATACATACGCTATAATCCACCCCTTCGCCTCGGGAACGTCTTCGAAGCAACGCGTCTGTTATTTTTTTTGCTTCATCCTTCCTTCTATCGGACTTATGCGCGTAGGTGCCGTGAGTTCACCGGGATACGAGAATAGGGACGATTTCTCCAACTCCCAACAAGCCCCATAGCACAAAACATCACTTAGAGGTCCGGGGGAGGAGCGGGAGTGTCCGACGACTACCTTCACACGGATCCTCCTACCCACCCATTGCGCAAACACGCTAATGGAGCACACGCCGCCTCTCGCGTTCTAACGCGAGATACTTTTTATAAACCTTCCCCTCGTCTCGACGATCCATATGCAACACTCCTCTTCGTATCTCCCGCGGGTGGAAAATGAAGCAAAGAAAAAAATCTCTCGGCTTCGTAAAAATGTGCGCTAAGCAGACAAGAGTATCCGGAATATCATCGAAGGGGATGGGTTATACACACAACGAAATATTTTAACGTTTTACATCTGCCAAAGCCATGTTTTTCGTATCGACGTTCTCGAGACGCGAATAAAAATTTCGAAACTCGAATGGAGAAGCAATTTTTTTTTTTTTTTTCAATCAAATTGGATAATCGTTAAATCGAGGCGAAAGTTGATTCGACTGTAAAATTCACGATAGTTCGACGACATCGCTAAAGGCGCATCGGACGACATAAAATTTCAACCCCATATAGACGTGAATCATGCAGTTGTATCGGGTAAAAGTCGAAAGGACGTGAAAGCTCCTCGTATGGCCCTTTTGAATCGCGAGAAATTATTATTAAAAAACGCGTTCGTTCGGAAAGCAGGTCAGGATGGGAAAACATATATAAAAAGGGTTGAAAGGGTTGCCATTCGTAGAATGAAACGAGGCGCAGGTATGCCGCGAATGGAGAGACCGGAACGTGAGAGGCGCGGTTGTTGTACACTTTTTCACGCCATATGTGAACTCGAAACGTTTTTCTGCCCTACATAAAAATATGTGTAACGTATAACAACGTAAAAAAAAAAAAAATAGAAATAAAGATAAGTTCGCGGCGATATCATTCGCGGAATTCAATGCCCGTTACCTACACGCCGGTAACTCGGTCGTAGATCAAAACATTCGTACGAATTTTTGCTCAACGTGTCGTCGGGATGAAGTTGGAAAAAGCGATCTGAGGAAAAAAAGGACCGACGATATATTTGAATTTAAATTCGGAGTGTCCCCTGCTCGGGGGAGGGAAATGCGGTACCTCGGCGTGCCCCTGGGAGCACAACAACGCCCCTTGGTCACTCCGAATGCAGTTTTTTCCGTCGACGTCGTCGTCGTTCTTCAATTTTTGAACGAAAGGCGAGGTCTCCTCCGTTACCCCACGGGAATAGCCGCTCTCGCTTTCAAGGATAGCGACAAGGGGCGCGCGACGATATTGCCACATTCGCTCGATCCTTGTACACGTACCGGTGGAGTATAAACTCCAAATAAACTCGTGAAATGTGACGTCGACCTCGTCATTCGAATAGCGAAGGATATTTTAAAACTAGTGATTCCCAACCGCGTTTTGACTCGCGAAAAGCGCGAGTATAGAAAAAAAAATTAAATAATATTCATAATCATATCATTAAATATTTATAAATAATTTATCCAGAAATATAAAAAATATATATTCATATAGAAAAAAAAAACAAAAAATATTCGTAAAAATGAAATATTATTAATATTATTGGGATTTTAAATTTATATATATTTATTTATAATAAAAAAGTATTTAACAATTTAATCCAAAATATAAATAAATATATAGAAATACACATATGTTGAATACAGCATACGAGTAATTGAGGAAGAGGAAGCGTTGCGCGCGCGAGATAGTTGAAAGGGGTAAGAGAACGACTAGGGAGTCGTTCCGCTCTCCGAGTATCCGTACCAAACGTTAAATCATTAATTTAGCCACCCCGGAACACGTTTCTTTCTCACTTACTCCGTTAGTTTGACACAGGTACGAGAAACCCCTTTTTTTTACCCTCAAGAGCGCAGGTATGTACCCTCGCATTGTGTAACCTTTTTTTATCGCTCTCAACCCAAAAAAAAAGAAAAAAAAAACCCCCAGTGCCCTCTTCCCTGCCAGAAGTTCCTATCCCTTCTCACGGGCGCCAAAGAAAACACTCCGCACTGTCATATCGAGGGACTAATATATTTTTGATCGATACCGAAGTAGTTGCTACCTATATATACAGCGGAGAAAAAAAAAGGATGAATCGTCGATGCTGCACCCGTTTTCCCACGAGCTTCGTCGAGACCTGGATTTATTAAAAAAAAAATAACCGTTGTCCAAACAAACACACCCATATATGGAGAGAGTGACTTGCCCGGAAGGAAGGTGTTCGCGATAGGCTCCGGGTGGGTTAAAAAAAAATAAATAAATAAATAACTCTCGTATTGACATTGCTCTTCATCTCCGGGGGTTGTATAAGATCAATAATCGAGTTTCAATTGTAACAGTTATACATCGCGGCGCGTTTCATTTGCAAATGGAATTTGCAAATGGGGGATATGCATGGATAGAAACGTGCCAAAGTTCGTCGGTTATTACCGGGATGAAAGCATCATCCACCCTCCCGCCCCCCCCCCCCCCCCCCCCCCCCCGCGCGCGTCCTCGCAAATTTGTAACTCGCCCGTTGAAGGCGCCGCGCCGGCGAGGGAAAGCTTGATATGCGACATCGCGCGAAGTCTTTCGAAGTCTCGAGACACGAAAGATAGTCCGCGTAGACATAGACGGGTCGGTATTACACACGGCACAATGGACCACCTAATTCAAGGATCTTTGGGGGGCTCCAACGGACGGAACAGCGCGAGCGAGTAAGCGAGAAAGATAAAATTGACGAAATCGGAAAATCGGCTTTCTACCGGATGAAACGCGAAAACCAAAATCCCCGATGTAATCCTTCCTTTCACACACGCGGGGTGCGTGTAATTTTTTTTTTCTTTTTTTTCGTCGCTCCCCTTCAACCTTTTGCGTGGTTCACGAAAGCCGGTGGCGCGCACAGTGCGCGCGGCAACCCTTCGCCGAATTTTAAGGGTTAAAAAAAACTGAAAATCTGCACTCGACTCTCGACAATGCATTAGAGAAACGAGAGAGTACGAGATTGCCGAGGGATATTATATGCAGTGTAAAAGGGAAAAAAGTCGCCGCGATCGAGAAGCGAAGAGGGAGGGAAAGGGGTACAAGGCGCGACGGTGAGAGGGGTGCCACGAGAATGAGGGTCGTAGCCCGGCCGCGACACCAATATATCCCACGGCGCGAACTCGGTGGATCCCGGGTTATACTGTCTATTTCTCTCACGAGAGGCATCTCGTATATACGAAAATAAATAACGATATAAATGACAGTCAGCGGACGAAAACTGTTTTGGGTTTTGTAGCGCAACCGTTCTTTATGAAACGCCATCCGTTTCTCTTTGGCCGCTGCAGGCGCCGCGCGGGGCATTCGAGACCACCCTTCTCTCTTCGTCAATGTGTGCCTTATATTTTCTATTTTTTTTTTTTCCTTTTTTTTTTATGACTGCAACCGTTCGTCCCCGGAAAACGAGCGTCCGCGAGGCAGACCACCCGGCTAGAAATTCATTGGATATTTATTGCTTTGGCTGGTTATGTATCGGTCGGACGATTACTGTATCGCGTACTATCTGTATAGACGTGTCTATTCTTTTTTTTTTTTCTTTTTTTTTATCTGTTTGGCTGTATTCGGGGTATTTTTCTACTCGCAGGATTGATATTCTCTCGTTAATCTCTTCTTTACAATCGATAATGCATTGTCGCTGGAAAATAATCACAAAACATCGAGGTAAAGTGTACAGTGTACTTGCATTATGCCAAAACGACTTATCAATTCCTTTTTGGCGAAAATTAAATTTTTTCTTTTTTTTTTTGTTTCTTTCTCGAATGTAAAAAAACGACGTGCCTTCCTCCGAGGTCTCCGTTACATCCTGCGTCAAAATCACGATAGACAGGACAAGACGAAAAAATAAAATGAAACATCAGGAGAAGAGAAACCGTCGGAGGAATTTAATATTAAAAAACTGTCATTCTGTGTCGATATGAAAATTCCAGTGATATCGAATACGTTCTCTTTTTTTCTTGGCCTTTCACCCACACCGCGCTATATGCTCGCCTTTCTCTTCTCTCTATCTGTTTTCCACGTTAACGTCGTTTCTTCGCTTCGTATTCCTTCAGCACTTCAGTTTTTCGTCTCAGCTTTCGCTTTCCTCCCATCGGCCGAACGACCGAAGAGGGAAAGGAAATCAAACAGACAATGAAACTTTAGTTTAATATTTCTCATACTTTCCCCAACCAAAGAAATTATTTACTTCAAAAAAAGAAAAAAAAACCGAACAAAAATTATTCTTATTTCGATGTCGCAATCGCTTGAAAATAAAAAGCTATCGACAGCACAAACTATTTTATTTGTTTAATTTTGTTATATAAACACTTATTTGATGATAAGTATCACTTTGCATATTGAAACCGTTACTTAGTTAAATGGTCGACTGGATCCGAGGTGTTTCAGGAAAATCTCCAATGATTAAAAATTTGTCGTTTTAGGTATTTTCCTAAAATGTCGATTATTTCCGTAATTTTATAATTATATTTTATTATAATATATAATTATTATAATAATTATATGATATAAAAAATATAATTGCTATAATAATTTTTTTGGGTGGCTATATAAAAAAAATTATCGGTAATTTCTATTTTTCATCATTATTTTACGATTTTACTACGACTGCGCTGAAAATTTAAATTTTTAACAATTTTTCGTAACGGTATAGTCATCGGTCTCAGAGACGCATGTGAAGCGTTGAGGAGGTGCAAAAATACGTGTCGTGTTCTCGTGCTAAAGATGTCTAAATCTGCCTATATATAGGGTATATAAGGCATTGCAAGCTCTGCGCAGTTAGTTACGTATGCAGTCAGAAAAGTGCAATAAAATAAAAAGATTCGGATAACCGCGAACCTTTCTACAAACGAAATTATTGTTATCTTTATTACGAACAATTTTATCACTCGATGAGACAAGGATTTAGAGAGTCCGCTATTATGACACATTCGCGCGAGACTGTAGTTGTTAGAAACGTTGTCCCGGTGAGAAGAGAAACAGAGAACGGTGGACGCCGAGAAACACCGAGAGGCACCGAGAGCGCTCGTAAACTTAAGCGGCTCACAGTACGGATATTACGTGTGCGAGTCCTCCAGCTCGTCAAAGTTAGCCGTTCATCGTTGGTCCAAGGGACGCTGGAGCGTTAGAAAGGTACCGTTCGTGGTTTCTCTCCCTCGTAATGCCCTCAGGCCTTTGGACATCGTCGTGAGAGCGAAATGGACTCGCCATAGCAACGTCCATTTATTTACGAAGCCCTCCCGCCCCCGTGTACTTCCTTCCTTTTGGGATCTAAGGCCGATCTTAATACCTTTGTTTCGACTACTATATTTGACCCACCGGCGAATCTCGCGAAAAGTGAGAGAAAAACGCAATCGAGAAGATCATTCTACGTCGAGGGATAAAATTTCGTAGGATCGCTGACTTTAGTCGTCCTATAGGCAACGCACGTACCCTTTTCCACGCGGGGATTAGAGAATTTTAAAATGGCCCGGCAATTCAAGAGAGGGGACGAGATCACCCTGTGTAGAGTATATACACGTGATGCTTATTTTACGCTACGCCGTGGCTCTGCCCGCTTTCGTTCTCCCAATGCCCGCCGGACCGCGCACTAACGCGAGAATTTATTGGCAATTTTTTTTAAAGGCCTGTAGATTTATTTCCAATTTCGCGAGAGCGGGCAATCGCGAATGTATACGATGGTCCAGAGAGAGAACCGGTTTTCCTCGAATAAGGGTGGAACGCGGGACGTGGGGGTGGTTGGGGGTGGAATGGCTAACATCGAATAGCGCAGAGAACGAATGGTGCATCATCGACTAGACGGGAGAGATGGGGAGAGAGAGAGAGAGAGAGAGAGAGAGAGAGCCGGCGAGAGGAGATGGAGAGTAAATATCGATGTTCCCGTCGGATAATTGAATCGATCCACGCGAAGCGAAGAACGACATCGAGGGGGCGAAGTGAAAACGCGGGAAAAAGTTTGCGGGAAAGTTTGCGAAACAGCGGGTTTCTTCGCGGGCGCCGAGAGAGGAGGAGAGAGAAAGAGAGAGAGAAGCTTTAAAATCCGTTATGTAGAGGTAGACCCGGCTTGGTAGCTTCTGCTAGGCTACCCTGACACACTTCCGCCACTTAATTCCGGCACGGCGTCGTCGTCTACCTCGTCGGCGTCGTGACCTTGTCGAATATTTTTCAACTCTTTCAACTCTCTTACCCTTCGCTCCTCGCTCTTCCGGCGTCATAATCCTCGCACCTGAATTACCATCGCGACCGTGAAAAGCTTCTTTCCCCCGCGAACTTTTATTATAGTATAGTTCACAAGAGTATAATAGTAGTACAGTACGCGACCGGGTAAGTTGATTTCGAATTTCACTTCGTGTCTCAAGAAGAAAAGTTTTATATAGATATGTATACACTATGTACAGTTTGTATATATAATAATATCATATCAATAATATATCATATTATCTCTCTATATATAATAAAGTCATCGCCGCTGTCGCCGCCGTCGCCGCCGCCGCCGCCGCCGCCGTGTATAAGAATCGAGGGGAGGGCAAAAATATTCTAAGTCCTTCTAAGGGGAATCCCCTTAGAGGCCATCGAGCAAAAATATTCTAAGTCCCTCTAAGGGGGACTTAGAATATTTTTGCTCGATGGGCTGCCCAAGGGGGAATCCTCTTAGAGGGACTTAGAATATTTTCGGTCGAAGGGGGGGGGGGGGGGGAGAGAAAAATATTCTAAGTCCCCCTTAGAGGGACTTAGAGCAGCAGCGGTGGTCGGCGGCGGAGAAAGAAGCAAAAATATTCCCCAAATGGGTCTTAACTCAAAATAGTTTACAATTGACGAGCGAGCGCGCTTAGCGCGCGAGCCCCGGGAAACGCTAGTATATATATATTATATGATAAACATAATAATATATGTAATCTGTTACATAGTCTGCTTGGTGGGGAGGAATTTCTACTCCTTCCATTTTCCTACCTACTATTCAAATCATCGCGGCTATAATTGAAAGAAAAACTTATGTCACGGTAGAAAAAGTATATAGGTACTTAGGAATCCGACTTATCTAGGAGTTATACCTAATTTAATTATTTGTCTTCCAACTTATCCGGTCGTATACTCTACTGGTAACAGTAGTAGTTCCGCGTATTACGATATAGAGTTCACAGCGGTACTGCGGCCCTCTAACGTTATTATTAATACCGTCGGGATGAGAGTGAGAGTGTAACCTGTGGCTGTGCCATCGCCGACTTGCCTGGTCCTGCTAATTAGCGTTGATAACAGAAAGGAGAAAGTTTAAATTCCGATTGCTCCCGATAGCCGATTAGTGGAAATGCTGTATCGAACGAAATATTGTGAAAGCAGAAAGAAATAATAAGTACCATTCGGACCATCAAAATAAGGTTTCTTCCTGTCCATAGATCGAGGGTAAGAAATTTGCATTTTTTTTTGTTAGCAAGTGGTACGATAGCCGCGTTGCAAAATCGAAAGTCCCGCGATAAGGAGCTTAAGACAGAAAAAGAAAGTACGAAGTAGCAAGTAGCGAGGGTAGAAGTCCGAAGGCGCGATGGTTAGTCGAAGCTGGCGAGTGAGGTTGGGCAGCCCTCTAATCGATCGTGGCTGTCCACCCTTATCAAGGGGGTGGGATGGGAGG
The DNA here is from genome assembly GCA_934046635.1 of Buathra laborator. Taxonomy (NCBI): domain Eukaryota; kingdom Metazoa; phylum Arthropoda; class Insecta; order Hymenoptera; family Ichneumonidae; genus Buathra; species Buathra laborator. The sequence goes on from OW203892.1 coordinate 16,757,423, forward strand.
GAGGAGGGGGAGAGGTCGAAAGCGTGTATACTATAGCCGAGACGAAGGTTGAGAGATGGGGTGGGGAAACGGGCGAATCGAGGGGAAAGTGTACTGGCTGCTTTGCATGGCCAGCAGTAGAGAGTTCTGGACTCTCACCGCACTTCCAGGGCCATTGGGAAGCAGCATCAGAACCAAGAGCGGGGCAGCAGCCGGCAGCCTCCTACTACGCTTCTCCAACCTCAAACCTCCCTACTCGGCGGTACCGTGGGGTATATAAGCAGCCAGTCGCGATAGTATTGGTAGCGGTAGTAGTAGTACGTCCCGGCGGACGGAACACCCCCGAAAACCGACCCTTAAAATAGGGGCAAGACTAACCCACGGCCATTGTTGCCAGATGCCCCCGCGCTCTCTCGACGAACATTTACATTTTCACGCAAGATTCTTTGAAAAATGAATCCGTCCGGCTTCGTGAACCTCGACCCTGTCTACCGGGGGTGGCCTCCCCATGGAAATTACTTGCCGCGAAGTTCTTTAAAAAAAAAACTGCTACTGGACGAAGGTGAATGCCAGACAAAGGAAAGATTAGACGAATCAAGAAGAGTTTCGTTATTGGCATAACGGACTTTGACCAAAATTGATTTTCCATCGAAGTTCTTGAGAAATAGTGCGCCGATGATGCATGCAGCGATGAGGTCTATTACGATCGAAGATCATTTCATTGTGGGGGTATGTTGGTTGAGTAAGGAAGATAGTGGAGTTGTTCGATAAGATCGTCGCGAACGATGCTCCCCTATCGACGACGAGGATCCTGACACAGTCTCTCCCGGTCGTCCTTTTCTCTCCTTTCTACCCCCCCTTGGCGCTGCGGCTCCTACCCCGTGCCGTCGGTAAATTAGTCGATCTTATTACCAAGGCAAACACACTTCGCCAGCACGCGGGACTCCATCTGTATTTGAACTGCGACTGTTTAAACGCCGGCGTTTCTACGCGCGAAATCCGTATTTACGGAGAAGATACCCCCGAAGTGGGTGGTGGAGGGGGTGGAAAAGGGATGAAAAGGAAGAAGACTTATACCCATTGGACGGTCGGCCAGCCAGAGGGTCGTTCCTTTCGCTATAACCGATCCTAAGAACTTGAATACACTCGTCGTTCGAGTAGCAGACTTCAACGATCCACCCCCTCGGGGGTGGATGTAGACTCAACGAACACGCGGAAGATAAAATATATTATCGTTCGAGAAAATCGAACAAGCAAGTTACCTGTTCGACTGGCCCCGTCGAACAACGACAGCTTCTCGATAAAACCTCCTTCTCCTCCCCATCCGAATAAATATCTCGAGCGATATAATACAGCGATACCTTTTTACTTACACGTGTTCGCGAACGTTTTCATAGGCGAGATTTTTTTGAGAAATCGCAAAATGAAATGGAAAGAGTGTATTTCGTTCTGTCCTCGTTTTTCTCTATCCGACGCCCGCGTCCGAGAATGCTAACCCTGTGATAGATTTTCCACTGTCTCGGCGGGGCAAACTTAATGGAAAAATCTGGGGTGTCAAACACAGACACGCCAACGATACGTCAGGCCTTTTTTATTCCGAGACTCCTGCCGCTCAGTCTTCTGACGCAACTGCCACCTCCCCTCCCCTTGCCTCTCTGTTCGCCGAAAAAAAAAAAAAACGAAAAGTCTCGCAAGGTGAAATATTTTTCAAGGGTAGAATTCACGTTTGTTAAAAATTATTGGGGACTCATCTAATAATTGATGCATATAAAAAAAAATATACTAGTGAATACCGAAGTGTTGTCGAATCGGTTAATTTTCGATAGACATTTATTTAATGATAATCTTAATAACTCCCGACATGTTAATCATCGCCGAAAGATCTGTAAAATTTTGCACGAACAATCGACAGTGTAAAACCGGCTTCCCGGGCCGGATATTAACAGAATTCTACGATAGTCGGTAAATCGGTAACGGAGACATCTGTTCTGAATTCCGATGCACGGCAGTAAACCCAACGTTCGGCGACGGGACTACAGTTATCCGCGAGGCATAGGGGTTGATGCTAAATACATAGAAGGTCGGTAATGCAGAGGAGAGAAAGTGGTTGTTACTCGAGTCTACGAGGATAGTGCGGCGCCAAGGGGTGACCAAAAATGAAGGGCCCTTTTTCTAAGCACACTACCGAGGGTAGTTGTATAACCCTTTCCATTCACCCATTACGGATAGGGAGGGGAGAATTTTCAGATCCGGCCGCCGTACGTAGCGAAAAAAAATTTCGGATGCGTAGCAATGGCATACGAGCGATTGCTGTTTCACAATATCTATATTGTGATTGAAACAACTCGTAAAATGAAATAAAAAAAATGAATTCGGTTGACATTGATAATTAATTGAAAACACCCAAATTGATACTAATAATCGATTCATTTCTTGTGCTTTTATGCACGGAATTTTTCACGTCTTAAGTTTCTTTTTGACCCGGTTATAGGATATTTTTTTATTAAAAGCAAAAAAAAAGTTATAATTTTTTTTTTGAACGGAAATGATATTGGATTATCTGATAGACCCTTCAAGATGCACTACAGATTTCGCTTAGTTTCTTTTTTTCCACGTTAAAAAAAACTGGAAAAAATCTGTAGGATACCGTTAAGGGTCTTGATGCTCCAATAAAATTTCCGTCTAAAATGAATACTATAATACATATAATCGATATAATAATAAATAATATTACAAATATTGATTGATTGATTAAATATCACTGATATATTATTATTATTATTGAATTATCATTATTAAAAAATATGATTTAATAAAAATCAGATAATAATGATAACAATTTAAGTTAGGGGAGAGTGGGGTGACACGTTTTTTTAAATGACTTGAAAAGTGCTTCACAATTATTTCCGTATAATATTAATGGGGCTGTTCGATGTTAAATATGATACATTTTATTTGAGAAACACAAAAAACGGAATATTTAAACGTTAAAAATGCAAAAAAATAAAAAATTTGAAATGTTGCGTTTGTCACAATGGACCCCACGCGTGGGGTCGATTGTGCCATAGCGTAGGGTACACTGTGACGAGTCGTATGAAGAGTGGGGTACACTGTGACACGCAATAAAGCTTTATTATTATGGTTGTATCACATTTTAAAAAAGAAAAATGAAGTCTGCGTTGGCAAATCTAATCGTTAATGCATAATTTTGGGTCATCATATTTTCGTTTGTATGGTCGCGTATTTAATTGAGCGGAAAAAGAAAAAAACACAAACATTATATAACCTTTTGTCACTTTTTGTCACTAAACGTATCACTTTTTGTCACTAAATGTGGCACAGGCGGTCCCACTTTCCCTCTCCATTTTTATGTCACAGTATACCCCACCAACGACTGTCACACTGGACCCTATCGGACGTTTATAATATTAATCGCGAATATTTTATATTCTAAATAATTGGAGGTCAAGAAACGCATAGTGGGCTATACCTTAGGTCCTAATAAACATCATATACCCTTTATTTTTACTATGTTATCTCCAGAAACAAATGCAGCACAATTTATTATGACCGCTGAAAATTTACTTTTGCATGATCCTGCCACGTAATTAGCTATAAGAAAAACAATAATTTTTTTTCTGATATTAATTTTGGCTACAAGTGATTTGTTTCATAATAGTAAAGTTTTGAGATGAACATTTGCTATTTTATTACATAAGAACGCTGAAAAACAGCTCTGTCGCATTGGACCCCGTGGTACAAGGGACCCCACTCTCCCCTACACTATAAATTTTAATATTAATTTTAGACAAAAAGTATATTCGATCATCCAATAGATACTTTAAGGTATCCTGCGGGAATTTTCCCGATTTTCTAAATTACGAGATAATAAAAAACGAAACGCCTTGGACGCGAATGACCTCTTAGGAGTGAACGATTGGGGTCGGAATGTATAGATGTAATCGTTTGGAGCTAAAAATGAATGCAAATAAGCTGTCGGGTCTGCGAGAGACATTTTGCATCGAAAACTCCAATGTCAAGTAGTTCTCGGCATTGCCACTGGGTTCGTTCTTCTCGGGTAACAGATTAATTTAGCAAATTGAACGTTCTTACACATTCAGAGCGATAAGTCGGATGGCACAAGAGAGGCAGTAGCCTCCCCATTGGGCGATGCGATCGTCTTAGAGTCTGCTGCGCGCTTCGTTCGGATCCGAACAACTAAAACTGAGAGAAACGCAGACCGTGAGATAGAAGCACCCCGCCTGATCCGGGTTTCCTACCGGTGCCTCGTACTTCTCGTGTACCTGGGAAGCGGGGTGTCCGGGAGACGCTCCGAAACTCCTCGACTCCCAGGTATATCTCACGAAGCTACGAGCAAAGGAGCGATAGAGCGCGGGGACCGCGAAGCTTCGTAATCGAATTAGAGGAGTCAGGATATTGCGTACAGCTCCGGCCCTCAATTGTTTTAAGTCGACATCTCCGCTCTGACTGCGGACGAGCGCAGACCGTGAACCGCCCAGTTCCCGTTCCCATCCCGGACATTGAATTTGGACTAAACTATTGGCTCTCCTGTATCGAGTTATCGAATATACATATATATATTAAGGAAGGATATTCATATATATATATACACCATGTATCGTACGATATAGATGTAAATCTATATTTATCTGTCCTTCGTGTGTCCCGTTTATGGGACGCAAAGTCTGACTCGAATTTGCAATTGGCGACATCCGATTGAGGCGTTAAACTTGCGTATCTCGTAGGATATGAGGAATATTGCTATATTGCGGGAGGTGTGTTCGCCACCGGAGGCTTGTAAAGCGGCGAACGACAAGGGGCGTGGGAATTGTATTAATAAATCGTGGAAAATCGATGAGTAACATTGACGATGGATTTCGAAGAATTTTTGGTAATTGAAAAAAATGATATTTTTGTTTTCTTTTTTTGTTGCGTAAGTTTTCGTGTAAAAAATTAAGTTGAGAATTAAATGTTCGATTCGTGATCATCGAAAGAAAAAACATGAAATGTTTACAAACGATGAAAAAAAAATGTTATACCAATTTTCGAAAAAGTTACGATTTAAAATCTTTTTCGGTTTTGTGGAAAAAATAGTATAATAATACAGACGATACGATTCGATTCGATACGAAGGTAACGAATCGTTGTTTTTATTTTTTTTTTATGTTAAAGGCTAACAAAAACGGGAAGAAACATATGGTACAACGGTAAAAGGGTTAATTTTTTAACAATTTTATTCGTCATATTTTTTTTCATCTGCTGAATACTTCACACGTGCGCCAAATAGATTTTCTTATTCGACAAGGTCAGCAGATAATAACGTGAAATTCAAAAGTATAATTAATAAGGCGGCAGAGCGTAACAAAACATAACCGAGTCACGAGATGATAACTACATCCGCGGTGCGTAACAAAAAAACAAACAAAATATTCGGCTTAAGGTACAGAAATGAAATCGGCTTTTTCTTCAATTATTTTCCTTATGTTACAGAACGTAATAGTTACGTACACATTACCGTTACCAAAAATTAAACCATTATATAACTAAAAAAAAAAATCAATTTCTTTTTGAAAAATATTAAATTTTGAAAAAAATATTTCGTACTCCAACCCTTAGTAATTGTATACCACTTTTAGTCGCGGTTCGTTGACAATGGTATAAAAAAAGGTTTTCCCGCGCGTTGAAAAGTTCCTCATCAACGGCTTCCCGTCTCAGATTCCGTGTAATAGCGCAGCTTCATCGAGTAATGATATCAAATTGGCCGATTGAAACGTGAGGTAAATTAATTGTTTTCGTCGCGTCGTGCGACTCGTAACGCGGAGCGGAGAAACGGAGCCAAGTAGAGAGATGACAAGGGAGGCGCAGCCATGCGAGTTCCCGATGGTGCCAAAGGGCCACCCTTAATTTTCACTAACGATCAAAGTTTTTGCGGTGTCCGAAGGGCCACCGGGACTCGGGCGCCTATGATAAATTCAAAATGGCGTTGTGCCCTTGCTTTTCGTGCACAGAGGTTGCGAGGGAGGATGGACGGAGCAAGGGGACCGGTGGACGAAAACAAAAGCCACTCGAGGGTCGGGGGCGGTCGAGCAACCCTTCCGTAAGCGAAACGAGGACCGCGGCTCCGGCCGGGCAACGCTCGACTACTACAAGGGGTTGGTTTGCCGTCTGTGTATAGTCGAGCGTCGAGCTGGAGAGCTCCAGCCACCGAAAATGGCGGACCCAATTAAGACAGTCTATGTGCTGCTAATACTATAGCCCTTTGTGAGCGACTTACACCGTAGAAACAGAGAACTCAAAAGAAAAAAAAAAAGTATAAAGACCGCGAATGACTAAGTAAATTGTTACATTTACGTCCGCGCTAAATTATCCCGATTCGATATCCCGTATCGATTTTCTATCGATAAACTTATCATTTTTTTTCAAAATATGGAATGCGTAACACAACTCGTTGTACAGGGAGAAAACATTTCAAGGGTATTGAAAAATACAATTGTCGGAGGAAAAGGAGAAAAAAGTAAAAGTATAGCAAAGGGGGGTAAGTAGTTAAATTTGTAAAAGTAACCGTTGAAAGAGAATTGCAAATAGTTGTTATTGAAATTTCGTGAAATATACATATGCAGTGTATGTATAATTTTTTAATAATAATTTTTTAAATTATTCATATGTTTAATTTATAACCAATTTTTACATTTAAATTGTAAAATTGTCCATTCGAGAATAATTTTGTAAATTGGGCATTATAATTTCTTAAAATATACGTACATAACAAATAAATATAAAATAATGAATAACAGTTGCAGATTAAAGAAAAAAAAATGCAGACGAAAATGTAAACTGTATCAGATCCGTTTTCGATTGTAATTTCATATCTAATTTTTTAAATATTTCCATCAACGAAATAAGAGGGAAAATCAAGCCCTCGAAAATACCTGAGCGATTTCCGTCTCGCGAGCGAATGAGGCAACGTGACGACCGGAGCGAGATAAAGAGGGATGAATTTATGAATAAGAAATTTGTCAACTCGTTTAGCTCAGAGACCCGTAGTATATTCTCGTCTACTGCTCGCAGACCCGTCGAGAAGCTATCCAATAGGTTGTCAAGGATTCTGCGAGGTCCAGCGAAACAGGAAATACGAGATCGGATCCGACCGGCCGCTTGACCTCGCGTGATCTTTGACTCGGACTAACGCCAGATAAATGTCCTCCGCACACTGGACCCTTCCCGAACCTGCTAAATGTAGTTAAAGCACAGGTGTTTTTAGGTTATTTATCATCGAAACAAAAGCGTCCAACGTTTCGCGTCAAAAGTCGGGTGGATTTTGTCTCAAAAAATCGGAAAAACCAGTTTGAACGTGGGATGGGCGAAAAAAACGAGAGACTGTAGATACAGAGACGACGAACGAAGCCAGGGGGATGGTTCACCCTTTGAAGTGGTATTAGCCAGCGATTTCGTCGAGTTTACGAGAGAAAGGTACTTTTTTTTCGACTTTTCCCAAGGAGCCTTCGATCTTGAAGGAAATATATGATATCTTGTATATTTGTAGAAGTAATAACGGGCACGTGGGGGGGAAGTGGGTTTGGCGCGGGGAGGGTAAAGGGATGAGAGCTCAGTGGGTAGAAGTGGCGCGGATATGGCCGGGAGTACCGGAGAGCCAAGGGTGAGAGAGGGTGGCTTGTAGTTCGAAGAGGAGAAGGAGATGGGCGAAGAGGAAGAGGGTAGGGTGGCATGGCTGTGCCGGTACTGCGAACAGGGGAGGGTAGCTTGGCGACACTCGAGTCTATCTCGCTCTCACTCTGTACAAGGGTCCATCTCGTAGCAACGCCCACGGGAACTCGAATCGATAGCGAACACGCACTCTGTGTTCTTGAATGCCGGGATTTTTTTTTTTCAACATTTTTAGGTTAGTATCGAATTATTGAAAAAAAAAAGTAACTTACTTCGATCGCGTGACATCGGAATTTCTCGATTTCTTAACTATGGCGTAAAAGAAAATTGGATCAAGTAGAACCGATGGTTCTACAGAACAAAGCACTCGAAAATAATAATTGACGAGAAAAATAAAAAAATTTGGCTCTTCGGAGTGTCTAATACGGAAGCCCGCGGTCCGAGAAGGAGATCTTCAAATTTATTCCTCATCTCCGTTTTATCGAGTTCTTCTTGAGACCATCTCTCCCGAGGTGTTACAGCGTCGTGGTAATAAATTCGGGTATTCGCTCGAGCGAAATCCAGTGCGTAGAGAGGGTCGGCCCGAGACACACTCACTTCTCACTCTCTTCGCACTCGCGGGGACTTCCCTTCGGGATTCTGGCGGTTGAGCTTTCGCGGATCTCGATATAGTAAAAAAAAAAATACTACCCTCGTCCAACTTGTTATCTTCCTCTCGCAGTCGTGTTGGAATGAGATTCTTTCATTTTGCGAAATAAATGCCGTTGCTATTAAGAGAATCTTCTGCGGATCAGTAATATTTATTGCAATTCGATCTATGCGCGGCTACCTTGGGGAGCGCGTGTGTGTCACTCGTAAGATTTGTATAGATCCCCCGACGAGTGTGAGAGAACGACAGAAGCGCGTGAGTATCTGTTCCTCCGGCATAAACTGAAATATTCTCAAGGCACATTCTCGTTTCGTGAAGCGTCCATTGTTGGAAGACCGTCGACGCACGAGAAGAGAGAAAACGACGAAAGAAAAAGTAAAGGAAGGAAAAAAAAAGAATAAAAAACGAGAGTTCGAAGCTCCCGGTACTTCGGAGTCTGGATACGGGGGGGTCGACGGGCGGCAAGCGGGAAAGTGGGAAACCGAACCGAGAGCTGCTGCTGCTGCTACTGCTGCTTCGGAGGCTTGTATATGCCGCACGTGTTTTTCTCCTTTTTCACGGCGTGACCGGCGAGGCGTCCTGTCATGCATGGCCGATATCGATATGTGTGTACCACTGCGTACTAAACCTCCCCATCCCTACTATCGACTCTGGCTTTCGAGTAAAAGCGAAGTCTCACATTCGGGTTTCGTATACTTCACTTGGGATCGTCGCTTTTACGAATATATATATTTTTTTTTACACTAAACTCACAACAATAATAATCTATATTCTAATATTTTTTTATTATATTGTATTATTTTTTATAATTTTCGGTTTATAAAATATATTCAAATATTCATTTCGAATGAAAATGATATTAGATCAGCTATAATGGATCACTTACAGGTACATCGCGGAATTTTTGCAGTTTTTTTTTTATTACGAAACAAAAGGCGTTGAATATAGATAACCCCAGAGTGACGAAGTAGGGGCAAAATTTATAGTAATGGTCACGTAGGATTAACCTTTTAAGGCTGAACCATTTATTTTCTAAAAAAAAACTCGACTATTCCATTAATTTCTCTACGAAAACATTTGAAAAATCCTTTTTTTTTGTTTATATTCACGTCCAAACAAAAATGAAAAAAATGCGGTTTCGTTCGAAAATCTTTTTTTACGATGTATTGTAGAGTTGGAAAACAATATTCTAAGGAAATACATTTTTCACTAATGCGCCTAAAAATGTTACACTGAGCAGTAAAAAGGTTAATACCGACTATCAACGGAACGCAAGATTTTTCGAAAATATCGAATAAAATAATTTCGAAAAATTGTTCGAATGAAAGTCTCGCGGATTGATTACCACTGTCACGAATTTGTCTACACGAGCGATTGTGGTCAGACACAGTTAGTATCGTTACAGCACAGAGCCACGAAGGGGATAGTATAGGCAGAGAGAAACGAGAGCGACGGGTGTTGTCCGACCGACCGATCCAGTTTTCCGACAGTCCGGTTTTGTGTCTTTTTTATTCTCTCCTCTATCGACGGTGGTGTGTTGAACTTCGCCCCGTAAACGGGTTGTACGCTGTCAACACACGAGGCGCGAGAGACCTCCGGAAATGATAGATGCTCCTTCACCGCTAATGTAGCTGCATCAACAAAATTATAACCAACCCCTCGATAATCGCGATACCATCTATCCATTAATAACTCGTCCAGTTTCACGAATATTCATAACGAGTCTCATGGTCTCTTGTTTCAGATTCTTCAATCTACGGGCGTAAAAAAAAAAAAAGAAAATAAAGCGAACAGCTCCGAAATCCCGACGATTCCACGAAGCCGACGATAAATTAACGATAATTTCACACGGAATTTCCATCGAAGCTCGGCGCGCGAAGATTTCGCTAAAAAAAAAAATAAAAATAAACAAAAACCTGTTGCCACTCGCTAAAATAAACGCAACACCCTGTACACGCGAAGTATATAAGTAAACGAAAAGTACACGAAGAAAATGTAGAGTCAAAATAAGATAAGAAAAAGAAAAAAAAAAGTTGTACCGCGGAAACGCGGTGAGAAAATAAACGAGAGAGTTCGAGAGAGCCCCTTGCGTCCTTTGCGCCCTCGTAGCCCACGGTTTTCCGTACTTCACGCAATTCTCCTCTGCCTCTCCTCCGCACCTCGCGCATCCTCATTCACCGGGGCGACACTTCGTTTTTTTTTTCTTCACCCTCGCGTTCCTTGAATCCATTAACTCGAATGGTATTGCACCCTTTTGCACGAAGCCTGCGTTCTCAGCTATGACGAGGTAAGTAAGCGTGCGAATTATTATAATGCCTCTCGAATATCTTTATCAACAACGCTACTAGACGCGTCGATCGCGTAGCGAAAGTCCGACGAAACTATTTTCCGAAAGACAAAATCTGAATTTCCATCTGCGATAGAGATTCTTCAACGAAAGATTAAATAACCGTGATTCTGAATCACTCGGTATGTAGGTACGTAACGAACTTACGTATACCCTTAAATACAGGCTGTAGGTATAGAGCACAGGATGGAATGGTATATACATAGAGTTAAAACGGAAGGGGAGCTTTGAAGCTGGACTCTCCGCCTCGCCACGGAATTCCCGGCCTCGGATTACAATTCGGCGGGTCCAGAGGAGCAGCAGCAACAGCAGCAGTAGCAGTAGCGGCAGCAACAGCAGCAACGCCAAAGGAAGGTAGAGAGCGAGAGCTATAGTGAGTAAAATGGCCGCCGGCAGAGAGGGTAGTTTTGCTCGCAGGGGTATGTTCGCGTCGGTGGCGACCGAAGGGGTTAGAATGAGGGGTGGGGTGGGGTAGGGGGTGACCAGTCGTTCGGTCGGTCGCTGCTGCTGGCAATGGAACGAGAGCTCGGATGAGGAAGGGGACACGGGGGAGGAGGCGCTAGCCACAACCCCTTAAGGGTCGAAGGAAGCCTTGCACACCGCTACACGGGCTATCCTCCCCCTTTGGGTTGCGACTGAATGAGGTAGACGAAGAGAAGTAGCGAGAGAATGTTGGCATCGTTACTCACTCCGTCCTTCTTCATCCCCCAATAAGTTCCCCAAGCGTACAGCAGCTTTCCTCTCGCTTTATCTCCTCGGTTTTCCTCGTGTTCGCCATCCTGACCACCCGTTTCCACCCTCTCGCCACTGGCGTAGCTCTCTCTCTCCCCGGTCGTAGCTGAACAACCTTTATATCTACAGGCCACTATACACCCGACCGACCACCCCGAAGTACCTCGGTTACTCGCGAGCTTCCGAGGGACGAGACACACGAAGGCGAAGTGAGAAGGCAGAGAAGCGAAAGGGATGCCGGCAACCAAGTACCAAAAGCATTCGACAGAGATGGAACTATGTACCTCTATATACATTATAGATATATACTATATATCTATGGATGTATACATTTAGGCATAGCTACGTGTATACATATATATAAATGTATGTATATATAGCGTATCCCACGAGTGAGAGGGCCATCCGTGCCCTCGCAGTGCGAAAGACTCAGAGGGATGTAGAGAACCTCGAAGCTCGAGAGGACCAGACCGAGGCAGACCGCCGAGAGTCGCAGAAAGGGGTTGTCCCGGTCGAGAGTGTACGGAATAAAGATGGAATGAGCCACGCATTAGGGACGAAAGCGTGGGATAGAGAGAAACAACGGGTCGAGTAAGTTAGAGGGATGAAGAGCGATATACTCAGCGTGGATGGCCCTCTCGCAACCCGAGGGCCAAACGGGGCTGGAATTTTAGAGCCCTGACTAGTCTTAAAATACACAGAGAGAGCGGTAGAAAAGACAAGAGAGAGGAATGAAATGCCGGGCGTGAATTAGAGTCACCATGTCGGGGTTTTCGCCAGTAGAATCTACCGGCACTAGCGTCGTCCGCAGAAGGGTGCGAGAAAGATGGCCAGAGAGGAACAAGTGAGAAGAAAGGGTGAGGGGGGGGGGGGGGGTGGCGAACCCATTGCCTCGGTCCGTTCGTTCGTCATAGCGGGACCGTTTGGAATTTTTACGCCCGAAACCTGGCAAGAATTTTGTTGTTAGGATGCAAACGCGAATGCTGAAGAGTCTTTGGAGTCTCGCGGTGGTTCACAAGGTTTCGGGTACTTCGGGGTAAATGTGAGAATTCATGTGGATGTGTGCGAGTGTACGAAAAGCGCACGGACGAAGAGGAGAATGGGGGAGGTGTGTATACAGGGAGAGTCAGAGGGTTTGGGTGTCGCGCTTTCGTGAACACGAGGTGTGAGTGTCGTACGAGGAGTCCGAAGGGTACAAGGGAAACTGGATTCCGCGCGAGATAACACACGTTTTACTAGGGGGTGGTCTCGCGCGCGCGTTCTACCCGACTCTCTATCCTCTTGCCTCAGTCCGAGGTGCGAAATGCTGGGCACGAATTAGATTGTTTAGTACCAACGTGTGCGAGGGTAGGTAGTATCCACCGCCAGCAGCAACAAACCCCCGTTGGCTCAACTATTTTGCTTCTCTCGGGTAGATTCGGAACCAGAGGAATGCGCATACGTGTCCTACACGTGAGAGAGTTTTCGCTTTTGGAAAAAAAAAAAAAATTGCGAAAAGACCCCCGCGAGAGGGTAACTCTGTTCGGGTGAATCGGGGAACGCCCGGAGGGAATACATTAATATACGATGGAAAATTCATTACGTATTATTCATTCATTACGTTTGCGATTAAAATATTTCCAGGTTCATTGTCGCCACCCTCCCACCCCCTCGGCAAATGTTTCGCGAAAGCTATGGCGAATTCCGCACGTGGGGGGGGATGAGCTGTGTAACGCAAATGAAGATTTCATAGCTGAAGATTACAAGTACTCGAGGAGGTGAAATATCCTTCCGGGGTTCACGAATTATATTGTTTAGCATACGTACTCGGGATGTTTCTCGCTATACGCGCGGAAGCGCTATTTGCGAATATATTTGTGTAGAGTGGAAGCTTCTTGAAGGTGGAATATGAGCGCCTTGCGCCGAAATAGCTTAGCAACGTTGACTTGTGTCTCACAATCAGCGTCTGTTTATACTGCATCGTCGGGAACGAAGCGCGATCCTGGCAGAGACTCGGAAAGCGCGAGGCAAACCTTTCGTCCGACAGTCGGAGACTTTCGGATAATAATAGATTAGTTTTGTTTTTGCATAAAAATAACTTTTTCCTAAAAATACCTTCTCGGGGCAGAGGTCAATTAACGCATCAAAATCGATGCAACTTTACCACTTTCTGACAGTGAAAAGTAAAGATTTCTATTGCAAAAATATTGTGCATTTTTTTTTAGCAATTTTTCGAAAATAATTTTTTTTATATTTACACGACATATTGGCACTATTATTCCAAAAAAATAACTTGTCTCGAGCTCATTTATTATAACAGATTGCAAAACTTTCGCAAAAAAATGACAAAAGGACAGGAATTTAAAAAATATCGTTGAAAAAAAATACAACTTCTCGTGCCGACGATAAGCTGCCCTCGTTGGAAGTGCTCTCCAACTTTTGCACCCAAAACTGACCAAGTTATTCGTCCCTTAGTTCGTAAATGTCCCAGAGACCTACAAAGGGTTTTAAAAAATTACGAATTTTAGCATCAACATTTTTTTGAAATTTGGATTTAAAAAAGGGCAAAGCTCTCGGGTAAATCTGCATTAATAATGTACATATACATATAAATAACAAATAATTAATAATTTGTCGTAAAAAAAAAAAAAAAAAAAAAAAAGTTCCGAAGTTTGAAAACTTCGAAACTCTGCATCGAGGACAAGATACTATGATAATTAAGTCATAATTTATTCGAGACTTCTTCTCGACGCAACCATTGGTCTCACGCAGATCTCTCGATTCTCTCTGTATGTATCATATGCGAAGGTTAACCTCCATCACATCGGACACACCCCCCTCGCCAGACGGGAGCGGTTCAAACTTTTTTGGGCAAATCGAATTTTTCTTTCCTTCGAGTTTACAGAGCTTGTTGTCGTAATCCGTGGTAGCCGCGCCAGGGATTTAACTAATAAGAGCAATTAGCGCCGGCTGGGCGGAAGAGGTAGAGAGGTCGAGGAAGGTATAGTGACGGAACAGGAGGGCAGGGAGGGGGGGAGGGGGTTTGTTGGGGGAGTGGATGACTCTCTCGGGTGGTAGTTTGCCCGCGCCATAGCGTGTCTCTCTTGCTCTCTCTCTGTCTCCTCAGTGTGGCGGTCGCCTCGGTCAATACCCACCGGACAAGATGGCCGACGCCCACTCTAACACCGCCTCAAAGTTACATACATTTATGTACTCAAATGTATAACCCACCCTCTCGACGCGCGGCATCCTCGCGCTCGACGGCCCCGACCATCTCACCCTCCCGCCCCTCCCCCACCCACCCATCCCCCCTTCCACTCTCTCTCGACAGCTACGGGACCGAGTTGCCTTTCTCCATCCGGCCGCGCGCTTCCCAACCCTCTCTAGTCAAAACCCTCCCCGGTAACTCTCACTCACTCTCTTGCCATCCACTCGACTTCACGGACACCGAACTTCGCCGTTATTATCTGGCCTGGCGGACGGGCGAGCGAGGCGTACGAGAGCTACGGCATCGCAAAACCCGAGTCGCCTCTTCACGCACCCCGGGTACGCGCTTTGCACGCACTCACGCGAGGCTTGCTTCAGCCCCCCGCTTTCACCCCCCACCCCTTCCCAAAGGTAGACAGAATTACGCTTCTGCTTTTGCCGCACTTCGGAAGAGACGTGACGGAGAGAGAAATACACACGTAGCAAGGACTCTCTTAATATCGATCCTTTTCAATGTCCAACTAAGCGGCTACACATCAAATTTTTGCATAGCTCGTGAGCACAACTAAGGACTAGAATGGGTAACATTCGTTTTTTTAAATTATTTCGCGATGTTTGCTCGTAGACAGGAACCCCCGATTGCGAAAGTTGAAATTTTCAAGTGGTGAAATTTCAAGTCCATTTCTTTTTTTAAATGAAATTCAACCGATGAATTAAGAAACGAAGTATGCGCTTTCTAGATTTTTTACTGATGGCTGAAGGAAGAAGTAATATAAAACAATGGAAAACTTTTAATTGGAGGATAATTAAAAAAAGTTCCGAAAACGGTGACGATCGCCATCGAAACATAACCGTGTATTTCAATGGAAAATAAATAATTGAAGAGAAGAGAATATTGTCGCATCTTCCGAACAAAATTATTCAATAAAATTTCAACGTCATACGATACGTGGGATGCAACGTAACTAAATAGTCATGGGGGTGTCTCCTACGTAGCGTAGGTGTTCCGAAGGGTTGCTTAGACGTGTGTATGTGAGGGTAAAGTAGCCCTTGTGACCGAGCATTCGGCTCCAAAGAACACATCTCAACGCGCTCCTCTATTGGTCAGCCAGAAGGGGTGGACATTCGAGGCGTGGGATTGGACAGCATCACCCTTCCACCGGACGAATAATACTGACCCTTCGGGGGAGGCTATTCCGCGATCGGTCCTATAAGTGTATCGCTGGCCACCCTTGGCGCACCGTCACGCATTATTCGTGTGCGATATCATATTTTATAAAAAAAAAACGTCGCCATTACTAATGGTCCGTTTCAACTTACTACGAAACAGCTGTTGGATTTATATTCACTACAAAAAAAAATACATCGAAACATGTGGTCCGCAATATTTTTTTCGGACTCTTCGATTGGGCTGAGAAAATTGTAAAAAATCCTTCAAAAAGCGTATGATAAAGTAAAAATAGGTTTCTCGATAATTTTTCAATGTTTTTATCTTATTATTTTTGTTGCCGTTTGAAAATATCGAAAAATCGTTCATTTTCGACAAAATGGTCGTAAAAATGCATAATAATGAATTTTTGTCGGTCTTTTTTTGTAACTATATCCGATGTATTTTTTTTCCACTGATGCCGAATTTGCTGTTTTACTCCTATAATAAATGATACAAAAAAAAAGTTAATAAATTTATCGACTACTGGCCATTCCCAGTCGTGAATTAATGTTCAGTAAAAACAATAAAAAAAAAACATAAGAGTTTGAACCATTTCTTGCTCGCGAGTTTATTGTTAATTAACTGTGATAGCATTACAGTCTCTTATACTCGGGTAAATGCGATATACGAGTACCAAGCGTTACTTAACCCTTTTGACCGTCTTCCAGTGTAACCGGCTCCGAAAATGCACACACAACCCGTACTAATCCCAACGGCAATTGTTTTCGCTCATGTCTCCATGCTTATCTGGCTTAACAGCCGACTAATTCCAACGATCTAACAAACTTGAATATCCGCGAGACCGTGTTTCTCAAACCCTCCAAACTTTTTGAAGAAACACTTTTTTTTTAATGCAAACATCATAAAAGTTACGAATTACATCGAGTCATAAACAGTAATAATAGTTATTAACAGTGATAACGAATTCCTCGCGAGACTATAGGTTTCTCGAGTCACACAAGGAAAAAAGTATATCGCAAAATATATGAGCGATATATTCAACATATTTTCGCCGAAAAATATAATGTTACGGATATATTTTAAAATATATTTCTACAAATGTATATCATACAATGTTTATTTATAAATTTATTGATTATTATTTATCTGTATACAGAAAAATTTAATGTGATCGATCTTTTGGAGTTTCGAACTGAAGAATAAGCTGTACGATGATGTTATTCCTGTTGACAAGTATTTCTACTATCTATGACTTCATTTAATTCATAACTTTTAGGATAATTGTATTAAGAAAAGTTTCTCCATAAAGATTGTAGGGTCCCTCTTTTAAAAAAATGTATTAGAAATATATGAAATTCGATGTATTTATATGATTAATATATTAAGCAGATAAAATAATTATAATAAAAATTAATGAATTTCGTCGTTCAAATAAATAAAAATTACGAATTTTATATATTTCTTAAGTTTTTTATTCCATGTGGCATCCTACAAACTTGGAGATTCTTTTTTTTTCGCAAATATCATAAATATCACGAATTTAATTGAATCATAAATAATAATAATTGCCGTTATTAATAATGACGCAATCGTACAGATTAGTCCTCAGTTCGAAGACTTCTAAACATCGGCGTCAAATTTTTCCGTAGTCACGAGGAGTCGACTATAGAACCGCAGGTAGAATGAAGACAGGGACAAGGGGAGTATAGAGAGCATAGTACAGGGTGTTTTCGAAAGGTAAAAAGCGTTGAGGTAGATAACTCTTTGCGGAGACTGTACCCCCTAGACGCAGGTAACTGGGTATTACGTCGGTGCTCGACGGGTTGCTCTACCGCAGGGGTAAAAATTAATGCCACACTGGGACTACCCTCGCGAGGAATGGAGCCAAACCGAGAGAGACTCGAAGACGAACGCCTCCGGGGTCGGGCAATACCTCGACCGCGGTGCGCGGGAGGAGGGAGTCGGCTCCGCGTAGACTGTGCCGTGAAATTTCCCTCTTTCCTCCGTCTCTTTTGCCCTCATTCTTCCTCTCTCTCTTTCCACTCTTACTTTCTTCGGCTTCATCCCTTTTTGCGAAACTACACGGCGCTCGAAGGGTAGCCGGCGAGCAGTATTCTTGCTACGTAGCTATCGCATGTGGTATTGTTCTACGCCGTGAGATTAAAAATCGATATCGTGAGTTATCGCTCGTTTCCCGCCGATCGAGCGTACGTTGAAATAAAAAAAAAACGAAAAAAAAAAAAAAGAAAAAAAATCTTTCGCAGGCCTTGAAAATTTTGACCGCGGGAAACAAAAAGTATAGATAGAAAGCTCTGACGGCTTATCACGCGCGAGTATACGTGTTCCGTATATAGACAAATTCAGGCGAGAGCACGAGAGGTCGGAAAGCCCGGGGTTGCTGGGGGTGTGAGGCTTCACCGGTCTCCGGCAGTATTCGCGCGACGACGTGAGCCCGAGCGCGGCGGTTGTTTGACGTATTTTGTCCCGAAAACCGACAGATCAGGGACATGGCTCGCGCGCGCTCAAACCACCCCCCCCCCCACCCCCACCCCTCTTCCCCTTCAGAACGGCATAGCTCAGGGATGGGCGACATTGGAAGGGTTGTGTGCGCGCTGCCAGCCACCTCTCTGTTTCTGACGTGTAGATTAGTGTCCGCCATTGTCGTGACGTCACCGTAGTTAACGCGCATTCAAACGCTCGTTCGTTAGACAATGGGCGTGTGTGTGGAAGCTTCTCTCGCATTTGCCGAGAAGAACTCTTCTTAGTTATCCGACTGGCGCGTATATATATATGCATATATATGCATTTTTTCGATGGAATTCAATGTAACAATGAAAATTCACATACGCGGAAGATTGGGGGTTTCTATAATGTTTTTTTTTTTAACGCACTCGCGGAGAGCCGCGAGAGCGGAGGGATGGATTTCGATTAATTTGCTATTTTACGGGATAACGCGGAGTAGTTCCTCCTCCTTCCCCCCCCCCCCCTCCCCCATCCTAAGCAGAAGTCCGGGAACACTTGACGGATGAATGTACCGTCGAAACAATGGGCGCCGGCCAAAAATTAACGGCATTGTCCTAACTTTGAATTTGCCGGTGAATTCGGGGTTCTGGGTATATTCCGAGCTCGACGCGTACTCGCCCCGGCTTACCCTCTTCCTCGCTCGCTTATGTTGTCGAGATTATTATTATCATTATTATTATGAAATTTGCCGAATAGAGAGATCGAGCGCGAGAGGGAAGAGGATGCGCGCCCACTCGCAGCTTCAACGAGATTACCGTTGTGCACGCGAGAGGGGGAATCCTCGAGATTGCTTAATAAACACTACGATAATTTCATTACGATAGTGAATAATAAATTAATCAAGGAGAGAATCGACAAATATTCTCTCTGTTATGGAATTTGTATTATAAGTTTGTACGCAATGCATTCAATTCAATTATACGTATCAACTCTTTGTGCGATTCGTAATACAGATTAATTTTTCGCGGAAGTAATAATATCCTTCATACGGTGCTCGATACTCGATTTTTTCTCCTTTATCAGTTTTTCGTAAATTAATTTTAATTTCATATTCACGACGTGGATGCATTTTAATTAAACATTTTGGGCTCAACTCCCGAAGAGCTGCACCCGCGAAGCTGTTTCAAGAAAATCTCGAAGTTTGTAAAATTCATAGTTCGTGATATCTTTTTGAAAAAAAAAAAAAAAAAAAAAACACGTAATTCCTAAAATTTGGCGTTATTACTAAAATTACTCTTGAAAATATTGATTTTTGAAAAAATTACGCAACCCCTAAGACATTATTTTCATTGCAGATACCGCGGAAACGCGACGATAAATGGTTCTGAATTTTATCGTAAACTAAGACTAAACAAAATAATTTGATACGCGTAACTTGAATCTGACCTCAACACCGACCCTCCATAAAGAGATGCAAAAATATGCATGATATTTCAGGGTTAATATGCGAACGTTGCAGGTACAGCGGAGAATACCATCGACCCTGCGGCTGCGGATTCACTGCAAGGGTAGTTCCGTAGCGGCTGCGTCCCTGTTAGAAAGTAGGGATGACCAAAGTAGCAGCTGGTGGGCCCGTCTAGGGACTTTGGCACTTGCCCCTGGCGTGCAGCAACCCGACTCGCAGTCGTGCAACGAAGGTGCCGAATTACAGGTACGCAGGTAACGCGATCGTTAAATTGTACCGTTTAAAAAATCGTTTTAACTCTGCAACAACGATTAATTTCGCGATATTTAATTCATCGATTAACGATGGTCGGTGGATTATAAGGGGATAGTGAAAAAGTACACATTAATAAACGAACATCAGAAGTGTTTTATTTTAAAAACAATTTCGTTTATTTGAATCGCACAAGACATACACCGTATCTGCTATTATTATAATTAAGGGCTCACCGAGAAAAGCTCGGCCAACTTTATTTCTTTTTTTTTTTTTTCTTTCTTTTGTCGCAAGCTCCGCGGCCGAGTTTTTGCTCGAAGCGGCCCGCATATTTTCATCGTATTGCCTTAATGTCGATTCGTGGTTAAAAGTGTACTGTTTTCCGTGTGTGTCATTGGGTTTTTTTTTTTTTTTTGTATGAGTGTACTTCGTTTCTTTCGTTAACCAGAGGCTTGTCTTTATTTGTTTTTTTTTTTGTTTTTTTTTTATCTAGGCGTTTTCTTTAAAATGTTACCCTGGAATCAGAAAAACTTTCGCTAATGTCCGATTTTCCCCCGCTACGATATATCTTAGTTCGATTTTTTTTTTTTTTCACGTTCATTCGTCTCACGCACGCTTTGTCACGCACACGCGCATTTCGCGCTATTCTCGTTCGAGTCATTTTTTTTATTATACACGAAATACCATATTTTTGTGTTTTTTTTTATTTGTTTTTTTTTACGACTAGTTAGCCCTCTCGTAGACTCTAATGCATTTGTTTGGGAATGTTTTTCTTTTTTTTTTTTTTCATTATTAATTCCTTTTTTTTTTGTAATTGTTTACCCTGTGTCAAAACGTTGAGAGCCGACCGGTGGAACGATACCGTTAGTCGAAATCGATCGTTAAAGAATTTATCGCAATTACGATAACATCAATTCCATAAGACGAGGAAGAAAAATTCATAGCAAGCAGAGGGAAGGAAAATCCGCGCGGCACAACTCGGCGGCTTCGTTCCGTCGGATCCAGCGTTGCGAATATCGCGTGTCGTTCAACAGTGTGTCGGGAAGGTCAAAGAGGTCACCGAGGATCGAGGATATTTTTGGTCGAATGTTAAACGGGTTATGACGGTCTCGATTTCTTTGTTTTTTTTTTTTATCTCTAAAAGTGAATTAGTTGGATTGTGAGCGATGAAAAGTGTTAAAAAAAAAAAAAAAAAAAGAAAGAAAAAAAAATATATAAAAAAAAGAAACAACCAAATTTTGCATTCGTGACATATCGTTTTTTTTTTCATACGTTTATTTTCCGAGTACACACTAAAACTGGCGTCCATTCTTTCGTGTTTCACGTAATATAATAATCTGTTTTTTTTTTTTTGTTTGTTTGTTTTGTTTATAATTCCTCATCGATTCAAAATTGATGAGAAATAATTGAGAACACCGTCTGCGCGTTCGTTTTCGTCACTCGAACGAGACGACGAAACACTAAGTCCCGCGGCAAAATATTCGTCGAGTTGTTGTTGAAAAACGCACCCGACGATCGCGCCGTTCGATCTTTCGATCGAATAGACACGATCGCCGCGTACGTCGGGGACGTTGTTTTTTTTTTAATTTTTTTTGCCACAGGTAGTGTTATTATTTACAATTGTTATTATAGTTGTATAAACAGGGCCTGGTATGTACGTATTTCACAATTAACTAACGAATCATTCATTCCATTCCGATCGCTCGTTACATCCGAGTGCATTCGCTCTCTTTCAACTAGATAACGAGATTTTGTATCTAGAGCCGTACACGTCTAACACCGAAAACTATTTGATATGAGTGTTTTTTTTTTTTTTTTTTTTATTTCTTATATTCCATCTCCGCAGTCATTCAATCATAATTCTCACTTTCCGTTCGTTCTCACATCTCTCGCGCGCGAATATCGATCATACTGGAGTTATTCGATCTTATTGCCTACATTTTTTTTTTTAGGAACAGTTCTCTTCGAAAACGTTTACAACGATGAAAGAATGAAAATAATAATAATAAACAAAAAAAAAAAAAATATCGCTACCATCGAGGGTCGCGAGGAATAAACGATTCAAATAATAAAGTAAATATAAATTCCAAATTAGTACCCTCAGTCTTCGGGCAAAAAAGTGAACGGAGACGATCGCGAAGACTTTAGCCGCGACTCGGAAAGACGATT
Organism: Buathra laborator; assembly: GCA_934046635.1. Classification (NCBI taxonomy): domain Eukaryota; kingdom Metazoa; phylum Arthropoda; class Insecta; order Hymenoptera; family Ichneumonidae; genus Buathra; species Buathra laborator. The sequence continues at coordinate 16,779,522 of OW203892.1, forward strand.
TTTTCAGGACAGAGGGATCTTTCCTCGTCGTTCCCGAAAAAATCGTCGAGCCGAACGCTCCTCCGAATCTTTTCAATTTTTAGTTTTTCTTTTTTTTTTTCTCTTTTGCCACTCGACGTAATAAATATAATTCAACGAACTAAGCACAGTAATAGACAATAATGTTTTCAATCTCGTCGATACGGAACACCATCGCAAAATTTCGTCACGACCGATTATTTTTATTTTTATTATTTATTTTTTTTTCATAATCACATCGATCACATTAACGCGAAACGGATGGATTATCGATTATTTATTGCTCAACGTCGATCTCATATATCATTACAAAATCGTGTGACCGTGAAAATTTTTTCCGGAGGTAAGGAATTGTGCGAAAAAAAAAAAAAAAAAAAAATCGCGAGGGGCCACCGTATCGACTGTAATAAGGGACGATAAACCTAAACAACTTTGGCATCTTCTTAACCACTTAGATCAAAAAACGATTTTTTTTTCTTTCATTTTCTTTCTCAATAATACATAACACGAGCATTGCTCGCGTTCTCAAACATCGTCTCGCTAATCCGTAATTTTTTGTTTTCTTCGTTTATAATATTGACAATAGGCGATACAATAATAATAATAAATCGTAATAATAGCGAATAAAGTCAAATACACAGTTAATAATGGTATCATCATCAATAATAATAATAATAAAGATAATAATGATAATAATAATAATAATGATAATAATAATAATAATAGGTATCATACATTTTACAGATCCAAGCTATTCGAGTTCGGAAACTTGGGCGCGAGTCTGGCATTATTTTTGTTATTTTTCTCGTTCGGCTTTTAGACAGACAAGATCGCGATTCTATATAGGATACCGCCGCATTGCGCTCGAGCCTCGATATCTACTATTTACATTGAAGCTCGAACCCGGTTACTCCGAAGAATAGCATAAAAACGCGTAAAACAAAAAAAAAAAAAAAAAAAAAAAAAAAACGAACAAAAAACATTTTTTTCGCATAATCGTAATTTTTTCTCTTCCCTCCCCCACCGTTATAATCCTTGAGCGTTAATGTACAAAAAGGTGAAGGAAAAAAAAAAAACGCGTAAAAAACAAAAAAACGAATACGCCAAAGTACGTGTACACACTTGTCTCGCAATTGTTCCGTTCCAATATATATTAAAGGTGTTTGTTTCGTTATACAGTATATATATTATTATTAAATAAATAATCTTCAATGCAATAATAAAGTCACTATTTCGTATTCGTTTTTCCCTATTCATATAATTTTTTTGTTTTTTTTTTTAGATCTGTATTTATATATATTCAATATGTACTTTTTTTTAATTTTTTTTTTTTTAAATTTATTTATTTATAATCGATATTAATTTTAATAGCTGGGGCTTGAGACTCGCAAGTGGTAACCATTCGTTCGTTTCCATTAATTAATGCCTCCCATCATCGACTCTTCCCTCTTCGTTTATCTTCGTTTATCTTCGTTCGTATGTCGTGTAGACTTCGGTATGATTTATCTTCGACACTTTCGTTGTGTGCATTCGCCTCCGGAGTCGTTTCCCGAGAAAAGTTTCGCGCCTCTCGGGAATACGGGATTTATATCACGGGGGGTTCATCACAGCCGAAAGAGCAATACCCCGTCCTTTCGACACTGTTCGCAGGACCGTTTCCGGGCCCTGCGGTATTTTTTTTTGTATTTTTCTTTAAATATATTCGACCGCGAGATGCCTCGGAACTGTGTTTAGTTTGCCGAGGGAGCTTTTTCGCGAAAGGGATATTTCCTTGTCGCAGTTACACTCGTCGTTTTTAAATATCGACTCGCTTAAAGGTCATGGCGAACTCCATGCGCTGCCTCTGTCAGAGACTCTGGAAGCCCGCGCTCTGGAGGACTCCTCTTCCGTCTATAATTGAGACGAAAAGAGGGGTACCTCTCAGTAAACCGGATACGGTGGCCTATGAGGCCACAGTGGCGGGATGGGCGGTAGGCTTCCATTCCAGGATCAAGTATCCTTGGTACTGAGGGATGAATCCTCATCCTGACTGCCCGGATATGGCATACCGAGCTTCGGCCCCTGTTGCACAACGACGCATTTTCTCATGTGTTTCTCCAGTGTGCTGGGAACGGAAAACGGCATTTCACAAAAGCGGCACTTGTACGTGTCTTTGCCCTGTCTACCGTGAGTTTTCATGTGCCTCGTGAGTTTCGAGCTTTGGGCGCAAGCGTAAGCGCACAATTCGCACTTATACGGCTTTTCGCCGGTATGGGATCGCCTATGAACCGTAAGATTCGAACAATTCTTGAATACTTTGCCGCAAAATTCGCAAGTATCATTGCGTCCGCTTCGTTCCTTCTTTAACAAGGGACTGGGTAATCCCTGAAGCGCGAGACTGGATGTCGTGGCTTTGGATACCTTGCGAAACTCGCTGTTCTCCAAATAGTGTGGACTCGGTAGCCACAAGCCGCCGAAATCGGGTCCGGAAGCGCGCGGAAATCCCTGACCCGAGAATATGTTTGGTGTCGTTGATGTGTTGAAATTCGACGGCGACAGAGCGCTGTCTTTCTCCTTATTGTTGTTTAGAGTGTTCGCCATGCCGGACGGTGAGTCGGTTTTGAGAAAACTACCGCGATGATTCTCCTGCAACGCTTGCCGATAGGCCTCGGAATACTGAGCGATATTGCTGAGTCCAAATTTTTCCATAAGATCGCCGACGAGACTGGGTTTCTGATCGACGCGGCCGCCGCTCTCCTCGCTGCTCTGTCCTTGCGTTGTGCTGAGATCCTCCGGGGTGTTCTCCTCGGCATCATCGCCGCATTTTTGATGCTCGTTGTCCTCCGCATCATCGAGATCCATATTCTCGTCGCAACTGGAACCATCGTCGGGTACAGTCTCGACGCTGCCTTGCGGACTCGCCGCCGAATTCAACGAATCCTGATGTTCCTTTCGCATGTGTTTACGCAATTCCGTGAAAGTCGCTACTTCGATGTCGCAAATTTCGCATCTCGCAACGGCAGAGACGTCTTGAGTTGTTTCCTGTTGATACTGTCGTTCTTTGTCCTGATGACTGCGGCGATGCACGATGAGATTCGATTGGAAACGAAATTTTTTCTCACATATTTCGCACGTGTAAACAGTTTCCGCGGAATCTGTGATTATGGGGGTTGAGGCTGTTGGGGGACTCGCTTTTTCGCTGTCCGTCGAGTTGTTGTTGTTGTGATGACCGATAGGGCTTTGGGTGTAACACGGTGGTGAATTTTCCTTCTGATTACCGACGAGAGTAAGATTTGCGGGATTGGCGGCGGCCGGACTCGGCGGTGGTACGGGATGTTGATTTTGTTGCTGCTGCTGCGCTTGTTGCTGTTGATGGACCTGAGCGGGCATTAGGGCAGCTTGATTCGTGGGAGGATTTGACGGAGCCGCGCCTAAGGACGGGTTAGCGAGGCTCCTTAGGCGCGCCGAATAAAAATCCAGGTTCGCTTCCAATTGTGGCGGATGTCCCTGTCCGGGTAAACCCCTTCCGTGCGACAATTCCGTAAGATTCGCGAGATTTCTCGCGTTGTTTAGCGTGTCGAGTGAACTTCGTACGAGTGAATCACCGAGATTGAGACCATCCATACCGCGCAAAGGATCACCGAGATTCTGAAGGTTTCTCGTTGCCGTTTGAAGGTCCTGGAGACCCCGATAACCGGCAAGTGGATTAAGCGCGAGGAATTCGGGCCTAAATATCGGTGGAAAGCTTCGCTCGAGATGCTGCGGCAATCTTATGAAACTGTGGAGCGGATCCCCGACCAGCGAAGCGGCCGACGATTGCAACTGTTGACGACTACCACTGCTACCGCTTGTGTTCGTTACGCCGCCGGACGAATTTGCCGCCGACGAACTACCGCTCGATTTTGCACTGAGATTCAAGTGATTCGGTGGACTCAAATGATGCTGCTGCTGTTGCGCGTGGCTCGGCGTCGGCGTCGGTGGACTTGGCGCTGGTGTGTTGGACGACGAATTCGCTGACGATGATGACGAGGAATAGAGTCTCGCGCCGTGGACGCTCTGCGCGTGCTGTAACATCTCCCATGCCGAGGACAATCGACGCGAGCACTGCGAGCACTGCAGGCATCTTGGCTCTGCAACAGACCAACGGAATTGTGTTGATTAAATATAACGATTTGAAAAAAAAAAAACACGAAGTGTCTTCGAAGTTTTTGTCAAATATAAAATCAAAAAATTGTGAGTTGCAAAAAATTGTTCGTTGATACAACAAATTTTGTTTCTAAAAAATTAATCGTACGAATTAACTATTAATCATTCCGATTGATAATTTTTTTTAGTACAGATTAGCTGATAAATAATAATGAAAAAACTGCAAATAGTTAATATTTTTTCCCTAATAAATTACCTACCTATTGGATTCAGAGAAAATCAATTAAATGTAAAGTAAAAATAACCATATTTTGATATTATTTTGATATTTTGATATTATTTGTAAAGTAAAAATAACCATGTTTTGATATTAATCATTTATTTTTACCGCGTATAGAGATCTTCATATGTTAATAACATTTGTTTATTTATAAGCATTTTTTCCAAATGAATTATTATTGTCGCAATGATAAAGCAGATAATACAAAGTAAATAAGAAAAAAATGCAATAATTACGATGCTAAAAGACAAAATGAAATTTCGAATCGTAAATTTAAAAAGTAAGACATTTCGCCTCGCGAGTATCTTAATTGATTTTTTTGTATTTGACGTGACGCAAAAAACAAAACAATGAATTTGTTTATATGCGATCGTGTCTTCTCGTGTCGAAAAACCCACAAAATATATATATGTACATATATATATATGTACATCGCCAGGATCGTTACGAGGCGGTAACATCTTGTAAACGAGCCGAGCGAAGAGCCTAACCCCGTTATTTGCTCGACCCTTCGAAAAATCGTAAAAATATCGTATCGATTGTCAATTGCTATTTTGGCGAGTTAGGTGAATTTCAACGGGTGCGGAAATCACCCAACTGGAGACGATCGGATTCTCTCTTTTTCGCTCTCCCGTCGCGACCGCGTGGAGCCCGTTGTCCGTCGACGGCATCAATTTCTATATACCCTTAATTTACGGATCGAGATCGAGCCCCGATGTTCGCCGATTGAATTCGGAATTCAAACGGTTGGGTTACATACGCGTTCGTATCAATGGGGAAAGAACCGAGACGAGGTCTGTGTCAAATTGCGGTTCCCGCACGTACGTTTTTTCGAACGAGAAAAGTATGGCCAGCGCCGCTGCTGCAGCAGAGATCGAGGGGTCGAACGAGCTTAAAAATAATATCTTAGCGGATAGAAGATAGGGTGGACGACTGCGCAGTCCGGGAGGGGGAGGAGGTGAGCTTGAAACTGACCCTTAACGACTTTTCGCGGGCGGTGCGAGAGGGGGAGAGACCACGGCGAAGGCCGAGAACCTCGGACGGGTTTTGAATTTCAATGTTTTTAATCCGGGGAATATCAGATTTTTGGCAATTTTTCACGCCCCGAGAGAACGCGCGGGGAGACCACCCCTTGGGTCATAAGACGGAACATTCAACGGCGACGACTATTCGCCACGGAAAAGTCCACGGGGTGTCCGGGCGATTTTTTTTTTTTCGCTTTTTTATTAATACTCAAGCGTGAAGAACCGCGAACCATGTGTTTAGAACTCCAACCTCCCCTTGTACGAGAGTAACATATTCCAATGCGAGTAATTCCTGCGGTAGGGCTGCCGAAGATAACGCGTATAGTTCGGCTGTCCTGCGAGAATATTTATGTTCCTCTCCCGAGCGGTGAAAGTTGTCGAGTTAACCGAGGGATCCAGGCATTCCAATGTGTGTTCGAACTCTAAAACAGTCTTTCTCGGGGTGGCAGAGGGGTGGGAGGGTCGTCCACCCTCGGACAAGAGTTTTCCAGTTCGCGAGAATCGTTCCGATCTAAATATGTTCCCGGGCGTATTTTATTCATTGTGTTTGGGACGAATTTAATTCGACGACGAGAAAGTTGAAGAGATCGAAGAGACGAGAAATCCCGACGAAAAGTCCTCGGACTCTGGCGGGGATATATAGTATGGACGGGTAGACAAAGGAGAAGAAGAGATGCAACTGAAAGAGACGAAAACTCGATAGCCGCTTCCGGACTTTTTCTTCGCAAAGAAAAGAAAAGAGATAATGCAAAGCGTTTTCTTCTAATTGGAACGGTCCGGCGATCGATTTCGACAATTAAAAAAAAGAGTATACAAAGTAATCTTTACGACGAATAATCAATTGACCGTTTCAATCGGAGATTCGGGAAAAAACGTCTTTTTTTTTAACGCAGTTTATTCGATACGCGTTAGAATCATCCGAAGAAGTAGGAAGGGAATTTGCGTTGGCATATTGTTTTGCCCTTGCGGGCAAAAAACCCTCGGCAGCTCGCCGGCGAAGCGTTTCCTTCCGTCGTCGCAAACCTTGTGCGTTTGGCCTCTCGGAAGTCGACGATATTTTCGACTTCCCGAACGCGCTAACTTCGCCGACCCCCGGGCACTATTTTGCTGCTTTCGGCTGCGTTCCTCGTTCAACGAGGGAAAATATCGTCCGCAAAGAAAAAAAAAAAAAAAAAAAAAAAAAACGAAGGAGAGTGACGGCGGCACCCCACGAGAGATAAGAAAGTGCCCCGCGTATAATAAAGGTGTATCGATTCAACACTACGCCCGTCCGCTGCCCTTTCATATGCAAACCTCACGAGCGACCATCCGTTAGGATTATTTTTTTTTTCTTTTACGCCTCTCTTTTCTTACTTTCCGGACACTCCGAAGACTCTCAAAAGTGCCCCGGCACTCGGGAGAGCTTCGTGATCGACTCCACACAACGGTGAATGAAGGAGTCGCGTGGGACTTTACGATTATTTCAATAAAAAACCATCTCGAACGCATTGTGTACTGAATATAAAAAAAAATCATATCGCCCGAGATAATAAATGCGATACGGGTCAATGGCGAAATCATTGAATGCGATTCGATATCATTAATAATCCCTTAAAAAATGAACGATTTATCGTCTCAAAAGCACATCTAAAGGGTTTAAGGGAGACCGGGGCGAGTTGACACGCGACTACTTAAAGAAAAAAAAAAATTTAGCCAACGAGTGCAGCCTACGAAATTATAATGTACATTGTAATAATTTCTTAGAGTATCGCTACGTGAAAGCTTCGATCTTTTTTTTGTCAAGGGTGTGTTTCATCTTGCCCCGGTCTCCCCTACTTTTATAATATTCTAACGGTCCGCGCCGAGGAAAACGGTTTCGAACGGCTAGAGAGTTTCACCGAGGCGGCCTGTGTCTGACCGACCAATTTTCCCTATAAATTGCCCGGACAAATCGCTCCTCTGATCCCTTCTCTGCTTGCCATACCACCGCGCGGCTACGAGACGTTTACGGCTAAATTGCTCGGAACGGCATTGTTTAACCGCGAGAGGACCGAGACTTCTGGTCATCCAGTGTATACAGCTTCCTACAAGCGTTCTTATTTCCCTCCCTCCCTTCCCCCGTTTCTCTTCGTCAATTGTCAACCCCTTTTACGGAAGACTTCGTCTTCGAGGAGATAATTTTCCTCGGCATCGATGCGCGATTTGCATTTTATTGTCGATCTCCTAAAAGTGTATATGTAGTTTTTTCGAAAATATATATTTTTCTTTTACGATCCCCGCGCGTTTGCCGCCGGTGCATCGGCGACTGCACACGAATAGCGGTACGTCTCGAGGGCGGAAACAAAACTATATCTATGCGGTTGACTGACGAGGTAGACAAGCCAAAGGGCCTTTAATCTCAGGACCCACCGTTGACAATATTAAAATATCGATTGGCCAACGTATGCCACGTATGCACTTTGTTCCGCGAAGGGGGTGGATGAATCTGCGATGCATCCGTCGGCAGTACGGTGCAGAATCCCCCATCGTTCTCTCGAAGGGGAGAAACGCCGCTGCATCAACGGCCAGGTGGTAGTTTACGTGTCTCCCGATATCATTCGCGAATGATCGTTTATTAGCTTCGCGTATACTATTCGAGTGGAATATAAAATATTTGCAAAGAAATATCCTGCACACCCAGTAGATCGCGATATATATGTATTTTTATCTCTTAGAGACCCCGGGAGCGTGTATACGGTAACGAAAGAACGAAAGGAAAGAAACGAACGACCAACTGAGGACGGAAAGGAGACTCTAAGGTGCTCCTTGTGGTTAACGTCGATGCCGCCCAGGGGATTGGCCGAGTCGTGTTTTAAAAGGTCCTCACTCCGCGGCGAGGAGTACAGCTCGCCGCGATGATAGAGCGCGTAAAATCGAGAGAGAGAGGAGAGGAGAGGCAAGAGTCTCGGGGACCGCTCGACCGCAAGAGCCGAGAAACGAAACGAACGCGAGAGACCATTACGCCCCGTAGACGTTCCGGACTTTCATCAAGCGACAGGATAGAACGGAAAGAAAGAGCGAATAAGAAAGTAGCCAACAAAATTCAGACGCATAGACGAAAGAAAACGAAAAAAAAAGAGCATATAATGTACACATAAAGAAGATTAGGGAAAGTGGGGCAAAATGGACCGCTTTAGCAATTCAGGAAATGTTGTCGATTTACACAACACTTTTCCGCTGTTTTTTAACCAAATAAATAATTTGTCACACCTCCGTAGAAAATTATCACGGAAAAAAAAGGGGGTAAAATGGACCGTAAAAAGAATGGAAACTTTGAATTTCCAATAATGTATTACCTACAAACGATATGTAAACTCTTCTCGTCAGAAAATATAATTTTCTCCGTATTATAACTAGTGGAAGATTTTCTTAAAAAACAATTATTCTATTGTAGTTTTATTTATCTGTATTCCTATTTTTCGTATCGGTCCATTTTCGACTAAACGGTAAATGGTTCGTACAATTTCGTTAAACGTTGTTCCCGATCTTTTTTAAGGTAAATAGTGAGCAGCGGCATCAACAATAGTTTTGAAACTTGAAAATCGAACCTCTAAAAAATTTCACGAATTTTAAGGGTGGTCCATTTTACCCCGTTGGTCCATTTTGCACCATTTTCTTCTAGATACACAAGAATAGCAGAGACAGAGTCACGAGACGTTCGTGGTACTCCCACGCGATATCTTTATTCCAGAAATGGAAATATATCGCACCAACGTATATACAGTCCTATATATATACAATACCACACGGTTATAATACAATGAAGTAAGAACGGGGAGTGTGTGGCGGCCGGTAGCGAATCTAGCAGGGCGTGTATCATTTTTATGTCGCGCCCGCGTCTACTTCCTTCCGCGGTGCAGCGGCAAAAAAAAGAAAAAAAAAACGAAATACAGAAGACGCGAGCGAGAGAACCGGAGAGGCAAAGAAAGAAAAAGTGAAGATAGAGAGCATCGAGTGCGAGTGAGAGTCCGGAGATTCCGAGGCAATTCGCGAGCAATTCTCGCATTGCCCGGGGCACAGCGACGGGTGGTAGTGAACGGGATAGTTGGGGGGGGATGAAGAAGAACACGACGACGACGACGACGACGACGAGGAGGTGGAGGATGGGACTGTAGAGACAGCGGGCATCGTGGCCGAGAGGAGGTCTCGGGGAAAAGAAACCATAAAGACTCGTGAAAAGAAAAAGCAAGGGATCGGTGGGAAGAGAGACGAGACTGGTGTGCGCTATCGCGTATCAAACGTCGCGCTCCTACGCTCGCAGAACCCCCGTCGAATTAATATTCTCGCGACAAACGTGACAGATATATCAAATCTGCGTTTCAACGTCGTACGGAAGGGTGAAAAAAAAAAAAAAAAAAAAATGTTGAAGGAAGAGAAAAGACTCGACGCTCGCTCGGTGTCAATTTCAACGGATTACTTCGTTTGCCGAGACGCAACCCCTCGAATGCACCCCCGCGTTTGTCTTATCTTATCTCTGTACTCAGCTTCGAGATTTTTTTTTTCGGCACACTTTTCGTCTTCTCCCGGCATAAATATATATATTTTTTTTAGCGTTTATTATAGCTGCGTAAAAAAAAAATTGAAGACACGTTTCGGGAACGTGTTAGGAACGATTCGCCCCTTGTTACGCTTCCTCTCCCCTCGGTATATCTGTTGGCAAGTTTTTGCCTGTCGTGTGACGAGCACACGAGCAATTCTACCTGGTCGTGTATATACGGGATGTTATATCTGTGCGGAACGAGTATACGGGAAGAATTGTACAGCGGGGGGATGAGAGGAGACTATGGGGACGCGGAAAGAGGGAGGAATAGATCGCTCGTACTCGTCGGGCTCGTGCCCACCACGTGGCCAGACAATGGGACGCTTCTAATTGGGCTTTTGGACTCGGTGGCCGTGCGGGCAGCGACAAAAAATCACGACAAAAAAAAAAAAAGAAAAAAAGAGAGAGAAAGCGGCACGAGGAATTATGTAGTCTCGGTGAATGGGGTGAGTACACGGGATGCGTCTGCCGGTGTTAAAAGTAAAACCGTAAGCGAGAGCACCGGAGATCGTCATCGGAGTGGACGCGCAGTTGAGAGCCACGAGACCACGAAGAAAGAGATAGAATGCCTCGTTTCCCCGCGGGTGAAGGGTTAAATCCGGGCTACGCTCGAATAGGGATGATCTCGATCGCGCGGCAAAGGGTCGCGCGTTTACTACGCCCGGCAAAACGGAAGGGGAAGTTTCGCGAGAAGCGATGAATTTTTTAAGAGATACATACTACGATCCTTCGAACTCACGAAACTTTGTTTTACACGTTAATCCAAATTGGGAAATTCTCGTAACTTTTCGTAGATCGATATTTTTCGATTGCACGAGGATATAAAGGGAACGCGAATTATTATCATGGATTACGACGATTTTGTTGTTTTTCGAATTGATTGGGAGAGGAATAACGGTGAATGTTAATTCGGAAAGGGGATGCGCGTGTTTGTTGGATTGGTGCTTTCGACAATGGCGACGATGGAACAATGATAATAAACAAAATGTTACGCTTTGCGGGTTACGCGATAGAAATCAATTTCTGTACTTTACGTATATCACAGATATGGATGTATATATATATATATATTTTTTGTTACTGACGAAAGAGAGACGAGAAAGCAACGCCGTTTCGCCTCCAACCCCTCTGACAATGTAACAATGTGGCTTTGACAAAGCGTGAGGGGGTGCGCGCGCGATCGTGTCCGGGCGACCGGTGTCACTACCCAAAGCAACTCACTCCAAACTCTCCCCGCTTATGCGATATTTCCAACTCGTCCGTTCACCGGGTGCCGAGGAGCTTTAAATTCAAAAATCGAATCCATCCCACTACCGCGGCATTTATATTGTTCGCGATCGTCGGACCACATGGGGACAACATACCGCGCACATGGCGCTAACCCGTTACAGAGAAAATGTTTTGTACTCAGAACCCGAGGCATCGATTTTTTAGTAAATTGTTTGGTTTTTTTTTTTTTTTTTTTTTTACATCAACAGTCGGAATTCTCGATGGATATTACAAAAATTTTTTTTTTACTGTTATCAATCATAAAAAAAAAAAGATGCGGTGGTGACAATTTTGTTATTTCGAAAAATTCTGCAGAAAATTACGATTTAGAACGGATTTTTTGAATAACGAATTTCTAACGATCTTTGCTTTTCGATAAAATTACAGCGACTTGGAAAAAGTATATATCACGAAATATATCAATGATATTTTAAAAAAAATATTATTTTTTTATTGTTATTATATTTTTTTGCAATTTTATTTATCATTTGATTAATTATCTTATAAAAATCGCAGTCACGTATTTGACGAAGTTATTCAATTGTTTTTCCCGACCGTTATAATTTTTTAATTTTTTTCGCGAATAAAATAACTTATCTAAAAGATCCGCTTCGCGTAAACAAGTCAATCGCCGGGTGAATAAAACGAAAGAAAAAAAGTATTAACTCACCGGAACTGACGGTATTTGTGTCCGCGTCCACGGAATCCGTTTTCAATTTCTTCGGTGCGTCGTCCTTCTCCGTTTCCTCGGGACCTTCGGTCCGTCTCTTGGGCGTTGAGCTCGCGCTGGCGCGTAGTTCGATGGGACTTCCGGTATCGGCGTTATTGCCCTGTGGCGTCGGTGGGCTCTCGACGCGACTGGCGCGTTTGTTTATCGGCGCTGAAATGCTCGGTACCGAATTGAGTTTTTCCGTGTCGGAGGTCTTCAGGGCTAAAGCATCTTCCGGATCGGAATCTTCGTGCGCGGCGGCCGGTGGTGGACTGTGACAACCCTGAAGGCTGATGCGACAGTGATTGACCTTATGCTCGATGAAACGTACGATTTCACCGAGCGGATACGAGGCGCGGCAGCCGCCGCACTGGACGGTGTCTGGTAACGTCGGACCCTGCGACGTTTCCGCTGTAATGAAAAAAAAACGCAAAGGCAAAAAATTCATTATTAATAAATCGTTCGATTTATTCGATAAAATCGATAGATATCTCGAAAAAGTAGAGATCCCGTAGGTGGGGTCGATTAATAGTCTCGTTGAATAAATTAACGATAAAGGGAGATATTATCGTGGCGAACCTCGATGTAAATACGGGCGTTTCATTGTATCCGTTAAGATTTCACCCTCTCGTGTAATTTTTGTCGGTATATTGGCCGCAGATAAATGCCCACAGAGAAGAAAAGCCCATAACCAAAGCCATTCGTACAACGTATATTACTTTAGTTGGGTTTCTTTTTCGGTGTGGACTTATAATTCACCGTGACGCTCTCCTCCGCCGCAAAGAGGTCCCGAGGTCACCCGCAGACGTAACAATTCACTTTTAGGGGCCCTCCAGGAGAGAGAGAGAGGCCGTTCCTTGGCAAACGGTCGAGAAGAACATCTTCGCTCTCGCCTCGCGCCCCCCGTTATCCTTCGCCCACTACTATATGTGCCTATAGCGTATTGCCAATGGGGGGCATTAACATAGAGATTGGCAGGAGTTCACATATCGATCGTCGCGCATCCCTCCGCCGTCGGAGTCAAGTACCATATCCATACGAACGGACTTTTGCTCGTGTGCCAAAGCCTCAACGGAGATAGGGTGCGGAACGCGAGGATAGACAAGTGAGAAAAGCTCAAGAAAAAAAAAAAAAAAAATTCTGACACAGACACGAGGCGCTCCGTCGAACGGCGTCTCAACTGTGGAAAAATCTTTTCCGGCGTTTCAACTGTCTTGTGCATAGCTTCGATAGAGTTCCTGCATTTCTTTTCACCCCTTTTGCTTCAACGTCTCGAACTCTCGCACAGCTCTGTCGTAATTTTTTTTTATGTTTCATTTAAATGCGGTAAGATAAGACAGACGGATATAAGTAACAAAAACATCGATTTTAACACTGAAAAAAAAAATTTATATCAAAATTAACCCTAAAAGACGATACGCGGATTTGTTGTTTCGAAAAACTTTGAAAAATTCATTTGAAAATAATCAACGAAGGACTTAATCCCTATTGGCTCCGAAAAACTGGGTTCGCGGTTTGTAATTTTTAATCACAATTTCTCTTTTAATTGATACTTTGATCAACAAGTCGTTCCAAAGACGCAGAGGGTTTCGGTGAAAATGTTATTCTTCGATGACTACGACTATTATCTTAAATAGTCTTATCAAATTTTATGTATGAATGTGATAACGAATAAAGATGAAAATATCGCGCGGAATATCGTTTCATCTATGAAATATCGTTCGTATCTCTTTTCTGGGCGGAGTCTCGGCGAGTTTGCGGTTATTTCCCGCTTGACCAGCGGAACTTCTACCGTCCGCAGGGCGCAAGTCCGTTTGCAGGCCACTCCTTTGCACCCTCTCTCGCGCACCTTTTTTTCCATACATTCCCGCGTTCACCCACGCCTCGGTCATTCTCCACAATTCGCCAGTGGTCGATTCTCGAGGGGTGGCTTTCCACACGCGTAAGAATAATTTTGCAGCCGGAGGGGTTGAATTCTCCAATCCGATCCTCTCGTGGCTTTGATACTCGCATTGCCCACAAACGCGCACACAATACATCGAAATCGGAAACTCCGAAATACATAAGAACAAACGAAATGGAATTTCAACGTTTTTGTAACGAAAGAAAATATTTGCAAAAGATAGAATTCACGAATCTTTAAGAACCGGACGTACCGGAAGCTCCGAACGATCTTCGAGTCCGATAGATTCAACTGGAACTTTGAATAAACGCGGACAATATACTCCGCCCGCCCCTTTTTCTCGCTCGTCTTTCATAAACGATCTAAGATCTCAATCAAAGATCCGGCACGATCCTGCGGGACCCCGGAGATCGCGTAGGAGGGTTGCCGAGTGATGGTTTTTAGAAACGCGCCGAAACGTTCAACGGTGAATAAGAGGAAAAAAAAACTACCGTACGAAAGAGAAAAAAAAAAAAAAAAACGCTGAAAACTGAGAAGACGCCGTCTGAATTTATTGTAACCCCTGAAGAAAGTATTAAGGCGATGAAGAAGAAAAAAAAACTGAAAGCAAGATAGGAGAAGAGGGAGAAGATTGAGATTCCTCTTCAATGGTACACACTGAACGTCGACCGGGGTCCGTTATATTCGCCTACGATTCAAAAGCGCTCGGTTAGAAACAAGAGACGCGCGACCGGTCGTTAGCGACAATGGGCTTTTGTTTTTTCGGGGGCAGATGTTGAACCGAAGAGAGGTTTACGGTCCGCAACCGGGAGCGAGAATGCTGCTGCTGCGTGCGCTGTACCGTCGCGCTGGCCGCCGGAACCAGTAATGCCCAGTTCACTGCACCGTTTTAACCCCTTTTTTACGGGTTTTACGGACTCCAAGACGCTACGAGTTTTGATCCCTTCGCTTGGATAACTTGCGATGTGTGGGGAATAAATCGACGAATTTTTTTTTTTTTTCCCTAATAAGTTCTTATATGAAAAAAACGATAAAATTAGGGAAAAAAAAATAAAAAATCTGTCGTCGCCGAAAAATCTCGTCGAGTATGAACCATAGATGGTCCATATAGGTAACTATCGAAAGGAAAGCGAAAGCAAGAAACACACATAGACGAAATTCGTATATACGTAATATCAGTGGTGTTGGTGAAAATATGGCATAAAATACAATATTGCCTTCGCGAAATGTAAGTTGGATTGCTTACAAATTGGCCCATACATCCGTAATGTCACGATCGCTGTATATCGGAGAAGTCTGCGATGGGAGAGGGGAAATATAGTACGTAACAGTCTCACTCGGTATCCTCAAACGTCGTTTTCACCCTCTTCAACCCCCTCGGATTCCGAACGCGGTAATTTCTATCGACGAAAAAAAAAATAGACTAGATATGTTTCGAATTCTATCATACGCAATTTTGACCGAAAACCATTGTTTGATTATCGAAAAAAAAAAAAAAACAAATACGACGAAAAATCGACTTGTTATTAAGGGGGCCTGAAATTTTCGCTTTTTATCTCGTTTCTCGTAATAGGAAAATAGTTATGTAGAATGAAAAAAAATAATAATAAAAAATAGAAAGAGTTCAATGTTGACGAAAAAAACGTTTTTGATTAAAAAAAAAAAATGAGATCGCGGAAAAAATAGTTACGAAAGAGACTAAAGTTTTTTTATTCATAAAATTTCGCGGCGCTATAAGAATTCTTAATAATAAATAAAAAGAGAGAATTCAACGTTGAAAAAAAAAAAAAAAAAAAAAAAACATTCTTTGATTATGAGAAAAAACGAAACAGACACCAAGGAATTGTTACGGAGTCTGGAATTTTTGTTTTTTACCCCGAGACTTTGTCGTAATAGAAGAATATTTTTTGTCAACCGTAGTATTGTAGTTTGCGGGATATATATATAGATAATGCCCGCTTCGCTCTGTGTATCTCGGATAAATTG
This sequence comes from Buathra laborator, assembly GCA_934046635.1. Lineage (NCBI taxonomy): Eukaryota > Metazoa > Arthropoda > Insecta > Hymenoptera > Ichneumonidae > Buathra > Buathra laborator. The sequence goes on from OW203892.1 coordinate 16,795,395, forward strand.
TACATGTCCCCGAGGCGATGTTCTTGTTAGGACACTCGTCCTGTCAAAACGTCCGTAGGACACATCCGCGGAGCCAATCGAATTACGATCATCCCCGGGGCTCGTCGTCGTCGTTGTCGTCTCTCGGCCCCGCGCACCGAAACCAATAATTCCATTATCCATTAGTATTGGGTCGCGCCAATTTCCTTCGAAGCTTCGCGAGTCTCGATCGGACTACCCCTCTGGCAGAAGGACTTCATCCCGTTGATATATATTCCGAACACTATATATCCACGCAGACTGGCAGAAGTCGAAAGCAACGGAAAGCGTTGAACGCGTTTCTCGGCGTTGTATCGGAGATGACGAAGAACGAAAAAAAAAAAAAAAAAAAACGCAGAGACGACATTGCGTGAGGGTATTGGTAAGATACATAGACTGCTATACCGTTGACTGTAGTAACCGAACAACGCCGAAGCACGGAGAGAAGTCTCGTTTGCAGCATCGAAAACGGTGAATAAGAAAAGAAGGAGACGCGACCCGATAGACGTATATACGGTAAAGACGGGGGTGGGGGGTAAAATAGCTAGAAAATCGAATGGTTACGATATAATGCCGTTCACGAGATCTCGAAACGAAATAACGTTTTTTCCTCCCTGCAGCAAAACCACACCGGATTAACTTATTTAATCCCATTCTCCCGTAACGTCGCGTTATGCGATGTATTTTTTTTTTCGTCTGCTGCGAGTACCGGCTTATACGGCATGGGGCACAAAAGTAGCGGGTATTATCCGATGAATAATAAAAAAAAATTAGTCGAGTGTCCCAATTTAATTATCGTTCTTCGCGTCGCGTCGTGTTCGTCTAATAATTATATACGAACCGTAGAATGAGAGATTCTTGTTTCCAGCCATAATGCTTCTGCAAATCACGTAGCAAAAACCACTCAAAAAAAAAATAAAAAAAAAAAGATTCAATCACTGTGCTTTAGAAAACGTTGACACTACCGTTATCGGTATAGTGATCGAGAAAACGCGAAAAGCGTAGGAGAACATCGAGATCATTTCTTTTGTTCCCCACCCCTGGCCCTTCCCCTTCGACCCCGCGACTTTTTTCCCCGTAACCGAAAAACAGAAGGCCACGTTTCGGATACGAGAAGCTCGGAAACTCTCAAGACGCGGCGGCGAGTCTCGTTCGTTTCATGTTCGGATGCTGACTGCCCCGAAGATCTCTTCGCGAGCCGACGAAGGGCGAGAGGGAGGGGGGAGAGACGGAGGCACAGGGCCCCCGAACAGGATATCAAAAGAATAGAAAGGACCCTCGTGATGCCCTGAGCTCTCCTGCCGATGCGTATTACCACTCGCGCTTATAGCGAGCAAAAGACTCGTAGTGGGGGGAAAAACGAACCGATTTTTACACACATAGAGCATAACACACACGAGGAACTTCCCTACTTTTTTTTTCTCCGCATTCGTCCGGTGCCCGCGTACCCACCGGCCTCGTCAACCCTCTCACAGAATTTTCTTCAGGGGTGAGGCTGCTTTTTTTTTCAACTCCTTTATACCCATTTCTCCTTTCTCCGTTACGAAGAAGCGGCCCAATCCCCGGACGCGATCTTCATCCCCCTTCTTTTTCTTATCCATCCGAAACGTTCTTCTTTCGCTTCTTCGACGCTAAGCAACGAGGGATAACAGCGAAATCGTGGGGTACCGAGGATGCGAGAACAAAGCTTTCGAAAAATGGCCGCAGCCGTTTTTCCGTACTCGTGAGACGTATGTGGACGATGCACGTTGGTAAAAAAAAAAAAAAAAAAAAAAAAACGTTGGTAGGGATTGAGACATAAAAAAAAGGACCTGCAGCCTCCTGGGTCTCGGGATTAAAGGGGTTCTTTGAAAAAATTATGCGTGCGTACTGGTCATCGACCTCTTGCCATTTTCAAAATATCGAAGGGCTACCAGATTTTATTATTATTATTAAATAATAAATAACATTTGCTTCATGCTGTTCGATAATACGATAAAAAATGCATCGGTATCGGCGCCGTTAACGGGAAATAGAGACCGAAAATAATTTTCTCGGTTATAGTTGAACAATCGAGTGAAATCAGTGACCGCGTCTGCCGTCCGGCATTTTTTTCATTTTTTTTCTCGAGCACACGAGGAAAAATAGTTCAACGACGCTTTGGAGCCCAAGAGATAGAGATGAAGCAGCGGTTTCTCACCCCCAGCCGGACGTTGGTTATGAAAAATATGAAATCTGGTTCTCACGGATACTGAATGGGAACGCTCGACGCTATTCTCTCTCTCTCTCTCTCCCGGCCCTGTTCTCGGCACGGAGCCTCTCTCCACATGCGTATCGTGGGAGGATCTAGTCGCGCGGGACCCTTTTTTCTATAGTCCGTAGAGAGCTACGGCAGGACATTGTCCATTGAGAACGGTGGCGCGCGGAGCAGGTCCTAGAGAGCCGGTCGCGCTGACCTGTCCCTCAACTCTCGCGCGATGTGTATACATATACACACCTTTTACAATCCCTGCGGACGACATCGGGCTTTTCACCGAAAAACCCCTTTACCTACGATACTTTTTTTTGATCAAAATAAATCATGTGGGATACAGTTATGTTCGCGGTCCAGGTGCTCGACGACACACTGACGACGATGTGCTTTATACAAGGAAAAACACATCGCTCCGGTTTCCACGCTCTCGAGAGATTCCTCGAAACGTATTTGCCTCTCACACTGCCCCCACAGACAACATCGAAATGTCGAATAATTCACGCTTCGTCAAATTTTTACCTCGCAACCTTTTTCTATTGGCTTACCAAGTCGATATAGTACTCGTATGAAAAAAAAAAAAAAAAAAAAAAAAAAAAAAAAAATGATTTTACAATAACGGGAATACGAAAAAAGTGCTGTAGAAACGGGAGAATTACAGCGAAACAAGTATAGAAATCCGCGCATAAAGCTCGCGGGGCCCCCGAGGGTCTTTGTGTTGTCCGGTATCGTTGTCACCGCGGTCTCTCGCTCACTTGCGCGACTGCTTAATTAGAAACTTCTATCCCCCCGTAGCTCGTTACATTATTCAAAACACCGTCGTCGCTGCCCTCCGTTGCGCAAAGGTGGGCGGAGGTGATGGGAGAGAGAGAAAGAGAGGGGGGTACGACAATTCGCGTTCATCGCGCTCCGCAAAATACACACGAATACACAAAAGTTTTCGAAACAAACCGCGGGTTGCAGTTTCGGCGTTTCGCTCGACATAGCCGCGCCGTTCGTAGTCCGAGAATTCACGGCTACCTTACAGCCGAAAGTGCCGAACCGTGTAACCGTGTAATAATTAATGAAATTTGTAAATTTCGCGAAACGTACACGTAGTCGTTCGAGAAGTGAGAATTTCAATTTCGTCAGTTAACAGCGTTGATACAATTGTAAATATAGTGAAATATAATTTCGTCGCAATTTTGCTTTTTCGCCGATTAATTTAGAGATTAGAGTTTTGGTAATTGGACAAATTTTCACTTTATCGTTATTTTATTTAACTCCGAAATTTTGTAAAACAAGACTTAAAAAAAAAATCTAACAATAATAATAATTTATTATAATAAATAAGTATTATTATTATCATAAATAATTTATTTTTTTTTATTATTTAATTTTGATTAATTTTTTTAAAATTATTTTTTAAAAGTAATTCATCGTATTTTTTATTAATCCTTTTTTTTTATTAATTCATCTCACTCACGAACCCTGCGACGACCCCCCGGTGCGAACTTCCCCTGCGGATTCGCGATCATTGGTCGAGTGTCAAACAATACCGAGCCTCACAGTCCGAACCTCCATTCCCCTCCCTCGTCCACGAAACTCTTTTGATTGTCGTAATAATAAAATTCTCTATCCCGCGGCGAGTTATTCACTCGTTATTTCTCGTAGCCAATGAAAATAAAGATAAAAATAATCGTACGGTGAGAGCCGTTCACCGTAATGGCTATCGAGATTTCTCATTCGCGATGGCCGACGGTCAGAAGTCGTAATGACTTGAAGTACACGATAAGTAGTTGGCTCATCGAAAAGGTCGCGCGGGAAACGCAATGGTAACGAAGACAAAAGAGAGGGGTCGATCGTTATCAAGAATTTCTCGTGGCAACGAACCTGAAGTAACCGCTTATTCCGTTCGTGGGCACAAGTGCCTCCTTGCGCGGTGCGCGGAGAACTCGAGATTGCCCCCTGCCAAGGCCGCGAGAGCACAGTCTTACGGTTCTTCCTTCTTTTTTTTTTTTTTTTTAATAACTAACTTCCGGTAGACGGGAGCGTTCCCATAGCGCGAAGAACGCGACGCAGCTGAGACGCCGCGTTCCCGCGTTGGCTTTTTCGAGTCTCGAGACGGGAGAGTTGTGTTCACGGTCGCTTATGGTCGAGCGCAGCGATACGATGAGTCCAATCGCACGCACGCACGCACGACTCTCTCGACGTTATAACGAAAGTGCGGTGGAACTCCCCCCCTCCCCCTCCCGCTCCTCCGTGCAGCATCCCCGAAACCGGGGAGAAAATCTAAAAATGTTTCACGCGCTCTCGGCACACACGACATATCCCCCGACATGCGTGCAACCGAGACTTCCCCTGAACTTGGTTTGTACTCTGTACACCACGCTGCTCTGCCCATAGGATCGTATTCACTATTTATAGATGTCCGAAGACACATAGTGTGCGAGCAGCTTATAGCCTTTTACGCTTAACCGACAATTTCGGTACACACTCGCGTTTACCGCGTCGATACGCGTGTCCGTCTCGACACACCAAAACGAGAGTAAGCAAAACGTTCGTAATTTCAAGGATATTTGGGAAAAGTAATACAATACATAAAATTATGAAAGAATAATGTTTTTTTAGTTTTTTTTTTTTTTTTCAAAGATTTGGTATGAAGAATATAATCGATTTAATCGGCGTTAGCGCCCAGAAGGAAAAAATTGCGCCGTTAATTTCGAAAAGAATATGGCGAGACATTAAAAAAGTATTAATAAAGTAATGAAAAAGAAGGACATCGCCAATGAAAGAATTCAAGAAAATTCCCGAACTTTTCAACGACATTTTCAGAATTTCCAAAATTTTTGAAACCGCTGGACAAATTTATACAAAAAAGTGTAACAAAAGAATATCGAGGCGCGAATAAATTTGCAAGCGAAAAATATAGACAATCGGAGAAGAGTATCTAAATGAATATTCATGCGCTGAGTTCTCCGATTGGAAAAGATAATTTGAAAGCGATAGACACGACTGTTACTTTCCCAACGACGAAGAGAAAAAAAGCGAACAGCAGGTTCACGAGAATGAAATAACTTATCCTGCGGTTTGACTTTGACTTTTTTGGGGGGGTTAGCAGGTAGAATGAATGACGAAGATCATCGAAAAAAAAAAAAAAAAAAGAAGAGTGTAACACCCGATGGCCAGCAGCGGAACGGGTCGGTAAGGGAAAATCCGAGGTCCAGTGAGACCCACGAAGCCTTCCCGGCTTCGTGATGAGGCACCTTACTTCCTGACCGGGGGTTGCGGTTCTATGGGACGAGGAAAAGTGACCCCTGGTCAGGTAGGGACGAGAAGATCCTTCGGTCCTTATTCCCCCATCCGATTTCGTATTAGCAGCAAGTGGAAAGCGAGAAGGGGAAAGAAAGGCGACAAAGCGTATAATGCGACGAGATTATTATTACTCGAAAGGCGTTCGCACCTTCGCAAGGAGGGGTGCAGCTCTCACTTCTGGACGGGACTCTTCCCTCGGACAATGGTCGACAATGGTCGAAGCGGGAAACCGACACTGCAAACAACATAAATATTCCAGTTGCTCTCTATAGCCCCGGAAACCTTTGCTCTTCTTCCTCGACGAGCTCTTTGTCGCTCCTTCGTTTCACGATATCCCGTCGAAAAAAAAGGTGCTACTATTTTCGTTCGTCTCTTCCTCAACGTCACTGGATCATCCGGGATCTCCGTGTTCTCTCGACAAGAGAGTGTTTATAATAACGAAGATCGATTTCTTTTAAAGGAAAGTCCATTGAGAGGCTCACGGGAGCACAGAGACATTTTCCGCGTTGATCTTCGAGGACAATTGTGATGGTTTTTTCAATGAATCGTTACAGCGACGAGGTGATAAGTGCCGTTTGTTCAAAACGATACTCGAAGCTTTTCAAGAGATTTTTTTTTTTTTTTTTTATCTTCGCAACCGTTCGATACGGCGATATCTTTCCGTTTGTCTGTTTCGGAGAAACGAAACGATTATATCGGCAGTCTGGCGTAAGAAACCTTCGGGTTTGGGGTACACGAGAGAGTACAGGAGATGCGAAAAGATAGAAGAGTTCGCAGGACCATAGACGACCAACGAGAGAGCCAATAACCCGACTTGACTGGGCGCGTTCGCGGAACGAACTCGATGACATCGTATTTCAGACGAAATTGCCCACCGCCAGATTGGATAGACGATATACAGCGCAGTTTGCCTCGGCGACGGTGTGATGGAGAGAAAACGCGAGACAGGGAAACGGGAGTTACCTCGTTGTAGTTTCGATGGTCGGTCTCGCGACCGATCGATAATTAATTAATATATAGCCGAAGTCAATAGCCGGGAATGCTTTTGTTTGATCGATAATCGATATATTTTAGGTTATTAACATTGACGAAAGAATTTTAGAATTTATAAGAAGACGAACGCTGGCGCTTTGATGAATCTAATAATAGACGTTACGGTAACAAATTAATATATAATTATTAATTATACGAACGGAAGATAAGTATAAGTATCGATAATCAATTATTATATCTTCGAGATCAATTGCTAGAAAAGTTTTTGTTTATTTTGTTGATATAATCGCGTAATTTATAGTCGTTAATGCTGACGAACGCATCGATCGATTTAATAACGCGAATCCATACATAATAATTAATAACACGAGCAACAGATGAGAAAAGATAATTAATTATTAGATCAACGAGTTCACTTTGTTTATTCTATCGATGATCAAGTAATTTATGGTTATTAATGATTACGCGTTTGAGAATTTTTACGTTGTTAATCGTTAACGGATCAATAAATTTAATTATATGGTTTCATACGTAATTATTAATAAATACAGTGAATGAAGATGAATAATTATTAATTATTGTATTCCGGAGGTTAATCGCTAGAAACGGTGTTTTATTTTTGTCCGGAAGCGCCAAAATCATCATTATTAATTCTGACAAACGCATCTTAGAATTTCCAGGTAGACGAGCGCATCAACGAATTTAATCGTACGATTTCATTTATAATTATTAACGCGTTATACAGAATATAATTATCCATAACTGATTAATATTTCCCCGCAATCAATCGCTAAAAACCTTTTTCTTTATTACGCCAATAAATCGACAAGTTAATCGTTTCAAATTCCGACGAACGCCTCTAAGAATTCTCCAGTAACCAAGTGTTGCCGCATCAATTAATTTAATGATACAAATCATTATATAATGAATCCCCAGAGAATCATTAATGAAATAGAAGATGCAAATAGTTTCATTCAATAGTTCATTCCCCTGTAGCATCCCGATCTCGAAATAATTCATCAATGAGAAGCGAAGTAGTTCGAGTCGATGTTTCGTCCGACGGCGGCGAGTAGCGCCATCTCGTCGACGCTGTGCGAACAGAAAATTGTCTCTTTCTCTTTCTCGCGAAAAAGGGCGAAAGGGCAAGGAATCCCGAGTAGCTAAGATCCCTTCCGCTGTTATTTTCCAGCGATTATTACGCGGCGATCCTTAAAATTACGCATCCAAGAAACGCGCGCATTCCGCCGCTTCGCGCGGCGGCGATAATAAAAACGCAACAAATCGATGTCTAAAACGATTTTTCTTTCACCTTCATATTTATCCTCTGTCTCTCGCGTTTATAAGTATATTAAAAAAAAAAACTTTACGAAACTCCTTAAATTTCTCGAGACTCCAAAAACACGAAAAAAAAAAAAAAAAGAAAATCATCGCAACAAGCGAGAACCGAGTATAGATTTTTAATCTACCTATTCACTATTACCTGGGCGCGTGCTGTACCCTCCTGCAGTAACGAGTCCCCGAGAAAGGAGAGGATGCGCCGAGGAGTGCGAGAATGAAAAAAAAAAAAAAGGGGTAATGCCGCCACGTGCCGGTGGCGAGCGCGCGAGAGGCAAAGGGAAGAGGGAGGAGGAGGGGCGCCCTAAGGTTAATCTGAGAAATCAAGTCAAAGTAGTTTTTTGTCGGCTTATGAACGCGACGTCCGTAGCGCGTCTGTGGAGGGGACACGCGAGTGAGAACACAGCGATCAAGTGATGCTGCTTCCTCGATGATCTTCCGCTTATTCCTCGTCGTATATATAAGCGAAACTCACAGCTCCTCTCTCCTTTCCGCGTGATTCGCCGACAAGAGAGAATAAAGAGGACTGCTAAAGAGACTCATACGAGAAGAGTAACGAGAGGTGTTTCGGAGCGAAAGATCGGAGTATACGAACGCGCGAATAGAACGAATGTATTTCAGTACTCTATATAGGATATAATGTTGGTAGTGGTTGTATATCGGCGTATATAGAGGAGAGTAACAGTGGAAGAAGAGAAGGGCTTCCGACGGGCGGCTTCAAAGACAATATTTAACGGATATACACCGGGAGGGCATATGCCGCGCACGTGCCGACACAAGGGGCGCGCGCGCGCGCGGCCGCTCGCCCGTTAAACGCACTTTGTTTGCTAAATAACGTCCTTCTCGCGGCGAGTACCTTTACACCTCGGGGCTCTTCGAGAGCCGAGGTACTCGCCGATACGTAACATTTTGCGTTCTCTTATTCACAAACCTCTCTCGACTCTCTTTGCTCATCCAAGGCGGAGACTTAGTTCTAACATAATGGAGTGTGTGTAATACATATATATATGTATATATATATATATACTATATATATATATCGATATACACGAGTTAAGAGGCGATCGTACCTACGTAGATCGGCTCAATTAAATCTTAAGTGCTCCTCCCGTCTCGACTCTCGACACGTTGCTGAAACGCTTCTCTTCTCGATTAACGCTACTCGCCGAAACATCGTCTTCTTTTCATGGATTTCCCCCCTCCCTCCCCCCCCTCCCCCACTCCCTCCCGCTTCCTCCATTTCTCTAGAGACACTATCGAATCTTTGTACTTTCGTCTTCTCACCCGTCGCGCGAAACACGAGCGCGGAACACCCACGCGATGTTCTTTGGAATCGAAATATTGTGAGACCATTTTTTTTTTTTTTTCCCGGACTTTTACCTCGTTAATTAAGACGAGATAAGCGCCTGACACTGATAACGAGAATAATAGGGAGATCTTGTCATTTTCCTGTGGCACTTTTTTTTTTTTTTTTCTTTGTATTAATATAATAATTGTTAATTTTATACTTTTTCATCACCAGCGGAAGATCCGACTCACAGTTTCCGCACTTTCGGGTCATTGTCGTGTTTTTTTTTTTTTTTTTCTTGACACTGAAAGCTTTGCACCGTTTCGTCTCTCGATCTTTGGATTCGCGGTTTGTCGCTATTATCGTCATTGTTGACGATAATAGATCGTTAATCGTGTGGAACAGTAAATGGAGAATTGATGCGAAATTAATTGATAACTAAGAAACATCGAGAATTAAAATGAAGACGGAAGTTCCTGGTTTATCGCGAAGGAACCCGACCGCGTGAAAAAAAACGTGGCACGGTATCTCTTTTCGCGACGGCGTCATCGCGCCAACTAAAGAATATCGCAGTTGTAATTAAGAAAACGGAGAAGAGAGCCGCGGCGTCGGCGTGGACGAGGAGAAACGACGACGACGACGGTAAAGCGCGACCGGGGGTGCCCCCCGTTTCATTGAGGGAGGGGACCCACCCTGGTGGGCTTTCACCGGTCTTGGGGGGTGGAAAAGTCTCTGAAAAACGTGCGCATGACAATGCCTTCCGTCGTCTCGCTTACTCCCGGTCCGCTTTCCCTCTCGATCTTCACTTTTTATTCTCTCTCGCTGTACTCTCACTTGCAGGGGGAGGTAAGGGGTGGAAAAGAGAGGGGGGAGGGGGTTGTCGACGCCGAGACGCTGCGAGGGTGGGAGGGTTTTGTTACTAATTAAAAATTCTCCTAACCGAGAAGTCACGAGACGAGATTATTCTCTCGGTCCCACGTTTCTCGCGCTCTCTGGTATAAGGAAAAATAAAAATAATAAAAAAAAAAATAAAAAAAAAAATACAACAACTCACGCAACGCCCGCAAAACAATGACCCATCGAGTTTAACCGCGCAACCCCCTTTGAAATAGTGTATACATCGGTTAAAAAATTGTTTTTTTTTTTTTTTTTTTTTTTTTTTTCCCTCTGCTTGCCCTTAATCTCGAAGGGTTTTTGTGAGATACAAAGAAAGAAAAGAAAAAAAAAAGTAGACCAGAGCGCTCCGTCGTGGCTCGGGTGTAATTGTTGTTTTCTTTAAAGCGACGGACGGAAACAATGCAAGGGCCGTAACGGAGATTTGCACAGGAGAGCGCGAGCGCGGAACACGAATAAAAGCTTCGTCTGCCCTCAGGTGAAACGAAGAGAAGGTCTCTCTCGCTCTCTCCCTGAGAATGATTGATGCCCAACCGCCCCCTCCCGTCGCGAATGAGAGATTCCGCGAGAATTATCGCAAAAGCTCGGCGAGCCTCGCTGTTGTGTTTTTTCAAGAACGAGAAAACATTTTTTTTTTTTTTTTTTTTTTTAAGGAGAGAACGAGTAATAGCGAAAATATTTCTTCTCAACGCGCCTCGTCGCTCTTTGGTCGTTACGAAGCGTTTCTCTCGCGTCGGTATCGCGCGTTACGAAAAATGAGGCGTGAGCCACAGTCCGATGATAACTCATTGTCTTCGTTACCACCATCTCCTCATCATCCCCCTCCCTTCTCGCCACCCTCTTGTGTAATATATTTGTTACCGAACCTCAATAGCGAAAATAACGAAAACAAAACACTTTCTCATTTGGAAAAGCTAACCTGTGCGGTTTTTTTTTTTTTTTTTTTTTTTTTCTATCCGATTCATCGAATCGTAAAAAAAAAGTAATCCGGACTTTTTTTTTTCTCGGAATCAATTTATAACGCGCGACACAATGTATCGGGACGCGCGGAGGGCACGAGCCGGTCGTAGCGCTCGAGCTATCGAGGTTCCGAGAATTCGGTACTCGTGTTCGGAAATTCGTGGAAACGCGTGGCCGCTCGTTGCCAAAGGCAGGAATTAGCTACATTTTTCTCGTTGACATGGCGACGATTCGTGTAATTCGCGTTTTTTTTTTTTTCTTCGTTTTAACGAAATATACTTAATAAACTTCGGGAAAATATATGATAATTACAGAAACGAATTTGTACCGTTAGCGAAGAGGGGAACAAAAAAACTCACCTTGCGCGATTCTCACAGCTGGCATTTTGATCCTCATGATGACTCTGTCAATCTTGACAATTATTTGCGCGCGAAATTAAAAACACTCGTTTATTTTTTTTCTTCTCTTACTTCTTCGTTCCTTTCGCCCCCGCGACGAATTTTTTCGCGAACTTTTTTCGTTGTCGAAAGATTTCACGATGACAGAGAAAAAAATCACCGGTCGAATGGTATTTCCGAACCAGCGACGAATAAACGAATGTTAAATGAGAAGAAATATAAGTGTGGTGCGCGCAGGGCGATCAGTGTACTGTACGTTACACATGAGGGAAAAAATTGAGAAAACAAAAAAAAAAAAACAAAAAAAATACGAGACGTGTAATCTCGTCACTTCTTTCTCCGCCGCCTCTTCTTCTCGCTGGCGTTACTCTCAAAGTTCATCTATAAGCACTTTTACGTTTGTCCGCTTGTCGTGTTTTTACGATGGAGAAAACGTGGAAATACAACAACAACAACAACAAAAAATCTCGCACTTTTAAAACGCCCCTCGTGGCGCCGCTCACGTGCGCGGATGAAACAACGAAAGAAAAAAATAATAATAATCCCGCTGCTTCGCGAAACTTTGACCTCTATTTCGGCATAACGATAAATCTTGCGCGTATTTACTTTACGCCGTTGTATATCGATATACGTGTCGTAACTTCGCGACTTTTCACTGACGTTCCTCGTCGTTTTACGTTTTATTATTATTTACTTCGTTATTATCCGAAAATTGTTTTGGTATCCGTAAATAATAAAAAAAAAACAACACTGGGTTGGGATGGAAACTCGTGGCCGATTACCCGAGGCCCGTGGCGTTAACAGGACTGCACGGGCTCGCCGACGATAACGACGACGACGACGACGAACGAGAACGGTGGCTGGTCCGCGTACGACTGCCAAAAAGTCTTGCGTGTGCCCCCGAACACTTCAACCGCGATCCCGCGATCCTCCGCACGCTTGACAGCGCGACGACGAGTCTCGCTCGTGAACGGTCATCGAGTCCCCATGACGGTTACCGTTTACCTCCGCGACTCTTCACCAAACACACGAACGCCCGCGACATCGATGACGATTATTAAATTTTCGTTTATCGCGTTTTTTTTTTCCGTTTCGTTCGATCGCGGAACAATAAAACAAAATAAAACGAATGAAAAAAAAAAATTCTTCGAACACCGAAACTAACACTCGCGCTGTATTTCGCACTTGTCGATTCTCGTTTTAAACCGATTGCACGAATCAAAGTTCAACCGAAACACTTGGATAAACAAACTAGCGTCCTTGTCAAAAAAAAAAAAAATAATAAAAAAATAAAAAGAATTATTCACTCTATATTTTTTTTCGTTTGGTTAATAACGTAAAACACTTGTCTCTCTGGTAACGAATGTCAGCAACTTTCTCATCTTTTCGTTCATCGATGACTCCTCCAGTGTTGTTGTTATTTTTCAACTTTTCGTCGTTTTAATAATTCTTTCGCGAGATTTATTCGACACCACTGTTGCACTTTCTCGTCCCTTTTTTGATTGTCGTACGAGTTTTAAAAAAACACGATGTTACACACGAATAAATTGTACGATTCACCGGGTTTTACGGGTCTTTTAAAATTTATTTATTTAATGTTTTTCGTTTCAACTGTCACTGCAGATACTTCGCGACGTAAGTTGAAGAATAATAAAAAATTCGTGTTATCGGTGAGAAGCGTTGTTATGTCCGTGAGATACGTCGGTACAATGCCGCTTGGATTTTAGTGCTCCGGCAGCGTGGACCTGCGGCGATGGTCCGGCATGGGTCGTATCTCTGAGTGGACTGTGCCGGACGTGCGCCTAGTCGTGGCGTTCGGGGAACCTGGTGTGTCGGGCACTGCGCTCTCGGCTTCGGACGCGCTCGGCTCGCCTCGGCGCCGAGGCCGGACACCCCACGCGTCCTCGCGGGGTAGTTTTCACCCTCCCGTGTCACAACTCGAGTTTGGTGGGGGTAAACTCGTCGTCTCCCTTCGAGGGAGCATTTTCGTTGTCGCTTAGAAACGTAACGCGCGCGAGAGAGAACGGGCGACACGCGGTATATATACGAAAGGGAAATAGGGAGAGATATACACTGGGAAACGAGCGGGACGTCTGATACCGGGGATGGGGAAAACGTGTGCGAGTGTCTAACAGAGATGCACCGTTCGGTGTATCGTACGGTCTTCCACCGCGGTGGGACTGAGACGAGAAATGAGGCAGCGCGAGCGAGCGAGAGATCGGCGAACGCCGAGGACGCGCCGGGAGCAGGAGTGAGGAACTAAACTGCGGGTGGAGGGAGGACGAGGCCGCGAAGAGGGGACGAGGAAACCGCGACTCGTGATAGAGAGAGAAAGATGGCGAGATCGAGAATAACCGGGAGGGGGTATATACCGTGTACACGCGACGTTTTTTTTTTCTTTTTTCACCTACAACCTCTCCACCTATACCGATACCGCAGGCATACACGGAACCACCTTTCGATCTCTCGCGCGCACAATATTTTTTTTGGCACAATATAACAATTCTTTTCGTCGCTCTCGTTCGTACGAACGAGTTGAATCTCCGGCTCGTTCGTGACGTTTCCAATGTGAGTTGTGCGCTATCGAGAGATTTCTTTTTTTTTCGTTACCGATCTTCGCTTCGAGTGTTTTAGTTTTTTTTTTGCATTCGTCGATGAAGCATTGTGAGTGATGTACTTGTGATCGTTTAGTTGATTGAGGAGGTTTTGTAGGTCTGTAATGGGATGGATATCATTTTGGATTAGTGAATTCTCATTAAGTCTCTAATGGGCCATTTTTCGTAATTTAATTAGATAATTTTTATTTTTTCAATATTTTCTTTATTTATATTCTATTTCTAGTTATTGACGAGTAGTAATACACGTAAATAACGTTTTTTGAATAAAATTGCATATGTATCGGATTTTATATCGATGTTAAAACTTAAAAATTAAATTAGAAAATGAATTTTTTCAAAAATAACGATTTTCAGATAATTCGATACAGAAAAATATCAAACAGTTAAAAAAATGTCTATGAGGAGAAGATTGCGGACTTAAAAGGATAAATAAGTTTGTTGTATTCTCCAGCGATACATCGGCATGTTGATACAATTATGGAAATTTCCGGGTGCCTTTTTCGTTGTACGATAAATAATTCGAAAGATAAAACACTTAGCAGACCTCGAAGATAGTTTTTTGGTGCCGTTACAGGACAATAAAAAAAACATTTAATAAAAAGTATGTAAAAGGCAATTTCAATTTCTTTAAATAAAAAAAGCTTTAAAAATGTATTAATTTCGATGTATTTCTTCGCGTTAAACACGAATCCGGAGAAATATTTTCCCCAAAGTCAAGCGTAACATTAGGAATTGCTAAAAATTGTAGATTTTCCATTTTGACGAAAAAATACGAGAATGCGATAATCGGTAGGATAATCGTTCGATCCATTCATCAAACTTCGTCGCCCGCTGCCCTTTAATTTCGAGCAAATACGACGAAGGACCTCCTTGCACGTTCGTTTCTCGAGGGCGCCAAAAATATTTCCCATGGAACGAACGCCACGACACTCCCTTCGTTCGTAGAGTAAAACACAAGACCTCCTGAGACACGAAGGAGGGCTCAAGAGACCTTTTAAAAACTGTAAATTTATCTGTTCTGCGGTCCAGCACACCGTGGGCCTGGACAGTGTCTCATCCGGATCTTGGCCAACGCGACGTCCCAAACAAAATATTCTACACAAACGTATACAAATGTATACAAGAATATCTCTAAACTCCGTTTAGGCCACTTGGTGGTATTTCGAAGATCGAAGAGTCCGTAAAAAAAGGATGATTTTCTCCGTTCCAATATTCGAATTAATAATAATAGCAGTAATTATTAATAACATTAATAAAATCAATAGCAATAATAATAACAACAAAATATGAAAAAAAAATTTATCGTAATTCGCTTATTGAAAAAAAAAAAAAAAAACAAAGGTATTGAAATACAAATCGAACGTAATTTTCTACCGGAACCAACGCAAGTCGCGAGGGTGTGCGATTGAAAAAGGGAAAGACGAATAAACGCCGTATTGAGAAAGAAAGAAACTGAAAAAGTTCTTGTGTTCTCAATTCGTAAAAAAAGCAACTCCCGCATACTGCATGTAGCTTCAGTTCGTCTGTATATAGCCGACGAGGTGCGGTCAAAGGTTAATCTGTATTCTTTACGCTCGACGCTCTCGTACCGCAGCAGAGTCCCGGAAACTTTGAAATTTCCACCAGAGATTTTGGCCTCTGCCTCGGCGCTCGTGTGAGGTTCTTGGCCTTTCTGTATATAAAACTGTGTTGTATCCCCCCATTACTTCGAAGCGCTCTCTTGTCTTTCGCTAAATCTTATCAGGCGCGGTCAGTTCTTTCTCTCGTATCTCCGGCACTCTAAACGAAACAAGATTGACTTTTGAGTCGCAAACTTTTTCCTTTCGTAAAGATACAGACGTGCGCGTGACGGCCATTTCTGGTTTGCGTCGATTGACCAAAAAAATCAACGTCATTTTTTATATTAAAAAAAAAATTGATTTGCGTAATTTCTTACATGCAAAACGAACCTAAACCTGATTTGCTCTGATTTGCGTAATTTCTTGCGTAAAAAAATAACCTAAAAAAAAGGTCAATTCTTCGACAGCCTAAAATTAATTCGAGATAATTTTTTTTCATTGGTTAATCCGTCATTATTCGTACTTTGATTTTTTTTACCAATAAACTTTTTAATCAAATATAATAAAACAATCGATAGCCACGTTAATTAACAAACAAAAAAAAAGCTGGTCGCCAATTCGACGCATATTTCTATGGTCCTGCGATGTTCAATCGTCTATCGGCGATCATTAGTAGTTATAAATGAACGGTGGATCACTACACATATTTTCGCACCTCTTTAACTCCGCAGAATGATCTGAGAGACCGGACAGCGGATCGTTGCAGGACTTTGATAAAAATCAATACTTTTAAGTTTAATTGTAGCGAAATTGAATCGCAGGATCCAAGGAAAATATCCGTTGAAGCGCGATATCGATATAGTAAAAATTAGAGAAGTTACACTTTTTTAAAGAGACCTATACGACGATTTTCTTGAAACGGATCGAGTTTCCTACATGAAAAAAAAAAAAAAAAAAAGTAAAAATATATAAGAAATGTATGAATTTCCGCGTTTTCAGTTAATCAATAAATTAATCACACATTTTGTTATATATTTGCAGAAATAATTTCCAAAATATATCCGTAATATATAATTCTTCAGAAAAATATATCGATATATTTTTTTTTTCAAGTAACCCAGCAGATCGATGTGAGGTGTTTTAGGGTTAAACGCATCACATCGAGTACTATAGATCCTCGAATTTCTTCTTCATTTGAAAAATTAAAGGAAGCTGTCGATCGAAAGGAAAGAAGGAAGAAACACGTGCGCGCCTTCCGTCGTAGCTGCGCGGGCTGCATCGTCAGAAAGGCAGCATACATCAGCAGCGTTAATTCCGGACACCCGTTACAGGGAGACAAACGTCCAAAGGGTGAAAAAACTGTGGTACGCCTAGCTGTGTAGATGCCGTAGCCGAGGACCGTATCTCTCGGTGACGACGATATAACCGCGCGTGTTTCTGATGCCGATGTTTCCTATCTCACTCTTTTTTTCCCCCCCATCCCCCGTTCGTTATAGTCCCGTTGATGCCCGATGCGCCTCCTTCTTCTTCTCTCGAGTCCGTCGCACCACCGCGCATCCTGTTCGGGGGTTTTAAAGATTATTTTTACATCGGGGGCAAAAAACGATCTGTCTGGCGACCAGAGAAAACGGTGGAGACGCGGGGGCACACATGTGTGCGCGACGCATCGGCTCGACTCATTCTCCTCTCGCTTTTTTTTTTCTTCCTCTTCTTTTCTTTTAACGTTCTCACTCCCGCTATTGCTTATACACTATATGAGATGCGTCCAGCGACAGTGTCTTGACTCCTCTTTGGTCGGCGATGCGTCGTGGGAGTTTTACGGCGCGGCTTATAGTTCCGCTGCCTCGCTGTCATGGTAAGCACGAGGTCCGAGCGCTCGACTTAACCCGACGACGAGGAAAGAACCACGAAGAACGTCCGCTCGACGACGACGACGACGGCGACGACGAATGACACACGTGAGAGTCGCGAGCCCCGAAAAGCTCGAAAACTTTCGCTCTCGGCTCCCTCCGACTCACCCAACGTCGATGACCTCAGCTAACAAAGAGCACTATCGGAATTAATGCGAAACCAATTTTTTTTTCCCATTAATAATGCTAATTATTATTATTATTAATAATATTAATATTATTAACAACATATAATAATAATAATAATAATAACATATATTTATAATAATAATCATTATTATTATTATTATTATTATTGGGCTTTTCATTCGATCGAATTTGTATTTCGTAAAAAATTGGAGTTACGAGGTTCGCTTCAAAGTGAACCTGTGCCAATGGAAGATTGCAAATAACCGAGAAATAGATTGATAGAGAAGCGTCCAGTATCGTTTGTCCGTCGAGTTACGGTGCTACGCCAATGCGGCCATGTGTGCTGCAAGAGGAGACAAGATACCAAATATAACCGGGGATAGACGGACCCCTTGCCAAGGGTGTTTGGAGAGTTTGGACCTTCGTCCCTCCCTCTGTGTGCCCTCATCTCCTCTCGTTCCCTTGCGAACGAGAAGCGCATAGGAGCGGCAAGGGTTGCATTCTGTAGCACGTTTCCGACGTAAACGGAGCAGCGACAGACAGACAGACACGTAAACGTATGAAGTACGATAGATGCGAGCACACGTGTGCCTTGGATCCTTGTCGCTGAAGCGTTTCGATGGACCAGCAGAGCACAGCCCCCTTTCTCCCCTTTCCTTCTCCTCCTCCACCCCCTCCGCAGTTACAGCAGAGATTCGTCTACGAGAGGAGAATTCGTCTACGAGAGGTTACGGAAGATGCAGGATTCGGAGAGAAGGACGAAGCCCTTTTCCGGACGCCTGGTTACTACCACTCCAAACCTCCAGATGCCCTCACGCAATCCGTACACTAAACACCTAATAACCCGCGACATACTATATATCACACACACACGCGGATGCACAAGAGACAGAGCCGGCATGCGGCCAGACCTCTGGTTACTTTGACAAATAATTACGACACGCCCTTAATTAATGCGTCAAACGGTTTTCGTTAAAGAAAATTTGTACTGGAAAAACTCACCCGCGGTAGCTACACGGGGTGATAATGGTCGAACGTGGGAAAATAGAAAGCTTGCCGATCGCAGTGAAAAATCGAAAAGATTTTTTTTTTTTTTTTTCAGGATTCGCAAGAATCTTGGGAAATTATCGTTTTCCAGTATTTTACCTTTGCTACTTTTTTTTATAAACATCGTTCTCACGTCCCGTACCGTGTTACTCGGGACCCTTACGCTATCCGGGCGATGACCTGCCACCGTTTTTTTTTCTATGTCCACTGCTTCGGCATTATGAAAAAAAAAAAAAAAAAAATCCGAGAGCATGAAAAAAAATAGCGGCGAAGAAGGGGAGGGGAAGGGGGGACTCGTTTCTCTCGTTTGCATCGTAAAGAGGACTTTCGCACGGCCGCAGTAAAAATAAAAAGTTTGCCAATCGGAGTAAAAAATCGAAGAGATTTGTTTTTTTTTTTTTTCAGAATTCGCAGGATTTTTGATAAATTATCATTTTTCGCTATTTTTCGTTATCATTTTTTTGTTAAACACGGATTATTATTATTATTTTTTTTTTTTTTCAAAATTCGGAAGAATTTTGATAAATTATCATTTTTCGCTATTTTTCGTTGCTATTTTTTTGTGAAACACGGATTTTTTTTTTTTTTATAATCATCGTTCCCATGTACTCATCTTCCTTACGCTATCCGTGCGATGACCTGCCAGCATTTTTTCCCATGTCCACTGCTTCTGCATTATTAAAAAAAAAAACAGAGAGAAAGAAAAAAAAACAACACAGCGACGAAGAAGTTAGGGGGGCCCTCGTTTCTCTCGCTCGCATCGCAAAGAGTACTTTCGCACGGCCCATCGCAGTGTACCACACCGCCTAGAGAGCCCCAGAGGTCGTCACCCAGCTCCGTAGTGGAGGTATGCGTCTGCACTATTGCAAGGTAAAATACGTGTGGCATATAAGCTACCGTGAGCGGTGCATGCGTTCGCATAAAAAAACGTGCGTATCCGCGTGGGGCCCCTGCAGGGTGGGAGAAAAAAAAAAAACTCTTCGCCCGAGGGCAAGGAGGATCCCCCTGGTATATTGCTCGCCCGGTGTATCCGCGAACGTCCCCACCTATCCTGTTTCTCACTCTTTCTCCGTTGGCTCGCAAAACTCACGAAGCATTCCCGAACGCTTGCCAATTGAAATATCGCCGCTCTCTCTCTCGAGCTCAACGAGCGTTAGTTACTTCTCCGTACACTACAAAGTTACGCACATATTAATATATTTCATGCCTCGCTTCCTCGACGGTTTTTCCACTCACCGCGAGTTAAATGGTACGTGCAATTATTCAATTACGACATTCGCAAAATACATCGAATATCTTTTGTATGTCTTTCGTTTTCTTTTTTATTATTTT
Source organism: Buathra laborator (assembly GCA_934046635.1). Lineage (NCBI taxonomy): Eukaryota > Metazoa > Arthropoda > Insecta > Hymenoptera > Ichneumonidae > Buathra > Buathra laborator. The sequence continues at coordinate 16,815,400 of OW203892.1, forward strand.
TTTTTTTAATCGTCGCTCTCACCGATCTTGAGATTTGAGGATCGCAGATTTCGGAGTACCGGTACTTTCGTATATTTCCGGACTGAACTGTAAGCCGTACTTTCGTTTTTTTTACACGAAAGGACTTCTTCTCGTGTTAAAAAAAAAAAAGAAAAAAAATGCTGCATCGTTCTGGTAATTTTTAAAGAGGGGAGATCGCGGACTCGGTCGTCCACCGGAACTCTTGGACCATCGGGACGGAAGCACCTTGTGCGCACAGGCGCACCGGGATAATATTGTAGAGAAATGAGAGGAACGTAGAAAAAAAAAGGTACCGACGACGTTACGGTATATATGTGCTCCGAGTGGCACAGATTCTCCCGCGGACCGGAGGGGCCGGAAGGTGCTCACCAACGGAGGGGTAGAAGGCATAAAAAAAACTTCGATCTACGTTACTCGTGAAGAACTATGTTAAAAAAAAATATATATATATAAAAAAACACTGAAATATACTGTTAGGTTGTTAGCCAAACGACTGCGAAAAATGTCACGTCCAGGGGAGGGGGTTTGACGCTTCCTCCTCTTTTCACCTCAATTCACATATATACACAGTATATCCAAAAATTCGTGGGGGACACTGTGATTCAACTCGTGAGAATTCACATTTTTTTAAAAAACTCTCATTTACTTTACGGATTTTTTTTTTTTTTCGAGAATAAGTGGAATTCGGTGGCGATCCATGGGAATGCACGGGGCGAATAGCTACGATGAGAAAACGGGACTGCAGTTGTTTTTTTTAAGAATAAAGACACACGGAGTTCGGGAATTTTATTCGAGATATTCGTCCGATATTCTTCAAAATTAAAACGTTTGTAATTTTGCATTCGCATTGATGTATCAATGCGAATCAACAACGTTAAAACATCGGGAAAAACAATGTTTAATTTTTTTTTTTTTTTTACGATAAATACATCGGTAATAAAATTTCAAAATTTTGACTACTTCTTGGATCAGAGCTTTTAGAAACTAATTTGGATGATACAGTAGGGATATAGTGGCGCTAAGAATAGCTCTGGTCCATGCGCTACCCTTCTTACAGAAGTATACGCTTACATAGGTTAAGGCAAAGAAGGAACTCAAGCCGTTAGCCCTGTGTGTATAAAATTCGTGGGCCCACGTTTTACGGCGACTTTCGGGGACCCTTCTCTCTTTCTTTCTATTTTCTCCCTTGCGCTCGCACCCGATCCCCGAGTGCAGTTCCCTTCGGCCGTCGTCCTCACGAGACTACCCCGCGCGTGATCCTAGCCTCGCGCGCGTCTTAGTCGCGTCCCCTTCCACAGCAGATGGCCGGCCAAGGGGTAAAAAAAAATCGTGAAAGCACACGCACGCAAGGAGAGAGGAGAAGAGAAAGAAGATGAAGAGCAAAAAAAAGGCGGCTAAGGTTTATAAAAAGCGATTGAAAAAAAAACGGGGGAAAAAAAAATTGTACGGACGGGGCCCGAGGGCCACGGGAGTGACGCTATGGGCGGACCACGTGTGTGTACCACTCACTTCTTCTGTCCTTCTCTCCTATTCCTCAATCTTCTCAAATACGCGTGTGAGAGCGAGGAAAACGAGAGGAGATTCGAGACCGTATCGCGTTCGTTGGATGGACCATTCGCGATCCTCCGTCTCGATCGAATTTCTACCATTCTTCGAGATTTTTACCGTTTCGTCCATTATAGTCGCAATCTGGCGTCGAATCGCACACACATGCGAACTGTCACCGGATTCGAGAATTTACGATCTAATCTTTGCAGTTTTACTTAATTTAAAGGAAAATTAACTTACTTGAAACTAATTTCGACGAAATAAATAAATAAAGCAGACATCTTTTTTTTTATTAAACTGACGAATAGTAGATTTCTGCAGCATTTTTTATCGATCGATAGAACAACTAAACACAATATTTATTCGTTATTCGTTTGTTGTATTGTTGTTTATTAGGTCGTTCGCAAAAATTGTAAATATAATTATTTTTCTCCATAGGTGTTTATTTTTTTCATTGAATAAATAAAATTTAATATTGGTGTTTGATTGTTATTGTTTATTTGTTTGCTTGTTCGTCGCCGTTTGATAAAAATAAAAAGAATTGTAAATAGATGAAATTACGTTACGGTCCGCAGCTCGTGTTTTCCATTTTTATCGGTTAACTGTAAACAAGAATCTTACATATGCTGTTTCCGAATGATAATGATGATGACGATCGCCCCCGCGGCTATCCCGGATCCCGAATGCACCCCGAGGCCTTACGCAAAGATATCCAGGTAGAAAAATCGACGAAGAAGCCGTCGAAAAAAAAAAAAAAAGAGAAGCACAAGACGAGGAATGGGAGGGGAGGGAAAATAGAAGATGCGAGGGAGGATCTCCTAATACGCCGCGGACGCGCAGACCAGCTGACCAACCGTGGGAAGTAGTGATTCTCCGCTCTTCTTCTCCTTCTTTTTTTTTTTCATCTTCTATCCACCGTTTCCTCCGTTCGGCAAGCAACGCGCGCGCGCGTAGGAACTAACAGAACCCAATGGAAAATTGCTTTTAAATTGGCGAAGCAAGCGGCAGCGATGCCGGACAATAGACCAGAAAAAACAAGGAGGCGAAAAATGCGAGAGAAGAGTGGATAGACGCAGGTCCGGAATCACCGTTTCCGGAAAGCCGTGAAATTAGAGCCCATTGTCTTTCTCTTTCTCTCTCTCTCTCTCTGTCTCTCTCTCCCTCGCGCATGTTTCCCACATTAATATGCGGAACGATTAAGTCGTTTCCTCGCGCGGCGAGGTAGAGTGCTTGCCGCTGCTCATGCTATACCGCAATAGCGCACTGAATGTACCTGATCTGCTCCACTATTCGTACACGTATAGGAAGTACACAAGTTGGAAGTTTCTGGCATAGTCTATACACACCAGTAAACACACAGTGAAAATCTTTCTAACGCGAAAGAGCCGAAGAGAGAAGAGGGGGAGAGGGGTTTCCCCGCTTCCCCGCCTTCCCCTCCGTTAAGTCGAGGAGTCGCTCACACGAAACTCTCGTCGTTCGTCGTCCATAGAGGCACCTCTAGAGCCCAGAGCACCGCGTATATCTCGTCATTAGCATTATCCTACCGCGGAGAGACAACAGAAGCAAAAGCTACCGAGGAATGGGGGAGGGGGCGGGGGTGGGGGAGAGTATGGGGTATACGAGAGTCGTGCATAGTCATGTTTATAGTCTTCGTGAAGTACATTCACTGCTGCATAGATATCTCTATTCTCTCTCTCCGGGGTATGTTCACCCGAGGAGCCAATTAAAGAAATCAGGTCCGTCAAATCGTTCTCTCGCTTCTCCGGTCAAATAATTAACGGTACGACGAGAGGGAGTCGAGAGCACGTTGCACTCGTCATTTTTCGCCTTCTGGAGTATTTGAGCGAACAGCTCGAGCGGTTTCTCGATTGTGTTGCCTATACCGCGATGTATATGTGTATATGGAATAACGTTGAAATTCCCATGATGTCGTCGGTGATTGCGTGCAACAAGCGAGAATTAAAATAATCCACGGAGGCCGCTTTCTTATAGCCGCGATGCGGCACGAGAGAAACGAAGGGAAGAGGAACCGAGAGATGCAGTTTTTCGGGGTTCACTCGCGGGGTTTAAAAATAGTGCTTACCGAGTCGCACGCGCGCATACGCCGCTCTTTCCTTACCGCGAACTGGCCAGGGGTCAGTAACTTCGCAACAGACGTAGCGAAAGCACAACCGAGACGCGCGACGCGAAACGCGGGGGCTTCAAAAATAGCCAATGGAAAAGGGGGAGAAAAATACATTTTTTTCCAGACATGCCAAAGAACCGAATAACCGTTTCGCGCGCCGAGAAACGCAACGCTTCAAGGAAGAAAGCGGTGAATTAAGATTCGTCGAGTTTTCGGTGGACAGTCGCGAACGGGAAATCACCTCTCACGACTCGGTGTTTTTATTTTTTTTTGTTTTTTATGCATTTTTTGGGTATTTTGTATAAGAGGATAATTAACCGCGGAAAAATGTATTACCAAGAACCCCGATATACCGGGGCCCTTCGCGAATAGTTTTGCCTGACGAGTGTCTGGATCTCTCGTAGGCCGAGCCGCAACGACGACTCATTCTCAGGCCACGTTCGCTCGCGAGTAGTGAAAGTCTCTCGTCGTCGTCTCGGATAGAAGAAGCTAAGACGATAGCTCGATGTTTCAGGAGGATGGACCGTGCGGTTTGCCGCCCGTTACAATGCAGAGGATCGAGCTGCAGCACGACGCAGACACCACGCAAGAAATAGACAGCAGTCTTGTTCTCAAAGCCTCGATTCCCTTGTCCAATATTGAGGCGCGATATCATTTTTAAGAAAGGAATTCATATTCGCGGAAAACAAAAGGATTAATCGTAAAAAAAATCAAATTATTAATCCCGAGGGATTATTTGTTCGCAATGATGTTTCGATGTTGTAAAAAAAATTTCCGGCTCCAAATATAAAAAAATTGCAAGACAAGTACCATTTTTTTTATTAGAACAAATAATCAAAATTAGTATTAGCATTTTTATATTTATTTATTCATTGCATTATTTTTTTTCTCCGAAACATCAATAAATTAGAATAGTAATATAATAGTAATATATATATTTCGTAAATGTATGCACTGTATTGGGGGACTAATAAATGTCTACTATAAGTACGTGAAAAAATATATTGAAAAAAAAAGAAACTCTCGTTGCTATTTCATGTATCTAAACACAAATCCGAACATTCGAATGCGCGGAATTTTTTATAAGAATTTTGTTTACCGATAAAAAGTACAAAAAAATGCTTCATTTGTACGATATCGCCAAAATAGCATTTCCATCTCCAATGATATTTTCGTTTAGCAATATCTCAAAATATATTAAAACACGATACACCGCAGTCGGGTATATCGCTTTGCGTCGAGCGCTGTTGCTCGCGATCAATCGTGAGCCCGAAAATTGCATACAGAACACGACTTATTTACGGTGAGCGAAGTTCCAAAAGAGAATCGGAGAATCGGGGGAAATCTCTCTTGTATGTTTTGCGCGCTCCGCACAGTCCTTTCCGAGGGAAAGAATTTCTCCTTTCTTCCAACGTTACCGCGCCGCGTAACAACAGAGCATCGTTGTCGGTGATCGGTGATCGGCTTCGCGTTTGCCGTGAGAGAGAGACGACGACGAGGCGTCCGAATCCGCAGAGTCAGCACGACGAAGATTTTTCACGCTTACCGATCAACCCCGATTTTCTACCCGGTCCCATTGTCGATGATTCCGTAGTCGCTGGCCGGTTGTCATATTTGCTTATGATTGACGATTTCGCCGATAGAAAGAAATCCCGAAATGGTAGTACACAGTCCATCTAAACTGGTCACGAAAATCGTTTCGACGCAATGCGCCGTTTACGCGTTTAGGCAACAGTCGTGTGGAAGTCCTGCACGCTTTTCGGACCTTCCGCCGATCGGATGACGACGGCGTTTCATTCATTCGACGACATTTGCCGAATTTTTAACGCGTATGAAAGAAAGTCGCAACGGTGCGCACCACATTCCTGCAATCCTCGATTGTTATTACCGATCGCATTGCGTAGCGACGATCTTTTTTTTTCCACGAGTTCCGAACTTCTAACATTCTATTCTACGAGGATGACGACACGAGAATCGATCATAGTGGTCCGGTAACTTTACTCTCGTATAACAGTGGGGGAAATGTTTCGTCTCTATTGCTGTTAGCGATATTACAAACTAAAAAAAAAACAATTTTTTCGAAAAAATGTAAAAAAAAAACGTTTTTACGTCGTAATTTCACTAAAAAAGAAAAATTGGCGCATTCTGGTTATTTTTTTTATTTCACTTGACTCTTATGATTTCATCGTTTTTTTACGAAATTACAGTGAAAAATTAATTTTTTTTTTTTTTAAATCAATTGTGAAAAAATTTAAAAAATGATTTTTCATTTTTCTTTCACACTTTTTTTTCTGCAAGCCATAGTATAAGACTCGGACCATCGAAGCATTCCTAAACATGGATCGGAAATATAGATTTACGGTTTCTCGGACTGTTGCGCTGCGAGTGGCTATCGAAATAGAATATAAAAAAAAATGAAAGCAGGAAGCGAAGCGAGAGTAAAAAAATTAAGTCCATATCCGTTGCGCAGGGTGGCAAAGAGCTTCCTTACAGTAATAAAGAGAACCATGGAAATGTCGACAAATCGCTCCGAGATAAATTTGAAGATTTTCCCCTGCGGAGTGCAGGATGAGTTCGTCCCACGATCGGCAGGCCGGAAGGGGGGGATTCAGTACCGTATAAGTTGCCCTTCTGGTTCGTCTGTTCCGTAGCCGAGCCCTTCTTTCTGTTTCTTCGTCCCTCACCTTGTGCGATCTCCGTCCAGAATCGAAGTATGGCTCACAGCTCGCCGGCCGGATACCCGAACGTGCGTTCGGCCACTGAATGCCCCGCGACCGGCTAATCGTTTTACGAGAACACAACTCGTAGACCTGGGAGCATAGGACGGCTTGTGTGCGCGTCGAATATAACGAATAAGCAGAACGATCTCGCGCGATGTCTCTTATGCACACGGCAAACCGCGCGACCAATGGAAAGTACGTCAAGCTTGCGAAATTTTCGTTTACACAGCCGCGCGCAGCTCACCGGTCCGCTTCGCCCGTATCAAAAGTTTAATTGAATTTTCGGCCGTAGCCCACCGACAGCGAAAGATTAGGATCAAACTCTCGGGGGGTTTCTCTCACTCTTGTTTTCTCTTACTCCGGCTTTCTTGCGTCACGCAGGATACATTCGTCCTTAAACTTCCCCCGAGAAGATCATCTTCGGAGTTATCCTTGCGCGCCCTGTAGGATCTCTGACCCTTGCCGCGGCTGTTTACCTCGAATGAACGAGAAATGCCTGCGGTGTGGGCTTCCAACGAAATTATTATCTTAGCTGGTCAGAGCAATAATTCAAAGGAGAGGCAAACATTGAAGAGGAAAATTTCACTACTCCGAAAAATTCGTTCTCGCGATAATACGAACGGAGTTTTAAAAGGTAACTGTGGATTATCGGTAACATAATGCGTATCGATCGGTAAGACCAGCCTCGACCTTCTTTTTTTATAGTCGCCGTAAAGACGACGCAACAACGAGATTAATTTGCATAATTGAGCTCAACGAGTTAAAAAAAAAAAAAAAAAAAGAAAAAAAAGAAAGAGGGAAAAAAGCCAAACGGTATGCGTTGTGTATACTCTCGCTACTATGAGGGTCAGATCGAATTTATCTTACTGGCCCTCACCTGTCCCATAGGATGCGGGTGCGCATACTGTTAGTACACTCGCAACCTTCTACACTCGCATGTGTTGCGTTTGTTGGACTACTGACCAACGGTACAGTCTCGCTACTGAAAAAAAAATGTGTGAAAAAAAAAAGTAGAAAATATGTTAAGTGTAGTAGAAGTTATTAAATAAATCAATAAATGTTTAACCACCGTTAACTTAATATTAAACCTAATAAAAAAATTAAGTAACGTTCATCATTTTTCAAAATTGAAAAAAAAAAAAATTTTGCAATTTTTTCGTAAATTTTGTTTGTAAAATTTCCAAATATACATTTTTATGATATTAGCAATGTCGCAAATATATAGTGTTATTTATTAAAGGGATACGATAAATAAACTACGAAACAAGTCAACGAGTTTCTCGTTCACATTACGACGATAGATTACCAAATCCTCTCGCAGACAGGTCCACCTTGTCGTCTAAACGCGACATGTCTCGACTATACAACATTTTGCCTCTCGTCGCTCATTTGCTTCTGTTTGGAGTCGAGCATTCGAACAACGAGTTCTACGTGCCACTTGTCTCGCTGCTTTTTCATATCAGAAAATTGGATCGTATGGCCGGTTTCTCCACCTTACCGTCCGCTACCTCGTTCTTTTTTAACCCGCTGTTAATTTTTTTTTTTTTAAACTAAATTTTTTTAATTTTTTTTATCGGCGCGACTGTACCATCGTACCCGCATGTCGAAGCGACACACGGGGCCCCCGGCGAGGCGAAACATACCGAAGAAGAATACGATCGCGGTCGAGCCTCGACCATGCAACCAGCGCGTTGACAACGAAGTTGAACGAAAGCAAAACGCGTCGGGGCATAGAGGGGTATCCGTGGAAGGACATCGGGGGAAGGTGCGTCTCGACACAGTACGAGAAACCAAGTCGAGGCAAAACGTGCGGTGCGGACAAGAGAACAGGTACAACACTTCTATCGTTGTAGGACCTGACGCCCCGGCCACTGGGTAAACGATACATTGCCGGGGTCTCTTTAGGCGTTGAGAGGCATTCCCCGTATTAGTAGAGCAGTGTTGTACCAGGCTCGGTATATTCCGGGAGGGCCGCGTGCCGGATAGCCGACAATGGGACACATGTCAAAACAATGAGTAGCACAGGTGCTTAAAGTTCGTTTTAAATAACCCGCTCCTTTTCGCTGTCTCCTTCTATCTTCCCATTCGCGCCTCTGTCGTTTTCATTTTTTTCTCTATCGTCATCGAAAAAAAAAAAAAAAAAAAAAAAATGAGCTCCGTGACGAAAAAAAAGGCCCCGGGTTGCATCACCGGTGAGACTCATCGTCGAACTCACCGTTCGCCATTCGTGTTCAATTATTCACATTATTTGTTTCCTTCCACGTCATTTGCCATCGCCTCGATCGACCGGCCACTTATATTTGCGAACGAGAGATCATTAAATTCCTCGTAATAAGGCGATAATACGTGGCGCGGTTCTTTATCGCTTTACTTCGTAAAGTATACCTTTTTTCTTCGAGGGGCGAAGGGAGGGGGTCGAAGACGCGGTAGAGTTTGTAAAGAAGACAAAACGGGGAACGGAGAGGGTCCAAGACTTCGGAGTTTCCGGGACAGACATCATCGCGACCAAAGCCAAAGAGGCTTGGATTGTCGCCCAATCGAAAGTTGAACGACGAATCGACGTTGTGTGCATACATACCCAGCTGAGTATACTATACCACCGGCTACAAAGTGTGTGATACAAACATCGAGTATCGTATAATATAATACACACCGAAGGTTTTGTGCCGACCGCCCACGCTTTATTTCTACCCGGAGTTTTCTCGCCCGTCGATAATCCTCGCGTCCGCACACACAGATATACACACGCACGATGCCGCGAAGAGGAAAGAGAGAGGCAGGAAAAAAAAAAAGAACGAAGGAAGAGAGAGAACTAGAGGTCGACACGATAAATCGTCCGAAAATATCAATCTTGTATTTTTTTTTTTTTTTTTTCGATGTTATGCGCGAGTACCCGGAAGGCGCGGATACCGAAGTATTCGCCACGGAAACGAGGGACAACCAGAACGTGACTGTCGCCAAGTTTTATTGGTGTATTGTCGGTCGAAAGAGTACGAAACGAAGCCAAAAAGTAAAAACTACGAATAGTACCAAAAAGCATTATTGCAAAGTTTGGGAAAAAGGAAACGCGACATGGTTAGTCAGTTGGGTCCGAAATCTATTTCCGGTTGAAAATGAAAAATAAATTATCAAGTGTTCGAGCATTTTTTGTCCAAAAAAATGTTTCAAAAATCAAAATTGATTATTTATTATATTTATGTATTAATAATTAATATTTTTAAAATTAATTTTTCGTGATTTTTCGCAACTAAATAAAAAGCGAAAAATTTGCCATTTAGTTCGAAAAAATTTCTTTGGGATAAATTATCGCCAAATTTTTATAGAATTTTTTAGATTGATATTGAATATGTGATTCTTAAAAAGCAGCTGTTTTGCCAACCTACCAAATATACACGGACTATTAAAAGGGTAATAGGAACCAATAACAAGTTGAAATTTCGTTAGACCTGTAAATTCCTCAAATATGAACGTCCAGATACACACAGACGGAATAGATGACTGTTATCAATGAACAACCGTTGAATTGAGTCTTGAGAAAGTCAACAACGATACAAAACGTTACAACATGACAATGAAGAAGTACGAGCGGAAGTTAAAAGTAAATGTTGTGAATAGACTGAAGACGTTTCGATATAAATTTGCGGAGAAGTTAAATGAAACAAGTGTAGTCATTTAATTAAAGAAAAACATCGATACACATTTTATGATTTTTTTTTTACCCAAATAAGAACGAAAAAATCTGCAACGTTATTCGAAAAACTCTTTACATATGCATTGCCGTCGAATTTTTTTAGAATTTTTATATAAAAATTGAAAAAATTATTTTTTAATTTTTTTTTTTTTAATGTCTCCGTTACGAAGGCGTTAAATACGGTACACGGAACGTCAAAGGTATAATAACTCACGAATAAAATTTTGAAATTCCGTCAGACACGTAAATTCGATAAACGCGAACCTTATCGATTTACATACAGCTGTTATCAATTGACCATCCGTCGAATCCGAATTTACGAAATTCAAGAATGTCATGAAATAAAAAAAATAAAAAATGGGTAGATAAGGCGTGAAAAAATAATCAAATGTAACGAGTACGAGACGGATGAAGTAACCGGGACGAACGAATTCCTGACGCCTCGTGTCTCTCTCTTTGAACGGGCGTGTAGACGTCGCGGCGATACCGGAGTGTCTTTGGATATAGAAGGGAAGAAGGTGGAGGCGGGAAGGCGTCTCTCGTTGCTTGCGTACAACAGTGTACAACAGTAGAGTCGGATAGTGCGTTGTCGAGAAGGTGCAGAAGAAGGACGAGAGGCGAAGTAGAATAAGAAGAAGAAGAAGAGAAGGGGGAAGGGGGAGGGAGGGAGGGAAGCAGACAAAAATGACAATCATCGTCATTTTAATAATATGCAAAGGTATAGTCGACTTCCACGGCCGGGCAAGTGTGGCCACAATGGCGTTATATAATGACAAAGACACGCCGGGTCTCTCGGGCGAGCGAGCGCGCGCGCTCGCGTACGGGGCCTGGTACCTTTCGCCTCGACAAAAGGCGCGGCGCTCGCGCGGTGTGTAGGGTCATCCTACCGGACCGGAAGATGTTTTGTCCGGCCACGTTCGTCGACGAAGCATACGGGAATAGACTGTCGGGATAAATGTTACAACTCCAAAACGCGTTAAAGCGATCCATTGAGCCGCGTCACTCGATATTTCTTTTTTTCAAAGCGTGCGCCTTACGCCTCGTGTCAAAATAATGAAATCGAAAAAAAAAAAAAAAAAAAAACATGTAACCAGTCAGCAAATTCCGTTCATCGTAGATATTAAGAATTTTTCAGTGAAGAACTCGCGGCAAAAGACTCAATAAAAAATAAAATAAATAAATAAAAAAAAGAAATCGATCTATTTGGAGCAACGAGCGAGTTGCACAATCCTCGCAAAAAAAAATATAACCAAAGTCCGTTTATCGTAGATATTAAGAATTTTTCAGCGAAGAACGCGCGGCAAAAGATTCAATGAAAAATAAAATGAATTTAAAAAAAAAATGAAATCGATCCATTTGGAGCAACGAGCGAGTTGCACAATCCTCGTATAATATCTTCTTCCACCTCAATGTAACAAACGCTCGTGTAACATTTGACGGTTAAGATATACGTATATATTTTATAAGTGAAATGTTGAGGCATCATACAAAGGTAACAAGATTCACACCCACTGATCGGAATGTATCCAAGCGAAGTCCGTGGGGCTCCGTAGCCGGCGCGCGTTCAGCGTTAACCCACGTGAGTCCGAGTCTCGGAGTTCGAAGCGGGCAAACGGAGAGTTTGCATCGAGAGTGCATGCGAAAGTCGTGTTTTTACTTCAGTGCAACAGAGCGCAAGTATTACCTTCTCTGTAGATGTTTGTTTGAATTCTTCGGTGTGTGTGGCGGTATATGGAGAACGATAGCGCTATTGCTCCTACTGCCCGTTGCATCTATTGTAGTTGTCCTCATCGTATCCTCTTCGAGTTCTTCGAGTTATATTCGATTCACTCACTCTTAACGGTTACCAAACCGTTGTTCTTACTCTCGTCGATACTGCGACGCGCCTCGCAATCCTTCTACAGCTCCGAAGAATTGTGTGCGAAACGTCGTCTTCAAAAAAAAAAAAAAAAAAAAAATAGTTGGTACCGTGTCATCGGTGTAAGAGGAGAGGTGCGCTAAACTCAAAGAGAAAACAATGCGAGGGAGCGAGAAATAAAGGACAATGGTAGAACCGACTTGTTTTATTTATCGAGACACGATAGCTGCGCTCGTTTGTCTTAGCACCTCTGACGAAATTAATTCGTCGGCAGAGTCAACACTAATTAGTATTATTATCAGAGCTCCGCGGAGAGTACTGCGCCAGACTTCTCGCAGTTATTTTCGCGCTCTATCGTCCCCATCGGTCACCCTATTCCGGCTGCTGTACTCTCAAACTCTCCTATCCTTCTTCGTCCTCTGACTTCAAAGTTTGGCTCGCAAAAGATTCAAACGAAAAACAAGAGAAGGATAAAACAGCGACAGCGTTAACTCGTACACCGTACACGGTTAACCGGCGGAGACGATGATCTTTCACGATCGATCGTCGTACGAGTGTATATCGAGAGACACACGGGGATCTCGTTACTCTTGTACCCTTAAGGACTTTCGTACAGAAGAAATCGACGAGCTCGGGATTGTTACTTGGATCCCGGTGAACTTTTAGCTGAACCCGCGAATACCCCGACGTGTCGATACTGTGAATGTTATTTTACAAGAGTCGTATATACAAATTATCGCGATGTTTTTTTTTTTTTTTTTTAATCGCAGATTTCAATTAAATCGAACCTATTTTTTTGATTACTCGCGTGTATCGATTTTATTTTCGCTATTCGACGGGTCTGCGACTCAGAGAAGCCGAACAGACAACGGCGCGGAGCTCAGGCTGAGGATCGAGAGATAAAAAAAAAAAAATTCGGGACAATAGTTTTCCGTGCGTCGCGGGGACATTTAAATGTATGTATTCATACGCTCGCTGTATCGCTTTGACGAGAGGTGTGGTCAAAATTATTCAAACTGACCCGGACTCTTTTTTCATCTCCTCTCCTCTATATACACCGCTCTATACTCTCGTCGTTCGCATGTCGAGCTCTCCGTAACTCCGTGCTCTCCGTGGGTCTCTCTGGTCTCTCCCGGCTTGTGCTTGGGACACTTTCTAGCCCCGGACGAGAACGACGAGGGAACAAGCGCCCGCTGCACCCACGTAATTCTTTTTAATATTCCGTACGACGGTCGTTTTCTCTCTTTACCCTTCCACTCTCTTCGGTGTTCCACGGGAGAGGTCTTTTTGCCACACGAGAGAGGTTCGCCACACCGGATCCCCTTCCGATAATTCGCTTCTCTCAGCGTCTAAATTATCCTCACTCTGTCTACTCAAACGTTTCGGTACCCTACAATCTTCGAATTATCATTTAAGGGAATGAATGAATAATGAAAAAAAAAAAAAAAAAAAACCCACCATTTTTTTTTTTTTTATAAAAAATACATCGAGGCATGGAATACACCGATGCTGAAAATCGTTCGTGATGGAAGGGAATATCGTTGAAATTTTTTTACGTGACAAAACGTTTTGTTTATTTTGCGGTGATGGTGAGGGTGAAACTACGGGGGAAAATGCGGTTTCAGGTAATTCATTCGTGTTTGGCATAGAAGAAAAGATCACCGGCCACCCAACGCACGAAAAATGCCTTTTCCTATAGTAATATAATAGCAGTGCGGTAGCCCAGGCAGCAGCGACGGCGTAGAGTCACATAAACAGGGTGGGTAGAGGACAGTGGCCGAGAAAGAATGAACGAGAGAGGAGGAAGCCGTAGTCTGTATGCCGAAGCATGTTCTCGGCTGTGCCGACCATGACATATGGGTGGCGCAAAAACCACCAATACTGATTGATTGGCCACGCTAACCACCCCTGCGACAGACCTCTTTCTCACTAACTCGCAAACACCTACCCCTCCCCCACTCGCCGTCACGGATATTTCTTTCGACCAAAAATAACCGGATTCTCGATTTGTACAATTTGTAACATATATTTCCGTCATTCGCTACTATATATCGTTGATCTTGTTAAAAGAAAAATTGATATAAATGAATAAATTTATACGAAACATTCATCCCTTTTTTTTATTAAGTAATAATTGAGCGACGAATTTTTTTTTATATTAAAACAGCAGAAACCTCTAAAAACAAGTGTACATCGGGTAATTAAAAGACCACAAATTTTCAGGATAAATTTCGTTAAATCAATCAGTTCGAAGTATTAGTCCCTTTCTGCAACGCAATTCCTTCGGGAAGCTGCAGGGACTACAAAATCCCCACAACATCGCTGTTCCAAATAATGAATACACTAAAATACTACTTCTTCAGGACACAATTCATTTATCCATTTAATTATTCAGTTACATATTAATTTCTCACTAAAAATTAAGGAATTCAAACAGCTGTTTAAAACGGATAAATAAAAACAATTTGAATCAAATCATTGAAACCATCGAGTATAAAGTATTGAAAAAATAATAATAATATATTTCGTGAATGAACGCACTGCATTCGAGGCTAATGACTATATATTACAACACCTTAAAAACAAAAATAAAAAAAAATAAAACAAAATGTCATTTTCGTCACTACGAGTTATTGGCGACCCACGATAGTCCAAGAATTCCTTCGCCTAGCCATCGTCTATCGCGAGTTACGCTCGTTAGCAAAAGATCGAAATTTTTCGCAATAATCAACGATGTCTCGAGGGAGAGCCACGGCTCGTTTCCTCCGTGAATGGCCGATAAATTAACCGTTATCATTTACATCTTTCGATTAATAACCCACGGGGTCGCGAGATGAATGTATACCGCGAGTGACCCCGGTCTCGACCCAGCTTCTGTCAATTCCGTACCACTTCTCCTTATACCTCCTCCGTACGGTGTCCTATCATCCCGCTATAGGACTGTATATTATAAAACCCGAGCCGGCGAGAGAGCTCTCTCTCCTCTTATCCCCCCTCAATTTCCCTGGTTCTCGTGTGCCTCTCGCTCGCTCCGTCTCGTATACAAGGCAAAGCTGCCTTCTTCTTTCGTTCGGTACGGAGCGGCGAAGATGTTCGCACGATCCAGCATCGGGAGAGCGAAAGAGAGACGGCGGAGCGCGGGACGAAGCGACGATGCAACTGCACGAACTATCCTGGGGCCCTATAAGCCGCGCGCTGTGCTGCGCCACGACGACCCGGTAGTCGTAGGTGGACGCGGTCCACTCATCGCCTCTTAACTCTCTCGACTCCGATATACTCTCTTTCTTCTCCCCTCTTTTCTTCTCTCTATTCCGGACTCTAGCGCGAGCCTCCGATACCGTTCGATAGTTCAACCCGCGCGAGTTCAACACCGGTAGCCTCAATTAAAGGTTCCCTCTTCGATCACAGAGATCTCGGGGATGCCACTTTGAAGGCCTTAAAGAGGGCCTAAATCACGTACCATTATATCGGGACGGCTCCCACACGTACACATTCATTCCTGTATAATAATCCATAAACTTGTTTTCCCGTAACCGATCGCTTAGCTTTATCGCGATCTATTTTCACGCTAATCCGATACCGATAAAGTATCTTACGTGCTTTTAAATGCACAAATGTTATTATCCATGAGAAAGCCAATCTATTAAGTCGGAGTTTCGTAAGATCGTGTTAAAATAGTAAAAGACGGGGGGTGGGGGGGGGGGGGGGGGGAAGGCGAGAATAGATTCAATTCAGGTCTCGTTCCATATCAATAATTTATCCTGCGATAGCCAAGAGCTCATCTATCCCGCATATTTTCACCGAGTTTCCATCGGTCTATCGCGATGTCGGGAATACTCTCGATGTATATAGTATATATATAAGGTGGATAAGCATAGTACATAAGGCCGCATAAGCGAATATAAGCAGCGCAGCCACATTTGCGGATAGTTTCGCACGATCCTGAAGCCGGGCCACGTTCGTCACGACCTGTGGGCTTACGGATTGTACCCACGCGGTCGCGCGAGCGCGCCTGGTACAAGAGAACTCTCCTCTCACGGTAGTTGTAGGTGGACGTCGTCCAGTCTGGCGGCAGTCGATCTTTCGCTTAGGCGAATCGCAATACTCGAAGCGCCACAGAGGAGCAATGGTGGCAGTATTTCTCGACTCTGTGGAGAGTTGCATTACTCTCCACACAGTCGAGCCGTTGGCTGTTGGCCGCATGCTGCCGCAGGAGCCCGAAAGTTCATAGGTACGGTTAAACCGGGACGCGCGTACCACGATTGCCTCGACTGGGGCTCATCTCCTTCTAGGTGCTTAGTAAACTGCTGCTCTGGTACTCAGACCTACACGGGTCGAATTCGAGGCGAACGGAGAGCAACGGATGAAAAAGAGAAATATACATCGGTGAGGGGGGAGACGAGGGAGAGTAACGTACGATCTTTACTGGTACCTATGATTCTCTTCGACTCTACGAGTCTCGCAATCATAATAAAATCGTTCCAAAGGCAAACAATGAATTATTATTATTATTTATCGTCAATAACGCAAATTCGCTTTTGAATGCCGCCGCAATAAATGACTAATAAATAAATTATAAATAAATACACGAACTATTGGAACTCGTCAAGTTAGATCGGTATTCACGAGATTGGATCACAGATTTCAGTGACTTATCAACGATATTCAAAAAGTCAGTTGGGACCAATTATTTTATTGTATATATTATTTTTTATGAATTATATTATATTTTTGTAAATAAACAAATACACAAATATTATTGTTATTATTATATTTTTTTTTTAAGTTTTATTGAACGATCGAGCAATCGATTTCGAAAAATTCGATAATTTAACAAATGTGAAAAATTCGATAAATTCTTCGGGAAATAGCGAGGGATGAAGTTCTCGATGCAGTCGAAATATTGAAGCGTAGAGAGAGAAATACGGTACTCTCTCTCTCTCTTCTCTCGTTCGTTCTTCCTTCGCTACTTTCTCTCCATCTCGATCTCTTTCTCGTCGCTTCTCGTCGCGAGTATAGTCTAAGCTCCGGAGTTTCACGCGAGGGAGATGGAGCAATATGGAGTCTATAGGAAAGGGAAGAGAACTCACCGTCGTGGCTGTACTCTGCAAAACCCTATGGCTCTCGTTGGGATGGCTTTAATCCAACGAGTGTACGAGGCGAGTTTAAAAGACAGCGACACAACACACGGAATCGGCCTCGTGAGCCGGCGAGAGAGCCAAGCTGACTCGCGCGGTTCGCCGATATATAGGGCAACCGTAGTCTCACGGTTTTCGCGCGCTATTCATCTGCATGCAGCGAGAGAAGCCGCCGACGCGCGAGAGACGATCGGCGCGTATAGTCATAGAGTATAGAAACATATATACTATATATATATAGGCACTACGCTGATACTGTGCGACTCTATGTCTACACAAACTCGCGCCCGACTTTTTATCGGCAACGCTTCTTCGACACTCTCGAGAGTTGTGCGCCACTCGGTAGCCCAACCGATCGGCATATATTACCGATTTTAACGTATATATACATCAAGTATTAAGCATCGTATATGAAACCCTCTCGCGATTAGATTTATTAGAATAATTATGTACACGCCGTGACGGAGTCGTCGATGCCTGCGCCACGGCTCACCGCAACAAACGGTGATTTAATCGAACAGTAAGTGCTGCGGCGTCTTACATGCGCGAGAGTTCTTCTCTCCTCATGCAAAAAAAAAAAAATAAAAAAATAAAAGAAGAAACGATCGTCAATTCCGGAATGAGAGGACGTCGAGAGTGTACGAGTAGTGCTGTTTTATAGCATGAGAAAGATTAATAAATTCTTCGGATGCGCCCCGCGCTCGCGCGCTCCATCAGCTCGAGATGATAGTCGCAAGGGAGTGAAAAGGTGGAGACAAAGATTTAGAGAGAAGATAAGTCTTACTCCAGCTTAACCGCCGACGTAAAGAAATATAATAGAAGTAGGAAGCGAAAACGTAAAGGGGGGGAGACTCGCCTCTCTCTATCTCTACCTGTGTGCACGCAACCCGAGAAAAGAGAAATACACGGACGATTGCCTCCTCCCCCCTGCGCGAGCGCGCGGGGGAGTGGGTCCAGAGGAGAGAAAAATCGGCGGGGCGCATTTACCGCGAAATCACAATGTTTAATGAAAATCGCCAAGAGACCGAGTTGCCCGAGTCCGAGATGCCGACGAATGCTTGCTGCAGCCGAGTGTATCTGCGTCTGTGCATCGTGTAACCGTGGCTCGCTAAATCGTGACGGCGGCGAAGCGGTATTCAGATTGCGCTCTTAGCGGTTTCGCCGCGATTTTTCTTTTTTTTTTTTTCTTCTAACTCGCCAGAGTCCACGAGGAGCGCGCCCGCCGCGAGCCGACAAAAGCCCGGGAGGGATTTCGCTTCGAGGATCGCGCCGCACATATACTTCGTCGGAATACGAATTTGCCGTCTTCCGTGCAACTCTTCGTAATAAACACCTTTTTTTTATTTTTCCTATCATATTTAATTTTCTTTCGCGGAAACAATTGAATTGGATCGACACGACGATTTTTGCCGAAGGGAAGGGGAAGTTCGCATTGTCACACGTGACGTTTTAATCGCGAATTGTACGGGAGACCTTAGGAATTTTAATAGTTCGTGACTAATGACGCGCCTTAAGGACTCTCGCGATCCGTAGCGAGATTTTTTTTTTATTTAGTGCACCGATTTCAATTGCCGCGCGTTTGTTCGCCAGTCAGAAGCCGTGCGAATTTACCTTCTCGGGGAGGGATATGCCGGGGCATATGCTTCGTCTACGACAAGATCGGTATCACAATACGGATGTATCATACGTCACGCGCGTTCTCCTCGCCTGAGAATGTCGGTAGACACGTACGTTACACCTATGGGCACTGGTTGTGTCTCTATATATCTATATAACGCGCGTCTCAAACGTTGGAGATCCACACGAGCGCGTGAATACGTTTCGCCAGATCGTCCATATAATGCATATACAACATAAAAGATATATATATATATATAGATATATCTGTATTAGATACTGGTGGATATATAAGTAGACGCTATAGAACTATAGATCTATCCTCGTCACACGAAACCGTTCGTTCACCCTTTCTTTTTCTACCCAACCAATCGTTCTATCGTTGGTACCCTCACGGAAATTTCGATTGTATCGATTTTCTCTCTTCTCCTCCTTCTTCCTCCCCCCCCCCCCAACCCTATCGACCTGTACCGGTCGACATTTCAGAACACTCGGCTCTCTTGCACACGAGCCAACGAGAGAGTAAAGGAGACGAGACGATGAGGCGATGAGCGAAAGATCCGGGTGATCCACTGCCTCCGGTAAGGATCGATAGATCTCTAATACAAAATTCTCTTCTCTTCCACGTGTGGGCCCCGCGTTCAAGAGATACGAAATAACGAGACTCGTTACACTACATCGCGGATTCTTCACCCTTTAATCGTTTTTTTTTTTTTTCATCGGAGTTTCTTTCGATATGATACTAAGTACGCGAAAGAAAAATTGTTTAAATTGCAATCAATGATCAAGTAGCCCTCCCTGAATGAATTTCTCTCGATCGCTCAGTGGGTTTACTCCGAAGTTTTTCCGAGGTACCAAAGAAAAGATAGAGAAGTTAAACTTCTGGTTGCACCGCACACACAGTGCGCCCGTTGGCTGTGGCAAGTCAGGAGAGAAGAGAGAAGCCCGTTGGAGTCGTTGCTGCCGCTGCTGCTGCTGCTGCTGCTGCTGCTGCTGCCCCGATCTAGCGAAGTGAAAGTTAGATGTGTGGGCACGGGATGCGCACGAATTCATTTTTTCGGCCTCGCGGTAGTACCTCGCGAGGTACGAGGACGGATTTTTTCATTTTTTTTTTTTTTTTTTTTTTTTTTTTTTTTTACAAGTTTGAGACTGTGTGCGCTGCGCGCGCGCGTGGTTCAACCGCTTGGCTCCTCGACCGCGGCAGTTCCCATGTACCTTATAGCCTATATGGCCGGTACCGAGATCTCGCTCTCCACCTATGTGTATAACTACGATATATTGTACGTATACGTGTACAACAGCTTTGGCAACGTGTATATATATATAGACACGTACCGGTGAGCGTACCGAAAGAGAGGGTTTACGGATAGGACGTGTGCACAGACGGCCGCGGTATAAACCGCGTGTATGCCCTGGCGTACGGGGTACTCCTGCGGCTCACGGCGAGCGCGGTGGCCTGACTCCGTGACTTATCGACTTTGTGCCTCTGACGTGTCGTGTACACGGGCGCGCACCACCGAGCGCCAGTTCGAGAAGTGACTTCGGCCCGATTCCTCCCGATACCGATGATAGCACCGCGAGCGCCAACGCGAATCTCGGGACTCCTCTCGAGTCGGTGTTTTTCCATAGCGCAAGAAAACAACAACAAAAAAACGTTCCTATCGAACGACACGTGGGGATCCCACGAAAACTCGAGGCTCTTTCACTTTACTTGTTAAACTCGTTCACTTGGATTCTTATATGACGCGATATATTTGAAGAGTCGAATCCATGTCGATTATACATTTATATTAATTATCGTTAATCAATCTCTATATCTGGGGGAATTAAGTTCGATAATTGACACTAATCTCGTATCGTATTATAGACAGAATTTCGTGAATTTCTATAAATATCGAAGATACGAATACAAAAAAAAAAGGAGACGATAAAATCGATTAAAGCTCTTAATTATACGAGTCTTCGTTTTTTAATTGATTGGTATTTTTATTTATTTAATTAAATCGAAATGTTAAATATTAAAATAATAATACTAAATTAATTATATTAATTATTAAATGTTTATTCATTTAATTTAAGGCTCGTAATTTTGATTTTTTTGTACACTCAATTTAAATATTATTGAAAAAAATTAATTTTTCAAATAAATATAATTATTATTACGGATTGTGGAGAGGTTATATTTTTAGTTTTTACCGCACGGGGGAGGAAAAAAAAGTCACAACGCACCCGAGAGCCGGAGATACATCGTTTAACTATCGGGCGACAAGCGTCCCGCGGATCTCGCACTGTGCACTCGAGAAACGAGCTTTTCCTCGCTCTTTTGCTGGGGTTGACGAAAACAATGTCGGAACTCATCGGAGGGGGGTAGAGTGTCGTCACATCGCGGGGGGATGAGAGGGCGTTGGTACACTGGCGACGCTGCGTGTATCGATCTCGGAACTCCCAACGGAGGAAACAATGCATCGACGACAGGCTAACAAATGGTCGGACCGTCTTATCGCGTCTATGTTCTATACGTGGATGAGCCGCGGAAACTCGCTCCACGTCTATCCGCGCGTTACGGTCAGTACCATCGGCGAGACGAAAATTCCCCCATTGAGCATTATCACCTGGACTATAGCGCTCAAGACGAGCCGACCTAGCAATTCAACCAACCGATTCATTTGTTCCTTGTTGCTTACGCAACGAAATTTAATGTACGGAGACAAACGAATCTATTCGCGACTATCGAGAGTTGCGACAATGTGAATTACACGCGTCAAAGGGCTTTTATGTACGAGTTTTTTTTTATAGACACAATCGTGCACAATAAAAAAATAAATTTTTTAAAGGTCATTTTACCGTTTTTCGTCGAAATTTGGTCAAAACCCTTGTTTAATTTTTTCATTAAAGAAAAAAGACGACGCACCCCTTTCTTGCATTTTTTTAGCGTTTTTCGTAGCTCTATAACCAATTCAATTTTTTTTTTTCTGAAATTTCTAATTTTTTTTAAAAAATCAGTAAAATGCTCTTTATATCATTTCAGCTCGAAATTCGACGATAACAAAAAAAAAAAAAAAATTTGACGATAACGAAAAAAAAAAAAATCTTTTTGGCGATTGCCCTTTCTTGAAACGTAATAGAAGCTCTCAACGATGTATTATCTTCCAGCGCTAACGTACCATTTGCAGTACACGTATATCCAGATTCATTTTACATTACGTGGTAAGTATATACGAAACCAATCAGCTGGTGTAATGGAGATCGATTGCCACAGGACGATCGATTCTCCGCATCGTCCCGTAGCCTCTAACGTCTCGAAACAAACGTGCGAGAGACTCGATTCGATGTCTAGATATACTACTATGTACCAAGAGTTATGGCAACGGATTTCTCCCCTCTTTCCCTCGCGATGCTGATAAATCTATGTAAACCAAAAAAAAACTTAGGCGTTTTTTTTCTCTTTTATTTTCTTCTCTTCGGGGCACACGTTGCATTTTATAATGTGTATAACAAAAAAAAAATCCTACAACGTAGCGAACCACAGTCGAGTTCTTATCGTTGTGCAAACTACGATGAGACGAGGAAGAGGCGAGATGACGATGCCCCGAGCCGAGCGAAAAGCCCACAAGGGACAACCGCGCACCGGTCTGTTTCTGTTCTTCGGTCGTTTTTACGTACAAACGAGCGATGCGAGATGAAATAGCTGCACTGTCCACTCATGGAGGCCCCACCTGTACCCTTATCTATCTCGACAAACAACTCATATCCGTTGTGATTCGTGGAACGTCCGTCTCGAAACTACGAGAAACTTACAGTCCGGTCCGAGGCTTTCGTCATCGTTTCTATAGTATTTTCCCCTCTCGGCCATTTTTTATTATTATTATTATTATTATTTTTATCGTAAAAAAAAGTTCGACAATGAGTCCCATTGACCGGAGTCTATTTACCATCGCATTTAATTCGTCTCAAAAGATACGAAGTTCCCAACGAAATCGGTACACGTACCAATCTCCGTTAGCAAAACTCGACACCGTGCCGTGTGAGTTCGCGAGGTATAATGTACCGAAAGATTCCCGGATAGTCAATAGCGGGCCGAACGCTAGACGTTCGTGATAATCGAGACAGGAGAAAGGAGGATTCCCAGAGGATTTAGGAACGACGGCCTCCTCTCGATCGGTCGCTCCCGCCGTCGTAAACCCGTGGCGTTCGTTCACCAAGAGCGCGAGAGTAGTACGGAGCAATGAAAATCGTTCGATGAGACAGTCGAGATACGCGCGAAACTGCGGTGCGAAGTGCACACACCAAGGTGTACGATAATGAATAAAGGATCGGTAAGTGTACATAGATAGAGGCTGAGAGAAAATCGATCCAATTGGAAGAGAGGCGCAAGAGCGAAAATAGAGAGTCTCGGAGTGTTGAGTTACGATGGATAAACGGAGGCCGCCGCCGCGTACGACGGTGTCCGAGAGCGACACAGATCGGATCTTCTTCCTCTTCTTACCTGTTTTTTTTTTTTTTTTTTTTTTTTTTCAGTCAATGTCACTGATTCATCACCATGCCGGACCCCGACGAATTACGGATCGTTTCACGCCTATAATATGCCTTCTCACGTCGCGTTGTCAAAACCGTGCGGCTATTATTGAAGGTTCGAAGCAACACGCTCTCGAACGGTAAGAAGAGCGCACAGCGTGGCGATTCTTTCGTTCGTCGGGGTGGTGGATGCAACGAGGACGACGCAAAACTACAAAGCTTTCTTCGGCCTGTCCTCGGAAAATCCGGACAGTCGTGGCACCAATAATGCGTTTCGGGATTAAGCCGAAGATCTCGCTTTTTGGACCACCCAACGGAGAAGAAAAAAAAAAGAGAATGGAGAGTCGAGAAATGAGAATGGAAGAGGCGCAACAGGGATTAAAAAAAAATCGCAGATAGATCACTGATCAGACACCCTCTGTAAAAAGGTTTCGTGTAAAAAAAAAAAAAACTTCGTCCTTTTTTTTAAAGACAAATGTAAAAGATTTTTTTTTAACTGATAATCATTCGATAATAATCGATAATAATGAAATATTCCGATCGATGAATTTACTTCGAGGTCGTTGACCTGCACGGATTTTTTTTTTATTCACTTCGAGTCTCTCGATTTTCGGATTGATGGATAACTTGAATAGCGGCGACTAGAAATAGCATTGGAAATTGATCGAGAGGAGTGTATGAGAGATTGAAGGTAAAATTGAAGAGGGCCACTGAGTTCCCATGGACCTATAACTGTTTCGATACATCGCGCAGCTTCTCTTTGGGTACCCAATATTTGAGGATATCTCGTTTCAATTGAAAATCAACATCGACAGGAACCGCGAATGAAAGGAGCGAATGTGTGAGTTAACACACATATATAACGACGTATGTTTTATTTTTGGAGTAGTAAAAAAGACGAAACGATGCCCGAAGGTGAAACGGGAACCGCGCGATCTGAGGGAGTGAGACAAAGATTTCTGGGTACCCTGTTATACGGTAAGATTCTAATGTATAAAAAAAAATGAAGAAGAAAGAAAGGTCCGCGTTTGGCCCCCTAACGGATTCCGGGGTGGCGAAAGAGCCGAGGGTCGCGTTCTCTACCCCGGTGTCCGGGGGTACGTTGTAAAAAAATAGACATATATATATATGTATATATATATATATATACATCGATACATAGGTACAAAAAATGTTCTCGCGTAGAGAACGTCGTAGACTGGCTGACGAAAAGTAAGCGAGAACTCCACAGGACAAAATACGAAGAGGGGGAAGAAAAAAAAAATCGGTGTTCCGTTTTCTTTTAGCGGTCTCGTACCGGCGTTCGGACCCTCTCATTTCATCTCTCGCGTGTTAACCGCGCGCGCCAACATCACCGTCATCGTACTGAGTCCCTGAAGCTGCGCTCCCCCCCCCCCCCCCATCCCCTCTTTCCCTCTTATCTTTACGATATTTGCGAGTATTATCTCCCGCGGCATACACGGCCCGGGATTTCATTCTTGATGATGGCGAGCGGAGAGTACGGTTTCGGTTTCCTACGAGCCGAGGGAAGCACGGAAAGGGAAACCGGGAGAACGCAGTGCTTTTTTTTTTTTTTTCGTTATCTTCAGAAAATTAATCTACCTGGCTGGCCATTCGTGGATGGCGACTGGCGGAGAGAAAGATACGCGAAGATTACGAGAAGCGTCGCATCTCCGACTTACGATAGAAAAAAGAAAAAATCTAAAAAATAATAGAATTTTTCTAAAATAACTCGAATTTTTAATTGAAATTTCTCATTTAATTAAAAACTTTGAATTGAAGTTTAAAAATAAAGAGACAAGAATAACATATCTTTTTTATTAAAAAAAACTTTATTAAAAATGGATCCGAATTTTTTTTTTTAAATAAACGCACCCCCCCCCCCCCTTTTTTTTGTGATCGAAAAAAAAAACCTAAAAAATAATAGACCTTTTTTAAAATGAATTCGGATTCGTTGTTAATTTAAATTAGAAATTAAATTGAAAAATTTAAATAAAACATTAAAAATTAATAATAACAATGAATTTAAAGATAAAAATTTCATTCAAATTCTGTACTTAAAATAAATCCTTATTCATTTTTTTTTATTTTTGCTATTGCGGACGGGAAAAGAAATCCGTAGCTCCCCCCTCCCAATTCTCCTCTCGTGACGATTTTATATCGTATTGTCGTTATGCAATCGTCGTTGGTTAATTGAACGAGATATAGAAGGCAAAACAAGACCGATTCTCTCCCATTCCCGTGCGCACGCATACAGAGGTAAATATAAACGGACCGCTTATACGTACAGTGTATATACGCTTTTCTAGATCTACCAACTGTGACTATATACCTGGTACCGCTCTCTGCTTTCGACAATAACCCGAGTCCACTTTAAAACAATGCCGGGCCATCAGATAAATAGCTTTTTCAATACGCGAAAAGAGAGACATAAACCGCGACGGTACTGTCTCCGTTACATGAGGGCTGTCCACTGCAGAGACCGATGTCACGCGGCGATTAACTTCAAACGCGCCCCCCTCGCGCTCGTCCACTCCTATCGTTCATCCCTTCTACAAATATATACACACATATATACATATATATATATATATATTTCTTCGTTTTTTTTTCAAAGTCGTGTATTTATACTATTCCGCAACAATTTATTGTCCATTTATTCGATTCGCGCAATAAGCAAATATCGTGACGATTGGACACATTAATTGGTACCGGAGCTCAACTCGTTTGTCTACAGTAGCCAGATAGTCGATAGGATACAGTCACAGGGCCCAGTTTCTCACAGAGAACGACGAAGACGAAGACTCCAGCCGAGGCATCACAGAACTTTCTCCGTACATCGCAGATTTTTTCTTCTCCCCCTCCCTCTCTATTCGCGGCATCTCGAGAGCTCGGCGAGCCGCTCGTGCACCCGCACCATTCGAGCGAGAAAACGTATATTAATGTCTGTCTTGTATTCGTATAGGTCGAGCGACACGCGGGGTCAGGTATACCCTTGATAAAGTAAGCGACGTATACTCCAGGAATTCGCCGTCTCGTTAGCCCCGGGAAACGTACAATTTGCATGAAATCCCATGCGCACGCATCGTATCGCTGAGTACGGAAGATTTAATCGTAATTTTGATAAGTCATATCTTCGTCATATCGGCTAATATCATTTCCTCGTGTCGTTGTCGAGACGAGGAAAGAAAAATAGTAAATAAAATAGCGTGCAACGGATCGTATATAATTGAATCTATGATCGATCGATCGAGGAATGAATAGGGGATAAGAGATAAAGTGATTAAGATCGAGGAACGGGAGTACGCAGGGCAAACCGGTAGCCCGACAACCTGTCAGCATTCGTGGCCTTAGCACCTTACCTCTGGCCGCAGCAGCGGCGATGGGGACCGGGGAGATTCTACAGTCCGTACAATTAACGTTAATGAAATGGAGTACACCTCTCTACCCGGTGTCTCATCGGGAGAGTAGATGCGGAACGCGGACTAACTTGAGTTCGTTTCCAACTCAACCGTAGATCGTAGATAACAGAGCACACTGTGGCGGTATATAGCGGCTTTGCTCATGGGTGCTCTATACCGATTGTGCTCTCTTGTAGGGTTACGTACACCTACTTGTACACAAGCGTGTATAATGGACAGAGAGCACCACGGAGTGAACGGGCTAAAGGGGGAGAGAGGCGAGTGCCTCTGTGTTCCGGTCACCCGGTCCCCACGGTACCGCCAAGTTTCTCACAGTAGCCCGACGCGTGTACTCTTTGGTTCGCATATACCCGGTGAGTCGCGTGAGCCAATCACTCGCATTATTATTATTATTATTATTATTTTTTTAATAAAATTATGAAATGAATTTTCAACGGAAATGAGAAATTAAAAACAAAAAAGCTATGAAACAATGATTTTTATTTTAATTATTAAAAATATCGTGAACTTTTCTTGGTAAGTCGTGTTAATCGATTTTTTTTTTTTTTTTTAATAAAGTTTGTAAATTAATTTTCAGAGGAAATAAAAAATAAAAAATGCCGAAGCTATGCGTTTATTATTTTTATATGAATTCTTAACAGTTTAGTGAGCATTTTTGGTGAGTCGTATGAATCAATCACTCGCAATATTTATTACATTTTTTTTTTTTTTTTGATAAAAGTAAAAAAATTAATTTACAAAGGAAATGAGAAATTAAAAATAGAGAAGCTGAGTAAATTATTTTTATTTGGGTTATTAGAAAATATTGTGAGGGTTTTCGGTAAAATTTACCGCAATTCCAACGATCAGTCAGAATCTTACGGCAGATCTGAAGCCGCTGGATCTCAGGGGATCGAGACGATGCAACGTTAATGAAAATCGGTAGTCTCTGATCATCATCGTTGTCATCTCTCCGGCCAGTCGAGTTTGGAGGAACGAAGGGAGGGGGCGAGTACACCGAGTACCAGAATACGTACGGCTCTCGGTACCGAGTCTCTCGTTCTCTCTCGGCGCGAAGGAGGATGTGAGGGCGTGAGACTCCGCGAGTGTGGGAGAGTACAAGGCGCATTGTGGATAGACTTAGGAGAGAAGCGGGCGCGCGGTTGAAACTCTTTTGCTTCTTGGTGTAACGTATACACTTGTATACAATAACGCTTACCGTATGTGAATACACATGCATGTATGTATGACTTCTCCGTGCTGGAAGTCTCATTTCTCGTGTGAACTGACCACATGGGTCACGTACCTATTATCATTTCCCTCGCGATGTCGAGAACGGGGGAGGCGAAGGAGGAGGAGAGGAGAGTACCTAAGCGAGCGCGCAGGAGAGGCGAAGAATGAAATCTAGATCGCCGGAAGTCGCTCGTAATTAACGCGGCGAGTTCCCCTCCCTTCTCCCTCATCGCTCCGTGTTCTCGGAGCTCAATGGAAAAGTAGGGGACCAAAGGAATGAACTAGTCGAGAGAGGCTATCGCGAACTCGGCGCAAAGGCAGGAGGAATCGCGAAGTTCGAAAGGAATGAAAAGGAGAAAAAAGATTCTTGCGACGATGCAGAGATTCTCTCGGAGAATGAAGCGGAAGATGAAGAAGAGGGGGCGATAAGCGATTTCACGAAAAATGAAATATACGCGGGCGAACGTGTACCGTTCGCACGTGGACCTGCTACAGCCGCGTGACCCGTTAAGGTCACTCGTCCGGCCAATTCTACACGTCCGAGATGACCAATCTACCTGGTGTTCTCCACGTTTACTCTTCAAAGCATACATTATTCAGCGGAAAGAGTATTTTTTTTTTTTTTAAGAGACCGAAACGTCGGACAAAAGTTACTGTGTCTCTGTACGAAAAACAATTTTTTTTTTTTAATTTGCATTGCTATTATTATCGTTATTATTATTATTATTATTATTATTTTTTTGCCATTTTCCGATTATTTATTTCTCGGATCAGGTCGTAAAAATTCACGGACTCGTTAAGCAAATTTGCGACAAATGAATCTGAATTTCTTCTTAAAAGGACATTGATATTTTATCCCTCTGAAGTATTTTTCCCGAAAAAAAAATCGTGCATCACACATTCATTGCGAAAAAAAAAGTATTACTAATTTCGATGGTTTGTTTATTTATAACTATTCTGATACACAATTAAAATCAGTTAAGATCTTTCGCAGACTACGTAATGTTTTAGAAAGTTTATGGCATCGAAAATTTCATTAGCGGTTATTGTTGTCGAGTCGTTATAATTTTTTTTATTGTTTCGCGAATTAAATATCCAAATGTGCAAAAAAAATTAACGGTAATGACTGCAATCGCCGACATAAAATATCACATGTATTTTAGCGATGTATTATTATACATCAGTGTTGAAAAACAAAAATTATTTATTTATCAAAGTTCGACGATATGTTACGAATCACAATAGAAATCACGTTTCCGTAGCAAAGCCGATTTTCCTACGAAATCGTCAGACTTTTCGACCGGAACGTGAAACAGAATGACGCATTATTGCGGAATCCCTCGTGCGAGGATTTTCACAAGCGAGAATATGACGATTTGTGTGTAAGAAATCAACAACGCGCACGCTGGACGTGAATGGAAAGCTGTGAGAGATGGACGAAAGAGGGGCGGAGGGGGGGGGGGGGGCGGCGCAGAGAATCACTCGCGCGAGTGTAGGAACAACGATGACGATGACGTTTCAACATCGGAATACAGGGGAATACGGAGAGTTGGTGACTGGTTGTAAGGCCTCTCGTTTAACGCCGGAAGGGTTGCCCCCGCATCTGAACGGCGCTAAGCGCTTTCGGCCGCTCGGATGGACGTACGGATGGACTTTCCACCGGGAACCGACGTATTTTCGACGATCAGCAGGGCACACAACGGGGTTTAGCAGCTGTTGTTTTGTTGGGTTGCGCAAGCGGGGTGCCCGATGTTCCAACGTTACGCTATGGGCTCTGCGTGTGTGTGTATATGTCACGAGGATAGGCGAAGATAGAAACGCACGCGCGCGGGTGACGGGTCCTTCTTTCTCTGTTTTTCCGTACCCGGAACGCTAACTGCTACTCGCAAGGGATATATCGCTCGTACGCCACCCCGTTCGTCCGGCTTTCCATTATAACATCGTCCACCTTTTTCTCTCCACCCCCTCAAATATACACGGCTGGACGACAAGCCCAGCATCGGGTTATGTACCGTTGGTACGTCGCATATTGCAGCTTGCATAATCCCCGAAAACCCGTTTCGTCACTCCCGTATGCGTGCGAATTTACCGCGTACCCTTTTATCGCATAAATATGTTATTCACTGTT
This sequence comes from Buathra laborator, assembly GCA_934046635.1. Lineage (NCBI taxonomy): Eukaryota > Metazoa > Arthropoda > Insecta > Hymenoptera > Ichneumonidae > Buathra > Buathra laborator. Next base: position 16,845,395 of record OW203892.1, read on the forward strand.
ATTCGTCGTTCGTCTACAGAAAAAAAAATTCGGAAATAAAATCGTGCAAATTGACTTCCTTTCTTTATTTTTCAACGTTCACAAAACTCATAAATCATTTTTGAAAATAGTAATGAAAATTTTATAAATATTGAATTTCTTGACGGATTCATGAAAAATTTAACTCCAAACGTTGTTTAATGGTTGTGAATGTATAGTTAAAATTTGAACCCGATATCTCGAAAACTGTTTTCGTTGGAGAAATTGAAAACGCGAGAAGAAATTTTTCAAAAAGCTTAAAATATCATAAATTTTGAGCGCATTGATGGATTATCCCAAATCATTTTTAAAAAACATATATATTTTTTGAATAGCAATCACTATATCCATTGTTAATAAAACTCTGATTATATATACAATTTTTTTTTGTCAAAAACAGTTTCCCGACTTCATTGGAAAAAAAAGACTCGAAAGAAAAAAAATTCCAAAAATAAAGCTTTCTATGTAATCAATCAAAAAAATATATAATCGGCGAATCGATAATCGATCGTTTACTCTCTTAATACATCAAACCTTATCCTCGTTATTTCTCTATTGTTCACTGAGTTATCGTGAGGGTGAAACTCGCATGCATTTACTTTGCTAAGGCTGCGTGATGCGAATTGAGTCAAAGTTGAAAATAGAGTGAAGACACGATGATAATAACGAAAAAAAAAAAAAAACACGGAACAGAGACAAAGAATGGAAAAAAAAGTCGTTGGTACGAGGAGTCACGGAGTAGAAGCGACTATCACGGCTATATCTTACCGCACAAGGGTTTTTCACGGGTCGCGCGCGCGCGCGCGCAGGGACAGCGTGAGTTACCCCCTTCTGTGGGTTTTCTCGTATACCTTGCAGCGAATGCCACGGCGCTTCTGCCGGTGCGATGAGAAAAAGACGGAACGAAAAGGAAAAAAAAAAACAAAATAAAAAAGAAATAAGCTATGAAGAAAGAGGGTTACTGGCCTCGCGTCACGTAAAAATCCCGGGGGCTGGAAGGCTATTAATATATTTTTTTCTGCTCGCACCCCTATTTAGCATAGCGCGACCGAGAGTGGGACCAATGGGGATGAAAATAAAAAAAAGAGAAGGAGAAAAGGAAGAAGAAAAAAAGGTGGAGACACCGCGGTAATGCAACCCTTTGGGGAATAGCATGAGAAAAAAAAACGGCCAACGATCGGTCGGATGAAAAGCCAACCGAACGATTTTCTTCGACCATTTTAATTCCTCGAGTCTCCGCCGCGATATACGCGGTGGTAATAACATTTTTTTCAACTCTGGTCTCTCGCCCACGGGTCACTTTAAAGGGTTTAAGGTGCTTTGATCAGTACGCGCATATGGATGAAACTCGCGCGGATATAAACATTGTTCGGCGTAAGCGTCAGCGCAAAATCCGTCGAAAAAGCCATTTCGTTATTACTTCGAATGTAATTAATTCGTCTCACCTCAGGGCTCGTGTCCACAGCAAAAGATAGAAAGAGGAAGAGTAATTAATCCCCCCGGTTGGTGTAGTGACGCTCGGTGATCCAAACAACTCTCTCTCCGGCTACAGCACCGTTACGCCGCGGCGAGCTTGACAAATGCGAGAGTTCGCTCTCCCCCGATACCTTTTTTTCGCTGAATCGCCTGGAGCTTCGACATCGTCGTTTCGTCTATTCCCCGTATACCTAGAATACCCAACGAATGGCAACATTTTTACTCCGATTGGATCGAAACGTTATCCAAATCCCTCAAAGCACCGGACAACACGTTCGACATTTCGTGAAAGAGTTAATGTACGAAAAACCAGAAAAAAAAAAATTAAATATTAAAAATTTAAAAACGAAAAGTCTTTTTTTATTAAACAAAAAAATTATGTAATATTTGTCTTTTTTTTCTTGAGAAAGCAGAAAAATAATAGAAACGATAAGTAAATAAAAAAAAAAACAACGGTATACATTATACATTATATACGCATACGACACATACTATACATCCCAACGATGTATACACCGTAACAAATAATGGTAAATTTAATGTAATTAGAAACAAAAAATCCATCAAAAAAGAAAAACAAAAAGCCATCGTACATTAATCGGAAATAGCATAAAAATTTACGAAATATTCCTAAAATAAAAAAAAAAATGAATTTCATTAAAATTATCAAATAATTCGTTATATAGCGAAAAGTTGTTTAAAATTTTAACACGCATTTGTTTAAAATTTATTACGCGGTTTACGCATAAAAGCCTTATATGCGTTATTGGAACCATTTGTTTCTGTATATATTAGAATCTTCCAAAAATGAATACGAGTAGCCTATTGATTCATCTAAATCATTGATAATCCAGCCGTACAGATGACTGTTGCGACGATTCGTCGGAATATTCGTATTCTCGTATACATGAATTCGTAACAGCTTTGTATCTCCCCGATTCGCGGAGATTTACTTTTATTCGTAGCTGTGGCTGCACAACGTCATTACAGCTACGGACTAAGGGCCGAGGCGATAGTAATTTGACTAAAGCACGGCGAGCTCTCCCATTCACGTACATCGGGGGCCGTATACCCGATACGACGAAAGAGGAAGACAGGGAACAACATTTTCACGCGAGTATCTCTCTCCCCCAACGGAGAGCATTGCTCACGGGGCACAGCGTTTTATTCTCGGCAAAAATCGATCGTCTACTGGTATTATGTACCACTGAACCTACAAGCGCCAGCGACTGCGTTTGCATATGGCCATCGCATATGGTCAAACGGTCAAAAAAAGCGGAGGGTGGCGTCCGCAAATGACCAAAGAGGCTAACGAGAAAAGTCTATTTCCAATACCAATAGCTTCGATTGTACTTTCGTTTAGCGATAGAAATTGGGGGAAAAAAATCTCTAGTCGCGTAACGTACACCTCGATGTTACGCAGCAATGTCACTTTTTTGGTCACTTTTTTCGCGATGTTTCTGACCTCTACGTTTTTTTTTTTTTTTTTTTTTTTTCTATCGCCATTATTTATAGACGATACAAGTGTCAACGTGGGTAAAAGGTTGCAGGATGAGTACCTACACGTCTTGTCTAGAAGTTTTCCGTTGAGTTTTTACAAGTTTAGTTCTCTCGTTCGTACGAATGAAAACCATCATAAATTTTCGATTTGATTTCCCAAGCTAAACTCTCGACGAATATAAACGTCGCGAAGTATAATATTCGCGTTCGACCTTTTTTTTTTTTTCATTCTCCGCGAGCTCTCGAATGCACGCGGCTATATATATATAAATTCACGTCCTAAACGCGCGCCCGTCTCGAATTACATCGAGTAATTTTATAACCGTAAATCGGTTTCTCAACGATCTTCCGTTCCGCGTACGAGCGGAATCCACGGAGATAAAGAGAATGAGCACGGAAGCTGCGAGCGGTCCATGAGCTCAGTGGTAAAAAAAAAAAAAAAAAATTTACAAAAAAAAAGACGCGAACCGAGATGCAAAGGAAAAAACAACAGACTAACCGAGAAAAGAAAGCGGCGAGAGACAAGGGCTCACGGGGATGGTTGACGCGGGATATACCGTCGTGGCGTGCAACAGCCGAGCAAAAAGTCGTGTATAAATTGTATGCAAAGAGGTGGAAAGACGAGCGCGGGGTTCTTAATTTAGTTAATTTAGATTTTATCCGTTAGCCGGAAGGGTTAGAACGGAGTACGGGAAAAAAAAAGCTTAGGAAAAACAGTTTTGCGGCGCGGTGTAACGAGGGGAAGAGAGGAAGGCTTGCGAAAAAGTGTTGGGGGAAGGGGGTGAATAACAGAATGAGAATGAGAGGCACCGGCAGTCTGAATCTCCGATAGGCGCTGGGTAACGGGTTAGCGATGAAGGGGTTGAGAATTATCCCCTTGGAATTATTATATACTTATTTAAGTTCTTGCTTCAGCGACGGCGAGGGTCCGCGTACGGGACGTTTTTTCATTTCGTGTTTTTTTTTTTTTTCGCTCTTTTTGCCTCGAAAGTTCTTGCCGATGCCTGCCATTCGTGATCTCGTAAGCCACAGTGTTCTTCTTCAAATTTTTTTGATGGCTTTTTTTCTCCGCAATCCCGAGCCTGTTTTTCCTTCTCGTAGTTTATACTGTTGCTCAGCTACACTGTTTCACCTGCTTTATTGTAATCGGTGTGAAATCATAACCGATCGCGCGGGGCCCCTCTCGACTCCCGTGTGCGAAGATACCGACCGCGGGCCACGATTCTGCGTGTTTTTAAATGCGCAAAAAGCAACGACCGAAGCAACCGATGCTACTGTTTCTTCGAAGTTTGGTCGGAGTGCAAGAGAGCGACGAGCATTAAATGAAAAAAAAAAAAAAAAAAAAAACATAAGGGTAGAAGAAAAATGTGCCTACCGGCTGCGTGGTTACGAGGTAAAAAATTTACGGTTTTAAAATCACGCGAGAAATTATTATGCTCAAGAGGAGCGTGCATGTGCGTGGATGCTGCATACTGCGCATAAACCAAAAAGGGGCTCACAGATCAGCATTGTTTCACGCAGTACTTCTCTCTTACAGGAAGATTCACGGAGACCAATTCGCAATACACCCCTTGAAATAATATTATTACTATATCATTACTACAATAACACAATTTAAAATTGTTAAATTTTTCTATAAAAACATCGTCAATATTTCCTATCGAAATATTTTTAACATAATCATCATTTTCATTGAAATACTGTCATATTTTAAACATTGTAAATATGTTATATTTCTTTTATTTCTATTTGTAATTTTACTTATTAACGGACCGGATGCGCTTTAGTACTTAATATTATTATTATTATCTTTTTATCATTGTTTTTAATTGTCCCGCGAATAAATATATAAATAAATATTTTTTCAATCATTTTTTTTTTATATTATCACATTTGAAATATTGTCTATATTTTCTCCCGAAATATCATTAATATTTGATACAGGACCTCGCGTTGCAAATAAAAAAAATATTGGACAAATTTTCATAAGTAATAAATGAAAAATAAAATTACGAAACTCTTTTGAATACCATATTGTAAGGAAACAGATTTAGTGACCACTGAGATACGCGTACGAATGGTTTCCCGAGAGTTTTATTTTACATATCGCATTCAAGGGCCGCTCGAGAAATACAATTTATTCCTGTGGTCCATTGGGCGTCACGAGATTCAGGGTAGAAATAGGAAGGGGCGATATCCCTATGATACTTGACAGGAAACACGCGACCGGCCGCGACACACGAGATGACCATCGATGGTCCTTATTACATACGTAGTATACACACATATGCGGAAAGAAATCGTGTGACGTGCGAATGTGACTTCGCGCAGAGCAACCATAAGCGCAAGAAAGAGAAAAAAAAAGAAGGACGAGCGCAGAGGTAAGGGGAGTGCAAGTTTGGCGCGTGAGCTCTCGGTGGTAAAGCGTGACTGACCCCCCGGCACGCCTGAGGGTGACTTACGTCGAACATGTGCAATTTGACCTGTTGACCCCTCGAGTTCGGACGTACCAGCAAAACGCGCACAGTCAATCCGAACGAGATGCTGCATAGAAATATATTTTGGGGTAAAAATAATACAATTTACGGGATAATGGGGATGGAGGGGGGGGGGGGGAGCTTTACCGATGCACGCGCGTACTATATTCAAATGGGGCGACACAGGCGCAGGGATGACGAGAGAGAAAAAGAGCGAAAAGAAGAGAAAGAACCCGTATGAATACAGCGATGAAACGGAGGGGATGAGGGGTGAGAACAATACAGTCGCAACTATGCACCCAATGTCCAGTCGAATCGATCGATACTCCACTCTCTCGGAGATTGAATATGAATACGAAAACGAGACCCAAACGATTTCGGTCACTTACAACTTTTTTTTCATTCATCCCTACTACTCTCTTCACCCAAAGTACCGCTAGATGGTTGTTTTTTATGCTCCCTTCTTGTTACTTCCCTTACCGCTCGCTTGAGAACGACGTCCGGTCTCTCGGGCAGAGGAACGAAAAAAAAAATTGTCTACTGTATAAAAAAACGGGATGTGTTCTCCTCCTCGTCGAGGACATTCTCACGGCTTTCCCTTAAGCTGGTAAACTCCTCAGCTGCGCGAGAGGTGAAATAAATCGACGATAGGTCCGAGACTCGTTTTAAATGCACAAGAAATTATTTTTTTTAGTGTTTTGCGAAAATTCGTGTGATTTTACGATCTCGTGTGGTTCTCACGCATTTTTTTTTTTTTTTTTTACGAAATGCTTTTAATTTTTTTGTATGACTATTCTCGGATCTCCGGATTTGGGGATTCCCTACCGGGGGGCTTGAAAGTCGGAAGTAGAAGAAGTATGTTTTCATGGGTACATTAAAATAGCCTCGTCTCGCACATCCGTCGCTGGGGGGAGGGGTGGACAGCGTCGTTCGTCCAAGATTACTGCTCGTTACCGAGAGTTAACTATTTTTGTTTCGTGAAGGAAACCCCTCGTCTGTAGTCGAGTGTTTCGTCTACGAGCACCTAAAAGAATACGGCGTAGTCCGGCGTCGCCTATATACCATTGCCAACAGATAAAGGACCCTCGCCATCAAGAAAAAAAAAAAAAAATTTCTTCACCCTCGCGACTCTTTCCCGAGACTTTTCTTTAACGTATTACGCACACACGGAGTTATCGTTCGCGCAGAGCTCTCTCTTCTCTGCCCCGTGACGTGTTCTCATCCGTTGGAAATTATTCACGTCCACACTCGCCGTCCCGAAATAAATTGTAGCGCCAAGGGAAAGTGAGAGGCACTTCACCCTCGAGAGAGCAATCCTCTCGAAGACATTAAGTGTCCCTGTATGGCATAGGAAAATGCTCTCGAAGTTTCTGGCCAAACAGAGAGAGAGAGAAAGAGACATTAAACTAACGGCGAACAGTTGAATGTGCACCGCGGTAAGTGAGATGGGGGTAACGGGAGCCAATTGTGATTAAAATGATTGACGAATGATAATTTAACGATAACATTCACATACGATGAAAATGGTGAATATGAGGCGATGGGGTAAGATGGAGCAATGTGTGACGATACAAATACATTTTTTATAAAACATTTAAACATTCCATCGATTTTTCATCCGAAAAAAAAAATTTTAATAAATTTTATTTATAAATCGTGTGATAAATGTTTAAAAAATTTGCGCTGAAATTTTAATAAAATATTTTTAATTGATGCGGAAATTTGATATTATTATTATTACTTGAATTTTCAAAACATTTGGGATTTTAGTAAATGAAAAATCTCCGGTTGCGTTAAATTTCTAGTAATTTTTGACATAACGCATTAACGCTTATTTACATTTATTTAAATTATTAAAAAAAAACGATTGTTTTAATATAATGGGATGTATAGCTGACTATATTACGAAAGGTACACCCGTTAGGATCATTACGCGCGTACGCGTCACCGGTAGGTACGTATCTACGTGTAACTCCTACCTACCTGTAGACTAGCAAACACGCGAATTCGATCAAGCGATAATAAGCCTGGCAATTGCTAAACGATAGAAAGCCAGCAATGAGCATTGAACGAGCATTTTAAGTATTCCCCCCCCATTCACAGTGGGAGAGCCTCGCCAGCGCGCGTGTGTATTTATTGCCTTGTGCGCGGGCGCGAATCTATCGCCACCTAATTAATTGTACCTTTATTGAGAGAATAATTAGCGCTTCGTGCGTAACATACGTATTACCCGGATATTATCGCAAGGATTTTCAGTCACACCGGAAATTAGTATTTTTTTTTAAATTTTCGCAGTTATAAATGTTTCATTTAAGTTTATGACGAAAAAAACTGCTGTTTTCGTGTCTTATAACGATATACGTGTGCTGAATTAATTTTAAAAAATCCCCAAATTTCGGATTGTAAAAAAAAAAAAAAAAATTTACAAATTTTTTTGTTTTTGTTTTTCTGAGTGCAATTAAGTATTGTTGATTGTTAAATTATTAGATCAATAATCGTGTTAGAAAAAAAAGCGAAGGAAAGTATGTAAAAAAAATATTATTTTCAAGCAATCGCGCAGTCTTCAATTATTCGCGAGCCCTGATCCTACTATTTCGTTACTATGCCTAACATTGAAACGCTTTGAATCAATCAAAACTACGGATTCAGCCGTAATCGATTGTCAGCGAATTTCCCATTAAAATAAACTAACAACGTGAATAAAAAAATAATTATTCTCGCATACAAGCCCCGTGCAAGTCCGTGCCTCGCCCGAGTTCCATTTCCATGTCTGCCCGAGATACAGCTATTTTTTCCCCGCAACCCCCCGGGTTGTTCCTATTTTTTTGTCTTCTCCCACAAGTTAGTATGTTTATTACACGAACGGAGTGTGCGAGCGACTGTTACATTAAGCTTTTTCGTTTTTTTTTTTTTATTTCTTCTTTATCAAACGTGGCAACGAGTGAATCGGACGTATTCGCGCGAGGGGTAGAAGAGAAACGGAGTAGCAAAAGCAAAAGCAGAGGAAGCAGAAGCAGCAGGAGAAGTAGAAGCGGTGGCGGAGAGCCCGAAGGTATTGACCGGTGGCCCTCTTGGCACAGCTCGGTACCAAGGCCCCCCAAAGCCGCAGCAAAGCTCCGCTCGGTGCTACTGCTGTAGTACCTGTACACCCAATGGGCTATCTCTGGCTGGCACCGACTATCGAACAAACTGACCAGTAGTCACGATATCCGACTACTCCCTTACTCTCGCCCAACCCCCCCATTACTTTGGTCATATATATCTACCTACTGCGCTCACCTCGAATATAACTTTCACCTGTTAAGGCTCTCTTCACACAGGTATTCCTCGTAAATATTCATATTCCAAAAATTCATTCGTAATTTTCAATAATTCCGTAATCGTCGCCAACATTGATAGGAATTAATTGTTCAGCGAAAAAAAAACCATTTTTTTTCACCCCTTTTCATCCGCGTAAATATGACGATAATCAAGCATAAGTTTCCCGTGTTCTCGTGTTGCACATCCTCTGGGCGTTTCTATCGTTATTTTTTTTTCTCACACACGACCTACAGGCCGGAGGAGAAAAGATTGTAGCCAGGACTCTTGGCGAGGCAAGGCGCGACGATGGGTATACGTATAGGTAATAATACGTGATAGGTCGAGGCGACAGTTGCGCGAAAGGGGAGATCGGGGATAGTCTCTTCTATCGTCCCATGTGCATCCCGTGCGTTTCCGAAGTTCCACGAATATCCAAGGGAGCTAAGACTCTATCCTCTACTGATACCTTTCTTCGTGAGTTTCTATTTTTCCCGCACCGGTAGCATCGCCGACGGTAGCGCGCTTGTTACGCGTCTACGTGCCAACGGAAAAAAAGGGTTCGTAAAAAAATGATCGGCCGAGGATCTGAGATATAAAAAAGATTCCAGGGGTATCCTCCCCTCGCGGTACGGGTATCCTTTCCCTCGCAAGGGGCTTTTTCTCTCGTGGAGCCACAGAGACAGCCCTCGGATCCCTGTCGACGTGAGTGAGCGCCAAGGTTTTTGCAGCTGGCTCTCTGTACGATACGAAAAAGGATTCTGGGACCCACGGGGCACACGGAGAAACAGAAAGGAACGAGAAAAAAAGTGCAAGAGAGAACGCAGGACGATCCTATTCTTGTTCCCTGGACGAATAAACTCGAAAGGACCTGCTGATGGCTGATGCCCTTCCTTGCCGGCCCTTCGATCCTGAAGGCTTCGTATAAGCTTCATCGTCCTGCGACCTGCCCCCAGGACCCGACCGAATCTCGAGACACCTCGCATATACACGTGAAACCCCCTACCCCATTGCCCTCGATTCACGTCGAGTCTCATCGAAACGGAGAACAAGTGAATGAGAAAGAAAAAAGTTGAAAAAAAGTTTAGGAAAGTTCTCACTCGCTCGCGACAATGGCTTTGGTTCTACTTGCATCCTCGTGCATCCTGGATATCCTTGGGGCAGAGGCCCCGAAGAGATTTCTAGATGGACCTAAATACGGCACATTGCTTGAGACTCTTGCGCTCGTTCATAGGACGGGCCACTCTTCTGTCTATTTCTCTGTCTCCATCGAGCGGACGCTCTTCAGATTTCGACGATAGGATTTATCCAAAGAACTCTAACGCGACCCCCCCCCCCCCCCCCCCTTACCTCGGGGAAAAAACCCTTCACATGGAAAAATGTTGTGCTCCTCGATGCGTGAATCAAGGCGATTTCTGAGAAAGTACGTGGAATCGGGTCATTGGGCTCTTGAGATATCGGATATACAATGTTTAGAGGGTTTAGAAGTTTAGTAGTCGATATACTTCTCTTTGAGTTATTATTATTGTTATTATTATAAGCGTTTATTTATTATCGTATAACCGAAAAGTCCCCTAAGGGTAAATCCGCGTACAGATTTCATATTGTTTGCAGAAAAATAAAAATGAAAAAAAGAAATGGCCGTTTGTGACGTAGAAAAATTGCCAATCTGCAATTTATGTATCCTAAAGTATTTTTTTTTTTTTTTCCTTTTCGCCCTGTAAACTCATCGGGAAATCGGAGAATTTACTGACATTTGATAAATATGCAATTTAATAAAAAATCGTAATGGCTGCAAACATTTTTAAGAAAAATACATAAAAAATTTAATCTACGATATAATTAATATATTGGTAATTTATAATTTACTTTGGACCATTTGTTATGAATAAAAAGAAATTATATTATTTTATCGTTATGGATTATTGTGGAATTTTTCTTTTTATTATTCCGTCGTGTTTTTCAGGTTTTTGGTGCAACGAGATTCTTTCTTTTTTTTTTTCCAAGCCAAAGTCGTGCGAGATACAAGAAAATCTCTACGGTGTGTATAATACCGGTGACAACAAAGTGCCCATTGCTTGTCCGACGGGATTATGTCACATGGTCTAGCACCGCCCGTCTCTCCCGTCTCCAATGGAATTCGTTTCGTGGGCCGATGAACTGCCGTGGCTGACAGCGGTGCGCGAGACGTCGTGAAAGATCGCAAATTGCTCGGACAATTTTCTATGGGTTTCCGAGATCCCGCGAGGGACCGAAACGGTCTTTCTTAACTATCGAACCGAGTTTACACGATTGGATTACCAGCGACACCGATATACATTATTGCGTATAATACCGAAAACGCGATTTTACGCGACAGGGTAAACTATATATATTTTTTTCGGCAGTAAAATAGAAATTGTCGACGTCCGTTTTTTTTCCGCGCGAGAATCATGATATTCTTCATTTGGCACTTTCGCACCTGCTGCGACAGTAAAAAAAAAAAAAAAAAAAAACACGGCAAAAAAAATGATTCATTGTTTGACCGGGAGTTGGCTATTCGGGCAATTGCCAATGAGGTCGGCACTTTCGTGGTATAAAAATTCGTCGCCATCGTCGGTTACCCAGGCAAACTGTGTAACGTGGTATATGTCTGTGTGTGATTGCAGTCGTCACCCTGATAAGCGAAGAAAAACGAAAGAGCGCGAGAGACGAGAAAGAGAGAGCCTAATGGCCATAAAACTTACGACTCGTGGAAGTTTATCGTGGACAAAAAAAAAAAATTTAAATTGAATTTTTTCGTACCACTGAAAAATTAAGGGTGTGTCTTACGAAAATGAAAAACCGTCGGGTTTTAAGGGCGAATAAAAATTAAGGACTCGATGCGCTCATCATCGATGTTTGATCACATAATCGCGATGTATTGTTATATGGACTGTGATTGGGCGTTCGTAAACGCGGTCGATCGGTGTATAGACGAGTAATAGATTTCGTAATTGTTCAACTTATCAGCGAGATCTGGTTGATCTCTTATTTCTGTCCAAGGAGAAGTATAATTCATTCGTCGAGCTTCGAAGAAACCTTCTATAAGCTCGTGTGGCGGTGATTGGTAATTAACGGCCATAGTGCGAGACATGTGCCGGAGATCCGTTAAGCAAATATCACACACACACACAATCAACACGCACAGTAGACGGGCTTTGCGTTTACCTGGCGGCCAATAGAACGGAGTATTTGTTGTTCGAGAGATAGAGAACGGGATGCAAGACGGACCCCACCTTCGGGTATTTCACGACGCGGACGTAAAAGAGGCGACGCGATGGTTAAGACCATCGTCTCTTCGCTCGCCTCGACGTCGTCGTCGTCGCCGTCGCGCTGACAGACCCCGAGAGCCGGGGCAATAAATTCACAATTTAATTCCGAAATCCCAACATTGCAGTCGGTGCCGGAGGCAGCACACCGTGTGGATCACAGTATCGCGCGGGGCTACACCGGAATTTTTCGTCTCGTGGTCACGCTGGTAGGCGATGTACAACCGGCGGTGCCGGTGAGACCGCGCGAGTCAGAGCAGGGAGCAAACAATTGTACAAACAGCGCCGTATTTCATGATAACACACATGTACAAACAGCCTTACGTAAAGCTTGGCAATTATACACGACGATAAAAAAAAAAAAAAAAAAAAAAAAACTGGACTAGGTGAAAATATGCGCAGCGTTTGTTATACATGTACATTTCGTTTACACATCCCGCGGAGGCCAGCGGCAAAGCTGCACGTGTCGTGTGTGGATCTCTTCGTCGCCGCGGGGCTTTCGGGTCATCCGGGACTTTCGAGGGCGCGGACCACCGTGGCAAACGCGTGATAACAAGTACATTTTTGGATACACGAAATGATAATGAACACCGGTTTTATGGTTCATCAACCAGAGTGAATTTCACAATTTTAGTGGTTTACTCTAAAAAATCTAAAATGTAACGTCGATTTCGTAATCTTAGATCTGTGTCGTCGTCGATGTTTGATTGATTTAAATCGATGTATTTATTAGCCGTTTTTGTAATTGAATGAAAATACTCGATGAGCTGATGAAATATCATTATTATTTGTCTGTCGAGTCGCTAATAGCATTTGTGTTTAATTGTTCATTAATTAGCAATTTCTAAGGACATTTTGAACGATACATTTGCAATGCTCCGAAACAAGATCCTCTACGCTGAAACCATCGATTCCGGCAACGAGCGCGTCGTCAGGCTGCACCCCTTGCAGACTTGTATGCGGTATTGCCGTCTCCTAGGGGCTGTTTATAAACGGGCCTCAACCTCGCACTTCTCTCATCCCCCTACTCACTCGATCGAGCCTTCGCGCGTGTATCGTGGATGCCAATTATCAGAGAAATTATAGTTGATTGGTTTGACTCGATCGACGGCACGTTATCGCCTGACTTCCCTGTTACAGACGTCTGTCCTTGTGTCAAGTAATCGTAAATACGATAAGTCAATTTCAAATTACTCGCCGGTGAATCCGGCGTAGCATACGGTCGTTTTAGCGATTTAATTGAATTTATGAAATGGATACGCATTTTTTTGTTATATTGATCGCACGTAGAAATAAAAATTAAGAACTTTTTTTCTCAACTTTTTTGCAATTTTTTTTAAATTATAATAATAATTATAAAATGCATAGAAACCTATAAAAAGGTTTAAATTGAATTCTAAATTGTGAACTGCAGTGAACCGGAGTTGGGAGCTTTTTAAGAAGTTTCGGAGGTCAATTTCACCGATACTATTGATTCGTCTATTACAAATTAACAGTATCAGTTCAGTGACCGTTCTGACAAATACTTGTTCCGAACATATTCTTGTCGGACACCGATGAAAGAGTAAAAATGTAGTTTTCTTCGATTTTCAAATTCCATATTATTTAAATAACGCTATAACGAGTGAAAAAAAAAAAAGGTTTTTCTAATTTAAAAATCAGTACAGTAATTGTGTAAAAAAAAATGATTTAATTCAACTGCGTAGATGTTCAGGTACACGACATCAAATTTATTATCAATGAAACGATAAATTTAAAAAACGCATTATTTATCGTAATTTTTTTATATCTCCGTCTTTGTTATTTTTGTCGTTGCGTCCTTTCGAAATCTGATAAACATGAATGTTATCAATAATAATACAAAGATTTCATATCGGTAATTTGAATTTGGCCTCCAAACCGACCCTCCTTAAGGATACTTGTATTAATAAAGTCCTGGAGGAGGGGGGGGGGGGGGGAAACCGAAACATACCTACGCGTTGTATATATAGACACAGATTGCTAGATAAATTTTTATATCGCAACTAATTTCCCGAATGAAAATACCAAATATTCCAACGGCAGTCAAAATCTGTTTTCGTTTTGAATTTCCTCGTCTCTGTCAACGAAAAACATTTATTCGGAAGCGACGAGACTACCGCTACGTTTCCCCCGCGCTTGGCGTACATTGTTAGCCAAAGGAGAAAAGGATTTCGTGATCAGCCACAGGAAAGGCACGAGTGCGCACTCCCGCGGGAAAGACTGGAAACCCCTTGTAGAACCATCGGTGCGGTTTCCTGCGGGAGGAGCATGCGCCGCCTGTTAGGCATCTGTAGTATCGATCGTAGTTCGAGACCCCGAGCCCGTTTGCTTGTGGGGTAAGCGTTGGGTATAAGGGTGCACCCCATCGAAGGGTCCCTTCCTTTCGAGACGAACGGACCGCACGTGTGTGAACGAAGCTTTGTCGTACCTGTGTGTTGGAGCCTGTGGCTAGGCAACCAAACTTGCATGGGATTACGACGGGCGCAGGTATTATAGAGCGGCAGCTCGAAGAAAGCCCGCCGTCTCAAAGGCATTGCGGAATATGTTAGGAATGAGTAAAAGAGTCTAAAAGGGGATTACCAGCTACGTATTTATTCCTATCATGAATCTTTCGTAAATACGCAGAATCCATCGTCGTCTATGTATACAACTCATATATCCAATGAAAAAAAAAAAAAAAAAAATTACGATAAAACAAAGAAATGAAGGCTTTCCACGTCGCTATTTTATCTACTCTTTCGCATCTCAGTATTATCCTTGGAACAGAGATCCTTTGTCTCTCGTCTGAGTAAGAAACAAGTGGCACACGCTTTTCTAAGCTCCGCTATAATACAGGGATAATATTTGCAATGGAAGAGTTGAGGAAGGCGCGCCCACGCGGACGGTATATTCGTGTTAGTTCGTCGTGAAAAGTTTTTCAAGGCCACAGTCGGAAGAGTAAAGTTCGCCCGTTAAGCTACCCCCAATTATCCCGCTCGCGAGAAAGCGTTGTACTCAGGCGTCGAGAGAGAAAGGATGGTAACAGAGAGGGGAGGGGGGGAGGGGCAGAGAGCAAAGAAAACGAACAAAGAAGAATAAGGGCAGTGAAAGAGGTAAGAAGAGGGAAGTTTCGATTTTACAACAGAGCATTGGCCGCTCTCGAATAATTTGAATAAATTTGAAAACTAGTGTCCTGGCATTCGCGCCTGGAGGCTGGTTACCGTCGCGACTGTAACCCCTTACCACCCCCTCATCCCCCACCCCCGCGCCACTTTCCAGGCCAGAATCTCGCGCAAATCGCGAGTTCACTTTCAACACTTTTCACCTAGTTGGCGCTCTGCCAAAGAGACGTCGAGTTTCGCGAGCGCGTGAGAGAGACGAAGGTGGAGCAAAAAAAAAAAAAACAGAAAAAAGAAAATTCTTCGCGGTAGGAACTTACTTTTCCGCGGGAGGTAGGGGGGGAAATGGGAGTAGCGAAACTTCCCCTTTAAGAATCGAGCAGCGGTGCACCGTCGGCCCGTTCTCGTGCACGCGTCATTTTGCTCCTCGCGAAGGTCTCACGCCAGTGAAAGTCTTAAGAGTTCCGTGTAACTCGTTACTTTCGATCTTTTTTTTATTTTTTTTTCCCTACCCGATCTTCGCCTCCATTTCAGAGGAGCACTTTTCCTTTCGATGCGGAGAGAAAAACAAATAACACTCGAAGTTCTAAATCTTATTTATAATCTCCGGGCAGATTATACTCTGATAAACGATAAATTGCTTCGGGTTTACAGGGTCGCATGGGGTGAAATTAAATTGTTCTACATTATTGAGTCAAACGCTGACGTTGATTACTCAACGTATCAAAACGGGGGATAAATGATTGAATGATTATTTACAGGAAAGACGGGTGGAATGTTTGAAGGATAGGTGAGACAAAAATAGATACGGGAGACTCCGCGATCTCTGTAACCATAGGAACGTGCAGCCGATGCTTTTCGAAGGGTGGGTGTATCGTAATACAGTATAACAAAGGGAGTGGGTGGTATCGCGGTGTTTCGTTGCAGGGAAGAGAAAGCACAGAGGCGGGAGTTGAACGACGTCGGTTGAAAGGTCAGCGTTGTCCAGAAGAGTGTGTGTCCCCGACGCTTGATGCTGGACCTGCGCGCGAGTGGTAGAAGGTCAGACGGGAGGACCGGATTGGCCGGGACGAGATTCCGGGGGGCGGTTCTAAGCCGGTTTAGAGAGGTAGTTCTAGTACAGTATAGTCGTTGAGCGAGGGAGAGACAAAGTCAAAGAACAGAGACAGTGTTAGTCACCCCTCGTAGCGCGCGCAACCCCCGAATACGAATACATTTGACCATGTTGAGAGACAGAGAAAGCTGTAAGGTCTACGACTCTCATTGACCCGTGCATTGATCGCAGGTGCCGCAAGAATGAGAATTCATTCTTCACGGACTTTCGTCTCTTCGGACAGGCGGCACGTGGTCTTCACCCTCGAGGGTCGTCATAGCAAAAAAAAAAGAAAAAATATAAAGAAAAAAAAAACCCCCGACATATAATTAGAATAACTTCAACGCCAGAGACACGTTCCATCATCGCTCCGCGTCACGTCGATCGAATGGTCAATCCCGAGGGGAACGGAAAAAAATGGTACATAAAAGAAATATGATTGGAATAAGCGGAGACGAGGACGATAAGAATACCAATAAGAATAATAACGTTATCGCTTCGAAGGTTCACGGAGAATAGAACGAAGGGATATATAGATCGGGGCGAATGGCGAGGGGTTGCGGGAGAAGAACGGTAGCAGAGCGAATTCCCGATCGTTTTCCACAGGGGAGGTTGACGAGCGAGCGTCCTCTCGGCGAATGGTCGAGGCCGCCCAGCCGCCAAACAATCGATATATGCGTTCAAAATGGCCGCCGGGATGCCACCCACCTCTCGTTGAACGTGCCTTCAACCTCCCCCTCCCTCCCTCACCCCCGTGAAACCCCACCAAGCGCGTCCCAACGTTTCCCGGCAAGCCAGCCATCCCGACCGACCCTCTCACGTATGCTTCCCCAAAGCTCTTTAGCTTCAGGACTCTCGGGCTCTCTGCCGCAGCTAGGAAGCAGAGGCAGCATAACCAGCCCATTCCCGGGATCCTCGAGGGTCCAGAGGAGAAGAGGGCGCAGCCTCTTCCGAGGCCCTGGGCTCTCTCTAACTCTCTCCTAGTTCCACCTCGCCTTCTTCGGCTCCCCCGGCACTCCCGTTGCTCTCTCACGTACAAAAGGGTGGAGGATCACGAGGACTACGTGGCTCTCGTACTCGTACCCTCCAATCTCCCTTTTTTACTCTTGAAAAATCATTCGTATCACGTGTGGGATAAAATAAAAGCGGCCCTAAGATACTTTGGTCGAATTATCCGCGCTAAAAAAAAAAATATCCTGTTTATCGCGTCCCTAAAAAAGATATGTTTCGCGTTGGGATGTTGCAATCGGAATAAAATTTGGCTAAAGCCTATAATTCGTATATCGAATTTCAGCTTTCAATCGTTGTAGATTGTAGATAAATTGAAGGGTTAAATAAACGCGACGTTGCAGAATGCAGGCAAAGAAAGTTTTGAGAAGCGCGTGGCTCGCGGAGAAAGTGAGCAACTCTTATGCAGGGAGAAAAGAATTTCAGCGGTGTAGACGAGAAACTTGGCGCCTTGAGGATCGAGAGAATGGTGGAAGAAGGAGGGCAGGGGAAGAGGCGAGAGGGTTTGCCGGCTCGTTTCGCGCGGTGCTGACGGTTTATTAAAATATAATGGCGTTATCAGAAGCGAAGAGAGCTAGCGAGGGAGAGGCGTCAGCTTTAAGAGGGAAGTTTTCTTAAGTGTTCTTAATTAGAAGGTACCTGTTGCTTCGGAAAAAACGGGGTCACGGCCGCGCTACCACCGTCTACCCCCGACGCTTGCAGCACAGGCCCGTACCCCCCGCCCCCCCCCCCATTCGAACCCACCGCCCCCTCCCCCAGACCTCGCGAGAGTCATTATTTTCTTCTTCTTCTTCTGCTTCTTCGTCGTCTACTTCTTCTTCCGCTTTCACCTTCTTACTTACCCATCGTCGTGCCGCTAACACTTCCTCGCCTTCCTTTTACTCTCCACTTGTTACCTTGAGCGAACTGCAGAATCCACCCGCTCCTCCCTCCCCCACCACCACCATCACCACCACCACCCCAGCATCCCCATCGTCGTGCTGCACTCCGCGTGGAATATTTAACAGGTTACACTCGGCGCGCGGCTCTGCCGGGAGTGTGAGCGACCGAGAGTAGTCGTTTAAAGAGTCTCGACGATGAGAACGAGGACAAAAACTTACTCGGAGCAAGAGACTCAACGACGTTCAACGTCGAAACCCACCCCACCCGCTCCGCTTAGTTGCTTTATGAATGAAATTTCTTTTTTCACCTTTCTCTCGCGGTGACTACGGTGCCATCGTATTTTCTGTTACACGTGTCTCGAGTATACGCGTTCCGCGTATCGTACACGAGATTTCCGGTCTTCAGACGAGCAATTTTTTTTTTTTTTTTATTCGTGTCATCGCTATATCTATCGACAAATGGTTGTAACTCGATTGCACCAGTCGACAGAAGAAATCGAGCCGAGAAAAGTGTGCCGAGTTCGTAATCTCGGCGTCAGGAAAAAAAAAAGGGGTGGAGAAACAGGCGCGACGAAGAAATAAAGCACCAAGAGACGATATGTATGCGGATACAGCGCGCAGCTGCCGTGTCGCTTCCGTTCCACATACGAATGTAAAAAAAAAAAGAAATACATGTCGTGACTGTATAACCGATGAAAAAAAGATGCAAATTCGTTTTTCCCAACGGTTTTTCACTGTTGCGATTGGGTTGGGGAGATCGAACGGAGAGTGAGAGTGAGTGAGAAATAAAAAAATATAGAAAAAAAAGAAACACCGTTGAAGGATATATATACCTCCGTCAAATAAATTTGAATATCGATGCCTATTGAATGCCGATCGAAGGGTTCGACCGACTTTCTTTTCACGGGCGAAAGGGTTGCAATTTGAATATTCTCGCTCGGGGTAACTAGGTATCTTGGGGGCTTCTGGCCTCCGCTATACCTTCCTCACTCGTGCTCCCTCGACTTTTTTTTGTACCTCTCCGCTCGATCGTGCTTCGTTTTTTTTTTTTTTTTTTTTTCTATTTGTATACTTGGCGAGAGGGCATTGTGACGGGTACGAAAACCTAACACCCAGTCACCATCCCCGAGGCTATTCTATCCATTATTGAAGTAATCAATGTTATTGTGGGGTCGTAGCCCCGTTTCGTCTAATGCGTACATCGAGGAGTATAACACCGCTGTAGTCATTCACCGGAAATAAGAATTTAGAGCAATGGGCGGTCAGGTATTTTTTATCTAAATTGTACACAGAAAAAAAATCGTCATATTTGCTTTACAAATTTTATACTGATACTCTTACCGGTACCTGAAAGTAGAGCATTCCAACTGCAGCTTAGAAGAAAAAATGCTAATAAGCCGAACCCTTTTTTTTCGGGTCTCTCGGATTACCGGAATAATTATGCGAGATTTCGGCAAGCAACGTACGAGATTTCGATGCCCGAGTATCGAAAAATTTTCGGTCGCCATTGAAAAATGTAGTTTGAAGAGTCGAGGATTTTCGGTAGAGGGCGAGGATCTGGTATTAGGGTCGCGGGTGCGTCGGCCGTCGGACGGGCCGTCGAGAAAGAAGGGCTCTCGATGTGGAGTATGCAACGAAGAAAGGATGAAAAAAAAAATAATAGAAGCGAGTGTACCTTCGCTATCTCCAAAATCGACGTGGCCCATCGAGTGCCCTCGAAGATAAGGATCGCGAATTGAATGAGAGGAGCGGGTAAAGGTGCGAAGCCCGCGCATGCATCGCTGATCTCATTGTAGTTACTGGCTGACGTCTTAACTAAGTCCTACTACTGTGCCACGCTACTGTGAGTTAACAGGCAAAAGGGTTGTCCCACCGTTGACTGTGACGATATAGACCGCTGTAGGAGATTCTCTACCGGTTGCGAACCTACGAGGGAATCAGTTTTGCATCTGTCGCAGAGATAGGCAATCGTTGAAAAATAAAAAAAAATGCTTGACTATGTAACCGCGAAAGGACGCGTTGAAGACTCTATATTATAGTCGACGTTGTGAAATAACCATTCAGCAGTTTAGCTGAATTAACCAACTGAAATGGAGCAGTTCAGGAAAGAGACCCCAAAGTGTTCCGTTTGAAAAATTCATTTTTATGGTATTATATCCTTTGTACAAAGCTTGGAGCGTTATATCAACGCCGGATAATGACCAGAAGAGGTACATTTAGGTCCTTTGAGGCCTTTAAAGTATTTACGAGAGTAATGAAGACCGGGGGTAGTTGAAAAAGACGCTATAAAAAATCGAAGATTTCAGGCAGTGAGTTTGGCAGCTAAAAAATGACCATATACAGTAAAAAATAATGGTAAATTTAATGGAAATAAATTTAAAAAATGAAAAACATCGTACATCAACCGGAAATTAAAAAATTATCATGTATAAGTTGACAAAAAATTCGGAAAATAAAAAAAAATTGCATTAAAGTTACCAAATTTTTCGTAATATTGCAAAAAGTTGTTTAAAGTTTAAACACCCATTTGTTAGAAATTTATTACACGTATCCATAAAAATTACCAATAGCGGTATTGGAAGCCATTTTTTAGTGTGGTATGCATTGCCATACGCGTTTTTTCGATTTTTTTTACCGGATGTGTTACATTTAGCCCCAATTTTCCCTGTCGGTTAAAACAAAAGAATACTATCAACGCGATAATGTCATAACACAAATATAGAATCGTATATTCTTTCTCGTTACCATCGAAGTCGGTGCGGATGTGTCCAATTCGATTTTCCAGTCACAGCTCGTCAATTCATCGATTCAAAGTGTCATCGCTCACTTCGAATACGACTTCTATCCATAGGGAGTACGAGCTTCGGATCTTTGGTATGAAGGGAGGAAACATAACCGTACATATCGACAGTTCTCGTCAACGAAAGCCACTGCGAGAACCATTAATTATTCGATCGCGCGAGAGATCCGGAAAGGGACCGACCTAAGGACGACAGTTGCGTTTGTGGATCCTTATGAAAATCGCATTACTATACCAATATATGAGCTCATAGACATGAAATCTAACTTAGTATAATATGCATGATACGTATATCGAAGCGACGGAAATACGGGACACGAGTGGAGAGGGAGGGATAGGAATAAAATAGAAGAAAAGTGGTGGGGGATTGACGAAGAGCTCCGACTATGTTCAGGTAGTCACGAAGTTCTCCCGCGGTTTTCCATACGTCAGGCCCCGAACGGGGGGGGACCTCGACCCCACCTGGGTCGTCACTCGCTCGCTCTCTCTTTCTCGTACACGTGGGTCTAAAACACTGCGACAAACACTAACGTAAACAGGGAGACCGGCATGCAAAAAGAGTGCGACAGAGAGAAGGAGGCGCGGGGACCGTGGAGCCCACATGCCGGGGCCCTGACTCGAATATGCATGCGTTACGCATTCAGGAATATGTTAACCCTTTGGTTTAGTCTCTCGATTGGCACTGTACCGGTAACACCTTCCGACTTTCACGATCCCCGAGTTAACAACTCTCAACTTCGAACGATTTCTCGTCGCCGCGAAACTAGAGGTAAGTCTTTGCAAGAACTTTCCTTGATAATGTTAAGACTGAAACACCACACATGGGTCCGCCGGACGAAGTTCGGTGCTTCGAGGCTTTTTCAAAAGGGCGTAACTTCTGTAATATCTATTATCGAAGAAACCGGGGTTAGTTGAAACACACGAAAAATCATGTGTTTCCACTAACTCCGGCCTCGTCGGAAAATAAAATAAAATAAATTGAAAGTTTCAGGCATCGAGTATGGCACTCCAAAAAAAATTTGAGTGAAATTCCGATTTTTAAAAAACTTGTGTTCCGATTTGCCGGTGTTGCGAATAGCCCCGGTCTCCCTAATCGCGTCGTTGCGCTGTGACAAACGTCTTCTTTGCATTGTGGCGTATTAATTTTATTTACAATTGACCTCAAAAATATTGTTTTTTTTTATTTATTTATTTTTCACAACGAAAACATCCGGTCTTTGCGGTTGCATGGGGTTGAAGAGGTGCAAAAATATTTGTCGCTTACCGGGGGTTAATTCGATCGTCATTCATGACGAAAGAACGGGTTGACGATGCGAATGTTAAATTGCCGAAGGATGTGCGTCTCTCGACAATTCCATAATGCGCATTCGTGCCGTGAAAACGCAAATCTGAGTTTGTAGCGCTCACTGCGAAACTTTCGGATATTTCTCTCGAGACATACGCGCGTGAAGCAAGTATAGCGTGAAGAAGCCAAGTGGCATATCCGAGATTCGATAGTCGCAATATCCCGGAAGAAAAGAAACGGCCCGTGTCACGAATTCGTCTTTGCCTCGTCTATCTTTCGCACAGTCCTGAGAGACGCAACGAAATACCTGCCTACATCACTTCCGGGTAAAAGAGAAATGAAACTTTTTAATAGAGTTCCGAATGTGTTTCCTCCGATCGCGACGCTCGTATACCACTACTGCGTTTCTTCTCATTCTTTTTCTTTTGCTTGTTTCGTGCTTCGCGTCACACTCGAACAGCAATTTCGCACGTTTGCGGAAAACAAAAAGAAAAAAAAAAAAAAAAAAACTGAGCTACGAAAAAACTTACTACGAAAGACGAAGACGCTGCTGGGATATCGTGACGATTTCAAATGCTTGAGTCTCGACATCGCGCTTTTTACGCGTAATATTTATCATCCCATATCGCGATTGTATTTCTCAATGAAAAATAGATTTTTCATCTCGTAACTACGGTTGTTTGTTGAGCCCCAATAAAAGAGGGGGGGGGGGGGGGGGGGGGGGGGTTGACGAATGGAAAAGCCTCGAAACGACGAAGACAAGAGAGCGAGGGATCGATATAACTTCATATACACGCATAGCTATAAGGAACATACAGTAATGGGTGGAAAATATAGAGGAAGAGAAATAGTAGGTGTAATAATCGTTTTACAATATGATCGACCGCGGAACGTGGGCGATAAAGTTCTCGTAGCACGGGGGCGCCCCGTCGTCGAACGACACTTCGCCGTTCTCAACCACCGACGGGTATCTCGGTGAGGCTCTTACCTCGAAATCTCTTATTGCTCGCGATAAAACGTTTTATATTTCTGCAAGCTAACGCGCGAGTGTAGGCGTCGCTCGTTGCGCTACTCGGCTACGTCTAAAAGTATTTTAACGCGCGATGCACGCGTTACTACGCGGTGGGTGGGCGGGAGCTCTTGGCGGCGTCATGAAGAGATGATATAAAAATGCAACAAGACAAAGTGCCGGAACGCCACAATGTCTGAATCATTTCTTTCGCAAAAACGGATAACTGGGGCTTTGGTCGTTGAATAATCGAAAATTCGAAGTCGAAGAGAATGTCGACGCGGCGATGGGGTGGTCGCGGAGCGAATCGGCACGCCGTCCGACGGCCAACACCCCGCGTGGCAAAATGGCGAAACGCCATTTTGCCACGAACCACCCTCTCTCGGTCGGGAATGTTGGTTGGGCAAAGCTCGTCCGGTATGTCCGACCAACCGAATTTAACGGGTCAGCAAATAAATTTTTAGTGGATTCAATTGCCCCGAAAGGCTTTGATCGACCGGCGGACCCCTGATACCACCCGCTGCGGCGCTTGACCATTGGCCAGCCGAGTCTCTTGACCGTTATTAATTCGATTTACGTGTCATCCCCTATAGCGGACCTCGCAGGTCGCGGAGAACCCTGAGACGATTTCAATCGAGCGGAATAATTTCATTGAAAATTCAGTTAGAACAGAAATGTCTCGTGCATTCATCAATTATTGATAAAATATAATGTGGATTCGTGAATTATCAATTAAACATTGATCCCGTCGTTCCGAATATGAATAATAGTCACAGGAACGAGAATCAAAGATCGAATATATTTCAACAATGCGAAGATATACATTATCCTATTCTTTGTCAAGTTTCGCGAGAATAATGGAGGAAAATTATTGCAGCTCTGGAACGGCGAGATTCGATAAGACCCATAGAAAAATATAAAGCGTATAGTGGAAAAGCTTCCCACGAAAAAAATCCTTTCGTTATTCTGTATCGTCTATTTGTTATCATATTCTTCGCTGATTCTGATGGTATAACTCTCGATACCGTCGAACATTATAATAACAGTTTTCTATTCAAAGATTTTAACACACGCAATACATTGTCCAATCTTCTCAAGTGCCCGATGAAGCAGCGATGTCGATTTTACCAGAGAAATTTCAAAGAGACATTTCTCTTCTATCTGATAAAAAATAAACTGATTTTTTCCCCTTAACAAATATGAATATTTTTTACCAAAAAAAAAAAAAAAAACCCTTCAACATTAATTAATTATTCAAAACTCGGGCAGAGAAGATAATCGCGCGAAATACATTTCTTCGATATTAGACGAACAGCGAGAAAAGTTTTGGCTGTGTCACCTGTTACATATTACAAATTAATTTATATAAATAACTGATCATCGCATAAATAAATTTATTTCGATATATTATCAAAATCTCATATTTCGAATTGAATATACAGGTGTTACATGTGGAGCCGGAAATATATTCAGCGCGACTAATTTCTCGTCTTGAATATCGAATAATAATTTAACGACGTTGAGCCGCCCTTTTTTTTCGGTAGCGAATAGACGCGAGAGCGAGTGAGGTGAAGAAAAAATATATAAATCACGGGCCACACGCAACATCCACGACTATACTGTGTAGAGATGATGCACGTGGGTCGCGTGCCGTAGGTAGGAGTGACCGTACATTATCGTTGGCCCGACGACTCCAGGTCAATCGAGATCCGGTTTTGACCGTTTCCGGTTATTCTTCTCTCTCAACCGGGTAAGCGAAACTCCGCTCGCCCGCCGATGGCTGACCCCGTCGGACAGTCGAGGTTATCCGGGTCGAGGGTCAGTCCAAACAACCTCTCCTCGGGGTCAGCCCACCGCGTTTACCGGCTTCTGATTTATGGCCCTTTTTTCGCATATTTCTATCCATCATTCCTTCTTTTCCAAGAGTTCTGTGTGTACAGTAGCTTAATTATAGTTATTATGCTATTATTCCAGAGTCTTACGGAGTATTACTCGTCCTTATTATTAACTTATCTACTCGCGGTTTATATAGTTCTACATACATAGTCCTCATCCCTAAGGATCCATCGATCTAAAAGAAGCCACGAGTTTCTGAAATCCTTGAATAATAAGCACAAGCACCTCAGGAAGGATGGAGCGTGTAGAAGTACGAAAACGGGAGGGTTAAAGGGGGTTGGGAAAAGCTCTGGCGATTCGGAATCCAGAAGGAGCTTCAAAGTCTAAGCGTCTATACGTTCTGCGAGTAGCTGGTATTGGGTATATGCGGTAAGGGGAGGAGTAAGAGGTGAAGACGGTGGCGCCGGCAGATTTCTAAAGAGCAATGTGCCGTACACGCAAATTGGCGCAAATTGGCGCGAGCTTCCGCGCAGGTCGCGCTTGCAACGGTTGGAGTCGGGAGACGGAGGCCTGCAGAAGACGCTAAGCCGGTGGCAAGCAATTCAAAGTCCTCGGTGCGCCGAGCCAGCAGCCGCATCAGGCGAAGGAAGGAAGATATATAGAAAGTGCTCGGCGAACCGTCCGCGGGGGCGAGAGAGAGAGAGAGAGAGAGAGAGAGAGGTAGCAATGAAGAGGATGTGAGTGGCAAAGGGAGTTGACGGAAGCGAGAGAGAAGGGAATAGACGAACTAAGCCAGAGAGAAACACACACGGTAAGTCGCGAATCTCCAAGCTCCTCGAGGATAGAAAGGGAGGGCGCCCCCGGAGTTGCCTCGTTTCTCGAGCCCCCGTCTTACGTCTTGCAACCTACGCCTTGGGGGATCCCCGAAGGAGTATAGAGGGAACAGCCAACAGGCTCCCACGTTCTTCCGTGTCGAGAGAGAGAGAGAGAGAGAGAGAGAGAGAGAGAGAGAGAGAGAGAGAGAGAGAGAGAGACTGTCGTTGAGGATACTCCAACGTCTGTGAATGTACACGCTATGCTGCACTAGTGCCGCTGCTGTTCCTTGCTTCTGATGGCGCTACGTCGGGGGATGTACGCCAGGGTGGTTTTGGCAAAAGCCCGTCCCTCGCAGCCTCTGCAACCCCCCAACCTCCTCCTAGCCGCAGCGTTCTTCTGGTACCGCTTCTTCCTTACCTACTCGCTCTTCATCCCTCATGCCACCCTCCTTGTCGCGGAAAACCTGCCTGCCTGACTCTCGTCCGCGTGCGTCTCTTCCCCTGCTGTTTTCGAAGGGCGCAAACGTGACTCGCGGTGGTTCAACGCGATACGAATATCTTCCCTTGGGAATTTGCTAGCGATAGTACTGTACTATCCTTGTTGTGTTGCGCACGAGCCATATGCAGTTCAGGGTTTAGATCTGTTCGTATCAATTATTGTTGGTTTGTAGCGCATTTAAGTATTGGTTCTTCGATTGGTTTCTTGACCCTCTTGTCCACTGAGATATACCTAATTATCATCATCAGCCGCTTGACGGAACTTTGCGCGCTTAAAAGTAAAATTCGAGTTCGGGACGGAAATACTATTTTTTTTTAATTCCTACACGAATTTTCGTATCGAATATTAAATTTGAAGTAAAATAGGTGGGAAATGGGTAATTAGCTGAAAAAAATACGTCTGGCATAAATTCAATACACTCTAAAACGACAAATTATACACATTTTTTATAGCGAATTTCTAGAGCAATTTCCATGTAAAGTTGCGATTTTCCGTATTTCAAAAAAGTTATATTCCCAAGCTGCTCACGAGAGCTCGTAAAAACTCGTTTGACAGAGTTTCGAAAGCGTTTCTTTTGAACGTTGCAGCGCTACGAAAAAATGATGAAAAAAGCACGATAAAGGGCCTCGCGAATTTTTCATTCGCCGAATCTAAAAGCCACGATGTTTTGATGTATTTTTTTTTTTTTTTTTCGGCGATGAATACGAACGTTGTTTTGTTTTAGGCTCGCGGTGAAACATCGGTAAATGCAAGAAATATTTTTGGTTGTTTTCCTGAAGTTCTGAATGAAGTTTCCTCGAGGAGAATTTCCTCTTTTTTAGTTTTACGCACGACGCTCGGTTGGCGTACCAATAAAGCGAAAACAAGATATTCCCTTCGATGTTTCGAGATTTTTTTTTCCGGGATTTTTTTTTTTTTTTTTAAGATGGCATTACGCTAAGGGTGGGATGGAAAAATTCTGAGAAATTGACAGCAGCCTTAATCTTTTTTTTTCTACCGTCTTCAACTGCGGTTATCGGCAAAGGACGAGGCAGGGAGACGTCCTTTCCCGTTCCACGAAAGCTCGATTCCTTTTCCAGAATTCCCTGGATAGACCGGGAGAGACGAACGTCGATGTACGGTATATATGTACTACAACATCGTGTGCACATACACGCGTATGTATAGAACTCGATGAGAGCGAGTTGGAAACTCCGTCGCCGGGGGTACTCCTTATTGACTGGCGGGGAAATATATAGAGAGGAAGCGAAGTCGTATAAGGCAGAGTGAAATAGAACAGAGTGTAGGAGAAACCACCGGGTACTATTCCCGTGAGCCCGCGGGTTGCTTAGGCAACTTGAAATTAATTCCAAACGCTGGAGGTAAAACAGAGACAAGGCAACCGTGAGGAAAATTTATAGCGAATTAGACCCAAAATTGAAGTACAAAGAAATACATGAAAAAATGTAGTAACGTTTACGGACATCGAATACATCCGATCGAAGAAATCTTACAATTATATTGTCAATGTTAAAAAAATGTTTGATAAAAAAAAGAATTAAATCAAAATGAACGATCGGTACTGAAAGTTTCTATTCGTAGAACAGTCTCTAAAATTTCAAACAAACAGAGTTTCCGAAGTACCTGATTACATTGCATTTTTATTATTATTTTTTTTCAAGAATCTGCATAGTTTCATGCGAATAATCATCTAGGATTTCAGGACTAATTTAAATAATTTTCATTGCCGAACTATGAGCTAAAGTTTCGGTAAGAGAAATTTACCGATGAGTCTATAGTGATTGCGGCTTCAATGACCCGGTGAGCATGTAAGCCTAGAAATAAGTTTCCGCTCTACCAATTTCACTTCGAAGAGTAGTCGACCCGTTGGAGTGTTGGGGTTCCTTTCGCCCCGAGGACATGAGAAATATCCAAAGCGAGTCCGAAGCGGGATCCCGAACAGAACGAACGCCAGAGAGGGAACGAAGAGGAAAATGTAGGAAGCGCTTTGCCGGTGCTGCTCGGGTACCATCAGCAGCAGCAGCAGCAGCACTACAGGGAAGAACTGGGGGTCTTGGCAATTTCGACGTGTACACTTACCCGCGGTGAAAGCGGCAATATGAGGTGACTTGGTAAACCTTGGGAACCCCCCCTGCAGCAACGAAGGAACGCGGGTTCGTTGATGCTGAAACTATACCGTCGAGAAGCACCTTGCTGCTCAAATTTTCGTGCGGATTTCATATTACAAGTTCATCTCGCGCGCAATATTGTAAAGAATGTTTGCCTCTCGATATATCGAATCGCGACGCAAATAGCTACGAAAGCTTTGAAGCGACTGTACAAGTTTTCTTAGCGCATCAATCGGTGAAGGAGAGAGGCAGGCAAAAGTGATTGGCCATTGATCCAACGAAAAAAAAAAAAAAAAAAAGAAAACGTGAATTTTCAATGAGCTCAAGACTTCTCGGAAATATCGAGCTTTTCTATATAAACGTGTAGTATATCTATCGTCATGACGCAGGCCATCGATCCCATCGGCCTGCGTCCAAAGAGGATCAAAGGCAGAGTCTCTCGACCCGGGGATGATTTCCGGAAGAAGAGACAGTCAGATTCTGCACCGCGAAGCTCGAGATCCAGGATGCCTTCCTGGTTCCTCGGTGGATTGGTATTCGTGCTCGCGACGTTCCGGTATCGCTATCTATATCTATATATATTCTCTATCCCTGTCCTACGAAGTTTCTATATACCGTTCGTCTATCTCCATCCTACTGTCGTTGCGGAAGTCAAAAACCGTGGGTGCTTCTAGCTATGCGAGACGCTTTCTCTCGCCGGTACAGATAGAAAGCCCTCGCGGTCCCGAGCTCCCCAGCCGGGACGTCGGAGGGCCCGTCGTACGTCGTCTTAACCGACAACGTAGGAAATCCCCTCTTGGCGAGCCCAGAGGGTTACCATGACGACGAGTGCGCGTGACGTAGCCAACCCACCAGCGTGGCCCGCTGAAACAAATGAAGGCACGTTCTCCACCTCCACGAGTCTTCTCTCGCTGACTCTACCTCTTCCTCGTCGTGGATCACCCCGGAGAGGTGGTCCAGATGCGGAGGATGTGTGAGAGAGAGAGGAAGGCAACGGGTAAAGGGAGATATATATGTATATATATATCTATACATATACATGTTATCTGGAAAGTATAGATATAGGTAGAACAGGGAACTCGAGGGGGTGAGTTAGGGAAAGACCAAGAGGGATGAAGAGAGGACTCTGTCGAGGGTTGGTGCACAAGACCGGCGAGGACTACGTCGAGGAAACCGGGAGGGAACAACCGATGATGTCCCGAGGGGTAAACTCGGGGAAAACTATTGCCTTCCCAAGCCACCCTCACCTTTCTATGCTCGCTGGTTGCTGCTGCCTTCTATTTCGAGACCCTCTCTCTGCTTATCGAAAGAAGAGAAGAGAGATGGCGAAGAAAACGAAGGGATGAAATATCGAAGTGAAGGTATGTGTTGTATCTACATGCTCTCTGATATATATATATATATAAATACGTATATATGTATTTAATATACATATATATTGTACATATATCTGTGTACATTATGTTCACAGAGATCGTATGTACGTCAAAGGTACGCGTTCCTTTATAAGGTCGAAGGGCTTCCGTGATGCGTCGCTCTCGCGACGTCTCTGGCAAAGCTTCCTTTTCATCATTTCTCTCGCTCCGGCTCTCCAGTATCTCGGAATTCTTCCCTCTCTTCCATCATTATATTTTGCTCTCGTATACTCGATTGCAAAACCGAGGAGCTTCTCGTGTACCTCGGAACTTTCGTAGATTTTCCCAAATGTTGCAGTTAACGGGAGATGACAAATTACAAAGTTTCCCCGCAGATAATCAATGCTACCCTCCCACAGGTTTTTGAGGGCATTGAGCGTACCTCAGCGTTCGGCGGCGCCTCTTCGGCGATATATAGCGATGTATCCCGCTGCTTCGAAATGTTTTTGTAACCGGGGCGGTGTCAAAACGAGGACTCCGCGGCCTCCATTATCCTTTCAAATTGGTTATTTTCGGTAAATACCGTTTTGAAAAGCCAATAATGTTGTTTCCCCATTGTGTCGTGCGGCGCTCGCCGGTTACCCACCCAAAGCCGTTTATTCGTTTTTTTTCTGCTCTCCCTCTCTCTCTCTCTCTCGCTTTCACCCGTTGTTACGATTTTCTGTCGCCCTCTTTACTTGAGAAAAAAAAATATAAAAAAACCTGTGTACGTGTGGGGTGTCCCCGCGGGTTAGCCGACTTGAGCCGACAAACGTAATCCCAAAAATGGCACAGGTGATAGGCTCCCGGGACGAATAGCTGCGTGGAAAAAAAAAAGAATCTCATCTAACCCCGTGTGCGCTGGGGACGCTGCCAGGTAGCGCATATAAGGGTGAAGAGAAAATCTCTTTCGCCTCTCTTTCATCTCGCGAGAGGGGAAAAATACACGGAACTCGGGCTCTCGATACATTCGATACCTGCCAGTAGTGTTTTTTTTTTATTTCCTTTTTCACCAACTCCAATGTATGTCGAACCCCCGAAACAAACTTTGCGCCACAGAACAGCCGAGTGACACTGGGAAATAAAAAGGGTATCGAAAAGTCACGATCTTTGACACCGCTGTCTATTTTTTTTTAATGATTAAAAAAAGTCATTTAATCGATGCGCAAAAACAAAGAAGAAAATTGGTATCGATAACGAATCGATCGCGCGTAGAAAGAGTTTTTTTTTTAGAATAAGAAACGTGTAGCTACAAGCTGATAAACTTCGGTCTTTAAAAGAATCTCTAAAAAAAAAAAAAAGAGAAAAGAAGAAGAAAAAAGCGGAACAAGTTGAGTAAGGCGCGAGCGAATCGTGACGAAGGGGGTGAGGTAAGCCGGTATAATTCTCGCGGTTGATGCCGGAGGGATGCGCAGGGAGGGGGAGGGGGGCAGAAGTAGTCGAAGGAAAGCCAGCCACCCTCGTTGTCGAGGCCCGGCAACCTTGAACTACATTTTTAATTGCGATTTTGCCCACCCCCGGGTAGAGAGTGCTCCTCGTCAGTGGTTCAGTAGCCACGACGACGACGGCGAAGGAAGTGGAAGTTGCGGTAGAGCCGCGTCTGCGTCTTCTCCAGACGATAACGAAAACAAAAGAGAAACAGTTTTCCACTGGCAGCCAAAGTCTTTCCTCGTCTCGCTTCTCCCACAGCCCTCTTTCCCCCCCTCTCTCCTTTCTTTCTCGCTCTTTTACTCGCTTGCGCGTATTCTTCGTAGCTTCACTCGCGATGCCCCTGGAAACACCGCCCCCCGCAACGCGGACGTTACCACCGGAGCTCCCGACTGCCACCCCCTCGGCTCTACGCAACAAGTAGCGCGTTCATTTAAGACGTGTCGAGGTTCTTTTGTTCGTTAAAAAAAAAAAGCGGAAAGAAAAAAAAATGGAACCCGGCAAGAACGAGATAGGGGAGGCGGAGAAGCCGAGAGAGAAAGTGAAGTGGAATGAGGAAGGTGCTGCAAAGTTCCTCTCAAGGGAGAAAAACGATCTGTCTTCCACTGTGACTCTCGTTGCCGGAGTTACTCATACATAGCGAGAGCGAAGTAAAAACAGGAACAAGAAAGTCGAGACATTTTTATCATTCGTTTCTCTCAGTTTTGTCCGCAACCGAGTATGTTGCCGCAGCGCGTAAGATATCATTTGTCCGCGTACACTGTCACGATGAGAATAAAAATCTATTTTATTTCCAATGCACAATATTTGTCGATGAGGGTTGCAAATGCGAAAGGGGGTTGAGAATTGACGAGACGTTCGACGTGAATCATCGTCACAGGAAAACGGCTCACGGATTCTCTTCCGGGGGGTCTGGTGCATGAGAGGAAAAAAAAACGAAACTCCCTTCTTTCACGGCGGCATATGGCATCGGCGTGCAACATCCGGCTAGTTAGCGCATATAGGATTGCGCACCAAACACCGAGCTACAGTTGCCAGCGGATGCTACTGGATACCCGCTTCGCACTTTTCACGCACACTTATAATTCGTGTGCATACGTTAGATGCCGAACTCCCAACGAGGCCCAGCATCCCATTGGGCTCTTTCAATGGACCATCTCGCTTCGTTAACCAGTCTGTCGCATTTTTTACCCATCATCCCGAAAGGGCAACCCTTTTTTTTTTAGCATATATATATATATTCCCTCGTATCCCATCTCTCTATGGGCTCTGGGCTCTTTCCCAATTTGAATACATTGTACCCTCGGTCGACATACATATGTATATCCGACCGATAGTTTCACCCCAACGCGACAGCCAGGCAGAGGTAACAGTCAGTGGCTGCGCTATAAGCAGACACATCTACGGTGACGCTCTTTCGTTTTCTAGCCTCGACTTGTATCCGTTCCATGTGTAGGCAAACACACATACACGCGTATGGCTTCGTGTATTACTCGTTTCTCATCCCTTTCTCTCATTTCCCTGCCGCCCTTCCCCGTTCCTCCCTCCAAGAGAGCGACGACGAACGCGCGGAGAAACGTTTTCTACCTGGCTAACCCCGCGGGCCACGTATATTGCCGATGCCTCGGCTTGACCGAGTTTTATTTTCATCTTTCTTCTCCTCGTTCCCTTTTCCCTATACACCACTCTCGCCTCTGACAATGCAACTGATTTTGATTTATATGACGCGAACGACAGTCGAACGAGGTTTCCCCCCTCACGGAAAGGTGGGGGGGTTAGACAGTTCGAAGTAGTCGATTCCGCAAGGGGTGCACTGTCCTCGACGTTTTATTTTTTTCGAAGGGTGCAACGATCCGTGGAGTCGGGATGCGCGTGGAAATTATAAATTCATATCCATACGCTTTACAATTTCGTGACTATGAATGCTCGTTTCGCTCCGGGGAATCGGCATTTTTTCGTGTAACCGAACCTACGAATGTTGTTTGGAAAAAAATAAGAAAGAAAATCCCTTTATCGCGGTCCCGTATCAAATTCTACATGCGCCAACTTATTCTCGAATACCCCCCCAAAATAACTCTCCGTAACTTTTATTCACCCTCCACCCCCCCCCCCTCCCCCTTCCCCTCTCGCTTCGCGGTGTATACCGTCTGGTGAGTTGCTGAGCCACTCTTTACCTTATTCCGGGTAACGTGCAACTGCAACTTTTACCCGAAATTGGCTGCACCAACTGCAGTTTAGACTTGGATTCTCGTCACTCCATATATTCGAGGAATATTTCGAGCGAACGCGCGCACACACACCCGCACACAGAGAGCCGAATCTCAAACGTGAAGAGGTTCGAGGGACACTCGAGTGCAAGAAATCCTTTTGCAGGAAACGAAGAGGGGATACGGCGCCAGAGAAGCTTCGACGGAGCGAGAGAATATCCGGGGGAGAGGGAGGGAGTTGAGAGAGGAAGACGAGATCTGATTTATTCCGATTTGCGCCCGGAGGCGAGAGACGCCCCGGAGAAGCGGACGTAATATTCTCACGCGAGCATCACGAGCTTCTCCTCTATCTCACTCATCTCGGATGCTCTCTCATCCCTGTACGCGATCCCAATCCCATCAATAACTGATATACGAAATTCCGGCTAAAGACCCCGGGTCCTTGCCGAGCCGATCGTTGAGCCTCCAAAGCCCTGGTGACACGCATTCAACACACGCGAAATCTCGACGCTGTGTTGGTGCGTTTCTATCACGCAGCAAATTTGTGCGTAATGCTTTCGGATGGCTGGGAGCGTCGAATACTCGAGTACGTGCGTGAACTTCGTCTCCGCACGGTATACGACGAGGAAAGGAGACCATCGGGTATACGTATTCGTTATACACGTGTATATTTCGCTCGTAGAGGCTTTACAGTCAAGTATAACCCAGAGCCGTATGAACTTCGAACGTTTTACACATTTCTCATACGCATACGAGCCAAGAAATATTATAAGGCAGTATATACTAAGGTTCGGTCTATACCTGTCCCCTCGAACGGTGTTGCTGCAGGCAGACGTTTCCCGTAGACGTGGCGGAAGGAGGGCCTCTCACGATGCCCTGGCATTCGAGCAATAAAGGTGAAAGAATGAGAACTCGACGGAGGGTGAACGGAGCGAGTGTGAGAGGAGAAAAAAAAAAAAGTAGACAAGAACCGGTGAATATGCGAAGGCAGAAGGACCGGGATGGAGGAAAGGTCCATTGGAAATTCGAGATAAATTTCTTGTTCAGTTCCGTCGCGAGGGATATGATACAGGAAGACTCCTATTTTTCGGATGTAACCCTTTACCAACTATGAACGCAAACTAATATAATAACCCTTTCGCTTCTCTGCTATTTATCGTTTTTTTTTAATTTTCTTTTTCCTGCTCTGCCTCGGGCTATTCAAACTATATATATATAGATTATATATATGTATAGTTGAAACGGTACCCCCGGTCTTGTCACTCGATCGGAAAAATTCAAACCCCGAAGACCCCGTGCGGATTCCGGCACGTCTCGATACGGAACGAACCGAATCTTTTTCTGTGCGAACGAATTCGTGCGTTTCTAACACAATACATTCGTCTTTGCTTCTCCGACGAACGTGCACGACGCTGCAACGTTACCTCGTGCGTGTGTTGTCTTCGATATAAATAAGTTTCGGAAAAGGGTTTAGGGATCGTCGATGAGTGAACGCGTGGGGATGAAACGCGGAAGGGTTGCAACGATACGAAGAAAAAGAAACGGGAATTTCCCACAACCGCGTCGAGGGTGACGGGGACTTTTTTTTTGGGGCTTCGTTCCTTTACTGACGCGGCGTGAAAAGACGAAAAGCCCCTTGACGATTTTTTTTTTTTTTTTTTTTTTTTTTTTCGGAGATTCTTTCACAATTGTCTTTCTTATTCTAGTTTATTGCCCTTACTGGGTATAACTTTTGGCCGGGTTTTCTCGTAGAAAGAAAACAGGTGGATTGCATTCAGAATACCTGAGAGCGCATTCATCCCTCTTTTGTCTGTTTTATTCCGGTATTTCTGCAATTTTTTTTCGCCAATGAGTTTAAGGGCGCACTGATTTGTTTTTATTTTCGGCACACAAAGAGAGGGAGCGCTTTCGCGGCTCTCCGTGTACCGTGAGTAAAAGTTCATTGGCCGCGGACGCGGCGACCGTGGCCCAGAAACAAAAGCTAGACAAGCCAAATGGGGGGTGGGGGTTACTCTGCTTGTGAATAATTCAGCTACCGCGCGCAACGGGGAAATGAGGAAAGAGTTCAGACACGGCAAAGTTTCGCGGCGCTCGGGAAAGCTGCGAACGACGGGGGGAAGGAACATTTTCCACGGATTGTCGGCGCTGCTGCCGGCTTCTGGTGCTGACGACCGCTCACTTATCTCCTCTTTAAGAACTAGTGTCGCGCATTTACCTAATGATACTTGTAGCGTTTTGTAAAGCAAAAAAGGTCTCGCAGTGTCACGAATTTCTCGTTTAACCAGCGGCAACGGTTCGAAAAAAAACGTTTTAAATTTAACAATCACCTGAGATAATTCGTTTTTTCGTTGTTTTGTTTTTAAGCAAATTTCCGTACGAAATATTGAGCTGTAAATAAAAAAAACTTGCGGTATCTCCAATTCGCAGAAAAAAAGGGTCGGGCGGGTTTCAGGAATACCGAAACTTGAAACTGTTTATGCGACGAATCAATCGCGTCGGAAAAAAAATGATTTTCGAGAAATATCAATATATCGTTTAAATGCAAGTAAAATGTAATGTTAATCTTTATTTCGCGCGGAAAAACATATAAACATATGTAACAAAGAAATTTTTGTCAGTCTCGGGCAGTCAATGACCGGACCAATTAATTAACAACAAGATATTCAGATATTTCACTACATTTCGCGACAAGGTTCACTGTTTTCCATAGTACGAGAGGGGTGAAGAATAAAGAAGCGAAGATTAAAATTCTCGGGACGCTTGACTCCGCGGCATCCTCGACCCCGCGCGATCGTAAAGATTCCCGTGCTCGGTAAAACTTCATCCCTTGAAGGTCGTGAGTGAGTTTCTCGTTCGCGGCGAAGCGCTTAATTTAACGACGTGCCACGAGAACAAGAGAGGAAAAGACAAAAAAGAAAGGGACAAAGGGGTCACATTGCAGGGGAGTCTTATAACCGGAAACGGCGGCACGCCTGCCTGGACCTACCTTAACAAATTTTCTTTACATTCCCATTTGCAAGATGAATAAAAGTTTCGACGAGAAGAATATCGATTATCCAGTAAAAACTCTCGTAATACTTTGAAACGCGATTATCATGGACCCGAAAATAAATGAGTTTTCTCGTCGACTAGATGAACCCTTAACTCTTTCGCACTACGACACGCATACGGCAGGGTAGAAGGGAGCCGGAGTTTTGGTCCAGCAGGCGGTAGGGTACGGAGCATCGGTGACAGAACGCGCGGGGGTACAACAGCCCCAGCGAGCGTGTAAAACAAAAGAACTCGGGGGCAAATTACGGATTCAAACGGCTCCCTTTTGTCTTTTCATGTTTATTTCTTTGTTTTTGCGCCGCCTGCATTGTTTCAGACCGTTGGCGAAGAGGGATGCCAGGAACTGTGCAGGCGAAGGGAGAGAGAGAGAGAGAGAGACGAGCGGTACACACACTGCGGAGCTTTGTCGGAACTCGCCCGGTAGCTTTGTTATTCCTTCGGCTCTTCTCTATTTTTCTTTTCTTCCTCGGTCTTCATTTTTTTTTTTTTTTTCATTTTTTTTAAGCCTTTCTCACTCGCTCGTTGGCAATTCTCTTCTCGTTAACCGTTTTTTATTTTGCCTCATTCTTCAGGACAACCGACACGAATTCTAAAAGTCATAGTTGAGCTCTCTCTCTCTCTGGCCACCGCGTACCGTTATACTAAAGTATATGTGAATGTGTGCGTTTGCACGACAGAACCACTTGCAGAATCCTCCAGATTTAACTGTCGCGCATGGTTCTTTTTTTAAAATATTCGTCTCGTAGCAGCAACGAAACGGACGGAAAACTGCAAGACATTCGTTGAAATTTTCATGGTGAAAAATTTAATTTTACACCGCTGAGAGGCATCCGCGATGTTAAAAATTAATTTCGCAAACGGATGGAGGCACCCGCCGAGCGGTCAATTATTGGATGGTTGCCAACGTCGATAAATGTTTGATAACTTGTCTTTTTCCCGCCGAAGGATATTGCAACATAAACGATGCAGAACCACCGCCATTTCTGTAACGCGCTCCCACTATTCCAGCAGGAAGTCTGGCAAATTCTTCGCCAATCTGTTCTCCGGTGGCAGGGATACAATCGAATTAATTGTCAAGAATAGCCGCTGCGATCGCGACCGATGAACAGGCAGCGTTGATCACTAACGAAAATCTCTCCCAGCCGTCCGGACCGACGATAATACAAAAGTAGATGATGGAGAAGATGAAATGAGGAAAAGACAAGAGCCGGCAGCTCTCGACGACGCAGTTTGGAGCACCCGTTACGCCGGCTCTGCTGCATCAGCCCTCACGTTAACTGACAGCCTACCTGACGCGACTCAAAGATTCACGAGAGAGCGTCCGCGAAAAGCCGGGCTTTTGGTACTGAAATAAATGGGGCTTTTTTGCATCTACTCTGCCTATTTGGTCGCTTGTTATTCTTCGTGGTGAATTTAGGAATGAACTTTACTGATAATCGCGTTACAACCGACGGTTCAGGTATAACGAAATTAGATCATTTCTGATGCTGTAGTCTGGGATCAGTCATCAGCATGTTTCACAGATCCGACAAACGGATGTGGACTGATCGAAATTAGGAGTTGGCAGATCGACTAGTTAGTAGTTGAAGAAGCAACTACTCTTGTGGGAAATATTAGTTAAAACAGCTAAACATTAACTCCGCAACTAATTGTTCATCGTTCATTGTTCATTCATTTGAGTGTAAGTCGTACACTAAAAAGAATGTGTTCGGAAAACTGATTATTTAGTTGAATAACTACTCAGTTTTATACCCAATTTTTTTCGTAAAAAACCAATGAACTATTAGATTTTTCGATTGGTAATGTTTTGTTCATGACTGACTTTTTTCCCTTGCCTGCCAGCAATTTTGTATAACTAGCTGAACTATTAAGGTTCAGGCGAACACACATTTGGAAGGGTAGTCACGTTGATTGAAGGGTCGTCGCGTCAAATTGGCTCTTCGACATCCTCGTTTATACATTAATTCCCCCCTTCGACGTATCGACCGGAAATCTATTTTCGGAATCGAATCGTGTGTTCTCCGCAAAATTTGACTTGCGTTGGAGTCCGAAAAATGTCGGTGCAACGAACCGGTTACTAGATTTCCGTCGTGCTTTCTGGTGGTTTTTCATCAGGAATTTCAGGGTCTGAATCTGCTGTATGGTTCATTGGGTAGTTAGACGAGAGTTTCTGTAGCTGCTGGTACCCAATGTGTGCTTTTCAAATGCGGGCCCCTTGCGAATGAAACGGGGGAAAAAGACCCCCGCGGTATGGCTGCGATCGGATTCTGGGTGAATTTTCTTTCTATCGGTAGTATGGTATCTGTACTGATTCCACCCGTTTCCATTCGTCGGCGAGCTCCGTACGTGGTACGTTTGGTCAGGAGCGACCTTCTGGTACGCGCGTTGGGCTGAGCTGTGTTATAACGTATACGATAGATGTGTAGAGCTACATGGGCTACAAGGGTGCAGCCAGGGTGTAGCGCGTGGGGCAGAAAGTAGGGGGGTTCGGCAAGGACCACGAGATCAATATGTATATGGACCGCGTGGTTGGGGGTGGCCAGCCGCCCGTCGTCATCTCATTGGCCAACGGCTACCACCGAGACCACGCCTACTCCCACACACGCTGTCTTAACCCTCCGCCGAATCCCCTGTTCACCCTCTCGGGAAGCTCAGAACTCACCCTCTTGCCTTTGGAAAACCACCATCTAACCGTCTCGCTCTCATCCGCTTTCCTGTAGCATTCTGCCGACTCTCTACCCTCTCTTTCACTCTCTCGCTATGCCCGCTTTTGCCCTGCCCGGTATGCCCCGCGTGGGTGCGCGAGGCTTACATGTTACGTGAGAATCCCGAACGGAGCTTTTGTGGCTACGTAGCACGAAGAGAATCAGCCCCTGCCACCCACTCATCCTCGCCCGCGCCTTGTACTATCCATAAAAACTCTTACGGAGTTGTTCGGAATCATCGAAAATTGAAAAACTAACACGTCCCTGTATAAGTGCCAAATGGTTCCATTTTTTTTTAACATTACGGACATTGACTGGTGCGATGATGAATACATTGCAATTGTATCTAATACCGGATACGTTTATTGAATTAGTTTGTTCAGAAAATAGATTTGGCTGTAGTGAGAGGTCGAGACGAGCTCGCAATACCAAAACGATTTCTAAATCGTAGTCGCGCAAGTGAGCAACTTACTCGGTCGAGCGGCAAGCATCGAATTAACCGGATAATTAGCTTAAATGGCGAGCCGGATCAGCGGCCGTACCAGAACCATCAACCCTCTCTTCAAGGGGTAAACGCGCACGAGTGCTCGGTTCGCCTTCTGAAACTTTGACTCGCCGTTATACCGAATTGCGAGAACTCTCTGGCTAATCTAAACCCACCACCCCCAACCCCCCTTCTTCGCTCATATCTCGTTCCAACTGCAAGCTTGGAAGCGCAGCAACCCTGAAATATTTACTTGGCATGTCCTACTCTTCCACGAGACTGTCGCTACACTCGTTAAATGAATTTTATTGAAGCTGTGTCTCCAGTTATGGCTAAAAATGGATACCTCGTCATAGGTCTCGTCGCAACGATATTCCGATGGATTTGGTTGTTGTTTCTATTCGTATGGCTTGTTTCGCGTCTAATTGGCAAGGGGACGGATGGGGTTGATTTATGATCGTATTTTTACGTCTGCAAATGTCAATCCACTCTGTATAGTTTGCTCCTACGAACCTTTGTGCAAGTATTGCGCAGCCTCGAGCTCATAGGTCGACCGTAGACCCTTGAAATGCGAGGGTGCGAAGCTCGAGTCTCGTGCCCATAGGCGCATAGGTCGTCAGGAGGCCTTTAAGACGCGGGTGCCCCATGCGTGTTTCTCATACCTTTCCTTCGTTAGGATATATCCCCCTTCACGTCCCGGTTTCTCACTGAACAGCGAGAAACAAAGCCTCCAGCACTGGTATACGCGGATCTGGAGTGCTCGATTCTCGAACTCGTCCAACAGGAAACGACACCCGTTCATCGTGCCTTCATTCTGTCAGACTCTCGAGGGGTTCACGCGCGTGCGATACCCTCCTAGTTAATACCTATCTACTTCAGTATCCACCCTAATTGTACACTTTCCAGCGGTAGAAAAAGCCATTAATTATTAGGATTTTAATGTAATGGATGCAATCGAAGAGTAATGATAATTACTGCAATTCAATCAAATTGTCGTGTCCAACATGGAAAAAAGTATATTGGAATATTATATTAAACATGTGAAATTAGTTGTTTTTATGTATTTATCATATAATTGGGTACATATTTAACGACATATATTCTGCAATATATATGAAATATATCATCGATATATATATTTTGCAATATTTGTCCATGTCGTGGAATATTATCCTTTTCCATACAAAAGCAGCAACGAAATTGAATTACACACTAACCATTTATGAGACATCTTCAGTAGTTTAAAGAAAATATTTTTCTAAGTTCATATCAAATTCTCTTCCATTTACGTTAAAAAAAAATATATATCGCAAGATGCATCCATGATATATGCAATAAATTTTCCATGACAAATGGTATATTACAGACATATTTTGGAAGATGAAAAAAACTGCAAAGAAACGTCAATACATAACAAATTATATAATTAATATAGAAATCATATGAAACGCCGAATTATATAATTTATTTCTAATATACTTTTCCTGCATTTTCCATGTCAGAATAAAATTGTAATGCTTTTTAGAACACATTTTTCGAAATAACAATTACTAAACATGTTTAGCCATTAAAAAAAAAGCAGAAACGTAAAAACGAAACGATTAATACAAATAACTGATGCAAAAAGTATTTAAACGATAAAAAAAAAAGATGAGTCGATAGTTGTGTTTCAAGAATATTACGAAAAGAAACTTAAACTACGTCGAGGAAACATTCCGATATCTTGTGAATAGTCATAGCAGTATGAACTAACGATTGTGTCGGCGAAAGTACAACGGCGTCTTAGCCGAGCGAAGAAGGTTTCAGGGTCTTTTGGTTTTTACTTTTTGTTTCTTTTTTCTTTCTCACCTTGAATCTATTCTCGTCGCTCGCCCTCTCCAGACGTTTCATTCATAATTAGAGAAAAAACAGAGGAGTCCGCCGCCTCTCACTCTCTCTCTCTCTCTCTCTCTCACCGACGCGCCGAACCGCGCTCGTGCCAACCGGCGAGGTGGCGTAGTACGCGAGCGTAGTAGAAAGAAAGAGTCAATGAAGAAAGTGCCGCCGTAGGGGGTGGGGAGTAAACTCGGCTGCTGCTCAATGAATAAGAGAGAGGGATGGGTGTGAGGCAACGAGGAAGTGAAAGCCGAGTAAAGCAAGGGAAAGAGGGAAAAGAGAGAAAGATTTACCTAGAGGGCGAACTCTGCCGTGCCTTCGTACACCGAGGCTATGTAGGCGAGTAAAAGAGTGAGCGAGAAAAAGAAACAAGTGCAAGTGAGATACTGCCAGGGAGAGTACTCGTAGGGGGAGAAATGGGGGGGAAAGTAAGAAAACCAACCTCGCGGTAAGAGAGAACGAGATCTTAAAGACTCGAGCCATTCTGTTAATTTTCTTCTTGAAGTGGGTTAAATTATTTTATGACTTTCTTCGCTCCTGCGCCTCACTTCTTCCTCGTTCTACCCGTCTCAGCGTGGCTCCTCTGTGCCTCTCGGCTGCCCCCCTTTCCCGTCTTTTATATTACCGTATAATCTTCGTAGTTCGCGGCGTTGTATTGTGTTTTAACCCGGGTACTTACTCA
Source organism: Buathra laborator (assembly GCA_934046635.1). Classification (NCBI taxonomy): domain Eukaryota; kingdom Metazoa; phylum Arthropoda; class Insecta; order Hymenoptera; family Ichneumonidae; genus Buathra; species Buathra laborator. Next base: position 16,887,732 of record OW203892.1, read on the forward strand.
CTCACTTTACTCAGCGGTTCTCGCTCCTTCGTACTCGGAGTAGTTACTTCCTCTGGATACCTTATGTCCCCCTCCCCATTCCCCGATGAGAGAGCGTCAACCTTGGATGATACTCGGTCGAGCAAAGACGAAGGAAGCTTCGAACGAAAAGTTTTCGCAACTTTTGCCCTCTTCCTTTCGTTCGTAATGCTGAGCCAACTAGTTCTACTGCGTCTGTTATACACACCGTATCTATACACGAGTAGCTCATTACAATAGTTATAGTTCCGGAACTTCGACGATCTTTACTCGATTCTAAAGTCGTCTGTTTAATTTGTATTTGTCGGGAGTAAACTGATCGAAAAGCCATTTGTATTATCGTCGAAATTGATGCTCGAGGTAATACGGGTTTTGGTTCAATGTCATCAAAATGGCACAATCAATCGTCGTTGAGAGAATAAAAATGTGTTGCCAAATCGGAGTACATCAATTTTGACATTCACACCTCAGCTGTTACGATCGGAAGATCGTTATGGATTATTGTCGAGTATTTATTGTGTGTCTTCGCACCGCCAATCGACAATCGACTTCGGGTATTGACGTTATAGAATGCCTCGCAGAATAAATCAATCAGATGGAAGTAAGTGCCGCGCCAACACCGTCGCGATATTACTTTTCCCATGGCAACAGTACCTCGAGAAATCCGAGTAAGAAATAGCCGTGTGTGTATGTATATTCGTGTGCGTGTGTGTGTGTGTGAGAGAGAGAGAGAGAGAGAGAGAGAAGGTGCGAGGGGGTGGAAACGGAGATGAAGTTGAGGACGATAGAGAGACCCGCTTCGATTTTCTTCACCGAGCAAAGCCCCCGAGCTTCTCTCGGTTATCCAAATGTATTTACCCCGCGCTGGAGTCTCGGGGATCCAAAGATAGAAATAAGATATTCTACGGATAGCGATCTTCTTCTGTATGGTGTTAAATTTGCGTGTGTCAACTTCCGATAAGTGATCAACTACTAATTTTCAAATTTTTTTCGATAAATCCACACGGGACATCGTTATTACCATATCGTCGTTCGATATCGATGTGTTATTACTTGTGATCAATGACTTGTTGTTACTACCGAAGAGTCGCCACAAATAAAAAAAAAAATAATATTATTGCGGGACGAGTGTCGCGTGAGAGTCTTGTAAAAATTTGTCGAATTATTGTCGACGGTCTTTCCTCGGTTGGGGTAATAAAAATTCTCACGAGTGCGGTAATAATATATTGCCACACCTCGCGAGTCTCGATACCGGGGAATGACGTATAATAACATTGTAAAGAGGCGGTGGAAACTGTTGTAAACTCGAGTATACTTCAAGTCTATGGCAATAGTCCTCACCAGCGACCAAGTCACGAAGAGGGAGGGTGGGTAGCGGGGGGGAGGGGGGGGGGGTGGTTTGACAGTAAAAGAGGTCAATAAGTCGAGTGAGTACCGATAAGTAGTTTCCCCGAGTTACCGAAGAGCCGTTATTACTCTTTTTCTTTTCCCTCTTCCATTCCCGACATACCTCTGGCATACCCTCTTGATATATTCTCGATGCTATTTCTCTAACTGCGAATAACAAAATACTGCCTGCTGAAACATCGATTCGCGTCTCGATGACTATCGACGGAACTGACGAAAAAAAAAAAAAAAATGAAAGAGCAAAGAAAGCTTAAGTTCAGTGAGAATAAACGGAAATAAAGACTACGTTTATCGTGGTATGTAGGGATGAAAAAAAAAAAAAAAAAAAATCAGATGATATTGATATCGAAGAAAAAATGTGAAACGTCGAGAACGTACAGATATGGTGGACGTTGGCCGACGAGGGATTCGCCCGATTGGTCGAGGCTGTAGCTGGCCAATGGCGCTTCACCCCCGCGGCGAGCGAGGGTGGGTTGCTATGGCAACTCGCACACACGCAGCAATACACACACACATACTCGAAGTAGAGAGAAGGAGACCGCGGGGTACCACCACCCTTGGACAAGCCCAATCGATCGAGGTGTGCTTTGGCCGGACGAAACTCACCCTCTGTCACCCCAATCCCTCCATCCCTCTCTACATACACACGTACCAACATACATACATACATGCATACTTGGAAGTTATACACAGACTCAGCCGACAGGCAGAGGTAGAGAGAGCGGTGCCTGCCAGCCTGTTATTTGAATGTGGGAGGATGGCTGGCTGGCTGCTGCTGCTTCGGCTGCCTTGCTGCTGGGTTTGCTTCGAGGGAGGGTTGAATGTGACAGAGTGCCACCCCCGTGGGCTCCCTTGCTCGTTCGAAAGTGCGGCGAGCGATCCTCATCCCATACCTGCCTGCCTTCCCTTCCATTCCTTCTTCCTCCTCTAGCTTGCTTCGAGGCTCCGAGCTTCATAGGTAAACCAGAGTGGGATAGAGAACGAGCGAGGGATGCAGCGGCTGGAGGTCGGACGGGGGTATGGCGTGGACAGAAATCAATATAAGACGGGCCGCCACGTACTCTTGCCTTGCCTCTATCTTGCTCCCTCACTCGCGTTTTACCCGATATATTTATCTTGGTTTGTCTCACCGTGCTGTTTCTGTACTCCCTTCTCGCTTCTGCTCACTCCACTCCCGTCCACCCCTCCCCGCTCCCGCCCTCCTCCCCCCTCTCCTGTGCGCCCTTCACCCCCTCGCGGTTATTCTCTCACTCGCTCGCGTTTCTCTACCCGTCTGCGGACTCGCCGTGTGCTCCCTGTTTCCTCTCGCTCGGTTTTCCGTTCCTCCTCCACCTTCCTCCACCTCCACTGTTTCCTCTACCTATTCGTCCTCTTGCGCCAGCTCGCTAACTCACCCTTCTCTTCTACCATATCCTACTCTCCCTCGAGGGTGGACCAACACACGTAACCTTCCACACGCACTTACAAACACATATATTGATGCGCGAGGGAACCGGTGGGTACACCCACCTCCGTTCTCCTCAGCAAACCAAGCATTTCTGTACAGAGGAGCGAGCAGAGAGAGGGCTGGTGTGTTTCGCTCGATGTAACGGGTGCGCCACCGAGAATACGACGAATTATTGCCGTACGAGCTGGCAGATTATAAGCTTCTTAGTTAGACTGTATGGTATCCCCCTTTTGGTACCGACACCGGCCAACTCACGAATGAGAACTTCGCTCTTTCTTTTCGCCAAGTTTCACAACTTGTTTCATTCAACGGACGAATCGAATTAGATTGCGGCATACGCCGTACTATCTGGTATTCTTTGCCGCAATTTCTAACAAGATTTGCCGTGTATATACCCGAAAGAAAACAAAGAATTTGAATGGCACACTTGAGAAAAGAAATGAGAGAGGAAATTTGATTATAATACGAACGCGCGCGAGCCTCGTCTGGATTAGGAAAAGTGCTCAACGATGAAAAGTTTTATGAGTACTCAAAGATAAACCAACCCTATTCGCATCTCACACCGAAAAAGCTGCATATTGAAATCTTTTAATGGTTACAATGTTTGTTCTTCGAGAACACTTGTAAATCTCAATTGTGTATCGATAAAAAGGATTAATTAATTTATCGTCGATGATAAAAATCATTGATAACCGGTTGTTTCACTGCGTGATACCAGAAGATTTCGAGGTCACCCGTTGTGCCACAGCGATGGTGGTGTATAAGATCGATAGAAGGGACAGCAAACGTGTGGGGAAAGAGAGATAGAGAGTTGGAGTTCGTATCCTGCGGATAAGGGAACGGCATCCATAAATTACGACGCAACTCTGGGCGCAGGGTAAAAGTCCTGTACAAGAGAGAACGGTACAGTTTGTGATAGGGACCCTCAGCGCGTACATGCCTGGAGCAACCAGCATCACTGGATACGACCCTCTTGCCCTTCTCGTCCTCCGGAATCGTGTCGTTCGTCGGGCAACTCTGCTCTGTCTCCCCGCTATGTCAATGTATAGTCTCGACTAGCGTATATATACTTTTCTATTGTATGCGCGCGATGTATATGTATATATGGGAGGAAGAGCCGAGATCCACCTCTTTCGTAACCCTGGCCCTTCGTTGTCCGCGGCAGCGACAGCCGCGAGCAGTTACCAACGAGCGAAGGGCCCGAGGGTAGGCGTGCTACCGAAACTATAAATTTTATCGTTAAGTTGTTTAGACCCGTGGGCCGTAAACAGTTTGCGTCTCTCGTTTCTGCCCAAGGGAGGTTGATTTCGAGCGACGCAACTCTCTAGTTCGTACTTCTTGGCGCTTATATACACTGTACATTTCCCACCCTAACGTCCATCTCTTTCTTCCTCTTTCTCTCGCGGTGGCTTGATCTATATATCCATCTTGACGACGCATTATTTGTACCTTGGATACTGTTTTATTTAATGTCGAGTACTCGTAGGTATCGCACAAATGAGGGAGAATCATTAAGAGATGATAAAACGTATTTTACTTGTCATTTCGTTCTTTTTTTTATCGTCGCAAGAGCTTTCCTAGTCTCCGTGTGGACCTACCCAGTCAGAGTTAAAGCGCGATTGGCAAAGAAAGAAAGAAAAAAAAAACTCTCTCTCGTGCCGGTTGCGTCGTCGTAGTCATCGTCGACGACGAGAGGGGGGGAATGGACGTGGGACGTGTTATATACGTAATATGGGTGGCAAGAGAGAACCAGGGGGATGTCTCGGGGGTGGCATAGGACGTGACACCGTTGGCTGGTGAGCGGTGTGCGACGCCAAACGCAGGAGTCTGCCAGCAAAGGGGATGAAGGGGGAGGCACGGAGGCCGCTCGGATTCGATTCCTCGAAAACTGTACGTTTTTCTCGCCGATAGAATGGCCGGGACGTCACCTGAATACATTATGTGTTTTCCACCCCTGGGGCTAGGATATTGAAATTTTTAATATCGAGGGTGGGCGACCGGCGGGAGAGTGAACGATGGAACGGGCGAACGGGAGAGAGGGGTCGAAACGGAAGGCGACGCGGGCTATGCGCGGCGCGGGGAGAGGAGGGTGGCTTTTTCTCTTCTATACTATGCCTCCGATCTGCTATGGCTATACGAACCCGACGGATGAAACCCAGAACGTCTATGGCCTCGCGAAACGTCCCTCACGCATTTACCCAACCCATACCCACCCACTCTGCCTCCTCGCGTCCTCTGTCGATCCCTTCTTTTCTTATATTTCGCTCTCCAACCCTACCACCCTCGATGGTGAAAAACACACGTGTGAGTGAACTTGCGTAGGGCTCGCCTGGGATACAGACTTTTTAGATATTTCTCGTCAGTTTTTTTTTTTATCATTTTTTTTTTATCATCTCTGAATTTAAGACTGCAGCTCTCGTAACACTGTCACAGTAATTGTAGTCAGAGTGTATAATAGACTACACCTTGAGGGAGATCGCGCGAGCGTCGTGCGCTTTGAAATGTTTTCGAGATGATAATCGCCAAAAACAATTTTTTTTTTTCTTCGCTTTCGAAAAGAGATGTGAAAATACATCTTTAGAGGAGAAAGAAATTTGTTGGGCTCAGTCTTGAAAAGATCGATATAATTTTTCTCCCTTATCCATTTCACGACACGTTTTTTGTACTTTCGAACCATTTTTTTATCCCGATAAAATTGCGAAAAACCGCAGATGCAGGATAGTATTTTGATAAGAAAAAGAATAAATAAATACAACGTAGAAAATATTCGGCAGAGTTTCGGAGTCTTTTTTTTACCCTTCCAAGAAGATGAAAAACATCAAAACTTAACAATACAAATAGTTTTCACATTTTGTTTTTAATGCAAATGAGAAGTTCGAAAAAAATGTTTTCTGTCATGTATTTTCATTAATTTTTTTCATATTAAATACAAATTCAACACAACTTTTGACCTAAAGTTACGCAAAACATTACAAACCGCAAAAAAAAAAGGTTCAACTAATAAGACGACATTTTTTTTCGATACGAATAATACGATTTACGCCGAAGATCGAAGATGGCAGCGCACAGTGCGTAGAGATTCGTCGAGGGGTGAATGACACGGGGGATAAAGGAATAAAAAAAAAGAATCGAGGGTACAGCCAATTTGCATGCCAGAGGCCTCGATTTATGACGTGAACCGATGCGTCGCATCGAATCCAGCGCGCGGGTCGTGTGCACGCATCTAGCGAAATCGATTGGGGGTTCCGTTTGGATAATAAACTGCTATTTCCAATTGTACAATTCGATATTCCACGGCCATATATCTCTGATCTTTGACCGAAACTGAGCACGTGAGCTCCATCAACGTAGATTATATTTTTAGTATGGAAATCCAAGTCTTCTCACCATAGCGTCAAAATGGATCAAAGCGCTCTGAGGCGCTTGACCTGAATTTTTCAAATGCGTTCAACGGAAGGGGCCTGACTCGTGCCAGAAATCCGTTGACCATCGGTCACTGTTCTGATGTACGCGTATGGACAGTTGCTCTCGCGAAGAGAGCGACCCATCCTCGTGTCTACCTGGATCACTATTATTGCAGGATGCTCAACGGATCCAGTTTCGGGGAAATGGCACGTGGCAGGTGTTGTTTCCTAGGCTACTATGATAAGTACAGAGCGGTCTAAAAATGCACATTCCAGATAGGTTGATCCATTTTTGAGCCCACAGCGAGGAAAAAGTGCTGCAACTTCTGTATCAGCCTGTAGACACAATACAGGCTGTACCTACTGTCCGACAATGGGATCGTCCCTTGGCTCGTTCGTACAAGATTGTTGAAAAGTACGTTCGTCCGCGGCTCCAGATAGAGAAAGGGATATGTAAAGCCCAAGAGTCCCGGCTACATATTGTATTATTTTGGCGCAACTATGGCGAAGGGTTCCTTTACGAAAAATGCTCGACGGCTATACCTGGACTCTATCGCGTTTGCGAAACCACTCCACGGAATAAAATAGGACGAGAGAAGACCCAGGGTACGATAATTCGGTCAGCGATGTTCCGCGGACGACATTGTTCAGCCAGCCGTTCGTGACGAAACGGCGCGTGCTCGAGGGATGAACTAACCCCCCCTTAGACTACAAGCGAAGACCTCAAAGGACGACCCACGCCGGAGGTCCAAGGCAACAAAAACGCATACTGACCGCGCGATGGCATTGGTTGGAAAAAAAAAGTGCGTATACGAATTCCTGAAGGGTCATCGAGGTGACCCTGGGCGTGCGGCTCGGTCCCGACCCCTTTTGGTGGTCAAAACAGGCGGAAACATGGCCTGACCCTCGTATATCAAATCCACAGGCTAAAAATTTTACGCCCGTGGCGCTCGATGGTGTCCTTTCGTATGCCAACTCATCCTGCTGAGCCCACGAAAACGACGACGACCCTCGACCTCTTCGGGGGGCGCTCGCTCTTGGATACACACCGACGTTCTTACCCCGTTCATCGTGTCCGATTAAATACAAATTCGTAACGAATAATAATCAGAAAGCTTTCTCGGCAACTCAAATATCATAAATTAGGTCTAAACTGCAAAAAGTGATGAGGTTTGCGAGAACTAACCTATTAGTTGAAATAACTAATAGTAAGTATCTCAACTACTATTTGTTCTTCGAACTTATCATTTTTTTAGTACCGATTCGTGTAAACATAACACTATTGGCGTATAAACTACTTGGTAGCGTTCGACCTGCGCACCCATGCTGCAGGTACTTATCACTTTTTACAACTACTTGGTGTCGAAACTCTATCGCGTCGCTTGATATTCAAATTCAAATAAATTGACTACATTTGCCTTTTGCTTATTTGCCGCCCAACCATTGGCACCAAATCTGATTTGGGACCAACAGATAGTTTCTATCAATATATAAACGTATTGATCCACTCGATAAACCCATCTGAAACAGGGCATTTGTACACGTAGACGAACACATCTTTGGTGGTAAAGCAGAAGTAATTCTTCGCCTGTGCGTGAACTATTGTTCGAAATGTTTAACGCTCGCAAGACACACGATGATCTCGAAGAGTTTAACGTATGTGTGCGCGCATCGTTAGTCCTTTTTTACTTCTCACTGCCGCTCTTCCTCCGACGTGTATATACGCCAGGCAAAGGCCTCGGGATTATATTATCCCGTGGTGCATGGATGCTGCCGCTGCTGTTGCTGGCTTCGAGGTCGTTTCGCGGGACGCCGTTAGCCCCGGCCAGAGAATATAGTAGTAGATAGTAACCAGCGTTACTAGTAGTATATGCATGTGCACCGCTCGTTACAGAGCTTCCACTCTGCAGATTCAATATTCTAACCAAAATCCCCGGGGCTAGAGGCAGATGCAAAACTTTGCCGGCGCGAAGCGTGTATGCTGGCTCGACGTTTCGCTGCTGCCAAGCTTCCGAGGCGGGAGGACGGAGGGGCGGTTTGTACGTAGCTATGCCGGTTGGTACCGCGAACGGCTTCAACGAACACGGTGAGGGTACCCAAAGCCGACGCAAGCTCAGCGCCAGAGGTCTAAAATTTCGCCGTCGTCGGTGGTAAACTTGCAGTCCACACACGGGAGGGACGAGAGAGGCGCACGAGAGTTACTTGACGGACTCGACGTGCTAACGTACAGTAAATTGCAAAAATCTACATCGGGAATATTTTTCCATTTTCGGTAGAGAGTTTGTCTGGACAGATGGAAAGGTAAATGGAAATAATGGTACCAGAACCGGAAAACCAGGCATTTCGATGATATTTCCAGGCTTGTTAGCGACAAGTTAAACGAAGAAGGGCGAATGGAAGGGGGTGGTTTTCCGTGAAATGCAAGACTGAAAGGGTTGTTTTTGCCCGGGTCGACTGTACTTCGAAGTGAAGCGCGGTATACACAGAACGCTGCACACAGAAGGAAAGGCCCGGGGCTATGGCTTCCCATCTTATCCTCTACCTTGTATACTCTGTATAGTTATACACGTTCTCCGCAGCCCTACCTCACTCACTCAATGACTGTACCGTTGGCGTAGTTGGATGTCTGTCTATGTTACGCGATATGGATACGCGAAATTCACTTCCGGAAAGCAACCCATCTTTACCCTCCTTTATTCGGCGGTAGAACCGAAATTCTTGGTTGTTGTAGATCACGAGTATGTTGCCCGTATCTTTCGAATTCTACATGAAGCACCTACTTCAATGAACAAAAATCGTCCAAAGCTTCGAAATTTGTGAAATTCCATGATTCAAAAAGTTCCAAAAGACTTGAACGATGTTGAAGAACCTACGATGCTTTATTCGGCTTTATATATGTATTCATTTAATCCCCAAAGCGCAAATATACGAAGGACAATGTCATGCTCCGGATTTGATGTTTGACGCGTCTCTAATGAGGTGCGCCGCGGCCCTGGAAGGTTCGCTTAGGTACCCATATAGTATATTATGTAGCCAGCATTCAGGTAGCCCAGATTTTTTAATAGGAAGGTACATATACGCTGTACCTTTGAGCTCAACCCTTCGCGGGTCCTTTTCCGTTACCTGAGTGTAGCCTCTCTTCGGGGCTCTTCGCTCGCGATTGTTACACGAACTGTTTCTGTGAGCCTTCTATCCCGAAAAAAAGTGTCCGCGAATGATCGCCCATGTGTGCGCGTGTGCATGCGAACCGAAGAGATTGAAATTCAAATGAGACCGCGAGCATATTCTAATTCCGCGTGTGGCAACCCCTTTTTTTTTTTGCCGAATGATCCAAGAGGGCCCACGCAGCTGCTTCGCGCCGGCCGAAAATTGTATATACCGAATGCTTTCGTTCGACGTTTTTTTTTTTTTATATATCCCTTTCTGTATCGACGAGTCTCCTCGTGATCCGCAACAATCGACACGTATACCCGGAATGGAAGAACAGAAAAAGTGTTCAAAATTCAAATGTATGAGACTGCTAAATCCAGCCGCGGCGCAATATAGGGGTGACGAAAGAATATCGTTGTACACAGTGCCGGCATCGTCTCGGGATCGGGACACGCGATCGATTTTGCATAGGAAAATAGTAACTCCGCTGTGGGCCGTTGCCGCGAGTGCCGTAGAGCGCGAGAATGAAAAAAAAAAGAAAAAGATATTTCCATCCCTTCGCGAACGGCGTCGAAAACGATTATTTCTCTTCCTAAGCCTACTCACCCTACATACATTTATTGCCTGACTCGACTATACAACTACGAAACGGAATACGGTGTATATGCATGCAAATACAGATTTATCTCGGTCGCAACGTGAAATCCTTACGATGCAACAGCAGCGATACCAGAGTATCGCTCAACGCCATCGATCTCGCGGTTTTCTTCAAGGGATTCAGCACTCCTCTTTTCTCTATATTTACCGAGCGTACACGCAGAAAAAGCTTTTGCTTACTCTGATTCGTCAGATATTGAAAAACTTATCTCCTCTCCGAAAGATAAAAAAAAAAACATCTGGAACGCAAAATATGTGGTACGCGGTCTGATACATCCTTTAGGCATTTTGTTTTTTTTTGGATTCGAAGTTTAAGGAAATACGTTGGTGATGTTGCGCGAGGATTGAGCAGCGACGGATACGCGCGCGAGCGTGCGGCAGCCTTGAGGAACGTCAGATTGACGGAACAAGAAAAGAATAGACGAAGAAGAGCGGAAGAAGTAGCAGCAAAATGAGAACGGTCTCGGGCGTTGTTGCCACCCCTCCCGTCTTTACCTCGGGGTTTTGCATAATCAAATCCCCCAACAACGCATCAGAATGCCGGAGTGTATACGACGTTGTAGTGTATAACGTCGGTTTTATGCGTGAGAGATAGGAGACAGGGTACAAACTCGTGGATACGAAGAGAGAGGCAAGTTGGAAAATTCAGAGCATGCGGAGCCTCCGAAAAATGCAGTTTAGCGTTTCCCATGGATTTCCCCGGCTGGTGTACTTGGCAGGTTTGGACCCCATCGCTGCCATAGCACGCGAGAGCCAGTAAATTCGCCCCTCGCGGAAAGGAAATTCCGGAAATAACTGAAAACACCCGGACGGAGTTTCTCGGTCTATCGTTTTCGCGACCTTCGTAGCACTGTTATCCAGTTCCATATCATACGAACGATAGCTCCCTCTACCCCCCTTCCAAATTCTTCCCCGTCGGACATCCCGTACTCGCACCTCCAGGCAATCGCATTCGCACAAAATGGACGTTCTACAATTTTAACAATTCAAAACTATGCTGACTAATACTCCGACGAATATTTTTCGTTATTTTGTTACAACAAAAAATGATGCACGAAATTATGCATATAATATTTATTTTAATGCTAAATATATGTTTTTATTTCACACCGTTACTTTCGTAAATAAATTCTTTTATTTATTTCGACAATATATATGGCGATAATGGATTATGAATTAATATAATAGTAGTAATGGAAATTTATTAGTCCTGAAGACAGTGTGTATTTACGAAATATATAATGATTTTTATTTTTTTCACAATAAATTGACCGAAATTCTTCAGTCTGATTATTCCCGATGTTTTTAACGATTCAATGCAATTTTCATTTTTCCGGTTTGAAACAACTGGTATATTTTATTGATTTTTTAGTAGAAAATAAATGAATGAATAAATAAAAAGAAAAAGAAGTAAATAATTTAATTTTTTTTTCTATGAATCGTTCAATTAATATGAAACGTTAAAATAATTATATCGTACGTCTGTCAATATCGTTCGATGATATTAAAATAATTTCTTCTCGTGCTTTTAATTACCAATTAATGCTTTTAATTATTTCATCGTCACGAAAAATAATGCAAAGTCTTATTCATATATACTGTGTATTATTATTGATTTTCATTCAAACATTTGTGATTTTTCTCCATGTTACGCTTTTATTTCAATTCATAAATTTGTTCAAACAAAAATTAATTTGTTTTATCTTGTATTTTTTTACATTATTAATTTTTCATATAGAAACATTTTTCCCATAAATCATCAAACAAATAAAAGCCATTAGCATAATAATGTCGTATAACCGCCAATACAGTTCGATGATATTAAAATATGCGTGCTCTTCGAACCCCCTTGGTGCATCAACTAAGATTTCCCAAAGATCGCATTTATCTCGTTACGAGAATAAGCGACAGGGGGATAAAGAACCGTGGGGCGGAGAGGAGAGGGGGCGGGAGGGGGTGGGGGCGAATGACAAAGAGTGCGAGCTTTCTCGCAAGATATAGGAGGAGAAGCGAAAGAGAGAATATCTTTTTCCACGGTATACACGACGGTACGTCACAAGCCTATACATGTAGAACGAAATGGAGGGTTGGATGGACGGTTTTGGGTGTTATCGCGGAAGTGCTCTTGGCGTTGAAAATTCCGCGGCATTGCGGGACATCGTATCCAACGGACGGGTATATCCGCGCCCAAAGGGCCGATCCCCATATAGGACATATATACAATATAGCTCTCGCGTTCTATGCCGTGCTATCTGCGCGTACGAAATAGGGGGCGCCGGTAAGGAGGATGGAAAACCATAAGATACGAGGATAAAGCGAGAAAAGAGAAGTAGTTTGAAGCCACCCCTGCGGACGAGAATACCCCGGGGGGTTCGCGCCGGGACCCTCGTCAAAATGGACGCTAAGCCCGTATAACTCTAACGGGATTTTCGATCGTGGGCGGACGTGCGAGGGCCGGGAATGGGAATGAGGGGATGGCTGACTGGATGGGCTCTTCTCTACCCTCCTACGTCGTGTATGTGTAAGTCTTATACGTACGCGGTTGGATGGGCGAATCCTTCAAGATGGCGGCCATAAGGGATGGTTGAGGGTGTGCGAGAGTTCCCGGAGAGGCAATATATCAGAAAGAGACCCCCCCGCCTCCCCTAGTTCTCTCGCAAACCCCTCGCACACGCGAGAGAAGAGAACGAGGCGAGTTGTGCTTGCCGAGAGCTTTCGCCCTCACGGTTCCCCATTCGCCTCAATGTTAGCCGTTACCATACCACCGTTACGCTACTATCTCGACTCTGAGCTCCCCATACCATCATCCTCCGCCCCCCTGCGCTGCTTCCATTTCTTTCTCTGCTGGGCTTATTTTTCCTCTTCGACAGTTCTACCGACTAAAGCGACAAGGCAAACTAAGCTGGTCTCTGGCTCTTCTTTCTCCGGAATATACACCAAAGCGCTAAACAGGCGGAGCATCCTTACGATGGTTCCGCGTGGCAAGGACAGAGTGTCCTTTCGCGTAAGGGGAACGGCGAACGAGACTTTCAAAATGATCGGTAGTGCAGACACCCTCCGATTGCCCTTGGCGTACAGGAAATAGTGAATATTCCAACGGAAAAACATTCGAATGAGGCTGACTTTTTTTTTTTTTTTTTTTCGATTGTGGAGAAATGGCGTATTTATTATCAAAGACCGGGGACAGTTGAAACACTGCGTAAATCGACAACCACGCAGTAAAAAAAATTAGGAACTAAGGGAGACCGGAGTTAATTGAAACAAACGCAGTGGAATAATGGGAGTTTTCACGCGATGAATATGGCATTCTATGAAATTACTTGCCATTGTAGGGGTGGCCGGGGTTAGTTGAAACAAAAGACAAATCGACAATCGCGCTGTAAAAAAGATCGGAGGTCCAAGGGTGACCGGGGCTACTTGAAACAAGCGGTGCGAAGCAGTCGGAACTTTTACGCAGTGGCACTCTATGGAATTACTTGCCATAGTATGTTATTCCATAGAGTGCCATATTCGATTCTTCGATTTTTTTACGGCGCCTTTTCCAATTTGCCCCGTGTTCCGACTACCCTCGGACGCCCCTAGTATAGGATTGCTTACTCTAGTATGCACTCTAATTCCTTAGAGTGGCATACTCGCTGTGTGGAAACTTCTTCGATGTTTTTTACAGCGCAGTCCCGACTAACCCTGTGATTCGATTAGCCCCGGTCTCCCATTGCGTTTATTCCCCTTTCTCGTTTAATTTTTGCTATTCTATAATATACGAATGATGGAAAAAATATACTATGTTACAGTAGATAGGTATTCCGTTGATGGCGAGAAGCAGGCAAATCCGTTGATCCACGGTAAAAACCGAGATCCGTGAAGAGAACGATAAAAATGTGAAGAAGCGAGAGGCGGCTTTAGCGCCCGCTGAGAAATATTAGAATTTTATTGCGCGGCTCTGTTTTTTTTTTTTTTTTTTCGCGGCAGTGCTCCTCTCTCTAACGCTTGAGAATTTCTTTGCTCGCCGGTGTTGCTTCGCGACCGGGGTCTACATGAACGGGGGAACTTCAACTGCTAAAAACGAGGCGAACTGTACGCAGCGCGAGCGGCATTTACACGTACCCGCTGAGCCGTATGAAAGCTTTTGACTTTCGATAGAACGAACGAACGAGCGGAAAAAAGAAAAGCTGCCGGATCGCAGAGGTTTCGGCGGCGGTCGTCGCGTTGCGAGAGGATAAGGAAATTTCACCGAGCGTATATGAGGCGGGGGGCCATAGAGGGTTGAAAAAAAGATTGCTGAAGGAAAAAAAGTCTTCGAGGCGTAAAAGAAAAAGCGGGGTCGCGCGCGCGAGGTTGTGTCGACTGCGACGTTCCTCTCTCGTTTTCCTCATCCCGGTTCACCCCCCACCCCCTCCCCTCCGGACCCCTGTCGACGACGATGGGGCGAGCATCAGCTGGGCCACGAAGAGAGGAATATACAGCCCGAGATGGAGACAAACGAAGCGGGACGGAGAGGGAAAAGCAAAAAAAAAAAAAATGAAACGAAAAAGCGCGAGTGGAAGCTTGAGAGAGAGGAAGAGAGAGACTCAGTCGGACGGGATCGAATGAAAAGCTCCGCGAGCTCTCGCCGAGAGCAAACATCGAGCGTGTAATTCGCTCTTTAAAGAACACTTGGACGATAATTAAGCCGACATGGGGGGAGAGGGGTAGAGGCATGCGAGGGGCGGAGGGAAGGAAAAGGAAGTATGTATGAAGACGGGGTGAGGTCGAAGGGGTTTGGTAGTCTGCGAGGAGGACCGCGTACGTGTGAGTCTCGCGGAGGTAAAAAAAAAAGAAAAAGAAATGATAAGAGACGGAACGAGTCGTCGAGTGAAAAGGAATGAGGGAGAAAACGAGAAACGACGGGGGTGAGTGGGCGAGGACGGGCCGCGCGCACTCTGAAAAGATCCTTTTCTGTTTATTTTTCGTTACCCCGGCATGGAAAGACACGTGGTGTGTGGTTTTAATTAGCACCGGGGATGCATTTTCACAGGCATCCCAACCCCCCGGTAGTGCTCCGTTATATGCGTATATATCAACTCCCCGCCCTCTTCTTTTCCACGCTGCACGCAGAGTCAAGCCGACTGAAGAATCTCGTGGGGGCTTACAATTTACCTACCCCCCCCCCCCCCCCCCATCGCCCATGTTTTACCTGCCACCCTCGTTGCCTACCCCCGACTCATGTATTCGCTTTTTTTTTTTTGCTAGAGTCTTTGCTTTTTTTCGCTAAAGTCTCTAACGCTACACTTTTCCTGCTTCGAGATGCGTTTTTCAGTTTTTTTTTTTATTTTCTTTGTATACTCTGCGTTTGGTCACGAGACCCGATGAATATTCTATAAATCTCACTAAATCGCGTGGACGTTGGGTTGGTGTAATATCTTTTTAATGTAACGGTAGATCAGCGAAAATCAGCGAAGAAAAAATAGATTAGCTATAGCCTCGAGACGTCGAGAAATTAATCTTGTTACATCGATTTTTTAAAATTCATCTTTGAATTATTATTATTTTGAATTTTTTTTTTCAAAATCTTCGGGAAACAAGAAAATACATTTCTTCAATCTTATCAAATATTCATATTTTTGTTTTATAATGAAAAAAAAAAAAAACAAAAAATGCAGGATAAATTATTAGACAGAATTTTCGAAACATTTTTTTTTTTTTTTTTTTTGGAATTGTGACAAAACTATGAAAAATTTGAAAAATGCATAATAACGAGTTATCCATGCAATTATGATTTTTTTTCGATATTTTCCAACTCAGGCGCATATCGTGTTTTACAAAAAAAAAAAAAAAACGCGATATTGGATATTCGACGGAGTTTTGGAACCATTTGCTTGGAGAATCGTTACAGGACAATAAAAAAAATTGTAAAAAACTGAGTAACGGAGCATCCATGCAATTTATTTTTCTCATATGGAAGAATTCCAAAAACAGTAAAAAAAATTCAATAGCATTTCAAAAATAAAATAGTTCAACCCGCGTGTATTTTTATTCGCCCCGAATACGATTCGCGCCAACAATTTTGTTCCAAATTTAACTAGAATATTGATATTCTGTTAAAAAAAAATATTAATAATGTATCGATTTGTCGATATTTTTGTAAACATGAATTTCTTCAACTGCATTACGATCGGACTTACGTAAATTCAATTACGCTAATTCGCGTCTTACTCCCACATAAAAACGTCTGGTCGTTGCGCTCGTCGATGCGAAGCAGCAAAAAAAAAGCATGAAATCACCCACATCACAGCAGAAAGCGCGAGGGCTGTGGTCGGGAGGGTTATAAAGAAAACGAAGCGAATGGTTTGAAGAGCGGCACACGTAGAAGTGCGCGAATCGGGTTGCGAACAGGTCGAAACATTGTTCGAGGTCACCAACGCGTCGCCAATTTGAGAACGGTTAAGAGTCGAGAGGGCCAACTCAAGAAAAAAAAAAAAAACAAAAGAATCGTCGTTGTGCTCTCTCTCGATTCGTTTTTTTTCTCTCTCTTCTCTCGTTTCAAAAACTGTGCGCGACTCTCCTCGTCTATGTCCCCGTCAATGCGCGGAGTTACCCGTCGGCCGAACCTGCTGAATATCCGCGCGTTTTATACATCGCCGAGTTTTTATATACCCCACGCCCCGTCGCCCATGAGTTAATTTTTTTATTAGCTTGAAAACCACTCGACACTCGTCGCCGTCGTCGTCGAATAAGTCGACGTCGTCGTCGTCGTCGTAGTTCGTGGAGGATCTCTCCCTCGTAAAAAGGATCGTCCACCCCCTCCCTCCGGGCGTCTCTCACCCCTTTCCATCTCTTTCTCGCTCAACCGCGCGGTTTTCAGTCCACCATTTCTCTCCCATTCCTTTGCGTCTCTTTCGTATCGCGCACTTTCGCGTACTCGGGGCAGCAATACCCGCGAGCCAAGCCTCTGCCTATGACTCCGTCATTTTCTACGGATATACACTTCTCCGCATCGCTTTCTCTCTCGCATCTACTTTCTCGCACTTATTTTTCTTCCTTTTCACGACTCAACCGCTCAACGCGCGCCTCTCGGTCGTTTCAGGTTTTTTTCCCTCGAAACCCACCCCCAACCCCCTTCCCCCCTCCCCCTCGAGCCGAGAGCCTCGCGAGCCGCACATAGAATATAAGCTCTCAACGAAAGGAACTCCGCGTATATTCATACGGGGCATTGAATTATCTAAAGCAAATTTAAGACGCTATTCATTATTTTTTTTTTGTATGTCACGATGCCAGTTACCCGTATAACTACACTCAGTCTTCGTAATCTTAATTAACTCATTCATTCCATAAATTTTTGTGTTACAGATACGTAAATGGTGCAACGAGACTCGAAAATCGGCGTGGAAATAGACGATGAAGAAAAACGAAGCACTCGTCTTGTGCATCTTAACGAAGTTTCTCGAACGTCGAGAAGTCTCTTACATATAGCGAACAAAAAAAGGGAAAATCTATGTTAATAACGAAATGACGCAATTAAGATATCGCGTTGAATAGTCTGTGAGGCTAATAACGAGCTCTCGCGCATAATCTTCGAGCCTTAAGATTGTAAGAAAGGACAAAATAAAAGCAATAAAGGAGTTTGGCACAGTCGAGAGAGTTCTGAAACTTGGTAGGGGTAGAAGAGGAGGAGGGGCGGAGGGGGGGGGGGGGGGTGGAGGGCGAAAGCAAGACGTTTACCTTTTTTTTCGCTCACTTTCACTCTTCCGCTATATAACACTCTCTTAAACTTTCTCACTCTTTCCCCGACGTACCAGCGGCAGCAGGTGAAGGAGTCAAGAACTTAAGACCTTAAGCAGCGCCCGACCACGAGCCCGCGGGGTGCTTAGAAACTCTTAAAGGGTGCTAAACTCGTTTCTCGCGCAAGCACGCGCCATTCATTATAACGAGAGCCAAAAGTATATATACATATAGTATATTATATATATGTATATATCTATCCAAAAGGAAATTGAATACGCGAACGTCCGTCGAGCTCTCCGGGGCCTTCGCGTGGGCTAATTCTTTCCATTCGCAAAATCGTGTCGACGAGTTCACGAGTGGAGACACCGGGGAGGTTCCCGGCTACTCGTTTATGCGGAACAGGCTTGACCGGTGCATTGAGAACGTCGAGACGTCGAGCAATTTTCATCCCTTAACCCTTCACGTACAGGAAACTTTTCTCCGTCGCGTACTACGTTAGTTTATTTTTCTCATAATAATAGCGCGACAATGCAAAAAAAAAAAAAAAATCACTTCGAACCACTGAAAAACGATACTTCGAGAGTATTCTGTAATTTTTTTCAAAATTTTTTGACGAATTTTTATAGTTAATTGGATCATTTGAAAATAATAAACTGTTGAAAAATGCCGAAGACGTATTTATTTCTTAGTTAGATGCAACGATGGACCGTTAGAGCATACGGTTTAGTGAAGCATCTCGAGCACTTTAAGCAAACGTGGCGATAATTCAAATGAACAATACGCTCGTGTGTTGTCGCGAAAGATTGCAATTGAAACATTTTCTCACATCGTTCAAAACGACAAGGAAAGATTTTGGGTAAGTGTACCCAAGGAGGGCGGCGAGGTAGAACCTCTGTCGGTTCATAACGGACCACTTTTCTTCTGGGCCTTCGCACCGGTAATTCCATTGGTGGAGCCATTGGTGACCTCAACCTCCTCAACTGCCTCGGCGGAGACACCTCAACAGGAGGCGTCAGAGGCACCCCAACAGGAGGCATCAGAAGCACCTCAACAGGAGGCGTCGGAGGCACCTCAACAGAAGGCATCAGAAGCACCTCAACAGGCGGCGTCGGAGGCACCTCAACAGGAGGCGTCGGAGGCACCTTAACCGGAGGCATCAGAGGTACCACAGTAAGAGGCGGTGGAGGTACCTCAACAGGAGGCGTTGGAGGCAACTCAACAGGAGGCGTCGGAGGTACCTCAGCAGAAGGCGCCGGAGGTACCGCAGCAGAAAGCGCCGGAGGCAACTTACCCGGACGCGTCGGAGGTACCTCAACAGGAGGCGTTGGAGGCACCTCAACAGGAGATGTCGGAGGTACCTCAGCAGAAGGCGCCGGAGGCACTTTAACCGGAGGCGTCGGAGGTACCTCAGCAGGGGGCGGTGGAGGCAGCTTACCCGGACGCGTCGGAGGTACCTCAACAGGAGGCGTCGGAGGCACCTCAACAAGAGACCTCGGAGGCATCTCAAACACCTGAGATGGTTGAGGATTCTCGCTCCCCCCTCGCTTCTGCCTCATGGCAACCATTTGTGGCCACCACCCGTGGCCAAAATAACTCGCATTTTCGATATACAGTAAAAGCCCCGTATTCTTAACTCGACGGGACTCGCGAGTAATGCAGTTCGGAGAAGTCGTTGTCATGGTGACGAGTTGAAATAAGGGAGTGGTTGAGTTAAGAGGAGTTAAGAATACGGGTGTTGTACTGTATGTAGCGTTGTCGCTTTATTCGTTGTCTGATTGGCTTTCGTACGAGCCTGAAGCTGGTGGCGTTCGATGAGGAGCTTCAGTCATATTGTATTTTAACAGTTCTTTGACAAACTTTGAGAGTGTGATATATAAAATTTAATCTACTAAAGACAAAAGAACAAAACTAAATAGAGAGATAAGGATATGCGCGCGCAGCGTTCGATTGCTGCTATTAAAAAATAGAAAACTAAATAGAGAGGCAAGGATACGCACGCGAAGCGAGCGATCGCTCCTAGTTATATTTAAAAATGCAAATAAAAAAACAAAATGACGTTTAAAAAAAAAAATTAAACGTGATACGAAAAAGGTAATGTTTACTTTTTGGGAAGGCACCGTTCTTTCTTCTTCTCCTCTGCTGCTCGGCCCAGCTTCATCCTACGAACTTTCTGACCAACCTTCTAGAATCCAAACTTTCTTTAGTTTTAGCCCCGGTATGTCTCGTTCAGTACCGATTATCCGATTTTCCTGTCGCATCCGAACATGAAAACTGGCCGACGTGAACATTATTTTGACGCGATAAAAGTCTGAAAAATAAAACAATGGCTGGTAGCGGTAGAAAGAAAAAAATGTTCGCACGACCGATATAAAGCAAACGGCTTACAGTTGATCAAATTATTTTTTTGTAGGAAATAATCAACCGATCGCCTCGCGATCAGCTGACCGCCCGATAGCGAGCTCGGCAAAGAAAACTTGTTTACAAAAGAATTACACGAATATAATTCCACTTTCTCAAAAAAGAAGAATTGAGAAGGATATTACATGCAAGAAGCACTTATTAGCAATTTTCAGAGTAATTGTAATGAGCAATGAGAAAAATAGCTATGAGAAAATATTACCCCCCATGGAAAAAAAGTATATGCATAAATATAAAAATTAAAAGACTTTTCTTGCAAAAAAATTAAAAAAAACGCCGCCAAGTACCATCAACGTGGTTTGTTAAAAAAAAATCAAAAAAGCTAATTAGGATTATTTTAAAAATTCAAGAAAAGGTATATTTAAATTCCAGTCCAAAACTTCGGCATTCCTTAATCAGTTGATAATTTTGATATGTGTTCTAATTTTCGCAATAAGTGAATGAACATTTGTAAGGTAAAATTTTAACACAAATAACATTAATATATGCGTAATTTTGTTGATGCGTAAAATTTAAACATTAATATATGCGTATAATTTTGTTGTAGCAATCGACGCATAGAATCACTTTGTAACATGCAATCCCCTGATTTGATTGATACCGCGTCTCCTGATAAATTTATTAGTACAGAAAAATTCTTGTTGCCCAAACCTAACAATTTTTCTTGGCGAGCTAATACGATTTCCGGCTCTGTTTGCCCAGCATTGCAATGTAAACTTAGTTTCATACTTTCTTTTTTTCAATGAAAAAGATAAATATGGTGCGGTTATAGATCGAGAGCGAGAGTGTCACGAAAAAAAGATTGATAGGTACGCTTGAGGGTATGTGGGGGTGAGGGACAGAGATCGACGTGGCAAAGTCATAGAGTTTGCTTCGCGGAATTTTCTCACCCTGGTCCCGAGGGCAGGTCACCCTCGCGTTAATGCAAAAAGAGGCTTCAAGCTCTGGATCTTAAAGTGTGCGTGAGAAGGAAAGCTGGGGGGAGGAAGGAAGGCCGGGGGGGGGGGGGGGGGGGGAGGAGAGCCCAATCACCGACACAAATAAATCGTTCTTCGTCTCGTCCTATTTATCCCTGTCACTCTCTCGCCTGCGAATCCTTCAAGAGTAACCACGTTGTGCCGCATGCGAATGAAAAAGAACGAGATCGACGGGATACGCAAAACGAAGGGTGAACACAAGAGAGCGATGGAGCGAGGGGCAGAAGTTGATCTCCAAGATCGTCGTGAAACGTCAGCCCGCGCATTACGTAATGTAAAATCAATCATACCTCATACCGAACGCGCGAGAAATTCATTCGAGCAATTAGAAACGTCCGGGAAAGATAGGGTTGTACGATAACCTCTCCCCTTGGAAGCGATCTTTACTTTTTTTTTCATATTTCTTCTTTTCTTCGATCCCTGCCTCTCTAGGCCCCCGTTGTAAATCGACTCTAGGCGCGCGTCATTAAGTGCGCGTAAACTTTCGCCAATTAATCTCCCCGCTAATTATTAAGGCATATAGGTAGAAGGCGAGAGGGGATGGTCTGAACGAGGCGGTTGCGATGCCAGGTAAAGGGTGGTTGCAAGGCGCCAGCCTCCGTTCTGCACTATTCTATACGCGATCTACATACGCTATACAGATATACATATATCGGGTATATGTATGTACCCGCGGTAGGAAACGTCGGTGCCCCCTTTTCTTGCGCGTGTTCTAGGCTTGTGGGACGCGACGAGTAAATTGATTAGAATTAAAGGGTTGGGCGCGTTCGCTAAGGGCACAGGAGGGTGTGAGGTGGGATGCTTGCCGAGGGTTTGCCGCTGCTCGGTGCTTCGAATAGTAGGTACCACGGTACAACGTGCGAGCTTCGCGGTGACCACAGCCTCGACGCTGATTGGTGGAGTCAAGTTTGTGGCAAGATGGCTGCTCGCCGCTTTGCAAAAGGGGGTGCGATGCTGCCTCTGCGTCGAGGGCGGCAGGTATAGTACCTACTACATGGTACACTCTCTCTCTGTCTCTCTCTCTCTCTCTCTCTTCTCTTCGCTCTTCTCCTCTCCTTCACCCTCAAACCCTCTTCTATTCTCGGTTTTGCGAGAGCAGAAGCGGCAGCAGCAGCAGCAGCCCGCGCTGGTACCGGGCCTCGGTAGTTCCTTCTTCGTCTCTACCCCGTTCATACCCGTTCGCTCTATGGCCTCTAAGATGCTTCCAGCAACCTACCCCGGCTGGCACTATGTGCCAAATAGATGTATGTACCGTGTACACCCGCCAACCAGTTCGAAACAATGCCGGTCGTTGCACAGCGAAAGAGGAACCCTGGCAATGCCACCCCACATCCACCCTACTCCCCCCTCTGCCTGCATCCCTTGCTACGCGACTATCCTCATACCTTTCCCACCTACACGAGCACTATCTCTGCTTATTTCTAGTTCACTCGGTAGTTGGCTCAATTCTCGTCTCTCTCGATCCAAAGTCTCTTCTCCCCATTTTACTTGTCTATTCCCCGTCCTTAGTTCGTGGAAAATTCTCTGTCTCGCATTCCCTAATAAAGCTTTCGTCTTTCCCCTCTTACATGCAATAAAGACATACATATACATCTATCTATATATATGTATATCTATATATCTACATCTATCTATCCGTAGCTATTCGGTTGTGTTGAGAGAAACAGCACCCGCAGGTACCGCGAGGTAAGTACGTCCCACCCCTTCCCCAACCAACCCTTGCATCCTTCCTTCCACCCTTTCTCGGCTCGTCTCACCGTGCGTTTCGTTCACTCAAAGAGAATGTGATAATACGAAGAACTTTGCCTAATGAGTTAATAGTAGGTACCTCACTCTATACTTTGCTCTCTACCACCTCGTTTCCCCGGGACTTGGCGAATAAATATACGCGCGGATTCTACGAAGTAACTGCGGTACATGTGTACACGCGATGATGTACGTGTGTCGAATACGAGAAGAACTTTGGTGTACCCCGACGTTACTATCTGTCGTACGAAATCTTCGAAGGGCTCATCGGATTAATGGTAACTAAAACAATTGGCTTCTCCGAGAAGCTTAAGGTCGAAGCTATCTTTAGAAACTTTAGTCGCCCCGGAAGCGATTGTTATTTAGTTTATGTATTTTTTTTTATGATTATCAATACACCGAACGAGTTTAGGACACAGCAGATTTTTAATTGGTATCGGGTGCAAAAAAAAAACATCGAAAAAAATGGCATCGAAAGCGGTGCGCAAGTATTGTTGCAAGAACTTCATTGCAGCACCCCGTTGTGATTTTTTGTCCCTTAAATACAGCGTTTCGTTTTATTATTTCCAACTTATATAAAATTGGGAAACTGCAAATACAATTGAAATCATAATACATTTCGTTAACACCATTAAGTCGTTTGTTTTATTGAATCAAACCATTTTTTTGTTTTGTATTTTGTTCCGCGAAGCACGACAGGCATCGCGATATTGCCGATATTCATTTGAAAATTAGAGACATAGCTATTCGAAAATGTACCGACGAATAAATATGATTGCCCAACGCCGTTTAAACGAATCTTTCGCTGAAACGACAAAAATGTTGATTGTCCAACAGATTCTCGTCGACTGACAAAAATAAATGTCGAATAGAGTGCATTTTTTTTTTCATTGCCAATAAACGATTCGTGTGAACGTCTGCGACCATTGGTGTTGGCCATCGATTTTTTTTATCGGTGTACAGAAAATCGAAAGATTTCGCGAAAAATTATCAACAATTTTTCGCTGTAAGAAACTTTCATCTTTTCATCAAATATTGAAACTCGATAATCAACAATGCAAAAAAAAACACCTGTCAAAACGTAAACGTAATCAAACTTGATGTAACGACAGTTGTATTTAAAAATCGATTTACAAAAAAAATACAGTTGTATCGAAATCGGTTAAAAAATCGATTTACAAAAAAAAGGGAACAAATACAAAATAAAAATGTTCCACCAAAAAAATCCGAATCAAAACATTAATTCCGCATACAACAGATCGATTTCATCCTTGTTATTATTATTATTATTATTATTGTTATTTCATTGTATTTTATGCGTAAAAAAATTGTTTTTACAAATACCAGACGCGAATAATTAATAAAAAATATTTCTGTAAAATGATAAACAAATAAATACTTTATGCTTAAAAAACAATAATTTCATTAACAAATCAAGAATGTCAAAAAAACAGTTACCAAAAAAAAAAAAACTATGAATAAAATAATAATAACGCGCGAGTGACACGGGAAAGTGTGTATTTCACGGAATCCGCGAGAGAAGATTCACGAAAATGCGAGAGGGCGGTGGGGAGGGGGGGGGGGGTTAGGGGGGAGAGGAATAGGAGAGAAAAGTGCAACCAATAATTTTATTTTCCGCGATAAAGCACGGGGCCTCCCGTAGACGACGAGGTGGCAGCGACGCGGTGAAAGAGAGCATTGGGGGGTATGGGTTGCTCGTTCCCGTCGACCGGCACGAGACGAGCAGCACACAGGAGAAAGGTGGAGAACGAAAAAAAAAAAAAGAGAGAGAGAGAGAGAGTAAGAGACCGAGAGAACGAGGATGAGGTGCAGTGACGGTGCAGAGAACGAGAGAAAGAAAAGAAGAAAAAAAAAAAAAAGAAAGAAAAGAGCGCGCGGTTGCGGAGTAGGAGTAAAAAGAAGGTGGAGGATGGTCTCGGGGACCGCGAGAGCGCGTATCTTTAGTAAGTAAACAGAGCGCCTTATGAATTTTAAGCAGCACCGCGTCGCGGCGCACCGACGAAAGCGTTTTTCCTTTGAACAACCTTTTATATACGAGACGAAAACGTGGGGTAAAGAAGGCCAACGCAATTTTAGGGACAACAACGGGAGGGAGGGTACGATCGCGTAAGGTAGATGCCGGTTGAAGATTGTGTAAATAACCTATGTTCGCGGTTTTGGCACTTTTACGCTACGATGCGCGATGTTTTGTAGCGCGTGTACCAAACGCGAAGTTTCATAGATTTCGTGGACAAAGGTAGTTGGATATTCAAAAACGTTTATGGACGATGGCAAGTTACCGCGAGGCTTGTTTTGATATTGATTTCCGGGCACCGTTGGCGCACACATATATATATATATATATATGTATACATATATACAAACGCATACATAGGGACGTTATAGCGGGGCGGCTATCTAAGCATTCTAATGGGGCAGGACGAGGGATTCTGCGCGTTGCCAGGCACACGTGTCTCTAATGATTTTAGTGTACCAGCAGGAGATAGCTACATAATGTGCGTTGGTACCCCCCCAGGTATAGGGATATACATAGTACATAAGAGGTTGTAGCGAGCCGGGATAGAACCGCACACGAGAGAGAGAGCACATAGAGCTTTTACTCCTCTGTACGTTCACCACCGGGAACGCGAGAGGATGAGAATCCGTGATATGGGGTCCCGGAGAGTGGGGGAGGGGGATTTTCTCGGTGTAATATGTCGAGGTGGCGCAACGACGACGGGGGTAGCAGGCCTTGTGGGATTCTTAATGGCAAGAGAGGCCTCCGAGGTAACACCGAGGCTATTAAATGCACGCACTATCCCTTCTCCCACTCCCCCGATGTATATAACGCCTGTATACGCGAAGCACCGAAGCGAGGCGAAGAAGCTTTCTCCTCGATCGTCATAAAGATTGCAGAATAATTCATGCGAAAAATCAGTGCAAGCTTATTACAATGAATTGTTTACACTCCCGGATCGCGATACCCTCTTTTTTTAACGTAGTTAATAAGATAATAGCCTTTTTTTTTTACGAAATTTCTATGCCGGATAATGTTTTCTATGGAATCGTTGCGATCTCATTACTGTTTGTTTTTATCGTAAAACATTTTTTCGCACGTTTTTAAAGCCACACATGGGTTTGATAGACTCGATGTTTTTATTGTTGCGAAAATTTGTTGAAAATAAAGATTTTTACGTCGATACGAAAAATTCTGGAGGTTAAATGATGTTAAAGAACTAAAACAATTTTTTTAATTATTTTCGAAATTTTTTCACGTCGCTCGAGTCTAGCAGAGCCATGTGTGGTATTTCGGGATTAATTAACGGCTACTTGTGTAGTATTTGAAGAATGTGGATTAAACTTTTTTTCGCGCAGTTATATAATTCTTATTTATAGAAGAATCAACGTTTGACACGTTACAGTACCTATTTCTTTTTTTTTTTTCAACTCCCTTCGATTCGAAAGAGCTTTCGGGGTTCCTACGAAATCTGATTGGTGGACCCCTGGCCACGCCCTACATATAAGGGTGGCTCGCCCAAGCACTATCAACCCTTGTGTGCCTCGCTCGAGCGTGAATACACTTATGTGCCCGGGGAACGGTATATATGTATTTACGGATCGGGGATTTCCAAGTACATATAGTACGATACATGGACTTCGAGCGTACAGGTCCAAGGTAAAACGCGAAAAGAAACTATCTCTTTCGCTTTGAACGCGAAAAACATTCTTTCATATTCCGTACTGTCCGTACGGAATTGCACATAATAGTATAATTGGTAACGGCAATAATGATGTTAGCTAACCTTATTTGTGAGCAAAAGAAACTTTGAAACTACCGCTTTCGATTTTAACAAAAATATTCATTTATAATGCGACTCATTGTAGGCCGTGTCTATTCACACCAAAGCGTAACAGTAATTTCATCAGTAGCAAGTGCGATTAACTAACCTCGCTCGCTTGCCTCGATGTATCGCCGGTAAATGTCGAACACGTTTTAAAAAAGATGATGAGAATGCGTATAGAGCTTCGAATGTTCCAAAATGTCGTTGAAAATGCTATAAACGAATAAAAAAACACTCGGTACAAAAGTTCGCGGTTCTCATGTATATTCAATAACGATAACGAGAAGAAAAAAACTTCCCGATGAAGTTGACAAAGTCGCGATCCGCACTAACTGGCTATCGGGAAGTTAGTCGAGCGACCTTGACGTTCGTCGATACATCGAAGCTTCGTGCGCGTGGGGACGAACAGCAGGAAATTCTCCAACTTAGTTCGCGTCTGTGTCCAACGCTGTGTTGTGGGCGCGCGCGTCAGTGCTTCGAGCGCTTCAAAACAATCGCTTGTGTTAGGGGGGACAATTTTTGTGAGAATATTGACTGAAATGATCGAGGAACACGACGAACGCGAGGCAATATGCGATTCCGTGGTAATTATCGTCACAATCGTAACGGTGCATCGTTGTAATACCGTTAAATAACATACGAATAATCGTGTAATCGGTGTTACAATTATTCTAACCTCACTTTCAGAACTCGCTGGTGGAAGGTTGTCGATTGCCGGTTAGAATGCACGGCACAGAGGATTGGCGTAAGTAAAAACGTTTATCGCGTTCGGCAATGCTTCGTTCGCGATAAAACAAAAATTCCCCCAAACGCTACACGATTTTTCGTCGATAAAAACTTCTTTCGCGGGGTGTAAACAATTTTTCTGACACTGACAACTCCGATCGAAAAAAAATATCAATAACTCGAATGATATCGAATCCCCGAGTGATTCGCCGCCGCGACAATCGGCAGAAAGCTCTCGTTCACCATTTTCCCGATGTTATTTCGTTATTCAATTTTTACGACGAGTTTCCCATTCCCCATAATACGAGTTCACTTTCAAAATTTGTAGGTTATGAATCCACAAAAATCGTAAACCCCCCTACGATCGTGTCGTCGTATTTCTCACTTCCAAAGACTTGTCGCTTTTTAAACGTAATTTCGATGTATAATTTTCTCATCGAAGATAACGACGCTCCTAACATAACGATATATTGCAGCCCTCGCTGAAATCATCAGCGTTAAGGATGTGCGAGGAATCAAATGTTACTACGTTCATTACGTAGATTGTAAGTATAAACAATACCATGATTAAGACGTTTAACGTTTAACGGCATGCAAGAGTGAGAGAGAGAGAGAGAGAGAGAGAGAGAGAGAGAGAGAGAGAGAGAGAGAGAGAGAGAGAGAGAAACATACCAATTCTGGCCGCATTATTTCTGGACGCAATTGCTTTATAGTTAATAAAAGATTAGACGAATGGGTCGCGGAGACGTGTCTGGACACCAGGAAAGTACAGTATCCGAGGCGAGATGGTACTACGCCAGGAACGGGAGCGGCAACGCCGAAAAAACAAGCGCCGAGCCGACCGCCCAGTCCTACCAGTATCAACAGCGAGCCGGTCAACGGTTCGGCGGTTCTTCAAGCCGCTCTACAGAAGAAAATCGCCGCAAGAAAAAGAAATCGAACGTTTCTGGATAACGAGGATTCGCAAGAAGCTCCGGCGCACATCCAGCCACCGGCTGCTGGTCCCAGACCCTCGCAAGGCTCAATGGTCGCTCATCACGGTCACGACGATGTCGTGACGAGAATGAAGAATATAGAGCTCATAGAACTCGGTAGACACAGGATAAAGCCGTGGTATTTCAGTCCGTATCCTCAAGAAATGGTCAATCTCCCGTGCATTTACATATGCGAATTTTGTCTGAAATACCGCAAGAGTCGAAAATGCCTCGAGAGGCACTTAGCAAAATGTAATTTGCGGCATCCCCCCGGCAACGAGATATACAGAAAAGGTCCGATATCGTTTTTCGAGATCGACGGACGTAAGAACAAAAATTACGCTCAGAATCTTTGCCTACTCGCCAAGTTATTTCTCGATCACAAAACCCTCGATTACGATACGGATCCGTTTCTCTTCTACGTTATGACGGACTTCGATAGCCGGGGATTTCACATTGTCGGATATTTTTCGAAAGAAAAAGAATCGACGGAGGATTATAACGTCGCTTGCATTCTCACACTGCCGCCGTATCAGAGAAAGGGATACGGCAAATTGCTCATCGAGTTCTCTTACGAATTATCGAAATTTGAGGGTAAAACGGGATCCCCGGAAAAACCACTTTCCGATCTTGGACTCTTGTCTTATAGAAGTTACTGGGCACACACGATACTCGACATTCTTCTGAACGTTAAACCACTCGTCGAGAACGAAAAAGCGCAAATAACGATAAATGAAATATGCGAATTAACGTCGATCAAGAAAGAAGACGTTATATCGACGCTGCAGAACCTCAACCTCATTAATTATTACAAGGGACAGTACATCGTTACGTTAAATAGGTGGGCCCCGTTAAATTCATTGTTATACATTAATATATATCAATATATATATATATGTATACAATTTTTTTTTTTTTTTTTTTTTTTTTTTTTCGTCAATCGCGAAAAAAATTATCGAAATCGCGAATAATAAATGTAGAAACCCCGTACTGATGCTTAACCACAGTTTTGCCCACAGGGAAATAATCGAGCAACACTCGACGGCAATGGAAAAACGTTCGATAAGGATAGATCCGAAGTGTCTACACTGGACACCGAAAGATTGGAGCGTCAGAGCGAAATGGTGAAAGAGGCCTCGTGAGAACATCCGTGAGACAATAAAACTGCGACGCTAAAATCGTCTATTTAAAAATTCTTTTCAGGAATCCTGGAAGTGTGACTACCTACGTTTAGCCGGTGTACAAAAATTGTACATAAACAAACAAAACGAAAAAAAAAAAAACAAAAACAAAAAAAAAAAAAACGAAAATACATTTGCGCGAGGATATGGATGGCACGTTGGCGTGTTTTAACGATAACGGGGCCGTTCGTAATTTTACGCTCGTGCGTAATTTTCAAAAACACCGGTCGCGTAATAATAAATTATATATATTAAAACAAAAAAAACAAAACAAAAAAAAACAATGAAATAATAAGAACCGATCTGATTAACGGATTCTGGCCACAGATTCGATTCGAGATCGGCTAGTCGGACGGATGGAAGAGAATGAAAAATTATGCGGAGAAGTTATTAAAGAAAAACTTAATAAATGACATGAACAATTGAAAAAAAAAATTCGATCGAGCGAATCAACCGTGCGAATGTGCACAATACGCGCGTTAACACGAGAAATAACCGAAACGAACATTTTAATACAGTGACTATAGAGACCTCTTTTTTTTTTTTTCTTTTTTTTTTTCCTTCTACTTCTTCTGTTTACCGTTTATATTTTTTAAATCACGGATACGTGAAGCAATGATTCGCGGTCATCGATTTGTACAGGAACTCCACTAATCTAGTAGAATTGTAAATAAATGTGATTTTATAAGGTACGAAACGCGTGATCCGTGAATCCTTTTCCCTTCCCTTCCCATCCTGAGAATAAAATAATATTAATGACGAGAATAAATAATAATTAACGGAGTAAATTATCGCAATTCGGACAAATGAATTACGACTGTTTGTTTGTTTGTTTGTTTTTTTTTTTTTTTTTTTTTTTAAATACAGCATCTTTCTATATATAGATATATATATATATATTTTTATATTCAACAGTAACATCACAGTAGCTTCATATACAATAAATTTTTTTTGTCCTCGTTCGTATATATAATTTTTTTTTTTTTTTTTTTTTTTTTAATATGCAACCTTTGTTTTTCGTTACGGCGGCGATTTGCGACGTCGCGAGTGCCGACATAACTCGCTACAACAAACGTTTTGACGGAGGCGAACAGGCTGCATCCTTGCACGAGCGCAAAGTACTTTTACGCGTTGGGACTTTGTTTTTGTTTGTTTTTTTTTTCAATGTCGAGCGAAACTTTGAAGAGTAACAGCCTGGCTGCGTCGCGCCTCTGTTCTCGCGTAAACGGCGCATGCGCGAAATCGATGTTTCGTGCGAGGATCCAGCCATTATCATAGATACAGACAGCGTGGTTGTTTTTGTGTTTGTGTGAGTTTGCTCTCGCGATAACTCGTGGCCGCGTGTGGAGTTTACATCTGTTGTTGTTTGTTTGTTTTTCTTTTTTTTTTTTTCGAAACATATTTACGGCGGTTATACAAGTACATACGCGCGATTATCCGTGTGATGCGAACGGTGGTTACACGATAATGAAAAAACTTAACTCTTTAAACCGTATTACAATGAATGTCTCGTTGGAAACTAACCATAACGCGACATAATACATACTTATTGTTTTTTTTTTCTTCTTTTTATCATTCATCATACATAATAAATACGTAGTGACACAGAAATGATGATATAACACCGAGGTGCAATCGTTCGTAAAACATTGAGTTTTTTTTTCTCTCGCGATCGCGGGGTTAAAAAGTGACAGTGAACAAATATATTCAAATTTCCGGGAGACAAAAGTATCGTCGTGATAATATCGAGAAAATGTTGAACTTAGCGACGATGAGGAGCGAAGGGGGAGGGGCGGAGCAACAACAATAACAACAAGAACAACAACAACAACAACGATGAATGAGGTTAGCAATGTGCGTTACAATAACCGGGCTATGAAAAAAAAAAAACAAAAAAAAACAATTAGGATGACCGAGTGTAAAGAATATGAGGCGCGAACGTGACAATCGATTGATACGCAGCACGACAGAATCGATCGATGATAATAATCAAAGGGTTGACAGCCTCGTCGTTATTTCAGCGGGACGGCGAGTTTGTTTTTTTTTTTTTTTTTTTTTTTTTTTCGACACTCTCCGCAACGTTTCTGCACGAGAGGCAGTACACTACAACTCGATTTTCGCATTTTTATTATTATTTTCCTTTTGTTTTATCTCTTAAATTAATTATCTCTCGCGAACGTGTTTATCGGTGCTATACCACTCGGATTGCTGGGGGGGAAAAAAATCAAAACAAATCACAGCGCTAATAGTTATATGTATATATAGTTCGCCACGATAAAGACAGTTTTTTTTTCTTCTGATCAAAAGAGCAGAGTTTTTATGGAGGATTTAAGACGTTGACGAATCGATAAATCCAAAGTAGCCAGCGACCGACATGACACCTTTGCGATCGTATTATTTTAATACAGTATATGTATAGTACACTCACGGTTGAACAGTAGGCGGCAACGTGGCTGGACAGAGTACGGCATGCGGTAGAGTACTATTTGTGTTTCTTTTTTTTTTCCTCTAGCAGCGGCACTTTTTATATTGATATTCATTCGGATTTTTCGTTTTATAGCGAACAACGCTTGTTTTCGATATTTTATTTTATTATGATTATTTTTTTTTTCGTGAAAAATATTAAGTCAGCGTAATAGTCTAAAGTCGTCTCAGTGGTCGAGATTGCGAACAAATCGTTTCCGGTAGTTTCTCAATCGCGTTTAAATATCCGGAAATAACGCGTCTCATCTACGCCATATTTTTTTTGTTTCTCAAATCTTTTCGCGTTTTATACGACTAAATTATTCTCGTTCGGATCTTATATCGCGTTAAATTTTCGACTGTGCATTCTTTTTTTTGCACGCGACGCGCACTCTCGAGATTTGTGTAAATAAATAGTACGCCGTAGTCGTACCGCTGCCAGAAGATACCGAAGGAAGGGAGGGGGGCGCATGTGTTCCAAAAGACTATTTTCGTCCAGCCGTTTGCCTGAACAATAAGACACTTAACAGTTTTGGCGATTACCCCGTAGCGGGCAATCGATTAATGATTATTCCTTTTTTTTTTTTTTGCATACACGTCACGCTCACTTGATCGATCTCTATATTGATTTTTCTTCGCGTGTAAACAACACAATAGTTATATTACGATCGGTTTTCCAATGAATGGCGATTGAGAATGTGTAATTACTTTTTGTATCGGTATAACGGACGTCGAACGGATTTCACGTAAAAAATATTTCATTTCCCATTGAAGTCTTGAGGAGGGTATTGAGAGTCGTTATTTCGATTCGGGATATTTATACTCGTTAAAATCGATTCGCCCTTCTGGGATATGCCAATTTTTTTTTTTTTTTTTCCGCTTTTTTTTTTGCCCGCGTCGCGTTCACCGAATATATATATATGTTTTTTTAGAGCTGTCTTTACGCACACTCTACACAAATAATTTAGTAGTTTCAATTTAGTTTAAAGGGCTCGTGGGAAATGTACAATGGGACATCGAACTTTTTGGAAATACCATCAGTCGTGCTCGGGCTTCGACTGTCGATTCGTTTTTTTTTTTTTTTTCCTCTTTCTTTGTGAACAACGGACTCTTCGAGTCGATTCTCGCGGGAGTCATTTCGATATGTTTTTTTTTTTTTTTTTTTTTTTTTTTCAACTCTCGTCGATTCGATCGTTCGCGTTACACGATCACCCGAGAATTCGTTAATGCTACGATATTCTTGTTCGATCGATAAAACAAATCATTCACAATTCGTAACGCTTTCGCCAATCTTCAAGCCCTCACCCGCCAGATTTTTTTTTTTTTTTTTAGAATCTCTGTCTTAGAGTATTGAAGATACAAAATCTACGATAGAAAACAGAACAGACCTTGAACATTATTTTCTCTTTGTTTTTTTTTCTTTTTTTTTATCTCACATTCAATATCAACGCGATACTCATTATCGTTATTAATATATTAATATATATAGATATATATATATATATTTATGTCATCGTTACATCCGTTAACGTTATTGGGTATTATCAGTTTTTTTTTCTTTTTTCTTTAATCGTTACGCGTTATTTGTAAAGTTATATTTATTCACGCTTATCGTATATATAGTTTAATCCTTAAATTTTTGTGGATTTCTTTCATTTTCTCTTCATCATTATTAGTAGTATTTTTTTTTTTTTTTTCTTTATAATACAGATTGTCATGTTCATTTTTTTTTACATTCTCACTGTCGCAAAACAATTCGCGATATATCGATTTTTTTTTTTTTTTTTACTGATTTTTTTTTTTTTTTTCAATCGCGGGAATATCGTCGTTCGGGGATATTAGTGCGCCGCACGGTTATTCTGCAACGAATGCATTGCGACAGCGAGTTGAATTTCTTATTTAGTTTTTAATTATAATTCACGAACTCCCGATCGAGCGCCTCGCTATAGCTGCGCAAGGTACTCGCACTTGAGCTTTTCGATCGACGATTAAACGCATCATCCATCTCTCCCCTTAAACTCTATAATCCTATTATTAATAATAATAGTAATAATAATTATATCTATATATATTCATTCGTATTCTTCTTCAATTCGTCTAGCCTACGAAAATTGTGCTCGTCGCTTTGGGAATATACATATATCGTTTTTTAAACTTTTTTTTTTTTTTGTATTTTACTTATCGTGACGTCGGATCGTCACGCTCTTCACTTATTCAAACATTTTTTTTATAGTTTTTCGTCGATTTCGTCGATTCTACCACCAAAAAAATGCCTTTCGCTCGTGCGCCATGACATTGAAGAAATATTACGTTGATTCAGGTCTCAAGATTTCATTTTTTTTTTTTTTTAACGTTTCGCCTCGTTTTTTTTTTTTAAATTGCTTACAACGAAAGTGACTCGAGTAAGAAAAGGGAAACTTTTGTCTTTTTTTAAATTTTTTTTACAAGACTCCCGATGTATTCAACGCGGCAGCGTCGTCGCGCATGCGCGCAGTACGGTTTACTCTCGCGTGTAAATATTTGTTAATTTAACGAACGAGTTCCTCATGAGTCCACATAGTAGTAATGTTACGTACTCGTAGCATTTTTGTTTTTTTTTTTTTTTTGTGGTATATACTTTACAACCTCCGATACACAAGTTAATCTATTCGCCCGTACAAACCACCAGTGTGCGTTGTATATTATCATTGTTGTAGAGAATTTTCGTGTACGCGAAAGTATCGAATTGTGTGTTGCATTTAATAGTCGTCGGGGGAGAAGGGTGGAGGTGGACACGGGACTTTCGTTCTCGTGTTTCACGAGCGATAAACGCGCGACAGCGAAACCCAATGGGTGAGAGAAACCGACAATGAGGTCAGTGTACAAACAAACGGGCGTTTGCGCGTGTATAAACGACAAAACCCCCGACCTCGGTCGCTGGCATCGAACGTGCGTTGTGTACGTCATTCGTACGCTTGTATCTCTCTATACGCGCGTTAGACTGATCAATGCGCTTCAGTAGCGTCCCACCCCTCCCGTGAAGCTTCGAACCGTTCCGTTCGTTTGTCGAGCGGCGAACATGTTCGCAATTTTGCTTTCGGCCAAAATGATCCCTTGTTCCCCGGCGTCGTTCGACGATTAATTAACAACGTCGGTCACAGTTTCCTCCGACGATCGGCTGCGAAACGCGAGAATGTCTCGACGCGGTCGAAAAAAATTCACAACGGTTTTTTTTTTTTTCTTTTTTTTTTTTTTTCTTCTCGATGTTTTCGTATGTTAGTTTATATCCCAAAATCGAAGCTTTCCTGATTCTGTATTCTTCTCTGATAATCCTCGAGATAACTGTCGACGTTTCGATAAATTCCGGTGTTCGCCTGATACATGAGCGTCTCGAGAATTAGCTCGTGATCGATGGCTTTCGATGGCAAAACGATCTGCGGATTAATTTTTTTTTTTTAGGTTAGTTTTTTTTTTTAATTACGATCGATTTTTCGAAGGAGATCGGGATAATCGAAACACGGAACATTTCGGATAACAATAAATTTACTAATTATTAATCAACTATTAGTTATAAATAATCATTTATATTATTTAATTTTTTTTTTTTATATTTGTATCGGAATATCCAATTATATATTTGTTAATAATGAATAAACTTTTCGATCTTTTTTATAAAAAAAAGTACCGTAAAAAAGCGTAAAAAAGATCGAAAAGTACCGCGTGTTTCGATTAGCCCCGGTCTCTCCTATAATTCGTTTGTTCGGTTATCGTAAATCGATTTCTCACCCTTATGAGTTCCTGCGGCGTTATTCTATGCAATTTGAGATCCCTGCTGAGTCGCTCCATTATACATTTGAATTCGAGTTTAGCGTCGAGCTTCGAGGTCTTCGTTTTCATTCGATGCGTCGCCCAACTCAGCATAGCCTCGAATTTCTTTATTTCGACGACCTCGAGACTTCGGCACATTATCGTCTGTACCATCGATTCGCTTAGAGTGAGAAATTCGGGATTCTGAAATAATTGATAGGCTCGCGTCTCCACGAATGCGAGAATCATGTTAACGAGCTCCGAGGCCGATGTGTAACGCCAGTAATAGTTTTCCAACGCGCACAGCATCACGCATACGATTTCAATGCGCAAAAATTGTTTCGCGTGATGAAAACACGCTTGCAGCAGCTCCGGCAAATCGTAATGCTCGGCGGCGCATATCAAGCCGGGAATGTTGCTACAGGTCAACGGACACGAACCGGTGTGCAGATAGTCCAGAAGAATTCTGAAGGTCTCGGGATCGAACTCGATAATGTCGAACTGATAACAGGGAGAAACAAAAAAAAATTTAATTAGCAAAATTTTTTGTTTTTCCGTAACAATTTTTTGAAAAAAATAATAATAATAATAATAATAATAAATCAATTGGTTATTAGATTCGTACCTCAGTCTGGGCGAGTTTCGCGCGATCTATCTTCTGGGCATCTGCGCAAACGCTCAGTCTCGGTACAGCCAATGCCTGATTCGATTTATCCTTTTCTTTTGTATCTTTGTCTGTTGAACGGAGAAACGATATTAGTTTTGAGTTTACTTTCGTCGAAAAGTAAAATAAATAAATAAATAAATAAATAAATAAATAAATAAATAAATAAATAAATAAATAAATAAATAAATAAATAAATAAATAAATAAATAAATAAATAAATATATAAATAAATAAATAAATAAATAAATAAATAAATAAATAAATAAATAAATAAATAAATAAATAAATAAATAAATAAATAAATAAATAAATAAGCGATGATATATCTTACTGCTGCAATCCTGAGCGCTGACCCATCGTTTCCGGTCGTCGCTGTTCAGTGGGCCGTGTTTCCGGATCGTTCTACCCCAGCCGGCGGTGATCGTTCCAAGTCTCGAGAAGGCTCGTTTCATCATCGGCGACGAGGGCACGCTTTTGGGCCTAAACACATGAGAGCGAGTATCTCACAGAAACGGCAGGGTCGGGCACCTCGGGGTACGGAACAATGATAAAGAAGTTGTTTTTTTTTTTTTTTTTTTTTCATAACAAAAGGATTTTTTTATCCAGGAGAGCAATAATCAGCGAAAAAATTCAAAACATCGAGAGGATCGATTGGTGCCCATAGCGTTCGAGTTTATTTGAGAAACGCGAGTGTCGGACAAAAAGTGTATTAAATCCAAATTTTTATCGAAACAATCGAAACAAATGATGCCTGCTGATGGCATTTTTTTTTTTTTTTTTTTCAACTCTTCCACGAGTTTTCGGAAACACGATTGATCAATCAAATACAAAATACGCACACGTTTCACGACATTTAATAATTGTCACAAAGTCGTTAAAAATTCCACAACATGCATTCATAGACAGAAATATATTTTGTTTAGTTTCGTAGTCGAAGAGAGAAATGACGAGCAATTCATTTTGTTATCGAAAGTAACCACGTTTAGATAATAATAATAATAATAATAATAATAATAATAATAATGAGAATATATTTTTTTAAACATGCGGTGCTGTGAGGATAGGAGACATGGATGTGCCGTGAAAAATTTACAACAATATATAATTATCATAGTAATAATTAATTAATGTTATATTCATTCGACATTGATAAACCTTAATCCGTTCATCTCACCGCTCAACATTGACGCCATTATCTTCTCGATTCCTTCACTCAACGATTAACTTTTTTGTTTTGTTTTGTTTCTTTTTTTTTAATTGCGACGTTCAATCTTATGCGGCGCTCGATTAAATGCGATCGTTTGTATCAAAAGGGCTTATTGTCAAGTTTTTCAAAATTTTTCGATTTTCGAAATTTTCTGATGACGATAAAAAAATTACCTTTGTTTTGTCGTTGCGATAAATCATTCTATGACTCACGTTGCGCCGAAGATAATTACAATTTTGGCGAAAATGTTAATACTTACAATTTTATTACAATTACAATGTTTGACGGCCATTTTTTTTTATAAAATTAAGTTTTTCGTAATTTTTACGTTGGAAACGAATAAATTATTTTTCATTATCTTATTTTGGAGATTTATTGATTTTTTTTTTTTTTTTCAATTTGCGAAATTCCGCGAAATAATGACAAAAATGTGCCCTTTTAATGCGAACGGCTACGAATAGTTCATAGTACCTTAAAAATAAAAGAATAATCACTGGGATACGTACCTAGGACTCTCCATATCGGGAACTTGAAGAAAATTCGAGCTTTTGGGTTTTTGAGGACTGAGCAGTGTAGGCGCGGGTCTCGCTAATAACTCGGCTACCGGCACCTGAGGACTTCCGAAACCCGTCTGTATTCCGTAAAGCATTTCCTGAAATACTCTGCAATCGAATGGAAATCGATTAATCGAATGTTTCGACACAAATTTAAGCTGGAATCACTGTCACTTAAAAAAAAAAAAAATGTTCTGCACACCTGCTTCTCACTCCCAGAATCGCTCGGACTCCGATGAATCGGACTTTCTGCTTGGATTGTCCGGGAACTAAGAACGAAACGTCGAAAAGATTCGCGTGTAGTTCGATGTTCGCGGTATTGTTGAGAAACACTCTCGTGAAATCTTTCGCCAGTTGATCGTAATCCTCGAACTGATCCCTCACGGAATCGAGAAGCGGCGACGACGGCCTCATGTGTCCGATCGGTCTCCACGAACCGCGCCTTCGATTGCAATAAATATCGATCGTAGCTATCGAACGATCATACGATCGATGTATGTGGAGAAATAGTTTTTCTTTTACCTGTAGGGCTTCGGTATTTGTCCGGTCTCCGCGTGATTTGCTAAATTCGCTACGATATCCTCGAGCATCTGACTCCTCGTTCTTTCCTGCATTCGCGCGAACTTTGGTGCCGAATAACTCGCCCGTTCGCCGTTTACTATTTTCGTTAACATCCACTCGCGAAACATTGGTCCTTGACAGTCAAATGCGGATTGCGTTTAATACATTTGATTAGTTTCGCCTTTCTTAAGGTACAACTTAGAGAACGCGTCAAAATCAATAAAATTCCAGAAACGGAAATGTCCAAAAATCGGAGGAAAATTAGTTAAAACAAAAACTTATACATAAATAAATAAAAATCAATTCAAAAATAATAATAATTTAGAATTGCAAAAATGATTTTTTTCTTTACCTCAATTACGAAAAATCTGATTATATACTATTCATCAACGTAAATAAAATTAAAATTGGAATAATTGCTCATTATTAATAATCATTTACAAAACAGCCTCTCGTTCCTGGTATTTTATGTACGTCACAAAAAAACTGTTTTTCATTTTTTTTTTTTTTTTTTTCGATTGTTTCAAAATAATTTTATCGGCACACAGTCGCGAAATAATTTTTTTTCCCAAAACTTATCGTGTTTCGGTTGAAGGTTGATCGACGAATCACATTCCCGGAGACTTGTAAAGGGTTGAAAAAACGAAAAATTACCTTTTTCGAAGACACTCTGTTCCCAAAGATATGGTTTGTAGGCACCGACTTCGTCTCTCGTTACCACGGACACCTCGTATCTCGTCATTTTCCTCTTTATTCGTGGACTGACTCGTACGAGAATGAAAGTGTGCAGAAAGTGCGATTTGATGCACGCCGGGCTGAAGCACGTGTTGTCGGCCTCGAGAAATACAACGCACACGATGTCGTTGCCTATGTGTCGCTTTCTTTGGAGCTAAAAAATAATAAGGCGGATCGTCAAAACAACACGGGAAGTCC
Source organism: Buathra laborator (assembly GCA_934046635.1). Taxonomy (NCBI): domain Eukaryota; kingdom Metazoa; phylum Arthropoda; class Insecta; order Hymenoptera; family Ichneumonidae; genus Buathra; species Buathra laborator. Next base: position 16,927,551 of record OW203892.1, read on the forward strand.
CGACGACGATAAAACATGTTGCGGTACACATATATGTATACATTTTTTTATTATACGACGTACTTTTTGCGGATCGTGTTTCTCGTAAGGCAAGAGAGTCGATACATGAAACATTATTTCGATCCCACGCCAATTGGTGTAAACCGAGTAGAGTCCGGTAAGATCGTGGACGGTGTCGAGTCCTCCTTTGTACTTGTCGAATCCTTTAAGCCTCACTTTATCGCCCAATATCTGTAGAAACTCCTCGAACAGCGCCGAGCCATCGTTGTTATCGAGTATCTCTTCCTCGCTGTACTGTCCCTCCCGTACATATATAACACCGACTTTGAGTTCCGATTTAATGAAAACCTGATCGAGTTTTAACAACTCCTCGGGCGTATCGGGCAATTGACCGAGAGTCAGCGGTGGATTTATGTTCACTTCTTTGCCGAGACTCCGTACAACGTCTTCGCGATTGTATCTGCGTAACGAAAAAACCGGGAAATTCATCGTGCGAGATATGTTACCGATTTTTTTTTTTATCGATTACTCGATAATATCGAGTTAATTAAGGAGAGACTCAGTCCTCGATAGACATTTTTTGTAGAGGTGATCGGAGCAAATCGAAACACACGCACTGCGAAAAAAATCGGTTGCGATCAATAAATCGGTAAAAAAAATCGATTGACACTTTTAAATCTTTAAGAAAATCGGTTGGCATCACTAGTCTATCGAGCCGCTCTCAAGCGCCGATTTTTTAGATTTAACCGATTCAACCGATTTTTTTCTCTATTAAAAAAAAATGGAAAAATGCCTGAAATCTCCGATTTTTTTTAAAGAACATGCGTGTCAACTGGCCCCGGTCTGCTCTAAGTTTCTCCTTAATGAGTAAACAGCATTAATACCGATCGGCAAAAACGCAGCTGGCTGGTATGAGTCCGTGAACCGTGTAACTTATCGCCCTCACGAGTATCCTGAATTGATCTCTTCCGTTGACCGACTGTTGCTTGATGCTCAGTATCACCGGACCGAGATCCTCGTCGTTCGTAAAGTAATTCCAATGTTCCGAGCCGTAAAAATACTTCTCGTAAGTTTCCTGCTCGACGGACGTAAGTTCGAAGCCCTGATTTTTCTCCCACTGTTCCTCGATCGCGGTCTTTTTTCGCGGGACATCGTCGGTGTCGCCCTCGTTCTCCTCGAAAAGACAAAAATCCTGTCGTTGCTTCATCAATTGAAGTTCCTGCTGTTCCTCGCTCTGTTCGGGATCGGTAGCTTCCCGATCGCTCTCACTCTCGTCCCAAATCGTGTCGGAAGTTATCTGCTGTCTCGAACACTCGATCCAGTAGCCCGGCGTTGGTATCAAATTGTGCGGAAACTCGTGACAAAACTCATCTGCGGATAATATCGTCAATTTTTTTATCGCTTATTTTACACCCCCGAAGTGAAGAATTAACTTTGCATGGTATTCTCATACCTGAGGTAATAAAAGGAACAATAAATGAAAAAAAAAAAAAAAAAAAACAGAAGAACCCTCGGTATTTCTCCAGAGAAGAATAAATAAGAGGGATAGCGAGGGATCTCTTTGCGTTATACTTTTCGCCTCTTGCCCTCCCGCTCTCCTTCTCTCTCTCTCTCTCTCCTCGCGCTGCTTTCCACTTATTCGTCACCGGTTTCGCGATGAGCAAAGTTTGATTAGAAATGTAAGGGGGGAAACGAAGGCGTGCGGTAGAGTGTATATACGAGGGCGGCTTTGCCCCGGTGTTTCTCTCGCTTCGCAAGGCACTTAATGTTTTCTCGTAGACCCCGTGGCGTCGAGATGCCTTTGCCACTCGGATGAGAGAAGCGTGAGATCGAATGGGAATCGACCGTCGTGTATGGAGGGGGTGGTGGTCGGCGGTGGTTTGTGCCGCCCGAACGGCTGTAAGAATCCCGAATAGCTTGCGCAAGGTATATACGAATAAACGAAGGAAAAGTGGAAAGCCGATGGTAGGGTCGTCGTCACGAATCGTGCCGAAAGCCGCCCATCCACTTAAGCACGTTCTTTCGATAATGTGCTTTTTTATTCCCACTCGGCTATCTCAGCTACCCTACCCCGCCCTCTCCCTGCCCCTCCCGAATCATCCTCGAGGGTTCAAAAGATCGGACTATCGGGGATGGTAAAACACGTCCTTTTTTTTGTTCCGAGTGTTTCTCTTTTTTTTATTCCTTTCTTTGGCTCTTTACGATCATCGACTTGTCGTTTACATTAGGTACACTTTCGGGTTCCTCGGTTCTCATTGAGAACGTCGTCGAAGTTGTCGCGGACGAGTCACTGTAAGGTAGAACACCAAGCTGTTATATTTCAGGGCTCGGTATTCGAACTTAGAGTGAACCGGCCGAGACTCTCGCTGCCGTTGATTTTTGTTTTTTCTCCGCGCGTTTTCTTGCGCCACTTTGATCCTTTCATCGTTGACTTACCTGGTAAAAATTTCTTGGCACGTATGTGAAACAATGAAAGTTTCGTTGCTGATGCGAAGAGGTGAGAACAAAGAGTCCTGACGTTATTAAACCACATATACAACGGGGAGAAACGAAAGTAAAACGTTCGCCGAATACCCAAGTTCCGACCTTGAGCTCTTTCGCGATTCTCGGCAAACGGCCGCGGCAACCACCTGTGGATATCTCTCTCTCTCACGGCTTCGGCTCACTTTCGACGCCTTTTCCACTTTTCTCGACTCGTATTTCCAACCCCTTCTGCCATCCGAAACCCTTGCCACCCGCTCTATACGGTTCTCAAATGAGATTGCAAGTCTCAAACGCGTCTACTATGCCTCTCTCTCTCTATTAAACAGACACTTGCATGACTTACACGATGGTGTAAGTGAGTGCGACATCAATAGAAAAAAAATAAAATAATCGAAAAAAAAAAAAAAAACCGTATTGTTTAATATTTACGTTGTTAAATTTACCTGAACATGCCTGCGGCGGTAGTGGAAATATAAGAGTAGTCGAGGATTTTCTTCTCGCAACTGCGCAGCCTAAACTTTGTGGCTTGAAGCTGCGCAACTGCTGCATGAAGTCCGAGCACTCCATCAGCGCCACGTCCGCGAAGTGCAGATCGCAAAGTATCTGGTTTTTGAACCTAATTGACGATCGAACGATTACTTCAAAACTGGTTGATCAACTTTTTTTTTTCTTCTTCCGACCCGTTTATCTCTCGCAAAGATCAACAGATATCGATGCGAAATTATGAATGACCGTAATTTTTTACAGCATTTTTTTTGTAGCAAATTTTGCGAAATGCATCAATATTCTGTCCGCAATTAAATGGAAGAAAAAAGGTTTCAAGTTGTTCCGAAATTATCTAACGAAAAAAAAAAATTCGGTACATTATGTTTTAGTAGTACAGAAGAAAAAAAACATCCCTTTTGGCATCGAGTTTCCCATATCATTCGTCAGATCCGAGATGCATCAGTCTTAAGTCTCGCGAATTCTCTTCCGGGAGGACACAAAATACGAATTACCGGAACAATTGTACTCACCGTCTCGCCCTTTTCTGATTGGGTCCTGTGAGATTGAGGCCACAGCTGTTACATTTGAGGCACTCCTCGTGATAGTGGTTGTTGTCGTAGAGCGGCGATGGTTCTTGAAAGCACACACAGTGATAGACGTGAGTGACATCGTCTATAGATTGTATATACGTATTCCACGAGAACGAAAAAAAAAAAAAAAAAAAAAAATCCACGAGGAGAGAAAAGGGATGAAAGAGAAATGGACAAGGAAAACGATGAGCCTATCGTCCACTTGGAAAACCTCGGGGATAATCTACTATTTTTTTCCCTACTTCTTCGCCACTCTTTTTTTTTTTCTCTTTCCTTTATTCCCAGTATCGAACACCCTCTTCCTTCCCGCGCGTGTTATATAGGAACATAGTCTACAACCCTCTCTCGTACGGACGAGAGGGAGGGGAGGGGGAGGGAGAGTTAGGAAAGGGAGAGAGGTCTTTTAAGCGGTATGGCGCCGGCCTCGAGTTACTTCCGCCGTTCCAGCCGTAGAACTCGTTTCCACGTTCTCATCGTCTTACTTCCTCGTAGTTTCGTTCGCATACTCGAGGGTGTGGCTGTGTGACGGTGACGCCAAGAGCTTCGCGGGAGAATCGAGAAATTCCAAGGCGCGTAAACGAGGAATTTTGATATTAGCAGATTCAACGAGATGGTTGTCCCGTTAAGGGAAAGCCGAGAGTAAAGTGGAACAGAGGAATAGTCCGTAAGGCGCAGAAAGGATAGTCGAATTGGGGAAGGGATGATGCTATGATTTTGTGCCGATCTTACGTGTTATTACTGTTGAAACCATCGCATCCACAAAACCCGTGGCGTAAAATCATAGAGAATAAAGGAGCCCAATGGTTGAATATTGTAATCAAGCTGACGGTAAAGCAGCGTTACAACGAACGTTTCGCCAGATAAGGATATAGAGTCACACGTCTGTCGACTGTGTGTACACCCTTACGGCTCGGCGTTAATGGTCTCGGGGACAGTGGAACAAGCACTCGCAGCTCACGGGTTAATGCTTCTCTTCTCGGGTATATTGAACACACAGAGACGGAAATAGCGGACCGTTGGATCCTCACACTCCGAAACATTATCCTGCTTAATTCTACTCTCCAGAATTCTCCGTTCGTGACACCCACCGGGTGGCGGCTTTCATTACCTTCGAAAGCGGCTTCGGCTTTCTCGCTCACGAAAGGGACACGCGAAAGGACCTCTAGTGGTTCTCAGCGCTTTGGGTTTCTCTTCCATCTAACAGAGCCAAGTTTTAACCTCCCTCCACCCCTTTTATATCTTCCGTTCCTTTGTCGAGAGTTTTGCGGGCTTTCGTATCCTCGAAGCCATAAAAGTCTCACAAACGAGATACGTCCGTGTATAGGAGACGACGTTCAAACTATAACCCAAAAAGGATCTTTCGGACTCACAAATGAATTTCTACTTCGAGGTTGTTAATGTATACACTGTAGAGGAGACCGGGGTCAGTTGAAACACGGGGTCATTCGAAACACGGGTAGTAAGAAGAATGCGCACACAATAGGGGAGACCGGGGGCAGTTGAAACAAATCGAAATACCGAAGTAGTTAAAAAAAATCGAAGTTTTGCCTCAACGCGTCAGGCACTCTACAAAATTGAAATAAAATAGAATAAAAGTTTATTGATTTATGAAATAAATTCCCCAAAGTTCGGAAGCATACATTTAGAGGACAGAGTATCCATACCACACAGATCGAGCGCCGAGTTTAGCAAACATGGTAAACATAATAACGAAGTTAGCTGGAATCTACGATAAAACTGAAATAGAAAAAAAAAGATAGCGTAAAGCGCAGATAAGCGGATCGGAGCTACTCGAGTAGAGAAGCGAATTAGCGCAGACGCAGAGATAGGTAACTCGCGTACCTCGTGCCTTCGGGTTTCACCGTTCAACAGAGAATTAGAATTAGAGCGCATGCTGTAGTAACTAATTTCATGAAACATCTAACTAAATCCGCGAAATCTACGTTTGGTTTATCGTGTGTTTCGATTTTCCTTGTGTTTCAAATAACCCCGGTGTCGTTTATTTATTCCGAAAGGACTCTACGAATATAGTCTCCCCGGTAGAAGTTTTATGATGTTACATAAGGCTTTGAGGAGACCTCATCAAAGCCTAATCAGGATGCAAGCAGACATTTTACGAACCTTATCAACGCCTGATGTGGCGCTCCAAAGTTACCATCGGCTTTAGTGAGTCAACAATTTTTCCATAAAAAAATAACACAAGTCTGGTTCACTATTGAATAAAAGGACATTTGACTTTTCGTACGAAAGAATGTGCAAATGCCATCGATGAATTTAGGACGAGTTCAGGTATTCGTTATTTAACGGAAAAAAAAAGCGGTACCAAACGCAAGCCGACCGCGTAATTAAAACTTTCGTATGATCGTGTGGAGTATTATATAAACCCGATAGGCAGACGGGAGGACTGGGGGGGGGGGGGGGGGGGGGGTCGAGGGTTGGTATATTAATATATAGAAAAAAAAGCGGATAACGTGTGCGCGTGACAAGGAAGAAACATAAGGTTCTCGATGATCGATCGACGAGAGCGAATAGGATGGGCGCGTAGACGATGAGCAATACAAGTTCGTCGAATCGATCGAGTTCTCTTCGTCGAATAATTCATCGACATTCCATGAATTCCGCGCGTTTCGTCTATTCCTCACACCTCATTCTTTTCTCTTTCCTTCGCTCTCGCTGTTCGCCCTCACGGTATATATTTCTGACGCGATAATTTAGACCGGCATTTCCCTACGGTCAGGGCGAGGCCTGGCGATGAGTTTCGTGCGGGTGGTGAAAAAAAAAAAAAAAAAAAAAAAAAAAAAACCAGAGGCCGAAAAGTAAAATGAGAATATAAATTATAAGCTCGACTATCGAGAGGGAATTCGAGACGCTCGAGGGCCACGCAGTCTTCTTTAGTTCAACGTCTCTTCGATCAAAGCTTTTCCTCATTTTTTTCTTCACTCCCGTTGAAATTAAAGTCAGAATTCCTTGACGGTACTCGCGACCCGCAATGAATACGATGAATATAGGGGATGCTAGCCGCGTTTGCCGCCTTATTGCGCAATCAAACTATTTTAATTTCGATGAATATTCTCAGTTTTCAAATTCAATCGTCTCAGTCGTTCGTCGAGTCCCTCTTCTCTATGTTAATCTTGATTTGACTAAGTGTCCGCCTCGTTTACTCGACTGCGCATTCTCGTCGTTGTCCGTGGTACCGAGACGGCAAGCCCCAGAGTCTAACAAGTGGTTCGTCGAGAGTGCTCAGTACTTTAGAGAGGCGCCAGGCACAGACGTACACTGACGCAAACGCCGAGAGTCTTTTCTCTGTTTATGCGTCGGTGTTTTTCGCGGAAACACAGGGAATACGAGTTTCTTGTTGGAAACGAAGTCTTTAGAGTTATAGCTCGAGTCTACAGAGAAACTCTCGGTAGAACGAGAAAAGCTACCGGGCGCTCGACGAAATTTTAGCGCTCTCTATTCCCGTGTGTCACCGGAAAGGGGATGGAGGGGATAAAATGATTTATCTCGTTGATCGATCGAGTCAAGTTTCCATTTACCTCGTTACCGAACGTGGCCCCGGCGCACGGGGGACGACTCTCGCTACGCGCGTTATGTAGTACATAAGGTACACACGGGGGATATTAGGTATTCAGCTACTCGAGAGGGTCCTTCCCAACTGAAGAGTTACCGAAGCGACACGTTTTGCCTTTCCTCATTCGCGTATAAGGTGTAAGCGGAGTCTCGGGCGAGCGATAAACGGGAACGAGAACGTCCTGCAGAAATTTATAGGAGTATAGCGCCGGATAGAAACGGGGAAGGGGAGGAAAAGCTCTTTCGTAATCTCGAAGTGGACGCCGGTTCGTTCGGCGGCTGCAATCGTGCCGGCGCGCGCGACTCGTGTGAAATCATTTATTTTATGATAAATGAGAACGAAGTTAGATATAGGGACCGGACGAGACCAGAAGAATTCCACTTCACGGCAGGGAAAGGGGAGGAATTAAACTGACAGTGGGGATAAGACGTCGAATGATAAAACTCCGTCCTCTTCCTTCTCCCGTCCCTCCGTTATAACTGAGCGCGAGGCATTGTAATGAGAGATTGCGAAAGATTATAGACGCTTTTAGTATCCGCGTTCTGAGGGGTTATTACTTTCAACGTGGGAATGAAACTACGGATTATCGCGATAGCCGCGACGATGTCTTCGGAAAAACTGTCTCTGCAAAAAAAGAAAAAGGGTGAACAATGCCCCTTTTTTTTTGCCGGTTTATGCCAATCCTCGGATGAATGGAAAAAGAATGATAAAAATAGAACAACGGGACAAAAAAAAAAGATATTGCAGTTGAATAAAAACGCTCGCAGAGCCACGAACGCCGCTGATCCTTTCGTTCCTTGACGAAGGGACAATAAAGAGGACAAACGAAATTATACAATCACACGAGTGTACGCATCATTCGATCGCTCAAAAGTTACCTTTCTTCGGTTCGATCTTCAGTCGCATTGTAATTCACGTAAAAAATAACGCAGAGGTGAAAAAATTCTGTGGCTGATGAAGATAAAGGAGACCGGGGCTCATTGAAACACACGGAGAAAAAGACAATCGACGCATCGAGTGCGGTACCCTGTGAAATTAAAGTGCATCTACTATAGACATTCATTTCTTAGAGAATCATACTGAATGCATGAAATTTCCGATTTTTTATCGTTTTTTTTTTTTCGGATTATCCCGTGTCGCAACTTGCCCCGGTCTCTCTTATAATTCAGTCAGCAACGGTTGAGAAACACGGTCGATGCTCGTCTCGTCGCAGTTGCCCGTAGCCTCGCCAGTCGAACTCAGTGAAAACAGCGAGTGACGCTCAGACGCAACCGTACACTCGAATCAAATCAGCGTCCGAGCGTGTTTCACCGTGTGCATGCGTGATGACAAGCCTTAATTTCATTTCGGATTAAATACCGTACCGAACTCTCTCTCTCTCTCTCTCTCCCGCGAAAATTGTACGAGACTGGCGTACAATTTCGCGTTCATGACTTTTTTTCTCTTGTTTTGTGTTAACGCCGTTCTATTTTCGATTTTTCTCACGATAGAAGCAATAACTTGATTCCGGGTGGACGATAATCCCGATAGAATTGTTCGTTCTCTTTCGACGTTGGGGCGAAGGGTGGAAGAAAAGAAAACTACGACGGTCGATGAGAAAAAAAAAATGTGCGGCCCTTGGCATTTTTTTTATGCTCGTATTTATCTTTGGACATATTTAACGCGACGCGGTAGAGAAGTTTCGTTGTTTTATTAACGAATCTAACACGAATCGCCAATTATTCTTCAGGCTAACCGACCGCACGCTCTGCTAGCCTCGTGTGCGATCAATGAACGACTTTTTTTTTTGTTGGAAACAGTTATACACACGAGATCGTCGATTCGGGAGAATAAGAACATTTTTTTAAAATCCATTGTATCGCAGAAATGTTTTTTTTTTTTTCGTCATATTTACCTCGCGCTCCATTAATCGGCCAGGCAAATTTCCTCGGTTGTTCCGTAATTTCTGCAAGGATCGACGAGGCCAATCGAGAGGCCGATCGACCCTGAACGACCACGTGGCCTCGTAGTCGCGACTATCGCGGGAATCAACATTTCGAGAAAACGTTTCATAACGTTACACACACTCCCTGAAATATTGACGTATACCTCCCCCTTTAATAATTTAAGCGAAATTACAAAATCCACTTCCAACTCGAGCGGTCCGGTTTATCCTCGTACGCGAATTTCGACTCGATAGTTTGCGAACGACACGAGTGAAACTGGCCGTTTGTGTGCTAACGGCGTCTAACGCGGTATACGGTTTATTTTTCCTGATGCGCCTCCACAAGTGGTTGCGCCCACGATAGTGCAGACACTACCCCCTCCAACGAAGGGGGGTATGGAAGCTTCAACTCTTCGTTCAAGTAAACCCACTCTCCTCTATTTCGCGGAGCGCACTGTGTCTCAGCATGTCAGGACCACTTCCTTCCTTTTGCCTCCCTCCGCTCCTTTTTTTTTCTTCGTTGCCTTTCGCGCGTCCCACTCCCACGCCCCGTCGAGCCGCTCCTCGACACTCTCCCTCTCAATTTTAGTTTCTTTTTTTTTTCTCTCACCCTCCGCGACCCCTCCGGCTCGACCAATCCCAAGCAATCCTCACCGAAAAAGATTCGTCACTCACTCTCTCACTCTCTCTATCTTTCTCTCTTTCTCTCTTAGCGGGGAGCGAAAGATACAAGATTAAGAAAAACTATTCGCCACTCCGTTCTCACTCGTCTCTTTTCACCTACGCGACGTGAAAATACACCCACACACACGGGGATTCGCCTCGACGAGAGCGAATTTTCCGAATGTCTACTGTCATCGATAACTCTCGAGCGAGCGATCCCAACTCGTCGGAATGGTCGATGGAGGAAAAAAAAAATAAAATAAATACTTGTTTTGTTCGACTATTCTTGTGTGTACGAGGCGTCAAGGGGGCCGCCACCCTGTGCGTAGCTTAATGAAAAATCGAAGTGTCACCCGTTGCTCATTGCTCGAGTGTTACGACTGTCAACATCCGGTGACGGGCTGCCATTACCTCCGATACTCGCGTTCCTTTATCTCCACGTACAATTATTTTACAAACACGAAAGCTCATTGCCCGATTTGACATCGCGGTGTCGTGTTTTTCGATTTATCGTTTTTTTTTTTTTGTTTATTTTTTATACATTTTTTTATCGTTGTTTTTATTAACGATGGGCAGCCTGACGGGAGGAATCGAGTATCAGGGTGATTATTTAATAAAATCCTTTGTTTCACGATCCCGATAAATCGTCGCGTAACTCTCGATAATCCAATGAATTGTTTTTCAAATCTCCCTTCTCACGGAGTCCCGATATCTCTTGCGAATTTCACACAAGATTTCACCCGATGTGACGAACACTCGACGGTCCTTCATTCTTGGAATTCCGCATGTAGCACGACGAAAGGTCCTTCAAAGGGGGGAAACTCAGAGGACGATCAACACACGAGCGTTTAGCCGGGCCTTTGAAGGTTGACCACCAACTAGTCAATCTCGTATTCACTGATTAATTGTCAGCGTCCTTCGATCGACAGATCGATCGTCTTCCCGCTCGGTACTCCGCACTCTCCCTTCGTCCCGTAGTTTTGTTGTTCGTTTTACATCCCCTCCCGCGAGGGCTGCGTCTCCCATTCGCGATGGACTTGCCTGAGGCCACGTGCTTATTTTTATTTATTTATGTATTTGTTTATTTTTTTTTTATATTCTCATATCCCTCCGCGATATCGAACACCAACAACGAAATTTTCTCGGATGTCGCGCTCGAGGAACAAAAACCTCGGAGTTACGGAAACACGAGAGCACAACTGACGATACGAACGTTCATGTGTGTGTTTTTTTTTTTTTTTTCTCTTCCCTTTTCGGCTTCAGGACGACGCACACTCGGTCGCGTCCGGCGTCGCGGCTAAGGGCATTCGCACTCTCTCTCCTTTACACGATTAAATAAGGGTTGGTTCTGTCTGTTGTTCCACCTATCGACTGGTCTGCACCCCCGTGTTTCATAGCGCGAACTAGCCAAGCCACCCTCGCCGTGACGCGCACGCGTAACGACAACGGCAACGCTGAGCGAGATAGAGAGACGGTTGCTTTAGCCGAAAACAAGCCTCCGACAGCTCTCCGGCTGGTTCTCGTGAAGGTGGACGCGATTTCTATCCCTATTCACTGATAAGAGCGACGCGCGCGCGCCCGCGCGCCAAAGTTTCGACGAGCCGGGATATTCGAATGGACTTATGAGACAATTTATCTTCGAATTCAATTGGATATATACGGAAGGATTTGATGAGCAAAGACAACAAACCGATATATAACTCACCGGTCTGCGTGCTGCTGTCGAAAAAAGTGCTCGATGTTTCGACGGTCATCGAGGCAAATGTACCGTCGGTTATTTGCGCAGAACTGTCTCTACGTCCTCTGTATCTTTGTACCTTGAGACAATTCAAAAAACAGGCATCTGCATTAGCCGAATGATCGCGGAGCGTTTAGCGGAACACAGTTAGTTTCGTTTGTAGAGGATATCGGGGCTAATTGACACACAGGTAGTTAAAAATTCCAATTTTACGCGCAACGGGAATGGCAATCAATTCCTAAGACTGCCATACTGAATCCGTGAAATTTTCGATCTTTTTATCACTTGTTTTTCGGTTTATATCGTGGTTCAAGTAGCCCCGGTCTCTTATAATGATTTTTATCGAAACTCACCGTATCGTCACTCTGCGAGCTTTGTCTCCTGAAGTTTCGACATCTTATCATTTCCTCGGTTGTACTTTGTCGACGAAAGCCTCGAGCAATTAGAATCTCTTCGGTTGTCGATTGTCTTCTTATTACCGGAGCATGAGGAATCGTTCCCGGTGCACGAGCGCACGGACTCGGCTCTCTCGATGAACATGTCGAGCTGTCCGGTGACCTGTGCCGTTGAAAGCATTTCTTTTATTTGCAAAGCCTTCGAGGCATGTGAAATTCCATTTGTTATTTTGAAGACAGTATTTGGTAGAATTTACCTCGGTGGACGACCCGCGATCGAAGTCGATTGCCTTCTCAATCGTGACTGTCTTCTCTGCCTTATGGGACTGTGATCTCGTTTGTCCGCTGTATTTCTGTCGGGACTGAGATGCGTTCGGGAATCGCGACGTCTCGGATAAGAGGCCGAATCCGGGCTCAGCGAATCCCTTCTGGCCTTTCGTCCTGCAAAGATATTTATTACGATTCTCAAGATCATTTCATTCGAAGCCCTCGGCTTATCGTGACGTACCTCCGTCATCGGGATCGGGTGATAGGGTGGGTTGGCTCCCTCGTCGCCCGGACGGTGGCAGTGATTCGTCTATCGTTGCCGCTTGTCTCGTCAATCTCGACAATTTGTTCGGTGAAATCTCCTTTCCCTTGCCGTAGTAACACTGTGAAGCGAAAAGAAAGGAACACTTATCGATGACCGTTTGAATATTCAGGCTGATCGAAAAAAAAAGGAGACGCTTCGGTCACAGGATCACACCTGCGTCGTGGAATCCCTTCGGGTGGTAAGCAAGGGATGCGTCGGTGTATTGTTGACGTTTGGTGTACCAACAGGACTCGAACTGCCGGAAGTCGAGGTGCCGGGAAGCGGAAGACTGTTACCGGCAACGGGAGATACAGTTGGCGGTGTTACCGACGACATGACAATCGTTGGTGGTGTTATCGACTGAAGCGTTGGCTCCAGCGTCAGCGATTTTGTCGTTTCCGTCGTCATTGTTCTCGTTTCCACGGTCAACGTTGCCGAACTTGGCTGACTTTTCGTCTCTACTCGATCCGCATGATTTCTCTGAGCCTCCAGATGTTCCCTGTTGAAAATAAAGAATTGCAAACGCTTTGCATTATCGCATAAACTCTTACGAAGCTTTATCGGCGATCGGTAGTTCTGGAGACCGGGATGAAATGAACCGCGCAATCTCAACGACCCATTTCGCTCCGGTCTTCTTTAGGGATCATTCGTATACCGACCTCATAGCGCAGGAAGCTGCGCTATCTGTGCTCGAAGCGCTTGGTCTCTGATCGCTTCTGTAATACTTGGTCGGCGTGATGGCGCCCCCACCGTCCACCGAAGCTTGCGATTGTCTGCGTCTGTGATGACGGCATTGATGCTTCCTATCAGCCGGACTCGGTGTCTGACCGCCGATAACCGAGTCACGTCGCGACTTGGCGCTCTCACCGGAGCCGCGACGCGAATTACGGGACTCACCGGAACCTGCGAGATCCGTAAATTCATTGGAACCTTCGATTAAAAAAATTTCACAGTTGTGCCAACGTAATTCAGGAAATGAAGTTACCTCTCCTCGGCGTCGGTGATATCACCGTTGGCGGTGGTTGGGGCTGTGGTGTTTCCCGTTTCGTCCACAATTTGACCAAATCGTTTTTGAAGTCACTGATCGCCGAGTCGCGTCGGGATTTCGTTGATACCTGACTCCTGATACCACTGTCGACGGAGCTTTCGCGACGCTTTCGCAGACTCGCCATGTGCGACGATTCCGTCGTCGTTTGCCTCGACCACGGCATCGATTTTGCGATATCGGCGAGGGTCTCCCTTCGGCATAGCTTTCCGGTTCTTCCGGATTTTCCGGTTATACCACCGCCGCCCCATTCTCTCACCATGTCGGTCAATTGCGCGAGGCTTGATCTTCGTCGGCGTTGATTCGTCGGCGATGACTCTTGCGTCTCGTTCGGCGGCGAGATCGAGTCTATCTGCGCCGATGAGTCCCTCCTTCCGGTTCCTTCAATTGTTGTTTTTTTTTCCGCAACGACAGAAACAGAGAATAACATTTGTTAAACGAGATTTGCTCGACGCGCCGGAAACGGAGCCGGCCAGATCGTTTATTGTTCTTGTTTTTTTTTTTTTTTACTAAAGTTTAGTTAACTAGCATTCTGGTGATTTTTAAAAGCGCAGCGTAAAACTTTAATCAAATTTGTCCGGCACCTGGGTTCCAACGATTATTACCGAGTCGCTGCTTGAGAGTGGACTCCTCGACTTGCTCTCGGACGAGATCGTCCCAGCCGTTTCCACCCTGCCATATCAAGCCCACCTGATGACTCAGGATGGGCAGATTGCACACGAAACAGATGGCCGTCATTGTTCTGAAACGATCAATCAACCCATACCAGTTTGTTTCGCATTTTTTTAGTTCTTGTTTCTCAAACATGATAGTCAGGATTACGCAATTCAATCCGTGTCGAGAGCACGATTTTTTTTTTTTATTATTCTTTTCAAATTTCGTTTCGACTCTGTAGAAAAGAGAAACGAAAGAAGAGAGGTGCGTGAAGTAAAAAAAAAAAAAATACGTGAATCAGTTCATGCCGACAGAGCGAAAGATGATAGACTCGGCGGAGCTCGTGAGGTGATTATCCTCTTTTATTTCGTTAACTTACATGTTTATTCCCTAATCACAAAAAAGGATAACCGAGAACGGAGCTCCGTCGAGTTGCCAAGAATGGTACGGTAATACTTGAAGCCGAAAGATAAATGAACTGGAAATCAATCGGAACAAATACTTGTAGCATTCCCAAACCAAGTGCAATAAATAAAAGAGTTGCCATATCAAACGAATAGTAACATAGCGTAACGACAGTAGTAGTACACAAACGTAGATGATAGATTATGCCCGCAACGTGTCGCACGAGAGCCGACGAGCGTCATTCCAAAGCGTGTGGATGCAGAGAACTCTGAGATGGGTAGAATAACTATAGGCAAAGAGAAATTCTCGTTCAGCAGATAATAATTTAAAGTAAGTAAGTATAGTAAGTAGTAAGTAAGTGGTAAGTAGTTTTGGTAAATCTCCAAAAAAAAAAAAAAAAAACAAAAAAAAAACGAAATCACGTTATCTTAGTATTTAGGATAGGTGTTATTATATATTAATAAAATTATAAGTTAATTTGTATTATGTATCTGAATGTTTGGTTGTTCGACCTGTAGTGTCGAAGTCTGGGGCTCTGCAACGACATCGCATGGCAAGGGCCTGGCCGACCTGCAAAAGACACACACACGGTTTTTTTCGTAGTTTTTTCACTTGTCTCGTGGCTTGCGGAACGATTTTTTTTTTTTTTTTTTTTTTTTTTCATTGGGGTATTTTTGGTATTTTCTCGCGACGAGAATCCCTTTTTGCTTTATCGTGGACAATTATCGTGTTAGACATTCATTTATTCGTAAATACGAATAAAGAAAATGAAAAATAGCGAAACCGATATCCAGCGATATCATAATAAGTTTGTAAAGTTTGTAAATCAAATTCGTCTGACGAAGAGGCGTCTTCGGCTAAACCGTTTATCAATTACTACCGGATTACTCAATTACGGTTCATCGTCCTAAAGCAATAAAGCGAGTAATTCGATATTGATCAACCTTGCGATAGTTGAAAACGCATTTATCCTTAGCCGATGAGTAGACGCGGAGCTTTCGCGAGGGGGAAATATCCTTATGAACTTATCGAGGCAAAGAAACTTGAAGCACAGACCCCGCGGAATGCTTTACCGATCGTTGGAATGTGAGCTTCGAATGGAAATTGGCACTGTCGGTATCACAGGCAGCACCGAAAAAGCTCTGTTACACGGGATAACTGAGAAGCTCGAGGCCACTGAGAGAATAAAAAAGATTTTTCCTTCTCTCGATGGATTTTGCAACGAAACCGGGTAACCCAGTCCTCGATTGACCCGACAGAGTTCGTCCGAAAATTCTCACTTGAACTATAAACCATTTGTATCTCGAAATGTGGAAGCAAGGAGAATCCAATGAGGGCAGTACCAACCGCGATGCGAATTTGCATAATCAGAGGATTAAGTGAAGATCCCGAGTCACCCGTAACGCGTAAATAATAACCCCAGTTTTCCGAGGGTATTTTGTATCAACCACGAGGGTTGCCAGTGAATGGCGATAGCATACCGAAGATATCAGTGACTAACTTTTTTCTTTTTCTGGGGCAGGAGGACGATATATTACTTGCGAGGGTTGAAAAAAAATATGGAATAGGTAACATCTGGAGCGTTTTGAGCCCTTCGCCTTTAAAAGGGCTACGCTACTTCGCTCTTAATAACCCTTTATTATCAGGACTACTCTGTTTGTCCAGAGAATTCTCATTAAGTTTTTTCTTTGCACTGGTTCCTCTTATCTGTAAGAAAAATACGCGAAGTGGCCAATTGATCATCTTCACGCTCTCATGGAGTTTGCGCTCATTCTATCTGTCGCAAAGTTTTCACGGCTTGACTGCCGGAGTTGAAGTGCAAGTCGAGAGATGGTCTATGCGCCCATCGATCCTCGCCGCTAAATACCCTCCCAACCCATTACAGAGTGTTCTCTCGAACGGTGAGAGCCTCCGTAGCTTGTCCCTTTTATCACCCTTCGTTCATCGCTCTATTTTTAACCGATAGATAATACGCACGGGAAATGTGGGAGAAAGTAGAGGATACGAAAGACCGTGAGTTATGAGTTTGGCTCGGTTATGTGCTGTAATACTTGTAAGTGAAGTGCTCGCCGTTTTCATCGTAAACGCTTTTCAAACAGACCAACCGCAAGCTCGTTGAGATCTTCAGGGCTGCTGCACTTCTCCAGGTTTATCGAAAGTCGGTTTGCCTTTAGTATTAAGAACGTCGCTTCTGATAGCACTTGAATTCAATTATTACTCAGCGAAACGTTCAACTCTATAAATACAGTCGACCAAACGAGAGATCTATCTGAATAGATGATGATTTGACCGAAATATATCATTCTCTACGACCCCTGAGCAACAGTTCCAGCATCTGTAGTTTTTGCCGATCTTCATCCCATCAATTTGCCTTTAGTGATAAAAACAACCCTTCTGATAGCACTTGGATTTAATTATTATGGGGCTAAACCTTCAAATTTAGAACTAAAACCGACCAAACGAGATCTATCTGGATGAACGATGGTTTGTCCAAAATATATCATTCTTAGGGTCACTTGGGTAACCGGTTGCCACATTTGTAGTTTTGTTCGAGTTTCGTTTCATCAGTTAGCCCTTCGTGATAAAAACATCCCTTCTCATAGCCCTTGGATTTAATTATTACAGGGCTAAACGTTTGCGTATAGAACTAAAACCGGCCAAACAAGATGTATCTGGATAGACGATGAATCGACGAAAATATATCACACTCCGGTACACTTGGGCAACTGTTGCAACATTTGTAGTTTTTGTCGAGTTTCATCCCCTCGTCAACGTCATTCTGTCCTGTCCCTCGGCTCTGGCGACATTCGTCTCGCGTAGCGGCTTACTACCGAAAGACTGAGAACAAGAAGAAAAAGTAGGGTCGAAGTAGGAAAAAAGAAACTTCCACCACGACGTGCCCGACTCTCATCCAATTGGGAATTAGTCCTTCACCCTTGAGAATCGCAGGAGTCCGTTGGAAATACGAAACTCGTATCATTCCACTTGTAGTAAACAGTTTACCGCCACGCGTCTCTCTCCTCGAGCAACGCGTGCCTCTTTCGGAGTCTTCAAGTTTTCAACCTCATTCTCGTGAAAGAAGTCTTCCTGCAGATTAACTCTCTTTATCTTCGTTTGATTCTTCTGCAAAAATCGAAGGTCTACGCAACTTGTTTACACTTCTGCTTCTTCGATCTCTTTATTTCTTAACTTACTTATATATTCCTTTGTATAAACGTCGTTACTGTTATCAAGTAGCTTTTATTTGTGTTTAAACATTTTCCGGTGCAGTAGGTCCGTTTGTCCGCTCACGAAGAAAGCGATGCGCAAAAGCCGACAAACAAAGAGACATTTCCATTGTTTGCTAGCGCGGTTGTCCGTCCACCAGCCACCGCAACCGATGTTTATTTGCATCTGTTATCTTGGCGACTCGTGCGATGTATGACCGCAATGTTTCACGTGTAACTTCACCAGCAGTACCCGAATTCTCTTTCCTTCCAACGATTTACTCTCCGCACGCAAAAGCACCGAACTCGGTTTTTGCAAATCTTGCAACTAACACAGAACTCTGTGTCTCGGTGAGTGATTTGTGCGATTCTTCCAACGCTGTGGTTTCACGTAATCGTTTTTTCCGCCTCTTTCACTGTGCGTCATCGTCGCGCAATAATGCAATCGATTTTACGGTTCGTGAACTATTTATTCTCATTGTTTCATTATTTAACGGACGTTAATTCAGATTTTGTACAAGTAATCAACATTTTCGTATCCGTGTCTTGATAAATCGTTTATTATTTCGGTTTTACAAATACAATGCCTTTCATTTATCGCCACTTGTTGCCAAGTTGTTTCGTCTCTGTTTGAAATTTACTTTGATACATGCCCACCGCGGCTTATGAATAATTGTCGGGTGCCAGGTGCGTTGAACATATTTACAGCGTTCACCCATTTCGGTAGACCCTCATATAGTTTGAAGGACCGTGAATGAAATTCGTGACCTACAAACTTCGTGCATTGCCTCGGCTCTCAATTACGCGAGAGTTTGCTCTATCGTCGAGTTGATGGGCTGTCTAATATCCATTTCGTTCTTCGAGACGCCAACAAACGCGGACCGCGACCCCCAACCTACCTTGTGGTTCTGTCGTTTGACCGGAGAGAGTGCGAGAAAAAAGAAGGAAACCTTTTAAGATCGGACGAGGCCATTAAACGTCTATTTACCATCCCCATTACAACCTCGAGATCGCTCTCTCGGGAAGTTTCTTTTTTTTTCTTTTTTTTTCTTGGATAGACAGATACCCTACTCTTCCACTTTATTGCTCTCGTTCGCCTGGTTCCCGGAAAGAAAGATAGCGTAAAAGTATACTTCGCAATTAGCAGCAACGAGAGAATCGTCCGCCGGGACAGAGAAAAAGATTTTTTTTCCCTAATGAATCTTTCCGGTTAATTAACGCACTCGGATTCTCGACTCGTTAGAAAACGGTTTCGGAGAGACTGTGGATTCGCAAGGGACAGCCACCCCCCTATCCTAATGAAGAGAAAGAGGAAGGTGACGATATTGGAAGACGAGAGAGACGGCATAGTTAACTCGATAACGACAAATGTCTTCGTATTCTCGCTTGGCGCAGTAGAAACAGCGTTTCCACTTTGCGAAGGGTGAAAAAAATATGTGCCAAATAAAAAATATTTTCCTCGGGCTTTTTTTCGTATCTATACTATTTCTGCGTTGTATGAATACGATATGAATCATATTGGTAATTAATGTTTTCCGCCATTTCTTGAATTTGCTTCATCGATTTTCTTTTCAATCCAAAAAAAATGGCTAAATAACGACTTCCTATTTAAATTCACTACATTAATAATAGTGCGGCATCATCCCTATACACTGTACTATGGAAATGTAGATGAGTCTACTAAAATATTGCAAAGAACATTACAATTAAAAATGTAAAATGATTAAAAATGATTAAAAAAAAATCGAATTTCGATGCATTCCGATACCAAATTATTAAAATCGCAGCACGTCCGTTTTTAAAAATTCGTATGCGGTTTGTGTATTAAATTTTCCAATATCGGTATATTAGTTTGCATTCAGAAATTATTTCGCCGTAATAAAAGTGCTGAATAAATAAGAAATAAACCAAAGATCTTTCGTAGCGCGGATTATTCAATATAAATGAAGCTAATCTCATGGAAATCTTTTAACCCGAAAACGTGATCGGACGTCCAATAAATTATCGCGAATCATGCAACTGGGCTATGCGGATCAGTGGCGTGGGATCATAGAGAATGGCAACGTCCGAGCGAACGGCGAATATGAAGTCTTAGACGCGAGGCGAGAAAGCTCTACGAGCTAAAGCCCTTACCGCCGTGAGGTGCAACAAGTTGGAGAATCGATTTTCTCGTTCCAGAGCATCGAGGCGTGAGTGAGAGTGAGATAGAGTCATCGCGTCGAAGGATAAGAAACTAAGCGATCCGTTAAACGCTTTAGTGCCTCACAGGGGATTAGATCGGAGACGTAAAAAGCTTTGGTCGAAACCAAGCGACTACCACGTTCGTTGATCACAGCTTAATCAGAAATTATTGATCCTTCCAAATTCATCCACTAATTGGAATGTTCCATCGACCAAAGTAATACAAATTTTCACTCCCCCTATATTAAGAACGAGTGAATGCTTTCGTATACGAAAAAAACATTGAAAATTATATTTTTACATCACTACGCATCGAAAACGGTACAAAAATGAATTTTTTCAATAACGTTCACAAAACGATAAAAAAACGATGTGTTTTTGTAAATAACGAGGAGCGATGATGTTCCAGGCAATGCGATAAGCGTGCGGTCGTAAATTTTCGTGTGAGTAATGTAAGGAATGAAAAATATAGATCGTGAAAGCGGTTGCGCTTGTTTCGTGAAGGGAAATATCGTGTTCCTTGTAGTGGCTGCACAGGGGCTGTGTGTATAATACCTCTTCGGGGGTCTATAATCAAATTTCGCTTCAATTTCAGCACTTCGAGTAGTCTCTCTTGCTCTCTTACACAGCTCAGCTTGCTGGCCCGTCCTTCCCCAAGAAACTTTGCCATTACGATAGGGTGGCTGGGGGAGGGAGCGTTTTGACGTCAGCGTAACCTCGTCGATGTAAAGCCCGAGCGCGCGGTAGCCGTAGGTAGGGAACCGGCACTTGCTATAGGTGCTGCTGCTTCGTATCAAAGTGTACGTCGAGTTAGTACTGTGTAGTTATATCTACACTTGCATATCGACGCGAGACCTGGTTTAGGGGTTCGTAAAGTTAGTAGCGAAGGATCTCTCCTTGCAGGAAGGGGACGCTTGCGTCGGTGTTGAAACATTCCGAACGTAGCTGAAAGAGGCATCGAACGGGGGGGACGGGATGAAGAATGGCGAAAGCGATGGGGGATGGAGAGGGAAGGGAAACCAAGTAGTTAACTCGAGCTGCCTGATGTGCCACGCTCGAAAGATTCGCTCTTGCGAATACCCTAATTCGATGGAATGTTTCCAAGGGTTTTCAAGGGTTCCCGGCGGCTTCTGCTTCTCGAGCATCTAGAGAATTGAAGCTCTTAGGTAAACCTGAAACGAGGATCAACTCGAACGATTCCGTCATCCCCTCCCGTCCAACTTTCGTAAATCCTCTAATGTTTGGACAAATTCACCCTCGAAAAATGAAAAATTTCTGTGACGTTTTTTCGGAGTGACGCCAAACATTAAGTAGGCTTTTTTCTGAGGCAGTCGCACGTATTCTCGCATTTGGGAACACCTGTTCGTCCGCACACACCTGTTGTTGAAAATAAAACTCGACGAAAGCCTGGAAGGGCTGGTATCGCGTGTCTGCTGACGCGGGAGTGAATGATGATTTCACATTCCGCGAAAATGCAGAGAACGATAAGGAAAGCTTTTCGTAGGTCTCTGTCGAAAAAATTATTCCAGTCACGACGATGAGAAACGCGAGGCAGTCAACAGTTGTACGCGCCTACGCACCTACGCGTCTTCCATATATCCTTCGGGAATCGTGTGTACCGCTCACGTGATACCGAGCTTTCTGTCGTCAGAATTCAAAAATGTTATTGTGTCATCATCGTCGGATAGATATATTGCAGCGGATATAAGAGTTCTTCCATGTCCCGAATGACTCCGCATTGCCAGAGGCGGTCCGGTTGTAACGATCATCGGAGATCATCTGCGTGTTTGTGCGTTAACCCGCTTGTGTTAGTCTTGGTATTAATTTGAGGGGTGACGAGGCGCAAACTTGGCATACACAGAGAAATGAGGTCGAACACGGTCGACAGGCTTGTCCAGAGCTTTGCCGGTGTCAAACTAATATGCGCCCTGCTTGTTATATATACCAACCATATATGCCGTAGCTGACAAGGGTATTAGACGCTTCGTCATCGGTCGTGGTCTGTCCATTGCATAACCGATCAACCGCGTCCGCCGGCAATTTCTATAACATATCACACCGGGTTCGACGGCAATTTCGACGCCGCAATTTGAATTTGATATTCGATAGTATCGATCATTGAGTACGCGGATGATCGCTCTGCATGCGCGTCGGCAAAATCAACAGCAATCTCTGTCAGGTGTATAACCGTTTGCCGGTCGAAATTTGCAATTGGCAGCCGAGAAGCGTATATAACACGACCGTCCTATATCTAGCCATAGGCAGAGCGCGGTACATCGTCGGTATTGTCCAATCTGTTCATCCAGCCGTCCTCTTTCCTGAAATCGCTAGAGTCACCAGGAATCATTGTGAGTCAATGCGTGCCAAAGGAGAATGCTCGACAGTCGCATCGGCAAGGATTCTGTAAAGCTTTGTTCCAGTCTGTTTCGTTGAAAACGTCGAGAAAGTAGGGAAGTTGAGAGATGCTTGGAACAATGGATCGTTGATGCAGGTCAGGACACAGATGTAGCCTTGCATTATAGTTGTGTACGTCGCAGTTGAAGAATGGAGAGAGCCGGAGGGTGATATAGAGACTCGAGGATAAATTATGTAGGAACAAATATCGGTAGCGTGCATCCAAACTGCCATTTCGTACACTTCTGTTTCTCGTCGTTCATCATCGCTTCGCTGTGCGTCAATCAAGATAATGTTGATTACGGCGCGGACACTACACTGATGGAGTAACATGTCAACGGGAGAGACCATAACTTTCCGAATAATGTACCCACTGGTTATATGTTAATCTGTTGCGGCACGGTTGGCGTGGTGAATATACGTATACGCCGTTGATATATCTGACGGTAAATCATCATGGAAGGGAACATTAGTATATGGCACAGAAACCGAGAAGTTATCGGATGGTCATTGATGAAACGCAATTAGAAATTACGAACAGGCAGGTGATTACATAGTAATGACAAGGCGAACGACTGGATATCCAGGATAGTCCCGTGTGCTCCATTTACCGATTAACGGCTATGCGAATCTCAACGTTGTCCGTGTCTAGCTGATGCAATCGGGAATGTGTTGACGTTAATTGACGACAGTGAAACCGCTTAGCTCTTCGCAGTTGTACTACTTTAGAATCTCGCGGAAGTCACATTATGGTCCACAGAATGGTTCTTTTCTCTACTATCCTCAGCTCCTGTAATCGGTCCATAGAGTCAAAGGTGTCGCCTCTTGGTCTTCCAAATCGGAGAGTCAAGGAGGTCACTTCAGCCCCTTGAGCACCTGGTGTTTGAGATCATTCGGGAGTTTCACTGTATATGGAAACACGCGCGAGAGGAAAGAAACGATCATGTGCTTTTTTTCATCGATAACCAATGTTCTCCTTGACTTTGGGTCGAAGCTGATACCCGGATTCGTGGTCAGCGCAAACAAATACATGGAAATATATGGTCGTGAAGATATATTTTTTTTCACACTCGATCTTTTTTGCTACGTCGTACGTACTTTTTTTAACGAATATTCGTAGTCCTGCAACGACTCGAAAGAATGAATTCACAATGTTCTTAAGTGGGGATTTTTTAAACAATTCTATTGCGTTTTACGAGACACTCGTATTATTTTTCCTGTAGCACGCGATAGACATTGGATAAGTTGTGACAAGAAAATAGTAGCTCGTCGTTTCGAGGCGATATTTTATGGAAATTATGTTGCTGAAGACGGATGTTACACTTATTCAACTCTAGGAAACAACCCATATGGATCTGCTGGATCCGAGCCATTTCCGATCTGTTTTAGAACTTCAATTTTTTAGGTGTCTTCAAAAACGGTATAAACCCCATATTTTTTATTTTATCGACATTGCGCGTCAACAAACATATTTCCAACATCCTCGCCTTGAATTTCGCTGCAATTAAAATTGAAAATATTTATTTTTGTCGAAGTTCTGCAACCATGAAGACATCGGGTTTCGTGTATCGGCCTATGTGTGGCGTTAAAAAGAGGCAAAAATATGTGGTGTTTAGAATTAATTAAATAAACAATATATCGTGAGAAATTTTGAGTTGGAAAAGCAAAAAATTAATCTTTAACAGCAATCGTCTGTAAAGAAGGTGAGTCTTTAATATTCTCGTAAGGTCGCGAAATACGCAAGGAGACTGAGTCAGTAGATGCGGTCAGTAGTACATCAGACGCAGAGCCAGCAGTCACTCGGAAACTACGCAACTATTGTAACGCTCTCTATAATTTACCTCTCTCCTGAAACTTCCCAAATCTTTGCCGAGATGGACATTCGCCGGGTCACGATTTCTCGCTCAATGAAAACCACAGAATTCGGAACAACGAAACGGCGTACCTTACTCCCCTTCGCAATACACTCGCGCATTGTCTCTTCGCCCACGTCTATACCCTGCAAAAGTGCTGACCTCTCTCTATCTCTCCTGTTTCTCCATTCTCGCCAAAGAGACGAAGCAGCAGCTCCATGCGCAAAAGGAGCAGCGAAAGGAAATGAAAACAAAACAATTCAACGACGCCGAGAATACGGCGCCACGATCATCCATCGAGTAAATTCTCTCCTTTATTACTTTCTTTCCGTCTATCATTTATTTTATTTTATTTTTTTCTTTCCTCTCCGTCTCGTCTTTATTCCTCGTCGTCTCGCTTTCTCGCTCTCCACTCTCATTCTCTTTTCTCATCCGGCTAATGCTTCAGCACTTTCACCGGAGAACGAAGCTCCGCATATTTATCCATCGTATTTTTCCGGCTGTGAAATAATATACCGCACTTGGTCGTGCGGCTCTTTCCTTCGTCTCTGACGATTTTTTTTTTCTTTCTTTTCTTTTCTTTCCTCCTTCCTTTTTCCTTTTTATGTTATCTCCCGGAACAAATTATCCCGCGTTGCTTTTCCTCGGCAGGATATACGACCAATGTTTACTTCGCGAATTACTTTTTGGACTCGCGAGACGACGAAAAAAAAAAAAAAAAATAGGACGACAAAAAAAATGTCTCGTTCTTCACCGATGCGGAATCAGTTTGCCGACACCGTTGTCACAACTTTATTCATGAATATGATACCGCGTGATGTTCCGGGACACAACACGAGAATAGTGGACGCGGGAACCACGCGGTAACGAAATATTCATGGGGTCCTAACAAACGACTCTCCGGAGACGAATAAACGGGGTCAAGGTCTCGAAAAAATAAAAATTCAGAACGATATCGTTCAAAGTTTCTCGCGCGCAAACTTGCGTAACTTTTGTTATAAAAAAATACCGGGATACCAAAACATTAATTCGTTGACGCGGCAAAATTTCGATCTGCAATCGCAATCACTTGCGAATGCATCGTAATCGCATTCGAGACACGTAATACATATTATAAATCTCTATCTCGATATCTCTTTGTGACGTAAATACTGGTGTCGATCTCGTCACATGGTCCATGGCCCGCGTATAGACCCCGCGTAGCGTGGTGCCCAGTCTGCCTATACATCAGTTTCCCCTTCGCGTTCTCAAAGGGAAAATCAATCTCTTATCGTGACGCCACCCGTGGACTGCGGAAAAGAGGGATGAAAAAAAAAACACACCGGCATCACTCCCTCTTATTTTTTCTTATTCCTCTCTCTCTCTCTTTCTCTCTCTCTCTCTCTCTGTGTGTTCATGGTATTTGGAACAAGATTTATCCACGAGAAGTAATATCGAAAAGATTAGTATCAATCGTTCGTTGCCGGAAGGAAATTTGCTGTTTTTTTTTTCTTTAAGCTCCATTAGACATACTCACCCTCGATCGCAGGATAAGTTACTATCCATTGGGTCGTACTTTATTACCATAATTAGTATCGTTACGAGTTAATTCAGCGTGGCAAATAAATTGCCAAGATCGGCTTGTTCGCTGGTTCATTCTGTAATTAGTTGTTTACTAATTGCAAAAAGCTCGAGAGGGAGAGAGAGAGAGAGAGACGCGAAGGGAGGAGGGTTTGGAGTCGGCAATCGATGAGTTTCTTTCGTTTTTCCCGTTTATGAAGTCTCAGACAAGGTGAAAAATGGACTCCGCACAATCGAGAGAAGTCTCGCTGCCGTTTTAAACTTCCACGAGATATGCGCGTTAAACGCTCTCGACATCCAAGTAAATTTCGGCGTTAAACTGTGCGAGGCGGACGCTTTTGTTCTTCACATTCTGTTTCCCCGCGTATTGTACCACTGCGACGGCTCAAAGAAGGGCCCCCCCGCAGGGTAAAAGAGCCCGTGAAAGCATCTCCACCACCGTTGTGGATCGTGAGCGAGAATTTCGTTCGGTAAAATAATTTATTCAAGGAGAGAGACTAATCCTGGCGAGGATCCTGGGAAATTTGTCTGAGCCGCTGTGGCAGGCGCGGCGGGGAATGGAAAAGGGATTGAAAGGTCATCGGTCGACCTCACCGTGACGGTCGAAAGGCACAGCTCGCCCAGGGGGGGGGGGGGAGGGAGAGAGAGAATGGGACCGAACCGGCCGGGCCGACGGGCCGAGGATACCACCAACGAAACTATATGAATTCAAAGCTTTCACACTGATGGGATAACCTCCGGCGCACCTGTGAGCTTTTCCCCGACTCATCCCTCGTTCCCTCTCTTTCTGTGTGTGTACACCGAAAATGATTAAACTTCTCGGACTCCGCGATTATATTTTCATTTCAAATTTAAGCGGCACACTGACCACTTTACTCCGATCGCGGAATCGAACTAATTGTCTATCGCGATAGCTACGCTGTTCTATGCCGAAAGCGAAATAGAGACGATACTTTCTCTTGTTGGAAGCTTTGTGTGTAAAAAATTAATAGAGTAACAATGTAAAAATTTGTCATTATCTGGATTTTTAAATTTTTATCTCGTTGCTTCTCCTGGTCCCGTAATCAACGCAGTGCGCTACAAATGCGGAATAACTTTTTAAATTTGCAGTTATTACAAAAGCTAACATTACAACAACAACAAAAAAAGCTCCGTTGTATTTTTTGCGTTCCATTTCGACGGACATAGACAGATCCATTGAAAAAAAAGTCTCGAGATTTCATTTTTAACTTTCTAACAGCCTTATCATTCGTCTCTCGGGCTTTGCGCATCACTGGGGGCGTATCGTCGAAAATCCGTCGAAATATTTTTTAACTGATAAAAAAGAAAAAAAAGAGATTCTCGGCGAGAATCCTATCTATCACGGGCCATTGACAGCTATAAATCAAGTTTACATCATCGTCGAACCAGCAAACTTTCGAATAGGCGGACTCAAAACATACGAACGGCATAGAGTCAGATCAATCATAATTTCTCTCGACGTAGTAAAAGAATCGGATAAATACCGCGACCACCTGCCTTCGATTTCATTTTTTTTTTTTTCGTCCCCTCCACATCGTGGAGCGTATACACATTAATGGTAAATAATAAATTTAACGGAACTATAAAAGCCAATAGGGAGAGATACCGATGAAAGAGACGCGGAGAATGAAAAAGTGCTCCCCTTGCAGAGTGATGGAAGATTTTCCTTCGAGTTGCCACTCGTAAAAAAAAAGAAAAAAACAGGGGCGCTAGCAGTCTCCGGCGCGACCGACAATTTAATTACAAGTTCGCAGCGTTGCACTGCCGATCGGAGGGACGGATTTAACAATTTGCAATTGAGGCGAGCAACGGCAGGCAGCACGACGAAACTCTATGGCTACAGGAGACCCCTACGGTCGTTCTTTACACACGCTTCACGCGCACCTGCATTCATTTATATGGGAAACGAGAGAGTTTGCGTGCTTTTGCTTCCGTCGTACACCCATCCGGTTATCGGTTGCAATTTCGTACCCCTCCGGCATATTTGTTGTCGCGAATTTTTTCGTACCGTACGCTCGTTCTGATTTCATATTAACGCTTTAATATATACAACTTTTGTATTGTAACTCTTGAATTTTAATCATTAACCCGCCGTTAACGATCACAGGAATTATTAATAATTAAAACAACAATAACAATAATTTAGCGTTATATTTGCTAAATAAACCACGTCGAGTTTCCATTGTTATTGCAATATTACGCGGAACAACTATTCATTTATTTAGAAAATAAAAGTCGCTTCGAATTCAATGAAAATTTAATTTACGATTTAAACATAAGTTACAATGTGGTTTATTGTTTATTAATTTTCTCGCGCTACTATTACTTAATAATTAAATTGACTCACTCCGAATGATTTTCCATCTTTTACTCAACTTTTCGATATGTAAATAATTTATAAACGAAAAGTGAATCGTTCGGATTATAACCAACGAATAGAATTCCTCCGGACCGATATGAATAGTTAAATTGGATCTCCCGCTTCGGCAAGTTACCTTTTTATATATACAACTGGATATACATATATTTATATAAACGCGGTGCTCTCGATTTGCTAAACTTCCGTGACTTGCCGGAAAGCGTTTTGCTTTCGAGAGAACGCAATACGGCTTTGCCGGAGGCAATTGCAAATATTTGCAAAGCAATCTTCGGTTACGTCAATAGCCAAGTGGTCGATATCGAATCAACGGGATGTCGATGATGTTGAAATCTGCGTTTCCGGTTAGTCCCACGGTGGGGAAGTCCGAGCTTTCGGACATGATGCGCATCTCGCCCGCATTATTACCAACGACCTACGATTTCGCGTGGGAAGAGAAGCTCTCACGGCAGACATCACACGTCGTACGACTCCGACATAAACGGGCGCAATCTCTCCGTCCAGAGATTACTTCGTAAACAGGATGAACTAAAATACTCGTGATATTCCATTATCCTGTACATTTTCCGGTAAAAATTCTATGAGAAAAACTCTTTTTTACGCGCGCGATGTACACCGGTAAACTCGGAGAAAAGTGGAAGATGTGATAAATATGTTATAGTGTACATAAGGGTTGAGACTCTTATTTGTTCGCAAGAAAACCCATGTAACCTCGGAGTCGAGACGTTACCGCGTATCTCGATAATATTCACAGTTATAAAGGAAACCCAAGCCGCCAGGAGAAATACATTTTTATTTAATACGATGTGCGACGTTCGCATGGCCTCTATTTTTTTTATTTTTCAAATCAGTGCGCTCGTCGAAGTACTCAATGAATTTTGAAAAATTCTGAAAATTGGGACGATGCGAAATCGAATTTTTTCCGAAGGAGCTTCGGTGGGCAGAATAAAAATAAAAATATGAACCATTTTTAAAAAATTTGTCAAGCTATTCGGATAGATATTTTGTATGCACCACAATATCGTTGAGACTCGTGGAAGACTAGAAACGCAATTTCATTGGTTTTCTTATTTCGCGTTGTTGAAATAACGAAATAAGCTATGAAAACAAAAAATTTCAACTTTTTTCATTAATAAATCGTGGAATTTGTGATGTCGAAAACACGTTGAAACGCTTATGTAACTTCGAACTTTTGTTATTTTCAATGGTTGTATCTCAGAAAGAATGAAAGGTATTGAAATTTTCCACGTATTAAGATGCGATACGTTTCAGGATAATAGAATAATTCGGTATCCGTAGGGGAAATGCTCTTAAAGTACGACGCGCATTCGTTATAATAACAAGTTAATGACGTTATGCGGAATACCAATTCTTCCCGATCGTTCAGCAACAGTTTCCGTTACGCAAATATTCCTCGAGAATTCTTTCGTTACATTTCAATTTCACTTACAACATCAGTATTTCAATAATCGGCGGTACGTTTTAGTGTAAACGAAATTTTAACTCGTCACATGAACGACTTCTAATTAATATAAATCGATACATCGATCGGTGGCCACTAATAGAAACAACATGTATCCATTGTTTCCTTCGTATTTTGAATGTAATAATAGATAAGTGAATATACTGATTGAATAAATATTAAGCGTTGTATCGGATACAGTCTCGAAAAATTCAGTAATAATCGAATTTACCTTCACTTCTGATTTGACTTAATTGCCGAATCCCGCAAACTAAAGATTTCTCTCTGCAATAGTTCCGCGATAAATGTAGACGATTACTAATGTTTCTTAACCTTAAAACTCCACTCATAGATCTGCTGAATCCGATCTTTTTCGAGAAAAAAATCTTAAATTTTATATAACCTGTCGTTTTAGTTCTCTTTAATAAAAAATGTAAAATTCCTCGTAACGATATTGCACTTCAACAGATATCTTCAGCACATCCTGACCTTTCAATTTCCCTGCAATTAAATTCAATAATATTGATTTTTGACAAAGCGTCGCAACTATAAAGATATCGGGTCTCCCGGACCCATTTATCGCGTTAAAGAGGTTTTTTTGCACACCTTTTGTATGCGTGGTTTTCGGTCAATTAACAAAGAAATGATATCTTGAATTAAAATGCATAAAAATATAACGCTTAATCAGCGCGACAGATGTACGAAAAAATCTTTCAAACGAGGATGAAATTTTCCGCGAATTATTAACATTCGCATTTCCGTAAATTCCAAATTCCATGTATATCGTGTTTTCCGACGAGTGCGGAATGAGCCAACTTGGCCAGTTGGTAACTCGGGTGACGTATTTCCTCCCCCGGATGTATATAATATCATCCGACAAAGTTCGAGTATTTTTCTCGTCGTTCGTATGCAAAAGTCCGCGAAATATTCAGCGATCCGGATGATGAGTTTCACCGAAGCGAAATTCATGCGAGTATATCAGTAACGTTGATGCAAAGTCGCTCTCGTGAATCTCAAAAAGCTTCGCTGCGAGAGATCTTTCGTAGCTCCGGAATGCCGCCTGAAGCAACAGGAACTTCCGTGCGTGTAACGCTTGTAACAAAGTTCAGAGTACGCGAAGATATCGAAGCAGCTTCTCGAGCTGCGCGTACATATACTGCAATCACTCACGCATGTTTGTTAACCCGGTTAAAATTATTGTAAAGTAAATACAGCGACGAGACGAAGTTGAATTCGAGTTTTGGTGAAGTTTAAGGAGACTATGACTTTCCGAGATAAGACAATAGCAAATTTGCGGAAGCTGTTTTGCTCGTCTCGTTATGACAAATTCCAGATGGTATCTGGAAGGCGATGCACGGTTAACCATGAGATGTTGCAGCTTCCAAGATATTACATCGAAGCGAAACCCATCGCGATCACTTAGAGGCTCGCTGGACTTACCTCGCGAGAGTATTATTCCCGCATATATACGCTATTACGTTGAGCTCCGCGTATAATCGAGATCGAGCTTTGCACAGAGTCTCGAGAAGCAGTATAAACACATAGTATGTATAGTATAGTATAGTACAACACATAGTGTAGCATATACAGCTCATACTTGTTAGCGGTATATCGGAGAACCGGCAGCCCGTAACATCGGCCAATACAGACGCACACCGCATCCCTCATCCCTCAACCCCCTCTTCTTCGCGAGAAATAATTAGATTTTCCATCATCGGGAAAATTACCGCGAAGCCAATTACCGTGGGTATGCGTAGACGCGCCCGAGTGACACGGTGCACATACACGCCGTCTCGCCTCGGTCGGTTTACCTATCGTCCCCTTCTCTCTATGAATTCAAATTCACTTGAATTTTCCATGTTAAGGGATGTATCGCTACGCTGTCGTTATACTGAAATATCAAGACCGGCATCGTGCTCTGTAACGACCCGGAGAACCCTCGGAATTTCTGTGTAAAATGTTGTAAAAAAAAAAATAATTGTACAACTGCTTATTTCTATGAAAAACCTTCCATATTCTAACTATTGTGACACAACCTTAAAGAATCTAAAATAGGAATACATTTACAGAAACTTTCTTTCTTTCGTAATTTTCCCGGGAAATGTATTGGAATAGACAACAAAAAATATACATTTAATTATATTTTACATACTAATATATTTCGCCAAAAAATTGGTTACGCAATATTTATGTTTTATTTACGCGTCCGAATTATATGTACTGATATATCAAAAAATTTAACAAAAATACATGTAATGCATATATGCAGCATAGCATATAAAATACATTCAACGTATACGAAAGAAATATCACTATTACATTGGCAATGCAAATGGAAATAGTTGCATGAAAAGTCATTGCATTTTTTAATTATATCGATAATATAGAACCGCGTTATAGATAAAATATATTTAAAGTGACAAAAAGATCGCTATGCATGATACATTATACATATACATATAATAAAAATCACATATATTTATCAGATCGAATATTCACATCGAGAATATCAAAAATGAATTCGACATGTATTTATAAAATATTTCTTGCATATAGTTACGAAAAAAAAAAAGTCTGCGGGGGTTGGATTGAATGACTTTAATATACGAAGTTATTACCGATTAAAATTGTTAAAAGTTTGATATCCGTCAATCAAACAAAAATAATTTGAATAAATGAGTAGATATCTCGACGAAACACAGCGGTGAGTGAACGCCAATTTACGGTAATACCTAATTTGCTTCACTTGTCTCCGGCGAAGCTTTCCCGGCGTGTTTCTCCTATCACAGGGCAGTCTGATGCTTGCCGTTGGGCGCTCTTGTGGTATTATTAAAGAGGTATATGTTTGCGGTAAATACATATATGTATCATAGTAGATACATATAGATTCGTGCCGCTGTGTGGTATATTAACGTCAAGCGTAACATGTATCTTCGCGTAATTATTCATCCGCGTAATAAATAAAGGAGGTGTAAATGTACAAGAACGGGATAGCATGATCCGAGAGTTTTGCGGTTAGCTGGTAAATCCGATGCACTACCGAACCCCGTTCAACGGGGACGGGGGAGGCATCAAATTTTGTTGTTAAGTGTCAAACTCGATGATCCTCCGAATTAATTCACGCATAATTAATTCTCACGCGGCGGTATGGCGCGAGTAATGATTAATGACTTCTGTTTTCCGTTTCCGATGCCTTCGCGTCGTTCGAGTATTCGATATCAGTCAGGAAAAAAAAAGTACCAACTTTCGAAATTCATCGGGGAACAAAAAAAAAGTTTCGAGATCCGTTAGTGAAGGGCAAAAAAGTTCCGAGACGATACCTCGATGCCAAACCGGACGAATCTATTTATTCACCGTTGTCTCGCGAATCAGGTCAAACGTCCATTTTTTTTCCGTTTCTACCGCGTTTACTCTACATGCATATATGCGTGTATACGAATGGATACCCACGCGCATTTCCATCGGCAGTCAGGATTACGACGAATACCTACGAGAGTATTATACATGTATACACAATGTGTCACTCCGAAGTCACTCTCACGGCTTTCTATTCAAAGTTCGTCTATTATTTGATGCGTAGAGTGATGCACGAGCATTGGCGGATGACGGACCGAGTATCAAAGTGCCGTTACTGCTCCATCTGTACCATAGGCACCTCAACTCGAAATAATGCACTATACGCGTATCTGTTCGTCATAACGTACTGAACTATCCATCTGCACTATACCTACAAGAGAAATGCATATTTGTTTTTACACCGAACTTTGATACATGCCACGCAGTTTTTATTGCCAATGATCGACCCAACTACGTTATACCAGTACATCATCGAATTTTACGCCATGCGATCAGCCAATACTTCTGAAATGATTGATTCTTTACAAAAAGGATATGTTACTACTGTCAGTATGAAAAGCCCCACTTTGTCGATTGTCGTTTTCGAGATATATGTCAGAAGTACCGGTTTTGGTCATTTTTAGTCAATTTTTGGTCGCAATGTTCGAACGGATAAAGCTTCGAGTGAAATCGAATTGAAGGAAAAATGGGTTGACAATTTAATACATTCATATTAATACTTTCAAAATATAATCATCAAAATATGGATAAACATTGATTTGACAAAATATTTTAGTAAAAATGATTACGAACGGTGCATCGACCCTAAGGATTTTCTAATAAAATTTTAACCGCCTTTACCGACAAACTTCGAAGATAATATTTCGATACATGAAAAAACGGTGCGCAACTATAAGCTTTAATTAAGATTTTCTGTAGGGTAAAAGTACCGGTTTTCGTCATTTTTCGTCCATTTTTTATCGCCATTTTCGAAAGTACAGAACTCTAATTAAAATCAAATAAAGTTAACTCCGGGTTGATACTTTTATATATTTATATGAATACTTTCAGAGTTATAACATCGAAATGTGGACAAAAAACAATTCGACAGCAATTTGTAATGAAAATGGCCACAATCGGTGCAGTTACCATATCTTTCACTTTGTCAACGAATAACTCCGTAATTTTCTTAGTTAAAGAGGTATTTCTTTACCGTTTCTTCTCCACGTTCCCGTGCGACTAAATAAATGGTAATTCTTTCACAAGTAATAATGCGAACACGATAATGGAATACCGATTTAACTGAACGGTATATTTAGAAACGTTGATCCTTCTATTTTCTCCAATAAAACCGTACAGCCAGTCCATTATAGAATGCACCGATCAATATGGACTAACATAGCGGAAATCCTGTGGGTATCTACGAGCCCACGGAATTAAGCACGTACGCCAAACACGTGAGCGACTGTTATGCGTGGACGTTCAACCCTATCTTTACTTCCGGGTTATTTCACCGTTCGCCTCGACTCCACCTTTGCCCAGTACTACCCTTTTCCTTAACCTCATGGGTCCTCATAGATCGCTCATCGCAACGCTCTCTCCTATGTGTAAAATGCTTTTCTCCATTATACAATAACGCTGCTCCCTTTGGTGAGGCGCGTCGGTCGTTCGCCAGCGATCGCGGTATCGACACACAGAGAGAGAGAGAGAGCGACCGGTAGGTACCTACGGCCACCGAGACGGTGCATTAAATGGACTTTCATCTCATCGGCTAATTATCGCCGTGCATATAGTCCTATAGATGTCGATAAAGAGCCAACAGCTCTTGGCAGTTTGTGGTTTGGGGTATTATGTATATACGCCCGGCAATGTACCTATCCTTGCTATTTGCGGCGATTGGCCCCGAGCGCAAACACAAACATCCCGACAACCGATTTTCCGCAGGGAACGTTAACGAAGGTGAACCACTTCGCGGTTCGCCACCTAAACGATTGTAATAGTTTGTAACCGCGATTAGTAACGTCCGAACGCTCGTAAGGCTTTTGACCATCCGTATCCCACAGTTTTGCTACAATTTGCAAGCGTAACTTTCGTTCTCGTTAACGCGAGAGAGCGCCTGTACTTCGATGGAGCCTCAGGTATATAGCTGCTCGGTAAAACTCGATTTGCCGTTTATTGGGATGATTAATGAAGAGTCAATTGCGTTACGTATGTCAAGCGTTGATAGAATTTAACGTTACGGTAGGCGATACCGAGAGTGCACCGGTAGATGAAAAACAAGCATCACCCGGTTGGTCCGGTAACGGAGAAAATTACGAGTAAAAATACTTCGAAACCCCCGAAGCATTTCACGGTATTCTCTACGCCCCCAGTGCGGGAGGGTCGACGCTATAATTCGATTTTATCCGCATTGACAATCTAATAGCGAGATGCTGCGCTATTAAAGCTCTCGGCGAGGACCCCCTCCCCCCCTCCCCCGACGGCCACTCAAAACTACTTTCGTTCCCTCCATACAAGATCGTTGGCAAATTGTTGTCGAAAACAAAAAAAAAAAAAGCAAAGCTTCGCGCAAACGAGAGTTCACTCGATTTTTTTTATTTCATCTTTCGTTAAACGAATGAAGAAAGATAAAAGCACCTCGACGGTTAAAATGATATGAAAAAAAAAAAAAAAATCATTCTCTCCAAATTAGTGTCACGGCAACGCGCTGCAACGATCACCGTTATAATTAATTGGCAATTTATATATCGCTCGGAGCGGAAGCTGTGCAAAAAATATATAATAATAGTTCGTACCGTTGCGCAGCATAGAGTCAAACGCACGACTGCGATAATGGGGGATAAAAAAATCTGTTGAACATACAACGAGGTGCCATTGGTTTCCCTTGGAAGCTGAATAAAAAATTAAATCGGTAGGCGAATAATCGCGTGTAATTTGATATTTTCTCAATGACCGTTCGTCAATTAACGGAAGGACTTCGCTGCGGTACAGCGGTTATAACGCGCATATGTGCGCGTCGATGTTATATGCCGAAGCGCGCTGACATAACCCACAAGAATGTAACTGTCGAAATGCCAGCAATATTTCTCGTGTTATGTTGCTGTATCGCTGAACTATATCCGGATACCCGTTGTACACGTGTTATACAACCGTATATATAACTACTTGTTTCACGATCCGTAAATTCAGAGCCCGTGACTCCTCGTTCGCGTATCACTTGCCATTTCCCTTCCCGCCCGTTATATATTCTCTGTGGACAAACCGTAGCCGACCCCCGGGTGGCCGGTTACCCTGTTGCAATTGCATTTCGACGATATCAATTAGTCCCTTCTGTGTGTCGTACTGTGCAATGCGGGTACATACGTCGCATTCCGCACCAGTGCTGTGGCGAAAGTTTATATATATATACACATATAGTATATTATATGTATACGTATACATCTCTCCCACGTAAACCGACATCCCGACCTGTTGAACCATACAACGTTTCAATGCTTTTGCCGCTTTTTCTTTCCTAATTGTCCTCGAAAACGAAGTCCGAACTTCGGTGGCATTTCACGCGCGGTATTAGTTCCATAACGTGTTCGAGAGACGATAAATGTCGTTAAGAATCAACTGCGATAGTGGGGGGCAATCGTAAATTCCGAGTGTAGCGTAACTCTCTTTCCGCGCGACGACGACAATGACGTTAAACTCGTATATTTTTACGTCAACTCGAGGCAGCGGTAGTGCCCGTTATATCCGTGTGTTGTACGTTATAAATGTTGAATGACTTCCATCCGCGGAGAAACAGAATGGAGGCGGAACTCGTATCTACACTCCCAACCTGTTGAACTTCGATGTTTTAACTTTTAACGGGTACAAGAAGCTTTATCTCTCCTTCGCTGGTTCCGGTTTATCGTTGACGCGTCTTCGACTTCTTTATCATTCCGAGTTTCTCTCTTCTCAACGTCGAGTTCATTTTTTTTTTTTTCACGAATGAGTCTTTTTTTTTTTACTTCGACAAAAGTACGACGAGGAAAAGGATCTCGAGACCATTTCCCTATCGGGACGATGGGGGGAGCGAAGGCTTTGCATAAAATGAACTTATTATTCGACGAGAAATTCTTTTCTCCATTCAATCTCGGGGCTGTTGAATAAATTATCTCGTTATACTCGAGTTTCGTAGAAGCGTTTTTGTTCTTTCGAAAGAAAAATTGTGACGAGAAAAACGATGACGGGGATGGAATAGGAGAAAAATTGTTACCGAGAAGAGACAGATTTAACGATGCCCTTTCGCGGCACACTTTGGCAACGACTCTCCATGACAATCCGAACGTGCACGCGCGTTTTACTACCTCGTGAGAGCTTTTATACGTTTCGTCAATGTGCGCACGTCGAAGTACAGAGTATCACTTTTTTTTTCCGCTCTCTAGCGTTACGCGAGAGGACGAAAAATCGTGACTACTGAGAATTCATCTGTGCGATCAAACGGTCGGTCTTTCCGTCACGAAAGGGAAGCGTTACGTGCTCATTATTCTAGGGTAGTCGCTGTACAATCGTATATCAACGAGGAAACAAACGAATGCGAGCGTTTTTGAGGTCACGAGCATTTTTTTCGTGATTCGATTTCGCACGAAAATCGGCCAATTTTGCGTCTCGCTTTTGCGAGAAGGTGAAAATCCGGAGAGTCGAAATGTTTTTCTTTTTT
The DNA here is from genome assembly GCA_934046635.1 of Buathra laborator. Classification (NCBI taxonomy): domain Eukaryota; kingdom Metazoa; phylum Arthropoda; class Insecta; order Hymenoptera; family Ichneumonidae; genus Buathra; species Buathra laborator. The sequence goes on from OW203892.1 coordinate 16,965,157, forward strand.
TTTTTTTTTTTTTCGGCCATCTCGCTTCGGGCCGAGGTGCTTCCGGCGAGGCCTGATTGATTTCCGGTCACCGGTAGCGCATCGTATTCGTGCTTTTGTTATGACCTCGTGTTCGGTACGGTCGTCGAAACGAGATACGGAGAAACACATAAACGAACGTATGACGGAAAATCTCCGGCTCTCGGTCACAAACCGGAAGGCAATGGGGAAAACCCCCTAAGGGTCGATCGTTTTTCCGGGTCGAGCGAACGAGTCAGGGGCTTTCGTGAAGGAGGAAAACGAGCAAAACTATCAGTCGCCGGAGCATAGATAGTGATTCACCAGACAGCTTGTGAGTTTGCCGACGACAAAGCGGAACGATGCCAAAGGAGATGTGCGACATGAAAACTTTTGCTATTTCCCTCTTTACTCTCGGGTCAAAGATGAAACAGTTATACAAACGTAGTTTCGTTCGCGAATTTTGCCGGATATATCTACGGCATCTGCGTTCCGAGAAACGCTTTGTGATTGATAGCCAAATAAAAAAAACAATATTTTTCCGTGAAAGGTACGCAGTTTACGTTATACATTTTTTAGAATAACTTCTTTTCGATCGAATATTTTCGGAAAATATTTCACAAATGGTAACGCATCCTAATAAAAGTTTATCGAAAAAATTGCATCTTTTTTCGATTTATTTGAATGTAAGAAATTGAATTGAAATTGACAAATTGAATTATACGCATGTACGTTCCATGTCAATTTAGTATCACGATATATCGAATTCTAGACGATCTTTCGTATTTTTATTTTTTCTAAAGTTATTTATTCAAACCATAAAAAAAAACAATTTTTTGAAACGGCTCTATCGTCTTTATTCATGAAATAACAATGCCATTATACCCAAGAAACGGTCGTACTTCGTAAATGTATGAGATAAAAACAGGAAATAAAGGAATCCATTGAATTTGATATTTCTCACGAGTCCCAGTAGATACAGAAGTGTGAGACAGACATTCCGAAGTGGATACGCAACATCTTTGTTTTGCTGTCTCGGCTATGTTCTCCAAGCTTAATGGATTGATTCTCGACGCGATGTATATATAGTACACGCTATATACACGTGGAGAGTGTGAGGATGAAAGAAGGAGACACGATGATCGTCACGACACTAAATCCTAAACGTCTCAATGCGAAACTCTGAGAAACGAGAGAGTTCATCGAGAAAAAGAGCTTTGCTCGGGCTGTGAGAGCGACAGTTAGATTTCGACCCTCGTCCAATCGGATCGATCGCGAAACCAACCCCCCGGTGTGGTTGTTTCCCTCGAGAGATAAGCTACCCTTGGGGCTTAGTCTCTCTATCGAAGATTTTTTTTTATTCCTTCATTCGCAGTAGTGTACAAATTTTCCAGCATAACGGACACGTACCGATCATTTCGCGTTCTTCCCCCGTTGGCTCACTCGTTCATCCAATCGTAAGAAGCCATTAGATTTTTCTTCTGTGGTTCAGGGGGTCGGGGGGCCGTTGGGGGGGTGGGGGAGGGTAGAAAGGAAATGCGCTTAAACTCGAATCGTCTTTTTCGCCCTCGATATTCCCCTGCAGGGATGAAACGAAAGTGAAAAAAGGATGGATGCCGAATCGACAGACACGTCCCACGGGCGAGTCAACCGATTCGAAGCCTCACCCTGAGATCTCTCGAATCGGAATATCGACGAGAGACAAGAATAATGTATGCCGAGGGAAAGTTATATCAGCATTCTATAAGCGATAGCTTCATCGGTTCTCTTCGTGAAATATGGTGCGTAACATGACGTTTCCCCCGTATCCGTTAAATTTCGCGATTGCGTTTTAATACCTCGGGTACGTGAAACAATGAACTGTCAACCGAATAAAAATGCTTTTTGTATTCGATTAATAATAACAACGGGATATATATGTTTCATTATTCAAATTCTCATTAAAAGGGACATAATAGTAGGTACATTGTGCAACAAGGGCCGAAGGTTAGCGATTGCAACGAGTGTGAGACGCGCGGGAAACCTCCCTTTCCATACCGCAATGAAGTAAAATTGTATTAACGTTTATTTAAAAAAAAAACGAGTAATAACGAGTTTTCAGAAATATATCCATTTATAGATAAACACATAATTCCTGAATAGATTAACATGAAACACTTCAATATCGATATTAAAAAAAAAAAATGTCTTATTGCGTTTAACAGCCGTACAGCACGAATTTCGAACATTTATGTGCTATTTTTCGTATTTTTTTTTTCTTTCCGTACACCATTCGCATCCACAGAGCCTGGTCACCGTTCCCTCGGCTCTATCTCAATACAGCATCCGAAGATTAACGCTGTGCAATGCACGTACCATAATATATATATATATATATAGTATATAAATATAGCAAAAGCTCATCGAAAGCGTAACAATAGGGTGTAACATCGGGGGTTTTGGTAACAACGGGAAGCGAGCCTCATCCGAGCACATTGTTTTCGTGAATTTTTTGGAAAACAGTTAAGTTGGTTAACACACAGTGGAAGCAGTTTATTATCTAGAGGAATCTAAGGGTCTCGGCTGGGGTTCGAACTATTGGGATTCTAAAAGGCGACGAATAGCAGCAAAAGAAAAAGGCCTTTTTCCCAACGCGTCTTATTGTTCTTTCCCGCCTGTGCGAGTTTACCGAATCGATATCAATCGTTTGGTCAATCTACCGCCGATCAATCGCGAGATATACCGCGACGATTATCGCCGAGAACTACGCTCGCTCTTTGGTCGCGCGACACTTGTCGAATAACGTTGATCGGAGATCAGATCTGTCGGGGGATGAGCATACAGATCGCAAGTGGCATTACTCTCACAAAGATCGAAAGTAAGTGTCTCGCGAAAAAACGTAGAATATCGATTCAATCCCGTCAGTCAATATTAAACGTCGGTGGTTGGAACGCGAGGCAAAATGCCACGAAGCGAGAACCAACGAGCGGAGGACGATGAGATGAAACCAAAAGCAGAAGACTGGAGGAGACTGCGACTAAAAAACCGATCTCTCGTAGTCGCTTTCCCAACTTTTTTTTTTTTTTTTTTTAATATCCCGAGTTCACGGTGTTCCATAGTTTCTCTGCAAGCGAAATCGGAGCATTGACGGGGACTCGAGCACACAAGGGGATTCATCTAAACAGTTTCGCCAACGCATTGTCGGTTCTCCATTGCACGACGATTGGAATCGTCATGCAAAATCCTCAATCGTCGACGACAGACGATTGGACGGCCGTTTAACGTTTACGTACCTGAGTATCCGCGCGTCGGTGAATCCACATCCAACGAGAAACCCGCGCAGCCACCCTCGCTCATCAGTATGCCGGAATCGAAAGACATCGATCGTTCGACCACCCGTCGCCGGAAACCCCGTCACTCACCCCGCCTACATACGGTCAGTCGTCGTCAGATGCTAAAGGAAAGACAACACAAAAGAGTTGGAGACATCAATCGACACATATGGATTAAAGACATTAATCGGAATTAAAGTTAAACCATTCATTTTTTTATATCTTCGCAATTATTTCGAAAACTTAAGGCATTAATCGGAATTAAAGTTAAACAATTAATTATTTGATATCTTCGCAATTATTTCTGAAACGGAAGGACAAACACGATAAAACAATGCATGGATACAGAAAGAAATGTTTAATATTTTCGAGAGAATATGGCTAATTTTTGGGTTCATCTTACGTCGAAAAAAAAAAAAATGTGAAAAAATTTGGTTCACAATTAGTGACAAATTTGCAGAAATATATTTCAAAATATATCCGTAATACACTATTTTTCGACGAAAATATTTTGGTTTCGAAAAATTTTTACGAATTTTTTTTTTTAATATTTAGAAATGGTAAATTACGCGAGAGATTTATTTATTTATTAAACTGAGATATTTAATTCACAGATTATTATATAATGTGTTTGAAAGGATTAATCCCGCAAATAAAAGAAAGAAATAAATATCGTCGGCAACCTAACTTTGCTCGATGAAACGTCTGATAAATATTCCATGGGATGCATTATGCTTCACTTTGTGTGAAGAGTTCGAGGACTCGCAGTCAAATTTTTTTTTTTTTTTCTTTTTACACATGTATACGCGCTTCATATCGGAAAATGTTTTAATTGAGTTCCTCGCAAACGCAAGACCCAATCCCAAGGCCGCGGGCGACCGCAACGCTTCCACGCGCCAACGTTGTAGATGAACAATGTTAATAAATTTTGCTCTACCAGTGCGGGGTGAGTGGTTTTTGGACTCGCGAAGGGTATAAATGTCGAAGCTTCGTGTTTATACAGCAACCGAGAACTTTTGGGTTACCGGAGGTTACTCTACGACCTGTCGATCGACTATACAGTCCCCCGAACGTCCAGACGCGCGGGAGTACCCGATAAAAATCCCGTATGACCTCACTGTTTGCGATCAAGAATTTGAAAAGAATTTTTGTAGTATACAAACCCCGTGCGCCAACGTTATATATCGCATGCCTTTGCGGACATACCTTTACACCGAATGAAAAAAGTTTTAAAAAAGTACGCAAAACGAACATCTCTTTCTGTTCGAGATATTTCCACGATAAATTTCCGCGAAACAGCGCGGACGCGGACAAAGCGTGTCTAAAGTTGAAAGCGCAAATGAAAAAACTGCGAAAGCGCGCGGTTAAAGAAAACGGAACTTCGCGTCTGTAAAACAGTTCGTACGAGAATAATCATCAGCGTTATTGAAATTCGTTAATACCGTACGAAATTTTTTACGAATCTTCATCAATGCCTTTTAGTTTGTTATCCAGTCGATATTTTGAATCAAGAACCGCGAGATTAAAGCTTCGCGAATCGACGCGTACCGTTATCGTAATTAGAAAAAAAAAAAAACGAGTGAAAGAAGCGTTCCGATAAAGCCCCACACCATATATCCCCTTTGAAATCAAAGGAGAGAAGAGCGATATCAGAGTTCTCGCCGGATACTCGGTCATTGATTGCGCGAGATCGAAAGAGCCGTTTGATAAAAGCGCTATGTGTCCGTTTGGAGTATTATCCATTTTTTTTTTAATGAAGCTGACCGATCGAGCGTAATCTTCATTTCAGTGCTTCGGTGTTGGAAATTTTAGAGCGTTACATCGAGACCTGGTTATGCTTTGTCAGGTCTTCAGCGAACCTTATCAGAAATCGATGTAACGGTCAAAAATGTATAACAGGCTTATTCCATAGAATTCACTAAAAGTCTTTACTGACGCGGTCAGTTTCACCGAAAATCGGCTATACGGTGCAATCTCGACTATTCGTGGCAAACGGGATCGTGGTGCCCACGGATACTTGAAAATCACGAATAATCCGAAATCGATAAAAACGTATAATTTCATTTTGCACAATAAAAAAAAAAAAAAAATCAGCGTACATGAAAGTAAAAAAAGAAAAATCATTGCTGAGATACGTATATGTCCGCTGAGCTCAGTGTGTTTGAAATTTCAAAACGATTTACCGTCGCTTTTGTGAAATATTTACTTGTTAAATATCTCGACGTTTTTTTTTCATATTAGTTTATAGCGTTATTTAAAGAAAATAGAATATGAAAATATAAGTAAATTTCCTTTTCACTTTTCCATAATTCTCGATGATAGTATATCGCATCAAAAAATTCTCGGAATGGCATCATATTGTTTATTCGTAATACACGAATAGATTTCGGTGAAACTGACCACCGGACTTCCTTAATAACGTTTTTAACGGTGTTGAGGTCTTCGCTTCAAAAAATGTTTTACTTTTGATTATTTTTTCAAAAAAATTAAGAAAAAAAGTAAATTTTTGATGAATTCTACTGAACAACGTTACGTTACGTTTTGTATAGATACAAAAAACGTACAGCGGGAGAGTTTCCACGTACCGCACGTTCTCGGGATACACCTGTCGGGACTTATCGTTCATTTTCAAAGTCATATTTTTCGCTTCTACACGAGTATATCGATGTATACACGTACCACGGATTTTTATTGACACGCGATTGTAAAAATAACAACATTGCCCTCGAGCGACACTCGTGGCACACGAGTCCCGAGACGATATACATGTCTCGTGTAGCGGTGCAAGAGAGGTAATGTATCAGTGGTACAGGAGTTCGTGGGATCAGTAAAAGAAAAAGGAAACGAGAGTAGAACAAGTTGCGCGTGGGATTTGCTAAATTGGTCGATCAGCATTCGTCGTTGTCGATTTATTGAGATATATACACGTATATATCAGCGATAACTCGCGACGAACGCATAAAGGATCAAAGGTATTCCGTTTCCGTTTCATTTTCATTTTTTTCCCCCACTTGGAAGGCAAAAAGGACGTCACAACGGTTCCCATTTTCTCGCTCAACGTAAATATATTGCAAATGCATTTACAGCTTTCGAAATCATAATGGGAGACACGTGTGGGAGTAATCAACGAGTGAAATTGAAGCGCGAAAAATCGCGTGCGGATTAATTAACTCGCGGCTGCATCGTTGAACGACGCGGAGCGTGTGTTACGGACGTAACATCGCGAACTCAATTTCACGTATAAATTGTATAAAACCGTGGGTTACAGGTCAAAGGGTGCAACGTAAGCGAAGCGAAAAAATTCTTCGAACGCTGTCGATCGAAAATTTCTTTGATTCGAAAGAATGTATTTTCTCGTTTAATTTGAATTAAAATTGAAATTGGAAAAATATATAAACGGAGGAAAAGTGAAGGTATTCCAAAGTTGTTTGCTTTTAATTAAATGAGTAAAAACCGGGATTTTGCTCATAGCACAGTAGCAATAATTTCAGAAATTAGAGATCGTGATGCAGAATCGTGAAAATATTAAAGTAAATATGTGTATTCGTAAGACGCGGGAATTACGGTGATGAATAATTCTGGAATAATTGGAGGTTGAAATGCACAAACAAAAAACATCAATGATAATTAAAAACTCGTTAATTATTCGTTAATTGGGAGCTATGCTTGGCGACTCCTTATCTGTGATTTCCACAGCAATTGCATACATTTGGATATCGATAATAATCCGAGTGATACGATGATAACAGCCAATCATACGCTATGAATATCAGCAGCAACTGGTACTACGCGAAGCGCTGCGATACCCGGCGATGTGCAGCTGATAGCTCCTTAGCGTCTCTCGCGAGAGAAAAGTATTCGACATTTATGTACGACGAGGTCGATTAATTCTTAGCAAGTTGAGTGCTCCATCGCCACGGGACAAACGTCTTCCCAAGTTGGGGAGATATTCTAATTAATTAATTACTCTTGCATCTACAGAAGCCATTCTTCTGTTGCACCGTTGCAACGAATTGAAAGACATTTGTTATTAATATTGATTAATAATCTTTATAAAAAATTCTCGACTTTCTTACGCCTCGGGGAATCAATCATTGATATTATTTACTCGTATTCTTGAACTATACATTTTTCTAACGTAAAGCTTGAAGATAAAATATAAAGGGGGAAAAAAACATATATCGGCAAAAAAATGATGTATACAAAAAAATAAATAAATTGCTTGAATTATTGATTTTTTAGACGCGAACTTTGAAAAATACATACAAAGGGGAAAGAATATTTATGCATACATCCCGTGTATAGAATGCAACGAGTTTTTCAGTGCAAAAAAAAACGGTTAACAGAAACACGTATAATTTTAAATTCATTAAAAATTCAAGCAGTAGCTAGCAGTTTTGAACGATACCACAGGGACGCTCCACCGCTGGACTGAACGCTCGCTAACCACATTTCTCCATAGCCTCCGTAAAAGCCGCGAAATACCAGAGGCCAGAAGTTAAGCGCGGAAGAATCCCGCTACAGTCACGAAGTTACGCGAGATAGTTGTCGAGGATGCCGAGCGGTTGAGCTTTATGAGCCAATTCTGTACTTAAAGCGGCAAAGCGAAAGCGTTAAAATCTTAGAAAACTTTATCGCTGAAGGCTCACGCAAGCAGTGTAGTTTATCTCGTGGAACTTCTAGTTCCGCAGAGCACAGATAATTAGGTACGTCGTTTTTTTTCTGCCATTACAAACAATTTCAATAAAATATAGAAAAGATAAATCGAAAGAAAAAAAAGAAAAGCTTAAATTCATCTTAACTCTGCAGACTCCGTAAACTCGACGATTAAAAAATATATTTTCTATTGCTATGAGTGATGCGAATACTGAATAAAAACGTCGTCAATATTTAATACAATATGTATATTTTATCCGTGGATGAGAATAAAAACATATGGTGTAAAAAAAAATGAAAGGGTCCAGTCTTGCGGTAAACCCGAGCGATCGATGATATTCTCGCCCTCTCGACGTCGGGCGTCGTCATCGTCGTTGCGGAACGAGGGTAGAAAATATACGAGGGAGTAGTATGAGAAGAGGAGAGACTGCGAGAGACCACCCACTTTCAAAGAGGGCGAGAGCCGAGAGAGCGAAAGAGAGAGAGGAGAGAGAGAGAGAGGAGTGCGAGAGAGAGTGAGAGTGAGAGAGCGTAACGTCGCCCGCTGTTGCTCAGGTTTCTCGAGCACCTCGAGGGCTCTAAGGTGAGTCCAGTCGTACCGAAAGTTCGAGCTTCTCGTCGTATAGCGTCGTGAAAACGGCTGGGCGAGCATCAGGAAAGAGCACCAGAGCGAATGGGGTAGCCTCCCCACGCCCACGGCGCGCACTAGTATTTTTCAGTCTTTAAGTCGACTCTAAAACTCCAGTCAGCTGTGCGGTTGTTACAGCTATGCGACGAAAACCGTTTTGAGAGATTTTCAACGAGAAATTCATGATTTCGCCGATTTTCATTTGCCCTTTTATCCGTTAGCTTTTCATTTTACCGAACTCTCTGTCGCGTACGCGTTTTCTTCTCGGTAGCACGCGTTATCTATATATCTATGCATCACCGGAAGTCAACCGGCACGAGAAAATATGTCTTCACCTCATTGTGTTACCCTCTAATTTTATCTTTCATCCCCTTTCATCTTCCCCTGGAACTTAAGCTCAATCGATCAGGGATAAGACTGTTACGTGGCTTCGATATTGATCGCCAATCGAAAGTCTCGTGATACTCGAAGGGGGGGAAAAAATTAAGAATAGTATATAATTTTTTGTGTCGTTTTCGAACATTTTTTTTTCGTGTAAAAAGCGGTGAAAATTTTTTCATGAAATTTTGAAAATACATTATATATCAAATATAATAATAAATATATAATAATCTAAATTATTATTATTATTACTACTACTCTATTATTATTTTTTTTAATACTTAAAAATATTAAAGATTATATATTTGTGCATAATGAGGCTGCTACACGCGACTAATTAATTAGAGCTCATTAAAAATACATCTCGCTATCGTTCTTTCTACAAACAACTTTTGAATTTCACAAATGCGATTTTTCGAACACTAGGAAGACTGAGAAAAATGTAATATTTTCCAAATTTGCGCCGCTGATTTATTTAAACATTTTTATTTTCGAATACAATGGCAGCAGAGACGATGAAAAATAGTTTTCGAGTTCTGAGGATATCTGTTTTTTTTTTTTTTTTTTTTTTAGACCGTTGGAACAGTTACAATTGTGGTTTCCGTCGTCGAGCAGATCCTCACAATGCAGCGTATGTCGTACCCGAAGGTATCAGTATTATCTGATTAAATAATTCCTACAGCATTTTAAAACATTCATAAAGATATCCCCTCAGAAAATTCACCCTAAAAAGTTTAATTCTGACTTTAAGGACCAACCGATAAATTTTATGGAAGTCGCGTTTTTTTTTTTTTTTTTTTCATAATTCCTTCTGCATATTGGTCCTCGGAGAGTATTTCGCCCATTCTTCAAAATATTTCAAGGATTACACGGAACGTTTTGCGTGTCCGGTTTAAATCCTTAAGCCACTTGCCACTGTCGCAGCAAATCTTTCTCTCGTGTGTCGCGAGTAAAAACAAAAAAATCGTTGAAACTCTCCATCCGGCCGAAAAGCATAGACGAGGGAGATCTCGTGTACGTTTTCATTTTTCCGCATGAGCTGAATCTCCGCCGGGTTTCCGTTCGGCTCTTTGGATGCGCGCGTTATTCTCATTTTCCCCTCGTCGTCATTTTTTTTTTCTTTCTTCGTTCTGTGGCGAACTCTGGTAAAATTTCACGGATCGCCACTCGTGTACCTCATCATCATTCTGCGGTTCGTCCAATTTTCGACTATCTCGGAACATATTTTCCGTTCTCGTTTTTTGCGAATTCTCTTTACCCTCTCGTTTTTTTTCCATACACCCATTCTATTCTCTCCTGATGAAGATCCGACCGAAATTATTTTGTTCATCGGTTGAAAAAACCTTTGTGCTCATCGGATGCTTTGTTGCGGATGATGGGCATCAGGAGAAAACAAACGATGAGTTAAGATCAAAGTGGTTTTCAGACGTGCAATACACAGTGTATTATACATTTATGCGTCTGTCTGGCGTGCTTCACGCCCGGACCTTCCAGCGACGTGGAATAATCCACCGGAAATAAAAGCCATTGAGCCGTACGGAGAAAGGAAAACGGTCGGTGTGAAATGATTATCGAATGATCTAGGAACGCGATGCGTCAGCTCGTAACGCGAGCTGACAGACACAGATACAGAGCGATAGAGGAAGGGAACGAGGCGATACTACACAGCGAAGACGAGGGTTGAAAAGGACAATGAAGGTAGACGGGAGGCGAGGGGGTGCGGGAAGCATAAGCAAGATTCAGCGATGTTGGTGGAGTCTCACAGTCGACGTCGTGGCCCGGAATCAACAGTTTGCTCTATCGATTGGCCGTGTGGCCCATATGCCGTTCGTACAGTTCGTAGAGCGCCAGCCAACCCCCGAGCCTCTCTCGTATCACGCAGCCATAGGAGGGTGAAATAACACTCAAAATATTAAAGTCCATTTGCCCAAAAATCGTATTCATTTTACCGAAAATAATAACCAATAGGACTCACTCACGACGTACCTACCGAAATTACCCAATATTTTTAATCCTTTAAACCCAAAGCCTCTTTTCTGTTCAAAATTTTTAAAAATGTCTCTACTAAATAACAATCAAAATATACACAACGCAAATAACACACAGTACGCAAATTAATAAACAATAGAAATAGAAATCCATTAAAAAAAAATAAAATGATTTTTTCTCAACTTATTCAACACTTTTATGTCTCAAATTTTTTTCCAGAAAGTCATTTTTTAAAATTCAATTCTTTTTTTATTTTTACATCGTAATAAAAAATGAAATAAAAAAATATGAAATTTTGCCAGAAATAGCATAGGGAACATTTTTTCAACATTTTTTAAAATAAAATTGAAGAAGTTGTTTTTGTAAGTAACTTTTTCACCAACGTACTGAAAATGGTGCACTGGGCATTAAATGGTTAAAAACTCTTGACGCTTTCATAGAAGAGGTTTATTATTCACAGGATAAACTACTGTATCGCTCGAGTATATGCGACAATTGCATGCATCGTGCATTTTTTATTTTTTTTATTTACAGACACGTGAAATACCACCATCGGTAATAAAAACTGTAATGCTATTTTATCAAGGGTGCTGAAACTTAAGCGCTCAAAGGAAATATAATCCCACTGTAGAACTAATAGAAGCAGTGGTCTCATCTTTCCGCCAAACGCTAAAGTTTCAGTACTCAACAAAAAAAAAAAAAAAATGGCATTACAGTTTGTGTTATCAACTGGACGCATATTGGTTGAGATGGAAAATGTTTCGGATAACCTTAAGACGATGTGACACGCAGAATTTCTTCGAGGGTAAAAAAAATCGATGTTCAGATTATTAAAAAAATACAAGTAGCCGCAAATTCGCTTTCACTGCAAAATGGATTGACGAAGTAAAAGCGAATTTGCGTTTACTGGTGGAATCAATAGTTTTATCGAATATAATTTTGATCGCAATTCGTTTTGATCGGAATAGCTCCGTGACGTTGTGTCGCATCGCCTTATATCGATGAAACGCGGCGATGATTTTTGCTCGAAATTCGATAAACGAGGAAGAACGGTTGCGGGCTCATGCGGCTCCAAGTTAATGCACGGCTCGCGACAGAAAAACGATCGACCGCACCGGTTGGTCGGAAGTGAGATTCGCGTAAGGGATGAAGAGAGACACGCGAAGCTTGGGGGGTTTGATCGAGTTTGCAACTTGCGAAATCGAATTGCGCGACGACCGACAGAGGAGAAAGCGGGGAGGGAGAACCTTATTCCGCGTTACAATTGCCCCCGCCCCCTCTTTTTTCTCCCGCGGAAGTTGCGCCTAGGAATACCGGGTGAGCCATCTGGAGTGGAGAAAAAGTGAGGTATGCGAACACGCGGGAGAATGTGAGGAAGTAAGCGATACAAGAAACCCAGAAACGGATAACAGAGACAAAGAGAATCTCCGAGACGAATATCCGGGTTCTCCGAGGTGAAACTGGAACGACAACCCCTTCACCATCATCCCCTTTCGTATAGCATTCCTGTTCCACCCTTCCATTGCGGATCGCTCGTTCCGTTTATCCTGCAGGGAATCGACTCTCAAGTCGGTGAAACAGAAACTAATATCGAGTTAGGGAATGATTATCTCATTCGTAATGAGCGCCAGGGAAGTTGTCACGGGTTTCGCCTGAAAGTGTGTTACACAGTGGCACGGGGAAAGACCAGCGACAACCGTAACGGGGAAACATTATTGATACTTCTGCCATCGCTCTGGATCGATCGAATAGTCTCGACGTGGCTTTAAGGCGGAGAATTCATCAATTTCAGACCAAAGGGGTTGTTTTATTTTTTCCGATCGGTAATAAAAAAAACTTATAAAAAGCATAAGATTGATTATTTGTACCGATGTGGTGATGATAAAAAAATGCCTAAGTCCGCATATTAGAACGTGAGGAAGCAGTTTCATTTTTTAATATCTTTTTTTGAATTTTTTTCTATTAAAAAAAGAAATTACACTTCTCCCAAAATTTTGAATAATTTAGCCTACGAATTTTTGTACATGATTACAACGCCCTTATTAACAAACAATCGTTTGGAATTAGTAATGCGATTTTTTTTCGTCTCTAAAAAAAAAATCGAACACACTTGTAAGACTGAAATCGCCGCCCCTTTTGAAAAGCACAAGTCTCTCGGCAATTCGGGACACGGTAATGCTTTTTCAACGCATTTATCCGGGGCTCAGTTTCCCCCACTCGTAGTTTTAATTGCTACAAGCGAAAATGTCATTTGATTTGAGAATCGATAGCACAAGAACCATTCGAGTGCGCCGTACCGATTATTAATTTTTCACAGAGATAATACATTTTTTTCCAAGTAGATCGCGAAAGCGATGAGTGCTTGGATGAAGAATGAAAAAAAGACTAAGGGGCAAAAGGGAACGGGGCAGAGATACCAATCGAGCGGCGCTATTAACCGCTGAAACTGTTATCAGGAGAGTGCAAACAGGCATTTGACACACATTCGCTATCTGAGTCACTCGAAAATAGAATAGCGAAGTGAATCCCAGTTAGTTCGGAATATAATAGACTTTTCGGTGGGCATGAAATTGCCAACGAATTGAACAATGTTTTCGTTCTCGTCAATACTACGTGCTTGCAGAAAAAAAAGAAAAAAAAAATTGTAACTGGAATAGATACCAAACAGTTACCGAGGGTTTACCTGTTTTTTTTTTTTTTTTTTTTCGCCACTTTGATTCGTATGCTTCTGCTTGTTTTCGTTCTCGACAAAGCAGAGAAGAGCGAACGACTATCGCATACGCTGTCGAGAGACCGGATGTACAAATTCCTCTGAATGTTTGAAACAGTATACCGAAGTTGAGCCTCAAGCCTCTCCGAGCATTCCGCATCGCATGCAAACGCACACACGAGAGTTCAGGGCTTCGTTGGCAGCGTTCGAAATCGAAATAATTCGCCAGTGGAAAAGCCCCGATGTGGTCAGACGCGCAACGTGTAAGCGTATTGGGGGTTAGTAGGAAAATCCTCTCAACGTTCAGACATCGATCGGACGGGGAGGAACGACAAAATAAAAGATCTATAGATCTATAATTAAAGAGAGCGCGAATGATATAGCTGTCCCTCCATCTGCGTCCAGCAAAAAAATTGAGAGGGTCCAATCGACGGGACGATAAAGCAATTTCTGTTCACCTCTGGCGTTCGTTTTTTACCAATCCTTTTTCATACTCCGCTATCGACTCCTTTGCGTTCTGTCCTCGCAAAAAATCTGGATTCTCATTTTTTTTTTTATGAAAAATGGTGAGTTTTTATGATCCCACCTCCCTGTTCATTCGCTGTTTCGAAGCAACTAAGTAGAGTTTTGATGGCAAAGCATTAAAAAAAACAGATACGATTAACAAAGAAGTGGGTCTCCGCTGTACCTCGTCCTTGTCGGCAACTTTCTACATGTATATATTTTGCAGTGACAGAAACAGACCGTGCATACAGATGTAGCTGATACGTATCCTTCGTAATTTCCGCTCCGCCGTTCGCCAATGTAGGACATACTTTCAATAGCCACGCGCGACACAGCTCGTGGAAGGAAAAGCCCTTTTCATATCTCCTTTGCATTCTCGCACGGCGGACACAGAGCACAACCGGTACACGAGTACACCTCTCTCACGGTGTGTATGGTATATTCACGAAGAATATTGCGAAGCATCTATCACCCTGGTATGTTCACGGCTCTCGCTTTTATACTCCCCGTTTCACGATTATAATTCATACCTGACGCATAAATCGCTCTCGATGCTTTGCCCGAGACATCGATACCACCGCCTCTCCATCTTTCTTCTTTCTCCTTTCGCTCTCGTTTCGTTCGAATTAAATTGCTTCGTTTCAATTTTTATTCGACGTTTTCCATTTTTTGTTATTTTTTTGTTATTTTTTTATTATGATTTTTCATCCCCCATTTTAATCTCGCGTCGTGAATCTTCAATATTCTTTTTCTCATTTCCGCCTCGTGTACATTAACACAAGTGCAGCTTTTTCGATACGAGATACACGCGCTTGGCATCGACGTTTATTTGTTCACGAAGAAGAAACACAACGATCCTTCGTTTGTTTACTTACGAAACTAATTGTTTATCGCGAGTCTTGGGAGAGATGCACGTGGGTAGAGAATGAGGATCCTCCGTCATTGTTTCTTTACAATCATACGTCTGCGGTCGCTGCTGCCGGAAGAAAAAACAATTCTACCCCCCAGAAAAGCGTCATTCTCGAGAAGTTAAATGAGGGAGGTTTTCCAATTTTCTCATCTATCGTTGTATTTCATTGAACAACCCCCGAGAGAGCGGATGTGGTTCGGGCGGAGCGGGAGCATCGAAAGCACTCTGTATCTATCGAGAGCACAAACATCCGAGATCCTGTCCAATGAACCGTTTGAAGAACGTTTACCAAACTCCGTACACCGTTCGAGAGGGCGGCCAGTTCAACGATGCGCGAGGGGGGAAGGCATCCCGGAGCATCCAATATCAGTTTTTGCTTGTATCGATAAAAAAAACATGTCTTATCTCTCCTAAGAGATCGGGGCTAATCGAAACACGCAGCAAAAAAAGGTAAAATAAAATTGTGCAAAAAAACCCGCGACGGGAAAGTGCTGAAAAAATTGAACCGCTTTTCAATAGGAGGATTTTCTTTTCAATAACTCAATTTTTATTTTTTCGTTTCCATTTTGGATCGGTAAATTCACCTCTGATGGACATTTTTTTAGTCCTAATTGGATTTTTACGAAGGAACTAATAGACAAGTTAACTAAGAATACTAAGCAAAAATTTCCGAACACTTTACAAGCGGAGCATTCTATGATCTGTTCAACAGGTCAAAAGCATAAAATTTCTCTGTTTCAGTCGGTCGTTAAAAACAACAAAAAAATTGCACGCTGTGAGTACAGCACTCTAAAGATTTGTTTACGGCACTATGTACTCTAATTCCACAGCGTCACCGTCAGCGTAAGCGTCACGGCGTCATAGTCGCTGAATGGAATGTTCAATTTTTTTATTGCGAGTGTTGTTACTGTCCGCGTGTTTCGATTAGCCCCAGTCTCCCCTATCGAACGATCACGCTGACGCGCACGATGAGATTTTCGAGACAAATATCACAAAAATTCTTCGCAAAAAAATGCATCATTTCAAAACGTTCTATTGGTTGTGCACTTGAAAAAAAAATCCTTTATCGCAAGTCAATTGACGAGAGAACGAATGAATTCTAGCAGGTAAACTCCCAACAAGCGCTCGTAATTCCTGCACTCTCTTTCATCCTCTCCACTGTCGCATGTGTGCCTTATTCGCGTCCCAATGTTCGCATTTATAAAAGGCGAACCGGCTGACACAGCGTGGACAACGAGAGAAAGCAAACTAGCAGAGGGGTTAAAAAAAAGCCCCTCGGGGAGGGGGTTGAGTATCGGCTACGTGATGCGTGCTTCGATATACAACTGCCGCGGCTATTCTATACTCCGCTCGGAGTTATCGCACGCGTTGCATACAGTGATAGCCAGTGATTGCGAACTCGTTTTACTTGTAGAGTATAGTTTTGCAAAAAAAAAAATAATAATAAAACGCTTTTATCGATATTCGAACGGTAATACTCGATCGCTCGATTCACGGTGCCCAAGTGCTTTGCTGCACAGTTATTTCATTATCCCTCGTCTCTTCCCTCGTTATTTCGCTTTCAATACCATAAGTTCGTGAGCGCGTACACTCGAATAAAGTGGAAAACACAGGATGAACGAAAGTTCGATGGGATATAGTGATGATGGTGAGGGAGGGGGTGGGGGGGGGGGGGGGGGGGGGGGTCGTGTGCGGAAAGGCTCGAGTGTATGGGAATACAGTGAAATCGAACGCGAGTCCAGGAACACCTATAGAGAACGGTATATTGGTGGTTGCGTGAGGCCGTGAGAGGACACGAAGAGCGCTTGTATCCTGACTTCAATATTCCTCTATGCCTACGCCTACGAACGGTGTTATAGCGTATTTTAGCTACAGCATTTGCCATGCCAGTCCAGTAACACGAAGGGGGAGGGGGATCAGCCTGTGTCTATTTATACTATGGCCACTGGAAACTGGCGAACGCTCTAGTATCCCGCTAGGCAGCTACCTGTTGGCTGCTCTCGCCTCTCTCACCCTCTCTCTCTCCCGTTTACCAACTCTCTATGTGCATATAAACTATAGTATATATTTCTATATTATACTATGCAGTATATCGGACGGTAAACCAGACGGGGGAGGGGGGATGCCATACAGCAATTGGCCACTTAACCGGACGAGAAAATCAGTTATTGGCATATTCGCGTCTTTCTCCATCCGGTGGATGGCCTACAACTGTATCCCTCCATTCTACGCGGTGATTCCATGAAGCCGAACGCCCCGGTGTACTCTCCGATAACTGGGTCAAGCCATGAATGTGGGTCAACGTGGTACGAAACAGCGCGCGCGCTTAAGACTCACCCAGTCTTTAGTAATATCCAACCATCCCCCCCCCCCCCATCCACCCTGTCGTACATACAACGACCATCAACCCATCATCCGTCTTGCTTGCCCCGCCACTATTTGCCATGAACTCGTTCGCTCTTTCAGTTTTTTCGTTCATAGAGCTCTTTTACACGTTTTTTTTTTTTCTTTTTCTCTCCCTACTGGCGTACTGCTTTCCCCATTCAGTTACTAATACCCAACGGACACGTCAAAGAGAACGACCCTCGCTTGTCAACGGTATCTGCGAAGAACCCTCAAGAGAGATCGAGAGGACTTGCTTCACGCACTCTTCGTCTTCTCTGTCTTCTTGCACTGCTGCGTCTTATTCGTCTCCGAGTTTTGTAGACCGAGCCTTACTGTTTTATCGCTCCCGGTATATACGCGGGATAACAAACAACCCCTCTGGCAGTAGCAGCTGGTACGAGTCGTGTCTTTCCTCTGCTTCTAGAGACCCAGTACTCTTTGCTTATCCGAGTATATTATACTGTACTATATATATAGGCTTAATATACCTTCGTTTTTGTCCGAGGGGTCGTGAAACGTCTGACCACGCGCGGACATTAACTACTTGGAGACAAACTTCTATCTTCTAATCTTTTTATTACGATCTACCAGCGCGTGGAAACGAAAACTTTTTCACGTATTAGCAAAACAGTGATCCCAAGCGTACAGCAAATTCTGCTGTTGTCGAATCTCCCCTAATGTGCGCTATTCCGATAAGCGAACAAACTCTTGCAACGGAAACAGAGGAAGCGTCAATGATGATCGAGAGTTGCTGCGCCTCGTTGCTGTGGACTTGTATATGTATGTATCTAATGTACGCAGGCAATCGAGCCCCGGGCTTTTCGCCAGTGAGGGGTGGCAAGAAGTCACCGAGGGTAATGAAACCAGGACTCGCTCGGGGGGGTTCTGGCTCTGCCAATATTTACCTGAACCCGAATGTCGACGAAGGGAAAAGGGACGGACAACCAGTTGCCTGGAAAAGGGGATGAAAACGAGCTCGCGAGGTCAGCCCTCGTACGCCATCACGAATATCTGAACGACCCTTTCTCTTCCCTTCCCCCACCACCTGCACCCCCCAACGCATGCCTCACTGCTCATCTCTCGTTGGAATGCCGCCTACTACTCCACGACATTCTGACCGCGCGTCGCTGAACTGTGTTCTCGCGGTCGCTTTGAAACTTCGATGTGGCCACTTTCCAAATATTGATAGTCGTTGAATCTCCCCGCCGCTGTTTCACACCTACCTGCGTTCATAGGTTCGCAGAAACTGAGAACGGAGTTTAGTTTAGTTTTACTTAATACGTCAATAATTGGAAATGGCGAAATAAGTATTTATTATTATTTTTTACGATATCTCAGACGAGGCAAATTAAATTTGTTGACTATTAACCAATTCCATCGATCTTTATTTGACCCAATTTAATTTCATTTGACTGAAGCTCCATGGAAATATCGTGTACTGCGGTACATTAAAGATATATATTTTTTTACCGTTTCATCATTTAAGGATATAAGATATTCTGACATATACTTCATTTTTATCGGGAACCAGAATTTGGTACTATTAATTGAATACTTATTTAGCCATTTACAACGATAGATTTATTAAATAAAAAGGAAAAACTGAAAATCATTAAGAATTCTAAGTCCTATCGGATGGCTTTGGATTAGACTGGCATTCATGCTAAGCCCGAGTACGTTGATAGATCGAGGATACGGGTTCGTACATTTATGCATATTCAAAGGGTGGCTTGCGAGGGAATGAGGTAAAGACCTTCCATCGTTTGGTTCACCGCCTCTCCGTTGTTTAAACTTGAGGAGTGTCGGAGAAGCTGACAGGTTTCCGTCGAAAATTTCGTCGGTCTTTCATATGCCAGAGAGTATAGTCCGCGAACGCGGCCGAGTTAGAAATTACTAACAAGGCAGTGGAAGTACTCCGCGTTCGACGATACCTCAAAATGTTCACAATACTCCTATTGTGAACATCCAAATCCATTACGCCGAGCGAACGAACGCGTACAGTGAAGCGCATACAACGCGTAATACAGATTTTCGAATATATGGTAACAGTATTGCTAAAACAACTCGTATGTTGATCGATGACGAAGTTAACCAACGCAACATTCGCAGAAGCTGCGAGAGAGGAATTCTATGACCGCACAAGGCTCATTGCAAGCATAGCGAGCTTTGCATCTGTTGGAACTAACGGCAAACGAGCTTCGGCTCCGACCTCTTCCACGTCGAAGATTTAGCTTTGTCAAAGCATCGGGCATCCTTTGACAACAGAGATGATTACTCCGCGCTCTCGTCGGTAGTTGGGATGTATATGTGTACACACGGTTACGCTTAAACTTTGCTTGTGTAAATTGCAACAGTAGCCGCGCCGGCCGGTCTTCCGAGTAACTTCGAAGCCAATATTAGTCCTGAGTGGGTCAGTTGAGCGTACTGAGTGATGAGAGCTCCAAGGACAGCCACGGTAATTACTTCCGTGAGACAGAAGCAATAGAATGAACTATCGTCTGTGAATTGTACTAGTGCCGGGCACTGACAACGTAATCGTCCATCTACGCTCGATCTCCCTTGAAATTCACGATCTTTAGAGCCAAATAATCAAGTATGACCAGTTTCAAAAAATTGAAATCTATGTCACTTGTCTATAATCATTGTTTCCCTTAAATTTTAGGAAAATAAGATTTCTTGGGATTAAAAAAAAAAAAAAAATTTACATCTATTTCAATTTTGTTATGAATCTCTGTGCGCATGAAAAACTCGTCCAATTTTTTAGCTAAAGGGCTAAAAAGTTAGCGAAAACAGCCGGCGAAATGAGGCCGTTAGCTACTATAGACTGATTATTCCTATCGAATTTGGTGCGAATCAATCCGATCATTGAAATATCATGCAATTTTGATTTTTTTTTATTTTTAGATAAAAATTTATGAAGTTTCTAAATAGACCAATTTGTGAAGTAATAGTTTATTAAAATGTTTAGTACAGTCAAAAGACTACAGATATTGAGTTTTATAAAAATCGATACATCATTGATCGTAAAAATGCAATTGGACATTGTTTCGTTCTTTTATTTTTAACGGTGTTTACGAAGCTTCTCTATGACTTTACAAAGAGATAAAACTTTGCAAACGACGTTAAAAAAAAGCGAAATATAATTTCCATAATTTTTTTACAGTCAACTCTAATCGCAAAGAGGAATTTAAAAAAACAATATCGTTAATCAGATAAGATGAGTCCACTTGTGTAGAAATTTTTAGACTGGTATTTCGAAAAACGTTAACAGACATTTCCGAACAAATTGAAAATCTCATAACATTTAACAAGAGTTAAGGGAGGCTAATCGGGTTTCACGGGCCCTTAATTTAAGGGGATTCAATCGTTAAAATCAATACAGGTCATCGAATAGTAATCGCCTATTTGTCTTCAAATGTGGAGATCGATATCTGAAAAGTTGTAAGAGTTATCGTGTTAACAGACATTATTGAAAAAATTGAGAATCTTATTAAATTTACACGTCTCAATTAATTCTCGCCGCATTCAATACCAATCATTGTACAGTAATGGTCCATTCGTGTAAAAATAGTCAGGCCGCTGACTCGAAAATTGTACGGTGGATCTTGCGCACAGACATTTTAACAAAATTCAGAAACGACTCCAAAAATAAACCCGTGCATAGAATTTTTCAAAAAAAATTATTAAACAATAAGGGATGATTTCTCTTCGTTTGGTATAAATTTTCGTTTAATTGCTAGAGGCATTCTCGAGATATTGAAATTTTTATTTTTCGAACCTGCAACATACACACATCCGGACTTTATTCTAAATGCGATTTTTCGATATTTTAGAATATTTTTGGAACATTAATTTCCATTAAAGTTCCGAAATTTTGTTTTTTCCTTTATGAAAATAATGTTTCCTCTAACAGGAAGCAATAACAATAGAACACCTTGCCATGGCGTAAAAATATTTGTCCGATCGTAGGTTAGAGCCGAGACGTCTAGTCTAGTTGAGTAATCACGCAATGGGGGCCAAAAGCTGTCGGAGGGTGAAAACTTTCTCTCTTAGCGTGCGTCATCAGGCCTTTGGGAAGCCGGGAGGCTTTTGCGGTAAAATCTGCGGGATACTTGACCCTCCGTCGCGAAAAGCATACCCCGGAGGGGTCAGAGTTCGAGGTCAACCTCTCTCTCTTTCTCTCTCTCTCTCTCTGTTTCTGCTCGACTCTTTTTCGCCTCAACCACCGAGAGTAGTCCAGAAACATCGACAACAACGCTTGTAAGCCACCAGTCGAAATACCGAGTGGTCACGCATATCAATAACGAGACGATGCGTCAGCAACGGAATAGAATGGAATAAGTAAAACGAGAGCTGACCTTTCGTTCCATTTTTGCAAACCTCTGAAAATTATCACCTTAGACCAACTTTACTACCTATCTAGATTTCTCAAACCCTAATCCTCCTCGTGTCAAAGTCGCGGTTTTAACTTCCTGCGGCTTTAGAGAATTCTAAGTCCGCTTAAACTTCCCTCGTTGTCTTTGCCGCAGAGTTTATTTCGCATGACAAAGTTTAACGATGGAATTCGGAACGACAGGTTGAATGCACTGCTCGTGACATTCAGAGTTTGGAGACAGAAATTAAACGAACCCCAATGAACAAAATATTGTGTGTTTTTTTTTTTTTTTTTTTTTCGTGAAGCGATCGAGTGGAACAATCCCCAACACGGCGATCCTGTACAATCGCGATAATCAGAGTGACTGATCACTCCCCGATGATTCTATCTCACATTATTTCCCTCACCTGATTCCCTACAATTTTCGACGGGTTATATATATCCCTCCTACGAAAATTCCGGGCATCGATTGGCGTTAGGTATTCTCTCCAGGCCGGGGGTCCGTGTATAGTCACTCAGCCAACGTAGGCAATCCCTCGCCTCGTTCCTATCCCCTCGGGGTTACGAATTAGCTCAGGCGCCCCCTCCTCATCGCGCTTTCACAAACGCCGCCGTTTCGATTTACGCACAAGAAGGGAACATTCTTCCATCGCGAATACACACGCCTACTCGCGCAACGCGAAAAAGAGAGAAAAAAAAAAAAAAACAAGGAGAAACGGACGAAAAAAAAATCTAAGGGGAGAGTTGTTCCGAGATGCCAGATCACGTCGCGAATGATTATTTGATGGTGGAATCTTGCTTTGAGAAATCTGTTCCAATAGCCGAAGGATTCTTTCCTTCCACCCTCCCTTCGCGCCCCCTCTTTTACACGCATTACTCGTCAATACGCGCGAGCAAGCTGTTCGGAAAATGGTATAAGCGTGTAAGGAATTCTCACGCGGAGACCGAAAATGTACACTCGTTTTTTTTTTTTTTTTTTTTTCCCTTTCAACCCTCTGAAAGATTCCCATTTTCGCTTTCTCATTTCGAAGACCAAGAAGCACTTCGCGTCTTCTGCAATTTCTTTTTATTTTTTTATTTGCATACTTCACAGTTGTGATGAGACATTGAAATATTATTTCTGTCAATTTCATCGTTCGGTCTCGAGGGTGGAGGGGTTGTTGGGTTATTGGTAGAAATTGCGTCGTGGATTTTGATAGAACTCTCGATTTGGTAACCCGAGAACAGACCTTAGAATTGTACGTACCGTATATAAACATACAGAATCTCTCACACACACACACATACACACAGGTGAACTGTAAGAGATTGCGAAACTCGTATTTCCTCATTTACGGGAAGAACTACTCACAGGGGTAGGTACATCGTTAACGCGGTAATTGTACCATCGTCGTAGAAGGTTCCTTTCCTCTTGGGAATCCTCTTCCGGCGACTCTCTCCTTTTTTTATCAAGCGCGCGAGACTACGACCCCCACCACCCCCTTGTGTCTGCGATAAAGTGCACTGTATATAACAAAATTTGGTCGAAACGTCTGAAACTTTGGCTCGTTTTAACGCATCCCTCGCCGCATCAACGAGACTCGGTAAAAAAAAAAAAAAAAACTTCGTAAAACTGGGGAAACTACAAAAAATTCTCTCTGTGATCTCTCCGTCTTCTTTAGCTTCGGTATCCATTTTTTGCTTCGTTACCCTTTCTCTCCCTCTCTCTCTCTCTGTCTCTCTGACTGTTGGGAAAATAGGGGAGAAAAAAATGCAAAACTGCAGAGCGATGGTTACACAGGAGAGAGAATCCGATGATACCTCCTCCGTAGGCTGTGATTTCGCTGTACCGTGTGGGAGCTATTAAAACGTGAAAAAAAGCGAAGAGCTCACCTGCATGTGCGTTACAAATAAAATTGCCATGGCCCGCGGCACCGGAACCATCCGACCTTTTTTTTACCCTCTCAAACGGCTCAATTCTCAATTTAGTTATTTACCAGATCGCGAAGCACAGTCGACGGATTTGGTTTACCGTCGGGACGGTGGGAAAAAAAGCGAATGCCGCGAAACCAGCAATACAAACAAAATCTAATATTCAATTCTGTCGCAGATACATCGTTTCCCTCTCTCTCTTCTGGCATCGGTTGCGACCGTTCGCGAATTCCGAAATACCTGAAATATGCATTTTTCGTTGCCATTGAGAAACCAGTTGATTTGCAGGTTCGGTGGACTCGATAAATCGATCTTTTTTGTTTACCGCTCGCGCACACATACTATGAACTTTGCACTCTGCAATAAATTCCCTTTGTCAATATTTTTCGTCCACCGAACGAAGTTTCCGAAACAATTCGTTGAACAATTAAAATATCCAATATTTCACAATTTAATTACAATCCGTCGATTAATGAGAATTGATTCGGGATTCTTGTACGCGGGTTAAAATTAAAACAAAATAAAAACTGGCAAAGCAAAAAAAGAAATTCTTAAAATACATATAGTGCTTTGTGAGAAGAACATTGGGGTTGCATCACGTACTGCAATTCGATCAGTTCGCGCTACTCGTCCTCGTCATTGGGAAACGTGCCTTGACTTTCGTTGTTGTGTTTCTGACTCGTCGCGCGCAGTTTCCACAACGCGCCAACCGGTTTCGCCCGGAGTTTTCCTCAACCAACCCTCCCGATGAATTCGATATATCGAATCTCGGGGACTGAGTAAGACGCCTCGGTTCCTCGAGTGGTAGCGTATATATAGTACTATTACAGTATAATACGTGTCGTATCGAGCGAAAGAGTTTTATCGCAACAGGTGGCGGAGCAGCTTGCGCACCCAGCTACCTACATATCGCCGAGTACCAACCCCCCTCGTTTCGTGCTCAGACTTAAGAAGCCCATCGTTCTGCTTCGCTTCTGTCACTTCATTTTCCACGATGTCGCGAAGCGCCGAGCATAAGAAATTGCTATATCACTTACTGGCTGTTTGAAGCGTAAAGGCAACGATAGAGGATTAAGATAAAACCGGAAATTATGTACTCCGAATGGAAACGCGCAGCGACGAAATGCGTGCACACGACCTCAATGGATCTGTCGTCATATATATATATATATATATATAAATATATATCCTTGTCGAGCGAAACTCGATCGTATTAATCCGGATAAAGCGATAAATCGTCAAGGATCCGAAACGATGCAAGTTTAACCGACCGGAATATAGATGATTAATTTAGGTATCGTTGCGTACAATATAGAAATACGGTATTTCGATGGCAAGAGATACGGAAATACATATTCTATGACATTTAGGGGAGTGCGGGGCAAAACGGACACACCGAGAAATTTGCTCAATTTTTTTTTTTTTCAAATTCGAAGTAAAACTCGAAAGTAATTCACGACAGATTCAAGAAAAATTAAGGTGAATTGTGAAAAAGATTTATTAATAATATCATTATTCAAGATAAAGAAAAATGTATAAATCGAAAAAAAATGACAATAAAATTTTTTCATAGAAAAAAATGTACGATTGGAGTAAATGAATTGTTAAAACGAAAAGAATGTAAAAAATGATTTGAAAAGAATTAGGATAAAATTAGTAAAAAATTGCCATTAATTACAAAATACAAATTTAATTTGTATTTTAAAGTTTATTCGATGTCAATTTTTCGCAATTTCTGGCAAATTATTCGGCGCGTTTTTCCCATTTTGCCCCATCCTCTCCTATGCAGACACAGTTAGAACACAGAACGCTAGTTTACTCCGGATGAAGCTACAGATATAGTATATTATTCTTTGAGTGATATCGTTGTGACGGTAGCGAGGGCCTTCGTGAAAACAGAACGGCAATAAGCTCATTTAGACCGGTAGCGTAGAAGCGTTGCTATTGAGACTATATTATTCCCGAGAAAGCGGAGTCTCGTCGACAACCCCTCCGGGGAAATTATCCGCGAATATCTTTCGTTCCTCGCCGCGGGCACGACAAGGTGTTTGCCGCTAGGACGAGGCGATAAGCAGATGAGCTCACTATCGCGAACCCACTGGCATTGGGCTCTCGGCCGATCGACCGTCTTGGGCTGTTTGCTTCGTGTCCGTTAATCCCCCTCGCCAGTTACGGGTCTCATAAATTCTCTGAAACTTGCGGATTCGTCTGTATTCCCGCGGGGAGATTCCGAAGGAACCCGCGCGATATATTTCCGCAATGCTTCAATAAAATTTATCCAAACCCCCCTTTTCGTAATTTGTTCCGAATTAATGAACAGTGTAACTATTGTTTCCTAACGTCGATCACAATTTTCCGCGCGATTGTTCCAATAATAGTTCGAACAACATGCCATAAAAAGCAACGTTTGTCGTCCCGTGAATCATATAAAAGCGACATTAGAATTGCGTAATCAGCGAACGTTAATTCGAGGAAAACAAAGTGACGAACAACTCTGGAAAGCTTCATGTGACGCGAGTGCAGTGGGGTAAGCATGATAAAACGTTCACGGTATGGGGGACTCGCGAGAGAAACTGCTTTTGCCGAGTGTCTCGCAATGGAAAAGCCCGCGAAGAGCTGTATACACGCGGTACGCTGTCTTTCACAAACTTGCGCCTCGCTTAACAAGTTTGTCCATTAAAATTAAATGTCCCTCTCGCAGTTAGCCTTTTGCAAAAGGATTGAATTCGGTGCCGCAGTTATCATCACGTTTCTCTTGTAAACGGATAAAGAGTTTTCTCCTCTGAGCGCTATTCCTTCTCTCGTCCGTGGTGAATGTCCGATGGGAACGGAGTGTCGTGTGCGAATTGCAAAAGGGCTTCCGGACACGCAATAACGCCACGGTATACACAAGTTTGATTGAAACTCTCGCGAATATGCTATCTTTCCTCTGTGAAGGTATATAGTTTGCCTTAAACCATTTACGGTGTTCGAAACTGGTACGATCGCGGAGGACCGATCACGAGAGAATACTCTTAGGGCTCCGCGGCGGCTGGACGAGTTATCCTCCTCGACTCTCAATCACGATTCCAAACACGTAGTTTCAATTGGAATCATTACTTTGTCACTGTTTGTGAACATCCTTGCTGGCAGCTACTTCGACACTACCGGTGTTTTCTCTTCCGCATTGATTTCGAAGCGTTTCGTATAACTACGCCCGCCGTGCTATTTTCGCATTGAATAGACTGTGACAACGAAACCGGGAATCCGCGGAAAAAACGCGAATAAAATAGGAAGAGAACATTTATGGAAGAATAATGTATTTCATCGATATATATATGTTTTTTAGGTCATAATCATTTATTTTTAAATAAAAAATTATTTATGTTAATTTATATAAATATAAAGTAAAAAAAAAAATTTTCTTTGTTAAATTCCGTACTTTTTTATGTTCGATTAATTCCATCGAATTTAAATTCGTTTCATAAAATATATATATCTTTTTTTTTATTTTAACAGTTTCAATATTTCAATACATTTACGGGAGTAACACGAGAAATAGAAATACCTGCCCGCGAGGCAATATCGAAATATCGATTTACAGAAAATTGCTTCGTATTAACATACGAAAAAATAATTATTTACTTTTCTACTTTTAAATAAAATATTCCTTTTTTTTTTTCAAATCAAATTTTGTTTTTTTTTCTATTTCAAATTCATTTTACTCAATTTAAATTCGTGAAAAAAAAAAAAAAGGAATTCGTGTTTCTATAAGCATTTTTAATATTTAAACATATTTGCGGGACCGACTCGCGCAATAGGAATACGAAGCCGCAAAGCAATATCGGAATATCTATCTAAAGGAAGTTATGTCGTGTTAACACAGGCAAATCAATCGGGTAAAATAATGCGAGTTGCAAATGTATCGCCCTCATGAGCGGGCGATAATCAGCGCACGAACGCCAACCGCAGGGTACACGAATATTTCCGATATTAATCCGGGCTGATTGAATCGAGTATTCGTGTGTGTGGGGGTGGGGGAGGGAGGGGGGAAGTAGAGGATGGCGAACAACGGAGAACGGAGAACGGAGAGACCCGTCGGGAGAGCGCGAGCACCGCGGATGCCACGCGTGCTCTTGTTCTGTGTCGCTCCGTGATGCACTCGGCAACTGTTGCAACAGGGGCTTCTGTACCAATGATCAACCATAGCATAGTTTCGCTCGCTTGCTCTCGTTGCGTTGCCATAACGACCACCATTCATCGGTGGTACGAGTAAATTTTCGCATCGGATTACGCAGATAGCGAGCATCGTTTTACAGATTCCGAGCGAATAATGATTATGACTGATTCAACTCGGGAAATACACACACGGACTACAGCCACTAATGTGTTTACCGCAACAACATTCGCGCTTCAATTTTTTTTCACTTTCTTCCTCCTTTCCGAGTCTGTGCGGGTGGATGCGTCGAAAACAATAATTTTCGTATTTAAAACGAGAAATATTCATCCAATTCGATTAATTAATTTTTTTATTTTTTTTTTACTTATTTTCGAAACGATAAATACGATGCCCCTGGAAACTCACGAGTGCAACTTAGTTAAATGCATATCGATGAATATATTCGAATAAAATAAATATGGGTATGGCGCAGTTGGCTGGGTATCATTATTTCAATGAAATCTGTATGACGTAAAACGTGAACCCGTTTTTTTTTTTTTTTCAAAGGGTAGCAGAATTTGCGTAAACACACAGATTTTAATGTTTTTTTTTTCGCTGTCCAGTGTCTCTATGGTAAAACCAGCGAATTTGCAGCTGGCATGCCCACTTCGCTGGGTTACGCAGACTCGGATTGTATATTCGTGAAAAGGTGAAATCGTGCCCTCGCATACATTGAGGTGACAGCAAAGTTTCGAGATTTCTCGTCAACGGACGCGCCCCGCACACTCGACCGTCATATACTGTTAGCGAAAAAATAAAAGGGAACAAAATAATCCACGCGTCAGAAAAAATTTGCGCGCTACACGCACGGGGGCTTTTTTTATTTAATTTAATATTGCGGAGACTTTTTTTTTGGTACGAGAGTCTCTTGTGGCGAATTGAAAATGGACACGCGCGAGAGTCGTATTTGTATTCCCCAAGCTGTGCTACGCTCGCGCAATACGAAAGCCTCATATCTCATATACTCACTATATAGAGAAAACATGTTCCATGATAGCGAATCGCGCAATCGGCTCACTGTCACGAGCAACTTGAACTTCGAAGTCTCTCAGACTAAGAGCAGCCAAGAGTTTTTCTAATTAGAAGAATCAACGAAAAAACGCGCGATTGATAAGACACACAGACACACACACACACAGTTAACTCATTACATTGCTTTTCGGCTCTCGGACGGTAGGAAGATTGATCCCCTCGTTATCCCCCGAAGAGCGAGTGATTTTTTTTTTCTCTCCGACCCTCGGTAGCTCGCACCCCCGGTATATAAATTCCGGCGAGGATTATCCGAGATAAAAAAAAAAAGAAAAAAAAATACTGTAAGTAAACTCGAATCGGTGTAGTAGATTTGTTCTCGTTTTTATTTCTGTGATATTTTGTTTAAGGGGGACATCCATCTATCAGTTCGAAAATAGAATCAAATTTTTTTTTTTTTTCCCCAAAAAGTATACAAGGTGATATATTTCTTTTTGCTGAAAGATACATTTATTGCGAGTCTTACAAAAAAAAATTGACAATAAATTTTATTTTTTTAATATATTTATGGCCGCCGGCAGAGTATTTCGATTTTTTTTTTATTAAAAAAACAAAAATCATCATTCAAGTTGATAATGATGACGAGCGTCGATTTTCTATTATAATTTTTTTATGCCGAATAATGCCAAATCAAAATTGAAACATCAGAAATTCGGGAGAGAAAAGCCCAAGTTTTCGTAATTATTGAAAAATTAAGATTGATTGAAAAAAAATTGACCAATTTCCAGTGGAAAATGTCTACCGCCAGTTGTCTCGAAAATGAAAAGTGACTCTGCGGCGGCCATTTTCTTTTTCCAACACTTTAACAATTTTTTTTGGAAAACGCAATATCTTAACTTTCAGTAAAAATTGCAAAAGTTCATTTTATTTTCTGGTGTAGTTTCTTAAAAAAATAAAATAATTTCGTTCGATTTTCGAACCGCAGGTACCCATAACCCTCAAACTTCGAACATGCAATATAAGTTTAAAATTGATTTTGCCAAACGCTTTTCGTCGACAGTGCGCTATTCGTATGAAAATCGTACAGAGAACTATTAATACTTTGAAATATCGGCGGAGTTTTCGTCTACAAAATAAGAGCCTTTGGCAGAACTATCCGAATCGCACCAACCGTGGTAGCCGAGTAGAGTCTCGTGACTCGGTCGCATCATCACTGGATATTATATTATTAACAGTAACGAAGAGAAAAGGAAGCCAACCCCCCGGTGAAGCTCGAGAGATTGTTCTCAAGTGAATTAATGAGAAACGACGAAAGCGGGGTGTGGCTGCGTAAAGAACTGGAACGACGATGAATGCCACGAACCGCGCGCTCTTAAATGTTGTACCCGGAAACTTGTTTAAATTCGCATTCACAGACGATTTGAGAAATGGCGCGTGAATTGCTATGAAAAAAAAGGGCAAGGAAATCGCCGGAGATTTCGCGACTATGTTGCACCCATTTTCGCGGACGTGTACCAAACTGCGACTTTCGCCTCTCGTTTGCCACTGTCGAGTAAAGTAACGAGAAAGAAAAACCTAATAGTAAAAGAAAAAAAAACGCAAACGAATCTCGAGCTCAAAGGATCCACAGTATGCACGCGTTCCGCGAGCTTTTTTTCGTCTCTTTTCGCTCCTCTCTCAGCGACGAAACACTCGTCTATCCAAAACGATAAGAGATTTTTATTTCGAGGGATTTTTCATCTGTATATATATTTTTTTTATTATTTACATATTTACCGAAGAGCCATCATGGCTGCTTTGGATTTTTCATCTTTTCAATTTTTTTTTTTACCCCAACGCGCATGCACACATTATCAATAAAAATACACGTGGGAAAGAACTCGAAACCTTCGCGCGATTGACAAAAGAATCTTTTTAAAAATGTTTTCTCGGGTTGCCTTGACTCGGCGAAAACCAGCGTCGCAATCGAAGCCCTACTTAACTTATCACCAGATAACACTTGCCTCTCGCGTTTGCGGCGAAAAACTAATTAACGCGCGTTTTAGGCAATAAATTAGGGTCGTAGAATGATATTCGATTGCGATTGTCCCTCGCGAAAGTTCCGGACCCACCGAAATTGAATTCATGGCGAATTTTTGGTGGCGGTTTTTTTTTTTATTATTTTTTCATCCGCGAATTTCGGATTCCCGTCCAATTAACGGTTTATGATTAGTCATCGAGAAATGATTGATAATGCTAACAACAAGGGGTGGGATTTGGGAAGCGGAGGCCGAAATTCTCTCCGCGTAACACCCCTCATTTATAATTGAAACGCAATAATGCTCCCGCTGTTTGGATCGAACACGATAATAATATCAGAGTGCATAATAATGTATCGGAGCATCAAGGTGGCAGTGCATTTATTCTATAGCTTGTTTTTACGCGATTATCGCCACTCCGCATTTTAAAACCCTCCCAGAAGCCTACAACCGTGAAATATACGCAGCATTGCGATCACCTTGAGACTACTAGAGTTTTATGAAGCCCCCGACATACGACATTCAGTCATTCGTAAAATTGAAAGAGGCCCCCGTGGGTGAAGCCCGTTCGAGATAAAAGTGCAGTGGTGAAAGTTGCCGCGCTAAAAAAGGCGAATGGAAAGAGGAGATAAGGACGATGGAACGTCGATAGGGATTTTTCGACGTCATAGCCGATCAAATGTCTCTCGTCGGATCTAATGTTCAAGGAGAGAATGATAGTCGACGGTAGAATATACGCGTCGACGTGCTTTTTTTTCTGACTAAAATGGAGCGTCCAGGCGCACCGGACTCTTTTACAACCGGACAAAAACCATCCCCTGCCCCCCTCTCCCCCCAGAAGCAGCGCGGAGCTTTCACGACGCCCTGGATTTTCGAGTGGTGGAAATATAGCTACATATTCAAAAGCGACGAGTTTGAAGCTCGGAGTGAATGGCAAGAGAACAAGTTTCAACCCCTCCTCCCCCCTCCCTCCCCTCTTCGCTTATCGGATTCTCAAGCCCGTTCCTGGACAAGAAACTTCCGACGGCGCGAGAGAAGAAAACGATGTTTGGACCGACTCTTGTACCGCGAGAGAGTAAGGAATTCAACGATGAATTTTCTGTGTCTTTCTCGGCTGAGGCGAATCGAAATGCACGCGGGGGTAACATACAAGCGAAGAATACCAGCGAACGAGATAAACACTCGAGAAGGTGGGTTTTCTGAGAGATCGTAAAATTTGATTCTCACCTGACGGAGTAACGTGGCAACGGGGAAAAATTCTTGCCTCGTAGTGCACGCCGATACATAGGTGGAATGATAAACCGTAGAAACACCGCGAAATAGCAACTGAATTCCATAGCGAGAGTTTCATAAAAATGAAAGAAAGATTCACAACGAATACGATACTTTGTATAATTTGGGAAATAAAAAATATCGTTGGAAAAAAGATTGACGAAAAAAAATATGATGGATGAAATATCCATGGAAAAATGACCATTAAGGTGGTTCCTTGGTTAATTTTACGGGAATGTAAATACAGATGTGTTCTAAACATTTTTTCCACATAAAAAAAATTGGAACCAAAGATAAAAATCTGAAAAAATTTATAGGTATTCAGAAAAATGACCAAATAATTTTCATTAAAAAAAAAGTTGAGTTACCGTAAATTTATTTAACAATTTTTTTTTCATCAATTTGTTAATAACATTATGCAATTATTATTATGCAAAATTAATCTTTTCAGAATCTTTAATGCGCATGAATTTTTTCAGATTTTTATACTATCGAGAAGTGATTGCAATTCTTTCTTCATTTCGTCGAATTTAGGGAAAATGAACACCACGCGCTCCGACAACCTTAAAATCGGATATTTTTACTCGGGATATTTTTTCCATCGTTTTTTATCCAAAAGTATTTTTTCCACCCACCTACTTTGTATCTTCTCACGTTTTTTTTTTGTCACGCGATATTTTTTGACAACAAAAAAAAAGTGCTTACATCTTATTGGTCTTATAAAGATTCGAACGAGAATTCAGGAAATATCGACGAGTTGAATAGAAAAAAAACGAATCGAAAATTACACGACGAGAGAATCGAGCGTAGAGCGCAAGGGGTAGAAGAAGGGGGGCGCGGAAAGGATGGGGATGTGCTCAACTATTGTTGAAAAGCTCCTCGGGTAATATGAGCTTTTCTCGAACTACGATGTAGAAGATAGAAGGCAGTGAGAAAGCGGAGAAGCTGTAGCGAAATAAAAATATCGAGGGGTCCTCGATAGACTCTGTACAAGAGAAGAGCGTACGAG
Source organism: Buathra laborator (assembly GCA_934046635.1). Taxonomy (NCBI): domain Eukaryota; kingdom Metazoa; phylum Arthropoda; class Insecta; order Hymenoptera; family Ichneumonidae; genus Buathra; species Buathra laborator. The sequence goes on from OW203892.1 coordinate 16,998,380, forward strand.
AGTGGGGTTGCGAGCGTTAAAAAATCGATTGCAAGAATCCCAGGCACACGTAGACTATCTCAACTTAGTATGACACAATACGTTGACATTTTTTTTTTTTTCTTTTTTTTCGCAAACTTGCATATCAGTGAATATTGTAATGGGGTGATGGATCGAATGTCTCGGAAGTATATACTACGTGTATACAGAATATATATATATATATATAGAAGGTATACATAGGATGCGCTTCACGCGCAAATAGTGTGCATATATGCACCAATTTTCGTGAAGCATTTGCGAATGGAGCTTCCGGCACCGGTTCGAGCACAATATACATATGGATACAGGCTATGTGTAAATACACATATAGGTATATAGCCAATGTATAGCAAGTTTCCGTGACGGATCGAGAGAGAGAATTTACCGATACCACATCAATTCGGTATCGGTACTATACCCGCGATTAGATAGTCGCTATTGACGGAAGCATCGAAACTCCTCGTTCACAGAGGAAACTCCACGTGTGCCCAACGGGCGCATATTCGTCGTTCCCTCCCTATATGTGTTGGCGATGCATGGTCACCGATGAGAGAACACATTTCGGCTGTTGGCCGATAACAGACCAATAAACAGTTTCGTACAAATGTAATAAAACTTCGATGTACCATCAGTCGTCCAACAGAGTTTCGTTACATCAGTGCCGCTTTCTTTCGTCTCGAACGTAAAAAAAAGTAATTTACACGCGCGGATCTTGTTACCCGTTACAAATTTTTTTTTGCGTCTCGTACACGAAGTTTTTGAAATCCAAACAAAATTGCGAAAAACTTCGTACCGTTCAATTTCACAGGAACGAACGGAGGAAGCAAAGTATAAATTTATGTATATCGAAACTGCGTTCGCCTTTTGAAAAATTTCGATCGATACACATGAAAGAGAAGAGAATTTATTTATTCCTTAGAGCCATCTGACCGCGCAAACCAAAAACGCAATGTGTTAAAAACGAAAACTGACTGAAAATCAAATACATGCAAAAATGGATTTAAGATATTTAAATTCGATGTGTTCTGTTGTAATTAACATATTTATCATAAAATTTGTTTTTTGATTGGTGATACGTATTTATAGATATATATCATAAGATATATTCCCAATAAACTAAAAAACTAAAAAGGTAAAACTATAAAGGGTAAAAAAATGAATTCTTTTCTACAGAAAGGGGCATATATCGAGAGTTTTGTACTATTTTATTTTTTATTTTAGATGCATCATTTTCAAAAACGTGTCCACCACCATACGTAAAAAAAAAAAGTTACTCTTCCGGTGGCGATGAATAGATTGATTTTTTTTTCAATATTTTTCGACAATTTTTTTTATAAGACTTTAAACACATGAATTGTTCGGTAAAAAAAATTATTTTTTATTCTTCGATAATAAAAAAAAAAAAAATTGCTTCGATTTTTGAACTGTGAGATAAAACCTTACATTATTTTCCCGCCCGCGGAATATTGTTTTTCACTATACGCATTTTTAATTATACGAACGGTGACCAGTATGCATTTATTTCGGATAATTGTGGCTCTCCTCTATCAGCCAACATAACCACTATACTAAAAATAACTATGATTAATTAACGCATACCATGTTAAGCTTTCATACCTAAGTGCCTCCCCCGAGATAAAGTGCGTAGTCGAGCGGAAAATATCGCTATAAATCGTGGAAAATTTCGAGGTTCTTTTACATCCGACGCGACGTTAAGTAATCGCTAACTTTGATTAGGTACTCGCGTGGGCGGATGCTTAAAAATCAAAACTTCACTCGAGCCTTCCGTTCCCCGCGCGTTCTCGAGTTGGTCAATCTATTGATCATTTTCCGCTCGGACTTCGGTATCAGGTTTCGAGGGGAGGGGAGGTCGAGCCAACGGTCGATTTATGCGCAAGTTCGGCCGCTCGAAAGTTTTACGACCATTGACGTGCCGCTGACGTGACTGAACGATTTGTGACTCTGCGTAGAAACGGAGTCCCGACGTGTAATCGGAGTCGAGTCGTTCGGTATGGCATAACCGAAAATGCGCGTTTATTCCGCAACGAGCTATCGGCACACTGTTCGGTTAACGGCTCGGTGGATTTAGTATCTATCGTCGCGGTACCACCCGCGATAAACCGAACGTAACGAAGTGTCACTCCGTGCCAACGATCGACGGTAACAACTACTAAAACGTTCATTGGTATCGAGTCCTTTTTTTTTTTAATCCGCTCGTTCTTCGAGCTCTCAGTTTCTTACATATATATATCTATATATACCGAGGAAATTTTCTCTCGGAGCTTAAAACTCGAGTCCGGATCTTCTCGAAACTGGAGCCAAGAGAATTCTATCGTAAAAGAATGGAGCGTTGCGAATAGCGAAGAAAACTCTATGGCGCCCCCTCTCGCGTGCCCCGCGACGCGAGGGATGAAATGAGAAATGTTCTGCGATCGTTCTCTCTTCTTATTTTAGTCATGAGCTTCAACTCCGCTAATTCTAATTAGCCTTTTATAAGGATAGCGAGTTAAGCATGCAAGTTCGTTCCGACGGTACGTTCGCTTCTTTTTTTCTCTTTTTTTTTTTTTTTTTTTTTCACGCTCAATTATTCACTATCTCGCTCGGTCGGTCTGACGGTGATTATACCCAACGAGTTGTTTCAATTATCCGGGAATACATTATGCGCTCGAGAGTCACGAGACTGCCAACTGCGATTCATAGATTCTTATCTGCGTTATGCGACAGCCAAAACGAATGAACACACGCGATACAGTTATATAAATGTGTTGTACGAAACTCGTTGCTTATGTTCAACGATCATTAATGGACCGGAGAGATAATAAATGACCCCGCGAACCACCGTGGAATTTTGCGCTTCGATATTAACCCTTCGTAGTGGCGCTGAGTCCAAATGACCTACGGATGGATTTTAAGGACGGATATCTCCGAGTATCGGACTTAAAATGGGACTTGACCCACTGCTGAGACCTTGAAATTCATTCTATAGGTATGAGAATCCGGGAATTCCTCAAATATCGGAATAAATACCCTTTTTGAAATGCTGATAATGGACCTTTTTTTTAGCTCACAGTATCGCGTTTTATATCGCCTGCAAGCATTACTTGAAAAAATATTGATTTACAACTTTTTTAGGGTAAAAATTTTAGCTTTCAAGATTTTTCTGTTTTTTTGTTGTTTAGAGATGTTTTTCTTCGGCATGTCATTTAATTTTTCATATAATTACTTTTTCGAAAAATTCTCCATTTTATAAGTATTTATTATTAACAAATGTATAGTTCGATATGGTTGATTAAATGTTTAGTTATCGCGAAGAAATAACGCATAATTAGGCGAATATTTCATTAGGCAACATAAAGCTCGACAACGTCTGTTAATAATTAACAGATTTTATTTGGCTTAAATGAGATTTGGTAACGATAACTGAATATTTATTTACCCATATCTTATGTTACGTTTGTCAACTATAAATGAGTCTATTCTCAATGTATAATTCATATTTCATAATTTTTGAGTCCCAATCAAATGGTTAATTTCACCAAAAGGCAACACTTTCAGTGTTTTATTTTTTTTGTAGATGAAAAAACATCGTATCACTAATCTGTTGCGAATGTTTGTTGACAGTAGTATTCTGATTGTGTAAAAAAAATCGTGAGCTCCAAATATTTAAGATTGTCGGGAAACTATCATTTTTTTAAATACATTTTTATTTAAATGATTTAAAAAAAAATTTAACTCTTTCCACAATTTGTTGTATTCGGTCCTAAGAAATTTGATACACGATTCGAACATCGATACAAACAATCAAAAGCATGAGATTTTTTTTACAATTATTTTTATCGATAAAAAAAATCGGTTTTTTTAACCTGAAATTGCTGAACTTCCCCTTTAAAAAATCAACCGGGTTAATTTAAGTCAAAGTGACTCTCACAGAATTGTAGAGAAAAATCGACCATAAATGGTATAACTGTGTACCGTTGCTTTACAATATTCTACGATCAAAGGGTACCAACGGGTTCAAGGGGATCAACAAATTATCGATATTTCAATCGGCGTCAACGATATGCAAAGACCGATTAATTTATATTATTTTTAGTTTCAATGAAAAAAAAAATAGTTCAGTAAATGTTCATTCCAAACGCGGTAAATGAAACCCAAACAAATTGTATTGAAAATGTATTTTTCTCAATATATAGTGAATTAAAAAAAATTATTTTGTATAGTTCGTTCCGAGCTCATTTTTTTATTATTTCGATCCGATCAATCGTAATTCTAATTATTAATTAATTTATTAATTTATTTACTTATTTAACCGGCATAGTTTCAGTATCGTTGCTCAAAATTGTATAAAAATCCGTATATATTAAATATAACGATACTTATGCCATTCAAAAAAAAGGGTTAAGGATTAAATATCACAAAACAACAACAGGTACATATTTATGTAATGGAAAAAAGAATATTAGAGAATGAAATGTCAATTACTCACGATTGTTGTGGCGCGTTTTGGCGATGCGGCAGGACTGGTTCGCACTCGGCAGAGTCCGCGGCCTCGTGAATGCCGCGGAGAGATCGCGCGTTAGCTGGTAGAAGGGGCGCCGGGGACGCAGGCGCTTCCGCCACAGTCATCATCCCCCCGCGCCCGGTCCAACCACTCCTGGTATCGCACAACCCCTGTTGCGTCGTTTTCATTCGCTTCTCTATGTATGTCTGCGTCGGTATCCGTACATCTCACACCATTCCAACGTGGGATATACGCGGGAACGAGGATTTGCGGTGAAGCTTTTTCGAGGGACGTTTTTTCGAGGGACGCTTTCTCTCGGTGCGCAACCCTCGAGGAGAGAAAAATGCTAGAGAACGGAAGAAAACAACATAAAAACAAAAGAAAAAAGAAAAAAGAACGTAAATGCTTGTATCGGCATGACGGTAGACGTGGATAAACTCTTAGATCTCGTCTATCAAATACATCGTTCGACTAGAGGGATGGAAGTTCATCTCCTTTACCGGATCTCGATCACAGAGATGCGCCTTGCATTCAGCGACATCGGACGAAATAATATCTCCTCTCTTAATTTGTATCGACGTAAGAAACTATAAAGTAACTAAAAAAAAAATTAAAAAAAATTAAAACAACCATATGAAACATCTTAAAAACATGAATGACGCACGGGGGTTGTATGAAGATAGAATGCGGCACTCTTCGGTTATTCTTCTTCATCTTCGCGGTCGTCTTTGCCGTGAAGAAAAAAAACCTGAAAAAACGTGTTACTTTGAGAGTAGGGGATGCGAAGAAGAGGCGAAAGGCTCGAAGATGGGGGTGGATGCAAATTGGGGTAAAAGAGAGCCCAGCCTCCGAAACAGAGGGGATGAAAAATAAGCAAGCGAGAAGCTTGTTGTATACGTACTCGAGCTTCAGAAGAACCCAAATGCGTATGTATGCGAACGCATGTATAAAGCGCGAACGAGGAAAAAGAGAATTTCCTGAGTTTGCTTGGGGAAAAAGACTCCAAGTGATCTTATCCATCTCGTTGTGTGTATGCTGAGCGATATATATATCCTATCGAATTTCATCGTCATCGCCATTTCGAGGGTAAGTCCCGAGACACTTTGTCGCTCGGAATAAGCTCTGTGATCGGTATCTATATAGAACACAATATTGGAACAGTTATCAAACTGCCTTAACATCGAGCTACGAATAAACATGGCCAATGCGTCGCCAATCCGAAACTTCTTTTTATTACACATAAATCCACACCCCCGTTTCGCTCGGAGAAAAAAAAAAATCGGTTAAATCCCTAAAATCGGCACTTACAGATAGCGAAAAAAATGTTAAGTTAAACCAAATGATGTTTATAGTAAAGAAAAAAAAAAAAACAGTTCAATCAACGAAATATTTATTTCGCTACTCGTAAACGTTGATTTATTGTCGTAGGATTTCCGAGATATCCACATATGTTGCCGAAGACATCAAAATCGCGGATCAACGTGACATAAGGTCGCGTAATATTAGAAACGAGAAAACAGGACACCGAGAATGGTGTGCGGAATGCTGAAAAAAAAAAAAAAAAAAAAAGAAAATTCGCACACGCCGGAGGTAACTCGAATACCCGGAGTGCTCTCCCGCATCATTCCGATTCAATATAAAAACGATTTGAGGGAATATCATTTTTGTCGGGGAGTCGTGCCGCGCCGAGAGGGTATGGGGGTGGATGGAGGGTTGGGGGTGGCGGTAAAATGTTTCTGACGACCTTGACCCCACGCGCAGGTCGACTGAGTACGAAGAGTATAAATAAGACTTTTCTGGTCGAAATATACACCAGGTAAGCCGGATCTTCTTGACGCGATGTTAGGACAGTGCGATAGGTAAGTAGTCTTTTATATCGCATTCCCTAATTCTCTGTTCATTGTATACGCGTTTGAATTAATCGACAAAGTTTCGTGAACCACCGCAAAGCCCCCGCAGCCGATTGTCTGCTACGTCGGGTCCAGCCGAAGCTCTACATCCCCGATAGCGTATGCTACTCGTGGTGGTAATTGCGCGTGGCAAATTCTAACGAGAGTGGGCGTTCAAGTATCTGTCGCAAGGTTGCGACCGCAGCGAAAAACCTTTGTGCGCAATGTTCATTGTACTCTATCTGTGGGTGTTTGCGGAACGGTATACGTTATAATACATCCCGTAGAAAATATTTTGCCACGCGAAATTCGATGTAATCACTTCGGCAACCGGCGACAGTATCGCGGAGGTGGAAACGAACAGATTTCCAGACTCTAATTGCTCGTCTCGGCTATCGGGGGAGGAGACTCAACGATTTTAATTGAATTTCGTTATTATTGTATTGTACATATACCGCCGGTCTCCCGTTAGCGGGGACCAGGCTACCTTGTTACCCTTTTTTTCGGGTCACTTACTTTTTCCATTTTTCAATGCAATTTCCATAATGTACTGTAGTGTGTTTACGCGCAACAATCAATAACGTAACGAAGATGTTATTACCGACAAAAAGCCTTCTATAATAATAATAATAAAATTTAAAAAAAATAATAATAATAAAAATAATAAAAAATAATAATAATAATATAGGACCCTGAGAAGGATAGTACGCATAATTAAACAGCATTTCCATTTTTTGCAATTTTGCGTAGGATCGAACATACTTTTACGACGAAAAGAATCCTTTTCACTTTAACGTAGTACCATAATTAATTTAGAATTTTTCTAACAATAGAGCGTTCACAACCATGACGAGCACACGGCTCCCAGTGCCACAAGGTAGCCGGATCTTCGATATATATATTATTTTTTTTTTTATTAAAATTCGAACTCATCCAGCATTTTTATAAACTCGAGTTTTGAGTGCAAACGCGGATTTGGGATCGTGAGTAGTCAAAAATCTGTATGTACCCGATGTTCGTGTACACGACGAAGTGAGGGTGACGAAGGGAAAAATGTTGAAAGGTTGAGAGAAAACGGCAGTCTCGTAAATCCATTTCCATGCAAATATTCATGACGGTGAGCGTCACTGAGTTTCGCGGCCAAATTGAAAATCCTTGTTGGAACAATGAAGCTTTGCATAAATCTCGAGCGATCTCACGAAAGGAGGAGAGGGGGATGTGTCGATCGGTGAGGGAAGGTTGTTCGATCGTTGAAGATAAGGAACTTTCGCGCGTATCCAGTGAAGCAGTATGTACAGAATAAAGGAACAATAATTAAACCTCACGCCTCGAACACCGTTGAACTTGTTGCTCGCGATGGCTCTGCGAGGTCTTCTACACGTTAAAGTTTGCTTGGCTTCCTTGTTTACGTTTATCGGGTGTATCCTCGCGCAGACAACACTATCGAAGTACCCTGAGGGACAAGTTATTCCGAATAGCGAAAGGTACGGAGGCAGGATGCAGCCTGCGAGGCGGAATCCATGCATGCGAACAATTTTTCCCCGACGCCGTTTCGCACAACGCGCCGCCGTGGCAACGCATAAAACGTCGGTATAACGATTAAAAAGTTACGAAAGCCTTTTTAGCTCGTGAATTTTTCACGATTCCGACACACCGAGCTCCGCACTCTTCGGGCATAACGTCGGAAGCTTACGCAACGCTCCACCTGCTACCGAAAAATTGAGAGTAAAGTAGAGAAGACCAGCGAAATAAGTGGAGTATTAAGAAGAGATAAAGAAAAAGTTATTCTACTATGCGATACTTTAAAAAGTTGCAACGTTGAATAATAATTTATTGTAATAATAATCATTTATAATGATGTTCTCGTTGCCTTTTTTTTTTCTATGCGATTTATCGATGTTTGCGAATATCGATTAATGCATTGACTGCGCACTTTTAACCCTTCGTCACCGTAGGAGTACATTTTTTTATCCAACAATTTCACTTCAGATTAATAAATTTCATTTTATCTATGCGCCCGTAGCAAATTCATTCTAATTTAATAACAAATTCTTACGCGAAGACCTGAAATGCATTAATTTGAATTACATTAAACATTACTTCGAAATGTTGCACCATTGAACAATAATGTATCGCAACAATAATAACTTGTAACGATGTTATCTTTGCCCTTTTTTTTTCATTACAATACATCGATATTTGCGTATCGGTTTATTGTGCACTTTTTAATAAGTTTTTCCATATTTTTGTTGTTGTTTTTTCTTTTTTTCCATAATATTACAAACACGGGTTATGGTGGAGCACCAGGGGAGCTTTCTAAGCTTCGGAACTGTCGAGTCCACTTTTGCTTAAGGCTAAGAAAATGGGTAACGACGAATGCTCGGCCTCATGGGGGGATTTTAATAAGGGAGACTCTGGACCAAGAGAGTAGCGGAGAGAGAAAAGCCGCGAAGGGGGAACGGGGTAGGTAGTGGGTAAGGGTGCGAGAGAGCTTATTCATATCCGCGAGGATGGAAAAGCGCATGCGCCAGAAAGCCACCTGTAGCCCCAGCTTCCAATCAATACATCATGGCACATCGTGGCCATCAGGTAGCAACGGATAAGAACGTACACTCTTCGTGTACGCAGAGAGAAAGCTCCGGCACGCAGCGGGTAACGACGAAATGACTTTTATACGGAGAGCTCACGAAAGAAAGGAAAAGAAAAAAGGAAAAAAAAAAAAAAAAAAAAACAACAAGCCACGCAGGAACGTTTCTTTAATCCTCATTTAGCCTGCGAGATCCAATTATCATGATTGAGCTTAATGAGTTCGGGGTAAAAGTCTCCTTCGTTCGAAAAAAAAAAAAAAAAGAAAAAGTTTTGCCAGCTTTGCGAACTTTGATCGCGCGCCTCGCGCAAGCAATTGAATTCAGCTATAAATTTATCGGTAATCGAATAAACCGCCTTGCGGATTAATATAGCGGAAAACACGGTAAATATGGTTTACCGTTTGTTTGGAAAAAAAAAAAAGAAACAAAAATTATAATGATAATAATGTAGAACGATAACTATGTTTAATATCTAACGGTATATGGCATAGTTTTTCAAACTTTGCCTACGTCTATTAGTCACGTCCGTGGGTAAGCGATGGAACATATTCAGTGGTAAACGGCTGACCCACTCAACTGTAAACTACTGACCCAGTCTGACCACAACCCCGCTTGCCGCATCTTCCTTTCTCGTCGATATTGAATCCCGCAGACTCTATCTCTTTCTCTCTCTCCCTCTCTCTCTCTCTCCCTCCTCTCTCTCTCTTCGCCCGTTTTCCTCACTCTCTCTCCGCTCTCTTTATCGTTCTTTCTCTCCCACTTTCACCCCGATGCACGAACGAATACTCCCGGAGCTTGCGGATTCTGAGAGAAGAATGCACAATGCAGAAAATTGTGACAGATGAATGGTAAAAGCATCTCCGTACCTCTTTTTACAATCCGTGAAATACATACGTATGTTTTAATACATATATTTCGCTCCGAGTTGTAGCTTTTCTTAAAGGATAGACATGTTCTGCGAGCATAGAATCCGTTGAAATAGACAACATAACCATTACGTGTTTCTTGTCGTTTTAATATTGTCATTATTTTTACGAAACACAGCAAAATCAATAGCATTTTTTTTTTTTTTTTTTCGTAACGGAGTTTTCCATCAAATATTGCGATTGAAATAAAATTAAGGGCCGAATTAATTTTCAACGAGATCATTAGGATTTTTCATCGTCCGAAAAAAATTCAATAACGAAATGAACAATTAACGGCTCTAACCTTCGACGCGGTGCAAAAGGCACCTATATTTCTCGTAGTTCCGTTATTAAAATTATTACATCATCAATCGATTGCACGGAATTGCCAATTCGAAAAACTCAATTATTAACTTAAACTATTATTTAAAAAAATATCGATTTTTCAATATTTTCAAAATTACGATAACTTTGCTTTCCGATGAAAATTCGAAATACTCCAGATGTCTATCGTGTTCTATGGAAAAATATATTAAAAATTGAATACTCAAAGAAAATACAGAGCTATTTTTTTTGGAGATATTGGAGGGAATTTAAAAGCATTTAAAAAGCCACGAAGAACGAGTACCAGATGCGGTGTTTTCGTAAAATGTTTAAACTTCAAACAAGAAAATTTTAATTCCCAAAAAAAAAAAATAATTGTCTTTTTTTTTCGCAATAAACACGAAGACAATACCAATTTTGTCTCAAATGCAATAAATGCACATACATCGATAATCACAAAAAAACGTTTTTTTTTTTTTTTTTTTTTTTTTTTTTCATTTCTGATGAGGAATTAACGGCCTTAACCTTCGTCGCGGTACAAAAGATACATATATTTCTCATACTTCCGATATTCCAATGATTACATCGTCAATCGACTTTTCATAACTGGTCGCGGGGGCCGGAGAGCCGAGTTTTTCCACAATGCCATTCTGTTAAACGGCCTATTTTGCATTTTCCATTGTGCGCGAGTGCGGCAAAGATTATATTGAGAAACTCCCGAACAAAGTCGGTCGGATATTATTAAATTTTGAGATATGCTCGACGGCAAATGGGGTGGGATAGGGTTTCCGTATATACGCGGGAATGAGAATAACGAATAGTTTAACAATACCGAGAATTCGTTGCGTCCAATGTGGACCAATGTGAAAACGTTAGTAATTAACTGCCGACGAAACGCGGAAGGGTGGGGTTCGTCGACGTTGCCGTATTATTATCCAGGATGCATATTATCATCGATGTCGCGGCTTGAGAGAGTGCAAACGGCATTTTGTGCTCTGGTCGTACCTCCGGATCCCGGTATCCGAGCCAAAGGCCCATCTAAATATAACGCTCCCGCAAGGGCTCGTAGAAATAGCACAGTTCAGAAAAATATCGATTTCGCGACAGTAAACCGGTGCTGGATACTATAGGGCTCCGCGAAGTTTGAGGGAAGGTATGGTAACGACGAAACATTTCCTCAAAGTTCGCAGGACAACATTATTGCGTTATCCTTGGTGAATTTTTACCCTCAGGAACGACGATACCCACAGAGGAACGATGCCAATGTATCGAAGAGTCGAGTCGCGCGAAAACTGTATTACCAACTGTCGATTTTTTTAGGATTCGTTCGACAGGATACTACTGGAAAAATAAGGTTTCCCCGTTTCGCAGCATCCAACTGCTGCAACGAGATATCTTAGCTATCGTTGGCGTCGGATTTCCGTCCGAGTAGAACAGGTTTACGAGTTATTTGGAGGTTTTTCGTCATATTACTAGCAAACCGCACGACTTCGAAAAATTATCGAAAAACAATCATAAAAACAACCGGTCGTTTTATAACAATAATTCACGGAGAATATGACCACAAAATGACTGAATATACCGGTGAGCGCCGGTGGTCGCGATATTTTTTTTTTTTTTTTTTTTTTTTGGGCGGTCGTCCGGATTACTAAGGATGAAAGCGCATCAACGTTAATGTCATCAAAAATGGAGAAAATATATAATTGATTCAAGAAGAGAACTCATTGCGGACCGCCAAAAACATATATTGTTGTTTCAATTCTATTAATTCTCTGCTATATAAATATTTGTAAAAAAATGGACCAAGAGCCATGTTTTGTATTGTTTTAGTATACTTTTAGTGATATCTCAACAAAACTTTTTGTATACGACGTTAGAATTGCGGAATAAATCGAAAGTATCAATTATTGAAGATTTTTTTTATTGTTGAATACAAATTCGTCGGTGATATAGTCGCGATAATAATGCTGAAATAATATAGGGAGAACTTTTTTTCATCTCATAGAAGTGAGATTTCTCGAAACAAAAAGAAAAATCGAAGTTTTTACCAAAAAACCAAATTACGCAAAAAGCAAAATTAACCGAACTGAACATTTTTTCTTAATTCTAATTTTCACCTCAAACGGAACGAGTCGATAATAATAATGAAATAATGTAGGGAGAACTTTTTTTTACCTCTTCCAAGAGAGATTTCCCGAAACAAAAATAAAAATCGAAGTTTTTTACCAAAAAACGAAATTACGCAAAAAAACAAAATTAACCGAACTGAACATTTTTTCTTAATTCTAATTTTCACCTCAAACGGGAATGAGTCGATAATAATAATGAAATAATATAGGGAAAACTTTTTTTTACCTCTTACAAGTGAGATTTCCCGAAACAAAAATAAAAATCGAAGTTTTTACCAAAAAAACAAAATTAACCGAACTGAAAATTTTTTTCTTAATTCTAATTTTCACCTCAGACGGGAACGAGTCTTTCGCTTATCAAGCGTCATTACTTCCGTTTGAAGCTTTATCCTCCTGTGACTCGCTGATACCGGAGCCAATTTCGATGGGAACGTGTGGGACATTCGCTGTTTCGAGAAGTCCGATTTCCCGAGCAACGAGACGCAACAGCAACTTGTCGCCCAAACCTTCCGGCATCGCGTCTGTCGGATAACATCTGCGAATGATAAACAAAATATTTTAAATTCGTTATTCATTCAAAAAATGATCAGCTATTTTGACGAACGATCGTGAAAAATATTCTACGTTCGAGTTTCGTTACATCATAAAATCAGCAAAAAATGTCCCAATAAATAAAAACAATTATATTTATCGAAAAAAAAAATCTATAAATCTTTCATAGCAACGATCGAGACATTTGTGACTTTTATTCATTTTTTAAAACTAAAAAAAACTATAAATATTTCATATTCCAGTAAAGCGATATGACACGGGATCAACGCGGAAGAGATTTTTTGTTTTTTGAATGAAACTATTTTGAATACGAATTATAAAGGAACCGAAATGATTGAATCGCAGTTTATCGCTATCAATTACATACATTAATCGCGTATGTACTCACCGTTCCCATGCTTTTAGACTCTTAACATAATCAACTAGCTCTGCGTCGAGATACGGGAAGAGCGGCTGTTTTCCGTGATCCCAAACAACGTTACTGACGATACCAACAGATTTTTGTGACATATTCATCAATTCCGCGTCGAGTTCGTCGTAGAGAGCGGGCCATCCGCCGGTATTCAGAGTCTGTCTGTGTCTCGGATATCCACCAAAGAGCTCATCGGCACCTGTGCCGACGAGGATGGCGCGGCACCCGGGATAGGATGCCTTTTGATTCGAATATACTGGACATGGTATTCCAACTCCTCGGCTTGCGAACCACAGCGCGCAAGCGACTGCATTGTCCTTTGGAATTGTGGATAGTGGATCTACTAATTCGCTGAGTCCCGTGGAGCGAAATTTCTGGACCTCAATATCCAATACGTTGCACTAAAAGTATTTTAAAAAAGAGTTACTATCCATATTAATACTTTTTCGACTTTCCGAGTATTTCCTCGTTGAAAAGAAAACATTTTAATAATTGTTAATAATAATTGGCTTCACAAACCTCGACGAATTTCCAGTTTCTTTCCGGACGAAGCTTTTGTAATTCCAGCAACGCTTGTCGGCCCGTTAGTCGGTCAGGAACATTGAAATCTACGCTCCACATTGAATTGTTCGCTGATGGGATATCCCTTTCGAACGCGACATTGAAGAGTTCAATGGGCTGTGTTTTAGGATAATGTTCGTCCGCTAATACGGCTAATATCGTCGAGTCTACGCCCCCAGAGAACAAAATTCCCAATGGAAAGTGACTACACAAGTTGTGACCATCCTCATAGCCACATCTGCCGCAGTTTGTTATTAGACCACTCAATCTGACGCGTATAGATTTGTTAAGAAGTTTCAGAACTTCCTGAACTCTTTCGTGATTTTCAGATTTTTCCAATAAACGGGTCATGATGTTCTCAATACTTTCGGGACGCATGATATTCGATTCTTTTTTCTTTGAACCCGAAATATCCGCTGTTTTCTTCTCAGACTCTCCAATTTCCGATGTTTTCTTCTCAGCCTCTTCAATTTCCGATGTTTTCTTCTCAGACTCTACAATTTCCGATGTTTTCTTCTCGAACTCTAAAACTTCCGGATCGTCTTCGTTGATTTCGAAAGTTTCTGGGTGCATATTTTTCACAACGGATTCTATTATCTCTTCATAGAACCCAACATCACGGGTTTCAGGCTCACGCTGAGCGGCCGAAAGATCTTTGCTTCTCCGGAAGACTGGACCCAGAATTTCAATATTGATGCCAAATCCCGTTTCGAGATCGCCAACAATTTTTTCAACGTACGCGTTGCGCCGTTGCCACGGATGGACACTTAGCGTCGAAGTCTTAAGATCGAAGACGAAAATTCCTATAACAGGAACTTCGATGGGTCCTTTAGACGAAAAGCTCATCGACGACGACAAAGTCAATCTATCTTGGTTTGCACTCAGATTCATTAACAGACGGTGTCGGCCCATGTAATCTCGTGCAAAGTACAGCTTGTGTTCATTTTTTTGGTAATAGATGATACTGTAGGGACCTTCAAATCGTGTCAATGTTAGAGGGACATCTTTGGTCGTTTTGAGCTCTTGAAATATTTTTCGAATATCGAGATTATAGTCTTCTTTCTACAAAAAAAAGAAAAACGTGACAAAAATTTAGTTGAGATATATTTTTCAGAAGTTTCGGAGAGTTCTTTGAATTTTGCAAACATACCAGACACCCAGAAACAATTTTTCCAATCCAGAGAAAAATGTTTCCTTCGTTGTCAGTGTAGATTTCATGGTAGTTAAATGAAGAATTATACACTTGCAACTCACTGACTGCGAAACGGGCTTTCCACTCAACAAGCTGGAGTTGTTTACTCTCGTGCCATTTGTGGGGTCCTCGCCTTTCCAACATCGGCTTGCAACAGTCAAACTACAAGGACATATATCATAAGTCATTAACTGACATTCGGATTTAGAGGGCATATTTCCGCGGAAGTAATACTTATGAAGATAGAAGAAAAGGGTGGAGGGAGAGGGATTATATTCTTGTACGCGTAGATAGAACACATTCTTGAAAAACAGTGCAACGTTTGGAAAGCCATACGAAACGTCGTTTCAATAGAAAATAATTGAGTGGCGATAATCTAAAAGGTCGGGAAAATATTCCGAATCCCGGTAAAAACGTTCTACTTACTTCAATCTCTGAGTCGTTTCCATCTCGCCAAATGCAGCAGAATATTCCTGCCATGCTGCTCAGCGACGTCGACGCTAATAATGTTTCTTCCTCTGGAACGAGGATCGTTTGCTTTGTTCTTATTGGAAATTGTTTACATTATCCGTACTCAACGGTTTTTGCCGTTGCTTCGAGCGACTTCGGCTCGCGTGTTGTTTTCAAAATGTCTCGACTAATAGGAAGCGGTTTGGCGCTCAAATCTCGAGCTGCCGGTCTATCGCGCGAAAATTCCAAGAATATGCAGTGCGCAGTGGAATATTATTGCTTAGTTTGCAAGGGGACGGCCCAAGTTATCGGATATCCCGGACCCGGATCCTCTTTCCGACCGTTTCGATATCTACGATGGAAATAGTTCTTGAATTTTACGGCTATGGCAACACATGAGTGAAAAGCTGACTTTAAACAGAAGACAAAGAGAAATAAACATGGCGACGAATTACTATTTTACAATTTATTTTTTTCCGACCAATTTATCATCGTACAATAGAAACAACATTCCTTTTGTTAGTCTTATTGTTATCGTTAGTGATAAATTACAGCATAAGCCTACTAGTGAATCGACGGTTCTTTATCGGTATGTAATTTAAATATACCTGAAATTGTTTTAAAATGACGCGCCTCAAGAATTAACCAAAAAGTGAGTAACCAATCATAAATCACTTCTGCATTGTCGTCCATTCAACAAGGGGAACTCTGTTCGGGGGAAACGAAAACAGCCGAAGATTTCCGATCAGTCTCGACTCGGGATTCGGGAAACTCACGGGCCTATTGTTAACGAATCTGCTTGGCATTAAAACTGTTTGTTATTAGTATCATCGAGTTATTCGACAATGTTAGCGACACTACGAAAGGCTTGTAGCCTCTCGGTAAGATCCGACTTGTTCGAATAATCCATTTATCAATTTCATAACCTTTCCCCTTATATAACCCCAATGTTTTCTTCGCCGTTTGACAGGCACTGAAAAATATTCGAGGACTCCAAACATCGTCTGTTCAGAGATCGGATCATCTTTTCGTCGTGAGTTTTCCGTAATTAATCTCCGCATCTCGATATTTTCCGAAATTTTTTTTCAAAATAATTCGAATTGCAGCATCGCGACACCAAAGAGGACAATCCGAACATTCCTTTCGAATTCAACGATGCTAATAAGAAACGAATCGAAGCAATTCTCGCGATATATCCGGAGGGTCACAAACGCGGAGCTATGATGCCGTTGTTGGATTTGGCACAACGTCAGCACGGCTGGCTGCCGATATCCGCTATGCATAAAGTAGCGGAGATACTGAATCTTCCAAATATGAGAGTATATGAGGTGGCGACGTTTTACACAATGTTCAACAGGCGACCAATGGGCAAATATCACGTACAGGTGTGCACCTGTACACCCTGTTGGCTTAGAGATTCCGACGCGGTTCTCAAAGCTGTTTGCGACGCAACTAACACAGAAGTCGGCGCTACATCCACTGATAATATGTTTACCATTTCGGAAGTGGAGTGTCTTGGCGCTTGCGCCAACGCCCCCATGATTCAAGTCAACGACGATTATTATGTACGTTTTCATCGATAACTTTTTTTTTTTTAATTGTTTTAATTTTAAAACATCACACATGGGTTGGTTGACCCTATTTTGCAAAATGCGAAAAAAAAAAAATTTCGAGTTAATATTTTTTTTTTTTTCAAAATATTATTTCAAATTTTTTTACATTTGAATTTCGTTTCAACGGATCAAAATCTCTTGTAAATCTGCAAAAGTTTGAAGAACATTTCGAATTTTTAAGTATTTTTATTACTATTTTTATTTACCATTTTATTTCAATAGATTTAGATTTCTTGTGAATGTGGCAATTTTTTTTTTTTTATTTGCTTTTTTTTTTATTTTATTTAAAATTTTTAAGATCTTCAAGATTTATGGGCTTTTTAAAGAATGCGTAACTTTTGTGGGGACTATATGAACGTTGCATAGCGACGGAAATCTTTTTACATCCTGAAGTTTCGATTTCGCTATAATTAAACTGAAAAATTTCGACAATTGTTGACGGTTTGCAGTAATTAAGATATCGGCTCTACCCAAACCCATGTGTGATGTTAATAAGGTGCAAAATATACGTGATGTTCTTGAATTAACGATATAACATCGTTTTTCTGTCGGTATTTACTATTACAGGAGGATCTCACGGCGGAAACGACGACCGACATAATAAATAAACTCAAGAAGGGCGAGAGGCCGCCTCCGGGGCCGCAAAAAGTGGAAAGATTCGCGGCAGAGCCGGCGGGAGAACTCACATCGCTTACGGCACCGCCACCCGGACCTGGCGTGGGCGTACGGTCGGATTTATAAACATTCGATAATCATTTGTATAGTGCGTGTGTCCATTATAATAATTGATATTTCGACAGCCTCTCGCTATGTATATATATAAAGTTTGATGAATTTAGTGTGATATCGATATTTTCGTTTCTCACAATTTTTTTTCCCACTTCGATACTTTCGCTCACATCGATACTATCGATCCTATCGTTAAATGTATTATTAATAATTATGCGCTTACAGACGAGAAAACTAAAATTACTTACATCAAAAATGGCGCGCACCGATTTTGTATAACATTATCTTAACTTCCGGTTGTTTATACTCGTAAAAAACAAAATAGTGATTGTTCCCGGGAACTAATCAGCGTAGAATCGAAGTTCTTATGTTACTTGCGAATATTCTGTTGAGAAGAGAGAAAAAAATTACAAACACGGAGAATATCAGCTATAAGCAAAGAAACATCGTTGTGGTGTTTTTCCCATCACATCGCGATTCTCTTTGATAATTCACCGGAAAATCTTAACTTCCGCTGTTTATGTTTACAAAAACAAAGCCGCGATAATTCACACCGCCGAATTAGCGTAAAACAGAAATTATTGTGTTATTTGTGATTATTTCGTAGCGAATGGAGGAAAAAGTTACGGATATGTTTGCGACAAGCAAAGTCTCTAAGACAATATTGGCGATAAGTAAAGAAACCGTTCATCACATATACTCGGGCGGGTAGAGTGACCCGATATTTTTGTAATTTCTTTTCCGATCGCTTTTCGATGTTATTATTCGTTTATTACGGATGAAACTCTGAAAAAAATTAAAATAAATGTAAGTCGTTCTCGATGTTGCGGTCGCCGTTAATGAATTGGTGAAAAACAGCGTCGACAACGGTACACCGATGATCGATGTAAAATTGACGGATTACGGAAAAACGTCTATCATCGTCCGCGACAGTGATAGTGGCATTTTGGAAGAAAACTGCGGGGGTTTAGGTTAACATAAAATTGTCTCGAAAAATCGTGACGCAACATAATAATAAAAATAATTTGATTACAATTTTATTAAAGTTCTTACAATTGCATACGCGATCGGTACAATAATTCAGTATTCGTTTTTCAGTATTCTTTTAGTAATATCGCGACATCATTTTTTGTATACAACGTAAGAACTGCGAAATGAACGGAAAATATGTAGAAATTAATGAAAATTTTGTTATTATTGAAAGTAAATTCGTTAATGATATAATATCGATAACAGTAATGAAATAAAATGAGAATTTTTGTTTATCGCAAACAAGTAAAATCTTAAAAAAAAAAGAAATCGAAGATTTTACCCGAAAAACGACAAACGCAAATTTTTTTTTTTTTTTTTTTCTATTATAATGGAAACGATGCTTTCACGTATTAAACGTCATTATTTTCGTTTGTAATTTTATCCTCCTGAGGCTCACCGATACCGGAGCCAATTTCGATAGAAACCTGTGGCGCATTCGCTGCTCCGAGAAGTCCAATTTCTCGAGCAACAAGACGCAACAGCAGTTTGTCGCCCAACCCTTCGGGCATCGCGTCTGTGGGAAAACATCTGTGAAAAATAAAAAAAAATCTCAAAAACTCACCGACAATTTAACGACGGAACGAGAAAAATTGGGAGACTTTGAATTTCATTGCCATATGTGATCTCGTAAAATCAGCGAAAACGTTGCAAAATCATAAAAATAGTATTTTTCAGGAAAAAATAGCTTTCGTAGAAATGATCGATGATGATCCGGTTAATTAATGATCATAGTGGATGTTGCAGAGTGTACGATTTCTAAAATTCGTTAAAACTTCTCCGGGAGATGTTGTGAAAAGACTCAATTAGAAAAAACTATACTTCA
Source organism: Buathra laborator (assembly GCA_934046635.1). Lineage (NCBI taxonomy): Eukaryota > Metazoa > Arthropoda > Insecta > Hymenoptera > Ichneumonidae > Buathra > Buathra laborator. The sequence goes on from OW203892.1 coordinate 17,018,101, forward strand.
TCTTTTAAATGATTGCGAATACTTTTCGGACAAACGCTATTATTATCGTCTTTATCTAACTGTTGCGTAGACGTTAATAATTTTATTTTTTCAATCAAAGTTTAGCACAACTGAAAACATGAATTACAGTTTTCACACATCCTCTTAAAAAACGGAATACAATATGCGCGTTTAAGAGAAAAGGAATTAGATGAAACCACATGTATTATCACTCTATTAATTACTCGAAACTTGTAATGTACTCACCGTTCCCACGCTTTCAGACTGCTTACGTATGTAACGAGGTCTTCGTCGAGATACGGAAAGAACGGTTGTCTTCCGTGATCCGAAATAACTCGGTTGACGAAACCCGTAGTTTTCTGTGAAATATTTAACAATTCCCCGTCGAGTTCATCGGACAAAGCTGACCATCCGTCGCGTTTTAAAGTTTGTCGATGGCGCGCATATCCACCAAAGAGCTCATCGGCACCGATACCGACAAGAATGACGCGGCACTTAGAATCGTGGAAACTGTCTCTTGAATAGTAAGAACACATCCCGATTGCTCGGCTTGCGAACCAAAGCGCGCAAACTGCATTGTCGTTTAGATTCGTGGACCGCGGATCCACGAAATCGCTAAGTCTCTCCGAGCGAAATTTCTTTACCTCGATATCCAATATGTTACACTAAAATAATTGTAAAAAATTATACGGTCGATTCTGTTACTCTATCGACTGTAGTAAAAGTTTCGATACACAAAGGTACGTGAAGATCCGAAAAAAATCAATCATATGGAAGGTGTTGAAAACATCGATTTTGCATAATAATAATAATTACAAAATGTTATTAACAAATTAATAACGAATAAAAAAAAAATTGTTCAACAAATCTCACCAGGCAGCTTAACGTTTTATTTTAACAAAAATGATTCGCTTATTTTTCTGAATACGTATTTTCAGAATTTTGTCAAGTTATTTAAAAAATCGTTTTTTTTTTTACGAAATGAACACATGAAAACGGAATTTTAAATAATTAGACAAAATTTCGAAAAAATTCGCACGTGATCGGAAAAATTAAGAAATCATTAAAATCTAAAAAAAAAAACGCCGTCGACCTAACTTTTTTAATTTAATGCATCAAATCACCCGTCGACTCGTTAAATGTAAAAAATTTGTTTAAATTCGTTACATTTTTTTTTTCGTCAATTTGTTAATAATATTTTAGAATTATTATTATGTAAAATCAATATTTTCAGCACCTTCTATATGGTTGATTTTTTTCAGATTCTTATCTGAAATATGATTATTTATATTTGAAGAATAGATAAAGGGTAATCTGGCGGCATTAAAATAGTTAATAGTCTGTAAGGAGTAGAAAGTGGAAATAATTTTTTTTATTAGGTCGACATGACTTTACAAACCTCGAGAAAGCGCCATGACCGTTGTGGATAAAGCTTTTTCAATAGCAGGAAGCCTTCATGGCCCGTCCTCCGGTCGGGTACATGGTAATCTACGCTCCACGTAGAACCTTCATCTGATTGAATTTCCCTCTCGAACGCGACATTTAACAGTTCGATGGGCTGTTCCTCTGTATATAATGTTCCGGCCAGAGCGGCTATAATCATAGAGTCTATGCCCCCAGAGAACATAATACCCAATGGGACGTCCATGCAACGGTGTTTTCGCCTGAAATCAGTACAGCATTCATCACAGCGCTTTATTGAATTTTGCAATCTCACACGTATAGATTGCGTCAAAAGTTCCAAAAGCTGCTGAATTCTTTCGCGAGTTTCGGGTCTTTCCGATAAACTGTTCATAATTCGCTCAATATTTTCTGGCTGCATGATCCTCGAAACTTTTTCTTCCGCGCTGAAAGTATCTGTTGTTTTTTTCTCAGACTCTACGATGTCCAAAGTTTTTTGGTCAGACTCTACGATGTCCGAATGTTCGTTCTCAGACTCTACGATAGTCGAATGTTCGTTCTCAGACTCAATGATGTCCGAAGTTTTTATCTCAGACTCTAGGATGTCCGAATGTTCGTTCTCAGACTCAATGATCTCCGAAGTTTTTATCTCAGACTCTACGATGTCCGAATGTTCGTTCTCAGACTCAATGATCTCCGAAGTTTTTATCTCAGACTCTACGATGTCCAAATGTTCGTTCTCAGACTCAATGATCTCCGAAGTTTTTATCTCAGACTCTACGACATCCAAAGTTTTTTTCGAGGAATCCACAGTTTCCGAAATTCCCTGCGCAATCTCCACAGTTTTCGTTAATTCCTCTCGAAACTCCACGATTTCCGGTTTTTCGTATCTTGCCGGAGCAATTTCTGAATCTTCGTCCTTTTTTGATTCCAAAGTATCCGGGTTTTTATTTTTCGTAATAGATTCATCTATGATCTCATCATAGTAAGCGATGTCACTGATTTCAGGTTCTCGTTGGATGCCCGAGAGATTTTTTCGGCCCTGGAAGACGGGATCCAAAACTCCGAAATCGATATTAGATCGAACTTTCACATCGACAATTATTTTTTCAACCTGCGCATCGACCCGATACCAAGGATGAAGATCAAGCGTCGAAGTCTTAAGATCGAAGACAAAGATGCCAATAGCTGGAACTTCAATAGTTCGATTTGACGAAAAGTTCATACACGACGATATCGTGAATCTGTCCCGATTTGCGCTCAGATTCATCACCAAACTGTGTCGACCCATGTAATCTCGCGCAAGGTATAACTTTTGTTTATTTTTCTGGCAATATATGATACTGTAGGGACCTTGAATTTGTGATAATATTGTGATGATGTTTTCGGTCTTTTGGAGGACTTTGAAAATGTCTTCCGGCAACGAATAGCCTGTCTTAAAAGGAAAACGAATATGACAAAAATTTTCTCTAAAAAAATGAAATCTAAATATGTTTTGCCGAAGTTTCAAAAATTTCGTTGGTCTCACCAAACACCCCGAGAAGATATTGCCAATCCAGAGTAGGATGTTTGTTCCTTCGGTATTATCAATTATTCTGCGATTATTGATAGGATCGTATCGATTTGCATATACCAAATTAGTGAGTAAAAAACGAGCTTTCCATTCGCCAAGCTGCAGTATCTTAGTATCCGTTGTATCGGGCCCTCGTCTTTTCAAAGACTTGCACCATGTTAACTACGAGTGCAATTAATGAAATAAATCATTCGATCAAAATTCAAAAAGTAAATTTGTATTTTTTTCCTTAACGCTAGGAAGTTTATATTTTGGTGGAACGTTCTTCAAACATCTAAAGGTGAGGTGAAACCCTAATCGAGTGTAAGAGAGCGCTTTTCACCGCTGTAAGCGCGTGATCGGCGCTTACAGCGGTGCGAGAGAGAGGCTCTCTGAAACGTGTTTCACATCCCCCTTTAGCGTAATTTTGTGGCAAATTTGACGACATATTATTGAAAATAATTGGGCGCAAATGATCTGAAAAGTTGGGTAATTTAAAGCCCGCAAAATTATTAAAAACTTACTTCCGTCTCTGTGTCGTTTCCATCTCGCCAAATACAGCAGTATATTCCTGCCATACTGCTTAGCGACCCGGCAGCCGTCTTTCTTACTCTGGATCGAGGATCGTTTGTCTTGGTCTTATAGAAAATTGTTTACATTATCCCTACTCAGTTGTTTTTGTCGTATCCTTTGTTCGCGACCTCTGCTCACATGTTGCATTTCAAATGTTCTCGGCCAATAGCAGGCGCAGGCACGTTAATCTCAACCCCGCCGTTCTATCGCTTGAAAATTCTAGGAATATACCAAGGTAAAGAGTCCAGTTTCGGTCATCGAACGTATATATATATTCATACAAAATGCAGTTTTCGTCGAACACGAAAAATATTAAGGGCATATTGAAGAGCATTTTTGCTTTTGTTTATTGCCGAAATTCGAATATGTTCGTGAAATATGTAAGTATGTTCGTTTTCCTCTAAAAATGAGTAAGTGAGTGGTGCAACGTGTACTTCAGTGTGTTACGTTCTTTCGACTAAAAGTCCTTGTCTGGAAGCACTAATGAAAGACACGTACGGAATCACGAATTTTATTCATTTGTATGTATTAAAACGTACAAAACTTGAATCAATAACATCATTGGACATTGTAGAATCGCTTAGGTAAAAAATATTTTGTCTTGCGATCACAAATTGTAACAAAATTGCGAAGTCCATAACTGGGTCACGCAAGTTAAGTCTCGAAGAAAATTGATATTGAGTGAGTTTCCACCGTGTCAGAGATCGAACTAAAGAAGGTCTGGATCTAGTAGCGAAATTCTTGCAGAACCGAAATTCGAGTACGCAATTGGTTGTTCATTAGCAAGCAGCCAATAACGAACTCGAATATCGGTTCTGCAAGAATTTCGCTACTAGATCCAGACTCTTTTTAGTTCGATCCCTGACACGGTCAGTCTCGGTGGAAACTCACTGATTTTCTCTTTAGCTCTAAACTAAGTATAAGCAAAGAAACACCGGGTCGTCGTCGTCGCAACACCGCGATTCAATTTCGATTTTCGATTCGATAATTCGCGGCGGCAAGTCTCAACTTCCGGTTGTTTATGTTTACAAAAACGAAGCCGCGATGATTCCCATCGCGAAATTAGCGTAAAACATAAATTATCGTGTTATTTGTGATAATTCATTCAAGAATGGAGAAAAAGATCACGGATCCGATCGCGACGAGCGAAGGTTCGAAAAAAATATCGGCGATAAGCAAAGAAACCGTACATCACATATGCTCGGGACAGGTAAGGTTAACCGGTACTTTTGAAGTTTCCTCTCCGGTCTCTCTTCGACGTTATTATTCTCTTATGAAAAACGAAAATCTGAAAAAACTAAAAATAAACAAAGGTCGTCCTCGATCTTGCGGTCGCCGTCAAAGAATTGGTGGAAAACAGTGTCGACAGCGGTGCAACGGTGATCGATGTAAAGTTGACGGATTACGGAAAAACGTCTATCATCGTCAGCGACAATGGTAGCGGAGTTTTGGAAGAAGACTTCGAGGGTTTAGGTAAACATCGAAAAATCTCAAAACATCGCCATGTAAAAAAATAATAAACAAAAAAAAAACAACTTTCAATAATAAATCAAATGAAATAATGATCCCAACACCCCAATTTTTCAGCCCTGAAGCATCACACCTCGAAGCTGCGAGAATTTTCAGATTTGCAAGAAGTCGCTACGTTTGGCTTCAGAGGAGAGGCTCTGAGTTCGCTGTGCGCTTTGTCAGATCTCAGCGTTACTACTAAACACGCCAATAGCGCACACGGCTTCAAGTTGCAATTCGACAGAAACGGCATATTGGAAAAAAAAGATAATTGCGCGAGAGATCAGGGAACAACGGTAACCGTTAAAAATATATTCAAAAGTCTTCCGGTGAGAGCCAAAGAATTTCACAAAAATATAAAAAAAGAATTTGCAAAAACGATACAAGTTTTGTACGGCTATTGTCTCGTCTCGACCGGCGTGAAGATAACGTGTACCAACAGCGTATCAGGAAAATCCAGCAATATCGTAATTTCCACAACAGGAGGAAGCAGTGTTTTGGAAAACGTGTCTTCGACATTCGGCAAAAAATCGCTGAACGGCGTTACCAAAGTAGAATTGCGTTCCCCCGACGAAACGACTCTCCAAGAGTACAGTTTACCGTCAAATTTGGAACTCGATTTTTCATGGGAATTTTACACAAGTAGTTGCGAACACGCGATGGGTCGTTCGGCACCCGATCGTCAATTTTTTTACGTCAACGGGCGTCCGTGTCATCTCGCGAAAATCGGCAAATTAATCAACAATGTTTATCATAAATACAACAACAAGCAGTATCCCTTCGTTTTCCTGAATCTGCAGCCCGATCAACAATGCGCCGACGTTAATGTGACGCCTGACAAACGCACGATTTTCCTGACGCAAGAGAAATTTATTTTAGCGACAGTGAAGTCGAATCTCGCGAGAACTTGGGACAAGATGCAGGGAAGCTTCAGTACAAAAACTCTCGAGGAACTCAATTACACGCTGAAGCGAAGTATACCGCGTGGAAACGAATCGCCGGATCCACCGACGAAGAAACTATTGCTTACGAAAAAAGCTGATAGAAGCTTTTCGGAGACGAAGGAGAAGGGTAGCGATCCGGAGAACGAGGAAAAAAATGAGCGACCGATTGAGAAGTTGAAGGATCGCGAACTGAAAATTAGTCTCGAGGCGGTGAAGCAACAGCTTCTCAGGAAAACAACCGAAACTCGTAGTTCGGAGAACGAAGCGCGGAGAATAAAGTATCGGGTGCAGATAGAGCCGAGCAAAAGTTCGGAAGCTGAGAAAGAACTGCAGAAGGAATTAACGAAGGAATCATTCGGGAAGGTATTCCCGAACCCAATAATCGTTAAATTAATATTAGAGAAATCTTTTGTTGTTTCAATGTATTTTTCTTTGATAATATTCCAGATGTCTATCGTGGGACAATTTAATCTCGGATTCATCGTGGCGCGACTCGACGGCGATCTATTCATCATCGATCAGCACGCAACCGACGAAAAATTCCGTTTCGAAAAGCTGAACAACGAAACGAAATTAAAAACTCAAAAGTTAATAGTTCCGAAATCGATGGATCTCGCGGCTCTTAACGAATCTGTGCTCATCGAACATCGACAGATTTTCGAGGACAACGGATTCACGTTTAACGTGAAAGCGGACGGTAAGAAACGAACTACCGTAAAATTTCGATTAATCGATGTGATTTTAACCGGATAGTGGATTAAGGAAACTTAAAGTACATTTTTACGCAAAGTCGGAAAAGCCGATGGACAATAATGTATCGCTTCGTATTTCTTTACCCTTTTTTTTTTCCAAGCGGATAAAAATGTAGAAAAACGATATGCATAATTGGCGAAAAATTGTGACCAAAATTCTGGTGTTTTTTTCGTGACTTTCTCGTTATTTTGACGAAAATATCCTTAAGTAACGAAAAAAATATCAAAAACTAACAAATTTTGTCAGCGAACGGTATCTACGATATTGAAAACTTCGTTATCCAATGATTTTTTTTTTTTTTTTTCATTTTCTGCACACTGATTTTTTTTTCCTTAAAAAATAAAATCGTTTGACGATCGATTTCGAAATATCCATGAATTTGTATACATCGATAATGAAAATCGTATGAAAAACTCGATTTCCAAAGTCTCGATGAAAAAACCTCGTAATCGTTACAGATAATCCGGGAAGTCGAGTCCAACTAACGGGAATGCCGACGAGCGGAGGCTGGCAGTTCGGACAAGAAGACATCGAGGAATTGATATTTTTGATAAGGGAAGGAGGTTCGGACGGCAGTGGAACAGCGAATACGATACCGCGACCCTCGAGAGTGAGGCAAATGCTCGCATCGAGAGCGTGCAGAAGCGCAGTGATGATCGGTACGGCGTTAAATGTATCGGAGATGCGGCGTCTCGCCGCGCAGATGGGGGAAATGAAAAATCCGTGGAACTGTCCCCACGGAAGACCGACCATCAGGCATCTCCTCTCGTTGACTCTCTTGAAACGATAAACGTCTTCGCGGCTTCGTAATTTTTAAATTCGGTGAGTAAATTTCGATCGTAAAGCTTCGTTACTGTGAAAAATATTATATTCGAATGAAATTACTATTATACGCTAATAGTACGAAATATATTGAATCCCGAGTGAGCGGTGGATATAATAGTTCCAGGACACTGCGGATGCCAATGAAGTTCCTTAACGTCGGTCTGTCCCTGATGAATGAATAATAACTGCGGTGGCAAACCGGCGAGTTCGTTGTCCTGTGGTTCTTCGCTATTATCGACTTCGACTGAGAGATCCCATTGGGCGATCTGATCGTCAGAACCGCCGGATGCGAAAACCGTCGCTTCCTCAGGATGCCATTCGACGGTCGTCACTGGTGCCGTGTGCTGTTTGAACGTCGCGACGGGACTCGACGGGTTCGAGCCGAATTGTCGGAGATCCCAAATTCTCACGACACCGTCGTCCCCGCCGGACACGAGGAAACGCGTTTCCTTACGATTCCAGGATATCACGTTTACGTCCGAAGCGTGCGCTTCCGCGGCGGTCAGCATACAAGCTGACTGCGGACTCGTTCTGGTATCCCAAATACGTATGCTGTAAAAAAGAAAAAAAAAAATGAACATTGATATTTTATCTCTAATTTTTATTTTTTTTTATTATGCATAAAATACGTTAAGATTAAAAAAAAAAAAAGAAATTAAACCTTTTGTCGACGGAACACGAAGCCAATACGTGTTTTTCGTTTGGCGACCATTGCAAATCCTCGACGCTGGCCGGTGCGTGAGCGTTGTAAGATCGTTGATCTACGTGCCACGATCCACCGTCCGCGTAGCGCCAGATATGAATGTTTCCTTTGCAATCGCCGGAAGCCAGTGTTCCCGGTTCGGTAGGACACCAATCGAGTCCATAGCCTTCGGCTAAATGACCTTTGAATGTGTATACCGGTTTCGACTCTGATGTATCGGTTTTTTTGTTGTAAGCCGCGAGTAACGTCGAATTATCGACTGCTTTCAGTTGTTCCTCCAAATTCCATAGATTTACTCTGCCGAGTTCACTCCAACTCGCCGCGAATGTCGTACCGCCGAGTTGCGTGCATCGCACGCGATTCACGCATCCCGGATGTTTTATCGCGGCGACCGTCATAACCGGAAGTTTGTCGGCGCTTCCCTCGTCCTCGGAATCACTCAATTCCGCGTCGTCCTCCGATTCGTCGTCGTCGTTTTTAACGCGATCGAGATTCGTCATTTTCATCACGAGGAGACTGTTTACGTGCGCTCGCGCGGCCTGAGTACCGGCAAGTAGATACATGCTTAGGGGATATTTTTCTCGGGAATCGCCGAATTCATCGCGAATAACATCGAAACTCAGACACGGCGCGCCGGTTTGCGCTTGATGAAGCAATCTGTATGCCGAACGATCGACTACCAATTCTTCACCCTTTTCCAACGATTTTCCCGGCAAATATACTTCGGGTTTTTTGTTTTTTTCGTCGGTTCCCTCCGCTGTTTCCTCACCGTCTTCGTTGTCGTTCTCGTCCATCGACTCGTCCTCCGTGTCATCACTGTCCTCCATATTCTCTTCGTCGACCGCGTTCATCGGCTCCTGATCCATCGATTCCGACATTGTCGTTTTTTCTGCGCGTTCGAAAGCGAGAGAAAACAATGATAAACTTTATTTTGTCAACGCAAATACATCGAGTAATTCGAATCAACGATACGAATGAAGGTTAAGTCGAACTTAACCTCGGAAAATCGTCGAGATAATTATTCGATTTATCGACAATCGAGAAAAAAATGGTTATCACTTGCACCGCTTACCTGTATCGATTGATTACGCGAATTTTCGCGATCTTAAAACGTTTATTTCGATCGAACGACAATCACAGACTCCAAAGTGCTTAGCGGCGTCCACGAAACCACGTGGGGAAAACTAATATAAACGGCTCCGAAAAAACGCATCTACCGCGCACGCGCTCACGACGCGTCGTGCACGAATAACGTCCGAGAGAAATGTAAACAGGCGAACGGAGCCCCCGATGCGCGATACTCTTACCCCCGGGCGTTGCGGATTATCGTTAATTCGCAAAAAATCTATTTGCGGAACGTGAGAAATGCACGCGCGAATGAAGTTAAAAGCCCCGAGAACGAGACAAGCCGTCACGCTGCTGCAACAATTTATTGTTACGATCGACGAAAGGCAAACACGACAAAAATAACGAACGCAATTTGTTTTTTTTTTGTATATAAATTTCTCTTTATTCGTACGGACAATCGTTCTATTTCGAGAATCATTCCGAGGTACTCGCTGGACTCTGACTCCACACCACCAGTTTTATTTAGCGTTTCTATTCAAATATAATACGAATAATAAGTAAATCGAAGATGTGAACAGGAGCAGGGAGAGGGAAACAGGAGGGCGTGTGGGTAATTAATTAATATCGTTTTATAATGTATAAAATACAGCGGTAGTGATTATCGCGATCCCGGCGACTGGTGCGCGGGTTCGGGAAAAAAAAAACGAAAAAAAAAAAAAAAACGGAAAAAAAAAAAAAAGAACGAAACGAATACGGATAGAGCCGTGATCGACGAAGAATGCTCGCACTTTCTTGGATTGATCAATTTAATAACTTAGCATTAGCTGTTTTTGTTGGGATGAGGATTGCTACCGGTGTTATTCATAACTTGTATTGGCGCCGGTGAGCCGTGAGGAGGATGAAGCGACGTTGGACTGTTGGGGCTGTTGCATCTCGGATTGGTGTTGCGAAGGCTGTGTAAATAGGATCGCTGGACGGGTTTATGCTGAGCGAGTTGTATCAGCGCCTCTGCTATGGAAAACCATTTTCTCTTGCGTCCTATCGCTCGCGAATCCTCCCACTCAGGCATTTCTTCCGTCACTCGCATCACCCACACCTGTGTCCGGTGCTTGTGTTCCACGTTCTGTAAAATGGAAAAAAGACGAATTACGAAAAATATTGAAAAATATGTTGAAAAAAAAAAAAAAAAAAAAAAAAAATTGATAAAAACCTCGAAAATTCCAAGGCATCGTCCAAGACTTCCCACGACCCCTGCCTCCTCTCTAACCTCCCTGATGGCGGTCACAGCTGGTTCTTCCTCGGGCTCTACACCACCGCCCGGCACTATCCAGCTGTCGGGTCTTCTGCTGGACGTTACCAAGAGTACCTGCGTGTCAAAAAGATCTATGAATCGTAAGGTCCAATTTCGCGATAAAAAAGATCGAAAAATGTAAGAAAAAGAAAAAAATTTGGAGCAAGTTTGGAAACATTGAGTTTTTGAGGGTTGAATGAAATGGAATTATCGATGGATGGAAAGATCCACGAGTCGGGGGAAACGATTAAAAGCGTTTTTTTTTTTTTTTTTTTTTCACTAATTGGAGTATAATTGTTATTGCGGCGACGAATGAACCGGTAAAAATAATGTCTATTGCCAAGTGCCCTCTGTTGGCATACCTCATCCTCGAGGTCGTTCTTGACGCAGATGCAAGCGGCCCTGCGCCTGTAACCCTCCGAATCGTAGATACGGGTTGAATTCGGTTTCTCCTTAACCATTGTTTTAAATCCGTTACGATAGCGTGATAATCACGACTCGTCCACTACGGAACTCTTGAACTATTCGTCAAACGGCCAGATCGGCCATCCTACTGTCCCGCATTACCCTTAGTATACTTGTAGCCGACATTATCGACGTTGAAAAAAATCTCACAGACACACACACACACGATTTTCCTTAATCTCGCCTTGAACATCCCATAGTACGATTTCGAGTCAATCGCACTTTTTTAAAAAATGTTCAAGTTTTATATCTCTTTGCTTTCTCCGTTCGTTCGGAATGCGATTATCGCGCACGGTTCGATGATCCGCGTAGAGAAAATTCGCGTCGGCGAACTACCACGTATCACTCCCCCCACCCCCCCTGGAGTAGCTACGGGATACGATATAACCTCGAAAGTTTTAAAGGCATTTCACCATGGATGAGGATGCGCTCCCTCAATACGTCTGGGATCGCGCAACCGCCGGACCTGCTCCGGGCAACCCTAATGGTGTGTGACCCCGTGCGAAGTGTACGCTTATCGCGCCGCGCTCGTAATCGAACACCGTGCTTTCCCTTGTGCCGCGAACCAACACGAGCAGAAAATCAAGTAGAATAGGAGGAGTGGCACGCCGCGCCGTTCGTACTGCAAGATCGGTACACGCATCCTCGATATGTTATTTTCTTCATCCCTAGGCCCGTTTTTTCGCTCATCCCTGTCTCTCTTCGACGACCAGTAGATGGCGAATCGAAAATTTTCGCGAATTGGCGCCGCGCAACGACTTTGATGTATCGTATATCTATATCTACACTCCCGTGTATTGCTCTTACCGCGATAACGAGGAGTGTAGATGGTATAAGTCGCTACACGAAGTTACATTTGTGTGCGACGCCACTATCTCGAACTCTCGTATTCGTCATAACCGACCCCGATCAAAAATGTCTTGGCCTGAAAAACCATTCACGAAACTCTTCGCGCAGCTCGATGACAGAATAATGGCGCGGAACATCGTCTCACGCAATTATACATGAATAGCGTTCGAACGCTCACGGCCGGCGAACGAATGTATAATTCACGATAGTATTTGAGAATGAGAATACGTCGTAGTTACATAAACCGTATGGGCCACAAACACAAACCGGATTGGTTCGTTGATCTAAGGTGACCTTGAGTCGGCGCCGCCAGTCCCGTGACCTCTTCGCAATCGAGCCGATGTTATACGAATAAACGCCGCACGATTAATCGCGACCTGTAATATTTAATCGCTGCTCCAATTTACTCAAATGGGAAGAAACAATGAATTCACGATTGTAACAAGATTTAAAAAAAAACAAAAGAAACGACTATTTACGTTTTTTTCCAGCGATGTCAATAAAGAAGGTTAAATTAGAACCTTTATTGTTACTACAGCGTCAACAGCATTATGACAAGTCCTTTGCTCGATTCTCTTATACATCCTGGCTCCCCCATTTATGAAAGTATCAAAAATATCCTTTCTAGCACTCGTCCCCCCCAACAGACAACAAAAACAATGCATCGTCTTGGTTTGTAAAATCATTAAAAGTAATAACTAACTTATCTAAGGTAGAGCTTTTTTTTTTCCGCCCGCTCGCTAAGCAGGTCCATCCGACTAAGCTTCGGCCACTGCGTAATTCCCCTTTCTCCATGCAGAAAAAAAAAAAAAAGAAAAAAAAAAAAATTAAAGAAAAAAAAATATGTTACTAACAACAACGGTGACAATAATTCTTTTTTCTTTTCTTTTTTTTGCTTAGTTGCTAAATCGACTTCAAGATGTAAAACTAAGTAAAATTTATAAATATGGTACAATCGATAGTAAGCGATATAGCGGTAATAGAGTAATTATAGATACGTATAGATAATAGCATTTTATCGCTCAATCTTATGGCGATGTTTCTTTCTTTTTTTTTTTTTTTCCAAATTACTTCTTTTTTTTTCGCTTCTTTTTATAATTTTTTTTTTTTTTTTTTTTTAATAAGTCCCACCCTTAGTCGTAGAGTTTTAAGGATTGAAGTAGATGTCTGTCCTCGTTTATGTTCAATTCAATCGAGTTTCGGTTGGTCGAACGATCATCGCGCGTACGAACCCCCATCGCAGACTAGCGGCCACCTTGACTAGTTTTCTTTTATATTTTTTTTTCTTCTTTTGTTTTTTTTTTTTTTCCTTTTTTTTTTCTTTAATAACTTGCGCTGTCCCAACTGTCGCCACCGTTCTGATTCGCGTCGATTCGATTTTTTTCGCGTCCCGCAGGCCAGCAATTTGATCCACAATTATTCTTTTCAATTAATTAGCACGTTTTTTTGTATTTCTTTTTTTTTTGTAAATCAGTCGCCAGGATGTTCAGGACAGCTGCGATTTACTTGAAACCACTTATCGATGCAGCTGCGAACAGTGAAAAATTCATGTGCAATATCGTTAGTTGTTGAAAAACATTTTTTTTTTTTTTTTTTTTTTTTTTTTTTGGGTAGCGGTACGTACTTTTTGTGGTATATGCACAGGCAAGGCAGGCGGGCTATCACATCTCCGGGTATCAACTCCTCCAGGCAAATGACGCATTCTCCCTTTTCGTCCGCTAAAACGTCCTCTGTGGCACAGAAAGTTTTGTCTTAACGTCTCTGTTAGCCCCCAATGGCGTGACGACGAGACTCACCGTTGTAGCTTAGACGCGGCTTCGTCAGGCACATCACCAAGTGACACTCGATGTCATCCGGCAGGATGAATTTGGAGCACACAGGACATTTTAGACCTTGAAAAAAAAAATCGTCAATATTTTTGTACGCCGCCAATTTTTACCGCTTCCCTCGTCGACGCATAAACATCGAGAACGTGTTCGTTGTTTTTTTTTTTTTTTTTTTTTTTTTTTCTTTTAAATACCGTAGATCACACGCCTAACGTGATGAGTGGGCACAACCTCGGTCTCCGTTTCGTTAAGGCACGAGCTCACTATTATTCCCATAGTAAACTCAGCCTGACGTGATCTAACCCATCCCAACCCCTCCCCCCACTGGCTATTGGAAAGATAAAACTCGTCACAAATTTCGGGTACTCGACGAGTATCGCCCGGGATCTAAATATCTCGAAGCACGCACGATTTTTCTTCTCGTTTTTTTTTTCGTTCGTTTTTCGTTTTTTTTTCCGCACTATTAAAGTTAACTACGGCCCTTGAAAGCCGACATCGATTGTACACGGTTACCAGGCCAACCACCCCGGCAACACGCGCCAAAACAAACGTATTCTTCTCTCTACCCCCGTTTCGACCCGGGAATGACATACGCACATAACCTCGTAACCTTACCCAACGTCTGTCAGGAAACGCTAGGTTAGGCCTTTCATGAACACGTTCCCAAGGAACGATTAGAGCAAAGCGATGCCCCATTAAAAAGATTGGGAGAGAAAAAAAAGAGGGAGAAAAAACGTGTTACTATCGAAACTTGGTTGCAAATTGGACGTCGATCGGCACGATGGAAAAATACCTCGTACCAGAATTATCATCATTTTTGTGATTAGGAAACAAGAAAAAAAAAAAACAGCTGACGAAATTAGCTTTGTCAATGGAGAGAAAAATAAAAAGAAACAAGTTCCAGACAATGGTTATAACGCTTGCAAAGCAAATTTATCTCATACGACGCACGATAAGACGACTTTTCTTGTGGCCTTCAAAGAACGCAATTAATAAATCGTTGAAAAATTACACGATTTTTTTTTTTTTTGGAGCACAATTTTTTTTTTTTTTTTTCAAGATTTGATTATTATTAGAGGCGATTTTGTTTTGTTTTTTTTTTTTTTTTTCAATTTTTTTTTATCAAACTCACCATTAAGGGACCAGATATGGGAAGGCAAACTGTGAGCGGCGTAAACTCTACCGCTGTCCTCGTCGCCGTCGTCCGAATCGAGATTCACGAGACCCAATGCTTGTCCGACGTTTACTCCGACGGACGTAGCTAAATTATTCTGTTCTGCGGAGGAAAGATCCGGCACAGAGCTCAGAGAACGAGCTCTCTGTCTGCTGTCCCCTGGTAATCTCGACGTCTGCGACTGTCCCCCCTGTTGATGCTGATGCTGCAGCATACCTACTCCTCCCGGCAACGAGCGTAGAATCGAGAAACCCTGCATCGTCGTTTCGTTTGATCCTGTCGACGACTGGCCGTTGCCACCCGCTGACTGAGCGACGGTACTTGATTTTGCTCCCATCCCAATTCACGGGTCCTTTGTGTTCTATTTTAATTCGGTTGAAAGCGAATGAAAAAACAACAAAAAAAAAAATAGAAAAAAAGAAAAATTCACGACGGGTTGTACCCCTCCCCCCCACCCCCCCGGTGTCGCGTTAAAAGTTGAACTTGTTTTGAATCGTTCCGACCGATTGGTATCTCGTGCCTCTGACCCTGGTCTATTGGTACACACACGCACTTTTTTCTTTCTTTTTTTTTTCTTTCCACTGTTCTATAGAATACAATATAGCTCCGGGTTTGATATCTCGCGAAAACTCGTTCTGCCTGTGACGCGATATCGGTACGCGCGTTTATTCGTTTGTCGCGCGCGTTATAACACTCGGGGATTTAGTTTAGGCCGAAATTTCGAAAATTCTCGCCACGACAAGCAAGTCATTTCGTGCAAAACCATAGCAGCGGCTCATCACGCAAAACATTCCCCGACATCTTGCGATAAACTTCCTAGAAGTCAAAGCTCGAAACTATTTCACGAAGATACTCCACTCGCTCGCGGCGCGGGACCTCTGTGAAGTTAGCGGAGCAACTATGACTTTTATAATTTTTGAAAATTTTATTAAATTGTTGGTCGTTTGTAGGTCATTGTTTGATAAATTACAACTTTTGTTAGATAATATTTTAATTGTTATTGCAAAATTAAAATTTCAGTGTCAAGATAGCGGAAAAAAATTATTTTTCATTTTTTTCGTCTTAATTTAGTGGCAATCGATGCACAATCGTTTGTTAGACACGAAATAATTAATTAGCACGTTTGTTGGGCATTTATTTTAATAAAAAACTCAAAAAACAATATCGCGGTCGCTCGACTTAGCCTGCGTACGCGTGTGATAGGGTTGCCAGCCGTCGGCCAATAGCCTTCCGCCGCGCTCTAGAAACATGGCTTCATAAAGGGTGATGAGAAGCCTTTGACAGAGGGCGATCATCCGAAAAAGGGAGCAGAAGAAGGGTGAACGAAAGTAACGCGACAAGCGTCCGTGTGTAATAAAAAAACTTAAAAGTTTAATAACGTTTAACAAAAAGCTTAGCCTCCCGAATCCATCCTTTCGAGGCGACATTCGGCCGGCAGTCGTATGACCGTTTACTGAAATACTAACCGAATACAAATTATATTTTATTTTTTACACGCTAACGATGGTGGAAGTTGACAATATAATAATTCATTCACTGCGTGAAATAAGCTGGTGAGTCAGTATCGCCGGTACAGTATAATATAAAAAAAATCAAAATAAAATAAAATTTGTAGGAAAATTTATATATAGAAAGTAACGAATGGAAAATTTATTAGTTTTATAGGCTACGACATGAAATCCGGACAATTCTCAACGTGGACTGAATCCGTGTGGTCGGTGCTCAGCGTAAGAATGTTCCTAAAAGCGTCGGCCGGGACAGAAAGACTGTCAATTATTCTTGGAAATTTAGTAGCGAGCTTTTTATTTCTGATCGTTTGGTTCATCAATTCTCGGGCCAATTTGCTGTTCGAAAGTAGGTGAGACGGCATTTTGTGTTTTCCTTATGAATTTGATTTATTCGCAATATTAGTTTGTCGCAACAAAAAGAGTATTAACGTTTAGAGTTTCATGATTACAGAAGATGCGCCGATTGCTTAGGATACGCCGCGGACCATTACTGATTACTGAGATCGCAACAATCGGAGAGACAATATGCGGTTTTGCGAAAAGCATTAAGACTGACGGTGGAAGACAAGAGCGAAATAGCACCGAAAGATATCAGTTACGTGCATTCGGTTTACGCACCTCTGAGCGTACGATTGGCTGAACAACTCATTCAGCCCCGTGGTTGGCAAGGGCTCAATGATGTTTTAGGTCTGTTACCCGGACCGGCAGTCAGCAGCAATTTCAAGAGCTCGATCTCTGCTCGAAGTAAGAAAAAAAAACACATTTTCAACATTTTATTCACTTTCGAGAAAAATTTTGATTGGTCAACTGAATAAAATTGCTTTTGCAGGAAACTCGATAACGAGCGAAGATTCAAGTTCCGAACCGCCACGATTGATTCTCGTGTTTTTCATCGGCGGCTGCACTTACGCGGAGATTTCGGCATTGCGATTCCTATCGCAACAAGAAGATTGTAAGTCGACCGGTTAAGTTGCGATAGATAAAAGAATTAACTCGCTGCAATAATTATAAAAATGATTTTTTTTTTCTTTCAGTAAACGTCGAATTCGTAGTCGGAACGACAAAATTGATGAATGGCAATACATTTCTCACTTCTCTGATGGAGGATTTGGAGAACGGTAAATAATCGAAAAGAGGCTTTGATTTTATTTGTGCGCTGATAAATCAGTCACAAATCTTATAATACAGCATGTAACGTTTTATACCGCATTGTTCGCCCCACACGAGAATAACTACGTTACAAAGATGAAGTGTAAAATAAAAAAGCTTTCTGTAAATATTCATATAAATATAATGAAACAATAACGAGGCAACAAATTGCTCGCAAAACTAGACGTACATTATTTTTTTTTTTTTTCGCTGAAAACTTCATTATACAAATTCTTTTTCGGAATGCGGCGAAACGCTTCATCATTCACCACCGCTCAATTCTCCGGACAATTCTCAACGTGGACTGAACCCGTGTGGTCGGTGCTCAGCGTAAGAATATTCCTAAAACCGTCGGCGGGGACAGAAAGACTGTGAATTATTCTTGGAAGTTTAGTAGCAAGCTTTTCATTTTTGATCGTTTGGTTCATCAATTCTCGAGCCGATTTGCTGTTCGAAAGTAGGTGAGACGGCATTTTGTTTTTTCCTTACGGATTTGATTTATTCGCGATATTAGTTTGTCGCAACAAAAAGAGTATTAACGTTTAGAGTTTCATGATTGCAGAAGTGGTGCCGATTGCTTGGAATACGCCGCGGACGACATGAATTCGTGCTACAGGAAGATAACGTCGTCTCCATACGATATCATCGGAGCGAGTCCTCCTTCCGACGCATCGACTTCTGTACATTATTATCATGAAGATAATCGTCATTCTTCTAACTTACACTGCTACTTTAATGTAATGTTTTGCACGTTCTCTCGATAACGGCAAACTTATTTATAAAATGGTCGATGAGCATTAAAAGTAATAAGAGAAGTAATTTGTCGTTTTATTATACCTTTCGAATAATACATGTCGGAACAATAATTTAATAGTCAAGTCGCGAAGAGAGATTCGTAGGCTACACTTTTAGAAGAGTTTATTTATTAGGAACTCTACAAACGTCAAAGCTGAGATTGGCTAACAATGTGGAAACTCAACAGTACAGAAACGCGAGTAAAGCACTTCTCGTGCTTATTCCACTTTTGGGCGTTACGTATGTTTTTGTGCTCGCAGAACCGACGGAAGGGCATGTGGCGAATGCGTTCTCATACGACCGAACGATACTTCTCTCCTCACAGGTAAAACTATCACTGTTTTATTCACAAAATGTAGTTTCTCGCTATGAAACAATTCTATTAATGTTTCTTTTCTTTCACAAGGTCTCTCGGTGGCGCTCTTGGACGGTTTCCTCAATACCGAAGTCCAAAATACGATGAGGCATCACTTCTCGCATTGGACGATAGCGCGTAATCGTTACTGAAATTCGTGTTTTTTGGTTTTCTTTTTTGCATGTCTCGCGACACAGACTCTACTGTCAGCCGTCGAATCCCTACAGGAAGCGTGAATCGACGGTAAGCGAGAGGACGACGACAACGGTGATCGGGGCGAACTTGACGGCGGCATTTCTCGATCGTACCAAACCCGTGATATCCGAGGATCTTAACGAGTAACGTCCATCAAGATGACGAGAATTCTTCGGATCTGCTTGTCGCACGAGATACGAAGGCGAGCGACGAGCGACGAGCGACGACTCCAATCGTCGATTTTAATACTGATGTACCTTCCCTTTGCTGACGATCGACGACTCCAATCGTCGATTTTAATACCGATGTACCTTCCCTTTGCTGACGATCGACGATGAAAAATAATTCGTCGGCATATCTATCCCGAGTGTTCCGGTCATTTATTTTCGATATCGTGGCTACCTTCGTAACGATGACTCGACGACGATTTGCGTAAACGATTTTCGTCGCTTTCTGAGAGACGACAATAAAGACGAATTCCTTCAAACTCCGTTGGTGGCTAATTTTCATATATATGCTTTTCAATCGATATCGTCGACAGTTTTTCTTGCGTTGGAACACTCAACGCGTGCACAGGTAACCGATAGGAGATCGATGTGACCTGCATATGCACCATTACGTGACGAAACGACAACTTTTGAAGATTTTTTTTTTTTTTCGAGGAGATTTCTCTTCGGAGTATCACTTCCGTTTTCTACCACGCGGCCAAAGTCTTGAATTGTTCTTCCATTGGAGAGGAGGGGGAGGCCTCTCTTCTTCGTTTTTCGCATCCCTCGTCGACACAGTTTATAGATTCATTGAAATTATTAATTCTACGCACATTTACGCAACAAGCATACTTTCGACTTCGCTGGAGCTTGGGGTGTGTGGGGACGCGGCTTGGATAAACCCTCAGTTTATTTAGCCGTTAACCGCGATCCGTCGTTATGATTTTGTTACTTTAGTTTCCCGTGCGTGAACGGAAGGTATCGGTACCTAATCATATGCTTGATTTGTCGCTTCATCGTAATGCAAAACACGGTTGCTTATAAAATTCGATTAATTAAACATCGCGATGTTAATTGCCGATGATCGTTGCCCGACTCGCGTAAACACAACAATGGCGAACAGCGACGACCCGAAACTGCGCGAAGCTTTGCCCGGCTTTACCCTTTGTCTCTTATCGAACGTTAAATCGATCGATCAGACAAAAAAATACTATCCGGCGGAAGGGATTGCTGGAGCTTTATTTTCGCGGCCAACGATGGAGGGGGCGGAACTTTATAAACGTTTGTTGCTTTATATACGAATATACAAAGCAAGGTGAGGCTCGATCTCGGTGCGCTCACCGCAGGGCATTATTTTATCTTTTATATCGTTGTACTCTTGCCAAGAGCCGGTGACACGTCGACAGTACGCAACATAGTGTTTCGGCATATGACCCACTACTCCAGCGAGCCTGAAAAAAAAAAAAGTTGCAGAAAAAAATTTGGTCTGATGATAAATAATTACAACAGCAGTTTAACAAACCTGTACTCGACCGAGGTTTCGTCACCTACGGGAAGCTTCAATGTGACCGGCATCTGCCTCAGAGTACACGAGATACCAGTTTTACACGATCTATCTTTACGTATATCCAGTATCACGAGGAGATGAATACCGGGTTCTCTGAACAAGGTGAAACGTCCGGCACATGGGAAACGACAGCGGATGTTGTAAATCGGCGATCGAAAATTCAAAGCTTTCTCCAAAGCGCTGAATCCGTTTTGTAGAATAGGTTTGAAACCGGCATCGATCAGCACTTGTGAGTATGTTGTACGACCGCTATGAGAGCATTCTTCTGTATTAAGTATACTAGGCTCCGATTCCAAAGTTTTTTCGACCATTATTTTAATACAAGAAAAGGCATTAACCACGGAAGTTAAGACTCGTTTATCCGTTTGTACTTGAGATTCAACTCCGAATAAACTCTTCAGGATTAACGCTCTATCAAGTAGTACTTGTTGAGTCAATCCGTTTGTGATTAAGTTGTGGACGAGTTTCATCGTGCTATTTGTCGACTGTTCCACGAAAGTGAAATACTGCGCGTTATCGATCGCAGCCGTCATTATCATTTGTACAAGCGAGTCGAAGGGGCATGTATTTTGCACGGAATAGTGAATCTGATTGATTTTTACCAAGCGGCATTTCGAACCATTCGGTAATAAAGATGGCTTCTTACTTTTTGTGATTCGTGTATTCGTATGTCGAATTTCCGGATAAGCTTTAAAATACTTGCTGCTTTTTTTTTTCGTTGTTTCCAATTGCTTTTCTTTGGCTTCGTCAATGCTCGTAGTTTCCTCATCGATTGGAGTAAGCTGAGCCTCCGGAGAAATGGATGGAAGAATATCAGTCGCCTTCGATGGTACTCCCCTCGGAATTTTTGATACTTCGTCGTTCGGAATAAAGTGACGGTCTTGAGAAACGGATAGAACTGCGTTGCGCGGCCTCGATGCATTTTGATGATTCAATATCGGCAGAATCACGTTACCCGGAACGGATTCAACTTTGGTTGTCGTCGATGCTACATCGTAGTCGCGGAGTATCATAGCGTCGGAGGTTGATCGTTCTTTTTCAGCTAAAAACGAGTTTATTACGGGCCATGCAGAGTCGAACGGATCTCCTACGTCGTTCGTCGTCGATGTCCATTCTGTGATTCCATTATTGTTGGATTTGTTTTTTTTTTCGCTCAGAGCGGACGGTAAAATATCGAAATCCATACACGGCATCTCGTTCTCCCAGCTGTTCAAGTTAATATCCGCTTCGTTTAACTTGCTGTAAGAATGATCATTTAAAAACGAATCGTGTAATGAAACATTGTTGATGACTTCCAGCGGTAATTGTGTGGAGGACAATGCATTATCGAATGCGCAGGCGTTGCTCGATCGGCTATCGTCATCGTGTCCCGAAAGGTTTGTTTCGTTAACAGCGGGCACTCCACCGATTCCTCGCCAATTTTCGGTGGATTTCAGATCCGAATCGTCGATACGGGTAGAAACGTACTCATTTGTTTTAATTACCGCGAAGTTCGGCATATCGGTTTCGATTTTCACGAAGCTCGATACATCCGTTTTAATTTCAGATACATCGTCGGCGTCCTGTGGCTGTGGCTCGCTTGATTTACAATTCTCGGCAAGTACCTTCATGTTATGTTCAATCATTTTCGATGAAAAAATGAAATTTGCTCCAGCAATATCTCGCGCGTGAATTTTCATGAAAGCGTCGACTCGGAGAGCCGTGTGTCCCAAAACTCTTGTCTTTACGTCGTTAAAATAACCCTCAACATAGCTCGACGTCGCATGAAGAGTTCGACGAGGCATTCCGACGCTACTCCACAAAGGAAACTCTTTACACAACTTCGATAGCTGCGTTATAAAAGCTGGAAGATGATAAGGATTTAGATCTTTGCCAGGGCGAAGGATTCGCTTCGCTACTTCGATTTGCTGGTCAATCCACGGTCCGACGGAAATATCGATGTCCGATTGATCCGGTCCAAGCGGGGAATCGTACGAATCAACGATAGTTTCTTCACCCTTTTTGTCTTCAACGCTTTTATTCCGAGATTGAATAAAGACAGCCGTTACACCCCTCACTGCGATACAATCTTCCAGTGTTACTCTTGCGTCTTTGGTAGTTGGTGCAAGTGATGGATCAATGCGAGTGTCTTCGTGAGTCTGTAGTGCCACAGCACATACAAGACTGAATAATTGTTTAAAGTCGTCAAGAGTTTGGCATTCGACCATGAGAGCAACGCATCGAACGAAAAAATCCTTGATGCACGCTTGACTCGCAGTTGAGAAGCACTTCCACCGACAAATCAGATGGATCAGGTGAGCTACGTCGACTCTGATTCGCGTTTGTGGCCTTTCTTCGTTGGCTTTACCCCGGAATATAGAGCTGAAGCAGGAGTTGATGTAAGCTTTGATGGTGATGTTGTTAAATGCCAAACTCAACGCGCATAGCAGGGCTCGCGAGTAGTCGCACACGGCCTCCTTCGGGATTACAGCGCCTTTTCTCAACCATCGTTTCAACCAATACGTGATGAACTCGGTATCATGTTTTTCTGACAACATCTGCTCAACCGCTACCGTAGTACATTCGAAATTGATGACGATGGTATATAGAAAAATGTGTCCAGATGTGGTGGCGTCTTCGCGTTTAAACACATTTATAACGCTACCGGTAGCGTCAACGGCGATGGTGGACGAAGTTCTATGCAAACGGCAATATTCTTTATACGCGGTTAGTTGCGGTTGAGTACTGTAAAAGACATGAAATGGTAACGATCCGACTTCGTGCACAACCCCGTAGAATTTAGGATCGAACGTCATGTTTTCGATCGTCCTAATAATATCACGACCGTCGCCTTTTTTTATGCCGAGATCGGCATCGCTCCCTTCTTTTTTAGCTTGTCGTGCCACGGTAGCGCTAGGCATGAACGGCGGTTCAGTGTCTCCTGGCTGCATATTCTCTCTCGCAAGACGTTTTCTGTAGCCTGCACTCCCTTCCGCTTGTAAGTCTTTATATGCGTTTGTTCGGAGTTCCCCATTGAAAGGACGTTTCAGCAACTCGTGTGGTGCTCCACGAGTATCTCGTGTATCGACTTTTAACAATAGCCCGGCGTCAGTGAGTTTTCGTTCAGCTGTGCCTCGAAAAGTATTCCCACATGCTGCACTTTTGCATTTGCCATTTACCTTTATAACATACGACGACTCATCTGCACACAGACCCACGTATGAATCTTTGAATACGAATGCACACGGAAAACGGTAATGTCGCCAAAATTCCATCGCTATTACATTCGTCCATACTCCCGACTTCAATGTTTTTTTTTTTTTTTTTTCGGCGTTGTCGGTTTGCGGTTTTATGGAATTCCATTGATCTTCATTGAGCTGTAAATCAAATTTTTCCTGACCTGCCAACTTGCGATTGCTTTGTACTATAAATGATTCGCAGGCAGCTTCGTTATCACTTTCATTGGACGATTCACTCGTTGAGTCCGCTAGCAATGTAGGATTATTGTTTGTGTCGTGTGTTATACACTCCGTTTCACCCATCGTCTTTCGGGCCAATGTCATAATGTCTCGTCTATTCTTTGTGACATTTGTATACACGCAGTTGAAATTCCATCGGTTACCCAACGCTGCAGACATTTGCTTCCACACATCGCTAGACCAAGCTGGGAATTTACCGTTGGAAAAATGGTCTTGAAATTGCACAATAACAGCAACGGCATCCTCCACCGGTACTGGACAAGTCGGTGCCATTGTGAAAAACCAGCAATTCTGGAATTAAAAAAAAAAGTATATTGATAGTAAGGGTTAAGTTTAATAAATGGAATGTTATTAATTTTATTTCTGCTTATGAAAATAATATAATATAAACGATATCCTATAAAACACATTATACAAATGTGCATAGCATTTTTTTTATCATTCTAATGCATAGAAATTATTAGTTCAAAAAACTATTGATACGTGTTCAGTTCGACAAATTCATGCGTTCTTGTTGTTACTGTTCATTTATCTGGAACGTGTGGATTTTTTCAACGTGATACTGAATCGTCTGTAATAACAACATATCGCATTTCCATAACCTACCCACAGACGCGCTGATCGAACAATTAAAAACGAATTTTAATTACGCGATATCTGTTCATGTTACCGTATCACAAAAATTTCAGATGAAATTACGAAAAAGTATTTTTTATTCGATAAAAAATATGCATAAAAGCGTTAAAAACGACTTAACACACGTTAGAAACTGCGCGAAATAATAATTTTTTGGCGGCAAACAAAACGCGACAATACAGAAAAGTGCACTGGATTTGTATTGTTGTTATTTAGACAAACGATTTATTTATCGACTGTGATAAGGGCAAGTGCGACAGATGGCGTGACCGGCGCTCACGTCGGAGCGACAGGATTCGCCTTACCATCCTTCCCTCGTCGCTGCCGAAACTACTAGTAACGAGCCAAATGGAAATAGATAAAAAGCGAGAGGGACGTCAGCGGACACCAGTTTTTGTATATATATATTTCTTTCTTTTGCACAGACACCCGCAGGCGTATGCATATGCTGTGTACAATCCTCTGTATCGAACGATATACCTTCCGCGTAAGGAGCTGTGTTACGCTCAACGAGTCGCGAGGGTAAGTCGAGTTTCCGAATCTCGACAGACTAAAATCCACCACGGATCACCGTTGCTGATTCGATCCCAAGTATTATCATCGATGTGCGGAATGCGATATTAAATAATACATGTACCGCCGCGATACCGTTCCTAACAATCACTAAGCTACGCGAATAAAACTAATGTACGAATATTCGGGATAAAAAAAAGAAATTCGATGAATTGATAGAAGAAAATAAAATTGACAAACTTCATTGGAATGGTAGATTTGTCAAATAATCGACTGTGGCGTTGCAGAAGGTTTCGTTGATTAAGATAGCGTGCGGAACTCACGAAAAACTCACCTTTTTATCGAATTCATCCTGACGATGTCTTTTCTCCTTATTAACTTGATTGCAAATTAGCGTCTCGATCTTCTCGTCTTTTTCGGACTCGGTAACGGCTTTGAATGCGGCATTCAATTTTGCTTCGTCGATTATCTTAAAGAAACAAAAAATAAACGGTTCAATATTAAATAATCGAAATCTGCAAATTGTGGAATCATGGAAATTTAATATTCCGATTCTCACCTGCATTCTGTTCAATTCTTTCTGAAAGTAATGAAGTTTGTTGTAGAGATGAACGACGAACAGATCGAAAGCTTTTTCGTTGACGCTGAACTGTTTTTCGTAAATGTTAATATTGAGGAATATTAGAGAACAGTATCTGCTTCTCGATGAAAGCCTTGTGGGCGGCTTTTACTTGCTTCCAGTAACGGTCGATAATGTTTGCCGTGCGTCGCTCATCCTCGCATAGTCGTTCGGAACGATGCGAAGTCTGTTTCATTCGTCTTCTCGCCGCTACAGATCGTCCCAATTCTCGCATCTCTAAAACATAGAACTTTTCATTGATAGAACGAGAATGAATATTCAATTTCGTTTCATCGTCCTCCATTATTCCCACCTCTCTTCCTTTGTCGGCAAAACACGCCATGAGATTCTTCGAGAACGCGCATTTCTCGCGATTATTCATATCGGAATCGACGTAACGGAAGCATTCGGCGATCGATTCGGAAATCTCGAACCATCGGTTCCTGCACGCCGCGCGTCATTATTTCCGTTATCGCGCCTCTCTGAGGAAAGCCTCGCTGATCCACCAAATTCAATTCGTCGAAGAAACATTGCGTTACGCACTGCGATTAATAAAACATTCAATTATATCGATGATTTCTTCCGTCTGTAAAAAAGTGTCGCGAGAAACGGCGTTTTTTTGTTCAATGCAAAACCTCCACTCGCGTTCGCCGATCGTCGTTGTCGTTGTCACGATTCTGCGATTGCATTCCATTCCGATAATTACGATTGTCGTTCATATTCGACATACCGTTCCCTCGATCGTTCATTGATACGTAATTCGGGGTATTCGAAGAATAACGATTGCCCGACGAGTCCTGTCTGTTTCTATCGTTTCTTCTGTTATCTCTGATAATAATTAACGATAAAATAGCGTTTGCAATTTTGTTATAACAATAACAGATCGATAAATTACTTATTATATCAGGCATTACCCGTAGTTGCCGTTAGATTGACCATAAATTCTGCCATTTCTTGAATAATTTCCACCCGATCTTTTGCTGTTGCCGAAAAACATTTCTTCGTCAAAGCTACCGCTCGATTCCGATTCGTCGTCCGAACCGTCATTCTCGTTTGACGCGATGCCGTAATCTACTTTACCATTTTTGTTCTCGTTGCCCAAATGTTTCTTACGGCACGTTTGCATAATTTTGTGCAGCTGATAGTTAGTCTGCTGATTGCCGAAGCGGCATCTCAGAGACTGAAATTAATGAACGACGAAATAACGAAAATTCTTTCTCAATAAATGTGCAATAAGCTTCTAATTTTTCGTCTATCGTACCTCGCCGCAGTTTACCAGTAGAAAGAGCACAGTGCAACAGTAAAAATTCGCCACAAGGACACGTTTGCGATACGCTACGACCGTTCAAGCGGATCTACTAAATTCTCGGCGGCTTTTACTTGCTTCCAGTAACGGTCGATGATGTTTGCCGTGCGTCGCTCATCCTCGAATATTTTTTTAGCTTCGTCGACGCCATTAAAGATTTTTTTCAGATTTCTACATGCCACTTATTTGATTACTGGCAGTGCTTTGAACTTTGGATCGCCGATCAATGACGACATACACGTCAATGACTGAAGCGCATTGTCTACGTGGTCCTCAGCTTCCACAAGTGCATCTTTTGTCTTCTCCATCGCTTGTTTCAATCTGTAAAGAAAATGAATTCAAGTTAGTTTCTTGTGTCTCGACAAGATTCGCTGGCATCAGCTTGTCCGGTACTTCTTTGGGTGTTTGTACAGATTTCTCGAAGACTGCGAAAGCAGCAGAAAAAAAAACGTTTCAAAAAGAATACTGAAAATTTGTATCGCTTACATTATATCGATGTAAATGTGAACTTTGCGCTGTAGATTGCGGGTTTCAAAAAAATCTGTGGGAATACAGACTTTAATTTTATCGCCGGAATCCTTAGTGACCAGTATGTCCGCATATGTTCCATTGATCTGTCCGGTCCAATGTTTACTCATTGATGCATTGTTCGTGTCAACGGTTACATGGACTGTACCTAGGTAGTGCTTCCTTATAAGATGTCCTTGTCGATCCATTGTCAGGTCACAGCACTAGCTTAGCACTGCGCACAGAAAAATAGTATTTGTGTAATTCACGTGCACCGAAACTTGATTGCTCCGATCAAACTTGCAGGGAGACGATACAACGCAAATATGCAGTTTTGCCTCAGGTAAAAATACTGCTGTTCTCACTATAACTTGGTCAAATATCAAGATCTGATCGCTGCCTAGACTGACGGGAATGGCATCTACTCCGAAACACCGTACAATATAACCTCTTGTATTGCCATGGCGAATGAATATTGACGAACGTATGATTTGATAAAAGGGTAATAACGTGCACAGAGAAAAAAGGGAACACTACGGAACAATAATGTGTATCGGAAAAGTAATTACCTCGATCGCTATTAAACTTTTTATTAAACACGGACGAGTGTCGTATAACTTTCTTCCGCCCTTCTTCTGCTCCGTCTTTCGGACGATCGCCCTCTGCCGAAGGCTTCTCATCATCACCCTTTATGAAGCCATGTTTCTAGAGCGCGGCGGAAGGCTATTGGCCGACGGCTGGCGACCCTATCACACGCGTACGCAGGCTCAGTCGAGCGACCGCGATATTGTTTTTTGAGTTTTTTGTTAAAATAAATGCCCAACAAACGTGCTAATTAATTATTTCGTGTCTAACAAACGATTGTGCATCGATTGCCACTGAATTAAGACGAAAAAAATGAAAAATAATTTTTTTCCGCTATCTTGACACTGAAATTTTAATTTTGCAATAACAATTAAAATATTATCTAACAAAAGTTGTAATTTATCAAACAATGACCTACAAACGACCAACAATTTAATAAAACTTTCAAAAATTATAAAAGTCATAGTTACTCCGCTAACTTCACCGAGGTCGGCGCGGGGCACGACCGTCGCACTTACCTACGTTGGCATCCTCGCTGTCGCGAAAAAATCCCCAGATTAACGAAAAAAAAACTTGATCTCTCGATACTTCTCGATGGATTCGAAATATATCGTAAAATTCGATCCGATTTACTCAATTTCGTCGATCTAATTATCGCGAATAGAATTCGTTTGCAAACGTTTATTATTTGTCATTGGGTGTTAAAATCATTAACTTCGGAGAGGTATAGTTTGTCAATATATTTTACGGATTATACAGTCTCTATATAAATTTAAGTTTGATACATAGAAATGTTTATGTGATATTTTTCGTTTTTTTTTTTTTTTTTTTTTTCAATATCATCATCGTACTAACTCGTTCGCGGTAATCTCGAAATACCTATAGTTAATTCCCCATTTGATAATTTTTTTGTTTGTTTTCGTAACGAGTCTTTATAGTCGCGTTACAATGGATTAATCGTCCACTTAGTTAATAATTTCATTCGCCCTAATTACGTCACTTGCATTATCGTTATACGTCGTTTCTGTTTTTTTTTTTTTCATAATCACTAATAATTGTTTGTTTACATTGCGTTTAAACAACTGAAAATAGTCATAGTTTTCCGTATATACACACAGTTATAATATAGACATTTTTATAATCGTAACTATAATTGAAAAATTGTCTGACGAAAAAAAAAAAAAAAGAAAAATGACTGTTCACCGATGAATTATTGGAAGTCGCAGGTGGTAACATCTTTCTGTGCGCGTCGCCATTATACAGAAGATTTATAAAAATTCGTCAGGTTCACGGGGTGCGTCGAGATCCCGGTAGTGAATGACAGGCCGGAAATCGCCACCGCCACCGCTGTAAATTGGCAAAAATGAAAGACGATTAAAGTACATGGTACTCGAGCTTTAATAATAACCATTTTTCGTCTAACACACACGTCTCTTCCGCAATAATCGCTCTCCAAAGCGTTTTTTTAATTAATATACTCTAAAAAAAAAAAAAAAAAAAAAAAAAAAAAAAAAAAAATAGGAAAAGAAAACGATCCCACGAGATAGAAAAGTCGCGAAGAAATTCGATTTATATCGTACGAAAAAAATGTGCAGTGTGAAACAGAACAAACCGAACTAAGTTTGCGACACAGAAGCAACCGAGCGAAGGATACGAGTGGAATTGTGGGGATATAAAATAAAAATGAGCGACATTAGCAACAAATATATTTATTTGTTCTTCTCGGCAGTATCGTGATTTTCTTTTTTTTTTTAATATATTTTTTTACATCAAATGAAACCTGATATTTGCACTTAACAGATGATGAATCGATATAATCAATGAATATCTACATCGGAGTTATTACCGCCCAAGAGAATTTTTTCTATTACTTCCTCAACGCGTACGACGTACGCGAATCGAGAAAGTACCGTTTATTTTTTTTTTATTTTATTTTTTTTTTATATATAGCGAACACGCGCGTGAGTCACAAGATCCAGATTCACATCTGCTGGTACGAAAGTCCGATATATATATATATATGATTTATATTAGCACCGTCCGACAAAGTGAGGCGCTTGTTAGAAATATTGTTTTTTTTTTTTTCGTTTGGTTTTTTCGTTAGACTCGACTAAAAATCAGAATATATCCGGGTCTAGTTGATCCAAATCATTATAACTAATAACAGGCCTCGCCGTCGAATCTGGAGCAGCCCTGCAAACATTATATATACCACGTACTGAGGTGCGAATAGGGATTCTTGTCGCACTTAACAAAAGAAAAAAATAAATGAGGAAGGAAGTCAAACAGGAGATAGAGAATAAAAGTGCAGGAGTAAAGGAAAAAAAAAAAAAAAAAACCTTTTAATTTTTTCTATGTACGTTTTCGAGAGAAGCTACGATGGGCCGTTTAACTATCGCAACGGATTGCAAACTAAGTTTACGATATATTCGCAACAGCGCTAAATTTCTTATGACTAAGGAAAAAAAAAAAAAAAAAAAAAAAAATTGTGGTTTTTTCGAATAGACGTGCATATCTTACCGTCCTCTGTTGAAACCACCGCGATTAGGACGTGGCATGCCGAAACCTCCGCCGAAACCACCGCCGCCGTATCCGCCGCCGCCCCCGCCGCCGCCACCGCCACCATAACCACCGCCTCCGCGTCCTCCGCCGTATCCTCCGCCGCCACCGCCGCCGCCGCCGCCGCCGCCTCCGTAACCACCGAAGCTGTAAAAATAATAGTTTTAATAATCGGCTAAGCAATCGCGTGCAAAAAATCATACGAAAACGAAATAATTCAAATTATTGTTTAGATGGAGTAGAAGTGCCGAATATACAATGAAAGGAATTTACCCTGCGGGAGGATAGGGCGCGAAGCTTTCGCGTGGTCCTTCGCGCGCCGGCGTTTTGTTTCCTGGATGTTCGGAGAGTTGAGGCCTTTTTGGATCCTTCAGATAGTTGTTAAAGTATTCCGCCTCCGCCTTGACTTCGGCAACCTTCTCGGCGTGTTTGTTAAATATGTGTTTACGAATGAAGTCGGGTCCTTTGAATTTTTTCCCGCTTAGCGGACACAACCATTTGTCCTTCAAGAGCTCCTGCGTATTTGCCTGTACGAACTTTTCCACCTCACTGTAGTAGCAATCGAGTTAAGAAAACGATAGCGATATACAAATTTGACGTGAAATTTGGCAAAAATTGGGATAAAATCTGAGATTTTTTTTTTAATTTTGACACAATTTTTTCCAAATTTTATCCTAATAAAAAAAAATGACATCTCATTTTTTTTAATTATAATTTCGATGGTCCATTTTACCCCGTTATCTCCTTCAACCATAACTCGTTCCAATAACAACGATAAAAAACGATGAAAAAAAAGGATACGCTTCGGCATTCTTGGCGCCGAGTTTGTCAAATTCTTCAATAGACAATGTTGCGACTGGCGCAAGGAACGCTGCCATTTTACTCTCAAAATTGCGACAATATTCCGAAAGATCAGTCGACGATATCTTTGCCGTTGGTTGCGGTCCTCTAACGTGCATTATTCCACAACGGTTTGGCATCTCATCTTCGTTCGGATACTCGCAATGATTGTAGTAATCAACGGAATGAACTATCCGCAGGTACAACACCAATCGGTCTAAAACCTGAAGAATAAACAATTTTGCGTTAAACACAATTACGATTTTTGCCCACAGAACCTCTATAATCTATTTATTGGGATTTTAATTGGAGATAAAAAGTACTTTTATAAGCGCGGGATCCCTTTCCACCGGTCCGTCGCCGTCACCGCCGAGTTGTCCTTCTTCGTGGTCACCCGACATTCCCAGTAACTCCTCCTCCTCGGCGGACGCTTCTTCGATAAGGTAATCCGTGATGTTCTTTAGCACAGGATTTTTCGAGGACAAACCAAAAGCCTACAGCATAAAATAAATATCCGCATTAATGTCGGAACGTTAATTCGTTAACGCAGGTGTTGTAATAAAAATAGTGGTAAAGCTAAGCGTACGGCTTGTTCGGCTTCGCTGGAGTTTTGATTCGGTTTTACGTCTTTGATCGCCTCGGCATCCTTTGCCGCGGCATCTTCTTTCTTCTCGATATTCCAAAGACCGATCCTGTTGTCCAAATTGTGAACAATTTTGGCGCTGAGCTTTATATCGTGTCGAACTATTTGCTTGTGCGACGTGAGACCGTTAACGGTACGAATTCGTCGCGACAAATCCCGATTCACGATCGCGCCGAGTTCGCAATCTCGCAGCTGCAATTTATACGCGAAATATCGTGAATTAACATCGATTCTTGAGGATAACAATCGCTTAATAATATTAATATTGCAATTACCCGAATGTTGTTGAGACTCCAGCAAATCTCTTTGATGTTAACTTGCCGCTCGAAGGAAACCCATCCGCGACGAAACCATCGACGCTCCGGCTGTGGATCGGCGATGGCGACTCGCAGGAAACCGGGGAATCGCTTGCACATCTGTATATAAAAGAATTATAAATAATCGCCCAGCTGTGTCTTCGACAAGATTCCGACAGTTACCCCATTCGTTTTGTGCGGAAATGTTGCGATCTGTTATTTTTGTTTTTTCCCACATAAACAAAAATGTTACATTGTTTTATATTACATTTCCGTTTAGTAAACAATTTTTTTTCCACAATTTAACAAAATTGATGCTTTATTAACTATTATTAATTTAAAAATTTGTCAAATTCTATGAAGAAAATTGTTCGAAAATAAAATGTGAAAATTTTGTATACAACGTTTTTTAACTCATTACTAAAAGAAAATGTAATATAAAACAATGTAAAATTTGTAATTATAGAATAATAAAAAAAATTGAATTGAAAGGAACTCTCTTTGTTCGGCTCATCTTATTTTATTTTACTTTTTTTTTTAGAATGGATTACTTACAGCTTCGACTTCAGCTTTCGTAATGGTCGGCGCTAAATTCCTGAGGAATATACTACTCGTTTTGTGAAGAGCGCGAGGTTCCTTTTCTTTGTCTTCGCTCGCCAAGTCGATAACCGCCTCGGGTTCGACGTCCTTTTTCTTCGCATCGACGCACTCGACTTCGTCTTCTTTCTCCTCTTTGCTTTCTTCGTCAGCTTTGGTCTCTTTCTCCTCGACATTTTCGTCAGTTGCATTTGGTTTTTCTTCCATCGCTGATTATAAATAACATAATCGAAAAAAATAAAAAATGCTTTTACCTATTGTTGCAGTTTTATAAAATTATTTCACGCTATTTTTTATTTCGCTGCACTTACGCGTTTCCGCTTTTGGTGTGTCAGGTTTATTGCTATCACTGTCGGAGGAGCTGCTGCTGCTACTGCTACTAGAACTGCTGTTACTGTCTGTGCGCTTACGTTTCTTCGGATTAACCTGTTCCACCGCTGGTTCGGCGGCTATTTCAGTACATAAAGCAGTGATTAATCGTGTAAAAGCCGCCGCCGTTGGCGGTGTTAAAAATCGATGTCTATACCTTTTTCTTCCGGAACCGGTGTTTCTTCTTCCATTTCCTTGGGTTCTTCGATCGCCCCTTCGTCCATTTTCGTTTCCTCGACTTCCTTTTCCTCCGTTGCTTCGACCTCTTTCACCTCCTCAGCCTCTCCGTTCTGTTCTTCGCTACTTTTTTCTTCCACTTTCTCAGCTTCGACGGGTTTCGTTTGTTCTCTGCAAATTTCGCAAATGTTATTGTTAATTTTTAAAAATAATAATCATTTAGTTTTACAACTATTCAACGATCAAACTATTACTCACTCGCTTTCCGGTTTAATTTCGGGTGGAGGTTTTTTCAGGGCCTCTTTAGCCTCTTCTTTCTCCTTCCGAATCGCCAACATTTCTTTCGACAGCAGCGCGGACGGTGGCTTGACGTCGAGAATCTTGAGATCCTCCTCTGTTCCGCCTTCCAACTTGATGACTACAGCATCGAGAAGATGCAACAAAGAATCGGCCTGATCGGCGTCCACAGAAACTTTGTCTATTTGTCCGGAGTTCAGCAGATCCAGAAAAACTTCGACACGTTTCTGTGTCCCAAAAAAATAAAAATATCGATAATCTCGAATCAATTATATTTTATTTTGCGTGAAAAATCGCGGAATCGAAATTCTTACCCTCAACGCCGATACTTGTTCGTCTTTTCTCTTCACCGACTCTTCCGGATGATACTTTATCTTGAACCTATCGATCGACGACAAAAAAATACCATATTAGTAGTAATCAATACAAAACGCTTAACGCGCGATGTAATTCGTATGTCGTCTCAATTGAAGATTGAATCGAAGATCGGCCGGCTGTGTATCACAAATTCTCGTTGATCACTCGTAAATTTCTTTTAAAAAATCATTTATTTTTTCTCTCAATATAACAAAATCATTTACGTTATAATTAAAAATTTCACAGTCGCCATATTTTGTTTGTCTGTCTCGCGTCGACTCGAAATTCGACGATCTTTATGCGTAAAAATTGAGGTAAGTTAATTATTCGATTCATCAAATTGAATCATTGAAAAAGGTAACGCGCAGCGTTTAGTCGCAACGCAAAAAAATAAAATAAAATAAAAAACAAGTAACATTGACAAACAAACCCATCCCGTGTGTTAATGAATAAAAAGTTTTCGTATTCGTATATTAGAAAGATATACGACGGCAATTGCAGTGCGAAAGATCGTCATCGAGTCACAAAGTTTTTATTATAAAAAACGAAGTGGAAATATTGATATTGTCGGGTACGGTATGTGAGCCTCACCTGTAGTTATTATACTTTTGCTCGCATTCGGTATTGTCGACGCTTTCAGAGTATCTATCCTATCGCAAAACGCATTGTTGCGCAATGCTTTTTGATTTATTTTTTTGCATTTTTAATGCAATTCATTTGTTTTTTTTTCTATAGTTTCAAAGATATATTTTGTAATAGCGGGTTTAGAACGCGGCCTACACGAGCATTGTGTTTGGGCTTTGCGCGCCCAGCTCGCAGCAATTATAATCTTCATTTTCTCAATGTATCAAAAGTTTCCTATCCTATAACCCCGGACACGGCACAACGGTTCTTCGGCGATGCGCGTAACGCGTAAGCGTGAAGCTTTAAAAATTCGATCGAAAAAATAAACGCCGAGATGATCTGTGCTCGAGGCATAGGGCGGTGACGGCTGTGTGCTGTAGGGATAGAGAGATCTTGTAACATTTTTTGTTAGAATTTAGCCAAAAAAAATGCGTGTCCTCTCGTTTGAAAATCGAGAGGCTCGCGCGATCGTAACGTTGGCAAGAAAAAAAAAGGAAAACAAAACAAAAAAAAAAAAACAAAAAAAAAATAACAATAATTCGTATTATATATTTTAAATAGGGCATCGATAGCAGCGGATTAATTAAAGGCTTCAAGATAACAATTTTGCAGAGTAATGGTATTAAAAAAAAAAAAATTTAATTAATAATGAGTGACTTACCATTCCTCGTCCTTGTGCGCTACGAAAAATTCGTTGAGCTGTTGCCGCCTGAATTCCAATTTGTATTCGTTGTAACGTTTTATCGCTTCCTTGTCGGTTATCGTGTCTTCCTGAGTACCAAGGAACGCCTTGAACGTCATCATCGGCGGCTGCGTCTCCACATTCGAATTGCTGAAGTTACCCGCTACCTCGCGGCTGTGTAACGAATAGACGGAGAAACAGAAGTGATGTTTTCGTTAATCAACGTCGGGAGTGTAATGATAAATTGTGATTTTCCGATGGTACCTCAGTTTAGCCAATAGCTTCGGAGTCAACCGGCTTCTCTTCGGCGCATTATTCGCGTTGCGAAATTTTTTTTCGCTTAAAGATACATTTTTACTACCGCGACCGCGTATCATATCGAGACGAAACGAGAAACGCGGAAATGTCTCGATAGAAAAAAAAAAAGATGAAAAAAAAAAATGAACGATTCCTCTTGAGAAGATTATCAACAAACCTGCTGGCGTTTCCGTGGTTACCGTAGTGATGGTTGCCGTGATGAGGCGGCGGAAAGTGATCGGGACCCCATGCACTGCCGCCTCCACCACCGCCGTAATAATCGGGATGACCGCCGCCGTATCGGGGACCTCGATCGTCCCAATCGGCGCGCATTCTTTTCATTGGAGGAGCCATCTCCTGCGAACGCGCCGGACTGTAACGTTCGCGACCGCCGCCCCCTCCGCCCCCGCGATATTCTCTATAATCGGGCCTCGCGCGCGGTCTGCTCGACCATTCTCTGTAATTAAAAAAAAAACGTTCGCGTTTTATGATTTAGCGATATATATTGCAAAATATTCGGAGGAATTCGCGATTGCAATTAGACGCGGTCTTAGCTACCTACTTGTTGAAGGGAAAGTAGCGGCTTATTTTAGGAGGAGACGGAGGACTGGGGATATCGCGTTCGGTGGACTTTGGTATATTTTTTGTTATTTTCTTCCTAAGCAAATTAATTGAAGAAAGGAAGCAGTTTTTTTTCTGTTTATTATGAGTCTTTTGGGAATATAAATATATTTATTTTTAATTTTATTTTTTTTTACGCGAACTTTTGAGTTTTATTGTTAATTTTTAAATAATAAATCATTTTTTAATATATTTTTTTTATAATTTGCTCAGATATCGATAAAATTTTATAGTATTTTCGTAATTAGTACAATATTCACATGTGATAAGCACTGGATATTGAAATATGTTTTCCATATATGAAAATATCTATGAAATGATATAGAAAAGTGATGAACAATATTTGCACTTCAAAAAAGATTTTATGCGGAAAAAAGTACTTTAAATTTGGAGTACAGTAGCGATTAAAAAATTAATATATTTTTACAGTGAAATTACCGTAAATTATTGAATTTAAAGTACTTTTACAGTAAAATTGAAGTAAATTATTAAAAATAAAGTGTCTCTACGATTTTTACTGCACTGTACATTAATTTTTCATGTTCTTTGTACATTATATTTAATCTATCAGGTTATGCAATAAAACTTTCAGTACATTAAATATGTAGACATTTTTTTTGCTATACACGGAAAAAATGACTTTCAATATCGGTAATAGAACTTTTATGCATAAATTGTGTTATAAATTTCAAACTCATGTATGTTGAAATTCCGACATTTCTTTTTCAATATTACAAAAAAAAATTTGATTCCAAAAATATTTTGCAATTTTACAGAATACGGTATTCTAATTTTGGAGTATAATAATCAATTTACGATCATCTTTTACAAAGTGTATGTAAAAATGTGGTGCAAAAGACCAAAACAAGACAATGGCAATAAAACTTTGCTGCACTTTGATAATTGAGTCGGCAGCAGAAATTAAATATCGTAGACATATTAACGTTAACAAATAAAGGTTTATAATTCATACTGAAACACAGTTGATTTATCGTCTTCATAATTCATGCAATACGAAATTTTATTTATTATTAAAAAAAAAAAAAAATGAATAAAAAAAAACAGATGCAATGTACCTGTCCACCCACTCCTCGCGCCGCCGATCGTCCCTGCGACCCTCTCGTGAATATGATTCGGGTCTTTCGCCTCTGAACTTGTCCCGTCTCTTCCGATCGTATTCATCGTCGGAATCACCCATCACAATGAAGAATTAAATATTGGGTTCTAAAAGATAAAATAGATGTTAAACAACGGCACGCGAAACAGTCTGAGACCACGTCGTCTTATGCTGCAACTTCAGTAAATTATGACTAAAGTTCGCAATTTTTTGATTTTTTTTTTTTCGTTTTATTAACGTTTGAATAGTTCAACGAACACTCGAGTATTTTTTACAACGATGCGCGACAATGCTGTAACGGTGGATTATTTCGTAGAAAATATTGTAACAGGAAAACCGATGGGCAGCGTCGCGGGGAACGCCGCTGCAAGTGTGCCGCGTGCACTGTTTAACCCCTTTCAAGATCGAAACGGTTTAACGCACTTCGAACGCGAATTTCGAACACCGAATGTATACACGACGGTGAATAAACGAAAACAATTTAGATATTGACGATAGTAGGCACAGTGGCTTCGCGTTTCGTTAAAATATTTACGGACGCATAGTCGGCATTCCAGGTCCTTGAATGTGACACGTTTGAATCGTCGGCTACACGGAGTCGTTGCGGATGAGAAAAAGAATGGAATGTATGGAACGTTCGATTACTCCGCTACGCGGACACTTGCGTGTGATCGTTGAGTTAAGTTAATGATCCGAAGTAACACCGTTATTCGAGTAATTTGTAGAACAAAAATTACACTCACTTGCTTCAGGGATTGCACAGCGCACGATATGCAGCAACGGCGAATTCCACCATGGAGGACGTCCCCACCCATTTGCATCCCAGGCCAGCGCCGAGGGAAAACGCGCGTCAATTTCGTAGCGCTCGAGTCGCGGGGGCACGCTACACAATTATGAACGTTTGCTCGGGTGATAACCTGAACTTAATCAAATTTTCACATTTGCGATACCAGAAAAAATGAATGAGAAGATAAGGTAATGCACTCCATTCGATCGGATTATGATCTCGGATTATCCGATACCAATGATAATTATCTATATCACGTGTTATTAAATGCATAAAAATCGATACACATACACTGTCGTCTGGCCTATTTAAATTTTGGCGCTGAGAGCTCGTTGATGTTCTACTCTTGCCGACTCTCGTCGTCGATATACTTTTTTTTTCATGGGATATATTATTTACCTGTCGCTTCTGAAGACGGCGAATTCTATGGATTATCGGATTATGTAGTACAAAGAAAAGCGTAGTATAGTTTGGATCTATGGAGAACTGTCACAACAACGTGGCCTTCCTACAAATTGTGTGTAAATAAAGTGAAACATGGAACGTGAAAACGTGTCGCAGGATGCTATCGAGACTATTGACGATTGTCCCGGTATAATTTTAGAAGAAAATACGCAATCGAACGAAGAGGTATGTAAAAAAAAAAAAAAACACATATATACATGCCTAATCGTAAAATCGTGACTCCACCCATGACCTCGCGCAATATTTTGCGTGTTCAGAATACGTGCAAACGACAGAGAAGACCAAAGAGAATTTTACACTTTTCCGATGGCGATATGGTCGAATATTCCTCGGAAGACGAGGCCGATACTCCGAAAACGGAAACTCAAATCGCCCCCGTTAATCCGGTACGTGTATTCGCCGAAAAAAATTCCGTTTTTCAGCATTTGATACCGTAATACTGTATTCTATGTGTTATTAGAAGTCTTTGCCTTGGATGCCCTGGGCCTGGTATCAGACTGTCTGGATGAGTTCCAAGCTGCTGCACGGCTGCGACTTTATGGGAGAAGCGCTCGCCGATTTCTTAGGCATAACATCGCCAAAATACCAATTTGAAATCGACGAATACAAGAGAATGCAAGCGATGAACAGCGAGGAAACCCAGAGGCAAGACGTGGAAATGGGCACCTGGAATGGACGACAGCAAAACAATCTGATTACGAATAGCAAAGTCGTCAATTTGTAATACAGCCGTCCAATGTCAATTGACAACATTTTTATCGTTTTCCGAAAAAGAAAAAAAAAAAAAAAAAAAAAGCGCCAAAGTTTATTCGTTAGTTAACGGGATATGCTGGTAATATATTATCGTTTTCGATACGCCTGGAATCTTCCATTATCTATATGAGTTGCTGAATTCTTCCAATTTTAATTGAATCTTCCTGCAGTATGGGAAACAAAGTTTTTTTTTTCTATGCAAAATAAATTCCGTGTATAAATGCTAATTTAAAATAAAATACAACTCTGTACAAGTCTGATATTCGGACCGCGACATGGTGTCTAATGGATCTTTGTTCGCAAAAATTTCATGAAATTTATCGATTTTTTTAATGAAAATGAGAAATTCTAGCGCCTTATTTTTTTTAACGATATTAACGAAAAAATTGAAAAATTTATGAAACTTCAAATTTATATCGTAAAATATTTGAAAGTTTACGTAATTCCGTAAAAAAATATTATTTAAGACGGATCGATCAAATTCTGCGATATTTTTAGAATTTTTCTTTAAGATTAAAGCGTATTTAACGAAATTACAAGAATTTTTCAAGATTCAAGCGAATATTTTTAACTTTTCGAAATTCCCATGACTGTTAGATACACGTGTCCGTTCCGATAAAAACGTATTTTTCCGATGTACTCGATGTGTGGATAAATGTTCCAAGAACATTTATCCAAAATCGATATAACGCACCGTAACGCCTACTATGTCTAATCTAATCGTACAATATAACTCGCGAGATAAGAGTTCCGATTTAAAAAAAACTCCTTCGGATTTTGCCTTTCATGAAGAAGCAACGCTTTACTCATCGACATCTTTGTACATAAATTTGTATTAACTAATTGTACAATATTCGTATTTATTAACTAATCAATAATGCAAACAGTCTTTGACGATTAATACCCGAGCGGTGGAGCGCGCATTCGATGAAATAAACTACCGGCATCTCAAAATATAAAGAACGATCTTATCGACTTGATATTTGTGTGTTTTTCATTTTGTTTTTCTTTTCTTTTCGTTAACAAGAGTCAATGACCAAACGAATAATTGCGTTGGAAGAATAAATTATATTCGTAATTACTCGACGATTCCGACGATCATCGATCGAAACGAAATTACGCCAGAGGACCGACTTTTCTTTTTTTTTTTTTTTTTTTTTACGGCTTAGGAACCTTTCCGTACGTGTGCTGGCGGCGAGGCAAAGTAATTCGTGACGTTTAGTTGGCACACAATCCCGAGAATTCACTGTTCCGGAACGAATCGGTGTAACGCGCTCGTCAATACCAATAACGAACTTTGTAGGCCCTGCGGCAAGTGCCTCTGCAGCCACGCGCCCTTGTATTGTTCTATGTGCGCTAACATCTTATTCGCGATGTCAGTTCTGAACGTCGGCGGAAGATTGCAAACGCCTAAATTAATAACTGCGAGACCCATGTTGCTGTTTGGATTAACACCG
The DNA here is from genome assembly GCA_934046635.1 of Buathra laborator. Taxonomy (NCBI): domain Eukaryota; kingdom Metazoa; phylum Arthropoda; class Insecta; order Hymenoptera; family Ichneumonidae; genus Buathra; species Buathra laborator. The sequence continues at coordinate 17,059,152 of OW203892.1, forward strand.
ACGCCGATGAGAGTCCTTCCGATTCTACACGCGGTTAGCATGAGATCAGCGGTTAGCTGTAATTCCTGCATCTCCATCGAGCCGAACTTCGACGTCACGTTTCCCTCGTACAACGAATGAGTTACGCGCTTTATCTGCTTCGTCATTTTCTAAAAAAAAAAAAACAAATTCGATTAGTTAAAAATGAAATATAAGAAAATTACTACACAGTTTGCGCGACGAAATGATTATACGTACTGCAAAAAGATCGGCCGAAAGATACTCGAGATTAACGTTATCGGGATCGGTAAGCAATCTGTAGAGCGTCGATCCCCGATTGTCCGGTATTTGTTGCAAATCTTTCGAGTCCTGATTTTTGCTCAAAGTCAATACCAGCGTATCGACTCGTCCCAATTCGAGAATAGCATCGCCGATCTTGTGTTCCAAATCTTGGAATACGTGAGTGTTTAGTATATTTGTTATCGATCGTTGGCTATAAAAAAAAACGAAGAAACGAGTTATTAAGATTCGTTGCATGACTCCGATACGATTATATACCGCGGGAGACAAATTTAAGTGCGAAACTCACCGTTGTTTCGCGGACAAAACCGAATCGCAGTGTTCGTAATTATCCGCCTGACAGAGATCGATATCCGTGGATGGATTCCAGGCGAGTCCCGCGCCGATGAGATATCCGACCCACGAAAAAGGATGCGGAGTCAGATGATGACTACCCGACCAGTGGGCGACAACGATACCGATCGAATCCTGTTCCAGCGCAGTTTTTACCGCGTTTTTCGTATTCGCGAAAGTCGACGCCGGACAACCGGCCAAACTGTTGTAAGACGCCGTTCCGGAACTCGGCAAAACGTTGCCACCCGCAACTTTAAAAGGGTCCGTCCATTCGGAAAAATCGTAATCGGCCTGAAAAATTAAATTCAATGTTAATGGAGTTTATAATTTTTTAAAACAATTTTTAGTTACTCCGTTCACTCATTGCATGAATTTAACGGCGATAAGACGAATGATCACGTTGACATTTTTTTTTCTTTTATGAATTCTAAATTTTCAATTAGAAAGTATTACTTTGGAACCGATGACATTCAGTTTCCAAGGTATACACCTTGAAGTTGAGGTCTTTTGGATTAGCATACCGGATACTCTACTGTTTTTTAGTGTATGAAACGTGTTTGCAAAAATTGGATAGAAATTTATGATAAAAAATGTATCTACTGCATGAGGACGTTAAAAAAATTAATTATAGTTGCAAAACTGGATTCGGGGTTCAATTTATGGAGATAGAATTCAAGAAACAAATTGTACTCGCGAGCACGCGATTCAAGAGCGTAAAACAAATCTCTTTAGATCATTGAAAAACCAATAGTTTGTTATTTTCAATTTTTTTCGTAATTTTTCGCGATTTTTTTTAATAGTTAAACGGGGCAATTGAAGGTAACGACTGGTCGAAAAATTCGGATGTATATTTACGTCCTCCGTACTTGAGGGATTAAGCTATCCTAATGTTCGATCGTTTTTTTTCTCGTAAATTTGCTATTTTACCTGAAAACCATATTCCACGAGAATAACGTTACTGGGAACGCTACGGAATTCAGGTTTGGAATGTAAACCATTGGAACAGAGCAGAAGTGTCGTATCGGAATTCAAATTAAGAATATGCCAGAGCTCTTGAAGGCACGAATATGATTTGAAGACTTCGGACATATCGGTCTCTACGGTCTCATTGATGCTTAAGCTGAGATCGAGATTGTCGGGCTGAACGAGTAAACTCGCTAATCTTGGTCCCACGTGAACGTAACTCAGACTTGGAAATGTAGCGAGTAGTTCTTGAAAAACCGGCCACATTTGCGTGAGATGACGTTGGCTTACGTTCGAATCAACATCGAGTGCCGGTACGAGTTCCAAATGTCGGTCTCTGCAAGTAGAAATAAGTTAAAAAAAGAGTCCAAAAATATTTAGCTATATAATCGTCGTTTTAATAATTGATAATTATAACTAAACAAAAAAATGCACTAATAATACTTGACTATTAAATAATTAATTAATCAATTTTTTTTAATTATTATTTTCTACAATTAAGAATTATTATTAATTGTAATAATAAAAAACTAATAATAAATCGCAATTTTAATATTAATAATTTTTTACTTTACATTTATTTACAACGAAAGCTTAAAAGCAAAAAGGCAATAAATACCTGCAATAACGATCGAGTGTAACCATCTCCGATCGCGAATAACAAAGCTGCCAATCGCAGCTCGGCGTTAGTCTGGAGTACAGGTGCAAATGAGATATTTTGAACGACGACCAAAGATCGATGGTGTACAACAAATATTCCAACGTCGGTATCCGGCCTCTTGGCGATATATCCAACAGTATTGCTCTGTGCATGAATCTCGGCTCGTCTTTTATCAATACCGCTTCGATTTCGCATATCTCGGGAACTTCGGGATTTTTGCTTAATCGCAATATCTGGACGAAGGTACACACCGCATAGTGTAAGCCAGCGAGGCTTCCCGCACTCACCTTTATCGAGTTTTGGGATATGTGAAGCTGATAACCGTCCGCAACGTTAAACAGCTTTCTGTTTACAATACACTCGATTCTGTTGTCGCCTATCGCACGACCCGAACCCGGTTGTACCTCGCCGATTTTCACGTTGTGCCCGAGTTCTAGTAAGTGCGTTCGGCTTATTTCCCATACATCGAGTATCGCGTGAATAGATTCGCTGCCCTGAAAAACGAATTAACGAAAATAAAAAGGAAAAATCGTAACGATCGTCCGGAGAAGGAAAACAATTTTAAAAATTAAATTCATGCAATAATTTACCTGAATAATGGATATGAAGAGTTCTTTTCCGGCTATGAAAGGTGGTGAGGTATTCCCTAATTCGAGAACCGTTTTGGGCTCCGGCCATATAAGATTGTAAATGCCGGATTTATCGAGCAACGATCTCACAGGACTCTCGACGCTTTGTTCCCGTATGGAAATGTCGTACAACGGATCCGTTGATTTGGCCGAATCGATCGACAATTGACTCATATTTGCCGACATACTTTTTTGACAAAAATTCGAATCCGTAAACGCCGTCGTCGCATTGTGAATGTTTTCGTTTTCCTTGGCAATCGAATTTGGCACGAGGCGCTGCATCACCGATTGCATCGCGGGTTTGCTACGCGATAAATCGTATGGGGTTTTTCCGGCGAATGTTCTGCAAAGGAATAATACAATTTTTAATAATTCTATTATTGAGGAAAATAATGTTAATGCACGTGGAGAACATTTTTTACCCTTGTAACGCTCGTATGTGAGGATCAGCTCCGGCCTGCAGTAATTCTTGGCAAATCGCAACATCGCCGCGATTCACGGCATCGTGCAACGGCGTTGCTCCGCAACCGTTCTCCGAATTAACGTCTGCGCCACGATCTACTCGAAGGAAATAAAGTTGTAATAACACAAACATCAAAGAAAACATTTATAGGGATATTCTGTTATGTAAAATTCTGTTATGTGTACCCAGTAAACATCCAACTATCTCTTTGTTTCCATAGCAAGCCGCCCAATGCAGAGGAGTGTTTTTACTGCCCTCGGAGTCCCACGCATTAACGTCGATGCCGGCAGCTAATAATTGTTCTACTCTATCTATTCTGTAAATAAAAATCGGAGTTACAAGTTTACAGCGTTTATGAATAAATGTAAATCGTAAAATCTCTTGACTATCATATTACCATATATACCTCTGATAAATATGTTTTTATTTAATTTTTTTGTTGATGGAAAAAAAATTCTTTAAAAAATGTTATGTAAGAAATAAATAAAAATATTGATAAAGCCAAAGATAAACATATGTTAATTAAATTAATCAGCGTCTGAAGTAATATTAAATTTTCGAATAAAAAAATATTAAATCAAATTTTTAAAAATAAATTAAAAAATTTCATTAATTAATTTAATTTTATGAATTAAAATATATTGCAAGAATATGCAAAAATCATTATGATTTGAGAAAAAAAATTAAAAAATTAAATTTAATAAAAAAAAAAAAAAAAAATTGAGAAAAAAAATGAACGAAAAAATAAATAGTTAACTTACTCCGAAGCGGCAGTGGCTCTTAGCAATTCTTCAACATAGATCAGGCGTATGACGTCGCTTGCTGCAAGATCTACTGCATTAAGCCCATGTGTATTTTTTATCGCAGGATCAGCGCCGCAACTAAGCAAAGTCCGTACAACGTCTACCTGGTTTATCTGGTAAAAATAAAAATTACGATATTTGAAAAAAAAAAAAAAAAAGTGAATGGATAATTTTTTTTTTGTTTTTCAACTATGTCTTACCTTTGAAGCGTAAGATAGAAAGGTTCCTTCCTCAAGAAAAGGTTGATTCAGAATTTCATCCTTAGTTACACCGTCTCCCGTATTGCCATTTTCACCTATCGGAGCATAAAGTAAAAAATACCGAATTTCGCCGAACGAAACATTGCGTTTGATGAATTTTGTGACGAAAGAGCCATTGCGCGATATTCATTTATATTCAGAATATCGATAAAACTTTGGCGTCATCGAGACGCTAAGGTAATAAAGCGGGAGGTTATACAGTCGATTTTTGTGTACGTACATGCACCGAGGAGCGATCTAATGATGTCGGTGCGACCGTGTTCTATAGCAGTACGAATATCCTCGCATATGTCTTGCATTTCTGTCTCCTTTCGATAATACCTTATCGTTAATATTGCTGCATCCTTATATTTTACGATAATATAATATTTATAGTGGCCCCGGTGTCCTCGGCTGTCAAATGTATAAAATATACTCAACACAACAATTGTTTTGGAGGGGAAACAAATGCCGACGAGAGGCGCGCTCATTCGATTAATCGATTGTTCGAGATTCGATAGTATTTTGTTTCTGTACCGTGCCGCGCCGCGAGGCCCGCGCCGCCGTTGTTATTGTTTCTTGTTACCTGTTGAAAGCGAAATAGCACGAGTGCTCCGAAAAAGAGTGTTTGTCGATCGCGAGTTTGTTCGATAAAAAAAAATGCCTGATGAGTTCTTATCTCAAATCCGGTTTATTCTTTCTCGCGTTGTGCACCGTCGTTTTCCTGCTTTTCGTGAATATCATCGAGAGATATATAAACAAAGCCAATTACGTTGTACACGAAATCGGCAAAACGGACAATGTTTTGTTCGATATCGAGAACAGCAAAAGATTACTCGACCTCGAAGACTTCGAGTACATTATTCAACCACCTTGCAACTCCACCTTTCTAACTTGGATCGTAACGTCCTACGCGGGTGACGCGGCTCCGCGTAGCGCGCTACGCCGAGCGTATGCCAATCAGGAACTCAACAAATTGGGAATAACGCGTGTATTCTTACTCGGTCGTCTGGACGATGCGGCACAGAGAAAAACCGGCGTAATTCAAGCCGCGATACAGAACGAAGCTGAACGCTTTCGCGACATCGTTCAAGGCAACTTTTACGAAGCTTATCGTAATTTAACTTACAAACACTTAATGGGTCTGAAATGGGCGACCGATAAGTGCAATGCTCGATATATCGTGAAGCAGGATGACGATATCGTCGTAAATATGTACGATCTCGTCGAGAGACTAAATGCGTTTAAAACACGCGAAAATATATTCGCGGGATATGTTTTGAAAAATATGAAACCCGTGCGCGAACCGGCGAACAAATGGTACGTTACGGAGAACGAATTTCGCGGCGATGTTTATCCGGAATTCCTGTCCGGTTGGTTGTATCTCATCGATCGTGATTTAGCTACTAAGATCGTTCGCCACAGTTATAAATGTAAAAAATACTTTTGGATCGACGATGTTTTTTTAACGGGAATTCTTAGGCAAGAATTAAAAATCGATCTAATCGATATGCACGAAATATACACGACGGATTTTAGATATCTGAGTTGTTGCATAAAAGGGAAGGAAAAGGGACTGAAATGCGAGTTCTCTATCGGGCCAAACGGCGGTGAGATCGAACTACAAGTAAATTTTCGCGATTTCGCCGAATTTTGTCAAAATCGATGCGTTCCGCGCTCGAAAAAACTTTCCGTGAGTAAAACATGCGTCGTTGAGGCCAAACATTCGAAAGTACAGATGGGTAGCGCTAAAATAGAATCCGTACAATTTATCTAATTTTGTAATGCGAACGAATTAATTGTGCCAATGGCTTCCGAGAATTTCTCACGTATGAATATGAAGATCGATCGAAGTTTTGTACGATTTTGTTACATTCGGAGTAAACAATATCGATTTTATTACCTCAAAGTATCTATAATATTATTTTTATTTCGTCATAAGAGGAATTACTGATCTATGGATTTCGAAAAATCCTCAAATTAATATATCAATACGACAGACGTTAGTTTCGTATTATTTTTTTTATCTTTTCAATAAACTGATTAGATTTCCGAGTTATTTTTTTAACGAATCTAAACCAATGGGTAATTTAAAAAATAAAATAATATGTAAATACGATAAACGTAAGTTTCGCGCGATTTTGTTATTTTTTAAATAAACTAATGAGACTTCGTAATTATTTCTTGGATAATCGCAGATTAATGCACGATTTAAAAAATAAAAGTATCGAGGTCCGTTTTATTGAAAATATAGAGGTTTTATCTTATGTACATCGTTCAACAGGTATTTGTTTTTTTTTTGTTTTTCGTTTTTTTTTTTTTTTTTTTTTTTTTTAATCGGCGAGAAACGACAAACCTCGCATCCTCATCGTTTCGTTTTTTTTAATTTAAAAGTTGCGCCGAGACAGAGATGATCGCTGCCCACTATGGCGTTCGGTATCGTAGGAAGTTTTTTGCATTCGTTTACCGTCAACAAATTGTATCTATCGATGGGTTCGACACCGTTGAAGAATATATAATCAACGGTGATCCATTTATCTTGATGCGTCGTCGCTTCTGCTTCGCCATAGATATTCGTGTGCTGATAAACGCTGTATAACTTCAACGGATGCGTCACAGCGCCGGACGAGAATTTGGCGTATTGTCCTTCGACTATTTTTACTTTCTGATACTCAGTCGTACGTGTGTTAACCTCGTCCTTCTTGTTCGCCGTGCTTTTGCTTTTCGCGAGCAGATCGGCGCGATGTTTCTCGTCGTCGATATTGTCAATCTAAAAAAAATATAATTTAAAAGATCGAAACAACGAAAAAAAAAAATATATATTAGCCGAAACGACGTTTCGATCGATTTACCATAGTAATCCCTTCACCCTCGCCGCGAAAGCGTTTCGTCAAAACGTTAAAATGCTGACAATTGTCGGTAACGAATAAACACGGCGGGATCAACGTATTTCCGAGACCGCGTATCAACGCCGGTTCCAGAGTACGACCTTTGCCCTTATAATCGAAAGAGCCTTCCGTAATAAACCTATAGACTCCCGTATGCGGTTGAAGATTGAAGTCTCCCGATAATATTATCGGATGATATCGCGGACCGTCTCTGGACGAAGAATCAATCGTAATAATAACGTAAAAAAAAAGCAACAAATACAATAATATATTAAAAGGAGTTAAAAAAAATTACAAATCTATTCTCACTTCGTGAATTCGATGAAAGCTATTCTCTCGATCTCGGCAAACAACAGCTGAGTCTGCGCGAGTCTAACGTCGTCGCGTTTTGGATTGTAGAGCAAATGAGTCGTCGATATAACAACGTGAGTCGTCGGCGATTCGACGAGTGAAAATTTCGCGATGAGAGCGACGTTGTCGCGATTGAGGAGCTCGACGCCCGACTGGTATAGTTCGACTTTCGCGTGATCGACGAGTTTCAGCTGATCGGCTTTGTACAACAAAAGCAACCCGTCTTGTTTGTCGTTCGTTCGCTTTTTGTACAGATACTCGTAGCCGGCGGTCTTAAACGCGGCGACGAATTCCTCGACGTGGTCGACCTGCATCTCTTGGAGGCATATTACCTGCGAATCATATTAGTCAATAATTCTGCTGGATATATCGAATTTCGTCGTTTTTCTTCTTGACGATTATTTTCAACCGACATTAGCCTTTGCTTTTAGAATTTCCTGCTGCAGCAGCACCTTCCGTTTTTCCCAATAAAGCGCCTGGTCATTGTGCTCACGATATAGATAAAGGTGATTGTCCAGTAGTATTTGCGCGAGAATATTGTAGGAAAGTATTCTCACTATGAAATGACTTTCCTGATTCACCGGCGGCGTCACTGAAATAAATGAATAAATAAATATTAATTAATAAAATAAACAATAATAAATAATGATAAATATAATAAATAATAAAAATAAAGTAAATAATGAAAAACAATATTAAATTTAAAAAATGAAAAAAATCTTTTTTTTTTTTCACTCGCACAGCAAAAAAAATTAAAGATGTGTAACAAAGCGTGCGAATCTCACCTGCCATGAAAGATCTCCATTTGCGTATAGTCTTATATTTCTCTTTAGTCATAGATATTTTATGATCTTTTTTCCGTCCCATCGTCAAATCCGAGTCGATATCATTGATTGTTTTTATAGAATCGTCATCGACTCGTAACCCCGTCAAGTGTTCCGTTATATCGCACGTATCCGTTGCTCTATGATTTTGAGCGTTGCAACTGTTGACGAATGGTTTTATCACCATTCGTTTCAGGTCCTGTCGAACGTCAGAATTCGACATAGAATCGGCCAAATCAATGGAAGTCGAGTAAAGAGCGTCCGGAGCGGAAGAACTCTTTCGTAGTTTTCTTAGCAACAAGTTTCTCAGCGGTAAGTCCGTCATATGAATAATCTGCAAGGTTCACGTAGTGCACAATTTTCAAATATGCTTAGCAGCAAATACGAAAAAAAAAAAACAACAAACTCGTTTATACGCGCGATGAGAGCAGTCGATTAAACGAGAGAGGAATGTGCGATAAGATAAAATCGTGACACGCGAGAGGAAAAACACACGCGGAAACAAAGGTGCGAATATCTCGCGAAAATTTGCCAATGTCCTCTGTAAACGGAAAACAAATCGCGCGTTGGAACGTTAGTGTTTTATAAATTGAATTAACGAAAAGCGCGTGAAAGAACGATTCAATACGTGCACGTCATTACGAAGTGATCGGACGACTTCTCGTCCTTCAAAATAATCTTGCATATAACAAAACCGTTTCCTCTCCTCTATACTATCGAAAAAAAAAAAACACACACACGAGTTACCTTGAATTCTTGATGAAACGTACCGATGTGGACGTTACGGCAAACTACTGCACTAACTACAGACACACTTGCCAGCAGTCTGGTAGTTGGGATCATTTATTCGAACGAATTTTTCTTAACTTTGTCACGAAAACACGGGGTATTGCCAATTGACGCGACCTATGTTAATTAGATTATAAAGACGATAAAAAATAATAACAGTGTATATGTTATTGTCTCGACATTGCCACGGGACACCCACGCATCTTTGTCAGATCGAGTTAGGTTACCGTTCAGCAACCCCCCGCCACAGCAAAGGTCACGACTCACGACTCACGACACTTTTCGAATGTCTCGGTTGTTACACGCGATTTGACTATTTTATAATCCCCGATTAGCCGCGCGCGTGTATGCGTGTGTCTGCTCGTTACACTACGAGCGAATAAGATCACTGAACGGCATGTGCTTATGTAGACACAGGTTAACCACTTGGCAGGAAGAATGAAACACGCGGCCGTACGTCGTTGCTGCAGCCGACGACGCGAACCGTCGAACTGAAGTTCGGGTAGCGATTTCGTGTGTTGTTGTTCGACAGACCGAAAGAACGTGAACCAGCGCCGTGGATCCTTGCATGCCGCAATATAAAGAGACTCCGTGCAATAAAGAGTCGTCTTTTACGCGGTTAAAGGTTACTACCTACAATACATTCGGTCGCCATACAACGTTACCAAACGCACAATGGTACTTTTTTTTATCGATGCTAATGACACGAATCTCCATAGAGGTCCCTTTTCTTCGTCGTTCTACGATAACAACAACAGCCCGTTGTCGTCGATCTCGCCGTTTTTACTCCGCGCGCGCGCACACATGTGTACATTCAATAGTTGGCGCCATTCGACGCAATTTTGGTTTACGAATATCCTCGAGGCGTGTACTCCATTTCTTACGATTGTGTTGGAGAAAAAAAAAAAGCGTTGAACTCTCCGTTGGCAGACGATGACCTCGTTATCGATCGATCAACGAAATAATTACAAATAGTATAGGCGTATGTAGGCTATAGGCCATTTTTTTACATTCTTTTTTTTTTATTAAAAAGCAACATTTTTCCTCCCCAAAGGCACTAAAAAATCGATGTTTCGTTTCGTTCCAAGAATACAATATTTTTAATTGAACATCGGCGATTATTATTGATGTGTCGTTATTTTGTTTTTCTTTTTCTTTATAAAATTTCTCATTTATACAATTATATACTTAGCTATTCGAGACAACGTGAACGTTGTCAAAATTTACAATAATGTAATTTGTGCACACGATTGTACAAAAAGGCATTGATTTGTGTGTGTGTTTCAGTTTTGAGTCTTTACAATTCCCCGCTATCTTGTCATCCGAGACAAGAGAGATAATAGTCTATAATAAATAATTCTCGTAAATTTGCGCCATCGTCTCAAATCCTCTTAATGGATTTTACGGGCTTACGGCACGATGTCGAAAGAACGAATTTGCCAATCGTATTTTTTTTCATTTCGTACCACTAGAGATAAAAACGAATGTGAAAGCTTTCGTTATTTTTCAAAACCTAAATCGTCAATCTTGGATCGACTCCTCTCGCGAGACTACGTTGATCGTGAATATTGTTCGTTTCGTAAAATCATAAATCCAACAATATCGCGACAAAAACTGGTTTATAGTACGATTTTTTCGAAGATAATCGATTAACGTCGACTCGGGATGACTGTACGAACATCCGAAGTTGAAGAAGCTAATTTTTCATTGTAAACAGTACGACAATGACCCATTATCTGCTGCCGATTTTTCGCAAGCGATTTCGTAATAATTACATCGACGCGCGAGCAAACAATTCAGAAATAAATGCACCGTCATCTATATGCGTGTTAATCCCCATTGAATATACTAATGATAGTTCCTCGTTATTTAAATAACAAATTCGTAACTTAGAAAAAAAAAAAAAAAAAAAAAAACCACACGAATTTTATGCGATATATTAATCTATAAATTTTCGAATCATAAATTCGCCCGCAAATATAAACGCACCTTAGCGCTCCGATATATAAAAAAAAAAAAAAAAAAAAAAAAAATTCGAGAGTTTGACGAGTCGTTGTCGTATCGTTATCAACAAAATGTTACCGGGATATACGCCTTTACGGTATATATGTCGCCGTTGTTTCATAAATTGTCCTAATACCATTATTCACCTATTTATGACGGAATTCGCTTAAAGTCAAACGGCGCTCTCGAGAAGGCTAAAGGCCGCGCCAAGGGCCCAACTTAGTTCGTGACCGTTGAGTTTTTTATACAGCTGTAATGTGAGAAAAATAAGTGTTCGTGAGTATATGACGATTCATGGTTTCGCGAGTCGAATAAACGCGGATACGGAGATACTTACGTATAATTTGGTTTTCGGCTCGAGTTCGAAGCCATCCTGTAGCAAAACCCATATGAATGTTAAGTCCAAACAAGTGTACGGTTGCTCGGTGTTCGGGTCTTCGCACGCTTTCATAGCGGCTTTGTGGAAAGCGTCGACTGTGATTATTCCACCGGTAAGCGGTTCTATTAAACCGGCCTGTGGCGATTAACGACGAAAAAAAAAATGAATAAATAAAAAAAATGAATTATATAACAACTTTATAATAAATAAATTTCGATTTCTCACCTCCGTAGCTCTGTCGAAGTAATACGAAAAAGCGTAAACTTCGTGTTCCTTCAATCCCTTGGGTTTGTTTTGTATGGTACCGACGTAATGCTGAATTATCTTTCGGCATTCGGCAAACCGTACGATCGGTTTGTCCTCATCGGCACCGGCGTAAATTTGCGTTTTGACGATTTTGTGCGCCGGTTTCGTCGGTCCCCTTACGAGAAAATTTTGACCTCCGTAATTCCACTCTTTCGTTATTATGGGATTTATACATTCCGAATGAATTTCTATCGTTTTATCCCGACTAACTCCCTCGAGATTCATTCCGTGTGTGAGAATTTCTTTTCTCGCTGCCATCAAACCCATTCCGAGATAACTGTGCGTATAAATGCTCATGTTACTGCCGAACGCGTTTATCGCGTAAACGTGTTTCGCCAGATGCTCGATGTCCGATTCGCCCGGAGCAAAAGTCACCTGCGTCGAACCACCGCCGAGATCGAGAGCGGCGACTGTTCCGTCGGACGCTCGTCCCGTGAGACGTTCGAATAAGAAGTTCACCGTGAACCACGCAAATATACCTTCGTCCGTACCTTCCATTATCGAGACGGAATTTTTCGTCACGAGAAAGCCGGACTCGTCGAAAAGTTTTTTACAAGCGTCGAGTATCGCGTTCGCCTTTTCTTTCGGAAGCAAACGGAGTCCGGCCGTTGCTCTCATCGTCAGTGGCGTATTTGCCCATTCGGATCGCGGTATCACCGATTTCGCTTGATCCAACAATCCCGATAGTGTTTTCGCCCCTTTCGCGGGATCGTCGGCGAACGAACTCAGTCCCGGCTTCACGTGAGTGTAGAGCTCGTGATCCAATATCAAATTGCCGTTAAGCAGAGACGTGTGAAACGTAAATGCGAGCAATCGACTACCGGTCGATCCCGCGTCAACGATTATTACGTAAAATGGTTTATGAAGATTGAAAGAATAGGCCAAATTATCCAGAGCCGCTGTACCCATTCTCACTGGTTTTAGATCATTCGCTATGGCGATGTAACTGAGAAAAAGACTTCCGAGAACAAAAACTGCGATAAAGTAGGTTCTTCTGCTAAATCGATTACTGGTTTCCTTCGCACGGGATGCCATCTCACGCTCTTTCCTGATGTCATTTTGCGCGTTTAACTGAACAAAAAAATCATAAGCGTTAAAATATTTTGCCAATAAGTAAAACTTTGCTGTAGGAAAAAAAACGAAAAAACATTTCATCGTAAACATTATTGCATCATTTTTTTTTTTTTTCTTTTTTTTTTTTTTACTGAAAACCTGAAAACTTTGCGCGCTCCGTTCTTCGATTCAATGGAGTTTACATAGAAAAACTTAAAAAAATACTAAAAAATTTTTGGATTCAACGCACGCAAGATAAACGTTTATCGCGTAACCATTTTTTCTAGCGTAGAGTGAAACATCTGAATTTTAAATGACGAACAGCCATTCCGCTTGAATTATCTTGCATCCATAGTTTTCAGAGATAACGATGCATGAAAAAGGACAAAGGCCTTTGTCTCGTGAAACAAACAGAATGGGTTTGAATCGAAATAGTTGTTGATTCTTGTATGAGGTCCTAAACAAATTTGACAAACGCGAGATACGAGATGTGATCAAATAGACGATACATATATATATCGTTCATAACCTTCGAAAAAAGACAAACGACAACAATTCGCGGTCGTGCAAACAGCGTTAAGTGCAGCCGTGACAACAATCGTTTCTAAACTTACGGGCGTGTATAGCATTTAGCCAATGCCAATAATTGGCGGGGGAGAGGTCAACGGCTTTTCGTTTTAGTATAAATATATCGCGGAGAATATGAGAAAAGTCGTCACTTTCCCGGGCCTGTACGGGCCATTGAGAGTGCACGATAAACGTGTTCTGTCATCTCGCTTCGCGTGAAGTCACGTGGCCCCCGCGAATAGTCGAAAGTCAACGTGCGACAATAATAATCACTCTTTACCACTTGTCCGGCACGATAACAATTAACCTTTGGACTCTCATCGACCGATCGATATTATTTTTTTTTCGCGTACTCAGTATTGAAACTACGCAACCGTTTGACGATAAATCGTTTCATCGTATGCAAAAAGATAGATATAACATTGTTAACACGAAGATTATTGCGAAACGCACCTTTCGTTGCCTCACTTCCATTTCGTTTTTCGACGCGGAACGATGAAACACTGTGTAGTGAGACGAGAGACGATTTGCCGCGGGGACGTCGGCCGAAAATCATTAAAAGTCAAACTCAACCGCGAATAACACCGGGGAACAAACGGCCCTTTGAAAGACCACGACGGAGCGGCGCGTTTTTCCCCCCCTCTTCCTTGTCGCAGATAATCTAGCAGCAATGTTCCTGTAGAGTCATCGTGACATGGCGGCGGAGATAACGGTTCAAGGTTCCCGCTTAACTATTGACGGGGAGGACACGCACTCGAGCCTCTCCTCTGTCATATATGTCTAGCGTGCTCATGATTGCGTCATTTATCGATAGATGGGAAGGCCGATGGATCACATGCTGTCGACATGCGTAGAATTGCAACGCTGATTTAGACTTTCCGCGTTTTACCGAAGTTCGCCGATAGACCTCTCCCGATGCTCCGATTTAGACATCTCGGCTTTCTTGGCAAAAGTTTGCGAAACATTGCGAATTAAGCACTAATTTCGCAGCGCTTGCTATATTCGTGCGGCGTATAAATGATTATGTATGCCTTTCATTGTTCGCGATGTAAAAAAAATGATTACAGACATTTCAGTACTCAGCAAGGATCGTATGTTATTTCAACGCGATCACGCAAACGTGCAATCTTATCGTCGTCCGAGACGATATAAGTATGAGACGATCGTGTTGAGGAAAAAAAATGATTTACCGCTGTCAAGAGTATCCCGAAGTATGATCGATTATTAATCAAGTTCGTTAATCCTAACCGCGTAATATGTATTTCCTCAAAGTAATAAAGATTATGAAATCATATTTGACGTTATCATTTGCATGCTCGTAATGAGGTAAAAATTGCATAATTGTTGATGATTATTAAATCGCTCTAAATCGAATAAACGAAGCGACCGTAATCTTATATCGCATATCTAACTTCCATTCGTGCACTACAAGTACTGCGGGGCGGAGATAACGATTTTTTTTCGCCTTACAGCTACAGCTGTATCGATGCATTAACGAAATATGTTAGTAGGCGATAGTATAATTTTATCGTTCGTACGTTACACTCGATATCGAACTTTTTTTTTCTTTGTTTTTTATCATTATAGTTGATTCGTAACTTAATGGAATATCGAGAAATTGATAAAAAAAAACATATAAAGGCGACTTGGATCTACGGCTCGATCCCTTGATCGCAATAACGTAAGTAACTCCACCATTCAAGCCTCGACGTCTGCCTCATTCACGCGGCGGGGCGGGAGGTTAGAATTTTTATGGTTTCAAAAATAGATTTTCCGCTCGTCAAGCGGACATGTTAACGAGAAACAACAACTGGGCCGGTGTCAGGGTCTTTTCATTGTACTTTCTACGTCGCGCGAGTTTGCCTCACGAAAAATCGTGTACATTGTCCGACGTACTTGTAAAACCTTTTGGTTTTCGTCCGCACAATCGTTTCTTTGAATAATTCCGTAATATTATAATGAGCGACGATAAGTCGCTATCTCCGCGAGTGCCTATCGTAAACAAGTTTCCAAATGACATGGATACGTGAAATAGATTCGTGGCGCCGTTGCAAAATCTCGATGAATGGATCTTTAGAGAATTTGGAGCACAAGCAGTTCGAGTGATAAAAAAAAATGCGCGACTCCATTAGAGAGTTACGATGACTGTGCTGTTGTGAGCTTCGATTCCAAATTTGAGTTCTTTTTTTTTTTTTTTGATCTTAAGGTTTTCTTTGCGATCGAATTAAACAAATACCTACCGAAAATATGGCACATCAAACAATGGAAAAACCAAACAGTCTGCTTAAGCAGGCGGCAATACAAATCGGTGCCGGAGGCTCAGCTGGCTTCGTCGAGGTATGCATCATGCATCCGATGGATCTCGTGAAAACTCGATTTCAGCTACAGGTCAAAACTACGCAAGCTGATCCGATGTATTACACAGGTATATCTCGTGGATTAATGTGTAAATTTTACTTAATTTTTTTTTTTTTTTTAATAATTTCATAATTTTTTTTAGGAATTCGCGATTGCATGATGAAAATGTACAGAAGCGAAGGTCTCGGAGCTTTTTGGAAAGGAATCGTTCCTCCGATACTCGCCGAAACGCCGAAACGCGCAGTCAAGGTGATCACTGATCAATAAATCACGTAGCACTGCTGAATATTCATAAAAAACGATAATTTCAATTTTTTTTTTTTTTTTTTTTTTTTTCGTAGTTTTTCACGTTCGAACAGTACAAGCAATTTTTCTTGTTCGGCGCCAGTTCACCGACGCCTGTGGTGAGTTATAAAAAAAACATCGAATTTTTTCGGAGTATCGTAATAATGGATTTTTTTTTTTTTTTTTTTTCAGACCTTCGCTTGCGCCGGATTTTGCGCCGGTGTGACCGAAGGTATTTTCGTTAATCCATTCGAAGTTATAAAGGTACAACTGCAATCGAATCGCAAAAAGGTCAAAGAAAGTCCGTCGACGTTCGCCGTTACGCGAGAAATCGTACGGGCCAATGGCATTGGTTTGAAGGGCCTTAATAAAGGTCTTTCGGCGACTGTTATGCGAAATGGAGTATTCAATTGTTTCTACTTCGGCTTTTATCATTCTGTGAAGGGTTACGTACCTATAAACGAGGATCCGTGGTTGGAATTTTTCACGAAGGTACCGTAAACTTCGTTAAATTTCAATCGATCGTATCCCACATCGATGGGATCGCGAGCTCCGCGAAGACTCCCTAATTTTTCCGCTTCTTTCGTCAGGTCGCTATCGGTTTTACCGCCGGAACGGCCGCATCGTGTTTGAACATCCCGTTCGACGTTGCGAAAAGCCGAATTCAAGGACCGCAGGGAGAGATTCAGTATAGAGGAACTGTAACAACACTGTCCATCGTTTACAGAAACGAAGGGTACGCGTCGCATCGATTGCTCTCAATTTATATAACTGAAACGACAAATAATCGTACAATAACGATAATTTTTTATCGAATTAATTAATTCGTAATTATAGATTCACCGCTTTGTACAAAGGGCTTTTACCGAAGGTACTTCGTCTCGGACCCGGAGGAGCGATAATGCTCGTTGTTTACGACTACATGCACGCATTTCTCACCGCCGAATTCAGAGACTGATCGTCGAGTTTTCACGCCGAAAATCAAAGATTTTCTTGTCGTACGCGCCGATCGATCGATTGAAATATTCTCTTTTTGTAATTACTGCGATTTTATAACTGCTCTCGATAAGAATACATGTGTTCGAAATAAAAGTTTCGATTTATCGTCTATCGTTGACAATAGAAAGAAGCGATAGGCAACCGTGAAAACTCAATTAATCGTCCAGAACCAAATCCAACCATTTCTCGAGATCTATCGACTTTGTTGCTGTGGGTATATTCTTCGTTTTCGTTTCTGTAATATGAAATATTGCGATTTATCGTTGCGATTATCGTTGACGAAGATAAGTGAACTTGGTAGGTACCTTCGGAAGTTTTTTTTATAGGCGGAGCGACGCTGAAGGGATGAGATCTCACGGGTTCCTTGAGAGACAGTAGAAAGTCCAAATCCTCTTCCATATTTTGTGATGAATCTTCTCGCTTTTCTACTTCAGCAGATTTCGGCGGATTCTCCGACGAAGACGCGTCCGCACTTTCGCCGGTGCGCAAAGGATCGCAAACGGCCGCACTGCTCTCCGTCGTATCCTTTCTCAATGATTCCAGCATACAATCGTAAGCTTTTCTCGCCTGTTCTGCGGTGTTATTGATGCACGTAAGTTCATCCCTCTGAAAAATTACGGTAGTGCGATTATGAAGCCAAATTCAAGTTAAGGAATAAATAAAAAAATTGAAAAAAAAAAAACGGAATAAAACTTCGGCGTTTTCTTACCGCAAATTCTGGACGATCGAAATTACATACATTTTTGAGAAACACTTACATCATATATAACACAATATCTGCTATAATTTTTCAATTTAAATAGTTGAATTTTTTTTGTCAATTGTTTTTAATTTTATTTAACGAATATATAGAGAATATAAAAATGGTAAAAAATTGCATCGTTATTCATTTACTGAACCAAATAATAATTTATCACCTATAAAAAAAACTTTTAAATGCGTTTATTTTGGAAAATATGCTCTGTTCTTGTGCATAAAAAATAACATAGTTTTGGATACTCACAGTAAAATATTCGTCATCGACGTCAACGTACTGATTGTAGGGTATGCATTCGATGATTGTAGCCAAATTTTTGACGTCTACCGAGAAAAATTCTTCGTAAGCCGACGAGTCGAGAGTCCAATTTTTTTCTGACTTTAATACAAAATAATTGGAAGACAATGGAACATTGAGAAGAGTTTCAAAGTCTTCTCCAACGTTCGTGTCTTGCCATATCTCGTCAAGATCAGCCAAACACGCTGACGGCTGTTCGAGACGTCGCTTGGACCAAGTTGACGCTTCCACCTCCTCCTTTGGCACAAAAGGATCGGGATACGAGCCTTTGCCTACTTGCTTCCAATTGACGAAATTAGTGTTCACTTTCGCTGTCTCGGGTTTACGATTCTTATAGTACGCTTTCTTTTTGCTGTGTTTTTAAAAAAATAAATACGCGAATTATCGCGGGTTATTGACGAACGTGACATCTGCCATAACCTCTCTTTGTTGACAAACTTTACCTCGGCTTTGCTTTCTCCATCGTTATTTCGCGGATTGGTTATTCAAAACTGTCGAATGACTCGAAAACACTTCCGAACAAATGTAATTGCTTGTAATTACTTGATAAAAAAACTTGGGTTTCAATATTGTTTCGCGATCGCGTCAAATGCTCGAGTAGCGACTGTTTTTCTCCGCATGCATACACGACGCGCACACATGTTTTCTTCGTCGTTCTGTTTAACCACGTGCTTTTCATCGACGAATCAGAAATCGAGTAGAGCTGTGACGACGGAACAATTTCGAACAATGAGAGAACCGCGCGAAAGTAGTTGAAGAAAAACAAGACAACAATCATGACTGAAGTGTCAGACGACGCGGCGTGCGAGATATTTCGCGTTAACAATAATCTCTGCTCGTTCTCGCCATGCGGTGGATTCTTCGCGATAGCATATCAAACTAATTTGATCGTGAAAAAGTCCGAGACTCTGAATACTTTGCACTCGTACGTGTTCGCCGATATAATCGAGGTTAACTTTTTGTTTTGTTTACGCTTCTCGATATTCGCAACGGACATTCAAGTTACGAGACGTTATTAAAATTATTACGTATGGATGTATTCTATTATTGCAGTACATCGAATGGTCACCGGACGGTCAGTATGTAATGTGCGCAAATATAAAAAAAGCGATCGTTCAAGTATACTCCGTTCATTACTCCGAATGGAGATGCAAATTGGTGGAAGGGAGCGCCGGTATGGAAAGGATAACGTGGGCTCCGGACAGTATTCATATCATCACGACCGCGGACTTTAATGTAAGTTTATTGAAGAAATGGGTTTTTTACTTCAGATTCAATTATCTGTTTGGTATTTACATAGTCAAACAGTAATTGATATTCAAAATATGAAATAAAATATCACGTATTAGATAAATGTAAATAAAACGATTTAATGCTCAGCTTTTATCATTTTTCTTATTTGCGATTCAAATATCCATTCGGTTTCTTGATAGTCGTGAAGTAATTTATATTCAACATTTGAAACAAAATTAAAAAAATAAAATGTGTTTGTCCATTTAGCATTTATATCGTTTATTTTATTTACATATTTTATTTGTAAATTGTATGTAAAGTTAATTTTTATTTTTAAGTTCTTTACTTTTTTTTTACTTTTAAAATGAAAATATGAATTGAATACGAAAAGCTGTTATGTACAATTTTGATATTTTTTCGAACTTCAGATTCAAATATCCGTTTGGTCTCTCGATAGTCGGGAATTAATTTATATCCAAAACTTGAAGTCGAGTGCAAATAAAACCCTCGCGTTCAGCCCGAACGGCAAGAGTCTCGCGCTGGTAGCAACGGACGACGGAGTCGACAGTGTCGAAATCTACAAGACTGATGGATGGAAGATAAGCCGCGTGAGTAAAATTACACATAAAAAAAAAACGTATTTCAGTTAAATCAACGATTCTGTATTCCAATTAAGATATTTACAATGTTTCGAGATCCGCGACAAAAATATCGTGAATTTTCAACGTATTATCCATCGCGCAACTCGCAAGTTGCGCGATTTTCGATTTATTCGATTCGCAATCCCTTTGCGGCCGAAACGCGAGTCGTTTCACTGTAAAATGATGAGCTTTCGATAAATCATACTGCGCGTATGTTCGCCACGTGGCTTCGTCGTTCTCAAATACGATTTTTCGTATTTCGATATTTCCGGTATCGAAACCGATTGCCAAAACGTAAGAATCCGGCGAATAAGAGCAATGCGCGAAAGCTAAAGCCGTTATCGATGCATCTTTGATCTCTAAGCTCGCGGCGGGTTTTACGCTTTCGAGTTTTTTCGGATCGACGCTCCAAAGGCCGATTCTACCGTCGCGCGAACCAGTGGCAAAGTATTTCGAATCGTGAGTCCAATTGCAACACCAAATAATTCGCGCGTGAAGAGCATCGTTTTTAGAACTTCCGGCAACGATCTCGTATGCACCGTTCTCGTCGCTTCGATACAAAGTCCATCGTCTATCCCGCGAAACTGATACGAGATGCGAGTCATCCGGGGAAAATGCCATTTGCGTTACGGTTAAACGATGAGACGCGATCTTTTGGATCTGAGACCACGTCTTCGTACACCATATTATGATAGCCGAGTGTTCGGCGTTCGCGGATTTACAGGCGGTTGCGAAACGACTACCATCGTGTCGGCTCGCGATCGAAAATATTTCGTATCCGTGACCATAGAGTTTCTGCAATTCTGGCCATAAGGTGTGTCTTATCAATTCCTCTTCGGTAGGTGGGCGCGCGTAATCGAGATCGCTGACACGATTATCATCGTTCGATTCTTCGTCGAACGTCGCTTTGTTCGTGAGACCGAGCGCCGGAACGGATGCACCTTCGGCTAACTTTCCTTCCCAATCGTCGGTGTTTGCGACAGTGGATAAATATTTTTGAAACGTTGTCGGTGCCGTAAATACTCGAACGACCTTTTCCTCGGCACCGGAAGCGAATGTGTAGGATCCCAGCATCGCAAGACAACTCATATCGTAGCCGTGAACCTGCGGACGTCCTATTTCGTGCCAAACTTCCCCCGACTCGGAATCCCACGGCGCGTGAACTCTCGTTGTCTGATCAGCACTGGCGCTCAGTAAAAATCTATTTCAATGCAAAAAAAACGTTTAAATCGTTACGATAAGTTATATTGTGTAATTTTGAAGAATTAAAGAGTTCTTTCAGTCTTTTGAATCGCAGCGTTTATTACCGATTTGATTAATAATTCGTGTTTTTATTTTTAACGGAAAAACTCTTAGAAATGTAGTTAACTTTAAATATTAAAATTGAAAATAATAATATGAAAAAAAAAATAAATAAAAAAATTGAATAAACAAACAATGATCAGTTTGTTCCTTTGAAAAAACAGTTTCCGTCATTACATTCGTCAGTATTGTTGCAAACATCAAATTTAACGAAATCGCGAAATTTTGATTTTTTATTGAAAAATTATCATTTTTAACGTTAAGGGAGTACAACGATGATTCAGAAGTATCTCACCTCCCCTTTGGATCCCAGCAAACATCAACTACCCCTGAATAGTGTCCTGTGGGTCCCGTTCTCGGTACCCATCTTTGCACACTCCCATCGTATTTCCATAGATGAAAAGATCCCTGATAACTGTGAGCCAAAATACTCAAGCCGTCCGGCGCATATTTACATCCATAAAAACCCAACGAATTGCCGCCGACTTCTCCAACCCTAACGGCTTCGCGCCACACGCCTCCGCGTTCTGAATCTGCTTCCCAAACAATCATTGATTTATCCATGGCGCAAGATAAAAGCGCCGGCGGCGCAAATTTTTTTCCATTTTCCGACAATACCGGCGGATGCCAGTGCACTCCGTAGACCCAGTGCTCGTGGCCGCCGAGTATCGATTCTAACGTAATTCCATAATTAGTATTCCCCAAACAAAATCTTTTGATTCTCCGCTGAATTTCGGTATTTTTCTCATCGGCATTCTCCTCCTCCGCAATATGAATCTTCCAAAGACGAATCGTCGAGTCCTGCGATCCGGTCGCCAAAAAACAATTTCCCTGTGCGTCGTGCGTGAAATCCATGCATCGTATCCAATCTTCGTGATTATGGAGCGTTTGAACGGGAATTAATTTTATTGTTTCCTGGTCTGAGGATTCTTGGCAAAAAATGTGTATGCTGCAGTCGTCGATGGCAACAGCGAGGAGAGGAGTGTTGGAATTTGGTAAAAAGGAGAGACGGGCCTCGGTGGGGATTCGGCGTCCAAATGTCAAATTCTGTATTTTCTTCGTATTTTCCGCGGCGTTTCTGTGCCACAGGGCGAATGTTCCCTCTGTGCTTCCCGTGCATATCAACAATTCGCGTTTTTTCGGAGATTCTGCGATTTCTCGTAGATAAATACCGTCGGCAATGGTCAGGGGATTACCTTCGTCGAGAATCGATGTAGAATCGTAGGTTTTTCCGTTCGCGGTCCAAACAATCGCGTTGCCGTCTGTCGAAGCGGATAATAACTCGGTTTCGGGCTGAAAATCTTTCGTACGAATCCATCGGACGACGTTGACACGGGCTGTGTGTCTGTGAAGCGTTTGCGAAACTTTTCCGATGCCGCGATCGTTCGGATCGTATATCGCGACAGCATTGCACGCTCCGTAACAAACGAGCCCATTTTTTCCCCAGTCGGCGGCATTCGGGACGCGATTGCAGGCGCACGATATGTATGTCGTCTCGTTCATTGTTTACGACACGCGTAGTTTTTGTTTCTTTAATCGTCAAATTATAAATAATGTTGATAATTCGTCGGGCAATATAACCTCCGTGATGACATGTGACAACCGGCGCATACTTCGCGCAACGATACGATGTTTTTTTCTCGGAGCTTCACCGTGCCACGGAACATCGAGAGCGCTGTTCGCAAGATCGAACTAATGAGAAGAGTCTAAACTTTATCTAGTCGGTACTGTCGGCTTTTGGAAGATGCGAAATATTACTTGTACTTAACTCTTTGTACGAAGGGATCCAAGAACTCGATTTATCGATTCGGATTTATTCGAGCGAATTTCCAGTTCAATATCGCGCATAAAAAAAAGCTTCTCGACAATGGAAAATGTAAATTTTTTTTTCAAAATCAAAAACGCTTATAAATAAATCGAACTTTTAATCAAGTTTCTGATAAAATGATAATTACGTTTAACGCAACTCATAATACAGAGTACTTTTCCGTAATAATAAAATAATCGTCAAAGGAAAGAAAAACAACAAATTTGTAATTTGTTCCATTTGTTTTTTGAAATCGAGTTAATAACAACATTCTAATGATGTTTTCGATAAAACTATAATAACATACGACGTGAATTATAGAAGTTTTCAGTAAAAACAAAAGAATGTATAATTTTAATCGGCTCCCGAAAAACTCGAAAACTCAGACCGACAAATTGGATCCTCTTGATACGAGACGCACCTACTTCGATGATGTATTACGTACGAAGCTTCATTGTTTTTTTTTTTTTTTTAGAAGCTATTGTGCGAAAGATTGAGCGCAATAGACGGAGTTTCTTGGTCGCCAAACAGCGAATTATTATGTATATGGTGTTCGATAAGTGGACGAAGCAAATTGTTGATTTATTCGACAATAAGCGAGAGTCACGTCGGAGCTTACAGTCCCGAGAATTCCAGCGGCGATAAGTCGAATTCGGAGTCCAACAAAGGTCCTCGAGGAATCGATAAAATTGTTTGGAATCCGAGCGGACAGCTTCTAGCGATCGCCGCTTGCAACGAGACCGTCAGTATTTTCTCCGTTTTTATATAACAAAGTAACACTCAGACCCGTAAATCATAGATCGATAATTAAGGATTTCTTCATTAACAGATTGCCCTTCTGAATTACGTGACATGGAAGCCAATATTGGATTTACGGTGCGAACCTGTAATTGGAGAAACCGACTACTTGGGCAGAGTATACATAGAACGCGTGATCACTGCAAAGGATACGAACGTAAATTTTGGACAGGTCGACAAGCACACGAGTAAATTATCACAGCTAAAATTATTTTAGTTTCAAACATATATATAGATTTCAACCAGTCTATAAATAATAATGCTTTCTTCTTGTTTGATCCATTTTTCTTTTTTTTCATTTTTTTTTTTACGTTTTTAACGTTTTTAGTGGAAGAAGTGACCGATCGTCCGATAAACATTCCGATCGCAACGAACACCAATAACGACGGATTGTCCATTGCCGCCGTAGATATTTTCGAATTCAGTTCTTGCGGTCGTTATTTAGCCATAAGGCATCAGGTTTACTCCTCGACGTTGTGGATATGGGACATTGCGGAGGACAGCGTTGATCATTTGTTGCTCAAGAGATCCGTTTCCGGTTAGTCGACGATTTCTCGATTATTTCCGTGTGAATTCGTCACGCGATTTTTCGTAATTAAAATGTATACAATTCGTTATAACTCGCGGAGGCGTTTGCTGGAATCCGAATTCACCGCGATTGATGATCTTCGACGAGAGTCCTACGATCTTCGAATGGTGGGCCGGTCGCCAGGTGACGTGTTATCCATCGCCGAGAGGAATCACCGTTCTCACCGGACAATGGAATCCACGAGGGAAGATTTTGGCTGTTTGCGGCTACAACAAGACTGCGATAATGCGTCTTAACGAATGAGTTCGCCATCGATTTTCTTCTTTACACAACTTTTCTTTTTTTTAATGCAGTATATTTACATTTTCGACGCGCAAATCAAACAATAAACTATAACTATTCTTGTAAAAATGTTTTTCCACTTTGTTTGTGGTTTTTGTGTATTTTTTTTTTTTTCTTTTTTCAATCTTCCCGTCGTCGATCGACGAACGGAACTAATGTCCTAAGGCCCGATTACTTAATATCCACAAATACGCTAATTTATTGTGTTTGGACATTATACAAAAGCCAACGTTTCACATGATAACTGAATGTACGATTATTATATACGATAATAATGGTACACATTGTGAATAACGTCGCAGCCAAAGTATCGTTTCGTGGATCGTATTTTAATCGTATATTGCGCGAGATTAGGCACGATGCAGAAAAACAAAACAAAAAAAAAACGAAAAAAAAAAAAAAAAAAAAGAAAACGTAACGATGATTAAAAAATTGATCGAAGATTATTCTAGTAATGTATGTATCGACGAACTATGAGGGATGATCGATAGCCGCGTGAGTGCCGAGATCCGCTTTGTGGGTAAATTTTTTGAAACAAACGTTGCACTCGTGACCGCGTTCCGTATTGTGAAACAAAGAATGTTTTCTCAACGACGATCTTTCGCGAAATGCCTTTGGACATGTTTCGCACTCGTACGGTCGTTCACCGGTGTGTACGAGAACGTGACTATTCAATGTTGTTTTCTGGGTGAAGGTTTTCTTGCAAACGAAACACTCGTAGGGACGATCACCCGTGTGAATCAGCATGTGCTTCTTGAGACTCGATTTTTCTCTAAAAGTTTTGCCGCATATATGACAAGCGTGACGCTTGTCCCCGGTGTGCACCAGCATATGAGAATTCAGTCGCGTTCTCTCGCGAAAAGCCATGTCGCATAATTCGCAAGCGAAAGGTTTTTCACCGGTGTGGATAAGTGTGTGTCTGTTGAGATCGGATTTCCGTGTGAAAATCTTGTCGCAAACTTTGCAATCGTACTGACCACCGGTGTGCGAAAGCATGTGACTGTTAAGATCGGATTTTCGGGCGCAAGCTTTGTGACAAATGTAACATTCGTGAGGCTTTTCCCCCGTATGCACCAGCATATGAGAGTTCAATTTCGCTTTCTCACGAAAAGTCATCAGACACTCTTTGCACTCGTAGGGACGTTCCCCCGTGTGGACCATCGTGTGTCTTATTAACTCGGACTTTCGTTTATATGTTTTCTCGCATATATTGCACGCGTGAGGTTTTTCACCGCTGTGCGCGAGCATATGATTGTTCAATGCTGTACGCTGAGCGAAAGATCTTTCGCATAGCGTGCATTTGAATTGTTTCATACCCCCGTGCGCCGGCATACGCGCGTTATTTTCCGGTTTGTCGCGAAATGTCGCGGAAAATATATCGTATTTGTAGGGTCCTTCGCTCATATGCACCAATGTGTGCCGATTCAACGTGTCTCTGTCTTTGAAGCGCATTTTACAAATATCGCATCTGAGACCACCGCGAGCGTCCGCTTCGGGTTTATTGTTGCTCATCGCCTCCTTTCTACGATCCTCGTTCGCGTACATCTTTCTCGTTGCCTCCGCGCTATTGTCGAAGCCGTAACTACCCCCGACCCCGACACCCACGCCGATTTCTGCACCCCCAACGCTCCCAATCGCCCCACCGCCGCTCGGACAACAATTCTCAAATGGCTTGTTGTTCGCCGCGACGTGCGTTTGCACGTGATTTCGCAAACACCATTTGTAAGCGAAACGCTTTTGGCAAATGTTGCATTCCACCGGATTCATACCGACGTGCGTTAACATGTGGGCGTGTAAACTCGTGTTGTCCTGAAAGCTCTGCTGACATACTTGACACTGATCGCCACCGCCGACGTTACCGCCGCAGTGACTCCGCAAATGCGTTATCATCGAGTCGTTGTTAAGAAACCACTTTTTGCAGATTGTGCACTGTATCTTGTAGAATTTTTGACGATTCGACGATTCGTCCTCTTCTTCCTTGTCGACGCTTTGCTGCTCCTCTTCCTCCACTCTTTCTTCTTCTTCTTCTTCTTCTTCTTCTTCTTCCTCGACGTCGACAGTGGATTTTTGCCCTAACTGACCGCCGTACTGAGAACGAGTTTGCGTCGCGCCTTCGATACGCTCACAGAGAGACGCGGCGGCTAATTGAACTGCCCAGTTATGATGTCCGCTCGATTGACTCTCTAGTTCCAGTTTGACCTGCAAACGGAATTTTTACGTCTCTCGAATATTTTTTCGACTTTTTTTTTTTTTTTTTTTTTTTTTTTTTTTTTTTTCTGTATTATTTTTGTGTTTGTTCACGTTTAAGATGTTAATGCCAGAGACGAAGGACGCGCGTTTGTTATTCACAAACAACGCTTGCGTAACGCACGTTTTTTTTTTTTTTGTTTTTTTTTTTTTGCGCTTTGGATTATCTCATCACCATTTCATCCGTGAAATCCCCTTCGTGAGCGTCGATCGGTAGGAAAACCTTGCCAAACGTTCCCGAACAGATATCTTCGATGTACGATTGAGCGAATCTGTCGCCGGGTTCTTCCTTAAGCACGACGCTGACAATGTTTTCATCCTTGAAGTTTAATTATGCCGATGTTAGATAATTCTGAGTGGGGGGGGGACCAGCGACGTAGGACTTATTACCCGGTTTTGTTAATTATCTCGGCGGTGTTTTTTTTTTTTTTTTTTTTTTTTTTTTTTTTTATACGCAAACGTTTACCATAACCTGACTGCACACGGTTAGCGCATCCATTGGGGGTCTCCTCTCTTTTTTTTTTCACCCTAAGATCTTCCGTTTGCTATATTTCGTCTCCTGCGAGGGAACAGAGAATACGAAAGAAAAAAATTTATTAATATCGATGATCGATTTTTTTCGATAGTTAGAACGATATTGTTTACGTGTATTAATTTCGTAAGGTTTTGTTATTTACCATATTATCAATCTCACGGAGTTCCGAACAGCCGCGATCCTTGAACGATCCGTAGTCATAACCTTGCATCACTGTGATTCCGAGTCTCGGCTGACGAATGCCACACCAATTTTGTTTTGGAACGAATTTAATCCACTATGCCAACGGGGATTTTTCGGATTGTACGAGCCTCGAGAATTACGAGGGGCTCTTAGAGCCTCGATCGCTCTCTTTGCAATGTTTATCAAAGACGCACGGATGACTGTTGCGATTCTACGTTAACACTTTTTCGAATGCTACTCGCGAGTACTCCCATTTTTCTTTCTTTTTTTTTTTTTTTTGTGTCTTCGACTTCACTTGGCGTTCTCGTGCAGAACGGTGGACTAACACATCGTTGACCATCAACCAAAGGATCGCGGTAGACAGGAAATCTCGTTTCCGATTGTAAGCACACGAAGTTATTAAATGTCGAAACTCAATTTTGACACTCAAAGTGCCATCTATTAACGTCTCTCGAACTCGGCGTATACGGCGGATTTAATGCGTTTTTAATTAACGGGTACGCGTCATTAAATATAACGTTACTATTGTTATCAGTGCGCGGCGCTAATTAACTGACGTACCGGCCGATGCATTCGAGCGCAATACTCTTTTTTCCTCGGCGCTTCGATTCACGACAGCCATTGTACTCTCTCTCTCAACAGCTGTTTCACGCATGCGTTAAACCCTTTCGGTGGTATATGCGCGCGTTTATGTATCATCTTCGTGTCGCCCATGCCGCCAAACATGCGCCTCATTCACAGCGATGCGCAGTGTTATCGAGATCGCGTGAAGGAACAATGCTCCGGTGTACTCTACTGATTGCAACGAC
The DNA here is from genome assembly GCA_934046635.1 of Buathra laborator. Classification (NCBI taxonomy): domain Eukaryota; kingdom Metazoa; phylum Arthropoda; class Insecta; order Hymenoptera; family Ichneumonidae; genus Buathra; species Buathra laborator. The sequence continues at coordinate 17,087,805 of OW203892.1, forward strand.
CAATCTCTTTATTTTTTTTTTCGATTTTCTGATTATTATTATAGGTATGCGAAGCGACAAACCGGCCGGCTTTTCCGACAGCATCGATTCCGCAAGGATCCAGCATTTCTTATCTATGCACGTTGCGACTAAATTTTTACTATATACAACCGAATAAATCTTTGTCAAGGCTTTATATATATGTATTTTCCCATCTTTTTATTTAATCATCGCTACCTATAATTTCCCGAGTTATTACTTTAGAAACAAATTAATCGAGGAATGAAAAAAAAATTCTCGAAACATCGCGTATCTCTCGCCAATACCTAATGACGTTCAGAGATAGACATTTTCGCGTTAACATCGCGGGGGCAGATTTTTCCGGCAGTCAGCGACGAGCTCGACCCTCGATTCTGTCCATCTCTCTCCTCCAACAGCACGGGGAGGGAGGGGGTGGGGGGGGGGGGCAACGGTGGGGTGTGCGCACAGCATTCTCCGCGAACGGATCGATGCTGGAAATAGCTCAGGCCGTGCCGCCGGAGGAGTACGAGGTGAGTCGCCTTCGTCTACGACAGCGGAGCTTTCCTGGCTCTCCGGCTGTTTCGGGAAAAAAAAAAGAAAAAAAAAATAGACTATCCAATTAAACAGATAATAATTACGAAAAAAAAGCTATATTACTGAAACAAAAGAGAACGGATAGACGAGCGTAAAAAATAAAAAGGATTATCGTTGCCGCCCGATAAAGCGCGTTTCAACAGTCCCGCGGCTACGTGATCGCCGAGACGCGCGATTCACTCACCCCGTCCACGAATTTTACACCGAAAAACGCAATTGCAAGCGAACTCGGTTTTTTTTTAAGTTTCGTTGATACGAAAATTGGGAAAAAAAAAAAAGTGATTGTACAATTCTTCCAAATGGTGGCCAAACTTACGGGATGATGAAGCTAATACAATGTGCAACGAACAAATGTGGCTGATGAGGCTCGATTCGTAAGTATATCGAAAAAACAACAAAAAAAAAATGGCAAAAGCTCGAAATCATTCGCACTTATTGCAGTCGTCATATCCAAAGCCCCTAATACGCCCACGTCGTTATTTCCCCTTTGCACTTTCGAAGTGTTGACTCTTCACGAGTTAAAAGTAAAAACTTTTTTTTTTAATACATTATTGCAAGTGACTTCTCAGATTTTTTAGTAGAACGCAAGGTAGAGATCGTGAAAACATATGACACTGACACATTCGAGTTACGCCGGTCGATCAATAATAATAAAAAAAGGCCAATGGGGGGCTCGTGGCGAACGTTGACGTTGACTATTTTAATCAAATTACGAGATAACGATCTGATTTTTTTTTTCTCGCTTGCATATTCCTCTAGTGTGCCCTTGACTGTGAAGACTCTTGCGGGTTTCGTACGTTTACTCTCCGCTGATGTAAAATCGCTCGGGAATAACGTCCCGGTTGCCAAGTTCAGTGATTCCGAGAACGCCGCGGGTTCGCCGTCGTAATCGTTTTTTTCGCGATTTTATTTTATTTTACGCCGAAAAAAAAATTTTGGTATTCATTTTCGTAATTTTTTCGATAAACGAGCGTAACTCTGATGCGAATAATGCTTTTTCAGTCAAACACGAAATTAGTTATTCTCACAGCACGTTGACGTACAGAGCTTGCGAATCGCTGTAGTTTAATCCCTGCGACACGTTGTAAATAGATTTTGGTGTCTTTTTTTCTAAACCCCGATTGGCTTGTCCCTCGGTGGGGATACTTGCGACTCTCTCGTGTAAATAGAACGAAGATAAATTAGTGTCTGAACAGTGAATCCCTTAGCGTTTCGAAAGGTCGAAGGATACAGTGAAGTTTCTCGAGAGATTGGGGAAGCGAGTATCGTGGGCGTACAGTGCCGGATCAATGACAAGTGCATTCCGTAAGACGGAAAACCATCTCCGGTTACCTTCCGCTCTTCATTATCTCTTATTCGCGAACTTAAAGCTCCCGACAATTTATTCACTACTTTACGAGATTTTTTCAAAAGAATTCGAGGTTAAGTAATTTTTTATGAAAGTTTTGATACAAATATACTTTATCGCTCGGGGGAAGATGTAAAAAATGATTAATGAGTCCCGAAGAATCAAATTTTCGTAATTAATGAACCCAAATAAATGTTTGAAACAATTTTTTTTCGTCGTCACGCGTTTATTTAAATATACTTTCGTTTTTTTCGGAGCGATATCGCCGGGATCGCGTCGTGTTTTAAAGAATAATTACTAATCATTGTTTCCCAATTTTCGTCGATATATTCATTTTTTTTTTTTTTTCTCGAATATTTTTCAATTTTTCTCATCTCGTGAGTCTCTCGTTTTTCCGTTCGCTCTCAAAGCCTCGCGAGTCCGTTGCTTCGACGAATACTCCGCCGCGTTCGTCGAGCGTTGCGAAGGAAAACGATCGATAATCTCGAAACAGCGTGCTCGCCGCCGCCACTGTCGTAAGCGCCCGATTCACCGAATGACGAATTGGGTCATAAGTATTCGATTATCCGTACCGGAAAAACGAGAGGGTCTATTCTTTTTTTTTGCACTTCTCCGTACGTGTTATACAACCGGCTTTCCGTCAAATCACGATGGAGACAAATTAAAAAATGTTAACTTTACGGAAAAAAAAATCATGGCGGCGATCGGCGAGGGGGTTGAAATGGGTTGGGATATTATGAAACAATGGCGGAAGGAGACGAGCGCGAGTATCGAGTCATCGATCTGTTGAGTAAAAATCTCGAAATTAAAAAAAAAAAAAATTTCGTTCATTTACGGGGATATAAAATAAAGGGGGCGAATAACTTGTAAAAAAACGTATTATTTTTATTTTTTTCATCCCTTATACGGTAAATCGTTTTTTGCGACTCTTTGGAATTGAATCTTCGAGTGAAACTTCGGTAGAACTGTTGCATCGACCGTGCGCGGGTGGTCTGTTACAGGTATCGGGGGTGTCGCGTAACAAAAGATCGAAGAATGAAGAAAGTAGAAATTCTATTGCAATTCCGAAGATTAAGGATTGTCGATCCTCGGAATTTTTATGATACCCGCGATGTTTTACGATATAGCGATAAGTCCGATGGAAAACTGGAGTTCACGGGTTCTCCTTTTTTCCACTTGGTATCGATCACTCCTCTGTGTCACGTTCGTCCAGCTCCTTACGTGTTGGCTGGGGGATGGTTACAGCGACGTTAAACTCCTCCCCCTCACCCGGTACCTCGGTTATCCTGTGACGTTTCCGCGTTGTACTTAGATCAGAGGGTGATTATTTCCCGCTACCGGTTGTTGGGGATCGTATCATTGTGCAACAAAGTTTGCTTCGCGTTTGCGTTCGTGAAGTTTGCGTTCGCGAACCGACGGCGGTTCGTATTATTTCGATTTTTTTCAGTCGACTTTTAAACAATACGCGTGTATCGTAATTTAAAGGAAAAAAAAAAGTTTCGAAAATCGAATGCTCCAGTTTTCGTTCTGTTCGTGCGCTAATTTTGCTGGGGCACGAGGCCGAAGGCGAAAACTTATACAAGAAAAACTTCAATCGCATCGAAAACTTTAAATTTTTTTTTTTTTTTTTTTTTTCCGATTGCATATGTTCTGCTTGAGTTTAGGACTTAAAAGTGAAAAAAAAAAAAATGAAAATATGCGAGTTGGAATGTTTCTGTAAAATTTTCGATTTGGAGGAAAAAGGAGAAATCACCTGTATCACAGCTTTTTACGGCTTTGTAGCAACGAAAAAAAAATTATTGAATCTCTATTCGATATTGTTGTAAATATTAAATATTACATCGATTCGACGAAAAATACAAAATATTATGTATATATTTTAGAATATGTCGCTAAATATATTGCTAAATTATATGATTAATATATTAATTATATACAAACGCGGAATAGCATATATTTCTAATATATTTAACATATAATTTTTGTTTTTAGTAAAGACGATAGACGTTCAAGTTTTTAAAAACATCGAAACGGGAAGCAAAGTAATAGTTGTTTGAAAATGCCGGAAATCGCTACTTTTCGTAAAATTGACTTTAACAAATTTTTTTCATCCGTTGTTTCAAGGATATTTCTGATATATATTTTTCCTGCTGATTACGAGTGTGTAATTTGTTCCATTCTCAGTTCAACATATGCGATACGGAAATTCGCGTCGAAACTTTAAAACAATATTATTTTTTAGCATTCTTAACAGCGTTAAATCATCCTCGATGCTGCGGTAGTTATTTAACTCGTATGTAGAAACGTGCAGAGATATTTGTATCCGTATATCGAGATATAAAACGTGTCACGGATTAACGCGACTCTCTTACGATTGGTGGGATCGGTAGAACGTCTGCGGACAATGGAATTGTCCAATTAATATTCATATTTTCTTAAGCGCTGCATTAATTCCTATCTCATTCGTCGCTCTCTCGTCATCGTAGTCATCCTCTTTAAAGGAGAAGTTTGTGTTAGTAAAAAAAAAAAAAAAGAATAAAAAACTCACCGACGAATATACACATTCTATGCGCTAAAACATCGATCGTCTCTTCTGGCAGAGATCCCGCACTTTCATCAACTATCCCCGATAAAACAACGACGATGATACTTTTCGAGTTCTAGAGACTCCGCAATGCACGTAAACCATTCGATTGCTCGCGTGTAGAATAATTAATTAGATAATAAACCGGTGATTAATTAACTGAGAACATTATGCGGGTATCAAGTCGTATATATATTTGTAATATATATAGTAGCGCCTGATTAATTAATTTTCAACCACAATCCCGAATCACAGTGATAATTAAGGTACACCGATTGACAAAAAAAAAATCATTTTATTTTCATTATCTGTGAAAAAAAAATCATATAAAAAAATCGGACAAAAAATTTCTCATCTTTCATTGTCCCTCAGTGTTCTTCGAAGAACTTGAAATTCACTCTTAAAATTTTATAAAAAAGAAACCACTTTTTTCAATAATAATTTATAATCAGTTTTTCAGTAAATCAATAATATAATATTTACAAAAAATGCAACTTAAAAATGGTAATACGATCAATTATGCAAATAAAGTTTATTACATTATTTTATTCGTTTTTAAAAAAATATATATATAAAATTGTATTAATACCAATGATTTTTTATTGCCAAAAAAAAATATCCCCCTCTCCCTGTAACGCACCATAAAAACAGTTTAGCTCGCTAGTCGAATTTGAAAATTCGATTAAAAAAGTTTACGGACGTATTACACGTACATTCCAATCAAAAGTTTACTACGATCAAAATTTCACAACTTCGCGATACAGTAAAAATCTGACAAAAATCAAATGTATTAAACATATCAAGAACATTGATTTTGCATAATAATAATGCCAACATTTTTTTGATAAATAAATAAATAAATAAATTGTTCAAGAAATAGGCAACACAGTTCTTTTGTCTCATTTAAAATTAATTTGTTGATTTATCTTCCCAGTAAAAAATGAGATTTCGCGAGAATTTCAAACACTTACCAATAGTATAAAAATCCGAAAAAAATCAACCGTACTGAAGACATTAAGAACTTCAATTGTTGTATGTTAACAATGCCAAAATGTTATTAACAAATAAATAAATAAAGAATTCAAAAAGTAGCCAGTGAAACTTTTTTTTCTTATTTCAAACGAATCTTTGGATTTTTTAGAAACCATTTAGTTTTTTTTTATTTTCTTACATTTCTAAAATTCTTTTTTCGAAATTTTGAAAAATGAATATAAAAGCACGAAATTTGGATATGTTTTCGCAGCATTCATATGGTTTCTAAAAAATCAAACAATAGATTTGAAATAAGAAGCAAAAAGTTTCACTGGCTACTTTTTGAATTATTTATTTATTTGTTTATAACATTTTGGCATTGTTATTATACAAAATCAAATTTTTTAATGTCTTCAGTACAGTTTTCACACTTTTATACTAATGGTGAGTGTTTGAAATTCTCGCGAAATCTCATTTTTGGTTTGGAAGGTACGTGTGAAGCATCCTTAATTCGTTTTCTAAAAAAAAATAAACGAACAAAAAAATGATTGAATTTGTTACGCAGAGGCCTCCCCCACACCACGGTAGCTCTTAGAGGATGCACAAGCTAGCCAAGGGCCTGAAGAAGAAGAAAAAGTCGAAGAAGGGAAAGAAGGGTGCAGAGGAGGACGAGTTCGATCCGGAGGAGCTCGAGCGTTACAGGCGGGAGCGGGCGGAGGCCCAAGAGAAAGCAGCCGCAGAGGCGGCAATAGCCGGTGACGAAAATTCTGGCGAAGCCGCTGCATCCGGCGCGGGTGGTTCCGACGAGTGGCAAAAGTTTCAGGCACTAACAGCGGGAGTTGATTCGATATTGAAGAAGACACAGGGCGACCTCGATAGGATAAAATCGACATCGTTTTTCCAGCGCAAAGCTCCGGTAGAAGATCAGAAGCACAAGAAGCAGAAGGAAGCAGAGGCAGAGGAGAAGGAGGCGCGAAGCAAGGCAAAGAGGTGGGTGGGTTTCGACAAGGACGGAAATCCAATCGAGAGAACATCCGACGAGGCTGAAGACGAGGGGAGTGAGGAGAGTCGTAGAAGAGCCGAAAAGGACGGCAAAGTACTCGGAGTAAGCGAAGAGGGTTTCGTCGATGTGCCGGAGGACGAAGATGATCAGGAAGATTCGGCCGAAGAGGATATATTCGACACAACCTATGTCGATGTTCTGCAGAATATCGATGTTCAATTAGCCTACATACCCGACAGTCCGACAGAGGAAGAAATCGGTGACGATCCATTCGACACAACAAGCGCGGATAAGGTACTCAAGACAGTCGACAAGAAGGGCAATAAGCTTGTGAGTCTCGGTAATGCAGTCGAGGTATTATCGGGTCGTATAGATCACGTGAGCACCTGCAAGATCTCCAGACCCCGAAAAGCGAGAACGCAGGATCTTCTTCTCGACGATTTTGACGAAAGCGAACCACTCGCGGAGGCTGGTCTCGCTGCTGAGCCATTTGAGGTCCAAAGGACTCTGTTGGACGACGATTCCGATCTTCCGGACGTACCCGTCGATCTAACAAAATTACCTCCCGTTCTTCCGCGGCCGGTTACACCCATCGCTAACGATCAGATAGACGCCAAGAACGAGAAAATACCTCTCGATATCTCCGAGTTCGAGATACTCAAAGAAAAAACTCTTCTCGAAGAGATACCTGATTTGGATGATGCGGAATTCGATCTGAACGCTCCGGTAGACGAACCCGTGCATCTTGAGGAAGCAGACGATCCTTTCGGCGCCAAAGAAACCAGCGGAGCCCATTTCGAGGCCGAAATAATCGAGGCGAGTTTCGAAGCCGCGACTTTCGTCAACGAGGAAGATCCCTTCGACACCACATTTGCCGACAACATATTGCCCGGCAAAACCGAGTTGAAGTTCATCGAGAAAGAATTGGAGGAACTTCCACCCACAGAGGTATCGATATCTCTTACCGATCCCTCGGGTCTGAAGAGGGATTACGAGACCGGATTACTGAGTTCCGATCCGTCGAGCGACACCAACGTCGATAAGAACGCTCGATCAGAGAAGCAAGATTTGCTCGGTGGTTCTTGCACCGATTTGACTCAATTGAGCGAACAACCGATCGCACCAGCCGAGGAGATAACTTACGTCGATCCTTTCGATACCTCAGCCATCCAAGAATTGCCACCCGGGCAGACAGAACTCAAGTTTCTCGAGCGAGAGCTTCTCGGCGAGGATAAAAAAGCCACTGGAATCAGCGAAAGCCTTGACGACGACGATTTTGATCCGAGAAAGGAGGAGACTCCGGTGAAGGCGACACCACCCCCGAGACCTCAAGCCCCCGCAGCAAAACCGAGTTTTCAAGTAAATTTCGACGACGAACAACCCGCGAGCGACGAACAATCGGCAACCGGCAGAAAACCATCGAGACCCGAAGTTCTTGGACTCGGCGCTTCGAAAACCGTCGCATTCGAGTTACCAACGCCCTCGAAGCGTCCGGATCTCTTACAGACGAGCGACGAGGAGAAATCCATATCCTCGAAGCCTTTGACGCCTTACTACTCGCAGAAATCGCTTGAGGACGGCTTGCCGGAGGACGAGAACGCCGAGGAAGTCGACGTCGATCCGTTTGACACGAGTTTCGTCGCCAAAGTAGCGCCCGGAAAGACTGAATTGAAATTGATAGAATCGGCGCTATTGACTAAACAAGAACCGAAATTAAAGCACAGCATCAGCGATCACGATTTTGATCCGCGTTCGGGAACGGCACCGAGCGAAACCGAGAGAGGAAGAAGGCAGAGCGATTTTGGCGCATCGTCGCTGAGGCCGAAAACCTTGAAGGGAATAGAGACGGAAGCTTCGCTGATCGAGGAGTGTGAGATAACTTCGAAACCCACGGTATTCGAGGTTAACGAGGCGGCGCATCGTCGCACAAACGTTAATCGACGGCAGGAGAGTCTCCTAGACGCCGAGGTCGAGGTCGACGCGAAGCCTCTTACACCGAGAATCGAGTCAAGAGTTTCCGAGGAAGACGCGGAAATATCTTACATCGATCCTTTCGATACCTCGATAGCTACTAACATATTGCCTGGCAGAGCAGAATTGAAATTGTTGGAAAACGAGTTGAGTCAATTGCCCACTGAGGTACAGCAAGTGAGGATCAATCCAATTGACTTGGATCGAGTCTCTGCGAGACCAGTTTCCATCGACGACGAAGACGACTTCGATCCCCGAGCCGGCGAGGTAAAGGAATCGAAGGACTTTCTCTGCCTCGACGGACACGATTCCGGTGACAAAGTATTGACGCCGTTGAACAATCAAGAATTCCTCATCGACGAGAACGCCGATCCGTTTGACACGAGTTTCGCGAGTCTGGGTCCCGGAAAAACGGAGCTTAAGCTTCTCGAGTCCGAATTCGTGAGCAAATAGAGTCACAGCGACTCGGTTCTTGTTTTCTCTTCACAGCGAGCGTTGATTACAATCTTTTCTTGCACTCGGCGAGGATAATAATCAGCGGCAAATAAACTGATAGCGTAAAGATGGCATCGAAAGGAGGAAATCCCTTCCTGATGGATGATTATCCGACGGAACCTGACGCTTCCCAACAGGCGTCGAATCCGTTTCTCCAGGATTTCGGCGATGCTTCGGCAACCGATGGGAGCGCATCGGCTGGTGGAGGAGAGAATCCATTTCTCAATTTCACCGCCGATCAAACGACCTACGAACCTCCCACGGATTCCACGAATCCATTTGCCTTTTTCGGCGTTGAACCGACGCAGGATGGTCAGTTTGGGGTCGCGGAACCAACGACAATGGCGTCCGATGTTTACGGCGCTTCGCAACCAAATTTCTTTGGTATCGAGGAATCTTCGCAACCGACGCAGGATTTCTTTGGCGCCGGAGAAACCGCGCAACCAACGCAGGATCTCTTTGGCACCGAAGAACCCGCGCAACCAACGCAGGATCTCTTTGGCGCCGAAGAACCCGCGCAACCACCGCAGGATCTCTTTGGCGCCGAAGAACCCGCGAAACCGGCTGAAGAACCTGAAGAACCGGAGATCTTCGAGAAACCCGCGGTGGTAGCGCCGGTTGTTAAAAATGCAAAACCCACACCGGCGAGACCACCGCCACCGCCGCGGCCACATCCTCCGCTTCCGCCGAAAAATACGAAAGACCTGATACTCTCGGTAACCGGAGCTATGGACGCGACTTCGAATCATCTGCTGGATCGTCTTCAAGCAACGAGAACACCGAGTCCGACGTTGATGCACTCACCATCGCCGACGCCTGAACATAGCTTCGCGGATCTTCTGGACGTTGATGGAAATGTTCCCGATCTCATGTCCGACGACGGTCGACAAATCGCGACTTCGAGCAATCAGGATATTATGGATCTATTCGATGCGCCGAATACAGAGAGTTCGGGTCCTTCGATATTTTCGGAAGCCAACGTCGGTCTCGACACGAGTACTCAGCTCGTATCCAGTACCGACACTACCTTCGCAACTGGAATCATCGATACTACTGCTAAAATGCAGGAAAATCCTTTCGGCGTCGCGGAAGAACCGCAAGTCAGCACAGACGAGGAAGACGCTGGTTTTGGCTCTTCCGTACCCGGTGGCGACACTTTGATCACAGCTTCCGAGTCGAAGAGAGTTTCTGTGGATAGCGGCGTTACACCTTTTTCAGGTAATTTAACGATATCGTTTAAACTCTTCAATAAGAGGGCTACTAAAGGGTACTTAGAAATTTATCAGATGGTCTAATAAATTTCAAAAGATATTAATCGTAGAATTAAGTTCTGGTTCTCGAGTCGAGGAGAAATTTAGAAAATCAGGTTTTTGCGAATCCTTTGTTTTTTTTTTACCTTCAAATGGATTTTTCATTAATTCAGTTATAAAAAAAATCGATTTATTTACTACATTCTCTTCCTCATTGAGAGACGAAGACATTCATATACTATTAAAGTCCTTTATCTCAGTAGGACTACTTTTACGATCAAGAAAACCGCGGAATGGATGTTCATCCGAATCATGCATTCGAAACAAAAATATGAACTGCAAGTTCTAAGATCGATTATTTAAAAAATGTATTATTATTAATATTATTTTAAACCTTTAAAAAAATACCAAATGTGTTAAAAAAATCCAAAAATATGTGTCGTTCTCTGCGGTCAATTACTTTTTTTTTCAATGAAGATCAATCGGATAGTTGTTATGTTGTACCATTGCGTCTCAAAGGCTTAATTAAAGAATTTTTTTCCATTCCATTGAAATCCATGATAAATTCCAGTTGCTGACACGACAAGCGGAGTTTCCACTACGGTACCAGTATCATCGGGCTTCGATTTTACTCAAAGCGTCGCCGACGTTCCAATATCCGAATCCTTTGGTGCGTCCGCCGAAGAGACAAATTTCTTTTCCGTCGCTGAGCCAACTGCAGCGACCGCCAGCATTCCAGAGACAACGGAGGCGCCGTTTTCGACATCCGCACCAATTGGAATTTTTGGAGCAGATTCGCTCTTCTCCACTGCTGGAGCTCCGGACAACGCGCCCGTCTCGATTTCCAGTCAGGATCCCCATCGCAATGTATTCGCTTCCGATCTTCTAAGCGATTTCACGACACTCGCCGACGAGGGCGATCTCGTTGCCGCGAGTCCGGAACCGGGCGCCGAATTTCCAAGTCCCGAACATTACAGAAATGAGAATCTCGACAATTTTGCCGCGGCGACCGAAGCCATCGCAAGTACGGGCGATGCTTTCGATGCTTTCGCGACGAAATTCGACAAAGCCGCGGAACCAGAAGCCACCGCCGATCCGTTCTTTGATGCGTTTGGCGGGGGACAAGTTGCCATGGATACTTCAAGCGACGGTAGGAATACTCAATCATCTTTGCTCCGTGTTTCGTCTCCCTGAATATTCATATTCGTTCTGTTATCTTTTTTTTTTTTAACCGAATCCGTTTGCTTTCAGTTTGGGGCGATTCTTCCGTTGCGGGTTCCGAAACAGCGACCGCCGGCTTCGGCGAAAACGAGGGCTTCGATTCGTTCCTCAGTATGACTGCACCTCCTCAGGAACAAAAAATACGAAGAACTGATTCCGGAGATTCGGACGACGCGCCCGATTTTAGTGTTTTTATCAAGTAAGTTATCCAAAATTAATCTTATTGTATTTACGAGACAAAAGAATTTGCCTTGATGATTGGCCTGAAATGTAAAATGATTCTTCAGGCCAAAGGAAGGTGATCAGGGAGCGGTTCTCGAAGGAGGACCGGTACCCGTTTTGGCACCGCCTCCCAAAAGCCCGCAGAATTCCGCGTACAACGATTCATCGCCGCGTTTCAATCCATTCGACAAATCCGCCGGTTTCGCTCAAGAAGCTGTTTTGCCTACGGAAAGCGCCCAGACTGGAGAATTGACGAGAACGGACTCTCAGGTAAGTTAATCTTAACATTAACGAAAAATACTGGTAACCAAATTTCGTAAAGCGAAACTGTATCGTCATAATTGTTTCTTTTCGCCGCAGGAAACTCCACCAACGCCTCTCTTCGACGACGACGTAAGCCAACCGTTGGAGGACTTCCCGCGAGTCACTTACACCGGAGACGGTTGGGAGATGCAACTTCGTCAACCAAACAAGAAAAAGATAACCGGTCAGAGATTCTGGAAGAAGATATTCGTCCGTTTGGTTTATCAGGGCGAAAATCCTGTTCTACAGTTATTCAACAATAAGGACGACAAAGATCCGTTTCAAGAATTGCCGCTTCTCGCTTGTTACTCCGTTTCGGAAATAAGCGCTCAACAATTCGATCAGTACGGCAAGATATTTACGCTCAAGTTGCAGTACATATTTTACAAGGAACGTCCCGGCGTAAGACCCGGTCAGGTAACGAAAGCCGAGAGACTCACCAATAAACTTAGTCAGTTCGCGGCTTACGCGATTCAGGGCGATTATCAGGGCGTCAAAGAGTTCGGTAGCGATCTTAAGAAACTTGGACTTCCGGTGGAACACGCGCCGCAGGTAATCGCCGGTTCATAAAACGCATTTAGCAACTATCAACGCGACTTTGATTTATTATTTTTCGTTTCTTCTTTCAGATATCGCAACTATTCAAATTAGGATCACAACTCTACGAGGACATGAAACAATTCTCAAGCGCCATAGAAGAGGCTCTCTTCAGGTTATCGGCGCATAGAGATCGCGCGCTAACATACAAAATGGAAGAGGTGCAGATAAGCGTCGTCGACGAGCTCTACGTTGAGCAGAGCGCCGAAGGCTTCGTCGAGAAACAGATCGCTCGTGTTCGGCTCTTCTTCTTGGGCTTTTTGACGGGTAATTAAATCGATTGATCGATTTTGTAACCATTTCCCAGCAAAACAGACGATTTCGAAAAAATTACCAAAAAACGACCATAAAATTACCATTTGCATTGTCGTTTCTTCGATAAACGACCAAAAAATTTCCGTCGATCGGTGATATTATAGTTGCTTTTTCATCGATAAACGACCGATCATTGGATCATAAAATGACCGATTGTTTTGTCGATTTCTCGATAAACGACCGAAAAACAACCACTGATCGCCGACAGTATTATCGTTTCTTATGAACTTCCGTTTTGTGGTCATTTGTACAATGATTTTTTTGTAGTTTTACGGTCATAGGGAACGCTATCCTACAATTTCGTAATTTTTTTTCTGAAATTCGTATTAATCTTATGACAATTTTTAACGAAAGGAATGCCTGATGTCGAATTGGGTATAAACGACATGTGGCGTCAAGGCAAAGAGGTCGTCGGCAGACACGACATAATTCCCGTCGTCACCGAGGAATGGATACGTCTCGAGAACGTCGAGTTTCACTCGTGCGTTCAACAAGACGAATACGAACGCTCGAGAATCATCAAGTGAGTTAATTCGTCTTTTTCATTTATCTTTTTTAAATATCATATTAAATCTTTAAAGAAACGGTCATTGTACGATAATTCTTCGCATCGGAATGTGATACTTTGAGAAAAGTGCTATTATTTCCCGCTCGCTGCCTATCTGCCTGATTAATCTTATAACTCAATGGGAATTCTTATTTTCGATTAACGTACTAATGCCTAAACTTTACGGTTCCAAGTTACACTCGCACTCACGTCTCATGCGTATAACCCACTTATTTTACCGTTACTACTATTACTACTGTTACTACTATTACTAAAAACCACTTACCCCTTTGCTTTGACGTTTTTCTCTCATAACACGTGCAAAGGTTCAAGCCGCCCGATGCATGTTACATCGAACTGATGAGATTCCGCGTCAGGCCACCGAAGAACCGCGAGCTTCCGCTTCAATTGAAGGCCGTGATGTGCGTCACCGGAAATAAGGTGAGTCGTCGGATATTACGATCCTCCAGGATGCCGACTATCGATTTTTTTTCCATTAACAATTACGAACCGGATATACCAATCGCAACGATACGTTGCGATCATTTTGTTTTTTGGTTTTTCAGAACGTTTCTTTGTTTTGTTTTTAACGCATAAATCCGATTTAATTTTATTGATTAATCAACGAAATTAACTCTTTTTTTTATTGGATTTTTTTGTGTATTACAAATTGATTCTTTTATTCACGCGCGCAGGTTGAACTTCGAGCCGATATACTCGTTCCGGGTTTCGCGTCGAGAAAATTGGGACAAGTGCCGTGCGAAGACGTCGTAGTCAGATTTCCTATTCCAGAATGTTGGATATACCTATTCAGGGTGGAGAAACACTTCAGATACGGTTCAGTCAAATCGGCGCACAGAAGAACCGGAAAAATCAAAGGTATCGAGAGATTCCTCGGTGCTGTTGATACTCTGGAACCTCAGCTCATGGAGGTCACCTCCGGTCAAGCGAAATACGAACATCAGCATCGCGCCATAGTGTGGAGAATGCCGAGACTACCGAAAGAAGGCCAAGGTAAAGGCTAACGTTGTTTTAATTATTTTTATAATTAAAATCCCCATTAATTGCAAGCAAAAAACAACAAAAAACAACGAACTTTTAAAAAATGATCTTAAAATCGTGGAAGACTTCATTAACCGCGAATTATCCGCGGTTTTTTTTTAATTTTTGAAGATTTCAAATTAATTAATTAATTTTATTTATTATTTTTTTCATTTCAATTTTTTTTTTAATCTTCTAAATTTTTTTGAATTTAATTTAAAAAATAAAAATCCCCATTAATTAAACGAAAAAAAAACTAAAAACGACGAACTTGTAGTAAACCGTTTCAAGATCGTTGAAAACTTCATTAACTATGTATTTTTCTTTATTACCCTTCACGCATGAGGTTTTTTTTTATTTTTCGCATAATAAAATCGTATTGAGATCGATTTCGGATTATCGGCGGTTTTTAGACACACGTGGGCACCGCGATTCCGTTTGCCGGTGATAATTCAGGTTTTACTATATGTATATTTTTTTTAGTATCGAAAATCTATTTATTTACGAGTGAATGTTTTTTTTTAGGCGCCTACACGACGCACGGCCTCGTGTGCCGAATGGCATTGACCTCTTACGATCAAATACCCGAGAATCTCGCCGAGTATTGTTACGTCGAATTCACGATGCCGGCGACGCAAGTATCGCATACAACGGCGAGAAGCGTCAGTCTTCAGAACAGCGATAGCGATAATCCGCCGGAGAAATACGTGAGAAATCTTTCGAGACACGAATATAGGTTCGTAAACGCAAATCGCTACAAAAAATCCCGAAATTTGTGAGAGTCGATTAAACTATATAAATCGTTTTATCTCGAAGGGTCGGCATCGAGCACACGCAGGGTGAAGGACCGGGCGCTTACGTCGCAGCGACCAAGAAGATACCGGAAGCGACACCCGAAGTTCACGAGGAAACGCCGGAACCTCCACCAGCGGAATTCGACTCCGATTCTTCCGAGTAAACGAAGCAACTAAACTATACCGAAAAATATAAGTAAAGAAAAAAAAAAAAAAAAAAAAAAAATCTATCAATATTATAATGAACGTTCGACCATTAACATTGACAAAAAAAATCCGCAAATTCGAAAATTCTCGGCGCTGAATGACATATATATTATATATATATTAATTACGGGAATAAGGTATAGATAGTGTTTAATATTTACTCGCACTCGAACGCGTGCACCCCAGAGAGGCTGCTATATTGTTAACGCGCGGTTAACGTTCGGAAAAAAAAAAAAAAAAAAAAAAAAAAAAACAAGAAAAATAGCGTTGACGTTATTTTGGCGAGTAGAGCGATGAGAAAAAAGTGATTTTCGATGTATTCGAAACGAAATTACGATCGTTATAACTCGTACATGTAAATGATAACACAGAGGAAAAAACATACACAACACTATTACGCCGTACACGACGTGTATGAACGGCGATGGGGGCTGAACGCGGATAAATCGTATATCGGAGGATTATTTTATAAGGAAGGCGACAATATGCAGTTGTATTTTTTTCGTTCATTAGATATAACGAGCGTTCGGACTAAACGATCCATGACGAAAGAGTTTTTACGAGACCAACGAGCGTTCGAAGTTTCAAAGACGGATTGTAGTTATTCGTAAGTTGTGTGTTTTTTTTTTCTTCTTTGGCGTTTCTATCGTTGATATCGCAGTCGGATTGTTGTCCATAATTAATATTATCGTTGTTATCATTTCGATATATCGCAAAAACGGTGTCGCGATCGTTTTCACGATTTCGTAATAACGATCGTTGAAAAAAAAAAGAAAAAAAAAAAAAACCGAAAAAATATGCACAGCCGTAGAATCGTTATTATTCGCAACGTTAGAAAAAATTTAAGAGACGAGAAAGCAAAAAAAATAATATATAACTCACGCATATCTTATTGTTTGAAGCCTGCAGATGATCTACGCAATGTTATCTAGTCGTTTTGAGATCATAGGTTATTGTTAAATTACGAAATTAGATTTTAGAATATCCCTACCGTAGAAAAATAGATATATATATATATAATAGTAAAAAATTTAAAAAAATTTAAAACCGAAAGATTACGGATATAAGTGAATACGGAAAAAAGTGCGAGATATCGACAATTCTATTAAAAAAAAAAAATCTAAGACGACAAAACGTATAAAAATTGTGTGCATAATATTAACCTGAAATTGTGTTGATTAACGCGAATGAATTATGTGTAATTGAGAAAGATAACGGAAAGAGTTTATCAACGTAACGGCTCCTTAGATACATAATTGATTATCGTATAAGTTTCATTTTCAACGTTATTTTATCATTTGACAAATGATTGAAAAACCATTTGTCACGTTTATTGAGATTCTCAAGAGAACCCCAGCAATGGCCAAAGATACAATACTGCAGATATACTTATACGTTGGACGCTCGCGTCCGGGAATATGTATAACGTATCGAATGCTCGAGTCACATTAATTATAAAAGAAAACTATATGCATAATATTAAATTACGATAAGAAAGTGTACGATAAAAAAAAACAGAAAAAAAAGAAAAGCTGATCGTAACTAGTCGCGTAAGTCGAGGAACTCTTAGACTTAAGTTTCATTTTCGTTATAAATTTTTATTTCTTTCAAACATTTATCGTCCTGCGAAGGATTCAAAGAGTGTACTCTAGTCACTAGTTGATAAGAAAAAAAAAAAAAAAACGATACAACGTTATTGTTAAGAGTATAATATCGATAAGTAATTATAACGAGAAGGGAGAGAGCCGTTGGGAGAATATTAAAATCGTAAAAGGTCCATATTATTTCCGTCGAAGCGCGAACGTGTTTTTGAAAAAACGAAAAAGAAACGCCAAATTCGTATGAAAAAAAAAAAAAAAAAAAAAAAAAAAAAAAATGTTTAAACTCGTCATAGAGCCAATTAAATGAATATACATCGAGAATTAACGATAAAAACGGTCAGACTTTGAAACATCGATAACCGTCTCGAAGTCATGGATTAAAAAAAAAAAAAAAAAAAAAAAAACAGTCAAATTTTTCGTTGATGAAAAGCCATTATTAACTCATTCGGACTCTGCGTGAGTTTTGCAAAATGTTGCGAAACACGACGGAGTCGAATGTTTCCAGCTAATGATCTCAAAGAAAATGTATATCCCAAGATAGTAAAATCTGCATGTATAGATTCTGTATTATCCATTAGATAAGGCAACAATATGGCGCGCGACTGGCGTTGACGATGAGTGTATAACGACCGACGGATATAAATTGTTCCGCGCGTCGATAAAGTGCGCTCGTTCGAGTTGTGTTGTATGAGTGTATTGCGTTGTTTATTGTACTTATTGCCCGTGGCGAGGAAAAAAAAAAAAAAAAAAAAACCAAAAATACCAAAAAAATTTAAATACTCGCGAACTTTTAGAGACATTCGATTTTCTTGGATTTTGTTGGTGCGACACGCGTGTCGGATCCAAGAAACGCGCATCGAAAACACGTGCACATTCGCCAAATGAAGCAACGCGTTAAGCGCAAACTCCCCTTCCCTTTCCCCTTCGAGGGATGAAGTGTCTTCTCTGATTTATTTTCAATAGCGTTCCAGTGTTCAAACCCAATGGAAATAGAGTATTCGTAATCGTTCCGCAAAACTTACGAAATTTAATGAATTTTTCATTAATTTTTTTTTCATTTCGCGAAACAATTGCACGCGAAACAAAGCCAATGTAATATTATTTTTCCGCAATTTTATCTCACGCTTCGCACTCGAGCTTTTCGAAGATTCGACGAAAGTATCATAAAATTCGAGTCACTGTATTTGCAATATTCGATCATCGTTAACGATCGTTCGAGTAACCAAACTAATCCGCGTGTTCGGTTTTTTGCAATAAAACGATGATAAGATGAAAAAAAATAAATAAATAAAAAGCTGATAAAGTCAGAGGAAAAAGAGAACATATTTAGTTTGCAATAAAAGCGCGGATCGCATTTAAAAAAATCACTCCGTAATGAACTAAGGCAATACTATAGAATACCTACCTATCTACCTACAGCTATACAAACGGTGGACGATCCACGAATAGATCGAGAGATCTTATCCGAGAAGTTCACCAAACCGGCGGTGGATTGCGCGTATACAGTTACCAGAGTAATGACGAGAAAAACGAAACACAGACGTTTGAAAAAAAAAAAAAAATGCATTTTGCTCTCTCGCGTGAATGTCGTAACGTTGTTACATAAAAAAAAAAAAATGCTCCCGTTAATTTTAATGTGAACTATAGTATTATGATAGCATAAATGAACAAAAAAATCCATAAAAGCAAATGTACGTCGTAGAAATCGGTGTCAATTTTCCGTTGTTTCGAAATTTTTATTTTTACGAGTTTATTGCAAAACTAAACGGATTCGATAACTCGCCACGAATTGTCGTAGTGTTATGAAAAAAGTGATTGGCTCGCGTACGCCCGTGGAACGTGTATATGTTCGTAATAGAACATCAGACTTGAGTTATACATATATTGAACATACTATAAATAATGAAAAAGACGCTCCGCGTTAGTTCGCGTGTACTTAAGATTTAATATAAAAAAAAACCCATCTAGAGCGACAAGTAAATAAAACATATATATAAATATATATATATTATAAATATAGAAAGAAAGAAAGAAGGATAATTCTTATGTATGTATCATAACTTCGTGGATGATGAAAAAAAAAAAAAAAAAAAACCACTATAGATGACGAGGAGAACGTGAAAACGAGAGCGAGAATTGAATTATAAAGGATGAAAATGTAATTCTGTTTAGCTTACTAAAAAAAAAAAAAGGACAAAATTCTATGTATCGATGAATAATATGAAAATTGTTTAAGCAATTAATTACCAACGTTTGATTATTTTATTATTTTACGCGACGTTATCATCATCTCATCATTTCGTCATAGTCGATATATCGTATTCATTTGAAAAAACAAATAATTTCAAGAGTTGATTCTTCGTTGTTTTTTTTTTTCACAGCTTTGCACTTTTTTCGGACCGCTAAATTCATTTGTAAACAAATTTAACCCTATCTCTGCCCTCTCCCCATTTTTCCCGGAAATCTAATCGCGCATCGATCGTCGAACTTTCGAGAGGAACGAAAAATTCTGAAAAATCGAAAAATCTGGAAATTCATCGAAAATTGTGAGTAATTGCGATGCGATATCTTTGAAACATTAAAATGTTATTGGAGAGCGAATAAATCGTTGACGACGATGATACAATGGATTATATCCCACGCGAAACATGATGCCGATGACACCATTCCGCGCATTCCTTCCATCATAAGTTCATGCGTTTGATTTCTCATCGACAAAAAAAAAACGATACAAACGCGAGTGTACAAATCCGAAGCGCATCGGAATGAAAAATAAAAAAACGTATATCCCGGAAATAGAAAAATATACCGGAAGTAATGCATCGCGGTGTCACGCAAACGCTTGAAATTTGCGTAATTGTAAACGATTAGAAATAAATTATTTCCTCTCGAAGTCTAATCACGGCTCCGAGGCCTTCGCCTTCGATTTTACTCTCCGGGTATTTGCCGTCAATGCCAACACAGCCTTGCGAAGTATATTTAAGTTTAGTACGATTTTAAGTTCAGACACAGTATTAAATCGAATGAATAAAAAAAAATCTAAAAACCTTTTTTTCCGAGCTTTTTTTTTTCGTAAAAAAAAACTCCAAAAAAAAAAGTTTTTTTTCCCCATTGATTTGTTCTCTATGCTATTTTTTGGGGTCCCTAGAGATTCTTATCTAAATAAAAAAAACATCTTTTTTTTTTTTTTTTTCGTATATTCTACGTCGCGATATGTGAAATGCTTTTCGGAGTATTTTCGCCAAAGTTTTATCTCCGAGCGTATATTTCAACGTAATAAATCTCAATGGTGATCTCATTGAATCGAAGAGACGACAATGTTAAGACGACACGTAGACGGCCGACAGGGTCGATAAGGAGACTCGCGAACGGATTCGCTAAATCCAACGCTGCGAGTATCGCGGTGTCCCCGACCATCGCCAACCGCGATCGTCATCGTTTCCACCTCCACAAAGCGCGACTGGTGCGCCTTGCCGTTGCTGCACCGTTCACCAGCTCAGCTGTTTCTGTTTACCAAACAAAGAAGCCAGTTGAACGGTGGACGGCGAACGGAGCGTTCGTCCGTTCTTGAAGCGCGCGCTCGGCCACCAGCAGGCCATCTCGTAAACGCATAATAATAACAACGGTTTCCCTTTAAATTTCGCAGTATTATTTTCATACGAGAAAATATAACTTCCGGTTGAAAAAAAAAAAAAAAAAAAAATTCTTTCAAAAGTAAAATCGATCTATTTGTGTCGAAATTAATTAGAAAAAAACGTTGATATTTTTCACACAAAAAGAATCATACATACGTGAATAAACGTTAATCGTATTAATAAATAGCTGTAATAACGTGAATACTCCGTCCGCGAGTGATAAAACTCTTATACAGCACCGCTATCCGTTACGCGAGTGTTTCGCACGGGTTTTTTAAAATAATTTTTTGTTTTTTCATCGCGGCCGGAGGCCTCGTCGAGAGTCATCGGGAAGCAAAGCTTTTGTTATCTGTACATCGAGCCACGAGCTCTCGAGAGTCGTCTCGAAGCTATTGCCTTCGGACGGGTTTGTCGAGTGCCCGGAGACCGCAGCAGGTAGACACACTGTGGGAGTGTTCAACGGGGAGCGTGAAACAGTGAGTAAATCCCGTAGGAGAACAGTATAAAAAATGGGAGAAGGACGGGGAATAGCGTGTAAAATTTCGTAACATAACTCTGAAAAACGAGTTTGACTCGCGTCTGAACCATTAACTCGCGTCGCGTCGACGTTTCCATTACTCCGATACACGCGATACATCGATCGTCGTTCGTGTTTATTGACGTTATTTTACGCGACTGAAACGTAAAAAAAAAAAAAAATAAAAAAAAAAGAAAAGAATGAGATACCGCGTCGGACAGCGTCCGGGAGATAAGATGCTGTAGATGACGAGAGGTCGTAACGTAACGGGAAGCGTGGAACGCAGAGCCGGATAGCCTCGGGACAACTCGGCAACAAACGGCAGAGCTACGAACCCCGCCGTAGGAAAATTCTCTCTTTCTCTCTTGACCCCGCGCGGTAGCGCGGTCTCTCTCTTGCACACGCGTAGGGCGCAACCTCTCTCCGTGATCGATTCTCGGGATAGAGGTACGCAGATAGGAGAGAAAACCACCGGAGAACTCGGCGTCGAATCGTGGCATCGTACCCCACACACAGCCGCGGGTACACCGTCCATGCAACGGGGCTATTTTATCCATTATTATTTCGCATACACCTTTTTATCCCATTATAACAATTTGTTTTTTCGATTACTTTCATCGAAAGTACTTCCGGTCAATTATATTATCGTATATATTGGGCGTTAAGTCGCGTATTATTGAGGGTCGAAATTCGAATAATAACAATAATAAGCGGATGTGTCGTGCAGCTGTTTTTTTTTTTCTTTTTTACATAAACATCGACGATATTTCCCCGTCTCTGCGCTTACATAACGGCGCAGAAGAAAAATCGCAAAGACGCGAGGTTCGTTGAATAATAACCCATTAGCGACGCGGAGTCAAGTGCGCCGTCGATATTGTATAGATACAACCACTCCTGCATCGCTGGAATTTTTAACTCGACGGAAGGCTGTTACGCGTGAAGCAGGTGCGCGTCGATGATTTCGGAGTCTCCCATTTTTTTTTTTTTTTTTTTTTTTTTGTGTCGAAATTGCACGCGGCCCTTTGATTGCCCTTATTCCAGCCAATGTTGCGTAGATCTACGATATATATACGATAGGGCGGCCCCCTCCCGCTTATGAAATCGAAGGCAACACATTAGCCTCGACCGGTTGACCTGTTGAAGTTTTGAAATCCTTCACATTCGATTTCGCACGTGACTCGACCTTTGCTGCCGCTCCTTTCTCATTGACCAACACAATTATTAATTTAAAAAATATAATAATAATAATGACATTACTATTATGTTTTTTATCGATCAATTATGACGATAAGACCGATATATCGAAGATATCGAGATATCGAGATATTGCGATATCGACATCTCGATATCTTCGAATACGCGTCGATTTTTTCGATCGTCTCGAATCGCATGCGTTTGCAATTCGACGTCAATATAATTATCGTATCATTGTTTGTTTTATGAATATCGGAGGAGTTCCGTAGACCATGCGAATTGAACAACTTTCGAACGCTTCAGGCTAAAACGAGCGATCTTGTTAATTGGCAAGCGAGCGTTGGCTAACGGGTAGAACGTTTGTAGCGTGCAAGGCGAGTAGGTATATATATATGTATGTATGTGTGTCTGTGTATCGGACAAGCGTTGCAGCCTCGATGGCGAGTAGCAACGCTCGGTCGCTCAACGACCCGTGGAAACCCGGCGGTGTAATGCACAGAGAGCCCAGGGACGGCGGTATGGCGTCGAGTTTCCGGAAATCATAGAGTTCGCACATTGCATTTGCAATTTTTTTAAATTTTTTAATTTTTTTTTATTATTTATTTATTTTGCTTTTATTTTTATCTTTTTTTTTTTTTTTTTACTTAATATTTCGACATAATTATGTATCTCCGAGCCGTGTGAAATTATCCACTGCACCTTTCGCATGATTAAGGTTGGGTAAAAAAAAAAATAAAAAAAAAAACTTCGAGTGGCGCTAATGAATTTTCCACTGCGATTGGCAAATCGCGCTGGTCACGGGTTTTAGTATCCGTATCTATTGTGGCGCGACGGGGATCTCACGTGCAGTCTGCTAGTCAGCCGTTCGCCAACCGTGACGGAAGGTCCAAGGCCAATAGAACGTTGTTCTTTCGTAAATCTATATACATATGTCGTGGAGCCGAGAGGGACGAGAGTCGAAACGCTTTCATTGTGGTTTTGAAATTAACGCTCTTATCGGTCGTCGAAAATATCCCAACAAACGCGTTTAGTCACGGAGCAATAAATTATCAAGTAATTGTAGATGATTCATAGTTTAGCAATAAAAAAAAAAACTCACGATGTGATGAAAATAGTCTAAAGGGAAAAATAACTGCGGAAAAGAAGAACAACTGATACAGGATGCACTATCGCCTTTCCCTCTGTTTTGTTTTTTTTTCTCATTTTTTTCCGATTTCGTTTTTATCGTCTATCTTTTTGTGGGCCGTGAAACTTTCCTGTTGATTCATCCCGAAAAAAAAAAAAAAAAAAAAAAAAAATGCAGAAAAGAAATCGAACAAAGCCCGTCTGGCTACAGACGTAAGCGCGGAAGATTCAAAGGAAAAAACAAAAAGAAAACAAAACCACTTGCGATCGTGCGAGAAAGAAAGAAAGCTAAATAACGAGAGACCTTGATGTTGAGAAACGCGCGCGAGCTGCTCCGTTCGGTCGCCGTTCGGTGCCTCGATGGAGTTAATTCTACGCAGTTACTTGTCGATGACGCGTTTTTCCATCTGTTACCGCGACTCGGTATTTTCCGTTTCGATCTCTCGCCGCGCTGACTGCGCCGTTCACGCTTTATCAATTAATGATTTTCCTGAAAGGCTCCGTCGAGAGTGCACGAGCCACGTGCGCGCCCCGATAGTCGAGATTACCAGTAGCGATGGAAAAATGCCTTCGGTTGCACATCGCTCTTTCCGCGTCGATGGAATCACGAGATTCACGATGAATAATATTACGCGATTGAAAACACCTCGACGAGAACGCTATACCCCGTTCATTCATTTCACAAACTCTTTAAACACGTGCCTTCGCGAGTCACGTTGATTTATTGATCCTCGAAAAAAAAAAAAAACTCTGCAAACGCATTTGCGCAAATTTATAGAAATTAATTCATGCAACGACGATATGCTCGCGAAGTCTCGCAAACTTTTTTTTTTTTTCATACTTCGCATTTTCGCACTATTCGCACTATTCGCACTATTCGCACTATTCGCACTATTCGCACTATTTTTTATAACGTAAAACGTAACGTAACGTAAAATAACGTAAAAAATATAATAAAAAAAAATCGGTTTGTTTGTGGGATATTTCTTTGATATTATTATTATTCATATCGTTGATTATTTCAATAAAAAAAATTCTTTAAATTTCATTAAAATACACCTTAAAAAAAAAAAATTTCGAAAATATTAATTGACAATTTTTACAAACTTTTTTTTTTTTTTTCAATCCTTGAATAATGTTTTATACGACTCCGGAATCCTGTTAAAACTGCAGTGCTGATTAATCTCATCGGTTACTTCGTATATCGCGAATTATCGATGTATTAATACGTGGATCGGTGTTGTGAAATACGACCGAAGATAGTGTACCGTTTGCTATTGCAAAGGGTATGTTTACGAGAGGCATCGGGTCCGAGAGATTACGGGAAGTAGGTTTCTCCCCGACAGGCGCTCTAACTCATTATCTGAGTGGGTCAGAAGCGGTGTGTGGCAAAGCACGTTTTTCCTAAAATCTCGGTCCCGTACTCCGCCCCTCTATTGCGTCGCTCCCGCGAGCGTACGTACAACGATGTGAAAGACGAGAGGTGCGCAGCGAGCGCGCCACGCGCGTTTGTGCTATTTTCGTTATATAGATCTTGGCCTTCGCGGAACATCAGCCGGAATTAACAATTTTTCGAAAAATTGGGCCACGAAGCGTCGATACAAAAATTGAAACAAATCGACCGATAAATCATCCTACCGGACTCCAAAAAAATTATTTTCGAATAAATTTTTTTTTTTTTTTTTTTTTTTCGCGAAGCGTACATTATTATTAATGCTCGACGAGACAGACGTAAGACGACCTCGCGCCGTTACCGTGGGGAATCGGCGTTTAGACACCGTGGAAACACGAGTCGCGCGATCGTTCGTTGAGTTGCTTCAACTCCGTAAACGCGCGGCGTTTACGCGCCTGACCCAGTCACAGGGAAACGCTTCTGGCTGACATTTCGTAAGCGGAGATCCCACCAGCGGTGGAAGCCCCCTGTATCCCTCCCCCGGGTAGCGAGCGAAAAAGCTACGACGATGTTTCTCGTTCGTCTCTCGTATATTTAGCAATGTAGAGCACAAAGAGGAGGAAGCGTGGCTTCTTCTCTTACGCGGTTAACCCTCTGTTTATTCGAAAGAGAATGTCGAGCAGCACCCCGTCAGCTGATGGCCGCAATCCTCGTAATCGATGAAATACTTTACGTTAGCAAACGTGAAACGAAATGAGATATTTTCGGATTATTAATAAATTCATTATGGACGATATTCGCCGATATATTTTGCATTATCGTAAATCGCGCAAAGTGCGAAATTTTCGAACGCCTTCCTCCATTTTCCGATATAAATAGATGGCCCGATAGTTAGTTTACATATCGTGCGAGACGTTGAGTTATCCCGCACAGGCGCGCGCGAGCGTTCGGCTCGAGGGAAGAAAATTGACGAGTCTTAAATAGAGTCGAAACGATTTGGGGCCCATATGTCGAATGCGCGTAGTCGTGTTTACGAATATTAACAGCACTCGATTTGGGAATATATTTTAATCGATGATCTAACGCCGGAAAGTATAGGCTGTGTGTGTATCGTTCCGCAAAAAATAAAAAACCGCATCTAAATATATTTAACATTCAAAACGATATTACATACTTTTGTTTCGTATCAATTCAATGCACACGAATATTCCATGGAATTTTTTCTATAAAAAATATATGCAAGAAGTATATTACAAACGAATCTCGAACTTTTTAAAATATATTTGAAATTTTTCAAAAAAAATATCATAAAATAAATTTTATTAATTAATAATTAAATTTATTCAAAAATAAAATATGATAATAAAAATGTAATATAATATAATATTATATCATTTAATAATTCTTTTTTATTCAATTGAATTAATTAAAACTTCAATTAAAATAAAAGTAAAATATAATTAAGTGTATATTTTTCCATATTTTTCAGTATTTTTTTAGAATTCGATATATCGATGTATTCGAATCGGAATAAATTCGTGGCAACTTTCAAAGATACTTAAAATCCCGAATCCTAATTCTTTTCGCTTTGTTCGTTTCGCATCCGATTCTATTCTTTCAATATCATCGAAAGATTTATTTTCCGAACCGGAAGTCGAGAAAATATCGATCGCTTCATCAATATCATAGATTCGTAATATGAGTGGGTCAACTGTAGTTTAAAAAGAGAAAAGGGGAAAGGAAATAAAAGGGAGCATTCGAAGAAACACATATGTAATATATATATATTAGAGATTGAGAGCGTTGCGAAAGGTCGTGCAATTGGTAGCGGTGAAAGGCTCTTCAATAGAGTATAAACTGGAGTGAGTTTATTGCTCGCATGTACACTTCCCATATCGTCTACTTCGTGTATCCTTTGTTCTGCTTTTATTGCCACTGTCGTAGTGGCTGTTTTTTTTGCTTCTATACCTCGCGATAGAATCTTAGAAAATAAGACAACGCGTAATAGAAGTCTTTTCTATTGTTGCTCCGGATCACCAGCATTCACCGATTTTTTTTTTTTTTTTTTTTTTTTTACGGAACCTTTCGTTTAATATTCATTGTAAAACTGCATGAACTACAATAGGTATCTAATTCTCTTTTATCGGACGTTTTTATGGACACTTTCGCGTCAAACGATGAATCGGCTCTCCGCGCTCGGGACACGCGTGTTCAATGAGCAACTGTCGCGATTCTAATACGATCGTAACTCGGAGCAATGCACCGACAGGGTGGTGGGTGGGGATAGGGGGGTTCTCGGTAGTTCTGGTAGGTTTCCTCGCGGCGACTTCACGGCAGAACTACCAGCAGCAGATTCAGCTCCAGCTACGTGGCTTATAAAGCCTGGAGAAAGTTTAATTTCGCATGGCCGTTGAACCGATCGCGGGAGCTCGCTATTACGTACCCACGGAACGTTTGTAGACACGACGACCACAGGGGAAACAATGCCTCGGTTGCGATTGTACATATAGAGTATATCCCCTATCGAACGAAATAGTCCGAACTCAATGCGCAAATCTCTACCAGCGCGTTGTATCGCGTATATCTCTGTTAGATACGAGAAAACTCCGAAAGTTTACAATTTTTTTTTTTTTTTTGCATTAAAAACATTGTACGATGTTAATAATGTTCGAGGCGCGTCTTAACGCTTGGCAACGCTTTTAAATCAATAAAATTCATGTTATGTGCATAAAAAAGCAACATACCGAGTTATTTTTGCACGATGGTTCGTTAGCGCGCTAAAAGGCCGGAGTTTGTTGCGATATTATAAATTCGTAGAAACGTATTAATAGTTAACTATAACATAAGCGAAGGCACTGTGTGCGCGCGCGAGTGTTGGAATAAATGATTATTAGAGTGTCGGACGTTCTCTCGTCTCGTCCTTAGAGCGTTAAACGTTCAACTTGCAATCGGACGTTGGTACTTGATGGTCCGTATGAAGCTATGCACTGTGCATGCCTTCGCGGTTCCTAACTACGAGATTGACTGACACGTGTATATATATATATATACATATATATTGCAACGTACGTGTCGCGATTCCCGTTAGTAACATACGAATCACCATCGTCGTCACTAAAGTTAGTAGGGCGTCAGTGTCTCTAAATGAAATTACGTGCGCTCCAGTTTCATCGGTGTAAATACACGCTATAACAACGCTGTATTATTGTGTACCGTGATACGAACGAAGAAACGCTTACAATGCTATCGAAAAAAATGTTCATAAGTCTCGAGAACTCTGTGGCGTAATGGCGGTAATATCGTATCATTTGGAATACCGTAATAACCGAGAATGATCCATAGATATTTTTCAACGACACTTTCGCTTTCGACATAACTCCTCTCCACCACCCCCCCCCCCCCCCACTTTTTCCCCGGAATTCACTCAGGAGAAAAGGAAAGTTTTGCAGTGATCTACGAACTCTTCACTATTCAAACGATCTCGACGATCGAAACTATTTTATTACCCAAAAATAAACAGTACATAAGCATTGTATTATTTTTATTATTTATTTTATATCTATAATTTTTAAAATTTTTAATATTTCGTGAACATTTTATTATTAATTTTTTTTTATTACTATTGCTATTTATCATGTGCTGACAAATTCAGTAGCGATCACCCATCTATAATAGTTAATTCGCGTTCAACTTTTTAGCCCTATTATTATTATTATTATTATTATTATTATTTTAATACGCGAAGGAACAAAATAATCAAAATAGAGAAATAACATTAGCTGTGAGTACGTAAGCCAATAAAAATCGAATAATTAAAAATCGTAGGAAAAACGAGTGAACGTGCCGATTATAGGAGTCTCGTGTGACACGAAGCTTTTAAAAGGCAAAAACCGACGATCCGAAACGCGATTGCATCAACTCGGCACTGTGCCAAAAATCTCTCGTCTCTGTGAACTCCGTGATGCTCTTCTGTGCTTTTTCTATTCCCCCCTTTTTCGTTTCGTTTTCAATTTGGAGTGACGTAACCCTATCGGTTAGATCTGTGTACAGCTGGCGAACGTGTCCCCCGACCGCGATATTTCATTTGGTTTGATGCTGTACTGCGAGTTCTTCGTTAGAATTTCATTGAACATCAAAAGCTCGCCGGGCGTCTGTTATCCCGATGGTCAGGTAGAGAACAGACGGTTTATATGCGACGACCTTGAGAAAGCCGAAAATAGAGAGAGAGTGCACAGCGCGCCAGAGTCTCATCGCCAGTCGCATCGACCTATCGAATTGCGAAACGTTGGCGCGAGAGAAAGATTTTTTTTTTTTTTTTTTTTTCACTCTATGCCATTAGACGAATCTTCATTGTGAAGAGATTCTAATGAGAAGGAGCGTTTGTCGGCGTTGAAAGAGAAAAAAAAAGTTGTCTGCAACAACCTTGAAGAAGTAACGAGAGAAGGGAAATTAGAGTCCCGGACTCGTAAACACACCGAACCTCTGTCTCATTGTTTCGACTCCCGAGTCTTCTCTCGATCCGACACTAATGCCTACGATATTATTTCTTTTTTTTTTTTTTCATCACAATTGCACACGATGAACTTGATTCGCCGAGCTGAGGCGCGAACAATGGGAATGCGTTGGGTTCATGAGAAATTGCGAGAAAAATCCGTGGATGTACGCGCGATGTATCGATTCAGGATGAAGACGAGGCACGCGACAACTGCTTAACTTTGTAACAATTTTTTTTTTTTTTTTTTTTTTTACGGTCGGCGCGTTCCCAATGCCGTCGTTGAGACGCAGAAATTGCGACGAATTTGGTAAACGCGTGGGCGATCGTAGATTAGTGGGGGATTTGCGGGGAACGCGCGCGATAGGCGGAAGAAAAGTGTCGAGAAGAGATTCGAGGGACGATTGGTAGGCGAACATCGTGCCGATGCGCGCTCGGGGGGCTAAGAACGATCCGAGGGCTGAAAACCGGTACCGGTTATATACAGCTGCGGCAGGCGGCAGCAACTACATCGGTAGATCGTACCATGAGCGAGCAGTGCTCAGTGTTCGAAGCAAAAAGACAATGCTACGACCTTAGCGAATATGGTCAGACGAGATTCTCCTCTATACACGCCGGTTTTGCTCTCGAGGATGCCGAGTCTCTGCCTGCATTCACCATCGTTTATATACTCGCTACGTACCTATGCTTGCCGTGGCCTCCTCTTTTCTCATTTTCCAAGCTCCGTGTACACAAAGACTACGCTTCGTTTCCATTACGAAGGACACGCGCGAAACAGTCGTCAATGTACCTGCCGATCGGGAAGTAAAATACATCGCGATTTCACTTAAGTATTTAATAGTTTTTGTTCATATTAAATGCACGGATCGACAATCACTGCAATTTTTATTGAAAAAGGAAAAATTTGTGGTGATACATTTTTTTTTTTTGTAATTTTTTTTTTTTTTGCTTTTATGGAGCGCACGACTGTAGGCGATAAAATCGAGTAGATTTAATTTCCAGTACGAAGGACGTGCGTGAAACTGTTTATAATGTATCTGACGATCGGGAAGTAAAATACATCGCGATTGTATTTAAGTAATAATTTTTATACTTATTTATTAGAAAGAATAAATTTGTGGTGATTAATGAAAAAAAAATGAGTATTTGGAGTTGTCAATGTAGCGCGCGATTATAGGCAATAAAAATAAGTTGATGTCATTTCTATTGGAAAGAAAAAAAATGGTGGTGATAAATTAAAAAAAAAAATATTTTTCGTAATTTTCGCGTAGCGCATGTCTGTGGGAAATAAAATCAGAATTGTTTTATTTTCACTATAATGAAAGTGCGTTAAACAATCGTCAATATACTCGATCATTGGAATAAAAAATGAGCTAAGATCGGATATCGGGTTTCATTTTTATACGAATCCAAAGTATCACTCGACGATCATTGCCATTTATACTTAAGGTGATGCGAAACACGCGCTCGCCCACCCACTTCCCGCTCAATCGGTAACAAAAACTGAAACAAATGCCATTACTAAATCAGATATTTGAGAAAAAAAAACCTTTTCCCGCCGAATAGATAGATGATTTTTTCTCATATATCACTGATTTCGAAATTCAGCACAATTTTTTGTACTGACGGCGGTAATTTACATCACCTTGAAATGTAACATCAGAATAATAAACTAAAGAAAAAGAAATTTATTTGACGAGTATCATTGTAGAATTTGACCGCAGAATTCTATTTCAGCGCACATAAAACCATGAAAACACGTCACCGAAAACTTTTTTTCTCAACTCTCCATTTTTTCGAAATACAGAGAAACCTTTTATCGGAATTTTTCGGGATCGGCATTATCGGATTTTTCAAATGTATTTCGCTGCGCTGTAACGGATTGAAAAGAGCTTTTAGAATTCTGCCAAATAGCCGAATTTGTATTTTTTTTTTCTGTGAAGTACGATAAACCCATTTTATTAGATTTTCGAAAATATAGAAAATCTTGACTTTTTCCTAAAATTGGACGAGTTAAAAAAATGTATTCGTCGCTTTAAATGAGAATTGCTTACTTTTTTTTTTACTTCCGGCTTAACGTTCGATAAGAATTTTTTTTTAAATTTCAAAATTGCATTTTTTTTTGCAAATTCCATTTTTTAAAGTTAAACGCTCTAAATTATTCATATATACAGTTTAATAAAAAAAACAAAAAAATTGCATGAATGTTATTTTCCAATTTTCAGAATGCGCTAAAGATGCCGTCTTTGCTCGAAGCATTGGAACTGAAATACGGCAGTTCGACGACGGACTGTTCGTTAACCGACGAGGAAACGGAGTCGAGTTCGCCAAAGGCGGCCCTTTCCATCAGTATATTCATACCGAAGAAGTCGCCGCGTCACACGGTACCGGCATTGCTGGTATTGCAAGACTGCGACATCGAATGCGCCGGGAATGACGCCGAGAAGCTGAGGACTAAGTGTCGAAACGTCGAGGAACTCGATTTGGCGCAAAACAAGTTGTCGCACTGGAACGAGGTGTTCGGAATATTGGAACACATGCCGAAGATAAAATTCGTCAATCTAAGTTTCAACAGTCTCGCCGAGTCTTTGATGATAAAAGACGGAAATTACAAGTCACTGAGAAACTTGGTACTCAATGGTACCCGTGTCACGTGGTCCACCGTTCAAGATCTCGTGCGTTTGCTCGTTAATCTCGAGGAACTGCATTTGTCACTCAACGAATACAAAAACGTCGATCTCGATCACACGAAACCGGAGAATCGTAACGAATCGTTGAAGAAATTGCATTTTACCGGAAATCCTATCGAGACGTGGACCGAGATATCGAAACTCGGTTACGTTTTTCCGAATTTGGAAAGTCTTGTGCTCGCCGAGTGTCCAATAAGGTCATTGGCCTTAGAGGAAAATCTGAACGTCGATCAAACCAAAAGATCGCAACAGCAGCCGCAGCAGCAGCAACAACAACAGGTATTGGCGAACGGAACGGAGAATCTTGGAACGAAGGAAGACGAGAATGAAAATTTGGAGCGAATGCCCGGGAGCGCCGAGAGTTCGGCGAATAATGGCGAACCTGAGAGGATATTCGTCGATGAAAAAGCGTACAACAGAACCGAAAGCGAGTGTGAGAGCAGTGGAAATAAGAAAGGCTCGTCGCACGATCCGTTTAGAATGCTGAGGTTCCTTAATGTTAATGGAACTCTGTTATCAACGTGGGACGACGTCGAGAGACTCGCTAGATTTCCAGCTTTGAAATCGTTGCGAATGCAAAGCTGTCCTCTCTTCGAGGTGAGTCTTTGCATTTAAAAAAAAGAAAATGGCGACGCAGTTACTGATTTTTATCATTAATTTATAATTATTTAAATTTATTCTTTGCATTTGCGAAACTATCGTCGCAGTCGTTGGTTTTCGTCAGTAATTTATCATTATTTACATTTTTTTCTTTGCATTAAAAAAATGTCGATGCAGTTATTGATTTTTGTTAATAATTTATCATTATTTAATTTTTTTTTTCGTTAAAAAAATACCGTTGCAATTATTGATTTTTTACCAATAAATTGTTATTATCGATGTTTTCTCGCAGAGTCCGAGAGAATATACGGAACACGAGAGGCGGCAATTATTAATTGCTAGACTTCCGAATGTCGAAACTCTGAACGGCGGAGGAGTTATATCGTCACAGGAGCGCGAAGATGCCGAACGAGCATTCATTCGTTATTATATGGATAAACCGGAAGCTGACAGACCTGAAAGGTTTGTGTTTCCACCTTTTTTTCTTTTTGTTGTCTTCACATATCGTTCGTCTAGGCGCAGAGCAATGAAAATTGCATTGTCCAAAAGTATAAAATTGCGACGTAATTCGATCGATCGATGGAGGGAAACCTTCGTAAAAATTTAATTCCCCACTAAAACGCGTTGTCCAGAATTAATTAATTGAAAAAAAAAAATTTAATTCCATCTCTATTTTTCGTATTTTCAGGTTCTCGGAACTCGTTGGTATTCATGGAAAATTGGATCCGCTTGTGCACGTCGATCTGACACCGGAGAAGAGAGTCAAGGTGACGTTTACATACGGCGATCTCGTTGAGGTGAGTTTGCGGATAAACGATAAACGCGACTGTATTTCATACACAGTTCCAATTACCAAAGAACTCGTTTTCTATCCGACCGCAAAATCTCAGTTTATAGCGCGTAACAAAATATCCGTTTCGGATATTCCTAACTTCTGTGTGACAATTGTTTTTTTCCACTCGACATTAGTTTAAACAAAACGCAATAAGAATCTCATTATTATTACGAAACTTTAAATATTGCAGGTACGTTCGGTCGACGTTTACAGAACGGTATTCGAACTAAAAACGAAATTGGAATCGATGGTTAAGATTCCGGCAAACAGAATGCGACTTTTCTACGTCGATCAGGTTTGTCAAATTTTTCATATTTCTCGCTAATATGCTTGCGATGTATTTTATTTTTTCAGAATTTTTGGTTTCTCGAAAAATGGTTTGCGAATCGCGAGATCGCTATTTAATTATCGTTAGTACCAATTCCCGACTACTGCTCCCTCCGGTCGCTCCTATCAAAATTCATTATTCAAACGATCTAGCGATTCGACGATCGAAGGTAAGCCCTCGTTGGCTTTTCAAAATTCGTTTGGATCCGTTTTACAGTGAAAGAAAATTATGATTTGCATGAAAGAAAAAAAAAAAAAAATCGGAAAACTGCTTAAAAAAAAAAATGATTTATCGTACCAACTCATAATTTTCGTTTAGAGTTTAATGCAGTAATTACGAGAGCTAAGATTATCATTGATTTACCGTCGCGAGGTTTCAGAAATAATAATAAATAAATAATAAATAAATAATAAATAAATAATAAATAAATAATAAATAAATAATAAATAAATAATAAATAAATAATAAATAAATAATAAATAAATAATAAATAAATAATAAATAAATAATAAATAAATAATAAATAAATAATAAATAAATAAAATTATTATTGTTTTTTTTTTGCGTCTCGCGATATTTTTGTTTAATCGCATTTTCTTTCGATGTTTGCAGGTAATGAAGGCACAGTATGGCCCGGAAGAGATGCTCTATCCAAACAAGCAGCTCTATCGATACAACATAAGAAACGGCGACGAGATAATAATCGACAGCAAGCTGAATCGCGTCGTATCATCATCGTCCAGCACGTCGTCGATCCGTTCATGAAGAATCCAACGACGACGTGAACTGTTCCCGATGAAAATTGGCCGAGAAGCGATCGTTCTTCGCCATAGATTGAAAAAAAA
This sequence comes from Buathra laborator, assembly GCA_934046635.1. Taxonomy (NCBI): domain Eukaryota; kingdom Metazoa; phylum Arthropoda; class Insecta; order Hymenoptera; family Ichneumonidae; genus Buathra; species Buathra laborator. The sequence goes on from OW203892.1 coordinate 17,122,524, forward strand.
AGCAAAAAGAAAAGATAACGTGATCTTTTCAGTCGTCGATAACGATCGAGAGAAACTTCTGACCGATCCTTAGACGAGGGAATTTGTTTTTTTTTTTTTATTTATATTTATCTACGTTGTAAGTATTAACTTAGCGTGGTTATTTTTCTCGTGAATGTATTTCGAGGATTCGTTCATCATGGGACCATTGGTAGTTGAGAAAGTGTCCCGTCGCTTTTTTTTTTGTTTTTTTCGATTTCATCGAAAAAAAATCGCGGTAGAGTTTGGCTGATTGAGAGAAAGATGAAGCAATTGGCGTTGGGATTAACGAGAGGAGAGAAAAAAAAGGAGAAAGTATCGAAAAATATCGTCGAGTTATTCTCTGTGTCGGACGAGTAAAATATTTACGATGATTTTTCGTCGCTCATTATTTATATTATTAATCCACAAACTTGTGAAGTTTCGAGCGAAAATTTGCGTCTGACACAGTCGCGGAACTTCGACGATGAATCGTAACTTCTCCTTTCTCATTTTCTTTCCTTCGTTTTTTTTTTTCTTCGCTACTCCTCTGCAACGAGAAACTCTCGAAGTATCGTGCAAGTAGCCGCTGAGCGACGGCGCGTTTTTCCTTTTTTTTTACCCGGTAATCCCAACGGGGAAAGTGTGCGAAACGAACGAATGACTCGACGGCCGCTCATTCGAGGCCTGAGGTATAACCATTCACAATTCATAACGTTACGAACGTTTTCAAACTCAATTCCGCGCGAGTTCCACATCAATGATTTTTCGACGTTACCGAATAATCGCGAGAGAGTCGACGCAACCTTTTTTTGTTTCCGTTATACATTAATATCTTTACTCGAGTTCACGTTCGACACACACAGAGAAAATTTCTTTATCTTCTCGCGACTGAGACAACGAATTCGTGCAAAAAAAAAATAAATAAAAAATAATAAAAACGCCGTTTTCTCGTGTTCACAGAAAGTTTGACAAAATATTTTTGTAGTTTCGGCGACGAAATATTGTTGTTTAAAAGTTTGTGATTTATCGCCACTTCGTGAGGAACGCTATCGTTGCGCGAGTAAAAAAAAAAAATTTCGGAGTCGCGCATGAACGGCTTTGCACGGTCGATAAACCGACAACGAAATTCTGATACGCGAGTAAAATATTGTGATTAACGAATTGGAAAAATAAAAAAAAATTGAAAATATTGTTACGCGTCGCACGCGATTGAAGATAAATCGTTGGCGAACTTATCCGCGAAACTTCGCGTCGAAAATTTGGAATCATTGTTAGCGAGGCTCTTCGATTATTAATGAGACGTTATTGCGGGGCAAAAAAATCGAATAACACTGTGAATGTGCGCAAAAAAAAAACCACGAAGAGTAAAACTATAAAAAATAGTGCCTGCCTGAGCATAATTCGGGCGCGTCTAACACTGCCCTTGTAAATATTTAACTCGATGATTTTCGATGAAGACCTCCCCCTCCCCCTATCTCTGCATATACCTTTCCAATGTGTAAATAACGAACGATCGAAATTAACGGAGTCTGAAATACAAAAAAAAAAAGAAACACACACAATTCATCACTAAACCGTATTCTCGGTAAATCGAGAAAATCCACGCAAAAGGCCAAGAAAACTTGAAATTTCGGAGATCAATGAAAAAAAAAAAAAAAAAAAAAAATTGATCGCGATGTTTTTCATGCGTAAAAGAGACTGGAAGCGCCGCGAGACAAATTGCCCGAATGTTGCGAAAATTCGTCTCAACATACCGTTGCACGAAAAAATTCGTAAATATATATTTTTTTTTCTTTTTTTTTTTCGATCTTAAATTTTGTGACATTAATTGAAATCATGAATAAATCGAGAAAGTGTTAGACAGTTATTTAAAACGAGAAAGAGAGCGAGTGTGATGTACGAGATGCGTACAATCGATTAACTGAATGTCTAGTCTCGGATAATAAATAATACCGTTAAATGAATGACAAAAGTTGCAAAACAATCGAATTTTTCTTTTTTTTTTTTTCTTTTTTTTTTCTCATTCGAATTTTATAATACGCTGCCCTCCTTCGATCTTTTTTGTGCTGGCGCAAATGTACGTACTAACAAATAATAAATCATTTATATGAACGAGTTCTGTGTTATTATTATGTAAAAAAAAAAAAAAAAAAAAAAAATCGCTTATCAACGATAGAGAGGTAAATCCCATTTTCGGTGTTGCATCCGTTTGTTATTTATTATAATTTATTATTATTATTGAAAAAGAAAAAAAAACATCGCTTATCAACGATGGAGAGGTAAATCCCATTTTCAGTGCTGCAGCCGTTTGTTATTATGATTATTATTAAAAAAGAAAAAAAAATCGTTTATCAACGATGGAGAGGTAAATCCCATTTTCGGTGTTGCATCCGTTTGGTATTATTATTATTAAAAAAAAATCGCTTATCAACGATGGACAGGTAAATGGCATTTCCAGTGCTGCAGCCGTTTGTTATTATTATTATCTAAAAAAAAATGGTTTATCAACGACGGAGACGTAAATCGCATTTTCAGTGCTGCAGCCGTTCGTTGTCAATATTATAAAAAAAAAAATCGCTTATCAACGATGAAGAGGTTAATGACATTTTCAATGCTGCAGCCGTTTGTTATTATTATTATCTAAAAAAAAATGTAAAAAAAAAGACTTCTAACTGCGTATCCTTACGGTAATTTGGAAATCGCCCAGTCGATAATAAAAACCGTGCAGTTTTTTTTAGGATGCTGAAACTTTAAATTTTAATGAAAAATAAGATGCCACGACGTTTATTAGTTTTATAGAATAGGATACTGTGGGCTATAAACGTTACTGGCGCCCGGGAAAAAAATGGTATTACAGTTTTTATCGACTGAGACGTTTTGCATATCCTTAAGGTGAAGTGCTACACCGACTGAGTCGTCGTTACGTTAAGGCGATGTGAAGCATATCCTCGTCACGTTTCTCGATAATAAAAATTTGAATCAATTTTTTTTTAATATCGTCGACTATTTGCAATTAATAGAAAAATCCCTCGAAGCCAAATTGCAATCACTTTCCGCCTCTTTTTTAATATTTTTCAAGTGATCGTAAACGATCGGCGATATTAAAAAAACATTAATTAAAGTTTTTTTTTATCGATCGCGATATTTCGTATGCTTTTCAAAACAAGAAAAATATAAACCCATCCAATCCAAACCAATATCATCAAAATCCATAAAAGTCTTACAAAAACGATATTTCTTATCCCAAATTTTTTTTTTTTTCGAATCTCGCAGATTTCTGACTCTATCTAAGTATCAGCCTTAAGGCCGTACCAACTACAATCAAAATCTTGAAATCAACACCCCATCGAATTTTTCAACCCCTCACAATCCATCGTACAAAAAATTTAAAAAAAATCACTATAAAAACGATCTTTAAAAAAAAAAAATATTATTCTCAACAATTGCAAAACCTTAATATTGAATATTCGAGAATAGTTGGCCACCGTGCAAGTCGCAGAGTTAACCCCCTTACTTCGCCCTATGAGAACTCGCCGTCTCGCTGGTCGACCGATCGATCGGCCGCAAGGTAACTGATGCGTGGCGCCGCGCCACGCATCACGCTGCGATAACGTGCCCCGTTGCTTTTGTGTGCAAAGCCCATCTATATATATATCTATATATACACACCTACAGTAAAGTAGAATAGATCGAGAGAAGCTTATGCCCAGTGGATGATTGGGGAGGTGGCGAAGAAGAAGAGAAAGCAGTGTACGAGAGAATCGGTTGCGCGCCGGCGTCGCCGTCTCGTACTCGTGCGAATCCTACTATACTACGTCGTCGTGTACCTCAGCCATAGTATTCCCCTATCCTTAGAGTAAATCCATGGATAGGGAACAGTAGAAGCGGCAGCAGCAGGGGAAGTATTACGGCGCGCACCCTCCGCGATTTAACACACGACGACCCTTCGGTCTCTCGTGCGCGTCTGCGCTTCGGCTCGAAGCCTCTCACTCCATCCTATTCTGTGTATTACATTTTTTTTTTTTTTTTTTCGTCTCTCTTCTCTCTCTCCGTTCGGTCTGGTAACCCCCCGTGTATCGGCACAGTCCAAGCGCATGACTATCACCAAAAGTATAACAGTTAAGCAGCAGTAGCGGCATAGCAGCAGCAGCAGAATAGCACGAGCTCTCGACGTTCGGGAGCCGATGTTGTTTTTTTTCATCGCTTTAAAGCCCTCCCTCCCCCGAGCGTCGTTGCTGGCTGTTATAACATGAAGAGAACGTGAACCGACAGACAACAGCGACGTCGTCGTCGTTCGTTGTGTTCCCGGATTTTTCCATGAGGATTATTACGAATTTTTCGTCGCGTTGAAGAGAGAAACGAACGTGTGCTCCTCCTGCTGCTGCTGCTGCTGTAACCGTCGACGGGAACGTGCGAAGATCAATTGTGTTTTTATTCCATCGCGCAGGAGAGACGAAGGATAATAAAAAAAAATCGTTTCCAACAGTTCGACAAACCGATCGGTGGCAAAATGTGATTTTTTTTTTTTTTTTTTTTCGATATCTCGGGCCCCCGCGGGCCAACGAGCTGAATTGGTGGTGAAACGGGAAATCGAAGAGGAGAGTTATAACTAGGATACGACGCGAAGGCGAGAAGATAAATTATAGGGTCGATGTTGATGAAAGAAGTGAATTAGCGAATGGAGAAAAGGAGTCAAAAGGAAGAGGATTTCTAGTTATTACTGCGGGAAACGGCGGGGAGGAGTGCGAAAAAATTGGATTGATTGGAGACCAAGTGTTCGGAAGATAAAATTGAACGCATCGAGAGGGGGCCCCCCTCCTTCCACTGTGAACATCGACGCTCCGTCGACGCGGAAGTCCCTCTCGGGAAGCATGGAACGAACGTGAGGAAAAACTGAGATCGATCGCTATATAACCCCCGCGCGCGTACGACGACAAATTTGTTACTTGCTGGCCACTCTCTTCGGGTGCTTCTGCTGTTTATCGCGAACACCGGGAGTTTCTAATCGTTATATCGTGGAAAGTTGTGTCTACAACAACTGTGAGCCTCGAGGTGAGTTTCAACATCGAAATATGCACGCGATAAGCATTTTCGTTTAACTGGTATGTGAAATAAGCGTTAAGCTTTTAAATCGATGTTTAAAATACGAATAGTTAGAGAGAAAACAAAAAAAAAAAAGAGAGGAATTAATTTTATTAATTAGCATTATTTGAGGCATAAAAAAAATCGAGTTTCATATTAAAAAATTGTTTTCGATCAAAATTGGATTTAAGGACTTAATGGAAAAAATTTAATATCAATTAGGTGAGAGAAGAATTTTTTTTTTTTTCGACGTCATGGTGACGATGAAGTCGATGTTAAAATACAGGCAGTTAGAGAAAAAAAAATGATTTAATTTTAATTATCTGTATTAAACGAGGCAATGAAAAAGAATCGATTTCCAATATCGAAAAATGATGTTTCGATGATTCCCGACGAAAATTCGATTGAATTTCTTAATATAAATAAATGCTGAATATTAATTAGGTGAGAGACATTAAAAATTGATGTTTTCGCGTATGTGGTGCGACGATCGACGTCATGGTGACTGACCTCGTTTGCACCTCGCGGTCAGGTCGCGACGATCGACGTGCGTCAGGGGGTTGAATTCAGGTCGCGCTTCGACCCGATAACTTTTTGGTTTGTTTCAACTTCGATTCAAAACGGCGAATAGATCATTTTACGTAAGTCAAGTTTTGCACAATTCGATTCTATCGAAGGTCATAAATCGTGCGATTTCTCGAAGAAACCTCGAGAATCAATCGTCGTGAATCGGAAGTTAATTATTCTGAGATAATTCTCTTCGAAATCATTGCCTATCGAATAGCCTGAATGCATAGACGAGCCATTTAGTCGACGAATTTGACTATCTCTCGAATTATAATAATCACATTTTACTGTTATCGCGATATGAAAAATTATTAAAATTTATTACTTTGAATACAAAAAAATTTGAAAATTTGCCGAAATAATATTTGCGGTTTTTGAAAAAATTTTAATAATAATTCGTTCGGTAGCAACGAAGCTTCGGGTACAGGGCGATGCGTTAGAATAATCGTAATATATAGCGCATAAAATAGTAATCGTATGCGTGTGCCCATCGATATGCAAATACTTCGTTATTCAGCGGGGAGCTCTGTTATAAGCGTCTGTATCAAGCTACACCTGCGCTATTTTTTTTTCTTTGCACCTGCATATAGCGCACGGCGACCCTTGAGGTCAACCCTAACCCCATCCATCATCTTATCCCCCTGTGCATGACGCAAGGTGCAATATATATAGTAAGTAGTCTCGTGTCCTATACAATTTTGCATGCACCAATGTGTTTTATGCATGCGAACCCGAAGAAAAAAAAAAAAAAAAAAAGATCCCAAAGATTTGCAGTATCGCGTTTCACCGTGCGCCGTAACGCTTCTGGTATTACTTCGCCGACGTTGATGCGATTTAATTGAATTATTTCACCGTCGTCTGCTAACGAGCTCTGCTACGAGACCTCTCTATGAGCTTTTAGCCGCCCCCTTCATTCGCGGAAGTTTGATTTTCCATCGAATCGATGTCGATGATGCATAGTAATTCGTGCGAATCGATTAATCGAATTGCGACTCTTTCCGCTCAATACGAATATCCGTAGTCGCGAGCGAAAAAAAAAAAAACGAATGGAAAGTAACGATTACCGAATTCACTCGGAGTTCGTGAAAAAAAAAAAATCTTGAAAGAGGTTGCCATACGAACGCTCTTCTCCGATAAACGGTACTAAGAATAGGAAGCTTATTAGCCTTATAGTAAACAGACACGCAGTGTCGAGGTGGACTCGTATAAACACACACGGAGAAGCGGGAGTGACGCAGACGCCATGCTGGAATCGCTAACTACTTGTACCCTGTCACCCAGTTGTAGTCACGTTAATTGATTATCAAATATGTCATTAATTATAAACTCCTTCGTAAACGGATCATTATTCATTTGGGATTTCAAATAGTATCAAAACGTTGTGAAAATCTGCAAGCGGCGAAAGCTTAAATTTGCTGACTTGGAAATTCGATAAGTCACGGGTTCGGTCGATTTTTCATGTTCGTCGGTTTTTTTTTTTTTTTTTTTTTTACTTCAAATATTTACCCTGAATCGAAGGGTAAAGAGCAGACTCCGAGCTCTCGGGAGAGCTTGGGGGCTGACTAACGCTTCGATTTCTCGACGGGAATAGACATTATCCAGATATTGGCACGAGTCCATTTCGTATCCGTAAGAGCCGCTCCCACGCATCAACGGAAATCCGAGCAGTTCGGATCGGCTGGCAGAGCCCGTTGGTGTCTCTCACTCTCACGTCTCCGAGGCACGTTTATATATCGTTTATTGTTTATCTCACTTAGTCTATCTTATTGAGAAGCAATCGAGACCAGGAAACGAAATAGATTAACGAAAAAAAAAGAAACTTTTTTGATTGTTGCATCGTTTGTTAAAATAGAAAATCACCGATTAAAGCGTTGCATGCAATAGATTTTTTTTAATTCTAACACTTACTGCTTCGATGACCCTCGTGTGGACCGCTAATCCATTTGTTATTTTCACCAAATTCGCACTATTTTCACTGCTTTGTTGCTAAAAACTCAATCGCGTGGAACACTGTACAGAATAATCACGCGTCAATGTTCAAAAAAATAATAATAACACGCCACTATAGATCGCGAAATCGAGGGAATACATTTACGGTTTTGATTAATCGAACGAAACGCGAGTTATTGAGTCGCGTGAGAAAATCAATGCGCGACGGTTAAATAACAATGGCCGAAGGGTAATCGACGCCGCCGCTATTTTTGCTCGGATTTTTAACGTCGTAAAAATTAGAAGTCACGACAATAGGTGCTTATGGTCTCTGACTGACCGGGCAACGCACGCTTTCTTTAAAAAACATGCACTTAGCAAAGTTTTACGCGGCAACACGTTCTAAAAAAGATACAGTTACACGGAACACACGTGAATTGCGTTCATGCCGCGATCTTGCGGACCCAACTGACTAGCGCCAGGACCCCCTGCGGCGTTCGTGTGCACTGCACGCCGTCAGTATGACACGCGGAGGTACCGGCGTCTCGCGTGGTCGCGGCTTCGCGTCTTCGAGTCTATTTATTAATGACAAAAACGTCTCGATTAATCCTCCCTCAACGCGAATTCTCTTTCTATCGTGTCGTTCTGTAGATAAGTGTACGTGTGCCAACGGATCTTTAAAAATTGGCAGTGATTTTCTTTCAATATGTCAACACCGAAAAAACTCGATTCGCTCGATCTGTCTGCCATTGTTGTTACGATCTCCCGAGAGATTAACCCTTCGTGCACAAAAATCGCTACTTCAACGCTACTTTGCAGCGTACTTTCTTGAATTACATTGAAAAAAAAGTTCCATATTCATACAGTTTTCTTAAGCTAAAACGGGGCAAGGAGTTTTGCATACGAGAAAAAAATCCCCGTTACACGTCGCGACGCCATTTTTCGAGTTAAACAATATCCGTCTCGTGTCACTCAACGTTAATAACAATTCCCTCGGTTTCTCGATTAAAAATGAACGGTAGTGTGTCGTTTATGCCGGTGACATTTGACGGTTAGTGCAGTGCGGGTTTATATATGCCTTATGTAGCCGTAAACGGTGGCATAGTGTTCAATGTTGTGGAACGCCGGTACAATTGGATTAGCCGTTGATCGCAGAGACATCGAAGTTGTAAGTCGTCGAAATGGCACGTTGTTATTTTTTTATACGTTTATAGCCGCTTTCGGTTGCAATGCATATTCATTCGTTCATTGTGATTATTCCTGAAGCGCTATTCCCCCTTCCAGGTTACGAGATTAGGGGAGAGTGGGGTCCCTTGTGACACGTTTGTTTAAATGACTTGAAAAGTGCTTCACAATTATTTCCGTATAATATTAATGGGACTGTTCGATGTTAAATATGATACATTTTATTTGAGAAACACAAAAAACGGAATATTTAAACGTTAAAAATGCAAAAAAATTGAAATGTTGCGTTTGTCACAATGGACCCCACGCGTGGGGTCCATTGTGCCATAGCGTAGGGTACACTGTGGTACACTGGTACACTGGTGGTACACTGTGACGAGTCGTATGAAGAGTGGGGTACACTGTGATAAGTCGTATAAAGAGTGGGGTACACTGTGACACGCAATGAAGCTTTATTATTACGGTTGTATCACATTTTAAAAAAGAAAAATGAAGTCTGCGTTGGCAAATCTAATCGTCAATGCATAATTTTGGGTCATCATATTTTCGTTTGTATGGTCGCGTATTTAATTGAGCGGAAAAAGAAAAAAACACAAACATTATATAGCCTTTTGTCACTTTTTGTCACTAAATGTGGCACAGGCGGCCCCACTTCCCTCTCCATTTTTACGTCACAGTATACCCCACCAACGACTGTCACACTGGACCCCATCGGATGTTTATAATATTAATCGCGAATATTTTATATTCTAAATAATTGGAGGTCAAGTTACGCATAGTGGGCTATACCTTAGGTCCTAATAAACATCATATACCCTTTATTTTTACTATGTTATCTCCAGAAACAAATGCAGCACAATTTATTATGACCGCTGAAAATTTACTTTTGCATGATCCTGACACGTAATTAGCTATAAAAAAAACAAGAATTTTTTTTCTGATATTAATTTTGGCTACAAGTGATTTGTTTCATAATAGTAAAGTTTTGAGATGAACATTTGCTATTTTATTACATAAGAACGCTGAAAAACAGCTCTGTCACATTGGACCCCGTGGCACAAGGGACCCCACTCTCCCCTACTTTACGCATTGCGCATCACATTCTTAACCCTTTATCAATGTTTTAAGACAAAATCTTCTACTATGCGCAACATTTTGCGACTGCAAGGTTTCTTTCCCATTCTTTCCCATTTTATTTTTTTTGCACCTTTTGGCTCTAACCGTCGTTACGCTCCGTGACTCGAGGGTCGTTACATTTCTGTATTTCCATATACTTCCAACCGCTGCGAAAAAACCAACGGACAAATCTCCTTCTCGTTGAACGGAACAGAATGAGGCGCGCGGAAACGAGGAAAAAGTACCTCGAGAGTTTTCTCCGGTGGGAACATGAAATGCATTTATATCCCGAACGAAGGCTCAAGTTTTAACGAGTGCGCGAAGCCCCTTTCTGCCGTCCGTATATAAATGTTAAATTTTTTTTCATTCATTGGTTGTGCGTCCCATTCAATAGTTTCGCGCTGTTATATGTCATTTTTATTCACGAAAACGTCGATCGATTATTGAGTATTATATATCGAACTCTTCGTCGTGTCGTGTAAATTTTTTTGTCTCGTATCGCCGAAATATTCTGTTGAACAATATCAGGTATGTAATACACAATTACTCTTTATTCAATTTACAAATCCAATGTATAATTGTACAATTTGTAATATTTGTGAAATGTTAAAATTATCGATAATAATCGATTGTATAAAAGCTGTGATATATACACTGTACATTTTTTATGCACGTATTATATAGAAAATACAACAAAAAAAGAAAATAAACATTTTATAAATACATCGACACGAACACATCGTTTCACTTTTGTTGAAATGCTTTTTTGTATATGTCTCGTAATAGTTGTGAATTGTTAGCCGAATTTCGTTTAATCATTGTTAGCTTCGACACTGAGCTTTCTATGGTTTTTTTTTGTCCATTGTTTGTTTTGTGTTTGTCGTTGATGAAATTCGCGTGGTGTGTTACGTATTTTCCCGAGCTAAAATAGAACGGCGCACGGTGAGTAACTTGTCTGCATTGGGGGGGACTGCCCGGTGAAGTCTTCTGTTGTTACTCTGTCCCACTGTGGCCGTTCTAATCAATCCGTCCTTCGGGGTCTAAGCGTACTAATTCCGGGCGTTGATTAGCTCCGACGAGAGAAAAACCGAGAGAGCCGGTTGTTCGCTCGTTCGGTATAGTTCGCGTTTTTCACAAACAAAACCGCGCGCAATCACGGCACGTGTAGGAGTTTCTCGTGTTTAAAACGTGAATCGTGGAATAATTTCATCGATCAGATTTAAAAAAAAAAAATTATTTCGAAGAAAAAAATTTTGAAGCAAAAAAAAAATGTCTACATCTCGAAAGTAAACAAAGTAGAATAATTCCTCGTTATTGATATCATTAGCTTAGGTAGTTAGTTAATAAAAAATAATAATAGTCACCTCTATGAGAGTAGAATATAAAATATTTTTTATCACGATTTATTCACTATCACGATTGATATATGTTATTCGAAGAATGCTTTATCTGTCCGATATGAGTAACGCTAAAAAAAAAAAAATCATGTTTACTAACGGGTATATTCGCCCTTTTGTCCCTTTTTCTCTTCTTTCAGAAACGGATTTGTGATACAAAATAGAATACGAGCGTAACATAGAGAGATCGGGGATTGTGATTGTTGGATAATAAAAAGAATAACAAAAAAAAAAGAAGCGACATAAAATAAGAGTCTCGGTGTGGGAGGGGAAAAAAAGAAATGGCTTCGGGATTGCCGACGAGTCATCACAGGAAGCTCGGACCGGCGCCTATAGCATCCTTCGAGGATCTCTCGGACGAGGTGGAAAACGTGAGTTGAGAGTGACCCTCCCCTGCGGGAAAGTACTACTACTACTACTACTACTACTACTACCACTACCAACACACATATAACGATCCTCTCTCTTCGTCGAGAACGTCGAAAAGCGCTTCTTCTTCTTCTTCGTCCTCGTGCGCCTGGCGCGCGTCTGCGACACAGGAAAAAAAATAAAACAAAAACTAAAAAACTAAAAAAAAAAATATATATATACATATATATATAAAAAAAACTAAAAGAGCGATAAATTGTCAAAGGGAAGTCCGAGCGAATAGAGTGCCGAGTGGAAGAGCGTTGAAAAAAAAAAAAATCCATACGCCATGGTGTAGAAAGAGAGAGAATGAGAGAGCGCGAGGCGGATCGCATTAATCCATCCACCAAACCCTCAGGAAGCGGATGTTACTAGCTGCCTGTCTGCCTCCATCACCTATCTCCATCACCCACCACATCCGAGAGGCACCGCCCCGCCTCGTCTCCCGTAATGACACTGACAACGCTGCGCTGAGGAATGATTCTTTGAATTGTAATGCAGGGAGAACCAACGGCACGAATGCCGGGGATCGTGGAGGTGACTACTCCCGTGACCCCGGGTAGCTCGCTGAAGACTCCCAGCACACCAAGGATCGACATCAGCCGTGCAAGCAGCTCGTCGCATCATGAGGACAGCAATAATTCACGTGAATCGTCGCCCGAACGCGAATTACTCGCAGGTAAAAAACAAAACAAAAAAATAAGAATACGAATTTGTTGTTAATAAATTATTATGAATGGTAATAATTTATTACTTGTAATTATTATTATTGTTTAAATAATAATAATTATATATTATATTATAATAATATTATTATAATATAATAATATAATAATATTATTATAAATATTATAATAATAATAATTTAAATAATAAGAAATTATGATAATAATAATAATAATAATAATTATTTATTATAAATTATTATAATTTATTTTTATTTTGCCGGTAATTGCGAAAAAAAATAAACTCGCCGCCACAATCTATTTTTCGAGAAGACTAATATTTGGTGTTCATTTTTTGTCCTTCAGGCGGCGAACCTCCTCCTGGCTGCAAATTATCGCTGGGATACAAGGAAGACGCTCAGGATCTGCGCTCGTCGACGGAAGAGTTGGATCTTCACGATCCGATTCACGAACAAGATCTCAAGAGAGATGCGAAAAGGGCGAGAAGGAGAAAGGAGGGTGGAACGCAATCGGAGTGCGGTGGTGCGAGTTCGAGATTTCAGGATCGCGAACGAAAGGATAGCAATTGTTCGGAGATAATACTGCTGAATATCAGCGGTCGAACGTCGAGATTGTCTTCCGTGGGTAGTCAAGGCTCCGGAGTGTCCGGCAAACTCTCCGTCGTCTCGGCTACTTCTTCCAGGTACGCGATCGTTCGATACAAATCGTCTATTTACTTTGCATAAGATAAATATACTGTTTGTGGCCATTTTCACTATAAATAGCCGTCGGATCGTTGTTTTCCAACATTCTGATGTTAATATTTTTTTCAAGTATTCATATAAATGTATAGAATAATCAACCCGTCGTCAGTGTAATTTGATTTTATTGAGAGTTCTGTACTTTCCGATATAGTGACAAAAAAATGGTCAAAAATGGTATTTTACTCGAAATTGGATCAATGATAAAATATTAATTTATCATTTTTGTTAACAAGGTCACCGAGTCCGCACAAATGTCTGTTGGAAACGTCGTTCTGCGGCAGCAAACCAACGCTCGCCGACAATTTGATAGAACCGTCGAAACCCGAAACCGACGATCTCGCGAAGATTCTTCTGAAACGCGAAGCCGACACGACCAAAGCCCTCATTCCTGATAGCATAAAAGTTCCCATGGTGGGCGGCAATCTGAAGCCCGATCCACTCGACAAACCGAGAAGACGCGGTCGCGAGGAGAGAAAAGAGATATTCAAGCGGGAGGTCGAGATCACGAAGAAGGTCCTCGAGAGAGTTAACATAGAGGTATGTTTCGTTGATCTAACGCCTTAAAAAAAAATCCCCCTGATGCAGATGATAGCCGCCCCTATTAGAGTTCAACTTTATTTGTAGAAATATTATTGATATATATCAAAGCATTTTAAGATCCAATCATAAAATATATGTCAACCAATCGATCAGTCTACGAAAAAAAAAAAAAAAATTCTACAAATTGTAGAAAAAGATATAAATTCAATGCCACAGATATACATTGCAGGAAGAACGACGAAATTATTGAAAAAAAAAAAATTGACCAATTTGGTGCTCAAATCACATCAGTCTTTGTATTTGTAGATGTGAGGGAGTATTCTTCCGTCTTCGTTAAGATTCGAGGTTCGTAGAACACACAAAGTCGAAAAGTCATCTGTTTCCTCATAATAAACAAAACAAAATAATCCAATTTTTTATCGTCAAAAAGAAAACAGTGTTTTTGCTGAGAGATGTATTGAGTTTATTGCGGGGGTTACTAAAACTGTGTGTACAATACCGAGGGATCACATCATCAATATCTCGTCATCGTAAAAATTACCCTTTTAGTGTGAACCTTTCGTATCGTTGAAATCCTTTAGTTTGTTCACCTGACCCTTTGTCGTCAACACTCGACAATTGCACTATCGTCGATGTGAAAAAATATGTATAAAAACAAAAAAAGTAAATAAAGAAACAATACCGTCAGTTCGTCAACCGTTTTTCCGATAGGTTCCCATTGTGATAAAGAAGCCGCATCACCGCGACGATCGCAGGGATGCGGAAAAATCGACGAAGGCGGAAGTTCACGAGGTCCAAAAACCGGCGAGTCTCGATCTCAACGACAAGAGAAAAAAGGTTCAAAACTTCAAGGAAATCGTTCAAACCACTCCGACGATCGGTAGCCTAACCGGAAGTCCGAAATTACCGAGGCATCAGAAGATTCGCGATCTCGAAGGTTCCAGAACGCCAAGTCCGTCGTCGGTGTCGCGAAAGAGCAGTTTCGCTTCACTCTTTAAGGTAAAATTAACATCCGATTTGACTAAATTTCAGTTTTGTCAATTATTTTTACCATAATTCATCGATATTGCAGACTAAAACCGATGGAAACGTTATGAGTCCCGAATCGCCGACGCCGAGTTCGAAGCCGCGTCGAAGTTTGACGACGAAGATCCGCGACACGACGGAGAGTCTTCGCAGCCGATCGAAATCCCGAGAGCGCGTTAGCGTCGACAAGGGTACGAACCTTAAGAAGGATTCGAAGAACAAAAACGTTTTTACGTCGACGCTGAGTTTGTTTAAGAAGCGCGAGAGAAAAAAGAGCATCGATGACGGTACGAGTACACCGGAGACCGACGCTCCCGATCGTTCGTTGGAGAGCATAGGAAACGTGGAATTTACGTTCGACAGCGAGAAGGTAACGAGAAACAACGACGACTCGATATTCATAAGTCTTCACGCCGATTCGCGAAACTACGAGGTCGCATTGCCGTCGGAAAGTGTATCGATACCTTTGGAAACACCGACGAAATTGTTGGATGAATACGACAGTAACGAACCACCGAGTGGCAGCAGCATCGTCACCGAGGTATCGATCGAGCATCAGGCGTCTATCTCGAGGATAAGAACCGAAGCGAAGATCGAGAACGCCTCGCCGACGAGCAGAGATAGCGCACTGAGTCCTATGCGCGCGAGCGCATCGAAGGATTCACAGATGACGAAGAGTTCGTCGAGGGATTCAAAGATCAGCGTGCAGACGGCGATGATAGCTGAATCTGCAGCAATCTCCGCATCGGTAACGAGCGAATCCCCGAAAATTGTCGACGAGACGCGATTGCCAGTGGCGAACGTTGCCAAAGATTCGCCGGTCGCGAAAAAATCGTCCGAGGCAATGGTAAAACCTAAACGAAGGAGCAAAGAAGTTCAGCAACAGATCCATCATATTCCCGCGGAGAAAAGTAACTCGATAGAACGCGAATCGCGAAGAAGAAGCGACGCTAGCGTCTCCGAGGCTTCCGGCGGTAGTCAGCAAATCGCGAATAAAACTGAGCGACATATTGACGATGTTTTGATGAAACCACCGCAAGAGACTCTCGTAAAAACGCCGAGTGTCGTCTCGGATCTCGACCACAACAGTTCCGAGTCTGAAAGAGATTCTGAAATTGATTTTATAAGAAACAAAGCGGAAAAAGCCGTCGAGGAGCTGCCGGACGAACGGAAGGGTCTGTGTTACGAGGAAAGCTTTGAAGAGGATCTTCCTTACGTGCCAACGACTTTACCGATGGAGAAGAGCGTAGCTGTACCCATGTTGCCGGTCAAACAGCGACTTCAGGAAGTCAGGTAAGTAAATCCAACATTTGTGAAAAAAAAAATTGAATCATTACGCGCGCATTTGAAATGAAACTTTTCTACTTTTTTTTTTTTTTTCAAAATGATTTCTCGAATTGTAAATCAATTCTTTTCTTATTTCAACTAAATTTCTTTTTTAATTTTCTTATAATTTTAATTTAATTCGAGTAACAATGTGAAAATGGAATAAAAATAACGCGACATACTCTACAGTCAAAACGCAAAACCTAATTAAAGAAGTTTCGCTTAAAAAAAACGAAAGAAAATCTCGTACCTTAAAAAAATATCCTAACAAATTATTCTTAAAGGACGATACCGATCGAGAGACCGCGTTCGACAACGCCGATAAATCCAACGTTACTCGACGAGTTCGTTCTTCAAACCGCTCAAGACGAGAAGCGCACGGATCGCATGAAGATTTCATTGCCGCGAGAGGATAGTTTCAAGTTAAAAAGTCCGCGCAAACATCCATCAAATACTTTTACCGAATTCGCGGGGCGCGTGGTACCCGACAGTAGTCGAAGAGCGCCAGGAAAATCGCCGAGTCCGCCGCCCTTACCGCCGAGAGCTCCGGCACCGCGACCCACGAATTGGATAAATTTTGAGGAGATACCGGAGCGTAGAAAGCCACCAAAGAGAATACAGACGATACCGCGAACCGAAGAGGATTCAAAGAGCGGTTACAGTTACGTACAACCGGAAGAGTGCAGATGCGAGTGTCACGAGGAATCGAGAAGAAATCCATCGTCATCGAGAGATCCCACCGGTCAAACAACCAGCATGGCAACCTTAACGACAACGTCTTCGGGCACAAGAACATCTTCCACGTGTAGTAGCAATGGCGATCGTCCTTGCAATGGTGAAAATTGTACGGTACCAACGGGAACAGCGGGCGATCGCGCCAGCATCGTCAGGTAAACGCATTGGGGTACGATTCGTTTATCGACGAAAGCGCTGCGTGCCGAAATAGCGCGATTCGTTTAACCTTGTGATTGGTAGAAGTCTCTTTTTGTATTTTCAGTGACAACAGCTCGTTGGAGTGCAGTCTGAGTATCGAAGAAAATGGAAATCATGGATTACTGGGGCCGATGAAGCCATTTGCGATGGATCTCGACGTCGGTTCCAACAGATCGAGCGTTATATCCCAAGAGGAACCGGACGATGTTCATCAACAGTAGTTTATCGATCGATCGTTTTTTCTCTTTTCTTTTCATTATTTTTACGATCTATTCCCGACACTGCAACGGAGCAGAGCTCTTATTGTCTGTGGTTACACTTCGTGTAGTTCGCGTTAAAAAAAAAAATTATAAAAATGAAAATTGTTGAGAAAACTATCGAGCCAAAGGCTGACGTGGCTACGAAGCTACTTCCATCAATCTCACACTTGACCGCATTTTACATGGTTCGCGCCGCGATACAATTACGTACAACTCGGTAACAACTCCCTGCCGCCCACCCTCTCTCGTTGCACCGTCGTCCAATTTGACCCTCTTTCACGGTCGCGCGTGTACACCCAACCGACACGCAAAGGAAACACCGAATTATTTCCAACCGACTGAACTCGACACCGTCGAGAAGCTCCAGTTGGTTCGACACCGCGAATTCACGTCGATTTGCCGAGAATACAATTTTAATCTCGTATGTGCCGTGTGAACTTTGACGAGAATCGAATTGGGTCGGAGCAACGCGGGGGTGGCGCCTCGCGGAACTGTGACACTCGTTTACCTTCCACTGAGGTAACAAGCGGTGTCTCACGGTCGCGATTTTCGTGCAATTAAAACTTCTCGCGGGACCCGAAATAACCGTTGAACCGATCGCGACAACGTTTCTGCGCAATTAATGCGCAATTTTTACGCGAACGGGAGAAAGAAGAGAGAAAAAAAAGAGACAAAAAAAAATAAACACGGATAGTTGATCGCGGACGTTGCTAACGCGATATTAGATACGTTGAATTAACTTCGCAATCGGTGTGCTTCCTTTATTCAACGAGGGTACGTAGAATATTCGCCGGATTCGCCGTGAAAACGCATTCCAGTGGAAAACGCACGATGTTTTCTTTTTTTATTAAAAAAAAAATGAAAAAAAAAAAAATACTGAATTACTCTATTTAACTTGTCGAGATCGTCATTCGCATCTTTTTTTTCTTTTGTAAAATCTCACGTCAATCAATTTTTCAAACTTCATAATCAAAGTAAATCGAGATATGCATCGAGTGTGTAACACTTGTGAGAGAAAAAACAATATAAATATATATATATATATATATACATATATCACGGGATATCTCGTTAATGTTTAGAATCGTGCCGCGCCTAGGCGATCAATCCTTTTCACGTCGAGCGAAACAAGAGGCTGCATCGATTATTACTAACGGTTTACAGCGTGTGAATAAGTTTGCGCCTTTGGCGAGACGCCGAGAAATTTCGAGCGATTAACAAATTCGCGCGTAAGAAAAAAAAAAAAAAAAAAAAAACGCGGGTCGTTCGAGAATGTTATATACGTAAGACATAACTATAATCTATCGAGTGTAAACGGCTACGAGATTTTTGATTCGGCTCGTTACAATTTCTATCGAGCGACAAATTATTCGGCGCGAATTGCCGAAAAAAAAAAAAAACGACTTTCTCGAGAAAATTTGAATTCGTAAGCGAGTCGGGTCGCACGGAGGCGCTGGGATTCGCATTTTTTTTCATTCTTATTCAGGACCGACATTGTAGAAAAAAAAATAAAAAATTCGCTGCGATCGCTGCGATAAGACTAATCAAAGGATAGGTATTAAATAAAATTGTGAAAAAGCGACTATATAAAAGAAGAAGAAAAAAAAATAAAGAAAAAGCGAAAGAAAGCATAGCGTGTCTCGGCGCTATTATAGCCAATCGAGTAATGATTATTCGTCACGATATATCCCGAGTTCGTTATCTCTGCTCAAGTGTAAAGAAAGAAAAAAAAAAAAGAAAATGATATTCTTTCGTCTGTTCGTCTGTCGATTCAGTTTTTCCGCTCCATCGTCGATCCCCCACATCCCTCCCTCTCCAGTGTCGAAACTCGACCTACCGACATCCCGACCCCAATTTAGCACGTATTTTCTATACGAGAAGATGAGAAAAAAAAACTATACTGTGTTCAAACGAATGATTCATTCAGCAAATTTATTATATATAAAATATATTGTATAATGCTACTTGTATTATGATACGTTAATTTACGATAGATAAAAGCTGTGACGGCTTTTTTTTTCGAATATAAATATATCCGGATGATCGTGCGCATCGAGAGAGAATCAACGCGCGATTTTTCAAACTCCGTTTATTGTTTTTATTATTTCTTTTTTTTTTTTACATTCGGAAAAAAAATTAAATAAAAATATCGTACGATCGTCCGGTCAACGAGGACAAAAGAGTGCTTCGACGTTCCAAGTAAAGTGCGTACTGGAATTGATTGAAAAAAAAAAAAAAACAAAAAAAAAAGAAAATTATTTCGATAAGAGTCGCCACTCCGCTTCCTCCCGCCCACACCTCAGGTCCACGATACGATTGTTAGCAACAAATTTCGTATCTTAAATCCATTTCCAATATAGATTCCCTCCTATCGCAGTAGTAATAATTGCGAGATTATTAACAAATTTTTTTGTGTAAAAAAAAAAATTAAAAATAGAAAAAAAAAAAACAACAATTATTCAACGTTCAAATCGTACCTGTCGTTGCGCCAACGACTCGTTCCTCGTCAGTTCGTACCAAGAAGGAATAAAAATAATAAAAAAAACCACAAGAACTATAAACTATGAATAGTCAAAGAAGAAAAATAGAATGAGATTATATATTGTGAATCGTGAGTCGAGGATCGAGGAGATTATTATTATTACTCGAGAAGACTCCCGGCGATCTGCTTGAATGTAGGGCAGCGCGCGTGCTATGACTGATTAACCAAAGACGGACAAGTGAAAAATGTCTTTTTTGATTTTTTTTTTAGAATTTTGGTGTTTAGATAAATGACGAAAAAAAAAAAAAAAACAAGTTTCAAGATACACAGGAGTCCTCCATAAATTTTGTAGTTCGAGAAATCGTGCGACGAGAAAAAGTCGAACTGCGTTAGTCAATGACTTATGCGGGACTCCACTGTATATATAACTATATATGAAAAAAAATAATAATTCGGGTCAACGGATATACGGCTCGTTGTTATCTATCTCTCGTACATACCTATCTCTACACGTTTTACTCGAGAAATACGATTTACCCACTTCTCGTCATTGTTTTAATTTTTTTTTTTTTTAATACATCGAGACTTTTGTTCGATATTTCTCTTTTTCTTTCATGTCGCATCCACGTTGGTATGTATTTCATTGTCGGACACGAGCACTCGATTAGACGTGGTGAACGTAGGTAACAAAGAATGAAAAAAAAAAAAACACAATTATGAATCGCGAGTGGATGATACGAGTTTATATTGATTTATTTAATAACTATATAGTACCGGCGTGAAAGAAACTTGAAGAGTCGGACTCGTCCGACTAACGTTCGAGTTTTCGAATTCATTAATGAGAATTTTTCCCGACGCTTTTTTTATCTCTGCGAATGAAAAAAGTCGTAATACACAAAAAAAAAATGAAAAATCGGAAAATACAAGAAATGAGCTCCGGAACAATCTCATTCGCAAATTCGAAACGAAATATTCTCTAGCAATACGTGAACGTTTATTATTATTTTTTAACATCTAAGAACTATGAAGAAGTAAAGAATATTTGAATGTTTCTAATGTTATGTAAATAAGACTACCGGAAGGGATTGCAAAAAAAAAAAAACAAGAAAAAGGTCACATTTTCAGACATACCAATATAACACATTGAGCGCCCGGCGAGAGCGCGCATCGAGACATTACGTTCGAAGAAATAAAATGTTTATGTGTTTTGACGTTGATACGTTTTATTCATCATCCTTACCGAACATATATTGCATTTTTTAAAATTATGTTTGAAAAAATAAATAACTAGGGGAATGGTATTACGTATATTTGTCCGTTGCGACCGTCAAGTGTGTCACCCTTTTTCGCTTTTGACTTGGCGGATCCACTCGACGAAATCGATGTCTCGAGTTCACGGAGCCGCGCTTTCTGACCTGTTTCCTCGCGCCCGTTAAGAGACACTTGCTGTTGTCCTTCGCGCAACAGAACTGCCGTTGTACCCGTTCCCGTCGTCATTGTTGAATTGTTTTCTTGCAACGATTGCTTAACGAGACAAATCATTAGCGACGTTCGAACAATCGGTCCTTGAAATCGTTGTTTCTTTATTTATGAAAAATCAGAATTACCTGCATTACGTTAATGAGGAAAAGAAACGCGAGAAGTGTGAGCGCACTGAGGGCAGCGCCGCTTCCACCTCCTTTACTGCTACCTTTGCTGCTAATAGGATAAAATATATACGAAACATCGATAAAATTACTAATATCGATGTACAATTGATTATTGGTCCAAAAAATCATTGATTGCTTTTTTATATTGTTTTTTGTTTTCTTTTTATTCTTTAAATATTTTTTTTATTGTTATTTTTTGGTATAGTGACGATAACTTTTTCTATTTTTTCACATTATTACGATCAATGAACGCATAGATATAAAAATAAACTCTGAAGATCCGCATCCCGCGTCGAAATCTCAAGAAATCGCGGAAAATCTTATCACACACTATTCTGAATACCGAAAAAAGAAATTCTTTTAATGTTTTTTTTAATTGCATTCATTTAACATCGCATCAATAGCGAGTTTTTTTAGTGACGGAAAGTCTTAACATTGATCTATTATTGAATTATGTTGACTCCAAAATTAAAAAAAATCTTTTAAAAAAATCTGCTGTACTGTATGTTATTTCTCCGATCGAAACTTAAAAAAAAAATATAATTAAATACATTACCCGCGTCCGTGAGATTTTTGTTCATAATAGCCTCCAGAGTTGTGTCCAGAGCTGTGATACCGATCGATCGGATGCATCATTGGCGCATTCGTAAAACCGCCCCAATTAATCAATGACCCCAAAGTCATCTGTGATAATAATCATTAATTGATATCCGTTAAATCAATTTATCAAACAAGTAGTTTTGTTTTTCTAAGTTTTCTCGACTATAGAAATCGTGTAATATCACAAGACGCCGCCCTCTGAATTCCTTCTGTTCCGTAACTCCCATAATAACATACCTCGTGTTGATAGCTGCTTCGCAAATTACTTCGCGGGTTATCAAATCGTCTCGCGACGAGCTTCAAAGCGAAAGATAGAAAGAATATTCGAACGGCCGCCGATTTCACAATCTTTCTTTTTTTTTTCACACCGATAACTTGTTATCCCGAGATTCGAGAGTCGACTGCGTTTCGTCACCGTTGCGGTTGTCGCGTTTCTTCGTCGTTTGTTCGTTCTCCCGTGTGTGTCACGCACGAAATTTCTTTCACGCTCGTTGGATACTCGGCAGGCGTGAATTTATTTTTTGTTCGTTTTTCGTTCACAGCACTCGCGCCCTTAAAGTGACGAGTCGGATTCATTGTTTCGTGGACTTATATTAAAATGTGATTCGTGGATTGTCACGGATAAAAAGCACGCGCCGCTACTCGTTGGAAATGTCCTCGAGAGTCATTTCCGTCGAAACAACAAAGTCACGAACTCTCGTGTCTTTTATGCTTATTATTTTTTCGAGAAAAACAAAAGAAGACCTTTAGGATATTTTTTTCGGTGAAATTAATCCCCAACGACTTAAAAAAAAATAGAAAAAAATGGTACACTATTAAAAAAAAAAGAAGAGCAAAAATCATTTAAATATTATTTTTAGGTGAAATTAATGCAAAACAGCGACATTTAAATAATAATCAGTAAGATCATTTATTTGATAATCATAGTATAATCATACTGCACATACATACAACTTAACTAACTACCGGATTAATAACTAGGCGAGCTAAAGAAGAATATTAAAACCAAATGAATGTATGATAAAAACTCAAACCATCGCTTTTTTTTTTTTTTTTTTTTTCGTGCGCTCAGGTTCGACGGTGTAACAGGAATTTTTTTCCCCGATCGATAATAATATATGTACAGAAAAATATTGGAATTTCGATAAAAAAAAAATAATAATGATAAACGATATCCTGAGACATTAACTCTTAATGAATTTTCGGGAGGGTCTGCGCCATTGAGCGTTTAATTTCGTCGATTTTGCGTCGAGCCGATCGGACGTTCCGAAATCGAGTCGATGCGAAAGGACGAAGACAAAACGCCGCCGAGTCGTTTTATTTTTGCCGATCCGGTTTTTTTTTTTTTTTTTTTTTTTTTCCGCCATAGCCAGCAACTCTAAGCTCGTCTTCCTCCCCGCGAAGTAATAAATATTTTCTAAATAGAAGATTTCTAAAAGTCTTAAAGATATGAGATTTACCGCGTAACATTGAGCACAAGAGACGATCGTAAATTTTTTTTCACGAGGATTGTTTTTCAAACCGATAATTACTGGAATTTAGAGAACCGAAATATCGTCGTCTCTCGTGTCGCGGTACTCGCGTATCTTTGTAAATAAATAATTAAAATAAATAAACTTGAAACCGCCGCGTCGACGTTTAGATAAAATATAGTTTTTTTGTTTGCTTCTAAGTTTTATCTAAGCTTTGAGTTTCGTTCGTTTCTATCGCTACGGGAAGATTGTGCGATCTTTTTTTTTTTTTTTTTTTTTTATACCTCTTCATCCAATAATATTCTCGGCTAATTCCGTTGACCGTTACGAAAATCAACAGAAAGTATATCATCGATCATCGCGATACGATAAAATTTCTTCTCGTTCAATGAAAATTTTCTTCACGGTCGTCGCGAGGCCGTGACGTCGATGAATCGATCTATCGATTTTTTTAGTTTTTTTTTTTTTCTTTCGTCTTTTTGTTTTTTTTTTTTATCACATTTTCACATCTTTCGTACGGGCAAATCTCTCCGCGAAGAGTTAATTGGGATGTGATTCTTCAAACGGTGTTGCAGTCCATGAAATGCGTTCGGCAATCCTCGCCGAAACGTCCGCGTCTACCGGCTTCGTAGAGATCCTCGACTGGTACACCGCTTCGCAAGTGCAGAACGAAGCTAGTGGCGGCCCTGCAAATTAATAAAGTGAAGGAATTCGATCAAATAATTCATTAGAATTTTGCACAGTGTCTTAGTGAGTGAAAATTGCTTTGGTAAACTCTGTAATAATTGAACTTACGTTCCAAGTTGACAGAAGATCGACGAAGATCCCTGAGTCTCTGCGGTGCATTCGGCACTCGCCTCGCAAAGCGCGCGGGCTGCGCAGTCATGCGATGTCGAGTCCTCCGCGGAGTTCAGTGACGATTTCATCGTTCGTACGTAACCCTTCAAATTTCAAAATAAAAAATAAATCAATTCAATTGAAAAAATTTAATTGAATTAAGAAATTAATTAAAAAATAGAACAATTCGGTTGAAAAATAAATAAATAAAAGCAATTAATTCATTAAATTGTTCATTTAGAAACTAAATGAACAATTAATTGACCAATTAATTTGTAAGGTGGACAATTTAATTAGAAAATTAATCAAAAAATTGGAGAATCTAATTTTAAAAATTAAATAAAAATTTCGGTTCTTTCGATTTATGGAGTAATAGAGTGACGGAAACAAATTTTTTTATTTATCTTCGTTTACTCAGAAACGTTTTCGTTGCTTGAGTTCCAATGATTAATTTACCTTCAGCATGGAGATAGAAGCAACCGCAGCCTCGGCAATGGTGTCGTGTCTTCCGAGGGAACGAGCGGTGAGCGAACGATGAGAGAATGATGTCTTGAGAGCTTCCAGCAGATTCATTACGATGTTTATGAACTGTTCATTGAAATAAAACAATCAATAGATACTCAACGTCAATATTATTTGTCATTCATTCCGTGATAATTGGGTAAACGTCCGCACAGTATAGTACAAGTAAAATAATCAAAGAGGTATTCAAAGGACCCCCATTGGTAGTTTTTTTTTGTTTTGTACAATTATTTTATGATTAATTGAAGGAATATCGAGTTTTTGTACAATATTAAGATTATTAAGAGTTAAAATGAAAAAAAAAAAAAAAATAGAAATTTCCGATGCGCGAAGAAAACACAGAGTAGAAACACTAACCTGGGAAGCCTGTCCAGCCATTTCAGCGACCCGACTTGGATCTCTGCCCTGTCCTAGAAACGCGCCCAGCACAGCAGTCAATACGCCCTAAACAACCGACACCAGCGTTGTGTTTCTAAGTCCGTCATCGAGATAATTATTTACAGAATGGGTAAATCAGTTTCGTCTTTTCCGTGTCCGCGACTCGTCAATTCAAGCGATAATAATTGAAGACAAATAAATATCGTAGAAAATATACAATGGCCTCGAAACGCGAAGTGAACAAACTACAAATAATTACGATAAGAATTACAGAAAAAAAAAAAAAAAA
The DNA here is from genome assembly GCA_934046635.1 of Buathra laborator. Lineage (NCBI taxonomy): Eukaryota > Metazoa > Arthropoda > Insecta > Hymenoptera > Ichneumonidae > Buathra > Buathra laborator. The sequence goes on from OW203892.1 coordinate 17,147,951, forward strand.
AAAAAAATTGCGAAACTTGATAGTCATAATTGGAGCGAATAGTTTGTTGTTTTTTGTTTCGTTTTGTTTTTAATGTACAATAGTAGCCGTATAGAAAGGAGAGAGGTAATGACTAATTGCTAATTAACTAAATACGGTAGAGAGGCCTTTCCCCCCCGGCGAGGCGGGGGCGGCTTTTCGAAAGTCGTCTTTGACGTTAGGGAGCGTGACTCGGAAACCAACGTCTCACAGGTGTTCTTGTATCCTCGTAATATACATTGGTAAGTTATATGGACGATTGTAAAAGCGGGGACTCTCGTGAAAGCGGTTTTTCTCTTCTTCAGTGTCAATTATAAATATTTTACACAAGTATCGTTCGTTATAAATGACGAAAAAATAAAAGCGAAAGAGCAAAACTACTACAGTATAATAATAAACTACTGAGGAGCACATAGGAGTCAAATATTTCGTAATATAGAGTATCGTACAAAATTTTACTTCACAGGGTGTGAAAATGGAGGTTTTACGCCCGCGAAGCGTTCGTAAAACTGCCCTTTTCGCATCGAGTAAAATAAAATATATAATACCTAATGATATATCGCGGTGCTTACCTGCATCGGACTGCTCTGATTGTCAACTTTGTCGATACCGTCGACCGGCTGTTGTGCACCACCGAGAAGAGCGCTAAGTAGTCTTAAGCCAACGGCAAAGATGTTGGTCCACGGACTCGGATGATTACCGTCGTCAACCTCGTTTTTACTGGGTCCGACTATACCGGCTCCGCTCTGACCGAGAAGCATCTGCATCAGCATGCTTAGCATACTTCCCCACGAAAAACTAGCCGGTCCTCCCTCCTGTTTAATCATCGATGACAATGAATTTTTTTAATACGCGAATACATCGAAAAAAAAAAAAAAAAATTCCAAGGGACACGAAGAAAAATTATTTATTGATTTAATCAACGAAATAGGCCATTTTTTATCGATAATAAATGCAAAAAATATGTTAATGAATACATCTGAAAGATCTTTTAAATATTTTTTACAAATTACGCGGTTGTATGTAAAATAGCGATTTTAAAAAAATATATTTCGGATGCATTTTATATTTACGTTGCATTAATGGATTTAATATATTTTTCATTATATTCGTGAATATATCAATTAATGAAGTGTATATTTTTTCGTATGTATTCAATATATACATTTCTATAGGGGTAAATACGTTCCATTCAATTGATTTATTATGTTGACAAATTAATTGATTCAATCAATTAATTAATTGGTTGAAGTGTTAACCGCGCGCGTTGATCGAAGCCGTAATTATTTCTTATCCGCGAATCATAAAAAAAAAAAAATTCTTACCTGAAGTGAATTGGTACCAATGTCATCGAGATCGTCGAGAGCGACTTTCTTCATGGCATTTGGCTTCTCAGCGAATTTCCTCTCATCTCTGACTTGCTGAGGATATTGTTCCGGATGATACTGCGGCGAGTATTGTGCCGGTTGTGGTAACGATGCCGCCTGCCCGAGGGTCAAACCCACAAGACATAACGCCGCGAATTGATTGTACTTCATGATTATCTGAAGATACAAGAGAATTTTTCGAAGAGTCGATCAGTAAACCGGATGTGAAAGTGATCGAAGTTTCGAGAACATATACTTTTCAGAAACAATTGCGTCACTATATATATATTATAGTCGATCTGCGTCACGCGCGCGTATTAAATTGACGAAGTAACGGGAGTCGAAGAACTTTCTTCCCACCTTCAGTCGAACCCCGACGATTTTTAATGACTCACATATCTACAATGTGAAAATGAATCCGTACCCGCGTTACGGCGGTGCGGGAGAAGATACGAACGAGTGAAAATGACCCACTTAGGGGGATAACCGGATAACCGGTCTCGTTGAGAATTTTACCCTTTCGCTTCGAAGAAAATATTACAAAATATATATGTATGCGTCTTTGATAGCCTTTAATCAAACAGATTTGTTAGACACGACGAGCAATGAAAGTTATCTTAATACTCGTATTACGGCTCTGGAGAATAATAAATTCTATTAAGTAGGAAAATGTAATAACTGAGGAGTTAAAAATAAAGTGAAGATATATCCGTCGGAGATTTGAGAGGAGATCGTTGGTGAGTAACGATCGGAAAAGAGTGGGGGGGAGCGACGAGAGCCAAGCGACGAGCCTTGACCATGAAAGTGGGTCAGCGTGGTTGAGGCCGTGAGCGCCGGCGATCACATAGTTAGCCCACTTCCGATCAGTCGGAGGTTTGTTGAACCCGAGAGCTGTACCGTTAGTCACGAAGGGGGTCGCGACCTACTGTCGCCCCGTCGTCTTCACTCGACCACCGGGTTAAAGATGAAAAAATTCTTCGCTTCGCTGATCGATTAAATTGGTTATAAAAAAACAAAAAAAAAAAAGCGGAGAGACAGAATCGTGGATTAATATTGACACGCGATAATTTTAGCTGAACTTGAAAATCGATCGTGCAATTAGGATAAATTGTTGTTTATCGTCTGTTGTGCGTGACGACTCGAGACTCGTAGACGTGCCCGACCTTTCGCAAACGGTACACAAGCGGTCGAGGAAAAAGAAAAAAAAATCGTTAACGTCTTTCTAACTGTTATGGTGTTGTGCACTTGTCGAAGGTGTAGCTACACCGCGCGCTACCTGCGTTAGGTATACAACTCATTCACTAACGACCTCAGCGTCTCCTAAAAATGTCTAACTATCCCTCTATTCTATGTTTCACTTTGATCTCAAATTTTTGGAAAGATTTCGCGAAAAATGATTTTTATTTAATTTTTTTTTTTCAAATTATCACGATCGATAAATCAATGAGATAACGAAATAAAAAATGTCGTCTTCAGTTTTTTTTTTTGTTCACTGTTTTAAATTCCTCCATAATTTTAACCCGAGAAACAGTGTACATTTTTTTTTAGCACGAATAGCACGAACACGATCGATATTAAAAAAATCGAACCTTCGATCGATGATCTATATGATCTATGTGATTTTTTTATAACTGAATAGATCGAGAGTTTGCAACGAAATTGTTAATTATGAATGAATTATTTTCGATTCTGATTAACGCGGAAAGTTAAGAGAAAAAATGCCGATGTCAATGTCTCTTCTACCATCCCCCCCGATAGTGAACCAAGAGAAAACTTTCGTACTCACTTAGTTATTTCCAGGTAGACTTCCGTGACACTGACTCTCAGTTCTGAAGATGAAATTCCTCGCGGGGTCTTCTATATAGCCTGTTGCTCGTTGTGGGGGTAACCGTACGTCCAATGACCATCGTGCTTTGGTACTATGTTCAGTGGAACTATCCAATCCCTTGGCCTCTTCCGCGGAGCTTCGTCATACCGGCTATCACGGTTACCCCGTAAACTCTACTTCAACGACATTCTTTTTTTTTTTTTTTGTTTTTGAATTCTCTATTTTGTTATTTTTATATGCTACCGGGTTATACTCTCGTTTGTTTTGGATCAGTGAGTTAAGAGAGCTTTCGATGAGTTTAAAAATATCTTGAAATTCATTTCGACTAATTTTTTCGATGTTAATTATTCGACGATCAAAAATCTCATATATCGAACTCATCGCGATCGATTGAATACTACAATTGATCGGAATAAAAAATAAATTAAAAAAATATCTAATCGTTATCAAATGTTGGAAAATTTGTGACCAATTATGATCCAGTAAATGAGGAATGTCGGCCATATTTCGTCACGGTAATCCCGTTGGTTGTCCTGTCCTCGATCGACGCGATCAATTACATACCGTTTCCGAAAAGAAAGGAGGAGGCATGGAGTTGCGTGTACTACGCAGTTGTTATGTGTATTTTCTTCTTCTTCGAAATGTAGCCGCGTTTTTTTCTGTAGTTTTTTTCACGCACTACATGTGTCGAATGGATTTAGGGTACGAGGTGCAAGGTTGCCGGTCGTGCGCGCGCGCCGGCTGACCTGCAACAAGTTTTACACGCGCGCATCGCTGGACGAATATTCGTCGTCACTCGACGACTTTTCCGGAAAGATGCGTCGATGCATCGACACACAGTTACACGCATCTGGCACTGCAGTTGTGAAAACAATTGGAAAAACTACAATGCAATTAGGTCCATTGTAATAAGAGTAAACAAAAAACACATTTACTTGAAATACGATGAAAATCCCCATGAAAATCTATTTGTTGACAATATAGACGCAAAAATATACACTTAATTATATTTTATATGTTTTCTGTCTATTCTGGTAAAAAGTTGGATCATAAAATTTATTTCAAAGTGTTTATGCTATAAATAATATCTTTATCTATTATATGTGTGAAATTATAGAAATATGTAGAAAAAAATTCGTTATTAACTAGGAATAAAAATGGAGCAGAAGTACTTTCAATTTTTTGGTAAATTTTTTTCATTTACATGTTTTGCAAGCGCAAGATAGGTGAAATATATTTAAAGTGCCGAAAAATTTAACATGCAAATTTTACTTATAAAAATATATATTGAAAGGATTTCGCACACATTTATTAAAACGACAAAATTTATTTAAAATCAGTTCGAAGTGTATTTGTTATACATTTCTTGCATATATTTTCGATAAAACGATTTCCGTGGAGAAATTACCATTTCGTGACATTTTTTCTTTCAAAGCGAATTAATTATAAATTTTATATATGGTTCTGACTAATAACAGTTAAACACAATGACTGTAAAATATATTAAAATGGCAAAGAATTCACCGTGCATAATACATTTTTTATATATATATTGATGAATAGATGCGGTACACATTTATAAAAACGTATATACATGCAAAATATATTCAAAATAAGTTCGAGACGTGTCTGTAATAAATTTCTAGCATACATTTCCGATCGGAAAATTTCCCCGATGGAATGACCATTCTGTGACATTTCTTTCTTTAGCAGCGAATTAATCATCGAACGCGTCGAAACGTTTCTCCGACGAATTATAGAGAGGAATCTTGGGTCGTGTCTCTTTACTTTCTTTTCTTCGCGTTTTCTACTGTACACAAACCGTGCAAAACAATGAGCAAAGCCGCAGAGAGGCAATGAAATGTTCTCGGTCTCGTGAACGCGTGCGCGCTCATCGCCCGTTGCCGTGCGCGAGCCTTCTTCTTCCGCGCTTTTACACGCAGCAACAATCTCGCAAATGGCGACACTCCGGTGTCGTAAACATCCTTATCGAGATCCTCGGACGGTGACCGAACCAACAGGGTTCGCCAAAATCACAACGTCCGGTTGGTCATTAAACAAATTCGACATGAAAGCCTGTGGCACCATAGAACTTTGTCAAGGTTCTCGTCATCGACCGTACCATTATTTCTTGAAGCTGATTCTCTCTAATTATTATCACCAAACAAAAACGATTTATGTTGATTCGTTTATTTGCAATTCCGCCATTTTTTTCGTCTTGCAAATAGTTATCTCGGACGCGTTGTAAGAGAACGCCTTTTTATCCGCATAGTCTCGCGCCCCTCGGTGATTATCTCTTACCTGTTGCACCTTTGCTGCGGCGTGAAGCTATTGAAGCGTCTTCCAGGGCTCAACTATGCACTACTTGACGAGTGGGATACCCGCTAACATCTTCAGCGTCTGCAAGCTTGTCGCTTTTTCCAGTTACTTCTTCTGGTTCTTCGCCTTAACGTTTTTTTCATGCGATCCTATATCTTCTTCTCACATATTTTCTTTTGATCTTATTATAAATAGTGGGTTCAGTTGAGCTCTGGCATTGGTCGTCGAATGGACCGACTCCTTGACGACCTCCACTAGCAAAGAGGAAAGAACGCGATTCATCATAACTGTTTCAGTAGCGGGATGCGGTATGCACTCTTCTTATTAGGAGGATCCGGCTAATCGCTGGTACACTCCGTAGATTCTCGTGTATAGGCCAATAGCTCGCGTCGCCCGGTCCTCTATGACCGTCTCGCGTTTTCTCTGGGAGAAGAGAGTTCTTCTTTACTGTGGATGATACTGTACCTGAATCGACTGCCGGCCATAGACGGTGGGTTGGTCTTCCTACGATGTACAGCGCACTTGGAAATTCCAACATTAGTGTTCGGAGCCGATCCGTGCGGGTACCGATCGATTCAAAGGTAACGGTACAACGGTATATACACTATGTAGTTACATGTTGCGGTGAACCTGAGCGAAGGCCTCGGTACCCTCGCATGATGGTGCAACCACGACCTTCCGCACATCGTGAATGTTGAGATTGAAGATCGCGATGCTTGAACTCGTGACATGCGCCAGATGTCGCGTGACTAAAACTGTAATGGCCTATTTTATATGCTTGCTGAGGAGAAAATACGCCTTTTTGATTTTAGTCACGCTGCCACCTTGAAACTAATCATCGTACGTCGTTTAGGTACGAATTTTGTAGGGGAGACCGGGGCCAGTTGACACACGAACAGTAAAAAAAAAAACATCGAGTGTTTCATGCAGTGAGTATGGTATTCTATGAAATTGGAGTGCATAGGATGGCAAATAATTTCTTGCAGTATCATACTTCCGGTGTGAAATTTTCGATTGTTTTACACTATAACAACAGCAGAAAATTGGCGACTAAAAAGTGGTTAATCTGCAAAAGACTTTTAATTGTCTTACCGATGTGAAAAAGTCATTGATGCTGTTGAGGGAAAGCCGGCTGAGACTTTTTCTAATCGGCAAACTTATTTTTACGTTTTTGCGGATTGATTACTTTTTAGTTGGAGATTTTTTGAAATTTTTTTATTTTTTAACTCGTGTGTTTCGACTAACGCCGGTGTCCCTTATATGGTCGTCCGCATTAAAAGGACCCACTTTGTCGGTGTGTGTCGGAATGTATATGAAGGTACTTCCGGTTCGATGACTCGCGTTAGAAAAAGAAAACTTCTGTACGTTTCATAACGAAAAGGTATTGCAAATGCTTTTGTCACAAAATTAATGTTGATATTCGTAGCGTTTCTTTTTTTTTAACATCAAAATATAAAATTCTATTAAAATTTGCGGAAGTAGTGCATCATAAAAATAAGTTTTTCGTACACAATCGAATTTTTCTTTGGTGCAGAAATGTAAAAACTAAATTTATAAGCGGTGTTTATCCCAATTCTTCGATGTAGCAGAGTGTCAAGCGGGTGAAAATCTTTTATTTATAATTAATAAAAATAATGTAAATTATAATAAACTAAAAAATTAATGAAATTTATTATGGTAAATAAACACCCGCCGAATCAGCGTAATTTTCTGACAACGAATTTCTCGGCCAAAATTCGATTTTTTGTTTTTCTTTCCGCACTGAACAATTTTTCTTCGTTTAAACACACATCCGTTCAGTTGCGCGTTTCTCTGGCGCCAGAAATCAACTGCATGCAGCATCTCATCATTTCGTTGTCACGCTTTATTGTGTAATATAAAAAAAAGAAACATTCTATGAAAAAAAAAAAGCAACGTATAATAAAGATACAACTCGCGGGAAGAGCGTCGTTCACGCACATCGGAAAATTTATAGCTCGTCGAGATGCAGAGGTATGCAGATACCGAACGATTCAAATGTATAACGGTATTTTCGATGTCCATAATAGTAGCGCGATAGAACGGGGGTCTCAGCAATCGTTAGAAGTTCCCAGCTGATCGTACATCGCACTTCTATCAGAGTACAACATACTTGTTGCTTCATGACTAAAAAAAACCCGCAGATTATACAGGTCATTCGTAGTGCAGGATGAGAAATAATGTTTCCTCGCATTAGATGCAGTTTTTTTTGTCAAATTACGCTGGAATCGCCTTGGAATAACCCACGTTGAAAGTTCTCTCGTCTCTCTAACGCATCTCGCGTCTTCGAGTTTAATCCGCCTAACCGGTTGGTTACTCAGCGCTGTAATATCTAGCGGCAAGCCACGGATACCGGGCATTACTTTTCACGGTCTTCGATCATCGCGCCTCTATAATACATAATGGTCATCGATTTATTCGTAAATCGTTACGAATGCAAATGATAAATGCATTGCATTAGAAATAATAACACATTATTTTCGCGAGCACGTCGTCTCGTTCTGCAAATTAACGACCTGCTTCTGTTTGAGTCAATAGGCAAGTAAGTTTGTAGGCCTTAAAATTACTTTCCTAAAACGCCGATTCGCGTGAGTCCCGCATCGATACGTCTGCGGTCGTTGCATATCGTGGGCAGTGTACTCTCTGTCCGTAACGTTAACATGAAATGCGAATTACGATGATCTCCCGTGTGCTCCCGAAAGACATGTACACTGAAAAATGTATATTGTTTTGTGTGTTTTTTTTTTTTTTCTGGAATAAACGTTGACACATTACACTGACACACTCCACAAACATATACGCGTACAATGAAAAGTGTGTGTCACGAGGATCGTGAAAGCTTTGAAGAAAATTGGGTGTCAAGCAAAACGAGAACCTTCGCCGACACGAAAAACGGCAATTGCGTATTCAACGTGCAGCAAAGTGCTCGCGACAGATTTGGCACGTGAGTCGAGTCGAGTCGCTCCATGTCGCTGTTTGTTTGCTCGGTGTGAAAACTTTGGAAAATTAACTACGTCGGCCCAGATAAACAATGACGATTCGTCGAAAAATAAAAATGCGGTTACCGCGTAATACGCGTATTGATGCAATAAAAATAGAAGTAAACAAGTGAAGACGATGTAAACAGTATTTGGAGACATTAAACAGCTTTCCAATGGTTATTGAAACGTCTGTTTCGTTATTGTTAATTTGTCCCTCAAAAATATTTTATAATTACGAGGATATTCTTTTTTTGTGAATTTGAAGGGTATCCAAGTTTACGGGATTTGGCAGACTTCTCGATTATTTTACGACAACGAACGTACATTTACTGATATAAACATGACATTTTATATATAGTAGGAATCTGAATTCCTTCTGATCATTTAATGAATCCAAAAACTGCTTATCCGTCGTTTCTTATTTATTAATATTTTTATTTTATCGAAACGTCTCTTTCGATATTGAAAAGTTGTTCCAAAAAAAATGTCGATCATTGCGAGGAAAGAAATTTTTTTTTTCGGCAACAATTCGGATTTTTATTAAATTTGCATGATTTCCATTCCCCAATTAAAATTAGAATTATGGAAATGGGTAACTATGTAAAAAATACTTATAGATTCCCACGGGGAATTCGAATCAAAGATGTCGAGCTAAACCAGTTTTATGCATCTGTGGAGCATAAAGCGGCTATACGAGATGAACTCCGAGCATTTTGATCTTTTTAGCGAATTATATATTCCTTCCAGTCATCATCGCATATCGAACTGAATTGCTTCACGTTTTTTTCCCTCGCCTCCCTTCCTCATAGTTTTTCCTCCGCGCAGCTTCATCTAAAGCGGAAGGGGAACGAAGGACATCGTCCTGCGCTGGAGCAGCGCGGCCTCCTTCCGTGTCTTCGTATTTGTCGTTATAACTGTGGCGCAGGTATTCTCTCGCATCCGAGAGCCTCAACGATCGACAACACGAACGAAACTCCGCGTGGAGCAACGCGAGCTGAGTAGAAGAGTGCTGTTACAGCTACTCGACACAGATTACTGTGGGCGGTTAGCGGGACTCGCAACGCCCGATTTACATAACGATTTGCACCATCGTGCAAGTGCGTATCTGATACACGCACATGTAAACGCAAGTGCTTGTCCTCTACGAAGACAAGAAATATACGTATGCGGAAGGTACCAGGATGCGCAGCGGCAGATCCTGAAACGATCGGCAAAGTTGGACTATCTGACAACACGATGCATTCAGGAATCCGTATGCGTCCGAGGAAATTCGACTTCAGGCGATCGCTACACGTGCCGATTCTAATCAAATGTAATTACTGTGTCGATAGCAAAAAGGCGTATCTTCCAACACTTTCAGGCGCTACATTATTTCAATCAGGTGCTGTTGTCATTTAGTAGTCGAAATATATCGAACATCGACGATGTTTTTTTTTTTTTATTTCGTGTCGATGAACCCACGCAAAAATAGCCCGTGCGAAAAGAAAGTTATGTTTACACAGTTTTAAAATACGACGACGATAACAAACCGGATGTATGTTATTCGGAACCTGTCGACTGTATTATTGAGTCGAAGAGTTTTTCATTCCGTATGCATAAACTCTTATATAATCGATCAATACAGGGGAGAGAGAGAGGTGAAATGGCAAAGGATTAAACTTTTAAAGGAATGTGGCAGAGTCGAATTGAGGCGCTCTGATGGTAACTAATGTATCTTCTGAACCAATGGATCCAAACAAATTAGGTTTTTATGCGTCTATCTAGTGACTACAAACATCTAATTTGTTTTTGGTGGTCACATCCACTGCTTCAGAAAAAATAATAAAAGCAGTTTTTATTACCGACTGAGTCATTACCACATAATGATTCGTAGCAAATACGTTGGATGGCTTGTTTCCGATTTATCGACATATGGAAACATATTTTTTAAGTCGGTGCAAACTATCGCTACTTTTACGACGCGTCACTTGTCGAAGCAACTGAGGATAAGAAAGATTACCCGCTGTAGGTAATAAGTGTTTCTTTAGAGTTTTATAATTAATGCTATTTATTACAACACAAAGAGCGGTGATTATTGTGCGCAGGAAAAAATATCTCGATACTATTACCGACAGATGAAAAAGTATCGATAATACAAAAGAAAAATCGAACTTTTTTAGAACGCAAATTTCGTTCGTAATTTTAGACGACAGGTGGCACTAGGAGTTACAGCCGTAGAAGCGCAACCACCACACCGGCGAATATATTGTTTTTTTTTTACAAAAAATGAACGATGCTTCGTGCGTCGAAGCTTTGCTATCTCAGTCACATCTCGCTATCTAGCGTTTAACTTCATACACACGTGTTACTACTCTATAAGCCGTAAAACCTCGTGAAGCTCTTGTCTTTATTGAGCGGCCGTATCGATTTACCCAGAAATCGATAGGTATCGCGTCGTTCAGCGTCTCAAGAGGTTCTCCCGGAACTTATTCTCTATCTTTTTTTTTTCTTTATTTTCTTTTTAACTCGATATATATCTATATATATATATATAGTGAAAAATTAATGGCTTGCACTTGCGAGAATTCTCATTCCGGGTATATGGATAATGAAGAGGTCGGGTGATAATGTCTCCGCGCACGTGACACAAATATTCAAGAAAAATTTACTTTTTTTATACATTTTTTTTTTACAATTCTTGGCTCCGTTTCTGAATTCGATAAATATTATAGAATAACATTTTTTAAAATATATAAAATTTTTAAATAAAAATTGCATAAAACTTTTTCCTCTGTTTTATAGCGATATGAAAACCTGACCTCTTTTTAATTTCATTCCAATAAAATATTTTAAAAAGTTCATTTTTTTTTTTCGGCAAAGTAACTCAACGACGGTATGTCGGGTCCGCCAGGTCCATGTACGACGTTCGTATCCGATATCAATATCCGATAATGCTTATCGAAACATCCGCGATCGGACGACGAGCTCGATGCGTATGCGATTCACAGATAACCAAGAATAGTAATTGGTTGGTCAACAGTATCTCTCTTTAAATTCGTAAAAAAATCCGTCGGTGCCCGAGAGTCTCGATGTTTTTCTTTTTTATTGCCTTTTATCATTCGGAGCATAAGAATTCAGCGACTTAATTCAGCGATTGGGTTGTTCCGCGTCTCGGCCTCTTGAATTTCGCGTTACTGACGACGTAATAGGCTAATCTTTGTGTTTTGTAGGCACAATAATCTCTCGATAGAGTTCGATATTACACAACGATAAGGATAGTGCGTTTACGAGGCAATTCCTTTATTTCTGTACCATTGTCTGGGCTCTCGCGATCTACGAAGTAATCTTAGTACAAACAACTGATAGAGTTTTGCTCGTTGATACCGCACCGCCGCGGTGCTTGATATATAGGTAACCGTTGTTTCAAGGGGAGGGGGAGGGCAAATTCTTGCTCTCGCGAACGCGGTTCGCAATGAACACGTGTGCGTTATATTCCTAAACGAGCCGAACGAGGCCGGAGCAAAGAGGATCTTTATATGGACAATTAAAAAGAAGAAAAAAAAAAAGAAAAATAGTTTATCCTTGCGAAGCCGAACATATACGGTTATGGTACACGGGGCTTCTAGTGCTCGATACTTTGTACGCTGTATTAAAGTGCAGTTGCGTTTATCGATACGAAAGCCGACGAGTGAGAAATGCCCGAAGGGAAGCAGGAGAGAATATTTGCACGCCTGAGGCCGGTCTCTTACCAAACGTTTATGTATCTCTCTTTTTCTCTCCCCCCCCTTTTAAACTCTTAAAACTCTCGTTGTCCAAAGCTGCTCTCTAAGACTGCGTGTGCGTCCGCGCGCGCAATATTTCGCAAAACACTCACCAGCGAACGAGCACTTTCGTTTCGCTGTATGATATTATCTGTAACGGGAAATACTCCAGATATCCGGGTCGCGATTCGCGAATTTCTTTCGGTCACGTATACACGCGTATGCGATTTATTTTATCAACTTTTAATTTTTTTTTTTACTTTATACATTGTTTTGAGTTGTTTCGATTATCTCGAAACGACAAATTAATGTAATATTTTCGAAAGTACGGAGGAGAAGATTAAAGGTCGTTCGAGACTCGAGGCTATAAATCAGTAGCTCATCGAAATTCGCAGTTTTTTTTTTTATTCGCTAAGCGATTGGCTGAGGAGCTATGAATTGGCATTATAATTATATTATAATTTTTTAAGAATTTATTTCTTTAGATCTTCAAGGATTTATTATTATTATTATTATTATGTATTAATATTAATAATAATAATAACCATTATCATCATTAAATATTAATTTTTTACAAAACTAATCTTTCTACTCTCGTAAATACACTTTAAAAGAGTGTAAAGATTCCTTGTCGTTGAAATAGAAATAAAAGATTTCCCAGCCTTCGTGACAAGATTCGAGGGCCGGTGAGAACGACGAGAACAAAGTCAACGCGAGTTATGCGACAAATTCCCAGTTACCGTGTCGACATTTCCGCTTCGACTGATAAACAATCAACCGATCGATACATTGCTCCCATAAATCAATCCTCTTCTCGTATCGCTTGCGTACAGATTTTTCTCTCGTATTTCGACCTCGTCGTCGGATTGAAAAAACATACATATATAAATAATAGGTTTCGTGAATGAATTGCGTGGTTTATGACTATCTGAAAAAAAATGTTAGGCCACAACTTCTTGACCTTATCCAACACTTCCTCCGATTATTCTATGAATAAAAAGACCTTCGATTCACGCAGCTTCCAAACGCACGCAATGCGCGTGAAAGTAGGCGGGGATAATATCATAGATCTGTTATAAGTTTTTTTTTTTTTTTTTGGAGGATGTCCAGATTTTTTGGTAAGGTCAACAGTCGAGGACAAACACGAGCGATAAAATTCGATGATAATTCTCGAGGCGTAACAGAGTCGAACAACTTGTTTTGCCCCAACGATATCGGGGAATTACGTTTTTTTTGCGTTTTCTTCACATCGCTGACAAAAATCGTTGCTAAAATTCATTAATTCATTAATTTCGATAAAAAAAGGTATATGAAAAACATATTATTATCATTAATGTTTACTGTTAACCCTAAAACAGCACACGTGGATCTGCTGGACCCGAGCAGTTTTGAGAGAATTTTCAATTTCTTCAATTTCTTAAATTTATGATTTTAAGTTTCTCTTAAACGTGTTACTTCGATACTTTTTACTATATTAATATTACAGCCCTTTAACAGGTATCTTTCCTAAAATCTTGCGTTTTCATTTCACTCCGATTAAACCTAAAAATATTGATTTTTTGCGAAGTTTCGCAACCACAAAGATATCGGGTCTCTCAGATCCATAAGGGGCGTTAAAAAGGTACAAAAATGTGTAGCTTTCTGGGGATCATCGGTTTTTCTTGCAAACTGCCAAAAGATCGTATTTGAAACACATGTATGAAGCGATAGTATCTGCACACCTCCATCGTAAAAAAAATTTTTAAAACTCAAAGTCGAATGTACCTTCAAATCCCTATCTTCTCACGGAGAATTAATTTCGATGAAAAGAAAAATGTACACGTGCGATATATTATCTTTTTACCACCGATCGATATTGATCTCGAAAAAAAAAAAAATTATAGTAGAATTACGAAATTTTTTTTTCTAAAAAATCAAGACGACTCATCGCAACCGACATATAGTTTTCGCTTACGAAAAAGCCTCATCGATGTGGCGTTGCGCGCGGTTCTGCTCTAATCGACCAAGAATAAAGTGTAAAGATTTGGCGGGGCCGCGAGTTCGCTTCTCGGAAGACCTCCTCGAAACTTTTGGCAAACATTGCCGTGGGTCCACGCGGTAACACAATATCCGCACACGAATGGGATTTCTCCGTAGCGTATAGATCTAAGTACTAAGACACACAATGTTACCTTTTTGCTCGTTCTTCGTGACATCGAATTTGTCTACGCAAAAGAGCTAAACTGACGTTGCGCGTATTTATAAGATTTACTTTCGTATAATCAAATATCATTATTATTTATTCGCTCATATCTCGAATTATCGTTTATTTATTTTTGGTCAAAACTGCCAAAATAATACTTATTAATAATTTTAAAAAAAATAATTTAAAAAGTTGAAACATCGAACAACGCAGTGACTAAGAGATCGTTTTTAATCGCTTCGGGTCGAATATACATCGATGGAAGGGTACATCGATCAATGGAGACGAATTTCACGCAGGTGTGATTCGATAACTCCATTCATCTTTATCTCAATCTCACGGTTTCCATCGTTCTCTTTCGATCGGCTATACACGATTTCTTCCTCGAATCAAAATCGAAAGACTCTTTGATCGTGTCGTCGTTCGACCTCATCTTTCGACTTGTCATACAGAGAAGAATATAGGGGACGATCGGTATTAGCGATCTCACCCTTAATACCTCTCACGAGTGTTCTCAAGGGACGCATCGCAGCCCCGAATAACGTCGCGACGGTAAGCCCCCCGTGTCCCAGTGAGAGGCGTTCAAAGTTCGAGTTACCAATGACAAAAGCATTCCGCGAGATTCAACGAGACCGCGCGGGCAACACATGTGAGAAACCTCGAGTCCCGCGTATACGGCTATTATACGACTACGATCCTTATCTACTTAAGCAAACACGATCGTTCAATAGAACTGCTTCCCCTCCCCCGCATCCCGTTCAACTTCAGCGGTGTTGCTGCAAGCGACAGCGGAAAAGTCGACGGTCTGTCTGGTCCCCGGAGGCAAAGACGGGGCTCTTTCACGCTTCGTTGAAAAAATTCAACACCAGAAATCCCCAACCGTATTCCCCCGCTGGGAGGTTCATTCGTCTCCTCGTGAGACCTATTCTTTACTCTCGAATTTCGTAAGTAGGGCTCTTATGCACACGAAAATATCTGTGGAATGGCTTGGGATCATCGAACCAACCTTTCGACACGCTATTAAACATGAAAAAAAAAAAAAATGTCGTATGGTAATTGGTTCCCATTTTAATACATCAATTTTGCTCCGAAACAAAAGAAAGTTTATAAAAATAAAAAAATTAAATAATAATCATAACTATTATTATTATTTTCATTATTCTTACGCGGGATCGAAAAAAAAAAGTTTTATTCTTTGAAAAATTGCAAGAATAAATAGCATTTGTGGCCGCGAACTATGAATAAAAATGTTACGCGATACGCGCGAATGAAAATTCGCCGGTTTCCGCAGCTCTCGTATCGTATTCCATCTGTTTTCTTTTTTTTTTCTTCATCGTTGACTTTGAGCTCAATAAATAACGTCTCTCTTCGAACTATGTATTCGTGGGAATAGTCGGCGTTGGGCGACGTGTTTACGTGAAAAAGCCTCGGGAAGCACCTGTCCCTGATATCGTGCCAAATTTTGTCAGAGCAACAGCAGCACGGCAAATGTAAGAGAGACGATAGGTATAGCTGTAGCCAGTAGGACGTATGAGTCAGTAAAGTTACGAGCCCGGGATCCTCGATTCTTGGAAGCGTTTCGAGAGCAGCCCGCACAGTCCCCGGCGCGCTCCCTCCCACCACTGTCCAACGGGGGTCCAGGGTATGCATCGATTGCCACTTCCGGAAAACGGCTTCCTGGAAATTCGTGGAGTCGTGAGCTCCGGGGCGCGATCGCGAAGTATGCTGTGTGGTGTGCCCGCGCGCGCGATGTGACTCATTCGCGGATAGGAGCTGTGAGGAGAGCCAAGGTCGCCCGATCCGCCCACCCGGGACTTGTGCGATATCGTGCTGAATTGTTCGCCCTGCATTATCGCATAATGTACTGCGTGCATCCTCGTTAATGCCCGTTGAACCGCGTTGCAATAGATAAACAAAAAAAAAATTATTCAGCTCGAAAATTTTATCTCGAATACTTTATTTATGCGAAAAAAAAAAGCTTTTTATATTTTTTCAACATTTCCCGTTCACGAAATCGATGTTTTTCGTGGTATTTATTTTACGGGATTTTTTTCGTATTTGTTATTTTCCGCGTTTTTTTCATTTTTAAAAATAAGATTTCTCAACAGAACAGCATTATTAAGTTGCCAAGAAACACAAATAAATGCAGATATTCCTAATTTTATTTTTTTTTTATTCAAGATTTTTTTTTTTTTTACAGTGAATGAATTTTTACGTCATTGATCGTTCGATGAATTATAATAATATATACAATGTATTAGTATTCATCCCATAAATTCTTAACTCAATTTCACACTCTAAAAATTCTATTAACATAATATCTATACGACGATAAATAATCCATTTTGTTGCCCATACAAGATACTCCGCGTAACGTTATTTATATAACGAATGCGTCGAAGGAAAACGCGTGAAATTATCTGAGCGATTTACAATTGCGTGTAATAAATGCATAGGGCGCGCGACGAAACTGACCGCATGGGCGAAGTTTCCTCGGGCGATTGTGCGTTAATCAGGGGTCAGTTTCATCGTGCACCGTGCCTTCGCGTTCGCATAAGAATCGTTCCGTTGATTTACGTCCCGAGAAGAATGCACCTGACAAACCCGCATTCGTTTCGTGCTTATAAATGGGAGATCATTTTTCACGGGAGCCGAACGAAACTATTTCGGGGTCGAAGGTCAGGTGAGTTTCGTGTGATGCGTGTTCCACGGACCCCATGTATTACCGAGTATTTTATCCTAAGAGTTCGGCCCTTTCAGTGTTTTTTTTTTTCTTTCTGCTTCATTCGACTTCATTGAATAGAGATCGTGTGTGAGTACACCGGAGTCTCGAAAGCCGAACGGGGTCCCCCCCATCCCCTCCGTGGGCCGTCCTAACCGCGATGAGAATCGACCTGCGCCACGCGGAGGCTCGTGTCTTCTCGAGCGTAAGAAAGCGCGCGTGTGTGGCTCGTGAGTCATCGGTCGTACAGGTAAGAAACTACGAAACGTACGGGGAAAGACGGGAGAGGCTCGTGGCGCGAAAAGGGTCGCGGAATTGCCATTGGAAGTATGTAGAAGAAGAGAGAGAGAGAGAGGTGGAAACTGTGCCGCGTGAGAGTATTGGAGCAAATGAGGCATAGCGAGGGATGCGCGGACACTGGTTGGGAGGTATGTTAGGTGGGAGAGTCGAGAAAGCGATCAACATTCGCGGTGCAACCCCATGAGTCACTCGGGTCGTCGTCATCCCCCGTTTTCCCCCCTTCTACCTGCTTAGCACCTGTTGCATTCGACAACAGTACTTTATTGCGCGAACGGGTCTCTACGCGAACTCACTACGCGTACTTCGTAGTTCGAGATTCACGCGCGCGTTCACCCAACAACGAGATGTTTTTTAGAGGCTTATGAATAAATAAAAAATTATAGTCGTAGAGAAGATTTATTTTTTCTTTCGAATTAATTTCGATCTGTGAAATAATTCGGTGAATCGTGAGACAAAAATATTTTTTTTATCTGAACCAAATAAATTTAATCTAACCGTACGGTAGAATGAGTCAGTGGCCATTTCTTAGATTTAAAAGATCGAAACATTGCGTAATTTATAAATAATTTTTATTTAAATAAATTATTAATATTATTGTGAATAATACATTTATTATTTATAAATATGTGGTTATTTCGGTTATATTATTCTCTCATTAATGTTTATTATTCAGTTTCTATCAGCGGCGGTCGTCTTATCATGCGGCGGAGCCGGTTTTGCGTATCAGTGAAAAAAATAAAAGAAAAATCGATTTCTTTTGTCAATCTCTCGTGACTCAACGTTTATGATCAGACGATGACACATATAATCGACACGGGTTATTGTGTAATTAAAAACGATTTCTTTGAAGACCCAATACACTTGTATACTCGCCTCGTATCCTTGGAACGGTCCGTAGTACCAATTCCGAGAATCTTCCATTCACCTTTTCCGTCTCCGCGTCACGATACATTAACCCAAGTGATTTACGACTTCCGCTTTAAAAAAAAAAACCTGTAATCCCCGACAAATATCGAATGGAGCAGCGAATGAATTAATGCGATTTTTTTTGGAACGCATTCGTCACCCGTTTTGCTCTGTTTAATGAAAGCGAGAAATAAAAATAAAAAATTAACTGCGTTAGATGATTCCCCCGGTGAGATGGCATCGCCCGTCCCTCTCTCTCTCTCGCTCTCTCGGGCCGAGTATCGCGATTCCTATCTGAAAACCGATGACTCACTTCTGGGTGTTCGTCGGCGAACTCTAAACACGCAGCGAGCGAAAATTGTACGCGTCGGCCGAGCCGCGACGTCGGGAGACAGATGAGCAAAAGTGTAACACGGGTTTGTTAAAGTTTACGAGTACGAAAAAAAAAAAAAAAAAAAAAAACAGTACAGTTGGCTACGCGATACCGATAATATTTTCTACAATCATCGTCTCGTCTTTAACGATAATATTTCTAATAGACTCGACGGCGTTTCTATTACACGTGTTTTGTTGTGCGAGTCGAGCGTAGAGCCGAGTTATCCGATTTCGACTATGGTATGCAATACGCGTGAACACCTGTTCGGCGATTGGAAAATCTTCGAGTACTCGATACTTCTCTCGGGGGTCGAATTTCGGAGTTAAAATAGTTAACTCCTTCGTGTTTGTTACAATAATTAATCCTGGAAAACCACAGATAGTGGACTCGAGCTGATTAAAAAAAATTACGAATTTTGTAACGCGAAAAAAATGGATTACAACTACAAGACAAATACACCGCTATATGTATTACACATTTTCGTGTGTGTCGTCTTTTTTTATTAAATTGAATAATTCGGTACGCTATTTCATTTTTAATTCATAGTTTTCACTCCGAAAGTATTCATCGCCGTACCGAGCGGCACAGCGGAATGAAATTTTGAATTTTTTGTTAACTATCGGAAGTAATAATATTTTTTCACTGAAAGGTATGAGGTATTGAGAGCTTTACGGAAAAATTTGGAAAAAAAATATTGAAAGAAAAAAAAGCAGATTTGGCAACCAGAAACCTTTTTGGCTGCCAAATCTGTTTTCTTTTTTTTTTTTTCTTTATGTTTTCGACTAATTGTGTTTATCAGACTTTATTTAAGAGAATAAAACACAAATTACTCTTCTGGCTGCCAAAACTATCTTTTTATCTTTCAGTCAAAGGATATTAATTTAATTACCTCCTAACGATAAAAAAATGCAAAATTTTACTCGAATTTCGTACGTCAGATA
The DNA here is from genome assembly GCA_934046635.1 of Buathra laborator. Lineage (NCBI taxonomy): Eukaryota > Metazoa > Arthropoda > Insecta > Hymenoptera > Ichneumonidae > Buathra > Buathra laborator. The sequence goes on from OW203892.1 coordinate 17,167,649, forward strand.
TCTGTGCTATTTAAAGAGCTGCAAAAGTATGTATATCGTTCGATAGTGTTAACCTTCGTAATCTGCGGTACTCTATAATTGTTACTATATCGAAATTAACACCTTAAGAAATGTATTCCGAACATTCCGACGTTTTAATTACATTGCAAATAACCTTAAAAATATTGATTTTCGACAAATCTTCGAAACGATAAAAACATCGCGTCACATCCATCTCTGGTGTAAAAACACGCGTTGTTTTTTGAAGTTAAATTCAAATTATCGTAACTTTAAGTTTTTCTATAAAAAAAAATTGAGTCCGATCGTTTTTCGACACGGGTTAGTTTAGCCGAAGATCGGGGTAAACATATTTTCGTTTAAATTGTAAACCGATAGCCTTCGCAATCTCGCGAGTCTGGTTCTCGCTTATCGTATCGTTCTCCGTAGAAAAGGCGCAGCGCTCGTGCGCATACCCCACGAGTACGAAGTTTCTCGTACTGTCTTTATCGTTGAAAACATTTTCGTTCTCGCGTAGCATTGCCCAAAGAATCGAAGAGGTGTTTCGTAGATAACGATCGAAGCCTTTGTATGTATGTTATATACCTTACGACGAAACGCGCAGTTTCGAGATTGTAGCCTCGTGCCCCACACTCACGAAAGCCTCGGAATTCTTCCGCTCCATCGAAATTAACAATTTTAACAATGTTCACTTCTCATTACTCTTGTGCGTCGTTCCCCTGTCGCTCGGCGTCTCCAATTATTTAATTACATTCGCGACAATTAGAAATTATCAACGAACTCATACCAGGTATCTGGGATAGAGTAACATCGCGTGTCGCAACTACCGAGAGCGAAGCACTCGTTATAATTATAACGAATAACACGGGCAAAAAAAAAAAGATGAAAAAAAAAAAAAAAAAATTGTGGAAAAAATATAACCGGAATGGAGTAAAGAGAGAGGCGGATTTGCGTGTTATGTCAGTACAAATTCCGGCAAATCGGATAAGCGCGCCATCCGCGAGTTCCTCTACGTCATTGCGGTAAACAGAAGCGAGTTGGGAGCGGCGTCATCACTTTTGCCACAGTCCCCGCGTGTCCGCGGTTTCCCCGATCCAACACGGAGAGTTTCTTGTTTCCCCTCTTGACCCCTCCCGCGTCTCGGTCGCTCGACGGCCGCTTCGCGCCTTTCCTTTTTCTCCCTCCCCTTCCTTCCTCTCGACAAACTCCACCGAGTTGTTTCTCAGTCTTTTCCTTCGTCGTCGCGGCAATGTATTTGCCTCTCACTCGTTTGTGCCCGTTAAACCCGAACTTCCTCGTGTACTCTCTCGAAGCAACTCCCCCCTCCCCCTCCCATACATCGCAACGACCGAACCACTACTATCTTCGACTCTGAGAAGTCTCGCGTGGGTTTTTCCTGGTCTCATTCTCTCTATAGCATAAAGTATACCGCGCGTTCTACACGCGTTCGCTCGTCCCTTCTTCCTCCGATCCGGAGAACACTATATCACTGTCTCGCTTACTATTACGTACTACACGGTACCTGGTAGCATACGTAGTAATCGCTACGTCATCGCTGGTATATACTTTCAAATACGCGCACGATGAATTCTCTCGATCCGTCGTATACGTGACTCACGTTCGTCGGAGCGTGCAAAATATTCACGCGCGTGCTATCGCGAACGATGCGCTGCAAAAAAAAATTGCGTATCTTTGACTCCTCGCCTCTGATTCACCGATGCGCTCAGAGTTACAACGCTTCGACGTTTGCGCGTAATAGTATTACAAGCGTTCGGGAGAGTGGGACAAGATGCGCATATGGTAACAGAAACGATCGAAATAAATTAAAATGCAATTTTGTTGAAACCGAAATAAATTTTTAAAAATTAAAATGCAATTTTGATGAAACCGAAATAAATTTTTAAAAATTAAAATGCAATTTTGATGAAACCGAAATAAATTTTAAAAAATTAAAATAAATTTTCAAAAATTGCAATAAATGTTCAAAATAAAAAAAAAAAATTTTAATTCAGATGTGATTTTAATAAAATTGAGTTACAATTTGAAAAAAATTAAAATGCAATTCGAACAAAATTGAGTTAAACATTTAAAATAATTGCTACAAAATTTAAAAATAATGTAAAGTGGATTTGCAATTTACGAATTCAATTTTTTTGGAAATTTTCTTGGCGCATAAAAAAAATCTCATCAGTTTACCTGTTTTGCCCTTCGCGTCCATATTGCCCCATTCTTCTTGATGCTGATGTTCGCATCTTTCGTTTGGAAAAATACCTCGTATTTGTAATCATCTTTCAAAAGGATCTTCTGTAGTATCTTTTATCTTAACATTCTCGTCTCTGTTAATTCTTTATTCGAACCTTCGAACTTCGTATTTTTTTATTTTGCGCAGCAACGATCGATGCAGAGACGAGATGAGAGATCGGCGCAATCGTTAGCCAGATAATCGTTGGTCGATCGTGAGACGAACAAACCAGTTTTCCTCGCGCTTCTCGTGGTTCACCTCTGTCTCGCGAAAAGATTTCTATGCTAATTGGAGGTAAAGAAAAAGAGTAATAATACTCACTATAAAAAAAAACAAGCAGTTAAGTCGTCGAGGAGGGAGTTATTCGCAACGAAAACAACGCGCATACCGATGCCGATAATTATGCGAGGAAATGCATCAGGATTATTATTATATATCGACGATGCGAATAAAACGAAAAATCTTTCCAACGATTATTATTATTATTCTCGGACTCTGATATTATATCATTGTATCACAAATATGAGAAGATTTACTCGATCGAGTTGATGGGGGCACTTCGTGTGTCAGGATATTGACTGCGGTTATCTTGGAATCGCTCGAGTCTTTTCGATGGATTCTGCGAAAACTAATACGCGTACGTATACATATATTGGAAATATCGTTTATGAGAAAAACTCGAACGTTCGCTACACGACCACGCATCCGGGTTTCGCGAGAGTCCTGAAAATATATTGCTTATCGTTGAAAATACAGCTTTGCGATATCGGAGTACGCATTACTTTTGTATCCGCAGCGCGTAGATCGCGGCGAATTGTGGTCGGCGAGTTGTCCGAATACGGGAATGGAAACCATTCACCCGGTGATTTCGTAACGCAGATAACTTTGAAATCGTTGTGTACAGAGTTCGTAGGTTCGTCGATGCATATGCGTGTACCGCGAAGCTATACAAAAATGCGTAGTCAATGGTACGAAACGATAGAGAACCGCGTTAGCTATTTCGCTCCGATTTATTTATCGAGTTATTCTCTCGGAAACCGAGCGAACCAGCGCGGGTGTAGAACCATAAATTCCTTCATGTATCTACACACGCGACTCAACTGCCACAATACTTAGTATTTATAGAATTGTACACTGAATTAAAAACAGTGTTTTAATTCAATTAAACAGCTGTGTAAATGGTGTCAACGGTACATTTTATTATTTCAACTTTATTCTCAAGTCTTAAAATAAAAATAAAAAAACTTTTATTTTTTAAAAGAAATATTTTTTTGTTCACACGAAAACAAAAATTTTCCATTTTTGTCGAAATTTGGTGCAAAAATATACTACATAAATCAAAATAACTATAATAATAATAATAAAATAAATTTTAGAAAATGAATAAAAGCAGCAAACATCACGGATTAAAAAACAGTTTTAATTCAATAAAATGGCCGAGTAAATGGCACCAACGCCATATTTTATGATTTCAACTTTATTTTCGAGTCTTAGGATTTTTAATAGAAAAAAAAAAAAAAATGTATGTAAAAACAAAAAATAAACATGTTTATACGACTTCGGTGAAAAGAAATACCTATCGTGTTTTGGAATTAACAGGAGGGATTTTACTGCGGAAAGAGAATCGACGTCACGGTCGTGACGTCGACAGTCCGCCCATGTAGAAGCGTACAATATATCGAATAAGTCCGTGGGCCGCGGAGACGAGTTCGCCCACTCGAACCGGTTACCCGCACGAAGTCGCGAAAGCTTCTGCTAATAAGTACGAGAAAGATTCGAGCAACAACCATCGAGACAACTCCCGTGTCAACAGTTTTTACGTTCACCCATTCGCATCGTTGACTAAACGATCCCGTTATTGATTCGACGATCGATATAAAATTTCCCGGTTGCGTCCCACTCGCGGCAACGTCAATAGATAAAAAATCCATTTACCACACTAACGGTATCGTGTTTAATTATAAAATCATTCTTTTCTGTTGAAATTTGAAATCATAAAAACTTTTTTTATCATAAAAAAAATACGAAAACAGCTAACCTTCCTGTATTTTTAAAAGGTCAATCAGTCCGCAGCTCGTTATACGCGCATTAACGTTAACGTGAGCCAATAAGCAACAAAGATTTGCGATAGATCGATATTTGCGATCGTCGAATGTGCCGTCTGAGTGACGCCTCTTCTTCCGATCGATGTCTATTCGAGTGCAGATGATCACGCCGAAGTTATAGACAAACTACAGCTCCGATTCTACGTGTTTAGATTGCGGCTTTGATATCCTCGAATAATACGACCCTTTCGTGGGCGTCGATATTGTACGATATATAAAAGAGTCGTAACGAAATCGAGTATAAGCTTTTCTTATATAGACAGTTAGAATGCATCGAACGAATCGATGATCGACCGAAAAGGCGCGACGCGCATATACAAATGTGCACTTAAGCGGTAGCCGCGTCCCTATCTATCCTCGAAGTATCGCGGTTCGCAGAATGTGATCTCTTTGGCACCGAGACTCGAGCGATTCTCAGAGGCGCTGGCGCTCTTCGTATGTCGTCCTACATAATCCAATTGCCAAAGCTCTTGTTTCTTTGTAAAACGTCGATTAACTAACCGTTACTGAAAACTCAATATTTCATCAATATCACGATCTATGCGTCACCTCGCGATGTACAGGAAAGGATTAGGTAATGAGGAACGTCTAAGCATAAATCCATATTGATCGGGTGGAAAAACAAGCATTCAAACGACCTTAGGTACAAAACCAAACCTTGAAATGTTTTCTTCGCTATAGACACGATTTTTTTTTTACTTAACACTTCGAATGATTATTTTCGACGGGTCAAAGTTTAAATCATTTTCATTCGTATTTCAGCAATTTTTTCGAGTTATTCACAATGAAATTTAAGAGTAATTTGCATTGATATAAAATAGTACGCGCATAATAATAATGACGTTAAAATTGAGTAAAAAAATGCTTAATTTCACGAGAAATTAAGATTTCTCTATTTGGATGATTACATTGAAGATATTGCATGTAATCGATTACAAAATAATAGTGACAAATCGGTGATATTAATTAAATAATAATAATAATTTTTGCTCGAAAAAACAATATCGAGTTGCCTGTAATTCGACATAACCGATACATATTTAGTTATTATTATTAGATATTCGCCATTATCCGCTAAGAATAAACACGTAAAGCGATAATATTTTCATTTTTTTTTTGTTTTTCTTAATAATTAAAAATTTTCTCGAGTCATCGAAATAGATGAATAGTTTGTTGGTTTTTAGAAATAACGATGAAGTTTGCGATATATAAGATTCACTTCGTCGCGCTTAACTCGTGTATCGTAGTACATATGCAGAGAGAGTCCTCACGAAATGTTCCGTGTCTTAAAGACGGCGACGTGCGAGCACGCGGGGGCGGTCAAGGCGGAGGCAGGAAGAGAAATCCTTGACTTTTAGCCGCGAATCGTAAATTAGCCGGGGAGACCGCAGACGTTTTATGTCTCCTGCTTCTTTCTCGTTTCTTCTTCCTCTTCTTCTACGATTTTTTTGTTGTTTTTGTTTTTCTCCTCGCCATCTCAAACTTGTCTCCTTCTTTCTCTTTCTTATTCGGCAGGGATCCGCGATGAACATCGAGCACACGTGCCGGTTCAACACAAATCGTTGGTTGGCCTCACGGATTAACCGATACAAAGCCGAACTGTGCGAACGCACGGGTTTGGCTCGGTGTGTATACAAGCGTCTCACTTTGAACGAGAAGATAGGTCGAATCGGAGAACCCTCCCGTGCGACTATATTCTTTCTACCCACGCGAAGGGGAAAAAAAAAACACGTCGATCGTCGACGCGCCAATAAGCAAATCAAGTTGCACCGAATAAATATCTTGATAAAACACACGAAAGAATTGTCGAATGATTAATTGAGAACATTCTGAAAAAAAAAAAAAAAAAAAAATTGGAGGACAGTGAATGGTAAAGTTCTGCGCAGCTATCTGCGCAAAGTCTCAGAAATGAGTTTTTACCATCCCGAAATTAAGTGCTAATTATGCGCCGAAACCAACATTTTTGGACTTCTTTCGCTTAGCTGAAAAGTCCATGCGAAAAGTGCTCTGCTAGCATGACATCAAGTAAGCTGAACGTTTGTTCATATTTACAAATTCGATAATCATCGTTGGGTTATTCCCAAAGCACATATAAAAAGCACTTTAATTTGATTTCTTGTAATAAAAACGATATCACCAAAAATAGGGCTTTTCAGAGTCAAATTCCTGGTCCTTCTTTCCGTTTTTGATTCTTTTAAAAAAATGTTCTCAAAGTCATGGGAATGACGATTGGCCAAAAAATGTCGGTACCGAAAAATGACTCTAAAAAGGTTAGACGGGAGTACCGTCAGTTTGGAAATATACGACTTAGAAGGAATGGCATCGGAAAAAATTCGATATCTTGATTTCTTCCAAAAAAAAAATGGCCCTTTTCGAAAAAAATTTCTCAAAATCATAGGTATGACGATCGGCCAAAAAATGTTGGTACCAAAAAATTACTCTAAAAAGGTTTAAAGGGAGTACCGTTAGTTCGGAAATATACGACTTAGAATGAATGGCGGCGGAAAGAATTCGATATCTTGTTTTTTTCAACAACAAAAAAATGGTCCTTTTCGTAATTTTTTTTCGGAAAGTCATGGGTATGAGAAATTGCTCAGCTAGCTTGATAGAGCTGAATGGGTGAATAGGAGAATGTTTGTAATCCCCTATCGGGATTCCGAGAGGGGGCTTTGCTAATTCCATAAAGTGAACAAATGGCTTTACGCCGGTACCCTTCTCGACCACGAGGGAACTCACTTCCTTGATGGTATAGTATTTTGCGTTTTTCGTAAGGAAGGGGGTTTTTCGCTGTCGCGCGAAACGCTCCACGAGGGTGACTAGGAAGAGCGGTGAGAGAATGAGAAAAACAGAGAGCCACACAGACGAAAATCAATACCCGCGTGGTACAATCCCCGAACTAGTGTTCGCCCCCCCCCCCCCCCCCTTCTCGCCCTCTTCGAGGTTTCACGAGCAACGAATACATATATATTACGAGGGTCATAAAACTAACAAAAACGAGAGAGGCTGTGGGCGAAGAACGAAAGGAATGGAGAGAGCGAAGGAGAGACAGATATAGTTGGACACGTGGCGAACGTGTTCAACGATGCACGGAGCTGCATTTTTATTATCGTATTCGTAGCATCGGGGATGTCTCGCGCGTTCCATAAAACGTTTTGAAAATGATAATCGCCAGAGAAGTGTTCTTTCCACATTTAAAACGGTTTTTTGTTTCGAATACTGAACTAGAAGTATAGTTAAAGGGCTATAAATATAATATAAATGAATGTTAAAAAAATAACGAATTCCTTGTTTAATTAATTTTGCAACTTTCAGCGACCGTTATTTTTGTCTTTCGATCAGCAATGGAAAAGTCTTTACCGTCTTCGGGAAAAATATACACAAAATTGAGTATTTGATAGGATTTCAGAATGTTTTTTTCTTTCGCTTCTTTCAGATCCCCAACCAAGTTATCATTGAAAAGTAATAAAACATAGATTGTAGACAACGCAGGTAAATTTTGTGTTTTTTGCCAATTTTTTTTTTTTTTTTGCGTCTTTTAGATTCTCAACGAACTTATCGTTGAAAAGCAATAAAAGATAAGTTGTAGACATGAAATCTTCGGTAGTATAGTTTCGTTATTCACATTACCTCCCCTACATCGCCCACAAACGGGCCCTTGCAGGTTCGGAATACAAATAAAATTTCTTTGGCACGTGTGTCGAAATTTTTTGTGTTTTAATACAATGTAATAACTACATATGTATACATGTGTATGTAATATATTACATTTTAGCAAAGTACAAACAACATGATTCAACAAAACCCTTCGATATTTGAAGTTTTAGCTTCAGATGGATTTTTTAAACGTCGAAACACTTGTTTTCGGTCAAAATTTTGATCACTTTGTTATATATCTCGACAGTAGGTCCGGAAAATTCTCGAACAATTGGAGACACGAAAATTGCAAATTGTAAACAAGGTTGCTGAGTACTATGCTTTTTATTTCGATAATAAGAGAATTATCTAAAAAATGCTTCACATCTTTAAGGGTTATGGAAAGGGTGAAAGGGTAAGGGTACCCTTCATTAAGGTAAAATAACCGGTTATAAAAAAGGGTGCAGATTTTTTTCGAATTGCTCGATTAGAGCGCGTCAGGTGGACGGGTATTTTGTTTGGTAATTTCAAAACAACTCTTTGTACCATTATGAAAAAAAAAAAAAAATTAATGTTTAAATTTTTTATTAATCCTTAAGGGAGTGCGTCGTAATAAAAACTATTACGTGCACACATTGTTGTGTATCACAACGTTTCAAAGAGAACGACAGAAGTGTTAAAAATTAAAAAAAAAAAAGAAAGCTTGGGTTTCACCTCCCTTAAGAGGAGGTGAAACCCTATGGAGTGCGAGAGAGATAGCGTGATCGGAGCTTACGGCGGAGCGAGAGAGAGTCACTCGGTAGGGTGTTTCACCTCCTCTTAAGGGTTTTTTTTTACGTTTTCTCTTCATCGGGACTATCTTTTCTCATAGAACAGAATACACGAATGTATATACCGTGATATTTTCAGGAAGCGAATATATTCATGTGTGGGATTATCGAAAAACAACATTTTTTGCAATATCAGTGATTCCAAAAAAAAAAAATAGTTTTTAATTTTTTCGTTCCCTAACTAAGTGGCTATTGAAAACCGATAAAAGATATCATAAAGGCATGAAATCTTCGGTAGTATCATCAAATCAATTACAATTACATATCAATCAATAACATTCATGTGCGAGACAATCGAAAAAATTTCGCAAAAAAATTTTTTTTTTTTTTTTTCGTTTTTTCGCTTGATAACGACCTTATCGTTGAAAAGCTATAAAAGACGATCACTAGACATGAAATCTTCGGTAGTATCATCAAATCAATTACAATTACAAATCAATCAATAACATTCATGTGCGAGACAATCGAAAAAATTTCGCAAAAAAATTTTTTTTTTTTTTTTTTTTCCGTTTTTTCGCTTCCTAACGACCTTATCGTTGAATAGCGATAAAAGACGATCACTAGACATGAAATCTTCGGTAGTATAGTGGTCAGTATCCCCGCCTGTCACGCGGGAGACCGGGGTTCGATTCCCCGCCGGAGAGAATTATTTTTTATATTTGTTTCTTTCGTAAAACACTTTTTTTCCCCCAAAAACATTTACACAATTCGAAGTTTTGTTGCCGGAGCGATGAAAATGCTGCAAAACGCCGATAAACAACAATGAAACTAAACGTTTAGAGGAATGTGGTGAGTGCGTACGCTATACGTGGCAAGAGAAAAAGAATATAAGAAAGACATTAACTTCAAATCGTTGTTTTTATGATGTTCACAATTTATTAATGATAAAAAACAATGTTTATAATAACGATAAGGGTCCCCCCTTCCGATTTTGCGAACGTTTTTATGTACGTCAATATAAAGGCCGTGAAGGGGGCACCCTTGCAGTTTTTTAATATTATATTAGTTTATAAATGCTATTTATTAATGTTATTTTTGTTATCTTTGATATTAATCGTTGATAAACAAGTACAATAAGCTGTACAGCTCTGTACAGCCTTTATATTGACGTTCGTGAAACGTTCGCAAAATCTTAAAGGGGGGACTCTTACCGTTTCTATAACCATTGCTTATCAATATTGTATCAATACATTTTTATAAATTGTTTATAATTATAGAATTATGAACATTAATAAAAAAAAATTTGCAAAGTTCGACGATGTAGCGCAATAAAAAATGCAAAAAAAAAAACCGATTCTTGACATTTTTTTACCAAACATTGAATAAAATAAAAAAAATTGCGCACGAAGCAGTTGCAACTGGCGTGTTGCAACTTGGAACTTTCTCATCCTGATCGTTATTTGCGTGAAGCTAGTGATGTGATTCAACAATTTCAGTAAATTCGACACGGCCAACGTGAACATAATTCTCTTAAATAATTTGATAAAAATTAGTGGTATGAAATTAGCAATGACGTCGATATATTGCAATTTTGCGGAACATTTGTATTTCACAATTCGATTTGTTTTACGTGAAATATTATGAACGATCTTTTTGTAACGAAACATTGTGTCTGTGATAAATACTTCATACGTGTTTATAACCCCAAAAATCTATTCGATTTTATAATTTTTTGAGTTTGATGTCAGGTACAATTAATTATCAGCGTGTTTTTGTATAAAAATTTGATTTCGATAATTTTTATAATGTTACTTCTTTTTTTTTTTATTTATTATATAGTGACCCTGCGATAAAATTTATGGAAATTCAATGCCCATTATTTTTCGTGTTGCGTTTTGTGAGAGGAGGAAAAAACTGGTATACAAAAAAATTTATTTTCTGTTGACCACTTGGGTGACGGTCTATTCGTGAACTAAATTAAAGTATTTTTAATGTTTTTTTGAAGTTTTTTCAAATATTTTTTGGGTTAAAAAAAAAAATTAATTTTTTTCTAACATTTATTTTTCCCATATCAGGTAAATAACAAGAAAACGTGGATGAAAAACTTTGGATTTCAATACCAAACTTACATTCGATATGTAGAAGATACACAGAAAGTTCTGCAGCGATAGGAAATGTTCGCGGAAAGTTATTGTGTTTATGCCAGAAAAATTGATACGTACGCACAGACAGCCATCTTACGAAAATCCCTTTTTTTAAATACTTATAAGCAACAAAAAAAACTATTTGGGTCATGAAATATGATAGATTGAGTCACAATTATGACAAAAGTGAGAAAAGATTTTTTTTTTTCATTTTCATGTTGGAAAGAATTATTTAATCCATAAATTTGACGTTATTTTTTCTCGTGATTACAATACTTTCTCTTTTATTTCATACTTCGTATGGGATGATAAAGAAAAAAAATTTCCAACCACATGCTATATCCGGTTATTTTTTTTCCGTGAACTTTGAATCCGACATTAATTTTGACCCGAGAATCAAGCGAAACATTGCCAATAGAAAAACAAGAGTATCCTTTGGCACACATATTGAAAGGATATAGCGCCGGCACGCCGCGGGCGCTCATCAAAAGTTCCGATATTGTTATTCCTCGCAGGGTAACCACCCGTTCATTGTGTCTCTCGCACGTGACTAGAATATTATTCTCGAGTATCCTGCTGTCGCATCTTATATTCGTTACCGAGCGTCAACTTATTTCCATACATGCGAATATTCTCGACGCCTTGCGTTAGATCCATCGTTGCGCATACCGTCACACAGCGAATTGACCTTTCCGACGATCTCTCCAGCGGCAGTCACGAGTACTTACTTTTTTTTCTCTTATCTCAAGCATCGTTTCGAAAGTATATACTGCTAATTAATGAAACGGACAGAGTAAAGAAAATTTCGGTGGAAGACTAGACGATCTTTTACAACTTTAAAGCAAATGCTCAATGTCTCATCCCTCGTGAAAATTATGTGGAAATACTGGTTTGATGTCGAGACTCGACTGAGACGAATTATCCGCCCACGCGTTGCCTCGCAATATCTCAATTCTCAACGGTGCGAAAGACGCGTTACGTGCCGTCAAGTTGACTACAGAGCAAATTTGTTGTTTTGCCCGTTTCGCGAAGTATTCAACGAGGCAATAGGCGAAAATAGTAAAAAAATAAATAAATAAATAACAGAGAAATTGCAAACTCTCGTATCGTTAATCTGAGATAATTATGCGAAAAGTTGGCGTTTCTCGTCGACGCGCAGGCTGCGATAACTTGGACGCACGTTGCACTTTGGCTCGACGAGAATCGGGCGGAGATCCACCAATTACCGATGGCAAGCAATACGAATCAGTTTGCAAAACGACGATCGTTGCCTCGTGTTTGTGTACCGCGCACCGCGCCCACGCATCTTCATAAATCCCTCGCGTCGTTTCACCGATACGCAAAGCGCGTATACACACGTCGCACAACTACTGTTTAGTTTACAACTGTATTTATACTTGTATATCCGTTGTATAGGAAATGAACGAGGAGAGTCCGTTCGTCTGTCCGCCGTGTGCCAAATTATCTGGAAGAGCGAAACTGTCCGTTCGCAACATTTTATCGAGCGTAAAGTCTTCCTCGTGGATAATCCCCCCTTCTCGCGCGATCTCAAGTGTACCGGAGTCAGCGACGACGTGTCAATTCGCTGGTGCAATAAAGATTTTCTTCCAGATATTCGAGCTTTCGGATTTATTTCGTCAGTGACTTGATTTATCGAGCGGCAGTTATTATTTTTATTATTTTTTCGCTTGGGAAAGTAGTTTTTTTACAACGAGTTATAATAATTTCGATATAATAGATTTTTTGGTACAACGTCCATAAATTTGAATTCATAGTGTTAATATCCCCGAAAAAAATCCATTAATTTACGAGAAAAAGATAAAAGATCGAAGATAATGCGAAATAAAAATGAGTATTTTAAAAAATAAAAATTATAACTCCGAAAAATTCGAAGTTCCTAGAAAGACGCGTATTAAGACTCCAGCGCTTTTGCAGTCCGCGGGACGATAAATAAACGCGTGACGAAATTTATTTGTCGTTCTCACCGACGATGCAAAAGTTTAAGCTCCCGCGGATAACAAAAAAATTCATTTGACGCCGAGTTCGCTCGGTGTTTCGAGTTTCGTCGTTTTCGCAAAGCAGCACGCGGGGTTCCGTGTATTGTGCCGAGCCGACTGGACGTACAATGAACGGTAACACGTTACCGAGTTTACGAGGGACCTCATTAAGGCCAGTTAACCATCTCGTAATTTGCGTTTGCGTAAGTACCGAACTTCTCTCTCTCTCTCTCTCGCGCCGAGTCTCCGCAGCTTCGAAAGATAAACTCCTGGCCCTCACCGTATTTCTCGAGCTTTCTGAGTGTATAAACGCATTCCTTCGTTTTTTTTTTTACGCATTAAAAGTCCGTTCACTCACTAGCTTCTTGAAATCTCTCCACTTTGCTGGAGCATTTTTCACGCTTTCGTTATTCTTCGAAATGAAATTCCAATGAATTTTGGATTAAAAATAACGTTTTCAAAAATGCCGTATCGTAGTGCGCTAAAAAAATTCCGTTGAAATTGCCAAATTTTTCGTCATATTGCAAAAACTTACTTAAAATTTCAAACAAATTTGTGTTGAAATTTTCGACAAATTTTTGGAATATAACGAAAAATTTAATAATTTTGATGTAATTTTTTTTTTTTTTTCTATTAAATAAAAAAAAAAAAAATTGCAGGTTAGGGTATACCAATTTTCGTTTAATGTATGATGATTGTCAATGTTTTATTGCCGAGAACATTAAATTTATATTTCTTTTATTATTTACATATTCAGCCTATGCGTCTACGAAAACTTGTGGTAAAATTAAACGAGCAGAAGCGACCCTGGAGATCGCGGAGTTTTTGTATCGGTATCTATGTTTTTATGAGGTCAATTGGCTGAATGTCGAGTTCGTGTCACGTGAACGTTAAAACGTTAGATAAGCGATAACCCGCGCTAGACATCGACGCATCAGTTAGGAACGTAATTCGTAATCGATTAAAACATCCAATAGATATTATATGTACATTTTTCGATCTTAATAATTCGTGTGCACAACATCGATATAAATAAAGCGATAGCACGTGCTCTCGCGAGGGATTACGAATTTTAAACTCCTTATTTGGTTATAATATCAATGGTGAATTAATTAAACGTTTCTGCTGTTTTTTCTCGCATGAATAATGTATAACCTTCGAAATTAATGTAAGACTCCCTTCGTTTCGTATGTATTAACGAAACACCCGGTAGATAATGTGTACGCACGTGGTTAGTATGGGGCCCGCACGTTCTACCGCGATGGGGGTCAGCACGCGACCAGCTGTCCCATAAGCATTCGGGGGGGTAACACAAGCCACACGGAGCTTATGCGGTACCGTGAAAAGAGAAGAACCTCCATGAGGGTGAAACGAACGGGTCAACGCACCAGGCCCTCTGTCCTCTTCGTTTTCGTTGTAATACAAAAAGAAACAGCCGGTCAGACTACCCACCCTCGATCCCTTCGACCTCGTCGATCTTTCGTCTTAAAATCGATTCAAAATTTTTCACTCCGCATTCCCGCGTAAACAATGGCGAAGAAATCGTTTCGATGAAAAAATTATTTATATATTTATTTATTATCGATTCCGTATAATTCGTGAATAAATCGAAAAATTCGTGAAAAATCATGAAGAAATATATAAATTTTTTTTTTTTTTTTTTTTTTTGCGTAATACTTTTATTGCGCGCGTAAACGCCGATATCTCGAAACATACGCAATGGAGGAACGATGAAAACGATTTAAATCGTGCGCGTCCCTGGCTCACTGACCCTTTTAGTTGGAAAAACCTTCGTCCGTGAATCGTAAACAGAGTTGCCGACGCGATACTGGATACTCGTACGCAATAAACTATGTGCGGCAAATGTAATGTTGCAATAAGTCTTTTCACATTCTCGCTCGGTCCATCGAGTACTCGACGCCATAACGTCTCGTGGAGTGTCGAGAGCATCTCGATTCCGCGTAATCAATGTCGACTCTCCCCGCCCTCCGCATAATACCTTACGCGGTTTCTTACTGTGAAAAATTCTCGGTCTTTCAGACACCGTCTTTTTTTTTCCTTTTCTACTACCAATAACTTCGTTTTTTTTTTTTTTTTTTTCGTTCATATTTTGTTCCGATAAAAAACGCCCAAATATCAGGATAAACATTTGGACGCAATAAAACTGCTACCGAACATAAAGAATTATTATTTATTATTATGTAAAAAAAATTGTATTGAGTTTAATTTTTTCATTTCATGAAAATTCTTAGATTAATTTTTTTTATTTTTAATTAAAATGTTTACTTTAATTTTAAATAATTTTTTTTTTTTACATATAACAATTTTTTTATTATGAATAAAAATGTTTCAAGTACGAAAGCCCTTCGTTGTGAATGGTGTTTTATGATAGGTCAGCATTCCTAGACGAATCGCACGCCGTTTATTGCACCGTTGCGCTTATTATTTTAACGAAGCAAAGCAATCGATAAAGATCGAGAAGATGTCAATCGTCGTGCGTTGGGCTCGACACAGCGTCTAACCCTTTGGTCCCCGTTGAGTTTTTCGGAAATTGGCGCTCGGCCAGTATTCCAAATCCGGAACGGTGACTAAGAGAGGCGAACGGGAGAGCAACCGCGACGACATGGCCAATCGTCGGAGTGTCTCTCGCTCTACATATTATAATTTACCTAAGGAAATCGTGGAATTGTTTATCGTTCACTCGGCAGGTAATATTTCTACGAAACGAATTTCCGATTAAATTTTCTTTTTTTTTTTTTTCTCGAAACTGACCTTCGATCTAATCGATTATTATCGATATCTCGTATAAAAAGATAATAAAAAAAATTAATAATAGAAAGTCCGACTGACTGGAGGTGAGATTTTTCAAACTTTGCGCATACAATTCATATCGTTAGTGTCGAGAGAGTTAAGATACGTAATTTCTATGGTCAACAATACAGGCAACTCGTACGAGAATTCTCGATCTTATCGTAGACGTTCCTTACAGTCGGACAGTTGATCGATCTCTGTGTATTAATCTCAAAGCGCATCGGTAAAGAATAGTCCGCCCCGGTAAAGCAGTCTTTTTTTGGTTAGGAACCTGTCCCTCGTCTCCGACCTCTTTTATTCTTCGGTTCATTCTATTTTTCTTCCCATTCCTGTGTGCATTATATCACATTTTTTTTTTTTTTTTTTTTTTTTTTTTTTCGGAGCATAGATCAGCGCGTCTTGCGTTGACGAGAACACCCCTCCCGATTTTCGTTTTTCGTCGTATTACCGACGCGAGTATCACGAATATATATCGTTACGAATGGAAAACAGGTTTTACGATTCTACGCGAAACACCGATCATCGCACATGAAACCGAATTCGTCCGGAGCGCTCCTCTCGTTGCCCGGGAGAAAATTGCAGAGACATATATCTGTATATATATGTCGTATATATATATATATATATATGTATAATATAAAATTTGCAACGACAGGCTTCTCGAGCGTTTCTTCGCGAACGGAGAACAGCCTAAATATTTACTTCACGTGTCAGTAACTGCTCGGTCTCTACTGGTTCTGCGTGCGTTTCAAATGCGAAATATACACCGCGAGAGACTATCTCTCGGGCATCAGCCTCGAACACCCGGTCGGTTTTGTTGAAAAAAAAAAAAAAAAAAAACAATCTCTTGCCAAGAATTGGAACAATGGAGGATAATGTGTGAAGAAATAAAAGTCTCTCGATAATCTTTCGATTCATGAATAGCGTAAAGAAGAAATTTAATTATTTATTCGATACACGGCTTCAATCTTATCATCGTAAAAGTCACGAATGCGTACCCTCGACGTTATGAACGCAAACCCATTTATTTATGCTAATACCCGAATCGACATAACCCCCAAAGCATTCGTTTTTTTTTTTTTTTCGTTCCTTTATCTTTCTCGGAATAAAAAAAAAATAAAAGAAGGAGAAAGCAATTCGTTTCCCTTCCGTGTCACACCGAAGGCTTTCATTCCTTCGCCGAAGAAGCAGCGGTTCTCGAGAGTGAAAAAAAAAAAAAATGTACAGAAAGAGACCCGATTCATATTGTAATTTTTATGGTTGAGGGTCCGGCGCGCACGTTGATGTATATCGTGACACGAGTCCCTCTCGTCGCTATGAGGAATTCGATGGGCGCCTTTAACCGCGAACCCTTTCTCCGAGTCAGTTCGCCGCACGTTTTGTCACGTAGACTACGCGGGTAAAAAAAAATTCAAACGAATAAACGTGCGTGTGGCCTCTCTATCGCTGGACGCGCATTGAGCCACAAACAACTCGGCAACGGCGAAAACGCGTTTGGAAGAGAAAAAAAAAAAAAAAAAAATGAGCCACGTGTTCCCATTCACATCAGCATAAGCGAAAAAAAAGTCTTTCTCGGACATCCGGGAGATCTGAATAAAAATACACTTTTCTCTCGATTGTAATTTATCATTCGAGCATTTATAACGAATTCTGTAATCTTCCTCGATCACACACAGAAATACGAAAAAAATATTAAATTTCTTAAGCGAAAAAAAAAAAAATAACATTTTTCTCGCTCATCCGGAAGGTCTGAGTAAAAATAAATGTTCATTGCGATTGTAGTTTATCATTCGAGTATTTATATCGAATTCTGTAATCTTCGGCGATCGCACACCAAAATTACGCGAACGTTTTTCTCGCACATCCGGATCCGGATTTAATATTAAAAAAAAAATTTAATAAAATTTTATTTTTTTTAGAAAAAAACATTTTTCTTTCTACTGTAATTTATCATTCGAACATTTTTAACGATTCCGTAATCTTTGCCGAACGCGAACAAAAGTAAGAGAAACTCAAAAATTTTTTGAGTAAAATGAAAATTCTTTCTCGTACGTCCGGGAGATCGAAACGAAAAATGCTTCGATCGAAGCAATTTGTCATTCGAAGATTTCCAACGATTCCGTAATCTTCTTCATCGCGCACAAGGATATGCAGCGAAAAAACAATCAGCCTGTAGCGACGACAATTGTACATGGGTGAGGCGATTATTAATAGAAATATCGATGGTACACCAGAGATAGGCAGAAGGTTTACGGAGAATTTGCGTGCCGAGTTATTCAGCGTTGCGTATAAAGTATCTATGAGCCGTGTATAGAGTTATTCGATATGCATATACCGCGTTCACGACGATATGTTGACGAATTCGATGCAAAATGCAGCTGCAGCTACTTCGGGTATCTTACTCAGCCGAACAACAACAAGTCGTTACACGCAAACACTTAGCGCGCGTGTTAAAGATATGTTAATAGCCGACCACATGAAAACTAATTTTCCCCATAGATCACCCGGCAGCGTGATCGCGCGTAATTAGCATAGGTGAGCGTTGGAATGAGTGTCTCATTGTTTCATGTCTATTTTTTCACGATCGCGCAGATCTTAGAATATCGAGGCCGTTCGCTTCTCAGTACATAGATAGATCGCGAGGATAAATTGTCGGCTTTCTTCAATCGTCGTTGATTAGCAAATCGTCGAAAAAACGATTTACATGCAGTTATGAGAGTGTCGCGCGCGGGAGGGAAAGACGGGTGTAAAGAGTTGGCGAAGAATCGGTTATAGACTATTATATACATATATATGGGAGTCGGGGTAAAATGGACCAACTGAGAAATAGAGACCGCTGTCACGATTTCAGAGACATAAATGAACGGTTTATTATCAAATTAAATTCATAACAAATATTTCTCGACTTTTTTTTTTTTATTTTTGTAAATTTATAGGCTCAGGTATTTTTAGCTCCGATTAATGTACGATGGTTGTTAATTTTTTATTTCCGAGCGCATTAAATTTATCGTTATTTTTCGAGGTGTAAAACTTCGTGCAGTTCCCGAATTAATACCATCATATTTTGCATTGAGTTTGACGAAAATTAATACGGCGGTTCGCATTCCATGAAATTAAACTTTAACAAATTTTTTGATAGACTATTTTGCTCCTTATTAACGTTATTTTTCTTTGCTCCATTTTTTTCCATGTTGTCCCGGTCTCCCTTATATGTACATATATGTATATAATTGTCTTATGCATATACGACAGCCTCAGTTCGCATCCATGAAATTAAATTTAAAAAAAATGTTTGATAGACCATTTTGCCCCTTATTAACGTTACTTTTCTTTGCTCCATTTTTTCCCATATACGTTCGTTTTGCTGGTCCACGTTGCCCCGGTCTCCCTTATATGTATATATATGTATATAATTGTCTTATGCATATACGACAGCCTCAGGCAAAACGCGCATTCGATTCTTAACGCGCCTCTCGATTGTCGAGGGCAACCCGTCTATTCGTTTCGCAGTATTGCAACGGGCGCACCTGAGTACGAGAATCAGGTTAGCCAAGCACCTTCTCTGCATCACGAAGCGCGTAAGGTATGTACGCAAAACTCGTGCGAGGAAAGGTTCGCGTTAATCTCGAATGACTCAGATTTTAAATTAAACTCTACAATCGAAATCAGATTATATAGTTTTTAATATCCATTCTCGTAATATAGTGTAACTCGATAAATCGCATTTGCATACGTAAGTTTCCATCCGTGGCGTCATAATTCATAAATTTATCTGAGAGTGACGATTCACCCCGTTGCATCGTTTTTTTTTTTTTTTTTTTTTTTTTTTACGAAGATCAACAGATGCCCATTAAAATCCGTGACTTAGTAAATCGTAGACTGCGCAAGCCATCCAACACCTTGTTCACTGACTCACCAACGCGGAATTGGTATATTTAACTCGGAATATCGCAGATTATGTTTTTTATTCATTGTTTTTTTTTTTTTTTTTTTTTTTCATCAGTGCAAAATACGTGGGAGACGCTATCGATGAGAATAGATGCTGTTACTCCACGTCGAGTAACCATCGTCGCGTGTGAGTAATTACTCTTCGACTATCTGGGGAAATGACATCTCGTGGCTTCGGCGACTTGAGTCATTGCGTCTCGCTACCGTGAAATTAACTTTTTTTTTTTTTCGTTTTATTGGCTATCGCGTAAACCAGTGCTGGCAATCGTCATCGTGACGACTGTATCACGACGTCTCGAGACTAGTTGAGTTATCAGTGAAATGAGAGACAGTATCCGGTAGTCGCAATGATCGGTTAATGGGAAAGTCGAATATTGGAGGAAAGTCTAACGCGCGCAGCCTTCGGCATAACTTTCTCGCTATCTTCCCCTCCCCCCTCCCTCCTCCCCCCGCCACCTTCTCGCGCACGAGATCGGGGAGTCTGCGTTCCTTCTTTCACGAACGAAGAAACTCGAGACGCAAACACACGCGCGGGTATGTTAGAGAAATAGAGTCTGGCAGTGGGTACAGTCGCTGTGGGAAAAATAGGTCTAATAAACTTTGCCGCACTTACTGGTCTGACTGCCCCCGAGGGTCGTGAATGAGATTTATCGGAACGTTCCGAGATATCCCATTGTTTCTCCAGTTTCTTCGAGGCTTTCCCTCCTTCATTCGTTATACAGTTTACCGCCTCCTCCGTCCATTTGGCCACATGGATACCACGGGGTTCTCGCTAATTGCGCGACTATCGAACCTATAAATTCCTAATCGAGAATAGGCGATTGCAATGGGTACGAGGGGTGACCTCGTATTTGACCGGGTTATACAGCCATCAAAGTTCTTTGTTTCGATCGCATACCAACCAAAAAAAAAAAAAAAAAAAAAAATAGACACCCCTCGAGATATTGCGAGTGATAACAATAAAAAATAAAATAGTTCCGAAACTACTGGCAATAAAATAATAAATAATCACGATAAAACTTTGCGAATGCAGCAACGACGCTTTTATCGACGCGGAATTTAATACGAAGTGTCGCGTAACGCAATTTGCAATTCCTCTATTTCTCTCATTGTAAATTCCACGCAGTAGAGAGGGTGCGCGCGTATTTTCAGACAGGGAGAGTTTCGAGCTATTCGGACTTTCACTACTGTTCTATTACGCGCGAGGTTCTCCCCCTCGTGAAGATATTAAATTTCATTTAATAACCGACGCTTAGAAAACTGGCAAAGGCGCCGCGCCCGCCCTGCTAGTCGGCCCGCCCTTATATATATATAGTTTATTCTCATAATACACGTTGAGCCCTCGATGCCCTTTCACGAGTTTCATTAATTGTCCCGCAATGAAAGACTCGCATCTCTCGTCGTTCTCGAGATATTGCGTATTATTTTTCGTGGCTCGGGATACACGATCTGTTTAGGGAAGATTGCGGCAAAATGGACACTCGGGTCAAAATTTTAACATTTATAAATGGAAATAATAGTAATTGAAAAAAAAAATGTGATAATATTTTTTAAGAAATTAGTCAAAATTCGAAAAAAAAAAACAAATACGGTTATACCTTTTTTTTACATCGCCAATTAAAGTGGCAATATATAAATTCGATTTGCATTTTTTTTTTTTTTTAATATTCGCTGAATTTTTGGTAAATTTTGCATCGAGTAAAAAAATGTTCTTGGTAACGATAGTATAACGCTATAATGTAGAATTTTATTCAGAGACATATATCTATATGTGAATATACATATAGATATATTTTATACCGGCAGTACAACGAGAGCAGCATTAACGCGCCGTCGAAATAACATCTTCCTTTCCCTTCTTCTCCCGCTACCGCCCTCGCGTGTAAAATACCCAGAGAGACCCGAAGAGCCAGTAGGTTAAAGCGTTAATGTCGTATGATTGCCGTTGTGGCTCCAGTCGGGCGACCATTACTAAGTGAGTACAAGTAGCTTACAGCCCGTTTTGCCTGGCGTCGACTCTCCAGTTGCTCTTCTCGGTCTCTCGTCCGCAATGCAACGGGTGATTGACAAATAAACGACTACACTTTTTTTTTATTATTCTCGTTACACGCGATTATGCCATAAACGACAAAACATGCAGTAAAAAAAAACGATCGAATTTGTCGCCATAGAAAATTTATACGAAATTGCGATCATTTATTAACTTTCCGCATTTAAATTTTGTCTCGTAAAATTTCAAATAAAAAAAAAAAAAATGTTATTCCGTTTTGCCTGACGCCATGTTGTTCGGCGCAATAAAACTGATTATTACAGTTTACAATTACAGTTTTTTTTTAGGTTATGTTTCGCGTTATTAACGACTACAGTGGAGTCTAATAATAAAAGAAAAATAATCGAAAAATCGATTGAATTTATCGTGATGGAAGATTGATGAAAGATTGCGATAATTTATTGGTTTCTTTTCTCAAAATTTTATCCGGCATCGTTGCCAATATAATATATCGACATCGATGTATATCGGTTCGTCCAAATGCTCGAAATTATACTCTCGAACGAGTCTCTCGCGGAATCGCGTAACAAAAACAGCGATAAGGGAGAAGAAAAGAAAGAAAGTAACTTGAACGCGATATCTCCTCCTCGGGTACTCGGTTACCGAATTTACGAGTGTGTTCCGCACGCGCGCGTGCTGTCCCCGCGCCGAAAACAGAAAGGGGAGCAGCGAGACGTGTGGAAACGCATTCGCGGGAACGGGAACATAACCCGAGGGACGTCGACGGGGGCGAACGGGCGACGCAGGGGTGCGCAGACGTGGCGCCGAGAGCGTCTCGACGCCCAGACTGTCAGGGGCCGCACGCACGTTGACCGTGAACCAGAAGCACCGGGGGCGCGAGTTTTCATACATCTCTCTCGCGCTGCCTTTCCGCGTATACAGACGTTCACTTTCGCTCTAAGTTCCTTTTTTCTTTTCTCGTCTTTCATTTATTTCTCACTCAGTTGCGACGCTGTGGCTGTCGTCACTCTTTATCGTCGTTCTTAGGTTTTTATGTTATACGTTCCGAACAGAGTCCGTACTATCGACCATTTTTCTCAAGACACCTATCGTCCTCGTGAACACTCTATTGCTCTTCAAGTTTTCGGTCGTTTCGGCTTTTCGGAAATTCCATTTTTCGAAGAATACATTGTTTCGATGAAAATAGAAAATTTATTTTTATCGCCATTTTTCGGACATTTCGACGTTCCGAATTTCTTATTTTTCAAACAATCGATTGTTTCGATTAAAATGGGAAATTTATTTTTATCGACTTTTTTTCGGACATTTCAGCTTTCCGAATTTTTTATTTTTCAAAAAATCGATTGTTTCGATTGAAATAGGACATTTATTTTTATCGACTTTTTTTTCGGATGTTTCGGCGTTTCGGACATTTTATTTTTCAAACTGTCGATTGTTTCGATAAAATTATGCAATTTTTACGAAATTTACAAACTATTTATTGATTTTCGGAATTCGACACTTCAATCTTTCGACTTCCGACTCTCGTTCGCTTGCATTATACTGAAAAATCGCAGTATTCAACGTTCAATTAGCGCGCAAGTGCGCTTAGACGCAAAAGTTTAAGAGTCGAGAATCAACGAAGAACCCTCATTAGTTCGAGTCATTAACCGAGAGCGTCTCGTTAGCGTTAATTCAAAAAGCTTACATTTTAACGATTGCCACGCACTTGGCTCCGTTAATCCTCATAAAATTGCACTTAGGATAGCGTGTAAAAAGAATATCTTGACGAGAGACTAAACATTGACGATAACATTGCTCGCAAACATTGTAATTATGCGTTGCACTCTAAAATTTTAAAATTCTATGTTTTTCCATTCGCGTAATGTTTTTCGTCGTAAAAACTATCGGACTGATTGCCTTCATGAAGTATCGTAAATTTTTTCATCCCGGTAACATTTTTCGCCGTCAAAACTAACGAATCGATTATATATCGATTATATCGCGATGTTCAATCGATATTCTTTGGTTTCGCAAATGACGAATTTTTTTGGTTAGAAACGATCGAAAAAGATAAAAGAAGAGTTAATATACATATAGAACAGTGTGCAGTACAGAGCGAAGACGAAGTACGGGAGTACAACGATCGATAGTCGAGACAACGAAAGCAAAGAAATAGGAAAAAAGCAAAGAAAGAAGAGGATGATAGAGCCGGTTGAGTGCAGTTTGTTCGGAACGAGGGGTTAGTCTCGTCGTCGCACAGTTTCCGCTCGCCAAGCCCCCCTGTCTTCGTTGTAGCGCCGGGGGGTTGCCATCGCACTATTTAGTTGCGCGCACAGGGAACCCCTCGCACATGCTGCTTCGAGAAATCGATAAGTTCGAAGGGGTCCGCACGGTGCGTAGAGTACAGCAGTATTATACTCCTTAATGGTATTACACGACAAGAATGTAGTGGTAGCGTCAGAGCGCGTAGACGAGAATTTCTACGCGGGTGCGTAAACGCCAACGACAAGCCAATGTTCGCAGTGAAAAAAAATTTCGATAAAAAAAAAATCGTAAAATATTTTTTATTAATTTTTTCGATGAAATTTTTTTTTTTCCATTTTATTTTATTTGTATAGCTAAAAATATAATATGATTTAACCGTAGGACACCACACATATTTTTGGATCTCTTTAACGCCATACATGGGTTGTAAAAATTTGTTTAAAGTCGATACTTCGATATAGAAAATTTCTATTAAACAGATATATCGATGTAATAAAAATAAAGAAATTACACGTTTTAGAAAAAAGTTGAGAATTACAAAGTTTAAATGATTTGAGAATTTTTGTAATGCAATTTATTATTATACATTTTTTATACATTTACATTTTTTTTTTTTATTATTTAGGTAACATTTGCGTGATATCCGGGAAAGTAGTAGCGATTCCGAAGACCGTGGGGCTTCGATATATTTATAACGTCGCAATCGAACTTTGGGATAGTCTCCTCGATTTTCTATCTCGATTTTCTCTTTATCTCCCTCCACGTCGGAGAATCGTCGATTCGTCTGATACAGATATACTATATGTACATATATAGAGGTCATTGGATCGTCCTGACAACGCGCTATACTACTTTAATACCGTGTCGGATCCGTACACGATATATGTATACACTTTCGCTTTTCATCCCCTATCTTCCGGATGCGCGGTAAAAAAAAAATTATATTTATTTCCCCGCGCGTATTTTTACGAATTCGATGTTTTTGCTAACAATGAGAGTGAATACTATAACGTTTTTCCTTGTATTACATTTTGTCTTTAGTCCAAAGTTTCGTAGCACACGACAAGTAATAAATTATAAACATCTCTCGGATTAGAAAGATCGCAGACAACAGTGAAAAAACAAAGCAAAACCGATGAACGAGTCTCTGGCGCCACGAAGGAGTTTCTCTAACCGTACAAACGACAGAAAAATATATTACAACGTCGCGATACTTCTTTTTCCCCGCGCGGTAAGAACCGTTTCGAGGATTTACCGTCTTGAAGAAAAAACTAAAAAAAAAAATAGAAAATCGAAGGCAAAGAAAGCGCGAAATAAAAAAAAAAATGTTTAGGAGAAGATGCGAAGTGTGAAAGAGAAGGAGAGAAAAAGTTAACGCGACAGAGAAAATGGAGGAAGCGAGATGTGACACAAAAAGATAAGGGCCACAAGTTTGGCGCCGCAAAGTGAATCACGCGTCGCGAAATGAGCCGCGAAAGAGTAGCTACTCTTCGTTGCGTTCGACGATATATATATTATGTACCGTACAGTATCCTGTGCGCGGCTGCTGCTGCTGCTAACACTGTAGTGTGTAGTAGGATACCCGAGGTTTGCGGTTTCTTGCCGATCGAGCGAAACCTTCTCCCGCACCACGCGAGGCTCTCGAACAACTTTATTCTTAGAACTTTCGCGCGAGTATCCACACTTTCCGGATGTTCTGGAACGCGGATTTCGTTGCGAGATTCTTTGGGTTCGAGTGTACCACGTTCGTTCGGATTTATAAAACAAAATTAGTTCGACGCACGAAAAAAATCATAACGAATATATTACGTTTTATTATTATTTATCACACAAACGATAAGTCACGAATGATTATTTATTCGTCAATAACAATTTGTATCAATTCAGTTAATTGAGATATTTCGACGAACATATATTTTGTCGACGTGAGTTTCGTTGCGAGGGGAATCCGCGCGAGCGATGTATGTATGCGCGCGGCAAATATTCAACGTTTTGCAGGTTAGTTTTCGAGCACCAGAACGATCTATCACCGAGCTGTGACATTCCGGAGGTCCGAATTATCGTTCGGTGCTCGACGCGCCGACCTTGAAACTTTGTAGTGGGGTAACGGAAACGAGAATAACAATAACATCGCACGCGTTAAGTTTTCCGTGTGTGTGATATTCGTCGTCGCTAAATTGACCATTACATCGCGATTATCCGGCAAAAACGTATTTTATTATTTTCCGCGTAAAATTAAACATTCTGTAACGAGTTTGTATTATTAGGATATATTTTTAACGAACGTCGCGCTTATCCGTATCTGCCATTCGGTCTCCGCCCGTAGACCGGAAGCGCCTAAAAGCCTCGAACTCTACCTTTATTTTCGTTGGCCGGTGTCGTCGCAACGTCAAACTTTCACGCTGTCGTCGCTGTGTCCGCACACGCACACCACGATGAATACAAGCATCGATTGTCACGAGCCATTTACAATTTACAATGAGTGAAAAGCTTCTCCTTTGTCTTGCGCGTTTTCGACGAACAATGTACATCCGTTTTTGATAAAACTCTCGGCGCAAAATAAGCCGAAAGAATCGTAACCTATACACAATCGAATTTAACACCGTTTCGTTCGAGATATACGAAGTATCGAAAAAAATACGCGCGACTAACGAAAAGAAAAAATGAGAATGACGAAAATTGTGTTATATTAATTGACAAGAATAAAAAACTAAAAGACGAAAAAAGCCAAAAAAAATGGTGTCCTATACACAGTTCAATTTAAAACCGTTTCGTTCGAGATATACGAAGTATCGAAAAAAATACGCGCGACTACCGAAAAATAAAATGAGAATGACGAAAATTGTGTTATATTAATTGACAAGAATAAAAAATGAAAAATCAAAACAACTAAAAAAAATGGCGTCCTATACACAATCGAATTTAAAACCGTCTCGTTCGAGATATGCAATGTATCGATAAAAACATTCGGTACCACCAACAAAAAAAAGAGAATAGCGAAAATAGGGTTATGTTTTTCGACGAAAGAATAATAAAAAAAAAAAAACATTAGAAAACGACATTACGCGCAAGCGCGGCAATAACAATGCAAAAGTACGAGTGAGTTATTTATAATCCGAAGGAAAATGTACGCCCGAGATCTCTCGGGAACTCCAGACGCAACTCACAGCGCGAAGCGTCGTTCGTTATTTCAGGCGTTTCTTGCAAGTTGGGCGATTGGTACACTGGCAATTGTCCAAATGGGATAAGCGAGCAGCTCTTCTCTTCGCTATAGACTTCGTGAAACTTCAAGTCGGGTGTGTATACACTGTTGCAAACGGGGGGCCCTCGTGTGTACGTGTGTAACGAGAGAATCTCTTTTCTCCTCCGACTTTCTTCGACTCTTTCATCTTCTTTACTTTTCATCGTCGTATTGAAATTCAACTATACAACGCCGATTTTACAGACTCGACTACCAACGATTGTATATATTCTTCTCTAAAGCGTGCCGATAGAAATATCTATTCGTTCATTATAATAATATGTTCGAAAAAAAAAAAAAAAAAAAAAACTTTACGAGAGAGTTACGAAGATCCTTGAGCGCCGCTGTTTGTCTGTTTTCTCACTTGCAATAAAGACGCTCTTTGGGGTCTCCACTCGGTTGTTTGTATATCTAATAAAGAAGACTTCGTTCGAAGGCTTACACAGGCAAAACTTTGCGCAAGGGTCTCGGACGTTAAGTCACTAAGACACTAAACGTGGGAGTGGAGCGCCTCGGGTTCTCGTATTAGAGTTGCAAAGAGTGCGTCGGTAAGCGTATGTAACAGAGAAAGAAAACTCTTGTCTCGAAGAGCCGGCCAAGGTTCCAGAAGCCATTAAAAATCCATCACAACAACGAGAGCTCGGAAGAGTGATTAATCCATAGTATATCCCCTTCCTCTCTGGCCGCCTCGTGTGCGACGAGATCGTAAAAGCGGAGCTGATTCGCTCGTTCGCATCTCGGCCTCTACATTATCATTACATATACATATTCACCCGGTAACGTAAGGGCAAAACACTTGTGGGAAATATCGTCTTTGTAAACGAATTCACGGCCGTCTCGCCTATTTAGGCGGACGAATAGGAGTTATGCGCGCGTATTTTATTTTTATTTTTTTATTTTTTTTTCTTACGAGATTCCGCCAACGATTATAACCTCAAGGATGACTATCAGTCAAGGATTTAGGATGGAAAGAGAAAGGATTGATATAAAAGTGTAGGAAGAATAAAGGAAAAAAAAAAAAAAAAAAAAAAAAAAAAAACGGTTGGATAAGGTATCGAGTACGAGAGAAAAAAAAAGCCGCGAGGATTCTCCGACGCGAAGAAAGATAGAAGGTGGCGAGAGAACAAAGAGAAGAAAAAAAAAAAAAAGAACGATATAGGAATAGAGTTGCGAATGAACGAGCGACCACCTGAAGCAACACACCGGAGCGTACAAATGTGCGCGCGTATTTCGTTGCCCCCGCGGTTCCGTTCCACGCGGAGGAACGGAACCGCGACGCTTTTATTCTAAAATCTTTGTTCGTATTTCTCGCGCCGCTGCTACTGCGAACCTCTTGGCATGTGCGAGTGTTTCAAAGTCAAACCGCTCACTCTTTACCGCGTGTCTGTTCTTTTGCGCCGATATTTCGACTCCGACCAATTAGGGATCGCGATTTATTATCGCACGTGTTTTAAATTTTGTGGCGTAAATCTTACGATTCGGCGAAAACAATAACAATGAATATATATGGAAAAAAAAAAAAAAACAAAAATAAAACATACAAAGACAATAGAAAAAGTAATAACTGTCTTTAGAAAAGATTATATAGTCGTTTCCTAATCGGTTATCTGCTCTGTGTCCGATCAGTGCGATGCTATCGCCGTCGCGAAGCCGACCAATCTTCTTCGTGCTGTCATTTGATTGGATCCGCGGACACGTGGCTGCGGAGAGATGAGAATCGTTCGCTCGCATGTTCCGCTGCACGTAGGTATCGTAAGCCACGTATATACGTACGAAGCGAAGCCAGACGTTCGTCGTCTCGCGCACGTAGAGCAGAGATCATTCAGACCTTTTTTTTTTACCGATCGAGCGCTACTGTATTATTAACGCATCTGAATAGGTAGCATGTATCCCCGAAGGCGTCTAGATAAACCGGTCGGGCTGAGTGCTTTCCATCGTTTAGCGTAAAGCCTTTCGGCTCGCGCGCGATTTATCAGAATTTTTTTTTTTTTTTTTTTTTTTACGCGCTTCAAAATCGATCGATGTATAGTATAATATCAATTGTATAATACGAGAATACGTTTCTTCGATGTGCCGAATTTTCGGTGAGTCCGAAGTCAACGGATTTTCGATCTATTTTCGGCCACAAATGGGGGAAAGATGCTTCGCGTTTATTATACTATATGCTATCGTTCTGGGAGTCTTCGCGGTTTGCGGACGTACGGACGGTCGAACGGTCACGGGTCGAGTCGAACCGGTTGTTTCGAAATACGCGCTCGCGCTCTCGGGGTCTTGCGCCGCTTCGATGGGGATAAAGAAAACTGGTCCAGGCGAAAGCGAGGAGATGCGCGATATAGAAACGGCGCATGGTGGTGCGCTTGGCCGCCTTCCAAAATTTGCTTCACCAATAGCCCCCCCCCCCTTCCCCTCCGCTCCCCCACCAACCCATCGTCGGGATACAGCCAAAGCGTAAACAGGCGGTGCACGCGTGGGGGCTAAGGCATCAACGGATTTATCGGACTCTAGAAAACTTTTCTCGGGATAAGCTTCGCCGGCTTAACCTCGATTCGTCAAAACAAGAATCGTGAAAATAAATAATAATAATAAATAAAAATAGTCATTTACAAAAACAAGATAGGCGGAACGTCAAAGCGGATAAAGCCGATTTCTCATTCGTCGCGGAAAATGATATGTCGAGGAAAACGAAGCAATATTTTTTTCACGTTCCCACGAACGCGAGAGAAAAGCGCGTCACGTGTGTTACGCCAGCGAACAACACACTGTAGTATAGTTTTTCTTTGTAATCTCCCACTATTTTTTCCCAACTTTTTTTTTTTTTTTTTTTCTTTCGCGCTGAATTGCACAGGTAGACTATAGTTCTTTTTTTTTTTTTTTTTTTTTCGAATGAATTTTGCAAGTCCCCGCGGATAAGAGGCTCGGGGTTTGCCGATTCAACTTAACAGCGCCTCGTAACATCGAACGGAATAATTATCCGGATACGGGATAGACGACGGTTGTGCTGTCCTCAAGCGTGTCACTGAACGCTCTCTCGTCTCACCTCGACGTCTATTGGATATTAATTATTCGTTTCAATGCGCGATACCTAAATACTGAATGACTCGCAACCCACTCTCGTGTATCTTATTTAATACGAAAGTTCGTACGATCGTCGTTCACATTCTTCAGTCGAATTTCCGTTAACTTTTTATTATTATGCTTTTTTTTTTATTTTCACAATTTCATTCAATCGAACTTCGTTCGGAACTCGAACGATCGGTCGTCAATTAAGTGGTACGTGTTTTCACGAGAGAGTCGAAGATGATCGGCGAAGTAAGCGAGCGCCTGGCAACCGCTGCTCCGGCAAGAGTCTCCGTCGAGCATCGGGGAAGCCCCCGAGACTCGTACCACTCCGCGCGACTGTAGGCACACGATTCCGAAGCAAAAGAGGACTATGTGTACCCAGGTCACGTTCTTGAACGTTGTGCCCCGGTATTGCAGTCGCCGTCGCGCCGCAACTCGAGACCCGAACGGTCTTTCGTCGCACTGTAAACTTATATCAATATTTCGTGTTTTTGATTTTGTCGCGATGTATTTGTCGTTCGATAGGTCGAATCTCTCGTACCCGAGATATACGTTTCATCTTTCATATCTTCGTACTTTAATGTTTTTTTAACGCCGAAATATCGTATTCATCATAACCTATAAGTATTCTCGTAGTATAGTACATTAGGGTTATCTTTACGAACGCGAATGAAATTCGCGGTCTTTACGTTACCGAATGTTTTGGTTCGTTCGTTCGCGACGAAGAAGGTCGAATTATTCTACCCGTGACGACGGTTAGTCCGGCTACCAGTTCCAATTATATACTACTTCACACAACTACCGCTCCGCTGTGCTCTTGGTGTATGAAAAAAAAAAAAAAAAAAAATACATTACGCAACACCACAGCAGCACAGCAATAACGAGCTCTCCTGCATCCAAAGTTCAAACGACCAATATATACTAACATCCGCGTGAACGAATACAATAATACTATTGAGCGAACAAAAGAATTTATTCTACTGAATTTTCATACTTCGAATTTCGTACCTTCGCGTGCACTCGGATTAGATGTTTTTTTTTTTTTTTTTCATTCTTCGTCGTTGAAACCTGTAAGGGTACTTGGCATTGACGATTTATACATGAATATTCGCGTCTTGTTTGAAACTCCTACGAAGCTCGTAAGAACGAGAGAGAAAAAAAAGAAAACAATCTCCTTTGTAGCTCTATGCGCTTTTTTTTTTCTTTACATTGGGCGTACCGAGGCCGCAGCCGCGTCAGCACAGCTGGTAGGCATTAACTTCTACTGCATACGATACATATAGTTACGCGGCTGTATACTCACATCTAATGGATGGGTGCAACCGAGTACGCGGTATTTCACCGAGTTAGCAGCCGCGCGACACGCGTTCGAGATTTTTCGCTCGTGTGTGTGAACTCGACGTCTGTCTTTTGACACGATCCACTGAGGCAACAGTGTGTGTGTGTGTGTGTGTGTGTGTTTTTTTTTATTGTTACGTGCAATGGTGGAGTTTACAAAGCGGTAACGATATCCATACGAATTTCACTTTTGCGCGACAATTCGTAAGACAAATGATGAATTTGACTGGTGCGCACGCGTACTGCGCAGCTAAGCTAATCTCGGCGTTTCTCGCGGTCGCGTTCGCGAGATAAGAGGAATCGGGGACTGCGGAGAAAGACAGTACACGTGGGGATGAGAAACAAAAGGAGAAAGAGGAACGGTGTGGAAGGGAAAAGAGAATATATAACGAAGAAATAAAAAGAAAAAAGGAATGAAGCAGAAGAAAACAAAAGGTGGGAAAGGGGGCGCGAGAGACAAAGAGAATAAAGAGAAGACGACGAGAGAAATTGGAGGGGGATATTGGTTTAACGAACACGTGGTGCGCCTAGGTCAACCGCGTTGCGGGGAAGAACTCGCTAAACTAATGATAGCCACAGCAGTACGATGTGAGAGAGAGAGACGAGAAAAAAGGAAACAAATGAAATATAAGCCGCTAGCGTCGTATGGGAGTAAAATACGTCGGGTAATCCCCCGCGCGCGATTATACGAGAGAGGAGCCACTGCATCGCGTTCGTTCTGTGCGACCGGGGAGTTCAAATATATGTAATATAAGCTTTCTACAGTGTCCAAGCGGTACAACCGTATCTTCGCATCGATGATTTATACTCACTTCGACTCCGTGAGATGCAACTTAGGAACCTTTTAGAAAAAAAAAACAACAACAAAAACAGTATTTTTTTTCGCTGATACGAGTTTCTCTCTGAAACAAACTGCGAGTAACATAACCAACGAATTCGTGATTAGCGAAAGGGGAAAAAAATACATTGGATATCGTCTCGAAACGACGAAATGAAAAAAAAAAAAAAAAAATTACACCGACCAACTTGGGTATTTTTGAGTCGCGATATATTTACATCCCAGAGGAATCAGGGAAAACCCCAGATGACTATCGTCTTCTACGGGGAAAAATATGGAAGATAAAAATTGTTTTTTCCGGAACGATGGAAAAATGAATAAAACATTTTATTTCTTCGAAATTTTTTGTATCAAAATGGAAAAGTTTCAAATAAAAATGCTGAAATTTTTATTTTTATTTATCATTTCACGGTGAACTTGAATCTGATAACAATAAGGGTTCAAAAATTTGCGACACCCGCGCTGATGGACCAAAATAATATATTTTTTTTTTTTTCGTTTCCGATATTATTGGAGCTTTTCGTGAAAAAACTTTTGATTATTATTCCCATCGATATCTCGTAGAACCCGCAATTATTACGAAAATATAAGTTTCCGATGAAAAGATAAAGCTGTACGGAGAATAATGTCACCCGTGTGGTTCGCACTCCCGGGTTATTCCGGAGTATCGGGCTCTCTAGCGGGGGCTTACCAGCGATATATATCCACACACTCGAGCGTCCAAGGGTCGTTCGCAGCATTGTACTGCGCAGCATCTCGTCGCAGTCGTGTTAAGTCTTAAAAAGAGGAGTAAAAGTAGAAAAAAAAAAAAAGAAACGAACAAAACAACGAAGATGCAACCGAAGCAGAGGCAGAAGGCGAAAGGACTAAAAGTGAAGCGTGAAGGCGTGTGTGTCGTCTCTGTAGCTGGAACCAGTCCGACGCTTCGGCGTGTTTTTTTTTTTTTTTTTATTCCTTTTTTTAGCAACAGGAAGAAAAAAACAGTAACGTCGTCGAGAAGTCGTCAAGTGGTGGATATGCGAGAAGTGAAACTGCGGATCCACTGGTGGCGAAGTGGCTAAGAAAACTGCGCGAAATAGAGGTGCGAGAAGAGCAGCGCGTATCGCGAGCGGATGAAAACGAACGTGAGAAAAAAAAGGGGAGGGAAGGGAGTTAAGTAAGTTGAGAGACGACACAAGGTGGTTGGTTTCGTAGGCCAAAGATAAACGCAAAACAAAGCGATCTCTGATATATACGCACTGCGCGCCGTCGCGATAATAATAATTACTACCGTGCATATGCAGTCGTCGTCGTCGTCGTCGTCGTCGTCCGCGGTGGCAACGAAACGGCGTAAGGATAAACGATCCAGAGACAGTGACGGGGAACAATGACACGAGACAAGGGACTCTCGGGTACAATGAACTTGTGTGTACTTTTCTCTCTATCCATGTGCGCTTCCGTCTTTCTTTCGCTCTCTCGTGCTTTCCCGCGTTTTATGATAAAAATATGTCAATCCCGTCCAATATATTAACATTTTGTTAATGAAATTTCGTTGATATACAATTTATTTTAATATGTAATAATAATAATATTTAATAATAATAATAATAATATTTAATAATAATATTTAATAATAATAATAATCTATTCACAGGCCGAATCCCTACATATTTTATCTTCTATTGAAATTTTTTTTTTTTTTTCCTATATTTGAACTTTACGTTAGTAAATCGTAGGCACAGCGAAATTAGGACAGGAATTCGAAAGAAAGGAAGGAGTCGACGGGGCTCTCCGTTTTAAAAACGAGGAAGTGGTTCGCGGAAAGATATTCGGAGATTTTTGTTGTTTTATTTTTTTTTTCGGTCCCTCGTTGCTTTTTTTTTGTTATTTTCTCTTCGTCTTAGTTCTTTACTCTTTTTCTCTCGTACCCACCACCGGGCATTCCACGCGCGCCTGAGCCTCGAGGGCCCCCGATAGGCTCTTGCTGACCTTGTTCGAGTTCTCCCTCGTGTGCGCGAGACTCTCGTCTCATGTAGAATACAGGATGCGGCAGCCTCTCCCTATCTCGATTTCACATGAGGAGCCGAGACATTTCTCGCCGCGCGTAGGTATTCACGATTCGATTACTCCGAAACAACTGTCTCGACGCAGCGTAACCCTCGCGGGGACTGTCAAAATTGTTTTTTTTCGTACTTATCGAAAGATATTTATTTTCGAAGGTTTCAACGACTTATTATTTTTTCGCTCTCGGTGTCGATGTTTGCATACGCGGGTTCGATGTACATTAACGGCTATTAAATCTGTTTGCTTGTTTGAAAATAATATTTCTCGTGCGCATGCGTTACCTCCATTATAGCTGCAAATCTCGGAAACTCACACACGGCCTTCATAACCTCTCGTTGCCTTATCGAGTACGAGAAAATTACAACCGAGAACAGCTTCTCGGTTTTTCGCTTCTCGTTTACCCGCGAGATCTTTCGCTCGTGTGCACGGTTACCGACGTAGCAAAGTATGTATCTCGATCTTACTCAGCGATTCTAAACAAAGACCGAACGAACGTACTTACCGCGCGCGAACGATTCTCGAAATCTCTGTTTGGCTTAGCGAACACGCACACGCGAGAACTCACCCGGCTTCGCTCCTTATCTAAACGTAAACGTTTGACGCTTTTCTTTGTCGCCGAGAGTGGCTCAGGGGAGAAACGACGATTGCAAAACAGAATTCTACATAAACCGTAGCAAAGTTTATACGCTCTCGGATAAGTGGTAATCTTTTCCGGTTTAAACTGCTTCAACATCGTTCTATACTTTAACACGGCGAGTTAGACAAATATTCGTCGATTTCCGTATCGAGAATAATTCGATAATTGCGTCGTTATTGTTATTATTATTTTTTTCTTGAATGGAAACGATTGATGTGCTACTTTGTTGTTTGCTCGTTCGGAAAACGATGAATTAAAATGGCGGATCGCGTTTTGACTTGAGAGGTTCTTTCCCAATGTTTTTTTTTTTTTTTTTTTTACGAAGACGCCGAGCAGGAAATTATAAGTCTGGTAAAGCAGAGCAGATAGTAGCGCGCGGAGCTTGAGTTGACTATTCCGCCAAGCGATTCACCATCTGGCATCGGCGGTTTCGAAATCATTCGTTCGGTAAGAAAACCCGTAACATAAATAGCAGGAGGGTCGCTTCCACCGCTCTCTCATTAAATAAACTTTACAATATACTTTATATCCGCGTATAATAAAAACAGAAAAAAAAAGTGGTCGCGTCTCGCCGGTTACTTTTGAGTCCCCATCGAACTCTCGTGAGACTAATCAAAGTAGATTTTTATTCGTCTATCTTCCTGTTGACGGCGATTCGTAAAAAAATTTAAAAAAAACGCGACTGATGTTGTATAATAGCGCGTAATATATCGTTGTTTATTTTTCTTTGTTGATGCAACTGATTTCCATTGACGATCGAAGCTCTAGAAAAAATCGCAAAGAAAGTTCGATTGCGAAAATTTTTTCAAAATTTTCGCGACAAATCGGATGGCTTTTTAAAATATAAAATCACGTGACGTACGTGGACGACCGCTATTCGTCCGAAGTTAATGCGATCGTGACATTCTCGTACGGCTATTGGCTCGTTCAACCGATCACGTGAATCCACAATATTGGCGCAATGCCCATTGTCGAATCGTTAATACACGTACGCAGAACACGCTTTGGCGACGGGCCACACCACCCGAAGCGCGCGAACTTTTGTCCGATATATTTGCGCAATCTTACGCGAACGAGCGTATGTACTCACTTGCGACGTCTCGCGTGCGTCCCAATCGAAGACGATTTGTTTCCGTTTGCTAATCGGACGATTGGCCCG
Organism: Buathra laborator; assembly: GCA_934046635.1. NCBI lineage: Eukaryota > Metazoa > Arthropoda > Insecta > Hymenoptera > Ichneumonidae > Buathra > Buathra laborator. Next base: position 17,203,870 of record OW203892.1, read on the forward strand.
GATAACGAAACTGTATCACATTCAGACGTCAAGTTTTTTTGGCACAAAAACCATGAGGAACAGATAAATAAATTAATAATAATAATAAAATGATGACAATTCAGTTATCGATTATTTAGACAATTTTTATTATTTTTATAAATGAAAAAATATTAATTATGATCTACCGATCGATTAATCAAATTTTTTGGCGGAAAAACAATTAAAAATAGATAAATAAGTCGAAAATAAATAAATAAATAATAATAAAATAATGAGGATTTAGTAATCAATAAATAACACAATTAACATTTTTTTTTTACAAATAAAACAATGAATTTTTAAAATCTATCGATCGATGAATATGCGATGTTTTTTTTTTTTTTTTTTTTTTTTTTTTTTTTCAATTTGCGAACTAATCGCCCGAACGTGTTCGCGTAAGTATAAAATTATTTTTGTCCTCGCGTGCGTAAAAATTCAAACGAGCGATAATGCGACTTTACGGTCCACACACAAGCGTACGGACGCCGAGTGATCAATGCGCGCAGCATATCAGCACGTGCTTCACCCGCATTCGCGCATAATACCGAGTGCGAACGTACCGACGTCTCGACTCGAATTATCTGCATCACAAAGAGTTCGCCGCTTTCGTATTGCTTGGCCTACATATCCCGCGCATTAACATCCATTATATTAAGTTCTTAAGCGACACACGCTTGACCCGCGATTCCTCGCGTCTCATAACCCTCCGAGCGGAGATATGAAATCGATACGCGACGAAAACCGCTCGTTGATTCATTGCAATTATTTGGAAGCCAATAAAGCAAACTTTCTCAGGTGCGGTTCGTTCGTAAGTATAGAAAGAAAGAATCCGCGATAAGATAACGACGTAGACGCAAGAACGGCAATGATAAAAGTGCAGATAAATATATCCGCGTATTTAACGTACATAACTAACTATACCATAATAATAACGTCGGAATCTCTACGCTCAAGCAAATCCGCGCCGTCGTCCGCGGATATCGTTGATCGTCCTCGCATTTTTTCTCCATTTACGGAGGAGGAGGAGGACGCTCGCGGCTCGTAGTAGTAGCGGCAGCAACAGCAGCATCTGCTAAGGAGATCGAGGCCCCGCGGCCTTCGTGAAGCTTTACTAGCTAAGACGAGAGACTCGAATCTCTCGCGAGAAATACAGAATAAAAAAAAAAATTGAGAGAATAGACCTTCGAGTTCGTGGCTTCGTTTCGACGCCGTCGAACGTTCATTGGCGCAAGACGCTTTTTTTTTGTGTTCTCGCAAAGAGACGGTTGTAAATTCATTGTTAAAAAAAAAAAAAAAATTGGTGGTTTCGACGACAAGTCTGGAATTCATGATTTTCCGTGGTGTCGCGTTTCATTTTTTTTTTTTTTTTTTTTGTTAAAAGTTTAACGAAACCGGACGCCAGACTCGCGTGGCTCTTCTACCATCGATGAATCGCGGTTCTGTTAAAATTACATAATGCCTTCCTTTTTCCTCGAGGTTTACGTTACAGCGGTATAGCGCTGCGGAGAGCTCGGTGCCTTATCGCCCGGCTGTATTGCCGAGTGTAAGTTGCACGGGCGTGCTTTGTGGGCGGGTATCGCGCCAACTGTATTACTGTATGTACGAAAAAGAAAAAAAAAAAAAAACTTCACATATAACAAGCTCGCCGCGCATGGATTTCGTGCTGCTAAGAGAAACGAAGCAACGAGCCACAACGAACGGTGGAGAACAGAACCAAACGGAAAAACGCTCTCGACGGATATTCTCTCGCGACTAACGATCATAACAATTATAATACAAATCGAGCGCAAGCGTTCGTTAATGCAACGACCGATGTCGATAAGTATGCTTCGCACTGACGAGAATAGAATAACAACAAAAAAATTAATCTGCGTTGTAGATGAGATGGGGGCAAGATGACCACGTAGGAACAAAAAATTATTGAAAAAATGTGAGGTACGCGTAAAAAAATTAAGTTAACATTCGAAAAAAAAAATTGTCAAATTTTCCGAAAAAAAGAAAATGCACATTTAAATTGATAAGACCAAATTTCAGCTGCAATTTTTTTCAAATTTTCAGCAATTTTCCCGTTTTACACCAATTGCGTAGTGCGTCCATTTTACCCCGTTTTCCAATAATTGCACGGTCCATGTGTATTTATTGTTGATGTACAAATGTGTAGGATGATCCGTGAGAAATAATCAAGGATGATGGGTACAGAAAACGACGAAGATTATAGTTTTGCTATGGAAATAAACGTCTATAGGCAATGTCTATTGCGCAACGAGATAATCGATTATTCGAGTTCCGCGAGTCTCGTATCTATGTGTAAAAGTATTCGTGCGATCGAACGTAGCGATTCAGATAATTTTCGCACATTTCTTCAAGAGTTTTTCAAAAAAAAATGTCGACAACATTATTTTAATGTATTGAATAACACGTAGAGACCACGAAAAAATTATTTTCGCTCTTTCCACAACTAACCTATAACCCTCAGAAGCGTCTATGCGTTCGCGTAGTTATCAGTGTGTGTGCGCGCGCGACCCGAACGCATCCACTTATCTCTCTCATACATTCCACCGGAGCCAAGGTAAACCGAGAGAGGGAGAAAAAAAAGAAGAGGAACGGCTCAATCTGTGCCCCTCGCCCGTTGCCCGCGTGCGATCGAAGAGTACACTGGTCGACCTCAACCCGACATCAAGGACTGGCACACCTGTCTACCACAGATTTGGTCATCTCCTCGATGTCTTACCAATTTTTTTTTTTTTTTTTTTTTTTTTTTTTTTCGATGTTTGCAGCGTTTAATCGTACGATGGCGCACCCATTACGTTTTATATGGTTCGCCGTTATGTAGTTTACCGAAATTGTGCAATTTAAACTTAAAGGGTGTAAATAAAGAAATTTCATGCGTAACTTGTTTCCCCGAGGATTTACTATTCATTCGGAGAGACGTGAACGCTAAACCCCCAACAGGCGTAGAGACGCGTGCAACGTATACGTGCACAGAGGTAGCGAAAGTATTAGGCGCATAGCGAGAGAATAAAGCTAAAAATAGTATTTCCAATTACCATTAACGCTCTTGTGGTTGGCTCTGTGTCGCTGCTATTGCGATTACAAATCGCAATCCGGACATTCCACGCTTCTCGCATGCTACTCGCGCGTGTATCCCGTGCAAACATTAGCAACTCAACCAGCGAGTGATCCAGTCTCATCTATGTGCCGTGGGATCCTCTATTTCCTCAAACACAATGTCTGACAACGAGTGCTCATAAAACTTCGTAATGTTTCCGATGTTTTTAGACACGAAACACTAATTTCTTCGTCACATACCGCTTCATAATTATCAAAGTCGGAAAATTAAAAGAAATGAATAACGCGATACTTTAAAACGTTAAAAGACAACACTATAATTGACTCGTTTATTTCTAAAGAGTACTTAATTATGACGCAAAATGCTCCAAAATTCTGGAAAAACTCGCAAAGTTGAAATTGAATATTTTACGATACAATAATTTTTACGTTTGATTAAAAAAAGATTTTTAGTAACCGACGAATCGTAACCATCATTTTCGACCTTTTTTATCGTTACGAAACTTTGTTGAAAATCAATTTTTTTAAGGTTAATTGTAACGAAACCGAAACGCCAGGATGTAAGAATATAATATAAATAATAGAAGTTACAAATTTGTGAAAAGATTTAAATCGTCGAATTGTAAAAAAAAAAATTGTTAATTTTCTTGAAATACTTCGCGTACGGCAGATCCCCGTGTGTGGTGCTGCAGCGATAAAAACGAAACCGCACCTGGACACCAATTATTCCAGTTTTACCGTTTTCTTTCGAACTTTGGCTATCCGCGAAAGTGGTTTATTCATGAAGATAAAACTACCGTTCTTTGATTTCTCAATTAATATTTAACTAGCAATACATCGATTACCGAACTCGGAGCAATGATTTGAAGAATTTTTTTTCTCATGACATTTAAAAACTTTAACGAATATTCGGGTCGTCGGATACGTTTCTCCTTTTGCTCCGCAAGAACGTTATTTGGAGTACGAATGACACAGATCTCGTTTCCTTCTCTATCGTAACTTTATATCTTTGTATCTTTCTCTCTCGGTTCGTCAATTGAGCCAATTAGCCAATTGCAGTAATTAAAAAGAAGGGTCCGTCTGCAGTCCTCGGCGTTTTGTACAGCGGGAGTCGATCTCTTCGCAAAGAGACATTTTCTCGACTCGATCGAGCGAACTACATGGACGCGCATGACGCGACATGAATAATGGATTTATCGGGAAAGGGTTACGGTACGTTGAAATTAAATATTAAGACGAAGTTTTTTTTTTTTTTTATGAGTAATATAGTGAATTTTATTTTCATCGTATTTCATTTGAAAAATAAAATTATTCGTAAAAAAAGATCTCTCCACTTTGTCGATATATATAATATTATTACATAATAATATAGCAATATGTACTCTCGTTATGTATAAGGGTTATGTAAAACTATATTTACGGTGTAACTTTTCGCAGTTTTTTCACCATACGTATTCTCTCTCTTTCGCTCTCTCGTCAAATACTCTAATGGGGTTTTTATTTATTTCCTTTATTTTTTATTTTTTTCTTTCCTTCTTTTGCTTAATGTCTAAATCACATGTGGTTTTTATTTCTCATTTACTTTCATACGTTTGTGCAGCCGCGCGCTCGTAATACCCGCACACGACTGCGCGCGTTCTCTTCGTCATCGTCGACGCTCAGTTAATCATTATTATCAGCAGCATTGATCAACTTCGATCATAAATTTTCATTTACAGAAACCTCCTTCGTTAACGTCGACATTCGTTTTTTTTTTTTTTTTTTTTTTTCAGAAAAAAGGCACAAATCGAATGGACGCTTATTTAACGTTTTGCGTAAAAATTAGCTGACATGAATTCATACATTATTCAAATACGAGAGGCTTTATTGAATCGCAAAATATACGCAAAACGATCGATCGTCGCTGAGCGAGAAAAAAAAATTTCGGCAAAAAAATAGTTTGGATGTTTACACGATACCGACATCAAATTTTTTCGCGTCTCGTACGCACAAAATACATCGTAAAAATACAATAACGTCGTCATCCATTCCCCGTATCTCTCTTTCGTCGAGTGCTTTTATTGTTGTATATTTTAATCTCAATTATAGTCGAACGATGTAAAAAATAAATTAAATTATTCGTATAAACGCTGTTGCGCGTATTTACTGCAAGATATCGATGATAAAACGAAGAAAAAAAAAAAAAAAACGAAAAAGCACTTGCGTATTAATGACGAAATATCGTAGAAAAGAGAGCTCCGGGGGACAGCGAAGATCGACAAAAGTTCCGAATCATTGCAAGACCCATATAAATTCTCATGAATATTTCGCTATTCACAATAAAGAAATAAATAACCTTTCGTGTTATTTATCGTCAAAAATACAAAGTTTCACGCGATGACGATTAATCGCCAACGTCGAATGAACGGAATATAATCGTAAAGTATTTACGATGATCCATTCTTTATATCACATTAACGTCTCGTATGGCGGCGGACAAAATTTTTTTTTTTCGTGGCAAACGCGCTCGTCGGAGATTATAAACATTATTAATCGGCAATTGGTACACAACGACGGAAATTACTCGAGATAAATAAAATAAAAATAAAAAAAAATGCGGGTTCGTTACGCTCCGTTTGAACGGTTCTCGGGGGGGTGAAATTTACCCGACCCTCGATGTTATTAGACATTACTGTATGGCTTGATCCGCGTATCGCGCGGTACGCGTACTTTTTTCATCGGCCAAATATCTCTCCAAAAAAAAAAAAAAAAAAAAAAAAAAAAAAAAAAATCAATATTGACTCCACGTCTACGAATTCATAGTGTGTATCTGTGTCGGTGTGTTGGCTGTTTGTTTATTTTAGGGCATACTGGACAAGACTAGATGCACAAATGACGTAACAAACGCGGCGCAGGCGTTCGAAATATTGCGTATACCGATGGTGAAAGTAATAATTAGAAGAGAAGAACGTGGATATAATTATTAATATCGTAACTGCACAATGTTAACTGCGCCGAGAAGCGACAGAGAGAAAAAAATAAAGTTTAAAAAACGAAACGCGAAGACCGAAAAAAAAAAAAAAAAAAAAAAAATGAATATAAATTTTTTTCAAATACGCGCGATTTTTCAAAACGTTCGCCAAAATGGCTGCGCCGCCGGTCTTCGCGAATTTTTTTCTCTCCCGCATCTCTTTCGCTCGTCCGCCCCCGCGACGAACGTTGTGCCGGGAAGCTATAATCTCGCCCCCTCCTTCATCTCTCTGTCTCTTGGTCTCCCGGCAATCGCGGGAACGTCGAGAGAACGGTTACATAGCATCGTCGCTTACGGGAGATCCGTATGGAGACCCGCCGTGCGTTGCGATATTATATATCCTCGGCGTTTCTTTGCACAGCACTCCGAAGGCACTCTCTTCCCGCGAAACGTTGTTCACAACTCCCACTCTCTTCTCTTTTGACTCTTTCTCTTTATACCGTCCATTTTTTTTTTTCGTCGGCTCCGTCGTTTCAATTAAACGTTACCCCGCAAGGCATACAAAGTCGCGGCGGCGAAAAAAAAAAAAAAAAAAAAAAAAAAAAAAAAAATTAGAGAAATACGAGTCGTCGATTTTTCCCCCGAAAGCGATAAAGCGATTCCAAAGTTCTCGAACAGCGAATACGAAGTATTTACGACGTTGTATTTTGCCCTCTTGTCCCGGCGTTAATATTTCCATCGAAATTCGCAACTTGTGTGTCTCTCGAGCATATTATCTGAGTTAATATGGCAGCGGGGGTGTGAGAGGGGGAGGGGCCCCCCCCCACCCGTCTCTTCAGTTGCAAACGCGCAGCTTCCTCGGATCGGTGCGGCCTCGCCTGGCGCGATGGAATCGTGTCAGGGCCGAGTGAAAACAAAGGACGAGGTTGTGTCGCCCCCCGTTCGCTCTATAACTGTGCATATACCGCGACTGCGTTCCATACCTCGCCTATCGTCTCATTCCGAATGCTTTTCTTTCGCGTTCGCCAGATTCCACGCGATCCCTTCGGTGTCGTGCGCGTTTCTCCGGGCGCTAAGGCCTCACTGAGCAACGTGCGCGGACTCGCGCATGCGCAGTAGCAAGAGTTCAAGTTTTATTAATCTCGTAAGAAACGCGCACACGTCCCACTGTTACGCGTTGCCGGTAACTGCGAAAGAGTTTTGTTCTTTTTTTTTTTTTTTTTTTTTTTTTTTTCGGTACTCGACACAGGTGGTCCATGACCTGCGTCCCACGCTGTTGCGTTAATTTCCACAGTGACTCGCGATGTATTTTTTTTTTTTTTTTTTTTTTTCGCACCCACGGATCGACCGGCTGTTCAGTCGCTGCCGTTGCCACTAAATCGTTCAAGCTAAGTAAAACGCACTCTCGTTAGTTCGACAGGAGATTCGACGGGAGAAAAAAAAAAAACAAAGCGCGCGCGCGCGCGTGCACCGTTTTGTTTTTATTGTTCGTTTTGTATTGCGCGGCGAGCGCCCCCCGCGGGGTTTTTTCAAAATTGTCCGGATACCGTCATTATTTGACATCCCGAATGCACGTGATCCATAACTTGTTCCTTGAGGCGACACACGTGTTCTTTCAACCTGTGAACAACTGCGCTTAACTCGGTGTTCTCCCCTTTTAATAGTTTTACTTTGTCTTCGAGTCTCGAGATTCTCTCGAGTTTACGCCTGCGACACTTAGACGCGGCGACGCGATTTCTCTGTCTCTTTCTTTCGAGTTTTATTCTCTCCTGACTCTCCATGTCGATCGGCGACATTGGCGGTGAACTCGATACGCTCGGCACTGTTTGCGGCTCGTCTTTGATAAGCATCAATCCTTGAGACAACGATTCTGTGCTTTGCACGCTACCCGGTGGCTCGAGATTCGTGTATGTTGCCCCGTGAATGCTTCCCGGTTCTTGCGAACTATCGGAGTGATGAAGTTCGTTTAACGCGTCGACGAAACCACGTGCGTAAAGTTCCTGCGCCTCGGTAACAGTTCGCGGAAAAAGTATTTGATTTGTCGGCGTCGGCATCGTCGTCACGAGGCCGTCCTGTTGGGCTATTATCAATTTTTCGAGTTCCGGCGAGCCGAGTTTCAGCATATTGAGATCCGGCGAACTCAGTAACGGCGCGTTGTTTAATGCCGGCGGTAACGGCCCTAATCTCGGCCTCTTAGCTTGCGGTCCCTGTCGTTGTCCACCGTTCAAATCCAACGTTAAATTTCTCTTTAGTTGTCCAACATTTTCGCGATTACCACTGACGTAGATTCCCGTCTCCTCGTAAAACGTCGGCTCCATCGTCAGGCTTCGCACCATCGGTGCTGCGGCGACACGGATTTCCGCAAATGTCCGAGAGCTCTCCCCTCCCCCCTCTCGGTCCCCGAGCCCCCGTCTGGTTTCGCTTCTCTATACACGCAGAGCGAAACGCACACACTGAAACCCCCCTTTTCTCGGTCTCGCGGCGCGTTCGAACTCGTTCGGTCGGACGGCTCTCTCGGTGAGACCGCGTGTAGTGCTGTCTCGCCGACTCTCTACCTCGCTTGCGAAATCTCGCGTGCACACCAAGCGGCGAAAGGCCTCGCCCCGTACTGCGTAGGCTGAAGAGATATCCCAACACCTCACTCGCTTATTTTCTTCCACTTATTTCCTATCCTCTTGTTTCGATGTGAAAGAGGATAGAGCACTCGATCGATGTATTTCAAAAGTTTTTTAATTGTTTTTAGAATCGCGAAAAGAACACGATATTGAAATTAAACATCCGTCGATGACACTTGTTTAATCTATATTCGCTACAGCGAATCGTATCGGAGCTGTTTTCGCGTTTTTTTTTTTAAATATTAGATTGTTACATAACCATCGGAGGTATGTAAAAAAAAATGAATAAAATAAGCGCTTTTACCGATTTCAATTATTACGACGTCCACGTCACAAATGACTGTTGATTTTTGTCGATTACGAAGAACAACAGGATTATCACGATACACGTCGATTTAGTCGATTACTCGATAACGATTGTTCGATATTAACTTCGCGGATATTCGTCGGCGATACGAATGACGTAGAGTCGCAGAATTGACCCGACTTTGCCGACGGGCGCACTCGGTTTTTTCAATCGAAAAGTGGACAAGTCCGTATTTCGATGGTATTACAACACGAACCGCACAATGAAACTTTGGTTTATCGTGTCAGAATTCCTCGTGACGGTTATAACGACGATTGTTTCGCGAAGCACGAGGTACTGAACGTTCGAGTGTCGGCACAACAATGACTCACACGACACGGGTAAACACACACGTTTACGTATCCTCTCCTCTTTCGCCTTTATCTATCTCAACCGCGGTGGGAGTTGATCCGCGTGTCACGCACTGTGTATTTATATATTTTACTTTTTTTATTCTTTCTTTTGCCGACGTTCACGTATCGAACTATACCGTACGTAAGTCGTCTCGTCTCTCTGACGCAGGCCTGTACGGCACGGTGTCTCGACAACTTGTGAACACCCAACTAAACGTACAGCCTTATATCCCGTGACTCACGAAGTCTAAAAATAACCATGGCGTCAGACAACCGAGCCGCGATTGGCTGCCGGTGGCGTCACTGCCGTTGGCCGATTGGTCGCTTGACGCACGCTACTAGGAAATCTGCGACGCATGCGCGTTCAGCATTGCCATTCGGTGGAGGGAGCGTTTGAACCGCGGCAACGGGCTTTAACTCTTTCCATCTCGCTCGATCGCACGGGTTTTATTACCACGCGCTGGAAGTTACTTCGTTTCTTCGACGCGCGCCCCTCGGACCGGCTCTTTCTCTCTCTCTCGCTCTCTCTCATTTCCCCTCCCCGTTTCACCGTCGCGGCTGTAACGTCGCCTCGTCGTTGTATACGAAGCCGCCATAGCACTGGCTAAAGGTGTGTACGTAGCACTCGTTCTACACCGTGTTTGCGATAAGTTGTAACTTCAGTCGCGCGTTACATCTATTATGTATGTAATAACGTGCAATTATTATACAAGACTATTTTAAATTTTACTCATTTTTTCTTTTTCGTGTTTTTTATTTTTTTATTTTTCAATAAAAATTGCGAGAATAAGGGCGATGTTATCTATGCGTTTTTTTACCGCCGAAGAAATTTATAGATAAAACACCGTTGGATCTTGGATAGATAAGCATTATCGACGATAATTCTGTGAAACGATTTACGATAATATCTTAACGAGAAATCGTAGAAGAATTTAGTCGTTTTTATGTCAACTAAACTATCGAGTATAAAAAAAAAAAAAAATCGATGTTATTGTAGCGTAGGTACTGTGTACCAAATCCGGCCGGCAGGTTATCAGCGCGCATATCTTGATGTACAATAAATTGGCGCACAAAAGAACTCACATAACAATATATATATGTATATTTTTTTCGGACTTTAAATGCGAAGCAGACAGGCGAGTGCAAGTCGTAAACAAGTTTGTCTACAGGGGGAGAGAACCGCGCAGCACGTGGTTCCTTTTAAATTTGCCTGTGCCATTTGGTCAATGGAGCGCGGCGGGGCGGGGAGAACGAATAATGAAAACGTTAATCTTTCGCACCGTAGGGCTTCAGGTAAAATGTTTTTCTGACATGACTCCGAGGCGCGACCCGTCCCTTCGGTAGCTCGCTCCCGCCTAAGTCAAGTGTTTACCAGTTTCGAAATCGGAAATAATAGAAACGTAATCTTTTCGCATTCTTATTAAGGGTCTCAGGTAAAATGTTTTTCCGATATGTAATGAGGCACGACGGACCTTTCGGTTACGCGTTCACGCGCAGGTCAAATGTTTACCGGAACGAAATTTGGCAAATATAATCTTTAGCCCCCAACCGCCCCTCCCCGCCCCTCGCGATAGTACGCGTGATTCATCAACACGCCGTATCGTTCGAAAACATTTTTGTTTTGCTTCTGTACAGAATTGTAGGGTGGACGAGCAATAAACATCGTATAAGTGTCAAAGAAAATTATCAGTGAGATATGCAAGTTTCTCTTTTACTATAGACATTCCTTCTTTAACTATAACTATCGAAGGGCAATAATCGCAAGAGCAAATAATTACAGACCGAGTGCGGAGCACAGTTCTTCGTTATTCTTTAGTTTGTTCGGTTTATTGTTCTTTTCTCGATCTACACAGCCGCAACTTCGGTAGCCAGACGCGCGATAATCTCGCAAGATAAACGCGCGTCGATAAAGTCTTCTTTTTTTCAATAATTACAGTTTACCGCTATAACGACATTCGCGGATGGTAAAGCAGAAATTACAGAAAATGATAATCACGACTTTTAGTAACAGAAAATAGAAATTATCAAATTAGGTTATTGTACCGACGGTCGATAAATTATCAGTTTTAACGGAGATTTCTGCTTTACCTGCTGAGATACGAATTTGTATGCGATTTTAGTTTTTTTTTTACGGAGATTTCGATACTTTATAACGAGTTAAAAAAAAACAAATATTCAACTCGCTAAAGTTGACGAGCTATTAGTCGCGTGCGACCATTTTTTTTTTTTTATATAAAATAAGATGCATAAAACATAGTTGCTCTGCGAGTAGAATTTTAATCTTATTATGCATAGCACTGTGCGTCTACACACAAAAGCCTTAGCGTCGAGATCTGTATCTACGCGTTTCGTAACAGGCAACGAGCAAAATAGAGGCATTTCGCAAGTGGTCGACTCGACCCATTTACCTGAATAGCACGTAATGATATCCTGCACCGAGCTTCATTAGTTCAAGCGGCTCTATTGTTCGACGTATACCACTGCGGAAGGCTCTTGTCACGGGGTTTTTGAAAAACGAATATTCTCCGCCGTCCCGTCTCCGCGCATCGATAGCAATGCGATTAAGAGCCTTTTTTTTTTTAAATTCGTTCGACAATTTCCGGTCAAATCGCGTGTTGTATCCTTTGCTGTCGATAAAGAAAATCTTTTTGAAAATTTCATGCGATCGATTGTTTCTTTTTTTTTTTTCTAATTTAAAAAATGTTTTCTGTTTAAAACAAATTGTTCTTCTGCAATGCTTCATATTGCGACTTCGGAATTTTTTTTTTCACGTCAAAAATACTTTTACTAATAAATAATCCCATGAGATTAGTGATACGACACGAGGATCGAAGGAAGCATAGTGGGAGCATTTAAAGAGAAGCCGCGGTGAATACAACGTACAACCTATTTATTATTTACAACAACGTGTACCAATGTGTTTTTTAGTTTTTTTTTTTTTTTTTTCATTATTATCACACTGTTTACAAAACGTATAACTCAGTCGCCCGGTATTAATGTGCGGTGTGTGTCGTAGGTCGATATAAGAACGGTGGGGCTTTCGAGTCGGGGTCCGCGTCGGTAACCATCTCGATAGTGGCACAATTTTTTTTTTTTTTTTTTTTATCGGCTCTATCGTCGATCGAACACGCGATAATCGCGTGTGTCGGAATAGACATCGAGAGTGGGAGCGGAAGAGCGCGTTAACGGGGATTTTACAATACCCTCCGATTTCGCGCGTAATCCACATGTACAAATAATGTAATGTCCCGGTAAAGACCTGAGAAACACGATTATATCTGCGAGGAGAACGAGTTCCGCTTCGTACGAGCATCAGAAACTCTCGAATCGTTCGCATTTTTTTTTTTTTTTTTTTTCAAGTATTTTTTTTTTCTCATAATTTTTAATTACAATTAAACATCGTCGCGTCGCGTATTTAATTACAAGCTAATCTTTCGCCGTCGATCATTGCTCACAATTCATTAATTACGATTGGCGTCGAGCCGCGAATTTTCGCGTCTCTTGGATCGCCGCATTAAAACACAATCATACGGAAATTTACGTCCATACATACCACACACACGAATATACAAGGCGTTTAAAATCGTTCGAGAATATTCGCTCGTTTAATATACACACGCATACATACGTATACATCGAGAAACACGTTTCAGTGACATTATACATAATAATATCAGACACGTTCAACGTGACTGTTAAATCTGTGTAATTTAGAATGAAGCCTTGCGATTTTGTCTTCGTGGTTTTTTTTTTTTTTTTTAAGAATAATACCGCGGACTACTGTTTTTTTACCCAAAAACTACCGTTTTTTTTTACCACAGATAAATAAATAACATTCTCCGCCTTTTTTGCAGAATAATATGTCACTCGTGCTACAAAATTATATCGTGTTTTTTTTTTCTGCATTTCTATCGATTAAAATTATATTCTTCGACTGCATCGGACGAAATGACAATTTTTTTTTTTTTTTTTTGCGTAGAGCTCACGATGAAAAAAACAATGCAAATCTCGCCTGCGAGTAATGGAAAATATGAATTTAATTAATTCGCACCTTTTTTTTTTATCTTGAAATAAAAGTTATTATATATAGGTATATATTACGATTTATTGATTTATTTCGCTATCTACGAGTCGTGGCTCGATGCGTACTTTCGCACATTTCGGAGTATATATCAATTCGATTTGTGTTATTATTCATGTCTTCGTGTTGATTTTTTTTTTTTTTTTTACGAACCCGAGAGACAAGATTTTTTAGTGGGGGGCGAGGGAGTAGGATGACGAACCGCGTGAACACGGACAGCCGAAAGGATGGACGGATGGCTGTCGCGAGATGAAGTGACGAACGGCGTTAGAGTTTATCATTTATCATATAAGTACAACGATTTATCTATATACGTGGCAATTTTTGTATTTTTTTTCATTTATTTATCTTTGTATGTATCAAAGAGCGGCCGCGGAAATTGTCCGACAAGCTTCTCAGATCGAACCCTGACTTTCCAATTATATATGCAGCCAACTATCGTCAATCATTCGAATCTCTATTTAGAAGGTAACTTCGAAAAAAATCTTCGAAAAAAAAAAAAAAAAGTCTCGAGATCGATAATTTATCGAGAGTCCCCTGCATTATACTTTTTGTTTCTGTGTTTATCAAAATTGAATTTTAACTTAACCACGTATAGGGCAATCGTTGCTTTTTGTTTAATCAGTAAAATCCGAAACGTGCGAAAATGTGCATCAAAGAGTTTGAACGAGTAAAATGAAAATTTGAAAAAAAAAAAAAAAAAATTGCGAAAACGAGAAGTCGTTACTCGTTATCGAACACTCCACGTTTAAAATGTATACTCCACAATTGCCAAAAGTCGCGACTTATAATGACGAAACACCTTGTGTAACTAAAGTGCCAAAGGGCTGTAATTGCCGTTTAACACGGTTTTTTTTTTGTTTCTTTTTCTTTTTTTACACGTTTATAGGCATTAGTCACGTGGCATATATATTTTTTTTTATATATAATATTTATACACGAAGATATACTTATGATATCGCGTACACATTAACGCGATCGCAGAAACACACATACATACGCGCGATTGTAGACAAAGACGCGTCGCGCGCGTAGAAATACAAAAGTAACTTTGTTTAGTATTATAATAATTAATCGTTTCTCGGTGACTTTTTTTTCCTTTGGCACTTGCCGACCGCGTTCTCGTTACCCTTTCCACGTATATCGTTCCCACATTACGCGAAAACGTTTTGTTTTTTTTTTTTTCAAATATTTATTTAGAATACCGTTGATAGCACATATTTACGCATATTATATACGAGTTTTTCTTTATTTTTAATTTTTTTTTACCTGTTTACGAATTTAACCTGATCGCAGTTAGGCTCTAATATACTCAACGGATACGTACAAATATTCGATCGGTGTAACGATATATATTATATATAGATTCATCTTATATTCAATATATTCATTTATGTATAACAGATATCTACACTTTATATTTTTTATTTATTTTTTTTACTTTCTGTATATTCAGTTAAATTGCCTTCGGTGGCTTCGTTCTAATAACTACGAGAAATCAAATAGATAAACGTAACAATCATATAAGTTTCTTCGTATTCGTACCCAATTATTTATTACATTTTATGTATATATATATATATATATATATAATACGGATACATACATATATATATATATATATATTTATATTCAGTTTAAAACATCACGCGCCTATATCCAAATGGGAAAAGGCTTGGCAGGCGGACGCATCTGCGTGGGAGTTGCAGCCTCGTGACTTGGCGATGCAGTTTTTTTTTCTTTTTTTTTTTTTCTTTTCCCGATAGAACCATTTTAAATTCGGTACAATTAATCTGCAACTACTGCCATCGAAGAGGCAACTCCGTGGACCCTTTCAGAAAATCCGTCCCGCTGTCGAAGTTGTAAAAACGTCTTTCCGCAATATTTCTTTGCATATTTTATTTAACTTTGCATTTTTGTTCTTTGCATTTTCATTTTTTTTTTCTTTTTGCTTCCCTCGTTATTTTTCCAATACTTGTTCTCTCTCATCTCTGCTGATTCCGCTTCCCAATTCTCTTTAAATAAATATTTCCGTGGACAAGGCACTGCTCGACAAAGGGGGTTCTTCGCTATGTTAGATCGTCGTTTGTGTAAACGCCGGATAATTGTGGCTAAAAAAAAAAAACGGGGCGAACTTTGCGATGGACGTCGTCGAATGAGAGAAGTACTTCGTTTTTTTTATGATTTCGAATCTCAAACGTAACGCAAAAAAGAAGAAGCGGTTGGGGGGGAAAAAATTATATGATTTCAGATCTAACAGCGAGAACCCAAAGGGGTGAGGAAGGGGGGGACAGACTTTTATACTCTAAATGGACAGATCTCGATTTTCGCGATTGAAAATTAGCGATTTATAAGCTTTTTCGTTAAACTTCCGTTATATCCGAATTATATACGTGAAATGCCTATTACAATATTTTCATATTAGTTTATTACCGTACGCGGTTAATAATGGTAGAAGTTTCTAATACGTTATTGGTATGATTTGGCCGAGTCGCGTGTTTATACGAAAAAAAAAAAAAAAAACAAAAAAAATATGAATCGATCGCGAACTTGTATATTCGCTCATTCGCACAATTATTATTATTATTTATTATGACAATATTGTTATTAGGAATAATGAAAAGTCTCGCGTTATCGTTATCCTCGGATTCTACTTTTACTCGAACACTGTGTTTATTATTTATCATTATTATTATCGAAAACATCGATCGCCTAATAATCTTTAGAACACTTTGAGGAATAGACGGTTGTCCGCACCTCTCTGCACTCGCTAAACGAGAATGCAGTACGAATTAATTATGTTTGTTTTTTTTTACTCGCCTAACTATATATATATATATATCTTGTGTATATTAGTTTTATTCGGCTCGGAACAAAAAATCGCCGATACCGCGGAGCCGCGTGAAGTGCGAGTAGAGGAGAGCGGGGCGCAAAGTGGTAAAAAACGGGAATATTGCTGAATTTTTTTTCTTTTTATTTCATTTAAATTTTTTTTTTAAATTGAGATACAATTTGAGAAAGGATTTTTTTAAAAAATGCAAATTACACATTATAAAAGCAATTTACATTTTTTTCATTCAAATTTTGACTCAATTTTTTTTTCAAAATATATGCAAATTTTTTCAATTTTTATCTCAAATTTTTTATAATTATTTCTGGTTTTGTGCCCATTTTGCCCCGTCCCCCCCAACCTATTTAGAATTATCTTGATTTCTTCTTTTCTTTTTTTTTTTTGTTCGCTCTCCGATTAATATAGAACCGGAGCGTTTAAGTACACAATGTAGAAAATGAAAAAAAAAAAGGAGAAGGAACAGTGAGAACAACGCACACCGATTAGTAACGATTCAATAGTACAATCGCGACAATAAGAAATAACAAAAGAGATATTATCTCGTATATGCTTAATAAGCAAGGTAAACGTTGCTGGTATCCGAAGTTTTTGTCGTTCCTCGCTATTAGTATACACAATTAAATAGGAAAATACAAAAATGGTCCGAGAGTTTGTGTTCCACCGGCGACACGCGAGATTCTCCTATTTTGTAAGTATTAAGTTTCTTATTTCTTTGTTTTGTATTTTATTTCTGAATTCTTACGTTTATCAACGTTGTTGGATTGACCGAATGTCAAGAATAAATAAGATAGCAAGAAAAAAAAAAAAAAAGAAAAATTACGAAACGTATTCGAATCTTTTCTCTCCTATACGACCTGTTTTACCGATCTCTTTTTTTCGCTGTGCTATTTTGTTTTTATTTATATATTTTCATTTATTTATCACGATCGCAAAAATCTCGCTTGCCGCAGGCCGAACTCCGTGGGTTACAAGGGAAAGCATTTGGTTCTCTTTTGCGTCACCACGGATTTACAATCCACTTTGCTAAGCGTGAAACTCTCCTGTTTCACGGTTTCCTCGACCGATATCCTGCCGAGACGTTTTTTAACGCGAAACGGCGTCGATCTCGGCGATATTATTTCGTAAAGATCGCTCGTTCTTCCCTGAATGTGAATGCGCCTCTTGGGGCTTATCGATCCCATTTGATCGACCGGTATCGCTATGTCGACTTCGGCACAGTGATTGCTAACCTGTGTCTTAACTTCCGGCAAATCGTCGGTAATCTCCGGTTTTTCCGTCGTATTTTCCTCGGCACCGTCGGACGGAGTGGTGAAAACATCGGAACAATAACTCTTCGCGTCGTACGCTAAACCGGTCTCTTCCAATTCCGAATGCGGCGTCGCCGATGCCAACGATATCGCTCTTACATCCGGTTTGGGTGGTTTTTCGTCGTCAGCGTAATCGAGCGACAAGCATCTCTTCTCGAAGAGCGCCGGACCGCGTTGCACTCGCGTACCGATCGACGTCTCGTTCTTATCCTCGTCGGGTTTCGCGGCCTCGAAGTTGTGCTGCGGATGATGAACGATTGACGGTCTTCTTATGCTGTTTTCACGTTCCACGGATAGACAAAACTCCTTGTCGGTAAGCAATATCTTCTTCGGATGCCGAACGGGTTTCGAAAAATCGGTATCGATGTCGGTTTCCGCAGACGGAGTTCTCAACAGACTTTTAACTTTTCTCAACTCCGTCAAGAGATCCATCGTTTCCTGCGACGGCTCGTGAACAATTCGGCGCTTCGGACAACGAAGCGAGTTATTTGTTTCCGTTTCGTGATCGCTATGATGATCAACCTGTTCCTGTTTTCTCAGTACAGATTTCACTGTTACCGATGATTTCGATTCCGTTGTTCCTTCGCTCGCCGAAAAGGTCGAATAATCTTTGGAATCCACAGTCGATTCTCTCGTCAAACAGGAAGTTGTAAGAGTCGCTGTAAGGCTTTCCGTTACCGATTTCGTCGCAATCGGTTCGATCTGTTTAGCAAAATTATCTCGATAATCGTTATCGATCGTCGACGGAACGATCGGTATCTTTTCCGTCAGCGTCCGGTGTCGATCGGCAATTTGATTTTGATAATTTGTTCTCGTGCGTCTCTTGAAAGCCGCGTAACTCTCAACCGGTACGTCCTGAAGTTCGAACTTATCGTGAAGCATTTTAAATGTACCGCGTAGAAAGTCCTGACTGTGATTCGACGATCTTTGACTCGTCAATGAGGAATCGCCGCTCTGATAACCGAGCGACGAAGCCGATGGCATCGATCCCACGACGGTTTCTCTCGATAGTTTCAAATTATCCGAAGAGATGCCTCGCCTCTCGAATCTCCCGTGTGGATCGTCGAAACGACCGCATTCGCCGTTTTTCTTGTTTTCCCGATTTCTGTCGAGTATTTCCTCGGAAACTTGTCGTCTCGTTCGCGCAGTCGCGTATTCCGAACCGCCGAACTTCTCCACGGCTTCGTCAAAAGTTTGTCGCCTCGATCGTGATCCAGCGGAGTTGCGAACTTCCGTTTTGTCGTCCCTTACCGATTCGCCGGAAACGTGACTACTGAGATTGCCGTCCTCCGCGGACGCTTGTCTCCGGGTTTTCGACGGCGATCCGGCCAACTCGCGAGGCAGCGCCGAATTCTTTGTTCTCGTAACAACAACGCAATCATTTTCACGCCCTTCCGGTGAGACTCTCGATATGCGCCTTTTCGTCGGTGAATTCGGTGTACTTTCGTCGCTCGGGAATACCTCGATGCTGCTTAGTTGTTCGCGATCGGCGCGAGTTCTCGGCGTCGAGGCAACTCGTCGCGATCGTCTCTTTGGCCACCGAGGAGAATTGCCAGAGCTGATGACTTCGCGACTCGACGGTGAGCCGAGACGACCGGTGCTCGATGAGAATATCTCATCGCTCGTCGTAACTCTACATTTGACGAGTTCGGCAACGCTGCTCGAGCGATCCTCGGATCGGGGACTCGTGCGCTCTTCGCGCGAGTCTTCCGATGGCGGAAGGGAACTCGGACCGGAGTCGAGAACGTCGTCGAGCGATGCTCCTCTCAGAGGATCTCTGTGAGCCTTCATAGCCGTCGTGGCTTCGCCAAGATCCTCCGTCTCGAAGGAATACATCTTCAGTAAGTATCCCTTGCCGTTCGCTCGTCTGCTTCCGGCTCTGACAATGCTTGCGCTCGTTATCGTCTCTTCCTCGTCGATCTTCTCATCCTTAACAATAACAATCACCTCCTCGTCTTCGATCTCCATTTCCGTTTGTTCCACAAGATTTGTCGGCTCTACTCGCGGTCTCTCAATCGTAAGCGGCGACGGTTCCGCCGGTTGACATCGTCGCGTCATCGCTCTCGGCAATTCGCGAAGCGTTTCGAATGTAAATTTGTCGAGAGTTCTCGACGAGCCGATTTTCTCAAGAAACGGCTTCTCCACCGCTTTACTCGGACCAATTTTCTCCAGATACGGCTTACCGATTATTCTCGGTGCCATTATCTTCGCCAAAAACGGCCGATCTTCGGTTTTCGATATACCGATTTTCCGCAAAAATGGACGTCTCTTCTCCTTGTCCTGCGATCTCGCTGTCTCGAGGGAACGATCGCTGAGTCTCTCGTTACTGTAATTCGACGAATTATCGCTGCTCTTCGATCGCGTGCGACGATTGCGTGGAAACGGTGTCAACGGGGTTCGTGGTGTACGCGGCGTTAGGGAGGGACTCGCCTCCTGATTCGGACACGTCTCGTCGAGCAGCGCTATCGCGTCCGTGAGATCCATGTAAGCCTTTCGCGGGGCCGACATACCGGCCCTCGGCGCTTCACCGCTTTCCACGCTGCTGTCCTTTGTCGATACTAAATCCGGTCTCACGTTCGTTTGTCTATCTTGTCGTGAATTGTAAGAGGAGGGATACGAGCCTCGATCGCAGCCTCCGGGCGATGCCGATTCGTTACCGATCTCGTCGTGATACCACGGCGTCACACCGAGATCCTCGGGTCTCGTTGCCGGACTGTCCGGCGCCGTCGAGTACTGACGATGATGAAGGACCGCTTTGGAAACGGCACCGCGGGCGATCGGCATAACCATCGAACCGATCACCAATTGACTCGGATCGTCGTGACCGATGTAGGCGCGTCGGTACGTCGAGCACGTGGCAAAATGCGGCGGTGCCGGTCTCGCGGTTTCCACGATTATTCTTCCCTGTGCACAGGGAACTACCGGCTCACCGTCCGCCGGCGCTTCCTCCGGCGTTAATGGCAATGCCGCTCCGCGTCCGAATTCGATGAACCACAGCTCGTCCCTCAACTCGCTTTCTCACTTCTTCTCGTTCAT
The DNA here is from genome assembly GCA_934046635.1 of Buathra laborator. Lineage (NCBI taxonomy): Eukaryota > Metazoa > Arthropoda > Insecta > Hymenoptera > Ichneumonidae > Buathra > Buathra laborator. Next base: position 17,224,499 of record OW203892.1, read on the forward strand.
ATCCTTGTTTAAGTAGTGAAGCACGTAGTGTAGCACGAGGTCGTAACAGTACTTGTACTCGGTCTGTGGTAGAAAAGAGGGAAAGATGAGTGAACGAGTGAAGAATGCGCGGAGGGAACGAAGTAGTTGAGCTCTTTTCGCACTTGCCATGTTCTCGACGAGCTGAGGCCTGTGTCTTCGGACTGTTTTCACCGCCTGGAATATGTCGACCTCCCCGTGTTGGATCACTTGTTCGATGCAAGCGTTCGCCGCGCAATAAACTCCGCAACGGCTTCTACCGTCCGGGGAAACTACGGCGACTGGTCCGTAGTCCGTTCGCTGACGCCAACGCTCTACCATATTCATCAGCTCGACGAGACTGTTCGTTGACGTTGGTACCTTGTGTCCCATTGGCCAACAAGTCAGTTGGAACAGTTGAACGGTCTTAGGTGGCGCCTTGACACCGGCCATCAGCTCCGTCAGCGATACTATCTTTTTGTTTATCCTGAATACCTGAATGGATTGAAGAAAAAATGGAAGAAAACAGAAGAGAATATCAGAGAGGCGTTTTTTTTTTTTTTTTTTTTTTACGGGGCCAAAGGTGCGATGGGAGGAATGAGAGTAATGCTGACGATAAATTTAAGTTCGCCTGGGGAAAAAAAAAAGGAAAGGTTACGGGAGGGGGATGGAAACCTTCTTGTAACGTATACACTCACCCAAGTCTTGATGTTCGTGTAATGGTTGTGGCTTATGTGATCTATCGTGAATACCGGGCCATATTTCTTCGAGTGTCTACCCTCCGGCCAAAAACTCGGAAAGTTTGCGGACGCTTGGGGCGGCACGCACAGTACCACGACTGCCGCGCACTCGTAATCGTACACCAAGGACCAAAATTCGCCGCACGTGTTCTTCAACGGCCACTCGGTCACGATGTACTCTCGTGGCTTCGTGTAGCCCTATGACGACGCAACGGAATTAATGAGATACGAATATATTATTCAGATAATTTCAACAAACTTTTCCTATTTACTTCTTGGTTTTTTTTTTTTTTTTTTTTCGTTTTTTGTTTTAATTATACAGGAAAAAACTCACGTCGACGAAGACGGCGTTTATGTAATCCGTAAAACTGTTGCCTTGAAAACTCGTGAGATAAGGCCGAAAGTTGTCAGCTGAAAAAAATAGATGATGCGTCAAGGAAATTTATTTATATTTGTAACGCATTACGGTTATTATTTTTATTATTAAATAAAAATGACGAATAATGGAAAAGTTTGAGGGTTTTTACTCCGTGGCGTATTATAAATTTAAATTAATTCGGATATATAAAAATAATAGTTATTATATTTTTTTTATTGATAGTATTTATTTTTGTTACATGTTTATTATATTTATTTAACTGTGTTTATGTGTATTGTACGTCAAGAAATAAAAAGCTTCGAGTTTTCTTTTTTATTCAGCAGTTTTATGGGCTCTTATCGGACGATTTGTCTCCCTCCGGGGGTTTGCGAAAGTATCGCGTGTGGCTTACTTACGTGGAACAACGAGAACGTCGCGATTCTTTTCCCTATTGTCGGCACGATGACCGCCGGCACAATCGCCGATCGTGAAACGCGGCGTTTGTTTGCATATCTGCTGATATTCCCGCTGATACTCATTCATCTTTGTTATAGGATTCTTTACGCTCTTCTGTTTCAGACGCACCGATAACTCGGATACCGGAAACCACGACGCTCCGCATATCACAAACTCCTCGAGGGTGTCGTATACGAATTTATACTGATCCTGGAAAAGGTCAGAGACGTTCAATTAAACTTGTTATTGTTTCGAGTGAATGATTATATCAATATAATATAATAGTATCATCAATATTACATTGGAGATTAATATTATTAATAACAGTATTAATATTAAATTTTATGTTTGCATAATTAGTAATAATATTAATATTGAAATATATCTTAACACAGTTATTAACAAAATACAACAAAGCGATGTAATTTTTCCCACTCGATCTCCTAATCGCCCGTCGATATCAATTTGTAAATTCGATTTAAAAAAATCATGAAAAATAATAAACAAAAAATGTATCTACCAATGATTCTATAAGTCCGCGTCGGCTTTGTCGCAATTTCTTCAAATATCCAAATACATCGAAAGCATCTTCTTCCTCGGCGAGTTCCATATTCGCGTCTATCGCCAAATAAACTCCGGAACGTCCGCCTCCGTCGCTGTGAAAAATACGCAACTTTCGTTAGTTATCGAACGATTTTTGTGTTTTTCTTTTTTTTTTTTTCCCCGCAAATAACATCCAATATATCAATTACAAATGTGTCTATAAACTCGAACTTACTTGCAGTGCACGACCATTGGACCGGATTCGTTTTTGATTGTCGAGCCAACGACGGCTCTGACTCGTCTACGAAACTCCAGTACGGCATTTCCGAAAGGACACGTATGCGAGTGCCATTCTGTATAGTGAAACTGGAGCAAAGTCCTTTCCTCGCTGACCTCCTGCATGACGGCAAGTCGATAAACCGTCAATGAAATTATCGAATTTCCTTTCGCGAAAAGGGAGGGATAAGTACAATCGGATAATAGTATAAATTACGTACGCCAGTCTCGTCCTTTTTGTAGAGCTTTATAGTTCTTATGTGAAAGTTTGCGAGTTCCTCTTCCTTGAGCACCGAGACACCTATGCCGCCGTATTCCTCGTCCTTTTCTTTGCTCGCGGGCCAATATTGAACACACATTACCTGTTAACACAATCGATTTTTTTTATTCGCTTTTTTTTTTGTTTGCGCATTCGAATAATGTATAATTAACAACGATGAATAAGCGGCGTTTTTCGTTACGAAGAATTCGATGCGAACGCTACGATTTTCTATGAAAAAAAAAAACAAAACACGAGGCAAATAAAAAATAAAAAAAACGACAGATGTCGAATTCGTATGCAGCGCAAAAAAAAAATACATCGATGCGATGTGAGTTTTATCTTTTTTTTTTTAACTGTTCGATGCAATGCAAAAAATTGCGTAATTGGATTTATCACGAATCTTCCACGTTTTTTAATAATCCGTAACGATCCGAACAAACGGTTCTGAACGTCGATTTCAATACTTTTGTATTTGAAAAAAAAATGTTTACAGCTCATTTTTTTTTTTTTTTCAATTTTTTATCGAGAAATAAATATATGAAACTCTTCCAATATACAGAAAGCCGGAAATTTCTGGAAATTGTTAATAAAAAAAATACCATAAAAAATTTGTTTAATTTATCGAGTTTGTCTCCGATGCATTTTTTTTCGCGATGAAAACAAATCTGCAACTCGTTTTATTCGATATTTTGTAAAAATATCGCGAAATAAATTTTTTCAAAATTATTTTCGTCAATTATCGCTCCTAATGCCGCCGAGTTTAGCAAACACGGTGTTGATTCGTATTGACTAATTTGACGATCGTGTACATTAGATCTGAAAATCCCGAATGGTTATAACGGCGCGTCACGATAGAAACGTGAATTCCCTTCGAGCGGTACGTCGAGGAATTTCGAATTAATGTCGCGCTAAACAGCATATATACGCGGGTTGACGTACCAATCAGTCGTGTCACAAGATTTGCATACATATCGTAGTAAACCAACACTCGACCTATCGCTCGGAGTCAAATATATACGCGCATATATTTCGCAACGACAGCCGCTTGCATAAACGAGAATCACTCAAATGCCACTGCATCAATAATTTTCCTCCCTTTTTCCTCACCGCGTTGCCGAACAATCGTTTCGATCGTTACGTCAATTTGCCTCTTTTTTTTTTATATTTTTTTTTTCGCGTATCAACGCAATATGATTCTCACCTTTATAAAATCGAAGGTTTTCGTTAGCATAACTATGCATGAGGCTCTCTCCTGCCAAACCATACGCCAGAATTCCGTTACCGTTGTCTCTATGGGTCCCTGAGTCACGATATAGGCGTTTGGCTTTAATATACTCTGCAAACAACAACAACAACAACGAAAATCATAAATTTTCATCGATAAAACGACAAAGTAAAAGCACATTGCCGTTTCAATGAAATAAGGAATTCGATTAGTTTATTTAGGCATTAAATCCGCGTTCTTACGTCTACGTAGGATGCGTTAACGTAATCCGAATCCGGTTGTCCCTCTATCGTGTCGAGAACAACTCTGTTATAGTCATCTGTAACGTTAAATAAGAAAAAAAAACCACTCGTTGTATTGCCGGAAACACCTTTCTTGTCTCTCTTAATAATAATATCAATATCAATCGAAGAAATACGAGACTAACTGAAAGCTTAGAAGCGCTAAAAAAATCTCAAAGACTTACATGGAATACAGCGTTGATTCTGATTCTTCTCCTTGTTCGCCGACTTCAATGCGTGTCTGCAAGAGTGTGTCTCGACTTTGCACGCCGTCTATTATCAGATAACAAGGATTTATATAGCGAAGTTAGACGAACAAACGGACATCGAGAGAATTAAATTAAATCAATTAAATGAAATGGCAAATTTCGTCACAAATGATAAGAATAAAAAAAGAAAGTAAGATGTGTAAAATGAGAAGCAGAAGGTCGAGTAGAGTGACGCGAAACATTTGTAACTAGAGTAGCGAGGGATGACCTGCTTCACCATCAGGCGGGTAGATGTGGAGTTCATAAATATTGCGAGGCGTCCGCTTTCCTCTGCAAACGCGAAGCTCGGACGCGTAAGAGGTAAATGGTAAACATCGTATACTGCTGTATAGTTATGTGTACAGATACGGCAATATTCTCTCTCTGGGGACATAAAGCGCGAGACGACGTACACAGATTTCACTGAGCTCCAGAGGAAACGCGACAGTGTGCAGTGAGAGGGACTTGTGCTGTGGAGGAGATCATAAGTATATACCGACGTTTCAGCCATACATACGATAAGAGTGCACAAAAAAGACGATGGAGAGGAAGAGAAGTTGGGCGTGAAAACGCTATCTATCGCTTCCTGAAGCCGGATGTTCATGGAAAATGGTTATATATTTCTCCGAGACTCGGGGGAGGGTCAGTCGTTGATCTTCCGATCATCCCTTACAACTACCTTTTGTCCGATATCTCGTGAGCTCCATTCACCGACGGGCTAATAAATGCAAGACACGGCGAGCCACAACGGAACAAGCCACTCTTTCCATCGTCTCTCGTTAGTTATCTCGTTCTTATCGGGGAGTAGGGAAAAAAATCCTTCATTCGCTGCGTCGTAAAGAGTCATTAAACAGGATAATATTACTCCTTTTTCCAGTAGATTGGATCGGTATAGAAGACGTTGGTAGCGGAAACTCTGGACTCGGGAATATGACGAGATATATAGGATAGCGAGACTTTAAGACTCTTTTATAGGATCCACGAGAGTCCGGAGGTAAGTTCCGGATAAAAGTTGGGAGAACATTTTCTAACGTAGTATAGTTTTTTTTTTTTTTTTTTTTTTTTTTTTTAGACGTGGTGTTAGTGTGACAAGTAGATTTTGCCGAAAGCTGGCGAAAGTCGGAGTTCCACAATGTGGTCGAAATTCAAGATAAAGCGACAATGGGACGGGATGAATCCTATGGAGATTTTTTTTTATCGAAAATATGTTCGAGAATTATAATGAATAAATATATGAATACATTTCGAATTTATTATAATTATATTTTATAAAAATTTGCATTGCAAATACAATTTTTATTTTTTTCCTTTTTTTTTTTTATTTTAGTAGAACAGTGAAACAAAAAGAAAAAAATTAAAACGGAGAGTTATTTCGAAGTGAAAAGAAAACGACGAACGGGAAAAAAAGCGGAGGAAAAGAAAATAGAAGGGATGAAATTAAAGACATCTGCGGATGATAATTTTAGTGTTGATACACGAGTCTGTTTGCCATTATAGAAACGTGAGAGCTTTTTGGAGGCCTCTCGACGACGGATATACAATGAACAAAAAGCTCTCACTTCACTGTCTGCCGGATTCTCTTCTGGGTACCATGTGAATTCTATAGCTGAAAACGAGAACCGAGAAGAAACAAAAGAAGGGAATGATGTGCCACGTGATATCGTTCTGTCCTCTTGCAGAAAGCCGCGGTACAGAAACGGCGACGAGAAGAACAAAGAGCCTTAAGTGGCGACTTGTACACCGGAACAGCCGCTGTATTGAACAAACAATAGCCTACTCCGACCTCTTCCTCGCGTTTGAAAGATTTCCGAGTAATGAGCGAACAAGTGGCGAAACAATTTTTTTAACCGCTTCGCGAAAACTTTGGGAGAGCGATTAAAAAAAAAAACACAATTTCGAAGGAACTTTTTTATGAATGCGGATTGTTATCCTTTCGTCTGTAAAGTTTCGGAAAAAAAACATTGCGAATTTCGAACGAATTCAATGCAATTATCGTAATCCGACTACAGCGGCCCGTATGAGGATTACGTTAATCCGCCGCGACTTAAGTCCCGAACAGAATTCATTCTCGCGTCTGATGTTTCATCTCATAACTGTGAAGAGGATGACTATTAATTTACGGTACGTCGCCTTTGTGCAGCAGAGCTAAAGGTTACTTTGCCGAATCAAGTATCAGAGCTCGAAGCTTTACTGGGCTCCGGGAAGCAATCGTTTGGGGAATTAGCGACGCAAAAGCTCTCTGTGAGCTTTTGGCTTTGCATGCGTCGCCAGTTAACCCCTCTGCTGAGAACAGTTCACTCTCGACAAAAGATCCCCTTCGTTCACATTCAACATTTCGTAATCTCTATAGCATTAACGCATCGCGTGAATAAAAATGAAAAAAATCTCTTTGTGTTGCGGACGGGGAATACGTACTTTTGATTTTAGTTACGGAAGGAATGTCGAACTTATTAAAGAATTAGAAAAAAAAAAATAACTTTAAAATGATATTTGTACATCGTTCGTAGAGGGAGTTTTCCAAACGCCGATTTAAAAAAAATGAGAATATCAATGCGCAAATATAATCTGTATTTTTCTTGTATGCCACCAATCACCAAAATGAGGCGAAAAAAGTTGTAAAGATTATCGTGCAATGAAATATTTTTATTTTAAAAATATATATATTTTTTTTTTTTTACGAAATGAAATAAATAAATAAACAGCTGCATATGCTTTATCAACATTTGAAAGAAATTAAAAAACGTGTAAAAAAAAAAAGAAGAACAATACATTTTACTGAACTTTTCAAGAAACAATGAGTTTTGTTTTACGAAAACAAAGCTTCGCTTGGTTTCTTTGCCTTCAAAATTATATCTGAATTGTATATGTATATTGTTAGTCATTTGTTATTTTTTTCATACCTGAAATTCGACGCGATACAGAACAGGAAACTTTCTACGAAGTTCGCAGAGTTTCGGATACTGAGCGAGTTCCGTCGGTGCCGACGGCAAGGTTGTTCCAATCCCTCCGAGTTCCTCGGTAGCTGAAAAAAAAAAAAAAAGTAAATAAATATAAAACTGAACAAGGGCTGTGATGCGAAGATTTATCCCACGGGGGTAAAAGTAACGTTGAAATAGCGGTCGTTATGTATAATGAGAACATCCTCGCACGCCGACGCTGAAGGTTCTTCATTATTTATTTTATTGTTAGTTCAGAATATTCCATTTTCATATTGCGAATTATGGTTACACGAGAATATACCAACATTTTCATAACATAATAATAATATTATAATTACGCGTAGGAATATCAATATTGGTTATTAACGTTGTTAACAATACCGATTAAACGTGACGAAAAGCTGTAATCGCAACAATATTGTATTTGTGTTGACTTAACGTTGTCATGTTTGTTTCCGCTGGATGCACCACATATCAATAGTTCGTCACGTGTGGTTACCGTGTCATCGTCATGCGCCATCCAATCTCTAATCTCCGCGTCAGGTCCTTCACATCCATCAGATTCAATGCCGCGATAATAACAATATTACGGACTGACAAAAGAGTTTATTTGTAGTGAACAAATGTATCGTTGGATATGACGAAATAAATATATTAGTTATTGTTAAAATATCTTCCATGAGCCGAATACGATTTATTGGTTATTCATCGACAAAAATCAGGTTAATGATTCGTGAAATTGTCACCCATTTCTGCAATACTCTACTTTTTTTCTATTTTTTTTCAACAGCGCCTAATTATTTTCGGATCACTTTCGATGTGGGAAAAAAATTACTCGACTCATCGATCCTATTTTGGTCCGAATTATACCATTTTTCAAAGTATCTCTTACGTAGAGAAAAAAATCGGCTGAGTCGACTAAACCGGCGCTTGCGGATGGCGAAATAAATATTCGATTGGTTAAGGAGGTTCGGTGGTCAGTTTCGTGTAAAGCTATTCTCATGAGTCTTTTTTGCAACACATGATCATCGGGACTAATGGAATAGTAAAAATAAAATTTTGTTCTATTTTCGTATTGATTTGAACAAAAATTCGAACTTTTTTTTAATTTAAAAATATTGTCGTAATTTTTCATACAAAATAAGAAAGTCTAAAAAAAATCGTTGCATTTGGTCGCCCAGATGTTGAGATATATGACAACATGAGTCAAATTTACGCAGGAAGTGTATTTATATACCCGAATTGTCATTATTATCATTGCAAACATCTCAGAAAGACGACAGTAAATTATTGAAAAAAATTGCCATCCCTTAAACCTCCTTAAACCTAATAATCGTAAGATTAACAAAATAAATAGTCGATTTAACTAACAATTAGTTCAATAAACTAAATATTTATTTCAACGAACGAAACATGTATTTCACCGTCCGCAAGTATCGATGTAATCGATCCTTTTTTCTCGGGCCGCCCGACCCCCAATTTTTTATCGTAACTTTCATAACCAAACAAAACTTTGATTGCACGAATAAAATCCCCAATGGAATGGAGTTTAGAATATTAACTTCATAATGTCAAAGTTATTAAACACCGGTGTGTTATTAATTCGCTAATATATGTGTATGCAACACAGGGAATCTCGTGGCAGGGTTACTCGGTAAGTGGTAAGTTTAGAATTTCGATCATACATAGTGTGTGCCCCGGTAGCGGTAAACTAGGACGTAGGTGATAGTGACGGGTGAGAGGCGATATATGTTCTCTGGAGTGTTCCGAGCATCCACTCCGGGTATCAACGTAATTGATCTTGGGGTACAGTATCAGCGACAGTATTCACACACATACCAACCCCAATACCCTTATGTGCCGTCCGGACAGCGAAACGTGCCGTATGTTCATCATCCTCGTTCATCGTCTTCCTGCAGATAACTTATGTACGACGAGGGGGCAGTTTTCGCATATGCGAATAAACGTGTACCGCAGGCGTAGGGTATGAAACGCGCAGGTATTATGTGTGCCACAGGTTCATCAAGTTTCGTCTCAACCTTCACCCCCCGAATCATAGTTGTTTGTCTACCATATGCAAACATATAGTATGCGCGCATGTAACTAATGGAGTTATATATTAACTGAACACATATGCATTGCTTATGTATGTTTCCCCCGAGTTAGCTAAAGGGGAGAAGGGTGATACCATAGTTCTCTCAGTTCAACAAAATTGAAGGGAAACAGTACACCGGGCAGCAGGGGCGATGTATAATTCAAGAGCTCGTGTTTTACCCCCATTCAGTCCATCATCGTTACCGGGCGTGAAACACCATTAAACAGAGGATTCCAACTATCATAAACTTATTAATAGTCCCCGATAATGTTACATTTTTGATCTATGATGCATTTGTCTAGACGACGAAGAGTACGTATAAAATAAATTTGTTCTTCGTATCCTTCGTCTACTTTCGACCTTATCGTGTCTGTGCTTCGTACACGATTTTCCGATTATCCTTTGATCCTTCTCCGTTCATTGCCGTCAGTTTCTCCCTGTCCCTCCCTCCCCCCTTCCCACGTTTAGTTCCTTTCGAAACATCGTCTATACTAATGACCCTCGTAGATACGATACTAGCAAAGGATCATCGGCTCATCGCGGCCATTATTCTCCGAGCTTTATAGCCCAAACGAAATTTATTATTGCTACGTTCGACGTCGCGCGGGGTATCGTATTCTCACCGGATGAATGATGAAAATGTGTGCGCGAAAGCAAATCGGAAATCTTCGCATGTACTCGAAATTTCGCTCGAACAAACTCGGCCTTAATTTCGTAGTGAGTTATGTGGCTTACGTATCCCTCGTGGAGGGTAAACGCTGTACTATGGGATGCTGCTGTAGACGTCGAATCGCGCTTATTCGCGCTTCTCACCGAATCCACGGAACTCTCATAATCCTGTGCATCGGAACAACCGACTCAGTCGGATGGATTCGATGCTTGGAATGTGTTAGCCGCGTTCGGCGAAGCGGATATGGAGCGCGATTATGAAGGCTCCATGGCAACGGAACTACAAATCCTGAGATCATTCCCTTTCTTTATCCCGGTTCGTTAGACGGCGCTAACGATAAACGGGACATTACGAAGAGAAAACATTCCCGTTTCAACGATTGCGCGTGTTACGTGATCTAATTGTAACTTTTTGGGTCAATAATAATAATAATAATCGAAAAAAAAAAAATACGAAGGTTCAGGACGTCGTCAATCGGGTTTCGGATAGCATCGACAAAATCGATTATTTGGCGAAGCCTGGGAATACAACCATCGCGAAAATGTTACCATTCTCTTGACAATTGGGACTAAACCGAATAGCGAAACAGACCGAGATAGCGCCCTGACCCACTTGGCATTGGTTAAGCGCCTTGATGGATCTGCATTATACCGCTCCTATATGATTCATTTTCTCGTTGCAGGGGCAAAATACAGAGAACTAAGAAAGATCCCATTGCCACAATATCGTTTAGCACAAGTTTGACTAATATTATCCAAAGGTCCGCGCGTGTTCGATATCTCGAGGGGAAAATAGGTTGTAGTTTGCGATCTCTATTGCTCGCTTCATTCGAACGGAATATGTTCCGTTTTAAAAAAATAATAATAATAATTTTTTATTTGCGATCTTCGGATCTTCCAATGAGTCGAGGAACGAGACGAAACGAAATGTCGACGCGGAGGGAATGAAAATTGAAAAAGAAATTAAGTGCGACGCGCTATGGGACGAAAAAATAGAAGAATCGGAAGAGAAGACATGTGGATGGAAGAAATGCGGAGAGCGAGGGCTCAGGTCGTTTAACCGGTATTTATGCAACGCTGACTTTGAACCGAGAGGGTTCGGGATAGTGAAGCTCTCACTCTCCCTCTCTCTTACTCTTTCGGAAAGCGTAAAAGCCGCCTTGACACAGTTGCGGCGCGGGCCATCCTCCAACACGTGCATTCGATCAACGGGAGCGAGCGATGTAGTGAACTCGACTGGGTATAAAGCAAGGTAGCCAGCTAAGTCGTCTTTTTCTCTCCCTCTCCCCCCTCTCAACAGACAACCCAGCAGCGTGTAATGTCCGAGGGCGTGCGAGTTCGCCAGCCACTCGAAATACAAGCGCGGATCCTAATTAGAGACCCTTCTTGTCCCCTCGACACTTAATCTCTATCTCTTTTCTGTGTCTCTCTTGGCTTCGCGTTTTTTCTTCTTCGAGTTCTCTTCTCGTATCTCCTTTTTTTTGGCTCCTACCCGCTTCGCGCAAATCCCGGAGACGCTTGGCAGTTCCAGTTTTTTTTTTTTTTTTTGCGCACAAGTGTCTCCCGAACAATCCGACGCAGAGACGATGGAGAAGAAAATATATTATCGAAAAAAAAAAAAAACTTTGCATTCTGCCGCGGATCATCAGTGATTCATAGACAAGTTTTGTATTAAAGTTGGAACGCAACTCGAAGCGGAGAAATGTGAAAAGTTTCCGCGAGCTTTCGTTGGATTAAAGTAGGTATGGGTGATGCAGAAGGAAGATGCAGGCGATGGTACAAAAGTTGAGCACCGAAACAAAGTTGAAGCGACGCGTCGCGCGGAACTTGCCGGCTCCGCGCCGACGAGAGAACGAACAGTTTTCCAGTTATTTATTATTAAATTTATTAGTTAACTATAAATATGTCAGTATGTATCCATCTGCATCTTGGAGTACTGGTTTTCTATGCAGTAGTTTTCCCGGTCGGTGCATCGATCTGTGACTCCGAAAGCATTGAGCTTATCGATTCTCTTGGAGAAAACAATTCGGTTGAATGTGAATTAAAAAATCGTCGATTTATCGCGGTTATTGCTGATATTTATATTTACGCGGAAAAATAAATCGTTGCTGACAGCAATTGAATTAAATAGACTTCGATCAATTAGTTTGTCGTCTTAATCAATTAATCGGCTTTATTAATTCATTGGTGAAAGTAATTTGTTGATTACCCCTCAATTTGTCGGTTCAATTAATTGATGAGTGACCAACCATTGGCGTAATCAATTAATTGCATAACACTATGAATCAATTAATTGGAGCGTATTTAACTATTCCGTTGGTTCAGCCAATGATATATATTATTCTCCGTTCATTTCTCTCAATTTGTATATTTGTTTGTTTTTTTTTTTCAAACAAACAATATTAATTCATATTCTTTATATTCACCGAGCGGGATAATGTATTTTTCACACCCAGACGGAGTTCCAATCGGGCTGATTGTTCAAAAATCGTAGTGCAATCGGCAGAGCGAATTAAAAAAAAAAGAAAAAAAAAAAACCACTTCGATATTGGATGTGCGCAATGAGCTTTCGCAATAATATTACCTTCGCGGAAGCCTCTCGTATCACGTATAACGCGTTGGTTGGAAAGGTTGAAAGGATTTTTTTTTTTGTTACTCTTTCGCCGCGTTGCATTAATAAAAATTAATCTCGTATGATTCATTCTCTGCACGTACGATATCGTATCAAGTTATAGAAATGTTCAATTGGTCATATTATAGTGTCAAATTAAGCGGAAGAAAATATATTTTATAGCTCTACCATATCGTGTATAATGTGAATAGTTGGCACTGCGACGCGACCTTCGAACGGCTCTTAAACGCTCTCAAACCCTTTGCCACCACCCCCTCGCCGCCCTTTTCCCTCCGGAAGGGTCGCAGATAGAATGGCAAGGGCCATCACGTAATCGATACTCTCCAGCCGCACTTGGACTCCTCGAAGATTGGAACACCGATGAGAGCCTCGCTTACCCCTTTCGCCCGTCTCCTTGTGCTCCCGAACTTTGTGGATAATGAGGAACCATCGAATTCACGGGAACCGAGATTCTCGAACCTAACCCTTCCCTCTTAGTGCTTTATGCGTGTTTCATGAGAATTCACCGTCTAAAGGTATTACGAGACATACGAAGTTCAACAAGCGTATTCAGGTTTATTGTCGGAAATTGCGCGATTTTGAAGATTTTATAGCGAAATCATTTCCATACATATATATCGAGAGCTACAAAGAAATATATTCACAGTGAACGAAATATTGATTGGGAATATCTGCGGTCTGCATGACGAGTGTTCTTTCACCTGGATACATTTTTTTTTTTTTCACACTCGCGGCGAAGGGGACGAAATTCCCGAGACGCGCGGCAAAGCACACCCAGGACTACCACTACACGAGTGTAAAGGAGAAACGTGGAAAATAGTCTGGCGTACGAGTAAATCACGGAAAAAGACGAGAAGCAAGTAGTCTCGGCGAGACGACGGAATTGGGGTGAAGTCGAAGTGGCTCCGCGCCATATATCTAACTCTGCTTGGCCAAAAAATCTTTCTCTTCGTTGAGCCAAACTACAACGGTGCAAAAAATAAAGCTACTTAATAGAATGCTGTTAATCCTTTTTAGGACAGATATTACAGCTGAGTATTGGAAATTATTCAAAATATCGATTTTTATTTTGGTTTCGTCTAAAAACAATTGTACCGAACTTGTTCCATATGTTACGTCAGTTTAATAAATAAATAAATAAATAACTAAATAAATAAATAAATAAATAAATAAATAAATAAATAAATAAATAAATAAATAAATAAATAAATAAATAAATAAATAAATAAATAAATTCGCCAGAATGTAAGTTAGATGTCTGCTAAAGCGCAATACCCGTAAAGTAAAAATAACAACGGAATAAGCGGAGCGGATTAAATTGTGTGGAATTACACGGCCCTTAAAGAGACCTAAAAAGACGAATGTTAAAAAATTCAAAATTGTGAAAGAGTCCGCGTTCAACAGACCCACGTAAAGGACAACCGACAACGAACCAAAAATCTGGATACCAAAAGTTCTTTAGATTTTCGTGTTATGATGACTGTGGAATCACCTATTCGCGATGGTTATTGCTGACGTGAAAAGCAATATCAATGGTGAACAGGTGCTACCGATAAGATTCGATAATAAGCGTTCCACCGTCGTTATAACGTCGAATCGAAAGCACGTGACGTTTGCTATAGATATAACCGTTGTTTCAAGATCACTTGACCCCATGTGTTGAGGGAGTCGAATGGTGTTGTAGATACACAAACAACGCGATCAATCGCGGGCATAGAGAGCATCCGTAGTGTCCTCAAACGATTGATGAGAGATAAACCGGTGTCAAAACCAATAATCCGGGTATTCTCTTCCATTCTCATAGAAATCGCTTCGCAATGCAAAACCGAATGGCATCGATATTGCCAAGAGTTTTGCATACGTCGATACATACATTCGCTGCGTCGTTTACAAATCGATTCGCTTCGATTCATTCGTGAATTTCGGATGTTTTCATCAGCAACACATTGCATTCCCCCAAATTTTCGAGACGAAAAAGGGGGAAAAAATTTTATTTATTAGACGACAAAAAAAGATCGCAGCCGCAGGTTTCCAATCAAAAAGTTTTGTCACGCCCGACGATGATGGGGGAGTGAAAAAAGAAAACGAGGCAAGACACGAGCGGAATTGGACCATTCCATTCGTCGCTGATGCTCGTCCGTTTTTTTTTTTTTTTTTTCTTTTTTCGTGTTTCTTCACTCTATTTCTAGAAGTTTAATGAAGGAGTGTCAGAATTTATATTAAATAAATGAAAACGAATCGTATAAATCAAACGAGCCGAGGGCCCGGAGACGAGGGAGAAAATGAAGCCCGACGGATGCAGATGTTGGCTGTCGGTATAAAGGCGCTTTTGTGCGGTTCATCCCGCACAGCTTCAATTGCTTTAATTCAGTCCTTTTGGAAGACTTTGTAACTCATGCTGGTTTGCGGTTACGCAATAACGGGCAAAAGGCCGTCGAGCTCTCAAATATCTCGAGTTTATTCGCGGTTGTTGGACAGGTAGAGGATATGCGCGCGGTGTTACTCTTCTCGTTTCGTTTGTGCCGCAAACAAAATACAATTGCGCGTTCTTGTCTCGCTGGTTACGACTCGAGGGGCTCGTGGATGGACCCCGGAGGGGAGTCAGCACACGCTTTCAGCAACGATAACCCTTATGGCCGATGGCTGTTACGGGACGTACAGATTTCGTAGCGCGTCAGGCCTGTTTCGCGAAAGACGAGGAAAGAAAGATGGGTCCCGATAACTGAAGCGATTTGCCACAGACACGTTTTAGCACTTATCGCTGACCATAGATCGCGAGCGATCTAATTCAGACTGAAGCACCGATTGCGTAACAAATGGATTGTTATCAGAGTTCCCAAATTGGAGAAAGGTTCATCGATAGGAGGTCTTTGAATTGAATTGTATTTTACTGATAATATTCGGCGTATTATACCTCTTTATTATATCATAGACGGAGATTTGCTTTATCGAAAAAAAAAAAACAAAAGAAAATTGATTTCAATTTATTGAATATCTTCTTCGTATTATAATTTGCCGAATTCCACCAAAAAATCATTTTTTTTATTGATTTTATTACGATGCTCTAGCAGTGAAATAAATGAAAATCTCATCGTGCGATAGGCTTCGATCGACGTCATTCGTAGATACTATAATGAACTACTCTTTGTACCCTCAACCATTGGACATTTATCCCGTGGCAAGACTCTCGTTTATCGATCATCTCGCCTCCACGAGTTTGGCACGCGCGAAAACTACTAATGTCGAGGATTCTCACACTCCCGCGAGCAGAGGGGTTGACCTAAATCTTCTCGTTCGTCGGATAGCCATAGGGTGGGGCCAATATCCCTTCAAGTCGGTCAGTCGAATAGATCTTTTGAGGCTTTTTCCCTCTTCCCGTCCCCCGCGTACAAGAGTATTATTTACCGTTCCACTTTTACCTTCTCTGATAAATCAGAATTCAATCGTAGCAATGCAAAGCTCTTGGACCTCCCAAAGCTCTGAAATCCTTTGATCGTTAAAAAGTCTTATCCTATCCCATAAAACTCCTCTTCATTCTCGGTATTATTTTTTTTTTCTTCCTTTCAAGACGCCCTCTTCGTT
This sequence comes from Buathra laborator, assembly GCA_934046635.1. Classification (NCBI taxonomy): domain Eukaryota; kingdom Metazoa; phylum Arthropoda; class Insecta; order Hymenoptera; family Ichneumonidae; genus Buathra; species Buathra laborator. The sequence continues at coordinate 17,240,802 of OW203892.1, forward strand.
TTTTCAATCAGTTCACAGAGACAAACTTTTGCCGGAGGTGGCTGCGTAGCTTTTAACTCTTCAATTTACACTTAACCCGACATTCCCACGCTAATGCTCCCTTATTTACCTTCCAACGTCAATATTTTTTATTTCAAATTACTCATTCGTCGATAATTCTCGTTACAAAGATTCCCACGGAATTTTAGTCAATCCATAGTCCACGAGTTTTACGCGCGCGAGAAATAAGAAGTCTCTCGCGTGATATGTGGCAATTAAAAAAAAAAGCTTCGTATGAATAATTTAGATTGCCCGGCGACGTGCTATGTGCATACTGACCGGACACGTATTTCGTGTCACGCTGGTCACGCGATCGGCCAATCATCGGTATTCTCTTGTTTCCGTTTTCTTCTCGGCGAAAATATTTGTTTTTTCCTTCTTTTGCCTCATCCGCAGAAAATAAGAAATTGGCAAACCCCGAAGCGCGGTTAATCATTTCTTACATTATTCAACCTTTGCCGGGTTTTTTTTCCCTCTTCCCCGCATCCCGTTGAATATGCGCGAAGGAAACTTTATCTATCTACTCCAAACTACCCTCCGGCGCGCGGTCCCCGAACCCCCATTTTTTCCATCATTCACCCCACGCGCTCGCGAAGGCTTTTCTATCCCCCTCACCGTCGACCAATCGCTGGAACATAATCGCGATGAATGGACTCCGCGGCGTGTTTGTCGTGGCACCGTCGCGATAACGCCACCAAAAATAACCACCCCAGAAAAAAAAATCTGTATATATATGTTACTCACCGAGATAGTTAATCTTTATGGCTGAAAAATAAATCTCAAGCGAAAAAACAAAAAGGCTTTGGCGTTCCTTTTACTTCAAAGTCACGATCTATTTTTTGTTGTTTTCACGAATTAAAAATAGTTTTTGCGAGCGACTCAGTTCAGCTGTATACAATAAAGTTCGCTCAGTGAGGGGTGAAGGGGGTTGAGACCGCGTTGTCGAGAGATCTTCACCGACTAGTTCGTCGTCCCGTGAATTAGAAACTCTAAGTGGGCGCTAATTGTATTTTACGAATCCGTAAGCTTTTGCGCAAATCCGACCGTCAACGAGGGGGAGACTAAGAGACGAACGAATTATATAGAAAACAACATTGCGAACGAAGGGGAATGAAGTAAAAAAAAAAAAAAAAAAAGGTTTATTTGTCAAGTCGAATTGTATAACGTTATAATGATATCATCTCAGCTTGCCGAGCAAAAGAAAAAGCATCACGACAAACGGACAATAGGAAGAAAAAAATATATATATTTATATATATAAAAAAAATAATAACGGGGAAGGAAAACGGTGCGAGAGAAAAAGCGAAGCTTAAGCGTGTGAAAAAGTTTGCAATCGTCTCTCGGGGTGTGGAGTCGCGCGCAACCTTTATATATCTATATATACATATATGTATATATACATGTAGCATATAGCATATAGTACGCGATATACGAGGCTATATCGTACTATAAGAAAAGTGCTTCGGGGGATGAAACTCGATCGTCCGTTTCCCGGAGTTTCGCTACGCGGTGAAAAGCATGGAAGCATATAGACCCCCACAGACTTGTGTCTCGTTTTCGCACGCAGAGGAGAAAAGAGAAATGCGAAGCGAGCTGTATATAGGTTGAAGTATTGGTGGAGGCAAAGGAAAAATAGGAGAGAAGTAAAATGACTTGTGACGGAGAGGTAGTTTGGCGAGGAAAAGCACATACCGAAAAGGGGTAGAAACAGGAAAAAAAAAAAAAAACAAGAAAAGAGAATTCGCGGTGAAAATAGCGAGTCACAGAAGACAGAGAGTGGGAGATTTAGAATCGACGCGGACTTCAATCGATTTCGCAAGGAGAGGTGAAGGGAGGGGGCGGGGGTTATATCTCTATCGCAGGGTTTTCTTCGACGAATAGCCGCCACGATTCGTTTGCCTTCGGATAGAAAAAGAGATTCTTTGAAGCGAAGAATCGAGAGGGTTTTGTTTCCGAGAAGATCCGCTATTCGCGAGATAGATACAGAGGAGGGTGAGTTGCAGTAAACCGTGAACCGGAAGTGAATATCGAAGATGGGGGAGAGAAACAAGAGATCGAACTGCGAAGCTGTACGCCGACTCCGAAAGTTGAGGCGCATAAACAAAAAGAAGATATTGAAACAAAACACGCGAAAGAGTTCACGAGAATAGGAGACGACCAAAGGTTGCCGCAACGTTATCGGTGAGGGAAAGATCGAGTCAACTTAACTGTGACCTCACGACTTTTTTTTTATTTTTAAGCATTTTATGTACTAAGGAGAAATCCGGAAGTAGTTATGACCGCGAAGGGGGGCATCTTGTGAAATAATTTTAGTGGAGTTGCGAAACTGTACGATGTCGGGTTGGGTATGGTTTTCCCTCTCTCTTTCCTACCCCCGCTTTCTGAGTCGTATAAGAACGTGTAGTATATAATATAGCGAAACGGAAAATGCGGAAATGTACTATCGAGTTTTCTATAGCATGTAGCGTCGGTGGTGAGCGTTCCGGTGCGTGCTATCCAAAGTGTTAGGGCTCTCGAGAATCGATGAACAGCATGGTTACACTTACGTGCTTCGAGAAAAGGGTTGGAAACGCTTCCGCGTCTCCATTCGTTTCCACGTTATTCCAACGCGGAAGAAACCTTTTATCACACACACCAACGACGAGGCATCGTGAATAGGCATAACACAATAATAAATATTGATGATTTTTTTTTTAGAGGGCCAAAAAAAATGTTTATCACGTGTGTGTCTATCACGGGGCAAAATGAATATATAGAAACCGAAATTGAAATCGAATAAAATTAAAATAAAATCGAGTTAAAATTCGGAGATATTGTAAATCATAATAAAATAATGAACGTTGATAATATTTTTTTTGTAACGGCAATAAAAATCGTCCCCTTCAATTGATAGAATACCGGAGCGAAATGCACACACAGAAACGTAAATTGAAAAAAATTCAAATTGAATTTGAAAAAAAAAAAAAAAAGAAACTGAAAAAAATTAAAATGCGAGCGATTTTCATTTTATTAATCAAAATTCTCAGCAATTTACCTATTTAGATCCCCGTGCATACTTCGCGCTGCTGTCTGACATATTTTCATTACCGAAGATCCCGTGTGCCGCGGATTATCGTGCATCTCGCGAGTTCCGCGTTCGTATCGAAGGGGTTAAACTATTTTTAGTCAGACGCATGAGCTCGCGGCGAAACTGGCAGTAGTGAGTGTATCGAAGAAACTTTGGCATTGTTTACTCGATGCATTCCCGAAGTTGATTTATGGTATCACAAACGGGAGCGCATAGCAATCTCCCGGATGAAATTTCAATGAAGGAAAGGGCAATTAAGTAGTAAACAAAAAAAAGGCCATAGTGCAAAAAAAAAGCGAAAGAAAAAAAAAACAGTCGTATATATCGATTGGACGATAGAATTGTTTATATAAGAAATAAAAATCACAGCGATATTGCTCTACCGAGAGTTCGGCGTACCAAAAGTCAAACATAAAGTGGAAAGAATCCGTTCTATCGATGGTCCACTCGGGAATTTCACCACTGCCGACTGGGGGAAGGAAACCTCTGACGATATTGCGTATATATAGTGAGCGACCGATAGATAGTTTCCGATCTAAGTTGGTCGAGGCGAAGGCTCAATACCGGACAGTGACACCCGAAAATAAGGTAATCGATATCGAGCTGCCGATATATAGCATACTCCAGTAGTGTATCGTCGACATTGATCGCCACGGAAGCAGAGGGTTGGCCGCCGCGTCGGTGTGTGCGGTGAGAAGACAGCACCGATGGTATCGTGTGTGTTGCGAAGCCAGCGAGGGAAATACAATTATCGGCCAATCAAGGCCCCTGTCGGATGTTTCGCGCGCCCAGGACTGTACAAATCTCTTTCAAGCTCATCATTTCTCATCTCTGACTCTCCCATCCATTACTCTTTTTTTTTCGCGCTCTCTGTCGCGAACGCCGCTTCCCTTCGTTGGATAAAATAGGACCTGCGCCTCGCGAGTTTTTGTGCGCGTTATGTATATATATATATCTTTTTTTTTTTACTACAAAGACGATTGTTGAATCTGTCAAAAAAAACAGACTCATCTCTATCTTTTCGCTGTCTCTATCGCGAAATTGTATAGAGCTGAAGTATGAATATGTAGGGAGTTGAGTGTTCAACGTGGCATTAGTCCACTGATGACTCATTGTAGACCGAGTGCAATAAACAACTCGTCTGCTCGATCGAATACGAGGCCATTAACTCCTACTGGCAAACATTCTTTCGAAGAATATGAGATTGGATTTATCGATCGGAAGCCGCGAAGACGGAGTCGATGATTGGATTGCCCGCTCACGATGCGATACTTCATTATATGGATGTTAAGTTAGAAAAATAGTTAACAACTGGCGATTACCGAAAAAATTTTATATTGTTTTGTTAAAAAAAATTATCAACTCATTTTTTTATAGAACTTTGTAGACGACGATAAAAAAAATTAGGAAACTTTGGGCGAATTTGCATGTTTTTTTTTTTTTTTTTTCTCCTGACGCGCGCGATTTACGGTATGAAATATGGAGGTAGTAAATTTAATGACGAATTCCTGGTAAACAGGAACAAAAAATACATCGACCTCATGTGTGTTATGAATTTTAATGCTTCTTTATAGGGAATTTTACGAAAAGTAGCGGTTTTCAGAGTTTTTTGCCGAGTGAATCGGTTTAGCGTTGTTTGCCGAGTGAATCTCGGAAAAAAATCGAGAGGTTTATAGTGTTTTACTGGGGAAAAAGTACGTAAGATAATGGCGACCGGGGTTAGTCGAAACACGCGGAAGTCGAAACATACGCTGTAAAAAAGTCGAAGACTTTCGTCGCGAAAAAAAAAAAACAAATAATAAATAACATATTGTTATTCGAATGTTATGTCAAGTTAGTTGCGTTTTGCTGGGTCAGCGACGTGCGATGGGTTATTTAAATAACCTGTTCGCGGTAAAGGTAACGGGAAATAAGTGTCGACAAAACGTAAAACTTGGATCCCTGCCGATACAAGATAAAAAAAATTTTAAACAAAATAATATTTTTTAATCAAAATTCCCGATTGAAAAGTACTTAATTTGCAAAGAAACTAAAAATTATATTGTAGTCCAAGAAAAATTCTTCGAAGCAGTTGCGGAAGGCGAATAAAAGAATTCAGCGGACGTGCCCCATACTTCACCGGAGTTTTTCTTTTCTGAACTTCAAAATGAATTTAAGTTCTATCGAAGATTAACGACCGTACAGTGGGTTTTTTTTTTTTTTTACAAATATTGATTTCGTTTTTCAATGCGCATATTTTGACTCCCTCTGTATTTCGAAAAACCCCGGTCTTTCCTACAGTATTCAAAGGACTACTTGGAAATTCATTTTTTGGGGGTCGTTGTGGGACAATAAAAAATATAAAAAAAAGACAAGATAAAGAACCTCATCGTTTATTTTGCCGAATCGAAAGTCCGCGAAAAACATTCTCCTCTTACTATTTTGATGTATTTTTTCCCAATAAATACGAATGCGGCAGCTGTTTTATTCTAAATTCAAACGGGTGACATTGACAGTCGGAGAAAAAAAGGAAATTTTATTTCTTTCCGGCGCAACTGAAATTCCTCACCGGATAGCTGTCGTTTTCAGTCTCTTGTCGCGGCAGTCAGTTGAAATGCGAATAAAACGGTGGCGAAGACGGTGCGATATTTTCGAGTTATTCCTTAGCATCAATTTCTCTTTTACATAGAAGACATACGCACGGTTTGTATCAATAGATAAAAGCGCAACCCGATCGACTTTCATATAAACACGTGTCACGTCGCGGACCGAATTTAGAAAGTCATCGAGTGTAAAGATGAAACGAGGGCAGTTATGACGCGCTCGACGGATAGACGGAATAAGAAAAAAAAAAGAAGAAGAAGGAATAATTCGATCTGAATTATTCGGGAGTTGTCGAAAATTCTGGGGTCAAATAAACAGCAAAATACAAAGGGATGTATTTTCAAGAAAACATTTTTAAAAAATCGCCATTTTTTTTTCACGAAATTCGTAAATATTTTATGCCCATGTCGCGTGTGGTGAGTTTCAATAGATTATATAGATTTAACAGTGGAAGGTAAAAGACGAGTGAGGGGTTATATGTATAGATTTCAGTGGTCTGCAAATAGTATGAGGGACCCGCGTCAGGGTCGCCTGACGTCATCTACCCATTCAGCTGGGCAAAAGCAGTCAGAAATCAGCAACGCGCCTCGTGATTTTTCGCGAGTCGTCCCCTTCCCCTCCTGTTGCCGACAGTGCTTATACTTTGCTCGTACGTCACGTTGGCTATATACACCCACAAATACATATATATACTATATGTATATATGTATTTACGAAACGAAATAGCGTAAGAGGCGAAAGCAGCGTTGTAGAAACTCCGGAAAACGAGTCCCGCGATACCAATGATTCCACCCACGTTTCCCGAGGATATTTTTTACCGGAGCTTCTTTATTTCCTCTCTTGTCCCGTGTCTGTACCGCGTATCTCCGAACTATCACGTAGCCGCGAGGTTTCCGAACGACAAGCTTTCGTCTCCTTTCGAATGCGCAAAATGGAGAACGAAAAATTTAATGTATTTAACGAATAACTCGATAAAGAGTTCGCTGGGAGCATTTTGTCGTATTCTCGACACGCGAAGGCCGGATCCAACGCTTTTGATATATACGTTAACTGTAGCGCCATAGAGAAGCCAGTGGTCGAACCCCGTGGGAGGTCAGACACCTCTACAGTAAGTCGCGCGGACAACAAGGCGGTCAGCCGGAAGGTAACAGCTGGCGCCTGTTCTCGAGTTGTAACTCTTATTGTATACCGTTGGATTATGGGTGATGTCGAAGAATCAATTCGCATTCTATTTTTAATTTGTCAAACAGTGAAACCGACGGCGGGTCTCGTAATGATGGACTCGTTCGTCCGTATCTGCGGGGGCGTTCGCTGTTTTTTTTTTTTTTAGGAATCGATTTCTATTATTGTAGTGACAATACAACGGGTACAACCTGTGTACGACACGATTTCATACAAGTCAGAGGACACGAATTATTGGAAAATTCTAACGGGAGGTAAATGGGATTAAAAAAAAATCTACTGATTCGATTTGCCCTTTTGCTTCTTTATTTTATTTTTAACGTCGTTTAGAAATAATTGCTCAAACAAATTTGGTTTCCTTCATAGCGGAAGTTTTGTAAACGATGTTGAAAAAAAAAATTTTTTAGCGCCCATTTTGATTCCAAATATAGCAAAAAAAATAAAAACCAATCGTCGGGTAAATAGTTAATTTGTGTAGTTGGCCTTTTATGGTACGACGTCTGAAATATCGTAAGAATTATCGTGTATACAGACATTTTTTAAAAAATCCAACATTTCATAAAATTTAAGCAGTTCGATCGATTCTCGCTGAATTTTATACCGATTATCGAATAACGATTTTTCGACGTTTTGGAACATTTTGAATACGTTTTTCCTGAAATTCCGATAAAAAAAAAAAAACTTCGTCATAAAAAATCGACTATATTAAAAAAAAAAGGCCTACGAATTTTTATGAATTATTAATATTTATGATTTTGCAAATTTTCTGCAAAATCAATTTCGCAGACATCGTACAATATTTCGCGCGCGAATTTGCGAGGCAACTGCGAGATTTGTTCGAGTTGCAATTTAATTTTGTAGTACTCGGCGTTATCACGTGTTCACCTACAGTAAATGAATCACGAAGCTATACGCGTAGTTTGAAAAGGCGGCCCTACGATAAGGAGAATTCGGGTCACGTCCTTTTGACTTTTAGCAGTCGATGTACAGTGTCTCTGCATTACGTACGTGCAGCTGCGGAAGAAAACCCGGAAGAAGAAAATATCTTGACTGCCGGAGATGCTACAAATATATACCCAGAAGCTTCTCCCCCGCGCTAAGAGTGTAGCCGGCAAAAGTATAGGCGAGAAGCTCGTACGACGCACCAAGTGAAACTCCAGTAATTAGATTTACACACAGTCTCTTTCGCGAGCTTCCACTTTCTGTGTGATGCAAGTCGAAATTGAATAGACGCTCGAGGAGATGCGCGCGGCGTATGTACGGTAATTGCAAGGCGCGAACTTAGACGAGAAGTCGTTTTCTGAACGTACGTCGCATGGATGCGATGTATTCGTTAGAAATACTGTATATATAATGAGGGGGTTGAATATACACGTGTCTACGTCCGCGTTTGCAAATTATAGAGGAAAAGCCGTAATAACGTGAAGGGCGCGAAATAAAATAAAGTATACGATCGCGAACCGTCTGGCAAAGAATCCGGTTTGCAGGATGCAATCAGCAAATTGAATAAGTCGCAAATTCAATACGCGACAAATATACGGTACCATATTTCATCTATATACAGAACTCCTCTGTACATAGTGCGTACGATGAATAATCTCGATGAGGCAATGGTGAAGAAAAATTGATATATTTTACGAAATCAATTGTCCCCGCAATTTTTTTTGTGTACCACATTATGCAAAGGTTTGCGCTCAACGATTTGGAATTTTTTAAAGATATTTTTCAAAGATAGAAAAGAAAAAAATAATCGAAAGGAAATTAATTTTATATTACCGCAAAAAAATGCTTTAAAGTGTAAAATAACTCAGTGACATCGCGATAAGAGATAAATATGAAAAATATAATAAAGATGATATATCGTTACGAGAGTCGTAATACCAAATTGCCGAATAAAAACTTTATGCATTTTAAAAAAATAAAAAAGATAAAGATAACAATGTTATTCGCTGCGGAAATGATATATTCGAAAAGTACATTACATCGTTACTCTTCTTATATTCTCCGTTCCTTTTTTCCCCTGTGGGTTAGGAAATAGAGAGCTCGCCGCACAGATTGCGCGGCGGAAAGAAAGTAAAGAGCGATGGAACGAAGGTAACACGTTTGCTGAAAACTTTTCGCCGGCGGTATAAACCCGTGCGCTGCCCGTCGTCCGTTCGGCTTGGCAGAATTTTTTTTTTTTTCATCCCCCACCCCCACCCTTCCGAAAACTCGAAGCTTATTTCCCAACGTGTCGGGGCCGGTGAGGCTTTTGCCGCTGAATTTTGCTCTCGACGTTGGCGATATAGCGTTCTCTGGACGTTTCGCAGACCTCTCGCGCGCGAGAGCCCGAAGAATAGACGCCACTCAATTTTCAACTTGAAAACTTTTCCTCGGCCGCCCGCCTGTGTGATACACGCCTGTAAAACTCTTCGGTATGCCTCCCCCATCTCCACTTTCTTCGCGTCCCGTTAAACTCTCAGCGGCGGCTATGCACGACCGTTAGAAAGTCTCGGATATCCACTTCCTATCCAAACTTTATCTTTTCGCGAAAAGACTACGACACGTCCAGCTGTTTCATCGTTACATATCATTCTCCGATAATGATATATCTATTGAGACGCCAAATGAAAATATAGGAATTTGTGGGGCAAAATGGACACGGAGCGCAAAGCGTGAAATTTGCTGAGTTTTTTTTTATTTTTTTTTTATTAAAAGTAAAACGCAGATAAATAATAAAATAAGAATAAAATGAGTTGATACGATAAATAATAATAATATCTCTTTTAAATAAATAATAATATTAATTTTATCAGTAAATAATGAAATTTGAAAAAACATTTGGTAAAAATAAAATAAATATCAAAGTGGAATTAAAATATTACAAATTTAATGGGGGTTTTTATATTTTTATTTATTTTATACATTTTTTTAGAAAATTTTACCTCATTTTTTTTTTTCTATTATTCCTGTTTCTATAAGCCGATTTTGCCCCACTCTCTGCCACATCGTTCCGTGTGTCCAGAAAATAACAAAAACTCATCGGAAATCCGCTTGTCTCTCGACTTCATTAAATTCTCGTCAAGCAAATTAGTAGTCAGATACTCGAGAGCTCTATCATTAAATCCCAACAAAGTATTGGTTATTGATTTCTTTTTTTTCCGCCTCTCGCGTGATTCTCGGATTACTTTCGTTATCCGTGGAATAAAGCTGAAAAGTACTTTGCACGCTTGAATGATGTTATCCTTCTTTTCAGTATAAGAGGGCAAAACGCAAATTAGTAACGCGAGGACAGTCGCGACAGTGAATCGCTATATAGCGCAACCCCGTCGTGGGCGGAGCCCATCTCCGCTTGTGCCGAGGGAATTGCCGCCGGCATGTACTATCGCCCCGTCCCTTTTGTCGCTGTCGCCTCTCTCTGCCGAGCTGCATATCCGATGTCTCTCGATAATTGCGTTGAGCAAAGAGATTCGTCGTAGTGACGGCGGTAAGCGGGTTCTCAATTCTGATAGATTTCACCCTCTGACATATCGCGGCGCCAGCAACGATCTAATAAAGTTCACGAAAATCCTTCAGACTTCAAACACCTTTGAAAGCCGTACAGTGGACAAAAAGATGGCGATAAATTTTTGATGAAAATCCCGTTACCGCTCTCGCGTCTCTCGCTCTCCGGTGTTCCGTCGTCGTAAACCCACTTTTAGCATAAGCGAGAAAACGTTGGATACAAGAAAATCCATAAAACCGACTTTATGTCTTGAGAGGCAACGAGATCGATTGAGTAAACAGAACGAGACTGTAATAGGACACGCTAGGAGGGCTCTTATAGAGGTCTCTATTAGTTCGGTATACCACCCTTGTTTACTGTTGCTGTATTGTATGTGTGTGTATATAAATATATATGTATGAGAAAAAGTATTAAAAGTCGGAAGAGTCAATGGCATCCCCGTTCCCAGTTGGTTCTACAAGTTTGATAAGAGCGAAAAATAGAAAAAAAAAAAAAATTGACAAATTCTATCGAATTCGTATTTAGATCGTATACATCGAAATATGTTGCCGGGAATATTTGGAACTCTTCCATTTCGGAGAAAAAATTGCAAACCTCTCCATCACACTTTTTTTAACGCTCTTTATCGCTCTTTAAATACCCAAAGATAAAACAATTTTGAAACATCGTCAGATACCCTCTTTTCCGGATTTTCTCCCGTACAGCACGAGAGATACGCAAATTTCCACATACTTCCATCAGGAAGGCAATGTCCCTTTTTTTGATGCCGAAAAAGCGTCACTCCTCGTAAAGTAGGTCATCCAGAACATTTTTCGTCACTTATATCAAACTTATCGAAAAACGTGGTAGTCGTTACCGCGCAGAGGAGACCGGGGCGTGTTGTAACACGGCGCAAATTGAAATCGCGCTGTAAAGAAAACGGAGGTTTCACGCAGTGGGTATTCTACTCGAAGAAGTTAAAATGCGTATGCATTCCAATAGTGCGCGTAGCACGTGCGATATTACGATCAGTAATTCCTTAGAGTGCCATATTCACCGCCTGAAACCTTCGATTTTATTACAGTTTGCGTTCGACTTCCTTGTGTTTTAAATAGCCCCGGTCTTCCCTACTTGAACGAAAAAAAAAAAGTTTTTTTTAGCACCGCGCAACCTATTCCATCATTTCCGGCACTCTAATATACCGGAAATGAAAGTTTTAGTCGATGTTTTACTTTCAGTTCAATATTAGAGAGACCGGAATTAGTCGAAACAAATGCTGTAAAGAATTGAAGATTTCACGCAGTGGATATGGTATTGTAAGGAATTACTTACGATGATATGAACTCTAAATACTTCGAGTTTCATATTCGCTAATTAATTTTTTTTTATTTTTTTGTATTGTGTCTGTGGCAATTAACTCCGATCTCCAAATACCCCGAATAATAAAAAAAAGACGTTTGTTTCTGGCGATTGAGCGACGAGAAGTCTGCTGGTTCGTTGAACAAACATTCGTTCACTATATTTGCTTGGAACTCGATATTCGCGATTTAGGAACTCGTGGCACTTCAGGGGAACTTCAGGAGGCAGCAGAACGAAAGCATGTGTATATATAGCGGCGTGAAGGAATTTGGTCTAAACAGATGTCCGGTTCCTCCGCGACAGCGCGTGTGCCACACGTGCGATTTTCGGACTCGTCGATTCGGTTCGCTGGCGCGATTTTCAATTTACCTTCTCATTGCCTCCTCTCGTTAGCCGCATAGTTCCCCTGTAGTCTCGCAACGCTTATATTATCGTCAATATTATGAATAATGTCAACGATCAATCGGTGACTCTGTTAATTAACGATTTGTACCAATTACGAAGTTGCGTGAATATTGTACGGTTAGGTAACTGGAGTTCTCGTTGGGTGACCGCTTGTTGCGGTGAGTGAGCGGCCTGGATAGTTTCGGCGTAAAGGAGGCAACTCTCGGTAGGACGCGGACACCGGCGATATATATACGACAACGTGTTTAAAGTTTAAACTCTACGTGCGGAGAAGGAGAAATACGCTCCGTTCTATAATAGTCGCTGTGCATGGAGAGTGTGAGAGCAGGAAGAACAGACGAGGGGTACTAACGGTGCCAGCAACTACTACGGACAATTACCAAACGGGTACCTCCGGTTGGTTCATGTTAACGGCCATTTACGCCCGTGCTTTATCACAGTTAGAACGATTCTACGTCGCACAATGTACGATCTCTTTAACCTAAACCATTGCGCCGAAACGAAATGCTTAAGCCGGCGTTGGTACTGCACCGGAAGGTATCTGATACATCGCCGTAATAAATACATTCTCTACAAGACCTTTGTTCTACAAGATAGAAATAACGTTGAAAGGATGTCAAGATTATGTTTCGATGTTGGGAATTATCGTAGAGAAGACCGGGGCAGGTTGGACCACGAGAGCAGGAATACACGCAGTACGGTTGTTTCAACTTGCCCCGGTCTCCATTAGGGCCCCTCTTGGATCCTCCCTTGAGACCGGGACTAGTTGGAATACTGAGCAAGAACACCCACAATAAGGGTGTTCCGACTTACCCCGGTCCCCCCTAAAGCTGCCTTAGAATTCCTCCCTGGAGACCGGAACAAGTTGAAACACGGATCAAAAACATACGCAGAACGGTTGTTTCGTTTTGGCCCATGTTTCGATTAGCCACGATCTCGCCTATGGCTTTCCTAGGGTCTCCCCTAGAGACCGGGGCAAGATGAACCACGGAGCAAGAACAACCGCAATAAGGGTGTTTCGACTTATCCCGGTCCGCCTTAAGGCAGTCTTAGGGTACCTCCCTAGAGACTGAGAAAAGTTGGAACACGGATCAAAAACATACGCAGAACGGTGGTTTCGATTTGCCCCATGTTCGATTAGCCACGATCTCGCCTATGGCTTTCCTAAAGTCCCTCCAGAGACCGGGGCTAGTTGAAATGCGGGGTAAAAACTAAAGCTCCACAGTTGCCAGAGGCAAGTTGTTCACTTGCCTCCTGATTCGACTAGCACCGGCCTCCTTTAGGGCTTTTCTGAGGTCTCTCCTAGAGACTGGGGTCAGTTGAAACACGGAACAAGGACGCCCGAAATAAGGGTACAGTCCAAGCTCCGTATTCTTAACTCCCCTTAACTTAACCGATCCTTTATTTTAACTCGTTACCATGACAACGAGTTCCCTTAACTGTATTTCCCCTGAGTCCGTTTGCCCCCTCCAAGGAGAGCCTATTTCGACTTGCCACGGGCCGCCCAAAGGCTGACTTAGAGTTCTTCCCCAGAGACCGGGGCTAGTTGAAACACGTGGCAAACACGCAAGTACTACGATTGCTTTCATTTCCCTCCTGATTCGACCAGCACCGGCCTCCCTTAGGGCTACTCTGGGGTCCTCTCCGAAGACCGGGGTCAGTTGAAACGCGGATCAAAAACATACGCGATACGGTTGTTTCGATTTGCTCCATGTTTCGATTAGCCGCGAACTCGCGTATGGCTTTTCTAAGGTCCCCCCTCACAGACCGGGGCTACTTGAAACACGGCTTAAGAACACAACTGGTAAGGGTGTTCCAACTTGCCTATGTTTCGACTAAATCCACTCTCCTTAACATTGAAAAAAAAAAAAATCATCAAAATCCCCCATTGAGCCACTTGGAGGGATGTTGAGCTTCAGGAGCAAAACATCTAAAAATATCCGAAAAAAAAGTCTTCACTCGTCCAGAAATCATTACACGAATCTGAAGATCATTCCTATGTTTTTATCTCTTCGTATAAAAAAGACATTAACTTGAATCGTTATCCATAAACCGCAGACACATGGCTATTAGTTCGAGAACGAAGAACACGAAACGAGAGACATTTGCTCTGATGGGTGTTTGAAAAGAAAAAAAAAAAAAGAAGGAAAGGAAAAAATCACCAATTGGTTTTTCCGCCTCTCTCGGCATTTCCGCTCTCGAATAACTCGTCCGTGACTCATCGCATCGCTTCGCCACACATTTCCGATGCCCAAGGTCCTACGCATCGAAATTTACATCGCCCCCAAGCAGGCGGCGTCGAACTATTTTGAAATGAAAATAGGCACCGAACCTCGAGAGTGAAGACCTCACAGTTTCGTACACCAACTCGTTCGACTCTGTCCGAGAATTGCAGAACGACCCAACTAACTCCACTAACACCAGCGCGCCGGAGGGGTGGATATGTAGCCATCACATTCGTCAACTCGAGGCAGCGAAGCGTATTCTCATCTCGTATATAATAAAAGAAGATATCTCCCATTTCAAAGACGCACTCTCACTCGCATAGCCCTCGGTCAGTGACGCTCACACGAAGATTCGTGTCAAGATCAACGCTATATAACACGCGAAGCAAGAAAAGCGAATACCAAAGGGGGGGACTGCTAGTAAGAGAGAAAGGCACAAAACCGAGAGTAATGCCGAACGGGGGGAGGAGATTATAACTTGTTCGAAACGATCGCGTTTATTTTCACGAGTTTGAAGCCGGAAAGTAAACTCGTAAAGTACAACGTAGTACACAGTGCAATGTGCAGACTATATCGAGTTCAAAGTTTCGCGCGTGCATAACTTTTGGTCCAACAGCCTCGAAACATCTTTCCGCCGACTCATTAATTTCGAATAATTTACTAAGCTCGTCGTTTAAATACGAATGTTTTTTTTTTCTTTTTTTAAGCAAAAGATCGCGGATAAAATTTTTGCGTATATTTTTTTTTATCGCTATTTACACTGCTATATACATTATGCACATATTTATTCATTGCCGAGCAAAGGATTCCGCATCGGCAAGCTTTTTCTCATGTTCCCTCTCGACGGAACTCTACGAGCGAGAGATGCATACAATAGACACTTGACCCGCCGCGCGACGCCGAGCCTCGTAAAGTAGACCGTGAGAGAAACGCCGACGGGGTAAGCGGGGGAGAGAAATGAAGCAAAAAATTTTTTAAAAATTTCAAAAAGCATACAGAGACGAAGGGGTTTAGAGAAAAAAAAAAGATCAGCATCACAAGATTCGCAGTTCCCCAGCGGCGTATTAAAAAAGAAAATGCGCCAACTGTGACATCGGCGCTGGGAGAACGAAATCGTCGTGTGGTTTATATGTATTTTCGGAATGATGACGAGAAGGCAGAGGCATTCGCGTTCGCATTGCGACTCCACGCAATTAGTGAGAAATGCATAACCGGAGATGCTCCGTCGCTGCTGTTGCTCTCAATGATGTATAGTTATAGTATGTGTTATCCACGCAAAATGTACAATTACACGGTGGCTGGTGATACGATAAAATGAAACTTCGTCGTCGGTGTTGCATTATTTTGTATTATATTTATTTGTTTCTTTCGCGTCTCGTACTCGTGTAAGTGTCGTGTTTAACTTCGCGTAAAAGAAAAACGATTTACCTCTGTTATAGATGAATTCTCGTTAACATTCATTTAAGTATATCGCGCAGTCATTTCTCATTCACTGCGAAGCGAAATCGTTTTCCGACATGAAAAATTTCCTTTTACTTCTGTAAACGTTATTTCGAAGGAATTGTATGTATATATGTATATAACTTTTCTTTTTGTGTAAAGAAAAAGAAGGAAATTAAATTTGCACATCGCTTCATCATCTTTTTTATAATAAATGTATGGAAAAGAAAAATTAACGCAAATTACTTTCTTGAAAACTCATTGATCTTTCGATAAGTTGATTAACCGTTAAATTAATATGTTATCGCTGCAATCAAATATTTAAGGAGATGGAGAATTGCTCTTTGCGTCTTAATATTTAATAGGAAATTATTAACTCCTCGGTAAGTCGAATTATCGTTAAACGAATATAATATTCCTGTAATAAGATATTTACAAAAATAGACGAATTCATTTAATTTCCATCGCTGTTTTTCCGAAGAAACTTCATTTCTTTATCCGAACAAATAATCAAGAAAATTACTTAATTTTCAGCGAAACGTTATTAATATTTCGATAAGCAAATTCCGGGCGTTACGCGAATGCGCTATATTGTCGTAATTAGATATTTTCCGAGTGGCCGCACGCGCGGGCAATAAAACATCGCGAATGAGCTTTCTTCCCACGAATAAATCGTAAATTTTCTGAAAGGCGTCGAAACAATTTAGATCGTTGATGAAAGCACGTAGAATTAAATTGCACCCTCTCCGCTGTAACTGCTATAAACGTTGCGAATCTGACCGCAACTCATCGCACTCTCGAGCGCATCAAAGCCAAAGACGCGAGTGTCGGAGTGTAAACTACATATTCCGCTGTGTGCATATATTTGCCGGGTTTCAGGTGAATCCCGAGCTCTACAACGTCGATGTTTCTGGCCGAAACCCCCCCTCGTCGTTAATCACCTATCGATTATTCCGAAACTCGTTGCTTCGCGGGTGTTCTACGGGTACTCGAACTTTGCTGATGAGCAAACCGGTACAGTGATTCCGCGTCCGAAATAACGATCGATAATTACTTATCGTAGTTAAAAAAAAAAAAAAAACATGTCGTATCGCCGTTAAAAAAAAAATAGTATATTCGTATTTTAATGACTGGCAAACAACTGTACTGTTCCGGGGCGCTGAAAGTATATAAAACGAAATCCGATGAAAAAAAAAAAAAAAGATCGAAGAAAAAAATGAGAAAAAAGAGAAATCGAACGATATAGAGTCAAGTGGAATAAATTTACGAGCGACAGTGATGGAGATTGATGCTGCAAGTAAAGCGCGACGGAGATAGGTGACAAAGCGTCTAAGCGAGAGAGGGAACAAGTTGCTCTGGGAACTCTATATACAGTTATACGAGAGTTTGAAAGTTACGAACTGGTAGAACGACGACGAAGGAGAGAGGGGTGGATGGTTGCTGGAACTGATGAGGGCAACGGCGTCAACACCGAGAGAACGGCGATAGAGGGAGAGTTACAGGCGAGCGCCTCCCTCCCTCCTCCTCCCCCGCAGGTACAGAATTACTCATGCCCCATGTATTGACTTGCTAATGGGGCAAAATTTGCCATTCAAATCTTTATTCGCTTCCTGACCGAGTCCTCCCCCCTCGACGTCTCCTCCGAACCGAAGCGTGCGGCGCGGCATCATTTCACCCCCCGTCGACTATTAACCGCGCATTATATCGACGAGGGTAGTGTTTTTTTTTGTTGTTGTTTTTATCGGACGATTTTGCAAAGATAAACAACGCACGAGAAATAAATGTGATTGATAAATTATGCGACCCTCGTGTTTGCGTCTAATTACTACCGCGTTAACGCAATTTATTAAACTGTAAAATCGTCGGTCCGTTACGATATTTCCGATACATTGAAAGATAGAAAATGTAAATAAGAGAAAAAAAAAAAGGGATATGATTCATGATAAATCATGCGATCCTCGTGTTTGCGTCTAATTACTACCGTGTTAACAGAATTCATTAGACTGTAAAATCGTCGATGCGTTACGTATATTTTCGATGTATTGAAAGATGTAAATAAGAAAAAAAAGGAAACGATATGATTGATGGACGATGTAAGCGTTATGTTTATACATAATTAGGACCTTATTGACACGTGGAATATTGCCGATGAAAGAAAAAAAAAAAAAAAAAAAAAATTTTAAATAACTAAGTAAACGGTGTAAGTGATAAATTATCCGAGCGTCGTACTCGTGTCTACTTACGTTTTCATTAACGTCAATGACTGAAGTCTACAATCTCCAGTACGTTGAAATATTTCCAATTAATAAAACAAATTAAAATTTAAATAACCAAAAAAATCGTCGTGATTGATGAATCGTCTGAGAGTCATATTTGTGACTAATTATACTTTCATTACATTTAATGACTGAATTCGCGATCGCGAATATGTTGCATTATTTTCGATAAATAAAAAAGAAAAAAAGCATAACTAACAAATTAATTAGATAAAATCGGTAAATAACATAACCATAATATCCGTAGTTAATTACGATTTCATTAACACGAATGATGGAAATGATCAGTCGCAATATATTGAAATAATCCGGACGAATAAACAAAAACATAACAAACGAAACGAATCGTTGTAATTGATAAATTATTCGCCATGCATTTGGTTGTTTATGCTTTCATTAACGCGTATTATTAAACGGCAGAGTCGACAATATGTTTTGTTGTATTCCCGACGAATATTTGGGTGTATAAGCGGCTTTGGGTTAGCAATACCGCCGTTAGAACAACGCGGAGGCTTATTCTGCGTTGTATATCGATCGTTTGTGATTAAGTGATTGTTGCGCATATATAGGTATACAACACGAGATGCGATGTAACGCCAACGGAAGAAATATATAGATATTCGTACGGTTATGTATATGGAAAGCACGTACCGGTGATATATACGGAATAAACAGAAAGCGAAAGTGCATATATACCAATAGCATGGATGGGGAGGTATAACTCACCGAAGGATATGAGACCGCTGTTGAGCATCGAGAGCTTTATCTGACTTGGAATCGAAGCGAGACTGTGGCCGGGATTGAGATGACGCTTCCTCGGTGGTTTCTCCGGTGTCCTTGGGGCGCTTCTGCTTCTGTGGTGATTATGGTGCTTCCTGTGCGAATGCGAATGTGTGTGGGAACCGGCCGCCGTCGACGCAGCCCCTGTCGTTCTGTCGGACGCCACGCTGCTTATGCCGACGACTCCACCCCCCGTTGATTGTGTCCTTAGCGAAGACATTTTTTTTTTTTTTTTTTTTTTTCACCCTTTACTTATATCTGCGAACATTAGCGTTATAAATCAAAATTAGTCATTTAAGCGA
The DNA here is from genome assembly GCA_934046635.1 of Buathra laborator. Taxonomy (NCBI): domain Eukaryota; kingdom Metazoa; phylum Arthropoda; class Insecta; order Hymenoptera; family Ichneumonidae; genus Buathra; species Buathra laborator. The sequence goes on from OW203892.1 coordinate 17,259,923, forward strand.
AAAATTTGTAAACGCAAAACAAAAATAAGGAAATTTTCTAAAAAATTTGAAAAAAATTGAAAAAAAAAAAAAAAAATACAGATTACCCATTGCGATTCAATATGCAAGTATTTTTGAAATTATAATGCAATTTTTAACAAATAATTGTGTCCATTTTTTTTCGTATTTTACCGTAATTTTAGTTCAAAATTAATAATTTTATTAATAATAATAACCAATTATTATTATTATTGTTATGAATTTGTTTTTCAAGTTTTACCTCGAATTTTAATCAATTATTTGTTACATACAAAATTGCCAAGAAACAGGAATAAAATTTAAATGATTAAAAATGCCTTTGACACCGTTCACCCAACTTTTTTGTTATTTACTTTTTAATCACTTTTTTTCGATTTATATAAAAAATAGACGGTAAATATTCAAAATATTAGCTTCGATCATAACCGGATTTGCAGATTATAAAATTTTCTTTTCGTTATCGTCTCTCATCTCCTGTCGCACCGCTGTCTGATGCATAATTTTGTCAGGCAAGCAATCGTGAAAATAATTCAATTTAACCGGAGGAAAGTAGACGCGCCGCTTGGGTTTGTAGTGTGCGCCGAGCAGTTTAGTTTGACTGAACGCTTTCGCGCGCTCCCGTCGACGTCAAAACTTTTCGTTCCGATCGACGAACGTCCCGAAGATCCGACGAAAGTCGATTAGAAACTTTGCGTCGCTCGCCGTTCTCGTTTTCCCGCTACAGTCTCGTCTATTCTCCGATGCATTATTTTTCTCCCGCATCGCGGGATACAACGCGCAGCCCTATCTCGCGAAAGAGGAAGACGAGAGAAACGGAGAGTGAGAACGGCACCGCGGAGATGAAAACGACGACGTCAGCTTGTTGCCAAAGTGTTTCTGGCCTCCGATCCAAGAATGTTATATTTGACAAAAACATTCGGTCGTTCCTTTCATCGTGAATTTTCAGCGTAAATACGTGAACGAAGTGCGTGACGCTTTAAAGTCGTAATAATTCCGCGGCGGCCGAGTGACGAAAAAAAAAAAAAAAACAACGATTTTATATCAAATAAATCGCGAAGCGAGTTGCGTCAGGGTGAACTTATGCGCATCGCAATAGTTTGCATCGATGCCAATGCAAAACAAATATCTGCGAATTTTATCGATTGTAATTAATATACGTGAAACCAAAAATTAAATCAGTAAATTTTACGATATCAACGATCGAGCCGTCTACTCGTCTCGCGGCAAGAAAAACTTTAGCAACACATTTTCTCCCCGAGACAAGTCAGTCCGAGACTAGTAGCAATATTCGGTAAGAATTTCACTGCGGTACTACATCGACGACAAAGCGATGAATGTAGTCTCCGCCGGAGCCAACTGGCAACGAGTATTCGTTTCGCGAGAGCTCTGCAACAACGTATACTTTTCTACTATGAATATTAATAAAATGTAACGCCGAGTTATTTTTTCCTCTGTACTATTTGCCTTTTTTGTACGAAAAAAAAAAAAAAACAAAAAAAAAAAGTTTGTTAAAAAAAAAAACCTTTAAAGGGCTTCAACTCCGCGCGCGAGATATAACGAAGGGAAAATGAAAAATAAATACTCGTAGAAAAGAAGAAGAACTGAGAGAGTAAAAAAAAAGCTTCCAAGGTTTCCGGGTCGAGTAGCCCACGGGGCAAAATCGCGAAAGCTATTTAAAAAAAAAAAAAAAAAAATCGTGCGCTCGCGTGTTTAGTTAGAGAACGACCCCCGCTGTCGTTTCTCATCAGATTCCGGCTGTTCTCGCCGGTGCTTTTTTCGTACCCCGCACCCGATCCCCGAGGTCGGTTATTGACCAGTCGACGTGACCTCCAAATTCTATCCTGTCGACGCCTCTCCCTCTCTCTCTCTCAGCGTTAACTCTTTCTTTGCTCCGAAAGCTCTCGCGACTATCGTTGTCCATTGAAATTTATGGTTCTCTCTATGTTTCCGAAACTAGCATATTTCATCCCCTTTCGGTACAGTGTCGCACACACATTGCCGTTAAAAGCTTTTACTCGGGCAATCCGCGAAGCTAGACGCGTACAGAACGTTGGGGACCGCTGAAGAAAAATAGAAGATCCGCGAAGCCGCTCTCACCACTTTGGTCTATATAAGTACGATATATATATACATATATATACAAAAGATCAGCAAACTCCAGAGGCCGAGAACGTGCACTTCCCTGTGCTTTCGTCGACGTTTCGACCGCCTCTTCGAAATTGAGGAAAACCGAGTTGTGCTCCGCACTTCGCGGATAGTACCTTCCAGTGAAGCAGAGAGAATCGAATTTTCCATTTGAAACTAAAATTGGCCATAGAAGAGAATCGAATTTTGTGCGCCTTACAGGATTTCATTAGACTCTTCGAGTCGCGTTCTTGTATCATATATATACGAAACTCACCAAGTCGTCCGAAAAAAAAAAAACTCCGACGAGAATACACTTGACGTTTGACAATTCATATTTTTTCGTCGATATTTCTTGTAAAAAGAATATATTGGCGTATGTATACCCTGTAGCGTCACGCCACGTAATTTTTTTTTTTTTTTTTTTAAGTAATTGGCGTCGAGACGCTACCGCGTCTCTTGATTAATCAGAATTGAAAAAACCCCGTGGAATTTTTTTAATCAAATACAATATGCAAGAAATATAATGCAAATAGATCGCGAATTTATTTTTAAAAAACATAATCCGCATCTATTCGACATATATATATTAAATAAAATATATATATATATAAAAATTAGAAAAAATAAAAAATTTATTTTAAAAATTTTTAAAATTAATATGAGAAAATATAATAATGAAGTAATAATAGAGAAAAACTAATATAATACGAACGGATAGAGAAAACATTGAATATATTGAAAATATAGATTTTTGCCGGAATCGTTTCGTTTTATATAAAATATTATTAAGTGTATATTTTCGATGTATTCCATGACTTCCATACTTTTATGAGAAAAATGTCGCGAGTTTAATTTACTTCCGATTAATGGGAAACTGCATAGAAAATGTGATCTTTCGGTACGTTGGAGAGGCAGGAAGAAAAAATGAGCTGCCGAGACGCAATGAGCTTACGACAGGATCGCGCAATCAATGTCCCCGCGCGGTATTGTAGCTTAATATAATGTAACAGGTTCTGCCGTGTCAGGTGACGCGAATGGGAAGCATATTTCAGACTATATCTACGTCGGCGAGGTATTAAAAAAAAAATCAATTATTATTATTGTAATTTCTAAAATAATAACGGAACCTCTTTGCCGCCTTTAAATTCAAATACGCGGTGAAAAATTATGAGTTCCGAGAAGTACCGATGAATTGGAAAAACGTATATCGAGTTCGGTCGACAAATTTTTTTTTCACGGTCAACTATTAATTTTTCCAACTCATATTTTTATTTCATCACTTAAACGACTTTCGTTTTATATAATCGTACAAAGTTTGCCAAAGCTTTTTTTTTTTAATATCGACGCGGTTTGCAATATATACCCATCGGCAGTCGTCAACAACGGGGCGGCGGGTAGGACCTCTCGACAGTATGGCTTTTACCTCGCTATTATTATACTCGATAGCAACGCGCGCGTAAACAATTGAGAAACTTGAAGATCGACGAACAGCGTTCGCGATGTTTAACAATGTTTGTTACAAAATCACAGTCGAGTCATTCGTATAATTAAGGGTTTGGCAATTCATTCAACGCCATTTAATTGAGACGACAAGCGAGAGTCGTCGGGGATCCCGAGAGTTCTATATTCATGCGTTTTATGTGTCGATATAAATGAATTTAGCCGATGCTCAGCGCGCGAGAGTTCTACGAAAATTCTTCATCGGTATTCGGCCTCGTCAACGATTATAAATACATTCTCTACGCTAGTTTTCGTTACTCGGTCGTAAAAAAACTATAATAGGCTATCGCTAGACCGATATTTATTTATAATAATGATAATAATCTTTATATGAAATTTTTTTTTTTCCTAACCTCACTTTTAATTATTTTAATTCGGTTTATCGTGCATTAGTTTCTTACATAACAGAAATACATTTCGATCGTATTTCGTTTCGCAGACGCCGGATAAAATCATCCCGTTGAACGGGCCACGAGTATTTGGGCGTTGGTTAATGTACTAAATCAATTTTCCTTCGCGACAGGAGCCGATATCAGTTGAAGGTGATGTGATATATCACCTTATCTGTATATAACGTGTGTATATGCTTTATCGCTGTATAGAAACATTAATTCCATCGACGCTTGCGAGAGAAGAGTTTCCGCGTTACTCGATATTCCATCTCGTATCGTAGGCAACGCGGGGACTCTAGAACCCCGAGGACTCTGTCTCACACGTGTCACTCGCTGCCGGTTCCCTCGACATTCCCAGCTGTCACGTCGAACGAGAAATCGCATGCATCTCCGGCTTTTCGAGTATATCCGCTTTTACGTACCACATATATATATATATGTATGTATGTACATGTATACGCGTGTGTGTAAACGATACTTCGCGGCGATAAATCGAATGAACGGTTAACATTTTTCTAAAACTTCCAATCTCCCATTGACAGGAGATTTTTATGCAATTTATTCGTTTTATTTTAATTCACTGCCATTCGTAACATTGACGAGGAAACTATGTTTTTTCGTTGAATTTTTTAAAAAATCGAGAAAAAGTTTCGGAAAAGTGAAAGATCGAAAAAAAAAATATATATATATAGTAACTCACCGAAGAGGATGGTTTGCGATTTCACTCACGTCCACTGAGTTCACGACACCAATAAACCACAGAGAGCAACGATCCACTCGCATCGATCATGCACCGGAACTGCTTATCTTTTTTTCCTTTCGTTTTCCACACAGAGTTTTATTTTTTTATTTTGCTACTCGAACCGCTCGTAAATCTTTAAATAATTCACTGGATTATTCGATTGAACCCGAAGTGACACTTGAGGGTTCGAAGGCGAAGGAACAAAAATAAAATTATACGTCTTTTCCGTTCTCTTAACCTCGCCGTCGATCGTAACACGAGAGAACTATGAGGGTCGTTGCACCGGTCAAGATTGATTCGTACTCGTTGCTTTCATATTATATACAAGCATAACAATTTGTCATTGCACACCTTGGTCCACACGTTTCTATCTTTGTTTTTAATTCATCAAATATTCTACACAATGAATAATCATAATATCTCAATATCCCGCGGAAAAAAACACTTCGACAATCGAAACACTTCGAAAACACTAAAAAAAAAATAATATACACACAAGTGACGTTCGTACTTTTGGTATCGTGGAAAAAAAAACACACACACAACACGTACGATATAATGAAATATTTTTCGTCGATTGTGCGTTCACAGTTTCGGCGTTGATGATGCGTCGAAAAATTCCAATAAGAACTACTAAGAAGCACTGAAATAAGTGAAAGTATAGCCCAAGTACAAACGCTAAGAATGAGCGGTGGGATATATAGGGAGATAGATAGAAGTGAGGAAGTAGGGGTTGGGTCCAAGGGGGGTATGCGCGAGGTTGCGCGCGCGCGCGCGCGTACACTCGACAGCAGTCGTTGAAGAACCGGCACGGGGGAGAGGAGAGTCAGCGACACGGCGTGCACTGTCAAGAAGATTTTTGCGCTTGTAACAGAGCGCGATATATATGTTTATATAAATATATATGTATATATATATACAGAGAAATAAAAATGAACAATGCAGAGAGACAGATAGAATAAGTATCTCGAGATCCTTCCAGCGACGTAAATTCGCGTGAGGTGAGGTGAGAGAAAAACGTTCGAGTGGCGGGGCGGGTGGAGTGGAGGGGGAAGGAGACGACGGTTAGCAGTCCCGCGCGAGCCAGGCTAGTGCGCGCGTTCAGGCCGGATGGGTTGCCCGCGTTTTCGGTAGTACGTACTACTCGGATACTCTGTGAGAGACTGGCGACTACGAGTCAACCGCTCGTCGACGGCGGCGTCCGCGCGCCGTTCAGGATGCTGCCCGATGGGTGGGTAGGTAGGTGCTTCGCTGGCTCGGCAGCGCGGCGTCGCCGACTGCGAGGGTGGATGGGGAGAGACCGCGGCGGCGGCAGCACCACCGGCGACGGTTTTCCTCGCGAGGGCGTGGCCCCCACGTCTCTGGCGGCGGATGTGTTCACGGATGCTGCTGCTGCCGCTGCTGCGATCGCGATACCCCCGCGCGTTTAAGAACAGAGAGAAATGATAATAAAGAGAGACATATAGAGGGGTCAAGAAAAGGAATATACTATTATGATGATACATTGTTGGTTAGAGATTTCGACACATCGTACTATTAGATTAGTAGCAGAATAGACGAGCTCCGGGAAGGAGGTACCGGGGGAATAAAGCGCAGAGAGAAGAGATACATCAGCTGACCGGAACAGCATACTAAGAGACTTGACCGAGGTCACGGACTCTCGGACTATCGTAGAATCTTTTATGCTCCGCTTAACTATTACGATACCCATTATAATAAAACGCTTCAAAGGAACGCCGGAATGAAAATTTCGAGAGAACAATTTCTCGGTGCAGTTCGAATTCGATGAATTTTTTAAATTGAAAATTACACTTGAAGACTTTTTTTCGTAAAATAGTCGTGAAACTTTAATTCGGAGATGAAAAACTTGAATTAAAATAAGAATCGGACTATTGTATAATCTTTTGTGCACCGGCCAGGCGAAAATAATACGTTACCCATTGTAATAAAACGCTTTAAAAGAACGCTGAATCGAAAACTTCGAGAAAATCATTTCTCAACGGACTTTTATTTCGATCAATTTTTTTCAATTGTTACCTAATATTGTATTATTTTTTTCGTAAATTCCTCGCAAATCGTGATTTTTTATGTAAAATTTTTTAATTCGAATAAAAAACGATGTAAAAAGTGAAAGATCGAACAAATTTTGAATATTAAGTGATATGCGAGAGTCGAGGGCATTATAACCTCTCTATTGATGCTACAACGCGTATCGACTTTATACACGTATAGTCGAGTAGGTTCGTGAGGTTAAAAGATAATAAAAAAAGGTATTCATACATGTACCACCGAAAGAGGGTTCTACTACTACTTCTGCCACTGGCGTTACTACTTCTGAAGCCGGTAGTCGTCTCGGCTTGAGTAACTCTACCGTAACCGGTAGCATGTACCGCACAGATAGACCGCGGTCCGCCGGGTACTCCGGGCTCTCGACCAAGAGAGTCTCAAGAAAATTAGAATTCAACTGTTTCTGGCAACTGGCCTCTTGCCTCCCTCCCCCCTCCTCCGTATAGACTCCGCAGTGTTACGGACGAATATCATTTTATTATTCCTTTGACATATATACTTTTTTTGCATTGTCGACGAAATCTACAATTCTATGCGGCTGCGTGAAAATTGTTAACAAATTTATATCATAATTAAATCACAATGTTTAATTAATAAAATTCGAATTATTTCTCCTCTCCATTCTCTGTATTCGTCTAAAAAAATAGATCGAAAAATTGTACGAAAAAAAAATAAAATTTGGTTAATTCGACATTTTGAATTAATCCTTTAACTCACCTTATAGCCTAATCGCTATATTGGTATCTTTCAAATTATTTTCATTAATTCGCATTATAAAAAAATTCAATAGAAATTTAAACCGAAATTATTGAATTTTTTTTTTTTTTCGTCTTAAATAGTAGATATTGTACATTTTTGAAATGGATCGTTCGATACACACATATTTCGATGCAGAAACGCATCGGTATAGTTTAGATTTTTTAATTTTAACTTTCACTTTTTTCTTTTGACACAATGAGAAAGAATTTTGTTAATTGAATACTCCGAATTAACCCTTTAACTCCTACTGTCGCGTAAATGCGACAATGATAAAAGTGGGATTCCTCCAAATATAGGGCCTTTAAATTTCATAAAAAAAAAAAAATTCAATCGAAATTCTTGAATTTTTATTTTGTTTCCATTTAAACGATAAAAATCGTGATTTTTTTTGGAAAGCAATATTTCTCACATAATTCAATGCCGAAACATGTCGGGGTAGTTGAATTTTTCTTTTTTTTTTCTAAGATAAAGAGTTTTGGTCGCTATGCGATAAATATCTCTATATATATTTTTTTTTCGACGCGACGATGCGTCGAGACTTTATGGGCAAAGATCGGTCAAAGAGGACGGGATGAGGCGTATGAATTTGACCCAATTGAAACGGCAAATTATAGAGTTACACATACGAGTCGTGTATATTCTGCATGATATATGTAGGTAGGTATATCCCCGTCGCGGCCAAAGACAGACGGATATAGGATAGTAAGGTGGGAGAAAAGAAGAAGAGACGAAGACGAGAGAGGAAAGACATACGACGCGCCCGGTCCATCGCGGACAGCCCGCGCTCTCGGCTCCGTTCGTCGGACAAGGTTAAGCGGCGACCCTCGAACTTATAAATACGTAGATACCTATAACGACGAAGCACAACGTCCTACAAGAAAACGTCGAAGATATATATCCGCTCGGCGGCCCAAGTTACACAGTGACGCGGCGGATATGCGGTTAGGTGTTGCTCTCTCGTCGAGAAACGAGAATGATTGCCAAAGCTCGCAAGAGAGTGGCTGAGATCGAGACGAAAGAAAAACACGAAAAAAAAAAAAAAAAAAAAAAAAAAAAACATCGCGATGCGTGATTCGCGACCACGTTGACGATTCTTGACGTCTTCGTCGGGAGACGGAATAAGTTTGATAAACACTGTCCCCCTTGCCCCTCCCCCCTTAAAGTACAGCGTGATGGGGTTTACGTTGTCTAGTTGCGGTTGCCCGGGGAACGACCTCGGACCGCGCGGGGTCCTCTTTCCGATCGCGCGGTTTTCCCTTCACCCACATAACGCGCAGAAACACCAATCCAACAGAGTATATACGCGGAGGTGGGAAAGTGCGGGAACGGATGAGGGATGGGGGGAAAAAGCGTGAGAGTGAAAGGGGAGCATCGAGGATAATAGGGGTGTGAGGGCAACGAAGGGATGTAGAGAGTGAGGCATTTGAGAGTCGAGGTTGACGCGATACGTTAAATAAAAAATGTGTAAGCAGAGAGCTTCGAGGCAACGGAACGAGTACCCCGGACGGGTTGGATCCATCGGGCCGGTGCGCCAACACGGGTCTCATATACTATTAGCCGCCCATATACCCTCCGACGACCACTGTATAAATTATAGGATTTTCGGAGCTTTTTTTCCATTACAAGAAAAAAAGATATGAAAATAACAAGAAAAATAGAAAAAAAAAAGAAATAAAATAATTCGGTGGCTTCCGGAGATTTTTTGATATTCTTTTTTTTTTTTTCGAATCTTCATGTAAATTACTAATACTGTATTAATAACTGAATATGTACTCACGGAATAGCACCATATCAATTTTCGTATAATAAATAAAAAGTAAAAAAATATTTAATGCCCTCCAACGACTGTTTACGACTCATTTTAATTCGAATCTTCATGTAAATCATCAATATTAATAATACTAACAATAATATACTATTATTGTACCATATACCCTCCGACTGTAGAAATAAGGGGAAAAAAAACGCACGTTATAAATTTTCGGATTTTCTCGTATTTTTTTTATTATAAGAAAAAAAAGAAATAAGAAAAAAAACTCGAGCGAGAAAAAAAAATTATGCAGTGGGGTCCGGAGACCCTTGCCGACTCGTTTTAATTCGACTCTATATGTAAAATGTATAATTGAAGCCTCGTCTCTGCCTGACGAATGAGAGAGTCTCTACCGTTAAAAAAGCGCTTTCGTCGTTTTAACCCTTTAACCGAATATTCGTTCGGCCATTTCACTGCGGAATAATAAATCTTAAAAGTCTCTCACGTGACCTTGAATGCCTTCGAGCCTTACGAAACCTTCGGGAGTTCGTTTGCCTCTGGAAGTAGATTGAGAAATGATATATTTCGAGATGGTGGTGCGGCAATAGTTCAGGGCTTCTGTGAACGTTTCGTGCGCGCGGAAGGTCGAACGTCGTTTCGGAGAGCTTTTGGCAGCCTTGGCGAGAGTGCGATAACCCGACCCCGTGGTTTGACACTTCGAGGGTTTTGCGTCTCGCGTGTTGTACGGTGTAAAAGCTCCGTAAAGTCCCTTGTTTTCCTCTGGGAGGTTCTAACCGAAGTATAGCACACAAGTCTATAGGTAGACTGATGGTTTATCGACACAGTGTCGAAATGTCTCGCACGCTGCGTCACTGACCATAAAAACCGCAAACTTTTTTTTTTCATTCCCTGAGCAAACGAAAAGCAGCTTTGGTACACCAAAGAAGCTTTTTCAGCATAACTCGTGAGAATTCTCCATTCGCGGCGAGAATTGACGAAAATAGTAAATCTCGAATCGATCGCGAGACTAATTCGCCGCAATCGCATCGAGAGATTGTACGGAACGATGGAGTAATGACGAAAGAATGAAATGCCGAACTCGACAAATTTAGGGGAAAAAAGAAGCGGATTTTTTTATTGGTTAAAAAAACATCGGATTTCTAATCCCATGCGATTATTTGGTTTAATAATGTAAATCGTGTTTTAATCATGTAACAAAATCTCTGAGATCAAATATACGATATTTTAGGAAACTTGTCTTTTCTTTTCAATAAAAAAATTGCGGAATTGCCGAAATTCCCCGCTTAACATTCGATTTTACAGGATTCGACTCGATCCGCGTTTCTCCGATTTTTTTTTTCGTCTTTTTTTTTACTCGATCGATCCCGATTTATATTGATAAGTATTAATCGGAGATTGAATCGATCGGGTTACTTAAGATGTTCGCCATTACCGCAAACAGCAAAGCAAACAGTTTAATTTCAATCGTTGTAACCGTGAGATCGAGTTGATGAAACTCCGAGAAGGATTATGCACCGGTGACAGTTTACCGAGGCGCGTTTGTCGTATGTAAATCGCGGGTGCGATACATCGCGCTTTCCAAATACCAACGAAATCCTCCTCTCGAAGGGTGTTGTCGACGGCTTTAGATTCAAATCCTCGAACGATCAAGAAACCCGAATAACTCGCGCATAAAGCTCACGGTTGACTCTCTCCACACACACGCGCGCGCGCGCGCGTCAAAGGGACACGGCGATACAAGCGATAAACGAGACTCGTGCGTCGTAAAGTCGTTACAAGTACCTTCGAGAAGTTGTCGGGAGTCCTCGAGGATTTATTGGTGTGAGTCTTCCTTCGTAAAACGTTCGCGTTACGTAGCGCGTTGTAGACGCGTGCTATGCTTGTATATCTATGCACCGCATAACTGCGTACATGAACGCACGTATAAATATCCATCAGTAAATCGCTTTATTAAAATCGGAAGGTCGTATTTCAGTAACGAATTTATCTCCTCTTCCACTCTGTCCAAAAGCAAAATACACGATTCGAAACGTATGGAAATAATTGAAAATATCTCTATTATTATAAATAACATTGGTCGTTTCGAAAACTAAAAAAAATGAAATAATGTTTTTTTAGGCAGTTACCAATGCTCCACTTGACTTTAGGCCAAAATTGCTGTCGGATTCGTGTTTGACGCAAAAAAAAAAAGTGAAAAATATGCGATCAAAAAAAAGTTCTTGGGACTCTTCCACTTTTGGAGAAAAAAAATTGAAAGGGTCTTTTCATCGTCCTTTTATTTTTTATTTCCATCGAAACGCATCGGCTAGTAAAAAAACCGCTTTCGCAATTCCGCCGAGTGCCCTTGTGCACTTTTTTCCCATAGAACACAATAGACAACCGAGTTATTTCGTATATTCATCGAGAAGACGAAATATCGCTGTTTGAAAATTCTACTAAACGTTTTTGTTGTAATGAATTTTTAAATAAATTTTTAAGCCTATACGACGTCTTATTATTATTATTATTATTATTATTATATATTTTTTTTTTTTTACAAGGAGTTGCGGAATCCTAGTTACGGGTTCACACCAGCCAAGCTGTTGGATATGTGGGATTCCCGATTGGCCTACCCACTAAACCACCCTCTCCTTTCCGTCCTCCCCCGACCAGGAACCATGTTAATATTACTTCTGATCCGGGGGTCTGTCTGTGTTTGTCTTGTCATGCTGTGCGCTTATTATTATTACTGTTGTTGTTATTGTTATCGTTATTATATTAATTTTTTTTGCGTATGCCATTCACAAATCGGCTTTGCAGCGCGCGAAACATTGACGCCTCTACTCGATCTCTTTGAAAACGATACAACAACGCATAGATACCGCGTCCGTGCAATAAAACCGTATCTATCGATATATTTGTGAATCGCAACGAACACATGTGCGCCTTAAGCTTTTACCCTTACATCGCGATTTGCATCGTGCACGCGCCGCTGTTGATTCGAGAAGATAGACACGCGGGTGTTACTGCGTGTTGCCTCTATGTTCGCGGGAGGCTAATGCGCGGGGTATCCGAAGTTTTGGCAAACGTCCAAAGCTCGAACTCGAATTCCTCGGAGTCACGAGCGCGTCACCGATTCCCCTCCCCGCGCGCGCGCACGCGAGCGCACGGTTATTATTGTGTGAGGTAATCTCACCGGCTCGCGCGAAGATTCTCGAAGATGGAAGAGTCTATCGAAGAATTGTGTTACCAAATAGAGATGCGCGAACGCGATAAAGTCCAATTTGCACAAAAATATAGAAACTATAAAAATATCTTCGATCTGTGACGGTGGAAAAGGGGGAATTGAAACGAAATTGAAAGAATCACGAAAGAATAGTAGACACTATTCGACATTGATCACAATCTCGTCGACGCTGCCAATTTGTTTTCATTCCCTTTCGAGGTTATTTTTTTTTGTCGGCGGATTGAATTATTCTACAATCCACTTGTGTCAACTCGATTGTCAGAGAAAAATTATTCTTTCGAAAGCCTCTCCGTCGTCACGGGGCAGGTGTTAATAATACCGAATATCGGGTTTTTTTGTGGCTATTAAGACCCCTTCGGCTCTATTTGCATCCGTTCGAAACTCTATCGATTTTTTCCCCCTTTCACTTTCGCCGGCTCGTCGATGTTCTCGCGCGCTATCGTTTCGCGCTTACGTACGATCTCGATTCTCAATAACCCCCGAGAGCCAATGTTTTCGACCAAATTGAGCAGTAGACGGGGGCAATACGAAGGAAAAAAAAAAATAATAACAAAACTACTCGATCAACTGTGGACGAAATGGGATTCAATAATGAAAATTCTTCGACGAGGACACCGCTCATAGTACAATAGAGTATCGAGTCGAGCACATCGGGTCGTGTTTTTTTTTTTTTTTTTTTTTTTCACTTTTTCAATAGAGCGGAGTACTTGCACGCAGCTTCCTGCACTGGTCGTTAATATTCTCGGTCCATAGTCATACCTGCAGTGTATTATTGCTCGCAATCCTTTCATTGTTGCGAAACCAATTATCGATTTTTTTTTTTTCGCGTAAGCGATACAACTTTTTGTAATTTACGTATTTCTTTTCTACTCGATTGAACTTTTTGCCGGCGGAGGGCTTCGCCTGAGGCTTTTAAGATAATGGGAGTGCGATAAAAAAAAAAAAAAAAAAAAAAACGGTACGACCAGTTGCTACAGTAAATAAACACGTGAAGGACGAAGAAAGAAAACAATAGCTTTGTAGTTGCAGTTACAAATGGTTATATTCTCGTTCGTTTATGTTACAAAAAGAATCGGCGCTAACAAGTGAAATATATAGTTATGGCTAGTAATTTCATCGAAACGTAATTAACAAATCGAGAATGATATCGAGTTTATCGAAAGGCTTCGACCACCACACTTGTCACGCGTCAACATCACGCGTACATCGAGACTTTTGTTTTTTTTTGCTTTTTTTTTTTCTCACCCTATGAAATTTGATTAATGTCACTGAAAACTAATTAATACATTTTCGAACATATTCGACGCGTTTTAATTGAAAATTTTCTCGGCGACTATTTATTTTCTTTTTTTAAACTATGTTATGGAGTGTACACTAAAGTTTTGTATACAAATACGTCTAAGTATAGAGGAGAGAAAAGTTTTCTTGTTTTTAATGATCGTTTAAAATACAATTTGGTACTATAGGATAAATTCGTAACGTTATGACGCCAATGTGCATTTACAGTATATACATTTTTTCGGATCCATGAGGGTTTTTTTTTTTTTTCTCTACAAACAAATTATTGATGTTCGTTACAACAATATATTTCGTCGACGTTGAATTTTCGAGAAAAAAAAAAACGCGATCGATTGCGTTTCGTATTAATGTCCCCCGGTAAACATAAACATGGATCCTGTAGAGTGCAATTAGACGTTCAACGATCGTCGTTGTAACGACTTTTACAAACACATTCCTGACACAACGATTATTCCCATTAAAAATTCATCCAGTTTTCCATGTTTATAATTAATTATAATCCAATACTTAATGTACTACTATTGTAATATATATATATATTTATATATATATTTATATAGTTGGTAGATAATCGTTAGAGTTTTTTTTTTTTTTTTATTATCATCGTTATCTAAACCAAACACACACCACCGGCCAAGACACGTGCACGCCGTCAGGGACGCAATTGGAGCTTTTCAAGAAGCCTTGAGCAGACCAGCAAACTTTACTGATCTCTTTTTTTTTTTTTTTTTTTTTAATCTTTTCTCTTAACATTCTTTCTCGGACGCGTTTAATCTCCACAAACGAAACGCAACGATTATCGCGAAGATCGCATCGTTTACCGCAATGGAATAATTCTCGTTTTTTTTTTTTTTTTTTTTTTTTTTTTTTTTTTTTTTTTTTTTTTTTTTTTTTTCATTGCAAGAGATCGGACAGTAGAATTATTTATAGAATACATTAGCGAAGCAACAAGGCAAATCGTGACTGTAATTCGGTTATACTCTCCCCAACGTAACGAGGGTAACGGAGGGACGCGCAGGAGGAGACGGATAAATCTGCGGTGATAAACTTTCGACGGTATTTTGGAAGAGCGAAGGAACTGGAAAAAGGACGTAAAGCGCGATCCGCAGAATCGGATCCCGTTAAACGTGGGACCGAATTTTTAATCTGATCGCATCCGGAGCGCATCCGCGGACGGCAAAAAAGCGATAATTCGTAGAGTCGAAATCGCCTTTGTTTTTTTTTTTTTAGCTCTTCTCTTCCTGTTTTTTTTTTCCTTTTTTTCACAATTGATTAATTGGCAAACGGAAGTTGAACGTTCGGGCGTCACGTTCCTAGCGACAGTGGTGTGAGAGGAAGGGAAGGGACGGTGGTCTGAGACTGGCTCGGTTTTTGGACATAAAAATTCAACTCACCCGTGTCCATCGTTCGCGTTAATACGCTACGAACTTCGGACTTTTACTTACCGCGTTTATACACGGAAACGGAAGTGAATTTCGTAAGCAAATGTGTAAAATAAAAAAAATAGACAAATACAAGTGACGAACGATAAAAATAAAAAAATTAAAAAACATGTCGTTAATGTGATTTATTCGCGTGAAGTTTCACGATCGAGACGAGCGCAGAGACAAAATCTGATTCGCCGGAAATCGGCGCAACGGACTATGTTTAAAAATTAATATTAAAAAAAAATTTAAATCAACTTTTTTTTTTGTTTTTTTTTTCGAATTCGTATCGTATAAACTTGTCGACAGACACGGACGATTGCAATAATCGTAATAGTGTAAATACAATAACGGAGACGCGTCCGATCGATCAATAGAACGATTGATGTTCCGATTCACGAATCTTACGATTCTCACGCGTCTCCGGTGGTAATGGCCAACGAGGCCACACCGACAATTTCGTCAATCAATTAATATACAATTATGTAAATAATGTTAATATACAATTCAGCGTTGATATCAATAATAAGAATAACAAACTTGATCTTTCCAAGCTAATTGCGACAACGACACGATTTATTTTTTGTTTGTTTTTTTTTTTTTTTTTTTTTTTTTCCCCTCTGTTTCTGATGAGCACACGCACGACCAGGTTATCTGATATTTCACAATAATGATGCACGACGACACATTGACGATTGGATGCGATAATTGCAATTTTGTGATTTTTTTTTTTTTTTTTTTTTCGTTTCACTTTTTTTTTTTTTACAATATCGAGTTACAATATCGAGTGAAACGCGAAAGATCGTCGGGTGTGCAAACCTCTTTGATAAAATTTATCGCTTTAACGTTTCTCCACTAATATTCGAGCTCCGCTCGACTTTTGTCCCTCAAGGCCATTGAAAATGGACGTTGCCGTAGCAAATAACTAAGCTGCCCTTTCGTTTTAACGACAAATCTGCTCCGTTCGTCTCTGCGATTGTTAAAAAAATTAATAATACGAAAAACAAACAAAAAAAATTCATTAACGACGATTCAAACGTTTTATCACGAATTAAATAAAATCCCTCGCGATAACGATCATCGTAATTGCATTAAAAAACAATTTGTTATACTACACTTTGTTACACTACTCATAAAATCATGTGAATTAATAAAATACGCATTGAAAATAGCGAAAACAATAATTATACTACAATTCATCGTATTACTAATAAAACTATGTAAATCAATATAATACGCGTTGCAAAATAGCTGCTTAGGTAAAATCATTTTTTTTTTCTTCGAGGCCCGATTAGGCCGCAACTTTCTATTAAAATTAAAACTCTCGACGTCGTTTTCGAGTGCATTCGAGAATATTTGGGCGTTGGCTTAATATTGCCGACGTTGAGAGAAATACTAAAAAAAAAAAAATGAAAAAAAAAAAAAAAAAAACAAACGGGTTAATACTCGTGAGAATTTGCGAACGCAGAGAGTACGAACTTTCGAACTGTCGGGATCTTTCTCGAGTTGCCTATTGATTAATTTTGCGCATCTTCTTCAATTTTTTTTCTTTTTTTTTAACTAAATAAATTCAAACAACGGGGCCACACGACGCTGCGACGACGGAATTGAATTATTCGTCTAAAAATCGGTAAGGTCTGTTGGACGAAAAAATCTATGAGTTTTTTGTTTTTTTTTTTTTTGTTTCGCTAGCATATATAAAAGTTTCTAAATTCCTATATAATGGACGAGCCGTAATCGTACGATGATAGCTAATCATCGACGATCCTCTCTACTTCTATCACCGTTTATTTTCTCAACTTTCATCAACGTTTCGTTTATCCCTTTCGCTACGTTGATTACAAGCCCTACGCTTTTTTTTTTTTTTTTTTTTCATTTCATTGCGAATACGTTATTAAATATTGTCACTACGCGTTAATCGTAAACGTAACATTCTCGTGTTGTCGCTTTCCTCGTGAGCTGCGCATTAAATCAACAGAGCCAAAAGCCCCATAGCTACCCTAAAATTTCTACGAAACTGCGCGCGAGACCCGCTTTTCTCATTCGGCCCGAAAGAGATTTTTTAATTTTTCTTTTTTCTTAATTTCTCCCCGATAAATATAATTCATCTCTTCGTCCTAACGGCCTCCTAATCTCAAACAATCGAAGTTCTATTAAAACAGAAAAAAAAAAAAAGAAAACAATCCGAAATTCTTCCAGTAAAGACGGACGGAGACATGGAGCCGAAGGATGATAGCGCTGAAAAATTTCCAACTACGTATCTCAGAAATCTAAATTGCCTAATCCAAAGTTCGACGAAAACATTTGGTCCGTAATAAATATCTCTAATTGATAATAAATTACGATTCGACTTTGATTTTTCAATTTCATCGACGCATTCGACGACGTGATACGAAAATTGCGTCAATGGTATTGATTTTTTTTTTTTTTTTGTTTTGCGAATCTCGAGATATTTCGTGGCATTATTTCAACGTGCATCCCTTTAAAACACCTTGCTCCACATCTTGGCCATCTTCTAGAAGAAATCTCGTCCCATGTGAGGGCGGCTAGCGGGTTGCGCCATGCGCGCTCTGCCGCGTCCGTTACCGCCCGATGCATGCCGTCTCGTGTTTCTCAGCTCTCGATCGACTTCCAATTCTTCGAGTTTCATCGTCAATCCGAGTTTCTGTTGCACAGCGAGACGTAGAAGATGATTCAACGTCTTCCTATCGTCCTCGGCGGCGGCGAGCTGACGCTGCAGCTCGTCAACTTGCGTCACATACTCCTCGCAACGAGCGGCGAACATCGCTCGCAAACCTGGGAATCGGCATTGTTAGCTGGTAGATTGTCACAAGAGGTACATTCACGAGAGAGGATAAGTTAAACGAGAGGAAAGAAAAAAAAAGAATCCCATTGTAGAGGAAATTAATAGAAAATAAGAGGAAAATGGAAAATTTGGGATAAATTTTATCGATAAATAATAGAAGAATATTGGTTTCGAAGTTAGAAATGTTTTGTGATATTGTCAAAAATGTTTTTAAATGAGAGACATTGTGTGAGGAAAGCTTGTGAATCGCTTGAAAAACGTTGAAAAAAAAAGAGTTGACTATTTTTTTTTTTAATCGTTAGAGAATCGATGTTCCTTGAAATATTTTTATTTTTTATTTTCTGCTTTATCAGGGAAGGTATTGGAATTATTTCGCTCCATTGTTCTGTGCGGAAACCATTTAAAACGCCCGAAATGTGTACTAACAAAAGTATACATTTCCATACGAATTTTCGTTAGTATGTATTTCCGGCGTTTTAAAAGCTTTTCGTACGCAAAATTGGAGAGAAATAATTTCAGTGCTTTCCGTGACAATGTAGAAGATAAAAAAATAATTTCCATGAACACAGATTCTCTGTAGACTCGGAAAAATTATTTATTTTCGATTCTGAATATTTTAGTTTCGAAAGCTTTTAGCGCATAAAATTGATTTAAAAAAATGTCAGTACCCAATCCAATAATGTAGAAAGTAAAATTTTCAAGAAAAAAAAATGGTACGCTAAGTATTTAAAAATGCTGTCTATAGAAATTATTTATAAAAATAATTATTTTTTTTTTAATTGTTTTTACACTGCTAGCGGTTAATCGTGACGTCTACAAACACAGGAACGCCAATTTTTTAAAAAGACAATACTTTTTGCCATATAAAATTATGTTTCTTCTGTTATACTTGGCGTATATAATTTCATTTATTTTTATAAATAATTTTTATAAACAGAATTTTTAAATAATTGGCGTACCATTTTTTTTTTTAGTGGAAAATGTTTTTTGATGAATTCCACTTCCCTTTGAAAATGTGCTATTTTTTTGTAAAGCGTTTTTTCATCAACATTATTTCATTAAAAAGATTTTTAAAGTTACTGCGTCGAAATTTTGAAAAAGTTCACTTCTTTTTACAATATGTAAAAATCGATTACTTGTACTTCAATTCCCCGCGTTCGTTTCACTGATTATTTCCGATTATTAACGAGACGCAATACGCAATTAGAAATACTTGTCGACGATAGCAACTGATAACTTTGCCGGCTGTGGCGACGCGCGCCTCACTACGCAATTTTTCGACGACCTGATGTACACGTTGCGTTACAGGATATTTCGTTCGTTGATTTGACACCGTGAAATTTCCGGTCCCGATATCCACCGGCTGAATCAATTTAGTTGTAAATCGGCGCTTTTGAAAGATTGATCCCAAATTATATTATAAAAGAGTCAACAAAAATTTGATCCGATGTTTAATTCCTGAGATATATCGATCGAAAGTTTCACTTCCTGTACACTTCCGGCATATCGCTGTATGTATAAACCGTAGCGTCGCGCCACGTAAAAAAATCTTTTTTTCAAGTACCTGACGTCAAGCCGCTGCCGCGTCTCTTGATAAAAATATTTTACCGAACAGCGATCTCTTGCAAAACCAAAATAATTTTTTGTCCCTAATGAATCAACAGCTTGCGAAAGTTACTAATTAACGGACCATAATAAGAAAAAAACTCATTGACTCCGTTTAGAATAATTCGTAGTTAAAGTTTCAGTAACAGAAAAAAAGTGTTATAATTATTGTACCACGTTGAGTTATCATAGATCAAGCAAATACGCAACAATCGCGATTACATACGCCAAGAGCGATAGCAAAATCGATTGTAACGGTACTCGATATTAGTAACGCGATGTACATTAATACTTCACCAACGAAAATATGATTTTTAATCGATCGTGTTAGTGGAACGGGAAAGAAGAAAATATCAGGTGAATTATCAGAGTTCGGAGTGAAAAAAATAATCGCGCAACGCGGTTCACAATCCGCGGCACGAAATAACTGAATTTTCCGTATACTCACTCGAGAAGGTTGCCGCATTTTCCTTCAATCTTCTCAATTCGTTTCTCAGCTTCGAGATCGTTTCGCTAATTATGCTCTTCTCGCTGGCGTATTTGCTCTTCAAATTCGTGAGAGCAACTTCAGCGGTATTTTTGTTGGATTTCAATACAGTTCTCAGGGTCGCTATCTGTTCGCACTTCGCCGATAGCAGAGACTTGAGTTTTATCACTTGTTCTTGAAGATCCGTTTCGTCCACTTTGTTCTCATTGCCGGAGGCTGCAAAAATCATTTATTCGAATTACGAATAACATCGAAATTATGGAAAATCGAAAAAAAAAAAAGAAAAAAAAATGAAGCAACGATCGTCGATACTTACACTCGGAATCGTTCGCGACGTTTCCTTGATTTCCCTTAAGTTTCGAAAGATCAATTGTATGTTCGACGGCGTTTCTCAGATGTTTTATCTGATCCATCGCTGTCTCGATGTGTTTGCTGATCTCCTTTGCTTTACTCAAACCCTCGAGATCCTTTATCGGCAAATCAGTCTTCGATAGAGTTCTGAACCACTCGATTTTACCGCTGTTCTCTTCCTCCTTCTCGGGAATGATTTTCTCGTGATCGAGAACAACTCTGGACGGTGTTTCGCCGTTAACCGTGCAAACGTGATGATAAAGCTGCGCCAACTCGTCCGAAATGTTTTGCAGATCATTCTGCGCGGTGTCTAAGGAGCCACCAGCCTCCGAGGCGAGTTTCGACAGTATTTCGATGTCCGACTCAAGCTGCGTATTCTTGTGCTCCGTATCCAGCAACTGAAAAGAGATTCGCATCGCGTCGTCGTTAATTTTACAAGGTTTTTTTTTTAAATTCATTTCAGTTGTAATCTCAAGCGACTTTTCGTCAATTCTTGCACGGGACTCATTGCGTGAGATTTAAACTTTACGAGACACATTCGATGATAGGGGAGGATATATGATACTTCGTGATACGGACACAAGCATTTTGAGATGAAATTCACCAAGTTTTACATGCGCTCTCGCGATTGCACGGTTTTAATACCGAGAAAATCGTTCGATATCCCATGTTCAGCGAAAGCTCGGGGATGCCGTGTACTCCAATGTTTTGGAGTACCGACCATTTTTTTTTTTTTTTTTTTTTTTGCGCGCCGAGCTTCGTGCAGCGAGCCCACGGGGATTTTGAGTACATGCTACATCCGGTTGTATTAATGACGAACGATCGACGATCGGCGGATCGAGTTGAACGAGTCATCGCCGTTCTTGTTTTCCGCCCTTTCAGCGTTCGTAAGCGTATTACATCTCAAAAGCACAGCGATTACGATCCGTGCGGCGCGTACACTTAGTCGCTCGACTTGGCGTGTGTGGCATTCGTGAAAAATTCGTACGATTTTTTCTTTATTATTTGTTTTTTTTTTTTCGGATCTTAGAGTGAAAAATAAACTTGAAGAAAATTTAGTTGATACGACGAAAGTCGTGGATTAATCCTCGTATCTCGCACACGTATTCAATACGGTTTTAACGGTTATGAACAAAGCTAAGAGTAGAGAGAACAATAGTAAACAATAGACAGAAGCGGGACCTATGAAAAAAAAAAAAAAAAAAGACATAGATAGAGACGCTGTTAGGACATCGGAGAAAGCCAACGTGTTTGTATAGTACATGTCAATTAGAGAGGCAAGAAAAAAATATAAAAAAATAAGTAAACTCAAATAATTAATTATTTCTTTATAAGAATGTAGTATGCGATAAGGTAAATACGTAAAAAAACGGGGCCACACGCTCCAACCTTTTCCTGAAGGCTCTTCTCTGATACTGGGATCTGAAACGGCACAATTTCCTTTCAAAAACGCAATCCGCAAATTCTTCTCAATCCGTACTACTCTTTCATAGCCATAGGAATATAGCAGTGGCACGTGTAAGTTGTCCATTATCTCAATATTCTATACCAATATTAATAATGCATCAAAATAACGATAACGAAAAAATAAAAAAATTATAAAAAAATAAGATTGAAAAACAAATTAAAAAATGAAGAAAAAAAACGTAAAATATCCGTTTGTATTCGAGAATATGTCGATAATTTCCGAGTGCCGGTTGCACCGCGTCTTTACCACACTCTCTTCGCTTCGAAAGATTCTTTCGCGATCATAAAGTTTCCAGTCAAAGCAAATTCCGTTACGATATCAGTACGGCGAATACTACCTTATTTCTGATGTTCGTAAGTTCGGTTCTCAACTGTTGCGTCGTGTCGGAGACGCTTAATCCCTGTTCGAGTTCCGCGAGATCTTTTTGCAATTGTTGAATCTCACGGGCGGACATCGAACTCCATTGATGATACTGTACCACAGCCTGAAAGGATAAGCAATGATTAAAAAATCGTTTAAAATCGTAGCGCGTTTAAGAAAATAATAAATAACTCGAGAAAACGCGTCATATCGAACCTGAGAAAGTTTGTCGAGTGCCGTTTCTTCCATCTGTTTTTCCGGGAGTTTCGAGTGAAGATGATGCAGCGACTCGACGTGAGCGGCGAGCTGTACGATGCGAGCGACGAACGATTGCAACTCTCCCTGACTTTTTTCTACCGCGTGCTGCGACTCCCGCAAATTAAGGGTTAACAGTGATTTCTCCGATTCCGCGAGTTCGAGTTGTTTTTCTAATTTTTTCAATTCGTTGAGATGAATTTCGGAGAAAAGATCGACCTGTTTACCCGCCGACGACGTCCCGGGCTCTTGAGTCTTGAGATCCGCCTCGATACGTCGCAACGCCGGCGAATCATCTTCACCGTCGCTGCAAATCGTTTGATCGTCGGTTATGCCGCGTATCGATAGCGCCAAATTGCTAAGATTGTAGATAGACTCGCTGTTCATTCGCTGATCGAGTTCCTTCTTAAGCGCGTATTTCGCCTCGCGTTCCGCTTGCAACGATTCCAGAGCTTCTTCCATCTGTTTCTCAGCGATTTTCTTGAGATTCGTCAATTCCTCGACTTGGCTGTTGAGAAGTTCGACTTCCTCGGTCAATCGTCTTATCTCGTGTTTTGCACCTTCGAACTCAACTTGACTCGATCTCAATCCCGAGACTTGCTTCTGCAACGATATATTCTCGTCCTCGAGTTCCGAATAATCCTGCAATAATCGCGTTTCCCGGAAGCGACACTCCCGCAATTCGGTTCTGAGACTTTTACGCTCGGATTCTGCCTGCAGATGATCCTTACCGACGTCCTCGCGATCCTGCAACGCGTGATCGCGTTCCGCCTGCACGCGTTCGAGTTCGTGACGAAGCTATTTGTAAAATAAATTTATAATTAATAACAATAATAATAAATAATAATAATTATATGATAATTCGTAATTAATAATTAAGAAATGGTGGGAAAAAAAACAGTAAAACTTCGAAATACCTGTTTAGTTTCATTCTCTAGTTCTACAATGTGCGTCTGAAGGAAGGTCTCTCTAGCTGCACTTTCGGATAGAAGACTTTCTTCCTGTTCTATTCCGCTTTTGGTAGTGAGTTTTGTGGTAGTTTGAAATTTTGCCAGTGCCTGAAAAGAAAACGATGAAATAATATTGACGATATTGGATATACGATATTTTTAATTTGATAAATTTTTCGTATTATTTATGTCGTGATTATCATTATTTTTTTAAAAATCCTTCTGTTTATTAATTGAGTCAGGTGCTCCGATAAGGTATTCCGCGAAATTAATTACGCGATGACTCCGAAAAATTTTCGCACACGCGTTAATTTTATACTTGTTAAACATCGTTATCGATTTACGTCACAGTTTGTTTTGACAAAATAAATAAAAATTACGGAGTTTCGTCGCCAATGAATATAACGGAGTTTTGCTCCAAAATAAAATCGTCGTTAATACATCGATATGGAAAACGTGAAAATTTGACTGTACACAGGGAAATCGCCGGGTATAATATATAGTTTGACAAATGTAGAGATAAACGTTTAATGCTAACCTCTTGGGTGATCTCGAGCTCGTGTCTCGCGTTCTCGTAGAGACTCTCGAGTTCGTTGCATCGCTGGTGGAGTCCGGACTTTTCTTCGAGTAATGCGAGACCGTACTGTGCCGATTGAATCTTCTCGGTAGAGACGAGATCCAACTCCTGGGATAGTCTCTCGATCTCTGCGCGCAGCTCGTCCGCCGAGCTTTCCTCGCTCGTGGCCATTCTCTCGACCGTCGAAGTTTCTTCGCTTCGCGAAGCGTCGTTTTATTATTTTTTTTTCTCAGCTCGTCGCGCACCTCGATGATATTGTCGTTTCGTCGGCGAACACAGTGGAGTTCCCACTCGTCGACGTGAGCTACGCTGATAACTCTCTCATCACATTTCACACACGAATTTCGCGACGAACGGCACGCAACGGTACACGATGACGAACGTCGAAGTCATTTGGAGTGTCTCGGGATTCACTAAGTACTCGAGGGGGGCCACTGGCAAAAGGCTTACCGGATACAGCACACCTTTCACGCATCCATGAATCGGCTTCGCGTCACACACAAACTGCGCTCGCAACTGAATCACAAATCGCGCAAACCCCTTTCTTTTTTCTTTCTCATTACGGGAGAACGTGCCGAGGAGAGGCCCGCGGTGTGGATAACCCGATAACAGGCTTCGATTGGCCGAGCGATGCTACGGCAAATCGTTGAGATAACTAAACCGTGTAGCTCGGTGGAAAAACGCCATATTATTACGGATACGATAATCGATCGCGAGTCGCTGTCGTCGACTGTTCGACGAATAACCAACGGCCGTAGAATCTAAGCGCTGCATGCACCTTGCTCGACGAACAGCTGTTCGAGATAGTGCTTCGAATCCTCCCCACTACACCGAATAGATTGAGGTTATACATTACATAATTGTTGTTTCTTCTTTTGTTTAGCGACTCGGTTTAGTTATTTAAATGTGCAACAATTAAAAGACCATTTCCGTTAGTATAAAACATTGTTATTCGAAAATCTCCAACGACGTTCTAATTCAACGAGACTTCAATGACAGTTTAATCGAACAATTTTCGATCGTATTTTTGTTTTCTGTGACAACAATCGATCAATAAATCATTCACACTCCGAGATCAATCGAACACGTCAAAAAAAGAATTTTAAAAACATCGAAAAAACGAATTTGTCAATACTTTTTAAAACCTTTGTGACTGACAGGTAACTTTTAATTTTTCTCACAGACCATGGGTCACGGACACGACGATCATCATCCAGGGATGAAAGTACCGAAGGCGGATATTTACAAACTGGAAGATGCTCCAGAATTGCTAAAAATACAAGAAGATTTGGCGAAAAAGGGTCTCAAGGATCCGTGGGCACGAAATCACGTGTGGCGCTATAATCCCAAATTTGGAACGGTGGGAGGGCGTTGGTTCACAATGTTCTTCAGAGGTTGGAGAGTCGGCATCGCCGCTTTTTTGATAACGATAGCAGCGGAAAAGGCTCTTGGCATCGACTATGGTCACGGTCATCACGAAGAACACGCGGATGGTGAACATCATTAGAAAACGTAACCAAATAACGATTCGTTAGAATCGTCGGGAGGGAAGAAAAAAAAAAAAAACAGTAAGGAATAGAATACGTTATTATATTATAATTGAAATAAAACGAAAGGACGGAGGATAAACGAGCGGAGGTATTGGATTTTTTTAATCTCATTGATTAGGAGTGCACAACACAATTTAGGAGCCCAAAAATCTCTCGTCTATAAGAGTTTTGCTGGCGAGAATCCTTTTTCCATCGAAAGTCGCGACGGCGTTTACGGCTTTCGCGACGAAAACTGTGACAACAGATGCGAGAATGTAATTTCCTCCCAAAACCAAAACCAGAAGAAAAACTGTCGCTTCAAATGTCGCGAGAGTCCATTCGTTGCCGTAGAAAAGCGTTCGATCGAACGTGTAGTTATTGTCTGAAAAAAAAAAAAAAAAAAAAAGGTAATTTTCAAAACGACAGCAGTACGCGTTAACACGAGAAATATCGTCGATTTAATTATTACCGATGTAAAACACTGATTTCTCGTCGGCGTCCAACATCTCAACGTCGCATAATTTTTCGAGAAAATGCCTCTCCTTCACCGTGTAATCAACGTTCTTGAAGCAATGATCGAGAAAACTTGATAAAAATTTTCGTAACTTCAAGTGAGTCTTCCATCGCTCATCCCAGTCGGGAGTCTTCGAGACTCGTCTCAAGAATCTTCTATCGCCCTGAAAAGAATATTCGATTAATGGAATAACTCGCGAACAAAATTCTTATTCAGTAAAGATATTGATAAATCGATTTACCGAGCTTTGTGTACCCAAGAGAGCATCGTAAAACGATCGAAAAGTTTTTGAAACGGAAATAATAAAAGTTTGTTCCGTCGTACCGGCGATGAGTCCTCTATGAGCGCACAAATTATTCTCTTCGCGTTTTAAATCGTTTATAAGAGTCAAAAGATCGGTGTCTGCGAATCCGTGAACAGACCTTTAATTAAAGAGACACGCGAATTAATTCGATGAAAACGAAATTCTGTGATAACAATTCATCTTTTTTTTTTTAAAGAACACAACTCCCTTTACCTCCCGTGAATATAGTAACCGTAATAATCATGCGACAGTATAAAAGCGCTGATATTCGCCATGGAACATAAATCGATGAATTCTTGAAGTTGATTCTTAACGTATCTCTCGTACATGAAAACCGAAAGCCACCATTGTATAAAATAAACAATCGCGTACATCAGAGTTCCAACCGCGTATTGCAGAGTAAAACTTTCGTCGACTGAAAGCATTTCTTCACGTTCGAGCGTCAATTCGGGAACTGCCATCGACCAATATTTAACACCTATGATCTTAATCACAGAGAGCGTTTTTCATGTTTATTAACGGGAAAATTGCTTCACTGAAAAAATTATTAGTAGGAAAAACCATTTTTTTTTTCAAACAACTAGTTATCGTAACTAATTTTTAATACTACCAGCTAATCATTTTTTTTCAATATAATTTTTTTGTTTTTTAATTTTTTCGTTAATATGTTTTTACCGACTCACCTCCAAGATAAGCAACGTAACGAGCATTTGCACAAAAACGTTGATTTTTCTCTTAGTTTTAATTTTAAGCCATTCGTTCGCAACGACACACATTCTCCATATGCTGACTGAATCGCTCATCGACGAGACGTCTTGTTCGTCGGCAGAAAAATTCGTATCCAAACAAACGGCTGGAAATTCGGTTTCGGAAGGATCCAAAGTTCTGTTGGCCGATTGTCGGCTGGGAGTGCTGTTGCTTGACTTTGACGGAGTTTTGTTTCTACGTGCGGAAATCACTTCCGATGCGCTTTGAAGCGGATTGGCTGAATCGATAGTGAATCTACCGGTGTAAGATTTTCTCAGGGAAGTCCGAGGCGAATCGTACTTAAAAGGTGTGCCGACGATTTTTCTCGGTTGTTCCCAGTCGATGAAGAATATATTGATTTTTCGATGCTGATAGATGAGTCCCAATGTTTCGACCGCCTGAAAATAAAATAAAATAAAATAAAATAAAATAAAATAAAATAAAATAAAATAAAATAAAATAAAATAAAATAAAATAAAATAAAATAAAATAAAATAAAATAAAATAAAATAAAATAAAATAAAATAAAATAAAATAAACGGGTCAACGATATGGATACTCACTTTGAAAGCGAACGCGACAATGGTACAAACTTTAACAGTAAATTCATTGGCATCGTTAGGAAGCAACAGATGAACAACTTTTTGTCCCTTGTAAAATATAAACGTATAAACACACGCGACCGAGCAGACTAACAGAAGAGCGTTTCCAACGGCTCCTAAGGTATAAACGATAAACCAGAAAACGGTTCCGATACTCGGGCCATTTACGTTATTTCTTCTGCAATGGCTCCACGTTTTTATGGCCGAGAATGCAACCGCGAGGCCCGTGAATACTCCGATGCATACCTGTAAATATAATTAAATTATTTGACTTATGTTTATACTATTTATTAATCGAATACGATGAATCAATTACTTGGATGTACGGACCTCAACAGCACCGTTGATTTCATCATCAGCCAAACTGTACGTAACTTTGTATTCAACGGTAACTTCGACGTTTGCCATTATTTCTTCTTTCGTCAACTCGCCGTACTCGACGACGAGAAGCGGTGGAAATATTTTTCCTCTTTCGTTCCTCTCCTGAACCTTAATACTGTAATAATAATTATAAAAAACCATTTTATAATTTATTTAAATTCGTCGATTTAAATTAATAATAATAATAATAATTCACTTAAGCAGACGGGATAACTATTCCAACAAAACGGAAAGTATTTTGATTTAAACTCACAGAATACTCAGTGACTTTATGTATCGGAGAACTTCGAGGTCCGAACCTTTGGTGAAACTGCCGTTACGCGCATTCGCAATCGCTCTGACGCCACTTATTTTGTCAACGGAGAAAAATTTTCGCACGAGTTGCCGCCCTGTAATATCGTCTTCTTTCTACCAAACGTAATTTAATATTAAACATTATATGCGTTTTATTACGTTCAACGTATATAAATCAATGCAAATAATTCTCACCGTGTGTCTCGTGTTCGTTAAAAAAACCGGCAACGCATGTAAGAATTTTTTGTCTGTAGTTTTCTCGGAATACGATAAATACGGAACGAGAAATATCATTTTTTCGTTCGTCAATTCGATTGCGGATAATTGGCATTTTTTTCTGAGATTTACACCGAAACGCACGTTACCGAAAAACGGACAAGATAAACTTAGTTCGCTGATCGTTTCCAATCCGCCGCTGAGTGCGAAAGCAGCGACGATTAGTTTGATTCTACTGTTCTGGAGAAGAAAATACGATAATGCTATTTTTTTCAATAATTATTTTCGGGCGATTGCTTCGTCGAAATAACTCACCGAATCCGTCGGATCGAGAGTGTAGCGTTGCGCGATCGTTCGGCTATTCAAAATCGCGCGAGTGTCGCCGTGGCGATAAAATAATTTCGTCGGAATATCGCTTTTGCCGATAAATGGCTTACAAGGGGTGCTATCCGCGTAAAGAGTCAACGCGCACATATTTGCGAGATGCTCGCAGGCTTTGCGATCTCCTTTCTGATGGAAGGAATTTTTTGTCATATCATTGGGTTTTGATAATATTAAAAAAAAAAAAAAAAAGAAGAAAAGTAAAAACTCGCCTCGCAAGAATACATCGTTAATCGCAATTCCGTTCGAAAATAGTAACTATCGACGCTCTTTCTTTTGAATTTAACGAGATATGTGTTTCGCACGTCCAACCAACCGGCCGGAGAATTCCTTGGCATGCAATATTCGCGCCATTTCTCGTGAGACGTTTCGAAAATTGAACAAATCTCGCGGTCATTGGAGGGGGAAGTAGCGCAGGGAAGACATCGAGTACCGTCGTTGGACGCGTACGTTTTTTCTGGACATGGAAGACACTGCAGTCTATCGAGAAGTGTGCCATTCAAATTTCTTTCAACTAAAAAAGAATTGCAGTCGTAAATAAGTCTGTTTCGTGATAATTTAATAAAAATCGGCATAGAATTGGAAATTATTACTTCGTATTTCATTTCCCAAACAGCCACAGTGACCGAGTTCTCTGCACGAAATGCAGTCGTGCCCATCGCTCGTAATAATCGTTCCCACTCCGCAACCCTTGCACACCGGATGTCCATCTTTCGTACCAACGATTTTACTGTTTCTTTCGCAAACGCACGAAAATCCTGCATATTCAAGATAATCAATCGAACGACGGTGTTATTATTATCATCGAATTTATTGTCGGGGACATCAAACTCACCGTTACCAGACGAGATTAATCCGTTCGCGCACTTAGCGCACTTGAACAAATCCGTATCGTAATATTCGTGTTTCGTGCAGCTTCCGGAATTTGTCCATTCCAATACTTGATCGGCGGCATCGCTGTAAGCACTATGAACTATTGTTACGAATAAAAAAAAACAAAGTGTAGAGACGACAATTTTAGCCTTCCGGCGACGCATGTTTAATTGACAAACAAAATACTATCGTCCGGCGTTTCGAGAGTTTTGTTTACATATATCGATGGGTTGCCATAGCAACGAGCTATTACATAGTGTGACGTAGCGGTAGTGAAGAAACGAATACGGCTCTACACACTCACCTGTCGAAAAACAGATGATGCAAGTATACACAACGGAACGAATCATATGCAACGGCCGAGTGCGCCCGAGTAGATAGCGTAATATCTACGCTCGAGTAGATAAAACTTGAATGGGGAATAAAACACAGGTGGGTCACGATTCACTACTGTAGATCGTGAGAGAGCCACGTGCAAGTTTTCTTTCTTCATCGGTCAATTATTTTCATTTTTTCCTCGCGATTCACGCCGCAGTAGTAACTTCGGTACATCGTACTCACATCTCCCGTCTAAGAATCGGAGAATTATCTTATCTGATAAGCTTCCGATCGAAAACTCGTGAAACGAGGTTATGTTCCTCTATCGCGAGTTAATTCAAACATTCGACTCTTGATGTCGACGATAGAATTATGGTCCAAGAAAAACCATGTCGAACGTGCACGGATTTCAGAACGTGGGCGGCGATACAGAAGAAAACTTACGATTCGGAAAAGGTTCGTACAAAAAAAAAAAAAAAATCGTTTTTTTTTTTCTCCATAATTATTTCACATCTATCATCAAACTCGTCGTTTGTCTTTTCGTATTCAAAAACAAAAAATATTTTTTTATTTCATTGCAAAAAAAAAAAAACAAAAACAGAGCGGCGGAAAGCAAGATGACAAGAGCGAAGGATTAGCATCGTCAAGGCGCGACGATTGTCCGCTCGATAAGGATGAATTGGGCTCCAAGACGTGGGCATTTTTGCACACGATGGCGGCTTATTATCCCGACAAACCAACGAGCGTTCAACGCGCCGATATGAAAACGTTTTTTGACGTTTTCTCAAAGTTCTATCCGTGCAACACGTGCGCAGAGGATCTGCAAATACAACTGAAGAAAACGCCGCCTCAGACTGAATCGCAGCAACGACTCAGTCAGTGGCTGTGCGTCGTGCACAACGAGGTGAACGTTAAACTTGGAAAACCGACTTTCGATTGTTCTCTGATAAATCAGAGATGGCGAGATGGATGGCTTGACGGTTCCTGTGATTAAATTAATGTACAATTTTTGAAAGCCCTGAGTGCCTCGCTACGGTTTTCTTGGCGCTAACAGAATCTTCGGAAAGCTGGAAGACGATGCAACAAAGTAGTAAATACGCGCGCCGTAAGCCGATTCACTCGACTCTCGTAATATTGTAAATAAGTTTATATATATATATAACGTATAGATTGTAAATGTAACGTGTGGTATGTAAACACGGAAAATACACGTAACAAGATTATCAATGCACGTGAAAAATTGTCCCTTCGTTTCAACTAGATGCGTTGGTTTTTCTCGTTTCTATTCGTAGCGTTCAACTCGATGCCGCGGTTCCGTTAGAAGTAAACTGCGATACGGTGAATAGCGCGGCTGTGGAACGCGACTGCGGCTCGTAACTGTGACTCTGGCCGACTGCAATGGGGACCACCTGACACGTTCTTATGTGAAAGGGAAATCGCGAGTTTGTACTCGAGGGCCGCGTTACCCAAAGAAACATCGCGTGGCCCACCAAAACTATCCATAAGGAACATCCCTTCACGACGCTTTCTCGCGCCCATTTGTCGATCAGTAGAGTAATCGCCAATACCTGGAATAACAAAATTGCGTTAGATATTTGCATCATCGTTTTTTTCGACTTCGAATGAATTTTTCGGTAACTAAAACCTTTTATTTTAATTAAAAAAATTAGTTACGCGACCTGAAAATGAGTCCATCGAGTTTAGGTAAAAAAAATAAAATTTCTTAGATAAAAAAAATCGTATGAAAAATTCCTCATGAGTGATCGCGATAAGGATTCTCGGGTTGTATTAAGAATACTTAGTCCTCAATACAAAAAGTTCAGTATTTTTTTTTTATAGAAAGAATAAAAAAAAAAATTTGGAGTGGAACTCCGAAAATTTTTTATATCGGGACTCGAGACCCGGCAATTTTTTTACACAATCATTGCGATTAATTGATAGTTCAGCATTTTTTTGTACTTTTTTTTTTTCCACGGAAAAAAAAATAAAAACTTTTTTTTCGCCTGAAATCGATCGAAAAATGAGTTGCGCGCTCGAAAGATCAGAGTTATAATGATTCGTGTTTATGAAAAAAGTATATAAATATACCGTTGCTGGATGGCAGAGAAACCACGTTGATCCGAGTGACAAAAGCGACGCGTAAAAAAGAAATTTCGTCGAAGTTTGTCTGCTCGTTCTGTAGCAGCAAGATGAGAATACGATCCAAGCGCCGATCTTCATAGCAATGAGAAGATATCCGGGCGGCGATTCGTAGATGTATAAGACGAGACCGGGATCGAAGACCTCCGATTGATATATAAACAGAGACATTTGAGTTATAATGGTAAATCCGACGTAGAAGAATAATCCCATAACTTGTCGCGGAGTTAGCTGACTCTTCGTGACCGTGTAGCCGAGCGCAAGGAGAAGCAACAAAACGGTGAACAGCGTCTCGGAATACGATTCCAAAATTTTACCAACGGCGTCCCAGCTTCTCATCTCGATACCGGTTATCGCATAATTCGTGTAACTAAATATCTCGCATAGTATCCCACATAATTGGCAGATTATCGAGAGAACGAAGATTTTGTACGATACGTGAAGCAATCTTCTCGAGCGCAATTGATACGCCGAATAGAGGGTCAATGCCAACATTACAATGTAAGCGAAACCGGTTGCTATGAGTTCGGGGAGAATATCTGAAATGATCACAATAATTTCATCAATAAAACGATAATTCGACGGGAAAACGATATTTGGGTAAAAAAAAAAACAAAAAAAAATTATTTACAAAATTCATCAGCGGAGAAATGTTCTCGCCAAAAGCTCCCAGGCGATCCGTTCGTCAACGACATATAATACGTGACGTTTAAACCCTTTTCGGAGGAACAATCGGCCAATGCGATGAACCACCATCTCGGTCTGTTCGATCTGAATGATCTGTTACTCGTGCAACGCGCCGTTATCCCTGCCTCGTCGCTGGTCCTACATCCCGACGAATTAGTGAATAGGGGTTTCTTCGAGAGGAACACTATCTGTCCGTGTTCCACGCTGAGTATCGATGTTTTTTGATAACAGGATAAATTCGAGGGATATACGCTCGGCCATTGATCCGCCGAATCGAAATAGAGCAACAAGTCTGTCGTACTATCATCGCTCTTATTCCCAGCGATCTTTAAGTCGTAAGCAAATCTACCCTTTTGCGAGAGAAAACAAAATCTCGCGAGAAAAGCCCAATTCTGTAAGAAACGGAGAAAAAACACGATAAATGCATTTTTTGTTGTTGTTTTTATTTTTATGAATAATTTTTATGATTTTCACTTCAAACGGGCATTTTCGATGTTGCATCACTGATAACACACTTTTTTCATCTTATCCGATATTGGATAATTAATATCGCGATGTTTTTTTTATACAAACAATTTTCATGATTTTCACCCCAATAAGTCTATCCGATTCTGAATCTTTGATAAATCGATTTTTTTTTGGGTTCCAAGTAATGAGTACGGAATACTGTTCTGTACTCATGTACTGTGTACGACGTATCTATATAGTGCATCGAGGATGATAAATAGGAAACTTGCAGGATTCGGGAAACGAAACAACCATTGACACGCGTATATCGATGAGAACAGCGCGAGGTGAAAACAGGTGAGGATCGC
The DNA here is from genome assembly GCA_934046635.1 of Buathra laborator. Lineage (NCBI taxonomy): Eukaryota > Metazoa > Arthropoda > Insecta > Hymenoptera > Ichneumonidae > Buathra > Buathra laborator. The sequence goes on from OW203892.1 coordinate 17,293,907, forward strand.
TATTGTGCGTGTAATATAAACTGCGAAGAAAAACTCGCGTACTTTATCGGTTACCAGTTGTCCACGAAGGATCTTCGAATCGGCGTATAAGAATAACCCCAGACACAGTACCATGTAGAAATTGAACATTATTAAAATTTTTTTTTATTTCACTAAACACAATAGGTGCGACGATGACATTAAAACGACTGTCTATAACATTGAACGGCGAGGGCGACTGGGTATACGCGACGAATTGTGATGGACACTAATGTTAATGATACGGCAGTATCGTCGCTGCTATACGAATAATCCATATGACCCTATATAAGCATCCAATGTTGTTGAATACATTAAGCGATGACCATCAAATCGGTGCATAAGTAATAATTACGATTCCATTAACCGATGTATCAATTTAATTGTTGATGCATTAAATATATTTATTTTTTTCTCTTGGCAACGAAGTATAACTCAATGTGAATATCACAAGTGAGAAATCGATGAGAAAAAAAGTGTTTCGGAACGTGAGTATGAATGTTAAGGGGCAAAGCCACGTACTATGTGGGGTGCGACATGTGTCAGGTGGTCGTTTTACGTTCTTCGAGCTTTCGAAGAAATTGCCTATTCCGCCCGTCGGCAGGTTTCACGATTGTTGGTAAAGTTGACCGCAGGTATCGAACGCATGAACGGGTACGGTGGACTGCAGTCAACAGTTCGAAATACATATGTCTATAACGAGCGTGCCCTCTATAAACTTACCTGCATATAATATAAAAATAAATACTTTTTGTGGTTTTTTTTTTTCGTTTTTAAAGTAAATTTATTTTATTTACAATTTTGCGAACGCCGCATAAGCAAATGCGATTCCAGAAGAACGATTAACAGAGATGTTTCAGCGAGTAGCGAGCGTCCTGTAGCCTCTCTACGTGCTCGACAAAATAACAACTTTCATATCATATACAGGCGTAAGAATGTCAATATTTACGCATGGATAAAATGTTACGAAAAGTTCATTCAAAATAAAGTTTTTCTTCGTGTACCGCGCTCGATACGACTACCTGATTTCTATCAACGGGCCAAATTATTAATGGATTGATTGATGAACAACCCGGGACGATTGAATATTTAAAATTGTCGTTTCGTTCGAACGATTATGAACCTCGGCTATTCATATCGTTATTTCTCTTCATTGCCAACATTGTGGACGTCGACTATATTTGCTATTACTATCTCGACCACGAGTTTACACGCTTATTTAATATTTACATTTGTAATCTTTATCAAGAAGCACGATATCCAGTGGTTTCGTCACTTTTCTTCCGAATCGTGCGGTCTCGTGTTATCATTTTGAATGGATTTTTCTTAGTTTCTACGTAACAAATCTCTTCGAATAGACAAGACAGAGAAAAAGAACGGTAAGCTAAGTTAAAACGTCGAAGTATCTTCCAGCTGTATTTTCGATACATAAGATACACCCGTATATATCTATAGTGTCCGTGGCTTCGTGTATTTATTGCCGAGTACTTGAACGGCTTTGATGATTGAAAAACGACGTACTACAAAACGGCGTCGAAATGAATTCCAATCGTGTTACATGAACCTTCCGCCGGGGGGCGCCATGGTTCAAACAACCTGTCGACCGAAAGAAAACGAAGCGACGTAAACGGTTTATTTACGATGGATTTTCGCGTGTGAATTAATGGTAGAAATTGTTCGTGTGCACACATCGGGGTGCCCCTGCGGTGTTGGCTCGGGACGCTCGTACGCAACGACTAATTAAATGACTAACGAAGTGATCGGGGCGCGTTATTAGGCGCACACCTAATTATAAGCTACGGGGATCTCTCGTGAACTCCAATCGGTAGGCGTTGCTGTCACTTGGCTTCCCCCGGGTCCCAGAAGTTTTTACCACGTAAAAACTCGTCCCGTTTCAATCCAAATGAACATGTCGTGCAACGGATAAACCTCCCGGCGAATAAAATTCCTCGATGTAGTGCACCATTGTCGCGAAATCGGAGGGAATTGGAGTCAGGCGTCGCGGGTACTCGGGGACGATAGCCGAACAGTGCGTTAAAAAGATCGCGGTGAAAGAGAGCAGCCAGGCCACAGGGACACGCTGGAACAGAAAGTCCGGAAATCACCGCAATTTGCCATTCACGCGTTGCACGGAGAAAGCCTTATTCCACACGGCCGCAACATCGATCGCGTTTATGATACAATTATCAAAAATCAAAAATGTTCGCCAAGAAAAAGAAGAAGCCGCAGATATCGACTCCGACGAATTTCGTTCATCGGGTGCACACCGACTTCGACAAGAGTGTAGGAAAGTTTACCGGCCTTCCGTTGCAGTGGGCCTCCATCGTCGGCAATAATCAGATACTCAAATCCACCAATCGTCCCCTGCCTCTCGTCGATCCCAGCGAAATTACTCCTACCGAAATACTTGATCTCAAAACCATAGTACGCGGTCACAACGATCCAAGAATCGCCAGACTTATCCCTAGCGATAAAAACACGGAGAATGGTGGTTTGCCAAAAATGAGTACCGTCGCCAGATCCAATTCATTGAGGTCTTCGAGTCCTCCAAGACTGCGAAGAGACTACAGGTTTTTACAATTTTGTTTAGCAAAAAATTTTATTTAAAATTTAAAAACGTTGCAAAAATTTTTTTTTACAATATTTTTTTTTTTTTTTAGGAACAACGCCAATCTTCCGCCGTCTGTACCTGAAGGCCAAGAAATGTCTTCGAGTCCAAGTCAAATGCAATCATATCCGAGTTTCGGAAAGCCGCAGGGATATCCCGAAAAATTGCGACAAAATTTGCCGAACTCAGCCGCGGGGACGAACGCGAATTTACAAAATCTCATTCCGAATCTGCAAAATCTCAATCCCAATATGCAGTCGTCGCCGAATTTGGCGCACGCGGGTTCGAACGCGGCGAATTTATCGCTGAATTTTCAGAATTTGAGTCCAATTCCGAATCTACAGAATTCCAATTCGAATCCCGGCACACCTCAGAGTATGGAACACGAGTTCCGGGGTATAAACGGTGCGTCAACGGTACCGGGTCAATACAACGGAAATAACAAGGTAAGCGCTAACGCGCGTCTTTGCAAAATATTTTTCTTTTTTTTCGTATCGAATTCGTATTTTCTCCCATTTAATGAATTTTCTTTAAAACAAATTGATTATTTATTACTTTTATTATTTTTATTGTTTTACTGTTTTATTATTTATTATTTATGTTACGCTTATGCGAATCCGTGAAATTGCATCCGCGGACAGTTATTTAAACGACGCTTCGTGATTTCAGATAACGGAGCAATCTAACAGGGAACACCAGATGTCACAGAATACGCTCGTGCAGAAGCTCCAGCCAAAGATATCGCCAGTTGGTTCGATAGCCTCGCAACGCCCGCTGAGCCAATTGAGTTCGCATAACGTGAACAAACATTCGCAGAATTACAGCGACAATAATGCGCCGATTCACGGTCACTTCAACAAACCGTTGGAGAGCTCGCAGTCGATGCACAATCTCTCGAAGCCACCGTGCGTACCACCGATCGTGCCGGGTGCGAGCACAACGCCCGATCAAAATCAGAATATGAAGGGCGCAGTGTCGTCCGGAAATCTGGCGATCGGCTCGGGATCGAACAGTTGCAACAAACAGAGCGCCGAGCAGAGACTCACCCATGAACAATTCCGTGCGGCCCTGCAGATGGTGGTAAGTTGTTGAAACATCGAAAAGAAAAAAAATATCGATTTCAGACGAAAAAAAAAGTTTTATTATTTTTATTTCGGTAAAAAAAAATTGTAAAAAAATCTCCGAAGTCGAATATAAAAAATTGTAAGATCCATTTTATTTATTACAATATTTTCGATTATTATTTTTTTCATGAAATTCCTATAATTTTTTTTCATTAGGAATTCGAGATTTTTTCACACGATAACTATTCGCGATTAAGGAATATGGATTTTTTGTACGATATTTTATTCTCGACAAAAAAAAGGAATTAGTTTTTGCCTGAAATCGATGGATATCATAACACAACTTACATTATGGGCGTTAAAAGTAGACTAGGAGGTTTCGGACGCGCGCGCAGCGCGCGACCGAAACCTCCTGTCGTCATCGTCGACCAATCACGACACGAATAAAGCGACAACAATGGATTCGATATAAAAATCTCGAAGTTGCGATATATTCGATAATTTCGATACATTTCGAGTTCATCAACTTTTTACGGGAGGAAACATCGAATATCCGTTTTTTTTTTTTGCTCGCTTTCGAAATCACTGATCCGTAGTGTATTATTTTACATCATTCATAAATACTCATGAAAGCTTAAAAAAACCTACTGATGGATTAATTTTAAGTATTTAAAATAAGAATTACGATTAAAAATACAATTCTAAGAGAAACATTCTGTTTTATCGAAATTTATCGTACAGGTGAGTCGTGGCGATCCTCGTGAGAATCTCGAAAGTTTCTTGAAGATCGGTGAGGGAAGTACCGGAACCGTTTGCATAGCCACCGACAAGAGTACGAATCGTCAAGTAGCGGTGAAGAAAATGGATCTTAGAAAGCAACAGAGACGCGAATTATTGTTCAACGAGGTCGTGATAATGAGAGATTATCATCATCCGAATATCGTCGAGATGTACGACAGTTTTCTCGTCGACGACGAGCTGTGGGTCGTTATGGAATATCTCGAGGGCGGCGCTCTCACCGATATCGTAACACATTCGCGAATGGACGAGAGTCAGATAGCGACGGTGTGCTTACAGTGTCTAAAACCATTGGCGTATCTTCACTCTCAGGGTGTTATCCACCGCGACATTAAATCCGATTCGATACTCTTAACGGCGGACGGCAGAGTTAAATTATCGGACTTTGGTTTTTGCGCTCAAGTATCGCAAGAGTTGCCAAAGAGAAAGTCCCTCGTCGGGACGCCTTATTGGATGAGTCCAGAAGTTATTTCCAGGTAACGATTTCTCGCGCTTCGGAATCTTCAGTTGTTGTGAGCAATAATAACGAATCGATATTGACTTTGAATGTAACTTATCTTCCGCCGTTTTCTCAGGTTACCTTACGGACCGGAAGTCGACATCTGGTCCCTCGGAATAATGATTATCGAGATGGTCGACGGTGAACCCCCGTTTTTCAACGAACCACCGCTCCAAGCGATGCGACGAATCAGAGACATGCCACCGCCTAAACTTAAAAACTCCCACAAGGTAAACTTTACAATCCTTACGAACGCTCCTTCGCCGCCGTTGCATTTTTACTGCTTTTACCATTTAACTCATTTGTCTCGTTCTCCTTTTGTGTTTATCAGGTGAGCCCCCGACTGCAGGGCTTCCTGGAAAGAATGCTCGTTCGTGATCCGGCGCAACGAGCCACCGCTGCTGAACTATTGCAGCATCCATTCCTCCGACAAGCGCAGAGCCCCAGTATTCTTATAGCACTGATGCGAGGTGCCCGACACACCAATTGCTGACTCGAACGAGTAAACTAGTTATCACTCTTTTTTAATCCAATTCGGACCATTGTCATCAACGAAATTTCTTTCTTTTTTTTTTTTTCTTTTTTTTTTTTTTTTTTACATTTCATCTTACATAGTTTTTACTCTCGACGACGACGCGCATATCAAAAACATTTTTTTCTTTTGATAGAATCGACTAAGCGTTTCGATGATAATTTTTTTTTTTTTTTTTTTTTTTTCCATAATTTTAAATCACACGATTGATGTATTTAGCAGCTAGATATATACCCAAGTGCCTTGAGAAACATAAAAGCCCGCGTTCGGTTGTTCGTTTATTGAAAAAGTAGAAAATATCGCGAGTTGTAGTGGAACTACTTAATGTTGAATATCGGTAACAGCCGAAAGTTGACCGTCAATCTTAATTGTACTATACGTTAATATTCATACGAAACATCACCTGTCGAGGCCGCTTACTTATTAGTCTTTAGACTCCGTTATACAAATAGATTGAGGCGCGAAATTTAATCCTTCGTTCGATCGCGACGCTTGAAAAAAAAAAAAAAAATGTTTACAAAATGAAATTCGCCTCGAGAAAATTCGGACGAAATGCCTTATCGATGGAAAAGCCTTAAGAGAGAATTATTTTTATTTTTTCGTGATTTTTTTTTCGAAGGGTTAAATCGTCCGCTCGAACGACAACGTTAATATGAGTTGTTAATTGCAGTGTAAATAAATTATAAAATTGAATATACAATACATATACATTGTAACAAGAAATCTTCGATATCGATGGTTATTTATTTTCGCTAATTTATTGTAGCGATACTCGACAACACCGATCGCGACTTATCCAACAGTTGATAAAGATTCTCGTTGATTATCTGCCGGTTATCAGCTCTGCAGAGGTTTGAAATATTTTCTATTTTGTTACCAGCGGAGTATTTCTGCAACGTACAGTTCACTGCTCTGCAGTTCTATTTATGACGTTAACTCTATTTTCATTCTCAAAGAATGATGCAAATTTTTCTCCGTAATTTCGAATAGACAAAAATAATTTTACGATAGCAGGAAAATTATGAGAATACATCGGGAAAAAAAAAGAAATTAAACGAAACGAAGTCTCGATTAGAATTTCGTAAATTCGGGATATATCGGTGAAAAATACGATCTGCGTACTGAGCGATTTTCGATGAATAATTTCGAACGGGTTGCGTAATAAAAAACCTGAAAAAATGAAGGAAAAACTTTCATCCGGTCAGCGTAAAAAAAAAAAAAAAATACTTCAGACGTGGCGATTTTTTTGCCGACGAAATTGCAAGATTTTGCTCAATAGGACAAAATTATGAAAAAGCGACTTAAAAAAAAAAGAAACTAAACGAAATGAAGTCACTACAGTAATTTCATCAATTATTACTATATACTGTATATCATGTACGATATATAGCGCACATATCCTATATACGCGATGAAAAATGCGTTCTTCGTGTTCCACGATTCCTGATGGATAATTGACAACGAATTGCGCAATGGAAAACCGGAAAGAAGGCCTTCCTTCCGGTCAGCGTAAAAAAAAAATGAATGCGACAAAAATGGCGATTTTTTTTTTTTTTCGCGACATTACAAGGTTTTTCCGTTGACGGGTTGACGATCTTGGACGGCTACGGAATTTCATAATAATCGAAGGAGAGGGCTCGACGTCACGGATCTACGCGCTGTTACCAGGCAAAACTGTATCGAGGAAAAGGCATGCAGCGGGCTTGACTCGTACCGCGCTCTCCTCATTGGCTGTCCGGACGACGAGCCTCTACTTTGACCGGAACGACCTTCGCATTCCGCATGATCGGGCGGACCCAACCCACGGAGCGTCGGAGAGGCACAACGACAAGGCAATAAGACAGTTCTCGCCAGAAAGCCCGTTGCAAGAAAGTACATACGAGCGAAGTACGATTTTACTTTACAGAACAATGATTTTCCCCGGTGTCCGATTTCTCTAGTGGTAATAGATATTATCGCGTTCTTGAGTATTCGTGGTTTCGATTGATTCGCTCGTGAATAAAAGGGGAATCGATGCGCACGTTTGATCCTAACTATTCTTTCGAAATATCGCAGTAACGAGTCACAATATTTCTCGGTATATTGCTCTTCGGTTCTTCACCTCGATGAGATTAGTAAATTAATCATCGATCGTAAAACATGAGCCATTCGACGGCGGGGGGGAATCCCGGACATCGATCGTAAGTGACGAGCCTCCAACAGATTCGTTCACGGAATTCATTCTCGTACCTCGTTATCGATCGAACTTTGAGCCATAATCGTGCGTCTATCGGGATACATTGAGACGATGAACACAGAAAGAAAGGTGCATTGTCATCGATGAAATAACGCGCCTCGTTTGCTCGAACGCCATTCTCCGTCAGTCGTTTACCTGTTGTTGTCACCGGCCGACATTTTTTTTCTACATATGTAGATGAGAGATAATATCGGCACGGAGTCCACGTTATGTATACCCTGAACTTTGAAAGTTAGACAGCGTCAAGATAGGTAAAGTTCAGTCGGTCTGAGCCGTTCCACGATAAGACGATAAGATAACGAAACCGGAAAATAATAATGGTCTTTCTACACCCACGCAATTACCTGGTATTATTAAATGGATAATAGATAGTCGCAAAAAAACAAGTTTTGTCGGCGAAATAATTATAACCATGGAATGGCGATATTCTATATATGTCGATATCTAAGACATTTTTTAAAATTTCCTCTTTAATTATCATCCCACTGACACCTATATATTTTTGTTTATTTTAATAATTCAATTATCTTGAATTACCGAAAGCATAAAATTGTCGAAGAAAACAAGTTGAGTCGACGAAATAAATAGAACAATGGGATCGCAACAATCGATATGTATCGATAACTATAATTTTTTTTTTTAGATTTCTTTATTATTTTTGTTTTACAAACCCCTCGCCTATTTTTCTTTTTTATCTTTAATATTTTGTGCGCTACGCATATTTCTATTCCATGCAATCCAATCCTTCTACATCGACAGAAAAATGTTGTTCTCAGTTACATCAGACAAGTTTCTCGATCTATCGGTCATTCTCAACTCCTCTTTCTGTCGCGTCAGTGAAGTTTCCCCTTTGCCTCGTCGTCGTCAGTGAGGGCTCGACTTTCCAGGAACTCTTCGTGTTCATCGTCACGTACTTTGCCCACCGCTGGGTCCCGTGCCTTGAAATCGAGACGCGATTTCGCGGTCAAGTGACGACGGCCTCTCGTACGACGAGCGTTGAGACTTAATCGTCCACGGCTGCTAAGTTTCATCAGCCACCGACGCGAAACGCACACATGTTTACATTATATGACTGCATCACGAGTTGTACCATGACGCCATCGATTTCACGAATTAACCGATGGACTTCGAGGCTGTATTGTAAATCATAGAAGGACTTGCGAAAGGCAAACCGTTCTCCCGCAGAGACGGGTTAATTATATCCGCAAATTATCCTCCGACACCTTTTTACGAATACCAAGAGTCACGATTGCGTCGGATATAGCTTCCGAAGACGCAATAAAAAAAAATTTAAAAAAAAACCACGTCAATGGTTTTGCGCGACTGCATAAACCGCGAAGAAGTTTTGCGATATGATATTGGTAAATTCATTATTTAAATAAATTTGCATGTTTTATCGACGTCGATTATCGATCTCAAGTTAGATGGATTGCGAAAGATTTTCGTGCGTTTGCATCATCCCGATGTGCGGGAAGGAAAGAGATTTCGCGAGATTTTACATGTGGCGTGGGAGGGGGTACCACCACTTCTGCTTTTCTCCTTGAATCGCAGGAACCTCAAGAGTCTTGCGTCATCGTCCTTCGAGACATATTTGTTTTCATCCGTGGCGTGATAGAAAAAAAAAAAAAGGACACTCGCACAGATTTCCGGTAACGCCTACGAAACGCGGAGGCTCGACATTTGCTTCGCGATGATTGACGAGAATTGGTTTCGAGGCTTTCTCGATCGTGAATTGTTTTCATCGATCATAGAACGAGGAGCGTTATGATACAAGCATCAAATTATTTTGCTGTGAAGTTAATAATTTCCGAGAATTAATTGTCGACCCGTTACGCTGGCGTCGAAGAAAAAAAAACGGAAGCGAGAGAAAAAAACATGCCGCGGAACGCGATAGGCCTGACTGGGGGGCTCGTCGGTTAATAATAATAATAACAGTGGGTAATTGCGTGAAATGATGCGAGTCCGGAGGCGTCGATTCCTTTCTACGATCCGATTGGTCGAGAGCCGAGTCGAGCCTCTCAGTCGTGCTGGTGACGTCATCGAGGCACACACAAACGCCTCGAGTATCTCGAAGCCAGAACTGCTACGAGGAATACGAAAATAAAAAGACATGTTTCACGGTGGGGAGGGAAGAGAGAACGAGGAAAAAAAAATGTGAGAAACGACCTTCGAACGCTCGACGTTTGCTCGGTTTCTACGTTCCCCGAGAGTCCCACACATGACTATTATATTATCGGAGGCACGACATCGCCACAGGCAACTCTCGACCAACCAGAACAACGGATAGCTCTCTGACTCCGCGCGACTTTTGCATCATCCGAGCGAAACGAGCCACGAGGCGCGTTTGTGTACATATATATATATACGCGTTAAGCCAATCTTTCACCGCGATTGGGATCGACGTCAATTGACCTTTGTTCGCTACATCGAAAAACGTCAGCAACAAAATTGACTGAAACCGCGCATTGTGTTTAGGTAGGTGGTAGAAAAAAAAGAAGGGAAAAGACGACAAACGAGACTTAACAGCGAAGCGCCAGGTCGTTCGGGTACTTTATTTGGGTAGCGAAACATAAAAAAAAATAATAAAAAAAAAAGTAACTCTCGTACTTTGGCACGGCACTCGCGACCGGTTCGTAACGAGACGTTTATGCAGTTTCTCGCGAAGCACGCAAGTCATCGACGCTTGAAGATTCGATTATCGCGACAAAGTATACGTTGCGATGCGAGAAAAAAAATTTGAAAAAAAAAAACGAAATGCACCGATAAATAATCGTATGTCCAATCACAATGTTTTTTTTCCTCGCGTATATTACAATATTCGAATGAGGGTACGAAGATTCTAAAGATTAACAACGCCTGCGGAGTCGTTCGCGTGTGAATGATTCGAGAGTTTTCCGTTGCAAAAAATAAATTACAACGATCAATGTCTACTCAATCGCTCATTCCCGGATATCCAATTTCGAGTGTTCGGATAACAACGATGCGCGGATACGATTAAACGTAATTCTTTTTCGATCAGTGATTCGTCATCTGTGACGATAATACTGCAAATAAATCTGACTGTCGATCGTGCACGCGATAACGCGGGGTACAAACTCGCGATGTATTGCGTCGATAGATAAGACACAAATCTGATTCACCTTTGTAGTACTACCGATAAAACTATACGATCGGAAATAACGAAAAATTTATATTATCCCGAGAAAAAAATATATATATTTTTGAATTTTTTTTAGGTTAGGAATTTCGAGTGCAAAGGAACAGGTTTTGCAAGAAAAAATGAATAGCGTAGAACGTAATTTAATGATTACAGTATAACTTTATTTATCATCATCACAAGGAACGTTCATTACAAATTGATTAATGCGTTAATTTATTTATGCGAACGGAAAATTATAATGTACAGTATGTGCGCAGCGCACTTGATATATAGACTTCTTCAAGTCCGAGTTCGGGTTCCGTACGTATTTTTCTTTTTTTTTTCGTTTATTTTAGCCGATAACCAATACATTAACACGAATATTTGGTGCTTTTCTCGTTGTTCTTTCGAAACGCCCGAAAACCTCGACTGCCTTCTATTTGCCCATTCGTTGAATCGACCACTCCTGTTGGCACAGCGGGCAACGATTGTTCTGCTTCACCCACAGGGACATGCAGCAGTAGTGAAAACTGTGATTGCACTCGCCCCACACGACGACGCAATCTTGACGACCGTAGAAGTCTTTCTTGCTCTCGGCTTGACAACGCAGACAGGCATCTGTTGACAAAAAAAAAAAAAAAAAAACGGACGTTAATACTATGCGTACTGCGTCGTAATTTTTTTTCCTTCCCACCTATGCGATCTACTTATAGAACGGCGTGAAGAACGCTCGAGAACGCAGCGCGAAAAGAAAAAAAAAAAAGAAAAAACAAATGGATCACGAGGCCTGACGTTTCGGTGATTCAATGGGATAGAAAAACTCGCAAGCGTTCGACATCCCGAATCGGTCCCCCGTACAGAGAGATACCGAGCGTAACGGGATAAGAAAGGAGAGAGGCGTCAGAGAATCCGCGCGATCCGGTGTGCTGACGCGCGTGATTACCGGAAAAAAAAAGTAAAAAAAAAAAAATATCCCCGCGCGAAAGCTATACGTGCTTTCGTCGCAAGACATATATCGGCTACGTCTATAATACGGTTTTCATTTCGTGTCACGTTTCGTGTCTTCTTCACTGCGCAATCTCTCCCCGAGAGACACAAAACGTGACGACGATTACAGGTGAGATGTTCAATCCGAAAAAAAAAAAAAGGAAAAATTTCTATCGTTTTATTGCGGCAATATGAAATTACTCGATGGCTCGAGGAAATGCCACTGTATTATTTACTCTCGAGATCTGCGGCTAGAGAAAGGAAAAGACAAAGTGGCGTATATTTTTCCACGCAGGTGTGGCGTCGTTCTCGAACTTTTACCGAGTATTCTATCTCCCCGAAGGCACTTGGTAACGCTATTTATACACAACGTTACCAACCCAGTATATCTTTTCAAAGTGAACGAAAAAAAAAAAAACAGACCAAAAAAAAAAAACAAAGAAGACGCGAAGCCCCTCACAGGTTGCATCGATGCGTCGAGGCGATTCCATCCGCTGATGGATATCTGTGTTACATTCACTGCTGGAATACGTTCGTTTCTCAGAGCACTTCAAGTCATATATACATATATAGTATATATATATATACATGTACTGTGTATAAAGGAACGCGCCAGCGAGGCTCGAGGCTCGTTCAGTAAATTTCCACTCGTTTACTTAACGACTATCTGTCGCTTCGATGCTTCCTTACTATTTCTTTTATTGTAGGCGCGACTTGTGTGTCAGGTGACCGCGAGGCACGAGAGATCTCGTCTAAGTAATCATCGTAAAGTCAAACGTTACACATTCCTAAATAAATTAAATTCGATAAATCGTTCGATCCGGAAAACTTCACGAACTCTCCTCCCTGCGTTTGCTTATTATTATTATTTTTTAATTTTGAAGGTTAAATCACAATAACGAAAGTCGAACAACTCGAGATCGCGTACGATACTCGGATGAGGCGAAGTCGTAACGAAACAAAGATGGCGCGCGGTATCGTAGCGTATCGACGAAACGTGCGCAACGATTAAACGTTCGTCTATCGTTCGACAAACCGCTGTTAGGGTCAGGAGATCTCGTGACTCCGCGGTTACCGAGCACTCATCGAGTACGAGATTCAACGACTCCGATTAACCCTGCGCGTGAGGCGGTGCGGGGAGAGGGGGGGGGGGGGGGGGGAGGGGTGTGTGGAAAAGTATCGATAAATCCGTTCTCCGTTTTCTTGACGTCGATCGATCGATCGCGAGTTAACGTTACAACAACGTCGGTGGGATTGACCCTGAGATGATGTAATTGCATGTCAAGTGACTGCGCGCCCCGAGTAGCGTTTTCAAGGGATCGAAGCAAAAATTGATGATACAGATTGCGCGTCGTTTCGATTGATCCTGCAGGACGCAAGCGGAACGAGACGCGAGATACCAATTGTAGCTTTTTTTTTACGGGTGGAGAGGGGGGGGGGAGTGATGTCACGAGAGGGAAGGCGCCCGATGCAAGTCGTTTTCATCAACCTACTTGGGGGTCTCTCGACGCGCCTCCAACGTTCTCGAGAGTCTATTGGCCCAATTGGTCGTATGACGCGTTTCTTCTCGACGCAAATCCTCTCGTGCGCTTCGAAGGATCCCGTTGCGCATAATAAAACGATAGAGTCCTATTGAACTAAGAATAGCCGGAAAAAAAAAAAAGAAGATAAAACGAGATAATTGCCCATTAACGAATTTTCGGTTTTATGACGCAAAATCTTCACTAAATAATCCGTGTCAAGGGCGTTACTTCTGTAACATCCATTGGTTATCCGTGACCTCTGTCACGCGCGGGTCAATACTGACGATAAGATTGTTACCCGCGACTTTGAGATTCTTACTCGGCGATTGATACGAATTCTTTTTTTTTTTTTTTTTTTTTTTTCGTCGTTATAAATTATTATACGTTGTTTTTTCTTCGCGAGAAAGACAATAACGGCTGATATAATAACCGGCACTTGTCTTCGATGATTTTAAAATGCATTTCTTTTTTTGTATCGTTACCGCAAATCGTTTCTCGCGAGTCTTAGCCGTCAATTGCCATGGCGTCTCGTATTTATCTGCATGACCATCGCGCGACGCACTACGCGCGCGTACGTTTCGAAACGTATTAGAAAATCAAATCGAAACGAGAACGTTTGACGCTCAGAATGCGCATATATATAATTGACGTTCGTACGATGCCGTAATGACGATGTATAAGAATGTTGCGGGATGAGTGCAAAAAATAAAAAGGAGTTACGATGTCGGTGCAAAACAGCGAATTGTTTGCTGTTGCGAAAATATTATTGAATTGTCCTTAATATTCATTTTATCGCGACAACTTTCGATTCATAATATTTACGTCAACGGTATATTGGTGGCAAAATATTCGCGCGGTGAAATTCGCTCTTCGCAGAGATACGCGACGGGGCGACGCTGGATATGTGATACAATTGTCTTGTATGATAATCGATTGAATAACGAGAATTATTAGTCGAATGGAAAAGTTTTGGCGCCAGTGATTCCTCCTCATTGACATTTCTATACAACGACGGGGATTTATTGGTAGTTTATCGTGACGACCACCACGTAGTTTGTAATGCGCGTTGGTCACATCCATCCATCTATCGCTCACTCAATTATATTATAGCGATAATAAAAGTCTCGCGTGTCCTAAACTCGCGAAGTTTCGTCTTCGTGATAGTTTCTGCCGTCTATTCAGCATATTATCGCGACTAATCAAGTGAAAACGATCCATGGAGAGATTAATCGTCGGTTTTTACGACGTGTTACGAAATTTATTTCAGATCGTTAATTTTGTGTAATTGAAGAAAAAAATTAATAAATTTTTAATTTTTTTAATTTTTCAGATACTTCCCGACTGAAGAGTTGTTAATTTGCGAAAAAATAATTAATTAATTATGTTTTTGATAACAATAATAATTATATTCTACTGATTTTTTAAATTGAATTATTGAATTCGAATATTACAATATTTCAATCTTTGTCTCGACAAACGACTAAAGAGAATCGTATGATCACTCAGCAAAAAATTCTGAACGTTTTGCCTGCGGGGCATTTCGCGATCTGTTGAACGATTTAAAGAGCAAAAAAGCGCCGATACGCGAAGGATAAATTCACGACAATGTCAATGACTCGTAAAAATAAATCGATTTCATCGATCGAATTAATTGATACAAATTATTGCATCGTCCGATGTTTATGCAACCTGTTGATCCCTAAAACGTGACTCTCTATCCTCGTTCTCCTTGGTCGGGCGAATAGCGTGTCGCGGTTTCAATAGAACGTAACAACGACGCGTGCGATAAGTCTACTTATTCAATAATACACCACGTCGCGCCGCTAACCGCTCAACGCACAGTGGATAATCGTTTTCAATGAAAAGAGCAAAAAAAAAATTTATGTCTCGAACGATCATCTCGCACCCCACGCAAATGATACCAGCGATCGCGTGACGTCGGTATCGTAATCGTGTTGTAAACAAACAATTGGTTCAACGATCAAGAAATCAGACGAATTGCTAAGGCGCGAACCAACGGAATACGATATACATATATATCGTAAGTATTCCGTATATATATGTATATATATATACGTATATATTCCGATAAATAATTGAAGAAAGTAAGACGAGCTTCGAAACAAATTACGGTGTCCAGATGATTTAACGCTATTGATCACCGCGAGTATCAAGTGGAAGTTTTTCAATCGCAAACATCGAAATGGAGCGAATAGAACGCGGAGAGAAAGATGAAGACCCGGCGATCGATTGAGACCGTCCCTCACACCACCAGACGCAACAAGCAATATTTCAATGTACTCGTCGGAGTTCTCTTTGTAGGAATATTCCAAATTGCGAATCTTCATACGCGCGCAAATAAATAAGGAAAAAAAAAAAAAGAAAAGAAGACGAAGAAGAAAAGAAGAATGAAGAAAAACGCGCGAATAAACAAACGTCGAGACAAATTGTCAATAACTAAATTATCGACGTTTTAATGCCTAATAATGCACTATGGGGGCGAAGAGGTTTGTTCGATATATGTTGTAGTTAGTTATTTCTTTTGAGGCGCCAAATTAGTTTCATTCGAGGAACTTTTCCAAGGCTCCCGCATGGATCAAGCGGGAGACCCCCTCACATATTAACCCAATGCATTAACCCCCATCGATGTATATCGTTACAATGACAAAACGCACACGAGTTTCTTCGCACGCGACTTTTGTGTCTCTCGGGTGGGGGACCAAGAGAAACGAATGTTCTGGACGTTGTGCGTACGTGCATCCTTGCAGGGATTACGAGAGTCAATGGAAATTCATGGGTGAGCCGCGTATTTCGAGAATCTCGAGTTCGCGAGAGTATACAATTTTTTTTTTTTTTTTTTTTTTTTTTTTTTTTACGGCAGCAATACTGCAAATTAAATTATCGTAGAAATATATTCGGAAAGTAAATGGCGATGTGATGAATCTTTATCAGATGCGATAGAGCCGAAGGCGTGTCGCGTTTCCGTCACGTGAGAGCGAAAAAATTGTTATCGGAATCCGCGTGACTAAAATCCAAATGTTGGAAGTTATGTTAAAATTCGTCATATATATTTTTTGTTTGGTTTTTTTTCAAATATTTTGTGTTATAAAAAAATGATAATTGGTTAATGAATACGATAGATTTTTATTGAAAATTTCGAAGATTCGGGATACATCGGGAGTCGCGCCTCGTCGGTGCAACTCGAGAACTCCTTCGAGCTGACGATATTCTTCCCCTCCTTTGCGTTTACAGTATCGGCACTCGTATATATGACCAGTTCCTGAACTGTACATATGTAGCA
Source organism: Buathra laborator (assembly GCA_934046635.1). Taxonomy (NCBI): domain Eukaryota; kingdom Metazoa; phylum Arthropoda; class Insecta; order Hymenoptera; family Ichneumonidae; genus Buathra; species Buathra laborator. The sequence continues at coordinate 17,310,612 of OW203892.1, forward strand.
CGTGTCTATAGTTCAGACGCCGTCCCCCCACCTTCCAGAGGCGCGCCGACTGCAGGCCACCTTCGGGTCCGCCTCGCCGCCTCCCTCCCCGCCGAGGTGTTCCGAAACTAGCCGAGTCGAAACTTCGCTCGCGGTTATACCCCGCGGATCGTATATAAAAGACAAACTCCGCGATCTGATTAGCAAACTTTTCCCAAACACAAGAAAGCGCACGCGAACTTTTTTTATTTCTTTCATTTTGTTTTCGTTTCATCGAACTTCCGCAATCCGTGACGGTCGATGAAAATAATTAACGCGATTGCTAAACGCAACTGATATACAGATATATAAGCGCTTACAGTAAAAATCGTATATTAAACAAAAATAAATAACAGTGAAAGGACATTCGTCTATAGTTACTTAATTGTACTATAGTACGCGACGAAATAAAAATACTCGTAATTGCTGAAATTACATCGAAGTGTGCGTGACACTCACCCCGAGCACATAGTTTCGAATTAAACAGTTTCGTACGTCGAACGTTAAGCTCGCAAAGCAATTCTTCCATAGGGAGGAAAATAGTGAAACGTACCGCCAGCGGCTACGTCGGCTGCGGCTCGACGCAGGAATACGAAAGGAGAGAATTGAAGAAAAAAAAAAGAAAAGGCAAAAAAGCTCGTGGTGTCGTCGAAGTTTGCCGGTAGGGGGCGTGACGCTCGTCGAATAAATCCAAGCGGTGAGGAGCAGCGGCAGAACAGTACTGTCACAACAGAGCCACATGTGCAGCGGAACAGGCCGGCTTTCGTTACTAACCAATCGCAAGCGATACCGGTGAAATAAAAATACGATAAATCTCAATAATCAACAATCAATTAACGACAGTTTCGCGTCATTCATTCACAAGGGGATTTTTTATTTATTTTTATCAAAAATCTCGTGAAAACAAAGACAATCGTAGTGAAAATTATCGACGCACTTGGAATCGACGCGTACGTCGTAGTGGTTTTTTTTCTCGAAAAAATCGTAACGTAATCAAACGTAACAATGTCGTCGAGATCATCGTCGCAGAGAAGGCAGATTATGCAGCCATGGCCACTGTGCCTCATGACATTAAAAAAAAAGGTGAGCGAACGTAGTTTTTTAATTTGACACGAGTTATTTTTAGATCATTGATTTTTAACGCCGCTCCGCCGTTTCGCGTTTCGACAACAGCTGTTTATCGTTTAATCGTAACGAACAATGATCGCGAGATCGCGCGTTCGTTGCATCGATTAAAAGATGGCGCCATTTTTTTTTTTTTTTTAACGAAACAACGCGCGTATCAAGTCATCGAATTACAACTGTCGTAGTTAAACGCGTCTTTCTCACGCGAACACTCCGTCTCACTCGATCTCTCCCCTCGTTAGGTTTCTGGAAACTTCCATTCGCTTCGTTGGTTCACCCGCCGCTCGTTTCTCGATTCACTATCTGTCGGTACGCGATGTACGGCCGCGAGATTGAACGATCTCACCTGCCTTTCTTCGAACGTCGACTATTCGTAGTCACGTCTGTATTATAGAATTAACTTTTTCACGATGTTTCTTCTTTCTTCCTCTTCCCCTCCCCCTCCCCGCTCCGCGCCGCTGAAAACATTAATTCGCGACTCGCGATAGTCGCGTGCCACGCGTTACAGTCGGACTCCACTTCGTTTATCATTCATTTATTCGACAGCGAGAGGGCCTCCCTACTTCTCATTCCTACCACTGCGCCACCGGGCGTATCGTCGAATAAGTGGGGTTCGACTGTATCTCGTATTTTATCTCAAATTTCGAACGGCGACTTTACCGATTATATCGCGAACGACATTCGCGACTCTCGGAAATGCAACGAGGGATGAAATATTAAAATTGATAAATTTTATGAAATAAAAATGATTTTCAAAAAAAAAAAATTGATAAAATTTATTTATTAAATAACGTTGATAAAAATTGATTCGGGAATTTTTTTTTCTTAAATTGAAGTTTTTTCATCGGATATTCATGGCTCCGGCGAGTATTTTAAGAAATAGCCCAGTTTTCCGAACTTCGAGTTGAGTACACAGCGGGATCTGCCCGCTACGTGCCAGAAGTCAGGTACATGCAACAAGTGCCTCGAGAGAAACGGGCTACATGCGGCTGACTAGCCAGCGAAAAACCCGTTCCATTCTTTCTGTCTCGAGACCCGAGCTGCCGATGAGAAGGATGCTTAAGAAAAAAAAAAAAAAAAAAAAAACGTTTCAAAAAATCGAACACGAAGTATCTTCGATTCAAGACGCGATGTATTTTTTTTTTTTTTTTTTTTTTTTTTTTTTTTTCAGCAACTTTGTTCGGATTAATTTTCTCGGAGGTTCATTCGCATTTCCACGTGGTATTCACACATATTTCACGCGAAACTGCAATGTCAAGTTCAATCTCAGTTACTATCAGTTGCCCAATCGTGATAAGCGGCGGAAGAGAAATTAATAGTGTGCGAAAAGACGCAATTCGAATCGCGGTAAAATTTAAGACAAACAAAACACGTCACGAGACAGGTTACCGCCAACTAGGATAAGAGGAACCGTCGCAATGAGAGATGCAACAGTCGATCGTATAAGTTTCGAAAGACAAGATTTTCGTCGGTGATTCGTAGTTATCTCTGGACCACCGAATCGAGAAACGATGGCGGATTCACGCGAAGAGGTAACAAATAATAAGAAGCATCGATAAACCCCCTAACGGTTGCGAAATAAATGAATAAATTTCTATTCTCATATTTATCGAATTTTTGCGTTTTTTTTTTTTTTTTTCGGAATAAAATAATACGATGAAATTTTTAAATGTTTTTTCATTATATTTGTTATTATCCTATTGTGACTATTATTTATTTATTATAATATTTTATCACATTTGATAGCTGAAAATTACGATTTATCGAGAAAAATGTACCTTTGCGCTGATCGTCAGAAATGAAGGAATATCGACCGATTATTATTTCTGCATTATTAGCTCGAAAAAGATTCGTTTTGCGGGCACAGTGTCGACTTACGACCGTCCGTTTTGCTGATTAAACACGATATTCGTAATGCAGTTGCATATGCGAGCGTAACGTTCGGACTTAACAACCTGTCGAATCGTTGATAGCCCACTATCCATACGTACGCGGAATTAATGCTGAAACTCTCGATATTCATATTAGCAACGATTGCAACTCGTGTATATCTCCGTTATCCCTCTCCCCGCTCGATAAATCAAGCATATCGTTTAAACTTGAAACACGTTTTCGCGATTTTCTTCTTTTTTTTTTCCCCTCTAATACTTGTCCGTCGTTTGATCGCCGACGAATATTTTATTGCAAATTACATATACACAGCATACGTGAGAGATATGATGCAAGAATGCATGAAAATTGCGACACATAAAGATAACATTTGAGAAAAGAAAATAAAAAATCGAAAGAAAAGTGGAGTTTTTTTTTTTTTTATTTATATTATGACAATTGATCCATTATCAACGGAGATAAATGGAGAAGTGAATATGATTGATGAAAAAAAAAAAAAAAAGCGTTGACAAACGATAGATTCTCTGCACGTTTCATTAATTTGAATATCGCATAATTTTTTTACCATAACGAGTCTAAAGTTGAAGCCACGCGTCTGTTCATCGCGTTGCATCTACTATCACGATGTTTACGGCGCGATCGCCCAGCGAGCCAACGTGACGACTTCGACCATTTCTTTTTTTCGTTTATCATCTTCGCCGAGTTTCGTAGCAAAGCTAATATATAACGTTCGTTACGCACGCAATTGCACGTGATAGCCAGCGCGGCGCGAATGGGCTTTATTTTCTTCCGAACAAAGGCAAGATAACGATGATGAGGAGATGTAACGATGTACTCGAGACGAAAAGGGACGCGCTATGATTTATTTACCATTCACGCCGATATAAACGCGTCATGTAAGAAAAACCCGCGTAACAATACAAATTAATGCGAAATGTTTTTAATAGTACGAAAAAAAAAAAAAAAAAATCTCTCGTAATTGCGCGTTGTCCTCGGATAATACCGCCTACCAATTTTTTTTCGAATATTTATCAATATTTACGAATTATTTCGCCTGATAAACGCACAGAATTCATAATAAAGACTACAGAATTGAACAATTTTTCTGAAAATAAATATGAAACAATTTGAAAATACATGCCGCGTAAAATAACTCGATTTTCGAGAATTAAGCGGTTTTTTACGATAATTTTTTTTTTTTTTTGTTAACCGTCGCATCAACAACAAAAGTTATTAGGGACCTTCTCTCCTTTGCAAATAATCACTATGTCGCGATTAACTAATTTCTCGAATTATTTTAATCGTAATTTGATTATTATTGGTTCAATTTATTCGCGGATTCTGCGATTAATTACTTTTTCGCGATATCGCACTTTTTTGATTTACTGATTTTTTCCAGGAATAAAATTTTTCTAAGTTTCAATAGATGAAGGAAAGGTTAACGGAAAGAAAATTACAATTTACAATCGTCAACTGCTTTTTAAATAATTATCGAATTAATTTAAACAGTCGAGTCGTTTTTACAATCCGATCGTAGATTCCACGATTTTTTATATCGTCGGTAATCCCAATTCGTCGTATTTACTGGAATAATCCGCAAGTATGTGGAGTTTTCGAGAAAAACTTCGTGACCGTGACGTACCGCAAACGGGATGATATCTTAAGGTTCAAACGACACAGCAACGTTTGCAGAAAGCATCGCATATTAACGGCGGCCAACATGTTCGATTGTGTGCGTATAGTCATGGAGTTCATATAGGTTATCTTTACGGCACGAGGGTAAAAGTCATATATCGCGCGCCCGCTCTCGGCGCCCACCAACGGCAGCTTCGACAAAACGTTATTTCTCTGTTTTCTATTTGACGATTGGTCAGTTGGGCAAAATCGTCACGACCCTATTTCTCTTTCTGTATCGCGACGTCCTCGTGTTCTCGATCTCTCTTCTACCGTAATACTGATAATGGCTACTGGTATAAATACTCCAAATCGTTTGTTTCATCCCCTCAAATATCGTTTGTCGACCAAGTGAGTACTGACTTCATTTATTAGTTTTCCAAGTGACGAAACAAAGATTTTTCGTGTTTTTTAAATATCCATTTTTTCTCGTCGCCGTTCGAAACTTTTTTTTTTTTTTCAAATTTAAAGTGTTAAAAAAATAATTTCTCAACGACAGTGCGCAATTGTTAAATTTTTGTTGTTGTTATTTTTTAAGTAATTACGATATCACGTGAAACGCTCGATGATTTTTCTGTGTTTATTTTTTATTTTTTCTTCGAAACGAACCCGCGAGATCATCGGGAAAGTCCATCGTCCGGAATAATCTGGTTTGCGCGATCGCCGCTGCCTCGTTCCGGTTACGATTAATTCGTGTGCGAAAAATATCGGCCACGGAAAAGATTGCCTGTTCGTTAATACGATCGATATCAGAGGATAAATAAGACTTTGATCTCCAAGAGGTCAAATTAAACACGTCGAGTTGAATAACGATTGATTGCTGAAAAACAACGAACGATCGGGCGGCGGAATAAAAATGAAAAAACAAAAAAAAACAAATTTTAAATAAGGAGCGAGAAAATCGACGAATAATTTAATTTTTTTGTTTGTTAATTATTTGTTCGCAGGAGCAATCAATATTGCCGAAGTATTACGAGAGAGTACCGTCGATCGGTGTTTCATCGTCGACGAGCTCCAGCCTCGTGTTGGATTGCGCGTCGAATGTGACGATCGCAACGACCGTAAGTCCCTTTAACAGTCAACAAACGTTGATAACCAACGGCAGGACTAAGGGAAACGTTAAATCGACAAATTTGGACAGCGTAGAGATCGAGAATTGCAATGACGAGGCAACAGTGCCGCATTACTATGCGGAAAATTTGATACACACACAGCGAAACAATCTCCACAGGCCACAGATCTACAATCCCCTGAGGAAGGATCAGGATCTCGCGGATTACAAACAATTGAGTCCATTGTTGAAAAACAAAGATACGAAAATGACGAATGAAAGATCCGATTCCGCGGGATGGCATCAAACTTTGGTGGAGCAAAATCCGAGCATAAATGGCGAACCGGGAAAACGACCGGTCATCGCGCGCTTCAGACCGGAAGCTCCGCGTCCCACTTCCGCATTTCAGTACGGCTCGCAGGTTAGTAACCCTTTAAATTTTTATTTATTTTATTACTCATTAATTCTTCAATTTTTTAAAATATTTTGCGTCGCCTTCGGAACGATCTGTTCATATTAGCTTTTTGATGAAAGTTCTCTGCGTTATTAATTTTTTTGGATTTATCTCCTTTATATCAATTTTTCGTAATTCAAATATTATTCTGTTTATTTATATGTCGGGTTCTCTTCATTTTTTAATTCACGATTTATTTTTGTTTCGGAGCGATTCTTGTTTTGTCGAAATTTAAAAAAACAATCTTCTTGATAATTTTTTATGTTTTATATTATTGACGAAAGACACCCGCGTGCGTATATCGAAAAAAAAAAAAATATATCAATCGGGAACGTCGTGAAAAAAAATGTGTACTCATTTATTTTTTAATATTTTTACTATTTATAATTTATTCACAAGACACGTCCGTTGGAAAAGCCATCGAGACATTTGAATCCGTTGATTGAAGTGTCCGAGATGTTTCAAACATTACGCGTTTTTCTCATGCATACCGTAATATTTATTGGTTTCTGTGAATAAGAAACGAGGCGACGACAATTATCGACTCAATACTTTTCTCGCGTTTCGCCTCTCATCGTGTCTCATATGTCTCGCGGGACACTTTGATTTATTGTGTTGTCGATGAGACCGTAAAGTTGAAAAATGTTGAAGCAACGATTTTTTTTTTTTTTTTTTTTACAAATAATTGATTGTTATTCAAAGACAAAATGTGAGAATATTGCAGAGAATAATTTCTCTGTTGAATGAAAATATTTGATAATTATTATCTAATAATAATAATAATAATATAATAACGATACAATAATAATAATATTCATTTTTTTTTCTGAATAAATTTGATTTTTCGAATTTGAATTTTCACGCAATAAAATACGCGCGCGTTCTGCTGGTCGATACGGTATAGAGAAATTAGACGCGTGTCAGTAGCGAGCGTCGGCGTTTGGTCAGCCACGCTGCCACGTGTTTGTTCCAGCGATCACGTCCGTCTCAAGTCAACGCGTATTTGGCTCGTTCCATTCAAGAGATCCTTGACTCATTTTTTTTTTTTTTTTTTTTTTTTTTCACGCATTCAAATGGATTCGCAAAATTATTTCGTCACCGTTAAAAGAAAGGCGATCCACTCGCTGTGAATACAAAACATCCGAACTTCGGACGCGATACGACAATTTAATTGCACGTCGCGCTCTGACGTACCAGAGATCGAAATAATGTCTATAGTTTTCGATGGAATTATGCATTTCCGACAGGGAAATTTTTTCGAGGTCGTAGCAATTTTTATTGCGTTATACATACCTATTCGGAGCATCACAGCAATTCGCGAAATGAATAGGAATTCAAGTTTCGTATTAACCAGAAAAAAAAAAATACAATCATAAAATATTTAAAAAATATACAAAAAAATTTCAAAACCATATAAAACGATTAGCTAATAGTAAAATTAATGGCGGACTCGCGGTCGGCGAGACAAGAATTTCGGTATTTTTTAAAAGTCATATTTTCGCCTCTCGATAAACCTAAAAAAATTGTGAAATATAAAATTTGTACTAAAAAAAAAAAAAAAAAAACGCAAAAAATAAATTACGGAATTATTTTACTGAATTTCAAAACCACTTTTTTGACGATCGTTACACGACGACGAAAGCCGTGAAAAAAATTCGTTAGAAAAATCGTCATTTTTTTTCGTCGAATAGAAAAATGTTTTTTTTTTTCCATCGAATACGAATAAAACACATAAAATAACGAAATTAAACAAAATACCAATTGTATTTCGTTTTTTCCTCGAAGAATTCCATGTTTTCTTTAACCAAAAAATCGACGACGATTTCGGTTATACGAGAGGTGAAACATCGCGGGTAATTAATTGGCATCGCCTCTCGTGAATTAATGAATGAATGAATTAATTACTCAATTAATTATCGATCGATACTTTCCCAAACGAGTTTTCCTTGATCACGCGATCGACACTCACCAAATTTGCTCGACACTATTATTGGGATACTCTGGAAGACACGACTAGACAAGCGCGCTTGCTGCGAGCGACGACTTACCTACTAGTTAGTAGAGTTCCACAGTACGCCAAAGGTGAGCCGTCGAAGCGTTTTGCGCGCGGCGTCAGCCGGAAACGACGCGAAGCGGGAAGGGGTTGCGGAGGTTTCGTCGGCGTTACTCGACTGTCGTAATGATTTATCGTATACCTCCGAGAGTTTCATATTCGAATTCTGTCAAAGGTTAATTTATCACCTCGTGACAAAAACATCATCGCCTTCGATCTCGTGACGGCGTCTCGACCGGCACGTTTTTCGCTAATTTACCCTCGTATTATGCGCGCAGACGGACAAACATCGAGCTTAATTAAAAATATGAATTTTTTTTTCTCTTCAACGGTAAATAATTTACTTCACTCAATTTACTTTGCATACAGTTAAAAATGATTTATGGCGTTGCGCTATATGCGCCTCGAAATTTTTTTTTTTTTTTTTTTTTCGAAGATTTTTTGCGTGCGCGAAATTCGAGAAATTAGTTATTTTTCGACTAGATAATGCCGTACATAGGCCGGTGTGCGCGTATCAAGCAGCTTAATGGTCTTACGAACTTTACGTATTCGTATTTTTTTTTTTTCATTTTTTTTTTTTATTACACAACTTCTTTGGCGGATTTCGTTCGTTTCTTTGCCTTTGCGCGAGAAACTCGACGAAACTAGGTTGACGAGAGCAATAGAGCTCAGTGCATTATACTATAGAATAGATAGATATATGTATATACAATATAAACACGCAGACGAGAGCCCCTCAAGCGGTTTCGGCATTATCTCGCGATCTCAAGCAGCACAAGAGAGCGCGAGAAAAAGATCGCGAGTATTTTTTTTTTTTTTTTTTTTTTTAAGTATTTTTATAACGACTTTCCAAAGAAATCCCTCTGTACCGCAAATGGTAAAGTGCGCAAGTTTACCAAACAAATAATTCTCAAAATTTATTGCGATCCTTCGGTCAATATGAGAAATATCGACCAGAGACACCGTGAGACTTTGGTCCGCGCTTTTTGATAATTTTGCTTTTGACTTTGAAACAAAAAAAAAAAAGGTCACATATGCGAAAAACAGATGTTGCGTTATGCGATCGAAGTATCGACTATAATGAAAGCTCGTTACGACGATACGTCGGCGTTCGGCAAACCGGCTGAAATTAGACTTTTCTTTTGTCGACGAACGAAAGATAGATCGATGATGGATCTTTCGGCAATGAAAGAGACAATTCGTTGATAAAACTCCTCCCCCCCCCCCTTCCCTGTTGCATTGATGAAACGTTAATGAGATATCTGAGGATCCGCGCGACCTTGACACGCGAACGCGACAGGAAACAATAAGTCATTCGATATTTAACATCCTTCTCGATGTTTCTGTATTTGTCTTAAACAACTACTACTAACGACGATACGAAACGAAGACGAAACGAATTCCTAGCTTCGTCGAACACGTTATTAATTGGCGAGACACGCGCATCGACGGCACCTTCATTACGGTTTAATCATTATTTTTCATCGATAAATATCGATCCAATTAAATAGATCAATAAAATGCCATTTATTCGTTTTATTTTTAGCAAAAAATCCTCGGTAATTACGAGAAAAAAAAAAAAAAATCTTTGAAAATTACTTAACGACGCGGTTTCTTTGGGGGTCACGTAATTTTCCACGCGTAAAGTAATCTCTGACTAATGTAAAGAAACTCCCGTTAATATCTCTCGTCTTCGGAAGATTTTCGTGAGGGTACGAGGCACCAGACGGTACAAAGAAAATATTAACGTATCTTCTATAGAAAAACTACGAGATAAAGACCGTAAAATAAAACCGATAAAGGCGTAAAAAAAACTCGAGGAATAGAATGAAAAAAATTAAATAAAAAAAGAAATCAAAGCCACTTAACACCGGATAAAAAATAGAAAAAAAATTATCAATTACCGGGGAGCAACGGTTTACGAAGAGACGCCTTGCGATTCAACGCCACTTAACAACCGCCGACTAATTGAGTTCCACATCATTTCTATGGCATTGACTGAGTTATCCATTGATCGTGCGTTGTACACGTTTCGCTTCGATGGAACGAATAGCGAAATTATCAACTGAACAAACAGAACGCGATCTATTGTATTAAAGGCAAACTTCGCTACTGTTCGAAAAAAAAAAAAAAAAGAAACTATGTATTCAAATTCACGTGCCGTTATGAAAAGATGGATATTGAAAACATTTGCAAAAATATACGCTTAATTACATTTTACACATTATAAAACTATTCCGACAAAACATTTGATATGAAATATATATTTTCTCATATGTCTCCGAACAATTAAACATCGCAAACACATTTCAAAAAATAATGATAAAACGACCAATAACAAAGGAGCGTTCAGAAATTAATCATAAGTATTCCCATTTTTTTTTCGTTACTTTTTAAATTATTCCGAATTATATATGCCTTATAAATTTTGCATATTTTATGATTTACATATTATACGCACAATCGCGATATAGATAATTTTATCTATAGTGATATATTGATGCATCAGGAATTTATTTAAAATATATTTATATATAAAAAAAAAAATTTATATTAAAAAAAAATTGAAATATATTTATAACATATTTGTTGGATATATGTTTTATAGAAAAATTAAAGATAACGGCAATAAAAATGTATGTGATACTAAGGATTTCCATGAATATATCTTACGAAATCGACAGGCATAATTGCAACAACGTTACGCGAAGGGGGAGAGGGAGGGGGAGGAGGAGGGGGGGGGGTAGAAAGATCGTGACGTTATACTTTCGGGGACAATGGTAACGAAAATGATTATCCTCTCCCACCCCCTTTCCCTTCATCTCCGCGACGCTCGTAAACAATGAAACAGCAGTTGTCGTCTACGTATAGTTAAATACGTAGTTCGGTAACATATATGTAAGATTGAGGCGATATATTATTTCGCGAACGAAACGTTTTCTATTCGAGAAAATAAAAGTTGCGGTGTAACTTGGATACGTGGGGAGACTGGCAAATATGTGTGTCCCGTTTCTGTCGTTTCGCTAAACACCGGGCGAAGGGGTGGGGGGAGACGTAACTAGAGAGAGGAGACGAACGACGAGAACGGAGAATGGACCAAAGGGGTACAAACGACAGAGATATCAATACGATTGGCAAGAGAAGGCAATGAAGTAACGAAGGCAAGTGAGCAAAGCGGCCAAAGGGTGGTGGAGAACACAGTGAACGGTGGAAGGGTGGGGTGGGGGGGGGGGAGGGGGAGGGGGTTTTGAGTGCGTGGGCCCCCCAACGAGGCTTCACATATAAGAGAAGCTGACGGTCCACGAGCGTCGATAGCTCGCATTGTTCCGTCGTACCGAAAAGTTCCATATACCATATAGCTATACCATTCGTCGATAACTTCGATATATTAAAAAAAAAAAAAAAAAATTGCAATAATAAAAAAATTAAATAAAATCAGTGCGACAGACTTATTACGCGTTCGTCAATTACGGGACTTAACTGCAAGTGAATTATATCGCGATAGACGAAACAAATTGATACATACGAAGACGCGAAGTCACGAGACGATATAGAGATTGATAGACAATTGATAAAAGGAAAAAAGTCCCGTCTCTCGTATGAGAAAAAAAAAAGGGAGAAGATATAGGAGAGAATGAGAAACAGAAGTGAATAGAAGGGGGATGCGCCGGACTCCATCGTCAAGACTTCGCAGTCGTCGTTGATCTCCTCTTCCTCCTTCTTCTTCGTTATTCCAAATAATTTGCGTGTTGCTTGTCCGCCACTCAGACGACTTTATTTGTTCCGTTTGCGAGGGGGGTAGGGATTCGTTATTTCATTGTCGGGCAATCGTTCGTCACGTTCGCGCTATAACCCCCGGGGGCTCGTGCCATCTCCACCGATCGAGAGACCAGTGATCCAGCAATCGAACGACCAACGGTCACACATTCTCCTGTTTTCGCGACGCGTATACGCACGTTTCTGATATATCGGCTTCGAGTCGCGCCGAAATTTTTTTGCGAATTAGAAACATTTTTTTTTTTTTTTTTTTTTTCATCTCGCGTGTTCGCGTTGATACGAATCGCTGATTAATCGTTTTCCGGATTATTGAGTGACGTTTCGGGAATTAAGATAAACAATAATAATAAATCAAAATGAAGATTCTTATGAGAGCGGATACTCACGTGAATATCGAGGTGCCGGGAAATGCGCCTATCGCAAAATGCACCTTTTCGCAGGTACACGTGAATTTTTTTAAAAAATGTTGATTTTGCAATTTAATTAAATTTATATTTAATTGGTATCAACTTCCTGAGAGAAAAAATTTTAAAAAATTACCGACTTCCTCGTTTTTTTACAAATCATGGAAATGGAATATTGTGATGATTTTTTTTTGTCTCGAGCGGTATAATAAATGGATTTTTCATTTTTTTTTTTTAGGTGCTCGCCGCCCTTTCGGTTTCGTTAGGATCGATGGTGGTCGGTTTTTCGTGTTCCTACACATCGCCGGCTCTCGTGTCGATGAAGAATAACGCGACCGCTACGTTCGAAGTAACAGATGTGATGGTAAGTAACTAAATTTTTTTTTTTTTCGTCTACTCAATAATTAAGTTCCGTTTAAACGATTAGGAATAATTGTTAATAAACGTCGAAGAAACGACGGGAGTTGATTTGTCGAAAAGCCATTTTGGCGTTCAACTATCGCGTTTAACGATTTTCCATCTGTTATTATCGAATACTCGTTATTAAACCAAAACAATTTTAATATTCATGATGATTATTAACCAATGGAAGACACGCGAAGAGTTATATTACTGACGCATTGTTACGAAGAATCGTTATTATCAATTTTTTTTTTTTTTTTTTTTTTAATAAAGTTTGCGTACCCGGTAACGCGGTCAATCGACGACGTCTGTACTATTGGCGACACACAAGAAGCTTTATTGTGATTCTTGGCGTCGTTTTCTCCGCTCTTAGCGCTATGGGTCAAACGGGCGGTTTAAAATTTAACCCCAAATGCGTCATCGAATGGTGGTCAGGGGCAGGTTTCCGATCATTGAGACTCGATTGGCTAAGCCGGCGATTGAACTCAAGAACTATTCTCATTGGACGAATAGACGGACACACCGATCTGACACTGACTCTGTTCTCGTTTATTTATTTTTTTTATTTTTTTTCCTGTTACGAAACGTTTTTAAATCTACGCGTTCGATCTCAATGCTCGTTATTTTCTTACGATTAGTAATCGTAAAAATGTTCCGTTTATATTCGTATTTTTCAATTTTTTTTTTTTTTTTTTTTTTTTTTTTTTTCGAATTAAATTAGCTGTACCTACGAATTTATTAATGAATTGATAAGTATAATTAATACTGCGATTTTCGACACGCCGCGGAATAATAAATCGCCACGTCACGGTCGTTGATAAACGAGTATCAAAGACATTGAACACTACGAAAGAATTATTTCCTTCCGTCCTCAAAATACGAGGCTAGTCAACGTTTTAAAACCCGAAGGTTACTTCCCGGAAGAGTTCCTTCGCACGACGCGGATACCGCGATCGGTATCAACACCTCTGTACGTGTCGGAGACTTCGTGCTCTTTACGAATATTAACGCGTTTTACATGCATACGAAATGTAATCAACGATCTCAAGGGTTATTACTCGCAATTTCTCAGAAGTGTTGATTTATTCAATGTTAAAGGAATCATGGATCGGATCGATAATGCCGCTGAGCGCCTTGATCGGTGGAATCCTCGGTGGGCCGTGCATCGAATACTTGGGAAGAAGAAATACGATACTCGGAACGGCTTTTCCCTTCATCGGAGGTAAGCACACGAATCGAATAAGAGTGCGTGCGTGAAAAAAAAAAAAAAAAAAAAAAAAAAAAAAAAAAAGATATATATATATATGTATAAACGACTAAACGAAATTCCATTCGTTCAATCATCGATGCCGCGCAATAATGATTCGAGAACGTCGTGTTTACCATTGCGAACACGTACAGCCCCCGCGAGCGCGTTCGACGATTCGACAAACAATCGCGGGAAGATCATGCGTTCGCTATTAAACTTATTTTGCCTTCGTTTAAGCGTCAATTATATTCCTCGACTCGGCAAAAGAGAATTGATCGGTTAATAAAAAAAAGAAAACATTGTTTCCGCATACAACAATTCCGTTACGTAAATTCTTTCAAGGCGCACGCAAAAGAGTCGCTGTATACAGTATGTGTATCGCAATGCAGTTAAAACTGTAACGGGGCTCGCGGTAACTACCACTACGGTAATAACCGAATACCTAACGTACGGGCGGCGGCCTTGTGATTTATTGAGATCACTGTTCGCATTGCTATAATACATCGAGAGATTATTCGAATCCGCAACCTCCTAGACGACCGTTGCTGACGGTCATTTCCGCTATTTGCACCGATGACTTTTTCCTTGACCGACACACATATTACGATAATTTAATTTTAATCGTTTTTTTTTTTTTTTTTTTTTTTTTTTATAGCGTGGTTACTAATTGCTCTTGCCAATAACGTCGGCATGATTTTGGCCGGTCGAGCATTGTCGGGCTTCTGCGTGGGCATTGCGTCTCTGTCGTTGCCTGTTTATCTCGGCGAAACTATACAACCGGAAGTACGCGGGACACTCGGTCTTTTGCCGACTGCACTTGGTAATATAGGTAAGTTGACAAAAAAAAAAAAAAAACAATTTTTTTTAATAAAAAAATCGATTTCGAGAATATTTTTTACATTTTTCGATATTTTTACAAATTACGAGAGTAATTTTTCTTTTCCCGCAGAGGAAAGTTAGTCAAATCGGCACATAGAAATGGAAAATAATTTTTTAAATGTAAAAAAGAAAAATTTGAAAAAAATTTATTCAAAATTTGGAAAACAATTTTTTTATTGCTTTAAAGTAAAAGTAATTAACAAAATGAATTTGCATTTTTTTTTAAATATTTTTTTGCACTCCATCAACATTTTTGTGAATTTTTTTTTTTACGTTCGCGCCGCGTTTCTATTTTGCTCCAATCTCCCGTATGTGGCGACTGTTCGCTCTGTAATTTGCTTTTCATTGCTTTTTTAACCGTAGAGAACTCGATCGATATTCGTGACTATAGTTTATTCGATAATTCTATTTCTTTTCTAATTTATTTCTCGTGTTATTAGTTATTTTTTATCGTTTTTCCAATCTCAGGTATCCTACTGTGTTTCGTCGCTGGAATGTATCTCAATTGGTCGAATCTCGCGCTGTTAGGCGCCTGTTTACCGGTGCCATTCCTCCTTCTAATGTTCCTCATTCCCGAGACCCCGAGATGGTACATCTCCAAGGGAAAGACGAAGCGCGCGCGCAAATCGCTTCAATGGCTGCGCGGAAAGAACGCCGATGTTAGCGACGAGCTAACGGCGGTCGAGAAGACCCACGTCGACAGCGAGAGAAACGCATCGCAAAGTCCGCTCACCGAGATTTTCAAGGGCAGTAATATAAAGCCGTTAGCGATTTCGCTCGGTCTTATGTTCTTCCAACAGATGTCCGGTATCAACGCAGTTATTTTCTACACCGTTCAGATCTTTGAGGTTTGTAGATTCATTAATTTTCCAGCAATTTTTATTCCCCCGATTTAAATAAACGTTTTTCTTCAATACGAAGATTTAAAAACGATTTTTCTTTGCAGGCCGCTGGTAGCGATATAAACGGAAATCTGTGCACCATAATCGTCGGTATCGTGAACTTTGCATCGACCTTCGTCGCGACGGCGTTAATCGATCGTCTCGGACGCAAAATTCTTCTCTACATCAGCAGCGTATCAATGATCGTAACGCTCTTCACGCTCGGCGGGTTCTTCTACGCGAAAAAAATCGGTGTCGACATGTCGAGCATTGGATGGTTGCCGCTCGCGAGTTTCGTCGTCTACGTGATCGGTTTTTCGCTCGGTTTCGGGCCGATTCCGTGGCTAATGATGGGCGAAATATTGCCGGTGAAAATACGCGGCTCAGCGGCGAGCGTAGCGACGGCATTCAATTGGCTGTGTACATTCGTCGTCACGAAGACTTTCAACGACATTATATGGCTCATCGGTACCGGCGGGACTTTCTGGATGTTCGGTGTGGTGTGCGTCGCGGGTCTCGCATTCGTCGTATTCTTCGTACCGGAAACGAGGGGACACTCTTTAGAGGAAATTGAAAAAAGGCTCACGGGACCCGTTAGAAGAATGAGTGCGGTAGCTAACATGAAGCCCATGCCTACTGCTTGTTAGGTACGATTTCTCTCTATTAAAAAAAAAAAAAAGGAAAAAATCCAACCTCTACATATATATATATATATATATATATATATATACAAAAGGTTCCCCGGGCTTCGCGCGCTCGCGTTCCTTTTATCGACATTAGAAAAAATCCTCATCGCTGCCGCAACTAATAATTATTGGGAACATCAATACCCCCAAAATCCCCTTAAATCCCTTAGAACCGCCCCCTCCCCCTGCGCCGCTCAGTGCCGCCGCTTCAGTGTTTTAAAAAAACTTGTAACTTTTACTTTGTGTTTTTTTTTGTTTTACGAAGACACTGTTCTTCGCCACTATTTTTTTCTGTTTTTTTACTTAAAAAGTTCCCTCTGAAAGGACTTTGAATATTTCGGGCCGATATTGGAGTCATCCAAGGGGAGGCAAAAATATTTCAAGTACACCTTAGAGACCCCCTTAGAGGGACTTGGAATATTTTTCTCTCCCTTTGCTCCATACCTTTAATTCTTGAAGACGGCGGCGGCGGCGAGATATTTTTATAATATAGAGAGATATACTATGTATATTTAACGACCCTATAGGTAGTACAATCATTACCGCGAGTCTATCAGCGCGATTATAATTTCGTACCGAACTTCCGAAGCGCTCGATGATTTTTCTTTCGTCGCGAGCGCTTCGCCGCGATTATCGAGTACGTTAATTTTTTTTTTTTTTTTTTTTTTTTCATCGTGCAGAACGAAACCGTTAATTTCGCTCTCTTTTCTTTGTTTCCCCTTTTAGTTCACTTTTTCTTCACTCTCCTCTGCTGTGTATACCTATATGAATACTATTTTCTATTTAGCTTCGCGTTTCGATAATCGATAATGCGTTTCGATGTAAATGGCGAAAAAATTAACGAAAGATAATTGAAGAAAAAAAATGCGTTTCAAATATCTGGTGCTAAAAAAAAAAATGTACATAGCGTATGCATCGCGACACGAGTGAATGTGACGTCGCGAACGAAAGATTAGAAATTTTAAATTCCAGTAGAATTACCGCGTCATCTATCGCTCAACGAACGCGTCGAAACTTTTATCGTTGACCTCTCGTTGTAATCGCGAGACGCTCAACGTTCGCGCGGATCTTAGAACCATTGGACAAATATTCTGACAATAATTTTTATTTTTTTTTTTTTTTTAATTTTTAACGATCAAACGGCTATGCGGTTGGCGGCATTGTCGCTTTCTCATTTAAAGTCCTAAAAGCTCTACCTCTGAGGTTTATGATAGTATATAGATAATGTTGCACAGGGAGAGACGCCAGAGCACAGGGTTGAAAAAAAAAGAAACAAAGAATTTGTCGAGCGTACAAATTGCATTGTATGTTTGCATGCCGATTGTACGCAAACACAAAACAGGAGATGTATATAGTCAAAGCCCTGCGTAGATAATTTTTTTTTTTTTTTTTTTTTTTTTCTGTAGCCGATACGTGTAAATACACAAAAAATGTAATAATAGAATATTAAGATACATAGTACTTATGTATAGTTTAGACGCGACAAGCGTACGTCGAATGTATAGCACATTTCTACATTATATTTTTAGAAAAATTTTAAAGACATTAAAATTTTATTGTATTTTTTAAAATTGCAGAAGTCGTTAATGTTTGTAAATTCTAAATACGGAAGGAGAGAATTTTGAGAATCTATGAGATTAAAAAATTTGCACGTAATACTCTGTAAACTTGAATCGGCGCTTCCTCAGTGTTGGACTCACGGCACCCAAAGAATTTTCGTGCGGCTTATTTTAATTGTACTTTTATATATTTCGATAGATTAATAATAAAAACGAAAAAAAACAAAGTCGCTTGACGATATCGCGTTAGTTTAGTTTTTTATCTCAATCATTGACTTAGTTTTTATTGTTAATATTTATTTTCCCCAATTGACTTTGCAAATTTGGCAAAAACGACAGTGACGTTTAATCATTATCTGTGGATTGTTATTATTATTGTGAAAAATATATTTCTCAGTATGACTCGTAATCTTTGTTGCAATTGCTTTATCATTTGACGCTTCGTGAATTTCTCTGATTATCTATTAATCTATTGAAAAGAAATAAAAAAAATTGATGCCTAACAAAGAAGACTTGTCTACTTTGATTATGAATACGGATTACTCGCGGAAATGGAATAAGAAGATGAAATCGTCACCCGAGTTATCGACGCGATCGTTCGCGTTGTCGTTATTCCGACATTTGATACTCAACGCTAAGCATCATTAACGAATGCTTCCTTCGCAATCGAAGAATCGAATAATCGTGAAAATTTAAGGTTATGCAAAACTCACCCATCACTTGTACGCGACAAATCGCGCAGGTATCGCACTCGACGTCCCAACTCCACATGGCCACTGCATTCCACTTCTTGAGAGTGAACAATTTGTCGGATTTCACATTGTCCCCGTCGCCGCGATCACCACTGTCCTGATCCTGATCTGCCATAGCAAATGGTGTTTTTGTTTGGTCGAACGAACGCGGTGTGTTGACAAACCGTCAACGTGAGTAAACAGAGGAGCGTGGGGCAGACACAGCGGCGGAGGTCGAGACCAAACTGACGACGAGATGATAAACGAATAGTACGCTGTAACCGTGGGGGCGCCACGTAACGGACAGAATCAGCTGTCTCGACCAGTTGCGACATTACCGAGCAGCAGCGCTTTCGTAAAATTCTCCGCAACGAAACTCTTGTTTTCGTAATTACTTATTGTACGATTGTGAAAATGCGGGAAGTTTGGTCGATTTCGTGATCAATGAAAGATATACTGTGAATGTGTATAATCCCGCAATGAAGAGACGCTGACTTGTACATCGATTTTTATCTCCATAAGTAAGTACAATTATTCGAGCTGAGAATTGGCGAGCGTGAAATATAAATGCGAAATTGGTGTTTGTACAGCATGGTTTTGTAATTTAATATCTCGAGTTACTGTCGAAGCTTCGGTAACGAAAATACGTTTCTTCGTCGATTATGGTTGCGTAATAAACAACGGACACCGATGCATAGCGATTAAATAAATTATCACGATCGTATTACATTAATATTATCTTCCGTTGTTGGGTTTCGAACCATTTGTGTTGTTCACGGGAAAAATCAAAGGATTAAGAGTTGAATTATTATCGGAAGGGCTCGTGTTGTGTCGGGGGGTAGAAGAGTGTCGTTGGTCAGGTTCTGATGTTCGGATGAGCCAATAAGTCGTCACTCCACCTTTTCCCTTCAGTTCCACTTGACCTCTAAGCTCGAGATCGAAGGTACCGTATTTTTCGAGAATATTCCTCGTCGCCTCGGATACGTGTATTCGTAAAGCTGCAACAGCGCGATGAATAATTGTCGCAATAATTTTGCTCGCGTTACGAGGACTAAGTTGAAATAATGCATAAACGTAAATAAACTCACGAAGACCGGAAGATTCCATTCGCGAGGCGGTATTCACTGCATCCCCGAATAAACAGTAATGCGGCATTTTTTGACCCACAATACCAGCGCAAACGGGTCCCGTGTGAACGCCAATTCTCACACTCAATTGTGCGTCCTGTTTGTGCATTATTTTGAATGTTTTAACCGCGTCGAGGATAGCGAGAGCCATTAGTGCTATTTCTTTCGCATGATCGTCACCGTTCCGTTCTGGCAAACCGGAAACGACCATATACGCGTCGCCGATCGTTTCTACCTGCGCGTAAAAAAAAAAAACATCGATTGATATTGACCGGAAAATTAATAAAAAAATCTTTACGATGACGAGTCTCACTTTGTACACGTCGTAAAATCCAATTATTCGATCGAACGTGCTGTAAAGATCGTTCAAAAAATCGACGACTTCCATCGGTGTACTTTGAGCGCAAAGAGCCGTGAAACCGACGATGTCGCTGAAGTAAATCGTAACGCATTCGAACTGCTCGGGTTGCACCAACTCACCGGTCATTAATTGGCACGCTACTTGTCTGCGTGAAAATAAAAATGAATAACTGTAAGATTCGAAAGATATTTTAAATAGAGAGAGAATTTTGGTGAATGGTAATAAATCAACGCCGCTACGACGTTACCTCGGAAGAACTTGGTAAAGCAATTCCTCGCTTCGTCGTTTTTCCATACTGAGTTGTTCCGTTTTTTCTTCCACGAGAGCCTCGAGATTGTTCGCGTACTGCTCCATTCTTCTCAGAAGATCATCCATTAGATTCTCGCAGTATCCCCTTGCAAATGATAAATAAGGGGTAATTTAACGGCACATGGGCACACGGGTTCTCCCCGCGGAATCCCCATGGGAAGACCCCATGGAGATAGGACTCGAGGCGTTGAAATAAAATCGTTCGCCCGAGAAAAAAAATATATGGAATCATACATAATTCCATATAAATTGAAAATATTTACTCGAGTCATTTTTCAATTTTTTTTTTTTTTTCAATATCTGGCGATTTAAAGTCATAAAATAATTTTTTTTCTCGGGTTTTTTTTAAATAATTCGGCAGTATCTCGAAAACGAAAACAATTTTTTTAAAAACGCGTAAGTATCGAATGTTTTATTCGCACTTCATTATTCCACGAATAACTCCGCGAATAGCATGAAACGTTGGTCTGTCATCGGGTATTTGACTCCAGCATCGCTCCATCAGGAATAATATGTCCGGTGGACAATCTTTCGGGGTAACTTGAGGTCTGAAAGACGGATTTTCTCCGGCGGCTACTCGGCTTATGATCTGATAATAAAATTAATATTAAAATTGTTCATCGATAAAAAAAAAATATTTATAAATAATATTATTATTTGTATCACCTCCTGAGCGGTCATAAACTCTTTCGCGATTTGATACGGACCCCCGCGAACGACGATTTCTTCGAGGATAATCGCGAAACTATAAACGTCACCTTTTTGCGTAGCGATACTTCCGGGCATTACGGTCGACGCTAGCAATTCCGGAGCGATCCAAAGTAATTCTAAAAAAAAAAAAAAAATAATGATCATGAAAACCATATTTCGTCGAATCGGTTTAAAAATTAATGATATTATAAATTAGAATACAGTTGTATTCTCACTCGTGTAATGATTCTCGTCGACGACGAAATCTACTGGGGTTGTGAGAGTTTTGAGACCAAAGTCCGATATCTTTAGAACGAAACGACCGTCGATGAGACAATTGCACGATCTCAATTTCCCATGAGACGAAACTTCGCTCGCGTGGAGATAAGCCATTCCCTGGTGAATATTATCGTTTTTATATTTAAAAAAAAAAAAAAAAAAAAAAAAAAATTATAGAGTAATAATTTATTTCGTCGATCGGATTTTCTTGCCTTTACGATGTCGTGAATCAGCGACATTCGGAAGTTCCAGTCTAATTTTATCGCCTCGTTCTCGAGAACGTCCTTAAGTGAGCCCTTTGGGCAATACTCGGTGAGAATAAGAACCGTCGGCGATGGAGTGCAAATACAAGCGCCTATAAATCTTCAATCAAATTTTTTTTCATTATTTTCAAAGCTACTTAACGCCCCCGCGCCGCGCCGCGCCGCTTATTAGCTGCTTAAAGTACGCATATCGTATCGATCTTTTTTTTTATTTGCAACATACCTCACTGTATTTTCCGACGTAACGTCTCTGACTTGTTTAATTTCCCACAAAAGCTTCTTGGTAACATCGACGACTTTCTTCTTTGTGATTTTTTTTATCGCCACACGTTCGCCTTTGTATATTCCCACTGTGGTGAATACCGTACTCGGCGGTACAGAACCACAGCTCGTTTGTGAACCTCTCCGCATTCTTTCGTCAAAAACGCAACTCTAAAAAAAAAAAAAAAAAAAAAATAAACATGAAAGTATATATCCATTAGATATTTGCATTATTATTATTGTTTTATATAATATATAAAATCAATCGTCGCACATTCATGTCGGACATTGCTTGGTGAAGATTGATCCTCGACGACGACGCTTTTCCGACTTCCAGAAGCAATTCTTCCGGTCTTATTCGCCACGACATGTTATTCAGATCTACCGATAGTCTCATGTGTCTATAAAAATGATTTCTTCATTTATTTATTTCACGAGAATTAACTTCTTTATGATTATAATCAATATTACATCGTATAAAATTCATTTAATTAAAATAAAAAAAGTAACAAAAAAAAAACAGTTTTTTCTGCATTCGTAACATTTCAGAAAAAAAATCGCAAATATGAACGGGAAATTCATTAACTCCTTACGTATGGAGCGCGTAAATATACGTCCGAATTTGTCGTTCAGTCGTTACCTTTAATTGCTCCGATTAACTATAAAAAATCGCGAAAAACATTCTGATAAAAATTGGAAAATAACTTTGAACTGTTGTTTTTTCGATCGTTCAAAGAGATTTGTTTTACGCTCTTGCGTATTGTTATTACGAGCAAAAGAAATTTGCGTTTTACTTGGCCGGCAAAAAGTCTTCCGCACGTAAGGTGTTAAAACATCGTTCGTAATATGTAGAGAATTTTTTTTTTTTTTTTTTTCGAGACACGATACCTGTAAAGAACGCAAGAAGCCGCCGAGGCAGCTAAAAGAAAGACTGCCAGTGGTAGTGTCGAATAAGCCACGAAAGTGTAAGCTTCCGTTGACGAACAGGCGGGTTCGTTGCCGAGGAAACCGCACTCCGGTATGTCCGGCGGTGGACCCTCCTTGCCGCCGGGCCAATGAATTTTTTTACCAGCAACTTGACTGTACTCGCGATTCAGTCCCAAGTAATGAGCGACCACTTGAAATCTAAATCACGATTTCACGATTTTTTTTTTTTTTTTCAATGAAAAAAAAAAATAAAAAATTCATTGAAAAAAAAAAAAAACCATTAGGAAAACTATCAAATGCCTACTTTCCTGTGATTGGATCGAGATCCAGAATGCTGTAGTCGGCGTCGCGATCCCCGTTATCATCGATTCTCACGTGTCCCGTTATACCTATAAAATCCCTGTCCCACATCCTTCGAGTTATCGCGAGACCATCTCTTATATCGCCGCCCTCCGACAATGTCTCGTTCAATGCGATACCCAACAGATAAACACCGTCGTAAAAGGCGCCGATAAAAAAATTTACCTGCGAATCATTACCAGCGATAGTATAAATAGGGCGTTGGAGAACATTAGCTTAGCTTTTGTTTTGTTTATTCTGGTTATTTATTATGCAACGAATAACTTACTTCCTCCCCATCGGAGAATGTATAATTGTAGTCCGTTTGCGCTCGCAGTCTCACGTCTTCGGCAAAATCCTGAAATCGCGGACTCGTTGGTTGAAGCAACGATACACGAAGCAAAGCCTCATAAGCTTTTCTTGCCACGGAATCTTCGGCATCGCCGATTTCCCAATCATGTTCACCCCAATAAGAACCCTAAACACGAATCAATCTTATAGATACAATCATTTACTCGGCGATTCTACGGAAAAAAACGCGTTTTTTTTTATCCATAAAAAAATCTTTAGTTCGCGTAAAAAAAAGTTCGATAAAAAAAAAAGAAATAAAAATGTTGACCCAAAGATATTCAAATTTTCTTTTTCTTCAAATTTATTCACAGAAATGTATGAACGGCGTATTAATTCGCCACGAATCAATCTTATTGATACAATCATTTACTCGGCGATTTTAGAAAAAAAAGTGTTCTTGTTTTATCCACAAAAAAATCTTTAATTCGCGAAAAAAAAAGTTCGATAAAAAAAATGAAATAAAGATTTTGACCAAAAAAAATTCAGATTTTTTTTTTTTTTTTTTCAAATTTATTCACAAAAATGTATAAACGGCATATTAATTCCCCACTATCTTCAATAGGCTTCGATTATTCCGTATCTAATAGCAGAAGTGGGGCAACAATGATTTAGTGTGCCGCATTCCCACCCACGCGAGAAAAACAATGATTGAAGAATAATAATAAAATTAAATAGGTATAAATAATGGCATAGCATTTGAGACATGATTTGCTTTTTAACTCCGAAAAAAAAAAAAAACTTTTTTTCGTATTGAAAATCGCCAAAATCCCCACCCGGTTATTATTATTATATCGAAACAAATTACGAATTAATACCTGAAATATTTCAACATCGAAGAACGCCCAGTCGCCTCTGGTCATTCCGAGGCCATGAGCGGCGAGCATAAATTTCCTCACTAATGTTCCGCGAACGCTGAGGATGACAACTTGAAAGAAAAATAAATAAATAAAAAAATTAAATGTACGACTATTTTTTTAAATTCTTCAGTGTGCTTCGAGCGTTTTAACGACAACGCGGAGTTAATTAACTGTTTTTTTTTACCTCTCGCGTACATACTTGCGTCGCGCAAATACAAATGATAACTATCGTCGTCCGAGTTGCCATCGATCTCGCGTACGAACTTCAGCAATCCCTGTTTGCGCAAACCGTATTCCAAATTTTTCCCGACCGTCAATGAAAAAAGATCTGATCTGTCGAGTATCAGCGCCACGTGGGACCAGCCGAATTCTTTAAATACGCTTGAGAACACCAATCGAAGTCTGCACTGGCAATACGACATTCTTGTCAGAGTGGGATACTTGCTTTTGTCTTTAAATATACCCTGTTAACGATAACATTTTGATAATTATACGCCGACACTTTTAACAACACTTTCGCGTCTAATTGCAAGAGACGGGAAAATGAACTTTGCAACACGACGACGACGACGGCGTTGCGTGGGAATTAAGAGCAACGAAACACGAGATTTTTTCGTTCTTCGTTATCAAATTCAATTAGACGCGTCTTACGTTTTGTTTCACGAAGAAACTTTTTGTTTCGTAGTTAATATTTATGTGATATAGAGTTTCATACTGACCGAACTCTCGTTTCTCCACTTGTGCAATCTTCCCAAAATCCCCGATGTTACGGATAACTCACCTTCTGATGGAGGCTTCAAATAATATCATAATTATTAACACGACAATTTTATCGAAACTCATCGTCACCACATGAAAAAGGCTCATTCGGTTGGTACCGAGATATCTATACGAATATATTCTCGGTTCGATTCTGCACATTAAAAAAAAAAACCTCTTGAAATTAAAAAATGCTGTTATTCCCGTCCAAAGTGAAAGATACAAAAAACACACTCTGCTGACAATCACAGTTACCGTTTGTATAAATAAATAAATAAATAAATAAATAGATAAATAAATAAATAAATAAATAAATAAATAAATAAATAAATAAATAAATAAATAAATAAATAAATAAATAAATTTTATTTCCGACGAATTGTAATTAATTTCTACGCACCACGAGTTATAGAATCGCTTTGCCCGACAAAACTAAACACCGAGCAATTTTCATTGTTACCCGAGAATACTGGTATTTTTCGATAAGTACAATCGATAAAGTAGTCTTTTTTAATATAAACGGTTATCAATCAATGATTGATCGGATAAATCATCATTACCTGATCTCCCATACCCGTAATTATTGGACTGTTCCAATAAGCGGCAAGACGTGCAACAGGTTCAAGGGCGAACGCGCAAGCTGGTCCGACGAAAGCTATAACGTCATCGCGAAAGTGCATATCCGCTGCCAAGCCAGGAGCCCGAGCTCCGCTGCACGATGGATAGCTGCCAAAATTTAATAATTATCCACATAAGTATTCCTAGTTGGCGGGTCGCACTCGTCATTTTTTATGAGTTATCACCCACCGAATTCTTTATTCTTAAGCATGTCTTTCTTTATTGGCAAAGAAAAGTGAAGTTTAAATCCTTACGATAACAGATGGGAGGTTCACGGGGAAAGATAACTTTACGAAGAATCGCATTTTTGCAGCGGTGCACGCGGCAGTAAATAAACGTCACGTATATCTCGAGCTGAAAGCCTGTTGGCGAGCCGGTGAGCCGAAGGGTCTCGAGATTTGCACGCTCGAGGATAAACGTTAGCATATATGAACAGTGATTTCTTCGACCCTCTCGAGTGGCGTATATACTCCGCTTGCGGAAGATCAATTTATCCACGATAACACAACGTTTGCACAATATCCAACATTCTCGAGGCTTCGTATATTATGTCAACGATCAATCTTGATCGACGAGACTCGGGAACTCGCCGAAGTTTAATCCGATTATCATCGACGTATCGTGTCGACTTTACTGGCGGTTCGATAAATTATAGCAAGAAACCCGTTGACGATATTGAAAAATGAATTAAGCAAACTTTTTTTTTTTTTTTTTCGAACGAATGGATGTCGAACGCATCGCTATAAAAGTCCAATCGATGTTTACACAGCAAAGGGAAAAAAAATAAAAAACGAGGTATGATGGGGTGTCGAGAGAAAAAAAGTTGTAATTCCGACGCATCAGGGGACGAATCGCTTGCCTCGTGAAATAAAAACAATGAGAGCGTTAATTGGACTGTGCTGTAGTGCTGAGGTCGCGTGATTGAATATACGCGTCACAGAAATTTTATTTCAAGCATCTTGTGCCACTGTAGGTAATCGCGACTGCAGCGAGATGCGTTTCGGTCGATTGCACGGATCAAAATTCGTCATCGACGATTTGAGTTTTTGTTTAAATTCATATCGGATTCGTATGGAGGAGAAAAATACATTGAAATTATGCAATCTGAAATTTGTTTTTCTTCCGTTTTGGAACGAAAAATTGCAAAGGTCTTTAATCGCAAAAAAAAAATGTATAACACCAAAACCCCACTATATGTTTTTTTTTAATGTAGAAAACAATGAACTATAATTTCACCGAAATTTCAAAACATCGAAAATCGCTGATTTTCTCAAGAATACGTCGCACAAAATATTTTTTGAATAAAACATTTTTTTTTTAATTTCAATCTTATATTCGATGTATTTATTCACACTGCTCACGAAAAATCTGTGAACTTATTTGCCTCATAACGATAAAATATTTTTATTTTAATATATTTATTTATGAAATAAGCGCTGGAAATTGAAAAAAAAATTAAATTTCTCGTGTTTATCACTCGTAAAAGTTTTTGGAGCACCAGAAGCGCGCTTGAGCCGCGAGCATTCGATGAATATAGACTACAAAGTGCAAGTATCTCCGATAGAGTATTTCCGAGGGGACTAAACATCGGAATGTTTTTTTTATTATCGCTTCGAATGACTCGATACCCGGAGACGTTTATATCCTTCCGAAGATTTACGACCACATCTATTAGGATTGTTCAGTGTCAACACGAGTGGCCCGGTGAATTTAGATTCTGCGGCTCCCCTCGCCGATTCTCTTTGATCGCAACAAGAGCGGTAGGGATTGCTTCGCTCGAAGTGAGATACTCCGTATATGGGGTATAAGGTTCACCGATACCCACGCGCTAAGCGGATAAAAGAGGAGAGAGAGAGAGAGAGAAGAAGAAGAAGAAATATGAGCGCAGAGCTTGAAAAGATGAGATGACTTTCTCACTGCGTTTCGCTGGAGCGTATTATGTTTGTTGTGATCCCATGAGAGACTCTACCCGGGAGAATCGATCTCTATGTCCCTCTTTTGCCTATCTTCGTACCTTCGACTTTCCGGCAAATCCCGATCTCGAATTCTTATATCTTTCACGAGTTAATCGAATTCCCATGTTTGTCGAGGAATTTCGAATAATATATACTTATATATATCGTTGTTTGAAATACGAAATGTAAGCAGTGAAAATCTCAAGAGACTTACGCACCGCACAAGAATCTCGTTTCGATCCTCGTGTAGGTTGTTAGAAATAATAAAAAAAATAAAAAAAATATCGAAAATATCGAAAATATCGAAAATATCGAAAATATCGAAAATAACTTTACCTTCCCTGAACTTTTTGCAATTGAACGTTGTGGATGATAAGAAACTCGTTTACTTTAGCCAGTGCCAAGTCAACCGCTGGACCGCAACGTTCCAAATCGAATGGGCTGTCCAGATGCGAAGCCATCAATACACCGACGTTATATATTCTCAGGGGATTTTCTTGGCCTACCGATAAATAAATAAATAAATAAAATAATAATAACAACAATAATAATATTATAATCATTTGAAAAATGCGCAATTTCAAATACAATAGACTTGATAAGTTTATTAATTCAATAGTCCGACAGTAGGGTGCATATGACTCTCGGAGAGCGTGATATTCGCATGGAATGGTAATGAGATGGGGGCGGTGGGTTAATCGAATTAGGAGTCACGACCAGGAATTCCCACGTCTGTATTATAATATAGCTACAGTTCCAGATGACTACCTGCTTCGTATGTATAACGGATTACCACCGTGATTACCCGTTCTTTGTGCTCCAAAGGGATCGTGGGAGTTCCGAGAGTCACCGTACAATAGATCGCGAGTTAAAAAAAAAAAAAAAAACTAGACGAAATAAAAAATACATAGGACGCTGATAAAAAAAATGCATTAGCATCGCGGCGCCGGGGGACCGAAAAGAAATAAATGCGCAGTGTCAACGGCGGGCGGAAATAAATCGTGTAGAAATATAGTGCCGTTTAATTCACGAACGATGCGCAATCGTACGTACCATTTACCATAAAGCATAGGAGACTGGGCTGACGAACAAATTAATGAGTGTGTTGCTGTTTCGCGTCTCGGCAATGATGATATGCAAATATGTAATTTTTTATGCACACGCGAATTTATATAATAAAAAAATTTCGAATTTTTTAAAATTTTTTCATTTTTTTTTAATCTTTCTTTTATGACGATAAATTGAACGTTATTTCAATAATAGATTTTACAATAGACTTACAAAATATTAATCTCATAAAGAAAATAAAACTTACCGGAGGTCGGAGTGAAAAAAAAGATTATACCGAAATTGACGATAATTAATAACCACATCACTTGTCCGTGCGTATAATTTTTTTTCGTCGAATATTCAATACGCAAATAGCAATTGCACTTTTTTTTTAAATAGTTAATGTTTACTTTTCTATAACGTTTACGTATCGAGCACCGAGTTACGTCTAAAGTTTCGCGGGGTGAGATTCACCCTTATATAGCGCAGGAGGGTTGCTACCACATTCGTGTGCAGAATCCCATCGGTGTTGATGCGCAGAAAATTGTACCATGGCTCAGCAACACCCCTGTCGTACGATTTTCGTTTTTTTTTTTTTACCAATGCAGTCATTATACGAATGCATATTTTTTTTTTTTTTTATATAATTAATTACTTTATTTTTTAGTATAAAAAAATGTTTATTTGAAGTATAAAACAACACGTTTGACATTTTTTTTTTTTAATAATTCGAGAAAAAAAAAACATTTTTTTTATAATATTATTTAGAAATTTCGATAAATTATTGATAAAGTACATCATGTAGCGGCGCGATAACTAGCTGGTGGTACCGAACCGTGATGTTTACCTTGTTAGACAATCGCGTTCGTTGAATCGCCGACGCGATAAAGAATAATATCACGCGTCGAGCCGAGTGGCGTGATAAAATTGTTGCAGCCTCTATTTTCTATTCAGTTTCCAACTGCCTACTTACCTTCGCCGTGCCAATAGCAACGGAATTTTGTACTCATCTGTTGATCGGATGTTGACCGGCGCCTCACGTGCGCCTAGACAAACGCCGAACTTATATATTTATATAATTATGCTGTTTTGTCTGAAACTAAAACGCTGAGTGCACTATTTTTCTCGAGCGCTTAATGGACCGTTTTTACATGACTCAGGATTAGCGTATTCAAAAAACCTTTCGTCCAAAACATAGAATAAAACAATTCAACTGAGACAAGACGGTAAATAAATGAATAGATCGAATAAAAATGTATTGCAAGCTATAAACAAAAAATAAATGAATCAACATCGTCACGCGTCTTTTCAAATTTAGTAAATTGTCATCGATACCTAGAGAAAGATAAACAAAAAGACGCGCAATCATCAATATTGACAAATAACAGCGTCACTAAACCAGAAACGTACGCGCAATTTACAAACAATTGCGCTTTCTACGATCGTTCAATATGCGCCGGGAAAAAACAACTCCACGTGGTCGTGTCTAATATGGTAATACGACAAGCGCGTAACCGTGTTATTATTCAGATCTTCAAATTCCCTGAAGCTGCGATGATAATTCTATTACTATATATACAAAGTACAATACAGATGATCGGAGGCCGGAAGTCGACTGGTGGCGCGAGATGATACAGTGCCAAATAGGAATCCACGTCGTCACAATATCGCGCGATTTTATTTACAATTATCTCGTTAGAAGTGTGCGTGTCTGTGAGCCCATGTGTGCAATAGCATGTTTTCGTACAGTTGACAACGCAAGGGAGTCGCTCGTGTCTATAAAGAAGGCCGGTGCTCGTCTAGTTCCTTCAGTAACCAAAGAACATTCTAGCGCGCCGCATTAGATCTCGACTAAAAATAACGAAACCGACAATTAGACTGGCGCAATAATACCAGTAGAAAAAAAAAATAGTGATTAAAAGTTCGCAGACACTATTCGGAGTGCAACAAGTGTAATCGAACATTAGATATTCATTTATTTATTTATTTATTCAACGTGCGACGCGTTGACAACGAAAAAGTATCTTCATTAAAGATATTACGAACGGAACAGTATAAACGGAGTGAAATCGAATAAAGAGCGAAACCCAAACGAGTTGAGCTCACGGTCGGTGTATTTGCTGTATATAATACAAGTCGCGCGTGTGTCACCCCTGACTCGATCAGATATAACTTTTTTTGGGATATAAAACACTACATTACGTAGTTGTCTCGAAATATCCGTCGCGAGCAGTTCGTCTCAGAAAGGTGGTAGGATTCGTGTATTGAGTAATAATAATAAAAATATTTGTGCGCGTCTGCCAAACGAATAATTGTTAGCAATCGTTCAGCTAAGCAACATGGTTCTCAGCAAACACGTACGGCATTGCCGAAGATGCGTTTCGGTGACAAGGTACCTCCTCCCCGCCTCTAATGTCACAACATCGTGTGTTTTGTGTTTACATCATCAATTAATGATCAAAAACCCGCCTAACGGAATAACCCGTCTTATAACATCGTATAGGTACGCTTGGTATTTTGTTGATAATTAATGCATTACGAGATGACGAATTATCCAATTACGACAATACTTCCGTGTTTGTTATCCTCGTGACTCAACAGCTGATTCTCCCTTTCCGCGATCTTGTTAGTTATTTATTACGTAACGCTATTAAACAAAATTCCAAACAATACATTTACGACGAATAATCCATCCCCGTGAAACTGTACGAAAGAAAACGTTTGCAAACGTTTCAAGAAAATTAATTATAGGTTATCTTCTTTCGTTGCGTCCGTCGAAACAATATTTCGAAATTACTCATAATTCCTAACAATGCGAAACGTCTATTTTTGCGTGAAAAACAGCCGAAAAAAAAAAACATTTTCTTAATATTTTTTCCAGACAATTAACAGAAAGTACAGCGACTAGAAATGCCGGAGGTAACGGAACAACAGAGATTGCGGCGAAGCTATCCGGTCCATTGAACTTAGTTCAGCGCACTAAGATGTCTCTGCAAAATCATTGGAAGTTCTTGACGCAACTCAAAGGATATCTCAACAAAACGGATTACGATAAAAATCTGCAATTCATCCTTAGCAAGGAATGGATAGAATTAATACAGAAAGTCACATATGCGCAGATAGAAAACGTAAGAAGTTTCTCAGTGTCGCAAAATCTCAATGAAAAGAGCGACGAAAGCGACACTACGGCGGCGGAAAAAAAAGATATGTCGGTAGCAATCGCACTGCCGGAAGAGAAGGAAAAAACCAAAGAAATCGTTGAAACCGTATCAACTAAACAGACGGAAGAAACAAAAGCAACTTTTCCAAATGATTTTAGAGAACAAATATATGCGCTGCCGCAGGTTCTGTCTGCGCTTTTGCCTCAATTCAATGCACGATATAATAAAGAAACTGTCGCGCCATTGGTGCCAAAATGGAAGACAAACTTGCAATCGAATGTCTCGAAACACAGCATAGCGTCGAGAACTCGTCATGTGCTGAATAGCATAGCCACTGCGGAGTCTGGAGCTTCGAAATGGCGAAGAATTGAGGATCTTCTCGCGCACATAGAACAGTATCCTGAGGCAAGACATCACGCGGTGAAAGAAGGAGCAATCGGTATTTTGCTGAGGGCGCGAGAAAAAAGCAAAGATGTGCAAATGAGCGGTAATACTTATAAAAATCTATTTTTCAAAAATTTTATCATTTATTCGATTTTTTTTTTTCTCAATAAATCAATAAAATAAAAAATTAATTTACTCATTTTTATTATCCATTTTCATATTATTTTTTATCAATTTATGAATAATTGAATCTCAGGTTCGATAAGAGAAGCTCTGGCCGTTATGGGACACGTCGATCCATTGCCGGGGAGAGGAATAAGAATTCTCTCGATCGACGGAGGCGGAATGCGGGGACTCGTCGTTATCGAGATGCTGAAGAAATTGGAAGAAATGACGGGACAAAAAGTTTACGAGATGTTTGACTACATGTGCGGCGTGAGCACCGGTGCTATTTTATCCGCTTCTTTGGGTAATTATAATTATCTGTTTGAAATAATCGATAGATTTATTGACGAATAGTCCGATTGTATCATTCGATTGTATTTACATGCAGCAACGATTAAGGATACGGAAAATAGTAACGGTATGCGGCTATCTGATATTACAGTTCGGATAATGTTCTCAAAACATTTATTAATATTCCGCGGAATTTTGGCAATCGCGGCATTTGCGAAATCGAAATTATGCTGAAAATAACGTGTTTTTTTTTTTTTTTTTTTCCAAGGTGGACACAAGAGGAAAACGCTGGACGATATTTCAGAACTCTACAAAGTTTTAAGTACGAAGATTTTCACCCGTAGCACGATACGCGGCACGAGCAATTTGGTGTGGAGTCACGCATACTACGACACCGAACTGTGGGAGGAAATGTTGCAGGAACAATTGGGCGATAAAGATCTTATAAAGACGGCTCGCGATCCAATCTCTCCTAAGGTACCAATCGGCATTTTTCGGATCAATTTTTTGTATCGTTTAGAATCACAAAACCCCTAACTGTTTGCGATTTTTCTTCAACAGTTCTCCGCCGTTTCAACAGTCATCAATCACGCGCAGATGATGGCTTATATATTCAGAAATTACACATTGCCGCACAGAGTTGAAAGTCAGTATATGGGATCCCATAGACACAAATTGTGGGAAGCGGTAAGAGCTTCCGCGGCGGCACCGACGTATTTTGAGGAGTTTAAGCACAGAGAATATCTCTTCACCGATGGAGGTACGCAATAACGTCTCAAATAATAAAAAAAAAAAGTTTTTACGTTCTATCGAGAAATCGAAACGAATTGTAATTGATTTTTTTTCGTTGCTATCTAAGGATTAATGGTCAACAATCCTTGCGCCGTTGCCATTCATGAAGCGAAGCAACTTTGGCCAAATAATCCGATTCAGTGTGTTGTGTCCTTCGGTACTGGAAGAATTCCGACAACGATTCACGGAAGCGATGCGGAAATCAAGGAAATAACGATATCCAGTTGGAAGGAGAAGTTCGATAAAATATTGGCGAGTGCGACGGACACTGAGGGTATAATAAGATTTCTTTAACCGCTACTTTAGTTCCCAATGGGGAAGAAACGCGGAATGGTATACGGAAATGTTGACTCAACATGGAATTTTTCTTTCAGCTGTTCACACAATGCTGAACGACCTATTGCCAGATCACGTGTACTTCCGGTTCAATCCATATCTGACGGAAATGGTACCGATGGAGGAGATACGACCAGAGAAAATATCACAGTTGGAGAACGACGCAATGATGTATATACGAAAAAATGAGGAGAAATTTCAACATGCAGCAACGGCATTAACTCAGAAAAGAACAGTACCGCAGAAGATCGCTGACTGGGTTAAGCTTCAGAAAAAATTGTTTGGCGTCTGAATAACGCAAACGCTTTCGAATCTGCGGCGCGATGAATCTATCAGTAACGAACGAAACGAAACGAAACGAAACAAAACGATGCGAAACGAACGCGTTACACGCGAACGAAACGAATGGAAAAGCTTTGTTTATCAGTATTTTTAGCCAATCGTAGATTCATAGCGTAGTTTCGTCGACTTCTCTCTGTCCGTGAAGCGCGTCTTGTCTGTTAATCCAAAAAGTGATAATCTAAAAAAAATTAGCGAAACACTATTCAGTAATAATATAAGTTTTCCAACTGTGATACGAACCTTCTGTAAATGATTATTTATTCTCTCAATAGACCTCAATTACTTATTGTTGCATGTTAACAATATATAGAACTTGCGATGAATCAGTGGAAGAAAAAATATTAAGCTCGTGCCGTATAGTTGAGACTTGTTGCAAGTTATTAAATTACAATCGGCAATTAGTCAGCCGGGCGTTTTATCTCGATTACGCGTTAACACAAAATAGACAATTTTCAGAATTTCATCGACGCGATGCATGTAATTTTTCTATGTATATTAATTGTGACACTCCTACGAGGAAATGTTTGTACCTATATTACTGGATGCTAGAAAAACGATGTACTTTGCTTTAGCGCTTTATCAACTTCACAGATTACATGGGAACATTGAAACAATAAATGGAACATTGATTATACATTCTGGAATTTCTTTTACGAATTTTATATTATACCAATAATGAACCCTTTAATAATGTAAAATTAATTGTCGAAAGAATTCGAAGTTATTTAAATATATTAAATAATATTATAATAACTCTATAACTGCATATATATATATATATATATAGCATTTTTAATACATTTTTTTATAGGTCCGTAAAAATATAAAAAATAAGAAATTATTTAAGTCGACAATGATTTCGTTCGGCGAATAGAGATAATGCTGAAATCTGCCACATCTGACGCCAGAGCGCTGCGATCGTCGTGTTTCTTTCTTTTCACGTTTCCTTTTCCGACAAGTGGTACGTCTATAATCTTACATTTTCGAAATTTATACGAAATATAATCCAATTGATCCTTCGTAATTGTACGATATTAATTAAAATTGACGCGATCAACGTATTTTTATCGTATGTTTCGTGCAATAATTGACAAATAGTTTTTGTCTCCGTGCTCTCGTATTTTTGTTGATGAATCGTTAATTTCCTAACCTCTGCCGTCGTTCATTTCCGTTCCGTTCTCGCGTGTCAAATCGCGCAATAATTCATTTCGATATATTTCTTTTGCAGTGAATAACTTGACGAAACACAATGGCAAAGTCGAAGAATCACACGAATCACAACCAGAGTAAGTAGAAAGTCGTCAGTGCTGAGATACACGATTGTAATCGCTATAATCGCGAATCTCACATTTGGTTTTTTCGTAATTTTTTTACAGACAGGAAAGCTCACAGGAATGGAATCACGAAGCCCTCGCGCAACAGGCACGAGTCTACCCTTGGCGTAAGTTATAATTTCAATGCAAAATTACGAACTAAAAACTTCATTTTTTTTAACGCTGTATATTGATCGCAATGTGCTTTTAGATGGACCTGAAATTCCTCCGCAACCAGCGCTTCGCCAAGAAGCATAATTTGAAGCCAAAAGCACAGCTGAAGAAGGCAATGGAACGCAAAGCCGTTCGCGAAGCCAAGAAATAGTTCTTGATTCCATTTTTCATAATGAATTATTAACTGTATTTCATTAATTAAAAAAAAAGTGAAAATCCATGCAGTGTTATTTTTTTCGATATTTACGTCGCCTAACCTATAATCTATTTCTTTGATCTGTTTTTTTGTCACTCACGAACCTTCCGGGATATTGTTATGCATTATTCGTGCTAAAGAAAAACTCGCATAAACTTGACTTGCAGAGTTGTCTCGTATTCTAATGCAAAGTGTTTCTCCATTGAAGCCCCCCCACCATTGGTAGAATTAAAAGTACACACGGGGCCCAGTATGGCCGCCACGATGGAAGCAACGAATTCTTGTGCTGCGGAAAATTTTGACGTTTCGTACGTTCCCGAGAGAATATTTCTCTTCAGCGGCAAGAGAAAGTCTGGCAAGGATTATATCACGGATATTTTACATCAAAGGTATTTTCACACAGGAATTTATGTGTTTTTTTTAATGCCAAAATTAATCACTACTTGCACACCCGAGTTATCGAGTTTCGTCTCATACGTTAGGATCGGGTCGAACGACAGTGTAATAATAAAAATATCCGGTCCGATAAAAACTTACTGGGCAAAAATGTTGAATCTCGATCTTAATGGTTTACTGAGCGACGGCGAATACAAGGAAAAATATCGTCTTGAAATGGTCAAATGGAGCGAAGAAATAAGAAACAAAGATTACGGCTACTTTTGCCGCGCGGCT
This sequence comes from Buathra laborator, assembly GCA_934046635.1. Lineage (NCBI taxonomy): Eukaryota > Metazoa > Arthropoda > Insecta > Hymenoptera > Ichneumonidae > Buathra > Buathra laborator. The sequence goes on from OW203892.1 coordinate 17,347,417, forward strand.
ATCGACATGTATAACGGTAAAAAAAAATCGATAATTATTAGCGTTTTGAACGATTAACGTAAAAAATACGATGTAAATAAATGATAACACTGATAACAAAGAATATCAGAAAGTATAAACGATTAAAAAACAAATTAATATTCAATGAATAGCGCAGTTTCAGTTAACATTCAATTGAAATTGTTGCAGCGAATACAAAGAAAATTTGGATTGTAAGTGACATACGAAGAAAGTCAGATATCAAGTGGTTTACGGAGAATTATGTTGGAGTATGTAAAACCATATGCGTAGTTAGCAGCAAAGAAACGAGAATAAATCGTGGCTGGGTTTTTACAGAAGGTAATAAAACAATAAATAAAAATATTGTGGATTGAAAAAAAAAATGGCGCAAAGTTAATTGATTGTTAATTTTTTGTAGGTATCGATGATTCGGAGACTGAGTGCAATCTGGATGATGTAAAAGATTGGGACTTGATAGTCGATAACGATGATCAGGATATAAGCGCAGATTTGACACGTATCTTAGATTTAATAAAATAATATATAGATTTGAATTTTATTGGACTCAAGTATCCGCAAAAGATGGAAAAACAAAGCCAGTTTATATAACTTGACGAATTGACAATGGGAGTAGGGAATAGAAAAAAAATGTATTTTATTTTAAGTCACATTTGCGTATGTACTTAAAATTTACGTATACAGTATTTTTGTTACATTGTAATAAAGATTTATACAAAAATAATATAACCGAGCAGATTGCGCTCGAATGTTAATAAAAAATGACGAAAATCCCGCGCATTATTTTCTCTACGGTCTCTGTGTCGGGAGGGGAGCAATAAAATCGTCGAACGAAAACGAGAGGCGCGCGCGTTCGCGCCCGTGCCGATCAGCGCAGCGTCCGTGCGCACCAAGTCGGAGTGACTCGGTAGGAGCATGTATCGCTGAAAAAAACCGCGGTTTAACGACAATTCATCAATGTATTCGTGAAAATTTTACGTTATAACGTCCTCGACGATAGACGCGAGTGTCGAAAGTTTATATTGCAATCGGGTATTCCGGTGTAAACTCTTGTGTAAACGATAGTTTAAGAGAATCTCGGTGGGTACTACTCCCGTTTATAAAGTCAACCAAACAAAATGGCCTCTGGCCTTTTTGCGGCACTGTTTATTTCGTTCCGCAAATCGTTGCTGCCTCACGATACTGTGACGCCAACGATTTGCAACGACAGTGTATAATTTATCGTGCAAAATCAGCCGATAACCGGCGTTTACGTGTGTTAACGAGTCGTCGGACGTCCGAAATACGATATCGAAAAATTCCTGCCAGGTTTGTTCCGCGCTCGCCAATTGATCACTCTTTATTCATTAAACTCGCCTCATTTTTTCGCGGCAATTATACGCTCCCCGCGAGTTTCGTCGTGCACGAGTCTTTTCGTTGCTTATCTCAGTTCGTGTCGACGATCGGGAGACTCTGTTAACCTAACTGTTTACGATTTCTTTACCTCTGGAAGGTCGTTTATCGAATTGATTCCCTCCATAACCTCGATTTGTTGTCGTTACCTTTCGACCCGAGATATTCCCGTGTTACGAGCATTATACGCTCGCGGAATGTCAATTACGCGCGTCTCACACCATCCGAAATTCGTCAAACCTTCTGCATCAAGTCAAACAAGCCGATAAATTCTGGAAAAAAATTGTTTGCAGATCAAAGCAAAATGTCCAGTTCCTTCGTCGTAGAACCGCAGGATAGCGGTTGCAAAAAAGACGATACCTTGATCATTGTTGTTAACGACGATGGAACGATATCCGTCGATCAGGAGACTTTACAAAATTTGATAAGTAAGTCCATCGGTATTCAATAAAAAACTACAATATTTTTTTATAATCATTATGATGTTATAATGCGTTTCCTTTGCAGTGAATCAAACAGAGTCGAACGTCAGTGTCGTACGTGTAGGTCAAAGCGACGGAGATGCGGAAAACGGGGATTTGACGTTAACCGTAGATCCGCCGCCATTTACAACTCCCGAAACTGCTATCACTGCGACTTCCGTCACTGATAACGCCGGATTGGTAGATCCCTTCATGGAGATGGATCCTGAGCAGCTGGAAAAACTGGAGACTGCGCTGCAGAGTGAACAAGCAAAACAAATTTTAGGAGAAAATGTTACGGCAATGTTAGGTGAGTGTACAGGAAAAAAAATGCATCGAAACCAAATATTTAAATTCATTATATAATAATTGTCATTGGGATTTTTTTACCGACGTATTTCTTCTTTTTTTACAAGTAAAAAATGGTCAAGCAATTGCCTATTTTAATTGAGTACAATTATTTATTCTTGATATTCATTATAATGGATTGTTTCGTTTTGTACAATAATTTTCTTGCATAATCTCTAAGTATTTGATTGATCTATTTAATTTATCTTATTATTATTATTATTATTGTCATTAATTATCAATTAATTAATTATATTTTTTTCTTCAAATTTTCAATGTATGTAACCGCCTAAAAAAAAAAATAATGTTACTATTTTTTATGTACAAAAAAAAAAAAATTCTACGATACTAATCTAAGAATCGCTTTCCTAATGATCGATTATTCTCACAGATATGCTGACGGTGGAGGAGGAACAGAAATCGATAAAATATTGCATAGAATTGGATCACTGTTACACGAGTCGTACGTCGCCTACCGATCCGGAGCCGACAGATCCATTGCCGATCGCTCATTCACCGGATATCGACGATTTCGAGTACAAGCATTCCAACTTGGCGCATCAAACGCCCTCACTGGTTCTACCGGCTTCCACCCCCGCCGTCGATAACACGACGCCGATCTCACGCACCAAATTATCGAGCCGACCTACTGTGAGTTTCCGTTAATACGACTTAAACGGAATAACACTGTGACAATTCCTTTATCGAATCTTTTATTTTTTGTTTTTTTATAGATGAGAACGCTTATCAGTCGAGGAAGAAAAATTGTAACTCCGAGCGTCCAACAGTCTCCCACAGCGGCGAAAACAGTAAACGCGAGTGCGCCAATTCCGCGGAATTCAAATGCAGTTCAACAGCAAGCGAATAAAGGTAAACCACCGTTTCTATAGCTCGATAAGTATTAATAAAAATATCGAAGCGAAACCAAAATATTTGTAAATAACGAAAATTCGAAGGTATACCGAGTGGTCGGCTCGCCGAACAACCGGAAAAGGAGGAAGCATCGAGTTCGTCCGAATCCTCAGAGTCCGAAGCTCCGTCGGATGACGATTCAGATTTCGGACCGCGAGGGCCGAGGCGAGGTGGCGGAGTTCGTGCTCGCGGCGGACGCAAAGGTCTCACGACACGGGGCGGCAGCATGACGGCCACTCGTAGAAGAGGTGCAAATAAACAAATGGATATGGATCAAGTGCGGCGATTGAACATAGAAATGGCAGCGGCCGTTGACGCGATGAAGAGTCCAGAAAAATCCGATAGAGCGGGTATTTACCCAAACAATTCGATTAACAAACACCGTGTAAAAATGATTATTCTTAATTAATCTCTTGTTTTCCCACGCAGATCGATTTACTCCGATAAAAGCGAAGAAGCAGCTGAAAACTCTCGGCGGCAGAAAGAAGGAAGAACCATCGCCGGGTCGCGGAATACCTCCCGTCAACGAATCGCCGCCCGTAATATTAGAAAAACCGCTTCAAACGACGAACCAAGTGAAGGCAAATCTTATAAACGCGAATATGATAAAAGGCGACATGATACTGACGAAACCGGGACAGGCGAGAAACAATCAGAAAGTAATGTTCATACAAAAAAACGTGATGGTTAAAGCGAACGAGATGAGGAATCTCGGAGTGAAGAAACCGTCGATAATTCTAACGAAAGGCGGAAAAACGATGCAGATTCAAGCAAAGCTCGGTACATCGGAGACTGGAAAATTAGTTTCTGTGGGCGGACGAGTTATTGCGCAAACTGTACAAACTCCACAGATCTCACAGCCCTCTATTCCGACGACTCCGAATCCGTCTGTTTGCTCTCCCGCTATCGCTTTTCCGACGTTACAACAAGAATCATTGGAATTGGAGAGATTACAGCGACAACAACAGCAACAACAACAACAAAAAGAACAGGAAGAACTGCAACAACAACAACAACGAGAGTTACAGCAACAGCAACAACAGCGGGAATTACAGCAACAACAACAACAGCGAGAGTTACAACAACAAGAACAACTACAACACCAGCAGCAACTGCGCGAACAACAGCAACAACAACAGCGTGAAATGGAGCAACAAGAACTGCAACGACAAAAACAACAGCAGCAACAGCAACAAACGCAACAATTGGTTAAACCACCGGTAGTCGAGGGTTTACCTATTAAAACGAAAACATCGGAAGTCAAGAAGGAAAAGAAGAAATCCGAATCAGAGTCGTTACCAAAGACCGAAGAACCGGCCAAACCTCTCGAGATGAAAACTCCCGATAGTGAGCGCAATTTTTTTTTTTTTTCTTTAATTTTAAAGAATTTATATTAAGTAGTTTTGTCACAAAAGATTCCACTTTGAGAAAATTAGGAATTCTGCAAAATTAAAAAATTTCTTACGATTGTTATCAGCTATTCAATTGTTTTTGAATGCTTCGCGTTGTTAACAGTAGCAAACAATCACAATTGCGAATGTCTGTAATCCGTAATCTCATTTTAAAAAAATTTTACGTTTTTTTTTCAGCTTCGAAAAAGCATCTGAAAAAGGATCAGCGAAAGTCGCCAGCTGTGTCCGTCGATGCATTGGGTCCGGCGTTGTTTTCGACTCCCGATATAATTCGTCGCGTTGGTTCCGGAGCCGAAGCTAAAGGGCCCGACGTACCGGGAACACCAACGACACCGACGCCTTCGACGGATTCTGATTCGGCGGGTCACGCAACAACGGTGTCCATCGGACAAGAGTCGTCGGATCTTTCGTCTCCCGTCGTTCCAGCGAAGAGTCAAGAAGAGAACTGGAATATAGCGGCGCATTCATTGCCGGAGGAACAATTGTCGGTGGACATGGAGACACAAATGAAAGCGCCAATCGATACCGGTGACTCTTTGCCACAAGTTAATTGCGATGAGCTGAAAGCGGACACGAAGGTTCCGACGGCCGACGAACTACAGCCGTCTCTGGATCCCGGTGAGTCGCGACACGGAAACACAGTTTTTTCACCGGAAACTCTACGCCTGTTAAAACCGCCTTTTCGCACATTCAGAAAAAAAAGTTATTTTTCTATTATTTTTACAATCATCACTCGTAAAGTCTCTCATTGTTTCGTTCACTCCGATTGTCGCGTTTTACTCATCGGTTTTAGTTTTCAAACGATCTTTGACGCTTTTATTTTTGTTAGCTACGGACACAGCTTTAGCCACGGGAATTCCTGAGCTTAGAAAATCTACGGATGAACCTGTTGTACCGAATCAAATTATTTCCGAACAGAGTAAGTTTTACGTTATCGCGTTCGTTACAATTTCTTCCTTTTGTCCAACGCTCACACACTTTTACACATTTCTTGTTTTACTCATCCCTCGTTGTCGTCTGTGACTCGTCGATCGTCGAAAAATTATCGAAATCTGTTTTTTTTTTTATCTCGCAAAAGGTGGTATCGAGGGTGAGGAACATCTTCTCGCTACTTTGGAGATGGAAGCGAGTAAACCTGAGGACGAGTTACTCGCCGAAGCGCTTCTTCTGCAGGAACAGTTGGGCGTCGATCTTGCGGATCACGTGAGTTACAGTGACTCATTATCTTTAGTTATTAGGCAGATATTTACAGCGTCGAAAATATAATAAAACATTTTTGTAAATACGTAATTTACAGGCCTCTCTTGTCGAGCCAACGGCATCGATACCAGAGCCTCTGTTATCCACGTCAGCGTTCGAGAGACCGATCGAAGCTGCTGACGAAACGCAAGAGAGCGTTGAAATTTCAGAAGCAATGAAAATTCCGGAAACGGCGCAAAGTTTAGACGTTACGAAAATTCCGGAATCCGTGCCTCTCGAGTCGTCACCTGCATCCTCTGTTTCAACTGTTGTCACAGTATCCGCACCGCTCGCGTCTCCGGTCGCATCTGTTCCCGCGGAACCAACGAAGAAGAGAGACGAAAAAGAACCGATACAGATAGTTCGCGGTGGACGCGTTATAACATTACCACCGATCGAGGCACCGGCGACACGAAGCAAACGATTACAGGTCAAACCGGAAGTGCAACATATTGTTTCCGAACTGCCGAAGAAAGAGGAAAAACTGATGTGAGTTTTTACTCAACTGCCTCGTCGTTAATAATGTTGAAAATTTTCTATGATATTTATGCGTTTTTCTTCTAAACAATAGAAAGCACGTAATGCAACAACAACAGCAGCATCAACAACAACAACAACAAGATCATCAGATGTCTCACCAACAAGTCAAAGAAATCGAAGAGATGGAATCGGAGATCGAAGAAGAAGAGGATGTCGACGATGACGAGGACGACGAGGACGACGAGGGCGACAACTCGGACTCTGAAGACGATCCCGACAGACTATGGTGCATATGCAAACGACCGCACAACAACAGATTCATGATATGTTGCGACGTGTGTGAGGATTGGTTCCATGGAAAATGCGTACACGTCAGCAAAGCGATGGGTAAGCGACTTGACGAACATAAACGTTTGTTTTCGATTTTTATTAATAATCATTGTGTCCACTGGTCTTGAAAATCCTGTAAATGTTTGTGAATTTTTTGTTTTTATTTTACTAAGTTAAATTCGACTTCGTACTTTTGTTTCTATTTTACTTTTCATACATTTTCACGATTAGCCGGTAAATGTTTCGGAAAATGGCTTGTAAATTATTAAAATTTATTACCGACTTTTCAATTTGTTTTTAATTAATTTTTTAAATGAATACTGTGATTAAACTCGATATGTTTTTTTTTTTGTTCGTTAGGTCAACAAATGGAAGAGAAGGGAATAGAGTGGGTTTGTCCCAACTGCACAAAGAAAAAAGAACAAGAAGCTGCGGCGAAGCAAACGAAGATTCACGCTGTACCCGGAAAGCCATTAAAGTTGGAAGTAGCGACGCGCGTATCGGTGGAACAACCCTCTCAAGTATCAACGCCGCGTCCGAGCATTTCGCCAATCGAGAAGATCGTCAAACTACCCGTTACCCCGACGCAGCTGGGGATGCCTCCCGTATCGGGCGTCACGCAGTGCGTCGTTTGCAAGAAAGAAGCGCGAAATTCCAGTATCTATTGTTCGGACGCTTGTATCTTGATGCACGCACAAGAAACTCAGACGAAAGACAGTAAACCGGCAACGGTAACGCAGCCAAAAACTGCCCAAGTGTCGAGCGACGTACCGGCGAAACCGGTCACGGAACCGAGAGTAATAGTTTTCGAGCGAAGAACCGGAAAAGTTCTTACCGGTTGGTCAATCTTTCTTTTTAATAATTTCGCTGCTTCAAATTTTATCTTATCTTTGGCATTTTTTTCACGCGTTTTCGACGTATCATCCACAGGTTCCGACGCTCCAACGAGATCGACTTTCCGCGCGTGGCTCAAGGAAAACCCGACCTACGAAGTCGTTCACCCGAACAATCTTAACACGTTGCAAATCGGTGGAAAAACTGTGACGGCTATTCAAACACAGGGTATCGGAAAGCTCGTGAGTATATCTTCGAGTTTAGCTCGATCTTCGTTGATATTGATATCGTATAATCGCGGAAAGAATTGATCGTTTTTATTTTTTTATCGCCACAGGTAAAAACGGTGCAGGGAACGCAACAAGGTTTACAGAGCAAAATGGTGTATACGAAAGTTTTGGGTTCGAAGCAAACGGTTCTCGCGCCGAGCAACAAGAAACTCGTAGTAGTATCGTCGGGAGGTCAGCAGCAGCAGCAGCGAGCGACCATTGAGCCAAAAACGTTGCAGCTGAAGCAGCAGCAAGTGCCGGGCGCCGCGAAGAGTCCGTTGATGCGACAGACGACGATAAAGATTGTCCCTCAACAAGTCAAATCTCCAGCAACGCCGAAGCAAACCGTCGCTAAAAAACCGGAAGTAAAAACGCCGCAACAGCAGAAAATCGTTCAAAAAACACCGCCAACGAAAAAATCGGAACCCGAGCCGATACGCGTTAACGTCCGCAAGACTCTTGCCGAGTCGTTGACGACGAGAATAACGTCGAGTCCGGATTTGAAGCTCACGGAGGACGAGATAACGGAACTTGGATTGAACATCGAACTCGAGTTGTACAAATATTTTCGCGATACCGGCGCAAAGTACAAAGCAAAGTATCGTAGTCTCGTCTTCAACATAAAGGACACGAAGAATTTGACGCTTTTTCGAAAAATCGCCGATAGATCGTTGACGCCTGACGCTGTTGTGAGACTCAGTCCCGACGAAATGGCGAGTCAGGAGCTCGCCGAATGGCGTGAGAAGGAAACGAAACATCAATTAGAGATGATAAAAAAGAACGAACTCGATCTCATGGCACAGGCAAAGTCGATAGTCGTTAAAACGCACAAAGGCGAGCAAATTATCGAAAATGAGGGCCTAATGGATGTCGTGGATCCGAAGACACCGGTACAGGATATCGTCACGGCGCTCAATAGCCACGAACTCAGTCAAGAAAAAGACGAGAGTCACGAAAAAGTTCCGATGTTTCCGATTATCGAGGATTTGAAGAAACTAAAGGGAAGCGAAGAGACGAAAAAGAAAAAAGAGAAAGAAAAGGACAAAGAGCGTAACAAGGGAACTCTGCGTTCGAAGGACAAGGATAGGGTTAAGGAAAAACGCGAGGAGAGAAGTCACAGCAGAGGAACGAGTCACCGTAGTCGGGAGAGGAGCAGAGATCGAAGATCGACACGGAGCAAAGACAGTAAACGTGATCGCGAACGCGATCGGGACAAGGATCGCGATCGCGAAAAGGGCAAAGATAAGATTAAGGATAAGGATCGTCAAAAGAAGAGTCGAAGCAGCAGAGCGAGTCACCGTGACTACAAAGACAAGGAGAAGAAGGACGAGGAGCGTAAAAAGGATAGCGATAAAAAGAGCGATGGGTCGCAAACGGAGATGGAAAAGCCGATTGAGGACAGACTCTGGCGTCACGTCGAGGAGGAAACGACGAGCAATACATTGGATGGAAACGATTCTGATGTTTCGGATCGCGAGCCAAGTTCGACGGTAAACATCAAAACTCCGGATATAAACGAAGAGCCCGAAAGGGAAAAAGAGAGCGAACCACAGCCGGCGATAAAACACGCGAATAAAGGACCGTCGCAAACCGTATGGCGCGGTTTCGTCAACATGGTTGACGTAGCGAAATTCTTCATAACCGCGCAAGAGGTAAGCGGACACGCGAGAGATCTCATGGAGGATTTACCCGACACGGTTGACGTCGTCGGTCGCATAAGTCACGAGACGGTTTGGGATTATATATCGAAAATGAAGAAAACCGGATCGAAGGAAATACTCGTTATAAGGCTAACGGCAGCGAACGACGAGGAAAAGATACCTTACATAACGCTTTATAGTTATCTCAACAGCAGAAGTCGCTTGGGAGTCGTTGGTAATGTGTCGAAAAATATAAAAGACTTTTACATAATGCCGTTTTCGCGGCAAAGTAAAATACCGCCGGTGCTGTTGCCCCTCGTCGGTCCGGGTTTCGAGGATCAGAGGCCACATCTGCTTCTCGGTATTATTGTGCGAAACAAACGAAAGCGCGTTTCGACGACGCCGAGTGGTCCGATTCCCGCGAAGATCGTTAAGAAGGACGCGGATCCCAGCGGACAGACACCAGCGATCGCGAGCGCTTCCAAGGATAAGGCGAAACCATTGATCGGATCGCACAGCCCGTCTTCGCCGCCTGCATCACCGCGACCTCATCACAAGGGTCTCCTCGACGCGATGAAAGAGAAACAATCCGTTACGCAGATAACTCTCGAGAACCTGAATAAGGCGCACGTTGGTATGTCTCGCGGTATCCTCGACAATTCGTTGATCTCCAAGATAGTACCTGAATTATCGTCGAAGATCGAAATTACCGATTCGCCGAAAGTACCGACAACCGTTGAGGACGCTGACGACGACGGCGACGAGCCCTACAGTCCCGGAGGCATCGACAACGAACCCGACGACACTAATCTCGTCGCTAACAACGCAATTGACGAACTTTCCGCTAACATACTTTCGCCGACGAAAAATTCCACGGAACTTCAGCGTAAGATGGATGAACTGAATCGTCAGATTGAGGAACAGAAACAACAGATACAGAGTATCAGCTCGTCGTTCCTCGGCGATGCGACGACCACCACTCTGCCGGTGAGACTCTTTCAAAGGCTTATTTATCGTCGTTTTCACGATTGTCAATGTTTCTCTTATCATCCCGTTGTTGTTAATAAAATTGATTTCTATTCTTCCACCAAAACCCGTTTTCCATTATCGATATCCTCGAACGATCGCTCTATCGCGCGAAGATCGTTAATAAATTTCACAATACGCGCGGCTCGTCGGCGATATTCGAATGTCGCGGATGATACGATATATAGTTCTGTCGAATGTGATATTAATGTTGATTTTGTTATTCGTTTATGTAAGAGAACATTTTCGTACGAAATAGATGAGATATTTTTATCAATTGAAAACGCGGCTCGTTTAGTGTTTTTCGATCGATTTATCGTATACGAATTTTTCCCGCGGAATCGACTTTAGCGCTTATCAATGACGATTTAAAACGGAAATAACCACTCCCCCCTCCTTCCCGTCCTTTCTTCATGGCGTTACAATATATATAATCCCAATTGATATTCTATAATAATTATTTCTCATGATTTTTATAATGTAATTAATATACGATAATTCATTATTTATTCATATATTTCTAATGAATTATCGAATTCGTAGTTTTTATGGAATAATAAAACAAATGATTTGATTGCAGGGTCTCGGACTCGATCCCCCGAACGTAGCAGACATGGATGAGGCTTACAGTCCAACGGACGCGCGTTCCTTCACCCCGCCGCCGCCGGGAATCGCGAAATTTGCTCAACCGATTCTCGACAAAGTCTCCGACATAACGATACCGCCGAATCTTCAAGAGATATTGGCGAATGTAAAGCGTCAGGAGATATCGAAAGTCGATCCTTATCTGCCGTCGAAGCCCGGCGCGACTTTTCTCACATCGGTCAACTCGTCGGTCTATCCAAAGCCCGACAAGTACACGCCGACGTTTATCAAGAATTGTCCAACCGATAGAACAGCGTCAACGGATAAGCCATTGTTTTCCGAAAGTTCACCACCACCACCGGCACGAGAGACCAAAAGCACATTAAGTACCCTTAGCGATCTCGATCTCATTAAAAAAGCCGCCGAAGAATTGGCGGCAGTGGAGTACACGGCAACGGCCGCTAGTCTTCCAACGATCGTTCAAAATTCACCGATTAACGTTCCCCCACCGTTCGCATCGCCTCCAGCGGCCAGCTTAACGCCGATCGCGAATACCGCATTTCCCGGACTTCAAGAATCCACCAGCGACACACCGGTACCCTACGCGTCTCCGAATCTCATCGATAGTGCCGTTAAGAAGACGAGTTGTAACTTCGCATCGAGTCAACCTAAACCACCCGGTCTCGAGGACGAGGAACTACCGATCTTTCCGAGTACACCGCCGACGACGAGTCCACAAAAATTTGTTCCCAAAAGCGGTATCGTGCTGAGTGTTAAGCGTAAAGTGTGCGAAGACGGTACCCCGGTCTCCCCGGTTACGCCGGTCAAAACTCCACGGACAAAGTCACGATGGGGACAGGGACCCTCGGAGTGAGGTGATCGTTCGTTATCGTGAATCACGATTATCGATCATTTATTTTTCTTCATTCGGATTCGACGGGGAATTTTTTTTCTCCCTTTGATTTTTGAACTCGGAGAGGCCGCTTGGCTTCGCGACTCCTCTCCTTTACGCTTAACCAATCCCCACCCCATCCCTTCCTTGACTGACGGAGATAAAAAAAATAACCGACTGTCCTTGAGAAGCCGGATATTGTAATATCATTTATTGTAATTTAATACGAAGGAAGATATCAAGGATACGCGAAAAATTTAGGGTGCTTCGGATGCTGCGGATCGGATCCGTGTGCCGATACAGTGAGCCAACGCTCGATACTGTTATTGTATTCTCATATATAGTTAGATATAACGTGTAACGTGGTAACAGAACAATTGGAGGGATAACACCCCCCCGCTATCGGCAAACTTCCCCAACCTCCCCAATCGGTTATACCGATCGTAAAAAAATGTTTTACGTTTATTTTAGCTATTTACCTCCCCTTTCATCGAGTTACAAGGTATGGTATACCTTCCAAAGTATATATATTGCTCGTTTTTTTTTTTTTTTTTTTTTTCATTAGTGATATGGACTTTAGTTTCAAACGACACTTTGGACTCCGACAATTTAATTTTTCATTTTTTACCTTGACGCTTGTTGAGCGATTTAGAGATAACGCTGCGCAAATAGTAAATGCCTCGGTGCTGCTTTGCTATTGTACACGAGTTTTCACGGCTGAAGAAAAAATTAATTTCGTTGGTTTAACTAACTCTCTCGAAGATGATTTTTTTTTTTTTTTTCGCTCGAATACCGGGCATCCAAGCACCAAGTGTAAATACCAAAGTGAAACGATATAGGGACGACACGGAGACTAACGCAGTACTTGCGATTACCGCGTTGAAACTTTTACGCGATACGATTATTACCTTTCACTACGATTATCTTGTATATACATAGCTTAACGGGGGAAGAAGAATGAAACGAAATAAAAAAAAATAATAATAATAAAAAAAACACGTGACAAATTCTGTATAAACAAAAAGATATGCAGAGAATTTGAGAATAAATTAAACATTAAATCTCGACAAAGTTAATATGGCGTACGTAGAAGAAAGAAAAAAAATAAAAACAAAAAATATTGGCTGTGTATATATACTACAGGAAGGATATGTATAGATTACTCGTGGCTTATTCGATTTTGGTCTGATGCGAATTTCCAATCGAGAATGCATAAGAGACGAATTTTAATGATTAGTAAAGATTGATGGACAAAACTATCGAATTTATCTCTCTTCTCCCTATCTCTATATGTCTCCCTCTAAGGTCTGCGTATCTGGTTTGCCGCGCGCGATTTTTTTTTTTTTTTTCAATTATGATATAACCGATAAAACTTTTCTCGGTCGTTTTACGCGAGATGTAACCGCGACGAATTATCCTCGACGATCCAGTAATCGGAAGTACGCGAAGTTTATTGTTCGTGTAGATTACGCGCTTGCAAAAAAAAAAAATCGACGATAAGGAAAAAAATCGATGCTTAATAACAATCGAATATTTGCATTTTTTTTTAAATCCGCATCCGCTGGTATCTGTCGGAGCTCCCGTACGTGTTATTAGACGATTGTTGCATAATAATTTGATATTACAAAGACGACACATGGACGATATTCTCCACGTAGATTAATACACGTTCACGATGCTTTGCGACTTCCTTACGACGAAACTTTGTGTACAAACCATCTTCCTCAGTAGTTTCTTCCAAATACCCATAGATTCCAATGGAAGATAACGAAGACTAATACAATGTTTTTTCTTTTTTTTTTTTCATTTTTTTTTTATAAATAGTATATATATATATAGAAAATTATATATCATTATTAGAATATACGATAGCTGTTTAATTCATATGTGCAAAACAGGCCGCTCCGAAAGCGTTCCAATTGTTTCATTTGTTTTTTTTTTTCCTTCTAAACACCGTTGGATGGTAAAAATTGCACAATTGTGTATGTGACAATTTCCTCGATTGACTTTGATTTATTAAATATGTGAGACACATAGAGAAAGAGTTGATATGAAAATCACCACCGTTGTTTCGATACGATTAATTTGTAATCATATTTTAAGTGATGGTCGCAAATAAATGAGAAAAAAAAAGATATATATATATATATATACGATCTTGTAAATTTGCGAGATTTTGATATATGTCCGTATGAACTTTCTTTGTTTTGTACATGTACAATACACACGATATATTCGTATCTGGACTTTGTGGTTAATTGATTTGTTCGATATATAACACGAAAACTTTTTGACAACTACAGTGAAAATGCAAATTTTCTCATTAAACACGAAAGCCGTCTCGCGGAACCGGAAGTTTGTCGACGGCGACGTAATTTCCGGTTTTGATAGAACATAACCTCTCAGGCATTGTACGCATTTGTTATTGTCGCTTGCCGCTCGCCGGTCGCAAGAATCGTACAAAAAAAATAAACAAAAGCTTCTTTGAAGAATCATGGTGAAGATAGCCCTGCAGATAAAAGCGACGTTGGAAAATATCGAAGAATTAAAACCTTCGGGTCCAGAATTCTCATGGTGTCTTAAATTCACTTGTTCCAACTGCGGTGAAGTTTCGCCGAAATGGAATGACGTTTCGCTCAGCGAAGAGTTTCCAGAACAGCATGGAAAAGCCGTAAGCCATTTCGTAATCAAGTGCAAGATGTGCTCGCGTACGAACAGCGCGTCGATTATCGAGGATTCCGTCAAGTTTTACGGTCAGGACGACGACGGAACGTTCAAGACAATCGTGATATTCGATTGTCGAGGCTTGGAACCGAGTAGTTTTTGGCCGAGAGACGGATGGATCGCGAAAGCCGCGGACGGTGGGAGCGTTTTTTCGGACGTTGATCTGAAAGACGGAGATTGGGCGGATTATTGCGATACGACGAAACAACCGGTCAGCATCGGTGAGATCGAACACAAGTTTGTCAGGGTAAAGTAAAACGATGGAATCGTCGTTGAAGCGTCGAAAACGCCGATTATTTCCGAATATCGCCGAAGGGATAATAAAAACACTCGATATACCAACAACATAATATAATTTATTCATAATCATATACAAAAAGGTCATCGATTCGCGGTAAACAGATGTCGACGGAGGCAGCATCATTCGCAACGATTACTCCTCTCATGTAACATTTACTTTTCTTTTTTTTTTCTCCAATTTGCAAATAATACCCTGCGCAGTCCGTACGTTGACTAGAGACAAATCTGAGCGGGTAAACACTTGGCGTAAGCAAGAAAAAAAAAAAAAAAAAAAAAAAAAATTGATAAATCTCAGATACGAATAATAAATTTGTAACCTTTGGATAGGAATTACAAGTTATTATCACTTACAACTGCGGAATGTCTCATCTTTGATTAATGAATAAACAAAAAGTTATTACGATTGCGACTTACGTTTAACTTATGGATTACCCAGTAAAATAATATTCGACGTTTGGTTAATGAAAATCTGTACAGTGCGTTCGAGTATTAAAATTTTTAAATGCAAAATCATACGGTTCGGCGCTTACGTACAAAAGATAAAGCTTAGGGCGCAACTTTTGACTCTTCGTTTTTAACGTCGAGTCGGTCGCATCACAAGTTTTTGTTTTCGCTCGTTATTCAAATTATTATGTAAGATAAAATCAATTTACAATAACGGATACAAAAAGAGGGCTTCTAAAGCGTTTCTACTTGTCTAATTTGATACTTTTTCGCTACATTCTACGTTTTCTTCTAAATTTATCAATTACGAGTTTCTAATATCTAATACAAATAAATACCGTGTGCGTTTTTTCGTTCCACGTTTTTTTTTTTCCTCACAGACGAAAACGCAATTATTTTCGTTAAATTCGTCGATCGAAGAAAAAAGATAATTATAAACGCTATCAGTCTATAATCGAAACGAAATACGACTATCGAGTTTCTCTAAAAAGATCGTAACCATCGTCGGCGTTACGGCGATAGCGTCAATTAGTTTACATCGTAAAACTCACGTGACAATCGCGAATGTTAGCGAATTAGTTACGATCGTTCGAAATCAATAAAAATCTTGTTTTAGATAAGAGAATCCGAGGGTAATTTTTTTTTAATATTCTACGATTAATGTCGACTCTCACCGGTTTTTTTTTTATTTTTTTTTTCTAATAAGCGGATTGAATATTATCGACTATACGCTACACTATTATCATCTTTGGTATACGATTGGGGGGAACAGCGCTCATTCTATCGTCAGATCGTGGCGAATCTCATCGTATGATTATAAATCGCGCGAGACGATCGAGATTTCGGAAATAGGAACGTTTGAGAACGAATATACTTATCGCCGATTCGTACATATCGGCGTTTCAGATGTTATCGTATCACCGCGATAAACAACACGTAATATTGATGTAATATATGAAACAATTGGATATCTACGTAAGTAACACGATTGGTAGGCAATTTTAAAAAACAAACGAGCAATCGCAACGATAAGAATGTGTGGATGTATAATCTGCGATAGAATGAGAGTGAAGGATTTATGGGGTTCGGGCCGTATTCACTTGGGATCGTTGTGTTTTTTTTTTGTCAAATGAGTATTTATAGTTTAATAATTCTGGTTTCACTGTTTCGCTACGCAACTACCGCGTTATAAATTCGCCTACAAGGAATGTTTTCCGGGACGCACGGGTCTACAATTTCGATGCTTCTACGATATCAGTTAGCAAATTCATCGTTCGAATCTCCGTTCTCATGCGTTTTTTTTTTTTTTTTTTCTTTTTTTTCGTTTATTTATTTCGGTATTACGTCGAATACGCTAGAAGTACAGATACCCCAGAATAGGCCCCCATTACATACGTTACTAATGTTTCTAGTAGTTATTTCCACGAGCTCTCGATACTGTGTTCTTTCGCGAGATAAAACTTAGGAATCGCATCTCGTTCTCTCTACTCATCGAAACGAAGTTACTAAAAAATAAAAAAAAACAATTTACGTACAATAACGAGTCAAAGGAGTAATCTTTCGTAGCCGTTATCAACTCTCTCCTTCTGGTACGCAAAAGTTTTCCACCGTTACATGCGACAATTCCAATACTCGAGGAAGCATTGGGATTTTCGAATTGCAGACGAAACCTAACATTTGTTTTTTTTTTTTTCTTTTTTCTTCGTATAAAAAACGTTATCACTTACACCGTTCGTACAAAAAGAAACGAGAAAAAATGCCCAGAAAATATTGTTCAGCATATTTTTCGTGCTTTTTTCTTTCTCTCCGTTCGCCTCGTCGTATCTTCCGTTTGTCGATTGTGACGTCGTATTTTCATTTTCTCACCGTGTACACAGGCAGAAAAATATATATCCGTTGCCACGCAGGGGTCAACCTCGACGTTCCGAAGCGTTTCGATCGAGAAGCCCCCCTGTGAGGAATTCGGAAGAGTTTTTTTTTCCTTTAATGGGCGTTATTAACACTCGTAGAAACAGTTGTGAATAATTGCGGAAAAAGTTCCGCCGAGAATTATCCGTTCGTCCGTCCATTCGACGACCGTAAGTCACATAGAATAAATTCATAGTTCAGGCTATCGTTAACCTTGACGCAATTTCAAGGCATCTCATCGTGAAGAACCGAATCCTGTAGGCAGGTCTGCTTCAGCGTCGCTGACTGATCCTCGAGACTTCGTTTGAGACCTTCAATCGTGTGCATCAACATTTGTCGACGTATTTGCGTCATGTGATGCTGAAACAGCTGAGAATCCTGTGCGTTCAGATTCGCCTCGGCGGCGATTCTTTCCTGACGCAGTTGGGCGACTTTTTCGCGCAACGATCGTCTCGAGTCGTCTGAAACGAGAAATGTAGTTGTCGAATCGCGATAATAATATTAAAAGACAACTGGATAAACAGTCCACCGACTGAAATACTTAAGACAGTAAATAAGAAATTCCGTAATAATTGAAAACAATTAATTCTCAATTACTTCAGAATTTTTTGCACCAAAAAAAAAATCGGCGTGAAGTCGATTTGCGCGACTCAGAGATCGATTACTTCACACGCTATTGGGTGAATAATACAAATAAATAATTCGGAAATAAATTTTTTTTTTTAAACAATTATCAGGGGAAATAGGTAAATGTGTGATAACGTTTATTTATTATTCGAGATATTTTTCGTTGGGAAATCATTATCGTAATTATTACGTACCGGTATCGTCCGTGGCGGTATCGCCGTCGGAATTTCTCAAGACCACGTGACGTTCCCCGAGGCTCTTCTGTATTCTTCCGTAAGTAGCGCTACCCGCGTAGACTTTTCTTTTGACCGGTTCGCTCTGAGGACAGTAGTAAGAACTCTCGCGTATAGGCCCCATGTCGACTGATCTGTGAAATCATTTGTACCTTCGTTCGTTCATTCATCCTCGCGAGGATAATTGGAAGACTTTGTCTTTGAATATCACCGGAAGTTCATGAAAAAAAAAAGAAAAGAGAACTCACCGGAACGTCATCAAAGGTGCTCTTCTTCTCGATTCGCACCGTTCGTCCGAGTCGGACGAGCTGGAGGTCGGTGTTTCCTCTTTCGTCGACCTTCCGTTACCGCTCGCGCAGATTTCCTTCCGGTTAACCACACCGGAGGCTTTTTGAGCGGCGAAAATTGCTTGATCCTTGCCATTGAAAAGTCCCATTTCCGACATCCTACCTTCGTGACTCGCGGAACTCATTCCGTTCGTACCGATCGATGTTCCCCTCGTCCATTCCTTCTCTCTCTCCTGCTGTCCGACGCTCGGGCGCATTCTACTTTGCTGCACCAAACTGCCGCGGCTCGGCGATCCCTGCGGTGTTCTTCTCGACATTGCCGGCGAATCCGGACATTTTGCTGGTGGTGCTTCTTGTCTGTAGCTATCTTTTGGCAGACAAGAATTTCGCTCCATGAAACGATGAATCGGAGAACACGGCTGATTGTTGAACTGTCTTTTGGGACTCGTGTGCTCGAGATCCTTAATATTGCCGCTCTGCATTTCCGGCTGCGTATTGCGACTCTTCGACAACGCAAGTTCGATGTTAAGTTCTGTATTCTTTATCAATTCGACTCGTTTGTTCGCCAAACCGTTATGAATTCTACGCGATGGCGATGGGATGACCGGCGACGAGGTGTTTTTCATGTTTACCAATATATTTTCCGCTTCTAATATAAGCTCACGATACTTTCGATCGGCTTCCTTGTCCGCCTCGATCAATGCGATCTCCGAGGCAAATGTACTGATGTACGTACCGCCGCTGATCTGCTGATGATGATGTCTTACCATGTTTCCGTTAACGTAACTCACCGAATTCGATCGCCGCTTCACCGTCTGTTCGTTGTTCTCCGTCGCGAGATGACTTGGACTGACAAATGTTCGCGGATCCGTCGTTCCGTTCGGATGATGACGCGACGGTGAAAAATTCTCATTAACGTCGTGATGCTTTTTTCGTCTAAGACATATCGGTGTACCACCGACGCTTCGGCTTCCCTGATTGAAACCGGAATTTTTCAGTAACATACGCTCGACCAATACCCTGTTTAAATTTGCCGTGACGTCGTCACACTTTTCGAACGCCGGCTTTCGACGTTGGGAGACGCGCTTCTTTCGCTTCTCGCTCGGTTTTTCCTCGAGCTTTTTGTGACGAGTGCTCTGTCGTTTGGCGGTGCTTCTCATACTCGTGGATCTGTTGCGAAACAAAATACAGTGAGCGTCAGCAGTCTGAGATCTGCGCATTGAGACGTGCAATTTGAGACTTGAGAATCAAGAACTACAGATTGAGACTTGAGACTTTAGAATTAAAAACTACGAATTGAGACTTGAGACTTGAGACTTTAGAATTAAGAACTACTAATTGAGACTTGTGATTTGAGACATGAGACATGAGACATGAGACATGAGACATGAATACTACGAATTGAGACTTGAGGCTTGAGAATTAAAAACTACGAATTGAAACTTGTGATTCGAGAATTGAGAATCGAGAATTACCTGTGCTGAGAATTATCGTCCTTTACTCTTCTCTTCAGGAACGATTCCCGAAGTTTCGTGCTTCGTCGCGTCAGTTCACTTGTGAAAGTGAAGTACGTGCAGTGCCCCGTATTCGGGAAGTTACCCTCTAAATTGTCGAGATCGAGAAACGAGCCATTGTCGATATAATCAAAGTCATTCTCGAACGGGTCGTTCTCATCACCGCCGTCCTGTCCGGTATCAACGTCCGACATGCAGTTAACGTAATCCTCGCAATCCGTGGGATCGCTGTCCGATAGTATATCGGTTTCTTTCTCGTACACGTAGCTTTCGTCAAATTTTCCCATCATCTCGTTCAGCGTTATATCATCTTCCGAAGAGCGTACGCTCCTGGTAAGCGACGATGCGGAAGAACTGCTAGTGCTGCGCCTGACTAGTCCCAGAGGAACTTTCGATCTCGCGTCGATTCCCGGCGAGATTCTCCAGTTCTGATTGATTCTGGTTGATTAAAAGAAAAGGGGAACAAATATTAAAGAAGAAAGCTTGTAAGGCTCGAGTGTTCACGAGAACTCGTCGGTTTCGCAAAAGTAAGAAACTTATCCCTCTCGCGGCGCCTTTATTCGTCAGGAGAAACGGGGAGGTGGGAAATACACTCGGATCGAAAGTTCGAGAAGCGCGAGACTCTGGTAATTAAAAGTTTTTGCGTGGGTCTTAAAGAGTATTATAGGTACAGAGGGCGATAGTAGCTCGACTACTGAGGAACGTAGAATATATACTTTACTTTGCGAAACAAAGAAATAATTCAATTGGCGTCGAAGCTCCACCTAAGTCAACCCTTTCGTTGTAACTCGAGCACTCAGTCGACTTTAGGTACACACTATCACTCTATCGTTGTTGGAAGCTGTATTCTTGAAAACTCAGCACCATGATAATCAAAGGAACTATTGTACTCACGGGCTTCGTCCGGCGCTGAGACTCTCTTGACGATATTCTCTTCGCGTGTGAATTTCACGGGAAATATTGATATTCACGTCGCTTGCACTGCCGGAAGATTCTGTGAGCTTCAGACCAGAACTGCTGCTAGTCTCGTCGAGGGTTAGTCTCGATTTTAGACAACCAGCTGTACTCGACGAACCCGAGGAATTTGCCGATAGCCAGGGATTCGTACGAATTCGTGAACGCTGCCGTGGCGATTGCACAGCCGGCGATACGAGGGGCGGTGGTATTGACGAAGGTACTGGCAATGTGTTTCTCGTCGAATCCAAAGAATACGACTCCGTACGGCGATGCAGAGAATATTCGTTCTTGTGATTCGGCACCGATGGAACTTTTTGCTGATGTCCGTTCGACTGATGACCGTTCTGTTGATGTCCACTCTGATGATTATCGTTTTGTTGGTTTACATTCTGCTGATGACCGTTGAGCGAATGACCGTTCTGCGGCTGTGGCTTTTTCGGTGAATGACCATTTTGCGGCTGTTGCTGCTTCTGTGGCGTGTGATTTGTGAGTGTATCGGTACCCTGGAAAAAGAAAAAGATAAATTAATTAAAACGGTGAACGCGGTGACGAAAATTTATAATTCATATTCATGGAAATTAGTCGGCGCAAGAAGATAGGGAAGACGAAGAATTGCTAAAACGAAATTATACTATTAGATTAACAAAGAGCATTGGTGGAACAAAAAAAAAGAAATAATTCAACTGAATTCGAAATGTGCCGTCGCTCGTCTCTGACGAAAGCCTATTTCCGATTCCATCGGTATACTATGTGTATAGATATATTTCTGTTACTGTACAACGAGGATCCGACTGTCGACTCCCCCTTGATATCTTTTTTTTTTCTTCCACACACCCTTCTCGCGCCATCCCCCGCACATTGCCCCGAAACCGGCAATTCGATTTGCATATTAAACGACACGTCCGTTCGTCATTTTATTGCGAAGCTTGAGGACCCGGAAGAAGGAAAAAAAAATGTGAAAATATCTTTTTAGTGGTGTATCACTCGCGAAGTCCAAAAAAATGCGGAGGCGTAGTCGTGGCGGTTTAGTTTTTTTAGGGTAACTTTTGAAACCACGAAAAAATAGAAACGAAATAGGAACGATAGATAAACGGTGTTATTTCCCCCATTCGTCTTGTTCTCGTTGAACTTTGCACCGGAAGCCTCGGGGCATCCGTAAGCGAAAGGGGGAATGGGACTACACTCGCTATCACAAGAGAGACTCGCTATAAAATGTATGCACGTCCCGTTTTTTTTTTTTTTTTTTTTTTTTTTTTCCGAGAAAAGGCACCAAGAGATATATAGACGGTCACGTCAAAGCTTTGAAGCGCTGATGACGGGGGATGAAGGGTGGCCGGGAGGCACGTTTTAGAGTCCGACGGGAGGGACTCATAGGAGGCAAATCCCCGGGTCACGAACTCGTGAAATATCCGTTTTTCGAGTTTAAGGTTATTTAGGAGTTTCGATAGTATAGTCAATAAGACTTTTTATTATCATAGCGTTGCTTTCTTCGGAATTCAATGGTTTTTTAATGTATAAACATCTTTAGTAGCGGCACTTTTTCACTAAAAGGGCCCGAAAGAGATGTTAGATGTGTATTCAAAAATGCGCGAAATATGGACGTATCTTCAAAAGAAATCTAAGGCCTTTCGAATATAAAAATGTATTCAAACGAAAGTTCAATAAAAAAAGTAATAAAAAAAGATTTTCTTTCGGTGTAAAAGTGAAAAATTAAATTTTTCAAAGCCTTTATTTTTTTTTGCATAGCAGAAATTGCAAAAAAAAATGTTAAAAATTGAGAACAAAACTTTTATCTTACAAATTTCACGACAATCTTTGGTACTCCCAATCGAAAAAAATTAATTTTGTATCGTACATCGTGTTTTTCCTCACCGAATCGCAGTCTTAACCATACCGTGCGCGTGCAATTCTAATTATCATCGCTGTATATACGTTGTATTCATTAGCGTATGCAAGTTACGAGTACGTAATTATCCCGTCTCAAAGTGTAGAAACGCTCTTCGACGCCTCGTGTAGTTTCGCGAAACCCGTCGTGAAACGCCCCCCGCTATCTCGGGAGAGTACGAGAGAGAATTATTACGGCGACAAGGCTATGCGCATTAGAGGGCTTTTGAGATTTCCACGATAGTGAAGAAAGAGAGAGAGAGAGAGAGAGAGAGAGGAGATCGAGGGCGGTCTCTCGACCCCGAAAGTTTAGCCGTATGAAAATGTCAAATGTCGCGCGAAAATCGCGTCGTTACTGCTTTCCTTACCAAACGTTCCTTTCAACATATTTTCAGGGATGTTATCGATATTTCACTAATTATTATTCTACACGATGACGGAGAAGGCTATGAATAAAATAAACGCTTCATTGCGTTTTGTGGTCAGCATAAAACGTCTCAGTCTCGTGAAAGACTTAAAGATTATATTACAGTTTGAAGACTTAACGAGGAAGGGGATTTTTTGAGAGCGAACCTCGAAAGGGAAGCGAAAGCATTCACGAGACAGCGGGTGGCGCGCGGGGCTTAGGAGTGAAAATTAAATTCGCTTCGGTATAAAATAAGCTTCACCTTGAAGGGTGTACTGCTTCTGATCTCTCTCTGCTTAGTATCCTTCGTCATTTCAGCGGCGTCGTTAATCGCGGTCGTTTCAGTAGTAACGCTGACCTCGACCCTCTCATTTCCCGGCCCGTTGCTCGGGACGATATTTTGCTCGGTCGGCCTCTTCGCTCTGCCGCCCTTGTTGCTCTGAAAGTAATGTGTACCCGTACGAATATTTATGTAATACTCCGGTGGAAAACTCGCTCCCGGCGATGTTCCGTCCGTCGAGTAGCCCGTGCTGTAAGCGCTCTCCGGTGAAGAGAGATTCACGCTTCCCGTGCCGCCGGATGTCGCCGAAGAATTTGTAGCTCCGGTGTACGTGTTACCCGTCGATGTATGCAGACGAATGGTGTCCACGTTTTTCGCCGGTGAATTCAGCGGATGAACCTTCGGCAAGAAATGTTATTATATGGTATGATTCATAATAGCATTGATCTTTTACGACTATTTTTTTAAATGAAAAAAAAATAATTAAAGTTCAGGGTTGCAATTTATATATTTGAGAAGCACGTAAAAAGCTCATAAATCTGATATAAATTAGTTAAATAATAACGGGAATATCGACTTTTCAGCTAAACGAAAGGAGCAGAAAAATTTGGGTTCGGCGCATAATTAGCACATAAAAAGCAACTAATTTTGGTATATTCAAAATTTATTTTTCAGACTTTGCTCAGCTAACTTAACAGAGCTGCACTGACTGTTCCGCACTCCTTTGAGACCTTTTTAGTGTAATTTTTCGGTAACAAAATTTTTGCCCAATCGGCATATCCAAAGTTTTGAGAAAAAAATTTAGAAAGGGACCACTTTTTTTTTGTTAAAAAAGATACCGATTTTTTTTTTCTCGCCATTCCTTCTAAGTCGCAAGTTCTGCTAACTAATGATTTTGTTTAGCATAAGATACACAAAAGGGTAGTTTCGTTTTTTTCGTCTAAATTAGGGACCTCAATGCCTCCAATTGTTAAAACGTTGTTTAGATCAGCTAACCGGTTCTGGTAAACAATCGGTGCCGGTTATCGTAGATTCGAGGACAACGAGGACTGTAAGCGAAAAGAAACGGCGCGGGACTTGAGTCTCTAATTGGGAGGTTGGCCTTGGAGACTCGAGAGAGCGAAAGAAGAATGAGTAGACGAGGAACGATGGAAAACGGAAGTACGTGGGAAATTCTCAGCGGGCACTTCCCGGGGTCGCGGGAAGAAACGGAGCTCGCGCGGGTTTCCTCGCGCTGGTTTAGCTCACGGATAGGTAAGACGTCTCCTCCTCGGCGCACCGGTATACGTGTGCGTCGGGGAGAAGAATGCTAAATCATCTCTCGAGCGAAAAGAAGAACCCTCTCCCCCACAGAACTGAAAGTAGAGTGAGCGGTGTATGGAGTTCGTGCCACCGGAGGGACTACACGCGAAACGAGTAAACGTCGACAAAGCAACGAAGGAAATGAGGGGAGATACAAATGAGAATGGTCACGTCTACGGAGACGAGGGACTCGAGGTTTAACGAGAAATAGAATTTGCAAACAAAAGAAAACCGAGAATTCAACGTTAGTTATTGTTCCGCTTGATTTTGTTTTGTTATTCTAATAACAAAATCTGCACATTACAAAATATAAAAATTATTAACAACATCGAAATTATTCCTTTTTTTTTCGTTTTTGGTTTTGTTATATGATCAGAGAAAAACATTTTTTTCATACGCCGTATTATTCCGTACAATTTCGATATTTTTAAACGGCAATATCTATGTTTTACGATGAAATTATTATTTTCTAAACTTATTATTTTCTACGAAAAAAAAAAAAAAAAAAAAATCCAAAAAGCCGGATGAGGTTATAAAACAATTTTTTTAAAATCTTTATAGGGCAATGAAAAGCGTCGATAAAACGTCATAATCTTTCATGCGATTTTTATCGTAAAAATTTAAATAAAAAAAAAACATTGCATGATTTTTTTTTTTCGCTCTAAACACGAAACTGATAACAATTTTGCTCAGAAGGCAAACGAAAAATTGGCGATCGTAATTATTATATTTTTTTTTCTCTATGAGATATGAGATCGAGAAATAGTTGCATTGCTCGACGCTTAGCAAGTAGATAAGCTATCTGTTATGTCAGACGGCTGTGTATTACACGACAAGTGTAATATACGGAATAAGGCGCGGAGAAAGCGAAAAGATAAGCAAGAGGCGTTATGCAGATACGTTCGTTAGCGCCGGTATAATATTTTATTGGACTCGCGCGCGAGTTGGCAGACAAGGGTATAAATATATAGTTCATATAAATATCGCCACCGCGGAGTTTGGATAAACGACGCGGAATGCCTCAGCCTCGTTAGTAGGAAACCGTGCTGAAGGAGCTCCGGCCACTCGTTGAATTTTAAACAGTATATTTTATAGCATAGCCGCCACTATGGGATTGCGTGACGAAATCGAGACGTTTTTTCCCCTCGTATTTTCCTTTTTCTTTTTTACCCGCGAATTTGAGAGATTTGTGTTTCGGTATAAATGTATCGATTATACTTGATTTTTTTTTACAGGATATAGTTTTTTTCTTTTTTTTTTTTATCTTACCTGATGAAGAGCCGGCGATCTGTTGGCGCTATGGCTGCTCGGTGAGTTGCAGTTCGAGTCGAAACCCTTTTCGCCCTTCTTACGATCCTTCTTTTTCTTCGGTCGCACGATATGCGCCTCCATCCACGTTCGTAGCTTCGTTCCGAACATGTTGCGACCGTCGATATGGCCAGACGGGCCGTCCTCGCGGAGAGAACCTCCCGAATCTTCAAGCTTTTTTTTGTATCCAGTGAAATTTTTTTGTTATCAAAAGAAAATGTAATTCTCGTGCACCTTTCGGCGAGGCAACGTAGCGAAGCGTTTAAATAGTTCGGAGTTTTATCGATTACACGGTTCGTCTATCGTTTGCACGTGTATTCATTTTTTTTTGCCGGGTGCACGCAAATTTTACGAAAAAAAAAAAATACATGTAAAATAACTTTTGCTATGGTGCCGTTTCGAATAATTCAATAATCAACACTTCGAATAATCACCGACGCATAAACGTCGTAACTCTGTCCTCAAACACGAGAATCGTGCGTAAGCAACGGATAGAATTGCGCGCACAGATCGTCCGTGAAAAATTATATGTATCCGAACCTCCAGGAGTCGCGATGAGAGACACGTTGATTTTCAGGTATCCGGCAAGCAGCCTAAGTTTAGCATACTAATCGGCGTCATTATTGGCTTCTCGCCGTAGAGTCTTCGTTAACGAGGACCGGATCCTCGTCGATTTTCTCTCTGATGCCGCGGTAGATGGTCCGTCGATAATCGACGCGGACAAACGACAAATCTGTAACACAAAAGCGCACTCGTTCATTCGCGTAAAAAAAAATTTTTAAAAAATGAAAGATAACGCTTTCGCAATTATTGAATCGAAAAAAAATCGTTCGAAATACAGCTGCTTTGCGAGGTGTCGAAAGGAAATTAGCATTCTTTATTACGCGGGACGCGTGAACGCGCGTCACAGAAATCGGGTTCATTAAGATATCCACGGCAAATGCCGAGGAGTCTCGAGACCGAAATTAAGATCGCTTCAAAATGCTAATGAATCTCGTATAATAATGATTCCTCTCGGCTTATTTTCCCGGTGGATATATAGAATAATAGTGACGCGACAGAGTGTCGAGACATTAAGGGAGTCGAAAACGTGATTCGAAAAAAAAAAAAAAAAGAATAATAATAATAATAATTTGACCGAATCATCCGCGAAATTATGCTGCGTTATTTCGTCCGAGATAACGTCAAACCCTCGACTACGGGAGGTGAGGACGCGCGAGGGAAAGAGAAGCGCAACACCCTCTCGCCGAGGGTTCCATTTTTTTTTCCACATTTTGTTTTCCGCATCCGTGCACACAATATCGCCCTCCGCCGATTCGATTCGTTGCACCCTCCGTCCAAAGTGACACGGAACAAAGATCGCTTTTAATTCGCGCCGACTTCGTTATAGCGTATTATCGATTGGCTTGTTAATCAATCACTGCTTTTTATCCATTCCCCTCGAAAGCTCTATTTATCAGGAGATTTCGATTTCGGGCATTTGGAACGAATGTTTTGCATGTACAATGGAAAACGGAACAATGCTTCCTGTGTAACATTATATCCTGTCGGTACAATCGCGCAGGCAACGCGACACAGTAGTATATTATGTTATGATATACGCGTAGAGGGCGAGAAGAGTGCGCGAAAATCCCGGAAGCGTTTGTAGCCTGGAAGTCCTCGACTGTGCAGTATATTATCGGGACTCGTCGGTCGAGGGTACTTATGTGGGGGTTGATCTCTGCGAGAGGGATGTTTTGCTCTTCCGTTTATCGCTTCGAATGAATATTATATGTATATTGCATGCGAATACTACGATAGTATAGTTAGTTAGTTAACGGCGGTAGACTGGTTTCGAGGTCTCGCGCGGTACTGGGAGTTTCGCTGCATTCGACGGCAAACTGCAACGCGTGATTCAGCGCGAAGGGGTTCCTTTACAGTCACTTTGGGGGACTGGAACGTGCGGGAAATACTCGAACGTTTCCGCGCTGTTAATTCGACGGATGTATGGCAAACTTGCGAATGCTACGAGAAGATTAAACTCTCTTTTTTATCGTTTTAATTCATCCGAATTTTTGCGTCCTTTGATATTATCGTTGTTTGATAAACGTTATATATATCCAATTAAAAGAAACATTCGAAATAGACAATTATTCGACGCTTCGACTTTCGTTCAACGACGAGTTAGCGGGAATGTTAATTCGTCAAGCTTTTGAATTACAAATTTTTATAGCCTCTCGTTCGACCCCCCGGGAGAGTTTCGCTCTCTCGTCGCGAAATCTCTCCCCAGCGAGCTGTCCAAGCGCACAACATCACCCCGTGCGTGCAAACACCGTCGAATATACCTCTCTCTCCCTCATCGACCACCCGCTGTCACGCCCGTTCAATTACACAGCACACGCCTCGCCCGACAATCGAATTCGTATTTCCGTCGAAGCGAAACTTTGCCCCGAATGAATTCTACGTATGATTCGTGGAATAAACTATACAGTGTCGTCTTTCCAATAATTCTGGATAACGTGCGAGTTATTTTTTTTTTTAAAGCTTCTATTTGTTATCAGTAACATAAATGACGAGAATCAGAGTCGAATACGGATCATTTATCTGCAGTAAACGGTATTTAAAAAAATGTGTATTTGTATATATAAAGTCGGTTTTAATAAAAGTTAAAAATCAGTAGTCCTGAGGAAGAATTTTTTATTTCTTTGAAATTTTTTTTTTTACAGATTTGTAATATTGTACATTTTTTAATGGAATTTCATACATTCGTATTGAATTTAATATAAACGAAATACATTTTTTTAAAGTACATTGAATGTACTTATACTGATAGAAAAATTAATGTACTTTAACCGTAAAATGAAAGTAAATTGTCGGGTTTAAAATACTTTTATTGTATACCGTACATTAATTTTTCGTCATAATCGTACATTAAATCTAATGTACCAGTTACGCATAAAAACTTTCAGGACCAGCGCATTAAATTTTCAAAAACCTTTTTTACAGTCCACGTTTTCAAAAATCCGCAGTATGGTATTAATTGATTTTTTGAAAGTCTTCATTCATTATCATGAACACTAAATAACAAGCGTCCATTCAACCGACATGATATTTATTACGCTGTAAAAGATTAGCGAGTTTTCGCATTAACTCAGCTCATCGTAATGAAACTCGAAACTGAGTAACCGACCTGTGCTAAATTTTTTTTTTCTTCTTTTTTTTTTCGTAAAATATTGCCAGACTCATTTCCTCAAGCTAATCTCGTACCGTGCGCATAATTTTACCGTAAAACGGGGTGAATCGCAGCGTGATATGCAGCGGGTCTAGAGGCAGACAAGCATTGCAGACATTGAAGCGCCCCGTCGCGTGGAAATATTTTCTCTTTTCCTCCCCCTGTTAGCTCCATCCAACGAGGCCAGCGCTGTGCACAGCATTGGTCCATAACCACCGCTCCGACTGGTATATGTACGCTTGACGACGATATTGTAACACGTGGCGGCAGATTAAAATTGGGCGGAAATTATGGTGGTAGGTAGCCGCGATTTCATCCTCCCCCTGCCTCGCGCGTCGTTTCCCCTCTGCTGTGCTCTCTCCGGCCTGACGGAGAGCATAGGCCGGAAATAAAGGTGCCGTACGAGAGAAAATCAGCTCACCGGCGAGGGAGGGCCGTGAGTTTCAACTCCCTTTGGCGTACACGGGTGGCTATTCCCCGTTGATACTGTTGCAACCGTTGGGTAGTTTCAACGCTCCAACGGAGTGTATAGAGATTTCGTATCGCCTCTCTTCATCCCCTAACTCCGTCCTGTTGCGTAACTTTCTCTTCTTGCCTTTCCGTCAGACTTGTCTGCTCTCTGACGTTTTCTTTGGACGTTCAACAGTACGGATTTCTCTTTCCTCAACGATGCCCATAGGTATATACGTTTATCTTATCGTATACCATTCGTGTTCTCATGAACTCTCTCCACCGTCCTTCTTTATATTATTGTAATAGCTATATAACATGGGGTTTTATCTTCCCAGTTCTTGATATCCAAAGTATATTTCAACCCCCGAAGCTTTTCTTCTCATCCACGCTTCGCTACACCGATGCTGTATTTCGATTTTTTCTTGTCACATCGAAGCCGCACAATTTACGCGTTAAGAATTCTTCTTCGAGTCGTTGCAAACTTTGCAGCCTTCTCGTACCGCCTCCCTTCCCACCCTCGCAGCTTCCACCGAAGGCAACAGTAGAAAAGTTGATTTCTGCAGCGCCGAGAGCCTCGGGGATTACAGAAGAGGAGGAGACAGCCGTATTCAATTATCCAACCCTCGACTCGCCTCAAACTATGAGCAAACGCCGAGGTCCTTGTAGACCGGCTGCGTGCGTCCATCGAGACCGAGAAGTTATAATTTACTCGCGGTGTACTGAACGACAAGGGGAATGGGGGAGTCAGACACGCTGTATAACGTAATTCGATGGTAGAGTTTGGTAGAAGGCGTCGAGATATCGGTAGAGAGTTACAGAATTCTTGTCATTATCCCGTATCAACTATAAATGTACCTTCGAAAGGCAACGAAACAATTATATTTGTTTTTTAATTATCTGTCTGGAGTTATGCGTGACTGATAGAAAAATTGATATGTATTCAGAAAAATTGACGACGCAATGTATGTTAAAAAAAATTAAGTCATCGGATGAATCGTTAAACAATTTTTTTTTCGATTTTAAAATAACTTTTTTGTATTATTATTATTATGCAAAATTAATGTTCGTCGAACCTTTTATATGGTTGACTTTTTCATGTTTCATGTTTTTATTTTATTAGGAACTATTCAAATTCCTCTCTGAATTTCCCTTTTGGGTGGAAACGTAGCAATTCACCGCCCTTAATCTTTAGAATTTATAGACACAAGAAAAACCGGAAAAATTGAAAATTTTCACATTGTTTCCTTATTAAAATTTCCTTTGGACCACAAAGCTTCCTTTGTGAAAAGCCCAACAAATTGAAAACGATGGTTTTCCATAGTGGAAAACTTCGTAAGTGGAGGAAATGAATGAGGAAACAATTTGAAAATTTTTAATTTTCAAAGTTTCTCGAAACACCTCTGGTTCCTCAGTCCCATATGTGATCTTCAAGGATAAAAAAATCACAAGGCTTTCAGTCTCCGTCGTTGCGTTTCTGCAGCTCGGAGAAATTTCTGACCTCGAAAAGGTGGTTGCCGTTGATCTCGAGTTAATTGCAATTTATCGTTGACCAATCGAAGAGTGAGAGTTCGAGAACGGAGATCGTTCGTCTCTCGTGGGGATTGCCGCGCGGATGGAGGGGAAAGAGTGTCAGCCGGATTCACGCGATGCGTCAGAAAGAGTGCCAGCAAATCGTATCGTCGAGTGTTGAGAGTATTCTCAGTCGCCGGACAGAGAGTCTCGACGGTGTATAGACCGTCGACGACATTGCTCCCTCGGGAACGGAGTCACGCAGGAGAAACAGCTCGGCGTCGAGTCGACGCGCGCAAACTCTCGCTACCCCCCGCCGCGGCACGTACGATTTCGTCGACGAAACAGATGCGGAACAATATCCCAAGCGCAAGAGAGAAACAGAATAAACTCAACACGTAGAGTCGGACTAAAATGCATCACGTAGAAAAATTCGTTCCAAAGATAGTGCGTTCTGACGACTAAGAGAAGTGAGTCACGTTCAAGAAACGCGAATAGCGTTAACAGAACATTGCAGAACAGCGACAGGGAAAACTCTCCAGTGGAGTAGAATGAATCGATACGAAGCTCATGGCTTCGAATCAATAATCCATTAGGCAAATAGCAATCAATTACATCGTAGTAATTAATTTTTTTTTTATCAAAAGCGTAGATCGCCGTCTTATCCCCCATTGGCTCATTTCGCTTAAGCTAAGACTCCATTTCGGATGAGTTCGATTGCTTCCCCTTTTTTTTAATCACGAATCAATTGGTAATTAAAGTATCCGGCAATTCGCTATCGATAGTCTCAAGAGAACGAATATTTGCCGGGTTTTCAGCGATTTTCATCGGGAAAACTAAGTTTATCGAGAGCGAACGCAACGAAATATCTTCCCGGAGCTAAGGGTGCGCTAAGATACGTTATATCTACGAGTACGTAACAGCGAACGAGCCGGAGAGCATAAGGAGGGAAAAAAAGTTTAACGTCGAAGCAACCAACTCCCCTAACGCGAGAGCGTTGGCGAAATATTACAATAACGGGTATAACACGGAGCAACCCTCGGGGCTATGGAGCTGACGGAGCTTCTCGAACTTACGGGGGATGCTACGAACGACACCCCCCGCCCTCAGCCATTCTCTCTATTCGCTTCTTCTTCTTTTTTTATCCTCCTTTATGTCACACCCGCTCGCGAGTATGACGAGTTTTGCGAGATATGCCAGCTGCTTCGGCTCTCGCTTTCGCGTTGACGGATCTTTCTTTTCTGGTTTTGGTCTTTCAATTCCCGAGAGTCCCGTTTTCCCCCTCAATGTCTATCTTTCACCTCGAAAGAAACACGAACGTTACCCTGACCTACTTCTCGCGCACGAGTATGTATTCCGCGAGGTGCCAGTTCGACCCCCCCCCCCCCCCCGCCCCTTGTATGCAGCGACTGTTGAATAAAACGAGAATGAATGGGATAATAGCTGTGTAAGTAATCGACGTGTTTATCGTCGGTACTCTGGTTCTACGAGTACTATTCACTGTTCTCGCTACATCCCCACGATTTACAATGCAAGAAACATCGCAAGAAATCAAGTACAATTTTATATGAATAAAATATGTGTGAATAGTAAAGAAAAAAAAATGTATATCTTGCGAAAACGTACTTTTGAATTCTTTGGTCACGAAAATCGACAATTTTATTGTTGAAGTACAATGTGATGCTAGTAAATATAGTTTTTGTTTAATCTTATGAATAATAGTGCAATGGAAAGTTATCAACAATATATCAGACGCAAGAACAGATTTTCTCTGTGAAAATTACCTTTTTTTTTAACTAACGTGTGATTTTGTATTTTACAATGAAAATATTTTTTCTTTTTCGCATTTGTTGTCTATTTGACAAAAATATTCATTAATTTTATAAACACGGTACAGATTTGGAAAAATAAAAAATGTTTTCGTTAAATGCACTTGGGAATTAAAAAAAAAAAATCACACGCAAAGTTTTTTCCGCATCTGACGTGTTATTATTAATAATTTTCGTTTTCAATCGTAAAATTAAACAAGAAACAATTGACTTCCGTTAACAGCAAACCGTAACCTGCGTTTATTGGAAAAAGTGTAGCATTTTTTTTTTTATTATTGTATATTTTTCTAATATCACGGTGTACTGAAACAATAGAATTGACGAAAATGTACAATCTTCTTTTTTTTTTTAATCACATTTTTTTTTTTCGTAAAAAATTAAACGATTCATTTCAATTTTACAAACTTATTCCTTGTTTTTTTTAATTTTTTTGCTAACAAAATACGAAAAAAATCGGCCAGTCGGATATACTTGAATATTTTCCACTCTATAATTATTTCTGTTCGGGATTGTGTGCAATGGCTGCATCGCCGACAAGGGGAATATAGATGAATCTATATGAATTCGTGTTCCGGTTGAGCTGTATTTTCGCTGTGCCGTTCGTTCAGCAAGCAAAGCTCTCGGGTTCACTTGGCGACAATAGCGCGCATGCATGGAAATATGACGCGATAGTATCGTGTTTAAAGTTTGGACGGAAGCCAGCGAGAGTAGTATCGTCAGGTTTTTTTTCCTCTCTCCGAGGATCGACACGTATGTATGCCGAAACGTTTACGCAGTTTGCAAGCATCACGAAAACTTTTATATTAACGCCATTAGGTCGTCAGAACACATCCGTGCCAAATTCTCTCATTTCCTCGCTTCCGTCTGCGCTCCGGGAACATCGCG
Organism: Buathra laborator; assembly: GCA_934046635.1. Classification (NCBI taxonomy): domain Eukaryota; kingdom Metazoa; phylum Arthropoda; class Insecta; order Hymenoptera; family Ichneumonidae; genus Buathra; species Buathra laborator. Next base: position 17,381,316 of record OW203892.1, read on the forward strand.
AATCGCTCGAAACGACTCTTCGAAAGAAATTACTCTCCCGTCTCCTTTGGCAGAAGAGACGATTGGTCTGAGTAGAATCTCAACGGCGTATGCGAAACGACAAGGATTTCTCCGAGAAAAAAAAAAATGGACGAAACCAAGAGATCGCAAATTGCCATTTCCGGTGTCCCCTTTCGAGAATTTCGCTTGGAAAAACGAAACGAGCGAAAAAGATAAAAAGTTTTTCGCCCGCAGCTAATTTTCGTTTGACCGACAACCCAGTAATGGTCGCTCGGTTTTCTAAATGGAACTTCGTTAGAGCAAAAATTGTAGACCGGAGCATTGCTACAATAGACCGAAGGGAATCCGCAAGAGGATAGAATCTTTTTGCCTTCAACCCCTCGTTACTCTTGCGTTCTCCCGGTCTTTCTATCTTTAGTAATGTGTTTCTCACCTCCCCGGTAATCTCACCCTTCCAATGCTATTTCGCTCACTCCCTCCATTACAATACCTTTTTCTGCCTCTCACAGTGGTGCTTTTTTTTTCGCCACGGAGGAGGCAAAATACTCGATGAGATGAGACAGAAAAAAAGAGTCGAGGGGTTCGGAGCCCGAGGATCGTCGGTGGGGTGTTCGTTGAGAGTGTGTGTACCGCTAACCCGTCGTTTACGAATTGCTGCCGATGTGCTCGGGTGAGGGGATTGCATTCGGTTAACACCGAACAAGCATATCGTTCGTGCGTTCCCTTTTTTTTCGCTATCGCCCGAAGTTTCCGTGGGACGTAAAAGAAAAAAAGAAAAATAAAGGGAAAGAGGACTTGTGTCACAATCGTGATACTCGATGATGAAAGTACAAAGGAATTTTTACACCTTTCAACATCGCGGGGCTTCTCCATTAACACCGATGGAAACCCTCGGCGCTTTACGTTCCACGTGTTCGCGTTAATTCCAACTCCGACGTGGAGATAGAGTACCGGGTAACTTTTTGCATTAGGAAAAGTTCGCAGGAGTTGCAGAGAGGGAAAGGAAGAGAAGCGAGAGATTCGAGTCCCGTGTCAGCGTGACCACTCTCCCGCGAATGGTATTGTAATAATTAAAACTGAAAACCTTATTTGTTCGCCGTCGGGGAGAGGTAGAAGTCGGGCGGACAGAAGCACGAAAGTGACGTGGGTGGTGTATACGGTGAGCTCCGTGAGGTTTCCGCTTACATTTCCGCGTCCGTAACATTGCGCATATATTGTACCGAGCAGACGTGTCCGCAACGTTCTGCCACCGCGAAGATTGAATACAGAGGCGGTCACAGCGTGGAAAAACTAATTGCGACGGATTCTTCTCTCCCCTTTATCATGCATATTGTTATAAATGAAATATCTCACTTTTGTTTCTTTGTTTGCTGTGAAAGGCCACTCGCGTTTTCGTGGCTTTCATCGCGATACTCGTCTTTTAGTACATTAAATGTTACGGCGGTGGGCACCGGACTCTCGAGAAAGCGGGGAAAAGCTCGCGGTACTCGGAATTCATATATCCGGGAGAGCGAAACGAAAAAAAATGTAATAAGTAAAAATAATAACATTGATAAATAATAATAATCGTAATATAAGTTTTTTTAAGTTTATTAAAAATAATTAAAATGAGATAAAAATTAAGTTAAGATTTTAAAAACATAGAAAAATGGAATACAATCGTTTTTTAAATTTTATGGCAATTTTTACAAAATTTTCAATTATATTTTTTCTCGGCAATATGTCCATTTTGTTGTGCTTTCCTCTACATGAATCGTGGCACATAAAAGCCAAAGACAGGGAGAAAAGCATTGGTGAATAAAAGAGTAATAAAATGTTACCCAACCGGCGTTGGCTATACGAGAGAGTCGAAGAGAGGAGAGTTTGGCGTCGAAGTCAGCGAGGAAGTCGTAAACGGCTTTTCGCCCGATCTACGAAAAAAAAAATATATATATATTTATTTTTTATTTTTTTTCTCCTCTCTTCTCGGTCCCTCTCCGCTGCTTCGCGACGTCCTGAAGAGAACGACGTCCCCTACGGATCGAATCAATTTTCACCGAGAGCTGGCGAATGGCCAATCGCTTTCGATATAAAAAAAAAAATAAAGAATAAATCCATCTCTCTCTCGGGCAACGCTTCGAGTCTCTCTAATGCTTGCGTCGCGTTTTTTCTGTAACTAACGCGAACTATTATCCACGTACGTTGGAAGTATCGACGCGTGTCTGAAAGAGCCGCCCACACGTTTCGCGAGGCGAAAGCTGTTGCACACGGTTAACTTATAAATTTTCAATTGTGCAAACGCGCTCACCCCCGCGTGGCTATCTTGTGCTCTCAAGTGGAAAAGGTCAGGCTGAGATCAGACGCCGCTAACCCACGGCCGACTGGGATATAATTGAAAATCCTTTCGAATTCTATCAGCAAAATCGCTCGATTTATCCAACGAGCATTTATCCCGAAAAAAAAAAAGCTCGACACCGTACCAATGAATATATATATATATATACTGTACATACAATATTATACTTTCTCGAATGTTTCCCCCACCAACCTCGTCGTTTTTCTTTTATATATATTTTTTTATCGGATACAAACTTTTATGGCTATTTTACGAGCGGATTACGCCGCGTCTCCCTCGCGGCTCTCGCGTATATCCGCGACACGAAAAGAGGATGGAGAGCCATCAGGGGTGCGGAGTTTCGGCGTTGCGAAAATGTTTTACCGCGGGTATTGCAAAAGGGTTCGAACTGAGCACCGCTGAGCCTTGTCGGGGGCGCGATGGTGGTCGTCATGGCAACGTCTCGAGCTCTCGCAAAACCCCCAGGCAATTCCACCGGATCCACGTTGTTTCGATCGATGTTCAATTGTGTTCGAATTTCGATATTCCAATTTGTTATTCTCACCGTTTCACCCGATGCTCTTCCCCCATTTTTCGTTAATGCGTCCAACTGACCGCAACTCTGCGACCCCATTTAATTGTGGTAATAATTATCCCCCCGAAATGGGAGAAAATTTCCATACCGCGGCGAGTCTGAAACTTCGCGAATACGTTGGAAGTTTTTACAGTCTGGAATATTTCTAATGGGTTATCGGAAACCCAGAAAGATTGAACCGAGGATGAGAAAAAAACGTTCTCGTTTATCCATCGGTATTTTTTCTCCATCCCTTTCCGCGGTATCTATGACTTTCACGTAGTTGGAAGAGTATCGAAATACACGATAAAGACTTCGTGCCGGGAAAATGGTATTGGCTATTTATTTTTCTTGCGTCGTTAAATCATCAAGAGAGGAAAGAAATTCGCCTACAACTTGCGCTCGTCTTGGCGAATAACGCGAAGTGCAGTTGCAGAGAAGAAAAAAGCGCTACGGCAAGGAGGTAGCGTGGAGGTCAGGGGGGAGCTTCGGAGAAGGGCAAAAAGTGCCCTACTCGAGCGGTCCATCGGCATGTGGGGAAGGAAATTTTTATTCAAGGGGCGAACCGGGGGCTCTTGAGAACGATCACCGATGCTGCCGCGGCGAATGCCACAGCAGGTAAGAGAGACGAGCGAGTGAGTGATGCATATATATATATATACATATATACAACACGGGAAGGGTGAAACGGTGGAGATTGAGAATCGAGGGTGGAGGTGGAAACGAGGGAGAATGCAAGAGAAGTTTGCGGACACGAGAAGCGAGGGTGGTAAAGGAAGATGGAAAGCTACAGAGAGAGACTCTCGTGTGTACGCGTGGCTTCGCGTTTGGCGATGCGGAAGGATAGGGCGAGCCTCCACCCTCACCCCCTCCCCCTCCCTTCCTCTCCCCCTTGAAAGTACCGCAAGGGTTGGTAGTTACCCTGTGTCTAGTCCGCAGAGGCCTTGCAGCGGAAGGGTAGAAACTGCATAATTCAAGTTCAAAATCAGCTCTCGCATGGACGGGTTTGATACTTCGTTAGTGTTAATTGGACGTGGTCGATCGAATAGTCTAGTATATTCCGTAATAAGTTTACGTCGCAAAATCGTCGAGTTAAAAATACGAATAATCGGGGCGAGGAATAAACAAATGAGATCCACAAAATTCAAAATGTTTACATCGCTTACGTATTCATTTTTTTTTTATCCAAAAAGCTTTTACTACGAGAAAGCATCCTTTTCAATTCGTTGATTTTCGTAGAGAAATCTTCTGGGTAAAGAAGATAATGAGGAAGCAACGCGGAGATGTTCATTTCTTTTATTCCATGAATTGTCGAGATTAAAAGAATTGATTATTTCTTTTCTTACTATGACAATTATTTTGTTTAATCAATCAATTATTTGTTTCGCTACCCGCAAGCGCCGATTTAGTCGATTCAATGAAATTTTTTTTTCTCAGTGCAGAATAAGTTCTCATCGAATATCGGTTTTTCGATTTGTTAACGTTTTAATTGTATGAAACTTTACGGTCGCTAAAGTTTCTTTACAGCTTTTTTTCACTTAATCGAAATTTTAGTAAATTATACCAAAATATCGATTATTGATTTTTTTTTTTTTTTTTTTCACAAAAGCAAAGTTCGCTCTATAAAAAAGCAAACAAGAATTAATAAACAACTCGCGTCTTAGAAGATCAGCGAGGGCGGCAACTTTGTTTTCGGATTATCATTGTTAACGATAAAAGCCTTTGGAATGGGGGCTGCGAGGGCGACTAACGATGAAAATCAAATAAAGAGAAGCTGATTAAAGCGAAGCGAAAGGAAGGCCAGGTGCAATTTTCCACGAGTTCGAATCCCGAGGGCGCTCTTTGAAAAGACCTTACAAGGAAGTTCGTTGGTACCCCGACGCCGTACTGCTCATCACGTCCAAAGACTTGTAATCTACTCTCTGATTCCTCAGTCGTCTATATCTTCACGTTTCTCTCGGTGCGCACTCTCCGAGTGAATAATAGAGCGCCGTTGTATACTATCTGGATGAGTTCATCAGCTCTTTTGGGGATTTTCCTCGGGGTATAAATATAACTGGAAACGCGTTGAGGTCAGTTAGGAACACGGAGAAGAGGGAGACGAAGGACGGGAGAACTTCAGCAACTTCTATCTGAGTTTCTCTCGTCTCTTTGCCAGAATCGGCGCTCATTACCCCTCGTCGAAAGGTTAAAGTTTAAGTGGGACACACAGCATCTGTATACAGGTATATCGCGAGTACAGAATGCGAACGGGGAGTCGATAGGGAGCGGAATATTCGAGTCTATTCTCGATGTCTCTCGGTCGGAAATCAAACTAAGTGTGAAATCGTTCATAAAAATTTTACACCCCCGCCCCGCCCCCTCCCCTTCATCCCTGGATAGCGCCGTATTCGAGAAATAACGATCGAATTCTACATATGCGATATCCCACACGGTAATGCAACTCATACACTTGAAAATACCTGAAACGTATTCCGTGTGTAAATTAATTGAAGGGCTTTCTGCGGGGGTGAGTTACGTCAATGTGTGTTTTAAACAAAACAGCGAAATCTCGGTCAAGTGATGGGCTCAAGCGAGCTGTTGCTGGCGTCGAGTACTCCAAAAAAGAACCTCTCCGACAAAGCTCAGTGCTCTCGCACGCGCTCCACGCACGTGGCACACACGTGGTTCAGAGACTATAAAAAAAAATGAAAAAGAGGGGGAAGAGGACGAATAATAATCAAGAAAAAAAAGAGTACGAGTGGGTTTGCGAGGATGAAAACGAGTGACAGTGAAAAAGCAAACATTTCTGGGAGTTCCTGTCGAGACGATGGAGGAGGCTTCTTCTCTCGTGTCCCCTTGTGTCTTTCTTTCTTTTTTTTTCCTTTTATCCTTTCATGCTGTAGTATACGACTCGCGACAAGGTCGAGGCACTCTCCGGTTCACGTTTCGCTCACTCAGGAACTTTGCCTCGCTTCGCTATTCCCATCTGCTGCCACTGCACTCTACGATAAGCGATTTTTTTTTTTTTTTTTTTTTTTCATTTGTTATTTATTTCTACCGCTTCCTGCGGTGTGACGCAGTAGAGCTTACGCGAGGATGTACAAAATTAGAAGTCAGGGTAACTCTCCAAGTTGTTTTCGCGATCGTTCCGGCAGAGAGCAATGCTTTTATTATGTGTATAAAAAGGAAGGGGAAAGTGGGGCAAAACGAACCTCCGGCAAAATGGGCTCATAGAAAAAAAAAAAAATTTTAAAGAAATATTTGAAATTTTTTTTTTTTTAATATATGACAAATTTTAACGCAGTTTTTTTGAAAATTATATATGAATATTATATATTATATATTATATATTCATTTATTTCAAATTGTATCTCAATGTCGTTTGAGTATTTCTGTTTCTACGTGTCCATTTTGCCCCGAGGCATTTTTCCTGCGCCTCCCTATAGTCATTCGTTCCGTCTTGAATTTTTCATTCTGAAATCTTGATCTGCCGTGACTGCCAGAAGAAATGAAAAAAAGAAAGGATATGAGAGATAGCGGGCTGCACTAATGCGCTCAGCCGGAATCCAATTTCCTTGGAGTGGCTTTTGTGCAACGGTGTGGCCGGCATGTTTGGAATTTTTTTATTTTACATCGATTTTTACGGTCTCCACAGACGGGCGCGAGAGCGAGAAAATCATCACGAGAATCCCGTATCGGCCTTCGGGAATCGAACGGGAGTGAGAACCCTTCCGGGACTACCGTTTTTACTATATATACGTATAACGCATACCCATCGTTAACAACGTTATCTCACGTTTTATTACGTTTTATTGTCATACCGGTGGTGCGCGCGAGCGGTATATGGCTCTCCGCGTGATGCAAGCGAAAAATTCGAATATCCTCTTTGAACGATTCCACCCGTCAATTATTCTTCGTCACTCGACTCACGTACGATCTAATTTTTCATCGCCAAACCATCGACATTTTTTTTTTTTTTTCATTTTTTTTTCATGAATGAATATTCGTTCATCCGGGTCCGTGCGAAATATTCGCGTTTGAACAGTGACGCATACATCACAGCTGGTAACGTCAGCGATGAAATTTCTCGCGATATTATCGAGTGGGATGAAAAAGCGGAATGCACGGTACGAAAGACAATTACGATACAGTCGCTCTGAAGGTCGTCCTACCCGCGTATCTGCACGCCCTACGCATCCATTTATAGGATTTTATAAATCTCGAATGGATATAAAAAAAATCGCAGGCAGAGCTTTGAAAAAATCCATAAAACGCCATGAAGGATGATCGCGATTTTTATGGTTCGGAGATTTTTTATTTGTATTTAATTTTTTTCCGAGAATGATGGTTCAATTCTCCCGTGAAAAGAATCCAAAACTCGGTCATCTTCGAGCGGGAATAACGAAAGAAAAAAAAAAAGAAAAGGGGCGCTCGCTGTATTCTTTGTGTCGTTGACGGGGACTCCCTCAACCACACTCGTTTATCAAAAACTCTTCTCGCCTTCCCCGCGCTCTCGTGTGGCTCGAGCTGTTTCGACGCTCGTGAAAACGTCGATTTATCATTGGGGGAGAGGGAGCATCGTCTTGTCTTTTTTTTTTTTCGGGTGGGTATAGGTGGAGATAGGTATATAGAGTACCGCCTCACACCCCGAGCCGGATGAAGAGAATGAGAGTTCTACACGCAGAGACCGGAGGGCCCTGTGGGTTCCTCCACTTTTCTCCGGTTTCCGGCGAGTGCCTCGGGGCATACGCTGTGCCGAGTACGCGGGTTAAATATTTATTGCTACGCCTCTCGAAACCTCTCGTTATCTCGAGGCGAAAACTCCGGCGAGAACGATTTCGCTTGAGAAATAGAGTGCAAAAGAGATTGTTTCGTATAAATGACGCTATTATGCTTGTCAACAACGAGTATTTAACAAAAAAAAAAGTATCGTTAAAAGAAAATTTTCGATGTACAATTCGAGAATAACTGCTCGCTGAGAAATACTCTCGAAAAGATTTATTTTCTGTACATTGAGGGTAAACGTGTACGTTTTGTCAAAAAAAAAAAAGCAGAAGCAAACTTATAAGAGTTAACAAGTTATAAGTTACGAAAGAACAAACTCACCGGCTTAACGGCTTTTCTTCGACGACGCAATCCGCACAGTGTGACGTGTATCGCAAAGTTTCGAGCGCGGATCAACGCGTTACAAAACCCGACATCCCGCAGTTACAACGGAATGCTCGATGTTGTTGCAAATCTGGGACGCGCTCGATCCCGAATTAACTCGCGAGCGAAAATAAACGTTAAGCGGAACCTATTGATGTTTGACCTCATCACGCGACTGGAAAGATTAACAATAATACTGCAGAGTAACTCGTATTATTGTATAATTTATGGTTCGATTTACGAATCGTATACATTTGACGGAACGAAACACGACTATTCACCCGGCGAGATAAGACTGCTAGGCTTACGGGCCCGGAGGACGAGACATCTTGACGCGGGGCGCGGAGGATTGTGGGAAGTACTCGCTAGTCAGCAGAGGCGCTTGGGGCACGCCGGTGTCATTGTGGGGCCCGCGCATTTTTGCGACGAGTTTATGTTCGGAAAAAGATCGCGATTATTTTACCAGTAGTGAAAATACGTTGTCTCTTGTGTTATGCTGTCGGTTAAAGTGTACGAGTGACATCGAATCGTGGTATTGTCAAAGTGTCAGCGGAATTTATGCGACGAGGAACACGAGGGTTCGACGACACGGAATAACAATATGGCGGCTAACAATGGCAGGCCGTTCGATTGCAAACAATTCAGCGCATCGGGTTGTATTGGTGACACTCGATGCATCCGGAAATATCACAGTCGCTCGTGGGGTCATCAGCATTTTTCAATACATCGAACTGGTAGGCAGAAAAATATTTACGATGCTTGGCCGATATTTTTTCTTCGTGTCTCGCACGCCTGTCTAATTTCATTGTGATTATTCTATCCAATATCATTTTCGTGATTTTCGTGAAAAAAAAAACGTGTTTGTGTGTCGCGCGAGCAGTCATTCGTATTTATATGATATCCAAACTCTTCGAAACGAAAATTGAACGTCTGCGGTTTTCGAAAAAGGCCGAAAAATAAATAAATAAAAACGAGAAAAAAAAAAAACAAAAAAAAATTACGAAAAATATGACAGTAGCCATTCGAGAATTGGAGTGCGGCCAATGCATACACGACGTGACGAAGCGAGAAAGCACGTAATTCTTCCTCCTCCCATTTCGTTCGTCTCGCGACCCCGTGTGACCCATGCCGTTCTTCCCGTACAAAGTCGCGAAACACATATATATATATATCGATACTCGCGTGTATTTTCAGCAACGCGGGGGAAATAAGATTTTTTCGTGTGTGTCGAGAATATAAGTTGTGAAAGAATCGCCTACGGTGCTTGTACTCACTGCACTGCCTAACGGTGCAGTGACGTTTGGCTCGTGTCCAAAAGTTACAAAATCCGCCCGGAAAAAAGTATTCCACGTGAATACTATGTGTACATATATACGACTACTATATATATACGACTAGACATAGTATAACAGGGAACGGGACACACAATTTATTCGTCGAATCGAATAAAGCAATTTCGGCCTCTCGATTCCGTGTTCGCCGTCAATGGAAAAACGAACCATTCGTGTGCCCCGCTACACCTAACTCGGCCTATTTCACGAGTCAGACTATGCGAACTGCGCGACCAGCAACCACGACACATGTGCACCTGCAGATAACCCCGCAGCCACGTATTTTCTTTTCATTCATAGTAACCCCCACCCAACGTCTCCCCTCTCATGTGTGTGTGTGTCTCTCGTCTGTTGACAATAATACTGCGCGATGGAATACTAACAGTAGCTATTTCAGCCTCACCTTTCCCCATGTCCCCAGTCCCTCGTTTACTCGCATTGTGCATCGCTGATGCATCGGGGAGGCTGCACAGGTCGCGCTAGACTACTCCGTGAACGCGTTTATTTTTTTTTTTTTTCCGTTATTCTTGGGGAACAAAAAAAAGAGAACCTGTTTCTACGGGTCTATCGCTACGGGCACAGACGTCCTGCGACAGTCACTTCGAGGGATTTTTCTCGTCTGCTTTTGAAAAAAAAAAAAAAAAAAAAAAAAAAATTACATAGTCCCAAAGTCACGTCGAGGGATTTTTCTCGTTTGCTTTTGAAAAAAAATAAAAAATTACATAGTCCCAAAGTCTTTTGTGACGAATAAATTTTCTGAACTATCGTGGGGGAAAGTTTTTATTTTTTTATTTTAATTACATCGACTCTCGAAGTGACTATGTACATCGTTATTATTATCATTATCAGAATGATTATTCCATTTAACATTCAACACGAAATTGTTAATTTTTTTTTTTTTTTTTTCATTTTTAATATTTATTTTTAACGATCCACCCGATTTTTCTCGTCTGTTTTTGAAAAAAAATAAATAAAAAAATTACATAGTCCCAAAGTCTTTTGTGACGAATAAATTTTCTGAACTATCGCGGGGGAAACAGGTTTTATTTTTTTATTTTAACTACATCGAGTCTCGACGTGACTATGTATATCGTTATTATTATGATTATCAAAATTATTATTCCATATAACATTCGTCACGAAATTGTTTCTTTTTTTTTTTCATTTTTAATATTTATTTTTAACGGTCAACCCGGGAATAGAACATTAATAATCGATAGTGCGATTTCTACGAGTGGCACACCCTTAAAATATTCGTTGACGCAGCGACATCGGCATCAACCCTCGGCGTGAGGCCGAGCTAATTCGGGTATTGCGGCAGGCAAAGCGCGAGGCCCGGCGGGACGAGAAAGTCGAGAACGGCTCTCGAACGATTTTGCTTCTGCCTTCGGGACATAAACGCGGATAAATCCTCTGCTCGCGTCGTACAGGGAGTCTCACGCAACGCGGTACGGGGGACGTAGCTTTTTAATTATTTAATGCGCGAGAAGCGTTATCCCCGTGCTATGCGCGGGGAGAGATCGCGGCTTAGGGGAACCGTCGGATTTTCAGAGTGGATTAACAATTTCGCTTGGACCTTAAAAAAAAAAAAAGAAAAAAAAAAAAAGAAAAAAAAAAAACGAAAACGATATGCCGAATACCGTGTCATACGCGACAAGACGTAAAGTGGTATTAAAATTCTGAACGGTAAGTATCAATAATATTTGCATATATATATATATATTTTTTTTCAAGCGAATATATACATTTTTTTTATAACGAATATTATTATTAATATTAATATAATATTTATTTATTATTATTATTATTGTTATTTATTTATTATTATTATTTTTTTATGCTATAGCGAGCATTTCACGGAGACGGAGTGTTCCAGATCGCGAATACGAGGCAAGTAAAGTAATTAAACTAATTGCGATAGTTCGGTGTCGCGACGCTCCCCCGGGCGTTACAGTTATTATATGCGCGCCCCGCAGAAGCTGCTTGATGTTATTATCGTGTTTCTGTTTACGACGATCTCTCTTCTCTCGGCGAATCGTTTATTAATCGCTTACGATTATTATATTGGGCCTATTAACGTCGCCGGACCGGGGGACGAGAGGGATAGAGAAGGAGACAACACCGGATGCCTCTCACGCGCGCGCGAGATATAATGGATATAATTACATAATGGCTCCCGTGTATATATATTCTATATATCGCAAACTACGGGGACCGGTGGGTTTAACTTCGGGACACTCTCGACGACATTGCGGGTTATAGTCGGGTGCGCCGACGAGAGTTGCGAAAACTTTGTATTACCTCTCTGCAATCCTGCGCTATATTTACTACATATATGTATATATGTAATAAAATATATATATATATACGCAAGTCTCGTAATCTCATTAATTTTCTTTTCGACATTCGCGCGCGCGTACCGGTAATAAATCGTGATGATGAATAATTATCGTTAAATATTGATATACACTGAAAATTTCACGCGTAAGATCCCATATATCTATATAGTGTAATTATTGAATATTTTGCGTACGTAAAAGTGATGAAAATAAATATATAAAAAAAAATAGACTCTCTCAGTGATATTGTCGCTCGAGCGCAAGAAATCCGACGGGGTATGTAATGAATATTAAAAAATATTCACCCCACAAGATATTCCGTTTTGTCGGAGAGTGATGCTCTCTCCGCCGTGCGCGCCGTGTCTCGCAAGGAAATTTAACGGAGACGCGGAGATTTCTCGGTGTTAACGTCTCGAGATAAAGCTTTGGGCGGATCGGCTCGAAGGCACGAAAAATGTCCGGAGTCCACTGTCTCGACGCTCAACGAATTTTCTGTTTTTTTGAAAAAAAATAAATAAATAAATAACATAAAATAAAAATAAAAAATAAAACGAGAGAATAATCCTATACGAGAGAGCGTCCGCTCACCGAGGCGTGCGTCTTTTTTCGCGAAGACTTCTCTCCTATTTCTGCTTTCTTGCATCTTCGCGGAGCTTCGAGAGAAGTCTGGGGATTTGGATGTATTTCTTGGGAGCTGTGACGACAACGAGCGGAAGGGGGTAATACCAGGCATTGCGGAACAAGGGATACGGCCAGTAAATCGCAACAGCTCAGTTCTATACCTAAAGTAGAGATTTTAAGGCAGTAGCGGTGGGATACGCGCGTAGAAAGACTATAATACAAAGAGACGAACGTGTGAGAAAGTAGAAAAAAAAAAAAAAAACAACACAACTCGGGAGGAACGTATTGTTTAAGAGCGAAAAAGTGTAACGGGCAGAGAGAAAAAAACTGGCGAGGAAGCGAAACGAAGAAACGAGTAGTCAGACAAGAGAAGCAAAGGGTTGAGACTCTCGTCAACCCTCTCTTCAACTGGAACGTTTTTTCCTCGTCTATAAAGCTGTGGCACAGTCATTGGCCACCTGCGAGTCATTGCTTACTCCGCCGCTTGGCACTGTAATGATCTTACGGAACTGCGTTTACCAGATATATATATATGAATGCGTGTTGAATGGATACAGTAAAACGTCGATTAACCGGAGGCGGTTTAACGGGCATCGGGTTTTTTAGCTCGAAAATGTTACGTTCATCAAAGCAGTAATCTAAAAATACGGAAGATCGCTTTGAATTCTACTAAATTATTTCTTTAAACACCGCGGAGGAAAAAAATTAAGCGAAAAAAATGAAAATAATAAACTTTTAGAAAAACACTTCAATACCGTAAAAAATTTAATTTTCTTTCTTAAATTTGTTACAAAAAAATGACAAAAAATCTAATTAAAAAATATTGGATTTATGTTTAAAAACTTTGTTAGCTGGTGATTTTTCTTATTTGATTTCACGGATCCTGATTTTTTTTCGTATTGTGCAAAATTGAAGTTACGCTGTACAGTCATTGGCCGTTTTTATAGCCCATATGTACGCGTGCGCGTGAACACGTTCATGATGATGCGAAGGAAACGTTAGAATGTTCTCCTATTTTCTATGCCGTCTCGTTACGCTTCTCGGCGTTAGTGTAGACTTCTCCGTCGTTATAGAACACGAGGGAGCAGCTAAGACACACCCCGATAAAGTGCGAAACACGAGAATTACTGCGTACCATTCCCGTGCGAGAAATTTCCGCACCCTTGTCGTCCTGGTCACGCGCTCATTCTTGACTCCCATCACAGTACACACGCGGAGTATTCGCTGAGTCTTGTCTCAGCGAATGCGATGATATAACCGAATAGTATTACCGTGTAGACGAGCCACGCGTATCTTCGGGACCGTCGAGAGTAAAATTGCTCCCGAACGAGAGGGGCAAAAGAACGAAATTTCTCAATCTTCCCTCGAAGAAAATTCGTCGTGAATTCTCCGGCAATTTAGTTTGCACAGCTGAGAGATCCGGACCCGAAGTGTGAGAACGGGAAATCGAAAAAAAAAAAAAAAAAAAGAAAGAAAATGCAGGGTTATCCCTCGAACTCGACGAGTACTGCGCCCTTAATTTATCGACTTTTACTAAACCCGTTTCGTCGTTGCTTCGCTGTATCGTTTTTTTTTTTCCTCGCAATCTTTCGTTAGTAATACGATTTTACAATAATCAAAACACTACCGACTAAAAAAGGAATGCAATCAATAAATTCGATTAAAAAAATATAGTCAAATAACATATTATTCGCGTATCACAGTCGGGATATTTATTCGTCACTTATTCTGAAAATCTCTCAACTATAATATGCAAATAATAATCTGTTATTGCATTAAAAAAAAAAAAAAATTCAATTTATACAATTTTTCCTATTTCGGTCGGAAGTTTTTTAATTTTTGTTTCTTGGTGCAGCGGAATAACGTTGCAACAGGAGAGCGTTGGCGTGAATATTGGCGAGTTTTCGTAACGATATCATGGGGCTGCGAGGGGCAAATTGAAATTATATTAAATTTGTATTACGCGTTGCAACGAGCTCGGAGCTTCTGGGACGTTGCGGAAGTTAGTGTCCTTTCTACACTTCGCCTCTTATCGCGCATATATATTGTATATTCTATAACGTTCCGTTCGACTAATTTATTATTGTTGGGTGGAAAGGCTGGAGATAGCGGCGACGATGAGAGGGTGACGATGAGTTTGCTATGGAAACTTCCAAGTGCCTCCTTTGGATACACTCACCTCCTCCTCCCTATAACCCTCTTTCGTTCTCCAATCTCATGCAGAGCCAACTTTACAGATCCCATCGTGTGGCCAACGCCGGCACACAGCATATGCATAGGTATCAGATCGGTGTAACCCATTCCACTCTCGGAGAACAGTAGACAACACCAGACTCGATCGTTGCTCCGCGATCCGACGATGCGCAGCGTCGCTCGAACGATCTCCGATACACAACCCCTCACGAGCAACAAAACCCCCTTCGGCTGGTAACACCCCTTTTCGCTCATACCACTCATAAACGCAACCTTACGCCTGCCGAGTCTCGAACGCGCGACATCTACTTTGCGTGATTGCACTCTCTCCTCCATTTTTCTCTGTGTTCTCTCATTCTCTTCCGTTACTTTGCTAACCGGCGTCCCTTTTCTTCTCTTTTTTCCTAGCTGTTCGCTTCTTTTTATTCTCGTTCAACCTCTGTCCCTCCGCCGCCTTATCGGCGAGCATCGCGATTTATTTATTCGCGTGATATTAACTGGAATAATCGACTGTTCCGAGGCTGAGGAATGGTTTTTTTTCCTTTTTTTTATTACTATATAGATTGCTCTTACCCCGGTGAACGGCATGAGGGGTCGTCGGCCTTTCGACTCTCCTTTCCACAACGGGAGAGAGAGCGTGCAAACGATTGCGCCGGGGGTAAGCGAGAATACAGAGGTTGAGCTCTCCGAGAGCTCTCGATTTCTCCCCTTTTGCTCGCGTAAGATTTCAGCCTCGCAGACGACTATAATATATAACTTTGTATAAATGTGATCGTATGTGTACGGTGACTACACTGAGACCACACATACGCGCGAAGATGAGTAAACGTTGTCCCAATTTCATGGATATGTGTGCATCAAATAGGGTGTTCCGGCTACTGTCGCAATTCTTTACGACGTCGTAGAAATCGATCGGAACTGAGAGGTATCGCCCTCCGAAACCGCGTAGTGCTCAATGCCAATGGCCTTCTCGACCCTCCGTGAGACTATCGGCTTAAAGTGTAAGCGTGTTACACTTATAGAACAGAACAGTAGATATATGAAATATCGGTGGATGCGATATAAAACGTTTCCGGAAGATCCTGGAACTTTGTCTCACCAATGGTACTCGACAGTCAGTTATTAGGAGGGATTCTTTGATACAAAGACCCGCGGAATGCGCACGCTATATCGATACGATTAATCTCGAGAACGACGTGACGATATAGATAGTGGTCTCGAGGAAAATTGTCTTTTCTTGAGAGAAAAGCGATGTAATTGGGAAATTAGATGTCCGTCGAGACATTACTATATCGGCGGTAAAATAAATTGAATGTTGGGGGTGAAATCGCCGGGGTTAGTTTCACCGAAATGTATTTTTTTTTGTAACGATTTTGCCGTCGGATTCAATGAAAAAATAAAACACACATTTTGTTAAACTTTTATTATATTTTGTTGTTCAAATAATATTATAAAACATTGAAAAAAAAAAAAAAATAATTGGTATATTACTGTTACTAATTATTGTCATAACTTTTTTTTGTTTAAAAATCGGGATAGTTATTTTTAGTAAAATCAATTAATTATTTATCAATTACTTATTATTATTAAACATTATACAGCAAATTTTAAATTTATGTCTGTCTCGAGACAATATAACATCCATCAAACAATAAATTCAATTTAGAACGAAGGAAATTCACGAAAATTTTTTACCGAGGGCCAATGAAATCGATTAATCGCCTCCTCTATGCTGTTGAATGGCAATATCCAATTTAGGTACATAGCTTTTGAAGATTTTTCGTTTTTCCGTTCGCTCATTTATTTTCGTTGAGCTACGAGCGGCGTGCATTATTTAGCTTTTAAAAGGCTAGTTAAGCCGTGAGGGGGGGGGGTAGTTCGCTACCCCTCGATGTCGCCGGGTCGAAGTCGTCAGCCCCAGAGAGCTCGAGCCCCCAGCGCACTTGCTTCCTCCTCACTGGGAATCGTGCAGCGTAAACAAGATTTCCCCCGTTGCGCAACACCACGTATTTTTCGTTGGCCTTTTATTAACCCTTTAGCCTCGGCATTTGCGCGGGTAAGGATCACCGGGAAGGGCTCTCTTCGTTCGTTAAAAAAAAAAAAATAAAAAAAAAAATACATCGCGGCACGTATATCCCGCGATTGCTCGGTGTAAAAAAGAAACTCGAATTTACGCATCTTGCACTATCGTAAACTCTTTGTGTCGAACGTGTTATATATTTTTTTTATTGTTAAAAAAATAAAGATAGCCTTGCGACTCGGGAATGCGAAAATTTCGCGAGATAGACAAAAATACGAGTGTAAACGAGAAAGCTGGTGAAACTTCTATTCACATTGGGTTTAACAGTCATATGAGAGCAGAGGGCGAGGGAGGGGTTGGAAGGGTTGAACGGATACGAAAGAATGGTAAAGGGTGTCCGTGCACAGTTTCCGGTGCGGACGAGGACTGCGGGCCTATAACTCTGCTGTTACTGCTGGTGTGATGGTACGCCGGGTAGCCTGCAAGTTCCGGCGCAAGCTACGAGAGAACGGCGACCCTCTCTTCCAGCTTACCGAACCTCACCCTCGCCCTCGTGCTCGCGATTAAACTGCTCGCCGAGTTGTCGTAGTAGTGCTCACTGCTACTATCACGGACAGCCGGGTATACATGTATATAATACTCGATTCAAACCCCCGCGTTTCGCTTTCGCCCGGTACCACAAACGCCTCGTTCAACCCTTGCAGAGTATCCGCAGTCGTGCGACACAAGTCTCTTCTCTAACTCCCCCGCTACACCATCCAACCCCCTCATTGCTTGGAAATAAATTCTTCGACGTTAATATTACTCGTGCTTCGCTACAACGGAACATTCTAAATTATAAGCGTTTTATAATTACGCTCGCGAGCGCGAAGACAATAAATCATATCTAGAATTTCTTTCGGAGCCGCGGTATCGCGACTTGGATTGTAATTTCGCCGGACATATCTTTATATTTAAATGGTAAGGGGCCTCGAGGAAATAATTATTAAAATAAATATATGCGAAGTATAAAACGTTTCTTGGTGTTTTATGGTTATTTAAATATTGTATTATTATCATTATTTTTTTTTGTAATTTATACATTTATCATTTATTCATAAAAATATATGCAAAATATTGCTTGGTGCAAAAAAAAAAAAATTATACGGAAAATATTGTGTGTAGAGACGAAGTCAACAAGAATCTCGATAAACAGGTCGAACATTTATTATATCAGATTTGGTTGTACGCAGTGTTCCCAAGCTTTTTTTTTTGTACGGAGATTTAACCCCCTTAAAATCCCGCATGAGGGATGAGCTCTCAATGCAACAACAATTTTGCGTTTGTACGCTGTTTTCTCTTGTTCGCTCGTCCCCTTTTCACCTCCACCCTTGGGAAACGGCTACAAGGTCCACGGGGCACGTCGACGAACAACCGTGCCGAGAGAGAGAACATCGTTAACGCGGATCATTAGCTTCGCTACCGGCTTCGCTTTGCTGCGTCTCTGTGTATTTAGGATTGCGAGAAACTATAGAGACAGAGGCGCGCACCGAGAACCGGGTAGACACAGAGGGATCGTCGCGTGTTTCGATCAAATATTTGTTTAGAATTTTTTTTATTTTTTTTGGTCAATGTCTCCGCTATCAATAGTCACGCTATTTGCACCTGTAACGTTGTGCAACTATTTTTTAATGAATATCAAAGGGGGAGTCGCATTAATTCGTTTTACAAGGTGAAAGTCTCTCGTTCCCTTTGTAACGACTCTCGAGAAACGGAAGAGCGTATTCGACGATATTTAAACTGTCTGTAAAACGACTGATACGCCGTTCTGTTTCCACAGCGGTCGATGCATAGTTTGCTCGCACAGTGTCGGGTTACGGACACGGAAGCCCCTTTGAGAAATAGGTGTTGCGTTTCGGCGAGACGAGAAACGACGAGAGTTGCGTTCCTTCGCTAACGCGAATTTATCAATGAGTTAAAACTATTTAATGACAAATATTTTTATTCGCTTAGTTCATCGCGAAATACAGGATCGATTTCGTTGGTGTGTAAGTCGAGTAAATTCTATGTTTGCCGATAGGATTTCCTAAGGCTCTCCAAAAGTATGTTGACTTTGAGCAATCGTCGCTGAGTGAACTCACGTGTCTCTCTCTCTCCCTCTCTCTTTCTCGCTCTCTATGTACAGTAAGATTGATTTCTCTGCGATACGATGCCGACTTTCCGACTCCTCAAATCTCATTCGACTAAAAGCATCTTTTTCATAATAAATAAAAAAAATTTAAAAACTACGGATCCAAGAAAAGTATGTGATACTTTTAACAAATAAGGGAATGCGGGGCAAAATGAGCACCTGAAAAAAAAAGGGAAACATTGCAGAAAATTGAAATGAAAAACGAAAAAAAAAAATTAATTCGATTAAATTTTTCAAATTTGAAATTTTTAATAAAATATTTTTTGAAGCTCCATTTCGATTTTTGGCAAAATAAAAAAAAAATGTTTTCATCAATTTCCGCAAATGGATGCACCATGTGTCCGCTTTGACCCCCTGTGCCATTTAGCCCCGGTCTCCCCCTATCTTGAGATATTGAAATGTGACTGACCTTCTCCATCGAACGTCATCCTCCATCGGTTCCAGTATAGATAAACAATATATTTTACAACTCTATTTCGGTGCAATTACCGATCGGAGTTTTGATTCCTTTTTTTTTTTTTTCACTCACAAAAAAATCTTCAGTTCCACAAACAAAATTAAAATTCTCCAGACTCAACCAATCGAAGAAAAACGATTAAACTCAATTAAAACTTCGAAAAACAAATTAATCGGAGTTCAATTAGGACAATTACTGAGTTCGTCGATTGCCTTCGCGCTGTGTACAGAAAAAAGAAAATAAAAAAAAACGCCGATTCGACTTCGAACTTCGATTAATCACATTCGTGTCGCGCGTCACCGTTTCACGAGGAGCTCTATCTGAACAATATCCACGATGCACACTCGACGATGGCTCGTACGAGACTGATTTGTACGCGAGTGGAAAAGAGCCGTAGCGCCGTCGCCGGTTGCCCGCGTTGCGCGAGACGGAGGCGCGCATCGTTGTCAGTGCCCGTGGATTCTCGAAGGGCTGCTTGCTGCTGCTGCTGCACACCCCCCTCCCCTATCCTCCCCCCCTTATCAGCGCACAAGAGCTCAGAGAGCTTTCCCCGCGAGCTAACGCACGGTTGCGCCCGCGGGGAGAGCGAAGAGAGGCGAAGGAATACCGTACAGAGAAAATATATTGGCAGACGCGTCCGCGTGCTGGTGCAGAGTTTCGTCGAGGCGCCGAGAGCGAACGAATGACAGAAATGGGGGATGGCAAGAGGGGATATAGAAATAGACACGAATGCGGGGGGAGGGTTGAGGGGGATGAGAATAAGGCGAATAGAGTACCAATAGCGAGTTGCAGAATTCGTTGCATCTACCGGATCTACGATGTGATGTTGGCTATGTGCGTTGAGTCACGTATATGCATGCCAGTTGGGGAAAATACCTTACACAGTTGTTTTATTCGCATGCCGCGACAGTTTCCATTTATTCCGAACCATCGGATTTTCATTCTTCCTCACGTAACGTGAATGGTAATGCATACTGACGATTCTGCACTACCGTGTTGCGAAACATGTATAAAATCTCCAACGGACGTGTCTCCGCGACGCGGAAAAATATCATGAATAATATTTGCTGTTTTCGTATAGAAAAAGATCGTGAAAATTTGAAATTTTTTCATTGCTCCCGCATTCACTTTCTTTAATCACGAAGACTTTACTGTAAAAAAGCAGCGTCTGCAATTTGTTGGTTTTCTGCCAAAGGAAGTTGTGGGTAAAGAAAATTGATGAAAAAGCAATGTGAACATTTTCATATTTCAAGGTTTCGTTGTTGTGTTCGTAAATTGCAAAGATTCAAAAAATTGTCAGCGTTTCATTTATCTGAAGCTCGATTAATCAATTTTTAGCTCGATGTAGACTTTAGAATTATTTTTTTGTACATGTAACATATCATTGAATTTTTACTAATAGATACCGATCGTTGCCGAAATAAATGCTGAATATTCACGATAAGAACACCGCGCGAACTTTTTTTTTGCAATAAAAATTTAATATTTATAACTATTACATATTTTTGCCGATTTCGACAAAATTGAATAATAAACTATTGTGGTTATTTTACTTATGTGCATCGTTTCAGCTTCACTAATTAATATTTGCGCAAACGGCACCACGTACCAGTTTATAGAATCATTAAAAATTGTAATACATTTTACATACAGCAATAAGTTAACATACGAATCTCGAAAGCGGTTTTCAGGAAAATGGTATTTAAATTTTTTTTCTTTTTATCATCGAAATATGGTAATTTATGAAATTTCTTATGGCGAGAGTCTGGATGCACTCAGGATGAATTGACGAAAGCGTTTCAATATGAAAGAAATAGCTGATCCGATCGAGAGGGTGGCTATACGCGTTTAGGTACGGGCGGCTTATTAAACTGTGTGAGTAAACTGGCCGCGTGTATTTGTGGGAAGGACCTCGTCACGACGAAGTAGCAAGTCCTCCCCTATGATTCCACGACACTGAAAGGAATTGCGATTTTATGGTATTTTTGAGGGTTGCGATTCTCCCTTCGTCGCGCACACGCATATACGACCACCGATTATATACACTCGGTGGGCGCGGTCTGGAGGCCCCGGGAGTGCCAGAGGGTAAAGTGATTGTAAACATTGGTTAATGCCGCGGTTTGCAAGCAGATCTTTGGGGCACTGTAACTTGCACCGAGTCAATATATAACTACCGTCGATCCTTCTCACCTTAACAAACACATCGGTTTTTTCTTTCTTATCGTCTTGTTGATCGGATAAATTGAATTGCGCTGAGACTCGGTGGAATGGTTGAAGATACCTTTGAATACACAACGTTGGAGAGATCATAGTTTTCAATATCTATGATTTGCGATATAATATTATTATCTATAGAAAGGTACCGACAGACTCGAAGATCTTTCTTGACGCCTTGAGTTGGATGTCGACGTTGAATTCAAAAGCTCAATGAAAGAAATTGAGAGAGATCGGGAAGCGAAAGGATAAAATACGAAGAAGAAGAAAGTATATCCGTGGGAAACGATAATTGCGTACCGACTGTGAAGAACCCTCGAGGTAGTCTGCTTGCTGCTTCTGGCTCGCTATTTCAACTCTGGAACGATGCCAGGACAAATATCAATTTTATGACGTCTATACGGGAATTCTTCTGTATATTCCGGGCTGCTGTTGAACTGTCGTTCTCTCGTCTCTCATCGTCTCTCTTTCCCGTGTCTCCCGACGCAGCTTGCCAAATTGAACTTGGATCCGGCTTAATACGCCACTCGCGGAATCTTATCTTCTAATATCCCCACAAGGCCCGTAGTTTTAAATCGTAGAATCGTAGCTTACCACGAAAAAGCTCATTCGCAATTTCCTTCTCGATGAATCTACTCATGCTAATATTTCCCATGGGCCGAAACGAGTTTCAAAGTACTTGCTTACGATCTTGTCGGTGTCTCCAGTAATATAATATTGCGAAACAAAAAAAATTAGGCATTTATAATTTGCTACACGGAGAGAAGGATCTGATACAACTTACCATATACCTAGTAAAAAAACAAAACATCGTAAATTTCTGGTAGTGCGCAGTCAATAACGCCACCTGTTGAAAATTACGAGAACTATGCGAATTTTTACCAGAAAATATGGTAAAAATCCCCATGAATGTGGTAAAAATTCTCAAAATATCGGGTACTTTCGTCATAGGTGGTGCCACCGTCGACTTTTACCAGATGACATAGTAATTTCTAGTAGATCCATCTCTCCGTGTACTGGCATTTTGCAACTCGAGACTGTGTCATAACATTTTTTTGGTGTTGAATTGGTGGTGTAAAATGATGAATGGCGTAGACAGGTAGAAATATCGTATGTAGAAATTTCGGCGAACACTGGCAATCTACGATTGCGGCTGGAATTTTCCCACGTCATGTCTCCCGTCACAAGCAGGGAGGAGGGGGGCACAGCTCTGTCAAGCTAGCTGAGCAAAGTCACAGACTTTGTTGCAGCACCTCATCCTATCCGACCTCAGGAGTAAAAGCAAAATTTCACGACATTTAGGTTTCAAAAAATGGTGTATTGGTATCACATTGACTCTAAGTTCAGTGTGTATGATTGACGTGATGCAATGAAGCAACTCTGCGAAAAAAGGCAAAATTGGTTTGTGCGGTTCAAAGTTACAGTATAGATGAGTATTCATGGTGATGAACACAGTAAAAAAGTTATTTTGATGAATAACAGCAAGAAAAAGTTCGAAGTGATCCGAATGATTTTAAAGTGACTTGCGCATGATGTTGGAGATACACTGGATCTAACGCTGCTTGATGTGACTCAATTGGTTCAGGCGTTGACAAATTTCTACAATGTGTAGATATTCTAGTAAGCAAAAAATTGATCGGAGGTCATTTTAATAGGCATATTCTGTTTTCTTGAGACGCCTTCTAAAAACCCTAAGCAATTTTGCAATGCCTCCTCATTAATTTCTCTCACTAATACTTTTATGAACGTTATATATCCAATACATGCATGTTTTCTGTTGCTTATATTAATGGTATAGATGGCATTGTCCGACAAAGATCGTAACGCCAGAAAAGCGTGTAAATTTTAACAACCTCCATCCATGATTCAAAGTTTCTATCATCGAGTTTTGCCTGCGCCTCGTTTTCTTATTTTAGACAACAGAGCTTCGTAGCTCCGAGACGTGTCTCAAGCTTCGAGTTCCTTGGCCCGTGTCTTTCTCTCGAGATCTCCCGCAGCTCTTCGGACGTTTATGACTCGTGTGTGTGACTATTACGACTCGTTCGCGTGGGCTACCTGCTGAACGAAAGTGGACCGTGATGTCTGTCATGTCTAAGCTTTTATCTCCCCGAGACAAGTGTGAGTGAGCGTAGATCATCAATTCTCGCATTACACCAAAGCGAACTGACGTATCGTTGGAAAGAAATCATTCACACAACCACGACATTGTAGTTGGCACACGATACAGTTATACGAGCAATGCTAACTAAAATAACCGTGAAGACCGTCTAGCCGTCGTGGATCGCCGTCCAACGGAATAGAAGTTCGCCGTAATTAATTAGTGCAACGGTGCAAGCTTGCCGCATCGCCCAACTAACGCATAATTAATATCTCTGAAAGCCGCATGTAATTTCACGGTCAATTGGAAAATACAAAGCACGATTATTCTCTCGAGTGTGCACATTCGTTCGCTTGCTTAACCAAAGCATTCAGGTGCACGATATGCAATGAAATAATCTTTTGTTCTTGGGAAAAAGAAACTATTTTGTTTGTCCTCGACGTCTATCGGTATCTCGATCTTTACGCGGATGCTTTCGTCGATTTGGTTCCGACAGACGCGTTTTTTTCCCCTATTGAAATTAGTCGCGTTCACTCGGCCATAGATACCCAGGGTAGCGGTGGCCGACAGTAAATCGAAGTTGGCGCGTATGTGTATGGAGTGTATTAACCATGACAATATTCCCTTCGCTATCTCGCCGTCGATGCATTTAACGGTCAATTGATCAGCGCAACCCGGGGGTTAAGTATGCGGCGCTTGCACATTGGCTTCCCTTCTCTAAACGATGCAAGCTGAGCCCGCTGTCGATGCACATATTCATGCCATAGCGTCCTTGCGCCCTACCGATCTTCCATATGTAACCCGGGCATTTTAACCATGTGCTTCAACTGCAACTCCTCTGTCTCTTCGTTCTGGGTTTGCTCTACCGCGAACAATACCCACGATTCATTTCACGGCTCGTTGACTCTCGACGCTGATTTTCGTGCGCGGTTTTGTTCCTCTATCGTTATGCACATTCAACCGCGCTCTTTTTCCCTTCTTTCTCTCCTTCAGCCTTCCCACGCTTCGTAAACCCTTTCCTCGCATATACATCAAGTTCCTTGCGTGCTTTGTGCACTTTTTTTTCGCATATCGCACGCAACAACCCTTTCGCGTTGTGTACCAGTCGCAACGCAGCCCGTCTTTCAGAAAATTCTTTTACAACCCTTTCATCTGTTCGGTGCCGTAGCCCGGCTCGCGGAATTCAAAGCGAATTTGCGTAAACGCGTGAATGCAACCACAAGGATTCACTCTGTGTAATATATTTTTCTTTCAACTATTACGGGGGACGCGAGAAGGAAAGAGAGTACACTTTGCTCGTTTGAACTGTGTGCTTACAGCTTGGCTGCTTTTCTTTTTCTTTGTCTGCCTCGTTCAAGGGTCGCTTGTGAAATATATGGGAAATTTAAGACGCTAAGGGAGAAGGGGATTGGTATATTTCGTTGGACGTGGGTGGACGTGATTTTAGATTAATCCTCCTCGAGGATAGCGATTTATCCTCAGGGATTTTTCGTACTCTTTCCTTCGGAGTTTGTTGGATTACGGCGGAACGTAATATGTACCGAGGCCTCCTTTCTTGAGGATAGAGGGAGTCCCTTATGGGCGGTACCGTGGATCTCTTTCGGGACGTTTTATCGCTTTTGGGAGACAGTCGAGGAGCGATAAAGTTCGGGCGTCGAGTGTAAAGCGGTGTGGGTCGCGTGAAATTCTCGTGCAGCCGTATATCTACAGCTATACCAAGCGCACTAAAGACTGTGAGAGGTCTTCGCTACGTTCGTGGAGGGTTGAAATATAACTCACCCCGTTCGGCTAACAGACTGGATATACTGATACAGATATAACGTTTTCACACGGTAAACGAGGCTTTCTTGCAAGCACCAATACGTGTTGTAAGTATGATACATATAATCGTAGACATATATGCACGATATATTCACGAGGCTGCACTCGTTGGAGTGAGTGCTTATTTATTTATAGTCAAAGGCCCCAGGAAGGAAAGTCTATAGCCTCGTATAAAGGTATAGCGGTATAAACGAGGACTGAGTGTAAAGACGATAGCCGCCCAAAATCTTTGCTTGTACCTTTCGTTCCCCAGGCGCTTTGATGCCGCTCCCTGATGACTCTGAAATATCTTCAATACCCAAGCCGTAAGCGCTGCAGTTCCGATTTAACGTAGGGGAAGGAGCTCATCGTTGAATCTGGTCACGTTACTATCATGCTGGGTATTTACGAAATAGGAAGCGCGACGTGGCACATTTTTCAGCTGAACTTCGCGGGTTGTAGAAAAAATCGATTCGCGTGTATTAACGCAATATGTACAGTTCTAGATTATGTGGTAAGAAATTGCGAGCACTGTGTGTGGTTAGTGGTGGAGTATCGACGTATAGTATTTCGGACAATGCCATCACAAGGAAGGAACATGTATTATAGTATTCGCAATATATACTGTTTTTTGTAGTGGTAGAACTTTCGATGGTTTATTCGTGCTCCGTGAGCCATTGTTAAGAGCGTCTAGGCTGTTCGGCCGAGTGAGGTAGCTCTATCACGCATCGCAGAGGAAAAGCGCTTGTCAGAATGCAAGTTGGAGGAGAAAAAGAGGAGGGAAAGCGCCAAGGATGAAATACTCCTTTCTGTGCGCGAACGAGGGTTTGGTGCTACCACTGCTGGCCAGACGGCACTCAGATCCCGTCGGGCGAAATCAATTTCACCTACAATCGCGGGGGGCGCGGATGGTATGGTTCTCGAAATTCTATATACCTACGAGCTGAAAAATTCGAGGCTCGAAAAATACTCGCACATGAGAAGAGAAGAAAAACTCCTTTGTCGTATCACTCGAGGGTATTTGAAAAAAATCCTCGCCGACGACATGTAAATCGGGTACAGTAGGCGATCACGTATTTCCAACTCAGATAATTCCAACCATCAAGTAAGTTGAATTCCGACCCTTCGCCGGGTCCGTCTACCTGCTCGGCGAGGCAACGGCGCGCTCCTTCCCTTTTCGTACCGACTAATACCGACCAATAGAATCGTTGCTGCAATTTGTGTGACAGAGAGGGAACGCGGCGGAAGAGACAGCGGGCAGGTAGTCCAGCAGCAACTAGGATACTCAACTTATCTGATGGTGCATAATTGGCTGAGTTCCGGAATTTTCAACTTATCTGATTTCCTACTGTATCGATATTCGATTGTGGTACGCGACGATGGCATCATCTTAAAGATGCTCGAGTAGCTCCACCACATATTACACACTGAAGTTAATGCTAAAAAATTTAACATTTTGAAGAATGCGCTGCGAAGTAACCCCATCGAAAGCTGTGCAAACAGGCCTCGAAGGTCATTGTAATAGGCACTCTCTACCTATTCTTATAGTGAGTGCCTAAAAACTAATTAGTGTCATCTGCAATCGTCTGATACTCATCAGACATCATTGTTTGTCATGCGGATGATGTGTATTTAGGTGTGAATCGATAATATCGATTAGTGTAGTGGACTATAGTGCAGTATAGTGTAGTGGAGCAAAAGGAAAGCGCCCAACGTGGGGCTCGAACCCACGACCCTGAGATTAAGAGTCTCATGCTCTACCGACTGAGCTAGCCGGGCTTGTTTTCAATGATTAATTGATGCCATTTTTGACGATTTCATCAAAATATAGTCCAACCTACAGTTTCACGTACTCAAAAAAAAGATGTTGGACCAAGAAAAATTGTTCAAAAGGTTTTTGAAACAGTTCTTTTGGTTCACTTCTGGAGCACGTTTCCGTATCTAGCGTTAAGGTTATGTAGAGATTTCGGGGTGGAGATAGCCGTCGATAGGCGTGGTGAGACGCGACAGGCGGGGCAAGCATCAGTAAGCTAGTGACCAAACGAGCTCAACATGACAGAGTTTCGCTTTGATTGCTTGCATTTTTGTTAATTGTTGGATGTTGATGTTGGTTGTTGGTTGTTCTTTACGGCTTAGTATTCTGTCAATTTGATCAAAGTATGAACATTCATGAACTGAAGACCAGTTATGTAAGTTTTTTGCTAAGTCATGCTATAAAGCTCAATATTCTAGATGTTTCTCCTTATGATGTGCAGTAACCCATAATCGTCTTTTGTATATGTGCAATTGGAAGCTGACAGATACTACAAACATTAGGATGCCAAGTTTATAATGCTTCATTGACATAATTGCCGAAAGTAACATAATGCTGGGAGCTGGGGAAATAGAAGCTGTGCATGAAGCAAATGGCAGATTGGTGATCAGCGGAGAAAAAATGCATAGGATGTGCATTTGACTAACAGTTTATACTCAAAAGTCAAGATTCCAAATTGGAACTACCTTATTGACGTAACACTTTGAGATGAGAATAAAAGAAATGGCAGATTGGTGACCAGTGGAAAAAATGCTTCGGAAATGGTTTCCTTTAGAAGGTTACTAGCGCTTCCCCGGGCTCGCGCGGTACGCGCGCTCGCTCGTCAATTGTAAACTATTTTGAGTTAAGACCCATTTGGGGAATATTTTTGCTTCTTTATCCGCCGCCGACCACCGCTGCTGCCTCCTTCGAAATCGCCTTAGAGGAATTTAGAATATTTTGGCCTTCCTCTCCCACGCTCGTCCCCCCCTCCTCCCCCCGAAAAATATTCTAAGTCCCTCTAAGGGGGACTTAGAATATTTTTGCCCTCCCCTCGATTCCTGACACGGCGGCGGCGACAGCGGCGGTAACTTTATATATATAGAGAGATATTATATCAATCTCTTCTCTACATATATACAGACGAGAGTTCCTGAAAAAATGTCTGTCTGCGCACGAACAGCACTCTCACCGACGCTCATAGACACTCACGGACACTTACTCATTTAGTCTAAGTTCCGTAGACTAACACTCCATGCGACAGACTCAAGCACTCGACAAACAGATTACTTAGAACAGTGCCTCTGGATTTCGAAAATAAGACCTGCCCAGGAATATTTGTAGTGATTAACCGTCAACCATTCTTTAAAATGGTTGAAAACGCAATGCGAGTGCGCGTGGCGCGCAAGCCATAATACCCTGCTAGTATAATATATAGACATAGGATATACTCTTCCCCTGCTAGGTTTTCCTAAAAAAGCAGGAGTCTAAGTTATAAACAATGTATTGACATAATTACTTTAAGCCGGGTATGAAAGAAATGGTAAATTATCAATGAGCGGGAACAAATACATGGATTGTCCTTTTTAATGACGCATGATGTAATTTTTGGTAAGATTCGTTCTCGAAAGTATTGCAAGTGTGGTGTTTCTTTAATAGAATAATTACTATCTGATGGAGTGTGACTAAATTCAGTTGTTCATCATGATCTACAGGAAAAATGCTTATGGTAGGATACACCGAGAGAATTGGATACTGACCGATCATCAAGAGATGCGGTAGCGTCTCGACGCCAAGTAGTTTAAAATTAAAAGTCCGCGCGGTGAAACCGCGCGCGTCGAGCGCTACCGTGTCCTTATACGCCAATATTGAGCCCTCTAAACTTTGACATTTTTTTTCTCGGAAACGAGACATCGGATCTAAATTCTAAAGACACTTTCATATATCGATATTCATATAAATCGAATACAAGCTTTAAAATGCGCCTGGAATCAGACCGAGTGGTGCCCGAAATGATGAGATATCGCGATCTCGCCCGAAAAATCCTCACTTTCATTATAAAAAAAATTCTTCAGAGATTTTTTCGACTGTCAGCTGTGTGTCCGATGTCCCATGACCTGCGTGTTGTGTTCGTGCGTCCATGCGTGTGCCGTGCATACACAACGGTATAAGCGGAACGAACGATCAGCTGTTATCAATTTCTAAGTGTCAGTTCGTGAATACAGCAACTAGTAATATCACACTGAGTGATCGAAATGAAGGTTAAGTAGAGGTTATTTATAATTTTATTTTTTCGCGAAAATTAGTAAAAAAAACAAGCGCCTCAGCGCCCTGCGGGCGCAGAGGCCCTTGTTGGTGGGCTCCGCCCCCCAAACCCCCCGAAAAGTGTCCCGAGGGGACATTTTTTAAGGCACTCACGGGGGTACACGTCGCGCTACGCGCTCCGTACCAAGTGTGATTACACTTCGCGTTATGCGCTACGTATCGAATATGTTTATACGTCGCGCTGCGCGTTTCACCTGAACCTCCTGTGTGTTTTAAGATAGAAATATTGAAACAATTGAAAAGAAAGTAGAAGGGTGGTTGGAAAAATTCGAGATAAAATTTGAATTTTTTTTTTGTTTCGAAAAAATTTTAAAGAGATTTGAAAAAATTAAATTGCAGTTTCCCAATATTTAAAGTAATTTACATTAAAAATGAAAAAAAAGCTGAGATTTTTTTTTTTTCATTTCAAATCATCCCGCCACAGAATATCAACGTCGCAGCGTGTGCGAACTTTATCACGTCTACTATGGAATTGTCGTCGGCTTCCAAAGTTTGACAGATAGAATGAACGGAAAAAAAATAAATAGTCGCGATTGTTTTCAATTTTATTTGGCAAATTGCAATAATTTTGGATATTCGATGATTCTTCTTTGTGAAATTATAACCAAGTTTTTCAGTGCACCCGTGAAATTTATGATTTTTATTACGAATGTGAATGATGTATTGTAAAATATTGTGAATGGTTTCGTTCAAAATATATTATTTTCGAAATAAAAAGGGCTAATATTTGTAAATCAATGTGTGATATTTCGTGTTCTATTTTTCGCAACCAAATTTTCTTTTCTGACATGATGAAAAATTGTTTTTTGGAAAATTAAAGTAACGTAACCTTTAAAATAATTCCTCACTAGAAATAATTGTAGAATAAAAATATTAAGAAATGTTAGAATGTTTTCAAATTTGCTGTGCATAGTGTTTTCGATGCAATGAAATATTGCTGAAAATTAGAAAAAAATTCGTTCGTAGGTTTCAAAATTGCAGCGCCGTACGGACCTTTGACAGGAGAAAATGGATTTTTAAATGGAAAATGCCTGGAAAAAAATGTTCAGAGACGTCGGAATGTCTTTAAATTTTCTGTGCATAGTGCTTTCGATAAAATAAAATAATGCTGCGAAAAAGAAAAAATTTGGTTCGTAGACTTCATAATTGGAGCACCGTACGGACATTTAGCGGAACAAAATTGAATTTTTATTTTGGAACAACTCATTAAAGGCTTCGCAGTAGTTTCAAAATGTTTGTGCACAATAGTCATGATGTGATAAAACACTCCTGCGAAGGAGAACAAAATTGGTTCGCACCATCCAAAGTTACACTGTGATACGGACGTCCGAGAAGATAAATTCAGTGAAAAAGCTATTTTTATTCAACCGCAGGCTAAAAAAAATATTTCCAGTCATCGGAGTCACTTCAAATTAACTGCGCATGAAGTTGGAGGTACACCGAAGTAAATTCTGAAAAACTAATTTTTTTGGAGCATACGCTGCGGGGAATCCCCATCGAAAGCTGTGTGAAGAAGCCTCGATGGTCATTTTAATAGGCACTCTTTGCCTATTGTTATAGTGAGTGCCTAAAAAGGACCCTCTCGTGCGGTTAACAAAATGCGTCGTTCGTCTGATAAAATTGTTCAAATAATCGCGGACGAGAGGTAATTTCAATTGATAAATATTGTGCGTGTGATACAAGAAAAATCGTGTCTTGCGGATTCTTAACGTTATCAAGTAATAAAACATTTTTTTTTAATAAATAATAATAGAATAATAAATTTAAAAAAACGATTGAAATAAAAAATAAAAAAACATTTTTTTGCAAAAAATGTAAAAAATGTCGCCAAGTAGTTTAAATAGTTTTGTGAAAATAAAAAACTCATAAAATAGTCAAAAATCATCTGAGCCAAGTGAAAATAAAAAAAAAAACTTGGCGAGTCCTTAGAATACAAATAAATGTAGTTGCATCGAAAGTAAGGACGAGCAAAGTTTTTTTTTTTAATTTTCACTTGGCTCAGATGATTTTTGACTATTTTACGAGTTTTTTTATTTTCACAAAACTATTTAAACTACTTGGCGACATTTTTTACATTTTTTGCAAAAAAATGTTTTTTTATTTTTTATTGAAATATACTATCCCTTAGTATATTGTCTATTTCGAATAGGGATCACTCTAGATTCCAATGTGAGTACAATTATTGCATTAGTTAATATGTATTGAATAATAGTTAATATCTAATTGTACCAAATATAATCGGTATAGTAATTCCAACAATACCTTCAACACATAGTAATATCCTAATACAAACGAGTATACTCTTGTAAATTGTTCACTCTGAAATGAAGGGACCCCATAAAATATTCTGGGCACATGTTTTCATATACTTCTTCGTGTTCAACACGACATTTTAGCAGATTTGGCTTAATTTTAAGGCAAAAACGGGAAAAATTGATTTTTTTTTGGGGATTTTTCCACAGCACACTTATTGACTGCGGATAAGTTTGTAAATTCCAAGTTATTTCAACGTCCTCGGTAGTATAGTGGTCAGTATCCCCGCCTGTCACGCGGGAGACCAGGGTTCGATTCCCTGCCGGGGAGTATTATTTTTTATTGGTTTTCATCTGTAAACAAGTTGTTTTTCATTTATAAAGCCTGCCCCTTTACCCCCTTCGTCACCAACGGGGGGGGCTTCGTTCTCCTACATAGACGTTTATAAACATAACAAACAAACAAAAAATGACAGGCGGGTCCCTTACATTTTATAACCTTTGTTTATAAATGATATATTATACATTTACAACAAAAACAATACCATTTTTCCTTTGCGTCCTTTTAAAAAGAGGGGGGGAGGGGGAGTTATTGATACGAGATCGATCGTCTTGATTTTGGAAATTACAGACGTGAGGCACCGTGCTCAGGATGATTAACCTTTGTTATTAATAACATCCTCTGCAAAACCAAATACGTGCGTTATTTGTTCGCTCGGTCGTTACAATATTTTGATAGAATAACTTAAGGCTGAATTTCCTTATTAGTGGTTAAGGGAAGAAAGTACTATTCACAAACACTCGTACAGCAATGTTTCAATTATTGATCTGCAGAAGTCCATGGCAGTAGCACAGAAGTTACTATGTAATTGGAGAGCTATTAATAACAGAAACATCTATTCTGAGAATACTGAGAAAAAAAACAAATTTAACAATGTTAACCACAGAACCAGGTCTGCCTGATAATGGTAATGTCGAATAGAAAAAAAACTTCGACGAGGATGGGATTCGAACCCACGCGTGCAGAGCACATTGGATTAGCAGTCCAACGCCTTAACCACTCGGCCACCTCGTCCCGTTGTTCGACTCTTGTCATAAACAGAGGAAATAAATTCGGGACAATTGCGCAATCAGGCAATCCTCTCTGTTTGTCGATAAATCTTCATTACATATACCCAATAACCACGCAAACTTGATATAAGCAAAATTCCAAAGTGCCCGGAGTATAAAACAATATTACATAACTAACCAAGACCATTAATAACACTTACAACGTAGTCATTTAACAGTTAGGGGTCGAATTTAATCATTTAATTTAAGTATCCCCTGAACGGGCGTGCTAACTACTCGCAAAATTGAAAGAAACGATCTCCCCGAATATACTTACCCGCCCGTTGTAATTCACTTAGGGCATGATTACGAGATAGCTGATTACAGTTCTGTGAGTTATGCCAAAACTTATATTACAAAACTTTGCAGCTGAGAGTACATGAGCCGGTGTGCTCCCGCACAGCTACTGCATGCTACTAATAATAATATATGCATACTACAACCGTCGCTCCGTGATCGCGACATTAAAACTCAACTTTCGATGTATCGACCTCAATATTATTATTTGCATCAACTCGAGTATACGCGTAGGCATTTAATGTATGTAACATTTAAAAA
Source organism: Buathra laborator (assembly GCA_934046635.1). NCBI lineage: Eukaryota > Metazoa > Arthropoda > Insecta > Hymenoptera > Ichneumonidae > Buathra > Buathra laborator. Next base: position 17,414,614 of record OW203892.1, read on the forward strand.
AATCGAAATTTAGCTTTAAAAGTCATCGCTTTGCATCATCAGCAGAAAGACCTGTTGCTATCAAAATTATTAATGCTACCCTCGATGAACATTCGTGAAATACTGTTGCGGTGTCTGCAAGATCAATGAAAAAACTGTTGGATTATCCCCCGACGATATAACTTCAACGTCGGATTATACAGGCTGTAGCATTAATTGCGTAACGTATGCGAAGTGAAAGAGTGCTCTCTCTCGCCGGGTTTCCGTCTCGCCGAATGATCGAGTCTGGGGTCTTTGGACGTCGACCCAGAATTTAGTGGAAGCTTAAATTTCGTTGGATTATCCTTTGTAGCAGCGAGGGAGTTTACGACAGCGTGGTTTGAGTTCAGAGGACTCGATTCACGGAGCCCTTTTACGTCCCTCCGGATTCTCAGAGTACCGAATCGACGAAAACTATTGCCTGGAGTATAGCCAGAGGTCCTCTTTCTCTCTCGTATTTGTCCGCAATGCGACCTGAACGCCCATTGTTACACACCCCACGTAACTTTCACTCCCTGGAGCTCATGTTCCCGCGTCCTCGGTGAAGAAAAAAAAAAAAAAAAGAGTAGAACGTTAGTCCTCGTGCGCGATAAGCTTGCGGCTCAATTAGTTTGTGCACGCGAGACCTAATAACGCGCGGATAATTATCAAAGCTTTGCACAGCAGCGAGTACTAATAAAGCAGATACTCGTATGCACGATGAAAGATAGCACGTAATTCAGAGCGAAAACTTAACATAGGATGAGGCATCAACTGTTACGAAGTCTACGATTAAAAATAAAATTTTATTATTGCCACTCAATTGCCGCGAATGGATCATGACAGAGAACAGGTGACGGGGAGTTCTTTCCTTTGAATATATAATGACCGTGAATGTACTCCATGGCTCGTTGGTAATTCAGGCCAATACGATAAGGAGACCGGTGGTCAAGAGAGTTCTCGGCAATCAGCCTCTTGTCAGACGCTTTGAGTTATTATTATTGTTCACGCGTGCTCTATGGCTACAATTGCCTATGCTTTTTCCCCACCTCTTGGTCCGAATATTCAGTGGCTCGTTTGGGTCCGAGACGTTGAACAAGCCTCGTTTCGACTCGAACCTCTTGTATATATAAATATGGCTGTGTTATTATAGTATTATAGTCGTGTTAGGAAACGTCCGAGTCACGACTCACCTCGCCCCCTCATCGCTCGGTGAGATTAGTTGCGAATTGCTCGCGGGGTCAATAGCAAGGCCGATAAGAGACTGTTTTGTAATTGCGATCCATTTATATATATAACTATTTATCAGTCTCCATTTCTTCTTCCTACCGACTATGCCGATCGATACCAAGGTCGGAAGATATCCGAACATGGTTATTATATCCATAGATTTATGAACACCTCTGACTCTTGCTTATTATAGATTATTGTATGGATATTCCTGAGTGTAAGCAAACGGGGTTTGTAAATCGTATTTTCTCACTCTACAGCAATGCTCGACGCCGGAGAATCGCTCGTATTCCATTTATTGTTCTATTTCCTTTAGTTCGCTTTCATGATTTATTTAGAACACCTCTGACTCTTTCTTATTGGATTATTGTATTGATATTCCTGGGGATAAGGGAGCTCTAACCGTAATACCTATTTTCTCAGTTTATTGCGGACCCAGACGTTCTTAAATAGATTAGACGATCGGTTTTTGGCATCCTCTATGAGGACACCAAAAATTGATTAACTGCTTTTTGCACAGATCGTCGTAAACGCTGGTACAAAAATATGAGAAAACGATCCGCAAATGTTATTAATATTCTTCTTTCTTTAAATATTTGTAATACATGCCCTCTTAACGTTATTATCAATTGATGTCTTTATTCCCGCATTTGATTTATTGAGAGCACCGTGTCTTCCTCGCTACAAATGGGGTGAGGCTAAGTGACGTTGCTTCCATCAGTATTGATTTTTCTCTCATCCATTAGTCTCAACAGCAGATTTCTCTGTTTGAGAAGTTTGCCAACTTGAAGTAATTGATTCGCGAACGCCACAGACATCGCTGTCTTTAAATCAAGAATTTTCCCATGCTTCAAGACTGTCCAAACGGCTCGTTGAAGCGAAGAATCTTTGATGCTACCTGCTTTCGGTCTGCCGTAACTGGATTTGTCGATGCCGTCGTTGGCCCTTGCTGACCAGTGTTGCTACACGTTGATCCACTTGCGGAAGCTGCTCCGTTGCAGCCGAGGCCTGTTCTCACAGACGGACTCCTTCGATGGCTCACTTGTGGATCTCCGAAGATTGGCCGCAAAAGTGAATAAAAAAATGTCCTGTGATCGATCAATCTATTTTAAATTATGATCGAGATGCTTCGAGCTCGAGAAAGACACTGCCGCTGCTGTCTGTACATCGACAGTCAGTATCTTTCTATCCGTTAGATAGACCACTTTTCGTCGCCGTCTCACGTCGACGGAATAGAGAAGGAAAGGAAAAAAAAGGGGTTTTTATTTTTACCTTCGCCCGAAGCCATATAGGAAGAAGCTTCTACGTGCAATTTTGTCCTCCGTCTAGTCGAAGCTGTTTTTCGCGTCGTCGAAATATCGCCTAAAGCCTTTCGTTGCCCTCGGGATAACATCTCTGCTTCCCTCTGACCCTGAACACTCAACCGTCGTTGCTTCAGATAGGACGAGACATTGCTAGCGTCTAGAAATTCAGTCTCGTACGTTCCTTTTTTCCGCGGATAGTCTCGTGCGGATTTATATAGCGGAAACACGTTTTACCGATCGTACGATGCCCGTCGCCTATCCTTTCAGGAAGTCCACGTTCCAAAAAGAGGTTTTTTGTCGGAATTTACGTGAATGCTTCTCTGCATGGACAATGAAAGGCATTGCGCATTATAGGAATTTGCCAAGTTAAAGAGAAAGGTACGCTTCTTGTTAGTACATACAATAAGCAATGCTAAATAAAAGGGTAGCATTTTTTTAACTACAGGATGTAAGAAAACAATTTTTGAAACTCAAAGATACATTTATGGAGAATCTTACAAAAAAATGTTGTCTACAGATACCTCATTCCCTGCAGTTTTTTAGTAACCAAAATTCTAAATTTGACACGGATTGTGAACCCTCAGGATGTATTTTCTCTGTAGCCGCATACATATACAAGTTCAACATGTGTACAATTTGTGATTGTTTATCGTTCAATAATTTAAGACTAGATAATTCCGTCTTAATTACTTGTGTGAACCGAAGATTTTCTTTGAAAATTCGCCAAACTTAGATAATGCCCATTTCTTCCAACTAACGTTCTTCTTCTCGTTGTCGGTAATACATTTTTCCTTGTTCTTCGAATTCTCTGACTTTTCCGTGTCCCCAAGTCTGTACTGTGCATACTGTGGAGGTTTTCGCTTACTTCTGCGGTGATGCTGATGTAATTTGACAAAATGGTCAACAAAATATTTATGCACATAATTATAATAGAAGAATTTTCGCTTACCTCCAAACGTTTCGGTCTCTTTTGCTGTTCTTTATTCCCGCGACGAGAAGAAATCTTCCTTCTCAGGCTACTGGATGACTGTGGGGACTTTAGAGTTGTTCTGCTTTTTTCGGAAATTGCATTTTTCTTCAACGATCCGCCGTTAGCTCTCCTCGAAGTAGTATACGCTGGCAGACGCTTCGGTAAACTTTTAACTCGTTGCTTCCTCTTTTCGTCATTGACCCCGGGCGATCGATGCACAACTCCAGGCACTCTACGCGCCTCAAATTCCTTATTCCTGTTATCCATAAAATCGTTTGCATTCCAAGATTCGGGCCTATTCCTGAAACTCGAATGATCGTTCTGCGGCATAAATTCTATCCTGGAGTCCGACGTTTGAAATATCTCTGCTATTTCTTCGTCGTTCCCCTTCACCAAGTGCCTTCTTCCCTGCGCGCTCGATATGTTGCCGGTATCCGGATCTCTTCGATGTTCCCCTTCATCGCTGACATCAGGATCTCTTCGATGTTCCCCTTCATCGCTGATATCAGAATCTCTTCGAGGTTTCTCTTCATCGCTGACATCGGGCCCCGTGGTTTCCGCGTCAAAGAAAGTTTCTCGAAGGGCTTCAAGAAAACTGCCGAGTCCCACATCACCCGAATTCAGTTTCAATGGTAATTCCCATCCTTGAAAAAAGTCTTCCTCGAGATGAACATCGTTCGAGTTCTTCAGAATGCTACTTAGCAGTTCCATTCTGGCCAAAGTGCCGCAAACGTTAGGATCAACTTTCGCAATACTCGCGGCGCATTCTCCAGGCAATTCTCGTCTCGCGTACCGGTCGTTACCCATTCGCTTGACCCTGCGATGCTCTTCTGAGTCGGTCAATAGCGGAACCACTGGTTCGCTCGATCGATATTCGCTATTCTTCCACCACTGATGCGATCGATTCCTGTCTGGCGCTGGGTATGATCCGATTATTGGTGGAGGCAGTCGTGGAGGGAACGATGTTGGGTACGGTAAAGTTAGCGGTGCCTTTGTCGTAACTCCACGAATTTCTTCAACAGAATTCACGAATTTGATGAATTTCTTGATACAGCTGGCGAGACATCGAACCGCCTCGTAAAGGTGTTCCATCGCGGTTTTTCCTCTCGCCATTGAGTAGACAAAATTCAATCTTCTTCCTCCCATTTGTTTCTCTACCAACCGGCGAAATTGCGGGAAAAGATTCTGAAATTCCAAAATCTCGTCGACCACGTTGCAGATCTCGGGATGTTTTTTCATCAGAATTAGAATGCAGGTCGTCGAATTTTTTTCATCCATTGCCAGCATATCGTAGTCAGTTTCCAATACATTTTCTTGAATTTCTGGTGAATTTTCATCAATTTCCCGCGATTTTTCCTCGAATTCTGCATCATTTTCGGGTTCGTTATGTTCATTCGAAACATCTTCGTCAATTGCGCCTATTTTTTCTTCCAACTCTTCCTCTTTTTCGGGTACTTTCTGTTCTTCGGCAACATGTTCGTCGACTGTATTCGTAGTTACCTCGTTTTTCGTTAACGTACGACGTCCAGGTAACAATATTGTACGGAAATAATTTGGTTTGCGGGATAAACCGTTTTTTCCGTCGCGATTATGCGGTGTCCCGATCAACGTGGCCGCCAAGAAGACGACCACAAAGAGGAAGGTACCGACCGCGCGATCGTGCCAATTTGTATAAAGTCGCCTCATCGGGAACTGAGCCTAACTCAACGACTCTTCACACTTTTTATACTCTCAATACTCACTACTATCGTTCGAACGAACAATTTTTCGCTTGTCCGTGCCTTGAGCGATTTTTCTTCCGCTTGTTGTAGCTGTAAAAAGGAAAAAAGCAAATGGAACTAATCCATTGTTTTCTCGTCGAGTTTCCACGCCGATCAAAAAACATAATGCGCGATTTCGTGTGTTTATCGACCAGACGTTGTTCCGCAAGGCCTCAAACTCTGCACATGTGTCAGTCTCGTTCTTGCCAATTACGCTACGGTTGCAAAAGGATAAAATTAACCCCTTCTCGCTTTGCAAACCCTCGTCAGACCTAGTAAAAGCGGACAAGACCATTACCACGCTCGTTAACCGACGTCGGGGGCAAAACTCGCCCACTATGTGTTTCTCCATTTGCACCGCGTTCTATCGGTTCGGCTCTTTCGTTCGAAACGTTTCGCTCGACCGAACAATCGAGGGAAACGAACCGGTGATTAATACAAAGTTCGCGATCGTTGAGTGCGACATCGGGAAACACGAGTTACGATTGTTATCGATCAGAGATGTGCGGTAATGTTACCGTAAAAAAATGGTACCTGACGGCGATTAAAATTTCTACATTGGTCACAAACCTCCACGTCCTGAATGCTTCAAAGTTTTTCGATGGCGAATGTGTAAAAAAATTAAATCGTTTTTTTAACGTCCCTATTCTCGACTGCTTACACTCATCTCTTCGGAGTCTTCGGCAGCGACAAAGATTGATCGAATATATACGTATATTTATATTCGGCTTACTTCCGTCATCGTCAATCGAAAAACGTGCTTGAAGACGCGTGGAAAGAGAGCAAAAAAGAGAAGAGGAGTATCGCGAGTTGAGAGCAACAGACCGTTCATGCGCGAAGAAAACTCCACCGAGAAAGGCTCCGCACGGTATCATAGCCTCCGCAGCCAAGAAGAGAGCATCGGATCATGATTCTTCGTCGTTGTCGCGCAGGGGTAATCGTATATCCCTGGACGGTTAAATTACCACGGGGGTTCTGTGCTCTATCGCGGATATTGCGGCTAAGTCGACGTGGGAATTCGCGACGACAAGGATCGCAGCGACCCTTTCTTGCTCTTTCGAGACGCTCTGGTACTGCTTCTCCTACGCAACTATAGCTTCTCCCGATCTTCTCTTGACAATGAATAAATTGAAAAGATCGAAAACGATCATCGGACTTGGAAAAAAACGTAAACGACTCGTCATTGTTATCGACTCAAATCACCCGTTTTTTAATTTTTTTTATTTTTGCTTATTGCATCCTATCTCCTGATGAAAATTCATCACCAAATACAAAAAAAAACGACGATTTTATTTTGTAAGACCATCAATTTTCAGCATTGCATTTTTTTTCAGTAAAAAAAGAAAAAAAAAATTATTTCGTCGGTAGTTTTCGAAAAAATAAAAAAATTGGGTGCATTTTTCAAACCGTCAGGCAGGCGGTTTGAAATCTCCTTAATCCTATTTAATTCGAGAGTCCGAGTTGTAAGAACTCATAGAATAAATCGAACGGTTGATAACGATCTGTTTATTTCTCTCAGTCGTTCGAAAGTTACAAGACATTAAAGAAAAGATATCTTTATTATGCTGTTCCCGTACGCGTGGAGATCGCGCTCTACCTATACGGCAACCCACCTTGCATCTCGCGCCGTGCGTAGCGCGGCGCTCAATTAAACGCCCGTACGATTTTTTTTTATTTACCTCGGTTAGTCCTGTTTGTAAACCCGAAGTAAAAGATCTCAAGATAAGGGAGAGTAACGAGTGTGATCGCGCGAGACTCCGAACTGCCGCAGCCTCTGGGTTTATATGGCGCCCCGGAGTAAGTATACGCGTTGTAAACGGAAAGTTCGAGAGTAGGTAAACGCATCGATTCCGGGCGTCCCTGACACCTTTGCCCAATTATAATATCCACCGTTGCGTCGCGCAAACGTACTTACGTCGAATATTTGTCTGTCGTTTTTTTTTTCTTCTCCTTTTCCTCTCTTTTTCTGTAAAACCAAAAATTCCGAGCTAAAAAAAAAAGAAGCAGATGATAAAATAAAGTGCGTGCACGACAACGGACAAGCGGTAACGCACGAGGGAACGTAGTGAATATATGTATATTCACGTGGCTCTTACAACGCCCTCCCTGCTTGTGGATTCTCCTCTTCTTTATTCACCTCGAAACGTTGGTACGCGGGCTACTATATTACAAACGTGAAACTTTCATGGACCGCGGCGACTCGCGGGTTCTCAATCTTGCCGCGGCTTCTCATTTAGCCGAAAATTCTCCTCAATCTTTCACCCTACTCTCCGGCTTCGGGGATCTAAGCGCTATAATTTAATTTTTTTTTCCCCAAGAAAAACCACGAGAGTTTGTCGGTACTTGCGATATTCTCAGCTAAGGATATTCACGCGGGGCAAAATGGATATACAAAACAGAAATAATTTTATAAAATTGAGATAAAATGTTTATTTTATTGAAATAAATTGTATTTTAATTGCCATAACGTATTTAAAAAACTCAGATCGCATTTTTAAAAATCAATAAATTAACGCACATTGAATGTCCAATGTGTAAATTAGTCTGTTTATTTTAATTTTTTTTTAAATTTTCTCAAATTTAATGCGATATTAAAAAAAAATGCAGTGTCACATTTTTTCTCGTTAATTTTCTGAATGTGCCCCCCCCCCCCCTTTTCTCGTTGCCATATTGCCCCACTCTCCGCTACTCTCGTCTCTCGTAGCGAGCGAAATTAGCATCTTCTTCGGCGCTCGAGTTTCTTCATTCGAATTTTTTTTTTTTTTTTTTTTTTTATTCACGAAAAAGTTGGTCATGCGCTATATATCAAATGGGCTTGTCGTAGTTGAGACGCGGGGCTGCTCTCTGCTTGATGCTCAGGAGGGGAAAAAATCATACTTTCATGAGAACGTTATACGATGAGTATTATTATAACGAGAGGAGAAATGGCGTAGGTGAGGCGCGTGTGATACAACTCCCACAAGGTGCAGGCAGCGGGGCTTTTCTCTACAGTCGTTTCTGTTGAGAGAAATGCAACAAAGATATACGAGGCAGCGCCACGATCTTAACGGTGCGACTATTCCGTGTATGTCGATATTCTTGCATGCGCAGCGCCGGCATCGCGCTATCAAAGTCCAACAACTATGATTACAGTACCGGAGTATTTTATAACAAAAAGACATAACTCGTGTCGTTTAACACGTTAAATTCCATGAGATAAGCCCTCTGTGCCCCAACATTCGCATACATGTATAACGTTCCAAGACAGTAAAGAGCAATTTCGCGGTCTCTCCGCGCATAGTCGCGGTCTTACGAGAATTGCGTATACATGTATCTCGAGGATATACAGGATACGCGAAAAGACGTAGCCGAGTTTCCTGTGCAAGTATAGGAGCAAAGTGTACAAACGCGCTAACCAACGCAATCCTTGCAGTCGTGAGTCCCAAGTGTGCGAAATGACACGTAACGAAGTCGTTGATAAAATCCCCGAAGCCAATATCATCGGGCAGATAAACATCGAAATGTCTAGAAAAAACACTTTGCCGTTCTATACCTTGCGATGCGCAGACGTTATGTTTGAATATTTTAACATAAAAAAAAAAGGTAATCGAAGAATACACGGTTTTGCTGGTCGATCGTTGATATACCACAAACTCATTGATAAGCTTACGAAAATAAAATAAAATAAGTAAGCTTCACAAAGTATCAAAATAGAAAAAATATGGATATATATATATATACATATTTCTTTTTATTTTTAAAATGTATTTATGTTATTACATTTTATTCTTTTTTTAAATTTGTTGGCCATCGTAATCGATAGGCAAATAATACACAACTATGCTGGTGAATCGTTAAGAGAACACAAAATCGTCGATAAGTTTACGAAAATGAAAAAAAAAAAAAAAATTAAAACATCTTACTATATACAAGTTCATAAAAAATGTCCGAGTATCTTGAAAGAAAAAGGAGAGTTGTCCTTCGTTAAAAAATATTTCAAGACACTCGCAAGTGTATTTGTAAAAAAAAAACACAAGAAAGAGTCAAAGTGACTGACTCTCTGCTCAAAAGTTGCCTTGGCGCCGTGCGGATAACGCCGCGGCGCCTGCAGTGATTCTCAATGCGGTCATTGAATTCAATGAATTGCGAAATAACAGGCGCGCACGCCGGTAGAGTTAATAATAACTCAAGCACGCGACACTGAAGTATCGTTGATTGAAATAAAATCCAATGCCCGTATATTTGCTCTCGCCGCCGTATCGCGAAGAGAATTTATTTTCCTTCGCGCAGCGACGTCATTTATTTCCTTCTTCGATAGCTGCGAAAGTTTTGCTATCAATGCCGTGAGAGGCGAGCATATCCTATGGTTGTAATAACGTCTATAGAAATATCTGCGAGGAAATGCACCTTGTCGCGGCAGCAGACCGCGTACACGATGCATCGACCACAGAGATAGTACCATTGCACGACTGCACAATACTTTACAATACACATTCGCGACACTGACGAGAAATCTTTTGTTACGAATAATACAGTGACGAGAGAAGAGCTATACGAAGAGTTTCTTCCTCCTACACACGCATATATATTTATATACACGAAGACTACGATGTAAAAAACCTATGGCGGATGTCGAGCAGATGTTGCGGTTCGAGAGCGAATTGTTTACGGCTCGCGGTTTATACGGGAGACTTGCAAAAGTCCACGCAGGTTCCGTGTCTGTGTGTTCATGTAGAGGTGCTGTAATGGTTAGGATCGTAATTTTCCATAGAGATGGTATAGTGCGCACCGACGAAGCCCACAGCACCTCAGTGCATCTGCACGCCCGCAGCGTTGTCGTGCACCGGAATGCATCTGGAAGCTCAGAACGCCGGAGAGCTTGGTAAACTTTTTCCAAGTCGTAAAAGTCTCGCCAGGTGTGCCATTTTCCGTGTACAAAGTATATATACTCGGTGACGACATGCTGAGGGAAAATTGCTTGAAGAGAAACGACAACGAGGAGAGTAGCGAATGAAAATCGCGTATCTCGCGAAGACCTTTGACCTCAGCTCGCCGGCAAAAAACTTTGTGAGAGCTCCACGAGAGCGCGAGTTACCGAGAGGCGTATTGCGCAAAATAGTCTGGAAGAGTCTTTTCACCTCATTTTTAACTCACGACTGACCATCAGAGCAAAATACGGCAGTTATGTGTTTCAATAAGGTTTCGTGATTTCTTTTCGTTTCCGTTGTTATGCATGTTTGCTGAAATTACTTAACAACGAAGACACATCGAAACAAATAAACCAATCAAAAAATAAATTAGTTCTGTGAGTCATGATATGCATTTTAGACGATAAATTATGAATACGACGCCAGAATAGGCGGAGATAAAGAACTCGGAAAAATACTAACTAAAACTTTATTCCGATACATCGAGTTGCCACCACCATTTTTTTTATCACGTCGTATGTAATTAATTTCACGGGCTTTTAATTATTTGTTATCATTTATTAATTAATAAAAATAACTTTTATTCTTTTTTTTTCTTTATAAAGATTGAAATAATTCTTTTTCTTTAAATAACAAATAATTATTCGCATATTATAGTCGGAAAATTTGAACACTAAATGACGAATAAATCTCGCGACTACAATATGCGAATAGTCATTTCTTATTTAAGTCGTTTTAATTTTTGTAAAATTATTTTTTATTATGCTCCGTGACTCCTTTAATGCACTCCTTAGATGGTGAATTCGTACATACGGCACGTTTTTTTGTTTTTTGAAAGATCAAGAGGCGAATTCGCGAGCCGAGAGACGCAAAGCGGGTCAGGGTTCTCGCGAATTTCTTCGCGAAACACGTGATCTAATACACAGCACGCTTCGCACAATCTCGTGTTTTCGATGTTATCAAAAGATCAGCTTGGAAGGCGAAGCGTGTTGTTTGGCAAATGTAACGGATGGGAAATGAATGATTGATCGTAGATTTCAACGATTGATACGAGTTCCGTAGCGAATGCGGTTCTACATTATAAAAATATCCCTTTTACCCCGTGTGTTCAATCGTTCGACATGCTTTGCCTGTCGATATTCGCTCGACTTCAGCTATCTCGTTCGCACGCCGCGAGACTGTTATTATGCAGTCGTCGAGGGTGGGTGGTGTGTATGTCTGTATGTTTGTGTGTGTGTTGCATACGCGAGAACAAGCGACCGGGAGGCTTCTCGCCAACTTTAATCTTGATCGATCGTGACTCAGTGGCCGGGCCAACGGTGAGGCCAGCCACCGAGAGAGGCAATAGCAAGCTCCGCTTACGAATGGGGCTAAAGGGTTAAATATGAAATATCAACTCCATAAATAAGTGGCCGCGAGTGCCGGACAGACTCTCGAGACTCTTACCGCGAGCCGAAAGAGAGTGAAGGTGGCAAGCGCCGCGAGTGAGAAGAGAAAACAAATAAAAGAAGGCGAGAGGGATAGACTGTGGCGAAAACTCGTATTTAATTTCATTCTTTCGAGGACATTCTCTCTGCTCTTCCTTCTTCCTGTGTATCCAAAAATAGAATTATGAAGAGCGGCTCTCTCGAGTCCGAGTCAGAATCGGAGAGACAGCACCCCAAATGTTATTTTTTTTTTTTTTTCATTTTTTTTTTTTTCGAGACGAGAGAAGTGTCAAGTTAGTTGAAACAAATGGCTACCACACCCCCTACTTGATTGGACGCTACGTCCGGGGTGCTTTATGGTTACGCGCGTTTCTCGTCCACACAGGGAGGGTTGACGATAAAAATAAAACTTCAACGTAACACGTGTGCACATGTAACAGTGCAAATAATGTTTCCCAGCTAATTTGCACTCTGCACTCGGCGATTGCTGATGCGCATCAGCGACGAGCAAACCATGCGGTAGAACTCTGATGCAATTGCAGCGTAGTGTATATATTCGTCGAGCGTAAACGCGCCTGAGCTTTGCTAGTTTCGGGTTTTGATTGTGTATTCGCGTGACGCGCGGTTTTTGGAGCAACGAAAGGTTCCCTGCGGATGCGGACCCGTTGGTCAACGATGTTCGCGATTGTACACGTTTTAAATTTTGGAGTGCATCCAAACGAAGTTGCGGACTGTGTGCGTCTGCCTTCGTTCTTCATCCGTATACGCGCGCTGGAAAATTTACGCTCGAAGTCTCACTCTCCTCCGTCTGTCGCGTCCTCCGCTTTTCGCTCGCGGAGAAACGAGAGGAATGCGAGTATAATGGGAAATCGAGTTTCAAGAGATAAAAGAAATATTGGACCCACGCGAATCTGCTTCCCCGCAATCTTTCTTGTCGCTCTCGCCTACGTTAACGTAGGTCGTGCGATTGTAATAAGATGAGAAATTACGTGGCCGGAAGCTGGATGCACACGGGCGCCTTGCGGAGGAAGCTGTATGAGATTCTTGGAGTTATTAACTGTAAGCTTTATTATACGCGTAATATACCGAGCGCCACCTTTCCATTTATATCCCGTTAACCATTCCATTTATATCTCGATATATATTTTTTCACCATCGATTTTTTTTTACACCCATAAATCTAAATTCTTGCAGATAAGAATATATTTTTATCTGCAGGAATAAATATGATTTTATTTAAGGAATTTTATTCTTGTAAATAAAAACATATTATTATCTGCAACAATTTCGTTTTTTCGTGTATTCCATGAAATTCGCCAAATCTCTTTGTTTAAAAAGAAAATTAAATGTGTATTCAAAATTTTATTAAAAAATTTATTTATTCCAAAAATTACATTACTCGATGACCTCCTGAATATTTTTTGCAATCGCGATTTTTATGCCCGATTGCAAAATATAAAAAGAAATATTCGCCCCACGCGAATCGGTTTATCGAATTTTATTTATAAAAAAATATATCGTGAATATTCATGAATATTTTTCCAGCGATTTAAATTTAGTTTTTAAATTTGATTTTTTTCGCAAACTAAATTTTATTTTAAAATGCATTTAATCTGAAATTGAATCGAAAACTGAATAAAACAAGTAATTCTTTGATGACAATAATAATAATGAATTCGATTAAATAAAAAAATGAATTTAAATTCAATTGTAGTTCGATCTTTGATTTGCAACAACATGACAAATCCCTTAACCGGAAGTACGAAGCGATACAAGTTTCTTGGCCCCGTTAATTCCGAGTCTCAGAATTATCCTTAGCGCCGCTTTTGTATCTATACGTAACGTTAACCTTTCTCGATTCACTACGCCGCCGATTTATTTTTATACCCATTGCCACTACCTAAAAGGAAAAAAAAGGTAAAGAATTAAATCCTTAACGGGATTATCTTGGAGAGAATTCGAGGATCGGGTGTACCTCACACTTTATTAATTCGCCGGTTTCGCGCGCGAGGGTCAACGAGATATGTCGCGTACCGAACGCACAACGCGAATCCGAGATTATACTCGCGTTGATGCAAAGTCACGAAGTAAGTGCAGAGAGAGTCATGTGCGCGCGACAACACTCGAGCGCGAGGTTCTCTTCTCCTATATACACGAATAATCGTAAATTCACGAAATTCCATACGCGCACCGACCTCGCGAAACACATTTTTTATTAAATTCTTCTCCCCGTCAACTCGTACGAATCTTGTACTGTTTTTTACTCCGTTCTTCTCGGCGTTATTTGCGTAAAAAAAGATTAACGATTCGTTGTAACACACGCCGGTCGTATATTTTCAATATTCCAGCGAATTTCCCTTGGCGCCGGGGGCCGGTTAATTGCGCGGTCTGCAATGAGGACGAATCCGCTCGTCGGTTTCTGTATTATCGTTTATCATAAATATATCCATATAATAAATAATCGCGTCGGCAAGTCGAGAACATTTTGCGTCTTACATTTCAATATCCCGAGTTTCCTCGTAAAATTTATTGTTCTCGTTGATTTTTGTATTTTACGTTAAATATTTCACTCGTCGTTACGACGTATAACGACTAAGGAAAATCTTTTTTTCACGGACTTTGTAGTGTCTAAAAAAAGTCAAGTAGGAATAAAAGCAAAGTAGCGAGAAAAGCCAAAGCCAATTAGAGACTCCGAACCACCGCGGCAAAAGCCCACTGCAGCTGGGTACACATGCTACGCATTGTTACAACGCGATTGCAACGCGGAGTGCACAACGCGTATATCATCCTCATAGCAGTGCACGTCGACCGCACGATCGTTTGCGGACAACCAGACCGTCAGGACAGATTGAATGCGGTGGATTATTATTAACATTTCGAAGGGCAGAGAATGCGATTATATTAAAAAAAAAAAAAAAAAAAACCTCGACGTTGCATTACGACAATCGTTCGATTCTTATCGCGAAAAAAAAAAAAAAAAAAGATACTCGCGAAGAAATTGCAGTGACTGCAATGAATATTCATAACGTCGTAAAACTTCTGATGGAGTTCTTCTCGAGCGCTTCTTTAGCAGTTCTCATTTCCTTGTCCCCTGACACATTCGAGTTTTAATCGCGACTGCAATCGAATCTTATTTCCACCTATCAGTTCCGCACGACGCGATGAGTGACTTTCTCGGTATCGCGAAATTATATTCACCCGATTGCAGACAAAGCGAAAAGCGATAAGAGAACGAGATGCGGCGAGCGAGAGAATGTGTACGTAACGCGGGAGAGAAGAGAAGCGAAACAAGAAACGCGATGATGACATTATTTGCATAAGGGAATGAATAATAAAGCGAAACGTGCGGGATACGAGTTATTAATTCGATATACGAAAGGAAGAGCTAAGCGCGAAAAGAACGGGAGAAAAACAAAATGATATTAAAAGATGGGATGGTGAGAGAGAGAGAAAGAGAGAGAGGAGCTTTGGTTACATCTCTGTCGGCTCGTTGACGAGTATCCCTCTCGAAAGGGGGTGGGGGCACGAGGGCGCGTTAATTGCGACACGACATTGATATTAATTCGCAAGAGAGGCGAACGCTCTCGCGGACCGAGAGACACGGCCAATCGGCTGCCCGCCGGGTATTATAATAGAGGGGCTTTATAAAACGATGTTGAGCTCTCGATATACCTTGATTATCGTCATCGGAGGCGACCGCGAGAGGCGGGTCATTACACCGATAATTAAACACCGACGGGTAGTCATCGGGACGATATAATAGCAGTTGTAACGAGATCTCTTTGACATGCTGTGTACACGTCATTGCAGCGCATTTAATAACACACGCATAGTTAATTTTAATAATATAACAAAGTACGTAATAAAAGATATTAATATTCATAATTTTGTTCGATATTTCTATACACATTGGCGATCGATATTAAAACTCGTCGATCGTTTTTTTTTTTTTTTTTTTCATACGCGCAGTTAACAACTACAATTAATTATTTGTATCATATTTTTCTTAAGAAATGAATTTTTCATATTACAATTTTGTAATATAACAAAGTATTGGAAAAAAATTAATATTTATGACATTGTCGGTATTTCGATACAAATTGCCGATCGAAATAAGAACTCTCATGGATTATATTTTTTTTATCGCGACAGCTAATAACCGAATAATACAATACGACGATTTTCACTATAGCAATTTTTTTACATTATTTTACTATATTATTAATGAAAACTCACCGATGGTTTTTTTCCTCCAGGCACTTGCTAATCAAATGACACAATCGATAATATTCACCATACTGTAGTTAACGGATCGATTTTTTTAATTATAATTCCAATGCAAAGCCCCATCGCGAATTCCTAGTCAACGATTAAATTTTTTTTTTTTTTTTTTCGATTAATCGCGAAGTCGTAATTCCGTGACCGTGTAAACGTGCACCGTTTCCAGCACTCGCGTGATTCTTACTGCGGGTATAGTCGCACGCGCGAAACGAGTCGAGTACCGCGAGGCTTGAGAGAGACTCCTCCGTAGGTACCCGCGGTGGAGACACGCTGCACACCGCGCGGTACAGCCGATCGCGCGTCACACACAACGTGCAGAGAAACACGCCAGCTGATTTGGTCCGCTTGCACTCCGAGACTTCGTGTCCACTCTTTGCAACAATCCAAACACATTTTCATAATTACAGCGCTCGTTGTACCGCTTCTCTATACTTCTCATTATTCTCGTTACTCGATAATTTCGTTCCAATGGCGAATTCTGTCGACCGATCGGCCCACGTGGCAAATTTATCTAACAGTAACCGAAGGTTCCGAACAATGTGGTTAGCGAGCTGTAAATACTGTACGCTACAAAACGCCCTTTCGAAATAACTCCCCCAATGTCGTGTCCGTAGTCGTTAACATTGTAAGTATCGGGTACTCCGATAGATCGATACACGAAGTAACATAAATACGTTTGCGTCACTCCAATTTTTTTTTTTTTTTTTTTTCGAGAGTTTGCAGAAAAAAAACGAAGATTGATCGATGCGCTTTATTGACGAATCGATCTAAGCGAGAAACGTGTCAGCGTCTCAGCGAGGCTCGGACGTCGCGAATAGAATTTTACCGTCGGACTTTCCCCGGACAGATTCGCGACGTGTATAGGCACGAGAGAGTCTCGTAAGCCCCTCTCTTAATTAGTGTAATTAGAGTGGCGAACCACAGGGGGTAAGATTGGCGTTGGCGAACCGGTAAACTCGCAGTATCCGCGCTTCGATCGTACGTATTAGTTCCCCCCCGACAACGACAACGACGACATATATGCACTTGTGCACAGACTGTATTTTATTTATTTCGTTCGCAAAGTCGAGAAGCGAGAGAGTACCGGATAGCTTCTCTGGCACAGCAACAAGACTCTCGAATAAGTCGACTTACGGGAGAGGCTGTTGCCGGTCCGACGTACAAGTAAAATGACTCGATAGTATAGTTGTCTCGTGTTGTATATCTGTAGCTACAGGTAAAATCGGTATATAGGTAAGTCTCGAGAGACGCCGGATAGGGCCTCACGAGGAAAAACGAGTTTTATCCGTAAAACCCGAGGATCTTTGACGTTCATCTGTCTTCAGTCACCGAGAGCGAGTTCGTTCAACGGAAAGACATGTATCCGTACAAAAAAAAAATGAAAAAAATGTCAGTTCTTCGACGAATTGTGCAATTAATTCTCGATAATTCTCGCCACATACTTTTTAATTATTTATTGTCTTTTCTTCGAAGCCATTAAATCGTACAATTTTTATTTAACAAAATAATAATTACGATAAAAAAAATAAAAAATTCATGAAAAGAGTAAATTTTTTTTAATAAATTGACTATCTCGATGTTTAAATATATATATATTAAATACCGTTATGACTATTCATTTTTCTTACTATAACGTTAAACGAGCGCGAGAACGAAACAATAAACATCTAAAAAGCAAAGGGGGCAAAGATTAATTGCACAATTCTTTGGAGGGCTGTAATTTTTTTCTGTTTTTTTTTTGTACATGCAATTGCGGTATAAACAACGTCGCGAATTAATTTCCGGATTACTCCGACTCGACGGGTTGTGTTTAAAGAATTGAACTTTGACCTCTCCTTCTTCGATCGCATTACCTTTCACGGTGCCAAGGATCTCTCTGGGCCACTGTGCGCTTGCTGCAACTGCACACGTACATTGCTGTTAAAAAAAAAATAAAAAAAAAAACAGGTCGGCAAAATTGCAGCATTACCCGAGAGCGAGTAACGAATGTTTCAAACTCCAAAGTACATAGTTGGCTCGCGATGCTGCGCTCGCGCGGGGGGGGGTTACCGTTGTAAACGTCGCAATATTTGGAGTGGCGTGAATAATCGTTGCAATTAGAGAGGGTTGAAGGGAGGGACGTTAAGGAGAGAGAGAAGGAGATAAGTCGTCGCGCATTAACCCCGGATGACCCTGCGTGTGCGCCGCTCCCATGGTTGCTGCTGCTGCTTGTCTCCGATATTCCGGACCCGAAGTCCCTTCCCATCCAAAGCTCCCATTATTCTTCGGAGCTCTCGTTTCTGAACTATATACTCTTCTCGGCTTTCACCCAATCTTCTCTATCCACTCGTCTCACCATTTCGCGGTACAAAAAGTACGGTGTCGGAAACACTAAAATAAAAAAAAATGCGATAAAAAAAATTATTATCCTCCGGATGGATTAGAAGTAATCTTAATTTTTTTAAAATTTTTTATTCTTTCAACAAGTAAGCGATTCTTCTTCAGCGTAATTCGAACGCAATGTGAGAATAACTCGCGTTTCACGGTGGATTATCGTGAATTCGCGCTGCGCGTCTTCCCACCCTCGGTGATTCCCAAGATCACCGAGGATATCTAAGGCGAAGAGGGTCTCTCTATACTGGACGCTCGACGAAGAGTGGAAAACGAGTTTTTGTCGCGGGCGCCTCCGCGGGCAGAGGCCGCGTTGGCGACTTGTCCTTTCAGCATCTCTCGCTGTGCGGGATGTACGCGAGAGTGAAAACCAGACAACATCGACAGTAACAGCAGGAATGACTCGAGGAGATCCTTCGTTTTCTTTTATTTATTTTATTTTTTTTCTATACTTATACTTCGTAATACCGTCGAACGAGACGGGGCAGCAAGTAGCGGCAATGTGGAATTCTTGTTTTGCCGTATAAACATGAGTAACTCACGGCAAATCTCGGTACGACACGCTCGCGAGAGCTTTGGTCGCGGAATCGAATGAGAAAAGCTGCGCGTCGTTCGCGATGCGCGAGGAAAAAAAGTTGGCGAACGCGAAGTATCGACTTGCAATAATTTCTATTTTTAAACTACTGTATCTCAGCCGGAACAGCCAATTAATATTGTATAATCTTGATGCCTCGAGTATCGGATGAATGAACGAGTATATAGACATATATACATCTATTTATCTACATATAAACATATGCTATACGCTATTTGAAAGCTAAATTGTTAGCTCCATCGATTTACGGGGGGATATACCTTCTTTTATTGGAGATTTTAATCAATTATCTATCGGCGAACGACGTCGATTATGAGCGATCGATTTATTGGTAAGGCATTGCCTGTAAGTGAATGAATCCATTCTTTCATCGTATATCCTTATCGATCAGTGACCCGCAGCTTATCGGAGCTCTGGGCGCTCTCCTTGGATCGGAATAGACTCACGCGACTCTCGCGACCGGAAGCGATACTTAAACTCAATCCACTCTTTGGAGTTGATAATTAAAGCGAAAACAGCTTTAGCAGAGCTTTATTCGCAAAAGTGTCCGCGAAAGTGGTACATCCCCATTGGGAATTGTGTTAAATGGGGTTAAGTGCCATCGATAAGAGGACACTTAACTCCTCCCCCCCCCCCCCCCCCCCCCCTTCTTATCGGATAACTTTGAATATTCGAACTTTCGGAATATGGATCTTCGAGTCATTTAGAATAATCAGGACATTGAAAAGGTCGTAAAAGGACTTTGCGTGTAAAATCAGAGCGTTATAACTACCGGACATGTTTTCACATAAATCTTTATCGACTAATCACAGATTTTTGATAAGAATTTTCAATGAAAAATATTGCTGTCGTCATTAGACGATTGTATTATTTCATGGGGGAGATTATCGGTAATTGATTTTTAATATTTTTATTAAAATGAATTTTTTTTTTTTTTAACAAAATTTTTATAAAAAATTATTGAAACAGTTTAATAAAAATTACGATTTGTGGAGAATCGTTGTTTAGAAGGGCAATGTTTTTTTTTTTTTATTGAATTTGAATTTGAAGTATTAATCCGATTTCGCCAGAGCGTGAATTATGTTGCGCACTAAAAAATTCTATAGTACCGTTAATAAAATAGCATAATTAGGGATTGGATAATTCAATTACATTTGATTATTCATTAAAGATTTATTATAAAAACATCCCTAGGAGTTTCAATGCCTAATTTTATTTTCAGTAACATAGTATAATTTTTAATGAATAATTAAAGATTTATGCGAGTTTCAGGCATTAAATTTTAATAAATTAACATGTTTCCGTTCAATATTTTGTGGGCTCTGATTTTGTTAACAGTAACACAGCCTCTTCATTAGCAAGTAACATTTACTTGTTGTTTGAAAAAGAAAAATGCATTTCATCGATTATGTACAGTGCTCGATGTATGTTACGAATCGGAGCAGAATCTATTATCCTTTACGACGTTAAAAAGCAATTTCTACACACAGATTCGTAGCTCAGTAGTCCCGATGCCGAAGTGCATTTCCGTAGTTCGCTTTTCGTGATTTATTGTCTGGTGCATCAGTCTCGTCGCTATCATTCTCTTTCCGGGAGAGAAAGCGTGGAATAGAGTATATCGTAGAGGGCTTCTCGATAGAGCATATAGTCTGCGGGGGTGGAGGCGATGCTGCATCATCTCGCAACCACAGTAAAACACACAGACCGGGGCGGAGTTGTTACTAACGGAAGAGCCCGCAGGTCATTGGGGATGAACTCTTTATGTACCGAGAGAGTCGTGGGAAGGGATGATAGAACTACTGTATTCTCGGTACTACTCTTACCGCATACATATAGTTTTATATACTACTTTTTCCAGGAAAAGAACAGGTCGAAGTGATTGCATTTTACTTTATGATCAAAGAGAGAAAAAAAAAGTCTCTACTCTCCCTTTTTCCCGCGTCGACGTTTCTCTCTCTTTTCATTGCGTTCTTCTCTTGCGTGTACCATAAGCCGCACGCTGAATCGTTCGCAGACAATCGGTAAACACACGAAAGCTTTTTTCCCCATCTCCTTCAGAGTTCTCCGATCCAGTCGTACGTCTCTGACTCATCGCGTTGGTTTCCTTTCGCATCTTTCTGTTCTTCTGTTTCCTTACGTTATTTCACTAGTCTTCGATGTAAAGAAGAACCCGGAAGTTACGGAAATACGCTCGTCAGCTCTATTGAATTGTTTAAAGCAAAGACTTTGAAACTTTGTTGATTTTTTTTTTTTTTTTTTTTTTTTTTCGCAAGAAAATGGCCAAATGGGATTCGAAGTCCCATACGGCTCGGCAAGGTAAGCGAAGCTTCGCGAACGGTGAATCGTCGCGCAAAGGTAAAGTTTTCACAGTACTGAATAAAAGGGAGAAAAGCAAAAAAAATGGGGGGAGAACAATCTCTTCGAGAAGCTGCGCGTCTCTCGAATTTCCAAACAGCAAAGTTTTCATAGGTTGTGCGAGGTACGGGTGAACTCGTCCGGAAAGCGCGAAACTACCGGATGTTAAGGGAAAACGAGTCGAGCGTCTGGCGCGAATAAATCTCATTCCCTTTACGTTTTTCATGTTTTTTTATTTTTCCTTTATTTTCGTCGCTTCACTACACTTTCCGCGTTGCCTCTTAATCGAACAGAAGAAAAAACGTTATACGTTGTTATTATACGATCGTTATCCCAGAGTTTGAATTCGGATAGATCGTTATAGTATATATATAGAACGGAGTATATATGTATGTATAACGGATTCGTAATACCCTCGAGTACTGCGCCGCTGAGAGTAAGAGATGCAGTTATTGGCAATGGATCAGTGATTGGTTCCTCTTGAGAAAACTGCCTGTTCAATCGTATTTGATTAAAAAAAAAGTATGAAACTGTGACTTTCGAGATAAATATATCGAAGTAAAAAAAAAATTATGAAGCTCTCTGTATTCGTTGATAGTATAGAAACGCGAAAAAAACAAGTTATTCCTAATTGTAAAAAAAAAACAAAAGTATGAAAATAACATGTAATTTCAAATGGCTTAAAGCGCCAATCGCTATACTGTTTACACTATCGTGTGCGTCATCCCGCTAATAATATAAAAATGCCACCAAACCGAATAAATTGTTACTAATAGTGACAAAAAAAAATGCCAATAATTCGTAATCCCAAATGATTTAAAGTGCCAATATCTATACTACTTAATCTATCGTCTCCGTCATCCTATTAGTTAAATAAAAATGCGAAGGAAACGACTAAAATGTTGTTAATATTTACAAAAAAATAAAATATGCCGATATCTCGTAATCCCAAGTGACTTAAACTGCCAATCACTATACTATTTACATTTACGTCACCGTCATCCCTCTCTCGCAACTCGTTCTCAGTTCGTTCCCTTCGCTCTCCTTCTCCGTTCGCTACTCTCGCGCGCGCTTCAGGAAATCCACGAAATAACGAGGGCAAAAAAAAAGAAAAAGAATGAAACTCTCTCTACGAAGAGTGGAGAGTCTCGGGCATTCTGGCTTCAGCCGATACCCTTCCTCAGTCTCCTCGTTCGCTCTCTGCGTTGTAACCTTTCTCTTCTTCGTCCTCCTCTCATCGTCTAGACGGGATGCGCGCGAGCCGACGTGAATAGATTTATGCGGGTTTCGTGAATCTATGTAAAAAAAGGACGAAAAGAAAAAAAGAAAAAAAATGTACGGTATAGAAAAAAAGTAAAACGAACTATGAAGAATTGAACGATCAGTCGTTTTTCCACGTGCACCGGTTCCCTATTTCATACATGCGATCATTTTTTTTTTTTTTTTTTTTTTTTTTATACACAAAGCGAGGATTAGCGTCCGGGGCAATTGAGGCACATCTCGCGGTGCCTATACCGCTTGTTTCCCATTGTCGCGATTGCGTCGCTCGTTTTCATATCGGTCCTCTGTGTCTCCCAATGGTCTACCAATTCGTTCATTCGTTCGTTAGAATCATTGGACAATAATCTCGAGGACCGCTTTTGTACATCGTAACCCACACATATAGAGAGTGTATCGAGGCATACCGACGCGCTGTTAAGGAGACGAGTTCGTAGAACGATTATTATTCAACGTCACTGTCATTGTCAAGAACGCTTTTATTGTCAAAATGTCTCTCATTGTTGTCAAAGCCAGAAACACGACTGAGGACTTACATAGAAGCAGTGAATGAACGAATGAATCGTTTTATTTTCCTATTCGTCACGATCGACCAGTTATTTGTCTTCTTTCCACTTGCCAGTCATTCACGCAACGATAATTCTCGTTTCGACGGTAAATAATGTAATACAATATATTAGCATACGGACTATCGTCCGTCGGAGTGCCTCGACGAGACACACAATTGTACTATCGATATTTCTCGCAATTTTTCGCAAGAGACGAGGCGAATTTATCTCGCGATTTAATTTATCGCTCGACTGATGCAACCGCGAATATACATCGCGATTCTCTGTCCCTCCGTCGTTCCGGTCTTTTTCGATCGTTGCTTTTCTCTCGGATTCGTAACAGTCGAGGAGCCTTTCGTTATCTTCTCGGTAATTGTTCAACGCGCGAGATTTCAACGCTCCGGGGCATCCGGTTTTGCTTTGTTACCGAGTCAAGTACACGCGTCGCGTTTCCGGCCGACGTGTCAAAGGACTTTGCTTTAACTCACTGATACGATAAAAAAAATCAAAAAAATTATTAATTACTATCATTACCATTGTCAGTGGCGAAATGTATTTTTAATTATTTTCCCCACTATCGATTAATCGATTTAATGAAGCGCGAATTATAAGTTGATTGAATATCGAAAATGTATATTCACCGAACGAAGCGACGAGCGAAACTTTTTTGCTCGGCAGGCGCTCGATGCCGAACCAACCTCGAGCCTTAATAACCCATTTTTAATTAAAATTTTAAGCGTCACGTGCCAACGTTGGGTAAACTACTGAGTTTATGTAGATATAGATATAGATTTAGAGGGAATAAGGCCGATGCTATGCTCTCTCGTCTCTTCGATGTCCAATAACCGCGCGGTCGGCGAACTCTCGAAACTGGTGCAAACTCCGGGGGTACGCAGGAGTAACAACGACGTTATCAGTCTTTCGGTTGGCGGTTCGCTTTTCCCCTTTCCACACCGTGTCTCTTTCTCTCTTCCCCACGGATCCCGAGATGCGGAGACAATACGTTTTCCGTGTATACTGTGTGCCTTACAAAACTCTGTCAGTAATACACTCGTCAGTAGAGTATCTCCGATACTGGAACAAGGTTTACCGGAGAAGAGAGACAGACGCGGGCAAACATATGCCGAGTATAATAAAACTGGAACATCGAGGATGTTACCTTCGGTTATTCGATTAAAACATCGCAGTTGCGACTTCGCAATACAATAGAATCGAAACTTCGATATCAAGTTGCAGTTGAAATAATAGTAACTCGGAGTAAAGGCAAATTTTGAAGCCGATAAAAAAAAATTATTGATGAATATTGACGATGAAAAAAAAATCTCCAGAAACACTTCGAAATTCACATGAATCTCTTTTACCGTGAAGTATTCTTCTATTTTTTGTTGAATTTTCTTTATATTATTTCATCTGTTTTTTTCCTTTTTTTTTTTTTGAGTTTTTGAGTTTTGAGATTCTGTTCTTGATATCTAATACTGAAAACTTAGTCAATTATATTCCTCATATTTACGTTTGAAACGAGAATTAAATTGTAAAATGAATGGATTGATGATTTATGAATTTATGAATTAATTCATAAATCGTCTATTCGTAATTTTTGTCAATTTTTATTTACCGTAAATATTCTTTAATTATGCCGGAAATTTTTTTTTTTTTTTTTTTTTTTCATATCCTTGAATTCATTATCAGCTTTTTACCGGAATGCAATGATTATCAATTTACTGGAAAAATTATTAATTTTTTTTCTAATTTAATACGAAAAAATCGAAGCCGATTTTCAACGATTCGATGGAAGTATTAACTTCGGAAACTCGCGTCAGTACCTAAAACAAAACAAAAATGATTATCCGTAGACATCGCCATCCTGAAATTATTTTTCACTTTAAAAAAAATGGATGCCGTATAAACCCGCAGAGCGCGCAATGCCGTAATGCTTCACGGAGTCTAATTAAGAGCAATGAATTCCCGAGGAAAATGTGTTCAATAATGGTTATCTAGCTGCAGTAAGACAGAAAGGAAAGTGGAAAGAGGATAGCGGTGCATGACGGGGATGTAGTCTCGTCGGGGATAGGGATGGCCGCGGATATAACGCGGAACAATGGGAGGGAAGGTAGTCGCAACCGCGATGTCAGAGAGAAAGCGGATACCGCAGAATTGCACTATCGCGTGGTACACGCGTTTCGCGAAAGCAACGTCGAGTGGATGAACCTCCGCAGTGGCGGCGACGGCAGCGATGGCAGCAGCAGCGCGGAGGGTTGAAAGCGAACGAATGGGCGGAGAGTGAGTACAACGATATTGAGTAGTGCACCCCGTGACAGCATCGGGTCAAAGGGAAACTCGCCTCGAGTTGTAATTACAACGCGTACTTGATAATTCGAGGCTCCGGCATAGGTGCGTAGAGCACAGAGAATGAACTTTTTTTTTTTTCTGATAGATATTGCGTACGAAACGTTTGTACGAACGATGCGAAAGCAAAGCTTCAAAACGCTACACATCGTGACGATTCTTCGATATCCATACTACAAACGCGAATGAGCTCGTCGTACGAGAGATATTATTGATACGCGTGCGCTAATATCACTCGTCGAATGCAATATCGATAGGTAGACATTTGTGACTTTACGTACGCGTAGCTGCAAATATTTTCCATGCTTAGCAACGGATACTCGCGATACGGGAGACAAGGAATTCGTTTTTTTTTTTTTTTTTTTTTTTTTTTTACGTAGATATAGAGACAATTTCGTGTACTGGAAAAAATATATATATTATTCCCTCGTATTCTACAACGCACCGTTCATTTTTTTTCTCACACTCGACACTCTCATTGTTCTCTCTCTCTCATTGAAATTTGTATTATCGGCTAAATTTATCGCATTTACAATTTCGAGTTAATATCGACGCTCGCCGCGTCACGACTCGTGAGACTTTTGTTCCTCCAGTTATGCGAGTAGAAGAGTCCGTTTCACAGATTCATTTAAAGTTACAATCTAATACAGTTTTTTTCTCGAAGAATCTCCGTATTTTTCAGAGATCGAATTGTGCAATCGCCGACGCTTGACTCGCATTTCGCACACTGATAATAATCATCAGTTGGGAGAACCGATAGTTCTTTGGACTAATTACTTTTTATGGCGAAAATGGTTTCTACCAATTAAACTATTAGTTCTCCCAACTAATCATTGATTTTTTTTTTTTTTTTTTTTTTTTTCAGTGTAATAAACTATCGATTATCGATAAAAATTATGTCTTACATACGAATAACATAGTATAATCGTTATGGTAATCCGTATCGGAATAGGGCAAATTCGTTATTCTCGCACGCGCGCCTCTCGCATCGATAATTTAATCCTCTAACTAAAGTAATTGTCGTCGTTGGCACGTTCCGGGGAGCAATTTTGTAGCATAGAATTGCTGGCTACTCCGCCGCGATGAGATTTCGCGTCTTGTACCATACCGGCCTCGTGACATCGCGCCGTATGCTGACTCAGGGCGGTCAATTCGTTAAGAATTATTTCCTGTATCTTTAGTCTGACGTACATCTGCCGATCGAGAGGTAAACTCCTCAATGGACTTCTTACGCTCATGAGAAAGTGATAAGTGTCGTCCTCGTCGTCCTGACAAGCGCTCAAACGTCGCTGTATACTCTCGTAACGTTTTCTCTCGACGCCCTGCTGATAATCCATCGCTTCCATCGTATCGACGAGTATTCTCTTTCGTCCGATCTTACCGCGTTTCCGCAATGGCACACCGACCTGCTGCAGCACCTCTTCGCTCGTCATCAACGATTGGCACGAATCCCCGCCGTCGAGATCGTCGAAATGCGCCTCTTCGTCGCCTTCCACTATGTCGATCTGCGGCTCGATTTGCGTCTCGTCCAGCGACGTCTGAAATCCACCGACACCGTTCTGCGAATGTCCGCAACCACCGATCACTCGTGAGTTCATCTGATCTCGAAGAAACTGCAAACTTTTGAACCAAACCCATTTCGACTCGTGATCGGTTACGCTCGGCGGTGAGCCACCGTCGCACGGCGGTTTTCCTCTGTAGGTTTTCTTCAATTCGTTACGAAAATTGTCGCGCAGATGTTTCCACTTGGATTTCGCCACGTCGCCTGTGAACGAATAAGAATAACAAGAAAAAAATGAAAATAATTTTTTTTTTTTTTTTTTTTTTTTTTCGGATCGATGAACTTTTCGGGAAATCGGAGATGTATCGGAAATCGAATATTCGTCAGCGATTGTTTTTTTGAAAATTTGTTTAAGACGATTTTTATGCATTTAATTAAAATTTCTCGAATATTTTGGGTTGTTGTTGAAATTTTTCGACATCACATTTAGAAAAAAAAAAAAAATTATTTCTAAACTTCAGGGTAAATATATTTCAAGGAATATTTTATTTTTTTTTTATTTCAATATTTTGGAAAAATTGTTACGAATTTTTGTTCGGAAATATCAGAGAAATGTCGAAGAATTTTGATCCCTGTATTTAGTGGTTATCACCCTGTTAATCATTTGAAATACATAAATAACGGTTAGAGAATGATATACGGTTCGATGAGATCGTCGACTTGTTTACGGTGCCTCGAAGCTACGAGTACAAGGAACCGCTTTTGGGTAGACGCGAGAAGCGAAGAGTTCTCTCAATTGATTTCGTTGGGGGATCTTCTCGAACGTTCGCCTCGTGGTAACGCTTAGATTATTATTTAGCTTCGTAGCGATAAATCAATCAACGTTAAGCGATAAATCGTCGTACTGTATATCAACAATGTTTAACTTATTCATCGACGTCTGACAACTCGAAACGGCAGAAATTCAAATATATCGTTTGCCTCGTGACAATAGCATGAATGGCTTAAAGTTAGATGGCAAAACGTTGGCGGGATAACAACCCTTGAAACACGAGTTATCGAGGTCAGGAAGATTGACCGTTATACAACAACAATGGTGCTGAAAGTTTCGTACCCAGAGTGGCGGTTGTAACGGGGCCGAAGGGTGGGGGGGAGGGGGAAGAGAGCATCGAAACAGCCTCAAGTGTAAGTTTTATTTGTTCCCTTCTCTTTCGTCGAGCACGTGGTGCCCACTACAGTCATACGGCGCGCAGTACACTTTACCGATTGTATATAAACGCGTGCGCGACGAAAAAAAAAAATTGAATACTATCGAACGTAATAATTTTTTTTTTCGTAATTTTTTTTTTTTTTTTTTTTTTTTTTTCAATTATTTTTTTTTGAATACTTACTCGAAACATCGCAAGCCTTGGCGATTTCGCCCCAAAGTCTGAGTATAATATCCCTGTTGTGATAGTGGGTATTCTTTTGATCCCAGATGGCCGGTCGCGCTTGTACCTCGCTGATCAATCTCTGAAGGTCCATCCTCGTGGCCCGACGGCGTGGCCGTGAGAGATTACAGTTGCTCTCTCTCCCGCTTCCTCGCCTCGCGCTGCCTCCTCTTTTACGCAGTATCGCCGAAATTATTTTATCGTCAGTTTATCGGCTTCGCGTAATCACACGCTGAGCCGTAATTTTTATTTGATTTTTTTTTTTTTTTTTTTTCAATTTTTTTTATTACATTACAATACTTCGTAATGAGAAATGATATATATATCGTGTCCGCGATGAATAATCCGTACGTTTAGCGAGTAAAGCGCGTTTGGGGAACAAGAAAAAAAAAAGGACGCCGGTCGAAGCGACGCCGGGGCCCTCGACGCTTGCTGCCGAGTCCGGATTTTGTACTGTCCTCGGCTCTGCGTTGCGTGCACGGAGGAGGCGTACCGACGCGGAGCCGAGCCGAGCGTAGTCCCCGTGCGCCTTCTCCACATCCCTGTTTAACGTCGGTGTGCGTTTGTGTGCGAAAGCATTCCCGCGCGACTTGGCGTCGGGGCTACCGAGAGAGCTCTGTGGGCTTCCCTTCCTGTCCCTGTGTATACGCGTTCGTGTTTTTCTGTGTGTTCGTATGTGTAAATGTGTTCGTAACGCTTTTACTTCGAAGTCCTCGTGTACGTGAATTCCATCCCTGCGTTCGTGTGTGTACATCAAACGCGCGAATGTTGGAGGATTCGTGGCCCCCTGAACGCTCGTGTCGGTGCATTCCAACATCGTGAGTGTACCGCTGAGAGCCTTCCGCAAGATTGTGTTTAACCGTCGGCTCGAGTGTACACTCAACGCGAAAGCAGCATCCGTGTGCCCCGAGTGGTGTCCACCCGTCGCTCGTTTCCATTTCGTCGTCGTTCCCAGTTATCTGTGTGTGAACCGTTCTCGGACCGAGCGCCGCACGCACACTGACGACCCAAGTAAGGCGTTGGGTGCGTGATTACGCTCGGCTCGGCTCGGCCCGGCGCGGCTCGGCGCCGCTCGGCTGGACTCGGACGTCGCCGCGATCTCCGTCCACCCATACCCGTTGTACGCGGGCGCGCGGCCTCGAACACACCGACTACTCTGCTCGATTCTCCTTTTACAACGTTATATATACGCACACCCGATGATTTCTCGTGTAAAACTAATACTCGCGGACTACGTACGACGGGGGCAACGACGAACGAACGGATATGCGGCCCTCCGTATACGTGAACTAAACATCGCGCGAAAACTCGTGCGTGGTTGACGAACTTATATACCAACGTGAATAATCAAGCTGTACGACGAATAAATCACCGAGGTCGTCACGAAAAAAAACATCGCGCGAATCGCGAAGATTTTTTAATGATTTTTTTTTTTTTTTTTTTTTTTTTTTAGGTTAGTTTATTTAGATACTATTTGGGTAATGTATTGATACTAATTTCGGGGAAATGTTGAGGTTTTCATGCTGTGCGTAATGCCGTACTATAGAATATAAACGAACAACGAGAGCGCGCGGGCGCGTTGAGGATAAGAGTTTCGTTCCTAACACACGTATGCCCTTGGCGAAGACCGAGACACCTGCCTCTCTTGGCAACGTTTCTCTGCTTCTCACAGACGCGCGTTTGAAACACGAACACACAGACGGATTCGGAGCTTGTCGCGCTTCGCTCGATACGGCTCGGCTCAGCTCGGTTCCGGCTCGAGTCGACTTTAAATGAGATATATAGCTGGCAGTCTCCTCGTTGTGTACAAAACGCCTCGCTGGTAGAGCCCCGCAGCGGGCCGTACTTACGGCACCGGCGCGCACCGCACACCATACGCCATACGCTCGCTTTACCCCCGCAGGGACGCCAAGCGTTTTCTCTGACGTTTTCGCTGAACGTATACGAGCACCAAGCAGCATCAGCACAACTCGTCGAACTCGCAACGGTGAGAATTATTTGTCGTCGTTGGGACACCGCGCGCTTGCTGTTCTCGGCTAACTACGGGCGTACAGGAAGTTACTTGCACGGTCAATGTCAATGCTGAGGACAAACTTGACGTTGACGATTCTATTTCAGCTTCGAGTAGAAACTTTTTTTTTTTTTTTTTTTTTTTTTTTTTTTTTTTTTTTTTTTTTCGAAGACGCATTTTACGAAGTAAAATTGAACCTTGGGAATTGTCGTTTCGAGAATCTTCAATTTCCCGAACGAAAAAAAAAAACGTATCACACGCGCAGCTTTTGTGTGAAGAACTTAACGATATTTTTATTATTCAAAGGATCGCGTATTTAAATTCTTCGACTTTATTGATACTCGTAAACAAATTGTCGTAAAAATATCGAACCAATGCCTCTTCTCTATTGTCCTTACAATAAATAGTAGTTTTACTTTTTTTTCGTATTTATCATTCTGCAACATCGCCAAAAAAGTGTTCTCGAGTTTCAGGGCAGTAAAGTTGAAACGACATACAAGCAAATATTATGCATTAAATATAATAAATTTTAGAATATTACGAATATACGAAATAAAAATAAGATTAATATTTGTTTATCCCCATTATTATAATTTTTGACAATAAAAAATAACAATAATGATATTAATATTTATTTATAATGCTCTATAGTAAATAAACGATAAAAATGTATACATTTTAAAAACGGACTGAAATAAAAAAAAAAAGAACATTTTCTAAAAAATGTAGGATCCATTGGACCATTTTCTAGTTACTCGAGATTTAATTATACGGTCGCGACGCGTATGTTCGGCGAGCGTAAAACTTTTTTTTATTTCTCCCGGTACAGCTCCGTCATTCTGTCCGGCTGTGTACGCCGCACGACTCGGTACTTCGAATTAAGAGATATAGGTAGAGAATGTAACAGCAGTTACTGAACTGCTGCATACAGAGCGCCAAAGCAACGCGACGCTAGTAGCTGGAATAGACTCCGGTTAATAACGCTGCGTCGCCAGAATTCGCCCTTGGAACGCACACACACAATGACGAAAGGCAAAGCCAACGGTGGATGCATTTTCGCGAGAGATAAATAAAGCAAAATTTCGCTGACGCGTGAGAGCCACAAGACGAAAGATGAGTAAATGAAAATGGAGTAACGAGAAAGAAGCGCGGAGAAACGACGAATATCTCCGAATTATCTGTGCGCCCAGACATCGCCGCTAATGTTTAGCCGCTGATTGCAATAATTCGAATCCGAATGCAAAGCTTATCTTAATCGATTTAGCTGATATAGCGCAAGGCAGTGGGCCGCGATTCGAACGCGTATACAATCCGCGAGGTAGTTGCATCAAGCGAGAACAATGGACCAGATATGATTGTCGATTGATTATATTTCGGCTTCGGTTAATGGGAGGAATTCAAGGGATTCGATTTAGTCGGTACACCGTACAGAGGATCCGTATTACGCTTCGCAGCGGGATAGGTTCGTGCGGCGTTGAAGCTCCTGCACTTGCACTATCCCCGCGCGTGGGGGTTGCACCGTAATCGGATTCGTGCGGCTGCACCCGGAATGCTAGAGAGTCCATTGATTGTAGCGACCGCTAAAGCGACTCACCCCTATAGGTAGTAGTACTCCTGCGCGGAGAATTCACCTACTGTCCAAAGACCCTCACACACCTCCCCATCGGATAATCAAACACACAAACGCGCTATAATCCAAATGAGAAACTCCTCCATTAACGGAATTTAACACGATGAATATTGAATTTTTCAACGTTGAAATATCGTTAGCGAAGCTTTTGAATGGAAAATGTCATTAATAAGAGCGATTACGAAGCTTTTGAAAATTCCGGGAAAAAAATACGACATTTTGTAAAAAACTTTTTTAACCCTTCGAAAAATTCAGCGAAAAATGCAAAATTTCTGACAAAAACTTTACGATGCTTTTGAAAATTATGTTAAAAAAATGGAAAATGTCTTCTAAAAGCTTTACGACCCTTTTGGAAATTCTGTAAAATAATAAAGAATGTCTTCGAAAAGCTTTGCGACTCTTTTGAAAATTCAGTAAAAACATACAAAATGTCTTAAAAAAGCTTCACGGTAAAAAAAGTGCAGTATCCTGAAAAATCGCTACGAGTCCCGCTGCCGCTTCCGAGGGATTAAAAAATGTAGAATTCATTTTATGTAGAATCAGATTATGTAGAAACATTTTTATTGACTTACATAATATTTTTATAAAGTTTATTAACTGTATACACCTTTTTAAATATATACCTGTAAACTTCGGAAATGCATCCGTGGAATCACGTGTACGTGATTAATAATATGTGACAGTGGGACCCTTTACTCTTCGAGCTGTCGGGAAGTAGCGACAAAGTTAGGAGTGAATTTTCGGGAAAATTGTGAACATGCAACGACGAGTTAGTGCGACAGGCTGTAACACACGAAACTATCAAATTTCCTCTTCGGGTTTTGCTCGCTAAGAGACTCGTGGATTTGCGCCTGCGGCACGGCAATACAACTTGCGTCGAAGTACAGAGAGAAACTCCGTTAGGCACCGGGGAGAGAGTGCTCCCCGACGACAAACACCCGATAGTGTTCGAAACTAATCGGAATTCGCATAAACACCGCGCTATCCTCAGTGATAACGTTGGCTAATCAATTTGCCATTATCTCGCGTTTGATTATCAACGAGTTTGATTTTGCTCGTTGGCAATTGCTTTATTTTTTGTAATAACGGAGCTCATCTAGACGAGGAAGAACAATCGATGGGTGTAGAGGGCTCGATGGGCGCGCTAACATTTTATCAGAATTTAATTGGCATCACCGCGGAGGGAGGAACGAGCGATAAATATTTGCGTACGATTCGATAGCACGGACGAATTCATCCCGCGAACGCTTCGTTGAGCGTCCAGTATCGCTCCTCCCGTTTTATTATCGAAAGCGATCCGTTAAACAAATAAATGCATCCTCCTTCCCCACTTCATCGTCGACGAATTCAATTTGTCGACCCGCTGCTCGTCGAGCGCGCAGGGATTGACGCGACGGACGGTCAAACAAGCGCGAGAGCGCGAGTTGTCGGCAGTTTGAAGAGTCATCGATTTCGCCCACAGATTCTCCCGTCTATTGTCAAATAAACGAAATTCGCGACGAGGGATGCAAAAAAAGTACAAATTTATCGGGTTTCTTTCCATTTGGAATTAGCATTGTTTCCGGAAATGTTATTACCGCGAGTGGAGCTCATCTCGTTTTACAAAAAAATATTGCGAACGAAAGCCTCGGATTTTCTGTTCTCGCACCTCCACTCTCACATAGTTCTATCTGTATGCAGATTGCGCGAACGGGGAGAGAATCCTCGACCGCAACCACGTAGAGAACGTTACAATCCGCCTTGTTTCCCTCCCCCGAAGGGGTGGTACGCTGCTGGCTTTTCCGAGTAACGAACAGCCACCAGCTAACAAATTGGTTATTGCTTTTTTTTTTCGCGCCCAGTCCTCGTAATCCAATGATCGAACGCGAGCAATGAGATAGAATGAATAATCTCAATTAAGACTTCTTTTTTATTTTTTTTATTTTTTTATTCGCCTAGTGCATTCAAAGCTTAGATCTATATAGGTATACAAAAATCTGTATAATCGATCTGTGGTCTGTATAATCGAATTGATGAATATTTTTTCACAAATTGTTTTTTTTTTTTTTTTTTTTCCGCGCTTAATCCTGATAATCTATTGATCGCACGCGAGCGGATGATATTGAACGAATAATCTCGATTAAATTTTTCAAATTATTTTCGACAATTTTATTTATAGCTTCGATTTATCAAAGTATAAAGTCTGTACAATCGAATCACACAGCATCTCTTAACAAACCGCTCTTTTTTTTCGCCCAATTTCGGTAAATTGAACGGTAAATTGAAAATTTCGTCAATTATTAATTTTATTATTATTTTCGACTAGTTTATTCATAGTTTAGATTTATACAGGTATAAAAACTGTACAATTGAATCAAACAGCCACTGTTTTTCGACTTGTTTGCTCATAGCTTAGATCTACGAAAGTATAAAAATTGTGTAAAATTAAATCGAAGAATTTAATCAAACCGCATCGAGACCTTCCAAGTGGTAAGGTGCGATATCGTCGACTTCTTTCTTCGCGATTTGAATGTCAGTCGGACTCGGTAGCAATTCATTGATTTCCTCAATTTGCTCGATAATCTTCTCGACCGTCGCGGCTTCGACGATTTGCAATACTTGCGTCTTGAATACCTTAGTTATCACGGAAGTGAGCACATTGATCAATCCATCAGCCAAGTGACCCTCCAGTTTGAGTTTAAAATCTCTGTAGATATTGCAAAAACAAAAAAATTAATCACATTACGCAACGACACTTTTATTGTTCCGTGAATCTCGTTAATCGCGCGAAATATCGACGATTTTATAATATCTGAGATCGCGATAAGTTTGAAACGATTTCAAGCGCCTCTCGTTATCGGTGCTTCGTTGCGTCGTGATTACATCGGTATGTTATTATTCGGCATCATACGACCGCCCGCCGATGCAGCGATAAGAAAAATCGTTCGACATGCCTCGTTATTGTGCAATCTGAGACACTTGTTTCTTTTACTCTTGTTACAACAAATCCACGGTGATAGGGGGATATCATTAATATCGTTTTTTTTTAAATTAATTAAATCATCACTTACCCCATCTTAACGAACTCGAAGAATTTCAGATCGATCCTATTTTTCTCGAAATCGTAATCTACGAGGAATTTTGCCGTAATGTCCTCGTAACGACCGTAACAATCGCCTTTGCGATTGTACAACATGTACCTTAGAGAGTACCGATAGCTCAGCTGCGAACGAGAGATACATTACGCGGATATTAATTATTAATTTTTATTCTATGGATAGACGTTAATTAAAGAATAAGTTTATACTTACGTCGAGCATTTCCCAACCCATATTTACGTAGAGAGATATTTTTTTCTCGGAATACTGTAATATAATATCGCCTGCGCGATAAAGGGTCGAGAACTGCTGTAGATAGCCGTGGTGCATATGCAGCTTTGTCTTCAAGAGGCCCGGCTGCGATAAGGAAATAAAAATTCGTGTACAGTAGAAATTCTATTATCTTCATACTAAATGATCCAAATCGTGAATTAGCTTTTTCGATCGCTCAATTATAGAAATATTACAACAATATTGTAATAACGCTCATTTCTGGCGAACCTTTCGGTATTAACATGTTGATTTTTTTGAAGATTTTTTTTTTTTGCAGTTCTGGTCGAAATAAAAAATAATAAAATCGACAAATTTATTAGTTACGTTAACTCATTAGCTGGTCATCAACCAATTAATCGTGTTATATTTTTTTTGCAGTTCTGGTCGAAATAAAAAATAAAAAAATCGACAAATTTATTAGTTACGTTAACTCATTAGCTGGTCATCAACCAATTAATCGGTTGAATCAACAAATTGGTTTGTTAGGCCAACTTATTAATTGGTGCAGCCAATTATTTAATTGATTGGAGACTATTGAATCATCCAATTGGTTGAAGCAACGATTTCTTTTCCGTGTACTCTATGCAACTTCATCTATGAAGCGGTTATGAAATTTCGCCGGTGAACAGTACTTAGCAATAATTCGTCGACCGAAAATAAAGGATTCTATTAAACAGAAGTCATAAAATAAAAGTTCGAAGTTTAAAAGATTTTTTCAGATGTAATTTTTTTATTTTTTTATTAAGTATCTCGTATATGATACCGTTGAGAAAAATTGCATTTTAATTGTCCGAACATTTTATTAGCCGAACTACATTCGGTCTCAATTAATTCGGATAATTGAGATTCTTACATTAATCGTAATATTTATTTTAATAAAATACAATTTTATCGGTGTTCGGTAACTTACCATATGGGAGAGTGGAATTTCAACATCCGGCACTTCCAT
This sequence comes from Buathra laborator, assembly GCA_934046635.1. Lineage (NCBI taxonomy): Eukaryota > Metazoa > Arthropoda > Insecta > Hymenoptera > Ichneumonidae > Buathra > Buathra laborator. The sequence goes on from OW203892.1 coordinate 17,450,853, forward strand.
GGGATCCAATTCATGTTTGGTAATGTAACTCTGAATATGTGGCAATGATGCATCGAAAGCGCGGTTCAGATTCACCTCGTGTACGACTGTCCTCGGTTGCGGCCTGTCGATTACGAAATTAACAAATTTTCACTCTTAATACCTAATGGTTTTTGACTCGAAATAACAAAAAGTTACAATGATTTCAATTTCTTGTCGTACCTATCATTATTGTTTATCGCAGCTTCGTTTTCCTGGGCAAACGCGATCGCCAAAACTGTCGACAGCAAAATAAGACCTTTAGCCAATATCATGGCGAAAAAATGATTACAGAACAATATTCACGAAAGCGATCTACGAGTTCAGAGATCGATCTGACGCGGAAATTGTGAGATACCCGAATTTTTATACTCTTCTGGTGTTTGGTATCATTTTTTTTTGAATTTCTATATCTTATCTATCGCAGCCCAATAAGCGCTACGCAATCGATTACGTTCTTTGTATTTTGTTACCTCCTCCGAACTGTATCTCTCGGTTTAATCACTTAATTTTCCAGCTAAACTCTTTGACGTAATTTTATAATGAATGGACCATTTTAGAGATTTTAGAATCGATTAGAGAAGCAATCGCAAAGGTTTTTTTTTATTTAGTCGTCACGATGTTTTCTTATTTTCCGTTCAAATTGTTACATTTGTCAGGTGGTTCAGCAATCAAGTCAAATGTTTGCTTTCTTTTTTCTGAAAAACTATCGGAGGTATTAACATTTTTTTTTTTTTTACTAAAAGGTGTATTGAGAGTCATACAAAAAAAATTGTCACCAGATATTTAAAAAAAAGGTCTGGAAGAGTATTTTTTAATAATTGTTTGACAATTTTTTTTTGTAAGACTCCGATTATATATCGATCTTTCAGTTACAAAAATCACTTTGTTACCTCCGACAGTTGAGAAGAAAAAAAAATTTAAAGTTTGAATCGGATATCCCCTTATCAAAATCTCGATGAACCCACAGTGAGAATTCACTTCGAGGCGCTTGGCGCTACTTTCGCTCGGATTTTTGGGCCTCAAGTGAGGCCATCCGAGGAAAGTGAGAGTTCCGTGCCAAGGTTACTCTCGTTTTCGTACCCCGTGTTCTTTGCACCGAAGAAAAGAGAGAGTCGAAATCGGGCGGACGGACGAGTCCTTTGAACAAACACGATGCTGTCGATTTGCATTACATAAACACGATTTTTATGATAAATTAAATATAACCAAAAAAAAAAAAGTTTTTCCAATTTTTTTGCTAAACTTTAGGCAAATATTGTTATCGTATTTCGGATTTGCAGCGAAAAAAAAAAAAAAGTTTTCGTAATTATTTCACACGTTTTTTTTTAAATATGTTTTTCATCATTTTGCATAAATATCGCTGTTGAAAAATATAAAAAAATGTTCACTTTTGATAAAATGCAAAAAAACGCAAGATAACGAGAAAAAACTATTCTTTAACGGAGAATAAAGTCAATGAATAACTCCCAGAAACTCCGTAGCCGACAGAAACGGCAAAAATAGCGAAGAAAATAAAATTTCTATCATGCGAACTTTCGACTCTCTTCTGCAGACATCAGATGAGATGGAATCTTCGATAAATCTACGAATGATTAATAGATGCAATGATACGTGGAACATATAGGATTAAACTAAACGAAAAACTCTCGGCAATTGCGCAGTAGACGTCAGAAACGACGAATATACCGAAGAAAATTTAACTTCGATCTCACGAACTTTAGACTCTCCTTTTTATTAGACGTCAGATGAGATGGAATCTTCGCCGAATTTGCGAGTGATTAATGAAAGCAATGACACGCGGCATGTTTGGCCTGATATCAGGAAGATCGATGATGTTCTCTGATTCGATTAATTAAAAACGCATCTGCCGATCGTGGCGGACGTCTCGTTGGTGTATATCGGTACGCGTTACGTGTCGGCGTCGCGAGCTACACGCAAGTGTTTGTGGGTTGTCCGGGGTCAGTGTACGGTGAGCAGAGAGCACACCAGAGTTCGGTACGCCGAACGAGAGTGAGAGTGATGAGGACCCCGAAGCTTAAGGCCCCTTGGACTTCACTTTCGCGGGACACTGAGAAAACGAGACCCTCGACGTTGGCGACTCTCACTTTCACTGCTCGGCCCGATCCGCTGACCCAAAGGACCTCAATTCCACTGTTCTCAAGACCTGCTTTCACTAGTTTTTTGGGTCAGTCCAGTTCACTATTATGTACACAAGTATAGGTATAGTATTACTGTACCGTTAGTGGCCATTTTTATTCTTTTACTCTTCGAATTTTTTTTTTTTTCAAAACCGCATGACGATTCTTCGAAAGTTCCCATATAAATTCACTGAATGATTTAGTCGACATTTTTTTTTAAATCGATTATTTTTTGTTTTGTTGCTTCGAATGTGAGGGCTGCAATCGAACGTACGGCGGCCAAAAACGGTACGTCTACCGTATATCTCGTAATTTACGAACTCATCGTTTCCTCAGTAATAATGATGAAAGGATTTAAATCGGTAAAAATCGCGATATTGATAATTGCAAAATTTTCATACGAGATGTATACAAAAAAAAATTCGAAGAAAATTCAAAATCGTACAAAAAAATCCCCGTCTAAAAACCAATTGCCAATTGGGTAATTAGCCAAAAAAATAAACTTACAATACTTTTGGCCAATTGGATGGTTGTACTGTTTGTATTGCCATTAGTTAATAATAATATTGTTCCGATCTTTAAAAAAAATTAAATCAAAATAAATTTTTTAAATTCCCGAGAAATATTCGCTTGAATAGTCATCTCTGTGGAACAGAATAGATAGGAAAAAAAACGATGGATAATTACTTAGTGAAACACGTTTTATAAAAGAGTATATTTTATTTGATAGCAATAAATATAATAAATCTATAAATGTGAAAATGTATAATCAGTGCGTTTCTAAATGCACTGTAACGATATAAAAAATGTGGCATGTGTATTGAGAGACACGTAAACAATCATTTTATAAAAATGAAAGAACTTCCGATTGAAAAAAGATGTATAGTTAACAAATAGTGCAAAAAAAACGAGTAAATTAACAAATTATTATTTACATGATAGCAGGAGATTTATTAATCATTGTGTGTGTAAATCTTGCGGCTATAATATTCGAATAATAATTCGTTATTTTACCCTTTTTTTTCATAAAATTTTTTTATTATACTCCTTTTTCAGTCAAAAGTTAAATTATCTTTATAAAATCTTTTTCTTATTTTTATTCTTTTTGAAGTGGAATCACAGCTTGCGCGATCGACGATGCGATTTTTATCAATAGGCACGTTTACGATCTTTTTTCAAAGTCATTTATGTCCGCGAGGACACAAAAAATGTTAAGAATACATAAATAATACCGATTCTTTGTGCCCTGAGAGCAGTCGAGCAGTCGAGTTAAAAAATAAGCGCTACCGTTTTTAAATGTAGCAAAATGTTAAAGCAAAATATAATTTCCCGGTATTCGGTTGTTATCGAGTTTCTGGCTGAATAGTCTGCACCGGTCAATCCCCTCGCGTCCAGTGATAATTCCTGAGAAAAAAAGGAAAAAAAAACGTTATTAGAATCTGTAGTCCATTTCTCCGTAAGCCATATCGATCCGATCGATCGAATCGAAAAAAAAAAAAAAAAAGAACGAGTCGTGACATACATAGAGCATTTGAAGGCAAAGCAATTGAATACATGGACTGTATCGCGATGTTGATTCAGCTCATCCCAGTAGGTAAACATGTCGAAATCGTTGACAACTTCATTCAGACATTCGTTAATCAATTCGTTCAAAACTGTCTTTTTCGCTTCCATTAATCCGGACATCCAGGTGCCCACGTAATCTCTCAGCCAGTCATATTTTCCGAAATCCGTATTGTCATCAAAGTTGTGACTGTAAAATATAATATAAATTTATCGTACATTTGTAATATCATATATATTTCGTAATGACGAATAAAGAGAAATAGAGGATAATCCTTACGCAGAAATGATGTACTTGAATTTCCCAAGTCTCAGTAGTATCTCTCCTTCGTTAGTTCTAATCGCCGTTATCGTAATATACGCCTCGTTGTCATCGAGAGTTTCCGTTATCTCTCCCACCTGATCACCGGTACTGGCATTCATCTTGTATTCATCGTAGGAATACTGAAAGTAGTCGCGTGAAAACACAATGAGAATAATGAAATGTAAAAAAAGATATCATAATTATTATTATTATTCTATGAAAGATTTCTTACGTACTTTCCAGTCATCAAAGCCTATCCGGCCGACTATCACAAGTTCGTTTTGACTCCTCGCGTGAACCATAGTATGATCTTTGACGATCATACTATCAATGTCTCCCAACCATCCGGAAGTCGCATTGAATCTGCCAAATGTCTCAGGCAAATGTCTCGGTGCAACCATCACATCGATGTCAGGCATTTCCAATCGTCCCCCGTCCGTTTTTTCCCGCAATTTTTCCGATACTTCCGCGACTATTCTCTTCAACAAATCATCGGCTTTCCTTCGCCTGCGTTCTTCGTGATAACTGTAGAAATATGTATTGTGAAGAGTCGAGAAAAGTCGCGGAAGATGAATCGTATTACTTACTAAAACTGATCTTGCGCGAGTTTATCATTCCATGGTATCTGGGAGCTCACATCCCAAAGCTTATCTCGTAGCGACCAATGAAGAAAGGCACTTGTGCTCTGCCATACAACGTCAGCAATTTTTTCACCGTTACCTACGGAGGAAATAAACGAAATTGTAATGAATCAAACGAAATGAAAATTATTGAATGAAACAAAAAAAATAGCGACTGTAAATACCTTCTCTGTCGAAATCGAGAATACCGATTGAACCATTTGCTTCCCGAGAGTTGAGGATAACCTTCGGCTTGTCTACGAGCTTAAAGTCGATAGCCATGTTTAATATTCCTAAAGCAGTATTGTTCAGGAAGTAACTGGCGATTCCTTCCGCCATCGCAACACCGTAATTGATTCTGCAAAAAAAAATTAAATTTTTTTTGTTTCTATTGTTTTTATATTTTATTTTTTATCGTATTTTTACAAGTCGTAATTAAATTAACTCACTTGAAGGTTCCCTTGATCTGCTCAGGCTTTTTGACGGACTTGTCCTAGGAGACAACGTAGAAATAACCAGCAATCGTTGGAATATCGACCTCGAATTTTACATCATGCGAAAAAACGTTCAGCTCTCCGCTATTTGCCTCCAATGCTCGAAAGGTAAGACCCGGAAGTAATTGTATGTTGTAGAGAACACTGAAAAATCCAATGAAAGTGTTAGTATTTTTTCGTCTGCAATATTTTGCGATAACAGCGGATATAATCATTTTTTACGCACACGAGATGGCCGTGCAGACGAAAAGTTCTGTCCCGTAAGGCGCTCGCGCTTTTGTCCGGTTGACACTGCTCGTCGTCGAGAAACGGAAATGAAAAAGCCTGCAATAGACAATACGATATCAGATAAAATTCGAATACAATATTTACTTCAATTAATCAATTAATCATTTAATTAATGAAATACACAGCCAAAAAATTTAATTCTTGCAAATAAGAATACGTTTTCACCTACAGGAATAAATATGCTTTTATGTAATCAATATTATTCTTGTAAAAAAAAAAATCTTATCTGCAAAAATTCAGTTTTTTGGATGCTGATGACTCTGCTGTGTTTCATTTCACTAACCTGTTTGATGCCATCGTTTAGTCTCGTCGCGAGCTCCTTATTGTACAATCGTTCATCGATTGAATCTGAAAATCGTTCAACATTTTTAAATTTATTTCCCTTCGACTTTAATACAAAATATGTAATTAATAACACGTTCTATGATTTTTGCCATACGATTCCCGCTCCGTTCGTAAAATTTCTATTTTATCAACCGTCGCGGAATTAATTTATTGCGCAAATAATTTATTCAGACCAAAATTTAATGATATTTATGTCTAATTTATTGAATATTTGTGTATCTCGAGTTAGTTGCTCAATTATTTATTATTTATTATCTTATTGGTAAATATCGCACGTCAGTCGGTAAAGCGAATTGCTCGACGCTGAGAGAGTTGCATCAGTGCACAACGGGCGTTACTTCCAGCATTTTTCGGCATCAACGCAGCAGCCAATCTCAGCAGAGTGTTTAGCTTTGCCAAAAAAATTCCACCAAGGCGTGGCCTTGAATACAATTCATGACATTTTTCTGTCGCCTTTTAGCGCAATCGTTGCTTTGTGAAGATTCATGTTGCACGAGCACAATTATTGCATTGCCAACATTTCAAAATAGTATTATCGAAAAACACCGGCTTCTTGTCGTTTTTTAATTAGTTTTCTATTCGAATAATAATCGACATTAGTGGATAATTAAATCAACAAATGCGAAAAAATCATTTAACATTAACAATCAACATAAATAATTGCGAGAAAATAATTTTGGAAAAATATATTTTACAGAGTACGTTAATTTCTCGAATTCCGCTTGAATACCCGACGAAAAAAAATCAGACTAAAAATAGAAATTTCTCGGGAATTTTTTTTCGATCAGCTGACTGGTTGAAATTAGACTCAAGCGTTTTATTTTGACGCTCGTAACAAGATAAATGAAGACTGATCATGACGCTACTGCTTATCTTTTTTAAATTAGTCTTTCCACTTGTCTCTCGTCCGCTGTAACTACTATATGACTAATTTCAAAGAAGTCTGCTGCTAGGCACCTTTTAAAGTAATCGTAATCGCAAGATACTCGTTTGATAACGAAGAAAAGATGCAATAACACTATTGTGATAGAGAATCCGAGATCAATGGCAGATACGTAGGTATTTACCGTTATCGAGTTCCATAGCAGAGCAGTGCGATCCTCTCTGTTCAAAGTTTCAGTAGAAACTGCCCTGCCGGGCCGCCACGCAGCCTCATAAACCGGCTGAATCCTCCATTGACTCCGCTCGACCACCTTTCCGATGAGTCGATGGGATTTCCCAAATGCGCAACACGAATATCCACAACAACACTTTGTTGACGATAGTAGTGCAACGCTCTCTCCCACGTTATGTAAATTATTTCGAACTTTTTATATTAAGATGCATAAGCATTTGTTGACGTCTATACGATCGAATATTCCGACAACAGACGCAGCAGACTTCGTGTTAAAAATACGGTTACAGCAACAGGTTTTGCAAACATTCCAGAGACGGAATTACCAAACCATAACAAATCGTAAATAAATCTCTCATTGCATTGTTTATCTCTGCATCCTAATTTGTTATCGAAAGTATGGTAGCAAATATAAATACCACCTCAGCACTACAGTTGCCGAAACGTATGCAGATAAGGAAGAAAACATTCCACAGCTTTGTTATCAATTACTTACACTCGTTATTCTATTCTTAATAAAATAAAACAGATTTTATAGAATATATATTGTCATTTGTTTTTACAGAAAATATTTTTTTTTCGTAATATTTGAAATAATAGAATTTCTTTTACATTTTGTTACATTCGGATATACATTTTATTGGATGACCAGGACGCCGATATAAATGATCGAATGCCTGAATTTTTTTACAAAAAATTTTATACCGATAAGAAAAAATAAAAGACTCAGACCGGAAATTGGCAAATTCTCCCTTTAATGTAATTACAGTATATAAATCACCGCGGCATTAAAAAAAAAACTTCCACTATGCATATCCAGAGCGATGTAATAGGCATTTATGTTTCGAGATTACAACTTCACCCGGCCATTGGTTATTAAATCATCGACTGAATCGTTGTCACCGAAATCTTGATAGACGCTGTCCGCCTCATAGTCACAGAAATGATGAGGTTTCTACTAATAATAGCTAAGTGACAATGTCATTGGCATCAATAATCGACGTGTTATCGTTCAAGAGCGAGTGTCGTCTTATCAGCCGAAAAGTATGACGAATAAAGCGGCGAAACAGATTATTGACGGACTAAGATTTAGTAACAAAACCGTTACTGCCTTTTTACTTTCTCATCCATACGAAATATGAAAAAGAGAAAGTATTGTAACCGCGAGAAAAAAACACGCCAAATTTATGGACTAAATAACTCTTTTCAACATGATGAAATGAAAAAAAAAATCTTTCCTCACTTTTATCCTCATAATTGTGCCCCAATCTATCGTATTCCATGACCCAAATAGTTTTTTTTTGCTGAAAAGTACTTCAAAAAAAGGATTTTCCATAGATGTCTGTCCGTCTGTACGTACGTATCAAATTTTATGGCGTAGACACAATAACTTTCCGCAGACATTTTCTATCGCTACGAAACTTTGAACATAAATTCTATATGCGGAGTATGAGTTTGGTATTGAAATTCAGAGTTTTCCCTCCGCATTTACTAGTTATTTGCCAGCGATGTGCAAAATTAAAAATTAAAAAAATTCTAAATTGCCATAACTTATCAAAACGTAACTAGTAAATGTGGAGGAAAAACTCTGAATTTCAATATCTAACTCATACCGCACATGTAGAAGATATGTTGCAAGTTTCACAGCGATAGAAAATGTTTACGTAAAGTTATTGTGTCTACGCCAGAAAATTGTTTATCTGTCTGTACATATATATCAAATTTTCTGGTGTAAATACAATAACTTTGTACAGACATTAATAAAAACTATGAAACTTAGTACACATGTTCAACGTATACAATCTGAGTTTGGTATTGAAAATCAGATTTTTTTGACACGTGAAATAAAAAGTTTTTGAGGTTATACAGACATACACAGTTTTTATCACATACACCATGTTTCATTGCAATAAAAATCATCCTTGCAATAAAAAATCAAATTGTGAACTAAAAATGTGCACATTACATTTCTCAATAACATTAATAAAGAAAAATAAAAATTACGGAAAAACATCGCGAACTGTCAAACTTTTGCTATTTCTAGAGGTAACGTCTATAGATCGATCTTCAACCGCGAGAGGCGTGATCGACGCCAAAAGTTCGACTCGCCACCTATGGTTTGTAACATAATGTTCAAACATTTCAGCGGCAAACGCTGATTGTAAGTGATCAACAAAATTTTAACAAAATTTGAGTTACAATTATGAGGACATTAATATCAACACAATACTAACTTCACGCCATCAACAACTCGGATGAGAAAGTCACGAGTTGCTAAACGCCAGTAGCAACTGCTTCGTGTCCAATTTTTTCATATTGTTGTCTACTGCGTAAATTAATACTCATTTTATATGAAATGAAATTCATATAATGAAATAATGCACCCAAAACAGAATGGTATTATGTTACTTCTGTGTTATTTATTGTTGGATTTATGGACCACGCGAGGCAATATTTTTTTCCAAAACTGGATGAAAAATTAGCCTAATTTTTCGAACGATGTTCTCTCGCGATTCCTAAACGGAAAAACATTTCGGTAATCTTGATGATCACTTAAGAGAGATACTATCCAAATTGAACATTTATTTCATCAATATAAAAACAGTACAGGTGCTGTAACAGGTGCTAAAAACAGTCACTGCTGCATTATAATAAAATATCGCTATGCGTATCCAGAGGAACATAATAGACACTGTAGATTCGGGATTACATATTTCTCTATCCATTCATTGTAGAATTCGCTGAATCGTTTTCGCTGGCATCTTGATAGTCGCTGCCTAGTTTTCGCAACTATAAAAATGATGCCACTTCAAGAAATAATGAATAGCTGCATGAAGACGTTACTAAAAGCAATAATCAATGTGTTAGCGATACAAAGTAAACATTGTTTTATCAGCGAAAAATAGTAGAGCAGAAATCGGTATTTACATACAAGACAGATTCGCGACGATTTACTGATCGCTATCACGGCATAACGAAACCAATTGGACGTGGGAGAGGATTCATATTTACGGTCGTATGATTTAGTTCATCCCAAAAGGCAAACAAATCAGCGTCAACGAGAGCTTCGTTCAGACAGTCGGTGATTACTTTATTCAGAATTGGCTTTCTTGCGTCCATTAATCCAGACATCCAGTAGTTTACGTACGTCTGCAACCAGTCGAAATCGTCGGCTCCCGTAATTTCCATATTCGTGTTGCTATAATACACAAGTGATTATTTGTAACAAATATAATTTGCAATCGTCATTATAATAATAATAAGTAATAATATAATGATTCTTACGTAGCATTGATATATTCGAATCTTCCATTTTTAACTTCTGACACTCCGTAACTGTTTCTAATCGCCGTTATCGTAATGACAGCCTCGTTGTCATCGAGAGTTTTAATGATTTCTCCCCTACCATTGCCATTATTGGTCTCAACCGTGAATTCGTCATAGCAATACTGAAAAAATCGTAAGGCGATAACATCACAAGAATAAAAAAATGTAATCATTTCAGTCTGAAATTATTGTGATATTAACTTTCCAGTCATCAAATTGTAATTGTCCAACTATCACGAGTTCGTTTTGGTTCTTCGCATGAACGGCAGCATCGGTAACATTTATAGTAGTCACGTTTCCCAACCATCCGGAAGTCGCCATGAATCGGCCCCATGTCTCAGGGTCCTCTATCGGTGCGACCATCTCGTCGATATTCGGCATCTGCAATCCTCCATCATTCATTTTGTCATTCAATGCTTTCTTCACCTTCTCGATTAGTCCATTCAACAGATCGGTGACTTTGCTGCGCCTGCTGGTCTCGTGGATTCTGTAAAAAAACAAATGATGATTCGGAATCGATAATACCACGAATGGCGATTGAATTACTTACTTAAACTGGGGAACCCCCATCTCATAATTCCACGACATTTTGGAGCTCATATCCCAGAGTTTGTCCCGAAGTATCCAATAAAGTAGGGCGTGTACGCTCGGCCACAAAACTTCCGCGACTTTTGCGCCGTGAACTGTACAGGAAACGACCAAATTTGTTATACGTTAGTAATCGCTATATTCCCGTTGAAAAAAAATCATAGTACCTCCACTGTCGGAATCGAATGGACCCATCGAACCGTCGGCTTCTTCAGGGTTCAGCGTGACACTCGGCTTTTCCATAAGTTCAAAGTCCATAGCCATGTTTGATATCCCTAACGTTTCATCGGTCAATACGAATCCTATGATTCCTTTTGCGATTGCCGAATGATAATTAATTCTGAAAAAAAGTGCCATTTTATTATATATTTAATAATAGGTATTATTAAAAACAACGATAAACGCACTTGAAGGTTCCGGTGATGTGCTCAGGCTTCAGACTCTTATCTTCGGAAACCACGTAGAAGAAACCACCGATTGTTGGAATGCCAATTTCGAACTTCGCTTCCTGTGTAAACACATTAAGATCCCCAGTATTTGCTTCCAATGCTTGGAAAGTAAGTCCCGGAAATAATCTTATGTCATGGAGAACACTGAAAATTTCGAACGAAATTTAAAATTTTTCTGTTTTTGCGAGGATTCGTTAAACAGATTTTAATATTTTTGTAAGTACACGAGATAACCGTTCAGGTTAAACGTTCTGTCCGGGACAGCGTGCTTACTACCGTCCGGCTGACAGACCCCTTCCTCCCAAAACGGGAAACTGAAAGCCTGAAAAAAAAAAAATCATTATTTGTAATGATCACATCATACAAATGTGTAATGAAATATTCAACACTTAGAGAATTAGTGAAATACAGAATACTCTGATTCGTAGTTTTTTAAACTGACCTCTTTAATACCATCGTCTAGTTGCGTCCCGAGCTCCTTGTTATACACTAGTGGATCACCCATATCTGAAATTTATTCTTATTTATATCTTTTTTACGCTCAAATATAGAATGCGTATTTGATAACGCGATCTGTCGGCGGACCAAATGTATCCCGCGCTATTTGTAACGGTTCTACTTTATCAACAATCGCAAAATCAATTTGTCTTTTAGGTTTTTATTCAAAACGAAGTTTACGCATTAATGATATTTTTAATAAATCGATTTCTTGTTCGTGAAACTCATTTTAATTGGCAGTCAACTATTGTTAATTATAATTATCACACATTCGTCAATTCGGTGGGTAAAGCAAATTGTTTGAAGTTCAGATAGTAATGCGACCTGCGACTATTCTGGGAGCCGGCGTAAGTGGCGTTAACGAATACAGACCGTTATTCGTGGCGAATCAGTTGCTTTGACAATTTTTTTATATTCTGCATTATAGAGATTAAAAAAAACTCGAAGTCATAAAAAAGACGCCGTAATAAAATTGTTTGAATTAATATTAGGCGAATGTCTAATTTGTAGACACTGACTTATAGCTATAACACACCGTTTAGTTGCGTAACGTGAACTTTGTTGTTGGAGGTTTCAGTAGAAACTGACGGCGCTGGGTAGCCGGATTAAACGGGGCGGTCCAGCATGCAGTAAGCCGTCTCAGTGGGAATTTCCGACGATAAAACAGAAAAAAAACCCACGAACTATTTTTTGCAGGGATTGCAATACAATACTTCTTACATTTTTATTGTAAACACTTTTAAAATATTCGCACTGAGGTGTATTTATTAGCACAAATTGCACGTCATTATGCAATATTTTACAATAAAAAAAAAATTTCGCAATTCCGTAATTACTTACGAAACATATTACCAAAAGATAATATTTTATTTCGTTATTATGATCGGTATATAAATCATTGACACGTTATAAAAAATTTGCATATCCGGTGTAATGTAATAGGCTCTCCCGCTTTGAGTTTACATTTTTATCCACTTATTGGTCATTCAGTTGCCATTTCAGTAGTTTTCATTGGGGTCTTGATAATCGCTAATCGGCTTACAATTATTGATGAAGAACAGATTTAATTACTTTGTCAGAACACCTTCCAGTATCTTTCAGTTTTGTAAACTCTGTCCAGTAGGCAAACAAGTCGAGATCTACGAGAGCTTCGTTCAGACAATCGTTCATTAGTTTTTTGATATTTGATTTTTCTGCGTCCATTAATCCAGACATCCAGGAGCTGACGTATTCCTTCAACCAGTCCTCATTGCTGACTCCCGTCATATCAGTAGTTATATCGCTATAATAGCGATTAGTTACAAGTAATTTTCCATGTAAACTATTTTATTTATAACAGTGGATATAGAGAAATATCGGATGATCCTTACGGTGGCTCGATGTATTCGAATCTCCCGCGTTTCGTTATTATCTTTCCCTCGTCAGTTTTAGTCGCCGTTATCACAATAAAAGCCTCATTTTCATCGAGTTTTCGAATTATCTCTCCCGTTCTGTTGCCATTATTCGTCTCGAGAGTGTATTCGTCGTAACAGTACTGAAATAAATGCAAGTTGATAACATTACAAGAGTGAAGAAACGTTCCAATATATTTCTGGGCGATTATCATACGAACTCTCCAATCATTAAATTTTATCTGTCCAACCATCACGAGTTCGTTTTCGCTCCTGGCGTGAAGGGCTAAATGCTCGTAACTAGAGTTTATTTTAAAAAGCCCGAGAGTACATTCATTAGCGATAACACTGGCAACATTTCCCAGCCATCCGTAAGTGGCCCTGAATTTTCCCCGTGTCTCAGGTTTGTGCGCAGGTGCAACTATCATATCGATGTCAGGCATCTTCAATCTTCCGCCTTTCGTTTTTTTTCTCAATGATATCTTTATTTTCGTGATTATATCGTAAAACAGTTTTGAGAGCTTGTAGCGTCTGTTTCTTTCGTGAAAACTGCAGAAAAAATTATAATTCAAATTGAAGACAATTATTAAGAGTAAGTAAACGACTTACATATACTGTTCACGAGGAATACGCTCGTTCCACGGTATTTTCAAGACAATCTGATAGATCTTTTTCCGGAGTATCCAATAGAATTGAGGATGTAGACTTTGCCACAAAACTTCCGCCACTTTTGCGCCGTTAACTATTCAGGGAGCGATTATAATTTTAATAAATAAAATAATGTGGTAATCGAAGGAAATAAAAAGCTATTGATACAGCTACCTGTTACGTCGGATTCAAATGGACCGATTGAACCTTCGGGTTCGTCAAAGTAAAGGGCAACCCTCGGCTTTTCGAAAATTTCAAAATCCATAATCATATTTGTTATTCCGAGAATAAAATGATAATTCAGGAAGTAATTCGTAATTCCTTTCGCGATTGCAGTGTCGTAATTGATTCTGAAAAATGTTCGACAGTTTATTACTCTATCGACATAAAGATTAATTCAATATACGCACTCAAAGGTTCCTTCGATGTGCACAGGACTCTCGACATTCTTGTCTTCGGTGACTGCGTAGAAAGAACCACCTATTGCTGGGATGTCGATTTCAAATTGTACATCCTGCGTAAAAACGTTGAGATCTCCCGTATTTACCTCGACTGCACGAAAAGTGAGACCCGGGGATAATTTTATTCTATGAAGAACACTGAGAATTTTAAGTAAAAATTTAATATTTTATCATCCGCAAGAACGTGTCTTATACATATATGTTACTATTTTTTACGCACACGAGATAACCGTTCAGGTGGAAAGTTGTGCCGGGAATTGCGTGCGCGGTAACGTCTGACTTGCAGAGCTCGTCCACGGAAAATGGTAATGTGAAAGCCTACGTGGAACAAGGATTATCGTATAAACTTCGAATACAATATTTACTGATTAATTGATTAGTAAAATTCAGTTAAAATGTGTTTATAGTTAATTTAACTAACCTTCTTAATAGCTTTGTCTAATATCGTTCCGAGCTCCTTGTTGAACAATTTTTCGTCGCCCATTTCTGAAATTCATTTATTTACATTCTTCTTACACGTCTATACAGAAAATTGTATTTGCTTTGTAGTAAATTTTCGTAAAATTTCTACATTATCGACCGTCGAGGGATGAATTCACTTTGCAAGAACGCCTAATAACATTTCTGACTAAGCAATGCTGTTTCCGAATCAGTCGTTTTGGATGCAAAGTATTTATTAAAAATTAATTATTCCGGTAAACATCGCATTTTCATTACTCCGTCGGTAAACAAAAAACACACAATGCGTGATGCAATCTGGCGTAACTTACGGTTCTTGGGGTCTGCACAGCCGGCGTTACTGGCGGCGGTTCAGCTGTTTTGACAATATTTCGATATATCATTGATATGCGACAAAAATGCCGACGATATATGCGTAAGATTGACGAAAAGACACAATTACACTGTTACAGAAAATACTATATTAGACGAACGTTAAACATAGTAAAGGTACTTACCGATATCAAACTGCCGAACATGCAGCGCCACGATACTTATCGTTTGACGTTTTATCCAAAACTGACAACGGTAGTCTCAGTAAACGACTCGATCCACTGACCTGACGCAATGGGAATTCCCAAGAACGAAGCAGAAAGAAATAATAAATTACAAAGTATTTTAGTCGAGTAAAATTGCATCAATGGTAACGTAAAATTGAAACAGTTATTCGAATTTTTTAATTATTTAATTGTTTTATTATTACAATTACTATTATTTTACATATTTCATGGCGCGCATTACACAGCCTGATTTTGACAACGAATCTATGAACTTTAAGATCAGAAAGATAAATTCTCCGCGCACCAACATTTATAGAAAAGTGTTAACAGATTTCCCATAAATTAAAAAGATGACATCAAGTCGTGACATATTATTAATAAAATGTAACTATACAAAATTTAGGAATCTGACTTCGCGTTATACTTTGTTGTTGACAATATGACTGCAATAGTGACGATTTTGTAATGAGATTTGTAGTTTTGCGCGTTACCAATCGCTTCTATTAATAATTCTGTTTTCGATCGAATAAAACTTTTATTACCGAGTTTTACTCACTATTTTTTTTGTGCTCACGAAGTTTATACTGCTAAAAGCGGATCTTTTAAAAGTTGTATCATAAACTGACTTGATTTTCAGAAAGATATTAACTTACCTATTGATTTTGAAACGGAATAATAATTCGCAAATATCAATAACCGTTCGACAGACATGTTATTCAAATAGAACAATTTATTTCGCAAATATAAGAATTGTCGTCTTAAATATAAATTTTAACTTATCGTAAATATAAATTCTCATGGAATTACAAAAAACATTCCCAAGCCATGTAAGGCGGAGCTCCGGGCGAGTTATCTTCGTCATCGGTCCATCTGTCATCCGATTCATATTCTAATTCGTCGTCATCTTCACTTGAATCTCGAGACCTCGCATTTTCCTGTTTTTAATATAATAATATGAAGGAATATTTAAATTATTTTTTCATATGAAAATTCAGATTACGTACGGCTTTCAGCTCATCCCAATATCCAAACAAATCAACGTCCACGAGAACATCGTTCAAACAATCGTTCATTATTTTATTCAAATTTGGTTTTTCGTCCTCCATCACTCCAGACATCCACGCGTTTATGTATTTCTTCAACCAGTCAAAATCTCCGAGTCGTGTAATGTCGTTAAAAAAATTTCTATAATGAAGAATTATATATTTTTTTCATCAGCTATTGTTTATCATAATATATTTTGTAAAAAATCATTTGAATCGAGAAACAATGAACTGAACTCAGAATCGATGTATTCGAATCTTCCATTTTTCAGTACGGTATCTCCTTCCGCAGATCGAATCGCAGTTATCGTAAAGAACGCCTCGTTGTCCCGAAGTGTTCCAATTATCTCTCCCTTAGCACTGCCGGTATTACCCTTCATCGCATATTCATCGTAGGAATACTGAAAATAGGGGCGTCAAAAAAAATAACAATAAAAAAAAAACGATCGTACTTGTGATCGAATTTTGTACGTACTTTCCAGTCGCGAAAATGTATTTGGCCCACTATCACGAGTTCGTTATCGCTTCTCGCATGAACGGCTGTATGACCGTTAACGCGCATACTAGTCACGTTTCCCAACCATCCGGAAGTCGCCTTAAATCGGCCCCATACCTCGGGATCGTTTCGCGACGCGACCATCACATCGATATCGGGCATCGGCAATCGCCCCGCTTTCGTTTTCTCATTCAATTTTTTCCTTAGCTTCATGACTATTTCATTCATCAATTGGTAGAGTTTCGCCCGCCTGCGTGTCTCGTAAATTCTGTAAAAAAAATATATGTTTCACAGTCGAAATAATCGGGAAGTATAAAAAATCTATTTACGTAAACTCTTCACGTCCACACCGAAAAGACCATTGAATTCTCCAACTCATTTTCGAAAGCTTATCTCGAAGTATCCGATAAATGAGGGAACGTACACTCGGCCACATAATTTCTGCCACTTTTGCACCATTCCCTGCGTAGGGAGTGAAAAAAAGAATGAAAACGATTATCATAATCGGGAGACCAGGAAAAATAATCAATGAAGGTACCTTCTCTGTCAGAATCGAGTTCACTCATTGAGCCGTCGAGTTCGTGAGAATAAAGTGTAACCCTTGGCTTTTCATCAAGTTGAAAGTCAATAGCCATATTCGTTACCCCCAAGTTTTTGCCGTCCAGAAAAAAACTGTTTATTCCTTTCGCGATAGCGGTGCCGTATTTGATTCTAAAACAAAAAGTTTGCGTTTTTACCACATTTTATTTACATAAATGTCCAATAAATGGTATTTACTTGAAGGATCCCCTGACGTGAACAGGCTTCGCGCTCTTGTCTTCGGATACCACGTAGAAATAGCCACCTATCGTGGGAATGTTAACTTCAAACTTCACATCCTGCGTAAAAGTGTTTAGATCTCCTGTATCTGCGTCCAATGCACGGAAAGTAATACCCGGAAATAATTGTGTGTTGTAAAGGACACTAAACATTTAAAAAAACATTATAATTTTTATAAATGTATAACGAGCCGTAATGTGTTATAGGGATATTATAATGTTTCGCGCACACAAAATAATCATTCAGGTGGAAAGTCCTGTTGGCTACATGGTGCGCCGTATCATCCGGCATACATTGTTCTTGCGCGTAAAATGGCCATGCAAATGCCTAAAATTACCATTATTATTTCGTTTAGAATTCTAATGCAAAGTCGAATTATTAAACGATCGTAAAAATGAAGGTATCTGTTATACATATGCATTTAGTTGAACAAACCTCTTTGATGCCGTCGTCTACTCTATTTTGGACCATCGATCTATTCATGCGTCCTGTAGACATTTCTGAAAATTTTATAAATAATTAATCTTGCATTGCAATCGAAAATACGTATTTAACAACAAAATACATATTTTCTTACAAATGTTTCCGGCGCCATTTTCAACGTTTCTGCTTTATCAATTACTTTATTATTCAAAACTGTTGCTAATGACTTTTTTCTAACTAAATAACTCCTTACTGATGCCAATGTTTTTGGGGTTTAATCGTTATTAATTGTAATGATAAATATTACACATTTATTACTCCGTCGGTAAAACAAATTATTTGAAGTTGAAAGTGTGATGAAATCTGTTACTACTTTGGGAACACCGCCGCCGGCGGTACTTGTGGCGTATCAGCTGTTTCGCCTATCATTCGATATCTCAAGGCTATGAGAAACGAATAATAATCTCCACGATATTCACGTCAAAGTTTTAAATAATATACAATAGTCGTATTGTTAAAGACGATGTAAAGCGAATGATGTTGGTACCTACTGATATTAAACCAGCTGACTGCGTTGTTGGACGTTGTTGCACGATCCTCGTTCTTTGACGTTTCAACATAAACTAACAGTACGGAGCCGCTTCGTTCAACTGGTCGTCGTCCCGTAAGCAAAGCTGACTCAATGGGAATTCCCAACAACAAAACAAAAAAATAACAGGACTTAAAACTTTCATGCGGTGGAGTAAGAAATGCAACAATAATGATGCAACATTCCTTAACATTTTTTTGCAAATAATGATAAAATTCCGAAATTTAGCAATTCGGTTGAAAATGAAAATTCGACTCGCAACAAGTGTTTCAGTAAGAATAATTTTTTTTTGAAACCAGTATAAGCTTTGGTAGAGATTGATAAAAAATTGGTTAACCAATTTTTAAGTTTGTCAAGCGATAAAAAAAATGCAAAAGCACGAAGTAAATCTACTGTGCATATTTTTCTGACCCAATATTCTATTCCAATAACAAAATCGTTAACTATATTTTCTCGCATCGCTATCTAAATAAAACTCTCATAATGAAATATGAATATGCAAAATAAAAACCGGGGATATAAATAATTGATCAACCGATATATTATTCAAATAGTTTATTTCGTAAATATAATAACTATAATCGTGAAAATCACTATTTAATTGTTCTGGAAATAGAATTTAATGCGGCAGTCAAAAACAGTTTCATTGGTGAATACTTTATCTTGTCGCAGGCGCATTGTCCATTATCGTGATTTTGGCAGAATCATCGTCACTGTCATTTTGAAAATTTCTACTCGTCTCAACGGTTGTAAAAATGATGTCGCGTCCAGTAATCATTGAAAAAAAGGGTAAAAAATCTATTGCAATCGATAGTAAATGTATTATCGGTGAAGAACAAATTAATTTCATCGGTCGTAAAGATTAGTGGAATTGTACACAACACCCATTCGTAAAAATTTACGAAGCAACGCAAGGGGACCGAGTATTGTTCAATTCCTCCCAATAAGCAAAAAAGTCGACATCTACAAGAAATTCGTTCAGATAATCACTGATTATTTTATTCAAAGCCGGTTTTTTTGCCTCCATTAATCCACACATCCAGTGAGGTACGTAAGAAGTCAGCCAATCGGCGTGATGATATTCGTGTCTTGTGACATCAGTATCAGCTTTGCTGTGGTAGAGAATTTTTATAAGAGTTTCATCGTATCAATTGTCAATTATAATGTATAAAATCGTCAGTCAAGAGAAACGGCGCTTAATACTTACGTCGCGTAGACGTACTCCAGCCTTCCGTGATTCACTGTCTTTCCATCATCAGTTCTAATCGCCGTTATCTTAATAAAACCCTCATTGTCATCGAAAGTGTTAATTATCTCTCCCGTGATATCGCCATTTTTAGACAGAAACGTATATTCATCGTAGTAATGCTGTAAAAAAAAAAACGATAATAACTAAAACAAGAAAAAATGAATATAAGAAAATGTTTCATAGTGGATTTCATACGCACTCTCCAATCATTAAATTTTGTGTGTCCGATTATCACGAGTTCATTTTTGCTCCTCGCGTGAACGGCAGCATATCCGTCAATCTTTATACTAGCGACATTTTCTAACCATCCCGATGTCGCCTTGAATTTGAACCATAAACCAGCTGTGTGCATCGGTGAAAGCGTCACGTCGATGTCAGGCATTCTCCATCTTCCTCCCTTCATTTTCTCCCTCAATGCTCTCTTTACCTTTGCGATTATTTCACTCAATAGATCGGTGATTTTGCTGCGTCTGTTTTTCTCGTCGTCACTAAAAATAATGATAATTCACGATCGAGAAAATCATGAACAGTAAATGAAATACTTACATAAACTGATCAGGAAAGATATATTTATTCCGAGGTATTTCAGAGCAGACATTCCTAATTTTATCCTGAAGTATCCTATGGAGTACAGAATGTACGCTCGGCCACAAAACCTCCGCAACTTTTGCACCGTTAGCTGTACAGCGATTGATCAGAACATTACAATTCAGGATAATAATCGAAGATAAAAAAATAGACGTTATTTATTATAATCACCTGCTGTATCGGAATCTAGAGGACCCATCGATTGGCCATCTTCTTCAGGGTAAAAGGTAACCTTCGGCTTTTCCATAAGTTCAAAATCGACAATCAAATTCGTGATTTCTATTTCGTAAGTATCTTTCAGGAAGAAATTCGCGATGCCTTCCGCGATAGCAGTATCGAATATAATCCTGAAAAACATTCGCTACTTTAGAACGTTAATAACAAAACTATCGATTAATTTTTCTCACTTGAAAGTGCCTCTGATGGGTGATTCTTTCTTGTCATTCTCGCCTTCGGAAACCACGTAGAAATAACCACCTATCAGTGGGATATCGATTTCGAACTTTACATCCTGCGTAAGGGCGTTGAGATCTCCCGTATTTGCCTCCAATGCCCGGAATGTAAGACCCGGAAACAATCTTATAGTATGAAGGACACTAAAGATTTTTAATAAAAATTCAATATTTTTGCATCGATTGAAGCTTTTAATAACTGTAAATGTTATCATTTATTTCGTACACAAAATACCCGTTGAGGTGGAAAGTTCTATCAGGTATATCATGTTTGCTATCATCCGGTTTACACTGCTCATCTGCCCAAAATGGGAATGTAAAAGCCTAAAACCAACACCGGCACACCGTATAAACTTTACAAACAATATTGTCAGATCAATCGATTAGTAAAATACAATTAATGTACGTATTATTATCCGTATTGAATTCAACTGACCTTCGTAATAGCATCATCCAATATTGTTCCGATTTGCTTATTGTTTGGTACTTTCCACATATCTGAAATTCATTTACGTACTTTTTACTTCCTAAGCTCTTACATAGAATAATGTATTTAAATTGAATACATTTTTCTTTAAGTTTCTACTTTATCGACCGCATGCATACATACTTATGCACTTTACTGTTAACAAGAATAACGAAAGGCACTGCTAACTATCAAATTCCGTGCCGATGCCACTCGTTTTAGTTACTCAATTATTATTAATAATACCGGTAAAAAAAAAGTTACTTACTTTCTTTACTGTGTCGGTAAAATAGGTCGCTCTAAGTTCAAAGAGCGACGAAATCTGCTACTACTGTGGGACATCCACAGCCGGCATTACTCGTGGCGTATCAGCTGGTTTAACGATCATTTAATTTCGCAATGCTACTAGAAACAAATAATCTTCAACATACATTCGTCAAAGTCGTAAAAAAGATACTATAATAGTTTTGTGAAAAATGATATATTACGAAAATCAAATATGTAGGCCAAAAAAAAAAAATATGTAGGCCAAATATGTGTGTCATTTACCTATATGAAACCGCCAGCCGGCGCATTAAGATCCTCGTTGTTGGACGTTTCAGTGGAAACTGACAGTGAGGTGCAGTCTCATTTATCGGGTCGACGTACCGGCGTACAGTAAACTGACTCAATGGGAAATCCCATCGATGAAACGTAAACAAAACAGACCTGAAAATATTCTTCTGATGCAATATTATTTCAAACTTGAAAAAATAATAAATAATAATAATAAAATTAATAATCTTTTACTATCATTTAAAAATAACAATAAAACAACGAATAATTTGGAAATTACTTAAATAACAATTATTTTCTAATAGTCATTAACTACATTTGACTTCCAACTTTTAAGCAGTTTTTATAATACCGAATAATAACATGCGTGTTGATTTTTAAAAATTGAATAGAGAAGGTTAATTATTTTTCGAAAAATAATTTTATACTCTTAATATTATATATAATATATATGTATTAATCGTTTCTAAAGTTAAAACTGTTGTTTAATTTGTAAAAGGTCTTTACCTGTAACAAATAAATATTCTATCTATTATATATAATATATTTAAAATTATATAAAATATATTATGCATTTTTTTTATGGTCCAATATATTGAATTATATTCTTTTTTTTTTTAAGTAAGTTTCGCATATGCTTCGTCTTTACACGAGTTTAATTAAACTTATTTATTTTTTACCGATCGATTCTTACGACCGGATATCTTTGCAGAGAATAATGAAAAATATTTAATATTTGCTCCTTCAAAACAATCGACTAAATGATAAGATTTCATTGAAACTTCAACCAAAGTAGAGGATTAAAAAATCGAAACATACCGAGGCATTGTCGAAATAGAATATTTTATTTTATAATTAACAGTGTACAAAAAATCGCTCACAATATAATGAAATTTCGGTTGCGCATATGTTGAATAACGTGAAACACACTTCAGCTTTAAGATTACAAGATGTCCCATCCATTTGTTATCGAACTTCCGACTGAATCGTCTTCACTATCGCTGTAATGGTCGTTGTCCGATGGATCGCTTTCATCGTCAGTCGAGTTCTGAGACATCTAGTTTTTCGTATCATCAGCGTGATAATTAATTTTCAAATGCTTCAACAATATATTTGTATAAAAAATGCAAACATCCTGAGAGTTTCATACATCTTCGGATCCTTTAGTGTACACATCGTCCCAATAGCCAAACAAGTCGATCTCTTCGAGAACTTCGTTCAGACATTTGTTAATTGTATCATTCAAAGTTGGTTTTCCCGCGTCCATTAATGCGGACATCCAGGTGTTTACGTAGTCCTTCAGCCAGCCGAACTCACCGAGTTCCGTAACATCATTATTAACGTTACTATAATGGAAAAGTGATTCTTGATATCGAATATACGTAATAACGATCAATATAACAGTAATACTGCATTATCCTCACGTAGCATTGATGTACTCGAATCTGCCGTATTTCCGTGTGACCTTTCCGTTTTCATCCCTTATCGCCGTTATCTCAATGAAAGCGTCGTTGTCGCCGAGAGTTCGAACAATTTCTCCCATCGCGTTTCTGCCATTACCTTCCATCGTGTATTCGTCGTAGCAATACTGAAAATAGTCATTCAAAAAATACAATAAGAATAAAAAAAAGTATCAAACATTTTTTCTTACGGATTGACACACACTTTCCAGTCGTTAAAATGTATTTGGCCCATTAGAACGATTTCATCTTTGCTTTTAGCGTGAACGTCGAACTTATCGTTTAACCGGATGCTGGCAATGTCTCCCAACCATCCGGAAGTCGCCTTGAATCGGCCCCATATTTTGGGATACCATTGCTGTTCGACCATCAGATCGATATTAGGCATCGCCAGTCTTCCTCCGACCGCTATCGCTCTCAATTTACGCTTTAATTTCACGATTATTTCTTTCGACACCTCAGCGACTTTGGAGCGTCTATAACCGTCGTAGATACTGTAGAAAAATGTAACGTAATGTAATGTAACATTCGAGAAAAGCATAAAAGACGAATAAATTACGTACTGGAAGTTGTTGTGAACAAATACATCGTTCCATGGTAATTTAGAACTAATCTTCCACAGTTTATCGCGAAGTATCCAATACAGAAGCGCCTGTGTGTTTGGCCACAATTCTTCGGCTACTTTTGCACCGTTAACTGTATCGAGAGCGATGGAAATCATTATAAGTTGGGATAATATTAAAGAAAAAAAAAATTGTAATTACCGGATCTGTCGGAATCAAGTTGACCGATCGAACCGTCGGCTTCGTCAGAATAAAAGGTAACCCTCGGTTTCTCCACGAGATCAAAGTCAATAGCCATACTTGATACCGCTAAATGACTACCATTCATGAAATAACTCGTAATTCCCTTTGCAATAGCGGTATCGTAATCAATTCTAAAAAAAAATCGGGTGTTAGCACTTTCAATGGGGTTGAAATTTTTCAGATTTTTTTTTATTTTTATTTTTTTACTTCCATTGGGAAGTATTCGAAATTGTCTCTGAACCTAAGTTTTGGTTGGGAATGTAACGATACAGCATTCTTAAGTATATGAATGCAAAATGGGCAATTAAATTATGTTACTTGAAGGATCCTCTGACGTGTACAGGTTTGACGTCCTTGTCCTCGGAAACCACGTAGAAATAGCCGCCAATCGTTGGAATATTGATTTCGAATTTTACATTTTGGGTGAAAACGTTCAGATCTCCGGTATTTGCCTCCAAAGCTTGAAAGGTAAGACCCGGAAATAATTTCGTGTTGTAGAGGACACTGAAAATAAAAAAATTGAATATTATATTTTTGCATCTGCACATCGAGAAAAATGTTTTTTGGAATAATTAAATTGGCGTTCACTATCGTTTATAAAAAAAATTCCGTTGCTACATCACAAATTTTCGATGCCGAAAACGTATTTTTGTCGAGTGATGATAAATATTATTTAAAAAACGAATAGTTCAGTTGGGCGAACTAAAAATTCTTTCGAATGCGAAAAAACACCAATTTAATTATTTCAAACATTTTTTTCTCAGTGCAAAGATCTGAGATACCTGTCGCCGTTATTATTTTAATTACGCACACGAGATGACCGTTTAGATGGAACATCCTGTCATACACGTCGTGCGTACTACCGTCCGGCTTGCAGTGCTTCTCAGCGGTAAACGGAAACGTAAAAGCCTGAAATACCCATTATTATATCGTAAAAGACTCGTTAAGAAATATTTTTTCATAAATCGATTATTGAATTACATATGCTTTTTATTCGTATTTAATTCGACTGACCTCTTTAATACGATCGTTCAGTCGCGTAGCGAGCTTCGCGTTATACATTTTTCTCGAATCCATATCTGAAATTTTTTAAATTTATGTCTCGTAAGTTCGAATATGAAATATGTGTTTCAAAACAGCAACTATCGTCTACCCGCCAAACATTTCCCGCTCGATATAAAAATATTTGTATAACTTCATCAATCACGGAAGCAAATAGTCTCGTCATTAATTATTCAAATGCACGTAACAACTCTAAATCACTAAATACGATCGATATTTGAGTTTTTCAGAATATCTTTAACGGTTTACTAGTACTAGCAGCGAGCGCCCGCTTCGCGTAAGTACACTTATTATTTAATTTTTTTCTTTATTTAATTTTTATTTAATTTTTTTTTTTTTACTCAATTTTTTTACTCAACTTTACTTACTTGACTGTCAAAGTTTGTCAATCAACTATCAACTATCAAAATGCAATATAACTGAAGGTACTTGTCCAACAGCATTAGGCTTCAGCCCCTTTCGACAGCCAATCAGACAACGAATAAATCGACAATAATACATGTATCGAAATTTCGATATATTTTAGCGGGCCACTGATTTTTTGAAGAGGGAGAGGAGAAAAATATCTCATTTCGTTACTCTGTTGATAAAGAAAATGACTCGTATAGTGACGCCATCTGCTGCTTTAGTATCAGACACGCGCGACGTCACTCGCGGCGTATTAACCGTATTAACTTTGCCAATAATTGGATAATCACAGACTTTCAAAACGATCATTTTAGCGGTACGTTGAGCTCGTAAAACGTACAAAAAAATATTTATTGTAGAAAATTATACAAAGATAATTACAAATACGTAGTTATTATTTACTCGTACCGACGGGTATAACGGTGCGATGCAATGCGTTCCGTCCCCCGTTTGCGTAGAAACTGTCAGTATTGGGCGTCCCGTAGACTCGTGAGCGGCGTTACGCTCGATGGTTCAGTCGTGTTGGATCCCGTATTCCACCGAACTGACTCATCGGGAATTTCCAACGACAAGACGAGAAAAAAATAATCATTAAAAGCCGTTACTTGTAATTCGTTCACCTCGTTATCATTTTTTCGTATCGTTTATTGTATAATCAATCAATAAATGCCTTCATTACCGAATAAATTGTTCCGTCGATATTTTTTTTTTGCACGAAACTGCACGGGTATCGTCAGTCACGATGGGTTGCATTATAATAAACAAGATGAATATACATACATCGCTAACCGCGTTCACGGTACTGCGTCTCGTCCTGACGACATTCCCAAGTCGTTGCGAAGTAAACAGATTTGTTATCACAATATTGTGCTATGTGTTCTCGTTGTTATATACAATTGTTTACTATCCTAGCCTCGCCAACTTAAACGCAATGAAACTATAGGCGTCCGCTTTCGTTTTCAAGGTTAATCTCATGACCCGACCGTCCCCCTGGCCATTCATGCAGCTTCCTCTCGTCACTCTACCGCGCAATATATGTGTCCGAGTGACGAGTACAATTTTTTTCTTCCGATTAATCTAATGCACGATCTTTCACTCGTCTTTAGTCTCAGTATTATATTTTTCTCTGATTTCCAACGCAGCAATTTGTCGTCGAGTAATAAACGCGTGTAGGTCGTTCGCCCATAAATCTCGCCGATCGACTTTGCCCCCTGTGCACTGCGAAAAAAAAACGTTCGAATGCAATACATCGAAGTTTTTCCTCGTTCAAACGATTTTTTTGCTAGCGAAACTGAATAATTAGTTTCTTATTGAAAAAAAACAGTTTTATCGAACTGTAAGAATCAATTAACATAAATATATTTTTGATAATCGAAAATTCGAGTTTTATCGATTAAAAATTTATTCGAACGCCGATTTTGTCAATGCAAACATTTTATTATTCTCATTGCGATATTTTTTCTTTCCTAATAACGTATTCCGAACGTACATTCCGAGACTTCAAGGACCTCATCGATGCGCTATCTCGAGTACTTGTTTTTCAATTTCGAGAGTCTCCACTCGCAGCCGGCAATAACTTCATTCGAAGCTGTTTAAACAGTTCGCCGTTTGCCCATTTCCTACTCCCACTGTCTATGTGCGATGGCGCATTCTCTATCGAGATTCGTATTACCAGGAAGCATTCGTCGAGAGAGCGAAAAACACACTTGTTTGTTGTCGTCGACGAGACGCGCGCGTCCTCGGGACCGTATTGACGACGTAATAACGAGCATTTGTAAACCAATGGGAAAACGTTTCGAAGTGGGTGTGCGCGCGCGACGAGCGGTGAATCAACGCCGCTGGCGTTAGATCGAAAGTTACAACAGCCGTAGATACTTCTTCGTCGGTCTTCGGTATACGTTACGTCGATGACGTTTCCTCGACGATGCGATGCCCCATTGCGAAATCGTTGGATTCACGCTATACGTAATCCAATCGTCGTAAAACATGAAATTTCTCTTACACCGAAACTTTCCGCGAGCTAAAATTACTAACTTAAAAAAAAAAAAAAAAAAAAAAAAAAAATTCTTGCAAAACTTCGTCATTTTCTTCCGCGTCCTTAGGTAATTCTTGTGAGGAACAAAATTCGACAACGCGCATGATTGACTCGTTTTTATTTCGTTTCTCATTACACAGATTGAACGAAAGAAACACTGGACGTTAATAACAGCGCGGAGACGCAAGCGCCCGTAGCCTCCTTTCACTTTTTAATAGTAAATAAAACTTTGCCAGTTCTGTGCGAAACGAATTTAGTTGCATTTACTGTACGAAGTTATGAACCTCTCGGGGCATTTCAGGCCACTGACCCAAAACGTTACATTGACGTCAAACGTTGTAACGATACTTGTAACGTATAATATATATATATATACATATGTATGTACACCTGGGAGATCGATCAGAGGGGAAAATCCAAGACGATAACTATCGGCTCACCCGATGCCGCAAAAAGTGGTGAGACTCGTACGGAGCCAATGAGAATCGACCTCGTGACCGCGTGTGTAAGTGAAAGCCGAGAGGCTCCTCTAACAGCTGCACCGAGACTTTTTGTTTTCTCTCGCAGCGCGTTTATTTAGTTAATAAAATTCTGCGAATAGCGCACAATACCGTCGTACTGTGAGAAAAAGTCACGTCGATGGAATAAAAGTAACATTAACCCGTATATTAAATCGTTTTCTATCCGCCATTATTTACACACAACTATTTACTCGAAAAGTTATAATCAACATTTGAAAATACCGATAAAGAGGAATTTGTCGTGTAATCGCACGTGTTCGCTCGCAAAATAGGAAAGTCCCCAAAAAAATTAATAATCGCGTTAACGAAGGCGCGTGTCCTTGAGAATAATTTTTTTTTTTTTTTTTACTAATCGGGACAAATACCCGTGGAGCAGACTTCGCAAAACATATATATATATATATTTTTTTTTCGTGTGTCTTGTTTGTTATGCTTAAAACTCGTTTCAGTCCCCCCCCTGTGGGGAGATGCCACGCGCCTCTCCTTATATCGTAAATCAGGTCATCGCGCGATATTTCTCTCTTTATCGAATCTATTTCTTTTTTTCTCGCACTTAATTTACTTTTCGTATAAACGAAGGCTCGACCGCTGGTCCGACTGTTTTCGACCAATGAGAAACGAGAGTTCGCGAAAACACGCGGTCCTCGTGGTTACTACACACGTCGCTCACGCATTACACTTGCGATAGTGGTACCGCGGCAGAGTGCGTAAAGGTGGGGTGGTGGGGGAGAAAGAACGAGTAAGAGTAAGACGAAACGGCGCGCAAGCACGCGGGAGCGGCTAGCGTAGCGCGTAGTCAGAGAGACCGTTTTTATGGGCTGACAAACTTCAGTACTGACGAGGCGCTCTTACCGAGCGCACGTGTTCTAAATCGTAAGAAATAGCATTCGCGGCCACGGACCTCGCCGCATGCGCAACGATATTTAAAAAAAAACGTCAACAATTTTGTCACTCGATTAATTCGGTTATCAGTGTTGATAAAAGTTAGTCGGACCGTGCTGCAGCGTATTAAATAAGACTTAAAGTTTATTCAGGACAGTGCAACCGTTCGACGTGACGTGACATCAATTTTGTTATTGTTAAAACATCGCGAATCGTAGCTGGCAGTGGATTAATCAGGTACGGTTATGCTCTGGTAATTTGCTACTTTAATTTCGAGGTATCCGGGTAGAGTTAGAAAGAAGAAAAAAAAGAAGAAAAAAAAAGAGTTCGTAGTAACGAGAGAATGATAATAGTAATAGAACGAAACGGAGCGCAATAGCAGTCGCGGTGACTACAGCTGTTAGTAGTAACTGACCGTAAACCCACCGGCACGCTCGACCGCTCGAGTCTCTGCGTTTCGCTAGTTTAGACGTCGAGCTCAGCTGTAGCGGATCGCGATAACGTTCACTTCGGTAATTCGGCCTCAAGGTGCGTTCGTATTTTACCCTCATATTCTACTCTCGTTATTTTTTTCTTTTTTTTTTCGCAATCATTATTTCTCGTCAATGGTTTCTTTTTTCCACCTGACTTCCGACACAAACGCCTTGGAGAAAATGTTACTTAGTTTATGCTAATTTAATTCCATTGAGAAACTTGCGACTTGCTATTGAGACGATACGTTTTATTTTAATTTTTTTTTTCTGTTTCTATTGTGTTGTGTTACATACTGTTATTGAGTTTATCGTCGATATTTCTCTCGCGTGTTATTATTCCCTTCTCGCGTGACCGATTACCTCGCTTTACGATTATTCGTTTTCCGGTAAAACTCGAACAACGCGACTTTCCGGTACGGTTACTTTCGAACGAGTCACCGTGTCGTTTTGACATCGAACGGTGTACAGAGGGACACGATCTCTTTTATACGCCCGAGTGCCCTTCCCCCCGTAAAAGATACTCAGACGGTCTTTAGTATCGTCGGGGGAATTCCGCAGTTC
Source organism: Buathra laborator (assembly GCA_934046635.1). NCBI lineage: Eukaryota > Metazoa > Arthropoda > Insecta > Hymenoptera > Ichneumonidae > Buathra > Buathra laborator. The sequence continues at coordinate 17,480,988 of OW203892.1, forward strand.
GTATTTTACGATTCACGGAAAAACCGCTGACTCGCGGTTTATCGATCCTCGTCGTGTTCTCTTCTTCTCGAGAGACTCCTGAAGAATACCGAGACGAGTGGCCCCTGCGCGCGTTCCTTGGCAACGAGTCCTCGCGGGATCGAAACATCGACTGAAATTATCGAGTATAAAAAAAAAATTTATTTCGCAGAAAAAAAAAATCGCGTTTACGCGAAGTCGAGTTGCGCAAAAAAAAAAGTCGTGCCTAACGAAGGATCGTTTTTTTTTCGTGAAATTCGTATTCCGGAGCCCCCGCGACGAGGCTCGCTGCTGTCGAGAGTTATATACACCGATATACACAAAGCGAAAATAGTTTCTCGATGCTGCTTTTGCCTCGAGACAACAGAGCTTCCCTAGCGTCAGTGCCAGGTCCACGGCCAACTCGAAACGATTTATCTGGAAAAAGGCCAAAGGTCGAACTGGACACTCGAGTAACACACGCGCGCACCCTTCCGATTGAGGCACTAATATAATTTGGCTTATCATTATTTTGTGTTGTTACGTAGCATCGCGCGGACATTTTTTTCGACGATTCTCGTTGGTCACTCGTCCCCACAGTCACGATGAATCATCGCTTATATCTAAACCGGGAAAAGTGTACACACCGTCTTCTAGTCGACGCATATCATTTCGTGGGGTAATCAGCTTAGTGATTACGATTCCGAGTATTGTCCCGATGTTTCGAAATTTTTTTGTTATTTACGCCGCGAGCTCATCGACCAGCGAAAATACGTGGCGCGCTTATGAATCCAATTAATTACCCGTGGCGAGGGAAACGATTTTTTAACACGCGTGCATAACGCAGTGCCGGGGGACCGCGACGAAAAAAACAACTTCTTCACGATCTTTCGTTTGCTTGAATTATCACAGTCATTACGCCGCCTTGTCATTTGAATACGCGATACAACAATCCCGCGACAAAGGAGAATTGCGAACAAATGAATTTTTATGAGCTCTCGGTATTTATTTATTTTGTGCGTTTATTTTTTTTCATTTTCGTGTCGCGAGTAATTCGGCTTTTGAAAAGACGACATGAATGAGATTTTCATGCACCGATCGTTCGCAACACGCGGTAGTACAATGCCTTCGTTCTGAATCACTCTGCATTTATGCCCCTTTAACGTCTCGAACGGTACGTCTGGTCAGCTTCGGAGCGTCTGTACCTAACCACGCTGACGTCAACGAGAGCAACCGCGGTTACGACCGACAGAGAAGAATGCGGCGTGTGTCGAGAAGATACTCCCTCTGCTCGGGTCGCTGATTATATCTATCGGCTGAGGGGAAAAAACACGACCGAAATAGATCCAGGAAACGTTCTAATTCGCTAATGAAATTACCGTTCAGAAGTGCCGACATCGGCACGATCTCTATCATCGTCGAAGCTTCTGGTTTATTAATTGGAATTTCTGTAGGACAGACGTACCATTTTTGGTCACATTTGAACCAATTATGGTCACGTGATTAACTTCAAAGGGACAAAAAAAAATATAATGAAAATAAAAAAAAATTTTAGATCGTCCGGAATATATATTTTTTTTTTTTTCGGAGTGTTAAAACGCGATGAAATTTTTTTTTATCTTCTGTGGGTAACAATATGCAGGACTGCAAGTTCTTTGCAATCTTTATAAAAGAAACATATAATAAAAAAAAAATTGGAGTAGTTTGTGATTATTGGTGAAAAATGTTTTACGGCTCTTTACAATTGTAATTTAAACTAAAAGATTTATACTTTGTACTACGAATATGCGTTAGCATATAGATAAATTTAATTCATTTAAATAAATTAATATAATTCATTGTTTATTAATTTATTAATTTAATTTTGATTTTAAAGAGTAGTATCTCGTAAATAATATAAATCAATAATAATAATAATAGTAATGACCGCTAACGGTACATTTACCCATGAAAAAAAAATAATTAGAAGGCATTAGCACACACGACCTGACCAAATAACTTTAAGTAGTTTCAAGGAGAACTTTTTTTTAATCCGAATTCTCGATGCGTACAGATCGCGACCATTGCATCTTCGCGCTGATTCATCGTAGACTTTGGTCGACCGATCTCGGGATAGTCCGCGAGCACACAGTATCGTCGAGTTTATCGTACGTATAATCGCACGTTACTATCGCGATAGTAACTGGAGAACCCGGAGGTTTTTTTCTTTCTTTCTTTCTTTCTTTTACCGGATCGTACGAGGGATTCACTGCCTCTTAGAAACAACAATAGTCCGCTGGACGGAGGTTCATAGGAACCGGTATATGTTTTTTTTTACGCCACATTTTTATACCTGCACTCGAGACACGACTGTATACACAGTACTCCGGGTGAAGAGCAATCGCGGAACTTTGAGACTCATGAACCGAGAATAAAATCTCAGGGATCCCAACTTCCGCGCGGTGCTTAAAAACAGTAGAAATGGAAAAAATTCGCGAACGGAGCTTTTCATGAGAATTTTTTCCGTATTTTTTATTTTTTGTCTTTACGTTTTTTTTTTTTTTGCGATAAGTTTAGAAAGGGGGTCATGGCGTCGAGACAACTTTTTATTACGTCGCGATCTCCTCGTATGTAGAAGAATTTTCGGCTCATCGAAATTTTAGGTTATTAATAAACAACAAAAGAAAAATACTGTTAGCTCGTCGAAAATATTTTCGGTAACTTCGCGATTAATGTCTATGCATTCGGCGTAACATGACGAGGTGCAATCGCGGATTGTAAATTTCGAACTCGCGAGAGCGACGATGAGAACGATGACAATACAGAGATGAAAAACAAAATTCTTCGCAGAAAGATATTCAAGTGGCTATGCAGTAACGTGCCAAATGCTATTACATAGCGTACATACAGTCTTTACTCGTCGTTTCGTTGTGCGATAGCTGCACATGTTGTTTATCGCAACTTATTTTTTTTTTATATCACGATACAGTTCTCGAGCGCTCTGCCCCCTCCCCTCGACGGTTGTTTTTGTCGTATTCACTTCACTCTCTCTTCGCGTCGATGAAATTGCAGAATTTTAATCGCAAGATTGTTATTGTTGCGTCTATGCGGGGAAAAAAAAAAGAAAAACAAAGAAACATCGGGCAGCGATCCAGACGCAACTTGTTTTACATTATCGCCAATCGTGTTGTTGTTGACCGATCAAAATTGACGCAACTATTTGTTGGGGGCGCGAAAACATGTTGCAGAATCGATCGAATAAAATATTATACCGAGTAGAAGTCATCCGCGTGCGAAACTCCAACGCCAACTCCGGAGGCCAATGAACTCGCGACTACCCATAGCGCATGCACAATGCACCCGTATGCTGCATTGCATTTAAAATAAAAAAAAAAACAATATCGTGATACGGCTCGATATAGTTTTTGTTGTCTTATACTATTAATAATTGCTGTTGCTATATTATAGACGAAAAAGTGAGGTTATGGAATGAAAATAACTAAATCAATGGAAATTAACAAAAAAAAAATGTTGCCTATTATTTCGTCGTATCATTAACGATTTCTATTGCTATATTGTCGAGGAAAACTACAGAACGGAAACAACTGAAATAGTTAGAGTTGATGAATAACGGTATTTCGGGTGTTACTGTAGTTATCGTCTATAAGTGTCGACGTTGCGCGGGATCGCGGGGTGGAAAAAGTAAGTGGGGGCGGAGGGAGTCATTTCCGGTCTGGCAAAAGTCGATTCGACCAGTCTACTGGCTTAAAGCCGACAGAAATACGGCGAATTGCGGAAATAATAATACCTCGACGAGACGATAACGAAAAGCGATATAGGAACTCCTTTCGAGAAGCGATTGTTGCGTCTCGACTGGGCGCAGGAAGTTTATACGCTTCGTTAATAATACAGTGAGTAACGCTTGTCGTTGCTTGAGGAAAATACTTTTTTTTTTTTCTATTACTATACGAAATGTTTTTCCGAGGGACAACCTCTTCATTGTGTACACCGACGAACTTGACGTAATTTTATGTTGATATGCGATTCGAAGAACGTCCGCTTTCCATTACCGTCTATCCATTTGCTATTTATCATTCTTTCCGCGTGCGTTTTTGCACTGAATAATTTAACTTCTGAGGAACAATGACTGCGCGTATAATTAATGAAATAAAAAGAAGACGTAAAACTGTTGTCCTATTAGTCATCGAATTAATTGATATAAATCGATAATTCGATACAAATTGATACAAAAAATTAATCGATACAATTTGATAATTAGATATGACACAAAATATAGGATAGAGGGGCAAAATGAACAAAACCGAAGTGGCAAAACCGAAAAATTTCTGTGAAAAAAAATTGACTATAAATTTAAGGAAAATCGAGACGAATTTTCATTTTTTAAAAATCTTCTCGCAATTATTAAAAAATTTATTTTAATATTTAAAAAATTTTATAAATTTTTTTGGATTCTCATTCAAATCTTTTCTATCCTCTGATTGACGTTTCGAAAAACAACAACTTAGCGTACAATTACGCAAAAAAAAAAAAAAAACGACGGAAAACTCTGATTCTATAAAGTATCGAACGAATCTTTTCGGTCGGTGATTTAATCGATATATCATTTCGTTCAACTGATTATACGATATCTTGACAAATCGATAAATCGTCGACTCTATCGTGATATTTTATAATAACGTGTAAATGAGATCCCAGCAGTAAACTCGCGAATTATATTTAGAGCTAAAATTGGTTCTTCGTAACTACGCTTGGCAACGATCGACTTTGATCCTTGCCTTGTCTGTCTGTCTTTGCTATCTGGTACACCGATCGGTATTGTGCGTGTGTACGTTTCGAGAATCTACACGAGCGAACAACCTAGGCGAGTGTCGTCTTTGCGAATTTTGTTTAACACACGAAACGCTCGAGCCAATGTCAGGGCGACGAGAGCCGAAACAGCCGGGATTCCGTTTGGAATATGACCAAAAAATTTTCACGGCGATAAATCCGTACGTTTGGGAATCCGACGTTTTCTTGATGAGCGTCCAGAACGAGGATAACACAAGAAAACGGTTGAGTCGAACGTCCTATGACGTTAAGTTCGCGATTCGTTACGCAATATTCTATACGCCTCGTTATGTCTCCCGAGAAAAACCATTCTTCGTTAATACTTAACTACTACGGATGCTGGACTTTGTCTCGTGGAAGCTCCCGCGATTTGGCTTATTTGACGCGATGCCAAAATTCGCGAAAGTTCGAGTGAGTTAACGAAGAGCGAAAAAAGGTCGTCACTTAAAATTGTCGCGATCGTGTCCAACGGCATTTAACAACCGAACGCTATTATTTATTAATCTTTCGATGATTTCACGAATTCAGGAAATTTTTGCTGCAGTAGATTATAAAAAAAAAAAAAAAAACTCCAAAAAAATGTTTGCTCGATCGCATCTAAATCGATACGATTAATCATGTTAATTATGTAAAACATGTTTCGGCATGTTATTTCGATAGTCAAAATCGCCTTACGAGGTCTCCTCTTCAAATGTTTCATTCTTATCTCTAATACATATTCGAGCAGACAGTATCGAAGCTACGCATGTATTTTTCACGTCATTAAAGATTAACGAGTGAATTGATTACCCAAGTCCAACATATCGTTTCTCCGTTGAACGTAATATGGAATCGCGGCCTTTCGCGAATTGCGTGTTCTCGTTACGCAAGCTTTTGCCTCGAAAGTCAGCGAGTTACGTGTATACGCGAAAGAGGGCTTTCGATCGCTATAAGATTGTGTGTAACGAATCGATCACAATCGTCTTTGTAATTCACCGGAAAAATCGATTATATCGTTGACGATCGCGGAAACTAAAACCGCCGATTGTGTCAATGCAAAAAAAAAACAAAAAACAAAAAAATTGCTTAATTGCGATCGTGAGTGGTTATTTTCTGATGATCGATGATTTATTGGCTGAATCTTCACGGATCTACCTTCATTTTCTCGGAGTTTCTTTTATTGAGTCAGAGTGCCGCCTCAACGAGAGGTACAACGTTCAATTTTCCTCGACCCGATGTATACGTGTATAATTATCGTTAGGTACGTCTGCCTACGCACGGTTCAATGTTCACGTTGCTAGGAGTACTTGAAAAAGTATCCTCGACCGTCAGAATACTTGAGAATTACGATGCAACACACAGTTATGGATATACTGTCATAAGAAAAATGACTCGTTCATGTTTTACGTTTGTTTTAAAAGACGCGATGACAAGAAATGATCAGTGGACTTGAACAATTTGCCGAGAGTACCCAAGTCACTCGTTGATTAAAAAATGATTATTAATAGAAAAAATGGTAAAAAACAATGAAAACAGAGATTACGTAATCGCGGCAAAGCGCCGGTACAGGATTAAATGGATTTTGGATACATTTTTGTAAGGCTTCACCGGAGTCCTGATCTCGAACTGACGCGTTCCTAGCCGCATGGTACACGTCAACCTTTCCGAATGCAACCGGAATCCGTAACACGTGCTATGCTCGTGACGCACGAGAGAATCGGTTTTAGTGACGATCGCTCGACAACGTTCGTGTCGAAATGTGCATCTGTGTCATACACATCGAGCACAAAGAACTTTAAAATCACTTTGTAAGGCTTACGCCTGATTCTTATTACCTAATGTGAACGGTTATTGTATATTGCATCTTTGGTCTATTGAATTCTTTATACCATATGTGGTTTTTCCTTTGCATTGTGTTTTTGATAATAAAATTGAACAATAGCAATGTTTTATTACGATCAAAGGGACTGCGATACATTTAATTAATCAGTATAAGAATATGAGAGAGAAAGAACTGTCTTCTAATAAACAAAGCTATACAATGAATTGTTGCAGATCAAAAAAATCGGAATATCCCCGCCAAGCAAAACTCTCCAATCGCGCGTCCCGGCCATCTTATCGACCGTTTGCCGAGCAGTCAGTAGATTGGTCGAGGCGCGTTATCACGTGACGGTAGCACGACAGTCAGTGTGCGAGCGTCTGCTGGTGCTGGCTGATGTGCATAACGAGTGTCCCCGTCGAGCCCTTTTCAGGGACAAAGGATATTTGAATCTTCGACGTTACCGACGCGTTTCGCAAAGTTTATCGCGAACATTACACACCCGTTCGGACAGGTGTGCGAGCCGCGTCGGGCCGCGTCAATTATTTTCACGAGTCCCGTAATTAAAACGTCGTAAACGAGTGTCTTTACGCGGTGTCCGCGAAACGTATATAACTCAGTGGTACTTCACCCGGCGCGCCAGTCCCGCGATACACCCGAAGACACCTGACAGCTCTCTCGGCGCTTTGTTCGCGGAGGGGAACTCTGTCGCGGTGTTCCACCCTCAAATTAATCGATTACTCCGGATTTCGTTCGCAACGACGAAAAACTCCGTTACGAAAGTCTCCCGTCGGTGCAATCGACAAAATAAACTGTCATTCGCAAAATTTCCTCGAACAACTATCGCGCGAATGTTAAAAAAACGTTATTATCGCGGCTTTGGGAAACCCGACTCAGTGTTTCAGCGATTGACAGCTCGACGCGTCATCGTTTCGGACGCTCGTTAGTTTCGCGAATTCAAATTTTTTTCGTTTAATTCACACTGCGACGTGCATCGACACGTCCCGAACCGGTCTTCGAAGAACAAAAGTGTATGCGCGAAGTTTTTTTTCTCGGTGTGTCTTTAATGCCAAAAAACAATTCGGAAGTTTCGCGTGACGTTTGAACGGATAAAATACACAAAAGGACGCTTGCCGAGTGCGGAGGGACTCTAAGATGTACAGCATGAACTACATTGGCAAGTTCATCAGCAATTTTCGTGACTTTTACAATGAAATCAACGCGGCAACGCTTACCGGAGCCATCGACGTCGTTGTCGTGGAACAGGCTGACGGATCGTTCACTTGCTCACCGTTTCACGTACGCTTCGGAAAGCTTGGAGTTCTGCGTTCACGAGAGAAAGTGGTGAGTGCCAAAACAACAAAGCGTCGAACAATGTTTTTCGTCAATTATGTCGTTGCGACGAGATTATTCGCAAAACTTGGCATCACTCGTACGCATCATGCGGCGAACCAATTGCAGCGATGATTCACAATTAACTTGACGGAGAGCCAGGCAAACGTTTACTTGCGTTTCAAATAATATTTTGAGTATAGAATTTGCTTTTTTCTTGTTTTTCCATCGATATTTATCTTACTGACAATGCTATCTCCGTTATTGCATTTTATGATAATGACGACAGTAATCATTTTTTTTTTTTTTTAATTTTTTTTTTCATTCAGGTGGACATCGAGATAAATGGAGAACCGCGTCAGATTCACATGAAACTCGGTGACTCCGGAGAGGCTTTCTTCGTTGAGGAAGTCAGTCTGGATGGTTCGCCGACCGACGCTGAAATTCCTCCTCATTTAGCGTGTTCTCCCATTCCTGACGATAGTTGTTTTCCACCAGCGAGGTAAGAATTTCAAACAACTGCGTGACGCTTGTTTATTACAGTGTAACCACCGATGAGTCAACGGCCGACAATAAATGAAAATTATCACATGTTTATTTATTCGCAGAATGATTTTTTAAACGAAATTTCATACTACTTGCAGAGATTGGGGATCAATTAGTTTTTCTCGCAATTCTGTTGTGATAAAAAAAAGTTTTATTAATTTTTATCATTTATTTAATTTTAATATTATTATTTATTCATCTCGTATTTTTTTAATCTATTTTACGGAAAAATTCCTTTTGCAATCTTAATACGATTATTTATTTATTTATTTATGAGTTATTTATGAGTTACGAACCATTCGACTCTCATTCGTTATCACTGTACGCTAATTAATTCATTGCCCTTTTGTTTACAGATATCACCTGCCGGATCTTCCGCAGGAGCAACACGAGATAATACTCCGCGATTCGGTGCTGTCGATAGAGCGCGAGAAGTTGGAGCAAATGTCGTTACTGCCGCCCGATCAACGTGAGAGATTTTTACTTGAACAATTTTCCGATCTGCCTGCGGAACAACGAGAGAAATGGTTGCAAATTGCTTCGTTGACGTACGAGGAACGCGACAAGATATTTCGCGAGAGTTTCACCGACATGTCGACGCTGCAGAAGCAACAGATGATACGCGAACAGTATTCCGCTCTCAAAGTAGAGGATCGCGAGAGATTGTTCAAGGAAAACTTTCCGGAACTTCCGGCCGAGCAGAGGCAAAAATTCGAAAAAGCACTGCTCGCCGATTGGAAAGGTAAGGAAGAAAAATGGGATTTGGATAAGAATACCGCGAACAACGAGGAGGAGATCTTCGATATGGACAACATAAACGAAGACGAGCCGCGACGTCCGGTCTCTACGCCAAAGTCCTTTGTCGCCGTTACGTCGACCGAGAGAATTCGCAAAATAAGCGTCGTGAACAATGACTTCAGACCCATAACCGACGATCCGCAGTCGAGTACCAAGGAAAAGTCGAGCGACGAGTCCAACACGTCGTTGGGAAAGAAATTATCAAAGGACGAAACCGTCGAGGAAGTGAAGAGCACAACTTCCTCGAAGAAAAAGCGAAAGAGGAAGAGCGTCATGAAGAGGAAAGGTTCGCAAAGAAAAACGAGTAACGGTAGCAGCAGCCAAACGGAAATGAGTGAGAACGACGTTGTGATGACCGAGGAGTCGCAGAGCGAACCGGTAAGTTGAAAGAAACTTCGTGCGTCGATGCTTAACTTTTTTCTCACTGTCTTCTTTTTTTCTTTATTCATCGACACCGTGTGATAATATTAAATGACGCGAAATATTTATTAAAGACTTTGAAGGTACCGAGTCCGGTTGCGGAAGTCGAGACGAAGATTGGAGCGATGGAAACTCTTCCCATGCCTTCTGGCTTCGTACCGGAAGTTATCCATCCGGAAACTGATTTTCACTTTTTCAGCGACACGGAAGTCACCAAGTAAGTAGCTACGAATTTAATAATGCACTATTGTTGGATCGTCTACTTCGTCATGTTAGATACAGATGCAAATCCAAGAACCTGCGTGTGGATCCTTTACCTCGAACACTTAGAATTTGTTGTTGTAACGTCGATGTTCTATTTTCGTCGTACAAGGAACCGGGATTCCAGGCCTTGTTCGCCCGTGCAGTCGGACACAGAATTCGAAATGCGGAAAATCGAACTCGAAGGCAAAGAACGAGACGAGGAAAAGACGCATCAGCAAAGTTGGCGATGGGGCGAACTTCCGAGTCCACCGCCCGATTCTAGTCTCGTTCTCAACGTATCCACGACATCGGTTGCACCGAACGACAGTGAGTATAACGAACGCGATGCGCTTTTCTTGAAAACTACGATCGTATTATTATCATTATCGACGTTCGACATGGTTCGCCTATTAATGTATCTCGCGTTCGCTCGCACACGCAATAATTTAATGTAAACTATCATTAAGGATGGAGAAGGTTCAGCGATTACAGGGAAAAAAAATGGTTTTTATTTTTTTTTTTATTCACAAAAAAAACATCGAATCTCGAATTCCATACAATTATTTACTCATAATAGTGTTTCCTCTATGTAAAAAAATCTCCTATTCCGAATATAAAATTCGTAGAAGTTAAATTTTTTTTTAAATAAATAATTTTTATAAATTATGTGGAAGAAATACCACTGATAGTTTTTATATTTGGAATTAGGGATTTTTTTTAACGATTACAACAATATTATGAGCTAATAATTGCGTAGAGTTAGCGACTTAATGTTTTTTTGTGGATAAAAAAAAATAAATGGGTTTTGCTGAATCCCCTGCAAAAAAAAAACTTATTATTACTTCCATAATTGTTTAGTCGCGTTATCACGTTCTTCAGCAGTTTTAAAATAAGATATTTATGCCCGTAGCGCAGTGTCCTTTATCGTATAATCCAATAATACGTTTTAATCGCTTCCTTCGGCGGATGGCTTGTCGTTTACACAAAAAACCAACAACCAACAAAAAAAAAAAAACTCTTTCCACTAACCGTTATAGCTAACCGCTTAATTTCCCCCCATTATCAGCGGAGGCTCATCGATCTATGCTCAGCGGTATGTTCTCCTTCATGAAGAAGACCTCTCGCGTAAGACACAATCCGGAGTCGGAAGGAATTTATCTGAGTGACCTTAACGCCGACGAATTGGATCCCGAGGTTGCGGCACTATATTTTCCCTCGTCCCATCGCGGACCTATCGTGGTTAAAGGTATTACATATTTCCATCCTTGAAAAAAAAAAAACAAAAAAAAAAAAACGCTTCCGCTTCTTCCACACGCGCTTCTTTCTTTCTTCTTTTTCTCGCAAAAATCGTTATCGATTATTATTTGTTCTAACAAGCCACGCTTCCTATTATTTATTTTTTCGCCGCATTTCCCATCCACTATTTTCTCTTCTTATTTTTTCATCACCACGAGTGCGTCGATGAGAGCACCTATGTCGATAGAGAGAGAGAGAGAGAGATGCTTCGATATTTTGTGTCAATACGGAGATTTCCGTCGCGAGGGTTCGACGTTTTTCACGCAAAAAAAAAATTCGCGTTTTGTGTGTTAATCGCAGAGAGAAAAGGCGTCGATGAGGAGGACACGGAGTCCGGAAACGGTCCAAGTTTGCCGCAGAGTCCCAACAGCGTCGAGGGCGCCATAGGAGGACCAAAGTCGTTGGACAGCGACTTCGAGGAATCGAAACAATCGTTGTTCGACAATAATCTTGAGATTAGTCTCTCGCTTTGCGGTGGTCTCGATTCCGAACACGGACCGCCCGACGATGCTTTCCAACAGAATCTTCTGCACTTCGAAGATGTCTGCAGCGACGTTAAACTCTACGAGAATCCAAATTTGGTCGTTAAGATAAACGGAAAGTTTTACAACTGGGCGACAGCGTGTCCGATAATCGTTACGCTCGCGGCGTTCCAACGAGGACTCCCGCAACCCGCGATCGAGAATCTTTACGCGCAATATATATCTCTGCCCGTTCACGAGGAGAAGAAGAAACCGAGCAGTGGGAAAGCCGTCGAGGGACGCACCGGTTACAGCTCGTGGTTTTCATGGAGACGCGCAGCGCAACCGCCTAAGCAATCGCAGGACATTAGCGAAGGTAATGATAATCATTAATTCGATAAATTTAATGAATTTGACGAATTGATAGGCTTACGAAGGAACCTTTTGCGATGTTTCAGTCGACGGACCAGTGGTACAATCTGCTGGAATATCCGGTGAACTCAAAGACGTAATTGCTATGGATGAAAATGTCGCGCAAAGCACTATTCAGGGAATGTAAGTGTTTTTATCGTTCAACGCCTGCAATAACCATTTTCTTCGGATTATTATTCTTTTTTACGATATCTTATCGATTAATCGAAACAATTACAGAGAGTTAAAGACTGACGGTGTCGCCGAAGTTCCAATGGTGATGGACATCGGTATAACAAGTTTGTCCAGCAGTCCCGAGGACGCCGTTGTCGTCGTCAAAGCCGACAAGTCCGCCGAACGCGAAGGCGAAGGTTACAGCGGCAGTGAGGATTCCGACAGCAATGTCAACGAGAAATCATCGGGTGTTAAAATACCAAAGGAGCGACGATCGTACTATGAGTCCACCGAGAAGTATCGCAAGACACTGAGGCTTTCATCCGAGCAAATCGTAAGTTTCGATAATCGAATAACCCTAAAAAAAAAAAAATCACGTAAACCGTCGGAAGAAATTTTGTTAACGACATATTTTATGTTTTTAATTTATTTTAAATTCTTACAATTCTTACATATGAGATTGAAACACAATCACATCAAGTAAAATCGTAAGAATTAGAAATAAAGTAAAAATGGTAAAATATGCCGATGATACCATTTCACCCGATTGTTTTATCGAATCAATCACGTTTTTTTTTTAAGTTTTTTGGATTGCATAACAAACATTACAATTCTTTTAATTTTCATCAGGCGAGTCTCAACCTGAAAGAAGGGCCCAACGAAGTCGTGTTCAGCGTGACAACGGCTTATCAGGGAACATCGCGTTGCAAGTGCCACATCTACAGATGGCGATGGGACGACAAAATCGTAATATCGGACATCGATGGCACGATAACGAAGAGTGACGTTCTCGGACACATACTGCCGATCGTTGGAAAAGATTGGGCGCAGTCGGGCGTAGCGCAGCTCTTCACAAAGATAAAGAACAACGGCTACAAACTTTTGTATCTCTCGGCGCGAGCCATCGGACAAGCGCGCGTTACGCGAGAATATCTAAAGTCTATAAAACAAGGAGATCTCTCGTTGCCCGAGGGGCCGTTGCTTCTTAATCCCACGAGTCTGATATCCGCATTTCATCGCGAAGTCATCGAGAAGAAACCGGAACAATTCAAGATATCGTGTCTCAGCGACATTCAGGCGCTGTTTCCCGAGGGTTCGAAACCGTTTTACGCCGGTTATGGAAATCGCATAAACGACGTTTGGGCTTATCGAGCTGTTGGCATTCCGATAATGCGAATTTTCACTATCAATCATCGGGGCGAATTGAAACACGAACTCACGCAGACATTCCAGTCATCGTGAGTACAAGACAATTATTTATTTCCTTATTATTAATTTTTTTTTTTTCACGCAAACTCACGCAGATATATATATTTTTTTAATAACGATCTATGAACGTTTTGTCTGGTATGTTATTTCGGGTACACCGAGTGAAATTCCTTTGCTCACGGGCATTTTTTTGGGAAAATTGTTAGTATTGTTGTAAAACTACGATAATCAACTAATAATCGTAGTTTTACTACTTGTGGAAGTCTGTCCGCGTATTTTCTTCCTTCCCCCACCCACCCCGGCGGCAAATTAATAAATGTGCATGCGCTTTATTTTTATCCATTAATTATCGATTAATTTGTTTATTTATTAACCATTCACGGCTCGTAAATGAAATCGTTCCGAACGACGATAACATTTTTTTAGCAGTCCCCGCCGATCAACGAAACGCAACGACCGAGAACTCTGCCTGATCTATTGCAATAAGAATTACTAAAATTCAGACAGGATGCATCTCGTCGTAGGAAAAAAAAAAGAAAAAAAAAAAAAAAGGAATTATCGAAATTCCTTTGTGAAATAGAGATTTCTTTGACTGGAGGGAATATTTCTATGATTGCAGTTATGCGTGTCAGAGCGATATCGTCAATGAGTTGTTCCCGCCTATGCCAACAGCAGCCGTTTACTGATGACGGCACAACCATAGCCACAAATTTGGCGATTAGACAATTCGTTGCAAAATGTTATCTCTTCGTTATTTATTTTTTTTAGTCAATTTTTTTTTTTTTTTTTCTCTACTCGACGCGAATACGCACTTCCAATCGCTTCGCGGGTTAGTTAATTTTTTTTCGCGAACGATACGATGTTTATCGTCGATAATGGGATAGTGCAAATTTTTTACATAGCCTAATATATTTATTTTATTTATTTTATTCGCAGATTGCATACAGAGATATATATATATATATCCACAAGTATATAAATACAAATCGTAGTCAATATTTTTGTATGTCTTGTTATACACTGTAGTAAGATCGTAAAACTGTTGAACGCACTACATACGATTTTTTTTATAGAATTTTTTTTTTTTTAACTTTTTTCCGAAAAACTGACCACGTGTGATTACTAGTCAGTCGTATTTTGTTTTACTTTTTTTTCTACGGAAATGCCATTCGTAAGATGATTCAATCGTGATAGCGACACTTTTCGTTTGATCGAATTCATTTTTTTTTTTTAATTTTTTAAAACTATTTTTGCTGTCGAGGCTTACACACGATTATCGAACGCTGATATATGGTATTTGGTTGTGCATCTACTTCTACTTATCTCCTTATAATTTATAGGGTAAGCACTCGTCCAGTACACATTTGCTTTTCTTATGCATCGTCGCTTTAAAGAAAAAAAAAAAAACAAAAAATGTTATTAATATTTATCACTGGTTTTGGTTTTTTTTTCGGTATTTGACAATCGTTATCATGGAAGCGCGCGTTCGTCTCATTTGTTCATTATTATTATTATTCCTTTTTTAATACACGCAATATCGCCGGAGATTCATTATTCGAATGCTTTTCGATAGTCGGTGGATGAAAATCGCACGGTTGACGGATGGGAAACGGAACGAATGATTTTCTTTGGCCTCTTATAATATGCTTTTTGTTTTCATTTTTTTTCCCACATTTTAATCTCCCTACAGGCCGCGGTGATTGGATGATATCATCTCGCTAAATGCGTGCATTGTCTTTCGCGTGATTTAGTCGACGGCACAATTGGCTTAATGATATTTTTAAGCTGCGCTCCAACGAGACTGGAAAAAACGTGAAAACAAAGCCGACTGGGGTTGCGTATCGGCGCTTTTTCACCACTCTGTGATTCTACTAATCATCATCGTCTCTTCTATCTCTCCAGTTTCAGATATTCCCTCATTATCCACGTCGCTAACATTCACGAGCTTTTGCTAGCGATCATAAAACAATTGATATTCAATCGCCAATAATATTTTCACGTTCATACATCGAACCATTTTTCATTTCAGTCATAAAACAAAAAAAAAAAAAACAAAAAATCAAATGCACATTGGCAAAGCAATTAGTGGAGTAAAGAATCGCGACAATGTACACAATTAACGTTACCGTTTTTTTGTTTTTCCTCATTTCAGATACTCAAACATGAGCTTTATAGTCGATCATCTGTTTCCCGCACTGAGGGAAGACGCCGCTGACGAATTCAGCAATTTTTCATACTGGCGGGAGCCGATACCCGAGCTGCCGAACCTCGAGGCGCTACTCGCCGAGAGTCAAACTGCGCAATAAATCGTTAAGACGAACCGTGTGTGCGCGTCTCTCGATCTCGCTAATCTCTCTATCTAACGCGCGCGCGTACCGAGCAATTGCTAATTTGCTCATCGTAATTGTATAACGATATTAAGATTAACCGTGTCCCGTTCAGCTAATACTTTTGTACTCTGTCTCTCCGATATTAGTGTATTTCTTTCTCGGTTGGTGCGATATATCTCGAGGAAACGTACACCATAGATCGCTCGCCACGGAGATTGGTGTAACTGAAAAAAATGGATTCCTTTAAGCGTTCGAAATGCTTTTTTTTTTTCTCCGTAGTTTTCAGCACACAATTGTTAGTCTCGTTGCTTGAGATTCTGAGTATCGTTTACGATGCATACGCATTCCAATAATTGTAGGAAACATTTTTGCCATTCGGGGATTACAAAAAAAAAAAAAAAAACCACGAATAGCGCGGAATCGTCGTGCCGGCGAACGGTTCGCAAGCTGCAAATAATTTTAATTTGCGCCTCGATAAAATTGATACAAGTGAGATTATCATCTCGCAAGCGTATAATGGACGATGGGTAAACTCCGTTGATCGGATTTATTATTAATTAATTTGTATGAATTAGTCAGTTATTTTTTTATAGTAATGAAAAAAAAAAGAAAGAGAAAAACAGAATTGTCGACGAACGGAGACGGAAAGATGAACGATCGTTTGAATCGTCAATTGATTGCGATTTATGACTGATTGCAGACGGTGGATTAAAAAAAAAAGAAAAAAGATTGCATACTAAAGATATCTTTGGTTCGATCCGAGAGTCGAGATTCTCCACGAATAATTTCTAGTCGTGTTGCATAACAAAAAAAAAAATATTATCCACACCGGCACCTCTCTAAATCACTGTTTTTCGCAATTAAACATTCGCCGTTTAGATTTTTACGGCAAAAAAAAAAAGATAAAAAATACCAATAGAAGTTACCTTCGTCTCCTTGCGCGGACTTTATTCGAATAATTAATAATTTATTTTTGTATACGATCTCGATTTAGTTGGCTCGCTGTGAAGTTGCCATATAGGATATATATAACCGAAAAAAAAGAAGAAAAAAAAAAAAAAAAAAACAAAAATCGACACCTACTGCATTGTGATATTTCGATCAAACTACTGGGGGCTTAAACTTTAGACATATATATTTTTTTTAAATCGCAAAACATCCTACGAGACTCCTCTCTGAAAAAAAAAAAACAAAAAAAACAAAAAAAAATTGTACTCGAGAGCGAGCGGACAAAACGAACAAAAAGATATTCATATACTTTAATTTAGGACGTCCGATGAATTTTTTTTTTTTTTTTCGTAGATCATAACTTTGAATATATAGATATATTTATTTTTTGTTCCGGCGTGTGAATTACATGTCTTTTTGGTTTTTAAGAGTAAAACGAGAGCAACGGAATTGTTAGCTTACGCACGTCACCGGATTGTATCGAACCTACGATCGAACATCGGAGTGAATCGCACTTTTTTTTTTCTTTTCATTCTATGGATATTATCCGTGTAATTTGTCGATACTTTCGATGGACGAAAAAAAAAAAAAAAAAAACAATGAAATGAATTACGGGAACGTCGCAGCGCGACTATGCATTACCAAAGACTTCTTTTTTTGAGAGTATAATGAAGAAAAAAAAACCAGTTGTAGAGTCATGAATACCGTTGAGACGTTTGTTCTCGCGAGAGATTGGCGCGAACAGAGGAGCGATAAGCTCGAGAAAGGCAACGGACGAGTGTATCAACGTTCGGCATATTCGATATATAAACGTTTATATTATTTCTATTTTGTAAAATGTGTGTTTGCGTGTATATATAGTTGGGATCATCAACGATTCACTCGTAATGTACATTTATTTTCTTATACGAATTTTATTCATTTGTTTTGGTTAATTAATATTATTATTTGGTATCAATAAATTTCAGTTCCTTTATAATTTTCGTTTTTATTTATTTAATTTTTTTCAATTGACTTCGAGACTTCGGAGTTGGAAGTCGGATATAAGATCGCGCGATTATTAATTCGACCCGCGTCTGCACGCTTTCGATTTTTCATTGTTACTCAGAATCAATCGCACGGCTCGTCTCAATGTCGGATTTGCCGCAACCGAAGAGTCTCTTATTTTTCGATAACACCGTTTCGCACATTAATACGTTTTTATTTCCCTGTTTTTTCTAATAGCCTCGCGATAATTTATGGAATGCTTGAGCTTAACTGACGCTAAGTGTAATAACTGTATGTCTTTGTAGCCTACAGTGCGTGAAACACGATCAAGTGAAATACAAATTAATAGTAATCGCTTTGACGAAAGAAATGTGATAAATTAATCGATTACTCCCTCCCATTTACAGGTCTAATAAAAACGCTCGTAATCAATAATACAGATTTTCACTACGCCGAAATATGTTATATTTTACAAAGATCGCGAACGGTGCAAAAAGGAGATCACAGGTGAAATTATTATCGAAAGAAATCGAAATGGACGTTGAAGTATTTCGAACGAGTCTCGGAAAATTTGCGTATCAAATCATCGTCTCGTGCGGATCACGCGTTTCCTCCTGTAATACGAACATTCGATTCGAATTCAAGATTTTTTTTGGAAGCACATTTTTTTATGTTCAACGGATTATCGTAATATCTTCGTAACTTATTTTTCGTCCTCTGTCCCTAGCGACATCGTCGGTATCGGATATTTCCAATGAATCTATCGAAGTCGCGCTCCTCTGTCGTTCCGGCGGGGCGTCGAAGACGACTTTGCGATTAATCGCGTGCCCTTGACTATCGCCCAACCAGTAAAAGGCTCCCTGAATTTTTGTTAATATCGAAAAAACAGCGATGACGTGGGAATAAATAAAAGGGAAACTGCGAAAGTTTCTTAGGCTAAACCGATTAACTTCTCGTCACTGCTTACCCACAGTATTCCGCATATCCAAAATATCGCGAATGCCAGCGTGAAACTCATCGTGAGTTAATGAAATTTCGTATATTATATATTTTCCGAACTTTCGAATGAATTATAATAATAAAGAGAACTAAAAATTTGGTAGTCGCTGATGCGTGGTCTCTTCCGAAATTTTTTAACGCGCCGACGCTCGTTTGTCCCGAGCAATTGTTCATTTCGTAAATAAACGATCGAGCAGCGTCTCGTTGCCGTGATTTTTTTTTTCTCGCCTTTCGTTCGATGTTACGCGAAAAATTCGTTAAAAAATGCGAAAAAAATAAAACGCTTACCAAAACGCGGTTCGAAAATATTTACAAATAAACTTTTATTGTCAAAATAGTACAGAATTTCACGTCTCGTCCAAATCTTCCGTTTCCATTTCCTGCGCGGGCATTTCGACGTCGTTGTCGTCCGCGAGTTTCTTGTATCCTTTCTTCTTTGAAAAATAACCCAAAGGTTTTAGCTTAAACGTCGCTAGTTGTCTACCGAAAAGTTTCTGCAAAAAATAAAGTATTTTTTATCGTTAAATCCAATTTAATAATTCGAAAAAAAAAAAAAAAAAAAAAATTGAGTCTTCGTGTTTTTTCAACTTACCAATATTCTCGCCTGTTCCGGAGTGAGCATCTGACCGTTTTTGCAGACCTCGTAATCCTGCAGCAAAGTAACTATTCCCTTCTGCAATGCGGTAGGCATTCCCAATTGTCTTAACTGCGGCTCTATACTGTGCGAAAAATCAGCCAACGGACCCTCAGGCAAAATTATCGTTTCCGTGGCAACGAAGCCGGATCTCGCGTAATCGTCCTCTTCATATTCTTTCATCCACGCCAGAACCTTTGCCTTAGCTTTGTTCGTAAACAGTAAGCCGCATTGGCCTCTGAGATGAGCGGAAAGTTTGTGTACTCCGTCAGTGACCTCGTCTCCCGGCGCATTTCCCAGTCCAAGCGCCATTATTTTTTTCTTGGCAAAGAAGAAACGACTGTCCTTCCACTCGTCTCTGATATCTTTCAACTTGTTATTGCGCATGTTGCGCACAGAAAACAAGAAAATTCGTTCATATCTCTCAGCACACGCTCTTATATCGTCGATAATATGTTCTTTGAGAGCTTTGCCTTTTTTGCTTGTTCTCGTAAGCGATACTGAAATTAAAGAAACGATGAATAACAATAGATCGATAATTCGCGGAATTGTTTGGATAGGTTAGCCACGCTGTAATGGGGATCTTAGAATCGATGATCGAACCTTCGTGTGTTTTTGGAAAAATTATTCGATCACTTACTTTTCTTATCTCTCTTCGACTTGGGCATCTTGTGTGTGAATAATTGACAAAATGTTCGTTAATTAGTTTTTCTTTTTTACGTGTAAAATACACGCTTGACAACCATGTGCTTCTCGTGTTAGTGATTGAATCAAAGACTGGTGCCGCTCTCTCTGAAAAATGATTCTTGATACAGATGGCGCTCGCGGTAGAATTAAGTTTATTCGAATCGTTGAGTTTTTAATAAATAATACACGATAGATATTCTTCGGGGTCTAATGAATAATTTATTGGAAAAGAACAATACATTTTTGTCGTACAGAAACGACCAATCATTTAGTTCCTCAATCTCTTTGATGATTGAAACGAAGTGATATCGAATAGTGTTTGCTTCTCGATTTTTCCTTATTTCTACAGCGTATCTACGATCGAAATTGGAATTGAGATAACTTGAAGGAAAACGGTAAATTCGTATTTTCACGCAATTGATACGATACGAGTGTAGAATCTCATTTCTGGTTCGCCTGATGTACAAACCCTATAATACGAAATATCAAAAAAAGTTCCACGTCGCTCGTTCAAACCCCCGGAAGTTGGCGCTGTGAGCGCAGTCCAAGATGGCAGCTTCCGTTAGTCGCGGCAGTGCACTCTGTGAGATCGTAGTGGACGGGAGCTGTTGAAATACGCTGAAGCCTCGATTTTCCAGGCCGCTTATTGCACTCGAAAAGGTGAGTCCTCGTTTTATTAACGAAATAACCCTTAACATTGCTCGCGTGTTTTGCCATTGTGTTATAATACTAGTGGACGACTCAAATGCCGTGAAAAAAAATAATATTCGAGTGTACGGGGAGCGGCGTAGTCGTGTGAACCCCGTAGCCATTCAATCCGCCGACAGACGGGCCCGGAGCAACGAGTTTTTTTTCCTCAAAATTAAACCCTCGAAATGCTACCCGGCTATCGCGCGACTAAAAGGAAATTCTCGTTTATGCGCGACATTGAGACATTCCAAAGTCCTTCCCCTTTTATCTGGAACAATTTTTTTTTCTCGCAATCGTTTCATCGTTTCACGTCTACGCCGAATCTATCCGTGAAAAAAAAAAATGACGCACGCGACGCGCGAGAGCCCCAGACGAGAGGAGTGTCTTCGTCGGCCATCTTCCTTCTCTCGCCGGCGAAGACGAACAATTTTTTACTTTTTTTACTTCGACTTTTATCGAACGAATTTATGCCTCGGCGTCGATGACAACGGATACTCATTAGGGTGCGGATATATCTTGTATATTCGCGACATGTATCGCGACACACTTGGACGAACTGTCAATGGGGAAAAATGTTCAGTTCGGCAGGTTTTCTCGCGGAATTGGTGTGTGCCGCCTATGCTATGACGTAGGCGGCACACACACGAATGTACACATACATATACACACACGGGAGCAATGCGTCGTCATCGACGAGGGAGGTGAGGGGAGTGTCCCGCGCGGCCATGTTGCCTACGAACTCACCGGCTACGACGAAATTTTGTCACGAGTATAAGTCTATTTAAATTACAAAATAATATTAAAAAAAGAAATCATCGCTGAGGATCTCTTGTGACGAGGCTGCCATTGTCACTTGACAGCACTATGGTCGCTCGCGTCGTGCCTGGCAGGTGCGGTAAGAGCCCATCGAGTTCAATTCACACAAGTACCTCTACGCGTAGGTATTTCTCTCGTGTCACACACTCCACGCTCGTTTCCCCGGTGCGTAGAGAGCCTCACGCACCTACGCAATTTTCATGTACGCGTATCTCCATATACGGTCCGGAGATGCCAATGGGACGGAGTTTTATTTTTACGAAACGCAAAGGTCTGACGCAGTCGTTCCACGTTTTTAATTCACGCGTCGTAATCGTGCCTTCCTCTCGTCGACGCGCCGTAACGCCATACGACAATTCTTTCGCTTTATGTTTCAACGCGGCGAACACGCATGCATTTTCTAACTGGTCGGCGTTACGTAAAAAAAAAAAAACGTTTACAATGTTCGAAGAGTTACGTTGAAGGAAAATCGAAATGATTTATCGCTCAAGATTTATTCGATAGCTCGCCTCGATTGAAAACTCGACGTTATTTTTTCTTTTTTTTTTTTTTATTATCGCAACTCGTAAACTCGCGTGTCCATCGGCAATTCCGAAACGACGGGGGCGGAGGGAAAGCTTCCGGAATTACTTGACCTCCAATTCCCAGGCCATCGCCGCGCTACTTTTTTCGATAATATACTTCTTCTGGGGAGCAACAATTTTCGTTATACCATTATTCGGTCGTGTCTGACAGGAGAAACATGGCGTTTTCTCTCCCTTCACGTTTCCGCTACGGATTTTCCTCGATAAAGGGACGCCGCGTACAAACGCAATTTTTATTTTCCCCCACTCGTTCGCGGTGGTTGTTACGGCAAACGCTCGTCAGAGAGGCCTTTGACAAGCGAACCGGCGGTGTGCCGCACTCGGGGCTCGCCTTGGTGATCGATAACCGGTGTTGCTGGCCCAACACGATCGTCGCACGCCTTTCCACAGACTCTCGAGGGTTATGACGCCGTACCCTAACCGATTCTCCATTAATAAACGAAAATTTGTTGGCTCGGGGCTCCGGCAACATCTTGTAATAATTAATATGATGATATAGCCTATTTTTAGATATGTATCGAATAAACACGCGCATATATATATATATATATATATAACCGGTCGTGAACCTCCGCCGGAAGTGTGCGGCGCTACGTGCTTACATATTATTTTTTTTGCTGCACACACTCGGCTCGTATGATCTGTTGATACGATCTCGCCGACAGAAGTAGTGCCCTGTTGTTGAAAAAAAAAAAAAAAAAAAGATCGTGAGAGAATTACTACGTTTTGTACGCCGTAGTACTGTCGTGGTCTTTGACCTCTCGATGTATGCCGAGACTTTTGCGTTTTTTTTATCGAAAAAAAAAAAAAAAAAAAAAAAAAAAAAAAAAAAACCGTCACGACGAGCTCCGAGTTTTTTTTTCAGAGGAATAATTTTTCGTGGTAATTATACACGCGGAGCTCGAGCGTCGAGGGTTTTCGTGTTTCGGGGATTTCGGCATTGAGCCTATCGAGTGAAACACGTGTTCGAAAATCGTCGCGGTCGTTCCGCGAAGCTCTCGTTTGATACACACGAAGCGAGAATCAACCCAAAGACGGTTTTCTCTCACTCTCTCCCTCGTTGGCGTAGAGCTCTGTCGGTAGCGAGGAGCTCAAGGCCGCGCGCGGGGCTTTCGCTCATCACGCGTGTCCCCGGGACACTTACGCATATTTGCGTGGTGGTTGACCTCAAAACTAAAGACAGCATTCTTCGACGTCTCACGCCTAATAATTGCGCTATTATCGTGACTAAAACTCACGTGTACGCGATATATATATTTTTTTTCGAAGGTTCTTCCCTTCCGCTGAGTTAAAAATCACCAAGGAACGAACATGCGACGCATGCGCAATGCGCAATGAAAAAAGTTTACGATCGTTTCTCAGCTAATCGCAATTCAATTGCCTGCTAACGCACACACAAAAAAGGAAATTATCGATTCGATAAAACGGCGAAGTAAATCGGGTCAACGGTTCAATTTATAATATTAACTTTATTTCGAATTATCATAATTTCATATATTTTTTAAAAGATCACCGAAACGCCGCATATGCGTCAATTTCCTTTGGATCTCATAAATGATATATTTTCAAATATTTTTACGATATTATAAAAATTAGAAATAAAATCGAAATTTTAAGATGTCTTTAATTTTTTCCACTTCGACAAAAAAAAAATCCATAAATTAATCTTTTTTTTTTTTCGATGTATATTTTGCCTATTCGTGAAGCTTCGCGCTAAGAGGGTTCTCCGACTTTGTCCGGCGGTACAGCGAGTCACGTTCATTCGACAATTACCTCAACGCGAGGTTTATATCTATCCGCTTTACCTCGTCTCTATTAGTCGGACGCGAGTGTCCGAATGGCTGGAAGTAGCACAGCGTGCGTTCCACCGGTACGAGCGCTACGTCTAACCGGAAACCCGATGGAGACTCGTCACCGGTGCAAACCGCAATTACAGCCTCCGACAACGAAGTTCGACAAAATCGACTCGCTCTGTCTATCCGCATATGCGTCTCTATCAATCTCTAACCACCTTCCGTGCATTCCGTATATATATATATATATATATACGTCGTATATATATAACTCTCGAGTACATCGTAGTTATCCGCCGCGTAAACCTCCTCAACCGTCCCGACATCGAGTTTCTCATACCTCTGACGTAAAATAACGTTTTGCCCGATCGATTCTCTCATCCGCAAACGTTTAATCGCCAATACCATCCGACTGCGCAATTAATCGATTGTCTCTCACACGCACGCTGGTAGTGAAGAATTTACGCTCTCGAGCTTCGCGGATCCTTCGTAAGAATTTCAGAAATCTTTTTATTCGCGAAATTGCTCCATTCCCTTTCGCATTTGCTTGACTGCTTTACCTCTCGGCGATCGATATTCGACACCGGAAGCTCTTGGTCGCTGTTCAACGTCTCATTCCTTCGTTCAGTTTTTTTTTTCTTTTTTTTTTTTTTTTCTTTCTCTTTCTTTCTTTTTATTGCTTCCACTTTGCGAACCATATATCTCGACGATTCTCTATTTTTTTTTCTTTTTTTTTTTTCTCTCATTTATTCTACGCTCACGTCCTTCCGCAGTGTCGGACAATTTCCTCTGAATCGACCTTACGGTCTCGAGCTCTCGCGATGTCTCGTCCTTGAGAATTCCTATGTCGGTCGCGAGAGCTACACGATCGTTGTTCCTCGCGCCATTAACAACCCCTTCTCGATTTTCTCGCAAACGCTTTTTCTTGTCACGTGATTCCGTTCTTCACATTTTTTTTTTTTCTTCTTTTGTCAAAACTTCGGTCCCTGCGATTTGTCACGTTTATATCTCCGGGACTCGTATCTACTTTATCACCATCCCTCGGTCGACGTCTCGTATTATTATTATTTTTTTTTGTTTTTATTTGTCATTTCACCGAACTTTGCGCGCGTCGTATATCTTTTATGTGTGTGTATTCCGCGTTTCAAACGACGTAACTACCAGAGCCCCACGGGCACTGAAGGTCCCTCGTGCCATCACTGTTGTAAAACAATGGGAGTTAATCAATTCTCTTATCCCACGGGACAACACACTCTCTCGTCTGTACATTGAGTAACGTACTGAACAACGTCACAACTTTCAATCCATCGTTTCCAATGAACGACAACGGCAGGTGTTTCGTTCAATAGAAAAAACATATATATATATATATAAACGAAGGTACTTCTGGCATTTCTATCGTGATTCGCATCGCTAATGGATTTTCTACTATACGACGAATTGATTACGCTAATCTGTTCGACGATTGTGAACATTTTTTTTTTTTTTTTTTTTTTTTTCTCTCGATGTATTAATTTTTATTATTTTTGTACAATAGTCCTCCCCTCGTTGTCCTTCGAAGAAAGACAATGTGGGTCGATGCGCGCGCGTTAAGCGTCGACCCTGACGTCTTTCCTACCCACTGAAATATTTTATAATCGAAATCCTCGAATATCCTGACTTCGCGGTAATTATATTTTAAGGGATATCTTGTGCTGTAGGAACGAAAATTAAAAAATAATATTGGAGTATTCATTATTTCTTTTGTTCGTCACGTCAATTCGAATTTACGGGGGAAAATGTATTTTTTTAATTCATTAAATTGTCGCTTTGGTATCGCGAAATAAATGTTTCGGTAATTAAGAAAAAGTATCTTTATAATTGATGAAGCGAATAATGAATTGATTGATTTTTCGTTCGATTAATTAATAAAGAGATTTATCGTAATTAAATACTAACAGTTTTAATGGTAATAAATGATAGTATTTTTATACTGTTACTATTAATTGCCTATTTTTACTATTGAATAAACAGTCGATTAAGAATTGAAAAAAATACCTTGATAATCGATGGTTTGTTGACTATTCCAATTATTTTGTTTGATCAATAAAACATTTATTCCGGCAGCCGCGAGTCTCCATTTAATCGATTCAATCGATTAGCGCTTTTCTGTGAATAACGCTTAAGGTGCAATCGATATATCGTTACATTTTCTACCAAAAGTTGTATTCGGTCAGAATTTTGAATACTTTCCAATGGATTATAAATCCGAAAAATTTCAACCATATAGAAGGTGCGATCATTGATTTTATATAATAATAACTCCAAAAAGTTATTAATAAATTAGTGAAAAAAATAGTTTAACAAATCTTCTGGCAACCAAACATTTCTATTCAATAGAAGTAAATTCGTTAATTTTTCCGATTACATGTGAATTGAAAAAAAAAAAAAAAATTGTCGGAAATCTCGTAATTCGAAAAATGTTATTCAAAATAAACGTTTTCAGCGTTTTCTATATGAGAATTTTTTTTCGCGAACTATTCTTCCATTTGAAAATTCAAATTTCTCTCTGAATCTCCCGTTTGGTTACGAATATTGTGAAAGATAAATTCTTATTAAAAAAAAAATTCCGATGCAATAACAACGTTTCGTTTCGAAAAAATAAAAAAAATTCCGATTCCCTGTGTACGCGAAGCGTCCCAAAAATGTCCGTGCTGCAAATCCACACGAACGGCGATACTCGACAGTCGGAAAATATACGAAATCGCCAAACGTCGCGAGTGTTCGCGAGCAGTGGTTCTCAAAAGCAACGATTCTATTTCCGGCTTAGCCCTTTCCTCGTTGTTAACCCCTCTCCTTCCCCGAATGTGTTTCAATTCTACTGCAGCGCACTTGTCTCTCACTCGCTCGCTCAGGTTTCCTCGTATCTCACAATTGACCGCGTGACTCAGTCGTGACGATCGGCTTCGCTGGCCGCGCGCGCTCTGCGGTGCCCGCACGACGTCGACGACCACAATCGAGCTGCCTGGAGAACACGTCATTCTGCATTCATAGGGGGGCCCACGCCCCTTGGTCTCTCGCTCTCCGCGGTGCACACAACCGCATTTCTGTTCCCTACCATTTTTTTTTTTTTTTTTTTTTTTTTATCGTAGTAGTATTCTAACTCCTTTATCCTCGTTGATAGACACGTTACTTTTCGAACCCCTAACGACTTCGAGTTCGTCTTTCGTCTTCGGTCCAAGTAGGGAATTCCTTCCGCACTGAAGAATCGAAATATATCTTTCGTCTCTTTCTTTTCATCGTTTTTTTTATTTTTTTTATTGAATTTCGTTTTGCTCGATCCATGACTCATCGTTGAGTACGCGACTAATGTCTGACGAATCTTTCTGGTGTGCAAAAAAAAAAAAAAATACATCGCGCGTTACACTCCTAGTATGACGCTTTAGTCCTGCGAAACGTAACGAAGAGAGAATATCGCTGTAGCCATGCAGCTTGACATCAGTAGCTATTCCAAGCCGGGATGACGCACACCGGTGCTCGAAGGCAGCACTGGTATTAGCAGTATGCCCCCGTTGTACCCGTTCTCACTGATACACACGGTTAACAACACTGTCGTTGCAACTACAGGCCTCGAGGGTACGCGAGAAGGACCCATATGCTTTGCCTCTGCGTTCTCGTCGCGTGACACACGTGGCAGACACGCGTGTTAGACACCAAACATTCTCGTCGCTTCGGTTACCAATGTTCTATATTGCGTTGGCCGTTCGGCCACAATGAAGGATATCCTCGGTGGGCGCGTAAGTCCAATTAGATGTAATTTACCGTAAGACAAAGAGGAACGCGCGGAGGTAAAACGTTCGGGACTAATGGAAAATCGATCGATAACTTGCGCTAAACATCCTTTCGCGAAATTTTGTATTGAGGCTTTTAAATTTTAATCATCCATTTCCGATTCTCGAAAAAAAAAAAAAAAATTTTTTTTTGCGCGAAGAAAAATTCTTTATGGATACTTTTTTTTTATTAATGTCTGCGGGTTTTATAATTTTTTATTCATTTTTTTTCTATCGAATTTTCTTTTTTATTCGTTTTCGATCGTCTGTACCGGAACTCTAAATAAAATATTGTATCACTAATGCAAACATATAGCGTTTCGCGGAGAGTATACGCGTTATAACACAGTGGATTCCCGGTTTTAATAAATTAAAAGTAATGCACTCGGAATTTAAAAATTTATTACCTTCGTAAACGAACGTTAACGTATCCCGCACTGCGAGTTTTCCAGTCGAGTTTGCCGTAAAATAAAAATATACTAATCATCGTAAATACGACATTTTTCCATTAAAGTAAAAAATTTAATTCCCAACATTACATCAGATCTTTAAAATTAAAATTTACATGTTTAAAAAATTTAAATAACTATTTTCCAATAAAAATCTTCAGCACATGCGATTGATTAATGATATTAGAACTATCATTTAATTACCTAATTAATTAATTACCAATTTAAAAAAAATCATACCTTCCATTTCCTATTATATTATAAATTTCATTGATAACATTTTTCTTCGCGATTTATTGCTTACAAGTAAATTGGGATGGTTATTCGATCGATAAGAATAAAATATCGGTGTGTACATTGTTGTACCTTCGATGCGGAATAAGAGTATCATATACCGCGGGGGCACTCCAACCTGCCGAAGTAGAGTCGACGGGTGGGCGGTCTCAGGGGTTCATACAGAAGATTGCTTTTTCTCTGTTGTGGTGAACCGTACCGGTTCGAGGCTAACGGATACAAAGACTCAAAGTGTCCGCAACCCTTTTTCTCTCCACTCCATTATCGCGCCCGGTATATACCCCGCTGTGGTGCTGTGTCACGGCGACGAGGCTCTCTGGTTGATGGCTCTGTAGCTCTGCACCACCCCTAGAAGCGGCGGCCCACCCTTCTTCAACGCCGCTGTAGTTACCGCCGCGAATCTCCTCACTCCGTGCAGTCATACATACACTTATGTATATGTATACATATTATGTATGTATTATACACATACATATATACATTTTGTATATAATGTACGTTGACAAACGGGGCTTAGGGAGGGACACGTGCAAAATGCCACCTGTGGCGTTTACATAGACAGACACAAAGGGTAGCGGAGTACTAACGCCCACCAAGAGTGTCGCGGACCCTCGAGAGTCGACGAAAGGCTACTCGACCATTTATCGCGAATCAACTATTTAACTTTAAAGACCCTGGAATCAGACGATTGAAATATATATTGACGATTTAACGATTTTATTTCAAGTGCGAACCAAGAAAAAGATAATGCAATCGAACGACGTCGTTTGGTACTTAAAAGTTATTTATTCCCGTAAAAAATGTTATTTTTTTGAATTTTTTTTCGAGGGTTTTAAGGGTTTTTATTCTACGAATTATTGACGAATTAACGTTTTTATTTGACGCGCGAACCAAGAAAAAGATAATGCAATTGAATGACGAAGTCGTTTGGTACTTACGAGTTATTTATTCCCGTAAAGAATGTTATTTTTTTGTATTTTTTTTTCGTGGGTTTTAAGGGTTTTTATTCTACGAACTATTGACGAATTAACATTTTTATTTGACGCGCGAACCAAGAAAAAGATAATGCAATCGAATGACGAAGTCGTTTCGTACTTAAGTGTAATTTATTCTCGTAAAGAATGTTATTTTTTTTATTTATTTTTCGAGGGTTTAAGGGTTTTTATTCTACGAACTATTGACAAATAACGTCTTTATTTGACGCGCGAACCAAGAAAAAGATAATGTAATCGAATGACGAAGTCGTTTGGTACTTAAGAGTAATTTATTCCCGTAAAGAATTTTATTTTTTTTATTTATTTTTCGAGGGTTTTAAGGGTTTTTATTCTACGAACTATTGACGAATTAACATTTTTATTTGACGCGCGAACCAAGAAAAATATAATGCAATCGAATGACGAAGCCGTTGGTACTTAAAAGTTATTTACTTCCGTAAAGAATGTAATTTTTTTTTTTAGTGTTTTAAGGGTTTTTATTCTACGAATTATTGACGAATTAACATTTTTATTTGACGCGCGAACCAAGAAAAAGATAATGCAATCGAATGACGAAGTCGTTTGGTACTTAAGAGTAATTTATTCTCGTAAAGAATGTTATTTTTTTTATTTATTTTTCGAGGGTTTTAAGGGTTTTTATTCTACGAACTATTGACGAATTAACGTCTTTATTTGACGCGCGAACCAAGAAAAAGATAATGTAATCGAATGACGAAGTCGTTTGGTACTTAAGAGTTATTTATTCCCGTAAAGAATGTTATTTTTATGTATTTATTTTTTTTTTCAAGGGTTTTAAGGGTTTTTATTCTACGATATTATCGCGATAGACTACACCTTATCGATTACGGTGACGCAGTCTCTCGAGTGCTCTCTTGACGCAAACCTTTACAAGCTTTCAGACGCCCTTCTGCTTTTTTATCCCTTACATATCTACGCAAGTTCCGAGTTTGTCACGTTTCTCCTTGGAAGTTTGTGACTCGTTGAGAAAACTTGGCGACGTCGAGGACAGGGGGGCGGCCTCTTCTCGTGACTCGAGCGCTTGTCCATTTGACTGGCGTTGTTTGCCACCCGCCGCTTCATTGTGCACCGAGGAGGCGCCCCAGTATTGCCACACGCGGTATACGGAATATACAATGCCATAGCGTATCCAAAGCGAATCTTGAAGCCGGCAACAACAATGAACTCGGGGAATCAACGTAAATAGGTTTCATCAATAGGAAATGCGATACGCGAAAGAAAAAAAAAACATCGTAATTTTTTTTTTTTTTTTTTTTTTTTTTTTTTCGAGTTGAATAAATACGCAATCGAGGGTTATCGAAGTAAAATTGAGTCAACAAGAAAGTTCTCGGGACAATAGAATTTTTTTTTTTTTTTTTGGGAACCTTATTTTTTTTCTTATATTTTTCTTACCTCAGTTATTCTCACGACGATATAGTAATAAAATAGCGAATAAGCTTTCGAGAAGAATGAGCGAAAAAAAAAACAAAAAAAATACCAACGGAATCGGGAATCGACGATGCGGAAATCGCCACAGTAACGAGTCGACCTCGAAGCCCGGATATTCGTGAAAGCCCTGCGCGGCGCGCGC
Source organism: Buathra laborator (assembly GCA_934046635.1). Classification (NCBI taxonomy): domain Eukaryota; kingdom Metazoa; phylum Arthropoda; class Insecta; order Hymenoptera; family Ichneumonidae; genus Buathra; species Buathra laborator. Next base: position 17,512,103 of record OW203892.1, read on the forward strand.
GGAACATCCTCTCGCGCGATCGGTTTCTCGTTCGATAGCTCTCGTTTCTCGTCCCGCGCAAACGAGTGTCAATTAAAAAGTTTTTAGCGGGACGCATCGGCCACGTGTACGATGAAAAAAAAAAGAGCTCCATTCCCGTACCCCTCTCGTTTTATTGTGCTAACATACATCCCACAGTTTCGAGGTGTTATCGAGTCCCACTCTCGAGGCTCCGACACAATTCAGAACCTCCGCCCTTCTCGACACAATAACGAGTCTCGGCAAGTTAATTCAAAGGGCTCGTAAATCGATTACGCAACTCGGGGAATATATAAAAAAAAATCGTTATCCGAATAGTCTGATCTCAACGATCCTTTAAATAATGAAACACGTGATACGGAAAAAAAAAATTATTCAAATAATGACGAGAAAAAAATTTCATTTTTTAATCCTTTTGGAAAAAATTATAATTTATTATTATTATCATTTTTTTGGTTAGTTATTGCGCTTTTTTTTTTTTTTTTTTTTTTTTTTAACAACCGTTTTTACAATTTTACGATGAATTTCTCTGTTACGTCGCTGGAGCCACACGTGGAAAGTGTGACGGTCACATAAGCGCCAATACAGAGTTAAATTACTGTGCTGTTGCGTCTGCACACTCGGGTGTAATGTAAATGTGTGTACGCAAGACGCGAACCATAGTTATACGCGCGCGAGAGAGATAGAGAAGAGAGAGAGAGAGAGACGGAAAGTCAATATTGATCTTCTCTCGTCACTAACCTAACGTAGCCGTAGCCCCGTGGATCCTCCCTTCCCGTTTCTCTTTTCCTCTCCGGGTTTCGATGCCAGCAGAACCGACCGCCTGGCAGACGACACTTAAGGTCGCTACACACACACACACGCGCAATTATAATGCACATCGAAGGTGCATAAAGTTCTCTCCGGTATTTTTATATTAGCTGTAAAAAAAAAAACGACACAGTTAACCCGAAGTTTTTTCTCGACAATCTCGGTATACATTTTTATTCCCGCGTAATTACTTACGTTTTTTCAATCAATCTTCATGATTTCAACATTAAGTAGACGCAAAACCGCTTCCAAAGTCGTTTCCCTCGAGTCTCCGGTGGCGCTTATCCCGAAAGTAAGGTACTTCCCTCTCTCCCTTAGCGTTGGATAACTTCTGAAACTCCTCTCGACGAATCCTAACCGCTCGGGCAATATACGAACGGTCAATCGATAAAGAGGAGACTTTGCAGTTCTCGTGGAGGGCTCTTGAAGATTCCCCAGCCGCACTGCACTTTGCGTTCATTGCTCTTTTTTTTTTTTCGCAATTATTGGTTTCTTGACTTTAGACCTCTACGATTCATGGTTTTGCTTGCGACGCGAAAAGAAAAAATACGGAAAATGTTTTTGTTTTTTTTTATATCTTTTAGGGAAAAGTACACGTGTCTTTCATTATAAACCTTTTTTCACGATTTTCATAGTTTCATAACAACTCGAAAAAAAAAAAAAAAATGATTTCGAAAGTCCGCCAAGTACCCTATCCTGTGTATTTTTTCTCGTGGAACACGATAGATACCTGGAGGTTTTTCTGTAATACCATTAAGAGGGAAAATTGTTGTTGAAAAATATATAAAACATCGTAACTTCCCGGGATATCGGTCGAGCAAAATTTTTTTTTTTTTTTTTTCAAAAATATATCTGTTTTTATGAAACAAAAAAAAATTGCAAAATTTCGAAAAATGTATCGTGTAAAAAATGTTTTTATTTTGGAGACTAAAATTTTTTAATTCCTGAAAAATAATATTTTCGTAATAAGAATTTTATGAAAATTTTCGAAAGCAAAAAAAAAATTTCCGTGCATTTTCGTAGTCGAAAAATGAGATCACCGAGAAATTTGCCGCATCGTCGAAACGAAAGAGGAAATAAAAGAAAGAAACGAAAGTATAGGAAGGGATTGAATTTCGCATCGGGAAATGAGGGACAAGGTAACGGGCGTCTCTCTCGTTGCTAATCCATTCTCCATTGGCCTGTGGCCCTGTCCTAGAAAGCTCGTGTAGCTTTTATTGAAATCGTAGAGTAGAGTACAGTAGATACAGTGAGTAAAGTAGAGTGCGAAAGCAGAGGGATGAGAGCGGATATAGCTTATGAGAGAGAGAGACTCGGTCTCGCGCGCGGGGCTCCGATTGTAGTTGGTCCGCTGTGTCGAGCATCGATACTGTCCGACGACCGGTGTCGTTTCTCCTATTTGCTAGCTGTCTATACCGGATATATCGGAGAATCGAACGTTGTTAGGATTCAAGCCGAACGATATATTTCATCGAAACCCCGAGCGAGAGAACGGGATATTATTATTTGCGAAACAGCGTCGGCAAAGCGACGGTGAAACGTTTCTCGCGTTTCCAATAAACTGTTTTATCTATTCGATGTTTTTTTTTTTTTTTTTTTTTTTAAACGGGTAAAAAACATCGCGACGATAAAGTGGCTCTTTGAATAATCGCACAAACGGGTATAGTTAGTTATTCCATTAACAATAATGAGATAAATTAATCGAGTTACGAAAATTTTCGGTGCGTAATGAAATTATATAGCATTATATAGTGAATATTAACGAGTCGACCACAGCTGGGGACGTGCGCACAATCAACGTGAAAACAGTCTCCACGTCGGGTTTCTACCCCCGCGGAAGGAGACTCTCTCTCTCTCTCGCTTACCCTATCTATAATTACGTTGACGGTGTCGACAATTATCCGTTGGTGGTCGTCGTGTGCAGTAATAACGTTGCGAACCGTAACGAGATGCTCCATCAGCATCACGTCAAACGTGTTTCCCGACGCTGATACGCCGATAGACTGTGGGCAGCACACTCACGTGTTGTCGTTCGCACGTGCGTATGTGTTTGCGGATGATGTTCGATATTGCATCGAAGTAGCCAACTCGGGAACAAAACCCCCGTTGCCGTCGTCGGTTCGCGATGTCTATAGTCCGGAAGCTATTGGAAATTTGCGACAAAAATAGCGATCGTCTATTTTCTCATTATGTTATTCAATCTTAACGTTTATTTATCCTCTCTTCCGGTTGAAAATTAATCCGTGTATTACGCGAAAATAAAGTACCAACGGAAATTTTACTCGGGCAGTTCGTTAGGATTTCACGGGGCGATTTTTCCGACCGCTAAATACATCGAGGATTCGATAATAATCACATTGAAATCCGGCCGGTGGAAAATGAATCGCGACGCGAGCGGTCTTTCGCGCGTCCGGGAGCTAAGGCCTTCCATCAGAATTAACGACGTAACACGTAATTACGAGAGAAGGCGCGCGGGGAGGTCGAGGAGAGATAGATATGGCGAAGAGAATTTTCCCTTCATCCGTCTCGTCGTCGTCGCGGGTCGACGATAGCGCGCGGTGAATTGCCCCCGAAGTCGCAAGGTCGGGGATCTGTATCTACGAAATCCCCTCTCTCACGAATATCTTCCTTCGGGGCAATTTATCTCCTTCTATATAGTAGTTTTCCCGTGAATAAAAGACAAGGGAACCGTAACGCAACGTGTCGGCAAACACTTGTTTTCCCCTCGAAGTTGTTTTACGATCCCCGTTCATTTCTCGATCAACGGTATCCCGCCCCACGCGCGCGCGCGCGCGCGCGGGTGACGAAGATACCGGAATTTAGCCGCGGGACACGTTGCGTCACTATATATAGTGGACGGAGCCCTTTCTCAAGGATCATCAATTACCCGAACCGGACCTTTATTGAATTTTACACAGTAGCCGCGAGTGTTACGCCGTCATACATCAACGTTCTCTCGGTATTAACTCGGACTCATCGATCCTTCGGTTCCATAAAGGGTTTTTTTTTTTTTTTTACCCCGAACGACGGGGAGTCGGTCAATGAAGAAGCGTAGTTTTGCCGAAAGAAAAAAATTGTATCAAAGGGACGAGCGGAATTTTTCCTCTTCTGAAAGCTAATCGCATTTGATTATTCTATCTCGTGTACGCGATTCGCATTGAAAGAAAAAGTCCATAACGGCCCCTTCTCGCTGTACGAGAATAACTATGTATAGGAAGACACAACCCCCCGGTATACGTAGGGGAAAAATGGTGGACAGGGGCGGGTCAGGTTGCAGGGATTGCGCGCGCATCTACAGATCAATATTTCATTTCAGCTTTGCCAGCAACCGCCTTCTCCTCTTCCGTCTTCCCTCAAGTCTCTCTCTCTCTCTCTTCGCTATCAATCTTTTTGGTCTCGAAGTCCTCCCTCCCTTCCCCCACTTTTTCGTCTCTATGGACATTTCTCTCGACAAAAATCGTCGTGTAGGCCGCATAGGTAATTTACCTATAGCTCACCGCTAACCATCGATCGCCGAAAAACTCTTTTCACCGAAAATCCGAAAGATTTTTCTTCCTTTCGCGAAGAAATTTCTTTTTTTTTTTTTTCACCCTCTCACGACTCGCGCTTCGTTTACTCCGAATTCGACGAACATGCGATTCCCCGACATTTATCTTTTTTTTTTTTTTTTTTTTTCTTTTTTCGCTCCCCTTTTGATCCTCGTTTACCTTTTACGTCTGTCTGGCAAAGAATTTGCTTCAACGTGGGTGGGGTACGAAGGCCCCGAGGTGAAACACCGCGAAGAGACCGAAGCGATTCTCGTTGAGGAAATTCATCGCGAGCTCCGTAAGCTCTTCCGATGAATTTTTATATATATTAGGTAAATAAAAGAACTCAAAGAGAACGAGAAAAGCCTGCGAATGGAATTAATGAGAATTGTATTATGTATTTTTTTTTATTTTTTTTTTTCGTGGGGCAAAAAGCCAATGGGACTTACGAAGGATTTTATTTGCTCGTCGAAAAGTTGGTCAGTTCCGCAATACTCTATATATAAGTGTATATGTATACCGCTTCATTGATATCCAATGATAAGTGGCGCTCGTCGTGACGATAGAAATTTATACTCAGAGAGTGGAAGAGTGCGGTACTCGAAGTCCGCTCACCAGTCCGGAGAAACATATCTCGACTGGCGATCAACATAAGTGGACGTCGTCGAGAGGCCTCTGCTCCGAACGTAAATTCCGCGCTTCTGGTACTAGACTCGCGGGGGAGACGGGGGGTACACCCCGGTGCTCGCGTTAACACTCTCTCTCTCCACTCGGGTAGCCGACGAAATCGACCTCGCGGTACCACTACCCTCCGCTTACACGATTCTTCTACGTCATTCTCTCGTTCGCTTTGACTCTCTCGTGCTGCTCGAGAGTCATTCGCGTAATTGCCCTGTTCTCGGAGAGTAAAAGAAAAAAAAAAAAAAAAAAAAACCACTCGGCCGATTCTTCACCCCCTGCGCTCTGTTTCATTCATTTTCCGAGTACCCTTTTTTTTTTTTTTCTTTTTCTTGCATAAACCTCTCATTTATCTCGCGTTTATTCGTTTAATGTCGCAATTATACATTTTTTCATCGAATCGACGTTTTTTTTTTTTTTTTTTTTTTTTTTTTTATACAAAAAAAATGTTGTTCCACGAATATTCTATCGAGAAACATCGATTTTCGTTCGGGTTAGGAATTGGCTGCGTGATTTATGATGGACGTCTGTTGCCAGAACAGGAAATTACGTGGTACATGCATCGAATAACATATTTGCGACGGGATAATGGAGTGGCGGGAGGCTGTATATCGTTATACGTTCGCTCGTTGCCCAACGCACGGGAGAGGATAACCCATCTACTCATCTTCATTATCCGTAAACGCTTTCAAGCTAATTTTCCGTGTATCAATGCATCAATTTTGCGAACGTTCGGGTTGTTCGGGTAAACGCGATGCTGCAGAAAAATCCTTTCACGACGCGTACGCATGACTGTGCTACAAAATCACGCGGGCGCAATACACAACGGTGTTGTACACCTGTGCGTGCGAATATGTTGCAGGGTCACGAGCGCGTAATCCAGTCGACGCTATACAAGCGAAGAGAACCTCGCAGAGTCAATGTGATTAGAGAGGCGTAATATAACGTTTTCGCGTTGGGAGGAGAGGGGGGGGGGGGGAGGCATAGGGGGAGAACGAGACGCCGAGGACAATGATTGTTTTTCATAACAGGTTTTCAATTCTTCGCGAACAAGCAGAAAACCCACGCGTCCAATAGATTCGTCTCTCTGTATTCTCTCCGAGATAATTTTTTCTTTTTTTTTTTTTTATTTCTCGCTATTGCCGCGTTCTATTATCCATTTTTTTTTATCTTTGCCCATTCAATCCATTCGATAAACACGTCGCGCGAGAACAGTCTTTCTGGTCGTTTTTTTTTTTTTTTTTTTTTTTTTTCTCTCTCATTCCTTCGTTCTTCCGCAGCGAGACAGATCTCATTCATTAAAAAATTTTTTAATTATAAAAACGAACGACATTTCGCGTCTCGGAGGCACCCGATGGGCGGCATTAAAGCGAAGTTTCGAACGTCGGGGCTCCACCCACGCATTCTCTCGTTCTCTCGAAACCTTTCGTTGAATAACTGCTGCTCTACGTATTATATTGAATAGAACAACAAAGTTTCAACGGTGAAATAAACGGAACAACGATTTCTCTGTTCGTCAATCCTGCAGTAGTTAGTTGAAGCAAAACGTTCGAACGATCGTCTCCCATCTATGCTTTTCCCTTCCCTTACTCCGTCAGACTCTCGTTTTTCTAATAGACAACGATTTTTCTACGACATTTTTGAAAAATGCGGAATAGTTACGATGTAAAGAAAACGCACGGATTCGTAAGGCGTTCTTTTATAAATTCTTCCGGCGGTATCGACTTTCTATCACAAACGTTTCCCTGTGAAGAAAAAGAAGAAAAAAAATTCTCTCCGCTCGCCCGTTCCCTCTGTATGACACAATGAAAAATCATTGTGTGTCGACGGTTACGTGAAAAACTGAACCTCTATTTTTCGCGAAAAATCTGCGTGGCCAAGCGAGACGAACATGTGGATGAGAGAGTAAATAAAAAAGAAAGAAGAATTAAAAAAAAAAGAAAGAAATAAAGAATAAAGAAAAAAGGAAAAGAGTATTCGTAGCCGGCGCAGAGCGTCGCGGCGCGTCCCGGGGACGCCCGTACGGCTGGTTCTGCTCGTTGCTCTAACGCTGCCCCACCCAGCAGCGGCGTCGGCGGCCATGCCGGGAGCCGATCAATATTTCGTCTCGAGGCGAGCAGCAACGAGTATAGCCGAAGCGTAACGCGAAACTTCCCGAGGCCCGGCACGAGGCTCCCCGAGTCCCCACTCGCTGGCAGCGTTGCCGGCTCAGTCGCTGTGCGGGAGTGGTCACCGAGGGATGTGTGGTGTCGTAACGCGTGACTGAGGGAAAAAAAAACGAGGAAACGATCGAGAAACTAAACGAGCCCCGGCGATTAGTAGTTTTTTTCACTTCTCGCGAATATCGATAAACGTTTATTAAATTAATCGACGAGTATTCTAGTCGAAAAAAAAAAAAAAAATCACGAAAGATCGCGATAAAGCAATCTCCTTATTTCTTCGTGTTACCTCCGCGTCCAACGGGGAGAGAGTAGTACGGGAAAAAAAAAGAGTTCGCGATCGACTCCTACGTGTATTTTATTTAAGTAATTTATTGTACAAAGGACTTTTAAAATAGGTAAGACGAACAATTATTATTGCGTTACTAATGTAGTAGTAAAACGTTTTTGAAATAATTCATTAAAGAAAAAAAAAAAGCACGAGTCACGGGTGTGTGCCATGTAGAGAAGAGGTACTCGTGATCTCGTGGCTAATCTGATCGCTCTCTCTATATATCCCTTCCATAGAATAAGAGAATTCGCTTCCCGACAGTGGCGGTTATGCACTCTGCGGGAGCATTTGATGCTCTGGAATGCTTTAATTATTCGCTGCGTGTTCTCGTTTCCTTTTTCGGCTATGGCGAACGCCAACGTTTCTCTTGCCCCCTTCGCGTACTTTTTTTTTTTTTTTTTTTATTCACCATGTTCGACTGTGCGACAGGAGTTTATTTCCGGTCGTGAATAAATAAAAAATGTTACGATCGCGTTCGTTATCGCTTATACCCATTCAGTCGCAGTTTCATTCACCTTTTTCTCTTTTCGCGCACACTAACGTCGAACGTTACGAAAAATGACGATTTCTCGGGTAAAGCATGGGCTCTCGTATCGATCTCGTCGCGAGTTCCGCGACGCAAAAAGGCGTCGTGTAGCCGCATTGGCGCAACGCGGGCATCGATGCCTCACTTCTACCTCTCTCGATGTTTCTCGCTTGTGCAAACGCCTCTGCATACCTCGCGACGTTCGTAAAACAAAAACTTGAAGAATTAAAAAAAAGGGAGTTTCGAGAGTCTCGAGGATTTTCGAAGCGGGTCCGTTTAAGAACACCGAATCGAGAACCTCGGAAGAGACGAACGCGCTCACGGCGAATTGTCTCGGTGATTCCAGTGTGACGCGCCGGTTGGCCCCAGCGGCGCTTCGGACGCGAACCCACGATCAGTCGAACATAACCTCCAAATAGACTCCACCATTGCGCACACGAATTTTTCACATCGACTTTCCGACTCGTGATCGATATTTCTCATGAATATCATCGATCTCTTAATAAATGCGTTCGAACGCGTATCCCCGACGAATAAACGAAAAGATTTTAATCTCAATTATCGATGACCGTATAAAATAATCCATTGGTCATTCATTCGAAATAACTATTATCGAATCTCGTATATCGTCGTACCTATATATATTCGTTAAATATATATATATATATAATTTTATATATATATGTGTGTTTAAAAAAACATCGCTAAAAATTCTACGAGGGGGATTTCCACGCAACGACGATTTTTCTTTGACTCCACCGTGTGTCTGACCAACGCCGCGTGCACGTGCTGATGCCGAAAATAGATAGGGCTATGGTGAGCGAGTTCGGGGAGGTCTTTCCAAACGCGTACGGTTCGCCTTGCGCTCGTCACGACAACCTCTCGTAAAAAAAAAAATAAAATAAAAATGTTTTTCAACGACCCGTAAAGGCTCTCAATTTCTCGAGGCTGTACGAGATTAATGATTTTCGTTTCGCGATTGACGATTGTTTTTAACTACATCGAGATTTTTACGACGAGCCATTCATATGAGAGTCGGCGGCCATCGCGTCTCGGTGTCATTGTCGCGAGTCGGAATCGAAAGATTTTTTTTTTTTTTTCTTTCTTTTCAAGGTCATTCATGCAGTTTCGAGTCACTCGCAGATATAGGTTACAAGGTGCTTTTTTTTACGAGGTGAAGCGTTAAACCGCGTAGTGTACCGCGAACTCCGCTATTAATATCGATCGGGCGTCGTAGCGTCAAATATACCCGATTATCTTACCGACCATTTTTTTTTTCTCAACTCCCCAACAATCACGATGCACATCGATCTATCGATGTTTTATTACGACAATGATTATTCCACGTATTATCGTCACGAAGGGAAATAACGTACTTTAAGGTATTTTTTTTTTTTATTCGAAATATTTGATTATCGATGTAAAAAAAAAAAAAAAAAAAAAAAAAAAAAAAATTCTCGATGATAAAAGTTCGTAGTGCTCCCTGTAATTTCTTAGCTGCTTCGTCTGCGTTTCGTGAGCTGATAAATACGAAGCGATAAAGCCCCTTTGGTTGCGCTATCTCCGTAGCGTTTACTGCGCGACGCGCGGGCCGGGGGGGGGGGGGGCGGAGTAGCGTGGGACGCATAGTAAAAATAAAAGATTATTTTGTCGTCTATTATTTCTATTATTTGTTTAATCTTCTTTGCTTCTCGCAAGAGTTGTATTATCGAACTGTAGCGTCGGGGTGTTGTATATCGCAAAATACAATTCCCGCGGGTGGCGCGCCTCCTTGGCTATCGATCGTCGACTATAACGCGCGCACTATAGTTCGAGAGAGCGTCGAGTAGAGTCCGGGTTCTCTTTATCCGGGCGCACGCGAAAATCCCATAAAGCGAGGTAAGAGACCGAGCGACTAAAAAAAAAAAAAAAATCCACCGCTTTACGACGTTTCGACAATCGACGAAGCATAGAGTCGAAGCGAAATAATCCCAGTAACCTCGACAAATACATCAATAGCGTCATTATTTCTGCAATCTCAGCACTCAAATTTTTCGTTTTTTTTTTTTTTAACACGATATCTTGTCTCCCTTTTGCGTTGATTGAATGAATGCCAAGGTCACCCGAGGACACAAATTATTTAAATTACCGGATACGCATAACCAGATTTTCGATTGGGCCCTACATCGCGAAAAAAAAAAAAAAACTTCGAGGCGCAGTATCGATTTCAACCGTATTATTTTTTTTTTATTACGTCGACTGCAGTTCCTCGTGACGGCGAAAAAGCTTCGAGATAATTATTAATTAAACGACGAAATAAAAATTGGTTGCGGGGAGAGGGGAGGATATAGCGTTGAAGAACGGGCAAATTCCATTCTCGACTTGTGTGCCGAGAGACGGGGAGCGTCAGGGAGTCGGTCGACGAGTGGGGAAAAACGGTACGACGAAACGGCGGCGTTGAGCGGTTAAAGCCGGCAACGCCGAGGGGTCTCGGGGAGGGAAATCATCTCCGTAGAGTTCTCGGGGGGCCCATGCCTCGCGCGAGCGAGTAGCTCGGGCACCGGCACACCGCTCCACCCGTCCCTGCAATTCCACGGGAACGATCCGGCAACGTTGGGCACGTCGGAGACTCTCGCGGCCCGACGTTTATGCGTGTTTGTGTGTGTGCACGAGTTTTTTTTTTTTGTGTGTATGCGTGTATTCCCGTCCGAGAGCCGAAAGCCAGGTGATCGCGCGATTAAATATAGGACAACGACGACGCGAGTTAACGTACCGACGATTAATTTCCAACGCCCCTAGACGCCCCCGTATATCTTCTTTCTGATTCTCCACCGCGAATCTTTTTGCCTCGCGCACCGCTCGATGTATTCGGAAATAAAATATTTCGATCTTTTTTTTTTTTTTTTTTTTTTTAATTTTCAAGCATTCATCGATATTTTTGTATTAATATAATCGTTGCGTAGCTCGAGATATCAATTCATCGATTGCACAGTCGCTCTGTGTGTCTCGGTTCGTGATAACAAAATCGATAAGGTCCCACTTCTCGAACATGCGAGGTTTATGAAACGCTATCTAGAATCGTGCGTAGACGAGGAGTGAAAATGCCCCCCGCGCGCATATTCCGATACTTGTGGGAATAGCGTTAGAAGTGTTTGACTGAAAGAGACATACGCGAAGCATCTGGGAAAACGTTGAATGCATCACCGGTGTAGCATGCGGGGAAGGGCTGCCGGAAGCGCATGAATGAAGCCGGAAATGGGAGAGCGAGATGGAACGAGCGAACTTGGTTACTATCGCCGCACTCGCCGCCGCTTCGAATTCTTCGCTCGAACCTCCCGTACCAAACCCCCCCAAGATATGATTCCTCGACGTGCCAACACCGCAATTTTAATAAGAAAAGAGTTTTGTAATACATGCAGAAAAAAAAAAAAAAAAAAAAAAACAAGTATCATTAGCACATAGTAATCGATGCAATTTCGGTCGCACGGCGCGTGACCTTTGTTAATTAAGCTAATTCTTTCGTTTCGCTCCCACGACAATAAAAAAAAAAAAAAAAAAAAAAAAAGATCGCGTTGAAAGAGCCGCCGAGGATCTTGCGATCTTCATTGATGAATAACAGAAGGCGCAACGTGCATAGCATCGATCCGCGATAGGCATCGATCGCGGAAATAACTCGGAGACATTGCTGGAATTTCATTGCGAGATTCTTTTTTTTTTTTTTTCTATAGACTCTTATTCTCGCATTCACGAGAAGTTTTGCGTGTTGCATTGACGCATTCGAATTGGTTACGTAGGGAGGCGCGGAGAACAAGTGACTTTTGTAATAATTTTTTTTTTTTTTTTTCCCGCTTGCAACACTCTTCGGTTATGTATAGAAAGGTATCGGGAGCCTCGCAAGCTTCATTGACAAAGCCGAGTGCGTACGTCGTGCGTGCGCAAGTCTCGCGGTGAATCCGTTCTCGTGACTCGCTCACCCACGCGCGTACCTAATACATCTGTAGTAGTTTTGCTGCAACTACCGCAGTTCCACATTCCTCTCTTCCTTCCTTTCTCTCGATCCACGTAAGCTGGTTTTCTCGACGACTTATCCGGGCTTTCGAGACAGAGAGCTTGTAGAGCTGCTCGGTAGCGCGAAAGTAGAAATCTCGTCTTTTCGTCATCCTCCGAACGTCGTATACCCGGATTATATCCCCTGCCTACGCTCTCTCGAAGCTCGTTCGACCGGAAATAAAGAAAAAAGAATAGAAAATAAACGATTTCCCGGGCGAAATACGAGATCTTTTCATTCTTTTCACCATTCTGCCGATCGCGTTCGACTCTACCTGCGACTTAATACGCATGCAGATCCATCGGTTCGCAGAGAATCCTACGAATTCTCGCAACTTCCAGCTGCTCGAAATTGCTCCGAAAGAAACGAAGAAAGAAAGACCCCGCTCCCCCCCCCTCTCTTCTCCCTTCCGGAGGAATAGTAATATTGCTCTCGTTTTTCCACGAACCGGGGAGAAATTGAATTTACCGAGGCAACTATACGGAGTCATTGAAATTCTACCGTTGCCCGGTGTTGCTTTTCCCTCACTGAATTTCTTTCTCAGTGAGGAAAAACGACTATCCTGATTTACGAGAAAACAATAAATAGGTCTATCCTCGGGCTTCTCTCGATCGTAAATTGATACTCGAGGAAATAAAATTCCAATGGTAGTCGGATAAATCTTCGTAGAAAAGAACGTGACCCACTCTCCCCAATATTGTTTTACCGTGTCATTGTTGTACGGATAAATGTATATCTATACAATAATCGCTTTGCTCGGAGATTGTTTCTCCGAGTTCGCAGTTTATTTTCCGATATAAAGTTCCACGTGAAAAACGAGAAGAGAAACGGGCGGCTTAAGAAGCGAAAGAAACCCTTTTTGAAACGACTAAACATCGTCGGGTTGTCGCAGACCCCCCGCAGACAAAATCGATCGAAACTCTGGGCGCATTCCGCGGCTTGTGCAGTCTGCGGGATTCTTGTTTTTTTTTTTTTTCTTTTTTTTTTTTTTTGTCGCCACCCTGACATTCGCGCAGAATCTGATAATCCTCTTCAATGCAATTACCTAACTCCCCTTTTTTCGCTACGGGCTCTCCGAACCTTATCGTAACTGGATGCGTGGAGATTTTTTTTTTTTTTTTTTTTTTCCGCATTCTTTACACGATTACTTCTCGTACTCAATGTCAAAACATCTGAGAATCGTATTTGTCAATCTGTCAGCGAATTACGCGTGGATATTAACTCCTTTAGTTTGCCAGATTCGGTTCGTCTGTTTCTCGCCTGAGATTTCCGTTTCGTTGCGCGATTTTATTATTTTCTCTCGTCTCGAACTCTCCGTCTCTTCCCGGCGCTTCGCCCGCGACACGTGCGCGAATTATTTCGCGGGTTTCGCGCGAATTGCGAAGCGAAAGATCCTCGTGACGGAGTACAGCTAAAGACACACAGCTAAAGGTACGAGCGGAAAGGTGAACACGTTGAAAGGAATCGGAGGTTTGGCTGGCAAAGAAGACACCCCATTGGCAGGTTAACAACTCTTGGCAACGATCCATTCTCGAAATGCGTTGTTCGTTGTCCCGTGTCGACTGGCAACTCGGGTAACGGCGCTGAGAGCCAACAACCGTCTGTCTCCCAAGAGTTTTCTCGGTCTCGCGTCGTTTTTAGGGACGGGAAATCGCTTTTGTCAAAAATCCTCGACACCCTCGTCTTTTCATAACGCGCTTTTCCCCCGCCAAGGAACCGATATTCATCGGCACGACTCGCTGAAACATCGCGGACGACCCGAGTTTCGGAAATTCAATAGCGACGAACCGAAAAAAAATGAATGAATTTTTTTTTTTTTTTTTTTTTTCGCAGCCGAGAAAACTCAAAGAGTTCAAAGGTTCACAATTTTCGGATCGACGGATCCATTCTTTTGCTCCGCAAAATGAAAATTCGTCTTTTTCTCTCTCTCTCTCTATCTCTCTATATATATATTACGTCTCTTGATGCTTTGCACATTAATGACGCTTTATACTTATTCTTTTTTCCGTATTTTTGCTTTCAGCTGACACAATGTCTGTGGACAAGGAGGAACTGGTGCAGCGCGCGAAGCTCGCAGAGCAGGCGGAAAGGTACGATGACATGGCGGCCGCGATGAAAGCGGTAACCGAGACGGGGGTTGAACTATCGAACGAGGAGAGGAACCTGCTATCCGTCGCGTACAAGAACGTCGTTGGGGCGAGACGCAGCTCGTGGCGGGTAATATCCTCGATCGAGCAGAAGACCGAGGGCTCCGAGCGAAAACAGCAGATGGCAAAGGAATACCGGGAAAAGGTCGAGAAGGAGCTGCGCGAAATCTGCTACGACGTGCTGGTAATTTTTTATTATATCTTTTTAATCCAAAAAAAAAAAAAAAAAAACGCCGTGAAAATTAATAATTTTTATACTCTATACATTTTTTCCTCTAATTGACAATTTTTTATATCGACTGCTAAATTGCGTATTAATTATCTCCGAAGAATTACGAATCGCTATGATTTAGCAATCGATATATCGCGATAATTCTTCCAGTAGCATCGAGTCTCGTTGCGTCTCTCGATAAACATGTTTTTCTTCGTATCAGTAAATATTATTGATCGCGAAACGGCAATTTTCTTGATGACGTTGACTTCGATCCCATGAGTTTCTAACTCTTCATCTATCATTTCTATTTGTATATTTGCACGCGTTCGGTAACGGTGAATGCGATAGATCACACGGAACCGTATAAATTTGCTCGTCGGAGCGAAGAAGAAAAAGGTAAAACACCGCGCGATGTTAGCGTTGCGGGGCTCCGAGGAGAGTTACTCGTTGAGCGTAAATAATTGAGGAGTCTCTTCGTGGACCCAAATACTATTTTTTATATATATATATATATATCTATATATATATTTTTTTTTTCGTAAAGCTTCTATTTTTCAGATGATTGTAAAATTTCGGTTCGCTGCACTTGACGAGGGAACATATCGTTAGGGAAAGCGAAAGAAACGAAGAGCAGCAACGTTACTTTTATAGTTTTCTTTGGCTATTTGCACAATTGTCGTTTCTTCGAAACCGCGCGGGGCGACTCTCTCGAGTCTACCGTAGTCGTGACAATGGTCGGGCCTCCGATGGAACAAATACACACGAACTGTAAACTACGCGTGTCTCCGAGGTACGACCTCGGGCGCCGTTAGCTCGAGACAATGAGTGACCCAACTTCGCTTGTGAGGTCAGGTGCGCGTTACCTTCTGCTATTGTTGCGTCACAAGGACTCTTTCATCGACGAACGGAGGAAACGCTACAGCTTTTCTCCTTCCCGATGTGTTTCTCCTATCGGTAATGTCGGAGTTGGAATATTCTCGAGAAACCTTCGTAGTTTCTCTACTACGCGTAGAACGGTATGCGAATACGTATCGCGCGGAGGCGGCGATCCATCTCGTCAACTTATCGAGGCAAACGCGATCGCTGATCGAATATCGACTATCGCGTTTGATAAACGTCCGCAATGGAAACCTCGAAGTGGGTTAATGGAAACGTTACTCCTGTTCTCGAAGAAGCGTTCGCTACTGCCTTTGTCCCGATATAGAAATTTCCCCGTTTCGCTGTTTCAGGAATTCGATTATTAGAGTACAATTGTTCCTTGTGAGCTCTCGGGGACGCGATCTTCAGGGAGAGAGAGACGTAAATGGTACGAAAGCGTTTCTACGCTTGCGAAGCTTCGAAGAAAGTTACAATTTTATTTATCATCGGTCTGTTGGCTCTTCGATTCCTTTGCAATATTTTATTCGATGCCAGAGGAGTTCTGTTTTCGAGAAATGCTCTTCTATCTTAGTTACGTTTTATTTGAATTTCATCCAAGAACTTTGAGTATTTGGCAGTCCAACGAGATCGCGATAAATCACTGAAAAACTCTCCTCCCGCGTATTTTCGCGAACACTTTCGGTTTATTTGTGGTGTAGTTTCTCGCTGCGATACGACGCGAAAACGAAAGCCGGACGAAGAAGAAAAGAAAAAATATACGAGTTCTCGACGGATGATGATCGCTCGTGTGCGGTTTAAATTCGATACGTAATCGGAGAACGTTGCAGAATGAAAAGGTCGGCGAACCCGCCACTGGACTCTCCGCAAAGACGACGAACGCTCGTGACTTCGTGTTCTCCACCTTTCCTTCGTTTTTATTCATTCTTTTTTCTCGCCTACGAACGGTGGCGAAGCGACAGACACATCGCCCCGCGACTTTGCCGCTTCTAATCGCCGTATAAGTATCGGATTGTTTGCAGCTCCGTGAGACACCGGGCGTTATAACGAGCACTGCTCTCCGTTTTACCGTTTTTTGCGATGCAGAAAAAAAACGCATGAAGGACTCGGATATGGCGATTTCAGAAAAAAAACGCGACCTTTTTTTTATGTACCGAAATATCGTGTTACTAATCCCATGCGAGTGTTCCTTCGAAATAATGTGCTCACCGTGGAAAAAAAGTTCCAGAAAAAAAAATTAAACTCTTTCAACAATTTTTTATACGGTACATTACGGATTTTTTTACATCGTCTTTCCATCATTACGAACAAACAATCGCAAGGAATTATCGATTCGATATTTTTTGCATATAAAAAAAAAATTACGGCTCTGTCTCCAATTGCGGGATCTCATAGAACTCGCGTAGAAGAATATTCATCGGGAAATCGATGTAATGTAATTGCGAACCGAAGCACTACGATGTTGAAGAAAAAAAAAATGAATGTAAAGTTCTCGCGAGGATTTACGTGAGAAATTGGCAATTTGGTGGCTCGCGTGGGTCGAAAAAAAGGACGAAGAGAACACAGAGAATCCGGAGAGGTGGAGACTCCAGTCTCGGGATTCTCTTTGAAGCCGAGTTACCGAAACTCGTTTGCAAGTAACACCCCGTGGCTCGCGCGCGCTCTCCCGAGGCGAGCAATAAAGAGATCGTCTTACGAGTAAACGAAACGGGGATCTCGGATCGCCTCGCGTTGTAGTATCCACGCGTTATACCCGGACATATCCGTGCGATGTCTCCGCGCTTTTGTGAAAAAAGATCCACTTTGAAGGGTGTTGTATTTCATCCTCAACGGCGTTCCTCTTTTCCGGGTTTTTTCGAATCTTCTCGCATTTAATTTCTCGAACAAGAAATTTCCATCGAGATTCGCGTGTCCCGCGAGGAAATAGAACCGGACGAGTCTCATAGGATGACTGCGACAAATGGAACATCGATGTCGATTAATCCTCGTCGTTGAAGGGGTGAAATCCGTCGATTCTCTATTCTCTATGATCGCACAAGCATTAGACGCAGCGTAATGAGACGGAAAATTGGAAGGGACCGCAGCGGGTTTGGAAACGGATCGATATGGCGTTAGGCTAACGGAATCCACTGGTGATCTTCACTCGAGAATCCGGAAATCGAGCGGTAGAACGGATCCGGAAGTGGCGCACCCATGTGGAAGTTACTATCTCTCTGTTATAGCAAAAGCGAAACTGTGGAGCTATATATCGACGTGCATTGTAACTGCACAGGGAGAGTACAGTCCTCGAAACCGATTTCTGCTCGCATCGATGCGAGCGCTCTATACGCGTGTAATTTCAAAGGGAGAATCGATCATCGTTAACGCGTACGTCTGCTTGTGCGTGTAGAATCCCGAGAGGGATTCACGGGGAGAGAATCCTTCCACTACGACACAAATCACGAGAGTCGCTAATTGGAGCACAAAAATTAACAGAGAGCTTCGAAGATAATCTACGCGATCGACTCGTAAAGTGGGACGAGGTTCGCAACGGGAGTAACAACGTCGTTCGTTTGTTTATCTACTCCGATATCTTGCGTGAGCTTTTGCCCATTTCAGTTAATAACGATTTACTAAGGATTAACTCCCGCCGTTCGCTTATCTGATTAATCGTTCTTCTTCCCTCGCGTTCCCGTCTCGTCGCTTACTGCTTTCCACTCGGGGGGAAAGGGATCGGAGCCAATTGATAGTTGATTACGGTTGCGCGTCCACTCTCCTTTGTAAACGCGCTCTTCCGCAAGGATCTCATTGTAAATTCTGTCTGCGGAATCTCGCGGGAATCCCCCATTCACAATGTTGTACGATATTCTCTTTGTTCGGCTCTCGGGGCCTCTTTGCTCCTCTTTCGTACGAGACAACGTGATCAATATCTCACGCCGCGGGTACGCGTGGTCCGCGTGGCCTTCGATTCGTTGAAAAACAACGAGAAACGCGGCGTGATGAAAATAAAAAACGATGAAAAAAAAAATGAGAGATCTGTGTATTTCGACATCGAAATTCGACAAGAAATCTTTAGAATATTTTGTACTATTGAGACATTACTTCTTTTTTTGTTTGTTTGTTCTTTTACTCATTTTTTTTTCATTTTTCTTTACTTGCAGAGTCTCCTCGACAAGTACCTGATCCCTAAGGCCAGCAACGCCGAGAGCAAAGTATTTTACCTCAAGATGAAGGGTGACTACTACAGGTATCTCGCGGAGGTTGCAACTGGCGAAACCAGAAACGGTACGTCTTTAAATAACTACCGAAAACCTTCGCTATACAAACAAAAGTATAAAAACCGAAACCCAAAAGAGAAACCGTATCGAGATCTCTGATCTTTCTTTCTTTGTGACGAAAAAAACACGACGTTAGAATCCAACTGCCCTCCGGGGTATTAACGAGCGGAGACAGCTGCCCCGGCAGATGTTTGATTTCGTGGTTTCTCGGGCGTATCTATCTTTCTCTGACCCTCTCTGGCATCCAGTAAATCTAATTTGCTCGCTTCCCTCGTTACGAGAATTTCTTTTTTCTTTCCCTCGAAATATCGTTCAAATTATACTTCACTATATTCCGAGAGGACTGATTCACATTTGTAAAAAAAAAAAAAAAAAAAAATCGCTAAAATTCTCAAAACGATTATAATTGGGTCATTTTTTCTCGATACATCCCCGAAAATCGTTAATAATATTTTGCCACAACTACGATTCGGAAAATCATTATTATTCGGGAACAAAGATTTTGCGCTGATGCAAAAAAAATAAAAAATTGGTGGAACCATAAAATTTTTGTTACTCGAATTAATGATTTTTCTCAGTGAAAAAAAAAATGATATATTTATTTAAATAATAACAGCCGTCTCTCGAGACGGTGCATGGAGTTTCTTTTTTATCCCATTTACTAACTTAATCGTTAAGTTAATCATTGCCGATGTCCTATTCTCTATCTCTATCTCTCGACGACGCGCGATTATCACAGCCGTGGTAAACGACAGCCAGAAGGCATACCAGGATGCATTCGAGATCAGCAAGGAAAAGATGCAGCCAACCCACCCTATCAGGCTAGGGCTGGCGCTCAACTTCTCGGTCTTCTATTACGAGATCCTGAACTCGCCAGACAAGGCGTGTCAACTGGCCAAACAGGTATACAACAACGGTGAACCGAGGAGTTTAACGATTGAGTCTTAAACTATATTCACAGGTCATCGATGCGCGATACAGAGGATGGTGTGAGGAAAATGTGAGGGAGTTAGTGGCGGTGAAATGACTACCGAAGCTTTATTGGTGGAGACATCATCGTTGCTCTTTTTTTTTTTAACCCTTTGAATTGTTTCACCTTTCTCGGCTACGAGTCATTCGTAACTAAATAGTAATCGCACTCACAATCGTTTTTTTTTCTTTTGTCGTCACTCTTTCCTGTTTGATTTTGTGTGTTAATTTATTTATTATTGCCTCGCGAAACGAGGTTTCGTTTGACTCGCGTTTTATGCCGAGAGTAGCAATCGTGTAAATAAAAAATGAAAAAAGAAAAGAAAAAAAAAAAAAAAATCAGTCGCGAATTACTCAATGAATTCTTTTTTCTCGATTATTTGCGTTGCAGCTGTTGTCGAGGATTCACAGAAGGCGTACCAGGAGGCGTTTGACATAGCGAAGGCGAAAATGCAGCCTACCCATCCCATCAGACTCGGCCTTGCGCTCAACTTCTCCGTTTTTTATTACGAAATTATAAATTCCCCCGCAAGGGCTTGCCATTTGGCGAAGCAGGTTAGGCGTCGGAAAATCGTAGAATTGAGTTTGTGCTTTGAGTTCATTTGATGAACGAGTTTTTCTTTTTTTTTTTTTTGCGTTTGCTGCAACCTCTGTGTTTTATTATTTGCTGTTATCGATTGTCGCTACGCGGACGAATCTTCGGAAATTAATTAATCGTCGATCGGTTCGACGTAATTCAATTTTTTTTTCTGTTAGTCTAATCTTATTGAAGTCTCAGCGCGTACTGTAGCATGTATTATCGAGCGCTGATTAACCAAAACTCTCGACGATTAACACCAAAAAAACTCGGGCGAGTAACAGAAATTGCCCTGTGCTCGCTGTGATGTCTCCACTGTGCCACTAACCATCCTCTGTCACGTATCGACTGTGACATAACACGAAAATATTCGAGTTTAATTTTCAATAGTTAGATACATTGATGTGCAAAATTATTGAGAAGGCGTTCGGCAATTTTATGAGAAAAAGCGTCTTTTATTTTTCGTTGTCGGTAAAAATGTTTTTTTTACAAAAATCCTTTGCGATCGATTGTTTGTACCGATGTCCTGAAAATGTAAAAAAAAAAAAAAGTGATTACAAAAAAAGATCTGATAATTTTTTTACATCATCAAGTGGTCACATCTACAAAAAAAATAATCGCAAGTGATTTTTTAAAAACTTTTTCTTCATCGATAAAAAAATGGAAAACGCTTTTTTGCCATAAATCGCCGAGCCGTCCTTAAGTTTATTTTTTTTTTTTTTCTATTTATAAGAATTATTGAAAGAACGGAAGTGCTGAATGTTGAAAACTTTTTCAGGCGTTCGACGATGCGATCGCGGAATTGGACACACTGAACGAGGACAGTTACAAAGATTCCACCCTGATAATGCAACTGTTGCGCGACAACCTCACTCTCTGGACCAGCGACACGCAGGTCGACGGGGACGAACCACAGGAGGGCGGCGACAACTAACCCTCCTAAGATTAAGTCCTATCCTTTCTAACCTAATAAGAACATCCTAATTCTCTATCGTTCCCCTCCCTCCTTCCCCCTTCCCCCCTCGTCCTTTCAAGAGCTCACACGCCCATCAGCCCCTTTACCATCCATACATCGATCCATTTCACACAGCCCCCACCCTTTCCCTGCCCCCCGTGTCCTTGGCGTCCCTCGCGTTAAAAAAAAAAAAATGAAATAAACTCTTTCCGTGTTTCCGAATTTCGACCTCCTTAACTTCCGGCCCAAACCTTCGATCTCTGTTTCCTCGATCTCTTCCACCGCGGGCGACCGGATCGTCT
This sequence comes from Buathra laborator, assembly GCA_934046635.1. Taxonomy (NCBI): domain Eukaryota; kingdom Metazoa; phylum Arthropoda; class Insecta; order Hymenoptera; family Ichneumonidae; genus Buathra; species Buathra laborator. Next base: position 17,533,476 of record OW203892.1, read on the forward strand.
CTCAATTTCTCTCACTCTCGGCTACCATCGATCTGGAAATTTCCGAAAAGAACAAATTTGTGTATCGACGCGTTTGTCGATCGAAAAAAAAAAAAAAAAAAAAACACCGGCGTATCGTTCGGACGACGCGTATGGAGCGCAATCGTAGCGGAAACATGGAACAAGAAAACACGAAGAAGAAGAGCCACACGCGGAGGAGAGACAAATCTCGCGAACGGTGTTTGCGAGATTTCACCCGAGGCGCCCCCCCGAGTGTTCGACTTGGACACGCGGAACTTCTGCAGAGGAGAAAAAAAAGAACACGTGGACGGAAGAAGTCGAGAGAAAGAGTGAGAGAGGGAGAGAGAGAGAGAGAAAAAAAAAAACAATGAAAACAAGAATAACTCTTGAGCGGTACGCGACGAGAGATGCAAATTGCGCGAAATGAGAAACGTAAAAACGCGAGCGAGGCGAGCGTATCGTCCCCGTCAAGCCTGACACCGTTTGCCATCTCACATACTATGTCAGAGTAATTGTAAAGTCCGGAAAACAAAAAAATATAATAATAATAATAATAATGGCGGAGAATAAAGAAGTCGAGATGAAGACGACGAAGCGGAAGATTGAAGAGTAAATGAAAGCGAAAAATAACTACCACGCATCAACCCCACTACATTATATCCCAGTTGTCATTTTTAAATTAAATTCACATTGTCTAGCGAATACAATATTATTATACGAAGGAAAGAGAGCGCATGAGGAGAGAGGAGAGTAAAGAAAAAAAAAAAACAAAAAATACATTAAGTTATTAAGTTCCAAAACTACGTCGGTGGTGACTTGATTTCGCGTATATGAACTCTTTACACACGAAAAAAAAAAAAACATAATATGTGAAACACTGCAATGGAATCTAAAAAGACGAAAAAAAAGCCATATTCGCGTTTATATCACATTCACGCGCACGCCTTTTTCTCTCGTATTTCGCATTCGTTATTACCAATTTCGTTTTCTTTTTTTTTCCTCATTTTCGTGCGCATTGCTCGTCCGTCTCGCTTTTGGACATCCAGGTAAAAAAAAAAAAACGGACGCACGTACACTCTTACCCTCCCCTCCATTATTACGCTTTGACCTCCGCCACGCGATTCGAAAGAGATTTTAATGATACAAAGAAGCAAAATAAAAAATAAGTGGAGGCAAGAAGTCGAGAGATCCAATTAACCGTAGCGATCGATTGCAAAACTATCATCAATTATTAATTAATATTCGTAATCACCCAATTGTGGAAATGAGATTTGAGTCGTGAACTACTAATCGAGTTCCCAGGAGACGCAGTTTTTTCTTTTTTCTTTTTTTTTTTCTGTAATTTGTAATCGCGACTGTTCGAGATTGTGTAGCGAAAAAAAAAGGATTAAAAAAGAAAAAAAAAAAAAAAACCGAACGACTGAAGTTGGGAATAATCAGAAGTATAACACAGGGAATGAGGAAAAAAAAGGCCGTCCGTGGAATTCTGCCGGCGCGAGAGAGTCGAGAGAAAAACATAAATCAAGAAATAAAGACACAGAAACGGATGGCGAACGCGCGTTTTCTTCATTCGCGAAGAAAGACGTTTAAGTAAGAGAAAAAAAAAAAAGAAGACTGGGGAAGAACAAGCAGAAGCTATGCTACGTACATTTATATTAACGATGTTACGAGAAACGATCCCCCAATTTATCCCACCTTTGCCATGCTTCGTGACCGGATCCACGTTACCCCTTTCTCCCCCTTTTCCTTCTCCAAATCAAAAAAATACCCTTTCAATCTCAAACGACCCGCCTTCCCGTCCCCCCCTCTCTTTATATAGTATACACGATAATATTTATGCCGGAGATATTTACCAATAACATAGTAATTCGTGTTACTGTTCAGGAAGATGTGAGAACGGACGAAGGAGAAGCAAATTGTATGTGTATATTTTTGTTAGGCGTTCCTCGAAGTTTTACTTTCGTTTAATGAAAAAAAAAAAAACAAACAAACAAACAATCGTCGGTCCACACGTCGACTTGTTGCTCGAGGCACAAAAGTAACAATCATTCAGTATCGGAGAGTTCTTTCGTTATGTAAAAGGGGTATAAAAATTCCTTTAATCGGAGAAAGGAAAGCTGGGAAACGCCTCGAGACGGCTCGGCGAGAGGAAAGAGCGTGATCGCTGGTTGAGGCAATGCGTGAGAGGGTGGAAGGAGCGAATTCTCGAGTCATCGGGATTAATCCCAAATAACCCCGAAAAAAAAAAAAAAAAAAAAAAAAAAAAATACCGCCGGAGATCCCTCGTCGACAAGTGGAGTTGTTGCAAAACGAAAGAAAAAAAAAAAAAAAAAAACGTTAAATCACAAATTCTCGTGTGCCGAGGATAACTGCACGCGAAACGTTCTGCGTTAATTCCACAACCCTTTCAGTCTCAAACAGCGACTATGAGAGAAAACAAATAAAAATAAAACCATCTGCTCAACTTCGCGCTAATTCTTCACGACTACATATTTATAATAATATGTATTAATGAAAAAAGAAATAATAATAATAATAATAATAATAACAACAAAACAACAAAAAAAATGCTCACGTGCGTGAAGTTGAGAGCAAACGAGCGCTCTTTCTCTCTCATGCATTTATATGTATATTACGAAAGAAAAAAAAAAAAAACCAATTGAACAATTGATATTATACGTTTGGCTAAACGTTTCGCTGTCGTGTTGATATTTTTCGATGTAATATCGGTGTCTGTCACAAGCAAACAAACAAACTGGAAGACGAACCGGAGAGAACGACAAAGTGACGAATATAAAAGTTGTAATAATTGACGAAGAATCATTGAAAAAAAAAAAAAAAAACCACGCGGAGGTGACGCGTTTTGTCTTTCGTGTCTCGATCGCGTTTCTAAGCATATCTTTCTGTCCGATCGATCGAGATACTGCAGCGAATGCATTGAGATACGAAAAAAAAAAAAAAAAAAAAAACGAAATAACGAATAATTGCCCCATAAAGTTCCGAGCGACGGGGGACTCTGTTGTACTTCACAATTGCGCTCGAGAGCCTCGTAATCGGTATTGCGCTCTCTGTGGGTTTCCGTATTTTTTTTTTCTGCTTCTTCCCCTCTCACTCTCTCTCTACTTAATCTCGTTCACTAAAAAACGACCACGTGAAACCACAATTTACATACTACATGTACACGTTCTTCCTTTATCTTCGAGTTTAACGTTTCGAGCGCGTAACTGCGTCGGAAGCGCGACGAACATCTTTTCATTTAAACTTCCGGTATAAAACAGTAATTGTTGCTAACCGAAGAAAACGGAAAAAAAAAAAAAAAAACACCGACCCGCGTCGAGAGCTTTATCGATTGACAATTGAAAAACAATAATAAGATCCAAACAAGAAAGCGCACGTCATCATTTTTTACCCAAGTCGACGTGTCACACGAAAATAATAATTCTCTCTCTTTGTCATTAACGAAACAAACAAAAAAAAAAAATAAATAAATAAATAAAATAATAACTTACAACACGGCACTTCCCGAATGAAAAAATGCATATGAGAGCATAAGAATATAAACAAACAAAGAAGAACCGAAACGAAAGGAAAACGCAAGAAAGAAAACCTATTACCACCTTCGCCCCTGTCCCGAATTACGTTGTTCTATTTGTATTTATCATCAACCATCGTAATTGTAAATTATAATTATTATAAACGTTTACACGAAATAATAAATTCTGATAAAATGTCTGAAAAAAAAAAAAAAAAAAAAAAAAAAAAAAAAAACGATAACGATTGTTTCGCTGCTTTTGTGGAGGAAAACCGGTTCGACGTGTAAGAAACATTTCTTATACATCGTTCGTGTCCCCCTTTTCGATTATCGAAAAAAATCGGTGAAAAGGTTTCGCTATCTGTGGATCTGTGTGTGGTGTTCGTTGAAGACGAGTCGCGGAACTCATCGGTATCGTCGTTCAGTCATTCTACACTATGCGTTAAGCAGTGTACTCGCTGTTTCCCCCACAGCATGTGAAATTTAGGGGAAAAAAACAACCATCGTTCTCCAAAGGAATTTATTATCGTATCGTTAATGTTACTGGCTGTACAATTCCTCTTTTTCCGAAACCCCCGCCCCCCCCCCCCCCCCCTTTTACGCGCCGTGTCGTTGATATTTAATATACATACTCTTGTATACGTATATACCACGATATGTAGATATATGTATGTGCCTTTTCCGAAAAAGAAGGGCCTACCTAACGACTAAAAAAAAACAATGCTACAACATTTTTTGCACAATTTATACGTATAGCCGATACGAGGGATTTTTGCTAAACGTTAGACGATTAATTATTAACGATCGTCCACGGACTTCTAAAAAAAAAAAAGGCTTTCTTCGTGGTTTACAAAGTTTGATGTAACGAGTAAACTTTGCGCGATAAAAAAAAAAAAGCAAATTTGCTGCGAGATTAGATAGGGATTGGCGCTTGGCTGAAATTCGCGAATCGCCTAGGGTTTTTTTTTCCCGATAAGGGAAAATAATTAAAATTAACTCTAACGAATAATGGACAATGGATGTCCTTTTTTGAGCGAACTGTCGATAGTTTTTGATCGAACGCGTCATGAAAAACTCATGTGCGCGACTTAAGGACATTCACGATTATCGAAGAAAAAAAAAACAAAGAAATTTCTATCAGAAATGAAGTCGAGGCATTTAGCAAACGAAAGAAAAAAAAAAAATTGTTCTCCAAGTTACCCACCGTAGCTCTATAGATCGTTAGTTAGCGGCGTCACACGAAGCTACTCTGACTTTCGGAAACAGGCCTCTGTCCGCTACCTTTAACCAATTTACTTTCGGTGATCCACACTATCGAATATAAAAGAAAAAAAAATCCGTAGGATTTCCGTTTGAACGAAAAAATGCGAAAAATGATTGCCCATAATTGTCTCAGAGATCATAGCTGTTTATCCTATTCCCACTCCACGTAGATCGCAGTTTTTATCGACTTATACTAAACGTTGAATGGAGTTTAAATCAGAAGAAAAAAGGTCTGTGCGGGATGATGTTTGTAAATAAATCTGTAAAAGCTAATCTCACCGGAGCTCTCATTTATATCCCATTTTTGTTTTTCACGAGTAGACGAGTTAGAGTGTTAGGCGTAGCTTTTTTATTTCATCTTAGAGATGACCGGTTAACGTGATGTGGTAGTGGGTTAAAATAACAAAAAAGAAAATAGAGATGCGCTCGGAGTGCGAGACTGTACGCACGTATGACCGGCGAGGACTTTGTTCGTTTCGTCACGTAGCGCAAGGACCAGCCAACTTTCATTCCGGGAAGTTTCATCAGCGTCAAGTGGCCGATGCACATTCCTCGGGCGAGTGAGGTCACCGTGAGGTACACACGAAAGAAAAAAAAAAAAAGATTCAATAGAAATCACGCAATCCTATACTCAAGCGCGAAAGAAACCCTCGTCCGCTAACTATTTCGAGTAATGGCTAAAAATAAATTAAATTCTAAGCGGAAAGGTCCTATCGGAGCTTCCGACTTTTTGAGAAATCGTCGCATTGTGGTTTTAGCAACGAATGGAAGGATCGAACGCGATACGCGGACGTGTCCGGTGGGAGTTAAATTTATCACAATTGTCCCGGCCTTATAATTAGACCCAATTCTCTCTCTCTCGGTGGGTTACACACACTTGGTGCAAAAATCGATTGAGCATCGAATAAAACACAGCGTGTATCGATGAAATTACATTAACTCGTATTACATCACGCGCATCGTTAGTCTCTTTCGTCATAAACTATTGCAATTAAAAGCAATGTCTGTACGCTATCAGGAATGCCAAGTTAATATCTATCGACTACAAAATTGATTCATTTATCCGTACACAGAAAAATCTTATCTCGATCTCGAATATAATTCGATAAGAAAATAGATTAATTATGCGTATTCACCGGTTGAACATTATAATCTCGTATATGACTCCGTCGTACGAATCAATGAAATTCCCCATTTTTGAACACCCTTTAGACTATTGCGCGCGCCCTCGCTAAATTCGTTAACACACGGGCGCGCGATATGTGGTGCGCGCGACGATATTCTCTTCGCGAATCGGGGAGAAGGGGTTGGGCGAAGCGCGGCGCCGCGCCGGAACGGTGGGGATCTCTGACACGAGCGAGATTCCTAAGGTCACCTTCAGACGATTCTGATCGACGTGCAGGTGACTAGTGACAGCGCTTCGGAATAAAGCGGATCATTGGAGTTTCTCATCATCAACGAAAAGTCTTCGTATCCCTAAGAAAACAAGTGACAAGTTTCATCCGAGTGTGCAAGTTTATTTTAGGTAAGTGCGCGGAAGAGAGTATATCGCGGTTTCTCAAGAGTTTATCGAATCAAACTTGAACCGCCGTATCGATGCTCGCTTTATGTCATCTGTCGTCTGCACGCACCGTTCACGATCCCGTCGAGTGTCACATGCCGTAATACGCGATAATATTTCAATTTGTTCGTCGATATCAATTGGGTTAATTTGTCGCGTTAGCTCGAAGGATACTTTATCCGTTCACGATAAATACGATATCCTGCAGAACAGCTGACACGTGCTGTGCACTCTGAAATGCAATTCGAAAAAACGATCGCTCATCGTCACGAGATCTCCGAACAGTTCGTTACGAATTCATTTTTTTACACAAACCTTCAAGTTTATTTGTTGTGAAATCGTTTTTTTCAAGTATTGTCATAAATCGAAAATCTCGCGTTCTTCAACGTGAAAAATTAACGCGAATTCCGATCGAAAATGGGTTAAGAGTAACGCTGTGAATACACTGGACTCTGTTGTTTTCCATTGCAGTAAAGTTTTCTGAAAAAAAGTATGTCGGTACGCTGTTAAAAATGACTAATGGCATATATCGCATACTGAGAACGCATTGCATCGTTTCGTTCATGCGTTTCTTATGCCGTCTTGCATCTCAATTGAAGTAATCCAATTTGAATGCGCCGACCTACTTTTCTTATCCGTCTTCAAATAGCATTTGTGATACATTGAATGTTTTGACTTACGGAGTTCAAGGCTGTAGGCATTTATAACGTTGAGCTTACTTTCTCGGATCAGTGTATTTCGCAATAAGCAACGCTGGCACTTGTTAAAATCAAACAGATGTGTAGCCTTTGAGTACAAAGTATCGTCTTGCCGAAGGGTTTAACAAGATAAATCGGTATTTATTTAGTCAATTGACGTCTCCCGCAGGCCCTGAAAGTTTCCAAAGTGTTGACTATGTTGCGCAATGGAAAAAAAAAAATCAAAAAATTGCGATGATAGTTTAAATTTAGATTGTGAAGAAATTGTGGATAACGCGTAACGGAAAAGACAAAAGTTTTTTTTTTTTTGCCGTCAATCATCAAATAACATTGAGACAGTAATTCAGATAAAAACAGTGTCACAGGTTCCCTGCGCTTTGATGAATGTAGAAAACTTTTCATGAAAAATAACGCAGTACATTTGTGACGAGAAGTTGAGAAAAAGAGTGGCGAACATTCGATGCGTTGCAAAGACTTGAGAGAGAAAAAAAAACTACAAAAAAATCACAGACTGTTTTATATTTTTTCTCAGACTATCTTTCCTCATCAGGAATCTCTTTTAAGTCATAAAATTAGTGGTTGTTTTGAATATTTCCTATCGACGAAAATTTCACCTGAATGAATTTTGCTTTTCCTCGAAAAAATTCCAAGTTTTTTTGTATTATTCTTCGCAAAAGTTTTACATTAGAGATTATCTTTCATTCTAAAAAATCGCAAGCCTTTTTATATTTTTCTTCTTACAAAATTCGTCTCAACGACAATCTCTTTTAAGTAATTGATACCGTATCAATCGACGACGACGACGTACGGTTCGTTCTTTGATTGATTGCCGACTGTTTCGTATTTTTCCTTGTGTAATTCTCGACTCAATAAATTTCATTTCTGTTCCAAAAACAATATTTTTAGCATCTCTTCTCACGCAAGTTTCTCCTCAAAAAGATCTCCTTGAAAGAATATTTTGAACCGCGTCACGACTATTTTACGCGATACAAATAATTCTGGAATGCTATAATAATCGCATCGGCTCATGGGTACGTCAATTGATGCCACACAGTCATTGGCGAGAGTTCAACGACCTTCGAGAGGAATTTGGCGACCAATTCTGCCTGAGAGACAATCCCGAGCGATGGCAGTTATTCAAACGCGTAACATTGTATCTTTGCCACGCGAATCCCACTCGTAAAAATGTTTCACAGTCAGCCATAAAATTCCGCATCAAATCTAAGCTCGAATTACAAGCTTACGACGAATAACGTGCAATTCGGAGTCGTAAAAAAAAAAAACTTGCAAACATTACGTCACATCGCAAACTTCATCCACAACAATTAACACGAATTTGTATTTTTTCATTCACAGGTAATCGAGGATCCCTACAAAAAAAAAAAAATCATGGCGGACGAGCACGCAGCGCATAAATTTATAAAGCCGGGAAGTTACAAAGGCAAAATTATAGCAGTATTCACCAGCGGTGGTGATTCACAAGGTAAATATACAGCGTGTCTTCACCGTGAAAATCGTCTGACGAAACAGCGTCTGATGCAACGAAACTCTCTTATGGTGTTATGCAGGTATGAATGCGGCGGTTCGTGCTGTCGTGCGAATGGGTATCTACTTGGGATGCAAAGTATTCTTCATCAAGGAAGGATACCAAGGAATGGTCGACGGCGGAGATAACATCGTCGAGGCAACTTGGTCATCGGTATCCTGTATTATTCACCGAGTGAGTTTTAGAATCGAATTGCATAATTCCGCGACATTCCCACCGCAACGAATATTTTTCAACGAAATTCCTTACTTTTTTTTTAGGGCGGTACGGTAATTGGTTCGGCGAGATGCATGGATTTCAAGGAACGTCCCGGACGTTTGAAGGCCGCGAAAAATTTGGTTTCTCGCGGAATTACGAATTTGGTTGTAATAGGAGGCGACGGTTCTCTAACCGGTGCCAATCTTTTCAAAGAAGAATGGGCCGATCTTCTCAAGGAGCTCGCGGCCTCCAGTAAGATCGCATATCATTTTTTTTTCCAAGCGCATAATATCATCGATACTATAATAGTACATTACGATACGAGTGCGTTGAAACATTTTCTGACGAGTGTGAGTTTGCAGAACGAGTTGAGAAAAAGTTTCTCACATGCGTATCATACAAAATTTTATTTTACGACTGCGAGAAAGGCGGTTTCAAGCACGTGCAGCGTGCGTAAAAGTGGCTTTCACGCACGGAGTGAAATAAAAAAAATTTCTTCAACGATACGCGACTATTTACAGATCAAATAACTGTGGAGCAGAGCGAAAAGCACAAACAATTGCATATCGTCGGAATGGTCGGTTCGATCGACAATGATTTTTGCGGTACGGACATGACGATCGGTACCGATACCGCACTCCATCGCATTATCGAGAGCATCGACGCTATCGGTAGTACAGCTTATTCGCATCAGCGTACATTTATTATGGAAGTTATGGGTCGTCACTGCGGGTGAGTTTCGATATCGCTATATATCGCTATTATTTATCCAATGATAGATCGCAATAGATAAGATATATGCGACGGTAACTTCCGAGAGATAAATAGCAAAGAAATAATCCGATCGTCCCGAACAATCGACGGGAATGAGAAAATAAAAAAAAAAAGAAACAACAACAAAAAAATAAATTATACCTTTGGTTAGGTACCTGGGAATCGTGGGTGCCTTAGCCGCCGAGGCGGACTTCGTATTCTTCCCAGAATGTCCGCCACCCGCAGACTGGCCTGTGAAACTATGTAAAAAGTTGGAACAGGCATGTCAATTAAAATCTTCCAAATTTTTTCGTTCCGCACACCGCTCGTACACATTTAATGAAATGTTTCATTATTTTTTTTTACAATTTTTTTTTTCTTTTTTTCTGTTCATTTTATCGTTCGAGTCTATTTTACATATCTCAAACTATACTAACTTCGAAAAAACAAAACTAACAAATACGTTTGGCCATTACGTTGATGTTGAAGATTATTTTATTCTAAATATTATTATCATATGCTTGTCTTCCGTGTTTAGAATAGAGTAATATGTCACAATTAATGTTTTATACCATTTATCATAAAACGAAAACGTGTTTACCGAATCGAGAAAGTTAACCCGAAGCGCGCGCGCGCGATTGATGAAGAATTGCGATGATAATGAAGAATCAGAGGGTCTTTACAGGTACCTGTCGTTAGCTTCGGGCATCGCGTCGGAGGCCTGTTATTTCTTTACTCCCGAAAATCCCCCGGTTGGCGATTGGATCGAGGAACTGTGCGAAACTTTGCGACAGGCACGTTTTTCTTTTCCATGTCATCCATCATCATTCGGCATATCAATTAATAAATACGACCCCACGACACGGACTAATCGCGTCCCAACAATACGTTTTACGATGACCGACCAATAAAAATTTCTTTTTTTTCGCTGCAGATTGTACGGCTATTCAGATTATAGAAAGTATCGGACGCTAGTTATTCTTTATCGTAGTCTCTGCTACGAATTTTCGGTATTAAGCGCTTCTGCGACGTTTTCACGACGTTAACCTTTTGCCGTAATTACTTTCCCTTCGATAGGCACTTCGTATACACGTAGATTACGGTTTGACCGGTATAAAATTACAGCTACCTGGGGCTAGTCGCAGCTATGTGCTCCGAAGCAGACTTTGTCTTCATCCCAGAGTGGCCGCCCGAGGGGGACTGGCCGAACAAGCTCTGCAAAAAATTGTTGCAGGTTCGATACCGACATTATTTTTTTTTTCTTCTTTATATATCAATGAAAGAAAAATACATGGTAAAGGAATAAATATCCTACGTTTCACGCAATTAGCATTATTTCACACTTACGAAACGTGCGTATTCCGCGAGGAAGTCATTGTATCATTGGTTCTTTTCTCATCGCGATAGTTGCTCGTCAAAGTTAAGCTATCAGCCCGCGCGCTTTGCTCGTTCAATATTTCGCATGCTATACTCTCATTTTTTGTCTTTTTTTTTGTTGCGGTTTGCCAACACGAAAAAAAGGCTTTACAAGATACAAACGACCGATGAACTCGCAAAGCCTTTCGACACAAAAAAAAGAAATCATCCAAATTTATATGTACATAAAAATAAAAACGATAGCGGGATTATTACCCGTGAATTGCTTCATTCTTGGATAACGAAACTAAAGCTTTACCGTGCATTTGTTTATGTTTATTGTTTTGCTTGTATCGATATAGAAACAAATAAATATTATAACGATAATGACGAAAGAAATTTCATGTAAGTAGACATTGTTAACGAGAGTTTGTTGAGACGATTGTCCATTCGGATATACGATTTTCTTGTTTACATGGACTGTGAAAATCGATAAGGTTCTCTTTACGATCTTTTGATCCTCGGGGAGATATCGCATAAGCCAACGAAACGACTTTTCTTTCTCTCGCAGGAACGTCTTACCGGCCAGCGGCTCAATATCATTATCGTTGCGGAGGGTGCGGTCGATAGAAACGGCGATCCAATAACCGCCGAGAAGATCCACAAAGTCGTCGTAGAAAAACTGAACCAAGATACGCGAATAACGGTTCTCGGACACGTTCAACGCGGTGGAAATCCGTCGGCTTTCGACAGAGTTTTAGTAAGCGATTTACGGTACAAAAATATCTATACTAAGAAATTCATTTTTTCATATCGGCAAAAGAAATCTTATCGAAAATCTCGTGCGACTGATTGTTTGTACCGATGTTCTCATCACTTGAAAAAAAAAATCCGAGTCCGATTATAACAACGTGTGCAAAAAGTTGAATTTCTTGTTTTAACATATTTTCTCAATTTTTTCTATTTATAAAAAATAACATTTCTCCTACAATTTTCAATATTTCGACCTGGCGATTTTTTTAAATGAGCGGAACACCATTACCAATCAATAACCGCAAGGAATTAGTCCTATGATTTTTTTCACCCTACAAAAAAAATAAAAAACGCTTATGGGTCTCGTAAATGGATGTCCGGCATCTTCGACCAATTGTTACCTTCAAATCGTCTGGTTAACGATAAAATATATTGAACAAATTCTGAAAAAAATTGTAGAGTAACATTAACGTGTCGGTTTTTTGATGGTTCAGAAAATAATTTTTTACGCATTTACTCATCGTTTTTACGAGGAAAGAAACGAGCGTTGTAATGTGTTCGAAAAAAGGTCTTTCATATGTGAGGAATGAATGATTAACCCACGTAAAATTAACGTTCACTGAGTCAACGATCTTTGCTACAGGGATGCCGTATGGGAGCCGAAGCAGTGATGGCTTTGATGGAAGCGACGCCGGAGACGGAGGCCTGCGTCGTCACGTTGGATGGAAATCAAGCAGTTCGTTTACCACTCATGGAATGCGTTCGCAGAACCAAAGCCGTGGCTCACGCTATGGCCGACAAAAAGTGGGATCTCGCTGTCCAACTTCGCGGAAAGTGAGTTAAAAATTTCCAAAAAAAGAAGAATAAAAAAAAAACATAAAAAAATAAAAAACACGAAACGAATGTTTACAGGGGATTTGCGCGAAACTTGGAGACGTACAAAATGTTGACGAGATTGAAGGCGCCCGCCGGTGTCCTCGAAGCCGTAAAGGTAATCTCTACCCTCCGTTTTTAATCAAATACTTGTACCGTTCTCTAGAAAGTTTAATCAAATTATTTCGTCACGCGGGATATTACAAAATGGTAATAATTTAACAAAAAATCAACGAATGTCTTATTTACTGTTTACTTGTTCAATGCTATCCTAGGAGAATAACGGGCCCTCATTAGTGAAGGTAATTTCACAGTTCAACTCGTAAAAATCGTTCGTTTTCACGTTTACATATACATCTCGTTAATCTGCACATCGAAGCTTTCGAAATTGTTTTCGCTTCGAAATTACTTCTCTTACGCACTCACATACTGCCGCCGAAATTTTCTTCGATCTAACATCGTATTCTCTCATTCTTTTCTCGTCGCTAGCAATACACACTCTGTGGACAAGTGAGTTACCGAGAGTGTTATATAGGATAGAAAGCTTTAAGCGCAAAAAAATCGAACAAATCCGCGCTTTCCAGCGTCTACGGCGATCGTTTGGCGTTCGTTTCTATTCGCGATTAAAAAAAAAACCATTCATGTCTATGTATGCACGTTGCATGTTATCCACGGTGTCGAAGAGGTAAACTAAGCTTTTCAATTGTTTTTTCAGGATCATTACACGTTGGCAGTGATGCACGTTGGTTCGCCATCTTGCGGTATGAACGCCGCGGTCCGTTCGTTCGTGAGAAATTGCATCTATCGTGGAGACAAGGTACGCAATGATGCGATAATTTCATTCAAATTCTTGAATACACTATTCCTTTTATTATTATACATTTATATATCAATTCGATTAATTTTCCACGCTGTGATTAGGTTTACGGAGTTTGCGACGGAGTACCGGGTCTGATGGCCGGAAAATTGAAGCAAATGGATTGGCCCTCCGTTACCGGATGGGTCGCTCAGGGAGGCGCTTATCTCGGCACGAAACGCGCGCCACCGAAGGAGGATCAATTGCAGCAAATTGCTGCGCGTTTGAAAGAATTCGGTATTCAAGCTTTGCTGATAATCGGAGGTTTCGAAGGCTACCAAACCGGACTAACGTTCTGCGACGCTCGCGCCAAATACGAAGAATTTCGAATTCCCATTGCTATGATACCGGCTACGATCAGTAACAACGTTCCCGGAACTGAATTTTCTCTCGGCTGCGACACCGCTCTCAATGAGATCACCGAGGTGCGTTTTGCCAAAAGCTCTCTGTTGATCCGAAAAAATCCGCAAGTTTAATTAAACGCTTACGAACGTTTTTATTGTTCGTTGACACAGATTTGCGATCGTATTCGTCAATCGGCACAAGGAACGAAGCGTCGAGTATTCATAATCGAGACGATGGGCGGTTATTGTGGTTATCTTGCAACTGTCGCCGGTCTCGCCGGTGGCGCCGACGCCGCTTACATATTCGAGGAAAAATTCAACATCAAAGATCTCAATCAGGACGTCGTGGCGATGGCAGCGAAGATGTCGGAAGGCGTTCAGCGCGGACTGATTCTCAGAAACGAAAATTCAAATTTGAATTACAATACGGATTTTATGCAGAGGCTCTTCAGCGAGGAGGGAAAAGGATTGTTCAGCTGCAGATCGAACATTATCGGTGAATTGAGAATTAATTCCGTATTTTTAGAAATTTTTTTCGCAACAATGTGACGAAATACTATGGTATTTTTTTGTTTTAAGGTCACATGCAACAAGGCGGCTCACCGACGCCGTTCGATCGTAATCTCGGCACGAAAATGGGAGCGAAGGCTGTTGAGTGGTTTACCGATCAGTTGAAGAAGTATACCAATGCTGAGGGACGCACGGTAACCGAAAATCCCGACAGCGCCGTTATGTTGGGTATCATAAAGCGGCAATACAAATATACGCCGTTTGTCGAACTCACGAATGTTACCGATTTCGAGTGAGTTAAATCGCAAAGTTATTTGCTGATGGTACGTTATTGAGGGTAAATTCATTGTGGCATTTTTTTTATATAGGCACCGAATTCCGACCTATCAGTGGTGGATGAAACTTCGGCCGCTATTAAAGGTCCTCGCGAAACACGAGTCGACTTACGAAGAGGAGGGTCTCTACATAACCGTCGAAGAGATGGATCTCGAGAACGATCCGCCGCTCGTTTAAGCTCTCCGGAGGTATTAGCAACGAGGTAAATGTATCCTAGAAATTCGTTTCTATGTCGGTAATTGCGTTTTGCCATGCAGGTTAAACAAAAAAAAAACATATATATATATATTAAATGATGAATATAAAATAAGCGCCCAGTATTTTCGAGAGCGGCATTACGATAATAAATATAATTGCGCGCGAGGATTGTGAACTCGCGTGCCGAAACGGCAGGATTGCCGATGAGAAGCCGTCTGTATAATGCAATGCGTAGCATCGTTGGAATAATCTTTTCTGATATTGATTATGAAATTCGTGCGGATGGCATTGAAAAAATTTGAAACGTTAACGTTTTGAAGAAAATATGAAGAAAAGAGGACAAAAATATCCATTCGGCAGTTATTTTCACACGATAATAAGGTGAAAATAAATGGTACAAAGAGAAACAGTGGCGGATGTTGGCCAATCGAACAAATCAATGAAACAAAATCATATTTACATTTGTACAAAGCCCACGGAGTCTTCTGCAACAATTGATTACGCAATGAAAATTCATCGATCGACATTCGCGTCGATGAAACTGCAAGAAAACTACGCGCGGGCAAATTTTTATCCGGATGTTTCGATTTACTTTGGAACGATGCTAATCATCTGAAAAAAAAAAAGAAAAATTAATTTTAAAACACAAAGAGAAACTCGCGATTGATTTAAAAAAATGATGATGTAAAAAAAAAAGCGCAACGACGAAAGAATTTTTCGTGATAATTTAAGTTGATAAAGATTGTTCTATTTTCATTTTAAGCGTTACTCGAAGCTATGAAAAGCTATTTGGAGAATATACTCGTCTACCTCAAGAAAAAAGAAAAAAAAAAAAAACGAAGAAAAAACACATTTTTTGCAAACGCAAACGTTCGTCGGGTTTTTTCTGTCCCGCGAGATCGCGTTGTGTTTTGCACGTAACGTTTAAAAACAACCGCTAAAATTTAAGGCATCGTCGCCGAAAAGTATATTTAGATTTAATTGTTTTTTTTTTTGTTCTCTTCCCTCATCGCTATATTCGTGTATTCATCCTTCCGGAACGTATTGTTGTTAAGATGTTCTGAATCACAGTCTCTAATCTAAAAAAGTAAGTGACGGTATTCCGTCACTAATTTTCATCGATATTACTTCCTCATTGAGAGAAGCCGCTACCCGTTCGCGAAAGAAAAAATTCATCGAAAAATTTTGCTTTCTTTCGTCCGTTCGATATTCATTGCTGTATTCGTGTTATTCATCCTTCCGAACGTATATTGTTGTAAGATGTCTAAAATCACAGTCTCTAATCTAAAAGTAAAACGACGATAATTGTCGAACGATTACGGTATGTCGTGTAAAATCCCGGTGAAAAAAAAAAAAAAAAATCTTCAAGGAATATCCATTATTCGTGTTCCTCGTGAAAGTTAATAATGTTTGCGAATCATTCAAGAAGTCGTTATAAAGGTTATAGATGGACACCCGGGATAAAACAGGGCGTCGAAAGATAATGCGACACTGAAAATTGTCGTCGACGATCGTCAGTGTCAAAAATAGATTATAAGCGGAGCATAAATACTGCGTTATGTATAATGTACAAAAGACATATTATCTATATTCAGAATCAACGATTACCAGTGGCGCAATCGTTGTTCTCCTGTTGGTGTCGATAAACGCATTTTTTTTTTTTTTTTTTTTCTTTCGAAACTTCGCCAAGTGTTTCCGAATCGGGAAATCGCAAAGACCCTTCAAAGACGTCTGCGAGTTTTTATTTTATTTTTTTCGTGAAGAAAGGAAACGCGTTTATCAGTGTCGAAGGGCATTATGCGCGATGGATGTCTGAATGATACGTTGATTCGTGAACGGATTGCATGACTCACGAGTCTCCGTTTGAAATACGCGGAAGTTGAGGTATAAAAAAAAAAGTACATCTTTCGCAAAGCAATTGCCTACTTAAAAATGTTATTATATTGATACAACAGAAATATAAGAGCGACAATAGTATTTGTTAAACTTGATATCGAATATATCAGAGGATTAATGAGTACAGAGATCTTTTACGACGCACTTGCCAAACGTTGTTACATACATCACGCACGTAGAACGTAGAAGGATATCGATCGCGAGGATCCGAACGCGCATTTCAATTGAATCTTTCGTACGATCGAAACGACGATTACATCGACGTTGTTTAAACTGTGCGTAAACACCTCCCACGAAGTCCTTAAGCTTAGATGACATAGATTATGAAATAGCAGTTCTTCAACGATCATTATTTTTATTAGTTGAATTACGTTGACAATTATCGTTATTTCGTGGCACACAAAACTCGGAAACAAGTCTTATTGACTCGGTGCCATATCGTAGTGTTAAATAGGTAAAAAAAAAAAAAAAAAAACAGAAAAAAAAGAAGTAAATGAATTTAAACAAAATACTACCTGCATTGGCGTGTATCAGCAGTACCGACGTGACGTTGATACGTTACTAAACCGTAAAATTTATAGTACACTAAGGCGTTCACCAACATAGACATTAATAATAAGGCTTTCAGAGATATATTTTTGGCTCATTGTTGATCAATGATTCTACAATATTTAGCTTCTGACATAGTATTATTTTCACTGTATAATTTATTTCTATTTAACAACGAAATTTATTTATATTAAAAAAAAAAACCAACAACTAGACGAAAAAAGCTTAGACATCACCGAAGTGGGACAAGAAAAAAAACATCTAGTGTAAGGAGCAGTCTTTGGAAAAAAAAAAAAAAAATGTTGTATCTTTGTCGTCGAATAAACTATATCTTATGTAATTATAGCGTACGAAAGTTCCTTATTTCATTCCCTTCGTAAACTGGTTCCAGAATCGGTACGGCAAAAAAAAAGTACTGTTATTAGTCGACTACGTATCGACCATATTGTTTCCGGTGCGCTCTTGCAATCAATACAACGCTTCTGCACTTTTAACTCGACTATTAAAAAACTAAATTCCTCGATAATTCGAATAAAAAATACTACAAATCGATTTATCCAATGAACAACGAAATTCGATTAATTCGCGAGAATAATTAATTTTCGAAAGTTAAAGAAGTTTTTGTTACGACTAAAGTGGTGCCAACGAGCAATCGAGGAGTCGCCACATTGGTTACAGTTGGCCACTGCGGCGCGCGTGAGACGCTTCCGTCTGTCAGTGTACGTGCTGTACGTGCGTCAGTATACGTTGGAGACGTCGCACGTATCGTTCGTTGTTGCTTGTGTGTTCGTATCGCTCGCGAAGCCAGCATCACCCGGCTGGCAAATATTTCGGCGGCTCTGAAAAAGAAAAATTCTCGAGTGTTAAAATGGTCGCGGTAAAGGGGCGCAAGAGCTCGAACAAGAATCCACCGATCCTAAGTCATGAATTCGTTATACAGAATCATGCGGACATCGTGTCCTGCGTCGCTATGGTGTTCGTCGTCGGTTTGATGGTGCAGGTCAGTAAACTGTCGTCGTTGATTCTCGGCCGACATACATAATATTCTCAAAGATAATTGCATCTCGCGACTGTCGTTCGTCGTCAAATCGATACCGCGTACTCGTCGCCGCTCAACGATCTAATAAATCGATGTCAAAATGCCGTACTCCGCGCTGAAAATTCACAAATTCGCCGACCATATGTTAACCGTCGTTCTCGCCGTTGACCGATAACTAACCGCGAATAGTGAGCTTCGATACAAAAATTAATTTTTTTCTCACAGATCACGTCTCCCTGGGCGTATATCTTCATCGCTGTGCACCACAATGTCTCGGAAACTCACGAGTCGGAAGCTCCTTGGCCTGAACCTCTGAAGTACGTTACGGGATGGAAAGACGCCTGCGCTGTGTTCTTCTATTTCCTGATAACGATTGTCATGCACGCCGTCATCCAGGAATACATTCTCGATGTAAGAACTATCATTACGTTTATCGTAACTTTAAGTGGTCAGAGATAAAAATTATTTTGCTAAAAGTCACTTTTTTGTTCACAGAAACTCTCGAGGCGTCTTCACTTGAGCAAAATCAAGCTTTCCAAATTCAACGAATCCAGTCAGCTCATCGCTTTCTTCGTACTTTCCGTGTTTTGGGGTATCGACATTATCCTTAGGTAATTCGCATTTTTTAAGTTTATTATTATTTTTAATTAACTAATTAATAACGAATCAATTAATTTTAAAATTTTTTAGAAATTAATTATATATCAATTATAATAAGTTATAAATAATCTATTATCATAAATTAATTAATTTCATTATTAAGTTTTTTATTTGGCAAAAGTTGTTAAAACTTTTTACAAAAGTTAAATATTAATTTTTTATTTCGCATGTAATCAAAATTCACAGAGGATTTAATGGAGCGAATTTACAATGATTGATTTTATTACAGAGATAATCTCGTGACTAACGTTCCATCGCTGTGGGAAAATTATCCGGGAACATTATCGTTCTCTCTGAAGCTTTTCTTCATCGGCCAACTGGCTTACTGGCTGCATTGTTACCCCGAACTGTACTTCCAACGCGTTAAGAGAGAAGAAATGGCTCAGAGAATCGTTCACGCGACGACTGGCCTGTTCTTCACTGCCGCCGCTTATCTATTGAAGTACGTAATCAATTGTACACTATAAACTCCCATTTCATTGTTATTATCGTTATCGATGGTTCGATAAATATTTCCATTTTTCATTACAGCTTCCAACACGTCGGCATTGTTCTCCTGGTCCTCCATTACATCGGAGAAGCTCTGCAGCACTGCGCCCGTGTAATTCACTTCGTTAATCAGAAGGAACAAACTTCCAAACGTGAGTTCGATCGTTCGGGTTCGATTTTTTTTTAGCCATTCATTCAATGAATATAATAATTTTTATTAATTTTTTTCTCATTACAGTCGCTTTCCTGGTTGCCAACGTCGCATTTGTATCCGTTCGCATCGCTTCGCTCGCGGTCGCGACGCTCGTTTTCTTCTACGGACTCAGCCAGATCGACGATTCCCTCGACTACGCTACCGGTAGTTTCAACATTCCGGCCGTCCGTTACTCCGCTCTCGGCGTTATCGCCGCCTTCCAGGCGTATCTTCTCTACGGTTTCGTCAAACGTCAATTAAAACGCGCGCGCGAAAACAACGCCCCCGTTATCTCCAAGGTAAAGCCCAAGCAGCAGAGACCGAAGAAGAAGGAGGGAAAGAAAACAACGCAATCCGAGGACGACGATCTGCCGGAAGTCGATCAAGCGACGAAAAAAAATCTTCGATCTCGAACATCCGTCAAAGCGAAATAAAGCGCATTCCCGCGCCCACCGCGTCCGTTTTAGCGTTAGGCATTCGTCAAGGCTGATCATTGTCCGGACCTCGTGTCCAATGGATATTTCAATTACAAAGTTCGCCAAATCGATTTTCGCGAATTCGCGAAGCTGCAAAAATAAAACTCAAAGTATCGTGGAATTCCCGCGGTCCGCTAGCGTGAACACCATTAAAACGTAACATTTGTCATTAGTTTCATAAAACAACCCCCCCATCCAATATGCTCCAAGATTTTATAAAGCAAAACGTCCAATCGTATTGTTGAGTACGCTACGAAATATATAGTTAGACGGAGTTTTTTAAACGTGTAAATATGACGAGAGAGATCATAGATATAGTTGTTATATTATTTTAATGACTATAATAGCATACGATACGATAAACAGAGTATAATCCTATATAAATTGAATATATATATATATAGATGGCCTATATTATTTACGGGTGTGGGATGATGGCGAAATTGATTTGCCGCGTGTTGGATGTCGATCGACGATTCGTGAAATGGATAATAAATTATTTGAGACTTTTAGTATGAGTTTTGCTTACCGATACATATTTCCGGATTTTAATTACCATCGCGATTGTCACGGCATAAAATTCGCTTTACTTGATAGTAATGCAGTACTGCTACGCGGAGAAAAATTATTAACTTGCGCAACAAGAATTTTCTATACTAACAAATCTGCGTGTACAGCAAATTCCTTGCATCTGAACTTAATAATTTTTACCAGTATAGTACATAAGTACTGAGGATCGAGCCGTTTTACGCTATATCCTGTTTGTCGTCATTTTTTTAACGCGAAAGTACAGACTTTGTTACAAAGAAAATAATGAAATATTCCGATAAATCGTACAATTTTCGTATTTTTTTCAGGTACGTCACTTCCTGTATAAATTAATAAAATTTGAAATCTGAAATTGTTTGTACAAAAGAAATTACGCGTGAAAAAGATTATACATTTGATGAGGAATTATAAACTACAAAAAGGATCCGCCAGGTGTCAGGACGATACACGATTAGTCGCGAGAGTACAATGGCGCGTGTCGCGCTAAACTGTCCTCGTGTCTCGGTCATTTATTTCGCTGCAAGGGTTCTGTTATTATATGATTATGTGATTTATCTTAATAAGTTTCTGGACACAATGATGTTGTTGATGAACGATGACAATAAATTAAACGGTTTGCTGAGCGGTTTCATAAAGCATGTTGTCGATGACAATAACAACGCGACGACGTCGCTCCCGGTGTGTTTGAATCGCGTGTTTGTTGTGTTTTCTGTGAGGTCGATAAAAAAACGGCAGCCGCGCGAAAAAATCTTGCAATGGACGAGTGTGTTTCAAAAATGTTGTGTAAAAACGTGTCGCGACCAAATACGTTACGAAATTCAACATCGCGATCTCTCCCGCGCTGACGTTCCCGTGAACCGAAATCGAAAAAAGCTCGTAAGTTGCATACAAAAAAACATTTGTTGATTCGCGTCGTGTATACTGATCGAAAACGCGGGACGCGGAACGTTGACATTCGATCTTTTTGTTTCTTCGCGGGAACGTTGCTTCGACGGTGTTTCTTCAGGTACGTCAATTAAAGAACCGATTCATATGATTTTAATCATGAGAATACAGAGTCTAAGATTTACGGCTCTGATATTTAATAAGTTAATTTTTTTTTCGAACGGCGCAAATTTTGAACATTGGTTGCGCAATTAAGATTAGTCAATTTCAAGATCGCGAACACATTTGCAACTCGCAAACCTGGAGTTTTCCCCGATGTTGGAAAATTGGAAGCACATGCGCAATAAATTTTTGTAATTATGTTGCAGTAAACTGTCTCCTTCAAAATTCATTGATAACGTAAATGTGTGGTTGTTAACAAAGTATTTGTTGCTGCATAAGCAAAAAATTGGACGGAATAGTATAGTTTCAGAAAATAATGATGAAACAATTAATCGATTAGTTAAACAATTTTTTTTGCACGATAGATCGACGAAATGAGTCTTTGGGATCGTAAGAAACACTAACAATTTTTTTAAATATCTATGCTTTACATGTTCTTGAATAATTGAAAAATAAACCATTTTGTATCTCAAACAGTCATAAAAATAAAAGATAAATAAAAGATTAGTTTTTACATTGATAAAATTTATATATTTCAACATAACAATTGACAATGTTCAATAATTAATTACAAATATATTCTCGAAAATTAGGCGAACGATGTCCTATGAAAATACAAATTATAGCGATAATACTGTGAGTAATAATTAGAGAGATCTGATTTCGATTCCCCCGCGAATTCATCGACGAACGGAAGAAAATAATAATATTACGAATATTATCGCGCACCTTTCAGATCAGAATAAAAGATTTTACATATTTTCTTTTTACACGTTCTTGATAAATTAGGAAGATAATTAGGACGAATTATCGTTTTCAAATCTATCCACATCAACCTTAGGAACAATCATAGAAACGCGTAAATAAAATTAAATACGGATTCAATAACACTTAGAAAATATACATTTATCGCGCAGCGGTTAATTCCCGATTTTAAAATGATCGTTAAATTGGTTCCGAGACAATCATCAGATTCGAAACATGCCGACTTTTCACCGTCACGAATTCGTGACAATCGCCCAAAAAATGTCCGTAAAATCTAACATTAGTGATAAAATTTCATCGTAACGCGATATCGATCAATCGCGCAAAATTTCGATTATATTATATATCGTGTTATATTATATTATTATTATTTTATTTTATTATTTATATATTGTGAACCCGGCGTGTTGAATCATTCGGGATAGAGGTACGATAAGTGTGAATAATTTTTTTTTTTTCTACCATTCATTTATGATACAACGTGAATGCCTTTCTTAGCGGCTATCGGTAGTTTCTCTCCTCGGAAGTACGGATTCGCGTCCTAAATAAGAATAAAAAGATTTTCACAGCCGTTTTTCAATTTTCGTTAAAAAAATTTCGCAACGTTCGAAACTGATATTTTTTTTCATCGCTCACCTGAAATTGTTCGACAATTTGATCGAAATCAGAATTAACAAGGTGAACACCCGATAATCCGTGATCCGTCTCAGTGTCCGCGGGACAATCGAGCATATGCTCGCAGTCGCACATGCAGTCCTGAGCGCTCTGATATTCCTGACTGAACGCCGCGGTGTTCTCGAAATCTTCGATGCAATGATTTTCGTCTGAAACAAAATTTTTTGTTGTTTTTTTTTTTTTATGTACTTTGTTTAGAAACGTCTTGAAGAGCGTTTCCAATTGACTTGATCAATTCGTAGGACTGTATCGCACGAGGACGACGATGACGATTAATGAGGACGACGATGCTGTATCGACGAGTTCGAGTTTCGAGTCTTACCGGTGTAGCCGATCGGACAAGGATTTGGAGGCGTGCAGTAAGCTGGTAGGCTGTTCTCAGTTTTTTCATCCTTCACACCCTTGAAACCGGCCGGTTGAATCCTATGAATACCCTCGCTATTGCCGTTGAGTCTCTGATAAGCGCCGATGGTGCTGTGCCGCAGGTATTCCTGATCTCGTATGCTGGGATTACGATTGAGAGTTTCGAGACCCTCGTAATCGATCGGCATCTCGGCCGGTATTTCCTTAGCCTTTTCGTAATCGTTCGGTACACGAGAACCGTCCTGATACTCCAAATAAGTATCGGCAGCGTCGGCCAATTCGTTTCCCATGCGATCAATCAAATCGCGAAGCAACATTTCCGTAATTAAATGATCGTCCTGAAAAAAAAAAAAAAAAAAAATCAGATTTAAGAAACCAATTTTCTTCGGAATTTTTTTTTGGAAACAATTTTTTTTCGGATTTTTTTTTGGAAACAAATTTTTTTCGGAATTTTTTTTTGGTTTTGGCAATACTTAACATTTTATCGATTTAATATTCTGACAATTGATTATTTATTATTTACCTTAATCGGTGGCATATACATCGTTGCCTGAGCAGCTGCGACGACAGCGAGTAGTCCGATAACGAAGGACATCGTACGAATATCTTTTGCAAACGCTGCAACATAATATAAACGCAATTAACAACGCGATGTTTTCATTGCTAGCAGATCATTTCGATTTTCTCGTGTGTCGAAACGTTTTTTAATCAAAATTTTAATGAAAAATACACTCAAACGTACGTGAAGAATTAACAGCTGGCAACACTCGCAGCTTCTCGAATCCGTTTACGAAGACGTTAACAGTTCACTA
Source organism: Buathra laborator (assembly GCA_934046635.1). Lineage (NCBI taxonomy): Eukaryota > Metazoa > Arthropoda > Insecta > Hymenoptera > Ichneumonidae > Buathra > Buathra laborator. The sequence goes on from OW203892.1 coordinate 17,557,766, forward strand.
ATGAGAGTCACTCGCGTTTGATGTGCACGTAACTCCTGAGGCTCTTGCGTACTGCGTTTCGAAGCGATCGCGCGCCATCGTCGGTTTGCTCCTGTATCAAAGTATTGATTCCGCTTTCCAAGGCTTATCGCGCAACGAACCTATCCACGAACCAACCACATTTCCTTCACGCTGACGCGCCACGAGTATTCGCGAGTCGCGAAAAAATATCGACGCCGTTACCTTATAAAGAAATATCGCGAATAAAATCAAACGATTCACGCAAAGTTTTATGCTCGCGATTTTCACCGGAAAAAAACTCATTGCAATCTTAGAATTCGATGATTTTTCTCTCTTATTAACAAATGGACAATTTTTTGTTGCATGAAAAAATGAGGACGCAATTTTACGATTGAAATAGTCGTTTGTAAAATTTTATCACTTTAAGAGTCGCCAATCGCATCGAAGAAATGCGGAGATACATTATTAACTAAAAATTACAGTAGAAATTAATTATAATAGGGATTGGTTATCGTTGCGTCAAATGTTTAAGTTTAAACATCGCGAAATTTTTGTATTATAGTTGGGTAATGTTTGGAAAATTTGGATATCCGGTTTGCCGTAAACAAGCGGTGGGCGGTAAAACGTATTACGTTGCGGTGCTTGGCAACTCTCTGAGTGGTGGGGTTTGAAAGATCAAAGGGCCCTTCCGTCGGCCTCGTTACGCGGGACGCGTGCACAGTATCTTTGCTTCCCCTATTGTATTCTGGTTGTAGTTATAGAAACACTTTCATCGACCAATTTCTACTATTTATCGGAAAATATCCCAATACACTATCTGAAACAATGGCTATTTTTTTTGTTGAACTTTGCGCCATTCTTCGATACAAAAAAAAAAAGAAAAAATTTGAAGATTAGAGAGTTCTTTCCGCCGACCTTGGTGCGCGGGACGTTTACTTTCCTTATTGCATTTCGGCTAAAGTTACAGAAAGACTCTCGTCACGGAATTTCTAATATCTGCACCTTGATACGTTTTTTTTTTTTTTTTTTAATGGTTTCAAGGCTAACAACTTTTCAGAGATCAAAATTGACCTAATTAATCAATAATATGTAAATTCGACTCGTGTCCTCGGAAGATACGAAGTGTGATAAAAAACAAATCCCCAACAGAGAGATCGGTAACTCCCGATTGGTTCCGTGCGATTAGCGATTGACAAGGATCCCGTCGATGGTCAGAGGCTTTATCATCGAGTTCGTTGGAATTTGTAGCTCTGTCCGCCAGAAGCATCCTCTGTGCCCAATGCCTGTGTTCCAATACCGAGAATTCCTTCACACGTGTGAATCGACTCGTCGCTTTACTGCGGTTGTAAACGATTTCAGGAATTCTCGTAGGAACGAACTTTGACTCACCTCACCGTAATCGCTCGCGCTTATTCGACGAGAAACTCGCAACAGTCGATTCTCGTTTACAAATATCTATTCATCGATCGAATTTTGTAATTTTTATATTTTTTAAATGATAAAGAAATTTCTATGAAAAAACAAAAGTTTCGATCGTTTTGTTTGGGTTATTAATGGTCGTTTCCAATTTTGCTGCAACCCGTGGGATCAACTAATCCGATATTAAGTTACGACTGACCAATTAGACGAATCGAGTTACGCATCGTATTCTCTCCGCTGATAGGATCGATTCGTATGATTGAGATCCCGAATGAACAGGTGTTTTGTCCCTTCGTAGTCACCTAAGCCACGTGCACGCAGCACGTGTTCTTCGTCAGTATAATACAATAATAATAAATCTATTCCTCGTAACTTTTATGTCAACATACGATATCTTCCGCTTTACTTGAATTCTCGATAAACTCAAAATGCACAAAGTTCGTATTTTTTTTTTTTATAATAATTTGCATTAGCAAATGTATTTTTATTCGATTTTTTTTTTGCATTTTTATTCGATATTTTACGCGAAATTCAATTTTACTTCGATCCAAAAAATTCCATACCGAAATTCCAACCGATCATAGTGAAAAAAAAAATCAAAGTCTCGTGAACTACTAACTGAAATAAATACAGACGTCGTTTCGGCATTATTCCCCGAAGAATCCACGGCACTTAGAGTCTACGGCCTGCCAAAGCATATATAAGTACCGAGAATCGAGCAAAACCCCAAAAACGAAGAGTCACTTGGTCACGAGGTCTCGAAAGGTCTCATTAATCCAGCGTCCCATTTTCGAGTTTTCTACGGATAAAGTGGGGATGTTGGGATCGATGGGTAGGAGGAGAGCGACAGACGATAGTTAAGGGATGTTGGGTCGCAGCATCTTCGATGGTGCACCTGGCGGAACGATCTCTCGTAGGCAAGTGAAGCTACGCAAGTTACGATTCTCGTGTCTCGGCGTCACGAGTATTGATCTCCGCGAGAGCGGGTAGCGAACGAGCGTTCCTGGCCACTATCTGAATGGGCCACCCTCGTCCCCTCTCTCCAACCCACCGAAGCATCTCGAAATAGGGTTGCCTCATGCCTTCGTCTCTTTCTTGCCAACGCTGAAATTCTCTCGTATTCGCGTTTCCGCGATTTTTTTTCTCTTTTTTTTTTTTCATGCTTTCGCCTTTTGCCTCATTCCCGTTCCTTTCGTTCTCTATAGCATATACTATATTCATACGCGTAGAGGGATTGGGTATGTGCTTCGCGCACGTTCGTGTAACCCAGATGAATGCTTTCTCTCGATTCTCCCCCTTTTCTAACCGACGTTTTGGCTTCTCTTTCCACACCTTTTCCGCGTCTCTCGGCCTTTTTCGCCACTCGAGGATCTCTTCTCTCCGCCCTATCGGCTCTCGCACTCGACGTAAAACACATTAGCATTTTCTGCGAACCCTGAATTTCCAACCTATAGCCACTCGCTTTACGCGAAGGTTCGAGAATCGGATGAGTTCTCGCGAAGAAACGGCCACTGACGGAATAAAAAAAAGGTTTTCGGAAGTTTTTATTTCTTAAAGTACCCGAAATCAAGTCTCTCGATGTCCTAAACGTCTGAGATAATGAAGGGTTCATAAATATTTAGTATCACGAAGACGAAAATAAAAAATGTTTTCTTCGATTTATGATGAGGTAAATCTTAACTTATTTTTCGTTAATTATATAGGGAATTAATTTAAAAAATTATGGAGCAGAGCGGAGTTATTCGGTTCGCATGCAATAAAAAAATCAAAGATTTTTCGTCATTATGGCACTCCATGGAATCAAACCGTTTCCTAACGGTGGACATTATTATTCCTTAAATTAAACAACGGAGTTCAGAGCGTTCGTTTAATCGAATATCGATACAACACCGTCGCTGTTCAGCGTACGAAAAAAATGTATTTCGCCCCGAGAATTCGCCTACTGCGAAATTGTATCGGATACTGCGCCGAAAGTATGAAATCCCTGTTAAGATGACCGAAGTTCCGTCCTACGGATTACCGCCGGATGACAACAATCTCTTGGTAAATCGATAGAATGACGTTGCTAACCTCGATCCGAGTCTTTTTTTTACACATCGTGTAATATTCGTTACGGTTATCCAAAATTATTGCCAGAGTTCGACCGCGAAGGACGCAATCGCGACTAACATTCGAGATTTCAACAAGTACGATCGTTACGTCGAGAAAATTAGAGCGTTGTTCGTGCCAAGTCTCGAGCCTCGTATCTACAGCTGTCTCGAGACTTTCGTTTATCTACAAGACTCCGTAGAGCATTCGGACCCACCGTACTTGAGGCGATGCCTGAACGTGGCAGCGACTTGGCGCGATCCCGTGGAAGCATTTTGCACCAAGTGGCGAGACGCAGGGTTTCTCGAGAAGATGTTAACAAACGCTGCAAAATTCTTGATAAGAGACGGTCTGATCAATTGTTTTCTCGATTCAATTGTGCTGAACAACAGGCTGAACAAAGTTTGCCGCGATTTGGATGCTCTGGGAGTTGAAAAAGATCTGACGAGATACTTATCCGCTTGGAATTATATAAACGAGAGAGATTATTGGCTCGACGATGATAAAAGAATGTATGTTCGTTTTTCCTCGCAATCGTCGCGTTTGCGAGTAATTCGTTGAGGAAAAAAGATCGTTCGCCTATATATCTCTCTGTACTTTTAGCTCGACGTCAGATCGAAATTACTATTCGACGGATCGTCAGAGTGACCTTAACGTCGAAGTGGGTTCGATATTGGGTGGTCGAAGGTACGATCGATCGTTTAAAAGAGCCTTCAAGAGACGAGCGAACGACGATTCCTCGGAAGATCTGAATAAGAATTACGGTGTTTCGAACGAAGTTCGCGAAAACGAAGAAATTCGTGATCGATTCCCGAGTCGAGTGAGCGTAGACTCCAGCATTCCCGAGGGATCGAGATCCAGCAGCGCGCGGAAGAAGATACGATCTTGCAAAGCGTATCCCTGCCGAGCGTCGACTTGCACGAGTTACAGAATGAAGAATGTTGCTTCGGGCGATTGGAAAGGAAAAACATTGAAATTGCAGCTCTCCAATACTCCTCTGGGAGCTTCGGAATACGAAAGAGAACTTGTGAAGCCTTCGAGACTATCGAAATTGCCTTTACCCTGTAAATTCGACGATTTGATCGCAGAGATCGTCAAAGTCGATTCTGGCGGCTCTTATCCGATTCGGCGAGGAAAAAAATTTTATGCGCGCGTAACGCGTCTGTGTTCTCGTGTCAATGATATATTGGGAAAGATCGACAAAAAGGAAGTTGCAAGGTGTCGATTGCATTCCGAGATTCTTCCAGAATATATAAGTTTCAAACTGATCGAACGAGAATCCGACGGATACAAAGTTTGTCTCTTCTGCGATCGAGTCGCGATCAATCGCATCGATCGACCAAATGTCCCGAGAGGTTCTTCGAGCAGTAATTTGAAACAAATTGACGAACTGAAAACTTCGGAGGAAGCGGAAGTAACGATATACAAGAATACTGGATTCGCTTCTGTTGACGACGAATCGCGAATTGTTCGAAGCCTCGAAGAAGAACCCGTTGTGGCGAAACAGCTCGGGGATATTTTGCTGCGTTTGTCCGACGAAGATTTGGAAACTTATAATAAAAATAATTTGGAGTTGTTGGGGGAAAAAGATGTATTGAGTCTCGCGAGTGATGATCATAGAATCGAAAAACTTATTTGTGATTGCAATACGGCGAAATCGACAGTTTATTCAGTTGACTATGCGATAGGAAATAGTGAAGAGAACATCAATGCAGAGTTTGAAAAATCAACGAAAAAGTTGATTAGAAAAGAATCCTTGAGACGGTTAAACTCAACGAAAGGATTGACCGGCAAAGAATCTTTGAATCGATTAAACTCTATGAAAGGATTGACCGGCAAAGAATCTTTGAATCGATTAAACTCTATGAAAGGATTGACCCGCAAAGAATCTTTGAATCGATTAAACTCAACGAAAGGATTGACCGGCAAAGAATGTTTGGATCGATTAAACTCAACGAAAGGATTGACCGGCAAAGAATCTTTGAATCGATTAAACTCAACGAAAGGATTAACCGGCAACGAATCCTTGAAACGCTTAACAAAAACTGCCGTCGCTGATGAGATACTTAACCGCAGCAATTCCGTCGATGACAAAATCGATCAACCAGCAAAGAACGAGCAAAAAGACGAAACAAAAAGTGAAATCAATTTGCCAAAATCGCTTCCCGGAGAATCTGTAAATTGTTTAAACGAAAATGTATTCGGAGAACAGACATCCAACTGTAATAATTTCATCGATGATAGTCGCAACGTTCTCAATCGTTCAATTGAAGAAAATTACGATATTCAAACGCCGAATAATCAGATTTCCGATGTTTCGGATTTTGTCGCCAATTCCCATAAAAACAAAAGTATCTCCGACACGATTCTCGACGATGGGGCAGAAATACATCGAAAATCGAAGCTCCAGTCGAACTCAACAGGTTCTTCAGCGACTCTAAAATATCAATCCGACGCAAAAATGTTCAATCAACTCGACAACATCGCTTGCGCTTGTCCCTCGGATTGCACGTGTCCAAACAAATGTATCGAAGAGAAACAACTCGAGCAATGCGATTCGCGATGTTCATGCGACTCTTGTGGAGAACTGTATAGACCGGCGGCATCGTTTAAAAAAACTGAAGTCACACGAATGTCTTCGCTACTAAAGCCCGTAGGTCCCCATTCTATGAACCCGGAAGTTCAAAATTCTCATAAATCAACTTCGACCCAAAGTAACGAAGTTTCGGCGCTTGGAAACGATGAATTCCCACCCGCGTTCTTAGAAACTCAAGTCGAAAGTTCTCAGTCTCGGGGTCTTGAATTTCCCAAAGAAAAATCAATAACTTCGGCAATATCATTGGAGTCCAACGTAACGAGAGTCATGTCGTTTATCGACGCTGAAACGAAGCCAAAGCCCGTTCCTCTGCCGGCGATTCGGCTGCCAAGATCCGTCGTCAATGATTCACCAAAAAAATTGTCAATCGAAGAGCATCCGATCGTTTCCCCTCGTTTTTCGAGGCCCAAGAGCCAACGGATAAACATATCGATAGAAATGTGTTCGGAATCCGCGTCTTCGATTGATAATTTTCCAAAAATTCGGTACAAAGATAAGGGCGATGAGCTTAAAGACCACAAAGATGAGCCATTGCTTCGTAAGTCCCGATGCCATTCCGTTGAGATGCAAGACTTCGCGAAACAAGCTCTACCGCATCATGATAAAAATACCACCGACGCGTGTCTCAGACGCCCGCGAGGCATCGACGCTCGCGTGCATTCGACGCCCCGATCGTTGGAATCCCAGGACTCGGTGCCACCCTTCGAGTCGTCGTCGAGTATGCGAAATCCGATTGTGTACGGGATGTCAACGAAATCCGGCGTAAGTTCCATCGGAAATATCGCACGGCGATCAATCGATCGCGAAAATAGGCAGAGAAGCGATAAATTAAGCTACGGTCCGAGAGAGATTTGTAACGTTACTAAAAATTCTTGCCGATCGATGAAACGAAAAGAACGAACTGATAAACGAGAAGAGACGCGAAAGCGCGTTCCCCGAATAACAATGAAGTCTGAAGCGTTTTCGCCTCGCATCATCCAGAATAATCTTTGTCACGCTTTTTCCGCGAGTTCCGTCGACCGAATGAAGCATCTCATCAGAACAAAACTCCGAAGAATACTTTTGGAACGCGACAAAGCGACCAACACGTCGAAAATGACTCTAACGAATAAAAAATATCGCGTCAGCGTGCCGAATGGAAAAAACGATCGTTCTCTTTTTCGGCAACAACGCTGTCGAACTATATGGGAGTCTCGCAGCGCGTCCGACTCGACTCGGACATCGAGATCTTTTGTTTCCAACGATAGAATTACCTCGGACGGCTTTTGCCACAGAGAGGAAGCAAAGAATCGTATTTATTCGAGCAAAAAAATTAAAGATTCGTTTAACGAGTCTCGAAATTTCGATAGAAATTTTCGAGATTACGATAGAATGAATAATGTCGAAAATTATTATTTAAAAAACAGAGAAACTTCGTCGCGAAATTTACAGGCCGATGGGCGATGTTCCCCGAAATATCGTACACCGGATACGAATTTAAATACAAATTTCCGAAGACTCGCCGGAGGAAGTGACATTCCTTACCGGAAATGCATCGAAGGCGAAGTCGTTTCGAAGAGAATGTCTCGCAATTTCACAAAGAAATGTGCAACAAGAGAACACAGGTCTGTCTTTGACAATAAAAACTTCGGAGTCGAGGAAAAATACAAATCGATGAAAACGGCGAAATATCGTTGCGAAGAAAATTCCGAAGAAGCCGGAGACTCCACGGCGTCGAGACGTCGCGAATTTGTCCGGAAAAAAATTCTCGACGAGTTCACCGAGTGCTCGAAGCTCGATTGCTCCGGCAATTCGACGTCCAGACACATATATCTCTACGAATTTGATCGGCTCGCGTCGTCGTGCGACGAGACAGAATCTCCCTTTTGGGAGCGCGAAAACAGTCGCTTACCCTCGAAGCATTGCTCGGCCGACGAGCGAAGTGCCTCGAAAGGAGGACGGCAAGTATTCTCGAAAAATGTGAACAATCCACGCCCACGCGTACCCTCCGTTTCGGGAAATAATCGTGCGGCGAATAATTTTTCATGTGAAACAAAGCGTCCCGAGGGTTTCGCCAATCTCGATCGAGATCTGCGAAAAAAATTGTCCCAATACGTGAACCTTTGCAAAAGCGTCAAGTATTCTTTGCTAAAGAGGCTGCGACCCGACGATATTTACGAGGTCAGCAGGACATCCATTTCCTGCTGTGATCGATATAAGTTCGGGGATTCGTGACGTATAACCCGAAAATCTCTTGGTCGGTTTTTCAACATTTCCTTCGTTTCGTTTTTTTTGTTACATCGTATTTGATGGACGTGTTTTTTTTTTTTTTTTTTTCGAATGACGATTATGAAGTGAATTTAGGCACATCGCTGTGGGCGAGCGCTGTGCGGTAGCCAAGGGGCTGACGCAACACGCAGGCATCGACTCGGTCAGCCTTTTGTCATCCCACGCCATGGGCCATTATGCGAACCACCCTCGTCGTAGACCACCGGCGATACAACTTACTGTCGTAATAACCATGTCACGAAGCGAACTCAATTAGGAAGCAAATATGACGGCGATACCCTTCGATCGAAACGGCGATAAAAATCGATAAACATTACCTTATAGTATCTCGTAAAAAAAAAAAAAATGTCGAACACATTTTTCTTCGGTCGACCAATGTATCGTAATAATTCGTTAATAAAATAAATAAAAAAAAAACAAAAAAACACAGATATTTTGAAATTTCTTTTCGTAATTGCGTAATTTATATTTATGGTACAGCAGTTTGTTTACAAAACCGCGAATGCTTTTCAATTTGCGACAAATTGTACTCTCGGGGAAACGAATTTGCATTTGTTACACAGCGGCCCTCCAATCACGTTGGCTCTGTAATGAAATTTCCTCGAGGGTAGCGACAGCAAGGGGAAGATATATGTTTCGCCTTTCGAGACATCATCGACGCGGCTCTACAATTAAGATATTTGCAACTGCAGCGAGAAGCCGAGAGGAAGTTAATAGGAATAAACTATCGGGACCATTCGAGAGACGATAACCGAAATCCGAGATATATATTTAGGGGCGACGAAGACCGTTACGAAGATAAGACATTACTTTGGAGGCATCGAGCCACGAGAGCAGCATCCGTCCCCGGTTTGCCAGGATCGATATTTCCTGCCAACCGCGGAGGGTTGCCTACCCCGCTGACTCTCTGTGTTTGCAACAATGCGAGTTACCGCCTAACGTCTAGCGATGGGCTCGAACCGTTGATGGCTCACTGTGACCATTTATCAGCGCTCTCGATTCCGGGGATCGCGATCCTTTGATCGAAGAACCCTATCGAAGCTAAGCTTCTCGAAACCGTGAAATTTATTTTATTCTTTCTTATCATCACTCTTCACAAATATATATATTTTTTTTTATAAAAATATATAAAAAAAATAACTTCGCATTATGCGAAATTCAAACATCGGACATTTTTACTATTACATCGAAAATAGAAGAGACACGTGAATTACGAGTGAGAACGCAAAGTTTCTCAACGCCAAAAGCGCGTGTAACGTTTCGGACCGATTAAATCCCTCGCTACAATCATCCCGAAAACGATGGGTAAAGCTCCGGCAAGCCACACTCCTCGAAAGACTCCCCTTTAAGCGATGAAGGCTTAAAGAGCGTTTATCATTGCCCAACGGTCGCAGCATCCCGCAGCTTTTGGCAGTATCTCTTTGCTTATCTTTCGACGATTTTGATTCGTATAAAAAAATGGTTTTTGAGATGAAATTTTTTAAAATTGGTTATACCTCCGGTTGGTTTTAGCTTTTCGCTCTGATTGCTCGCAGGTCTTTTGAATTATTATTTTTTTTTTTTTATTTCGATGGACAAAAAAAATGTTTTATTCTTTAGAAATAATGAACTCTCGGCATCTAAGACACTCATATCGGCGTTTCCAATTGTCATACTCATTATCGATGTCAAAACGTCGTTAGTAGATTTAGTTCTGCGAAAGCATTCGTCGTTATCACTGTATCGTGGGAGGAATAGACCCCGCCTAGGGTCGATCCGAAAAGGGGTTACGCGGTATCCCATTGGCCACTGATATCGATGCGTCGAGAGTCACCGACCAATAGCGAGGGGATGATGATACGCGCTGGCGCGCGAATCCGTCGTGTACAATTTTACGAAACCACCGACGTACCGAACGTCGACGACGTTCTTCGTCGCGTACCCCGCGCTTTCGAACCCACTCCGCACGTATCCCTATCTGGACTTAATTATTGGTGAGTTTGTAATGTTTCCTTTTCGGTTTAAACATTTTTTCTTTACACTCAAACATTTTTACAATTCGCTTGTTTTTTTATTTTTTTTTATTATATTTTTTTCCGCGATAACATCGCCCGCAATGGGAGCAATAGCGAAAAAATCGATTGAGCTCCGTTCTCGCGAATTGTGCAACGCGCTGCCCTGTTTTGTTCTATTTGGTGACCGATTTTTATTTTTTTTAAACGTTAATGTGCAGAAAAATGAGAGGTTCAGTTTACTTGTCGCTGAAGAGAAAAAATGTGTTAATTCGATCGAGTGCTTACGGTCGATTGTGGAGTGTACCGGACGTCTTCACGACAGTGGGATAGTTATTTTTTTTTTTGCTCTTTTTTTTTCATTATTCCTACCAAGGAATATCAATTTGGTATTTTGTGGTCAATTCAGTAGGATTGTAATTGTGATTCATAAAAAAAAAAGATTACTCGTTTTTTTCGAAGCAACGAAAAATGTGCGGTTGCCGATACAGTGGTGAAGATATCGTATTATAATTGTTCAGAAAGTGCATTTGCTTTTTAATGAAGATATTTCTTCGCATATTATTTTCAGAAATTTGATCACGTCGAACGCCGAGCCGAATGCTTATTGCGATGTAATTCTAAATTTGGGTGAACCGTTCGAAATTTTACGGTCGCTTTGATTCGTTTGCGATTTGTGTATTCGTTATTTTTCAAAAAAAAGCTATGAATTCTTACGGGAAGAGGAAGTCATTTTGTTTCGCTCTTTTTCGTAAAAGAAAATCCCGATGTGAATCATCGGAAAAGAATTTCGGCGATGTAACGGATTTATGCTTCGGTCATGCGTGGTACCGATCGATCCGGAAAAAATATTCCGAGCCAATGCTATCTACATGCATTGAGTTCTTCGTGCGGAAACTATCTGAGTCACTTCGGCCATTGTCCGAATAACGTAGAAAAATCTTTTCACAATGCCGATCGATTGGATTTTGCATAAAAGAAATTTATCGTAAAAAAAAAATGTTAACATTTTTTCCAAAAAATTAATAATCGTGACCTAAATTTTCATAGGAGAGCCGAATCTCGAGAGAAATTAAGAATCGTGCGATATTTAGTAGCCTTCCGTATTGTCACCGACTTACCTCGTCGTTCGATCAATTAATAATTCACGCCTATCAGCTCCGATCGCGAAATAAACGACGAGACAATGAGAGAGAACGAAAAGCGCATCAGCCATTAAGCGCCAGGAGGCTTTAACCGTGTCGCGATCACCGTGACGTTCCCATTAAGCTGACGACTTCTTCCCGAACCCTCCGCTCTTCCGACTATCCCTCGAATTCAACCCTCGATTCTCGAAACACGTGACGTGCACTTTGTGCTCATTGTCGGTCACGTGCCATTTTAATATCCGAGGACCATTGTGTCACGTGTCGGGCTGCGATACGAATCGGTTTTTTCATACTAAAACATTTTCTTCTACTTCCTTCTTTCCGAAAAAAAAAAAAAAAAAAAACGATAAAACGGAAACAAAGAGAGTTCATACCGGGCAATAAAAAAAAAAGACTTGGAAAAAGTACAATAATTGTAAAAGATCAATTTTTTATGAAAACGATAAACATTTCGATTTTATCTTAAATCGATCGACCTTAAAATATTTAAACAAATTAGATGTAAAATTGAAAGAAAAATAAAACAAAATTTATATAATATCTGAAAGAAAGAAAAAAAAAGAAATAACGCAAATTAAATCGGCAGTGTGGAATTTTTTTTAGTCAAATATTTTTTCGAATTTCATACCGATTTTTGTTTGATTTTACATCAAATTATATAAAATTTGTTCTCAGCGAATGTTCCGTTTTCCCTTCAGTGTCCATTCAGTCCCGTTCTCCTCTGTATACACATATATACATACATAGTCCGATGAATCTCCACACCGTTTTCCTTCCCTCGAAGAGATTGTCCCGGGAGAGTAGGGGATTAGGGGTGGATGGGTTGCTACTTCAAATAAACACTGCTCCTACTTTAAATCAACCCCCGGGGTAGTATATACGACTCCCTACGCTACAAGATTCGTTTTATGCGACCGGGGGGATGCGCGTACATTCTCGTATATAACAAGAAGACGTCTTCTCTCCGTTCAGTTACGAAATTAACTGAGCGATTCCATCGTCAAAGAAACCATTAACAAAATTATCTTCGTCAAAATCTATTAATCGAAAGTCTCGTCTATCCAAATAGATATCGTTTTTTTTTACAATACGAATTCTTCGATAAAATTCGCAGGGGCTGCGTGAAAATACCATCGTAGCGCTAGAAACAACTTCCGAAGCAACCCCAATAATTTTAAAATGTCCGGATTCGCGGCGGCGGGTCTCGGGGCCTTTGACTCGATAAAGTCAAAAGCCACGCAAAAACTATCGGGGTAAGAAACTCGAAAGAAATAAAGATCGAAAAAAATAATAATAATTATTCTCATGCGACGTAACTGTGAATGAAATTTATTGCGCGTACGCCAGGCTGAGAACAAGAAGAAGCAATGCCGGTTACGAGGAATTTGAGATGCCGCCGAACGACGGTGTCAGCAAAGACAATATGGGATTCGAGGACGATAAAGGATACAGCGGGGGTGCGTCCTTCGACTCGATACCGGAACCGGAAAGGCCACCATTGCGTCACATCGACACGTACTGTATGCCTGAATGCCCTTGTTTATCCAAGAGGTACACGATAGCATTGCTCGCTTGCGTAGGTGAGAAAAAAACACGAAAAAAAAAAAAAAAAAAACCAAAAATCTTCATCGTCTTCTCATATGAAACAATAACAATCGTTTCGACAAACATTGTGATGCAAAAAAAAAACGATGTATCTCGGTAGGTTTTATTATTTCATTTGGAATGCGATGCAACATGGGTATGGCGAAGGGTATTATGCGAAACGAAACAGACCAGACGGGCGCGTTGAGATTCAATTGGTCGGTGGGTACCCAGAGCGCTCTCGACTCATCGTTTTTCTGGGGTTACCTCATCACTCAAGTGCCAGGAGGATTTTTGGCCTCCTTCTACCCGGCCAACAAATTATTCGGCCTCGCAATCGCAATATCGTCGTTTCTCAATCTTCTCGTTCCCGGAGCGTTAAAAATTCATCCGGTAGCCGATATGATAGTTCAAGTCTGCAAAGGACTCGTCGAAGTATGTATTGCGATGTGAAAAACAGATAAATACGTTGTTTAAACACTTTCCCGAGGATATTTAGAATTTCTCGGCTGTTTGTTTTCTGTTTTTTTTTTTTTTCAATTATTTCGACGTTAGGGTATCACGTACCCAGCATGTCACGGTATTTGGAAGTACTGGGCACCACCGTTGGAGAGATCGAGACTTGCTACGCTCGCCTTTTGCGGTTCTTATGCGGCAATGGTCATCGGAATGCCGCTCTCGGCTGTCCTCAGCCATTGGTGGGGATGGCCAGCGTCGTTCTATTTCTACGGTAATTTTTCTCACTTTTCATTCAATTCGGAAACATCCAAAAATGGCAAAGAACCGCTCCCTTTCGTACTTTGGAAAAAGGCTTTTATCTTCGCAAGAATTATGGAGCGTTACGGAGTTGTTGTTTATTGTATACAATGTTAGTTTCCGGGTAATCTTCACAGAGTTATTCTCACCCCAGCAAACCGGATGCCTTCGAAAAAAGATCGATAACAGACTATAAAATCAACTGGTCATTTTTTCCCAAAAATTCAAGAACTACGAAACGATTACACATAGTCGACCGTAAAGTTGTTTTTTTGGAACGTTTTACAGGCTTCGCGAAAAATAGAGCAGTTAGATTTCCTCTTTTGACTTTGATATTTGTGTTCTTAATGGCTGTAAATTACAGGTGTCGCCGGATTAGTGTGGTACGGATTCTGGCTGTGGCTCGCCTTCGAGAGGCCATCGAAACATCCGTGCATTTCGGGCCGCGAGCTTCGATACATCGAGGATTCGCTGGGACAAGCGCAGGGACAGGCGCAGATAGCAATGCCAACATTCTCAACGACTCCATGGCGAAAATTTCTCACCTCGATGCCCGTTCACGCAATAATAGTCGCGAATTTCTGTCGATCATGGAATTTCTATCTCCTGGTGCTGTTTCAGCCGAAATTCATGCAGGATGTGTTCGACATGCCTCTCGTTGAAGTGAGTTTCGTCGTCATTCTTCAAAGATACAAAGAGTATCTTCTATCATCGTGAAAATATTGATCCCTTACGTTGAAACATTAATTTGCCAGACCGGCGTTATCGGATCTCTTCCCCACTTGTTGATGACAACAATCGTCCCGTGCGGCGGAATGCTCGCCGATCACTTGCGAAAACGCGGTATAATGACGACGACAAATGTGCGAAAGCTCTTCAATTGCGGAGGTTTCGGAATGGAGGCGCTTTTCTTCCTCGTAGTCGCAAATGCTACGACCCACAAGAATGGCACCGCCGCGACTGTTGCTCTTACGATCGGCGTGGCGTGCAGTGGCTTCGCCATTTCCGGATTCAACGTAAATCATCTCGACATAGCGCCGAGATACGCCAGTATTCTCATGGGAATGTCCAACGGCATTGGAACTATCGCTGGACTGTTGGTGCCATTTTTCGTCGATAATATCACAGAGAATAAGGTAATTTTGTCCTTTAATTTCCCCTAAAACTAAAAAAAAAAACACGTTTTCTTGATGTTTCCGAGTCTTTGATGATTTTTACAGGACGCCCATAGTTGGAGAAACGTTTTTATTATGGCAGCATGCGTACATTTCTTCGGCGTGACGTTCTACGCGATATTCTGTTCCGGTGAGCTGCAACCGTGGGCCGATCCGACTGCGGAAGAACAGGCGAGTTGGAATCCCCTCGACGATCTCGGACAGACGAAACCACCGGTACCTCCGCCACCTAAAGTTATGCAGTCCGAATTTATCGTAAGTTCAATCGTCTCATTTGATTCCTTGAATTTCTATATCGTAATCAATTGGTTATCAATCATTACGATTTTTAAATCTTGAAAAAAAAAAAAAAAAACACCTTTATTCGGCGGCATGAAACTTGATGCCTTTTCAGACCCTAATATTAAAACAAACGGTGTTTTTCATAGAGTGAAAATTAATCCTAAACCATTGCATCGAAAATTGCATCAAAAATTTACTTGAGACAATTTACAAAAAAAACCATTTTCGATGGTTTTTTTTTTTTTTTTTTTTTTTCAGAAACAACCATCAATCGACGTTAATGCCGGATGGGATGACACCGCATCGGCTCGTCCAAGCAAAACATATACACAACAGGACAGAATCGATCAGAATCCTGTTATAAATTACGGTGCAACTGAAACAAACGCGAACAATCCCTTTCACTCGACAAATCCGTTTGCGTCGGACGTCAGCGCGACATTGGTTCAACCGCCAGCCAGGGACGACTACACGCACGACGTAATGAGCTATGCGCCACCGAGCATGCAGAGTGCGACGAGCGCAAGCGAAAGAACCGATTTACCAATGTCGTCGGCTCCACAGCCTTACGGATGGCAGTCTGGTAATACTGCGATGGAGAATCAGCATTGGGATTAAAAGTGGTAATATCAGCTTAATGGAGATCGCGGGAGATCCTGTCGGATAAGGTCAGTAGTCGATAAACACATTTCGGAGATCGGATACATTTTTTTTTTTTTTGGATCGCGACATAGTTACGATCGAAAGAATTATGAAGAAATTGGCGAACGGGGTCTCACGGTGATCCGCTTATTATTAATAACGAAAGATACAAGACGAACGAAAAAATACGAAAAAATTCAATCGAACGTTTCGTGTAATACTCGGCGAGCTTCCTTACCGTACATATGATTAATCGTTATATACTTTAATCTCATCGTCGGCTGAACCGGTCATTCATTTTTTCTTCTCTCTGTGTGTTGGATAGATATATATAATTATGAATTACGCATGAATGCAATCGTATGAGTGATTCACCCTGCGACCCCGTGACTAATCGCGACGAATTTACCCGCGCAAACGACTTCGCACAACTTCGAAGCTGTTTGCTGGGTAATGAATATACATTTTGAGACAGAAGAATCGAAGGACGATTGAGATCGTCATAGTTTATGAAAAACGTATACACAGTAATCGCGACAAACGAGTATCACGAACACCCAATTATTTGAAAACGTTTGTCGCGCAAACATAACGTTCGTGAGAACGAAATATTGCGGAACGATTGAAACCAAAGTTTTCGGACGATATACAAAGACATTCTTCGTACGAAGGTTATACCTAAGAGGACAGGCGATAGTGCTGTAAGTGATAGAAAAAAACAGAAAACAAAACAAGAAAAATCGGAAAGTACTAAAATTTAAGAAAAATGAAAGTATATTTATCTCGACGACAAAAAAAAAATTAAAGAAACAACGCTACTTGTAGTAATTTAACGAAAGCGCATGAGAGTAACTTATTTTATATAAATATTTGCGCTTTTCGTATTCGACAAAGTGGAGTTGATGAGAAAAAAAAACACGATAAACGTATAATTTAAGGATATCGCGACAATTTGCCTTTTACAGCGATCACTGTTTTTTTTTTTTTTTCTGAATTTTTTTTTTTTTTTTCCAACTCGACAATACTTTTTGAATCACTATTTCGATGAAGGAATTGGGTTTACACGGGCCTCTTGCGGTGTAAAAACGACAATACAATTGCACATGTTATACAAATAGCACGCGACTTTTTAAGTCGCAAAATTATTGAGGCGACAATAATGAGAGGGAGAAGATGACGATGATAATAATAAAATATTGAATCGATGCTGAGAGGCCGATTTAATGCAGCACTTGTTACAATATTCGCACGAAATTTTTGGCACGCAATTTTTGCGAAAAGCTGATTTTTAACGTTGTTGGTACTCATAGCTCACCGTACAGTCAAATTTATTATTGCCGACAAAGATATTTATTCGGATATAAAATGATTTTCGAAATAATCCCGTGAATTTCGAAGACTCGAAGGAAAGGACAATAATTTTCAAACGTTCGAGTAAACAAATGAAATTTAATCGAGTGATTGCGAGATTATAGCGCCATTGGCTGAGACTTTTAGGTACCTTAACATACGTTCGTAAAATTCTACCGAACGCGATACAGGAATAGGAGGAAATTGAGCAATAAACAACTTTGCCAAATAATGGCAAAAAAAAAACCAACATCATCGCGATTAGTTAACAACAAACAACAACAAAAATTCGTTGCGTGAAAATAAATTCTATTCGAGATACACGAGTAACGAATTAAATGTATGGGTTGCAGGACGATATTACCGACGAGTCCACTATAAAAATGAAGAAAAAAATAAACAAAAAATAAATTGAAACGTATGAAAGTATATCGGGCAGAAAGTGATACGAGATTTATGAAAGTATTAGCGATTTAAGATTTACGTGTATAAAAGCGAAAAAAAAAAAGAGAAAAACAAACATTATCCAAACAATCAAAGTTCACATAGCGGCTTGAATGAGGATACGTTCATTGTAGCTTACAATTATTAAGCACTTAACACTGAGCGTACATTGAATTCATCGCGTTGCAGTAAACATGACTGCACGAGCAAACAACGAGAGAATAAGTGTTTGTGACGGCAAGTCGTATAGCAACAAAAAAAGTAATATAATAAAATAAAAAAAAAACAAAACAAAAGAAATCGCAGTTATATATTGTGCTCGTCGAGGGTTGTATTTAGTGATTTACGCAATTAGCAAAGAAAATAGCCGAGAGAAAGGAGAAGAGAGAGAAAATAACGCGGTCTCGTGAAATTAAATCGAGCAATTTATTTTCATTTGCCCGATATAATGTCGTGAAATTAGTCAATTGACGCGAAACCTTTTTCGAATGAGTATTTAAAGCATTAAAAAAAAATAAATAAAAATGAAGAAAGTATTAATATATACGAAATAACGAAAGTGTATTCATATACTAAAGATATATTGATACCATTATAGGTAGATTACGGTATTGTATGTAATAATTATTACAGATTAAACAATTTTATTCTCGGCCCATAACGGATCTATCGCGTTGTACGTGTACGATATTAGCCGGTGCTAAAGAAAGGCAATAGTGTGATTAGTAAATTAGACGAATTTGTTGCTCGACGTGACAATTATGTATACATTTTTCGTATTCCCAGAAATCATTCGATGTTAATCGCGATATTTCCCCGCAATACTGCGAAACAAAAGAAATTGGCATATTTTTTTGCTCAGTATTCAAGAATAGTGTCTTTTTTTTTTTTTTTTTTTTTTTTTTTCGAGTCATAATACATCGAGAAAATAACGCGGCAGGTGTCGCGTCAAAGATTTTGCATCTCCATCAGTTAATATTACATTTCCCGATGAAAATACCAATCCAAAAAAAATTTCAAATTATAATCATTGCATTTTTGTGTCTCGTCGACACGAGCGATTCGCGTATTACTAATTTTTATAGGTACTAAAAAATGGTCATTATGTACAAATTATTTATAGTAAAATGAAAAAAAAAAAGAAGATAAAAGATCGTCTTTATTAGATGTATCGCGTAGAGTTGCGATTGTTTTCATCGAGAATATGTAGGCGAACTTAGGTTCATTCGATGTTATCTACGCGTGCAATTTATTCCGTCGTTATTTGTTCAACCGATATACATCTACAGTATATATCTAATATACGCAGACTACATGTATATTGATATCGGCTGTGCGTTACGTTAGCCGCGTGCCGCAAATGATGTTTTTTTCATTCGGCCTGAAGATTATGTATAAATCGTTGGCATTTATTTTATCTTTCATCTTTTTTCTTCGTATTATCGTTTGTGCGAAATTAATAACTTCGTTCTGAAAGGCTTGCGAGGGATGACTTTACTTCATCCACAGAAATAAAAATACTACGTAGGGAACTGTATATTCGTCACTGTATTGGAGTAGTGTCTGGCCTAACGTTATTCGAGGTTTTTAATTGATAAAGAATAATAAAAAAAAAAAAAAAAAAAAAAAAAAAAAACGGGATATTGAGAAGAGGAAAACACGATAATAATGAACTTTGAGGTACCAGTTATTGATTCTCATTGCAAAAAACATCTAAGCTAAGTTCTAATGCTGTTCGAACAATAATACGGATATATTTATTATAGATACATATATCCATAGATAATTTACGACAATAAAAATAATTAATCTCATGTGGAGAGCGCGCCTAACGGGAGAGCAATGCGTTTTTCGTTTGACAATTAATTTGCGATATTCGTTGACGCTAATTCGCTGTCTACGTAAAATGTGTAATATACATATATATATATATATATATATATTTTTTTTTTCTTTCGCGTTAAAACAATTGCGCTTTTTTTCATTGCTCGCTACAATTACGGAATACGTTGTTACACCGCTTCTGTATTTTTGACAATATATCCTAAAAGTCGAAGCTTTTTAAAACTTATTTAACGATTTTCGTTGAGTGAAAAAAAAAAAATGAAAAAAAGAAACGAGCTGCTTGCATAGCTGTTAATTATTTACATTGAATTGTAAATAAATGTCCTTCAAACTTGTCAATACGATAATAAATATTATATTTCACTGTCAGTAATAATTGATACGTGAGGGGCATTCACTCAACTAGCGTTAGGCTTTCGCGAAACGATTTGAGATCATCTCGAGTCACGTTTCGTTCTCATAGCGGTACGTGTAGAGAGACATTCTTTAAAATCCTCAAAATAAACCAATAACCGCCGCGAAATAAGGGACAAAAAATAAAAACTGCGAGATAACGAATCAATAGTGAAAAATGTGCAGAAAGTCAAAGCGGTTTTCACGAATAAGTTGTATCAAATTAAGTGTTGATGTTACATAGTATTTTACGATGCAGAAGAATCGTTTGTTCATTTCGTTGAATTACTGTTTAATTATCTCACGAAGTGTTGGTATTTTTTAGTAGTCGAAAACAATAGCGATAACACACCGCATATCCTACAGATACTAAAAATTTATAACCGTACGTTTGTCGTATTTGTAACAAATCGAGTAAATGCAATATCACAAAAAAAAAAGAAAAAATAAAAAAGAAAGACGTAATCTCGACGCAGCAGTTGAAATGGCAAAATCATATTAGAGAAACTCTCGTCACGCTGATTATCATTCGACAGTAATAATATGAAATAGAAATTAAGCGTAACTTCGTTACGGTATTCTGCAACAACAAAAAAAAGAATAACAATGAATATGAAAAGCAAAGAGCCGCCAGTATATTGAAAGATTTAAAGCCGATTTAAAAAAAAAACCTATATATATCTACCAAAGAACTATTATCCACGATGCATTGTATATAGAAATGCGTTTGCTCGTCGATGTATATACCGTATGCTACGTGTTAAATACAATATATACAGCATAAACAAAAATAAACAAACAAAAAACCAAATCCACAAACAAAAATATATTGTATACCTCCATAGATGTTGTAACTTGTAAATTTTCGATCGAAAAAAAAAAAAAAGCAACTAATACTGGCAAATCCTCAAT
This sequence comes from Buathra laborator, assembly GCA_934046635.1. Taxonomy (NCBI): domain Eukaryota; kingdom Metazoa; phylum Arthropoda; class Insecta; order Hymenoptera; family Ichneumonidae; genus Buathra; species Buathra laborator. The sequence goes on from OW203892.1 coordinate 17,578,659, forward strand.
ACGGCATAAACGTTAACGCGAAAGTGTATCAATTATTATTATATCGACAATAACAAGAAGAAAGTAAAAGAAAGAAAAAAAAAAACACGAATGAAAGTAATACATTGTAAGGACAATAATTTAGAGAGAATTTTGAAGATATATATATATATAATTGATAATGAAAAGTAAATAAAAAAAAAAAAAAACAATGCGATGTTAGCTTCGCCCGGCACCAATGGTAACAGGTTAAATCGTTTCTCGATCGTAAAGTGAGTTATATCGATGAAAAAAAAAAAAAAAAAACAGAAATATGAATTTAATAGATTAGTGCAATAATCGAGTAAATAAGATTAAAAAAAAAAAAGTTCTGCGCGAAGTAGTCGACGAAAGGATTGTAGACCTGTGACCCGGCGACGGCAAATTAACTCGCGCATATATATAAATGTTATTTAATAAGCTTTGAATGGCTTGTCATTAGATGTCGGATATTGGATTTAAGAATTACGCACTATACGCGATATAGCGTTATTTTTTTTTTGGATCCTTATGAAAAAATTTAAAAAATTAACTTCCGAATCGCTCTCGTAGTTTCATTCGCATTCTAAATTTGAACTGTTGCTTTCACCGAATTACGGAACCGAGAGCTCCTCTATCGTGTATTTAATGGCAAGCCGTTTCTATACGTATTAAATTCCAAAAAAAAAAGAAAATAAATAAATTGAAAAAAAAAAAAAAAAAAAAAACGATTTAGATTCAAATTATTGTTACACACCGGTACGACGTTGTGTCTGGTTTGTTAATAATTATTACATCAATAATTATGTAAAATATGTATGTATACTGTAACCTGAGTGTATTATTCGGATAATACAAAGAATACTGATGACTATTGACAATAAAGTGTAAGCCAATCTTTTCAAAGATTACAAACTCTGATAACCTTTGCCAAATAGTTTTTTTCGATTTTATTTATCACTTTTCGATCAATTTTTTATTATGGTCCATTGCGTGACCGCATCGATTAAAAGTAAGTGGGACAACGTTGCGAACAGTTCAAAGGTTTCGCAGTGAAAGGTGCGAACAATTTTACGCAACCGGAACCGATAATGGTAAAAGTAGGAAATTACGTCTTTTCATTTTTTTTCTTTTTTTTTTTCAACATTGTTGATGAAAATCGATGACACCAACAATTGCGTATTGCAGACTTCGCAGGGTCGACCACAATGGTCCACTTTTGCTTTTTTTTTTGCTTTTTTCATACTCGCCAAACCGTCCTCGAGATTCCTGCGAATGCAATTACGCGGACGACGGCACAAGCGTACTGGCATCGCGTACGAACTTTGCGCATCACTCGTACCCTACTCCATGCGAACCCCTACAATTTTCGTAAAGTATATATTACGCGTACGGAACGATGTTACGCATAATGCGTGCCTCACGATGTACAGAGCGCTATCTCACATCGAGGCATGCGACGCGAGTGTCGCACGTATACTGTCATACCGGAGTGTCATTATAGAGTACTCTGAATTCTCAGTTACACGTGAAACATAATAAATGTCTCGCTGTTCTCTTCGTTTCGCAAACCGGAAATATTTCTCGTGACCTCGGGGTCATCGCGCGATGGATGTGTGTACAACGTAATGCGAAAACAAATGTTTTTTTAATGGTAAACCTGCTACACATCGAAGAAGCCATTTTTAATATATGTTTCATATTTTTTTAAATATCAAGTTTGGAGTAAAATTATTATCATATTTACGATTTGTGGAAAAGAAAAATACGTTTGAATAAAAATAATAAATTTGGTTATTCTCCATTTTTTTTTCCGTGAAACATAGCAATTTCCCCGATATTATTAAAATGGCAATGTTTAGAATATTCTACGCGAGAAACACAAAATAGCGTATTTATCAGAATTACTAAATAATTTTGTTCCACCCGTTGAACAGTGCTGAAAAAAAATCTCAAAAACGACATGACAACAAACGAATTGCGAAGAGTTCCAAAACAATCATTTTTGAAGCGCATATATACATTGCCTCGTATTTTTTTTCGAGTTTTTGGCGAAATAAAAAATATTGGTAATATAAAAAAAAAAGATTTCTATACCTCGGCGGTAATTCTAATTGAAGTAACGAACCCTCAAAATGCGTTAAACCCGAATCAGAGCAATAATAATTGACGCTTTCCCGCTGCACGATAATATCTTTTAATTGCATGCGTTTCATTCAAATATTTCCAAGCTTTCCGTACGATATGCGTAAGTGACAATCACGTTTCACGCAACGTTTCCATTGTTAGCGTTAGAATGACAATATACGATTTGCAACTAGAAATTGTGGTATACATATCGCGTGCGTTAGTTAACATATCCGTAAAGAGAGTATAAACACGAATGCTCGGGTTGCAACGGGGATGGTCTACGTAAATCGCGGTGTGGTCGTTCAACCGTTTGCGTAATACCTCCCACGACGCGACGCATCGAGAATCGCGCAATTTTGTTTTTAAATCCTATAAACAATTGTATTACACGGTTGGTAACACGTTGCACGACGGTAACGTGTCACCTACCACACGGCTGCTGCCGCGATCTTTCTACCATAAAAAGCTATGAACGAAGCGTAACACGCGTCAGATAAGACATTTGATCTCAATGCTTCGCTTCGACAGTCGCATTCGCTAAAATTTAAAATTTCATTATAATCCGAAATTTAAACGATTAAAACTCCCGTCTCCACGGAATTATCGAAATATTCATTAATATTTTCATTTTTCGTATATAAACCTCAAGATACTTAAATTTCCATAAAGATAAAGTCATAAAACAAAATATACCATCAGCGTGTGTAACGTATATAATAATAATGTTTCAAGCGATTAGAAGCTTAATTAATGCCTAATAAGTACAGTAATTTCTGCCTATTAAATCGCGAAGATAAAACGTTAATGGTATTCTCCTGCAGAAGCTTAAACTTCGTTTTTTTATTAACCGGAAGTGCGCGAAGTTATAATAAAAAAATAATTCTTTAAAAGAGCATATTATCCCTATTACATCGCGAAAATAATAAAAATAGGTTTTACTTGTCCCGCTGAATTTAGAATCAGTTTTTTCTTTTTTCATTGACCAAAAGTGCGTGAATTGCTCGCGTGCAAAAAAAATTCCTGTATGACAAGGTAAACGAGAAACGCACGAGGGAACACTATATTCGAAGGTTCGTTCAGATACAAATTATCGAAAGACGGTCAACCGGTGAATCTCGCGTGTAATAAAACAAAAAATTCACAATCGCGCTTACGTCGCAGGGTGAACGAGGGTGGTGAGCGCGCGGTCCATAATCATCGTCGCGTGTCGCATATATAAAAATACAGATATTAAAACGGTTGAGCGTTGTCACGCATGCGTCAAAAGCCGGAGTACAAACCCCAGACTCGACGCTTCGGTAAACGGGGAAGCGCGGTACTTTCTAAATTCTCTCGGGATTCTCGATGAGTTTACATTTTGCAATCGGACACAGAGCGAGTATCAACTTTTACTGAAATTTTTTCACTCATCGTAGACGACCTGATGTTATATCACAAACATCAGGAGTACGGGAGATGGCGGTCAGTGTCGTGAGAACTTTGGTTGTCGTACTCATCATCTTTCAACAATACCGTAAGTAAACGTTCAACTATCATTTCCCGTACGGTGATTTAAAACTCGTGTGCGTTTGAATCGACACTCGGTGTCTTGCGCGCGGTGAGTACCGGCGAGAAGAGTTCCTTCTCGGAGCCAAGCGTGTCGATGTATTCGACAAGAAACGCCGCCGCTCTCGTGTGAAAGCTGCATATTATTTATTACACGTTCCAATCTACGGAATTACAGTGTTACGATAAAAATGTCGTTGCAAAATATATTCGTTATAATTGACGCCTTGAACGAACTTGCTGTGTCGATAAAATAGTGTATCCGCAAATATTACGTTTAATCGGGTAAAAAAAATTAAACTATTAGACGGTGTATTACGAATGACAGAAATAGATTAAAACAAATGTATGTTTTTTTTTTATTAAAAGGTGTTGACGTTCTTCGACAGAATCGAAAATACCGAGTGTAGTAGAATACAGAATTTTGTTCAGCGTGTTTATCTATTCCGGTCAGCTTCTCCGCGGCGCGTCGCAACGTGACTCGAATCGGCCGAATTTTTTTTTTTTTATCGCAACGACTTGCAGTCTGTGAAATCGAGTGCATTTTTTATTTCACCTTGTAGTATATACTCCGCGTCAAAAATGTCATTTTTTTCGTCAAATGCTACATGTCGAAAAATTGTGTTATAGGTTATAAAAATCTAAAATCGAATGACAATTCGATCGTATCGAAAAAAGTTCGAAAATCAAATTATAATTAATCATTTGAAAGATTCATAATAAATATGATAAATCGAATCATAATTCATATACGAGTATTATAATCTGATTTATAATAAACGAAACCATAATCAACTATATTTTCTTCGGTACAAAGTAACAATTTGATTTAGCGATTAACAAAAACAACAATACGATTTTCAAAAGATCGAAAGAATAATCACTTTTAACATCATTGTCGAAGGTAAATGTCGATTGGATATTGCGATATATCCGGTCTATTGAGTTTATTATCTCATTTAAAACAATAGTCATTAAAAAAAAGTAAAGATTTTAACCGATACATCGAATAGTCGTGGCCTTAACCTCATTTTTGCTCCTCTCGTCTCGGTCCGTTTGGTTCATGTAATCTATCGGTAACACGTTAACCCCGCAATACTGCCGTAGGACATCTGGCGCTATGCGGACTCGAGGTTTCTCGCTACAATCAATAATCGAGTATCTCGAGAAAAAAAACCTATTTATGCATTTCTTCGACATAAAACATATTGAGATCAAGGCGATTCAAGGTCGCCGAGGTCACGTTGGCTTTGTAGAAACGTGTTTTACCCGTCCATCGAAGTAATCATATAGGTGCTAAAATAATTGAATTAATAACAACGTTCTGTTATCAGTCGATGTGAAGGCGCAGAACAAGACGTTTAAGGACCTCTTTACAAGTGCTTCCTGCGTCCAGCCGCCGTTCACTTGTCCTCATCCGCAAATACAGTTTTATTTATACACAAGGTAAGTTGCTTTTTATCTTCCGAACGCCGAATTAACATTAATTAGAAACCATCGTGAATTAAAGGTCGAGATGATATATTTTTTAATGCACTCAACGATGATAGTTCCTTTATTTTGAACATCCGAAACGGATGTAACACAACTCTCAGTTTCAAGATCATGATCGGTTTATCCGGGAATGAAAGTGACCCCGATACGAGTCGCGCACCTTTCTCCGGCTGTTCTCTATAGCTGTGTCATAGTGTATATGGAGCCGCTCACACCCGTTCGCTCTCACTATTAGTGAAGCTTCTCTTTCGACGACCGGTCAACCGGTTTCTCTCTCACTTGGAAACTCCAATTCATAATCATCCCAATCTACGTCATAAGGATGTATACGCAAAAAAAAAAAGAAAAAACACATAATCTCGCGTATCCTAGACCTCGAAGAGCGGTGTAATTCATTGCGAGAAGAAATTACGAGAAAATTGAATCGTTCATAAATCATGTCATGTCTTCAGCTTCTCATTAAGATAATCCCGTATTTCTTCATCGCGATATCATAGTTCAACGCTGCTTTGAATATTTTTTTTACAGAACGACCCAAAAGGATCCAGTTCTCCTTGACATACAAAACGTTCGATCTCTAGATTACACCACTTTTGATAGATCGCATCCGACAAAGATTATAATCCACGGATTTGGAGGAGGAAGAAATTTGGCACCCAGCACTGATTTGCGTAATGGTACGAATTTGAAATAAATTAAAATTTTTTTTATCGTAACTTTTGAATAATAAATAATAAATAATAAATAATAAATAATAAATAATAAATAATAAATAATAAATAATAAATAATAAATAATAAATAATAAATAATAAATAATAAATAATAAATAATAAATAATAAATAATAAATAATAAATAATAAATAATAAATAATAAATAATAAATAATAAATAATAAATAATAAATAATAAATAATAAATAATAAATAATAAATAATAAATAATAAATAATAAATAATAAATAATAAATAATAAATAATAAATAATAAATAATAAATAATAAATAATAAATAATAAATAATAAATAATAAATAATAAATAATAAATAATAAATAATTTTTTTTAATAATTAATTTTCGTATTAATTGAGTGTTTGTTTTAATGAAATTTCAGCTTACTTCAAACGCGGCGATTACAACATAATAATTGTTGATTACGGTACGCTAGTAAAGGAGCCATGCCTTTCGCAAATGCAATGGGGACCGGACTTTTGTTCGCAGTGTATTGCACAGTTGGTAAGATATCTGAGGGATCATCGTCGTGGCACGCCGGTCGAGAGTATCCACATGCTTGGGTACAGTGTTGGTGCTCACATAGCTGGCCTTACGGCAAATCATTTACCCGATGACAAATTAGGGAGAATAACCGGTAAATATCAAAAGCCACAAAGGCGGTTATCGTAGTAATCATTACCGCAAATAATTTCGCAACAATGACTACCCAACAGTCACATAGTCACGAACGACGGACGCGATTGTTGCAGGTCTCGATCCGACGATATTTTTTTACATGAATGGAAATCGATCGAGAGACCTGGATGTGTCCGATGCTCACTTTGTCGATGTGATCCACACGGGCGCTGGAATACTCGGACAATGGGGACCGAACGGTCATGCCGATTTTTATGTGAACGGTGGATCCAGTCAACCCGGGTGCGCATCTTCATCGATTCTCGGTAAAATTCGCCAAAAAGCGCTTATAACTTTTTTCAAAAACAATATTTTTTTTTTATATACGTTATATTGTCTGCCGAAGAAACCCTGTCGTGCGATCACACAAAAGTCACCCCTTACTACATCGAATCAATAAACACGAAGGTAGGATTTTGGTCGGCTCCGTGCGCAAATCTCTTCTCATACCTGATCGGCTGGTGCAACCCAGAAGAAGATCAATACGTTTTGATGGGGGAGGACACTCCGCCTACGTAAGTCGTTTCTTCAATTTTTTTTTTTTTTTTTTCCAATTTTAATCGATTATTTCGAAAAAAAAATTTCGAAGTCTAAACACTTTTTTAAAACTTTTTTTTTTTTTTTTTTTTTTTTAGCGCACGAGGCATTTATTATCTGTCAACAAACGGACACAAACCGTACGCCCGAGGACTTCCAGGAAAAAAGCGGCCCCCGAAAAGTCGGAAGCCATCGTCCTACCGCCAGTATTAAGCCTCCTGAAGCAACTAATCAACATTATAATAGAGTGATAGAATGTATTGTCGCCTCTAGTGGGTCAGAGAGCTTCTTATTGTTTGTCTTTATTTTTTTTTTTTTTTTTTGTATTTACCACCTCACGTCGTTTTCGTTTATATAGTTTTTACATCGATTAAATATATGTGTGTTACACGCATTGGCATTATATCTCAAGTATTATCGAAACCACTTACCTTATTGACGAATCGTATACGACACCGTAAACAGTAATCTCGACGATAGCTTCCGAGATTTTTTACAATCAAACGGGCGAACGACTCTTCGTTCTTTTTTTTTTTTCAATGAATCAATCTTCTCGCTAAGATAATTTCGTCGTGTTTTTTTTTTTTATGTTAACAACAATATTTATTACATAATAATTACGATATAATAATAACTTCTATCGATTTACAATACATCGTCGCACTAATCCTTATTTGATATTTTTTTTTTTTTTTTTATGGAATGATTACAAGTTATTGATACATCCTCATTTCTCGCAAGCTGGAGGCATTGGAAATTATTTTTTTTTTTCTTCTTTATACTTTATATAACGCATTTTGGAATTTTCCAGGTAAGTCACACACGTATATCATCGAGGGTGGGGAGGTTTATGGGTGGCGTTTTTGTAATTCGATATCTCCTCCCTTCGAGTTCAATCCTCAGAATCGACGGAGTCGAGATTATTATTATTATTTTTTTTTTGTTAATCCCTCTTATCGACTATCAAGATTCTCAGTTAATGCCTCGAAGTATGCAAAATATCAGCGGGGTGGTTTTCATTTTTATTTTTAGAGAATATCCAACTAGGAACAAACACTTGATTTTTTGTTTTTTTCTTTTTTTTGTTGTTGTTGTTTTTACAATTAATAACATACGTTCTACCGTGGAGGATTATTTTAGTATACTTGTTATTTTCCTCTCTCGTGACAATGCTATTTAATCAAATGATATATATATAAATGAATAGGAAATATTAAATATGTTCTTCGCTGGTGAAATCGAAGATCGAACGGTTTTTTTCGAATTCGAACTGCTCGATGATCGATCAATTATATTTTGTATTTGTTTTTATTTTTTTTTTTTTTTCGTGCCACGAGACATCGTTCCTTCTCGATTAATTATTCATCCTCTACAAATATACTCGCTACGTTCCCTACTCACGGACGAAAAATCAAAAGCTTTACAAACCGTTCTGTTTTTTTTTGTTTTTTTTTTTTTGGTATTATATTTACATGATTCGTTTACCCATATCTCGTCAGTGCTTTACGACGAGGCGAATCATTGTCGCGAAAATGAGATGATATTGTAAGTTTCAATGGAATAGTCGATAACTACATTATCGTAGACAATCGTTCGTTATATTATTCGTGTGCTTCGCTTCCAGACCTTTTTTTCTCGGTGATCAAATTTCCGATTTGCTTTTTTCGTTTGTATTATTCGTTAATTTGAAGCTAACGGAGCAAAGTCGCGAGTTTTTCGGTCTCACCGATCGTCCGATCGTTCTCTGGAAATTAAACAAAAAAGATCTTCGGTCGTTCGTTAAATATTATCGATTACCGAAGGTTCATTATTTCTAGCAAAAAAAAAAAATGAATAGCTCACGCAAAGATGAAAGGCGAATCGTATTATTATTATTTCTTTTTCTTCAATGTATTTTTCACGGTAAAAATACAGACTCCGATCGTTGCTAGAGAATAGAGTAAGGCACTGATAGATTGAGATTTCGTTACGATTACATTGTGTTTTTTCTTTCTTTTTTTTTCGTTTACTTTTCATTTATTGTAGAATATAATTATTAGGAGTGCAATGACGATCACGGTGCCGATATAAGGTATTTTAATAGAAATACAACGATTACTCGTAGTATCTCACGATATGACTAATATGCGCTAATTGTGCCGTATCGGTGCAACATCAATGTATATGTGTGTGTGTATTTTTTGTTATATTTACTTCATCGCCACGATTCACTTTATCTTCTAGCAACGAGCCTGCGAACGCTATTTAAAAAAAAAACATCGAGTCTAAAGACTATTCAGCGAAAGATGAATCGAATGAGACGATGACGAAAAAGCAAAAAAATCATTGAACACCGAAGCTGAAATCTGATGGTTTATTCGTGCTTTCGAAATAGCACAGGCATCGAGGTTTTTAGGCACGTGGTGTGTGTATGTGCGCGCGCGATTATGTTTTCTAACGTGAATCGTCAAATTATTAATAAGTCTCAACGCGATCGCGAACTATCGGCAACCGAAAGGGTTCGCGAAATTGCTCCGGCCACCCGTATTATCTCGGAACGTTTTCTACGCTCATTTCTACTTCAGGATTCATCCACTACTCCATTACCACTATATGAAAAAAAAAAAAAAAAAAAAAAAAAATGACGCGAAATAAAATAAAAATGAAAAATCTAAACGCGAAGCTTTGAACACGTTTTCACACTTGTTGCATCTAAAAAACTACGTTTCACCCGCGTATATACGTAAAAAAAAAAACATCATGAGGTCAACGAAAAAGATATAACGATACACGCGTTACTATATCTCTATCCCTATACGACTTATGCATTTCGTTATTTTGTCTTTTTTTTTTGTTTTGTTATTTCTTATTTATTCGTCCCGTCGATCAACGACACATGATACGCCTGTGTCTATAATCATTCACAATGGCGATTGATGACAATAATAATAACAATGGTAGTTGTTATAATCGATAATTATAGTAATATGTATATTTATTATATCTATCTGTACAGAGTGAATCTTCTCGAGTATCGAATTTCGCCGAAGTTTCTTACTGCGGCGTTTAATTGCGCTTTTTAATCTTCGATTGGAGTTAATCTTCGGAAAAAATTAGATACTCGACGCGTTTCGCTTTGTACGTTTTTTTTTTGTTTTTTTTTTTTTCTTTAATGTGTGTGTTCCGCTATGCAGTAATTCGCAATGGTATCTGTTAGTTGGGCGATATCGTTTTATACGGTGTACATTATTTTCCATGTTTCCATTTTGTTTTTTTTTTTTTTTGTCGTTTTAATCTTTTACTCAGTTATATAGAGATTTCATTATATTCGATATTAAGGGCCGTGGCTTCGATCGATAAGGATTTTCTTTTTAATTGGGGATTGGGCGCGCGATAAAATCAATGATAAAAACAATAAAAGGCACTAGATATATATATCGTGTTTAGGTACGTGCGTGCAGATACCGTGCAATGCGCTCTATTACTTCTCATTTTTCCTGCTTTCGCTTTTACGTTTTTTTTTTTTTCTCTCTCTTCTTCACTCCGCGTACCCGATAGTTATATATGTTTATTTACATGAATAACGTATGGGTGCATGAAAAAAAAAGACTCGTCTCATAACACCCTTAGGTACTTCTTTAGCTGGACGTTCCTCGAAGAGGTTTTCACAAACGCTTTTAACGAAAATTTGACGATTTTTTTTTAATGCGCAATAAAATAAATTTAACTAATGTTTGCGTTTTTTTTTTTTTTTTTTCAAGCTATACAGCGATTTAATGTGGGATCGATTTTTATTGGCAGGTTGTAACGGTCGCGCACCTATTTTTTTTCTTTTTAATTTATTCTCTTTTATATTTTTTTTTAACCTACGATCGATGTCATTGCCCGTGCGCAACACTATATAACAGTTAAAATTATTAATCTCATCATCTTGTTGGTTTTTTTTTTTTTTTTCTTTATGTTATTAAGTACAATGCCGCATATAACATGACTTCAACATGCTACTGATAAATCGTTTATGATATAATTGGTCCTGACGAAACCGATAGAACCGAAATAATAATAATAATAATAATAATAATAATACATCGTTTTACCACTTTACGGGAATATGACTAGGATTTTGTTCCTTCAGTACGCTCCGTGCCTCCGGAAAAAATTAAATGTTCTCGGGGCGTTTTTTTGTTTTGTTTTAATTTCATCCGTACACTCGCTCACTTGTCGCTCTTTTTTATTTTTCGTATCACTCGTTCCTTGCATATCGATCCTCCACGATAATCTTTAGTTATTTTTATACGTCGTTCGAGGTTTTTTTTTTTTTGTCATTAAAAGTTTATTCAGATGTTTGTTTTATTATCGTCTGATAAAAGTTCACGATACCTGCGTATCGTAGGGGTTTTCTTTTTTTTGTTTTCTGTTAAAGTATTTTTTTTTATCGGGGGGAAGAAAAAGTCTATGTGAGCTTTTTACTCGTATTTCGAGACAACTCATGGGAGGTGAACGAAAACGGAGACTAATCGATACGAAACTCAGCCAGCTTGATGCAAGCATTTCTGGGCACAACACGAGAAGCAAAAAACAGCCCTCCCGCTATAATTTTAAGAGTTATTTCGCGTGATTGATGCCTTTTTTTTATTTCTTAACGACGAAATCACGCGTTTTAAGATATTTTTCGGCGCTTATTGGCATTCCACATCTTTTTTATTTTATTTTGTTTTTTTTTTTGGAAGAATACTATTTATATCATAGTATTATATCGATAATCGATGGCTGTTGCGTTATTCAGATCTTCGATTAATTGTCGTTAACAACATTTAATATCAGCGTTAATAAATTACACGTTAAAATGACGATCAACGATTGCAGGCGACGAGTCGAACGAGTTTGGCCCTAGAAGTTGGTTTTTTTTTCTCAAATATATACTTTTTATCGATAACGGAGCACGGGACTTGTGAGATATCGGACGAAGCGACGAGACGCGCTCGTTGCTGTCTCTAATTATTCAAAATAACAATTTTTTTGTTCTATTATTGATTTTCTACATCGATAATTCTTACGAACAAACGAAAACAAAGAAATAATGAGCGTCACGCGTGCTCGTAAAAAAGGCCGATTTTATAGCTGTACGGATTGTTGTTTGTTTGTTTGTTTTTGGTTTTTGGTTTTTTTTTTTTTTTTTTTAATCAGTATTCCTCGAGGCCGGGCTGGACGACGAGAAACAATAAATGCGTAACGTGTACGACGATCGGTTTAAGAAATTCATCATTCAAGAATATTTACAGACTCGCGCTGTACCCACTGGTCGACACTTGATTTACAATAAAAAAAAGAAAAATAAAGAAATGAACTCAAATCGGACACAATCAGTTTTCTGGTTTATGCTTTCGCGATTTCTCTTCGATGCGAGAAGTTTAAACGATCATTTGAATAAATGTCTCTTCAATCTTCGTGTCAAGAACACGAATTCTTAAGCTTACAATCATATTGGCGCTCGTATGTACATCAACTTTCGGTACTCGTGTATTCGTGCTAAAAAAAAAAAAAAAAAAAAAAAAAATCGCACTGATTGCGCCGAAATTGAATTAATTTTTCCTCGATATCAGCTCGCGGTGTAATTTGTATCATTGATATTGTCGACCGTCGGTTCAGCATCGCATACATACATTCGGAATGGATAGGCCCGTTATTTATTTATTTTTTTTTCTTTTTTTTTTTTAGAAAAGGGAACCGCATAAAATTCCATGGTGAATAACAATTAATTATCGATAATGCCTGTTAATATAATTTTTTTTTCGATATACGATTACGTTTAATATTTATATAGTATATCTATGTATATATACGGATCTACGTATGTGGGCTTCTAAAATTTGGATTTTTTTTTTTCGTTTCGAAGCAAAATGAGAGTTCGACGGCTTTGGGTTTCTTTTTTTATTTTAATTTTTTTTTTTTTAAATACTTTTTGTTACTCTCGTCAACTGGCGGCGACTCTCACCGGGATTTATAATAATCGTTGTCGCCAGCAAAGAAAAATCCATCTCACGCACACATTGGTATCTTTGTTTTTTTCTTTCTTTTTTTTTTCTCTTTTTTTTTTATTATCTCATTTAATCCGGAATTCAACTTCGTGAACGCGATGCGTTCCGATTGAGGATTAAATTAATTTTATATACGTAACTCTAAATTTGTATTTATTGTAGCGCACGAAGACATCGTGAACGAGAGCGTGATATACTTTCCAAACGTAGTAATTCGTAGTAACGTGTTTTTAGGATTTTTTTTTGTCTTTTTATTTTTCATAGATTTTTTTTGTTCTCATAACGAATGGGAAGAATTCTCGAGTGGATCTTTAACCACTGTGGTTTTTTGAAATTATCTTCTTTTTCGCACAGAGAAAAAAAATGCGATTAACGATTTCGTAAATTCGTACTTCCAACTGAGAAGGAAGTTATTTTATCATTTTGTATTTTTTTTTTTCTGATCAAATAGTGTCGAAGCAACGATATAGAATTCGAAGATAATCGGATGAAATTGAATATGTTTCTGCAATATAATAATGAAAAACTTATAAATACAGTAATCGTAACAAAATCGTAATTGTGAATTGGTAACAATTGTCGGCTCCGCGATAAGTGCGCCTTTCGCAAGATAAGGATTCGCACAACTCGAAAAATTTTCATCCAGTTTTACATCTACAGAGAGAATTTTACGGTAGATATATATAATATATATATATATATGTGTATATACAAGACACTACACTCCATCAGAACATAATTATTAATGCTATTGTTTTTTTCCTTCTCGGTGGTAATTTTTTTTTTTCCTTTTCTCGTTTTATCGTTAATTAGTTGATCGATAGATTATTAATATCTGCTAAGTATTTTTTGTTTTCTCTCGTTCGGCTCATATCTCTTTTTCTTTTGCGTTTTTTTCTCTCTTTCTCTTTTGGTTTCTCATTTTTTACTGCTACGCTCCTGCAACGATCGAACGTTAAAGAATGAAGAAAAAAAATCATTCTCAACAGAATAATCGAGGATAGAACAATGATTTCATCTCTACGAATTATTATTGTTATTTTTTGATATTTTTTTCTCTGTCGTTACCTTTTTCTAGAATCGTGTGATGTTCTTAATCCTTCTTGTCTCCGTCCTCGGGATCCTTGAGCGTATGCCATTGCGCGATCGGGCGTCGCGGCGATGCAAGCATATCGGACCAATGTCTCAGTTCTGTTCCGCTCGCGTTGTAACCGAGAATCACCTTTCCGATCGGTTCCGACGTTCCGATACGATCGTAATCGACGACCGTCACCATCAGGTTAACTTTCTACAATGAGAGAAATAACAAAAAAAAAAAACAAACGGGAGATGAAACACAACGTTTTACCGTTCGACGAGGATCGACGATTCTGCGCAGTAAAACGCAAAGAATCGACGCTTTTCGATTTCCTTCTTTTTTTTTTTCCTTTCCTCGTTCTCATTCTCTCCGAAGCCCTCGTTTTATCAACATTTCGTGGACTCCATTAGAAGATGCAGGTTCACAGAGAAAAAGGGTCGCCGGAAGAAATAGGCCGCCAATCGACTAACTTAACTTATACCCCAAAACCCCCAAAGCGTGTGAATAAATTATTGGTAGCGTGGAAAAAATTACTTAACTAGCGCTAACTAATGCCCCAGTGCGTTATTTTTTTTCTACCCGCATCCCAAGCGTGACTAGCGTTCCCAACTATATTTTTTTTTGGTGTCTTAAGCGGCCCTTTCTTCCGTCGGCCGTTCTTCTCCGCCTACCGAAGATTCACATTTGGTGAATCACCGACCTGTATCTGTTCGAAGGGCACCTCGAATGAGAATGATTCGTTGTAGTATGGATTAAGAGTGCACTTCTTGATCGAAGTTTTCTTCTTCTTCAATCGCTTGCCGTTCTGCATCAATGCTATCTTAACGTAAGGATCTGATAGACCGCCGACGTCCATTTTTTTCAGATTCTTTGCCTCCAGTATAACGACCGTCAATTTTCCGGCTGTCGGGACGTATCGCAGCGAGAAACAGATGTCTCCGAGTTTGTTGTCCTTTAATTGAATAATTTGTCATTATTATTGTCGGTATAAAAACATTATTGCCATTGCGTCTGTATTAATCTCAAAGAAAACTGTAAAATTCCTTCTTTACGCGAATGAAAAAAAAAAAAAAAAAAAAAATGCATACCTGACCGCCTTCGCCTTCGACGCTCTGCAACTCTCGCCATTCCTCGATAGTCTGCGCCAAATCTATCTGACACAGTGGCACTTTAACTTCACCGATCTGGTCGTGTTTAGAGAACCTATCGAAATCGAAGATCGCGAAGACGAGAGTTTTGTTCATTGCGTCGGCGTAAGGAACGCTCTAAAAGTATAATTAATAAAAAATGTTATTTCTCGCATTAACCAGTAATTCGTATAATAAAAAAATGTTAAAGTTGAAAATAATTTTATTTGTTATTTACCTTGAAGGTAAAAGTCTCGTTGAATTCAGGATTCAGCGTCTTTCTGTGTACCTTCGTCTCAAACTTCTTTTTCTTGTCAGGAAGAAGATATACCTTTACGTAAGGATCGGACGTGCCGCCCATATCGAGAGCCGGAAGTTCCTCGGCTTTGATAACCGTTACGGCGAGACTATTCGAATTGAAGTCATATTCGAGCTAAAAGAAGATGATATTTAAAAAAAAAAATACATTTGGAGTCTCAGAGAGTATCAATGAATAGTCTTCGTTTCGCCGAAGTCTCTTTGGGTGTTTCGCGATCGAAACAGAGAGAGTACTGCAAAGATTTGTACAGTATACTGCCGCTGAGAGGGTCGAAGTAGTCAATGGGTTCTCGCGGATTAGTTGATAGCTTTACCTTATACTGAAGCCTTCCTAACTTCACTTCGCTCTGTTTGCTCTCAGCTTCGTCCGGTTCCTCAGCATTATCCGTAAGCTCTTCCATGTCCGGCTGTACCTGCGCATATCGAAGTGGGTTCCACGGGGGGGTAAAAGAGGGTCTTCTAGTAACTAATTTATGACACGGGACACCGACGCACGCACCTTGTCCTTGTAAGTTCCACCCAACAGTTGCACACTCTTCAGATCTACAACGCCCTTTCCTTTCTTTCCATCTTTGCCGCGCCTCTTGCGACAGCATCTTCTTATGCACCAGAAGCATACTCCGAGAACGATAACACCTACGCCTACTCGGACATGGCGATAAAATTTGTCAATAACAATATCGAGAAACAACGATTATTTTATCGGTTTGTCCATTCGTATCGCAAAAAAAAACGATGGGTTGGGAAAATTACTTTTTATGAATAAAATATTAAAAAATGTATAATAATCATAATATATTATTAATAATATATTAATAATAATTCCCATTATATTAATATTATTATTATTTTTATTAAGGGGAGATAGTTTTCTCAACTAATTGTTGGTTCATCCAATTCATAATTTCGTTTCACTCTTTTATTTTATTTTTTTATTTTTACGATTTGCTTGAGTTATTCATACCTATCAAAATTGCGACTAGTGCCCATGGTGGTATTTTGGTCACGTCGGAAATTTCGTCTCCATACGTCTTCAGTATCTGTTCCACAGACGCCGAGGAGGCCGTGGAGGTACCAAATTCCGCTTCGTTACCTTCTGAAATATTTTCTATAGAAAAAGAAAAATATTTGTCTTTTGAGTCATCAATTTTAGGGATAGCGACGAGTTGCAACGTAATTAGCAACGAGTTTATTGCACGATGGAGATCTCAATGTGGATTAGAGATGCAATCCTTTTTTTGTTCTGTTAACTCACCGGTCTTAGCCTCCTCGTCGGTAGGTGTTGTTGTCGACGATGTGTCGTCTCCACCCGGCTTGACATAAGCTGCCGTTGGTGGCATTTTCTGCACGAATAACGTTGAAACGTTAAATTTTTTTTTTTTTTTTTTTTAACACGAAATCATTTCACTATTATTATTTTTTTTATATCGAGGATACGTTTTTAATTTTTTTGTTAACCTATAATACTCCGATCGAATACTCCGTTAATTAGAATGTAATTTTTATTTGTCATCCGAAGAGTATTGAGCGAAGTGTCGCGGCGAAACGAACGGGAACACGCGATCGACGAGAAATCATTTTACGCCGAACTTCGTCGACCAACTGTCGAGCGAAATGTTCACCAGTTTCCGCTCCGAGAACTTCTAATCGGAATTATTATCGCGCGAAGGTCAGGACGTTGCGGTCCATGTATTACTGTAACGCGGAGAGACTCTGTTCGCGTTTCTATCACAAGGATTTTCGTCTGGTTGTACGACTAGTCGATAGAAAAAAGAAAAAAATGCGTTTGGCAAGTTGCGCGAATCGTCGTTTTATGCGCAAGAATAAGAAGAGAGAAGAAGAGAGAAAGGGGACGAATAAAAAAAAAATTGGCACGTCCGGATATCCCGGGGATTGAAACGCCCTGTAGATCTGGCGCCGTATCGCGTTTCCGTGCCGACCTTGATTTCGATCACCGTCTGCATTACACTCGGTACATCGTACATTGAATATTTCAACGTGGACATGCGACAAAATTTTATCTAAATTGCAATAAAAAAAATATATATATATTCTCTAAAACACGTAGAAAAAAAATAAAGAACTTCATCTTCACGTTTAAATTCAACGTAAAACCACTCTACAAAATTCTTTTTAAGCACAAAAAAAAGCGTCCAAATTGAAAAGCACGGGCAGAGAGCAGTACCAATTTTCGTAATGAAAAATCAAGTGGAGAGCAGATGCGAGTTGAATGCAAAGAGTGCTACAGTGAGGATATAGTATCACAGCGTGTAGCAGCGTAGAGAGAAAAAAGGGAATAAAAGCTCAGGCCATTGCGTTATCGAGTGGGTGCGTGGGACCGCGTGTGCGCAATAGGTGACACACGAGAAGAGTGAACTTTCGCGAGGGGGAAGACGAGAGTGTTACTTTATTGGCACGTAGCGAAATCTGCGGGGATTACGATCCTTCGTCGACGATATACGAAACTCGGAAAATATAGACTTCATTTTTTTTTCCTCAGTTTCTTAACAATGTTCGCGCGAAACACGATAATCATACTTCGCGCTATTGCAAGAAAGAAAACAGACTGTTTATCGCGTTTATTATTCGTTGTTTATTCATTATTTGTTGTTAGACGTTTTTCTTGCAGAGCCGAATAGACAATGAGATAAATACGAAACAACGATTAACGGTTGAATCGTGAAATTTGCGCGATTGGGAACCTCGAAGCGTCGCGGTATGACGATAATACCGGCACGTAGGTGGTACACCGGCAGCCGTCGATTTATAGGAAGAAAGCCTTGAGATTACGTGGGCAGACAGGTGTAGGAAGTTCGTGGGAAAGCTGGGAATTGCATGAGATGTGTTCAAAGTCGAGAAAAGAAAAAGCTGCGCTATGGGATAAAATTGCGAAGAAATAAAAGGATATATTATCGGGAGGATAATACTCGACGGCAAATGTAATATAAAGTATCCGGGGGTATAAATTCGATGGACATTCATCGAATTGGATTCTCCCTTTTTATTACGACATCCATAAGAATATTTCTTTTATCGAAAATACTTCGAAGTTTTTTTTTTTTTTCGTGCGTTCGAAGAGTAAAAAATTTTGCAGATATGTTCATTTTTTTAGAATGATATATGAAAAATTATGATATTAATTATATTATTAATATAAATTATTATGAATATATATGTAAATATTTCTATAAAACATACATTTTTTTTTTTAATATAAAATATATTTTTGAACTCAGCAACGGAAATCGAAGCGATTTTTCTTCGTCATCTCAGCCATACATCGGCGTTAAATACCAGAAAATAGACAAATAAATTATTTTAAAAAAGAGCGCATTCTCACGACAGGTTGACGTATTACTGAAGTGTCCACGAGGGCAGACAAAGAGTGAGTACCGCTCGTCGTCTGAGTACTTTGCACGGTAAAAGAGACAGTGAGGGGAAACGCAAAATTTATTGGACGAATGAAGAGGGTGCGACAACGTTGTAGCGGTGAAGAAGAAAGTGTGACAGAGGGAAGAGGGAGCAACCGAAGACACGTAGATATAGACACGTTTGGTTACGACGCGAAACGTAAGGCCGCGAAGCACTTAGGTGTGATATACGCGCGAGAAGCATGACACGGATACGATTTTAGATACTTTCAAATTTCTCTTCGCCTCCATGGGATACGCTGCCTATATGCAGTCACCTCGATTGAGATTAATGTATCAAATATGAAGCTTATCTTCGCACTTTAAACGCCTACAATATTTTACAATTTTTGTTTTTTTTTTGCAATTTCTCACTTTTTTTTTCTTTTTTTTTTTCTCGTCCTCGAAATTTATTATTCCGGTTTCTGCTGTCGGCAAAGTTTCGGGTGAACGCTCTCGTAAATATACGTAATTCAGAGTTACGCGCAGAGATTATTTATTTTATTTTATTCACGTTCCTCAGAAACGTAGACAGCTTCATAAATCCAAATATCCTTGAATCAATGTTGTTTTCAACATTAAATTCATGCACCGCAAACGAGTTTTGCACGTATCAAAAAGTCGAGTTTTTGAACCGGAAGTTCAAACTTGCAATAAACTGGCTTTGAATTTTTGTATTATTTATTTATAATACACAGCGAGTCAAAGAACAGGGATCGTTATTTCATCGTGATGCGGGGAGCAATGAATTGCTCGTATTTTGCACAATTTCAAATTCCCATGAGTCTCTTAATTAATTAATTACCCCCCGAGGTTAACGAGGGTCGAACCTGTCGTTGGAGTTATGAATGGCGAACAGTTGTTTCAGCGGAAAACAAGAGTGAAAAAAAAAAAATTGAAATCGAATTTTCATCGCGACTAATATTTACGCAGGTGCGATGTATGGAATTGATAAAATTGGGGTGAATGGGAGAAAAATAGTTTAATTACGTTTATTTCGATATGCGACTACTAAAAGCTCTTCTGCAGTTAGTTCAGCGAACGCTGAAGCAGGTATAACAGAGGGACACAGGGGGAGGGGGAGGGAGGGAGACAAAAGTGCCGCTGGTAGGCTGGAGGGGCATTGGAACTCTAGAAAACGGGGGTAGTTGGGGTCAATCGATACTAAGGAAGTTAACCCGGAGATAAAATAATCTGCGAACTCTTAGGCGTGCTGCTGCTGTTGGGCCAGATATGTCGATCTACCACGCTACTCTTTCATTATAACTTTCAATATCGTTTAAAGAGCGCTTTCATTTTTTTTTTCGCCTATCTGCGAGAAAGGTATTAGTATACAAAAAAAATCTGCTCGATAGAAAGAGATCGTGATAATTTAATTATATTTTATTTAAAATCGAATTTTACGAGAGAAACGCGAACTAAATATATATTTTTTTATAGAACGAAGAAATTTTATTTTTGGCACTACAAATTTATTTTTCAAACATACATTATTCCTTTTAAAATACGTATCACATAAATGTTAATTTAATTTAATTAATTTATTCGATTTATTTATTTTCCGGACATAGGGGATGTGAAAAATTGCGGAAAAATGTTCTACGACAGGATAAGAATAACAGAAAAATCGTCCGTACAGAGTATCACGTTGGTGCGGAACAGTCCATAAATATCTGAAACTGAAGGATACCACCCCCTTGCTGAACGTGTAAAACGAAGACGCACACGCGTAGCAGGCGTGGGTTTTCGAGATATTTTTGATGTATAATTATTTGTACCGACATATAACGCTTCTTCGTGTCCTTCGTCGGTTATATCTTTCGTCCTTGAAGCGTGTATACCAACTCTCGTTGATGACGGCGTTATATTTCGCGCTCTCTTGTGTATCTCAACGCTGCCCGGCGAATTCCCTCGCGTTCAATTTTCAACCCCCCCGTCTCGCGGTCCTCTAACGAAGCCGAGGACTTTGAAGCTTGACCAACCACAACCGCAGCGTCCCTGGCTACGGCGAACCGCTCGGATATAACTTATTAAATTACCTTCGGGTCGTTTCGCGAGATGAATTGGTCCGACGAAATATCATTTCGGTTTCGTTTCCGTCGGCAGCGACGAGAATTTGTGAATAAATAATTTTTTTTTCCCCGTCGCTTCCACTCGCGAACCAAAGATATTCCAGAGGATTAAAAATAAAAATGAAGCTTTGCGATATCCGGGAAAATAAAAACTGATCTTTCGGAGCGATCGTTAGAGAGGCTCGCGGGGGCATTGCGACGTACAAAGCGACCGAAAGAATATCAATGACGAATAAATTGTATAGCATTCTTTTCTCAGGGCTGTGGGGTTCAACGTTATCTACTAGTGCGGCGGAAGTCGGCTTTTTGATGATCTCGATTTGCATCTACGGATCGCGGACGGGGCAACATCGGCTCGTTACCCCCGCCGCCCCTCCCCCCAGGGTGCGGTCGGAGACATCCGTCTGCCTTGTGGATTAATCTATAGTCCATTTGCAAATTCTTGAGACCCGAGAAACAACCAAAGTCGACTACCGGAAAAGATCGCGGAACCCTTAGTTGGGGTAATGGAGATGGTATTTAAATGGGATCAGGAGATTACGTTTTACTGGGTATTAGCTATGAGATACTCTTTGACTGGGACCATCCCTCGTCACGTTTCGCGTATTTATTCGACAATAATGATAATCAACGAGGAGATCAAATGAGAACAAGCGATTATTTCGTCCGCGACTCCTATGATTATTATCGTTATGACGATTAACTTCTCAACTTCATCTCTGGCAGAAATTTTGGAGCGGTACATCCGGGCTTTATGAAGTCTCTTCCGGAAATACTTGGAATCTAAACGGACGATTTCCGTAGCATCTTAAATAACGTTTTAAATTTTTTATCGGGGAAACTACATGCATACTTTTGTTAGGGATTTATTCAAGAAAAAAAAATGTAAAAAAAAAAAATTTTGTTAAATTTTTCACATCCGACTGAAAAGGAGGAGTGTAATGCGTTTGACATTGCCGCGAAGTTATCTTTTTCGTGTCCGAACTTTTTCGCCGTCTAAATTTTTTAACAAACTATCAAAAACCTGAAGAGTGGTTAGTCTGTAAAAAGCAGAAATTTATTTCGCAGACTCAAAAAAAGTCTCTGACGCAGTCGGAGGAACGCCTATTGTATTTTTTTCGTACTTTTATTCGCTTTTTTCAGTTGCGCCGGAAACGTTTTACCAGTCTGCAAAATGATTTCCATGATTTTGCCGATTAACCACTTTTATACGGGGATTTTTTTTTTTTTTATAGAATTTTGATTTTATTTTTTTAAATACTCATTCGAGATGCTTTCAAACAAGTAATATGCAAATTTCAATCCGAACGGCGGCAAACGAGTTATCGAATTGCAATATCACTGAAATTGGATATCCCAAATGTATCGATTGTTTGAAGAGACCGCATACACCATTAATCTCCCACCTGAATAAACAATACACCGCCGATATGCGAATCGCATAGATTTCTATAGTTCGCATTAAATAAATATTTAAATCGAAAAGTTTCCGCTATTAATTATTATGGATATAGGGATCGATTTATTGAGTCGAACGTTCGCCGTAGTGATTGACATCGATGGACTTATTTTCGCTTGGAAACAAGGAATCTCGTGTCTCGAGATTATTACAATTGGATCAACCGCTGGCGGATGTGTTGATTGAATGTGGAATTACACCTGCCGGCAAGAACTTCTCTTCGTAGAAATCATTATTGCGTCTCGATTCTCATTCATCATTCCCGCAGAAGGTAAAAACAGGAAAATATACCGTACAATTAATTAATCTCAACTTGTTTACGTTTTTTTTTGTTCTTCGCGAGCTTTTGTCGACGTTATTAACGTCGACGCGATGAAAATAAACATCCAAAATAATTAACGCCGTACGTGTGTATTAAAATAACTTCACGTGACCGCGAGAATTCCCATTGTTCTTATATCGATCGCGTAACAATATCTAAAGTTAGTCATCGTTATTGCTACAATATCTACGTGAATCTCTATCTACGGACGCGGCCACTGTACCATTACAGGTTTACTTATCAACCGAGAGGTACATACCAGTGTAAGTGTATTTATAGATACATCTATACGGTTTCTCGTATATGCCAAAGCTCATACGTACAAATCGATATCCACCGGCAGACTAGATAATTTTAGCTACATACGCGACTTGCCACATTTTTTCCATTTTTTTTTTTTTTTTTTTTTTTTTTTTTTTTTTTTTTTTTTTTTGGATCGTCCCTCGTCTAGTGTCGCCGGCGGCGTTCGGAATCATTTCGGATTGCTGAACGCCACCGTAACCTCAATTATCGTGAAATTAAGTTATCCGTTGAAATCGAGAATAGATTCTCGAATCTATATATGCACCGCGAATAAATACGATTTTCATCGATAAATAGACGTGGGAAGGGAGAGGGGGGAGAGAGAGTGGGGGAAGAAAACGAAAATTAATATATTCCATGACCACGTGGCTCACTTATCAAAATAGAATCGTCACGAAATGAAAGGTAACTCACGAAGTGGACCTTAAGTAGCGCGTAATTGATTGCTCGTTGAAAACCCCGCTGTGCTCTCTGGTAATACCGTCGAATGAAAAAGAACGATTAATTCCGTAACCGTTTCAACAGACGTTCTCATCTTGGCAACGTGTCACGAAAATTTCTTTTTTTTTTTTTCTTCGTCATTTCCGCTATCGACTGCCCTATATATCGTTCGCTCAAGGGCAGCGTCACAACGAAACTTCTTCTTACCGAGAGAACTCCGAGACCTGAAACCCCCCCCCCCCCCTCCCCCCTTCGAAGGGATCGATGAAATTTCTTGTGCAAAGCGACTACAAATTTCGCGAAACACTTGGCAGTCACTCTGGATTCGCTGTTTTTTTTTTTTTTTTTTTTTTTTTCGATCGAATAATTTCGCGGTCTAAGCGAAATGCCGCTGGATAATGAACAATGCGTCAAGGAGAGCCGAAAATCGGGGTATGCGGAGGAAACGTATCTGCGAATTTATTATGTCGAATGGTTATATCGAATCGTCGGTCTTTTGAACGTCAACGCCTTTCATCGACCTCGAAGACTCTCGGTACCGAGAGGGTGAATGAGTATAACCGAGTAGGGGGGTAGGAGGGGGGAGGGGGGAGGGAATGACGAGAACGAGAATAATCGCTAAATCCCGTAAATTCGAAGCGGATAAATTTTGCGAGCGAATAAATGTCTTCGTAATCAAAGTTTGCGCCTCGGAGTCGATGAGAAATAAAAAAAAAATTGTCGTGGGTAATTAAGCTCCGGTGGGTTTGTCACGCGATGATCAATCCGTAATGTACGGTTCCCCCGAGAGTTTTGGGTCTTCTCGTGTGTACCGACAAACGGGGTAAATACTTAAATGTAATCGTGCGATAAAAAAAAATACTGTGCTCATTGGTTCACGCAATTTAGGACTGAAATTTACGATTAATAAAAATTAATCACGACTGCAGATGAAAGAACGATATTTTTCGACGTGCAGAGAAAAATACTTAAATTTGATTGTCTGATAAAAAAAACAAAAGATAATGTCTTTTACCTATGATTATTATAGTTTTAAAGGGACATTGGTCGCGATAAAAAAGAAAATAATCACAAATTGACGAGATTTTTCATCGTGTACTGGTATACGCGAGTAATAGTACACGTGTATAAAAATTGATCAGAATCCGAGCTAAACTCGAAGCGCGTCGTCTCTCCCCCACGAGCGCCAGGCAACCCTCTTCAACCCCATTGACCCGAGGCAATTTCGTTCCCCGTGGACGACGTATACCCGATTGTACGAAAATGCCACGAATAAAACGAAAAACAAAATTGTCTCATTGTCCGAATCACAATTCCCGTAACTCTTGCGATACTGCCGAGTTTCCCGAAGGAAACACGAAACGGACCAATGCGCATCGAGAGAAAACAAAAAAAAATCCATGCTACGCCGATTCGGAGAATGTTCTAAATTTTCGTTATTTTTCTATCGGCCTTTCGAGGGCTTATATTTACCGGACGCGAGGCGAAATGTAATGACAATATCTCATAAGGAACGCATGCCTATTTCAACACTTCGCTAATATTACACAACGAGGAAATGCTAAAAAAAAAAAAAAATTGCCAGTGCAATTTTTATCTTATGGACGTCACTCGTGAATCGCGACTGTTAATATTTCGTCGAACCGTGACACACGAGAAATGAAACGAGGAAGCAAAAGTTACGTACGCTCTGCCTAACGTTCAATGTGACCCAGAGATGAAGATTCGACAAAAGCTCGTTGTCTTAAAACTCTTCGAGGCAAATTTGATTTTTCATTTTTTTTTTTAATCCAAACATCGTGAAAAACTCTTGGTACTCACGCTTGTCCGTTTGATAGGAGCTCCTCGTTCGCGTAGCAAAGAAGTCCACTCCTTTCTCCGTTGGAACAATATCCGTGTAAGTCAGTCGCGATCTCTCGCGGTATGCCGTCGTTTTCTCGACTGTATTGTTATTTTACGATAATCAAATCGCGACGTTTTGTTTTTTTTGTCTCGTCGTTCAAACCGAATGTAATACAGTGTGAACGAATATTATACGGAATAAAGATAAACTGGTATTGTTTATAAGTACATCGTTACACTCTGGGAGAGACATGCACGGGCAGCGTAGACGTTGGAAAATCTATCGTTGGCCACGGGCCTCGAGGAGGGTACCAAATGCGCCTGAGCGTTCGCTTCGCGTAGGGAACATGGCCGCGGACGTGAAACGACGAAAATCGATAAAACGCGAGTTACGTTTTCCACCGTCGGCCGCGCGAGGCTACAATCCACCCACCCTCGAGTGTCGAAGCGTGTGCTGGGGTTATGCGCGTGGATGTACAGAGTTTCCGTACGACGCCGACGCCGACGTCGTACACCCCCGGTACGCGAACATCGCGGAGTGTGCGGTGCGGGGAACGGGGGCCAAGATAGACGAAGAGCGGTGCGAACTTCCCCCACGATTCCCGTGGATCGAGGACGTCACTGAGCCGCGAGGCCACCGTGCGAGAACACGATGACGTTTAGCTCTCGTGCCCCGGACAGTGGCCTTGACTTCTCGTCCCCCTCTCCCCCTCCCTCCCTCCCAGCGTCCAACAAGACTACGCTACTCTCTTCTCCGATGCGACACCTATCTCCTCTTTACCCATTGTCATCAAGGCGTCGGGGTCTCTCTCACCGCCTCTCTGCGTCCGAGATATACATATACTTAAGACACACGCGATCTCGTTGTTTACCTTCACTAGTTTCGATGCATCGGCAAGTTTCAATTCTTCGAAGGGAATCAACTCTTGGGGCATTGGAAGATACCGCGAATTGTTTTTCGGTATTTTTATTTAAATTAGAAGGCAAGGCTGTCGATTTTGTAATCGAGCGGATCTCTTGAAAAGGATTAATTGCAAATAATTCTGATGATAGTGTTTGCGAAAAAAATACATTAAATTTTACACCGCAGTCGAGGATCGCGGGAATGCACGGTTTTAAATATGTATTTATAAAATAATATGTAATGTATGTTAAAATATATTTTTTTATTATATACTATTATGCATATTTTGATAACGGTTTTCATAGTTACGAGCAAAGCAAAGTACGAAGTACATTTTCTATCCCTTACGATAACGATCAACCTGACACGACGAATATTTCGTTATTTTAGTAGCACGTTGTTTATGTATCGATTTAATAGCCAGCACCCTTCAGTTCGTCAACTCCGCGGCCCAAACAGACCTGTGGTCACATTTGCGGGAGGCATTTAACCGAAAATAGCTTTTTTTTTAATATATTTCTATATAACGAGTTACAGAATTATTTTTAATTCAGGCGAAGGTTTTTTTTTGTGTTCTACGGAAATGGATATAAAAGATAAGAGTTACGATTGCGTGTCGGAAATCGCAATTTCACTGGAAGGTGCCTTCGAACGCGAACGGTGCGAGAATCATCCTCCGGTTGTGAATTCGGATCCATCGCGAGAGTCTAATTATGATTCCGTTACTGGATCTCCGATCCTCGGTCATTATTTCAAACTGCCCGATCTCTCGAAATCCTTTGACCCCGATCCGCCGATTCTCGATAACTCGTTGTCATACGTGAGTACATAATGTCACACATATGGGTTAGGTTCGTTCGTGCAATGATAACGATCGTCAACGCTTACATCGATTTGAAAACAATGTGTAACATGCATTTAGATTCCCGTTTACACACATCTGATAACACACGATCTGGTACCGATCCAGCGACCGCCAACACCGCCCGTAATTATCATGTTGAGATCGGGGTGAATTTTTATAACTTTGCATTGCATTAACTCTTATATCTCGGTAAAATGGTCTCGGATAAAACTTTGGCGTGTCTGTTTCGATGAATAATCCAGTGGCGCGATGCAGTCGAAGGAACGCTACAAATCGAGGTCTACGCTCACCCCTTCGAGGATCAATGGAAGCAACGATCGAGTCGAGAGTATTAATCATTCAGGAAGAATCGCAAAGTATGAAGAGAGCGAAGGAACGTCGAGCGTACGGAACGAACAAATGTAAAATCTCCAGAGATTATGGAAATGTCAATTCCCTGGGCGGTTTTTCTTTACTGAACTTTGAGACCGGCGAGAGTAGTTTTAATCGATTATTGCAATCCGCAGAATTTGACTCGCATTGTTTGTGTTACTGCAAAGAGAAAAAAAATACATCGTTGGAAACCTACATTGTTTTTATGTCGTTTATATATACGACAATATACGGTATATATACTTTTAACAATAAGCAACAATGGGTTAGTTTATTGTTAAACAAATCAATAAAAATAAAGTGCCGATGGATCGTGGATGGCGCCACTATATCATTATTTCCCACCAGTGTACCCGACGACTGTCTCGCCTCGCTGTTACGAGCGACAAAACTTGTTCGTTCTCCGCGATCCATTCGCGATTGCGGACGAACAAGTGTATTTTATTCTTCTGTATATATGATTTAAGATGTTTTAATTGATATTTTAAACGGCACGAGGATACCCCGAATTGACATTATTGCCGGCTCTCTAAATAAAGTGAGCATTGTTGGATTTTTCGGGGTTAAACAACAATGCTAAACACGCGAATATGACAATGAAGAGACTCAACGAATTTTTCACGATTTTGATCGTTTTGCAATACCTGTGCGGTATTTGCACGACACACTTGCTTATAAACGTTAAGAATCAGGTACGCAACGATTTCACTCTTTATCTCATCTACGAAACGCGAACAAACTATCGAAATTATTAAATACACGAATTAAACTGTGAGCGAGTTGCACAAAAACCGAGTAACCTCGCAGTTTTCTAACCTGCAATACAGTTTCGCGTATTTCGAACTTTCGGTCTTAAAATAACTCTCTTACGAAAACAGCCGTCGATAAATTGTGATCCGGAGAAAATTTACAATACAATCATACAGTTTGAAATTGCCACAGTGTAAATTCTATCACTATAGGGTGGCGACATACTTTTGGAAACGATATCATCCAACGTCACGGAGGACATGATAACGCTGGAATTTCAGAGATCGGACGGAACTCTCGTTACGCAGCTAATCGACTTCAAAAATGTAAGATCCAATTTGACAAAAAAAAAAAAAAAATGTTCGTCCGATTTTAAGAGATTTTTTTATAAAATTATATTTTGACGATCGCAGGAAGTACAAGTGATAAAGGCGCTGGTCCTGGGTGAGGAGGAAAGAGGCCAAAATCAGTATCAAGTCATGTGCTTCGTCAATCATTTTTACAAAATGGATTTCATATCGTCGGACGCCATGTCAAAACTTCGTCAGAAAAATCCGGGAACTATTAGAGTAGCGGAGGATGACAGAGGTCATTCCAATTACAGTATGGATCTTTTTCTCGATGTTTCAAAGTCTAAAGTCGTCTCTAAACACGTAACGACGCTTTGCACGGAGGCTGCAGCGTCTACTTATACGAGAAACGAGGACTTGAAGCAGTGGGTCCAAAGGCCAGGTATGTTTTTTTTTTCTCTTTTTTCTTTTCCATAAAAAGATATTCCACACTTAACTTTGAGGACACAATATACCATTTGATTTAAATATTTTTTTCAATGAATAAAATAAATAATAATCGAAGTTATTATTCAAATAATAATAATAATAATAATTTTTATAATTTTTCTTATTTATTTTTATATTATTTCTGTAGATAAAAAATGATAATAATGATTTATTTACAAAAAGTGATCAATTACACAATTCAGTATTTTTTATTTTTATTTTTTCATAATAATTAATTATCGTATCGAAAACAGGTTCTACGGAATCTGCTCTGGCAGCCGCGGTGCACAATTTCACCTCCGTATCTCTGGGAGCTTCGCAGAGCGCAAACATTACCAGACCTCAGATGGTAACAAAATGCGCGGATACGTCGAATCTCTGGGCGCCGTGCACGTGTTCCCTCGAGCTATGCATAGGGTGGTATCCTTGCGGATTAAAATTCTGCAAGGGTAAGAGCGACGCGAAAAAAGCGCCGACGACGTATCGTTGCGGTATAAAAACTTGCAAAAAGTGTTTCATATTTTCGTACTACTCGACGATGAAACAAAATTGTTTGTGGGACGAATGACACATGCGAACGCGTTAAGCGCAGATAGTTCGCTGCTTCGAGAGACGAAACAGAAAAACAAAAAAAAAGAAAGGAAAAAATTTGATTTTATTGTGAAAACTTTTTCGATCCATTGTATCGTTCGGTGTCTGTCCCTTTAAGATTTTTTTCTTTGCACAGACTGTGTTTTCTACGTGGCATTTTAATTCCGATTAGCATAACGTAACATTCCATTTACCCCATTTAAAACGATTTTTCAAATTTTCATACAGTAATTTTACTGTGCTATTTGATTTTGCGTCAAACATTCCCGAACAAAATATTCCCCGTTTTAAAAGATTAATAGGGAAACTGCCGTAACAATTATACTCGCGATATCTCCACCGTCCACGCGACGGACAATCGCAAAACGCGCTTTTAAATGAATCATTCGAATTTTTACTCAAATTAATTTACTTCGCACGAGTCGTCTCGAATATTGTAAAAAAAAAAAGGCAAAGTAAGAGAAGAATGAAAAAAAAAAAAAAAAAGAAAAAACAATTGTAAATAGCGTTGATCGAATTTGAGAAATTTTATTCAACGCGCAGATATGTCTGAATAATTGTCAATAGCGTTGTACAGTTTCCCATTGTAGAGACGAATTCGTTGAGTCACAAAAAAAAAAAGAAAACGCGACTGGCAATCCGCTCAAAGCGGTGCCGTTTGTAATAATGAGAGACTTCGATTTTTTAGAGAGCAATTTTGCGAAAGACTGGAAAATCTGTCCATTTAAGATTCGAATAGAGATTACGTATTAAAAAAAAAAAAAAAAAAAAAATACCATGCTTGGCGTGTTTTACTGCGCAACAAATGAGGTGAGATAATCAAATCGATGACATTGGGCGATGAAGACTGGAATAAAGGGAGAAATAAATTCGCACATCGGCTTCGTCGACACTCAATTTTTTCGTAGTCGCAACGAACTGAACTTTGAATTAATAGCCATCCAAGGCGTTTTATTAATACCGCGCGTGGGGAGTTAAGACGGCAGGGATGGTAACTGGTCAAACGACGGTCGAGTCGACAATAAACGTACAAGTCAATACAGTACCAATGAAACTCATGAACTCGAATTTAAAGAGTTGTAAACGATGAAAAAATAGTAATACGATCAGCAATATATATACCAACGTTTTATGTGTATATATGTGTATATATGACAAATAATATAAGCAATTTTACAGATGATTCGATGTAATAGATATTATTATAAAATTTTAGGCGGAAAATTTATCGCGGTATATGGCTTTCGTCGGTATTTTACGTTCGAACAAAATTAGTTAGCATTACTTTTTATTTAAACAGATATTAACGAGTAAATTGTCCCAAAATAAAAAAAAAAATACAGGATTAGCGATATTATCCCTGGAAAACTATTGTAATGTGTATCCATGTCCCCCCTTCGTCACTTCCGGTGATAATATACTAACGCAGAGACGATGAAGAAAACGAAGAAAAAAAAAAAACAAATTATCCATTGCACGCTGTATAATTCGCATAATATTTATGTAACGTAAATACCTACGTATAATTTCGGCTTTACACATGACGTTGTAGCTTATATACATATTTTTTATATGTATTTAATAAAAATCAAATTGACACGAATAACGAAACAAAAAAAAAAAAAAATAAGAAAAACGTGTTGGTGGAAAATATGATTTATTTCTTGTAAATACAAATGTAAAATTCTACGCATGCGTGTTTATGATAAATCGAGTTAATTATCTAATTCCCTAAAAAAAAAAAAAAAAAACATTCCCTAAAAGCGGGAATTTCTCTTAATTGCTAAAAGTGTATAAGAAATCGTTAACGTCCGGTAACGAAATCGAGTCGATGCGAAAATTCGAAACGTCCGATGTACCGTGGTAAAGCACCATAATCAGTTGTAAAAAAAAAGATCCATACACGCGAAAACAATCGCTCGTTGCGTCAACATTTTCACCACAATTTCAGTCATATTTTTTTCTTCTAAAGCAAAAATGTTTACGGATAATGTAATTTTTCTTTAGATTTTCGCTCGCGGTATATCTTCGTAATATTTACAAACGAGCGATAACAAACAGTCGGAAACGATTGCACTATCGTATAGAAGAGAGAAGGAAAAAAAATAGAATTAAAAAAAAAATGTATTCGGTACTTTGCGAAGCGAGATTTGCTATAAGTACATTTCGTATTGAATTCCGTAGCATATTTATCACTACTACACTTCGATGCAGCGACGAAAGAGATTTCTTTTCTATTTGCGAATAGCAACGAAGAAAGAAAAAAAAGAGAAGAATCGAAGAGGGCGAATAAAGTAGTTGCGCAGTTTTGTTGGCATCCTGTGTTGCGCGAGGAAGCGGCTTTCATCGTTTCGCGAACCCCCCGCGCCGTTGAAATGAATAAAAGAAAAATGCTTTTGTCGGTGAAGAGAGACGTAACGATATTTGCGTGAGAAATTTACAATGAAATCGTCAACTTTCTCTCGACTAACGGCGCACAATATAATAACAACAATTTATTCTCTCTTTATCATTTGTTTGCCCGCCAAACAATCGTCCTATTGCAGCCCACGGAAACTGCTACGGAAAGCCTTATATTTTTCTTTTTCAAATTTTATTTTTCGCTCGAGTTCCGTATTTCCTATAACTTCTATCTACTTAATTAATCGTTGCGCCGTCATACGCGACCAACGACGTGTCTAACTAATCGATAATCTTAAGTGAGAACTCGTCGAGATCGAGAATGCAATGTCGCAACGAAGTATCAAAACTTCGTCGTCGACTTGTATAAAAAACAAAAAAAGTGCTTTTGGCATCTATCGCAAGTGAACCAAATCTCTCGGTCATAGCTAACGTTTTAGAATTCTATAAAAAAATATATAAAAAAAAAAAAAAATGCTTTCAAAAAGCGAATCACAATTTTATAAATAATTTATTCAAAATCATTCAAATTCATAATAAAGTAATAGAAAATTCATTCAAATTCGATTCTCGCCAATGACCGAGATATTCACTAAGCGAGAAAGTTGAAAAAAAAAAAAAAAAAAAAATTGATCGAAAAAAAATTCAA
Source organism: Buathra laborator (assembly GCA_934046635.1). NCBI lineage: Eukaryota > Metazoa > Arthropoda > Insecta > Hymenoptera > Ichneumonidae > Buathra > Buathra laborator. The sequence continues at coordinate 17,611,470 of OW203892.1, forward strand.
CGAAAAATGATAAACGAGTGTCGGATGAACACTAACTACTGTAGCAAGTCTTGCGAACATCGGCAAGTATCACACTGAAATCGTCGTCACTTTTCGACACCTGTTCAATGTTCTGACTCTGTTGAGACTGCTGTTGTAATTGTTGTTGGTGCTGTTGTTGCTGTTGCTGTTGCTGTTGTTGCTGCTGTTGTTGCTGTTGTTGTTGCTGCTGTTGCTGCGACTGTTGCTGATGTTGTTGCTGTTCCTGATACTTAGTCATATCCATACTTTGATGATACTGCTCCATCGAATGATTCATTCCAACGCCAGTGCATTGATTGTTATCCTTACTTTGCTGTTCATCGACGATACATTGACTGTTCGAAAGATCGAGTTGATTCGGCTGCGGCGAATAGTAACGCAAATCGCTCGCGTAATTGTGATTACTGTCCAACATACTCTGCGTCGTTAAACTCGAGTGCGCAATGCTCGTTGGATGAGAGTATTTGTAATATTTCTCGAATTGCAAGGATTGCTCCTGTTCCTCTTCCGTCATTCCGGTGTCCAAGTGGCCCATTACCACTTGCTGCTGCTGCTGCTGCTGCTGTTGCTGTTGCTGACTCGAGGATTCCGACTGGTAGTCTTGATGATGAGACATCTGGTATCTGTGCGAAACTGCTATAAAAAAAAGTTTAATCCATTTTTTTTTCATCGTGCAAATGTTTTAATTTATATTGTATAAACGAAATATGTTTTAACTGTACGATAAGATTTTTTTTCCGAACGAAGCAAATAAACAAAAAAAATTAATAATTGAATTCAATAAATTGTTAAATACTTTTTTTTAATTTTTTTAAATATTAATTTTTAACTTCAAATTATTAATTTTTTCAATTAAAAAAATTGTAATGAGCTTTTCTGGATGAAATATTTTTAAACTGTATGTAAGGTTTTTTTTTTGCTATTTGGATTAAGTAAATCAATTTTCTTACCGGAACAACCATCGTTACCTCCGCGCATCGACATAGACTGTTGCCGATTGCCGCATTGAACCTGATGACTGTAATTGCTATCGACATTCGCCTGCATCGAGTAGCTTCCACTTTTGTTGCCCTGAGCGTTGCTGTAGTGAATCGTTTGATCGTGAGGCGATGCTACCGGCGGATAAAACGTTCCTGTGACTGAACCAACGTTCTCGAATCCGGAGCGAAGCTTGTTGCAGGACACCATCATACCGTTCGCGATACCCACGGCCGCTATACTCGACGTTTGTCTTTCAAAGTTTAAGTAACTCACCTGTTTTCGAACATTGAACGATTATATATATTATTACTATTATTATTATTATTTATTTATTTATTTAAATTAAATTAAATTAAATTAAATTAAATTATTAATTATAATAAGTTATTAATAAGCAAAATAGAGGAATTTGTCCATTTTGGAGACAAAATAAAATAATAGCGTCGTTCTCTCTCACTGACCGATTTCTTGTATGTCAATGTATCCGTATATCCTCCGGTGTTCTGACAAGAAGATATACTCGTCCCACCACCGTGTCCACTGTGCACGTGCTGATTTTCCGTATTCATGTACGAGTAACGTTTGTTCTGCTCGACCATCTCGTTGTGCTGCTTCGACGTACCTTCCATCAAATCTCTCTCCGGATCCGGATTCTGCGAGGCCGGAAGATGCGTACCTTCGCCTGTTTCACACATCGATTGTTCGATATACTTAAGAAATAATTTTACCTTTAATAATATTAAAGTTAATTCTATTCGATGGTAAAAGTATATTTGTTAGATTTGTTGGAAATCGGTGACCGAATTCGGTACACCGAAACATCGCATTCGGAAAAAAAAAAAAAAAAAAAAAAACGTTTCGTTCGTTTTTGTTTTTTCGAAAAATTACGATTTTTTAATTTTTTTTTTTAAGTAATGTCATTGAAGTTCTGCTTGCAACGAACTGAAGTCACAGTCACGGAAATGCGAGTTAAGTGGAAATAATAGATAAAAATAGATTCGATCAATTGTTTGCCCTTTCGCCGGGCTAATCGACGATTTGGGATATAATAAGCTTTGTGAAAAGATGTCTTTGGGTTCTCTTTTCCATTTCGTACACTGAATACAAAAATCGTCATTAATTCAATACAATGGCCGGGTGAATCGTGTCAATGGTCGTGTCAATTTCAATTTTTTTTCTGATTTTTACTATTTTAAATAAAATTGAAACGATTGTTACCATTGACGCCGTTCGTCCGGCGAATTTACTGAATAAATTACGTTTTTTTTTTCTCGTATGCCGTTTGATACTTTGATGTGCTTTTTTTGTATTTTGATGCGACAATTGGTATTTTTCGCCTCATATTTATATTCGATTTTTATTGTTTTCTAATTGACAAATTTATAATCGCGTAATAATTATAATCGATAAGTAAATAATTTTGCGATAATAACCTTCGGGTTCGGGACTCGCAACGGGCGATATGTCCGGCGAGTGTATTATCGGCGTGTAGGGACTGCCGTACAGAGAATTATTCTCCGATTTGTAATCCTGAATGCTTTGTTGTTGCTGATGATAGATCGAGGATATCGGTGAGTGTCCACCTCCCCACGGCATTTGTGGCATTCCTTGATAACCCTCCATCTTCGGTCTTTTCGAAAGCGTTAATACAATTAAAGAAACAATAATTAAATTTTCACTTCGATCAGTGATTCACGTCTTACTGTACCGCATATACGTATAAGTATCTCCAATGGGATTCATCGGACAAAGTCGAATTATAATTTCGGCTGTTTATATTTGAATGAATAACGAGTCCGAAATACGTTTGTGAAACTTATCGCCGAGGTCATCGCGTGCCACAAACGCACATTCGCACTTTTCGCGCGATCTTTCGCTTACATGGAATGATGAATCGTCGTGCCGCCGGGATTCGACCTATTTGCCGCGGTGTTCGTCGCCGCCGGCGGCGAGGACGGAGCGCCCGGTGCGCGTTTCGCGTGTTTCCTGCGTCGTGGACGATACTTATAGTTCGGATGTTCCTGCATGTGAATGACTCTCAACCTCTCAGCTTCCTCGACGTAGGGCCTTCGATCCTGAGGTGTTAATCCCCGCCACTTCTTTCCTGCAACAAATTTCCAACGACAATAGTACAAACGTCGATTAAAAAAAAATACATCGAAAGGAACAAAAAAAAATTCAAATTTTTGTTTTCAATCTCACCGATCTTCCTTTACCGCGTCAGCATGAACAGAAAAAGCGATCAATCAATCGATAAATCAATTTTGATCGTTATTTTTTTTATTTTTTTTTATTGCATTACAAAAATAAAATAGCATAGAAATCTACCGATTAAGATTTAACGTCGTCACTGCAATGTAACGATATATCGAAGGCAGAGGCAAGGCACTGATGGGCAGAGGCGAGATGTTCAGTGCATCGTAGTAAAAAAATAACAATAATAAAACTTTGAAAAAAAAAAACAAAAACTAAGAGAGGCGGATGTATATAAACGTGTACGCTAGAGAAACACATAATGCAACCACAGAGACTGCAAGCAGTACGCTTCGTGTATTTTATATATATATATTAACTGTGCAGTATATATGTATACATTACTATATACATTATGTATCTTGCAGCATGTGCATCTTGTACAGCCACATAGGCGCATGGGGGCGTAGATATGGGTGCGCCCGTGCCTTCAACCAGCCACGGGCACGAACCATTATTTCATATTTCATTTTGTATATTTCAGCTCACCGGTAGAGATCCCAAAGGGCTCGTATACGATGGAAAAACGAGACCGAGTTTGAAGGAGCATACGATCGTAATGTATATAATACAAAGCTGTTACACCCTCATTTTTTTTTTTTTTTTTTTTTTCGTAAATAAACTTTCGTCAATTTTTTTTTTACCATTTTCTATTTTAGGATTAATTTCATTATAATATACAGTTTATTAATTGTTGTGCAATGCATATATCGCTTCGGTAATTTTTTTTTTTTTTTTAATAAATATACTTTTGTTTATTTTTTAAATATCTTCATCGGTGTTTTTTTACTGTTATTTTTTATTTTAATTGATAGTGTATTAATAGTTGGTAACTTTTCGTATTTTTTTTTTTATCGCGAATACTTGAATTGATTTGAGATATGATTTGCGTGATTCAATATTAATTTTAGTGGACACGAGTGTCGGGGATATAACGATATTATCAATTTGAAATGTCTCGGAAAATCAGGGTACGTGCGCAGCGAGATAGCAAAGCGTCTGTCTCTTTGTCAGATGGTATATACGCTTTAATATTCTCATGTGTACGCGTGGATGTGTGCGAACGGGGAACCGGTGAACTCTCTACCGCACTGATTCATCGTCACACCCGCGCACTCCGTCCCACTGCGATGTCCTCGTTAGGTATTCTAATGCTCGGACGTCGCGGAGTGTCCCTTGAAGCAGCGGTCTACGACGACGGTTAAAGATCAACGCGGGTTGCCCCGTTACACGACACCGACGATTTTCGTGTTTTTCGGAGCATAAAGAGCGAACCGGAGGTCGAGACACCGAGACCGGAGATTGAAAGATAGAAGGCCTCATTATGTACATTTTTCACACAAGAATGTTTCGAGAACGGTGAACATGCAGATTAAAAAATTGTCATTTTCAATTCCGAGAGAGTAATAAAATTCGGTTGAGAATCCTTCGCGGCTGAAACTCGAGAACTCTTTCACGAACAATTCAAATTACGCCGGAAACAGAGAAAAAGTTCTCTTTGGCAATTATCAATTTCTCCTTTGATTTTCAGGCAAAACTGTTACCAAAGTTTTTAATTTCGATAATCCTGCTTTTTGGAAAATATTTAATCGCTATTTGGGAATGTTTTCGAAAAATTACCCAGAAACTTCGTGAGTGTCATGCGTAATCTCTTGGCAAAAACGAATCGAAAGTTTGTAACTTTTCATGCATAAAAAAATGGGAAATTGGAAGAAACTCTAAAATAATTTGTAATTATTCCGAAAAATTGACAAATTAATTACTGCTAAAAATAAATTAATAAAAAATAAATTTTGCCAAAGTAATATTTTCAGCACCTTCCACATGGTTATTTTTTTTTTTTTTTTTCAAATTTCTATCTCATTGAGAAGTATTCTCTCTAAATATCACTTTGGCTGAGAATGTAACGATACACCTCCTTAATCGTTTTTTTAACGATTTTTTTCGGTAACTAATATTAACAGTTCAAAAAAATGTTAGCAATATTTCGCCGAGTAGTTTATCTCGTATCTTTTTCTCCCCGCAGAACACGATGGATAACTAATTGTCAAATGTTTCATCGAAACGTGGAAAAAATCGTTAATTACAATGACCTAAAAATTAAATTTCTTACAATGTCGAAATCGAACAAAAAAAATGAAGTTTAGGAAGGTATAATTTCATTGGACTCTCCCACGATCTATTTTTCCAATGAAGTTCTTCACGCGAGTAATCGATAATCGAATGAACTCGTTTCGAATCGTGTGTGTCGGTTGAGGAAAACATTTTTTTATCCAAATGCCAGATGGTGTTACCGGAGACGACGACGACGACGACGGCGACGGCGATGGTGCGGAGTTTAACGTCAGAGTTCAAGCAGTCGCGCGAGAGACCCCGGGAGAGACTTTTTCCACCGTGTCGTCGAGAGCACAGAGCTCCCGCGCGAAGTCAGAAGGTCGTATAAAGCGCCTACCGCGCAACTCTTTCTTCGACGTTACTTCGTTCTCTCGCCTCTCTTTCTTCTTACACACGCTCGGCTCTGACATTTTCCACAAATTCATACGAGACCTTTTTCTCACCTAATACACGACTCCGCCGGCTTGGCAATATCGTCTCTCGATCTCGGCAGCGTTATTCTTCGATAATGGATTATTGACTCTCGCATTAAAAGCGTTAGCACTTTTATCCCCCGTTTTTTTTTTTCATCCCAATCTCTTCCTCTCCATTACGAATATCATTATCGGATACCTATGACAGAATGGTGAATATGGGATTCGTGACATTTTCCAGAGTTCGCACCGTAACGTTTTTCTGAATTCCATTAACGTCGCCGCGGCCTTTTACGCGTTCGCGGAATCTCGTCGCTATACTCTTTAAACTCGCGCAACAATTTTCTCCGCTTCGAGTTCGCGTGATTTGCGAACCGAACTGTAACTATGCAATTTCTGTAGAATGTAAATCCTTTAACACCCATTCAATACCGAGAATAAATTTTAAAAAATATATTATTAGATATGATAATATTAATATTTAACCATTTAATCGAAAATAAATAAAAATTATTATTATTTCATTATTTTTATTCGAAATTTAAATAAATTTTAAAGTTAATAAAAAAATGTCTCGTATATAAAAAAAAAAAAAACATCGATACGGTCTGAATGTCAATTATGCATCTCGATAAAGTTAAAAAAAAAGATAAATTTCGCGCGCCTCGGGTTAGAGGAATATAGAAACATAATAGTTGAATGTTTCGTACGCAGTACCGCGATATTGCGGGAGTAACGGGTGTGGGGAGGGGACAAGGGACGAAAGGATAAGAGGAGGAAGAGAGGAATAGATACAACGAGGAAGATGCAGAAGAAGCGCTGAGGTCCGCGCTCGATGCGCACCCCGCCCAACCTGAGTCGCCCACTGTCACCATTAATAATACGTCTCCCGTCCCGTGATGTATCTCATCTCCGCGTTTCTCGTCCGAGCGCGTGCGGCCCCTCAACTCTATGTTCGTTTTATATCTTTCGATTTCTTTTTTCTTTTTTTTTTTTTTTTTTTTCGGTCTCATCTCTCGCTATGTTTAGGCTTCTCTACCCCTCGGTCGTTCGGCTTCTCTACGCATGTTGCAACTGTATATAATACACGATATAAACTCGAATGGCATTATAGTTACACGTCTATAAGGTGTACGATTATTCGATGTATTGTACTTTCGTAAGTGTTACGCGGTATACACGCTGCGTTTATAGGTAACGCATCAGAGACTCCGGACCAGTCTCCCCGGAGAAACGCGAGAGATGTGGGAGAGATCCGAGAGATCTACAAACGCTTGTGCACTCGGGCGCGAATTCATAAACTGTTAATCGAAAGATCTTGAATGTGATATATTCTCTCGCATTTGAATTTCCTGATCTTTTCAGCGGAGCGTTCGATATTTCATTAGTTTTAGACCTCGAGGACTCGCGTTACCGTATGGCGGTATGAACTTTACGCTCCCAACTGGAATCCGCGGAAAGATATTCTTGTATCCGTGTTTCTTGAGAATACAAAGGGTTACACGCGTCTCGCGGAGATTTTAGTTACAAATTTTTTGTCTCATATTCCTATCGATTTTTTTTTTTTTTACCGAAAATATATACAAGAAATATATTATAAATATATTGCGAACTCATTTTTTAATATTTTTCATTTACGATAAAAAAAATATACATATTTTATTCAACGTATTCACCGTATATTTAAAATGGATTTTGCATAGCGAATTTTTCACTGATTTAAATATATTTTACCTTCATAATGTATGTATGCATAATATAATTATGAATGTATAACGCATATATAATAATAATAATTTATTAAAAAGAAAAAAATTCGGGTTTAACGCCACAAGACTGCGCAACGAGTAAATGTCACGTTTCGGAGTGTCGGACTCTTTGGAAGAGTAAGCCATCAAATTGCACCTCCGATCACTCCCCATTCATTTTATTTTTTTATCGCATAGCGAAACAACCGAAGAATATAATATACGGGAATTGATTTACGATCGTAAGATTTTACGAGTACGCGACGAGGAATCGAAACGGTAGAGAGTGGAAGGGAAACACGGGAGATAACCCAAGTGTCTGGTCGTCTGGATTCCCGACGGGGGCCACGCGCTCGCAAGAACGTGATGCGCGTGCTGCAAATGTTCTCGCCAGCGAATCTCAACCTTCCGAAGCCGTCATTGAGTTTGACAGTTGATTTGAGAAAAGAAGAGACATCGGGACACTTCGGCATCTACCGGTATCGTGATATATGTTAGATATGTCGAAGAGAACGTTATGTATGTACGTCGCAGCAAGACTTCTGCGCGACGCATAGAAACTATTTGTCATCTGGTTTGACTGCAGGAATTGTCGGAATGACAAATAGTTCGCGAAAATAATAAAAAATTGCAATATCACGCTTTATCGCCGCGATATCGGTTTATCTAATTGAAAATCATTGAAACAGTAGATTACGAAATTTTTTTTTTTTTATTAACATAGTGACATAATCTTTGCATTATCATTCGATTGACTCGAAAAAAACAACAAAAAAAATGAACTCAGAGAAATACAAATTCGATATTAACTCAATAGACTACCAATTATCTTTGTTTAAAATCAATTTTCGGTCCGAAAAAAAATATCTATCTCCAGCAGAAACACGTAAACTTATCGTCAGATGTTTCGTATTAATTCAATTTGCAATTTCTCGTCGTATTAACGATCATTTATTTGATCAAAACGTTAACACAATGGATTACGAAAGAGAAATCATTTTTTTCAATTATCATCGTGACACGAAAACCTCGTCATCGTCATCTTTCATTGGTTCGAAAAACAGAAGAAAAATATTTATCTAAGACAAAAATACATAAATTTATTCTCAAATGTCTCGTATCGATTGAATCTGCAAATTGCAATTTCATGCCGTATCAACGATCATTAATTCGTCTAAACGTTAACATAATAGATTACGAAAAAAAAAAAAATTTCAATCATCGACACGACACGAAAAATGCGACATCATCTTTCATTGGTTCTCGTAAATCATAGAAAAAAAAAAATGTATCCGCGATAAAAATACACGAATATATCGTCGGATATCTCGTATTCGTTGAATCTTTCTTAGGCAATCAGAACTAATCTGTTGGCGGTGTTAGGATTGGTTTTACTATTTCTAATGGTATGTATTTTCAGAAGGCGTTACTCTTCATCCCCTCGGGACATCCTACTCCCGCGATATATATAAACTATAATGTTCCTTTCCTCATCGTACAAAGAATCAAAGTTTCTCCCGGTACTTTCCTAAATACAATAATTTATTTCGAAACCCGTCTACATTTTGCCATCCTGCCGTATGGATAACGCGTGAGATTTCGTAATCTCGAGGGGGTTTTCAAGATGGTTATTCGCGCTCGAGCTTATTTTCTCGACGCTCGTCGATAGGCGCCTCTCGAGACTCGAAACAGCATTGTGTACGTACGATACAACGTTGTCGTCGTCGTCGTCGTCGTCGTCGTCGTCGTCAGTTTAGGTGGGCCTCTCGCTCGTCGGCAAAGTAAGCGCAGGGTGCGGCCAGACTCCGGCCCCGAGACTCCACCTCATTACCTGGCATTCTATGCAGAGAGCGCGCGCTTATGGCTTATTATTGCCTTAGCTTAGCGAAGAGAGAACCGTCGGTGTATATATGCGACCGGCGCTTCCTTCCCTCTTGTGGATTCTGATGCCAGAACGGCGAGAGATCTGATTCTACACTGTGTGTAGCATCGCCAAAACCTCCGCCCTGATATCGCTGTACACAAAGTTACCGTCGCATATATTTTCGCATACTTCGTCGTTTCATACTTTTGCGTAGTTATATACCTTTACTTTAGTTATTTCAATGCCTCGGAACGCGAAATCCTGCAGTATCATTCGCTTCCAGGTTCTCGTTTAACGCGTATTTTTGAAATGATTGTTACAAACTTCGTTTCATTTGTTATTAGCGCGCGATGGAGAGTAGAACGGGTTAAAATAGCCCCGAGATATTGTGGAGCATTCAGAGTTGGAATTACCTTCATAGAAGGAAAGTGTAAATTATCATATTTAAAAGATATATCTTTATATCGGCAAAAACTTCTATATCTCATATGTATCGTAGATATATCTGCCGGATATATCTATGCAGATATTTCCCAGATATATGGGATATATATTTAAATGATATATCTTGCAGCGAGGAGTTCTATGTCTTCTATATGTCTCAATAAATGTTTTATGCTTATGGGGATACAGAAGTACGTTAAGGAAATAATTATCAAAAAAATATTTTTTTTTTTTTCAAAAAATTGCTGACTGAAAAGTGGTTAATCTGCAAAAAAAATGTTAATAATTTTACCGATAAAAAGTCTCGAATGCCATCGGGGAGAATGGAAGCGGAATTCTTTTATTCGCGTTCCGCAACTGCACCGTCGACTCTTTCTAATCTATAAAATTATTTTTGACTTTTCGCAAATTAACCACTTCAGTAGGGAATTTTTTGCTAAATTTTTATTTTCTTCTTTTTTTTAGTTAGTATAGCTAAATGATTAGTTTCTCCAATAATCTTTGCCACCAGTTAAGAAAAATATGGTTGCGGCCGTTAAAAATTGTGTTTTAACAACGGTGAGCGTTAGTTTCGTCGATATAAAGTTTATATTCAATACGATTCATCAGACATAAATGATTATTAATTGGACAGAATTGTCGTCATTTCTTGTAGCATTGCACCCGCGTAGATAGAAATTAGCTGTAACCTTCGCATCGTTTCCAGTTACAACTTTTTCGAACACAAAAAAAACAGTTGTACTTCGATAGATTCTCGGATTGCAACGATCAATTATTTTGCGTGATAATACGAGCGATGCGCTTCGAGAGCCTCGATTAACGTTCTCATTGAAATAATCGATCAATTATTTCGCGTGATAACAAAATTGGTGGCGCTATGGAACATCGACAATTAACGTTTTTATTGAACTAATAATCGCACGTGTTACACTCTGCCGTTAGCAATAGGTTTTTCCATATTTTTTTAACATATGCGTTCCCTTGCGATGCAATTGTGAGTCACGCGGAATCTCACGCGTCGAGGCTAAAGTTCGATAGGACGTGTTTTTTTATTTTTTTTATTTTTCTTTAAATACTTTATTTTGTTTTTCGCATTCTTAATACTTCATCTTCAATTCAAATGTATTCGTGAATCGGCTTCTTCGCAATAAAGTTCAGGGATAATGCAGAAAATACGAATGGTCGTCAGATTACGGTTTTGTTGAAGTTTCTTCGATTGAAGATATTTTTTTTTTTTTTTTTTTTTTCCGAGACATATTGTTATCGAACGTTTATTGATATTAATAAATTGTCTCGCGGGGAAAATACAGCAAGAGAACGGGAGAGACACGCCGCGGCGCTATCATTTATTCCTATCCGCGTGCCGAGACAGAATCGCATATAGATATATATACACGTACGACATGCATGTTGTGTACATGTAATATCGTAGACACATTGTAACACAGCGGAGGGAACGCGCTGGACCCGAGGTTCGGAGTTCGATCCCACCTCGTAAGCTATACGAGGTAATCAGGGGCACTAAACAACGATACAGGAGACTCTCGCAGTCGGACGTACCCCTCTATCTCGCCTGTCGACGTCGGTAACACCGCTATACACGTATACCTCGTATTATTTGCCGGCTGCCACATTTGTCGTAGGTGGTCCGCGAACGGTGCGGGCGTCGCCGACACTCGGACTATGCGTACTATATTATCCGTCTACTAGACATACACGTCTACATATATCCTAATAATGAACCTCCCCGGCGTTTGACAAACTTGAAACTCGTCTCCAATTTTTTATAATTATTTTCAACAACTTCGGAATTTTTTTTTTTAACTATCAGTGTAAAAAAAATAGTAAAAAATTTTACAGCGATTTTTTTAAATGATTTTTTAAAGGTCTCAAAATATTAGGTTTTTTTTTTCGATTTCAGGATTGCATAAGAACTCATGGAAAAAACACTCATTTGGACGATGTTTTTTAATTACTTTGGAATATTGGCGTACTGGAATTTTTGTCTTTGTTATAACAACAATGCAAAAGTACTTAATTTATTTTTCTTTGAATCATAAAAGATTAAAATTTTCAAAATTATTCTACAAACCTTTCAGAATTTTTTAGAACATTCCATAGCTAAACGCATAATTCCAGGATAGTAACTGCTTAGGACTGCAGAAAATTGAAAGTTTTTGCCGGTAATAACGATAAAAATATTGCGGAAGTGCGTAATTATTTGCTCTTTGAAAAATCAAAGAAGCAAAACTTCGAAATTATTTAACGATTTTATTGGAATTTTTCAACGATTTTATTAGAATTTCTTTGGCACCTTTTACAGCCAAACGGATAATTCAAGTGTAGTATCGGGTCAAAGATGCCGAACATATATTTACCCCGTACGCGAGGCGTTAATCACGGGAAGTCCATAGCGTCATTGATTTCACACTGTCGAATAAATTTCCTACCATAGTTAACGAGTAGTCGCGATCTTTTCCGTGCGAAGGCGTAAAGCGGCAATGATCCAAAACGAAGGGGATTGGGATACAGTCTCACAAGAGGACCCCTTTTGTGGCATTTTCGGCGAGACTTTGCCAACAGCGACGCTCTGGTCATCGTGAATCGAGCGGATAGGAGAGAAGAAGACCTCTCCGTTCTTCTGGCCCATCGAGCCGTCCCGCGTTTCTCCGGCCAACGCGACAAAATAACACGAGTCCGGCGAGCCGAGGAAAATTACGATCTCTCTAATCTCACCGGAGGGATCTTATTGATTTTTCATTAACCGGGTAAATAGACTTCGACGAGCGGTATAAGTAATCCGATGCTTCTCGTTATTATCCTTACTTATAACCGGCAAACGACCGAGAAACACTTAGATAATACTCGCTACGATAGACCACATCCCTCGGCATCGACATTACAGATTTTAACTGCGTGATGCATGAACTCCGTAGGCACTGCGAGTGAGTGGGTTATAAGTCCGTTCTAAGACGACGACGACGAGATAATCGTGAATCGACAGTTTTACAGCGTCGTTTTAACGAGCCGACGAGTGCAGAATGTATAAAATATTCTTTTTTTATAAATTTATTGTTGCGGTTGTCGTTCTCGCGTATCTCTCGTCACGCAGTTTTAAATTTCATTTGGACAGTTTTACCGCGAGAATCTCTGAGCGATTAACTCGGGTATTAGCTATTAAAATGTTCTTAGTCTCGGCAACAAACAGGTGCAGTAAAATATGGCATACGCATCGAGAACAGGGGACAGCGGGGCGAAATGGACACGTAAAGCAAAACGGAAAAATTTCTTAAAATAAATTTTAAAAAATGTGACATAAAATTTAACAAAAAATGCAATAAAATTTGGAAACGTATTGAAGAAAAAAAATCCACATAGCAAATTTAATTCGCATTTTTTTTTGTTTTTTAACTTAATTTGTATCAAATATCATCCCAATTTTTTTAAAGGTTATCTTATTTTTTGAAAACTTTTATCTGTACTTTTTTTTTAGTAATTTTTTATTTCGCATGTCCATTTTGCCCCATACTTTGCCGTATCTACTGCCGTTCGCTAAAGTGATATACAAAGAGCGTTTTTCCTGTATATCATCCACAAGTGTATGTGCGTCGACGGTATGCATCGCACAGTTTAAAATAATACGCAGCCATATCCGAGGTCGTTGGTAAAGGCTCCTTAGGCATTCGCTTGGTGTGATTACCAATAATTTTCCAGGACGCGCCCATCAGCGAGATAAAAGGAGCATACGGCATACCTGCGACTTCGTCTCGACAGAGTTAATATAGAGACCAGTTGTATAATAAATATTGTTAGCGATATATTGTTATTTATTTAAGTATCTTTACTCTGTAACGATCGCGTATATCTTAGAATGTTGACAATACGATCGGGGCGCGCGCCAACCGCGAAAAAAAGAGATAGACGAGAGAGTTAACGGTCGATGAGTGATTAATAAAGATGCGCGGACACGCGTGTCACCGGATATAAGACCCTACGGCGGACAGAGAGAGATTCCGTTCGTGTAACGACGACTCACCCGCTTCGGAGAGACTCGTAGCCTCGACAACTCGTAAGTATACATGCGTATAATTCCCCCGATATTTCGACGACACGTAGTCGTAACCATAGAATCTTTACTTTCGCGTTACAGAAATTCGTAAAAAATCTATTAGCACGAAAAAATTCGCAACGCAAATATACGATCAAAAGACATTTGAAATATGCAATATAAGAAATTTTGGAAAAACCACATTTTTATCACATTTACTTTGGCAATTTTTCACCATTTTTTTTTCGTTTTTCTATTTTCATTACTCAGATACAATGTTAGACGATATTAACAAACGAACTTGAAATTTAATGCCAAAATTACATTTTTTATGTAGAAAAAACATAAGTAGTAAATTTCGCTGCGATCAGAAGTCTCTACGAAAAGTTATTTCGCTTTCGGACTAAAAGTTGCGACAGACAGACAAACAGAAATGAGAAACTGCGGATTTTTTTTTTGAGTTATAGGCTATAAGAAAGTATTTATAGACACTAATCTGCGAGTCAAATTTTTTGCGTTCACAGTGGAAATTTTAAAAAATGTTAATAATTCATCACAAAAACAGAGTTTGAAAACGAAATGCCGTTATCACTGATATTCGAATTTTGCTAATAAAGAAAATTTTCTTCTGCGTGTTATTTCGCGTATCTCCAGAGCCAATCGCGACGAACGAAGGCGCATAAAACATGAAATTTTCAGCTTTAATGCGAAATTTCCTATATACTGTTCCTATCCGCACCTACTTGGGGTACAACGCCGAGAGATATGCGACTAGAATATAGTTCTCGCGTATATGATCTATACGAGCATAAAATACATTAACGTAGAATCGCATACGTGAGTACAAAAGTGTTGTACCGCCGGGGAGACACGCGTCGAGTAACGGACGTACGGATGGACGGATGGCAAACGCGCGACATACAGCACGCGCATGAATATGTACGATGTCTGGGTGAAGAAAAGAAGAGAAGGAAAAAAAAAAAGAAAGAAAGAAAGAGAAAAAAGAAGCGAATGATATAGCGATAGGAAGAAGGAGTCGCGAGTGAGATGGAGTGCGCAGAAGGTGGTACCGGGGGTGTAGCGACGAGAGGAAAAACTCGCCGAGAGGGTAAGAGGGCAAAGGGAAAGGAGCAAAAATGGTGGGGAGGACTTGGACCCGACGTGAATAACAATCTTAGCCGCGTCATGCCAATAACATCGCTTGACCGATCAAACCTAATAGTAAGCTCGATAAATCGTGCGACGGTTTTCCGTTCGTGATAAAGCGAAAAAAAAAAAAAAAAAAAAAAAAATTGCCACTTTGAGTCGTATCAGCGCTCGAGAGATCCGGCTAATGATTTACTGGGATCGATCGCGAGGATCGATAAGGCGCGTTACACATTTTCCGCAGCGATGTGGAGCTGCGAGTTGAACACGATAAAAAAAATGGAGAAAAAAAAGCCTATAAAATCATCGAGAATAATTGGAACTCTTGTTTATTGTGACAAATGAATCGCGAGTGTTGATAGGTTATTAAAAGAAAAAAAATGCACGAGGCGAAAAAATGGTTAAAATGAAAAAATTAATAAATAAAATGTAGAAAAAACATTGTATGAACGCTTATAGAACAGACAACGACTAATTATTGTTGGCGCTCAAAATTTTATACATACGCGCGTACCGCACGTGTTCAAAAAATTAAAAATTTTCTCAACGAACACAATACCAAGTCAGACGCTCGGGCGCGCGTTCCGCGAGTCAATAACGTTTCGGATGTCACTTGACGATAATCCAAGGTAATCCGACGTTTGCGATGATATCGACGGTAGCGCTCGATTCGGTTAATTATCTTCCGTATGATTTTATGTAGAAAACCTCGACGCACGAAAAATTCAGAGAAAATAACAGTCTTTTCGGATTCGACATATTTTCTTTCGATAGATTTTTAAACGTGCGAATTAATCATAAAAAAAAAAAGTATATTCATTTTATGCGCTAAATCCCGCTTTAACCAGTAAATATTAATTTTTTCTCATATTTAATTCTCCTCGAGTAAAAACTGCTTTTTTTTTTTTAATTGCCTTCATCAACATGTTAATTTAAATTATTTTCTATTTACTCTCCTCTGCCATTTTTCCAGTGAAGGATTAATTTTTAATTCCATTTGAAAGTTAAGAATTTTTTTTTCTTATTTAAATTTTTTTTTTTTATTATGTACCTCTGAGTCGTCCATAAATTGATAATTCGCCCAAGTCGATGCGTCCGCTAATAAACCTCTGAGGCGTAACAATTTTATATGCTTAATTCCAATGTAACAAGTAAAAATATAATTTTTCTCATATTCGTTCCTTTCAAGGTGAACTCTCAATTTTTTAATTAGAGATACGATATGATGTATTTATTGCATATAAGGAGAACAAGGCCCCTGTTGCAGGGGAGGAGACTCCGTTGCGGTTAGCAAGTTACTCCATTTTTAAATTACCCTTATCAACCCGTTCATTCGTATTATTTTCCATTAACTTTCTTTCTCCCATTTAACCAGTGAAGGGTTAATCTTGTATTCAATTTCGAAGGTTCCCAGAACGCGAACTGAATTTTTCTATCAGAAGTCGTGAATTTGCTCGTTATTTTAGAGTCGAAAAGGAGTGTAAGGTCTTCGCGGTCTACAGCCATAAAAGAGTGCTACCGTCGCATCGTATAGAAGATCCGGATAATAACGCTTCCTTTCTCCTTATAAGTTGGACCACGTTGGTGCCTCTACTACACCATATCTCACAGGTTCCCGTACTTTACGTGTCAGCAGCCACAGCAATTAATATAATAACGCACGACGAACCTTTCGGCGTTGGTACGGCGCGAGATAGAAGTTTTTCCCAACTTTCTCATTCCCATCGGAGTCTCACCCACGGCGACCGAAGTGAAAGAACCCGAGCGAAGAAGAGCACTATTTTGCGCTAATAGCCGCGTTGCGCTCGTATGCAACAACGTATGCGATATTCCATGGTTTACACTCGTGTCCAGTCGTGTGCAAAAATAACGAGCAAATTATCGCTATACGTTGTACGATCTCACGTGTTCATTGCATTGGGTTCAACTTGGGCTTATTATTTAGAATGCCGCGAGGGTAATGATGACTCCGTGTTGATAATGATAACTCTGCCGAAGGTTATACAACTCACCTAACATCTTACTGAGATCGGCATTGTGAAGATCAGGATTCTCGTCGGCCAATTTCTTTCGTTCGACCTTTGCCCACACCATGAAGGCGTTCATCGGGCGGCGTATTCGTTGCTCCTTTAGACTTCGCTGCGCCGAGCTACCAGGATGACACATCTTCACTCCCGCGGGAATCGACGATAATCCCTGCTGATAGTCGAGCGGAGGAGCTGAGGCCAACCAAGTCATGTCCTCCAATCGTTGCTGGGCGGGTCCGCTGAGCATTCCTGGTATCTGCGAAATTTCAAGCATTTCGATAGTCTCGCAAACGTACATATGCACGCAATCAAAGATTGTAAGGAACAATACGGGGGACAAGGCGTGCAAAAGGTATTTCGATGGTTTTGGGGATATCTGATAATTCTGTAGAGTTCGGAACTTATATTCAACAATATTATTGAGGTTTTTTTTTTTTTCGTTTGGGAAAAACAGAAAAAAAATGCATATTACATTTCGACATCGGTTATCATTTTTTTTTTTTTAATTAATATTTAACCAATTTGTTTGATTTCTCGTAGAGGAAACTTTGTATTTTATTCTAATTTTATTCTGAATAAAACATTTTTTTTTCCCGAAAACGCTGAATTTACTTCCTCTTAAGATAATTAATCGCAATATAATAATGAAGAAGCAATGAGGCGATAATAATGAGAAAGTATTTTGAAAATCTTAATATTCAGAGATTTTTTTGGTTTTCTAATTGGTATATAGTGGATTATTGATGGACAGAGTTTATACCTCTGTGTGAAGTCAATATTTCGATAATTTTGGGAGATAAACGAATTGCGACATTTCGAGAAGAACTCTGTTGATTCTAAACTCACCGGAATCATCTGAGTGTCTATCGACATCGAACCATCGTTTCCGTCGATTCCGGAGTCGATCTCGTAAGCTCGAGAGGTCGGAGTCGCGTAAAGGGAGGAATGAAGTGCCAAGAGACCGGGGGATCCTCCGTAACTGCTCACAGGCGGCGGTGTCACCTCACCCCTCTCATAATTATCAAGCATTCTGAAACAATAGAAATCGAAACGACTATAAAATCGTAATATAGTATTTATTGAAGTCACAAAGGAATATGTGTTTTTTTTTTTCGTATTTCCAGTAAATTTCCACATAAAAAATTAAAGTGAAAGTGAAATAATTAAAAGATTCATAATTAACGAGAAAAATTTCACCAGATATCGCATTTAACGAAAACGTACGGTTTTTCGATATTTAAAAAAATCGATATCTTTGCTTTCTTCTGCGAAAAAAAACCCAGATATGGTATTTTGAAGTGTTACAGTATCGGATTTCCAATTTGTTATTCGACGATGTAAAATTTCGTAAAAACATGACGAAGGGATATCCTTGCAATATTTTTTCATAAAAATTTCAATGTATTTTTTGTGCTGAACACAAATCCAGTGACACGGCTCGTCTAAAGTCGAGCGGAATATTGGTAATTGTGAAAGAAAAGATTTTTTCCAATATCCTGTGCGGTTAAAGTATTCCATCGACATCGCCCAGCTTTCCAAAAAAAATCACGAGGCAAATAAATCGATATAATTATTTAAATAATTCGAAATCATCGATGCGGAGATAACATTCTTGTAGTTGAAGAAAATGTATGAATATATCGGCGAAAGGCAAATTGTCTCGATCTACGACAAGAAAAGAATAACGCAAACACGTGAATGCGCGCAACAATGTTGTCGCGAAACCCTCGTAACGTCTATACAATTGAGAAAGAGAGATGACTCTCACCGACGCTCGTCGTAGTCCCGTCGTTGTCGTCGTCGGTCGTTCCCGTGAACGGCCGATTGATCTGTCAGGCCTTCCCTCTTCGTAAAAGAGTTGATCGACATGAATGAACCATTCAAGGCCACCTAATGGAATTCCCACGATTGTCCTTAAGGCATAATGCGATCGTGCGTAGCTTTAATGGCACACTGATCTCCCTCACGTGCACACGGACACACGCACGAGTATATACACCCAAAGTTAGTAAATACCCTACCATATTCCGGACACATACAAACGCGGTGTACGTAAAAACTGGCGATTCCGCAAACAAGATCGATCGATTGTTACTGACGTAAATTTCGAACGATGCAGAAATAACTATTTGCGAATGAATCTACAACGATGAAATTTTTCACACGTTCATCACTGATACCGCATTAATAATCTCGGGTTGTAATGTTTTTTTTTTTTTTCGTTTGTTCGACCAGACGTTAAAAGGCACACGTTTACCATATACACGTTCGAAAGACTTCCCTGTGATGGTATTAGTCGCGCGCGAATGTTGCGGTCTGTTCTATATAATGGCTATTGTTTCTCATCCTGAGAGATTCTGACGGGGACAAAAACGTCTCGGCATTTTCATTCAATAAAGACTACTCCTGTTGCTACCGCTTGTATACGGCACAGCCGGTTAGTATAAAGGGTAGGAGGGAGACTCGTCGCGCGTTTCTTGCGCTTTGCCGCAGGAGACCTCGTTTCATTGATGATCGCGGTCGTGATTCCACTCGTGACACGTTTTGGTACAACCTTTACTCGTCCGCGGGATATTTCACTTTGAAAGTATCCGCGATCTTTACGATTCAATTTACGAGACTTTTTTTTCGAAGATCTTTAACAGATCGCGCATTGAAATTCTTCATTTAACGAAAACGTAAACTTTGTCGTTTCGTATGGAATGAAAGTATGCGCGATCTTTACGATTCAATTTACGATTTTTTTTTTTTTTTTCGATGATCTTTAACCCTTTGCGCATTGAAATTCTTCATTTGACGAAATCTTAAACTTCGTCGATTTGTAGAATTTGAAAAATATTGTTTTAGTTATAAAAAGTAATGAACAAAAAAAATGGAATAAAATTCATATGTATTCGATCGGTTGCCGAATTATTTGTTGAATAATTTTTTTTAAACTTATTAATTTTTTTCCTTCTTCAAAAAATCCGTGGCTAAAATATATCGAAATTTCGATACAGGTATTGTTGTCGCTTTATTCGTTGCCTGATTGGCTGACGGAAGGGGCTGAAGCTAATGCTGTTGGACAAGCAACTTCAGTTATGTTGCATTTTGATAGTTTCCTTCTTCAAAAAATCCGTGGCTAAAATATATCGAAATTTCGATACAGGTATTGTTGTCGCTTTATTCGTTGCCTGATTGGCTGACGGAAGGGGCTGAAGCTAATGCTGTTGGACAAGCAACTTCAGTTATGTTGCATTTTGATAGTTGATAGTTGTTTGATAAGCTTTGACAGTTCAAGTAAATAAAGTCGAGTGGAAAAAAAAATTAAATAAAGAGATAACGGTACGCACGCGAAGCGGGCGCTCGGTGCTAGTAATATTATATTTTATATATATTTATATATTTTATATATTTTTTTAGTATTATTAATAACTTTTCGAAATTATTATTATGCAAAATCGATTTTTCCGCATCTTCTATACGATTCATTTTTTAAATTTTTTTCTGATTTTTTTCTTATTGGGAAGCATTCAAAAAAATTCTTCCTGAATTCTTTCTGAATCTTAGTTTTGGCTGAAGCCTCACATTTTCACCTTCATACACCCTTTTTGAATTAATTTCTGCGATTTAACAACAACAAAAAAATCATTACAAAGATTCGAATTGTCGTTCTAAATAATAAATGGAATTCGCTCGTGAATCAGCATAAAAAAGAATAAATTTGCTGCAAAGAAATAATCCTCTGTAAATTCTTCCAAAACGTGAAAAAAAAAAAAAAAAAAAAAAAATGATTTGTTTCGCTAACTTCTAAAAATCAGACAATGAATTTCAATCAATTTGATGGGATTACGATGAAAGTATTTATGAAAAGACGAGCTTATGTACATTCCGGTTCGCGATGTACAATGCAGTCGCGGACGTTAAGTCCCGCGAGAGAATCCTATTGTTATCGAGAGCGTGCAAAGCTCAACAGGTGCGATAATGCCCTCCCGTAGTGGTATAACACAATGCAGCCATTGGCACGCATGTAACAAATTAATTCGCGTGTTAGTAAACCCGTTCAGTCACATGTGGGCAGCGCATGTGCGGGTGTATGGAACCCCCGAGTTAATTTCACACCTCTTGAAGGTCCTTCTACCATGCAAAAAAAAATCTCTCCACAAAGTTCCTTAATCGTTGAATTTTTTCTCAATAAATATTTCGCCGACTCTCTCTTTTTCGCCGCAAGAGAATTGCGCAAGTTTCGTAATAAATCGAAATCAACTTAACCGAATGAAACGATGGAGTCGTTTATTCGGTAACGGGTTATCGCATTTCGTTGCGTGTTTCTTTGCTCCGGTCTCTAATAGGAATCCAGAGGAATGGAGCCCGTCGGCTCGTCACTCACGCGTACAGTACGTACACGCGAATTGAACGCGAATGAATTATTCTACGAGATCTCGACGGCCGAAGAAGTGGAGAAAGCTTTTTCCAAGTTGGTTTACACGGTTCGGAGCGGCGCGATGTGTTTTAGAACGAAGGTATAAGTTGGATAGGTACAGAGGTGTATAGAAGTTTCGAGGTGTATCTAGAAGTAGAAGAGCTCTGGCAGGCCGTCGGCAAAGCGAAAGATCTCGCGGTATATGGACGGAGAGACATGCCGGGTACTGGGTACCAACGGCGGGCCACGTGAACGTTAATGCAGAGGCGTATATTTCACTGCTGGAATAATGGCCGATCGAACACACCCTTGCATACTCTCTCGACAGTTTCCTCGACGGTTAGCACGTAACCATCGACTTTTGCCGCTGCCGCTGCCGTTACTGCAGCAGGAACTGTAATTTTATAGGCCTCTGATTAAACTTTTAAATCGAATGACCAATGCGGTTCAGTTGGTAAGCGGAAGTGACGACCTCGGGCCGCTCACCTCTGCACTACTAACGCTCACCGACGCCGGAGCTCATTCGTCGATCACTGTAACGAACGGAGATACTACGACCGACGGACCATCAGTGACATCGCAACCCGGTCAAAGCATCCGCAAGCAAAGGAGAATTCGGTGAGCGAAGAAAGCAGAACGGAACATCCCCGAAAGCTTGGCAAACGCTTTGCATAAGATAGTCGAGAGACCGGAACGGACGTCGGGGCTACAGACGAGGTCTGACCCCATATAGGATAATCGAAACGACTTCCTCGGGACGTTAGAGACCACTAGATAATTTATTACACGGCAGTCTTTGACCGAACAAAACGGAGTCTCTTGTAGAATTTCGTTTTTTTGATATCACAAAAACGAAGAGTTTGAAATAACAGATTCCAATAGTTTTTTTTTTTTTCGATATTTTGTAGAGAAATTCCGAATAAAGCGGATTTTGTGCAATTCATTTAAATTCCGGCGATTTTTTTGTGGTATATAAAGTAGATAAAGTTGAGTTACTCGAATTTATAACTGCATTGTTGTCGAATAAATCGTTTTTTTTTTTGTGAAAGTCACTTTTAAAAAAATTTAGTGAAGTTATTCGATAAATTTATTAAAATTTGTCGATGTATTTATGATTGTCGATAAATTAATTAAAATTTATCAAAATGTATTATTTCCGATAAATTCCGATAAAATTGTATTAAAATGCATAAAATGCATTATTTTCGATAACTTCATTAAACGTTATCGAAAAGTTACATCACGTCTACCAGAGGTTTTTAAACGCTATATTTGGGGGTCGAAGAATTCCCAATTAATTCAATGGTTGTTCGATTATTTTATAAAAATGTAAAAAAAAAATAAATCAAAGAGATACAACTCGGTCGATTTTTTTACGTATATTTTACAGTCGCGATTGCATCTTCCGCAGTCATTTTGGTTGATGTATACAAATGTCTCTCGAGACGACAATATATTACTTTGGTGACGCATAACGAAAAAAAAAAAAAAAAAAAAAAAAAAAACAGTCGTTTTGCACGCGGGTGTGTAGGAGATCTTCGGTTATGCCGAGACGTTTCTGAGGCCCGACGGTAGCGGTGAACCGTCGGGTTCTTCGGGCCTTTGGCCAGTCGAAGCCGAGGTGTTGTTTCCTCTTTGTTTCGAGTCGTTCGACGCCCCGGCGTGAGGCCCCGTGACTACTGCTCGCCTCGCAGAGAGCACACGCGGTTCTGTGGCTCTTCTGTGTTTCTCTTCTGCGCCAAGGCGCAAGTGTCCGACCGGTAACGAACGTTCGGTGCTTCCGTTTTCGTTTGTGGTCGCGGTGACGTCTTACCGTACAAAACCAGCGTGCGCTCCGGCGCCCGTGCCGAGTAAACGTTTCGTTCGCTATCAATTCCCACATCCATTGTTTTCGGTGTACGTATCACAGGATTACTCGGGCGGCGCGTTACCGTTTCGACGTCTCTAATAAATCACCACCATTGTCCACGGGTGACAGTCGTTCGCCGCCACTCAGCGCGATGTCGAAGCGCAATTTTTTTTTTCTACAATTCTCCGAACGATCTATCGGCCTCTCGGATTTATCCACTTCATTTCCTCGCTAATTACTCAATTTTTTTAAACTTCATTAGCATATTTCGTACAATCGATATTCCACGTGTTTTATAAAATGAAAAAAAAAAAAAAAAAAAGCTACGGTTTTGCATTGACGCGATTCGCCGCGATCGGCAAAAATGAATTAGCAAAGCTCGCGATACAAACGTTCGATTTGACTAAGCGCTGTACAAAAATGGAAATCTACTCCGTCGCGTTAAATATACTTGTGCGTAGGTATACTTATATAAATTCTGTAACTCGCACCTTTGAACTCCGGTAATCAGCGGGCATAGATTTCGTTTCATAAACTGATACGCGAAAATTTATGAAATATCGAAGGTACAATTTTGTTTTTCGTAAATGGGTTTGTCGTGTCTTTTGCATATATTAAATCGCATTGGAATGTTGTGCCGCGAAGTTCAAAGGGGCATAAGGAAACCATCCGCGATTATAGCGAACGAAATTTGCCTTGAAAATTATCGTACAGTGAGCGCAATGTCAGAGAAATCGGCACAAGGACAATGACGAAGAAGAAACTCGGCGTCGTTGCGCTAAAAAAAAAGGTTCGCATTTGCATCGACGAGCGAGCGATAAATTTTTCGCGATTAATCGCGTCGTTCCGCGTGCATTGAATGCACGTGCGCGCGACTCTGCGTTAACTCGACAATAATTAAAGAACGAGCCGAAGCTCCGGCGAAAGAAAAAGAAGAAGCGCGCGATGATTCAATAGAGCAAAAAAGAAATCACCGGAACACGAGACCGCGCGCGTGATTCGGGGAAAACCTGTTGGCTGATTGTTTCGATAATTGAAGTTGTAAGCATATGCGACACGACGAGTGTCCCTTTGCATCGACGAACGGCAGTTAGTACGCGGAAAATGCGATATACAGGTATAATACAGCAGTTCACGGCTCGCTGTATTGTAGTTCATGGAATTATCGACGATGAGACGATACAATCGATGTTTGGTTGGTGAAAGAGTTGACTTTGATCGAAGCTTCGTGTATTCGAAACAGTCGCCGTTTCGTGTTGCTGTTCTTCGAACGAATAATCTTTGATACAATGTTTTTTTTTTTTTAATTTTTTAAACTTGGACTTCTAAAGGATCTTTGGCATGAGAAACTCTTATGAAAAATAATTGTAACATTTTTATATATTTTGCCGTAAAATTTTCGAAACGTGTGTAATATTTTTATTGACGAATATCCATAATTTTTTTTTGCAATTTTTTACGATGTAAATCAGTGTGACGAATAAAGATAACTTTAAGGGATCGAAATTTGGATATCGGATCTTTTTTTTTGCCACACGAAACTGCGTTCGACCGAAGATATAGCGAAAGAACAAAAGAGTTGGTTGGTTGGGAAGCGGAGAAAGAAATAAAGAAAGCAGGTAAGAGAGGAAGGATAGTTACGCACTCGCTGCGACGGTGAACGACGAACGGTCCACGAGACCGAATAAAATTTCAGGCCTCCGCCGACACCGCGGTGTCGCTCTCCACTCGAGTCTCGAGGATTCCACCTTCGCTCGACTCGACGTATAAACAACATACAGTATACTAGAGAGATCCTTAGCGAGGAGAGAATCGCTCTCGGAGCGCCTCCTCACCCTACGCGCCCGTAGGGATTCCGCGGATTTAACGAAGCGAACGCGAAAGGCAAACGAGACGACGAAAGGGGAGAGAAACGAGAACGGCGCGGAAAAAACGAAAATGTAACGCCGGGTACGAGAGATACAACAGGGAGCAGAGCAAAACTCTTCAGAAATACTCCAAAGTTCAACATATATAAAAAAAAATAAATTAAAAAAAAAAACAAAAAGTTACGTGTGAATAATTTTTTTTTTTGCATACGTAAGACGTAACCGAAGGCTCGCATTCGAAGTTTAATGCGTTTAGGATTGTAGGGTTTGTGTAAACCCGTTTTATTCAATAAGCGAAAAGTAAATTGCACGAGAGGGAGACGCGAAAATAATTATGTGAAATAATATAGTCGGGGAATATGCGAAAGGAGGAAAGTTTAGAACAGGTAGGGGAGGGGGATTTAGCGAGACTTATTGCATCTCTCACGTACGAGCGCATGAACGAGAGAGAAAAAGAGAGTCGCGCAACGGATCGGCGATAGGCGATTGACGATTACGCTAACCAAACACTCGGGTAACGCCCCCGCCAATTTGCCTGAAAGATCGCATCCCGCGGCCCCCCCTAATCGGCGCTGCTAATAACAGGATTACGGTTTGAGGCTCCGTCCGCGGAATCGTATACTTATCCCTAATTTCACTGCCATGTCGTTATTAATATGCGAACATACAATATACTTGATATACGATTCGCGTATGTCGTGTTCTATCTTAGGCTTAGGTAGAGGCGCGGGGATTTAGTGTTCAAGAATGTTGAATGAGAAAGGAGGCAAGAAAATCAATATAGCGATATCGAACGAGAGGTCAAGAACCGAAGGATTGATGATCATTTAGAAAAAATCCTTCAAAGAAGCTTCGTGATAGGTAAAAAATAATGAGGTGAGTAATAAAGTTCTCTATTGCAATCTGAATTGAGAATTTCAACCGTTTATCTCGATATTTACAATAATTGGAGCGCAAATAGCAAAAAAAAAAAAAAAGAATTGAAAATTGGATGAATTTTTAACCCATTCATGGATCCCGAAGGATTGATATTCTTTTGGAAAGAATCCTTCAAAGAAACTTCGTGATCGGTAAAAAATAATGAGGTGAGTATTAAAGTTCTCTATTGCAATCTGAATTGAGAATTTCAACCCTTTATCTCGATATTCACAAGAATTGGAGCGCAAATAGCAAAAAAAAAAAAAAGAATTGAAAATTGGATGAATTTTTAACCCATTCATGGATCCCGAAGGATTGATGTTCTTTTGGAAAGAATCCTTCAAAGAAGCTTCGTGATAGGTAAAAAATAATGAGGTGAGTAATAAAGTTCTCTATTGCAATCTGAATTGAGAATTTCAACCGTTTATCTCGATATTTACAATAATTGGAGCGCAAATAGCAAAAAAAAAAAAAAAGAATTGAAAATTGGATGAATTTTTAACCCATTCATGGATCCCGAAGGATTGATGTTCTTTTGGAAAGAATCCTTCAAAGAAACTTCGTGATCGGTAAAAAATAATGAGGTGAGTATTAAAGTTCTCTATTGCAATCTGAATTGAGAATTTCAACCCTTTATCTCGATATTTACAAGAATTGGAGCGCAAATAGCAAAAAAAAAAAAGAATTGAAAATTGGATGAATTTTTAACCTTTTCATGGATTCACGATGAATTCAATCCCAAACCTTATTTCAGAAGGGTGTATCATTACATTTCCAGCCAAAAGTGAGATTCCGAGAGAATTTCGAATACCTCGCAATGGGATAAAAAACTGAGAAATTTTAATCATTTGGAAACCAATAAATTAGTAAAAAAAGAAATGGTTCAACAAATCATTCAGTAACCGATTTTTTTTTATAAAACCACTTGATTGGTTAATTTTTCTAAATACATATGAGTTCTTATACAATTTTTTGGAATTTTTTTAAATACCGTATTTCGAAGAAATATTTCATTGGTATTTGCGAATCTATTCGATAATATGTCCGACATTTTTTTTTTGAAGTGTAACGCGTAATTGAGTTTAAAAAAAAATTGCATAATAGAAAAAAAATAAAGAATAAAAAAAATGTATATTTGTGCAGAAAAATTAGGGAATCAATTCCCGGAAAAAAAAATTAAGTTGTCGATTGATTCGATAAACACGTTTTTTTCCGATTTCGTTAATAACTTTTCGGCATTAGAATTATTCAAAATGAATAATGATAAAATCTTCGATATGGTTGATTTTTTTTTCAGATGATTGTCCCATTGGAAAGTATTCAAAATTTAAAGTCTACTTGCAAACAAAAATCCGACAAAACACATACAGATATTTTTCTCTGAACGACTTTTCTCCTTTTCCCTTATGCTGATTTTGATTGTCCCGAGTAAAATTCTCGAGAGCAAATTTGTTTTTTACGAAAACCGAACTTTGTGTATCAGTAAGAAAAAACGTTTTTAACAGAATATAAACTCACGTGTAATGAGAGTAAGCGGAACTGGTGGTCGGATCGATGTGAGAGGATGTCGAGAGCCCTTGAACGATGACCCCCGTTTGATCTCTAACTGGCGAAGAGTTTTGGGCTGATGGTACAGCGGCGTGATGGTAACGCTGACACATCTCGGCCAAGTTCCACCCATGGGCATCCATATATCGATACTGCTTCGATTTTCTTCGGTGTACCATCCATTTCACAAGTGATTTACAATCGACGGGTCCCTCGCGCCTTTATCGACCGTCAATCGTTGCCGGACCAGCAACTTGACTATAGCAGAGTCAAAAGAAACGTAACATCAGTGGCAATAAAGAAAAAAAAAAAAAAAACTAATGACTGCATTTAAATCTCTCGGAAAAAACATTATTTCTCAAGACTCCGTACACTTAAAGTTTCAAAAACGAAATGAAAAACTAGTAAAACGTTTGTGTCATCGATTTGCACGTCGTTCTTCATCGTAACGCGATAATAACGATCGTGTTATCAATAATAAGAGATAAAAAAAATGTTAAGAACTTCTCGAAGATCGTAAAAAAGATAATTGAACTCTCAATTGCTTATAGATTGATTCAGTATTTCTGATCTTGAAGATTAATGAATAAACGTCTTCTCGGCAGCAAATAGGCTCGACATGAAGTTTCCATCGGTCAGTACCGGTCGTAATACCGCGGCGAGTCCATCAAGAAAATTGCAAACTACTTTGTAAACTATCGCGAGTCCCCCACGGGCTACGACTGACCTCTTCTGTACAATGTCTCGTCAGATTCCGCGGTAAAAACTGTTGTTAGAAGATCGGTTTTCATCCTGCGGATGGTAATTCCGATTATAATGCAATATACACGATCCATTCTATACTGTTTTTTTTTTTCACCGATCGTCGAGTACTGAATTAAAAGATTCTGATTTAAATAGAATGGGATTAATTGTCAGTCAAGCGAATCATCGGATGGAACGAACTTTTATTTGCCTTCTTGAACGATAAATAATCGTTCATCGTGGAAAATGAGTCTTCAATGAAAAACATCGCGTTATCTACGAATATCTCGGAGATTCCGCGACATCGTTTTCTATCGCCAAACGATTTAAGGTATTTTGTTTATGAATATTTTTGAATATTTGTTTACAAACATCAACTCAACGGAAGCAACAATCGTCAATTTCAGATTGAAAAAAAGGTTTTTATTTTTTTTTATCGATAAAACAAATCGCATCAAAAACCCTATACGGTTGATTGTTCCTACAGGTGTCCTAATGATGTAAAAATATTAATATAAATAGTAATATTGCCATATTACAATTTTTTTACATAATGAGAACATTATTACCAACAAACAATTGTATTGAACTAATGTTTAGATTTTTTTTTCACCCATTAAAAAAACGCGGATTTTAGAAAAAAAATTGCAAAGCCTTTAATAAGACGATATCTAAATTTTCATTTACAGCCTCCGATTTTCCAGAAACGGCTGGACAATGAAAAATTCGATAACACCGAGTCAATCGATCTTTTTCACAAATTTTTTTTTTAATTCACTTTATTCCCAGTAAAGCGGCAACACGACACTCTCGGCATTCCACGCGGTTAAAATGCATATCAGGTCCGTGTAATGACACAATATCGACCAGCGCGTCGATACAACGTCAACGCGCGTCCCAACTTCGAGCTCATAGTTCGCAGAGCTCCGGCATAAAGGTACAAAACCGTTACCGGTATCGATCAGTGAGTACTTGCATCGCGCATGATTATTATTCCGCTGCGTTGTGTCTGGAGAAAACCTCGAGGGGAATTGAGACCTCCGTTGTCGAGACGCAAGATGTTACACGCGTTCCTACCCGTATCTATACTATACTCGCATAAACCTTCGTGCCACATAGACGCAACCATACGTTCGCGGATATCCATATGTATATAGCAACTACACAACTATACGCGAGCAACGAGAATATCGTAAATGTGTAGAGGCAAAACATTATGCGTTTGTATGTATGCACACGAGTGCAGCAAGCATAGGAGAGCGTTAGGCTCGCGCTCCACGCGCAGTTTGCACATACGCTCTCTATACTACAAACTTTATTTTATCGTTTCGCGACTCGCGTTTGCACGAATGGTTTTCTCTCTTCGTGTATCGAGCGGAAAATATACATAGAGCGCTTTAACGCGCACACGTACCACACTCAGGGTATATAGACGAGAGAGACCGCCCGCGAGATCTTCGTTCAGGCTTTACGTCTTTCGCCATTCAGACTCTTGGTCTATGCCTTATCGCGAGCTTCGAACTAAAACCAACTACGCCAGACTCCACAATGAACTCTGCAGAAGTATTATAACTCCCGATGATAAAGAGGCAAAGATTCACTGCCCCGTAGTTTCAATGTGTCCTTTTCGCGCTACCGCGGCTTGCAACTGTTTTAAATCGCTTTTAGGAATACGATATTTCGATAATGCGTATATTTACAGGTTTTTTTCTAGCTGAACTGCCGAATACGACGTTTTCCCAAATAAATTTGAGATTATTGGAGATTTGGAAAACATCGATTATTCGATGATTGGAAAACATGGATTATTCGATGATTGGAAAACATGGATTATTCAATATTTGAAAAAAATTCGATTCGAGATTTGAAAAAAATCGATTACACGAGATTTTTCAAAAAATCGACTCGAGTTTTGCAACAAAATAGATTATTTCAGATTTTGAAAAACTCAATTATTCGAGATTTCGAAAAAAAATCGATCATTCGAGATTTTGAAAAAAATTGATTATTCGAGATTTTGAAAAAAAAAATCGATGATTCGAAATTTTTGGATTGTGTTGCAAGATAATTGGCATTAAAACATAATCAATCCGAAAGCGATGTTGAGGTGGGTATCGTTCCGTGTTTCGGAGTTATTTCCGCTTACTTTCCTTTTCATCTCCACAGGGGTGTCGTATTCGGCAATCTTACCGTTTTTGTTGTTGTTTTTTTTTTTTATTTCAGTATGTTTGAATAATGAGACATCAACGAAAATTCGTTTTACGAGCTCAGAAATACGGGGGAAGGTCTGACCGTGAGAAATGCACAGCGACGCGAGAGAAACCGTAGACGAGACGAGAGGGTAATGGACGTGAACGAATATATGCACACGGGTATGAGGTCGAGGGCGGTTGTTGAAAGAAAAAAATTCTGTACTAAACGCGAAACGAAGAAAGAGCACGTATCGTGACGACTAGTCGTATCGATAAAATACATTGCAGCGAGTACTTCGAGAATTTTATTTCTGTATTAACTTTACGATGTATGATATTTATTATTATTTTTTTACTCCATTAAATAGAATTTGATTGAGTTAAAGAAAGCAATTTTTTTTTTTTCATCAGAAACAACACATTTGATTTTGCGTTTTATCCGATGATTTATTTAAAAACGTATCTGTTGTCCAACGGCGATTCGAGGACATTGTTTTCGTCTTTCATTGAGTTTGTATAAATTTGCTATCCGAGTATACATACGTCTGTATCAAGGCTACGGATCGCGAAGGAATGGCTCTCGCGACGTTAAAGCGACATTAATTAGGGGTTTATCCGTACGTTGGGGATAATATATTTATTTTCAATAAAAAAAAAAAGTAACATAAGCGAAGGATCGAACGAAAAAGATCGCAGTACGTTGTACCGTAGTTATAGTATATGTATATGTATATACATATAGATAAAAGGTACGCCCGCTACTCGGTACGCCCACGCGCAGGTACCGGCCGTAGAGTAAATTTCTCGCTTATTATCCTTTCCTTCGATTTCCTGAAAAAAAATCGACATAGCGCCGGGGCCCCCCCCCCCGTGTTGGAAGGTTCGCTCTCGCGAGAGCGCGAGAGACCGCCCGTGTGACTCATGCGTTCCCGTCGACGGGGTCCCTCTCCTTACAATAGAATCCGCGCGCGAGATTTACAGCTCATTACCGATTTTATGCTCCGCTCTATTGCCGCCCTCACTACACATAGTTACCGGTCCATCTTTTCACATTGAATTTTATTATGCGTTTGATTATCGGTATATTAAACGAAATATTTTCGTGTCATCGCCGTCGTGTGTTTAACGATCGAATTTAACAAATTATTTATTCGCGTGTTGACATTATTATTATTGGAGTTATTTGCGAGTCGCGATGTACAGCGTCGTTTAGAATTTAATACGATATTGCAGCTTTCATTCGAACAGTTATAATAAAACGATTCGATGAATTTTATGTTTCTATATCAACTCGAGAGTTTAAGAAAATGCGAGTCTTGATTTACGCTCATTTACGCTCATTGATAGATTTTCGAAATATAATCGATTATTGATTTATAACCCGAAGGGATGCAACGTAACACCGATGATTTATAATTACGAAATCATTTTGGGATGTTAGATCCATATATGGGGAATGAGTTTGAAAAAATCATAAATCATCGATCAATAGCTGGAATTCAATAGTTTACGTGCAATAGGCCTTCTATGTCATTGCGTGGTCCAAGAATTCTATGGCGCAAGAACTAACAAAACGATCGATAGATGTGCGATAAACGATCGATAGATCGTAAAAAAAAATAATCGATAGAACGTTTTGAAAAATGATGAGTAAATCCCCGAGAATATTACACGATAGATTGGCAAAAAAATGATCCATAAGGACCAAAAAAGATCGATAGATCGCCAAAAAATGATCGATGGATGATTTTAAAAATATTACAAATAAATTCCTCAAAAAAAATGATCGATAAACCTACTAATTACCTCCGATCCGTTGCATGTACAAAATCTGCGAGATGTTCAAACTTCGCGGGAATAAAATTTAATAAAAAGTTTCAAGTGCACATCGGCGACCGTCGGCGAATATTTCTCGCCCTCCGGAATCCCCGGCGCGTTCTCGGGTCCTACAAGGTCCCACGAGCGAGCATTCCAAAAGTTCATAAATCACAAAAATGCAAACAGTCTTTCGTAAGTCACGCAAATCCAACAACTCTCGACAAACGAACACTTTTTTTCACTTTAATATAAATCCATCTTAAACTATATATCTGTGATTTTTTTCCTCGTTTCACTTAACGTCCGCAACACTTTATTTTCGCCGTCGATAAGTATGATAAGTATCAAAGAAACTCTCTCATTCGCCAAAGAAACATCGCAAGAATAAAAAAAGTATAACCTCCAAATTTTGACGAATAAGTTTCTCGTCGACGGTGTATTATACGCAATCTCGTGTAGCGACGTTCACTATTCGCGAAATAAAACTCTAAGCGTCACGGAAACTTTCGGATTACGCGAATTTTCTTGAAGCCAAAGAAAAAAAAACATTCGCGACGTAAAAAAAACACACTTTGTCCCAACGACGAACATCAGCCACGCGACATCGTTGAGATATATCACAGCCAAAATCCGACCGAATTAACGAAACAGAGATTCAGCCAGTGCAACGGAAAATCTTTGCATCAAAATGTCGTCGATGTGTCACAATACCGTCGCGATTTTGTCGAAACAAAAAAAAAACCTCGTCGTTTCGAGTGCGAGAAATCGCGAAGCTGCCGACGAGTCGAAACTTGACGATTGTTTGCGAACAATAAAAAAAACGATATTTCGCGACGGTTACGAACACCCGTGTGTTCGCGGCTGTACCGATCTCGCGAGAGGCACTACTAATCCCGTAGTCGCGCGGGTGAGCCGCGAAGAGAAGCCCGCGTGGTACGAGAGCGGGTTATACTAGCCGGGGAAATGTCAAACGACGTCGAGGCTCCCGCGGCACAAGCAGCAAGCACCGTCGCTCGCGTGGGAGTGTGACATAATAAGGTCCGTCGGGTACGGATAGGCCCCGGTGAGCCAGAGGGCCCCACGGAGCCACAGAGTGCGCGGCTCTCGCCACAAACACAAACCGCCGGGCGAAACGCGCGCGCAACACGCCGGCAGGATAGAGAGAGGTATCGTTTAGTTTCTTTTTCTCGCTCTTACTCGAGGTTTCCTCGATCTTTCGAGGGTGTGTAAGAACGATGGGAATGATTTGAAGAAGAAGCGAGAAGGATAAACCGTTAAGCCTCGGTCACAGCCCTACGTTAGTTAGTATCGAGCCGGTGTGTTGTTGTGTTACAACGAGAACGACGAACGACCGCGACGGCACGGAGGCCCGAGTTACACTGTGGGCGGACCCGCAGGCCCCGCGAATACCGACCGATTTCGTTTCGCGGCTCGAACCTTCTCCCACTCCTATTATTTCGCGTTGTACTATATAGACGCATATATATATCCCCCATCGACTCTCCTTTTTTCCCTCTTCCGTTCGTTTGATAACTTTGCGCTTTTCATCTTTCTGCCTCTCTCTGCGACGCGCGATTTTCTCGACGTTACAACTGTGTATGTACCGCGAAAGACTCGGGCTTCGATATATATCTTTCGTTCGTTTTACCATTCCCCCCTCTACGCCGCGCGCGCGACCCGCCCGAGCTTTGTTTCTCGACGCTACACGAGGGAGCCGAGCAGTTACTACGATACAGTGGCGTTATACTCTACCGATCTTGTCCTCGTACCTCATCGACTTACTTCGATCTCCATGGATCCCGATGAACCCCTAATTTTTTTTCGGCTTCAAACTTTTGTTTGGTGCCTTTATTTTCATTTTTTTTTAAATCTATCCGATGAATAGTTTTTGTGTGCAGAAAAAAAATTGTTTTGTAGACTTTTTTTTTGCTTCAAACTTCGCCTGCGATCTTCGGTTTCGTTTTTTTGTTGTCTGATAAATAGTTATTGCATGAAGAAGTAAATTAATTTTGTTGATTTTTTTTTTTTGGCTTCGAACTTTGTTGCTTTTGTTTTTCGTTGTTTTTTTTTTGTCGTTCGCGATAATTTTTCGATAGTTTTACGCGAAGAAATAAAAAAATTTTGCAGTTTTCTTCTTCTGCACTTACGATTCGTATTTAGATAACAATTAATGTTACGCATGTAATTTCACGACGAGAATGCACTCGAGTTACTCGAAACCCTTCGAGATCCATGGCACAGGCGCAGAAAGCACTGCGGCGGAACTGCATCGAATGCAAAACGCGGTTTTGTATATCTACTTAGTTCTGCGAGATGCGTGTGCGACTGCGCGTTTCTTCGGGGCGCGACAGCGCACAAGCGAAATCAGAGGTGAACGGAGTAAGAATTGGAGGATCTTCGGATTTTTAATCCATCTGTAGACCTAAAAGATTTTTTTTAATTCAATTATTTATCGATCATTTTATTATTCATGAGTTCAATCGATTTTCAATACTTTTTTTAATGCGCCATTTTTTTATTTCTCGAAGTTTTTCATTGCACCGCGTAAAGATTTTTTTATTCGATAATTTATCGATAATTTTATTATTTATGAGTTCAATCGATTTTCAATACTTTTTTTAATGCGCCATTTTTTTTTATTTCTCGAAATTTTTCATTGCACCGCGTAAAGATTTTTTCATTCGATAATTTATCGATAATTTTATTATTCACAAACTCAATCGAATTTTAACACTTTTTATTCAATAATTTTCTTTTGCACCGCGTAAAGATTTTTATTTCGAAGCGATTTATTAGATTCGCGAATTATCGAAGGACGTTAAGTATGAGCTTTTCTCGTCGTCGTCGTCGTTGCAGACTTCGTAAATATCTCCGTTACATAATTACGATAGAGGCGTAGGAAGCGGATCGATTAGCACACGCGAAGAGAAAGGCCTTCTCGTCTCCTTTGTGGATTGGTCGAAGGCCTATGTGATTCACCGCCAGGACTCCGCAAGAGACACGGGGCATGTTCCTCTATGCACCTCTCGGCCACCATAAGAAGCGCATTGAAATTATAGAATTCTCGGATAAAACCCTCGTTAGAATCCCCGGACATTCGATATCCCCGCGACGTAATCGAAACGAATTTGCACAACGTTAACATTGTCTCGAAAAAAGAAAAAAAAAAAAAATACGTGCAAATTAATAAAAAAATAAAAATAATAACCAAATGGCGTTAAGGAACATACGATAATTCGCAAAGAATCCCAATGAATCATAGAACTTTAGAATATCACGAATATCAACGCTCGAGTGATTCATTCTTTAGCGCAGAATTTTTCCATTGTGAAATAACATCGCGTAATGTGCATTAACGCGATTTATATTCCAAGCTTATTAATAAGCCGCGTACATCGGTCGGTTTAACGCTTCGTTTGCGTTGAACGCTTCGTTACACGAAACTTGACCGCGAAGACTGTCGAAGACGTTCGTAAAAAAAAAAAAAAAAAAAAAACGGAACGTTGCGGCGAACAGAACCGCGCAACGCCGATGTGGTCCCATCTATGGCGATCACGTAACGAACGAATGAGGTACAATGTTTCTGCGTTACTTTATGTTATACATTATTCCACCGAAGAAAATTGTACGCAGGTGTGTTGGCCACGCGTAGGGAGAGACGCGGAATTTAAAGGAGTTTCGCTATGTAACGGAGCATGAAAACACAGAGATGTGTTATACGAGGTAATAGGCATCCATCCTTTCTTCGCCTCTCGTCAGCACCCCACTAAGCGCTCGCAACTTGGGTTCATAATATATACGTTAAAGTAGAATATATACTTAGTATATAACACCGTAACATTTGATGAGTAATTTTTGCACGCATGGATGCGTGCGCGAGGCAAAGATTGATTAGACGAGGGCGCTTCTTAATTAACGATCGTGGTTTCGAGATCGTGGGAGGACGCGCGAGCGAATCGGTAATTGATTTTCATGCATACCGGTACAATGTAAGTAGAAACTCAATAATCCGTTAACGTAGTAACACCGTGGATTCGCGTTGCGTGGCCTTATAACGACCTTGCAACAAACTTTTAAACATATCGCGGAGCAGACGATCTAACGGTACTTTGGTTTTTTTCACACGAAACTGTAGGCTCGCATGTTCGAAGGAATTATAACGAATGGGTTCCATTATCGTAGAGTACAAAGATTCACCTGTTTTGCATCTATTAAAAACTTATTTTTTTTTTAACAAGGAAGTTTGAAGTTCAGTTATTAAAAAAATTCGAAGAAAAAATATAGAGGAGACCGGGGGTTCGTTGAAATAGGGGATAAGTAGGACACGCGGTGAAAAAAATTGCGTTGAGAGAAAAAAATGTTTGGATTTACTAAATTGGCGTTCAATTTCACACGAATTTTTACGCCACAATTTTTTGTTGCCGCAAACATATTTTTGTCGACTGATATTAACATCTGTTGAAGAAATTAATCGTTTAGTTGTAGTAACTAAAAATTTGATTGAATTAACGGAAATGACGATTTGGTTAGTTTAATTTTTTCTTTTTCTCAGTTCAGAAGTTTCAGTGCAGAAGAAGCAGCGATATAAGATTTTTTAAACGTAAGACGCAATTTTATTTTTTGGAGTACGCAGTGAAATTTCTCAGCAATCTGCGAATGTACTATTTTTTTTTTTACTGAGAGTGTTTCGACTCGTCCCGATCTCCCGTACATTTTTTTAGAGAATAATCTGTTATACTACAGTCGACTAATGCGAATAATTTAAAATAAATATTTTCGTTGATCTCTCGAAACGTTCAGAACGAAAGATATTTTTTCTAATGCCTTCGAGAAAATCGAATTGTTTTTTTCGCAGTGCAAAGCGCCAAATTTGTTTTCACACAGCCGATACCCTTCTGACGACGGTAATTTGAGTTATTAGCACGAAAAATTCACGTATTTAGGGACAATCGATTTTTTGGAGGATCGCAGTAAAACGAAAGCCTATTTCTGAATTTGAGAAAAATTTTATAGTTTTTTTCCGTAATGCAAGAGCACTGAATTTGCTTTCGCACAGACGCTCAACTTTCAAGTGCAATCAGACGTATAGACACGAAAATTGAACGATTTTTAATTTTTTTTTGGTACATCGAGGAAAACGGAGCTCTGTTTTCCGTTTGTTTGAGAAATAATTATCGTTTTTCCCGATTCCTAAGGCAATTTCCTCGTAGAATCATTTCGGAGCAGCGCAGGAAACCAACGCTTTATTTTCTGTGCTCACAAAATTCATTGTCTTTTTTCACAGCGCAGAATCGTCGATTAGCCTTTCACGCAGGCAACGATCGTCTGCCAATCGTAATCGGACGTATAAACACGAAAATCAATGTATTTCTCGTCAATTTTTTTTTTTTTAATTTTTACGATACCGTAGAGAAGCAAAGTTCTTGTTTCCAAGTATCGTATAGTTCCACATTAAAATTTCTGCAAGAGTTACGTATATAGCCGGTACGTTAGGATTGTGGAAGAGCGGTTTGTCGGGTGGTGAAGCGGCTCGGGTATAAAATAGGTCCACGACGAGGACGAGGACGTTGGTGTGTGGCGGTGGTAAGGAGAGCTTCGGCAACGAGAC
This sequence comes from Buathra laborator, assembly GCA_934046635.1. NCBI lineage: Eukaryota > Metazoa > Arthropoda > Insecta > Hymenoptera > Ichneumonidae > Buathra > Buathra laborator. The sequence goes on from OW203892.1 coordinate 17,649,477, forward strand.
CGCGGCGCGCCGGAGAGCAAAGAAGATAGCAGGAGAGCACAACACAACGAGGGAACGCGAATATCGCCGTCCCCTCGGTGGCGATGTAACCAATCCGCGCGTAGCGCGAGCTGCGTGAAGGCGGAACGCGGAGCTCTTCGCGTATCCGCGTATTTATTATTCAGTTTGCAAATACACGGGAAAAATGATCTCTCCCGGTGGCGGATGCCCCCCCGCCGACCGCGAGAGGAGAGAGAGCCCCCGCGGGAGGTGGAGCCAGCGGAGCAGCAGCGCAAAAGCGGGAGAACGCGCTCGCGGGGACCGCGAGAGATATCGTCGCGGGACCTCACTGTTAATTTGTTTGAATCGCTACCGGTCGAGGAATCACGATTACACCGCGACCACTCGTTAAACCGCTTCGTATAAACTTACTGGAAAATATTGAATACGCAGTTTATCTATGCGGCTTGCGGTGCTCAACGAGCTGCTCGTTGATCAGAGAAGTGCCGGTATGAGATATTGTATGACAAGCCTAACGAAATCTTTCGTATTCTACTTCCATATAGAATTCTTTGGTCACGAATGGCGACTCTTGTAGAAGAATAGATTTATTTCCAACTGTACAGCGTTTTGCTTTTTACATAAACCCTTACTTATGCACTAATAATACTTTGCAATTTAACAATAACCTAACAGCCGTGTGTCAGTGGCGATTCTTGTATTTCAGCGCTAAATATATTACTCGAGAATCTCATCGAGTCTCATTTGCTCATTTCTCATGCTTCATGCTTCGCAATTTCTTCATTTGCTCGAAACTCATTTGCTTCGTTTGGACCGATTTTATTAAGGAAACGCAAGTTAAACATCGAAAAATCGGCGGATCTTTCAATTTTTTTTTTTTTTTTTTTTTACTGTGTCTATTTCAACTCGCCCCGGTCTCCTCTATTTTCTTTTCTTTCAATGCTTAGTCTGAATTCGTAGACTGACTTCCGCTCAAAGACGCGAATAATAAAAAAAATATATTTAGAAAATGATTATTATTTTATTTTATTTTTTTTATTAAAAAATCGATCGAATCGAAAATACCCGAGAATCTTGTCGAATAGTTATTTCGATTGGATCGATTTTATTAAGAAAATGAAGAATAGTCGGAAAATAGGGGTTCGATTAAAAAAAAACTTGTTTAAAAATATTTAGAAAATTATAAGAAAGATTAATTGATTTGCATAATGGATCGAACGCAAAGTAGATTTGTCTCGTAAACAAGTGGCGCGTAATCAATATTCTGTAATATCAACTACACAGCAGTTACGACGTCAATTAATGCGTTTATTTTTGCACAGTAGTTATTTATCTACAGCTCTTACAGCTTTGTTACTTAACCTCGAGAGAAAAAAGTCTATCAATCCAACTCTATATAACGATTAACTTAAATACATTGATTAGCCGGGCGTCACCGTGTAACGCTGCGGACACGCGCCCGTGTTTCACCGCACCTGCCGTTCACATACCGTATAATTTAGCCCCCGGCTATCGTGCCTTTCCTATCGATCTATAATACAAGAAAAATATCTCACAACTCCAATCCCCACCGCTGCTGTCGAGTGAAATGAATATTTTATCGAAAAATCCTGACGAATCGAATAGTATAATTTGTTGCAAACCCGCGAGATTATCGTCGGGTGCAATTGCTCGCGAAATGTTTCTCGGTATACCGCGCGCAGATCGCAAGTTGCATCAATGTTGCATTTCAAGTTTCCGACTCGCGAAACTTGGATTGGACGCTGTATAGATTACACCGGTACGTTGCACTATGCAAAACTCGTGCAACAACAACTATATAGCACGTCCACGTCGTCGTGGCTTCGTAGTCCAGTGGACGGAGTGATTTCCAAGATTATCTCCGTCTCCCTCGTTTCTATCGCTGGAAACTCTCGCGGAATACGGCTCAACTATATTTTATTGCTGCAGTCGTAGATCGACGACAGATCCGAGATTTATTACCCGACCCCGAACCCGCCTCTCGGGTAACGTGTAGTACGGAGCTCTCCGACTCTTATAACACTGCACGAGTTATCGCGAATTTATACAGACTATGATTCACCGATATCTATTATAAGTGTATGATTTTGTTAATATGTTGAATAACACGAAAATTATCAATAAATAAGTTCTATAAGCTGATTTCCTAATAATACCCGCGTGAAAAAAAATACATCTTAAAATATATGTATAATATGTCCGATATATATTTTCGTCGAAAAATTATGTATTACGAATTTATATTAAAATGGATTTTTGCAAATATAAAACAAATTATGTGATAGTTGAATCATTTTGAAGTGAATGTGCAAAAAAAATCCTTTTTTTTTAGGTTCGTATGCTTCAGCTTCATTAGTTGAAAATGCTGCTGTGAATGGTATAGATATCATCGCGGCGGAGTAGATAGCTCCCGGGTTCTTAATATCCCTCGGCAAAAGGTCTCCCGCAATGCGCTCGTGATTCTCAGATTCACGATACAAAAAGACGAAGCGCATCGAGAAAAATAAAAATTACGGAACGGCCTCAGGATGTTACGTATACGGATCGGACTAATTGATGCTATGCGTAAGCATATGATTGCAACAGCGACAATCCAGATAGTAAAATGTTACACATTCAGATACGAAATGTAATATCTAAATAGGAAGGACTGCTATGTTGGATTGTCCCCGCGATCCCATACCTATGCATAGCATTATTAGTCCTTTTTGCATTCGAAATATCCCGATACCATTCAGTAATATCCATTTTTTTCACTGTGTCTCACAATTCAATGAGTTTTGGCTAATCTCCGAATGTTATTTTTTCAATCGGTAATATCACTAATGTATTCTTCCAAAGTTCGCATTTGCAAATTTATTTCGCAATCCTAAAGGATGAAATATTGATGTTAAAAAATATGAAAGTATATACTATATATACATATATATATGATTATTGTATATATAGTCGAGTCGCTTCTTTTCGAGTGATCGATTACGGGTATACAGATAGTTATGTGTTTAATGAAGTCGATATGGCAAGCGGCTGAAATCGAATGAGCTGCCGACGTGAACGTCGATCGGGTTATACCTTATATACACAGCGCGATGTATTATAGCCGCCAATTTCATTAGCTCCGTGTTGCGTCCCTCGATCGTACGATAAGTACATCTCGATACTCGAACTTGGGTCGGCTGATGACTCTCGAGAAATCAAACGGACCGAAGGTTAAATAACGTGCGGGCGCGTGACTCGGCGAAAATTTGTCGAGTTCCGCGTTGCGAAGCCCACGAATTCTTATAATCGAATATCTCCCAATCCAGTTCTCTCGCTCTTGCGATGCGTGAGCGATGTGCTTATACCGCTTATCGTTCGCGAGGCAGTGTGGTCCCTGTGGTCCGAAAGGTCAACGCGCGCGCACACTCCGCGGCTGAACCTTTCGATACGTGAATCGATAATCGAAAAAAAAAAAATCGACAAGAAAAAGTCGTTTGGCGATTTGTTTTTTTTTTTCAATTAATTATTTGTTAATGATAAATGTTTAGTTTATTTCGATTTTTCGATCAAAGTACGCAGTGGCGAAATTAAAGTGAATCACAGTAGAATTTTGTGCTGACGTGTAGTCCGGAGCCTTCGTTCGGCAAGGGTAATCAACAAAATTGCAAAACGATACCGTTATCTCGAAGCTAAACTTATTACACGCACAGGTAAGTAGGTACACAATCTGATTAGTGAAGGCGAGAACTCAACGATGACCCCGCGAATGAGCGATAAAGAGGAAGGAGGAGAAGACAAAAAAAGAGAAACAGACAAACGAATTCATTAAAATGCCCCGTTCCGTCGGCGCATCCTCTTTCCCCGCCGTCTCAGGTACGGTACGGTCCTATCGCAATAATTCAAACGCGAAGAAAGACTACCAAAGCACTTCCGGTCGTCTTAAAAAAAAAATACCGACTATCTAATATCTTCTATATCGATCAATCATATTACATCTGCCGCAAGCACAACGAGAGATAAATTCATTCCTTAAACCTGAGATCTGAGATTTTTCGCGTTATATTTTATCAATTTCACCGACGAGTGAAAAAAAAAATCTTATGAAATTCGTTAGTACAGATCGACATGTATACCGAATGATCCAATAGTTTTTTGTATTCGAAAATATTATTTATTTTAAAATAAATTCTTTAGAAAAAAAGGGAAACGCAAAGTATCATTGTTAGTGCAATCCATTTACTGTCCTCTTGTCGCTCAAAGAAAAATAGATATTTCACTTGGAATTGTTACATCGAAGACAAACATTTTTTTTTAATTACGTTAAACAAAAAATAATTATTAAATTAAAAAAAAAGTGTCTAACGTGAAGTTAGTATTAACCCCTAACTACAGTAACTCTTTCGGTAACCATATCCGTTTTTTTAGCATTTCTTGCCAATGCCCCCTCGTCCCCCTCCCCCACCCCTCAACGGGATTTCTTAATGAAATTTTCATTGTAAAAAAAAAACGCAATTTTCAAGTTATCTCTTCACTGACCGTCGGAGATTGAAATTTTACACGGAAAATCTTCGTCTTGTAATTACAAGTCAATAAACGATCGAGTTAATGAAGTTAATGAACTGCGAGCCAAAATATCATCGCGCGAAAAAAAAAATCATAATAAATCACGAAACTGTGTCGTGCCGCAAATGGGACCCGATGAAAAACCGTAGGATTGTGAAAGTACATGTAGAATCGTAATGCGTCGGTTGTTTCGTAGTGTGTCGGTGTTTTGAGAGGGGGAGGGGGCGGCTCGCGGAACTATCGCGGGGTACGAGGTAACATCCACAATATCGAGACGAGAGTTTTCTGTGTATAAAACGCATGCAAGAAACCAGAGGGAGAGCCGCCCGTTTGCACGGTACGAAGCGGTGCCCCTCGCTAGGAAATAAGAAATTTTCTGAGATTTGCCGAGAAGGATGAGGTATGGGGGAAACGAGAGAGCAGCGAGCGAGCGAGCGAGGGAGGAGGCCCTCTAGCCGAGCGGCGAACATAGTTAATTTAGATTGTATCGCGTGAGAAGCAGGAAATGACGAAATATCCTGAGTGCCGAGTTACACCGCGAACGGCCGCCGCCTCCTTGCGCGCCTCTTGGATATACTGTACCTATAGTAGTATTATATATAGAGTTAGGCGGGGGAGGGACGGGGTAGTCGTCTCTCTTTCGCGTTATAGTAGGTTACTCCTCTCTCGGTGTGCAGCGCTACTCTCAGTGCGCGATGGTGTTGCCTTCTCGACGAATTCTCTCGCGACCTCAGGTACACAACGCGGGGGGCTATTCGCCTGCAACAACCTGCTGCGCTTGTGGCGTGTGGCTCCTTGTGGCACGACGAAGACGAGAACGCATGACGATATGATACCGTGCGTTACCGGGCGCACGCGAGGGAACACGACTCTCGTATAGGCGGACACAGACACACGCATCCACGGGTCTTCCTTTTCTCCACCTTCGACCTTCTCTCTACCTTATTTTTCCCCGGTATTCGCTTATTTTAGACTCGACACGAAAGTTGTAAAACACCACGAGGCAGAGAATATTGCACCGCTTTCATTCGACGATCTCTGTTATTACGAGATTGAATATCTCAGCGATGCAACGCAAGACGGATTAGGATCGAAGCGTGGAAGTGATCGGAGACGCGATATTACCCGATGAAACATCGCAGTCTCGGGCAATTTAATTGACGATTTTAATTTTTTTTTTTATTTTTTTTTTCCCCGAGCAGGAAGCCTTAATTAGCTTGATTTAACGACGTGTCTTGTTTGCGTTAGGAAATAAATAAATAATGACGAAATCGAAAATTACGAGGGAAAAAAATAATTGATGCCGAGAGGTTAGCGAGAGAGGAGAGATAAGAGAGGTGAACTCGATGTTCACCGCCGGGCGCATCTCTCGAACGCGTCCAACGGCGGAGGAACTCTTCTTGGCGAACCGGGACCGGAAGTGACGCTGCGATCGTTCGCCACGCCTCATCAAAGACGAGAGAGAGAATACTCGCTTTGAGCGTTCGGGTTCGTCATTTAGGGGCGTGACACCGAGCACTGCACGCTCCCTCACGAATATCGCAGAGAAATCGATTTACATTCTACACACACCGTAGATATAATATCGTTTTAAATAAAAGAAATTTAAACAAAAATATGGTGTCGCAAAATTAAAAAAAAGTTTCTGAACACTCGAATATCGTTAACTTAGTAATTTTTTTATAAATAACTGCGAGACTGGGGGGAAAAATGTTGTGTTTGGAGAAATAAATATCGAATCGGCAGGAGTCAGAATTATGGCGATTAAATAAATCGATCCTGTTGCAGCGAACGTTGACAAAGTGAATAAAAAATGCTCCGGTAAATGTTCTTAAACTTTACGGTATATATCTTTGTATATATATATAATATTTTAAAAAATATTATTATTATTTTATTAATTAATATAATTTCACTATTATGTTTACAGTAATTTTTATATTTTTCTTTATGTATTTTATTTATTTCGGGGTATAGATGTGGATGTCGCACAGAAATCGATTTGCCTTTTACCCATTTGCATTTTAAGTTCCTTTGAAATCCCAGATTTTCGTGCAAAAATCTATGGACCTTAAATTTTTTAACATTTTACTTTTCATGTTTTGTAAAGAAAAAAAACGAATAAATCAATTCAGATTAGAATTAACTCGATTAGATGGATATATTATTGTCGTATCGACAGTTTCGAACGAAGTAGAAAACGCGGGTAGTAAATTTTCTCAACGCCCTCGCTGCGGCCAGAAGAAGAGCGTTCTCTCGATCGTTGTATCGCGCGGACGATGAGGACGACGACGACGACGACGAGAGCCCCCGATACACGTTACAAGAGAGATCGCGGCGCCTGAAACCTTCAGAGACAAGAAGAGTTCTCTCTCCTGGAGGTACTGCGCGTGGGTGTACGCCAGCAGCAGGCGGAGATACAAGCTGTTTCTGCTCTCGCAAATAGGCACAAGAAGCGTCGATACATCCCGAGATCTCTCGCGCTCTCCGCGAAACCCTCGCGGTTCTTTCTCGACTCCTCCTCGCGACGACCGCGGGGAGAAAGAGAGAGCTCTGGCGAGATTCACCGACTCCTACGAACTGCTTTACATCGTGTAATGCAACGTACCGGCCACGAATACCCTCGTTTTTTTAAATTTATTTTGCGTCATATAGATTGCACTGGGGGGATTTTTTTTCAACCCTGATATACAAGAAACACACGACTATTGCCGCCGCGCGCGAGGAGGTATCCTCGGTACTCTGCGTGTCGTACGTTCCACTTCCGTGGCGCTTGGACACTCCTGTTCGCCCAATTAAACATTTGAGCAATGCGCGCGCACGGTACTTGGTGAACTGAGTTATACTTCCGACAATGAGACAATTGGGATGAGCGGAGATGTAGAAATTACTACGATTAAAATATAGCAATCATTTTTTTTTTTTTACTTTTGCTTTTTTAGATGAATTTTTTGGAACGCTAGTGAATTATAGACGTTATGAGTATCCAAGTAGTGAGCGAAGTTTAGTGTCGTCGCATTTGTATTACATGCTTCGTTTGATATGAACTCCGACTCTCATAACTCGTATGGGCGTGGCGACGGGGCAACGGTGAGTGGCTGTCAGGTATTTCAGGATATTCTTGTTATGCGTTGAAGAGTTTATTTTAATTGTTGCTCGAGAATGTTCGATCGCTCGATAGCGGAGGTGAATTTTAAACGTGAAACGGGGTCCGGGTGTTGGCAGACGTCCAAAAAAAAAAAAATTCGTTACAAACGCGAATTGGTCGATGACATAATAAGGTCGGAGTAAAATGTGTTACGAATCCATAATTAGCGTGAAAAAATCCTTCGGTCATTGACTCGAAAAGACCAAAATTCATTTTGCGATAAATCGCGATTTTCGGTATTTTTTAACAGATTTTTTTCTGCTTCTCAATGAATTATCGTGATAATCGACGTGTCGATCGTCTTCTACGGAAAAATATTACGGAAAAGTATTACATATTACCACGTGTTTATTCACACTGAACATAAGCCGCCTGTAGCCTAATGTCGATTGCATCGTAAAAAAAAAATAAAAAATTGTTTCCTGTAATAAAAAAATAAATTTACAACAACGAAAAACCGCCATTTGCGTCAGTATCTTCGAAATAAAAAATATCCATATCTGCAAAAAAAAAAATAATTGCGACTGCATCTTCGCTCGGCGCCCTCTCGTCCATTTATCTTGCGCAAGAAAAAAAAAAAAAAAAAACGCCGGTCTTTGAAAAGCTTAATGCGTGCGCGCGTTCGCCTATAATACGATGAATGTTCCCGTACGGGTATAAAAGATGCGCGTAACGAGCTGAAAGGAGTGTATATATATGTACGGTAGGTGGATAGAATTTTCTCGCTCTGCGTCGTGCACAGCCGCGGACTGGTACACTCGATTGCGATTTGCGTATGAATCCCGAGCAGCCGCGCGGCGCACGGTGGTCGATCGCATATAAAATCTGGCCTCGGATGCCGATAAGGAGGGCCGGCCTCATGGACTGTTGCACCGAAGCCTCTTTGCGCTCTCCCTGCGTATATAGAAAAGTATAGAAGAAGCCTTCCGCACCGCTGCCGTTCCCTGCCAGCAGCAGTAGCAGCAGCACTCTGCGTGGCCTCAGAGGGCATAGAATAGTCCGCGATGTGTAGTTTTAACTCCTGTATATACGAACCTACTATATAAGTTTTAACTCCTCGTGATCGTTGGTGTGTATATATGTATATATATGTATGTACGCAACGAACGCGGAGAGATGCCGCGCGTCGATGTGGGACTAGGGTTATTAGCCCAGAAAGCAAGGCCCCCGCTTCCGGTGCAGGCACTTTAGTTGAAGCGAGTTTCTTAACCCCTTCTTGCGCGACTCTCCCGTACTGAGGTACCAAGTGCCTCTTGCTTAGCCTCGTCTGGCCTGATGGCCTGCCCCCGGTCCGCTTCAACGGCAACGCGAGTTAATGTACCTATTTCTGACCGTTCAGGACATAGTTTCGTAATATTGAAAACCAATATGCAGAGACCAATAAAAGGGTTGATAACTAGAGAAAAGAACGCCGAACCATTGCAGATCAAGGAAATTAAAGTTACACGTGTTACTTGAAAGATTTAGTAAAAAGGACGAAGGGAAAAGGATCAAATCCAATAAATCGGATAAATCGAAATACTGAGCTGGAAAAACGAATAAAAGGGCTTATTTTACGGTTTATCTGGTTTTCCAAAGATATTATTATTATTATTTAAAAAAAAAGCTGTTTGTAGATTTAAAAGTTTCCAAGCGAAGGTTTTTTTCGCAAAATTTTTATTTCGCGAAAAACTTCTTTTTTTTTTATTATCACTATACATTTTATAATAATTCGTTTTTTCGCTCGATTCGTTACACTAATGTTGTGGTACAACAGTAAAATAACGAGACTATGAGGCATCGGAAAAAATAAACTGTGTGTTAAGGCGATGGGGTTTATTTTGCAACTCCGGAACATAAGTATTCAGCTCGGAAACGTGAACATTTGCCTTATTCAACAATTGCTGTATCAGCGCGTCTAACTTCTCCCTACGTGTGCCGTAAGTATAGTGCAAACGCACAAAAGAGGATGCGCGCCCTTCCCCGGCATTTGCGAATTAACATTTTTTTCTCTCCCCGGAGGGTGGTAGAGTCCCACGACCCCGTAGCTCGGCCGGATCTTACGAAATTCGTCGTTGCAAACATAATATATCCCCCTCGACGAAATGTCGACATCGCGTACCCCGGACTTCTCTTCGTCTTGACTCTTGGAAACTTCGATACTTCGGTATCATTTTTTTTTAATTCGTTAGATGTTTTAATAAAATGCGCAATCCGTTAGCTAATTTGAAGTTATTTTACACGTATACCTCGCGTGTACGAGAATTTTCAATTCGATTGAGTTACTTATATTTTATTTATATTATAATTAGTCGCGTGTTTTGTTTTTTGCGTTGGAAACGAGAGTGCTGCGCACGCAATAAATACGAGCGCGAAAAATAATGTACAATTATTTCATTGGCCAGAATAGATTTTTTCTACGGATAATGACAATTAGTCTGTGTCCGTGTTATCGTTCGCGAATCTACAACTATTGTAACATTGCGTAATATCTATTTATAGAACCGACGAGTTACGTGTGAGCTATTTATATATATAATATAATTTTTTATTCTCAATCTTTCTCCCTGTATATCGTACCGTTTATTTCATGCCATTTTTTTCTTTTTCGTTCCTTGTAGGCACGCAATTTTTCTAACGGTTCATGTCGCACCTGGGTGCGTCGGGGAGTCACAGAGAAGTCGGAGGTCACTGTACCTTGAGCACCAAGAGCACACAACGCGCGGACTCTCCTTGTGTGCCCCCGCGAAGCACAGAGAATCACGAATACGCATACATTTTTGCCTTCTTACTCGCTGCAGGATGAAAAATATAAAGAAGAGCAAGAAGAAGGAGAGAAAAAAAAAAACGCAAAAGAAGAAGAAGAAGAGAAGCAACAACGACGGGAAAAACTAACGCGCGTTAATCGCCCGCACCGTCCGCAACCACACCAACCAGCCGATCCAACGGGCGTATTCCTCCACTCAAAACGTTCTCACGCTGTTATCTTCGTTAATGACGTCACGGTATCAAATTTCTCAGGTTAAAGAAGAAAACTAGTTGACGATATAATTACCCGGAAGGCTATATATGGGTACATTGTATACCCCCCAACCTTTCTAATAATATTCTAACACGCGAAAATCTAATATTTTTTAAATTGCCTCCGTAGAAACGTTGTACACGAGATATACAGAAGCTTCATGATCCTTAAGCTTCGCTCGTAGTACTCGTGTCCTCATCTGCACCTGAGCGGTTTTTTTTTTTTTTTTTCTTGTAGCATCGAATTATAATTTATAATGGAGTGCGATGAGCGAGGGAAAAAGTTAAATGGGACCAAAGATTTAGTTCTTGCGCGTGTATGGTGTACGATGCTATATGTAGATGTATTTTATAGCGGATCGCCTCACCCCGACTCGAACGGAGTGACCCTACTCGTCACACATCGTGGGCTTTCTCGGCTCTCCCGGCTTCTACACGGGTCACAGGTGAGGGATTCGCGCCGCAGTTGGGATCTCTTGAACTCACGGTGACTATACACTAGTAGAATCTCTATACGGATGAAGTATATACCGTAAGATAAAATTTGGATCAGTGCGTTTCTACAGGATTGTCGCTTTGAAATTAAATCGTCACGCGTTTATCGTTGTTTTTACATCGATGTCCTCGGAAACGTAACTGTATCAACTTTAACCTCTTTTACGAGTCCGCGACTCGGCAGTAATTAATAATTTGTTTTTTCAATCCAATTTCACTTATTTTAATTATTTATAATAATAATAAATTTATCGACTAACGATATTATTTTATTATCATTATTATGATTAATGATAATAATAATAATTTTTTTATCATTGTATAACTCGTTTTGTCGAGTTTTTGAGAAAAGTTTTTTTTTCTGTTCTAAGCGGTTAAAGCGGTGGAAGTTATTTAAAAATTTTAATCCTTTAACTGTTAATGAGTCGAACGGACGCGAATTATTAGGTGGACTCATCGATCTACACCCGAAATTTCTTGAAAAATCCGTCCATAAATCTTTTTTTTTATATTTCGGGTTTTACGAACTCATCAAGTTTTATGAACATTTTTTCAGTCGTTCCTTTAGAAAATTTGAGCGCCGGGGTAACAAAGTTCCCATGTAAGTGTCAGAGGCTTAAAAACTAAAATGGGCATCGAGTTCCATCCTACAGAACATTAAAAAAAAAATGCATTGGATTTGCATTCATTCGTACGAAAAACAAATACTATTTTCCCGATCTATTGTTCTATTTATAGACCAAATTTTTGTCATCGATCTAATGTTCCGAGTCAACGAAGTTCTTGACGATATTTTCCAAAACCGGCCTTTGGTACTCAATTACATTTTTCTTTCGTATATACGATCGAAACATTGGATATTGTATGCTACCAGTTTTCACGGGTTGACACGTTACGTCCAACGAGCGTTGAAGAAAAATATATGCCTCTAAGTTGGGTTCACGTATGTACTGTAATGTGGAAGGCGAACGGATGTCTGGTGTGTAAGGAACCGCTAAAATGGTGTTCGCTCTTATCCGAGGATCTGGAGCGGCGATGCGAAGAGAGGCACGCGGAGGGCTATGCGCTAAAGCCAAAGGGGGCTGTGCGCCGGCACTCTTCACTGAAGTTGCTGCTGCTGCTGCTGCTGCTCGCTCGGTTGGCTGACTCCTTGCTGACTTGTGTGGTTCCTTAGCTTTTGCTTCTTGGACGGCAGCAGCAGCAGTAGCAGCACCAGCAGCTCGGTTGGTTAGTGCCGTTACCAGAAAGAGGCCACCTAAGTTCGCAACGCGCACCGTAAAACCTCGAACTTTCCTCATAATGAGACACCCACAGTAGAAAATGACAAACGTAATTAAAGCGGCAGCTCCGCTCCTCGTCGTGCGGGGAGGTCAGGGATCCAAGCCTCTCCCCTTACAACGTGCTATGTGGTTGCTACTAGTAGTAGAAGACGGTATTTTTCTTACACTGGAAAAACGTTCGCGGCGCATGTTTCCAACTGTCGTACATTTCCTTCTACATAATTGTGTTTTACCAATTAATTCTCCGACAACTTCATCTAGTAACTCATTCAATTCGCTGGACTGAAATTGACTTCAATGGACGTGGCAAAGATAGCGGAAAAATTAAATAGATTAACGCATTCTAGAAGACGAAAGATTAATCCACCGCACCGCATGAAGCTGACAAATATGGATTTTGGGGGAAAATACCACGCTGAAGACATTGGAGTAATAAGTATCGGCTATTGCAGGATTTAACTTTATCCTTTGTCTGTCTTACTGGGGATGATATCAATTAGCTACTCGCAATTATCATATTCTCGCAAATTTAAGTTCGTACAATTAAAATAATTAATGTCTAAAGAAAAATCAGTTTCTTTTTAAATTCCACGGTTATAGAAAATGGTTTTTCTTCATATTAATATCTGAATGATTCAGTTTAGTTGAAACCTAATTTCCGAGTGATTGTCGGGGGTTATGAATTAATTTTTTTAACGTAACATATCTAAGCGAACAGTGATTAAGTTTGTGCAACACGAGTTTAGTACATTTAAGATTAATCCGCATACTCGTTTAATCTCTCGATCTTCGGCGGAAACTTGTCCCGCTTCGTAGTTCTCTCGCGTATCTCACACGCGCATAGAGCACGTATATAAGTCTACCGGGATTGGTATAACGCGAATGAGCGAAGAGAGGAGCAACAACGGAAATGGTGCGGCGGTACCGCAACATTTCACTTTTTCGCAACATCGCACGCCGCGGGGCCTAAAAGTGTTGCACGACTTCCTAAGCGCGTCGTTGCCTATATCACCGGAACGAGGACTCGTAAAACGGAGCGGAGATTCGAACGGTGCGTTAGGGGGCAGCAGCCACATCGCGTATATGCGTATATACAACTCCCCCCACGCCCAACCCCCTTCACCCCCACTTCGCGATCTCTTACATGCCGACAGATAGCGTGATGCTGATCATTACGCCGCCATTAAAATTACAATTTTCATTCATAATTCATTCAAGCTGTAATTACACGGTTCCTAACGCCGTGGGAAAACAAGTACTGCGGTAGCCGGTCGGACGATAGAGAGCCAACGCGAGAGTTTCGCTCGATGATCTCTTCGAGCCTTTTTCCTGCTGCGTCGCGTTGATCGACCATACTGCGTGAATATTTATAGTATCCAAGTAACGGATATATTTTACGAATAAAGTTATTGACTGCTGGACGAATTTCCCAAAACGGCGATTCTATTTTTATTTATTTAAAAATTGTAATTGTCGCAACATTAAGGATTCATTGGTAAAGCATTTTCCGCCGCAAAATTTCGGAGAGAAGAATTGTACAATTGAACGTTCTGACGAGACGCGAGACGTAATGGATGCGATATTTTTCCTCTATCTAGTGATAGATTAATTCATTTCGGATTCATGCGGATTTCCTACCCGAGACACGGAATTCTATGTTTTTAAACAGAATATGTAACATATACAAAGGGTTAAGAATGGTCGATATATATCGCAATTTCGCGAAGCAGCATTCATTTACGAATGGTTTATATCGACGTCTATCGCAATAAAAAAAAAAAAAAAAAACCAAAACTCAGCAATTGCGCAGCAGTGTTTAGAACATAATAAATCGAATGTGATTGCACTCCCACATAGTTTCGCGGCAATATCAAGTCCCGAATAAACAGAAACAAATCGAGGCAACGAAGGTATATATATATACATATAGCTGTAATATATATTGAGAGCGTATAGGTCAGGCTTCCTTCGATTCGTTTCGCTTTATCTCGAACGTTTCTCTCCCGGGACACCGGAGCTCCGATAGCGAACGGTCCTTCCGGGCATTTCCATTCTCTCTTACACATTCGCGTTTTAACGATATTTGCTTCGGCACACAGTTTTCTTAGCGGGTTTCCTACTCATTACGATGAATTGCATCCTGTTTGGTGTTACGATAAAATTCGCGATGTTACAGAAGCGTTTTCCCCCCTTATATGAAACAGGGGAAAAAGGGAAACGAGCGGAGTTCCAACGGGAGCAGCTGCACGCGCATCCAGAGCAACGGCAGCAACATCAGCGGTGAAAAAGGGATGAAAAAAAAATAAAATAAAAAAAGAAAATAACAGGAAAAAAAAAGATCGCGGAGACTGGCTTCCTTATCTCCGAAGGCATGGCGGTTTCGCACGCAAAGTCTCGAAGCTTTATTTATCGCCGGTCTCGCGGACACTCGTATAGAACGAACAGCACTCGTGGCTTGCGCGCACCGCGCGGTTCCGCGCTCTGGGTCCCCCGGGCAACCAGGGGATATTTTTTTATACCGCGATTCCCCGGTCTTCTTCTTCCTGAAGCCGGGGCGCTTTACATTCCTTTTCGAAGTCTCCTGGGACCCTCGGGCCGCTGATACAGACCCGCGGGACTCTTATTTATGCACCGGACGCTTCTATACTGTAGCTTGCGTACCTACCGTCAGCTACTATACGTCGTTTCTACCATCCCCTTTGCATCCCTCGTTCAGCGATCGGCCCCTCCCTTCCCCTCCAAACCCTCAAACTTCTCGGTAAGTTTATATCCCATTCGGAACAAAGTTTAGATTGTATTCCTAGCGAAACTATCGACGAGGATCTCTTATGTGCGGATTGGGACACTGAGATTGAAGCTGAGGGATAATCTAACCCTTAGGTAAAATAATCCCCGTGGAAATGAAAGGTATACTGAGATGTATACAAGATATAAAATTTTTGCTGTTATACATCGAAAACATATAGTACATCTATTTCGATTTTCTGACTTATAAATTATTTCTTTGGAGACATCATTGGCACTTCAAGAGTGATGACGAAAGAAATAATACAAATAATTGGCCGGACAAGTTTTTGTCTTAAAAAAAAAAACGTATTTGAAAATTCACATTAGGCGCAACAGCAATGAATATTAAAAAAAAAAATTAATTATTATTTTTACGCCGCAGGAGACAAAATATTGTTTCCAAGATGTTGTGAAATTTAAATGAAGTGCAGATAACGTTTGCTTTTTTTTCCGTGATTTTAGATGTTATTTGCGCGTTTATCGAAACAAGATGTTGCGCTCAATGAAATGGGATACAATTAATAGTGTCTAATGAACAACGACATCCATATGATATCAAGTGGCTGCGCGGAGAATCAATGACTCCCGTGTCTTGTAGCTCGCGAAACAGAATCCAAGATCGTCTTACCGATCAATACATCGATCCCAATCCAAACTGATATTTCACTCTGCGCGCATTTCTCCGCGCGTCAGAGTCCTGAGTGGGTGAAAGCCCCCGTTTGATTGGACACGAAGATACACTCGTATTTTATTATCGTTAACATTCAGTGCGCGGCGATGCCCGCGGATGATATTTAAAAATTGAAATAACTCATTGCATATATTCATGCAACCGCATTATTGAGGACGCATCGAACTCCCGATGGCGAGGAATATTTCAATGATGAATCATTACAAGCGTATACGGTTATGAAAGTTCATCGTCATTGTCGAGAAACTCCAAGTTCACCATCATCATAGATGCCGTCGGTTCAACTCGTCGCATCGAGCATTAATAATTCTAATTTACGCGCACGAAAAAAAAAAAAAAAAAACTGTATATTTTTTGACAAAAAATTCTCAAAAAATCTTATAAAAATAAAAACAGTTTTTCTTGCGAATTTATGACTTTAATGGATTTTTCTCTTTTTTTTTTTAATTCCCCAAGTACTCAAATAAAGCAATTAGCTCCGTGTGAATCTTCTGGCGCCACCTCTCGCTAATTAACTCAAGTAACACGACGAAACCGTTCGGCGCTTCTCGCGATACTCCGTACGCGTGCCTCTTCAGACCTTTTTTTAGTTCTCTTTTTTTCCTAACTCCTGGTGCTCTATCGTCCTTTAGGTAATCTCGTCTTTCGCACCGAACTTTTCCATGGGGAAGTGTACGCTCCCCTTAAGGATCTCAGTTGAAGTTCCGTCAGTTATTGACCGCTCGCTGTTTAATTAACTAAACGCGGCATGGCGTTCGATAAACGGCCGCGTATCGGCAATAAACATGGGTCTGCCTCCGCAACGCTGCCGATAACGCGCTCTTTATATCGTCGTCGATGCTTTTCTTACCGAGGCGCTTGTTTGGCCGGCGGCGTGTGGACCCCCGACATGTATATACGAGAGGAACGCACCTTGACGCCCACATTATCGCGCGCAGACTCTCGCTAACGTCGGCCAGAGAGATTGTGTTTTCTAGAATACATATGTGGCTTATACTTGTACATAAGCCTTGTTGTGGTGTAAACTTCGACGTCATATATACCACTGTATATTATATTATGTACTATGTGCTCGGAAACAGTTGTTAAAAGCACCGAGTTGCGAGGCGAGTCACTGTACAACCCGAGTACAGTAAATACAACGGGGTTGCGCCGCACAGGCATTTACTACTTACGAGCAGCCGGAGGAAAACTATCCTTATCCACCTTCACCTCCTCCCCCTCTCCCGGAGAGAGCTATAAGCTATAATCCTAAACCATATCGTGTACCGCAGCCTCGTCCAATGGACCATGGAACCCGTGGACCAACCGATCTCGAGCTCTTATCCTCGTTAATTAGCTTCAAAAAATTCTCTCCTTCGGAGCTCCTCGGCGAGCTCCTCCGAGCTCTCGCCGCTTTATCGACGACCCACCGCCGTGGTCATCTTATCGCGATTCGATCGCCAATCTCTGGATCTTTCCAGCACCCCCGACGGCCGCGCGCGGGGCTCGTCGTTCTTCAAATGTATTTTATTCGGAGATACGAATTTCATATTCTTTACGCATTCGCGACGAACAAATATCTTGCGAGTTTCTTTGAATGAAAAAAATGTTTATTGATTTTTTTTTTTTTCTATTTTTGTTGAATATGTGGGGAAAAAATTGAATGAGATAAGATTGACGATAAGACGAGAGAGTTGTCGAGGAAGATAATAAACGGTGAAGTGCGATAGTCGGCGAGTCGATGAATCGAAAAATCAGAGCTTATCGCGTAAACGATTAAACCATTCAATGTATTTTATGCCTCTTGATATTAATAGCTGATTTACGATTAATACACGACTACACAACTATTGAATCCTCGGCGGAGTGCATAGGAAAGATCGGGGCAAAATGGCACAGATGGTATAAAATAATCGAAGATTTCACGCGATGGGTATTATGGCATTCTACGGAATTACTCACTCAAAAAAAAAAACAGAATTCTTACGGATAAGAATATATCTTTATCTACAAAAATAAAATTTCTTTGATAAAAAATAATTATTATTGCAGGAAAAAATATATTTTTATCTGCAAGAATTTTATTTTTTGGGTGCTTAACTATAGTATGCACTTTAATTCCATTCAGTGATCCGCTCGTTGGGTAGAATCTTCGATTTTTCTTGCGCTATCTGTTCCAATTTGCCCCGCGTCCCGTTTATGTATATGTACTTAGAATAAAACAGAAATGAACGCGTCGACCAATTTCTTCGTATATATGGACAACTGGCATTTATGCCAATAGCACGAACGATAAGTAATGATTTTCACGAATGGCTTCGGATGCGGTTTATCTAACGTGTCACGTCGCTACACCTGGTTAATCGGTCAATAAGCAGAAAAAAATAAATATATCGTCATCTTATGCTGGACGAACGGGTTTCGGAGTTCGTTCCGCGGAGTAGTTGCTACCTCTGCACATGTATACATTTATTCTTTACGGATAGGTAGGGGCGAGCGGGTAAAAATGTGGACGTTTTGCGAAACAGAAATAATTGAAATAAAATTTAAAAAAAAAAATTCAAATGGAAGTTTAAAAAAATTTAGATAATATGTAAACAAAATTGAGTTAAAAATGTTTTTTTTTTTAACTTTCTCAAATTTGTCGTCAATTTTTTTTACTTTTTTTTCCGCAATTTTTACGTTTTTATCCGGTTGGGCCACGTGCCTGATTTACCCTCCGTGTCCATTTTGCCTCGCCATCCTCCCTATATATCGGTTCTTAAGATTTAGAAAGGCTTGCAGTCGTATAAATTCCTTCGAAACTTGGGTCTTTCCAATTTTTCCGCATTTGGTATATAGTTTTCGGACTCGAATACGAACGGATTCGAAAGACGTTAAATTCACGACTACCGGTGTGTGCGTAACGCAGGAGAGGAAGCACCGAAGAAATCGCGTACCGACTCCTTGTGACTCGATTTCGCGACCGCAAACCTTCTTGAGGAGATATATCTCTCTCCATCTCATTCCCTTTTCTCGCAAGGAGAGCCTTACTACTACTACTGCTACTACTACCGATGCTCCTGCTGCTGCTGCCGCTACTCTCCAGCCCCCTTTTCACTCCCTCGCCCGTAGCTCCTTGTAATCTTTGTCGCTTTTTTTTTTTTTTTTTTTTTTCAGCGTTTTCTCGCTCGCTCTCGCGACAGTCGAAACGGCGCTTCGCCCGTTTCAACCTCCCTGCCAGCCGAGCGAAAGCGAATAGGGAGGATAGAGGACGACAGAACCCCGCGACTCGGAGACAACATAAAGATTTAAGACTCGGAGATGCGCCAATAAACATGCTGTGCCCAGTCAGGCCTGCGCCTCTCTCCTACCCGCGCCTTGCATTTTCGCTTCTGTTCCGTTTCGCCCCCCTTCTCCTCTTCTTATCCTCTGTGTGTTTCCCGCTTGCCGCGCGCGAGCGGACCTATGCCTCTGCGTTAAGGACCGCAGAAGGGAATCCCAACTATATCCAATGCTCTCTGATGCGAGCAACGCTCGAACTTATTCATGAATTTACCGAGCGCAAGAACGTTTGTCCTATCCGCGAAGATGAACTATGACGATAATACGATACATATGTTTATAATTGTGAGGAATCTTTTTTCAACCTCGACGCTTCTTTCGATTCTATCGATAGACTGTCGATTCATTTATCGAAAGAGGAAGATGGAAGGTGTTGGGTGGAACTTTTTAATTCGAGAGTTTAAGAGACATTTTCCAAAAAAAAAAACAAAAATAGGCCTCGTAAAAAAAATGTTGAGACCATAAACTAATAGACAACTGGATAAAGATGAGCATTTTTTTTGCATTTTAACGCATGTCAAATATTTTAATAGGCTATAAGGGGGCTATAGGGGCTATAGGTTTAAGAGGGGGAAGGACTTTCGTCGATTTTCGGCAAACACCAGCGGTATTATTTTCTTTATAAAAAAACGTCGAAAAATTGTAAAAGTTTGATTTTTGTCAAATAAAAACTGTTTAGAAATGATAATGAAAACAATAAAACTCCTTCAACAATTTTTTATTTTCGTGATTCGATGTTTTTCGCAAATTAAAAAAAACCCGATTTTTTGCCTCAAATTGTCGGATACCTGTTAAAACTAACATTTTCGCACGAATACTTTTTGTTAATAAAAAAAATTCGCTGCCGAACCGAGCAATCTGCAATTTATCAACCGTTAGTCGTGTCCCATGTCGAGACCAATTAATCTAAATTCGTATCGAAAGCGTTGAAATCATCGCGATCGGATGAATGAAAAAAAAATAAAAAATCCCAAGCGTTAAGATCCGGCGAGCAAAGTGGGTGGGTTGCCGCGAAGATTCATGAGTATCTCTCCCGTACGAGAAAACTTTCCTCGACGAAAGATTCTCGATTTTTCCGTAACCGCGTAAGTTTCATCCACGTTATATCCGCCCAGTGGTAGTAGCCAGCAACAGCGTAACTAACGGGCGAGTCGCACGACGAGGGTATTAAAAAAAAAAAAAAAATAGCAGAATGTCCGCGAGATAACGAGATCGCGATACACCTGCTCGCGGGGCGTGCGCGAGTTCGCGTATCGTAGCGCACAAGAGCAACACGCTTATGTCGCCTCTTGTCTTCTGTGTGCTCGCGCGGGCTGCGATGTGGGTTGCTCCGTTGCTTTAAGCTCGATACTGTTGGCTCCTTCGCATGGAAAGTTTTCGCAGAGTGTACGCGAAACGAACGTTCCGCAAAAGTAGTAGATCGAGACGACGACGACGACGACGACGACGACGATGGAGGAAAGGACGACGGAGGAAAGGACGATGGTAGAGAAGTAAGCGAAGCGCGGCAAAGCGTTCCGCGCTTCTCTTCGCTTCGCTCTCTGGATCGCGTTCGAGCTCGCGATCTCGTGGAAAAGGACCCGACGAAGGAGGGTGATCCTCCTTCTATCCTACTCTCTTCGACTTATTTATTCTTCTCTTCGCTCTCCCCTCTACCCTTCTCTTTCTTCCCTTCTTCTTCTTCTTCTTCTTCTTTATTTCTGGTTCTTTTGCCCGTTTTCTGCTTCCGCAAACGACAGGCCGCTTATTTATATCCGCGGGTCTTTGCATCGCGCACAGGAGCGAGAGGCGCGCTCTTTTGCGTTTATACGTTTATACTACTCTTTTCCTTCCCTCGAACGATTCTACCGTGTTGCTCCCACTCCTCGATATATATATTCGTTTCTATATAGTTATACACTTTTATATTCGCGGCTTATGTACAAGAGACACTCTCCCTTCGATCGTAAGTATGTAACTGAGTTTATGTACTATTTTCGCTTGCATAGCTTCAAACGGAGTAAACGAGTGGTATGGTATTAGTATAGTATGTTCATTGTACACACGAAGAATAAACTTGAGGAACGTTTGAGAGTGTGCAGTAGCGAGAACACGAGGGTACGTCGTGAATAGCAGACATAGCAAACTCAACAGGGAGATCAATGCGCGAGAGCCAATTCCGTTACTGCATCACCTGTCAACGCTGTGTCCCCGTGTAACAGGTCTATATTACACGTACAACCTACCTAACTACTTGTGCCGACGAGATAGTGACACGGTGGTTGGTCACTCAACGGATACACGCGAATTCGCTGTGCAATTTTATTCTACATGACACCGGTGCCTTCTATTGTTTTCTATTAATCTTTGAATGATTGACGATATCGATGATTTTTACGATGTATGAGACGACGGATTGAGAATATTTTAAGGGGAACGATGATTTAAATTAATTAATTAAGAGTTGTGATTCGATTATTCAGATGGTGGTTGAGATTGTTACGGTACTATAACATCGCACCTCTCGAAAAACCGTGTAAAGGCTTTAGTGGGCGTCGGAGGCGATATACGATAATTTATTTTTATTGGAAAATAAAAAAATTTAAAACACAATATAAATTTTGCAGTGCCGACTGAATAGTGGTTAATCTGCAAAACTTTAAAATGATTTTGGAATAAATTTTTTATTTTTTTTTCAATAATTTGGAAATTGTTGCCGATTCAGTTGGGAGATCCGAAAAAAAGAATTCGTCACGCGTTTCTCCGACTGCATCGAAGTCTTTTTCTTATGAGACAAACGTATTTTAAAGTTTTTGAAGATTAATCACGCGGCAACCAGAGATTTTTTTGCATAATTTTAATTTTGTTTTTTATTTTTTCCTCCTTTAACGTAATTTTTCTTTCCTTTAGTAATCATCTTTTGCTCGTTTCGGGTATCCGAATAATTTCCGAATATTTCATCTAATTGAAGTTAACGATAGATATATATTTTTTTTGTATAAGAAACTGCAAAGAACGATTCTGAGAGAAATACATAGATAACATACGAAATTGATTGGTGTATCAGGCTATCGCGAGCATTTATACACCGCGAGACGATAAACTTCCCATTCGCAACATTAATTAATCTCAAATTTTCAACGACATAAAAGATTTATTGTTTTATATCAAAGATAAAACTCACAATTTTTTGGAGTAAAACTTCCGGGTGCGAAGTTTCTTCCATATCCTCTGTAACTCCTCGACCAACGCGCCTCCATCCTTCTCGCGCATCGGAATCGAAGCGGGATTCCGTTCGAGGATGCAAAAGGCGGGTATATTGCAAACGGAAGGGAAATAATAGAAGCCTCGGTTACTCTCGCACTTGTACAATGACTCGTGCGGGTGGCTTGCCGAACGGGGGTAGGATGCGTTCTCGCAAAATGCCAAAGAGCCCGCAACAAATAAATGCTGGAAAAACAGGAACAAAACCGACATTATGTGGCATTAACATACAAAGTATGTCAGAGGCTGGGCGCGCTCTCTTCTCTCTGCCCGTGAGGCATAACATAGTATCGCGGACTTTCGCATACCCCGCCTTTTAGTTTAGCTATATCTTCGCGGCTAAGAGGACGAGAACGCGATTGTTGCGAGGGCGCGTGAGAGAGAAGAGAGAAAAGTTAAGCGCGAAGGGTTCGTAAAATGTGGGGGTGGAACAGAGACGGAAAACGTTGAGTTTCGCGTGGTGAAGAAAGACGAAGAGGAGACGGTGTGCTGCTGTTGCTTCTGCTGCTGCTGCTGCTGCTGCTGGGCTGAGAGCCGAGGACTGGCAGAGGCGAAGAGGTAAAGGTATAAGGCCGCCGGCTCCGAGGAGTTCGGTGCAACGTTTACGCTATCCACAGTCCCCGCATCTCTTCCTTCTCGTCGTCGTTGTCGTACCGCGTTGTCCACCGGCCACGCGGTGCGGCTTGACGCAAAAGGGCCAAAGGAGATAAGAGGAAGAGAGCGAAAGAACGGAGAGACGGAGACCGGTAACCGCGAGAGCAAAGGGATATCCGAAGAGGCAGAAAGGCAAAGGCGATGCAAAACGAAAAATCAAATCGCATATATCGAGGCGGCCTGCCCGACGACGACGACGGCGACGACCGCGGGGGAGACACACACATAAAACGAGAAGAGATTCTCTTGGTGTCTCTGCTTCTGCTTGCGGCTCCCTGGTCGACTGCCGATCGGCTACTGCTAGCGACGGATATGAACCGACTTTCGGCTTATGCGGATCAACATTCATTGTTTCTTATCTCCATCGATTAAAAATTATAACAATCAAATAAATTCCATTGACAAAAGTTTGGGTAACAGAAAAATTTGTTGAAAAATTGATTTTTCTACGTCTAACAGCTTCGATTTTAGATCCGATTGTGATCTGAATTGAAATGCATACGAATCGATTTAGCGCTAATGGCGGATCAATATTCCTTGATTTTGTTTCTTTTCATAAAAAAAAAAAAAAAAAAATGAATAATAAAATAAATTTCATTAACTCGTAAATGTTTTCAAAAAATTTGTGAAAAATATTAATTTATCTACAGCTAATAGCTTTGTTTCGGGTTTAATTCCGATGTAAATTGAAATGAAAAATAATAATAATGAAGTGAATTCATTAATTTACGAAGATTTTATTAAACGATTTTTTGTTTTTTTTTTATTACTTTTACTATACCTATGCTATGCCTTGATTTTGGATTTGATTTGAGATTGAAATTGGAATGCATAATACGATGCGCGGGGCGTGGTCGCCAATCACGATACTCGATGCCTCGATAATGCGTTTTCATCGCTTTCTATAGTTTCTGCGAGAATCAACATAGACGGGAAAGAAAAGAGGCCTCGTTTAGGTAACAGATGGCAGGGGCCCTTCGTCTTGACTGAATTTCAAAGTAGTCGGAAACTATTCTTGGGTCGCATTTGCATACGCGGACGGATAGATTTAGTGCGATCTCTGGTACCCTCGAAATTTATTCTATCCGCTCTGAAAGGAGCGATATGAGCTTTGGCTCTCCGAAAGATCGACCGCGGTAATCTGACGAAAATAGAGATCGGATATCGAACGACAATCTTTTTTTTTTTTTTTTTTTTTAAACCTTACGATGAAAAATCACTTTATCGAAAAGTTCGAACTCGCGCGGGGTACATATCCGTCGCTACTCGCTTTTTCTTCGGCGACGATTTTTGCAGCTTTGCGTTCATACTTTTGCTCTCGCCGATCCCCGGACGAAAATTTATATGTTCGACTGAGATTCCTCGTATTCCGATAACTATGTTTGGACAATGTATTATCATTCGCGAGAGACAACGTATAAGGTTGATTGTTGCAGCATAGGTAACGCGAATTATTAGCAAATGTTTAGAGAAATGTTTTTTTTTTTTTACGAGTAAAAAAAATCGCATATTCGAGAAGATGAAAATGATAGATGAACGAGGATAATTGTTGTTTCACGTAGAAAAAGATCGAAAGATTAAATTATTGTATTTCTTTTTTCAACATTATACATGTTTGCGTATTAATATACATATATCGTAAGTTCTGCTTATTCCTTATATATCGTCGTTCGTTATTTTTTGTTTTGTTGTTAAGATAAAAGCTATTCAGATTTGTAACGCGTCGCTCCCGTACACTGTGCAACAGAGCAGTTATCGATATTGCCGAAGACGATCGATCCTCGATCCCGAAACTCATTAGTTCCAGTGATTGTAATACATTGAGTAAATTATTGTTAATTTCACACGGTGATTGATCACCGTGAGAATTATTCCGCGATCTGAATTCTTTATTATCCGTAAAGCTCTCAATAATGATTTTTTTTTTTTTTACGAACAACAAATAGCTTCAGAACACACCGGTCTCGTGTACTTCACATATAATTCATGAAGACCCGAATAATTCTTGAGTAATGAACTTTTTGCCACAACGAAAGAAAAATGCATATTGAGGTCCCTTGAGTTTTTTTTTTTATTTATTTTTTTCCCCCAACCCATTTGCTAACTAGAGGTTTATTATTCCCGAATAAAGTCGGCGAAAATGTACTTGTCGCGAGGCTCTACCGACGATCCTTGTTATCGTTACTAGACGTAAGGTGGAACCAGTCCTTCAAGGATCGATTAATAAAATTTGAAATATTTCCACGTCTAACCCAACGATTTTTTGGGTTTATTCATACAAACGAGATAACCCTTCGACGCTAAAACTCCTCGACATTTCACATATACCTGATATCGCGCGACCCAATGCAACGTAGTTTCAGCTCCGAACACGTCGACCATCGCTTCTGGAGGTAAAATTTCTGCAACAAAAAATACATTTGTCGGAAATATAATAGTCAACTCATCTCCTGTTAAACTGAGAATATATAATCGAATAACTCACGACACGGATCACTGTGAGTCAACAATTGGATGAAATGCGTTTTGGTGAATTCTTGCAATGCTGGTGGTACAACGCAACAACTGGCAAGATTAATCTGCACTATATTTGGTTTTACGTCCTGAAAAAAAAAAAAAAAAAAAAAAGTAAAATGGTCACAATTAATAAACCAAAATGCAGATTTTTTTTTTTTTTTTCAACAAATGTATTTCTTACCGCAGCCCATTCATAAAGTTGAATGAATACATTCGTGTCGACGTCACTCACTCCGACACTGGAAAGTAAACCCTTTTGAACGTAATGCTCAACGACAGGCCACAATTCTTGCAGAGCGGACAGCGCGTCTTCGGGACTTTTGCCAGCTGTGTTGTAAGATATAACCAATGTCTCTATGCAACTTGAATCGAGACTTTTTAATACTGAAATAATAATTTTGCATAATGATAATTTGAAAAAAAAAAAAAAAGAGATTAAATGACAAACGTTAAAAACGTACCTTGATCTAACGCCTCGGAAAGGGCTTTTTTATTGGGTTGCGGAATGAAAATTTTCACACTTATTTTTAATTCCTTTCTCTCGACATTGGACAATGACAAATTGTCGTTTCCGCTAATCTGGAAACGAACAGCAAACGCATGACGTTATCTTTTTTTACATCACTTTCTATTGTTTTATTCATTTTTTTTTCATTATTACTTACACTATTCAGAGTGTCATTTTTTCCATGAGGTTCGTTGAGACTTATTTTCAAAGCTTCGACTAGCTGCGAAAAACAAATTGCGACGTTTTGTTTTTTTTTTTTATTCGAATTAAAGTGTATAACACATAACCTCAATAATGCCTTCGCCTTCTTGCTTCTGAATAATTGGAGGCTATCGATGATTGTCAAATGTTACGATGCAGAGATGTGGACAAACGAATTTGCAACGAACTCACCTCCTCCGATGGATTTTGACCAGCCTTTATCTTCAATTCGTTCAACGAAAGAATATTTCCAGTGTTCACTAACAAGTTGTCGCGAGACGCCATTCTCGAGCGTTATGATTACGAAAAAAAAAAAGTCGCCGCCTTATTGCACGAGCACGCAGAGCATGACACTCGAGAATAATGTATATATGTTTTTTTTTGTTCACTGCTATTACTCCACGATACGTGCTATCGAGTCAATCGAATACTACGTACTGAACTCATCGCAACTTTTGTGTGAAATAAGTCGCGATGATATCAAGTGACTTGCACGTTTTATCATTTGAGATATAACTCAGAGCGCATTTTTGTTCTTTTCATCATCTTCGAACGCTAAACGTCACATAGTTGGCGAGGTGGGGTCCTGAGAATTGTCGTGTATTACATCATGTTACACTTTCGATTGAGAACATGACTAATGAAAATTACGGATTTATCTCAGCTACAATGGAATTTCAAAGTTTCGATTTGCGTGGCATACGTTATCAATAAATGCATTTTTAGTGCCACTCTCGCGCGAAAGTCTAAGAGAATAATTGTTTCGCTATATATTTTTTCTTATCGTTTATAAAATTATTTAAATTCAAAACTTCAATATTTTTTTTGCAAAATGTCGATAATAGCGCAATTGATTTGATGCACTGTAGTCAACGACAACATTGCCTGATAAGTCTGCTCTATGTTTTCTTTTTATCTATGAGCTTTTGTTTATACCATAAACCGATAAAAAATGTTCGAGAAAACGGCTTGTACTTACTTAATCATCGTCAAAATGTTTCACGTTGATTGTTAATACTAATCTGCTCGTTTAGGGTGAAATACAGTCCCATAGCTAGAAGCATATTATGTATAATTTAACTTCCGTGTTCGGTTAACGGAGTCCCTACCGATTGCCAAGCATCGAAACAGTAGCTGCTTTGTAGCATCTTGTTTTCTCCGTTATACGCGCCCCGTCGGGTTTCTGCTATGTCTTGGCACACAACTTTTCTTCGTACCAGAGATTAGTAGGGAGATGCACAACGCTCGGCTTTTGGCCGTCCCAATTTGAGTGGCGCTAAATCGTAGCGGCGAACTCGGGAGTACGATTTTGTGATCATCGCCTCGGCCAACATTGCAGAGTCGGGGCGAACGTGATCACCGGTGCGGTGGGTATTGCAGGCGCGTGAACACGAGTCAGCGCTTGGCGGAGAGAACCTCTGCGCCGCTCGAGCCTCGTTCTCACAAACCCAGAGACTCAGTTCTTTGGACGCGGATGAATTTTTTTTTTCCCTCTTTTTTGCATGTTACAAGTAGCCAACCATTGTCTATGTACTTTGTAACGTGCACGAAATGAGTAATCAATTAACGTAGGCGTGATTAGGTGCGGAAAAAATATTTTCGAACGGCAAGCGAGCTCGCAACTTTTATGGGACTTTCATGTGTTGAACTTCAAAGTCATCGGTTAACCGAGTGCGTCTCGGCACCTTTTTTTGCATCGAGAATTCAACGTTCGAGCCCAAGATGAATTGATTTATTTTTATTTCTTGCTTTTGTCACACCAACTTCCGGAATACCTGGGTGCACTGCCATGAGCACTGAATTGACTAATTATTCTAGGTAGTACAATATAGGTACGAGAAAAATATTTTCTAACGGCAAGCGAGCTCGCAACTTTTATACGACTTTCGTACATTCAATTTTGAAATTTTCGGTTAGCCGTGAGCGTTGACGCTTCCTTTTTTATCTCAAGAATCCGAGGTTCAAGCCAAGATAGATCGGCTTATTTTTTTTTTTTTTTTTTTTTCTTTCAGTTAGTTGCGATCACGGTCTCTATACTAGTGTAGAGGATTAAAAAAAAACTGATCGCAACTAACTGAAAGAAAAAAAATTAAGCCGATCTATCCTGGCTTGAACCTCGGATTTTTGAGGTAAAAAAGGAAGCGTCAACGCTCTCGGCTAACCGAACATCTCAAAATTGAATGTACGAAAGTCGTATAAAAGTTGCGAGCTTGCTTGCCGTTCGAAAATATTTTTTCCGCACCTAATCACGCCTACGTTAATTGATTACTCATTTCGTGCACGTTACAAAGTACATAGACAATGGTTGGCTACTTGTAACATGCAAAAAAGAGGGAAAAAAAATTCATCCGCGTCCAAAGAACTGAGTCTCTGGGTTTGTGAGAACGAGGCTCGAGCGGCGCAGAGGTTCTCTCCGCCAAGCGCTGACTCGTGTTCACGCGCCTGCAATACCCACCGCACCAGTGATCACGTTCGCCCCGACTCTGCAATGTTGGCCGAGGCGATGATCACAAAATCGTACTCCCGAGTTCGCCGCTACGATTTAGCGCCACTCAAATTGGGACGGCCAAAAGCCGAGCGTTGTGCATCTCCCTACTAATCTCTGTTCGTACAACAAAACTCCGGAAGGGCGACAGCTGTTTTAGTGGCAACTGCGCTTGCGTCTATCGCCTGTGCTAATTCTCACAGAGCACAAAACTATCGAAGAAAATCGTAACAATATCTTAATACCCTAAAAAGGATTGTCGGGACTATCTGATAAATCAGAAGGCGAAAATGACTCTGATCGATTACTCAGTCGGCGTGTGGTTGACTCTTACTTTACACGCCTACCTCTTGGTGAAGACGGACTTTTTCAACGGCAGAAAAGATATGTTTGGGGCATCGGTACGGAGAGGACCGCACACAAAACCTATGGTATATTTTTATTAATAATCTTTTCAATTCCCATACCTAAGACGTCAATGCTCCGAAACAAACTAAAGTTCTTTTTGGGTTCTTCATAATTTACAATAATCCCCGTATTTCAATTCACAAGGGTCAAAGTGAGGTTAAGTGACGTAATTTAATGTCATCTTTCTCCCAATACGATAACCTAGACGTATCGCGATGTTGTAGAATCGAATTTACAATATATATTCTGTTAATTTCAGGGTGATAAAAAGTAATAAAGGAACATCAGTGAATTAGAAAAAACCTGTACCGTCGAGACTCGGACCGAAGGAACATTCGTCGATTTAGACGAATTTCAAGATCTTCATAGGATGTGAAAGAAATCGGTACAGTGAAATGTAAAATTGTATATTTACTTGAAGGAAAAAAAAAAAAAAAAAAAAAAAAAAACCAATTTTTTTTCAATCAACATCAATGGGGAGGAATCCGAGTATCATGAATAAATATATAGAAGAATAGCGTATGATACACAAAGTTTTTGTACATTTCGACATCCTTCTCTCGTTCTTTGTGTCCCTATTAATGGTTATTACAGATGCAAAATTCCGAGAGTTGCAGCGTACCGTTACTCTTGTCCTCCAAGCTTCGGCTGCTCCATCTATAAAGATTGATTAAAATCCATTCTATTCATTTTTTGAAAAATATTTTTCTTGTTTTTTGTTTTTTGTAAAAAGTATTACAGGTACTCAAGGATTAGGATGGAAAAAAAAAACGAAGAAAAAAAAAATTCGAGACGTCGAGTATTTTGACTTTCAGAGTATATTTGTCTTTTTACAAATTTTTCCGTAGTCTCCTCTAGAGCGTGGACAACAACGGGCCGACGACCACAGCGTATCTCTTATGTAGCATGTATAATGTGTGCAATCGTATGTGCAGTTATTATGTGATCCAAAAAATGCGTTAATATATTACACGTGCGCGTACTGCCGAAAGCCGAATTCGTATTTTCTTCTTTTTTTTTTTTTTTTTTATTTCTTTTTTTGTTTTTGTTTGTATATTATTTCGACAATGAAAACGAAGGCGTGGCTGTTTCCTCGACGATGACGGGTGACGGGGGGGAGGGGGAGGGGGTGTGGGGTGCTTGTCGATACGATGACGAGATTTTTTTTTTTTTTTTTTTTTTCCGATGTCGAAGGTGGTGTCAGCGCCTGATGTTTTCCGCAAGTCAACGCGCACGAATCCACAGAGTTTCCTTTCTTATTTTATATTTCACACGAACGCGCGCACACACGCACACATTCACGCGGACACACAGCCATTTATATCCTAAAATTAATTCAACAGTAAACGGAGTCTATGCCCCGTGGGTACGGTGAAAGAAAAAAATAAATTTTTATTCGTTATTCGATTAATTATTATTACGTAACGAGAAAATAGGGAAACAAAAAATAAGACGAGAAACTCTGAGATTTTGTCGATCGTGTCATTTCGTGACTTCGGCAATCGCTCGAAGATGTCACACTCGCGTCGAGGCGAAATCTTTATTATTTTTTTTCTTTTTCCCGGAAGTATACCGGAAGACACAGAAGTTTTTTTTTTCCTTTTCAATACATCTTATAAGAGTAAAATCTGTGAAAGATTCGTCTCTTGTGTTAACGACGAGACTGAAATCTTCGAGCCGCGTTTCGTTTCAAACCGCCGTATCTATCGAGATCGCTCGTGGTTTCGGACATATAACTTTATCTAGCTAATTACTTAATGTAAACGTGATAATTATTTCAAAAATTCAATCTCTGTTCTCCCTCGTTATCGTCGATAAGATATAATAATGATATGGAACACGGCACAATGATCAACTGGTGATATACAATTTAGTCGGTCTCTCCTCACTTTCTCATCCTTTCACAATCTTTCGGTATTTTTTTTGCGGATTTTTTTTTTCTGCCTCTCGCTATCTCTTCATCGTCATCATCTGTTAAATTCTCCTTAGCTAATTAATCGTTAGAGTGGCTTACACTTACAATATTCTTTCTCACATTCACAAACCTTACGCTCGTCGTCTCTTGCGCTCTTACGCTCTCGTCTATCTATTTGTTATCCGTTTTATTCATTTTTTTTTTCATTCTTTCACCGCTCGATCACACTTCGTTACTTCGCGGTTCAGTGGTCACCTATCTAACGCCTAAACAAATTCGATCCATCTAATTAATCAACGGCTTACTGGCGAAGAAACTCGGTTGCCCCTTTGTTTTTTTTTTTTCATGAAAAATGAATGAAATTTTTCCTTCTCGTTTGCATTTTTTTTTTTTTTCGCAATCAGCACATCTTTCCCGATGGGACCCGGAAGTCCTGTACGCTATAACCAGAAACATTAATTCGCAAATTCGAGTTGAGTCTAAGAATCTATTATTGATTATCCATCCGATC
Source organism: Buathra laborator (assembly GCA_934046635.1). Taxonomy (NCBI): domain Eukaryota; kingdom Metazoa; phylum Arthropoda; class Insecta; order Hymenoptera; family Ichneumonidae; genus Buathra; species Buathra laborator. The sequence goes on from OW203892.1 coordinate 17,681,189, forward strand.
GGAAATATTCGTCGATCTCGAATTATTAATAAATTTTCACATTGCTGTTTTACGATTGTACTGTCGATTGTCGATGAACTATTAAAACTCTGCCACGATCGTGCAGTCGATAATATCGATGGGCGGGGGGACGGTGGGAGGGGTTTTTTGTTTTTTGTTTTTTTTTTTTTACAGAAAAATATAATATCCATCAATTTTTCGTTTTTATTAACTGGAAGAACGCGCCGGAAAGATGCGTGATTAATCGCGAACCGGTTTTTAACGGAAACTCTTGCGAACAGCACCGCGGCAAGCTTTGTTTCCCGTTTTCTTTGGCTCATTCTCAATCGACATAAATTTCCGATTCGACGGACTATCATGCGTTTTATTTACAAAAAAAAATGTTTAATAGATTCTTTCGACTTCTCGAGATCCGCAGCTGGTAGTTGCCGATGGGAAAACGATGGTTGCTTCCGGAGTTAAATGTTTAGAAGAAATACTATAGAAAAATTGGTAACGAATTCGATTTTCTCCTTCGTCTTTCTTCTTCGTCTTCTAAGGATTCGTAATATCTAACAACCTGACATTTGGTTTCAGCGAGTTAATTGTCCTATGATAATTGTGAAGAATTTAATTAATGGAAATTCCATCTTATCTCGTTTCGTCTATCATTAAAATTCCGACTCATTCGAAACGACAGAATACAAATGGGCCAACGGGGGTTCCACGAAATCGCGACGAATAGACACGAGGTTTTTTTTTTCACATTCAGAGAGGACGAACTGCGTTATGTAATTAGAGATACGTTTTCTAGACGGAATTAATCGGAATAAACACAATAAACTCGATACCGATACGTAACACGTATTAGAGAGAGGAGCGGGTGTGATGGGAGATTGTTCGACGACTCGGTTCATCCGTGTCGGCGAACAAAGGAAAACCACGAGAGTTTTGTTTTTTATTTTGTTTTTTTTTTTTTGTTTTTTTTTTTCGTTTAAAAGCAATTTCTAAACGGCGTCTCTGGTTTACTCGTATTTGTGTCGAATGTGCGTGTTTTTTTTTTTTTTTTTCTTTTCATCCCGGAATATTTTATTATATTTCACAATTACTTTTCTCGTTTCGACATGATTTTGGAAATATGATTGATGACGCTCTTTCGGGGGAGAGGTGTATTAAGGATCGAGGGCTCGTGGATCGGTGGGGGTGGCTTGCGCATCGGCGTGCAGTGGATATTTTTGTTTTTTATCTTTGCATAAAAAATTTTTTTTTTGTTTTTTTTTCGTCAACAATGGTAAATAACGCTCTCCGTGGGAGATGAACGATTTTCAACTCCTCAGTTATTTAGTTACTTTTTTGTTTTTGTTTTTTTTTTCGTTTTTTTGTTTTGTTTTCAATAAACACGCAATCATCGCATGTATACGGCACAATAATATTTTAAGATAATAATTAACACGCGAAACCGGTCTCACAAAAAAATGTCCCATTGGTATATATTAACACGATTAAAGGACTCATTACGCATTTTACTTCTGCTTTTTACTCGTTTGTCTCTCATTTTTTTTTTTTTTTGTTCTCTGTTTAACTGGTTTTTTTTTTCTTCGCTTACTCACGAAACACAAACATTCCGTCGTTTTATTATTATTTTATTAGGTACAATTACATACGCGTCATGCGATTTTTTTTTGTTTTTTTTTTTTTTTCTTTTTCAAGCATAGTATTGTCAACAGTTGTGTATATATTTTCATTTTTTTTTAACCATTCTCACGAGCTCTTTTCTCACTTCTCTTTGTTTCTTGTCTCGACGAGATTTTCCTTTCGCTACACATTTTCGATCGGCTGTTTCATTAAGTTCGGCTTGATTTTTTTTTCTCTGGTAACGCGATCGTCGCAAAAGTCGGCACGTTCTCTGTTTTATTTTTTTTTTTTACTTATTCTCAAAATACGAGCATTTCGATAATTTTAGTCACTTTGAATATTCAAGACGATGAAAGCTATGAGAAAACATTTGACGTTTGAACGTAAAAACAACTTTGTTTAACATCTAAATCGAATGAGTGTATATATTGCTGGATTTATGTGCCAACTTTCCACACTTTTGCGTCTGAGACGCGTTACCATTCGCGTTACGACACTTCCGTTTTATTTTATTTTACTTTGTTTTTGTTTTTTTTTTAATTTCAATACCCTCACCACAACCTTGCAAGCGCGCAGTCCAGTTTAGTTTTTTTTCGTTTTGGTTTTTTTGTTGTTTGTTTTCGCTATTATTGCAGATCGTGTAATCCAATCTCCTAACGCTCACACCCCGAGACTACTTCGGACGATATTAAATGTAGACGGAGAATAGAAATCGTTAATGCCTTTTTAAAAGAGAAAAATACTGTTGCTACCGGAAGTCGTGTTTTACTCGATTTTTTTTCCATGTGTGTTTCACGTGTGTTTATGTATATATCGTTTCAAATGTTTCTGGTATGCGATTTCGTGTTTTTAATGTTATTATTTTGTTGCTATGATTGACGCCTCGGCATCGCACTGTTCGTGTATGTCGACAAGTGGAATGCGTGTTTTTCTTTTTAATTAACTTTTTTTTTTTTTTTTTCATTATCTTTCATTGTAAGGGGTAATTATCACAGAATACACGAGATATTTTTTTTTGTATCTTTTTCCATAAGCTTACGAAGATATTAATTCAAGCGGAGATAAGGAGGAAAAATTGGTGACCCGTCCCGTCGACGTCGCGGTCGGAAATATATGTCCTTTCGAGAAAAAAAAAAATTAGAAAAAAAAAAACATACAATTGCCTCGTTCTACTCGCACTACTTTTCTTTTTCTTTCGCGTTTTTGTAATTAATCCACATTCGTCTGATAACTATTCACGATATTCTAGAATCGACTAATAATCGTTAGTAGTGAAAAGTTTCGAACAACGCAATCCGTTAAATCGTGTAGTTATCCCGGGAGAGCTGCTTTCCACGCAAATTCATTTAACGTTTTTGTTTTTTTTTTTCGTTTTCTTTTGGTAAATTCATACTAAGTGGATGTTGTTCTTGTTTGGTTTTTTTTTTTTTTTTCTCTTTTTTGGTTTATTATCTTTCAATAAAAGAATCGCGCTGGCGCGGTTCTGGGTTCATCGGCATCGAGGAGTCTCCGAGCGATCGATCGATGGACGATCAAGAAATGCTAATTTACTTGATTTTTGTTTTTGTTTTCCTTCGACGATCGCTCGTCGACCACTCGATTACCTCCGACCGAGACTCGACCTACATTCACCACACACCGCAGTCAGACTCTTACGATCTCCGATTTACCCCGACTTAATTATTACGAATAAGAACATACTTTACAATTACGATATTTAATTAAATATGCCCTATTATACTAGCGGCCGCCGGTTACCGAATGACGTTCAGCAACGGCGGCCTATTGGTCGTACGCAATGCTACAATATTTTTAAACTTGGTATTAGAAAAAACACTCCGTCCTCAACAAATTCACGTATCTACAGTCAATGACATCGCGGGGGGAGGTCCACGCCGTCGACGCGATCTAAGCGACAAATCGCGCGGCGGGGACGTCTATCCCTTAATATTTTGTTTTATCCATGTTTATTTCTTTTTTTTTTTCATTTTGTAACTCATTTTATTCGTCTTGTTTTATTTTTATTTTATTTTTTCATCGACTCAATCATTCTTTTTCGCTTTGTTTGTTTTTTGCTTTTTTTTTTCTTTTAGTTTAAATTATTTAATGCGCTTGGACAATGGGCTGTATCACGAACCCATTCACATTGTTTTTTTTTTTTTTCGTGTCTTTCGATTATTTTATTTATTTCGTCGCGCAACAATACCGGAAATAACGATCGTCCCCAATGTCCATTCTCGCCGCGGATAGATCGCATTTCCGAAATTATTGCGCAACGCGATTTTATTTATCGTTTAACTGTAACGTTCGACAACGATCTCCAATCGTTATCTCGCGGTGGATCACAGTCTCCGCTTGTTTGAGTTTCTTCGATCTCTTTCGGCACAAAGAGACTCGAGATATTTGTAATTTTCGGTTGGCGTCGGAGAAGCGCGAAAGGTCTTCATTCGTTAACTCGCTCCTTTATCTTTTTTTTTTTTCTTTCCCGAAAAAAAAAATCCGGTCGATCGAGCGCCATTTTTTTTTCTAGCGCCCAATCGATCCCGAAGTTTCGATACTTCCGGTTCATCTGGATTAACTCGTCGTTATTTCGTTGTCTCCACTTTCCTTATTCAGGCTCTTTCGAAGCTTGAGAGGGAAGTTTCGGCTTCGTTTTTCGTTTTATTTATTTTTTTCGTATTTTTTTTTCTTCATCGTAATAGGTTTTTTTTCTTTATTTATCCCGTTCTGCGAACACTTCAGGTCGGATTTGGCAATGGATTTTCCTGCCTTATGTCACTCTTCAATTTAACGAATTCCTTGGCAACCTCGTCGTTGTTTCTCTGCGACAATATTCGCAATATCGTCCAACCGGTTTCGTCCATCTGTATGCGCTTTCCGAGCGATAACCACGTGGCGCAAGAACCGTCTTCCACGATGTTCTTCAATTGAAGAACCGCAACACCGACGAGCCGGTCTTCGCGTGCGAAACAGTAATCCTTCACGCATATGTGGAGCTCGAAGAAGTCCAACTCTTGTTGCTCGTTTCCGATAATGCTGATCGAGAAAGATATCAAAATATGAGAGTCAATCGAATCCATACGACGATTCTTTCATTGGTATCGAAAAAAAAGCAATACTTCGACGAATACTCACAAATGGAAAGTTTCGTTGAACTTTGGCGACCAGTTGTTGCTCTTCGATTTAGTTGCGTATTTCCTCTTCTTCTCGGCGAGGTGAGGTCCGATTAGATTGACTTCGACGAAAGGTCTGAACATCCCCGTCGCTATCGCCCACTTGAGATCGTTCGCGGCGACAACTGCAATTTTTTTTTTTGTTATTCATAAAATTCCCTTCGTGTATTCAAATACAATCGGCGCTTAGAATAAAGTTAACAGAGACGGAGAAAAAAAAAAAAAGCAAAACAAATTGCGTACCTTTGACGGTGACTTTTTGTTCTCCGGTTCCAGGATGCGTGAAGAGATCGACCTGAACGCTCAGCTCTCCCACGGAACCTCCGTCAGTTCCCACGGTATCTGAAAAAAAATCGTTAGGTCAGAAAAAAAAATAATTCCAACAATGCGCGTAATTCAGGCGATACCCTAATGGTGAATCTACGAATAATCCGCTTCTATCCACTCATTCTATTCTTCCTAAGGTGTCTATTGGAGTTTCTATAGTCCCTTATTCTAAATTATCGAGCAAACTACATGCTCTATTGCTAATTATTATGCGGCAGCGTTTGTTGCGTAAATGCATCCCAAGTACGCGTGATTTCCGGTGCAGAACATCTTCGTTTCGGTGATATAAGACGTTCGATCTTATTTCATGATGAACGATAGTGATCTATGCTTTTAAAAAATAGTAAAAAAAAAATATAACAACAGCATGACGTGCTATTGGCGTATATACAGTTAAAATAATAATACTGCGTCAATGGATATTTGGGATGATTGATGTGGATGTTTGTGTCGCCTTCGACGAAAAAGGCTCTCAGCGGAATCAGCAACAGCAGCGGCAACGATTTCAGCGCTCTTGTTACATTTCTAGAATTTTTTTATCACAACTATTTTCATTGCGATTCGAATCGCGAACGATGCAGGAACAAAATAGATATTCCAATGAGAAAGTATCGTCGTCGAATCGAATCGCAAAAGTCGTTCGGGTAAAATGCAACAAGTTTCAACTATGTCGAGCTATGGAGCTATGAGTGTCTATGCGTCGTAAAAGCTTTTTTTTTGTAATTTTTTTTTTCGGTCTCAGAGTGCGTGGTCTCTGGTACCTTGTCGACTCTCTTGACGGAGAGGAGGCTTGCTCTGGCGCAGGGGCTCCTCGAGGCCCTCCATGCCCTCGGCGCCCTCCCCTTCGTCCGCTCTCTCGCTGCTCATCGAGCGCTGACGCTGACGCAACGTTGACGGATCGTTCAGCGGCACTGTACCCCGACAATCATCATTTTATCGTCATTGCCCGAAAAAAACACAATGGTACGCGTAGCTTTGTTTGTTTTTTTTTTTCGACGCCTTTCGAAAAATCGGGAAATACTGTTTTTCGATTTTTTTTTTATGCTTTGATTTTTGCGTTCGCGATGTTATCTTGCATTTTTTTTATTTTTTCTAAAAATAAGTATATACGCTGAAAGAACTATCGAGTTACTTTAGCTTTACTTACTCTGATTGACTTGCGACGTAACGAACGTTTTGATAAGCGTATCCGTCGTCTGCGTGTATAAACTCAAAGCGTAACGAAGACTCTGAAGCTCCGGAGATTTTTCGAGGAAATTCTTCTTCAAGCCGCTACCGCCCGCGTGGAAATATTGCTTTATCGTGTCGAGAGCGACTTCCAGCACGGCGCACTGCTTCGGTGACAAGTTCTTCTCAACTTCCTTCGAAATATCCTGAAAAAAAAAAAAAAAATACATGAGATTCCATTAATCAACTTCTGCGCGAAAAACGACTATTTCGCGTGTTTACGCGATCGGAAAAATTTGCGAGACGCACCATTACACCACTGAGAGCGTTCTTAACGTCGGGCTTTCCGGCCATATGATTCTTGAACAGTCGCGACATATCCTCGATCTTCGCATTTGCCGCGAGATTCTTCGCGTTGTCGGTCAAATTTTTGAACATTATCTGCACAGAGTAAACGAGAAAATTATTATAAAAAACGGTATAAAATAGAAGGGTATCCGATGGTTTCATCAGCAGAGATTTAAATTTTCCACCGGACTTACACTCTTATCCGTCATCGGTGGCAAAACGACTGTTTTTTCAAGAATCCTCATGACTATCTTCCACAATTCCTTTAGCAATCTCTTAAGCACAGTTTTCTCGCAACTTTGGGCGTAAAGTGATAAACTGCCGTCTAGCAGATCCATCAAAGGCTCCAAAACATCGTCCGCCTCGACGGCGACTTGATTCGCCTGACTCGGCTGCGAGGCGCCCACTTGTCCGCCTCCCTTTATCGCCAGAAGACGAACACCGAGCGCCTGTACCGAGTCCGTTATTCTTGGCTCCAGACTCTTCGCGAATAGTATCGCGAGATCGTCGAGTGCGCTGTTCAATTGTTGCTGAAGATCATTTAATATATTTGCAGCGTCCTCCTCGAGTTTATCACCGCCCATGGACTCGAACATTTTTTCCAATTGGACGCGAAGCTGTTGGATATTGTTCATCAGGATGCAGGCCTAAAAAAATGCAAGAAAAATTCCATTAAAATTGCACAGTCCATTTGGTCGATAAAAACGATTTACGTGGTATTTTTTTTCTTTTTTTTACTCACGATTCTCTCATCTTTGAGATGAGCAGGAAACTCTTTCTTCACTATATCGGCGTATGACACCAATACCTTGACGATAGTCTTTGCGAATCTCTTCATGTACCTCTTCCAGATTTCAGGATCCGGACAGTCGAGCTTCGAGACCACGTCGAAGCATTGTGTCAACTGAGTGAAGACATCCACCACCGAGACACTGAATAACGCGTGTTCGCTGCTTTTTTGGAACTGAAGGTACGAAAAAACGGATTAGAAACAATCACTAGTTTTTTACGAGTTGAAAAAAACAAAAAATTTAAATTAAGATGCAATCAAGTCGATGACTAAGATTTTGAAAACTGTTTATTCACTTTTTAATCGGGAAAGTCGCGAAAAAGTATGGCGAATATAGATGAAAGAATTTCTACTTTAAACAGAATGAAATGTATAGCAATGAATTTGCAGAAAATCAACTCAATTTACGACAACAAATTCATAGGCATATTTTTCCTCCGTTTTTATGAAATCAAATTTGTAACTGTAGTTAAATCTTCACGAATAAAATCTCATTTTGTTTTTCGATAAATATTTTACGAGTTTACAGGAATGAATTTAAGATAATAGATACTCGTCGTTTACAAATTCGACCCATTCGTTTATGAAAAATAGAAAAAAAAAGTACCGAGTAACGGCATTAAGTAAACGTTTCTTCCAATTGATAATATAAATACAAAAAAAAAAATTTCGACAAATGCCTGAATCGCACTGCGTAAAAATGTGATGTTGGATTTATAGGCTTAAACTGAGTTACTTCTCAGTATATTCAATGATACAGTTTATGTACATAAAGTACCGAATTTATAATCAATATCCACGATACTTCACACAAGTTTTTCATTTCAAACGTTTACAAAAACTATCTGAATCCTCAGTACGCGATTGACTTGATTACCGAGAAAACTATCATTAAGATTGATCAACTTACGCCATCCTTCATATCCCTATTGAAGGCACCGTGTAGATATTCGAGTGAAACATCGTCGTTCTCGTTAAGCCATTGCATAACGAAGGGTTCGAACCACGACGGATAATCAGGCACTCGATCCTTGTAATTCGGCACGTCTTTGACATACTTTTCGTGCAACGATTTAACTTTGAAGTGGAGATTCATGTACTCCGAAGATTTGCACAATCTGTGTTGTTCGTGTTCCTCGAGGGCGTATTTCATATCGATGGCGAACAGAGTCCAAAGTGTTTCGGCTGATAGTTGACCGATGTTCAATTCCTGGGGAAATTGATTGAGCACCGGTCCGTAGCCTTTAACATCCTCGTCGATAACCGCGGCAATGAGATCTATCAGATTGCGCCAAAATAGCAAAGAATCCAAACTCGGTCCGTGATCTTCCGGGCCGCGTTTCGCCTCATTCGGATCCGACTGATAGTCGCGATTGAACAACTCGTAACAATGTTCGAAGAGAAATTGATAGGTCGATCGAAGACAAGCCTTCACGCAGTCCTTTACAACAGTACTCGCGCGCGGTGGACTCGAGAGCTCCTGAACTTTCATACGGAAGAACGTAATGCTCGTCAAAAGATCGACTGTACTCTTCAGATCCTGTAGCTTCTCTTTGCTCGACGCCGGGAAGTTGTTACGATACATCGATAGATCTATCCTCAGAGAATTGTGCAACTGATCCAACAGCTTCACGAACTTTTCTTTCTGAAATTTTCAACGACATTTCATGAATAAATCGCGAATAACATTTCTATTGGCCGTCTCTACCACTTTTGGTTATATTTCTAAGATATTTAGAAAAAAACTAAAAAAAAAAATCTACACGATTGCCGGGTTTGTGGCGTCGCGACCTCGAGACAAAAGTATCGGGAAATTTATCCAGCATCCGTGTAAACCTCTGACAATGATCGATGCTGCGGCAATTCGTATCGTTAAGTCAACTCGAGAAATCGACGGTAAAAAAAAAGATGCGAGGAGTAGAAGCCGTTGTTTGTCTGAATTGCAAACTTTGCGGGAAATTTTCCTTTTTTTTTTCTTGTATGCTTTTCTCTATCCCTCGAATCGCGCTGAAGTCACGTCGTCTTGTTTATTGCCGGATCGCATGCGAACGCATCTTCCGGATTACGCGGAAGCGTGTGAAAGATGCCAATCGAGAGGACGGAATCAGATGAAAAATATACAGCGCAGGAGAAATGTTTGATAATAAAAAATGTAAGAAAAGAAATAAGGAAGATTGAGAGGAGAGAGAAAAATTGCCAATCGGAAATAGATGAGGGTAGAGGATGAATCGCGGTACGTTATCCCGAAGTCGGATCTTTTTGATCGCATGGATTAACTTAACGCCCAGATGAATCGACTGAAAGAACACGATATTCTCAATGATATCATCGATAATTCAACCTTTCGCAGTGTCGAGTCCACTCTCGATATCATTTTTATCACGATTATTGTCCATTATTGGAAAACTCGTCAGTATTAACATTCGGAGAACGAAAAATATCAAAATCATACATTTTTTAGATCGTCCGAAGCGGCTGACGAAAAAAAAGAAAAATCACTACAATTTCTCAGCGTTGAAATAAAAAGGCTTATAAAAATGATTTGTAGACGCGAGACAATCTGATACAACAAAAAAACCCCCGTAGACACTATCATCCACTCTGAAAGTATATTCTCATCGTTCAAAAGAAAACGAGAGGAGTGAAAAAAAGAGCTCGTGACTCTGCGTAGGAAACTGAAAAAGTGGCTTGTTGCTGGCCCGGCGCTTGGAAAGAATTTCCCAGTAGGCAGGTTGTCTCGACGTTCATCCATTATCACGACCGCAGAGGCAGACCCTCTCTCTGTCTTTCTGGCTTTTTCGTCTTTCGCAACGAGGGAATAAAATAATATAACGACTACGCTGCCTTCAGTCGAGCTGTGGGTGTGTGAGAGAGTTTTGGGGATCCGAAGAGTGGAAATGGAGATTCCGATTAAACGAATTGCCGTGAAATCCGAATAAAGACAAAGAATAATGTGTATCCCGGAGTCATCGCGTTGAAGAATCACCGATAATTGATCGAGTTGGATTCGTTTAACGTCGGTCAGACGAGAGAGAGTCTGTTGCGAAAGGGCTCTATGTCTTTCGGTCGGCCACCTGCGGGCGGATGCGATGCTGGTGGTCTAATGGCGCAGGGTGATCCACGGGAATGAGTCGAAGCGGCGAGCTGCCATGTAGAGGGAAGAAGAACGAAATTGATAGGGTTGGAATGCGCACGGGAAGGGTGTTGCTGTCGAGAGAGCCGGAGAGTGGTGTACTGTAACACCGAATAGAGGGCTGAACCGTCCGGGACTCGAATAACGAATGGACCACGAGGTCTCAGGAAATTGCACGAGCATTTCTCAGTCTCGTGCATCCCTCGCTACCCCCGCGGGGTTATCTTCTCTTCTCATTCTCATTCTCGCAGACCCTCCCTTGGCACCTTTCTCTCGCGCTATACCTATACGCGTTTCCTCTCTTACACAAGGAGATTTCTTGTTCTCTGCGGAAACTCCGTCTCTCGCTCTCGAGGAAACAACTGTGTCGTCTCTAAAGGACCGTCAACTTACCCCGAAGTTGCTTGCCGCGAATCTATCACTCGCCGAAACCGCTGAACTCGCTGTTGTGTGAGCGTAGTAAGCGTTTATATTTGCCAGGAGGGTTGACATCACCGCTGGTACGCCTGGACACAGGTACTTTGTCGATAGACAGTGAAAGTGCCTGGAAAAAAAAAATACAAATATTGCGAGATACAATTTTTCATGACAAGTTAATAAGCTATTAAATCGAAGGATCTAAAAAAAAATGTTGGCTTTGACGAATTTTTCTCGTCGAACGCGAATGCGCCAACGGTTTTCTTCCGAACTTTAACGAGACATTGAAAACGGCAACAAAATTATTTTACTCATATTAAGTTTTTGCTTTTTGTTCGCAAGTTCGTTGAGAATAAAGCGAAATTTTTCGATTTTCCGAATTTTTTTTAAATTATGTTTTCTTTTTTTTTTTTTTTTCAGGTAAGAAAAAATGATATACTAACGTCATAGCTTGATAGATGCTCTCGATGCCGTAGCGCATCGCAAACTCGTCAACGAGTTCCTCTCCAGGTGGATCGAAGTAAATTTTCCAAGCGTCGTCGCCCTTTGCCTGTGGCAGCGTCACCATACCGCCGTTTTCCTCGCAGAGACTGTGGAACAGATTCTCGTGAAGGCACGTGTACTGGACGTGATAAGGAGCGACCTTTTCCTCTCCTTTGATTTCCACGCTTATATGCAGTCTTATTGCTCCCGAAACAGCGCTCTTGTCTGTGCGTTTCTCGAGATTGTACCAAACGTCCATTTCGCCGCTCAACGTTCGCACCTCGATTATCGTTTGTCCGAGAAAATCGTCGCTTTCCCTCGTCAATTTTTGACGAAGCTTCGATTTCAAATCGTTGTCCTCGTCCCATACTCGGACCTTTATCCGATCGGACGAGTTGTGACACTCGCTGCATGAAAAAACAATCGAAATTCATTAATTAACACCGAAAAAAAAAAAAAAAAAAAAATGTAATTAATCAATTTTTCAACTTACAAGTAAAACTTCTCGTGCCACACGGGATTGAGTTCCTGAGGCATCGTTCTCGTTCGTTTCTTCACCTTTCCGACCTGAACGGTCACGTAGGGATCCGAAGTGCCGCTCTTGTCCTTTGCGATGAGCCCCTGCGCGCAGATCACTGCGAATATCGCGTGACAAAAATCGCCGAATTAATATCGGAAGTAAATCAACAAAACAAAAATAAAGAAAAATTCCCTACTATGTGAATAAAATAATCTCGTATTTCGTCTCGTGGTATATAAATATAGCGCAAGGGTTCAACGGCATGTGTGCAAAAATCTGCTTCGAAATGTTTTTATAATAAACAGTGGAGACGTAGGCGAGCAATTAAACGTTGAAATTCGGTAACGAAATCCCGTCTGTTGTAACATAAAATTTATTGCTTCGAGTTGCGGGTCCCCTGAGCGTAATTCGAATGCGAGCTTTCGAGAAGCTCTCACAGCCGCGGCTTCTACTACAGGATTTCGCGCTGGTGTCGCTATGTACAGTCGCATCCTCTCTCTGCCCAGCAAATAGGAATTACGAGTTTCGTAACTGGGGCTTCGCCAGCGTGGCGACGCGGTGCTGGACACGACGATGGCTACTATAAAACTTTACTGTCGGTCATTCGAATTAGTGCCGAACCAAAACTATACGCAGCCCGGAACTCCTCGACGAGTCCAGAAACTCACGAATCCTTCCGGTGTTTTCTATATGCGTTTAATCGACAATTCCACTCGATTAAATGTCTGCCGTCACCCTTGCGCGATACTCCACGGACGCGAGAGAAAATAAATTACTTCGGTAATTTACTCTCTTAAGCTATTTCTTCTTATTTTTTATTCTAACTTCACGACGCTCTGTGTCTTGGAATGTGTATTTGCTCGTGTATTTAATTAGTTTAGTCACAGTGAGCCATAAGGAAAATTAAGTTCAGCGTCGAATCACCGAAAAGGGAGTCGTAGACTCTAATTGCGGTGCGCTGCGTAATAAATAATTTCGCAGCAGCCAACTTTGACTGCGATAAGTAGAAACGGTCGACATTAGTCAGACAAAAAATATTTACCCATTTCCCTTATGTCCACAATTTTTTTAAAATAATGATATATGAATTCAATCCTTTGACTCTCAATAATTTTCGTAAAAAAAACAAAATTATTTTTTGAAATTATTATTATTTTTTTTTCATCCAAATTATTTATGAGTCAAACGATCGAATAATGAAAAATGATCATGCAAATAATCGTAGAAAAAAAAGGACCCACCAACCATTGAAACACCGGGACACTTAAACATCGTAAAACGTCGATTCATAATTTATATATACATATGTATAGACTGAGTGTATTCTGTGTTACCAGCCATCTCGTAAGCGTGCAAAAGCTCGGCGGTGATATATATATATGTATATATATCCATATATAACAAATAAACAACGGATTTGTTACAAATATCATTAATATCGAACGTTATAAATATCAACGGTACAGACATATATATATGTGTGAATGATGTGCGTGATGCGTGCCGTGATTCGGTATCATATAGAAGGGTTATATAATACCAATTGTGTAGGTACAGATCAGTAGGTACAGAAAAGACGGACAGTAACATCCATGCCATGCTACGAACGTTATTGTTTTTTTTTTCTTAGTTCGAACGTTCGTCAATCCTTTGTCGTCCTGAGCCCTCAGATCTTTCCGGGATGTTCATTGCCTTTGGCAATCATTGCCTTGAGGCAATTTTTTTTTTTTTTTTTAGCTATCGTCGAGTCATCGTCAACACGACGAAACATTCCCAAAGTCCGCGTCAAGTTCGTCCGTATGTTCCGTTCGTATTTCTTCGTTGCTTTGTCCCGTCAATAGTGTTCTCATTTTTTTTTTTTTTTTTTTTTTTATCGTGTAGTATGTCTATACGTGTGTCCAACGATGTAGCAATGTTTCATTGGCTCTACTGTGATTGAACTGTTACGCGTTTTTAATCGATTTTACTCACTCGTGTGATATCCGTGTGTTATACGTACGTGTGATTTTATGTGTGTGTCGTGTCGTGTGTACGGGCGTACGAAATCGCGTTAAGGGATTGTTATCGATATACCGGAGGCGACAATCGCCGGGTGGCAGTCAATCCGGATTGGAGACATAGATATAGGCCGGTTAGATCGATTACATCGGAATCTCTCGGAATCGTCGATGTTTCACATTCGTCATTGGTACCTTTTTCATTAAAGTCCGATTGACATTTGACAAAAGATCGCCAGCGAGAATTGTTATCGCTGCTCGATTGCCTTTTTTTTTTTTTCTTTTCTGATTTTTTTTTCCCGAATTTTCATTTTTTTTTTCTTTCTTTTTTCATTTACTCTCGACATTTTTACGAGAAGGAACTTTATGGCATTTTGGCGAAACTACGCGAACCGAAAAGGGAGGCCACAAAGAACAAAGTTCATAAACGCTTTGTCGCGTCTCGAATTTTGCCTCCCCTCGGACGCGAACTCTGCAGCTGACTCTACTGCCGAATGCAGAGAGCCTCGTAGTGGCCATATATTTATATATACAGATATATTAATTTGTGCTCAGTGAATCAAGACATTTGATTACTGGAGCGGAAACGGAAGTGGCGCCAACTGTTACTCCCTCAACAATTTCAATTCTCACCCGCCCTTTTCACATGGATTCGCGGGGCAGCGAGAGTTTTGTTTCGACCAGAAAGCGCTCGGAGATTTTCACGCTCTTAAAAGTTTCGCCGGGCTTTTTGGCGAGCCGAAATAATTACGGTTACCGAAGTTTTGTTTTTCTCGCTTATTTTATCGCAATTAATCTTCGGGCTCTCCGGGTTCGTTGTCTAATTAAGCGAAATAGTATCGCGAAAGTTTCATCTCTCAACTTTGCGAAAAAGGATAATTCAGATAAATATAACTTGTATCGAGAAAAAAAAAAAAATTGGAAAGAAATTTTTTTGTGAGTTAAGAGAAACAAAAGAACGTTATCGAGACACGGAAGTTTCTTTTTATCAGTGACTCGATGCTTTCTCACGGCCCTCGGTAATTATATTAATGACTGCAGGTCACAGGGGGGGTTGCAAAAAGAAAATAAGTTTTGTGCGAAGAAGTAGAGAGGAAGTAAGCAAGAGCGATGGGCAGTCAAGGGGCATTTAAAACAACCCGACTTGATGGATTGACGACGAGTTTAATAATTTTAAAGGGTAATTTAAATGCACCTGCAACAACAACCACCCCCTTTCCTCCCAGTCACTTGCGTTCCCGTGCTCTCTTCACAAACGAGGAGACCGTGAGAGGCTCACCCCAGGCCACTTTGTCTACCGTCAACGACGAGAGCGGCTTCCTTCTGTTTATCGATCTTCTTGTTCGCTTACACGGGGTCAGACGGTTGTGTACCCCTCTTATATTTCTCTCAACTATCCCCCTTTAACGTCAGGACTCGAGTGGGTGCGCGCGCTCGCGATATCGTGGGTTACACCGAGACTCACCGTGGTTGAGTTTTACAGGGAGCAGACGTATCTTTGCGGTGCATTTACAGTTATTAACTGTATTTCAAGTCCCTCCGTTCCAATGAACGATACGTAACGCAGCACTCCGTCTCGTGAAGAATTCGTCAAGTGGAAATATCGCTGCTCGCAAAAACGCTTTAAGTAGGTTTAACCGTGCAATTGCTTGTGTGTGCTTCTGACGAAAGACCGGTGGGAATATGGAACAGATTTTTTTTCAAAACTGGTCGATGAGCATTAAACCATTACCAGGGTGCAGCTTACTTTGATACTTCAACCCTTTGAATAATTTTGTGATTTCGCGTTTATTAGAGTCATTTTGATTTTTTTTTTTTCAATTTTTCTTCTCAAAAGATTAAAAAAATGCAATATGTTAGTTTGAAAAAAATAATGAATACAACATTTTCAAATACGCATATTTGGCAATAATTAAGGATGCAGTGATTTCAGGCAAAATAGAGTGTTTTTTGTTTTTTTTTTATAAAAAACATCGTATTACTGGTCCCATGCCATTGTCTATTTGGGAATAATGTTTTACTCATGTGAAAAAAATTCGAGACCCTAATATTAATTATTGCAGAAGTGTGATTATTTTAATTGAAAAAATTATATCTAAAATGATCGTACCCTTTCCATACGTTGTTGTATTTTTTCCCCATAATTCGGAAATCGATACAAATTTTTCATAATATTTTTTTTTATTGATAGGAAAAAATAAAACACGCTTTTTAACCTGAATTTTCCGATCCCTCCGATGAATTGTGTAATTTAAAAGAAGTACAGTATCTCAATATAAAACCAGATATTTGAAACCATCGTAACGATGCAGCAATTCGAAAACTGTTGTAGAAATAATTTAAAAAATGTTGAGTCCAATACACGATTTTTACAGCCACGAAAGTATTACAGCAAGTAGAAGAATATTAAAAAGAAAAGAAATCTTTTCTGTAATCGTGTTCCATTTTCGTATCCAGTTTCATATTCCCAACAAATTCAACGAGCTAAGTACAGACAAAGTATACCGGCTTTACATTTTATGTACCGACTAATCTGTATAGACTGCAATTGCCAAGAGCGACATAAATACTCGTGTAAAGAACAGGCGGAAGATGCCGGAGTTCCGCGGAGCACGTAAAGCACAACCCGCCCATTTATTTTCTCTTATTTGCGAGAAAGAAACTCTGGTCTACTATGCCCATGGAGCCCGAGCTTTTCTCTCGGATCGCGGCAGATTATAAGAAGAAACGTTGTAATGGGTTTAACTCGAGTGCCGGAGCGTATTCGCGAAAGGATGAAAGGACAAGGGAAGGGGTTGGGGGGGGGGGGGGGGTTTAAGGGAATTCGGGGAAAGAGGAAGTGCGGCAAGGGTAGTAAGAGAAAGAGAGCAAGTTGACGAAAGGGTTGGGTGCCGAGGGCAGGTACGTCGGTTACGCGAGGGAGGGGGTTGTGCAGACGACTCTGCCGGGCCCACGGATGGCGCTGCACTTGGCTGTACGTTGAACTATCGATCTCGCGGACGCATTCGCATGGAAAGTTGGTGCAGTTCAACGAGAGAAGCGTCGGTCGGGTTTCTGCGTTTTCGTATCTACGAGGCAGCGGGAACGATTATATAGACAGGGGTACAGGACAGGCGCAAGTATACAGTTATACTCGGAGCGATGCTCCCACGAGAGGCTTCCGACAGGATCGCATATAATACGCTTGCCACCGTCTCGTTTTCGTCTGACCCTTGCCCAGCTGTACCTACTCTGCCTCTGCACGGAATATACACCCGATGACCGAGTTTGCGCACTCGCAAACGAATCTCCTTCCGGTCTCACAGTTATCAGCACCTCGCAGGATATACAATGTTAATTGAAAATGAAAATCTCGCGCAACCCTTGTTAATGTTGGAAGTCTTTTTATATACATACATTTTTTTTCTCGACCACGCGAACCGTAACCTCGAACTTTTTTCATTTCCTTTTTCATAAACGTTTGTTTTTTTTTATCAGAGAGCCTTTAATATGCGTTGACGTGTCAAAGGTGTAAGAAAAAAAAGTGAAGGAACTAAACTCCGAGCAGACGTGGGTCCGGTGGACTACTGCACGTTTCTGGTCGGACTTTAATTATTTAACTTCACATGTGCCCCCTTTTTCAATGTTATATATATAGAAAGGTGTCGGTGTCGTTAGCGTATTTATAGATTGTTGAGCCGTAATTGTTTTGCACGTAAATCGATAGTTAGAGAGTGAATAGATAGATAGAAACAGAGTGAGGTGATATTTGTGGACGAGAAATATTTGTGGTTCGTAAATGAGTGATATTTTTTTTCTTTTTATATACAAAATTATTTTTTGTTCTTTGTTTTTTTTTTTTTTTTGTGGTTAGTATTTTTAGTTAGTCTCATTTTCTATAGTATAGTCAGTATTCGTGGTTGGTCACCTGTAATGGCGATCTTGCATGACCACTTGCTGGTGCCCTCGAGAACGATGAGCTCTGCCTGCTCGAGGCTGTCTATGTGGGTATCCGGGTCGACTGAAAAGGTCGTGCTGAAAAGAAGACAATGACAAAAACTCGTAATCGAGCTCTACAGCGGGAGTGGGATAACAAGCCAGCAGGATATTACGACCTCCGGGGCCCACGCCGTGACGATCTTGAAGATCTTGAGCGATGCGCGTTTCGCTTTGCAGCAACGCCTTCCGACGATTTTCCTATCCGAAGCTCTCCCAATAGTAAAATAAAAGTGAAACGAAAAAAAAAAAGAAAATGCCAATAATCGTAAAGCTTATCTAAAACTATTCTGCACGGGATTAATCGATAAACTTCCGTACAACGAAATTAACTATTATGGTTCCTCGCAATCGCCATGGAGCCAAGTCTCGTCAGAACTACAAATCAATGAACAAAGTCCTGCTATAAAAAAAAAAAAGAAAAAGAATGTATCAAAGATGCTATAGTATCGTTAAAAAAATAACCTCAATGAAATAAGATGATTGAAGACAAGCGATAAAACGATTTGTGTGTTGAAAGCTCCGATTCATTTTTTTTTTTTTTTTTTCGAAATTGATACGTTCATAAGTTGAAGAATGATCGAGGAGAGAGGCGTCGCTCGAAAGTTATTAGATTAAAGCAACAGTACGTCGTTCTCTTTACTCTCTTTCTATAGTCTATTCCGAAGTGTCGGACCGCGATTAGGTTCTTATAGCACAAGCGTGATAAGACCACCTGTTAGCGTAGCGTAGAAAGAGAAAGGATAGCGGAGAACGATAGTGGAATTAACATCGCGATGGCGAGCGGAGGGGTTGGGAGGGTTGAGTGGAATTGCGGGAGTGTTGCACACCGCGGTCAGGGGCGGGGGATGAGAGTTCACTCGTTTCCCAGTCAGTCTTTCAGCTAGTAGTAGCGGCAGTAAGCGTCAGCCAACCCCGCCAGCAGCTCGAATCGGCCGTCGGGCTGTCGGCCCGGAATAAGAAAACTTGTTGCTCGTCGTCGTCGACGTCGTAGCTCTCTCTCTACTCGCCTAGCATAGACCTCTGGCTTAAACATGGCGCAACGCCAAGTTCTCGACTTGCACCCTATGCTGTCCGAAGGAATAATGCAACGGCCTTGTCGTGCTGTGCGAATCCTATACTACGCCACTGTACATTATACCACAAGACTAATACGAGGCCAACCTACTAGCCGTATTACGAGGGGCAAACGAAAGTGCTTGCGTTAGCAGCGATAACCCACCGGGGAATCTCTTGATTTAGCTCTCGTGAGCGCTACTCATACGAATCGTTGAAACCCACAAATAATTCTCAGAAAATCGCTATCATCATTCTCCATTTATTCCCGAGAAAACTTGGAATGGAATCTCCGATAAGATCGACGCCGGCAATTCTTGCCAACGAAAAAAACAAAAATAATCTCCATTCTCGAGTGTTCTGTACTCTCGAATATTTTTCCAAGCGTCTCGAGAAATCGTCTTGCATAATTCATTCTACGATTACAATAACGACTGGGGGGACGGGATGCGAAAAAATTGCGAGAGTATGATTGATGCTAGAAACTTCGCGGAAGTTTGGGGTCTACTGAATGAAAAAAGAAAAAAGGCATTATTGTCGACGAGTTTCGTTGAAGTTCTTGTATTTCACTTCGGGCTGAGGAGAGCCACAGGTGGAGTGTTCGCAAGAGTACGAAGCGATCGTCGTCCATATCAAAGAGACGGGAGGTGACCGAGCGATCCGAAGTTGCATAGCGGTTGTACGATGTATACAGATATATATATAGCGCAAGAGCCTTAATCGAGAATCGATCTTTTCGTCTTCGTACCCCTCCGTCCTGGTGCACGAACTGTTATCTCGAGTTCATCGTGTGCTGCTTGCACATGCAAACCACACGAAGCCGCGTCAGAGGGATGAACGGATGTTGGGCACGTGGGATCGTTAAACCGTTCCCCTGGTATCTCGCTCCCCCTTCCCCTCTCCCTACTTCTGCTATCACAGGTGGTTGGTAGATTGCTTTCGAGACCGGGCTTGAGGCGGCTACATAGTTCGTATAACCTCACAGTCGTGTCTCGGGAATTGTCCGATCCAAAACAAACCGGGTGACCGAAGCTCAGACAAGAACACGATAGAGAAACGGCGGAGAGTGGCCAAAAGGGACGGAGAGAGGTTCGCACGAGAGACATGCAAGGGTTGCACTTTCGCAAATGGAAGAGACACCGCGGATGCACGTAACAGACAACAAGTTGTCGCGTGGTTTTAATGGACTTTCGATCGAATTTCTGATAAGGGAATCCCGGGTGAAGCACCGGTCGGAAGAAGGCGCGATGGAATATTAAACGCACGGCATGGATAAGAGCGAAACGTTGTCCTCGCGGTGCGTGGATAGGAAAGTGGCTATGAATGTTCGAGAATGAAGCCACTTGCGATGCCAAACCTTGATGAAACGAAGCACGATCTCCGGGGACTCATTAGCGGGTTTCGTTACTGCGAAACTGAAGTAGAACGTCGGTTGATTTCATCAAAAAGGGAACGACCTCAATTGGGGTCATTTCGTGTTTAGTGAAAAATAGGAGCGAATTAAATTTTCATGATCCGCGCGAAGTATGTGTATTGGATAGTTATTTCTGTGGGTATAGGACGACTGAATAAATAGCAATGTAGTCGTGGTTTTCGATCGATTTTGGAATTTCTTAGCGCGCGTATTTGCACGGGGAAGAAATAAGGATGAATGATGTTTGTCGAGTGGAATCGACTTTAACCCTTCGTCAGCACACTGAGGATTTGAAGGTACAGGCGACATGGAAATTTTTAAAAAATTTCTACGTTTTTACATTTTTATTATCTAATATTATTAATATTTGACTGAACCATTGCGTTGTGCAGTATACACCGTAAAAATTTGACCTGATCATTTTTTTAATTATTTTTAATACTTTGAAAATCTAATGGAGAATGAAAAAAAAAAGAAATTGCTGAGAATGTAATGTAAAGGTATTGGAAGTTTTTATGCACAAACTGGTGCATTACATTTAATGTACAGTTACGATGAAAAATTAATGTGTGGTTCGTTACAAATCGTAAATATAGTTTACTCTGAATAATTTACTTTAATTTCTCTGTAAAAGTACATTCATTTTTCATCACCATTGCACATTAAATCTGATGTACCAGTTTATGCATGAAAACTTCCAGTATCAGTAAATTTTATTTATTATTATTTTTTTTGTTACAGTGGAAACTTCAGATCCTCAGTATAAATAGCGGAGATTTTTTGTTGTTGTAATTATACTCAAATATTTCTAATTATTTTAGTTTCCATGTGTCCATTTTTCCCCGCTTTCCCCTATTCTTCTCGGTGTTCAATGAACAACGCTAGTAGATTGGGATTTCATGTATCAGACATATTGGCTCGTCATTAGGAGCGATATTTGCAAAGTAGCTAATGGGATATAGAATAGTTTGGAAAATACAGATAAGTACAGTATGATATCGTACCAAAAAGATGCAACGCATGTCTTGACTGTGTTTTACGTCCGAGCGCCTTGCGATACATTCCTGAGGGAACGAGAGCTTCGATCTCCAAAGATTTATGCGGGCTAACAAAGGTTTTATTCTTCTTCGAAATTACATCGTCGATAGATATATTGCGTAGCAGCGAACGGCCTTAATCGATCGGCTATCGGGGTCAGTTCTACACCGTAGTTCCGAGATTTACGCCAATAGAATTCCATAGAATTCGCGCGAATAAAAGAACCGGATGCCGTTGTCGTATAAAAAGTTCACCGTTATTAGGGTCGCGATCTATTGAAGTTTCCTCGTTTCTCGATGATGCCGTTGTCGCCGCCGAGAGTCATATGGAACATACTAACGGCGCGCCGGGGGAAACGCGTAACTATACTCGAGGGTAGCGAAGTCTTATCGATTTACGAAGGAACGACGAGAGAGACAGAATTTCCACGGGTTCCAACGGCGGTTGTTGTTAAGGAGAATAGGAGCAGACACGAGCGTTTCCGACGACACGCAATTGCAGTAAATAGAGGCACACGCGCCATTTCATTACAGCTACTGGCCTCGAAGGAGAAATACCCTGAATTACTGTGCACAGTTCTCTCGCCCGAGTACGTTATTTAATCTTCAATTTCCTGAGAGCTTCTTCATCGCCTTTGGTTCAAACGGAGGGGGAGATGCTGAGTATTCCACCAATGGAAATGTGTAAACGCCGTGAATTCGAGGGGTCGAGAGAAGGTGTTTGAGTACTTTGACCACTGGGGAGGGTTGTCCCGCCACACGGTTGATAAGGGGAGAAACTGAGAGATAGACTGAGTAATGGAAGCCCCGGAGCGAGATTGTTGCATGCCCCAGTGACGGAGAAGCTCTCTTGCGACGGCCGTGAGGGAACCCGCTGACACGACACTGCCGATTATCAATTTGCTACACGAGAAGTTTAGACGTACTTACATAAAGACGTAATACGCAACGTTCAATGTAAACATCCCATTATCCGATTAAATGCTTCTCCGTACACGAGAAATTGTTGATTGAAATGGAGGCAGAGGAATTAAATGTCTGACTATAACGGGCGTGACTACTGCGGAAGGGCTTCTAAACACTTAAATTCTACTCCAATTGTCCGAGCATTTCTCATGTTGAGTAGATTTTACCAGAGAACAATGGACATTGTGGACCAGCGATATTCAATGCACCGACTGGCGAGCTGTATTGTCCGATGCGAGATGGTACATGCAGATAGAACAGGTGCTCGTGAAGTTGAAGACAGAAAATAACGGAGAGTGAAGTAGATTTTGTGTCTATGGCTTTTACTGTTTACGAATACCTTGAATAAGGTAATAAGCATAATATCCGACTACGCGAATGCTATGAGCTGACGTGCCGAATACATATTAGGATGAAACAATGCATATTGCGAACCGACGGGCTGTTGAAACTACTGATTGGCATTCGTATTGTTCGATGGAACGTTTCGATGCACAGGTATACGAAACACTGTGCCGTAACGCGAATCTAACTGTCGGATGAATTACGAATTAAGGTTAATTGCATGTCTGGCCAACGCAGCCGTTTCTACTTGCGCAACGACTTGCTAACTTTCGAGGATTTGCTGTTGAAAAAGCGAGATACTGTTTCTCGTGATAAAAAAATGTTTAAACAGCAAACTATATTTCTTTGCTTGAAATAAAATGAGTTTTTAAGTACTTTAGTGCATCGAAATTCTTGCTAAAGTCGAAAGTGTACGACTGTAATGGGGTCCATTATCACTGAAACAGCGTTTGCGCAATTGTCAGGCAGATGGGCTATTAAACAAGTTGTTCGAAATGCTTGGTTACACATGTAAACTACGCTGAGATAGCAGACAAGTGTGGCTCAACGGTTATCGCGTCAAATGAATTCAATGGTACGGATTATTAGAGCCACTAAAAGGAATGCTGGTACGCGGCGAAAATCTCACGACGAGTACTTAAAGTTGTGCGAGAGAGAGAGAGAGAGATGAAGACGGCGAGAAGGGCTCGAAAACGAGAACCGCCCGTCGAGAATGTTTCACAACGAGTACTTTGGCTCACTATCACTGCGACACGAGGACTCGTTTTCCCGGTGTGCGTTTCGAAGTGGCGGAGATCGTTGAGTTTCAAGATGCGGCACCAACCGCACACATCGTCTATTTGTATCCGCAGTGTAAACTTAGCGAGAGTCGATTACAACCTAATTGTTTCGATGTAACGAAAAACATCGTAGCGCAAACTAATCGAAGAGTAATCGTGTTACGCGCTAATTAACCCTCTCTGGAACAACAAAGTCCTATCGAAAATACAATTTTGCAGAATAAAAAATCTGCTCGTACCAATGCAACCAACTTAACGTGGACGAAATTTTCGATGAATTCGGGTCGAAGCAGCGGTTGAATCCGCGTAAAACGTATTCATTGCATACAGCCGTATATTCGTCCGCAGCGGGAGAAAAAAAAATCGTAATTTGCACATACACACCACTTCAAGACACGCAACAACAAACTACTGCAGCTTGGCGCGAAAATATTCCGCGTGACACACAATATATATTTCAGATGCTGAGGAGAGGAAAAAAAAAATTAAAGATTCGGTAGTAAAGAAAAAATGAAATTTGGTAATAAACAATGAGACAGACAGCTTGGAATGGTAGTATAGTGTGGAGTACCAAAAAAAAAAAATCGAAAGACAGAGGCAAATTAACGAAAGGATGGTAACAGCCATTTATCAACGAACAGCAAGGGTTGCACGTGGGCGCGATTCGGGATCGGCTGTAAATAATTTTATCACGATATAGTATGATAAAAATTAATAAAATAAATAAATAAGGAAATAAATAGATATCATAATTAATGAAAGATACAGCGACACAGAAAAACATTGACTATTGACGTGGGTTATTACAAGAGCTGCACAGCCGCCGGGCAAAATTCGTCGATCGAACGGAAAGCTTTTTCGTATAATTGTAATTATTGCGTCATTATATTACGTGGCTTATCTTGTAGGACAATTAACAGTTATCACAACGAAAATATCGAGTAACAAATATATATATCAAATGTAACAATTGATTTGTATAGTATGTATTATGTATGGATGGGGTTTTTTTTCGCGTCTTTTTTTTATATATATAAAAATATACGTGTAAATTATTGTTACACGGGAGAGGACACATCGAGAGTCGACAAACCTGTTATGGCGATCTTCGCGGACCATTTGCTGGTACCGTCCAGTACCGACTGCTTCACGGACGTCATGTGGCCAATATGATTCTTGTCGTCGACCCCGAAGACTGACCTAAACTCCGACGAGATTCACATGTAGACTGACTAAATTCTACATAATCCCGCATATTGAAATTTTTTCTATATCTTCTATCTTTGTTTTTTTCCATCTCGAGCGAAACGGTATTTCTTCGGAAGAAAATGTTCTTCACGTATTTCGAAAGAAATACAAGAATAATAGGGGTATTGCGAAACGCAACTGAATATCGGTATATCGTGCGCGCGAATTTCCGCATTTGTTCGCAGCATTGCCGAGCGAAGAATGATCTCACAGGGAAAAATACACACGGGGGTGTAGGCACGGAAAAATGCAATCTACCGAGCGTACTCCGGCGAATTAAATATTTAACCCCCGAGAACCCGTTCGCGGCTATCCGTGCGGTATCGCGCGCGAACGAACTGTTGTCGGACAATGAAGAGAGAACAAAAAAATATGATAAATAAAAAAGGAACGTGTTTTCATCGTGTTTTTTTTCTTTTTTTTTTCAACACAATGCATGTCATGGCGAATTTAACTGAATGAGTTTGCACTGCCATCTCTCGAGAAATTTATCGTATGTGACTACGAAGGAAAATTCAAGTAATAACGGTATGAAGGGTTGGATGGCAAAGATTATGCTTACGTCGCTGTTCAGGTACCCGAGACACGCCGCGAACGTTACGACTATCGATACATCGATATTGGGTCACTGAGCACTGAAGATAGTCTTCGGTGTTCTCGTGGCTAATAATATGCGCTCGTTGCTCTCACGTGTACGAAGATATCACGTCGTTAACCTTCGATTGTCCAAACCGGAAGTTGCTCTACAATATCTCGCGCTTCTCATATTTTTTTCAACATAAAACTGATCGTTCGATTTTAGAATGAAAAAAAAATCGACATATTTATTTCGTCCATTAATCGCTTAATCACGCGTTCGCTTTTCTATTGTTTCCGATTATAAAGGAGAGCTGAACGAAAGGGCTATTCAACGCAACCAGAGCAAAGCCGACAAATTGTTGAGAACATATTTGAAACATTTGCCAAAATTTAACAACCATTGGGATCGAATTTGAGAAAACATTTGAAACAAAAAAAAATTGTGCACATTGCAAATGTAATCTGCTTTTTTCAAATTTAATATCAGTTTTGTCGATATTACAATTAAATTTTCTCTATCAAATTTTATGTCAGCTTTATTCAAAATTTCGGTTTATTTTTTTTTTCAAACTGTTTTTAAATTAAAAAAAAAAATGCATCGTAATTTTTTTCAAATAATTCGATTTAAAAAATTGTCATTGTTTCCGTGTGTCTATTCTGCGTCACTCTCCCCTGCAACGCCTCTCTTTGGTCGGCACACGACTCGAGTGGGGATCTACTTTTTTATGCGCACGCGCTATTGACCCTCTAATTTCAACAGATCCTCACCATACATAGCTCTGCTGCGGCGTTTGTGTACTTTACATCCCCGATCATGATTGCCGCGCGACATAGGTGCATATAATTTCGGTAATTAGCTGGCAAAGCTTGGATGCGAGAGGCCCGAGTGCCTCCGCAGCTGGGCATTCGAAAACGAGAGAGCCATTGGGATATACCGCTCGCGTTGGTGGTGCATTAACCGCGACGTTGATTGGCCGATGGCACCGTACCAAAATTCGATTCTCGAGAGTCAACGGGAGAGTAAGGGCTTTCCGAGCTATCGGCCCCAAACGAGTTGGCGAGAGCAACGACGGGGGGAGGACTAGAAACGAGTGAAAAAAAAAGTCTTCGACAATTTCGAGTGTAAATAAGCGCCAAAGAGAATTAACTGGAATTTTTTTTTCCCCTCGTTTACATAAGACGCAAAAGTTTACGTAAATTTATTCGAAGTTTCGCGAGTTTTTCGACGAATTGAGCTGTCGAATTAATTTTGAAAGTATAACGAAACGTCGCTTCTCGTTACCATTGATTAATAATGTATCGTTGCGATTTATCACCCTCCGAGATTCAATTATCAATTGTCGCGCATTACGATTCACCGCGAGAAACGTAATTTTCAACGTTTGTCGATCAACGCCTGCCACCCTCTCGATTATATAACGTTTGCCGTTTATTTCGTCGATGAAGCGATAACGAGGCCATTTACGAAATCTCTCGCGTCGACAAGCAATCGGTTAAAATTCGCGTGGCGTTAACGAATATCAGAGTCAGTCGTTTACAGTATACACATGGAACTCGAGATGAAAATTTGCGTCGATCGTTGGACGGCGATAAATTCGTTACGATTCGTCGTGTTCGGAGAATAGATTGAAGTGATTTATTTACCTTTTTTTTTAACGCTCGCTTCGTCGAACCTCTGAGCGTTGAGTTTATTTTATTTTCTTTTTTTTTTTTTCATTATTTTCTGTTGCATTTTATTTTACTCTTCTCCGCGCGTTGTTGAACCCGAAAACGCGTAACGCACTAACGCACGAATGTGCGATGGTTGCGTGCAGCGAGAGAAGCAATCATTCGAGTTTATGAGGGGGAAACACGGTCGGGAAAATGCGGCAATTCTATTTTAACAACGTCGTGAAAAATTGTTACATTCCGGAGTAGAAAATTGCCGCTGCCTTTAATTTACAACGCGAAATTTTCTGCTTTATACTGAAAAAAAAAAAAAAAACCGACTCGGGAAAATTATATCCGGCAAGGACCTTCGACCTTTCTTTGAACTTTCGCATCTCGTCGGGGGTCTCTATTCTTTTTTTTTGTCCCGTTATAATCCTCGCTGTTTCATACTCGAGTCCATGCAGTCGGCCGCGAGAAATTTTCACGAGGGGTTGCTAATCTTCGCATATACGGAACACGTTAGTCCAAGAAAAATTATTTTACGAGGCCATTCTAGTTGCTCGTTCGCTCCCGCCCTCTCGGCGCGACGCGTTGAAAAAACCCTTAAAATTCATTTGCATAAGAATCAGCGATATACCGAAGTAATAACAGTAATATCTGTTTTTCCAGAGTAACAAAAAAAATCTCATTTTAAAGTCAATTCGCGCTGTACGTCGAAAAATTCAATGAAACTCTCCGTTTAATTGTTATTGAATAATTCTCATCTCTCGCGGTTTGATAACTGAATATTCCGATCTTTGATTAAAGTGATATCCCATCGCCAGGAACAATTATTATCTCGATTTTCGTTGTTGTTTTTTTTTTCCGCATTTCAACGAGTATTTATTATTCCGCCGCAAAGTTCAGCGAGGTTCGTTCGAGCATAAGGTTAGTCTCGCGCAACCGGATATCCGATAATTTTTAATTGAAACCCCCATCAGTTATCGCGCGTGTACGATGAAAATATATATATATAGTCATGTAGTCGAGATATCGGAGTATCGTGTTATCGATAACGAGTATGTTGCAACCCCACGGTGCGTATTTAACACGAGGTGAATTTTACGTTCGAACGTGACTTCCGGAAGAAATGTGGCTCGGGGTGAACGATACAGCGCGGGTTGGGTATACCGGTCAGACCGATATCGACGTGCCGAGCTCTCGATCCCGACCGGCTCTCCTCCTCTTTCACCCCGTTGAATAAGTTAAATCTTTCGAAGTCGTGCGCGTTCGCCGATAACCCACTGTACACTTCCTATATACGAGACCCGTTCGATCTCTTTCGTTCTGTTTACCAAACTCGACCTCCGGTGTACTCTCGCTGTGTGTGTATTCACTCTTTATATTAATCAAAGTTACCTCGTCGAACGAAGGTCTCGTACTGTTCTACAATTTACGAATTCGAGTACCCGCGGCGCGTTCATTATCCATTCGGCGAGGGCGCGTGTATTTCTGTGTAAAACAACTTGAATTATCGACGAAGATGTGCGGAGAGCGGTATTTTCCCTCGTGTCGCCCGAACGATCGCGAAGGCATCATCCCCTTCGACCTAATTTCGTTTCAGTGACCGCGAACGATCGATGACAAAGAATTATCGAGATTGTTTTTATTTTTTTTCCTTTTTTTTTTTTCGTCTGATGCAAGGAATGGATGAAAGGCAACAGAGTCGAATTGACGCGCGGAAAGCGACGCTATCGCGTTTTTGGTGTCGGGACGGCGTGCCGACGTGAGAATCGATAACGATCGATACAAGGTAACTACTGGAGTTCCTCATTCAATTCTCTAACTCACTTTCTATCTACCGGGAGCTTTCGCCAACTCGACGTACCGCGTAAACTTTTTTTTTTTCTTTTTCAAATCTATATATATATATGTGTAACCTGTTTGAAATCGCGTGCCAACATCCCCGCGACTCTCTATATCGATCACCTGTCGAATGGGGCACTTGGCGTGCGCCATGGATAATAAAACGGAGAGAAATAAGGTAGTTAAAACAGTGGAGAAAAAAAAAAACTGCACGTTGATAAACAGTAAGGGTAGTATAGAGAATTAAAAAAAAAAAAAACAAATCGACTGGACTCACCGGATGAGTTCGAAGATTTCTGGCTTCTCCCGTTCCCGTTGCTTCATTCTTTCCTTCATCGCCGTTATTATGCTGTTCGCCTTGTCTTCTGCCCCGTGCTTCGAACTCTTCTCCGCCGCACCTGGTGAATTTTCATTTGCGAAAAAAAAAAATGGAGAAAAAGACAATACAAGAACGATTAATACCACCAACTTTATCATCATTTCTCTTCGTACCGTGAGGTGTGTTAAATGCATTGCTAAATGAACGAAAGTAAAAACTATTGGATAACTGCGTTACAATTTACTTCGTCATTGTAGTCGTCGACTATGCTGTACGGTATTTAGTTTGAGGCATAATTTCGAAGCTCTCCCGGCCGCGTCGCTCTGTGAACTTTTTAGCGTGTTAATTACTGTACACTTCTCCACGAGCGAATGAGACAATTCGTGGCGTTTCGTCGAGGTGGTCCCTGTTCTCGGGGTACCAACGGCGCGACCATTAAGCCGGTTTTGTCTGTCTCGTGAGCTTCCGGCTTCTGTGCGATAAAACCCCACCGTCCTCAACTACTCTCGCTATTTCGCAAACCTCTTTTTCGGCTGCGTTCTAATTTTCCGGTAGGTTTTACGGAATCTCGTGTACCGAAAAAAAAAAAAAAAAAATACACGGTTCCCGAAGCTCCGACGCCTCTTTACACCTGCCGGAGGCTCGACGATACCCCCGTCTGTCTATGTTGTCACATCGGAAATTATTCGAGGTCGAAGCGTTCCGAATAGATACCGCGAAAGAAGTTGTAATAATTCGCAATCCATTTCAACGGAACGAAAATTGCACGGACTGTTGAAAAACAAACGATCCATCAACGCGAATTCTTTGCGGAGATATAACAAAAAAATTTACCGCGTCGGCTTGTAACCTTTTTTTATTTTTGGTTGCTTGTAATTCTTTATTGATCGATGCGATTCTCAACCCTCTGAAACTCGACTGTCATCATCGTGCATCATAATTTCTCGTAAAAACGAACATTTCTGCTAAATAAAAAAAATTGCAATCCCGAAAAAGTTGAGATAATTAAATATTTTTTTTTATTAATTAAAAATTGTTATATAGATTCGTTTATCGTTTAATGAAAAAGTTCGTCGAAGTGAATTTGATGACAAATCACAAAATTGGAAATGCGACGAAGTGGGCGACTATAAAATACGACAGAGTAAGCGATAAAAAATTAATTGTTGTTGAAAAATTATTTTTTTCCGAAAAGTCAAGATTTTTCGTGTCTTTAAACGACGATACCTTCGTTTTCCGGTGGAGTATCGAGCTAATCGAGATGCCTTTCGTCATATACGGCAAAAAATACAAAAGATAGATCCGGAGTCACCGTTTTTTTTCTGCAGTTGAAGGACGTTGAAAAATTACAAAAAAAAATAAAAAGCATAACCCTTGCAATTTTTTTTGCTTCATATTAAAGGGCTTCTAAGAATAAATCAGTAAAAAAATGTTACGTCCACTGACATTACCGATAAATAATAGACCAACAAAACACGGATTTTTGTTCATTCACAGCGTTATTATCAATGGACCACGCGACGATATTAAATTCAAGATATTATAATTAAAACCAATATATTTAACACGACCCGACAGGAAACGAGACTTTCATGGTTGGCTGTGCCGCCGCTTACTAATTACGGATTAATTGAATGTTAACGTTACAACTCGGCAAACGACATCGTCCCGTCAGACTTCTTAACGAGACATGTATCATCTCTACTATCGCAATCCTATGCCTTATCTCTGCCACCGGTCTGTGACTCTCGGCGCGAAGTTCTCGTAGTTTCTAAGTGATATCGCCCTTTATACCCATCTCTCTGTACCAATTAACACGCAGCTTAGTAACTACGAGGTTTTCCGAGCGGAAAATTAATTATTTCTCTACACTCCGGTAGGGAAGGGAAGGGGGGAGGGGGGGGGGGGGAGAGATATCTTCACAATTCATGAGATACGTACATCACCGGGTCCTACGCTCTACCAGACATCGCTCGCCTAACAGCTCGGTGACATTTACTCCGATCCGACATAATTGTTAATAGTAATTTGTTCGTTACGCTGTAAGATTAATATCCGCCTCAATGTTCGTTACGCGAATTCGCAATTAGGAAAATGAATTTTCAATGTTTCGAAGAGAGGCACTTTTTTTTTACGAGTGGAATATCGTTGCGGAAAGTAATTAACGGAAGAAGATTAACGATCAAAGTTTTCATCGAGTCGAATTTGACGCGTTGCGATCGAAAATTTTTGTATTATTAATGATCTTTGACTCGTTGAATTTTTATTTTGCACAATGAAAATCGTCGATGTATTACTGTACTGTTCTGTAGTTAGCACTTTAACGCGCAGAGTTTCCCTTTTCCCTATGAACGCGATTAATCGGCCGCTCGAATATACAACCGACGAGGAATGAGGGGGGGGGGGAGGGGGGGGGGCTAGTCTTTAATTTTACTGATTTAATTAAAGCGACGAGCGTTCGCGTGCGAGAGTTCGGGCAAAATGCCGATACGGATTTCGTGGATCCAAGCGTAAACGAACGAATGGGATTATACGAGCGTTGATATATATACCGGCGTATACACGACAGGTCTCTAACGATATTACGACGCCTGGACAATACATTGGTAAACTTTCCTTTCTCTACCTATTCAACAACGTTTATTTGTATATTAATCCTTAATGTCTAATAAAAAATACCTTCTGACAGTATAGCCGGACGACACGCATTGTAAATTGGACGCAAAATAAATAAAAACAAATTTACATTAAATTGTATATGTTAACATTGTTTTTTACTCCAAATTCATTAAAAAAACGTATTTTTAAAAAATGATATCTAAATTTATTTTTTTTAAAAGTACGATTTGAATTTTCACGATTTTTTCGGAAACAAAGTAAAAAAATTCCTACGAAAAATAAATGATGCAGTGCTCGTAGACGCGTAATGTTTCACGGTCGATATATCGAATTAAATAATTAAAACTGTTATTTTTTTTTTTTTTACTTACGTTGAAGACAGTCCGCGTTGAGTAGATCTTTGCATTTCTCGTGGCATTTGACACCGCACTCCATGCATCTTACGCCCTGACGCGCGATGCCCCATAGCAGGCCTTCGCACTCGTAGCAGTAGGTCGGGGAGGTAGCCGTCCAGGTGACAAAGTTGTGGGGTGTAGTTGACGAGATCGGGTAGATCATCGCCTGGAGGGTCTTCTTGTACACGTGCATCTTCTGCGGGTAGCATGTTCGATGCGTATCGTCAGATTTCATCGTAATAATTATATTGCATGATTCACGCACACATACGCTCCACGCACATCATTTCATTCGCATGATTATTCGAAACTTTTTCATTTTTTTAACATTCACACTTTCAGCCCCACTGACGGAGAAAAATAATAAGAAATTTTCTCACATTTGTTCCAAACATTCACACCGACATGCTGCTGTGCCGCTTTTTTTTTCAGCCAAGCTTCGCTCTCGTACCTCTACCGCTATGTGTGTGTATCGAAAAAATTCGCTTCGAGCACATATTTCCATCGACAATAACAATAAACGTATGTCGCGCGTTTCAGAGCGAGACTTTTTTTTTATTTTTATTTGTGTGCATTACAACATTCCAAAAGAAGCGAGAGAAAAAAAAGCACTCGACAAACAATGTCGACAAAACGTTTATCGATAGTTGTTTGTTACCGGACGTGTATGAACGCGCGCGATTTTCGGCACCGGAGAGAAAAGTGGCGAATACATTTTTCGCACGAGGGAATATAGTGGCCATCGCGAGTCTGCGTTCTCGGGTGCGAAGGGATGAAAATTCGATGGCGATGAAAATTTCACGAGTTTAACGCGTGACGCTTTCGCCGGGTAATTGTTGAAAATTTGAGGGAACGAGAGAAAATTTATTGTACGCAATACAAAGAGTGCGTTGGTTTTACCGTTTGATCGTTCTATTCTCGGATTATTTTGGGTCAATCGCCCATAAAACAGAAATATTGATTGTTGCATTGAATTCAGGTAATCCTTGCGGAGCGGCCGAGTAAATCGGGTGCTAACATTTTGAAAATTGTTTGAACGCGTTTCGAATGAAGAGTTTGTGTGAATTAAGATGGATCCGAATTAAAAATAGTCGCGATTTACGTAAAAATTTTTTTTTAAAATAACAACGTTGAATTTACTGAAAAAATAATTGATTTACAGAATTAATTTTGCACGGTTTTTCAGATGTCAGCTCTGTCATTTTTATTCGATTTCGACGAGCAATAGCTAATCTCACTTATCGAAATATGTTTTACGAATTCACCGAAGAATTCGTTTCATTCTTTATTCTCCGTCGGTAAGAAAGATTCAATTTTTGCTCGTAACTCTGTTTTTTTTACAACCATTTGTTTCTAATTTGTAAGCGATGAATACTGCAATAACTTCATCCCGGTTAAGAGTAGAGAATTTATCAAGAAAAAAAATGACGTTTCATTTTTCAAAAATCGAAATAAATTTCCAAATTCCACTTTCGAAAATTGTGTTAAAATGCTCGTGGATGAAATTTTAGTTAATTACGCGGATACGCGGGATGCGTCGGTGAACGCGAAAGAATGTCGTAACGTGTTGATTATGCTGTCGGCTCGAAGCGCGAATAGGAGGTCAATGAACGTATTCCGCAAAGTCATATTGGAACGAGCAAAGTGGTCTATAATATAGTTCAGGTTCTCTCACGTGCTCGTTATCGAAACACTCAATCAGCTTGCACTCCGGAGCCATACCGAGATCCGTACTATTGAATAATATATTGCGCGGTTTGATAAGTAGTCACGTTACAGGTATATGGAGACCGGTCGTATGAGTCGTAACAGTCCGGGAAAACGACGCGGACTCTCGGCTGGGGGGGCATTCGTTTTTCTCCTGAACAAACATCCCCTCCGGTTTCAGATTGTATGCTTGTAGAAACGCATACAACAGGGACGACAAACAATCATTCTTACACAATTCTCTCATCGTAACTCTCGTGTATATTATATAAACCACTCGTACTTTGATATTCGAATTTATTGGCAATCATAAAACATACACCCGGACGCGTACACACATCCCAGACGCGCACAAGACCAACATACACTCGTAGTAGATTTATCAAGCCAATGAACTTCGTGCCTGCAAATCCTAATGACATACACAGTCGAGTGTTCACAAACCATTCGCCAGGGGCTGCGGGCCAAGAGATTCCAAAGAGAAGTTACCAAAAACGGAAGAAAAGAAAGTTGAGATGTCATATGCAAACTTTGAAAAACGAGTCCCCAGATAGGAGGATCAGAGTTCGAAGAATAACTGCATTTCTCACAAGTTTCGGCTTTGAAATATGTTTTCAGACCACATTAACATCGATCTTTCCTCGAACGTTAATGCTATTTTACGAATAGTTTCGAAGCGAAGATTATTGGAGAGTTTTCAAAAAAATGATATAAAATTTATAAGTACTGATAAGTATAAGTATTGATAAGTAATTGGTAAGTTC
The DNA here is from genome assembly GCA_934046635.1 of Buathra laborator. Classification (NCBI taxonomy): domain Eukaryota; kingdom Metazoa; phylum Arthropoda; class Insecta; order Hymenoptera; family Ichneumonidae; genus Buathra; species Buathra laborator. Next base: position 17,715,856 of record OW203892.1, read on the forward strand.
GATTTGAATCCGTTGAAGTTTCGACTTCCTTTGCAATCTCATCGCGCCAAGGAGCTATTTTGATTATTTTAAGGGGGTGAAAGCCAGTGAGCCCTCTAAGAAGCTCTAATAAGTAATATCCTCGAACAAGGATAATCCCCAAGATGAATCTTTATACCCAACCGTTCTACTACTCGATTCTCCCCTGTCGTTTGATCCCCCCCCCGTCCCCAGCAGTGATTTTACGTCGATGGTTTTTCTTTTTTCGGGTAAATATTTTCCTTGGACAAGAGCCCAGCACTCCATGTGGGGGTTGGGGTGTAACTTCGTAGACGGTAGAGACCCTTCGAAAAGTCTCGAAGGACCTCCGCAAGTACTACGTGGGACTAGCGTATTACCTAACAAGCTCTAAGGATCCTCGGTCCCGGATTCACCTTCTCCAACGGATCCCAATTGTCTCTTTGTCCTAAATATATATATATATATCTCAACGACGTCGTGCTTGAACTCGACGAAATCGCAAATAATCACAAGTATACCGAGTGACTCAGATACTAAACGTATCGTTTATAAAAAAAAATAAAAAAATTCTTCAGTAATAATTATAACGCTTCAAGGATATTCGAGTAATTATTTAATTTCACTCTCATAGAAATAAATTGTATGTAAGAATATATAAAATATAGAAGTCAAAAAATTATATATAATTGTATATATATTCATATATAAATTATACTATAATTATATCATATATAAAGTTGTATATCTTGTATGTTTATATCTTAGTATAGACTTCATTTCCATGAGAGTAATATCGTCTTATGTTCACGCGATCTAAAAATTTTTTTTTTTGTAACATACAGTTCTCGATAAAAACGCATTGATCTTTTCGATGATTCGACACAAAGACGACAATTGCGAGAAAAATGCATTATCCGGAAAGAACTATGAAATGAAGAAAAGCTATTCTATTCTGATTCACCCGGTATACTGCTCGCCGCAACTCTATGATTCCCGATATACTTCGAACGCTTCGACATCTTTCTACAATGGGACTCGAAGATATTTTCTCCTGATTTTTCGCCTCTTCTAAAAAGATTTATGTATATATACAGTATAAAAAGTGTACACGTGTAAGTATTAGAGAAATCCGAAGAAAACCTTCAATCTAAACTCCGGGGACTTCACTCCTACGTGCAACCTAAGGAGCTCTAAGAATGGTTTAACGGTGCTTTTCATTTTTTTCTCTTTTTTATTTCGTTTGATCTTTTATTTTGATTTTTTTTTTGGAACTCTGTGCAAACTTTTCTCGTTTTATCTCGGTCCTTAGGCAATCCCAACGAGTATCGATCGTTTTTTATTTTTTTTCTTTTCGTATAGGAGTTTCGGCGCGTTGACTCGGCACTAAGCTCGTAGCTCCAAGTGCACCTACTCTACGTACTGGGAGGTTCGAGTGGGTGGTTTCTGAAGGGGGCAAGAGAGAGTGTTTAAGCATCGATCCGCTAAAAAGCACTAGAGTGGTAACGTGTCAGGACTCATGTAGGATGTTACTCGTTCGCAACGGACACTTTCGCTTCGCGTCTATTTTTTTTTCTCTCCGCCTCGCAATCAGTTCATAGATAATTTATCTGTTCTTTTAATTCGCGGTGATCGAGGAACGTCCTACGTGAGTAAAATCTTAGTGACTGTTACAATTTTAATCCTGACGCAAAGTTGCATTGCGAAAAAACGATCGAACGATCGCGAAACAACAATTGATCGACAAATTGAGATCGAGAAAAAAAAAAAAAAAATTTGGATAATCGTGAGGATGGAAATAATTGAAAAAAATGTAATAAACTTTTGCACGATCACTCGATGTCTCGCGAATACGATACATTTTTTTCACAATCGACAAATTCCGTGCTGATTACTTTGAGATTTACTGCGCGACCTTGTCCTTCCTTAACATACTTTACGTTATTCCTATGTATGTATATATATATATTCGAGTGATCCTATTCTGTACATTATTTTATGTACACAATGTGGTGCGATTCTGGCATTTACTCCACTACTACACTCTCGCCTATGTAGTTATATGACATTATGTATAGAGTTATGTATGACGTTATGGTAATCACGTAAAAAATGTGCCTATTTTTTTTTTTATTATTAAATATTAATAAACTTATGCATTCGCACGTACGATCATATAGTATGTATAGTAGATGCTTCCTCGCTATTTTTATGCTCGCTAAGTTGATGATGATTTGTTTTTTTTTTTTTTTTTTTTCTATGTTCGCTACACGTTGCTTTCATAAAGATAGTATAATAAAATGTGAAAAATAGAGAAACGGAAAAGACAGGTGGATAGATCGAGAGATTAAAGAGAATAAGAGGGATAGCGATAGTTGCAGACCGAAACGTAGCGAGAGACAGACAGATAGATAGAAGGAAAGTAAAGGAAAGTGTAGAAGAGAAAGAGACAAAGTAATAGACAGACAGAAGAGCAAGAGCCAGTGTGTGAGAGACAGACAGAAGAGAAGAGAAGAGAAGAGAGAGAGAGAGAGACAGAGGCTGAGCCACACTTACGTGAAAGAAAATAGCGTGGAAATGAGGATAAAATGGCAGCACGGTAGATATGGAAAAGAAAAGAGAGTTCAAAGGTTAAATTTAACCCGTTCGTCGAATGTGCCCCCATTTAGTCGCAGGCAAATCTCGTTGAACGGGCGATCGTTAAATTTTTCAGCTTTCCTACCCTCAGACGCGAGGGTTGGAGGACCAAAAATTTTCATTTACACCATTATAATTATAGGATACTCTCGAATACAAAAAAAAAAAAAAATTGCTCAATTCCTTCGTTTTTTTTTCTTAGTAAGTATTGGATAAACAGCTACGGAGTATCATCGATTTTTGCTCGTAAACACAACTTCACTAAATATTATCTCAATATATCATCACTCTTGATATCAAACACGAGCGTACTAACGGTCAACCCCTCGGATATTTTTTTTTTTCCGTTTTTACTCCTTGCGATTTCGCACGCGATGCTGTTTTCTCGCGAGGGTGACGGGCAGCCGGCATATTCGAGGATAACTAAAAAACAAATAACTCGCGGACTTGGCGCTGCCACCGTTACCCTCGCTGCGGCCTGTAGCTTCATTGTATATAGCATTATAATACGTGAGGATAATTTATTTCTGGGCAAATCTCGACGCAGGCCTAACGGCCTTGCCATTTGCATTTTTATCATTTAACCGCGGCGCGCATGCTATTCCTAATCGTTATCGTTACATATTTCAAGAAAACAAAAAATAATCGTGAAGATTAACTATAAAGGGTTCTCAGCTGCGGCCTATTATAGTTTTTTTTTTCTTTTTTTTTTTTCGTTTATAGGGACCATAGGGACAATTATATTATTTATTTAATTCAATTGCTTCGAATTTCTTTATCGTTCAATGGTATTGACCGATGTTGATTTTTTTTTTTTTTTTTTTCATTGTTATTCCTATGAAAAGAATTCTGGACAAAAGCCAAAGACACATCGAGAAAATAACGCTTCTTAATTACTAAAGTACGAGTCCTTACCAGCTCCTCGTCGTTCAAAGTTGCTCTCGGTACGGCCGATGTCAGCCCTGCGTTGCTCCTCTTCGTCGCTGCCATCGTCTGAGAAAAGATATAGATTAGTGTTCGAGTGATGAAAAGGCTTCATTTCGTTAATATTATTTACAGAGACAGTGTGTGTGAAATAGAAAGAGACGAGGTGTTGGATCGGTGGACGAAAGAAGAGAAGAGAAGAAGAAGAAGAAGAAGTAGAAGAAGTTTAAAGTAGTAGTTAATAGTAGTAATTAAACAGTGGCAAAGAAAACCATCAAATGATACTAAATTTTCACTGACTGTAGATATATACTAAAACAAAAATTTAATTACATATTCAATTATTAAAAAAAAAAAATCCGCCAAAAATAAGAAAAATACTGTCGAGCAAATCAACAACTCGAATTACCACACAATGATCAACACACTTAGATATTTCTTATCGATTAATCATCGTGTAATGTGTATGTACAATAAAAAGACGATCGACGACAAATCTATCGAATGTACATACGAAGATATATTTACACGGGACACGCGTCATTAAAATTAATCTATAAAAAAAAAAAGAAAATCACTTCGAAGCTCAATATATTTGGAGAATTAACGCAATTAAAAAAATCTACGATCGATCGAACTGACGAATTACAGATAATTCAGCATTGCGGTATCCTTTTAGGATATAACTAAAATTAAATAAGGTTCAACGCGGTTAGATGATTGCTGGAAGAGCAGAAAAGACGAGAGGTCGGGAAATCATAGTGGAATAATTGATTCGAGATGAAGACAGAAAGAGATATAGAGTAGAGATAGAAGTAGAAAGGACAATGAGGATCGGGGAGAAGATATTTTGTGAGAATTGAGAACGAGGTCTTCTACGTGGAAAATCTAATCCAATTAGCCTATGGTATTCTGGTGGGGTATGGCAGCTGGGATTTGCGACCGCGAAGATTTTAATTAAGATCTCGCACCCGTAGACGGTGCTGCATAAGATCTCAGTTTTCTGAATAGTAAAGTATATATAAAATAGGCTTTTTTTTGTCTGTTTGTGTTGAGTATATATTGTGTGAGACCACCAGGCGCACATAGTTTCGGACCGATTGCGCGAAGTGTCCCGATCTGGCGAAGAAGTCCATCCCTCTCGCGAAGTGCAAACTTCTCGCGCGTTTATATATATATGTATATATAATTTTTTTTCTTCTCTCTACTTTTCATTCTTCAAAAAAAAAAAAAGATATTCCAGCCGCTTTCTCAAACGCGAATCTCGTTGATATGATAATACATTCAGTTCAGCGAATTTTTTTCGCTAACGCATATATGGATATATGTATGTACGGGTAACTCGCTGTATCCGCGGATTTAGAATATATACGAGAATAAATAGTTTGAGAAAGTGCCTCATAGCTTTCGTGGGAAATTGTTGCTCCAACGCGTCACGGCGCGTGATACGGATCGCTTTTCTGTGATGCGAGTAAACGTACAAGCGAGGATCCTATATCAATCTATTTTTGAAACTATATTTTCATTCAACTACTCACTACCATAGCTACACACTACGCACACACATATTATATATGGTATATATATATATATTAGTATATATACAGTATTAATAGTATATTAGTAGTATTATTTAATGTGTATAATAATCATTAAGTTAACGTGCACATTTTCAATATTTAGGTACCACGCCGGATGCAGTCTGCGTGCTATACTCTGAGAAGAATTTTTTATTTCATTTTATCTTTTTTTTTTTCTCATTTTTTTGTAGTAAAAAAAAAACAAAAAAGAGACACGTTTTGTGGAAAGTCAGATCTGATTGTTGATTCGAAAAATGCAAACGGGTTGTGTCGACCAGGCGTGTTTTTTAAAATTTATTTTATCGTATTTCTTTAGAAAATGATATATTCGTATATATGCGTGTATGTGCGATGTCGGTAATAAAAATATTGAAAAAAAAAGCAACATCGGTGTCGCCGAAGTAACAACACAACCCACGTGCGCGGTGGACAGTAGAAATAGAACAACGATAGACAATTGAGTCGAAAGAATGGAAAAATTTGTAAAAACGATAATTTCGTTAAAGTGGGATATAGTAGTTTGAGAAAAAGTATTACGGTACACAATAAATCTGCAAGCTTCGTGGTAAAAGCTTCGCGATTCACCACTACGATTCACATAAAATTTCTCAGCATCGGTGTTACGAAGGTCGGGTCTATCAATTTCTCTCGGATATTGCGTGTTCGTGAGATAATATTATTTTCTTTTCTCGTTTATACGTTTATTAATAATAATAATTACTTTCCGCCATAATCTGTTCGTGGATGGAAAAAAAGAAGCGAAAGCTCTAGCAAGCGGTCGAAGATATCCTTGGTTAAATAATTACCGCACAATCTCCTTTCTCTTTTTCTTTTTCGATCTCGAGGATTCGCGCGAAAGCGTGCTTGTGCGTAGAACAAGAAAACTCAAGTTAGGTCGAAGAGACTAAAGAGAAGTCGACGTAGAGGGCGAGATATCATTAAGAAACTTTTTCATTAATATGAGAAACAAGAAAGAGATATATAAAATATATATATATCTCAGATGCAATTTGAAAATCATCGGTTTTAAGATTTTCGACGTCAATTATTGATTAGAAAAAAGGAAAAAAGAAATTAAATTAAATTAAAAAAATTAATAAAAAAAAGAAAAATTATATATATATATATATAAAAATAAATGTACATGTATATTTGATATTTATAGATTATTTATAATTATATAGATATGTAGAGAGATAGGTAGAGAAGATAGAGATGAAGAACATTTAGAGAGTGAGATATGAGAGATAGAGATAGATAGAAAACGAATGATATATAAAAATTTGCATGCAACGTTCTAGCAAGCTGTTTTAATTAAAATTCACTAAGGAGGCATTTAATTAGTACCTTCAAGACCTGGAGGTGGAGTTTTTGAGATTTTTTGAGAGGTTCAGTGAGTGGTTTTTTTTGTCGGGTAGTTTTCAGGTAGATACAACAACGGGCGCCACAGAGAACAAACAAAGAATAGCATTATATGCCGATTAGTTCATCAGTTTTTTTGCTCTTGCATCCTTTGAATATGCAAAAAGGTCATTAATCAAAGGCGTTTGGAGATAATTACCGGGAGCTCTTACAGTTAATGACTATTCAATTAAACGCTAAACCAAAAATGTCCTCCAAGTTTAACTGGTTTTTCTTTCTCTCTCCTCAAAGAACAAAGTTCAACTGACTCACCAAGAATCCCGATAATTATCTCGGGACATTGCAGATTCAGCGACTGACTGCTCTTTCATTTCATTATTATTATTATTCTTTTTGCTTTTTTTTTTCTTTTTCTCAACGAGAAATAACATTCTCGGCTCTCGAGGATTGGGGGTACAGTAAACAACGATTAGATTGAAACTTTCGACACTGAACATTCAGGGGACACAGATATTGGGCTGAGAGATTCAACGTTTAAATTTCGTGGAAGAGAAAGATGAGTTTTCTTTTTGTCACTAAATGTCACGCATGGAAAAAAAATATATCGAAAATATATCTACGGTATTATGGGTAATTTTAGAATATATTTTTGCGGAAATGTGTAAACAATATACAACAATTTATGTGATTAATATATTAATTAGATAAAAGTCTCGAGTTCAATATATTTAATCGATATATTTGATTTCCATGTCGGACCATCTCACGATTTTTATAAATACTTTGAAAAAAGCTTCTTTGGTAAGAAAGCAAACATTTGAAGATCTATTCGGAGTTTATGAAAAATTCGTACTATAAATATCTTCGTTCTCTTCCGCGACAATGCCTTTGGGAAACATCGAATTTTGAAAAAATACACTTCTCCGTTCATATCCGAAGTCGCGATGGTTTACGGGTTAACAATATAAACCGGGTGAGAATTTGAGAAAAAATTACCATAAAAAAAAAATAGTAATTTTCGAAAAGACGGTAAAATCTAAGAAGGGTTTACCGGAGAGTCAGTTGGGTCGAGTATGTTCTGTTACTTCCATTTTCGCAAAGCGCGCTAAACGGATTAATTAAAAGTTTCGCAACGCGGAGAGGACACAGACGTAATAGAGAATAGCAAAAAAAAAAAGAAAAACGTTCGTTGGGCGACGAATGCGAAGCTCCTGAGTACAAAACTCTCTCGTATGTTTTTTTTATCTTGAAGCATTGGAAAGCTCGTTGAAATTTTATCACGTGGCCCACCCCCGGCCTTCTACCTCTACGAGTACGCGTGTGGTTGAGCAAATTTCAACGCGCTGCGAGCGCGGACGGCGCTCGTAGCCCGGGCGATTTTAGTTCGCATTCATGAACCAGCTGCGTGCGTACGTTATAAAATAGATATTCCCACAAAAAGGTCGCGCGATTCGGAGAGATAGCTAAATAAAAGAAAAAACGAAAAAAAAAAAGGTATTGGATTTTTTTATCTGAACGATCCGAATGATGTTTGCAGCTGAAGTACGCTATCAAGTTACCGTAACTGGAATCGCGTGAATGTTTTTTCGGTTTCAGGAACTTTTCATAATGCGTCGACGAAACCTTTTTTTTTTTGTAACCTGAACACGTTGTGCTGTATGAAGAATTCGGTACAGCAGGTGGCAATACTTGTTCCACTCTCTTGTCAAATCGAATCCGAAGATGTTATATATTTATCGTTATTTCATTTTTCGACCCAACCTTATCTCCGTCGTTGCGCTATTATGGCCCCAAATGGTAATTGAGGTCATATCGAAGTTCCTGCACGCGTTATATCGGGATAAAAAATGTTCGATGCGTTATAACCATAAATCTACTGACCATCGGGGTACGGAATATCGGTATCACTGGTCAATAATGCTATAGAAATAGAATTTCATTCGTTTCGCGTTATTCACTATTATATTATCATTATTATCATTAATATTATTATTATTATTATTATTTTCATTATTATATGGCGACGCATTTATACGGTCGTTGAAATTATAATTAATGATGGGAGTCGGAATAATGAGCGGTGTACGTACGCGTGTAATGCGAACGCGAGAAAAATATTGACTCTTTATTTTCGCAAGACCGACATGCCATCCAGAAACTAAAGGTACGCGTCTCTCGACCGCGTTAAATTATAAATTGTTGTATAGGATAATGTGTTCTCGGTGTTCGAATGACGTTCGGTTGGCCCGTTAGGCCGTCACGGCCGAGAGAATCTCACGCGGAAACAGCCACCATCACGACCACTACGAATATTATTCGCGGAATTTCGCGCGATAATTCAGTTGCTAACGAGTTTCGATTACCGCTAACTGCGATTCGCGCAAGCGAGGCAATGTATGCGGTGGAAATCGTGGATTTCGGACGATTTAAACGAAAGGGACGATTAAAGAAAAAAATGGTGAAAACAGGGAGTAGCGATTTCCCGATAAAAAACTTTTTGCGAGTAATTTTATTTCTTCGAGAAACAAAAAAAAAATTATTTTGCCAACGAAAGAAATAACTAAGCGTTTGTTTCAACGAAGTAGATTTATGGTCGATTAATTTAGTTTTAATCAAGAGTTACATCAGCGATATTTTGGTCACGTGTTACCCAAAAGTTTTGACTCTGCGACGGTAGCGTGGCAATTAAATTGTTTGCCGAACAAATTAAAACAAATCAAGCGTTCAATTAAAGGGGGCGCCGCGGTGTTAACCGCGATGGTGGCACGTTGTTTCATAGTTTCGAGATCTCAGATGTTTGAATGGTTCGGCCGTGCGAAACAACGAGACGACGATAAGGGTGAGGGGGTGGAACGAAAGGGTCAGCATTTGTAGTATAGTACGACGTTAAATTCTTAGCGAACGATATTAACGATGTGGTCATTACTCTTGGTGAACGAGGATAACAACGACGAACTTTGCACGATAATGACGATGATTATATGTTAATGACGGAAGTGACAAAGACAACGATGTCCGGCGATGCCGATTAATCAATTCGGACGTATATAGAGACGGTACAGGCAATATATGTAGACAACGGGATGGAAATAGATATAGATGGTATATAGCGACCAAGAGAGACGATAATGGGTAATCGGCTACGTACCAGTTCCGAGACCAACGGTATCGATTTCCGGCGCGGTCGTATGTCCGGCATACTGTCGATGTTGCTGTAAAATGGGTTGTCTCCAGGATGTCTGAAACGTTAACAACAATTTCAAAAAAACATAAGTTGACTATCCACTCGAAATTCCTAATTTTTAAAACCCGAAAATCCATCGGGCAAAAGGCGGAAAAGAGAAAGTATCATCGCGAAGATGACTGCGTATTTTCTTACCATCCGATGTTCTTCGAAATGACAAACAAAAAATGACTCAACAACATTTTTTACACCGCTTCTTCACGCCGATTTAGCAGCCAATATTTTTTTATGCGTCGTCACGTGTAGTCGAATTTTTACTTCATAAATGATGAATTAAAAATAATTTTACAAAAAATTGTAAATATGACTGAAAAAATTGTGTAATAAAGAAATTTTATTGGCAAAAATGAGTGAAATAATAAATAATTATTCGCATGTTGTAGTTGGGAAATTCCTACACTTTATGACGAATGAATATTTCGTTTATTATGGGCGACAAATTATTTAACATTCCACGCCGTTTAATTGAAACAATGATTTTAATTACACATCTTGTTTCAGTCAGGAATTATCCCATTTTTGTAAAATTATTTTTTCTCATTGCATTATTGGTCATCGCGATACGTTTAATGGATTTGTAACAAACGGAGGGGTTTGACATTTTTGTAAACGTGTTATTCATTTCGTCGATGATAACCGACAGCGATAGCACGCTCGCTATTGTTCATTCGATTATCGAACGGTTTAAAGTTCGATCGGACGGAAATTGGGTCTTCAATCGTCGATTCAACTCCGCGCCCGCGGCCTATGAATTCAACGAATAATCTGTAAAGCTTCGAACGAAACTCAACACGTCGACACAGATCGGTCGATTGATCATTCTTGAATTGTTTCCTACGACTGGATTGATACCTATAATGAATCGTTGCATTACGCCGAAGATAGTTGCGAGAGAAGGAAGATATTGATTGCCAGAGACTTCGATAGTCGGGATCGGAGGCGAATTGGAAATTACTTCAACTTCCGAATTGGATTGTAAAGTAGTTCGACGTGTACGATCGAGCTGAAGAGTCGCCTTCGGGCTGAGCTCCTTCGAGTTCTTTTGTGAAGAGAAGAGTCTATTTTCAATTTGACGCAAAGATTTAAGAGGAAAATCCCAATGTCCATTGAAGTTTCGACGTGCCTTTGATCACAAGCACGACGACTATCTCGCTAATGGGAACTCTAGAAAAACCACTCTGTGGAAGGCTTTCCCTTTATTTATTCAAATTGTTAACCCAGACTTTACCTACTTTAATTAACAACGGTACAAACGCATTATAACGACACCGGGCTCTCCAACCGTTTATTATTTTTTCATACAATTTTTCATCGTTAACGCAGGCATATCATTTGAATAAATGAAAGTTGACTCTCGATTAATAACAACCTTTGCTAGAAAAATACCTCGAGTTTTCTCAGTTTTTACTTCACACCCGTAGCCTTCCTTGACCTTTTTTTCTCGCAAATCAAGCGATCCTTAATTATGATAATTCTGTAGTCCAGATGACTTGGATTAAAAAAAAATGTTTTCAAAGTGTATAAACTGCGTTATGCGTAGCATGAAACCTCTGGCTATCGATCATTCGCGGCATGATTTCGTGAAGGACTCTCGAAGTTTACTGCGTCTCGAAAGAGGGTGAAACTATCCGGGGAGGGGTCGCACGCGAGTTACCGGGACTTAAACAAACTCAGCAATTTCTACCCTCTAAAGATTTCTTTAACGTGCGTGCGTATGGCCTCAATTCGAAGGATTTACAACGTCCGAAAAAAAAAAATTCCCACTTTTATTTCACATTGAAAATTCGATCGGAAAATATTCTTTTTCGCTCCCCTCGTAAAGAGCCCTCAACACCCACGAGGTAAGACCCCGCTGAATCGAGTTACCGGTTATAACAGAAATGGGTTTCGTAACTTTCGGGCCAAAGTTGTCGTAGTTACACGGGTATTGACAACATGCGGATATCGATTCAGCCTCAATCTCCCACAGCTTCGAGGGGCTCGGGAATATACGCGGAAGCGTCGTCACCCCCTTCGAGGCGGAAGTTGTCTTTCCTGTCGTTGCTGGGATTTCTCATATTCGCCCTGAGTCGCACTCCCACCCCTCGAGGAACACGCCAGTAAGCACCCTTCGACGTTCGAAGCTCAGTCTTCGTTTTTATCTTAGCAGTTAGCAGAGAAAGATAGGGGAGAAAGGCGAGGGAAGAAAAAAAAAATAGAGACAGAGAAAATTCGGGCGGTGTGTGCCGAGTGAAAAGGTAAGACGAAATTTCGGAGCGTGTCGGTCGCCGAGGGCAGCCCGGCAAAGCTTCGTGAAGCTCCTCGTTAGCTTTTCCGGGACAGAATAGAAAGGATAGAAAGATCGAGTAAAAGGGAAAATGAGGAGAGGGGGTTAGAAAGGCCGCGAAAACCTGTTAAAGGGACCTGGAAAGGTTCACGAGTGACTTTTGCCGCAGGGCTTGTGTAATTAGTCGGCTACTAGTTAGGACGAGTCGGTATCCATTACTACTTACACATTTCTACCTTCTGAGACTTCCAGCAAAAATGAGGGATTTGAAGAAAAGTTCTGCTTTCCGTCCGATCGTAAATGACTTGAAGGAAATTTTAATTTTATATACTCAAATTTCCATTGTATACGACAATTTTGTGAGTGATAAGGTAAAGGAGAATTCCATTTTCTCATTAAAAAAATATTAAAATTTCTTTGCATTAATAATTTTGATTTTTATCGAATAGTTAATTGGATTACTTACCCATTCGCTCTGCCACCGGACTCGCCACCAGGTCCACTCCCGTTCTAACAAACAAAAAAACAAGTTTATTAGAAAAACAAGCTAATAACAGTTCTTAACGAAACGGAGAACACACGTTCCCGGGGGTTCATAGTTGCGAACGACCAAGTAATAATGTATGTTATACATATGCATGAGGTATACACAGTCTTCGATATAGAAAGTGCGTCCACGAAAAAAAAAAAAGTTTGCAATCCTCTTCACAAAATTTATAACTTCACTCTTCATTTTCCGATCTTTGTAAGATATCGATTAATTCGCTTTAATGCTCAAACCTTTCGTTTTTTGAATTAATTTTCGTGAACGCACGTACACATTATATTATGCACAATGCTTTGCCTCGGATCGCTCTCTTACAATATTACGCTCTTTTCTTTTATCATCTCTACTCTTATTTCGGTTTTTAAATTTTTTTATTTCGTTCCTTATTCTCCGGAGCTCCTGTAAGCTTGCGTGTACGTTCTTACATCTGACAATAACTTTAGCGATGCTTGAACGTTCCTTTTTCAATTTTTTTTTTTTTTTTCATTTCGTGCGATAGCAAAATGCGAGGCTTCGAAACCGATTGTACTACATTGTGTTTAACTCTGTGGCAACAAAGGTGAAATAGAGTGGAGAAATAAGAAGCAGAAGATGATGGTGGAGTTGGGCGATATGAGAATGAGGAGAAATAGAAAAGGCGAAGGAGAAGAACTCGAGCGTAACCATCTCGTGAGCATCTCTCTGACGTGGTAGTCCGGATTACGAGCAGCTATCGTGTCTCGGATTGTTGAGCTTTGCTCTTTTTCGCCCTTCAAACCACCTCCGCGTCGTTTCTTTCCTCCTCCATCCCCATACTCTCAACTTTTCACTGCCACTTGTTCTCTCTACTTTTCTCGACGTGAATTCCACTCGCCACTCCGCGAAGCTTCTTTCATCTGATATTCCACCTTAAATTCCGAAATTGGAACGTCCAAGCTTTCCCTTGTTTGTTACGAACAAAACCATTCGCTCGCCATTCAACCGAGAAACTCGGGGAACATTTCAATGCCTGATCTACGGTAGCGCTTTTTTTTTTCTACTTTACACACACTCTATACACGTTATTGACGAATTGTTTTAGTTTTCTTTTTTTCCCCTATCATCTTAAATTTGGTGTCGAGACAAAAGAGACTGCGAGTAACGAACTTTGACATTACATTGTATATTTGTCGAGACGAGAGACAGCGGGTACTTGTTCTTTTATATTTTTGTTTCGTTTTATCTCAAATCCGCGTCTGACCGTAAAGTGGATTTTCTACTGAAGACTGAATCACTGGCTCTGCAAGCAGCCGCTTGGCTTCCACACCGAGTTTCGATATTCAATTTACTGCGAATGTCGTATTCAACATCTCCGGAGCATCGTGGCTTCTTGTATTCTTGTATTTCTTATTTTATATCTCGCGGGAACTCTCATCCTGTCTCTCGTCTCTCATTTCCTCATTGAATTTCGTTCGCCCGGTTATCGCGCGCATTTGCATTTTCTTTTTTGGAAGAGTGTTTCGCGTGTATGTGTGTGTAATTATTTTTTTTATGCATGTATACTTGTAGAGTGTATAACAGCTCGTATAAATATAATATCACGTACAATTCTCGAGAATCGCGAAGACGCACGATTACTCAAAGAGATATAATATAAACTTATCGATAGCGTAACAAGTATAAATAAATTTTGTAGAGTTTTTTTTTTATTTTTTCTTTTTTAGAGCCGCAGGTTTAACGTCGTTGTCACTCTCTCCTTTCATCTTTTATTTTCTTCTCCGTATCTTCTCACTCTTTCGTTTTGTATGCGTATTTATTTTTTTTTGTTTTACTACGTGCCCCCCGTTTTTTTTTAATTTCGTTTTCGTGGACAATCTTTCGTGAAACAAATTTTGTTTTTCATTCTTTATTTATACGTATTTTTTGTCTCTCAGCCTCTCATCCACTGTTTCTCATTATATTAATCTCGATTTCCTGGTCAACATTTCCACGAGCGGGGATCGCGCAGTGTGTGTGCGAGAAAATGTGTTTTCCTGTTTTTTGTTGCGCTCGTTGCGACCGCAAAACGACGCCCCCGAGGGTGACTTGCCTCAGGCAACACGCCAAAAGTTTTCACTGATAATAAACGTAACATCATCAAAACGAACTTTGCTTGGTAAATCGAAAAAAAAAAAAAGAAAATGTTTTTTAGGGCGCGATTAAGGTTCACGATAAATGACGACTCAAAAATTGCCGCAGGTTCGCCGCAGTCTGCCAGAAAGTTTGTACCAACTTGTGGAACGCGTGAAAATTTTATCGTTTTCAAGGGACATACGTATATATGTATGTGTATATGGTAGTATATAATGCTGTCGAGCCGCCCTTTCATCGTTCCACCCGCGTTTTCCTCGCATAGGCATATAATAGTTGGGAGAGATTCGTGAATAATTAATAGCGGCAGGTGGCCCGTTGACGAGTTTGAAAAGTAATGAATGGCTCGTTATACGCTGGAGATCTATAACGATCGTTGTATTGGTGAAGTTAATCGAGGGGTGGTCCGTGACCGTCCGCGTTGACTCGATCGGTTTCGTTTCGCGTCAGCGTTAAACCGCTCGTATTTGACGTATAGCGGCCAAGGTGTGCCGCCAAATATTTGAACGTTGCGAACAACGGCCGTTTTGACAATGTTCGATTTTGTGACAATCGTGACTAAACCCACGAAAACCATATTAAAATGAAAAAAAAATAAAGAAATTTTTAAAAAATCGATAATTCAAATGCCTGTTAAATATCGCACCCTCGGGGGACAAGAAAGTACAAACGAGTTCATAGTATCAGACGCTAATTCAATAACCGTCAATGCGCATTCGTAATGACAAGCAAACATTTATAAAAAAAAAAAATATTTGTGTGTGTCATTTTATTTGTTTCCTTTTTCTTCTTTTCATTTTCCCATCAAATCTTGCATATAGCAATACCCTTAATGGTATCGACACAACCGAGACTTAGACAGTAGATCGAGATATGAATATAGATCAATACGTCTGTGAGAAATTTCTTGTTTTTTTTTTTTTTCATCATTTATCTATTAGGCCTTATGGACGTTTACGCGCTACAACGCCCGGCGTATGGTAATCATAATAACAATAAATAATAATAATAGTAATAATAATCAATATTTTATCGTTAATGGTGATTTCTGATGCTGTTGACAACTACAGTAGGTATGTATAATACTATACTGTACTAATACGAATTGCCTACGTCGAAAGCCTTTAATAATTCAACGCTTCCTAGGTTTTTTTTTGTTATTATATATCTATTAGCTTTTTTTTCCTACATCGATCGATGGAGTTGATTTTTTTTTCGTTTAATGATATGACATTTAATGCGAATACTGCTGACAATAATGATATGGAATTATGATAAAGAGACAATCGAATCAAGTCCTCTCGAAAAAAAAAAATCGATTTTTGAATCTCGATTCAGATATCCCGTTGAATTAGCCCAGTCAATGATCGTTGCAAATCGTGTTTTATCGGTCTCGCTTTCCCCGATAATTCGAACGGGTAAGAAAGGCCCATAGTAAGATAATTCATTACGGTCTGTCGGCCCGAGCCGTTGTCTCGAGCGCTATTTAATTATGAAATTAGTGGGGGCGTCGTTAAGTCTGCCCGGTGTAAGGTATTTCGCGCGAAACGTTTGAGCTTCTCCGGGTAACACGTTGCGGATCGGGTTTATACACGGTTAGATTGTAAAGGGCGTGTGTTTACGTGTATGTGTGTGTGTGTGTGTTACGAGATCGATCGTCGTCTCGAAGCCGAAGCCCCCGGATGCACGTAGCACGCGGATGGCGGACTATAGTACGACGCTAATACCTTATAACGCCCGGTAATGCTGTATAATAGCGATCAGGAGGGTTGATATCCCCACCGAATATATCCTGTGGGGTTCCGCACCTTAGCCCTCGCCGACCTCGATGAGATCGATCTTCTGTGCTCCCGCTACAACGTTTCGCACGAAGCGGTATCCTGTCCCTTGGCTTCGTAGCCCATCCTGACACACGAAGATCCAAGCGCAATGCGAGACAACGGGGGAAGAAACAGATCCCGTACTGGTTTCGAAGCTCTAACTTCACGAAAGACGAGCGCTCGACTCGATTCGAATGTCCCTGTGATAACGTCTAATGTGCACGCTTAAGCTCACTCCCCCACGCGCACTTCAATGTGTAGACTCAATGGCCCAATCGACGTCTGATGTACCCGAAACGAGTTTCTTATCTACCCTAGTTACACGAAACTGCCGAAGTAGATCACGTCAGTATAAGATCAGACTATTTGTGTCTTCGCGTTTAATTATATCAAATTTCATGCAAATTGGTGTATCGACTTGCTGCGTAATCTATACTCGGGGATAAATAATTATTTATCATCGTCATTCGACAGCGACGTTAAATCACAAATTTCGTACGTACGGTAAATTTTCATTTGTTAATAAATTCGCGTATCGAGATTTCAGGACGTCGATGAATATTATAGTTTGTATTGCGCTTTCGAAGTACAAATTCATAATAATTTATCGTTTCAATGCAATAGCAACGAGGGGGGAGCGAACTCTTGCACGTTAGTTGCGGTGCTTTTGGTGCCGTAAAACACCATGACGTGAGGGTGATGTGCGCGGAGATGATATGTCGAGAGGCATCTGTACGCTTAATAATAACATAGTAGTTATTGTATACTAGTGAGCCCTCTCGGGATAATACATAATGCAGTTGGTACAACGCCTGTAATTTCACACGGTATCTCGAATAATCTCGCCTTTCCCTTTTCCCCGTAACCCCCCTAATAATTCCCGTTCGTTATAACGCCACTCTCCCCATTCTACCCCCTGTTCGTTTCTCTATCATTTCACCTTGCTCCAATTTTGCGCGGAAACTTCATACACGCACGCGCGTATTCGTCTCGTTTGCGTGCATGTAGCGTCAAAGGCAAACCCCTCTTTCGTCGCTTCGCCTCACGCGAGTAAATACGAACTTGGGGCGTTGCGTTTCTTCGATAAAACACGAACTGGTTACTGTATTCCGATATACGCGTGACTTCGGCCAACGCTTGGTTGAAATTTACGAGAAACCTGGAGAAAGGGTCGTGTTCTTCGTATTTTAAGGAGTGGGAGATACGACGATTTTAGGCGACAAAACGTGTTTTATCTCTTTTTATTGATTGGATAGCTGGTATGACCGATCAAACGCATGGGATTTCTGATAAGATTTTTTTTCCGACAAGAAAAAATTAAGCATGCTATTTAACCGGAAATCGTCTGAAGTCCCCTTAAAATTTCATTTAGAAATGCTGAATTTTGTACGGTTGTTTGGTCGGTCGGTCGGTTGGTCGGTTGGTTTAGTTCGGTCGTATGTCTAACCGAATATGATTTTCTGCACTTTGCATTTCGACGAATTTCGTAAGTACTATGTAAAAAAAAAGTGGAAAGTAATGACATAATAATCGCGTCGCGTATGTACGCGTGGTGTTAAGTATTGTGCCGAGAGTACACAGCACGGCGAACTTACTCGTTGAAACCCCTCCACCCGTCGCGGGCAACCGACGTCACGTACTTAGACCCTCTCTTTCATTCTCTATCGTTGCGTGATGCGGTGGGTTGTAAGAAACAAGATTAATCGTCCTTGCAATTCTGACGTTCCCGGGGACGTTCCCCAACGAACTCGCGCGCGTAAACCGGACGCTGGGCCACGACGCTCGGTGAAGCGGAATCTGGAGCCCGATGGACCTTTCGTTGTTGTAAAGATTCTCATAAATTTTCTCCGCTTTCATCGACGAGCGAATGATCTTGCAAGAATCTTAATTGTGGATGAATATTAAAGAGCTCGTTGATTTTGTGATTAATTGAGTTTAACTTTCGTCTCGGTTAACACTTCGGATCCTCAATTTGTCATTTACTTTCGAAGTTCGAAGCGACCGACGCGTTTTCTTTGTTGAGAGATTTTTATCGAGTTATGGATTCTGTAACTTACGTTAATTAAGTTATTTTTTCGCTCGTAACAATATCACATTTTAATGAATTTTTTTTTTGCAATGTCACGGGTTTTTTTTTTTTTTTTTTTTGCTGAATGGAAAAAGTTCGAAAAAGGTAGGTAGGCAAAGTTATCACGAAATCGATGCATCATCGAGGCGAAACGCGTACACAGGAATGGCGTCTAGCGCTTCTGGGATAAATTCGTTAAAATCAACCCCTTCGGTCGTCGTTGAATTACAGGACGGCGGTGCACCCGGCAACGTCAATTACGAGATACGTGACGGGAAAACGACGGAATTACGTATCGACTCTGTCTCTTCCGAATGGAACGAAAAAGTTGTTCGATCTCGCCTCGTATGCAAGTGGTGCGCCAGTTAGAAATGGCTCGGTGAGCCCTTCTGTGTGTGTGCGTGTGCGTAAAACGACGGTAAAGTAACGAAAATTTATTCTACCAACTTTTCGCGATTCCGGGATAACGGGGCAGTACCCACACCTACACATACACCTACGCGGTCTCCTCCACTCATTGTCGGTACAAGCCGCAGTAATTCAGGAACGAAACGGTATTGGCGAAACTTGGTATGTTCTCCTCTCGTGAACTCGAAAATTGCTGTCGAAGATGGAGTACAGAGATTGTAAGTTTCGGGTGGAGACCAAGCCGATACGAAGAACGACGTTCGATACAAACGTGTACCACCCTAAAGGCAGCCCGGGACCACATCGGGACCACCGGAAGTAGTTTATGTTAGAGCTTTTGAAGTAAAGCCCGTCCCCCACTGTGCTTTCCCTTAAGATCTAAGGTCTTTGCTCGCTCATGCATCAACTAAGAACGCAACACCTCGTACGTAAGATTTTAGTCCGCGACAAAAATTGGAGCAAGTTATGCGATCGAGATAATTATCCCGAAAATTTTTCATATCCTCAAAAAACGATGAATGCTTAATAATTTATCACGAAAGTTTGCATTATCACTATATATTTTTTTTCCCACGTTCGATCGAAAGACCGAACTATAAAACGTATCGCTATATTTTATTAATTGACACAGACTACCGCGTACGAATATGTTTTGTGAGTGTGATGATGTGAGTGATAAAAAAACGTGCCAACGTTTATTTCATAAATTTTTTTTTCTCCCCGTTAATTTATCTCCTCTGACGATCGTATGTGATGTATTTATAATGCTTTAATGTGTGTGAAATTGTTTTTTTTTTTACGAAGTGCATTATGACGATGTATTTATTTATTTTTGGTTTTTTTTTTATCGAAGTGATCGAAACAGGAAATGAGACGCGACATCCTCGCTGAGGATATCGCATCTGTATATAGCTGACTACGTTACAAGCCTTACGATAAGTTCTTTGGGTGGGTTTTTAGGTTCATTTTTCTCTAATATCGTTTGATTCGAGGAATTATCAACTCGAGACCGATTTTCGGATTCGTCGACGTCTATGGAATTCGATCCTCGAAATTCGAGGAATGTTGTACCACGTCTAAGATTTTTTACTTACACAATAACACTATTACATATTTATTATAGCCCTCGGTAACAATAACAGTGACAGATAGTATTCTCATCGTCACTGCAATTATTCATTCTCGCATTTAATAAGAAAAAAAATTGAATAATAACAATAATAATCATAATAATATATCGTCATTAGGCGCCAAGAACTGCTTCATATAAAAGTGAGAAATGGTTCAGTTGGTCTCGTGTTCACTCTTTCTCCAATCTTCCTTTCATTCACCCTTCTCGTTTTTTTTTCTTCTTTTTTCTATACGCGGCCCCCTTTCACTCTGTATATTTATCTCAGTCTTGCTTTTTTATTCGTTTCGCACCCTTCGTGCGGTGATTTCAACCCCTTAGCGAGGTCGATCAAGCGAGCGCATCCGGCGAGCTGCTTATTCGCGAAATAATAAATTATTCGATCGTGGCAGCCAGGGCCAACGCCAACGCCTTTCGATATAATTGATTTATGCGAAGTCACGGAAGATTGACGCGGAGAGATGGAATTGACGCACTCCCTCGCCAAGGGATTGCGAAAGCCAGGATATTCGAGAGTCTGCATTCGCTTCCTATTATCGGGTGTTTTTTTTTTTTTTTTCAGAATTCTCCCCTCGATACTTCTACAGCCTAATCGACGGAGATCTTTATGAAATTTGTAAGTACGATTGCAGCAAAACATCGCGTCATCTTCTGTTTAAATTTTTTCTTCACGAAAATCTACGTGTGATGTAAAGAAATCAGTCTGCTCTCCACATTCCGTATACTTTGGATATATAAATTCGTTTCATCCTCGATCAATGGTATGAATTCTCGGTTCTACTTTTGCGCATGGAAAACTCATCTCGTTAATTAGAGCGGCGTTAATTAAGTTGCTATGAGTTAATTGAGAGAAACACTCGCGTTTTCGCGATGATACATCAGCCCGTTGGTAGAAGCCACTCGTGTGGAAATCTCGGGTGCTTTCGTGGCAAATTTGAAGAGGCCAACATGTTTGCCCTCTTTTGCCCCATCCCCGGATGTAGGCTCGGGGTACACCTATGACTCGCGCGTGATTATAACCTTCGCGTTTGTTGTATCGCTTATTATAATATTAACGAAGCGCGAAAGGAGCTTCGAGGTACCCGCGAAACTCGGGCACATTATAAGTTCATTCTTCGATATTGTACCTCACGCTATCGAAATTTTCTCCTCCACTCGATGGAAACTTAGGAGCGATAGGTCAAAAGTCGCTGAGGTTAGGGCTTTTCGTGCGGCGTGAGATTTATGCCTTTTTTTTAGTTAGATAACGAATGGCCGGATGAGCAACGATGAAAATGAATTACTGAAAGTTGGAAGACTGCAGGTAACAATTCTGTAATATAGAGTGGAGAAAATTTCTTCGCTTTGCTCTTTTATTTTTTTTTTCTGCCAAACGTTAAGGCGATTATTAGCGGGAGCGCGTCTATGTAACTCCGCGATATCGATGGCGAGGAACCGACGAAGAACCGCTCCAAGAGCGCATTGCGAAGTTTGCTCTGAGCGCGGGTAGAAGATCAACAAGGATTTTGAATCTCATGAATAATAAATAAGAGAGACCTCGATAATGGATCGAGGAAGCAGAGGTGGGGATGCCACTCACGCTACATCTTCTGGCATCGTCTTTATTCATCGAAAGGAAGAAGTTAAGACGAGGAATATATTCCATACCGACGAAAATGGATTCGAGAAAATTGATCAATCAGCTAACTCGATCAAAATTACTGCTCTAAGACTCGAAGATATCGGAGATACGTCTATGTTTTTTTTTTTTTTTCTTTTTTTGACACTTTTAACAAAGGAACCTTATAGCTGGAAGCCCTTACAATACTCCACGTTGTAATTAGTTGTTTTTTTTTTTACAGCAGTGTTTTTATTTTTGCCACTTTTTGGCAAATTTTAAGGTCAAAGGTGTCGATTATAAATCACTCCTGGGGAGGAGTTTTAGCTTTTATACGAGCCTACATCCAGGTCACGGTAATAAATGAACGTGGGGCGGGAAAAATAAAAAAGACGAATGCAGGCTCCTCGAAAGCGTTTCTCACGCTCAGTGAATTCGCTCTTACAGAGAGACAGTCGAAATGCATTTTCTAACGCAAATCTCCCCTTTTTGCCTCGATCTATCGTAACCATTCTTTTTTTTTTGCGTGTTCCCTATCGCCTGGCTTTCCGCAACACTCGGGTCCCTACAATTTAAATTGCTCGTTCGAATCGAATTTTCACATTGCTCCACATTCACAGAGCCCGAAAAAAACCCTTTTCACGACGCGCAACGATCGAAATTTGCATTTTCAGTATTTTCGTCGACATCCCCTTTTTTTCGTCTCTTGATTCTTGCCGCAAATGCAAAATACAATTTTGTAAGTTGCACTTTTTTTTTCTTCTTCCGTCCACGAAAAAACACGAGACATTTCTAATTCGCGACTAAGGTATACACATCCGTTTCATCGACCTCTTTCGTTCTCTATTGACCCAACATCAAAGACAAAAGCACGATATTTCGTTTTTATCCACAAATAACCTACGAATATTAAAGAGTACGTTTTTTTTTGCTAATAGCTTGCAAGTCTTAGATACGGAAGCATTTATGTACTTGGGATTTTCCCCTTCTCTTACTCCCGTTTTTATTTTTTCATCATTTCGCAATGCTCACTCTGTTTCTGTGTATCGTTTATCGATAATTATATTTTTCGCGAATCGACGTCGAGCGTGTTGTGAATCAGCACGCGATCATGACGCGACATTTACGGCACATTTGCAACCGTCTGACGAATCGTATTGTCACGCTGTGTTTTTCTGTTTCTCTCTTACTTGAGTTATTTGAGGTTTTTCTTTATTTTTGTTCATTGGACTCACGGAGGGTTCTGTCGATCAAACCCTTTTTTTTTTTGGAAGTCCTTGATTCCCATTAATTCGGCTTGTTACACATGCAAGATTTCCGGTTGAGTGTAGAAAACTCTTTAGCAGTAAATTCGTGCTGTGGGACAGTCTTTGGAAGTTTTTATTTTTTTAATGACATTAAACGAGCGTTGGCGCTTTGCGTCTTATCAGTCATTATTCTGGTCTCTGTTGTCAAGTCAATGAAATATCAAGTAGTGTATATAGTAAGTATATGTATATATCGTTTTATGTTATCTGCGAGTGCTTTTCGAGTATTGTCTAATACATTAATACTGAGCACGAATATATAAGTCGGACATTTTTTTTTTCTTCAATTTACTCGATCATTCTTCATCATTATTATTATGACGAATAATTCCTTACGGCTTTGTGCTACGTAATTTCTAACAGCATATGGATATAGACATCGTTTATCTATTTTTCTTTGTTTTTATATTTCCTTTTTACATTATTGACTCGGCTATACTGCGTCTCTATCCCTCGTTGTCTTTGTGTTATACGAGATGCGATCTACGATTCATCATCTCGAGGGGCGGGGGGAGGGGGGGGGGGAGAAATTGACCGAAATCATGAGGAATTTCCATTCACTATGTGAATCGAGCTGCGTGTTCGATCAAAGGGGTCGTACGTCGAGTACCGGCAAAGCCGGTCATTCGCTTAAACGCGAAAGTATCATTGCGGTATACGCGTTTGATATTCTCATAAGCGTCAGAGCACGTCAATGATAAGCTATGCTTTAGGGGTGTGGTTGTTCGCACCGGAAGTGACGCTGCTCGGGATATGCTTGTGTTCAACGCCACTTTCCAATCGGAAATTTATGTATATATATATATATGTATATCTTCTATTGATATCTCGCTGCTGATTTATTGGTTGTGCATTAATATCTAATAGATTAGCTCCGCAAAGAACACGAATCCAAGGAAACTCTGATATATTATTTGCCTCACAAATCGATGTGCGATGTTTCTTTTGTTTTTTTTTTTTTCTTTTTTAATCTTTAATAAATATGACTTTTATGTCAACGTGTGTACTGAGTTTTTAGGCGTATACGAGCAGTTGTTGACAATGATTATATTTCGATGTGCATGAAACGCGGATTTTTTTTGTCCCGGATGCGTGCCTGAGCGGAAAACATTGTCGGGAAAATGTCGGGAGCGAAGCTTAACTCCGCAACGATTAGAGATTTACCGTCCTTACGAGAATCCTCTTCTCGAAGAAATCCTTTTAATTCGCGGTTGAGCCTTGAGGCTTCGTCACTGTCGGCTTCAATTAATTTGAGGTTGTAAGTTCTTAGTTGGGATCTCGACGCAGTAAGACGTTAACGTTCGCTCACGGAGTAGCTGCGCGTTTCCGGCGGAAGGCTCTGGCGCACCGGCAACAGCTTCGTGTAAACCCAGTAGTTATCTTCCTGCGAGGCTGCTACTGATGCGGCCGCCTCGGCGAGAGACAAGAGGAAAAAGCATAGTTACCGCGTTCACCGCTGAGAGATAGCGAAGCGCATATACACGCATCAACGCGAATACGTCGGCTGTTTATCTGTCTATCTCTGGGATCGTTTTACTCAACGGGAAAAGCTTCGGCATACAGAAAAGGGGAAATGTCTTGATGTACACGTAAGGATGAAAGCTACAATTTCCGAGGGTGTTTCGCTCAGGCACATCATCGCTTTGACGGGGCTCTCGTGTTTATGGTAGTTTCGAGTCGTATCGCACAAGTTTCAAAACCACCATCTCTAATTCGCGCGGGACGATACTCGTACTTGGATTCGTACTAACATTTGTTTGTAGGTGTTTGAGAAAATTATCCTCCGCCTCTTCAGAATTTTCGCTTTTTTGCTATTCAAATTTCAATGAATATTCTTTTGAAATTGTGTGTTTATATATCAATTGCGTCGAAAAAAGATTCACTTTTTTCCCCCCTGTTTCTTGTTATGGGCTTGTGGATTTTTTTCTGTGTTTACAATATAGTGTAAGGTATATTTCTCAAATTTCGAGCGTATCAAGAGGAATAATCGGTAGTCATCTTAATTATCTATATATAATATCTATTTATAACCATTCGGCTCATTACGCGTATTGCTCGCCAAAAGCGTCATTGTGGTGTCTAATTGAATTGACTATTACCTTCATAACGTGTTTATACCCTAAAGAGTATACTTCAGTATAAGCGAGTCTCGTGACAATAGCCGACGTTACTCGCTTTGTTTTATCGTACACGCGAATCGCAAAGTCAGACTCTCACGTCCGCCTCACACCGTCTCTCACCTTAACTCTCTTATATATTGACTTCATTGTTAGGTGTATTTGTAGGTTTCACGTGTCGTCGTTGCTATCTCATAGCGACCTTCCTTAGAGCAATACATTATTCTACGCACAATAATTATAGACTTACTTTCGTAAGGGTGGATTTTTTTTTTGTTCGTTACCTTGTACCGACAGTTTCCCGTAATGCGTACAGTGTATTCGATATTGCGGGGAAAACAAATTTAATAGTAACTGGTAGTCGTTATTCCGTTGAATAACGCATGGACGTTAGTTAACATTATATTTCGGCGATTGTTCTTTTCTTTTTTTGTTAAAAATAATGTGAATTTGGCTGTAATTGAAAAGATGTATCGAGAAAACTATATCGAAGAGTGTCAATTCATTGTACAAAGTTTGGTCGATTCATCTTCAAGTGCACCCTTTTACTTGGACAATAATAGAAATATACTGTTTTGTAGGTAAGAATTATTCGTGGAAAAATTAGGCCTTTCTCCATCCCCCGAATCTCGAATACACTTTACAGAGGTTTTCGTGTCCTCACTTGATCATTATACTCACTGCCGCCGGTGGCTGAGGAATCGCGTTTTCCTTCGCCGTGGCAGCTTCTTCGACTTGAAGCTTTTCCTCGGCTTTGCGCTCTTTGAGGGCTTTCAGAAGTTTCCATTTGGAACCAGGTGGTCCTGGACTGATTTGGCCTTCCTTCAGCGTTGTGTCGGAACTGCCGCAAGACGAGGAGTCTATCTTGATCTTTGGCAAGCTCAGAGTAGCAGTCGTACCAGTCTCAGCGCTACCAGCACCCTCGCGTTCGCCTTCAAGGACAGTGCTTTCAGAATCCCAGGCCCCGGGGATACTGACTGAGACCTCGCTAGGTGGTACACTTACGCTACCTTCGCGCGACAATGAGTCCGAGCCATGGAGAAGCTTCTCGGAATGACGCAGTGTCGAGCCACTCGAACTTCTTCGGGACTGTTCTTCCTCGAGGTCCTTGTGCAACATCTCATCCTCGTCGAGTTCGTCCATAGATTGAACTGGACTGTCGGGTCCTGAAGTTTCACCGGAAGATCCTTCTTCCATCGTTATAACCTGAAGAGTCTTCTCCTCCTTCTTCGCTTCTTCCTCGTGTGCCCAGGTATGATAGTCCGTTACCCTGGCAAAGACAGCTTCAACAGTTTCGGCATTCTTCATTTTTGGCACCGGTCTGCCGGCAAGATGAACGTCGTGGTCGGTAAATCTTCGATCCTTCGGCATAGATCCATTTAAGTTTATTCTTGCACCTCTTGGCACCTCCTCTCTTCGCAATTCCCTTTTCAGTTCTTCATCTTTAGGCTTCGCCTTGAGTCTCAATTCGCGGAGAACGAAGGACATCCTCTCCTTGACGTCTTCGTCGGGTTGATAAGGTTCCGTTCCTTCGGGCTCTTCTATAAGTACCTCACCCATCTCTGGCTCCATTTCCGACTGTCGCTCGAGCTCTTGAAGCTTTCGTAATTCGTAGCAGTACCATTCATCCTCGGAATCTATCGAATCCTCTGTACTTTGTCTTCTTGACGAGACCCTTGATGTGCTTCTGTATGAATGTGTACTCCTATTATCTTCGTCTCCTTCGCCACTTCTCGAACCTCCCCACGGAATTTCCAGGGATTGCTGATGCCTCGGCAGAAACCTCGAACCGCCTTGACTGTGACCTCTTATACTCGAAGCCGAAGGACTACCCTCCGATGGCGGCGCTTCCTCGGAGACGCTGGTAACCAACTCCGGAGGTTTCGTGCTGCCAGTTTTTTCACCTTTCTCCGAAACTGTATCTTCTGGAAACTCTTGGCTCGGCTCCAGACCCTGAACCTGTTCGTCCTCGGATTTCCGGTCTCCGTTGTTGTCATCGTTTATCCCCTGATCGTCGGACACCGTTGAAGACTGTCTCTGACGATATTTTCCAAGTGCTCGTGACACAGCAAACTCCATACTTGCGCCACCCATCAAAGCGACGCTTGGTAACTTCGGCGCTTTCTCGTTCGGTGCCTCGTCGGAGCTTCCCGTTGAACGCTTGATATCGCCGACTGTTGGAAACATTGAAGTCGAGCCTCCGGAACCGGAACCGGTACTCTTGCCCGATGCTTCCTCTTCCGGACCGCCAAGATTGTCCGAAAGTTCGTGTTCGCTGCCGTCCAACTTTCTCTGTTCTCTCTCCTTTGTCCAATTCTCTTGAGCCACTTGCTGCTGGAGTTGTTCCTGATGTTGTTGAATCTGTTGCTGCAACACCTGTTGCTGCTGCTGTAGATGTTGTTGTTTTTGTTGAAGATAATCTTTTTGTTGCTGAAGGCTCGCTTGTTGCTGTTGCTGCGGCGACTGCGCACCCTGTTGAGGAGGTTTTCTTTTCGTGCTCGTTCGTACTTTTGCAAAGAATGGTGGATCCTGATTAACATCCGACATTACACTGTCTTCGTCTTCAGACAAACCGCTCTGCCGTCCGCTACTCCATTCGGTCTCTGATTGCTCAGGATCCGACAGTGACGCCGAATGATGACTACGGCGTTTAGCTTTTTGTAGAATACCCGAGACTGTGGAAACCAACGTGTGTTTCTTCTTCTTTCTGGCAGCTTGCGATCGACCTCGACCTCTCGCCGCTGCCATTTCAGCAGCAGATCTCTGTTGCGCAGCAGCTTCCGGCGGCATGTCCAAATCTTCTCTTCTGACACCTCCGGGTAACGATTGACTTCTGTGTCTTTTCGTGAGATGAAGATCGGGTAACCAATTGCTCATAGAGCTCATAGCACTTTTCAAGGAAGCACCGCGTCTCACTTTCTTCGGCATTTTGACCTCTTCATGATCTTTGATGTCAGCAGATATACTGATGTATCCAGATTGTGAAACTATGACACTCGATGCATCGTAGTAGTTACCTTGTTGACCCTGCGACTGGGCACTCGCAGGTCGGCTACCTTCCTGATCTTGCATGTACTGATGTTCCCGTTGCCACTGTCTCTGATAGCCATCTGTCAACTGTGCACTCTCCGAGCTCGTTAAACGTTGGCTGTATGGTTGATACTGTTGTTGATAATTTTGAGGATAATTTTGCGCTGAATATGAGTGATGATATTGATGACTCTGATACGCCGGTGGCTGAGGATACCTCCTGTCCGTGTACGGACTTTGTGCGTAACTGCCATCAGACGTCAGAGATCGTATGCTCGAAGACGTTGAGTCGTGTGGTATTTGACCCTCCATTGAACTCAGCCAAGACGAACTCTCATTCGTTTCCGTTCGTGGAAGATTCGCGCTTGTCGGATAATATGAGAGCGCATCGGTTATGTTACCAGTTGGAAACATCGTACGATATAGCGCAGTTTTGTAACCTTCGTGATTCGTCATTCCTTCGCCATAAGACATTGCTCTTGTGGGTTTTTTACAACCGTGAGAAAGACTCGCCGACATTGTCGCCTCTGCATACTGCAGCGCGTTGTAAGCTTCCTGATAATTCGCGTACTGATCGCTCGATTCAGGCTGAAATTCGGATCTGAAACCGTATGAACCCGAGCCACTAGTATAAACACTCGTAATAACGTGCTGACGATTGCTCCCGGCGACGGAATAAATAGCGGGCTGTTCCGAACGATAGAGAAAGTCCATAGTGCCGGGTGGCACAACATCGTACGTATGCTGAAGGCTTTGTTGACGCACGCGTTTCTTAGGACTTTGACATGGAGCACCTGATGGCGCTGGAGGTGGAACGAAGTTATAATCGTCTTTGGAAGTCGGTGACTTGATCGATGCGAATTGGGGCATGTGATTCGATGCTGTTGGATACGAGTGGCTTGTTACCGCTGTTGTTAGATTGCCAAATGCGTCTCGACCTTCGGGTGTATCGTACAAGGGTTCTTGAGTCATAATCGGACCACTAGTCGTCGTCGTTGCAGTCTCTGGAAGCGGAGGTATCGGACTGGCCGTCCTCAATGGCTGTGTACTCGTCATCAGTGCTGATCTGGCGTGATCCATCGAGTACGAGGTGAGCATTTTGGTTATCGAACTCTTGGGAGATCCAGGCGATTTTTCCAAGCTACTCCAGCCGCTCATGGACGACAGACCGGAGTCTGACTTTGCGGCTACGATGTTTGCGTTGGAAGGCTTTGGAACGTGTTTCGGCGAGACTCTCGGTGATTTTGGTGAGTGCGGCGTGCGTGGACTGAGTCTGCCCTGTTCCAAGGCCACAATCTTCTCCGAATTTTTGAGGAAGCTTGGACTCTGAGCGCGCTTCGTGTCGGAATCTCTTGGTTCGACGGTGGGCATGAGAAAGGCATCTGACGAATCTCGTGGAGCCGGTGGAGGTGGAGAACTCGGCGATGGACTCGGTGGTGTTCTGCTCTCGGGAAAATCGAAATTTAATCTTGCAGCACTACCGAAATAACCATCACGGCGAGTTCTCAGACTTTGTACACTGTGAACGCTGTGTACACTGTGAACGCTACCCACGGATAGGGTCGGTGACGGTATCTTTTCCGTAGTCGTGTTGTAAATTGTCGGTGAGGCGCATGTAACAGCTACGAAACTTTCGACCATTAGATCAGTCAGTTCTTTGTTTTCCGCGTAACCCTTTGCAAAGTTACCGACGTCAATGGGAAGTTGAATAACTGGCTCGGGGCTCTTTTCCAACAGTGTCGATGTGTAGCCGAGTCGTGGAGGCGTGTACGTGGATGATATAGAGTCTAGATGGCTCTTTGGCGTTGAGCTCAGTCTCGGTGAAATTGATCGAGCGGTAAAGTCGCCGTCGGTGGCTAAACCACTATCGGTGCTCACACGTGAAATCGATCTTCCAGTTGAGCCGGGGCTCTTAGAGTACGTCCAATTGTCAACATCTGTTTCGGCGTATATCTTTCTTAGTTGTTCATCTATACTGCTCGCCTCTTCGGCAAGCTTTGCCTCGGCTTCCGTGGTGTACTGACGCTTTGGCGATTCCATTAGTCTCGTCTGCAGCTCAATGAGATCCTGAGAGTCCTTCTGTAGCTTGCACGTTAGTCTATCCAGTTCGTGAAGCTTCTCGAGCGCAACTTGGTCCAGCGAGCTCAGCCTCGAGAGCTGAGCGAGATCCTGCTCGCTCACGCAAGGCGTATTGCCACGGTAGCTCTTGTAATCAGCCGCGCTGAAAATTTCACCCTCGTCCTCGTCCTCGTCGATGTGTTGTTTCTCTTCCTTCTCATTAAGATCCTGCTTCATTTCTTTCTCCGTTTGTTGCTGCTGCTGATTCGCAGGTCTATCGTTATCTTTGTCCTTCGTTGAAGATTTTTCGAATAAACCACCACCGTTTTCGGTATCTTTCTTTCCATTTGAATCCTCAACATCTTCGGCTTCTTCCCATATCATGCCCAATTGAGATGTAGGCCTCGACGTTTCGCCGCATATGAGATCCTCCCGATACGCATTGTTTAGACTCCTGTAGAAGGCTTCGTCGGGTATATTGGATTCCTCTTCAAGAGTTTCCAAAGCCTCGAGGCTCCTTACGTTTCGATGCATATCGCTTACAGCCGCGGCTGCCGCAGTACTGTCTTGGGTAAGACCGTGCATTCTCGCTAGTTCCTGCTGAGCCAATTTCTCCCTGAGTACACTGGTTTCCTCGACTCCTATCGCAGCGCCGAGGCTTTTAGCGATTGCGTCCAATTCGCCCACAGAACTCTGTTGTACCGCTAAACTATCGTCTATCACGTTGACCGCCTCATGCTGGCCAGTTCCACCGCTTGGACCACCCGGCCCACCACCGCCCGTATAGAATTCGATCAACTGGCTGATCACCGTCTGCTGTTCGTATAAGAGACCCTCAAGCTTCTCGAGCCTCTCCCACATCTTGATGTATTCCTGGCTCAGTAGGTCCAGCGCCCGCCAAGCGTACTTCAACTCAGTCTCGAGAATGTTCAAACGCGTTCCCAGCCGTTCCATGTAATCGCTTATTATGTAATCCACGTTACCGTCACCGGTGAGACCATAACTCGGTACCGCTGTGGCCTCGGGTCCCGGACTCCCCGGAGCTGCTGGACCATTCATCTTTGTTCCGTCCATCGTTCGTTCGTCGACCGCAGATCTGTATTCTTCTATGTTCCTGCGCTCTCAAGTCTCTTCCTCTCTGGTGCTCCCAAAGCTCTTAATATTTAAAGAGCCCTGAGAGTGGAACGGGTATGTTGCTGCCGGTGCTGCTTTCCGCTACGTGAAAGCTTCTTCATTCTTACACAGTATTTTTACACCCCGTCGAGCTGGTGGATAAAACAGTGCACAACTCACGACGACGGAATCAAACGTGACCTTGCGGCCCGAGAAGAAACATGAATTTCGTTTTCGTGTCCAGCACCGATATTCTCTCATTACCGCCATCGGCTTCCGTATTGTTGGACTCCAAACCACTCCGGGTCCCCATGACGCCGCCGATTCGTCGCTGACAAGCTTACTTCAAGCTCTCGCGAAATTAGAATCACATATTTTACACTTTTCTAAGATTGCACGACGCGTCTATTCGTCGACGCGCATAGTCCGTTTTTTTTTGTTGTATTGTACACTTTTCTAACACCGTCAGGTCCAATTTCGTGATTCGTTTTTTTGCTTTTTATATTTGTTGTATTCCACTTCTCGTTATTTCGTTAATTAGGCACTCTCACTGGTATGTCCGCAAACGTTAATAAGTCCGAAACTCGATAGTGCACTTTGTTCGAAAGAACGATAATCTTAACTTCATGAGTAACCATTAACTCTGTCATCATGCTGGCTTTCGATATCTGTAAGCAGGTCAAAGACATTCGTGATTTAGTAGGGAGGGAAACTTGGTTGGGACATTCACGGAGGAATGAGTTTCACGCGTATTCAAACGTCGAACAGTTTCCATTCCTATGAGACTGCGAGTATAGCGATATACCCGCCGCTGCAATACCCGCGATATACCCCGTCTCGAGCGAAAAATGTGTGCGGATTTCACCTAGAAGAAAATTGACTCCTACGACGGATATATTCTGGGCTGTTGAGTGTGAGCAAAGTACGATTTGCCGAAATGGGGTCGAAGAGACGGGCGGGAAGGGTAGTGAGACGGATAAACTCGTTTCGAGATATCGTGTATGTGTTGATGTCACCCGAGCGCGGCGGAAAAATCGTACTCGTCTCACAAGAAAAACAAGATCACACTGGCAAGTAGGTCAATAGGGCCTGAAGTGTCATCCATAAAGTCCTATTGATAGCTGAAGGTAAAATTCGCATGTATATTTTTTTCCACGACGCGGTAATGTCTCATTTGCAAAGCTCACACGTATTGTTACCCGCATCGCTCCCCCTCCCTCCCCCCCATCCCCTGAAATGGGTAACAATAAAATTGCTTGAAAATAGACAATCATCGGAGCGAATGTGGCTGAACAATTTCGACGTAGGCTCGAGGGTTGCTGGTTGGTATCGTCGCACATACTCGACAACGAGTCTGCGTCAAACTAATCTCGTCCGATCTCCCACCGGACTCGAGACGCCTCGAGAACCCGTTCGACAATGCATCACCGAGGCGCTCGCGAGTATGAGTGGATATCTCGCTCGCTGAGCTCTCGAAATGCGAGGTCGTAGATCGATTTCATGATGACGAGAATGCGCTCGTCTCTGACACCGTTGGCCTGCCGTACACGGCACGTGTATCGCACTCGTACAGCTGACGAGATGTGCGCCAAGACGACGATTAAAACTTGTCGCCCCGACGAGATTCCTCATCACGAATTTTACAACATAATGCTGTAGCCCATTTTCGTACATTACTGTGAGAATTTTTAAGTATTACTTGCTCGAGATAACGATTTCTTCAGCTATCCGCTTCAATTTCTATAATTTTATTCATATAAAAAAAAAACGGAAAATACATATTGTATCTCGGTAAAAATCATTATTGTCGGATCCATTTCGTTGTTTTACAGTAGGAAAACTTTCTCTTATCGCGTCATAAAACAATGACGGAGTTTATAGACGATGACTCCGAGTCCCCGAGGATCGGTGGAACAGACAACGTTGCGTATACATGTATATATACACATGACTCTCGTATAATTCCGGTGTCGGAAGAGACGAGTCCCCAGGTGGTACTATAATCGTTCGTGGAGGCGCGCACTTCGTGCTCGACGATGCGCATTCTAAAGCTTGCGTATTACCAACGGAAGCGTCGTCGTCGCTCGTTTCAACTTCGGTTTTTATCTTTTTTTATTTTCTCCACCCGTCGCAGTGTCCTCGCTCTCACTATTTCTGCGGCGAGTTTTGCATGAATAAATCTTGGTACCTGCTACTACTTTCTCCGCTCGTTTTTCTGCCGTTCTGAAACTCTCTACTAACCGTTTTTCTTGCAATCTCATCAATAGCAAAGTTAACGTCGAGTTTTCCGTAACTTTGCGAAGGTTCGTTGAAGAGAAAATTAATACATAAATAAAAAAAGAATACCGATAGCCCTTCATTCAGTATCACGAGCGACGTTTAGATATTGTATATATTCCGAACGAAATCTGTATAATAGAGACGTATTCGAAGAGTCCAAGATTAACCGAAGCCCCTTGGTAGAACCTTATCGAGAGAGATTCTCGCTCTCCGGGAAATCAATTATCGGAAACGCTGGAAAAACGAATTTCGAAATCTTCACAGACTCCAATCCCTATAGAGCGCCTCAGTCGCGGTTTAATATCTTTTCCGCTTCTGTTGTGAATCTTCCTCGAAGCGGTCTTTTAATGGGAACGGAACGAAAAAAAAAAAGTTTCTGCATTGCCAGTAAGCTGCAACAGTCCATTTAGTGTGCAGCCTTCATCGACATTTTTATGTCTTTTTTTTACTCGTGGTAGTCGTGTCTGGTTCGGGGGAGAAAAAAAATGAAAAAAAAAACGAAAATAATTGTGAAGTAAAAGAGGTTGAAAAAAATCGTGCTACGTGGGGACACTGTTTCAACGTTTGTCGAGCAAAACCAGCCAGCTCGGTGAAGGGTGCGGGGAGAGGGCAAGTTTCCGTCGGGCGTTCGATCGAGCTCGACGGAAGCCCTCGGCGTGCAACGCGCGCGCGGCCTTGCTCTCGCGTGCTCCCTCTCTTTTCCTAGAGCAGCTCAGCAAGAGAGTTTTCCAGTAGTTTTACTTTTACGTCTGAGCGCACCGCGGAGAGAGAAGGGCTGACAAAAGCAACGCGGGCAAAAACGAAGGGAAGAGCGAGAGTGGGGAGAGCCCACGAGCCGACTATGGCCAGCCGTGACACAGCAGACCCCGACTGTTCACGCACGGAACGAGCCAAGTAGAAAAGGTCCGCTCATAGTCAGACACAGAACTCGTGTGCACCGAGGGGAAAGAGATTGGCCACGAGAAGAACGAATGAACAGGACAGTCGAGAGAGAGAGGATGAAAGAAAGGGAAAAGACTCGGATCACAATGGCATTACAGTGGAAACTCTTGCGAATCCACGTTGGGTCGACTTAAAGCTCTGTGACATCTTTGAATGAACTGAGCTTTTCAGGTCGAGTGATACATTCGCAATATTTTTTTTTGCGAGAGCGCGTTTCGATTAAATTGTGAGAGGATTTCAACTGCAAAAAGTTTAAACTATGAGAATGTATACTCTAGAGAATCGTAACTTGCAGAATGTAAAGGTATAAGCTTCGTTTCATCGGACAATATATGCATTATTCGTAGCGGCAATGCATGGAGAAAGAAGCAACGAGAGTCGAGTCGGACGGCTCTGAGAGGTATCTGAGAAGCAAAATAGAACGAAGGGCTCGCATAATTATTCGCGAGCCTTTGTACGCGCGAGCCGAGGGAACGGTGCACACACGAAGCGAGGAAGAACGTTGTTTTGGAAGTTTCCGAAGGGCTTTCGTGAGCTCGTAACTTCACCACTGGCCTCAGTCGTTACCGCAGGCGCGAGAGTGAGTAAGCAGCTTAACTCAATCATAAATTTTAATTATCAATTTCGCGACGGTGAGATCTCGCGGTCCGACCTTTTGGCTCGCCTGGTCATGGACTCAACTTCGCTTGCATTTTCTCTAATTATTTTTTTTTTTAAGAATTTTTAAAATTTACTTTTACGTGTATATCGCCATACAATTTTGAAAGGATTAAAAAAAAACGAATTTTATAGAAGATTCATCAAAATTTTAATCAATTTTTTGTTTTAATTTGATATCAATTTTTTTTATGTTTCAACTAATTTTTTGCTCTTTTTAAATTTCATGTTATTTTTTTATACATATGTATTTAAAAAAAATGTTATATCAATTTTTTTTATTACTCTCGTTTCTATGTGCCCATTTTGCCTCGCTCTCCCCTACTTACAATAACATATAACAACAATACTACAAAAAAAAATTAAATATCGAATGTCAAGGTGCTTTTTGCTTCCGTGATCAAGTCTCCGATGTAATACGAGATTCCTGCAATTCGAGAGGTCTATTCGCGAGCTCAATGCGTTTCAAGAAGATCGAGAAAATATCCGGATGAAAGAAATGGAGCTACTGGATTTCTCACTCAGTGTTACAGGTAAACCAATTCACGGGTTCGTTTTTTTTCTTTCATTTCCCTTCTCTCTCTCCTTGCATCACGCGCCAAAGTGGCTCGAAGTGTTTGAGACAAATCGAGTGAAAAAAAATTGAATGAAAAGCATCGAAAGCTGCTCTTGTACCTCTCGGTGACAATCGAGCGACGATTGAGAATCCAATCCGGGAATGGCTATACACTCTCTCGATCTTTCTTTTTTTCCACCATTTTTTTTGCCGCAATTAGTGTCACTTCGAAGTATGAAAGAGTGAGTGAGGGCTGAAAGGGACACCTTGCTGTTGAGTCGAATAGAAAAAAACACTGAAGAATGGCGCCGAGCAAGTTGGCCGGATAATTGGCGCCATTGTGCAACTGATGGGACACGCGGCGGCTTCAATGGAGTATCCAGTTAATCGACGACTACTACTGCTAGTACTACGAGAAATGGGATGAAGAAATCCGGTCGACAGCTGTGAAACTTTCCAGCTGGTGCTGGAGCGCGTTTTAAGCTTTACTCGGAACACTCGTTGGCTCGACGTCAAGGCTGTCGCGTGTCACGGAACTTGCATCCGGTTCAGAATACAAGAAAAAAAAAAAAAAAGTGTTTTCCTCGTTACGTCGGAGAAATGTGCGAGACACTTTGCCATCGCATAATCCCGCCTTTCCTTCAGACTTCCTGCCTTCTTTGAGCTTTGGTACCTTTTTTCTACTCTTTAATATCCTTCGGTCGCCTTTTGCTTCTTTTTAGTTAACTCGTTGCCGTATAGGGTTTTATGTGTACTATGATGGAGGACTTTTCGAGTTGCGGGGCCGGATGTGTCACCGGAAATGGGGCAAGCGGAACCTCATCTCTTGCTCTCTCTCGAATCCGGATGAGGAGTAAAGAGACTGAACACGACGTGCAGCGAAAACATCTCGTGATTTTTACCTATACAACTGTCCGTATGCGCGGATACCAATGTTTATTTTTACCATTGCAAACACTTTGCGAGGAATCGTTTTTTTTCCCCCTTTCGATAAGATTGAATCTCTTCGTATCTTCAAGAAAGGAAAAAGTAAAAAAAAAATCTGGATAAACGAGAATGCGTAAAGTACTCGAGGTTTCTGAGGCTTATCGACCCGTAGAAAATGTGTCGTGGCAGCGCTGACAAGGGTTAACTAAGACTAAGAGACTCTCGCATGGTCGCGTTGGTTGCGGAGCGAAGAGACCTCCGGACAAAGGGTAAAGCTCCGAGACACACGGGAGACTCCCTTAACTATGATTCGTAGCCAGCAGCAGCAAAGGTACGAGCATAGCTCCCGGTGCAAAGAGCGTGCAAGTTTCGTAGGTTGAAAACTCGGGTAAATTGGTCATGGCGCAGCAATAACGCGCAATCGCGACTATACCCCCGTGGCGCATCCATACTTTACACTTTTCTTCGGACGCGCGTGATCGTTATTTACGCGAATTCTTTTGTTTTTCTCTTTACAATATCCGACAGTCGGGGGCTTCTTCTCCCCACAGGTACGAGAACTCGGCCAAGCGGTTGTCACAATTTTTTTCCCTCGGAAAGATCGTTTATCTTGCACGGAACAGTGGTAAGAAACCCTGTTTTAGCAGCGTTTTACATGCTATTTTACACTCATTTACAACATCGTAATAATTCTTTCTTTATACAAAGACACAGTCGTGGAATGTTTATGTTAAAACGGCAATGAGAAATACGCAAACAAAAAATGTTATAAACGATGATTTTGTAATTTTTGTAATCTAAAAAAATGAATATACAATTTTTGATGATTATTTTTCTGTTTGACGAAAAAGTTGAAGATGCAAAGTTTCACCCTTGTGAAATAATATCCGAACGAATGTTTAAACAGTACGACTGACTCATCAAAATGCTATTACAGAGAAAACCACCTTAGCGAAGACTCTGGAACGGATAGTTTCGCCAAAGTTACAGTGCTACGAAGTTGTAGATAAAAAAAAAGATACGAACGAGGTAAAGAAACTGGTGAAAAAAAAAGTTTCGGTTAGTCTAGACGGCAGGAAATCGTTAAGGGTTGCCACTGTTGCTTTGCCCGGGCGACGGCGGCTTGTTTCGTTCGTGGTTCGTTTTCTCTCAACTTTTTTTTTTCCTCCCATGCTTTTGGTCCTCTCGCTCTCTCGTCGTTCGTACGGATATAAGAGGAAAATATATATTTTCCACTATATAAAATTGCTCGATCGAAAAATAATCAACTCTCCGAACCGTGAATCGACGAGGGTAAACGAGTTTCACGAGAGACCATCGCGGAAAGCGTATTTTGTCAATGAAAATAACTGTTTTATAGTATACATATGTATATATATTTATATAGTAAAATAACTATTTTATAGTGAAATTCGAATGAATATTTCATCTTCTTCTCATTGGTAGTAAAGCGCGATGTTAAAAAGTAGTTTTGGTCATTTTCTTGATTTTTCAAATGGCTCCCATTCCATCATCATTTGGGTCCTGAACTCGGAAGCAGTTAGAGTTTAAACCAAGCATCCAGAAAACCACCCCTTAACCGGTACTGCCTACACGCTCTCTTTCCCTCATATTTCCTCTCGTCGTTCGTCGTCTTCTCGCCCTCTCTCGGCTTCTCGTTAGACGCTGGAACGCTCTCATTACCGGCGGCTAGAAGGTAAATAAGAAGAATGTCATGTTGTACCGTGCCGCGACCCCATTTTCCGTCTTGTACAACCCACCCTTGGGTACCCGCTCTCCCCGTCCAAGAAGTTCATGACGGTTGTCCGTCCCGAGGCTCGCAAAAAACTCCGCCCTTTGTGTAGCTTCTTGCTTTTAACTCTTCGGGTATTTTGATCATGAAGCTTCAGTGGCGTCTCAGGAAAAGGCAATTAGTAACCACATTGATAAGCCTTGACTGACACGCCTTTATCAGTAAATCCACGTACAACTCTCTCCTCCACCCCTGTCTTATTCGCGTAGAGCACGTAGATTACAAAGCCAACTTCCAAAGCGTTCCCGAGGAAAGGAGAAAAAAAAAAATTAACGTCGGGAGGTCGAATCATCTTTTTTTTTCTTACGTGGAGTTTTTTCTTATTAGCCGGGAAGTTGGAGGGAGAAAGCGCGAGAGGAGGAAGGGAGAAGTCTCGCGGTATCGAAACGCGGCGCCCGGAGGTCGAGGTGAACGAACCTCGATGACCCTTCTCTACAGGTGTTCTTTCGACTCTCCTCCTACGTAGAAAACTACTCGCCCCCGTCGTGTAACACTGTTAATCTCCGAGATGATATCGCCGACTTGTGTTTAGTAAAAAAATGAAATAATTTATTAATTTTCTTTCGACTCTTCGTGATTGCATTACCGAAACATACCATTGGGGACATTAATGCGCCACCCACGCAAAATATTTCTCTCAATACAGTGTGAAAGTTTATGTTATTTCGTAATTACTTTATAATGAAGCTGTTTTCGTGCTTAAATTGCATACACGCGAAGTTCACTCAAAGTTCACTTGGAAACTGGTGAATTAGCGTATGCATGAAACCGCCGTTAGTCTCAGGCTTTTGCCCGGTTACATCGTAAAGCACACGACCATTACACGGTAATTAAAATTTAATTAGAACAAATTTAGTTCCAACTGAAATATCAACCAGTCAGACGTAATATTTCTGTGCAAAGTAGAGTTCGCAACCAGAGTTTTGTATTTTGCTTGGGATAAAATTTCACGACAGACGATGGACGATGAAATAGGCCACTCGGTCGCTGTGGTTTCTCACGTAAATCCTTGCCTATCTGCGAATACGTAAAGCTAGTATATTCAGAGTCTATCTCGTGGTTACCGCATGACGTTGCGAGTTAGTATACCCGCCCTCATCGGGTAATGAAGTAAACCGGAACGAGTGGTCATATGTATTTGGTGAGAGAATTGCACGTCGGCTCGACGAGTGGCAACGCGCGGTGCGTATAAATGTATTACTTTGGCACACTTATACATACCCGACGTTGGCGAAACATCGGAAGGTTCTCTAAACAATCGGAATTATACGCGTGTGTTCGCATACCCATCCGCGCCAATTACACCAATTACGTCTATCCATACGTACTGAACTAACCGATCGTTTTGTAGCTTCACGAGCGGACAAATCATCACTCTCATAATCCGAGTCATCCGTTCGGATTACCATATTGATCGCGCGTACTCTAAAATTATTATTCTCTACTACTGTGGCTCTCACGCTGCTACGAACAGACTTCCGCCAGCTGATAATACGGGGATGAATTAATGATGTTGATCGAAGTCGGGGGCCGACAGGCTCTTTCGAATATATAAAAATTGAAAAAACTTTCACCGTAAAAAGGAGTGAAAGAATAAAGAAATTGCTTTGGCGAAAAAGTATGAAATAAATTAATTATTCGCAAATTATAGTCGCAAGATTTATTCGTCGTTGAGTGGGCAACTTTCTTGACTATAATATACAAATAATTATGTATGTAACTCTTTTTTGTTAACATCTTTTCTTTACTACACTTCCTTCTTATTACGAAGTTTTTTAATTACGTAAAACTAGTTCTTGTTTCCTTCTTTTTTTAGTATAAAAAAAGTGAGACGGAAGTTATTATTACATGCAAATAAATAATGAAAAAATAATTAACAGCATACAAACACCGTAATAAGTAAAAACTTCAATCGGAAAGGTAATTTTTTTTGCACTGGGAAATGTATCCATTTCTCCAAGGAAAATAAATTCGCGTGTAAGACCACCGAAACCAATTTTTTACTTAGCCACCGTCCCTTGGTTAAGGTTTTCAAAATAAAAAATTACATTCCAAGATGTCGGAAACTTTTTCGAAATCAACCAGCATTCGGCATTCGTGGCGCATTATTTACTCTCACAAGATAAGTGCAACTTTAAGTATTTATGACCCAATTGATAAAAATCTTGAATCGGAAATGTGATTTTTTGTTACACCGAAAGTTACTGGGAAAAAAAAGTTAAAAAGTATATCCATTTCTCCGAGGAAAATTCAATTTGCGCGAGAGACTTGGACTTGCTTCTCGCTTACGCCTCACTTCTCCTGTCAATGTTTTCAAAATAAAAAATTAAATTATAAAATTTTCCGATCGAATCGTCTCGTCCTCTATCGGTTGCAAGAAACCGGGAAGCACGGACGAGCGAAGATCTTGTAGCGAAAGTTTGTACGTGTAGGTGTCTCAGTATCGAACTTTGTCAACTTTGGCGCGTTCCGGGACCGGAAGTAGCGAGAAGAGGGTCATTGCGTATATAAACTCTGCCGTCTTCCATGAGCAAACCTATCTCTCTCATGCCTAACCGGGAGAAACGACTCATCCATATGTAATTTCATCGTACAGTATATAGTTAGTATATTCCATAAATTAAATGCCATCCATTAAGACGCCACGTGATTATGTCCAATCTCTTGACTATTCAAGGCGTTTATTAAACTACCGCGGTGGAAGCGACGGCGCTGAATGTCTGTAGAGAGTGCGTCGCTGGTTCGCGTTTCTCGCAGTCTCGTTAAACATCACACGTAACCATGAATTTTCATTTCCCAAAGTAATTTTCACCATGAAAATTCCGCGTTGACTTTTCTGCGGTGGAGAGTCGTAGTTGAAACGAGCGAAAAATCATTGCATCAGATTTTTGGACCTTTATCTTTCCTATCAAAGCTCTTATTTCTTGTCTTCCTATTTTCGTTTTTTTTTTCATCTTGCGGTTTATCCGTATTTTATTTACTCTTTCATCTTTTGGTTAATGCTGAAAAAGCTGCATGAAAAAAAAAAATACAAAAAAAAAAAATAACCAAACCAAAATGCAAACGTTATGCGCAGACCAACACGGAATGAAAATAAGAGACACAGAGTGCGCGGCGTAGTGCTGATGGAGCGCGTGGAATCCCGGGTTCGGGACCCGGCTTTCATTCCCGACTGTTCCAGACTGGGATCAATATTCGGCAACCCTCCTAAACTGTGAGTTACTCTCTCCGTCTCCCTTGCGCTATTCCTCCTCCTCCTCCTCCTCCTTCTCGCTCTCCCTTTTTCGACTCCCACGAATCTACGGAACCCTTCTCACTTCCACACAGTTTTCGTGTCTCTCATCTCTCTTTTTTTTTCCACATTTTTCCCTCTCTATTAATTTGTTTTTTTCTTTCTCGTTGGCCACATTCACCCTCCCATCAATCCCCCCGCGCTCACGGTACAGCGTATTCAAATCTTTTTCATTCATCTCATTTCTTTCGTATTACCGTTTTCTACTCCTTCTACGTTTTCGAAACGGCGCGTACTTGTGTTGTTTTTTTTCTTCTATTTTATGGTCTAATCTAAATGTATCACTGGGGTTCTTTTTTCGGTCATTAGGTTATCCGTTTTTTCATTCCGCCCTTTCGATGTTCGTTCCCTTATTTTTTTTTCCTTGTGCGTGAAATTCTAGTCCCCACACGTTAATCAGTTCGCTATGGCGACGGTCCTCGTGTGGAAGCGATGGAATACATTGATAGATGTCGGAAGGGGAGGCAGGAGTCGTGAATTCGGTGATCTGGAAACGCGGCGGTGGAACTTGATTTCTCTGCGACGCAGATAGACGCGCGCCGAAGCACCGCGGCATTAGATGTGCAACGTGTGGTTTCTGGCAGACGAGATATAGAGACGTACTAAGTCAGGCCGACGGACGAGGCAATTTCCGGCTGTGCGTTTCGCTAATGGTCTCTACTCTCTTCCGCTACCATCAGGATAATTGTATCTCCACATTCGTTCCTCCAGTCTGGAGTAGTGAAACTCACGACTGTTGGTGCTCGGCCAGCTTTGGAATGGAAAATTGTAATGCATCTTGATCAACCAGCGTTGTTGGAAACCTCCGAAGAGTGATGGTTGCACACGTAGAAAAAAATTCCGATACTAAAAAACCGTGCTGTGCTAAAATTTCGCCAAAAATTCCGTGCTAAAAACAATTGGCAAAAAATGCTGAACATTTTATTCGTTGGGCACTTTACGATCTGTTCAATGGTTTAGGCGGCAGAAGACCGAGAAAATGGAAAGAATAAATTTACGGCAATGTCAAACGCATAACCCTCAACCATTCCAGTCGACTGTTAAAAATGCAAAATAAATATCTCATGCATGAACCGTTCCACGGGCGAAAATTTCGTCGCAATCGTTTTCATTTGCGGCATATATCTGCAAACGCGAGTTGTGTGCGCATTTATAATGAAAACACGTGTGGAATCAGCGGTTTAGGTACAGATGCTGGTTATACACGGATAGGCCGACCTTGTCGAAACCTTGTCGTTCTGGACGATCGCCAATTTGACATGGTGAATATTAATTGCCTCGGATACACGGCACACTATTCAATATACCCGAAGCTGTTCGCGTCGGCTAAAAAGCCGGACTTTCATCTTCTGTATGAAATGTATATTCGCAGCTCGCCTATAGTTCGTTAACAGATCTACCTTTTTTTTTGCCCGTTCGTTCCTTTCATTTCTAACAGGTGTACGTTTCAGGCGCATATAGTTTCACAGGTATGGACATGGCTTTTGTTTCGGTACAGTGTAGCCGCGAGCTTTTGAGATACTCTGGCGAATTTCACGGAAAGCGCAATTCGCGGAAATCATGAACTGGAAAAGCGCCGTGGGAAGCGTATAGGCGAGAGAAATATATATGCGTATGTGTACAAAGAGCGGTTTTTACTGGCGTGTTATTTTGCTCGCTCGAGTGGACTCGTAATTCCCAGTAGTCGTCTCTTTCTCTTCCCCTCTCTTTTGCCTTCCGCGGCCACATAATCCTTCGTTGGGTCGTCATTTTGTAAGAGATATCTTTACTCTATCTCTCCCTCGGTTTTCTCGCTTATACGCTTCCACCCTTCTATTTCCCTTCACCGGGTAAATGCCGGGCGTTTCGCCAGTGAGCTCAAACTTCTACGACCTCCCCTGGGCAACGAGTCCTAAGCTTGCGCGGAGACCCTAAATCCCGGCTCTGGGGGTTCGTTGCGGAAGTGGGCCACTTCCGCAGTCGACTGTACGCGTGGACCGGGCCATCGTTTTACGCGTCCAAGATTGAGATACGGATAGGGTGAAAAGGAGAAAAAAAAAAACACGTTTCGCTCGAATGCTTTTGGTAAATAAATAATCAATCGCACCGACGTTAATAAAAGTTGCTCCACGACTTGCCGTTTAATGTCACATCGCGTGGTTCAAACACTGATAAATATTAACGA
This sequence comes from Buathra laborator, assembly GCA_934046635.1. NCBI lineage: Eukaryota > Metazoa > Arthropoda > Insecta > Hymenoptera > Ichneumonidae > Buathra > Buathra laborator. The sequence goes on from OW203892.1 coordinate 17,759,758, forward strand.
AATGTCAGCAAGTCATTTTCGCTGTCATCAATATTAATACGCTCATTTCGGTCCGCGGAAATGAGTTACAGAATTGTCGATGAGAGTCGTTCTTCCGTCTCATTACAACGAAACAGCATCGAACATTAATTTATTGGCTTAACAATTCGTCCCTTGACAATACACAAACGTTGCCGTTGTACTCTATACTATCAGCCGGAGTGTGTTGCCGCACATGTCGGCCCGAGTATCATTGTCATAGTCACGGATGCAACGGCTATGTGTCCGGGGGCTGTCTTTCATCGGACATCCGGAAAATCGAATGGCACGACAATGCACGCATATTGTATTTTCACGAATGAAACGAGCGCACTGAGTTGGTAGTATGTTTTTTAATATTGAAAAAAATTGACAAACTGCCCGGAAAACTCGACGACCGGAGACCTCTTCCCCCTTCAGGGAATTCGAAAGCGCAGAGAACGAAACACTCGCGTGTAGAGGCGCGTATATATTTTGTCACAGAGCGCCCAGAGGCTATCGGTCTTTATTTCAAACACCAGTCTGTTACACGGAGATTTTTCATCGACTGTCCAATATCTCGCTTGTACGAGCTGTGTAACAATATTATCCGCTTTTTATTACGATGACCTTTAGTCTAGTGACTGTAACGAGAGAGAGGAGAGCGAAATGGTCTCTAAAGCCAAAACGCAGTGAAAATTGTTTATTTGTAGTTAACAAATCGATAGTTGGATATGGTGAATTAAATATTTACTTACTGTTATCGAATCTTAGTCGAGCCAAATAAGATCTGTTAAATATTAATGAATGTTGTTGAGTTTCATTGAACCCAATTAAATATTAATTGGCTCAACTTCTATTTGTTAACTATAAGTAAATATTTATTTTATCGTATCCAACTGCGCATTTATTAAATCAACTCGCTTCACAGTACGGAAAAATTGCTGAAATTCGTCGACTGTTTTATTTTACGTAATATTTTACAAAAATTTGGATAACATTTCAGAAAACGCTTGAAAAAAAAAATTCACGTTTCCAATTCAATGTGCATTTTTATGTTTTTTTTTTTTTAATTTAACCTCCAATTTCCCCAGTTATTTTTATTTTTATATATACCCCTACAATTTGTTTTTACTTCTCTCGACGATTTAGCTATTAACGATGCGGAGTTCACCGATTGACCCATATAACGAGTACTCAAGCGGCCGTTATACGGCGTGTTTGCAACGCGCAATGCAGTATTTTTTTTATGGACTTTTCTCAGAATGATGGCTATTGCTTTTTTCAATCTTCGATCTTAAATCTTCGATATTGGCCAGTCGTCCGAGCGGCGTTTTTCAGGAAGGGACGGGCACGGGTACGAGATTGATCCTCTTCAACGAGACAACGATGTTCTCTCATAACTTTTCTTGAAAATTGAGGGCGTTTTGAGCGATGTAAGGGAAATACCGTTTCATACTATATACGGTACATAATACTTTGCTATTCGGTTGAGAGCAATTTCATATTCCTTCATGTTCGCCGTTCGGCTCGAGAGATCTTTTCTTATGGTTGTAGTCTTTTCTCTCTGACTTTCTCATATCTCTTCTTTCTATTATATCTCTCCTTCTTCTCTTGTATATCTGAGTGTCTTTGCCTCTGCGGCAGCTCGATTTTTCGATAAATTCGAGGTCACTGCTGGCGATCCCGGATCCTACGGGATATACGACGGGAACACGAAACCGTTGCGTCGCTTTTTTTCTTTTTCTTTTTTTTATCCTGAAACCCCTCGTTTCAAGGGTGAGCGGAGATGAGAGTGGAAGGCATTGCTTCTTCATCTTCTTCGTCTTATTTTTCTTTGGCTTGCTTCGAGTCCTCGCGGTGCTCGATAATAGGGTTGTAAGGATGCAAATGAGGTGGATCGGTGTGAGGATCGATAGGTTATTTCTCGTTCGTGGGAGTTTCAAGAGATAAGGTCTTTGTCAGCGGAGGGTCTCGGAATCCCCCTACGGGAAAAAGAATCAAGGATTTTTTTTTTTTTTTGAGGATCGGAGTCACGGGAGGGGGAAACGCATACGTATATGTCAATTATTATTTGAAGCTGTTACTTCAAAGTTGGACGGATCGAGCTTTCGCTTTGACTTAATAACATCGCCGGTAATCCCGGGGTATCAAAGTATCAAGTCCCGGATAACAAGAACTCGGACGAGATTCTAGATAATCGTAGCTTCGAAAGGTTCCTCTTTTTTGGTTTTTTTGTTCTCTCCATGAAATGAAATCGAAGCAGAGCGTAAAATCAGTATCGAAGCGATTTTCATCTCACATTCGTGTTGTACAAAACGAAGTAGATAGTTAAAGTTCCGCTCTTCAATCTCTTTTGTAATTTCATCCAATTTCAATGAAAGTACCTACCCCCCCCCCCCCCCCAACAGTGAATATCGTTTACTTGAAAAATATCAAATTTTATTTCTCGTTCTCTACCGGATACTGCGCCGCTTGCAACTGATTGGCGAAAGCCCTCACGTGACGAGAATTCAAGTGCTGCCGGTTTTATACTCTCTGTTCACGAATCGATTTCGGCGACGCCCTGTCTTTTTCTATTGCAATTATTGGTTACGGATATTATTTAAATTTGGAAAAGATCGACCAAAGAAAGTGGAAGAGAGACAGCGAGACGGAACTGAGGAATTTATAAGAGGAAAATATATAAGAACCAAACGCCGGGGGTTCGAGGATGAACGAGAGAAGAAGGTGGCGCGTTTCTGTAACCGGACGACTTCGAGGATCGAAGATAGCGAAGGTACGGGAATGAGAGAGCTTTATTTAGAGACGGGAAATCGAATTTACTCGGCAGGGTTTCCCGACGGGAAATGATGCGGGTTGGACGCGGAGGTAGCGCCCGGCTTCAATCGGTATTGGCACAATTAGTCAGAGTCCCTGTGGAGCTTTCGAGTTGCATTTTCCAACGAGCCTTCCCCGCCTCTACAAACTTTGGTATCAGCCTCGATACACGTTGATCCGATATCAGGTTAAAACGACTTGTTAAACTATAGCATATCCAAGTGATTCCATGACGAGCAAAGTTTCGAACATCTTCGTAAATAATTTGTGCACATGCATTGTTTACATTGCACTCCATCTAGGAATCGTTCATATCTGACGCGATTGTTTTTTGGCCGATTTACGATCGTTATTTTCTTGTATTTTCTCGGCACCAAAAAAAGAAAAGCAGAATAATATACGAAAAATTATCCTGCGATCATAGATGTCGACAGATCACGTGCACGCGAGCACTATGTTGGCTCTGTGTCACGAGGGACATTGGTCGTCGCATGTGATCTCTTTTTCCCCAAAGCGAATGTGAGCCAAACATTTCATCTCCGTCTGCTTTGAGGCTTTTTTTCACGTGTATGCAATTTGATCGTCCCAACGCATTTCTATTCGGGGTATTTGACTTATCGCCTTTCTTTTTTTGCGTCAAACGCCGGGCGCGAATGAGCGCAACGAATACGAATCACGGAAAGTCGTGAAAATTGAGAGTGCGAATGCGAGAGAAAGCGAAACAAGATGAAAACGAGGTAAAAGCCGTATAGAGCAGCAGTAAAAAGAATTAATTTTCCTGACCTTCCCTCTCGAGGGATCTTTTGTTTTCGCGATAAGCGGATCGAACACCCGCGTCCGAGAACCGACGTCCAATTGTTCGACTCTCCTATCTTTCGATGTTTCTTTTTTTTCTTGTATTATTTTCGTTCGAAAAAGCCTTGTAAAATGTAGCGCGCCGAAAAAACCTCTTCTCGATTCATTTATTTTTTGTCTCTGCTCTTTGTTTTTTTTTTGCATTCCTCTTTTCTTTTCATGGATTAGCGTTTCACCAGCGTTTCGTTTCATCGGCCAATAAAGCTTCCATATCATGGATTCCTTTTTCGGATGATGCTGAATAAATATCGTTATTTGTTTAATGAAAAGAACTCTTTGATACATTTTTAACACCGTCGATGAACCGATCACAATAGCGTAATAGCGGAATAAAGTATTTCCACTGTAAAGGGAATAAATACGTTTAATTTGTCGTGCATTACTTTGGAGTTTCGATACACGAAACGGCTCGACTGGAGAGTTCGGTCAACGCGATCAAATTTTTTCGTGGATCATTGGGGAACAAAAAAAACTTCATCCACCCGAACACGAGTGTCGTTATTCGTCAGACGAAATAGAAGAATTCTTGATGATTCTGGACTGTGAATCTTTCTTGCGCGCGAGACAGAGTGAGAGATTGAAGAAGGGAGGAAATGAGCCACTCTTCACCGATAATGAAGTAAAGCCGAGCCACTGGCTCAACTATTGCCGAGTACTCGACCTTTTTCACTCGCATCGAGAAAATCACACCCCTCCCGCTCTGACTGCAAACCCTACTCTCTTCTCTACGATCTTTATTCCTACCGGCAAGTGAAACCCTTCGATTCTTCTCGGTTCACCGCGATTGAATTTTCTCCCAATAGGCCAGAAATTTATCCAATGCCACCAATTGCTCACTCTCTTTCTCTCACGAGTGAGATAATGAGGTCGCGGAATAAGAGACCAAAATTGCTAGAGTATCTGTTCATAGATGAGAGAGATAAAGATTCTCAACTAATACTATCTTCGATCGTTAGTGTCTTCTTTTTTCGGTATTTTCTTCATCAATCTATACTTACAGCGACCCTATATATTATTCACATCTAACGCGACAGCTTCATCTGTTCATTACGCATTAAAATTCTATTTAAGGTATTAAGGATACATGGTAATCAATTTTCTACTGTTAGAACTGAAATTCCGTACTCTACAAAATTAAACGAGATTTTTTTAGATATTTTTCAATAATTTCCTTTTCAATAATTTCAATAATCCTTTAATACGGGCTGCAGATGGCAATGAGTGAAAAATAAGAAAAGTAAGTGCCGGAAAGTAATCAATTTCCAAACTGTATTTCTCGTACTTTTTTTTTATTCATAGTGATATTTAAATGTCAGGAATACGGAATAGAAAACAAAATCTAGCAATGTCGCTTAATTTTAATTGATATTTCGAGATGAAAGTGCTGCGAAGGCATTTATACAGACCGGTGCCGATCTGCAGATATTTTACCCCCACTCTACCCGATACTCTTATAACCTATTCAAGAATTAATTATAAACTCTTGCATGTCTACGATGCATAATTATTATTTATGATACTGAAAATTTCATTAAAAAACCGTAATAGCGTGACCCCAAACCCAACAAAGCGCTTGGTATCTCGAGCAATTTAAATTCCATTTAAAAAAAGAAGTGATACACTGTTTTACGCAATTTAATTCCGGCTTCTAATCGCTTGAGTAGATAGGATTAAATATCCGATTTAAAATATCAATTTCCTCAGACACGTGAGCATCGGAAAGTGAAATTATACCATCGAGCTGTTTAAACTCACACATACTTTATCGTTTGCCATCCCGCCGTGGTATGGCTTTTGCTCAATTTCACGAGTTATCTCTCTATCACCGCTCACGCAAATGTGCATAGCGCCCCCCCCCCCTTATCCCCAGATACACAAGTATATACCAAGTTTATATTTATATGCGTCTACATATATACAGTTGTATCGATCGCGTAACGCTACAAGCTTAATGCTACGACCCGATGGCAGCGATAAGACGTGTGGCCTGTTTAACATCTACACATCAGCCGGAAGGAAGGAAGGACGGTATGCCTCCGAGCCATGCACTCGTGATTTGTCCAAAAGTCGTGTAACGCGTGCTTAGTTAATACACGATGTCTGCCTTAATTAGCATAACTGGAACGCCACAGCCGCGAAGTCCCGAGGCGTTTCCGGGATCGCGATGAGAGATGGGAGTCGCATAGTCGGGTTACACATGCATGTACTCAACAGTACACATATCCAATCCCTGTAGGCGTGTATGGGTATGGAATACGTGGAGAATCCAGTATAGAGAGTACAGAGACATCTTGCATACCATAGGCAAGGGGTAGAGCTTATCAGGGGGGGTGAAACCAAGAGACTGCCGGGACGTTCGATCAATTGAATTTCCGGTATTACGGACACTGCGCCTTCTGCCTACGAGTCCCGACACACGCGAAACTTCACTCTCACGTTTCCCCGGGCATCGAAAGCCTCATCCCTCCAGCACCTTTCGTCGCTATATACTGTTGCTGAACGCGGGGTTCCACTGTCCCTCCTCTGTAATCCCCTTTATGAACTACGGTCGCGCTACGCCACACGTGCTACTCTCGAGGCTGTAGGCACACGGCAAGCCGGATGACAACGTGTGTCTCGTGAATGAACTTCCCGCTTGGCTATCCCCTCTGGGTGCGGCTATTATTAATTACGGGAATTAATTAAAATCAACACGTTTTGTCCCGCTGGCTACAAGGATGTAGTAAGAGAAAACTCGCTGATGTAGAAATGCTGCGGAAATGAACAAACCACATACGTAGTCGCGTTAGCTGGCGCAGCGTGTGAGACACGAATGTAACGCTATACAAAACTCAATAACAATTATCCATCGAAAATAATAAAAATGATTAATTGAAGAATGCAATCGTCCCGACGAATCGAACGCGCGTGGATAATGAATTTTGTGCCATGAGTTTATAATTCGACGCTGAGAGCGCGAATGTATTCATTGGCGACGCCTCCGGGGTGTCATCATGAAATAAACTTCATCTCGATCACAACACAATTTGCGAAACCAATGAACGATGGAATAAAACGTACATTTCGATATTGTACGTCACCTTTCCATCCTTGTATCATCACTCCTTTTACCAATTTACATTTTATAATAGGAGAGATTCGCGAACAAATACGGGATTGAATAAATTGCGTATTAACTGACGAGGAAAAAAAATAATAAATACAATCTGCACAGTAAGCAATATCAGATTTTCAATTCGTTGCGAATTTATATAATACTCACTTTTAACAGAATCGGGAGGACAAATAATTTATATTTTTTTAGCGTCTGCCAAGTGAACGTATTTCGATAAATGTATCATTAATTATGAATAATTAATTATTAATATTAATATATCGATTATTAATTGTGAATAAAATGCATAAAACGAGAAATTCAAATTCATTGCGAGATATTTCGATTAATATTTCAACACATCGACGCGACATCTTTTATTGTCGAAAAACATGAAATATTGTTCAATGTTGATGTGGACGATGAGGAAAAATGTTTTGATACCGAGAACGGAGATTCTTTTTTACGACACTTTATGGTACAAGCCGTAAGCTTAGAATTTCACGTTGTTCGATGTCTCGAGTGTGCAAATGTACACTTTGGGAGTGAAATGAAGGAAGCTTTAAAAACGGCGCATCGATAAAGAGCGCAGACAGACTGGCCGAGAGGCATGCATATCGGCGAGATGAGTAAATCGATATTCGACTCTCCGTAGTCCACCCTCGAAATAGTAGACGAATAGCGTGAGAGATAGATGAGAGCCAGTGTACCGGCAAAGGACACGAGAATGTGCTCGATTTCGTTCGACATCAGATACCCCGGAATATCCCTGTGCACGTTTATCCTTTTAGTCGCTGAGCGAAATGAAACCGAGCGATTGAGACAGGGAAGAGAGATTCTTTTCTCTTCTCTATGGACAAGTTAGTCAATATTTAATAGAAAATGTGTCATAAAACGAAACTATAAATGAAATAGTTTGAAATTCAAGCAAAGGGAATGAATACTTTAACCGTAAATATACGTTTTTTTCCATTATCAGTAGCGTAAAAAAATGCATTCCAATTTTTATTCATATAAAAAACAAAATGGAAAATACATTTTATCGAGATTTGCGCATCTCGTATCGACGTTTGTCAAATTTAGGATAGAATTATGTTTGGTCTGAATCTCGTTTTTATAGAAAATGAATCGGATTGATATTTTTGACGTGAAATAACTCGTATACCTATGATACTCGCATTGGCGTATATGTATAGTACGGTATCCACAGTTCGTCTCGTGTATATATACCGGAGCTTTTGGAATCACGTACGAGAGGGAAAGCTTGGCAAGCTCTCCGTCGTCGTTTCACAAACGGTGCTCTCAACATGCCGTTTGTAACTCGAGCTCAGCGAGACTCTCTTTGACCAGTTATACCGGCTACAAAGAGAAACTTTTCTAAGTACACTGGTCCACGTACCAGTGTTGCACGCGCGACGTACGATCGACGACGAAATGGGCTCCGCCGTCGAAATCGAGGAAAAAATATATATATGTGTACTTTTTTTTTCTCTTTCTGCGCATTTCAAACCTATCATCCCGCGCGCTCGACTGTCTCGCCGGGTGATGAGAAAAAAAGATACAACGATAGAGATAGCTTTGATCTCTCCTACAATGGAGAATCGAAGGGATACGGGTGAGAAGCTTTAGAGGAACCGATCGGTAGAAATAAAGGAGGAAAGCTTGTATCGAAAAAAACACGTACCGTCGAGGAGCGAAATAAATATAGAAAGCTTTGGATGAAGGGATCGGCAGAATCTCTTCTTCGACAATCGTTTGCGCGTCGAACAAACGCGGGAAGGGGACAAAGCTGTCTTTCACCATTGTAGAATTTCCGAAGAAACGGCAACTACCCGATAACTTCAAAGGATTTTTTCTGCTCGACATTTTACTGAATAAGAAAGTAGTAATTTTTCTTTTTTTTTTTTTATCGATTTTTTTTTCTTGGCAGTCCTCATCGGATGTGAAGTTCGTTGGTTTGCCTTTGGATACGAGCAAGTGATTAAAATTTTAACGCAAATTTTGTCGTATCGTTTTTTTTTTTTTTCTTTTTTCGAGAAAACCTAGCAATGCCGGGTCAGCCTAGCTAACTTCTTGAATCCACGCGAACAATGGACTTCCGGCAAGCGAAGACGATGGCTTTTTTTTTTTGTTCTTTACTGCCCTTCTCGCCCACGAGTAGAACCGAGCTACTTTTCAAGAGCCATAGAAGAAGTCTATATGTGCGCTGCAGAGGGGCTCCGGCCGTCGAAACTTTCGTTCCCTATAAGCCGCTTTCGATTTTTTTTTTTCGTAGCTACTCACCGGTCTACCTTTATAAGTATAACCGCAAGAACGTTTAGATTCGAAGAACCAAAAAAACAAAAAAAAACAAAAGGAAAACAAAGTAAAATATAAGACCGAACAGGCAAAAAAATTAGCCAACGTTTCGTCGAAGTTCACAAAAGTTTTCCGCTTTATTCTTGGATTTTTCTCGCGGCCGCAAAACCAAGCGATCTTTCGAGCGTAAAAAAAGCTCGGTACAAATGTCGGCTCTATAAAGCACCCACGGAATGCAAAAAATGTCGGAATGCCCGATGCGAAAAAAAAAAAACAAAATTTTTATTAAGAACATTTAAACAAATTAGCGTTGATTAAAATTAGAATCGTGAAGTACGGAAAATGAATGAAAATATTTTTACAAATATTATAAAATAATTATACATGAATTATAATTACATATATATATCGAATAATTATACTAATGGAATAAAAAATATCAAGGATCAAATAATAAAATATGAAATGATTTTCCAAAAAAGCGTCATTTCCACTGTTCGTATCTTACGCGGCTTGTTTCAATGTCAATCCACATAAATTCGATTCGCGATGTCTCGTAATCTCGCGTAGTATCGCAATGCGCGTTGGTCGCAGAAATTCTCACGCCGAGTCTCGCAAGTACGATCCGTTTGTACAGTCGTACATTCAAAACTCGAAGGGGGGGGGGGGGGGGCACCGTTGATTGGGATTCGTACCGGTTCACCACCTGACTCGAGAGAGAACGGGACCGATGCATACAGTCGAACTATCGTCGTTATCCGATAGGTACGTGTACACGCGCGTATCCTGATCGAATACAATACACGGCTTGAAGTACACACGGGATATATCTACATAGACATTACGGAGATTTCCCAATGGACATCTCGTGTATAGCCGGACGACGCTTGGCGTCGCGATACACACGATGGAAACACAACTAGAGTTACCCCGTCGAATCTATATACATTGGCTCGAGGAGGCCTTGCGCGTAAAACCGCACGTTTATCCCAAGATCCCAAGTAACACGAGATCACGCGATTTCCTTCTGGTCTATTGCACGCATGTAGCTGAAATTAACGTGGGTCAAACGTCGAGAGACTTCGTGTCTCCTTTACGAACTTTGCGCCACTCGCGCGTCGACACGAGAATCGATAACACTTCGTCGAGTAAATTTCCAGAAACAATGTTAACGAAGATATACGAAGATATACGAATTTCCCTGTGGACGCGCACGTTCGGCGATCGCGCGGGGCGGCACAACAAAGCATTTATTAGCTCTGGGGAATATAAACACGCGTGTGATAGCCATAACCAATACTACAAACGAAGGTACGACCGGCATTGAAAGGGTCGGAATTTCCGAGGGTTGTGTAAAGTAGACAAAAGCTGGATAGAAGGCGGGTAAGCTTTGGCCGAGTATACAAGTTACGCCGGCGAGTGCGACAGCAATCACACGCGACAGAGGGTGCCTCGTTGGAGGGTCGCAGTCTCATTGCCGCTTGTGCTAAATAATCGGGTTACAGTAGAAACTCTCGTAACTTCGAATGTCATAAAAACAATCGATTTCCACAGGTGAACATTTAAAAAATTAATATACAAAAATTAAAAAGCCATCGACTGATAAAGGAGTACAAAAAAATTGTATTAATGAAAAACAGTGAAATAATGAATAATTATTTCCATATTATAGTCGAGAGATTCATTTATCATAGAATGATCTCCGATCTAAAATATGCAAAAAATGATCTAATAATTTTTTTTTTTGAGTCATCAGGTTTTCAGAAAAAAATCAATCAATTTGAAATATCTACACCCATCGATACAGGTACTGGAAATCGCCGACAATAATTCTTTGCCACAAGCTAAACACAGCAAATGAAACTGCTTACGTCTTTTTTTCACAATAAACTATAAAAAATGTTGTCTATCTGTCCTGATGTATAAAAATATTTTGGCGCATCTGGTTGTTCGTGAATTATTGAATGAATAAATTTTCGAAAGATACGACTGTAGGATACTTCCAGCGAGTATAGTGGGACGGCGAGTGGTTTGTACCACTGGTGCTAGTGGTGTACTATGGCGCGGTGATTCGCTCTGGTTCGCGTCGTCGTTGATGCCCGGCTTTCTATATATCGCACACATTCTGTATTCGCTGCTCGCTGGAGCAACGCGACAACTACGACGACGACGACGACGAGTCATGTGACTGAGTACCTAATTATGCATGTCGAGAGAAGCGTAACCGCGAGAGAGTAAGAGAGAGAGAGAGAAAGAGGAGAGAGCAAACCAGTTCCCCCAGTTTCGCGAGTATTCATTGATTTATGACCACCACCGTCACTACCGCCTCGACTCTCGGCACTACCGCAACCTCTGCATCGGGGTTTCAAGTCGGCCGTTTAGCTGGTAGCCGTTACGATAGTAGTGGGTATATGCCGTACACGCTGCATCCTCTAGTTCCCCTTTGATAACCTCGCGAGGGCCTGACCCCGTGATTGCTGTTACCGCTATGCCGCGAGAGGCGCGCATTCAACGAGTATGTAACTATCTATTATTATGATCGCGGTTAAGGTGGCCCTATGCGAGGGCCGATTGAAGCCTGAACTCGGCCCCTGATCCCACAGTTACAGTACCCACCATTCTAGAGCTTCTCAACCCCTTTCACCTAGAAATACGCCTATTCCTGTATTACTATCGCAGTAGGTTATTCTATAGACAGCGTCTAGAGACCTATGTATATGTTTGTATGCATGTATAAGGCGAATTGGGAGATCGGAGGTTAGCGAAGATAGCCAATGTCGACGACAGCCCTATTAGCAGTTGGTAGTGCAACTACTATGGCCAGAAGTCCAGTAGCAATAAGAGATAACGGCACAGGACTGACTCGACTCTATTCACTCCTATCTTGGCTTGCGGTGTACCATTGAGAAAAGCTCTCGAAATTACGAATCGTTGGAATTAGGAAGGTTCACTAATACGACTTTGTACGAAAGCAATTTTCTCGACGTTTGAGAAAGTCTCAATAGGACAGAAAATGTGGTCAACAAAGAAGTCTTATATCGATTGCAGCTTGGAATGAAAAATCCGGTTTGTAAGTCGATCTTTATCGGTCGGATGTTTCCCGCCTTTGGAAAACACAGAGCACAGCGCACAGAAGCAATAAAAAAAATGTAATTTAAAAAAAGATATAGTTAAACAACATTTTTAAACACTTTAGTTAACATTTTTTTGTTAATTAAGTTAAAGTTTGAAAAAAGTTGCGCGATCATTTTAAATTAATGAAATTGAAAAATAAAAGAAATGCGAATCGAAATTGTAAAGTGACATTGGCATTTTTTTTTTTTTTTTTTTTCAAATGTTTCCTCAAATCGCAACTAAATTTTTATCAAATTTTACGTCAGATTGAACGTATAGGAATCTGTGAGAGATTTTTTTCCACACGTTTTAACGTGAAGAGTGAAAGTGAGACCGAACCACTTTTGTTTAGCGCACGTTCTGCGTTATAGGGAGAAGACTCGGGTGGAGTGAATGGGAGTCCCACCGACCGGAACTATAGCCTTCTGGACTATACTATCTGCGATACACTGGACAGAGGTGGCAGCAAAAACATCCTGACCGCCCGAGGCTACACGAACCACTCTACCAACGACCTGACACTGCAAAGCCGCATACACACGACCATCACCCTCATTCGCAACTGGTATTGCCGAGACGCTCCCGCACCATCACGCCCCCAGCTCTTTTCTTTCGTCTCAGAATACACACACCGCACGTTGCTCTTCATCCCACTATCCATTCTATCTTCCTTTTCCACTGTGAACTCTTTTTCTCGGTATTCCATTCTACCCGCTCGTCCAGCATCTCGAGCGGCAGCAGTTTTCCCTCGGTGCTTACGAATGGAAAGAAGCACCGCGAAGAACCCTTCCTCGCTATTGCGAGACGGAAAAGAGGAAAGCTTCTGTCCGAGTGAACTCCGGGCAGCAATCCCCCCCCCTTCTGTATATACCCTCACTAACCCATTTCAAGAACGAAAAAAGATACGGCAAAACCACCGGGCAGGCTACACCTACTGACCTACTTGCCGACTCGACTTACTCAGCCACACAATATACTGTCCGCTTGTTCGTTTTTTTTTTGTCTATTTTTTCGCTTTTTTTTTTTGGTCGAGAAGTACGTGCTTTGCACATATTTTTTTCTACGACGGATGCAGACACGTGAAAGCGGTGCAGTGAATTTAGAGGTGGTTTTAGTTAATGACGAATGTTTATCACGTAAGCTATACTTGATAAACGGGCCTCGTAATTCATCTCGTGTGGAATATCATTGTTCGGTCAGATTTATTAATTTGAGGTTAAATCAGTGATAATCCACGCTATTCAAGATTTTGAACATGCGACGTGAATTTCGCTGATTTTGGCGCAAACTTGAAACCAGTGAAAAACTGCTCGATCCCTTTGCCAATGGACCATCTGTTCTCCCCGGATCTACTTCACTTTATCATCTAAATGTCTTTTCGCTGCGATATATTTTTTTTTTTCGCAAAATCCCGACATAACTAACACCTGCTGCTGCTTCTGCTGTCGTAGCTGCCAGCTTTTTCTTTTCATCCCCATTGAACTTACGGAATATCTTCGGATACTTTCGCGAAGAGAGTTTTAAGGACTTCCGTTAACGCGACATAGCGACGGGAGAGATCAGCATAAAGTATTGAAGTTTTAGTGAAACCAATTTCTCTGCTATCCGTGAAAACGATCATCTTTCACTCGGATTGAAAGATATTTTCAACGAGTTTTCCGTCGTTGTTTCGAAAGTAAAGCAAATTCCTTGCAAATGAGAAAAAAAAGATGAAACTTAAAGAAAAAACGTTGCGAAATGTTCCGAAAGGCTCGGCGTGAATCGGAAAAAGATCTCGAGTACCGGATGTCACAGTCGTTACCCTCGAATCGTAAAACTCTCGGAGCCAAAGTGTTCCCCGTGTACTTCACGTGCTTTCTTCCTGCTTATACGCCTCTCCACTCTCCACACGGCTTCCTCATCGTGCGTTCAAGAACATTTAAACAAGCTACTCGCTTTTGACGGATTTTTCAATTTCTCACCACTTTATAGGAGAGCGAAGAAGTTATACAAGTATTTATATCTTTCGGTATCGCCCCTCTCAATTTTCAATGTCATGTTACGTCTCCATTCTGTTTTTTCTTTTATCTTTCGGAGCTTTTCGAAGTGCCTACACGACGTATATTTTTCTCGTCTTATTGTGTTGTCCTTTCGTTCTCTCGACGAGGCACGAGATGCTCGCCGATACAGTTCTGCGAGACCATCCATGGCGGTTCCATTTACGGAAACTTTTTTTCCTTCGTCACTCGAACAAACCGTCGAGAACTCAAAGAGACGGAAGATGGAGGAAAAGAAAGAAGAAAAAAAACAAACAAACGAAAAAAACAATATCTGCACGAAATGAGACTTTTCTGTGGAAACCACTGCGTCTGTTCTCACCGAAAGTTTGTCTCTTCGGTGTATCTCTCGTAGTATCTTGTTTTTCTTGTTTCGTATATTGTTTTGTTTTTTTTTTTTATTTAGAGTCATGCAAGCAATTTATAATTGTTTACACATACTCTGTGCAGTAAATTTTCTCAAATAACTTGCACAACATTCCATCAACATTTCGCGCCATTATGTTTGTTCTGTCATAAAGTTTCGTCTCTAGTCAAGCAACTCGAGGATTATAGAATGAATCATAATTCCCCGTCAACACGTAGTCTCGACAAGTTTGACGAATGTCGACAACTTCGTAACATCCCCAAGATTCGCCGCGTCGATATACATAGATATATATATATATATATATATATATACGAATCTCGCGTATACCGTTGACTCGCTGTTTATTTCGTTCATTTCACCCCGTGCATCGCCTATTGCCGTTGTCACGAGACTCTCACGTATTTACCTCGAGGCTATAGACGTCTTTATTGCGAGAAAATTACGTGACAGGACCCAGTGCTGTGGCACACCAACTTTACGTTCAAATCCTCCCTCCACGTTTCGCCACTGTCTTTCTCTCAAGTTTTGATAGACTTTACGAGAGCGAGAGACTTCGTACAAATTGCACGTTCTCCTGGACTTTAAAGTTTATCGTCCTTTCTCACCCTTGTGGTATTATTCGCGCACATAATCTCTGACTTTGTCTCGTGCGTATGAATAATCCAACATTTTCTCCGGCACTTCGAATATTCGAGGGATCACCCGGCGTTGAAGTTTTTCTCTGTTTTTTTTTAGCTCTTTTACAGAATTTTAGTTGTTTCGTAACTTTTTTTATTGCAGCCTGAAGATCGTTCGAAAATTACAGACTTTTGTCCTTTTATTCGATTTTCCTGGTCTCACCGCTGTTACACGCAGCAGCGCATCTGCTGTGTAAAAGTACACGCTGTGTTCCTTTCTTCAAATGTTTATTTTCGATACTTCGAGCAATCAAATTTCGCGAAAACCTGAAAACACCAGATGTACCGAATGCAGCTGACTCTCTGTCTGTCTATCAATGAAACTATGCTTTGTAGAAGACAAATATCAAGGGAGTGAGGGGAGCATCGAAGGTGCGCGTTCCTGAAGACAAAGCGTAGGAACTACAGTAACTTGACAAGTACAGGTATCGGTATAGATACACAGCAAGTACGCTCTAGTAGTAGTTGCTAAACGTACTGTAGATACGTGCGGTTGTCGTTGAGGCTCGTTTCGTCCAATCGATAGTAACCACGCGGCCGATGGTACGAGTTTCCGTGAACGAGTTCGAAGACAATTTGTCCCCCCTTCTGCTTCACGACTAGTTCTACCGTGCGATCCGAGAGTTCCTCTATCCATTGGAACGGTGAGTTTGAAACCTTCAACCCTCCCTGCGCCCCTCGCGCGTTTATTCCACCGAGGAAGATCGGCGTTTCGCCCCGATAGGCGTTTCGAGAACGGTACGCCATCGTGGGGTATTAAACTCGGGTTTAAATTACAGCCGACTATAGCGATCGGGCGTGAGGACGAATTTCTCGCTATCGAACACCCAACGATGGGTGGATGGAGGAGAAAGCCTACGATTTCGTGGTTTCATCGCCGTTTTCACATCTAACCCCAAAACGGTTCATTAACATTGCTCTGTCGGTGAGAAGATGTTGAATTGAAACGTTAATCTTCACTTTACGGTCGTTTACGGGACAATGGAGGATACATTGACCGGAAGGAAATAAAAGAGCATATTGCACACCATCTTCCATGCAAAACATCGCGGCATAGGCTTTTGTATGTCTGTCAATATGACAAGTCCGTTTTTCGAAGAATTCGGAAATATCAAAAATAAAAATATATTTCCACAAAGTTTGAGCTTTTAGAGAAATGAAGTATTTGTTAGAATGTGTAAAAGATTTATCTCTTTTTTATTTTTTTTTATTTTAGGGTATACACCCTTAATATCCATGGGGGTTTGAGTTCGATTAACGAGTTTAGTTCGATAAACTAAAACCTTCGCGAAATCGAAAAAAAGTTCTGATAACCGCGATGGATCTGGTAAAGATTTTATCTCAAGAGAGATGTATCAAAAAAGACAAAGTTAAATACAAACTTTTGTGGCAAACTTTTAACGTGAGAGAAACAAACTTTTTTTCTTTTTTTTTTGTCCCGATGTTGGGTGGAAAATGATTGCGGGAAGCTTTCGCGGCACCACCTAGAAGTAAACAGGTCGGTAAATTGTCAGAGAATCTCGTATATGCATGAAGGTATAGTTTACGCTCACTCGGGAGGGCAAAGGAAGGGAAAGGGTGCGGTAAGGAGGGAGCCGGAGATCACAGCATCTCCTGGAAACATTAAAATTCCAGACGGGTTGAAAGCCCCCGCTGGCAACAAGCTCTCGGTGAATGCAGAAATTTAAAGCTCCGCTGTCGTCGTCACCGTCGACCGTATGAAAGTTCGAAGGCGAAAGCTTTTTAAGCATACAACAAGAAAAACGAAATTCCAGGGGGAAAAAAAGAAAACGAGTGCGATACACGCGAAACACATTGCAGCGGGAAAACTGCGGCGAGAGAGATGTGGATAGGATTTCGAGATCGGTTCCGTAAGAAAGTAGATTTTACCGGACTTTCCAGAACTTATCCCGCAAAAAAAAAAAACGCGTATATAAAAAATGTCTACCCTAATACCGTAAAATGTATCTACGCGGCCACGCGTATTCGACTCTCAACGGAAGCCTCAATTTCGATAGAAAGAAAAAAAAAAACTAAAAAAATCGTAAAAGTGTGAAATATATTCAAGTGACACTGAAGACTCGGTAACGACGTACAATAAAACCGGAAAGTAGGCAAGATTTTCTCGAGTCAGTTCGATCCCCCAGTGGAGCAATAACGTCAATGGAATACAGAACTGTCTCTATTTATGCAGCAGCATCGAAGAGCCAAGAGAGATAGACTGGAACGTGAGATACGCCGAGGGGGTTTGAATAAATCCGCGTGTTAAAAGAGAAGATCGATGAGCTTTTCGTTTTGAACGAACGGCGGGAGAGGGGGGTGGGGGGGTGGCGTTCGTGCCGAGGATCGTTATTATTGCGAGCGCGAAATGCGCTTCTCGGGGAAATCCTACTTGTGGATGTGTATAACGTTTGGTCGACACAATCAATATTCGATACAAGAATTGGTTAAGAAAGCTATATCATCGGAATGCCAATGTGTCGTGCATGATATTAATTCAAGTTCAAGAAAATATAACATGTCGTTTATTCCGTGCTGTGAATCGTAACATAAGCTTCTAATAATAGTAAAAAAAAAAAAAAATACAACAAACAACTTGGCGAAATATAAATGTCGATGTTTGACGACTTTTTCTTTGAAATTGCTGAATCAAGATATACAGCTATGATGTACAGTAGTAAAGGTTAACCACCTGACGTTCACACGAGCGCGACGACCCCAGCAGGAATATGAACGTACCAAGGCTGTCATAAGTCTAATAGAAGCTGTGCGCTGCTCGGTCACGTACAGCAGTATTTTACAGGCGACATGGCGGCACCGGAAGTGGCGAAGGCGCCCTGTAGCATCCCCATTGCGAGGGAGAGAGATAAAGAGAGGAAGTGTAGCTGCAGGATGGGAGTGACAACTCCGTTGTCGTCATAATCCGAGGAAAACACGTTTCTTCGGTGCATAGAAATATGAAGTTACCCATGCGAGAAGGTGCGAGAACCAGCGAATAGAATGCAATTTCATGAGGAAGTTGCAGCGAAACTTTTCGGATTATACAAAGATATAACTTGAAAACATATTCGCGAAAAACATGTAATCATTTTAATAACATTATTCAATTTCGGACGCAACAAAGACAAGAGCAAAAAATATATCAAAAAATGTAGGCTACGGAATTCCCCAAAGTAATAAAGAATATGTCGGAATATATAAGATATATCTGTATATATAGCAGCAATATATTTTATATTTCATATAATATAAGACCGACGATGTATCGGAAAATATGTCGCTGCTACATGGAATATAATATACAGAAAAAATGATATCTGAATTATATATTTCCCAGCGAAAAATTCTACATCTCGTATACATCTCATTTCCATTGGGGTTAACAGCTTTAAATAAACGTCGAGCAAATCGATGCGGCTATTAGTTTCTAGTTCGCGGGAACTTCCCTCCCGCATCTGATGCCCGATGCAGAAGTTCTGCACGATATCCATTAGATATATTATGTTGGAATCTTCGAAAAGAATCTCGAAAGTCTTCTAAATTCGAAAGGAAAGTACGGTACTTTCGGATGCCTCAAACATACAAGTGAACGAAGTAAAAGCATTGGGAAGACTCCAGCGAGTACTAAGACCTCAGTGTTCTCGAATCGAGGAGTTTACTCTCTTGTGCGACCAGTAGCGGCAGCATTATCTGGGAGTCTACCGTCAAAGCGTAATTCTCATCCGCGAACGAAATCTCTGCGATTCGTGAAATTCCACACGAGGGACAACCCAGATACCGTGTAGATGAGGCGAAAGGGTGGTAGGAGGGAGAGGTTTGGTAGAGGGTTAGGGAGGCAATTACGAGAAATCGATTTGTCGCGATAGCCATCGAGGCCGAAGGAGGCCACGGCCCAATGACGAGACGAAGAGCCGGGAGCTTCACCTGGAGAGTGAGCGAGAGCCTGAAGAGTGTTCGCTAATATCGTGAAAAAGACAGAAAAAAAAACCGAAAGGGAGATAAAATCGAGCAGTGACTCTGACGAGTGGTGGTATAGTAATAATGGCAAATTGGTTACTGAGAGTGCGCAGAGATTGAGAGAAGGGAAGCGTGATCGAGAAAAACGAGGTCGGAAGCCATCCCCGGTAGCGTGTTCCTCCCGTGGAAATCGCAGCTATGCTGCATCGGGAAAACTCGTACCGGTTGCAATATGCTCTCTCTCGCCCGTTGCTCCTCAACGCGTCGTCACTATTCCTCAACCCCCCTCTCCGATCTCCCATCCGTTGCTCGCGCGAGAAATCGGAATTCACGGAATTTCCGTCTCCGGTTTGCAAATCTACGTATCCGCTTTGGCAATTATGGGAATCGTCATAGACCGTGGTACGAGAGCAAACTTGATTGAAACTCTTTAATGCTTTTTTTCACCCGTCTCTCACCCATCCAAACTTTAAAATTGTTTGCTCTATTTAAATCGGAGGCAGTTTTCCGCGTGTTTGTCTTAGGCAAAGTATTCGTAGATCACCTCAAGAGTTTGCGCATTCCCTGAGTCTATAAGGGATGAGAACCGAATTAATGTTGCTGCCAGCATGAAGAAGCTTTATAGGTGGGATAGTGGATGAGATGTGAACGTGGGCCGTAGTTTAACCGAAGTCGAGAAATAGAGAGCGGCTTATATGAATTTCAAATCAAAGGCTTTCAGGTCAATAACGATAATTGTTTTAGTCGGGGTCAATTCTAAAATTATCGATACGGTACAGTCGCCATCGATATTCTTGGTGAACTCGGGAGCCATTGACTACCTGGCCATCTCGTTGACTTTGGCTGCACAGAAGTCGAGGCAAAGATTCGCATCCGTGATGGAAAACACACAGACGTGTGTGGAAACGGAACTAGACGATTGGTTCTATAGCCATGAGACATCGCCGGAAGAGAGAGTCAAACAATCATACGTTATCTCGTCTCCCGTCGGCAAATAGTATGAGGATAGATACCGCTGAGTTTGCGAACACACAAGGAAAGGATCCGCGATATGTACTGTATAACATCTAACACCGAGGGAGAGATAGGGAAGGAGTAACATTTGCCGAGGAGAGTGCTCTTCTGCAGGGTAGGAGGCATCTAACCGGTATATCGAACTACCAGTAACGCTGAAGTAGTTCTCACGACGGTGCTGCACTTCCGGACGTCGAATGGTTTTACTCCTCGATATAGTTACCTCTTAGTCTTTCTTCGCAATCTCTCTTACTGTTTCTCTGTGGACATCTTTCACTTACCGAAAGTGGAAGAATGTATCGAGTATATCGACGCGCCTTATCCACAAACGTCGACAAAACATCTATTGAATCTGACGTCGTTAATAAATTTCCTACAAGTACAGATTTTTTTGCCTCCTCATACAAAAAGTTCTGTGTTCACGAAAAAAAACAAAAAATCATCTTCAAGACTTCAGTGGAAACGTGTTTTGAATTTTTCCAAAACGTCGGAATATCATCGTTTTATAAAAATCTCAGGATGTCTGTGTGTGTCAAGTTAAAAAAATTTACCGCGCTGAAAATTACAAGGTAAGTTGGAAAGTTAATTTTCATTGTTCATTTAAATTTTCATTGAAGTTTTCTTTGAAATGTTTTCACAAATGCCTGTTAACACAATAACTCCTTATAATTTTTGAGATATCGGACTAAAAATGTCGACACAAATGATTTATGACTATACATGATGCTAATATTCTGCATTAATTTTCGGACCTCAGATTCAAAAGAATTTTTTTTTTAATCTAAGTTCGCATTTATCTATTTTCTATTGATTCCCGAGCCAACAACTAATTGTAGATGAGAGAATAAAAAGTGGAAAAGAAAGTAAGCCAATTACGGACGTTTCTAATAACGAGCGGAAGTTCATCCTCTCACTAGCTATTTCTCGTCTACACTTTCGTTCGGTCGGAATTCTGGGTAACGATTGACGTATATACAATTCAGTCGACGCTCATTCTCTCGCGGTACGCCACGCGTTTTTTCGCCTCGGTTGCTTCGATATTGTGCAACGAACCATTAGTTCAATGTACCATCAACTGCAACGCGAGAAGAGAGCAACAACACGTTATTTTTTTTTCTTATCTCTGCTGCGAAACGTTTTCACCGGTAGCTGCAGCCCAGCATCCGCAGAACGGGAGCAGCAAAAGGATTACGTGGATCGTATATACCTGTATACACTGTATGTACAACCTCTTGGCATGTACAGGGATAGTTTTATTAATTAATACCAGTGGCTAAAGTTAAGAAATTCGTTTTCTTTTTTCTCTCATTCCAATTTACCTAAAAAGTAGGTTGTGTTACGCTATTTATGCAAGACTTCTGGTTTGTACGGATTACCCGTTGGCCGCACCCAAAAAAAAAAGAAGAGAATAAACACCGAGAGGGTACGAGAAGACTAAGAAAAAGCGAATGAGAAGATAAAGCGGTTGAGAGTGTTTTCTTCGAGGTGAGTGCAACGAGGGGTGTCGAGAAACATTGGAGAAGAGATCGCAAGCTCGCGAGAGACTACGAAAGAAGAAAGGGTTCGAAGCGGAAAAAAGAAATTTCTAATTTTGCACGTTTCGCGAACAGGAACGCCAGTGCTCGGTTGCTAGTATTCGCGTGGGAATGGGACGGTTGATACGAGGTAAAAGCACACCCGGCAGGGATTACGATAAGGAGAAACGATAAACCGTAGAAGAACTCCTTCCCTCCTTCTACTTTGCGAAGAGATGGCACACTAGCTATAGCTGAAGAGTTTCTTCGACTATAGTTATATAGAGTTTCGCCTGTAACGATCCCATGCTGATCCACAGACCGCAAAGCCGCGGAATTCTGTGTTCGCTAATTATTCTTTTTCACCCTTTGGCAATGGACCACATTCGTGAATTGAGTTCGTTGCTCATGTTAATTAGCGATAAAAAAACATTAATATTTTCGTTTAATTGACTTTTTTTGTAAATATAGAATCATGAAATGAAGATATGGTTGTTAAAAAAAAATCACGAGAAATGACACTTTTAACAAAATTGGCTATAAAAATTCACCGTATCATATTTTTTCGATTCGTTGCATGGGGACTGTGTAGAATGTATTTTTTTCTGCCGTCAACGAATCTACTATTTATTTTACTCCGAGCTGAAATTTTAATATTATCATTTCGTACAAATTTTATTTTTTCTCCGTATCCATCAGTGGTAAAGCAAGTTCTTTTTTTCTCGTAATTATCCACTTTGCAAAAAGCACTACTAATCTTCGTATTATGAAATTATCTTAAGAGAGGATCAGATTAAAAAATTAAATGTGAGATATATGAAAATTAAAATTCAGTGGAAAGCTATCTTTTCCCGGAACGCAGAATAGTTGAATATTGCTTTTCGCTCACAATGTGATTACCTCGGAGCTAAAACGACTCTTGCGAAAATTTATCACAGCCGCTCTTCCGATAATAAAAAGAAGTATCTTTACGATTAGCTTTTGGAACTGGAAAGGGCTCGCTATCTTCACGGAAAACAAAGTTAATCCTTTCGTACGAAGAAAAAGTTACGACAAATCTTTTTTTTTTTTCTTTTTTCTCTTCTCTTCGACTTTGTCTATAACTTCCCGAGTATTTTTACAGCTTCTGGTATTATACTCTGTAGAGTAACCCTTCGCCCTTTTGTTCCAAGGTCTCATGACCTCCCCCCCCCCCCCCTCCCCTCGACCAGGTCGAACTCGTGTTTGCCGCCTGTCCTCCCTGGCTGCTCGAAATTGCCTAAGATGAGAATTAACGGGGTCCGGCGCTGTCACGACGATCGGTGGGATTTATGAGCTCCGGGCTCTCTCTCCCCTATGCTCCCTATCGCTACTTTTACGCCTCTGTGTCTCTCATTCTAGAACGTTTATTCGCCGCGCTCTCTTCGTTAGACAACCAACCAAAGCAAGTTAAAAGGTTTACCGTTGCCTGCTACTTGTTCGTCTGAAATTTCTTTAGGACCCTTCATCCTTCATCAAACTAAAAGCACTTTCCGCCCTTTAGCTCGTTTTCTTCGCTGTTATCGCCTATTTTTTTTTGCTCTTTGTTGCTGCTATAGTTTTATGCTGAGCTCGTTGGTTACTATAGGTCAATAACGAATAAAATTTTAGTCGATACTTTGCTCCTTTTGATTATCTCGTGAAAAATATCCTCGACAGTATTTTTCGTCTTTCATCAGAATTTTTCTCCAAAGCTTCTTTTGGCTTATAGATTGGGCGAAGACCTACTTTCCCGGAATAGCGATATCTTCCTCAGGCGCAGCTTTTATACTGTCGCTTGAAGATTTTACGATCGGCCACCGTTATTTTTTTTCCTCTCCCAAAAGCATATACCAGGAGTAAAAGTATACTATCCACTCCGTTTTCTCGCTTCTTTTGCAGTATATATAGCGGCGTGCGAAAACTACCCGGGGAAAGAAGAAACGAAGCTAAAAAGCGTCTACCCATTGTCTCGTTATCGCATTCGACAATCGCGGTCTTGCAGCTCGATTGCTGCAACGAACATCTAATGCACGGCTGTATATTCTCTGGACGATTTATTTTCCGTGAATGTCTTTGCTAATACCTCGGTCGATCTTGATTGTGTATAAAAACTCGCTAACCCTGGTACAGCGTCTTTTACCTTAGAACGCCTGCCAACAACGTCACCGCGATGCAATCAGTGGTTCCACAGGGATTTTACGAGCGCAGGAAACGCGAGTCGACCCTTTGCACCACAGGACTGTCAAGGATTTCGGCAATTCCCCCTATACGCTCCGCAAGGGTTGTTTTTTTTTTTTCAATCGCGAGTTACAGCTCTCTGATTCACGGAACTCGTCACATTGATATTCCGTTAAATAATTTAAAAAATCACACTGCTTTATTCATCGTCATTGCCAGAAAAGATCGAAATAATCGAATCGAAGATCAAAGACAAAAGATGTCTTTGTCTTTCAATAGATTAACACTTCTATGGGGAAACGATGCTTTTACCGGCAACGTAGTGTCAATGTGAACGAACAGTATCCACCTGATTAAGCGTAGAATCGTTAACCCGAAACCGTAGACCTTCTCAATGAGAAAGAAGATATCGCGGGAAGTAGTTCGACGAACTTGAAAGCACGCGCCAATAGCCGTCGCTCGAGGAAGCTTCAATCGAGTAACCGAGTTTACGAGTACGACCACGTATCCGGTACTTTCAGGCTCGTGACACGATTTCTTCATGCCACTGTTCCGCGTCGAACACCGTTTTTACGATCTGGTCGACACCTTCCACTCGCGGCGTGTTTCGCTCGTGGATAACCATCAGAGTTTTCTTGGCAACGCGATGAGGCAACCGGGACATCAATATCGTCGTTCCACGACTACCTAGCGATCGCATTAGACAGCTTGTAGTTAAGACCGATAATATCGCGAGAACCGATAAGAATCATCGTACGTGGAGAATTGTAACGCTTGTATTTCCGGAGTATTGGAAAAGGTATCGATATAGAATCGACTAAACGTGACTCTGCCGAATGTTTTATCGAATAACTCGAAGCTGAGAACGATGAGAATGAGGAGAGCAATCGAATTCCATGACGAATCGTTAATAACTCAAGATGGAGCGATTCTTAATTGAAATGTTTCGAGCTCCGAAGGTTTATGTCGGGGCGTTGACATGCCAAGGATAAAACATCGTACCTAATTGAATTGCGTTCTGTAAGACGATTTCTCCAGTTCAGTCTATTTTTTTATATTTTTATTTTTCGAAGAAGCCAAAGGAACACACGAATAAAGCTTTCCGTTGTCTTCAGTGTACCCTACACGATTCGACTAGAAGCTTTGCCACGTACTCCGAACAAGCAAGTAAACAAAATGCCGAATTCGACGACGACGACGACGGCGACGCCGACAACTGTGACGACGACGAGATAGAAAATAATAAGGGAACAGGACACGAGATGGAACTCGACAGAGGATCCCGAGAATTTCAAGAACGATGTTAGGATAACCGAACATAACGGAACTCCCCTACAGTATACTGCCAATGCTTTTTCCTACCTATTTTATTTCCATCTCTTGTGCATCTCCTGTTATTCCCGTATCTACCGGCAAAAATATTCTCGTGCTTCGATAGGAATAATTTGAGGGGAAAAAAAAATCGATTCCAACTTGTCGTGAATGCCGCGAGTTTCTTTTTTTTTTTAATAATCACTATAATTTTGTGAAACTGTGGATTGTAAGAAGGTACTCGACTAGTTGACTACGGTAGTTAATAATCGGTTCTCCACTCTTGTTGAAATATTAATGAAAAAATATGCAGGAAAAAAATACCACTGGTGAATGAACAATATTTCAGTATATCGAGTGCCTAGGGACAGGTACTTTTGTGCCGAGAGCACAATTTTATTCCATGGTACAGGGGGTTACGAACAACAGTGGCGATAGGTACACACCAGTGGCTTGAGCAACGATATCCTGTTCAGAGAAAATGCTATCGATTGCGAGTTTTCTACTCGAGAACTCACTCTAATGGTCCTCATCGAAGCGCCCTCCGAGTATTACGAATACCTAGAACTCGGGAGGCTTTCTCTCGAGTCTCTTGTGAATACTCTCTCCATCCTCTCAGTTTCTCTCGTCGCTCACCCTGTAAGCGGAACCAGGGACTTTCCTAATTTGTTTCTTCTCTGTTTCCACTCACTTTCCGGTTCGACGAACCACCTCAACGGAAGATAAGGAATCATCGACCTATAGAGAACTTGATACATTTTTGTAGTACACTTCTACCGATAGTGACTTCTATGTCCTTTCTGCGCATTTAATTTCTTTTTCTCTCCGTATTTTGAATAAAACGGGAGATACCTCGTTGCAGAAAGAAACAATGGTAAAAGATAAAAATCTTTTACGATTCTTTCTTTTTCCTACAAAACGCAACATTTTTAATTTTTTTCTTTGTACATTGAAAGCCCCGAGATATCTCGTTGGAAGTGTTACATTTTGCCGTTCTTTCTTTTTTCCTTTAAATTGAAACATTTTTTCGTACTTCGGGCACCACTTTCCCGGTTTTGCATCTGATCGAGGTAATTTGCAGAGAACATTCTTGCATCTTCTTGCGAATTTTTAACGTTGGACCACTATTGTTCTTCGGTCTCGCAAATATGAACGAAAAAAAATGAATATCAAGAGATATTTTTTTATTCTTCGTTTTGCACCCTTCCATTTACTTTCTTATTTGAATTAAAGTACTCTTATATCCATGTTTGAACCTTTCAAAACTTCCTAGAATCTCGAGCGCACGATGTTTTTAATCTTAAGGTTAAGGAATCTTCAGAGTTGTGGAAATGATGTTTATTTTTTTTCATCTTCTTCTGTATTCGTGAAATGAGGATGAAGACGTGAGAAAGCAGTGGAAATGAAAAGGTACGTCGCGTTTTATATCTGGGATTTCCAGCAGAAGTGGCAGTGCGGCATAGTAGAGCATCCCGCGCAGCTCTCATTTCCCCTCTTCGCGTAATCCCATTAAACGTACACCATGTGTAAGGGTTGAGAACTAAGTGCGAGTTTATAGACATCTACCAACATGGCTACTGCTGCGCTTCCAACGATTCTCCTGCTTTTCTCATGGTATTGTCGGCGACCGGGGTTGAACCCCGGGATTGGACGAAATGAGAATGGGGCCGGGTTAGCTCTTGCGAAAAACGCGGAAATGAAATGCTCCATTTGGATTACGATCGCGGCATTCACGCGCTACGTGAATGGGGAAACTGAAGTACGTACTTTCGTGAATTATTTTGATGTCACGATTTTTTTAATTGGCCAATAAAACGTACTTCGTTTATGCGTTTGCCGATACTAATCAATTTTTTTAATAGAATTTTATTTGTATTAATGGTTTCTTATGGAAATAGTTATATATTTAATTTAATAAGAAGCTTTTCTCCTGCGAGGAATACTTTGAATAAATGAGTTTATGGATTAATCTTCCAAATGTATATAGCTTCGTTTCGTCGACCTCGGGATTTTCTCGGTTATCTACCTGATGGTTCGAAAACTGAGTTAAATGTTTAATTTTTTTTCGTAAAAACTGTAAAAAATTATAAATCGAATTTCTTTATTACACGGTACATGTATTAAGGGTCTTACAAAATAAATGAAGTCATGACGAAAAAGAATATGGCCGCTGGAATGATTCCTTTCATTTCACTTTTTATTGTCTTCTATAATTTTTGAGAAAAAAAATGCAATGTTTGACTCGGATTTCTAACCGTCAAAAAAAATGTGTACCCTTAAAATTAAATATTAAAATTTTTTTTTTACATTCATGTACACCTAGCTGGTGTTTAATGTTGATCTCCTTATTGCATGAACGCTTTAATGCCTCGCAAACTCTATATATAACGTAAATCGTACGATCTTTCATTTTTTTTATATGCCCCTCATAGCTGCGAGATTTATTGTTCACCGGTGCATAAGAATGTGCAGTAAGGCGAGCCTGACGAGCCTTTTACCGTCGAGCGTAAACCTTTTTTTTATTTTTTCCAATTTCTATCTCGAGATTATTACGTTGGATCGGAAATAACAAATAATAAACGAACGAAAGTATGAGCACAAGAATTGCGATTAAATTAAACTCAAAGGTATTTTTTTAGCCTTCGAAAATGTTTCATTTTAAGAGTTTTCTCAATACAGAGGTTGACTTGTCGTTCGGCAATTGAATTTTCCCTCGTGCTTCGCTCGTCGCACCCGCCTCCCACTCGCGACGAAGTATATATGGAGAACCCCTCGCGGAACACGAGGAATATTTTTTCAGATAAATCGTCCGGACACGGATGAAGACGGAATACCGAAGAATCGATTATCTAAGCCGCTGCCACTGCTACTGCAGTTCTCCTACGTGCAGCTCTCGACGCTTCGACAAGATTAATCTTTTTGTAACGTGCGATCTTGTGCCGTTGGTAAGACGGATCTTGACTTCATAAATCTTCGGCGTAAAACTCGTCGCACCGACGGGGTGTCTCACTTTAGAAAGCTAGAGGATGTGACGCAGTCAGCTTTTTTTCTCGTAGTGAACGTTCCTCTAGTATTCACCGCTTGGTTTTTTTTTCTTTTTCACGACAGCCCTTTTAAAGTGAATACGGATGACTCGAAGGCGAGCCTAATTCAAAATGCAAGGGTCGTTGAAGACTCGGAACAATAGAGTCATCCTGATATGCAAGAAACGATGTTGTATGTGACGAAACAAAAAAAATACGAAAATATAAAGAGTGCCGAAACATCAGAGAGAGTTGAATAATAATTAAAAAAAAAAAAAAAGAAAATTTTTTCAAACAACCATTTTATCGAAAAAAACATTGCAATTCCATGTTTTGCGTATCTGAACGACGAGCCCAAAGGGAATAAAAAAATGTGCAGACGGCATTGCGTACAAAATCTCGTCGTCAACACGATATGCAGTAGAGAATTTCGTATAGCGCAGGACATCACACGGAAACATCGAGTAGAAACGAATACAACGTTACTTGCCAGCAGGCAAGCTCGGCGTCCTTTGATCTCTCCTCGCCTCTTCCCTCTCTCTACTGCCGGCAACGGTTACCATCCCCTCCCGCTGGTATACCGTTGAGACTACGAGTGACTCGAGTTTATACCGCGTCTACCAGCGAGCGCCAACTTGTATTGTCAGGAAAAAGGTTGAGGGGATACGGCACTCCCTCGCCTGCGGCATCGACCCCCGAAATTACCTTTCATATAACCGTAATGGCAGCATCCTCCAAACGTGACTGTCCTACGAATCTACCTTTCCGTTTCTCATATTCCATGAATGTCGGGCCATCAAAATCCAATCGGTTATTAACTTGGTTCGGGATCCCATACAGATAATGAGTTAGAATAAAGAAAAAATTTAATCAAAGTTTATATGAAAGTACTTTAACCCGTTTCCGTAAAGCATTTTTTACCCTTTGTCAAGAGA
This sequence comes from Buathra laborator, assembly GCA_934046635.1. Taxonomy (NCBI): domain Eukaryota; kingdom Metazoa; phylum Arthropoda; class Insecta; order Hymenoptera; family Ichneumonidae; genus Buathra; species Buathra laborator. Next base: position 17,788,951 of record OW203892.1, read on the forward strand.
AGGATTCAACAATTTCAGGCCAAAAAGCGGGTTATGTTTTTTTTTTTGCGGTACATTGTTTTTTTTTACCGCACGTTTTACGCACGTCTGGCGTGCGTATAACCTCTATTTTTGCATCTTGCGAAGTAATATTTTGTACGGTACTAGTGCGAAAAACCTCATCTTAACTCGTCCGATTGCAACAATCGCCTTCGGCTCGTGCCGCCAATTCACAGTCGTCAGAAAAAGCTTTTTCGCACTTGTATCGTAATGTACTATTAAAAAATCCCACGCAGTGGATTGTTCGCACCGATATTCTGATCATGAAAAAAAAAAAATTAGGTGTGAATATAACAACGTTTCGAAGAAGTTTAATTTTTTTCTAATAGCATTTTCAACATTTTTTCTTCAATGAAACTTCTACCATTCTTAATGTGTGAATGTGGGGATCTTTTTACATGATCAGCACACTATTATCAACAGAGGTTGCTTGTTTTCAGTTATAAGACTTGCTTTACACTTTAAAAAAAGCTGGAAAACTATGCATTTTGTAATAATGAGGTGTGCATTTTTATCGAATACACAAAAGTGTGCACAACATCTATCGCCGAGACATACACAGATTTTTATTCCACCGTCTGCAGCTATGAAAGAAGAAAAGGACGAAACGAGAGTACATGTAATATAAGAGATGTGTATTGTATACAGTAGATATAGTACGCGTAGTACGAGTGAGATATGACGAGGTAAAAGTGGTGGCAGGGGTGGCTATAAACCTGCTAGTCGTAACTCAGGGAGAGCGCGGTCTCGCGGGGGCTTTGACGTCAGAAGAGGGCTTTTCTCAACTCGAGAAGAGACTCGCAGCGCGAGCAAAGAAGAATGAGAGAGAAACCGCGTCGGATATCGAGTGTGAGAGCGGGAAAGAAAATTATAGGTGGAAAGGGGTTGCTTTGGCGATGACGAGGGTGGCTGACAAAAGGCTGGAGAAAGACAGAGAAGTCAACGACTCGTGGGTCCACCCTCCCCTCCATTCGCATCGATTGCAAATATTTAAAGCCCCCGAGGTCATACGAGAGAGACTCTGGTAGACGAGACGGGCAAAGTCGAAAAAATTCTGGGCGCGCCGCAATCCGCTTAGCGGAGCTGAGTACACAAAAAAAACAACGACGAGTTATTTCCGTTGTGCTATGCTTGGAGAAAAATAAAAAGATGATAAAATAAAATAAAATAAAATAAACACGAGCATAGCGTGTCAATACGAAATACAATCGGTACTCGATGGATTATGCTTTCGTTCCAGAAATAACGAATCGGGCGTTTCGCAGGGCAGTTATAATGAAAAACCCGGCTTAATGCCCAATGCACTTTTAACCTCTATATTCATGGTGGATTGTAGCGAAAAGCCAACAACGAATTTCGAGGAGATCTTTTTTTTTTCAGAGATCGCAGAATGAAAGGTGTTGTTCGCATTTTGAACGTCGAAAGGTATCCGTGATAAAAACGATGCGTAACAACAATGCGATATCGATATAAAAGATTTCTCGACCCGATGAACTTTTTATGAAGTTCGTACTGTGTATAATGAAAAATGTATCAGCGGTATTGATTGAAAATATAGGCCAACGTGTGTGAGCTCGCGACCTTCGGGTTCGATGGAAAAAATTCGCAGACTGCGTTCGTTCATATTTAGTAAACATTTTCAAGTTTTTTTTTTATGTTTTATTCTCAGGATTCAGGATACCAGAACGAGAGAGTCGTTATATCAGAACGAGTTTATATCGAATATTCGATTTCCTTCAGCAAGCGGAGTGAAAGAGCCTCCGGGAGCCACGGGATATCCCACATCCTTCCACCGTTCAACGATGACATCTGAATTAATGCGTTCGGATTTAAATAATTTTATGCGAAAAAACGGAACGAAAGAATAAAACTGCGGCGTTCGTACAAAACGAGAGAGGAGGGATCGCAGTTTGGAAAAAAAAAAAGATTAAAAAAAATTGAACTGGCATAGCTGCTTTTCATCATCTAACGCTCATAGAATCGTTCGCACGCTTCGCAGAGCGATATAATACTAATCCAATAACGTATACGTTCCCCAGCTAGCGAGGCAAAAGCCAACGAACGAAGAGCAAACTGGAAATACACATAAGTTTGCCGCACGGTTTATCCAATTAGTACTGAAGTTGGGGGAAGGAACCTGGCAGTCCAAATTTAGTGGTTCATTAGACTCGTAGGAACAGCCAAAATTCTAAATCCAGACAAATGGCGTCTCTCCGCAACGCCCGCTCAGATTCTCGATATGGTACAGGTGGGCATTCGGCCATTAGGAGGAGGCGAGCAGCGCTAGTATCGGATCGCGTGATTAGATTTCACCGGGTTCCTTTATACCCGTCGAACCCCGCGCGCGTGTACAGTGTCTTTCCCCTTGTGCAGCTGGTAACCCTCTCGCCTTCGAACAACCGAGCTTTCCTCTCCTTTATCATCGTTTCTCATGCGATAGTATATCCTAACGAGTTATGATTGCATTCGATACAACAGAGTCCACTATAGCAGCTCGGAGAAATGCAGAAATACACATCTACGTTATGTCAAACCATTTGAGAACTCGTGTGAAGTTCTACTGTATCACCTTCAATAGAGTAAAAGATACCCAGTCTAGACTCCTTCTAACTACCGTCGTACTTCTATCTCCGATCTATCGCAAACAATCTTCTAACCATTATCACATATAGCCAACGACAACGTACCACGGAGATGCGAGGTTAAAAATCTCTTTTCATACTGCATAATACTGTAGGACATTGCATCGCGAACGAGGCGTTGGCTCTAGCAATCCATCACGCTTGGATGACAAGAAATGGAGCCCTTCTGTTTCCGATGTCCCTGACTGTCGCTACGGCTGCTTCTGTTCTCTCTGTTTCTACTGGATTCCAACTGTGTTTGCACCGAACTACGGTTTCTCGGTGATGGAGTTGCTTGCGCAGAGTCACAGATGCTTCTACGAGTGAGAAAGCAAGACAGAGCGAAGCGGCGAGAGTTTAACATACAGAATACACCGACCTGCAGTCACCATAGCGGTGACCCATTCAGCTATTGCATTGAGCTACGGCATAGGCTGCAGCGATCTCTAGCATCTCTGGGACAATAAACAGTGTACAAAGGGGACTGTCGCATAACTCGAACACGTGCGCAATCGCGTGTGACGTCGCAATAACCGAGTGCCAAACCGCTGTGAGGTATCGGGTGAGATTATCGAATTGACTCAGACGCAGTCTCAGTAGTAACGGGCGGTTACAGCGAGTAGTTACTGCCGCTACCAGATCAGCCATAAATTCGAAGCCCACTAATCCTTGCTATGAAAATGTTTTGTTAAGGGTGATCAGGGCCATTCGAAACACAGGGTAAGTCGGAAGCACGCAATAAAAAATGGATTCACACAGTAAATATGAGACTGTGAGGGATTGCTTACTGTAGTAGAAAGGCCCGAGGCTACTTGGAACAAGAGGCAAGTTGAAACACAAGCAGTAAAAAAATCGAACATTCTAACGCAGCAACTATGGACACTCAAAGGAATAAGGGTGCATACTATGCCAAGTAAGTCGTCAGACTGCCATACGTGCTGCGTAAAACTTTCGATTTTGTTACTGCGTAACACGAAAACGCAACTCGCGCGACCCAGATGTCAAAACAAATCCTTTAAAACAGTCACGAATCACGTATTGCCCAGACTTTTGCAGGCTTGACGAGCAAAAAAAAAGAGCGAAGGAAAAAGCTCCGCATGCTGTCGCTGTGACATAAGAGAGGAACGTTGAAAATTTTCGCTTTGATGATGCCAGACTGTGCATATACTAGCAGCAATCCATCACGTCGCATGTCACAGCAAATTCAAGTATATAGTGTATACAAGAGCCGGGTGATTGCGGCGTTGGTGGTGCGGCTGCTGGTAAAGCTAGTCTATGCCAGGACTGGGTGGATTTTCGGTTTGGGGCTACCAGGGATAAAGATAACGAAAGATACGAGGCAGATAAAGTCGAAAGCTTTACTACAGATCGCGCTAGAAACTTTGCCGTGGAATCTGTGGCCAAGCAAGTCAATTTCACGCTGCAGCACGCGGTAGTGAAAGAGGAATAGAAAAAAGAAGAAAAAGGTTGGCGGAGTTGGAGGATGAAGAGCACCAGACAAAGTGGGATAAAATGAGAGTGGAAGCGTGTCTTTCATATCGGGGATCGAGGGAAGATAGAGATGATGCCAGAGCGGCCGATGTGCAAGCTCGTCGTATACTCGCCGTGCACGAATTTCCCATTCGCCAAGCTGTTGCATTGTCCCAACTCGAAGCTTGCATATGATGGAGGTTGCGTGAGCTCGCCGCTCCTTCGATCCGTTCGTACCTATGCCAACCCGACAATGAGTGTGTAGGTTCGCATTAACGTCTACTGAAAACCACGAGCGCTACAGTGACGAACAATGACACAGCTAGTATGAAGACTTGAACCCTCATAGTAGCCACGAGTCTCCAACCGACACTCAAACATTTGAAGGCAAACAAATACTACCAGCATTCAACGACGAGTAGAGATGCCAGACTGGCACGGGGATTGACGGGTTATGAAGGGTGGGGCTTTGAATACAGGGAAAGATAATGACGAGCCCTGCCCATGCGACGAAACGTTTGGACACGCACAAACATCGACCACACAACAACGCGTGGTTACGAAAGCTTTTCCATATTCTCCTACTCGACACCGACTCGCACCCCTCTGAGCTACAGCCGGGTGCGTCAACAAGTGTCTTGGCACCGGTTCTCACGCTCTACTTTAACCGATTCTTTCTTTTTTTTTTCATATGATTTATTTATTATCGCGTATTGAGAGACAGATCAGGGTTCTTTGTCGATGTTTGTACCGACCACGTAGCTCGGGCAGCAAACAAAGACCTAACTAGGGTTTCTTTGTTTCCAAATGTCTGGGTATTTACCTTGAAAAGCAAATAAACCGGCTAACGTTTCTGTGATGCTTTGTGATACGTCGAAGTACCTCGACATATTGGATTCACGAGAGTTACAATAAGCCGATTTGTACGACTAACTCATAGACTTCTTTGTATTTTTTGCATTTACATTTTTCGGATAATGCGATCATCCTGTCGAATTTGGTTAAAGTATCTCGTGAAAATGGAGGGCTTTCATCACAGTGTACAACGGTTTAAGGTTCAGCCTCTAATTTAAGGTTGACTGAGCAAAACCGGTAACGGGATAATCTCAACGAAACTGGAAAGTATCCAAGTCTCCGTTGAATTGTGAGCTTTAATCCCACGTACGATAAGAATTATTGGTTCGTTATCTTTTAACCTCTCAATAACGATAAGCGCCACAGCTACGATGAATTACGATTCGATAAAGAAAATCCTGAATTACGTTGGAAAAAAATTATGAGTTGGGAAAACTGCGAGATTAGTTGACCGATCTAATAGTCAGTCGATTCAACCTATTTTTTCGTAAAAAATCGTTGTCCCAACTAACTATGGATTCTCGTAACTCATTTTCATTTTTAGTACAGAAAAAAACGGATAATCTAATATTTCGGTCGATCGTAATTGAATCTATGAAATTATGATTCTCGGAAATGGTAATCGACGAAGCTTCGAAGCTTTATCAATATAGTTCAGTAGTGAAATGACGGGGTAAGCAATGTTCCGGGATTTTCCCATGATGGGCGCCATAGGACAATCGTCTGCAATGAAGTGAAACTCGGACAGCGGAATGGTAGCTTCGATTACGCACTGACTCGTTTCCGTTCATTCATCGGAGGCATCGAGGGTGGGAGGCCAACGCAGGCCAAAGGCACAGCGATTGATTTGATTGTAATTACCTCGATCGATCGGGAGCTTCTTGCTTCAGAATCACCAATCAAGAGGGAACCCCGAAACAATGAGAGAGAATTTCCTCTTTGTAGTGAGCGCAATAGCTCAACGTTTTGTTTCTATCGCGAACACTGCACCATGAACGTCCGCGGGTACTATATTAGTTGCAACTCAGAACTCTCCCGGTGCTCCCGTTAAATTTCCTGGTAGTTAAACGAAACAACGACTGGTAACGATGCAGTGAGATGGGGGAGACCCTCGAATCGAGTGTACGAAACACTAAAATCCGCTCTGGCGCTGTCGCATTCTCGAATGATTTTATAGACATACTTGCACGAGAGTTCGAAGCTTGGAAAACCCCCTGTCCGGTCGAGTTCTCTCATCGTAATTTCAATAGCGCGAGTTTAGTTCGGAGCGGACAATCCCCGGTTACCGGAGAACGCTGGAACGGGGTCCAAATCGTTTTTGGTCCCGATTAGGCGGAAACTCGATTTTCATCAATTTCACGACTACCATCATGAAAACTGTTCGACGCGTGTATACGTGTGTGTTGTTCGCTTATGAATCGATTGGGGGAGAGAATTAAGTTTTTATGCACTCTCTTACCTCGAATGACCACGGCGTTGAACGTCATTAACGCTTTGGCCGTGGTGACGCTTTTTCCGATCACGAAGCTCCACTCTCCCCGAAACTTCTTTATCGTAACACACGTTAATAAAAACGAAAAATATATGTATGTATCTATCAGGTACCACCGGTGACACTGAATGGAAATTTTGTGGCCTCGTAGCCTTCGAAAGAACGGAGAAAAAAACCGTGAAAAGATTTTCTCCTTCACGCGGCAGCACACTCGCGCACTTATCCTCTTTGTATATAGGCCGATTCGCACTCTTCGTTGTCAACTTTTTTTTTTTCGTAGGTCATAAAACACCTTAGTTATACTTATAGATGCCTTTATTATAATTCACCGATCACAGTTAAAACATCTACGATGATATATATAATATATATTTTTGTTTTATTTTCTCATATAATTGAACTTCCTTGAAACTTGAACGATTACTAGTAATTGACAGTATTCGATTGGTCGTTGAGTGTGGATCGCTACCTCTCATTCGATCGGATCCGGTGACGTCGAGATATATATATATATATAATTGTATTATCTTTCCTTTCCTCTCTTATCATCGAATTTACATTTATATTGAAATTTACATTTTTTAAAATATTCAACAACGAGTAGCACGAACAATGATTTAATTCACTTTGCCACGTATTTTTTTTTTTTTTCGTTATTCTTTTTTATTATTGGATAATTTAATGTTGGATTATCAGTTAGGATTAATGTTAAATTTGCTTTTTTTTTGTTGTTATAATTCGTCCACGAGGGTGGGTTGCTTTTATTTGTTTTATTCAAATTTTATACGACAACATTGAAGATCGTAGAATTTGTAAATGTGAGACGAGAGACGAGAAATAAGTTGACGGTTTTTGCACTTTATAATATTTTATTCATAAGTCTGTTCTACGCGATTTTTATATTCACACCTCTCTTGCCGTACGTGGATGTTTTTTTTTTCTGTTTATCTTCTTTCGTTTCTATTTTTCAATCTACGTACTCGCGGTTCCGTGAATGTGCGCGATTTGAATCAAAACTCGGATAAGTCTGACCGAACTCTCTTTTTTTCTGTCTTTCTTCCCTTCGTATACTTTCCCGTGCGCGTCGGCTCAAAGCACCCCTTAAACTTTAATCTTCCTCGTTCCTCTCTTGTCTTTCTTCGTTCTCAAGTTTCTCGCGTTTCTCTACAACCCCGGGAGTCTTTGCCTTTCCCTTCCTGCCTTATTCTCCCTTCCTCTTGTTCTTCTCACTCTCGAAATTTAGGTCGTCGGCACGGGCATCGGACGTGGAAACACTGTAACACGAGACGAGGACACACACATCCACTTCAGCTCGGTGCCTTCACCTCTCTTTCTCCTCCTCCTCTCTCTTCCTCGGCCCTCGTACTTCTTGAACCGCTTCAGCGAGAGGGTGAATCACCCGGCACCGCGGGCGGTGCTTCGCGGGTTAAGGGATGTTCGGGGTTAAGAGCCGAACCTCGTGGACCGTGGAACGATCTATATCGTTCCCTCCTACTCCAACCGCTTCCTTCTCCAAACAATTTCAACCCCCTAAACTCTACGCTTTACTCACCACTGTTCATTGCCCAACCTTATCCGCGCGTAACGCAACTTTAACAGCGGCCGAAGAAGTTCTTTTAAATTTTTTTTATTTTTCTTATTTGCTAAGGTTTAATCAAAAAGCGCCTCGAGAAAGCAGAATGAAAAGATATTATTATGATAACCGAGCCAACTAAAAATTTATTCCTTCCTCATTTCCTCATTATATCTGGAGCTACCGTTGCACCGATTGTTCTTGCCGCGATCCAAGTCCCAACGGAGAACGTTGGTACGCTTTATCGTCGAGTCGATATATAGAACTGTCCTACAGCAGCAGCATCAGCAGCAACGGTGATAGCGGTTCCAGGGGGGTGGTTATAGCTCAACCCCCGGCCCTCTGCCTTTATTTATCTCTGGCTCTCGCTTTTCCAACGATTGTTTAGCACCGCAGAATAGAGAATAGCAACTCGCTGGATTATCGCGGTGGTTGTACTCTCGATTCTCTCACGAGTTTTCCTGAATGCCGGTGAAACCTGTACGGTTCGGTACTCGCGGTATTAACCCCGAAACGGCTTCCGCGTTGGGGTTCGTTTTTCCAACCGAATACGACAAATATACGTGTGGAGGAAATATTTGAAATGTCATGCACGTCTAAATACCACTGCTATTTTCCTACAGCGAGACGCAACCATATGTCACTTCTACTACCGCCGGGAAAATATGCTAATGCATAAACGAATCTCCGTTGCACGCGGAATAACCAAGTGGAAAGTTAAAAAAATACGATGCATTTCTTTTTAATCAAATTTATTTAATCATTTACGATCCGCGTGGATCAGATGGGTCTGTGGTGAAAAAAAAGACCGCATAAACCATGAAAGTAATTTTCCGATGTATATATACATATATATATATTTCTTTGAGAATAAAATAAATAAAAAAATAACGAGAATAGCAAGCCGGCGACGAGAGACGCATAAATAATTCACGAGAGTCGAATAAATTATTCCGCTAGTAGAGAATATAAAACGGAACTCTCGACTCGTCTCGGTTCTGTTCCGTATATCTTTTCCTCGCTGCGTTATAATATCTGATAAATTATTATTGCGAAGCTCTTTCACGCATTGTAATCACAATGGTTCGGTGCGATGCGATCCGGACGTACGAATGAGCCGTGCGAAATAGAGAAACTCTCGTGCGAGTTTAGCAGCGCTAAAAGAGAAAGGCGGCGAGTAGCGCTGGAGAAACTGCCGGGGGAAATGAGAATGAGATAACATCCTAGACTGTTCGAAACTGAGACAGGGGGGTTTTGTGTATGCGAACGGGCGGCGGACGGTTTAATTCAATTAAGGGATGACCGCCGGCCACGGGGGGTGGGGGGTTTCCGAGAGCCTCGCAGTCGATTCGTAAACACACTCTGTAATTTCGTCGTCGTTAAATAAAGCAAAAATTAACAAATTATCCACGCGTTGGCGGTAACGAGCCGGTGAGTAGACTAAACAATAATTACGACTTATTTTCGTGAGTTAAAAAAACAAACCCCTCGTGTCGGAAAAAATCGCAAAGTCATCGATTTATCGTTAAATTCCAGTCGATAGTATACTTTTCGCCGAAGTAGCGTTCCCGAGGCTCCGTGAATCAGTGTACCGGTATTTCAACAATTCGCTGGAGGACTTTACGAGTTCTGTGTGTAGTCGAAACACGGGAAGTGAGGGAAAGAGAGATAGTACTAGAGATAGGGGTTGAACCGCATCCGGCGGGACTGCAAACCACGGGCAGCAGGAGAAGCGTGGGAATGCCATCAATCGGTCGGGCATCCGGTACACCGGTACTCTCTCCTCTCGTTCTCTACAATCCGCACACACTCCCTTTCTTTCTCGTCTATGCGAATTTATCTCATCGCGCCTACAACCCCATGGTCTTGTTACTTTATAGACATTCGCAAAGCTTCAATTTGGCCGTTAGTACCTATTGATTTTTACTACTTCGATTTCTATGCATGCACTTCATCGACGTTGCTGCCGATTTTTATCACGACTCTGAATGATTTGAATTTTTTTCGGGGTCGTTTGGACAAAATTTATTTTATCACCAACACAGTCGAGAAATCCGAATAAAAACTGTCCAATCGTATTTTTCTCTCATTTTTACGAGATTTTTATTTCAATTTTTTTGTCGGAGATTATCTCTTGTGACTTGACTCCAGCGCGTCGAAAGCGAAAATCGCGATGCGTGATGCCGCATCCAACATTTGATGAAATCTTTTTTTTTATTTTTTTTTTTCATTTCATTTTCTCTGCACGAGGAGACGCGTGAAACGTTAGTCTGATGCATATTCCGACTGCTTTAAAGTGTACATCCGGCACCCTGCAAACGCCTTTGAGGCACGTTCGTCTCTGAAACCTCCCCTCTCATTTGAAAACCTCGCCACTTCATATCCCCCACCGATTCAACTCTCTCGTCCTCCCTCAGTGGGTTTCAAACGGTATCCTTGAGAAATAAACGACAAGACGCCGGAGCCACAGCTCGACCGACCGAGGGAACTAGTAAGGGAGATAGACGCGTTACAGCCCTCGAAAATGTTAGCCTCTGTGTTGCTTCCGATTCGATTCCCTTCCGTCACCCCCACCTTCCCTTCCTCCCACCAATTCGTTCGATGTCGAATATCGAGCGTTTCGACATTTCACCACGCAATTGTACAACCCTCTCTCATTGTACCATTTACTACTCGAAGCACGACGTACACTCTGCCCTTTTTTCTCGCCTCTTTGCGTTCTGTAGTACCCAGATATACTTGACCGAGAAATACGAACAAGTAATCGTCGCAGATTCGATATATCGCTTCCAATTTTTGTACCGTTGTTTAGACAGCCTAACTGAGCTTCGGGGCTTTTGCTTCTTTGACAAATATTTGAACGTGCGGCGTCAACGTGGCCCTAAGCTCCCCAACGTTTCTTTTAACTCTCAACGAGACGCTGTCGCGAGTGCCGCTCCCTCCAGACACGGAACGGTCGGCGCACCTCAATGGAAACAAACAATTCGCCAGACCCGATATCTATATTTCTTTAGGAATTTCCGTCTTTGCCTTTGCGCTCTAAATAGATAAATTATTATTCAACGATCGAGAAATGTTCTATGATTTTGAGAACGAAGTGAAAAAATTCGTTCCGAGGGATTGAGAATCAAAACAAATGTGGTGGAAGGAAAGTTCGTCGCTGGGGGGGCAGACCCTCCGAACAACCCTTAGCGCCGCTCCCCGTCGAGCCTCAAGCATTAACGAGAAGCAACGAGGTACGACCGTCGCTTTTTCTCTCGCTAAACCCTCTCGCTGAAGCGAACTCAAACGTTCAACTACCGATTCGTCGCGATTATCCTTTGGACTCTCTTCTATTAGTATCCTGCTGTCGAAAGATCCAGTCGGCCATATCACCGCACGTATTGCGATTAACATGACGCGCACTCACGCAATGACGAAACAGCGTTAACGAGATAAACGCAGACTTCGGGGCGGCGAACTGACGCACCGGCATTTCGCGATTCACCCCCTTGCAGCCTTTTCTTTCGATTTTATTTCTATTTATTTATACTAATATTCAATATTTTTTTTAGTTTTTTTTTTTAATACTTTTAATTTGTTATTTTATTTTATTTTTTCGATACGCGAGACTACCGCCAGGACGAACCAGTATTTTTTATTTCTACTTTTTTAGCCTCTTGTGTTTTTTAATTTCCTTTCTATTATATTCTCGGTATAAGGGGTTGACCCGGCGTCGGGCCGTAGGCCGTGTAGCACGGCTCTCGCTACTGCCGGCTGGCACAACGTGTACCCTCGCTACTAACGTGATATCCTCCCTCCAACGAGGAACAGAGTCCCTACTACCTGCGCGCCCGCCAACCAGACTTCCCCCACTGTGCCCAACATCAACGCTGTTCAATCTACGTCTCCTATATCTGTATCTATGCCACCACCTTCTCCGAGAGCTTTCACTGGAAAATTCGCGCCTGCGCAAACGACAAGAATCGGAGGGAGTAAAAAGCGTCAGGGCCGTATACGCTGAGGCCGTCGGTCGAGACGCTCGTCGTCACCCCGGGCACACTTCGCTATTTCCTTCCATTCTCCTCAAGCAGTGTGTGTTGCTCATATTTTTTTTATTCCACTATTTCTACCCCGTCGAGTTTCTTCTCCCTTTTTCCTATCTCTACTTCCTTCCGTCTTCCGCGTTTTTTTTTTTTCTTTTTCCAAACTCCACCCAAGCGCGGAAACGCGCGAGGTATCTCACCCGAGTAGGAGAATTCCCGCTTTTTTTTTGCTCCCTTTCGTTGCTTCGCCGGTTTTTTTTTTCATTTTGTTTGTTTTCGAAAGAATTACGAGAATATTTGCTCAATGGGACTTTTCTCGCATCGCCGATAGCGGACGAGAGCACAAAACGCGATGGTCCGTTTTTTTTTTTTTTTTTTTTTTTTTTTTTCAATTTTTATCCCTCTTCCGTTTATGGTATTCTATTATTCGACCACTGTGCGGGATATAGCTGAGCTTTATCCCCTTGCCGAGGGGCTTTTTAGGAGTTCTCGGGATGAACGAAGAGGGATTTTGAAATTCGTGATCCTTTCGCAGTGTGATATTCGTATGTTGCGTTACACGAAATGAGTTTATTGGACTCGAAAAGTTTGGCAAAAGCTGTATCGTGAATGCATTAAGGTTCGTATAAGTCGAAGTTACGAGAATGAATTTTTCGATGATCCCAATTCTCGTGTTATTCCGTCGTAATCTCACCACGCGATCTATCTTGCACTGCTAATATATTCCAGACGAGAAGTTTGTCGGAATCGTGAATTCGACGCTTTCGCTCTGTGAGCCGGCGAAACGGTTTATCGAGAATCCTCGATAAATCAAAAAGCGGGACATCCTCGGTAATGTATATGTGATAATATATTTTATATTCCGTCCGAGAACGTAATATTTATGTATAACAGAGATAAATATTATCAACAACCCTCCACCCGCTCCCCCATGGGTCCGCCGTATAACAATTATTATGCCGCGTGGATGCGCAAAGCCCACGTGGAAACAGAAATTATGTGAAAAAAAAATTAGAATAATCAATATATTAGGTATCAAAATATATCGAATGCATTAAAAATATGTGAAATTCGGCGTTTTTGGAATATTAATTATATTAATCATATGATTTGTTATACTTTTGACGACATATATTTTCAAAAATGTATTTAAAAATTTATATTAAAAATATCATAGATACATTTTTTCGATAAACTTTTCTTTCAAATTCGAGTGTAAATATATATATTATTCGGAGGTTTATTGATTCTTGCATGCGACACCAAAAATAGATATTTTTCATTTCGCTGACTATTCCCTAACGCGAGCGTTATTTGTTCGGAAGATCCCTCGACGTCTCGAATACTTGTCGCTCGATTCTATTTTTTGCCCTCTAAAAGAAATTATATTTGTCACGATTCCGCGTAATTATAATGAGTTTTTTCATTCAAGGATCTATATATGTTTGCGTTAATTAAATTTTCTTGATTATTCCAAATTGACTTCAATTCGTTCAAATTTCAAGTTTACATTACAGCTTCAAAACTTCAGTCTTTCCTCATCACAATTTGCCTCTTCTAACAATCCAATTGTCACTTCGAACCTTCGTGAATTTTCAACCCCTTGTTCTACGAAGCAATTTGTAAACTTCATTGCGAACAAAAGACAAACGTAATTTTCAATTTTCTCGTTCTCGCCGAGGCGGATTTGTGTCGCGCTTGGATGGAAAGCTCAGAAACGGAACATAGGCGTGAAAGGGTAGGGGGCGGTGTTGCACCGTGAAAGAGACAAACTACGTAAAAGAAGTTGGGTAAGTGGGTTGTAAGAGGCGAAAGAATGGGCGGGCAGAGAGAAAGAGAGTGGTCCGTTGAGTTGTAGTAACGCGGGAAGCGATGAAACGGTAGTAGAAGCGAATGAAACCACGCGCGCTTTCTCCGCACGCCGCTCTGCCAACGCGACGACGCCATATTGATTTTCCGGAGGGCTTCCCAACCGCGCGCGTTTCGTCGTAAAGCCCCCCGCGAAGTTTCCGTCTCCGTTGGTTGGCTCGCGTACTTCGGGACAGTCGATGTTCATGCTTCAGACACGTTATACATAATACAACTTTGTCGACGATAGGTATTGTTAACTTAACGCGCCTTTTGAAGATTCTAAAGTGGAACCCATCGAGACCTACAATGCCTATGAGTACACGTACTACTTCTTGATTCATCCGAAAGGCACTGTAGACGAGAAAACTTTTACTCTCTGCGAGCATCTATTCCAATGAACTTTATTCCCTCTCGCATACTTATGGAGACTCTGGCCGCGCAATATACGATGTGCATCTATAGTCCGCGACGCAAACTCGTGCCTACATCACGGAGCAACTCCACTCCAACCACTGTACGCGCGTCGAATGATGGAGAAAAAAGTTTTTGATTACGCGCTCATGCAAAGCTAATATTGAACATTGCGAACGCTTGAGTACAAACGAAAATGAAACGGAGATTTCTCAGTATAAACGCTTTTGCATATAGATGACAAAGACGCGTCTATGTATACATTTGTGTATACATTGTAAATAAATTGTAATTTAATTTTTCTTACAAATTCTACTTGATAAAAAAAATACCCCAAAAATTTGTTTTATTGATAGCTTTTTTCTGAAATTTTTAATGATTTTTGGTCACTAAACTATCGAGCTTTAGATATTTCTTCGTCGATTCTTTTTTTTTTTTAGGGTTTTCTGCATTCCTTGACTAACCGGGTAAAGAGTCAATCGTGCTTCTCATTTTATTCTCATTGCTTGAACAAAGCACATTTTAGCATTGAAAGAGGGTGCGTGAGCATCAACCACCCTTCGTCCGGGAAGCATTCGTTCGCGGCGTGCAATAACTACGGTCTACTCGATCGAGGGGGCTATTCCTGCGTCGTAAGTTCGTCCAGAACTGTGATAGAGCGAGGAACGAGCCTCGCCAGAGACCCAGCGGGTTGTTGAGAACGCGCGCGCTACCACAGCCGACGTCCCACCACTGAAATTCCCCCAGTTCTCTGTCTATTCGTACTCTCGGCTCGACTCGAGTAAACCCGTGAAACCTCGGTGAGAATATTCGACCCGTCTCCCAATCCACCCGGCCTTTCGCATCACCGTTACGATTCTCGCCGACGGTTATCTCTTTGAAGGATTATAAAAATTCCACTGCGACCGATTAATTCATCAACTCGTTTCGGGATATCGACCTCGTCTCGTCTGACTAAGAATGAGCCTCTGCTCTACTATCGACTACACACTGTTATTTCGTGCTTTTAAGATTTTACTTCCCAATTTGTAAAAGAAAAAAAAAAAGTTGTTAAAACGATTTTTATCCACCTGCAAAGAATAATTGCGCTCAATGGAGAATATGATATTTTCAGTCTATGCAACGTTTGCATTTCGTAAAAAAAAAAATGACACTGTCGCCACATTTCCTAACCGGTTGTCATTCAAATTTCTACGCAAATTTTTGACACGATAAGTGACGTTGGCTTTTTATCAATCGATTTTAGTCGTATAAAAAATCATTAGTGCCGATGCAGAACTCATTTTTCTGGTTGGCATTTATGGAGAGAATATTTTCGACGATTGGAAAGGACATTTTTCAACTTAATTTATATCTAAACGAAGAATATGCTATACTGTAGTCCGGCCAACGGTACCGCTTTGGAGATTTTTTTGATAATTCAGCGTATCATTTTTCATTTTTATTATCCACATGTTTTCCTCGGCATTGGAGAGAATGGGATGACTGAGAGGGCGAGGAGAGGGGATAAGGCAAGAAATAGTATCGCACTAGTGTACGTTCACGTATCCGCGATAACATGAGGGAGAGAGAGTTTGCAAGAAGCGTGAGCTACGTGCACCGGCTTCGCGATATTGCGAAGCGCCGTTTTACCTCACTGTAAGGTTTTCATTTTGACTTTACTCTAAACGGTTCTTCGCAGTGCGAGGGCGCAGCGGGAGAGGGAGAATAAGCAACAAAAGCACCGGTAAAGCAACCTACACATGCTACGTGACGCTAAGGTTCTCAATTACTGCATTCGCGAGGGTTCGCCCGGAAGGGAGAGGGAGGGCAATGAGGGAGAGATTCCAACACGAGCACGTAGAGAGTAATGCGCTCACGATCTGTAAAGCCGACTTCCTTATATTTCACTGCAACTCGAGGCTAAATGATTCGCCGAAAGTTTTCGTTCGGGTTCTCTAAATCATCTCCGCATACTTTAAACATTGCCGGAGATCAAAATTTCTTAATATATCGTTGATTAAACCGAGCTTTCCGTGTGTATCAGTATCGCGTGAAGGCAAAAGCAGCATAACTCTGACGCGTCAACGTTAACCGTCGACTACCAGCGAAAAGCTCCGTGAGATAGTTTCGCGAACGACGCAAGGCATCAACACGATATTGCCGGGACTCTTTGCCCACCTACCCTTTCTCGTCAAGCTTTTCATTTCGGTTTAACTTAATAGAGTTTAAAGGTGGCGCGCGGGGCATTACCGTGTTAGCGGGGGTTTTAGCTACTTGGGATACGAGAATAAGATTGCGGACGATATATCGGTGAAACTATAAATTTACTTTTCTCATCGAGGTGTCTCTTCGCGGCTATAATACTATCGGAATGAAAATAAAAAAATAAAAATGCATTACTCGAATTATGTCGATAAATCAACTCACAGTTCGCTCGATAATAAATAAGTTTAAGATCGATGTTTATTACTATAGAAAACGATAGAATCGCGAGGTCGAATTTAGCTTAAAGTTGCACAGTGGCAAAGTTACTCGATCAATGCGCGACCTCGACTACAATATGTATCTTGCGGGTTTTCAGATTCGAACCATCTGCACCGCCGTATAGACGATCGACGGCGAACCCCAAAACTGGGTCCACCGGACCCGATGCTTGGGGAGGTCACGTGCGATATACGATTTGATAAAACTATCTCTCGTACGGTGAACTGGCGTTTGTCTCGTTAGGGGTGAATTGTCTCAACCGTAGAATGTTCACCGAACGATGGAGCAGCGGTGGGAGCGCACGTACCGGGTGCGCGATGAAACTTTGTACGGCCAAACCTCACTCACTCACTCTCTATCTATTGCTCTCTCACTGGTGCAACGCGGGTGTGTGTAATCTGACGTTATAACTCGCCGAACCAGTTGAGAGCCAACAGACTATAAAGAACCGAGTCACCCGTTTAAGGAATTCTCACAGTCGCTTTTAATAATCCTTCAGGTGTTCCCGAGGGTTTCCGATTGTCGAAGAAATTGGACAAAAATCGGCCACTGTGACAGAGTGAAATAATAAAGCACTTTCGCAAATCAATTACTCGCTTCGACAATTGGCGTCGACGTTCATCAGTCATTTTTATCGTTACGATTCTCAAACTCCCCTGTAAATAATTCGGACAATTTTTCCAAAAATTTTCATGATGGAAACTTTGGAGAAATGTTAGCCATCTTTTTCCTCGTGAACAGACATCGAAAATATATGAAATTGTCAAGAGGCAGCAAAAAATATTGATAAAAAAAAAATACTTCGAGAAAAATATTGAAAAATTCTTGGAACGATGCTGATTCGAATAACTCAGATGTTTTTCATTCTTACGGAGGAACATAGGGATAAGACATTTACAGAGAAAAATTGATCGTTTAGGACGACAGTATGAAAAGGGATTTCTCTTCGGTTGGTGGAATAATGATCCTGCGGCGTATACCTCAATCTGTAGTATCCCAGTCGCGAAAGAAGATATCTTGCAATGGTGCTTGACGAGTATCGATGAACTTCGGTCGTACTTCGTGTGGAAAGATATCACTATATATTGCTTTGTCTAGACTTTTCTTTCTCTTCAACGACCGTTGTTACGGATTTTTCTTGGGACGCGATCGGATCTTCGATACGGTGAACGACGCAAGAGTAGCCTGTAACGCTTTCACCTGAATAACCCCGGACAACCTTTTTATTTTTTTTATATTTTTGCACCGATTTGTTATCGCTGCCGCTTGAATGAGTTCACGTCAATTACTCCATATTCTTCGACAGACATATCGAGAATTGAAGCTCTGTATGTCGATGAAATACATCAACCGGTGATAACTGTAAAAACGTTGTTACGTTCTATCGTTACAATGGGTTTGAGAGCAAACGATATGGATGATCTGTCGTATGAGTTTAAGAGGCTTTCTTTGATCGACATGATTCTTTATGCAAGAGTAATGATCATATATGTTCATGTCGTGACAAGATTTACGAGACTTTTGACGATTCACGACGAAGTGAATAACACTTCGACGGGTCATTCAATTAAAAGTTGGCGTTGAGGAGCTCTTTGACTACTGGGGACATGCTACACAACGACCACTCACAGTGAAACAACGACGAGCCCTCTCAGCGCGTGTTAATTTGTATTCTACTCGCGAGATTCGCGAATCAAGCGAAAACGATTTTGAGATCTCATCGTTCAGGCGGAAGCGCCGTTATCTCGCGAGCTTCGAAGTCGCATCGGTATAAAACAATCCGACTACCCGAAGATATGACATTGTCGGAATTCTCATTCGCAATCCGTTCAATTAATTTAATTCCGGAAATAAAATGAATGAATAAAGTTTCCCTTTCAAAACTTCCTGAAAAGATTTCGTTTCGTTGCAATACCTGAGAATAATTCTATGCAAAGCTGGCGATCCAAGCGCTGTGGTAATTGAAACCTGAATATCGGCGCAAAAATAATGCTTTTTTTTTTGTCTCCAAGGGATTTGAGAAACTCGGGGATGATGAGAGAAAACTTGATCTCCGGAATGATAGAGTTGGATTTTTCTTTGTATTTTTCTCTCGAAATTCATCTCTTACCGAGAGAGAGAGAGAGAGAAAGAGCGAACCGAGAGAGGAAACAGATATCGAAGTGCGCAAAGTGTCCGTGAGAGAAGCGGATCGTAAATCCATCAGACTATTATTTATTGATACAGCGCGAAGGTTCGGTAAGCCGAACGGATGAAGGATTCGCAGAGCTCTAGATTCGAGGTGGAAACCTCCCGTACACAATACTGGAGCGTCCCTACACTCGTGTCGGCTATACACTATTGTGGGCCCCCGTGGGTCAACCGATTCTTCTCGTACCTATACACGCAAAAAAAAAAATTTACTCGCGTTATGGAAGAAAATATTATTTATTATTTATTAAGTGAGCATATCTCGGAGACGCGACACGAGGGAATATTTTTTTCCTTGGAAAGGCCTAAGTGCGAGATCGATCAATGGATTGTCACTTAGAGATCGCGTAAAGCATTTGGCGAACAGCGAAATATTAGGCGAGGTGGAGGTAGAATCCTGAGAAAAGGCTGAGAGACACTGAGAGATGGATGAATATACGAAAATACGGAGGTAGGAAGGGACCGACAGACGGAGGATTGTTCCGAGTTACAGCTCGAGCCACCGTGAGCAAACAAAATTTGAATACGCTTCGCGGTGAGAGAAAGCTAAAGTCGGTCGAGAGTACACATACCACGACTTTTGTATGTCCGCAGAACAGTAACAGACACGTCGCGACGAGTATTCGGACCCTGCAGACGTTCTTGCGGTACTTTTATTTTTCGAAAAAAAAAAAAAAAAAAAAAAAAAAACAAGGGAAAAAAAACGAAAAAACCTTTTTTAATTTTCTGCGTTAATTATAAATTCGGTCAATAAAAAAAATGCTATCCCACGTGCAGCAATAAATTTATGAAAAAATGAAAAAGAAAATGGAACCGTTCTGTTTCCCGTAGAAATGAAATACGCGAGGAAAAAGCGAAATTAATGTTTGTGTAAATTTTACACATTTTTTTATTCCAAGTCCGGCAATAAAATGAAAAAAGCATCGTAGACTGGATCGGGTGCGATTATTATATGTGAATTTTAATAGAAAGACACTTTTTAGAAATCCATATTATTTTCGTCAATGTTAAAGTTGATTTTGACTCGATTTACTCAATAATTCGACGTATTCCGTAAAGCAGTAGTTCACTAATTTTTTTTTTTCCTAAAAATACGTCGTAAATTAGGAGGCGACGAGTCCGCTTAACTCGTAAGGGTTCAACGCCCTTTATACGTTCATACGTACAAAGTTGCCGTTGAAGAACTTGGGTTTCTCGCGTGAAAGAGGTAAAGCGAGTATACGGCAAAGCTGGCGAAGGAGAGGGTGGGAGAGATGGAAAAGAAGCCGAATAAATTAAAAGAACAAGAATTAAGTACCCGTCGCGCGGAGGGATGGCCTGAGAGGTCTGAGCGAGCGCAGGAAGAAGCTCGGGGATTGAGGAGAGAATATAGCAGTTGGAGGAGAGGAGGCGTCATCTCGTTGAAAGATTCAAGGATTTAAACCGAAAAAAAATTAACGGTTCGCGAGAGCAGACTTTTGCGTATCGGACGTTTTATTATGCTGACCCTTTTCAGAGACCGAAAGAGAGGCAAAAGAAAGGAAAAAAAAAAACGAAGGAACAGCCAGACAGATTCGAAAAATTTGCGCGAACGAGTTCGTTGTTCAGCTCCACCATTCCTATTCGTGTTCAAGCTGAATTTATAATCCACCTTAATTTATCTTATACTCCTCTATGACCTCTGGAACGACGGGGGCTGCAGGTAATTAAATATCATAAGCGATGAGTTAAGCGTTGTCGCAAAAGCCGTAAAGAATTTTGGTACGATAGAGCTGAACCACCGTATTACATTGTCTGTGAGAAAAATTCCAACGAGGTAGTAAGTCAGTTATCCTCACGGTACGAACGGGATATATAAAGTCATTTATCAGAGTAGCGTACTCCGGAGAAAGTTGGTCGGGAGTGGGTAAACGGTTCGCGGGTTACTCATCTTGAATACGTTTTTTGTTATCATTCCGCTAAGGGTGCGGGAAGCGGTTGCTAACGTGGTGGTAGATCAGCGAAAGTACGGAAAACCCCACCCCCTCTCGCCAATGACTTAATTACGCGATAGCTCGACCATGCTGCGCGCAGAGGGAGGTTCGGGATATGCCAAAAAAAAAGAATAAAAAATGGCGACAGATACAGAAAGGGACAGCCAGACAACCCCTGTGGGGAGCCGGCAGCAGCTCATTGGCAAAAGTCGTCTCCAGTGTTGCCAAAAGCTTTCTGAAAATACGAATATAATGTTGATTGGCCCGAGTGGCAGGGACATTCGATTAGGTGACTCGTCAAATAGCAGATAAGTGGATGAACAAACGCCGCTGAGCCTATAGGACCAATGAAACGATTCGACATAATTTGATTTTTCTGAAAAATGATACGAAGAGATTCAATTGAAAAAAAGTGCTATCAAAAAGAATTGTGGAAAGATATTATGCATCTATTCCACGTGACGTTTTAAAGGAGAATTTCGGAATGGCAAAGGACACACGCGACGACAAATCGAAAAAAAATCGGAGCAAATCGTATATCAAGCAGTGCGGTACCGTATAGAAAATGAGGATGAACTGGATTGCCGGAAGCGAGGGGTTGAACAGACGGGTTTTCGAAGAGTCGAGTGTGACACTAGTGTGACAGGGGAAAGCACTTAAAAGCCTTCGAAACCGGAGTACCGGATTCGTCGCAGTCGGCCAGTGAAGTGTGCGAGTTGTTGGGGGAGGAGGACGAGTTAGAAAAATAGACGAAGACGCGAAAAAGCGTTGAAGCAGTTTCTAAAAAATTCCAAATCAGTTCTTTTTTCCAGTTTCTTCTTTTGCACAGTTCCACACTCGATGGCCTGTAACTTTCGTCAGACTTTACGAAGCGTTCTCGACAACTGACATACGATCTTCGATCAACGTGTGTATGTATTTGCATCTGTCCGTGCGATTCTTGCATCTACCCATCCACTTTCCCTCGTGTATTTTACCCTTCGATTTTCGTTCGCATATGTTATGTTATTCGTCGAAGAATTTTTCCGTTCCCAAGTGACGAAAGAACGTCGAGGAGAGGGCGAAGGGGTAGTTGAAAAGAGTTCAAAAGTCGATGTTGACGGGACGCCGAGGCGTGTACTCTATCTTGGTGTCTGACGCGAATCGGCAGTTTCCACTTGTGAGTATCCACCGTACGTGGCTAGTATGGCTTGGCACTCATTCGCTTTCGGGACTCGCCCCCCGCCCCTCCCTCGACTTCTGGATACGTACAATATGCGCGAAACCTTCTGCTACTTCATTTCTCGTATACATAGCTCTGGCGTGTGAATGTCTCGTGAGTCACGATTGGGTTCTCCGGATAGGTGTGTCGAGAAGGAAATAAAAAAATGTATATAAAAAAAAATAAAAGCAAGTAAAAAAGGAATAAAAAGTGGAGAGAAGACCCCGCGGGAGTCCCGCGGGAAGGTTGGCTTCCTCAGTGAGGAACGTAAGACTTGAAGGGAAAATTCGCAAAGAGTTTCGTGCCCGAAGTCATACGACGAAGTGAGAGAGACGCGAGAGGAAGAACGAAACGCTCTCTCACTGGCGCTTACAGAAGGACGAGCACTGAGTGACTCGCTATGTTCCTCCCTCTCGTCTCTCCCTTCCGTGATCCGTCTCACTCGCTCGGACTTCCGTTTTTTAAACCTCCTTTTTCTTCTTCTTCTTCTTCTTCTCTCGCTTTGGTCTTTTCTCCAGAGAATCCCACTGCCGAGGCTACGGAGGTATCGATCACTTCTGCTCGTCGCCGTCGTCGACTCTCTCGCGCGCGTACCGCACGCCGAATATAACTCGAATCCTCGAGGGCTTAAGCTCAAATCTCTTTTTCATTCGTATCCCTCATTCACGGAGGCGTCGCTCTCGCACGTCCCATTTCACTCTCGCGAGTGAGTTTACAATCTCGAAAAAAATAAAATAAAAGAACGAATCGACGCGAATTTCTCGCTCTCGGAGGATACGAAGAACTTGGCTAACGAAGAATTTTCCGCATTGGCGATTCGAATATCGTCTCGCGAATGAAACTTGCAAGTATAATTCAATTTATAACAACGATGGGAATGGGGATAATTCATGCTTCGGCGAAGCGATAACTTCGAAACTACAGCTTGTATTTGCGTTGGTATGTCGGTGGGGGATTTACAGAACACGGAAGGGAAAATCTAACTAGTGCGGGGAGGTAACTTCTGAGTCGCGGCGAAACTTTGCCTGGCAAGCAATCGTATCGCGGAAGACGCTGGACCATCGGTGAGCCTTTACTTTGATTAATTTAAGAGCAGCCGACCGGAGGCTCGACGTATTACGGCACGGGAGCGTTACAAAACCTCGAGAAGTCTCGCCGTTTCAACGTGCAGACAGTGAAAGCTGCTTCGGCCGATACTACTGTTTGTCGAATGAAAAACGAGGGTAGAATCGATTAGACTTGATTGATCGTATCGCTGCAAATCCAAGCATGTAAACTAACCCTAATCCGAACCTTCTATCATCTCTCTTACTCAATCGTTTCCAACGACCATTTATCATTGGCAAATTAGTAGAAAGAAGTTGACAAAAAAAAAGAAAAAGTGAAGCCGCCGGAAGAGAGAAGAAATTCGAGAAAGGAACGAAGTGTTAAAACGAACGTCAATCACAACACGAATTCGCTCCGCGACAGCTCTGTTA
This sequence comes from Buathra laborator, assembly GCA_934046635.1. Lineage (NCBI taxonomy): Eukaryota > Metazoa > Arthropoda > Insecta > Hymenoptera > Ichneumonidae > Buathra > Buathra laborator. The sequence continues at coordinate 17,812,575 of OW203892.1, forward strand.
ATCATTCAAAGGCAGGCAAAGCTGCGAGTTAAAAATGAAGAAAATCTTTTAGCAGAAATGCGAATTGAAACGTTTCACATGGTGCGAGTTTTCCTTGGATCTCTGACGGGTAATTAAACATTCGATTCGGTTCTCTGAACTCAAATAGCATTTACACCGGTAAAACGATTAATAACTGAAACTGAGAGGCGAATGGCGAAAGCGGAATGCCAAAGGGAGCCGGGAAACTCGACCGCGAGGCTCGTTTTGCACAGGTCCCTTTCGACTTCCGGTCGGATAATTCTCGTGGTCGCGCGTTGCGAGCTTCGACTCGCTGTGAACGTACCCTCGTTATTCTTCAGCGAACGAGGAATTGTTCACGATTAAACTGTCCTCTCTGCGTGGGGTTCAGATGCAAATCGCCGCCGTCGTTGAAACTATTTCCATAAAGTCCGACTCAGCCGCAATTAAAAATTCGTTTCGACGGACGGACGAGAACATCGTTGCAGTGCTGAAGGGAAGAATCTACCGGGGCTTCCGGTTAAATCGTTTAACAACGATCGCCGTAATTATCACGACTTTTGTTCCGGTGTCGATTTATTATTGACGAATGTTGAAATACTTTCAAGAAATTTAATCGTCGAGTGAACAGAAGAGGAATCGTAGAAATGTTACCAATATGGGGCTCTTTTGACGATTTTAAGTTAAAAAAAAAAAAGTAATAAAAAAAAACGTTTTTTTTTGTAATGTGTAAAATTTGTAATTTTATTTTATAAGAAAATGTAATGCATGATATTGAAAGAAATGGAACTCCTTTTACGCTTTATTATATTCGGATTTGGGAATTTTTTACATGATCAGGACACCGGTACAAACAATCAACTGAATGGTATTTTTGATAAGATTTTTTTTTACTGATAAGCAAAAATAGAACACGCTTTTTGGTCTAAAAGCACTGCCCTTAATCTCTCACGCGGGTGTCCCTCATACCGCGATAAATTGAATTGTCTTCTCTAGCAATCTGCAAATGGCTGAGGGATCACCATAGCAATAAAGTGAATTGTACACGAAGAGAAATATTAGCGCGTCTGCAATTCATGAGCCGAAAAACAGAAACAGCGCGTGACCGGCGAGACAAGTTTCAGTTGAAATGAATTAATTTATTTTTTCGCCGGTAGTTTCCTGTGCGTCCGCCATTCGCGTAATTACGAGAGACCCGCGGACCTTCCTTTTCGCTTCCCCTATAGTGTACGTAGCTTCTACCATTAAATTACAGGACGACGGATTTTTATAATACCTTTTGCTCATACGAGCCGACACCCCTCTGGGGGATCTTTCTCATCTGTTCGCACACCGACCGTAACTACTGAAAAATATAGGCACGCGTTTGGAACTCTGGCGCATACCTGCTCCACACACACGTACACACGGTGTGTAAGATACTCTACCCCGCTGCACTTTGCTCCAGCACCGTGGGTACCTTCGTGTAAGTTTGGCTTGGTGCTTGGTGGGTTTTCGTCGTCTCGAGGGGATCCTCGGCTATTTGCGCGGAGATCCTTTTACCCGGCTAAAGTCGTCAGACTCGCGCACAGCGGGGCTCGTCCCGCGGTTTTATTTTTCACTGCGGTTACACCGTCGCCCACCGACTTTTGCCTTTCGTATTTGTTTTTTTTTCCTTTCCCTTGCCCTCGTTATTTACTCTTTGGCCTTCCGGCTCCCGCCTGTTTGCTTTTACACACCACGACTTTTCTTTAAAAAAATATACCCTCTTTATTATCACACTTTTCATTTTTTTATCGTCGTTAACTCTTTTCCATTTTAAACACATCCGGCGACACGAATGCGCGATGATAACTGATGTGTAATTTCGTAACGTATTTAGCGGTATATACATATATTGTTTTTTTTTTTCGTTATTTTTTTTTTTTTCTTTTGCCTTCGCTTAACATGCCGTGAGAATGCGAAATAAAGTATCCGTCTTGGAAGTCACTTTCCTTCCTTTAAAAAATTCCTTGCCAGACGCGAGTGTTGTATATACATGCAAATATAGCGTTGTTACGATAAGAACCTACTTGTTATTTACAGAAGCTTTAACGCCCAGGGATTTGCCCGATCGCTATCTCGTGATTTATCGTTCACGTTCCCGGGTTTTATTTTAACGCGTGCGCCTCCGGCGCGCGCTATTTTGCAATACTGATGGCGAGCGTTACCGCTGAACGAGAAAAAGGTTTGTTATATCCTTCAAAGATGCCTCGTTCTCGTAAGCATTCGCGGTTATGCCATCGGCGTATTCACGATGTAATGTAACACCCCGTACGTGGAGAACAGGAAACGAGAGGAACTTTTTACGATGATACGGTACAAAAAATAAAAATAAAGTATGATGCGTCGAGATGGACGGCTATTTTTTCCTCGGTCATGAGCAGCTCTAGCGTAATGGCCGACACGTCGTTCCACAGACAAACGATTAGCCACACGCAACGCAAATACCTCGTAAAATTTTTTTTATTAAATAAATATTTTTAATATTTATAAATAAATGTAAATGTGTATTTATATATTTATGTCAATAAATAGATTTTTTTATCACGTTTTATTTATATACATAAATATATATCTTTTTAAATATACATTTTTCACGTGATAAATTCTGTAAATTGAATTTCGATTTTGTCCGGAAAAGCTATAAAGTTTAAAGTGCCACCAGTGATCGGGGTCGGAGGAGGAGGTAGAGAGCAGTTTATTAGAGTGAACTCTCGAGAGTACACCAACTACTCTCCCAGCATTAAATATTCAAGGAAACACCGGTTTCAACTACAGTATGTAGATCTTTTTTTTTTTTTTTTCATCGTTGAGATCGTAAGAAGCTTCCGTGCAACAGCGTGTTTCATAAGCTCATAGTTTTCGGTCGGTTCTCCACAGAGCGACGATCCACGGATTTCGTGGCTCGAACTTTCGGCCGAATGTGCAACGAGTGAAGGGGTGAGTTTCCTGGATGGGCAGCTACACCGCGAGAAAGCGAGACAAGGGAGATGCGAAGCGAAGTAAACTCGGATGCGAGTCGTCCCGGTTGACGGAGTGGAATGGAGGAAGCTACGAGAGGAGAAAAGAACGAGAAGAGGAAGCGAAGGTGGAAAAAGCAGAATGAAAAAGGGATATGCTTCCCGGCACATTTATTTTCTCCGCCTTTCTACCGCCCGTAAGAACCGAGGTTTTTCCTTCCCTCACGCTGTCTTATATTCCGTGCTTCGCGCGCTCTTAGACGTCGAAAAATTTTTCAAGGTGTTGAAAAGTTTTGTATACCTTTGTTGTTACAAAGGTTTCCAGAGAGACTCGTGCGTTACGTACGCGAAGCATATATCCACGTCCGTGCGTTTTTCTATCTCCTTTCCGCCCATTCATTCGACCTCCCGAGCGCGGTCTACGACCTCCGCGAGCGCAACAACACGAAAATCTTATTGCGGAACTTGAACAAACATTTCGTTCTGATACCTTTTTTTTGTCCAATGCTCAACGTTGATGCAAAGTTCGCAAGTCGCAGAAAAATATCCAACTTAAAGGGGAAAAGCGAGGAGTTCGATGCTGAATCTTATACACTGCGTATACAGTTACAACGGAGGTGAATAAATCAATTTCGAAAGCACCGGGAATAAGTTTGTTTGATAAAAGTGTGCGAACGCTTTTTGTTTTCTTATCAATGGAAGTGGCGAAACTACTCGCGTCTGAACTTTCGAAACGTCAATTTTTCAAACGTCGCAAAGTTAAAAAATAAATTTTCCACAAATACTTTGGTAAAAAAAATTTTTCGGAATAAGGATAATTGGAACTTGTTTTTTCCAATATGCAGTTAGACTGAAATTCCTGTGTGACACGAGAGCGCCTCTGAGGGCCAAAGTTTTATTTACTGCAAAGTTTACCCCACTTTGCAATTTCTGACTGCCCGTCGGAAGAAAGAAGGGAATTATGCAATTCACTGCCATCGGCCGATCAAGGTGATGTTCCTTGGGCCCGAGAATGGTAATGATATTTGGCACATCGATACTTTGATCGATGGCGAATCTATTTTTTGAAAAAACAACTAAGTTTAAGTATAAATTCATAAAGATAGGGGCGGGTAAGGCAAATCAGGCATCCGGAATAAACGGCCGTATAAAAACAGAAATGTTAAGAAATTAATAATAAAAGTCGAAGTAAAATTGGAAAAAAAAATTCCTAAAATAACAAAAAAAAAAAAAATCGATAATCTTTGAAATAAATTTAGAGATTTCCCCACTGAATGACGAATAAATCCGCCAAGTATACTGTGTGAATAATAAATTGTTATTTTACGCGTTTTTGGTGATGCAACTCGTTTAACATACTCCATTTTCATTCGGAGATTTAACATTCTTTTCAAATTTTTGCAATTTCCGATCCAACGAAATATCGTCCATTTCCAATACAAAAAAATTCAGTTGCAATAAAACGATGCAAACCATACTGAGTTAGGAGACGAAAAACGATTATCGGTATCAAAAAATCAGCACAGATAGTGGAGAGTACTAAAATACACAGTGGATCGCTCGAGAGCGGAACGATATCGTCGGGTGCATAGGATGCAACAGTTGTAATTTCTGGCAACAGTTGCTCGTTCTCGGGAGGCGTCGTTGCGAGCGAAATCGCGATCCGCGAGCCATTAATCGTTCCATTCCCCTCTGGTTTTACCATCCGACGCCCGTTATATATCCTGAACATTGTAACACTGTCCGGGAGGGTGTTTTGTCGGGTTCTCCAATTTACGAGACGAGTCGAGCCGAGCGGAACTGTTGGGTTTGCATGTTGGTAACGGCTACACATCGGCGGACCTTGCCGCGCGAGCTGCGAGCCTCTTGTCAAGTCGATATACTAATTCGATCCAGTAAACCGCACATAGTCACATTGTTAACCCCCTTGCGAGAATGCGATAGCTTGTGTACGTGTGGAATATAGGCGTAGTCGTTGGTGTTTCACTATGCACTTGCCGATTTGCTTTCTCGAGCTTCCTATGCCTGCCGTCGAGTCATTAACGGCTCGAGTTAAATCGGCGGTGGACCCTGGTCACGCGAACCTTTCACAAATTGTCCCTTGGGGCTTCGAAACACTTGCAGACTGGTTACGTTACGATTCAATGCTCTGCAAACGATAACTCCGTATAGTCGTGACCAACGAATTTCGTCTGTTCACCATTGAATGTATTTCATTTCATTTCATGTTTTGTATAAAAAAGGAATGAAATATAAAAATTGGTAATAATGGCCATCGCGTGGTTTTCTCGAGATTCTCTTTGACGGGGAGACCGAGAGAGAGAGAGAGAAATTGCGTTTTTGGCTTTGAAAAGCTTCCAGACGCGCGACGATCTTAAAGGCGTCATGAGCGCAACACGGCGCTCGTCGTCGTCGCGACAATGAGCGACGGAAGCCCCGGCGAGACTCGCACACGACGCGGATGAAAAGGACGCGAGGGGCTTGAAAGAAAAGAAAAAAAAAAAAAAAACGGAGAACAAAAAAACAAGAAAGTTCGCGTGACCGAGTAGCGATTTAGCCTAATGGCCAAGCAGCGCGACGAGGGAGAGTCAAGAAAGCGAGCACCAAGCGCGGAAATCTGATACTCGTGCCAGACCTCTCCTCACTCTCTCTCTATAACCTCTCCCCCGCGACCAACTCACGTTTAGACGTGATGCTTTAAGTATTCTCGTGCCAGAATAACAACCTTACGACGGTAGATAATTCTTTCGAGTTTCACTAAAGGAAATTACGCTATACGGCATTATTTTAATTACTTGCCGACACGAAGCCGCTCACTTTTTTCGTCGTCCCCTTGAATTTGTCAATCGTCGATGCTCGTGCTTTTTTTTTTTTTCTTACCATAGAAAATAAATGGAAAAAATGGATAATGGAACGATTATGCAATCGAAGAATGCAAAAAAAAAAAAGCGAAGATTGAAGACGATAAATTTCGCTGACATCTATTCGATCAATGATACATAAGTTTGTGGATCATAAAAATAACGTAAGTATCGAAATTCACATGATCCAAATTGACGCAGTCTTACGCGACATCAAATTTGTTCTATATATACGACGAGCAAAAACGGTCTTAAAAATCGTGGGTGGTAGTGAACATTTCTATGCACAACTTTTAACAGCGATTTAACGATCACGATACAGTGTTTACTCTGGGGTCGCTATAATCGAAGCAAATACCCCTTCGAACAATATCGATATCACTCCGGGTGTTTGTGGTTCGTCTCACGCATCGTACAACCTGACACAATGGGAGCACAAAAGCTACTCACGTGCCATCCCTCTTCCCTTCGATCGCTCGTCGTCACTTCAACTGAAATTGCAGCGATATGTATATACGTGTGATTTAATCCTTCTATCTATCCGGATCGCGGAAATATTTATGACACACTCGGGATCTCGCGAAGCATCCATCCTACTCTTGTACATTTTACGAGGCAAGCTATCCTATCCTGCGGTATTGTTAGCGACTATAGCGGAGGATATGCGGATCAACACTTCGCGTGTAACATCGATATTTATCGTGGACTTTTGTTACTATACATTTTTCAAGATATCGTTAGATTCCTCTTTGTCTACCGAGCTAAATTTTGCGTATCATTGTGCAATAATCGTTGATAAAAATGTATTTTTGGTAAAAAGAAAATTTATTCGGTACCACCAATATAATTTTACCCGCAACAGCTTTTTAAGAACGTCCGGTCTTTGGAACCTTTAGCTTTATAGTTTTTAGTATAGAAACAAAAACATCGATGTTTTAGCGCGTTTCAAATTTTTATATTCGAAAATTTATCACCATTTTAACATTTTTTTTGGAAATTATGAAGCCGATTTATGTAAAAACTAAAATTCGATGATAATCGATAATTTGAATTATAATTGACAATTTTATTGGGAATAAAAATTATAATCGACAATTGTTATTAGAATTAGAATAAATGTACGCTCTCTATATACGATATTTTCTACTGCTTTGTCAGTTTTCGAAATTACGAGATCGATCATTTTTTCTACAAAATTAAGGGTTCAATTTGAATTTTTTTTAATGACGATAGTACTAAATTCAAAGTTTAACGAATTGTATCGATTCTACAGAACTTTTTTTGCGACAAAAATAATGAAGACGTCTAAGAGAGCGGATATCTTCCGGCGATAAACGAGTATCCGAAACGAAAAAGAAATAAGGAGAATGTGAAAACAGATAAGCATCACTGCTACAAATATTATTTATCGTTCCTGTCACGAAAGGCTTTTCGTTGCTACTATAAAAAGAAAATCTTCCACCCTCCCCCATCGATGTATCTCGAGTTTCCCCCCGTAACGTGACAATCACGCAGTTAGTAGCTAAAAATCTTCGATAATTTATCATCGTCTCCCGTCCCCCATGCTAGCGTCTCACAAATTGAGAAATCATCGTCGCGAAATCCAATTGCGGCAACTCGTTATCGCGTAACTATTAATCAGACGTGAATTCGCCCTTTTGGCCTCATCGGCGAGCAGTGCGAGGCACGCAATTTATACGCGAGAATTTTGCGCGCAGATGTTCGCAGAGGGTCGGTGGTTAGTTCAAAGTTGACGGGATAATGGGATCGGGTTGAAAAATTTGTAAAACGAGCGAAAGAGAAAGTTTTTTTTGTTTGCGACACGAGAAAAAGAGAGATTCAGAGGAGTGTTATCATTCGCGTCACGTGCATCACGGGCGAACAATCCGTGAATTATACGGGTTTACCCCTCAGCCGGTTGGGGCTATAGAGCGCATAGCGCACCGACGATAAACCGTCGAAATTCCAGGGGTGGTGCCGAGTGCTGGGTACTATAACGTTGGACTGTCGGGAAAACCCAAGAGAAAGAACGGGATGAAAAAAAAAAAAAAAAACGGGAAACGAAGAAGGGCCGCAACGTACTTGGGACGGTGGACGCGGGGTAAAAGCTGCCATATTGCGGAGCGTCTTATGAATATTTAAACTACCCTTGCGCGGCCACACTGCCGGGGCTCCGGGCTCCGTGGGCGCGCTGATTGTGTGTTCGAGAGCCGCACGGCCAATAGTCCCCACCAAACTCGGTTACTATATATCCTCGGTGAGTACATAGCCGCGTTGACTGCTCACGTGTTATACAATCGTCAAAGTTCTCGAGTCTCTCGAGTCTCGAAACGCGTTTTAGTGCGTGAATAAGAATATAAAAATAAAATAAAAAGCACACCAACGAAACGATCAAACGGACTCGGTGCGCGCAGGAGGGGTTCAGCCGAAAATGGTCGACGAATGATTCAGATTAAGAGTAACGACGAGTGATAAACGCGTACAATCGGAGATAAAACACTAAGGTCTTCGGGGGAATAATAATACACTCGATTATTTCATGATGATTAATTCGTGTTAAATTAATTAATGAAACGACAATGTTTCCAAATGATACTTTTGAACATTTATAAATCGGCGATTATGTAAAAAAAAAAAATAAATTTACGTAGTAATTAAAAAAAATCGAAGTCGCTTTTATCACTATATACGTCACGCTATGCTAATAGCTGTGTTTACAGATAATGAACGAGTTATTCGTACGACTTAATTCGTACGAGCGAACGTGAGGTCTGACTTTTGTTTGCAATTTATTTGCATTTTTCTAACTTATTATACGGTACTTAAATGTTATCCTGTAATTATTAATAGTTACGAAGAAAAATTTTACTGTCAACGAGGCAAAGCATTGTAAGAAAAGTAACGAGAGACTCACCCTGCGGCATCGATCGTTCGGTAACGCGTCTCTCGATGAAAAAATATTTGTTTTACTCACCTGTAACAGAAACAAAGTACAAATGGATAAGTTAATGAAATACAAACAAGTCAAGTATACTTTATTCATGAAACGTTGGCGCATGGAAATCCTGGCGATGTATATAAATTACACAATTTTTTTTTTTTTTTCGAGAATTTCTCCTACATCCCCGTCGTATCTTTTGTAATGGACGTCGAAATATTGCCTCAATATAGACTCTCCGTAGACTCTAGCAAATATATTTCAGTACTATCCCCGACGATCCCCTTCGGTCCGCAATTCTCGCTTCATACACGTCTCATATTTATTCATGAAAGGTCCGGAATAATTAAAATGTTTTACTCCCCACTCCATATTTACACTTCATACACGCATGAAGGAACATGTAAACGTGGTTAATTGTAAATAATAATTGCTAGACAAGCTACGAGAAGCGTGTCTGGCACCGAGGAGCTCGTTCCCGGAACTCCTTAGAACGACGAACAATATTCATCAGGTGTTTGCCGTTTACTCATTGAGGCCGAGAAAATTCATTAGTTCATTTTTGCAACGAATTTTAAAAAATTCGTTTGTCTGTTTTTGTTTAATTTTTTACTCTTTAATTTAATTTTTTTTTAATATTCTATTTGTTAAAAATAGAAAAATTACGACTACATTTTTGTGTTCTCGTAAAAATTGTATGCGAAAACATCTTTAGTTTTTTTAGCTTCAGTATTCAGATCGGGAAACTATTATAATTCATAGATAAGTAATCAGAGTATTAATATCAGATTATCCTCAATCCTTTTAGAAGGATCGCAACCCTTTTTGAAAACGCTACAACCATTGAATATAAAAAAAACAGAGCGTTATACAATATTTGCTTCGCGGTGAAAATACAGAAATTTTTGATTGAATAAACGAGTCAACGTCACACGACTTCGACGACGACGACAAGTTCACGAGTTCACGTAAAATTACAAAAAAAAAAAAATCGATCGGAAACGTATTTTTTATCGATTTTTCCCTTTAATGAAATTTAAATGTTGTGAGACCAGATGAAAATTGTTTTTTCATTCCGTCCGTCAATATTATTGGCAATCAATATCTTTTACCTATGTGTATCAGATTTCGTATGACTTTCGACATTTGTAATTCGGATGAACGAAATAGTTACGAACGAACGAACGAACGAACGAACGAACGAACGAATACAGTTATTTAAAAGGTCATGTGACCCTTCAAATTGGGTAATCGAAGAAGTTATCGCAGTATAACCCAATTTGCTCTTTCATGCAATATTTATTCTCAGTCGGTCATTCCCATCGTTCTCCATTCTCAATACTTATATTTTTTCGGCTCTTTCGACACATCCGACCAATTTGTTTTTTTTTTTTTTCTCTTCCTGTTGCTCCTCTCAGCATCGGTTTTCCTCGCACGCTTTCTGTTTTTAATCTGAAAATGTCAAGGGTTTTCCTCGATAGCCTTGGTGTACTCTCTCGTACATCAGCTCTCGAGGATTCGATCTATTGTCGGGGGGGCCACCGACGATATCGGCTTGCCACCTGACACGTGACTGGAGGCATTTTTTAATTTGAAGGAGACGGCACCAACAGCATCCGCTTTGTAAGGGATACGACCTCCGCCTCCATGCCTCCTTTCCCTCCCCCTCACCCCCTCGACGATCAGATAGACAGAGAATGAGAGATTGCGAAAGAGAAGAAAATTGTTCGAGTGTTCGATTCCGAAGTTTTTCATGAGATCGCGGAGTGTACGGGAAGAGAAAACTGGGTCGTCGCATTACCGAAAGTCTATATCATCCCTCTTTTTTCTTCATCGTTGAGCATCAAATTTTGAAGTAATAAGAAAAATATGTGTATATAAAAAAAAAAAATATCAACTACTATCGTAAAGAAAAAAAAAAAATTAATTTCCGACTACTAGTCTCAAAAGAATTTTTTATTACGCAGTGAAGAATCTTAATAAACTTCGGAAAAATTGTTATTTTAAAATTTTTTTTTTATCATACCCTTTTCTTTCGTTTGTCATTGCGTTCTTTTTTCTATTTTTTTCATCTTACGCCAAGAGAAAGGAAGTCGAATCTCTCGGTAGGATTCGCGAGGCACGGTCAGGTGAACCTGGTGCTTGGCAACGTACCAAAGTCGCATAACGTCTGGTACATTGAACGCCTCGGGGCTCGACTTCTCGCGCTATCTGCACGGGAAACTCGGAGGTGTAGCATCGTGAGACGCGACGAGTAAAGAGCGAAAATCCCGGTAACTGCGTCGATATAACGCAGCCGAGGGATCTCTTATACAGATATGTATAATCCTCTCTCATGTTTCAAGAACAAGCGTCGAACACCGTTGCAAGATGTTACTCCTTTCCGCTCTCTCGTTTCGATGAAAAAGTGGCGAGTAATAAAAATTATTTATTGAGAGCTTTATGATATTTTGTCACGACACCGCTGGGGCCTCGACTATAAACGATTTTTCATTCGCAAGAGAATTCGAGATAATATATTTATTTTACTGCAGATACAGGAACGACGGATTCGTGATTTCGAGACGTAAATTTTCAGAAACTTTGGGTCGAAAAACGCGCTTTATTTTTTTTCTGTCGGGTAACCAAATCTTAACACAAATCACTAATATTTGCTTGTACTGATATCGTCATCATGTAAAAAAATGCGTGTTCCGTATGTAGTGAGATATACATGCAGATCAATTTTTATTTTTTCTGTTTAAAAACATTACCCATCACTTACTATCTTTAATATTTGGACCTAAGGATTTTTTCACACGACCAAAACTCTATTACTAACACGCAATAGCATGACAATGGTGATATCATTTTCTTCCCCTCCAAAAAAAAAATGATAGCTATTTTTCACTGAAATAGCCGAATAACCTTCGCTCCTTAATATTTCATTTCTCGTATTTTACCGAAGAAAAGATGTTTACGGAGAAGCATGTCGAGGTTTGATGATATAAACAAATTTAATGGTGCAACTGTGAAGGATGTTTTCGAAGGAACGTTTTTTGACGCGCCATACACCAGCATTTCGACTGTAATAACGCGAAATTGAAATAATATTTCGGTCTCTGCGGTCGCTTTAATTCCTTAGTCGCAGCTCGTTGATGCGGCATAAAATGGGATGGAAACTCGTCTGCGTCTATGCTATCCAAGATACAAATTTGCATTTCACGGGTCGGTGATAGCGTCGGTCCGGAGCCTCCGGACAACTCGTAAACGCACGAAGGAATTTACGAAGCCCACGACAAGGAGAGCGTGCAAGAGAGCGCGTATGTTATTAAAGAAATACCGGAAATTCCCGAGAAGGATTCCGCGAAGGTCTCACCGGCTTGGGTAAGCGAAGCCGCTATATAGCATCAGAGAGAAGTTGGATAAGATCCTCGGCTGTTTCACGAACATTCAGAACAAACCACTAGAGTGAATATTTGTCGACAAACTACCGGCGACTCTTTCAAACGATTTGGCGTATGTTACTATTTTCCTTTTTTTTTTTCTTTTTTTATTCGGCAACTCTACGTTGCGAAATATTTGCCGACGCACGTTCGGAGCGCCAAAAATCTGCGAGCTGATTAAAAAAATCATGCACCATCCCGCATGAGTTTTTATGTCGGGGAAAGATGCTTCGCCTTGACATTCTGTTATCGAATAAAAATCTGTGCCCAACTGAAAAATGCTCTTTGCGGGAAAGTAACCCGCCGTTATAAAATTAGTTCCTTCCCTCTGACTACAGATTTGCGGCGCAACAAAAAAAAAATGCCAAAAAATTGTTTTTTTTAAAGAAATGTAATGCAGGAATCGAAGTATCAATTGTTCGAATTAAGAGCTTTGAGGATTTCCAAGCAAAAGAAAAATTATTGTAGCGATACAGGAAAATAAGGTCTCTGTGGACTCTTACGGAAAGAGACATCGAGAGCACTCAGTGATATCGTTCGAGCGATATTCTCAAATCGAACCTCGTAGCGAATAAGAGAGCCTTTGACCTCTCGCGCCGAAGTGCTGCAGCCGTAGAGATTTGGCTCGTCGAAAAAGAGACACGAAAGAAATACTGGTGGGATAGGTAGCTTCAAGTAAGAGCGACGAAAAAAAAGTTCAAGGAGCTCGTTTGCCGGGCAGTGGCTGTAAAGAAGGTTCGTAGGGAGGGAGCACTTCCTTAGGATGCTAAAAAATCCCTCTCCCTTTCGCTCATAGAGGAAAAATAAAAATATTAGTGAAGAAATGGACGGCGAGAATAAGAGAGACGAGGAGGCAAATGAACATACGAAATTAAACTTCCGCGAGCGAATTTCTCTCTTAGTTCGCGGCACATAGGCAATACTGAAAAATCGTCCAATGCGTCTGCAAACGACACGATCGCGTACAATAATGCACGGGCGATACATCCTCAAATAATAAATCCACTTTAATTCAAACCCTCGCGGAGTTGACAGGGACCACGAAACATAACACACGCGTCCAGGGAATCGGGAAGCTTTGCAAGTTTAAGGAAGGTGACCGTTAAGCGGATGAACCGGCAGTATTCGCAGTAGCGAATCCCCATGGACCAATGACATGAGCCATTTCGCTAATCCTTTATTCATGTTATCCTGCCGAACTCCTCGAGAGAATAACAACGACTGCAACAACAGTCGTACGAAAGGAAAAAAACATAAATTTCGTATATCTGCAAACATCGATAACGCAATTTTTTTTTCGTATCGAATTATTTGAGACAACGAGTAGAGGAAATATGACGACGGGGCGAAATCTATTTTATTTCCTCGATTCCAGGTTTCGCATCGGAAATCGAAATAATGGAAAAACAAATGAGAATCGATCAAGAAATCGATAGTTTTATCTGCCACGGAAATAATGCAATTTTTTATTTCAGCAGAGTTATTTGCGCTGATGCAGGATATTTTTTTTTTTTTTAATTTAATTTTTTTTTTCGAGGAAAGACCTCGGACCTATTGGGATACCGAGAAAAATATGACGAAGACTCGAGGCCTATTTTATTTATTTTTTTTTAGCCTTCTCAGTGGAAATCGAAATCCGACTTCTTCCGCCGTCTCGAGCTCATAAACCATGCTTTATATCACCCGCATACACGCGCCAACCAGAATTATATACGGCACAAGAATGGAAAACCTCGAAAGTTACAGACAAAAATAGAGAGTAGATGCATACGTGTGTAGAACACACATTCGTGGCAGGAGGCTTGAAACTTGGGCTCCGTACGTGTACAGCGGTAGTCTAGGAAGGCGGTATACACGCGGCGACGTCCCGGTTTTCCCGTTTCGCAATATATTTCGACGCTTTATCGGTTCGTAGCAGGTAAACTCTGCTGGCGGAGCAATAAATCCAACCGTACCACGCTTTGCCGCTTCTTCTGCTACACAGTTGTTGCAACTGAGGGTTAAGTCAACGCGGGGAGGAAGCAACGTCCGTTATTTTTCGCCGATAGACAAGCACAGTTACCCGGGATATCGATATGCTAAACAAGACTTAACCCTCGGCGACCTACATCATTTTTTTTCTCATTTCCATATACATTTTTCCACTCGAATCCTAAACGTCAAAAATGTAAAAAGTACGGGTTTCCCTTTGTCATTGAAAAAAAAAAAAAAAGACCTCCATCAATGTATCGCTTTTTTAATAATTTTTTTTACAACTTGAATTCTGAGAGCCAAAATAATGATTTCCGTTTCCAAAAATCAAGGAATTGTGTAGCGCACGGACTGAAGGGAGGAGTAAAAGAAAGTCAGCGATGCCCGACCTTTTCTTTTTTACCTTTATCTTCGCCCTTTAATCAAATCGAGTGGCTTTTTCAAATTCTCTTTAATCTCATTCGACTTCTGTAATCACGAAAGTTTTTCATTCAAAAAGTCAACAGTTATCTCAGCGGCGAAGTTAACCCCAGTCGGGGCTTCGGTTGGGAACAAATTTTATTGAAGCCTCCGCACTGCGTACACACGGGAAAGAGTGCATTGCTCGACAGATGGTCGAGTTTTCCGACTGATTACACAGATTTATATCCGGACGTGCGTTGGCAGCTGCGTTGCGCCTGCGGGAAGAAGTACTATACTTCAACGTTGGGTAATTCGCGTCTGATTATTCGACGTGAACGAATGGCGTGAGAGTAACGAACAGCATTGCGGACGGGAATAGGTGAGAGGGAGGGGGGGGAGGGTTGGAGGCTAACGCTGAAAGAACAAGTGGATTTAATGCGTGAGAGAGACGGGATGAAAGCGCGACAGATAGTAGGGAAGAGCCAGAGATGTGCAGCGCTGAGCTTAGGGCAAATGCACCCGCCAATGGTAACGACTGTCGCTAGAACGCGCGTACCATGAATATTTTATACACCGTAAGTGTCTCCGGCCTCGTCTGTATCTCTCTCTCTCTCTCTCTGTTGGCACTACCGTGAGTTTCAAGATTAACCAACCGAGCAGGTGCTTGCATAGGGCTTAATACTACGGGGAAGCGAGATAATAGGCGCGTATCAACATCAAATCGATAATTCGAGTTCCAAGCGGCAACCGGTGTATCATCTATGCGCTTTGTATTCACCTCGAATTTGCACCATTGCCGATAGCAATAATTTATTCTCAGATAACGGCAATTTGAAAATTGGTAATCGGTAAGAACAACATTGGTTTTGTCGATTCTGACGAGGTCTTTCGTTTCGAATACTAAAAATAATATCGGTAAAAACGATAAAATCGAAAGATTTAGTAAAAAACATTTATTTACGCGACACTTTTGCAAAAAATTGGTATTTTTTTATATTTTCTAACAGTAATGTCGTAAGATGGAGTTTACGAAAAAAATATACAAGATAAAGTATACTGAGAAAAATAATAAGCTGGGAGAGCTAATAGTTAGTTAGTTACTTAGTTGTTACAACAGAAAGGGAAAAAAGTAATAAGTTAGAAGTACCTACATAAAAAAAAATTGGTGGCACCAATGAATTACGTATTAGCTGTCCTAACTAATTTCTAGGTCTCCCAACTCGTCATTTTTTTTTAGTACAGATTGAATTGAACGATTAAAGTGTGTCGCTCGATGCGCAAAGTTTCGACGTTAAGGCGCGCCGATAATTTTTTTTTCTCGGAAGCAAGCCAAGGCGATGAGAAACTAGCGAACTGTATAGAGGTCTACAAGGCAGTTCGGTAGCGATAGCGCTGCGAAGACACGATGCGAAAAAAAGGACATTACCCCAGGACGAGGGCCGCGCAGCCACGACGGCGCCTGACGCAAGGAGATAGAAAAAAACATCCGATGCTATGAGAAAAGTTTTCCAAGATGATATTTTCCGATAGGATTTCAAGGTTCGAATTACTTTCAGTTACGACACTAAACCTCTCTTGATTGCTGCTACTTCTATCTTTTCACTTCTTCCCAACGTACTTTCTATATGTATTGGCAATTTCATCGCGTGCAAAGGCTTCGGAAGATTCTCTCGAGTGAAGCAATACACACCAGTTAATTCTATTTATCTGAAAGCATCCACGGTGCCTTGTGTCTCTCGCTGGAAGTGGAGCGCAGGTGGGTAACGATTTTACCTCGAACGCGGCTCGACATCGAAGATAGAGTAGTACTTGATCAATGCTTTGCTCAGGAAAATCTCTTAACGCGATTACACGATAATGGCCTGTACTCTCTGTTCTGCGTTGCATACAGAAATGACTTAATGCATTCTCGATAAATCGAGACATCTTTTCCCGTGTGTTTCGTATTTTTTTTTATTTATTTTTTAACACGGCGATTGTGTGTCGAACGAGACAGTAGTAGCAATGCATATATTTCACAACATTACAGACGTTTATCGACACACACGCGAGGCAACTACTTTTTCAATAGTACGACAGGCCATGAAGGTACAAAAGAGAATGTCGAACGACGGGTCGCATTTGCAAACCCATATATTTTTTCTTTCCTTTTTTTTTTTCCCGTCAATTTGAACGACCGAGAGCTATGCGGAACTACGTGAACCGACCGGAGAACTGAGATTGCGAGAGAGCGACGAGAGCCAACCGAACGTGTGTACGTGTGATAATTTACGACGGTTTCACGGTAGCTGGGCTTACTACGTTCTTGGAAAATGAAATTGCCGCACCGCTAATTGGCGAGACGGATATCTCCGTCTGCTGACGTTCTCTATGCAGAAGAGTTAATTGTAAAGAGGCCAATGGGAAGTTCCTCGGTACAAAATGTACGCAGAACCGCGGATTTAAGGAGAAACGGAGGGGGCGGTGGTCGGTAAAGTATCTTCAGATATAATTTAATAATTCAATCCTTGTCGCAACGCCTCGTGAACATTAAGTAATGCGCTGGTTATCCTAATGTTTCACATTATTTGACCGTTTATTTCCAATATCTGGTAATTCGAACGTGTGGGCTGCTCTCGAGACCATTTCGCGATTTGTCACTTTACGTATTCTAATTTCTATTTCCGTTACTGTGGGAAGAATGAATTCGAAATTTGGCAAAGAACCAGAAATGGTCTTCAACTTGCTATGAGGAAATTCGCAGAGTTCTGAATGGTTTCATTTCCTTGCCAAATGCCTTCAACGTTTCAAGGTTGAGGTCGTGAACCCTGTAAGACTATACATCTTGGGAAGCATTTGATATCTGGAGCCTATAATTTTTATACTATTCGCTGCAGCGATGTGATAATCGAACAGAAATATTGCTGACATCTTGACGTATCGATTTCACTACCGAGAAGCTGAGAAATATTGTTTATTTGTCAAATAGAGCGATTTAGCAACTTTGCGAACTTTAGTCATTTCATTAATTCTTTTCCTTCATTTTTTATAATTTCAATTCGTTTTTTTTTTAAATTATTATTGAATTGGTACTCATTATATTAATTTAAAAAAATTAAAATTATCAAAATGGAAGGAAAAAATTATAAAAATAAGAAATACGCCTAAAACCGGTTTCCTGGACTCGGTTCTTGGTTTCGGTTCAGTGAACGAATTTACATCCTGCAGTAAGTAATCAAACGCGCGAATTATTTCGATCCCCTTCGTAATTGGGGAAAAAACAACAATTTGTTCGCGAATGAGTTCGCCACGAAACGCGCCATTCCTGGAAAAAACTTACTTTTTTCTTCTTCAAGCTGCAAGGACTAAGAACCTTTGTGCGTCTCTGTCTCTTGATGAGTCTGCTGAGTCTCTGTGTTCTCTGAGCGCAGGTCAGAGGTCCCCGAGCTCGTAATTCGGGCTCAGGTGTCGCATCAACGAGATCCCTTGTCATCTCTTCGGCGCTCTTCTCCACCGGTGGGCTCTGTTTCGGCGTTACGGTGCTCAGAGGCACGACTTTCGCTATCATCGTTTCGCTTCTAACGCTCCAAGTCGAACCTCCGTATCGCTTAAGATTCATAAGATCCCCGATGCTTCCGCGTACTTGACTGCTCGTTAATTGTAGATTCGTTCGCGAAAACGCCGGCGAGTGTGGCAACGACCCGGAACCACATTTTTCCGTTGATCTCACGACGTCCGGAAGCGGGACTTTGACCTGAAGCTTGTCGAGATCCGACAGTGAAGAGCCGCGTCTTATGCGATTTCTGAATTGCGCCGGTACCGAAACTTTTTCCTTCGCCAAACGTTCTTTCTCGCGATTAACGCTCTTCGACGACATCGACGATCTCATCGCGAAAAGTCCGGCTTTTAGAGGAAATAGCAGCGCCCACTCGGTCGATTTTTCGCGTGACTCCATTGGGAATCCCGACGAACACGATAATCCTTTCCGGTTCTCGGCGATTATTTTCCAACGAAACTCCAAAGAGCACCAGATTTCACGGGATTTTCGTCGCTGCGAAGTTTCGACGCGATTGAGCTCTCTTAATCCTTTGCGAAAAGCTCCGCACGGGTTTTTCCTCAGTTGCGCTTTACGCTCTTTCTTCGCTTCGTGTCGTTGTTGTTTGTCGCGTGTCGATCTCTCTCGTCGTCTCGAAACGCGAGAGAATCGCGAACGAAACGACGAAAATTTACACGCGGTCTGTCGGCAGAATCACACGCCAGTTCGATCTATCGCAACGTTCGAAACTCAACTGCGAATACGAGCGTAAATTTTCTCGCGTTAATTCAACGCCTCGACTTTATCTACGCCGACTGGCGACATCCGGTACGTGTACACTACGGCCTCCCAACAATATAGCAATGTATCAGTATATCCTCGTCACTTCCACCGCGCGCTATCCAATCCTTATCGAAGCTTCGTTCGTACGATTCATGATACGTGTGCGTTTCGTTTCGACCGCAAAAAAAAAAAACACGCCTCGAGGTTAATAGCTGTTCTTAATTATTATTAGAAAAATGGTCTAAAAAATGTCAATACTTTTCGAAAAATTCCGATATCACCGATTAATTTACACTTTGTCGATTCATCACTTCGTTCTTTAATTTTTGTTTTTTCACTATGTTATTTCAATGTTATTATTCATTTTTTGTTTCTATCAAATGCGTTAAGAAACGATGAAGAAGTATCTTTTGTAAGAATTCAATCCACTTTCAACGTTAGCCAGAGGCGCAATGCCCTGACATCAACGGAAAGCTTCGACAACGAGTTTACCGGTTCGCGTTGGTTAGTATTAGTCGATTCCACGGTGTTGGGAATCTCACTCGTTAAGGAACCCGAACGTTGGGTTAACCGACAGAGAAGACCTGGTTGGTCGAACGCGCCCGGCAAGGAAAAGCCTTCTCGGGACCTCTTGCAGCTTTTTTCACTTAAGTTAACACGACCCCCCGTGAACAGTCGCGCACCCCCTTCGATGAGCCGTAGCTGGTACCCAGAGCGAGAGCGTTCAACGACGAGGTCCTATAACACAACCTTCGGTGGCCACACCGCAAGTGAGAGGGAGGTACGCCCAGACACTTCCGTCTAATAAAAGCTAATAACGATCGATAATCGAGTTTGCGAGAAAGCGAGAAAATCGAGTAGATTGAACCGAGCAAAAGAACCGAAGTCGAAATGCTCCGAGAAACTAATCGAAGAAAAAACCAAAAAAACGTTTTTTTTTTAATCAGCCATTGAATTGATCGTATCTATGATTACGTCAACAAGAAATTTAAAAAAATGCTGCGTACTGATTTTAAAGAGGATCGGGAAGCAACTGAACCATTGTTCCGCAGCATCGAAGTAGATTTCCGTTGGGATGAAGAGTAGCGAAAACCGCGGTAGGAAAAAAAAGTCCCCCCGATGTGGTACCGGGTGCGGGAAACGAGACCTTGACGAAGAAGGTGATACCGCCAAAGCAATGTGCGTGTTAAAAAAAAAAAAAAAAAAAAAAAACGCATAGTAGTTTGATCGCCGTCGACGTCGTCGTCGTAGGACGAAATCGTCATACGGGCTTCCGATGGTCGCGTACACATGCGCGCCCACGACTCTTTTCGCTGTCTCGAGTTGGAATCACGCGAGCTATTAATGCCATGCCATACGTGTGTGCGTGCGACTCGTCTGGCCTACATAGATTACAAACGCGACAACCTGTCGGCCCTCGGTTACTGTGGCCCAAGAGCTCTCGTCAATGTATTTTAATGTTCGTACGTCGTCCCGCGTTTGTGTATTGCCCTCGTTGTACCGTACAACATCGCAACGGCCGAAGTACAAAGGGACAGGAAATTCATCGTTGCAAAGGGCAGACGTGAACGATATACACGTTAGGATCGTGGAACATACATAGTTACCAAGGAGACAAGATAAAACTTTATCCGAAAAAAAAAAAAAAAAAAAAAAAAAAAAAAAAAATGATATATATATTAATGGAGCAGCGAAAAGGTCGTAGGAGCGAAGAGCCGAGCGGCTTAAGGGTGATCCGCTCGACAGTATCTTCGTTAATGGAAGCTTTGTAGATCGCACTTATAGATAGAAAAAAAAATCATAAAAAAAATAAGAAGGAACGTGTCGAGGCTCCGGAAAGTAGGAACGAAGGGTTGAAAACCAAACCCCTTCGGGAATATCGCAAAGCCAACCGGAAAGTCCACGTAATCGTGTGGAATAATTCTGCGGGGTTTGGCAACGCGGTAGAATATGCTGCCAGAGGCGTTTGGTCGCTCGAGCGTTGGTCTTCGGTGGATAAAATTATATCGTCGTTAATCGGTACAAGACGATGATGAGGGAAGGCCGGAGGACGCGGGAAGTAGATACGAGAGACGAGGGTAATTCCGTTGAAAAAAGAAGTTATGGGTACAATGAAAAAATAATGAACTGAGGGAATTAATAGGCAGTTGATAAAAATTATTTATTCTTATAGTAGTGTTCCAAACTTTTCCCATCTAATCATTTTTTTTTTACTGTACAGGCGTCTCCTCGCTAATTTTTTTTTTGTAGAAAATATAAAAATATAAAAATTTGTTGAAAAGAGAAACATAAAAAAAATAATAATAAAAATGAGACTACACTGCGCAAACCGGAATGAGACATTTCTTTTTCGTTTGTCCGGTGAATAAATTATTGTTCTTCCGGTGTCTTCGTCATTCACTGACAGAAGATCTTCGCGCGCATTGCGAAAAAAAAAAAAAAAATGTTATTCAAGCCACGAGCTCTCGATGCGGAAAAATTCAAGTACCGAGAAATAAAGAGGCGGCGGTAGGGACGTTATAACTACGAGTGTAATATACATATATATTGTGATAAAAAAACGCGAAGGCCCGAGCGAGGAAAAGTAAGAGAGACGAGGGAGAGCGGGCGAGATGAGCAACGAGTGATAAAGGCTGCGGGTACCGAAGCAGGTGGGAGAGAAAGAGAGAAAAAACGGGAGTACGAAAGATGAAGAGAGGAAAAAGTATCTGCATAATATGCAAAGCAGGAATCGTCAGTGCATAGAAACGTTCCTTGAGTTCCGGGACAAGATATATAAACGACGCCGACGACGACGACGACGACGACGACTGCGAGAAGTAGAGAACGAATGAGGCTGCGAGAGAAGGTTTGAGGGAATACGACGAAGGAGTGTCTTAGAGAAGAAACTCCCAGAAGAGAGAATTCTGTCGCAGTTACCGCGGCAGCGTCCTCAGCAAAACTTCGATGCAACCGACGCGAATGAAACTCTTTCTCGCACTCTCTCTCGGTGTGTCTCTTCGACTTCAGAATATGCGAATGGTGAGACGAGTTTACTTGGCATACGAGAAAGTAGGAAACGTGCTTTCCCCCTGTCTATGAACGCAGCCAGAGAAGAGGGGAAGAAGATCGATTCGGGGAGGAAGCGTGTCTTCCACTATGTACGCCGGGTTTATCGATATTGGAAAAACCATTTTCTCTGACTAATGCCAACCGCACAGAACAGCTATCCCTCTTCGTCTTTTATTTTTTTTTTATTTTTTTTTTTACTTCTTTTCTTTTTTTTTTATATCCGTATCTACAACCAACGCGTAGGCGCATATAGCGCGAGAGCCATCCGATAAAGATAGTAAAAACACGAAAAATGTCTGGTAACTACCCGAGTCTCGAATGTTTTCTCGTGGAAATATACGCGCCAATGAGTCAGTGAGAGCCTCGATGCTTCGTCTTCTTTCGCAGTTAATTCCTTTCAATTTCCAGACTCGACGAGGGAAGGGCGAGGAGAAGAACAACGATCAGATGGACATCGTCGTTAAGGACAAGACGAAAGAAGTACCGACGATTAACCGACCGGATCTGACAGAACGAATGCTCGGATACTATGTATAGATGTAGTATATATATACTATAATTGACTGGAGTACGTAACCTCGAGCGTGAAAAAGAAATGAAAAGAGAGGCTCCGCAGGATCAACGAATGGCCAGACGTCATGTCCAATTTTTGTGCTCGTTAGTGAACCCCTCCGATCTCATTCGGTGTTTTCTTTTCTTTTTTTTTATGCTCTTACTATGGGAAATGGCGGAATAACGAGAAGATCCTTTCATTAGTTGCAAATCGAAAAAGATAATCGATTTCTCACGTTCGACGTCAGAAACATCGTGACGACGTCAGAGAAATTATAATACAATTTGATTTAACCACCCGCTGGCGTCGTGAGTCATTTAAAAGAGAGTCGATATTTCAATTTTGAATTTTTCGGAAACAGCTTATGTAAGGACTTCCCTAAAAAAATAGAGATAAAAGGGTCCTCCGTGCCGTGGGAAGCCGTAATCCGACAGTTCATTTTCGAACGTCAAACGGTGGAAGTCGCGCGTGGGTCGTCAACAACCCCGAGTCCTCGCAGCGTTAGCTTTTTTTTTTTTTTTCATTGATAAACCAAAGTGTTTGATACAAGTTGAGTGTTCTGGAGAGTTATTTTTCGACGTTTTCTACGTTTCAATCATTTTTTGCATCCATTGAAATTAAAATAACATACTTATCGAGAGCTATAACGTCGCATGGGGTATTTGTGAAAAGAGTTTTGAACATCAAACGCTTCTGGACGAACGGAAGATTTGAACGTTTCAATACAATTTGTAAATCGTTACTTTTCTTTCTGAAAGAAAGTTTATTTGTATAGTGAAAATAATTTTCTATATGTTGTTTTTTTGTAAAAAAAATTGTGCAATTTCCCATCCACGAAATTGACGATTTTGAAGTTTCTAAATAATTGCACTTTTTCCAACGTCCGCCTGCCGGGTATATATATTTTTTTCTCGAAGTATCGACTATAACAGCCTGCGAGATTTTTTTTTTCATCGCGCATTACGAAATTACGAATTTTTAATCAAACGAACGTTTTCCCGTAATTTTCACTCTAAATACTAAAAACATGGAAATTGATGAAAGAAAATTCTCAAACAAAAGTACAAAGCTTTCGACGAAGTCGGAAAAATGTTGTATCGATTCATCAAACTCTTCAGAAGATAGAAGAAGTATTCAATGAAAAAGAAAAATCGATAATACATTGCGCTGAGCAATCAACGGTACAGTTTATCATCGTTTGCTTTCGTTAAGACAAATTTTGTCAGTTAATACATCAACATAATGTCGAGTCGATCTATTCGGTCAACAAGGATCGTGAAACAGGAGCGTCGAGAGTCAGCGGGAGTTTAGAGGAAACGGCGTGTCGACACAGCCGGTGTTCCTCGAGTACACCGTACAGTTGTATTGCAAGAGACGCGTAATACACACAATCTCGGCGATCAGGTTGCATCGCGCCACTCCGAAGCGGGGAGGAGGGAGGGAGGGCGGGGGGGGGGGGGGACAACAAGTTCGTGTTAATGGAAGTTTCATGTAAGCCATCACGCTAATCCCAAAGTTACCCAGCGAAATTCTGCGACGAGATCTCTTTTCTCTTTGCCTGTTATACCGTATATATATCCGGGCGCAACGATCTCCCCTCTGACCGTTTCACGACCCTCTTCATCATCACCTTCTCAAATTGCATCCATCGCGAGAGAGAAACAGCATTCATAAATAATAACTTTCCGAATACCGAGAAGACTCAATGAAAAAGTAAAAATCACGATAAACCGAACCAAACGGTATTAAAGTGGAAAAATCCATATATCCACATTATTTCTACTCGCGAGCGAAATTATTTTATTTTTGTCACGTATGCGCGAGTATTTCCACGTATACTATACGATACTTTGCCAATGCCATTTGGAAGTATCGCTGAATATAGTAATGATAAATGGATGAAGAGATAAAGCGATTGCGTGATGGTGGCTTCTGATTAGAAAATGCCGTGGATCGTATTTTTTTTTTTTTTTTTTTTTTCATTATACAATCCTTTCACCGAAAGTTCAATGACCTGGTAACCCTGAAGACACGACGCCAAGGTCACGCAGCATACGAAGCGGTATAAAAATAAAACAACCCGACTAACATTTCTAATCGATTTACTCGTCCACGTTTCTGTCACGAGCTTTTTTTTCTATGTATGTTTAATACGTGTATATTGTACACCTATGCAAGAGTTATCGCGGGGAAAGGTGGGCGCAAGGGGATCGATTAGTCGTCGAGGTGAGTGCCGGCGACACGTGTTCAACGCGAAGGACCGCAGACAATAAACGCTTCCATGAATAAAAAAAAAAAAAATGCGGGTCATGTTTTCGACGAATGCCGTTTGGTTGTTGTGCGCTTTTTTCAGAAGGTCGACACAGTTCGTTGATATCGTGACGTGATTTATCGAAATATCTCTCATCGCGAGATTTTCGTGATTTTTTTCGAGGAATTTTCGCATCAACCAGATTTCCAGCGCTCCAACGAAGATATTTATTTGAAATCATTAATGTTTAAAATACTTACGTTTAGTTGCATAATGATCTTGTTGTAGGCCCAGTGCCATCGCTGTTTGGCTGTCATTTCGGTGCGTTCCTTGAGTTGCGTTGGTACAGGAGCCGCGCCGACCATCTCCAGGAGTTCTTCGTCCGGTGGCGGTTCCGGTGGACTCCTCGGTGGTGTATCCATCTGCACGCTCTCGTCTAACGACGCTTGTTTCGTTATACTTCCTGCAGAAGAATGCGAAACAAATGTTGGTAGGCGCAAGAAAAAAAAATTAAAAATTTGTAAACTAATTAACGCACCTCTCGGACTGTCCGATCTCGATAACGGTGGGGTTCCCTTGTAAGGCTCAACCAACGAGTTCTCTCGAGAGCCTCGATTCAGCGCTTCCTCGCCTCTCTCGTACCTGCGAAAGAAATTGGTACGCATTATCATTTGCTGCTTACGTTTTGAACTGCTGTAACATTTTCGTCACATTTTCTTTTATAGCGTATTAATGTGATGAAAAATGTACGAATGGCATAGAGATACATATTGTAAGGTTTGGTTTCGCTAATATCTTTAAGACTTCAGGATCTTCAGGACTTCAGGATCATATCATATTTTTAATTACCTCTCGAGAGTCTCATCCCTCATCTTGTACTCTCCGTTGATGGCGCTGCTGAGAACGATATCGGTATCATCGATGGAGTCCTGATCCTTGAAGTATCCTCGCTGGCAGCTCTCTGCTCTCGATATCGGTTGGGGTGTCGTAAAATTTTGTCCATAACTACCGCCTCTGGTGAGTTCGCGTTTCTGATAGGAATCCGTGCGATTCAAAGGCGGTTTGAATCCGTCCTGATTGATGGACGAATAAGAATCCCTTCTCGTTGGTGGAGCGAACGATTCTCTTCGCACACCGCCAGAGCCGTAACTGTCTTCGTTGTAATGATCCGACGCATACGAATCACCCCTCGTCAGTTTCGGCTTTTGCGAGTGCGTCGAGTGTTGGCTAAGTTGGCTGTGATGCGACAATTGCGAGTCCTTTCGATGGGGTTCTTTCGGAACGATTTCGGGATATTCCTCATCATCGATAACGTCTTCCTGATAGGAATCGGTTCTCTCGAGAGTACGTTTGCCATTGACAATCCCGGTACCGCCGTGAACCATCGCCGTTATAGTTACTCTGCTTTTATTCGTCACATGATTCGAAAGTGTCGAAGCAACTTGCGTCGTGCTTTGCGGTGAATCCACCAGTGTACCCGGTACCGGACTCGACTCACCAGCCGTCGAATATTCGCTGAAACCCTTTCGCAACTGACTACTACCGACCGAACTAACAGCCGTCTCGAAGGAATCCTTCAATTCGTCATCGCGCGACTCTAAAGAATCGGTATTCTGTTGTAGCAGCGTGTCGCGTTTGCCGGACAATTTTTTTCTTCTCGACGAGCCCAACGCCGAAACTTTTTCCTGTTCGTCTTGACTGGGATAGAAGTACTCGGACTCGCTGGACTGATACCCATTGGTACGCGTTTGACCGCGGGGTGTCGTCACGGAGAGTTCGGGAACTTCGCTCTGTCTACGATCGGCGGTGCTCGACGGTACGCTACTCTTGTACTGTTCGTCGTAAGAGTCGTGACAAGATTCTTGATACTGTTCGTCGACATATTGCTCCGGATAATC
Organism: Buathra laborator; assembly: GCA_934046635.1. NCBI lineage: Eukaryota > Metazoa > Arthropoda > Insecta > Hymenoptera > Ichneumonidae > Buathra > Buathra laborator. The sequence goes on from OW203892.1 coordinate 17,839,203, forward strand.
ACGATAATTGTCGCCGTAGTCGTTCTTGTAATCTACAATATCATTCTCCTTGGAGAATGGCGTGCGATAATCCTGATAATTGTTCTCCTGTTGCTGCTGCAAAGACGGTTGATCCCTGTAAGGCTCTTGATAATTGTCCTGTGACACCGGTACGCTCTTCTGTTGATGAACGTCCTGATAAGGCTGTTGCTGCTGCTCGTATCCGCTCGATGTAACGTTGTACTTATTGTCATACTTGTTCTGCGAATACTGCTGCTGCTGCTGTTGCTCGTCGTAAATCGAAGTCGGTACGTTCTGATCGTAAACTGAAGTCGGTACGCTTTCGTCGTAAACCGACGTGGCTACTGTTGCGCTGTAACCGTTGTACTGACTATTGTCCGACTTGTAAGGCTCCTGATAAGTACCTTTCTCGAAAGAATCGTTTTGATATTCTTGCTTGTAAGTATCAACATACGTGTTTCCGTACAGATCTTTCTTGTAAGAATCATCGTACGAATCTTTCGCGTAAGGCTCGGCATACGAATCTTTCGCGTAAGGCTCCGCGTACGAATCCTTCGCGTAAGGCTCCGCGTACGAATCTTTTTTGTATGACTGTTCGTCGAACGAGTCTTGTTTATACGCTTTTTTCTGATAGGAATTATGCTTGTAAGGCTCTTGGGTATAATCAACGGTGTTTTGATTGTAACCAACGATATTTGTCGTTTGATAATTGTCGTCGACGGTAATCCGCGAATTGTCGTAGGGCTGTTCTAGATTTTCGCTAACCTTCGGATATGTATTTGTCTGATAATTCGTAGCGTCTTGATAAATCTTACTTGTCGGTGGGACGTAAGACTGTTGCTGATTATAATCGTCGGTGTAAGAATTATCGATGTACGCTTGATTCGGATCGTACTGTTCGTGTTTTCGTTCCGTATCGTGAAAAGGAATCTGCGAATACTGATCGTCTATCTGCGACGAACCATACGATCCCGGTACGAACTGATTGTCTTGAACGTGCACCGTACCGGGATAAATGTCTTTTGCACCGCTCACGTACGATCTCTGGTGTTGTTGCTGCTGCTGTTGCTGCACTAAGGTATCACTCGGCACTATCGGATCCGCGTAAACACTGTCGACGTAACACGTATCCTGTGGCAAATTGTCCTGACTACTGCGGTACGCGTAATTGTAGTCCTCGTTGTAGTCCTGTTTATAATAATTCTCCTCGGACGGGGTGCGAGTGCGTGGCAGTTGACGTCCTGGAGTCGCCGGCAACGAGACTGGTTTACGCCCGAGTATAACGCTACTTGGCTTCGTCGGTGTCGGTGGCAGCTTCTTACCCGTTCCTCCTTCTTGGCGCGACATCGGACGCTGCTGGGGCTGCAACGCCTTACGTCGACGACTAGTTTGGCCACTGCAAAGTGAAAAAAAAATAAAAATAAAAATCATTAAAATTTCGAAGAATCGATCTGATGGTGAAGAAATTCTACAAAAAATTGTTGAATCACTTTGGAATGTTATTTCGTCGATGTTTCATAGGGAAAGTCATTAGACGCTTCCGCATTTCAACATAAAATCTCTTGTATGTGAGGGGTTAATCAATTCGTTGGATATTTTATGATTTATGGAATCGTATTCGGGTTTTTTTTCACCTGTAATCGAGTTCTTCGGACTCGTAGCTACGTTGCCTCGTGACGGTTGGCCTGTAATCCGGCCTGTGAATACCGATACTCGAGGCTGGCCTCTGCGGAAGTGTTTTTCTATTGCGTTTGTTCTCATTGTAAGTACTAGAGCCGAGATACCACTTCCCCCCGCTGTCCCACTGACGGTCCTCATCATCCTGGCCGTACCTATTGAAGAATTCAATTTCTATATTAGTTCTCGAATAAAAATTTGCGCTTATTTATCTTCGTTCTTTCTCCGATATTAACAGAACTTCTTTTCTATTTACTAGAAGTCTTTTTAGAGTTTAATTCTACACAAATCCGCCGAAAAGCTTTGCGGATTTACCTCTCGTCCTGATAAACGTATCCCGTTATACTGTCGTAATAATCGCTCTGTCTGATGTCCGTGTGACACTCGGGATAAGTTGCGCTCATCCTGCCGACTCTGCTGTCGCTACCGTAACCGTCGGTACCGTAGTGCATCTGCTCGTCATACAGAGTCGTTTGTCTCTCCAGTGACGGTCTTCTGTGTGGTCCTGAAACGGAAATAATTATTTTTATTCAAACCCCCAACAATACAGTTTTTTTTCTCATTCCTGATAATTCTTTCGCTGATAATGCAGAATTATTTTTCTAATGAAAGAAAAGTAATTTACCTCTTCTTCTCGAGGAGGTGCTCGTCGTTGTACTCGGATAATATTCCGTGTCGCTGTAGATTCTCGTCTCGTCGACTCTTGTCGTGTGATGATCGTAATCCTCGCTGTACCAACCATCTTGACTGTAATAATCAAAGTTTCATGTATTAATAACGTTAATTCGTGACATCTTTTGAAAAAAAAAAAAAAAACAATCTGAAATGATTTATGCTCGTGGCTGATGATTCCCTGCATGAGACGGGCTATATAAATCGTGCAACTATTTTAGTCATCCAACTATCTATTTTATACATCCTATTTATTCAATCCTATGTAAAGATAAGATTTTTTTTTTTTTCTTCGTCGAAAATATTTGTTCAACGAATCGATATAAACGACGTCGTTACACAATTGGATTCCTAAAATAAATAAAATAAGTATACTTATCGTGCCTATCGCCACGATATTTTTATTCAGAAATCGAAGACACGTATTTCAACCTGGAAATATGTGTGTCGAGGCGTATGAACTACGTGTGTGATGTATTATGAATAATATAATCCTCGAAACACGCGCGAGGCTCGGAGGGATGTGATAGCGATCGTGAATACTAGACGCGATTGAAAGGGGTCTATAGCGTGGCGTGTGCGAAGGTTCCCCGACGTGCGATTTCTCGATTGATTGATCAACGATAAGACGGGACGGCGCGAGACACTTGTATGAAAACGCGTTTGCATACCGTACCTACGTATTACGCGTATAGAGGAGGCATTCGCGATCGTGTGCAACGTCGTGTGAATTCACGAGTAATAAACGCGAATCCGACGATGAATTTGGCATACAAAGGACCGAGTTGTGTCGCGGCGTTATGCATAATACGATATCCTTCGAACTATCGTAACTACGAATGAAATATGAAGAATGAAAATAAAGTTAAAAAAAAAAAAAAAATGTTCTCACGAGACTCGCCCGTGACACAGTTTCTCGTACCTGTCCTCGTAATCCCACGTGTGCTTCCGTCGTCTGTATCAATGGGGAAACAAAAGAATAAACTGTCGTTCTCTCGTGTTTTGCTTTTTTTTTTTGTATATTAAAAAAATAACACAAATCTTGTGTTCAATTATTAAAACTGTGTTTTTGATAGATAGTGTGTCGAAAGTTTAAGTATTTATAAGAAACCTTCTTTTTTTTTTTTTTCAATAAATTGAGTACCTGTATTCCTTGTAGTGCCTCGGGCGGCTATTATAGAAGAGTGGCTCGGAAGACTCGGCACTTTGCTGAGTGGAATACCTTTGTGGAGGACCTTCGCCGGGATAAGGCTCGTCGTATCTTGGACTGTGACCGCGGCCACCGTATCCGTAACTACCCGCTGCAAGTCTGCCTCCTACGGTCGCGGGAATCTGAAATACGATTTTTATCGTTAATTTACATATTTAAAAAATTTTTTTAACTAATGAAACCATTTTTTTCACCAATTTTAAATTTACTACTGATCTGCAAATTATTAATATTTATAATAATAATAATAATAGTAAGGGTAGTAATAAATACCTGATGATCATCCCGTTCGTAACTATTTTCTCTCGATGTTTCGAGTGATCTTTGCGGTGTAGCGAGTTGATTCGCCGCTGTGCGAAACTGCGAAGCGGAACTATTGGCACCCTGTCCGCCAACGGGATAATTTAGATCCGACGTGTAATCCGAGTCTTCCGAGTAACCCGCTGAAAATTTAGAGAGCTTGTGATCGGACAGCAAAATAATTTCGGAGTACTGGAGACTGGACTGGAGCACATTCTCCAGTCCCCCCCCCGATCCCTGTTAGCGCGCGCGAAAGAAATTTCTGATCTACTTAAATGCGATAAAGGATTCTTGCGGAAGGTCAGTCGCACATCCCGCTGAACTTCGGTCGATCACTTATCGCGAACGCGATGCCGAACAATTTCGTTGAAAATGAATACGAGTGTTGGTAAAACAGACGAGAGTTTCCTTGAGAGGATTTTCCGTGGATGAAGAGACGTGAGAATGATAAGAATCTACCATTGCCAGAGGGGCTCGCGACCTTTACCGACGGCTAAAATTTTAGGGATGAAGTCGACAAAGTAGAAATTATCGCGGTATCGACTAAACAAAATTTACTCTCTGATAAACGTTGAATAATCAAATACCATCTTGCAATATGTACAAAATATATGAAACGTGTATGCAGAAAGGGATTAAATAGAAAAAATACATATAAATCTGTAAAAAATAGATTCGTATCGTCTGAAATTATTTCTACTTTGATCTCAAAGTTATATTATAATTGCGAGGGTAGTTTTACTTTTATTTTATGTTTTTCAAAGTTCGATTCAATCTTTCGAGAGTAAACGCACAAGATGTCTCGCGAAGCGTGAGGCGGGCCGGTAGAATACAGAAGAGAAGTCTACTAAGGGTGATGCGTTTTAGGGGTCGCGGCGTGGCTTCTCGAGCCGGAAGAACTCTCGTGTCTCTCGAGCACCTTGGCTCGTGATCGAAGTAAATGCGATTGTGCCACCGACACTACAGATATAAAATCTACACGCTTACGTGTGTATAGAAGATAACGGGGCAAAACGAACATCTGAGGCAAGAAATGGGCACTGAAAATCATTTTAAAGAATTAAGATAAAATTCGAAAAAAATTGAGATGAAATTTTCAAAAAATTGAGATTCAATCTTCAAAAAATTGAGATGTAAATTGTAAAAAATTAAATTAAAATGTTTTCGTAAACATCGCCTTAATTTTTATCAAATTCTGAATTTTATTTTCCGAAAAAATTGAGATTTAAATTGTAAAAAATTGATTTAAGATGTTTTCTTAAACATCGCCTCAATTTTTATCAAATTTTGAATTTTGTTTTCCGAAAAATGTTCACATTTTTCCCGATTGGACAAAGTGCCCGTTTTGCCCCCACGTCCATTTTACCCCATCCTCCACTGTATCTGTAGTTATATCTATGAGAGCGATAGAAACGAAGAAAGCCGAGACAAACGCGATACAAGCGCAATAATACAAGAAGATAGCCGAGACACTCCGAGCAGTGCCAGAATTGCCCATCCCCACGAGGTACTTACAGTGGCCTATATTGTACAATATCTGGCGACGGGCCTGTTCGGCCCTTGCCTCCTGGTCCATCGTGTTGTTCAGCATCTCCAGCTTTCTCTGAAGATCCGCCGCCTCGGTGTTTTCCGGATCTAAAGTTTCCAAAAACAACAACAGCGATATTAACAAAAAAATAGCAACGTATGTCGAATAATATCAATATCGTTTTTACACATCCTCTCAGGCCACTCTTTCACGTTCTAACAAACGTGCGTAACTTTGCTTGTGAACCAAAGAATTTTTTTTTTTTTTTTTTTCAATTTAATTCCGAACAAAGTTCAGCGATTTGATTAATCATGCCGCTAAGTTTTTAATGATTTTTTTAGGATTACAATATTAAGAGGAGTATTTAATCGTAAGGATATTTAATAAGAAATTTTTTATAAATCGATACTACTGATGATTGTGTGTATTTATTACTGGTTGCTATTCGATAAACTGCGGTGTGTGAGATATCCACAACTCTCCGGGAAATCCTACGTGCATCAATTTGCATGTGATCGTTTAATTTTTTTATTTGCATTTAACCCTTTGCCAATCGGAGCTTTAGCAACGATCAGTTGGAATTTCGATATAATTTCACGCGCTCCAGAGATCTGCGAAGGGTTGAAATCCGAACGGAGTTCAGAGATTCTTTTAATCATGTCGACTTCCTTCACAATAGCAATTCATTGTGATATTTATTTGCAAAATTGACTAAATGAATTTTTTTTTTTTTTTAATAAGAGTTTATTTTTTCATCTCTAATACGGACGGCACATGTACAGACGTTCTACAGAATGCTGTTTTACGAACTTCACAACTTCTCCGAAAGGAACCTACGTGCTCGGAACGATAGGGTGCACGAGTGATATTATCCAAGCGAATCGATAGATTGCAGAGAGAGGAAAAAAAGAAAAAGAGGCAAAGGATATCGACGATGGTGGTAAAAGGTATGACGGAAGAATATAGAAGATTGTTAGAAGCGGAAGCGTAAGAAGAAGGAAGAAGAAGGAAGAAGAAGAAGCTCGCCACTCGAAGCGATGTGCCACTTCGACCTTTTACGTACGTACGAAGTACATCAATTTCCCGGTCGATGGCACCCCTTCGTCGTATACGCTCTTTCTAACACTTCGCGTGCCGAGTTCATACTCCGGATAGTATGGCCAACGGCAGTTCGACGATCGCCTGGGTTCGAACTTCGAGTACCTACTTCAGACTCGATATCCATTCACAGAGCATATCCCGGGACTTTCCATCGGGCAGGTTTCAGCCTCACCTCAAAATTGGATCTCACGTTCGTCGGTATCCCTCTCCGCGAGTCGTACTATCGTTCTCCATTCTCTATGTTTCTCGTGTTTCTTCGCCACTCTATAACCAGCCCGTCATACCACAGCCACGTCCGACTTTCCACCCGCCGCCCACCGTATAAGACGCTCGGCTCGGAGTACCCGATTTCAAGAATCTCACGGCAATCATCCGCAAAAGCCGAGAATGTGCCGGCAGCAATGAAAGATCGAGTACGGAAGATTGAACAAAGCTGCTTTACCAGATTATATCGATTCATCGTAACTTTTGAACACTCGGTCGTGAAATCTCTTAGCGTCGTCATATGAAGGGACAATGATAATATTAAAAAAATGTGCATGTGGGTTATGTTTTGCATCGCAGTAGTCTCACGCGGAGTCAAAGTTCTAAAGCCGAGAATATGACATTTAACGTTCCCGGCTGGGGTGCTCTGTATACTGTGCAAACATTAGCTCGAGAGATGACGAAGACGACGTCTGGACCAACACGAGAGAGACGAGAGACAAACGAGAAAGAGGAGACTAGCAGCCGCTAGTCTCACGTAATTTTCTTTCTTCTCGCGTATATTGTGTTACGCTTACCGTTTGAATAATTATTTTTAAGTGACAAAAACTCGCGTAGTCATCACTACGTAGTGTTTTTATAATTACTTAATTTATTGCATTTTTTTTTAAATCAATGGATTCATTTTTTTGTTTTTTTTTTTTCACGAGATGCCGCGTCTGAAGGGAGGCAAACGAGAAGGCGAGATTTGCAACTGGTTTTACGTAATTTTGTTTCTTCACTGTGCACATTTTCACTCAGTCCTAAAAAAAACGATTTTGAGTCGCAAAACGCAAGTTATGCAAACGACATCTACAAGTTTCTTTCATAGTACAGAGATCGATGCATTCAATCAATATCTACTTTAGACGCAAATACGTGACTTTTTTTTTCTTACAAACTCTTTTAATGCCGTGACTATTAAACTTTCTCCATAGGGCTCACCGGACGTAGAACCGGTGTTCCGAGTTCGGACCGGGATGCAATTAAAAAAAGGGTCAAGTCCCGAGCGCTAGTGAAGCCGCGAATAGATGAACGAGCTAAAGTAGAAAATAAAAAAGTGGCAAAGTGGCGAGAGGGAGAGGAAAAAAAAACGAGTGTGAGCGAAAACTCAGTAAAGGGGATGCGAAAAGGGGGGTTTGAATGAGAAAAGTAGAGTCTGGAGGTTACGGGTACATTTTTTTTCTTTTTTTTTGTTTCCTTGGAAAATCTCATCGACTCCAGGAGTCGTATCATCAATGCACAACGACCATTTCGCCACTGATAACGCGTCTGAAACCCCGCGGTACTATCATCCCCTAACAATTCACGAGAGAAGACCTTCTGCCTTTCCCTCCGCGCCGCGCTAAACTGCAGATGCACTTGCCGAGGCACCCGCGGGAATATTTTGCACTTTTGCCGGATGCCGCAGAGCGTGTTGTTATCCTCCTACTCATCCACGTCTCGAAACCCCTCACCAAATTTAACCTCAACCTTCTCCGTAGCGTCCAAAAGGCTTTTGCAACGTAGAAACGTTTCGTTTTCCTTCCTACTTCCGGCACGGTTTCTCGGTTCGAGAACTGGAGAAAGCCAGTGAAATGAAGCAATATATACGAATACGTTGCACACAACAACAGCAGGCAGCTAGGGGGATGATACCGGTGACGTCGTGGTAACAGCTGCTCGTCCATATATTGACAAACTTCTCGTTCAAGTTAGCGTACATGTCCTCCGGACAAAAAAAAAAACTAACACTCACCAAACAATTTTCGTTCATCTTTTTCTTCACTGACAATGTTTTGCTTCACCCCGCTGCCACCGCGAACGCGTCAAAAACATCGCGAGAGTTTGAAGTGAAGACAAAAAAGAAAGAACAAAAAAACCGCGTTATATCGTCATTGCACTCGTGATGGTCCCGATAGAAATTTCAAGCCCGTGAACCGAGTGTTACCGAAGCAAAATTGTTATCACGCGTTCTTGAAAGATTTCGAAGTCGAGGAAGTTTCCGGTGTTCCAACGTTCCGGACGTAAGGCGCGAGTACCGAAGAAACGTGCCGAATGAAACGAGAGAGAGTAAAAACATGGACTAGTTAAGCAAACTTTCGAAGCCAAACGTTGTAGAATGTTAGTTGTTACAGCGATACAGGAAAAGTCGATGGTAAATGGCTCCGGGGCGGAAACTCCCCCGGAACGCGATCGTTCAACGTTGGCAACGCGCCACATTTCCCTATTGCTATTTCTGCAACGTCGATGGTGGGGAAACAATTCTGCGTAACTCGCGTAATTACGGAAAATAACACGCATAAACGTATTATCAGACTCTCGTCGGATGATTTTGTTCGAGAGGAAACGTCCCGCGAGTTGCGTGTTTATGCACGGAACGCGAGAACGATGGGTCGAGTGCATTCAGGTAAATAGACTGTTTCGTCCATCGCGTCAATATTCGTCCTCCGCTCGTCAGAATTCGAGCTCTCCGAATTCAGAATACGGTAATAGGACAATCTACGACAAATAGACACAGCGAAGGGAGGCTTACGGGGAGAGAGAAATCATTTGTTTGATTTGGACAACGTTTGTTCAACCGATTATGCACGGAATGCACGTCTGCCGAGAACCCCGAGTCCGCTAGTACGCTACTTTCGAAAATCGCGAACGGAATAAAAATGCGACGAACAAAAAAATTCTAAAAAAATTCGCACACTTAATTACTGTTTTCTTTGATAACAGAAAATCTTTGATTACAGTCACATCGTTGTTGTAACGAGGAGAAAAAAAAATTTAAATATCGGATTATCGTGTAGACCGGCAAGTGTTCGATTAAATTTAGCAAATTTATACGAATCAAGCAAATCTTCTCTCCATATATGCCGGTGGGAACACAGATTTGTCGAGAGGATTTGGGACCTATCTACGTAACGGCGCCGAAAGGATCGTAGTGGGTAGTGGATAGTACCGAGGAAAAGAGAAAAAGAGAAAAAGTAAAAGAGACCATACCGGTAAGCTCCGTATACGTAGGTTCGAGTACGTGCGCGATGGCACACAGGAGATCGTTCGCTCTCGCGGGCCGGTCGTCGAGTAAAAGTTTAAATCTCTGGAAAGTCGTTCCCGTTCCGCTAATCACCCGGACGGTCCTTTATCTCTAACAACCACCACAGTTCACTCGCTACCCTTACTATCTTCTACTAGGCGCGTCTGCGTATATATAGAAGTCAGTTATATGTACACAAGTCGTGTTCGTTTCTCTTTCTCCTTCGTGCCTGTCGTTCGCGAAAGCCGACCGCGTCAATTCGCTTCGTTCGGCCTCTCGCTTCATCCCTTTAGAGGGTCAGCGCTGCTGAGTCCGCGCGTAATTAGTCCATTCCGCAAGTTCAACTTAGTCTCTCGTCTCGTTGCCCCTGTCGTACAACTAGGAATAGCAGAGAAACCTCGAGTGCACGGATAGAGAAAGCGAGCCAAGGACCTGGTCGGCATACATATATCTCTGTATATGTATATAGTTTGACGAAAAGAATTTTCGTCGCTATCTCAGACTGGTGGGAATAAAAGTATCCGACGGTACGTCGTACTCGCCGTCGGATTCTTCGAATAATCACCGAGCTTCGCGAAAGAGAACTTTGCACCAAAGAGCTCCATTGCATTCATTACATTCATTTATTATCATTTTACCCTTTTTTTTTTTACTGTACTTTGCGAGAATAAGATATTTTAACGAATTCGCGTTTATATTCGCGTTTGAATTTTTTGTTTTATTAAGACTTTTTTAAAAGTATCTTCAATTAGCGAAATTGTGAAAAATAAACGGAGAAAGAAAAATGCAAATTGTTGCAACTTCTATCTCTGTTGTTTAGTCATCTTGGTTTCTGTAGCAGCGAAACAGTGAGCCTTTCGTCCCGTTCCGTTTCACGGTACAATTAAAAATGTTCCAAATCATTTATTTTCATAGTTTAAAATTATTTTTTCTTTTGTCGTTTTTTGTTTGCAGCCGTAATTAGCGGAATGAATGATGGAACAAACAGAAACAAATGCATCCGTTTGGCAAAAGAAGCGGAGAATTTTTATATAAAATTTTGTTAGTTTTCTTTTTTTAGCTTTGGCTTCTGAAACGATAAACGTCACAATGCTTTTACATGCTGAGGCAGAGTTTCTAGCTATTTTATTGTATGTATGGCAACAATCTCAGTGGGAAAAATACGATTCATTCTGGTTACGTTTCTTTTACTGGGTATATTATTTATGATGATTTATGTGAGTTATTATAATGCCGTGACGACAAAGTTATCGAGCATTTTAATGGAATATCTAAGGTTCACTTATTTTTGTTTAATACATATATGTATAGTATATAATGATATAGAAAAGTAAAGGACAGTGATAGAGTCAGAGAGAAATTAAAGGGATATAGTATTCAGGGCAGACATATTGATATTTACAGTGTCGCAGCCATAGCTCGATGCATCCACAGGTACCCTCGTGAGTTTCATTTTTTTCTTTTTTTTTTTCATCATAGTCAACACTTCGATATGTATATCATTTGTTTCATTCGCAGTTATAATAAAAACAAATGAATATCGATTAAAAAACCGAAAAATCTTGGGTGTTTTTTTTTGTTTCCCCCCCTCTTGTGCTATCGCCGCGCCACTGCGTGCACGTGCGATGTTTCATATTGAAAAGTGAGTGTCTGTGCTTCAAACTTCTTCAAAAGTTATTATTATATTGTACAGATTTTTTTTTTTTTTTTTTTCAATAAAACGAAAGTGTTTTTCATCAATCAAATAAGAATAAAAAAGTTACCCTGTCGGATGAATTTCGATGTATCGTGAAAGATCGTCATCTACAACTAATTCGAGAATAAGAATTGATTTAAAAGATAAATAAAAATAATTGAAACAAACATCGATCAAAAAACTTGGATTAATTTTCTCCTTATAAGGAGGATGCTCTCTACTTCGTGCTCTTCATTCGAAACCACTGTATGGGTAATGGTTGTAACAATTGCAAACTATTGTCATGAAGGCGTTTAGTGCCGTTCAGGTTGGATTTGAAAATCAGTGCAGGAATGCCGAATAATGTCAAATGATGTCACGAAAAATCGTTGATGATGCTAAAATTTAAATTTTCATTGAGAAAAAAGAAGAAAAAAAAAAAAAAACGAAATTGGCATCAAATTCCTTGCGATATGAATTTTCATCTATGTATAATGGTTTTTATAAATCTTCGACAGTCAGAGCTCTACACGATAGCCATTGCACATTTAGGAAATTGTGTGTGTATGTGATAGATAGCTATAATTATTGACACTCGGAACACAGACATGTATCAACGATTATATATATATGTATATAGATATCATATCGATGCTTCGTTTAATGGATTAACATATCGATAAGCACAGAAACATCGAACATCTCATCTCATTTGACTATATTCACACGACGTTAACACACACAAACGCATTTGTTTTTTTGGTTTTTTTTTTTTTTATTTTTATGTATAATAAAAAATCGTAATATATATGTATATATATATATTATGAATATAAGAATCTCGGAACGAATGCAGTGCACGTGTTGGAGTGGGTTGGTTGGGTGCTCGTTGGGAAAAACTTTGTGCGGTTAGTTCGAAGCGGTACGAACGGAGACACGATAAATCGATCGTTCCCCAAACCCTACTCGACCGCTCTTTCGCTCCTTCCGCTTCTTTTCTCCTCGCCGTTCGCTTACGTCACTCGCGCGTAGACGAGAGAAAAGTTCATACGATTTTTCCGAACACGAACATTCACTCTCCAAAGTGAACCGAAGTGAATCCGAACAAAAGTGAAAAAAAAAAAAAAAAAACCCCGAAAAAAAATCGCGAAAACGGCAATGAAAACGAAAAATAAATTTGATAAAAAGATTGTGTGTCGCAGGTTTGCGCGATCGCTTAATGTACCGTGAAAAATGTACGCCCGTGAAAAGCCTTCGAAGACGAAACGTTCGGTGGTATGAGGTTCTCTCCTCTCGTGTTAGTCGGACTATGGGACCAAAGCTCTACCTATAACGTCAGGGCGACGCCGTCGCTTCACCGGATAATTGAACAATTAGCTTAATTGAACGATCAAAGTGGCTTCTCGCGGAACAAAGGGCCCGGGCCGTTTCTCAGCGAGGGATGAAAGCTATGGAACACGCAACCGCTAGCACACCATATTTAGAAGCTGTGCTGCCGCGTAAAAATAAATATATAAACAATAAAAATATCTTCGTAATCAATTTTCATATTTCATTGTACATTCTATTTTTTAAACTCGTCGAAGGGAATAAAAAAAGTGGCATTCGGATTCACGTTTTTTTTTTTTTTTTTAACATTCGTATTTTTTGAAGCGTGAGTAACGTTCGTCAGAACGGTGTCAACGATTCGCAAACGACCAACGAGCACCCAGTCATGAAAAATGAAAAAAATCAAATGGAAAAAAAAAAAAAAAAAAGATTCATCAAATGGAAACGATATAATAGGTATTGTAATGACAAAAAATGTCTGGTGCAGTGGCTGGCGAGCAAGAAGGGGTTGTTATCTCTAGGTACGGATAAAGCGTGGGCTCGAAACTGTCGCGGATGTACAAAAATTAATTAACAATTAGAACAACCCGATTGTTGGGGTATTTCCGCTTTTTTTTTTAATTGGAAAATTTGAAAAAATTGATTGTACACATCCGCGATTTGTATCGAGCCGCCACGATATAATGAGGCAATGATAAAACCGGCTAAAGTTTTTTGTTTTTCGAGCCTCGCAAGATCGCAATGGATCTTGTTGGGGCTCGGGACACGTTGATGTGATCTTGAGGGTACCTGAGCCACATGTGGGCCGGGCTGCTCGCAACTTCATAGCTGTTTCGCTCGTTAGCAGGGCTTTCCATCCGGTCGGTGGATCGTACTTTCCTGATTGGCCAACGTTTACATACGATCAGACACACCAGCCGTCGGCAAACTCTACTTATAGTTTGTTGTATACATCGTGTACGAGTAGAAAACTTATATATGTATATATATTATGTACATAAAGTGTATATGTATGTATGCGTGTCTATTGCAGCGAGATTAATCGTAACGATAGAGGGTTTATAGCGCGTGTATATTACTGAATACTGTATACATGTACAGAGAAAAGGACAGTTTAATCGACTTTGCCAACGCTTAACCCAACTATCGTATGCCTGTGGAGCGATCTTCAACATTTATTTTTATCTTTTATTTGCTATTAAAAAAAATCGTAACTCTCCTCAACTATACATTTTTTCAACGAGATTTTTTACTAACCCATTGCGTGTCTTGAAGAATGAATTTACGATTGAGTATGGAATTGTAAAAATGATTATACGACGCAGATATGGGATTTTCGAGATGCAAGCAATTGCGCCGACGAGGACATTTCTGTGTTTGAAGGGTTCGGCAATTTGAAACCAAAAAGGATCTTTCCTTTTTTTCGTATTGGCAACAAAAATGTTATCAAAAATCCCATGAATTTGATTATTCGTACCGGTGACCTGATCATGTAAAGAAATTCTCAGATTCTAAGATAACGATGTGTGGAAGAAATGCGATTGTTATTTCTCATCTACAATATTTGTTTCTTTTTAAAAAACATTACACTTCTACAATCTTTAATATTTGGATTTGATATTTTTTTTACACAATCAGAACACTGTTACCAATAAACCATCGCATGGGATTAGCGATACCATTTTTTTTATTACCTATAAAAAATAAAACATATTTTTCGTCTTTAATAGATATCCGATCGCGTAGAGATGAGTGTCCATCAAAGGGCAGACTTCGATACATAATACAGGGGGTCTGGAAGACATGCGATACGTCACTGGGACAGCGTCATCGACCCGATAAGACCTTTCGGCGATTCTTTATTTTTAATCCGTCTCCGAACTCAACCGGAATTACTAGTGACGGCCGTGTGGCTATCGCCGATACGCCGTACAGTGTCCGATAACTCGATCAAACGAGAGATTCTAAATGTGTCCACGCGATGCTACCGGCCAGAAAGCTTTCCATCGGAAGCTGTCTCAATTTGCGAACGATCGAATAACCACGGGTCAGTTATTTCTCGCGCGAAACGAACGCCGAGGTTGGGGTGGCGAGCAATCCAGACCATCGTGTCTACTCCCGAATAAAGCGCTCAGATTTTACAACTTTTTCGAGGATCTTTCGCCCGATTGCCTCTAAATGCGTTTCGATATAAATATTCCCAAAAATCTGTGTCTCAAAATTTCCAAGTTTCACGTACGAGCGGAGAAAAGCTCGCTAAGCTGTCGCGTACTCTCGAGAAAAATAACCGAATCATCTCGAATGTCTTTTCTACCCTCTGACCTTAGATTTTTCTGTTTTATTTATTTTTTGCCCAAACGAAACTTTGACCAAATCGCGAAAACAACAACGACTCGCTTCGAATATCAAGGTCAGTTGTTTGCCTCATGGAAAAGAGAGATTGATTGTTCCCGACGAATCTCCAAAAATTGTTTTCGTTTAAGACGGCAAACTTTCGTGTCATCATTCTTTACCACGCATTGACGTGAGAAAGAATTGTTTTCTACGGCAACACGGTTCATTAATATATTATAAACGACCTGATTTTTCTTATTTTCCACCTCGAAGTTTTCGCGAATGCGGTAAATCAGCGCGTCGCGTGCCGGGAAAATAACACGAGTCTCTCGGCACTTTGAATTACATGCGGAAAATAACATCGTAGTTTCAGCGCTTGTGATGTGTTTTCGTGATACCAAGAAATTGATTACCGTAAAAAAAAAAAAGAAAAAAATACGCGACCATTTATCGATCGTCGAATCGACTTATAAAAATCTGCAACATTACGATGTTGAACTTATAACAGATAATGTTTTCCGAAACGATCAATGCGAATCTACCGATGAGGAAATGTGTACAAAATTCCGGTGCACTGAACCAAAGAACCCCTTATCGGCTATCGGATCTACTCAATTAAAACTTTGCGTCACTCTTCAACGAGGGCAAGAATCTCCTTCGATTCGCCGTGTTCCGGCAACCGCGACGGATTCATCTCGAGGGCTTTTCTCAAAGCCGATCGGAACTTACAGACGAGCCGAATGAAAAAAAAAAAAAAAAAAAAACATCGTTCTCATAATTACATCGAAAAGTTTAACCGATAAAGTTGCATCTTCAAACTTCCCGGGTCTCCTTACTCTGCATATTTTTATAATATATCGTCCCTCAAAAAAAAAAAAAAAAAAAAAAAAAAAAAAAAAAAAAAACCCAAGAAATTTTTTAATTCGCAGTATCAAAAATCTAAAAACACAAATTACAATTTCCCTGTTTTATCGCTCCACGTGCATCGAGAGCCTCGCGTTTTCGCGCAGACATTTCTCTCCCGATAAACGTTATTTCAATTCCGCGAAAAATCGCGTGTCGGAACGCGATTCTCCGAGCGGAATATTATTACGTGTGTATATCTTATCCGTTTTGGCAAAGGAAATCAACCGAAAAGCAAAATACGCGATATCACGACTAATGAATAAGCACGTTCCGCGTTATACACATTATATATGTACGGTAAGTACACAGTATTGTACAATTATTTGCCGTTATTAATAGCGCGACTGAGAATGTGTTTTTCAACGTAATAGGGATAAATGTATACACGACATGATAGCCAGCGATCAATTGAATCTCAACTACTGTAACGAGATAATTTTGTTGATTGTCGAGCGTGCAATTCGACATTATATTAAGCGGTTGTCCTGACGTCAATCAATCTCGTGCGAGAAATGTCTTTGTTAATTATTTTTCCCGTCCGAGTGAATTAGGTGATTCGTGTCAAAGGGGGATGATGTTTGTGGGTTCAGTGTTGTGTTACCGTCTGTGTCTCGTAAGACTATTTCTCCCCGTTCATTTCTGTTTTGGTCTGTTGGTATAACTTACCGAATGGCAGCTCGAAGCGACAGGCAATCAGCAGTGTATGACCAGTCGGTGCCTTGGTACCGACGACTTCCCCGCCCAGCATCTCCAGTTCCGAGTCGAGACTGACCCATTGACCGGAATCATCCTGAAGCACAGCGAAACGTAGCAAACGTAAGATCGATCGTTCCTACCGACAGTAACAACTTCGAATATACTTTAATCTCTTCGCTGCTACAATTACTAACGCTGACTAGAAACTGCGGTATAGCTTTACGCTAACGAGAGCTCAGACCAAAAGCTTCGTTCAAGACAATTCGGACTGATTCTAGTTTCAGTCCCGCAATAATCTCTCTGTCTGCTCTTCAGGCGGACCAGATGCTCCGGAGCACGTAGACCACAAGCATAAGTTGTTCCGTACCTCAATTCCTACCTCGCGCTCGTCTCACCGAGACAACACTCGAAAACAGTCGGAACATAGGTTGCTTCGGTACGTAGGAGAAATTACTCGAGTACCTAACAAATTCTTTTTCGCCCGGATAAACATAGCTGCTGTTTCCTACTTTTTTCTCAACTTTTGCGCGTAAGAGACGAAATTAAAGTTTTTCGGATATTTTTTATAAGACGTAATTAAATAAGGTCGAAATTTGTATTTCATCATCGGAATACGAAAAAAATAATTTACAAAAATTTTAAAAAGCGTCGGCTAAAAAGGGAGTGGAATGCAAAAATTTTAGTAGCAGTTAAATAGTGAAATAACGAATAACTTCAGCAGTCAATGTCTAATAAATATCTTAACTGTCATATATGGACTATTATACAATTTCTTAATTACACTCCCTTTTCAGTCGAGAATTTATAGATTTTTGTAAAAATGTATTTGTTTTCATCCATTTTACAGTGAAAAAAAAAACGGTGAAAATTTGATATATGGCCATGAAGCTGCGGTTAGTTTTTTAAAAGTTTTTAATCTCTACGAGTTTTTGAATGGATTTTATAATTTATCGTATTAAGCCGATTCGGCAAATATACATCATCTGTTTGTTTTTTTTCCCTGGTGAGCAGTTGGTAGTTAAAAATGACGAGCGATCATTGTATTGTACGGATGAGAGATATTCATTTTCAGCAAAAGCCCAAAATTACAATCAAACTACGCAAATAATTATTATTTTCGCTCCAGAAACTCATCGTTTTTTTTTTTTTTGCTCTTTGTATTCATATCGTATTAATACTAAAAACGTTCCGCAACAATGTTAAAAGTTTAATTGTGTTTATTCGTTATCCGATAACTCGTCGATTATACTGTGTGTCAATAATCGCTTCGACGCCTATCGTCTCGTTACGTTACGTATTCATCCGCGTATACCTGCGCGAATGTACATTCGACGCGGCTCGTTTCACAAGCTCCGCGACGAGTTCTCTCATGCACGCGATACCCTTCTATCGGATTACCAAACGATTCTCGTTTTCCAAACGAGGCATCGAGAGAGCGAGCGATCGAACGAGCCAAGGGAATATCGTGTGGGACGAAACGCGAGGGAATTGCTCGTCTCGTCTGGACTATCGAATATCTTTTGGCAAACTTATTAATTGATCCTTCAGGGATGATCGAAAAGTTCCAAAGCCATGTTCTACATGTTTATACATCGTCAGTGGGTTCAACGACACCAGACACCATTCCGGCTCTACTTTCGATCTTTTTTCTTCGTTTTTTTTTTTTTTTTTTTTTTTTTAGCAACCTGGTACACGATACTTAAAACTTCGAGCATTATTCTCATTTGTCGGGAAAAAACAAAGAAAAGCTGAGATTGCGAAAGGATTAATTTACGTTGAAAAAAAATTGAGCGGACGGCTTGATATTACTTTGTCCCGAGTCAGCATTATTTATTCAACGGTCGACGAGTTTGTAGAACTCGTATTTTCACGTTATAAAAACAAAACGGTAACAAAGTCTAAACCCTCCGCGCTGTTACTTCTGGCGAAAGCACACCCCGTGTGGGAACTCGAGATTTTTCCAACGTGACGCGAATTATTCGCAACGCTTTTTTTGCCTAACCTCGATAATTCTCTCGGCCGCGGCGACGAGGGACGAGCGAACGGGTGCACGAATAAAGTTCTGTTGCATTCGACCATAGCGAACGCTTGCGAGAAACGACTGAGTAAAACACACATGTAGAACGAGCGTCGAGGCAATTTTCTTTATCCACGTGCTTCATCGGTCGGCTCCGCGTTTTCTCTCTAGTAAACCGTTCATCAACTCACCACACTGGTACTTCGTGCGTCACAACGTTGACACAGAGAACCCAGAAAAAATCAATAAAAACTCCGCGGGTCACGTATCTTTTTAACGGAACACGGGGACTTTATAAAAAAAATAAATAAAAAAAAAGCTATGACTCAAATAAGATTTATAAACAGCATTTATTAGGTAATTTTTTATTCACGTCGAATAGACAAAAAGATTCCGTAGACTTAATTTCTTTGTCGAAAAAAGTTAAAATTTAACCCTTTAGGTAGGAGAATTTCACGTCAACGACTAACCCTCTTCAGACCGCGAACTTCAAACTTTAATAAACTTTTAATATAGTCGCAGAATATGCGCGAAGAAGATGAAGAAATTTTTTCCGCGACTAAAAAAATGTATCTATCGATATATTTGTTACAAATAAAAAGAAAATCGTGAAAATTATTTGACAAAAATCATTAGCGGGCAGTCGGGACTTAAAAATATAGCAATCGTCGCTTCAGCGTCGCTCTTGTTCGGCCCCATAAAATTTGAGTGTTAAACCACAGGCTCTCGAACGCGAGAATTACAGCATCTCCTACATTGATTCGCGATCGCGCGAAAGGACATACACGGAAGTGAAACTAAGAGAGAAATGGTTGAAAAATCGATAGGGCACTCTTTTGCTTCCTGAATTGAAGATCCCACAAACTCTTTCCTATGTAAATTCGAAGCAAACGATAGTCCGCTGTGTGCCTTGCGCGAGTTTATACGATTCGGGTTGAGAAAGTGTTTACCCGACACTCTCGTACCTAGTAGAGGTCCTCCCCTCTCGTATATACAGCCATTGGGTCGCTGCGATCCCTCTATTCCTCTTTCGTCTTTCGAGAAATCATCGATTGCCGCGTGGGTTGGGTACTCGAGGCGATAGCGAACTCTACTGCCGCTGCACTCTGCTCTCAGCGTTTGAGAGGTAGCCTCGCCGTACTCTCAGCGTCTCGATAGAAAGCTACCCGATAAAACCCTCTCTCTCACCGGTGTGAATGTAATGAACCGGTAGAATCGAAGAAAATAGTACAAAGCTTCACATAGGCCAATAGACCGCGGCACGGGAGTGAAGAAATTCATTCAATATTTTTTTTTTTTCTCTTACGCTATTGTTATTTTTATGATTTTTCTTTGGTCTGAGAAAAAAAGGGGGGTAGTAGTGAAGCCCGATCGATAGGGCAAAGCCAACGTTGCCGAATTAGCTGTGACGTCGATTCGTCGCGCCCGACTTCTCGTTCCCGGGCGACGAAAATAGAGAGAAAGCTGAGTGAGCGAATGGATAAGAGGGGGGCGTGAGAGTCGAGAGGAACGATAACGCAGGGGGAGGATTGTGCACGAGAGATGGAGAAAGGGGAAGAGAAACGTTTGGCAGCCAACTCGGTTCAGCAAGAAGACTGAGGTGCCGCGTGAAATCCATAAAACTGTAATTTCGCGGGCGGTTCTCGTTAAAGCGTGCGAAGCGCCGAGCTAGTGACCGCACACGAGATCGTCACCCCTACATCGGGCTTGAACGAGGAGAAAGAGGGAAAAGGGAGCGGAAAGCCCGAAGAAGGATAGAAATGCCCGTGTGGCTGGAAATAAACGTTTTGTGACGCCGCGAAAAGATCGAATCAGTCACGCTTCGTATGATCCTTTGTCCAGCTAATTCCGGTGTTTTGTTCCGTTAGTTCTTAGTTTCCTTTATTTTCTGAATTTATTATAAGCTCAGTTATTATTATGGATTTGTTTGACTTTTTTTTTTTTTTACGAAAAAAGTGGAGAAGATGAATCCTTCAGGAGGATAGAAGGTCGAGGAAGGATAGCGCGCCTTTTCCAATAAAATGTCGATGAGTCCCCCGGGAGTTTGATTGTTCATCAAGGAATCAATCGAGAGCCAATTATTTTTATTATCATTATAGCAATTACTTGGCTTGGGAGATGGATCGAGGTTTCGAGGTGATGGAAAGTTTGAAGGGTAGAAAATTGCAATGGTATATAGTAGGTAGTTTCGACGACGGTTGGGCTTCTTCGTGGTGTGGAACAGGGGCAATGGGGAAAACGTTCGTAGCAGCGGTCGAGGGGGACGCCTTCTCCTTCATTTACTGAACCAACTGCTAATGAGAATCTCGAGAGGATTCGACAGCTGCCAACGCCAGAGTCGATCCTTAGTCTTCGAAGCTTCTCTACACCTCACCTTGCCACATTCACGCCAACGATGCTGCTTGCGCAGCTCTGAAGCTACTTCCTCCCTTCGAAAACAACTCGAAGTGCAAAAACTTCACGAACAGACAAGACTCTGAACTACCAAACAAACCGCGCGCACAAGTTTGCAGAACTGTTGGACAGAATAATTCGAGACTTGTAAATGAATTGGTGCATTTTTCATCATTAAAACGTGACCACTCTGTCGAGATGGTGACAAATCATCAATGAAAAACATTATGAGATAGAAAAGCTAATAGTCAGTTGAGGTGACTACTGTTTCCGAAAAAATGGGTTATATTAACCGCGACTATTAATTCTCGTAATTCATCGTTAATATTTCCAATCGATAATTTTTTCAGAGTAAAATTTCCCAATCTTTTGTAGATTTTCCAGCAAAATTTCTAAAACGTCTATACTTTTGAAATTCATGAAGGCGTACAATTGATTCATTTTCTACCGATTAGAAATGAAATATTACAAAAAAGAAAGGTGAAAATCATTATGACGAACACTGGCAATTTCTAAAGCCAATTTTTTCATTTCCCCTCGCGACTGAGGTTCCTCGCGAGTGGCTTTGAGTTACAGCCTTGAATTTCATTACTACAATTTCGTTCAATTTCCTCAACGACCAAACATTCAAATATTTTTTCTCCGAACGAAATTGAATATTGAAAAGGAAGATCATTTTTTCATCGATCGCGAGTGGAAAATAATCTCGGTGAAAGAAATAACTGAAGCGAAGAAAAAACACGGTAGTGAGACGTAATTATTACCGACGTTACGCTCGGGTGCCGAGTGTATTTTACGAGGACACGCAAACCATTTCCATCCCTCCCGGGCAAAGGAATGAGGAAGAAAGAGAACTCGCGTCAAGATCTTTATCGTTCCTCTTCTCGCTCTCGCGCTTGCGGAACATTACTTTTTCAGTCCTCTCGTGTGTAAAGCGTCCAAGAGAAAGAGTCGTAGTATAAAATAGAGGGTTGAAAAAAAAAGCAAAAAAAAAAAAGCAACCGAGTTAGAAAGAATGAGCGTCCCGAGCTGAAGATGAAGACGAGTTTTCCCGGAAGAGCTCCGGCTTACAAAAAAAAAAACCTCGACCCGTTGTGGGGGAGGCGTTGAGACAAATTATCGCGGAGGTGGACGACGACCCGACGGCTGTCGTTTTTATCGAGACGCCTCCGCGATTAAGGGTTGATCGTCCGGGACAAAGGGTTTTTTTTCCCCGACGAAAACCAGACACACACCCTACGATACTATATATTTCTCAACGATACACGATATACTATAACTACTGCTACCGGCGCTATATCTATAAGCAATCAAAATACGTCTAAATGACTAATTAGTGTGCAAGAGTTGCCGAACCGAACGCAAACTGACAACGAACGTGAGCCAACGTTCGCCGGAAAATACGTTTCCACATCGTTAAACAGCCCCCTCCGACGTGACGAGACGGTAAACCGGTGCGATACGCCGAGGCGAGGCTTGAATAACTTTCTCTCTCTCTTTCACCCGTCGTACTGAATTTCCATTGCATTAATTTGTCGAAGCTCCTTAACGAGAGAACGGAGAAATCATCCAATTTCACTAATTCCGACGAGCGTTTTCATTATTATTATTATTACACGCCCCGTTCGTTTATTAATTAGAGTTATAATTTGATCCTACGACCGACTACGGACAGGTGCGTGTTTCGCTGAATCATTGTAAACTGCCGTGCGAGCTTTCGAATACAAGATGAGTCAGGCAATCAACCCGATAATGTAAAAAAACGTTCAGTGTATTATAATTTCATAGAAAATTAGTTATAACTGCTTTCGGATAGCAAAATAAATAAAAAAAATTAAGCGTAAATCAATAATAAAGTACTCATCAACCTAACTAATACAGCAACAGAGAAATCAGTACAAATTTCGGGGTCTCATCCCTTAAAAAAAAATGTAAAAAAATCACAAAATTGTGATTCTGAATTCCAGAAGCCCTTTAGCCTCTGGAAAGCTTCGCTGAATTTCTACACGTACGAATCGCTGTTGAGTTAATGAGAGTTGACACTCGTAGTTCGGGCGACGTGTCGATTTGATAATTGGTCGAATAGAATGTCACCCCGGGGTGCACTTCGGTGGTCGGGCTGAGACGAGCGTCAGAGAGGCATCGGTCGAGTAGAAGGAAAGAAGAAGCAGTATGAGAAATCGCAGGAACGGAGAGAAATCAAAAGAGTGAAAGAGAAAGAGAGATTTCAAGGGAGAAACTACTTACGACGCTGGGAGTGACCTCGTTTTCGTCGTGCAGCACGCGAGTGCATGCCTCGCGTCGGATAGAAGAGACCGAGGGTACGCGACATACTACACACACACATATATATACTATTATAATATAGTACTGCTATGTGTTGGGAACAAAGCGGCGCAAGCTGTACAGAGGGAAGGAAGATCGGTACGTAGGCAGAGAGCGGTAGGCACCTCGTGAGCGCAACCCGTCCGCAAACTCCTTTCTCCGCGCCCCTTCTTGTTTTCCATCTCCGTCTGTCTTTGCCTCCAAAACACATACGACTGTCGTAGTTTCTCCGCGGGCACCGCGCTCCACTGTCAAGTTAATTGGCGTCAAAGCATTTCGCCCAGAGTGCTGCCTCGGCTCGCGCTCGACTGCTGTTCTCACTGAGTTGGTACACCCCCTCCCCCCCCCCCCTTCCGCCCCATTCCTACGAACCTCTCTACTCTCATCTTTCCTTCTTGCTTTCTTTTTTTTTTTCCTACTTTTTTTTTTCTTTCCTCATTCTTCTTCTGTTTCTCTCACTCTATTTATATCCCCGGCACATGAAAAATTAGAAGAAAGTGAAACACACACGTCGCCTGAATATTTCGCTGGCGCCCAAGGGCGACGATGTGGAACACGCGAAAGCGACACGTTTCCATTTATGAATTTCTTTTGAGCTCACGAAACCTACCGAGTTTTACATGTGAAAAAATAGAAAAAATAAAATATCATTGGGACCGATCGAATTTATATTTTACAAAATTATTATTCACCAATTAGTTGCTCAAGAAAAATCGACCGAAATCACGAATTTTGGGGGTGAAAATGTTGTCCTAAGCTTTAGTCTCTAATTGTCTCGTCACCATAAATTTTCTCATAACACCCCGCGGTCGCTACCTCGGTTTCCACTCCGCCGGTTTGATTGGCGTCCTTGTTATGGTCGACCGTGCCGGAGTGGCATCACCGGCGCGGTCGCGCTACTCTCGTATAGTTTCCCGCCTTCGTCTCTCTTCCTTCTCGCACATCCGTTTTAACTATCTCGCGGTTCTTCTCTTACTCGCGACACTCTCATCTCTCTCTCTCTCTCTCGCTCTCTGTATATACCTATGGATGCACCGGCACGTACGGTGTGGCCGACGCTTATGCATTTATCACGCGAGCGTCACCACCTGCATGCATTCTACTGCTCTTACACGAGTCCCGAAGCCCGTTCCTGTTCCGTTCCCCCTCCGAACACCGACACACGTTGGGAGACACGTTTATCGCGAGCGTCAGTGGCGCGAGCCGTGTCTGACAGCGCAAGGACGTATCCACTGACACGCACGTTTGTTTAAGCTTCGAAAGATGAACATCCGCGTCGCCTATACCGGCCTATCGTCGCGCCAAACGCTGTGTTTATTTGTACAAATATTAAAAAAAACCAATGCGAACATTTTTTTTTGCTTACAATGTGATTTTTTTTCTCCCCGTCGTTACTGGTGATTCTTTTAAAAACAAACAATAACGGCTCTCGTTACATTGTATCGTATTTTTTATTCTGAAGTTACGCACGTGCGAGAATAAAGAAAAGTTTTTTTTGCATCAGCATGTGCTTAAAAATCCAAACAGGATACGATGGGCATTCAACATTAATAAAAAAAAAATATATGAAAAGTGTTTGAATTTTCAAACGTGAATTATTGATATTTGGATCCGATAAATTTATGAACATTCTAGAATAGATACTAATTTTATATTCATTTTTTGTAGAGTTAAAATATATTTTGAAAAAAATTGTGTCTTGACTCTTCGCCATAATTTGTAAAACTCGAAGAAAATTCGTTGGATTTTAGGTAAAACGAGAATTGTCAAACCGACGAGATAACGGATAGTCTCTATTCTCGTATATCAAATGATTTTTCACGGAGGCAACGCACACATATTTACGGCCGCGAGTGTGCGACAGAGGGGGGGGGGGGGGGGAGAGAGACTCCGCACATAAGGCGTTTGTCACGTCTCGGACGCGATCGTATATCACGGGGGCATAAGGCATGGATCGGATCCCGTCTGCCTACTCCTGTCCGTATCTACTGCGCTCGGCTTCTCGCGCCCCTGTACCCTACTCCGGTGCCTCTCTGTACCTCGCTACGTATATCTCTTCTTCCGCGCTACTCGCTTGGTCACCGTTCGCTATACATAGATCTATAATACATGGCACTGGTCCTACGAGAGCTTTGGGTCCTCGATTTCTACCTCTTCTTCCTCGTCTGTCCACTTTCATCTTTGTCTGATTTCTCGAGAAGCACACACTCGCCGCGACGGCGATATTTCGTTCGTAGGAATCTTCGCGCCGCGTTACAGAGAAATAATACGTTCTTCCAACGGAAAAACCGATAGAGCGTGAGTTATCGTATATTCGTCCCCTCTACCCGCATCTCGTCGAAAGAGTCGATGATGTAAGAGAAATATATAGAGCGCGTGCGGAGGGAAAGATGAAAAAAAATATACGAGAAAGACGAAAATAAGTAAGTGTTGGAGGGAGTCAAAGGGGGTTGCTAGCGAAACTGAGGAGAGAAGGATAGAAAAAATTTGTCACTTGGCGACGAAATGGTTTCTGGATTTTCTTCGCATATCGCGAACTCCTCTTTTCGGTCGGAGAAACGTTTCGGAGAAACATACAGACCAAAGTGAGACCGAACAGTAACAGAAGGGATTTTTGAGAATGCGAAGGGGGGAAAAAGCGATGCCGATACCGACGACGACGATCTTGAGTTATATCGGTGTTATTCGATAAAATTCTCAAAGCCCAAAATCCCCTCGAGAATCCGTACATAGAATTTTTCCACTCCGAGTAACGTTTCGTCCGTTATTCAGATGTATTTTCGTTTGTTTATTTATTTATTTTTTCGTTTCTATGTAGTTTAGGAATATATATGTGTTTTTTATAAGAGGCTCGTGACGAGACGGTCGATTTATACGCGCCTCGGGAGCGTGAGGAGAAATACCGGCATATCCATCGTGGAGAATTCTACCCTCCTTCGCGTTCTTATCAAACACGGGACTCCATTTACCCTCTTCGCATACTCCTCGCGTCGCGCCGAAAAAAAAGTAAACCCTCATTTTCCTTTCGATCTTGTTAAAGAGATTTTCTTTTTTTTTTTTTTAGGACGTTGTTTTTTTTGGCCCTTTAATCAAAGCTCAGGAGCTCTAAGCTCTTCGGCCGAAGGGATTGCGAGATTCGCGAAAAAGAATCTGATGGATCGTCGTGTAACTCAACTAACGCGCCCTCGCGTAATGCTTAGCGCGAGAGGAGATGATAAATCCACGAGAGAACGAGAATACGAGAGAGAGAGCCAAGTTGATCCGTTCGATCTTGAGACCGAGCGAAAAGAAATGTACTTCGTCATTGAAGGTTATTTCAGCGTTACTCTTTATTCGAAGATAACCGAGTGGAATCCTCTCGAGAGGGATAGGGTGGGTAGGGGCGGGGTGAGGGTTGGGGGGGAAGTAGAGACGGGGTGCGATGATGTATATAAAGAGAAGAGTTTAGAAAAGCGCCGATATTCTCTCTTTCTCCAACGCCGCGTCATTTGTCTCATCGCATTGCCTTTCTCGCTTTCTCCGCTCAAACAGACGCCTCGGTAATCCATAATTTAATTCACTGAACGAATTCTTTGAAACCCTCTCCCTTGAACCGAACAAAAAAAAAAGGGAAGATTCTCATTTACCGGATGAAAACGATAATATGCAAATTTACGATTCGTTAATACGATTTCGTTTCAAATTAATATTCTCTCTTCAAATCGATGAATCTCCAGATTGATTTTTCATACCCAATAAATTTCCTTTGCTCTCAAAAAAGCAAAAAAAAAAAGAGAAAACCTCTTATTCATCGATGAAAACACCAAAATATGCAAATTTGTCATTTATCGTTTGTCTTTTATTCAATTCGCGGTAAAGAAAAAATGGCCGTTAACTTTGTAAATTGATTTTCGTTTTTCTGTGACGTTAAAAGGTCGGAAAATCAATCGAACAACCGAGTAGAGGTTAGCTGGACGATGGGATCGTATTAGTCGAGACAGAGCTGCGCGCTACATAGAAACTATCATGTCGCACGCTCTTTACCAGAGTAGCGTAAGAGATTCTAATAGACCATACGCTATAACTTTCAATCCAAAAGCGATTCAGGCTGACTGGTACGAGGGTTACACTACTAACCGGTACAGAACCTCCTGTATCCCACCCCTCATCCCTGCTGGTCCTCCAGAGTTACTTGACATACCCCCCAGTCAGCGCATTTCTAATGTGAATCGAACCAACTCGTATGTAGATCTCGCGTGTGGCTTTATGAATATTTTAAGCCAAGCCTGACCCAGATTGTCCTCGCAACAGGAAAGCAACTCCCTCTCTCTCTTCTTCTCGCGCCCCTCGCGACGATGACGCTTTCTGCTGCCGCTCTGTTCGCTTCGCTGTCTACCGGAAAGCTCTCTCACACCCGTTTCTCGTTTACTCGCGGAAAAACAGATTTTCTCCATTCCAAACTTTTCTCGTATATCTCGCACCTCAGTTTTAACCTTTACGACGAATTTTCATTAAATCTTATTAAATAAAAAAAATTATTAAAAAAAAATTATCGTCCCTCATACAAACTATAATACGAATCGGTACGAACGGAGTAAATTCAATTTTCCGAGTTTATAAGGTGAGATGGAAACGAGACTTTGATAAGAATATTTTGAGGGTTGAATTTAATTAAAAAAAAAAAAATTCATTGGCCCTGTCGAGAGAATAATACTTTTTGCTTTGTTCATTACTAACGGACGAGCCGCGAAGCAATAGCGTCAGGGATTTGGGTTCCGCGGACGAACGAGTTGGAGAGCGAGAGAGACATGGAAAAGGGATATATATGTATATATATATATATATATATATATATATATATATATATATATAGTATATGTATAACTAACTATATATATATATACTGGAGTAGAGTGTCGAGGGTTGAATAAGGTACGTGCGTACTGTGAAGGCGCGTCAGTGAACACAAGGGGATGAAACAAATTGAAGTTTGAGGAGCTTACGGGACAAGCTGGGGATAGGGAATGGAAGTTTGGCTGTAGTGGTGGAAAGACGAGCGCGTTTCATCCCTTGGAACGGTTAACCCTCGTCTGGTCTCTGTCTTATCCCTCTTCTATTCCCCCGATTCTCTCTCTGTACCATCTGCCGTATGAATTCGAGTGAAATTCGACTATGCCGTGCGCCTGTGACGCTCGCGCCTAAACCTCCAAGAAGCCGCTACCCCACCCGCGTTGCCAGTGGTTTCGTCTCATCCGAGAAATAGAGATAGATGTAGACGTGACTGAAATCGACTTTTCTGCAGAGTACAGCTTCCTTAAACCGCACTATGCTCGTCACCCGAGTTTCACTGGTACTGATAAATCCCCTCTACACATTCTGTCTCTCTGCGCCCGAGAAAAATCATCTTTACATGCGCTATGTGTGTTCAACTGCGAGATTGCGATGCATAATTCATGAAGGGGTAATTGAATTATGGGCCAACAATCAAATAATATATAGCATTAAAGCCAAACAAATATTTTCTGTACTATAATAAACGTTGGAAAATAAAAATCGATCTATCGTATTCGCTTTGAATTTAAATAGAATTCGATTGTAAAAAAAATTGTTTTCCAAAAAAAATGTTAACTCGACTGTAAAAGGAATATAATACAGTAATTATATTTGGAATTAGAGAAAAATAACATATATTTATTCACATATTATAGTCGAAAAATTCATGTGTGTGAAATCATTGAGTGTGAAAATCTTCCCACTATAATACGCGAATATTTATTTCTCTCTCTCTTTCTCTATTATCATTTTATTTTCATGAGATTCCTATATCGTACTCTTTTTCAAGACAAAAGTTTTTACATTTTTAATATAATTTTTTCGTCGGTTCGGCAAACACGGGCGCTTTCGGGAAGAAGCCACGCCGCGGTGAATTGCATATTTCCGTCCTTTGCCCAGAGGGCAGTCGAAAATAAAAAGTAGATCAGGTTACAAAGGTCGACGTGATCTCGACAACGTATTTTGCCACATTTTTTCTTTCCCTCGAATATTACTTTTTGAAATCGATATATGTAATATAGAAATAGCAGAGGACAATCATTGATTCCGACTTCGCCGAGTCGCCTTTCTCACATATTGCGATCACTAAAATTGCTCTAAAAAACCAGAATATCTCCGTGCAATTTTTAATAAACGATGAAAAGAAGTCAAACAGCGTTTCGCTTTTCATGACAAGAAAACTAATGAAATTGTTGCAATTTTGACTATTTATCCTTTCTACTTTTTAACGAACAAACTATGACTACTCCCTACTCCTATCATCACTAGTAAAGAACAAATTAAGATGACAAATAATTCTTCCACGGATTTCACTTTCGTATTCCGTGACGAATTCATTCTCCAATTGATAACCACCAGAATTAAGAAATAGCGAAACAGAAACGTTGATATTCAACTATAATAACGCGAAGCTATGCATGTCGCGTGACAAGAGTGCTAACTAAAATGCGGAATGATATCATAGCTTTATGTATCCGTAAAGAGATTCTAAACTGGCCACATGCAGGATCAAGGTACGCAAGGTAAAGCGACTACCGAGGGTTAAATTAAATTCCTTCAAGGTCGTCGTCCTTGCGCGATGCAATCTACAGTATACATATATATATATATCTCTTTCTCACAGGGCTCTCCAGTAGTGAAGTGGAGGGATGGCCTCGGTGGAGCGTGTTAACGCAGCATAACGCTACGACCGTAAAGCATCGAGAGGGTTTGTGGTATGAAGCCACACGGTCGTGTCGGTTGGGGTTGTGTGTTCTCTCGCTCTCTCCCCTTGACTCACCCCTCCCCTCTGTCCAACTGTTTCATTGAGCGTTTCGACTTGGCGTGATGCCAGATGACGTTCACGGGCAGCCGCCAAGAGTCTACCGGAGACGGTCGAAGCTCGCGGTGGATGTGAAACGGGTTGAGGGATACGATTGAAAAGGGGGAAGGCACTGCAAGAGGGAAGGCTGGGAGAGCGAACAGGACAGGTGGTTTGGAAAGACTCTGCCTTGCAGCAGAGAAACCGAACATATAGGAACGCGCGCGACCCTCCCAAAGCATAAGTCACTCTCTTCGGTTTTTTCGTGTTTCCTTCTTTTTTTTTTTTTTTTTTTCATTTGGTTTCAAGAGAGAGAAACCACCTTATTGCAATTTCCATCTCCTTCCGAACGAAGCAGACTATCCGCCGAACTAAACCCTTCGCGTTTTTCCTTCCTAATCTAATTTGTTCGAATCCTATTGGTTTGCATTGGAAAATGCCAAGAAAAGATGCAAAGCTATCGACGCTCCACTACGGTGATCCTTACTCCATCATCCTCTTCGGTAAGCAGTACACTAAGCTCGATATCCCTTGCCTTCGGGTGATCTTAACTCTGTAGAGATTGAAGAACATGTTTTTTTGTTCTTTTCTAACAGCTAAGTGAAGAGGAAAAGTGCTATGCATTTTACAACGCCGACACGATATCTGTTTCTCATTCGTACTCTTCTACGAAAGGAAATTCGCGTCGATGAAACGTAAATATCCGCTTTAAAAACAAAACGAAAAAATGAGAAGGAAAATAGAAATTTCGTAAAAAACCGCCGACGGAAAAGTGGTCAATCTGCAAGAATCTTCAATTTTCTTTTACAGATTGGGGTAAAATCTCCGATGTAGTCGGGGGAATGCCTGTTGATTTTTTTTTATACGCGTTCCCTAACTGGTCGGCGGTTTTTTCGCGAAATTTTAATTTCACTTTTTTATTCACTCGGGCACTTTAGCTAAAACAATTCGGCCCCCAAAATTTTACGATAGAGCGTTAGAGTGGTTGAGTGTTTCACGAGGCTAAAAGTAGAGGTTATTTCGGACGAATTTAAGTTGCGCTCGAAAATTTTAAAAAATTTGTTTCGTCAATTATCATTGCTTCATTCGATTTTGGGTTGAAAATACTATCGAATTCGTATTCAACGCGCTAAGTATTGAATGGAAATCCTATTTTTTACATTTATCGTCACTCTTCAGCATATAAAGAAAACGCCGTCTGTAACGCAAGCAAGAGGCTTGTATTGTGTATATTTTCCCGCAGAACACAACGAATATTTTGAATTTCCCGATATTCCATCGCAGAGTAACGATATTGCTAAAAATTCCGGAAATCGCAAATTTGCGCAAAATTGATGAAAAAACCAATTTTTTTTTACGCATCTTTTCTTTGTTCTACTCATAGTTTAATACTTGATACTCAATTCCGCGGTGGATGAAAAAAAAAAAACGCCTTTATTTATAACTATAAACATTTTCCAAAGGAGTGGAAAGATTGTGCAAAAGCCTATCTATACATGTTTACCTTTCTAGGCGTGTAATGTCAGCGCACGTGACCGACTTCGAAGAGCCCAGCAGCAAAAGCCTGGTATCGGCTGTAAGGCCGGAGGGCTCACCCTCCTCGACTGTTCTAATTGAATTTCGAGCGGTGACCCTCGCGCGCCAATAGCCTCGAAGAAAACGTACCTACACACGATACAATGCACTTCGTGCGGAAGAAGAGAAAAAAAAAGCCAAAAATCGAGTCTGTCGAAGTAGATAGGTAAGCATCGGTAAACGCCGACTCCGTAAGAAATCTTCGCCAACAAAAATGGGTCTCAACGGACTCGAGAACCCTATCCCCAACTATTATTTACCACAGCAAACTATATATATTTCTTACTCCTACATGAGATTTTTTTTTCAATAGTAATAAAAAAAAATTGCTAAAAAAAAGGGACCGCAGCGGCGTCTCAAGCCGATTATCTCGAAGGGTTCCGTATCGTCTGGTTTATATCAGAGGTATTATTTTCTTCAACCCTCAACGTTTTTTATCTCGTTCGGACCGGCGAAACCCCTGCCGTGAGATTAAGGGACTCCGATAAGCCGGGCATCTTTTTTTTTTCCTCCGTTTTTTTTCACTTCGATGCCGCTGAGCGTTCGAACTCCGATTTTTCTTTTTTCAC
This sequence comes from Buathra laborator, assembly GCA_934046635.1. Classification (NCBI taxonomy): domain Eukaryota; kingdom Metazoa; phylum Arthropoda; class Insecta; order Hymenoptera; family Ichneumonidae; genus Buathra; species Buathra laborator. The sequence goes on from OW203892.1 coordinate 17,871,593, forward strand.
CGTCTCGCGGTCGGAAAAAGGTGAAAGTTTAAACGAACGGATGTGCCGCGAACTTTTAGTATTTCGAAAATTACTTCCGGTAATCGGATAAATGATGTATTGTACGGTGTAATGTTGCGAGAAAAAATCGATCTCGCGGGGCATTGAATGCCTTGATGAGTCCGTTAATCAACGTTTTGCCGTACGGCAATCGAGAGCCGCGTGACCCCTGACACGTTATTGCACTCTACTTTTTCTTCTCTTTCCTTACTTTTTTTTCCAAGGGTACGGAAAAGCCACACCGCTGCGACGCAGAATAAAAAGTTTGCCACGTGAGCTATATTTGGATTTGTGTGTCGTAAACTCGCCGCGAACTCGCGCGTTAATCGAGTAACGTGAAAGCAATAACTGTTCGAACGTACAAAAAAAAATGCCCGCGTGGATGCGAAAAAAGGGTGCGAAAAAAAAAAGTTTCATAGTTTCGCTGCATAATTTTTTCTCGCTCGAGCGACCCATGTCCGCGCCTTCTGACCTATAGGAAGTTTCTTTTTTCATTTTCCATTATATCTGCTTTTACATTTTTTTTCTCGCAAATTATACATTTTAATCAACTTCCGGCCGTATTTAAGTAAAATACTTCGAGCATTTCGGGTAATGGAAACTTTAAATATTTCAGACGGACACACTGACTTAGTAATGCATCAACGATTAAGATGCAACGAGGTGTAAAAATACGCGCTGCGCTGATATATTTATCGCGAGAATAAACGTGTATTAACGTGGGTTGTTGCGAGATGCGAGTGGGAAGTAGTCGAGAGCGTTTGCCTTCGAGCAAATGAATAGTTCTATGAGATGCTAATTGCCGGTAGGGGTGGTTGGGAATGGGAAGATTTCTAGTAGACCTTACGGACGTTAATTGTCATTAGGAGCGCACTAATTAACGACGATTAGGGTCTCTACCGGATACGGAAAGAGAGATTCGTGGAACAGACCAGGAATCGTCGGCAAAGTTGGTTACCAGTTTCTCATCTTGTTATTACTTGTGGGCTCGCAACTTGTTCGATGCTCAAGCGGGCGTTGGGTAACATCCCTCGCGCGTGTTACACGACTTGCGATACTTCTTGTTCGTGTCGGCTATCCAAATGTACCACTTGCTTCCGGTATAATAAATCATCTCCGGGGTACAAAACTTTCCTCGGCCATTCCGTTCCGCCCGCTCCGCAATTATCATCATTTAATTAATGTTTCTAAGCTCTCTCGCTGCTTTCTTAATCTCTTATTGCGAACACGATTTTGTCTCTCAGCGTTCAACTCTCACGTGCAACGAGACATCGTTTTTTTTTTCTTTCTTTATTCCGCATTCGATTCTACAGCTTCGTCATCGAATTTGCCGTGAAATCCGGATACCGGTGGTGGAGAGCCGAGAAATCGTTTCCTTCCACCGAAGAACGAGTAATTTCGGCTTCCGGTTTCAACGGTCGAAAGCAAACACTCGTTGAGTTTCGTTTCACGTAGTCCGAGAAACTCAACGCAGGAGGACAAAAAACATTCTACCAATCCGATTCGTTCGAATCGAGATATATATATATATACATACTTTCTGCCGTTTGACAAAAGGGGGAGTTGAAAAAGAAAGCGAACGAAAGGACATACGTTCGAATTTACGGAACGTCCGAACGCTCGACAATTTTCGTTAATCAAACGATAATATTGACGAACCAAGTAACACAACTTCTTTCGCTGCAAATGCACCTCGTAATTTCGTTATACAAAAGCGAATTCCATAAAGTATTGGATTGTCTTTTATCGCATTCGATTCTAACGGCTTCACGTTTTTCATATCGCGCATTTCTGCTGTAATCTCGTTGTCGAATCATAGAAAATTTTTATAAATCGGGTTTATCGAAGAAGGCGTTATCGACGAGGGTGGTGTGCGTTCGCGTTTCTAGTCCGTTGTACGAGCAATTTGCTTTTATGAAATCGCTGTGCGTTTAAAGGATTATGGGATTAATCGATCAATCCCGGCGTATCCACTTCAGAGGTTTCTGATCAGCTTCGAGAGTCGGAGGCGGCTCCGCTGTGCATACTGTATACGCTATATATGCTCGAGAGGCTCTGCTAACCGACGAGCGAGAAAACATTCAACAAACATCCTTATAAAATCGGAGAGCTCGGAGCGTGAAGAATAGAAACAAAAGAGCGAACAAAACAGACGAGAATAAGCGACGCGGATTTTTATGCGAAATAAAAGCTAAAAAAAATGGCTACCGATTCAAAAAGCAGTGTAATAAAGTAATTCTATTAACGAAAAAAAATAGTGAAATAAATAATTATTTTCATTATCATTACTTATTTTAATCTTTTTTCTTAATACAATTTTATTATAACACTTCTATCAGTCGGAAGTCATTGGATTTTTAAAAATTATTTTAATTGAATTATTTTTTAAGTAAAAAAAAAAATAGAACGGAAGTTATTGTTGTAAAGAAATAAGTAGTAGTAAACCCCACAGGAAACGGGACAAATCACGGGACCTCAGTGAAACGTATAATTCCCGATTTATGCCCTCACCGACCGTCCGGAGTTGAAAATATCTTGTCGACCTTTGACAGAGCAGTTACTTTTTTTTTTTTTACCTTTTATCAAGTATATCCTATACCTTGGTACAAGTTAATACCTGAGATTTTTTAATCCAACCATTTTATTACGCCTTTATAACAGCCCTCGGTTCAGGACGTCCGATAATCGTTCTCGACCCGGAAGTCCGCGGAAATCCACCCGACTATATATATACGCGAGTCTATCCGCGCGACGAAGCCGCTCTCGGCTTACGGGACAATGTTTCCATCAACTCTATTAAGCCGATCAGCTTCACCGTGCGGCTAAACTCTAGAGAGTTAAACGCATGAACTGCAGGAATCCAGAGAACGAAAAAAAAAAAAAATATAAAAAAAATATCGAAAAGAAAAGAAAAACGCGCGCGAAGTCTCCCGCACGCCGACACACGCCTAACGGCTAATGCAGCCCGATAATTACTGATGTCGAGAGAAAAAAAGTTCACCACCGATCGGTTACGGCGCCTTAATTAATATAACTTCGCGGCTACCATCGTCATGTATACCTTGTCGTCGTCTACCCTTTTCTCTGTTCTAACGGACTCTCTTCATGGCGACCTCAACGCTTCCGCAACGCGCATTTCAACTCACCGTTAATATTATTAATCACTTTACTAATAACCGCGAGAACTTTTCTGTACCATAATATAAAAAAAAAGAAACCGAATTCTTCGTTAAGCAGAGCTGTTCTCAATTTTATGTAATATGCGAAATCTTTGTCGTTCGAAAATTGCTCCTTTATATCGCCGTTTTCGATAAAACGCAAGAGAAAAAAATGAAATAATTTGTTGCGAGTAGCGATGCTGCGCAGTGAATAAGAGACGAAATGATGAATAATTTTTTTCATGCAGTATTTTTTTTCTATATATATAAATGACTGATAATTATTTTGCTTTTTTTTTTTCTTCAAATTTCTAATACAGTTGAAATAAAAATCCTTTACTTCAACTAATTTTCAATTCGCGAAGCATCGTGTGGCCAAAAATTATAAGGAATTCACATCCTTCCGATTGTTTCCTTTTGATATACAAAATTTAATAACAAACGAATTCCTCTAATTTCGCATAATTATTCGATAACGAACGAGTCTATGATAAATTCATCGCACAACGTGTAATCGGTATGACAGCAAAATCATAAACAGTTTCTCTCATGCAGCAGAAATTAATGATGTGTCTCTTCCCGAGCGAATCTTATCCGCTCTACTGTCGTATCGTGCATAATATATCCATAAATAATAAATGAATTCCGAGCTATTCCCGGTTGCGCCATTGTACGTTCGATAATGAACGAGGAAAATGCAGGAAATGTGAGAATGTGGATAGTTAAAAATAAAAAGAAAAATGATAAAATATGTTTGAAACTATCGAATTATTAACTTCTCCATTTGCGGTATGAAAAAAAATCGAATGAAACTACAATTTCTTTGACTCAAACTTGTTGATCGGTTCTGTTTTTTTGTTCGTTCTTTTTATCGAGAAGTAATTAAATCGATTGGTTCTTTGAAAAAAACATGCAGTGTTTGGGATGGTGTACCGTGTCAGTGAATTGGTATTCCTGTGTATTGCTGTTGGTGTCGGTTATCGTGTCAGACTCGTGTGGCAACATCTCGTGCTGTGGTGGAAGTGCTTGCGGATGCAGTTCTTGATCTCGGGAGTTGTTGCATTCTCCCTCCCGAGGTGTTAATTCAAGGGACAGGGGCTGCGGCGGCAGGGCGACTCTCGAATTTCCGTCGTTTCTACCCTGCAGCTGCTGCCGCTTCTGTTGATCGTCATTCGCACCGATTGCGTTCGTTACCTCGCTCGCGTATGAAACACCAGGCAGCGGGATGTAATGGTAGCCCAGAGCGCGATCCCACAGCATTCCTTTGCTCCATACTTCCACGAGTAGACCAGTGTTGACGTCGTTCGTCTCGCTGCGACAAAACAAGGATTTAAATCAACCGGCATTATCTATTTCTCAGGCGTTACATGACCCGTATCCGCGGCTCACCGGAAACCGCAGACGAAAAACACATAAATCTCATGCTTCGTGTTTAAATGAACGACGAAAGGGTAAAAAGTATGCCAAAAACTCTGCTCTGCGGGACGATGTAAGGCGAATGATCTAACGTTATGCATTTTTATCGCGAGCATTAACATGATTAATTCACATCAATGAATATTGGAACTTTTGTTCGTCGACGTCGAGTTTCATCCGCAAGTGTGCACCGCAAACAATGAAGCTGTTAAGAATTCAAAGGAAGGATGGATGAAAGTAGAGAAACTTCATGGTTTATGTATCACATTTCTTTTTTTTCCTTTATCTCGTTTTTTTTTTTTTCTTCTTTCTTTTGTTGGTTTCCCGAGGTAGAGGTTGGTATTTTTTTAATTAATAAATGCTAAGGGTTGTTCGCGCCTTTCTCTCAGTGGGGGATGTGCGCGCGCGCGCCAACGCGAACGTGGCTAATAGGAGGATGAACCGCGTGCGGCTCACCTCGGACGTAGTACCCTCGATCTCTCTCCGTCTCTCACGGGAAATAACCCCCCCGTTCACAGCAACCCGCAACCGACTCACGACCTTTAACCCAATTCTTATTCTCGTCGCGTCTCTTCGCCGTTATCCATGAACGCTCTTGCAGTTAGTACCTATACTACTACTGCTGCTGCTGCTACTGCTACTACTACCGCCTACTATATAGGTATAGAATGGTATAACGTCAATTCTCATTGTTCGACGAGACACGGTGAGGAAAGGGTCTGAGATGAAGCATAAAAAAAGGCCGTCTAGCGCTCGTTTCCAGCAACCACCGTCAGGGAAACGGAATCTCAGCCGAATTTCCGTTGTAACGGAGCAAAAAAAAAAAAAGAAAAATGCCCTCTTTCTCTCCGGAGTATACTTTTATACGTGGCAATAATCCACCCCTCGCGTAATCCACACGAATCATCCAAATTTAAACGTTAATTAAACCACGCGGATTAAAATGCCCGAAGAGGTTCACAGAAATGAGAACTAAACTCGCAGAAAGACGATTGTCCGAGTTAGCAATGGTCTCTCTTTTTTTTACGATATCTTCGTTTTTTTTTTTTTTTTTTTTTTCTAGATAAATTGATATTACTATTTCTTTTTTACATATATATATTGCGATTTAGAAAAAATTGCACATTACCGAAGCAGCGGAAAGCATACCGTATCCAAAGAACCGAATGTAAGATTTAATTTTCTTTATTTTTTTCCACGTTACATAAAAAAATGTCTGCCACAGAGATAATATTGTGACATTCGTACTGTTCCCATACAGTATTACCCTTGTAGTCGCAGTTGAACGAAAGTTTCTATTGACATTAAATTTTCTATTGTCAACTCCGCGCAGAAGAGATGGCGAGTGGATGGTTGTTTTTTTTTTTAAAACGTCTGTACCGCATATAAAGCCCATTCCCGTTCCCTCGTTGCGGGCGGCGGCAACCAGTAGAAAGTACCGACGGAACTACCCTACTCGTGTGCGCTTCGGCACTCGTGCTGAATCACAGCGGAAATGCAGATGGTACCATTGCAGGCGCTGCCCTCGCTCGGCAGAGTCTCAGGTCACCATAGTTTCCACTCACGCTTTCCACCCTAAGGACACTTCTTCTCTGTGTACCACTACGCTTGGAGACAAACCCATCATCTACTCTCTCTTCTCCTCTCTTCTCTCCCCTCAACAAAATCCCATCCAACTCTACCCGCGAGCACTAGACACGAAGACACGACAACGAACCTTCGCGTATTCGTAGTCGCAGACCGCCGTCGTCTTCACTTCCACGTAGTGGACGTTAGCCAGCGCAGGTTTGTCTCTCGGTTTCGTAAACTCAAACTACAACGACAGAGGCTCTACTCGGACAGAGAGTTTCCCAGCCTGTCGCGTCGAGAGGCTCGACAGCGAAGCAGAACTACTCCTTCTAGCCTACCAAAGCGAGAGCGGAGTTTCTCTTGGGTACTACGTCACGTTCGAGGAAAGACGAGAGAAACGTTAAGACAAAAGAGAAAGAAAAAGGTAAAAAGAAAACAAAGAACAGAGCAGAGAAGAACACGAAGCGGGCATTGTCCATCACTTTGCTCGTACGTATTTCAGTAACAGACTTTTACGACATTTTGTTATCCTCACTTTGATTTGTTGCACGCGAACCCCCTTAACTCTGACAAATTGTGCACATTTATTTTTTTGTTACCGGTCATCGTGAACATCTATTCGCGAAATCGGATTATTGTTTTTTTTTTTATTTATTTTTTTTTACAAACTTTACCTTCGTGAGAATTTATAGACTTAGAGATATACTGATATATCGATTGGACTATTCTTTCCTCTTCTGGTTTCCGATGTAATTGATTTTATAATTCTGCTTTTGATATATTACTCGCAATCCCCTCTGATACTTTTACGAACTTTTTACACGTCGTAAAAAACGGTTTTACGGAATCGATTTTTGTTTTGCACGTCGAGCTCTTCGATTGCAAGGCGAAAAAAAAAAACCGAGCGAAACAGGAAAATTTACGAGAATTCTTTTAATAGTGTGAATAAAATTGGAAAATTATACACATTTTTTTTTTTTTTTAATTTCCAATTCGCAACAGTGAAATTTATCGCGACTATAATTCTGACGATCGATCCGTGCAACAAATCGAATGAACTGAATCAATTAATTAGTTGAGTTTAAGGATTGCGTTTTTATTCAATGCCTTTCATTGTTCCTCTTTCCTCGACAAATAAAAAAATATATATATCGAAGTTAATTTTTTTCTTAACTACAACTATCGATTATTGCAACTTACAAAAGAAAGTCTTGCTCCCAGCATGGATTGGCCCCCTTCACAGTCACCGTCGTAGACTTGACATTCTGCAGCTTCAGCGTCACGTACGTGTTGAATTGTTGTGCTGAAAAATTACACAACGAAGTGCCATTTTTTAGTGACCCGGTTAACCTCAGTCGCGGTACGGAAAATCCTATTGAAAAAGAAAAACGAATCGAAGAGTTCGAAAGTTCATCGGTGTAATACGCGTAGATTCGATGACCCGAATTCTCAGACAATATCAACTGTTGGCCCGATATAACCTTTTCGTTACGAAACGAAAATCCTTCGTAAAATATTTTTGGACGACCTACATGGGCGCCATTGGTTCTTCGCGGTTTTTCTACATTCTGGCAATCCGCACGATTCTAGAAGCTTCTCACTCGCTTTTCCCTGTATCACGAAGCGACCACGAAAATTCTCTCGCAAAACTCGAACGTCGTAACGATCCACATTTTACGAGGACCACTTCCTCGAGATCTCTACGGCTTCTCTATCTCGTTTGATGCCTTCTTTCTTCCGTATATCTCGGCTTTCTCTCTTGTGCACATGTATTCATGAATTTATCGGTGAAACGGACGAATAAACGCGAAAGGAGAGGAGAGAAAAAAAAGTACGAGTGTTGAATCGTACAGGGATTTCATTGTTGTATCTTGGCAACGGATAATCGCCTATAGAGAACCACGACAAGTCATGTTTTCGCATAAAAAAACTACAGACTGCTCCTTGTCGTCGTCGGCGTCGTTTTCTACGCTAAAGCGCTCAACGTATGTCGCCATCGACGACACTTGACGCCTCGCGAAATTTCACCAAATAAATTCTGCATCGTCGAGCGTTCGCGACGTCAATGGAACGACGAAATGCGTGGAGACACGCCAAAGCGAATGAGGTTTATATGCACGCCAAACGATAGTTCCCCCGATTGACCTCTCGCTACGCGATCCCATTTAGCAAAGCTATTTCTCGAATCTCATTTAACGAGCATAACTAAGACTGTGCGTCGTTTACGCAACTTTTACTAGCCGAATAAACATTTTCGAATTCGATGTTAAACTAACATTCTACTTTATAGTTTTCAATTCTATTTTTTTACGAAGGATTTTAACCTCTAATGCGTTTATCTACGTTACTATGATGAATATTTTTATCGGTCGAATACGTTACCTTGGACCCCGACGAATCTCGCCTTCTTAACTGCAACAGAAAAGAAAATTGACAACGTCAGTCACGTATAAGAATGTATGAAGTACTCAGGCGTCGAGACGCCACCGCGACTCTTGATGTGACATAAGTGCGTCTAATGTGAAGAGAAATAAATATATTGAGTGCCGAGAAACACTCGAGAAATCGAAGGCCGCAGGAGAGAGTGGGGCAAAACGGACACCAGAGGCAAATCGGTTCATAGGAAAAGAAACATTTGGGATTAAACATTATTCCAAATTAGAGTTGTATTTTTTTTTATTGTTATCAAATTTGCAAAAAACAATTTAACAATTAAATTTTTTTTGTCCGAATTCCATTCGTATATTTGTTTCCAAATTATGGGTTTATTTTTAAAAAAATTCTGTTATTTTCCATTTTTATCTGCTCCGGTTGCAACACGTGACCATTTTACCCCCTTATACTACAGTGGGATGTAAATATAATGTTGAGAGGCACATAAAAGCATATTCTTCGGGACAAATTGAAACGTAGAAGAGCTGCTGCGTCTGTAGCCAAATGCGTTCGGCAGACGAGTCTTTTTTTTTTTTTTTCGATTAAATCGAAAGCGCGCGGGCGCGTCTGGCACTGACGTATTTCCCTTTCCCACTGTCTCGTATATCCTTTTTCGTATTCCATCCATTGAAACTCTGCCGGTAGAGTAGGGGAAATTTTACCGGGAAGATTTGACGAAAGTACGGATAAAAGAGAAGTAAGCACTGCCATCGGTATCGGAACGTCGTTTCCGTTCTATATATACAGACACACTTTGCCGCCATGCCTTCGGGGCGAATCCTTGCAACAGTTTCACTCATCCCCATCCACCCACTAGGCATTTTCTCGCTCGATATTGCCCTCTTTTATTTTTCAAATCCTTTTCGCCTTCTCAACGGATCGACTGTGGAAAACGTTGATTCCTTTCTCGACCCTCGAGATTCGGACTTTCACAAAGACTGTCTGAGATATTTCTACTTTCGTTGTATCCTATCGGAAAACCAATTTTTACGGAGACATCGATACGAAGCGAACAAGTAGCGCGATACGACTTAATTTACAATTTCAAGGATTTAAAACATTTTATTTCTACTGTTTTTTTTTTTTTTTTACAGCACAACAACGATTAATCATTGTAAGACTTTAAAATGGGTCTGACAACATTTACCTTTTTATGCGAGGGACTCGTTTTTTTTTATTTCACGCATATTTTCGTTAAACCGTCGACAAGCCCGATGATTTATCGACGACCTCGAGCTTTGATAAATCTGTATTTTTCGTGAAAAGAGCGCGTCAACTCGTCATGATATCAGACTCGATCTCTGCTCGTCTCGACGAGCACCGAGAAGTCACCTTTTCGACCCCCCCTCCCAGTAACCCGCCTCTGAATATCCCGCGTGTCTCGAGGTTTAGAGAGCGAACGAGCGAGGAAAGTTATGGTAAATTCATTGACACTTTCTCATGCTACCTGTTGAAGTCCTCTCCCCGGTGTAGTCGGTGTATATCGCGCGATGTTACAACGGGGGCCCCGTCGTTTGTCTCTCGATGTTCAGCGTTGAATAGCGAAGGGTGACAACGGACGATAAGGGAAGAAGGGTGAAAACCCACACGAGAAACACGGGGTCGCGCGTGGATAAGAGAAAACAGGAACGTCAAACTTGTCGTTCAATGTTCTACAAAAGTAGATCGCTCGGTGAACTGGGAACTTTCGCGGTAAACTCTATACGGTAGAAGCAGAAAGGAGTTCATTCCTCTGAATAGTACGAATGCAGAAAATACACTTACAGTGTACTCTACAACACCTTTGTATTGTTCGCAACGTCAGATCGTTTTTTTTGCGAAATAATTTATCGAGAGAAAAATTTCCGTTGTTGTGATTAAAATTACAATCGGAGTGAACAAGTCTAATGTGGTTGATGGCTGAATATTTTTTTCAGATTATTTTCTCGCATACGCTGCTTCTTTGTGGCTCTCGCTTCATGAAGAAACGATTTTTTTACGAAGTAATGATTTTTTGTTGTTGTTCGATGCCCTGCAGGAAAGATGCAACGAAGAAGCCACGTGGTGACCTCAACACCAACGACCTAGCAGCCGCGATACGACGGTCAGGCGCGCTGCTACCGAGAGGTTAAGTGCACCTCCGCTCGCTCACATGTAAGGCTTCACCCCTTTAATATACTTACAAACTCGCCTCGCCTATAACGTTCTCGCCCACTTGTAATCCATGTAACGTAACGAAATTGTGTCAAATGATGTTTCAACGAAAAAAAAAAAAAGACTCGAGTATCCTCGTAGTTTTATTTTTTCTTCAACGACCCTCCATCCCGTAATCTACTTTCCCAGCCTCTCGAATCTCTCAAAACAAATAGAGAGAGAGATTCGTAACTCGGATAGAGGCTTAAAGGAAAAAAAAACCTATCGAAAAAAAAGCACGAAAAAAAGGGGGCAAAAAAAGTAGAGAACGAAAAAGACGATTCCGCGCTTAATCCTTTAAACGACTCGAATGACGATGCAAAAAAAAAAACCCAATTAATTTAGAGAGTTATCTCAAAATGTACTTTATTGTATGTAACACAAAAACATAACGACGAATATCGTTATCGTATTGTTTTGTTTTTTTTTTTTTTTTTTTTAACTGTAATGAAAAACAATGCGATTTGCTCTCGGCAAAACGTGTTCAACTCGAAGTATTAACGCTCGAGTTACGATTTTTTTACTTTCGAACGATTCGAGACAATGGCTCGTGGGATGCTACCAACCACGGAATAACGTGTTAAACTGGAATATATACGATTACGCGTAGAGAGAATTCATTTTGCTGGGTGTATCTCCGCTCGCAGTTACGCATTGTCCAATGCTGGTGGGGGCTTTCGCTTTTCGCTCCTTTATCACCATTCCCTCTCAACTTTTCAATTTCGACTCCCTCCCTCCTCCCGCACCTTCCAACTCGTTTCAACTCTTTCTCCCGTATTTTTCAAGTGTATACGTATTTTTGTGTTGACTAGCTGTCTATTTCGTCGGACACAGAGAGAGAGAGAGAGAGAGAGAGAGAGAGAGAGAGAGCGAGAGAGAGTGAGTGAAAACACAAGTACGGACACAGTCAGTTTTTTCGCGCCGCTCTTGTGCCTCGTTTCTTCACGGTTTGGCTCTCTCTTCCCGCTACTCTCTTTTTTTTTCGTTCTATATAGGTACATGTAGGCAAACAGCAACTACTGGCAACCTCCACCGGGAAACTGCAGTATTGCACATATTTTTGTGAGGACAGAAGTGGGAGCGAGCGTGCGAACGAGGTGCACTCCCATTACGTGTGCATTCGGAATGGGGTGAGGTATTTTTTTTTCCTCACCCTTTTCGTTGCTCTCACTCCCGTTCTCCTCACTCACACTCACTTCCCACTTCGTTCTCGGGCATCCCTCGGTCTCTCGCACAACCCCCCGAGCCTGTCGAGGGGGAGGGGGCTGAAAAGCCTCGGGAACTCGGTAGCAGGAGCAACGGTAATGCACGAGTTATTTATAGCCTCTGGTCCGCATTAGGACCAATATAAAGCGACACCGGCACGTCCCCGCCCCCGCCCCTGCTATAATTTATCTCGATCTAATATCTCGTCAATTTTTATTCTCGCTCTTCTTTGCCTTCGCTTTCGTTTTTATCTCGTTCTCACGAAAAAAGAAGAGAACCGGATATTTTTAGGGTGAAAAATGAAAGTTCGAATTATTTTCATTAAAAACATCGCTACGGTTTGGAAATGCCGGAGATAAAAAAAAAAGCGGTGACTAAGCGATGAATGTCGAGCGGATTCCCGTGCGTCACCGACAGTCGCTCGAGAGACCCCGTTTTTCCTCTTCATCAACCCGACCAAATATCCTTTTCAAATTCCTCACAACCCTTGGTACCGAATTGCGAAGCCCGTGGCTCAGTTCGCCACAATGGGAGAGGGAGGGAGAGCGAGAGTGCCCGACCGCGACGGGGGGATAAGCGTTTCAGGTGAAGAGCTCAAAACACCCAGTTCCGGGACCTCGTTACTGCAGTTTCGACAATTCTTTCTTTTTCTATCCTTATTCTATTTTTTTGTTTATTTACTCCAGTTTCTACGTGTTTTTTCTTTTTTTGCAGCCTCATCTTATGTTCCAAGAGTCATGGCACGTGTCGAAATTTTATCCGGAAGATAACGAAGCTGTTGGGTATTCTCGTAGGGTCGCGATCCTCTTTTTTTCAATGAAATTAAAGCCGCACGGACTTCACTATTCGAATTTCCTTGAATCATTATGTTTTTTTACAAATGCACCGCGTTTTCTTGAAATTGCAAAGTTTAAACCTGAATGTTGATACCGAAATTGTGAAAAACGACAAAAGGTTTCGTTCTTTGACTCCGTTCGAAAATTGTCGAAGAACAACGGAAAAGAGGTTGACATGCTGGAGGTTCTATCCTCGGAATGAGTATCCTCTTCAATGTCACAAGTTTTCCGAAGGAGAGAAGAAAGGTACACAGTGGAAGAGAGGAACAAAAGGCCCTTCGAGATCCACGTGCCGTTCGTAGTGTATCTACTCGAGACGAAGTTTCTCCCCTGTCTGGTCTCCATACAACCATTCGCAACTCCTTACTCGAGAGACCGTGAAGCGAAAAGAGGCGGAAACAACGAAATCCCGTTGGGTACAAAGGTAAAGTATGGAGAACTTCTATAGTTCCCAGAGTCCCTTCGACCTTCGAGCCCTTCAGTACTCCGTAAGCGCAAAGAACAAAAAAAAAAGAAGACAAGCAGACTAAAAAAAAAGGACTGTACGACTATCGGTATCGTCAACTCTTGTTCGTGAGATTGCGATGCTCCCTTCATAGAAAATGAACCAAAGGGTCCCCTACACTTGTAACGTAAAAAAAATGGGAGCAAAAAGGAAAAAAGTCGAGAATTCGTCTAAAAATGTTCAATAACCGCTCCACTTTTTTATAATCCAATTTTCGCTCTCATTTTTCTGCTGCCGCATTAAAGCACCAATTTACATACTTATTAGCTAATTTCGTGATAAAAAAAAAAGAAAACAATCCTTATGATAGGCATCAGTACTCCTCGAGAACTCTCTTTATGATGAAGTACCTTTTTTTTTTTAAGCGTTGAGAGCTTAAGCGAGTCGAGGCGAAACACGTAAAGTCAGCAGGGGAGGGAAGGTGGCGTTGGGAGCGACAGCGAGAGAAGAAAAATGCTTTGACGTTGCGCAACCCCTATCACGCACAAATCCCACCTCGGCTTGTTCTCGTCGGGTTCGCAAACACCAGTCGACTGAGTAGAGACGAGAGCGACGACGCTATTCGTGAGTCCACAAGCGTTGCAACGCTTTGTCGTTATATCCTTATGAAACGACGTTCTTTCGCTTTCCTTACCCCTCTGCGCCTCTCTCGCTGCTGTTGCTTGCTGCAGCCTCGAAGATTACTGCACGCCTCCTGCCTCCGTGAGAGACTCTCTATGTACACGGGAAACAGGGGCGTCCAGAAAATCCGCCTACATCGACACGGTAAACGTGAGAATACATAGACCCCCACAGCAAAGCCCTAACTATGAACACGCAGACACAGACACACGCATACAGACGGGAAGCTACGATGCTTGCCGGCAATATGAAGGGAGGGATGCCCTCGTTGCGTGAGCTACGTATGCAATTGAAATAAACCGAGTTCCAGGCACCCAAGAACTCTTTATTAGAATTCCCAGACGTGCAGACGTGTCTGGGTATGAGATACTCTCTAACACGAGGCGTTTGGAATATAAAGGGAATGATTAATTACCAAGGTCTCTCCCCCGCCCCTCGCACGTAAGGGCTCGAGAACACGAATATTAATTATGTAATTATCAAAACGCATCGTCTATCCACTTTTTCTCGTTAATTACAGAGGGAGCAAAACATGGTGTTTTTTTATATTTTTTTTTTCTTCGCAGAAACAAAGCGGATGCGCTTATCCTCTTGATGAGAAGCGAAATAACAAATGCTATGGTGATATAATAAAGTGGATGCATGTCAGCATTTCGTGCGAAGCTCGATGCAGCCCGGATCTGCGAGAGAGTTAAATTATAATTGAATAACCCCGCGCGTGTCCGCGACATGAAGACGACAAGGAGTGTATTATTAATGATCCGCTCGAAATGCTTCGGGCGAACGAATTTTCTGGGATGTGTGAGAAAAAATGAAACGATTCTCGTTGCAAGAGCCGTCTGCGCGAGTTTTACGGGGGAAGATGATACTTTGAAGTTTTCACGATGACGCGAATGAGTCTTCTCGACTCCGGTCGATCATAACCTTCTCCACTCTCTAACTTGTCAGACTTTGTTCGGAAATAATTTCATTCGTTTTGAAGTCACCAAGTAAGTATATTTTTACTTTCTCATCCATACGAAGTATGAAAAAGAGAAAGTACTGTAATCGCGAGAAAAAAACACGCCAAATTTATGGACTCAACATGATCAAATGAAAAAAAAAATCTTTTCTCACTTTTATCCTCATAATTGTGCCCCAATCTATCATATTCCATGACCCAAATTTTTTGCTGAAAAGTACTTCAAAAAAAGAATTTTCCACAGATGTCTGTCCGTCTGTACGTACGTATCAAATTTTATGGCGTAAACACAATAACTTTCCGCAGACATTTTCTATCGCTACGAAACTTTGAACATAAATTCTATATGCGGAGTATGAATTTGGTATTGAAATTCAGAGTTTTCCCTCCGCATTTACTAGTTATTTACCAGCGATGTGCAAAATTAAAAATTAAAAAAATTTTAAATTGCCATAACTTATCAAAACTTAACTAGTAAATGTGGAGGAAAAACTCTGAATTTCAATATCAAACTCATACCGCACATGTAGAAGATATGTTGAAAGTTTCACAGCGATAGAAAATGTTTACGTAATGTTATTGTGTCTACGCCAGAAAATTGTTTATCTGTCTGTACATATATATCAAATTTTCTGGTGTAAATACAATAACTTTGTACAGACATTAATAAAAACTATGAAACTTCGTACACATGTTCAACATATACAATCTGAGTTTGGTATTGAAAATCAGATTTTTTTGACACGTGAAATAAAAAGTTTTTGAGGTTATACAGACATACACAGTTTTTATCACATACACCATGTTTCATTGCAATAAAAATCATCCTTGCAATAAAAAATCAAATTGTGAACTAAAAATGTGCACATTACATTTCTCAATAACATTAATAAAGAAAAATAAAAATTACGGAAAAACATCGCGAACTGTCAAACTTTTGCTATTTCTAGAGGTAACGTCTATAGGTCGATCTTCAACCGCGAGAGGCGTGATCGACGCCAAAAGTTCGACTCGCCACCTATGATTTGTTACATAATGTTCAAACATTTCAGCGGCAAACGCTGATTGTAAGCGATCAACAAAATTTTAACAAAATTTGAGTTACAATTATAAGGACATAAATATCAACACAATACTAACTTCACGCCATCAACAACTCGGATGAGAAAATCACGAATTGCTAAACGCCAGTAGCAACTGCTTCGTGTCCAATTTTTTTTAGTTTATCTTTTGTTTGTCTTTCTTTTGCAGTATCAATCAATTTTATCTTATTCCTCCCGCAACAGACCCCCCCCCCCCCCCCCCCTTATTTTCCCTCCCCTCGCAATCGAGTAGAAGTTGCCTATTTAAAACGCCGCGATTGAAAAATCTTGAAAAATTTTCGCCGTAATGATTCCGTTAACCGCTAAATTTGACGGATGACAAAAATCGATAAAAAATTTGGAATGTTTCATCTTATACCCCTCCGTCAGCACACTGCCGATTTATAGGCACAGTCGACATTGGAATATAAAAAACATGTCTACAACTTGAAATTTTTATTTATAAATAATTGTAGTATGTACCTTAATCAATAACTAGACACCTTATGGTCTAAAAAAGTACATATACCTCATAAAAAAAATTCCTTAAAGTTCGAACTTCTTCGGAAATTGTTCTTCGAAGAATTTACGATTGTAAAGAAAAAGAAAAAAATGTCTCCGTCACTCGTTCATATTGTTGAAAAACGAGTTCAATCGATCCCGAAAAGCATGCACCAGGCGCGAGACTAGGTTACATGTATTGATTGTTCTTTCTATTTTTTCTTATGCAAAATGTTCTCGACAACGAGAATCCCCCGTTTTAGCAACGGCGACGGGTCGCCGTGGCAAATCTAGCAATCAACGTGATTAACACGTGTGTTTATCGTCGTTTGTGTTTTCTGTTACATCGTTACAAGTCAGAGAGCCATACACAGTCGGAAACCCGACGTATCCTTCCGGAATCGAGACTGTGAGGGCTGCAGGAGTGGGGTCTGTATGCTCTGACTGTAGAGTCTCGCGGGCGGTCGTCGCATCAAGGGCTTTCTCGTAGGATTATCGATCGTTTCGTCGAGATACCGGTGAAATAACGTGCAAAAGCGGAAACGTCTATCGCCGGGTTGCGATAACGGCGAGACGGCGCAGCCCGGCCGAATTGCACACACCGATGCGATCACAATGTTCATGTATGCGTGTACAGTATACCTAGCTGTATATAGATACATATATATATATATATCTTTGGTACCTCGATATCGATTCGCTCTCAGCGTCGGTACTCTCGAGAAGAGCAATTGTGCGGCATCTCTGTTTAGTTCGAGGAAAGGTTTTTGAATTGAGATAGAGATGAGAGAGGAAGACGCGAGCGAAACTGAAAATGCCCCGTTTGGAACTAACAGCTCGAAGTGATTGTCGCCGTTACACATTTCGCCCTCATAGTCTCCCTATCTACTTACAATATTACACCGTATCTCCTTCTCTTGGACTGCGCACTTCGTAACCGGATATAACTCATATCTCAACGCTTATTATTTTCAGTTATCTTTCCGTTAACAAGCAGTTCTCGTCACATTATCGTTGCTTCTCGATGAGAACAATATCGTACCGGTAGATAAATACGGCGCATTTACTTTTGTGGTTTGACACTACGCTATCTTCCGTTCTCGTTTCCTCTAAAGCAACGGGAGACGAGAGAAATTTCTCGCGAGTTTCAAGTTTAAGAACAAAAACCGATGTTGACCGGAAAAGGTCTGAAACTCCTACTCAATTCTATCTCGTGTTTGTACGAACGGAGAAGATTTTCTTGATAGTCTGGGTACGACCTTTTCTACTCGATGCTTTTCTTTCGGATCTTGCGATCTACTCGCCGAGGAGAGATCGTAATTCGACAACTCGGGAAACTCCTTCATTGATTTCTCTTTGAATTCATTTTATCGTGTCGTACATTAACAAGAGATTGAATGAGGAGAAGGCGGAAAGTATAAGTGATAGAGTGCTCCATCAATAACGACAAAAGTTTGGTAACATTGCGAATTTCGTAGATAATTCATTACAGAATTTTTAATCATATTTGCGGGATAAAAGTTAACATTTTTTTTTTTTTTTTCGAAGATGAATATCGGTTCTATTACTATCGTTACCCATCGCGCAATATCGGTTACCCGCTACAGTCGATGGAAGGCGAAAATAAAGTGGAAGGCAAATTCTCGATAAGGAAGAATAACCGATACTAACGAAGTATCTGCTATTTTTTGCAGGGTTAGTTATTCTGCTTACTTGTTACGAGATGAATTTGCGTCAAAGTTGATTTCGAGTGGTGGCTTACGTGATATACCAAGTTGAATTTTTTTTATACATTATTACGCCGCGTATTATCTTATCGCGGGAAATTTTTTAAAAGGATTGGCCATCGAGCGTCCAAAGTGTACGGTGAAAATTTTTATTTTTATTCTTCCCGGCGATATTAATTGAATGAAGAATACTATTATTATTGTGCCAGACGATCCGCCTTAATCCCATCGCCGGAAGGAGTAGTGAATATATATGTATATATAGCTCGAGCGTAGATGTTGTGAATGTTACCCCGCGTCAGGGCGTCTCGACGTCTCGTGGATGAGAGTATAAGAAAAAACCCTTTTGGCTTCCTTCACTTCGCGTTCCACCCTCCGACGAGCCTTAAGCCCCGACCTACCCCGTCGTCTGCTTCCAGCATTACGACACCCTCTTTTTATCCGTTGCCTCGTGTATTTGCCGCCGAGGGTGAGCGAGAAAAAAAAATGTACTCCGATCTCGAATCTACAGTGATACTACGCAACTGCTACATATTAATGTCGTCTCATACCTCGTGGTACAACCAAATTTACGACACATAAAATACTATATTTTAGTGATTATTATTTTTCGTCCGCACTTTTCATTTCAATTTTTTTTATTCTATTCTTTTTTCGAATTCAAGACGCTTCTATTGTATTTCTTTTTTTATGAACATTTTTTGTTCATTTCGAACAGCAGCTACACCCACAGATGTTGAGTTTCGCGAACTGTAAAAATGTATATAGATATAGTAACGGGAATATCTATCTACAAAGTCGCTTGGCGAACGTTTCTACCGCAGCGTATCTCGCTCTCTTCCATTTCAATTCGTCGTTCTTTGCTGCTTCAACTTTTTTCTTTCTATTCTTATTTAAAACTGGAGCGTCGCCGTTCTCTCCTTCGTCGTCGCCGTCGCCGTCGTCGTCGTTCGGGACGTCGCCAGACCCGACGGGACTATCTCCCGCTGCTACGGGCACTCTACTCACGGATGTTGGAATGAAAATAGGCGGGGAACGGCGAACGGAACCATAAATCAGAAGTCAGGAAATGTTAATTTATTTTCAGGAACGATCGTCGGGCGTCCCGGAGGCTACGTAGAGGATCCGGTGACTTGCTCGGCGGGATAACCGTAAAGCCTCGACTTGCAGGGGATACCTTAGTGCTCGGCGTCACGCGAATTCAGCAACAGCCCCTGTATTTCCACGATATCAAATACCCTCTACTAACTGTAACTACCGTTCTACCGAAGCTTTTGTTTTACCGATCTCGTCGCTACGCAAGCCATTTTTTACACCTGTAACCAGACCCCTGGATCCTTTAAAAATATAAAATTTTCGTAATTTTACCATTTCGAAGCGGCGAAAAAAAGGGCCAAATCTCTCCTACAATGAGAAATATAATCCGAGGAGAAAAATTCTTGAAATTTGATAAAAAAGAAAATGCACTCGTACGCTCAGCGAACGCACTAATTCGCCAACTTTTCTCTTACATTTGAAACGGTAGGAAAAAGTAGAAAATCCCGGTCTGAAATATTATGCCGTTTTTTTTTTCACTGCAACCCTCTCGTTAATTGGAGGAAGAAATAATGACCGAGCAAATAGACTCAACCGTAGCACAAGTGAGAACGGAGTTTAATTTACTTCCTCGAGGAAGAGGTGCGGGGGGTATCGAAAGATTTCGCGGGTCTCGAGCCGCGTTTCTCGAGGGTACTTTCGCCTCGGGTGATAGATAGAAACCACGTGAGAGACCGCGACGAGAAATAGGAAAGAGTCCAGTAGCATTGCCGATCGGCGCCCGAAGCTTTCCCCATAATTCGCCACGGCAAGTGGAAACACGCGAAGTCCGAATCAATCACGAGCTCAAACAGAGAAGCTTTAGCTTTTAGTACGAAAAAGCTATAGCCAAGCCATGTGTAGCTCGACGAGTTTAATGTTGGAAAGTTATACTACGGTGTATATAGTGGACGATTGGAAGTCGTTACCGTGGGTAGAGTCGTCGTTGTGGTTTCTCTCGTCGCGTGAGAGACCCCCGCAGGTTGAATATCCTCCCGGCGGGGCTTTGGTGCGCGGCGTCGACGTCGACGTCGACGTCGACGATTTTCACACAGGCACCGAGTCCATCGCGGTCTGTACGATGGCGCAGAAATCGAAACGGCGAGCCTGACAATGGGGGCTGCAGCGCGCGGCTCGCATCGCCCGTATACTCCCCGTAATAAGGCAAATTTCTTTTTGCATCGTTTATTACCATCGTAAAGCCGGGGACGAGCGAACGGCGATGTTATTCTCTCTTCTTCTTTTTTTTTCTTTTTGTCCTTTTTTTTTTCTTTCTTTCTCTTGGCGTAAGCGCCTATGTACCCGCGGGCTCGTGGCCGACGTCGTTAAACTCGCGTTACTCGGCGTAAATCGATTCGAGACGCTCGATATTACTCGACGATTTTCATCGGTGGTAACGACCGAGAATTCATTCTTCTCGCTCGTACTTGTAAATCATTCTTTTCTCATTTTCAATCCTCTTTCTCTCTCTCTCTCTTTTTCTCTCTCTTGAAATGTATCAATATTAGATTTGTATTTTCATTCGTTGTTCGGAAAGTTTGATCAATCTTTCATCGGAGGCTTTATCGAAGGGAAATTAATGGAAAAAAAGTAATCGAACGGTATTGTTGACATTCGACACGTTTGGTGTTCGTTACGTGAGACACGAGCTGAAAAGCTATCCATGAGAAACTTCAATCAAAGTCAATTGCCAATATTTCGTTTAACGTTGGGCGAAATTTACTATCGAATTCGTGTTCGGCGTGAAAAATTGCATGGAGAACAATATTTTCACACCCTTCAATTTTTATGGAAATTTTTCTATACTCGATGGCTCGGAAAAAGAAAAACGGTTTTATTATTATTCCAAGTACCCTTTCTTGTATATTTTCCCCATAGAACACAATAGACGACGCGATTTTTTCCGATATCCCGATTGATGATAATGCAAAGATCGCTGTTCGAAAATACAAAAAAAAAAATCAACGAAATTTATACATTTTTATCACGCATCGTTCAAAACGCTCATATACTGTTGTAACGACTAAAAAATCAGTTTCGCTGGCCAAAAAAACAATGTAGCTATCAGGAACCAAAGAGAATGCATAAACATCTTCGTTGATACCTATCGATTTTTCATCAAAAAGGTCTGACAAACAATGTTCTAATTTATGTGCTCACTGAACCGATCCGTAATGTCTTAAAAAACTCAGTGACTAGCAATTTCCGTGCTGTTATAATGAAACAGCACGACGAGAAATAGCGTGTTTATGGATAAGGAAAATAAAAAAGTTCAGTAATTAAAGAGGCGTAGGGCGGCGAACGTCGAGGATGGGCGAAGGATTTAAGCTACTTGGCCGGAACAAGTGGCGAGAGAGAGAGGCAGAGAGGAGGTCTGATGCGGAAACATCGCGACCAAAGTCGAAGCAGCAAGAACCCTGTGGAAAACGGCATTCCCAACAGTTGTACCAGTAGTGGTCGTAACAGCCGCAAAAACCGTTTGAGGATCTTATAATCCGAAACGTTGAAAGTAGCGGGTGTGCGCGACTGGTGTAATTGCAAGTACGAAACCACCTAGAAGTTTGCGATGGAATCTTCGCGATAATATGCCGTACCTACTGTCGAGTCGCGCGGTTAGTTCGGAGGAGAGGGATAGCAGTTAAAAGTACGCTTAGCTCTCGTGAGAGCGAGTCGTGTAATAAATGCCCAAAGCTAGTAGAAAATCTTGCAAGGTCGACGTACCCGGTGACCCTAAAGGCTCTTTATTTCCTTGCCGACGCTATATGCGAAATCTCCGAGCGATTATATTATACCATTCCGTACTTTGCTGTCTGCATGCAGCAAGAGCTACAGCTATAGCCCCGACTCTGTTTCCAATTACGATTCCCCGGTATCCCTACCGCGCTGCAGAATAAAAGAGATAAAAAAAAAAAAAAGGAAAAAGGGAGAAACCGAGAGAGCGTGGCAAAAAGTAGCTTCGAAATGAATTTCGTCCGGATGTTGCTCACAAATGGGTTCACTGATCCTTTCGACACGTTGCCCGAAGCAACGTTGTGTGTAAAGTTACTATCGTCTTTGGAGCTGTCGAAATGTATTTTCATCCTCGATCACATATAGTCATAGTCGAATGTTCACAGAGTGGAAAATTTATTAACGAACCAGCGATCAGTTTGTTGGCGCGTTGATGAATTGATGAGAATAAACCGAGAGTGAGAGAGAGAGAGAGAGAGAGTGAGTGGTGACGATTCCCATCGACGATATTTACGGTACATAGATCAGCGTTGTGTATCGCTAAAATTTTTCAAAGGTTTTTTTTTTATTGCAATTGTTTCAACAGAGCGCAAAAAACAATGAGAGCCTTTTTTTCAATGCGTCGTATCGACGCGATCACATTGTACCCTCGACAAAAAGTTAAAGAATGATTGCGAATGAAATCTCGATTTTCGTGAGCAATATGCGGCGACACATGCTGCCACTCGATCGTGTCCGACCGTTATACGGCTATATCCCTTACGCAGAGTTAATACAGGACGGTCTGACCCCGTCATCAATTTCTCTACTGCCACAGTGTGCGAAACCATTTACTGTGGAGCGTTCATCTTGTTGCTAGGCTACAGGAGCGCGAGTACGTCACCGGGAGAGTACCGATGGACGAAGCGAAGATACTAGTAGATAAGGTAAGTGCCGATCAGACGCGCCCATTCACCATCGGGAGAGAGAGAGACAGAGAACCCACAGATAGATTGGTTCCAGGAACATCACGTACAGTTAGTTATAAACCTTCTTGGTGTGTGCAATATTGCTCTAGCGACCGTACGCACGATGTCCCGCAATCATTCGAGACGCGACACGCGCAACCCCCAATCTACTCTATTACCCAGAAATTCACGTTAATCGACCTACCAATTCTCTCATTTCCGGTTAACTCGGGAGACAGACACACAGTAACGTATAGCTATCGAATAAAAGGAGTCGTTCATGTATATCTATGTACATCTTCGACTTTCTTAGGATTGCAAGAAAAAAAGAAACAGGCGAATCATATTTGCACAGCGAATCCTAATTCTATTTAATCGACATTTACAATTATCATCTACGAGAAAGTCGATTAACCGGTTTCGGTTTTGTCATAAACGAACATTTTTAAATGCCGTATAAAAAAAATTAGAAAACAATACGCAAATTGTGCTTTGCAACTTATTCCGATGAGCTAATCTAGTCACCAATATGATCGAGAAAAATGATAAGGTATTACATGTATTTAAATATTTGTGATGACAAAAATAAAAAAATTAAATGATATTTGACTCAAATTTAAAAGAAACAGTGATAAACAATGAACAATGAGTAAATATACGTGGCAAGTTTCACCTTGACAGCGTTCTCAAATTGTAGAGACTTAATGTATTCGCGATACACACACATGCAGTAACATGCATCCAGACCTTCTTTCTGAATATGTTCTCCCGACGTTTTAGAACATTCTGAACATACTTTCATTATAATCTCGAAAAAGGCATCAAATGTTCACGAACACCAAACTTCCTCTACGAAGAAGCAAAAAAAAAACGAATGTCTGATCTAAAATGGATGTTTCCACTGTTTTATACAGCACTGTAATTACTAACACTTCTGTATCTACGTTGAAAAAAAAAACTTTCATATCAGGTTCGTTGGAAATTTTTGCAGATGCAATCAGCGTGGAAGGGATCCATGCAATGGGAGAAGGATGCGAAAGATGCTAACGGAGATGCTACCCAAGCGAGTTTGATCATCAAGTTCCGTTTCCACTTCGTTGCAACTCGCTTCAGTTTCTCTCTCGCTGCTTCTCTGTTTCTCTCCATTACGTTCACAAGGGACGCTTGGTAGAAGTAAACAGCGTGCACGCAAATATATATACATATATATATTCACACATTTGCGTGTCGGATAACTCTACCGTATAATATACGTTGAGTAAGATATCTCATGGTACAAAGTTCGAGCAATTTCTCAAACGTTAATTTCGCCGCTAGTCTAACTCTACCGTCCTCTCAGTAGTTTATTTATTAATTTTTTTTCACGTGGCACTAACATTCGCATTGCCGTAATACGCAACGCAATGCAAAGCAGTTATTTCCCACAGCGTCTATTTCCATGGTTTCCATATAGCACTTTATAATTGAATTGTCTACACTTTGTTACTGAACCTATTTCGAGTAAATGAACAACGACTATACGATACAAACATTTTGCGGAGGAAGTATTTCTCATATACAAATTACCGAGTAAAAACAGCTTTCAGCCATTATATCTCGATTCCTATATTATTATTATTCCGGATAATAAACAGAATTACGTCAAAATTTGCAAAAGCTGACTCTTGACTGACTGTTGACCTACAATTGCGATGCGAGAGATCCGAGTTCATTATACAGGATGTTTCAAAAAATTTCAACGGAACAAACTTGACATTTTTTAAAATCTCGTTCGTTGCGAACAAAAAGCTCGACAAGCGTTCCTCGACATAGTTGCAAATTTTTCATTGGCTAAACTTTAGATCGCTAACAGCTTAAAAAAAAAACTGTGAGCTGCAAATAAGTTTGCTATGGCGAAAGTTCGCTCAGTTTCGACACTCGAGTGTGCGATTTTTTTCCGTCGTTTCCGTGCCGCTATATGCAGGAAGAACGCCGAAGCAAACGTTACCTATGGCCCGATGTACCGTGTGCGAAATTCGCTGTAAACTCAGTGAGAAATTGGCGTCATGCCTATGGGCGATATTAACCGAAGCGTTCCGTCGTCCAAGCTCTCCGCTTTTGTGACGCGCGCGCGGTCGGGTCACGGGATCTGCTTCCGAGTGCACAGACGGATGGACGGATGAACACACGAGGTCGGGCTCTTCCTCTTCTCTACCCCTTCATACACATATACCCCCCCGCTGTGTCAAGAGCGTTATTGCACGTTTAACAAGATTTACGAGCAGGCGTTCGAGTAATTCGATTGATATTGTTTTCACAGGTAATTAACTTACTCTGTCTACCCGTGACCCATCCAGAGTGCGCGCCTCGCCTACGCGTAAAATTGTGTACGATCGCAGCCCTTCGCGGTTCTCGCAAGGTTCAACCCTTTTTTAATTATTTTCTCATTCTTCCTCGCCAACGACATTATCTAATAAACCTACCAACTCTGCTAGTGGAGGGCAGCAAAAAAATAGGCACGTGGTGCAACGGGAACAAAACACGAAAATTGCAGAGAAGACCGGTATTAAATTTGACAAAACAATTGAAAAAAAAATACAAATTGAATTTGCAAATCAGAGCTTCAATGGGCATCTTTTTTTCCAAACACTAAGGTAAATTTCAATTAATTTTTTTTTTTTTTTCTTTTTTTTTTTCAAATTTCTTTCATTGATTTCTCTTTTCCTCGGGCGCCCATTTTCCCCTACTCGCCGGTATATACTGTGGGCGTTTTATAAATACGCTTGCCGCTTCTTCGTTGCTATTTTTTTTTTTTAACAACCCCCCTACTCTCGACTTCGGATCCATCTCGCGTCGTATTACTCGACAGTAATTCGTTTCCGTGACCCAGTATCCCTCGACGAATATTACACGTGGAAATTCGATCTTAGGCTCCGTGTTCGCATGTTATACTCGACGGTAGTCCGTAAAACGTGTTTAGATACCATTCGTACGTAGGAAAACGCATCGGCGGGGGGTTAGAGTTTCGTAATGCGTTTTGGGATCTGTTGAGAGGAGAAAAACCGAGTCGACTTTCTTTCATCACGTGCAGTGAAAGGATGTTGAGTTGTTGATGCTGAGCACAGCAGGAATATATATATGTATATAAACATACATGAGATGTATACGCAGGAGGGCTTACGCCGTTTATCGGAAATACGATAAGGCCACCCTTCAGTCCCCAACGACAACGACGTCTGGCAAAGGTCGGTGGTAGAAACTACCCCGGGGTTTCTGCGGGTAATGTGGCCGTGGCGTCGACGTCGGTCGTACCGACCGTGGGGGGGTTCAAAGAACTCTATTTATAACGACGGGAGCAACACGCTCGAGTATCGCCTGTTCATGGACCTGGAGAGGAAAGAGAGAGTCGAGTTGCGGAGGATTGAAAGAGGGGTAGCAGCAATGTGACATAAAACTCGAAGAAAGTAGGATGGAGATGGAGAAACCTGAGACGAGGCGAGGGAGAGAGAAAAAAGGACACCCTTTACTCAGACTGCATCAGTAGCTGCTACCTACGTTAGCCATATATAAGCTGTATATCGAAATGCCGGTGACCCCCTCTCCGCCCCCTGGAGAGAGAGTCTTTCGCGGAGTAGTAGTCGATGCTGCGCTCAGCCGGGTGAAAGCTCGTCGGTCTCTCAGGCTTCAACACTCCTTCCATTCCACTCTCTCCCGCGTCTCCGCTCAACCAAGAATAATATTCCCGGGATATAACGAGATATAGTGTGTATACTATGATCGCAGAGTGAAACTGACCTATCGGGTGGAAGGTTTGCTAGGGAAACTATAGGGAAAAGTGTAGTAAGCCGGGTGAACTTCGCCGAGTTTACCGCACAGAGCTGAGACGAGAATGCCCCGAAGAGAGGAGGGCTTTTGCCGTGATAAAGCCCGGTTTCCCCTGACACTTGGAAAAGCCTTCGAGTTGATATACTATCGTTATGCCCGAAG
The DNA here is from genome assembly GCA_934046635.1 of Buathra laborator. Lineage (NCBI taxonomy): Eukaryota > Metazoa > Arthropoda > Insecta > Hymenoptera > Ichneumonidae > Buathra > Buathra laborator. Next base: position 17,898,536 of record OW203892.1, read on the forward strand.
CCGCTCCGAGTTCTTCTGCCGTTAATGTACTTTCTGAATATGTATCTGCGAGAAGCTTTTTTTTGTTGTGACTCGGACGCTTCTCGTCGGTTCTCGTCGGAATATTCGTCATGTAATTTATTGCGTTCATGGCAACGCTTTCGAAATCTCGTTTCATTAACTTTGTTCGCGTAGCGTTTGCGTGAATTCGAGAATCAAATAACTTTCATAACTATATGGAACATAAAAATAGGAGTTTGTTGCTCTTTTTTTTTTTTCAGGAAAAATAAAAGTTCGGAAAAAGAAGTCGTGTTCTGATTTATAAATTTGAAGGCAGGATGTCCATTCGATTACCGATATATACATAAATATACGACAAAACTTACAAACATTAGAGATTGTACCGAAAGGAATGCACTTTCCTGATTAATGAACGAGAAATTGATTTTACAAGTTTCAGCATAAAAATTTTTAAGGGGTTCATGTTATTTTTTTTATCAGTGAAATTCTTTCTTCTATATGTTAGATTATGGAAACGCTACAACGAAATGGCACTCGTTATTTTTATAGTCCACAAAGACTTGGTGACTATTTCGCTTTCTATTGTTCTATTTCGGTTCTATTTCGCCTTGGCGTACACATTTTTGAAATGCATTGCTCCGGCAACAAAGAACGATCGGACACGTGTCCGACGAACTATGGTAAATAAACGAATCGTCCAAAGAGAGTGCGAAACTGACAAGAGTTGTTTTTTTTTTAATATCTTTTTGCAGCTGAGTAGAGCTTCACCATTCGACCTTATGAAGTGCGAGTCGGTTTTCCCGGGAGACATGAGAGGTGTGGAAGGAGCGACAGCGAGGGGTATAAGAGAAAAGCTCGTCGATCGTAGGGGCCCAACGGATCAATCGGATGACGGTTATACACCGAGTGATAAAAAGCTGCTGTGACAGGGGACACGCGTATAACCGACACACATAGATACAGAGAGAGGGAGAGAGTAGATCGAGCTGCTGAAAGGCGACGTACAGTCGACACTCGGGACGCCAGAACCGATCAAAGCGATCGCGGAAAGTTCATTCCAGGCGAACCAACATCGGGATACAAAGGTATAGACAAGATCGACAGAAAAAAATAGCGAGTGCAACAGTGTCATAGTACTTCGTAGAGGATTACCAGCGCGTATACCTACCCAACAGTTTTTAGTTTTGGATTCAGTCGGCTTTGCAGTAAGCCGACTGAATCCAAAACTAAAAATTCATCACTAAAATTAACCTAAAACATCCCAAACAGAATTGAGCAAAGAACGCAGTTGGAAAAGGACGACTGCTAAAGAGTCCTTTGTTCCAAGGTTCGGCTGATGCCACTGTATTGTACAACGAATCAAATCACGAGCTCGAAGCGGGTAACTTAATTGCGTTGCACAAGAGGTGGCAAAGCTTGGTTCCCCAACTGCATCAGTTTCCCGAATGGATACACAGAGTTAGCTGGAGCGAAGCACGTCGCGTAGTTCGACAACATCCCAAGAACAATATGAGGTCCTAAGGAACACGAAGCTTCAGCTACATGGTTTGAACATTGGGGGTTTACCGGACGTCAGATCCAACATTACCCGTGGCGGTAATGTTGTTCCTACTGCTCAGGGTTATCCCCCAGCCTACCCTGGGGCATCCACACCCATTGTACACGAACACTCATTCATCCAATCAACGTAAGTGAGTAACATCGGGGATGACGGGATACATAACAGTGTTGAGCTCAACCTACAGAGAACCCGGTATCTCTCCTGGGAATCCCCGTTAGTACAGAATTCGAGTTCAAGGGAGGGTATTTCGTAAAGCTCAAAGATGCGAAGCACGTGGTATGCTGTTGAGTAAAGCTTTCAAAGCTCTCTTGCTTCCTCTGTCTTTTACTCGCATCGTTGCCGAAGAAACAACAAGATGAAGAGAGCGAAGAACTTTCACATCTTTCGCAGTCTTCGGAAGTTGACTAAGGCCGGTGTAAAGCTAACGACCCAACCACTGGGGGTGCTTCGCGTGGTCATGAATGAAGTCGGGTTTTATTATTTCTTTTTTTTTAACTATGGATTCTCGCATTCCCGGATGGCGTGTACGAGCACAATGGGAGTAACAACGAAAGGGAGGCGACCGGTGAGGAAGGGAAAAGGAGAGTCCTCCAAGCGAAACAAATGGTAACTATTATTGTCACTATTTGTCTCCATCAACGTGGACGTATTTCCACTCACCCTGGAGAGCGAGAGACGGGGATGAAAACCCTGGGGTTTTTGGGTGCAACGCGCGCTTTGAAATTTCACGGAAATTATTCGTTCGCGAATGAGAATGAGGGCTACAACTACCGGGAGAGTTTCTCGAGTTTTTCGGTCTATTCATATTCACGGTCCCAATGTGCAAACAATTCTATCCGTCAGTCGTAGAATAATATATCACAATGTACAACTTATGCAATGCATGATGCAGGTTGCGAAAAAAAAATCGAATAACGACTTTCTATAATTCACAACCCTAAAGAAGTCGTTACTGGAAACATAGGCCAACAGGGTAATAGTCTTTTTGTTGCCGACTCGATGTAGCGGATAAAACAGTTCGATAGTCGCGAAAGCCATATTATACCCCCTTCTGGAAACATTAAAGTTAAATATATCTGGGAATAATACATAGAAGTAACAGCTTTACAACCCCCAAGACTGTTCGATAATCGGAAAGAAACTCCTGCCCAGTTAAAAGTATAGCAACGATTTGCCAACAGTTCGAGCGAATTTTGTGATACAATTTGTCATATACGATAGTCACATTATTCCATAGCGCCACAATCGAAGGATCAGTCAACTCTGGAACTCCCACTGGTAAAAAAGAACTTATTTTCGTTCCGCATCTATTAGGAAATTGTTAATGCAAGTCAATTTTTAATTGAACTTCCAATCGATGAAAATGCACCTTAATCAAATGGTCACCATCAACGACCAACAATTGGAATCTGTTAGAAATTTATGTACCAATCGTTGGCGGATTAAACGATTGAAAATAAAAGATAAATGGAATGCGGTAAAATAAAGTGAAGGGTAGTGTAAGTATATCACGAGGGATGGAGGGCAGTACGGTTATCGACTCTTCTGTCCCTCAAACCACCCCCTCCCACGGCAACCTCATACCTTTTTCGTCCATATACTGGAAGCTCGTACGAGAGTTTGCATACTCGTAAACGTAGCTTTCATTACTGGCCAGGTAAACTGTATGCAGTGGGCGTCGAGGGGAAAAGCCGTGGGGGTGTGCCAGGAGAGCTCAGCAAGCTCTGTGATCCCGGGAGGGGCTCAGGGAATTTTCTATCTTTCTCTGTCTCTTCTACCAGCTTGCCTTTCATTCCGTCTCTCGCTCTACCATTGCATATATATAGTATCTGTAGCTCTTTCTCGTTCGCTCGCGAACTAGCGGGCGGTTGTGAAGTGCTGCTGCTCCGAGGGTGGTGTCTGAGGGAGGGAATGACCCCGCTCGCTGGGGTCAACCGGTGCACTATGCCAGCAAGCAATACTCATAGTCTCTCTCCGACCTATGTGTACAGTTTGGAGCAGCAGCATAGTCTCGCACCGTATATACCCTACACACACACCCACATACACGCACCATCAACCCCCCTAAAACACATATGCGAAACAACCAATCGGGCAAATAATAGTACACGTAAAAAATTTCCAACTCTGGCTCCCGTGTTGCACATTCAGCGAAAACCAACTATTCCACAACTCTTTTTCTACGATGTTTATGAATACCCCTGAGTCCAAATATTAGAATTGCACCAATTCTCATTACCGCTCCATATACAGCCTCTTTTTTTTTATTATACGTTTATTTCACTCGAGAATTTTCTCGTGCTGGTTACGAATATATATATGTTACGTTATACATTTTTTAGGGTACACGAAGTCGATGGTAATCGAGCTATTCGCATTCCGCGACAATGGTAACTACGGTAAAATGTACTTCTCATCGAAATTCGATACATTCGCGAACTTTCGGGAAAAATTCGAAGTTTAACTTCGCGAAGTGGCTTTGGATATTTATGTGCTAAAGTGGCTTTCTATCGACTTTTTTTACATTTTTGACAATGTGAATCATGATGCCGTCCGTGTGAGATGCATACATATATGCATATTTGAAAAGAAATATCGGACGAAACGATATGATTCCAGTGTCGTCTCTGTTGGATTCTCGAGTCAAAACCAACAAAACACACTATTCGCATTGTACCGGTTTGCCGGGCTTTCTGCCTTATCGTAAAATGCTTTTGGGAATAAGTGGGACGCGCTCGTAGATTTGGGCGAAATGGTGTGTTAGTCGACAATCTCTTCTCGTGTTTTGTATCCGGAAAAAAATGGGTAAAGAGTCTGTACAGTAAAAAAAAAAGCCACATCTACAGAAAAAATTTGTTTAACCCCAAAAAAAAAGGTAAAAAGAGACTGTGGAGCAGAAAAATAAGTAAAATAAATCCATCCATAGAAAGTATTTGTTTAATTGAAATGAATGTGATTTATTTCTTTATCTCAAGTAAATATCTAGTGAATTTTACTTCATTCAACCCTTTGAGGAGAACGGTAGTATTTATTTACTGACTTATTCACGGTACTATTTCCTTTCAACCGGCTGAATGAAGCGTTGAGAAATTAGTACGATGTTCTTGGGGTGCCGATGCTTCCGTGTGATAAAGTTATGCATTCTTTACCCCAACTTTTATTACGTATAGTAATAAATTATTACTTTCATTCACCCTTCAAAGGCTAATTACGTATACGCGATACGATGCTTCAAAGGGTTGATGAAATAAGTCAAACAAATCGTTTCGGCTCCTGTGAGCGCCGTCGATTTTATTCGTGTATATTATATGGAGAGAAAAAAAGAGGGGAGACGTTGCGAATATATGAATCATCGGTGGTACAAAGAGGGCTCGGCGAGAGGGATATAAAGAAGGAAAGTCATACCACGCGAAGAATAACGAAGGGACATTCAGTGGGATCAAAATCATCATCGGATGTTCCCAGTCGTGTGTCTAAGCCTATGAATGGAAAGAGGTCGGATCGGGGTCGAGTAGAGTTAACCTTCTCTCTCTTCCTCTCTCGTGGATCGTTCTCTCTTTTTCTCCTGGCGCAGTCCACGCGAGCTTTAGCTTTCGTCTCGCTAGAGAAAAGACTGTGATTCCTCCGCGTTCCAACCGACAGGCCTCATATTGATTTTCGTTGAGTTAAGCTCAGTCAATGTTCATCAACGTTTAATACATCGTTCACGATCGGAGCGTTCGTCTTTATATCGTCTCGCAAATGTAATTCAATAGAGTAAAACCTTCATGGAGCACCAATCCCGCCAATGCGAATATCTTTTGTTTTGTTCTATCGTGACAAATGATTACGATTATGGAGCGCCAACCCCACCAATGCGAATATCTTTTCTTTTGTTCTATCGTGACAAATGATTACGAATATTCGACACCGGTCAATCTTCGTTTCGTGACTTCGTTCCAGAAGCAATAACGTCGTAAACGGAATGTTTCCGTAAGGTAATCGAAGTCTCGGAGACATGGATACAACGATCGGTATATCAATCGGCCAACGGGCGAGGAAACTCGACGACGACGACAGGGAAACGAGATTTTCAAGCCACCGGCGGAAGTAGAGAAGGTGTGAAAGAAGGCCAAATCCAATCCCGGGGCCTACGATCCGATATCGACGAAATTATCACGACGAGTCTTAATACGGCTTGGGGGGGTAGAGATGGTTTTCCAATAAAAGAAGTTCGTGCTCAATGCCCCTAACGGGAATAGCACACTATCTCGACTCTCACGATACTCGAACTTGTCGACTTTTTCGCCTCTTTACGATTTTCATCTCGAGAGACGCAAAAATCTAAATTCTTCCGACAGCTAAACTGCGTTCTCTCCCGATTCTCATTGGATACGACGAAGACGACCGTACGACGCAGTCGCATCCGCATTATTAACGTAATCAGCCACTTCATTAGCGCTAATTAATCCACGAACCGGAGTGACGACGCACTCGTTTAACCTGCTATCTCACGCGAGCTTAATGTCGCCGTGGCACATGCCCCGGTGTCTCGTTTACGTTGTAGTATCACGTTAAAATGTACAACAACAAAAAAAACACATTAATACCGCGTCCGGACCGCCCGTCCAGGTATTCCGTGGAATGCGCTCTTATAAAGAGTTTTTTTCGTTGGTTGGTAAAATAATGAGTAACGAAAAAAGGGAAAGAGGCGAATTGGGAGGAGTCGAGTGGTGCAATAACATCGTAATAATCGATGAAATTTGGCTACGAAGCCAACTGTACGAGTTTTAAGGATCCTCGTGTTTAACGAACTTTGAGCATCGATGCTTATGAATAAGTATAAACTTCGAGCGGAATTGGGCATTCATTCGAATAAAAAAATATTTTATTTTCTTAAATTTTGAATTCCAATAAAAATGCTTCTCCAATATAAATGGACATTTTTTTTTAAGGTAATTAATACATTTTTTTTCCTAATGTACAGCGCATCTTTTGGCTATATATTGGTGGGAGTCGTCGGGCGTATTAATTGACTTTCCAATTTTTTTTACTTTTTCGCGTTATTTTTTTATTTGCCTCGCGATACCATTCAAAGAATTGACTTTGTAATCGGATTTGTTAAAAAATTGAAAAAATTAATAAAATGTATTGAGGAGAAGAAAAGGTGATGACAAAAGTATAAACTCACCGGTAACGCTGAGAAGTGACATGATCGAAGTATTATCAGTTGAGTGGATCGCGCACTTCCGTATCGTTTCTCTTCGTATACTATTTCGCGATACACAACTCCGGAGTCCGTAGTAATCGTAGTATTGGTAATAGATATTATATATCCTATTAAAATGTGTCTATATATATATATATATTATCAATAAATATATATATATATTTATATCTTCCGATATATTATCGCACGTGAAAGTGCATAATGCACATCGAGAGAATTTATATCAAAGGAAATATTCTCTCCAGGGGATTTTCTCTCTCGCTCCTCTGTTACATCCGGCAGTCGTATACCCGTAAATCGATTTCTCAGTGAGGAAGAGGGAGTCTCGCGTGTGTAGACGTATATGTCTGTGTATCGCCACCGCCGCTGCTGCTGCTGCAGTTTCTTCGGCCACTGCACCTGTTCGGCGTGCAATCTTTCGTTTTTATTCTTTCGATCTTTCGAAAAAAAAAAAAATACTCTTTTCGAGACCCAATCCCCGATACGCAAAAATAGAAACGACAATTAAGTTTATCTATTCGTATCGATGTTGCCGGCGTGCGTTGCAATGATCGATGCGAATCCACACGGCCGCACGTTGGCTGCTATATATATATATTTTTTTTTCTCTTATATTTTTTTTCGCAGGTCAGATGTTATTTTTTCCGTCCACCGAACAGAAAAATATGCAATTTCCTCGTTCCCCTCTTCGTCCTCTTCGTTCTCCTGTTCACCCTCGCGGATGCGAAAAAAAAAAAGCACGGAGCCCAAACAACGAAGAAAAGTTTATCTCGCGCTGGCAAGAATCCTCCTGCTTCCCTCCCACTGCTTCCCCGGCGACACAATAACAGTGTTTTATAGTGTATACTATCCCTCGTGCACAGACCCTCCCCCCCACCCTCGTCGTCGATGCTCAACGATGGCTCGTCTCAACCTTCGAAAGTGTTTCTATCTACCGGTCACCGGGAAATTCTGAACTGCGTGTTGCGCGTCTCACATTCACTCGCAATTTACCACCGTCAATGATATTAGTGTATATCTGTTTTTTTTTTTTTAATTCCGTGTTTTTTTGCGTTTATTTTTTTCCTCGCAATATCGATTATTTATTATTCAACGATAATTAGTACGGGTATTTTTTTTTTTTTTTTTTTTTTCGTATTGTTTCAACTTTTTACGACGATACAGTTCACTTTCGACGAATTATATTTATTCGTTTTTGGTTTATTTTGTATTTTTTATTTTTTTTTTCCGGTTTAACACATTGTCGTTTTTTTTTTTTTGTTCGGCTATATTACTCGCATTATATGTTTGGTATAGTTATTTTCTTTTTTTTTATGGTTATTTATTGTTATTTATTGTTATTATTATTCGGTATATGCGTGGACGCCGACAACGTCACCGCAGCGTGTCGTCTATACTATATCGCGGTACGTCGCGATATATATCGGTAGTGAACGCTATACTACGATGATACTTCGTGCTCGCGGTGACGGGCCAACGTTTTTTTTTCTCGCCTCGACTGCCCGACCGTTGTGACTCTCTTTCGTGAATAAAAATTTCCCACTCGCAACGACATCGACTCCGCTCCCTCTTGGTCACGCGCAACGAGCGCAACAAACATTTGACGAGCCTCCCGTTACGATTTTTCGTCCACCACGAATCCCGACACGTCCCGCCCGATGACAGCAAAACGGCACAATCGTCAGGGGCTTTTCGTACATCGAACTCGTGCCGCTGCATCTCGAGATCAAATTTTTACGAATATTTTCCTCGTTCATTTTCCCCAAATTCTTCGTTAATGCGAAACTCACGTTCTTTCGTAAGGAACGAGATACGTTCGTGTGGCTTTTAAACGATTTTTCGTCGTTTTCGAAACGTGTCATTGAATCGTCGTAGTCGTTCTTCGATGTATCGTTCTGCCGTTCGCAACTCCGACGCCGGTAGACGTCGTGTCTCGATACTATTCGAGAACTGATTGTTGTTATTATCATAGCAAAAAAAAACCGTTTTTCCTGCACTCTTCGTCTTGGCGTCTCAATTTTTCCGATCTTCGAACTTTGTATGATTCTATTTTGTTTTTTTTTTTTGTTTTGCAATCTCCCTTCAGTTACTTCTTGAATCGTCAGGGACGATGACGCGACAGACCCAACCACCGGCACCGAGAGACACTCGACTCTTCGTCCGACAATATCATAGCAACGATTCCCGATAAACGGCGTTTTTTTTTCCCCTCTGTCACTGTTCGTGCGTCTATTACCCCGTTTATCTATTCACCTGCGAGCTCGATACTCGTCCGTGTTCCGTCACGATACCATCCGCCAGCGCGGTAACGTTCCCCACCTTCGTCTTTTTCTCCTCATTTACAGTCACGAAAACTAACCTCATTCACGAAATTAATCAAAACTACACCCGAATTTAGTTCGAAACTCGATAGGGATATTCCGATTATAAACAAAAAAAAAAACGAATAGATTTGCGAAAAACGAGTTTCGATTAAGATTATCGTATTTTCGGACGAACGAAAAAAGGAAAATTGTAAAAAAAATAAATAAAACACTCACGCACGAGGGTTCGAAACGTAACGCGGCAGCTCTCGCCGGATCTAATACGGATACACACCACTCCGCGTCTCGTAGTACACTGTACTACTACTGCCCGCTACTGCCGCTCTTCCGCTGCCGCTGCTGCACTCCCACCTGCGTTACGATCGTTTTTTTTATTCTCGTCCGAACTCTCGATTCGCTTCCTTTTCGACCCTTTTTCGTTTGTTGCTATCGATTTACACTCGCGTACTTATCGTTTTTTTTTTATTGTTTCGGCAGTTGCGAATTAACTTTTAGATTTCTTTTTTGGTCGTTATATATACATATATATATACGGAGATAATGCATTAGAATGAAATTCCGGGTTATACCGATACGCGAACGGCGCTCGTGTCCGCCGACCAAACAACCCGGAAGCAACGGGAGCTCCGGGCTTTACAGCACAAATATAACAAGCCCTGTCTGCGCACTCACTTCCGTTCCTTGCACCTCTCACACGATACTCTCGTCTGTGTTTTTTTTTTAAATCTCCTCGCTTTCTCGCATTTATCAAGATTTTCCGATTTTTTTATTTCATCAGAGCCTCTCGTTGCTCTCGTGGTTAACGTTGCATTCGTCGTGTGGTAATTTTTTTCGTCGCGATACTGTTCGCCAAGTATCAACGTTACTGGTTTTCGTATTTTTTATTTTTTTTTTCGCGATATTCGGTTGCACTTGCAACGTTACTTCCTTCTTGCGAACGATCCCACTGACGAATCAGCAGGTGAAATGAGCCGACGAAGCCGTGTTGAGGAGACAGGCAGCGCACGCACGAACCGTTGGGACCCCTCTGAGCGCGAATGTTGCAGCACGATTAATAAACGTTGTTATATTCGCGGTGAATGATTAACCGTTACGTTAAACGCGCGCGAACAATATTCGGCCGGCCCGTTAATGTATGTGTGTGTGAGAGAGGGAGGAGAGAGATTTATTTTTCGACCGAGAGAACGAAGTTTTTTGTTCACTTGAACGTCAAACGTTGCGAGCGTACGCGTACTGGCCGACGTCGAGCACTGTGCGAACGGAGACGCCTCCGACACGCCGCCGCCATCTTGCTACGTCAACGAAGGACTACACGCCGGCGCCGGCGAGAAGGCACGAGCGCCAGACCCCGGAATATCACGAAAGCCTTTTCGTTCCCTCGTACCCGCCGCGCCGGATCCCTTTCGACAAAATCCCCTATACGCGATATCGTGCCGTCTTTCTCAACGAGACTACGCTGTGTATATATTCGATTGCATCGTACATGCGCTGAGCTTTTGTTACGCGCGTGTGCGCGCGCGTGTGTGTGTGTATGCGCGCGCGCGCAGGTTTTCGTCAGTGCACACGTGCAACACTCGGCCGACGGTTATCGATGTGTTTCGCTTGTTCGTTCGTGTGTGCATGAGAGTTCGCAAGTGCAAGAAGGTTGTAGGTCAGTGTATGCGGAGCTCTTCAATACTCGATTGTGCATCGTGTACACGTGTGTGAAATAAACGGTAACCGCGATCGCGGTGGGGTGCTTTCGTAAAAACCTTGATAATTCATTGGCACGGAAAAAAACGAATTGAAAAAAAAGGCTGTGACTCAGACAACGATGGATAATTTATATATATCGGAAACTCTAAACAAGAAAGTTGATTGCATAGCCACTTGATATGTGAACGAAAAGTTTCTTGACCACGTGATGTTGAGAGCTTCGCAAGTAGCTACGAACCATAAACGTGCCGTTTTTTTTTACTACTCACCAGATGACCTTTTTTTCACAATAATTCATCGGAGAAATTTGATCTCGTCATTGCACTCAATTTCGTTTAAATATCGCCAAAAATATTTTAAAAAATCGTCTCGAATTCTTCGATTTGGTAAAAAAAAAAATATATTCGCGTATCCCGTGTCTCGTATTAATTCAACTTGATATGCGAACGAAAATCATATGTTACGATCGCCCCGAAAATTTTTTCGGTTCCACAAAAAAAAAAAAAAAAAAATGCTCGTCTATACGGGGGTCTCGTATAAATTATCTCGTATATCTCTCGGGAGACATTATTGATCGAAAATCCTCGTAAGTTTTGCTGCACGTAGGCATCGTTGCGTATGATATTCCTGTGTACTTTACTCGGTATCTCCAGGAATTCAAAATATTACGGGGAAAGGGAGGGGGGAGGGGGTGACCACGAGTACGTCGACGACGATATAGAAACAACGTTTTCTCCTTTGGCTTGTTGTTTAGTATTCGAACGAACCCGTGGCTACTTTGCAGTTGCGAATAGCAGTATGCACACCGTATAGTACACACATTTATGCTCGTCTGTAGCTTATGGCTTTCGCGTGACAAGTTGCCGTAACGCTAAGGGTAAACGAGCCGAGCGGTTCGCGTGGTATTACACACGCAACGTCTGGAATTCGAAGCTCCCCAAGGGGTAGAGGAGCCGCGGCCCACACGAATTCGCGGCAGGGCTCGGTATACACATATATATACATATATATATACGAAGGGCTCGGCAGAGAAACTCTGGTGGTGGTCTATGGATATTCTACTGATGAAAGTAGCATTATGGATGGATGTGGTAGTTGGGTATAATAACGATGAACCTCGTAATAATGAGTATACCTCCCCCCCGCCCACCCCCTCCCCTTCCCCGGCTTACCATACTGTACAGCGGGATGATAATATGAGTCACCGCAGCTTCTCGTGCTTCGACTACCTGCCCTATCGTACATTACAACACAGTAACCGATCGAACGGTACATCAGAGACGAGCAACCATTCTCGTTCATTACTACGTGCGCCATGGTGAACCCACAGCATAAACTCACTAATAATCAATCCGGACTTCGTAGCTTCCACGCAATTCTGGAATAATCTTTTTTCATCACATCGTCTAGACGGCACGGAGATATATTCAATGTGATCATCAACGAACGATTTTGTCGTTTCAACTTTGATTTTTTGCACAGCAGTTAATATTGAAAATTCAATTAATTTGGAGAAAACGAAAATATCGTTTGTTTCGATTCTTTTGTCGTTGCGCACATTTTTTTTCGACGTTATTATCGAATGCAGATAAATAAAACAATATATAGATTAAAAAATTCATGAATTTTTTTTTTTTTTTTTTTATGTAATATTTAATATGCATACGTAAATATATGCATGTAAATAACTACGCTATATACGGTACGGATAGCGTTATTCAATGGTAAATATTTTATTTTGATAAAATCAAAACGTGTTTTTTTAATAAAATTTATACGATTGAAAAAACACGGAAAATTGCAATTTTGTAACGAAAATTTCACTGAACGTTAAAAAAAAATTAATAAAAAAGTCGATTTTGCAGAATCGAAAATTTTAACTTGGATAGTAAGCTGTCGGGTGCAGAACTGCTATTGCCTTTTTCCGTTCTCGTTATGTTCCACGTTTTCCTCAACTGTTTGCTTTCGCTCGAATTACCGTCGGAGCTGAGGAATTCAAAAAGTCAACCCAAATCCAATGCATAAATCCATAAAACCTCTTCGAATATCCCGTATATTTTTTTTTTTTTTTTTTTTTTCTCGATCTTTCGCATCTCGAAAGATTATTTGACAACATATTAGATTACATGGCGAATGGTGCTTTGACGAGGTTCTTCTATATCCGGTTACTTGATATACTACAGATACGTTTACTTCTATCGCGCGAGAAGTATTTCACCATTGTTCACGCGTAGAATAACTTCTGGCGTTCCCGGGATACGATTCATCGCTGCTGTAACTACCATGCTGTGCCGAAGATATATCTCATTGAAATGCATAACGCGTCGTATCCCTGTGAAAACCGTAACGTTTCGCGATATTTTGCTCACGTAGACACAATGCAACTCTCCTGAAACGAGGAGGAGTGGCGTACCCCCCGGTAGCAGCGCCAAGCAAGTGTGTCTGACGAGTTTCGACCGCTGCGCGAGGGGTTGCCTTCCGTTGCTTTTTCGTTCGGAGGACTCCTCCGGTCGAAGAGAATAGGATAAATAAGGGTACAGACCACCAACACTCCAAACTATGGCCAATAGCTATTCATAACGATATTATTTCTTCGCTCTTTTTTAATACAACATGTTGAGTAGATTTATCGGTTTTGACCACAAAACCGGCGATCCTTGTCTGTCCGTATGCCTCTTATCGATACTTGTAAATTATTCGTACAAAAAAAATGAAAATTTTCCAAAGTAAAACTTCCCGACTAATGCGATCTATAAAAAGCTTAAAATCATTTTATATACTAAGAAATAGTCGCCGATGCAGTTAGGATCGCGAATTACGTTATTTTCATAGAATTCCGATGTCGATTATCGATGCAACATTACGATGTCGACATTTTTTTCCAATTGTATTTAGAGTTTTGTAATTTTGCGAAAACTGACCCGAAATTGTTAGAAATTGATACATTTTCCTTAAATTGCGTCGACATTCTTCGGCGTCTTACTGATAACTGGATAGTTTGCTCGATAGATACTTTGCACAACTGTCCTCGCCGTTTTCCTCGCCTTGGAAACAAGTCTTTCGGCTCTAATGGAACGCTTTCGTATAGACGTAGAGAATGCAGATGTACCGCCGTAGGCGTAATAGTAAACGTATTATAAAGTTGAAGACATTTTCTATCACAGCGTCCCACGCTACGGGAGAGAATTAAGTCGGAAAGTCTCATCGGGAATAACAGAAACCGATGTGTGCATTTTGTCGCCCACACGTTGCTTCTCCGTCTCATCGAATTGACTGACTCTCGCCGTCTCGCGATGCTCTTTCACGTTCGATTTTCGAACGAATATACATAACTCCACTATTGGGAGAGTATTAGATCGTTATACGGCTATCTATACGAACGCTACCGGTGCTTCCGGTACGTAGATCTTCGTTGCGCTAATATCACAATCGGGAACACCGTTCACGTTCAACGTACCGTAGACGTGGGTTGCATCAACGTCGACATTTTCGAAACGCAACGATGACGCAGTAAGTTCGATAAGGTTGTTCACGTGGACCGAGTTATGCGGCGACGAAACTCCGACGTTCGCGCTTAATAACGTGATATAGTCCGTAGCAGTGGTAAAGGTCGCGACTACGGCTCACGAGAGATTCACCCACAAGGCAGAGATTTTGATATTAGTTTATATTACAAATAGTAATGATAATAATAATAATAATAATCATTATTATTTATAAATATAAATAAAAATAAATAAATGAATATGAAATTGTAATCCGATAAGTATTGCTCTTCGATAAAATAGATTTTCGCTTATCGGAAACAGTAGAAAAATAAATAAAATAAAAAGAATCAGCTGGTAAATTTTTTTTTTGCTTTACTAAGAAAGAAAGGCTTAGCTAATAGTTTTACAACCCCGAAATGTGTTTTACGAGGTCCGATAAGATTAGCGTTAAATTTCATTTTTTTTCATTTTTTTTTTTTTCACGTTCCGACAATTAATTCATTTTTAATGTTATTACGAACTCGTGCATCGGATGGGGTTGTAATAGTAATGTAAATTGTCTGTGCGAGGAGCAGAAATGAATAATTAAATCGTAAAAAAAATTACGCAATGCGCCTAGAAAATTAATATCTTCATTAAGCTCGCAGACACAAGTCTCTTACGATAGCTACGAAAGTTTCGGATCATTTAGCAAGAATATTTGTTCGCCAGGGGCGCATCGGCGAAGAGTCAAGTAAACGGAGAAAAGCTATGCCAGTCTCGTTCGTCGCTATATCAAGCGTAATAAAACACGGGTTGAATTCCGTGCGAACGCCCGCGCGGAAAAGTCGACAAACTGAACGAGCGATAGCGCACACGTGAATCGTGTCCTCGTGTCTACGTGAGAGCTCCGGCTAGTTGGTCATAAAGCACCGAGGGGTAGAAAGAAAGGAAAGAAAAAGAAAAAAAAAAGATAAAGAAGAACGCGAAGGAGGTGTGAGAAAGTCCGATGAAAGTTGAAAATAGTGAGAAAGCGAGAAAACAAGATAGCGAAGCTACAAAAAAAAAAAAAAAAAAAAACGGAGCCGACCGCGTATCCGCGTACCCGGTATCGACCGTTGAGAAACATTAAGGCGTAACTCAACACCATTTAATGCGGAAATGCCGCGATTCACGCCCTTCCGTTTCGGAACCGTCGATATATATATTTCGCCACAACGTACCGCGGTGTGGACACAAAAGTAAAATTCATAATGCTCCGCGACTGCACACGTGCGATACTTGCGTGAATGCAGATGTACCGGGGGTACGAGACTCTTGTCGATCTCGTGTATGTTACCCACTCTCGTCGCCTCTCCGTCGTTTCTCTGTGTGTATCCTACCTTCGCTACACACGCGTTTGTACGGAGAAATACGATGTGTCTGTTTATCAATTCATTCGTTTCGCTCGCTACGGGATGACTGACGTTTAATCCACAATGCTACACAGCGTCACAGTACAATAGATTCAGTCGTTGGAGTTAAACTACGGAGAGAACATAACACGTTCTCGTGAGAGCGCTGCGACGCAATAAGATCTTACGAACGCGTATGTGGCGGTTGATGTATTCCTTGTAGTTATTGTTCTATAGAGTTGTGGTATTAACCCTTTTAACGCTCTCGGGGAATACCGGCTTTTCCGTTTATATGCTCCGGTAGAATCTTTACGAACGTTTTATTAATGAAATGCCATTGTACCCCTTTATTGAGATACGGACCGTAAACTGGATGTTGCGGATCTTTTTACTTGAAGATTGAAATCATTAAATAACGAAGTTTCAACGCGGCAGCTAAATTCAATTATTTTCAATGCTAACACTCTGTTGTGTGTAATCAGAGAAGGTTTTGCTATGACAAAGGATATATATAGTTATTTTCAACATATTTTAGACCGAATGAAATCGGAAGTTATGTATCTTTTTGCCGTGGAAATTTGCATCGTTAACCCTCCGTGGGCAACGTGTAATTTTGCTAACTCAGCCGGCAACGTACTTTTTTCTGCTTCTATGGGCCGTCAACGTTATCAAACTATTATAGCGCTAAAAAAAATCTGAAAAAATACTCGTATTTTTTTGAAAACCTCAAGAAACTGTATCAACCATTATACAAATTGTTAAGATATACACATCAGACGAGTTCTAGAAAAAGAGAGAGAGGGAAAAAAACATTATAATCGAGTAGACCGAAGAAGAGAGAGATCGCGTACGACGGACGACGGCATCGATGCTTGACGATACGTCATTCGATTGTTGCCGAAAATTACCGAAAATTGTAACGAGAGCACCTGAAGCCACAAGATCGTCACTTCTGCGGCACTCGTCGAACCGACATGAAGCAATTCGCATTCTCTACTTTCCCGATCGGAGAGCTCATCGATACGAACAAAACATCGCGACTGGACATCGCGATTGGCAATTGCATTGAAGAATCGTCATTCGACATCAACGAGAAGAGACGACACTTCACGAAGGTATCGACGTTCAACGACGAGAAACGCTCCAAGAATCAAAGGTCGTGATATTAAAACACAAATCTCTCTCTCTTTCATTTACCACCGATCCGGAGATCGTCGCTTCTCGATGGTCATCCGTTACATATATCTGTATATAACGAACTCGTGTTTTTCGCAATTTGTCGACTAAGTCGAAGAATATTTTTTCATTGTAAATATCCGATTCGCGGTTTCTTTTCTGTTCGTATTCGCCGATTAGCTTATGCCATTGTAAGTATATAAATTCTTTAATTTCGTCTTTCGAACTTATAGTCAAATAAATAATTGTTCATATCGTATTTTATTTCTATATTTTTTCACCGGTTCGTTAAAAAATCGAACTCTCGTTTTGATTCATATTACGAGTTGAAATTCGAGCGAAAATATTGGCAAAACGTTTGTGGGGTTAAAAAAACGTAAAATCTTAATTCGCGACGAAAAAAAAAGAAAAAAAATCTGCGAAAACTCTTATAATTGAGGAAATGTACTTCAAGAATAAAAAATACCCTGAAGGCGTCGAAGACTACGCTCCGGAACACCCAGCTTACGTAAGATAACTTTGCCTTATCGGTGAAAGAAACTGCACCCACGGGCAGCCGCGGTTGTTGACGACCCACGCGCGACTTCGGCAGCCCGATACTCGAAAATGAACTGTAAGATATCAGCGTCCCCGAGTATGCAAAACCCTATTACCACGAACTTCTTTTTAATGAGAATATCCGGACCGCTTATAAGTTATCTTAGAAAAATATAAAATTAAATATTACGGTAAATTTAGAAGTATCGTTGCATAAAAGCCAAAAGTGAGATTCAGAGAGAATATCAAATACTTTCAATGGGATAAAAATCTGAAAAAAAAAAAAAAACTAACCATTCACAAAATGCTAAGAACATCAATTTTACATAATATTAATTCCAAAAAGTTATTAACAAATTAGTTTCAATTTTATAAAAAAAAAAAAATCGAAAATTCGAGATAATTTAAAAATAAATGTATATATATTCAGAAAAATGAAAGAATCAATTTTTGCCAAAAAAAAAAGTTAGTTTACCGTTAAACATCCGTCCCACCCGTTAAACAATTTTTTCTAAAATTAATTTGTTAATAACTTTTTGGCATTATTATTAGCCAAAAAAATGTTCATAGGACCTTCTATATGACAAATTTAAAAAAAATGTTATCCCATTAGGAAGTATTCAACATTCTTCGTAAATCTCACATTAGGCTGTATGCCTAACACTGCATACACTTTCGGCTTTCGCTTTTGGCTGTATACACTTTCCTTGATAACATTAATCTCATTAACGCGATGGCGATCGGCAAAATCGATTGCAATATCGTCAAAGACTCAATTCAAGTTTCGCGATCGCAGCCTAACGTTGTGTCGATTGCGGAGCGGCCGGTCGGAATCGGCAATTTCGTAAGATTTGAAAAATTTATAGGACGATATCAAAACCTCTCGTGTAGGTCAGAGGAGAAGGATTACGTGAACTAAGTCCGGCTACTTATAAATTAATCGTTTGCCGGCCCGGGGGTTGACGGACGTAAGTGTACCAATGGTTACAGGTCGGTATTGATCAGACGCTATAGCGGCTGGTTAAACTAGCATCGCTCGGCTCTCTCCCTCCCTCTCTCCCGCTTTCGTCGTACAAATGTACGGGTTGCAACTCACAGTCGGGCCTGTGACCGATTCTCGGATATATCCAACCCGCTATATATATATATGTATACATAACGTGCTCTATGCACATTTGCCATTAATAGTCCCACCCCGCCAAAGGGTAGGTAACCATCTATTTCTGGTTTTCTCAATACTCGCGAGAATTATTTCAAAGCTTATATATATTTTCGCTTGATAGATACGACCGATGATGACGAAACTCGTGCATAACACGACAGCGTCGCGTCGGACATCGACCACTTCTACTTCTGGCGTCTGACTCGATTCGATCCCTCACTGACCCCACGTCTTTCTTCAATGCCTCTTTTACTTTACTTTTTTTTTTTTCTTTTTTTTTTTAATCAACCCTCACATGAATATGGTTTCGAGGTTCGCTCGTGGAACGGAGATATTATGAAATGTCGGCTCGGAGAAAAATGAAATTGGGAAGACGTGGCATTTTTTTTAATCACTCTTGTCGCAGGCGTCTTAAAATCTACGGGTCAATAGATTTTTTTTTTAATTAAAAGACGGACTACCATTGTTCCTATACATTTACGGAGGATATTTCATGCATTTTTTTAATGAAAGTAATGAAAAATATTTTCATTTTTGTTGTTAAGTTTGAATGGATCATTTCTTTTCGGGAAAAAGCGCTTATTATTTGATGGCAGATATATCGACCTTCTCTGAGCCATTTGTCTCATTGAAGAAAAATAAAAAAAATCATTGGTTCGAGATATACAAATACGAGTTGATAACTTCGCGGAACTTCATTATCACCATCACTATACGTTCCGTTAACTTTAATTATTTTTTTATTTTTTTTTTTCATCGACCTTTCGCTTTCGAAAGGAAATGGTTGGGATGGAACCACTGATGAAGGTCCAAGCGTTCGACCGAGCAGATGGGCAGAGGGACGTTCGCTCGAGTGACCCTTTTTTTTTACACGCGCGCTAATAGTCCGCCAGTACCGGTAGCAGGTAACGGAGATGGAACATTTATAGCAACTCTCTCTACTTCCGGGTTCTCTGCGAACGAGCAAAATCTAAACGGCTAAAGGTCTTGGAACGCCGCGCAAAAAGGATAATCAACGACCTTCGGGTATTAATTGAAATTATAAGAAAATTCAGACATCAGCAACATTACATTCTCCTCACGATCGTGGCGCAGCGTTCATGTTGTTAGGTTTGCCTTTTTTCTCCGCGCGACTGTTTACTCGATTTGTATGCTTTAAGAAACGGGTCAACGCAATCTATCGCAAAAATGTTTATAATCAATCTAATTTGTCGGAAAATTTAAATTTACACAAAATAATATTCATTATGCTGAGGCAAATACTAAAAAAGTTTTTTTTCATTCTTTGAAACATCCATAAGAGTGATGAATCGAATAAAAAATCGAAAGTACTTTTCGTTGAAAATAAATCAGTATAGAAAAAAATTGAAAAAAATTGCAATTGAAAAAAAAATTAAAGTACAATTGATTTTATCAAAGAATGATATTGATGTACGACGAAACTACGGAATAGTGTCGATGAATAAAAAAAATTGTGCACAAGATAGAGTTAAGAATAAAAGAAAAATAATTATGACGGTCCCTTAATAAATGGAGTTAAACTGATAGTTCGCGCCTTTTGAGCTCTCAATACTTGAAGATTCCACAAAATTTGTAAAATAATCCCTAAATTTCTAAAAATAATCACAAGGAAGTGATATATTTTTCGTATCTAAAAGATGATCAACGATAAAAATGTAATCATTGTTGTATAAACATCGTTACGCCGTTATCGTCATCGTCGTATGATTCTTTGCGAGATGGATAGAATTTACGCAAAATATTTTTTTCTCCGCGAACCTACGTATTTAATACTTACTACACATCGAATATGAATTCTTTTAGCTAAAAAACTGAAATTGCAAACAAAAAAACGACCCATTTGAATCATACAGAAAGCAATGTGTAAGAATTATGCGAACTGCCTAATTTCTCCTCTAAATGCTGAAAAACGGAAGAAAAATAAAAAAAAAAAACGGAAGAATGGATCGGAACGGAATAAATAAAAGTTTCGCTTTGACTACGCAATTCTCATTAATACCATTTTGGTGCAAATCCTATACTGGAAACTGACCGTCCCGGACGCGTTCGATATCCAAGTTCAGTATCGCTTCGTGCCTAAAGAGGTATGTAATACCCATTCGCGCATTTTTAGAATAGTAACAATCGAAACTTATACTCATTGAGGATATATAGATGGTGTAAATAATGTACAACTCCTCCTCGCCATCGCGTCTCCGTTGCTCGATCGATGCTACTGCCGCACGTGCGACGATCGAGATACAATGTAGAGGACAAAATACATAGTTATAAAACATTCGCGTATAACTGAAAAATCCTATAATTCTAAGTATTAATTAGAGAAAAAATTGGTCGAAAAGAACGGACTAATGACTCGAAAGCTGTATGATGTTAGAAACGACCGGACCGTTCCTAAAGCAATAGAAATGAAAATACGAAAAAAAACTCACGAGCAAATTAAGCGATCGCATCTGTGATTCTTATGCTTTTGTGAAGATTCAGTTATTATATTTATCGTGATTCTGAATTATCGACGCAATGCTAATTATCGCGGAGCATTATAGAGAACTGATCATTAAAATAACAAATTAATTAGAATAAATGATACTTCTATAAGAATATAAAAAGTTTTGCTTCGATGTAACCGACTACCGTCGCAAATATTTGTTTTGCTATGAAATTTCCCAAACAGATTTTTTTTACGAATTTTTTTTTTTTTTTTTTTTCATCGCGAGAAACACTAAAAATTTCATATTTATTGTTACATGCAGGAAATGCCGCGAATGTATCCGGGAATGAAAAAATTAATTTAAAATAAAAGGCAAGAAAATCGTAATCGCGATGTATGAAGAGTCGGCAATAAATAATAAGAGTCCAAAATGCAAATTGATGCAAAATCGATGCAATTGATATCGAATAGCGGTTGCTGTGCTCATTTTGCCCGATGAAAACTGTTAATTATAACCATGCAGTCTCGTGTCGGTTCGGACCATTTATCCTGCGACATGATTGAGAGCTCAATGAAATCTGACGCTCTACTCACTCGTAATTTCTCATTCTCGTGTTCGCCGCCTATCGCGGGAACGACGTCGATGATCCACAGTCACACGGCCGCGACTTCCGACGATTTCTCTGACTTCCCCAGTCGACAAAAAAAATGTAATGCCGCCGATCTTTCCGCGTTCGTCTTATTTATTATCTTTTCTTAAGTGTCTGCGAATTCACGAGGTAACTGCGAAAAATGGAACTCCGTTAATTTCAAACTCAGTCGCTAATATGTAATTCTCTCGCGAATTACGAATAAGTGCGTCTATAAAAGTCTCCAAAAAGTAACGTGAATAAAAAAAACAGATCTGATACTCTAAAAAATCGTTGATTATTTTTTTCCCGATTGCCGTCAAAATGGTCTAAAAGTAGAACTCGAAATTGAAATTAAAAAGAAAAAAACTGCATGGCTCTTTGAGAGAAAAGTGAAAGAAAAAAAACTCAAAGTTAGAAAATATCTAATGGTTGAATTGTTGACGATTTTTTTTAAATCATAAACAAGATATCCCCTAAGCTGAACGCAAGAGCGACGTTTAAAAAACGGCAGTTATTTTGAATACGTTAACGAAAATGCCCCGAATAAGATTTTTTTATTTATTAATATTTTTCTGTTCAGAATTATCTCCAACGATTATAGCGGAGAAATGTATGTTGAACAAAATTTTTGAAACGTCTTTCGAAAAAACAGTATTCCGCTTTATTTGAAACTATGCGCAGAAGACTCTCTGCGCATCGTCCCCCGAACCCGTATTACAATTCTCAAATTTTCCGATGCGAAGTCTCGAATTAAATGAGTTTCAGCAAATAAAACATTGTATTCGATAATATAATCACCGAAATTAATTAATTTCGTAATATAATATCGATGCGTATGTTGAAAATGTAAACAAACCATACGTCGCGGACTCCGACGGAGTCAACAACACGGTGCCTTGCGACACGTGTCGTTGATATTGTTTTTGTCATGAAGGAATATGCAATGAATTACCTAAGAACGGGTCTGAATTTCATTTCCAGCGGCTCCTTGCGCGTTCGGGAATCGATGGAAATATTTTTTTTAAGTGGTAACACATTATATTTAAAGTAACACGAGAAAATATGCGGAGCTTCAAAGATGCTGCAAGTCGGCGTCCAACATGGCGAACGAATGCCGGCTTTTCGTGCAACGGTCGCCCGCAATGCGCAGAAGATTTTCGCGCACCCTCGTATCGAGCGATCGCGCTGGAAATCGATGATGCTATGCATTTCTTTTCCATGATTTATTTGCATCAAATTAAATGGCATTTGTAAGAAAAAAACATTGAATCTATCAAGAAACTTCGTGGTTGTTGAATTTCGCCAGGTGTCATCGTTAAAAACGTTCAGAATAACGAATAAACGGCGGTCGGAGCGAGGGTCGGAGGGACCAACGACACGGCCACGCGACGTGCGTCGTTAACAACTTTTGTCATTAAAGGATTTGGATTCAAATACCGCAGAACAGATCTGGATTGTAGTTCCAGCGCGTCCAATATACATCGGGAATCGATGAGAACACTTTTTTAAGACGGGAACTGATTACATCAAAAGTTACGCGAGAAAATATTCGGAGCTTGAAAGATGCCGCGAGCCGGCATTCAACATCGTTATGGAGTGAGGATCCATCGGGGCACCGGGGTATGGCACATAGCTATGCGCAGAGGCGTCTGCGCACACGGCCGCTGAAATTTCTTTGAAATTCCGCAACTCTTAGAATATTTAACTATGATACTTCTTAAATGTAATGTAAAAATCAAAATACCGGACACATTATCCGTCAATTATTTAACATGGGTTTTCTGTAAATAGCATTTTTTTATACATAGTTATAACATAAAGTTATGTGAAATATTGATTGTTTTTAATTAATTCGTACACGATACATTTACAGTCACAGGTAGTCACGTATACGTGTAGTCCAGTCCTACGCGTGGCACATGTGTGTCCTTCGATTTTTTTATCGACCAAATTAAAAAAAAATTGTATCAAAGAGGCATAACATTTTTTTTCGTCGTCGAGAGCAATTTGTGTGCCCTTTGGCTAAGTTCCCGAATCGATAAAGATCTATCGTGATTGTCGGATATATCTATTGCGCGGGATAGAGAGGAAAAAAGGAATGCCCCTTAAAAAATGCAACGTGTTATCGAACGTTACGTTGAGTAAAGAACGTCGAAAAAGAGAAACGAACAAAGCTTCCTCCTTTCTTTTTCTGTCGTTCGAAAAGAATAACACGAAAATGTATACATAAATATAAAGCGAGCAACGAGACACGATGACTACTGTACGAAAATAGGAATGGTAAATCTGAACCATCGCATGGCACAGGATTCTCCGACAAACACGACAACCGCATCGATCATAATCTTTCGCCCACTTTTCTACAACTCCAAATAGTATGAACCATTATTATACCCCACCCGGCCGTCGAAAGCATTTCTGGTGTAGTCGTTTTCGTTATTTCGTCGCTAAATCATCGATGAAATAAAAACTTTGGGAATTAATTAAAATCCCTTCAATCTCTGTCGAATTCGTCATTTCACCATTAAATGACCACAGTAGTGTGATTCATTATCGTAATAATAATAATCATGATTATTAAAAAAAAAAAAAAACTTGTCGCGGAATTAAAAATGTGCAATATGTAATCACGTCTCGGGTGTTTCATGTAAATATTTTCTTGAGTACGTAGTACACTTCCATTGATATATTCGTGGTGATAAATACTATTAATTGGAAATTAATTCTCATAATCAGGCTCAGCAGTGGGTCGTATTAATTACGTGATAATTGCGAGATCGCAATTTCACGCAACACGTAGCGCCGTTATATTAGCATCTTTTCAGATTTCTCTGTTTCGTTGTATGCACGGTGTGTGTACAGTGCGTATGACTCATTGAATATTCATATTTGGAGAATTACAGTTACAGATATTTTTACCGAGAAAAAGTCATTTCCGGTTCAATGATTCATACTACAGCTATGAATGAATTTTATTACAGAAAAAAAGAAAACAAAAAACACTTGTTCCGCGTCAATTTTTATTCCCCTGTCGACAAGCTTCGCGTGCCTCGCGAGAGATGGCGGCACGCGCTTCGGTAATCTTCTCAATTTCCATTGCGAGGTGCTCGCACAGATGGTAAAATTCTCCTGTCTCTCGTTACTGGGCACCCGTGCAATCACGTGGTCGTCTACATTCGACCAACGGAAGCACTCCGTTGATACCACGTGATCGGGGAAAAATCGAAATGGCGGACGTATCGGGACGCAGGATCCCGAGAGGAGTCGAAGGACGATAACTGGCCAAGGGCCTGGCAATCGCGTTCCGTGTTATCATTAAATCACTAATATATATTATATATATAAAAGTAAATAAAATTAAATTGTCTTTAACGAGATGTAAATAAAGTGTTTTTTCTTCTCATTGATCTCGTCGACGTTGAGGAACGAGATACGAGGTGACAGCCGGTGAGTGTTATTTCGAGGAAGTGTCAACCAGTCGCGGTCCGTCCGTACAGTGATACTCTATCTATACCATTCTCTCTCGCGCTCGTTCAGTTTCCTCACTCCGTCCATCTCTGTTCTTTATACCTCACGATATACTGCTTGTGTCTTGCGCGCGTGTGAACGAGAGAAAACAGGAAAAACAGGTACGCGACAACCAGGGCCCACGGGGTGTTGCACGACTCGGGTGGCTCATCGCGGGACTGTGATTTTTGGTCGTGTTGTCGTCGTCGTCGTCGTCGCCGTCGCCGTCGAAGGAAGTGGCGCGCGAGCGCGTCCGATTGACCGCCCGCCAATAACCATTTTTATCCGGTCCGTGCGATAATAAAACAAGAGAAAGAAAAGAAACGTAAAAAAAATAATAAAAAATAAAATAAAAAAAACATGCGGGAGAATCGGTGCTCAAAGACGGAATAACGAAGTTGTGGGATAGTGGAGAGAAAAAAAAACGTCGGTGATAACGTGGACAGACGGCGAGAGAGTCCGGGTCGGGGGTTGGGCCTCATCGTGCGTGTGTGAGAAACTACTGTATTGCCTTCGTCGTGTGGTTTAACGTGTGTACGTGAGTGTGGACCGTGGAAGCATGCACCAGTCCCCGAGGGATTCTTGTTCTGTTGCACCGCTACGATGTTCATGCTTCATCGGGATATACAACATTTTAATTTTCAACGAGGTACGTACCACTGATACGCGCGCCAAGTAGAACAAGAAAAAAATAATTGAAAAAAAAACATCGAAATATCGCGATTTCGCGAAATATCATTAATCGAGCGTGAAATACAATAGCGAATAATCTTCGGGTCGTTCCGGCAAAAAAAAAAAGAATTTACTCGACTTTCTTGCACCAACGGATCTCTCACGCATCTTTCGTGTTTTCACTCCTACGGGGGGGAAAAGAAAGAGAGGGAGTTGATAGAGAGGAAAGAGAGATCTCGTTAATTCCACAAGGGGGGGGCCTTTTTCCATCGCTCCACATTACAGTATAGTGTTGACGTTATACTCTCTCGTATGTGTGTAACCGATTTAGTGCACGGGTTATCAACGCCGACGACGAGAAGAGAGAATTGTTCGGATTTCTGATTGGCGGATCTCACCTTATCCGCGCTCACCTGCCAATCGCCCCGATAACTACTACATACCATTAACAGTAGGCGATTTATATACACAAATATTTTTACTCCGACCGAGTGGCCCCGAGAAGCGTTGCGACGAGCTAATGTGTCAAATTCAACGAGCAAATGGCATCGCGGATTTGTTTCTCTCCGTTAACTTTCGCAATCTTGTGGATGTGCGTGCGTTTGTGTGTGTGTGTGTTTTTTTTCGTACATCCGATGAAAAAATTCATTGATAAGAATCGATGAAGTTAGTGCGCGCGTTTTTTTTTTTTCTTTGCACAATTGCCGATTTCTGTTTGAGAGATTAATCACCCGAGGTTAGTCACCGTGGCTGTTACAGCAAAAAAAACGTCTGAATCAACCCTTTTCAGTGTTCGTGTACACAATACTTCAGAGATGAGTTTTCCTTCTCCAAAACGTTCCAAGAATCGCGTTTTCCAGTGGCTTTATTATCAATGAATTCCACTTGATACAGCGAAGTTAAGAACGCATAATCCCCGGAAGTGTCAGTAGTTTGGTATTTCTTTCATTGATAAGCCGCGACGATTCTTTCAGTGTCAGATTACCACACAAACAGCGTGTAGCGCGTTGTCTTTGTGCGTAACAGACGCATATCTCTGAATCTGTGTTCGCCAGGGTCCGGCGCGATTAAAATAAACTCTGGCATTGCGTCAAATAGGCAGTAGAAAAGCTCAAGAGGATCTCGATAACTCTTCTGTCGGACGATGAGACTTCCGTGTGAAATCCGTACCCCTAGAAAATGCCGCGTATGTCCATTCGTCGTTCTAATTTTCATTTCGTATTTTCTATTTCAGATTGCAGTGGCTTCCGATTCGAAATAATTCAACGACGAGTGGAAACGGCAATAACTCGGACTTGCAAGCCATTGAAATTAATCGGATAAAAAAAACAAATATTGGAGAAGAAGAATCTCATTGAGTAGTCGCAGTTTTTTTTTCTTTTATTTCCGTTTCGACGACAAAACTGTATTTCTGCGCTGTGTAACGATAACTGAAAGCGGCGAATAAGGAGAATGCGGGCAAACGTCGCAAGAATAACCATGACAATAGTTTAAATAAGTCGTATAAAGGCGCCGATACTCTTGATTCGTTTTTTTTTTTTCAATTCGCCGCATATTTGTATCGCTGTATCGCCTAAATCAAGTTGAACAAAATACTCCCATTGCCTACGGAATCAAACGACTTCGATCGATCGGCGATAAACTCTGGCTAAGCTATGCTTATTTTTCTATGACAAATGCAGTATTTAAAAAATAAAAAAAAATAACAGTTTTAAAAGCGAGCGAACAAAAAAGAATAAAGATCTGTGTGCATTTGAAGGCGCAACGTTGAGAGAGGGACTCAAACGATGGCTTATTAATCAAACGGTCGTAAAGAAAATTATCGTCGCGTACGATTCTTAAACAATACATAATAAAATATTAGAGTAATAACAATTAAAAGAAAGGACGTAAAAAAATTAAAAAAAAAATAACTACGAAAAAAAGACAAACAGATGAAAAGTAATCGGTGGAGTGGAGACACGAACGTTTTAAAACAAGATGTGTAAAAGATATTTTAAATATTATCATCACTGGGTGCATGCAACGTCAAAGAGAAAAGGAGGCGACGAGGAAGGGGCTGTATTCAAATATCTGATGGACGACAGAGGACTAACTTGTTAACCCTCGGAAGTACAAGGTAACGAGTAACTTCCCGTTTATATCTTCGTTAAACCCATAAAAATGTACTTTATATCGTAATATATATAGAACAGGAATATCCGTTCTCATCTTGATGTTATTTACACGTATCGTGGATAAGCGCGGAGTCCCGTGCGCGAGTTTATTTTTACATCGTCGCTACCGGGCAGCTGTTCGAGAATTTCGTATGATGTAGAGAAAAACAAAATAACAGATACATAAACTTCGTAGTAGTTTCGGAATTCTCAACGAAAGTGGAATGGTCACGCGTCGTAGTTGGATTCGCCGAGATATCATGTGCGAACCGTTGAAAAAATTTATAAAGCAAACTCCGCTATAAATACGAGCCGCGATCTCGATTCCCGAAGAAAATTGAGTTTTTAAAAATTAAAACAAGCAGAAAATCCATAGATCAAAGGCCATAATCGATAGAAAGAGATCGAGAAACCGTCCGGAAGAATGTGAGAAGATTTTGTTTAAAAAAAAAAAAAAAAATTCCAGGGTTTCGAGTCATGGATAGTAGCGTATCGGGTGTGGTGCAAGTATTCGTGGGTGAATGGAGCCCGGAATACGAGGCACTGTCGATAAAAGCTACGAAACAAACGTCGTCAGCGGAGATAGTGCAATGCATCATCGAGAGATTGGGACTAGTGGACGCAACGCTGTCGAATGGTTACGAATTAGCCGAAGTCGTTGGTAATTCGGTTGGACAGGAGTGCAAAGAGAGAAGACTCGGTCCCACCGAGTGTCCGGTCGCCCTGATGTTACTCTGGCCGAAGAGTGCTGCGCAGCAAGAATATTACAGGTAAAACTCATAAAAAAAATGTATCCATTAAAAAAAGAAACGACTTCCACTTAATTTTTTTAACGTATTATTTTCATTAAACTTTTTCGCAGGTTTTATCTGAGAAAGAAACAGCCGGATTATCTTTGGTCCGACAGTAGATTCCCCATGGATCCGCAACTACTCAAAGATTACTTCAACAGATTTCTGTACCAACCGCGCGACAAGGAATATCCGGATCTTTGCCAACTTCCCGATCTCAACGAGCAAACGCTTTTGGATAATTTAAGGGCGCGATTTCTCGCCGGCAACATATACACCTACGTCGGCAGCATCCTCATAGCTCTGAATCCATTTAAATTTTATCCTATATACAATCCGAAGTACGTGAAATTGTATCAGAATCGACGATTGGGACCGGACATACCGCCGCACATATTCGCGATAGCCGATGCCGCTTATCACTGTATGCTTAAGGAGAAGAAGAATCAGTGTATCGTAATAAGCGGCGAGAGCGGTTCGGGAAAAACCGAATCGACGAATTTCCTTTTACATCATTTGACCGCATTGAGTCAAAAGGGTTCGCATGGCAGCGGTGTCGAGCAAACGATTCTCAGCGCCGGACCAGTTCTCGAGGCTTTCGGCAACGCGAAAACTGCCCACAACAACAACAGCAGTCGTTTCGGCAAATTTATTCAAGTTAATTACAAAGAAAATGGAATGGTACACGGGTAAGTCGAATCGATTCCATGGATCCCAACGATTCGATTGATTTATCGGAATATAACTATAAAATAGTAAAAAAAAAAAATAAATTATTATTCATTTGACAGAGCCGTCGTTCAAAAGTATCTTTTGGAAAAATCGCGCATCGTCTCGCAGGGAATCAATGAGCGAAACTATCACGTGTTTTATTACCTGTTGGCCGGCGCCAACGAACAAGAGAGACAGGTATTGCATCTCGAGAGTTGCGATCGTTACAACTACTTGAACAAAAGTGGTTGCTACGGATTGGAAAACATCGACGAGAGGCATGAATTCTCGAGGCTCAAGCAGTCGATGGAGATGGTCGGTTTCACACCGGAGAAGCAACGGAGACTCTTCGCCGTTCTCTCAGCGGTTCTTCTTCTCGGTGATTAATATTTCCATATTCTATTTCACTCTTTTGCTTTTTATTAACACTATGATACGTTAAACATTGTTTCAGGAAACGTTGAGTTTCAGCCGAGAAAATCGTATCACCATCACGATGAGGCCGTCGGCGTGAAGAATCCCGAAGTTGTCGCGATTATTTCGGAGCTTTTGAGGGTTAAGCAGGAAACTCTTTTGGCCGCATTGACGGCGAAGAGGGCGCGAGCATCCGGAGAGACTCTGGTGATCAACTACAGATTACCCGAAGCAATCGCCGCCCGTGACGCAATGGCGAAGTGTCTCTACGGGGCTCTCTTCGACTGGATAGTGCTGCAAGTTAATCACGCGCTGCTGTCGAAGAAGGACACGCTGCGCGATCATCAAGGCAACAGTATCGGTGTTCTCGATATATTCGGCTTCGAGGATTTCAAGACGTGCAACAGCTTCGAACAATTGTGCATTAATTACGCGAACGAGCAGTTGCAGCACTATTTCAATCAGCACGTGTTTCAGTACGAACAACGAGAATACAGGAGGCAAGGAATACGGTGGACGGATATCGGTTACAGCGATAATTCCGGTTGTTTGAATCTGATTGAAGGCAAACCGAACGGTCTGCTTTGCCTTCTCGATGATCAATGCAAGTTAGTAAAATATCTTCGTAGTTTCATTCACAGATGACGAGTTTTACGCGAGTTATCGAAGGAGTATTGTATTACCTTTGCTTTACGCGTTATGTTTGTGTGTTTTTATCGTCGCCGTTACAACAGCTTTCCCGGCGCGACGAACGAGACGCTGCTGCAAAAATTCAACTCTGTACACAAAGAGAATCAGTTCTACGAAGCACCGCAAAGACGCGAAGCTGCCTTCGTCGTTCATCACTACGCCGGTGCGGTGAAGTATCAGGCGGCTAACATGAGAGAAAAAAATTTGGATCTCATGAGGCCCGACGGCGTTGTTGGAGTTTTGAAGAATTCTTCGTTGGCTTTCGTTCGCGAACTCGTCGGTGCCGATCCCGTTGCGGTGTTCAGATGGGCCATACTTCGTGCATTCTTTCGGGCGCACTTTGCTTTTCAGGAAGCCGGCAGGGCGCATAGACACGGCAGAGGTGAGATAAATTTTTTATTATGATAAAAATTTACTTTCTTCTATTTAGGCGGTCAAAAAAATGTCTCAAATTGATTATATCGTCTTTGCATACATTTTTATACAACAAATTATATTAATTAATTTGAATTTTTTATGCGAATTATCAAACAGTAGATTTATTCTTGTAGGATAAAAAATTGTAAAATTTCTTCTGATAAGCGAAAAATAACGAAAAAAAAACTATTGATAAATTCCCTATATTCATTTCATATGCATATTGGACATTGAATTCTATTAGTTTCTTTCAAATTATGAAGCGAATTGTCAAACATTACATTAGTCTCGTACGAAAAAAAATTATGAAAACGTTACAATTTCTTTGTCGACATCGCGCAATATATAGTATAGTAGTAGTAAGCGTGTCACATCCCGTCAATGGAAAGAGAGAGAGAAAATCGTGTGTTTTGTTTGATCTTTTTGTTTTCAGCGGACGGCAACAAAACTTCTGTACAGAACAGATATAGGACACCGAACGAAAATCTGATAAGGTATGTTTTGTATTTCAAATGAATTCGTAAAACTTTGGACGCGAGTTACGAGCGTAATTTTTGCTTCGAGACGGCACAGCGTCTGTAATTTTTACATATATATATATATATATACGTATGTTTTTTTTCCGGCTGCGGAATTTATTATTATTAAAGTTTCATTGACGACCGCGAGTTCTGTTGCTGTGCCGTTTCGATTAATCGGCTCGCGTCGCGACGCTCACTGGTTATTATACTCTATATAAATTGCGTGCAACAATTGCCAGCGTGTACAATCCAAACAAAACTAACAAGAGAACGACGTAAATCAATAACGAATGTGCGCACAAACGTCTGTCGAAGGAAGTTTGTTGTTTCGACAACGTCCGTCGTCTGTTTTTTATAACAAAAAAAAAAAAAGAAAAAAAAAACACAGAAAGTTTCGATCAGATTTATTACATTGGATGCATTGTCTTATGTCCCCTTGTAGCCATCTTGTGACGTTATCGGTTGTCAATCTAACTATTAACAGAATTGCGTAAGTGGTACTACGATGATATCCACTATCTATGTTTTCTTTTTTATCTATTTCTCTATCTAACGAATATATATATATTTTTTTTTCTTAACATCTTTCGTTCGTTGTTTCAAATGCATTATGGATTTACAATGAGAGTTTTTCGTTTTGTCTTTGTAATTTAACAAATTGCATATTCCATTGGCGGAATGATAAAAAAAAATCTAATATAAACGTTATTAGCCTGTTGGCTGCGTTTGCAATTTGTTTTGTTTTGTAAATCCATGTCATTAGAGAAATGTATATGTTCATTGAGATTCATTTTTATCAATCTTCAGATTATAACTGTTTATATATATATATCTATATTTCATCTATATATAAATGTTGGCACATCATTTTTGTATTTTACATTTATTTTTATTTTTTACTAGATGTGAATTAGTATGCAACCATTTCATAACTCGTTCATAAATCACTCTCCATTTCGTCACTCGAAGGCGCATCTTCGTAATAATCCACCGTTCGATCCACGATCATCGATCCGATCTGTCGCTCTCCCCTTTCGTATCGGTTTGTCATTTCTTTTCTCCACATTAAATCGTCGCAGCCTCGTCGCGTTATGTGTGCCGCGGTTCGGTATAATCAAAATTTTTATCAACTTTTTTTCAACTCTTAATGAATCGAAATGAAATAATAACGTTTTTTGAATAATGAGATAAATATCAGACTCGGACGACGACGGCTAAGCATGAAAGCATTTTTCAGTTCGCACAAAAATACTCGCCCGCCAAGCTATCAGAAGCAGCGGAGTGTCTGCTTGCCACCGACAAGTCCGATCGTCACATTAACAGCAACACAAATCGAAAACAACGACAATGTAAACAACAACAACCGGCTGTCGTGGCCGCAATTTAGAAACGTTAATCAGACGCAACACTCGCCGAATGTAACAACAACAACAACAACAACACCGACGAAGGGTTACGTGTTAAGGGGAAGGGACGAGCAGCCTAATAGTTATTATAAATTCAGACGGGATACCGCTCACACGCCGCTTGAGAGGGTACTTCCAAAAGACGAAGCGAACGTCATGGAGCGTGCTAATCAAATTGTCATGTATGTAACCCCCTTTCACCTACCTGATTATTTATTTGATAAATACCAAAAAAAAAAAAGCTAAAAAAAAAAAAAAAAAAGAAAATTAATTTAATTTAATATTATTTAATCTACGCGTCAGAGCTTTTTTTTCGTTTCATACTTTGTCAAAGTTTTAAAGCTGAAACTACGACTTGAATTAACTATAGTTGTTATGCTCACATAGTTGGTCTTTTATGGGTAAAAGGTTTCTTTCTTTTTCATTTTTCATTTCGTAGCTAATGGCATTTTTGTAGGAAAAAAAAACAGATTATCTTACGAAATACGATTTTCCCATATGGATTATCGATTTATTTTGTTTTTATTTCTTAATTTTTAAAAAATTTTTCCGAGACTTTTTCTCAAGATGCCTTTCCACGTTCTTTCACCGTCCCTATTCCAACGATCGATTTGAAAAAAAAAAAAAAAAAAAAAAAAAAAAAACGTCCCTCTAACAAAACCTTTCACGCAATTCATAAACGCCACAGCAACTCTCGCCTTATACCCTCCTCACGTCACCCGTCATATATATATAGCTACATATATATATCTGAACGCTGTACTACTCCATTGTCTCACACTTCGCAACAACAGCCCACTACCGTCATTTTGCATGTCTCAATTGTCTTGTTGCCGTAGGTGGATAGAAACATTTATTAAACTTTCGTCGCTACGCACGAGAACTATAGATGTTGTTCTCGTTCACGACGAGACTCCAAGGGCAATTCTTCTTCGCACAATTGTTCTTATCTGTTTTGCTCTCTCGGTACGGTGGAGGTAAACTTCAAATTCTTTCGCTCGCGAAATGGTTCGAGCAAAAAAAAAAAACATTCCGTACTCTACTCAGTACTCTAAACTCAATCTTGTATGCAGTAACGGATGGATTTCTTTTTTATGAAAGCTTCGCTTATTACAAAAAGTTTTTCAATGCTAAACTAACAACAAAAAAAACAACGAGAATGACGCAAGTAAAAAAAATTTAAAAAAAGCGAGCAAAACTTATCATTGGCTTCTACTAACATCATTGCAGTGCGCTTATTATGATATATCTCGCCAAATATGTACTATTAATATCGTCATTGCATTCGTTACGTCGCAACTCGAACATTTTTTTCTCCAATTCCTTCTGAATCTATAAAAAAAAAAACAATTTTTGATAAAAAATCGTAAACGTTGGAGAAAGGATTGTCCTCGATGTGTTCAACGCACGTACGTCGATGCGAAAATGAAAAATCTAATCTTTCGAACATTGCAGGAAAAACAAATCGTTTCGTCCGCGCGAACGCGGAAAAAAGGGTTTGAAGAATCTCCAAACGGTGAAGACACTCGCCGGAAGAACG
This sequence comes from Buathra laborator, assembly GCA_934046635.1. Taxonomy (NCBI): domain Eukaryota; kingdom Metazoa; phylum Arthropoda; class Insecta; order Hymenoptera; family Ichneumonidae; genus Buathra; species Buathra laborator. The sequence continues at coordinate 17,932,967 of OW203892.1, forward strand.
CAGAGTTACGGTACGGGAGGTCCGGGAAAAGCGCGCAAACAACCGATGACGGTATCGGCGCAGTTTCAGCAGAGTCTCCACAGTCTCATGGATACGCTAAATCAGGCGAATCCATTCTTCATAAGATGCATAAAAAGCAATTCGAACAAAATACCAAACGAATTTGACGAAGAAACGGTACAACGTCAATTGCGTTACACCGGAATGTTGGAGACCGTCCGCATACGCCAAGCCGGTTTCAACGTTCGTCTAGCGTACGAGGAATTCATTCAACTCTATCGAATGCTATTGCCCAAAGGATTGTTGAGTTCGCAATCGGACGTTCGTGACTTTCTTCTAACGCTGAATCTCAATCGCGACAATTATCAACTCGGTACGACCAAAGTATTTTTGCGCGAATCCGAAAAGATAAAACTCGACATCGAACTTCATCAGCAGATAATAACGAGCATAACGACGATACAGAAGTGGTTTCGCGCGTGTCTCGAGAGGCGAAAATTCTTGAGAATAAAGAATTCTGTTGTTCAGATACAGACTTTCTGGCGTATGGTCGCGGCGCAAAAATTGGCTCATTCGTTGCGCGCGAGAGTCGACGCGTCGATTCACATACAATCGATGTGGCGCGCATACAAACAGCACGGATGGTACAAAAAATTCCGTTCGTCTGTTGTCACGTTTCAATCGTACGTACGCGGCAATAGGGCGCGAAAGATATTCCTCGAGATGAAGAACAAGAAGCAAGAGTCTTGCAAAAATCGCGCGGACAGCAACGACTCGTTGTACGACGATCGCAAGGTTTACGCCATCAATCGCGACGAATCGCACGACGCTCGAGCGTCGGTAACGTCGTCGGGGGAGCCGTCGCCGCGAAAAATAGAATCTCATACGATAACGACGAGAGTCGAAACGGTACGACGAGAGGAGACTATAGACTCCAGTATTTCGTACTCGAAGAGAAAATTAACGCCGAACAAGCGTTCCCTCAGTTCGCATCCCAGCGGCATGAAAACACCGGAAGTCTTCGAACCGGCGGACAACAGCGAGCGAAAGGGAAGCTTGGAGAGCCTCGCGAGTTTGCGGAGTTACGAGTCTCAGGTTAGCGTCGATAGTTCGGAGTCGCATTATTCTCAAGAAAATTTGAATTCGAAACCGGTGCCGAGTACGCGAACGAAACGCACCGATCAATCGCCGCTCACATCCGTCAACACGAGTGTTGTCAGTACGCACAGCAGATTGTCGTCGTTGAGCCGAAGAACGGACAGTTCGTCGACGGGTTACAGCGACGGCGATACCGATGGCGAGACACCGAACGCCGTGCAGAGCGCACCGCCGATCTTCAGCACGGTACCGTCGTTCCCGAGTCCTCGCGACGCCAAGTATCATCCCAATGTTAATTTGTCGCACAGTCCGAACGCCGATATATGGCGTCGTAGAACCGACTACACGACTTCCGGCTCTTACACGGAATTCATGATGACACCTCCGCAAAAATCGACGGTAACGCGCTCGCCGAATGTGGCGCATTATAAAAATTTAACGGAGAGTCTCCTCGAGCAGAGTAGACTCGAGAGATTGAACGAAGCTTCGAATTACAACGTGAAAATTGAGGCAAACGATCGTCTCGGCAAGAAAGACACTCCGTTGGGAAGAGATCAGCGCAGATCGAGCGACAATCCCGTGGCATGCGAGCGCCTCGAGAATTTGCCCGCTTCGCCGGCGCGACGAGATCAATCCTACACACCCGGCAAAGACCCGAAGAGCGATTATAATTTTTTGCGAAGACAAAACTCCGAAGGCGACAGTACGACGAAGATGGAGATCGCGAACGACGAGAACACCGGTCGTGGATCGTCGAGAAAATTGTGTGCGAGCAAAGATTCGTTGGATCTTCAGAGACCAAAGGAGAAAACAGAGCCCGACGTGCCGGTGAGAAGCGCGCGAAGGAATCGACCGTCGCGAGAAGTTCAGTGCCGTTCGATGGGAGAAAGCGTTTCCGAGTCCGGGCCGCCGGAAGCGAGAAACATATTTCTCGGCACGATAAAGGAGAGCGATTTGAACAAATCGTCGAGCATATGGTCGAAGAAGGACGCCGGTAACGAACTCGTCTCGAGATCCGTCACCGATTGGCCGGTCAACAAGAACGAAGGAACTTACAAAGTTCAAGGGGTCGGCAAACGCGTGCGATCCAATGCCATAACGACGCTGGAATTGCGTCGAAGAAATTCCGATCCGGCGACAAAGGTATCGGCGTTGGGCGATGATAAAACGACGAACGACACAAGCCCGAATGATCTTAAACTCGCGCCCAGCATGAATCTTCTCGAATGGAAAGGCAACAATTTGTTTACTCTCGCGGGCCATCGTTTTCGCAAAGTCGCGCGATTCGCCAAAGATGACGTTTGCGTATGCTGTCACGAGAAAATGGATGCGTTCGTGACGCAGGGCTACAAATGCGTAGACTGCAAACAATTGTATCACGTTAAGTGCATACAAAACGGTGGTGTATTGAAGATGCCGTGTATACTAGCGAACACGCCGAATAGAAGAAAAAATCGTAAACCACCGAGAACCCCGTACGACACCGCGAAACAGGCCGTCGTTTCGAAATTCAGTTTGACCGGAACATCGGCGTTCTCCGATAGTACCGACAAAATAATATCAGACGCGAAGGAACTCGCGCTTATGCAGGATTTCATAACGAAGAAGATTTACATAATGGAGGGTCAGGAGGAGGGAAAAAAACCGAGCGAAGTCGATCGTGTTTTCAAACAGGCATTGCGAAAATTCAAAGACGATTTGGTGATAACTTACAGCGTAGCCATACAGCAGGGTGTCGAGGGAAACATTAAATACACCGATCTAATAGCGAATTTTCTTCACGTAATGGAAACGGTTTGCAAACAGGAGAACACGAGAGAGGATTTTCCCGTTACTATGGGTGTCAATGCCTTCAGGGGTTTCATGAATGAATTCATGACGCTAGTCAAGACCGAAGCGCCGGAGAAACAGAGCAAAAGTAAAAGGAAAAAAGAGAAAAAACGAAAGCAGGAAGAACCGATAAGACACGGAAATCATATGTTCCAATTAACTATAATCAACATACCGACGGCCTGCGAGGTGTGCACTTCGTTCTTCATGTGGCCGATCGAACGGGGACTCGTTTGTCAAAGTAATTACTTCATCATCACAATTTTTACATTCCATTAATCTTCCATCGCTGTTGAGGCTCTTGTATCGTCGAATTGTGGTTAAAAAAAAAAAAAAACGTAATCCATATTGAGAAAAAAAAATCAAAGGATCTTTAAGACAGATAATGATTGCATTTTTATCAATGTTAAGGGAACGAAGATTCATATATTAACGAATTGCTTTTCATACAAAAATATCCATTTAACAATTTGCGACAACGAATTGATACTATCAGTAAACTATATATTTTTGATCCTAAAGTTCAGCATTTAAGTAAATATACTACAATTCAAAAACTATCAAAATCGATAATAAATAAATATAAGCATAGGATTCCATCATTTCAGACTTTACAATTTGAAATCCGGTTAAAATGATTTCATTTCTGTGTCTCTACCAAGTCTAATTAAATTTAAGTACTAATTTAATCATAAATTACAAAAAATATATACACAGCTTCTTTTCGTATTAAAAAAACAGTATTTACAAAGATTTTTTTGTGTTTTCAGACTGCAAACTGACGTGTCACAAGAAGTGTTACATGAGAGCGGCGGCGGATTGTGGAAAAGATGGTTCGTTGCACGAAATAAATTCGCGCAAAGTATTCGGCGTTCCTCTCTACAAATTGGACTGCGGTGACGGTAAAGTGCCCCTTGTCGTCGATCGTTTGATAACAACGATCGAGATGCACGGTCTCTACACCGAAGGTCTCTATCGCAAGAGCGGTGTCTCCTCGAAGGTTCGAGAATTAAAGGTGAAAATGGACGAAGGGGATTTGGAGAAAGTCGACTTTGAAAATTATCAAGTTCACGTACTCGCGGCGGTTTTGAAAAGTTTCTTTCGCGACATGCCTGAGCCTCTCCTCACCTTCGAGTATTACGACGATTTTCTTCACGCGGCGAATCTCACCGATCAGCACGACAAGATTAGCACATTGTTCGCGATATTGAAGAAATTGCCGAAACCTAATTTCGATCTTATGGAACGTCTGATCGTTCATCTGGCGCGAGTGGCGCTGCACGAGATCGACAATCGAATGTCGTCGTCGGCGTTGGCGATAGTTTTTGCTCCTTGCATCTTGCGCACCAACAGGGCACTGCCGGCGCAGGATTCGTTGCAGGACGTCGGCCGACAAACGAAGTGCGTCGAGACGATTGTGCAGGAGAAGCTTCGCGTTGTCAGAGCCACTCTCGCGGACATAAATACCTTGGAATCGGCGTGTCACACGGCAACGCATAGACTCTCGAGTCTGAGATCGTCGAAGATTTTCAGTCCGGAGGAGCTGAGTGTAGCGGCGAACACGGCGACGAGAGGAGGCGGAGCCAGCGACCGCGAACGCGATCGCGGCGATGAGGAAGAGGCTTTGCTCGTCGGACATATACAGGAGATACAGAAGGAAAAAGCACTTCTAACTTCTACGCTGCCGAGTCTCACGAGGGCCTCGTCGGACGACGATCTTTTGCTGTCCGCGACGGATCTCGACGACGGATCTCTCGATGATCTTCTTCCACCTTCCGCTGGTGAGTTTAACGAAATATAAAATTATTATCGCTTCGATTGTTTGATTAATGGGACAAGTCTTTAATTTACTAAAAATGTCGTTGCAAATAACTTTTTCATCGTGCGAACAAACTTCGATCGATTTCAGGCAATAAAAAAACATTAAATTTATTTTCTCTACGAAACAAAAGTTTGTATAAAAAAATCTCCGTTAATTGTTCGTATAGACGATCTGATCATGTAAAAAAAATGCCAGTTTTCGATATAAAAAGTCATCGGAGAAGTTTCGTTATTTTTTTGTATACAAATTTTGCTAACATTTTATTTAAAAAATGTAACTACTTTTATCGTTTTTCATATTCGGACCTGAATTTTTTTTTATGTGGTCAAAACACCCCGACAAATAATCAATCGCGGGGGATATTTTATACGATCTGTTTTTACTCCGAAAAAAAAAAAAAAAACCCGTTTTTACCAGAAATCGACGAATCCCTCTCGTAAAACTGTTCGGATTTATACAAAAGAGTTTCAACAAAAATAATTTTGACCACACAATTGATCTCCAAATGTTTTTAATAAACAGCGCGAATCAATTTTATTTTTCAGACGGTCTCGTAAGAAAGAAGAATATTCATCGGCAGAGTTCGACAGACAACTCGTTTCCTAATATAATTCACGTTGACGAGGACATGGTAATGGTATGACGGGTTGAGCGCGAGTCGGAGCAGCCATACCGTTGAAGAAAAGCGTCGACGAAAAGAAAAAAAAAGAGCAAAGGTAGTAAGGTTATCCCCAAAAAACATTTTTTTTTTTTTTTTTTCAAAAAATCGGCGAATTCAGACGCTTGCGTTCTGATTAACGGTACATCGGCAGAGTCGTTAGTAATTTAACTGTTTTAGCTAAACGCGAGATTAGACGAGCTTAGAGATACGTGTCGACTGTGCCGCGCCCCGCCGCTGCGTTTGAATCCGAGCGATCGATCGATTGTACATAAATATCGACGATCGCCGATATCTGAATTCGTCGATTTTTTTTTTTATTTTCGCATGATAACAAATGCGTAAATTTACGCGATAGAACGAAAACGAAAAAAAAAAAAAAAAAAAAAAAAAAAAAAAAAAAAAAAACCAAACTTCCACTCGCGAATATCGTTTATCTTGAAGTTGCATTCCTTATCGAAGACTGTTCGTTCGTGCGTGTTGTCCTCCCCAGTTCCCTTTAGGAACTTATACTCAACTTGGGATATATTGACTCTTCGTTCGTTTATTCTTCTTCTTCTTCTTCTCAATTATCGACACGATCTCCCGAACTCGGATACCCGAATCTATATATATATATAGATATATATTTGGTAAACGCTGTCACCCCCGTTATGTTAGGCAGACAAAACGATTTCCGACGAAATGAAAAGAAAAAAGGCAAAAAAAAATGAACGATATACTATATATATTTTAAAACACACACACACGTAGGTACCGCGCTCCTTCGTCCATATATTCGGTACGAGAGTATTATTTTTGTTACGCGCCAGATCGACTGATCTTTACACTTCGTTAGGGAGAAAAAAAAAACAAAATATGATAACTGTGAATAGCGAGTTTGTTGGGAAAGAAAGCCTCGTCGATCGCGAAGAAATTGATATTTAGACGAGTTGGAAAAGCGCGATTAGGAATAGTCAGTTTTCTTTTTTAAGCGGCGATAGACCCGATCTAATTTTTTAATAACTTTTCACAAAATGAAGAAAAAAAAAAAAAACAATTATCAATTGTGTTTGTGATTGGATTTTATCAATTTTTTTATCGCAGCGAATAGCCACGAATTCGGAGTTACATTTGTTCCTTGCAACGTTACAGTATATCGTAATATACGATTGTAAAATTTTTTTCGAGATGACAAAACAGATTCGCGTCGGTGAAATTTAGTATTGACAAGTGATTGAAAAATTGGATTGATCTATTATTCTTTTTTCGCGAAGTTCGAAAGGACACGGAAGGCAGACGGCTACCGGGACGGCGAAACTCTTTAGCTTTACCGACGGGGCACCGCTCTCTTGAAAACTTCCCGTTGCCGATAATCGAGCATCGAATATATTGCTGGATTATCGAAAGTAGTAGTTGTTTAGCGTGCCAGCGCTCGCGTGAGACAGACAGCGAGGGAAATGAGTGAAGGAACGAGATAAACCAAAATTTAGCGTGTATATATTATTAGTATAAAGAAAAGAAAAAAAAAGCAAACAAACTATATATCTCGTAATTAATCTGTTATTATTGTTACGTTTATGAAAGAAAGAGAGAGACAGAGAGGGAGAGAGAGCGACGTTACCAAGAATATATTTCATCTGGTAGTATCGTTGGTAGGGGATGACATTGCGATATTGCTGGACAAAGATATACGCTAACGTGTTTACGACTATTAGCTTATTCGGTTATCGTTCATTCATCCGTTCGAATGCTATTGTCGTTTTCTTTTTAAAACGAAAAACTCAACTCCGTGCGAAAATCCACAAGGAAAAAAAGGCACATATTGTTTTTTTAATTCGTGTGTCAAATATTCTTTTTTTACTCGCGATTACGAAGTTTTAGTTCTTTTGATATCTTAATACCCCCGCCCCGCTCATCCGTCATTCGAATCATCCCTCGTTCTTACTTCGACTCTTTTTTTTTTACTATCTATCTATACTTTTAATGTACAATAGTATACAATTCCGCGCGTTGTCCCCGATGGAGATTAATCAAATCGCGTCCGCGAGGAACAATAATGTGAACAAATTTGTAATCGAAATTCGAGAGTTATTCGACGAAGACGCTCGACGTTCGATCAATCTAAATAATGCAAATTGTTTTTTTGTTTTTTTTTTTTTTAAATAAGCAAACAATTTATATCCCAGTGCGAGAATTATCGTTCGAACGAAGGGGCAAATTTCGGATACAACAGAGATGCAAAAGTAGATCGAAGCCGCGAGTTTACTAGTTTACCTACGGAAGGATTCGATAAAATTTGCCCCACGCAAAGTCTCCGATATTTCGTTGATATACTGCCAATCGATTCTCACAATTCCCGACAGAGCCAATTACGTCGAAACTCCCAAAAGGCGTTATTTTCCTTCGCCCCATTTCATCGTTCATCCATACGTTTATTTAATCGAGAGAAAAAAAAAAACGAAAAAAAAAAAAAAAACAACGCAAATACACCGATAACTTTATTGTACATTCGATCCGCGATAAATTTATTCTAAACTGCTCGACGCATCCCCAGCATTTTTTTATTGACTGTATCCTCTACACGCTCGTCATATACTTTTTTTTTAAGTCGACACAATACATGTACAGACGACAGTATCACAACTGTTCAATTTTTTTTTTTTTCCAATTCCCACCCTCCACTACGTTCCGAACATATTTTTTACCACATTAATTTTCCCCTCTTTTTTTATTGTGAATAGTCAAATTTTTATAAGAAATATTTTAATCGGCCGCTGTCTGAGATATTATATCGTTTAAACGAATTAAGACAAATTCTCTTATACGGATGACTTTGTCGAATTTATTGTTTTTTTTTTTTTTTTTCCCCGTTACTAATTCGCGTGTTAATTACAATTGCGAGATGCTTACATGTAAAGCAGCTGAAAAAAAAACATTGATACAAAGTAACAATAAACGGTTTATAATAAAAATAAAAATTAAAAACAAAAAAAAAAACAAAGTGGCTAATTTGAATCGTTGAAGAAGCGTTCATCGTCATCCTCACAATCGACATATTCGGCTCACGGTATTAGCGCGAAAAACTTCCCGTGCGCTTGTTAAGCGACACTATAGTTGACACAAATTCAAACACCGATAAAAGGATTCAAGAATTCCTGAAGGAAACGATACGCATATTTTCATCGAAACGACGGATATTAAACGTTTGTGTGGTTTCGATCACTTTAGTTGGAACAAAAGCGGTGATATAAAAGAATTGCCGCTTTCGATTTTTTTTTTCTTTTTTTTTTCAGCATTGTAGCCATGACATCGAGTGAACGGCGAACCAATTACTCGTGACTCTGTACCGACTGCGCTGGCAGAAAATCGCTCATTATCGCGTTCCAGCAAACTTGCATTTTTTTATTTTTTTTACTTCAGTATTTTCCATCCGGTGCTCGTATTTTATTCCAGTATTTTTTTTCCCGCGTGTATTGATGTTGTTGTTGTTTTTTTTTTAAAGGAGTTTACGCAACTCTATTTTTTCATCGTTATCTGTCGATAAAAAGGGGAAAGGCGGAAATGTAACTTCGAAGTTGTTCAGCAAATCAATCGGCAGAATGTGAATGCTTTCGGTACGGAGTTACTTGTAAATGAATTCCCGACGATCTTTTTTTTTCATCGTCTATAAACGATTGCCAAGCGACGAAATAATATTCTTAGGTATTAAAAAAAAAAAAAAAAAAAAAAAAAAACAGCAACCCTTCAGCCATCTTCCGAATTAGCGTTATTGCCGAGAAAATACCTTTTTTTTTTTTTTTCTTTTTTTTTATTCACTTGACCATCGCTTCCAGCGATCAGAAAAGGGTTGTTGCCGCGCCGTAGATAACTCACGTCTAGATATATTCGTTGTCAAGGTATAATCGTAACAGTAATGATAAAACAATAACTAAGCATTAACAGTACTATATATATGCAAATATATAGATGTAAATTGTAAACTCTCTATATAATGTATCGTTACACGAACGCATACGCTTCAATTGTGCAAGGTGCTTACCCAGCGTGATCTCAAGTTCGAGGAGCCTGACGAATGATTGTTTTAATAATCCTTCACCTTTCGGTATCGCGGCTTTCGAAATTGTATTTTTATTCACGAAACAAAAAAAGAAACGGAAGCATCAATGATTAATCATTTTTTTTATTAACTTATCGTAGATATTTTAAATCGAAACACTCTTCGAAACGTCTATACTTTAGTTTTGATAAAATATCTTAATTGCATTTACCATTTATTTTTCCAATTTTTTTTACCGAGACTACAAAATATAGACGCTGACGAAAAAACTTCGCTGTTATTTTTTTCTCGGAGAATAATTTACAAAATAATTTATTAAAAATACGAAAAAAAAAAAAAACGTTAATTTATAGAGTCGATAAAATTTTCGGTCACTGATGCACCCCATTCGTTTCGTCTCCGCGAATTCACCGTCGAAGTGAAAAATTTCGTTATCAATGGAAAATTTTTTTCGAGACGCCTCAGCATCTCTGAAGTGGCCTCTTCGTGCGGAAAGTGCAAGTACACGCTTCGCTCCGTCAAAGTTGCGCATATTAACTGTTGTGCGAGACGAAGGCCTCGAGGAGAAACAGTCGAGCGGTGTTAAGCAGCTCCGTTGCTCGGTCGCGGGGGTCGCACTCGTGTCGCGCCCAGACGTGCGGTTTGATCTCGTGCTTAGCTGTTGATATACCCTTTTATCTCGTCAATCCCCCCCCCATACTTGAGCCTCGATCGACTCTACTCGCTTGGGATCGGTCCCTGACGTACAAAGAGTGCCGACGGGCGAGAGGAGCCGAGACAGCGGGAATGTTCACCGACCGAATAACGCATTTGTGGCGTCTGGACCCTGAAAAAAAAAAAAAAAAAAAAAAGAACTTTTTGACCCGAAAAAGCCAATTTCTGCTTCACCAGGGACTAGCGAATAACTTCGTTGCCTCACGGATTTATAATCCGTTTTATTTATCGAAAAACTCAGCGACCCTTTGCGAGATTGCGGATTCGAGTTCTCGATCGGTTCGACCTTCAATCTCTCATCAACGAAATGTATCTCCGATGATTTGATCGAACGGGAATTTCTATTCTAAATTACCGCTGACCTACATAAACACTACAGACGTTTCGAATAACTCGAGACCTTGATTCGCGAATTCGAAACACACGAGTTAGTAGTTTCAGCCGCAACGTTTGCTCGCGGTTCGTTTTACAAAATTTCGTTGAATAAAAGTTTAGAAAAATGTTTCACACAAAGGTTGTGCCCATTGATTCGAGAATACGACCGTCGCGCGTTTATTAATTAAATTCCAAATGAAAATTTATTACATCCAAAGAATCGCGTGAAATTGACTGATCGCTGACATCAATCGTGTCACTAATAATTACCGTATTTATACCTAACTTTTGGATATGTCGTGGAAAACCGCATCGCGATGAAAAAAAAAAAAACAAAAAAACAAAGTCCTCAACGAATATGATTTATCCTCCGAGTATATCGTGCGCGGCGGTGGTGTCCGCGAATTTCGGTGAAAACGAAACAAAAATTAACATTGCCTATCATAAATTCCTCCTTAGAACCCCACTTCCGTTTCGTTAAAAAACACAAAACAAAATTATACATATACGTATATAAAAAATTAATAAAAATACAAGTAATGAAAAGCCGCGATGCACGAGAACGAATTCGCGTGTTTCGCGCAACGGGCACAACGCGCCTTCTCGTAAATCAAATACAAAAAAAAAAAAAAAAGTAAATGAAGTAAAAAAAGAACGAGGATGAAAGAGTGTATGCACGGATGTGTGAAAAAAAAAAAAAAAAAAAAAAAAACGTATAGTCCGAGAGAAAAAGAAGATCGGGGTTAATCCCGCAGTAATCACCGAAACGTCGCGATATTATGCTCTTCCCGTTTGTGTCTTGGCGTTAAACTAAGCACGATATACATATTAATGATTAATGAATTAAAAAAAAAAAACAAAAAAAATAATAATATGAATAATAATAATAATAATAATAATATAAATATAAATATTATTTTTCTGCGAGAGTGCGCGCGATGTGTTTTGGACCGAGTGACTGTTACCAGGGACTATGTTACATAGCTATATATACATGTATAAATAATAGATATGTGATAGTGGAAACGAGAGTGTCAAGGCGTGGCCGGAAATTCTCAGTGGCTTCCGGCGTTCACGCCGGCCGCACACGACTTTTGAGCCGAGCAATCTCATTCGCTATAGTATAGTTTACTCTCCGTACAACGGCCACACGTCCTTCTTACATAAAAAAAAAAAAAAAAAAAAATCCCAGGACGTCGCGTGCCGCGTGAGAAACAAGTGACTTTTATTCGTTAACAAAACAAAAAAATAAAAGAAAAGACCTATTTAATAATAATTTAAGTGACTCCCCCCCCCCCCTCCCCCCCTTCGCGCCCAGTTACACTTAGCCCTACTTTTATTTAACCGATTTAAATTCTCTCGCGTCGTGTCGAGATTTAATCTTAAGGCGAAACACTTTTTATTATACTTCCTCCCCGCGATCCCTGTCCACCCTTCGAATTATAAATGGCATTTATTACTACGTTACGTTTCCTTTTTTTTTTTAACTCGAGACACGAGTTTCGCCGTGGATGAGTGTCGGAATGATTGAACGATCGTGTATGCGTCGTTAAATATATGCCTGTGTGTTCCTTTTTTTTTTTTTTTCTTGCGCGCCTGAGATCAAAGATTTTTTTTTATGAATGGATCAAACAGATCCGAGCTATACTACGGTTCCAAGTTCGATCTTGTAAATCGATGGACTTCATCTGTGACTCTTGACAAACTAAAAATATTATACATAATACATGAAGAAGAAGAAAAACAAAAAAAAAAGTATACATAATGAAAAAGAAAATAGTATAAATATTCTCTTGGATTGACCAAAGAGAAACGCCTCTCCCATTTCCAATATCTCTTCGCCCGATTATATCTTCTTCGTTCTCACGCGCTCTCCCGGCGTCGAATGTATCGCCCAAAGTCTCGCGGGATTAATCGAATCTCGATAAAATGCAGAGGCGTGAATGATGCTAACGCGGTAACACGCGCGCGCGGCTCTTTCTCTCGTTGGCCGAAAGAAAAGTTGTGAAACGAGAACGAAGTTGAATAATAGTATCGGAATCCGTAAGGAACTTCCGGGGAAATTCAGGACTGCCCATGTCTCGTTATCTGTCGATATATCGCAGAAGCCTCGGGCGCGAATCGATCGTTCAAGAATCGCACCGGACGCCGCGTGTTCTCCTCGATTTCCCCGAGTTGATAGAGAGTAATAGTTGGTCGAAGTGAGAACGAGAGAACGAAACAGAGAGGAAAAAAGGATGACAAACTCGACCGAGAGCTCGTGATGTACGACGAGAGTGTCCAAACGCAAAAACCCGAGCGACTCTAAAAAAAAAAAAAAAAAAAAAAAAGAAAATCTTATACGTATAAAATCCTTAGTTTTGAGATTTAAGAGAGATTCGATATGTGAAAACTCGAGCAGCGAGACTGTACAATTTGTGAGTGAACGGTGAGAGATGGAAACGAGTGAAAATTAAAACGAGAAATTGTGGACTCTTCGCGATTGACTGTAATTTTATATAATATTTGTAAGGCAAATGAAATATTATGTACAGCATACCTGATATTAAATAATAAGTAACTATCTTAAAAATCTACAGTACGCAGTTGACCCAATAATATCAACACAATACCGTTCCATATTTTCGAAATAATTTAAAAATTCCAGATTAAAAACATCAATATTGAAAAAAAAAAGTGTAAGTATACATTTCTCGACTTGCAGAATATTAAAAAAAATATTCGATTATTCCAGAAAAAAAAAATATCATTAATGATACTTAAATTAAAAAAAGGTAATCTACGCTGCTTTGTGAAATTCCACAAGAAATTATTATTATTATTGTCTCGTCTCGAAAATTTGTGTAACAGCTGAAATTCCTGGAGTCTCTCTCGGCAGACGCTACGACTCTCAAATCGCCTCGATTAATCGAGTAGTTTTCCAAGCATATCGAAGCTAAATCGTAGCCGATCCTCCGATTCTTATATTTCTCTCTCGGCGTCCGTCAGTCTTTATCTTTCTGCAGCATCGATCATTCGGTTTGTCCAGTTTTAGTCGTTACGGTTATAGTCTCGTGCGCTCTTCCGTGGGCTGTTCAACCCCCTTTCCTCCCCCTTCCATAAGGATAAAAAGGCAAAAATCGACGAACTACGAGAATCTCTTTCTCGCGCAGTACCTATATACTCATTCGCGAGGGATACGAGAAACGATAATGTTCCGGGCGCCAAGACAGAAATGAAATTCGGGTGATTTAACAGTTCGAATCTTGAGTTTTCTCGTGCAATCGAGAGAAAGAGGGAGAGGAAAAGATAAAGAAAAGAAAAAGAAAGGGAACGGACGTCGGTAAATCGTGACCGAAAAATGGGTCTTCTCCGGTAGCAAGCGCGGCATCCAGTACGGGATATATATATAGCGAAGCGCGAGGGGATTCGGCTCTCTTTTCATTCGCTGCATCACCAACCCTTTTTACCCCAATTCCTCTTCACCGAGCCGCCTCTGTCGAGATCTCTGTTCCCTGTGTCCCAAAACACAGAGATATATATATACTTTTGTAGGTATATACATAGACAACACTATTCTATACATCATGTACACAGTACTAGCAGTACATTCGAATGGCCTCTCAGCAAGCGATGCAGATAGAACGAGACTCCGAATAAATAGTCTTCAACTCCGCCTCAATATACACGTCGTTCTGTCGTTCAATTGTAAACACCAATTCCCGGCTTTCTTCAAACACACCGCTTGAATAAGTCTTAAACGTTGATAATAATAATATTATTATTATTATTAATGAATTAGTTACTTATATTAACTATAGAAATGTAGTTATTATTATTTATACTAGTAATCGCAATAAGAATAGTAACAAAGTAATAATAACTACATCTCAATAATTACGATACACCACAAAACTTTTCTCCCTCTTCGTAGCTTCGGCCGCAGACGAGTACCGCAATACTTTTTCAATCTCGAAAAAAAAAAAAAAAAAAACGGAATGCGTTGAAAAATTTCGAACAAGTAAATTGGAGAATATGAAATCCAAACGATTATTGTTATAGTTGTTGAAATAAAACGGTGGAAAGAACTGATCCACGGGGTTGGGATGCAACGTTTATCGAGACAACTGTGTAAAAGATCCGCGGAGAGAGGGATGAGCGCAGAGATGCGGGGATTGAACTTGAGTAGGGGATGGAAAGATGCTACGGAGAAGAACAATTCGAAGACTTCGTTAAGGAATTCCGGGCACGAGCTCCAGCATTCTACCCGTCTAATCGAACAGAATTGAATTTTCGGGTCTTCTCCTATATCAAAGAATCTCTCTTGCCGTTGGACTCGTGAGACGGGGTTAACTTCTCTCTTTCTCTCCCCCTCTCTCTCTCTCTCTCTCTCAGGCCATCTTGACTTCCACGCGCGCGATACCAGTCAGTGATAATTAAGGCCAATCACGAAAGCTTGGCGTTACTCGAGTCATAACACTTTTCGTAAGGGGGTCGAGAACGACTTCGCGTCGATCGAGGGAAAGTACTAATGTGCTATATATACGTCGACAATGTATATGTCTATATAAATGCAAGACTTGGAAACAGAGGGACATATTCCACTATTGTTAACACGCGAAACTATATTGGATACGTCGGTCCGTTTCTCAGCGATCGACGCGCAGCTGTAGGAGTTTCCTTGCAACGGCGAAACGTTTCCGCGTGACGAAGAAAGAACGCAAACTTGGATAGCAGCTTTCCTGGCATAAGTCGCCGGGCCGGGGGAGATGTTGGGGAGATGTCCCTTTCAATATGTTCCGCGAGCCACGAGGGAGGGTTTGGACTATAGTTGCAGAGACGGAAAACCGCAAACTATCGTTCTTTCTCGCCTAAAACAATCATCCCTCTTCATAGCTGTGTGAACTCCGTTTTGTTGCGGGTTTCGGGCAATGGGGGTCAAGCTTTTTCGGACGAAACGTAGAAGAGAGATATTAAGACGGGACTGACTTTGATAGATTAAGTTAACAAGAAATACGGTAAATGAAATTACTTCATTTTATTCGAAGGTGAAAAATTTAAGGTTCCAAGCATTTTCGATCTTTTATCATCGGGATTCATACGAATTCTGATGAGTCCAAAGGTTTTATTATCTTCAGGTACGATTTTTTAAAAATATTTTTACTTAACAATGGATAATTCAGTAATGAAGGGATTGAATTAAAACTTTCCGTCTGTTTAGAGTTCGTGACTTAAAAAAAAGGTTTTTTTTATACAGTATATGGAAAAACGGGTCAAATGGACGCTTGGAAAGAGTTAATTGAAAATGAGTGGGATAATATTTTAAAGAAATTGAGATAAATTTTGAAAAAAAATTGAGTTAAAATCTGAAATTTGTAAAAAAAAAAAAAAAATTTTAATTTTAACACCTTTTTTAAAAATTTTATATCAACTGAAAAAAATGCTGAGTAACTTTGCCATTTGATTGCGCTTTCGTCTACGTGTTGTTCTTTAGACGTTCCGTATTGACCCAAACTTTTGAAATGTTGCAATCGAAACTTCGAATTCCGTACTACGAACTTCGGAACTTCTGACGATCATTATATCCGCTCGTTTCACGTCGAATCAGCCAAAGCTTCGTCCATCTTTCGCGAATCGATTTCGATAATATATGACAACCGGACCGTATATAGGATTCGCAGAATTCAGCTCCGATTCAATCTCGTCATTCACCAAGGTAATCTCGTTCTCTTCTTCGATTTCTGCGGTCGTCGCGTCACGGCCGTTGGGCGGATAGTGTGGAAACACACGCGGTTCAGAAATACTCCATCTGATCTTATCACCTACACTCTCGCTACACCCAAGAATTCAATAACCGATGCGCGCCAGGTTGCCAGTCGCTCTCGCCCGCTTCTTGCTCTCTTCTTCATCTTTGCCGACCCACGTTTGCCCGCCCACCTCCTCGTCGCTTCGGCTCCTCCAAAATCTATTGCGAGGATTCTGAACAATTCAGTTCGAGTTTCTTATCAAATTCACTTCGATCTATATATACACACATAGGTATATACACATCCTCCGTTCGACGTCATCGTCGAAAATCTTCGCTACTTTCCCCATTACTACATTCTCCGTGTGTTTCTTTTTTTTTCTTTTTTTTTTTTCTCTACTTTTATCTCTACTGCAACGACGGCAAACTACCGAGATATTAATAGGCATTATTCATTCCGATAAAAGTTTGCCCGAACCCCTGGGGCCTCTTCGTCCAACGTCGACTCTCGATGCCGGCATACTTTCTTTTGAAGGGTAAAAAGCCCTTGAGAAAGCATCGTCGAGACACCGTTCGACCTTCCCTAGAGCTGCGGACAAATGGAGGGGTCAGGTTCACCTCCATCCCCTCACGAGTCTTTTACCTACTTCCTTCAAAACATCCCTCATAAGGAGCGATACGAAAAAAAAAAAAAAAAATGAGTTTACCGAAGACGAAAATCGGTGTAGGGCAAGTGGTAGCTAAATATATGTATATATTTTACAACATCCGGAGGATCTTTACTCGGTGGTCGTTGGGTTCGTCCGGCCGGCTACCCGTTTCGCGACCTCGGCGAACCCCACAGTAACGACGACCTTGTTCTTATTTATTCCGGAGCAGAGCTCCGCGATCTACATAGCGGGTAAAAATATTCGAACAAATTCTTCTTTTTTTTTTTTTTCATTTTTCCTATACCTACTTGTTGTTTTTTTATGCCCCTCTGGTACCCTATCGGCCTCGTTTATGCTGAAAATCTGGAATCGATCGTTGGTGCCCGTTGTCGCGCGGGGGAGGCGAACCGGTGCATGGAGGGCCGCGTTTCACAGCGAAGAGAGAGAACGAGCGTCTGCGCGGCACGTAGACGTCGACGCAGACGCCGCGGCTGGACGCCAGGTCGATAGTCAAGCCCCTGGTTAAACTCACCGAGCAAACTTCGACGATGTGATGCCGGTGTGTGTTCCTCTCTTCTCTCTGTACCCCTTCTCTGTACTCTCGTGCCGGCAACGTGTGTAAGAGAGATGATATAGTTCGTGTGTAGAAATAGAAAGACGGTACATTGCATATATATATTTATATATTATATGATATATAATATATAACATATATATATACAGTATTACATATGTAGAAGAGAATGACTACATAGAAACACAGTATATAATGTACGATACGGTATAGCGAGGTTATATGTAAAGAGGAAGCGGCAAAAGTGAAGGTGGTAGAAGGGGGATGCAACAAACAATAATAGAGAGAGGGGACCGACTCTGTAACTCGACGTTTTCTCCTCTCTCGCTCTTTCTTTTGACTCGAAAACCGAGAGAAAACCGTGAGAGTCATTGCGTCGACGAATTAATTACGAAGCGATTCGTAGGCCTCAGTTTAATGGTGCTTCCGTCGTTGGAAAACCAGGTCGACGACGGTCTACGCGGGATGCCTCTCTCGGAGTCTCGATAATCCCGCGGCAGCATCACCCGACGTCAAGCGGGAGGGATAAATATTTCTTAGAAAAAGGCACTTCGAAATTATACAGTCGACGGAACTTCCGGTCATATAGAAAATAAAGGGACGAGAGAGATGAAAATAATATTACAGCTCTAAATGGAATTATAATTACCGGATCAAATTGTCATTTATCGTTCTTTCATATTGTTTTTTTTTTTTTTTATTTATTTATTTTTAGTTAATTGGAGTTTCAAATCAGCATTGTAGATGTTTAATTGGAACAAATATAGTTACGGTGATTCCATAGTTTATATGAATTTTGCGAGCGACAGAGCGATGATAATTTTCTCGATCGCTCGATCGAACGCGGCTTGCTATATTTGATCCCGAATGGATGAAAATTGATCAAACGCGCATTTCAAACCCCCCATCATACTCTTTTTCTCTCACTCTCTCTCAACTCATTCGATTTTTAATGAACAGACTGATTACTCGCCGAGTTTTCCCACTGAGCGGCAACGAGAGGTAACCGGTTGGGCATCCCAGAACGAGAGAGGGAGGAGAGACCGGGAGAGAGAGAGCAAACTAAACTCAATTTTGCTAACGCGATATAGCACAGGCACTCGCGCTTCGTCGACGCTTCGTTTGAACAGGCCGACGGGTTCTCGATTTAACTACGTTTTACTCTCCCTCCCCCTCCCCATCCTCCTCCCACAACCGCGCTTCTTTCTCGATAAAATAAAATCACAGTGAAAAGTGGCAAACATTGTTTTGCCGAGAGCTTTTTTGTTTCTTCTTGTTGCATTTAAACTTCGCAAATGGCCGTTGTTGCATAAACTTCGAAGGCCCCGGAGGTGAGAATCAAAGGTCGGAGGGCGAAAACACTCGGCGGCTCGCGAGGCTTTTTGTAGACTCGTGAAATTTTATGTCCACCGTTCGAGATAATTCTGTTTGCTCGCTGCGACTTGCGAAGATCATTTTAGGTCATCTTTACCCGCTTGGGGGAGAAAAGCGTTAAAGGGTCGTAGATGCCGACTTCTTTTTTTTTCCTTCGTTTTATCTCCACAATACTTTTACACAAAGATACTTCAATCGGTGAAATTTCGGTAATTAATTATTTACAGCGGGTTTCTTAATTATTGATTTCGAAACATTTTTTTTTTCGTATTACTTATTACTTACGTATTACTTACGAAAGTATATAGCCGGAACTTTTGAATCGAACAGAAGCAAAGCTTTTGTTGCTTTATTCGTGAAACGTTGATTGCGCAATCTACTTATGTTTCGTTTTCATCTTTTTCCCCGAAATCCAAACATTCGATTGTTTAGATTAACGAACGAGGGACGGGAGAGTTGTTTTTTTATCGAGTATTTGCTAACATACCGCAGAATAATTGAATAACGTAGTGAAAGAAACAGAAAAAATAAAAAAAAAAAAAAAAAAAAACGAAAAAACAAATAGTGTATTACTCGTTGAATGAGAAGCAGCAGCGGAGAGCCGAAGATTCCCGCAATTTAATTTTACGTGTAACTTTAGTCAATTTCTGAACGCCCGATTACGTCCACCTGCAGACGTAGACGTTGGTCATGTAATTTTTATAAATTCTATCCGACTCTGCCCCGTCTCACATCTCGCCTAATGCTCACTTTCTTTTACGAAATTGGCACTCCCACGTTCGCAAAGGATTGTTAATCGTCCGTTGCGCCCCGGACGATTCTTACCAGCTGACGTAAAATCGGTGAAATCTTCGACCGGAGCTGAAAACTTCGCGTGACTGTGACTCGGCTTTATCAATGACAAAATGTTCCCTAATCGGTCAAAAGTTTCGAATAAGAACCACGAAAAACAAAGCTCAATTGGGGACATTACCTGTTCTCAGTAATTTTCTTTCGGTTTTATAGCCCACAAAGGCCCATAAATAACAAAACTTTCATTCCTCTTTCGAAGCCATTAAATAATGACTACGACAAGAAAAAAAATCGACCCTACAACAATTATTAACTGCTTTAATTTTTGTTTCATTAATCGACAAAATATTTCATCTTTATAATCTGTCGACACTGAAAAAAAAATTATGCGTTTAAAGAATAGATAAATATTTGGAATATTCGCAATAACGACGTTTGAATAAAAACAAAACGTTGTAACGACTAACTATTGTATCTCGTAATTGATATTTTTTAGCTCTCGTTACTCGTTAATTTTTTACTGCATGTTATACCATTATTGAAGGACGTAACTCCACAGATTTCCCATTTTTTAAAAAATTATTTCAAATTTGGCGTATACATCATTTAATACATTATTCATACATCTGTGAAATTTATACTCGTTTTACCATCGCGAAATCGAAATATCTACGTTCATAATTTGCCTGAGTTACCTGATTAACGTGCGGACGGAAAATGCGCCAATGGCACATTTTTAATCGTTCCGTCGAAATTGCATTTAAAAAGTAAATAAAAAATGAGACTACGATGAAGGGGTTTTATATTAATGTACTGAAAAAAATGGAGGATAATTTACCGTCCATTTTCAATGATTTAACTTTGAGTAGCGCGATATAATTAATATTAAACATACGCGAAAACGTATAATCGCGTCAAGAGGCAAACGAGCTAAATCCTGGCGCACAGCACGAACGGCTTTAACAAAATAACTTGACTCTCTCCTGTATGACAAAAATAATAAATACAGCAAGTATTGATATGGTATCTATTATCTATTTTCGAGAGTTTTACACCGCGAATACACTTTCAATAAACATAAACACGGCACCTAAATCCTACAATAACTTTACGACCTTTCGATCGATTTTCAACACATTTCGTAACCACAATTAAATATATCTAATCTAATAATATCTATAATTCGCGATAATTACAGTGAAAAAAAAGATAATCTACAATTACTTCTTATTTTATTTATTTTATATTTGTGATAAATTTACTCAAGTTAAGGATAAAAAAAGCGATCGCGAATCCGCATTTAATGGTGTCAATTCGGTTCGTGCAATGTGTTCGAAAAGAAAAAAAAATCTAAGATAGATACAACAAAAATAAAGGCACCGCAATAATTTAAAAATAGCGCATAAACAATGTATGTTTCCCACTATTCGTGAATCCAGAAATAAGTATCAAATATCAAAAAGTCGATTTTTAATATAACATTAATCGAGAGCATTGTACGACCTTTCGACCGACTTTAAACGCCATCTCCCTAAAGCCGCATAGACTCACGTTTCTTTAGCCCACACTATTATATTATCGCGTTGCAACACACGTCCTCGTTAAAAATCGATATTTTAGTATCTAATTTTAAAAGCCGATCACGTGTCTCGAGAGTGTATATGAAGTACAGAGAGAGAGAAAGAGAGAGAGAGAGTAAAAAAAACGAGGAAACTCGATAGCAGTGCTACACGTATACGTATACGAGAGACTCGAGAGGCACATCGCTTCCGGTCAGTAAAGTCCTTCGGTCTCTCTCCCTCTCTTCGTTTCTCTCCAACTTGGTGGATTCTTTCGCGCCCTTATGGAGCGTACGTGATCCCCTCCGTTCTTCGTTCGCTGTGCGCTCAGTTTGTTTACGAGGCGAGCATCGAAGCGGATTTCATCGAGAACGGGGATGGGAAGCAAAGAGGGGAGAGCCTTCACTCGATATAACACGTCACCGAAGGGCCGTGTCGTCGACTCTCCGGAACGGCGACGGGGGTTTGAGAAAAGAACGTCGCTGCTCCACCACCGACCACGATACGAAGCGCGAAAAAGAGTCTCGACCATTCGAGCGACGAAGCATAAGACACTCCGGCATGCCTCGGTTCATCGAAGCTAACTTTCACATCCTTCGCAGGCTCCCGCCATACCCCGGCCCCTCTTCTCGCTGACTCTAAATCTCCGAAATCGGAGATCTCTCGACACATCCCTCCATTCCCCATTCTCCCCTCGACTGTACCGAAACCCGCGAATTGCCCCTTGCGGCTGAAAGAAGTTCAAAGATAAAAAAAGAAAAAAAGGAAAAAAAAAATAGAAAGAAATAAATAAAAATAAATGCAATACTTCAAGTCTGCGGTGACACTTCCCTATTGGATTGTACCCCGGATACATAGTTCTGATAAAAACAAACTTTCCGACATCTCCAGACTTTTTAAACTTTGATGAAACGAAAAACAAAAAAATCGGCGTATGAATGAAAACGAAGGATGAAACACAAGTTCAATCAGATGGTTTGAAAGGAATCGATACAGTGTCTCGAAGATTCGAGATAAATCTTAGGAAGAAGATTAGAGCCCATGAAGAAGAGACAGACGCCGAAGGTGTGTAGCGAGGTAGAAGTGGTCGGATGGGGTTGAGAAGAGGGTTACGTGGCCACACGTAGAGAAGACCGGAGAGGACCAAACCCACCCCCTTCGAGTTAACGTCCGAGGAACATAAATATCGTCGTGGAAGCAGGACGTTGAACGTCCAGAAGCCGTTGCTGCACATCTGGTGCTGTCGCCATGAATATAACCCGTTCTCTCAACCTCCACCCCTCCCGACCCTCTACCCCTTTCCTTTCCTCTCGGGTTGCCCTCCCCTCTCCACTTTCTCTTCCTCCTCTCTATGTCCTCCAGTGCTTTCGAACTCTATCCTGTTTCTCTTCTCTTCTATTCTCCTCTCTCATCCGACTACGGTGAGAGAACCTGAGAAAGTTTCATCCTGTTTTGCACTACGTGTATATAGTCTCAGTATAACGGGCGGAGGTTGCAGTGACGGGGTTGGCGGACCCCCACGGCTGTGCTGTCGTGTCGCATGGTCTATCCAGTCACTACCCTCGGACAAGGGTTTCTCGACGCTTGCTGGCGTACCCGATGTACTCGCCAACAAGCCAGAGGGATAAGAGAGCAAGAGAGAGAACGTTTCTCTTCGCTTCTCGTACGATGCCGCGGCAAAGTCTATGGCTGTGGGTTAACTACTACTACCACTACTGCTGCAAGTACCACCACTACTACAAGCACTTGTACAACTACCGGTCAGGTGACTCTGACTACCACTTATCGCAGTAACAAGCGACTTAATCATATTCACTGATAGTTCTGGATACCCGTGGGCGTAGTTTATAACGTTTTAAAGTTATACGATAACTTTCGAGAATGTGAATTATTTTTTTAAAAATGCGACACGGTCGATCGCATCAATTTTTTTTTATCAGCAGCCGCGTGGCGCTTCGAGCGCTCGGAAAATGGTAACCGGTGCGAATAATCATATTTTTTGCTTCTGGCACGGATTTTTCGATCGTATATTACGCTAGGATCAGAGAAATGAGCGGCATATTCATGATCAGTGAGAAAAAAATACCGACGATACAGCATTGAAGCGGAAAGTGAACAAAAAAAAAAAAGGTTATCCGTGGGGTTTTGCGAAATTTTTCGATTATCGGTTTTATTTAGACAGCGATATCTGCATTTTTCAATCGCAGATCGGAGAAACGGAGATGTTTATCGCGGCCCGCGTAAAAAATATCCAAGATAGAGTACCCGGGGGAGTTGTAAGACTCTTTTTTTCAAGCTGCTACGGGACGATTAATGGCGTCAAAACAGTGTGACAAACATTTTTCTCGTAAATATACAGGAATTTCAACAAATTTCCAGGACAACGTATTTTCAAGTATTTTTTTTGCGATGAAATACAAATCCAGCAATAATATTGACGTAATGTCAAGCGAGACGTTTGGAATGGCCAAAAGTATATTTTCTTCGCGTTTCCAGCACTACTGAAATTTCTTATAAATAGTTCGCAACTTCGGATGCTTTGTAACAGGAAATCGAAAGACGAGTAAAACGACGAAAATATCTTTCATTGTTCTACTGAATTTCGTGACTCAAATTTGTTTCTAGATGGCGCTTCAAGCGAATGTATGAGAACTGTGAAATATTAAACTTGTTTAGATATTCACGCAAACTTGACGTTCATTGGGAATGTATTTATTAATTTATTTATATTTTCAAAATATGTTCGAATTAAATTTAAAAAAATAAAACAATAATTGGGCTAACATTTCGAACAATTGTTTTGCTATGAGTTAATCTCGATAAATTAGTTACGAGTAAATTTTGTGCTTTGTCATCAAACCCAATAATGTAATAACACGAAAATCTGGTTTGTCTATAAGATTCATCCATTTTCCGCGATCAATTTATTAGTACCCCGTGATTTAAGTGCGTTCGGGTATGGGAATGGGCCATTACTTTATCCCCTCTCGATGAATTCGTAGTATGTGTTCATTGGGTCATTGAGGAGTTTCGTCAGCCCCTCAGTCCATTCGCGCCCCACATACCAGCCGCGAACTATAGGGATTCGGCTGAGTTTTGGTGTAGAATGACCACGCATAGGGTCATAGATTCGCATCGTGCACGCGTGACTCGCATGTCCATTGGCAATTTTTCTCGCGGTTAGATCCGCCGTTCTTTCTTTTCGCTTCGAAGAATCGCAAACGGGGCGGTGGGCGGAGGCCATAACTTCGACTTACAGTCCATGTTTACTACGGATACAGTAGCTGGTGTCTGATTATTGAGGAACATCGTGAACGTGGCAAAGGTGTACGAGTGGGGGCAATGATCGTATATAACATACGCGCTCGCAAGGGGCCCATAAAAATGTTACTATCTCGCGTTTAACTTCCGTCTCCATAATCCCAAGCGCCAACTTTAAAATTTTTATCGTCGTGCTCTCTTTCGTCTAATAGAATTTACTTCGCAAACACCGTGAGAAAACTCAAACGGATCTCCGCGTTTCATATTTTTCCTTCTTCATTTTTTTTTTTGTCAAAGCATCAAATTAAAATGATAAACACTGAAAAGCCCAAGATTTTCTCTTCATACCGTAATATCTCAAGTCAATTGCCTTATACATCACCTCGACTCTTTTATTCTCGACTCGAATCTCATTCGTTTCAATTCAACGTTGAAACAAAACGATTCCGACATGGGGTGCGGGAAGGAGAACGTCTCTCACTCTCCTTCTCCCGGTTCCGCCGAGTAAATTTGCTTGAACAACGCGGAGTCCGTGAACCACCCGACCGACGAGAACTTATCCAACAATATCTCAAGAAAGAAATATAACCACAGCGAGAGAGAGAAAGAGAGAGAGAAGAGTGCGCGTTTACGTGAGACAGTGGGTATGAAGATAGAACCGAGAGTAAAGAACGAAAGATCGAAAGCGACACCGTGCCATCCCTCTTCGTTCCCCGCAACACGAAATTTCATTTATTAATTTCCTCTCCCTGCAACCATCCACTCGACTGGGCCCGCAACTTTTCGCAACATTCTCAAGAAAACTAGCCTTTCCAGCTCTGGCTTTCTCTCACCGTCCAACGCCTTTCTTCTCTCCCTCTTCATCTTTTCTCCGTACCCTGTGGCCACCTCTTATATCGCCCAGACGTAGTAGTACTCGCTGGTACTGCCCATCCTTCGTCTAGAGAAATATACATGTAGTTATCTCTTCGGAATGAAGGAGGAGGCTAGTAGTAGTAGTAGTAGTAGTAGTAGTAGTAGCAGTAGGCGATGGTGACTAGGCAACCAGCCAGTACAAGCCATCCCCGTTGATCACCCCTGCGCCCCCTCGAGCTTTACCCAGCGGGCTCGCCGCTCGCGGAGGGTGACGGACCCGGTGATGCCAGCCACAAACTAATTACGACCCCGGGCGCCGTCGAGAGTGCACGGGCCGAAGAACTAGCGAACAGAGATAGAACGAGACAGAGGGTAAAACCTCGAGACACCATCCCTCTCCCTTCTCGCGCGAGAGAGAGACGATAAGGAAAGCCACAGATTGCTCGTAGAACGAGGAAGCGAGAAGGAATGGCAAAGAAGTAAGGGCGATGGGTGAAGAGAAATGGATAAGTGGTTCGAAGAAGAAGAACAAGAACAAGGAGATGGAGAGTAAGAAAACCAACTAAAACAAGGAAAAAAAGAAAAATAATAATAATAAAAGTACGACGAAGCGGGACAACGTTGCTGGCAGAGAGTTCTGAATTTCCACGAAACCGGCGCCTCTTTTTTACACCACCGAAAGGACACTCGCATTGCGTGCATGTATATTCATACCACACAAACAAAATCCTTTTTACTCTCGAGGGATAAGAAAAAAAAAAAAAATGGATATACATGTTGCTGATTTTTTGTTGTCCCTGAAAGAGACGAGATATCGGCGAAAGAAAAAAAAAAGGGGCAGTGTGGGTAGACGATTTGTGAAGAAATTACAATCAGGCGAGCCAAGCTGGTAGCTCGCTAGTAGCGTATATATATATATAGACCGGCTCGGGGGATTGAATACACCGTATGATTCGTCGGAGACGGTTGAATGTACACATTTGTCTTAGTCTTCAGTGTGTTCTGGAAACGAGCATACAGGGAGCAACGAAACTGCCGCGAATTGTTGCCAATTTATAGAGAAATTGCAATCAAGCAAGCTAAGCGTTATTATCGTGTTTACAGCTTTAGTAGGTTGGATCCGGAGTATAATAATAATGCGTCGTTTCGTACCCTTGAATATATATGAATTTATCTTAGTTCTACGTGTACTCGAAATTCCCACTGTTTTGCAGCGGTATAGATACCGTATTGACTATATGCGAAGCTATTTGCTCCATCGCTTCGTTGTTTATTCGTAAACTATCCCGGCCGCATCTCTCCCTATTGACTGTCCTCGAGTGGTGAGAGAAACTCGGCAACACCTTTGCAATATTCATGTACGTGTGTTGTATACGTGTTAAAGCGTCGAGGAGGGTTGATTCGCATCCCTGGACGACTTTGCATCGTCCAGAAGTTCTGAATACTCTTGAAACATTGTATATGTTATCGGTATATCATATATATAGTATATATATATATATATAGTTGTGCGGTATGAAAATCTTGGAACAGAAGGGGGCGAGAGAGAAGATAGGAAGTCCGACGGCGGTGCTGACGCAATTAAATCCGTTGAGGACCTAATTCGGCGAGGCCGCTCGGAGGAACGCGGTCGCCTCCTCTCTCTGTACACCGAACGCTGGATGCTGTCTGTTGCAGCGAGCTTAATTAAACTCCAAAGCTCCGATGGACGCCGCGACGACTATTCCACGCGCGATTTATAATCCTATACCAATGATTAACGTACACCGATCGAACATACTGCTTTCCTACAGTTGGCATTGTCCTGCATCGGAGAATCGAACTGTGGGTCTGTGTATTTCTTTTTTCTGTAACTTATGGTATTATCCAAATATGTGAAACGTGGAGTATGTGACTGCTGTATCAGAGGTCAAACGAGAAGCATTGAAACCCCGAAAACGTACGTTGAAGAAAAAAAATGGACGAAAAAACAAAAAAAACAAAAAAAACGAAAAACAAACGAGTCTGGTGGCGCAAAACTGCGAGGGAAAGCAAAAAATTCGACAGACGTTTTCGTCCAGGATTCGCCATGACGGTTAATTTATTTTCTAGCTTCGGAAAAAGCCCAAGAAAGAAAGGAACGAGTGAAAAAAAAAATTGGGGGCGCGCTGGCGTGTATACATATACATATATATACGAATACGAGGGTGAAAGATACGTGAGCGTAACAGACAAAGAGAAAAGAAAGACGGGTAGGAATGGCGAGGCCCGAGGAAGAGTGACGGCGGGGCACAGAGCAGAAACCCCCCGCTTCTATATGGGACAACGAGGAGAACACAAGGAGAAAAGAAAAATGAGTTTTCGAGTGTCAGGACTTCTGCTACTACGTTGTACTTCTCCTACTTCGCTGTATTATATAGAGAACAGAGAGACGGCAGAAGAGATACCTTCGAGGCGTTCTCCTGGGAATCTCGAGATACAATTTGTAATAAGCGTTATTATCCGAGACTGGTGTCCTCTACCCCTCCGCCCACCCCCCCCCCCCCTTTCCTTTCCTGCGTTATAACACTTGGACTATTTTTTAATGAATAGACTATTTTCTTGAATCGTGGAAATACGGCAGAAGAATAAAATGTGTTTCGCCATTTAAACAACACTGCAATGAGCTCATTATTGTGAGTATTATATCGTAACATCGGGAGATTAATGAAGGTGGGAGAGCCGAGGGGCTTTGCAGCAGCTTAACGATACACTGTGCAATAATAGCTGTTTTTTTTCCTATCTGCAAGAAAAACAATAATGTCGAAAAAAATCGGTAAATATCGAATTGCACTCTCATTTCATTCGTAAGCACATTGGCAGAGAACACAAAAAAAAAATTTAACAATCATTGATGTCCGCTTTCACTTTATAAGCAAAAAAACCATCGGATTTTTTTTCAGCGCGAAAAAATACGTGGAAATACGTGATACAGATCGTTTTTGGATCGTTTTTTTTTTTTAATTTCAACAAAAAGAATTGAAAGCCGCCACTGGGTCACACTTTTTAAAACTCTTTTCATTCCTCTGCAATGACTCGAGACAGTTGTTCTAAAACTCATCTGAGTACTCGTTCTTATATATTTTTTCCCGTAGAATACAATAGACACCTCGGTTTCCCGATATCCTATCGTGAAGCAGAGATATCGCGCTTTATAGATACTAAAAATCGCAACTTTTCCCAAAATGGGTCAAGCAATACATTTTTCCTGCAACGGTGGTTCAAGGCAATGGACGATGTATTTTTTCCAACATTTTACTTTTACATTAACATTTGACAAAGCATTGCATTTTACAAAGAAAGATTCTCTTTTTTTTCTGCATAAAAAGAAATTTTAGGTGAGGAACTCTCGAACCGATGACATTTTAACCAACAAAAACTTAATAACGAGACTAATAAATGCGAGTTGCTGCGAAGACGACTAAATTCCGTTAAAAAAAAAAGTCAAACAAAGAATTTTCAGATCGATAACATTAACAACCTGAAAGTAAATAACAAGACTAATAAACGCGCGTAACTGTAAAAACAACTGAATGTTACGAAAACATCTATAACGACACAATTCCCGTATTTTTAGTCACAAAAAGAAACAAAAATACGAACATCGTTACAATGCCCGCGGAAAACCACACGACAAGAGTGCGCTGAACCAGGAAATAAACGAATAAACAAAATTGGCCAAGAGAGTTGAGTGGGTAGCGTACGGAATCGGGGAACTATAGAGTCCTAATTTTTCGAGGGGTCGCGTAATCGTTGCAAGGACTCGTTATCCCAGAGCTCGTTTTTCCCATCGATGTCAAAGGATCCCGGGTGTTCTTTTATCGGAAGTGACGAGGTACAAACCCGGCACTAACAGTAAACCCACTACCGTGGAAAGAACGTAATGGAAAAAGACTTTCCTCCTCGGCGACGACAAATTGCTAAATAATATAGCAATCAAGCGAAGGCGATGGTAATTCGGTCTTTTCGTTGGCAGTCCGAGATACGAAAGTATAACGAGTTTACGCACGTGCGACACGGGTAGATACGTACCCGAAGTTCACTCTCGCAAATGGCGTATACCATAAATATGTTACCAAACTACGATTCCACCGTACGTGTGCGTTACGTAGTTGAGTTACTTTAACCCATGACGAACGAGCCGCTGTGCCTGAACAAGTCGTTTGGCACACTTGATCACGTAAGTTCAACATACTGAGCTCTTCTGTACCGTTCCAAATACGTATCTATGCACGCAATTCACTCGACGACTATATCTCCGTGGGACATGCCAGTACTTTGGGCAAATTAGATTCCACGCGTCTCGCCAAATCTTTCGGGGGACCCGGAAATTTCTAGAATTTCGCGAGAGATAGACGATCCAGATATGACGGTAGTTCGGGACAACCATATTGAGAATCAAATTAATAAGAAGTTTTGACAATACCGGAAGTCGATAAAATTAAATAATAATAATAAGAATAATAATAAATGTTCGCCTTGCATTTAATTCCAAGTTAAAATTACAATGGTTCTCAAATATATTCGAATAACCCTCGAGTTTTTGCGTACACACTGAAAAAAAAAAAAAAAAAAAAAAAGATCGTCGATTGAGGTCTGCCGAGTCTGGTTGGACAATAGAAGGGTTCAGATACGAGTAGAAACAACCGAAACCGCGTGAAACGCATAGACAAAAGAAAACAGGCTATACGAAACCAGTGTCCGATTTCACGAATTTCAATATCAATCGCGGGCTGCAGTAATGACGATACGAGATAGAAAAATTCGAGAAAAAAAAGCAACAACAACAACAAAAAACTGATAATGGTTGTGAAAAGATAGAGACAGCGAACGTTATCAATAATTGGGCAGTAGTAGTGTGAGTTACGGGAGTGTAGGTGGGTTAACACCAGTAGAATACACGGTGCGAGAACCAGCGGGGTTGCGTCAGTGCGGCTGGCCCAATTTCTCGAAAGGGATCGATGGGGGATGGGGGTGGGTGAGTACACGTAGTAGATATTGCGAGGACGAGCGCAGCCCGCGAAGAGGACGCGAGAGAGAGAGGTACATTGGAGGAAGTGGTGAAGCAGAAGAAGGAGTATGGGTTACAGAGTTCGGCGGAGGGAGAGGAAGGGGGGGGGGGGTGGTATATGCGAGAGAATGAGGCACGTAGCCGGAAGGACGTTTCGGGAAAATTACCGAGCGCCGGAGATTCCGGCGAGGCACATGCCGTTGAGTTAAAGCATGAAAAGCACCGAGGCATCGGTACGTCTAGCATCAACTGAGTCTCAGTGTCTTGCTCTTCGACTGCGAGAAAAGCTATAATAGTGAACCCATGCAAAGCGCGTGACAGAGAGGGAGGGAAATATTGAGTCACGAGAAACTGTATCTCGATCGGTTCGCAGTTTGTCGAGAATATGCTACACCGGAAACGAGGACAGACGAAACGGTGGTAAGGAGACACTAAGAAAGAGGTTTGATGATGTTGTAAAAGTTCGAGTGGAAAGCTGGTTACTTGCGACCGTATATAGCCAATATAAACAACACGACAACGTACGTACGTATATACTTTTTCTTTTTTAGATTTCGTCGTTATATTTTTCTATTCATTACCGCTTAGATTTATTCGATATAAACATCGACGAGATAAGCGACAAATGTCTAATAGAAATTTCAGAAAAAACATTAGGTGACAATTAATTTGTTTAATTTAAGACGAAGAAAAGCTTTCTTTACGAAAGGGATGAAAAAAACAGCTAACTGTACAAATATATCTGTACAACCTGTAGAGAATAACGAGCAATATAAATCGCTCATCCGGTGAGTTAACTACTTTGCACTCGTAATGTCGACGCTGCGTCGAATAGACGTGGGCTTTCTCTCCGTGGCCGTGACCTTTCGGCTTTAACCCTTTTTTTTCGTTAAGGAACGATCGTTGCCAGTACTCAGTTGACGGCACCCTAATCGTGCGTGCCGAGTATACGTTTAACTGTTTCATTCCTTCTTTTCACGTTCGCTGTTTTCACGTCCGAGAGTTTCTCACCATCAATCAGTCGGTGACTCGGTTACTTTGCAATAGTTTCCTATGTATACTCCATGTGCCGTTAGATAAGCTCGCACGTCGAGACGTCCCGTTGAGTCCAACCAGTCACGATATCAGCGCGCCGCGCGTTTCGTTATCAATTCGACGAAATGACTTCGCGATCGTGATCAGCCTCGTAACAACCCCCGATAACTCAACGGCACGAGAGACGTACCGTAACGATAATAAAAACTAACGTTTGATGAGTCGTGGCTTTCGTAATAAAATAAGCCTATCACCTGGAACAACAGCGGGAAAAAAAAACGATAACGATCAACGCGTGAAATTAAGTCTGGAAAATGACTACAGAAATTAAGAGATACATAGAAAATGTACAAAAGCTTTGTTTTATCGCCGAACGTTCCACGGACTCGATGGAACATTATCAACGATCGCCATTTTCAAATCAAGAAGCTCTGATTTTTTTTTTTCTTTTTCAATCGTTTTTCATAAAGAAAGCTTTCTTTTTGTTAAAAAAAAATTTCGAAATGTTAACCTTGTGTATTAATGAGAACTTGGTCCGTTTTTTAAATCTCTACAATTTAAGGTTAAACAACAAAAAAAACAGAATAATTGAAAATTTCAACATTGTTTCCTCATTTATTTCCTTTGCTCACAAAGCTCCTTTTACGCAGCCAACATTACCGGCGATCCCTTCTCACAGTAGAAGCTTTGTGAACAAATTTGATGAAAAAGCAATGCGAACATTTTTAATTTTCAGATTTTTTTGAACGAGTTCTCAACTTTTATATTTAGAAATTTCATTCGCGTTTCACTTTTTCTTCATTAATCCATAAAATATTCATCTACCGTTACGGCAATTATCGGAATATTGACGATACATCAATAGAACATACCGGAAACGAGAATCTCGACGTTATTGAACCTCGATTGCTCTACTTTGCGAGAGAGATCCCCTCGAGTCCCCGTGATTCTCGTTTATCCGGACCGAAACAACTTTTCTATGATGCGATTTCGAGTTGCTCGTAATTTTCTCGTGATCCTCTGTCGTTCGTTGTCGCAAAGGAATTTCAAGCTGCGACCCACGCTCGATCATATAATCGTTAACTCTATCGTGTATCCTATAGAAAATATCAAAGCTTACGCTGATTATACACCAGCGAATTCGTAATAAACTTAACTCTCACAGCAAATCTCGTGGGGAAACATACGTTAGCCCGTTTGGCCCAAAAGCGGTTCGTATTCATCGATCTCGACTCGACGACTAACGAGGATAAATAATTCGATAAGTCAGCGGCTTTGACG
Organism: Buathra laborator; assembly: GCA_934046635.1. Classification (NCBI taxonomy): domain Eukaryota; kingdom Metazoa; phylum Arthropoda; class Insecta; order Hymenoptera; family Ichneumonidae; genus Buathra; species Buathra laborator. The sequence goes on from OW203892.1 coordinate 17,965,638, forward strand.
TTTGTGGCATCGGCTTTGCCGCGTGCTCTCGAAGTCGTCGCAATATGCGGACCGACGACGATACACATACGAGATTCGAATGGTTCCGATAATAACCTCGTAAAAAAAAAAAAAAAAATCGATATGTAACTATACAGTAATGCATAATGTATCGCAGTTCTCCCCCCGCATATAGTATAAGCGTTTAACGTTTCCTATTGGATCGTTAAGCAGGTCAGCGCGAAACGAGCAAAAAATATTACAATTCTCCGAGCATAAAGTCTCTTGCCCTGTCGTTGCTTCGTTTTCTCACTCGCTCGCGTGTAAATTCCGTGCAATGCCCCCCACGGTTATCTCCGCGAGTGAGCGAACGAGTGACTGTGAGTTCGAGTTACAATTTCTCGAAACGTGAATCAGCATGAGACACGCTTCGTTGTACAATGTTATAAAAAAAAAAAAAAAAAAAAAAGCTCTACTACCTTTTACTACTTCGGGGAACGAGAACGAAGCGTGCAAAACTCACGTGGCAACCATTTTTCAGAGGTGCCCCCTTTGCAACAGTGATTTTTTTTTTCACGTACGATAGGCAGTCGCATCGTCATTTTGCATTGTCTCGTTCGAGAATTTTCAGTTTTATTTTCCAACCTATATTATTGGAAATAGATAAAAATCACGCGGGCTTACGAAAAAAAAAGAAAAAAAAATAGCGTTAGACAATGGTGCCAAAAGCTGTAAAAATTGCTTTACGCTCTATACGTTCGTGCGTTGTAAAATTTCACTGGCTTTTTCGGAGCGGAGAATTTTCTTTTCTTTTTTTTTCACTGCTAAATGTAATTATTAGCGTATCAACGAGAGGTAAACAAAATGTGCGGAAGGACGTCGACGCAGCGTTATTTTCACCGATATTTAATAGTGCGTTGCGAGTGTGTACCTACGCGAGTGCATGGTATGCGCCGGGCGTCTCGTGAGCCCGGTAAGAGTAACGCCAGTAGTAGTCGCGACGATTAGTCAGCCGCCCACTGGCCGCCGTGAAAGCTCAGTAGCGGTTCTCGCAGTAGTAACAGTCCGTTAAAGAACCGACGCTTCGGGCTGTAGCATACCTCTCGCGTTTTCTTTCTTTCTCTCGTTCTCTCGTGTACAAGCAAAACTTTCCGTAACTTCGTCCCACACGACTCGCACTCCACTCACCGTTTCCGTTCGCCACTTTCTTTCTCGCTTCCGTCGTTGATTTCGTTTCTGTGTACGGCCCCCGCTCGTGACATGCGCTAAACACACACACACACACACACACACACTCAGCGATATAAAAGGGCCGCGGCAAAACCAGCGGGGCGCGCCCATCACGTCGATCGGATTAAAGATTAATCGGTGAGTTGGTAGAACACTGACAGCTACCAGCATCGGCAGCCTGCCGTATAGCGTACGAGGCGAAAGGTTTTACGATGCTGAAACGAGCGCGAGCTTCCAGCGAGTTGGAGAAAGATAGAAAAGTTTTTATGACCAATATAATCGATTAGTGACGGGGAAAAGGAGGAGGGGACAGAGAGTAAGAGGGAGTTTTGGTGTGAGGATGGGGGAGGGATTGGCGTGAGTGCCGGAGCCAGTTTCCTGGTCTCGTTGCAACGCTCGTTCGAGGAGAATTTTCGTTGGAGAGATTTCCCTCGAATCGAATGTACGAGCGTTACGGCACGCCGGGTACACCTGGGACAAGCCGAAGCGCAGCATCGGCAGCAACGGTAGCGCGGCAAGAGGACTTTGGCTATATTCGTGTCCGATGTTCTCTATATGCGTTTCTCTCGCTCGCACGCCTCTTACTCCATTTAACTCATCCTCTCGCTTGATTCCCATGAACCCGCTGCGAAGCCGTGGGCTGCTGCAACTGCTACCGGGGAGCTTTGGCTATAGGTAATAACGGTGATGTCTCCACACACCGGCGAGAGTATATATTTGTAACATACACGCGCGTCTGACCAATTCCTGGCGTGACTACTACCCATCGACTGTGCTCCGACGTTACGCTCAGCTGTACTGTATACGCGTGCACTGTACAGTCCAAACCCTTACGAGGTAACGAGTTGCCTCTTCGGTATTTTAGCAATAGTATTCAACAATCGATCTTTTTTTTTTCGAAACCAATTCAATTGAAATTGTGCTTCTCGTAACGCCTGAGTGATCGAATTGCAAAACTGAAGTTACGGATTCCTACTTACGTCTACGGTTGGTAAATGGAGAATGTCACATATGGATCTGGTAAATCTGAACTTCAAGTAATTCTTGTTGAAAAAAAAAAAAAAAAATGCCGGTTTCTTTCAAAAGCGTGAACCCTCAGAAATGGTGTACCGCGAATATAAACCCGAAATAGAACTTTCTGCCGCAAAATATATAATGTATGTAATATATGTTATATATTAATTTCATAATATTAATATTATTATTTTCTTTTCTTTTTTCGCATAATCATTTCCGCAACAGACATGTTCCTTAAACCGTGGCGTTTCAACGTCCCCACAATTAAACTTAAAAACATCGATTTTTGTCAAATTTCAGAAACGACGAAAACGTCGATTCTCTCGGATTACAAATGTTACAAATGTCATTCACTCGAGTTACAAATGTCATAAAAAAATTAACTTATATACCAGCGATATTAAACCGGTAAATCAGTCTTTATCGATTATTCGTCGAATAGATTCTTTTTTTTACCCAAGTAAATTCGATGAGAATACCCGAGAAATTAACGCTATATCAGCGGAGATTTCAGTGGTTAATCATTTTCTCCCATTTATTCCTCCAACGAATTCTATTTTTACTTAAATAAATTTCATCAGAATAACTGGAAAATTTGAGATTTCTCGGTTGCACTGGTAATTAATGTCATATTCGAACGCGTAATACCTCATCTAAAATCTTTTTAGAACCGTAACACAGGAGAAGACTCGATATGCGTTGAGAATAGGTTTCATAAGCTGCGAGATTATGGGAGTCTTTACTGTACCGTATCTAGACACTCGATACTCGCGCGTACTAGCAACGTCCTGTCCGCTTTGGATATATCTACTACGTCGGATATACTAATGCATGTTGCTGTACCTGTGGGTATTGCCGGGGTGGATGTGTTGTATACCAGCCGCCTGTGCAGTACACTAACCTCCGGTGTATTTATAGATATTAAATCGGAATATAGCAGATTCGGACAGTCCAGAGGGGAGGGTGAGTTGGCCTACATACCAGTCGTAGGGATAAACGGGCCCAGCTATACATATATAGCTTTCGGATTCTCTATCCAGTCGGCTAAGCCATAGATTCATAGTCGGCCACTGCTGTGGCCGTGATTCGAGGCGTACAGAGACAGGCAAGTTGCCACAGAGGGTGCAAAGAGATTTCTTTTAGTCAAGAGAACCGCGAATACACACATATGTACATACGGTTCTTGCGACCGTTATCAAGTGAGAATCTGCTATTCATCTCATTTCGATTGGGCAACACGAGCGAGAGATAGAAGAGATGCCGAATGAACGAGATCATTGATCCTTTGACGCAAACGAGGCGAATAATGACACTCGGCAGCGCCGCAACGGACAAAGGGCCAACGAGCGTGAAGAATAGCCAATAAAGATGAAGCCAATGCGGAAGGCTTCTCTGATACGGCGCGGCACTGATTAGAATCGGAGAGATAGGAGTGAGAGTGACTTTATTCCCCTTCGTCGATATCGTTGATGACGACGGCTGGGCTGACTTCCCTTTCGTCGTTATGTTACGATCGTTTTTTTACCTGCCCTTTCGCATTATGCTTTCGTGTCGCCTCACCTTATTCATCGTTTCGTCTCTATCGTATCGTATTATCCAAGCGCCTTTCTGTGCGGTGCGCAGACCGCGAGAGACCGCGTATTATGAACTCTCGAGGCTCATCGAAAGGTCTCTCGCGGTAGCTTCATAAATTCCGTGTACCCCAAGCGCTGAAATGAAGAGGAAATTGCCTCGATGTAATTACCGTGCGCGACGAACTGGGGACTACTATGGCTATAAGTCGTATAAGGATTTACGATCGAACGAGCGAAAGAAGGTTTCTACTATATGTATATATATTTAGAGAAAGAGAGAAAAAAGGGGCCCTTTTTTTCCCGGGGGCTAACCGCTCTTTCCTCGAGTCTATTAGGAAGTTTTTATGGGAAAAGAATTCCTGTCTCACTTCCCGGAACAACGCGGTCGTAGACTCGGCTAGTGTCCCCCAAAGGATGGAGAGAAAACCACACTTGGGGGGATGATCGGGGTGACCGTGGCTTGCGTTCAGCCACACGGCTGTACTATACAGCCGGTATAGGTCTCGTAATTTTTCGCGCAAGGACTCCAGCCACATCCCCCTCGAGGGTTTTTTTTTCGAACTCGAAGCGACGATGCACCCTTGTAAAATGCGCCGTTTACCAAAATTGAACGAGTCGCACGTGAACCGAATGACAAACGTTGTTTAAGCTTTGGAAAAAAAAACGAAATTTAGGCTTCGCTTCGCAGTTTGCCTTTACGCAATTTCGAGGATCAGAGGTGATAATATTGGAAATTTGCGTTGAACGGAAACAGGTATTATAATAGTTTGGATATACCGAGATAAGATACGAAGGGGAGGGAGGAGAGAACACAGAGCGAGATATAAATCGGCAATAATCATCTTCGTCTTTACGCCCCATTGAAACACGTCTGTAATATCAAAATCCAGATAGTCCCTTTCCTAGAAGAAGAGAAAAAACCACAGTGGTTCTGAAGTACCGTTTCTTGGATAAAGATCGAGTTTCCCTAGTCACCCCTTGGAACATCATTTACGATCTTCTCAACAATCGTGGCCAGGTTATCTCTACTAAAGGAAGCGGGTCCGGGCTTATGCCGTTTGCTTTGGAGGCACGTAAGAGACCAGTTGTACAGCGATTTAGGATGAGAGAAAGAAGGGTGACAGGGTGAATGAAACGGAGAAGATCGAAGTGAGAGAGAAAAAAAGGAAAAAAATGTGCCGCGAATTCTTTCGGTCGATTGATTCGATTTCCCGAAATCCTAGGTGCGGGGTTTTTTTTTCGGTGGCGGCTAGAAACACGATAAGAACTTCCGAAATCGAAAGGGATCCTTGCGTCGTCGTCCGCAATGAGGCAAAGAAGGATTTTCTCTTCTCGGGAAGCCGCTGGTATAGGGATGTAACGTTACCAAGAGATTCTGGTGTTAGTCGAATTCTCTGTGCTTCGCGCTACACTATTGTCTCGCTGCCTTCCACTGACACTGGTTTCTCAGCCCATAGGGAGTGCTTTCTCATTCCAGGACACTTTTTGCAAGAATCCACTGGGCGATTCGTGCGCGAGACTGAGCTCGCAGCATTGGAACGTCGCGCAGCGACTTTCCTCTCCGACATCCCTTGAATTTGGCTTCGGGAAAAAACTCCCTTTTCTTCCTATCCACTGTGGCAGCGGAATTCCAGCGTAAATAACAACAACGAAAAAGAAAAAAATGGTCTGGCAAAGAATCCGAAATAGTTGTACTGTACCCGAATTTGAACAATCTTCCCATACTGAACCCATCGTCGGGAAATGTAAATAAATATATATCTCTGTTTTCATTTATTTTCATTTTTATATCGATTTTTTAGCAATTCAGAACACATTCCCGATTTCCGAATGAACTTTACGAAGCCACTACGCGCACTACTAGTATGGACTTCGCGGTCCAGACTTTTTATTGCACTTGTCGGTTCTTTCCAAAGTAAATAACAACAACGAAAAAAAACCATCTGCTAAAAATCTGAAATCGTTTTACTCTCCTCAGCTTCGGACAATCCTCCCATACTGTAATCCACTGTTAACCAATCGAAAAAAAAAATATATATATATAAATTTGTTTTCATATCTTAGAGTTTTTCTTATTTTTTTTTATTTCTATTTTATACACAATCGCACTTTATGGATGAAATCTAAGGACAACGCTCACTTCGCTGTCCATATTTGTACTTGTCTCTCGGTTCTTTCGTTCACTTCTGTATCACGAGTGGAAGAGTAAAAAAAGAAAAAACCCAAAAAAAAAAAGAGAAAAAAAACCAAGTAAGAAGGGTTGAGACGGGATGGAGCGCAACTTGGTCGGGAAGCTCTCGGGAAGCGGCCTCAAGGAGACACAGAGAGAGAGCTTACATTCTCTCGACGCCGATGGAATTTACGAGACTCCACCGTCGCGGGCAGCAGCCGGCAGCGAGGAGTTGCAAGCACGGACGAGACTCGAGGACGAAGCTCGCACCGAGCCACGATGGAGTGTGAGAGAGCGAGAGAGAGAGGGACAGAAAGAGTAAGAGACGACGAGGGAGGTAAGGCGACGCTTCTCTCGTCGCGTATATCCCACAACCGTGAAAGCTCGTTCGAAACACCCGCTTCGTAGAAGCTCCACCGGGTTGTTCGCCTTGGCGCGTATACATACGGCCAAAAGCATCCCCTGCCCTACCTTATCTGCCTGAAGAAATACGCATACACGTAGGGGACGTACACACGTTGTACAATAATACAGTATGTATATATACGTTGTAGCGCAGGAGTTCTATATATTTACGTCTACCTAAGATACGACCATACAGCTATACCGTGTATATTCCCTCGAGAGTCACGACAAATATTTAGCGTATGTTCGCCTGTTTCACGTCATGTTCAAGCAAAATATACGGTATGGCAAACACACGCGATAAAAATGTCTCTCGACGAAAAGAGACTACTGAAAGATAGAGAAAAAAAAAACACACACACAATATGTTCAATACATCCTTTTCTGATCAACAAGACAGACGTGCGCAATATTCAATCTGAATCTCTACTGTTTTCTCCCACTCTATCCCCGCGTCTCCATATTACAAGATTTATATTCCGAGCTCGCAGTACCACACGTGTATCGCTGCGTTCGTTCACCCATTTTTTTTTCCTCTCTTATTTCACCGCAAAATCACGTGCATTCGATAGCTTTGCGGTGGTTAAAAATCAAATGAATGAGAAATAGGGAGGAATGATGAAAAAAAAAAAAGAGAAGAAAATAAAATCAATGAGCGTCCACCGCGTCACTCGAGGGATGAATATGAATCGATTGGAATACATCCGATCGCATATGGCTTGGCTACTACTGCTGTCGCCTGATTGTGTTGTCGCTGGAGGCCTGGAATTGGCTCTGTGCGGATATACCGTCTGTACGACAGAAACAAAACGATCCTCGAGGTATATATACCATATGTGCTATACATATATGCTATACATATTAGGGCGCTGTTGCTGCGGGCTTTCTTTCTCCCACTCTGCATCCCGTTGTGGGACACAACAGCAGCAGCGCAGCTCGAATCTCGTTACGTTCGTCGAAATCTCCGAAATTCCCTCTGCCATCCCTTTTCCTCTCAACACAGAAACATACATAAACACGCGCGCGCACACACACGCAGAACAGTGAGTGCCGTATGTATCGCTTTCGCGAAGCCAGTGTAGACACGCGAATTCGTTTTGTATCGAGATACCGATATCTAGTATACATGTACACAATATCCACGATATAGAGAGACAGATTTGGTGTGTATGTAAATAGAAACGCTGAGGCAGAGGGCTTGCGGTATTACACAATCGGGTATTGTGTATTTCGTCTCCTGTATGTATATATGCACATTCGGAAGGGGTGGCGATATAGGTATGGAGAGATCGGAAATCCCTCACGAATTTTGGAGCCACGTGTGCACACATACCTATGTATATGTATATGTCGAGGAGAGATATATATCGTCTATATTTCCCCGGGTAACCCAGCTTGCGCGTTTGCTTGTATTAGAGCCACAAGTGCGTCTGGGCAGTGCGTAATATGGTATATCGGAAGCGTGGAGGTTAGTGGATTTTACTCGAATTTAGATGACCTATAGCCTACGGGTTTTGGCAATGTCATGTGAATTGACAGTGAATGAAGGGTTGCGGGGGGTGGTTGGACAACATGTCGAGTTGTGTCAATGGAATACAACTTCGGAAAACATACGTTGACGAGCTTTAATGTTGACGAAAGTCCGGCAAATAGTTGTCGGGTAATCTGGTATCTTCTGTAAATATGTAGCAGGAAATACAACTAATTGATGTAACTATGTGGTGTATGCATACTGAAATACAAAATTCAATAAGAATTGACCCATCGGATGGCGTGTCTGTATGTCTGATAGTTTTGTCGCTTGATTAGTCTGCTGTTTTCTCTACTGTTCGTCACGGCAAAAGGCGAGAGTCGCGCGTTTTACTGTGATCCCGTTATTTTTCCGGTTTTCCTTGTCATGCACGGAAACGGCTTAATATATCATCGGGAGACTGTTTCGTTACATTTTTTACCAAAAATGAGATTCAGAGAAAATTTTGAATACGATGAATACGAATATGAATATGAATTCCTAATACGATGAAAATCTGCAAAAAATCAAACATATTCAAGATGCTAAGAATCTTAATTTCGTATAATAATAATAATACGAAAAAGTTATAAAAATTATATAATAATAATACAAAAAAAATAACAAAAACTGTATTTATGTGTGTTGAATTCCCATAGCTGTATTTTTACGCTATAATCGGTTACTTACTTCAGACTGCGTATACCAGACGACGCGACAATTTCAGTCAACAATATCTTCGCCTCACTTGGTTATTGTTAAATATACCGTTAAATAAGCGAAGTAATACGCTCTTAATTGATTATTAGTATTTTGTTCGTTATAATAATAACTTCTGTGTAATTTTTTTTTACCTTGAAGAATACGAAATGAAAGTAATTTCGAAAATATGTAAAATTTCCCGACTGAAAAAAGCGTCGTATAATCAAGAAATATTAAAAGTCCTCTCTTGACCTGAAAAAGTGTGCTGTAATAAAGAAATTGTATTACCATAAACAAATGAGAGAATTAAAAAATGAATAAATTTTTTTTTTTACTTTGAACTCATAGCTTCCGAAGAATCAAAGGGCCTTCCATATCGTACCCCGTGCTGTATGGCATCAGACTAAACAGAGTTTACAGGGAATATTGAGCGAAGTAGATGTAAGGCGAGAGTGCGGCTCTCGTCTATCGTCAGCAGGAAAGCAAGGAGACCAAGTAAGAGGGGTCTGCATGCGGGGTGACTTTAACTACCGAGAAGACGAGAGGGATCGTAGCGGAACAATCTCGTACGTCGTACTTCTTTGGTCGAACACGTTCCGGGGTCTGCGCGAAACTAGCGTGAGTCGTAAAAAATAACGTAATTGAAAATCGTTGCAGTCGTATCTTCGAGATCTAAAAGATTTTTCCTTCACGGTGCAACATCCGTTTGTACTCAAGTGCCACAATTAAATCGCGCTAATGCCATTTTATTATTTCACGAACGCGGTACGGTACGCCTCTTGACTCGCTTGGCCCGAGGAACCAATCACTTAAGATTTGATAACCAACTCTCCGCAAGCATGAAGAAAAAATCTTCGACGAATCTTAGGGAACTTCGACGAAAAAAAGAAAAAAAAAAATCATGACTGAAAGAAAACGAGAAGAATCTCGGCTGACCGTACGAGAGGCATAGTATAGATTGATTATATTTGCTCCTTTCGCGAACTGGCGAGTTAGAACGTTATTTATAGTACTATATATCTATCACGATAGCGTGGAAAAGTCTCTACCATATATATACACATATGTATAGTAATACTGTGGTATACATGTCTATATATATATATGTATCTATAGATGCACACGTTCCACTAGTATACATAGGTCCGATCGATTACCCACTACCTATCCTCAGCTTCGGGGCTTTCCGTTTCGCCAGAGCCGTTCACCACGTTCGTCTTGCTTTCCCACGCGCCAACCCAGAGCGAACGTTTCGACGATCCCAGCCGCAGCAGCAGCAGCAGCAAGCGGTAGCAGGCACAGCCACAGGGAAAGTGGATTACCGCGGGCAGATCCTAGAGATCGTTTCGTTCTCTCGCCAATTGGCCGGAAATTCTCTCTAACCACCCGATGGCGGTAGATCGCGAGGCCTCCCCTACTCATCCCGCCCTCACGTTATAGATATACCCATGCCTTTTACTACCCTCGCAACACCCCTTCACAAGACCGACCTCCTGGATATTCTCGTGCCGGATTTCGCGGGTACGATAACGTTCTTTCGCGAGTACAGACCATCCCGGAGATATCTATTCGTCGACTCCATATATATATATATAGTAACAATCGAGTCTCTCGCGCCCTCGAAACTCTATCGCATTCCCTTGTTTCGTATCTTTATCTATACGTTTTTCATAAAAGGGAAAGCGATTCGGACGATAGAATATCGACCCGAGCAGCCAAACAGGGGACAGCTTTTCTCTTGGGGATTTTCATAACTTCTCGCAACATCCACACATCCGCGTGTAAAAGTATCAAACGAGATTGTAATAAGGATAGAAAAATTCGACGGATGAAAAAAAAAAAATGGCTGAAGAGGAATTGGTATTATTTCGCTTGGAAAAGAGCCGCTTGAGGGAAAGTCGCTAAAAAAACGGCGGGGGTTAAAGAAACCCAATGAGCCCGAGAGAAGCACAATTTTTCTTCAAGCGCGACCTCTCGAGCACGCAGAATCTCCTGGCATGCCGAAGGAGAGAAATGTATATATAAGGGACGCAAGGGAGGGAGGGGTGAAAAGCCGACGACTTGCCGATTCCCGAAGAAGAGTCACGGAACTCGTTTCGGGACCAAACATTCCAATGTTTTTGGACAGCGGAGACCGCCCCTTCGATTTCAACCCCGTACGGAGAGCAGCACGTGCTCAACAGCTTTCTCGCTCTCAAGTTGATGGAAGACCAACTTGGCGCCGGTGTATCCAACCATTTTTTTTTCTTCTCACACCGTTCTCATCCCTTTTTTTTTCTTTATTTCTTTCTTCGCGAAACAAAGTCGTTCGGCATTTTTTATCTCTGACTTTTCCATCAGCGAAACATCAGAGCCGTCAGACCCGTGTAGAAATTTCTACCCTATAGTACATTCCAATTTGTTGGCGGTTAGTTCGAAAAAAAAGAAAAAAAAAATGGACATCGTAGTTCCGTAATATATGAGTAATATAACGTTATACCCCATTGACGTTTCGAATGAATATTAAACGAAGTAAAATAAAGTACCGCATGGTCTATTATACACTATAAAATAATTCCGGGGAGTTGGGTCAGTGGAAGGGGGGAATTGAAAAAAGATTTAGCACCGCGCAAACTCTATTATATGCGGTTTTGCGCGTACTCAGCCAGGACCAACACAGGCAGAAGGGGTGCAAAGTATAGTTTGAGCTGAAGAATGAAATCACAAGAATTCATTCTGATTATTCTGGATTATGATGTTGTTGGCTCTGGCGACCCCTCTTCAATGCTGATGTTCGTGGAACGCGTCGCCGCGCCGCGAGGGTGATGAGTCGAGATCCAGGGGCAGGGGCAGGAGAGGGGGTGGATAAATTTACGGTAGTTCCTTCTCTCGTGTCTATATATAGATACCGTGGCATTTTATTCATGTGCCCAAAAAAAAAAGATAAAGCGAAACGAAAGATTGGGGTATGAAGACCAGGGGTTGCGCGCGCGCACGTGGGGGTGGGAGTCGCTAAGATTAAATGACAGGGCTTTAAGAAACTTCCCCTTTTGCGGGAGCAGCGAAACGCCTGCTTGTTTGTCCGCTTGGCGGGTGACTGTGGGGGGCCCATAAAAAAAATCCATAGCCGAGGTCTCGCGTACAAGTCACTGAAAAATAGACGTTTTGTTTGCCGTAAGAATTATGGTGATGGAAGTGTGCGACGCAAACGACGGTAGCGATTGAGGGGGAAGGCGGATTCTCGCGTTGCTCGTGACTATGTCCCCTTTCGCCGGCGAGCTCGTAATTACGCACGGTATAACGAGCTACCGCGCCGCCGATGCATGCAGGCAGTAGAGATCCTACCAGTACTATCCTATTCCACTTCGCGCGACCCTACGAACAATGAACAACCGTGGGTACTAATCCATACGTCGCGCGCACGGGTTTACATACACGGACTATAGATTTCTACATGCCGCGGCTTAGCGCCAAGACCAGACATAACTGAAGTGTGGATATAACAATGTAAATGTTAGTTAAGCGAATTGCGGGTAATGCGGATCAGTTAAGAGCAAAATGCCCATCGTTCGTCTTTCACCCAAATTTTTAATCGAAAACATAATTTTGCCATTTGCACCTAAAAACTCGACGTTTGCATGCAGTTTTATCTCAAAATTACATTGTTTGAACAATGAAAATTTGGATCAGCGCGTAGGAACGTTTACCGTGAAATTTTACGATAAACGGAATTTTTTAATTAGTACCCGCGTCCGATGATATCAAAAATATTTAATAATAATACAGTAATAACGTTCCATTAATTCGCTTGACGAATAATATATTTTACATTTTCGTGATTACTGATCTGTATTACCTACTGTTCCGAATCAGCGTTATCCCTTTGTCCACGGAAGACAACGTGTGTAAATGATTCGCACCGACACACACGCATGTTCTGCGACATATACACACCGTGGAAAACCTCTTTGCATTCGAGCTCTCAGGAACATAATTGGGACAGCCTTTGGGATTTCAATTTCACTCGGCGCTATACTCTCTCGGTATACGTAGCGGTCCCCCCGACATCACGTACGTTCGTAGGGTATATACCGGGAACGTCTCTGCGCCGTTTGCAATTCTATTTTGTTTCTAGTTTGCATCCCTAAGTACTCGAAGGGGGTATACGTAGATATCTACCCAAACGCGACGGTGAGCCTTGCTTGCATTCTCGTTTACTCACGCCCGAGTGGTAGTAAGCGCTGGGCGCTTGCGCTTCGGCGTTTACACGTGCTTTCGCATAAATTTACACCGCGGAAAGCTTTCGGGGAAACAAGAGAGCCTCGTGTATACAATGCGTTAACTTTATAGGATATGGTATTATATACTGTACGCGGGCACATGTAATATTATAATGTACCGTTGCAATTTTGAACGACCCCACGCGTGAAATTACACGCGTCCCGCACTTTGTTCACCGGCTAGCTAAGCTTTTACCGGTTCTGTGTGCCATAAGGAAAATCACTATGCGCGCTTTTCTTCACGCCCCCACCAGCCCCATCCACCGTGAGTTTATTGTCTGGCACGTAACTACTGGCACTTACGTTGGTTGAAGAGAGGAAGAGATGGGGGGGGGGGGGGGCGCATAGCGCGAGCTTTATCATACACCGCGCAGTGCCAGTACAGCGAACGATAAAATCCTTCGAGAGTTACGGCGCGAATTTCTCAAAGTTTCGGCACGGTTTCCTCTTGCGGGAGTCGACTCTTGGGCACAAGTTTTCGAGAAAAACGGACACAACGATCGGGAAGCACGATGGTAATAATGCGACGAGATAATGGCGGGAGAGGGGAAGGATCTTCCCTGTTCGAGGTTTAAATTACTGTATGCACAATTGATTCTGATTACGGTCGATGAAGAAGTCCCCCGCTGTACGATGGTGGATAGGGGGGTTCTCATTCCAGACAACAGTTTATAGTCGCTGCGAATATCGTGTACAACAGTATAGTTGGGGGTGTAATGGTAGGGGTCGCGACATAAGTAAGGCTCAGCTAATGTTTCCAGGTAATTCTCGACTACCGCCACGACGTCTCACACAACAGTTGAGTATTATGCAAATATATCTCGGTGGGGTAAATACGTAGGTACGAGGGACGAAAATTAGTTTCTACAATAGTGTGCAAGGGGGTGTTACAAACCCTTTTTTTCTTACATTATTAAAGCCAATTACTCGCGTTACCTTGTTCTACGAAACATTTTTTTTTTTTTTGTAAGATCGATGTTAATTGACATGGGTTTGTAATTTTTCCTAAGAACAAAGCTACGGAATTGTTCAGAGTGTGTTACAGGAGAGAACGCGGCAAAATCGCCGTATAGAAAGAAAAATAATTGAAAAAGAATTAAGATTTAATATTACAAAAACCGAGATAAGTTTTTTTTAAGATGATTTTTTTTTTATTTTAACAAAGTTGATTTAAAATTAGAAAACAATTACTATAAAATTTCAAACAAGAAAAAACTCAATTTGAATTCGCAATGTACAAATGCGATTTGGATTTTTTTTTTACCGTCTTCTCAAATTTTATTCCAATTTTTGGTTTTTTGTCTATATTTTTATGAAATTTTATCAATTCTCGTTTCTGTATAATCGAGAAACGGCAAAATAACAGTGTTTTCAAATGTTCTTAATAGTTACGATGAAATTCATTACGAAAAAAAATGTTCACGCGAAGAGTTTTATACTATTAATTCGATGATCAAGTAATCGCTCGGTGTAATCGAACCGCAGCAAAACACCGACGCGAGAAAGAAGTATTAATGAAAGCAAAGCGAAAGCTAAAGCCCACAGAAGGGTAGCCGAGCACGCCGACTTGTCCGAAGGTACAGTAAAACGGGGAGGGAGCCTCCGCCCGCGTGGAATTGCGGGTAGGGGTGTAAAAGGGGATGGTTGAAAAAGTGGCGTAACAAGAGCATCGCGTGTTCGTGCCCCATTAATCGTCGCACTCCGGTCCGTCCGTCGCGTTCTCGGTCCCTCGCTACTGTACCCAACTCCCTCCCCCAACCACCGCGACGACCCTTCGAATCACTGTCACCGGGGGTTAACGTGATTGGGCGACGAGGATTTTCGTAAGTGTCAATGTCACGGAACAGCTACGGGACCTCTCTTTCTCGGAGACCTTTCTGTCATCTCCCTCACCCCACCGACCCCTCAACTCGTGAAGAATCGTCGAATGCCGCGTTATACTTTCCCATATATATATGTATAATTTTATTCCTCAAACTCGGAGCACCGCTCGTTCCATTATACATCCGACGGTGTAATTATGACGGAAACTTTTGAACGCGCGAGAGAACCTTCCTCCAGTGCCGCGCGTGAGACACAGAAAACCAGATTTATCGCGCAATGCCGGAGGTGGAAAAGTTTGATTGCCCAACGGTATTCCACCAGCAGTGGGGTTACAGATATTTTTTTTCTTTCTTTTTTTTATTACTTTTTCTCTTCTCTATCTTCACTCATCCATTTGCTTTACCTCATCTCACTGTTGGTTCGGTACCTCGAACTTATCATCGCGTTCAGTCATTTTTTGGTTTTTTCAAGCTTTCGCGATCGTCCTGTTAGTCTATTCGGTAGTCTTCATATCGTACTACCGACCTCTTTCGACCTCCGGTTTTGCGTCTCTTTGACGATAGAATCGACAGTGGTAGAGCTACGCCGACTAACTCTCAATACGGGTATTCGCTTTGAGCCGCACGACGCAACGACGATTTCGCTCTCAGCGAGAGGATCACCGCTCTATCCCTCTTTCAACAATTACACGATTTTATTTGAACCCTGTAATCCTCCCCTCCGTGAAATGTAAAGCGTCGGTGAAAAAGCGAAACGTTAAATATCCGGCTGTACGGAAATGAAAATCTAAATTGAAACGTGATTGATGTTTTTTTTATCTGTTCTTTCTTCTGCTTTTTTTTTTTTTATCGCTATCGATTTCGCGGTCGGAGAGCCGATGTAGCTTTGAATAGGGAGTGAAAGAGAAAACAAAAAGAGTCGAAGAATGAACGAGAGAGAAAGGATGGAAATGATTCAAAGCCATACTTTTACCGTAGAGTTAACCATGGGCTGATCGCCACGTGGGGTAATTAGTTCTTTGTCATCGATTGGTTACGGTGAAAGATCGAAGAAGAAGTCAAAGAAGAAGAGATAAAGAAATGGTAGCGAGTTGGGGTGGGTTCGGGAGGGGAAGAGGGTGAATGGGGGAACATCGAGAAGAGTCGCGGCAGAATTCTCGAGACGTTCGAAACAATTGGTCCTTTCAGAGAAAGGTAGTCTCCAAGGAGCCGGGCGACGTTGGTGGACCGCTAGCAGATTCTACCGAAGAACCTTGACTGTCTTCTTCTTTCTTTCTCACTGTCTCATCCTGTCTTCGCTTACTCTGGTTACTCCTACTGTACTCGGTGTGCAGTATATAGTATAGATATATGTATATATATATATACGCGTTACAGTAGAGGAACTGTGAGAACCGTGAGGGCTTCTGCTCCTGGGTGTGAGGACGACCGGGACGATAATACGGACGATGAAGTGGATAATGCTCGTGGAAGATGGAAAGACAGTAGAGGACAGGGAGTGAGAGCAAAAGCGAGAGATCGTCGTGCGGTGGTGGATAATGGGAAGATCATTATTTCCAGGAACAAAGTCGTCGACGACGTCGTTGTAGTAGTCGAGAGTGGGGCGGGAGGGGGTTTGCTCTCGGTCGCGTCCTAAGCGCGCACCAACCTTAATTAACATTTGGCCAAATCGAAAGGTATAACCAACGACCCTCTATGGTGTGGATACGAGGCGAGGCTCATCGGCGTCGGGAAGCTTCATCCTTCGTGAGATATTCAACCTTATCGTTTATTATCTCACCCTCCACCACTATAGAACGATCTTTTTTAAATTCGTTTTTTTTAATCACAATTCATCTTTAATCTCATACAGATGAAATTTTATCGTTAATAAATATTGAGTGGAGAAAATTCGTGATGAAGAAAAAAAAAGAAAATTTGTATCCGTCGAGTTAATTATGATGGAGTGTGCTTTTTGGGGCTTATTATCTCACCCTTCGACTTATCGCTCAATTTCTTCAAATTTTTTTTTTTTTTTCTTCAACGTTTCCATATACGCGAATGAAACATCTTATTTCCTTGAATGAATACACCGAGTTGGCAAAACTTTCGTTAAAAAAATAATCTGTATCCGTCAAGAAGATATAAAAGAAGAACGAACGATAGAAAAAAGTTTATAACGGAGTCCCCAACTTTTTTTTTTTTTTTTAAGTCGGAAGCTCGTTACAAAAATCATCTCAGATTGTTCCTCTCGATTTGTCGCTTACAATTAATCTCGTGGCGGACGAGGGAGGAAGGCAATGCGAGGAGAAAGCGTACACAGGTAGAGAGAGGTTCGGGATAGGCGTCCGGGATAAACACCCCGCGCGATAATATCGTTACCGTGTTTCTACAACTACGCCGTAGGGCTGCATGACTTACGACACCGATATGCGCGGAACCGTTTCTCTCCCTCTCTCGCATATACAACAGACCCTTTTCTATATCTTCTCGCGATTCTCACGAGCGTCGGAAAACACGTTTCTCGGCCGGAAGAACGTATTTATTCTACGTGTTTCGTGCTCGGCAAGTTTCCACAGCAAATTAGCTTTTCCACGAAAATGGATCGGCGCAGGTCGCGAAGAGAGAGCGAGCCGGTCGCACGGCCCGAGGGCGCCGCTGCTGCACAGCTTATGCCGAGCTTCCGAGATCTCTGGGAACCGTTTCTACGTTGGAAAAGCTCCTGAGAAATCGCCGTCGACTGAAGCTCGGTAACGGTTAAAGAGCAAAACGGAAATGCACCAAAGCTTTTCAGCTTTTCCATAGTAGGAAGACAAGGGCCGCGGCAAGGGTATACCGATGACTATTGGATTTAAACCCGTAGGTACAGCATATACAGCATTTACAGCATCTCCAGCAACGTAGGGCAATCGAGAGATTCAGCAATGAATCTCTCGCTTCCCCTCAGTGGAAACTCATTCCGTATCCGTATATACGCTCGCAACATAGTCGACGATAGTTGGGGATGGTAGAGAGCCGACAGCCCGAGCGTCAGAGGGAGAACGAGAGTATACGAGAGTTATACTCGCGTGGTTGAAACTTTTCTCGGTGTAACGGGGAGAGAGGGTTATCGAATTAAACGCGGGGGTCTCGTTTCCGCTTTCGTCGTTAATGTAACTAATTATCCTCTCGGCGTGTGTATGTACTCGGGCGGGGTTGGCAACTCCAAAAGAGCGAATGGTAGGTAGAGAGGAAAACCCGCAGACGATGGTCCGCTACCAGTACAAGAGAAAAGCGTTTGGGTGTTCCGACTAAAATTCAAATTACCTGTTAAAACGAGATACCCTTCCGGGTGTATGTTGAACTCGCGGGAGGGAAGAAGATATCGCTAATTGAAGGAGAACGAGTAGTCGAGCGTGGCGAGTAATTTTCGACTACCATGGGGGGGGGGGGGGGGGGGGGGGGGTGCTGCTGCTGCTATGGCTGCAGGACGAAGGGTTTGCGTACCCTGTTATATAGCCGTCGTTGAATTCCTGGCAAAACCTTCTGACGGGCTTCGTTAACTGGTCTGGCCGGAGGTTAACCCTCCGGTTTTCTCTCGTTCTCTGTTCGAAACATCACCTTTTATTGGTAGTTTCGGATAGCATGGATTGCTTAACGAAGTGGAAATGTCCGCTCTCTCTCGAGAAAGAGTCGGGAAAGGAAGGGCGGGCGAAGGGGCAATGAAACTGCGTTATTCGCTACTGAATGGTACTTGGCGTGGGCCGCGACGTTAACTAATCATTTATCAATTTTTCAACCTCCGCATCCTCCAATTTTCATTCCACCATACGATACCCTGGATGAGATTGAATTAATTCGCACAGCATATTGTACGTTCGATGTCGAAAATCCGATAACATTATTATTTAAGCAATCCAAAGTGCAACAGTATATCAATTCTTTGCAATCTATCGTCTGGTCTAATGTGCTTATCCGTTCAATCTGTATTCAATGGAATATTGATTGGTTTAGATTGACCCCCTCCCCCTCTTCGGGATCGATCGTTATCGATTGCGTGCGCGGGTGGCCTCTGTGTCTATCAAGGCATTTAGGTGGACTCTGATTTCTCCGATTTTCTCGGTCTCGACGTCGTTCTCCATTCATGGCGATCACGTATCTCCGTTCTTCGTGTTCTCGAGCACTTCTGCATCCTACTTCCGCGACACCCTTCCCCGAGATTTCCTCGATACACGATCGCTATTTCGTAACGGTTATAGTTTGTCTGCACGTTTGTACACGAACTCTGCGCCGGACATGATATAACCATAAGGCTCATCCCCATAAAATAAAGTATAAATATACTAAGATATATAAACGGTTTAGAACTTTTTGCCGCAAGATATATATTTCAAAGATCTTTTTGAATAATAATAAATCAAATACATTATTATTATATTTAAAAAAAATGAATTTATTAATTTTTGTCAAACATGTATTTTATATATATTTTATCCATATTTTTTTATATATTCAGACATAAACTTTTTTGTCTGCGAGTCCGGGATGAATTTAATCATTTATCGAAAGTTCATCCCCGCAATATTCGCGCGTGAGTACGAAAAATGTTGTGAACTAAAAAACTATCGTATATTCATCTCGTCGTTAACTCGAAAAAATGTCTGACCTGCTGCATGGCAGATAATGTTACACGAGTGTGGAATAGTGCGATGGCACCGAAATGACCGGAAAATTTCGCCCATCAAGGCTGCTGGAGAAGAGCATAGAACGCGGTGAGGGAGGCGGAGAAGGTATGAACTATGTCGACGAAGAACTAGACGAAGAAGAAGAGCGGTGAGAACGTGAGATAGAGAAGACGAGGCCGATAGAAGATCGCGGAATGGTGAGGGATGATAAAGCGAAGAGAGAGGACCGAGGAACGAGAAGGAAAATTGCAAAAGCAAGGGTTGACAGTGCGCGGAAGAGGAAGAACGAGAGTTTTGCTCCGTTCCCCCACTCCACGTCGAACGGTCTTGTCTGTCCCGCTCGCTCGCGCAGGCCCCCCCTTCCCCCGTCCTGTAGGAGAAATTGCAGAGGGTACAGAGGGTGTAGAGAGCGAGCGGGCGCCTTTATGCGAGATCGAGCGGGGCGAACAGCTTGGCAAAGTGTGAGCGCGAAGAGGATAAATCGTTGTCGTAAGAGGAGGGGTTTTGGAGGGGGGAAAGGAGGGGTGAGGGTTCGGTGGAAACCGAGGGTGGAGAAAATGCCTCTGACTGATCGTAGACGAAGAGCACGCTTGCGCGGATCCCGGGCGGGCGCGGGCAGTGCCACTGGAGCCCGGCGGTTCAGAGCTTCGCCCGGGCGTCGGGACGACGAGAGCGGCCCACCCGAACTTTCGCGTAAACCGTAAACCGTGCGCGCCACCCGTGTTTCTTACGAATTATTCACGGGAGGAAAAAAATCAGTTTGATACTACCTTTAGCCCTTCGTGCTCGTCGGCAATCATACTGTAAACGGTCGAGAATGGAGAACGTATAAAAAAAAAACAAAAAAACACACAGGAAGACTAGAAATAAAAGAAAAAAAAACCCTTGGAGGGAGCCCGGTGCCCCCTTTATCTATCTATCAGTTCGTAACACGCTCCCACGAGCTGCGATAACTCGCTGGCGAATCCTCGATAAAAGAAAAAAAAAAAAAACAAAATAAAGATTACAGTACAGTGCAACTTTGAGTGTTTTTGAGAGTGATTCGTTTGGATTGAGTTCGAGGTTAACGTAGCGTGCGAAGGAGAAAAAAATACAAAAAAAAGGGGAGAAAAAGGGAAAAAAACGGATACGTAGTGAACCCGGGAATAAGGGTGAGACCGGGGAGGCGAAGAAACCCCGGCGAGTATGTGAACTATGTGTGTGTGTGATGCACGAGGCTGGCGGAAGTGAAAAGCAGCGTCGACGTGGGAGTCGAAGTGGCAGTGGTCGCAGAATCCGTTTCGTATTAAGAATAATCGGTCGTAACAGCGTGACGACGCAATTTTCACCAAGCAACGATATCGAAGATAATTCCTCGTGTTTCATTGAGATTGCGAGATCAAAGTTACGGATGGACCGGCGAACGGCAAGCAGGAGCTGTCGCCGCGTTAACGATAAGAGCAACGATAAGAAAAATATAAATAATCATTGGTGGACGAAGCACTGAGATGGTAGTCGAGCCATGGTCCTCGTCGTCACCATGAGGACCCCCTCATACGTAAACTACTACGTACTCTGCCTCGTATGTTGGATCCTTCTGGGAATAACCGGTAAGATAAAACCGCAGCATCCTCCCCCAATCTTCGAAATTATTTTTCGCCGAAATGTGTAATTATATATATGTATTTTTATTTTCTTTCAATAAATCGGGCAACGAACGATATCTGTGAGGGAGCATTGTGCAAGTTAGTGTTGGTGGGGAAGAAGGGGTAAGGGGTGCGCGAAGGATGTGTTATCTTTGCGATTCAGTATAACTATACTGTACTGTACTGTTATATCGTACAGTATTATATAGTGCGACAGGATACATCTACTACTACAAGGTGGAGTAGGTTGATGGCGTAGAAGATGTTATATACTATATAGTATACAGTATATAACATTTATCTTTACTGTATATAGGTGTGTATATAACATCCTATACTATATATATACTATGTATATATACATTTAGTGTATAGTGTAGGATAGGGGCGCGAGAGCCGTGAGAGGGTTGAGGATGCGATAGTGTGACGAGACATAGATAACACACAGCACCATCAACTAGCCACAGGCCATTACCACTACAGGCCATTTCATCCAAACGGGAAGATCAGTGCTCGATGCAAAGTATAGTATTTCTATGTGATACTATATTTTCGTCAATTCTGTTACCGCATTGGAATTCGATAACAGCCAGTGTGAGGAAAAGCCTCCCGAGAGGTCATAGGGTCAATGAATTCCCTTTCTCGTTCATCCAATGGTACCATCCGCTCTACCAGCGTGTCTAACGATCCCTAATTGCATATTCCATTGTGTGAATTCCTTCACTTGTGTGTAGATGTGTGCGTGTGTGCGTTTTTTTCCCGAACCATCGCAGCACGGGTCAACGGGGTAGGATTTTCGATGCCTCTGTTCTTCTCGTCGGCATGAGAGATTCACAAAAAAAGAGATTAAAAAAATTACAAAGTGGGACGCGTTTCAGTCACAGGACCGGTGGAGAGCAAATAGCAGATCGATATAGTTTCGTCGACGAAGAAGAATGAGACGATTAAAATTTCATTGGGAGCTTTTTTTTTGTGTGGACGAGCATTACATTTTTTTTGGTACAATTGACAATGGTACCTCGTGGCGTATTGTGACGAACTCCAAAGAGAATCTATAGTAGGTCATTCTTTGAAAGGTTCGTGAAACTCGGGTCGCCGGACAACACACTCGGTATTCTCGTGTAGTATCCGGCCGGAGAAGGAGGAAAGGGGGAGGTTTGGAAGATTGTCGACGGATTTGGGTCAGACGTACGTGGCTGTCGTCCAGAGAGGAATAGAGCGCGAAGAGGGTAGAAGGAAGAGAGAGTCGAATGTTGGGAATCGGGTCGGATTGATCGCGGGCAAAGATTCGATACGCCACCCTCTCCACCCCCTTACCTTCCTCGTCACGGTTCACGTTTGCCCGAGGCCCACCGGGGGTGGGTGATAAAGGTAGTGTGTGTGTGTGGGTTGTGCGAGAAAAGGCGAAAACGAGAAAAGAAGGATATACGAGGGAAAACGAAAATTTTCAGGATTTTTCGACAAAAGAATATACGAAACGTGAACGGGAGAAATCCAAGAGTTTCTTTACATTGGAACATGTCGTTTCGCGAATTGAGTCTTCCAGGATTTCGATACAGATATCTCGCTTGTGTGATATCGCGTGCGGAGTTACTATTATTAGGTTATTTCTTCAACGATGAAGACTTGTCAGTAGCAGAAGGAGAGCAGCGGATAGTAGCACTTGTAAAATGGAAGTTGCGTGTACGATGTTACTCTAGAGGGTGGAAGGGTGGGAGGGAGAGTGGGTTTGATGGTGCGAGGTGCTGGATCTGGACCAAGCACGGACGTCAGCTCCACGGTCGGCACCCTCTAGCGTCGATTTTCTCGCTTCCCCGCTTCGGCCAACCAAATCCCCTACCCCCCTACTCTCTCGCTTTCTTTTTCATCTCTCTTCCGCTACTACCTCACTTTCCATCGGTTCTCCTTCGTCTTCTCGTTTCCCCGCTCGCTCACGAGCGCCGTTTTCCGTTTTTTTTTTTTTTTTTTTCTTCTTTTTCTTGCTCTCCTCTGCTGCCGCTTTCACGCGCTCTTTACCTCTCACACCCGTGGGGTTCCGTGATTGAATGGATCCTGACGGGCCTTTACGGGCGACGAGCCGCCAGAGCATAGCCGTGAATCCCTGACGCGATTTCATCTAGTGTGAAAGGTCGTTTGCAGCGACGACGACCCGGCTTCAACATCACCTTCCACATCCCATCTAACCGTTGGCTGCTCTCCTTTTGCTACTCGGAGCGGCTGCTGCTGCTGCCTGCTTGCTGCTGCTCGGAGTTTGAGGATTCTCGGCCTCATTTTATCGAAGCTAAGCTCGCATCGGTCGTTGATTCGAGTTCGATAACCCAGATAAACGGACGAGGGTGGCGGGTCCACTTGAATATCTATCGTTGGTATAGGGCTGTCGTCGACTCTTCGATATCGTTCAATCCCCCCTATAAATTAGTATGGATGAATCCGAACCCCGACAACGCTGATGACAACACGCTTTTTGTCGTCTTTAGACTTGATCGAGAAAAGGTTGCGGTGATAATCATGATTTGGACGGAATTGCGCGATGTAAAATGAGAATCAATCTTCCGTGTAATGCGTTTTTGTTTTTAGACCTTTTTTTTTTTATCAAAATAAGACTTTTCCTTACTCTCATTAATATTATGATACTAATCAATTTCGTGAATTTGAATGATTTTTATTCTAATTCCAGTCGAATTTATCGATTTTTGTTCAAACTTTTCATTCCGAACATTTGGGGTTTATTTCGTTAACAATTGGACAGCGTTCACATTTTCCTGTTTGAAAAATGTCAAATACCAAAACTGACAAGATAACGAATGTTAAAAAAAAAAACACGAGTACTGTAATTGAAAGCGTTTCGAAAAACGTTTCACAAACGTAACGAAATAAAAAGCGTGAAAAACCGATCGGGAGTGTCGGGTGCGAAATGGAGAGGCTGTTCGGGGGTCTGTAGCGTGTACTGTACATGTCAGTACAGTAGTAGTACCTGGTAAAGTCCGAGTGCTTGCGTAGCATAACCGATTGGGGTTAATTCCCCGTTTCACTACAATCGACTGGCGCGCATGCTGCATAACGCACATTCCACATTTCGTTGCATCCGTGTGCGGGGAAACGCCGCGTGTCTGTTTGTGTGAAAATGAACGGGCAACTAAGGGAAGGGGGGGAGGGGGAGGCGGGTGCACAACGGTACAATTCGCGCACATCGGGGCGCATACTTATTCATTACAGGACGGTTAACTCGGCACGGCGTGATCAAGAGAGAGTTTCGACATTAAGCGAGAATCGATAACCGGCCACTTATTCAACACAGTTAAAACGGTGCCACTGGTTCAGTCGTACGATATTTTTGGAAGTCAATCCTCGTCGATTTTATTCTCACTGGAATCCGTTTTCCAATCCGCGTCACATATAGATACATACAAAGCTTCCCGGTTTATCGAGCGAAAACGAATTCCATAGAACGATCGGAAATGCTATTGCTAAACATTTTCTCAACAGGGATGAAACGGAGATTGGAGGGCAATAATTTCCCGATATTATAATTGTCGTGATAACACAAAAGGTAAATAAACGAGAGATAAAAAAAAATGTTACAAATAACGATCCCTCACGAATGGTTGGGTCAAATCGATGGGTATTAGAGTTGAAGAGTGTCGGCGCACAGTTCCAATATGTAGCCGTTCGATTAATCGCAGGAACAATATTTATTTGGATGCGGGCGATATCCAGGGGCTGATTGGACGATACGAATGAAGAGCAGGGAAAGGGGATAGGGGGAGAAGGCGGATAGAGAGAGAATTTTGCCAGAGAGAGTGGAAAATTGTGCTCTCGTGAAAGCGATAATTGGCGATAAAGTAAAATCCTCGAACAAGGGCCCGTGTTCCCGGAGTATCGAAAAACGCGAAAGGTAAAACCGCTTTGAAAATTTCATAAATTGGTGCGCACGAGATCGAGCAGCATTGAGGGGTTGAAGGGGAGGGCACATCAACCATATTCTCGCCTCTTGCGTCTCTGTGCGGCTACGCCCCGTAAATTTATTTACGAGTCGGTTGAAATAAGGCGGAAAAAGCGATGGAACATACGGGGAAATAGATGCGAAACTCTACTTTACCCATTTATTTTTTTCTTCTCTGCCATTTTTTACTATCGGAGCTTCTGATCCCCCGATGCGCTTCCTCGGTTTTCTTGCATTCTTTCTCCCCTCAATCTCTCTTTTTCTCGCTTATTTTATCGAACGTCTGTCTTTGTACTTTTTTCTCCGTATTTCTTTCACCTCTCCTGCCCTTAATCTTCCCTCGAGGGAAATATACGTTTCCGCGAGAGACCAGACGCGACGACGTTCCCTTCCAGATACTTTACTTCTTCTTTGTATTCGTACCGAGAGGCGATCTTGCCTCGTCGCCCGGTAAGCCCCTTCGTTGATACATAAGTAGTTGTACGTGCATCCGGAGAAACCCGTACTTTCGTCGGGAAAATGCGTTTCATCTTCTCGATGCTCAATTCCCCGATCTATTGACGCTTCTATTTTCGTATATTGTTTCTCACGTTGGAAAAAAAATATATCGAAAATATATTTGTCATATACGTAATATATTTTATAATATATATCCACAATTATATATCACCAAATGTATAACAATATAAATTATTAATTACATAAACAGGTCGAATTTACCCCCATAAAAATAAAATATATGTCAGAATTTATAAAATATATATCGTTATATTTAACGGCGCAAAATACTATATCTTATTTATTATAATTTATCATAAATACAGACCTATCTTTGTATATACTTCATTCCTATGGGGTAATATATTTCTAACATATTTCTTGCATATATATCATTCCCATGTGTGTTAATTACATCAATTGTTGTTCCGATGCAATCGACCCTCGCGCTGCAGTCCGGGTCACTGTTACCCGATATCGATGGCTATTATTTATAAACATTGCTACGCACTTTGTGTTGATAAATATTTACGGCTTTGTTGACAAATTCTTTATTCGTTACCTGAAATCACACGGCAAAAATGTCAGTATGTCATGTTTCGCCATTTTATCGCGAAATTGAAATATTAAATGTATTATTATTTTTTTTTTCAATCCACTTTGCAAAATCGTTCTTTCACGCGAATTTCCTTCCGGTGAGCGGCGATTCAAAAGCATTTTAATCGAAAGCGATATAATTGGGAACATCGTTCAACCGAAAATTAAAAATAGAAAAAAAAAGTGAGCAATTGTGTTAATATCGTTGCAGCGCGATTGTACACGTCGACGATTTAATTTCACGGTGTAACAATATACCAAACACACCTGTTGCGGTCACGTTTTATTTTCATGCATAATGAATCACTCGCGAGCGCGTATATGTGTATGTATACGAAGTTTCAATCGATAAGAGAAATTAATAACGCTATTGCCTCTTATTCCGAGGAAAAGAGAAAAAAAAAAGCGTTGGTAATGAAATTCGCGAAATCGTCACCAACACGAGAGAGTAATTTTCTTTCGAAATATTGACACGACACGGACGGAGCACTAGATAGAATGTTAAATAATCGAGACTCGAACGTTTGGGCGAACGAAAGTTGCGGATGAAAAGTTTAATCCCACCCGATTATTCTAGTTTGCAAATTATAACTGCATTCGCGGATGTCACGAGAGTGAACGGAGGGAGAATCGACCGAGTGAACCATATAGCGAGGAAGCGGGGGTTAGAACGAAGAGCCAGGATACAGAGATATTCTGAATGGGTTGGCTGCAATGCGAGGAACGAAACGCGGGCTTGATCCGTGTCTGAAGAACCCTCGGACCTGGGAATCCCGGGATTAGTATCCATTTCCGCGCACAGCACACTATCACCCAGGCAGGCGTAAGCATAGGCGAGAAAAGGACGCGGAGGACTGTCGCGATAGGATTTACCCTGAAAAGTGGAAGAGGAGTGGTACAGTGAGAAAAGGGAGAGAGGAACGAGATCGAGGCGAAAGACGAATAAGAGGAACGAGAAAGTGAACAAGCTCGACGGGTAAAGTATAGATATCGCGAGATTCTCTTCTCTTCTCTTTCCGTTAGTTTCTCACTCTCTACCGTATGCCGGACGGATCCACCCAGTATTATTGGATTATTCTCAGACCGGATTATTCTTATTGGGTGGATGCCGCTTCTAGCCGAGGCACTTTCCCGCTAGAGCACTTCCGGTACCCGACCGTCACCCAACCGGCATAGCGGACGCTACGCGGAGATAGTAAAAGATGGAAGAATTGAAGAAAGCAACGAGAGTGAACGATAAATAGAAGGACCTCTGTACCATCCCGTGAACCGGAGAGTGCTCCTTAAATATTTATAATCGAAGAGAAAAGAGATACTGTAAAATTCTCCAACTACCCGTGGCTACAGCAAACTCAGGATAAAGATTCCTTTAAAAACACGATAACACTGTTGAACGTTCCGCGACTCTACGACGCTATTATTTATTATATTCACAAAGGAATAGGAGAGAAAAATGTGTCTGTCTACGAATTTTCAGAGATTTATCCTTTTTTTTTTTGTTCAAATGTATCTGCACTGAAAAAAAAAAAAAACGATGAGTTGGGAGAACTGATAGTCCGTGGGGACAATGATTTTTCAAGAAAAAATTGATAGATTAAAATATTAACTGTATAAAGGCGCCGAATTTAATAAATTTCTTAAACTTTTCTTTTCGTATTTTTTATTTTTACGTCGTTTATGTGAATAACTATCGGGAAATCCCCCCTTTGGCATTTACGATGAATAGAGAGAGATTTCCGGATGATAAGGAGTTCATTCGATCGCATTAATCGCTTGAGATTTCGAGATTAAGGGGATTATTTAATCCTTTATCAGACACGCGTCGTTTGAGCTCTCGGCATGAATAAGGAAGAATCGCGGGGGATTCCCCGGTGACTTATGAAGGATCAACATTGACGTATTCGGTCTTTGATGTTATTTTTTTCCGCAGGGGTGAGCACGAGATCACACGCGCTGGTGAAGAGATACACGGGACTCTACACGGGTCCGTTCTTCGATACGACAACTCCGAAAAATTTTACCGCCCAACTCGGCACACACGCCTATTTGCCGTGCAGAGTGCGTCAGCTTGGAAATAAATCGGTAAGTACGAAATTCCGCGAACTCTCACCCGCACGCATGCTTAGTTCATAAAATCCTTACCATATATTTCGACCTCGATGTTTCCCCCATCTACCGTTTTTTTGTTGTTTTTTTCCTTTCTTCGCATCGAAGTTCGAACCATATTTCACTTTTTTGTTCTTATCGATTCTATCCTCGCGAGACACGTACAAAACTCCGAGCACGAGTTTCGTCGTGGAAAGGCACGCTAAAGCTGTAGGTAAAAAGGCTGTAGGGGGGTTCGAGTAGTTAGGCAAGGTGACTTTTGTTGTTCCAACGACGCGATTCTCTCCGCCATGAGCCCTTTCGCGATGACGGGACACGTACACCGAGGTACTCAGAACTTTTCGTCGTCGTCGTCGTCGTTGAAGCTGTTTTCGGGTACAAAACTTTATGGAAAATTTTCCCTATTGTGCACAGACACGAGGCGTGTCACGCGACGTTTTGTCTTCCTGTTTACTCGAACGCAAAACTATAGCTACACTATAGTCTTCCCACGAGAGCGAGGCGGGCGAGAGAACAGTCGCTGACGGTCAAGGAGCTCGAGAGAAACTTGAGATAAGCGCCGAAGCTCTTTAGCATTATACCACCGCCCTCTCGGGCTCCGCCATGTAGGTAAGCAAGAGTCTATCGACGAAGACAACGCCACAGTCGAGGCCATAGCCCGAGACTCTTGGAAATATCGTCTGACTACACGGATAAGTAGATAGAGCCTTGTCTGATCATGACTCGCCGCTTCTACGGGCTCTTCTCTCTCTCGTCTCGCGATCGCGGGATATATACAAAATATTCGTAGTGAACTTTTGAATGTATAAGAGAAAATGCTGTAATAAAGTATGCGGGAGGTCATCGATATGCTCGGAATAATCTCGGCGGGTACTATAGTAATCCAGAGAAATTCTACCGATCGTAGGTGCGGACCACTCCTTCATTTCTTATCGGAGTAGGTCATCGGTTAGCCGAGCGAATAATTTTCCGAAATTCAATTCTCATGAATATCTTCTCTCCTCTCCGTGACTCTCCTTGCATATTTGCAAATGAGATGAAATCGCGTCAACAAAAGTATAGTGGGTTTATTCACCGTCGCAGAAAGGGATTGTAGGTCATATCTTTGCCAGCATTAATGAATGCGCACTGAATAATTTGGCTCCCAGTCGGACACGGAGAAGTTATATAGATTGAATTATATATGGAGTTAACGAATTCTACATGGAAAACCTCGGTGCCTTTGTATAGATATTTCAGCGCGTCGTTGCACGTAAATAATAGCATTGCGGTTGATGCAGTAAAATTGTTATAAAAATGGAGAATCTTTTTTTCTTTTCGTAAATTTTATGTTATCCCAAATAGATTCAACGACAAGCATCAGTTTATATAGAACATATATATATATATATGTGTATGAATACAGATTTTCTATTATATATAACATGCAATTTAATAATGAAATTGCGGATAACTCATTTTTAGCTAAAACCAAAATAAAATAGACTCGTATCTCGAGTGAAGTACTTTTTTCTGTCGAAATTCAGGCCAAGTGTGCTATATTGATGCAGCGGAACAAAAAAAATAAAATATTGAAGTTGAAGAGGATTTTTTTCTTTTTTCATCCCTCATCAAAGTAAAATTAACTCGTATATGTCGATTCGCATCGTGTCTCAACAAAGTGGTAGCTTTTTTATCCGTGAAATTCAGGACGCTTCTAAAAATAATCACAGTGCGGGCAATGAAAAGTGGGAGAGGAACCAAGAGGGTTGTAAAACAAGAGCTTTATATATCGAGCCTCTCTCGTATCTCACAGGAAACTCGCGTTTCAAGGTACTCGAAAATCCCCCATCGAGTCTCCGACCCTTCCGGCTCAGCGACGGGGCGCTTTTTTTTATCGGCGTGTCACGTTAGACGAGAAACCGATCGCTTCCTTTCCAACCTGTCTCACACACATAGCTGCTTTCCCACTGACCTGCCGCTACAAAACTTCGACGATTTTCCGAGATGACTCTCCGAGCCCGCGCCGTGTGCTTGTCCACGATACACGAGCTAAAATATACGCGTGGATGAATCGCAAATTTTTATGTGTCGCGACTTTGCTTTGAACGAGACACAGGGGAGATAAAGAACATCAGCAGAGAACGAGAGAGATTGCTACGCTTTTCTCATGTTAGAGACGAAAGACTCGTCCGGAATTAATTTTCCATCCGACGACGAAAAGCTAGCGTACCGGGAGAGACGGATAGAGGGAATTTCGCGTTTTCTGTCTGTCCTTCTTTCGTCCTTTCACCTCTCTGCAAAACTCACAAAGGACTCACCCTGAGCGAAATTGGGACTTTAACCAACGTCTCTCAGCTTCGTCGTCGTTTCGCGTTAGTTTTCGAAGCTGCGCACTTTCCGCGGATCCCTCTCGTCCCGTCGCCCCCCCCCCCCCCCGCCTCCCCCTTTCCTTCACTAGGAACCGACCGTCCTTCTCCCTAACCCGGGCGGGAGCTCCGAAGCTCTTTAGCGAATGCATATAGAATGCACCCGGCATCCCCGACGAGAGTCACCGAGCTGTGAGCACAAACTCCGCGGTAACCGGAGAGAGGAGGATATGCACGACGACCTCTCTCGCGACCCATTGTGAATACACGCGCAATTAGAACGCGAAACTTTCCGCGGTTGGGAAAGCAACTTTTATTACAGAGACAGAGAGACCTGCACCCAACCCCTCCCCCCCCCCCTCCCCACCCCCTGAAAGATCGCGTGTGAAAGGCATTCGTCGGTATTTCAGTTCTGTCACAGTCGTCGATCCTTCATAATCTTTCTAACGCGACATGAAACACACAAAGTTGTTACCAAAAGTAAGAGAAGAGACGTTTGGATACAACAATGAATTTTCGTTCCGAAGCGAAGCAACCATTCGCAGATCGCGTGCTTCATTAGTTCCGAATAACTACCGCTTTTTTATTTCTCTTCTTCTCTACTTTTCCCTGCGTTTCTCCATCCCCCTCAACGTTCTCGACCTGCAAGCGTGACAAACACAAAATGCGACTAATTAAGAGTCTCAGAATGTTTTAATTTACGATGCATGTATGTGTTTTTATTTTTTTTTCTTTCCATTGCTGAAAATTGTATTTATAGTCGTCTGCCAGGTAAATTTTAATTCGTTCACGTGTACGGAATTTTGATGATACCATTATAGTGAAAAATGGACCGCGAGAGCGATGTGATACTTTTTTTTTTATTCATCATATATGTATATATATATGCCAGTGACCTTTACGCAGTAACGAGAAAATTTAGTGCTTTGCTTCGGCAAAGTATCCGGTGGCACGCAAATTATAATAATCGCATGCTGGTGGGTACAAGTCAAAATGGAGTACTATGTACAGAGGGGATATATAACGCACACTCTCTCACTCTCGCAGGGTTCATAACGTTCGACGTTATCTCGGTCTATAATTAAATGTGAACGGTAGATTCTACAAGCACGTTAAAACCTCTCGGCTACGAGCCTCCTCCGCGGTATAATTAGCGTTCTCCTTTTTAATTTACTGTACCTCCTCGGCAACGGGCGTAAAGCATGTTATTCTCGCGAAGGGGTATATCCATAAATCATTCAACATTTTGCCGTTGAAAATTTCCAATTTTTTAAATGTACTGGTGACCCCTCGGGACGTCCGTTTCTACGTATATATTTCGTTTCGTCTGTTTCGAAGGTGTCATGGGTCAGGAAGAAGGACTTTCACATACTATCAGTTGATAGAGTTATGTTCATCGCGGACGAGAGATTTCAGGCTATGCTGTCCGAAGGCTCGGACACGTGGACGTTACAGGTGAAGTACGTGCAAGCGAGAGACGAGGGTGATTACGAGTGTCAGATTTCGACCGAACCGAAAATGAGTCATCTCGTTCATCTCAATGTCGTTGGTGAGTGAAATCGCAAACATTTAAAAAAAAAAATCATTTCTCAATGAAAAACGAAAAAAATTTAAGAAAAACCGGAAGTTGCAAAATTATGAAAAATTTAATGACGAAATTGATCGGAATCGTCGAAAATATATTTTTCAATCGGTGGATAAAAATTATCTCTCGATGCCAGACGCAAAATTTATTCGTCGAATGATTAATCGTAAAATTCGATTTTTTTGTCACCGCCGGATTTGCTGATATATTTTTTGTTTCTATTACGACAGTTTTGTCGTTTGATAACATCTCTGCCGGTGTTCTCGTTCACGCGAACACCATTTCGTTATTTTTAATTTTTTTTTCATTCGTGTTCATTCGCCATTATCGCCGACAGTGCCAAAGGTCCAGATAGTAGGCGATCGCGACAGGTTCGTGAGAACCGGAAGTACGGTATCGCTGCGATGCGTGATAAACCAGTCGGTGGAGGCGCCCTCGTACGTCTTCTGGTATCACAAGGGTGCACGGGTTCTGAGCGATCCGTACGGCAAACTCGAGATTCATCCGCCAACAACAACGGAAACTGGTTTCGACAGCACTCTCGTTATTGACAACGCGAGACCCGAGGATTCGGGGAATTACACATGCAGTCCGAGTAATCTTAACAGTGATAGTGTCACTCTTCACGTTCTAAATGGTAAGTTACGAAAAAAAAAAAAAAAAAAAAAAAAAACTCCGAAACCATCCAACTTTATCGAGGAGGTCGAAAAAAATGCTATATCGCGTAAAATCTTAATGACCTTTATTTCGATTTTCTTATTTTTCAATATCGCCGTCTCCCAATGAAATAATCGATAAAAATGCATCCGAAATAAAATATTCTCAGGCGAGCATCCAGCGGCCATTCAGAGAGGGATAAGCGCAGCGCCAGGTGGTTGTCGTGCGCTCTGGTGGCTCGCAGGTTCCGTGAGTTTGTCCTCGAACCACGGTAGACGCATCTTCGTCCTGGTGGTTCTAATCTCAATGGCTCTCTTCACCTATCAGAGGTCCCTGCGACTAGCGTACATCGGAGCAGCGTCGATCGTTCCATAATCATCCTCTGCTCGTTCAACATGATGTCGAGCAGTGAGAAGAGCCTCTCGCGGGTCAACGTTCGGTGCTGTAAGATGTGGATATCGGCGAAACGCTCGAGTGTGAAACGTCAACGAAAGAAACTCTTTATCGGTTCACTGGCCACGCGTTCGCGCGACGACGATTCAAGCTTTTGGCGTGCAACCAGAGCGTAGCTTTGGCAGCTCCAGAATTCCTATAGATAACACACACATAAACCCGAAAAGAAAAAATGAAAAAAAAAAAAAAAAGTACCGAAGGAATACTGGAGCCTCGCGTCGAATCGCAACGAGCTTCGTTGGGAGGGCTTCGTTAAAAATACGATGAGACGTCCGCGTATCGTTGAGTGAAACAGAAGGAAATGAAAGATTGAAAAGAAAAAAAAAAAAAAAAAAAAAAAAACGCGGAACGCGAGAGAACGAAAGGAAAAAATTTAAGAATGAATGATAGAACATTTGATGTGACATGAAATTTTTTCCATCGCGACTCGGCTTTCCGCTCCAAGTGAAATCCTGTAAATTACGCAATTGTGTCGTGAGCTCCACTTATAATTAGCACTCGACAGATCGATCGATTATCGATTTATCCCGATATCATTTATTTTTCATCCGCATCTACCCCGTCCCTGAAAAACTACGATTGATATCCGCGAAAAAACGATCCCAAATCGCGATAATGATGATAGGTTATGATTAGATAAAAAAAAAAAAGGAGAAGAGGACAATTTTTATTTGATAGAAAAGAAACGAAGAGAAGAAGAATAAGATACCATCTGGAAAACAGTGCGATCCGGCCGTTCATTAGTTAGATATTAGAAATTGATGGGTGTATCGACGTCGATTATTGAGCGATGAAACCCGAAGGAGTTCGAAGTACGAAGCACCGAAGCTTCTCCTTACCCTCGGTATTGAATTGATCGAAATATATCGCTTTGAAATCGCTGAAGAAGCTGAGAAGCTCTCGAGCGGAAATTCGATGAAACCCCCGTTCGAGAAGTTCACAAAAGCCTCGGGGCGAAGTCTGCGCAAAGGGGTAGAGAAACGGAAAGAGGAATGGGACGGGGAGAGAGGGAGAAGTAAGAGGAAGGAGAAAGGTTCAGCTGGTTTCGTGCGAGAAGAACGAACAAGCCTGCGGCATTGATTTTGCTATTAGGCGCGCCGGGCTTCCGGTTCCACGCCGGGGCATTTCAATTCGACTACACTTCCTTCTCGAAGGCAAAGGCGATATTCGAAAGTGGTTTGGGCTTCTCTCCGACTCTCCCGCGCGAGAGGTTCTAAAAACTCAACCCCCGCGATCCAACAATAACCGACTTCCGGAGTCCACCATCGGCGGTGTATTATGACGATAAGACCGAACAGCTGGAAATTTGATTACAGACCACTTCGTCCGGCTACAATCGAGATTCTCGCGGGAGAAGCGAGGAGCTGTGTATTACACGAAGCCTATTTTTCATTCTTCGCGTAATGGTGACAGCTCGCGAGGGTGGAATGGGCACGCGGTGGGGAAACGAGATTCCTTCGGAATATCGATTCGTCAAAGCTTCTCCGTTTCATATTTCGTCGTATAACCCGCGTAACAGGAGTGACGGATCACTCTCGAGTGTCACTCGATATCAATACAATTCCATTTGACACTTCGACCTAAAACACGTTTATTTAACGTCGCGGAAAGATCGAGTTTATCGCGCCGAGTCCATAAAAAAAAAAAACATTTTTATCTTTTATCAAATTTTTTACGCGAAGATCATAAAGTGTTTCTTTCACTGCGAGGAAGATGAATTCTGTCGCCGTGAAATTTGCCGCATTTTTTTTTTTTTTTTTTTTCGTGCCCTGGGAGAGCGAAGTTCAGATATACGTATGAAAAAGAAAAGCGAAACTTGGCCACAAATCGTCCACGAATAGGGTAGAAAAAAAAGAGACGAAGAAGTAAAGTTACGACTTCGTTCGGGAACTCTATAAACTCGGGAATGACGGTCGAACGGTCGGACTTCGGTGGGGTATATATGTACAGTGTAAAACTCTGCTTCGGGTGGAATCTTATTGAGTCTGAGGGCGTTTCACGCCGTATCGTTCCACCCTTCCTTCCCTCCCGGTGTCTCGAGTCGATACAAGTCGTCGGGCGGGAAAGGAAGATATTCGCGGTAACGAGAAACACGATAACGGAAGGATGGAACGAACGAGAAAGTCGATGGGTAAACGCCGCGATGGGAAACGACTTACGTAAAAAAAAAAAAAAGAAAAAAAAAGATAAAAACGATAGAACGACGAGACAAAAATAATAAATCATAATATTATAAAACAAGTGGACCGCGTTCCTCGATAGAATTGAAACTTGTTCGATCATTGAGAGATTATGTAGAAATTATAGATCGCTTAAACGATCGTGATAACCAATTATTGAAAAACAAACAATGAGTGTACGTAGTCGACGTCCGCAGCAGATGCTCCTCGTTTCGAGTGAATTAAAAAAAAAAAAAACAATGGTTGCCTCTCGTCGTCGAAGCCAAACGACGATAACAATCGAAACAAAAGTATAAGCCGAATAACTATCTCGTGAGAATTGACAATGGCGTATGACAAGTGATTGAGTGGCGTGAACATAGAAATAATTGTATGTCTATGTAAAAAAAAAAAAAAAAGACAGAAAAATATCGGGCGATGGGTATTGAAATGAAATAACAGCGTGAAGGATGGGTTGGGGGTGAAAAAAAAAAAAAAAAAAAAAAAAAAAAAAAAAAAAAAAAACGTGACGAATTCAATCACGAGACGACGGGCAACAGACGCGGTCGACATTATTATTATATATATGATTGAAACATTGATTACGTACACTCGAAAGATGCGTGACTCGCTTGACACCCTCTCGATAAGCCGTGTCGACGAAATTTATAACTATTTAATATTTATAATATCGAACGCGCGGCGAAACAAATAACAAAAATTCTATTATCGAGAGTGA
Organism: Buathra laborator; assembly: GCA_934046635.1. Classification (NCBI taxonomy): domain Eukaryota; kingdom Metazoa; phylum Arthropoda; class Insecta; order Hymenoptera; family Ichneumonidae; genus Buathra; species Buathra laborator. The sequence goes on from OW203892.1 coordinate 18,001,660, forward strand.
GTGAAAAAGCGACGACGGGGCGGCTCTACCAGATTGCTCCGGGAAACAAAAACAAAAAAAGAATTAAAAAAAAAAAAAACTTAGCCAATGGTATACGTTGCTTCTTTTCCGCGAGTCCGATACGCCGCCGCACAATTGTTTTTATAATCCGAAATATATTACAACGTATTTGACGATAGCGTTTTTATACGGTTAAAAATATACGAAAGAATATAATGTGTGCGTGACGTTTGCGTTCGCACGCGACGTGAGAGAAGCATTTTTTTGGAAGTATTGAACAAGTTTCAGCTCTGGATAATAAATGAGGAGGGACTCGTGTTCAAGGCGATAAGGGGGGTTCGGGGTTTGGCGTTTCCTCCATCATTTTTCATTCGTTTATTTTAATTTTTTTAATATTTTTTTTATTTTTATTTGCTCATTCTTTATTTTTGTTTGCTTGAAAAAGTCTTGAAGTTGCAGTGACCGCGGCGCTCTGCGCCTGGAACGGAAACCGAGGAGAACGAAGTTTCTTGAGCTTTTTTGCTGCAAACTTACGTTGAAACACGAGAGAGCCGGGCGAGAGAGATGTGAAAAACAAAAACGGTCGCTCATGGAGAGAACGAGAGGGGGAGAGAGAGAGAGAGAGAGAGAGAGAGTTGGGCGCACAAGGTGCAGCAACGGGGCAAAACTATACGAAACGATATTAGAATTACCTACGATTCATGTGATTGTCTGTAAATAAATAGTATATAAATGACATAACGTTAATTATGATATGCCGTACGTGTTACAATTAATGAAAACAAAAAAAAAAAAACCTAAACAGTTACTGTGTAATTTCTGAATCCGTAATGAGGACGACGATTGAGTGAAAGAGTGCGAAGGCGAAAAAAAAACTTTACGACGCGATGATGAAAAAAAAAAAAAAATTTTAAAACGAAGCAAAAAACCGCATTGGATATGATTGTCTGGCCGCCTGTGCTAACCGGTTCGTAAATCTACGTTTGCGCGTCACGCGAGCGAAACGATATTGAAAAAAAAAAAAAAAAAAATACCAAAAACGAGAGTCAAAGTTATACGAAAGGAACGCCTAAGACTTTGTTATATAAGAATTAAGAAAATAAATGAATTATTTATCGGAGCGTTTTGCTAAACCTTATGATATATTGAGAAAAAAAAATAAAAAAAATGAAACGCTATAAATTGAATTATATTCTTTGTATGAAATTGTTGAACGGTCGCGAGAATATCTTATATTGTTCCCTTGAATTTTTCTCATTATCACTAAAACTACTATTGCTCAAGTAGGAGAGGCGATGATGGAAGTGCTGAGTGTCGCGAGACGCTTGAAAAAAATTTTTTAAATAAAAAAAAAAATAAACGAAACGAAAGAAGTTTTGCGCTAAACGACGTTCGGTTGTCTGAACGAAAGCGATCGAGGGTAGCACGGGCAGGCCACACGCGATAGATGTAACACTTAATTAACGCCGTAGCGTAAGTGAAACTAAGGGTTAAATTAAACAAAGATAAAAAAAAAAAAACAAAGCCACGATGATATAAGATGAATATTGTCCGATAACTTATTAACCAACGAGAGAATAAAACGAGAGAAAAACTTCGCGTGGCGTGTGAAAAAGCGTAAAGACAACGTGACAATTGATGGATGGAGAGAGACGAGTGAGAAAATGTGAGTGAAAAAATGCGAAACAGAAATAAATAAAGAGGTTCGTTGGACTGACGCTCTCGTATGCGTTGGTCGAATGACGCAACTTTAATGTAAAAAGGGGCGACAGGGACTTTGCTCTATATATTTTTTTTGCAACTTTCTTGTCTCGCGCGAGGCCCGCGAACGCTGCGACAACACTAACGCGCGCATACGTCCGCAAAAAAAAAAAAAAAAAAAAAAATCAACCCTCTTCGGCTTTTCGTTCGCGGAATGAATTTCCGTGTCGATGTAACGAAGCAAAAAAAAAGCACAGTTGCTTATGTCGCGCGAGAGATGGAAGTCACGACGTCCTCGTCACTCCTTTGACAGAAAAAAAATAAATAAAAAAATACACATTCGTCTAGAAAATAATTCGTAGCGAGCATTGAATTTTTGTACCAATGTCTATTGTAGTACTTAAGTACCACGCCTTCAGTTTTCTTCATTCGAATACACCCGATGCGATGGGTGATCGCTCTCTCTCCTCTTTCCTGTTATAATTTTTAATCAAAGAAATAACGGTTGTTGGTCGATTTTTTTATATTCTTCTTTACTTTAAATTCATCGTCTTTCGTTTTATCTTTTTAATAAGAACAAAAAAAAAATGGAAAATCATGTGCTTGCGCCCAAGGGTCGTCGCGCGACCGTAACACGGACGAGAGGGTAAAAACGATAGATCGCGAGTCGGTGGGACGTGAATAAGTGAGAAACGATTTTTTCGGATTTTTTTTTTTTTTTTTTTTTTCGGAAATATATAAAAACAAGACAGACAGACAGACAAAAAAAAAATCATCATATCGTCGTGCGCGACTCTCGGGACGCCAGAGGCTTGTCGCGTCAAAATTCGATCGCGATATTAATTGTAATAACGAAAACGACGTTCCGCCTGTGTCTACGTGTACGGGACGGCACGCGAATTCGACTCGTTCTCTCTGTAGCAAACCGTGAGAACGGGTGTAGCGGGAGAGAGAGAGTTCTGAATAAAAATCGCGTGACAAACGAAGCGAAATAAATTCGAAGCTCCGAGCGAAAGAGCGTCCGCGGCTTCTTGTGCGAATCGATCGTTGCACGAAACCACGCACGTCCGAGTTTCACCAATTACCACAAAAACTGGCGGATCGTCGAGGTATTTAAAAAAAAGTGAAAAAAAAAAAAAAAAAAAAATCATAAAAAAAAATGTCAAATATAAAAATCACGAGCGATCAAACGCGTTCGCGTCGTCCACGGATAATAATCGTTACGTTTACATAGCGATTGGTCTAATTAATCGTTAAACTGAGACTCGTCCACTGATTCGAACGTTCGACGATAATCACTATTGTTCATTATTGATTCATTGATTATTATTATTATATTTACCGGATTATATGACGTGTGTTATAATGTTTACTAATTGAAAAAGTGGCAAAAAAGAAATAATGATAAAAATAGAAAAAAAAAAGAAAAAAGAAAAGAAATGAAAGCAAGAATGCTACGAAAAAATATACGGGGAAAGAACTTTCGCGAGATGCGTCATATACACATTATTAACCAACTATTATACAATATAAATTATTGTAGTATACACAAAGAATTGTCGAGCGAGCGAATAAGGGGACAGCGCGAGAGACTTATACCTCGAAGCGTGCCTCGTCTCGCGGATTCTCGAACGAAGATACTAAAAAAAAAATAAAAAATACGATACCCAACGCCCGCGTGAATATTCACTATCGAATCCGCGAGATGATGCGTAGACAGATGAGGGAGAAAACGATAATCGTGTGAATGAATAATTAATTACGCGCGCCTGTGCGTGAATGCGTCGAACGAGTTTAATGAAAGATTGTATTGGAAGCGTGACAATGTGTATCGCCGTGAATGATTCGGAATGTGTGTCTGTGCGTATGAGAGACGACTTAAAGAAAACGAACAAATGTTACCGATCATGCATTCGCAATTTTAAGACACTTCGTTACCAGCATTCGTATGCATAAGTTCAACTTCGGTTCTGATAAAAAAAAAAAGAAAAAAAAATGAAAAAAAACCCAATTTCTGACGATACGTGGAATTTCCGTACGACTCGACTTCCGGGACTCCCGATATGCGACGGTTCCGACTTCGCGCTGACAATGAGTGGACGTTTTTTTCTCTACACATTTCCATGTGACTCCGAACGCGGAACTGGACACAAAGACTTCACGGGATCGCGGGATTCGAGACGCGCGTTCGAAAATTTTACGATTGTCGTCCACGTACTCTTTACATACAAAAAGAAAAAAAGAAGAAACAAAAAAAAAAACCAAGTCAAGCGTTTCGTTGTAAACTATTGTGGCAAGTGGGGCGAAGAACAACCCCGTTCTATGTGTGTAAGAACCATAAAGCTTAATGAAGAACATTATACTATGAACTTACGGGATACTAAATAAAAGTAAGCCAAACCGTTGAGGGATTTAATTGAATACCAAATGTTATCCCTGTCTTCGTACGGAGTCTATAAACAAGAAAAATGAAAAGAAATAAGCAATTTTTCACTCGTAATAGATAAATTTATTAATTACACACACACCGGACAGAAATGTCAATTATTAATTTTTTTAAACACACAAAAAAACAAAACACGCAAAATTCAGGAATGAAATAGTTTTTTTGATAACGTTGGGCGGTGTTTGCGACGACGGTAGATTATTTCGTCAATTAGATTTTTTGTTCTTGTCACGTGTTTTCATGCACTTTTCGATAGTTTTTTGGAAAGATACGAGATAACAAGCCGAAACGAGACGCAATGGACCCATCAGCATCGATTGCAGGAACAGTTCGCATAACGACGAAAATGGTGACATTCCTGAGCACAGCATCGACATTATGAAACCTTCGAAACCAACGATCGAGAAGAATTTGTCATTCTGCAAGAAAAAAAAAAAACAAAATTGAAGATTTTTCAGAAAATTTTTTTTTAAGAAAATGTATCTTATTTGTAGTTTTTTTTTTTCGTTTTGTTTCTTTACCAATGCATCGTTGATTAACGCAGCGGCGACTACGTCCGGCTTTACCAAACCACCAGCGGACGATATTAATTTTGTTTCCAGAGGTTTCGTCAGTTCTTCGGCGGCGAATCCAGGTGTATCGGTGTCAGGAGGTAAACACAAAGTTACTGAAACGTTGTAAGGACAGAGTTCCATCGCGATGCTCTCGGCGAGTCCGCGAAGAGCGAACTTCGTGCAGCAATAGGCCGAGTAACCAAATATTCCTGAGAATTCCCAATTATACGTTATAAAAGTGCCTAAAATATTAGCTATGCAAATGAAAATTCACGACACATATACACTTTTAGTCGCAATGATCCCTAATTAACGGTAGAATACCAAACTTTGCAAAAAATTAATATTTTTAGGTTCAATTGTAGTAAAATCGAAACACCAGAATTCAAGAAAGATATCTGGCGGGATGCGAGATTAATACAGTAAATATTATAGAACTTATACGCTTTTCAATGAAATATCAAACGACAATTTTTTCGTTCGATAAATTTTCGAGATTTCGAGATTTTCTCAAATTCGCCCGAATCCATCGTATCCCATGTGCCGTTGCTGTCCGATTAATTATTAGACTGTTCCGGGATTAATATTATTCGCATCTAATCTTTGAATAGCTTACGAGACAAATTTAAAAAAAGGATTACGCGATTGATAAACCCGAAAAACAATAGTTTCCGAATTAATAGAGATAAATGCGAACCTAGAAGACCGGCCTGTGAAGACGTTAGAACGATTATGCCGTCGCGGGAGCTCTTCATTTTCGGAACGACTGCCTTTATGCAGTTGTAAGTTCCGATTAAATTCAGATTCATCATAAAATTCAGATCCGCTGGTCTGGTGTCTTCGATCTTTCCGCATATCGCCGAACCGGCGCAATTAATCAACATGTAAACGGGACCCATAGTTCCCTCGAGTTCGCCAAAGGCTTTCTCAACATTTTCGTAACTTTCGCCAACGTCGAGCGATAGAAATTCCACTCTCTGAATGTCTCTGTTCGCACAAGCGTCGGCGATCTCGTTTCTCGCGGCTTTGAGTTTCGCAACGTCGCGCGCTATTATGGTAACGTGAGCTCCCATTCTCGCCGCGATCATTGCAACCGATTTTCCTATTCCACTGGAGCCACCAGTCACCTATCGATCGAAGAAAAACAAAAATTAGAAAGTTTATAAATTCTTCGAAGTATCAATTGCAATATTAAAGATCGATAAATAATTTACCACTACGTGTTTGTTTCTTATGCATCTCTTTGGTTTACCGGGCCAAAAGAAACTTTTTGCCATGAGGCCGCAAATCAGAAGGACGAATCCTACCAGAATGATTCCTAACCAGAAACCCATTTTTTTGTTGTTGCGAAAAATGCTGCAAAAAATATTATAAAGATAAAACAACTTATAAACATTGTATCAATAATGTATATAAATAAAATCATTGTATATAAAAAAAATGTTATCTCGATGCTCATCGGATAACAGTGCAGTCTTCTTGTTATCGACAAATTACGACTGTCGATAACGTCGCTACTCTACTGCAGAGCTCTGTGAATCGACCAGAAATCCGCACGGGTTCACGCGTGCCAATGACTAGGCGCCCGCTGGTTTCCGGCTTTGCAAACCGGAGACGCCGCTCACGTGTCAAAAACATCGTCGCATAGTTAGTCATGACAATCGTCCGTTTATGATTAATAAAATATAAATTCGGCATCGTAAGTACGTCAGTCTGATTCAGTAAAAGAGATAATTAAATATTGATAACGGCAGAAAATTAGAAATTGCATTATTAATGTGTTGTCAATTAAACTCTGTTATAGTTTGAGAGTTAAAAATGTTGAGCTTTGTGTTAATTTGAAAACTGACAAATTCACCGGCGTCGATTCGATTTTCACCTAACTAACTACGCTTCGAACTATAATAATTCACTTGAGAAATGCCGAAACACAAATTTCGTGAATAAATTCGACGAAATGGGAGAACTAACCACCACGTCGTATCGCGCACCGATTTCGCCGCGTCTACACTCCGAAGCAACGAGAAGACTACTCGTGAATGATATATTATTAAGTTATATATATTTTTTTTACTGTAAGGATTGTTATAATATATTTTCAACAGTCATGCGATCCTTCGTGATCCTGTTGCTAACCTACTATAGAATACTGTTATAACGTTCAGCCAGAAATAACAGCAGAAGTGTTATCGGACACAGGTGACCGCAACGCGCAGCGCCATCTTTGCTTGAATCTGCCAAGTCAGCAAAATGGAATTCGGCCAATTCTATGATAAGTGCGGTATCAATATTTTCGAAGGCAATTCCTTCGATCTATGATAAACGGGGCAAATTATTGTGTTTTTGCAATCAAGTTATTCGAATAACTTTAAAGAAGTACGACTCGTGAAAAGTCCAATGACCCCAATGGTACCGCCGGTGTTCCCGGAAAGTGGCGCCACCACTTCGGCCTTCGGAATTATTTCATCAACTCGCCGGATAAGAAACTCCACAAAAAAGAAAATTATCCTAAATGGCATTAAAAAAATGTTTGATCCCCGCAAAAATGTCTCATATATGTAGCGATTGAAAATTGAGCTATGGCCGAGCTATATAAATGTCCAGTTATTTAAGCGATCGTAGATACGTAAAAATCGATTGAAATTTCCATTTTTGTCCCCTCGCCGCTGATCTCAAAGTAGCGGTAGCATCGACAGTAGAGAAATACTATATCGGAATGAATGATTGTCGATTCCGCGACTGTCGGAAATCAAACAGGGGCTGCGTATCAAAGCTCCGTCGTTGCTTTGGCTGTGCAAGCGAGTCCGTTATTCGCGGGCGGGTGTATCGATTACTCCTTTTAGTTTTACCTCTGGTGCACAGAGAACCGCATAAAGATATCGCCTGTATACATAATTGAAACCACCCATTTATTCACCCTTCCATCGTTCTTTGCACAAACGTCACGATCGTTCCCGTTTATACTTATTTCTGTCGTGTCGATTTTTCTCGCGAGTTAAAAACCGGAAGTGTCGAGAAGACACGTCATATGCCGCGACGATGCGCCCGTCGAATCTATAGGGACATCGAGATTCAATCACTCCGACGAAAGTAACTAAACGCCGTCGAAAGGCGAATGAGTTTAGAGAGGGCTTATCGATCTTATCGAGTACCAATTAGTATCGGGGAACGAACGATGCGCTCCTAGAAACGGGAGTAGGTACGTACGTGCATTAACCTCGTCGGCACAGTAGAGCCAACAGTGGCGAAAGCATCATATCCCCTCTTCCCTCATCCCCATCCCCACTTATCAAACCTCGCAGCTTCCACAGTCCTCCCACAAGCCACCCAGCGCGGTCAACCCCTGCCGGCGCGTTACCCTTCGTGCAAAAGGTCACGTCCCGCCCTGTCGATCATTCACCTCGCGTCCTCCAGGACTTCGCTCCTGCTTCCGTTCACCGCCAGGTTAAAGCGGAAGATCCAGCAGGTTTGGAGCATATCCTGTCTATGCTATACCTCTCGAATAACTAATACGATTTACCACTATGTACTTATGATCTATATAATCATTGTAATAAAAACAAATTTCTCTTTTTTTCAATCGAAATTCATGCAAAATAATTTTTACGCAATACAAAAAAAAATGTATATGATACTTATACCAATACTAATGGTATTTAGAAACTGTAATCTATATCATATTTTTAATAAAAACGGATTTCGCATTTTTAAGTCAACATCCTCCAAACTAATTTCAATAGAGGTTGAGAAAAATCTACTATATGAAACCAATACTACTACGATCTACAACTATAATCTCTGTATTATATTTGTAATAAAAGCGATTTTCTCATTTGCGAGTTCACACCCTTGCAAAGTAATTATAATGGAATATTAAAAAAATCTTTCATATATGAGGTAAAAGGTACTGTGCAATGGAAAACTGAGACACAATCAGTTCAGTGTCCTCCGTTGGGCTCATCCACCCCACAAACCACTAATTATACAATCCTAAGCCTGTTTCCGGTTACCAAGAAAATTTATTCCCTCGAAGTTTCTCCAAAATTACTCTACCCGCTGAGACTTTAAATCTCTGGCGCCGTCCACATTCACCATCTACTGTTTGATCAATGGTATATCTCTGTGAAATGTGTATGTTGCGAACTTTGCGTCGCCCGCCCAACTACCCTCCGCCCCGCGTCAGTCATTTCCTTATCCGTTAAGAAGTTTGCTGTTTCTGTTTCTACTTTTGGTGTCTGTGCCACGGCCGGTCGTTTGTGTTCGTTCATTCGATTTGGGCTGTACGTTGCACCACACAATTTTGGATTCGAGACAACATGGAAAGCACGAGGGAGAAATTGGATACACCACCGTGCCGTCCATGCGGCGTGGAGGACCAGAGGGAGTGTCCCGCGCGCATTCACCCTCGCCTAGCAGCGTTAGCACACCCGTTTGAGTACATAGGATAGGAAACTAGTCTATACGTACCTACCCCGCCGAATCCCCGGCTACGACCCTGGTGTGCCGCGGTGTCTCTCCCGGGCTGCAGCGGGGGTTAACGCCCTCGGCTGACCCAGACTCAGAATCGATCTTCATTCGTTGCACGGTTCCGCGTCGTCACTGCTTAACTCTCTATGTTTCTCTCACTCTCACTGCTCACTTTCCGTCAAACTCACCCCATACTATACCTCTCGGTGATTAGAATTCTTGCGTTGACCATCTTTGCCGAGTCACGTCTTATCACGAAAGTTACAGCAACACGCCGCAAGCCTCGAACGGCGGAAATCGTCAAAAACAACATAACCGGAGGATCTGGAGGATTAGGGGTGACATTCTTATGATCCTTGGTGCTGTTACCGGCTTTCGTTCTGTGGAAATCAGCTGTAGCGCGGAAAAAGTAAGAGGCATGAAACGAAAAAAGTTCGTTTTGCTTTAAAACGAACGCGACAACTGTTGTATCGTATCGAGGGGTGTTTTTTTTTTCTGTGTACAAGCGAATTCGACATGAGAAAGAAGCAATTTATTCTTGTCGATGTAACAACGATTCAGATATTTGTAAAACATTTTTTGCTGTTCTATCAAAATTTACATAGGGTATTGCTATGGGATCTTTTTTTGTTTTATATGGTGCTATTTGAAAGATTTAAAAGCCGACCACAGAAATATTCTAGCTGCATATTAAAAGCTAAAGGTAAAGGTGCCATTACTGCTCCCGCCATTTCGGCCTTTCGCTTTGTTTCTAAAGGACCTTATGGACAGAACAAAAACACTAACATTAACATTTTCTGAGCTAAAAAACGTGCTAATTAGTAGAGAGAACTAATAGACCCGATAATTTTTTTGAGTAAACATAAATCAACGAAAAATTGTCATTTTTTCGTTTGGAGAGTAAAGCATGCGATTGCAGGACAATCCCTGATCGGCCGCATCTTATCCAGCAGCAGCAGCGTTGTCAAAATCCTTACGAAAAAAAACAACCCCTCGGTATCTGAATTCGACACTCCGAACCTCCGGGAATCCAACCACGTGACGGTATGGACTTCGCAAAGGGGACCAACGTTCATGACTATTGCATTGGTCGAAAAAGCGTTTACGAGAAATCTATTCGTCGCCGTTTTTTTTTTTTTTTTTTTTTTCATCGCCACTAGTATCGTGAGTTTGGATCGCTTCAACGAAGAGGGGTGAACATCGCTGCTGCCCGTTGTTATAGGCAGTATCGAGTGCACGGCGCACACGGCTTTAGTATGCGAGAGCCTTCGTCGCTCGAACCCATCTTTCATCCCCTAGCATCAATCAGCTGACCCGAGAGCCGTGGACGAAGGCAGCAAAAGCTTGAAGTGTTAGTAACAGGGAGTGCGCGAGATATGCGCGAGGGTTGCCACGCCACGTTTCGCGTACATTTATTTTTCTTACAGTTCCAACAACGCTTTCGAAGTATAGACTATCAGCTTTTCCCGCAGGATATATTCCCTGCCGATTTACCATGGCGAGAACAGCGGGAGAAGGGACGAAGGGGGATGAGGTCTATAGCGTTCTCTCGCCTACGAAGTTCAGTTCAAGGGTGAGAATTATTAACGGCGCGGTAATATCGTAACATATGGAGGGTGTAACTGCCACTGGACGCCTCGCTAAAGACCGCTCCGCTCATCTCATCTTAAGTTCTCTCTTCTGCAGTGTCATTGCGCGAATGCGATACGAAGAAACTCGATACTAGCTGTCGAAGAAGATTAAATAAAAACGTTTCCGTGATCTCATTCTGTATCATTTTCCCCTCTCATCGCTCCTCCGGGACCAAAGCAACCGCCGAGAAAACAATGATGTCGCTGGAAAGCAATCCAGCGTATATTGTTTTCCAGGTGACGAAGAGACGAGAAATAAAAAAAATGAAAAAAAAAAGAAAAACCGAACAAAGACGATTGCCGTCTCTCTCGACGGTTATATCCGGACAGGCGAGACTTTTTATAAAATGTATACGATGGAAAAATAAAAGTTAAAACATAATATTGTCTCTTGTATGAAAGAAAAAAAAAAACTTGAACTCAGTAGCGCGTGAAAGAGACTGTGGCGCTACGTTGAAAACTACCCCTCGTGGTCGCGAGGCTAGTAGTGGAAGGTGTATAATGACGAGAGGGAGAGAACGACCGCGCGCGGGGGATTGCCTTCTCGGAAATGAGGACATTGCCCCCTTTCTCCCTGCACAACCCTCGGTGCGCTCTCCTCGCTCGCTCGCTCGTTCCTCATATAGTCGTTGTTGAGATACGTCGTCACGCTGCTGGAACAATCCACTATACCCAGTCGAAGCGGCGGAGTAGAGTTCGGTGCACGAGTGCCACGATGGAGAGTAGCACCCCGAGAAGCGCCTCCGGTAGCACCGCGGCTCTTGCCTCTCTCATTTACACACACGAATGTAGAAGGTACGGAGGCCCTATTTGCGCCTATATAGAAGTTCTGCACCTACTCCGTGCCATGCCACACTGACGCCACCAGCAATTTTCCACATAATAACGCGATCGATAAGCCATTTACCCCTAGCGCACCCGATCACCAATACCCGGCTACCTCTGGAACTGGTGCAAAGTTTTCAGTCGCTTCGTCTCTCGCCCCTCCTTCTCTATCTATCCTCTCTCCCTTGCCGCCAATTTTCAACGTCGTTATCCGAAACCTCCCCCTCGGTGATCCTCGTTTACGCGGTAAATTTGCACTAAGTTGCGCTACTGCTTCTTCGATAGTTCTTTTGTTCCGCGAAACTACCGACGAAACTTTGTTAAAAGCGATGCTACAAAAGGAACGAAGCTGTACAGTGCTTTTTGTCACTGAATGTATAATGCCAAAGTTGCTCGTTCGGATATTATCAAAGCTTAGACAGTTCATAGAGTAGTTATGTTCCTGCAGTTTTAACATCGATTTGATAGAAAAATTATAATTCAAGAAAATCTCGACAAAATGATGAAAATACGACGAATTAACTTCGCCTCAAAGTTCGACGAAAGAGTTCATCATACATTGTAGCATTCCAAGTCATGTTGGATAAATGTAATGATAGGTAATTACCCAGCTAATAGCGTGATACCTGCAAATTACATACTTTTAACCCTTCGAAAAAAAAAGTATGAATAACTTCACGACGGTGCAGCGGCCCCGTTGACATTACCGAGTCCCTTTCCTAATGGCTCACACCAACGCTGTCTTGGCGCCTACGCTATTACGCGACCCTTTCAAGACTCCGAACTACAATACACATTGTCGCATATAAAGTAACTGTAGCGTAGTGAAAAAAAAACATGTCCTACCTGCGGAAGGAAAAAACGTGGAACAAGAAACTCGAATTAAAAAGGCGAGGGCATCCGGCCGCGTGTGCGGTACGCCGGCGAAGTGTGCAGGGACTTTGGTGGAGTCGCGGGAGTGTATAGAGAGGGGTTGCGCGCGATGCCGACGGGTGAAAAAAAAACACGGAGAGAGGGTTGCCGGTCGCCTCCTCATGGCGGCGCGGTTTCCGCACCCCTGCGAACGGATCGTCGGACTGGAAGTGACGCATGCGCGTTACCCTCGCCCGTGACTGCACCACGGGGTGGTTCAATGTTACCGGAGGCCACTGACCCGGGATAGCGGGATGAAGCAGCCATCCCTCGATGCACCGAGGTGGCTACACCCCTGCTGCTGCTCTGCTCCGCTGCTGCTGCTGCTGCCGCTGGAGCGTTGGTACACAGAACCCGGCTGCTGCAACCTCGTACCAACCCCCGTTTGCACCCCCTACACTCTCGCGCTCGCGGTAGAGAGGGAGTCAACCGGAGCAGCAACCCCCGTGAGCGGATTGTGCAGCCATTGCACCGCAGCAGCAGCACCGGCGGTGAGCGCCCGGGAGCTAACGCATCTATTTCCCCGGCTCTTATAAATTACCTGGACCGCTGACGGTTCTGCTGCCGTTGCTGCATCCGACGCTTGCGGGGCTCTCTCTAACGTTTCGATAGTGCCACGTCGCTATGCTTTTCCTCTCTAACTCTACAACGTTGATGCTCGACGTCTCTGCGTATACACTTCGGGCTCTATATATAACTACTCGTAACCATTATTCTCGGATTGCGATACAACTCGAGTACAAAGTGCCGCGCCCCTGGGGAATGAATCCTTACGGTGTCTTCAGTCTTTGTTTCATATCGCTACTCGATTAAATTTTTTTTTTTTTTTTAAATCCAGTATTCTGCAGTTCGATATACGTAATGATACTTTGATTTCTTTAAAGATTGCTTTTCTTTAATAGGAGAAATTTATTCGTCGTCGCCGCACTTTATCGTCTATAACGAACGAGAGTTTGTACGATCGTTGAAATAACTGTATATATATATGTATATAGAAAACGACAGACGGAGAAAGAGTTATCGAGTCTCGTCAAGAGACTTCGTTTAAATAATTGGACTACCTCTCGTTTCGCTAAATGGATATTGATATTTCGCAGTGAAAAAAGAATAATGACGAGAAAGAGAGACGATGAGAAAAATATAGAGAAGAAAAAAAGAGTGGAGAGAGAGTCAGAGAATGGAAAAGCGGCGAGTGGAGCCGGACTCTATCTCGTTGACTGATTTATAAAAGCTCGCCGTTGTGCAGGAGTTTTCCCCGGCACGAGGAACGATGGAGGAACGGGGAAAGGCAGAGAGAAACGGGAGAGTTTGAATCCGGTCGTTGAACTTTCATGGAACCTCGATTGCACGGTATCTCTGACAAACGAATATACATATATAGATAAGGGTGGTAAAATATAACATGTAAAATCATGAAAGTCAATAATTAATCTCAAATTTTTCATATTTGCAGCGGTAAACGATACATTTTTGTTAATATTTCTAATAAATAAAAAAAAAAAATTAATTTTTCGGAGAATACGTAAAAAAAAAAAATCATATTTCAACGATGAGCTTTGCTCGCATCCAAAAATGTCTTATTAATATGAATAATTTGTAGCCTGCGCAATGTCAGCCAAAAAATAATCAAAGTAGCGTCCATTTTGTTATATGAAGGACAAAAACAATGTTTTGTTCGATAGATTTGCAACTCAATAGATTGCAATTCGTATGTGTCGAAAGGGGTTGATGCGGACCACGAATCTCGCGTGAGCGTAACCGATGCTCTCAGGTTGGCTTTTCGAGACCGTTCAACAGATCCAATTTCCTCCGGGTACTCCTTTGATTCCGGGCATTCGCCGGATTTCGTCTCTCGTTATGGAGAGATTAAGATCTCGAACGCTCTCCGGCAACGACGTTGCCACTGTCATGAGGATCCTCGCCAGGACGCACGATCAGGCGTCGTCGAACCCCATTGCGCCCGGGGTATTCGACCCCTCGCGGGGTCTAGCGACCCCGCAAATGTTTCTCTAAAGACTCAGCGCCTTCCCCTCGTGGCTCTCACTCCCCGTTTCGATATCAGAATCTATCCCTCACGATAGAAAATCCCAATCGACCGTTGCCCGGAATTTTAACTTCGAATCAATTCTTCTTCATTCGAATTGTCTCAATGCAAGAATGCAATTGAAAATATAAATAAATTGCAAATAAAATTAATCGATTATTAGTATCAATAATATTAATAGTCATTTTTTTCTTATTATTAATACTAATTGTTTATATATTTATTTTATTCGTTATTTATTTATTTAGTCAATTGCATTAAGAATAATAATAATAAATGTTAGAAATTTCGATACTTGTTTGAAAGTCAAACTATACCCATTATTTTCGGATGATCCACAATCGTAATGTCTGAGAATTTCTCACGAATGCTTTTTTTTACAACAACAGCTATTTACGACTTCTAATTACGACTTTTCGAAATGCAAATGGGCGCTGGATTATTTGTTTGTGAAAAAAAAAAAATAACAAAAGGCGAGACTCGAAATGAGATTAAACAAAGAAAAAATAAGGGTATAATGAGGGAGAACAAGAGTAAGAAATGGACGAGAGCCCAAAAGCGACGGTAAGGGTGGGTTTCTGAAAATAAGGGAGGGGGTGACGTTATACCGTACGCGCTCCGGGGTGAACGTTATATCAGATCTTAGGTCGCATTGATGCCTAACTGGCACTCGAGACGCCGGGGTAAGCCTGGCAGGGGGTTAGGACTCGACGTCGGGCTTGACTCGGCGGTTGGGTCGATTCCCTGTTATGCTAATTTGTCAACCGTCGTGCTCTGTGTATACGAAAAAGTGGTGAAGAGGCACAGGGGTGCAAGAAGGGGTGAAGGGAAACAAGGAGGTTTGCCCAACATAGCACGATGAAATTATATTCTTTTTCTCTGTTTACCGTATTCAAAAATATTATTATGATTATTGCGCTTATTTATGTTTTCTACTTTCGTACATTTTTTTATTTTTTCCGTTACTGTCATCGCTTCCTTTTTGTTAGCAAAGAGGATAATTTCATCGCGGCTGTTCGTCTAGATTCTCTATCCATTTATTTACCTTTTTGCCGAACGATAACAGAGGTCGCGAGTGCTGAAGGACGAGCAGCATTCGCGATAGCAGTCAACGAAAATTACCAGATTCTGCTAATGATGACCGGATGGTCCACAATCGGCACAACGCTCGGTGCCGAGCGCCGAAACGTTACCTCGGCCCAACGCTAGCTGATATTTTTGGCCAAAGTTGACTTAGTAACGATCGCCAAGCCTGCGGATTTCAATGGAATTCGCGAGTCGCAATTGCGTCAACGAGTCTCATGTTAGTAATTTTCGAAAAGAATTTACAATACACTTAACATTTTCTCACAACTTCAAAAAAAATTTGCGAAAATTAAGGGGATTCACGTGAAATTTTGTAAAAAAAAAAATTCTTGAAACCCGTTATATTTTGTTGAAGATTAGAATTTTTCTAAAAGTTGCAAACTCACCTGAGTCAAATTTGTTTATTCATCGTTTAATTGTTTATTTGCTTAGTAGATATTTGTTCGATTTTCAAAAATGTTCAAAAGTTCAAATTTCTCGTCTAATTTTTTGGAAATTGAAAATTCGCTTATAGTTTGTTGAAAAATAAAAAATGTATTTTTTATTTCTTTAAACGTTCGAAATAAAACATTTTAAACTTTAAAATTGTTTGACGTAAAAATAAATGTGCGTCATAATACTGAAACTGTAACTGCAATTCACAGAGAGTCGTATTCTGTCGTTACTCAGCTTTGGCAATTCTCGAAAACCACAAGAGCACACGTCCTTGTACCGATTCTCCGGATGTTTCGCAACTCGAGTAACGTGCACCACATGTCAATAGCCTTTTTCATCCTTCGTTACTCAATTGTAGTGCAATACACGGTTTACCATAGGAAAAACCGCGACGCATCGTCAAAGGGACAGTACGAGTTTTAAACGGATTGGTCGTTATTGGCTTTAAATTAACGATGGTATTTCACTTTGTCTCTATTTTACGGTACAGAGAAATTAACGAACGGTAATTTCTTTCGTTCCATTCTACTTCACGAGATTTGAATGTATAGGGGATGTAATTCTATATATTACAACATTTGTTTCACGTTTCGCAAGGAAAAGCAGAATCAAACCAACGGACCAACCGATTATGTAATCAATGTACATCATCAGGTTGATCTCAAGATCCATTTTGAGTTAAGGGTTAAATCCGAACTTGAGTTCGAATTCGAGTTCTTAATTCAGTTCAGTTTAAACTTAAGATCAGTCTTAAGCAAAAAAGTGCGATGCGAGTGCGATCTTCAATTATATAGAGCTTCGAGATCGATCTTCGATCTTATGCCGATTTTTTGTGCTGATCTGTTTCAATAAATTTCCATCCCTAAACTTAAGAGGACCTATATGCGCTCGGAATCGTAAGAAAAACTTGAAAACATGTCATCAATAACCTTTGATCTTATGCCACTGGTGCATATTTCAGCAGTAGATAAATAGCGAAGGCATGCGCTGTGAGCCCAACATGAGGGTGGCGTAAGCCTCCGATACTGGCCCAGCGTCAGCGCCTGACCCATTCTATCCCATTGATATGCCGATGTTGGCCCAATACCGTTGACAAACATCCTGCAAACGTTGAGGCATTGGCAAACAGGTCGACAGCACGGATTCAACATCCGGCCGACAGTCAAACCCCATCTAAGTTATTGCCAATTACCGAAGTGAGCGCGAAACGGTAGGAAGAGCCATGTTTACGGGACAAACCCGTAGCGAAGGCAATGAAATACCGAGTGAAATATATTTCCAGTACCGGCGCTATAAAGTCAAGAGTTGCTTAACTGTTGGCGAATTCGGTGCCTTCGCTACCCTTTCCTTGGACGTTGGGCTCTTACAGCTATAGTTCGCTCGCTTTGAGCGTCAAATTTCTCACTCTCCTTCCTGCATTAAGCGGTATACATAGTCTCGAAATTAACACCGTTCGGAATACCACCTCCACCCTCCCGCAGTGCACAGGGATGGAGTCCCATGGGCAACAGAAAATTCCTCACTCTCGTCGGTTTCCGCAGAACTCTGGAATTTCGCATGGAGCTGTGAAAACGCGAACCGAGCATCTGCCACTGGTTTCTTTAGCCCGTTGGGAACTCCCGCAAACTTTCCGAGCTCTAGAATTGCGAAAACCTCTTAAATTCTCCCAAAAACCCAAAAAATTGAAAAAAAATCTCTCGAAAAACTCTCAAATGTATGTCTCAATGAAATAATCTTCCCACACGCAATTTCGTTCCAAACTATAAATTTCTATTTTTCGTCGAAAAATTTCACGCGCTTCTCGACTAAGCACTTTCAACCCAATCTAAACTTTTGTTCATTTGCTTTTTTTTTTTTGAAACGGGGTGATTTGAAAATCGTAGGCGGAGTTTCGAACTGCAATTAAAACTCTGAAATTACATTTGTCCCGAGAGGATTAAATTCTCAAATTAAATTTGTGAATTAAGGTGCTTCCGTTAATAAGCGACAAGAGAGAGTTGCTTGAAATTTTGCAATAGTTATATGTACAGTTGATACGGTTTGATTTTACGCGCGGTATCGCTAATTTACGAATTTCCAGTTGATGTGTATCGAACCAGTTTTCGTTTGGTTGGACAACAAAACTGACTGCAGAAAATCGTCCAATTGGGAATCATTTTTTTTTTAAATGTGAATATAGACAAAACATTTGAAGTCATAGGCGGATTTGTGTCCTGGCAACGGATCGATCGTTTCAGCAGCCAGGAGTCGCCGTTGAGGAGGGTGGAGGGAGAGAGAGAGAGCAGGATATACACACAGAGTCGCCGTTGCTACTGGATAAAAGTTTCTGTGTTGTCGGGGCCTTCTCGATCGGTGTGCGGGAGCAAAACGAAAGCTGAGGCCATCGAGGCTCGTAGCGGAGCGCTGGACTATATTGCTACGAGCACAGATCGGTTGTCTATGCTCCACCGTGTTTTGTGTAGCTCCGCGTGAGTACAGCCGAGTAGAAAGCCGAGGGCTCGGAGCACATACAGCGCCCGGCGATTTCCAAAGGGAGATTGAGAGAGAGTCGAGCATACATCGGGGTATACAGTAGGAGAGAAAACGCGAGAGGGATCGAGTAAAAAGAGCGTATAAAAGATAGAGAGAGAAAGCGCTAAGCTTTCTCCCCGAATGAGATCGGCTAGAATCCGCGTCCATATCGCGAGTACCCAACGCAACGTTACCTATACAGTTTCATAACACAGCGAGGAAAAGGCGACGAGAGAAATTGCGTTCTCGCCATCAGCATCAACCCCTGAATACATTAAACTGGAGAGGACGAAAAAAAATAAAAAATTCGTCGGAGGGCTGAATGGTATATTCGTATGTACGGACTCTCCTCGATGAGAGAATTTTTGCTGCACCAATGAACGCTGTGCGTCGTACGGTATCACCCATTTCCATCTAACCGAGCAGTTTTTTCCCCCCTCCACTACCCAATCCCACCACCTCCGATGAAGAGAAATGACAATTTTATCTTCGGTATACAAATCATTCTAATGCGGGATATACGTGCCGGGGGATGAAAAAGATATTTATCCATATTATTTTCAATATTTACGAGGCGTTGAGTCTATATCGTTGACTCGTTGCGATAAAATTTATAAACGATGAAATAAATAAAAAAAATTAAAGATTGTTTATGAGATTGCAAATAAACGAGATAATAATAATAATAACTATTGCAATGACGACGATGATAATAATAACGAAATAATAATTCGTTATTTCATTTTTTTTACATCAATTTCCTTTTTTTTAATTTTAATAAAATAATTTTAATTTCATCCTTTTTATTATTTCATTAATTAACTCCAGCAGTCGAGATTGTCGTGTCGTATGCTGTACGCAGTCTGAAGTGAGTCACGAACTGTGGCATGAAAATACGATATGGTCGATTATGATGTTCCATTTCGATATGGACGACGTAGCTGCTTTAGAAAAATATAACATCGTCATGAATTTATACTAATTTTCGGCATTTTTTACATCGATCAATGTATCGATGCGTCAATTTTCGTTTAGGCATTTTTTTGCTGTTCTCCAGAACAACGAAAACGCTCCACGAAACGAAAATCACTTCGATCAGCTGATCGACTAATCGGGTTGAATACGCATAACTACCCTTTTGCCCTATAGACGATCGGTAGTTAAAAGGGTTCCGATAATCATATTTGTGTAAAACAACATTCTATCATCTCCCCAATTTAATGTAATGTATATTAAACCCCCGATGTACGTATAGAGTCGGAGCAACGAAACATATAACACATCGTTAATTCAATATCCCAAGAAATTACATTAAATATTCAATATTGTATTACATGTTCCTAACGAAATTAACGAGACTCTATGAGAGATGCTTTGACGACACGCTAGAACAATTTTCATTTCCCGTGGGTAGCGAAGCCGCGTGTTGGTTGGTGTAAAGAAGTTGTGTCGGTTCGCACGCAGGGATGACGCAGCGTGTATCACGAAATGCAGCATATATGGTCCTCGTCGCTGCGAGGTAATTTTCACCGTTGCAAGGGTTGAAAGACAGTTCGTCGAGGGCAACACAGCAGCAGCATCGCTGCATCGCAACGGTGCATGTTGTCCCTCCGCGCGCGGCTTCACGGAGGGTAGCGAGAAGCAGCCAACAGCGGCACTACTACCGCTACAACTACTACCACCGACTTACCCTCGCGTACACCGTTATTTCGCGGTGGATGCTGTGGGATCAATAGCGCGCGCGGAGGGCCGAAGAGAGTCGGAGAGAGCAGGAACAGTGCGAGACTCGGTTCAGCGGCAGTAGCACCAAAGCACGAGCACAGCTACCCTCGAGAGTCAGTTGCAACGAGTGAAAGGAAGACGGCAAATGAATTCAGGGACGAAAGAGAGTAGGATATACTTCGCGAAGCCAAAGGGAGAGAGAATCCGCGGGTTCTCTTCTATCCGTGAATCGGTGGAAAAGAGTCGGCCGGAGAGAACTCGGAGAAATTGCGAGACAAGGATAGAAGAGACACGAAGGGACGCAACGGAATGGCGCGATGAAAAGAGTACGAGGGAGATAGAAATTTTATATGGAAACCGTGCAAAGAGTAAAAGAGAGAAAGAAATATCTGGCGGTCCTATGGATATCGCTATAGTTCGCGAGTTCGTTCGTTCTTTCTTGCTCCCCTTTTGAACGTTCGGAGAGAGTATCTCTTCTGCGTCGAGAGATCCTTGCCAGAGGTGTGACGGAGACGCGAGCCACGGGGTGGCTGTTTCTCCCCTCTCACTCTCCGCCACAGCCCTCGACGGCTTTCCAACCCCCCCCCCCCCCCCCTTACTGGCGCTCGTAGAATCGTACGCGGGTTACAGCCCTACTCTCACTCTGACTTTCTATCTTTCTCCGTTTACTCGTTTCTTCTCTCACTTTAGCGAATCTGTGTGTCTCTCTCTCTCTCTCTCATCACACTGGATAAATTCGATCTCTCTGTCTTCCTCTCTGATCTGATATATACGTACTTGTAGAAGTATATATATCTATATGCTTCGTTTCCGTACCGCACCGTTCACCCTTGCCGCCGAACAAACCCAGGAGTCGATGCATCCAGGGTCGTTGCTACCGGCAGCAGTGAACGATCCAACGTTTCGCAGGCTTACTGTATGTGTACCTATGCCTCTATCTCTATATCTCACTTTCGACGCTTATGTATTCAACTTCGTCCGACCGATGCTACGTATACGTGCACAACTTATACAGGGTGGAGCGATAACCATTAACACGTTGAAAAATTCATTTCGTTACGACTTTATTAAAAAAAAAAGAGAACTTAATAATTTTTTTTTTTTTTTTTTGACTTCGTCAAAGACGATTGATTCTAATACAGACTTTAATTGATTTTTTTTTTAATTAAGATAAGATGTATACGGCGATGTTTTTTTATTCTATTAGATATATTGGATGATAAATGCGTTTTTCACTAATGTTATATGTTTGAAAAAAAAAAATATTTTTGTTAAATGCAATCGGGTATTTCTTGATTGTAGTTAAGATCTGAACGCATGGAGAGGAAACAACTTCGTTATGAAATTTTTTTTTTTTTTTCATTTTTTTTTTTTTCGAAATGAAACTTTAAATGAGATTCTCCGGCTGGGAATAGTTATTGTTCCACCCTATATACTCACCCGTTTTCCAACCCCTTTAATATTTTCATCCTTCTCTCAAGCGCTCGGTCCATCCCTCTCGCGTTCTCGTTCTATCCTGCGGAGTTTAACGCTCGTCTCCCTCCCGTTTTCCAATCCTCCCTATGCGCATCTCTCCCGCTAACCCTCCGGCGCGTTTCGCACATTCACGTGTGTCTGTCTCTTGTAATAATGTGTGTATACGTTGATGTCTACCCTAACGCATCCTCTCCGCTTGGCGAAGAAGACTACAACGAAGTGTATTCTGCTTCGCTCTCGCGTGTCTCTTCACGCGTCTCTCACGCGCACACGTATACATACACTCTTTCCGTTCTTTGCCTCCGCTGTACACTTATGTATATTTATGTATTGTGCGGCTATCGTTCGGGCTTTGGCACTGTCTTTCAACTATATGATCTGCACGAAGCGTATGCGTGTACGCATACAAATGCGTATGAACTGTATAGAAAGCTACGCCGCGACGATAGCGAGAGCATTCATTCCGCTCGAATGACCCACGCTGCTGTGGATATATTTTCCGCGCTATACCGAGAGAGATGCGTAACCGTAACGCGTATACGTCGTATACGAAAGATGCAAGTAGAGAGGGTGAGCATCAGAGGAGTCGAGAGGCGAAAAAAAAAAGAGGGAAACTTATCCATGCGGCATCGTATGCAGTAACGATTCTTTTTTTTTCCTCTTTTCTGTTATTTTTTTTTTTTTTTTCATTTTTTTTGTTTTTTTTGTTCGCTAACCACCCCGATGTTTTGTCTGTCTGCTTCATACGCCTGTACGGGGAGACTTTTCAAGGACGCGAAAAAAAAGGGTGGGTTATGAAGGCGCATTTGAAAAAAACTCTACACCGGTGAAATTTTAACCACCAGCGAAGAGGCGCTTTTACGAAGTCTCTGAAAATTTTTTAGATAGCCCCGCAAAGTGGTAGGAAATGAATATATCTTCACTTTATGTCCATCAGGTTTTATCTAACTTTTTTTTTTTTTTTTTCGTGTTGTATAAATCGAAAAAAGGGGTAGTGGGTGAAGGTTTTTTTTTTTTTTTTTTTCTTCGCGATCGTAAAGCTTCATCGGTTTTTCTTTTATACGTTAAAGCTTGGGGTGTGTTTTGCCGGGGAGCTTCGGGTGGGAGAAAAGGGGGTGGCGTGACGTAAGTGCTTTTACTGTGTAGCAAAGTCTGTATTTTATAGTGATAGGATACAACACCTTCTCTTCCGCATAAGCAACGCAGCGTGGATTCTCATATAACTTACGAGTCGGACAAAGTGGCGAAGAAAGCGCCCGCGAGCTTTTTGCTCCACTGCGCAAAGCAATTTTGTCCAAAGTCCAAAATATAATGTTCCGAATGAAAAAAAAAAAAAAAAAAAAAAATGTTAATCAACCTGCAGTAACATTTTATCGCGTGGTAATTTGCCAAATTTGTTTTCGTACAAAAACTTTATTCGGTAAACAGCAATCAAATGTATTTATTTTAAGGTGATTACGGGCGGGAAGAGGGGGGGGGGGGTGGTGAAGCTTCTTGAAAAACGGAGATAACAAGTGGATTTTAGTGATTATCGGGTTTAAAGGAGAATGAAACGAGAGTAGAAAATAAGAACAGTTGAGAAAGTGTAGTACGGCATAGTGGTATAAGGGTGGAAGGGCTCCAGTTTCGAGAAAGCGAGTCCCCCGGGAACCGAGTATCGGGGCGTCTCCCAAAGGAGATCGCATTCGTCTTGTTGCAAAAGGCTGCAGGTACTCGAGAACAAGAGAAAACGCCGGTCTATAGATATATATAGTTTACGGTGCTATTCCCAGATTCCTCTGGATACCTGAAGTTCTCTCATTCTCGTTCGCATCGCGGTATATAGTCGCGGCTATTCGTCGCGAGACTCGGCCAGAAACTAAGACGAAACCATACCTGGTTTCGCTTTTGCCGGACTCTGTCCGTAACGAACAAAGGCGAACGATCCTCGCCTCGAGGATTCTATCATTCCTGCACGAGGGACCAAACTTGCGGTGGACACGAAAAGGCGAAATATACTTCTGTGAATTCTCACTCGAACCCGAAAATAATCTATCGCTGTTATTTTATATTTTTTGATTTTTTTTTGTTTCTAAAGTAAATAAAAAAAATGATAGTGCTAGAAAACAAAATCGTGGTATTTTCCAAGTTGAATGATTTTAATCGATCTAATGTAATTTTAATGCATTAAACGATCGTTAACCCCTCGGAGCGCTTTGAATGTTGGTAATTAATCGCGAAAGTTAATTATCTATACGAGTTCTCGTGAACTCTCACGTGCGTCGTTTATATCGTTTGGTCGAGTACGAGATTACAGAGGCAAAGCAGATGCCGGACACCTAAGAGAGAGGCAAATGGCACGGTAAGGAATTCGAAGTTTGCGAGTGAGGTTAGGTGCATTCATCGCTTATACCAGCCACGCTTCGCCGTGCGCGAGAACTCACCGACGTGTACGAAACGAACGGACGAAGACTCATCGGTGGTTGATATCGCACCTGTGCGAATTACAGGCGCAATGTAGCGCGATTACGAGATGCGCGGATATGTTTTCCCAACGAAATGTAAACAAACCGGCGAGCGTTGTGTAACGGCAAAAGGGAAATATGAAATCTCGCATTTCTCTTCCGGCGCGGGTTCATTTTTTTCAATAAAATATTCGTGATGACAAAAAGATGTTGAAATGTTTGAAATGTTTGAAAAACTCAAAGAAAAAAACTTGGATTTTTTTATAAATACGTTAAGAAAAAGTAATGAAAAAAAAAACGTACAAAAATTATTTATCACGATTGCAGAATTTCAAAAAATCTTTTGAATCACATATTTTTAGGTATTGAGGGACAATACACACGCACACAACGCATTCGCTTTGCTGGTCCTGTTTTCTGAGTACTGTTATATCTGATCTTATTATTCAACTCACTATTTCGATGTTCTCGACGAACGAATTCAATGTTACTGCATCGTACTTTTCACTGCTTAAAAATAACCTGATAATCGATGTATTTCTAATCACGTTATCGATCAAATTATTTTTTTATACTCTATTGAACAATCACTAAGCAAACAATGAAACAATATTGTTATCCTTGCTGTCGTTTCTTATTCACGATAATAACGAAGAATCGAACACTTTCTCGGTGCAAAGACATAACCCCATTAACGATACCAAAGTTCGAAACGAATGGAATTACCCCGATTAGTTTTGCACGGCTGCTAAGTTACTCTTAAAGAAAACTCGAAGCAAAGTTTTAGCGCGAAAACGTGTAAACACGGAGGACCGTCTTTCGGTATAACCGTGTGTACTAATCAGCCGACGTGTGCACAGAACTAAGAGCTAACTGTCACAACGGTTGTACCACGGCCCATAGTACGCGAGGCAACGGATCAGCTGATCAGTTGAACGCGGTGCCGGGCCCATCGTTACATCGCGTCGAGTTATTCGGAAACAAAAATCGTGTCTATAATGAAAATAATACGAATTCGTTGCCCTTTCGTGTCGAAGTATTGGACTGTAGTTTATCCGCAACAAATTTCGACTCATCGTACTGTGAAAGTTAATTCCGTCGACGCAGTGTCCTCTCAACAGAACGCGT
Organism: Buathra laborator; assembly: GCA_934046635.1. Classification (NCBI taxonomy): domain Eukaryota; kingdom Metazoa; phylum Arthropoda; class Insecta; order Hymenoptera; family Ichneumonidae; genus Buathra; species Buathra laborator. The sequence goes on from OW203892.1 coordinate 18,027,042, forward strand.
GCGATCTTCGCGCCGTTGTTCTAGAACTCGGGGAGGTAACGTCCTCTTACCTTATTTTTTATTAGTACAGCGAACGAGACAGACGATTCCTCGGATAAGTAATGTTCCCGACAAACTTGATTCCACGATTGCGTGATATAGTAATGCTTTTTTTTTTTGTTTTTACGAAAAACCGTTTCTATTGACTGCCGTGAAGCGAAGCATTGGTGATTGAGAAACATTATTTTCTTATCTTTTTCGATGCGCTCATGCGCACATTCTGCCAGTTAATATTACGAAGGATCGATAGATTCTTTCGTTCTGATATTGTGACGACGAGCATAAATAATTCCATCCAAATTCGTTATAATGGTTAAGAAATCCAACCGTTCGCGACTCAACCTTCGATGCAATCTTTGGCCACAAACGCGTTGTTTTATCAATGCCGCGGATACGCAGTTTACACTCGTCAAAGTTTTAATAGCTGTATACAGTTAACCGTCGCCGAAATCTGTCGGTTCCGTTGCTTCGCTCTGCTAGTAAATTAGATCCGCAGTGAATTTCGTGGCCGCGGCGAGAGCGCTACTCTGCTACGCTTACACCACAGTCTCTCGTCTTCTCTTGCGGTCGATGAGTTAGCAGTGCAGTCGCACACGCGAGAGTTCACGTTTATACGAGCACTAAACCCCGTATTAACTCTCGTGTTCGCGAGCGAGAGAGCGAGAGATTGCTTCTGCCGCGAGCGAAACAGAAACGTCGTTCGTCAGGCAACTAACTGAGATAGATAGATAGTATAGCCGCACGGGCATCGATTACTCGGTTTCTGCGGATAGCCCTGTGCAGATAGTATGAAGCGCTCAACGTATCTCGGTCCACGCGGAGGATACGAGTCAGGCACGACCGAGAAACTCGTGCGTGCTTGCAGCGAAAAATTCATAAGAAACATAACCAAAAAAAAATAAAAAGAATTCGCGATTCCCGGGGAAATTCTTGTTCGAGTGTAAGCGCAGCCACCTTGGTACACGTCTCGATGCCTCGGCTGCGCAAAGTGCGATACTTCGTATGGTACGTGCTAACTCTTTGCAGTAAGGATTTTACGAGTAGCTCGACCCGATAATATTAGTTCGACGTTTCAGCGAGCTGATGAACTTCTCGTACGATTTAGCATTATTCGAAGAAAAAAAAAAAACTCGGGATATTCAAAATTTTATTTCTCTTTCTCATTAATTTCTTTTTACTCCCAAAGCTTCGATGAGAAGGCATATTCTGAAATTTGTTTGGCTTCGTCCGAGAGAAAGTTTTCACGAAAAAAAAAAAAGAAAAAAAATTGAAAGTAAATTTTTTTTAAATTAAAGTTTTTTGCATTTTGAAATTGTGGAGATTGGAAATAACTAACGAAGTTCTCACCGAGTGATAACGATCGTTGATTTGTTAAATATATCCACTTTTCAAATATTCATAATCCGAATTATGAAGTTTTAATTCGATCGATAGACGGTCGCTGAGGTTAAAGTTACTTCAGTAATTTTTCGATAAATGCGAAATTCAAGAAAATTTTAAGCACACGCTCGATTCATGTAAGATTTAATATCGAACATGTCATGTCTCGATGGTAGGAGAAAAAAAAATTGTCTAAGAAAAAAAAATTACGTATGTATAACTTTTTACTAATTTTACCGATTCCGGTAAAGTTTAGTTAAACACAAATCAAATTTCATAAAAAATCAATTCGATCGGACAACTCAATCGCAATCAATTCAATTCAATTGCGTTTCAATTTCACATCGGACACTTTTTCTAAATGTGTTTTTTTTACATGTTTTCAAACATTCAGAACACGTGGACCTGAAAATTTCGCCAAAAAAGCATTATTCGCGAAAACATCGCAAAACAGAAATAATAAACATCTCGCGATGTATTTCAACCAGTAGATACATCGAAAAAAAAATTAATATTTCGAGCTTCGAATTTCGTTGCCTATGTTTATTCCACCGTGAAAAATATTTAAAAAACAAAGAAACCGGAAGGGTCGTGAGCACACGCGGGCATATAGCGTGAGGTCGCGTGGCTCGTGTCGGCAGCAGGTCGAGAATCGCGCGTTTCCTTCCGCCGTATACCGTCTTTAGGTGCGTGAAACATTCCAAAAAAAAGCCACTCGATCGCCAAAGTCGACGCGGTAAATGCGTCGGCCACGTGAGGCGAACGTTCGCCTTCACGGCCTCGCGATCGCAAGGAACCCTTCTTGTCCACGAAAAGTGGACAAGAAGGGACTATTAGGAACTTCAACTGCTGTTGTCATGTTCCTTTCCCTACCCTGTCTCGGTGGACGTAAAACGTGGCACGCATGCTTACACGAGAAAGGGGAATAAAACGTCAGGGGTGAGCGGCAAACGAAACGACCAGGTGATCCAAACCCTTTTTTTCCTGAAGAATTTCGGTCTTTAAATTTCCGGAATTCCCTAAATTTCCCGAATTTTCTTCCTGTCCCAAAATTTTCTGAATTTCCTGCATTTTTTCCTGTCTTCAAATTTCCCGAATTTCCTGAATGTCCCTAATTTCCTGATTTTTTTTCTATCTTAAAATTCAAACACACAATCGTCTAAAAATGAATTCGTAGCTTGCAAAATATTAAAAATCCATCCCTTGCATGCAATAACGATCTCCTACGATGTCGAGAATTTCGATCGATCTTCGATCGATTTTCGATCGATTTTCGATCCTCTGGCCATAAGGAACAGGCGAAAGAGATAAGAAAAAAAAATACAAAAAAAAAATAAAATGCCCCATGCATCCAAAGAGGGCAACAACCACGAACGATCATCATCATCATCATTGCGGGAACAGAACGAAAACCACCAGGTCTGAAGTTCCAGGTGGGAGGCAGCTGCCAAGCGTACGAACGAAAGGCCGAAGGGACGAAGAGAGGAAAAAGACTGTGTCCGCCCCGCAACACCTGCCCTTCTTATTTCTCTTTCCCCAAGGGGTACACACCTTTGGTACTTATATATACCTCTATCTGGCTTTACGAACGTGTGCCCCGTATTGCTGCTGTTGCTGTTGCCCTGTCTTCGTGGCCCGGGACCTTCGGGACCCGTTTTCAGAATCGCGAGAAGAGAGAAACGAGATAAAGAGGAATAAAGACGAGACGAGACACACGAGCTGGTGGCGGTTGCATGAATGCTTCTCGAATGTTTCTCCCATGTGCATGCGGGTGCCCCGAGTGCGCGTGGCAGGTGCTCCTCCGTGCTACGAAACACCGACTCTTTACCTTCTTTTTTCTTTTATATCTCGTATTTTTATTATTTTTCCATCTCACTCGTTTTTTCTCATCAAACTTCGTACCAAGGAGACTTGTTATTGTTATTATTATTGCCGGCATATTGTCTCTCGCGTCGCTCGTAGGGGACAACAAGGACGACAGAAACTGTGGCGTCGAATGCGCCGCGATATAGCAGAGTGAATAAAGTATTTTAGAACTTTAACTTCATTATAAAAGAAAACTGTAAATAATTATTGGATTAATTAATAAATCAATGAAAAAAAAAAATATTGAAAAAATTGTTTAAAAAATCTATAGATTTTTAACAGTAAAATTTTCGAATGAAAACGCGGAGCGCAAAGCGAAATTTCTTATTCCGTGCAAATGGCTCAATTTTGTCGTAACGACTTGCAGCGCATAAAGTACATATTACCGAAAAACACTTTTCTCCATTTTTTTTCCCGCGTCTTTTACATTTTTGGCTCTCCGCCGCATGGTTCCTCTTCGTTGCATCGAAGAATTCCGGTGATGCGAACGCCGATCGTTCGAAGCACGCGCCACCACCTGCTTCTCATTATCCCCACCGCGCGCGCCGAATGAAGGAACAAAAATATAAAAAAAAAAGATGTAGAAAGCGAAGGATAGTTGTCGAACTATCTTCTGGCTCTTTCTTCTCCGTTTCGTCTCCTCGGGGCAACGCCACGCCGCAGATGTCGAGATCATCTCGTATTTTTTTTGCCTCTCGCGCGCCCTTACGAACCTTCGTGGCCCGGCGACCACACCGCGCGGGAGAGCAGGCGAACTTGTACGAGCGAACAAACGCGCTTCGTTACGTCCGACGATGACGACGGGGGCCCTCTCTCTTCGCGTCGGAGACGCTCATCTCGTTAAACTCATTAGACGTCGTACTCGCCACCGGTGCCCACCCCTTTACGCCTTCGTACCCCGCGCGCGCTTCCATCTCAGAAATCTCCTCTTCATCGTAATCCACCGTCCTTAGTCCTCCCTCCCTGCTCCACCCACTCTACCCGCGCGCGATTATTCTTCCGGCAACTTCTGGGCTTCGTGCTTTTCCCACCCACATTCGCCTTCTTCGTCTATCTTATATTCACCGCTTACTCTCCGCGTTGCTCTTTCATACACGTTGACGTACATCTTTTATGCGCCGTTCTCTCAATGTTGTCTCGTTACTCATCCGCGATTAAATGTACGACCGGAGCTTAATTCCGGCTTCGCGCCACGAATTTTACACCGAGAAAAAAAAAAAAAAAAAGAAAACAGGAATTTTTCAAATAAATTATCGTTCCACTGTCCTGTGAAAAACGTCCTCTATCAGCGTTAATTATGCATCAATTTTATTTTTTTTCCATTCGTTCATCTTTCGTCGAATTACTTCGATGATAAAATCTCTCGTCGTTCGCGCAATGCAATCGCGGGGGTGTGAATATTAATGACGTATTAATAACATAACTCCAATTACGCTTTCTGTAAACAAATTATTAATAAATTAGGGACAATACCGCTGCAGCCTATCTGCGTCGGTTGCTTTTCTTTCGCTTTGTGTTTGGGGATACCGTTCGTAATATGCGACGCAGAAAGTAGCCCGGTGTCGGAGGAGCGATTAGACACGGAACATTGACGCGAGGGTTTCGAAGGGTTTTCGCTCTCTGTGCTTCTGCCGCTGCTGGACCTTCCTATTAATTTCATTGTCTTTGTTGGCCGAGTGAATCCCGACTCACGTATCCTTAGACAGAGACCACGCAATTCTCTCCCTAACTTCGAGAGATGGGAAATTGCTCCCTAAAATATTCAACGGCAAAGGGGGGCGTAGGGTAGCCCTCCGACGAGCGAGAGGGGGTCCGCCTACGAGGGGGTTTTAGTACCGATCTATGTTCGAACGTCGAACGCAAGCGAGATAAAAAGCATAGGGAGGCAGACGGGCAAAGACCGTACGGGGAAACGATGTCAGCAACCCTTGCAAACTCCAGCAGCGTTATACGACTCTCGGCAGTCCCGACCTACCCCTATCCCCGGGCTGCCAACCGCTAACCAAACCCATTATTATACCTTGAAAAATAGCTCTCAATCTGCATAAAAATTGTTACAACACTTTATAATATATATTTTTGTTCTCGTCGTTTTTACGCATTAATCTTTCTCGTTCTTCCTTTATTGCCGGAAAGCCTCGACAAAATGCAAAATAAGATGGAGCATTATGAATTCATCCGGTCCCACCACCTCTCCCCGCTCTCCTTACACTCTAATTAGCGACTCCTTAGTCTCTGTGTTGTTGTTTTTATAAATACATTTGCAAATGCTTGTACACACGAGGACTGGTGATAGTCATAATTACGAAACTAATTAAAATATATTTATGATGATTCTAATTTATGTTTAATCTCCTCTCACATATTTTCGAGAACGTTTCACGTTTATTCGAGAAGAAAAACTGATTTTCTTGTTTTCCTTTCGCGTAGAAGAAACTTTATTTTCACGAATACATTTTTTTTCGAGATTTCAATGGAAATTTGTTCACAATGTTACGAAACAAGAGTGTATGAGCGAAGTTCGAAAAATTTGAAGCTTCATAACTTGAAAATGTTTTTAGTTGTCGATCTGAAATTCACAAGGTATAGGGGTCGATTTCCATTATTCAATTAAACTTTTATTGAAATTCTTACATCATTAAAATTTTATACGGTTTTCGATTTTCTTTTTATGTCGGTTAACACTATAACTCTTGCAATTTTTCGACATCGGGCAAAAAATTTGTACAGAAATTAATTATTGCTATTCGATAATTAATGGTGACTTTTCCGGTCGGTTTTTAAATACACTGAGATAGAAGAAAAATAAGAAAATTCGATTTATATATCGCTTCTTTAACACGTTTTTATCGTTATTTATTAACTTTTCTCTCTCAGGAAGCCAACATTTAAAGAACTCACTTATAAACGAAAAAATCGGAAATACAATTGGAAAGCATTGCGCAAATCTAATTTTCATAATTTTTTAAACTTTACTAAAATGAAAAAAAAATTAGACCGTAGAAATTTCATGCTTTGCATGTAATCGTGTTAATATTATATAATCTCGAAATAGTAAAAAAAAAATTAAAAATAAGAATATGTGTCGAGAATGGGGGACGAATGTAGGGCAGAAGAGATATGTGCACCGGCATAGTATCTCGCCGTAGGTCGTCTCAGCATCATTACAAGCGGTGTACACGACAGAGGAGGCCTATAGGGTGGTGCTACCGATGTTCACTGCATGTTCACTGTACAGTGAACATCGAAGCACCCTGTCCCTCTCGCGTTCTCTCTTCCTCTCTATCTCTCGTCGTGTAGCTTCGACGTGACGCTCTTCTCGACTTGATCGATATTCCTCGGGTGCCTCGAGAACGTATATAACCAGCTAGAAAAGCAGCGGTAACAGTAAAGTGGAGTAGAGTAAGTGAAGCAGAGGGAGAGAGAGATAGCGAGAGAGAGACCAAGTAAATCTCTGGTGCAGCAGGGCGCGTGCTGGCCGCGTCGAGAGAGGCCCATAGGCCGTTGAGCCGTAAAGTGTAACGCGAACGACTGCGGCAAAAATGTGCGAACGATGGCCTCTGACACGGGAACGCCGAGACCTCGAGCCTCTACATTATCCTGAACGTTCCAGGAAAGCGGAGAAAGAAAGCTGAAAACTGCTCTCGCTTGCGAACGATAATTTATTACCGTGCTATGTAAGAGCTAAAAATGTTTTTTTTCTTTCTCTCATTTTCTCAACGGTATCATTTTTTTTTTCGGTAAATTATTTGTATTTTTAATTACGAAATATTTCGATTATTTAGTTGATAAGTTTGTTAGTACATTCGAAAATTAAGTTTTTGGTTGAAAATTCTATCGAAAGCTCGGAGCGTAATATCGTCAAAGCAGAGTTCGAAACAGAAATCAGCTATCTATCGTCTGGCCTCAGGAAATACCCCTGAAGCTACAGACACTATGGAACAGGGATTGTTCAATTTGCTTATAACAACTGGGGTAGGTGCGTAGGGGTCCGCACGCAGTCGACCTGCCTGGATACTGATACCCGAGTTGCCATAAGCTCGTTGCATAAACCACCCCTCGCCACCCCTTCCGCGCAGCTCCACATAGCTCTCAGCTTGACTATCGTATCATTTGCTATTGCCAATAGCGAAATAGCGGGTCTATCGATAGTTCCTCTCTGCTCCTCTTGTAATATCGATGACCTCTGGCTGCGGCTGCTGGTGGCAGTGCCTCTAATTGACGATATATTCGCGAGTGAAATGGGAACAACAACACGTTTCTCCGCGTCGTATTCACGGATTATTAATTGCACGGTGGAGGGTGGTACTCCGCGGCTACGAATGCATATTCCGCTGTACGAAGTCCGTACCTATTATAGTTTAGGAACCTATATGACGATCGCACATCTATAGCTATATAAGATTTTCTCGTCTTCGCTTTTGTAAAATTCGGCGATAAACTCGTTCGCTCCTATTTCGATCGACGTTTTTGTCGCTCCTATTTCCGAAATTTACTAATAATTTAAATTCAACAATATAACTGTGTATTTCTCGTATTTGTTTCTTTGAAAATTGACGGTTAATTTCTCTTATTTTGATCGACGTTTTTGTCGCTCTATTTTCGAAATTGACTGATAATTTAAACTCAATAATATAGCTGTGTATTGGTCGTTTTTGCTTCTATGAAATTTGATGGTAAATTGCTTCTATTTCGAACGAACTTTTCGCCGCTCAATCTTTGAAATTTAATTATATTTTTTTTATCTAGAAGCGGAGTGTTATTAATTGAATTATAAATTGCGAGTATTGCGACGAGTTATTAACAGCAAATAGGGACTCTTATGGCGCACACGTAGATGCGTCCAATGGGTAGAAAATAGTACGTGCCTTGGATACGCGTTTCAATAAACTCTCGAATTCAATGTGCAACGACGTACGTAACCGTGGAGTACTCATGCAGACACACAGACACATACATATGGACGTATATCGCACAAGGCACCAGAGGCAGAGACCGTAAAATATCGACACGTCGAGAGTTTAATAAAATAGAGGCAACGCCAGAGGCTAGCAGCCACGCGCGCGCCACCGTCTGTGGTTTCGAGAAAAATATTATTTGTGGTCACTCTTAAATTGCATCCCCTTGTTATGCCCTCGGCGATGGCCTCGCGTACTCCCCACACTCGCGCAATGTGTTACGGAAAAAGGTAACGCGGTTTTTTTTTTTTTTTTTTTTCGTTGTCTCTCAATATTAAAAAAATAAGATTGAAGAAGAACGAAAAAATGTTCAAAATCGTTCACGATTTATCGGTTCGCAGTATCTCGGTATGTCGGAGTCGAAAGATTTATTTTTGGGTATCTATTCTATTCTATTGTTTGCTTTATTATATCGAAGAATAAAAGTCAATAAATTTTCAGCTCGGACCTTTATTGATCAATCGTTTATTTTTATTTATTTTTAGCGTACCCTTCGACAATGTTTTGTAAATTATTTATTTGTTTTTTTATTTTGTTCAACGGGTAAAAAACCTTTTATAATTTTTAATTAATATAGTTTTTAGAAAATAATAAGAATAGTATGAGTACATCGTGATGCAATTACGAAAGATATATTTAAAAGGATTTACATGTTTTTTGTAAAAAAAAAAATTTTTTTGAACATCGTGTACAACTCAAAAACGATAACTCAAGTTTTGCGAAATGCGGAAATGCTGATGTGACGTGTCATTTTTATTATCACATTTCCACGTCGTATCGCTATTTACTTTTACATCGATGCATTTTTCAGTAAAATTCTCCAGTAATCGAATGGATCGTACAACGTTCGCTTGGCGAGCTTTTATTTATGAGATGCGATAAACGTCCGGTAATATATAAATACGTGTTGTACGAAGTATAATATTAAAAAAAGAGCTATACGAGAGTGTTTGCCGGAAAAAGATGAGACAGAGGGAAGGGAAAAAGAGCCGAACGAGATCTCGTCCAACCTTTTCAACAGGATACGAGACGAATAATTCAGAGTGCGGATCGCGCGAGGGGTTCGGCGCTTTTCTTGCTCCATGTTTTATATAAAGGCTTACATATTCGACGTCGTCGGCCAATGGTGGTACCAATAAATAAAACAAGGGTTGCGAAATATTTATAAATATTCACGGTATACTAGTTTTTTTATTATCGAGATGAACAAATATTTTTAAGTAATTTGATTAAATTTAGAATAGTTGATAGAAATTGATGAAAAAAAAAAAGAGGAGGCGTTCAAAACAGTTTTAATTTATCGAAAAATGTTCTAAATTACATTACAGCTGAAAATCGAAAGAAACTCTACCTTTTCAGAAATTTTTTCATGTTGCGTAACAACGCGAAATCGAAAGCATTTCAACTCTGGAAGGTTAAAGAAAGAGAGCCTTTGAAATAAAAATTGTCATTGTGAGAGAAACATTTCAGAGGGGATGATATTAATCTGAACTGTATCTTGAGTTGCGAATGTTATATCCATACTGAACGTATAAGCCTTTTGCATGTGCGTCTAGTTTGCGTTGAGGGGTAAACGCAAGAGGGGTTGAAACGTGGTGAACGCCCTTCCGTTAGTCCGCCGTGGGCCACGTACCGGGGGTCCGCTATTTACGAGCAGCAACTACTACGAACCCTCTCGTGTCTCTGTCGTCGCTCTCCCTTCGTATGGAAATTACCGGTACGCGCGGCGGCTCTTTTCGTTAATCGATACCACCCTCAAGCCAACGCGGATACCAAACAGTCAGGAAATTCGAATTTGACGGCACAAATCCAACAAAAAATATCAATAATTCCACAATGATCCATAATTTTTACTAATTTGACACAAAAATTGTATAATTCATTATATTTTAAAAGACGAAAAAAATGTATAAAAAAAAGAAAATTGGCTTGAAAAAGGTAAAATTCTAAAGTTAATTACATTTTCGAAGTGATGAGATATTAATAAAAAAAAAAAAAAACAACGATCTTAACGGCGCGTATAAATCGCAGTTAGAGAATGAATAGCAACGAATGACAAACAAAGTTTCTAAAGTTCGAGTCGAAAGATAAGAATCGTGTGCGATAACCGCTATAGTCGTTGCTATTCGAGATAAAGAAAGTGAAGAGAACAACTCTCGGTGGAAGAAGAATAATATAAACGATAAGGCGGGCAAGTAAGATAAAGCAAAGGTGTAGGGTGCCGGGGGATGAAAAAGTAAAAAAAAAGCACGGAAACGTCCTCGAGGACTTATGGCCGACGGTAATCTTATGTAACTCTCGAGAGTCTCGAAGTTACGACGTGGGTGTGGAGGCACAGGGCATTAGAGATGGCGAAGGGAAACGTTGGCCAGAGGATTGGTAAGGGAGAGAAAGGCAGAGAACGAGAGGAGAGTTGGAGGACGAGAAAGGATGAAGGAGCATGGAGTCGGTGCTCGTGCACAGGGAGGTTGAATCCGGCGCGCTACCGGCGGCAACTGGCGGCCATGCACCTCGCCGGCTCTGCCGGGCCCGTCCGATGGGGGTGGATGCACCGTCGCCGCTCTCTCGGCAGTCGCAGAGAGCTCTCTGTACCGGGACGGAGAAGCGTAAGGGACGAAGGTTGTACAACTATAGCTGGATGGCTGGAAGCTTGTGAAGGACCGGAGAGAAAGCCCTGGCAACGGGCGGCGAAGGGGGAGGGGGAGGGGGGGGGGGGTGGTAAAGGACGAGCGAGCGAAGGTAAAGCTCGAGTACCAGCCGCACCATCCAGGAAACCCTTCGCTAACCCATCAGACGAATATATATTTCCTCCGAACGGTTTTCAGCTAAAGAATGCAATAGTAGGAAAAATCGTATTCCCACAAATCCTTCCTTGTTAATCGAGAAAAAACTTGTTTTTTTTTTTTTAATTCTCCGCGCCTTCAAAGGAACACTTTTCTCTAATGAAAAAACAAAAAAAAATCTATGTAACCTAAAAAAACACATGCCGGCATTCGCCGGCAAAGGTTTGTTTCATGTCGAACGCATTCGCTCGCGGGAGACTTTGTACTGTTTTTCTTTTTTAAGTTCTACAGAATAAATCCAAAGTCCAAGGGATCAAAAAGTCAAAATCGGAGAGTCTGATTAAATTACCTCGTTGCGGGAGGTGGTAGAGATCCCACCCCCGTAGCGTATGTTTACTATGTAGATTGCACGGACGTAGATTAGAGTCGGAAGATACATTGGCAGTAGTATAGGTAGAGAAGCTCGTAAACGCGTGAAATATAAAGAGAGGATTTTTCTTTTTACGACGTCGGAAAGATAGCGAGAGGGAAATAGACCGAGTGGAAGTGGAACCGTGAGCAGCGCAAGACGGTGGATGGTTGGCGAAGGTCAAGACTCAGATGGGTGAGAGGATAGAGGAGGGAAGACTCGATTCCGCTGGTGCTTTTTTTTTTTCACTCACACCAGCGGCAGCGACTAGTCGTAGTAGTGGTGTATAAAGGTTCTCTTCGTATTTTTCGATATGCACAGACGAGTGTGCGCGAGAGCCTTTCCCCGCAGCTTTCGATGTGTCGGGGAGAAAGGGATGGAGGAGTTTCGGTGCGGAGTTTGCAGCGTTACCGAAGCACGGGCTTTGGTCCTCGCGTCGTCGATCGAGTCGGGGCGAATCCGCGAAACGGAAGGGAGGCTCGTCAGGCCGACAACCCTCCATGGCGCAACGCGATCCTGCACCCCCTTCTCGTTTCCATCCCTCCGCCATTCCCTTCTTCTCTACCGTGTCTCTGTCTCTATGCTCTCTCTCGTTCTTCACGTTCAGCGTTGCGGCATCCCGGCAAGACGCCCGGCGCGCCTAGCGGAGGTGGATGAACTGGGCGAGAACCTCGGGCAGCGCCGGTACCACGGCTAACTTATAGTATACAGTAGATAGATATACATGTATATGTATACTATATATACGATATCCATTTATAACTATTATAACTATAAACGTATATAACCACGAGAATCTCTATATTTTGTTGATCCAACTTTGCGTCAGTTTATGATACGAGTTATAAGTTATCCTGCGATAATAAGCCTTGCAGGAGCGACACCCGCTAAGAGGCGCGCGGCAAGTTCGTCAACGCCTCGCGGGATATAACTTGTCATGGATAAACTGTACGTCCTATAACTGTCGTATTTTCGTAAATACACTATACGATATATACCTCCGGGTAAACATAGCAGTGGGGAATCCATTTGATATTGCGATCGCTGTATTCAAAGTTATTAAATTGAAATTGTCGACGAACGAAACGAGTGAAACAGCAATATCCGAGATATTTCGTTTAATGACGACAATTGAATTTTCATTCGACGCCACGACTCCGGTCTCGATCCACCGCAATTTGCCTTTAGGCTCTTTGCATGAAACTATATAACAATCGTTTTGGAAATGGTTATTGCCGAAAATTTTTTTATTTCTCGTTTCCGGCGCAAATTTACGTTTCGAATAGCGAGACGAGAGTAAAACAAGCAACAGTGAGGGAACTTTTTTTCGCCAGTGATTTCGACGCGAACAAAAAAAAATCTTTGCTTTACGATCGAATTACGGACAAACTATGATGTCTATCGTGTTCTACGGGAGAAAAAAAAACCCACGAGACAGAGAACTCAACGCTGTAACAAAATCCTTATTTGCGAGCGCTAATAGAATGATGAAAAATCTCAAGAAAAAAATTCATAAACCCTTAAAATTTTTTACGTGAAAACTGATATGTTGAAAAAAATGTTATTAACCACATATTTTCATGCGTACTCATCGAAGGCTGATTCGGTTGAGAACTTAGCCTATGCCAAGCGGAGTATCTGAAAAAAAAAAAAAAAAAAAAAAATTCCGCCGCGATCGAAGTTTTTTGTGAGACGTTTCCGGTTTCGATCTCGAGTATCAATCTTTTTTCGTCGATCATTCGAACTAAGAAAAAACCACCGTCGTGAATCGATGTAAGAGCAATTATCCTTATTGATCGAAAAAAAAAAATTGAAAAAACGGTTGACTCGATCTGTTTACTCGAGTATGGAGCATGTAAACTTTAAGGGTAGGTCGCGGGTAGTTGAATATCTACGTAGTCAAAAGGAGCTCAAGAGTAACCCCTCTCGTTCTCCGTTACTACCGGAAACACGGTGTTGGCTGCGATATATAACATCATACCAAAATTTAAAACTCCGTCAAGTCGATTCCGGATGGTTCCTCATACCTCGTGCGCCCGTCGTTGAGGGGTGCTATATCTCCGGAAATTTTGCGTAAAGCATATACGTTCATCGTGGTAGTTGTGCGGGAGAGTCTCGGTGGCCGGGCTTGAGTCCCCGAGACGACAGGGTGTGCTGCTGGGTTGTACTCCGCTCGACTAGTTCGTCCACACCGAGTTGCCGGCGATGCCTCTACGCTGACTGTGGTGCGGTTGTGTTGGTGCACCGGCGTCGGCGGATAGCAGCCAGCCGATGCAGCAACGATATATACCTATATTATCTATAGGCATATATACATAATAGTTATATAGAAAGCCGAGAGGTGGATGAACCGGGCAGCAGTCGCAGAGGCACATATACAGAGAGGGAAAAGCGCGCGAGGGTGAAAGGGAGAGATATACAGAGAGCCGACGAGGGTGAACGAAGGAAGCGAGGGTGAGACAGAGGGGGTTAGAGGGTGTTGGCACACAGATAGACGAGGAGAGAAAATACAAGATATATAGTGGCTGGGTTTCCTGGGTACGTTGCTATGGCGACACCGCGCGCCGAGTTTCCAGACCAGACAGAGATTCGCGCGCGGTCCCCCAACATCGCCAGACTGAGCGACGCAAACCTTCGTAGCTTCGTGTACGAAAGCTTCTCGCATGCACACGTATACTGACACAGACTGACGAAAACTTTGCTGAACAACCCGCGAGACCACCGGGTACATTCACCATGCGGAAAGCGGCCTCAGCGGCGGAACATGCTAACGTATACACACGATGATGTCTGGGCGTTTGTTGCATCGCAGCATAACGCCAAGCCGAATCCGGCTGGAACCCGGCGACGAGAGGGAATGGAAAGAGGAAGAGAAGGGCGAGGATTTGCAGTGGTTCTCTCTGTGGCGAACTGCGAGAAAGAGAATGAGAATGAGAGAGTGAGAGAGTGAGGTGGAAGACGCGCGGTGCACCGGCCCCAACGAGCCCTTCGAAATCGATCCGTTGCCAGACCGCCATCGCTGCCGCCAGCGATCCCGTCGCCACTCTCCCTCTCTCGCTCTCTCTCCGCACCCTCAATGCTTTTGCCTACCTCGGCTCGACACTCCCGTTGCATACCCTTCAGGGTCTCTCAACGACCAGACGGAAGGATCCTGTTTGCTGAACGAACTCCTGGACGCGACATTCCAGACGCGAACGTAGGATCGAATTCTTGTTATGAATTTTCAAAGATAAAGTCGGTAAATGCAATATTAAAAAATTTATTGAATTTGGATGAACTAATAAGAGTTCGAAAGTTCGTGTCCCCAATACATCGATTGCTTATCACGATTTTCGGTCGAGATTTTAGCGTACGGTTGAAAAATGGTAGGAAAAAAAGATTGTACGGTGAAAGTTCATTAAAAAAAAAGTCCGGTTAAAGATCAGTAAAAACGGAATTTTTTTATGGTAAAAAATTGACTGATTAGATCGATCGAGACGCAAGTACATGTGGTTTACGAGGAATTAGATTTTATATGAAAATTTGGTATAGGTGGTTGCGGGTGAATACGAAGAATAAGCAGAAGACAAGCGGCTCAGATATGATATTATTTATTAATATAATGTATTTCGTAATATATATACATATATAAGTGGGTGTGTATGTATATAATAATATATTTATTTATTCATTTATTCATTCATTTATTTTAATTTTATTTATTCATATATTTTTTTTCCGTATTACATTACCGTTAAACATACATAAAACCCTGATAGATTGGGATTACAGCTGTCGATTACTTCGATTACATTTTTTTTTTTTTCATTATTTTCTTAGTTTTTTTTTTTTTTTTTTTGAGAGTGGCGGGGGTTCACATCTTTCCTTGCGATCAATATTTCGCTCTCAATATTTTGATACTCTCGATTTGAAATATTTCTTTGTTATTTAGTTCATTGGTTATTTTTTAAATGTCGAGAGTACAGAACGAATAGGATCGATCGAGCGATTACAAATTCACGTACAAAGCGAACCGAGGCATGAGATCGTGCGCGAAGCGCGAGTTTCGTCGACGATCGATATGAATGGCATAATCGACCAAAGGCTCTACGGTAAAAAAACCGAATATAGAATTGTTTCTATTATTTCTCGGGTATTTTAATGACCTCAGCGTGAACGCAAGAACACTGTAGCGCGCGCGCGCCGTACCGCAGTAGTCACCGACTGGCGTTGCATTGACTCGTACTACTTGCCCCGCGCTGCATGCCGTGACACAACGGTCAGTGACCAGTGGGCATTGCGCGCGCTTTGCATCTCTCTGGCTATTATTATCATTAGGTACCGAAAATGATTATTCCCAATACTCCGTGCTTGAGAGTTCGTACGACGTGTGGGAAATGTTGTAAAAATATATATGTATATTTTTTTTTTTTCGACTTATCATCATTCATTAACTCTTTTGTTCGATTTTTTTTTTTTTTTTTTTCACTCTTTTGATGTATTATTACGTACGATCGTGCAAGCTTACGCGCGTGACTGAATGATCTAGTGACGATGAGGCATGGGTGAGCTTTCTCGCGATCGCGCCAGAGGTCAAAATACCCAACCGTTATTTACCACGATCCAAGCCAGAGAAATTGGGTAGAGTCGGATCTGATTATGCAGCTAAAGTCGTAAGTCACGAAAGCTTTGGAGATTTATAATCAAAACTCGTAACGGAGAGGGGGGGGAAGGGGCGTTATCACATTTAACATTATCGTGTCTGGCGTGAATCGATCACCGGTCGTTGCAACATTCTCTCCGGTCAGACAGACAGACGCGATACACATTACAGCGAAACTGATAACGAGGACGCTTAGCGTACGGATTAAATCGTTCATTACACTCTTTATTTTCGCTCTATCGCGCCTCGACAGCCGAGAGTCTATCGCAAGATATCGATTTGCTTCGTCGACGGTATCGGTTGCATCTTATACACTCGTAGGTTACATCCTCGATGGTATCACACATACCGCACACAATCGCGTCAGTCTCGCAATCGTCTTTATCGATCGATAATTTCGTTCTCTCATTGAACGAATTACACAGCAAACCCCCGTCAAACTTACAGACGTTCGAGCGCAAAACACGTTCTATAGTTTAGGATAGTTGTGTTTTTTTTTTTTTTTTGTCTTTTTCTTTATTTGTTTCGTTACGTGAAAAAAGTTTTTGGCACCGATTTTCATATAGCTGTGAGGGTGGGCATTTTTTTGTGTATACGTGTGTATGTGTTTGTGTGTTTTTTTTTGTATGCGCGCGTGTCAAAGTGTGAGTGAGTCCGTCTCTTTGCCTAATCTCTCTTGGGTTCTATATAGTATAAATTTCTAAAACTATAACCTTCTCGCATATTTTTTATTTATTTTTTATCCTTCCGAGGATGTTTGTGTTTTTTTTTTTTTTTACTGTTTGCCTTCTTTTTTCTTTTTGGTTTTTAATATTCAGTTTTAATTCGGAAAGATTGAGAGTCACTGGGACATTTGGAGTGCGAAGCAGCGCTGTCTCGCAGGGCGCGAGCGAATTCGAACGAGTATGTGCCTACAGTTCTGTCTCACTTTTTCAACCCCCCAACCCAGTAGTACCACTGGTGCTGCTACTGCGTTTTTTTCTCTTTCTTTCTTTCCTCTCCTCTCGGTCGTTCTCTATCCTCGAGGCTCGAACGACACGATCGATACAGACGTTCGACGGAAAGCGGAGAGTACCCTGTATCGTTCGTCGTTCGTGTCCATCCCACACCCCTTTAGACGCGTTGCATCGAGACAACCCGAGTACTCTCATGAGAGACTCTCTCTTCCCTTCGTTTTTACCGAATTTCACTGTATGTTATGTTCACCCTCTCCCTTGCGAAACATATAACTTATGCTATTTCCCCTCAACGTTGCTTCGACGCGATTTTATTCCAAGAGAACTTTGGCGAGATAATCCCGATAATCTTTTCGTTCTTTTATTCTCATCTCATTCCTCCGTCTTGATTCGCTATCGTTTTTCTCGTTGTTATTAAAAATCGACGATATTAAAAAATGTGTCGAGAAGGCGAAATCTCAATCATTATCAGGGACATCTCTCTAACCGATGACTATGACTCGGGAATCATTCGGGTGCTGTGATTGGGGAGGGGAAGGGGGGGGGGGGGGAGTGCAAAGGCTTGAAAGGGTCGGGTGGAATCTTCGTCATTCAATGGATTATCCGCGGACCGAGTGCGCTTTAATTTCGTTTCATTTTTATGCGTTTACTTGAATTTATGTTTTTTTTTTGTTTTTTTTTTCAACGTTACGAGAGAGATTTATCATTAGCGATAATTTTTTTTTTTCACAAAATATACCAATTACTCTCGATTTACTTATACATTATTTAAGCCGATTAAATACGAATCATCATTTTGTTGCACGCATTTTTTTTTTACTTTGATATATAATCCTAATTTTTCACGGCAAGCAGCACCGACTGCTTGCAAATTTGTTTTTTTTTTTCTATACGTATTTTTCACCAATCGAGTAAGCCAATGACGAACGATTATATCGATGCTCATGTGGTTAAGTTTCATTCATTTGTGTATTTTTTTTTTTTTTTTTTTACACAAAAGATGAAACTGGGCGATGCGATGAGGCGTGCTTAAAATTTATCTATCGCCACTCGTCGTCGTGCGCACCCGCCTGCGATCAAATATTATCCAAAACTAGATTTTTTTTCTCTGTTATTATTTTTTTTTGTTTCTCTCAATAACTTATTACACGATTTAAAATTTAGTTATTATAACCTTTTAAGCCTTAGAGAAATATACGTATGTAATATACTAGATATTCCATTCGCGCATCTCGATCGTCACCACAATTCGTATCATCTCCCTTTCTTCTTCCGTTTTATACGATTAAACTTTAAAACTTCCCTTTTTTTTTCGGGAATTCTTTCGTCATCAATAAACATGGAGAAAGGGAGATCCGAGCCGCGCAGTATATATCCTTCAAAACGAATCCTCGGTTATTTTATCTCGTTCGATATTTCGTTCTTTCCGGCACTGTGGCCCAACGTGACTTCCACGGGGAGGCCGAAGGGGACGAGTGGTATTCCTAGGGGTGTGTTTTTGGCGTGCGTCGAGGGTTCCGTCCTTCCAGAGGAATTTTTTCGGACGATTTTGTGCGTGTCTCGGATGTTTATACCTACGTAATAAGAGGGAGGGGTTCGTGAAAATGTGTGCATGTGTGTTGTATGCGTGTTTTTTCGTTGGTTGGAGGGGGGATCGAGGGGGAATGAGCGAGGGTAATGGTTACGCGAAAAGGCCGGAAATGGATCTGTGCTGACCGGCACAGAAAATATCTTGCATGGCTTTAATCGATAGCCAGCGCGAGATGACAGTCTCATAATATATTATCAATATATTATACGGGTCAGCCTATCCGTATACAACTTATGCACTAATTGTAAGTGAACTTCTTGGATAATCGATGCAAAAAGATCATTGGATATCGTCTACAGACCGAATAGCGTCACGTACAGTTCGTGCCCACGTAAAATAGATATATCATTATTGTAATTTTTTTTTTTTTTCCTGTCATACATATAGAATATTCCTATTTTTAATCATTTATATAATATATTTGTTTTTTTTTTTTTTTTTTATGAATCACCGTAAATGTAAACTAATGAAAATTAAATACATCTTTTCGCCTCGTAATATACCCTCTCTTCATAAATATATATGTATAATTTCATATAGTTTATTTCATACTCATATATTGTTTCGTTATAATATTCAATCTTATCTGCCTTTCTCGTCTCCTCCTTCATCTCCTTTTTTTTTCGTTTGTTACTGTTGTTTTTCTCTTTTTTTTGTTTGTATTTTTTTTTTATTTTTTTATTTTTTTTTTCCATTTATTTTAATTCAATTTTCGTGCAAGAGAGAGGAAAGAGTTTGGTATCTCATTTTGTCTTGCGAATGTGCGCGTACGCGACTTACACTGGTTGAGACACTGGAAACGCCACATGCTCTCGTATCAAACCTCCTCCCTTTCTCCCTCGTCAAATTAATTAACGCCACTCTATGTTTGTTTGTTTTTTTTTTTTTCTTTTTTTTTTTCCTCGTATAATCGTCTTCGTAGCCTGTTCCGCGAGTCGTACAATAGTGAGCAGGACGCGAAAGCAACTGCGCGCGCGATACTGAAACGACACGTGAATCCGTGTTTAATTTTTTTGTAAATTGTTTTTGTAATTTATTTAATTTTTTTGGCTCACATTTGATTTTTGTCCTTCATTTTATTTTTTCTCACTCACTTCTTTTCTTCCCAACTAAAACGGATGATCAGTCTTCGTGAATCACAGAAAGCTTTGATATGGCCTTTGACGAGATTAATCCGCGCGTTTCTCGAGCACACACCACTCCAATCCTCGCTCGCATCTCAAGATTTTTGTCGATTATTAAATCGACTTTGCTGACTCTTGAGAAATGTAGCCAATGATTATTTTTGTTTTTTTCTTTTTTTTTTTTCACTTTTTTATTTTAATTTTTTTTCTTAGATTCACGCTAATTTGACGTCGTTCAGTTTCGCTTTTCGGCACAGTCGCGTGATTGCGAGTACATATTGCTTTGGTTTCATGGTTGAGTTTTTAATAATATAGTATTTTTATCGATTCGCGTTAGCCGAGAGTAATTCAGAGCCCGGCAACGCCCTCGTCCCAATACTCCACCCACCCATTTATTATAATACATTATATATATATTTGCTTGAGTAAAAAATATTAGATTATGTAAATCGTCAATGTTTTTTTTTTTGCAAGACTCGCGGATTTAGGACGAAGAATTATAGTTATACGCGTGTCAGCGAGGATTGACGCAGGTCAGCACAGTTCCTGTTTTACGTGTGACACGTGCCGAAGGTGCGAAAAAAGAATGACCCCTTTTTTATTTAATCCTCGTTGAACGTGTCGAAAGGGAAAGAGAATTTGTTGGATTCTCGAGTAATGACGAAATAAATAGGAGTTAAGAGAGAAGGGGGAGAGAGCGAGAGTTAAGTTTTAGAGACGATGTAAACGCGAGGTAGAATAATTAAAGAATCCCAATGACGATCGAACAATATTGTATTGTGAAAAATCAAAATAAACAAATAAAAAGGAATAAACTAAAACCCGACTTCTTTCCATTTCGACGGAACAGACTTCGATATATTATAACGATGGAGTGACGGGTTACGCTAAGATCTTGTCTACAATGTTAGTCATTAATATCCTTGACTCTGTCGTGTGTGTTCGTGTTTAATGAGGACTGTATATTTCATCTCATATCGTTTAATTTTTTTTTTTTTTTTTTTTCATTCTTCATCATTATTCTTTCACTCTTAAAACATTCTACGGTAAACCTTAAGTAAAATTCTTTATTTTTTTTTTTTATTTATTTTTTTTTCATACTTATTGCTTTGAAATTCCGTATCGAAGACGTGTCGTTTACGTGAAACCGAGTAAACGTCGGGCTGGGATTAGGGGTAATGGGAATTGGAGGAACGTCGGGAAATTTGGGGCCGGGAGGGGGATCAATTACGAGTCTACTTATGGAAACCATAGTTAAGTGTAATAATTATTACAGAGATATATATGCGTTTATATACCTATATAATAATATTCACGTACGTACAAATACCTATCAGTGTACCAGTGTCCGTATGTATTTTTATTTTTTTCGATTTTTTTTTTTTCACCTTTTTTCATGTAATGTATACGTGTGTCATTTCTTTTTTAGGCCTTAACCATGCATCATAAGAATATAGATATATAATATGTTATGTATATATATCCGCATTATATGCTCGTCCCCCCTTATCATCATTCTCGTTTTATCGCGCCCAAACCCCTTACGCATTAACTGCAGCGCGGATTTTCCATCAGACACACACACTTCTAATCTCTCGTAATACAAATGTTTAATTTTAATTTTTTTTTTTGTGGAGATTAGATTATTTAATCGGTGAATCGATCGAGCCAATTAACCATTTATATCGATTCACGCGCACAAGAAGCTTTCACTCTCAGCTTAATTCATTCATTTTGTTCATAATTTGTTTTTTTTTTTTTTTCTTTTTAGTCACCGAGTTGCGGTGGGGCCATTGGGAATCTCATTCCCGCGCGAATTTATCAAAAATAATTTACGGACGATCGGAGTGCGTCCGGCACGAATTTTTTTTTTTTTTTTTCTTATTCCAGGGCTTATTCCAGTCGATTGTCGTTTCTCCTATACTCGAAAAGAAACGATCGGGGCTGCCCTCAAAACAATTTTTTATTTTCGGCGCTCGGTACGCGTAGGGGGTGAATTATGTTTTTTTTAAATAGCGCCACAAAAGCGCGCGAGGAATCGCAATAATATGGCCGATGAATTATCGGCGATTTTGGTGTGTTATTTGTGTTTTCATCTTTCTTTTTTTTTTTTCAATTGTTCTTTATGTTTTTTTTTCCGTTATTTATCATTTCCGATCACGTTACGATAATCAGTCGAAAAGCTATGCGCGTTATTACATATACACAGAATGCCCCACAGATAGGAATAAAGACGCGACGGGAGTGCTGCGGAATGCACTACTTACGATCCCTCGAAGAAAAGTAGTAGTGTCTCGTTAGAGATCAGACAAAAAAAAAAGAAGTTCGCGCACCTGACCTCGTCAATTTTCCCCAATTCCGTGAAACATTCTGCACATCTATGATACAAATAAATATATATATATACAGAGTAAATTTAAATATCATAATATACGTATATCACAAATCATTACGTTAGCCATTACTTCAATTAGTCATGCGAAATGAGTGAGTGAGTGAGTGGATTGGGTCGATCGAGATCGATTATTACATTGATTGATCCTGGTGCTATATATTTCTCCTGTGTACTATTCTCTTTCGTCTTTCGTCTCTCGTCACTCAACTTTTCCGTTAACACAGTACGATTAAAGACCATTATTACGACCGATCTCAGCTAAACGCTTACACAGTGAGAGATCTCTTACATCGTTCGCTATTATTTAACTACGTCCGTTTTACACGTCGGTTAAAATCGTAAATTCATTAATTATTTTAATCCACGTGCTATATAGCAACGATCATTTCGGCATATCTTATCTTCGTCTCGTCTATTTTTTAAATGTTTTTGTGTATTTTTTCTTTTTTTGTTCTTTTCATCTCTTTCAGTTCAGCTTCTCAGCTATAATCTCTACGCTTTGAATCGCTTATACGAGAAACTAAAGCTACAGGAGCATTGGGCAGTAGTGTCTTTTTTTTTTTCTTTATTAACTTTTTTATTTTCATCAAATGGTGCGCGTTCCAGGCACGTCCAGTTCTTTGATACTTTGACAAGTATACTAGACTAGTATATCGCTTATGTTGACATTGAAATACTAATGGTATTATTAGTAGTGCAATATTTAACGTTATTTATTATTATCATTGGGCCAATATTCGGTTTAGAAGGGATTTTCGGCAACGACATGATTACGATAATAAAAATAAAAAAAACTAACGTCATTGATTACACATCGAGTACTTGTCAAAGAAAGGGAGAACGAGGACGTACCTTGTCTTTAATCGTAACTTCTACTCCAAGGATATCGCTTTGTTCCATTATGTGCGATTTTTTTTTTTTTTTTTTTTCTTAAAGTCTACAAACACTACACCGAATTTTACACGGTCGTCAATTACGTTGTTTATTCGTTTAAATTGCGGTTATAGGTAACTAGCAGGCTGTCGCGACTTAGGCGCTTCGCGCCCTTACCTCAGAGTCCACGCAATCATTAACCACCCCACGGACTCTATTACAGAACTTTCCGCTCCTATGTGGTACAGCCTCCTAACCCTATCACTGACCGTCCTGTCCCTAACACTGACATCCCCCTCCACCCCCGTAGGGGAACAAACAAACACACACACGCAAACAGTTTTTGAAAATATATATAAGATACTCTGGGATGTGATTAAAGAAAATAATTCTTGTCGCTAGACGCCGAGACGCTGGACATCGAACGCTTGACGTCGGGACGACGGGTGTCGGACTGACAGGAAAAAAACCCGTTTTTCATTTTTATATTAGATGTAATGCCGGAGAGGTTGTGTGGGTCAGGGAAACTTGAGCGCCCGAGAGGGTGATCGAAAAAAAAAAAAAACAAAAAAAAAGCAAAAAAAACAATTCCTCGTGCCCTCGTCTGACGAGAAAAATATTGAAAATTGGTTGTGATGATGGCGCGGGGCGGTGTGCGTGACCACTATATCAGCGCGTTCTAACATATCGTTTTCTTTCTCTTATCATTCAAATATCAATCTGTAATCGCGGGAATTGCAAATATCGTGTTACGGTATCGTTATTTAGTTTATCAATATTGTTTTTTTTTTTTTTTTAATGTACATAGCGTTTTTAGGTAATAATAGTCATCGTCATTCATATACTTCTTTAATTTAAAATTACTTTTAAACTTTTATAACGTTTCATAGATCGAAAAATAAATATAAAAATAAACCGGGCATTTAGGTATTAATATTTTGTATCGATAATTTTTTTTCTCTCTTTTTTTCGCTTTTTCTCTTTCTCTCTCTCTCTCTCTCTCTCTCTTTCCCCGTATCCAGTCCCTCGCTCCTCGCACTTGCCTTCTCGCTTTTATAACCCTCTTCGCCGAAATACCACTTCCCTTTCCGTTCATTCGTCATTTTTATTAAACCTGTCGAGAACGAGAATACACGCTCGCGGATATTGATGCGAGGCACTTTTCGGCTTTTCGCGCACGTTTGCACAATTAATATCCTCGTATTAATGAAATAAAAAAAAAAGGATCGCCCTCAGTACGGAAGACTGGACGTCTCGGTCGCGTTTTGAATTGTGCACGAATAATAGCCTCGATAACTCAATTTTCTCGCTCGATCGATGACTTTACCAAACTCGCCGGTGATTTTTCATCCAAACGACGTGTGTTACATACTCTATTACCCGGGAAAGAAGGGGCACTTTTAACCAGTCGCATTTTTTTTTTTACATACGGAAACACTGTTCTGCTCTGTTGTTAACACTGAAAATTTCTCCCTATCCGCAAGCTCTGAACACGAATTTGTTTTTTTTTTTTGTTCATTCTTCATTTTACCACACCAAGTATTTTTTTAAATACGATAGATACGATTTTCTTTTTTGTTGAGCATTTCGCAAAGTACACGAAAAAGTACAAAATTAATTCTTTACATATCCTTAATATTTTTTTTTTTTTTTTTTTTTCGTATTTTTAGATGTTTTATGCTTCTCCTTCTCTCTCGTTTTACTCCTATCCCATTTTTTTAAGGGATGTATTTTTTTTTTTTTTTCATTTTTAAAATTTTTTACTTCGTCTATCCACGTTTATTTATTTATTTATTTATTTTTTTCATGTAAATATTACTCTTAACATTGCGTTTTTAGTCGTCGGGCTTAGTCGCTCACGTATAGTTTTGTGTTTTGACTGACCCATCCCGAGCGACCATTGGGGAAACACCACGGCACGACGCATTCTCGTGAAGTGAATTTCGCCGAAAAAACAAAATGAAAAATCCACTACAGATTACTCGTCATCGTCGAGTCGGCTATAGATATATAAATATAATGTTTACATATGCTCGACAAACACAATAATACATATGCGTGTATGTTTATATTTTATTTATTTAAACCCCGCTCCGCTACGTTTAGACATTATATATATGTGTGTGTACATACCGTTTGTATTTTTTTTTAGGATCGTATCATAGTAAAATAGAAAAAAGCTCTAAAACTCACCGAGGCTCACTTATGCTAGTTTCGCATCCCTCGCACCCGCGCCCCTCGCTTACTTCCCTTACGTTTCTATATATTAATTTATTCTTATTCAATTATTTTTTTAAATTCATTTCATCGCGCGTGATATACATGCTCTTTTCGAATATTTGTCTCCGAGTTAATTTCATTGACGTTCGAACGCAAACGACGAATTTTACATGCCCTCTGTAATAATTTTCCCTCAGCACGTAATTTCACTGCGCGCAGTGCAAAGATCATTTTCGTTTTGTATTTTTTTTTTTTTTCGTTTGGAAGATTTTTTGTTTTTTGGTTTTTCTTCGTTTTCCGCGAAATTTTCGAGATTACATCGCGAAACTTAACCCTTCGTTTCATTTATGATTCGACGTCTAATCGAGAGTGCCGCGTGGATAGTCCGACCGGAAGATTAATGGAAAAAATAGTGTTGAAAATATCGTTTCATTTAACAATCGCTTTGTCTCCAGCGTTTTCCTTAGCCTTGCAAACGAAACTCCTTCGATTTGTATCGTTCTCGCGCGTAGGGGTCGTCTCCTCACTCTTCAAGGAGACGCTCGACTGTATTCCCCTTTGGTACGTATTCTATAGTGTTGCGCCTGTTTAATCAATATGTGTGTTCGAGTCTCGTCGTCCGCCCGAGATATAGCCTCCGCCATAATAATCCTCCGGTGTTGCGAGCAACCGGCTCGGCTTTCTCACGCTTTATTAGAGCTAAAAAAAAAACGTTCTATCCTCGTTAGTGATGGACGATACGTTTCGAGTCCGATGAATCGTCTCGCGTTCGAGAATCGCTCCCTTTTCACAAAATTCCTCATCCCTTCGCTTGTTATTATATTCTTGAGCTCGTAATAGAAATGGAGTAAGAAGCTTATCGATTCGAGGCTTGAGAACCACTGACTGTTCGCTTGCGGTCGAATCCTCTTAAATTCTAATAATTTATTCAACGATTACGATATACAATCGTGTCGTGATATTTCTTTGTTGGCAAGAATTGTGCAAGTGAGAAGAAAAAAAAATTAACATTCGACAATTACGAACATTACAATTTTTTTTTTCGTTCAAAGAACAAGAGAAACGACAATTATAATAATTCACTTAGAAACTAAAAAAAAAAAAATCATCCCCTAGAATGATTTTTTTTTGGAGTTTCATTTTTTTTCATCGTAATTCGAAGAGATGCATGACGCAATGTTGAAACAATTGTGGAACGATGTTTCGGTAGTCCGCACTTTAAGAGATTGGGAACCTCTGGAATCGTAAAGGGGGTGGCTGGAGGTAGGGCGTCGCCGCGTCTCTGCCGCGACCCCCACGAGCTATCGACCGAGACTGTCGAGAGAGACGGAACGATAATGCAGAGAGAGGGTGAGAGAACGTGAGAGGGTGAGATCGAGGAAAAGAGTGAGATGCGAACAAAAGGTAATACGATGTTATAACGGTACACGACGAAGAAAGGGGACAAGATAGACCGGTATAACGGAATGAGCGACACGAGCCACGAAACAGCATACAACAATTCCACTATTGTTTTACTCGAGCGCATTTCTGAGGGAACGAAGATTCCGTAACTCCGCGCTTTCGTGAAAAAGAGAATAAAATACAAAAAAAAACTTATGCAAAACATTCGGTATAGCATAGCCGTTTATGGCGACAAGAGAATATGAACTCTACCATCGTTTCGCGAGAGTTGTAAGGCTTCGGCGTTCCAAATCGCGAGATCCACTCGGTTGTTTTTTTTTCCCGCTCAACCCAAGAAACATCGCGCTCCGCATCGCGCTTAGCTACAACCTTGAGACGAATGTACGTACGTTCGCGCAAACGCTGCCCACCCTCCCGAGTCGATGAAAAAAAAAAACCAAATCGCGTTATTGCTGAAACTGCGAGACCTTGACTGTCGTGGCATGAAAATACAAGTATAAGCCTCTCGTTCTCTCGCGCGGTAACAACGACAAAAATTGAAGGATAATGCAGAGTTCCCGATAATAAAAACCGAGACGCAATAGCCTTGATCTCAAGGGTAGCGGAGGAAGATGACCCCACTCGCTATACCCAGGTGCGGAATTCGTAATACCGAGTACAGCTGCACTTGCGAAATCCCTTAATATTCAGAGTTCGAAATTTGCTCCAAAAAAAAAAAAAATACCATTCAAGATTTACAGAGCACGAAAACGAAATAAAAAAACTGATCGTATGTATCTCCGGAATAAAATCGTAAGCCCCTCCGGTGTTTCCGATACTCGTTTCTGCCCCAAAAAAAAAAAAAAAATCATCGCCAGATACTTTTATACCCCGCATTAAAAATATTTCCGATAGTTTCTCGGGTATCGAGATTGTGAGGCAAGAATTTCGAAAATCTTTATCGCCGTTTCGCACGGTCGAAAGACTGGTTTGTCCGAGAGAGGCATACGTGTATTTTGTCCGAGGGTATAGAGTCTCGTGCGAGGGGGCTTGCTATCGATTTACTGCAGGAGTAGCGAGATAGAGGGACTCGTGAGAGAATAGGAGAGATAGAGAGAGGGTGAAAGAGAGTATACGAAGAGACGCGCGGGGAGGAAGAGTCGAGGGCGAGTGTGGGTTAGAAAAGAGGAATATACATACATATATATATATATAGAGGAAGACAGACTGAGAAAAGGAGAAGTTGAAGAGAGAACGAGGGTGAAAGAGGATAGAGGGGTCGGTTGCTTCGGTAGATTCGCCGAAGCACATGCTGCCACGAAGACCGTACCGGAGCGCGCGGCCCCCCCGATGGCGCCGGCAAAACCACCCTACATCATCCTCAATCCTCCCCCTCGGAGCCTCGCCCGCTTCTGCTGCTGCCGACCATTCGCCACCCCCTCGCGACATCGCCGTGAGGGAAAGGAAGGAGAGAGGGTCTGCAGCAGCAGCAGCAGCAGTAGTGTTGGCTGCTGCTGCTGCCGCCACCGATGCCGCGCTCCAACGGCATCGACCGCAGTCCCAACGCTGCAATGCGACGTTGCCATCCCAACGGGCAACAGCCCTTGCAACGCCGGCATCAACGAGGAGGTTCAACCGGAGCGAACCAACGACGGAAAGCTCGCACCGGCCGGCTCGCTATTCCTTTATATGTGTGTAAACCGGAATTTTACCACGAAGAAGCATGCATAGGGGTAGTAACGCTAGGTGGATGAACGAACGAGCCGGCGAAGCACCGAACACCCTTGTTCCTTCCTACTCGCTCTCGTTCTCTCGTCTCTTCGATATCAAAGTCGATGCGCGGTCTCCACGTGACTAGAACGTTCGCCAGGGCCGTATCAGCAGCAAAACCCGGGAAAACCCGGACGGGCCTTTAACCTCATCCCCCGCGTTCAGACCAACACCACCAACCCCCCCTTTGACGAGCCTCGCCAAGTTCACTGACCAGATTCTCTCTCTCTCTCTCTCTCTTTACCCCCACAGGATCTCACCCGGTCTTTGCCGCAGCCGCAACCACTTTGTTTTATTTTTTTATTATTATTATTATTATTATTATTTTTCTTTTTTTTTTTCATAGTTGCTCCGTTTTTGTTCGTACGGTTCTTGCACAATGAGAAAGAGAATAGAACTCGACTGCGAAATGTTTTTCATAGAATGGTAGAAAGATAGACGAAGTTTGCGAATACGATGAGTTACAGGATTCTCGGATGCAACGAGGGTTGATGCGCTTTTGAGTGATTAATTTTTTTTTTTTCGTGTTGTAACATTCGTGTTATAGTTAACGAGATTAGAAAAATTGCGCTCGAGAGAGATTGGAGCCAACGAAATAACCGCTTTAAATGCGCGGACTCTGAAATATCCAAGAACAAGTTTTGCTCTAGTGGTTGGTTTTTTTTTTTTTTATTCCTTAGGACAAAGTTTGACCAAGTTGGCCGGAAACATCGAGTTAGAGAGCCTCGGATGGTCTCCGGGTAAATAGACTTTAAAGTTAGTCATGTTTTTTTTTTTTTTTTTTACGAGATGGAATGTTTGAGTTCTATAGTTTATCGTGACTATAAGAAAAAGGGGTGGCGAATAGAATTGAATTCAATACAATTCTGCGGATAAATGCGGACTTTTGGTGAACAGATTTTTTCAGCGTCTCGACTGTTTTCTCAGTGCGAAGAATTACCGTATGTTATACTTGAGGGGATGATCCCGTAAACGAGGCCTCACAGCGAAGTCTCTTTGAGTTCGTAGCGGAATACTAATGATATGTTCCCTCGAAACTCGAAGGACAAACTTCGTTGTGTCGCAGAGAGAGCTTTGAACTTAGCGTGATTTTTTTTTGTTTTTTTTTTTTTTTTTTTTGCGAGCCAAGAATAATTCTCTATGGCAAAACGCACGCCACGAGGATCGTCAACGCGTTTTCGAATGTGTGTGAGATAAATTAATTAACAGGTTTTTTTTTTTGCTTTCGTACGAAAATTATGTAACATTTTATTAAGTTTTTTTTTCTTGTCATTTGTATTTTTTTTTATTCCAGATATATATATATGTGTTCATGCCGTGTGTGTAACTCGCTTCGTAATCCATTCACTCAGTCGAATTATGCGTTTCATTTTTTTTCTCTCCCTTTTTTACTAAAATATGTGATACCGCTTTGTAGAAATGCTTAAATATTAAACCGCTATCTTTCCATTTGCATGACTTCGCTTTCTCACCGGTCTTGAACAGTGTATATATATATATAGTGTGTGTTTGCTTGCCATTTACTCAATTACGTTATAGCTCTCGGAATGTCAGAGTTTCATTGTTTAATTGCGACAATTGAGAATTTGTTTTCGTACAAAAATAAACGATGAATACACGATTTATATTGACGATACACAACGTTAGAGATCAAAATACGCGTCAAGGTTTCTTCGAGCGATATAATAAGAACGTATAAAAAAAAAATCAGTCAGGATTATATCATTAAGAGCGATGTGATACGTTTCGTATTATCAAAAAATTAAAAAATAATGTTTCGAATGATTATCAAAATATGGTGCGCAAGTTTCGCGAGTGTCTTGCATGCGACTCTTCGATGCACCGACTCGTCGGCGAAAAGGAACTTACGATAAAGAAAAAAAAAAAACGATATCTCAAAAACAACCAATAAGTAAACGTCGCCGCCAACGATGAAAACAGCTTGAACAGCAGCAGCCACAACGATCAGCCAACGATGAAATCAATAGAACCGAAACTCAAAGTTGAATGCTTCAAGATTATGAAAAAAAAAAATCGAAAGAAGAGAACACAAGGGATCAAAACATAATAAGTGCACGTTATATTAAAATCATATCATATATTAAAATATTCATAGTAATAATACTAATAATAATAATCGTAATATATTATCGCTTGTCCGTAAAATTACATAAAAAAATATAGAAAATAATAAACTCGTAGCTTTCTGTTTTTTCGTTTAATTCTTTCGTCTCACACGCTCGAAAATATCTCTATCGCAACTCTGTATTCTTTCTCACGCTCTCGTCGGCTAGTTTAGTTATAGTTATAGCATATAATAATAATAATAATAATAATAGTAATAGTAGGTAGTAGTTTTATCGGTATACATGTATCGTGTTTTATTCGCGCCTATCATTTCATTTTTCTTTTTATATTGTTTTACTTTGTTTTCTTTCGTTTATTTTTTTGACGATTTTGTATTTGTATCGTGTCGTTAATATTGCGCGATTGCTCGTTAATATTTAACATCGTATTATCGCGTAATTTTTTCAAGTACTGTTTTCTTTGTCCCTCAGTGACGAATCTCTTTTACCAGAGAGAAATGAGAAGAAAAAAAACCTTTCTTCAAACTTTTTCACGATCGTTTGCCTTTAATGCCCAAATACGATCTGTGCAAACTGGTGTCGTTCTATATTTGTATTTTTTTTTTTTTTTTTTTTTTTCATTTTTTTTTCCACTATCAAAGTACCGGTGAGTGAGCGTGAACGCCACAGCGCAATAATCATGGAAGATAGTCATTGTAAATGCAATGTGTCAGTCTGTTGCGGCGTCTTTCCTCCGTAGAAGTCAACGACGTATTTTTACTCGCGCGCGCGCGCGTGCACTCACATACACACACAAACGAACGTAAAGTCAATGTACGATCCACAAAACGATTGTGAAAAAAGTATAAAGAAGGTTACTCTCTGTGGCGAGAAGCGACAATTTATAAAAATAAAATGAAATGAAATTTAAAAAAAAGAAAAATCAAAAACTGAGGCGAAATAGAAACGAACAAGTGCGAAGGCGATAGGACAAACACTGGGCAAATTGTCCCTCTCTTCAAAAATTTCTTTACGCTTTCTTTTTTTTTTTTTTGTCGTTTTTCTCTTTATATCTCCCACTTTGTCTCGTGCCCGAGCGTCACTTTTTGTCTTTCGATATAATATCCGAGTCGCGCGCGCCCCCCCATTAGTGTGAGAATTCTGAATTACTAGGAAAATAATAAATGACAGCGATTTACTTGCCGTCAATAAATTATATACAAACACAAAAAAAAAAAAATGAAGAAAAGAAAAAAAAACACAAGGGCACGACTTGGAGCGAGCAGCGTTGCTCATCAAGCGAGGTTTTCGTTTCCATTTTTGAGTTTTTTTTTTTTTTTTTTCTCGTAATCGTAGATTTGAGCCGCGCTATTTTTTTTGAGCAGCCGAACGAATTTAGAAGCGACTGCACTTATACGACAATACAGATATAATGAACCAGCACTGCTCGCCGTTGTGTCATGCTACGGCAATAATGAATTAGTCACTAATAATATCGGCGATGACAATAATGACAATAATTCTTAATAATCAATA
Source organism: Buathra laborator (assembly GCA_934046635.1). Taxonomy (NCBI): domain Eukaryota; kingdom Metazoa; phylum Arthropoda; class Insecta; order Hymenoptera; family Ichneumonidae; genus Buathra; species Buathra laborator. Next base: position 18,059,033 of record OW203892.1, read on the forward strand.
ATAATAATAATAATCGTAATAATAATCAATAAATGTGATGATAAAATGTCAAATATAAAATATCTTCGCTACATATATTAATGCTTAAATTTTTTCTCATTTTTTTTTTACCAATTTTTTTTTGTTTTCACTCATCGTCTGCAAACCTTTTATTTATTTTTTTGTTTTACCGCACGCGCACACATCTTATATATCACGAGCACTCACACTCCATCTTTTCTTCCTCCCAACTTTTACGTTTCTGGGATTTTGGAAATAAAAGAAAAAACATTACGCACAACATTCAATAGATAATAATAATAATAATAATAATAATAATAATATATGAATAACTATAATAATGCGCGTCACGAATGTATCTAGATGTCTATAGGACGCCGTCTTTTTATGCGTCTACACATGTAAATACAATCGTGAATTGTGTGTGAGTGTGTGGATTTGTCGTGTGTGTGTGTGTGTGTGTATATATATATATATATATTATATCGATTTAATTACTGAATAAACAAAAATTTAAGACGTTTCAGTTTCTTTACTCCACTTCAATTATTAATTATCGTGCCCCATCCCCATATTCGGAATCGCGACCCTTTTATCAGCGGATAGCCCCGCCAATCATTTCCTAATCTTTTTTTTTTGCTCATAATTTTTTTTTTATCTCACTTTCTATCTCACTGACTTTCCATGTGTCTACTTTTTCGCACCTTGATTTTCTTATCCACCGATTCCTCGCGGCTTTTCGACGCCGCACTTCATTTTTTTTTTTTTTTTTCACGTTTTTTTTTACGCTTTCTCTCTAAACATTACGTTAATTATTTATACCTTGGAAATACTGATTCTCTAGTTTCATTGTTGTTTTTCTTTCATTTCTTTTTTTGTTCAATACGTTTTTTTTTTTTTTCTTTTAGCTCGAAGCGGTTGCCTAGGCTCGGTTAACGCGCACGTATATGCTACCCTCACCGGGACGACGATCATATTTTTTGTCGTTTTCCCTTTTTTTTTTTTAGATCGACAAGTCACGCACCAAATTCGAGTCACTCGCGCGCAGCCGGATCTATTTGGCGAAGAATAACGAGGCAATAGAACGAATACTATGAGGGATTCTTACAGTCGATTAATAAACAAAAAAAAAAAAAACAAAAAAATACGCACTGGGAAGGAAAAAAAAGTCAAACGAACGAATCTTTTGACGCTCGGGGCCTCGCATTTTCTCCCTGAAATCTAACGTCAACGCGTTTAAATCTTTTCTCGCGTAACGTTTTGGATCAGCGAAAAAAAAAAATCAGCTTTAAGGCCGACGAAGCGCCGGAGCGTTAAGTAAAAAGCTTAAGAGGCATTACATTCGCATCTGAGATCGAGTTTGTGGGCTGAGAGTTGGGCGTTTAGCGCCGCGTTTTAATTAATTGGCGTGAAAAACCAAAAACGGGCCAAACGATTGGTTCTTTGTTAGTAGAAGTGCTTGGAAATAACAACAAAAAAAAAAATATTAATGTTTGATGATAACGTGTCGTTAGTTTACGAGAATTACACACGCGATATTAGAATAATTAGTAATGAGAATAATAATTCGTAGAGTAAATTGGATAATTGTGACGAATCGCCGCAATTCAACGGTTCGAAAAAAAAAAAAAACGTCGTTCGCTGCCCTTGTCAATTATAATTCTCATCCGTCGACCGTCGAAATATATGTCATCACCGCTAATAATACCACAATACCGTAAACATTAGAGATACTACGGATTTTTCATTTCTTTAATTAATTAAGTAGTCAAGTAAGTAAAGCGGGTTTTTCGGTCGATTATTGTTATTCTTTTTTCTCAACTCTCCCTCTATAATCCTTGTATATCTTTTAAATACTCATATATTCCTTGTGTATATATATATATCATTTATATGCTTTATGTATAGGTGGAGTCGAATAATACATTTACGTACAAAACAAATCATTTCTCACTCATATTCTCAATCACTATTTGCCAATCGATCGAATTGGCCTCATAAAACGATATTTCAAAGAATAATGGAAAGAGAAGGTTTGAACGAAAAAGACGAAAAAAAAAGGCTGTGTACACGCGCAGTCCCTGTCTCTTTTGTAATCGCGATCTGTATAAGCCGCACGTGAGAATCGAAGAGAAGAAGAAAAAAAGAAACTAGACGCATCGACCAGAGTATCGAAGGGGAGGCGAAGGATCCACGCGAGGGTTTTTAATTAAAACCGCGAATGCTATATACTTCGAACGAACGAAAAAATGCATACAAGCAAACACTATACTGCGGGAGATCTTTAAATATCAAAATTACAATGATAATAATAATTAATAATCGCAATAATACGAATAATAATAACATACCTATTTAATAGAATATGACAATATAGTAAAGACAGTTAAATTAAGCAACAATGATCATCTGTTTTCTTTTTTTTTTTTTTTTTTTTCCTTTCTTTTTCATCTCATTCTCTATACGCTTCGATATTTATCCTACGTGTTTACTATAGTTAATTATTATTTTTGTTTTTTTTTTCCTCCCTTTCTCTCTCACTAACTCTTACCTATATATATTCATCTTACATTTAGTTATTATTCTTTGAGATATGTATCGTCGTGTTCGTGTCCTACCCTCACTTAGTGTTTTTATCTTTTTTTTTTTTTTTTTTCGTCACTTTATTATCCTTCGTTATATTCGGTTCGGTCGCTCGTTTCGCGGTTTTCAGGTGAACTCGGGGTCGGGGCAACGGGACGTTTCTCGAGTTTTCTCGGGGTTCTGATTTTTTTTTCTCACTAATATACGCGTTTCCCTATTCTCACTAAGACACCCGCCTAATGAATCTCAACCCTCCGGGACATCGTTTTCATTACTTTTCTCGCTTATCTTCTCGACCAATAATTTCACTCCGCCTATTCTTTTCGAGTTTCATTTTTTTTTTTTTTTTTTTTTTTCTTTGCTCGCTTTACACTCGCGACCCCCCGAGCACTTTGCGTGAAATCGTTCTTCTTATTCTTCCAAACTGAAATATACCACTCTCGCACTCGGTGTTGTTATTGTTGTTTTTCTAGTATTATTATTTCTTTTTATTTACTTTAGTTGTTTTCTTTTTCGTGTTGTCTTCCTTTCTGTTTGTTTGTATTTCTTTTTTTTTTTTTTTTTTACGAAAATGGCAGTTATCGGTCACAGCCAATGGCTATAATATTCATTACACTTAACGCTTTAATACGGTATTAGATTATCAAGCTTAGTCTCTCTCGTTAAATTGTGGATTATTAGTATATAGTATACAAATTACTTGAATCGCGTCGATGGGGCTCACGAAATGCGTGCGTGCGAATCTTAACAGTGTTTTTTTTTTAACGGTTAGTATGTTTTTTTAATATTTTTATCGTCGAATCGTAGTCTCAAGTTTTATTGCATCTGTTTTCTTTTTTTTTTTTTCTTCGTCACCTGAGACGATCTTAAGAGTGTTGCGGGTGAATTGATCCGTAGCGGGATGCGAGAGAAATCGCGAGATGGAGATGGGAAGGTCCGTTGATCGAGCCGCGAATGCGAAGGGGATGATTTTTCGGATATATGTGGGAGAAGAGAAATTGTTTGCGACGCTTAAGTGATGGATGAGACGAATGAGCGCGTAATGACGATCGAAAATAATCAAGAGATGACAGTGATTGTATCAAAATAATAAATGTTGAATTATGAAAATTGATTAATCGAAGGAAAGAAATAATGACGATGATAACGATAATGGAAGCGGATGAGAATAGTGTGGCAACGTCGACGATGCCAGAACCTCGGCAAAAGCGAAGGGCTGCCCTGGGTTATTGAAATTTTCGTAACACGGCAGTTATGATCCCGCAGGTCTAGCGGAGGTTCTCGGCAACTTGCAATTCTTAGGTTATTTATTCATTCTTAATTAAAATTGCGTGATACATTCGATCTTTTTTTTTTCTTTTTTTTTCGTTCGCACTTTTGCTTCGATTTTGAAACAACAAAAAAAAAAACAGAACTGTTCAAACACGCAATGATTACTGACACGCAAGTCTCGTTTATCATCTAAAAACTTTAAATCGAATGCCGCACGCGTGACTCTCTCAATTTGTTTTGTCTTTAATCCGAGCTTCGGCAACCGCCCCCTTAATGCATCTCCTTCTCGCAACCCTTATTTAATATCATTAATTTACTGTCACTTTGTTGTTGTTATCGTTTATCGATTTACGCTCTCACGTTCTATCGTCTTTATTTATTCGATATATAAATCATAAAGATATTTCGCATTCGCACTAACACTCGTTCGCGGTGTCTCTTTCGTCTAAATATATTAATAAATCTTATACATCTATTATATTGAGAATTTATTTTTCCTCGCGCTCGCATATCCCCAGCTAAGTCTCAGGCTTAAAAAAAAATTGAAAAAAATTGAAGAAAAAAAAAAAACCAAAATGAAATCGCGAGTGAGCTGTTTTTTTTTATTTTCACGGATCGTCGACGCACAACCGTTCGCCACGAAGAACGCGCGCACTTTTTTATGTTAAATCCCACATCCGACACGCCATATCGTTTTTTATCCCTCAAAATTCATCAGACTTATTATTGAAGTGAATGACATATTACTCGCATTGATTTACTACATTATTATGTAGGTATATAATCCCGATTACGTGGTGTTTATTTAATCTATATAAATTATGTATTTATGTTTATGTATACAATAATATTTTATTTTTATTTACTTTTTTTTTTTTTATTTTTATTTTTTTGCTTGGTTTGTTTAAAAGTCGGAACGTGGCTGCTCAAGAGAATGCCTACAAATATATATGGATATATAGATTCATTTATTTATTCATTATAATGTAATGTACGTCATCACCGTTGGATTTTATTTTACCGATCGTTTTCGCACTATCCCCCTTTTTTTCCTCGTTATCTCTTTCGTGTTTTTATTTTATTTATTTATTTATTCATCAAATACTCAACATAGAAAAAATATAGAATTTACTTTGCCACAAACTTAAATGTAATAAACTTCTCTCTCCTTCTCTCGAGGGTTCGTGTTTTGTTTTTTTTTTTTTTTTTTATTCACTATCTTTTTTTTTTATTCACTTTGTATAAATATCAATATGTCGTAAGTGCGGAGTGCATTTGATGTTGGATGAGAACACCGAAAGAAAAAAGTAATTCGATTCGCGTGTACGTGTTTTTAAAATTTTTATTATACTTTTTTAATAGTCTTCTTTCGAGATTACGTGAAATTTGCGTTCGAAGCGCGTGTGGGGGAGAGAATGACGAAATCGCGACGATAACGCGCCCGGAGAAAGAGTCAACAACGAAAAATCAACTACATCGAGCAATAAATTATAAATCGACGAACAAAAAAAAAATAAAGAGCAGTGACTTTTGAGACGTCGTTTGTTACGCGAGGAATTTCCGCTTATTTCGAACGTTAAAAAATATTATCTCTAACTCTCTCATTAATCTTTCTGATTTCCTACTTCTCGACACCTCTCCCGTTCTCTCATCTACAGGATCAGCAACTTTTTAGTTCTTTTTTGAGCATTTCATCTTATAAATGGCAACGATTGACAAGAGACAGGGAAACTAATAAAAAAAAAAATGAATAATAAAAAAAAAAAAAAAACGAATGAATAATAATAAATATTCGACGATAAGTTAAAGATTAATGAATAAAGGAATCGGCGAACGACTTTGTGTCTCGCGACGTACGAGGGCCATTGCCCCTCCCTGGACCCGCGCGACCTTTCATGCTGCGACGTTATCGCCCTGAGCCCTCGATTAAGATTAATTGTATGAATGAGTGGTCTTTTCTCGAAAGCGATAACGTAATAAAATTGTGAGCCTTTTCTCCGATCTTTTCTCGTGGGTCAACGAACGAATCTCAAATTTTCGATTCAACGAAGTATTCGGCTCTCGATTAGTTCGTCACCCGTCCGAGAGATCGAATGAAAATGGAAACTATGTACTCATTATTATTATTTTCCCGTGAAATCTACTCACGTCTCCCTCCACGCACGTTATTTGTTCTTTTTTTTTTCTCGGGCGTCGAGGAACTGGTAGAGTGTTCATAATTACTGTAATAATATATATTTATATATAATATATAGTATGTATAATAATAATTCAATATAATATACGTTCTCTTTAAATAATAGCTAGATGCGTCCTCGAATCCCTATCCAAGAAGGTGTCCTTGTGAATTTTTTTTTTCCTCTTTTTCGTTCGTTTACCTATCTTATTCTCATTTTATTTCCCTGTTCGTGTCTCTCACTCGCTATTCTTTACTCGATCTGCATGTTTTTTATTTTATTTATTTTTTTTGTATTTTTTTGTATTTTTTTTTTTTTCGTTTTTCAATTACCTGTTTTTTCTTTAATTAAGAATTAGTTATTACTCGATTATTACTACTTCAAGAATACACTTAAGGGAGGTGGCGGAACACGAGGAGGGTGCGCAAGGGTCAGCCGACGTTTCGAAGCTAAAAAAAAAATAACAGCGTCGCCTTCGTTAGCGACACAAATCAATTTAAAAAAAAATCCTCCTCCAGCCTCTCTCAAGCCTTTCTTAACTTCCCGCGGCACTCCGATACCTCTCTCCGTTGAAAAAATCAAACGCGACTTTCCCGTAAAATTCGTCCGTATCGAATTTTATTTTATTTAATTTTTTTCGAATTAAAGTTAATCATTCACTGTCCTAACCGTCCCACCACCCTCCCCGTTATCATTTTGTTTACCGTTTTTACTCTTCTTTAAATATACATAAATATTAACCGGCGCGACCCGAACTTCCGCCAGTCATCCCCTCCCTCCCTCCCACACACACGGCGAACGCGCAAAAATACAAAATCTAAATTCTCCTCGATAAAATATCATATTTATTTATATATATACTTTATGTTTATAATTCTTGTTATTTAATTATTATTTTTTTTTTTTGTTTTTCTTTTCATCCTCTTCGCCTCTCCCTCCGTTTATATATATAATATATATTATTATTTCAATTGCTATGTCGCTTATATAAAGGTAAAGATAATACTCTAAGCGAGGGATGGCGGGTGGAAGGAGTGCGCCGCGATGAGCTTTAAATCCGTTACCTCCTCGTCGCAATTACTTTGTATCTCTGTCTTCTGTGTCTCATTGCAAATGTGTGTCTGTGTGAGTTGTGTGTTTGTTTTAGTATATCGTTCTTTTTTTTTTCCTTATTTTTTTTTTTTTTTTTCAACCGGCGGCTCGCGGGGTTGCGGTTCACTAATTAACTCTTCTCCTCTGACCACTCCCTCCCATATTTCAATTAAGCACGCCACGGCTTACGCGTACCCACGAGAAAATATCGATTCGTCCGCGTCGCATTGAATTTCTCTTGCATTTTTTTTTTCATATACATATATATATATTTTTTTATAACTGATCGAAGATATCTCAGTTGAAAATGTACGTGTCGACGTGATGGAGAAAGGATTTTTCTCGTAGATTCGCGTAGCTTCGATATATAATATGTACACATCGATTTCGCGAGTCAATACTCATTCGCGGATATGAGATCAAATATTCGCGAGATTTTTTCCACGAAAGTACCAGTCACTGGGGCCCATCAATATTTGTCTCTCATATCCGCCTCGTGAATTCGATAATCCCATTTTTTTTCTTCTCTTACTATCAAATTCTGTATGAATTAGTGTCACCGCCTGAATCTCGGGAATTCTGAACTTCGGTTCTTTTTCCATTTTTTTTTCTTTTTTTTTTTATAACCTCCGTGTTTAATAATATTTCAACCTCCGTTGTTTTCGTTAAATAAACAAATAAAGAAAAAATATTTTTAAAAAAGAAAAAAACAAGTAAATAGGACTTGCGCCACGCGAGTCGGGGCCCTCTAAAAAACACCTACAGCAAATATTTGTTTCTTTAAATCGATTCGTTGTATCATCCGGTTGGCGCGGGAATGAGCGAGCGAAGTTAAACGCGTTATTCTCTTATGTTTTTTTTCTTTTTCATTTAATTATAGTTTATATCATAATAATCCTGGGATAGCTCCTTCATTTTCGTTTTTTTTTTTTTGTTACTCCATTTCAATTATTATTTTTTTTTTGTTTGTTTCTTTAAGGTTTATTGGCAGCGAGCATGTGGAATTGAAAACTTGTGCGCGTCTTCCCAGACTCTAAGGGTCCCTCGAAGTCGTTCCTCTTGCGATAAATCTTCCGTATTATTATTATTTTTTTAAATTTTCTTTATTTTTCTCTTCTCCCTCGTAAACTCCGATTCGTCGTCATTCTTCGGTTTACCTTGTTGCCATTGTCGCAGTCAAGGCTTCTTGTCTGCTCTTCGGATACTCCTCGAATAAAAATCATCCTCCTTTCGCTCCGCAATAATCTTCCGTCGATCTTTCCAAACATTTCGTTATTATTATTTTTTTTCTCTCGTAGTCAAAACTCGGTCCACCGTGTTTTTTTTCCGTACGTCCGCGATCTTCGTCGTTTCAAATTCGCATATCGTGTCTCAAGTCTCTCCTTTCCCCGCAAATTCGCATCTCATTATTATCCGGCAAGTGTCGTTATTCTCCGTTGTCTTTTATCGTCACACCGTTCGTTTTCACATCAGTTCTTAAGAGAGTATGCGAAGCGCTTGAAGTACAGGCCTCGAGCATACCGGGCAGCTAGGATCGGAGCTTTCGCAGACGCGATTGCCGCAGTCGAGACAAAATAGATTGTGTCCGCAGGGTACGAGGGCGGCGGTGACTTCTTTGTCGCCGCAAACAACGCACTCTCTGCGTCCACCGGCGCTACCACCGCCGAGAAGCGAATCGGTCGGGGATGCCGGACTTGCTGATGCCGGTGGTGAAGGTCTCGACGGTAACGCTACGCCAGGAAACGACCAAATCGACGATGCCGACGGTGCTTCGACTCTCGATTCGAATGACGGCGATTCGCCGAGTCCCTCGTCGCGATCGAGACCAGCGCCCCAAATGGCAACGAGATCGTTCAATCCCGGTCCTCCCGAGCTGCTCGACGAACTGCTGCAACTTCCGCTGCTCGAGAATGCGCCGCTCGAGCCATTCGAGCCGTTAGATCCGGGGGGATCGAGACAACCAAGAATACTGCCGAGACCACCGCGACACAAAGCTCCGAGGAGATCGGCCTCTTCCAATCCCGGACCAGTTCCGGTTCTCAGGGCAATGTGAGCCTCGATCTCGCGTCTGGCTGCTTCAACGCTCTCCGGTAGCCCGGTGACCTCGAACACGGGCTCCTTGTCCCTCGACGGTGTCACGATGTACGTGTGAGTCTGATGTTGAATCCTCTTGATGGTAGCACCCTTCGGACCGACAACAAGGCCGACCACCCTGTATGGTACTCGTACCTGAATCGTAACGTGTCCGGGAACGGAGGCCGGTGGTCCCGGCGGAGTGCCCAGCAGTGCCCCCAATGAACTCTTGCGGGACGCGCGGATCTGGGAGAAATGCTCAGCGGCGGAAAGTATCTCGCGCTTCGCGCGTGCCACGTCTTCCTTCCTTCCGGTCACGACGAATACGGGTTCCTCACCGCGGACCGGTGTCTTTATGTAGGTGTTGGTCTTTGCCCGCAGAGCTTTGATCTTGCAGCCTGTAATCATTGAAAAACAACAACGAATTAGTTACGATAAACAACGCGATCATTGTTTTTATCAATTCATTTAAAATCAACGAAGATTAGCGTGAAATGAAAGATTTCATCGCTGTAATTCTCGTCTTTCCGAAGTATAATGCGTTCTTAAAGATCTCTGTTAACATTCCGCCGAATTTGCAGTAGTAATGTCGAACGAGCGAAGCGCCGGGGCGCAATTGTTCAACGAGAAGATTAGGTCTCGATCTATCGTGGACCTATCAGGGCAGAGGGAAATAAGAGTGCGGAGGGCTTAGAAAATACTGTAGAGAAACTCTTCGAGAAGAGTCAGTGCAGAATGAGAAGATGATGATGAAGAAGAAGAAGAAGAAGAAGAAGAACGAGAAGAAGAACAGGGTGCAGGAAACTGGAAGGAAGGAGGTCCCGACCCGGTCTGGTCCTCGGTCTCGCAGACTCCTTGGCCTTGAGTCGGCGCAATGCTAGCAATGCAGGTGAACCACTCCGCTCCGTCTCGTTCTTTCATCCTTCCATTCGTTTCATGCCTTCCCTCTCTATCCTCATCTCCCTTTTTCCTTCAACACGACCCGCGCTGTGCACTCTTTCTTCTCTATCTTTTCGACTCGGCGTTCTGGCGCGTTACATCTTTCCTCACGGAGGCAACTTGCCTTATTCATCTTTTCTGTTCACTCTCTCTCCTTCGCAACGAGAAGGGTACGACGGCATACCACTCTCTCCTCGTCGTTCCTCCCGTGAGACGCCTTTCCTCGTCGTTGTCTCCTCTCTCACTCTAGCCGTCCTCCACGCGCCTTGTACGACATTTATATAGACGAAGCACACCATTATCGTCAAATTTCTTTATCACAGCATCGACGGGGCATGCGTCAGTGAACGGAGTCTATTACTCTCTCGCGATAGGCCAGAATCATCGATCATTTAACGCTCAATATATATTTATCGGGATAAAACATGGGAGGGCTGTAATCAGACGATCATCGATCGTCATATGAATTCCGTTGTAGTCTCGACATGTTACAGCCAACAACTTGCAATATCAATCTTCGGTGGAAAACAAACTATTTCTCGTACGTAAATGTCACGCTACCAGTTTCGGAAACTCCGATGGCAACTCTTGCGTTACGATGTTATGTTCTGTCGGTGTGGAGAGAGAGATATCGGTGCAATAATTCGCGAACGCGACGTAAAGACATAAGTAATAGAGGAGTCTCGGGAGAGGGAGAGAGTCCTTGCATAACGCACGAACCGTGACAATGTCAGGGACGCTCTCTGCTGTATATGTATGTGTTTCTCCTCAGGGACGCTCGACGGGAAACTCTCCTCGTCACGCTATAATTTTGACATCGATATGGCCTCGAGAACACGCCGACTCTTATACTCGATGTTTAACCCTTTCCAAGGTTGATGCTTACTTGACGAGCGCATTGCATCGCGATAGATAGGGAAAACGATGTCATCAACGAAGACGACTTCGCATTACAAAGTTGTATGCTTCAACGATGCTGCTTGAGGCGCAGCCGATAAAACGTTAGAGGATCGGAGTACTCTGATAACTCGAAAGAATTATACTTTTTTTTTTCTGTTTACCAACGTCGAGATCGAGTGCAATGTAACAGATAGGGATGGGAAAAGCTAGTAATCAGTTATCGAGCGATTTTACGCTCTCGAACACAAAGTTGCGGATGCGACAGTAATTTTGAACTGTGTATTTTCACGGGAGAGTTTGTAAACCGTACAGAGGCGAGGAACTCACAGAAGGACAGAAAGGAGGGGAACTAACGTCGTCGTAGCCAGTGGACGCGAGGGCACGAACGCGCGCGAGGCCGCATCAGCAGTCTCTCACTCGGGCGTCGATATAATTAGCTTGGAAATTGCGAACCGTCCACGGCAAGAATATATACGCGATACTGCTTCACAGCAAACTCCATACTAGTATAATACCTTGCTGCGCACACCGTTCCCCATTATCTCTCTCCGGATGGTTGTACAGCACGGTAGACCGAGTGAGAAACTCGAACGGCGAGGAAACCAGTAACAGGCGAGTACAGGGGCAGCACTCGTTACGAATTCAATCTACTCTGGCAAGTGGCGGGTGCAGTGAATTCGTCGTTGTTGTCGTGTGTTCGCGTTGACCGTAAACCGTCGAAATTACAAGCGAAACGAGGTAGAGATACACTACGGTCAGAGAAGCCCCCACCCGATGGCTATTCTCTCGCAGGTAAACCCAAACATACCGCAGAGCGATGTAATGATATTGCCGGCGCGGGAATCATCGAAGTTTAAAGTAAAGAACAAAAAAAAAAAAAAAAAAAAAACAACAACCTTGAAAAGCTTGCTGGCGAAACACGCGAAGTTCTTGCGATATCTACAAACAAGAGCAGCAAGTTAAGAGGCTTTGGTCTCTTCTGTAATGAGTAGAATCGTCTCACGGGTAAATGGACAGGATGCAACTATGTAATATCGAACGCTGGACATTACTGTTCGAGGAACGTCGATTAGAGATGATCGGACAGTAAAGGAGCCCCTCGTCTCTACAAACCGTGCAATTTTATAACATAAACCAAAGTATCGATTCCGAGAGTTCAAAAAAATATTAAAAAAATGAAAATTCATTTAAGATAAAAAAAAGTTCCAATTTTTGACAACGAGAATAAAGTTTAGTTATCGCGATGTAAGATCAACAGGAAGCTAACGATAAAGTTTCTCAGGGTATTCGTGAAAGCGACGAAAGAAAAAAAAAAGATATAAGTAAAGCAGGGAAATAAAGTAAAATGAAAGATTGCGACTCGGTGTTGGGCAAGAAGACGTCATCGAAACGACTCTCGAGGGCGAGGAACTTCGTCGTCGCGGAGACGGGGTCGGGGCTCCTCCGAAGGCACGCTGCGGGTCAGGTAGACACGCTGGAAGGTGAACGAAGGATGTTAGCCGTAAGAGAGTAAAGTGTATGAGAAGAAGAGGCCGAAGAAGAAGGAAGGAAGGAAGTAAGGGAAGGAAAGAGAGGGAAGGAGAGGTCCGGACGGCCACGCAGGTGAACGCGGATCGCACGTAGGTAGGTAGGTAGGTAGGCAGGCAGAAACGGGCATCCGAGAGACTCGTGAAATGCACGCGCACTCCTTCACGAGGGCAGGTCCTGCCGCCTCGTCTCTCTCTTGCCGATATGACGTAGCAGAGTTTTGCTCCGGGGATGAAAGGCAAAAGTAAGACGGCGACAGAGATTCCGACACGAGGAAAGCAAGAAGATGAGAGAAGAAGAAGAAGATGAAGAAGAAGAAGAAGAAGGTTAGCAATAAGCGAGAAGAAGCCGATGAGATGAGGGAAAGAGAGAAAAGGTGTGTGTTGGCCAGAAGGATCCAGCAGCAAGAGAGGCACACCGGGCAAAGGCAGCAGCGACAGCGGCGAAGAAGAAGATGGTTAGGCGGCGGGAAGGGAGGGGGCGTGGGTCGTAGACAGTTGAAGGGCCGCGGCCAAGGTGAGGTGAGAGCCGAAGCGAGAGTAAGCAAGAGAACACGACGAGGAAAGGAGAGGATTGAGAAAAAGGAGATTCACGTGGAAGTGAAGAGAACTGCAAAAGTGAGAAAGAGCCAAAGAGATATAAACCGAGAAGAGAGGAGAGAACGGGGGGCAAAGCACTTTTGCCTTTGTCCGAGACGATGTTTCTCGGATGCGAGGAGAGCACAAGGCGAGAGGAACGCTGAAGGGGGCGAGAGGACGGACCATCGAAGGTGGGACCACCTTATAGTTTCTCCTCATCTTCCACCTTCGATACGCGTTACCCCCGGGTCTCCTCTACTTCTGTTACGCATTTGCGAAACCGTACCTCCTGCCAAAGGGATTGAGTTCCCCGTCTTGCCGTTCGTGTCATCGTCACGGAGACATGCTACGCTAGACGTGAAAACGGAGCCACGTGAGGTATTCTTCTTTTATTTTTTTCTTTTAACGTACCATTTACGTTGCAAATCGTTAAGTCTCTACGCACGAGCGCCTCGTCTAACAAGATTTCAGAATTTGCCTCGATCCTCAAACCGTTCGAATGGCAACAAAACATTTTCGCAATGCACAAAAAATCTGAAAATATTTACCGAACTCACTTGGGTTCTAATCTTTATCATCGCAGAAAAAAAAAAAAAAAACTACGAAAATATGTAATTTACTTTTGACATAGAAAAGCAATTAGTTGTGAAAAACATCGAGGAATCGTCGGTTCTTCTTTTTGATCGAAGTTTTGAATGAAATGGCGCAGATTGCGGGAACACGTGCTTAAGGTTTCACAGTTGTACGTACAGAGGAGAGGTATATGTAGACTTACAATGGGTTTATAGCATCGGACAGCAGGCCGTAGCAGTGGTTATACGAGGCCGGGTTTGACTCAATTCCCACGATAGGTACGTCACACACGCGGAGGGCTTCCCAATGGCTATACACCTCATCTGTGCTATATTTATACATATATATAGAACCGTGTTGGCTGGATGGCTTGTTCTGTGACGTTGCTAAAAGCCGCAGCCGGCCGCATGGGACAGACGGGAAGCTTCTAGAGTCGGGGGGCTAACTCTCCAAGTGGTTAGCCTATAGGTTTCCCTACAGATATATACATAATTCCGTGCTACTCGGCTAGTTCTCTGCTACTCGTGGTCGATCGATCCTGTGGTTCACTGCAACGGCCACTCCTACCCCCCGAAAAAGCATATGGCTTGTGCACAACGCGGCAAATACTCTGTCGCATTTGATTGCGGAGAAAAACCATCGAATTGAAGCTCTCAGAAGGACGTAGCGCCCAGAAGTACGAGAAAATGAATTAATTTCTCTCGCAGAGTTATATCGTGCGTAAACGATGTGGAAAATGGCAATTACGCCACGGAGTTTCAAACGAGTGCCAGTCATTTCGGGGAGAGCGAAAAAAAAAAAAGAAAAAATTGAACATTAAAAAAAATGAATTGTGGAATGAGAAGGGAACGAGAGAAGAGCGAAGCTAGCCATCTGCTCTCGTTGGTCCGAGTCCACTCCCAACCACGTAATTGCTCTCTTCGGATTTCGGAGCCCGACGTGAACGCCCACCGAATGCTCGGGGTCTTTCGTTTTGCGAGTATAGACCGTAGCAGATTTTTTTCTTTTTCGTTTCTGTAGTTAGAGAGATAGAGACGAAAGAAGGTAGATGAAGCTGCGAGAGACTATCTCCCGAAGGAGAGATCTAATACCGCTCGATGCCAATAATATAGAATAGAAAAAAACCTAACTGCTCGACGAAGAAAAAGATAAAGAAGAATCCCGCTGGGATAAAGAGGTCTCCAGAGGTCAGAGAAGGAGGAGAGATGCCCGCGCGCGCTCTGGGGATAACCGAGAAGAGAACGGATTCAGCAAAAATGTTGAGGAAAAACTCTAATAAATTCATTTCTATACCGCCAATTTAATTAATTGACGTACTTCTTGGTACTCGTATAAACGCAAAAAAAAAAAAAAGATGAAAAAAATAAAATAAACGAATGGAGAGAAAAAGAATCAAATGAAAATCGGAGGGCGAAACGAAGAAGCGGAGATATCATTCCGACCCAATTATGCAATCTCGAGTGAAAGCCAACCAAAGGTTCATCCATCTCTCCCACACTCAGCAATAAAATATCGTATAATCTCTGTCTCTATCTCCACGCTTTGCGGGGGTAAGAGGGATTAGAGTCGCGAATAACTACCGTGGTTTCCTAGGTGCTCTTTGAAATATTTCACGAGTCTCCGGACGACCCGCAGAGATTTTTTTCTTCTTCTTTATCTCCGCTTTGAAACGCTGCTCGGGCGAAATTTCTTGTTAGTCGCGCTTTTTTTTCTTTTTCTTTTTTTTCTTTCTTTCAAGAGCATACGTACATAGCTACGGGTACACTTCACAGTGTGTTTGTATCCCGGTAGTTTTACCTGAGGAGAATGGAGACATTGAAGAAGTGGTAGGCGAGGAGCAAATAAAGAAGAATGGTAGCTCGGTCAGTGATAGAGAAGGAAAAAGCATGAAAACTCGGAGAATAATGAAGAAGCCTGTTGTCTTGTGCGATCCTTCGGCTCGGCTTTCGGGAAGCGTGGAAGGCGATTGGAGCCGAGAAGCTTAGAGTAAAATTTGTTTAGGTCGCGGTTCCCTAAATAGCGGTACTTTTGAGGGTCTTCCCGTAGGTCCAAGCCGCGTAAATTCGTTCCTTCTTTTCTTCGTTACTATATATCCAACTAACTATACTATCTCGGTTCGGTTCGTTCGTATACGATGAGCCGCACGAATCAACCCGGGTGCTCGCGAGCGCGACCGGGCGAGAGAGCGAGCGCGCGCGCGCGCGCACGTCGGCTATACGAGTTTCTCAGGCAGGTCAGTGAAACTGCGCCGTCAAGTTGAAGGCCAACACCCCCACAATGCATCGGCCGAGAGAGCACCCGCGCGAGCGGTGCGCGCCACGCCGGTCGGGGAATCCCCACTACTCTCGAAGCGCCTCCGCCAACTACCACGTGACACAAACCACGAGAGTTCGCTCTGTCTCTTTCGATCTCTGTCTCATTTTCTCTGTCCCTCTGCAGGCAGAGAGGCTACTAACGCGCACCACCGCGACGACGAACCCAAAGGGAACGGAGAAACGAACGACGAAGAGAACTACGGACAGATACGAGCGTCAGTTCGTTCGTCCCCATACGACCTGCCCCCCCCTCCCTCTCTTCCCGTCGCCTACCTCCGCCTCGACATCCGAGGAAACTACGAGGCTATAACTCGATCCTTCGAGAGAGATTATTCGTATGATGTCATTGACGGGAATTTGGTTGGTTATTGTCGTGTGAAAAGAATACTTTGTAAAAATCTTATACATTTAATGATTGGACTTGAAAAAAAAAATTTGTTCCGAAGGTTAAATTAAGATATTACATGATTTATTTTTGTATGATGTTTCTTCCGTTTCCCAGAATTACCCGTTTCAAAAATTATTGATTTAGCAAAAAAAAAATGTTTTTTTCGAGATTTTATAATTAAAAAAAATATATAAATATTTATTATGCGCCGCAAGATTTTTCGTGGTACACACGTTTAGAACGAACGATAGATCCATAGAACGAGTAATAGAAATGCAATAAAATAAAATACATGAAAAATTATATAAATGAATAAGACGAATGGGTCACAGAACAGCAGCAATTAAACTGATTATACTGCAGCATACATAGTCTAAATTGAACAGAAATAAAATTAGTACAATTGCATTGATTTTCCAGCTTTCGATACTGATTTTTTTTTTCTTTTCGCTACTCGTGTTCGCTGCGTCAGTAACGAAGTTAACTATGTACGTCGCGCGGGGTCTTTTTTTCCGTTGCCTCGTGTCGACCCTGACACAAGCTTCCACGGTGTTGGGAGTTTTAGCGAGATGATGGAAGGCGTTTTGCGCACATTGAGAGCAACACAACGTTGTGGCTATAGGAGCCGGCAGAAGCAGCAGCAAAAGCAGGCACTTCGTGGCGATCGATTTCCGTGACCTCGCCAAGGAGGCGACGACCGTCGGCCGCGCTGCCCGACGTCGTCGCCGCCGTCGCCGCGGGACCTCGGAATCTCGTTCTCTACGTACAAGCAATATATACCCCTCTCTCCTCTCCTCTCGCCAACATCGCTTCAGTATGCACGCAAAGACCTGATAAAAGAGAGGCACTTCCACCTCCCTCCATTCTTCGCCGCTCCGGGTACACATCCATTACTCTTTCGGTTTTATCTATTTCCTGCATTTCCGTTTTCTCATCTATCGGCAACCCCACTACCCTCACACTCTCGGAAGAGTCCTTGACTTCCCCGCATTATCCTCGACTCCGTTTTTTTTTTCTTTTTTTTTTTTTTTATTACAGCATATAAAATAAGAAAATTTTCCAACTGATTTATTCTTTCACGCGATTCTCGGGAGACTTCGATATCGGAAGACGATAAATACGTTTGTTTCTTTATCTTTTTGAATTCTTAAATTTTTCATTTCTCGTATGGGGACTTTTCTATCATTCTCTCTGCGACGGTAGCCCGTTCTCTCTCTCCTGCTCTCTCTCGAAGGCAAGAAATTCCAGCTCCGCAAATAGATCGATGACACTCGGCCGAGCAATCTCTCGTGGGGCTCGCTCGCGCGCGCGGACCCGTGGCTCGCTCTCGTCGCGGCCGCCTCGATGTATATAAGTGCGTGAAACGCGAATGCGTGAGAGTGCAACACGCGCAACCAGTGAGAGAGATTTTCTGCTGTCTGGCTTCGTTCTCGTATTCTCGAATATGTGTGGGGACTTTGCCTATAGTAATATACAAACGATATTCTACCGAGACTTGTGTATATTTCACCTCGTAGTAGTACCCAAGATACGCGCTGGCAGACTGCACATTCAGCTATACCTACTCGTTGGATTCCACTGTATACCCCGCGAGGGCTCCTGTTGTAGTCGTTACCATCACGAAATGCAAGAGTCGTGGTAAGCGAACGCTTGTAAGAAGCGAATAACCGAGGCGAATAAAGTGCGTGAGAGCAAGAAGAATCGCGGAGAAAGAGAAGACGGGAGGGGTGTCTCTTCTGAAATAACCGGGCGCGCGCGCGCGCGCGCGGGATGAGGTGCAATGTACGCACGCATGCATGCACGTCCGTCCGTCCGTCCGTCCGTTGGTACGTCCGTTCGCTCGCATCACACGCACTTCTCGCTAAGCTCAACGGGCGAACTCTGCTAGGTTTCTCCGACCGCGGTGCGGGGCTCTCGCTTTTGCTGCTCGCTTTTATCACTTCGCCTTGCAGTCGCGTTGCCGCTGCTGCTGCTGTTGCACTCGCGTCGCGGTCTTCGCACCGACGAGAATGGCAGTGGGGGTCACACTATATTAAGATTGAACTCGACTGACACTGCGACTTTTAAGAGACGGCATATACTTCTTCCATAGAACATTGTTGCAGTCGGAGTAACCGTAGTTGACATTTTTTTTACGATTAAAATTCGATTTCATTTCGTTTTTTTCCAATTTTTTTTTTTTTTCGATAATCCATGACGTTGTCGATATAACAAGTTAAATGCATTAGAAATAATGATTTTTCATCAATTAAAGTTAAGGGTGCGTAGTTATTAAATGAAATAAAAAAAAGAAATTAATTATAATCAATTATTTATTATTACTGCGTTACTTAATTAATGCAATTTTTTTTTAGTTTTTTTTTAATGTAATCCATTTAAATAATATGTTCGAAAAAAAATTTCCGAGAGCGAAGATCGAGAATGAGAAACCGCTCCGAAGATCGTTGTGCGTTACATGGTTTTTCATGATAATAAAAAGGTAACCTATTATCGTTAGCATGGTAATCATCATCTATCAGATGTAACGTTAAAGACGGTGTGAAAAAAAAAGAGTTTGTTGGGCATCATTCGTAGCAGAGAATAGGCATAGTGGGGGTCACACTATATTAAGATTGAACTCGACTGACACTGTGAATGTCCGCGAAGAGTGACTGGTCCTCTAACACTCTCTGGTTCTGCGCCTCTGTCTTTCTCTCGTCTCATCTTCGTCGTCGTCGTCGTCGCACACCCCCCCAGAAGAAACGGCGCGATACTTCGACCCGAACATTCTGCACGCGGTACTTACCTAACTACGCATCTACAGTGAGAGAGTTCTCTTTCTCTAAATCGCTTTCTTCGTCTCCGAACGAGAAACGTCGCGTGTCCCGCGATGAGCTCACCGTTTCGTCCGAACTTCTCAACGCCACGAGGAATATAACATCTAACCGGTGCGCAGCATCCGCGTGAGGCTACTACTCCTCTTCTAGGTTCAGTGTGCTAAGTTAGCGCGTATTAATAAACCCGACCACTGACCTGACTCACTATAAACGCGTATCACAAACTATGGGACGCTGTATTATTCATATCATTAGCATAATCCTATGGTAGTCATAAATTATAATAAAAAAAAAAGAATTAATCTCATCGCGGTTGGTTTTTGCAGCACGTTTACACAATTCATCGGAACTCCGAAGTATCCTTACGATTTTAGTAAAACATATAACTCATTATCATTGTTATCGTAACGGAGTAATAAGTTGTGTATTCATAATCTCGTGAGAGAGATTTATTAACTCTCTATGGTTATACTGCGCGGTTACGTTGCCCCATGATAATTTTCTATGAGCGTAACATTTGCTCGGTAAGAGCGCGAGAGAAAGGGAGATAGAGATGAACAGTGCTTCTGTCAGCACAGAGATAGTTGGATTGCCTTAAGAAGCGCACTATAAATAGTGAGTGGTCTATGAATAGACGAGAGAGGAGTGTACCGCGCGCGCTTGCGAACTATCGTGTGCCACGGAACACGAGTGTCGAGGAGTGCGTCGCGTACAAATCCACGCTGTAATAATACCACCGCATAGTACACTCGATTATACCGACTATATTGTAGATTGTACGTATCGCGACACCGTCCCGCAACAAAACATCACAGATGCGTAGCAAAGAGCTGTACGAAACTTCGTATTGTATTGTCGTTGGTCATGGATCGTGTGTTATCTAATTAATGGAAAATTGTGATCGATACATTTTTTTTATTCATTAATCGATCATTTTTTCCGCAATTTTCAACATTACGGAAATTTATCGTATTATTAATTTAATGCCGGTTTTGTTTCGATCGATTTTTTTTTTTTTTTTTTTTTTTTCGATTTTGGGCGATCGACAATCTTTCGGACAAATTTTACGATATTTTGCGAGGGCTATTGGTCAATTCGATGAAGAAAATATACAAGGTTGACCAAGAAACGAGTGTACGTAACCGTATGTATAAAATACGAAATGAAAGTTACCGAACGACTTCGACAATGCGAGTCCGGGAGGGGGAGGAGGGAGTCTACGGGTGTACCTCCTATACGCGGTATATTACTAACAGGAATATAATTCGAGACAATTCGCGTACAGGGATCGAGTAGTGGCACACATGAACGGGGACAATGGACCTCCGTCTCTCTTTCGCTCGTCGCCCACTTCTACGCGGTTGTGCTTTCGCTCTCCGTATAGCTTAATCTGTACGGTCTCTCGCCTCACGTTTATACACTTCGAACCGTTGCAACTAGCTGCATTTCGTCTGACTCACGGCGAAAGCTCGACCGGTTAACCGGAAATTTCATGCTCTTAGCTTTCGTCACTTCTAAGAACGCTCGACGGCCTTTCGAAAATAATTATTACCGCAAATGTAACCGAATTAATAAAAATTAATAAACATTTTTCTTGTACGACTGAACGAGAGGCTCGCATATTCCTTTCATCGAATTCATCATTCTGTCCCGCGATCTTTTGAATAGAATTCGATAATCATAATGCTTTCTCCCCTTTGCTCCCCCTAATTTTTATTCCTCCTGAGCGCCGATGAATTCGCGGTCCTGTGAACGTTATCCCGTCGAGTTCCTTGTCGTCGCCTTCGGAAACCGAGGATAGGAGTCCCAAAGCACATAGTCTCACACATTACGCTACTCACGATGAAATTCGAGGCCGGGCTGTGCACTCGCCGGAGAGAGCCCCCCGAGGGTTACGCGGGGATCGTGAACGGTTTGTACTCGCGCGCGTCTCTCTCTCGTTCTGTCTCTCCACCATTCGCAGACTCCGTTCGGGGTCTTTGTTCGAAACGCGCCGAGAGACTCGATTCCCTCTCATATCCACGCAGAGTTCTTTTATTCGCTCTCAATCTCTTTTCTCTTTTATTTACTCGCCGTCCCGCTCTGGCAACGGCGTTCTCGACGACAGTCTGGCAATGACGTACTCTTTCTACTTTGCCCCCTTCCCACACTCGAAAATTATTATTTTCTTTTTTTTTTTCGTTCTTTCTCTACATACGCGGGGCCCACGATATACATATATACTATATTATAATATTCGTATGCTAAGTTAAAATTATATATACGTAATTGCTCCCGTTGTGAGAAATATAAACGCGGTGAACACAGAGACGAGAGTAACTCGTTCGTTGCGCAATATAATGCGCGGTATTGAAGATTTTTCTATAGTGTCTACGAGGGGAGTTTTTGGAAAGGTAGGGAGGGGAGAGACTAAGTTCGTAACAGCCAAGTTCTTCAATTCTTTTTCTTCTCCCTCGTTTTTTTTTTTTTTTTTCGAATGCACGAACACTGAGGAGCCTTTACCCCACGCGATTTTAATTTTAATTCATCCTCCGTCGCGATTCTCAAACGTTTTAGACGCGTCCACAGCAGCAGCTGCTTCTTGTCGTCGCGTTGGCCGATAGCACGTGCTTTTTTTTTGTTTTTCTTTCTTTTTTTTTTCGCGAGACGTAATACGCGCTTGTTAGCGAAATATCATCTTGCAGGAAACTATTAATATGTATTTATCATAAAAAAATGTTTTCAATTTAATCTCAATGTGATTTGAGTAAAAAAAAATGTGTATATGTCGCAAAGAGATTCGATGAAGAAAATAGAACGCGTGGGCGACGCGAGTGAAGGAAAAAAAAGCGTCGTATTTTCAACAAGGCCGAGCGACTTGCACTGTCGCAGTCCGAGAGAATTATTAAAATACGAACGAAGAGCGTGGCGTGTATTATAGTATATAAGAGAGTGCGCCCGGAGATGGAAGGCGTGCAACGCGACACGATAGCGATTATCGCGTCTCCTCGAAGAACGGGCGCGCGCCCGCGCGCAAGAGCTCGCGAACCACGCAAAACGAGAAGTGAGAAAAACGAAAGGGAGAAAGAAACGGATATTGTGAGAGAAAGAGAAGGCTGGGAGGTTTCGGAGCAAATTTACGATCGTAAAGCCAGCATGAGGCGGCGAAGCCAAGTATGCCGGAGTCGGCCCCAACACTGGGCTATATGTGCTTTTGCCGCTGCCGCTGGCGCGCGCGCGCCCGTCCTCGTCGTTGTCGCGCGTTAACGGCGAAACGCGTATAACGCTGTTCCGCGGAGTTCATTCAGTTTTTTCCCCACTGACTAAGCTCATGACTCGCAACTTACCGCAGCAGCGAAGCTTCCAACAAAATATTTCTATCGCTAACAGGAGATCTAACTAATTAAATATTTGTTTTTTTTTTTTTTTTTTCATTAAAAAAAAAATTCAGTTTAAATTATAAGTGGTCCTCTTGTTTTTAAATTTCCGCGTTGCATAATGGATAATTAATTTAAAAATATATTAAAAAATTGTATTCCGTAGTTTTACGGTCCAAAGACGTAATTGCGAGACGCCAAACATTCTGAATTAGAAAGGAGAATTTCAAGGCTCCCTTGGGAAAGAGTGTGGAAGATCGAGGTCGTTTCCTTTTCTTTTAATAGATTAATTTACAAAGTGTCAAATGAAATGGTATAATGTCGGTCTCATTAATACTTGTGTCCTTTACGAATATTTTACGCGGTCTATAGTTCATGCATTTTCACACACTTACGAGTCGCGATTGTGCGGAAACTTAGAAGCGCGAGACTGTGGTGAATTGAGCAATAGAAACGAAATTTGAGAAGCTCGTCGAGCAATCATGAGACAGCTGCAGGTTTCGAGCAGAGATCGGTAGGCAATGGGCAGCGATTCACGGCGATCAAAATTTTTTCTATCGCCCACTACAGCTTCGTAGTAAAAACAACAAAAAAAATATGCAACGCAATCCATTCCATTGGCTCGTACGCGGCATCGTTTTCATTCATCGCGCAGTGAAAGAACCGAAATCAACGATAAAACAAAAGGAGGCCACGAGGCAGCGAAGAAGTCGCACGCGAGTTATCGAGTTATCGATAAGCACCGGAGGTCTCTTTGCCTCTCAAATCGAAAAAGCGAGGAAACCCAATGGAGGAAAACCTTGGAATACGTTTCTCCGTATCCTATTCTCCGACGTCACGAACTATTGATCGCAATAACGTTTCCAAATCCCCGCGATCATTACGTGTCCAACGATTACCAAGTATAGAAAACGAAATTGTCACGAAAGATAGAAATATCGAGAACAGAGAGAGATTTCGATCGTCTCCGTTGGTTTCGTGCGCAAACGCTCTTCGCGCCACTGCGTTCTATCCTCCGATGACGTCTCTCCGTTTTCGCATTTCGCTCCTCGCGAAAAAAAAAAAAAAAAAAAAACCCAAACGCAATGACGCAGTTTGCAATACGCAAATTCCATGTCTCGAATCTCGGAGCGATATCTCGATTTAATTTTTCTGTCCAAATTGAGGGATTAATCGGAATTATTTTAAAGCGCAATTAATCACACGTCATCGTATGACGGACAGAGGGACGTGAGGGCGGATAAAGCGATATTCATAGATAATAATACCACCTATGGTTACGCGCGTAAATGATTGGAGCTCATGCCTGCGAGATATTGTTGTAGGTACAGTGGGTTGGCAGTGATGCAGAGGTAAATTCAGAGGTAACTCTCGCGCGCTCTCTCGACCCCACGTTGAGCGATAGTCGCGAAATTGAATTAATTAATCGCGAAGCGCGCGCGCGCGTGGTTATCCACCTCTCCCAATCTATTCCAACGTTTGCAACGCTCTCGATAGCGGAGAGATAGAGAGAAGCTGTTTCAAGCTGCGGAGAGGTAGACAATCACAGGCATTTGCACACAAACACACAAACGCTCACAAGTATACGTATACATGAAGAATATATACCGCAATGTGTGACACGTGTGAGCCGCGCGCGACGGTTACGCGTTATCGATCACGCGCACGCCAAGGGTGAGGCCCTACGTACTTACTATCGCGACGAGCGCCGGATAGTATTGACCTAACAGTGAATCATTCCGTATTATACATCGCGGTACCATGTATGCTTTTCTTTTTTTTTTATCGAGACATCGTCAAACAACGGAGATAAATAACTTAATGTTATATGTCACAATGAAATCTGTAATCTACTTTCACCCCGAACTCCCCCTTCGAAAATTATGGTCGTTGCACATGAAATAATAATAATAGTAATAATAGTAATAACAATTTTTTTTTTTTTTTTTTCGGTGACGATAGTAGGCTATCGATGGCTAAATGCAATATATTTTTTACCGAATATCCGAAATACGTTTTTCGATCGTCACACAGCTATATATAAGCGCGCGAAAGGGCGCAGTAGATTTGTTCGAAATATATGTACGTATACAGACGTGAGAGAAGTAGAAAATAATTTTCGGTTTATCCAGCGCACCGAATAATCGCTAATTATATCTGGCGGTATCAATTCCTCCGATAATCGATCGTCTCCCCTCCCCGCACACAACCCCTTCTCTATAGCAGAGCGCAGAGCGAGACTACTATAGTACTATACTACTATAGTCTCGTTGCGGTATTAATTAATCGAGTGTCGCTGGCGACATTGGGAAAACCACGGATTCCCGTTGACGATTGTGCGCCTGCATCATAATTAGGTTGAAGTTTGCACCACCAACGTTTAATTAATCGTCTATGTTGCGCTGTTAGTATAGAGACTATGATAGGATTTTGCGGCATATCATTATTTTTTTTTTTATTTTTTATTTTTTTTTTTTATTGTAGTTTAGATGACGAACGGCGCCAAAAAGGCGGCCGACGCTGCTCTTCGACCGGAGATGATCCTTTTCTCTTTTTGCCGAGCGGCAAGCAGAAGCAGAAGCGGCACAACTCGATGGTCGGTTCTTCCCGCGCGCGAGCGCAAGTTCGCGTTCTCTTTTTTATTCTCTTTTATCCCTCTTGCCTCTCTGTTTCGCACGGCTGTTTCTCCCGCTGGCGGGTTCGCCTTCGTGGAAAGGAGGCGAGTGAGGTTCGACGAACCGGGCGGCTCGCGATGAGAGAATCCAGAGGGAACGAGAAAGAACGAGAGAGCGAGAAAGACGCGCGGGTGAACGATAACGACAGAACTAAGAGACGGAGAGAACCTCTACTCCATAAAGTACGTGTTTTCAACCCGCAGTCGAAGAAATATACTACATCGTTGTACTATATATATATATACACACGAACTTGTATACTAAACATCGACATAGTAGCTGTATAGCTATGGGAATTAATTAAATTAGCTGCTCGAATTTTTCATGAATTTATATATAACTGCGTCGCGACGATGGAATCCCGGTGTGTAAGTAAAAAAAAACAGATGTTCGCCGCACGAAACGAAAAGATCGATATTCATTGACTAACCCTCTTACTCATGGTCTCTGAAAGGCCGAAGAAGAAAGACCGCGAAGGAAAGCCGGATTAGCACGTGGTACGCCAATGGTTTCCATGGGAACTCCTTCACAGGAACATCGGAGAAAGAGCCCCGAACCATTAACCAATCCCCTCTATTCGTACGTGCCGAGCAACTAAAATCCCAGCAGCTCGTTTTTCTTTTCAACCTGCGATCGTCGTTCATTTTCGACGTTGACACGCGTCAAATAAGTGGCGAAAAATGAAAGTGAACATTGGCGGTTTGTTTGAGAGAAAATTGCATCCACCCCACCAGGGGTTCGTGTGTTCGGCAAATATTGGTCATTACTATTAATTTGTTGCGTGTTTATTTTTGAAAAAATATTTTTTTTTTTGTTACTTTATCTGCTGAATTGAAATTCCGTTCGTCACCGATCGATTTTTTTTTACTCGAAAAATTATTTTTTTTATTTATTTTTTTTATATCGCAATGTATAGGTTTTACAAAAAATGTTGAATCGTTCATCGATTCGCCGTTGTCGAAGGGAAACAATTGAATTTCTTTGTATACGCGTATAATGCTTTTTTGCACCCGTCTCGTGCGCCCCAAAGTTTCATGGTTGCCTTCGCGACTCAATTCTCCGTAGTAGGTACGCATTACATATAACAGCATCGAGAAAAGTAGAGTTCCATTCGTAGGAAAAGAAGCGTCGCCGTGGGATGAGACGACTGAGCAGAAAGACTGAATAGAGGATTCGTGAAGCAGAAGGGATCTTGTATAGCTGCGCCTACACGGGGCAGTCGACAGCGAGAGCGAAGAGGCCCTCGTTAAATCTTCGCGTCTATTGAGACGAACTGTCCTCTCTCTTCGCCACGGTGACTATGAAGTAAAATGTTATTTCTTTTTTTTTTTCGCTACGGTACGTCGAGGAAAATCTTACTTACGCTCCGACAACTCTATTATACTCGTAGTACATAAATTCTTATTTTATGTACCCACTAGACTCGTCTCGAATCCACTACTTTCTTTAACGCGATCGAAAATAATATACAACAAAGCCTCGCGTACCAATAAATTCGAGAATATTCAAGACTGCAAAAAATGCGAAAAAAAAAAAAAAAAAAAATGCGTCTGCCACGCCTTACATTACAATAATTCGTTCAGATATTCTCGCCTCGCTACCATATACCGACGAAGGATTAGCGGACAAACAAAAAAAAGATTAACGCAAAAAACAAGACAAAGTGTGATGAACGGTGGCAAAAAAAAATAAAACACGCGATCTCGAGGCGAGTCGCGCGAACTTTGTCGATTAAGAAATCACCGGTGATATAATCGTATTTAATGTCGTTCTCGCGGATGTGTGTCGAATCGAAAAGCGAATTTATGTGAATATATCACAGTCGCGGATTCGGATGACGAGAAATCAAAAAACTTCGAGTTCGCGCCGTTATTGTAAAGATACAAAAATGTTTTCTTTCCTCAATTCCCTATCATTATTTTTCGTAATTTCACAACAAAAAAAAAAATTATTAATTTTTTAAATGTTTTTCGTAACATTAACGAGAAAAGACTTTGCGGACGTTTTGGACAAACGAAGTTTATTAAAAGTACAAAGACGATGTGTAAAGAGAGCGAAGTCTGCAATGTTTGCTGAAATTCAGTTCGCGTAGTTTCAAGTATCGTAACACCGAGAGCTAAATACGTCGGTAAAGAGGGAGTGGGTACAGCGCCAAGAGCACGCAATATGCATTACATACAGTGTAAAGTCTTCAAACGCGCGACCGTGTGGTGTGTTCGGAGTAAACCCCTCGGCGGATCTCACATTGTACCCCGCAAGAGCCCAAGGAACGCTCGAGGCGCATAAATAATTCTCGGATTAACGCGTGCGATCGGGTGCAACATAACCTTCTCTCTACCCTATAGCCCTTTACACGAGGCAACGGCAGCTGGAGCCTCTTATGTGCCTCTCCTTCGAGAAGCAATTAAAGCGTATGCGCGTGAACGTGACTACGAGTCGATAAAGAGGGCTTCGGCAAAATGTTCGCGTTCATTAGTCATTAATTTTACACGCCTATCGCTAATGTGTATACTCGGTGGGCAGGTGGAAAAAACAAATACGTCGGTTGTTAATAATTCAAACGGGAGATTTGAACAAATTGTAAAGCGGACAGAAAGATCGCGTGACTATGAGGCAAATGATCTATTTTTTTTTAAACACTCCTCTACACGATATTCATAACTTTCTGATTTTACAGGCGAGATATGAACTTTTTTTTTACGTAAGCTGTTAACACATCGAATATAGAGAAATTACATGGGGGTTTCGACCGAAGAATTACTTTGATCGATTTTTTTTTTTTTTTAGTTACGTAAAACAATTCGATTTCGCTGCAAACAAGTTGAGCCAAAAAAAATACCGAGCAGCCAAAGTATATCGAAATGCGTTCGGAATTGAAAAAAAATCGTATTCCCGATTTTCTAGACTCGAACGGTAACGCGAACTACGATTTCTCGAATGATTATAATCTATCGACGAATAAGATTTTTTTCACGAGATACGAATGCTAAAATAAATTCTGTGGGCCACATTTGCCTTCGGTTCGCCTCGACTCGCTTTCTGTTTGCCGCGGCGGTTCCCTACCTACATACACTGGCGCTATATACACCGAGAAAACGAGGGGGATCGATAGCGAAAGGCCGAGGCATCACGAGAGACCGTTCTCAGGGCGCCCGCCTCTCTCGGTTGGGCCAAAGTGGCGAAACGGAGCGTCGAAGGAGAGACGTTCGGGGGTTATCCTTGAATTCCTTGCGAAACGCGAGTGGTCCCCGGCATCGTCGTCGTTGTCGTCGTCGTCGTCGTCTTCGTCGCAGAGAGAACCTCGACGAACTCTCTTTGCAAATCCCCTTTCCCCCCCGTCGTTTCTCGATCCCACGCGCTTGCGTCGAGATACATGTAATTCTGTATCTATACGTATCGAATACGTGTTACGCTACTTCGTATGTACTATATATCCTCGATAAGTGTGCCTTATACGCTGATGCCAAAACCGAATCTCATTTTTCGCCGATACACTTTCTCGGAATTGACCATTTCCTGAAATCCGTCGATGACCTCGGTTCCGATCGGACAGAAACGAATATAATAAAAAAAAATCCTACGATCTTTTGCCGGGGGATACGCCAGACGGGAATATTACGTATCAATATCGTATCACAATCGCAATTATTATCTCTATTATATTTTTTTCGTCAGAATTTTTTTTTTTTTTTTTTTCGTAATTTTCGCTACATTAACTTTTTTTTTGTTGTTTTCCATCGAAAGAAAGGACTCGTCCCACTGCATCGAGAGAACAATATAGGACGATGTATCGGTAAGGCGAGAAAAGAAAGTCGACAAAAATGAGTTGCATTATCGGTATACGCGCGTGTAATTTGCTATCGTAAACCGTCGGATATTTCGTTGCGTTAAATTTCATCGAACGTCGTACCCCAGTGATTGGCCGAAGAAAGATTCTCTGGATGAAAGGAGATGCGAAGGAATGCCAATAACGTACATTGGCAAAGGTCCATTCCTTCGCGTCTTTCGGGTCTCCGCGGCGTCGTGCACCGATCCAATATCGAGTCTTTTCTCTCCGTCTCTTTCTCCTCGATGTGCGATATATACGCAACGGAGAAGCAGAAACACCGAGAGAGCAGCGTCGCCGAGGCGAGCGCACAAGCTGCGGGAAAGCATTTCGCTTCGATGGCCCCGAGGAGGTTTGTGCGATGCTCTCCGCGGCACACGCAACCACGCGACGTTTTCGTTCACCGATGCGGTCTCTGCAGTTCGTTGCGCAGCCGGGGCACTGGCTGAGAAACGAAATGAGAGGTTTTGTTGTGTCCGAGGAGTCGATGAGACTGCATTTTTGTCCCGAGCTTCTACAACGCTACGAACTCGCGCGCGCGCGCGCCACACGGAGAACGAAGTTTAAAGAAAGATAAAATACGCCCAATGGCACTTGCGATGGCAAAGTGAGACTTTAGCCATTTTCTTCGCTTCTTCTCACGATCATCGTTGCCTCATCTACTCTCATCGTTACCAGTTAAAAATTTCTTTAAATAAAATAAAATTTTTATCCTATTCATTTGCCGATCAAACATCGAAAAATCTGAATAAAATCAATTTTTTAACCTCATTCTCTGTAATAACGTTGATTTCATTTCTCACTCCGTTCAAAGCGGAAACCGCACATATGATTTCCTAATTCTAAATCAACTTAGCGAAAACGTTGTTTCCAATTGTTTTGGTATTAAGCGCGTATACGACAACGAAAACATGGATGAAATGTTTGTGATACGCATGCGCATTCCAGAGAGTAGTCGTAAGCCAATTATGAACTCAGCTTAAGTATATACTACAACGTATAAGCTTGTTGCACTCCCGGTGCCTGGATGCACCAGCAGCAGCAGCAGCAGCAGCAGCAGCAGAACAGAACAGAACAGAAGAGGGGCCCGCCGGCGTGTTGTCGGTCGCGCATCCCACCCGTGGTTTCCGCCGGCCTTGGAGCCACTGAACCACTCCGTGGTTCAACGATTCGATGTCGCAGTGGTTCCCAACGGAGGTTCACTCGCTCGCGAAGCTCATTCTTTGATGCTTCACGAATTCTATCCTCTTATTATTATTATTTCTCTTCTTCTTCGTCTTCGTCTTCGTCTTCGTCTTCTTCTGTTCTGTACAGTTCTGTTCTGCACTGCACGCGCTCCGGCAAACTATTGCACTTCAACAGACTTTTATCCGCCGATTGCACACACAGTCTGCACTCGAAGGCTCACAGACGTTGCACGTGGGCGAATATCAAGACGCTTGGCGACCGTACGCGTGCGACATAAGTAAAAGGCCTTCGAGGCTTCGGATCCACGGAAAAACAGTTCGGCAGGTGATAGCTGGAGAGAGTTTAGATAGGCGTATTTGTGTTACCGCCGCGTGCGCGCGAACGAATGAGAGAACGAGAGAGGCAACGACGATAAGAAATAAACGTTATGCGTACTATTAGTTTTATCGAGCGGCGCGGACCTCACCCGAGAACGGGGGACGCCTCGTGTTCGCGTTAAGAGAAATTACTGACAACGAATGAAAGATTATTATTCAACGCTATTTCGCTGTTGTTTCTTTTTTTTTTTTTTTTTGTGTGAGTATTTTGAAATTATTAAAAAATGCAGATTAATCGATGTAATATCATGCAATGCATTATTTTAGTCGGTCCAATTTTCGCGGAGTAACAGCATTTTTTTTATTTATTTTGGAGTACATTTTTTTCGATACATTTTTTTCTTTTTTTTTTTCTTCAAATTTTATTTTTATTCTTTTCAAATGTTTTCATATCGAAACGATAATAAAAAAAAATATGTAGAGATGCGTATATACGTGTTGATGATCTGTGGCGCCTCTCCTAATTAAAAATTATGCTGGTCGAAGATAGCGAGGGCTCGAGAGCGGAGGGTGGTCGTGGGTTCTCCAAACGACGAAGCCGTGAAATGCTGGTCCGGGAGAGAGATTTTAAAAACGTGAAGAAGGAAAGAAAAAAAAAAACGTTTCGATGGAGAAGACGAAATAAATGAAGAAAAGCAAAAGCGGACTGGCGCGCGGGGGTCTTCCAGGAAGCGGGGTCTCGCGGACTGCTCTGCTACCCAGTGGCAACCGAACTGCCGAGAAGCAGAAGCGACACAGAAACGAAACGGGTCGAGATTCGAGAACGACAACGGCGAATCACAGTTTGTTCGAATTCTCGAAACTCCTTCCGGCAAATGACTATTGTCGATGCAATTGTGCGGGTGGAGCGGGAAAAGAAGCAAAAGCTCGTAAAGCCAGAAACATCAGCAGTACCAAAGAATACTCTTTCTGTCGTCTGTTTCTGGCGATATTGTTAGTTCGGTACAAGCGGCCGAGTATGCAGCAGAGGGGAATTTTCGTTTAATGAATTCGAAGCACGCGCCACAAGCCTCTTCCGTTCTTCCTTCGTCGGCGACGACGACTACGACGACGAGTACGAGAAAACTAACAACGAATATCCTCGGCGAGACGACAACGCGCGAGAGTATAAAACGCGTATACTGTGAACTCCCTCCCACGTCGCGACCGCGCCGCGGCAATCGTCGCACGTTTCAGCGCTACGCGTCTGTAATTCTATTCAATAAATCATCAAAATCTCCGAGTTTTTTTTTATTTTTATTTTATATTTCAAAAAAAAGATCGCAAAATATGGTACCATAAATCTTTCAATAATTCTGAAAACTTGACGAAAGACCACACATAGTGGTCAAAAAGGATGAGCCGTAAAGAAGGTTTGAACTTTCGAAAAAAAAAATAAAAAATTATATATATATATATATAAAATAGTATATGGTATACCGTCGATGTATATACAGACATCGTCCTCGATATTTCGGTTGTCGAGTTTAGTCGGCAGCAAAGAAAGACGAGAAAGCCGCCCTCGCAAAATTCAGGTAGATAGAAGTAAAACGCGACGAGGGTCGGTCGGGGATCTACGAGAGGGCCAAAGCCCCGTAGGGATCATCGGGGCGGCTGGCAGGGATCTCTCTCAGGCCTTCCGAAGGCCCACTTTCTTGGGTCCATTCGGCCGCAGGCACTTTTCGTCTCGGCGCCGAACCGGACGGAAAAAAGGAATCGAGAAACTACTCTGCTCTCTGCTGTGCTCTACTACCATCGCTCGCGCGCGAGGAAACTAGAGACGCCGCTGAGGTATTATAGCAGCGAGCGAAGAAACGCACGACGAAGAGAGATCGCTACTTCTCCCCGAAGTAGCCGCGAAACTACAATTGGAAATATCTTTCTACGATGGACTGGAACGACCTTTGCCGCAAAACGATGATCTTTCGCGATATCTCTCTCGCTCGACGCTAATAACTCGCTCGACCGCGCTGACGTGCTATACGAACCACGACGGCAGGTCGAAAAACGGACCCGACTCGTGATTTTTTTTTTTTTTTTTCTCCGCGAATTCTCGTATTTCCCGGAATAGCCGCGAGGCATATCACCTCGTTTAGCAAAAGGTGTATGCGTAGAGGCAAAAAAGGCGTTGAGTGTGGATATCGAAAAAAAAAATAAGAAAAAAAAAAAAAAATCGTTCGAGACACTCTTCGCCCCGATGACGACCTTTCGAGAAGGCTATTTCGATATATATCGTTCGAATAATAGAGATCCCAAAGAATTTCAAGCTGATCGGATTTCTCGGTAATAGAAAACGGGGTCTCGCGACGTTCGAACTATTAATCACAAAATTGGTACGATGAATTTCACATCGCCGGTCATCGATTACATAATTTATTCGCGTTAATGAGATCGAAACTCGATGTAAAACATTTGTGAGTCATTTAGTGAAGAAATTTCGTCGCCCACGTGTCGTTTGCAGAAATTGATCGATTTTAATTTAATACGTAACGAAATTTTGTCGAAAATTTCAACGCTTCGAACTCGACGAGGGGGTTAAAAAAATTTGGGAAGACGAGTGCTCGTGCACTCGTGGGCTTTCGAAAAATCGCGTGTGCACCTGCTCCGGGGGCTTTGCAATTCCGTTCGGGCCGCTGCGACTCTTGTCGGGGAGGGAACCCGAGAGGGAGAGGAACGGGCGACCGCGGCGGGCCTCAGGAAAGTTTCGGAGGCCGACGACTCTCTCGCGCCCCAACGAAGGTGGAGCACACGAGGAGCGAAAGAGAGAATGAAATATAACAAAAGAATGAAGAAAAAAGAAATATAACGAAAAAAAAAAAAAAACAATAATGCAGCGAAGAAGGACGAAAAGATCGAGGAATCCCGTGCGACGAACGGAGAGAACGACACGAGGGAATGCTGCCTGAAGGAAGAGTGGGAGGATCGGACAACGCAAACCCGGCAGACACAAATAAATAGCAAAAACTTAATAATAGAGAGCACGCGAACGTGGCGAGATCGCGGGGCTCGCAAGGAGGCCGAAAGGGATGCGAGAGAGGTGTACACCTGAGAAAGGAAGAAAGAGGGAGAGAGGGATCGAAACGCAGGAGTAACAACGGCCAGGAGCCCCACAGCGGTTCGCTTTGTCTCAAGGCGAACGAGCTGCTCTTGCAGTTCTCGAGTCTCTTCGAATGTCGAGAACTCCGTGTCCGGATAGAAGCAAAACGCATCGGCGGGGAGAGGACAACAGAGAGCCAATGAAACTCGCGGAGACAAAGGAGAAATACGGGCTCTCGATCGCCAATCATTCGACTTACAAATTCATCGAAATTACACAGAAATAAACAAAAGATCGAGTAACGACAGAGATTTTTTTTAAAACGTTAAAAACCCGCGATAAAATTGCAAAAATTTTATATCATGAAAAATGAGCTTTTTTTTTTTTTTTTTTTCGAAAAAAAAAAAAAAGCTTCGATTTTAATAAAACTGCTTGTTATCGTTTTAATTAATTTATAGATTATTATTCACGTGTTAATTGGACGAAATTTTTCGGGTGCGACAGATAATAATTGAATTTCTCGTTTCCGAAGAAAGCGCATCCCGAAAGCGAAATGTGATGATTACAATTTTTTTTTTTTACCGGAGAGAAGTGTTTAAAGTCGGTGGCCCAGAGGCCTCGGCTATAATTTCATAATGAGGCCCAACGCGCTCGCGCCTTCGGCTCTTTATTGCCATCATCTCGATCTCTCTCTCTCTCTCTCTCTCGACACTCTAAAATTTTCTTCTTTGTCTCTGCCGATCTCTCGCGTGAGACCGAGGATTCGCCAAGAGGTATAGAGCGAAAAAATAAAGACGAATATTACGAGAGAAGGAGAGAAAAGAATTAACGAGGTGAATGATATGGAAGCGGGCGTGACGAGAGGGAAACCTTGAAGCGTGCCGCGAATCGTGAAATTGTTTTTTCTCGTATATCTCCGACGTGCTGATGAACCCAACGGCGAACGGAAACGCGGCATTAAAACAAAAAAAAATCTTAAAAATCGTCCTTTGCATAATCTAATCCGCGTCGTCGATGCGTCTTCGATGATAATCGAAGCGAAGGAAGAAAAACCGATGAAAAAAAATATCAAAGTTACTCTACCGATAGTTATTAAACTGTTTACGAGTGGCGCAATGTCAACCGACGGCAGGCAAAGACAACGTTCGTTAGTGTCTCAGCTGACAATTAGTAAGTCATACGAATCGGGGTTAGAAATTCCTATTGCAATAGTCCCGAGCGTTGCTCGTTAGAATTGACTGTCTTGTGCTCATTTAATTACTGCCGATTAGTATCCTTTAATTATCGCGATTGAACGAATATTAATTTTTTTTTGTTATCAAGAAAAACCATATAAATTCGTTTGTTTGTAATAAAAAAAAAAAAAAATGTTCAATAGATCGATCGCCGGAGGACATGAAAAATTGGCAACGGCTCGTAGTATTGTCAAAGGAACGCGTGCGATTGTTCGTCAGCGTTTGCAGCTGCGACCGTTCAACTGTTCCAATAACGAAGCTAACGTCGAATGTTTCCCTCGATAATTGGAACGAGGTTCGGGGTTTACTACCGTTTTATCGCTCTCGCGGTGGAACTCGCGAGGCTCTCCTTCGATCCGCGAACCATTTGTTGTTCACGTTATACAACAAAAAAATGAGTTCGTAAATAATTCATAAATGAATGAATTGGCTATGGATTTCCTATCGATGCGGAGCTGAGCGTGAAACTTACAAAGTCTTGCGCCTCGAAGTATCAATAGAACATTTACCGGGAACGACAGTAAAGTTAAAAAAAAAATAAATAAAAAAAAAACCGATTCGTTTGGCCTCTGGCAAAGCGCGCAGTCGAAGGGAAACGAGAAGCACGAAAATTGGTACGCGTACAGTTTTATTACGTCGCAAATCGGTGTTTTGCGGCGAGCTATATACCGACATACAGCCATAAGTGGGTCATTGTCAATACTTCGAAGAATATATCGACGATTATTTTCACTTGTTTCGTTTAGCCGATTGTCTCTCACGGTTGAAACAGGAGGATTTCGTAAGGATAAAAAGAAAGAAAGATTCCGTCATTGCTTTCCCTTTCTTCGCGGATTTTCCGTTGCGTAACCCCGAGTCCTTCCGCGGCACGTAACGAAATAGCATTTCTAAGCTTATCGCAACAACGTTACAGCGTCGATTCATCGATTAAATAAATAACCCGACAGGTTAATTAATCAATATTTAATCGCAGCTTAATTTTTTTTTTTTTTTTTTCGATATAATCCTCGAAAAGATTCCTCAAGCGAGTAGAATCTCTTGGAATGTTGTTATTATGGAGTTTAACGTTGAAAAATTTATCGACCACCGTTTCACGACCTTCAACCCTCGCGGCTCCGGGTGTCGGTGAGTACTCAGGGTCCGTTAAACTTCGTCGAAGCCGCGGAGAGAAGCGAAGCAACGAGAGTGATGGATTACGGCCTGAGAGCTCCCCACTGGCCGAGTTCTTCAGACTCCTCGATCATCGCTCTCCGCGTCGTCCGGGGACGCCGGGTTCGAGCTAAGCTCGGAGAAGAGAGATGCTTCTCGGACCTCCGTCGAGGAAAAAAAAAAAATCGAGGAAGAAAAGGAAACGTGAAGGAGGCATACAGAGGGAGAGGAGAAGGCCACGAGACCGTGGCGCGACACGGGCGAATTTCAAGGCGAAGGAGGCAGCCGCAACGAGCGCGCCGAACGTTCTACTATAAGGACGCCTGGGGACCGAGACGACGACGACGAAGAGACTACGGTCACTGCCACGCTGCGAAAGGATCCGCGAGACACAACCATCGCTACTCGGTAGCACTATATATATCTATATAATATAAACCAACCGCGATTACTTTTACTCAATCGAGATCGAGAGTGTCCGCGCGCTGCCTGACAGAGACAGCGATATATAAATCGTCGAATAAAATTATCGATAAAAAAAAATGAAGAAAAAAAAAAAAAAAATTACGAGCGTAAAAAAAAATACCGTTTTTTTTTATTCCTAAGATTTTAATTACAAATCGTTAACAGCTTTAATTGCGTTTGTCAGAGCAAAGGGCAGATTTTTTTTTAATAAACAATGAGCACCTCGTAACATTAACGAGGCGGTTAAATGCTCGAGAATCGTAGAATAACAGAAGAGATACAAGTCTTCTCGGTATATTTATCTTTTATTTATTTCTAGCTGTGGTACACACACTCGCGGTGCGATTTCTTTATGCGAGAAGGTTACGAGAGATAAATTAGAGTGGGAGGGGTGAGAGTGAGAGAGAGAGAGAGAGAGAGAGAAGCAACCGGCTAGAAAGAATGGAAGCAGCAGGAGCAGAGGCAGGAAAGAGTGAAAGAACCGATCCAACGCAAGGCAGCAGCGTCAGACAGTCTTGAATCTTGACCTACGATACGCATCGCCGACCACGTCACAGTTCGACGTGCTACACGTATGCTGCGCACTGTATATAGTTTGCTGTACAAACTATTACGACTTTTAGCATCGAGCTATTACGCGTCTTTCTTATATCATTCATTTTTTAATCCATTATTGCCGCATGTGTACCTCCAATAAAAAAAAAAAAAAAAATTGGAGATTTATCGTCGATGTATGTGTGTGCAAAGTATTTATCCCCGACGCGTACATACGAAACGATGTATTCAGTGCGAATTAATAATTCTTTTAATCAATTAATTTCTGACTCCGTTGTTTCGCGCCTCTCTCTCTCTCTCTCTCTCTCTCTATCCTGAGTTTTCTTTTTCGTCGTATCTTTAATTTCGCGAGTACATCGAGTCCCTTCGACTTTACGAATCTAAGACCAAAGTTTTAATTAAAATCCGTTTGTCACTCGCGACGAGAAAAGGTGGGGGCGACGTCTGAGAGCGTTGCGGAAAACACGGAGTGAAGAGGCGAGAGAAGAAGCTCTTCGGTGACGCGCTGTTAGCACAGAATGCATCGAGCGTATACAATCCCCGGTCGCTCCCCACCCCCTGAGACGTTTTATATACTCTCCTCCTATCCTACGTGGCACTCGGTGTCCGGACGGAAGTGCCACGTCGGTTATTGTTCCCCACGAGCAAACCGGGAGCAGCAGCAGCACCAGCAGCACCAGCAGCAGCACAAACGCTCGGCGCGTACACCACGGAACGTGGATTGGCAAAATAGAGCCATGCGGCCGGTATATAACACAAATGCATCGTTCAACGCTTCGTGGATGCGCTAACACCGTCGTACACGCGTGGGAAATCGTCTCTGTGTTTTATGTTATATACACCGACCGAAGTATACACGATCGTTCGCGATTCACTGTGTGGGTGGACGACGCTCGAGAACCACTTCCTCCGGGGACGGTGCGGTATTCGAATAATCGGATACTCGTGCGTATGGATGCACGCATGCATACGAGGCTGTGGGAGTGAACGAAAAAAAAAAAAAAAAAAAAAAAATTGCAAGAATAAGAAAACGAGGCGGAAAATACGAAGGGACGGAGAAAAAACCCGATCCATGTTCTACTCAAAACCACAAGAATTTTTTTTTTTTACACATCCTATACCAAAATTTAATAATTAGGGATAACCACATCCGAAATTCGCAAATGACGAAATCGCCCGGACAATTAATGCATTTATTTTTTTTTTGAACACGAAATCGAAAAAAAAAAAATCGAGTAAAAATTGTGTTTTTTTTTATAGCGCCGTTTTTATTTATTTTCTTTAATGAGAGAAACAATTAAAATTACAATCTATAAAAAAAAAAAAATTTATTCGAACTTTGTGGAGGTTCTTCGCGTGTCAATGACTGATATATCTCAATAACAATTCCCACGAAAGGAGGGTCTTCTTCCTGTCCTCAAAAAACACTTTGCGATACAATACTGCCTCATTACCGGCGCTTTTTTTTTCTTTTTTTTTTTTTTAACGAAGAACAGGTTGTATAGCTACGGGGACGATAGCCGTCGAAGGGGGTACAAGGAAGAAGGAAACGAAAAAAAAAAAAAAAAACGAAGAGGTCACCAGACAAAGCTCCCGGAGAGCGAGAGAGGCAGGTGGGGGGGATGGATATCCAACACAGCAAAGAGGACCCAAGAGAGAGCGAA
This sequence comes from Buathra laborator, assembly GCA_934046635.1. Taxonomy (NCBI): domain Eukaryota; kingdom Metazoa; phylum Arthropoda; class Insecta; order Hymenoptera; family Ichneumonidae; genus Buathra; species Buathra laborator. The sequence continues at coordinate 18,097,772 of OW203892.1, forward strand.
GGAGGTTCGGTTGAATCGACCCGGATGGTCCGCGAACGCCGGTGACCAAAGAAGCGAAAGAGAAGTTTCCTCCACCCCCGAGATATTCGATATCCTTTAACCGTATCCCTCGTCGTCTACGTTCGACCTCCTTGTCGAGAGGCTCTATCCCTCGACGGGGGGACTGCATCGAGAGTTTGCAACGAACAAAGACGTTTTTCACTTCCGACGAATCGCTCCGAATCTCCTCATTATTATTTTTTCTTTCATCTATTTTTTCCCACGTTTTCCGAACATAAATCGCATCACGCGTTTTTCTCGTGAATTAAAGACCTATCGGAACTCCAAAAACGGTACGGATCCTTAAACTCTCAAATAAAAAAAAAAAAAAATCGGATAGATTTCGATATCTCGAACGATAAGACGAAGTCGGAGAGCAACGGAGACGAATTCATAAGCGAGAAACACGACGCGTAATACAAGAAAACTCGAACTTCTATTTTTGCCTAACGGATACTCGAATTTCTTGGAAACTGTGCAACGACATCCGGTCGGTTGGTTCTCGTGGGCCCTTTTTGAACGTTATACGGTAGTCTGGTGCTCACTTGTAATACCAGACTTGAGTTATGTATGAAAAGGACCAGCGACTGTCCCTCGTGTTTCTCGCAGGTCAGAAATAATTCTTTTTTTTTTTAAGGGCCTCGCCATCGAGCCAATGTTTTACATGGCAGCATGTAATGAATAGCTACTGTCTCGATACACAAAATTTCAAGCATCGTAAGGATATTTGTCTACGAAAGAAAAAAATAAACGATAATTAAAAATTCGAAGCATACTTCGAGTGGTTAAATTATTCATTCGTTCGTTTAACCCGAAGAAAAGAAAAAAAATAAAAATAAACGAATATGTTTCTTATCTCCGAAAGAGTAGATAGACGACGAAAAACGTTCGAAGTCGGTTGCAGCAGCGTCGAGAAGCTATCCTAATCGGCGAGAGTCGACTGCACATGGTAGACAGAATAAATAAAAGAGAAGGAAAAATTAAGAGAAAAAAAAAAAAAGTTTCATTTCAGAGACTCTCTCGCTGTAAACATCTGCTAGTCGGAGAGACTTGTACGAGAAACGCGGTGGTTCTCAATCCTTGCGCTGCTCATTCTTTAAATCTTTTTTCTTTTCTTTCCCTTCCTCGACCGCGAGCTCTCGGCGCGCAGTCCCCTATTTTTCGCTCTTTCGGTTCCTCGCACCGTTTATTCTTTCCGTCTCATGCGCGCACAGCGAGAAGAGGGACGCAAAATTGCGGAGAGGCCCCTCAGGCTTTCTCCCTCTTCTCTTCGAACGAGAGAAATTTTTTTTTTTTTTTTTTTTTACTTTTATTTTTTTTCCAGAGGGGTCTATCGAGTTTCGGGTGCATCATGAGAACGGAAAGAAAGACGCGGGCGCAGCGACGAGGCCGATTCGTGGGTTGGCAAGGATCGTCGAAACCGTTCTGGCAGCTGCCGAGTGCACTGTGCCGCCTTTGGCTGTTTCAGTGAGCCTTCGGTTCGTTGTGTTGTTGCCGATGCCGGAGGCCAACAAAGCCGGCAAACCACCGAGCTAACGACGACACAACGATATAGAATATATATGTATACATATATATATGTATATATAAGTTATACAGTTTGTATCCCATACATGCCTATCGCGTTCCTATTAAACACGTCGACGTCGTCCAAGTTTGACGGGATACACACATACGGAATATACAACAACGTCAAACTCTGGTAATACTATCGCAGAGAGCGGAGAGCCCGAGCCACGTATTAGTTTCGCTCGGCTCGCGTTGTTCCCGTCCTGACGCGGCGGGTAAACTGCATGAACGATCGATAACCGATAATCGGCTTTTATTAAAAAGTTCTTCGCCACGAGGACGCTGTGGAACGTTATAAAAATGGGAGTATATAAAAAAAAAATTGAAAAAATAAAATAAAATACAAGGGAAATATAAAATGTGGCAGCATTGTTGCGCGAATGGATCGAATTCACAGGCGGGGAAAAGCCTTGAACCAAATTATCGGAGGAGCTTTTATTTATTGAATAAACTAAATAAAAAACAAAAGTTACGCTCGTCATACATTTTTCATGAATAAATCATCGTTATTCATGTTTTTTTTTTTTTTTTTTTTTTTTTTTTTTTTTTTTTTTTTTTCGTGTATTGGATAGCGAATATATCGGAGACATTGAGTTTTATTGTATTACAGGGGGCGAGCGAAACATTGTGCGTTGTCAGCGGTGCGAAATTTCGCTGGTAAATCATCGAAGCCGCTTGAATGGAGCGAATGAACGATAATTAAATAAAACGGAGCGGGGAGACAACGCGACACAGCAGCGCGGCTCGGTGAGTAGCCACGTCGAAGTTACGACACGATGCGATGGTGATCGAGTGTGTCAGCGTCGAGAGTGTGGAACTTGAGGTTAGTTATCGTGAATTGAGTTTAGAGTGTATCTACTTTACGCTGCGTGAGCGGCGAGAAGAGAAAACGTGGAAAAAAAAAAAAAAGATCGAAGGAACTGAGATGGTGGAGAAAAAAGAAAGAATGAAATAAAAGGTAAAAAGAAGAAGCAAAACGCAGTGAGAAGTGCGAGAATGTGGGAGAGAGAAAAAGAGACGAAAGAGGAGGTCGCTGACGTTTCGGAAGGCACACAAGAGCCGTAGAGAGGATTCGCCCCGGACGGACATCCACGCGGGAAGCCACGAAGGTCCCCCGGGCTTCGCGTGGTCCGAACCTCTCTTTCTCTCTCTCCCTCTCCCCTCGCTGTACCCATGAAGTTTCACTCCTCTCCTCGCATTTTGCCATCGCCCGTGTTGGACAGCGCGAAACGAACATTGCGAATCGTTTCCGAACCGGTAGAAAACGGTCGCACGAGAGAAGCAGTTCGTCGAAACCGCGCCAAACCCGCAGAAAATTACCGACGAAAACTAACCGTCCGATTCGGCTTTGTTCCCGCGCGCGAATTCGAAAGAGCGACGAACCAATCGGAGCGTTGCTAAGATACTGAATGCGTAGGCAATGTTATAGTCTTTTTTTTTATTGGTTCTCTCAGTAATGCATTTTTTTTTATTTTTACTGCCATCGAATAAAATGACTTTATTGCGATTTAAAGGACTTTTTTTTTTTTTTCTTTTTTTTTTTTTTCGCGCTGCGCGTAACGATAGAATACAAATAGGATACGATGCCAAAGGCAAATTTCGTTCTCGGCTTCCCCACCCTTTCTCATTTCCGCGCACGTTATTTCTCTCCTCAGCCGGAAATTCTTAATTTCGCGGTTGGCTTTCTGCGGTCGCAGTTCGAGAGCATCGGACAAACTGAAGAACGCCAACGAACACGCGATTTTGTTATTTATATATATATATATATATATTCGAAAAATAATATAGATTCAGTCGAAAAACCGCGTTTCATGAGCGTTTTTGTTATCGATATTTTTATGACTCGTAATTATCGGTAAAGTCGCATTCAATTTTTTAAATATTTGTGTTTACCTCATTGTCGACACGCAGAGTCAACATCGCGAAGCGATTGCGCAAATTATCCGGATATTTTGAGTAAAAAGATTAGAGATAAAGAAAAAAAAAGGAGTATCGAACGAAATTGAAGGAAAGTAATATCTTCGTGTCGTACAAAACAGACGAGTTAACGGAGCGGATAACTAGCCATGATGTTTCCAAAGTAACGTCATCATCGTCGTCGCCGTTGTCGTTTGAGAGGAGAAGCACGATCACGCGGAGAGAGAGAAGAAGGTTCAGAGTCTGGCGACAGTAGAGGCGCTCATTACCGCTTCCGGTCGCGTCTATGTGCGCGAGAAGGAAGGGATATGGAAAAGTGAGACAAGCGCGCGAGAGTAACGTGCGAACGATGTGAAGAGAGAAAGAAAGAGAGAGGGACGAAGCAGAAGCGTGAGGCATACGTGTTACTGTTGGGTTGTGTTTAACGTTAGTATATGCGACAGCGAGAATGCTCAACAAATAGGCACATCCTCATAATGGAACGGCGTATCAAACTCATTAGATGTCGTTATTGGCTCGACACGATTGTGTACAGTCCAGTCTGGGCATCTGATGATATTCAGACGGTTTTGTTCCTTCTCTTTTGCTCGAGGAATAAAGTAATCTGCATGATACGCTAAATCTACGTCCACGAAACCATCTCTACAAACGGAATCCCTTGTTTTACGATTAAATCAATAAAAATTCGCAAACATACGTCTGTTTTTTTTTTTTTTTTTTTTTTTTTCGAAAACATAAATCGTAATTTTTACGAATTCGAAAAAAATAATAATAATAATAAATAATTTTTTTTCTCTCGGATAATTTTGTCGAAATAATACATTTTGGAAAATCTCCGAATTTACACGTTTATACTGTGGTATAGTTAAAAAAATGATATAGTTATTGCAGCGGGTTTACGAGAGTAATACGAGAGGAATCATATTATAGATCGGAAAGATTCTCGTCGACGGATGTGTTAAAGCGTAAGTGAAAGATTCAGTGACGACAAGTAAGTGAGAAAGATGAGGTTAGTCATTATTACGATGGTTGAAAAAAAAAAAAAAAAAAAGAAAGAGTGCGAGGGTTTGTTATCGATCCGTCAATGTGAGGTTTTAGTTCGTTCGTACGAAGCTCGGCGAGGCCGGTGTGCTCTACATATCTCGCCGAAAGACACGTGACTCGAAGTATATAAACGTGGCCGGCGGTTTGTGCGGCTGCGGCCATTTTGGCGATAATCTCCAAGGAGAGACCGGGAGTCGCGATAAAGGCACCCGGTTTCGCGCTGACTGCCCACGTGCTCAACGGCTTCGACACGGCTTTACTACGATCGTCGATTAGCCAAACGTTAGACACTCCGTTCGGTAATCCCAGACTTGTACGAAAAGCCACGTGGGTTGATGCTAATTAAAAAAAAAAAAAAAAAAAAAAAAAAAAAAAATTGTTTGTTCCATCGCTATCGCATTCGAAAGGCCAGAGAGACCATAAACGATCGCTAGGCATGAAAATAATATCTTCATTTTCCTTTAAATTTTAAACTTCATATAACTCGTAGATTCATCGATAAACGTTGTTTTAACGATTTATCATATGATTTTTTTCAATTTTTTGTCTCGAAAGACCTCATGTTTCAAATACGTTAAAATTTCCATCGTGAATCCGTTCGATGATAGTCGCACGCTCGGGCGACGATTGTAAATACCCGTGAAGCGAAACAAGCTCGTCTCGTTGGGATTTACAGGAGAGTTTACACCGAAAGGGGGACCTCGTGCGGTGCGACGATGATTCATGCTCCCGGGCGGCCGAGAGAAGAGGCCTCTATACTACAAACGATATTCCTGTGTGCCACGAGAGAGTATAAACTGTACACTGTACGGATGAAAACTGGTTCCGAAGGCGAGTTCGTAACGTCGGCGAAACAGACGTGAAAGAGAGATGGACACGAGGCTCGCGCTGTCTTTCTCTCTCTCTCTCTCTCTCTCGATTCGGAGAGACCCCGCGCCGGAAACACAATGGGTTCGCCTCGTTTGAGAGCCAAAGAACTCTCTTCGGCAGCGAGCGCGCGCGCGCGTTCGCTCTCCTTCTCTCACTAAGCATGAAAACTTGTCTCGTTCGATTCTCGAACACTATCCCGTCGCCCCGGCGCGATATTCAACCCTTCGCACGGTTTCTCGTTCCTTCGACCCAACCGTTTCTTTCGATATACGAACCTTCGAGGGTTCTGGGAAAATTTTACGGAACGAGACTACGAGGCGAAAAAAAAAAAAAAACGAATAATCCGAAAGTTACGAGTCCACGAGAATCAAAATTTCGATAAGTATCCGTGACGCACCCTGTGCGAAATTTTGATATGCCATTGACCTTTATTACGTTTATTAAAAAAAAAAAAAAAAAAAAGGTGACGATACTTCAGTTGACTTAAATAATAAATATATAATTTCATTAAACGTGAATTAATCATTCCACGAGCCCAATTAATTTTTTTTGCTTCCCCGCGAATATGCGAGATACAAATATTAAAAGATTCTCGATAAATTTTGACGATCGAACTTTGACCGTCGATTATAAATAACGATTCGATGACGAAGGATCGCGCATCGAGAAAAGTTTGGTCAGTGATACCTGCGAATTATTATATTCGTGGGTTAATGTCTTCTCGAGGACGTTAGAAATCGAATTATTTCGAGGTCGATAACTCTCGATATATCGTTGTTGCGAATATAACAACCGCTTTGGAATTTGAGTGACGAACCGATGAAAGATTTGCCGTTTCGTGGTTTTGGCGATCGCGAGTACACACGAGCGCTAGAGGCACACGATCGCCGCGGTTGTGTCGCTCGTGCGTCAGAAATCGAGATCTCTCTCTAACGAGCCGAGGTCACGTATCGTCGTGTTGTGTAGGTAACCGTTTTATGTGTGTCTAAAGTAGCGTCGCGTATGGCGGTCACCTATAGTCCCATTGCCTAATAGTCCACCGCGCGGTGTTCTCAAAAGACCGAATCTAATGTTTCACAATCGTTTTAGGATAAATAGGTAGGATACATACTTTCGTTATTCGACAAGCAAAACGAGACATAGAAAGAGTTCGTGAGCTCGTAGAAGCGAAATTAAGTCGCAACTCATCACGTCTCAAACGCGAACGATTTTCTCTCCTATCCAAAAATGGATTACCGTCACAGTGTGTAATTGATTATCTAATCTCAATTTCTAATCTATTATTTTTAGATCGATAGACGTGTCACCGGAAACGATATTTTTATTTTTTTTCGCAGCTAAACATATCGTCGATGTTATTACGGTAATTATTACCATTATTATTTGAAGCGAAAAAATACGACGGCAAGTTGGAGGCCGAAAGTGGAAATACAGGGTAACGTATATACGTTGTCGAGAAGCGCGTAAGGTCGCCGAGCCTAACGGTTCCACAACGTTTGAAATTCGTTTCTCGTTCGTAAAATTATTCCACAACGAAGGTAACCTCACTATTTACCAACAAAAAGCAAATTCGAACTGATTTTTCGAATACGATTTTCGAAAGGTATTTGCGAGTGTTTGCGATGAGAAGGTAAGAAACGAAGAAAGCTAAAATGGAGATGGAAATATTTTTTTTCCATAACCGAGAAGGATTAACGGCGTAAAAAGTGTAGACGCGCAAGAAACACGAGTTATCGTGACAATCGGCTCGTTCTCTCGTTCCACAGAGGACACCCAATGTATGTTTCGGCTCTGAATTTCGTTCTATTCGAGTAAACGGTCGAATTGTTTTTTTTTTTTTTCGAGGACTCGACGTACCTTTCGATGTATCTTTCGAAAAAAATTTTTTACTTTCATCATCGAACTCGAAACTCGAGCTATCAGAAAGGATCGAGAAATTGTTTTTTTTTAAATTATTTGGAGGTTATGAAAAAGCGTACATCGATCTATTGGATAAAGAAGGACTTGGAAAAAAAGTGACTAGCGATCGCAGGACGAAAAACCATGACCTACGCAGCGAGACCACGACCTACGTCAAAAAACGAAAGTATCTCTGTTGGATCCCGCGGCGCTGCGCCGCGCATACACACAACACACACATCGAGTTCTCTCGCGTTCTGGTACCACGTCTCGTTTCCTCTGCCTTCTTTTCCCTTCGTTTCTCGCTCGATGCAAGCTTCCCAACGGCTCGGTAGTACTGTAACGATCCTACGTCCCATAAACGGTGAATAACCTCGGGGTGTGCGCGCGCGCGCGCGCGCTTGTCGAACGCATCAACTCGTTCGCTCGCGGGGGTAGAAAGACGATAAAAAAATATTCATTGACTATAGAAATTTTAGTGTCCGGTGATTCGAAGGCGTTTGAGAGAACATCGTGAAAATCCGAACGCGTGAAAGAATGGAAAAAAAAAAGGGGGATGAGAGTCACTGCGGGTAATCCCAACGATGGGCTCTCGCGAGAACAACGCGGCAGAGCAGTACGGCGAGAAAACGCGAGTCTTCAATTAGTCAAATTACTTCGTCGCCATGTTATTCGAATTTATGACCACTCGGTCTACGCAACTCGCGCGCGAAACATTGCGCCTCATCGCGCTACGGCTCACAGTAAAATCGTTACTGTTACACGTAGATTTTCAATAGGATTTTACGATTAGCTCGCGCGTTCCCCTCAGCCTCTTGTCGACGAGGGGGAAATTTGCGAACTTTTAACGAATTAACGCTCGGGTCAGCCGTTGCTTTACTAGCATTTTGCGCTCATTATCATTAAGCGATCGGGCACAAGAACGCGATGAGCGTAGGAGGAGTGGCACGCGATTACACGTGACTCTAACCGTTTCGATGTTAAATGCGACGCACTTCCTTATCAATTTTTTTTCGACGCTGACATTCCAGGAAAATACAAACACTTCGACTCGGCGCATGAGTTGAAATTATTTGTATACAATAAACAATTGTTATTATTATTATTTTTTTTTTTTTTACAAAGATCGATAGATATTATCGAACTTATCATATTTTTTATTTGTAGAACAATATATCGAAAAAAATTATGAAATATCGTGAATGAAAATTTCATTGTAAACCACTATACATTTTTTTACCGAATTTAGATATTTCGAACGAAAATTAAGAAAAAATCGATGAAATTTCGTAAAAATTTCGAAGTTTTAGGTTAATTATTTTGGTTTGAAATTTTGAGCAACGAAACTTGATTTTGTCGCGGGTTTGAGAAACTGATGGAAAAAATGATGAAAAAGTTGTTCTTACCTTGTCGGCCAACGATCTCGGCCACGTGCTCGCTGCTCGGTACGGGAACGCATTCTGTCATATTTTGGCTCTTCTTGGATCGCGCCTCTTCGAAGACGTTGGTCGGTGCCGATTGTAGCGGATCATTGTCGTTGTTAACGTTGTTGCCGGGTCCGGAACCATTGCCCGGACAGCCGGGGCTTCCCTCGAGGCCGAGCATCGATAGCTCGAACGCGAGTTGCAACGCACGTTGTTCCTCGAGCGACCCAGCACCACCGGCGTTAACGCCGCGATCCATTTCGCTGAACAAACTCGTCGGCATCGTTGTTCTTACTCTCGTAGCAATAACAGCCACGACGAATTTCCGTTAATTAAAACCTTTTTATTTTTCTTCTTATCGCGTTTTTTTTCTTTATCTTGTCGATTCGGCGTGTTTTAATCGTAAAATTCGTAAAAACGATATATCGTGTATATTCGCACACGGCGAGTCACTCTTTTAAAAAAAAAAAAAGCGTAATTATTATTTTTTTTTTCTTCTTCAACGAATGACGACAATAGCCGATGAGTGTGCGCGAATTTCACAACGTTTTCACGATGATTTTTCGTTGAGTCGAAGTTAACAAGAGTCTCACCGATGCTGCGATCTTTTTGCACGTGGGTAGAGGGGGTATGTGGGGGGGGGGGAGGTGAAAGAGGTCAAACGCTCGATCAACACACGCGACTTTGGATTCTACAATGGCACCAAGCACCGGTTACGTTGTTTTCTTTCGTTATTCTTCGAAATCGCGTTTGTCGAAAAAAGGAAAAAAAACACTCGCGTTATCCCCCGGGAGAGCTCACACGTTTTGAGCGTAGAAAAAAAAAAAACTTTCTTCGTGCGAGCGCGGTAACACGGGTAGAAAAATAAATGATGAACTCGTGTCGGTTATTATTCACCGTATTTACGATTTAGACGGTTGCGGAGAGAAACAAGCGGCGTTGGCCGTTTGTCGTGATTGGGGAATTGGGAGTTACGATTCGAAAACTCGGAAACTCGTCAAACACTCGAACCCCCGTTTTTATTAATTCTCTCCTCGTCCGTTATTTCGTTCGTTTTTGTCGTTGGTGATATTTTTTTTTCTCGACCGTTGAATCCTTGTTGTTTCGGATGAAATTTCGATTTTTTTTTTTTTTTTTAGAAAAATCGTCGAAGTTCGGGAAAAAAAAAGGTTTCTTCCTTTCTCTTCGTCGATGCCGGTGATTTCGAGACCCGTTAAACTCGCGTCTTCCGGAACTGATTTTCGATTAGTCGTCGAGTTGTTACGCGGTTTTATTTGTTATTCGAATCGAGAATCTCGTTTGCCTCGATATCGATTGTATTAATCCCTTTGCGAAAAACTTCGTGACAACTCACGAGAGCCTTGTTATTATCGCGTACGATTGACGTCGGTTACAACGGCTTTTTTTTTTTCTCGAGAACGAGATCGATGATAAATATTGTAGAGGATCGGAGAGAGATACGAAGCAACTCTGCTCAATGCGAAACTTTGTGTTGATGACTTTTCGTTTCGAGCAGCCGAAGCAGTCTCTCTTGCGTTACGTTCGCGTATCCCCTTTTCGTCCTTCACCGCGTCTTCTTCGTACTATTTTCCCTTTTTGCGTCTCGTGTCGAGGATAAAAACTTTTGCTTGCGTTTCCTCGGGTTATTATTAATCGTCTGTATTTGTTTTAAATGTTCGTCGGCTTTTCCGTGTTCTCGTTAGTATTTTTCATCTACTGTGATTTTATTATCTTTTTTTTAAATGTACTTCTTACTTCGTCTTCTTAATGTATGTTTTACGACGACGGCGCGTGCGAGACTACCCTCTCTGCGCTCGAGTGCCACTGCGACTGACTGCGACGAGAAACTGCGACTGCGGTGTACGCGAGGCCGGTACTACACCGCGACATGTGCCGGACGCCGGCACCCGCTACGCTCCTATTCGCCGGCCTCGTCACGTGGTCACGGTCTACCCTTCCCCACCACTCTCTCTCGCTACACCAGAAAACCGAGTCGCGCGCGAGACGGTACTTCGGCACTTTCCGTAAACGTTCGGCGCTCACGATACGCTCGTCTCTTTCTCGTTCCATTGCTTTCCCTCCTTATCGCTCTCTCTTAACTTTCGTTACGTTTCGCGTCTGTACGAACGACGAGAAAGAGAACGCTGCACGACGGAGAAGTTTTCTTTCTCTTTCTACGTAGCCGCCTCGGCTACGGCGTCGCACGTCCGACAGAACGACCCCGAGGGCAACCCTCGGCACACGCCACACATATTTTCTTCCAGAAACTTCTGCACCGTTCCATTCCTCCTACTGGGATTATTATGCAAATGAAAAATAACGAAAATCCTATATATCGCGAGTTATTTACGTAAAATTCGATTAATCGACTTTTTTTATTCGATAAATTTTCGCGAAGTTTCGAGGGGGTTGATAAAGCAAAATATTCGTAGTCCCGCTGATGGTAACTGTAGGGGTTGCGACAAAGTCTTCGGATATCGAGGGTTGCTCCGTTGTCGAGTTTGCTGACCGCTCCGTCGGCCCTCCACCGACCGTCGCATCCCTCGTTTCCAAGGATTTTTCGAACGATCGTAACGGGACTGCGCGCTATTATTGCTTTGTACGACGCACAGACTTTATTGCGCTGCGTATATAGGCTTTTCAAGGCGCTTGCCGGATACTCCCCTCAATATAATGAATATAATAGCGCGAGTATAACTTTTGCCGAAAGTTTTCATTGTTTGGCACTTTGGTACCAGTCGTTTGACAATGAAACGAGCAAAATTCGGATTAAGACGTCACCGAGTTAAAGTCAAAATATAATCTTTGCCGAGACTTTTTCTATGAAACAAATATAATTTAATTGCAAGGTGAAATAATGATAATATTTCGAGATGAAAATGAAAAAACATAAAAACAAAAAAAAAGTCACAATAGTATACAGGAATAAATTAAAATTTATTAAATTGCAAAAGACTACATTTCACGATAATTTCCAAAATTTCCGCCGAATGCAGAATCTGAGTATTTTCAATCGTAAATATAGGACTCAATAGAAAACTAAAAATTTACTCGTCGATGTTAAAACGATTGCGAGACGCGAGGAAAGGGATGAAAAAAAAAAAAAAAAAAAATTACTAAATCTCACAAAAAATAACAGGTTTGTTCGAACGTTGCCTCCTTATTATCGTTTTTTATTCTCCCAAGGCGCAGAGAGCAGTCATGGGTAAGAGAGACCGGCAGCTGCACTCATATTTATTCTGCAGCGTTGGGTATATCAATTCTATGCACCCGGGCGAAAACCACCGGCACCGACATCTCATACCACCATCGCGTCGTTTTCTCTCTTTCTCGTTGTAATTTTTTTCCTTTTTTAAACCAATGTTGCTTCGCTATTGAAGCAACCGCGTGGTACACTGGCAACGACGGTAACTTGCCGAGATATTATAAATTCTCCCGGGCCATTCCGTAGCGATACATTTCTTTTGCTCCAGTCTCCGATTTTTTTCTTCCCCGTCTCGTTGTACGGTCGCTCTGTCGCTCTCTATCGTCGAACGAGTTACGGACGAGTGTAAAGCGAGCGCGAATTAATACGAAAGAGTACTCGAGAGGGATGAACTCCGTTCGGGTTAAGGGCGCATGAGATGGATGGTCGAGTACATTTATTTAACGAACCTCCGAACCTTTTTTTCACTCGCAACGAGTCCGCGACGTCATTAATTTGATTGTAGGAAAAAAAAAAAAAAAAAAAACATTATGAAAATTTAATTTTCGGAGAAAAAAAAGTTGAGTTGGAAATAATTTTGTTCGAAAGAGAAAAATAAAGAGAGTAAATAATCAATGAACGGACAATTTTCAGTGAGATAATTGAGTTGCAGTTGTAACACGCGAGAGAGTCGTAAGTGAGGTTATGTTTTATGAATATACCGGTACGTTATACGATCCATAATATATTAAACATGTAGGTTTATATACGTGACAAAGCTCGCTAAAACCGCGGACACCTGTCGACCTAGCGGTCTCGTCGACGCGGTCATCGTGTTTGTCGTATACCGTCGTTGGCGCTCATGCCAGGGATAGTGTGGCGGAGGTATAGCGCAGAAAGGGGGTTCGTTAAACCAGCAGCCAACGTCTAAGACGTTCCGCGCGGACCTTGAACCGACGAGAGAAGCCTCAACGGCTCGCTATCTCTCTCCCCCGAGGTTCATCTATCTCTATCCCTTTCTTTCTACCTCTTTGGCTCATTTCTGCACGCTCCATTGTTCTCATCCGCCCTCCGATCCTCGCACTAACCCGACTCCACTCGATTTTCGGACTTTCATTTTTCAGTCATCAGTTTTAATAAACATTTTTCGGTAATCGGGATTTTTTTTTTCTCGCGAAAAAAAAAAATTATTATTATTATATCCCGATATACATATTCAATAAAGAATTTTGTTTTTTTCGCGACTTTTTTGTCGAATCAATTTCACGTTCGTTTGTTCGAGTGTTTTAATATGTTCGAAGAAAAATGGAAAATTTTGATGATTAAAAAAAAAAAAAAAATTCTTAAGGTCAAAAATCGAAAAATTCGAACTGTGGACCAGAATCTCCGATTATTTTTCGCCGCAAGGGCAAAAGAATATTCTCCTTATTTTCGTGCGAGAATCTCCGATAATCGAGGATCCACACATAGAAGTCTGCTAGCAGGTCAGATTTTTAGCGAGTAGACTCGGGGGCTACGAGAGGCGCTCATTGGGACGATTCCACATCGCCTCTTTCGTTCTCCAACGAGAGAGTGAGTAAACGACGCCACAGCCAATTTCCTTTCTGGATCGGCCGGAGAAGAGGGCTCGCGAGCTCCTCTTCCCTCTCGTCGTCGGCGGCGTCGTCCCCGTCGCCGTCGTCAGAAACGACGTCGGCCGGGGCCCCTGTGTTCCGTGTGCCGCGTTCACCACTGTGTAGCAACGACCCGAACGCGTTCAAGGCTGCTCTGCCAGCAGCCACACGGCCAGCACCTTTTGCCTTCAGCACCTGCCTGGGAGACCCGCGGCTCCACCTCTTCGATTTTCTGTCTCATTCTTCGCTTTTTTTTCCCTCTGTTATACCTTATGTCGTATTCTTTGCCACATATATTAACTATAATACTTTTCGATTGTAAATAAACCGAGAAAATTGAAAAAAAAAAAAAAAAAAATTATAAAATAATAGTTAATTAGTTAAAATAGTCGAGGATCAAAAAAATCTCAAATTTTATTCCGTAATATGGTGAAAAAATTAATAAAAAAAATGGTTGAAAGTTTGTATTTTATTTGATTATAAAATGATAATCGCAACAGTTACGAGACCGGCGAATTAATCTGAATAAAAATTTATCTCAAACATCGAACCTCGAAGATTCCCCGATGCCGGATACTTCTCTTTGTTGTTTAATTGCTTCGAAATTATTAGCAGTCCACTACGAACTATGTTTCCCTTTTATCGTTTCATCTCTTTCTCACTATCGCATGCGGAGGCAACGATATGGGTAATTAAATTAGCATTGCAAATCGTATACGCAGCGTATTACACGGGCATAAGCCGAGAGAGCGTGCGGCTCGCGACCGTTTGCCTCATTCGTGTGTCCGCCCTTCGATGGATTGTAACCACGAGAGAGAACTCGAAGAGACGCTTCACCTGCCGCGCGTTTATTCGCGCATCACCCGGCGTATGGTCCTTGAAACGATATGTGCGTATATAATGCACGAAGATACTCGATCGCAACGTTTTATTACCGGTATTCATATAGATTCGCTCGATTTACCATTATTCTCGTCGTTCAGGTTTGATGGAAGAGATTTCCCCTTTTGCGCCAGCAGTCGAACCTATCGAACCTTAGCATACTGGAGTACTTAGTACACCACGAGTTCTATTAAAAAACATTTTTAATTACATTCTCAGAATATTGGATGCAATTACGAAGATTATCAATTATTTCTTTAATCAGGTAAATTTCAGGACATAAACCGTTTTTTTCAAATGTTTATCGGTAACAAAAACTTGATAAGAAATACTCTGCAATTAATTGCTTATATCAGTGTTCTGTTTACGTGAAAAAAATGCTGATTTTTCGAAAAAATTTTAAAGGATGACGACATCAGGTCCCCGAGACCCATGAGTGACGTAGGAGAGGTGCAAAACTATGTGCGGTGTTTCTAGTATTAGAAATAAGCGAAATCCGATAAAACGGAGTAAAAAAAATGGTAAAAAAATGCATCGACCTCCTTTTTGAATTTCCTCCAACGTTCATTCAATCGTAAAGACAGTGTTACGATTCTTTTTTTTTTAATCGATAGAATTCTTTCGTATCGAAAATAAAAATAAAGAATACTCATATATATTTATATATAAAGGCGTAAGTATACTAATTTTCCGGTAAACTTGGAAATATATATCCAACTATGCAACTATAGTATATTACGAATACTATATAGGATCGAAGTCGAAGTGCCCCCGAGAGTCCGCTGTGCGATTATTTTTAGCGCGTGCAACCGGTTGCCCCCGCAATCATTGTCGTTGCTTTGCGAAACTGCAACGACTACGAAGACGAGGTCCCAACAAGACAAGTCGTTGGAACTTTCTCGGCACACGGGTTAGTACGGTCGAGGAGAGGGCCTCTCCGTGCGATTCTCGGCAGAGTCAACACACGACTCGGCCAATAAGCCCCCATACAGACTGTGTTGTGCGATACGAGGCCGAGAGCCGCACGGATTCTCCTACGAAGCTTCTTTTATACCTCCTCTTCTCTTCTGGCTTCTCGCAGGAGTCAGTTACTTTGCGTTGTTTCTTTCGATTTCGATCGGCGCTACGTAAAGGCATATAACATACACCTAACTTTCTTTGCTACCCGGGGAAACTATGGAGCTTCCGCTGTCGTGTTGCAGTCTAACGCCTTCCGAAGGGACCACAGGGTTGTGTTGCATTGCCGTATGCTGGCACTTCGCGAGTACAAACAGCCGCAGCCGCCGAACGTACAACCGCATTGCTGGACTCTGACTCGACGCGGCGTACGGCCGATCGCGACAGCGCACTCGGACACATGTCATTCGTCCATTGCGCTCTTACGGGTAATTATATTTCGATATCTACAGCTCTGTCCGAAACAATTTTTTTTCTTCGAACTATTCACATTTATACACATTTTTTAAATACTTACGATAAAATGATGAAATATCAAAGTTACCGAAAATTCCTAAGATTCATTTCTATTACATTTTCTCTACATATTTGGCTGTAGGACAAGAAAATCCGGAGTTATGCATTTCACTGCGATCGAAAAAATATTCGTTGTGACAACGAGACATCGCACATCGATACTTTGATTACTACAACGACTTACGTTAAAAAAAATTTAAAAAAAAAACACAAATTTACAAAAATGAAAAAACTGCCGACTGAAAAACATAATAACTAATAAACAAATTTTATCAACAAAAAAAGTTTAAATAAATAATTATTCGTTTATTATAGTTCTCCGATTTATATCTCATTAAATGCAAAAATCTCTCTTTTGCAAATATGAGAATAATAATTTGTTAAATTTATTATTTTTTTGTTAATTACTTCATTGCTTTCTTGTCGGTAATTTTTATTATTTTTGTAAAAGTATTTTTCAAGAAACTTATGTGTTAACAACTATCGAACAAATAGTCGCGATTAACGCGAAGAAAAAACATGTTTGATGCAATAGTATGCCGATAAATTGCGAGTCCGCAGAGAAATCAGTCTGTAATCGAATTACCCTATTCAATGAGGAACTCTCGTGTGTCTGTTCTTTTGCGACTACTGGTCTTTAAAATTAGTAGGATCGAAGCGATAATAAACAAGATTTCGTTCCCTCGAGTATCTGCAGTAGTTCAGCGTCGACCAGCATCAAAACGGAGTGAAACTGATCCGACGCGCTGGTCGGAGTTAAGAGACTCCACAGAAGTCCGGACTCGATGCACGAACAACCTGCAATCCCAAACCAATTGCCAACTCGGAGCTGACAATGAGAATATGTACCCTGAGTTTTGCATTTGCTCGGTGAAATAGTACTCCGATTCCGTTTGGCTCTCTCCGCTCTGCGGCCAATTGCCAGTTTCGTACCGAGCAATTTTGTGCGCACTGCATGCAACACACAGGCTATCCTTCTGGAGTAAGAATACCCGCGCAACGTACGTTGTAACGTGTGTATGAACGTCGTAACCGTATATATATGTACGATCCGCATACATAGTTTACAACTACGTAAGCAGAATTATGTATACGTAAAGAGTATTATAGTTTCGTAGCCGACAAGTCCCGGAGGCTTCTGTCGGCGCCCACGGTCGACTTTTGTCCAGACTCCGAGAGCAAAAGCTACATTCGGGCTTTGCGCTCTCGTGTTTCTCTCGTCTCTTTCTCCTACGGTTGCCGCGCGAAACACGTTCTCCTCTACCCCACTGTCCACCGGCAATTGTATAACGCCGAACACATCGCTCGTCCGGCTACACAGAAACGAGAACGATATTTTCCCACTTCGTCACTGAATAATATAACGTACAATGTCTTTACATGCATCCGTATCTTTAGCGTACATATAGGCAGAGACCTACACAATTATAGATCGCGACATGTATCAACTTCGAAGCTTCGAATGTTATTTTTATTTTTTTTCTTTCTCTTCCGATCGTACGAGAGAAATCACGCGGCAAAAATTTTCACGTGGGCTTTGCCGCCGATTACTGACGTAACGCGTGAGAGCGAAATATTGGCAAAAATCGAGAGCAGCAGACGTATCGACCTCGAGACGCACAGCGAGGCGTTCACTCGTATCGCGAATCGCGAATGTCCAACTGCCATAATAACTCGCGATTTAACTCGCGTTTGTGAGTAAAAATTCAATGAATTTTTTTTCGAAAGTTTCAAAACGATAAGATCGAGACAACGGAATTTGAGAGATGACGATTGGCTTCAAGAGAAATATTGATTGGATGGTTGTTTCGTGGGGACGAGGAATTCTCGGGGTGAAACTTTTGGTTCGACGACCCCTCGAAACGACCCCATCGGCGAGATGCAGCGAGAATGAGAGCGAAACGATAATAGTTGTGAACGGGAGAAAAAAAAAAGAAAAATATCCAGAGAAAAGAACTGCGGAGAAAAGAGCGAATGAGCGTATATGGCAGCTTTTCAGTCGTCGGTCGTCAATAGATTTCGTTCTGTGTGTTGCTATTTTTTTTTTTTTTTCCTCGATGCTCGCGTAGACATTGCGCGTGTATATAGTCGTGCGAGATACTCTCCTCGTTTGCGGAGAGTATATAGCGTTGGTTATAACACATAAAGCTCGTGTGCTGGCGGGTTCTTCCTGGCGTACCAGTGAATCGAACAATGCCGAGAGGCCGGAAACCGTGGGTCCAGGTACCACGGGCGGTCAGGACGAACGGAAACCGATGTCAGGGATGCGAAGAGTGAAAGAAGTCCGTCTCGTCTGTCGACGAACGGGGAAGAGGCGTGTGTGTAATATATATATATATGCCGGATGAGGCAACATTGTTTGAAAGGAAAATGAGATGGGATCCTAATTGATTTTTTTTTCGTATGGAAGTCCCCGTCTCCCTCAGATCTTTTTCGTACTCCGAGTTCAAGGTAAAGAAACACGAAAAATTATTAAATACAGATACAAAGTTTGATCGAAAAAAAAAAAAGAAAAAAATAAAAGGTAAGATGAGGGGATTCAACGGCGACCTCCCTGCGAAAAGCCGGCGTGAAACTTACGAGGGAGAGAAAGTCTCGTCGTGCCTCGATTACGAAGGCCGATCGACATCGATTACGTGGCAGATGGGTGTCTGGACGAGAGGGAAGCAACGATACAGCTGTACACATCCGTCGACGTCCCCGTCGTCCTTGCCGGGAGATCGATATTATAGGTAGTAAATATACAGCGTACACGGGTCGTATCTCGGATCAGGCGTCCCGCCGGAAAAATTCGGAAAATCGATTCACACAAACCGATTCTCTATACCCACTCTGTCTATTTTTTTTTTTTTTTAGGCATATGGCGATCGAAACCCGCAGAGGCTGTTGGGCCTCCGGCGAAGGAGCTGGAAGGAAATTGGATGCTCCAAGTGACCTTCCGAAAAATCGTACATATGTCGTATCGCTTCCGATGTTTTTCAGAAATTTTGATGGTTTTTTTTTTCTTTTTTTTTTTTTTCGATCACCAAGTTAGTCATTTCGAGGACCGATCTTAACGCGTCGTGATCGGTTTTCTCGCAAACGGAAACGGAAGTTCCAGATACGTCTGAGTGCCGTCAAAGCGTTATTCGAAAGTAATTGGATGCTGTTGGTAAACTCTTTTTTAAATGCTGTATCATCAAAAAAAAAAATGTTTCCTTTTTTTTTTGGTAAAAAGAGTCCAATAAAGAATCCTACACGATTAATTGTTTGTACCGGTCTTTCAATCATATTAAAAAAAATCCCGAAACCAAATATAACATCGCGTAAAAAAAATTTGCATCTAAAAAAAAAATGTTCTGTATATAATCTTTATATTTGTTCTCGGAATTTTTTTTACCCGATCACAACACAATTCCCAATAAACAATCGCAAGGGATTAATAATACGATGTTTTTTCTTCTACAAAAAAAAAATGTAAACGCACTTCGTCACCGGATATCGCGCAATCCCCTCTTCAAACAATATATATTTTTTCTATTGCGTTCAATTAATTTTTGTGTCCTGCAGTCATTCTATTCGTGTCTAAGCGCCATCGAGATATATCTGTGCAACTGGAAAGAATATCGCGTTTGGTAAAACTATCGTATATAGAATTGTATAGATTATGTTAGCTCGTCGGTCACGGTGGCCGTGCGCTTCCCGCACCGGATCAGCCGGTTCGCGTGTTCGGTAAATTATAACGATTTCAAAGTGGCACATGTGCGCCGAACAGACTCGAAGGAGAGGAGAGTTCGGAACCATTGGGTTGGCGGGATCCGCTGTTTCGTTCGCTCCGCTCGGTTGGCGTACGCGTACGTTCGCTCATTCGGTCTTTGGTCGAACTCACGGTTGACAATGAGGGAGAGCCGCCCTTTATGAGTGAGGAA
The DNA here is from genome assembly GCA_934046635.1 of Buathra laborator. Lineage (NCBI taxonomy): Eukaryota > Metazoa > Arthropoda > Insecta > Hymenoptera > Ichneumonidae > Buathra > Buathra laborator. Next base: position 18,117,594 of record OW203892.1, read on the forward strand.
ACAGCTGTGGGCCGATCGGGCGAGAAACAGCTCCTCTATACCAGACCCGAGAACGACAGAGACGATCGTCGGGAGAGAAAAAAAAAAAGAGGTTACCACCTGGCGTACCTGGCTTACGCTTACCTGAAACCGACGACTACCTGGGCATTCTTTTGTGCATCGCGGACTCTCTTCGCGACGTTAGCTTCGCTTTTGGTGCTTCTACGAGATCGTCTCGCAACTTACTTTTGCGGCTCGAAACACCTATGCGAAAATTTGCCGATTGTATCGCAAAAATGAAACGCTATACCTTGTCATGTTGTTCTATCTTATACTTTGTTATTTTTTTTTTTTTCATTTTTACGTTCGAATTATCCTTAAATAATATATAATATACAATAATATCGTTTTTTAAAAAATATTTTTCTTTTTGGAAAATATATTATATATTGTATATAATTTATAATATATTTTCAAAAAATAAAAATATATAATAAAAAAGTAGTAATAATAAATAGTATAATTCCTAAACAATATATATTTATTTTGGAAAATATATTATAAATTATATATAATATATAATAATCCAAAAAGAAAAATATTTTTTAAAAAACGAGTCAGTCTCGTGTCATTAATTTCAAGCTGTAACTCTCCCCTTAACCGACTGAAGGATTGACTATAGTACAATGCCACACTGGATGTGTCGTGTGCGAGAAACTGTTTTGGGAATTATACTATTCGGTCAGCTGTTTAGCTATAGTTCTCGCCTTATAGGGGGGTTGCGTGGCTTGTCGTTCAGTTTTTTTTTTTTTTTTTTTTTTATTATGGTTATTATTTACCCTATAGGGATGAAGAAGCTTCGAGCAGAGATTCAACGTTTTAAAAGAAAAAAAAAAGTATATATACACACAAGAACCACCGCGAAGGCTGTCGGAGCACCGAGGGTCCCAAAGATTTCGTTGGCGCGTGCACCTTGTCTCAGGTTCTCTCGCTTCCTCCCACGAATATTTTCTCTCTGTCCTCCCGCAGGCTGTTTCGTAAATTTTTCGTAAAGAACAGCTGCCGAACCACCGAGTGGACACTTGTCGTGTGCGACTGCGCATAATTCGTTACCTGAAAGTATCTACGCGATCGTAATAAACGAATATTCATTTAAATACGACAATAGACGAAGACACGAGAATTCCTGTTACGCTAAATGCGATAAACGTTGCTGTGCCACGCATTCGTGAATTTATCCTCGTAAATCGTCGCTCGACTTCTTTGTCTTTCGGTTATATTGGTCGTTGCGAGAGACAAGACGCGAGCTGAATACGCTATCGATTGAGATATATTCCATCTTCGCGTTGCTGATGGTACGTTATTCGGTTAACTGGAAACGTCAATGATATTACCAGTCGTCGGAACTGTACACGCAGCGTTAGCAAAATCGTCGACGTTCATCCGTGTAATACTACACTTCGCCGTACAGTACGCGTAATAAAAAGAGTATTAATGCAACGCGCAATGATAAATCCCACTCGATATTATCGCACTGTTGTATCGACCCCCACCGACCACCAGCGTAATGACGGTGCTTCGATACTCGGAACGGAAGTCCTCTCTCTCTCTCTCTCCCTTCTTTCTTTCGTTTCCTTTTACATTTATTTTTCATCATTCGTTTCATACGAATCGGTCTCTTTCTCTTCTCTCGTGTGCATCGAGAGATGCGGCCGAGAGCAGTCGTTAAATTGAGTTGATCAGATGAGGACGCGCGTTCGTGTGACGCCTCAGGGTCATCCCTCGTCTCTCTCGATGGGCGCAACGCGACTTCCGGTCGACAACGACCCAAATCTATTATATCAACGAAATCGACGATTACAATGTACGGAAATTCGAAACTTCGCGTCGCTTTCCCTTCGCTTCGGAAGAGGCGCATTTTTTTTGTTTTTTTTTTTTTTTTTTTTTTCGGTATATCGATAGAGAAAAGGTGAGGAGCTCTCGCTGGAGACGAGAAGATATTTCTCAAGAGCTACGTCCGGGGACAGCTGGTCAAAGGAAAAATGTTTCGCTGTTGCCACGAAGAAGGAACAACGATGGATTTACTTTGGCACAGGCGTTTCCGGTATAATGGACGACTGGTTGTTCATTACAATAACCGAGAGACTCATCGATCTTTCGTACACGAATAGCCGGTGCCTCGAAGACATTGTATATGTTGTATACTTGTGAACAGCTGCTGGTGGCAGTGCAAATAGAAAAAGTGACCGGTGCACAGAGAGATATCGCGCGACCAAAAGGAAATCATTGTCGTATTTCACGCCGACCAATTGGATTTACGAGCTTAAAGGTCCCGAGGGATAAAACTGCACCGACGAAACTTTGCATTTCGGGAGAAAATCTTTTTGCTACTATGGGCGATCGAGAAAAAAGAAATCAATGCGACTACCTAAAGCTTCGGAAAGGGCAAAAGCTACTCGAAAGAAACGCGAAACCAATCGACTTTTCTGGCATTTTAAATGATTTACGATCCCTTCCCGTTTCGGCGATTCCAGGTGTACCGAGAATCGTAAAGTACACGAGACAAGTGGATTAAATTTAGCCTCCGTGCGTATAGATTTTAGAGATTATTTTAAAAAAAATGGAAGTATCGAAAAAAAAAAGTAAAACGCGATATTAAAAGTAAAACGATTTCTGTTCAAATTGGCGCGAACATTTATTTAAAAAAAATTCTCGAGTGTATAACTTACAGGTACATTTTGTATATATATGTATATCGACGTCGCTTATGACTAAAATGTGTACAGATTAGCGAGAGTGAAGAGACATTTCATTGGAGCTAATTTTTCGAGGAGATTCGAACCATTAAATACGGGCGAATAATAAGCGATTGGATGTCCGTCTAGAAAACATTTTATACTCGCGTTTTGTTTTTTCTGGGTGGACATTCAATCGTTTTTTCGACGCTCGCGTTTATAAGGTTGAAGCTATTGCACTCAACGCCTCTTGCAGCTTTTTTCTCGCTATCGTCACGCGATCCTCTTGCTTTTTGATGTCGTCGTCCGCTATCGCGACGGCCTGCGAAAAAATAAGAAAAAAACAAAATTGAATTTTTGCCAAATTTCGTGAGTTACTGACGCGATACTGCGGAGAGAACCACTGGTTATCGGGATTACCTGAACGAGAGGTTGATCCGGATTGAGAAATACTCCGGGATTCTTTTCCAGTGCGGTCTTCGATCCCGTTTGACCGGTAACAGGTTGCGAGGAGACGTGTAACGCCGTAGCGACGCTTTGCAAAAGCGTCTCCTCGGTAATGTAAGGACCAACCGGTCGGAGTGTCTTCGGCAGATCCATCGCGTCGAACTCGAAACCATCGGGATCGCAGGCTCTCAACCCTTCCAAACGTTTTTCCCAGAACAACTGCAAAGTACAGATTATTCGTGACGTTGAAGCGAAAGTTACGAACTTTCCTCGTCTGTCGATATACCGCTAGAGTGTCACTACGAGTGCAAAGGATATGGAAATGTCGAAGAGATATTAACAAAAAAAAAGAAGAAGAGATTCTGATTTATAAATACGTATACGAGGTCTACTTACTTTGAGATATCTACGGGAATTTTCAGGCAGGAATATTGAGAGGCTTCGACTTATTTGTGTTTTTTTTGTTATCATAGACTAATTACAGGATACGTAATACAATCGAAATTTAATTCGTCATTGTGCCACGGAAATCGAATACTGCGTATGAAGTTTTCGAAATAAATAAAATTTGCTACACTACACGATTTTTTGGGGATCTATGGATCGATGATTGGATTTGTTATTGGAGAAGAAAATTTCATGCAAATATTTTCTCGATTTTTCGGGTTTTTCGGGTAATATAGGAAGGGAAAACGTAACGGGAAATTTGCAGGGTGATCGTGCGCCATGTGGAATTTACCTGTTTAGGTTTATCTTGGGAGCCATACTTGCCCTCTGTTTTATCTGCTCCCTCCTAGAGTAACGAATACGGTTTCTCATAGTACAGTATAAAATAGCGTGTGTCGATGAAAGAAACGCAGAAAAAACGATTCTTGATTCGATATCTGTTTGTCCGTTAGACGATTGTATGTACAGAGATATGGGAGTGCATCGTGTGACGGGATTCGGGATGACATCAAACTTGTTCTTTTTTTTTTTTAATAATGGTCCTTCACCAATTAATCGAAAAACGAGAGCGCAGAATCCGCGGATACGATAAACAGCGCAATATACAAACGATCCCAACACACCAGTTAAAAATCATAAATATTCCTGCACCAAGTTATTGAGAGCCAAATACCGTCGCTGTTATGTTTTTTCACAACTCCCCGTATTGCGGCTTTTCGCAATGTGGTGCATAATAATTGTTACATTTGAAAGAATCCTTTTTTTTTTGTTTTTCGTTTTTCAATCACCAGCGGCCTGTTGTTTTCATAGTTTTAATAAACGTCTGCAAAACTAATTTTTTTTTCATTTGGTTTTAAAATGGACTTTAGAAAGATTACGATTACCAAATATTTTAACGTTATTCGTCAATGCAAAGTTCGGTTGTATGGTATGCATTCGTCTTGGAATATCGAAGACATGGCTTTGCCTTACGATTGAATAAAAAGGCCCATCAAGAGAGTTGCAGCGGAAAAAATTATCGTAATTTGAATTAAAAAAAAAACAATTCCGTGTCTTGTGATTTTTTTTTTTTTTTACTAACTTGTTTTGGTTTTTCTTGATTGCCGTGCTTAATGTCTTTCACTTTTCCTTCTTGAGTTTTGTAAATTGTTACTGGCTGTTTGAATATTGACGCAGTCTGTCTTATTGGCGGTACCAGCGAAGCATCGTTTCTTACACCTCGACTGGAAAACAATGACGAAACAATGTATTACAATTTTATTTTTATTAGAAACAAAGTTTGAAGAAAGTTTTCGAAATTGTCAATCGCAATGACGAAATGTACGATTGTTTACATTATCTCATCGCCAAGATTAACTGCATTACCTGTAGTAACTGTAAACGTCAACTTTTCCCGTTGACGCCAATTGATTTTGAGGTTTGTTTCTCGGCGTGTCGTCTCTCGTCGGCCAATTTGTCGGTAACGCCGATGGATATTTCTTCTTCTCCACTGACATATTCATCTTGACGAACAATAACAGCGGCGCTGCATAAATAATAGAATAATGCGGAAACGATCTCTCGTGAAAAGTCAACGTTCGACACTGGCCGCCATATTGAAACTTGCAACAAAGCGGCTCGCAGTTCCGAGTATCACCGCCGGCGCAGCACTGACCACCCGGCTTCCCGGCGTCTGCGACTTGCCGGGAATGTTGTTATCAATAAAAGGTCATGAGAAGATCACATCGTTACTTTCTTTAGGCGTTCATTTGTTCGAGATAAGGTTATTCACTGAAAGCTAATGATTCACAGTTTAAAATTAACAATTCTATATCGTCAGTGTTTCCGTTTAATAACGCAATAATCGAACACGCGCGACGCCCACGCGACAGTTATTGACGTTGTGGACTTCGACACTTTCTTTTTTACGTTACACGAGAGTCGGACTGTGTACCACGCAAACGAGTAAATTGGACAGAATCAGTCGCAGTCATGAAAAGTCGTGTCGTAATGCAGTAATGATCGCTCAGCAAATTTCATCGTTCATTGGCCTCCGTGTCCTCGATAATGAAACTTTGTACAAAGGTGTTCGCGGTTATGCGTATTCTCCGCCAGGGCAACACTGAACACCGGCTTGCCGACGTTTGGAAACGCGTATGGGGATTTCTATTATCAGTAAAAAGTAATGAAAACAATAATTTTTACTTTGTTAACACGTACATTACTTGTTAATAATATCTGCGATATATGCGTGTATTTTCAAACAGAACAACAAATTATTATAGATTAAAACAAAAATTGTCCGAAGGCTTGTAGGTAAAGGACGTGAAGGATCGAGCAAATAATACACAAATCAACAATTTTTTTTTTATATATATATATAGAGATATATATATATATAGATGATTTAATTGCCGAAAGAAACAATTTTCGCGTAGCTATAGGAACAACATGAACTGTGCATGAAAATGATGAATCTCTTTTTGTTCTCTGGTACGAAGCGCCGTGTCTCTCGAGGCCGTGTTTTCTTGTTTTTTTTTTTTTTTTTTATTATCGACGACTGCCACAAAGACACGTAAAACCGATTTGTGGATTAAATTGCGAGCTCGGTGAATACATTACGTTTCTCCAAAGTTTGTAAAGGGGACATAGGTACATACAATACATAATTGGGCTATCGAATTGCGGATTTTTTCTTTTTCTTTTTGCATCATGTGTTAAGTGTGAGATTTTTCATTTTTACTGTAAAAGAATATTGATTTGTACAGTTGATTCGTTAGCGATAATTAACTATTGAGTCTTCTTGAGGTATCGTTGTTTCTATTGGTCTATTATCGGAGCTATAGTCGTCCGTACACGATTTTCAGTTTCATGGAATTCAATCCCTTTGCGTCAGTTTCATATTCGCAATGATTATCGTAAACGAAACTTTACAATTTTTCGTTTTTCCGATTCTTGATATTTTTTTTTTTTTTTTTATAAAAAAAAAAGGGAAAAACGTGTTCGGACAACGGTAGCGGTGTCAATGTGTCATCCTGTAACAAAATATAAATATCGGTATGCATCTGTTTCTCACGTGTTGGCTCTGAATAATGCGCTAATACCCTATAAGAGGCCTCCGGTTTTACATCGTAATCAAAGAACACGAGGACACGCGCTCTACGAATTAACAATTACATTCGTCAATCGTTCGTCGTATCCTCGTTCTTTGTTATTTATGTTTTATTTTATTTATTTAATTTTTTTTTTTTTGTTTTTTCATTCACAGACTAATTCCATCGATAGAAATAAGGGGTCGTTAATATTTCGACCACTGCACGTCGTTTATCATCCATCTGTTCGCTAAGCTTAAGTATTACAGTTTGACGGTCACAAAAATATCTCGTCGAATATCTCGTCTGTCGAAGTTTTACTGTGCACATTCCGCAATTTTTTGTTTTTTTTTTCTTCTTTTGTTTTAGCAGGCGTCCGTTTTTTACAACCTGCGCGTTACTCTTCTCCGGTTTTTTCACCTCGAAGTTTCATTTTCTCTTTCTTTCGATTATCTTTACTACTTTTATTCCGGACACGTTTCGGTGCTCGTATATTATGGATTATTCTCCCAGTTCATGTTTCGCAATGTAACGCAAGTCTACGGTCTCGACTAAGTATGAAATTACGTACTTTTTTGTTTGTTTGTTTTTTTTTGTTTTTGTTTTATTTCCATCGAGTCGTCTGCAGCGAGATGCCGTTCCCGTCTCTTCGTTTCATTTAACTCGTTCAATTTTTTCGTTTTTTTGTATTTATATATGTATAGTATTTATAGTACACGTACAATTTAGCAGCAGCGCGTCGTATGTTACCCTCTACTCGTCGATGGGCTTAGACAGTCCGCGCAGCGTTCGATAAATCCTCGAGTACGAAAAACGTAAAAACTCGTTCGCTTCTTCCGATCGTAACTCGCATTATTTTTTGTTCATTAAATTTCGGCGTTTCCTCGAGGATCCATCGTAGCACGCTGTACAGAATTTTTTTAAAAATTATCTCACATTTAGTTTCAAGCCGTTCTCACTACGTTTTTCTGTCTCTCGCACTCGCAGTCACACATAATTAGATAATAGAGCTCTATATTACACAAGCGACACGTTTTCTTCTTTCTCTCTCTATTTCTCATTTCTCACGACTCGATTGAACACACTTTTCATTACGCCAGCCTGCGCGTCTTCAGGAAAAAAAAGGTGTTTTTTTTTTCTTCTTCTTTTATCTTAAAAAACAAAGATTCACGTCTTTCTCGATTTTCTAACATAATCTCTCGCTACTTAATAATAAACTGTCTGAGTTCTATACAATTCTTAATTCATAGATTCATATAATATATTTTCATATATATATCTATAATGTAACTTCAGTCCCTAAAAATCTTACGATCCTCACGATTCGTTACTTTTTTTTTTTATGTTCTTTCACGTTTTCTCGACTCATTCGACGCACGATCGAGAGTTTCGACGACGAAATTACAGAGTCCACTGATCGCGGTGCGTCTGGTGAGCGAGAATTTCGTTTTTTTTTTTAGAGTAAAAAGCTTGATAAGCTACGTAAAAAAAGCTCGCGTCGAAGCACAAAGAGAAGTATAACTCGTCTACACGAACATTCTGAGTGTTTCGTTATTTTTTTTTTGTCATACTTGATTTTTTTTTTACTATTAAAGTCCTCACGCGCGCGTTCATCGAACGTTTGTATCACTATAAAAGGTTTTAGTGTCTCACTGTGGTCCTTAAATTGATTTTCTCTTCGTTTAATTGTTCAAACCGCTCTCTTCGCTTCTCACAGTCCAACACTTCAGTCACCAACGATTCGCGTCACCGATACGTTTCTTTTTTTACTCCTCGATATATTAAATTCATAAATATCTTAACAAGCGTACACTTTAAGTATATATATTAACAAAACGTTCGGGAGCCTCAATATATCACTTCGTAAACCGTCGCCTTTTTGTCGCCAGATCCGGTTACGATGTATTTATCGTCGGTCGAAATGTCGCAGCTGAGCACCGATGACGATTCCTTAGACTGAAAAAAAAGAAATAAAAAAACGAGAATTAGAATAAAAATTGAAAAAAAAAAAGAAAATGAATTTTTCGTTCGCTTTTCTCTATATTTATCCTCTATTTACTGTGAAGTATTTCTCACCTGGAATATCGAAGCTCCGTAGGGTGTGCGCCACGCGTTGAGCAGATTATCTTTGCCAGTCGAGACGAACCACTTTCCGCAAGAGGCGAATCTCAACGACAGTACACACGACTCGTGAAGATGCAGTTGATACTTGTCGGGTTTAGTCGCGTGAAGTACCTCGACATTGGAGTTTTCCATTCCGACGGCGAGCCACTCACCGGTCGGACAGTAACCCAAAGAGAATATTTGCGACGAAAAGTCGTGTTGTTGCAACTGTCTTCCCTCGCGGAGATCCCAGGATCTGACGGTATTATCGAGTCCGCCGGTCCACAGTTTCGATCCATCAGCGGATATGTCGATGCAAGAAGCGCCGTCCGTGTGTCCCTGAAATTGTCTGACGAGCGTTTGATTCTGAAGATCCCAAACGGCGATGTTGCCGTCGCTGCAGCAACTGAAGCAGACTTTCGAATCCGGCGATATCGCTAAAGCGTAACACGCCGGTGCCGATGACGTTAGTTCCGCCTTTATCCTCGGTGTTGGACTCGCGAGATCCCATATACTAAGGTTACTCGCTTCCCCGCCGACAATAAGCGTTCTACCGTCCGGTAGTAACTTCACCGATCTTATATAGTTGTCACGCTGTAGACAGTCCAATTGCGATACCGGTTTCCCACTTCCGCTGCCTCCCTGACTTATGTCCCAAACTTTGACGCAACCCTTGCCACCGGTATAGACGTACTTCGTCGGATTCGAGATCGTGACGGCGCACACAACTTCACCGTGCGTCAGAGTATTTATTTGTCGCGCGTGACGCGGTATTCCCGGACCTATCAGCGCATCGGGAGGAAAGGGCACCGGCTGCATCTGACCTTCGCTCGAAACGTGGAAACTGTAGGCACTGAAAATAAAATTGAAGACTCGCATTGAGACAAATAATTCTATTGGGCGTTTAACTGAAAGTTCGGCTCGTGGCCTTTGGTTGTTAATTCAGTCCATTTTTAGGTGCAAAATACTTTGTTTTTTTTTTTCTGTTTGTTTCGTTCGAAAAAAATAATTTTTATTCGAGAATAAATATTTTAGAAAGTTCATCTATCTATAGTTTATTATTTACAAAGTCAAATAAGTACTCACGGTTTTCCGCCGGGAACGCCGAGTGGCCCAAGGGGCGCTCTCATGCCACCGTGAGGGTCATAGAGTTGTTGAAGTGGTGGCCTCGCGGGATACCCATTCAGTGCACCCGGTGGATACCCAAGCATGTCGACGTGAGGACCCGCCGGCGGATGATGAGGAGGAGGATAATGAGGAGGATACGGACCAACTGCCGAAGCTGAGACGAGCGGTTTGCTAGAACTCGAAGGCTTCAATCCACCGGAACCCGAACTGCTGCCGCCCGCCGAAGTTGGCGTTACCGGCTTCGAGATCGGTGTCGTCGGCTTCTCTCTTTCCTCCATCTTCTTCGCTGACGGTGTACTCGCGTTACTACTTGTGCCGCTTCTCGGCGATGGTGGCGGCACTTCCTTCTTCACTTGTCCACCCATCGGACCCACCGACGACGGTCCCATCTTATCCAAGCCGTTCTCGCGCGGCGACGACGTTCCATTCGCCGCTGGACTTCCGGGACCTTCACTCGCGTCGTCGACCACCAAATCTTGATCGCTTTTTTCACCGTCGCTTTGCTGTTTTCAACAGAAATTCGAATGAAAAAAATTAGGATTACATACACTTCTAATATGAGTTTTTAATTTTTAGATTTTTTTTCTATAAGTCAATCACAGTTTTGAGTATTGGATGAGAAATATCGAGATATCAGGACCAATTGGGAATCACGCGTTACCACAAAAAAAATTGTTCATAAGAAACGGAAGCAAAAGACTTGCATTCGATGCCATTGAACAACTCTTGCGATACACTCATTCTCGTCATCAGTTTCATCATTTTATTTCTCAAAGAATTTCGTTAATATTCTGTTCACATGATTATTATTTTAAGGGTAAACTCCAATTTTCTCTCTCTACTAATTAAAGGGTTAACAAAAATCCCTCTATAGTTAAATCCCACAGCATTTTTGCCATAAAACTAACGATATAACGATACAAAAAAAAAAAAAAATTATTATTTTTTTTTAATATATATATATTTTTAATGATTTAACTTTTGTCTATACAGTTATTGTTACTTACGTGTCCAATATCTTTGTCTTGTTCCTTCTTCATCTTTTTTAAATGCATGTGGTCGTGATGCTGGGGATCGGGGGTACTTCTGGGTCTGCTGTATTTTTCACGCTCGGCAGGCGATATCGAGTTTCTCTGCAACATCAAAGTTAAACGTTTCCGATAAATTATTAGAGCCCACTGCGCGAACACTCCGAGAGGGACGTTAATGCACACGACGAAGATAAAAGCAATAATGTTTTTTAATGCCAGTTAACTCGCAAAGTATCGCCCGGGACGAGTTTCACTACTCAGGGAATCGGTATTATTTTGCAAAGTGATGCGTTACCCATTCGTGACCTTTATATGCTTTTCGTATTTACTACTCCGCGTTAAAACTGCTGCGGGGAAGGAGACTACGAAGCCTTCGACGATTTACAAGGATATAAAGTACCCGAGGAACGAACGACAAGCCAACCATATTCGCGACGAGCGAAGAGACCCTTATTCCATTGCTGTCTCTCTGAACTTAACCCTCCCAACCCATCTTCGCATATAGCACATTCAATAAAACGACTTCGCTCAGACGATGATTTTCTCTCTTACCCCACGGGAGACACTGGAGGGTCGAAATTACTTATGCGACTATTTCCTTTCCGAGTTCGTTCGGTAGTACCCTTCTCGTTGGGGTGGATGGGGCGCCCACTCGTTTGGACAACCCTGAGCACCGACGGGTTTTTCTATATCGCGTTATACACGACCCCTGAGAATTCTTGGGTGTACCGACGCTTATCGCTCCGGGAGTCATAGAGGTTTTTTTTCTCTCGGTACATAGATATTTTTGGAGCACGAAATGAGACTTTTATCGTTGCGAGTTATATTAAATAATAATTCGCTGGTGATTTTTTTTTTCTATTACATTTTTTTTTATGTGTCGCTCGATTTTTTTATTTTTAACAATAGTCAAGTTTACGATTGGGGATCGAAAAATGTATAGTTGAAAAAATGTCATTGATTTTTTTATGGAATATTTGTTCGAGGCGAAAGGCCACGTAAAATTTTGATACATCGATGAGAAAAGACTTTCGCGATAGGGTCGGTCTTTTGTAAATAAGTCATTGACATTGGACGTTGGTGAACTTTCGAGGCGGGGGGTTGTTGGCTTCGAAAAGAGAAAAATCGAAGGGAATATTTCCCCCGAGGGATTCGAAAGATATGTACCACGAAGATCCGATAGGTTCGAATTTTCCCTCCAAATACGGCTCGGATCACCGAGGAAATAAATTTCTACGATAGGGATCCGGTCGTCTCCTTATACACTGCTCTCTTATTCGTTTTTCTCTCGGGAATGACCATGCGAACAGGACGAGAAAATGATAGAAACTCCCTATACTCAACGACCCACGGAATTTCGGGATTGACTACTATTTTTCTTCCCTCCACTACTCGCAGACGCAATTTCGTTCTTTTTTTTTCTCGCACCCTCCGCGGCCTGTTAGGAGAGAAGCAATTCCCCGAGGGAGGACGAAGTCGGATCAATTCGTTCTTTCGACGATTATATTTTCTCACCCTGATGCCCCTCTCTTGATTTCCCACTCTCCCTTTTCTTTTTCCTTTCATCAAGTAATCCCTTCCCGTTCTTCGAATCCTACGAGAAATCTAACGAGATTTCTTGTACGCGGAAAAAAAATGTCGTTCGTGAATTAAAAAAAAAATCTATATATGTACGATATCGATTTCAGTGTATCCGTAACTTTTTATCAATTCGATTCATTTATTTACGAACGCTCCGGAGGCACTAAAATCCTCGATGGTTCGAGGGTGAGTGAGAAACAGCGGCGGCAGCAGCAGCAGCTTCGCGCCATCGTAAACCAACCCTCTATCGCATAGCGTTGAGAGCCGAAGCTCGCTCTCTTCACCCCAAGTAAATCTCCTCTTCTCAATTACCTTGGCAGCCGCGTCGTTCATCCCTACGGGTGTCGAGGCCCTCGCCCTCTCTTGCACCACCTCCAGCTCGCCCCATTACCGCTCGATGCTTCTCGCGCGTCATTCCCACCCTCGCGGCTTCGAGCTATACTACCCCCTTACCAGTCTCGAGTTAAGAGTTGAAATAAAAAATAAAAAGAACGCGCGGCTCCGCGAAAAGAGTGTTTTCTCTTCCCCCCGTTCTTCGCGTTAAACTCGCTGAGATTACTCACTCCGTTTGCGTTCGAAGAAAAAAAAAAAAAAGAAGAGATCTTCTCGAAAATTTATCGAGTAAATTACTTCGCGATTTCATCTATTGATTATCGATCGACAAAATTGAATTTGCCGTAATAAAAATATCTCAATGTTTTCTGAATTCGAAGAGCAAAGAAAAAAAAAATTCTATGCGAAGATATCTTTTTCACGTTTCCTATAGAGTCGTTTATTCCCTCTATCCATCGTGAAAAGCCGCGCGGTCGAACGGACAGTCAGAATCAACAAAGTCTCGGAAAGGAAAAAAAAAAGAAAAAAAATTCTCCTCGGTGAGAGATGTCGAGGCAACGTTGTGAGAAGTTTCACAAGCAGAAGCACGCGTTTTCCGGGATGTCGACTGGCGGTCGACGTGTTTTTTGAACTAAAAAAAAACGAACGGAAAACGAAGTAGGAAAGCCGAGAGAGAGAGGCGACGGAATCGAGAGTACATACTGGGACGAGTTTCTACCGCACTATTCGCTACATACTTTTCTCTCGAGGTGCTCCGGATCTGGCGCGCATCGAATAGCTATCGTACCGTTTCTCGTCCCCTTCCCCCCCCCCCCCCCCCTGTATCCCGAAGGAGTATCCACGCTCGAGCAGGTTCTGTGTCCGCTCGTTCGAGTCCCTTCCCCCAACCACCCCCCGCGCGCGAGGGGAAGATAAAAAGCCCGTGGCAACCGTCAGCCAAGTCGATACACAGCCATAAAAGTACAACCGCGAACCGAGAAAATACATATGTTTCCTCGCTGGAATATATACTTCAACATTTTACAATAAAACCCCGGGGAACAGGTGAAACTCGTTTTATCCTCTATCTACTCATATCCACCCGTAAAAAAAATAATATATCGAGACGAAAAATAAAAAAAAAGCGTTCGTCATAAAACTAAAATATACGAGGCTATCGATGAAACAGAAAATCTTCAAATTATTCGATAACCATCAAGGTGAAGACTAAACTTGACCTTCTCGAAAAAAAAAAGGGAAAAAAATTCAGGCCACTGGCTATAGAAAAACTCGAGACTGTCGAGCAAGTAAAGTACGAGGCATGTACAGAGGGCTTGAGAAACGAGTGAATAGAAGGGTCGGGCAGCGTTGGTGAAGGTGAAAGAGAAGGCGAAAGTGTGAAAAAAGAGCCTCGCGGCACAATCTTTTTTGTCACTCGAGCATCACTTTTGCATTCACGAAGCCCGCTTCCCCTCATCGTCTCCCATCACATGTCGCACCTTCGCGTCTCCTGTAGCTACTCTAACATAGCGGTAGTTATATGTACAGTAGTAGCAGTGAGTCTTTGTCAGACTCGTGTACACAGTTAACCACAATGGATGTCTCGTGCACATCGTAACGGGTTACAGAATGTAACATTGTACATCCTCTACCGCACAGAGGAGTAGTTGAGCTTTACACCGATGCCTGCCGGAAGTGCACACATGAGAATTGCAACGTTCTCCGTGTGCTGTTTGCATTACAGTAAGCTCTGTATGCAACCTATCCTCGGGTTATATCTGTCTACCCACCATCGACTGTACTTTTCATTGTGTATATACGTCTGACTGCGTGTCTGACTATCTCGTATTCTTACACCTACTCGTCCCCTTTCTTGTGGGACAGAGGGGTTTTGGTGGCCACGATCAATAAGGCGTAGAGGTGTACAACCAGACGGAGAGAGAAAGATATTCTCTGAGACCTAAGAAGGATATAGTACCCGGTAGATATACACGAGAGAAGTATAGACGCCTCTTGGCTCTATATAGTGTGAAGAACTCGAGTTCCCGCGCGGGAGGGGGTAAGCAACTTGCCAAGCGAGCGGAAGATAGTGGCGCGAGATGTTGCGGGTGACGGGTGTATCGGTAGTAGTGCGAAGCAGAAGGCTTCAGCATTCCCGGAGTTGGTAGGGGTGCCGAGCACGAGGGTTGCGAAGGTTTCTGCTTCGGCGAGAAGCACATAGAGAAGATGCGATGCTGAGGGGCTGAGACTTACTCTCGTAAGGCAAGAGAGGTTGCTGTCTACGATGGGCAGAGAGGGTGAGACTGTTCTCCTACGGACTGTGGTACACTGTACGCTGTGTAGAAAGCATAGAAGACTATGGTATATATAGCCTTCGCCGTGTATATCGGTAAGGAGAAGCGAGAGAAGGTTGTATAAGGGCAAAGACGGAAAGGGGGATGGAGGGGTCGCGGGGTTTGGTGAAGAGGAGGCTACGGTATTGGGGTTGCTGGCGGTCGGAGCCATGCCGCGAGGCCACGAGGGTGGTAAGTGAGTGAGCGACTCCTTCGCTATGGCGCCTTGCCTACCCTTCAAGACATACCCGTTCCACTGTCTCTCATTCCTGTCTCAGACTACGCCGTGCTATCCCGTCGCGTCTCTTCCTACTTTACCTTCTCACCCTTCGTCTTTCATCCCCCCTCCCCGGCCCGTACCCCCTCCCGGCAACTTGTACTCTTCTCCTTAAGGAGAGAGCGAGATGTTTCTATGGATATATATATATTATATATGATATATACACATAGCGGAACCGCTGCTCTTAAGGGATGTGTATATATGTATATCCGGACGACGACCACCGAGCCGTCGCCCTCCTTGCCTCGCCGAAGCAGAAGCGGCTCTCTCTTCCCTTATACTCCTATATAGTAGTTTCATCTTCCTCCGCCTCTAACTCCGTCTTCATCCAACTACACCCCAGTCTTCGATGAACTTTCTCACTTCCTCCATTGGCCATTTGTATCCTCGTCTCCTTTCCACTCCTGGACAACGCTGCTTTACCAGCTTTATCGGGGGGTCGCGATTCTCTCGCTTGCTCTTCTACTGGATGCTACGACGAAACATAACCAGCCTGTTTCCCTATTCCTCACTCCAGTTCACTTTGCATCAGCCAGCAGGCAAGTATCCCCAACCATCCCCGCGGCTCGTAGAGGAGATGGAGTAGAAGGGAGGAGAAGGTTACGAGCCGAAGTCGCCGTCTCTCAAGAACCCCGCAAAGCCCAGCTGGTACAAGATTGCAACCAGTGATTCTCAAACCATCACGTCACTCCTCGTGTTTACTACGGCATAGTTAACTTCCACCGGGTGCTATTATCTGACCCCGAAATTTACCCCGTTTTGACGACGGATTTTCCAATATTCGCGTTCTACAACCAGTGGGGAGTATAAGCGTCGAGACTTTTGAAATTTTGACGCTGTGTTAAATTGACTTCATAAAATCGTGTCCGGGAAAAGCTTTGGGGAGCAACATTGCGTTTACAACGGTTTTTTTATATGCTTTCGGCGATGGTTTTCGTGTTGCTCTCTAGTCTCATTCGCCATTCTAAGCTCTCTTTTTTTGTTCTTTTTTTCGCTACAGTGTTGTTTTTTCTGCCTTCATTTCCCTGTTCAACTTTCACGGTATCTCACGAGGATGGTAGAAAATTACACACTACGTGTCCTCTCTTCTCCCGTGTTCTCTCACGTTCTCTCTTTCCCTCTCCGCAGACTAGGCGTCGTTTTAATATTCCGCAGGGGATGACTACAGTCTGGCAAGCCAACGCTCGACACCCCAACTCTTCTACTCGTCGTGCCTGCCTCTGCTTTATGCATGACAAAATCCAGCATTTTTTCCCTTTGATTTCGCGAGGCGTTGTCACCGTGATAGTGTCGCGGGGTTGAGAACGAGTGAGAAAGTTTGTTATTTTTTTTTGTATATATATATATTTTTTTTTAACCCGCGTCTCGCGCTGCTTCGACGCGTTGCAACAGAAGCGAAACGCGCGCGCCCCTTGTCAAAGGGAACTGCCGACTCGACGGTTGCGCGTGTTACCACCGAACGAGAAAAACCTCTTCTTTTTTAACACTCGCGGCACTCTCTCTCTCTCGACGAGTGCAAAAACAGAAGCGGCAACAGCTTTTGCGTTTCGTTCGCAGCGCAGAGAGATTCATCGCGAAACTCGTCGGAGGGAGAGCGCTCGTGGATGAAGAGAGCGCAAGGGAAAAAAAAAGATCGATTAAGTGCGAGACACGACGAGGAGACAGAAGGAAGAGGGAAAAACATCGTGGCGTCTCTCGAATTATTTAACGACTCGTCGTAAATACGAACCCACCCTCCTTCCTGCGCCCTTTTCTCTTTTTCGCTCCTGTAGGCTTCTCTTCTTTCTTTTCCTGTACCCCGCGAACGCTTCAGCCTCGGTTACCGTGTGTATTTCTCGCGAACTCTCTGTTTCACCCTCTTTTTCAACCCTCGTTCTCGCGCTTCTTTCTTTTTTTTTTTTTTTGCAACTCAGCCTTCGCGCGACACTCCAACCCCCGGGTTTTCATTCTCATCCCTGCCATCGCGTTCATTTTCCGTCTCGATTTTTTTTTTTTCACCTACCCGAGCTGCCGGTCTCTTTCTCTGTTGTTCCCTTCTATCCCAGTCCCTGCGGTGGAATTTGCATTTTTAAATTAACTCGCCTCTGTTTGCAGCTATCTCGGCCAGAGGCGACGGGGGTTTTACAATTTTATGCAACAGCGCTCGCTACCGCGGAGAGTGAGCCGACTCTCCTCTTGGTCCTGCCGCTGCTTCCCTCTCATACCATCGTCGCGGCGTGTTCACTCGCTAAAGTTCAACCCTATATACATATATGACTACCTTTCATCCCTCGCTGGTTTTGACTCACTCACACTGCCGCGCTGACGCTCTCTCGCTCTCGGGTTATCGACATTATCATTATTATTATTATTGTTATTACCCGGCGTTGAACACGAGCACGCGTTGCAGGAGGCGCATAGCGAAACATCGAGTCGATACTCCGATGCTGTGTGTTGCTGATGCCGCTTGCATCTGCTGGTTCTGTGGCAATGCTACTATAGCGATTCTAAGGGTATATCTATACATATACGCTAGTTTTGTACCCCCTGCGATGCTAGTGGATTCTCCGCGCGTCACGATTCAACCCTCTCCACTGCAATTTCGTACGTGAGCTCGTCCCACGCGAATTGTCGTATAACTATCTGTACTATGTATTATTATACGTGCTGACTACATAAACAGTGTTACATGCCGAGTAACTGTAGACAGGAAGAGAATTTCTACGCAATAAAAATTAATACGTGAAAAAAATTAATAAAATAAATAAAATAATTATGGATGATTCGAAGGAATTTTTATGCAGTGAATACAAATGAAAAAAAAAACAACGAATTTTCATTTAAAAAAACTCAATAATTTTCCCCACAATTGATGTTTTTTTTATCGGAATTCTACGAAAATGAATTATGTTTGTTTATGAATCAAAGAAAGAATTTAGGATTAATTTAAAAAATTTCCGTAATTCGGTTCATCAGATTATTTTTTTTTGTGATCGATCGCACGTATGAAATAGCCAGTGATAAATTTGCGACGAACGCGAGCAACGAAAAACATATAATCAATGAAATTTTCCGCGATTCGTCTCACCCCAGTGTTTTTTTTTGTATACAAAAAAAACGAAGCTTCGAACTACGAAGGAATGAGAAGCGAGTCAAAGAGATTGGTAAAAAAAAAAAAAATCGCGAGAGCGGGTCAGGGAGGAGTATAAAAGAGACTGAGACACGGTAATTGAAAAAGTCCACGGAGATCTCGATTCTGCTTTTGTCGTTGGCTCCCGAACCTCGAACGAGAGCATATCAGGAACGTATACATATATATCCCAACACCCTTTTATCTCGATTTATCTATCTTCGTCTCTCGCCATTCGTTTTATCTGCTGCAACATTCGCCGCGTAGTCCTTTCCGCAACTACCCGCGGGGAAGGGGGAGGGGGAGGCGAGAAAAAAACTGCGGCAACAATACCCACGAGGTGCATTCTCGCCGCGGTTTATACCATCGGATATCTCTCTCACTCGCAGTTCCCTCGTCTCTCGCGCAGTTTAACGAATGGCTTCGTAAAGCCAGAGGCGCCGCGCCCCGGGTACACCGCTGCTGCTGCTGTTGCTGCTTTGAGGTCATTACACAACGCAAAAAGTGCGGCGTTAACACGGGCCGCTAGCCACGGGCTCGTTGTACCGAGCGAATAAAGAAGAAAGATAGAAATAACGAGGAGACCGCCGTGGAAAACGAGAGGGACAACAAGGGAACGTCGACAATCGAGTCACTGATTTATGACCGCTGTACCGGAAAGGCAAGAGAGTCACCGCTCCGTAGCGCCCTGGATCCAAACTATACATATAACGTACCCGTGCAATTCTAGTGAGAAATACGAACTTAGGCCAGTTTCGCTTCGAGTTTTCTCTTTGTGAATTCTCTTTACGAGACGCAAGCGAACCGTGCGCTTCTGCTGTACGGGAGCCAAGAGAAAGAGGCAAACAGAGAAATAACGACCAATTACATTTCCACTTTCGAGCTTTTATCATCGCATTTTTCTTTATAAACTCCACCGCCCCCCCCCCCCCTCTCTCACTTTCCGTCGTTTTTAGTATTAAAAAACGTTTTTAGTTCAAAGTCTCGTAGAGCTTTCGGCTGCGAACTGGGCAATCAAAATTCCGATGAGAAAAAGGAGAAAAAAGAAAAAACACAGCTGAATCAGAGGCGAAATGGACACTAACGAGATCCGATAATTCCTCCCTCTGCCCGCTGTTAACCGTATCAACGTTGATCGTGATACTACGAGAGGAAGAAGACTCTTCGGGTAAAATCGGCTATCGCCCTGCAAGAGATGAGAGATTCTCTTCGCCGGCTCGTTTTCAAGCCAATTACAACATCCCCGGCCCCCCGTTGCCGATGAGCACAGAGGCGTAAGCGAAAGGCCCCCACCGAGCTCGGCGAATGAAGCTGAAAGAGGAATCCCGAGAGTGCGAGGAGACTTCTCTTTCGTGGTTGGGGTTGGGGTTATATATCCGACAAAAAACCAATTTATTCTCCGCTCTTCTGGTGTGTGTTCCCTCCGCGTTGGGTGAACGAGAGACGAAGAAAATAGGCGCGCGCGCGCCACAGTCATGCGAAGAACGCGAAAGCTTTGCTGCCACTTCTTCTCGCTCTCTCAAACCTCCGTCGTTGTGACTGGGATTTTGAGATTTCGCGAGTGTACGACGAGGAAAGTAGAAGCCGTGTCGTGAAAAAATATGAGGAGGGGAGAGGGCAAAGAAAAAGACGCGATTATTATGAAATACGGAGGCGTAATTACCGGGCGGTTGGAACGTCGGGCATTTACGAGGGGCTCATTAAATTACGAACTAATTACCGCGAGGCCGAGAGAGCGAGCGAGCGCGCGCGCGCGTGCGAGCAGAGTCGCTCGCGGCATGAGCAAATTATTAAAAAGTTTAGTCGGCCGTAAAGCGGCGGCTCGTAAAAGTACGCGATTACCCCGGTGCTCCGGCTCGCGTTCGCCAAAGAGAAACTATATATAACATGGTACACTTCTCACTTTTATACCCTTTGCGAGAGACGAGCAAAGTCGACTCTGATGCGTGCGCGAGGTGCCACACCGCGGGGCTTGACGTATCGTCGACGGGGCTATACAGCAATCGTTTACACGCCTTTTGCCGCGAGGGCTCTCGAAACCGAGCGGAGCCGAAGTCTTTTGATTATTTACTAATTATCATTCTTTTTTTTTATGGAGGTGCGTGCGGATTCGCGCTCTGCCGATCAGCGGAGTGAAGCAAAACGACGTTTACACTGGACTGGAGGTTTTGATCCTTTGAATGCCGCATGACGGACATGTAACACCTTTTTCGACGAAAAATAATTTTTTTTTTTTACTTTTTAAAAAAAATATATTACTTTTGCTTTCTTGTCTTCATTTTTTATACAAAAAGACAACAAACATTGAAATTAAAACAGGTAAAAAGAACGATAAAAAAAATTGAAATATATAATAAGAAAAATAACATAGAAATTAATAGAAACTTAACGTAATAATAATTGTTTTAAGGAAATGGTAGAGAAAAAATTAATTTTCGAACAATACGCTGATCGGGGGTCGATACGATAAAGTACGATTTTTTTTTTCACCGAACATCGACGGTATATAAATCAAAATCACTCAATTTTTTTAACATCAATCTGTAAGTTATTTTTTTTTCTTTAGTCGCGATAGGCTTGAATAATTTCTCTCATCAGACCGCGAGAGTGCGAATTCGTTTGGGCAAAAGCGTGAATAAAAGTTGGCGGGAAGGATTTTTTTGCACCATTTTTTTTTTTTTCTGTTGCGAGAGACGAAAGAAAAAGGGTTGAGGGTGGAAGCTTTGAAAAAGAGTACGTTTGGCGTGAAATATCCATAACGATTTCCTGGCACCGAAGTTGTTCGGGGTTTGGGGAGGTCGAGGCCCCGGTAGCAGAGAGGCGAGGAAAAGCCGAGTGTCATTAGCGCGCGCGCCAGGGATGTTTTTAATTAATTAATCGAGGCCGTGAGGGGGTTGAGGGAGTTCGCTCTCGGATCTCGTGCTCCCCCCACGGTTGTGCAGCGCCAACGACGACGCCAGCGGTGGTACGACGACGGAAGAGATACTTCGTCGACGAAGCTCTTACTCATAAATTCCAGTGGAAAGAGAGCAGGAAGGGTTGGGGATAGGGAGTGGTGCGGAAGTTGGCGCGATTCTCTCCTTGCGGCTGTGATAAGCGAGGCTGTCGTTGTATAGCGAGGGGCCCTTCGCGCAGCGTAGAGGGGTAGAGAAACGAGAGGAAGAACAGAGTAAAAGTACGCGAGAGGGGAAAAGAGGGTTGAAAACGAAAAAAAAAAGGAACTCCGCTCGACGAGTCGTCGAGAGTACGAGAGAGAGAAAACTAATAAAAAAACGAACTCACTGAGACAAGAAGAAAAGAGCGCAGAGGGAGAGCAGGAATAAACTATTTAAAAATATTAACTACCACCCGCAAGAAAACGAGGGGAGCGGCGGGTATTAAAAAAAAGAGGATCCTCGACGGTCTGAGTTTCTCATCGTCGTTTTGCTCCTCCACTCTCTTCTGAAATCCGATAGATATGAGAATCGAGGGAGAAAAAGAGACGGTTGAATAAAAAGAAACCGATAAAATGTATAAAAAAAAAAGAAGGCGGTACAAAAGCATCAGCAGGAGTTCCGAGCAGTAGGCAAATGGGATTGAGACCTCTGTGTGAGTGGAGTTCAAGCTTCTCTTTTCCCTTGTCGCAGTTTCTCTCGTTCCATCTACATAATATATCACTCCGGACTATCCATGATCCTCTCTCAGCGACACTCCTCCCTCCTCCATCTCTCGTTGCTTTATTTCTTTTTTCCATCCTCCCCCTGTGACAGTGCGACCGCAACCCTCTCCCGCCTCACAGTGTTCTCTCGTCCGACGCCGCCGTCTTGTAAATTAATTAATGCGTCCCTAACGAGATCAGAGTTGTCGGTAAGGCAGTAGTTGTAGCTATACTATACATATACGCTTCAGGGAGACGAACGGAGTGCCCTTCTAGTTACCGCACTCCGAACGAGCGGTAGGATCTTCGTAAACCGCCATTGCTCTTCCCAATGATTTCTACCACTACAGAAACGGTTCGAAGCACTCTGTTCTTTCATACACCTACGATTCCCTTCAAAATACATCTACATATATATATATCCGCACACCGAGAGAGTGATATTCCGGAGCAGCAGTAGCATCGCTGTCCTTTCAACCCTTTCAACGAAACCCGTCACCAGACACCCTATACCGGTAGCGATCCGCCAGCGCTTACATAATGCAGCCACTCTAATTAAAATAAATTACGACTCGGCGTCGTCGGCCATTTTTATCAGCGTCAACGGCTACCGGAGACACCAGCGTCACTGGCATCGGGGTAAAAAGCTTCGACAGTGTAGCCACACATACGCGTACACTTTGTCTGCTATTTTTTTTTCGGCTGGTCCTCTCTCTACGCCCGACGTTTTTTTTTATCTTATTCCCTCTTGCGCGCTCTTTCGCCAGTGGTTCGCTGCTTCTCTCGCGCTATTTTATTTTCCTACCCCTGTGGGTTCCCTCACTCTGCTATCGCTTCCTTTTTTTTTTTGCTTTTTTTCAATTTCAACCCTCTGTGGCTGCACTCTCTCCACACGCATACGATCACCGCCGCGCACAGCGAAACCTTCTCTCTCGCGTCTCCTACCTTTCTGCTCGTCCTCTATCCCTCTCACGCCCCTCCACCCTCGCGCGCGCGCGTCTGACCGAGCGGTTACCACTTTTTTTTTCGCCCGTTTATTTGCACTTTATTCGAGATTTAATTTACCGACCGGCGAGGCAGCCAACGAGAGCAGGATGAGGACTGACGAGAGAGACAAGGATTGTGCGCAAACGCTACTGGGCTGTTCTCTCCTTCTCGTAGCGGCTCGACTATCGTTGATGGGATTGAAAGAGATAATGAAAAAAGAGAGCGAGAGAGGAGTGGAGGCACGCGAGAATAACGAGGACGGACAGGGGGGAGAAAAAAAAGGGGAGTGTCCCGATGGGTCGTTGATGCTGGAAAGGGATGCTGCTACTTCGCTCTCTCGCTGTTGCAGCTTCCAGAGAGCAATGGACGGCTGGAAAATGGTGCAAAAAATTGCGATTTAACGAAGAGTGAAAGAAACAAAATCATAGCGGAAAAAAAAAAAGACAAACGACAAAGGTAGCGTTCCACGATTATTCGATTACTGCATAATCAATCGATAGTCATTGCGATGCCCGCTTTTTTTTGTACCCCCGAAAAATCTGACGAGGAGCGAATATATATTCGCATTAACGCCGAAAATCGTAAAAATTATTAAGCCGATGAAATTATTGAGACTCGGGTATAAAGAGGATGGTAGAGGGTTTATTAAACGATGAAGTGTCGAGTTGCGCGTGAGAGGGGGGATTTGAAGCACAGCGAAAATCTATTAGCCCTCATCTCCGCGCAGTGTAATTGACGCCAAGTTCGATCGTAGCGCGAGCGCAACCGAGCGAACGAAAACACTCGTGCGCTCGCGCGTACACAGCGCGGTTATCAATCCGTAATAATTGCGCGTATTAAACGCGAACGCTAATTACTACTAGCAGCCGAGTTGGTTGGGTGCGCGCGTGACCGTGTACCGGAACGGTGAGCAACGGCATAGCAGTAGCACACCTCGATGTATTCTATATGCTTGTAGCGATGCTGTGTGCAGTCGGTAAAGCGGGAAGGGGCGCACCCTTGAGCGCGTCGGAAATTGCACGATTTACGCCCGACGCCGTGGTCTCGTCCGGCTACCCGGCCGGAAGTCAGCCCCCCCTCTCGTTCTTAACATTAGCGGTTACGAGGAGAATATTAGTCCGTGATATTGCTGCTAACGCTACTTCTGCAGCTTCTACTACTACTACTTGCTGGTGCGAAGAGACTCGAGAGAGAAATAGGCGCTCAACGAGGCTAGAGGCGCAAGCGGCAGTAGTTATGACAGTAGGCAAGTCCGGTAAGTAGTCAGACGGGAGATCGAGCGCTGTACGTATCTACTTACAGCGCTATTACACCCTTCGTTATTAACTCCACCAAATCTTCTCCTCGAGCAATTATGGACTCATTGAACATTACTAGACAATTTTTTTTTTTTTTTTTACAATAATCGATTACTCAACTGCGGTGAATGATTGTTAAAAATTTCAAGGAAATCGAGAAAATAGGAAAATCGCTTCAACGTAAATTCTTTTTAGTCTAATATTAAAATTTAATCGCTTTGATGAACGCGTTTCGACAATAAAAATTCTTTTAAATACAGTTGTAGCGGATATAATTGTATATCACTGAGCGGAAACACTTCTTCTAACGATTCCAGGAGATACGACTGTTATTAAAAGAAAAAAAAAAATCTCCATATTTCATCATTTTTAATTGTATATTTTAGCAAAGCAGCACGTGCATTTGATAATAAAGAACGTCTTTATGGTTTATTGTGCGTATCGTCGGACCGCTCGATACTGCGCGCCGTGAATGAAGGTTTGATGGAAAAAAAAAAAAAAAAAAAAAAAAAAAACGAAAACAAAATGTACGATGAAAGCCCGCAAATCACAGAATCATATTTGTGTTCTCGGGAGTGTCTCGTCGTTTCGCTTCCTCTCATTTTCCTCAGTCCAATCGCGGTCTCTCCCTCCCTCTCTCTCTCTCTCTTTCTCTCTCTTTCTCTCTCCGCCTCTCGTTTGGCGTTCTCTCTCTGGCAAAGTGGGTCGGGTAAGCGCGTTAACGTTCCAGAAAGTGCTTTTAATAAACGGACGTCAGTTCCCTCCTCGTACCCGGTTGGTTGGTTGGATCGCTGGCTTGCTGCCGGGTTGCTCACCGGCTCACTCGCGGTCTCCTCACTTTATACCCAGTGCTTTTGACGCTTCGGCTTTTTACGTTCCCGCGTTCACCGCACCGGCATACCCGGGGGCTTTTATATCCTACCCTCCCACCCCTTTTCGTGCCTATCGTTCTCATCCCTCTTTTTCGTCTCGTCGCTTCATTTCATCGTGAGCTCTCGACTCCTCGCTGCTCTCTGTTGTACACAGGCACAATGGTTGGACATTGCGCTCTCCACCCCCATCCCCTCTCCTCTCTCTCTCACCTACACAGAGCGATCGTCCTCTCTCGCTACTCCGCTTTCTCTTCACTATCATCCCGTACAACGGGACGTCTAATCTTTTTTACGACGTGAAATTTTACGCTCTACATGTCGCACACATAGTCCATTCAGTTTCACTATTTTTAACATCGAACCCCTTTTCAGCTCGAACTTTTACTCATAGTAGATTAAAAGAGAATGAAAGTGATGAATGAATAAATGTGCAGACGTCACAAGACTATCAGTAACCACAAATAAAGCATTCATTGCTTGTGCATAAATAACACGAGTATTAACGTTTTTTTCCGATTTATTTTCTGCGTCGTTTTGTTTATGAAAAAAAAAAAAAAAAAAAAAAAAACATAAATCTAAAACTTGTCAAAACTTGTAATCGCAAGTTGTATTTTTCCGATCCCTTTAAACAAAGATATGTACGTAACGAACTTAATAAAAATAATACTAAAATAATTAAATAATTAAAATGTTAATTATTGTTAATTTTTTTTATTATTTTCCATTATTTGATACTATTTTGGCACTTCACAAAAATTTAATTACGTGATAGTAGATTTTTTCGTAAATTTACAATAATCATTTCGCCAATTCCATTCCTCTATGAATTTATCTGCAGCTTCGTTAGAAATTCCTGATGTCTGCTGTTGTTCAAACGTTAATTAACAATTCGAAAAAAAATTAGAAACATCGAGCAATGTTGTCGAAGGGCAGATTCGACTGAGAATTTTATCGTGCCCTGCGGGCCAAGAAATCGCCCTCTCTGCCGTAACCCTCTTGTCGACCAGCAACGTCGGTGGCTAATATTCAATTTGGAGGTGGCTTCGTGCTTTGCCCCGGGGTGAGGCACAACCTGTTCTACCGCGTCGTTGGAATCTCACACCCTTGGGACATACACACTGCTATATGCCTTCCCGTACTTACAATATACGTATATATTCCCTCCAGAAACTCTAACATCGTCCGCGACGCTATTGGGAAACTGAAGTCGTTTGCCGACCCTCGTTTCATCGTAAAGTCTCTCTCTCTCTCTCTCTCTGAGGGCTGACGCTGGAGTAAACGCGGATAGACGCAGAGCTAACACGACGTGGAAATAGAGACCCGGTCTCCATCCCTCCCTCGTCGTCGTCGTCGTCGTCGTCGTCGTCGTTCGGAGTCGATGTTGGCGGTTGCCTCGAGATTAGGGACTCGATGTCGAAATTAGGGGTTCGATCGCGCGGTGGAATTGAAGCTCGCGGGTGGGATAATGATGTCGGCTTAATTGCGACTACGTCGTGCAAGCGGCGGGCGAAGCGAACGAAGAATAGAGAGAGAAGACAGAAACCCCCTTTGGATCACAGCTATCCGGCAGCGAATCCGCCGCAGACTTCGAGTCGCTTTTCGGTATGCTTCCCCACTCATCGTTGGGCTTCTCTCTCCATTGGTGAAGCAAATTATTGCCTCGCTAATTGAGGGTCCGTAGCGCTCTCGTGTGTTCCACGAACGAGCAGCAACCCTCCGATGGTACTCGCGTCAGGAATTAGAATGGCTCTCGAGATATACATTTGCACATATATCAGTAATAATTTTCGCAGTTTCGTCGGGATAATAGAGTGAAATTTGATTTATTCGAGTAAATAAACGATCTCCGTGTAACGTCGTTACTACATCGATCAAAATTTGGTATCGCCAAAGTCAATGAAACGGTATGGAGGGCAGAATTTATTAGGGTAAAAAAACATTAAAATTCGATGTTTCTACTTACATGCCTCTCCTCTGAGGGGTTCAAACCTGCAACAGAAAGAACACACGGACTTGTTGTTATTACAACTCGAAGTACTATTTTTTTTTTTTTTTTTTTTTTCGAGTTAAGAATACGAAACTACGGCGTGACTATCCTACGACTACGGGTTCTTCTTCGTGGGTTTTATAACGAATGGAATACAGAGAGAAAAGACAATGAAAGGAGGAAAGTATTTCGCTCATATTTCTCCATTATTGCTGAGTGGTACGCGAGGGAATATCTCGACTTGCGAAGCACATCGGAGGTTTCCTCGTTTTCCTGGCAAAGGCTGCCGAGAAGGTATGTCAGTCGGCAGGACCCGAGGGAGAAAGGACACACGAGGATGTTCCGCAAATGTGCGATATCTTACGGATGGATGCGCATTCCCGAAGAACCCCCGAGGATCTCTCACGAGCAGCTATCCCGCGTAACTGTGCTCTCACCTATACTCTCTATCAAGTCTCCCCGGAGTCATGACTTCCCCGTGTCGTTCACGAGCAACCAAGGAAAAGACCATTCCATCTATTCGCTCGATCTCCTCTCGTTCTCTTTTCGTCGTAGTCGTCGTTGTCATCCACTCCGTCGCGCGATCGAGCCGGCGAACCAAGACCAGGGCTCTTAGTATACTCGTAAACGGGCGACACGGAAGAACGAACATAATCCTCTTGCAACCCTCTCTCACAGTAAAATTGTGAAGAGGTCGTTTCGCGAAACTCGAGGGGTTGGACAACCAAAGGAGGTTTCTTCCGATGAACATAGAGCACAGATATTTTATTGCATTGAAAAAAAAAAAGGGTTTATTGAGACCGAACGATGTTATTCTTGGAGAAAAATTGTTCGTGGCTCGATATATAGTTTTTTTTTTAACACGAACTGCCGTTTTCAGATCGGAAATCGCTGATTCCACTATCGAAGTGTTCCGAAGGCTGTGTGTGAGAGATAAATGGGGGATGGGATGCGAAAAGTTTTTGAGCAAAATTGGCACGTAGACCTGAATCGAAAACGTCTCTTCTGGTCTGTATAGGAATCTTTTTTCTTTTTTTTTTTTTCGGGGGTCAAGAACGCCAGTGGAATAACAAAGTTTAGCGAAGGGGTGCCCTCGGCAAAGAAGTAGAGAATGGCGCGAGAGGGGGCGGTCGGTGAGAAAAGCGAAGAGAGGTAGCAGCAGGACTCTTGAACGCCACACGGAAGGGTTACAGAGATGTATATATAGTGGAGTAGCGGCAGAAGCGAGAAAGGGGGACGAGTCCGAAGGACCCTCGTGTCAAGGAGAGGGCCGACGAGTGGCTCTTCGCACAGGAGAACTGCTGAAGAGAAATATGAGAGAGGAGCCAACGAGGGGACCGGAGAGACGAACCGACCGAGAGAGGGTCGAGAGAAGTGTCCGGACGAGATGAGAAACTACTGCACGGCACGTCGCGCCCTCGCGAGCGCGAAAGATAGAGCAAAAGAGGGCTGTATGGAACAGAAGAGCTTCTTATTCGAGGCCCTCTATAACTTTGTCAGCGTTACTCGAGAGAACTCGTGTAACTTCTCGTCTACGGGAACGATTCGAAATCAGGGCAAAGGCGATACCTTGACGCTTGGATAAGTTAGATCGTTAGGTAAATTTTGATTCATCAATCGATTCCAATTCAAGCGCTCAGGTTTGACGAAAAAAAAATTCTAATTTTATCGAAATATAACGTTTTAATGATCTTACATCGACTAACCATTTTCTCATTTATGTGTAAATTTTTCACTGTTTTATGATTTTTAATTGCATTTGTCGTTACATCGAAATGTAAAGTATTTATTTATTCAGTTTAATTCAGGTGTACATTTATTTGTTATATTTTTATTTTTTGCACAAAATGTAAGATAAATAGCGAGACAGATCTTTATTCGCAGTAAAACGTTAAGAGGAAAAAAAATCGCATGAATTCACATAGGGAGTAGTAGATAACCTCTCAGTCTGGCGATATCTGGTTTCTTATTTCGTCCCTTTTATTCGTGGACACGACACACAACGGAGATAAGATATAGAGGATGAAAGAGGAAGGAAAAAAGAAGGAAAAAAAAAAGAAATAAGTGAAGCTGCCAGGAGAAAGACGATATAGCAGGGCAGAGGAAGTGAAAGAGAGCAGAGGGACCGTGAAGAGGGTCGGATATCGGAGGAAGAAGGCGGTTCACGATGAAGACGCCGAGTAAACATTCTTCGAACAAACCAGTCGTGCGGACCGCCCCTGCGTTTCGTCGACCGACCCAGTCAGCCGTTCAAGTCAGAGTGTACCGGACGCCACGCGGAATCAGTAGAACGTGCCGACGGTGCAGAAAAGACCCGCACCGCGATCTCACGATCCCTTTAAGAGAGAGAAAACCGATTCACTCGCCCGGTTCCTCTCATACTACTCCTACCTACTCTTCTTTCTCCATTCGAATTGAAAGTTGCTGGACCACTTCGAGGACAGATTGGCCCTAGTGTCGCGTGATCGATCGCCTCTTTCATGCCCTACACCCACCTACGAAATTGTTCCGATAAAGGCAGCGTGACTTCTACACTCTTCTACAAAGCGACGAGCAAAAATTTACGGAAATAAAAAAAAATGTCTCTCGTCGAATGAATTTCTATCGA
Organism: Buathra laborator; assembly: GCA_934046635.1. Lineage (NCBI taxonomy): Eukaryota > Metazoa > Arthropoda > Insecta > Hymenoptera > Ichneumonidae > Buathra > Buathra laborator. The sequence continues at coordinate 18,147,539 of OW203892.1, forward strand.
TGGTGAACATTTTTTTCTGATTGTTTCACAATGCTTTTATATTCCAAGACTCGGAATATCATTCGCGGAATATCATAACTAAATCCTCTGAAAGTTTCCCTCTTTTAAATTAATCTCCACGAATTGCCGATTTGTATTTATTTTTCAAAAGTTATTCGATCAAATTTAATAGGCCATTGGCCTTAAAAAAAAAAGGCTGTGGTTCGCGGGCTCTCAATGTTATTCGAGAAGAGTTTAATCGAGTTGCGGCAATGATTTAAATTTTTTACGAACGATAATCGATATTTTGCCGATTTTTGCTATTAGGGTTTATAGATATTTAACGACAAAGGGGTGTTGGGTTCGCGTTTTTAATTAATTAAAATTATCGTCCGAGTTCGCAGGGTACATTTATTGAAAAATGTTATTATCCGCGAGTTTATTGTGAAATCGATTAGTCGACTTACCACCGTTGGGTTTGAGGTCGTCTTGCTGTCCTCTGTGAAGTTCGGGCTTCGCGAGCATCGAGAGTGGATGCGCACCACCGGCTCCAGGAGTTCCACCGGCTCCCGGAGGAAGGCTGAGGCCGAGAAGAGCCGATGCCGACGTCGGCACGGGAAGTCCACCGCCGGGTCCGAGTCCCGGTAATCCAGGAATACCGGGATGAGGTCCCATTGCTGCGCCGGGTGGCAATTGCTGTGCGTGCATTTGTTGTATCAGCCTCGGCAGATCCGGCCTCTGTTGCTGGACACAAAAAAATATTTCATTCCCGATCGAAAATTACATTTCGCTATCCGTGTGCGAAAATACAATTAAATACAACATCGGAATCATGCGTTACGGCAGAATCAACTCTGAGTATTTTTTTTTTTTTATCGTTCTCCATTACATTTCATTTTTTTTATATATATTTTTTTTTATTTATATAAACCGACCGAGTAATGTAAAAACAAATTTTTTGCGAACGCCGCAGGGTTCCTCGACCTCCATGCGCGCAGCGTGGACGAGAGAGACTTGTCAGTTTCGTTACAACGCGATTTCGGGAGAAAGAGCTTCGTTAGCGGTGTCTATTTGCAGAACGTGCGGGCCGTGCTACGCCAGCGGACAGTTCACTCCCGCCGTTGATAAATAAATAAATTCGCGTCGACCAGTAAAAAAAAAAGAAGAAAAAAAAAAAACCCCAGAGGAAAAAAGGGTATTCCGTGGAAATTCGACAGGAGAGGCATCAGGAGAGAGAGAAAAAAAAAGACCACCGATGGAGAATTCGATATTCTCGTTTTACCATCGGTACACACCGCATTTGCACAGACAGTTTTACTCGGCGAGAATGGCAGTGCCCCGACTATGCCCCCGGTGTAAATGCAATTTGACCAAAATATTTTTATCCTCAACAAAACGAGATGGAAGCGGCTCGACGATACCCGCGCGTACCGGCTGTTTTTTTTTTTTTTTTTTAAGCTCATGCAGCATTTTTTTCCGATATATTGAACTTATTGGCACGCGTCGATTGATATTCAAACGAACATTATTTAAATCATTGGAAACTCGAAAGTGTAATGTTAATGAGAAAAAAATTTGAAGATTCGTTAATTTTCGTATGTGCAGTGAGATTGGAGAGGAAGAGATTTGCCGAGAACCATTGACTCAGAGAAATCGTAAACTGTTTCAACGTTGTTCCGAGGGGATGGGTTGTTGCCGGTGCTTTTGCGCTATGTCGTCGCGTACACGAAGGGTGGGTTTAAGGGGTGTCAGGGGACAAAACGGTAGAGGTAGATAGTGCGGAAAGGGAGAGTGTCGAGGCTACGTGTACACTCGTTAGGCGAGAGCGCGCGGATTGGCGAAAAGGGGATGAGGGTGAATATTCTCGACGAGTAGTTTGCCGAGTTAATTAAATGGCTTAACGATATAATAACCCGGCTTCGGGCTCTGCCCGTCTCTGCTACCTCTATCGCAGACTCTCTCGGCTATTGCTGCCGCCAGACTCTCATACACATCGTGGCATCGATGTGTATACGTGTACAACCCTCTGTGTGAGGGTGTTGATATCTCGAGATATAAACACGATTATCCCAGCGGTATTTGCACATTCCCCCGTAAAGAGATTACTCAGGATGGACACGAAAGTACGTTTTTAATTCAGGAAGAAGAAGAGCGCTGAGATGATAATCAAATGAAACCGGAAGAGACTTAAATACTGCGTTACTCACAGCCGAAAATACCGGAATTTTCACACCGCTGACACAGTCTAATTATAACAATGCTCTTGTATCAGCTAATGCTTAGTTAGAAAAAAAGATAATGAAAACCGAAGTTCAGCATTTTTTTTTTTCGTTCAAAACGAATAGTTATTCACTCATTTCATTCATATTTCGTAAAGTAGAAGTAAACGACTAAGATTACACGCTGACTCGACTCTTCGAATGTCGCAAACGAAAAAAAATCAAATAAAAAGCAGGAAACTGACAGAAAATTTGAACTTCGGCGAATTTCTCAGATTCGCTCGCGTCCTAAAAAAGTCCAGTTAGAAGATAAGAGTTATTTCAATCGTTAGGAATTGAAGAGAAACTTTCGTTGGAATGGTGAATTAGATTCTTGCTGCAATTTCAACGACGAGAGACGTATTGAAAAAAAACGAGCGTTTCTACGAAAGGCAGATGCCTCGCGAGGAATTTGTCCCGCGCTGAGTCCGGATGTTCCGAGAATTCTCTACGGGAAGCGGTTGGCGTTGGAACGTCGCGGTATATATATATATATATATCTTCAAGTCCATACATACTATACAGCATTATATCTAGTAGTATAGCCGGAAGAGAGCGTGGAGGAGCGTAGGAAGAGGATGGAAGCGGGTTAAAGGACCGGGTTAAGAGGTCCCGGATCTTCGGGATCCTGCTAAGGATTTGGCGCACGTAGCGACAACGTCTAGAGCGTCGAGAAGGAGGAGAATGACGGGCAAAGGAAGGACGAAGGAAGGAAACGAGGGTGAGACAGGGAACGCGAGTGGAAAGCTCGGCAGAGATGGGAAAGTTACCCCCCCCCCCCCCCCCCCCCCTCGATGGTTCTCCACGCCCGGGCGAGGAATGCTGATTAGTCGGTGCTCGTGCGCCATAACACTATAACCCATCCAAGCGGGAAGCCGAGGAAGACTCAGGGATAAGATTCAGGAAGCTTGCGCGCGCGCTCCCTCCCATTCGCTAAGGGAGGAGACGAGAGAACAAGTCGTTCGTTCAAACTCCGCGAAAGTGCGAGCGAGAGAAGTAAATATAAAATTCTACGGGTGTGTGAGAAACAGGAAGAACGCTTGGAAACCAGAAGAGACGGAGTGGGTGTGAGTGAACCAAGATTCACCCCGCGAAGAGCAGTGCTGAGATGGAAGGCGGGAAGGCGATAGAGAAATAGAGAGGGGGTTTAGGGGGGAGGGGGATTGTGTCGAGCGACCCGGAGAAGCCGGCGGCTTAATAGGGAGGAAATTGAGTGCTCGAGCAATATTGAGGAGGATTCGGGATTCGCGAGGATCTGCTGGGGTGGAAATTGGAGGATGAGGCGAGAGGAAGCGCTGTAGAAGGAGGAACGTATCCATCCGTCCGCTTTCGGATTCCCTGGGCGTGCATCAGCTTCCGCCTCTCTCTTCCTTCTCCTCCCGGTCTATGTCAGATTCGTATATCTTTCTCTCGACGTTTCTAGATCTCACTCTTACTTTCGATGCCATGTCTATCAGCGATTCTCAACTGTTCGGGACGCCCGGATTGATTGTATCAGCACCTAATCTATTGCCTCCTTCTAATCATTTCTTTCGTATGAAACATAATTTTTTTCTACTCTCCCCAAGTTTGCGGTGTTTCAAGTTTGTTTTTTAATACGATGATTTTATTTTTTTTTTTATTATTTATACTTTCGATTTTTATATTCTTCGAGATTTTTTCACATTTTTATCTTATCTTTATATTAAATCGTCAGTAATGAAATAAATATGTTGAATTATTTTTCGATGTTGTATTTTTCAGTCTCGTTATAAAAATATGGATGATAAAAATATCTGCTACAACTTACCCCGATAATAGCGTTGAGTTCCGTCATTGTGACCTGTTTCGCCCTGTCAACCGCCGAAGCAATTTGCTGATGATGATCCTGCGATAGGAACGGCAGGATTTGAGCTATAATCGCGTTCAGCCTCTTCGCTATCTCCGTCTGGAACATCAAAAGGGCCCTTTGATTATCGAGGTACTTCGACCCCCCGCAACGACATCGCTGCAAGGCTGCTGCTGCTTCTGCCGGTGGTTGGTTCTCTACCACAGCTACACATACGTCTGATCTCTCTCAATGGGTCTGTCTGCGCTTGGCAAGCCTTCAAACGCAAACGGTGGCCTCAACGGGAGAGCTAACCCCCCACTTTCCCCGCCCCCGCACGAACCACTACGTCGGAACTATCTTCGAAAAGCGAGGTGAACAAACACACAAACACAGAAACGCTTCTCTATCCACGGTCGGTCAACCAAATCGTTTTCAATAAGACCGAAAGATCAGACGACGTAAAGCGAGGGTCTCGAATTCCCAGACGTTTACTTTCACTACATTCCTGTTCACAATAAAATTTTCCTATAAAAAAAATATCAAAAAACCCCTTAAAAGATCCGTTCTTAAAAAAAAGAAACACGATTCGTTCATCACTTGCTTTACAACATATTTAGATAAACAAATTGAGGTCCCAGCTTTGCTAAACCTCAGCATTTATCCCCTGAATAAATCTGGTATATGGGAAAACTCAAGACTCTTCCGGGCTTACGTCGGTTATAATATAGTGGCAATTATATCACGTATACGCCAAGTGGGTACAGTAGCGAGGTTGTTACTGGCATTGTAATTCTCTTAGTATTCTCGCGCGTCGAGCGGTTTTCCATTCACTGCTATTTAAACGAGCACAGGGGAAGGTTTCGAGCTGCGCTTCTACAAACCCGCACGAGTCTCTCGGCTCTTCTCCGGCTAATTGAAATATTGCTGGCACTGAAATTCTCGGGTAAAATGTTCTCTCGTTCTCTCCGAAGATCGTTGAAAAGCTTCATCGTGCTACGCGACGGTGGGCGAGGAGTGAAAACAGACAAGCCAGACAACGGGGATGAAGGAGCTTCGATGTCGAAGAGTAAGAAGAATGGGTAGCAGAGGGAACCGAGTATACGGAGTGTTAGATATAGTATTACAGACGATGGAGAAACGAAAGTCAAGAAGAGGGCAGCGGGAAGAGAAAATAAATGAGATCGAGCGTGGATTCGGGGTGAGATGAAAGGGGGGATGGAATAAAACGAGAAAATACAGGCAAAGAGGGATCAAGGAAGACTAAGATAGAAGAACAGCAAGTGGAAGCGAAAGACTCCGGATAGGAGGAGAAACGAGAGCGAAGCGAAGTGGAGGAAAGAGCGGAGTTGTTGTTTTAATTACCCGTCGCCCTCCGAGTGGTAGTCATTAAGCCACTAATTATAATGTACGCGAAAACGAGTAGAGCTATACCTGCGGAATAGCGTGAAAGAGGGAGATCCAGATATAGGAAGCTTGTAGAATATATAAAAGGAGTAGTAGGAGAAACGAGAGGGGGAGTTGAAGAAAGACGGAAAATTGTTGGAGATTGGGTTAGCATCCTTCCTGTGGAGAGTTGAACGAGGTAGCGGCCAAACGATAGAGATAGATAAAAGATTGGGACGGAGGGATTGGGTGACGAGAGAAGGAAAGAGGAAAACGCTCTCTCGGTACGTGTAGCAGACACTTCTAAAGCATTTGCGAGAGAGCGGCGAGAGGGCGCGCGGTGTGGGCGAAAGAGAAAGGGCGCAACCGAACAGGAAGAACACCGAGAGTGCAAGAGAGAAATCGACGATGGGGCTTCCGGGAAATTGTGAACGAAGGGTGCCGAGAATTCCACGGTTGAGTAAAAGGAGAAAGACGCGAAATGGAGAACGAGAGGCGAACGGTGTGCGCGCGGGAGCAGCTGCAGACGTAATTGCGTTGCCGAGAAGTTTTACCCGGGGTGAGAGGTAACCAAGAAAATAATGAATGGGATAGAGGCGCGGGCGAGAATTCAGAGGAGACCTCCGCCAGAAGAGCTTTCTTTTTTTTCGTTTTTTTTTTTTTTCTTTCTACCTCTCATCCCTCTCTCGTTCTGTTTCCTTCGGAACTCCCTCATTCCTCCTATATTTCCTCTCGTACCACCACCCTTATTCCTCCGGCTGTGTTTCCCAGAGTCCCTCGATTTTCCGTATTTTGTTTTTTTTTTTTATTTGTTCTCTTATATAAACCCCGACTACCCCACGTCGAGGAAGCAGACAGAGTCTCCTGTTGCCGCTTTTTCCTGTAGCATTAAGGTACATTACTACCGTACAACCCTCCTATTTTCCCTGCCAAAGCTTTACGGATAATGAATTATTGAAGTCTACACAAATTTGACTTCGGGGCAAAAAGGTTAAAACAACAGGGTGGAAAACACGATTTATATTATTTACGATACTGTGAATAAAATAGAGAGATTCCGGAAGCTGATGAAAGTGGAGCGAAAAAGGTCTTGGAAGTGGCGCGCCGAGGCTGTGGCCCTCTCTCTCTCTCTCTGTGTGCAGCAGAGTTAAAAAAAGTTCTCTCTCTGCTATGGAAAGATATATCGAGGACAGCGACGGATCGATGCAAAAATCGGTACGCTTGCGGTATATTTTGCCTCCTCGACGAGAGTTACTTCATCGAAATTTTTCCCCACCGGAAGTTCAACGCCGATGGTATATCCGTGATCGAGAAGAAACCTCGGGTGCTCTCCCGGTAAATTCCGTGCAGTGCGAAAACTTATATACGAATGTACACACTATCGTTATACCTCGGGAGTTGAGATAGGAGTATCCATACCGTTCTACCGGCTGCGAAAGGATGGAAAACGTAGAACTACGCCGTCTACGTCGTCGAACCGCAGCCACGGAAGCCGCAAGCTCTCACCATCCTCCCCCGGAGTTTCCTTGGTTTACCCTCTCTTCTGCTTCTTCTCTCTTTCTCTCGCTTACTCGGGGCGGTAGCGCCGGAGCGTGTTATACTCTTGTGTACATTTGTATCTGTACATATGTAAAGTACACTGCGCCAAGGCATATGTACCCCACGGGGTATGCATACGGTATACATGGATACACGCTGACAATGACTCCGCATCGCGAGGGTAAAATACATAGCGACAATCCTTTCTCGCGGAGTATACGGAAATACATGCTTTCCTCGTTTCTCCACGAATATGGGGGAACGAGTATATTTAACGTATATATACGGGAGCGACGAGAGGGCAAATGCCGTACGAGTTTGTGCACACAAGAGCCGAAGGTACACGGCGATGTAAGTACCACGTACGGATAGAATGCACTGTGCACGCGATAAAGTATCGCCTCTGCGCGCGCGCGCGCGCCCCCAAGAGAAACGCAAACCGTTGAAATAGCGCGAGGAGAAAAAAAAAGATATACGTGTGTCTCGAAGGATGGAAAAAGAGCGAAGGGATGAAAGCGGCCGGGGGTTTTGTGCCGTTTTCGCAGTAAAAGCGAGAATTCAGAGTAACCTCTCGATGATGGCGTGGAAAAGAAAGGCGTGGCATGAAAATGCAAAGCGAACCGTCAGCGGGATGGAGCGAGATAGATACTTCGATAAAATTCTTCGGCCTGTAAAACGTTGACGTGAACCGAATGCTTTCGTCGATGTCGGGGGTGTGTGCGGGGCTGTAGGGGAGGGGTTGACTCGAGTCGGAGGTTTGAACGAAACGTGTATATACATGTATATATATATATATGAAAACGAGTACCAACCCCCAACGACTGTCGCAACTGAACACCCAGCGCCTCCCTCTTTTTCTCTCTTTCCACTGTGAAAGCAGCAGCGGTAGAACCGTCGATACCCCGATAATCCAATACTCCCGTGGGTGCTTCGAATCCCGTCGTCGTTCGTACCAGAGAAACGCGTATCCAGACGCGACACAGAAAGAAAAAAAAAAAAAAAAAAAAAAAAACGAAAAAAAGAGGAGAAAGAGTCGCGGAATAGTCGATGGTGTCAGGAGAGATATGCGATGCCGGGCATATTCAGCGGACAAAAAAAACCCCGAGACATATTTGTTTCTTTTTCAAGAATTTTTCTCTCGAAGCATTTCCCCGTTCGATATGAAATATCTTTTGAGCGCCGCTGCTGCTGCTGCTGTGTGGCATATACCACAGTTTCGTCGGGAGAAATTGGATACGAAAGTTATTGCACTGTGGGTTATTGAGCGGGCGAGAGATCGCGGTTTATATTCCACGTAACCACGAGATAAGAAAATCATTGCGTCGTATATGTTTTATCGAATGAAGTGTTTTAAAATCTCATCCGTAAATAGCGCCGTAGTCACCGCGTGTTATTTATAATGTAAATGAAAATCCGAGTCGGGCCGGTAACGCTAGAGAGGCTGAATTCTTATCGTTTTAATCGAGATGTAAATACATTTAAGACGATAATGATTGTCGGATTATTGATGTTAGCAACGATACGATACACGACGAAAGATCATTATCGTCGGAGACATTTTTATCTCTATGACAATATTTCTCGTTGTTCTTTTCGATAGGAATAAATAATCGAAGATTTCGCGGACGCTTGTGTGTGTCGAGCTTGACGCTCGTACGATCATTCCAAAGTTCAACTCTTATCCAATATCACGTTCGAACGTTGACACTGCGAAGATATCTTGTTACGTGTTGTATTTACCTGAAAATCGTGCACCATCGGTTGATTGAGATTTCAGGGGTAAACAATGAGCCGAAAACCAATTCGTTTTCGCGAAGAGCAGCGATTGAAAATCGTAGCAGGAGTAATAAAAAAGAAAAGTTAGTGGAAACGAGAAGACATAATGACTTGGAGTGGGTTCTCCGTTTAGAGGAGCGACTACAACTATCCACCATCGACGGAAGACGCCATTACCATCACAACTACCCTCAACCGATGAAAGCTTCGTCGCTGCACTAGAATTCCCGGCAAGAGAATAGAGAGTGACGGAGAAACGTCGAACCGATCGAGGAAGGAAAGCCGAAGGTTGAAGTGGCTGCGGGACTTTCTCTGTGAGGCCCGAGAGTTGGTGGATGAAAAGTAGAGGGGTCGAAAAGCCCGCTATCTACAGCTTCTCTTGCATTGATAGTGGTGGCCGTTTCTGTGTAGCGTTTGGCACTCCTTCTCTCAGGAGAAAAGGGGAGCATTTGGAAAACGCCAGTAGTAACGAGAGCGATTCGAGGCAACGGTGGTAGTGTGGCGAACGAGATGAGAGAAGACAGTTCCCAGTCGGTTTACAGTGTACTATAACAGTAGAGGAATAATAGAAGTAGTAGTAGTGGATAGCAGTGGTCGTGGCGAACACTTCGAGAGAGATCGACGTCGAAGATGGAGGAAAGGGGTCATGAGGGGGAAGGGGGGGGGGAGGTTTGTAGTAGTATTGGAGGTGGTGGTGGTGGTGGATAAGTGGTCCTCGAGAGTTCCCCACCGAGGAGAGAAACGCGAACTCGAGAGAGAGATACGTACCTCTTTCCACGAACAGACGTCGAAAGATCGGGGATGTTTGGATGTTTGAACTTCGGAGTGCCGCGTCAGCACTCGAGTCTCGGTTCGAGTGCAGCCAGACGTCCCGAAGAGATCTCGTTCTATATACTCGAGCTATAAGCTCTCTCAACGCGTGGAGAGATATATACGTAGAAATTGCTACGTACGTGTATTCTATAGGTACATATAGATAATGTTACCATTATACATATACATCGAGAGAGATATCCCTCCTATAATATCCCAGGAGCCGAGGATATAGTCCTCTATGTATTCTGTACAGACATTGTGTATACATGCCTACCCTCTTCTGCTCTGTACAAATATAACAATCCTTGAAACATTGATCGCTCAGATATAACAACCAGCGGAGGGATAGAAAGAGGAGATGTAATACCCCGGGAGAACATTCGACGACGGATTGTTATTTAAGCTGATGCTCCAATAAACCGTTGTACGAAGAGGGATTACGATTGTGTAGAATGTTACGGATACCGTATATAGATTGTAGAACATTGATTTCAAGCTGTACAACGACTCTCCGGTTGCAGGAATTTCAACGGTAAATCGTCGATGCTGTATAGTTATCGTCACCGCGTATACATGTGTCCCGCTGCCGTTAGAGACTGAGCTATAACAGTGGATCCCCCACCGATGAAATTCCGTGAGTTTATTCGAGTAGTTTGGGGCCATCAGTTGAGAAACGCGTTGAGCAAGTGGCGTCTCGACGACATTGAACGTACCAGCGGGGTAAGCCAAAGGTCTCTTGGACGCATAGAGCGCCGAGTGATGATCGATTATCTCGCGTCGCTCGGTTAGTTAGGGGTCGACGAATTAGCGCGGTACTCGAGGATATTAGACGAGGCTTGGGAGAGAAACCGTGTGGGACAGGATAGTCCGAAGGGGTTGAACAGTGTGCGGTGTCGATGCTAACCTATAGACTGGAGGAACTATCACCATCAACGGTGTGTCGGTGCGGTGTGGCTTGAACCCCGGATAGTCGACGACGACGACGAGCTATACTAGCCGCTAATAATGGACCCCGGTGAATGCTGGCTATTAAGAAGAGACGATAGTGTGTGCGGCTGGTGGTTCCATACATAATCCGATAGAGAGACCTGTGACACGGTCTAAGAAAGCCTAAACTAGGGGAGCATTACATTCTAGTGGACATTAATGAATTCTGTAAGCAGAAGTGTTGTCCCTATTAATATCTATGGTTATTGGAATTTCATTGGTAAATCGGTACCACTGTATCTTTATCACTGATTGTATACATTTATACCTCATTTTACGATAAAGCAGTTGAAAAATCGAACTTCGAACAACCGAATACGTTCGATAAACTATCATCGTAGCAACAGCTTTTCCAAGCTTATACGATCCGTCATATGGCAGAATCTCTCTATTCGTTTGTACGGTAATCTCTGCTGAGAATGAGCGCTTGCATGCCCACAGGAAGCTCCTTCAGAGGCGTTACTGAGAGACGAGGGAAGATACACAGACGCACGTGTGCTTACGTGTTGGTATGCACAGCCATAAAGTGAGTCGAAGCCGGTTGTCGAGTAATTTCACGTACGGGTATTATACATATACGCATACCAACAAGCAGACAGATGCATCTATAAGGGTGGTTAGAGAATCTCATGGAGATAGAAACGGCGAGAGCGGGAGAGAGGATGTAGACTATAGTTTGTATGTACGTGGGCACAGGTTGGTTGGAGACTATACTGCTAGCCGGTCATCCCCGACTAACCCCGGAGAGTGTGCGGGGATGCGGTCTGCTGCTCGGGCCAGTGGCCACTCTCTGGTCGAGGCGATGCGAGGGCAGCACCGCGACCACTAAGCCCACCTGATATATCCCATCCTCTCATACCCTATTCTATTCTCTCTCGCTCTTGCGTCCTCCATGCTTCTCTTACCCGAGCTCTCTCAACCCTCGGGCAACTCTCAACCCTCCTACTCCGATTCACCATCCCTCTATAGCTTCAAACCCCTTTCCTTTACACCGTGCACAACCCGTAGCCGAGAGAGCCTCGGACCGCAAGCCGCAACGGGCTACTGCCTTGATTAAACGCGCCATAGACCGCCATTATCGCTGATTGCGCTAAACATTATCGGACTTGCCGACTCCTATTTACCTCTCCTTCTCTCCTACCTCTCTCGTCTCTATCTCTCCGCCTCTCATTCCGCTTGCATGCGTATATTTGTCTCACTCTGTTTCATTACTGACCAACGGTCAGGCATTGCCCGCGGCCACGTGTGTGATCTACCTGCTGCTGCTGCTGCTGCTGCTACTACTACTGCATACGATGCTACTGTCGAGCAATTATTGGCCAGCCTGGTGAGCTTCGACCAGAGCCGATACGCCAACGCCTGTCGAGCACCCTCCATGAGTGACAGTTTGCTTTACCGGGAGGGGTCTCTCTAGTGGTGTACGTACCTATATTGCCCCGACGCGTACGCGTTTGCCCTTACTGTATCGAGAGGATTTAATGATTCGGGAATTGATTTCATTAACGTTTAAGAATTTAATTCGGAGATATAATTGATCACTGATAAATCGCCGAAAAAAAAAATAATTTTGCAACAAACCTCCGACTGAAAAATGATTAATTTGCAAAAAGCTTAAAGTAATTTTAGCCAATAAAAAAAATCTTTGGTTCAGTTAAAAAACGCCAGTAAAAGAATTCAACAGTGTCTTCGATTGCGACGGACACTTTTGTTGTTATAAAATGATTTTTAATTTATACACTATAACCACTTTTTCGTTGGGGTTTGTTGCAAAATGCTTATTTTGTTTTTTATTGTTTGGGTTTATGTTGTTTTTTTTTTCGTAGCAAAATTAATCATTTAACCAATGTTGATAACTTGTAATTTTATAGCTATATTCGATGATTTTTATTTGTTTTTCCATTCATCGCAAACCTGTCACTCATCCAACTCTCGACTTGACGTTTGATCCAAAAATCCGCGGACTAAAGCGCCGAAAATATTATTTACCGAAATTGCCAATTTTAAAAGCCGCTGACGGTGTTGATGGTAACGTGAAACTTAACTCTCACTTAGCGCCTTTGGCATGATGAATCAATCAGAATAATAAATTAGTTCGTAACAAAAAGATTAAAACTAATTTGCGAAGCGCTAATGAATTACTTAATGATAGAACCATTTCGAAAGACCACCCCGCTGTGAATAAACGAAGTACGAAGTATTCTGTCCCTAACAAAAGTTCACGATCTCCCCATTAACTCTCGTAATAGTAGCAGTCATACACACACAAAGAACGAAAACGACGTTGGCGCCCTGTGTTGTAAGTAACTACAGAAACGAAGAGGAGAAGAAAAGGCGTCGTTCTCGCAGGGAGCGGCGAAGAAGGGGGCGTTTGGGGGAAGCATGTCAGAATCCAGAGGGAAAGAGCGGACGAACTTTGTAATAATTTAAGCGAGTCGACGCGCCTCCCCGCGCTGTTGGGGGTACCTACTTAATGTACGAGACTCGTAATTAACGAAGGCGTTCAGCAGTCGCGTATAACAAGGCGGAAAGCCTAGGGATGGTTGTGGTGGTAGTGTGTGTCGCGTCGGGACAGAAACGACACCGTTGACGTCGCCGTCGAGTTATCCCACCCCTCTTCGGCACAACGTGCGAGAGAGCGAGAGCTTTCGGTGAAGCTTCGTGTATACCGATCGTCGTCGTCGTCGGTTTCCTTGTAGTATGTATCCAACAGTTAGTGGTAGTTTCTCGTAGCATCGGAGAGTAGTATTAGTAAGCAGAGAGCCGAGAGCTCAGGCTTTCCACAAAACACAAATTAGCGTCGGGGTGGAACCCCTTCGGGGACGCTTCGCGACGCCCTCGTTAAGGCGTTGACGCCCTCGTCGCGAAACGCAAACGCGTTACTCTCACTCCGGGGGTTCTATCAAAAACACATCTACATCCACATTCGCCATGATAGGGAGGGGAGTACACTGGTTATGTAAGTCCTACATTTTGCACCCTTCGAAGGTAACTCGACGAGCTACGAGGCATTACCACACTCACTCACTCACTCAGTCACTCTGTGCTCTGTACCATTTCCGTACTTTCGTTTGAACATATAATTTTCTCATCCACTCCCTCCTTTTTGTATGCCTTTCTTAGCGTGTCTCACGCCACGTTCAAACGGAGCTCAGAACTTTTGCGTGTACGCGCGCGCCGTATGCAACGAATCTTTCAACGGCTTTTGCGTGATCCTTTCATCTTCTGTAAGTTCTTTTTTTTTTACCAGCTTTTGACTACTCCTTTGGCGGAATTTTGCGAAAACGCGTGGCCGCGAACGGAGCGCCTCGATTCTTCCCTAATGACTCTTTGAATGCGTGCGAAAGGCATTAAATAAGCGAACGAATAACGGAAATTTGTCACTAAAAACGGTGAAATTACAAAAAATTTGTCGGATTAAAGACGATTCTTTGTAACCTTTTTTTAACGCTATACTCCGTTATAGCGCTTTGGCTCTTTTATTGTTCACGTCCTTTTTGACGACAACTTTAACACGCTCGGGCAAGAAAGGTGCTCGTTTCCTTTTTTCAATGTCTCTTATCCGTTCTCCCGTGTGAGGTCGTTGAGAAGTCTGTTCCTTTTTTTCTCTTCATAGTTTCTTCTTTTTTTTTGTGCTCTCGCTGTCCAGAGGCATGAACGAGACGAGGTCTGACGACCTCTTAACGACCACAGGGTAGCTCCGCGTTGGCGAACCCCACATAGTCGGTGGAGCTCACGCGTTGATAGCCGAGGCATAACGTTGGACGGGCGGCGCATCGATAAAACTCGAGCGAGGTACGAGGGTGTAAAAAAAAAACGCGCGTTAAAGCGACCCGAGAAAAGAAAACTGAGAACAAGAAGCTGGCCTCGTGGTAAAAAAACACAAAAAAAAATAAGAAGAAACGAAGAGAGAAAAAAGGAAAACGCGTGTGACGGCGTGTAAATGAGACGTGTAAAAATGATAAAGTTCGCAACAAAAAAAGGAGGGTCGATCCTCGAGGGATTGACTGCCGGAGCCAATGGTTAGCCTCGGATAAAAAGAAAAAGAGATAGAAATGCGGGACCGGCATAAAAAGATATTAGTGGGGAAAAAAAAAAAAAAAAAAAACGGAAAGCAGAAAGAGAGAAGGAAAGAGTTTAAAATGAGGGGGGTGAGAAAGAAATGTAAAGAGCGAAGGAATAAAGAGCGAGGAGGCACAATGGAAAAATTTGAGTACGCGAACGAGTAACGACGGGGCGAGGTAAAGCGAGGGTAAGATAAAACGAGAAAAAAAAGAGTAAAAAAAAAAACAGGTAGAGCGGTGAGAGAACAGGCCGCAGAGGGGAACTCGTAAAAGTCCTAAAGGCGATAAAAGAGCTATAGAAGAACATCGCGGTCTTGGTGTATATAGTCATGTATATAGCGGTAGTCCTTGGAGGGTGCGAGTGAATAAACGAGTGAAATAGAGCGCGAGGCCAACACCAGCAGCACACACTTCCGTTCTTACGGATATATATAATGCGTGTGGGAGGTTAAACCTTCGCTGTTCTTAACGGTTTGCAATAAAAACAAGAAGAAGAAAATAAAAACAAGTATCGCTTCTCCGATAGTAGAGAAAATGTAGGTAATACATGGTATCGACTACCGGCTATTATGATGACGGAAAAAAAAAAAAAATAGTTCAGAAGCTTAGTAAAGTTATTAAGATTTCGGTCATACGGTAGTTTTTCCGAGGAAATATATGAAGAAAAAGGATTAAAAACATTTAATGAGAATTAATAACATTTTTCAACGATAACATTTTTTGTTGCCGCGAAATCTCTGCTCGGATTTTGCGAAAACGCTCTCAGAATAAACTTATTTTTTTGTTTTATTTTTTTTTCGATATTCAGCGATTTATTCGCTTCAAGAGGGCAGAGACGGTAACGAATACATACATCCAAATACATATAGAACGTGTTTCTGTATCAACACGGGAAACCCCGGTTATTAACTAACCCCCAGGGATGCTTGTATGGAGGCTGAACAAAAAAAACACGACCACGAGAGCCCAAGGTATAGCTAAAGGATGAATGATTCGACGGACTAGCGGACAAACGAGAGGAGCAGAGGCTGCGCTCCTCTCGTGTTCTATCGGAATATATATACCGCACGTTATTACGATAGAAGCAAAACCCGAACTCGATTTTTCCGATATCGACCTTTTCCCTCCGACGACTAGAATTTTTTCCATCTCCCCCTCCCCCTTCCCCACCCCCGTTTTCTTTCGTCTATAACTGTTCTTTGTGTTTTTTTTATCTTCCTCAACCGCACACAAGTCCAACCGTTCGCTCTCTTTCCCCCCGTTTTTTATCTTTATCCTTCGTCCGCGGCTCGCTTTTCTCGTTCTCCCTTTTTTTCGATTCGCCAATTTCTCTTTCTATCTTTATTCAGTCCCTGATTCCGTCGACTCGCAATGCTCCCGTCTCCCACCCCGCGCCCGTTCTCTCATTCCCGTCGAGTCCACAAGCCTTTCCAGACTCGTTGAGCAAATCGGCTACCGCCGCTGCTGCAGACGGAATAATAAAAAAAGAACGACGACGACGACGACGACACGAAGTGAAAGAAGGAAAAAAGAAAAAGGTATAGAGAGTGAAGTGCCCGAGAAGCAGTGCACTCGAACAAAAAGCATATCGCTCCCTCGGCGATGCAGTTATTTTTTTTTATTATTATGAAGTGGCTAAAGGGAATAATAATTCGACACGTCAACCCGTCGAGTCATTTCGTTTCTTTGATTGGCCTGAACAATCGCATTTGAAGTGGGGAACAAAAACACAGAAAAAAAAAAAGTGTAATTAATATTTTAATCGTTTATCCATTTTTTTTTTACTGCTCTCGTACGAATTTTCACTGTAGCGTAACGGTCACATGTGGGCGCGCCATAGTATAATATATATATAAAATATATAGAGAGTATATAAAATCACGCTGCGGGCTTGGCAATGGCTCCCCGTGCCTCGTCGAGGGGGTCAAAGGGCACGGATTCGACACTATCGATCCTCGATAGCCGCCGCTTTTTTGCCGAGCGCGCTCGTTAAAGCGGTAAATGAATAATGAGTGGCTCTCGCCGAGTGCCAACGGAAAAGAGGGAGACATAAAGTCTGCATATATGTACGGATAGAAAAAGTACGAGCGATAGAGCGTAAAGTGAAGCGTTGGAGCACCGAAAGAGATGGGAGGGGGAGGGGGAGGAGGAGGGAGAAAAAGCCGCTCTCTGGGAATGGAAAACGAGCAATATAGTTCCAGAGGTTATGCGAGAGAAAATGAGAGAGGACGCAACGAAATTGGTGGAAAGAGGGAGTTGGGAGGGTTG
Source organism: Buathra laborator (assembly GCA_934046635.1). Taxonomy (NCBI): domain Eukaryota; kingdom Metazoa; phylum Arthropoda; class Insecta; order Hymenoptera; family Ichneumonidae; genus Buathra; species Buathra laborator. The sequence goes on from OW203892.1 coordinate 18,164,416, forward strand.
TGCGGTATAAAGAGTCGTCGTACCGCGAAAAGGGAGGGGTAGGGTGGGTGAAGAGAGTGTGAGGGAGGAGGATCGGTCGAATCGATTGCAAAACAACAAAATCGAATCATTCGCGGTGGCTGACGATATTTTTCATGCGTGAATTTTCCGGACCCGTACTCCTCCCTGTACCGCCCACTATAGCGCTTGACCACCTCTAAATATATAGATAGACGTGCATATGGTATATCTATATCTATATCTACGCGTATATGCAATGTGCGCGCATAAATGTACGTGTATGTTTGCTCTGCTTCTATCTGTAGTACAAAAGTAATATGAGAATCCCCCGAACGAATTTGGCCGAACGTTTTACGGTTATATATCAACTTTTTTTTTTTTTTTTTTTTTTCGTGTATGTGGGTACGTATGGGTAACTATAGAAATTTTCCCATGGATCTCCGCGCTCGTTTGCTCTCTCGTCCAATGTTTCCGAGGCTGTTAGTGAAAACTCGCGGAGGGAAGGGGGATTGAAACCCGCGTTACGTTCGACAGTATTTTAACAACATTTCAACCCCTCTCGCTCCATTGCCGCAACGCCCTATGCATGCACGCATTCTTTTCAATCACTGCACCTCGGTACTACTATTTTCCTCTTGTTTCTCGCTTGAACGCTACGCGTATGCGAGGTTTTCTCGTTTTTCCCTCCCCACCGACTCACCTCTTTCCGTCCCCTATTACTCGCCACTCTCGTTATGTTCTCGTTAATTACTTCCGGGAACGTTGCCTCTGCGAGCAATCCCTCCCCTCCCCCCTTCAGTGTTTCGTGTTTACGCGAGGTGCTATGCCGCTTACCAAACATTTATGCTACCTACCATCAGCATCCCACTTCCACCCTACTACCGTTCGTAACACCAGCATCGATATTGAGCGCAGTCACCATCGCGCTTGAACAACTGTGCCGATACCCTGTAAAGTATACTCGGGCGCTTTTGTGTTCGACATACGTAATAAAGATTTATCACGATCGCGAGAGCAATATCGGTTCGTTTGGCATGAATGGAAATGTCGTTCGTGTCTGGTACAAGCATTGAGAAACAAAAAACTACCTCGGTTTCTTTTTTTTTTTTTTTATATTACATGGCTACGAGAAGACTTGCATTCGATCCTATTTTATTTTTATTCGTGAATAATTTTTTTTTTAAATATCGTATTATGTATAGGAAGTTGCAACGTATTCGAATCTGTTTTATTTTTATTAACGATCATAGATTTATCAGTTTTTCTGTTTACTGCGATTTTTATATCGAAAAGAATGTCCGCGCGGAAGGGATGTGTGAATTTTGATATTACATTCCGGCACGTTAATACACGAGAGCTCGAAATCTGGCGTTGAAATTTATAGAGGTATCTACGGAAGGATGATCGCGACGATTCTTTCACGACAAAAAAAAGACAGTAGAAACGCGTGAGACCGGGAAGGATAGCGCAAATGCTGCTTTTCTGTAACCCGAAGAGATGATTCATCGTCGACGGGGAGCGTGAATAATCGTTGTTTTTACAGTCGGATTCGAAAAGAGGAGAGAGAGAGAGAATACGATCGAACGAAATTGTCAGCTACGTGAGTGCGAAGACGCGTCTGGACATCCGTTTACGCATGATGCTTCCCATAATCTGAAAATTTATAGTTCACTTTGGAAAAAAAAAAAAAAATGAAGTTTCTTTAATCTCGTATCGCACATATCGCTCAACCCTTATTTATTAGCATCAACATAAAACATCATTCCTACTATATCGTGGATGCTGGATATTAATATTTTCGGGTAATAACTCGAACGATATGTTCCTCGCGCAGAAAAGAATATCGAAAAAACGAGAGAACCGATTGGAGCGGAAAAACGAAATTATTCCGTGCGATTTCGAAATCGCGCCGATAGCAAAAATCGACTAATTTATGAATCGCAGGTCTGCGACTCTCCTCTTTCGCAAGAAATCTCCTTTTTCTCGATTCTTTTTTTATTTATTTCCTCATATTTATTCGAGCCCTCAATCTCGCACCCTTGCGAAGAAGTGCCTTTGCACTCGATATCTCTGCAGACATCGGTGCCCGATTTACGATTTGAAGCGAAGCGCGTGAGATACCACGTTCGTTCGACCGGAAAAAAATACGGAGGGGGGAAGGAAGATTCTTCTTCTCGGTGGGTATTCGAATGCGCGAAGGGAAGATCGAAAGGGAGAGAGAGTTAGGCGAGAAGAAGCTTCTAAATATTCAATAAACGCGGACATTATTCCCGGCACGTTGGCGGGATAGTAGTCGAAGAGACTCGTGCGCCTTTCCATCGGGGGAAGCCGAGAGGGCGAGAAAAAGCGATCGGGGAAGGTGAACGAGTGAGTGGAGAAAGAGTAAAGAGAACGAAGAGACACAAAGAGAGAGAGAGAGAGAGAGAAAAAGTGAAGGGGGAGAGGCGCTCTTTCAAATTGCAAGGAAGATATACGAAGGGGACCAAAAGTCTGTTGAAAAGGAAGACCGAGTTCGTCTCGGGATGGGGGTTTAAAAGACAGAAACGCAAGAGAACAGAAGTAAAAGCGAGACAGGGAGAACCAGAGCTATTTATCCCCTTGAATTCCCAGGGCAGGACTCAGTGCCCATATTCTATAATTTGCTCTTGGAAAGCGGGGACGTTTCCCAACCCCCTCGCACCCTATATAGCATCAGCCAGGTCCCGACTCTCGTTCGACGCTTCTTTATCTTTTTCTTGCTCTCGACTCGACCCTTTCTACCATTCTCGTCGTTCACCGTTCACCACTCGAACCCTCTCGACCCCCGGGTTAGAGAAGAACGCAACCAGCACAAACGAGTTCTCCTTTTTTGCGCGCGCGCTCGTCTTCTCTTCGCTTTCACATCCTTCTCTCCAATCTTCTCGTCGAACCTCTTCGGGGAGTTTCCCCTCTCGACGAACCACGTTTTTTCGTCCTTTTTCTTCTCTACTCCCCTTTTTTTCGCCATTTTATTAACTGCCTCTGGCCCAACGGAGCCCTCAAATTATTCCGTTAGATATCCACCGTCGTAATTCTCATCGCGCGCACTCGTTCAAGAAGCTTCGAGGCAAGTCGGCATTGGAATAAAATAAAAAGAATCGATAGAAACGAGATGAAGGAGCAAAAAATAAAAATAAAAATGGCTGAGAAGAAGCTTCGAGGGTTATGGGCGAAGCGAGACGAGCAGACACCTTTCTCAAGAGGTGCTTAGCCCCGAGGGGGAGACGACAACGTACAAACAAGAGACGAAAGAAAGAATGAAAAAAATGAACGGATTAATCTCGCGCTCCCCTCTCTCTCTCTTCCCCCTCAATTATTTTATTATTATTGCCCTCCGTTCGTCGCAATTAAATTGAACGAAGGGAAGAGGCATTAATGAGAATCAATTTAGGATACTTTTTTTTTTCTATATCACGAAGCTCTCGGTCGCGCATAATGCCTATACAAACGGGAGACCCCTTTTTGTCAGGGTTATGAGGGGAGGATAATTTAACCCTTCGCCCTCATCAGCGCTAAAGCCCGAGGACGGCAACGGTTAACCGATCGCGTGGGTGGACGCGATACTCGAGGCTCCGTTGGAAAATCAACCCTCATATACCTCCGGGGTCCTTCACCATCGTCGCCTTTCTGTCCCTTCGTTCCTACTCGCGCACGAACCAGAGCTCGAACCGAATTAAGACCCCGTCGTGGCTATTTGCATGTTATTACCTTGTTTACATATTTATTCAATAGCCACAGCCCGCTGGTGAAACGAAGCGGGGACGCAGAGAATCCGAACTACCGAGGGTGAAACGACTCACCCTATAATCTACCTCGGGATCTTATCCAACGATCATCCCTTTAATTTAGGATTAAGGGCCGCGAGCGACTATAACGTTCCCTCAATAAACATTAGGGTTTCATTTTTTTTTTTTTTTTTTCGTCATATTACACCCTTCGGACATTTCAAACCTTTTTGATCTTTGCATAGAGCAAACCGGGATTACTTGAAACAGATCGCATTAAAAAACGAAGATAGCTGGATACGATGCTATTTTTTTACAAGGAGACAAAATCTATGTCTCGATACTTATCAGAAGACAAATTTATTCGTCGTGAAAAAAAAAGAAATAAAAAAAAGAAAACATGAAATTTTTTTAACAATTTTGATTATCAATAATTATTTATTGCTCACCTGTTTGTGCATTTCCACGTTGAGTCCGTAGGACATCTCGTAGTACTGAAATAATAAGAGATGGAATGGATTAATAAACGAGTCATGTGTCTCACGTGGGTCACGCGTTTTCGCGCGCGAACCATCGGGGTCTGTGTGTGTGTGTGAGTGTCAGATTGTGTCATTGGTATAATTGTGTTTATTGATGTGTGTTTTAACTCTGCTCGCGTTTACCGCGTGTTTTGTGAGAGATGATCGTGTATATGTGTCGTATAGTGCAAAACAACGCTGATGAATGCACCCGCTGCTGTTGGGGTACCCTCCCTCCCCGCCTCATCTCCCCGTTGGTGATTCTGCCCCCGTTTTGCCTCTCTCTTTCTCTCTCTCTTTGCAAGCGAATGAATAATGAGGGAAAATAGAATTTTCACATGCCACTCACGTACATCGTTTGGAGTTGGCATGCTGAAAGCTGGTCTCCCTCCCCCCCTCTGCTCGCACATGCCGCGTACTACCGCGTATACCTACTACCGCTATTTTATAGACCCTTTGTCATCCGCCAATCGAGTCACGAAATTGCACAGACCGCCCTCCCATCCCAATAAAGAGGACAGAATTGAGAGCGATTGCGAGGGTCACAAGAACTGACAGAGGAGAAAATATATACGAACATTTTGGCTTTGAAACAAGTGCCCTTAAAACGCTGATAGGCCGCAAATTTCACCCATTAAAAAAAAAATGAACATAGAATCTATAAAAAAAAAATGGAGACATAAAAAAAAATCAATAAAGTACAGAATGAAACTGTTCACTGATAAAAAACGAAGAAACGAAGGGACATGAAAAGGGCTGAAAATCGATAGAAAGACGAAGCGCAGACAAGAAAGACGTTGCAGAGCGAAGACCGGTTTGAGAAAAGAAAAAAAAAAAGTTCCAACATCGTGTCTACAAGCTTCAACTATCGAACCACTTAACTAACTACCGCCTGTCTTTCTCTTTCATAAATATAACACTATAGCTGCTAGGTAACTCTTCCTAACCAGAGGCATTCGACTCGCTAGCTCTCCGAGGCAAACTCTCAATCACCGTGAACAAAAAAGAAAAAGATAAAACCTGAAGCGTCGCGTTCAACGATATATTCAGCTACCGTGGAGACTACGATGCGATAAATTTTTATGATTATTTCTCCCCTCAGGCGTGTGGAATCGAGTTTTTGCCCCGTAGCGTTTGTACACAATCAATATTCGGTTTAGAATTACCGCGTGCATGAATAAAACGCTCGAGGAATGAATAGAGTAGCCGCGGGTACGGTAAAAAAAAAAAGAAAAAAAAAAAAACAAAAATCATCCGGAATTCTTGGCGAGGAAGAGGGCAGTTGCTGGTAACGAAATGCGGTCAACCACAGCGCTCTCTGGCGAGGATGCAGTAAAAAAAAATACGAAAAACCAAATTGAAAAAAAAAAATTGAAAAATAGAAGAATTTTGCTTGCGGTCGAAACGGAAAAATGGGAAGTAAAGAAGTGAGAGACAAAATCGCGGTTTAGCGAGAACCCCCGTGGCCTCGGCATGGACGAGGTTTTAACGAGCGTCCCGAATACCAAGAGAGTCCAGGCACGGTAGTCGCTTGCTCTCAGGGTCCCGGGCGTTATCCGCACGGTGTGGCTCAACGACCATTGTAAACGGCCTTTATGACGCTCGTAAAGTGCGGCAACGCCGATATATATTCGCGGACACACTAAACTACAGGGTGGGAGGGTTTTGAAACGTGGATAAGAGAGGAATCCGAAGTGAACGAGGTAAAGTGAGAGGGCCGAGAGAATGCGAAAAAGTGAGAGGAAACAACGGTAGAGAGCGTCTGGACTTAGGCGTTCGTTTTAACGCCCAGATAACCGACTCCGTACCTAACACTGCAAACGTAATAGCGGCAACAACCGGACAATTTGAATACATACGGTACAACGAACATAGGCATTACGCGTTTGAGAGCCGCGAAGCTATACGTAACGTTGAAACAAAACTCTAGAAAATTGCATTGGAGTAACTAAACGAGCGTAACATTAAAAATAAGCGATAAAAAAATTAAGTATACTTCCAAATAGCGTATGAATTTCAGTTACATACATTAAAAAATGATAAAGCGATGTAATAAATAAGAAAATTAACGTTGACTCGAAAGAATAATACATCGAAAATGTATTTTTTTTTTGTTTGTAAAATATTTTAATTATGACAAATACCAAACAGAGAATCGTGCAAATTATTCAAAAACAGTTATACCCGTTGATATAATTCTCGAGCGCAAAGTGGTAGTTTCCCCAACGAAACGAGAAAGACGACTGAGCAAATTTGTTCGTTCGAGCAGTTAAAGGGGAGATTGTAAAGGCGAACGAAACGGGGGTGGTTGTGCGGATGGAGAAAGATCGAGAGCAAGAAGTTCGTCGAAGAAAAAGGAAAATCGAGTATAACCGGTGAGGAGCTCGGGGTGGAATGGGGATAAATCCAGGGAACTCTCTTGTGCCGGTAACGCCAGAGGATCTCAGGCGTATCTCACGCCGCCGCGTAAATTGGTCTGTAATTAATGAACTGCGTCGCGAGAGCTGACTTCGAGTGCCAAGGAGTTTCGCGTCGATTTAATCAAGTATAATACCAAAGGACACTTGCGAGAATATCGCTATCGTAATGTCGAATTGATACGTTTCCGTACGATAATTATCGCGTAGCCGGGAATTATAAACTTTAGATATGTAAAACCGGCGCGAAACTTTGTTACAATCGGATAGACGACGAAACAATCTCATAATCCAGTCTGTGTGGCGAGAACACATCTTCGACATTATTCCCTGTTAAACAGCGTTGAATATCTCTGAAGCGGACAGTAAAAGATGTATATAGATATATTCGGTATAAGAGGGAGGAGAGAGAGGAGGGAAGCAGTGGGCTTATGGAAGCTACACGAAATTTCGCTGAACACCCACCAGTCCACGACAAAGCTTACGGATCCATGCATGAATAATCGTGCATAAACTCCGTCGACGTTCGGGTACATACTGGCGACATAGACAGAACAGAGCATAAACCAGCCTTCAACCCTCATACCACCTACTATGCCTTCTCTGATCCCCTATCCTGTTGTCCCTTGTCCCTGTGTCCTCTCATCCTCTTCTCCTCTCTCCCTGTACCCTATGGTGCCACTGGCAACCCTTCGAATACGGGCAATATGGCTACGCGTTTATGTACTCCGCGCATACATATGTAACCAATGTAGATACACATCTAATGCAATCTATGATGTTGGATATGGTAATCAAGTTATGTTTGGCAAAACTCATTCTACGAGGTTACATTTCTCATTTTTACGGATGACCGGATATTACATCGCTTAGTCTCGTCGATAAAATGTGTTACACTGCGGATGATTCGATTTTCTTCAATATGTACCATTTTATCTACTAAATTATTAACCTGAAAATATTAATTGATCGTCTGCCGTTTTGAAACCAGAAAGAGTTTTTTTTTTTTTAATGCGATTCGATTTTACAATTTGATACTTTAAATTTTAATGTATCGATAGGCATCGGAAAATAAATTAAGGAATATCATTTTTAAATATGATAATTCACTGACTCAAGGCTTTGAAGTAATATCTACAGTAAACTGCGGAAGAAGCTTTCATTGCGACACTCTTACTTTATCCCGGTGCTTTTGTTGTTCGCTCGCTCGCGCAATCACTTACACGAAAGTACCGAGACGGTTGGTGTACATTCACCGATTTCTCTACAGTTCTAACCTCTATCCAGGACTCTGTGTTTTCCTCTTTTCTCCCCTTCTCTCTTCATCCCCCTCGCTGCCGCGAACCACTTTTCGACGATCTGCCCGTGAAGCTCGTAAAACTTCACGGTCTCGACAATTACATGAAAGAGTCGTAAAGGCGTAATGCTCCGTAGCGCAGGAGCAAACTGTGAGGGCAATGCGAAAGTACGGGGGGAAAAAGCAGCGAAGTTACAACACTCTTTCTCGCTTTATCTTTTTGTTTTATTTATATGCTTCTCTCGTCGGATATACTATAAACCGAATCGTAACCGAGGCTGAGAGATACAGCGAAGGATGCCGTACAGTCGTTTCGCCAACGACGATGGTGAAGCAGCCCATCGAGACGAAAACAAATCCAAACGCGAAAGAAAAAAACTAAGAGAGAGAGAGACAAAATGAGAGTAACTGAGTTCTGCTCGAACTATGTGCCGGCAGTTACAACGTGCTATGGTTGTTGAAAAAAGCCAAAAACAAGAAGGAGAAAAAATACGAAAAAAATAAAGCGTTCGGTGTAATACGAGGGTTGAGCAGAGGGTTGAAAGCACATTTACCCTTAGCTTGTCGTCGTCGAGAGTAAATGTTCCGAATGGGGTCAAAGTAGCCGGAAATCTTCGCGAAAGTAACGAACCAGAGGGTCGAGAGCCGCGATCTCGTCACTTTACTTTTTGCAAAAGCCTGTAAGGGTGAGAAAACAACCGACCCTTACACTTCGTCGAACACTGAAAAGTTGGCCTGAAGTCCAAGGATAACTTCGCGAGAAGTCGCTTGTTTTTTTTTTTTTTTTTTTTTTGGAATTAAAACTCGAAGAGAATAGAGAAGGAAAAGTCAATAACGAACCAGACACATTACAGATTGACCATCCAAGACATTGAAAAAAAAAAAAAAAAAAACCGCTATGAATAGAATTTTTTTTCTTTCCATCAAATTTCTTTATTTATCGGCAAATATTTATTTAGTCGATCAATGTCACCTTTGCCGAGTGTCTGCTGCAAGAACGCGTGACTCCGAACCGCTCTGTGGTTCCGTCAACCGTAATTTAGAGTTCAACAAATATTTATCATTTCTTACGTAACGACAACGAGATAGCTACGGAGGTAACATTTACATGATCTTTTGTGAGAGTAGATAACTATCTTTCGCTCTCTCTGTCTCTTCTGTCGCTCCAAGTTGGTTACATTGTGGGCTAATTAAACGAGAACCCGTCAGAATGATGTACAATGCGTACACAATGTCTCGATTCAACTGTCTGACACGTACGAGGGCAACGAGGCGGATCCGTATCTTCCTTCGCCTCTCCCTCGTGCAGTTGTCGTCAAGTAAATTTCTCACAGAATTAAGCGCGAACGACACGGAGGCTTAGAAAATACGAGACTCGGCGAATCGTATTGCGCAATGGACTCGAGGTATTCAGAAACCGACGAATGTGCTAAAACTATTTCGCGAGCGGTTAAATAGAGTTATTATTAGCGTTATAGAAAAAATCCTTGAAAATTCATCGATAAAAAAAATCGTGCATCGCGTGAGCTGAGGTCTTCGTGTAATTCGCGTAATCGAGTTATCGATGAGTCGAAAGCGTCGAAAGACACATATAAAAAAAACGTCAGAAAATTTAATTTTGCAATTAATTCGTATAAATATCGAAGCAAAAAATATGACTTTACGTAAGGAAGATGAATTTTTATGAAATATGCGATTATGAGAAGCGAGGATATCGTAATCAGGAAAGGAAGAAAAAAAAATGATACGAAAGAACGAAAAAAGCACATTAGCAAGCAGGAAGGTTTTTTTTTGTTTTGCAAGGCTCAACACACACGAATAAGCTGCACCAAGTCGCAGCGGACACATAAACTCACCATTACGTAGTGGCGCTGCATCTCGGTCTTCTCCTGGGCGAGTTTCTCCAGCTCCAACTTAATACTGGACAGAACAAGCAGGAAATCGCACGTGTAAGCTAGACATTGGTAAGTGCACAGGCGACATTCAAAAGCCGATGGACGGGCTTAGGGGTTCTTAAAGGGCCTCTAGTAAATCTTATGTACAGACTATTTTTATGATAAATACTAAATATAACTATATACTTTTTTTTTCTATTTAAACTGCTTAATATGGCTGCGCGCTTTCGCGATTATCGCGCCGATACACTTTCAACCCAACTGCACTTTGCATAGATACGAACGATCGAACATTTCCAAATTTTGTTTAACTTTTTAAAATTTTTATTGTATTTATTTATTGGAACCTTTCGAATAAAGAAATTCGATCGAAATAAATAAAAGTTTATTCATTACTGAAAAAAAAAAAAAAAACGGATAATGATAAAAATCTATTTCAATCGTCACTAATTTAGTTTCAAGCGAAAAGTTACGCAACAGAGATCGATTTTGCGTTTGTGACAAGAAAATGGGTTAATAAAAAGCAATTGTTGAATTTTTCGCATTGCTCTCGACGGCACGTAATGCGGCGATGACGAAAGGGGTAAGCGAGTTGAACAATACAAGCCGGTTATACAATACAAAAACATATACAATTAGCGCGCAGCCGATGGTCGGGGTAACATCGATGATAAAAAATTACACTGTTTTTACCGTTCGCGGTTCCTGTTTCGCTATAACTAAATAATGTATAGCCACTGTTTTTCCGCCGCGATTAAATGACGTGTTCACGCGTTATCTTTCGTCGCCCATTCCTTTTTTTTCGCGACTTCCTCGTTTTTAACCCCCTTCCCCGTCTCCTGCTCCGTTTTTCCCGCACTTGCGACAATGAACGATTGAACGATTGTGATATGGAATGACAGAGTTTATAATGTACTCGTTGCGCTTGACGTTCGAGGTGTAAAAATTTAACCACTACCGTGTGAGCGATTGATTGGCGTTTTTTTTTCCTGTTTTGTACTTATCGTTAATTGACTTCATGGTCAATTACGGTATGTATTTGTGTATTCGTATGTGTGTATGTGTGTGTGTGTGTGTGTTTTTTTTTTTTTTTTTTTCACGCGGCTTACCATTACGTAATGTCTCTGTATCTCTATTTTTTCACTGGCCAGTTTCTCGCACTCCAATTTAAGGCTGTATAAAAGGGGGAAAGTCAATTAATCTCCGAAAATTCTTCGTGTTTTTTTATTCGCTAATTATCAATAAATCACATAAATGTTAAATTAAAAAAAAAAAATTTCTTCTGTTTTGGTTAATACAATTTCTTGATAGCGCTATTTTTTCAGTCGAAAGTTTATTTTTATTTTTTTCTCAATAGGCGCAAATTTTTTTAATGCGTCAGACATTTCTATCGCGCATGAGCAGCCAATTAATTTGACTCTCAACATTGCCGATGTTTAGTAAACTTTTGTTGAATATCTTTGAAATGTCTCTAATTGAAAATCATTGAGTGGTCGGTGGAGTCGGTAGAGGTTCACGAGAGGTAAATTTCTCTATTTCTCTCTCTGGTGTACAGTGTACGCGCGGTGCCTGAAACGGGATAAATGTGGGAGAATCCCGCTAGCAAATCCCTCCGGCAGTGTGGACACACATACACGTGAACGTAGCTCCTCGGTTGGCAGCTTCTACTATATGCATAGCTTCCGGTCGGGCAAACAATTATCCGCACCGGTCCAGACTACCGGAACGCGCGTTTTGCCTACTCGTCCACGAGGCCAGTAGACTCGCGTCCTCACCAGCGCACCCGCGGTCTACTAGCTGCTCTCTGTGTGCCGGTAAACACGAGGACTCTGAGTCGATGATGGAACGAGGGATTCAGGAAGCGCAGATATATAGAGGGGGTTGCTTTGCGAGAACAACGACACGCGCAAACGTACGAACCGCCATACCGCTTTTCCGCGGTCCTAAACAGTTTCTTCAATCCCGCGCGCTCGCTACACTGATTGCACACCGCGGAATCGCTTGTCGTTACATTATGTATATCCGTGAATCTCGAGTCTCAAGTCATCGATGCAATTTTAACTATCGCACGTCTTTAACAATATAACAAGTCCCGCGAATGAGACGCGAGGCGCGAATAAATTTGTAAGTTTTTCTTCTCTAAGTCGAACTATGATTCTCAGCGTCCTTGAGAATAATTTACGAAGCCAATTCATGACTACAAAGCTCTTTCGTCAACGAGACTATGATGACGCAAGATTATGTTTCAGATAATCAAAATGTTCTTCACGGCAAACTTTTCAAACCAATTCTAAGTCTTTGAAAAACACTGTATGTCTACAGCCTCTTTGAAATCTTTTATTATCTGAATAACTCGACAAAAAAACTCGAAATTTGTACAAAACATTAAGAGAATCGTTGGGAATATATGAGAATTTTTTCAAATTTTTATGAAGTCCTTTTCAACGCTTATTAATCGTATTTCTGTATTGTAGTGTACAAAGGACGCGTTAAAATCGATAGAAAATTTCGAAATCAATCATCGCGTTCTCAATGTTGATTTTTCTCTGTTCTCCCGACGCTGACGGTTTTTCATGGACTAATATTATACTAGAAATTTTCATGGTTTGGCCAATTTCAGTTTATTTTATTTTTTAACCGAAAGTAAATCGGGCTTTTCCGCAGTGCAAGTAGCTACCAGAGACTTTCCTGCTTTCCCGTATCGTTTGTGTGCGAAGTGCCGACGCGCGCGCGCGCTGACGGAAACGTAGAATTGCAATTTCGTTCGTGTACACTCTGTACTGTACACATACTCTTGCTTTCCGTGCATCGGCGCGCGCGTTCCTTTGCAATTTGAAATAACTGCTGGCACTACTACTCCAGGATCCGTTCGAGTGCGCCAGCCAGATAGCTCGGTTGGTTGCTCCTCGCGTTTCCCGGCTGGCTGACTAGCTTCGTGGTCGAGTCCTTGGAAATATTTGTTCTGGACACACTGACTGTACTCATGCTTCAGCGCAAGCGTTTCCGGACTGCAAGCACTTCTCCCTCTTATCCCAAACCCTCTTTGCGGAATAATACTCTACTAAATACTGTACGAGAACGCGAACGAGAACGACAAACCATATTATGCACTTCCCGCGCCCAATGTAATCTAATATAACGTTTCAATTCACGAAAAAAAAAAAATTAATAAAAAAAAAAAAAGAACGAATGTTAAATTTTTATCAGATTCGCGTTTCTTTGTGTGTCGATATATTTCCAAGTCTCTTCCAACAATTTTTCCAAAAATTCCTACACTGAAAAAAATGATGAGCCAAAAGATAAAAAAATTACTTGAAACTAATGGTGGCGCTGCTAATTTTATTTTCTAAAATAGTCTCCCTTAAGCAATTATTGATTTTTTCAACTCATCATTTTTTTCGGTGTACTACTTCTTCGGGATGCGCGAACATTCGAAATTCCGAATAAAAAAACCGAATAGTTCGGAAAAATTTTAATGACGAATCGTAATATTTGATTCGAACGCTATTCGCGCACCCCTACGATATTTCATCGCTATATTATTACAATTAAAAATAAATTAATAAAAAATTTCTTCGTATCTTCCATTTCGTTCAAACTTACTTGTGATACTGAGCCTGAAGAAAATTGAACTCCTCCTTAATCCTGTCGCAGGACTCGCCGACGGTGAATTTGAATGGCTGACCGGGTTGCGGTGGGCCCTGTGACATAAAGCAAAGCAAACACATCGTTATAAAATATACTTTGCTTTGGTTTTTAATGCGTCAATGCGTTTGTAAAAAAAGAAAAAAAAAAAATCATTCAGAATTGCGTTCATAGTGTAGCTGTATTGTCGTAATAGTAGTTCGACGATATGCGCGCAATCGTGTGCATACATTGTCCTTCCGCGTTGCTCCCACTTCCGGGCTTCGCGCTCGAGTAACTCGCGCATATATATCCATAATATTGCATTCGTATGTAGTCGAAATTAATATACATATTCATATGTACGTTCGAGGACAATATACCGGAGAGCGTAATGCACAGAGTGTGTCGATGCACGTGGTCGCGTACGCAAGTGGCATAAAGAAGAGAGGGGTAGATTGGCGCGAATCGCGCCAGGAAACGAGGGGGACCTAGCAACGCATAATCGTCGAACGCCACGGACCGAACATAAAAGCCAGTGGGCCGGACGCACACGCGACAGGTTATCCCCCGTACGCCGAAGGCGAAAGAGCATGAAACGAGAGGCAGTAAAACGTATACGCGCAAAACCCCCCGGTAGCGCCGAGAGAGCGTGAATCGAGAGACGGAAAGATGAGAAGAGCGGTGCGCCTGCATTTGTTATAACCTCTATGATATAGTAGATTATAAACTATCACGTGTAGAGGACATACATAGAAACGGGGAGAATATAGGCAAACGAGAGGCGCGAATAATCGGTCATTTCCACAGTCCGAAAAAGATCGCGTGACTGACAGACCGCTGTTGTACTTGATGGACGGGGAAATATATACTATACGAGAAGAGCCACCGCCACAATCCTCGATAATCGCGTTTTCACTCAGCAATTTGCCACGCGGTGCATTACACTTAATCAACACCGTGGATCGTCGCCCGAACTCAATTATTCTGTGTGCTCTATCGTCTCTGCTGGAGAATAACTGAGTCTATGTATACATATATATTGCAACTGAGTATGAAAGGAGGAGGAATTATAATGCGATCATTTTTTTATCTTCCTTCGTCGACATTACCGTTATCGATGTTGCGATAGAATAACGTCGCAGTAAAAATTACATACTGCCAGACAAACTGTGTAACTTAATGGCAAAACAGAAATAATTGCAAGAATTTAAGATACAAATTGAAAAAAATTGAGATACATTTTTTTTTTTTAATTCCTATGAATTTCAAAATTTTCTGAAATTTTTTCCAAATTTTTGTAAAGTTTAAACATTTTTTTTTTTTTTTTCAACAATTTTTTAGCTTTTTCTCGGTGCAGTTTGCCATTCATTCCACTAGCGATCATTGCATAGTTTAGGTTCAAACTTTATGCATTTTTTTTTTATCGAGATATCAAACAGAAAAAAAAAACACGAAGGGAGCAACGTGTCCGGCAAATTGCCGAGTCTACAGTGACCGACTTTCCTTGGGGGCACGATAATTCGCTTTTTTTTTCCCCGATGCTCATCGAATCGCGAGGGAATCCCTCGATTGGCTTCGGGATGAGTAGCAGCGGCAGGCATTGGCAGCGAAAACGTGGAAGAGCATGTAGCACCTCGCAAAAGCCGTAAAAGCTGCATTATTGCCGCGGTGGTATCATCGGTGTGAGAGGCCAATGAGGGGGTAAGTGTAGGTATATACGAGTTTGTCATAGTGTGGATGCGCGGCTCCGTTAATAAAGTTACGAGGGTATTATCGATCGTTTTACACATCGCGCTTGTCCCCCCAACTACCCTAACGTCGAAGCGGCGACACTGCCTGAGTATGTATAGTCTCGCGGTGCGTCATAAAATCACGACGAGTACCACAAATTTACTCGATGGTCTTTGCAACTGGCGCATCGGTCATTTGGTTGATGCTACTTTTAGCTTTTAGCATAGTTCGCGAAACGAGTAAACAAAAGAAAAAAGAGAAGAGTTGTCGTTTGCATAAGGATTGGAGTTACTCAGCTTTGCGGAGAAAATAGAGGTGCAATGACTGCAGCGGTCTGCAGCATAGAGAATATCACTTTGTAACAAGCTACAGGCTGCAGCAGCCAACGATGCGAAGCCGTTGGAAGTCACACTCACGGCTTGTAAGCGTCGAGATATTCGACACGCGGTTACACGGTTACAAGGGGACTTAAGAGGATGCAATGCGCGCTCACGACGACGACACAACGACGAGAAATACTATATGCGTTCGTTACTCACCGCGAAGACAGGGACTTAAATGCCGTCGCGTGTTAAATATGTGCATACAATATATGCAGTCACCGGAAGACTACCGTATGCGATTTACTCGAACTGACGACAATGACAGTCGAAACTCAAATACTAGCTTATTGCCGAACCACCGCAGATACATATATATATATATGTATATACATGTTAACAATGGTATATCCAATTATAGAAAATCGCATTATGGAATTTAAATATTAAAAAAAATTTCAACTCTTATTCTCAGTTGAAAAATTCTATTTTTATATTTTCAAATTATATTATAAAATTGTATAAAATATCTAAAAAAAAAAAAATTATTTTTTGAAACGACACTATTCCGATTTTTATTACTTTTCGTTATATTTTATCGATTTGGAAATTTTTAAATTTCCATTCGTCACTTTTATTATTTACATTTTTCAAAGACTCGTCTTGAAGATTGAATTCCGCTGTATTCATGATGGCGGCAATAAATTGTTTGACTCTCGAGAGTCAATGAGTTTCTTTCCAACTCCGACAATTTCCATTCTTCGTTAACGGAACATTAATGTTCTGCGCTAAAAGCCAGACGGTCGACGATAAAATTCGTTGAAGGGAATAATCTCTGCAGACGGCAAACGAAAGAGGTTTGTGTACGCTGTACATAGCGACGGGGAATATATCGGCGACCCTGCTGATCGGCAGAATCGCTGATCCCATTTGTAACGCGAACGAAGAGGGGTGGGGAGCAAACCGACGCCGGCAAAAGAGGAGAGAAAGCCGATCGGGCCAATCCAATTTATTTATTGGCTTTTGGCCGTACAGCATAGGTGTCACGGTAGGGTGTGTTACCCGGCACTCACGGACCAACACACCATCGACGTGAGTACGCGCCCGCCCCGTTCTCGCCGCACCGCGTTATACGATTATTTATGCATAGCTGCAGCATTTACGGCGCAAGAGAGCGAACAACACACGAGCGCGCGCTCGTACTCTCTCGTTCTCTTTCGAAGCTTTTAGCTCTCTCGCGCTCTCGTTCTATCGACGGCGTTCGAGTGTAAACGTTGTTGCGCCAGACGAGAGTCGCGTGTAAACCAGTTTCTGTCAGATAAGGCGAAACGCAATATCGTATACTACATAATAAATATGCGATGTCTATGTGAGCATTACATAGCTATTGTGTATACGAGATCTGACTTGTACGAGCTTCGTACTGCTTTAATTTCTTTTTTTTTACACTCCTCGAATTTCAATACAAATTCCAACACGATTTCAGTCTCTCGTTTCGATATTTTCTTATCGACATTGCATTAAAACTGGGAAATTAATGCAGGAATTTAAGGGGGTACATCTACCTGGCGGTTCGAAAACTAAGCAAAAAACTTCGAAAAAAAAAAAAAAAAATTATTGCTGAAAGGGATATGTATTGAAAGTTTTACAAAAAAAAATTAACAATTGATACGAAAAAGAAAAAAATATGGCCGCTGGGAAAGTCATTTTTTTTGTTTGTTCAATTCAGATCCATTGCGAATTTTTTTTCTCTCATTGGGTACACAAAGGGTTAAGCCGAGCCTCGAGAGTCGTATGTCCCGGTTGGCGAGGACACGGTAATCCGACCTTCGCAACGAGTCACGCGATATAACGGATCGAGCAAAAAATACGCGGATAAACGCAGAAAAAAAAAAGTCAACGTGTACCGAAACACGCGCAACAATATTAAAGTAGGAGCAATAAATAGCAATGTACTGCAGCTACAGGAAATCGATCGTAGTTATTGTCGCCATCTGTCCCTATTCGCGATGCAGTATCGTGTTCGTTGACAGAACGACCTGATATTGGAAATGCGTGTGAGTAGAAGTGAGAGAGAAATACTAAATGATTTTCTGACGGACAAGCGCCACCATAGCCCCCCGAATCATAATTCGACGAATAATAATGATAACGAAGCGGACGAGAGAGGTATAGGAGGATATATGGTACGAACCGTGTACGTCAATCAGTCTCTCCTCTGTCAGAGAGCTCTGCGGATTCTCTTCAATTTTATTATCCGACAATTCGATTTGCTATGTTCATCATCGAGTTTTTTTTTTATCTCTCTGTTATACACTCCCCTACGGTTATTCTTGTTTTTATTTTTTGTTTTCCGAACTAATAATCGGAATTAATGCGAACGAAAAAGTGAACACGGACTCCGCGCTCCGAAAATGTTTCTAAATCTGTGTTAAGATATGTGTTCTTATCCATTTATATAAGATGGTCGAGTAAAGTCACGACGATAGAGAGTGGGAGTAAGAAGAACAGAAGTCGAGAGATTCTCCTCAAGTTGGCGAGGTTGCGGCGTCGTCGTCAGGACGACGTCGAGAAGCGACCGGTGGTCCGGCTAGCGGTCGCGGTTACGCTGGACCACGGAAACCGCAGACTCGCGGTGCCCGAAGCGCTCGGTGACCGCGCGATGACCAGCTCGACGCGCTTCGGGTCTCATGATGAGAGAGTTCCAGAGAATGATGGAGGAAAGGGAGGAATTATCCTATAGAATACACCGCAAGTGCATCTACGAAATCGTCTTAAAGAATGCGACGAGCTACAGATATTCAGCTATACCGCAAAATAAAAATAAATTCAGAAAACTCGGAACGAAGTTATGAAATATCTTATGAATTTTTCATAATACGTAACTCATTACATTTTTTATATGTTCAATGAAAAAAAAAATATATTAATCGCGAATAAAACTATTTGAAAAGCATGAAAATTGCGTTTACTTTTCAACAATTCACTTACTTTATTTTTATCGACACACACGATAAATGCATATCGGGTTGAAGAGTAAAAGCGACACGAATACATAGACAATGGATTTGACGAGTAAAGAACGCCGAGGAAACGGTAGTGTAGAATTAGTATTAGCCGGTTCGTATAATGGTGAAAGCACCAATGGAACACGACCGCGCGCGAGTACCATTTGCATAAGCAATGCATTTTGATTCCCCGGCGTTCTATACCGATCAGCTTCGGTGCATTGTACAGTCGCGGGGAATGACATAAATAATGCATAGCATAATGACGGTTGTTCGACTAATGTACGGGACCGAAGTTGGTTAGAATATGGTATGAGAATACATATTTCCCCAACGTGTCTATGTCTCTGTGTCTGCATGAGATTTTGTAGAAATTTCTGTTGCACTTTGAATCGCACATACAACGGTCGAGAAATGATTGACGTGACTACGAAGAGCCAAAATCCTGTTAAATTCTCTTTCACAATCGAATAATATCCAATTGTTAGAAATCATGACGCGTCGATGAATTATCAAAATATTTCCGACGATATTCAGCGTGATATAATATCGATGTATAAACCCGTTCGCGCGTTATCCTCGTGAAAATGTACCTATATATATATATATATATATATACACAGCCGAGATTTTGCACACGACACGATGGAAATATAATTAACAAGTGCCCCCCGGGTCGCGGATCGATATCTTCATCCTCAATTATTTTCCTTCCTCGTAATTCCGCTAACTCGATTGGCCAAGCGAAGCGTGACTTAAACCGCGAAATCCCACCCTCCAAGTTGTACATATAGAGAGGTAGAATACTATGTACAAAGTGGTAGATGTGTGCCTCTCTATGAACGACGAGGGGGCACAGTAGACTCTGCTATATTCGCTCTCTTGGACTGGGGAAACGCGAGCGGTCGAACGATCACCTAGAGTTCTCTCCGACAATGAGTTCGCGGGGAACATAATCTCATAGCGGGCGCGCCTAATCAAGCCTTCGCTATAGCCATCCCCCCGTTGCTCGAGGCTCGTCCAATTAATGGATCTCGATAGCCGAGTCGCCCGAGAGGTCTCTCTTTATCCTCTATCTTCCGCGTGCTTCTATACTTCACCCTCGTCCCCTACCACCCGCCACTCACTGCGTGTTATCTTTCTCGCTTCCACGAAAATCAACCTCAATGCCTTTCATAGTGGAGAACACTCCCCCGTCGCGCGCTTTTGTCGCTCGACGCCCGGATGGGCGCACACCGTGTGTGTTATCATACTATGGTACTTCGTTCAACGGTATATAGTCATACGAAGTATGGTGTTCTACTAAAGCGTATGCATGTACAGCGTTTAAACGATTACAGTCGAGGCTCCCGTAAATTTTGATTTTTTTTTTAAATTGATTGCAAGACGAATTAAACTGTTATGAAAATTTATGAAAAATTCCGTAAGGTTTTGAAAAATCATTGTACCTTTAATTTATGTTTTAATTTAATTCGTTGTTTTTTTAATTTGTTTTTAGATATGTTTTGAAGGTTAAACATTAGAGAAATTTGACTGTAGCTTCATACGGCGGTACCAATAGTTATAGTCATGTCGTTGCGCGCTACTACTTCACCACCTGTGTGGTAACCCTTTATCTACTACTCCTTTACCTCCGTTATATTTACTATATGTATATACCATATATACATATTTCCGTTCTTCCCACTCCTCCACTATTCCTGCTCCTCGAGTGCGCTACCGCACTCTCGTAGATCCGACGATAAATGCGCGCGGCAGTTTAACCGACCGGGCAATTAAGGCGATACGATCGCGAACGTGAAATAACGTCACACGACTACGGCGATACCCTGTGCAACTCTGCCCCGCTGAGTTCTTCGACTACCTGGTCACGTACCTGTACCTCCAATTTGACTCCTTTCCCATATGTGTCGCGTTACTTACAGGCCCCACTACGCTGCAAAGTTGATTATTCTCTTCGCAACGATAAACACATTAAATTGCAATCGGCTGAATTGAAAAGTTAAATAAATAATAAATAATAAATAATAAATAATAAATAATAAATAATAAATAATAAATAATAAATAATAAATAATAAATAATAAATAATAAATAATAAATAATAAATAATAAATAATAAATAATAAATAATAAATAATAAATAATAAATAATAAATAATAAATAATAAATAATAAATAATAAATAATAAATAATAAATAATAAATAATAAATAATAAATAATAAATAATAAATAATAAATAATAAATAATAAATAATAAATAATAAATAATAAATAATAAATAATAAATAATAAATAATAAATAATAAATAATAAATAATAAATAATAAATAATAAATAATAAATAATAAAACTGCGCAGTAAGAAGCCTGCGTTTAGATACAGATGCTTTCGGCACGAGTCAATAGTAAGCCCGCAACTGTGTATTAATGTTTCTTAAACACAGTATATACACGCAGCGTGTAAGGCTTTCGCCAATTGTTATAGCAGCTGCTCGACGGGCCCTTGTGCGTGCGACGTAACTTAATAACGTCCCGACATGAATTGACCTCGCCTACTCCGGCGTGCGATATCGCGCGAGCAACGAAGCGTAAAAAAAAAAAGAAAGAAAAAATTAATACTCCAGATATCTACTAAAGACCCTCCATCACGTGAAGTCCAGTCGACAAGGCTCCGAGGGGAGCGATTTCACGAACGCATATTTCGTATCAATTTAACTCAATTAAAAAATTACAAAATATATTTCCGCAACGTATTTGCCGCTCTTGACGAGAGAACCACCATTGGCTGTCGAAGCAATAAATCGATCCGTGATTTTTATTTAATCCGATGAAAAAAAAAAAAAAAAAAATTCAGTGTCATTTCAACGCGCGAATTCGTTTTGGAGAGGTGTACACTCGGCGTCTATAGTCATTAGTTTAAATGGCGCAAGGGTACTTGGACTCTCGAGTTTAATTTAGAAAATTCAAACGTGTCAGCGTAGAGACGTGATTCATCGGACAGACAGACATTTACAGATCACTTTGAAGTAGAGAACTCTAAACGAGATGATTGTAACCTGTCGAGTGTCGAGAGTGAAAATAAGAGCCCGTCGAGAGACCGAGAAACCATCCATTAGTAAATGTAACTACACGTTAGCCTACGCTCTCGTACACATTTGTACATATATATATTCAAACATTAGTTATACAGCGTTACGAAACTGCGGATGTTTGCTCAGGTGGGCGAGAGAGAGTATTCCCCCCTTTCCGCCGCCCCTCGCCACGAGGCGTTGCAAGAAAATAGATTAATAATGCAACTAGTGTTTGCACGGTTAATTATGATCGGTAGTGGACGCTTAGCGTTAGTTTATTCACTTCTCCTGCTCGAGACATCTACGGTAAAACTCTCGGTTCGCGTTCGGTGTGGCAGTTTATGAGTGACACTCGACACTCGAGACTGCGCCTCGCTGCGAATGATGATAAATTATAAATTAGAAGATCAAAGTGAGCGGGAAGAGTGGGCAGGTTTTCTCGGCAACGCCTTCGTCTCTCTTATTTCCCCCCACACACATCGCAGCGCATCGCAGCCGCGTCTCTTACTGCACTTTTGCTTCGCGTGTGTCGAGAAATTCATGCGCCATAACATGCGAACGTTGTGCATCTGTGGTATATAACACTTGGCGCAAAAGCCGATGAGTCAACGCACGGTGAAACTTTCGTTTCGCGTCTTCTGAAAGCGTAGACGACGACGACGAAGGCCGATGTCGGTCACGCGAGAAAAAAAGACGAAGTATCGTATAATTAGGGAGGATGAGGGAGGAGTGAAATACGACGAGAGGGTAAAAAGAAGGCAACGGACTAAACGATCCCCACGCCGTTGACTCTGCATTACCGTAATCGAGCCACTTTGCTCTTCAATAGTAATGGTACATCACGCCTACTCCTCATCTTTCGCTTCTGTCTTATTATCTCAAAATTCACACCCGAAGACGATAAAATCAAGTTGGCTAAGATTATCGAAAAGCACGCGCGCGCCCCTTACAGCTCGAGAGAGGGTCGAATATCTTTCACGACAAACGATGGAATTCGACGAGATGGAGGGAAGGGAAATTGGACCGAATAATCGGAGGACA
Organism: Buathra laborator; assembly: GCA_934046635.1. Classification (NCBI taxonomy): domain Eukaryota; kingdom Metazoa; phylum Arthropoda; class Insecta; order Hymenoptera; family Ichneumonidae; genus Buathra; species Buathra laborator. The sequence goes on from OW203892.1 coordinate 18,187,088, forward strand.
TCCATTATCACTCAACCGATACGCCAATTTTCTCGAACAACGACGACTCCGCGTTCCACTTCATGCGAACCAAAATCAACCGAAATAAAACTTATATTTAAAGAATAATCTGCCGTCGAAGCAATATTTGGCTGCTGGTGTACTCCGCGATGCAGGGTTAACGAACCTCAACGACCTTTTCGGTGATCGATGCAAAATTAATAAAGACGAATGTGTAACCCAGACGCGAATGATTAATTGAGAAATTCACCTTCCTCTGCCCCGACCAATCTATCCGCGAGTTTCTGACTTCGTTTTTTTTTTTTTTAATCCATAATAGGAACGTTAACGATACTTTTTCGTATGCAGTTTATTTCCAATGGAATCGTATCCTCAAATAAAGTTAACCTTTCGTCGGTCGGTAAATTTTCTTTAACTCCACGTGAGTCGATAAAAAATAAAAGGTTTCACCAATTATAGGAACTGCCGCGAGATTCAACTATATATATTACTCTTCAATTAAATAATTGAAATTCGTTTTTTTTACTCTTCTTAAAAATAATTAAAATTACTCCGTCTATCGGAATAGAATTTTGACTGATTTGCGTACAATTATTTCCATTAGTAATTGTCTAATTGGTAGATAGATTGACTGTTACTAATATCCTGTAAACGATATTGAATTTGGCAAGAATCGATCGAGCCGTTTAAATTTTATGGAAATAATTTTTTTTTTTTCAAAAATCGTGAAATTGGTTTTTTCGGCAATATCCGAATGTAAAAAAAAATCGATGAAAAAATGGACTACTAGGAAGTAAAAATGATAGATAATGACGTAAAAACCAAAATGCGGAAGCGATGTGAAAATCTAATAAACATCGATTTTTGTTACGAAATTTCTTTATTACACTCCATTTTCATTTTTCCGCTTTTTTTTTTTTTTTTTTTGCGGAAGGCTTTGAAAGTTTAATTTTTACGATTTTGACCCGCAACGACCCACACGTCTATGTATTATGTATCGATATGTAGTCAGATATATTCGTATATATAGTTGCAACCTGGCGAAGGCGAAGCGTTTCAACTACGGTGTTGTATCTATGCTAATTCGATGCCGGGGCAGCAGAGTCGCGGCCCGCCGCCGCGCGCAAGAGCGCAAGGGAATGGAAGAAAATATAGGGGACAAGGTACGAGCGCGCGAGAGAGCAACGAAATCGAGTCCCGATACTTATCTGTCCACGTGTTCGTGGTCGTAGGTATCTATCTTCGTCTCTCCCCGTTCACTCTGTTTCTTTGCTTCTCGTGTATTCGCGTTCGTTCGTTCGCTTGCGCGAGCGCTCGACGCCTCCTGATAAATTATGTATGACCCGCTGCTCACACTCCCCTCGTTCCCATTCCCTTCCTCTTCCAGCTTCTCTCTCGCCTTACCATACCGTATACCTTCGCCCTCCGCCCTCCCTCGGTACATCCTATAACTCGATTCATAAATATGGATGTTTGTTCTCGCGTATAACCGGTGAGCACTTTGTACGGCACGCTTTGCGAGCATTTCTCTTCTCTTCTCCGTTGTACCTTGCGCTCACCTCGCAGAGCTCCGTCTCTCCGGACGAATCGAAAATAACTCGACAACTACCCGAACGAGAAACGAGTGTTGTACGAGACGGAGAACGAAGCAGGTATGTAACAGCAAAGTGTGACGTGCATCGAAATTAATCGACGTGCAAACAAGGCTCGGATTTTTCGACGAGAGTAAAAAAAAGTAAAAGAATATTCAAAAGGTAATTCAATTTCGTATAATCGGTGCATTCAGCCACAATTTTAATGTCTCGTCATTGTCAACGACGTCGCGATGTAACATAGCGAGATAGAGAAAAATAATAAATAAAATTATTTACGAAAAAATGTGAAATGATAGCAAAATACCGAGAGTCCTTGCCACACTTTGTACTCCATGGGAACTCGTGAAATAACAGAATAAAGGATAATGAAAAAAACCCGGCGGGTAGTTGAAATGAGAGAATAAATTGCGATATTGTAGAAGTGGATAGGAGTAAACGCCGCCGCGATGGTAAATGAGAAATACGACAGAAAACGACGAAGCGAATACAACGAGAAGAGGCAGAGCTCGAGAGAGAGAGAGAGAGGAAGACACTAGTCGGAAGGTTTTCCTACAGCTATGAAACGTATACACCGATACCAAGAGAACCTGCGAGACGCTGCAAGGAAAAGGAAGTTGGGGAAAAACGAGTGAAAGGTTGGCGAACAAAAAAAAAAAAAAAAAAAGCTAAAGAAAAAGTCAAGCGAGAGGTATTCCGAAGTAGGAAGTATAAAGTGCAGGAGAAAGAAAGTAATATAGAACGAGTAGTACAGCAGGGGTAGAGAGGAATGAGGAATGGTAGGGAATTGGCTCCGTTGTACCGGATAGAGCGGGTAATTACGCTCTGCAGAGTGGAGAGGTCGAAGTTGGTACGCGAGAGAAAAAACGATCGGGGCGAAAAACGGATGAAGAGAAATACAATGAAAAAGACACGAAAAAAAAAGAAAAACAAAAAAAAAACACACACACACACACATACAAACAGGAAGAACGAGACAGAAAGAACGAAACTTCCTTCTAGCCGGACGTATTTTTCTCCGTGTTGCAACCCCCCGGCCTTTCCATTAGTTGGCGTGGCGTCGAGATAGAATGTCCGTTGGTCTCGTTTCTTCCGCAGGAGAGTCAGTTCCCAAAGCGGAACAGGGAGTCGAGAACCGAAAGAAAGAAAGAAAGAAAGAAAGAAAGAAGGAAAGAAAGAACGAAATGAAATAGTAAGAAGAAGAAGAAGAAGAACAGAGGATCGCGTTGAGCAGTACACTTTAGCGACACAAAGGTTAGAAGAGAGAAGGAGAGAGAAGGGAGACGGAGCTCGAATATCGGCCAACTGTCGTGGCCCGCTGGCTGTCCCCCGGTATATACACCAGAGGACAAGGAGCGTCATAGTAACAGCAGCAAAACCAGCAGCACCCTCGGTATAGTCTCGACAACCGAGTCCGTAGCTCCGGTGCTTGTCTCCGACGGTGACGCCAACACGAGAGCGAATTCCCCTCCCGGTCCTTTCAGCGGTCTCGCTTACTCCGCAGGAACCTCGAACTGCGAGACAGTCGGAAACGGGAGGCTGCGAGTCGGATAAGAGAAAGAGAAAATGATAAAACGACAAGGCGGAGGATGGGGGGAGGGGGAGAGGGTGAGAGGAAAGCAAGGGAAGAAAATAGGCGGAGAAGGGTGAGGAGAGGAGCTGTAGCTGAACACAAAAGCTCGACGATAATAGGAAGAGCTGCAAGAAGGAACTGCGCGTGGTAGGTAGACCGGCAACCTAATCTGTTACAGTCATAAACCCTGTTTTTGGACCCTTTATCCCGACCACCCTTGCCGTTCTCGCTAAGTTCTCTACATCCGCGAAGCACTCACCGTGGGGCTCTTCACATATACCGAGTTATATATATATATATAGATAGACACATGTATAAGAAGTAGAGTTTGGTATAATGGTACAGTCACTCTGGTCTTCTCTCTTATATAGCGGCTATTTCTATCCCGCTTTTCTCATACCTCTTACACATCACGTTTTCAACCCCTCGTGACTCTATCTCCATGTTTTGTCATACATAATATACAGACTCGCCAGAGGTAACATCGGAGACGGAACAGACGCACACATACACGTAAATACGTGAATATAAATGCTTACGAATATTTTATAGGCGTAAGGGAGTTAGGGGGGTTGTAAGTTAGGTGAGGGTACAGAAAGGTATGGGCTGCTTTAGTACTGCGGCACAAACTCTCAATGGAGGCTTGTCGTTTGGCATGCGAAGATTTTGAACTATAGAAACAGTATAGTTGATATATACGTCTGTACAGTATCGGTAAACCCCTCCTAACCGGATACTCGTGTACACGAGTGTAGAGAAGCGTCGCGACAGCATGCGAACCACCGTCGCCCTGATGCTCCCTTGATTTACCACTCCAACGACCCTTAAGGGCGTCACACGAGGGTTAGTAACGCCGGGGAATGCTTTGAAACAATCCATGCCACGGTGTTCCGTGCTTGTTGCCGCTTACTCTAACCCTCGAAGTACCCCCCTCGTTGATCGCTCACGGAGAGGGGTGAATATGTTACAATTATCGCTAAACCGAAGCACGAGAGGGGCGGGTACATCAGAACGAACAGAGGAGTTACGAGAGCGAGATGGAATTTTAGGCTGTACCCTCCCTTTGCTGTGCTGAAGAGAGAACCGACACTTTGGACAATGCTGAGCCAAGGGGCACACAAAAAAAACACCCCTTGGTTCGATCCCCTCGGGCTACACGCAGCGTCGTGATACCTATTTCTCTTCGAGTCTTTATATTCCTTTCTTTTTCTATCTGACGCTTGGATTAGGGGTTTTTTTATATATTTTTTTTTCCTGTTACCGCTGTCACGACACCCCGTCACGAGGGACAAATGAAATTTCGACCCCTTTTTCGACGATTGCGCGTGATGCTCGATAAAAACCCCCGACACAGGGTCGGTTCCCTCTCGCACTTTCGTTAAGCTTGTTTTTTTTTTTTTTTTTTTTTTCTAGGTTTGCCTATGTCAGGGTTTTAGTATAGATATAGCGCCAGACGGAGGGATATGTCGTTCGGGTTTTCCGCACCCTTCGACCCCTCGAACTCGTGACCCGGGGAAACTCCGATCTCGTTATCTACGTCGTTACGCGGTCGCTAGAATTGTCCCGGCCAAAGCCCCTCTCTTCACTTTCTCTTTCTCTCTGTTGCTCTTTCCCGCGGAATCCAGCACCCGGGGACCGACCAAAATTTACCCTGTGTTCGCCAAACCCTTCGCGCCATAGTCGCGCTCCCCGACTCCGCATACTTCCGATCACGCTTTTCACCCGGGCTTCCGAACCCTCGGTAAACTCTGTTTTTCTCACTCTCACTCTTTCTCTCTCTCTCTCTCTCGCGTCGATAAATATTTGCAAGCTGATAAATTTGTACGAACGGCGATGGCGGGGGCTTGTGGCTGCGCGGGGATAACGCTCCAAGGGTTGCGCTGACACGCGACCAAAGTTCCGCGTGTGTTTTATCGGCCGTTATTTCTGCTCACGAACGGATATTACGATATCGCAGGGCGATGCTTTGAAAAAAAAAAAAAAAGGGAATGTACAAGGGACAAATTGTTATCAACACATATTAATACGAAAGATAATTTACGCGCTGCAATTTTAATTTGTTTAAGGGTGAGTGGAGGAAGATAAGCTTGCAAAGAAATTGTCAAGTGTCAGATATTTATCGTGAAAAAAATGAAAAAAAAAAGAAAATTATTTTACGATGTCGCGATGAAAAATTCCACTAATTCCGCGTTCTCCACTTCCCCTAATTGAATATTATCACGTTTCGTATTACGTTAAAAAATTGACACGCGAGACGTGTAAAAGTTTTTTTTTTTTATGACTACGAGATTCAGAATTGGATAAAAGATCATTATGGAAGATTAAAAATTACGCGAAAACACGCATGAGAGTTTTACACTCGGAAACGTTCGAACGACTTGTGAACCCGTTGGCGCTGAAAGTGTTAAGCAGACAGAAAGGGAGCGCGACGCAGACACACAAGTAGAGTCAGCGAAGCGTTCACAAACGACACGAGAGAAGCGATGTCTTGGGTGTATCTAGGCGCGTGTTGGGTGCAAAGTGTTGCCACAGCTCCGACAGAACATAAAGCAGCTGACCAACACCGGTAGTCTTAAGCCTCTGAGCTCCGGAGGCACGCATGCAGAAACGCGTCTGGAAAAACTCGACCACCGTTCGAATAATAAAACTCAAACTTCTCACCGTTGTTCGTGTTCCACGCGCAAAAACATCGATCGACAAAACGCGAGTTACTGCAATGATGAGATAAGTACGCGCGAGATACCAGTTAAATTTTGGAACAGAATGGCAAATCCCGGACAAGAAATCCCTTAGCGCCCTGCAGCGTCGAAGCTTCGAGTGAAAGCTAACATACTAAACTTTCTACGATAATAGGATAAAAGTAGTGAATGGAGCGGTACGATTTAAACATTTAAATGTGAAGAGACGACGCAAAAACACTGGTTAATATTCACCACTTATAGTCTATATTTCAGCCTCCAATTCCACAGATATTCCCTGTAATCCGTACCGACTTATGGCCGCAGCATCTCTACATTTCAAGCATTCCAACAGCATATTATCATCTAAATGTTAATCCGTGAAATAATAGAAATAACCCATCGCTAATACTACATTTTCAACTTCCCAGCATCAGAACTCAAAATTCCAACATAATTATCATTGTCAATCCCCGACGAGCGATTATAAAAAAAAATTAACAAAACTGAAAGTTATTTCGTTTTTGTAAAATGATTTTTGTTAGTGATATCCTCTTCGATAAAACGCCCAACTCCTGTTGTTTACCGTGGCGGTGATTCAGGCTGTTAAAAAATCGAAGCTGAAAAACTAACCCTCGAAAACACGAGAAAATAATGTCAATGAAGTAACATCTGTGACATTCGAGTTACAGCTTGACGTGAATCAGACTGCGAGTGATTGGGGGGGTGTCGAGAGCCAATGCTTCAGGGAACCCACGCAGGAACACCAACACACAGACGCAAACTTATGCCGGTATATTGCGTCAGCTTCGATATCCACCAGGGAATTTCGAACGAAGGCGAGACCATCGTGAGTGGCGATAGAGGAAGCATCGTTCACGATGGGTAGGCGAATCAGCGAACTGAGCGATATAGTTGACCCCCCTCGTGTATACAGGGAGAGAGAATCGTCGATGGGTTGAGGTCCATATAATGGAAGTGGGGTAGGAACCCACCGTGTTAGATTATACACATAGAACACACGAGGGAACACCGAGACAAAGACAAACTCAGTCTAGCTGAATAAGCAAGTAAGACAGAAGCTTCGTGTTCGAATCAGGCATAAAGACCGAGTGAGATAAAATGCGATACAGAAGCTGCCGGTGGTCGTGGGGTGGAAACGACGCGACAGAGAAAACGCCGCAGATGGGATCACGAATGGGGGATTGGGATGGTGCGAGCTGCTGTACGGTAGTCCCCCCATGTATATCATTAACCTCATCCTCGTTTTTCGCCTCCTCGTCTCTTCTTCTTCCATCTCTTTCCGTGCCTTCAATTCAAACTGTGCAGCATCCACGTTCCCCACATTCAGCACCATCAGAAACTCGTCTTCCATCTCGTTCTCTCACCCCCGAATATTCCACGGTTCGTAGGCACCACTCGGATTCCCATCCTTGTTTGTCTCATTCCTTCCTAAACCTATATCTCATCCCGGAGATTCCCTTCTCTCCCTAGTCGACGAACCCACGATGTTTCCATCTCTATCGTTCCGACACACGTTTCGCTTTGGCTCCTTTCGGTCCCGGCGGTCTCAACGGTCCGATGAAACCCAACCGTAGAGTTTCTTCCTCTCTCGGGCTTCTCTCGCTTACACCCGGAGGGCTCCGGGAGACTCAGACATTGCACAGGGCGGCAGGATTTAATCTCTACCTTGCTCTTTCTCCCTCTCGACTACCCTAACCGAGAAACTACGAAGCGCAGCGGGAGCGAGATACTCGAGCCATGTTACTTGCCTTCACTGTTTTCTCTCCCTCTGTCTCCTAGCTTCCCACTTGTTCTCTCGTCTTTCTCACTCTCCCTACGAGCCATAAACCGGATCTACCCTACTCCGCTGCGCTGTTTCTATCTCGTTTACTCCCTCGGACTCGCCCCATCGCGCGCAAACGAGTAATTAACTATCTCCGTGTGGGACACGTGTTCCCACCGGCTCGGTCGGTCGCACGCTTCCCTCTCACCCCAACCCCCTCTCCCCCTTTCCCCCCTTTGGCTCACACGTTTCATGTTCTATCTATATCTATCTCTGTTAAACTCTAGCTATATGGATTTAGGGATCTCACTCATGCCTCGCTTGCTTGTGCGCACTATAATGCTGTACTGGCGTGATCCCCAACTCTCTCACTCACCAACCGCTCTCTCTCATCCCCTCGGGCCACTGTTTGCACACACGCTCTTATGTTAATTTAGCTAAACACCCTCGTCGGCCCAACGCCACCGAGTTGCCGTTTCTCTCCTACCTACCGTCTCTCTCCACGCTAGCGTTTCCATACCCCGTGGCTTCTGTATGCTGTGCTTCCTCCGTGCCTCTGTTTTGTGTTCACTCTGGAGAACAAGCAGGGGACCCTCAAAAATTACCGGGGCCGCGTGGCGCAACCGAGGGTTGGAAATCTCCGCGATACCGTTGTGGTTTTCGACCTCTGGGAATTGTGCGCGCGCGCGGTTTCGCAATGGGGTTAATAACACGGGTTTTAGTTCGCTTCTGTATCGTATCCGCTTTTATGAGAGAGCGGAGTAATACGGACAAATAGCTCAATAGGGGCAAAACGGAAAAATTCTTGAGAATTTTTTTTTTTTTTTTTTTTGGAGTGTTCAAAATTTGAAAAAAATATTTTAAAAATATGTACATCGAATACGGCTATTGCTAATTCTATTTTTTTATTTTATAGCAATTGTATCCTAATTTTAACTCAATTTGATTACATTTTATGTAGATTTTTTTTTTAATTATTTTTATTTTTTATGCCAATGGCGCTCGTTTTGCCCCGTTCTCCGCTACCTAGAGGTGTAGATATACATAATAACAATGCAGAGCTTCGTAAATGCATATCGAACTTTTCATGAATGGCCACACAGGTCTGAACGGTTTCAGACGTTTAACGTACCGGATAAATTATAGCTCTAGTATTTCCAAGAGAGACGAATTTCGGGTGAGAATCGAAGTTAAACACGAAGAGGCCACAGCGGTTTAGGACAGAAGAGGGGAAAAAAAAAGAAATTGTAGGCGATATAATCGACGAGAAAAAATTGGCCCGACGAACGGAAGTCGAACGTGGGAAACGATAAACTATTCTCAACCACGAGTCTCTTTCATGTTCCCTTTTTTTTTACCACACAGAAATGATTTAGATATAAGAAACCCGCGGATAGGAAAAATTGAGCGAAAAAAAATGTTACACGATAAGTGTAATTTCGTCCGGGAACTTGTTTTTTCGCGGTACTTGATTTCTCGAGTCACGAATGAGAATTAAAAAAGTGGAAGAATGGAGGAACGAGGGCTTGAGATTTCGCTTACTTTAAGGGTAGATATGGCGGAGCGCGAGAGCTTATAGAGAATAAAAGGGGCGGTTTTGGTATAATGCTTGAATACGAAGTACGAAGACGGTCGGTAGAAGCAACTGCTGTGCCGTGGCCTTCCGGTGAGGTTTTAAACTCGATTATTCGTCGAGTTCTCTGTATTTCGCGAGAGTTTTGATGTATATAGTGCTATGTATGTATGTATGTATGTATATTATATACACATATAAAAGCGGGAGAGAATGATAACCGTAATGGCCGGGTAGTACCTGGCGTCGTCGCGCATTTATCTCCGGCATTCATCTTCCCATCAGCGCTCGAATATAATTCTCTCGTGCGCGCGGCGTTTACGTGCCAATTTCCCATTCGGAGTCGAGCCGAGCTGCGGGAGTATATAGGTGTATGAACTGTGCCGGTGCTGCTGGCCATAACGTTTCGTTGTCGGCAAACTCTCTCCTACACCCCTCTGTACTATAAGATGATTGGACCGAATGGCGTCGAGCCACGAGCATCGACCACGAAACGACGACTACCAACCCTCTTTCGACTTTCGTAAACCACCCTCTATCAACTACTATCTTTATCCCTCTCCTACCTTTGTTCTCGACGACTCCTTTTCTTCTCTCTCTCCCGTTTACTGCTTCACATTTATTATCCGGCTGTGGCACTCGGCGTTTGTATAAATTCAAGTTTCGTACCCCTTGCTACGAAAACGGGGTGTACGTTGATTAATGGTAATTAGATTAAATTTTCAATAACATTTCAATCCTTCTCGAGTAAACGCGCTACGATAGGATCAAATTTTCGACAAAACAAGGGAACGTTATGTTTGGGGAATTGACGAATACTTTGAGACTGTGCTACAAATTAATGAACAAATGTAATGTATTTGTATGAAGATGCAAAATCTTTTTTTTTTTTGCATCGTTATCGGGCGATAACGACGAAACCTTCGATTGTTTTTTGGTAATTTCGAAGTTTCCTAAAAAAATTTTTAATCCCCATATTTCGATGTTTTTTTTTCGCGGTATTATTCAAAAATATTCGCCTAATTTGTTTGAATACATTTTTTAAATTTATTCGAACTTCAAGAACTTATTTTTTCGAAGACAAACACTGAGAGATCAGAACCAAGTAGGAATCACGCCTTGCCACAAAAAATCGTTTCCGATAAACGAAGACAAAAGACTTGCCTTCGAGATCGATTGACCGACCATGCGACCCGCTCATTCTCGTCATCAATTTCATCATTTCTCTCTGACGCTCGATCCCATAGTAAAAAAAATTGGGAAGCTCCTATCACGATAAAAAATAAGTCTCATGAAAAAATGGTCGGAGGATAACATTTTTCTGCTTTCGTAAAAAAAAAAAAAAAAAAAATCGCAGCCCAATTTCAGGCACTGTGGTCAACAAGAACGAGAGATATCCATGATCCCACGCGGGGACACCAAGCAAGCAGTGCTTAGCTTGCAGCGCATCCGGCAAACATTTGTCCCGGTATCGTCACAGATCGCGTAGAGAGCTACATAACGGATTGAAAAATAAAAAAAAATGAAAAAGAAAAGAAGCATTGAAAAAAGCTGCAGTGATAACAGGGTACACCGGACGCAAGACGAATTCGCATGGAGGGAAGAGATGATCAAGATGCGAAAGAGATTCAGTGGGATGAGAAACGACGAGGCGGAATATAAGAAGGATGAGAGACTTGCGGTGAGGGCATGTGAGAGAATAGAGAAAAAATGAAAAAAAAAAAAAAAAAATGAAAAAAAAAAAAAAAGAAAGGAAAAACCACGAAGGAGGTGAATACGAAGAGGAAGAACGATCGCGACGGAACTGAGTTTAAAATCCGTGAGTGTCGTCTCCGCCTTTCGAAACGGTCAGCCCACACGCTCAACTACGTGATCTTACTTACGATTGGGAACTTCGCTTCATTTTCTCCTTTTACCATCTCATCTCTTCCTCCCTCCATACATATAGTCATACATGCCACGCACGCGTTTTTTTTTTCTTCCACCCTTCCGCTACTTTTTTCCCTTATACTTTGGTCCTTTTGCACTTCTATCTTCAGCGTTCGAATATACCTCGGGGCAAAGAACTACCGGAGAGAGTTATTGGCACTGGATACGAGGATAAAAATAAAAATGCTCATTCTTCGATATTTTTTTTTTTTTTTTTTATTCGTGAAATACCACAAGAGGCGGAAGCCAAAGGATCGCGAGATATTGCGCTAAAGTAAAGTGTCCGGCGCGTGATAAATATATGGCGATAGAAAAATTTATAGGAAGTCGTCGAATGAACACAAGGCGCGAGCCTCCGTTGTCATTACGCGCGCATTCGAAGTTCTCTATGTCTCGTAATCGTGTGGCCGTCTCTCGCGCCCACGTTCGAGGTAAATCACAGGCGAGACGTACGCACGGACAGGTCGCGGAGGAACAAAGACTCCGAGGTGAAGGAGATAAACTCGCGAGAGACGAACGAAGAGGAATAAAGCGCGAAGCTGGCTGGAGGGCGAGATGAAGATAGTGAGAAAGTGAATAGTTGATGGGGCAAACAGTTCATTACCGCAGCGCGAAGTAATTTACGTCAGAGAAAATCGTATTCGTTGTACCCTAATCCATATACCTCGACGAATATATTAACTGTGTCGTGGTTTGTCTCGTTACGTTTTCGCGAGAAGCGCGCGGCTGTGTCACCGCACAAGTCAGAAATAACGAGAATCGTCAATTTTCGCGAGGGAAGTTCGAAGTGGAAAGAGGGGAGTAGTGACGGAGTTGATATAATAGAAGATTGTCTCTGATGTATTATAATTGGAGTTAAATGGAAAAGGGCAAAAGACTCTAATTAATAACGTAGCGTCGTCACCGCGCGTAGCGCACGATATAACGTCGCGAGACGGGAGAACTTTATAGTTTATACGTGTATCCGCAAGGGTTTGTATAGTTATAGCACGACGACCAAAGTATAACATCTTCAAAGTGAACGGATATAAATCTTAAGTGCTCAGGTCGGGTTTTGCTGGCAACCGGGAGATCGCAAAGAGCGTATATATCGCTTGGCTCTGCTTCCCGTTTCCCTCACCGACCGGCACGTCGACGAAGGAGAAAAGTATTAAACGAGCAAATCGAGTTCCCAGAGGACTTTGCGATGTTGGCTTCGAAGTTACTCGTTAGCGGGCGCGTTGAATCGCGTGCGAGTTATCCCCGTTCCCCGTTCTCTTTCTTTCGCGCGCCCGCGCGATCTCTACTTTATACAGTTTAGACCTCACTATCTCTTTCTCGAGTTAACTCCGAACGACAGGCCGCGGGACTACCGCGAGCTGTCGTTCCTCGTCGATGCTACTTCAACCTCCTCCTTCTTCTTCATTCTTACCTCCTTCTTAAGCGCTTCCAAGAGGGAGAGAAACGAACTCAACGCCCCGTTATACTCGGAGAAGTCGAGAATTTACCAGATATAAAAGAAACAACAAGACAGCGAAGAATAACTGCATCGAGGAACTACCTGAGCATTAAGCGGTACAGAGAATCGTAGTTGCGTCGCGGTAACAGCTGACAATGCGGGTCCCCTAAGAGGCGATGCGTGTGTTTTGGAGCAAAAGAACGAATTCTTAATGAGTTTGAGACCAAATAAGATTATAATTGATAAACTAATAATTAATAAGAGGCTTTACATTTTAAAAAATTAATATTTTCCGATAAATTAGATTTTCGTGATAATTTGTGTGAATAAAATAAATAAATAAATAAATGACTTTCAAACAATACAATTTTTAATTTTGTTATATTAGTGTATCTTTGAAATAAGTCGATGGATAATTATAACATTTTTGGAAAATGCGTTAAGAAGTCTCCTCTGCATGAGATTTTTTTATATAATATTGCAACTACGCAATATCGCGCTGCAAATAGTAATACTCCCAATTTTTTTTTTTTTTTTTTTTTTTTTCGATTCGAATAAATAGTGATAAAAAACTGTTTAACTGTTTCATTACAGCATTGTAGAAATTGTTAAGCCAATTCCAAGTCGATAAGATTTTTCGAAGTTAAAGAATAATCGGTGACTCGGATTGCCTCAATTTTCCGTATTCGCTATACTACCGTATAGTTAGCTCTCCCTCGCGATAAAAGAGTGAAAAAAAAAAAAAAGAAAAAAAAGTAAAGAAGGGACGAGCGGAGGCGAGAGACGAACGAATCGCTTAGGCCGCACGGGACACGACAAACTGCCAGCCCTAATGCCAATTAGTGCCATTCCGACGTCGAGCCTCGGCATGGAGAGGCTTCCTCGCTTCGCAGTCACTGGCTACCGTGCGCGCTTCGACATTCTCTTTTTTTTTCCTCTCTCTTTCCTCTTCTTCACTTCTCTCATTCCCCCGCCGCGAACTCCTTCAACTCTATCTCGATATCTCTCGGTGCAGCGTCAACGACGAAGAGAAGAGAAATAAATAGAGGACTGAGACTGAGATTAAAAAAAAAAAAAAAAAAAAAACGGAGCAACCCGACCGTTGAGTTTGTCGAGCAGTTAGACGCAATTATCGCAATCGACACTAAGAAGACTCGAGACCTCCGGCTTGTGTACCTTATTACACGTTTTATATCCCAACACCTGTGAACCGTAATACAATCCCAGTCCTTCGTCACAGACTTGCAAGAAAAAAAATTCCCAACATTTATTGTTTCATTTCCGAGTTTAAAATTACCAAACGATTATCTCCGCCGTCTATTATCTCCTCGCTGATTTCTCTATTTTCTCGTAATATCCCACGCGCATTCCTCAAAGCACATAACGAGAAAATAACAAACTGCGCGATAGGTGAATTTCTCACGAGAGAAAAAGTTGCCGAGGTTTTTTTTTTTTTTTTTTTTTTTTTTATGTTTGCGATATATGGACCAAGAGATCGAGTGCAGAGTGCAGCATCCGTGCGTGTTGAGAGCCTTACTTTGCTCCATGGTGCTTCGATTTAAAAGCGCGTCTAACGAGCCGTGAAAATCGAGGTCCGCTCTCTCGGGGCCACACACACACACACACCGGCACCTGCTCTGAGCTTCTCATGCTTTTACCCGAGACAAAGAGTCTGGTAGATCGACCAACGAGAGGTTTTTTTTATTATCGTATTCTTACTCTCGCGAAGTCGACTCCGAATGTTCGAGTTTAGCTCTTCAACGTCCGTGTGTACATCGAATGCATCCATGCGTATTTTTTTTTTATTTTTTTTTTTAATGGTTGAAGAATAATGGTGTACGTGTCCGGGTGTACGGGGCGTTTGTATTGGTAGTGAAGTTTGCGTCTGCTGGAAGTAATGCACGATTCGCGTACGTGAAGAAGCATCGAACAGAGCAGACAAGAAGAAGAAGAAGAAGTAAGTGGAGATCGAGAGGTCGCTGTATACGATACACGTACATGTGTAGCTTCGTCGTACGTTACTGGTACGTTATGTGAAGATCGCATAGACGTATATACAGCCATAACTATTACTATAGACGGAGGAAAACCTTGCAAGCGGCTGGGTGACTCGACGATTCGAGACTCGATCGCTCGGATAAACTTCCATCGTCGTCGTCGTAGTTGGTTCGAGTCCTCTCCGCGTAGTTGTGGAAACGGTGGAAAAATACTCGAGGAAAATTGCCATGGAGGTTGAAAAGAACTCAGTAAAAGAGTGAGCAAGCGGATGGTATAGCTTTAGTTCCTATACAGGCAGAGCTCTCGGTTCTCTCAACTTTGCTTCCGTTGCCTCTCTCTCCCCGCTTCTCTTCGTTTCTTTTTGTTCTCCATTTCTCCGTAGCAAGAGAGCTAAAGATATACCTCGAGAGAAACTCCAATCTTTCGCCGCTTGTGCTCGGCATCGTCAACGAGAAACGAGACGTAATTTGAGAATTATTTAAACGAGAAGGCGGAGGGTGCTTTGCACAATGTTGTGAAGAGAACCGGGAAGAAAACGAGAGAGGAGAATACTCGATAGTTTGATAGCTGCTCCTTCTTACTTTACCCCTTCCGTCGCTCCCCCGCACCCCATGGAGCGCCCGAGCAGTTTCTCGTCCGTTAATACGCCCAGACGTAAACACAATTCCAGAAGCACAATGGGGTTATGGGCACCCTGAACACTCGAAAAGCTCTGCTTTTCTGCCTTCGAGCGCCTCTTCCACCCCAAGAGAGATAGAAACTTCTTTGCGGTGGTTTACCGAAGTATATATAGTCTCGGAGCGAAGGACGAAAAGAACGAATTGCGAATGACGAAGAGGGAAAGAGAAAGATAGGCACACGAGTCGGATTCGACAATGAGAGAACGAAACGGCGAAGATGGAAAAATAAAAGAAGTGAAAGAGAAATAAAACGAACGAAACCAAAATGAAGGCGCGTCTGGGATTTCGAGTGGTTTCGCAAAGTCTTGAGTGATGGAAAGAAAAAAAAGAAGAAAAATTGTGTGTGAAGGCAAAAGAGAGAAAGACGAGGAGGGGGCATGAAAGAAAACAAAATGAGAGGTAGAAATGGCGCCGGACCACGAGGGACACGAACGTTACGAGGGCTAAGCAACGAGTATAACACACGAGGCTAGAAAACGCTTCTTAACCTCCCTTTACGGTTCTTCCCTAGTGGACCAATTTGCGGGCCCCTCAGACTCGAGTAATACGCCGCGTAGCTTTTCAGGGGTCGTTTCACGCCCATTGTTGCACCGTTCGCTGAATTATTTTTGTCGAAAGCTAACGCGAGTGAAATAGAAAATTTTTTAAAATACGAAATAGGTGACGCGAATGGATTTTCGTTGCGCAGCAACACCGACAATCCAGTCTAAGTTCGCGCATTGAATTCACCGACAAATTTTTCATCGTTTTTTTTTTTTTTTTTTTTTTTTTTTTTTTAACAAAAAACTATACGGTTTAATTCCGAATTTTTTCTTCAGGAAAAAAAAAATGTTACGATCCGCTGGTCGCGTATTTCATGACGTTGAGGAAACAGAGTCCGCGGGACGAGAGAAACGTTGCAAAGTTTTTTCAGCTGCGCATATTTGTCCGGTAGATTAAACATTGGGTAACGCGAAACGGAGAAAAAAAAACCTCTGCCGGGGTATTATAACGCGTTCTTCAAACCGGTCGATTAAAAGTATCAATATTTACAGTGATCGTTGGGGTGCGGATACGCGAGTTTTTTTTTCCTCAGTCTCGAAGCGATAGGATTCCGGAGCCAAGGAAAACGAAACGAGTGCGCGGGAATGCGTAAGAGGGATGGAAATAAAAAAGAGGGTCGGAGAAACAAAAGGAGAGAGAAAGGCACGCGCTCTCTTTGGGTAATGGCCACCTAATACGCGTACGACTACTTAGTATCCGCACGCAGCGGGAGCAGTTTTATTCTCTCTATCTTCCGCCCTTTTCATGGTCACCCAATGCCACGCTGACATCGTTGAAACGAACCCCTCGGTGTTCGCGAGGGGTTCGCGCAACAAACCCTCGACCCTCCTCGGTCTCCATTCACTTTCTCTTCCTCCGCTTCTATTTCCACGGTCATTGTCGACCACCCTTGAGGCAAAGGTGCCGGGTGAACCCCTAACGGCAATCCCCCAATTTTAGGGATCGCTCTGTCGCCGTTCTCCGTGTCCTGTGTGCGCGCGGACCCCGAGGGAATACATAGTATTTCGTATATAACCACGTGCTGTGGCGGCCTGCGCTATCAACGCCCCACATATCCGCTTCCTATATTGTATTTCGTCTATGCATGAGGCCGCGTGACTGCATCATTATTATTTGTTCGGATGATCGTCGGCCATTTTTATTGAAACCCTTACCGGAATAGAGTGCCTTGCGGCACTTTGGATCGTCATAGGGTATCGTGGGGCACACGTACGGATATAACGGGAAGGTATACATCCGGTTTTTTCCAGACACGGCTACTGTATACGGATGGATATGATTACATTGTGGCACAAGGCAAACTGTTTTCGTCAGCATGATTAATTTTTTTTTTTTTTTTTTTTTTCCCGCAAGTTGTATCATCATCGAGGTATTTGATAAATAATTCGAGATTATTATCATTACGAAAAATTCCGGCGAGATAAACTAATCATATTTTTTTAGATCGATGAATAGATCGTTTTACAATATCTGCGCGAAAAATTCATAATTCACGTTATCGCTAAAAATAATCTTATGCTACATCGAAATTTTTTTCATAATTTTTATAGCAACTTTTTTCAATAATATCTGTGTAAAAAATTAATAATTCACGTTATCATTAAATGTATAATTATTATTATTTATTGAGCATTTTTTTTTTGATAATTTTAACGAACGCTTCGATGTTATAAAGTTTGTTCGATATATTATACGTTGCGATATGTTATTAATACTGCGATATGTAACATAACTCATGTTCGGCAAATCGTTTATTTAAGAAATGGGGAGTTATCGATGAACGCCGATATTGCGAATCGAAGGAACGGACGAATGAATTCACTGGCGACAACGAAAGAAAATTGCTGTGTTCGATTCGGTGTTCGCTAATGCGAAACATAAATTTTCGTGCCGTTAGCCCAGGAAAGTCGAGAGTCAAGAGTCGCTCCCAGTGTACACGGGGTGTAGTATACTTTCGTTGCGCTCGAGAGAACTCGCGAAGGAAGTTAGAAGAGCGAAAAGAGCGACAGGGAGAAGAAGGAGCGAGAAAATTCGTACCGGCGAGGCGGAGGAGGGGAAAGGAGTTGCCTGGCGCGATACACTCTCGTTTTCGGTCGATTAACGTTTCGAGACAAGTCGAACGAGGAACGCTGCGAGTCGGCTAACGCTTTTGCCTCTCCAACGCTCCAAGTCGTTTGCACGCCTACCCCGAGCAATTCTCGTGCAATCGAAAGACATTCGAGAGTCTCGAATTAGCAACGAAAACTGCAGACGAACACGAAAGTCGTTAAAAGATTAAGAAAGTGTATTTAAACACTTCTTTTTTTTTCTTAATTTTTTTTTTTTTTTTCACGTACACGAGTAAAAAAAAAATGCAAACGATTTAAGTTCTGAAAAATGAGATATAAACGTTTTTCTTGTATATAAAACATTTTTTTTTTTTTCAAATTCCACAATTTTTATCGATAACATAAATATTTTCAAATGATAAAATATAAAAAAAATAATCGAATTGAGTTTCGGAATGTTAGAGATAACACACGTTTTCCGATTATCGCGCCAAATGTTTATTTTTCAATGTCCATTTGCTTATTTTTTTTTTGTATTTTCGATAAAATCATTTATTTTCAAAGGAACGTATGCGAGAGATTCTTGATAGTAATCTCGACGCGCGATTTGACGAGTCTCTTGTCGAGAAAAATGAATAAGGGAAAGTGAACGAACGAGAGAGTTGAACGAATATGCAGGGGAGACCTCGAACACGTGCGGATTGCCTTAGCGTAGCTGGCAAAGCGACACGTGTCCCATAGCCACGCCAACGCCGCGTACTCGCGTACTACTGCCGTCCACCGCTGAGGGATCCGATGTCCCCCCTTTTGTCTCATTACCGACCATTGTAATAAATACAACTTTTATCTTCCTCGAGCAGTTAATTAACGATAATAATATAATAAAAACGAAAAAAAAAAAAAAAAAAATCAGCAAATTGCAAAACGACAAAAGTTCGTTTTAATTTTTCAACTCACCGGATGTCTAGCGGCCGCGACCGCGGCAGCGGCAGCTGCAGCATTAATTCCCGCATTGGGATACATCTTCCACGGCGTTAAAAAAAAAAAAAAAAAAAAAAAAAAAAAAAAATGCCGTTTCTCAGCGTACGAACAGCCAAGACACTTGTCGCGCACAATAACTGCGCCGGTATAAATATATGTTTCCCTCGGCAAGCGGGTTAATCCTTCGCCGCACCGTTTAAGTGGCACACTCACGAGAGGCCCAGCATGTCGATCGCACTTAGTACACAAGCGCGTACCCACGCACAGCGGTGAGCACACACACAACTCAGCGAGACACTCCAAAAGATCGCGAAATAATATCGAAGAAACAAAAAAAACTTGTAAACTAAAAAAAAGGCGGCGTTTACCCTATTGGACACGCGGGCTACGAACTACGACGAGACAATTCGTCGTGGATTATTATTTCACTGATAACTCGTGGAAACTTCGTGTTAAGACGATCACGACGATGCTCGGCGATCCTCGATGTATCGACGAATCTCGCCATCCAATTGTTCGCCATCCGCGACTATAATCGCATCGCGCAAATCTCCGCGGAAGATTTTTTATAACATCGATACTATTCGAGTTATTTTTGTGAAATAAATAATGTGAAGCTCGCGGGTACGATTGCAAATGTAACGCACCGAAGAGAGCGCGAAGTGAGAAACGAGGGAATAGACAGCGTCGCCGAGCGGGCGCCGCGTGGAGAGGTTGCTCGGTCGGTAAAGCAGAGCGACGACGAGCGTCGAAGAGAAGAGCAAGCGTAGTTTCCGAACGGGTGGGAGTGAGATGGAGAGAGACGCTCTTCAACCGCACGTCGAGAGCGCCGTAGCACGTTTTATTCGTAACACGGGTGAACACGAATGTAAACTCGATGAAAAATATCGTAAATAAAACTCTACGAACGGGTTTTACGAGACTTTCGAAGCGATGAAATTTCGTGGCTTCGAACGTGGAATAATAAATCTTCTTTATCCGAATGCGCGGGGATTTTTCGTATTTTTTTTTGTTCGTTCGCGAATCCACGACGTTCCGCACTCACTCTTTCTTTCCGTCACCTTTTAGGGCCCGATACCAAAAAATAACTCGTGTCGCGATTTCTCGACGGACGAGCAACGTTGTTATTCTTTCAATGATAATAATATCCACAAACACCAACGTTATTAATCCTGAGGCACGAATTCGTCGCACTGTTGACTGATGTAACGGGTCGCATGAATGTTAAGTGAAACAAAATGAGCGAAAAAAAAAACAGCAGTTTTGGCGTGTAACTTTGGAGGGGAAACGGAGCGAGAGTCGACCTCTCCTCTCTGAGTCCACGGAGCTACTGACGGCCGAGCGTATGGTGGGGGTTGAGCCGTCCCCCCGCCAACGGCGCTTCATACCGTAGCCGAGGGGAATGAGCAGCAGCAGCGTCAAGCAACGACTATACCAACGCGCTCATCTCCCCCACTCGGATGTGTGCGCGCGCCCGCGCGCGAGAACGACGCCGTTTCGACAGCGTATTAACCGGTACGATAGCTCCTTTACAATTATTGCGATTAGTTACGTGAATGACCGAGGCAGCGGCGGCTGTGGGCGACCGGCCTGCTCTCACTCCCTCGCACACATACACGCGCGCGAACACCGAGGACACGTACAGCTTACTCACTAACTCATCGAGCCTGAACGGGCACGGAAATCACGATGCGTTCGGCCTAATTGTGTCCTCCCCACCGACATTCGACGAAACTCGAATCTACACACAACGATCTCTTCGAGATTTCTTCGAGTATTGTTATTGAAATTCGCACGATCACTATCTCAACGGAGACGCCACAAATTAAACATCATAAAATACATCTAACAACGTTTAAAAAAAAACTGTTTATTCTTGTAAAAAAAAATATTTCGTACAATTTGAAGGTTAGGTTTTTCGAAAAAAAAATCTATAGCAATGATTTACTTATATTCGAAGTACACAAAGGTTTTCCATAAAAATTCGCGATAAATACCTCCGAAAAATCGTTTATAGATTAATCTTTTTTATTTTTTTTAAGTTAATAAAACAAAAATAGTTAGAAAAGAGGATGTGAAATTAAATTTAACCCGCCAGCAAGAGGGGTTGATAGTCACTGGGTGTAATCACTAGAATTGGGTGCAAACTAGCATACTTTATGCGCGCCCCGAATACCACCGTCCGTCGGCGCGCACAAGTGGCGTTTGGGTGGTGGTGGGGCGAGAGGGGGGGGGGGCACCCGGAGGGTGGTAAACGCGAGAGGAAGAGGAGCGCAAGAGCCGCGGTCGTGAAAGGGGGAGAAGGGGGGAGGGGTGCATTGAACGCGAGGGGGAGTTTCGGGGATGGCGTTTCGGGTATCATGCAAATCTATTTGTAACGGATTTGGCGGTCGTGAACGGATTAGTCGACGATATTCCCCAATCATAAGTTACACATTATTGGTTCTACCTTCTATAGTCATATAACATGACGATATACCATGCATAGCTATTCTCCACGCGCACGATCAGCTCGTTCGCCTCGTTTATTATTATCAAAACCGAACCGCGATTATCATTCTATCACCATTTAGCGTCATTTATTTAATTGCCACAACTGGCGGAGTCTGTTGCACGAAAAAAAAAACCACAAAAAGCCGAATAACCGAGGTGATTTTTATTTTTGTTTCATCTCACTGCTCCGCGATTCTACAACTGCCGTGTAGAGTCGTTGGGGTTAAAAAGGAAAAAAGAAAAAAAAAACAAAAAATTTCGACCATACTAGCCACGCGGGTCAGTTGAAAATCGTCGGTAGGGCAGCAGAGGGTAAACGAGACAGGGCAAACGGCGTGGGGTAGCATACGCGCAGGTATTAGCCATCCCCGGACGAGCGTAGTGAAAGAGACGGAGCGAACGAGCACGAAAGGGGTAGGAGGGTAGAGGAGATCCCCAGCAAGCTCGAGCAAACAAATCGAAAGTTTTTCGCAAAATGGCCGTCACCAGGCTGACACGGATGTCCGCATAAACTCCCACCCTTTTCCACCCTTCTCTCTTCGGCTCTCTTTTTCTCCCTTCGCCCCGTGCAAACTCACCCTCCTCTTGTCTCCCTCGGTTATTTCTCTCGCTCGCGCCACTCGTGATTTTCCCTCACTTCCCATACCACCACAAATATGGCGCCTCCGCCCGGTTTTCCTTCCCCCCCATTGATATCGGTCTTTCTCTCTTTGCTGCCACCGCCTAGCAGCCCCTATATTGCCCAACGTAGTGGCGAGAGCGAGAGATGAGTGGGATATAAAAGCCGTGGAAAAGAGACGAACGGACAGATATCAGAGTTGGTAAACGCGCGATGGAAAGAACGAGTGAGAGAATCTCGCGCATGGGGGAGGGAAGGGAGGCTTTTTGAAGATAGGGAGAACGAGAGTGGCGCGGATAGGATCCGTGTTCGCGCAAGTGTGCGCTCACGTATCTCTTCCTCGTTTTGTACTTGTGTGCTCTGTTCTATCTCTCTTTCTCTCTGCATACTCTCAGACAATTCATACATAGTCGTATTTATATATATAGATGCATATATATATATACCTACATAGATATATATACATATATAGAGTAGTACTTTGTACGAGTATGCGGTACTGTACTGCATTTGCTCCGGCGAGCGTGCAGGTGTAAGTTCCTACCTAGAAATTCTCTCCCAGCTTTACCGTAGTGTAGTGATAGCGTAATGGTAGTAGGTAGGTAGATAGTCGTGGTACGACGACGGGGAAAACCGTATATAGCGCATGTAATTGTGTGGAGGCGAGCAGGCGAGTGAACGCGCCGGAGAGCAGCAGCAGCGGCAGCTAGAGCACCGAGTGGTTTGAAGGTTGGTAGTAGTGGTGGTTGGAAATAGGTAGTACTACTACCGGTTCTCTTCGGTATTGGTAAGAGGGTTCGGGTCCCCCGCTCACCCCCTCCGCCCCTTCAACGTGAATATCACGCTACACACAGAAAGCAGTCCCAAGCAGTTTCCTACTTGATTGCCGCTATCGTTCGCTTTCGGCCGTAAAGGAAGGCAGCACACCCGACTCCACGCGGACTCGCGTCTCCCGAAACGCCTCAACCAATGTCTCACGGAGTTTGCGACTCTTAGCCTATCAGCCGACGTTATACCCCACTCGAGTGCGACGTCTGACGAACCAGACGGCAAAGAGTGAAACGAACGCGGTGAGCTCAACCAATCGGTGAACAAATTTTTACATCGGGTTCTTCCGTCGAGGACGGGAGCGCGTGGAGTCCGCGCGGATCTCGCCGTTGTATAGAACGCGGCTAGGGACTACTAGGTAGTATGTACAGAACCCCGGCAAACTCCCTCCGCCCCCCGTTCCCCTGTACCTCCTCGTCCACTCTTTTTTACCTCTCCACTCTCACGTCGACGTTTCCCCACCTACCTATTGCTGCTGCTGCTGCTGCTCCCGACGCCGCTTCTGCTCCACGGAATGAAGGTGCTACGCGAAGCCGCAGCGAAACATGAAAAATAGGGGGAATACGCGGGGAAAAACACGGAGTTGCGCGGCAGTAGTGGCGGGCAAAATGGTCGGGATGAAGGGTAAACGGGGTAACCGGCATGGGAAGGGTGGCGGGGGGGATGGAAACGACGAGGGGGTATATAACGTCAGGACGAACGTATAGAACCGGAGTCCATGCGGAGGAGGTTGGGAGAGAAAGAGAGTCAGAGGAGATGGGGGTTGATGCGAGGTTGCGGAGCGAAGTGTGCTGGTGTACTCTTCTCTCGCCACTGCGCTTGGTATGTATGAAAGCGGATCGAGGAGAAAATTTGTCTCTCTCGTACTTTTTACACTCGCGTTTCTATCCGTCTCGCTTTGTTCTCTTGAATGCCGGGGGGAGGATAAGGGGTGACGGTGTATACGATAGAATGGCCGGGAAACGGAATAGCCCGGCACGATCCTCTCAGTGTATGAGAGAACCGAGACACGAGGGCGAAAAGAAGTACATACTGGTTGCACACACATACGCGGGCGAAAGAGAGACAAAACTGTGGTGGACGAGTACGAGCTAAAGAAGGAAACGCAGCGCGGGCATGAGAATGGGAAAAGTAACATAACGAAACGTCGATCCCATTACCTGAAGCTCCCTCTTTTGCTACGGTCGCCGGGAGTCCGGCGAGCGATGGCCCCCCGAGTTTGCCTCTTTCCATTCTGAATGCCCACATCGGTAGCGGTTTTTCTATCCTTCGTCTTCGTTTTTCTCTTTTATTTCATTTTATTTGTTTTTTTTTTTCTTTGCTTTTTTTTTCCTATAATGCAGTGTACATCCGTGGCTGAGGCTCCTTTTCAACCCTTAATCCAAGGAGGATTAGAAAACCCCCATTGTCATGCTTCGTAGAAGAGTCCCTCTTTCTCTCTCTCCACTTCGTCGTCTCTTCTTCGCTATGTAGACACACCACCGTTATGCAGACGGAAATACATATTATAATACAGAGAGATAGGATAGGCGACTGTTGGATGAAGAGGAAAAAAAAAGGGAAAATAAAAAACGAAGAAAGGAAGTGGCAGAAAGAGTTGCCGGAGCTACTGCCGCGAGAGAATCCGACAGCGATTACAAACTGGAAGAGACGTACATATCCACTCCTACACGTCGTCGCAGTTATACGCACGTTGACTCGCTTATTTTTTTATATATTTTTTTTTTCTCTTCTTTCACATTATTTCTTATTCTTATCCTCTTGTAATATAGTAGATCCCCGAGACTCCTGTATATATGAATTTATTTATGTAGAGAATACAACATAGATATAGTATATATAATACAATATTTGTAAGACGAAAGAGTGCAACGGAGACAGAGGAGAGGAGCGATTCGACGCGCGCGAATCTTCGCCTCGCCGGGTGTCGGGAGGCCCTATTCTTTTATTTCTTTGACTCTCTGTATGCTTTTTTTACTTGTTTTTTTTTTTTTAATCCTCGTAGTTATATCGCTCTTCCTCGAACGCTTTGGCTTCTCCGGCGTTCGGTTATCCTCTCTGTTTCGCCCTCACGGCTCACCCGGGTTCGGCTTATAGTCTCTCAAAGTTTATTGCGAACGGTGCGCTTTTTCCGGCCTTTTTATCCTCGGGACGTTGAAAGAAGGAAAGAAGAAGAAGAAGAAGAGAAACAGGAGATGGCGTGGGCCCTCTGTGTAGCCGCAAACGCTCTGAGAGTGAATCGCCGCCGACGCCGGCGCGCTTCTTGCCCGTCTCTTTGTCTTATTTCCAACCGCGGCGAGATGCCGAAGAGCACATCCCGACCATGCGGCGCGGAAGGCAGAAAACCTTCGGCAACAAGATATACACACAGACAAACCGTCCGTGAGCCCAAGTGAGATCGTACCCGTGGTTGTTAAGAACCGAGAGAAAGACGCGGCGAGACACGAAGATGCCGAAGTGCGCAAGGGAAGTAGATATAAAGGATAGAACGAGAAACATAGTTTGGAGTCTGTACCGGGAGAGGGTGAGAGAAAGAGAGAGAGAGTGAGGGAGAGACAGAGGAGAGGCGAGAGTGGGTGTAGTGTTGGCGAAGCTGTCGGTCGCGCTTGGACGGCTGCGGTTATGCGGAGAGCTGCCGCCGCGCCGCAGCCGGTTTGCCCGTGTTCGACCCCCGTGTTCGTTGGGTGGGATACGTGTCCTCGGTGCTCGATGCTCACCGAGCGACCGACCGAACGACCGACTCTACGCCCCGTACCCCCAACATCCACACACAGCCACCCCGGACTATCTACCGAAAACGAGAGGGAAGAGGGGGTTGGGAAAGGGGGATCGGCTAGTTTCACGATAGGACCATCCCTAATACGAGAGCGGGATAAAGACAGATATAGTATACGATACAAACAAACCCCTGTATGCCTGTACCGCTCGAGTGTAAGAAAGGCTCACTATCCAGCGTTATCTGTACCGATTGTTGAGAAATAGAAGGGCGGATACCAAACGATTCAACACGCGTAGCGATGCGGGATACGCCTTACCGATTCTCCGCAGTTGATACCGGTTTATTCCGATAACAGAACTCTCGCGATGTAGTGAGAGTAAACGAGGAGCGAGAAAGATACCGTTGAAAGACCATGCGGCGGAAGAAGAGAGCCGAAGGCTTCTCTCTGTGTATAGGACTCCGGTGAAACTGCGATGAGAATGGCGAATCGGTAGGAGAACGAGAGAGATCGAGATGCGTGTGCGAAGCAGAGTCACTAGGAAAGAGCGAAATACGGATATCTCTCGACACCGCTCGAGCTGAAGCCGGGAGGGGGTTTAGTCCCTCGTAGTCCGAAGCTATATAACCGTAAGCGTGTGCGAGAGGGTGAGTATAACCATCTGCAACCGAGGGGTTGCGCTTGGCAAGACGAACAGAGGAGCCAAAGGAATAGAGAATTTTGCGAGTGCGCGAGGGAAAGGAAAGACGAGGGAGAGACAGAGAAAGATAGGAGGACTGTGCGGTCGTTGCGGCTTACCGCACCGATGCTCTCAACCCACGGAGACTCGGACGCGAAGAGACGAAGCGATTCACTACTCTCCATCGTCCGCACGAACTTCGTCTCTCTCTCTCTCTCTCTCTCTCTCTCTCTCTCTCTCTCTCTCTCTCTCTCTCTCTCTCTCTCTCTCTCTCTCTTGTGGCCACTTCCGGCGGCGAGGTGGCTCCGGCGAATGAACCGACTCGACATCCAGTGCCGATCTCTCGGCGACGCATTTGCGAGATCGCTCTTCGACCAGTGCTATGCGCAATTGGGTATAGCTATGCACTGTTTACGTTCTCTTATTCATAACCGATAATGTTTTTGACATTTTTTTATCGACACGATGAAAAAAAAAAATCAAATGAATTTTTTTTTTGTCGTATACGAGTAATGCATTTTTTAAAAAGAATATCTACCAAAAAAATGTCTAAATTGTTTTTTAAATTCTAAGTAATTTGGGAAAACGAAGCGATATGTCCACGTGGAATAAAATGGGCACATAGAAATATAAATGTTTAAACAAAATTGAAGTACAATTTGAAAAAAATTTAAATGGAATTTATATTTCGTCTTAATTTATCTCAAATTACACCTCAATTTTTTGAAATTCAAATTTCATCTTAATTTCTATAAATAAAAGTTGCAATAAAATTTGAATTGCGAAAAATTAAAAAACT
This sequence comes from Buathra laborator, assembly GCA_934046635.1. Taxonomy (NCBI): domain Eukaryota; kingdom Metazoa; phylum Arthropoda; class Insecta; order Hymenoptera; family Ichneumonidae; genus Buathra; species Buathra laborator. Next base: position 18,214,042 of record OW203892.1, read on the forward strand.
ACGTATTTTTAAAAATATTTTTTCGAATTCGTTATATATTTTAATAAAACAACATGAATTTTTATTAAAGTGTTCTCCGTAATTTTCAAATTTAGCCGCGATCTCCGCTATTTATAGTACCCATTAACGCATTTGTTTTAATACTCGATAGAATCATAAAATCTATCAAGCTGTTGCATCAATAAAATCGTAAACCCTATGATTATATTCTTCGTATAAATGATCGCTCGTGCGATGTAATTGCCGTATCGCGAATTAAATTAATGCAACAGTAAAAGGATTTTCACTCGCAAATAGCAATCAACGACAGGGGTGGTCTCGAAGTTGTTGTACAGGGTGTGGAATAAAGGGACACGGTGCGAAATAGCGAGGTAATCGTCAATGAGAGAGCGTCCCGTGGAGGGCTAATTAATCATAAGTGCCTTGTGAATGGAGGCGAACAAGAGAGAGAGAGAGATAATGGTAGACAGCGACCGCCTACCTAAGAACCCAATCGAGGACCCACGTCAAGCCATTGAGGCGCACTCGGCGTATACTCGAGTTAAGTTTCAGCGAGAAAGCATCTGGAGAGTGGATAGAACACAGAGGCAACATCGGCAGCCACTGCTCCGAGTACCTAATAGACCATCCAACCAAAGCTCCTAGAAGCTCCTCATCTGCAAAGAGCATCATCATCGTCTTTCACAGTCGTCAATAACAGAACGCGCCTTCGTTATCTCTCCATCTATCGGGACATTTTCCAAATGTACCTTTTTTGTTAAATTCCATTTCGTTTTTCCAGTGCTGACTCTCAAAAACTCGTGTTTATAAATATCGAAAGCTCGAAATCCGACCGCTGGAAGGTAGAGAAGTCGTAAAACCCCCCAAATCGTAAACAACTTCCGTTCCTGTATAAGTCAACGCATCGTCATTTCGGAGTTTCCCTAAAATCCAGCGGTTCTCTTCCGAACGGTAAATAAAAACAAATTGAAGTCTCGAATTACCGGTTTCATCCCCTTTCCTCGACGTTTTGAACCTCGAATGGCCGCATCGAACGGTGGCGAAATGGTACACCGCGTTAGGTGGGATTTACCAAAGGGTTTGCGTTTGAGAAGGTGAGGGAGGCGAGAGACAAGGGTGTTTCGTAGGTAAAAGAGAGCGGACAGACGAAACCGGTAACCGCGACAGCGGAGAACGCTTGGTGAGGCCGGGGGCTCCATTAATTCGATATATAACGTTCTCGAGAGAGTGTCGACGCGATGTTCTCGAGTTCGCATGCGGCTCAGATTCGAGGAATCGATCTCGTACTCTCGACGCCCGAAATCCCCTCTCGTCTCCTTTCTCGTCCCTCATAGCCAGAAGCGCGTTGCCACAGCCACTCTCGGGGTTCCAACTGGTCATCCGAGTACTGTATTATTCTCGTGGATCGAATTTCTAAACGGAGTACATACGAAAAAGGCCCTGTGTGCCAGGAAGCGCGAATGTTGTATCACCACCAATTGTCCTCTGGAACTCTTCGCAGTTCTCCGTTCGGTTTCTACACACACGACACTGACCTCTCGTCTCGTGCGAATAGAAAGATAAATACGAAAAAAAAAACGCGAAGAAGCCTTACGGAAAAAAAAATCTTAGCCAAGGATGCTGAGGAGCGAAAAACGAGCCATCGGGAATCCGATATCTCGACGACGTCAAACGCGGGCTCTTGCGTTCTCGACGGGTCTCTTTCGTTCACAAACTCTTTCGAGACCCTCTTTGTGTACACGCCTACACAAATCTCGGGGAAAAAAAAAAATGAAAAAATCTCGAGAGCCACAACTCTCGTGGGTTTGTGTGTGCATAGAAGAGTTTTTTTTTGATAGCCTGATACTCGACAAACGAGAGGATCGTTTGATCCAAATTAGAAAGGACGTGGGCGGGATTTCGTCGCGTGACTATGTTTGAGCTTTGAAGATTTTTATATTCTCGTTTCGGTCAGCGATGACGGACAAATTATCCAGACGGAAAATACATAAAAAAAAAGATAACTACGGGATTGACGAAGCTATTCACTGGTTCTTCTCTCGTTGTATAAATATAAAGGAAAAAGCTCTCGTGGCGTAGAAGCGTCGCGGAGAAAACGTGGACTGAAAAGAGATTAGTGCATACCGATACCTCCGCGGTTAGATAATTTATAGATATAGTCCTCGTGACTCTCGAGAGCCGCGAAGAGACAAGAATTGATGAGATTGAAAGATGAGTAGAGTTTTGGAGTGAGCAAAGTTTGGTAAGCAACGAACAGATTCCGGGTGTTGGTTTAGTTTGGCTGTTGACAAACGAGCCAAGAGATTCTCACCGAGTGAACGGAGTGAGAAACTCTCGTTCGATACAAATTGTCGTCGATCTCGATGTCGTACGTCAAGCTGCTAGCTAAGCGTATATAGTTGCCCTGGTGCTCCTACGTTTCGCCGTTGGAACAGCGGTAACGGAGATGAAAGATGAGAAAAGAAGCAAGAAGAAGAAGAAGAAGAAGAAGACGAAGAGTATCGAAAACCCGCTGTGGCGAAACGACGAGAGTCAGCAGCTTCATCGTCGACGACCTCCTCCACGTCGGTCGTTTCGCCTCCGAATTATCTCTTTCCTCGTGCCGACACGAATGCGGCTTGTCGCGCGCGTTATACCAGGACGCGTCGTTAATACCGGTAGTGAAGCCGACCTCATCCTTTCTCGACACGATTCTCTCGTTCGTTCGTCTCTCCCTCTTTCCTCCCCCTCTCCATATCCAGGGTTCTCTCCCTCGTTCACGGAATTAACACGCCGAAGTATTTATGGATCTTGGCTTCGGTTTATATTGGTGTACTACCCTGGCGTGTATATTATAGCTTGAAACTCTCCGCTTCTCCGTTCTCGTCTTTCTTTCTCAAACTTCTACGCCGATAATTTCGTCTTTGTCGGACTAACATCCACGCCACGGTGCATGCTGATGCTGCTGCTTGGCCTCGCGTTTCCCTCGTCTCTTTTTCAGCCCACCGGATTAATTAATGAGCCACCGCGCGGCTGGGTGCTTGGGGCATTATCCGAGTCACGAGGGAACGGGGAACTGTATACTTCCTCTCTCTCCCTCGTCGCGGACTGGGCTACTATAATACTACTACACGTATAAAACCTTGTCGGGACCTCGGGTATAACCCCACTCCCCCAACCCTCCGCGTTTCCTTGTACATCTTGCAGGTATACTTGTGTACCTCACTACGTGCTCTGACAATAGCAATTATGCGGGAGAAAGAACGAGGGGATACGAAATTGTTGTGTTATTATTAGTCCAGGGATAGATTCAATCAGCTCGAGGCTTGAAACGTCGAAAAAAAAGTTACTGTAAAAATCTCTATTATAAAAAAATTCTCGTATTTTTAACTGTAATTCGTTATTTAGTCGAATATAAATATATCTTATATCCAAAAATCCCGAAATAACAATATTTTTTTTATTTTTTTTTAATTTAAATTTTAATCTACAAAATGGTTAATTTTTTTTTAAATATTCAATCCTCAATTATCCGCCTTTCCCCACAACTGTAACAATTAGGACTGTATTACAATATTTCTCCGTCCGTGGTCTCCTTAACGCCTCCATCCCCTCGGTGATTCGGGGTGACAAATTGAGAGGATTAGAAAATCGTTTCGGTTTTTTTTTTTTTTTCCTAGAGCGATGTTACGACTCCACGCGACTCCACGCGAGAAAGAAAGACGAGTCATATGCAGGGTGACATGGGGGAAAATAGCGTGGCGAATCGGGGTAGTTGTAGGCGTTGCGATCTCGGGTACGTGTATCTATTTCGTCGGCGTTTTCGCACAGAGAGCAACCGAGTCTAGAAAGAGGGATTTCAGTAACCGTAGAAAACAGCAGAGAAAGAGAGAGAACTGCGAGAGAGCATAGAGCCGCGCGCACTAATGGAATTACTACGCTCCCTAGAAGTTTTTAACGGTCGATTTGCTTGACTCTAGCGAACGTTCGCGCAGAGAACAAGGTTTCACCAAGAGAACCCTCGGGCCCTCGGGGTTAGCCATATAGCGCAGCATGGACTACACATATATATACACCATACTCGTTCGCAGTCATTGAGTTTGTTACCCTTAGCCGTAGCGTTCTCGCGAGAGTCGGTCTGTGGGGTGAAAAAGCCCACCCCTCTCGTATAGCCATACAACTATTCCTTTCGTCTGCTTTTCCTACCCGTACCACACTCTCGTTTCGTTTACTTCGGCGTTTCGTCACGCCGGGGGGTCAAAACTGGCCGCAGATGTCGACCATAAACCCTCGAACCTCCTCTGCATATATATACTACTGTTGTATATCCATCGTTACTGTAAAACTACCCTTAACGCTCGTACAGCCTGCCTGTGCTTCCTTTTTTCACTGTTTTTCTGTCCCGTTTCAACTACGTTACGACCATTCGAGATTTCTCTGTCTGGTTCGTCTGTTTGTCTGTCTTTCGTTGAGCCTTCCAGCCATATCTACCGGCATGATATCTCCCACTGAATACACGCCCTTAAATAAATCCATCCGAGGAAAGTATTATAGTACCCGCTTGTAACGTTGAGCCCAAACCTCACACCAACACATTGGACTCCCGCAGTACAGATTAGGTACGTGCTACGTATACATACCCCTACCTTCGACCTTCTCGGCTATATATCTATATAAATACGACAACTGCTTTTGCAATCAAGTCAAAATTAACGACAAGTACTTAAAATGTGTTTATTTCTAGAAAGAAAGTGAAAAGATTCTCACAAAAAGAAAAATGTTGAAAAAAAAGATGATTCAGTGAGAACCAAAAGGTAGTATCGCAAGAAAAAAATTACTATACCATAAAACTATTAAAAAATGTATTACGTATTGCCACTTACCTCCTGTTGACTTCACTTTTTTAAATTTATTTCTTTTCATAAGAATCTTTTCACTTTTTTTTTTGGTATTACACTCATTGTAAGTACTCGATGTAAATTAAAATCAAAACCAATTTAGTAATTTCTATTAGAAATATCTCCTTCATCGATCAGTAGAGGAAAAATGTTTTCGTTTTTGACGAGAAGTTGAATTGAAAAAAAAAACGTAACTTTATATTTTTTTAAAGTATTTGGCATCGAGACCTTACCGCGTCTTTTCATATAAATAACCTATCACCAACTACTTGAGCTCTAATACTGCAGAGAAACCACCCACACGTGGGTTTTTTCCCCTATGTATCTCGAGGAGAGATACATCGGAGTACAGGCCACGTCCGAGGGTCACAGAAGTGCTGGTGAAGCTACTTTCTTCCTCTTTCCTTTTTTTTCTTTACGCCGGTATATCCTGACTTTACACCCTGCGGATTCCGAGTGCTCGTGAACCACAGTGTTCACCGGAGTAAGCACGCCACAGCGAAACGTTCTCCGCGCTATAAAATACTAGCTAATAGGGGAAAAACGTTTCGCGTGACAAAACGAATAGCTTTCGCGTGCGTAATACTTGAAAAAATAAAAAAATAATTTTACAAAAATGTTTAAACTCCCCACTTGGAAAAAGCGTGTAACAAATACATTGTATTAACAAAAAAGAGTTAAATAACAAATAATTATCCGCGTATCAAGACGAATAAATGTCGTGATTATAATTGCGAATAATCATTTATTTTACTCCTTTTTCTTAATACAATTGCTTTGTTACTCTCGTCTGTCAGTCTTTTCATACGCTATTTATTTATTTATAAAATTATAATTTTTTTTCGTTTTTTTTGTGTAAAAAAAATGAAATAAAACAATTGTTGAAAAAATAAAAAAATTCCCAACTGAAAAAAGAAATGCTAAGAAATCGTATCAACAAAAAATAGTGAAATAATAAATAATTGTTCGCATATTATAATCGCGCGATTTATTCGTTATTGAGTATAGAAATCTCAGCGAGTTAATGCACAACCTTCATAATTTATTATCTCAAACACACTCTATGACTCACAGTCCTAATGTACCAAATTTTGTTGATACAAAAACTTCGCCAGTCCCGTCTTTTACGCAGTCGGGAGTTAAAAAAAAATATGTCACAACGATATTGTCCAACGATGATTCACGATGACACACGTTTTATATCGTTCATTTATACACGATTCTGGAATGCTTACAAAAATTCCCAAGACGCAGATCTGCCACTCGAAATGTTTCCAGTGAATAAAAAAAAAGAATAGTGATATACAGATTCAAGAGATCGCTTAGGTTCGATCTTTATCTTCGCATTTTTTTGTCCCTCTCTCTCTCTCTCTCTCTCTCTCTCTCTCGTACGACGTTATAAATAACAGTTAAGTAAGAGTTGTTGATGATAGAAGCTGAGGGCAGATCAAACAATTGGATAAATGCTCCGATAAGAAATCCGCAGTGTTCCCCTCGGAACCTCGTTACGTCCGAATGTTAGCGTGAGCTGTTCTCTCGTGTCTTTCTTATGAAACTATTACTAAGATTTTTTTCTTCTTTTTTCACACACAATTTCACACCCTCGCTACGGTGCGTTACACGAAAAGGAGTGGCAGTGTGTGCGAACCGAGAGGATAGACAGGAGGGTTTCGTGATCATTGTGTGGGATGTACGATAATAAAATCTGACAGTCCCCGGCTATATAGTCGCTGCCCCGGTGGGTTTCCTCAAAGCGATAATCCACTAGATAGCGGTCGATGGCTTCTCCGCTGTGCCTACTATCGGGTTCGTGTGATCTCTCACTCTCGCTCCGTTCTCCCCTCGGATCGCGCGCGTTCAGAATTTGCCGTACGGATATTGGGCAGCTTTGTGTGAAAGAGGCGGTCGAGACGGATAATAGAGAAAAGCGAGAAACGGTAGAAAGATAGACGAGGATATAGAGAATAGTAGGGAAGAAGGGGGCGGACGAGAGTGAGCAGCAAATCGAGATAGAGTACGTTACCCATCCACCGATCCACTATATAGATTGTCGATCGAGTCGCGATAATCGAAATTCCACGATTCTCTAGCGATGAGAGAGTACAGAGTCGTTAACGATCTCGGCTTCCCACCCCCTCTCCCCTTACCCTCTATCCTATTGGCATTTAATTAGACGCCGTTCGCCGCCCGATCTGTCGAGCTTATAGACACTCTCATGCGCTTCCTCTGCAGCCTCCCAGAGGCTTCGCGTATGCAACACATACACACAAAACGCAAACGTATATATATCGGAGGTGAAACCCGGAGAGGAGCAATAAACGCCGGACGTTCGTGCGATCGTTCGAGTTCTCTCGCTGTTTTTTTTTTTTTTTTTTTTTTTTTTTTTTTTTTTCGGTCTCCGATCGAGGTATCGATGTGAAAACGGTAGCCGCGCGCTGGCAATCTGTAAAACGTTGCGTGGCTGAAATGACGATCGCTTCTTCATTCATTCCCGGATACCATACAGTTACTACACTGTAAAGCATTCCGCTCCGTTTTTTTTTTTCATCGCTCAATTTTTTGATTTCCGCACTCGTCGATGTTTTTTTTTTTTTTTTTTATTCTTCGATTACACATATTTCGTAAAATTGCATAGTCGGTTTGGGAGGTTGAGCAATTGAGCGAATGAAATTCTCACCGGAAATCGATGGAACGGGTCTATAAACTACAATGTAATGAAATTTCATATGCGATTTGTTCAGGAAGCTTCGTGAAAATAACATATTGCGCGCGGTTTTGGGACTATAATTGTGAGTGAAAGATCTCTCGTACTTCGTGTTTACGTCATTGTGATACAATTCAACGTTTCACCGATCATCGTTCGACGTGTACCTGAGGCTAAAGATTAATTTAATCACTCAAATCACTCAAATTGCCGAGGAAAAGATCGGCATTCCTGAAGAAACGTGTCTCGCCGAACAACGCGCTCGGCTTGGCGTCTTTCTCTCGAGTACGCGTCGCCGACGATCCAACAGAGATATATTTTTCGTTCTCCTTCGGCTCTAATTAGAGCGCGGAAAGTCCGCGGTGCAAGAGGGTATTTAAGATTCCACGTGGCCAATATAATGCCTGTAAGAACCTTTAGCGTTTCTGTGCTCTCTTCGCTCGCTTCTTCCCCTTCGACATATAATCGCGGAGCTGTACGAGAGAGATATATATATCTCGGATGCCGCGCGGCCTCTTGGGATCCACTCTCCGGAGTCTCTCCTTAGGGTATTCCGCGAGTGTAAGAGAGCCTCCCTTTCGAACCGACGAGCTCTCGCAACAGTTGAGACGGAGTTATAGCACAGCGATTCGCGACGGCGAATTGCCAACGATGCGAATTGAAATTCAATTCGTTCGCCGGGTCCGAGAGCCTCGAGAGCTTATATGCTCGGGCCGAGAGGATTCGAGGGAAAGAGAGAGAAACCTCGAAGAACAGTGCTCGAGGGCTTCTCGGCTAATTAGATACGCACACTCGGGGCCCGCCGTGGCGCGTTGTCTCGCACTGGCAAATGCTCAGACCCCGAAGGCTTTTCACCGTCGTCATTTCGGTAAATACCAAAATGATTTCGCGCGCTCACAATTAAATTGTAATTTTCTCTCGCGTGAATTCGCCGCTCTCGCTGTGTACTAAAATTTTCGAGATAATTTTCAACGAATTTTATTCGACGTACGTCGAGAGTTTCGCTATCAACGGAGTTGTAAAGTTACTTTAAATATCGTTGATACGATTATTCGAGATCTCGACTGTTGTTGTTCGATGTATATGAATCGCGAAAAAAATATATGCAGCGTATCATAATAAAAAGGTAAGAGAGAGATAAAGAAGAGAAATATGTAAAAAAAAAAAAAATGGAGAAGCACTCATATTATTCGAAGCGAGAAGTCATAAAATTCGAGCTCTCATATGCTTTCGCGTGAATATAAAGAGACTATTTATTAAAACCAGTTCCCTTCGCTAACTCTTTTCTCTTTTTTTTTTTTTTTTTTTCATGTATACGTTCCGAAGAGCGGAGATTCGATACGCATCGCGTCGATCGACCGGATACAATTAGACTCGCTTAACGGTGTAAGTTAAACCGCGATGCGTTTATTCGTCTTGAGATTGGTAATGCCACGTATTATGCGATTGAATAAATAAGGCGAGAAAAAAAAAAGAAAAAAAAATGGAATTTTGAAAAACTCGTCGAATGTTGAAGAGGTTGCGATGATTGCCGCGCACGTTTATACCGGTCATCATTAATTATAACAAAGATAATGACTGTTATCATGACTAAACAATCTTTTTTTTTTTTTTTTTTTCATCAATAACTTAACTTATCTCGCACTTTTGTTCTGTTAATCTCAATCTTTTTCTCTTGTTCCCTCGTCTCGTTCGACTACGATGGCGCGCTGTTAGCGAAACCGTGCGCAACGCACGCTTAACACGATAATCGAAATAAATTCATTAGGCAAAGCGATCGAGCGCATCGGATTCGTTCGATCGATCGAGCGTGAATAACCGAGCGGCGGTAGAGCATCGAAACCCCGCGTGGAAACGGGCAGCGGGCTCCGCAGTTTCGCGCACACGAACGCCAAACCGATAATCGGGGCTAAGTGGTCGACTCGAGTTTCCCAACTAGCATCAGTAAACAGGGCAAAATTCAAAGCAACTGTCGCGCGAAAACAATATCAGGTTAATCAACATTCGGATGTGTTACATACGTTTTTTGTTTTTTTCGTTTAACCCCCTTTTCGCTCTAATTACAAAACCACTATTTGCCTCGTCACTAAATAAAAAAAACTCGTTTTCTGCTTTTCAATCGAATGAATTATAAATACCTGGAGTAATCCTACGATGCGAGCTGTGACACTTTGTTGAGCAACGGATAAAGTACAGAAGAAACAAAAACATATACCGCCGTATATTCACATTTGGAAACGGAGGCGGTGCTTTATAATTTTTATGATTTTCTACACTACGAATGGTAAACTGTACTCGCGGTGTAAAAAAGTTCGAGCGAACACCTCTGTTCACACGGCGACACTAGCGCCGCTCGTTCAATTGCGCCGTATTAGGGTACTTTGAAGCTACGATATCGATTTTCGCAACGGTCGAGTGTTTTGTACGGTAGCGGTGTGTATTGATCGCTGTGGGGCATGGTGGGGGAAGCCTCGGGCCTCCCGGCTACTGCGCCTGCGCGGTGTTGGCGACTTAACCTCAGTCAACGCCGCGGCGTGCAGCGACGCGTACGTGTGGGCTTTTCGTCGTCGCCGTATCTAAAATTGCAATCGTAACCCAAATCCTAATGAAAAATCCCAACTTTTTTATTAATTAAGAAACCCTAACCTTTAAAAAACCCGCACTGCCTGATACTACATTTTAATATTCAACAGTGATTTTTTTTCGACACCTGTCAACTCGCGTCTTCGGTCGAAAATAAACTATTAATATGAAACCTTTCTCATAGCGAGCGTTGTTTAAACGAAACAAAATTCGTTTTGCTATTTAATAGTCTATGATTCGAGTTCAGAGTTTCTTTTCTATTTTACTCGGGAAAAACTTCTTTATGCCACAGCTGACGGTTTAATCATTTAACATCGCGCCAAACGGCACATTTTTTTTTGTTTCTATGGTTCGGTTCTCTGTTCGCTCCGTTCGATGCAATATTTTCACCGCCTCTCGGGATCTTGAAAATCACGCGGTTTCATTGTGTCGTGCGTTTTGATAGTTAATAAACAATCGAAACGTTAATTAATCGTTGTGAGATCGACTTTAAGTAATCCGCAGTGAGTTCGCGTTGTGCACGGAATCGGGAAGAACTTTCATAATATATATATATGAGGCACGGAATCCTCGGAACATTAACGGTGCAATAGCCGTCGAACGAGGAAGAGATCGTTCGTACAAGTCGATCGCGGCGAGGAAAAAAATTCGAGAGAGAAGAGTCCAAGTACTGCATACTCTGCCGGAGAGCTATTAGGTACGTTTAATCGCATCACGCGAGGGCCGTTGTATACAACACAGTGCCCGTTGCTATTCGCCGAGTTAGACTCGTTAATGTCTAATTACTAAATCGCGCATTTCCGCGTTGAAGTTCGTTCAGTGATGTCTCAATTTTTTTTACACGCTTATTTTTTTAATAAATCCATAATATTTCGTTTACGTTCGAATAATATTCATATCTGACGTTTTCATTGGCCGATGTTTAATTTCTCGTAACTCGACAACTATATCGCGAAATTAATTCAATCAAAGCAAAAGGTTTCTCGATCTTTTATTTCTAATATAGAATTGTGCGATCTGTTGAGCAAATTTCGGCCCCACCGCGTCGATATCGTAATCGATTTCGTTTTAAATCGCTGATAGATTCTCCCACCTGCTAATGCTAAACGAAAAAAAAATGAAAGGTTGTGGTGTGAGGAATGAAAGCAAAGCCTTTAGTGCCACCACAATGGTTCCTCGAGTAAAAGGCGGTGTAGCGTCTTATACAAAGAACGAGTTGCCCCAAACGAGAAGTGAATTCTCGCGGTCTGCGAAGGGAGAGACGGTAAAAAAAAAAAAGAAAATAATGCCCCGCGGGAACGTGCAATCTTACGCCAATGCTTTTATACCCGGGGCCCCATCTCTTTTCTTCGCTCCCGCTTCTACAATAATATACGTTGCGCCCCCTCGAACGTGTAAACATTCACGGCGACACGAAGCGATTACCTACCTGCGTGGGCCTCTCTTCTGCCGGCCCTCGACGGTGTGGATTGCTCGATCCCGTTCTACCCGCTGATCTCCCCGACGCATCCACAGCGGAGAACGGACTGACGACCAGTTTCTCGAGGTCCGACGACTCAAAGAACCCGAGAGAAGGACGAGAAATTACGAAGCCATTGAGCATATATACACACAAACTTTCGTGATGGTATAGAGTAAAATTAAATACAGAATAGCTATAGGCGATAGTGGGGCAAAATGGACACGAGACTCAAAAGTGAAAATTACTGAGAAAAAAATTGCCGTAAAATTTAACAAAATTTGAAAAAATAAAATTTCAAAAAAAAAGCAAATTAAATTTACAATATACAATTTGAATTTTTTTTTTTACTTTTTTACAAATTTAATATAAATTTTTCAAAAATTCTCTATTGTTTCGAATTTTTATTTTATTTTTTTCCAAATTTTTTTTAGGTTTTTTTTTTTTCAATAATTTGTGTTTTTATATGTCCGTTTTGCCCCGCGGTCCCTTAAAAGTACATGGAATAGAATGGGGAAAAAGGCCCCTCAGGCGTTTTAACGCTGTTGCAACACGTGAAGGGAGAACAGCTCGTGCCCCCGATGAATCGGATGCGTATACGTAGAGCTCAGAAGGGTCTTGAAGCGTGAACAACGTCGAAAAGTCAAAACCATAAGCCACGCGAAGGGTTCGAGCTATAATACATAATAACCCCCGAGAAACAAGGCGACGCCACTCGTGCATTCAGTATATTAGTAACGTACCTACAGTGTATACTTACGAAGCGAGAATATATCGTAAGCAAGAAACTTCACGAGAGTTAGGTAGCAACAAACTATTATAGCGAGCGGGCATGCGTGCCGAATACTTACTCATTTGCGAGAAGCAGACTGCCAGGAAGAACTGCAACTGCAACAGCGCGGCTCCTCGAGAGCGTATCCTATCCTCTACCACTACCGTGAAGCTTTAGGTACGAGTACCTCGGCAACTCGTCCACCCGTTACGAAGAACCAACACGCGAACATCTCGAGCGTAACTTGCGCACGGCTCGTCGAACATCCAAGGAAAAAAAAAAAAAAAAAAAAAAAAAAAAAAGTAACGAAGATACTCGTTCGTTCGTTCACTTTTGCTTGTCGACTCTAGCGAATGAAGATAGGAAGCGCATACATTTTTTTAAATATTTTTTCTTCTCTTTGCTGGTAACTCGGCTATCGCCCGGTGCAAATGATACATTGTGAGATATACCACGAGTTCTGTGCGTATTACGAAACCGTTCTTCGACCGGAAGTGACTTTCACTGGCGGCGCAACACGCAGTTTCTTAGAACCCGTTGATACAAATTAACCTCGCGGAATGCAAAGTGGATTTACCGTATAATAAGACATTTTTATTTCTTCAACCCTTCAATACCGACGGGGATTGGCGCCATTTTTTTTTTTTTTCCTCGTAATTATCTATTCTCTGTGGAATAAAATTCGTAGAACAAAATATCGAAATGATATGCAAATCGGCGAAAATTACTATTGAGCGAAAAGTTGAACGCACGTTTCGGGACGAAGTAACGATCAGTGGAATGGAAATTTACGGAAAATCGTGTATACGATTTAAAAAAAAATCGTTTCTTGTCGCGTACCGCTGAATTGACACATCAATGCAATTTTTTTTTTTGTTTACTTTTACGATCGATATTTACGAAGGTATATTGCCGCGCGCAACGAAGCGTGTGATACGCGAAGCAGTTTGTTTAAAAAAGAAAAAAAAAAAAAACGTATCTTTGTGGCGTTGAATTTTAATAACTCTTCGAAAGGATATACTGTGGTTAACAGTTTATTTTAATATCGTACACAGTCATTTGGCTGTATGTTCGAAGGCTTGTTTGACTGGTATTTAATTAGAGTCGAGAGATCGCGGACTCAACATCGATGGGTGAGCATCGAATCAACCTGCCGCCCCGCGCTGCTCCATATTTTATACTTCTTTTTATCGTGTTTATTATAATCGTCCTCCGACGTATTATAGCCATTATCATTATATTTCCCGTCATCTCGTAAATATCATAATTATTATCGGACGTCGGTGCGTCGGCTCGTTCATAACTCTGTCCCGAGGGTAGAACGACGCCGATAGAGAGCGAGAGAGAGATAGAGAGAGAGAGAGAGGGATCGCGGAACGAGTGAGATATATACAGCTAAAAAGACGCTCGGCGACTTAATAATACTTTGGCTACGTTAGCCTAATGGGATACGCGAAGCGTGTATAAGCCTATTAATTTACCGAGTTCTCTCGCTGCGACCCTCGCTTTCTCGATTTTTTTTTTTTTTTTTTTTTTTCCTTTCATGCACATCAAATTTTCGACCCTTCACCGTTACTTTTGTCAAGCAACGTTTCGTGAACGAGAACGAAGTAATTTATTTGTACAAAAATTATTTACGATGCATGCCCCTGAAAGCGATCGACGGAGGCCACAAAAATATTGATAAAAATCCACGTAACCCAATATCGCCGATTTGTCTCCGTTATTTGCAAAAAAAAAGGGATATACATATATTTTTTTAGCACACAGAATTCAATGTAAAGTGACGAGTAACGCGAAACAAACTTCCACACTGTGAGCGTAACGGGATTTACCTTTGGCAACAAAAAAAAAAAAAAAATGAAAAAAAATACATTCAAACTGTTAGGAAAAAAAAAAAAAAACCGTCCAGTGTTCGACGCGATTTAAAACGATGCGCTGTACAGATGAGGAAACCGGCAACGAAACAGAAAATGATAATAAAAGGTTTTAAAAACTTTTCAATCGGTCTGAAGGAGAGAAAATAAAAATAAAAAAAATAAAAATCGGCGCGACTGCACACTGTTCGGTTGTTCGATGGAGGCACCGGCGCTTTTAGCCGGGCCAATTTTTTTTTTGTTGGCTTCTCCAATTTTTATTTTTTTTTTTATTTTTTTGGCTTCCCCAATTTTTTTTGCAATTATCTCCGGTATTCTGTTCTCCCGTGCGAGTTCGTGTTTCCTTTTTTTTTTTTTCTTTTTTTGTAATTCTCGTTCTCACAATCTATTTCTCTACCGTTCTCTCGTCGTTCTCCCTGCACTGCCTGTTACGTTTTTTTATTATTTTTTTTTTATCATTCCCCGAGTCCGGCGAAACGTCGATCGGTTCGCGGTGGATGCAACAATGCACCACTCCGGTTCTTTCGTTCGTCGGCTCTGGGTAATATAATATAACGGAGTGAGAGAACGAGGAGGAGAGCCTTTGCCCAACGTCCAGAGGCGCTTCTCTGCCCTCTTCTTCCATGTTCCGGTCCCCGGACTTTGCCTGTCCCTCTCTCTCTCTCTCTCCGCGTCTCGTCTTTCGTTGAAGAACGATTACAATGGCCCGCACGCGATTACGGCACATACCTACATCCCTTTCTTCTTTTTTTCACAATTTTTTTTTATTTTTATTCTACGTTTCAGCCCTCTTTATGTCCATTCGTATGAATAAATGTGGTCTCGCGCAGCGGCTGGCGAACGTCGGACTATTATTATGCATTCTGAATTGCATGCATTCTACCTTCAGCGCATAAACTACCGTGCAGTAGTGTGCGAGCCAATCTATACAGCTATATAAAAAAATCTCTCGTATATAAAGCTTTCGTTAAAACATCGGCGAAAAAAGAAAAAAAAAAACGAAAAAATACATAATATGAAAATAAAAAAAATCGTCCTACACGTAAAGGCCGGAGATCAAAAGTTTAGTGCGGCGAAGGTGGATAACAGCAGTGGTGAGGCATAAACAACCCTCCTGCGTCGGATCAGGCGTTCAGCTTCTCACTTCGATACTTCGTTCCTCCTTCATTTTTTTTTATTCTTCGCGCTATCGCGCTTCCGAGCGTGCGGAGGAGAAAATAGAGCTACCAAAAGAAGAAAAACATCGAAAAAAATAAAAATAAAAACCACAATTTCGACACAGAAAGTGGAAGAAGGACAGTGAAAGAAGAGCCACAAAGATCCTCGGCATGCGAGGCTCAGAGGAGGCGGAACGGAGCCAAGTGACAGTAAATAACGGTCGGGCAAGTGTGATGAAGGGAGTAACAGACACACACACCGCAGCGATGTTATAGAAAAAAAAAAAAAAAAAAAAAAAAAAATGAAGTCACTGGAGGAGTGTATAGAATTTTACAAGTAGAGCGCGAGCGTTTTCCATCCAGACAAGATCGATGTGCGCAGGGGGTTGTATGAAGCGAGAATAAAAATAATGAGACAACAAAAAAAAAAGAAGAAGCTGTATCGCCAAGAGCCTCGATAGATGGATGGAGTTTTCGATATTTCGCGGGAATAAGGCAGAAGAAACTCGAAGCTCTCCACGGTTCTCTGGGTTGTTGAGAGGCGTGTTTGGTAGCGAAAGAGGAGCGAAGCGACGAGAGGCTGAGGGCTGAGGGTTGTGCATCGACGCGGAATCGAAATTCGATAGCGATAGAGCACCGGCGGGCACCACCGGTAAGCACCCAACGGCTCAGAGCTCCGAAGCTGAAGAGCTGAGGACGCACCAGCCGTTACAACGTCGATGGCTTCTCGCGGTATTGCCGCCAAGTGAGATTTCTGAGAGTGAGTTCTCGCGAACGCGCGAAAGATAGATATTTTCGAGGGAGAGAAACACCTACAGGTTTTGTGTACACGAAGATAGAAGAGGAAAAGAGAAATAGTTATAGAAGGAGAAGCTCTTGCGTGAGGTAAGCGGATTTTCAAGAGGATGGGGGACTCGCAGCCGAGGTGGCTGCGTCTTGCTTGACACGGGTTTTGCTTGGCAGCAAAGACGAACAAAGTCGGATGTGCCGCTGAGAGGAAAGGGAAAGGAAGGGAAAGGTGGGAACTGCGGATGCTGCGAAGAGGCGAGGAGTTGAGGTTTGCGGTGACGAGAAGGAGACCGATGGCATCGTTCGAGATCGTAAGAAAGACGAGGACTGGCAAAATCAACGACGACGAAGTCTCTTGTGCGGTGGAGAAACTGTGAGCCGGTGCGACCACCGTCTCGTGATGGCCGGGAGTCAAAGTTTATTGGCCGTCTTGGCAAAGTACCGCGTGCACCGCGAGCATTGGCGTCTCGCGGTTTACTCCCGCCGCTACTGCTACTGCCGATTCTCTTATGCTTTTCCTTTTCGTATTGCGCACTTCTCGCACGGCATCCTGATTCTCGAGAGAGAATCTTCGTCAATTCTCGTGTCTGTCTTGTTTCCGAGTACACTGTAAACTCCGGTGCAATGTCGACTACTGTGGACAGACAGTCGAATGACATTTTTTTTTTTTTTTTGCTTTTTTACATCGAACACAATTATTGAACATCGGTAATATTTTAACGAACAAAGTCTCGAGTGAATAATTAATTTTCTTAAATCAATTGTTCTGTCATTTGCAATATATTTTTTTTAATTCACAGAGAAAGAATTGTATGAGTGCAAAAATAAAAGAATATTTGGCATTAATTATGGCAATAATCGATATATATTGTAACGAATATGTAGCTGACTATGTAGCAGAATAGTTAAGACATAAATTTTGTACAATTTTTAATTTACTGAAAAATTACCAAAATAGATTAAATTTCCAACGAACGTCTATATCGTGTTAGAATTTAGTGAGTCGATATTCATATAAATAAAACGTTGAAAAATTAAAAAACCGTCGGTCGGTAGAAATCTCGTCGGAAATTTCTGCAATTCACGGATGAAAAAAAAAAACTCGGAATATGGTACATTTAAAAAAAAAATTGATTCTTATTTTTACGATCGGACACAAGTAAAAAAAAAACCATCGAGATTTTTTTTTAATAAATTTGATGAAGATTTTTTCTTCGATTAGATTTCAGACTTTGGATATCGGGTTTTAAAACGCAATATCGAAATTTTAATAATTCTATACGATATTTATTGCGCGTCGGACGTATGGTTCGATTTCGTACGGGCCGACCATTAAATTAAAGCGATTCGCTTTGCAGGTGTGGGTCAAGTTATCCCCGGGCAAAGTTGCCTACTATATCTCGAGGGCCCTGTTGATCGTCATCGTCATCCGTTCTCCTTCTCTGACTCTTTCTCATCCTTCTCTCAATCTTTCTCTTTCTATCCGACAACACAGGCGGTGCCGGGCAGCCGGTTTTTTCTGTCTTCCAAAATCGTACAATAAAAAAAAAGAAAAAAAAAAAAAAAGAGCCGTATGGAAAGAGGCGAAGATAGTGTAAGCGAGGAAGTGAATGAGGAAGAGCCGAAAAAAAAAAAAATATTCAAAAGACTTGAGGGCGAAAGAGCGAGAATACGAACAAAAAAGAAGGTTATCGAGGGAGGGTACGAGAGTAATTATCGCACGTTTCTTACATGCTTGTTAACATTTCTTACGCTCACCACACGGCGCGTCGGCTTGCCTGGCATGTGGATCCATTACTCCTGCCATTTCAGGGTATATCGAGAGGGACGATCGTTCAGTCGGTGTTTCTCTCCGCGTATGCACACCGCAATTCTCTCTTTTTCCTCTTCCTCCCTCACCGAGCCGCTATCCGCGAGAGAGAACGCGTTTAATCTATGTAATCTACGCCATGGCGGCATCGTATACATATATGTATGTATATATATATATATATGGAATATGATTTGCGCGTGGAATTTAAATGGGCCGCAAGATTCATGCTGCGTTCATAAATGGTCTTATGTCGGCGTTGTACCTTCCCGACACATCTATACTGAAATAATACCCGATACACATATACGCGTAATTCCACGTATATATATCACATACGTAAAGCTTCGTACACAGCGTGTGTACATTGCTAGGTACACCTATTTATAATCGTTCCACTCATTAAGGTAGTATATTAATTACAGACAGAGTTATATAGAAGCAAACCTCACTTGTTTGCGTGTAGAATACACATATACAGAATGATTGCAAATCCGTTTCACAGTCGGCGAGCGGAGGCGACTCATTACATGAATTTCAACGGCTGGTAACACGGCATGAAACATATCTCTTTGAGATTCTCGATATAAAACGTGTTTGTATTTCTCTATTCGATATATATATCCATTGAATGCCAAACCGTTTATCGATTGATTATTCATGAATTTCAAACTCTCTATTTTCCATCGATTATTTATCCCACGCTGTAAATCATATCTACGTACGTCGATGTTGCGTTGACACGATGCGAATTTTGCAAGTGTAGTCTCTCGAATAACAAGAGGTTGTCTAACTATTAATGAGATTCTTTTCTTTTCTTTTCCCTGACATTATGGTAGTGGTACACGACTGCCATTAGACTTTATTATGCCCTGAACTACGCGGGTACAACCCGCGAGTAATTCCGAGACGATGCAATTTTCCCGATTCACCCGGGTACTTAATGGACGTCGGACAAGGCTTAGAGAACGGGACAGAAAAAAAAAAAAAAAAAAAAAAAAAAACGGCGAATACACGAGGAAAGCCTATATGCATTCACTCACGTATCCACCACTGCCGAGAGAGCGTTTATCGGCTCTGAACTCTCGAAGTAGGTTTCCTGCTAGAAAACACCACCGCCGATCTTTCTCTCTCTCTCTCTCTCTCTCTCTCTCTCTCTCTCTCTCTCTCTCTCTCTTTCTCTCTCTCTCTCTACCCGACGAGTGAGCACGCGTCAGATTTTTCACTGAGCACGACACGAATCGTCGTTTACACGCCGGCATCGACAGCCATACCAATGCTCTTGCCTTCTGCTTCTGCTGCTTCCGACGCTTGTATGTATTACGCTCGAACGAAGCTCGGGTGCTTCTGGATTCTGCTGGGCTTCTGGAGAACACATTTCTGCACGTAAGTACCCGGCACGACGGTATCCAACGACGAGTCAGCAATGGAGCGTTGGCTATTCGAGAAACGCGCGTTGCCTCTCGCATGTAAATGCCCGAGCAATGGGACGAAGAGAAGAGGAGTAAAAGGAGAAAAACGCCAGACGAGGGGAATGGGGGAGGGAGTAATGCCGAAGGGAGAAATGTGGCGTTACGAGAGCTAACGTAAAGTATCTATAAGGTTATTTTACATATACATAGATATGTATATGTGTAATATAGGAATTCTCGGCTTCACCGCGTTCAGCTCGTTTTTCTCATTCGCTCGTTCGTTTCTTCGACTATTTCTCGACTGAGGTAGTTTGAGGTACGAACTGCAATTCTCTGCGGTTGCACTTTATTTATGTGTACGCGTAACTACAATATAAAGTAACCACGAGAGCTTAACAGCCGAAGGAGAACGGGAGATGGAGGAAGAGGTACAAAGTTTCGTTTCCATTTGCTACGCTTGGCTTCGCACGCAGATCTTTCCATTACTGGCCTGGCGCCGTGTCGTGTATTATACAACTATGTATTATAACCGCGGTGTAATATACTCCGGTATATATGCGTACACTTTAGAATTCGCTGTGTGCCGGTATTCCTGTTAGCGATTCCGATGCCACGGAGTATCTGGGCATTTTCTTTTTTTTTTTTTTTTTTTACCGAACAAAAGTCGCGCGTACAACTGCGGCTGGCGGACGTATTCGGCGAAATGCCGCATAGAATTATTATAAGTACTTCGCGGGGAATTGAAACGCTCTACGATGCTATGCATTACATGAACAACAATGTAAATCCGCTCGCGTTACTGAAAAAACACATTTTTTCTTTAACATCGAGGAAACTTTATTTTTGTGACAGTTATTTTGAGACTTTAATGAAAATATGTCCAGAATATTTTATAACGACGAAAAATCACATTTGGAAAAAAAATTCTGGACGTATTCTGCGTGCACGCGTCTTCCGCACATGGGATTAAAACGAAAAAATTCTGGTATCTTCTCTGATATTACAGAAGATAAAAAAAAATAGTCCAGAGATCAGAGATTTTTCGCAGCGTCGGGAAATAAATTTTAACTCGGCATTAGTACGCTTTTTAAGCAATTCACGCGTCTTCCGTACATAGAATTAAAATGAAAAAATTCTGGTATCTTCTCTGATATTACAGAAGATTAAAATAATATTCCAGCGAGCAGAAACCCTTCGGAGAGCCGAAAAAAAAAAACTTAATTGTTCATTCGCACGCTTTTTAATCGTTTCACACCCTTTCCGCGGTTAAGATTAAAGAGAAAAAATCCCAGTATCACCTCTCATGTTGGCAATAGTATAAAAATCATATTTTAGCTAACAGCGATCGTTAGTACATACAGAATATTTTTTTATCGCTTCGTTAGGGATGCGGCAGCTTAGAAAATGGGAGAGATGTCAACGATTTCGTTGGAGTAAAATTGCTAACTTCTGTGACATTTTAAAAAATCAGAAAGCACTACTGAGCAAATACAATTTGCATCTTTTTTTTATGAAGCAAAAAAAAAACCAGTTGCTTTGAAATTTTTTCAAAAACAACAATTAAAAAAATGCTTTTGATAAAATTAATATACCAATAAAAAGAACCGTAATCCTTGAATTTTTTAAATCGCGTACGCACTGAAGGAGTTGTGAAAGTATAGTAGTAAACCTCTACCAGTGATGATAAACAAGGCGAAACGTAAGTGTGTAAATATCGTGTAACAGCTTTTCTCTCGAGGCGAGGGGATTGCGAGAGTTTCGGTGGCGGGTCGCGGGGAACTCGAGTTTCGGGTTCTGTTACGATAGAATTAATAAAAGTGAATGGGCGAAACCGTCGACGACCCTCTCGATTCTTGGACGGAAATTGAAACGACGACGAGAGAAAAGTTGCGAGCCATTTTTTAGAGGCGCGATGAGATGAATCGCCGAGGCTCGAAGGATCGAAAGAGCAAGCGAAAAGGAGTACGAGAGAGAACGGAATGGGAAGAAGAATGGTCGAAGCGTGGAAGTGCCTCAGCCAAAAGGCGGGGTACGGGAATGGAGCGCGTGGGTACCGCAATAAGTACGTCTCGGCGAATTACGGGCTCCAGGGGGTTAAAGGCGTCGCGATGCCGCCCCGGTCACGAGTCGGCATCGTCGGCGGCGGCAGCGGCGGTGGCGAAGAAGAAGAAGAAGAAGTATAAGAAGAAGAAGAAGAAGAAGAAGAAGATGAAGAACAAGAAGAAAAATAGGAGGAAAACGAAAGAAGAGAATTGCAAGAGGAGGCAAAGCTTAACGTGTTCTCTCGCATCACATACGGCGATGGTGGGTTGAGCTGTTGGTCGGGTGGTATACAGAAATCACCGGAGATCGCAGTGAAGAAGTGAGAATAGGGAGGAATGGGAACGAGTGTATCACGGAGTAAGAAGAAAAAGGAAAGATTGCGATCGCGCAAAAGGTTAACCAAGTGAGAAAGAAAATTGTGGAAGTAAAAGAGAGAGAGAGAGTTGGAGATTTACGCTTTCGAGGAGTTTCGCGGTGGCTCCATTTGGCTTAACGCCCCCGAACGAGGCGAACGCCTGGAAATCTCTCGTGCCAGTAGTAACGGCCCAACGGACGACGACGACGACGACGAGTAGTTCGCGGTCCTTACTCTCTGCTTTCACTGCTACTACCACTACCGTTTTACCTCATACCCTTCAAGCCTCTCCGTCGTTATCCCGCTTCGGCTTCGCTTTCGGCTTGTACCCTCAATCTCTTTCCATCCCGCTTCAACCCTCGGATCTCTCTGCCGTTCTTTTCATTTTTTATCTCCTCCCGAAAGCTTCTGCACGTTCGATCTCACACAGATTTTGCGTTTTTCGAGCATCTATCTTGATCCATCGAGCTGTATTTTTTTTTTTTCTTTTTTTTACTCTCCCTTTTCTCGCAGCATCGTCTTCTCGAAGTTATTACTGGTCGGTTTACTTTACCGAGTAGTGGAAGGGCGAGTCTCACATTCTCTTCCTATCTTTTCCCTCGATTCCCCCGCGGTTCCTTCTACGGATTAGCGGGCAAATCAATATTGGAACAAGTTCGCGGGAGGACGAGGCTTTTATCGGTTGGTGAAAGAAATCTCTCCGCCCCGTTCCACGGTCGTAGCGGTCATCGCGTAGAGGCTTCTACTCGTGAAACGGGACCGATGAAAGAGGCAAAACACGCTGAGGGAGAGAACGCGAGTTGCCGCGAAGAAAAGGAAGAAATAAAAAGTCACGATAAGGGAATGGAGAAGCAAAAGAAACTCCGAAGGAAGTCGGGTCTCGCCGAGACGCAAAAAAATAAGCGGGACCTAATACCGACGAAAGAGAACGGAGCGTGCAGTCGCCGAGGAGAGAAGATCACTGAACAACATTGGCCACGAAGAACTCTGCTCCAAAAGCAACAGCGAACCAACGTCCCGATGCATGGAGTGGAATGGAACGAAAGAATTGAGAGAGAAAAAAGGGCGGAATCTTCTTCGACTCGGAACATCGCGGAAGTTTAGTTGTTGCCGAGAAGAAGGCGAAGGGGATGAATCGGATAGAGGAAAGAGATGAATAAAGGAGAGCGACAACGGCAGAGGAAGAGAGTTCTCCTTCGGGCAACTTATTCGGACTTCTGCGTTCTTCACGTTGAAGAATTTACAGATTACTCGGCCGCAAAGCACGATGTGAAATAAGAAGGGGATGAGGAAGGGCTCGAAGAGAAGGAGAGACGCAACGGTGCGCATGGAAACGCGAAGGATCCCCGGGCAAACTCATGAAGATTCAGAGAAGATGCTGCACCACGGGCATTCGAGGCGAAAGCGAATAGAGGTGCACTACCCTCTCGGGAAAGGATTAGATGTTCGGGAAAGAGTGTAATCGAGAAGGGAGTCTCTCGACGTAGTTGAGAGAGTCGTATTATAACGATTTGTATACAACTGCAAAGCGAATGGGGACAATTCGGACCATTACATTTTTACTGATTTAAAAGTAAACTTTTATAACTGATCAGGCAAATTACAAGAAAATTAAACTATTGAAAAAATAATAATAATTCTTGAATACCGACAAATCGACTTGACTGCGCAATAGATAATTTTTACAAGATGAAGAATTAATTTCTTATGAATGCGAATCGGGTGGAATAGTTTTTAGAAGATGAATCATTTTTCTTGATTTCAACGAATCGCGATCGGAATGAAGATAGAGAATGGTGGAGGAACGAGGCGAAAGGATGGAAAACGAAGGTAGGAAAGATCGTAGAGAAGGGATGAGACGCTCGAGATCCTGTCCGCGCGGACTCCGTCGTAGAATCCACGGGAGAAACCACCAGACACGAAGCTTTCCGTGGCGTTCGTCCAATCACCGTATAGCATTCCCTTGGCGACGTCCAACCGACGTTGAGCTCTCGCCATTCTAAGCGTTTTATTATATCCGCGCGTACGGAAAAGAAAATGACTGTTTATAAATAATTAGAGAGGTTTTAATTAACCCACGAGACGCGCGTTTGGCCCGCGGGGGGGCTTTATCAGCGCGTATACGTAACAGGGAGGATAGCACATATAACACAACACGGGATACAAGAGGCACAAGGTGCGCTAGCGGAGCAGAGACCGTTTTAATCACCGCGCCAGCAGCGACGGATGTTGATGTTGAAGCTGTTGCTGGCATGCCGATGGTTGCTTGCACCACCGGCTTTCGAACCTCTCTATATTATCCTATAAAACTATAACACGCCGCGGTTATAACTTCTTATCTGCACATACAACCCGCAGGAACATTGCGCCACACATAGAGATTCTTCGTCGTTATACTTGTAAAGCTAACTATCGATCGCAGCGCGTATGCTAACCTCGTTGTCGATGCGGTCATTAAGTTCTCTCGTGGTGTTCCAATTTTCTGCTCATCTTTGTTTGCTCTCGGAACGAACTCGAGACAAGATTTTCATCTTTAGCATCGTTGATACTACCGAAAAAAAAAAAGTAGAATTGATAAACCGCATCTCGTGGTTTAATTTTAACCTACAGCTTCGGTCTCAGTTGTTTTTTTTGTCCATTCTTTACCGAGAGAATGTTCATTGAAGATCCGAGATACATTTCTGCACGAGCGGAGACTAACAGAATCATCGTGCTCGAGAGTTCGAATCTCGAGCAACCGCGTGTTTGTTGGCTAAAGAGGAGTCAGAGAACTCTCTAAGCTTCGTCCGTTCTGTCTGAACGTATTCCGTTCAGATCACTCATCAGAACAGACTGCTCTTTGGCCGGTGGAGAAGGCGAGGGCTTATATGAGGAGGCTTCGTATACAGAACCGAACAAACTCACGGTTGGGCGAACGCGGCTTGTGAAAGTGTTGGACGGAATGGCACTCGCAATTGCATCCACATTGCATTGACTGCATATGTATAGGTCAGGTGTATATATATATATATATATATATATCGATGCGCTATTGCGCGTTAAGCTTTGCTCTTCACTTGGTCCACATGGAATGTTGAATGAAGCACAGCTTTATACCTATAGTTCTATCATTCACTGTGGCTACAGCTCGGACCATGCAAAGTCAAAGAGAAATCAAAGCGCGCCAAGTCCCTTGGCAACACCTTTGGAGTTCGTATTGTATAGCTGAGGGAGCGTAAGTAAAGCCTCTCGCATGTACTGCAACAGTGTGTATATATCCACTCGATTCACGATCCTCCTTTTGCTCGCTCGATCTCTTTGCGATGTGCGATCGAACGCGTGTATCGAGATAAGAGAGCCGCGCGTTCACTCGCGCCCTCCTCGCCACACTGATCGCCCCCGGGCTACATATGCCTGTTCGCCGTTACGCTCGTTTTGAATCCGTATATTGTGTGCTATGTACCGGTATACACTGTGTAATATACCATATGTATATCAGCCAGTGTTCTCTTGTGTACTACAAGGATGTGGAGGTTCGCAAAGGGTATTGTACAACGTGTGATCCTTTGCCAGCTGACTGGCTTCGAAACAGAGCGCGAACGAGGCCACAGACTCCACTAGACATATCGGGCAACAACAGCTATGCTACGATGAGCAACCGCGAGTGTATGCTCGCGCAGGCTTAACGCTTCATCTGGAAATCTTAATCACGAATTTCATCACGGTACCGAAAGCCGTGGGATTCAGTTTATAGCTAAAATTTTACAATCCAATGCAATTTTGCAATTTTTTTTTTAATCGATGGCTGATGCCGATGTAATCATTAGTTTTCTTTTATTCGATCAAATGATGTTTTATTTTTTTTAATTACGTTAAGGCCTTTAATCGCAGTAAAATAGTTCAATTAAAAAATTAATTAAAAAATGAATACAATAATAAAATAAAATAACAAAAATATATTAAATTGTATACAAAATTTTATTTAAATTCTTATACTTTTTTTTCTATTCGTCGAAGTCAGTTATATTATAGTATCGATTATTTTTTGATCGATTTGATTTGAAAGTTTTTTTTTTTTTTTTTTTTTCACTTGGTGTAACGGAGCTTGTGGAGACTTTGCGATACGCGATTATCGATAAACTAAAAGAGATATATGATCTGTATAATAAGAGATGTATTAAATATACGTTCGAGTATTGATTCAATGCATAGCATTTACAAATCTTAGTTACGCTCGGTCGATCGAAACGTTTATTCAGTTATTATTATATCGATTCTCGTGTTCGTGCCCGCCTCGCCGATTGACCGGCCGCGATCGTGGCCGCGACGCGTACGAAATTCGTTTCCGGCCGAGCGGTTCCGCGAAATGATTTATTATGCCGCGGAGCGTGGAGGCCGCGGGACCGAGCCGAGCGTGACCCACGACTATGAATCGCTCGCGTGGATCGACTACTATCGTCGCCAGACGCGAAGTATCGAACGTAGCATAACCGAAGAGAGACAACGGAATGGACGTATATGAGGCGCGGGACGAGAATAAGAGAATGACAGAGTGAGAATCGAGAAACCATTGTTTTCTTCGCCAGCGGAACAACGAAACTTTAACTCAACCGTCGAGGGAGTGCGAGGGGAGGGGGAGGGGAGGCAATAATAAAATCTGGATACCTATCATATTGTATTCCAAGTATTGATCTCGAAAGATATCTCGCGCTGTCAATCTCACGAATATAAAATTTAAATATTGATCGTCCCCTATGTACATTTTTACGCTATCGAATTCGTGTCGATTTTCGTGCTTGAAGTGCTTGGAATGTTAACGAGTGAAAAAATCTGCAAAAAATGCACAGAGGGTGTTTTTTTTTCAGCAGTGCAAAAAAGACTTTATTGCAAAAATCCCTGTCGTATTTTCAGCTAAAACAGAAGAATTAAAGTAACAGAGTTAATTTCGTTGAAGCGGAATAATATCTATTATCTATTTATCTATTTTTTCTCGCGAAAAAAGTAAAAGTTGCTTTTACCGAAGAATGTTGAGAAATCATAAAAGTTTACGATTCATAATTAATTTAAATTCATTTTTGTTTAGTGATTGTTTTGAAATATGAATTACAACGATTTATCAATTATGATTATACGTACTTGTGAAATTCGACATATATCGTTGAATGAAAACATTGCGAGAAAGTGGATTTCTCGGAGCGGTCAATATTGTATTTAATTTAGTTGATATACAGCGTGTATTATCATAGTACCGGTAGGGTGGGTTGCACGGTAGGTAGATCGCACGGATCACGAACTCGTGGGGAATAGCGCGAGGGGCGCATAGTGCAAGAGAGATATATATACAGATGAGAATAACACGGGGGAACTCGATAGACCGTGGAAAGGGAGGTAATCGTGGGCGCGGCTCGCAATCACGACCATAATCTCGCGGCTCGCCGAGCCTCCCGGTGCAGCAATAATAATGCAATGACCGAGCGCAATGCCATACTAGTATTATACCCACACTCCGCTGATCACCGTGTTCGCGTTTTGTCACGGATGATTTGACCAAAACCGCGCGCTGTTCGCGTAGCGACAATCTTTTTATTTTTCCTGTCTTTCTTTCTTTCTTTTATTACAAACCGTTCACGAATTGTCTAAGGTTTGTCTTCCAGCACGGCCATCGTCGCCGCACGAAGCGTGACCCGTGAAAATAAAAAAAAAAAAAAATTTAACGATCTACCGTCAGCAATTCTCCGGGAGAATCGAGAAGCCTAATCGTTGAGCAATAATACGAAGCAATAACGAACCTCAAACTAAGGAGGGAATAGTTATTTTTTATTTCCCTCACTTTAATTGCTCAGCCGAAGTTCGTCATCGGAGATTTGCCACTGATGAAACATTCTTCTAATGTTACGTCACTTCGCCGATTCAAAAACACACAACATTGTAAGATAATAACACGATAGTGTGACACACTGTGATAATACACCGTGATAAAAGCTCTCCAATGTGTCGAATTCGTACGACGCCAGAGACCAAGCAGACGGAGTCTTGAATTACTCAATCTCGTTATTGGGTCTGGTAAAAGATTGGAGCGAGTTTCGCGATTAAAGAGTTCCTGGGATTCCCCTGGCGAACCGAGAATGTTCGCGGAGACGAGAGAGCATAGGAGGAGGACGAGGGCTGATGGCGCGGAGAATGGATAGAGTGGAAAATGCGGTGGAGGGCGGGGGGTTGAAAGGAGATGAGATAGAGATGAGACAAGTGCCGGAGGATAGAACGAAGAAAGAAAGAGGAATGAGAATGGTAGAAGCGAATTCCGCGGAGGAAGCCTCTCGAGTTTGCTTTGCATCTTCCACGAGTAGACGGCGGGCGGGTCTCTTATCGCTCAAACGTGTATACACGAGCGTCGGGTGAGATAGGAAATGAGAGAAGAGTAGCAAGAAGAAAGAGAGACGAAGAACCGAATAGAGAGGAGACAGACGGGAACTATGAGCGTCACGAGAGAATGGATAGAAGAATCTCTCATTGGAGGGTTTTTTTTTTCACGCCAAACCAGCAGACAGAACTGATGTTGTCGACTAGCGCCGGTCCTAACGCGGGAATCTCACGTGAAGAGGACGAAGAAACGATAACAGACGCGACGTTGAGTTACTCTCGTCGACGAAGTTTTCGGCAGATGTAGGGGAGAATGAGGCAAAATGGGCACATTTGATGCACGCGGAGAGAAACCATAAAATAGTTGAGAATTTTTTCGTTTGCGGTAAAATTTGCGAAATTTCCTTTTTTTTTCTTTTTAAATTGTAATTAAATTTTTTGTATATTTCAAAGTATGAAAACAAAAAAAAAACAAATTTTATCACATTTTTTTAAAAATGTTATATGATGAGATACCATTTTTTCTAAATTTATTCTTAATTTTTTAAATGTATTTACATTTCAATTTGCCCGTTTTGCCCCGCTTTCCTCTACTATACTCTCTTCTAAGGTGAATTCTTCACTTCCTTCACAATCTTCACGACGCCATTCGGAAACAAATTTTCAAATCCAAAGTAATCATAAAAAAACTCATCCTTAGATTTCACATTATCACAGATGCAATTCGCAAAGAAAATAAAAAAAAACGACGAAAATTAAATAAATTAATAAATTTAAGAAAATCACACCTCTTGCGATTGACAAACAATGAACTATACCGAAAAAAACTGAAATATGAAACAATCCGTTATCCCGCTTCGATAAAACATGTCTAATAGTAGATAGTAACGTTATCCAATTGTAATCGGATACAGAAAAAAAAAAGATATCGATCTCACATCCGCCTGAGCGTAAAGACACGGTGTATTAGGTTTCGTTAACGAGGTACTCGAAACGTCGGAGAGACGTCAGAACGAGAGACAAACGATCTCGAAGGATATACATACCCAAGGGAATCTCCGAGAGACCGAACGATCGAGCGAACCTTCGAACCTCGAAGCACCTGCTCTGCTTTGAAACTCGTCGGATGATTTCAACGATAATAGTGAGCAGGGATAAGGGGCCAGCAGAGCTTGCAATGTAAAGAAACATTGAGTTCTCTACGTAAAATTGTTTTTTGTTTTTTCATCCCTTCAATTTCTCGTCATTCCTCAACCTCGAAGTTAATCCGACTCGTAAAAATAAATTTCGGCCAACAGTTTTCCCGCTGTTCTTTTGCCTTTTCTTTTTCATCTTCTTTTCTATCCCTACAATTTCAAAGAAGTTTCTTCGTCCTTCGAGCGATGTACGAACTATGTTACGTTTCACCTTCGCTCGCTAAGGTATATATATTATTCATATATATGTAACTTGGGATCGCGCTACGAGTTACGGAGACCGACGTCAGCAGCCGACCTCGACACTCGCTTTCCTCCCGGTCTTGTACCCTAAATGGGCCACTGGCAGGTGTCACGAAGTCTACTCACGACGGGGGTAGGAGGGGTTGTAACACACTCAGCACACCGAGACAGAGCGAGAGAGCTTTTTGTAAAAGTTCTACCGCGTCCGTTTGAAGTGAGAGCCGAAGAGGCCGGGCACCAGCAGAAGCATTGTTCACATTGTCACGTTCAGAAGAGGAAAGAGAGTGGTACAGGTATACAGAGCACACGTATTACTGTATGTAACAACAGTTATATGCAGTTGTGTAGTATACACGGTATGGCTGTGACGTGGCGCGTTCCCAAAAGGTGTAACGAATATAATGTAACCGTGACACAGATTCGTCGAGGTGATCTTTTACCCTACTTTGACCGTTTCATCCCTGTTTATTCGTGGCTAACGCCAATAGCAATGGTACCTTACGGTTTCGATTCACCGTCGAAAAAAAATATATATGAATGACCACAAGGTTGTTGCGAACGAATGAATGCGGCAAATTTAGACGACTATCGCATTACACAGTACTGTATGCCTCAAGGATCCATTCATTTAAGCGAATCGCGAGTCCATGCATCGATTTGAAGACAATCTGCAATATGATGAATGATTCGCATTTTTCGGGATTAAAAATATAATAATAATAATAATAATAAACTTAGCATTTTAATTGTTCAATCCATGCAATGCGTCTGCGTCTAAGTTTTTTCAGATTTCACGCATGTCTAGCAAAGTAGAACATCGTGACACTTGGATAGTGCGGGTTATATCGTCATTGTACAGCAGCGCCAGCGCCAGCGGCATATACCTGGCTGTATAGATAGGTGGGTTGGTAGTAGAAAGTTATACCTAGAAGATGGGGTATACTATGAGACAACGCGATTTTCTATGTAACACATGCCGCGGGTAGACGCCCGTGTGAAGTGTAATGTGTGCGGCATATCCCCCGGAGTGTGTAGTACGACACTACGGGTTTCTCTCCACTTCGTACGACTATCTTTCTCCGTCTCTCTGTACGCGATTCCCGCATCTCTTTACATCCTCTTCTCTCTCTCTGGCGTTCGCGCTTCACGTTTCACGCCAAAGTACGTAACTACACGTGTACTTACATAGACACAGGAGTATAATGACGCCGAGAGGCATGGCGCACATGTACCCTTTTCTCTCTTTCTCTCTCAGTCGCTCCCATCGCTCGCTCTCAGTCGCTCCCTCTCTGTTCTGTACTTCGGCTCGTTCTCCCGTTGCGCTGTTGTATATCTGCGGTGTGCGGTGTTGTGGCTGCAGTAACAGTGAGAGGGGCAGCGGGGAAA
Source organism: Buathra laborator (assembly GCA_934046635.1). NCBI lineage: Eukaryota > Metazoa > Arthropoda > Insecta > Hymenoptera > Ichneumonidae > Buathra > Buathra laborator. Next base: position 18,245,044 of record OW203892.1, read on the forward strand.
GCCCCATTGTGCACTCAGAACCTGCGAGCCCGCAGGTGTTTTCGCGGCAGCGGGCAAAAAAAAAAAAGGAAGAAGGAAAAACGCGGACTCAAGAGAGAAGGAGAAAGACAGAGGGCGAGAGGTCGGTTAATTAAAATCGTGCCTCGGCACTTCAACGGCTCGGTGGCTAGAGAATCGCGCACGTAAGAGACTGGGGAAGAGTGTACGCGAGCAAAAGAAATAAACAGCAAACACCGGTACACATTCGAGAGCCGCAAACAGAGATGAGATCTTTGTCATTTTTTACTGAGTATCGATATCTATCGTACAGAAAAAAAAAAAAAAAAAAATACCAAAAAAAATATTTTACCTGTTTACGAGACGAGAAGATATTAGTAGAATTAGAAAAAAAATTTTAATGGGTTGACATCAACAAGACAGAAAAAAAAAAATCATCAATTTTTTTGGAGTAGTTGCTTCGAAGTGATTATTCAATTTAATCTCAGCGCGATACAATTTAACGAGTCGGAGATTGAAGAGAATTCACTTTTATTTTTTTGCTCTCCTAATTCGTATAGTGTCCTTCCCTCTTTTTTTCCTTTCTTCGTCGACCCCATAGATTTTAGTCGTTAATGTTCCTCTTCATTCTTGTCTATTCATCGCCGTGACGAGAAAAAGAAAGAAAGACAGAGAGACGCATTAAGAATACAAAAGACACGATAAAAGAATCGAGCGGTCCGAGTATGAAGAAAAGTGAAAGATGGGTTCCCCGCGAAGTGGTTGTTGCCGTCAGTTGATGGCGAACGGTCGAGTCATTATTAATCCGTTAATCAAAGTCCTCTCGGGATATGTATTAGTCTACCCGAGAGGCGCAAACTCTGATTTGCCGGGGGAAGGATATATACACGACTCCGAAGCCTTTCGAAGAGTTATCGTCTGGCAAGGGATCCTCTTCGGCATCCACTACTTAATGCCTGATACATACCTTCTATTAGCTATATCTTTCGCTCGGACGTATATCGCCTCGAATCACCTCGTACACCGATATATATATATATATATATACCAAGAATAATATTCTCACCTCAAACTAACCACGTTATAGATCGACCATTATGTTTCTGTATATCTCCAGAGCCACTAACACGTGTCTCTCGACCCATTAATAGAATAGACCATAATGGCTTTGCCTCGTACGGGAAACTTCTTTCCCCGTATATGTCTGTGTGCACACGCGCGCGCGCGTTTCGCTATTAGAGGCTTAGTCTCCGTTATATTAGCGCTTGCGCTTTGTTGGATTATAACACCGCACACAATCTTGTTGTCTGGTAGTTTCGCGCTTGTGGATTTTGGCCTCGTAGACTAAACATCTACGGAGACGAGAGAAGGAGACAGATTCGCGGAGCCGTGAGAGAGTACCCACTTCCGCGGATTGCCCCGGAGGCAGAGCGAGACAAATGTGAAGTGGCGCGCAGGAGTGGGATTCGTGAATAGAGGCGAGAAAACAAGAACGATATGTAAGGCCAAAAGGTTGGATAGTATTCACAGTGCGGAAAACGAGAAGGATTCGGTGAAATATAACGTGCGCACTTCACAGCGTTCACTCGCGCAACTCTTACACACCGGGGTTAACGAGTTATTGTTACTACCGTTGTAGTAAAGAAAAAATGCCGAGTTATGTATGTATGTGTGTTTCATACAGCAGAGCTGCGTGGTTTACCGCGTCATTACCACCGGCTCATTCGTTAGCTCGGAAATAATTCTCGTGCACCTCTCTCTCTCTTTCTGTCTCTCTCTCTCTTTTGCAACCCCTTTCTCCGCGGACGATGTATTTGGCCCGGCAAACTAGAACAGGGAGGGCACACAGGGGCCATTCTCGACCGTAACGCGCCCACGAAATTGGCAGAGAATACAGAAACGCAATGGGGGAGGGTTAAAACATTCGCTACTGCATATTCCCTTTTGCCGCGTTGTGTGACACACATTTTTTTTAATGAGAGCCTCTCTCATCGCCCGGACCGAACGAGAGAATTAACTCACAGAACTACCGCCCTCTGGTACCCTCCGGCGACTCTACAACAACTGATAATTAATTGCGCGCTGCTAAATACACAGTTCGTTCCACAAAAAAAAAAAAGTGTAAAAAAAAATTACCTTGTAAAAGAAAAGCCGTCAAATTTTATTTGCGAAAGTACTTTTTTTTAAATCACTTTTCGAAAGATCGTTCCAAAAAATGAAAATGATGTTCGAATCTTCTGTATTTTGCGAAAAATATGTAAAAGATTATTTACTCGTATTTTCACGAAAGTTCGAACTGATGGCAATAGAATGTGTGTGGCCTACGTGTCCCTTGAACTCGAAGGATGAAAACTCGGAGAGATCCCGTAGATGCAGATGGATGCGAACGCGAACGTCTCGTCTCGCGCATACATGTGCAAACTCTCCGCAATGTTGGTTAGAGAAATTTCATGAAAACATGAAGTTTCCCGGAGGTCGCGATGCACGAGGAACGAGCGAGACAACCCGCGGGGAAGTAAGGTCGGGGTTGGGCGACGAGGAATGAGAAGGAACTGCGCGAAGTCTTGGCCTGTTCGCGTTCTCAGACATTATGTGCATCTTCTCATGCATAATACACAGGCTCTCAGGGCGGCGTCTACCGAATACATACATATATCCTTGCGAGTCTCTTCGCGCGCGAGGATAAAGGATATATAGAGCAACATACACGGAAAGAGAGAAAAATAGTACGATAGGAATGGCAAAGAATGAAAAGCGAACGAGGATAAAGAGATATAAGTAATATGTGAGAGTGAAAAAACAGGATAAAGGGCGACAGTACTGAATTCTTATGGTTCTCCTCGCTTCGAGGGATTTTCGCTTGTACGAACATACATCGAGAGATATCCCGTATGAAAAATCTTCGAGGTGACGTGTGTTCCCTCTCGTCTGGAGTGTTGCAACCATATATTCTTCTTTGCCCGGTCCCAGTTCCCCCGGTATATTTCTGCGGACGGGTGAGAAAGAAAGCGAGAAATATCCCATCTCTTCTTAGTTTCTTTCACGCTTTTGTGCTGCGACTAGAACCGGAGCCATCGCCACGAGAGATAAGAGGAAGGTATAGCGGAAAGGGAATGGTCGAAAGAAGGAAAAGTCAGCGAGTAATACAGACAGCAAGATAGAAGGAGGACACAAATGCAGAGATATAGAGTTGATGTTAGCCCACGGGACGTTTCTGTATTCCGTTGCCGAAGTCTCTTCGCTCTTCGCCTTGAATCGCGAGAGCATCGGAGTCGGCAGAAACGCCAGTAACCCGTATATATATATACACCTTTATGCATCTGGCTGTTGCCGGTGCTTCTGGTCTGTTCTCGGGTGTCCCCGAAGTCCCGGAGTTCGAAATAACATGCAAATCCGTAGGACGATGTACCCTGCCGTACACCGGTACCCCCGTCTTCTCCTCCCCTCGGCTACGGTCGGATATGACGTATGTACGCTATAACCGGGACATATATCCGTGCCACGTAGCTTGCCTTCCAACGCCATCGCTAACTCTGGGTTACTCCTCAACCCCCCTTCTGCATTGCCGATCCACGTCGACGAGTTCTGACCTCTTGTACACTGACACTGCTGAGTCTACACATACGAAAATGTATTCGACTTTTTCACAGACTAAAGTAATCAAAGTATCTATTTGATCTCTTTGATACGTCATTGATGTCTCGAAATCCCATTAAAATTTCGTGAAAAAACGTTCATTAGAATGATAACAATCGTAAATTAGAAAAAAAAAAAGATAACCGTAATGGTGTATGATGTGCAAATATGTAAGCGAACTTGTTCTACTTATGCGCAGACTAAAATAATATAAAGATCTATTTGATATACGATAAGTAATTGAATTCGCGAGTTTTCATTCAATTTCACAAAAAAAAAAAGGTTATTAGAAAGGTGATAGTCGTTAATAAAAAAATTTTTAAAACTTAATAGATATCGAAAATATTAAAGGAAAAAAGGAGTTCATTGATCGATGAGAAAAGTTTTTTAAAATGCGAGATTGAATTTCGAGAAGTTGTACTGTAGGTGCAGAGTGTACATAGAGGCGGCATGCAGAGATTCGCCTTTACCGTTATAGATTTGAAACTTGTGATACACGTATATCTATATATGTGTATATCTATGCATATATATGATGCATACAGTGTGTGTTTAAAGCTCGCAGCTGTATCTAGCAGAGCAGAGCCTCTCGCACGTGCTGTGTTAGTGTACGTCGTTCGTCTGCTCGTTCGCTTTACTCGCTCAGTGACTGGGCTATGTACTATAATATCTACGTTAGTATAGGGAGAAAACCCCTAGGTGTACCCAACCCTGCCGAGTGTATACGAGCGAGAAATCCAGGAACGTGGCAGCACCGGTGGCTTCCTATACTATACCGCCTCCTCCACCTCCGCATATGAATATTTCAATTCCACGAGAAATTCAGTGAACCTCGAAACCGGCGCAGTCAACCACCGCGCGGTCGACCCTATCCCACGTTACTACCTACATCTACCCTCCTATAACCCACCTATATCCCCGGTGGCTGTAGTCGCGTCGAGTTCCGTACTCCGAGAGAAACCAGATGGAGAGTGTGAGACTCCACAACTACTCCCTCCCCCCAACGTACTCCGATGCATGTACCCTCTGCACCGTACCCATCACTCTATGCCCGACGATCCTGGTGCACAAAACCGCGTTCACCGTGAAATCGATTTCCTCGAGGAATTTCCAAGATATGGCCTATATATATACGCCGGGACTTCGTTTTTCCATTGGTTCCATTTGCCGAAACTTTTTATTAGACTTTTTCGATTATTTTTAGAAGGGCATATTATTCACGAACGCGCGAAACGTTTTGGTGGCCAGAGATCATATTATGCGAAAAGTGTCTTGTTTTGAAATTTAATTACTTTCTATTGTAATTTAAAAATCATTAAGAAGGTATTGAATCTCTTGGAAATCTGCGTGTCACTTTATCGAAGTTCTCGATGGAAAACTAAAACCGCAGACACTAAAAAGCAGAATTAATATTTTGCGAAAAACGACCGTCTGAAAAGTGGTTGACCTGCAAAAAAAATTCAAATGATTTAACAGATTACGAAAAAGTCTCTGATGCAGTCGGCTAAACACTAATGAAAAAATTCAGCAACCACTTTTTATTCGGAGGTTTTTTGTAAAAATTTTATTTTGTTTTATTTTCTTAGTTTTTAATGGGTATTGGATATGTATTTTCCTTTGACCCGAAATTCCGTCAATCCTTGTCTCGGTCAGGTTGTTTAAATAACCTACCGACTATCACTGATAAATCCGAGCGCAACTGCCATGACGTCAGATTGGAATACGGATGGATTTTTTGTTAGTTTGTATTTTTTCATTACGATGTTTAAATCATTGTCCCGATCCGCGACTGAGCGGAACTTTATGGATGACCGGCTGAACGAATTAACAAAAAATTCGGTGTCGAACACTCGGCAAAAAATTCTAAATATTCTACCTGTGAGGCATTTTACGATCTGCTCAGTGGCTTAGATGATAGAAGGGCACGTATACGGAAGGGATAAATTCATGACAATGTCAAACGCATAACCGTTTCAGTCGGGTCTTAAAAATCATCTTATTCACAATATTCGTGAATAGCCGCATTAGTTTGGAAATAAACAGCTTTTGAATCAATATTGACCGCAAAAAAAAAAAAAAAATTGCGAGGTGTTTTCGAAATTGATCAAAAACACTTCGATTATCTCACATAAAATATCAAGAACACTCTTATTATCGCGACAAATTTGTCGAAAAAAATATACCTTTCGCTAATTCCCCGTACGAAATTCAACATGAAAAAAAAAAAAAAAGATGAAAGCCCAAAGATAGAAGCGCTTAATTTGGTCATGTTAAATATTCCCTGCGTTGCGGTATTACAGTTACGGTTGGGGCAAATTTTGCGTCTGGGAAATTCGTAAATTGAATTGAGAATGAGGTAAAGTCCGTAGGGTTTCTGTGCGCGGTTTATGGATGCTGGGGTGTCTCGTAAGAGAGGTTACGAGAGGGTTGTGAGAGATATAGCGGAGAGTAAAGAGAGGGAGAAAGAGCGAGAGAGGATTGAAGGAGCGTAGCAACGACAGCCGAGAGATACGTTGGCTGTTGAGGGTCGTAACCGCGCGAAACGTTTCCAGCAACCCTCGTGCACGCCGGGTTTCTATACTCGTCTCTCGTCGTCGTCGTCGTCGTCGTCGTCGAGGCGACGGGCAAGAGCCATCACCCCTCGAGCCTTTCGTTCCCGTTCTGTACAGTTGGCGGATGTGTTAGACTCGAGTCTCTCCGGAATCTTATCTCACTCCTGCTTATACCGTGTTCCCACTTTCGTCTTCGTTTCTCCCATTCTCTCTCTCGACGATCCAGTTTCTCGACACCTCCGCAGTCTCGACGTGACTCCGGGTATCAATCTCACCCCTAACACACCGACCTCGGAGGATGAGGAAGAGAACGACGGGCCCGCGCGCGCGCACGATCTCAACCCCCCCATGGAAACGTCGTGTTGCCACTTCATTACCTCGTGCCGGTGTGGCTCAGGGGGAAGCAAGACGAGAGGAACATTGAGCCGAGGGTATGACGAGGAGCGTCGAAAAGCTTGTAGAACCGTAAGAGACGAAGATGCCGAAGAAGCAACGAAGCTTCATATACACTGTATATAGGTACACACTCGGGAATGAAAAGGGAGATAGAAGTTTGCCACCGCTGGCTTTCTATACAATGCCTGTTACGCTCACACTCGCATCATCATTTCACATACGTATGCGTGTACTTCCTTGCTCTCGTCTTTCTCGCACCCCTTCTCTCACTTGCCAACGTTCTCCCCTCGCACCTATTTCATTCGCTGTACCTCCACCTCGGAGTCTTCGTGTCTCCGAAGCTCTTGTCGCGGATAGGAGGAGAGAGCCGACGACAAACTTCCGTGGCGTCGCACGGTCTCAATTTAATTTCCATTAATCTCATCGAGGTCCCGGCGGAGAAGAAGCCGGTGAACGGTAGGGTTTGCTTGGATCCTTCGAGAAAGTAAGGAGTGGAAGGACATAGAGATATGCGCGTTGGGTGATGCCGAAGGAGATGGAAAGATGCTGCGGGAGAAGAGATGAGGACAGAGAGTGAGAGAGTTTGTTGGGTTAGTACCGGCTGTGCAAATGCGGATTCGCGTCTCTCACCATCCTCCATCAATCCCCCCTTTACCCTACGAAGATACAGAGCAGCCTCCGTCGCGCAAGCAGAAGAGGCAACTAGAAACGGGAATGGGCTGTTTCTCGCCTCGTCTCTCAAGACCCGAACGACTCGAGCGCCGATTTAGCATGTCTCCCGGGGAATTAACCAGGGAAGAGCCTCGTGTCTGACACACGAAAAATCTCTCCGCTTGTTGGAGTATCGAGCAAAAAGACAAAGCGAGGGAAACGAGAGGACGATAGGTCTTTAATGAAATATCGAACTTGTTTGATCATCGAACCGCGTGTTATCATTTCTTCTTTTTTTCACATACCGATAAAATTTGCTTAATCATCGAAATAAATGTCTCGTGTACAATTCCATTATGCGATGTGTTATCATTAATTTTTCAAACATTGGCACAATATGCTCGATCATTGGAATGAAAAAAAAAAAAAGTTTTGGTGTACAATTCCATTAGTCACTAGAGCTCTGATATCTAGCGAATTTTATTTTTATGCCCTGTTAGCCAATATCGCGTATGGATATTAATGTTTTCCTCATTTGCGCAAGAAATAGAAACTCAAATACGATCTTTTTTTCTTCTTTAGACACTATAGAGGTGTGAATAATCCTTACTTAACTACTATCAATAGTTCTCTCTTTTTGAACTTTATTTGTCGAGCAAATGGTGTCCCTCTCTCGTTTCTCGAGTCATGCGTATGACGAGTGATCTGTCTTTTTCCCTCGTGTCTCGAAGTCATATCTATTATGTATGCATATATAGTTAGGGCTCCACTTCGAAGCGTTTCGGTTCATTTAAGATTCCCGGATATATATATCGTCGTCGACGACGAGAGAGGTATGTCTCAAGAGTGCAAACATAGTTTTTCTTTTTTTCGTTCCTAAAATATAGTCTCAACGACCATAAAATCAATATTGAGGCAAGTGTATTAGTGTGTGAATTCTTCGTATTGTGCGCGATAGTACGCGTCCCCTCTTAATTTATACACTCGGCTAATTTTCAACGACTGTGTCGATACTTGTTGCATTATTATACTTTTGACTTTGATAACGAAATGAGAAAAAAAACATCGTGTCGAAAACGTACAAACAAATAATATACGCGGCGATATATGATAAACCGACAAGTTCGTCGGAACATATTGTCTGAACGTCATCAATCACCGCTCGCGTCGTAACCGAAACGAAACTCGCACGAGGACGTTGAGTCGAAACAATTTTTTTTCTTCCACATTCTTGGACTTTAAACGCTCCGCCGATTGCCATGCTATTTTTTTTCTTCTTGTTTTCAGTCTCTTATTATTTCCTTGTTTTACGAGCGCCGCGTACGTGTTTCCACGGTTCCGACGATAAACTCTGCGTCCCACGAAGTCGAAAGGCGTATTATCGATCCTCGTAAACGAGAAAAAAAGGGAAGGAAACTGAAAAAAAAAAAAAAAGAAACCAGCAAACTAAAATACGAAGCCCGCTTCGGCTGACGATCGTTAAATCGTCCGAGACGACCCGTTACCCCGGAGGCTATCAGCGCGTGCAGCACCCAGCTATGTACGAGCTGCTGCTGCTGCCGCGTTTACGCAATCACTCCATGCGTGTAAATGTGTATGAATTCGTGGACGCGTGTGGACGTGCCGAGTAATCCGAACCGGAGAGTCGTAGTTTTCACAATTTTTAACGCCGTTAGTATTCCCCCTTTCGTATTCCCCTCTTTCGTATCCACCGACAAAAATGCTTCAATAATGAGTCCACTTATCGAATTAATGAGGACAATTATAGCTCCCCGAAAAAAAAAAAAAATCTATAACAACGCCAAACGTTCCATTTGTATTTTGCTTCGCTAGACTCCTAAATCAGTATTCATTATCAGCCACAATTTACTTCGAATTTCGTGGATATGTGGATATCGCATATTCAGTTCATTTTGCAGTCAAATATAATATTCCCGATTAAAAAAACTCGTTAAAATATTTATTAAAAATAGACTTGAAAAAGTTAAAGAATGCTCGACCCGACAAGTCCGTCGAACAGTCTCCACGAATCGCGCAAAAAAAATCTCTATTTTAACACGCGAAAGTGAAAAAAAAAAAAAAAGTCGTGTTCTTGCAAAAATTTCGATTGAGGGATATTGTGAAGTCAAGGGATTGTCGAGAGCTCAACTCGATTTTTACGCTCCCTCTCGCCCGGTTATATATACATATAGTATAGTATATACAGAGCCCACGATAGGTACAAAACGAATATTTCCCGTAGCTCACGCTGAAAGCAATAAACGGACGTTACAAGGGTGGATTTTTATTGGGCAGGGGATGGTTGATGTTTCGTCGAGAGTCTCGACAAAAGAAGGATCCTCGAAAGGGCGCGCCGGTCCTCGACCATAGCCAGGCTTATTATTATTGACAGTGTAGAGGGTTGAAAAGGGGCCGGTGGCCATCAACAGCACAGATTTTTCGAGGGTTTTTGGGTCCCCCAATCTCCCCATCTCCGTCTCTCGTTAAGCATCGTAGCGCGTCAGTGGGGTACAAATTTTTTTTTCCCCTATCGTAAAAATTCAACCGAAAGTAATTATTATATGAGTTGAGACAAGTTAATGACTCGGAACGTGAGAGGGTTTCGCCATTCCCAATCCCATAAAGCAGGTCAATAAAAAAAAAAATAAAAAAAATAAAAATCAAAAGTTTGTATTACCAATTTAATTCGCACGCGCGAACATTCAACGATCCTCGTATAAATAGCCTGAAATATACGACGGTCTCTTCGTAGTTGAAAGCTACGGATACATATAGAAAGTATCTTATCGCGAGGATCAAATACCAATCGAGTGTAAACACTTATTACTCGCGATTTCTCATCGTCGTATGAAAAGCACGTGAGAGCGCGAGACTCTGCTCAGACTTGATTCAAAATCTTTGGCTTATCGATATGCAATTAATCATCTTCGATGTTATTTGATCGCAACGAATAATCTGTGCAAACTCTTCACACTGCACTGTATTATAGTTTATCTGTATATCCACGTGTTTGGGTGCGTGTGCCTCCGTGTGCGTATGCGTTCCGAAAGATAAATTAACCATTACTGGTATGCGTACAAAATCCATACAAAGATAAACTCGTCGTAATATGACTCGACGTGAAACGCTCCCCGCTCATCCATAAGAGAGGGTTAAAAATAATGATGAGAGTATAATACAAAAAAGTGCGAGGGAACGTACGAAAGGGTGGGAAGGAGGAGGGGGGTGTGACGAGAGAGAGAATAATAAATCTGGGTAGTGAATCTCGTGTGGAATTATATTATACATGGTTGGTAGGTTCCGCAGGGGTAGAGTGTGCGGTTCGACGAACGAGGGAAGAGTCGAATCCACCCTTCCTTTTCTGTGTTTTTTTTTTCTTCTCTCCGTCTATCCCGCGATCCTTTAGCGCTCGTCTCGTCTCACTCGCTGACGCAAATAGACGCGCGCAACGAAACGCGATACCGTACAGTATATTCGTATCCATTACGTCTTTCAACCCCTCGTGTTGCGCGCGTGACGTGTGTCCGGGACACGGGGTTGGAAGGATGAAAATGACGAGTCATCTGCCGTGTTTCGACCCCCTCCCCCCCCCCCCCCACAATCTTCTTGTGTCCGCAAACACTGCATGACAGGATATATCTCCCTACTCGATACGTTGGTCTCTCGGCTCACTTGAACGGATACCGAGTGGAATGAGAGCGGCTCACGGTCAAACTACCCCTGGATAACAGCGCTCTCGAGAGGACGAAGAGAATCGGTTTAATATGTTGAAAACCCCGAGGGACCCCGAAGGGTTGCTTTCCTTATACATTGTACAGTAAAATAGAAATTGCCGTACGGAATATAAAATGTACATACAGTTTGTAGGAATTGGTCAGCTTTTATTTATTTTGCACATACTATCAGAAATATTTCTATGTTGGTTTCTCCTCGGTAAATTTGTCCTGTTTTCTGTACTACGGCAAACATTAGAAACCGCTGTAAGGATAAACTCGCTATGCAGACCTTACGGGGTAACGTTTACCCCGAACCCCATTTGCCACCGTCCCTTCTCACTTCGCTACTTTTTATTTATATTCGAGGAACTCACGAGGATTCTCTTCCCTGATAATCGTCAGCGCTGAGAACTCTCGCGGAGGCCGCGCGTCGTATAACTCGATGAATGATGACAAAGGGGAATAAAAAAAAATTAGTCTCGGGAGAACCTCGAGGCAGAATGGCTCGAAAATTGCCGAGAAGTCCAATTGATTTCCTCGGGGCGTTTCATAGCCGCGGCTTCGTGGTGTGTCGGTAGCTGCTCCTTCGTGTGGTATATGTACAGACAGTCCCGTGGATATACACTGACCGAGACTTCGAAGAAGACAATTAAACTCGTACGATCAAACCGCTCGTCACTTTCGCCGAGATGAAGTTTTTTTTTTTCGCTCGACGACACACATGCGCCTTTGCTCGACAAGACGTACGATAATATTCGTCAGTGTCCCGAACCACTTGTGCGCGCGATCCTTTCCGAGCTATTTTAATTGGACGTACTCCGTGAATTCGCATCGGAATCTCACCAATTTTCGAATGGGGCGTTTCGGAAGCTTTTTTTTTTGTTTCAATAAAATTGCAATAAAAGAAAGTCGACGTTGTAAATTACGGTTCGCGGTAGTCGCCGAGTCGTGCGAGAATTGCGACCTGTTTCTTTTTTGTATCCTTTCTCGCAGTTAAACTTCATCGGAGTCGATGAAGGGCATCGTTTTTTTTCTTCACCTCAAAAGTAGCAGAAAGACATCACTTGGAAAGTATTTTAATCGATACCCCGTCAATTATTGGCAATCAATTATCGAGACATCCTTACGAAAGTTACTTTTCTACTGTCGACTAATCTCGGTCTCCGCATTGAGTGGATTTAACCCTCGGATGCTTCGATTCTTCATCGGGGAAAGTACAAGAGACCCCTACGGCCGCAACCCTCACTCGCGATGCTCCCGTGCAAACGCTATCGATTAATTATCCGCTGACGCCCCTCGAGAGAAGAAAAAAAGTCAAGAGTTCGATACAGAGTGGAGAGTGTAAAGAAAAAAAAAAAAGAAGAAAAACGACGGAAAGAAGAAAGAATAGACGCCGAGGTTCGAGCGTTGGAGCGCGATACACAGAAGTGTATTGGTGTTACCTTATACAAGTAGCCGTAAACTACCCTCGCGGGATTTGTAGCGTAGAAGCGAGAAAATAGAGAGACCTGTCGAGAGACTTTTTTTTTTACGACGCTACTCTCTTTTCTACTCGAAAAATCGATCTGCCTCTTCAAGCAGCTTACGTGTTGGGATATAAAAACCTCGATGCGCGCACATATGCACCGATCGAAAAATCTATACACCCCTCTGAATTTACCCCCTCGACTCGATGTATTATACGGCTCTTCATAAATATATCCAGAGCACATGGTTAGTCAAGCTTTTCGCATGGATGTCTCATTGTTATTAATGATCGTGCATCACCTGTCGTCATAGTTTCGTGTTCATAAGCACGACGCATACATTGCGAAGAATATACATTACCAACCGAAGCTTAATTCACCCCCTCGTATAATGATTTTCAATTAGGAACAACGGGAAAGCTTAGCCATGCGAGCATAGCTCGCAAAGTCGCTTAAGCAAATTTCTGATATTATACGTACCAGAATGGACCTTCCCTTTCCCTTTGCTCTATCTATCTATCTATCTATCTATAATCTATCTGTCTCTTCCTCATGTTCCTGTTGCGAACTACCCGTCGTTTCGTGGTGGGTCAGCAACAACGGATCTGACCTGAGGGGGTGGACGGGGGGTTGGACGAGACACAGTAGGGCTACACGAGGGTACATCAGTGAGAGGATAGTGGGTTGGTCGTAGCCTCATCGTTGGTGGCCGGGCCGGTTGGCTGATGGGCTGGCTAGCCTCCGATGCCTTGCTGGAACGGGGTAACACGGGATCGCGTGTTGAACATACACACAGTTAGCACGGGGTGGACGAGGGTACGCGGGTAATGTCGGCCCAGCGGATATTGGCAAGGGTTGGTCGTTGGTAATAGCTCCCCTCCTCCTCCCCCTTTCTGCTGTCCTTCTCTCAACCGATCTATCCATACAGACCATATATTTCTATCTCGCTTCGATTTAACATCAAGGTACGCACTATACGATGGCCTCTATACATTATTTGCCATCTCGCTTTCGAGCTCTCAATACCAATGATTTCCACCATCCTCGTTCACCTTGTTGCTATCCCACTTCCTTCACCGTTGTATCTCCGACTCGCTTCGACCCTCGAGGCTCTCCACTAGCGTGGAGGTACTCACTGCAGTATCTCTTGTCGTTCTCCGTCGCACTTTCATCCCCTTCGAGCATCAACGGCAGAGGCAGCAGGCACCAGCCACTTTCTCCTCCCTAGTCGCGTTAACCCTTCTCTGCACCCCCTCGTGATTGTATCAACAGCCTCATCAGGCTCATCCCGGTAGTCCCGACGGTACTCGCTTTCCCACCTACCGCATCTCGGCACCTTCGAATCCGCTCAACCATCGACTCCTCCGGTTCAACCGACAATTCTACCGTATCGAATACATCATCCCCTGCGCCACTCGACGCGAAGAGCCCGGATAACAGATTCGTATGTTTTGTTATCAGCCACGTAAAAATGAAACATGTGTCAGAATTTATATCAAATGTATCTTTATATGTAATGGCAAAAGGTCTAAATGGGATATAAAGTAGACGTACCGTTAGTGGCCACTGTACCATTTATGGCCATTTTTATTATTACATTCTTCGAATTTTTTTTTTTTTCAAAACCGCATATTGATTCTTCGAAAGTTCTCATATAAATTCACCAAATGATCTACTCGAATATTTTTTTAATTCGATTATATTTTGTTTTATTGCTTCGAATGTGATGGCCACAATCGGACCTAAAGTTGCAAAAAACGGTACCTCTACCCTATATAGGTTAGTATAGATCCCCCTTCTGCGGCTTCTTCTCAAACAGGAAAACATCAACGAGATTAGGAACGCGTAGAAGCTTCAATTTTTCATGTTTCATTTCCCTTATTTGCTTGTTTGCGTTTCTATATTTAGTTTGCATTGGCTTCCTTCGTAATAATAGTTGCTTATACTTAGTTTCTTGATATCTCTTACGTATCTCTGTTATTACCTGTCCTTTGTTTATAGTTCTGATTGTTATTATCAACGTGACTGTTTCTTTTTTTTGGTTTTATTGGCTTTACTTTTACTTATTTTTTCGGATTCTTGTCCGTTATTGTACTTCTACTTCCGGTGTACTACGGATATTAACTCGTATGGTCTTCAAATATTACGATGTAAATCGATGTGTTGACTTTTCTTAGACGATTTCTTATTTTAGGTTTCAAACAATATTTTTATTCTATATACTTCATTTTCATGGGGTTTTAAATAATCGAAAAGAATAATGACGATAAAAGAGTTTCAATGAAACGGCAAGATAAACATAGACGATGTCTGAATCTGAAGGTTGTTATTCAAAATATATACGTTACGATCCATTTTATCTTCACGTGCATCTGTGTCTTCCTCTCGGTTTACTCGTCATCGCGGAACAGCATGTAAATTACCGAGGCGTTAAAAACACTTCTTTTCCTCATTCCGCAACGAAACTTTTATTATTTAACGACGCGGTCGTAAATATAGTAAACACGTCAGTGTTTCGTTTTGTTTTTTTTTTGGCTCATCGTATCTCCGCGCTTTTGTGAATGACGCGCGGGGGAGGGGGCGAAGGTGAAAATGGAATTTTCGAACCTACACGCCGCTCGTCGGCAGAGAGATCGGAGGGTGGAAACGAAGAGATGAGAAGATCGTTGGACGAAGCGAGAGCGATAAATCAATCCACCGCGTGGACGAGGGATCCACCGTAATCACCGTTGCCGGTGGGTTTGCTTTAATCGTTGTACACAGTACCAGAGCGCAAACCCCGGTTCCCCGCTTCCTGTCCCTCTTCATCTCTGCGTTATACATTTCGCTGCATCTTTATCTCGCTCAACGCACGTTCGATCTCTATCTGTCCTTATCGAACGATCATCGTACGGCTCTCTCCGTATGTGGGGTTCTCGCTGTTGCGCACTCATTCTCTCTTCAATCGGCTATCGCTCTCATTCGCGCGTACACATGCACTCCTTTATCCAATACCAATCTCACTCCGGCGGATTTTCGGCGTACCGAATTTGCATGACACGCACGAGGATCCGATCGAGCACGCGGCATCGCTGATTGAGAATTAACATAACTGCAACAATTATTAGCAAATTGGTATAACTCGTTTGCGCCGATGCGCACCGCTCCCTCGGCCCCCTATCTCTCAATGCCGAACTGCATATACTGCCGGGTGTATGTATGTGTTTCGGTGGATTGATGATATACGCGAATAAATGTACAGACGAGTCAAATTGTTTCTTTTTTTTTTTTTTTTTCATTCTTTTTTTTTTGCCATCACGACGAAGCTTGATGGGTCGCATAGCCACGAATTAATCGAACAGCGCTATAATACTATATTCAGTTCATCGAGAGGAGATAACTCGATTATTATTTTAATAATAATAAACGCGCCAGAGAGTCCTCCCATCTATAGCCGGATGTGAAAATCAGCGGGCAGAGGGAGAGTATCGTGTTATCGCGTCCGATGCACCACTTTAGTAGGCTGAACGTAACGAAAATTGCGTGCGAGAGGTGTATCCCCCTCCCTCCCTCCCTCCGGCCATCCCCCCTTCTCCCGGCTTTTCGCCGATCCACCTGTAATTCAATGATCGATGCATCAAAAATTTCTTTCACCGCCAACGTTAATGACTCCCGATGAAAATATACGTTCCGCAAGGTTAATTTTTCAAAATTCCGTGACACAATCCACCCTCGAATAACGAGAAATTCGGTCGAAGCAATTTTTATGAATACTTCTGGCGCCGGTATTAATTATCATCGATACCGAGTTTTATCGTTGAATTCGCTAAATGAAAAATAGCGTTCGATCAGCACATTCCAAATTACCTACATTCATTTTTTTATAGACTTTTTTGCGTATGATTACTAGTTGTTAGTTAGTAATCATAATCAAAGCGTCACGTTACTTTGCCGAATGTATGCTCGTTTGGTTGTGGGATCTTTCTCTCTTGTCTACAGTATAGTAATATCTACAGTCTCTCGGGTTGCCTCCCCTTCATTCCAATATTACGCTACGCTGCGAAGAATTAAAATCGATTTCGTGGCTCGGATTTGGTGGGATTGGGATTGGGGGGGGGGGGGGGGGGGGTGGTGGTGGTGGTGGTGACTATAGAGGAGGAGGTGGCATGTATCGCGGTAATATACTACACACAGGATAGAATCGATTTCGCGGCGGAACGAATCACAAATATTGAAACGACAACCAGCAACATGGCAAAAGCACACCGCTGTTCGATAGTCCGGGGCGTGTAGATGCTCATCCTCGTTTTCTGTTTGTGGAGATGATTAGCTTAACTAGACGTTATCGAAGCGTGTATTAGTGCCGATGTGTCGATCGATGATGATGATGATGATGATGATGATGATGATGATGATGATGATGATGCATTCGTGTGTTTCACTCGTTCTCTCTTTGCAACGAATGAGAATACAGCAGGGATATCGACTATAATACGCCGATTCGACACGAACATCATAGGGGAAGAGAATGGTCGGCTAATATAACTAGTATTATAACGAGATAGAGAACAGCATCGTAACTACCGTGGAATAACAGATACAAGCTTTAGGAAAACTTTTGGTTGCGATTGTATGTCGAAAACGATGCATCGAGGCACGCACGTGCGAATGCACGCAACGTTAAACCCACGCCAGGTACCGAGATCCTACCTACACGCTGCTAATGTGGCTGGACTGTTGTTGGACTAACACGAGCGCTCGCAGTTATGCAAAGCGGAAACGAAACGTCATTGACGAGTAGTCGGGCGTAAAGCCCGACGCGTTATACTATCGAATCCGACAACAGTAGTGTGTCACGTTCCACCACAGACCGTACTGACAGGGGACTTTTATCTCTTTCCCACTCTATACAAATCAAACGCTAATACTAATAACAATAATGAGTCGTTTGAAAGTTGTTAAATAGCATGTAAATTTAATCATACAGAATTATAGTATCCCCCGAGGGCTGGATGCTCTAAATAGCGTTGAATATACACGGTAGTCAGTTGAAACCATTTTTTTTTTCTTCCAAGACGAAACTCTGTAGTAAGTATTACATTAGGAGGGGAATAAATTATAGGTTTGTGATTAGCAGAAAAATCGATCGAATATAGCCATAAAACGGCGCGGGAAATTATGTGTTCTGACAATTTTTGTAAAAAGTGGCGATTTTCGATATTTTCAATTTTGCTTCCCGATGAATGTTCAGGATAATCAATCCGATTGATCCGATTTGTCCGATTGGATTGATTGATTCGTGTATTGAGCCGTATTTTCCATTGATTCTACTATTCATAAAACATTATAGTATATTTCTTTTGGAATTTCAAATAAGTCAAATAAAATCGTCAAGAAGTCGAAAATAAATATTTTAATTTAATAAAAAATAGAAGAAAAGTCGGAAATTTTTTTAAATCAGAGTAATAAATAACAAATGTTCGCAATTCATTAAAAAATAATGTTTGCACTCACGGAAACAGGCTATCCAGTTGACAATTTTAAGGGTTGTTTTTTAAATAAAAAATCAGCCGTCAACCGACACTATTCTTATGCTTGTTTTTATAAATGTGCCGTATTTTTCTCTCAATTTATCGACCGATTCCCTTGTTCTTCAATTAATTCTTTCCTCATAGACTTCATTTATGAAGGGACAGTGGGTCGGTACCTCTTATGTGGTGCTCAGCAGGTCAACATTTTTTCAATACATGCAAAGCTATTTCCGATTACGTTGAACTTAGGAGTTCAATTTCTACTTTTCACCTCGGTCTTCTATATCGACTCCGTCAAGAGGGTACTTTCCAATGAAGGCTTTAATTAATAAAGTGTAGAAAATTGAATGCAAAGAACAATAAGCGATTGTGAGAAAAAGAGTGAAAAAGAGATGGGCAGCAGGAGGGAAGTGAAGGGGGTGGGGTGGGGTAGAGAGGAGAGTTTGACGTATAATAATTAAAAACTGAAGTGCGACGGTACTATATAAAGATTGAACTTTATTGTCTAGCTTGAGCGCTTTTCCCCTCGGTGTGCTGTGGCAGCGTCGGGTGCCCGGCCACTTTTCATGAATAAAGAAATTCTCGTCTAGCCTCAAGAAAAGTCTGGTCACGGAGGGAGAGACGTTCGCGAAAGAGAAAATGGCAAAATGAGAGGCAAAGAATGAAAAGTGCAGTGGGAGAGCTGGTTACAAACGAAGCTACGGTAGTTGAGCTATTTGGTGAGAGGAGGAAAGAAAATAAAGGGAAAGGGGGTGGGGGGGTGGGGGGTTAGACCGAGGTTGGTCCAAGAGAGGATAAAGAGGAAAAACTGGCACGTCGAACGTGGTACAAACGAGAATGAAAGAAAGAGCACGAAGCAGAGAGTGAAGTAAACAACGAGTAAAAGTGAGATCGAGAAACTCGGCAGTAGAGCCGGGGAAATTAAGGCAGACGTTTTGAAAACTTAATTACCTGTGTAGGCTCTATTAATTAATTTTCCTCGATTTCCCGGCTCCGGTCTTTTCCCAGCGAGGGAGCCCGGTAGCTCTCTCACCCTTCATCTCTCCCAGTGGAAGAGCTCACCAGCAGTGTAGAAGCTCTTCGTTGGTCGAGTAAGAGAGGGTTGTACGAGCACCGAGCTCCTCCACTCTGCTCAGAGAGCTCCGGCGTTGCCGAGGGTGGCGCGTAATTCCCGCGGCATTATTCCTGGCACGTCTGGCACCGGGAGCCCCTATATTTTCCAATCCCCGTCCGCTACCGCCACTATCACCACCACGTGAGACCTTTGTTCCTCATTTACTTTTTATCCTCGGCAGAAGCGGCAAATCCCATCCCCCCTCCCTCCCAGCCAGAGTTCTTTCCCATCTTCGTCACACTCGCTCTTTTTCGCTTTCATCCTCGCATTCTCTTTTCTCTCGTTCCATCGTAGCTTATTCTCTCTCTGCTTTTTTCCTCACTCTCACTTCCAACCCCTCGTCATGGCCCTTTTATATAAAACACAGTCACACACAGTCGTACATACACGTATATATGTCTATAGTATATATTTCATGGTCTTTCGCTCGCTCCAAGAGACTTTAACCACTCTTCTTCCTCCGACTATACTACATATAGTACGTTCCAACCTCTATCTCTCAGCTCTTTTCCATTATACATATACTCACCCTCTTTCGTTTCCCCTTCTACGTTCCGCCCACGAGACTCGCGAAGCACTTGTTCGCCCCGGCCCCAATGTCTCTTCGCTCTTTCTACGTGGACGGAAAATCGAGTATGTAGTAGTAGCTAGTGGTAGTGAAGTGCGAGTAGAGCGCGCCCACCGACTTCGTAGTGTATAGAAGAGAGGAGACGCGAAACGAGAAGAGAAGCGAAAGAGGATGGGTAGCCGAGGGTGGTTGGATGGTTACGTTGGGTACGTGAATTCGCGAGTGTGCACCCAGGACGCCCTCATCTTTTCCACCGCCCGTTCCATTCCACTCAAACTCCGCCCCTCGTTTCGCTCTTCCACGTCCGACACTCTCTCAGCATCCCTCTATCTTTTACCTTCATCCCTTCCTTATTCACTCTCTTGCTCAATCTTTCCCTCTTATGCTTTGCCAGCAGCAACTTTTCAACATCCCCAAACCCTCCCCTCCCCCCTGTCTCTCTCCTTTTTGCAATCCTCTCGTTTCTTCAATCCTCCTCCGCTCGCCCCATCCTCTCGTGGACTCTTTTCGCGTCGGTGGATCTCTCTCACGACCCTTATTTCCCTAAAATCTCAAGGGATTTTGGGGGATCGAGCGAGCACTTTCCTAGGGGGAATATTATGAGATTGCGAGAAGTTTTCACTCCACCGTTTCACTCACTATCCACTCGGCTATCCCCTGCTAACTCGCACACTCGTACAATCTTTCTTTCTTTCTATCTCGTATTCCGCAGCCTTCTCCCATCTTCGACGCGATGTTTTTTTTTTTTCGCCCTCGGTCTCTTCATCCTCCCCCTATATCCCTTTGTCACCCTCGACCAAACTCTCTTCACGACGAGTTTCTTTTCCTCGTCGGAGCAGCAATGACAGTAGAACGCGACAGGGGTTGCTTCAACCCCTGGTTTATAACGACGATGCTCGCCTCGTTACTCCCGGAAGTCCAGATGTTGTTTTTATATCGATTTCCTCCTCGTCGAACTACGGAGTCTTTATCGAAGCTATATCTTCCTCTTTCATACTCCCCGCCCTATCTTAGCTCTCTATTTCCCCTGTTATTTCTCAACGGATTCAATCTCTTCGAGATGGAGGCGATACACTTTTATATATTACTTTAGTAGATCGACGAGAGCTGATAGGGTGAGACCGTGAAAATCTTCGTTGAGGGCCGTTGACGGGAAACGATCGATCTTATACTCATGTTTTTTTTTTTATAAGAATCAGGGGACATACGTGAATAATGATACAAAGTGGTAACCCAGCAGCGTAACTCAGTGCATCATCTACTATCCATTAGCGTCAACAATTTCTATCAATCTTCTAATCGCCTAAACAGTACAAACGTATTTGAATTGCGCGCGCTTCTCGAGAGTTTGTAGGGTACGTGACGCAAAATGGCGCTTTCTAGAATCAATAAGTGGGGAGTCGAGAAAACCCAATAAAATCATTAATAAATCGAAATAAATATATCTCGGAACCCATGTGGACAACAAAAAAAAGATTAAAAATCTTAAAAAAAAAACCTTCATTTTTTCATAACTTATACGATTTTCAACGGCACAAATAGAAAATAAAGTATGTGACATAAATCCTTGAAATACAAAACCAGTCAGTTAATATAGTGTAAGATAACAATAAAAATGTTCAAAAAGACATCAGTTACGGCAAAGAGCTGACAATAAATCCTGAGAGTCGTTGACAGAGTATCATCGTATATAAAACAAAAAGGGAGACCAATGGTATCGGTATCGACAGTCGAATACCAGCGATACATGTAGTTGCAATAGTATAAACTAGTATTAGTAGTGTAGGGTCGAGTTAAATGCGAAAACACGCGTATCCACAGCCACAAGTGCCCTCCAGCATCCAGCGTCATCGCTAATACCGGGCTCTGGGTACCAACTGCAACACTATCTATACAGTGCCTATATACTCTGTTAGTACAGAGAAACAGTGTGTATGTACGGCTCGTTGGAATCCCGACGACCTCTCTGTATAGTTGGTGTGAATTTGCTTTCTCTCTTTCAGCGAGAAACTCCCTCGGTTCCTCGTGCTCTGTTGCTCCCGTTAAGCTTCCCCCTGATGCTCTCTCGCTTGTCGAGTAACCCTCTCACACCATCCAATATAACAGCCCGAGCCGGTATCTCTCCAACCCCGCGCGCCACGCCGACGCTCTCGACTCTACGCTCGCTGAAACTTTCAGTAATTACAGTAATTAGTCCAATTAACGGACTCGCTCGAGCGCTCCGACGCCACGGCCGCACACGGACTAGCATCCCCCTCTTTTCCCCCCGAAGGCAACCGAGACCCCCTCGTCGACCGACGAACGAGAGAACGGATGCCGCATCCCCTCGACATATACCGCGATATACAGTATCTCACCGAGCAACCCTCCGATCTACCGCCCCCTTTTCCCTTACCCACTCACAACTATATGTACTTCTCCTCTGGCTCGTTGCCGACATCAGCAGCAACGGCAGTGGCTGCAGTTACCACCCTGTGTGTCTGTGTACGCTCAACCCTTTCCACTACGACTGGTTAAGGCCGTCTCTATTCTCGTGGGCTGCCACTCTCTTTCATCCCTTTCCCCACTTTACCTCGGGCACAGCGCAACAGAAACATGTATACGCAGCGAACGATGAACCTACGCGAATCTAACGACTCTTATATTCCGTTGGGTAAAGGTGTTGGGCTGAGGATACTCCTGGCGCATTTTACGTTCGTTCGCGTTTCCTCTGCATGCGACCCTCCCCAACCGCCAACTGGTGCTACCATCGCGGGATTCGCCGTGTATATTTTAGCTCGCATAAAACGTATTCACTTGCTTCTACATCCCGCGTACTGGAGCATTATTGCGTGTGGAAGCGTGCGAGTTTGTTCTGAGTTTCTGTAAATACGTTTCTGCGCTTTACTTATATATCTAATGCGGACGACGTTGTATTTCACAGCGCGCAATGTTCCGTAATGCGTTTTGTAGAAATAGAACTGTGTGTGTGTGAGTGCAGAACGTCCTGAATTATACTCAACGCGACAGAAGGATTGTTAGAAGTGGAGGAAGCGGAAGGAGGAAAAGAGAGATGGGGTGCATGAAGTTGAACGCAAGGGAGGTTTAGACGGGGTCGCATTGCCATTAACACCTCGTCGCTTCGTGCTCGAGCGAGAAGGCATGAGAAAGGCAGCAGCATGGTGTACTTCAAACAAATTAAGCGACGTACTAATTGCGTTACTGCTGCCGCGCCAAAATCCTTACTACCCCATCACCGTGACGCCGAAGAGTCTTTCGAGACGAGGAACGACGACAACGTCCCCGACGTACTTCAACCCCTATTTTGCTTCGGCTCACATAACTCGTCGAATGGGTTGAAGCGTTGCTGTGAATAAAATGAACATACCGGAGTCAAAAAACATTACAACTCCGTCCGATTGTTGTGCCAATTAGTTATTAAATATTAGACTCGATACTCTCAATGCTATCCAGTTACCGAGATAAATAACAATGCTAATTGTAAAATAATGATACTGAAGCCAAATAATTACTTTACAGACCAATTATTTTATAATTCATATTATTCTTATGTATTGTATAACATTTTAAAAAATTAATTATTTATTTAATTATTTACAATTTTTTAAAAAAGTATCAATGTACGATGATAGTATAAGAAAAATCGGAGGTGCGAGCAGAGTGCATCGAGAAATCAATAGCCCGCTTCTCGGTTGATATCGGGAGATAGAATCATTCGTGTTATGTTGCTGTCTGCGCGCATCTAAAACTAGTCAACAATAGAGACAAAATGGTTTCGCTCGCGCCACGAACGTGCGTCGGATGAGTACTGATGGACAGCGGCATATCAATCGCGAGAGCGCTATATCCGGCGGGCCATCGCCACGGGCTATGCTTAATGGAATCGGAGCTGACGAGGTGGTTTACGGCCGCGTTCACACGCGAATCATTTCCGTCGTTCGCCGAGCGGATGGACGAACGAGCAAAAGCGATAGCTGTAGAGGGGTGCGCTGCTCTCTCGTCTCTCCAATCGCTTCTTGTCGACGATCAAACCCGAACCACCCTCAACTGGCGATGCGGTATGGGGTCCGGCACTACGACCCCGAACGACTAGCACCTCTCGGCCACATCACTGCCGGCGATTCAGACTCGCGTCGAGCGATTCAGCCTCTCGCTATTCGTGGCCAACGAGTTTAATTTACCAACATTGAGCTCTATAGATCAGACGAACTTGCGGAATTATCCAATGTGCACTGCGTCAATCACTTTATGACGGAAGTGAGCAATGGGCAATGAGTTAAAAAAATCAATTGGACAGCATTTAAGGAAATATCTTTTTCTGCGGTTAAAGTTAGGATTTTTAAAATTTTATTTTAAAAACATTAATTTTTAGTATTATTCGACCCGAACGTATCTTTTATTTATCTGTTCAGAAATATTGCCGTAAACGATACTCGAGAAGAATAATCTACAACGATTTTTCAGGATTTAAAATCTCTGTGAAGTTGTATTGAAATGGGTTTTCTCTAAATTTCTTATTCAAGTTTCATCCCTTGTATCTCCGAAAGGCGGGTGCCCCGTGGGATTTTTTATTTTTTTTTATTTTTCATGCGGTGTAAAATTCTGCGAGTCTTCGCTGCGATCTCCGCTGTTTATGTTTCCCAAAAGCGAGATAAAAACTCGAGTCATCCACGCGACTAATATTCCAGCGGTGTTGTTTCCACAACGCGCAACTTCGTTGTTCTCTTCTCTCCTCGACCGCAGCGTCGACCAAATTCTCCTCTCCGCTTTATACTTGTTCGTTCGGTCTCAACTTTCTGTCTTTCTCCGGCGAATTCTGCTCTCGCTCTCTCGCGGCACCCTCGCCTCATTTCGAATTCCCCGAATACGCGGTCTCTCAGCCGGCATAAGAAATCCGCGAGGCTCGCTCGTATATTTTAATCAAGACCCCCGTGTCCCTCCCTCTCCTCTTCCCTTGCCGCTTCTTTTCTTCGCTCTTTTGGCCTCATCCCTTTTCTTCCAGCGGCTCTCCTCACCGTCACTCGCATTTCCTGCTATGCCTGCTCTCGCCACGATCTTTATTCCTCTTTCGTTTGTCGTGCCTCAAACGAGCTCGATAGAGCAAGAAAGACGAGGAGAGTAGAGGTTGGACTTTTAAAAAGAAAAAGGAATAAAAAAAAAAAAAAAAACGAAGAAAAACGAAGAAAGAAGAACGCCCAAGCGTGAGAGGCGGAAAGAGGAGGAAGGAGTTACGCCAACCCGAGGTCGGGATAAAAAGAGCTGAATAACTCCGGGATAAAAGCAGAATAAATCTTTTTATTATCCCTCCTTTCCTCTGCCCCATGCCCCAACGTCGCATTGCCTTGCAGCCACCGGTAACGGCCCTCTCCCACCGGCAAAAGCAACGGCAGCAGCACGTTTCTCCTGTACCCTATTCCATTTTTACCTAACCCGCCTCTAATCTCTTCGTCTCTACTCTTCTCGACTCGCTTCGGGACCTCTCGACCGTCTCTTATCTGTGCTTTTCTCGCTCTCGAATCTCTTTGTACCTCGAAAAAAAAAAAAAAAGATTTCTACGCCTGCGCGGAGACTATGATATTAAGATTTCCGTAAATAATTCCGTAATCGTCATATAAATTGTATAAATTTACAATACTGCGAGATGATAATACCTTAAAGAATGGACCAATAAAGCGCGTAGTTGAAGACCTTCAGCCAAACGGAATTAATATTAGGAAAATTCAATCGAAAAATCATAAATCGCCCGATATGCATTAACCGGAAATTTGCCTTTTGATATCCAATAATTTTTTTTCTCTTGAGACATTTATTCGACACCGCGTAAAAAAAAAAAAAAAAAAAAGAGAACTAATATTTACCATCACAAATTTTGTTTTTGCACCTGCATCGCAATTTATGTAATTGGACATCGCTGCATCCTCATTTTCTCGTCTCTTATTATTTTGATTACTATTATTATTATTATTGTTATTATTGTTATGCATGTCTTGCGTGACTCATTAAAATTAATATGTCAAAAAAGTATATCCCTCTCGCTTGAGTCCCGAAGGTATATATCGCTACGATGATTGCAAATTGCACACACACGGCATAGTGTATACGCGATGGGTCCCAGAAGCCCACAAAGAGCCGAATGATGGGCCGTTTCTTTTCTTTCTCCCCGGGGCGCGGGTACACATGTAAGCGTTCGGTTCGGCATCAACGTCGAACGTTCAAACGAGAAGGCGAACCGCTAACGCTCTTCCGGAGTGAGCCATTAACGATCGTGAACAAGGAATAACGAAAGGGAAGGGGAGATGAAGAAGGCGGGTGCGAGGGAGAATCTTCGAAGATCCGGTCTTCTTCTTGTGTTCGGCTTTTTAGCACCCCAACGTATCTCGTCGATGAGCCGGAGGAGTAATAATAAAAGAAAGTAGATGGAAAGAGGTTATAAGATAAAACGAGCAAACCAGAGTGCCTCGTAACGAAGAAAGGGAAAAAGAAGTAGATACGTGCCATTAAAAATGAGCACCGAATTAGGGATCCTTAGGAAAGGCACCCAGAAGCACGAGAGGTAGACGAAAAAGCGTTCTTTATGCGCATGCGCTCTCGTTATAGCTATACAACCGGAAAGCGGAGAAGTGGTCTCTGCGCGGGTTGTAGTACGCCAACCCCGCCGGGTAATAACGGAACGATACCGTGGGCCACGTTTCATTTAGCAAATTGGCAATAAATGGCGATGGCCATTGCGCTCAACTCTCCATAAATGCCGCCCTTACCCTCGTTTTCTTCTTCGCCACGTCAAAATTCTCTGTTCTCTGTTTTTTTTTTTTTTTTTTCGTTCCTCTCCGTTCATTGTGTCTGCTCGCTCTCTTGTTCCCGAAACTTTGTCTTGTCTCTGTTACTCTCGTTTGGCCCCTCTTACCTCTGTCCCTTTCGCGTTTCTTCTCTATCTTTATTTTTGTTCCTCGCATCGCTTCTGTCACGCTCGTTCAACACATTTGCCCCTCCCAGTCTGGCGTCAACCCTCGACGAATTAAGTTCGACGCTGCTACCGTCGCGCTGTGCGGAGGGTTCCCGGAGTTTATGGGGTCAGGTTACCGTAGCCGATTTTATCCCTTGCCACACTGAGATTGGTATCTACACATAGAGCACCCTGTGTATAACAGCTAAGCCGGGCTAACAGCAACGGCAAAACCTTCTCCTTCTTCCTATCGTAAAAGCCACCCCCCGTTGCCTCAATATTATACCACCAAAGAGGGGGGGGGGTTTATTTTCTACCTTCCTTTCTCCACTTTCTCTCGACGATACTTTCTCTCATTTTTTTTTTTTTTTTTTCTTGTATTACGTGCACAGGAGTTCGAACCCCACCAATGCTCACTCATACACGAAACAATCTGCTTGGCAGTGTATACACACCTATATTATCCAACTGGCAGGCGTACAACGTTAACTTTCATGTGTGAGTAAGCGACGTCGAAATGGGGCGCACAAATGTATATTGTATTTCGTGATCCGAATTTCCTAGTTTCATCCCTCAAGGCTTACCCTCCGACTATATGCTTTCGCGCCTCAGAAGCTTTGTTTGTGTGTGCACGTTAAATTTTCGTTGCTGTTTCGCAAGTTTATAGACGGTAAGGGTGTTTGTGTGTGTGCGCGCGCGATCGTTGAGTGTTGGGATCGGGGAACGCGAGCGTAAACGCGATACCTAGCACGCGATCGTCAAACCCAAAGGCTATAAACGTAAACAAGGGTTATTAGAAGGGGGACTCGAACAGCCTCCGGCGTTGCGGGAATCTCTCTCGACGGTGCGAGGCTACAAAGCCCCAACGAGCTCTTACAATCAGGATCCCGAACATTTTGCACCCTCCGCATATACTGGTACGAGGATACACTTAACTGAAATATATTATATACCGATGCGTATGCCGTAGACAGGCATGTATATATATTACTGTAGTTCGATGTATAGGGTGGGGCATGAGTTTAGGAGGTTCCTCGATCCTCGTGCGGATTCCCAAAGCTCATTAAAAGCGATGACGACGAGGTTACGACCCTCTTGCACCTAATGGCAATGTACACTATAACACATCTATATAGTATATATAGATCTATATATATATATATATCTATATAAGGAGATACATTAGAGAGGAGACCAATAACCGGATGCCAAAGTGGATTCGAATAAAAGTGTCGCCCTTCGATTGAGGCGACATAAATATCAATTCAACGTCGTAGTCGATATCGTCATTCAATCGTCGTTTACTATCCTGCATCATTTAATCCCCGCTATTGCAAAGATGATCAATAAAATTTGATCTTAATTTCTAAAATTAAAACAAAAAATTTATTTTACAAAAATTAAAAACTTTCGATTGAAAATGGAGTTCAATTTAAAAAATTATAATTGAAAAACGAGGTATGTAACAAATAAATATTACAGTCGTAAGATTTATTTGTCTTAACTTCTGTCCTTTACTGCGGCGGACAGTCGAGAATTAATACACAGCGTTTATCAATTCGCCTGGTGAATTTTTTTATTCGATCATTGTATTGCTAATCAATTTGAATCTTGGCATCGAGAAATGGTCTTCCTATCTTTTTTATAAAAAAAAAAAAATAAATGCTAGAAATTCTTGCCAATTTGATTCTTTGCCAAAAGCCCCCAACATTGCGATATCAATTGAATCGAATAACTGTCGAAGTCTCTTTTCCATGAAAAAAAAAAAAAAAATTCATCTCGATGCAACATTTGTCTCCTCGACGATAAAGCCGACTGGCATTCGCTGTATTTTTTTATTGGACTGCGTTAAATTCCAAAACATCGCTCGACTCAAAACGTGCGACCATCAAATTTCTCATAATATTAATCTCCGTGTGGTCGCGGCATGTGCCCGTTGAATGCCTCCGTGTCACTGCCGCGAGGTTTGGCGCGCGCGCCACCTCGTCGACCCTCGTATAGTCCGCGGCAAGCGTTGCTTCATTATTAATATCGTGGGGCGCGTTGCTCGTTGCGCCATTGGTGCTGCTTGCTCAGGAGGGTCGTGCGGTCGGGGATGAGAGTGCCTCTTGTGTGTCATCAAGCTCGGTATATACGAGGGGGTGCGGAGAAAAGGGGAAGTTAGGTTGGGATGGAAAAGCAAGAGGAAGCTTCGCGCAAGTCTGAGAGTACAGCGAATGAAACACGGAGGTGGCGAGGCGAGCGTTAGGTACCCCACGTACATACATACGTGCTATGTTCTCCGGCAACCATCTCAGCCGCAAATCCGTTCTCATTCACATCACACGTCAGGACACTCAAACGTGTGACGCCCTCGGGTGTCGCTCTCGCACACACGCATCTATACACAAATATCCACATAAAAGTTCATACAGCAGTTACATCTGCACAGCTATCAATGTATGTCGCCACCCACACCGCGCACTTCAGAAGCCCACAAATACTCTCCGTAAATTCGTAGTTTACGGGCCGATGGATTCACACACGAGTGCAGTCATCGCATACGTGAACACACAGAAATTCACATAGAAATTACCGTGCACATCGTCGTCGCAGTAAATACTTACGGAAGGAAACGAGAAAAGGAAAAGTGGAGTGAGAGGAGAGAGCTGACTCGAAGATCAAAGGGTGGTGTAGTATACACAGTTATATACAGTAATAGTATGACAAACGCGAACGGGGGGTAAGAGTAAAGGAAAGCCAGCGGGCGTTCGCGTTTTCTCGTAAAGCTCGGAGCACCGAGAGAGTGGCACAGTGGTTTTACGAAACACACGGAACGACGGGTTGCTACCGCCTCGTCGAACAGAAATGTATGTCGTGGGCGGGAGAGAGAGTGGATGGTTTGAGTTGCCACCGGCAGACACAGCGAAAGTCGAAGAGGCGGGTGGTTCCGTAGCGAAGAGGGAACGAGGGTCGAACATCGTTTGCCGCGCGAGAGCGAGCAGACGAGCACGAGAAATGGAACGAGGCTTTCGAGCAGTCGAGAGTTCTGAGAAAGAGAGCAAAGGAGCTGTGTGAGCAAATGGGGATACGTTGCTTTGGTGTGCGGAAAGTACATATACACGTTATGAGGTACGAAGCTCCGGTGGGTGAGGGTCGAAAAGGAAAGGATGCCGAAGGATCGAAGATGAGAGACGAAGCTTGATAAAAACGGTGGAGGTAAATGGTACCATAGGACAAAGATAGAGGAAATCATGAAGAGTCGAAGGAGGGAGGCGAACGAGGGAATGAGAGCAGATGGTGGTGAGGAGAGAGGAGGCTTTCGGTGCCAGAGGGTGAACCGCGACGCGGTGAGACGTCTATGGAGCCGCCATTATCCCCGGGAGGCTGATGCTGTTGCTGCTTTCGCTGCTTCCTCTGCGCTTTCGTGCGGCCGTACCAACCACCACATACACACGGACACACGCGTACACCCTGGCTGCGCCAGAATCGGGAAGCATACAGCAGCTAGAAAGCTCTACCAGACCGCACCTACCACCCCTTTTGCCACTCTCATCCACGCTTGGTCGCCCGGTGGTACTGCTTCTGTTTTACTCTGTGGTGGCGTGAGTTTTGTTATCCAGAAACACCGTGCAACGGCGCGTTTCCTGCACCACCCACCCTTTTCTCCGTCCCTCTCATTCCATCCCTTCGCGAACATCTTCTTCGCTCTTTCAAACTTCTCGGATTTCTGATTCTCTTTCGTCTCCCGCCCGGCTTTACGCTTGTAGAAAATCGGTATGAAGCAGAATCAACGACGAGTAAAGCACAAAAGTTTTCGCAAAGCTTACTCAATCGCTGAATGCCTGGATGCCTTCCCTATCCGGACCGAGCGGAAATATAACAATGGCAGTCGCACCGAAGCTCCGCCATTCTTCTCGCATCGACGCCTCTGCGCGTAATCGGTAAGCGACGATAAGACAAAAGGTGAAATTACGAAACGAGTTGCTGTTGTCTACTTCATGGTTAACCTTTTAGCTTTATTTTAATTAAGACGTTGAACACTCGACGCGACAGTTTGACGTATTTTAAAGATCGCGTTGCTAACAGATTTTTAGAATCGCTGTGATTCGAAGGGTTCGAAAAGCAAGGAAATACGATGAAATAATTTGAATAAAATTGAGAATTGGACTTCTTGAACTTCAGTTTCTTTAATGACACTAAAAAAATTAATTACAAACCTTTCTAGCGTTGACGCGTAGCGAGTGTGACGAATTACGAATTGCATAATTCGTTTTGTTATCAATCGCTTTTTAGAAATTCAAAATAAATAGATGGAAACGTGGCTAATCGATATTCTCTTTTTATCGAAATTTTTTTTCTGCATTTCACTCCGCCAGTAAAAGACCCATCGATCCGATATTCGAAGGTATATAGACTCGCCGACCCACTCCTCTTAATGCAAACAGCAACGATGCCAATACACATCCGTGTCTCCGATACCGCTGTGCAAACTTTGTTCCATAAACGTGAACGACGCGCAGGAATATTGGAAGTAAAATATTCTCGTACGAAAATATACATATACTTATAATACTCATTTCTATGTATAATGTTATAGTAAATATACAGGGTGGAAGCGAAAGAGAGGATATATATATCCCGGAGTCTCGTTCTCTCGAGCGAGAATTGAGTAGAAATAGCATATAAAGAGTTGTACAGAGAGAGAGTTCGCTTCCGTGAACACGAGATTCAGAAGCAGCACCGGCGGTGTGTAGTATACCGAGTAGAAACCTATAGACTCTCATCCCCGAGTGGAAAAGTGGATTGCAGCAGTGGAGAGCGACGCCCCGATGTGCTCCCTGAGTCCTCTTTCTCCATTCGCGGAAAATGGGATGACGTTGAATGTATATGGATCCAGTTCGGAGTATATAGATGGTGCTATAGATATGTGTATATTCGTTGTACAGTTGTGTACGTATATCCGTCTATCTACCCTCTAAACCCCGGGAGCAACCACTCTGGCACCGCACCGGTAACTCTTTCGGAACGTATACACGAGCTGCTGTAAAGGTCGGAGAAAAAGCGAGGAAACGCGAGAGACACCGGATGAGGCAGATAGAAAATAGAAGTGAGTAGTGAAAAAAAAAAAAAAAAAATGAAAAAGAAGATGGAAAATATGCAGCGCACCGCAAAATTATCATGCATCGGTGTACACGGCTTGAAAAGCTCTCTCGTGGTGGAGTCTTTTTTCCCCTTTTGATCCCCGGCGAGCAGATGCAGAAGCTAAAGTAGTGAGTTTTCTGTGTTGTCGGTGCGAGGTCGCGGGTCGGTGAATCTCGCGAAAGCCTTTCCTCTGTTCGCCTCGATGAGAGAAGCACCGGCGGCATCAGCAGCGGGAGGAACGAGTAATGAAAAAAAAAGTTTGCAAAAAAATATAAAAGGAACAAAAAAAAAAGAGGAAACGAATGAGAGTAAGCGCCAGAGAATTCGTAAGAGAAGGCATGGAGAATCGTCGGGGTGCGAGCAGAGAAAAAGCGCATGGTGCGGTGAAAAGCGACCTCGGAGGTCAGAGAGAGAGGGAAGTGAGGTCAAAGAAACGTCAGTGTAGGTACGAAGGTAGGTACGGTAGAGAAAAGGGGTTTGAAGCTCGACGAGAAGGAAGGTGGCGAACCGTAAAATTGTCAAAAGTTAACGAACCCAGCACCGGCGCAACCCTTGCACACACTCTTTACGACTTCCTTCCCTCACCTTCGACTCCTCCTTTCTCTCTTAGCTCCTCTTTCACACCGAAAATCCACTTCTTTCTCTATCGCAACGTAACCATAGAAGGGAGGAGGACCGTTTCGAAAACGCGAAAGCTCTTGCACCCCCAGCCCCAAGCTTCGAAGCTTATAGCCTTTTCGCAAGCGTGAAACTAACCGGGAAGAGAGGGCGGGCGTGGGGATGAATGTTCTCGAGCCGCGGGCGCCGAACCGCAGGGAATATATATCCTAGACTCCTACACGCTACGTCGCGCCTCCCTTACGCGAAAACTCGCGTAGTAATTAAGACACAATTATTTTATAATTCGAAGGTATATCCCCTAACGGAAGTATCTAATTATTTTCGTATAAAGTTAATTGTTATCAAATTACGTGGTACGAAAATAATGTACAAAAAAAAGTCAAAAATGAATTCTCACTTGATATATTATAAAAAAAATTGCGTTTAAGAAAAAAATTGTGGTGTATTATAAAAAGCATTATTTAATTTTTTTAAAACGCATAATTTTTTTCTTTCGAAATCAATATTGAACAATATTGAAAACATCTAATTATTTTCATATGAGATCAATTATTATGAAATTATGTAGCGCGAAAAATGCGAGCAAATAATGAATTTTTGCTTTATTCGCAATATATGTTGTACCAAAAGTTGCATGTAAGAAAAAATTGGTTCGTGTATAAAAACTATTACCGTGTTTTCCGGAAGCTATCTATCGGGTTTTAGAATTCTTTTTTTTTTTTCGAAACTAATATCGGAAAGTGGTAGCCGAAGGAGCTTTGGCAGTGTCGGTGCTGGTTTAATCTTTCCGTTGGGGGGTGAGTTTTCCGCGTTAAAGCTTTAAAGCTCCAACGTCAGAGACTGGTGGTACAACGATGAGAAAATAAGATAGAGCAAGAGATGGTGGAGGATCGAGAGAAATAGTAAAACTACTAGAAGAAGAGTGAGAAGAGGAGAGAAACCCGTTACCCGCCGTTGACGCCGAGCGTCTTCAACGACGGGGGCATAAAAGCCCCGGGTTACGACGCTCCGGATGCGTCTTCCTAAACACCCAGGGGGTAAGGAAAACGCGCAATGCTGCTTCAACTGCGCTTAAGCTCGATCGCTCCAGGGGAGCATAAATATACGACGTAGAAATTGCAACTACGTCGTCGTACGACGACGACGACGAGTACGATCCTTGCCTGAGCTCGTCGAAGCGCACACTTTACCGCTCGTCTTTCCAGGAAAGTGATAACAGCCTCCTGCCGTCGTCACAACGTTTCCGCAGTAACGTATACGCACGCACAAGCCATATATACAGCCGGAATGGGACGTAGAATAAGAAGAAGAAGAAGAAGAAGAAGAGAAGGGTAGAAGGAGATAAACGGGCGTAACTGGTATAACCAGTGAAACTGGAACTATTCCTCGATGTTAACTCGGTTCAAGAGATACTCAACTTCCTTCGAGGCAATCGAGATACGTGATATATAAAGAAATCGAGTTAGTGCCACTATAACTTTTGCTACCTAACCGGCAGCGCTGAATCCGATTTCAAACTTATTATTACTGTGATTATTATTATTATACACTGATAAACTAATTGGATCTACACTGACGGAATTTCTTAATCCTATAATAATAATCAAGCGGTTTAATGAGCGTACTAAAACACCTGGGTATATCGCGTGTCGGATACCCGCGCACTGTGGCCCTGTCTCTTCTGTGTCCATTTGAAGATAACGATCCGAAACGAGCGACAAGGAGACGGAAAGGGAGGCATTCGCTTGGCGTTTATAGTACAGTATATTTAGCGACGTAGAAACTCGACTGTGGGCTTGCAGAGGTCTTTATTATTTAGAGGATTTTGTATTGAAAGCGAGAAATCGGACAGTAACTCGACAACGCAAGGGTGCGAGTAGATACGGCTGGTAGTGGTCAGACCGATCGAATGTACCAAGGCGCCTATAAGCTCGTGGGCACATCACCCCACAATGTTAATAACACATAGCTCTCTCTTTAGCTTACCTTTTCGTACATCGGAATCGCTGTCATTGTATTACAAATTGTCGTAGAAATTAGAGATGAAACTTCTGTCTACGTTCGCGCAGTCGTTATTTTTCCAAGAACATAGCGTTCTAATGATAAAAATACGAACAAAGAGTGACCGGTTGAAAAAAAAAAAGCAGAGGGAAACCATTGATATTATAGTCAAGCTATAGTTTCTCTACGTGACAGCGAAAGTTCCCGTGTGTCGCTTTCAGGTAAATAAATAAAACACCGCGGCGACAGTCTGACTCGGGTTCTCGGACGGGTGTGACGGCGAAGAAGATTATAAAGAAAGAGGAGACGAAGGAAGAGGATGAAAAGGGCGCGGTGTGTTGAACATCGGACTGCGAAAGCTACGCACGGTTCCCCGGGCTCTCGGAATAATGCGGCCCGACCCACATTTCACAAATCTACATGTGTACTGTGTATATAACAGCCCGAGGAGTCAGACAGTCGCCTCACCCGTGTGTCACAACCGGGCGATAGACTATAACTCGGTGTCCCAATTGAATCGCGTCGACACGTATTCATTCGACAAACGGCTGAAAACCCAAAGAGAACACGAGACCGAGAAACACCGTTATGGAACTATTTTATAACTGATGGGACACAGAAATTCTCCCCTCATTTTGTCTCTCGACCATTTTTGCAATACCGCGAAATTCATCTGAGTTCGAAAACCGCAGAAGATCTGCGGATACCTATAGATTGTTTTAGCATAGATATTCAAACGCGATGTGTACAAGACGCCGATAAGTTACGATCGGCTAAAGCATTCTTTATGGATTTGAGATAAAAGAAGAATAACCAAAAACCTTTTTCGACTATCGCTCGGCTGTAATCATTCAACGCGATCTCCGACTGTCTTAAATTTATGAAATTTTATTTCCGAACTTTTATCTATCGTAATACAACGCCAAAGGAGATTTTGAAAGACGTTGAGACGATGATTTTACAAAAGTTTGCCAACAAATAACTTATGTATTCGAATGAACAGCGAACATTTTTTTTTGTGCAATTTACGTCTATCTCGTTCGTAAGAAGAGACGTAGTTTCAGAGAGTTTGAGTATTCGAGGAAAGAAGCGAAATCGAAGAACGTGAAGAATACGCTTATGGGGTGAGAAACGTGGATATCCTCGCGTATAATATAGTATTCCTCTCGGGCGCGGGTTGAGAAACTGCGAGGTCGGATGGAATAGAGTTGCATGTTTCTTGCATCCATGTTGCCAGTGCATACACTTGCGTCACTACTACAGAAAGGGTCCCTTCTCTCGACTTTCTATTTAAAGTTTTATACTCTTCTCCATCTTTCTGTGAGTCTCTCGCTCCCACGATTCGTCTTTCTCTCGAGCGAATCTCTTCGTGCACATAGAAAACTGGCGTACACTCCGCTATTCCATTCGCCCCATTCCTCTTTCCGTGTTCTCCACAACCATTCGTCTACGTCTCTATCTACTTTTCCTTTGCGCTGGTTGCTGGTTTTTTTTTTGCCCTCGAACTCGCGTTTCCTCGCTTCTGTTTCGATCTTCGTCTCGCTCGCTCGATCAGTTGGCTTGGAGATGCTACGCTGTACCCCATCTGGCCCCATCTTATCGAATCCCGACGGTGCTTCGAAGATATGAAATATCGAGAAGCGGCAACGGCACGAAGCGAAAACTTGGCCGATCGTGGCATCCAGCGTTTCTACCGTTCTTCCGGAATCGCCTGGTCAGACTCTGCAGGGGGCTTTATACACATACACACACACACACACACACACACAGACACACATATATTACACACGTATATATATGTATATATACATATATAGCCACGATAACTGTGCAGAAACTCGAGACCTCTATCATCTCTTGAATCCCTGACTCCCCTACTCTTTCCATTTTCTCCTACGTCCCTTGGGTCAGGTGTACCAACATGGTGTATCCGCATCAATAAGCTGGATATCATCGTTCGTACGCCGGATCACAGCGACGACAAAGATAAAACAAGGAAAAAAGAAGCTATGCTTTCACACCGGCTGGTCTGTGTATAACGACGAGAAAACCGAGGGTCGATCACGGAAGGGTTGGTTAAAAAAAAAACAGAAAAGAAAAAGGAGGTCGTAAGAGGAAGAGAGTTTGAAGAGGGTAAACTCGGGCAAAGTTTGAAGTAGCGGAAAAAGCAAGAAAGACAAAAGAGAGGAACTTGTTTCTGTCCAAAGTCGACGGATAATCGAGGCTTGTCGGAGGCTCGCCTCTGGATAAAATCTGTGTAGGGTGGGCTTACTATAGCTGACGTTGGTGATAATTTTATCAGACACTCTGGTGTTCTTCAAAACATTGTTACGAAAATCAGGATTTGATCGCCTTCGCGATTCCTCCGGTTCGGATTTAGTTTATTTACACATGATGGACCTTCTTAATACTATATGTGAATTGGTCGACAATCCATTGTGTGGTTTATACAAATATCGCTTATAAACTTTAGACTGTCTTGATTTTATTTTATTTTTTGGCTTCGCGTGAAGGGTGTTAGAAGCGCCAATGATTATTTAACTAAATAAAATTCCATAAGATATAAAATTAATTTTAAAAAATGAAAGATTAATAATGAATAATAATAATAATAATAATATCTTCAGACGGATGAGCTATCGACTCTCTAGTAAAGCATGCTTCCTATAGATTTCTCCTTTTTTAACAATGTTCTACGACTCTATACAACAGCTGAATATCCAATAACCTGCACATGTATGATTACATGCAGAAAATAAATTTTTTTTATTAAAATGCATTTTTATTGAAATTGACATTTTTTTTTATTTTTTTTTAGATAAATATCGATTGGTATCGAATATCGATAGAAAATGTATGATTTCCAATTACTCAAAATGCGGGGGGATTATCGTAATAACAGGATAAAAAAATGTGACTTTTTTCATTCACTTGGTCATCGATTTATAGTTTAACCATTAGGTGAGCCATAGGATACGTTTGCCATTAGCAAAAACACAGCTTCGCCGTAAAGGAAAACCCGGCATAATGTAGCGCCCGGTTCTTGCCCGCTCAGAGTAACGCGCTCTGAAAGCCGCGCTCGTAAAACCGCACACTTAATTTGCCTTGCAAAATGTAGCTTCTCTCGTAAACGAGAGGGAGGTGTAACAGGGTGGAATGAGGGATTGGAGAAACAGGGTTTTGGCCGAAGGGTACCCGGTGGAGGATGAGGAAAAAGAGTCCGGAGGACGAAGAAGTAAAGAGCAGTAGCGTAGAACAGACCGAAAAGGGTGTTCGTAGCGACGGAACTAAAAGTCACTCCCTAGTCTCGACGCTATTTTCCTTCTCTTGCTCGGTATATACCCCTTCTTTTCCCTCTTTCCCTATTCTTGGGTCGAAGGTAGAGCGTTGCGAAAATTAGGTGGGCGGAAGTCGAAAAGACCGTGCGACAAAGAAAGACGGAAAAAGTGTGGAAACTCGAGCGGGTGGGAATGGAAGAGGAATGGCCGAAGCTGATGGCGGGGAGGGTAAAGGAGAGAAACAGCGAGAACTGGGGGAGGAAGGGCGGGGGGGGGGGGGGCGAAACGGAAGTGGAAAAGTGTGCTTAAAATATTAACGCCGAAGGCGCTTGCTTCGAGGGTTCTTTGTTTCACGGTGCTAGAGAAGGGTAGTACAGCTCCGGTTCTCGACGTGTACCAAGGCCCCCGGATGTGCTGTCGGGGGATTGGCGCGAGAGAAGGAAAGGAGAAGCCCAACAGGGAGGATGGAGAGAGCTGCCATGGACTGGTGGTGGAGCTTCCGGGGAAGCAAAAAGGAAGTAAAAGTACGGAAATAAAAATAAAAAAAAGTGCCAACGCGAAAGCGAACAGGGAAGCACAACGAAGGTACGGAAGAGTGAGTGCTGAGCGAATAACCTGCCTCCGAGCGGCGCAAAATAATATATGAAATATGCACTGCGGTTGTTCTACAGAATTTTCTCCTATAAAAGTTTTCTCTTTTCAACGTATACCCCTGACTGCTGCTTCTGGCGTTCCTGGGACCGCACTACCACCACTATAACCGCACGACCCTCGTCCTCTCGTCGTCGAGTTTCACGTTTCCGGCTTCTCACTCTGGAATATACGCTGTTTGAGAGAGGTTGGAGAGACGCGAGAGAGGGCCCAGACGAGTTGGGGCGTTAATGAAAAACCTTGAATTTTCCATGAAGGAATTACGCTCTCCCGGCTCCTCGCTTCTCTCTCTCCCTCAAACCTACCCCACCTTCATTTCGCATAGTCTGTTTCCACACTCGTTCTTTCTCTCCTGATGCGGATCTCTAACCAGAAAAACGCTTTTTGCAAGTCACGAGCATCTCTCTCTCTCTGCTTCTATCTATCTCTCGTTTCGCTCACAATTCTGTCTTCGCGTTTGATGGGATTTTTCTTTTCACCCGGATACACGCTCGGTAGATTTTTCTCGTTCTCTCCATCCGCACTCTCCGCGGGCGTTGATGGCACACGGAAAAGTTTCACCGTGGACACATACAATGAATGACATTGCAGACATTTTTTGC
Organism: Buathra laborator; assembly: GCA_934046635.1. NCBI lineage: Eukaryota > Metazoa > Arthropoda > Insecta > Hymenoptera > Ichneumonidae > Buathra > Buathra laborator. Next base: position 18,283,870 of record OW203892.1, read on the forward strand.
GATAATAGATTTCGCGAGGGTGCGGAATTTCATTGTCTCGCGGAAAAGTTCGTTCGTTTGACTCGATGATTTTTTCTTTCTTTCGGAAAAAGAATATTCGCGACGATGAATGCGTGACGTTGACAAGACTACGCTTGTCCGTTGTTTCTTTCAGAATCATGGCAAGAATAACGGGTATATCGATTCGAAGGTGATCGACCTGCTGCGGCCTGAGAGAAACAGCGGTAGGAAGTTATCTTGAATTATTGATAAGCGACCGGGTCTATATGCTTCGTCCTCTATAACCGAGAGGAAGAGGGGGAGGGGGTTGTTTTCTGCACGTCCAAGCGCTTCGAACTCTCCATTATTTCTCGGTCACCCTCTGCCCTTCACTATAATACGCGCGACTACGAACCAATCTTGCAGTGAGTACGCCGATGGGGTAAACATAAAAAATGTAGATCGGGGACCCTATGAAACAATTGAGGAACATCAATTCATCGAATGCTGCGTCGATCGCGAAACGGAATGACATATCGACTTCGCCACATCTAACTATAAGTGTACAACAGGGGAGAAGAAAAGAATAATAAATTATGCTATAAAAAGAAAACAAAGAAAAAGTCTGTTAAATAGTGCGTGAAGTAAAAATATCCTAAGGCTAATATCCCGCATGCAAATTAATTACATATTGAAATATATTCAAGACATAGAATTTTTCTCTACAGATCTATGTGTATTCTATATATACGACATATACTCTTATGTATTTTAAATATAATTCTGATACGTATATTTTTTTTTCGTAAAGAATAGTCCCTTTTTAATATTCTAATATTAGAATTATTGGAAGAATTTCTAATATTCTATAAGTATATTTCTTCGGCCGATACTTATGAAACTAAACTATACCATTTGTACATATTTTCAAAGTATAAACTCCAATAACGTAAGGTAAACAAAATCGTATTGTCGATGACTGATCAACGGGAAGGACTATTTCACAAAAAAAAAAGTTCATCCCAATAATTTGTCTCAAAGCGGAAAGCAGAACTGCACGAGTTTACCCTGCGGAAAAAAATGTGATTGGCAATTTCGTGTCTGTAGAAACGAGAGACTATCACCGAGGCGAAAGTATCGAGTATAAGTGTACGAAAGAAGTAACGGAGGAAAGAAGGTGAACACGAGCGTCAGTGTGGTTTTGCCTTCCGCGCATACAAGTCAAAATCCATACACATTCACGTTCCCATACAGTGCATCGCTGTCTGCTACATATACACAATTTTATCACGCGAAGTGCACACAAACTCGGCATAGAGAGACGAGTGCTAGTACTCTGCCTCTCGGCCGTACTCCCCGTTCGAGACCACGAAATATTTGAGTTGCCGAGGCAAACACGTAAATGTAAACGGCGCGTTTACATTGACGTTTACTTTTCTCCCTCTCGACGGTGCGAGGCCCTCCGGCTATCCGGTAGAGGCGCTCAGTGGAATGCCGGAGGGTTGAAGGAGAATCGCACGAGAAAGAGGAAGAGGAAGAATCGCGAATGGAAGAGCACAGTGTTGACGTCGACGGCGTTGGTAGAAGAGGACGAGGAAGAGGGGTTTGGAAGAGGGGTTTGGAAGAGAGGAGAGTGAGGGGGAGAGTACCGAGAGAGTCGAGTCGACTAACCGTCAGGCAAATATTGACCGAGCGGGATATTGCTCCCAATGCTTGTTTGTTTATTTCAATCCCCGTGACCGATGGTCCCTGTAGGAGGTTCTCTGTAGATGTTAGCGCGCTCGACGCGCGTCACGAATGACAGAACAGGATGGAGGACATACAGAACTGAAACTGTAGCATGCATACAGAGAAGCGACTCAGCAATATATACGCATACACATGGTTCCGCGTCACAGCTGTGGCTACAGGGGAAACTCGTCGATCTCCTAAGGCAGTATAAATACGAGTGGTACCATCGCGTAGAGCCCGCTGAAGGTGACGCACAGAGGCAGGGGGTGGGGTGGTGAGGGGGAAATTTGCGAATGAAAAAAGAGTAAAGACACCGAGGAGCGGAGAAAAGCGTGTTAGGACGATGTCAGCCATTCCCGTTGCTGAAAGACACGTAAATCGCTCTATGTGGCTTCGTGCCCTATTCGTGGGAATACCCCCCCTATTTGTACCTATAAATGGATATCCTATTGCCATCGATGTACAGCAAGGGCAATTCGTTCGTGTGCGAAGATATATTCGCACTCTCGTACAGTTTTCACGCGGGGGAAGGGAAGAGGGGGTTTACGTGAGAGTCCGCGTGACGTTGATACGCGAGGGTTAATAGCAGAGTATACGACAGGAAAGAAGGTTGAGAAAAAGCGAAAAGAAGAGTTATACGAAATAGCCTCGGGTCAATTTGAACGAGGAAAATTATTCGAAATTGATACGATGCGATAAGACCGCGGAGTGTCACTCAACTTCCTTGTAATGTATTCAAATAACAGTCCGAAGCGAAGCTAACGCTTTCGCGAATACGAAGACTCTAATGATAGCTCCGTATGATGAGTAATTTTGTTTTTCCGTTGAAATAAATTATAATCGAGTAAATATTGATAAAAATAGAAACATGAAAATCATTTTTTTTTTACGGTCAAAATTTCTAAGGTTCAAAAACAAAAGTTCATTGACACGCGAATGGGCTGAATTTCACATTTATTGTCGACGAAACTCCGATGGTTTCATGGGCGCCGAGTGAAAGGGACGAAAAGGGTAAAATGAAATAGTAGGGCTATCGTGGAATCGATAGTCAACGGTACAGTGTGCCCATAACGCCCGGCGTGAATGCTCGATTAGACGCTCAAAGTGACCAAGTCACGAGGAATGATCGGGGGGTATACATGAAAATAAACACGCGTTTCAAGCTCAACACCCGATGGTAGAAACCGTCGATTTACGATCGGCCGCGAGAGCGAGAGAACGAGAGAAACCCGAGAGATAGAAAACAGTCACGTGGGTATGTACATACATATGTAATACATATATCGACAGGCGGCGAGAGTTACATGTGTATTTACTGTACAAGCGAAGCGCATGCAGGTGCAATTGACGACTAATAGGTGCGAGTGTGCGGCGTTCACGAATTCGCGCATTAGTCGCGCTCGATTCGACGGACCACGCGAACGCATACGAATATCCGGTGTACCTGTTACGTCGCGTGCATCAATACAGTTGAAATACACATGCAGAGATGCATTTATCTATCCAACAGCCTCTGCAATTGTGTATACGTGACACCCACGTGGTTGCCGATCTGCCAGTTGCATCGAAACTCGTAGGGAACGAGGGAGAAGATATATATGTAAAATAATCGAATGTGGAGAACAGTGAGCAAATAATAAATACGTATTTCCTTGCAACGTTTACGTATACATGTATATATACGTATATCAAGTCTGAGTCTTGCGGCTGTTACTACTGGCGCTACCGGTACACGTCGAGGGACCCGACGCGTTGTCGGAGTCCGTCCAATGACGAGTCACGCTTACACCTTGTAAACCCGTTTAACGTCTACCCAACAGAAACAATTAAGCTTAATTAATAACCGCTAATCTACACGCGCAAAGGATCGGTCGGCCACCGGTCCGAACCTTGTCGCTTCGCGCTCGATCCCGCTTGCTGGTATACAGATAGTAGGAGTAGCAGTATTATAGTCTGAGTTTATACTGTAGCATATATATATATATATGGAGATATATATATAGGATAATGCGACGAAGGCCGACGGCCCCCTCGGTAGCGTGGGCGTAACGCGACCGAGAACGAGACGGCCCCGGCCACCAGCCTGATCGTTAATTACTCGGTGATTCATTAGCGAGACGACTTTCCGCGCGTTCTCTCTCCTTCTGCCTCTCGCCGAGTGGTGAGATATCGCCCGTTTCCGCTATCGGAAATCTCGAATCTTCACTCGTCTCTCTCTCTCTCATTCTCGCATAATTCTATGTTGTCTCCCTTATTCACAAGTATTCTCTCCGCTACTCTCCGTCGCTCGATAAATTTATCGCGGGCCGAAAGAGCCAGAGAATCTCGAGAGAATCATTCGGTAATGGTTCTCCTTACAAATCTTGGCCCTTCCGCCCTCCGCTCGTCTCTACTATGCCATGGTATCTAATTTCGTCGCTCGTTAATTCACTCAACCCGGCGATTAAGGAACAAAACATATAAATCGTTTTTCCGATTTCATTGCTTCGATTCTAGTTCTCGAATAACTGTGACCTTTGCAGAACATTTGCTCATTTGTTTCCGTCGACTTTTATTGATTATTTGGTTCTTCGTTTTGCTCAATTCAGATTTATTATCATTCTTTTTTTCTTTTTTATTAAAGCTCGTAATTCGAATATGAGAGGTATGCGGATTGCTCTGCTTACAGTTCATTGGCAAGAGGAAACAATGCAGTGAAAATGCTGACGCGCTCTATCGTATGGGGGGTTGTTTCGCCGTTGTCGAAGCAAGAAAAGATATATGATAGAGAGCAAAGTTGTTGAGACGATGGGAAGGAGAGCTGCTGTCACGCTTGAACGACGATTTTCTTCGCTCAACTCACGGAGAAATCCACCCCTATTTCGCGTTTTCCTATCCCTGCGCTATCCGACATCCGACAAGCCGTAAGCGAGAAAACGATGCGGAAAGAGTCGAACGAGCGTATCGCCCTCCTACACGAGCTCCCACACCTCTCTGATATCCCTATTCCGACACTATAGATATAGTATATATACCCTGCTGGCTTTAGTGTGTATTTCTATACCGCACTGTATTTTAGTATGTTCCCTATCTCCCTCCTGAGCGTTACTCATATCGTTTCGCACTCCCGCGATCGTCGTGAATCCGAAGTGGACCGTGAAGCGTATCGCTCGAGATCGATTTCACACTTACTTTTTTTTTCTTTTTTTTTTTCTACTTCCCATACTTCACTCTCTGCCCCATCTCGCCACGATACCGACTTATCGCCGGCACTTTGCGTGGTCGTGCCATCAGAGTTTTTCCGGATCGTCGGAGCCAAAAACGCTCGACCACTTTGTACTTCGGTCAATTTATTTGCCCGGTATAATCGTATACTACAAGAGTCTATCTCACAACCGGCAGACAAATAAACTCCGTACTTTTTTTTCTCACCCCAAAAAAATGTATTTAGTTTGTTACTCCGTGGATTGCGAAGTAATTCGATCTACTGAGCTGCGACTCTTCCTTTACAAAAAAAAAACCTTTGCACCTATTCTAGGAAAGTAATAAAGAAATCTCTCCACGTATTCCGAGCCTTGCGTGCACTGCGATGAATTAAGATAATAGAATTATAGACACGAGAAACTATCAACCAACAGTCCTCAACGTTGGGGAAGTCGGCACATTCGAAATTGTACAAGTGGCTCATTCCCAACTGTCTGCGAAGCGCAGGTAGGTCCGCGTACGTGTATACGCTGTACAGTATGTATAACGGCACGACCACTTGATTACGTCAGTTAGGTCGACGGCTACGTAGCATAGGAGCGGCTCAATTTCGGCTATGAGGGCAAAGCAACCACCGGTAGTACGACGATCGTACCCTCCCCCTTCCACTTTCTCTTCTTCCATCCCCTCGGTATCGCTGCTGCACAACCTGCCTCGTTGCAGTTGCAGAGCTACGTGCAAAGCCAGTGGAAACCAAGCTACCGCCCCTTCTAATGCTTCTCTTCATCCCCCTTCTCGACTCTACGGCAACCTGCCTCGTTGCAATAGCAATAGCATACCATAGTAGGCGGCAGCGCGCAAAGCCAGCTCGCCAGAAACCTCGCCAGAAACCAACCCCTCCGAACGGTATGGCTGCATCATTCTCTTGTTCACGAGAGAGCGAGAGGGACGGGTCGTAGCGCATGAAGCCACACCAACGTCGACGCTGGAGAGCCCCCCAGTACGGTGAGTACGTATAGCCACACCAGCAGCCGGAGAGTAGCAGCCTCGCAGGCACTAAACGTAATTAAACGGATAGTTTCCGCATTAGCCGCGATTGGATAATCATTCATCGATTATCTCGGATCCGACCGGTGACAATGCACACCCTCACGATCGCGCTATAGCGAAGCTCTCGCTTAGCTTCGAGGAAGTCGTACGGATTTCTCCATGAATAAATATTAAATTATCGCGACGAATTGTAATGATTTTTTCATTTCTGACTGCGTACCTTCGCAAAAGACGGAAGTTATACAACACAGTTTTGTTAAGAATGTCTTAACAACAATTCGTATCTTAAATCAGTTAGTGATAAGTTGGTTTTAGATGATAAATTATGGACATTAACGATATTATGAATGAACTTCTAGAGATGACGAATTAAAAAAACTAACCTTTCAGACAGAAAAATAATGGTATACAATTAATGATTTGCATATAACATGCAAATAATGCTTTCATATATCACCCTTTTTTTTAATAAATCTTTTTACTGAACATTTTAGTTTTTAATATCTGTAAATTAATTTTGTCGCCGATATTTTCATCGCGAAATTATCGAACAGTTCGGCATTTTAATTGGCGTTAACTATGTCAAAATATGTCTCAGTCGCCATAAACAATACTAAAACTGGAGTCTTTTTTATTAAGATAGAACATTCGTCACATAAGTTGCTGGGGATGATAACGTCAATCATTCCGATTACGAACCCAAAGGATCGTATCGAACCGATCGTTTCTTTTTGCAGCGTACTTACGTTAGCGCGGTTTATTGACTGCCGAATGGTCGTTATTGGCATCAGTACCACCGCTTATTACCCATTCTACCCCATCGACCTACTTTCTTCCTATTCAATAAGTTCTCCTGCCATTTATTGTATACAAGTCCATAGTAAAAAAAAAAGCTGTAGGCACGATTTACCCTCAACAGCTGAAATGAGATTGGTGGGATCGAGTCGTTGAGGACGAGAAGAGCTCTGGGTTTGGCATGCTGCTGCTCGTAAACAGGCCATAATAATTCAATTCAACGTGCGACACGGCCACAATCAAAGTGATATAGGATTTGGGTGAATGAAAGAGGGTACGAAAGCGTTGGATTGTACAACTGTGGCAGAGGACACTGGGGGCTTCGTCGCCAATCGGGTGGGGGATGGAGATGAAGGGAAATCGCGTGAAGCTAAAACGTAAAGTGAGATAGAAAAGAGGGACGTAACCCCAAAGTATCCCTTTTCAAGGGTGACAGAAAGGGCGGCTTGATTGGTGTCTGAATTTAGAAAACTCGTTCATCCCTCCATACCGGGCCATTGCGTCGCGGTGAAAGAAGAGAGAACGCGGACGCAAAACGATATCCCTTCTTGACTTACGATCCTGTGAACCCCCGGCAACCGACTGCGCGGAAGACAAACTTTATCTCTCTCGTCTCTCGTCTCCGCTCTCCCTTTATCCCCTTTCCACCCGTCTGTACCAGCCGCTCGGGTACATCCTCGTGTTATAATAATAGTAATAATAATGACCGGACAACAGAGGAGTGAAGGCCCAGAGAGTTAGCCGCGATTAAGGTAGACGACGGACAAGTCAAGCCACAGGATGGTTTGACCCTTTCCGTCCTATAAACTACCCCTTACCGAGAACCCTTTCATGCGGAGAACCAGAAAACCCGAATTCGCAGTCTTTAGAAATTACAGTCGCAGATAAACATATGCATCTCTATGCACCATGCAGAGTGTCGTGGCATAGACCTACGATGAATTATGTGGGGTGGATGCCCTTTAATCACGCACAACGGAAGAGATTCATCGTTTATTGAAATAACCCATTTAGAAACGGTATGGCGCACGCCATAGAGCGTCACGTTCACAAATAAAAAATAAAAAAATAATCTATTTTTATCTCAATATGTATGAAATTTGAACAATAAAATAAGATGATTGGAGTTTCATAGGGGAGATTGCGCAAAGCGGAAGACGGGACAAGTTGGAACCACTGTGGAAAGAAATCGAAGTTTTACACCTGTGGTTCCAACTTGCCCCACTCTCCCACAGGGCATTCTGGAATTAGAGCCCATATTATGGTAATTTCTTAGAGTGCCATAATCATTGCGTAAAATCCCTGGAATTAGAGACCATTCTATGGTAATTCCTTGGAGTGCCGTACACATTGCGTGAAAACGCGGATTTTTTTTTCCAACTTGTGTTCCGATTGGTCCCGATCTCCCCTACACGCGAAACGGAATTCGTTTGCCGAGCAGACTTGACCTTCCCGTATCTAATTTCGTGCGCACGTGAGCGCGATCTTCTCACGTCTGCACGCACGCACGTGAAATTCCTTGAGGATTGGAGGTCTAGATTTTGGGAATACAGATGCGAACGCATACTAGCGGTATCAACTTACGGTGAGACCCGTATGGGTAAGAGTCGCGTGTGCATTGTAGCGTATTCTCGTCAAGTGTGTACGGAGATAGGCCGCAGATAGACGGAGAGAAGCGAATTCAGGGAGAGATAGTGAATTCACTCGTGCGTGCGAAATAATCTCGCGGACGGACGGTTCGCTCAGTCGGACACCCCGCGGAAAGGACAGAGGCGAAGTCATGCGGCGAATCAACGCAGTGCGATTCACAGTTATGCAAAAGGGTCCCAACGTGTAACCGTCATGAATTATGTAAACGCGTATCGGGCAGAGGCGTTTGCAGAGGGTTTCCTTTCGCCGAACAACCGAAACTGAAGAAAATTCGAATAATGCACCGGTGCCACACGAGATGAAGAAATTATGCAGATAACGATTTCTCAAATAAGATCGCAATCTGGGCGCCAGGAACCGAATTATACGGAGGTATTTGCATGCTTTGGTGGAATTACGATGATAAACTATAAAATAATAAGCTCCATTGACAATTGTAGAAAGAAAACGTGAGAATGACGGAAACATAATTCACGATTTGTCAAGTGGGTCTCACGCAGCTACCTTCTCGCGGTGAGACGTGGGAAATTAATTTTGTTTTACAATGCAAATTCCAGAATGGATTTAATTCGCAAACGGACGCATTAAAATTGATATTTTCATTAATTATTCATGTACAATGTGTAAAAAATTGTATTTGCGGAATCAAGTCGATCTTATATTTAACGCAAATTACAGAGAGATAATATATGCTAATTTTTTTTTTTTTTTTTTTTTCGAATACCGGATGAGACGAGCCGCATAAGTGGTGCTTTGCTCTGTCGACCAGTTAGAATTTTTTTTTTGCTCATCTCGGAGATCTGCATCAATCTGATCTGTTCTGCACGCATTCGCAGCTAATTAATGTTTCCTGAGGGAGGGAGACTCTATTTCTCTCTCGCATATTCTATCTTTGTTCGTTTTTTTTTTTTTTTTTTATGTCCCTCGCGCTCCTCCTTTTATTTTCCCCGGCTATCAATTTCTCGGAGTAGCACGCCGCGTGATTAACAACTGACTTCGTTCATACTTTTTGTATACCCATCGCCTTTTATATCTTTCTCGCACTCTCGATGTTCTGCTCCGGTTGCTCGAATTCTTACCGCGACGAAAGTTCGAAGAACTCGCGAGTTCAAGCTTTTTTTTCTTTTTTTTTTTTTCGTTCACCCATTGCCGCTTCCCGCGATTCACCCTCTCTTCGTCGTCTCGAGCAGTTTCGAGGCCGTCGAGTTGAAAAGATTTTAAAAAGTTTTGAAATAAGGTGAGTTATAGGCCGAAGAAAAGAGCACAGTGTTAGTGGGGGAGGAGTGGGTGGGAAGGTACAAGCAAAGTACGAGGGAGCAAAAAACGCCAGAAAATAATGGCGATAGAGGGTGTAAAGCGAGATGACTGTACTCGCCATAGGGAAGGTTGAAATAAGTTTTAAGCTCGAAATCTGCCACCCTTCGTTGCCCGTCAGCTCGAGTGTCTCCGAGACGAAATTATAATACTTTTAATTTAGAAATACTCAATTTTGCACCGGTGTGGTCTTGACGTAATTTACTTTTTTTTTTCTCAACTTAACTCCCCCTCTGTATAACAACCCCTAAGTTCTTCATGAAAAAAAAACCCCCTAGGGGTGGAAACGGAAATAAATTTCATTGAAATCGTTAGCGCGGCTATTCCCCCGATTCCAAAATAATTCTCTCCGTTAAAGAGAGCCCAGTGGCGAGCTGTTTAAACTACAGTAACATAAGTGTGAAATTCGTAGCATGAAACAGCATCAGACCGAAGAGCGGTGACACCGCAAATTTGCGGCTGAATGAACATGCGAGTCCGTCACAACACGTTGAAAGACCGTTGCGTACACATATTTACTGGGAAATCGTGAACAACACATACGTGTGCGTGCGTAAGAGAGAGAGAGAGAAAGAGAGAGAGAGAGATGGTGTGCGACGCGTGTCGCGCTATCCCGATCTAATTCGACCGCTGGATAAATTATTAGCGATAGAGGGCCCCGTCAGCTCGCCGCACTTTACCACCCGCCGAAGCATAGATATTTGCCGGTTACACAATTGTGTCTAACGCGCCCGTTGAACTAAACACGAAATCGTTCGTAGTCGAGCACGAAGCTCACTCCTACCCTCCCATTTACTAATATAGAATGCGAGGTATACGATACGGTTGTATACAAATAGTAACACGTAAACGTTATAGAAACAGACCTATATTGTGTAATATATACACGCAAACTCTCGTACGTTTCTACGGTCCCCGTATCGCTCTCTCGTACGCGCCCCACTCGCCACAACACGTAAACTAAACGTATAATAAATTTCTACACGCCATTTCTCTGCGGCGCGTTCCAACGGTTTACCGCAACGGGCGCATTTACGTATACCCCCTCAGCGTGTCGACGTACATACGTACAGAACGTACGTTCGTATCTAACCAAAGAGCTACAGGTATTCTATTCCGTGGTATTTTACGTGTGTACCTATATAATAATATGCTTCAGCCTTTTGGTTGCGAGCGCGTATGCTTGTTTCAACGTTGGTGCACTTTCACGGCGATGGTTACCGATCTCCGCAAGCATTGTACGTATACGACGCTACAGGTATTCCACCGTCTGTATGTGCAGTTATAATATTGTCCTATTCGGTACATACCCGGTGCATATTGTTGTTACATCGATGCCGCTGCGCTTTCGTTCCCACTATATCTCTGTAGGCAGGTAACACGTGCCGACGAGAAACACTGAACAATATTCTACGCATAATCGAGGTATGTGGGTCCATTAAGCGTTAACATGATTTCAGGACAAAGTTGCAATGCGTCTATTTATAGTATCACGATAAAAGACGATGTGAATATATCGAAAGGCCTCGCGCCTGTTCTTCATGATCCGCGAGAGAGCTTATCGAAATGTTGCCCCTTTATAGGACAGTAGAATGACTCAACTGTTTTTAAACGGCTCGATGAAACATTAACGAAATTGCTTCATAACAGAGGATTTATGGGTATTTGAATATCTATTAATACACGTAAACTACCTACAAAGTTTTGAGGTTTTTTTTTTTTTTTTTTTTTCGTTTTTTTCCATACGAAAACAATCGTCGTGATCTGACTTTTTGAGAGAACAGCTATTTGACATATCGGTCGCGAGATATTTAACTGCTGTAATGTTGTGGTCATGAATTTTCTTTTTCTCTTTTATTTTTATTTATCCCTTTTCGACATTTTTAATTATTCGCTGTTCTGTGATGCGTGTGAACGCACCGGCACACAAGAGAGAAAAATAAAAGTCGCGTAAGCAATCTATCGATACCATGACAACCATAACGGGAAAATTCTTTCTCTTAGCTGTCAATGTGTGGCGACACTAGCGTGCAGTAGGAGTACTACGATTGATCTCGAGGAAGAGGCGCATAATACAATTTCATAGCGTGCTATACTCGCTCTGTAGAATCTTCGATTTTTGTTAACTGCGTGTGTTTCAACTTGACCCGGTCGCCTAATGGTTTAAGGTTTTTCATACATTTTTCCTACATGATAAAGTAAAGAAGTAACACTCGTAAATTGTTCGTGTTATACCTCGAAGTACAAAAGTTTTATTCAATCGTAATAAAGCTTCGTGTTTATCGATTTCTTTATCTCGGAGTTTCTTAACTTCGTCGTCGAGGCACAAATAATAAAATTACCATGTATGAAAATACGCACCGCTATAAATAAACTATCGCCACGACGATGTCATTAAATCTCGTCGTGTTATTGTGTTGTGCGAAATAAAAGCTTAAAAATACGAATAAAAACGGTTAGTTTTGTACCATCGACGCATTTCAGCGGTAATAGAGTATCTATACCAACAATCTCACGGTGTAATTATATCGATCGCGGTTAGTGTCTGCGGAATGGGGCCGCAGCCGGAGCGTATAGTCAAGGGAGTTGTTCGAAAAATCAATTGTACCGCCTCTGAAAGATTTATTCGTAATTGTTCAATTTGTGCGTCGTGAGGAAGGGAAAGAGAATATCCTACCGGTGGGTAAGCGAGCGATATATAGACGGTAGAACGGAGGAAGCGAAGAGGAACACAGTTTGGATAGTACACACAGAGTATAGAGTAGCTGCGGTAGCACGTTTCTTGAATTCAAACAGGTAGAAAATTCCATCCGTTTGGGAAAGGGGGAAAGGGGGAGGGAGCGTTCCCCGCGTAGCTCGCGCGCGAACGAACCATTTGAGATTTAAGGGGACTTAATTAGTTCCGGAGCGCTATAAATTCACTCCATCCGCGGCCTTCTCTCTACCACGGTTTTCACCCGGCGCCGTACACTCTATGCTCACTTACACCATTCTACTCCCGCGTTTTCCCAGACCTCGGAACCCCACCTTTCGCGGGTACTTGGTCTACGTATGTACAACGCGGCCAGCACTACCCAGGAGCACCGGAATAGCAGTAGTCATAGATATAGATATATCCATATATATATATATATAGTACTGTGAAACACTCCAACCCCCAAGTGACCCCGAACAACGTACCTTGTAACGGTAGTGGTTGCGACGACTGTGGCAACTTTAGCGATCTAAATCACGTCGTACCCTTAATTTTCGTCGACTACCGCCACAGAGACGACGAATGGAATTAAAACGTTTTCTCATCTCCGACTCCATCGTCTCTAAAACCACTGCTCGAGCACGCAACATATTTATATTCATCGAAAAAAAAAAAAAAAAAAATTGTATATGAAAATAGCATCGAATATTGTAAGAATAAATTTGCTCGCGAATACCGCCTATAGTTTGGGGTGCAATGTACATAAAAACTCGACTAGTAATGATATGCGAGCGATAATTGCACGCGGACCAAACACAATGTTGCACAACGAAAAAGCACTAAAATTCGGTCACGTTACGCCCACCCATTTAGGCTATTAATGTGGCATTTTCATACACGCTCGCTCGTCCATTGTTTTACTTCAATCCGTTTTCACACTTTGAACCTATCGCTGCATCGTCACCTACCCCCCTGAAACTCCGGGGCTTCCGACAACTGCATGTGTAACAATAATTTTCCACTTTGGTTCCTCTACTGGGCCACCGGTTAGCGTGTAACTACCTATGAATATTCAGCAAATATTACAACAGTATGTAATACCAGTTTAGTTACACCATACCGGCCAAAGTAGAAGCGAAAATTCATTGAAGCTTCGCGTTTATTGTGGCGAAAATGTTGTCGAGAAAATTTCACCCGTGCATTGTGCGCCCGCCGAAGAAGAGGATGAGAAGGAACACAAAAAGGGGGGGGGGGGGGAGATAATCACATACGATAAAACTCGGAAATGAAGCTTCGAGTTTGATGATCCGTATGAACGTTTTTGTACGCTGTTCGCGTAAGCCTTCCACTCCGTTCGTGTGCGCTACAGGTATATGCGCATCCGTCACAGCGCCCAGTACAGTGCAACCCCGTTGATTGCTCGACTCTGTGTCTTTCTCCACTTTCTCCAAAGCGTCAAGAGCGTATAGATTCGATTGAACGATTGGTCAGTCCCGATTGGGGGACTCAATCGAGTGTCGACTGTGCGCGGTACAAAGTCCGTGCAATCGGTGTATTGCGCGATTGCGACGGGAAGTGTACAGTAGGACGGTGTATACACATATATGTAAATGCGAATGTGCGCACCGGTGCCATCCGGTCACTTGCCAGTCAAGTAATGAAATTTGACTGGAAATTAACCACCGGACTGCGTACACACCGATGAGAGGATGGGGTCAGGGAGATACAGGGAGAGAGACAGAAACGGTGTGCATTGGAATAAGGGGGGTAACGAGGGTGTGAGCAGGAAAGCGTTTGGAGTGACCGGGGGGGTTATACCCGGGCGTCACAACGTCACACATTCGTAAACGCGACTGCAGCGTATATAACGATGCAACAGCATCAGCCAACCATCCCCCGATATAACATCGCCGGGAATACGAACACAAAACACGAAACTATCCGTCCGTATGTAGTATGTGTACAGTGAAATACGTGTAGTTACTCTAGTTATGTATGAAATGAATGTATGTCGGTGTATAGATGTAACCATAGATGTTTGAATGACGATCCCCCTCCTACCCTTGCGGCATCAACTCCCACACGCGAATATGCATAGCGCGCAACAAACGTGTGCGTGAAACGCCGTGGGCGTGTAGATATTACGAGAGGCGGGGGGAGAGAGGGACAAGCAAGAGCGAGAGCGAGAGTCCGTGGTATCATCGGGGAAAATAATGGCCAACCGTTTCGTGATAACGATGAGTTAGCGTTGCGCTTCGGTCTCTCGCCTACTGGCGACTGATTCTACGTGTACCGTGTTGTTTATAGCGATGTATGTATATCGACGCCGGTGCCGCATGTCCCGCTCGTTTATGTAGATGTTGAATGAACACGCATATGTGTAACTTTGCGTGGGCGAATTCGTGGATGTCGGTACGCACAGGTTTATTTGTTTTTTTTTTTTTTTGCCAATGTGAATTACCTGGCGTTTCATTGCGATTGAGGGATAATGACGAAAATACGAAGATGAGAGAAATTTTTGGAAGCTGTATCGACAATCGATTTGGTTGATTCAACATAAATTATTTACATAAAATATTGGTATTATTATGATTATTATTATGTTTAGCAACAAATAGAGAAAATGTTGCTGTCGAAACTTATCAAAGAGATAAATGATAAATAAAGTTTCGTTGATAGAATTTTGTTGCACACGACTGTACGAATCTATAGCAATATATTTTTTTACTTACAATAAATATGGTAAATTGTTTCGTCTTCCGAATCAACAAATAGTGTCTTTCCAATTTTATTAAACTTTCATGAACGTTTTTATTAAAAGATGTTATTCTATTGAAAGCAATCGATATGAATAAAGCAAATATTTTCTCTGCGGTGGATAGTAAGTGAGAGAAAGAGGACACACAACAGTTTATTCGAACTCGATAGACGTTCCGTGTACCATAACGTTATTCCGACGTCTCTGCCATCGATATCGTCGTATCGTTCATATCCGTACATCGGCAAACGGCAATACTGTACACAAAGTTTAGAAACATAGAGATATACAACAATATCTCCTCGGCGGGTGAAAAAACACGCCAGAAACAGAGGGGTCCAACGTTTCGCAATATCGGTAGTCGAATAAATTTTCCGAACTGCCGGTGTGCGCGGTTTCGCCTGTTTGTTTTTTTTTTTTTTTTTCGTCGGGGCAATCCCCCTGCTGTACAGCAGCAGCAGCAGTGGCTCACTCGGAGCGTGTGGAAAAGTCGCTTGGCGAGCTTGCCGAAGAATCCACGTGGGTCAAAGGGGGGGAACAGGGTGAATGATGCAAGTAGGTACAGAGCGCAGAACTGGAAAAATTGCTGCTAGAACCGAGTCCAGGAAGGAGAAAGAAGGGATGAGAGGAGAAGAACGAGGGAAGCGAGGTACGAGTCTCGAGACGCGTTTCTGCGATATTGGACCGGGAATAAATTTTTGGTTACGCCGGAAGGGCGAAGCTCTCTGCATCGTAGTATTCGGTACAGAAGAGGAGAGAAAAGGAAGACAAAAAAAGGAAAGAAGAGCGAACATGGGAGAGGGAATGCTGGCTTAGCGTTTGCGTGCCTATTTCTTTTTTCATCTCGTTCTTCTTTCCTTTTTCGAACTACTTTGCAATATCGACTTGCCATGAATCTTGCACCGTGCCAAAGCAGTGGCAGAGAGGCTTCGACATTTTTATTTAAAAAAAAAAAGAATAAAAACAACACCACTCCCCTGCGAAAACCTCGACGGTAGATTCTTATGGTACGATTGGGGGAAGGCGAAGTCCAGAGGGATAGGGATCTCGCGTCCCGATCTCGGTTTCTGCACTGGCAAGGGGAAAGGCAGACCGTATGTCGCACGGATTGTTTCAACAATCGTAGCACGAGAAACACCGACGTGTATACACGAACACAATCGATAGATAGAGAAATAAAGAAGCGAATGATGAAGAAAAAAAAATACGAAAAAGGGGTGCGGTGACTGAGAGAGCCGGTCCCTTCATCGAATTTCATTTTGTATCGATCTCATTCTCGATCGGTAGGCAACGCAAGGCAATGTGTTATGATTTATTCATGTTTGTTCTCCTATCTATCTCTTACATCTCCACTCGACGTTATGCGTCCTAAAGAACCAGGATAATTGATGTACTCGCCGTTGAGCACGGCAATGCACTCCGGGACTTTTCAGGCGTGGAGAGCATCCCGAGTATACATGGATATACCAGTGGCATGAATCGTACGTGCTACTACCGTAGCGGAGCCAGTTTTCGTGTCATAAACGCTCGCTGAAGCATCATCTACGCTACCAACGTAACGCAGCCGTCGAAGAACTTCGAGACTCGAGACTAGACTGCGGTATAACTCCGATGGTAGTATAACTGAAACGCGCGAGTGGTATAACAACTCGGTTCTGCTTCCCAGCAGCAATCGTAGGTACACACGGATACACACACATACACACAGGTCGATAAAACCCATTTATTTATGCCCCGCGGAAGAACCTGCCAGTCAGCCAACCGCAGCCACCCATTCGACGACTCCACCTGATAGACTGCACGAGCCTCGTGAATCGAGCAACGAGATGGGAAAAGCTATAGAAATACATGCGACGGGGGGGAAAAACCATTTAAGGAATTAAACGGTGAGAATCGATCGTTCGCCGAGACCGCCTTTATCGATCGAAAATAACTTGCGCTCACCTCTTAAAACGTATGGAACATAACTATTTTCTTCGATAGTGTAAGATTTACACCGGTATATATATCGCGTAGGTGAAATCGCGCGAAAATGCTGTGCGAAGTAAATAAGGCGTGACGATCGGACAGGTATTGGAATATCGTCGATTCGACGAGGCGAGAGTCGCGGATACGCGCCTTGTAAAACGAGGAAGTTGGTAATAATGCAGAAAAAAAAAGAAGGCAAATGATAAATAAACTCAGAACCGAGTGGGGTGAGAGGAAGATAGAAAGGCTGAGGCAGACGAGAGAGGACTGCGGGAGAAAAAGAGGCCATCGCTCGTTGTAACGACAACGAAGGAAAAAAAACTCGACGCCGACCGGAGCTCGAACTCGTTCGTTCGCTCTGCGGTTGCCCTGGGGAATGAGAGACTTGGCTACGAGAGTCGGGCAGTTGATACTCCTCAGGAACTGTATACACAAGAGGGAACAACTTGCCAAGGAATTTATTATGCCTCCGCGCAACTAATTGTGTGTGTGTAAAGACTCGGATTGTGATACACGTACCTGTGTACACCATCGCCGGATATCGAAGAAAAAAAAAATTAATAAATAAAATACTCGTCTGTATAATAATGCCACGGTGTGCCACGGTTTTATCGGTATATAAATGCGTCAGCAAGGCAAGAGTCGCGAGAGACAGTTGTTTCGATGTTTTCAGGCGATGACGATCGACTTCGTACTCTTACGTTGGACAAGTACGCGAGGATCGGGGAAAAATAGACACGATTCTGTTTACCCGCGGATAGTACACTGATAATTTCGCAATTAAGTGAGACACAGCGATCGGTGGAAAAAACAAGCTTGTCGATAATTAGAAATTGCACACTACGTCGAACCAGTTAGCAATCAGTGGGTTTGAGAAAAAAAAAAAAAAAAAAAGATATAACAAAAAGTTATAGATAGGCGATACCCGACTGCGATATAATTGCTCTCAATCGGATATCTATGAATTACATAGTTTTCCAACATTCGCAGCGCGCCAATTAATTCGACGTACTTACCGTTTTTTTTTTGCAAACGCGATGGCGGGTTTGCATTTGAATAAATGTTTTTTTTTCCGAGAAATCTCGTAACTCGTATCAAAGCTGCTATTTAATCCCAATGACATTTGGATTAATAATTGAAGAAAAAAAAAATTGAAAATTTCGTAATAGCTTCGTTTTGTGTTCAAATGACTGACACAACTTTTTCACTTCTCACGAGCAAACGATTTTTAATTATATTTGAAAAAAAAAAAAAAAAAAAAAATCCTTGAGATATTGATTGCAGCTCGTGAAATTGTAAATGATGTAGAGATAGTATTGAAGAAAAAAAAAACTCGCTATCGTTGAAACGAGTACCCGGTCAATATAGGCGGCAACAAGAGTAAAATCTCGGGAGAGACGTAGAAAAAACTACGATGCCCGATATAACTGATCGCCGTTGCTGTCAGTTGTCGATAGCCCCTGCGGGATAAAAGGTATATATAACAGTATACATAACGAGGCGGCGATAAGGGTCGCGGCGTAGCGCGAGCGAAACAAAAAAAAAGACTCAAAAAAAATACGCGAGTAAATAAAAACAAATAAAAAAAAAACAAGACGATCGCGATATCGCGCGGCGCAAGCCAAGAGGGGCGAGTGAACGAGGTCGTCGTCGACGACTTTGTATTTGAACTCGTTGTTGAGTAGCGCGAGAGCAAAGAGCTCAGACGTTTCGCTCTCGCGAGTGGTCATAAATTAATTCTTCGCGGCTTTAATTGACACGGTTCGAATCTGTCTCTCTTTCGCTTCTCTCCGTTTGTCTTCTCTGCACGCTAATCTCCTGCTCTCATCGTTGCAGAGCGTTCATACCGCTCCCGTGAGCAACGGCGAAACTTTCGTTTGCTTCACGAATTTGTTCCTCAGCTTGGGGAACGTCTCGAGACTATTTACACCTCTTGCTTCGGATACAGACCAACCCGGCAAGTTGCAAACATCCGCGTTTCGTTATTTCATCGTATAATACAATTATCACCGTTTCTTCGCGTTTCTCATCTATTTTTATCGTTGCGCTATGTGCATACAGGTATTATCGCATTATTATCTGTAGACTCTGTAACTATATATAATAGAGAACTCGTGACCTACGCTCCGTTCGCATAGTTTTATCTTTCATCTATCTTTCTATTCTTACGCTCTATGCTCCATATGCATATAGTGTAGTATATGGAACGCGCACAATATACATTGTATTTACGACGATACAATATAATACTGTAGGAAGTTTTTCCTGCATCAAGGCAATAGCTTTGTTTACTGCTTTGCAACATTCGAAGACTCAGCAAATAGATAATAATTCGTGACGTGTGTAGCGTATGAGAATTTGTCTGCTCTTTCATTGCGCTTAACCCCCATTTCGTTCATCTCTCCTTCTCCATTTTTCCGCTGTGCTTGTTGCTGCTGTAAACTCTTAACAGTCGAAAAAGATATCTACATAGTTGACGAGAGCGAAGACAAGACTATTTCCTGCATCGAGTCCTCTCACTCGAGAAAACACGGCCGTTGAATATCTCGTTGGGGTGCCAAGCAGAAGCCGAGTAGAGCAGAAGTAGTAGTAGTAGTAGTAAGTAGAGATTCGCCGAGACGGAATGAATAAACGAGGCGTGAACGTAAACGACCTCCTGGGCGGCTGTCTTTCTGGTGTAATGCCAGAGCTTCCATCGCCCTTCTTTCCTCTTTCACCTCCCTAAAACTCTTCTCCTCTTCTCTGAGTGCACTGTGTGTCGTTGGAATAATCATACGAAATTCGGCACTTCAACTCTCTTACTCTACAACTACTCTTTCTTGTCTCTTAACTCTTGTTTGATCTTGCGAACCGTGTAAATTCGAAAGTTCTACGCTGTCTCGTCCAACGACGGCGACAACCACGGGCGCGCGCGCGCGCTCTCGTTACACCTTTGCAGTTTTCCACTTCGTGGCCGAAAAATACATAGTAAAAAAAAGGCTCTGTCGACCGTAACGCGAGAAATAAGTTACGATATTTACGAGAGTTTCGCAGAATCTGGTAACGTAATAAAATTGTAGTTCGCACAGATTTTTCTTTTTTATTTATACCGGCAGAAAATTGCTGTTTTTTTACAGATAAAAAATTCCAAGTCATTCGAGATCAATTACTAAATCATTTTTCGACAATGTTAAGTCCGATATAACTTATACAATTTTTAAACGCTTTATTTTAATTAACAATTAAAACGGCGAATCCGCGATTATAAAAATTGACGTTACGAGAAGCTATTTTATGGAAATCTTTGCCGGTGCAAAAATATATTTTTTTTTCAAGGGTCACGTACCCCCTCGAATAAAGTCGTATATGTTCGAGAGTACGAGTATCGAGTTTCGTGCGACTGAAAGAGAAATGGTTGGATTGCGCCAGGGGTAGCAAAACGCGTTCGCATTTTATTTTTATTTTATTTTTATTTATTTATATACGTTTTTTTTTTTTTTTTTTTCCTCGATGGCGACGAGGCGATACAGCTCTCAGGGGGGTATAGATATAACGCGCCGGGTCGTACCGGTACGAGAGCTCCTGGCTTCGTCGTTGGAAGGGCTGTTTTATTATGCAAAAGCTCTCGGCGGCAGTCGGGTCGTTCCGCGAGAACTACGGGGCGGCGTTGCATCCACGAGTGCACTGGAGCTTGCAGCAGCAAACGCATATACACACACATACTTACAGCTATAGATATAGGTACGACTATACGAAAGAGTAGGAAAGACCGTACGGCTGGGTAGGTTAAAAGAGTGAAAGAAAGAAACCGAACCATGAGAGGAGGGATTGGGGGGTGGGTTGGGTTGGGAAAAAGCCTCCGCCCCCGAATCGCGTAAATACGGGCAGCCATTTTGCGATAAACTTTTTTCGGTCGGTTCCCTCGGCGTAGAGGTGGAAAGAGAGATGTCGGGGTGGGGCAGCTTGCGGAGAACCAGAGCGAGAAAGGCACCGGGTGAGGATAGCGAGAGAGAGTCGAGAGTGACTACGAAGCTTGAGCCCAGAGATAAAAGAAGCGAGATGAAAACAGTGAGTGAGATGGAAAGGCTTTCGAAAGAGGGAAATATCGAGGCGAAAAAAAAGAGGACACGAGTGAGATAGAAAAGTGAGGGTGACGTGGAGTGGTATGCCGAGGGGATGAAGAAGAGGGATGGAATGAAAGCGGCGAGAGAAAAAGTTTGGCCGCGGTCTCTCGAAAGCTTTAGGGGGGATCGGGAGGGAGGGGGAGGGTAGCGGGTTCGGAGCTGTGAAGGGGGCTGACGCGCGGTGAGAGTACGAAGAGAGAAGGAGGAATAGGGGGTGCACTCGTGCACTATGATCCGGCGTAGAGCCGACGAGAGTTTTCGTTGAGGGAAACATATATAGATATACGTTATGTACATAGGGAAACAGGCGAGGGAGAGTATGGTAGGTGAACGAGGATGAGGACTACGAAAGCGAAAAAAAAACCGAGGGAGACGAGAGGATGAGAGTGCGCCGGGGAGTTTCTGGTACGAACAGAGATAGAACCGCGCGACAGGAGGGGAAAAAGAGAAGGAAAGAAAGTTGAAAAAAAATATATAGAGGGAAAGAGAGAGAATGTCGACGGGGTTGCGCGGGTGCTCAACCGATTGGTTGCACTCGCAAATTTCTTTTTTCCACCCGGGGAAAATTGCTTTTTTCCTACCCAACCTTTGCGCGAAGCTACGAGGGTAGGCGAAAGAGGGCTGGTTGCAGCTATAGCTCTTGCAGGCTCGCAAGTTCGTTCTCTCCTGCCTCGGCAACTTCCTCTACCCTCTCTGCCTCCTCCCCTTCTCACCCCATAACGTTCTCTCGACAATATTCGCCTGACCTGCTCCAACGAGACAGTCTCTCGCGTTTTTTACTCGTTCGCTCTCGTCTTTCGCGATCGATGTCAATTTTGTACGGCCGACCATTGACGAAACTGCACAAAATTTCTCTCCCAGAAAAAAAAAAAACCGCGTATATGCAATAATGGAATATTGATCGATGACAAAACGCGAAAATCGAGACCAGAATATTCAGGGAAAAAAAAAATATATATATATATCTATATTTTTTTTTTGTAAAAATACGAGAGCTCGCAGTTATTCTAACCTCGGGCATGAAAATATAGCATGCGGTTGCGTCTGCGCGACTTTCATAGTTCGTATACGAGCAATGGATAAACACAGTGATGATGCACATGCTGAAACGTTTCTCTCTGTATTTAGAGTGGTTCTCGCGCGGAGGTAAAATGCAGGAAACGTACCGAAGCTAAAGGGTAGGCGAGCGGCGAAAGAGGAGAGAGTAGTTTTGAGATGAGAGAAGAGATCAGAGTGCCGACGAGAGGTGCTTCCGACGACAATTCCCAAGTGGCTCGTCGCCAAAGGCGTCGACGTCGGTGGCTCACTCGCTGTATCGCATCTATTTTACTCTACAATTTTCGCAATAGTCAGCAACGCTGACACTAACGCAAATGTGAAATAAATAAATTTGTCACTAAAACACAAAGTTTGCCTCAAAGTATGCAACATGTATTCACTTGACAAAGTACCAGAATCTTCTAATTTGACACGCGACATGTTGAAAGATTTTTCATTGGCAACTGCAAAAAAAAAAAGTTAAAGAGAAAAAAATGTCTCGAACGGCGTTTCGATATTATTTTTCGATTCGAACTTCTGGAATTTCGAGAAAAAAAAAAAAAAAAATTTCGTGCCAAACAAACCGGATGTACGTTCGTTCCCAAGCATAGCGTTTCGTCTTCTCGGAGTTAGAACAGACAAAGAACGGGAGAAAGAGAGGCAGACGGCGAGAACGGATATATAAAAAGAGAGTCCAAAGTGGATCGCAATAGCGCGGTGCACCTTCGAAAACTATTTCATTGGCCAAAGCGAGTTAACGCTCTCTTGTCCTTTCCCCGACCCTCTCGCGCTTCTTCGTCGTAGTCGATAAATGGTCCAGGACTCTGTTTTCCTGGATCTTTCGACTCTCGTTTTTCTTTTGTTCTTTCTTTTTCGTTCCTCCGACGTCGGTCTTCCTTTCTCTATCGTATACAACCGACTTTATCCGAAGTCGTCATTCGTCCTTCGAGTCATTCCCTGCTAACGTATCTCCGAAGAGAAGGAACCAATCTCCTTTACGATCTTAGGAAAGAAACTTCGAAGAAAGCTAGAGATAGAAACCATGTTACCTGCATAGAAGTGGCGTAGCACGAAAGGAAACGGGACGGTTCTTTGCCCGGCAAGATAGTGAGTGTAACATACACATGGAACAAAACGACAAAACGAGCGATGGAAAGACAGTGAGACTGTGAGAGGCAAAGCCTGAGGATGGAAAGAAAAGAGGCACAAGCGTGGAAGTCGGAAGAAGAATAACTAGAGTGCTGAGCGAAAAGACGAGAGGGCGAATAAGGAAAAGAAAGCCGGGTAAAGCAGGATTTGTACGCGAAACTAAAAAAAAAAAAAAAAAAAAAAACAAGACAAGGAGTGAAAAGACGAAGGAAGAGATCAGAGGCCAAAGACGTAAAGGTACGTATTACAAAACGTTACTAAAATGGCTTCTCGATTGACTCGACAAAGTTGCCCCCGTGTAACTTAATCGTGGAAAATCGATCATCGATCCGGATAATTGAGATCGTAAAACCTGTATTAATGAATCATAAAACGAAAAACAAAAAAAAAAAGAATCTCATCGAAAGCATTAATAATGGTCCTGAAACGCGGTCTCGATAACTGTGGCGCATCTTTACGCGAGGTTGTAGCACACCAAAGGAGCTATAAGCTTCGGTTTATATGTACACAAGTATATTTAACCTATATATAGTATACATCGTTGTAATACTATAGCTTAAAGCCCATTATAGAATGAGGAAGAAGGTCAGCAGGCCCTAATTTCCACGTTGCCCGCTCGCGCGGGGCGAGAACGGTGAAGCGTTCGCGTTCGCGCTGCCCGATTCATTACCGGGCGGGGTCCTCGCATTATTACGAGCCCGAATTACCTAATTTCGCTCGTCGTTACGTTGTTTCGGGAGGGGCGGAGAGGAGGGGGAGGATGGGGGGGGGGGTCGACGTAGTTGCCGCGCGCACCCTCTCATCCCTCGTTTACCAAACCTCACTCACTCCTTCTCTCTCATCGTTCTCTCGCTCCCTTTCGCCTTCCTGTTCCGTTTCCCTTCGGACTGGACGCCGCGACGCCACTGAAGCCACGAACGCTCGCGCGCGGGTAGTTTGCTCCGGTCCTGGCATTCCCGGGTGAGTCCTTCTGGCACCGGGGCGAGGTTCGCGTTAAACCACCCCATTTGAGCGTTTTCCACCCCGACGACGACCTTACCGTAGGGTAAATATAGCCCTGCCGCGGCGACGGGACCGGCTCTCGTAGAAGTGAGAGCGAAGCGAGGAGAGAGCCACCGGCTTGTGGCCTCCTCGAGCGTACCAAAGTTCCCGGTTGCCCGCAAAAGGTCCGCGCGGACCTTTCCCCGTAAAGCCGTCCAATCGTATTACGCGGTTGCGCTACTTCGCCAATGGTTAGTCGTATTTCTTAAGTAGGCAACGCCCTCTTTCGTCGGAGATGCGCGAATGCTTTTAAAAAGCTCCAATAGAGTAGCGCCGCCGACCAATCCGGTTGTGGAACACGGTTTGCCGTGTGACAAACGTACACAGCCCGAGATACGGCATCGGGACGTTCGGTCCGCGCGGACTACGCTCGGGAAGAGCACCGTCACGAGGTATACCGCTTATACCTACCATCGTACAACTATAGTTACCTATACTATAGGACACGAGAACCGACTATGGTACGTTAGTGCGATAGAGAACAACGGACGCGAGAGAATGGAAGGTAGGAAAGGAGGAGGTGGAAAGACGAGGATGGAGATGCTGCAGACTCTAACCCGAGAGTTCCGATATGCGACGCGCTTTGAGGGCAAAACTATTGGCCACCCACGTACCCCTCTTGCCTCACTTCAACCCTATTCGATGCTACAAGCTCTCCTTCTCTTTCCCTCTATCGCTATATCCTTTCCCCACTTTGCTCCATCTGTTTCTTCGTCGCTCTCGCGTTATACTCAACCAGCTCTTTACTCCACGCAAACCTTCTCGCTTCATTCTACCGCTCCCTCTTGGTATAACTCGTACGTACCGTGGCTTCTTCCCAACACACTGTCGGTAGGGCTCCTATGCGCTGCCGTTGCTTGCTCGACTGCGGGGTAAAGGGCCGCGCGAACCTACTACCCGAAGGAGAAAAACAAAGCTTAAGAGCCGGGAACGGGAGAGAGAACCGGCGCACGGACCCCGGGCACTCATCAGCTCTCGCTGAGCTTTTTTTCCCTTTTTTTTTTAAGCACCCCTCGACGGCCTCGTGCGCCGACGATCTCTTCTCGCTTTTGCGAACCCAGCAACGAGAAAAGAGAGAGCGATAAATGAGATAAGAGAGAAAGTGATAGAACGAAAGAGAGATAAAAAGATCTCGCGCTACTACGGGTATAACAAAGTCCGCTGTTTCGCGTGTACATCGCGATCGTACGTCAATATACTGCCTATGTCGCGGCAAAGAATACAAGAAGAAGATAAAATGGGGGAGACGAAGAGATGAGAAGAATTGAGAAAAAGAGTGAGAGATTGCCGATTTCGATTGCACGCAGTCGCGAAAACTCACTATATGTCGGCGAATCGAAGACTTCACCGACATGCACCTTCTTTTTTCGTACTTGCAATGCTTACTCGATTTTTCTTGCAGCTATACGTACTCCACTGTATGTAGATCTTTTTCCCATAACTGTATTTACCCTCCGTCTTTCGATGTTTCTGCAACCCCGAGTTTTCCGATTCTGTGTTTCATTTTTCTAAAATACTGATGTGCAGAGTACACAGAGCGACGTGTTCGTTTCATTTTTACTCACAATTTTCTACTTCGCGTTCAATCGGGTTCTCTCGAAGCTCCGCGCAACAGTAAAGTGCAATATGTATTGGAAGAAAGACGAGAAAGAATAAAGTGCAATATGTATTGGGAAAAAGACGAAAAAGAATAAAGTGCGAAGAAATAGAGAAGGAAAGATTTTTTTTTAACCCGATGTTTTTTAACATTGAATTTTAACATACGTGTATACAGTGTATTCAGTAACATTTTCAAACGTGTAGCCTTTGACATAAAAATGAAAAAAATTCCATTAAAACGCTGTGAATTAAGCCTCGAAGCTTTTTTTTTCGTTAGGCACATTTATGACGCTCTCGCTTGGAAGTTTTTTTGAGTGGAAAAAATCGAGTCGCGACACACGAGTCTCTCGTTAACATTTCATGGAAGTAGCAAACGAGTGGAATCGAGCGTAAAGACGAGCAGCTGCGACGAGCAGTGGAAGCGATGACGAAGTAGGCGTTACATAGTAGAACTCCGAAGTGTGGTGCTTCTTGGTAGAAAGGACAAGCAACATTTCGGAGTCTCCGGTCCGGTTTTGCGGAAAGGTTTCGAAGGCGGCCGCGGAAGCAAAAGGGAGACGGAGGTGTATATAGGCAAAGGACATTCCGAGAGTGTTGAAAACCGGGGAAGTGTGCGGCGAGTGCGCTTGGTTGACCCGAGAGTGAACGAGACCGGGAGAGCAAAAGCAGAAGCTGTAGTAGAAGCGCACACCGCACGAGCAGCATCGAGAGATAGTCGCCGTGCAGCCCATTAATTAGCGAATTACGGCACGTGGTCTTCGATCCCACTCGGGCGGTCACGCGGTAAGACCATTCGACGTAACCCCACGCTCTGTCGTACATTCAAGAGTTTCCGTTTAGTATCGAGAGTTGCACTTTACAAGTATACTGTAGTCGAGACTGGACTATAGTAGTTAGAAAATTGGTAAAAAATAATTCAGTTATCAGCATTGTTATTTTTTTTACTCGTCATAATATAATCAGTAAGTGAAAAAAGTATCATAATATATAAGAGAACATACATTCGTAACATTTTTTTTTGCAAGTATTTAATTCTATATTAGAACGCGTTAAATGTATTAACTTCAATTTTATTGTGAATCGAATATATTTATGTGTGCAAAAATTGCAATTTTTCGCAAAATTTCTCGGAAATTTTTTTTTTTTTCCGTTCCCTAACTAAGGTAGTATAGTCGCTAGATAGTCGTATCGCTAACTAAAATAGCGATAAAAGATGAAGACTAGACATGAAATTTTCGGTAGTATATTTTTTTTTATTGATCGTTCTCCGCCACATCGCCCATATGGGCCCTCGTGGGATCAGTACAATATTATTTGTGTACATTTTCTTCGAAATTTGGATATTTCGGTTCAGTTTTGACTATATAGCTTCGGTTTTTTTGTGGTCTTCTCGGTTGTTGATTAGTCGATTTGGAAAACCCCTTTCGATAATTTCCGGATTATCATTTCCGTCGATGCGTTGCCACCGACGCCGATGAGTAAATTTTAGCGAAAATCTTTTCGAAATATTGAAAATGCTAAAAAATGATTACAAAGGGGATAGAGGAGACGGGTTCCCCTTGAAACTTCTGCTATGATAAAAAAAAATCAACGTTAACGAATGCAAAAGGGCCGTGTGTCGAAAATGGACAAAACATAGATAAAAAATGTATCACTAAGTACAATCAATAAGTAAAAGTAATAATAAGTAAAAATCGTTTCGAAGATTTTTAAAAATATTTTGATAATAAAATGAAATGCTGATTAACAGGGGTGTTATAAAAGAAAATAAAGCGATATCTACCCCTTCCAATATCCATTGAAGGACGAAAACGTTAACCAACAACGGCACATACCTCGAAAATACGAGATATTTTGCTCGCAGATTATTGCATATAAAAAACTATAATAAAAAATAATCACTACAACAATAGAAATAAAAAAATCGAAGCGACATAAAAAAGACGCATAGCGACGTCAGTTTATGCCGTTTCTCTCTCGTCTGTATTTTGTATCCTTTGAGAGGATTGTTCCATTTGCTCGATACGATGTAGTCGAGGTTCTAATTCCTCGGGGTGGAGAACAATAGTGCAGATCCGTTGGAGATATACCCCACAGTACAGTATACGGGAGTGCCTCAGGAAAAGGGAGAAACCGAGGGCTCCGGGGGGGTGTATGAAGAGGAGTATGGCGCGTGAAGGCTTTGGGCGAAGATTCCAAACGGGCCTGTGGAGAATTCGATTTCGGATGATTGAGAAACACGGCTTTGCGCACTTACCACGGACGCTTGCACTCACCCGAGCTATGCATACTCGTGCAGTATACTCTGTTGAAGTTAGATAGAGACTCCGGCGTGAATACAGACAGTTCGGAAACGTTCGTGGGAGAAGGACGAAACGAAGTGAAGGAGAATCAGAGGAATTAGTAGTCGGAGTGAGTGAGTGAGGGAAGGAGTATAAGATGAGAGAGTTCGCTCCTCACTGCCATGCCGAGGCAGAGGCGCAACACAACCGCAAGGGCTACATCGCTATCTATACCTACTTACTTCGGTAGTTACCATAGTCAAAGGGGGTTGTGGTATAGCCCAGGGCAGCAGTAGCGGCAGCAACAGCGGCAATAGCACCGGCACGCTGGTTTCTGGCTGCTGGGAATAATTCTCCAGATTACATAGCGCTCTACCGGAGCGAAGAGAGGCACCGAGAGAGAGAGATAGAAGGTATACGAAGAGAACTGTTAGGCGTTCTGTACAACCCTCTTCACAGCAAAGAGACCAGAGCAAGAAACAGAGAGGGTACGAGATTGAAAGCGAGAGAGTGAAATTTAATCAAGAGAAATATAATACACAACTCTGGTAGTAACGCTCGACTGGCATTGCCCGTACCCTACTGGTATGCTTGTTCCTATTACAATACCGATACGCAAACTCGCCGTGTACGAGAAACGCGAAAGCGAGGAAGATCTACACAGTAGTTAGTACATGTCAAAGGGTAGTTGCACTCAGAAACATCACAAACCCCGAGGTACATTTATACAAGCTTCGGCTTCCGCGGCGAGACGAGAGTAGGCTAACACTGTGTTACACTCTCTCATGTGTGCTGCATAGAGGCGATCCCTGTTTTTGGTTCGTTCGTGTGAAACCTGCCAAGTTCTCTACAGACTCCGTCGCTCTTTCGCTATTCGTTGTACCCATATACAAGAGGGTAGCAACATGTGAACATAGCATAACACATAGGAACTACAAATACATAGATGTAGAGTATAAAGCGTCCGGGGGTAAGAGAAGGGGTTGAGAGAAGCGCATATACTATAAAGCTACAACGTTGAGTTACTCCGACGATATTAAAGGGATCTCGCGGTGGCGGATGGTGCTGGCTCGGGGTTTCCACCGCGGAACCGCGAACAACTTACTCTCCTCCGCCTACCCTTCCTTCTCGTTTCCTTCCTCTCTGTTCAACGCTCGCGGAACAAGAATAGTCGACTACGTACACTGGATCCAAGGATCTTTCTGACTCTCTCTCGCGTTTATTTCGACCTCTGCCTTTGCGTCTCCCGTCTTTATCACTCTCATATACAAGCAAAGAGCAAGTCGGTAGCAACACCATACCAACGCCGTTGGCTTCGTCGTTGTCGTCGTCGTCGTCCTCGGGCAACTCGCGAGGCCACTGAAACCAGCTGCATTCCCGGCCATTAGAACTCTGCACGGTAGTGAAAATTTACTGTCGTAACCCAGTCCTAATGCACTGGCTGTACGGAGAGGAGAGACAGACAGAGAAACGCCACCGGTTCGCTTGGAGTTGCAGTTATGGACGTTCCGTTGGTGGTGCCGCCGCCGCCGCCGCTGCTGCTGCTGCTGCTTGTAACACCGACGAGGCGTGAGAGAGAATGAGCAAATGGGACACAGAGATCGAAACGAGAACGTTGCGAGGTGAAGCAGACGGAGATGCAGAAACTCGAGAGGGTACCTAACGACAAGAGCGAACGAGACAAATACATAGGTGCGATGTTGCGCGGAAGGGAGATGGTTATGGTAGATGGTAGAGAGAATAGCGCACATATGCTACTGTATGGCACGGTATACACATGAACATAAGCCCGCGTATAGACGAAGGATACAGGCGAATCAAGAGTACCGAGAGAACGAGAGAACCCGCCGGAGCACGTACGTCGTTTCGTTGTGTGTTCCTATGGTTACACTCTGCACTTCGTCGCTTTCTGTATATGTCCTCTCGCTCTCGGTACTCTCAGCACTCGAGTAGTCGAAGCCAAGAGCCCAGAGCCGGTGCTGGTGTCATGGAGCAATGTTATCTGCCACCCTGCTGCCGCCAGACGACGAGAGCCGCGAGAAGCGAGAGTGTGCGTTTCTCTCTGTGCACTCTGTGTCTCTGTGCGGCGTGCCTCGCGATAATGGCTTACAGCCAGGGCCGTAGGTACCACCGTATTCTAATTCTCGACGTACAGAAATGTTGTCTTCATTCGTGACTTTTCACGCGATTCTCGGAATTAAATTTTTTTTCCATTACTTCGAAGTCAGGATTACTATTGGATGAGCGAAATTTTTAATGTGTGATGATACTGAGATATATACGAAATAATATAATTTCTTTCCGCAAAATATAATAATAATGTTGGATGATTATTTTATATATAATTTTTATGACAGAAATATTTTATATATCTCATATATATCGGAAATATACCCTCCAAGATATCAACTGTTAATCAGAATTTTGTTCATTATTTCATTATCCTTTAACTTCGAAGAAACAATGAGCAAAAAGCTACACCAACTTTTTTATTGCTTCGAAGCAATAAAAAAGTTGGTGTAGCATTTTTACTCGACAAAATTTGTTTCATTAAAAGGAAAATTTGATTGTTTCACGATTGGACCATTTCGCAGGTAGGAAGACAAGCGAATGAAATAAATTTAATTTGATTAAAGTGATCTTTTCCACGGATATAGGTATCTTTATTCGGTTTTGTTTTGTGTGTCGTGTGAGAGAAAAAAGAAATACACTTGACTTATGAGAAAAAAACGTTGATGAAAGGAATGTGAAAGCGAAACAGCACGTGGCGCAGTTCAGACATAGCACGGGACCTTGAAGAGGCTACAGGGACTCTAGCGGAGAGGCTATATTCGCCTGATGGTCCCGAGTCCTTCAAGCAGGAAGGAGCAAAGTGACGCAAGCCAGCAGGCGGCTCCTGCTGTTCTCTCGTTGCCTACCTCTATGGCCTCTAGGAACATAGTATACGTCGGGGAATATTAATTCGAACGAGACCCAGAGGACCCTCCTCTAGATATCGTTGCGTCCTTCTTGCTTCGGGTTTCAGTGAGCACGAGAGTGGAATCTCGTAAATAACGAGGGTAGGATGAGAGTCCCTTGCGTACCTGTTTCCTATCCCTGCGCTCACCACTGTCGTTGTGTTTGTTCTCTCTTTATCTCGAAACTTCTCCCATCGGTATTGCTCTTTCCCACTTTCTCGTGCTGCGTACGACCGCAACGGCCGAGAACTCTGCCCTAAATCATCGGCGCCCCGGGGACGACCTCGCCCTCGAGAAATTAGTCGCACGAAATCCTTCGGCTCTTCCGTCAATACTACTGGCTTGTTCGTTCGTACACGCGAGACGACGAACGAACGGCCTCAAGGGCTCGCATGCAGTTCGACGATCGCGTGCGTGAGTTACGCAGCATCCAAAGGTTCGCTCCTTTTTTTTTTTTTTTCTTTTTTTTTTTTATACCCTACGGTTATCTATGGAGCTCTCGTCTCGATCTTTGGACCCATTCCCAAAGACCCTTTTCCATCCGATTCAAGGTCTGCTTTCTTAATCTTTATTTGTTGTCAAACTTCTGCTCTGCCGGAAGGGAGAAGAGTCACGAATTTCTTTCACACTCGTAACTTTGGTCCTGTGGATCTTTTTTTTTCTTTTTCGTTAATTCCAAGTCAGTATAAAAACGATCAATAATTTTGAATAAATTTGTCATTGAACTATGAACGCAATAATATAAAATACGTTTACGTGAGATTGATACTGAACATTTTTTAGAACGTTGACAAAATCAACGACTCATTGAAATGTTGAAGAATAATATTTTTTTTCTTCAATAAAAAATTTCGTTGATTAATTATTGTGTTTGGTTATTTTTATCCGGGATAGCGCGAACGCAGTCCCGACTAACAAAAATTATACGCCCGAGATATCCACATTAGGGATATTCGCAAGGGTCAGCTCGACCGGAGTGCAATGGAGGAGCCTCGCCCTGGAGGAACCGCCTTGTTGATCACGGTAGCCTCTGCGCCAGGTAAGTATGCTTTGGCACTCGGCCCGGCAGTTTATAAAGCCGAACAGCGATGCTATCGTTAGCGAGAAAAGTTTCGAACAAATGCGACGCGTAGCGGTATACTCCTGAACTAACGTCAGATGTTAGAACGACCTGAGGAATGTGTCTCTTCTTCGCAAAGGGTAATTTGGATTCGTAACAGATGATATGATATCATTGTCAATTAACATTGAATCGGATGACAAATTCGATAAATGCTTAATCATGAAATTCATCGAATTTGATGGCAAACAAACCAAAACTTATATATATTTTTTTTTTTTTGTAGTCAACATGTTGGTGTTGAGATAAAAAAATGCTCATGTATCAACTCCTTTATACATAATGTATGAATGCTAAATGAAATAAAGCAAAATTGAAACGTTGAAAAAAAAAAAAGATAAAAATAATTTTAGACGAGGAAATTTTTTTTTTCGATTATACGTGACGTTTCGTGACCGTGACATCGCAGACGCTTTCGTAATCTATAAAATTATTTTTAACTTTTTGCAGATTAACGACTTTTCAGTCGGAGATTTTTTTCAAAATTTCGACATCAAAAATCACCGAACAACCGTCCAAAGAATGTTCATTAAAAAATTGCGACAATTTTAACTTTAGAGTATTTTACAACAAGTTCAATGCTTTAGATGATAGAAGAATAGGGATTCGAAAATAATAACTTCACAGCAATGACGAATGCATGACGATCCTCCTGATCAGTGAGGTGTCAAAGATATGTAATACGTGGTGCAATAGTAAAAAAAAAAAATTGCAAAAATTTTCCTCCAGTACGATATGTTAACAAATTGCTATATAATCCCAACTGTATTCCAAAAAGTCACCGATCAACTTTAAAATGAACGAAATGCATGTTCCGAACAAAAAACTGCTAACCCGTGAACAAGTTCCGTGTCACCATGTCCCGGTACGCGTAGATACGGCCCTTAGTTTGCAACGCCGAGGTAGAAAAAGGTAGAGATTACCAGCATCTCTGTCTCGGCAGAGAACAAACGCGCGAAAGAGAGAGAGAGAGAGAGAGAGAGAGCGAGAGTCGACAATGTACAAGAGACATTGGTAGACGTATAAATACATAGAAGAGAAACTCCAACTTGCGGATGCGTCCATGTAAAAGGGATCTAAAAGCAAGAGAACAAGGTATATAGAACTTGCAGTACCGAAGGCGAGATAGAATAGCCGCGAAGCTGGGCGTTTATTAGCGTCGAACCAGGCAGTGGCAACGACTACGGGTTAGTACCGACACAGCAAAGTTGGCTGACCGTCGGATCGTCCAGTGGTTACGAGCTCGGGAGCCAGAAGCAACGAGCAACGCCAGCATCCCGTGCCCCGGCAATAGCCTTGGTCCCGGGTGTGCAGTACTGGGTGGAAACACCAGCGGTATAGAAACAACAAGGACGATAGTCGAAGAGAGACAAACAGTAGTAGAGTGTGACGGTGGTCGCGTGAATGTCGGTGGTATGGAGGCTGTCGGGGGAGAGTAGATATAGAGAGAGAGAGAGAGAGAGAGAGAGAGAGAGAGAGAGAGAGAGGAAGGACGACGGGCTCCGGAGCTTCGGCATCAGCAGCAGCAGCAGCAGCAGCAACGTTGGCCACTAAACTCGAAATGGCCAACTCGCCTGGCCCCTGGTCGGTTCGTCGTTGCCTCTCGGCGCTGGTAGGTAGCTAGAGCGCGGGCAGCGAATATACGAACATTCAACGCAATCCCACTCTCGGGGGTCCAAGCGAGTTGGTCCCGGGGAGAGAGCACACAGGGAGGTTGGTTGGTAGGTAGGTAGGTAGGTAGGTAGGTAGGCAGGCAAGCCGCGGCATCCACTTATTCCTCGTAATAGCGGCCGGCTCGTGTGTAACTACACGTACTCGCTTCCCCCCGGCAGAGCATCACATAGTCCACTACTTCCAACTACCACTGGGTCGTTTCTCTATCCCCTTTTCGTCCAATCTATCTCACTCTGTCGGCGACAATCTATATCTATGTATGTTTCTATCTATCTAGTCTCCCTTTCCGTTTCCCATCTCACCCACCGGTTTGCCCATCCAAGTAAATATACTATACAACTGTATATGCATCGCGTACATACAGAGCTACAGAGTGCAATGCAGTGCAGATTACTGACCGTATATGAAGCGAGGGAAGGTAAGTATTATCGGTGTGCGTAAAGTAATACTTGCACATGTATAAACACACGTATATGGAGTACATTATAGCACTGTACACATCGGTTGGTATATACAGATATTAGCTTTACTATCTACGCGCGCATATCTACCATATAGTAATGTTTCTCCGTCTTTCTTCTTCCCTTTATGGCTCTTTCTCTCTCTCTCTCTCTCTCTTTCTCTCTCTCAATCTCGTTGTCGTTGTTTGGCACGTATAAACCGCATAACGTGCGGCATGCATGCAAGCAACCGCGTGTTTCCGTGCCCGCAAGGAGAACCGTAGAGAGAATGTGTGTACGTGTAGAAACGTATGCAATGCCTCCCTTCCCTCCCCCTGGACGGGAACTCCGGCCACCATCACCGCAGCCACTGCCGCCAGGATTAGCGTTAAGTCGCCGTTAAGTACGGACCTCGGGCACCCGAGATTATCGTATCGGGCGCATTAGCGCCCGATATTAAAATCGGTTGGCGCGTTTAACCCGAGGCCTCCGCAACCGACTACTACGGGACTCTCTATACGCGTTACATCTACGCGTGTGTACGGTAGGCGTCGATGTGAACGAAATCTACGAATGTTTCGCGCTCGCGATAGATACGTGTTATTAGGTATTCCGCATGTATGCATTATATGCGCGATTCCGCTTCATTCTGTTTTTATTTAAAACATGAAAACTCCGTGTACACATGTCGTTTGCAACGTTCGAAGTACAACGAGATAAGAGAAAGGAAAATTGCGCGGCAATATGCATATACGTTGAATATATAGATTGCGTGTTATATCGGTCATTGTCAGCTTTGACGAAATATCCGATGCGCTGTCCTTTCCTGTTGCCGATTTGCGACACAAGGTCGGCGCTCCCCCTCCTCCCCCACTCCTCTCCTCCCCCGCTACTTGATGCTTAATCGCTCAAGTACAACGACGTATTTTCACGTATTTTCACAATACATCGATGCAGATACGACGATAATAATACGTATGTGTGGGTAGAAGAACCACTTTAATGCTATTCGCGTTTCTATTAACGCGCGAACAATATCACAAGGTCGTTCGATAAATTTTGGTCTTATCAGGCAATAGAACGACGGAACGTGAGAGCGGTCGAGCGATTAGTCTGGAAAGACGGATGTTGCCCGAGTTTATCCAACCCTCGATATCACGCGTTCAGATGTATTATCTGACGCCTTGCCCCCGAATTGCGAAGTTCGTCTGGGACGATATAACAACGGATAGCTTGTACGTCTGGATTATTTAGAGCGTATAGAGACGAAGTAGGTACAGTAGAAGAGCAGAGAGAAGTCGAGAGACAAGGGAAGCCAGCTAGTCAGCCAGCTATGCGATGGATGTGTTGTACATCCCGCTATTCGGGTGATTAGAAGATTAGAACAAGCCGCTGCGGATTATCCGGAGCTGAATTACAGCCCCGCGACTGCCAATGGCTCGTAGCCGTCTTATTCTCTCGTACCATCTGGGATTCCTTCTATGTTTCTTCGCCCGGAGTTTTGTATCTTGGCAAAGAGACAACGAGAGACGCAGAGGCGTGTACACCTCTATCTCTTCTGGTAATATATAAGTAACCCAAAACGTCGCGAGGCAGGAGGAGCAAAAGCCAAAGAGAGAAATATTCAAAGCATTGCCCGCGCGCGATCCTTTTGTCAACGCCGAGACGAAATATCTCTCTTAGTACGAATTAAGAGGCGAGAGAGAGAGAGGCTGACTCTTCGAGGGATTAATAATTTGTCTGGTGGAACGAGAGTGAGCGGTGCGCAATCGTGTCGGTGTATCTGACGTGGGTTTCCATCTCGTTTCTCTTCCTCCGACTTCTTTCGTGTCGTTTTCTTTTCCCTTGCGATCTTTCTTCCTCCACTTTCGCCATCGGTTTCGAATCGATGCCAGTTCGATGCTGGGAGGACTCTTGCCAAAAAGTTCACGGAACGCACATCCGTCAATCGTTGGCAAATCGTTCGCGGCGCAAGCCTCGACTTCGTGGCTTCGTTTAGCCGCCCCCCTCCCCCTCCTTGACATCTTTTGAATCGGTAGAACCCAAACGTAATCGACTCAACGGCGACTCTTCGACACGGGGAACCTACGACGACCCGAGCGATCGTCGGGAAAACATAGCGCGGTAGCAAATCTCGTCGCACGTTCCAACCACATTGGGGAGGCATCAAGGCGCGATGGACAAACGGAATCAACTCGATGGGATTGGAGATCCTTTCGAAATCTGTATGTGTCGTCTCGCTTTCTCTCAAGATGATGTGAGGAGTCACGTATGCGATGGAGAATATTGAACCGTTGACGAGGGGTTCACACTTCATGGTTGAAGTCCGCGTCAGCGAGGGACAAACGACACGTGAAACGTGAGAAATGTCCAAAAGGACGTATTGATCTTTTGTCGAAAAATCGGTTGGGAGTAACCAGTAGCGAAAATGTTTCGTAACTAACAACGAAGGCGTATAAAATTTCATGACATTTTAGATATTTTTCAACGCGAAACAGGAATTTCTTCATGGCTTCGTTTATGGTTCGTAATTATCAGTTTTACCGTTGAAAAGTTTTAAAAAATCGATATCGTGACGGTTTTTCAACTGCCAATAATCATAAACTAATTTAGTTGTTATCTAATTTAGATATGGCTGAAGCTATACTTACCTATGATTCGATGCTTCAAAAATGCTGAA
This sequence comes from Buathra laborator, assembly GCA_934046635.1. NCBI lineage: Eukaryota > Metazoa > Arthropoda > Insecta > Hymenoptera > Ichneumonidae > Buathra > Buathra laborator. The sequence continues at coordinate 18,321,076 of OW203892.1, forward strand.
AAACTCGCAAAGTTGCAATTGACTACTGTTTCACATAATATAATAATAAAATGCATATGAATAAATAAATTAATATTATAGTTTTAGTTACTGAAAATTCAAAAATTCGTTATTATATTAATTTATTTTTATTTATGAAATATTATTAATTATTTAGAAAAAAAAGACAATTAAAAATATTTATACAATGTATAAATTGAAAGGAATTATATTTACGTTCAAAATATACAATATATTTAAATAGACTTTCGTTAAAAATAAAACCAGACCTGGACATGAATAACTCCAGTGTCAGCGTCTCGATTTAAACTTTCGTTATCAGATAAAGTACTTGGCGCACGAAGCGATTTGTACCTTCATCTCTTGGATTTTTTTTTTAATTCCGCTAAAGTAGCAAACGGATTACCGATCTCATGGTTATGAATATCGCAATGCCAGGTTTCTCTGTCGATTTTCATGGATTTTTTTTTTTTTTATTCACGACTTTTCAGTAAAAAAAAATGTAAACGGGTCTTTCGGGGACTTTTCGGGTCTTTGGATACTGAATCTTATATATACCAGAGAGATGGAAAGGCTAATGTCGTTCACGAAAGTGATTCCATTTCCGGTTCGCGAAGGCACATCAGGGGAAATAAAATTCCGGACCTCTGACAATCTTTCGATTTTTTATTCAATTACGAACAACTGTGAACCGACCGACAATAACGTCCGACAGCGTACATAAAACAATGCAAATCCAGATTATCGACAGAAACTATTGGAGCTCTCGACACGTTTGTGAAAAAATAAATCGAAAGTAAAGCTCATGACCGAGTAAAGGTAAAGCGCGTCATCGCCGACACCTTCGCTCGAGTTCTCCGTTTTGCGTGGCATGAGCATTTTGTTCTCGAGTTCTTGCGTAATAATTCCAACCTCTCCTCGCGGCTCCACCCCGATGGGGAAGGGGTTTCTCATTTCGATTTCGCTTCCGGTCGAGCAAGTGTCGTCGACTCTCGGGTGGAAGTAGTAGCTGCTCGCTCGGGCGTTCGAGTACGTGCTACGTGAAGTACGCGCGAACGTACCGAGGCCCGGAGTATACACGAGTAGCAAAAAGCAAGTAGCGAAGTAGGTTGGCGGAACCGGTGGAAAAGCAGTGGGGAGAAAATGGAAAAGCAAAAGAGAGCGCTGTTGAAGGTGTGTTACGTGTAGAATAATGATTTCCATCGTCGTGTGCTGGAAATACATATATCAAGGGGGGATGCCGTGTGTACCGCAACGACGAGAGGGTAGCAGCGTAGGGGGGGAGGGAGGAGCGATGAGTGGAGAGAGCTTCCAGCAGAAGCGAGAAAACTGAAGAGCAGTAGAGGAGAGTAAGAGAACAGCGGTAGAGGGTTGAGAGAGTCAGAAGCAAAGTAGAAACGGCACAGGGCATACATAGAGGTTCGCACATACGTTTTTGTACAAGTAGAGCAAAGAGCGTCGGACGAGGTAACCCAGAGGGATGGTAACACACGTAACCATAGAAAGATAGAAAATTAAAGGAGTGAGACTGCGGAGAGGAGAAATTCTATGCTGCTATCTTCCACGCGGGCGTATATACTTCGTCGGACTCTTCGTCAGTCTCCTCCACCATAGTTTCATCCTATCTTTCGTTCTTTACTCGCCGCCTCATTCTTGCTTCATGCTGCTTTTTTTTTTTTCTTTTGCCTCGAGACCTCGCGCACTCTCACCTGCCGTGCGCCGGCAGCCATTCGTGTATCATGCATACACGCTCGTTCGTGTATCCACTCTGAGGCTACATACAAACACATATATCGGTACTGTAATCACGTGTGTGTATACGTATGTATAAACATAGTGTTGTAGCCTCTTGCATCCCTGACCCGCATTATGCGTACGCCAGAGCGTGGATTCACGGCTCGTCCGAGACAAAAGAGCTCTCGCTCCTTGGGTGGTTCTCTCGCGCTCGCGCTCCCAGCATCCGCGCCTCTCCTCATCCACGGGGAGTGAGAGAGGCTCAACGTTTCCACATCAGGAGGATGGAAGCTTCGCTACGAGAGAGTGGTTTCCCCGTGAGCAAGTGAGGGAATGAGCTCTATCGCTATCGGTATACCCGCGGCAGCGAGGAACCGGCAGAAACCAAGAGAGCACGCGAGCCATGTTCAGCTCCCGCGGCCGAAGATCCGAGCGAGTAAGATAGACAGAAGATGTGCCTTACGCGACATACACAGCACAGTATCTACCAACACTATCGCAATTGGATTTCACGAACGTGTATAGTCGTGACTAACACGTCGTTGAAGGTTTTACACGCGCACACACAGTCGAAAGAGAGGAGGAAGCGAATGAGCAGCTTCTCCCATTGGTTGCGCTTGAGTTCCCATTGGCTGTCGTTGACCACACGATCTCCGCGTCGACCGAAGTCCGCGCGGACTCCAACAACGCCAGCGCTCCACATAGCCAAGGCGCCCTCTATGTATACCCGTCTCTCAGACTCCCACGATTTTAACCCTCGCCACCTCTCTCTTCAACGCGCGCACGACTAACGCTTGCTTGCTCGCTTGCTTGCCGTTGGTACCACATCGCATGCGACTTCGCCGGTAAATCTCTCTCTCTGCCTCATTCGTTCCACGTTGAATTCCCTCGGTTCCGTCTCTCTTCGCCTTTCGCACATAAGATTCTCTCCCTTCTCCGTACGTAGCACCGCGTTTGTCCGTCTCTTTTTCTCCCGCAACGATGTCTTTCGCGCTCCTTTCGAGGCTGGTGCATCTCTTCCCTTCGGCTGTTCCTCTCGTTCTCCACCGCCGGTTGGTATACTATACACAACTCGCCAGGCCAGAGGCAGCCCCCTCGAAAACAGTCTCTCAGCGGCCAAAGCAGCAAGATCCCAACGACGAGATATGAATTCTCTTCCTTTTATATTCCACGCTTGCCTGCCCTCCATTTTGCTTGCTCGGGCCCCTTGTCTGCCTCGACGATCTCCGACTACCGTATGTGTAGACGTTCTCCTACCCTCCCTCCCCCTTCTTTCCCCCCGTGTTCTCCTCCGCCAGCTATCTCGTCGACGCTCTTCTCCACTCCTTCTTCTATCTCGTTTTCTTCTCTCTGCACCGGCTCTCCACGGTATTTTCACTCTTTCTGCCTTTCGTTTCAGGCTTTCTGGCTATCGCTGTCTGGCTTCGAGTTTTCTCTTCCTCTGACTCTTGTGTATACGGGTATAGGAACAGACGCTCTCCACGGGCTCCACACAGGCGATCGTGCCATCGTTCCTTCTATTTCGTTGTCGTCGTCGTCGTCGTCTTCGTGTCTTCCAACTAAGCCCCGGCCCCCCTCCCCCTCATCCTCCGCGTCGCTCTTCATCGTCGCTTCACTTCTTCTCCACCCTCCGCTCCTTCTTCAGGCTCCATCTCACTCCCCTTTGCTCCCTTGCTTCTCAGCATCTTTCACCTCGATGACGCGCTGCTTTGTGCCGGTGTCGAGTGTGTACTCACTCACTCATATCTTCTTTTTCCCTCATCTCTTCTCTCCTCCACTCACGCTTCTGTGCTCTGCTTCTTCGTTTTTTTTTTTTTTTTTTTTTTTTTTTCATTTCCTTTTTGGTTCCTCTTCCACTCCGTCGAATACTCCATCGTCGTTCTCTACCCGTCGCTAAGACGAAAGTGTATACGTGGCCCACCGCGTATAATGTATGTATCCATTTGTGTACATACCAGGAGTCCAACGACTGTGTACAGTATATACCAAAGCGGACACGGTCCCCTTGGTCCATCCGAGGCCTGGTCTTGTAGCGTCTGAAGTACCACACAGCAGTATCGTCGGGCGACTCTTTATCATTTTTTTTCTCTACCTTATTCTTCGTCTTTTTTTTTTTTTTTTTCTCTTCGTAACACACGCTCGACCGGCGGTATTCTCTACGCTCCTGTTGCGAGGATCGGTTAGGTAGGCGGTCGGCTCGCGAACAACACGAAAAGGAACGAGAAGGTTGGTAGAAACTCGAGAAGAGAGAAAAATGAATGTTGAAGAAGGAGAGCGCACACTTTAGGTGGCGGTGTTCGATATTAAAAACAATCAAAAAAGGATCCATCAATTAGCGGTAATGTTCACGAAGTGCCTCACGGCGGGAGGGGAAACTGGCTTTTGACTCGAGCCACTGTTCGCTCAACGGACTCCGTGTCTCCTTGCTATCATTGAGTTCAACGTATGGTATATCTATATATACATAGAATTAACGCATGGAGCATCGTGGAAGCGTGTGCGGCTTCGTGTAACGTTACACCCTGCAGAAATTGGTATCATTTCGGTTCGTTAGTCAAAGGACCACCATCGCTCTATGCTGTCGTTGGCATCTCCTCCGTCGCTCTCTCTCCTCCTGAACCCTCTAACTGTTTGCTTCAATGGCTCGTAATAGGGTTTATACGTGGTAGTATAAGGCGGACACTCGTGCGGCTATAGCTAATGTGTATGTAACGCTAGTGATCTAAGCGTTATTCAAGTACATACGCACTGCTTGAAGCGACTAACTAACAGCTATAAAACCGTAGCCGGGTTGTTAACGATCAACTGTCCCAATTTGTTCTGGTCGCTCTTAACATTATTCCGTATACGACCCACGCGTCAATCTCGTTGTTCGCGTAATTCAAAAGCCTATCTATTCGATAAACGATGCATAGAGTCAAATGAAAATATATCTCTATATGTTTTATACGCGGTTGAAACTCTCGGGATAGCATAATAACGCGGTACAACACTCTGCCGTATAGTGATCCATTGGGTTTTCGCTTTATTTCGAGTTCGATCGCACAACAGCCGCTCGTTCATATTTCGCCGTACGATATTGTATTGCTTATACCGCGTGTATCATCTATTACTATAGATACAACTTCGAGAGTGATATACTCTTGTTGTGTTAGCACACGTATACAGAAGAATGTATATAGAAGCAACGCGGAGAACGCTCGAGGGGAAGAGAGGAATATATGGAATCGCGTAGCGTAGTTGCGGCATGAACGCGGTGAACCCGCCTGCGAGTCGGCGCCGACCGCACGCCGTGCGGTATTCACCTATTCCACGTACCGCGCGCGCGTTTCTTCACCCTCTCACGGATCTGTGACGGTGGCTTCGCGCAACGAGCAACCGAATGCCGTTACAAAAGCGGAAAATTTGGCTTTAAGCGACGGTGGTGCAATGGCGTTTGGCGAGACGAGGCGACGCGACGGACGCCCCCCCGAAGCGAGCTTTGGCGTTTCTCCTTCACCCGAGGCGAAACTCGAACCGTAGTTATATGTATGTCTATATATTTGTATATATATATATATATATATGTATATCTATAGAGGTATTTGGAATAGCAGAGTTTAGTATGTAAAATGTATATAGTCGTACGGATAGCTCGGATAGGTAGGTAGGAGTATACGAGGGGACGACATTTTCGTCGGGGGTTGTACTGCACACCTCCACCCACACGGTATACTTGCTGTGCGCTTGCTAGCAGCACCAGCAGCCCGCTGCTGCTACTGCTGCTGTGCGGCTGCGGATGGTGCGGTATAGCGGTTAAGGGTGGTTAGGGTAGAGGTACCACAAGGGTGGTCAAACCGCAAACGAGACCACCGTCCTGGCTATCTGCTATCTGGATAACCACCATCACCACGGCCACCAGCGCTTCCACGACCGACGCCACGGCTGGTCGTAGTAGTGCTGCTGCTGCTGCCGCTGTGGCGCCGTCGGCGGGGATGCACCCACCGACGGACCCACACTCCACTTCGAACTCAACTGTAACACCCGCTAGTAGTACCCCATCCGATTGCAAGGGGATGACCTCAGCGGTGCAACGTCATAGAAACAGAGCGGAGAGAGGAAACTCATCCGAGCGAAAATCCGATAGCCGATACGCTTAAGGTTCGACTAATTTTTCGTAAATTAGTTCTTCGCCATCCGCTCGTATATAGTTTCGGGTCGAAACTTCTTCGGAATGCGTGAAACTATTTTGGCTCCTATATGTTGTCGAGAATCGATGAATTTTGTTGTTTCGTTTGACCTCATTATGTGAGCATTTTTTTGTTTTTTTTTTTTGTGTTTAACGGGGTTAATGCACGACAAAGAATCAATCTACATACGATCGTGCAAAGTTTCGAGTATCAAGATTACTCGCATATGTTTTCGTTTTGTTTTTAAAACACGATTGTCATTGCTGCAGGGTATGTACGGATTATAGGTTAACGTTGCGAGATCATTTGTGTAGATGACGAAAGATTGGCTTATCGCTGATAGCGATCGAGTATTTGGGATTGACAAATGCGCGCGTGTTTCATCGAACGTTGTGATACACTAGGCGATCGATGCTTCGAAGATATCGCTTTTCGCTCGATATCCCGAAAATGACTCGTCGATTGTGCGCGATTACAAGATAACATACGCGTCATTCCCGTGTCCCTAGTATTTCAGCTTATAACGATATATATCCATACAGATTCGAGACGGATTACCGACATTTCGATCTTCTCGATAATAACTCTTTATTATCCCCTCCTTATATATTTGCCTACTTCAGCTTTAGTTTCCTCGCATCGGACGTCTATCGTAACGAGTTAACAATCGATTGTCAATGTTTTTTTCGAAGTGTAATTGTTGTTGTTGTTGTTGTTTTTTTTTAACACTTTACATACCTATTTTGTGTATTATCCCCGTTGTATATCGATTTGCATACAATTCCTGCTTCATCTTCTACACTTTCGTTTTTTTTTTTTCTTCGCATTTCGTTACAAAACAATTCATAATCTTTAGGACCATTTGTCATACTAATACCCGTGTTTCGTTGTACATACGAGCGACACGTGTCTATCGCTACACGCGTGTGACGCAATGAACCGAAGCTAATCGTGTACAGGAGGCTATTCAAACGCCGAAGGAGAGAGGGACACTACGAGAATGTAATTGTCTAGCGGCACGCACCTGTACACACGCCAACAAATATCTATATCAACGGTATCTCATACCGCCACCACCACCGCCGTTCGGTGGTATTACTATAACTCGCGTCTACCTATAATCTGCATGGAAGAGAGGACTATTGTCCACCGGATAGATTCACTCGAATACAATACTCGAACAGAATGGCGATTAAACGCGTTAGCTCTTTCGCATCGCGCACATACACCGTAGCCAACCCACCGCAATTTCATCTAAACAGGCTGATGGAGCTTACGCCCTTTCATTCCAGTAATTATTAATACAGCTTAACTCTACCCAACCCTCCCTTTATACCGGTATACGCCCCCTTTGCGATACTAAATATGCATATTACGGATTGCATCGAAACAATCCCGTGCGACTTTGCCCGCGTTTATTAATCGTCCGGTTGGCCTGACGCTCTCGCCTTTCTCGCCTACATGAATTTTCATGCTGCACAGTGCTGTGTACATATGCGTGATGGAAGGCGGATAAAAACAAAATTGCGCGAACGAGACCACACACAGGGATGGTATATGTACATAAAAAAAAAAGAATATATATATGTATAGAGAGATACAGTTGCGTATGGAATCGCGTTCTCACTTGACCACACGGCAAAACTCGCGCTGAAGGAAACACGCAAACGAAGGGACCCTAACCATCACCTATATATGTAACTAATATATATACATATGTATACAGATATGTATATACAATGTATATGATAGATATATGCAGACAGTTTAAAAGGAGCGACAGGGATGAAGCGATACGTATGGAACGAAGGATTACATGAACTGTGTAGGGAAAATTGTACTATTGTGTGGGCGCGTGCACGCGATATAGCAGAGAGAATCACGATGCCTGTTTCGCTTGCTCGTTCGTGTATATGTACTATATACACAAACGAAAATTGCACGTATTCGCGAGTGACTGCGCTCTGCACATACGCGATTGTTCGATGGGTGGAATATATATGTATATTATATATATATATATATGCTACATGGATGTGTACAGATCTAGCAGTACACAGAGTACTCCAACAGCGGCAGAAACCTCGACTATATACACATTCGATTCGTGGTGATCCGAAAACGCTCGCGGAAATCGTTCGGCCTTTTCGGCAACCCGTTTGTTCGCACCCTCGTTCGCTTCGCGCAACCCCTTTACCCCACTCGCGGGTTAGTACTCGCGCGGCGCGAGTCTCACACGATCCCTTTTCCTTCCCCGCGTATATCGTTCCAATTCCGTTCATTCGAAATCCACCCTCGCGGCGCGTTCAACGTAAACCAGTATCTATTCGTGAAAGTGTATATATATATATATGTAGAGCGCGAAATACCGCTCTCTCGAACGTGTGATCATTCGAAACCGATGATATCGTAATTTTCGCTGTTTTGTTTAACCCCCGTGAAACAACGAATTGTGAACTGTTTTCGGATCCCGAGAAACGACTCCCGAGAATCTCAATGTTTCGTTGTCATAGCTAAAATAATTTCATTATATTTTAGGTTAGAAATAAAATGGGGAAATTTATTGCGGCGAAAAGATTCTTTCAACAGTCGAAGAGTCAATTAATAAATCGTTTTGTCACTATCAACCGTCTAATGAACAAACTTAGGTCTCCGCTACTTCATTCAATTATTATATCGTTTCAATAGATCAATGAAAAATTATCAAATTTTTATAACATATCTTCCGAAGGCTGATGATCGTGTTGTTTTTTTTTTTTTTTCGGGTTTTTTTTTCCGAGTTTATTTTCGTGGTGAAACTTCGTTCGCATCGAAGTTTGTATATCCAAGCCACAAGGGGGGAGAGGAATAGAGCCGCGGGATTAACACGAACGGACTTCGGGACCGCGCGTGAACTCGCTCATTTGCGTGCCTGTTAATTTGCCGCCGACGCCGCTCGGCGAATACGTGAACGCCCGCGACGCCATTCTCTACAGACGCGTGTGTGTTTGTATGTCTGTGTCGGTATATACGAGAGGATAGAAGAGAGCCCCCATGCACGGTGTGCCGCGCCGTGAGACCGCAGAGTGCCACGAACGCTTGGCGGCCCGGCCCGTCGGGTCGACCGACCATGCCGACCCCTCGGAGTATTAGTGTTCGTCAGCGTTAATATGCTGAACGAGAATCTCTGTTGCCGCTCTGGAGAAACATACATATGTATATATATATATATATATGCACATGAGCGATGAGAAACAGAGATGAAACGATTCTCGCGTGATGTGTATTTTGCTCCAAACAGCTTCTACCCATACGTAAATGTAAACGTTGCAATGTTTAAGACATTCGAAAAGCCCACGCGAAAGATAACCCACCGAATCTCTCATGCATACTGTACGTTGCATTGCATGCCTGCACGAGTATATATATACTCGGATATAACTCCAACTTACGATGAAACTATTTCGATTTCAATGCAATCATCTGAAGATGAATGAATATATCGTCGAATCCATCATTTAAAAAAAAAAAAATTCCTCTAATGGTATTTTTATATCGGCCAACATTTTTTTTTTTAAGAAATTACTTCAAATAATAAACTGTTGTAAAAAAAATGTCTTTACTAAAAAAAAAAATTTTAAAGAAAGAATATTTTTGTGATGAAAGTTTCATTTTTGAAAAAATTTTCTTTGACAACAGTCTGAAACGAAACTAAATTTTTATTGTCGTTTGTCCCCAAATTAGTATAACAAAAGTGTAGCAATTTTTTTGATGTTGAAAAGACGGTCAGCTTCACAATGCTGAACGTCATTTGCATGCCCTCTGTTATGTTGTATAAGATACTACAGGGGTTTATATTGCTCGCGGGTATCTCGAAACGGAGTCTCCGTGCCTCGCTTTCGCTTCAACCCCTTCGTTCTTATGTTAAACTCTCCGGTATCTCGTTTCTCTTTCTGCGACGTTGGTTCGTAAGTATATCTATACAAACCGCTGTGAAACTCCCACATCTCGCTTCTTCTCGTCGGTAAACACGTATACACTATCGAAGATATACTGCTATAAACGACCCACGTTGCCGTATTAGCGATCCCGACTCTCATTCTTTCTCTCTCCGCATGTCGAAGCTCCTCGTCGCCAACGCGCCTGGGTGGGCCCGACGGCGTTGTGCCTCTTATTCTCGGTCGTTTCGTGCGCGCCTTTCAGCCGACGTTTTCAACCCACCGGTATAACCAACCGTTCCTATATCTTCTATACGATATACATATACCCCCGTGTTGTATACAAACGAGTGGCAGCCACAAGTCGACGGGGATTTTCATTAAACGCTCTCGCACTCTCGCCCCCGTATATACACCGCGAGATGCTTTAGCCCTGTTTGCCATTCCCCGCTCTTTCTCGCGTGCGCATAAACTCTCGACACGCAGCTCCTTGGCGAAATACCGACGCGTTGTATTTCGCCCAACCGGAAGACCACTTTTATTTTTTTTTATTTTCAATCTCCGACGAAAATCACACGGAAAAAAAAAATCGTCGAAAATTTATTTCTTCGATTGATTTGATACTTATCTCGTTTATTTTTACTGAATCGTAAGTATACCGATTTGTCGGAAAAAAAAAAAAAAAAAAATCAATATCGAACCCGTTCTAGAAAACGAAACCGATTTTTCGAAAAAAAAAATTAAAATTAATATAGAATTTTTTCTGGAAAACGGTACAATTTTTTTTCCATTTGATTGAAATAATAACGAACATTTGATTCAACGAATTTTATAACTACTTTCGGAAGATTTCCAATTAAAAAAAATAACATGCGAAATGGTATTCATTACAGTATGTTCTGTGTATTCATTACATTGAATTCTGCGCAGACACTGTTTTGTCGTAAACGTGACTTAGCCGAGAGCGCCTGCATTTATAAAACTTCATCCATACAATTTTTCAGTACACGTCCGCGTTATACAACCCGAATCTACTGAATAATTACTTCCACGTTATTTCCACGTTACGTTGTATGTAATTTTCGCAGCGTTAATGATGATAACATGTGGAATCGTGTGTCGAGACCCCCGACAATTAAAAGTGTGACGAACATTAGTTCGTACGCTCGAAGGTGTTTCAGAAACTTCCGGAACAACTAAGCTGATTTTTAAGAGACTACGCGTAAGAGAGCCACAAATAATGTTTCAGTGGTGTAGACGCCGGGAGGATTAACTCGTTAGAATCGTGACTCACGGTCTGTCTCACGACGACGTTGCAAATATAGAATAAGATAGTCTCTGTGGGCCGCTCTCACGTAGGCACTAATTATTGCGATACGAAGGTGGCTATTAGAGCGGCAATTTTCATACTTCTCCGCGAAGTATAAAGTCCCCATCCCTTCCCACCCGTCCGCCAACAGCCACAGCAACAGTGCGCCAGCAAGCAGTAACAGAAACATTGAGCCAAAGTCTTCGCGCTTCGACAGAGCGGAATGAAAGCCACACGAGTGAGCGAGAGGAGGGCCTCTCGAGTGCTTCGCTGATTCTGTTGGCGCACGTACCGGCGTAAAACGTGTTTTGAATTCGCGAGTTGACTCGCGAGAATAATCCAACACGCCGCACGGTTACCGACATACACACACACACACACATACACAGCGTACGTACTGTAACAGTAGAGATAGAACAGCGCGCGCGTGATTCCTCTCGGGCTTCCCGAACAACCGCTCTCTCGACGTTCACTTTAATCGAGTTACCAAATGAACAAATATTTTACCATAGACGACAAAGCGTCGAGCGACGAATTTCTTTTTTATCATTATACATTTTTCTGGATTTTTTTTTTTTTTTTTTAACACTACTCCAGTCGACCACATAATCAGTGGAATAAATTAGTCTTTCGAACTGAAAAGATAAGATTGAATAAAAAATAATAAAAAAAATAACGTTGTATGTTGAAATTGTGAAGAGAGATAAAAAAGAACCACGTGAAAAGGACGTAAATTGTCGAATAAGCGTTAATAAACGAAAGCGCCGATCGCTCGGTGGATAATATTCAAAAGCCTTTCGTGTATATTACGCCTACCTTGCCGGGTCTCTCCCGCGATCGTTGATACTCGCTCTCGAGCTAATAGCTCCGTCTCTCTCGCGCATTTTCTATCGCACACACACGCGAAGGATTTTGCCGCTCTTCCTCTCGCTTCGCGTACTCTCGCATATCATTACCATGCAAATACGGTATGGCGTGGCGTGCCCCGCGGAGAGTTGCGTGCGGCGTGCGCTGTATAAGCCCCGCCGGTCCTTCCAGTCCCACATATGCAAAACGTACTGCCACTATTATAATAACATTTCGCCGATGAACCCTTCCATTGAATACGCGAGCCGTGAGCATGCATGGCATCGCTAATTATATACCGGGTGCGCGCGTTCGCACGACGCCTTTCACGTTATACTTGCAGCCTTTTTATATATATATATATATATTTTTTTTTTTTTTAATCCTCCATTCGCTGCTCCGTCTTTTCCACTCAATTTTTTCACACGTGCAAACCTCATGTCTGCCGAGGAAACTGGAGCTCCGAGGTCTTTTTTTTTTTTACGAATTTTTTTATACCTCAATTTATTGAATTTTAATTTTTTTTTTAATTTCACGCAAACACATCGAAATCGAATTTGGATCAATTTTTATTTTTCAAAAAATGATTATAATCATAATAATTATTAATATTTGATAATAACGAGAAAAAATATGGAAATTACTTACCTTTTTTTCATTACTCCCAAAACGGGTCTCGGGATCTCGTAGAATGAAAATAAACGACATCGCTTCTAAGAATCACGGTTTTTTGTTTTATTTATCATAGTCACTCTGACTCACTCGCTATCATACACATATGTACTAATGCATTTTTGTTTTTTTTTTTTTCTTTTTTTTTCATTCGTCATAATCACTTTTTTCTCGCATTCGCACTCTCATTCATGCATATCGACGTACAACACGCGGGGACCAGCTCTCTATCCATCTCAAATATATATTTACAATTTTTTTTTTTTTTTTTTTTTTTTCGTATTATCGAAGTTTTATCCAACTTGGGACGTATAAAAATATGACAGTATGTACGATGAGACGAGGTTGTTACCTATTGTGTAATTAATATGCATCCATGCGGAGTACCTTCGTTCGTCACTGCACCCGTGGGATGTCTTCACGTTCGTCCTTGTAATTCGTGTGTGTGTAATTTTTTTTTTCTTTTTTTTTTTTTTTTTTTTTTAACGCGCTGTTATATACAATGTGTACATAAGTATAACGACAGATATTTCCTTTTTTTTTTTTTCATATCTCTCGTATCACTTAAGCAATGATGATAATCAATAATTAATAATATTAATAATAATGTAATGATAGCGATCTGTCGAAGAATCTCTTCGTTTCTAAAGTCTCTCGAAAAAAAAAAAAAAAACAAAAAAAAAAAAAGAACAAGATTTCTTTCCCAATAATTGTGTTTGGCTCTCTCCAAAATTGTGTTCGACCGCACCACATCAACAACAACAACAACAACAATATTCAATAATAATAATAATAATAATAATGATAATGATAATAACATTAATAACTATATTTACATCGGGGCCTATGCGTCGGTGCGGCGGGTTTGAATGTCTCTCAACATCGCTCGTTTATTCGTTCTGTGTGGTGTGTGTGATTTTTTTTTTTTTTTTTTTTTTTTTTCGTATATTCGTGCGTCCCGTCATCTTTCTCGTTGACTCGCGTGTCGTTCTCTCGTTAGTACATGACCTCGTATACGGTAGCTTTCTTGTCGCCTGAGCCGGTAACGATGTACTTGTCGTCCGCTGAAATGTCGCAGCTAAGAACGGAGGACGATTCCTTCGACTGTAACGAAAAAGGGCAAACGTCGCCGGTTGGATTAAATGCATACGAAAGAGAATATAAGCCCGTGTGGCATATATATTAATATATATATATATATATAATGAGAGGCTATAATCATACGTAACATAAAAGCTCACAGAAGGATTGAACTTGGAAACTTTGTGAATTGCATGAAATGCTTCTGTCGAGTACGTCGTTACAAGGAAATGAAAATTACAGTGAATACATGTTTCCCCATTCGGCAATCGGACGAAAAATAAATTTGTAAAAATTAAAATAATTTCTTTTTTCTCGTACTACGATTTTTCGAAAATTTAATCGAAATTTACGGAATTCAAAGAGTTAAAGTTATTTTGATATTTTTTCTATGAATTTTACGGTGAGTTTCTATGCTATTTCATTGTATCCGAATTTTAAGAAATGGACATTATTCCGACATTTTTTTAAGAGTTTCTGTGTCTTAGTTTTTTTTTTTTGTATATACAATAAACATTTTTTTTGTAATAAAAAAGTGAGTTTTCGTAATTTTCTATGAATTTTACTGAGTTTCTATGTAAAATTTAATGCAATAAATTTTGTCATGTGATTGTATGAATTTTCGAATTACCAAAAAGTACGAAAAATCGATTGCTTGCGGGAACAACAATGACGATCAGAGATACGTGAATTACATGTTGCCGTGGTTTAAATTTCGTTTCCGATCTATTTTGCAAGGAAGAGTACGAAAGATGGGGAGATCGGAATTTTGAGAGAATCGGCAAACGTTGGAGGGATTAATACTCTCTGTGTACACCGGAGGCTATCCGAAGGGCTCATCGCGCTGTGCAAAGTGCGTGCGGTGCTCGGTAACGCGCGTTCTCTACTACCCACGATGGGTGGAGTACATGCATGTAAACATGAACACTCGCTGGAGGACGTCGTTACACGACGAGGAGAGAAACGAGAGGGTCCTCTCACCGACTCTCGACCTCACCGGGGAATTAAATTTCCTATCCCCCGCAATCCTGCTCCCTGTCTCTCTCTCTCTGACGGTTCTGGTTCTCGAGGATTTCGCGAACACGTGTTCGATTCGCCGAGGCGAAAGATCGTCAAGAATTTTTTTGTTTTTTCGAGTGCATCCACTCGAGAAACAGTGGATTCGGAAAACGGAATTTCGATCGAAAGTTCGAGTGGATGTAAAAGCTTCGCGGTGAAATAGAACGTTTCATTCTTTTGCTCGTGAAAAATAAATGAAAAGCAACGGTAGTTATGAATACAGTGTTCAATCAACGAAAATAAATCTCACCTGGAATATCGAAGCTCCGTAGGGTGTGCGCCACGCGTTGAGAAGATTATCTTTGCCGGTCGAGACGAACCACTTGCCGCAAGAGGCGAATCTCAACGATAGTACGCAGGACTCGTGAAGATGAAGTTGATACTTGTCGGGTTTCGTCGCGTGAAGTACCTCGACGTTAGAATTTTCCATTCCAACGGCTAGCCATTCGCCGGTTGGACAGTAACCCAATGAGAATATCTGCGACGTAAAGTCATGTTGTTGCAGCTGTCTACCCTCCCGGAGATCCCAAGATCTCACGGTGTTGTCGAGACCGCCGGTCCACAGTTTCGAACCGTCGGCAGATATATCGATACATGATGCCCCATCCGTGTGTCCCTGAAATTGTCTGACGAGCGTCTGATTCTGAAGATCCCAAACGGCGATGTTTCCGTCGCTGCAACAGCTGAAGCAGACCTTCGAATCCGGCGATATCGCGAGGGCGTAACATGCCGGTGCTGATGACGTTAGTTCCGCCTTTATCCTCGGCGTTGGACTCGCGAGATCCCATATACTCAATTGACTCGCCTCGCCGCCCACGATTAGGGTTCTACCGTCCGGTAGAAGTTTCACCGATCTTATGTAGTTGTCTCGCTGTAGACAATCCAACTGGGATACCGGCTTCGAACTTCCACCCGCTCCCTGTCCAATGTCCCAAACTTTGACACATCCTTTGCCACCGGTGTAAACGTATTTGGTTGGATTCGATATTGTTACTGCGCACACGACTTCGCCGTGGGTCAGCGTGTTTATTTGACGCGCGTGCCTCGGTATTCCGGGACCTATAAGGGCGTCCGGCGGAAAGGGCACCGGCTGCATCTGACCTTCGCTCGGCACGTGGAAACTGTACGCACTGAAAACCGTAAAGGGAACTACTATGTAGACTATATATATGTGTTCTATGGATGGATATTAAGACATGGAATACAATCAACGGACTAATAGGCTTTGGATATCTTTTTCCTAATAAACTGCAGAATCGAAAAAAAAAAAAAACAAAAAACGGCGTTAACAGCCCTTTAAGAAGACTAATCGCATTGTTTATGTTTGTAGAGACGCGAAATACTAATACTTTTGCCCTCTTAAGGCTTCGTAGGTCTACGGGGGTACTATTTTCCATCCCGTCTGCAAGCACTTCAGCCACTGAAGGAAGTTTCATTTAGTTTTTTGCAATTTTTACATAAAACATTGTACTTCGGTGGCAATATGTTTTTTACTCCAAAAATGTTTTTTTGAATTCCTGCCTTTGCTTGTCGTTTTTTTTGCGATATAATTTTTTTTTTTTTTTTTAAATAGCGCAATAAATTTTCAATTTAAAAAAATTGATTTAGGGAGTTCCTGTGGCGGAAATATTAATCTTGCATTGCACAGAAAAAGCCTGTAATGTTTTGTGAACTTTTAAGTTTTCTCCGAGTTCTGCCCTAAAAATGGGAACAACGCGTTTTTAAATAGTTAATAATCATTAGATACAAAAATTACTAATTTTTTTTAATAGAAAATTAAAAATTTATTTATTTTTATTTTTTTTTTTTCAATTTTTATGTTCCAACCGCGAAACAAAATCTTGAAGCTTATTTGGTCTTCTGAATTCGCGGCATGTTTTCTATCCTCGAGAATTGTTTCATCGCTCGATTTATCATTTATTTCTTGTTGTGAAATAAAAATCACTCACGGTTTTCCACCAGGAACTCCAATGGATCCTACAGGTGCTCTCATGGCGGCGTTATGATTGTACAGTTGTTCGAGTGACGGTGGTCCCCTGGGTGCGCCGTAGCCGTTGTACGCCATCATGTCAACGTGAGGATGAAGTCCGCCGGGAGGCATGTGATGCGGCGGTGGTCCGGGAGGATAGTGAGGCGGATAAGCGCCGGCAACACCGGGAGGCGGCGGACCCTGAAGAAGTTTCGCGGAGCTTGTTGCCTTCAAACCACCGGATGCCGAGGTCGGTGTCATCGGTTTAGATATCGGTGTCGTAGGTTTTTCGCGTTCCTCCATCTTCTTCGCCGACGGTGTACTCGCATTGCTGCTTGTACCGCTTCGCGGCGAATGCGGCGGTACATCCTTCTTCGCTTGTACGCTGGAATTCATCGAGGATACGCCAACTTTGTCGAGTCCGTTTTCCCTCGGCGACGAAGTTCCGTTTACCGCTGGACTCGTCGGTCCTTCG
Organism: Buathra laborator; assembly: GCA_934046635.1. NCBI lineage: Eukaryota > Metazoa > Arthropoda > Insecta > Hymenoptera > Ichneumonidae > Buathra > Buathra laborator. Next base: position 18,338,306 of record OW203892.1, read on the forward strand.
CTCGCGTCGTCAACCACCAAATCTTGATCACTTTTTTCGCCGTCGCTCTGCAAAAACAAATGTTAACATCATATAAAAAATAAAATATAAACTCAAATATTTATCGTACTTTTGCGGAAAATTTTTATTTCACTTGCAATAAATTCTCGTAAAAACGATTTATCGAAATCGGAAGTTATGCAAAAACGAAAAAAAAAAAAAAAAAAAACAAAATAACTTACATGGCCGATATCCTTGTCCTGTTCCTTCTTCATTTTTTTAATATGCATCGGATGGTCGTGATGATTCTGCGAGTGATGCTGATGATGTGATTCCTGCGGGGTTCTCGGTCTGCTGCCGTATTTATCACCGGGCGATATCGAGCTTCTCTGCAAATTCGAGCGAAAAAAAAAAGCACACAAATCAAACACAACGTTCAAACACATTTCTGTTGAATTTATATCAAGTTGGTTTATCATTTACGAGGGCGATTTCCGCGAATCATTCACAGCGCGCCAATGTTTTATAATCTATATTTAGTATCCTCGATGTGGAGCGATGTATAAAGCGTCATCAGTTGATTCGAGGATCGACAATCAAATTACAGATTAATTTAGTGCGATATATCGAAACGGAGCCAAAGCCGTTGTATTTTTGTTTTTTTTTTTTTATTGAATTCTTTAATATTTTTTTTACCGCTTTTCCCGAGCGCCGATAAAGCTTAATTTGACACGCCACACCGTATAACGTTCCTATAACGTTCGCGAGCTTCTATTTATGCCGGGGCACGTATATGTAACCCCCTCCTACCCCCCGGGCGACGGTTATAGCTCGAGCGTCAAAGAACATAAACAGAACGCTCGATATCCATTATCGGTGGTACAGCGTGTGCCGTTGGAACGAACGATTGCGATAAAACGATAATATTCTGGGTAAACTGCGTGTGCCAGCGGGAACGCTCGTTCGTTTCGGTCTACGTAACGCGACCGGCAACCCCCTCGTCGAACAACCCTCCGCATACGACACGGCTCGACCACTCGCCCCCTTTTACATTTTAATGCCAACGTTTGCGCAACAACCAATTATCGGGTTTAATTTTTTTTTTTTTCGGCGGCTCCATCGCCCTCCATTTTTTTTTTCGTTGCTAAGCTCGTAATTTTTTTATTTGTTTTCGTTGCTACGCTCGCAATTTTTTTTTTTTTTTTTTTCGATGCTACGCTCGCAATTTTTTTTTTTTTTTTCGACAAAATTGTCAAGTTTTTTAGATCGCGAATGCGGTAGGAAACGAAGGTAAACCCTTTCAGGGTATTAGAACGCTGACGTTGTATTTTAGTCGATATCTATCGACAATAGGAAATATCGCGACGGAGGAACAATGAAATCCTTTGTTCGATTAATTAAGCGGATATGGAATTTACTCCTTTGACGATTAAATATCTGGGATCGATAGGGTTTGCTGGCGAAGTCCGAGTTTCGTATAATACGAAAACTAATTAGTAATCAAAGCAGAGACGATATGGGAATATGTGGCGTGACGTATTATCCTTCAATTGAGAACCAAATGGCACAATGACCCTGGTAACGTCTCCTTCGGTACTCCGATCTCGTTGTGCATAGCATTTGTGATGCTGCATCGAAAAAATCAGAGTCACAGGATATCTTAAATGGATCTGACAAAAGTCATTCGGGAAAAATGAGACTATAATCTGCATGCGGAATAATCTTCACCGGATATTTGAAGCTCCTAATCAAGGAATTAACTTCGATAATAGAAATTTACTAACGAAAATTAAAATTTATTGAACACGAAACATTTTTATGAATGTATTATCGTTAAAAAAAAATACAGTACGAGTTCTATGAAACGATTTTCCCGAAAGATTGATTTAAAGAAAAAGATCGTTTCAATGCATTTTATGGAAATAACCGTAAAAAAAAAGGGAAACAATTTTATATATATATTTTTTTGTTTGTCATTAACGATTGAAAAAGTTGTTTCTAACGCTTCACCGGAGGGATCAATTGAAAGAACTGTATGAAAAGTCTGAAACACCCGCGAGGCAAGGTGTAAGCAAACGACTGACGATAAACGGAACTCAGTTTCCTACGTCCCGTAAACTTCAATCTCTCTCTCTCACTCTCTCTATGTCTATCGCGAAACTACGGGATTATTTACGATCCTTCGACTTTTACGCCTTTTCTCGCTTGAGAAATCGCTCGGGGCAAACGCGGTGAGGCACGTAGAAGACTCGTTCATGAATCGCCAAAGGCTCTCGGATGTCGAACGCATTCGCACCATTGGTCAGTGGGTTCTAACAGCAGCGAAAGAGCATCGCAAAAATCGAAGGTATCGAAGCGCGAGAAGAAAGATCCTTTGGAAGACATTCGAGAAGGTAAAGAGAAGTGCCTCGCAGCAATTTTCAAAGCGTCTCACACCGCCGGCTTCTGGGTTCACGCGGTAACGGACGAACTTCTTCTCGCCGTCGAAAGAGTTCGAAGTTTATAATAAAAGCCTGAGATTTCCCGAAGAATCCTCCACTGCATTGCCGTATTACATACAAATTTCACGAGCCGAAGAATACCCGAGACGAATGTTAAAAAAACGAAATAAAAATAAAAGGAACTTAAAAAAAAGAACGAAAAAAATGAGACTTTAAGAATGAAACTCTCCCGAGCGGTCGTAAGGGTGAGATACTTCCATTGGAGGGTATGGGATGCAACCGCAGAAATAATAATAAAAAAACCGGCAGCAACGTAGAAATAATCGAAAAAAAAAAAAAAAAAAAAAAAAAATTAAACTGAAAATAGAGAGAAGAATACACGTGGAGAACCGCGAGTAGGGATGAGGGGGGCACGAGGTGAATCGTCGTGGGTTGGGTGATAGTGATTATAGAGTCCGTGAGAGGTGCACAGGCGTGGGAGAGAAAGGAGAAGCGCCTCCAGGGAACGAGAGAACGTATCAAGAGAAGGAACGAGATAGAGAGGGTAGAAAAATAAAGAAAAAAAAAAAAAGAAAAATGCAGAAATAAATAAATAAAGAAAGAACGAGAAGACAGCCCCGAGGACGTGGAGAGTTACGTGTAAGAGAGCAAAATAGAATGGCGAAAGAATGAGAGGGCGTCGATGGGGCGTTCCAGCGGTCCCGCGATGATTACAGACTCGGCAAACCTATAATACTCATCTTCTCTTTCCTCTCTCAAGCAACTCGACTCGTATGCACCCTTCCCGTCCCCCGTCCCCTTTTTTTCTTTATCTTTACCATTTCATACCGTTCGTCTCTTATATCCCCTTTATACTCGCGGTATCGCGGGGAAAAAGGTAGACGACAGATCCTCTTTTCTCTCTCGCTTATTCTTTATCTTTGGCTCTATCTCCCTTATTGTACTTATCTTCCGTGGCACCTACGTGTGTTACTTCGATTTTTCTGTTTGATTTTTTTTTTTTTCAATTCGTTTTTTTTTGTTGTTTTTACTCTCTTTACCTTCCTCCATCTTCGCTCTGCCGGTTATTTCGCCGAGCGGTGAGTCTATCAAGAAAGAACGGGGAAAGAAGAATCGCGGCGAGCAGAGCAGAGACGAGCGGAGAAGAGAAAACCAAAACGTAAATCGTCCGCGAACTCGTACAACCGCGCGTACGTGACGTTTGTATGCACTCGTACGTCACATCGACTAATGCAACTCCTCCTTTCTTCTCTTCTTTCTACCGTGTTTCGCGTATCTGTGTCTGTACACTCGCTGCTATCGAAAATTGAATGAGCTGAACGAAAAAAAAAAAAAAAAAAAAAAAAACAACAATAAATAGGCAAACGATTCAAACGAGTGGGAAGACTGTTTTTTTGTTTGCATCCGTTTCGCGAATCTTTTTATCGAAAAGATGTAATCATCCCTAACAGACGCGCGCTAAAATCGATTTTTGTAATTTTTCAAATCGAATCCAAAAATAACGAGAGTCAATTTTTTTTTAAACACATATCGAAAACATGAAAATATCTGTGAATGTTTTAATGCACGGAGATTATCTGCGCGTTTTAATACCTATTTTAAACTAAAATTAAAAAAAAAAAAGATTCAACTCACGTGTCGTTCCTCGGTGGAGCTCAGTCCTGAAACAGAGCAAAAGAATAATCTCGTTAATACAAACTGTCCGGTCGTCGAGATTTTTTTAGTCATTTTTTTCTAATCGTGCCGTTGTGTTTCAAATGACAAGATAGAGAGTGTAAAAAAGGCGAAAAAAAAAGAAAAAAAGAGGTCGAATCACGTTGGGGGCTTTGTGAATCGAGCGTTTGTTCGCTTGGTTCCCGAATGCATACCACTAACGCGGTAACGTTTTTTTTTTTACCTACTATTATTATAGCGCTCGCGAGAGATTGTCGCTGTATGGAGGCAACTCTGCAAAACTCCTATACGTATATTTTAATACGAGAGAGCGTACACGCTATATAAAGGGTAAAATACTAATATAACGATGAGAGTATAAAAAGGGACAGCGGGAGAGGGGGGATTGTTGGTTGGAAAACGCGTGCATCCCCGCGAGAGCTCCCGTATAAATGATCTTCATGCATATTTATGTACGCGATTTTCACAAAAACCGTAGCTTCCCCAACCTGTCCACTGTTAAATCCCGTACCCCTTTCGCCTCATCGTCCCTTCCGCGGGTTTTCGATGTCCGGTAACGCGCTCACGCTCGTCAACCCCCGTTGAGCAAACACACAACCCTCTCTGAAAGCGGATACCGACGCTTTGAAAATTTCCACCTGACCGTCGTTCTCACCCCCCTCCCCCTTCACCTCCCCTCGTCCCACCTTTTTTTTCCACTCTCACACTGTACATAACCTTCTCTCGCTTTTTTTTCATCCCCTCTCATTCCGCTCTCTCTCTCTCTCTCTCACTTTATTCCGAGTTTCGCTACACTATACCTCGTCTACTCTTCAGCTCGTTGACTACAGCTTTTTTTTATTTATTTTTTTTTCCATCCCCCTAGCCGAGTAGTCTCACTCGACAAACCCCCCGTGACACACCCTGTCTCTTTTATAACAGGCACATCCAGGCAACGGCTGCGCTGTGCGTTGCAGGATCAAACGAGGGACTACGGGGGTTGGATGAAAAGTTGAAAAAAAAAAAAAAAAAACGAGTGAGAGAAAAATAAAAATTTCACCGGGCGCAGAGGGAATATAAATGTGACACTGGAGAGTCACTGAAAATTCGCCGTGCTGTTGTCGGGCTACTGTTTCGTTTTTATTAATTCGTTCTGCTTTATTATAATGCCGTTTTTAAGGGTGCCAGAGGCGATAAAAATTTTCCCTTCGCATTACATTTTTTTTAAATCATTGTATCCCTTGTGGTTTAATTTTAACTACGCGCAGTTGCTTTTTTTTTTTTTTTTGTCGCTTCTTTTGAAACGTCGAGTTGTCGCGTTGCAGTATTGTTAACGAGGGTCGCGGAGTGTTTTTATTAGAGAAGCTAAGCTTACCTCCGTTGCTTTTGAGATCGTCAGGCTGTCCCCTGTGAAGATCAGGTTTGCCGAGCATCGAGAGGGGATGCGCACCGGTCGCGCCGGGTGTCGAAGCCGCACCGGGCGTAAGACCGAGACCCAGAAGCGCCGCGGAAGCGGAAGTCGGCACGGGAAGACCGGCACCAGGACCGAGACCCGGAAGACCCGGCAAACCTGGATGAGCGCCGAGCGCTGCACCCGGTGGCAATTGTTGCGCATGCATTTGCTGCAATATTCTCGTCATATCGGGCCTCTGTTGCTGAAACAATTATTAAAAAAAAACCAACAACGCAAAACGTTAAACGTGTCGTCATAATTTTTCATTTATTTCGAAATCGAATTATTCATCGGAAGGCGGAAAAAAAAAAAAGAACATCGCCCTAAACCAAACAGTGAGAACCCTAACGTCAGAAGTTACGATGATTTGACTCAATGTAAATAGCATTACGCAATTTATATTTAGGCATCGGGGCGCTTCGCGAGTTCCGCAGACCGATTTATCCACTTTTGTAAATGTTGTGAATTCTAAGGGAGTTTTACAATAAGTTTTTTTTTAGGGTCTTTTTGCACTGACTACAAATTTCATAATTTCTTGGTGTTGAAATGAACGAAGAAATTGACAACCGCTAAAAAGACGTCTTTTCTGCATCCAACGTGATTGAAATTTCTTACGGATAATTTCCGCCTTCAGCCTCCTGCGGCAGCTAATCAGCGTGAAATTAAATCAACGACCAGATTTTTCGAAATTTTTTTTACGCGAATTTATTTGATTCACACAGACGAAACAAATTCCTAAAATACCACAAGAGTTTACCGTTTATCGACAATCCGATAAAAATCCGACAAATGTTCGATTCTCACGCGAATCATTTCAACGCGGTCTACCTATCGGACACACCTATCGTTCGACAAATCCGGTTTTCTCCCCTTCTGGCAAAGGGCGAAAGGGTAGCAGTGCATTGGAGCATTTAACGCTGTAGGGTGCCGCAGCCCCCCACCAATATGGGCGTCGGAAACGTTGAAAGTGAAGCGGTGCGGCACACGTGTGCAACAGGACAATTTGCACCAAAGATATAGGCACAACGTAGTATCTCTATACATGTATACATATATAGTATATAAATATACATCGAAGGGTCGCTGAGGGTATAGTGTCGATGAGCGTCACGCGCTCTCGCTTTCCGCTCCCCTATTGCTATTTCCCTCTCGATCGGCATCACGCACAGAGTACAACCCCGTGCAGGGAGGGGGTTACACAGCTATAGTAGAAAGCCCTCGAGTTTCCGTTGGTCACCCCATTGCACTGCATACCCACCGAGGGGTAACAGCGAGAGTGGATATTATGGCAGACGGGATTCAAGGCAGTTGAGGGAAGGAGGGTGAAACTCGGTCTCACTCGGCCGGTGGCCGATAAACTCGTTACGCGCCCGAATCCTGCTTATCGTGAATTTCACTTAGGCATTTAGGGGTCGCCAGATCGCCCCATTGCCAGCCTGAGACACACGAAGGAGGGGTGCAACCCAAGAGAACGATGCAACAGACAGAGCCGGATTCAGTGTATAGTAATACAGTTAGAGTTTCTCGTGGCAACGACAGGGAGCTTTGTGCCCAAGTCGAGGGTGAGATCAACTGAAGCGAGAGAACACGCTATACATGGGGTGGATTCGAAGGGAGCCTTACGCATCTATGGGGACCTCACACGAAACGCGAGAGCGAGAGGCGAAGTTTGTTCATTGGCTTTTCTCTCCCCCTTCGACTCAGCCTTGCGCTTCACGTGTTCTCCGTCTCTCGTTACTCCGATGTCATGGCGATCGCGTTCACGATAGTCATTTTCACGATAGGGGTTGGTGGCTATGCCACCACGAACGGACGCCCGAAGGCTTTCTACCGCTAACCCCCCACCATCGTTGATCTCACAGCAGGCAGGCGTACCTAACATACAATCCCTGTATAGAGGGTTGTACCCGGAGCGCACCCCCAGAGCGCACTTTATACTGTAGATTACCACTGTGCGTGTATGCATGTCGGTACAAGTGGTGTGCGCGCGTCATGACGCGATGCCCACTGTAATTCGTTCGGGCATTAACTTCTGGGCAGCATCGAGACTCCATTAAGCCTATTGGCCAGTACACCGCGTCGATTAAATCCGGCTGTTTCGACTCCTTTGTCTCCTCACCCCTCGCTACTTCTCCCGCGCGCGCGCGCGCAAAATCACGAGAGAATGGAGGATTTGTTTCTCGTATTATTCTCCGAGGGGAGCTTAATAACTAACGAGGGGTGAATAGCGACTGTGTAATTCGTTTTTTTTTTTTTTTTGCAAGGTTCGCGTATTAGAATTATCCCGTTAGCGATCTATTGTCAGGTGATAAAAGCTGCGAAATAACAGATGAATGATATTTCACGCCTTTTCGGTACATCAAAGTTTTATTTATTCGGCTCGAAACTCGAAGTCATGAACAATTACGATAATAAAAAATAAAAAATAATTTCTATATGGAGATTTAAAAAAAAAAAAAAAAACGTCAGGAAAAATCGAACAAATCTCTGTCAAATCGTATCGTCTCCTGTCCAGTGGAGATTCGTTAGCGCAATGTAAAACAAAAAAAAGTCGTTAACGCACATCGACGGATCGTACCGACGATGTTTTTCGATCGATGATGGTTAACGAGAGAATTGAATAACGGAAAAATTCGTGGGTAAAAAAAAAAAAAAAAAAAAAAAAAAAAAATTGGCGATTGAACGGACGGCACTCGGCGAAAAATACTTTTTATCCCTCTGGTGAGCGCTCGAATCAGCGTCAGTATGTATGTATATATGAGCAGTGCTCGAATCCGAGCGGTAGCTTCCCCCTCGTAGCATCCTCTCCCTCTCACCTCCCCTTCCTCCCCGAGCCGGTCATCGGCATTCTGTACGCACGGGTTGGCATCACGTACTACCATGTGTATAACCCAACCCCATCTACGGTAGTGTGTTGGTGGTAGCCAAGCGTTCTCCACGCTCACGAAACGGAACGTAATAGTCCCAAACGAGGTTTAACGCGCCGTGAATAATCCGGCGCATCGGTGGTGAAAGCGTGCGCTATCCCGACGAGGGTAGAAACAGCTATGCGATATATAGCATTCATGTACCGTTGATCCTGGCTGCTGCTTCAAGCTTTGACCCTTCCCCTCCCCAAAAACGTTTCGGGTCTCGAGTGAATCTCGAGCTCTCAGTGGATTTCAGGCAAAAATATATTTTTCTTTCCATTAAATACGAAATAAATAAATAAAAATATCGACAAAATTTGATGATTTATTCCGGAAATATTTCTCGCAGGACGATTCTTATAATAAAAATAATGAAATTTAACCGAGTTGAGTTTACGAAATATTCGAAATTTCCGAAAATCTGGTCGTTTAGACATTCAAATGAAATGCGATATTCACCGAGCGGTGTTAACAATTTGTAGATTCGATGGATACCAAATCGCGTAAGTAAAGAGAAATTAGTCAGTGGATACGGTGTAACTACCGAATATTTAAACTACCAATCGCATACAGTAATATACTAGTTATCTATCCATACAGTGAGCCCAAGCAGATTCATCCGGGCGTTGCAGAGTAGTACAACGCTCTCAGCAAATCGGCACACCAGTAGTTCTCCCGCTCTCCGTGTCGTGTCTCGCCGCCCGCCTCCCTCCCTTCTCGCATTTGGTTTAACCGTACTGATGCCGTAGGCTCATCCCCGTGGATGCACACACGGCATCAGCGCAGCAACGGCTACACTATAACATAGCGGTACCCACGCGCGCTTCGTATGCGGTGTTATTAAACGAAATATTGATTCAACCCCTGTTTACCGAGTAATACATATTCATGGGGTTGCCGCGTTTCTGTCTGTTTGCTTCGCTACTGCCTCGCTTCCCTTCAATTTCTCCCAAACCCACCCCTCCTCTCGCCATCCTCCTCATGCCTGCCGCACTGGCCATTCTCTACGACAGAGAATCGCTGATCCCCTCAACAGCAGCCGAGAGGTATATACGTGCATAAGCATTCTACGAAGTTTAACTTGGTGTTGGTAACGTCCTCATGAAACCTCGTGGCACTAACCCTGCGTTATTCACCCTCGAGCGACCGCTCACACTATGATGGTTCGGAAGCGTTACGAACCGATCCCCAAAACCTCGTTCTACCGAACCTACTCTGTCCATCCCTCTCGCGCTGTGTATGATTCGATCATGTCGTCCACCCTGTAGGGTTTGGCTTACGCGTTCTCTCTCGCGCAACCCCAATAGCTCATTGCCCTCGACGCTCACACCCCCTCGGGCTCTCGTATAACCGTATACAACGAACGCCGAACGAGCAACGCCTCGTGGCGACCCTACACGTGTACGAACGCGTGTCACTGTATCCACGATATCGTTCCGACGGATTCTCGCGTGGACAACCCCGTGTTGTACCTATGTTTATTAACCTACACGACTGTTCCTACACTAGAATTGGATATAAGGCATTTTACGTCAAGTCTCCGATTTCTTATTTTCACTAACGATCGAAAATGTATTATTTTATGTATGTTTTCAATGTTAAAAATGTAAAATCATTATTTTAGTCTTAATAAAAAAATTAACTAGGAAAGAATTAATGAAAATAATTTTCGCTGATTTATTCATTTGAAAATCACCGAAAGACAAAAATCTCGATGATATAATTACTTTTTTCGAAGTTTCTTTCAATAAGTCCGAATTTTTGTAAAATACTTTCGAGGCGAAATTTTTTTTTTTCGTCTATTCGGACATTGACGATGTTTTTTTTTTTTACAATTTTCAAAAAATCCCTCTCGATGATTTTAAATTTATAAAAAAAAATTGTTTATGATGAAAAGTTAATTTGTTACACAACGATTCGCAATGCAATCGATATCGAAACGTTACATACAGATTCTCGTTCCGCATCATTCAATTACGACAGACAAGCGCGCGTATGCGCGAGTGGTCAACCGCGAATGTTCCAGAATCACGTAAACACAACTCGGCGCATATAATGCAGTGTATTATACAAAGTATCGTTTATCTTCGTGGCCCTCGGGCATTAGTTTGTGCCGCAATAGATAAAGGGGGGTTAGGCAAATGCGATTAGCAACAGAATTATGAGAATTTCTAATGATCTTCTACGCAACTCAATATAATGACGTATAACGTCGAAGCTTTGTCGATGCGCGGTGCGTAATGTACACATTATACAATCGGTAATATCATCTGGATGTAAAATGTATATTGATGAGAGATAGATAGATAAAGGGGTGATAGAGAGAGAGAGAGAGGAAGGGAGAGATATTGGTGATTTGGTTACATGTGACGTTTGCGGACGTAATAACGCATACGTTTGTAATAATGTGCGTGCGGTAAGCGTATACGAACGTCAATTCGACGGACGATCGACCGTTTGCGCATCGATGTTGTTTAACACACGTGAGTTTCGATAACATACATATGTATCGATATAATTCTATAATCAGATGTATATATATATAAATATATATGTCGGCTCTTGTTGCTCGTGTGTTGTCGAATTTGCGAGAATATATACATCGATATGACGATGCGACTGTATCGAATATTCCATAGCTCACTGATTACCCGTATGTCGATATGGTCGACTGTATTACACGTTGTGATCACGTATTCGCGCTATAGGTACATCGATGTCTCTACGTGTGTCGTTCATGTGTACGTGTAAAGTCGTGTGTCAAATCGGCGCACGTATTGATATATCTATATGTAAACGTGACGCAACAGCCGACGACCTCATTCGACCAGAGTCTGCGACGACTAACGACAGTAACTACGACCTCGATTGCCGACGGATGAGAGATTCGCGTTGGCATGTTACTCGCTCGATCAACCGGCACTTTCTGTATAGTCATCTCTCTTCGACACCCGTTCTATGACGTCGAATGAGAATTCCATTGACTCGGCACCGGTGTGCGTGTACCACGCGTAATCGATACACGTGTTTTCTGAGTAGCGTTTTTCTTTTTTTTTTTCCTCGTACGCGCGGAAGAGAGGAATGATGATAGTCGGAACGAGGAATCGAGAAGTTCGAATTTCCCTGGCGAGACGAGATCGCACGATGGGGTATATAGACGGATCGTAACGAGGCGATTCGATTGACCCGATTATATATTCGTTATACAAATAATGGATTGTGTGCAACAAATGCGCGTAGGTTTTCCATCGTTAGAATGAAATTGTTTTGAATCGTTGCGCGTTTTGATATTTCGATGTTTCTTTGCGATTCTCAAAAAGCGGTCAAAAAGCGTTTTTTTTTTTTTTTTTTCATCGGTAAAAACAATCGTATGGAAAATCGCCTCCGATTGGCGGTTCGTGCCGGTGTCGTGTTTATGTAAAAAAAATCCCAGCCCCGCATATATCAACGTGTCGAAGAAATTTAATAAAAAAAAAAGAATTAATTTTCCAATTTTTTTTCTATTAAAAGAAAATTAGACTTCTCCTACAATATTTCATATTTGGACCTGTAATTTTTTTAATCCATTCAGAACACTATCACCAACAATCACATGCAATTAGTAAGACGATTGTTTTAACCCATTTAAAAAAAAAAAAAAAAAAAAAAAAAAAAAAACGAATCACGTATGTTTGCCAAAAACACCGAAACCGTCGTTACGACTTATCAGAGGGCAATGATACCATTAAAAAAAAAACAAACTTCCATATAAAACAAAACAGTTTCACGAGTCAACGTTCTCCACCCCCCAAACCGGAAGAATCGTTAAAACAACAAATAAAAAAATTCTCTCTCGTCTTCGTATCGTCCGAAATTTCCACACAATGAATGATCGAACGTGTCATTTGGAAGTCAACGATACGTCGTACAACGATTGGCACGAAAATAATACTCGGATCGTTGGAGTCGCATATATAGCAACAATCAGTCTGGTTTGTTTCGTCGGGGGTATTAGGAAGCTATATAGGGAAGCTATATACTGTTATAGATAGAGTAGAGAGTAGAGTAGAGTGGATGTGGACAGGAGAGAGCAGTGGCCGGCGAGAGGCGAACCCAACGAAGCTCGGAACTCAATTATACGGGTAGCTCCGGCCGAATGCCAATTAAATCGCTTATCGGTGTAATACACACTACGAAATAAGTCTGGCGGTGCTGGCGGGCGCGAGCTATTCGTGCGTTTGCTTGTTGCCACTGGATGACGACGTTGATGCGTGTGGTAGTGCTTGCGATGTTGATGCTCTCTCTATGCAGGTATATATGGTACGTTCGGGTGTCGAGTGGCTCGCGCCACTGAATTTCAATGCACGCATCAACGACACACACCAACACACGCGCCCCCGGAGCAGCGTGTATGGAGTGCAGTTTCGCGGGAAGCTACTACCAGCCAAAGGTATAATATAACGTCGCACGTACTCCAGCACGCATCCTCGTGCGTGCGTGGATCGATTAACAATTATTATTGTCCGCGGATGTGGCTGTTGCGCGTCGAGAAACACAATTAACCAGCCTCCAAACTGCCTCCTCGTTTTACCCCGGCATTTCCACCCCTTTCCTCCCCGTGCCTTGGTGCGCTCGCGCCCCCTGCATAACCCTCTCCAACCAACCGCCAAATGTCGAATAACCCGAGTAGCGGCGCTATAGGCTTTTCGGAAATTCATCAAAGAACAACCTCTTTCCCCAGTCGCGCGAATTATTAATACAAAATACAACGAGTATTTATTTTCGTATTTATAGACGAAATTTTAATATGTGTTAAAATTATATCGATATATATGTGAAAATGTAAAATTTTTGCTTACCCCAACGATGGAATTGAGTTCAGCCATCGTGACTTGTTTCGCACGATCGACGGCGTTCAAAACTTGCTGTTGATGTTCCTGCGATAGAAACGGCAATATCTGACCGATAATCGCGTTGAGCCTCTTCGATATCTCAGTCTGTAAGGAAAACAAAAAAAAAAGAATTATGATAATTAAGGTGCGTTGCCAATTATCAGCGAGATCACGATAAATAACTGTTCGGATAAAAATCGATATTCCAGCAGTTCGTAATTATACGTGACTTGCAATGGGGGCAATCGAGTCCTCGAGAGTGATTGCGATCTTTACAATCGTTTATTATTTCAATATTTAATTTATCAATAGCGACTTTAATTCACGATTCACGATTTTTTTTTTGTTTTTTTTTTTTTGTTAACACGAATGAAACACGTTGTAGTCAGTTGAGAAATAAACGTATACACGTGGATACGCGAACGCATGTTACGTATTACCCGGAGGAGGTCGAGATTCGATATCGTAACGATCTGCCGTTCGAATACTAATACACGGGACGGGGTATAATAAAAGGGATAAAAGAATGAAGGATGAGGGTGGTCGAGAGGGGCGTACTGATCACCGTTCCGAAGATGGAAGAACCGCCACGGAAGAGAGAAGATCGAAACAAGAGAAAACGAAACAGAGAGATATCGAGGCGCGATGGAAGAGGAAAAACGAAGAAGCGGAAGGAACGACGGGTTATAAGGTACGACTCGAGGGAGGAGAGGGACTCCGGTAATCGCCTGTTTTGCTGTGTAAGCACGCCGGGCTCGTGCGTGGGTAGCCGCGAAGCAAACGAGGATTTATAACGCGTGTTCTACCGCCCGCGCTCTCGCTTACGTTTCTCCACCCCCGTACACATGCGATATAAGCGAAACGCGTGCGTTTGTTAAAACATGTTTTGTTTGGTATTTTGTTTTATTTTTTTTTTTTTTAGAGAAGATTCACCGTCCCCAACCCCCCCACGCGCATTCGGTGATCACGTCTCTGCGAATACAGCGATCTGTTTCAGAGATGTTTTTACTGATTTTTCTGTTAATACTTTTCGTTCTCATTTTTATTTGTGCTTTTTTTTTCCTTAAAGATTCTTTTAGTATGTTGAGACACAATAATTTTATGATTTTTTTTTTTTTTTTTTTTTTTTAAGTTCGGCTCGATTTATTCGAAACGATGCGGGAGAGTGAGTGAGCGACGCGTGAGGTGGATATTATTCTGAGCTTCTTTCACGGTTCAACGTCATAGCAACGCGTGATGAGACGTATATATATATATATACACGTAGTTTGCTTATAGCTTACGTATATAGCTCGGTGTTATAATTTTGTACACGATCTCACGCTGCGGCTAACCGCGAAACAAGTCATTTGAGATTTTTTTTTCATTTCTTTTCCTCTTGACAAGGTCTCACTTATCATCCGCGAGTCGACAAACAGGGAGGGGGATAGGCTCTTGGAACAATATTTGCTCGTCTTGATTGCCACGATTCTCACGACGTATTCTCGCACCTGCTTGAGAATACTCGTATCTACTCGATCGTAATTGTTTACTACGAGTTTCATTGTCAAAGCAAATTTAACTCTTTATTTATCAGCCGGTATCGGCCCGATATAGTTTGACGAAAATGGAGCGAAGAAAAATCGATGTCGCCGCGAGAATGATGAAAAAAAAAAAAAAAAAAAAATTTGGCTATTAAAATACCAAAATATTTTTATTTAATATATACTATACGGTGATTGGAAAAATAAAAGGGTTATGTTTTTTTTTCTCTTTCTCAACGATTATTTAAAAAATCATCGAAATCCCGACGATTTTCTTCGTTTAAAAATAAACTCATAGCCCATCGTCCGTTACACTTATGCCGTTCAGTAATAACATTACACACGCAGACACATTGGAGTCGTAAAACTCACGTACAGTGTACACACAGTGTGTAGTTTGTCTTTCACGAAGCTAAAACGACCGTTGAGTTATAATTCTCGGTTGGTTTACTCTAATTTCAAAGGCTGTCTTGTGTGTGCCAAGAAGAAAAAAAAACGAGAGGGTGAAGAGGGGGGCGGCGAGGGTGAGGAGTGAAAAAGCTTCGAAGTCGAAGAGGAGAGACGGACGGGAGGGACACACACGCTGGCAAAGCGGCGGAGTTTTCAGTGGAACGTTATTTTCAACACTGACGACTCGACGCTGTCAACGAGCGGTAGAAGCCTCGACGTTTGAGATACACAGTAAAACGCGAGAGGAAATCCAACGTTGGGAATAAAGCTCACTGCTATTTTCGTCATTCGCGGTTTCGAGGCGGCGAACCTTAGATTTTCGACGACGTTGCACGCGGCTTTTGCATGGCGCACGCAACGAGAGCGATGCACGACTTCGGAAATAAACGGTCGGGAGAGGGCAAAACCTTAACTTTAATGCGACATAACCCCCGAGTGCGTGTCTGAGACTCACCGCGCGTCACGAAGTTTGTTAGACTCGCAGTCTCCCCACTAACGACAACGTGGAAAAAAAGAAATATCATTTTATTAAATAGGACAAAAATTAGAATATAAATGACCGAGTTAATAATTCCAGAGCTCGAAAAGCTTATCAAGCTTGTGCGTTCCGCGAGTATAAAAAAAAAAAAAAATGGCATTCGAGACACGCGAGATAATTAAGTGGTAACCGCGACTAAAAGGTAGTGCGGCGGGAGGGGGAAAAACAAGAACACATTCAGTCTCTATCGTCGCATATTATTGTCACGAGAGAAAAAGTTCTGTACAGTAGTCACGAGACTCTCGGCTCAGCGGGAGAACGAGTTCCACGTTATTGTACCATTAATTAGATTAGTTACAATGTACAAAGAGAGATACATTTATCACGGGATCGCACACTTTTCTTTCGTTCTATTTTTTTTTTTTTTTTCTTTTTTTTTCCTTCTTTTTTTCTTGCCTATCCACGTTCGCGGTCATGGAAATTCATTATATTTTTTCGTTTTACGAGAACGATAACATATCGGTGGGGCTTTGTTCCACTTTTCGGTCTCTGCACCGCGCTAATAATAATGGGAAGCTCGTTAGTGGGATAGGTTATACTTCGGCTAATATACTGCTAGGTAACGAGTGGCCAAAATGCCCCACGGACGATTGAAAATTCGTGTGTGACACGCCGAAATCGCGCCGGGCTCGTGTGGCACAGCTGCGGAATTGCAAAACGGAGAAACCGGAACCGGTCGTCCGCCCCGTCGGGCGTTGAATAAGCGCTCGGATATTTTAATTAAAACGCTCGCGTCGGTAACGTCCGCGGCCGCGGTAATTAATTGTCGAGAGCAAACGCGCCGTATAATACCGCGAGCCTAGTCGATTTTCTCGGACGAATTCGCGGAATAGTCGGAGAAAAAAAACATCTAGGAATGGAGAGGAAAAAAAGAATAAATCGAAAAAAAAAAAGGAAAAAATATAGTGAGCGAAAGAAAAACGTGATTCCGGCATTGTGGAAAAAGGGGAAAAAAAAAAGAAACCGAGTGGAATGTCGACGCGCACTTTCCGGAAGGGGGCTCTTGTTCTCGTTATTACAGTATAGAAGAGGGAAGAGAAGAAAAAAAAAAAGAAGAAATAGAGAGATTCTTGATTGGAGGATTCGAATTGATGAGTAATGTAACGAGAGGCTGCCAGGGGGCTTAACGTCGAGTGCACTTTATTATAACTTTACTTCTATAGGCATACGTTTGCCTTCGTTCGTACAACGAAAGAATAAATGAGCGAAATGAATAATTTCGAGAGCTCATTTATCGAACGAGAAAATGCATGAAATCTACGGGTACCCATATTACTCGACAGGCGAGAGTTGCCGATAAAAAAAAAATAAACGTTTTCATCTATTATTAATATTCCTCTGTGTACTTAACGAGTGAATTTTTCATCGGTAATAATTCCAGTAATTCTGTCGTCTTGCCGAACGCATATATTTATTGGAAAAAAAAAAAAAAAAAAAAAATCTTTGACGATGAGTCTCGCGGCTCAAGCGCATTCATATACGCAATGAAAAATTCATACGCATACGCGGGAACGTAGCCGCAGACAGAATTTCATTAAACTCGTTCGTCGCTCTTATCCGACGCAAAACATTCGCCGAAGAATCGCGTGAGGCATAAATAATCGTGGATCGATAACGAAAGAAAAAAAAAGAAAATTAATATTTATCCAACGCAAATATCGGTCGACCTTACTGTCAGTCTGTCTTTGGTGTCATTCATATTGATGAAAAAAAAAAAGGAAAAACCTTCGTTTCTAGCTGCCTATTTGTTGGCTGTATCTTGAATAATTCGTTTCTCGAACTACCGGCGATATTATAATACGATTTCGATGAGACAGGATAAAAAAAAAAAAACGCTTGCGACAAAAATAGAGTATAAGAACGAACGCGAGTATCTAAAATTTATTATTTATCGTTGCTATCACATGTAATCCCGAAAAATTACCTTTAACCTTTTTTTGATTTTTTTTCTCGTTTTGGAAGTAACGATAAATCTTTTTTTTAAATGTCTTTTGCAGTACACGAATAACCGGTTGAATTACGGGAGTTTTTCGCTCTTCATACAGCCGCACAGTTATACTTTCGGCGTACAAGTTCTTTCATACTTCCACCTGCGGTTTCCTGTGTAAGCGAACGAGTGTAGAGCGGCTGGAGCGGTGCGCGAAATGCACATGCATTCGCGAACGCTGTGCTATACGCGCCCTTAGTCTCGGTACGGGCGTTAATTTACAGGTGTAAGCTGGGAGCCATTGTTATTAATCGAGGAAAACGCTCGTCGGGCCGCACCTCGTAAAAGTAATTACCACGTTATCGTTGCCGAGCGAGCGACTCCGACGACTCCGGGGGCCGCGCGCACGTATTAGCCACCCAGCAGCGACTCTCTCTCTGTGCCGCATGAGAGTTTTCGTCCCGCTTTGCCTCAGCTCTGGTGAAAAGGAGGGGGAGATTTTACCGGAAGCCGCGGCGAAGAGAGAAACGATATAGTTGAGGAGAATGTGGAAAGAGAGAAGCCGTGAAAGAGCCCGCGAGGTACGCGAACCCACTTAACGCTCCAAGAATAAACCGTTTTACATCAGAACGGATTGCGGCGTGTTGCATACTTGCGCCGGTACACGTATTATTCATTTTACGTGCATACATAAGAATTTTTACGAGCAAATGACATATAGCTGGGTACGTAGTATGAGAAATTAAATGAAATAATAACTGTATCGTAAAAAAAAATCGTGTGTAACACTAAAAACGAATCTGACGATTCTGTTGGTCGAATTTTTATTTCGCCTCTCGCACTGCACTGAAAAAAATTATTAATTGGACGAAGTAAAAATTAGTTAAGAAAATGAGCCGATAGTTGGTACAATTCGTTTTATCTTCAAAAATTGTGGTCCCAACAAACTATTCGTTTTCCCGACACTTCATTATTTTCCGTGTGTGAGAAATGCAATTTTTTTAAAGCATATTGTGTGCAAAAAAAAATATATATAAAAATCAACTGACGATTGTATAAAGACGGGAGTGGTAACGGAACGACGATCCCATTTTAAAATTCCATCGATGTTTTAATTTTGATTAAAATTTATAGTAACTTTCAGTTACAACATTTCTCGCGTTAGTTAATTGAAGAAAAAATGTCCACTGCTCGCGTATTCACGTGCGCGAGACGCCGCCAGAAGCGCCACAAGTTTTCGTCGGTATCGTAAAAATAATAACGACGAAAGCAATTACCGGGGACTCTACGATGCAACGTTCTGTAATTCCATTTTCAACGACATAGCCATTGAGTCGATCCCGAACTCTCGTACGGCTAAAGCGCCAAGCGAAAGGGAGCTTTTATGGATTCAACAGCTCGGAGGCAGTGATTTTGATGGAGAGCGAAAAAAGGTAACGCGGAACGGGAGAGTTCAGCCGCCAGCCACTCTCTGGTATTCTCCCCATACAAAGGGCGACTTCGGCTTTTGTAGGCTCTCGGCATGCTAACCAGCGTGATTGATTCGCTCCGGATAAAATGAAAAAATAATTAACAGCGAAATAAAAAAAAAGAATAGCAGAAAAAAGATCGATCCATAGAGAAACAAAATGTTTCCAATTTTCGTCCCCAAAAAGAACACGAAGCCCCAATATTAAAAAAAATTATATTTTTTCAGTACGAAAAAAAAGGGACTTTCCTCCGAAAAAAAAAAAAAAAAAAATGGTACATTTTTTATAACACCTCAGCAAATGAAATTCAAAGTCATTAAACGACGATTACCCGAGTAGATCGCGTATATTTGAGTCGATGTAACTATATCCACAAAGCGTGTGGAGAGCTCTACCGGGATTTATGATATATATTAAGTACGGTGACGCGATGCCCGGCAATCAACGATTATTACCAGTTTCGCTAATAACGGGTTAGTCCAGCGCGATGTATTACACACGGAGACCGCGATGAGAGTGAATGACGCAAAGAAAAGCAACGAAGTGAAACAGAGAAGGAGAGAGATATTCGTCGCGAGGGACTATCGATAAAAGTTTTGTCGTAATATTGATCCGTATAGTATACGAGTAATCGTCAACCACCGTGGTGATTATATTTAAATCACCGAGTATACCAACAGCGGTGAGAGCATCGAAATCGGTACACGTACTACCGGTGGATTTAAATCACCGAGTAGCAGAAGTGGTATCGACATTCGTGTACAGTAATATATATATATATATATATGTGGATATCCATGTATATAGAAATATAAATGTATATATTTACACATATTCGCGTATCAAAATACATATATGTATGATGCGTACGTGTGTATGCAGTGTTGAGGTCGATCGCGAAAGCGGCCCAACAGCAAACGTACATTTATTGTTTTCAAACTGCCGTATATGCGTAGCCATTTGCGTTTCGTACTCTGGTATCCGTACACCGTCGCGCCGTTACCGCGAAACGAATGTATACACCCGACGATTGTTATCGCCAATTATAAACGCTTGTGACAAATTTAACTATGCATTTGCCCGTTGAAGAGTACGCGATATAACGTCGCGTTATAATTGCTCGGCGCATTATTGTTCGTCGAGTGTTTCGTACAACAAACGCTAATTTTCACGATTTCTGAATAACGATACAAACAAATATATAGATTTCCCGAGGAAAATTTTCGAACGATCGTAAATCGATTATTGCCCGTTTCTCTTTGTCGCAAGGATACGTAATTATATCATGAGTTATAAATTATTACCGTGAATTAATTACAATATTAACGATGCAAGTTAAATACGAAAAAAAAATGATAATTACGATTTTTTTTTCTTACCTGTTTGTGCATTTCCACGTTGAGTCCGTACGACATCTCGTAATACTGCAACACAAGAAAAATATTTCGTAAGATAGTCGCGCAGCGAGCAATGATACGTTTACTCGATATTTTGCATTTTAATTTTATCGTCTATACAGCCCGAGATTTATTTTTCATTATCTGCCGTAGCGTCGATCAATTAACTTCGCGGTGTTGGCAAATATGTTTCACGCCTCGTAATACTCATGCGAGTTAAATCGCAACGATCCATTGGTTTCTTTTTTTTCTTCATTTCTTTCGTTGAATTATTAAAGTAGATATGGTAGTAAACGAGAGCCGCGCAATCGGGAGGGAGGGGGGTGAAGAGGCGACGCGATTAATCACGTAAAAACGAGACACCTCTCTGAATTCACCGGTTGCACGAGAGAGCGAAAGTCATGCGACTTGTGGGTTGAGCAGAAACGTTGGATAGAACGTTTTCCCAGGCGTTTTAACCGCTATACTCGACGTCGTTAACCGCGATAATCGTAATCAGAGTACTCGAGGGCGGTACGGAATAGAGTAAGAGGCGGATAGACGGCATATATACCGATGAAGGAAAGAGGGAAAGAGAGGGAAGTAACCAGATTGCTCCGAAAGACGCGATAAGAGGAGAGAAGGGTGAAAAGGGAGTTGCAAGAGAGTTTGCGCGCAATAGAAACGCGAGAAAGAGAGAGAGAGAGAAAGAGAGGCTGTCGGTGGTAGTAAATATACAAGCACTAGATGCAGGGAGTCCTTGGTACACTATATATATCTACGTATATACAACACGGTTGAGCATAGCTCGGCTCACAGGTTCTTAATTTTACGGGCCATTAGCCCGGTAATTACGCCGGGCGAATTAATTGCGCCGTAAGTGAGTTACTCGTGGATCTATATATATGTATATGTATATATATATATATATATACTATATACATACGATGCGGAGCGATGGATAGAGAAAATCCCGAGAGAGCGAGGGAGTTACGAAGGTTGTTATAAAATCTACAGCGCATTTTCTCCCTCACACCTTCGTCAACTCTGCAGCTTCGGTACACAGACGCACACATACATAAACACGAGACGTGTTATAAATAAAATTGAACGCAATTGCTTCAACCTCCTGCTGGGAAATACGCTCGGTATTTTTTCTCGTTTTTTTTTTTTTTTTTTTCTTCTTCCCTTTTCGTTTCACTATCATTCAATCTCTTCTCGTTTACTCTTCCTCTCTTCGCGATCGCTGACGTTAAATTGCGCGTCGCTGAAACGCCGAGGTAGTAGCAACGGTAGCAATTAGAATAGAAACTCTCGGTGGTAAACGGAGATAGATAATGCGCGCGCGAGGTGAAGAGCTCAAGAGTGATCGGGGGAGAAGGGCAAAACGTGAGCGTTAATGAATTCGGTTTCTCGTTGCAACGCCCATGCTACATCGTGCTTATGTACGCGTATTCTGCACTACATATATACTAATATCCGAAGTGCACTAACCGTTAATTAATCGACCACTAATACTCGCGGCTCGCCGCAATTAATCGCCCTCGAGATGTTTGTAAATTTAGCTGCGTTTGAATATAACCGATCGTATGCTAATGCCACGAATGCTGCTTTATTATTATTAGTTTTATCACGTCGCAAACCCAATGGCGTTTGTATACGCGGTTAATGAATAATTTCTCCAACATCGTAGGCGCAATTTGCGCGATGGTATACTGATAAAGTTTAATACTCGATGTAATAACGAAACTGATAGAGTGCGTGGAGATTTTAATTAACAACCCATTTGAACGTTCGAAAGGCAACGAAGAGTTTCATCGATAAAAATAAAGTGCGAGAGCAAGAAAAAAATTAATAAAAAATTAATTAAGCGGACGCGCGAAACCTTCGAATCGCCAACAAAGTTGCAAATTCCGCCACCATCTCGAAATATTATTCTCCGGAGTATTTTCGCCGTTGAATTTGGCTAATGGTATCGAGTCTCGGAAGAGCGAAGGTGAGTCAAATTTAGTCGAGTCTCAAATTGATATTTGATGCGATTATGAGTGTCGCAGGAATAAATTTCGCCCAAGTTATCGAAGGGCCAGACGTCGGGTTCGTGAAAAACCGGCTACGACACTGATACATTAATAATCCGCTAGTAAAAATACCAAAATTTAAATCTTGAAATAGAATAAATTCAACGAAAATGTAGTTAATCTACAAAGCGTTCAAAATAATTTCGAAAATTACAAAAAAAGTCTCCGAAACGGTTAAGGGGAACGAATAAAATAATTCAACAGGCAGTTCTTTCCCAGTCGGTAAAATTATCGTAAATTCTTAACAAATGAATTGTTTTTCGCTCAACGATTTTTTTCGTAAAATTATAATTTTACTTTTTTTCTTTTTTCGCTGATAATTCATCTATCAGCAAGTCTAATTCGTGAGAATAGACCGAACCGTTTAGCGCGTCAATGTCTATTCTGAATATTACTTATGACCGCCCGTTGTAGCGCCTAGTAATTAATGAGATCGCGGGACCGGGAGCGTTCGCGCGGTCTTATCGAATATAATACAGTAATACTGAGAGTAACGCGCAACGAAAACTTATACCGGGTACAATGCGGTATATCTATGTATATAATTTGCATAGAGTTCTCGTGGCAAATATAAATTAACCGTCTCAACTGCAGTGGCCATCCAACGTCGCGCGGGACGTTTATTAACACATGTTCATTAGTACCACGAGTGGCTGTGTCGAGTAGTTGTAAGTTGGGATAAAACGTGTGTAGAGAGGTATATAAACCGAAGAAAGCCCGTGTTTTTCATCTCACTCTCGTTCGCGCGGTAACATCGTTCGACGATGCGAGAAGGAGTGGTTTGGCTGCTCTCGCGAAGACTCGAGTTAGCATTGCGAAGTTATATATCTCGGGCAGAGGCCTCGGAGTTAAAGAAGAGTGAGGGAGAGAAAGAGCGGAGGAAAATGCGAGAACGGCCTCTCGTGGCTCGCGCGTACCGATAAATCACCGAGGGGGAGCGGGAGGAACGACGACGACGTCGACGACGACGACGACGACGACGACTTCCTTCCCAGCAATGCACCAGCAGCACTAGTGGGTCGAGGCTTGCGGCTTGATTAATCGTGTTTAAACTAGTCGCCTCCGCGCCAATTAAGTCTATACGCGAAGCAAAGAAGCCGAGACGTGCCGTGCAAACAGGAGGGACACTGTACACTATATATGCCCCGACCGCGAATGCACGTCGACGA
The DNA here is from genome assembly GCA_934046635.1 of Buathra laborator. NCBI lineage: Eukaryota > Metazoa > Arthropoda > Insecta > Hymenoptera > Ichneumonidae > Buathra > Buathra laborator. The sequence continues at coordinate 18,362,142 of OW203892.1, forward strand.
CGAGACGGCGATGCATCGATTCAACCGACAGCGCTCTCAACACGGCGTGTTTGTACCTCGGTAAGAGTTTCGGAGCGTTGCAAGAGTTTAGCCATTGGAAGACGAAGGAAAACGACGAAGAATTGGGCGGAGAAACGAGACATTAATAAATTAGTATATATCGAGAGCGTCGCGTGTATGAAAGTCATCAACTTTCGTCAAAAAACGTACGTAATTAAAACTCGAAAAAAATAAGCCTAACAGAGAATTTAATAAAATAAGTGTTATTAAATATAACAACAGTCGACTTGTGACTCAATTTTTTGCAAAATCTTAACTTACTTCAGGAAGAAAAAATATAATAATTGTGAATCAATCGTTTTTCAGCATCGTAATAAATTGTATAAAAAAAATATCGATAACGTATTACTTGTATGTTTATCACAATTATAACTTTATGTTCAATTAAATCGATTGAAAGACCTTCCGCAAGCCTTGGCCCTCCGCATCATTCTTTCCCCGAACAATAACCAAGTATATGCAACTGTTTATATACGTTTCCGTTATGTAATTATATACATAAATGTCTAACCTCGATACGAAAACAGCTTTAATAGAATTGCACACACTGAAAAAAAAAAAAAAAAAAAAAAAAAAAAAAAAAAAAAAAAGAAAAAAAAAGGAATCGCATCAACAAAGGGTGGAATATTCATTCGACGATTGTCTGGAAAGTTGGTTACGTTTATAACGGCACGAAAAAAAGAAGAACAATATAACAAGTACAATATTTCAAACTTTTGCAGTTTAATATGTAACACGCGGACGAGTGCCGTCGATGTTTTGTATCCAAGTATCACAAGTGTGTGTCTCTCGCCGCGGTAACGATAATAATAAACATAACGCTGTATTATCGAACGTTTATTGATCGACGTCACGTACACCGCGCGCGCGAAGTCCCCTGCACTCCGGTTTCCCCGCAAACATTGAGTCGCGGATGCATTGTTTATTCGTTACCTCGACGATGTTACGGTACCGTAGACGCGGGTAAACTCTCTCTCTCTCTCTCTCTCTCCTGTCCTCGACTAATCGAGAATCGACCATAGAATTTCAACAAACCGTACGTCGCGGATACGAAATATTATTGACTAAAGTGCCAAACCCTCCCCCGCAGCGTGTTTCACATCGTTTGGAAATAATTCCCGTGAGAGAAATTCTATTAAATCCAAATTGTAACGCTTCGAGCGTATGATACACTGTAATCTGATCCCTCCCTCTGCGTTTCGCGCGGCCGAGTTCTACTATTTCGTTTTTTCATTTTCGTCAAAACTTTCCCGCGGGATATTTGATCGATGAATCACCGACACGAACGGATGTATTCATCATCGGAGTGTCTAACAACAAGGAAACGTAAAATTTTCACGATGTTTCAGGTGCTTTCAGACACGAAATAGATATTTCTTTGTGACTTTATTTATGGTTCATAGTTGCATGTGGCTTATGATTCATAATAATCGTTTACCGTACAAAAATGAAAAGTAATTGATATTATGATGATTTTCGAACCCAATTTTCAAGGCATTTCATAACTTCGTTTCATATCACCTGTAACTTCGTAACATTAAAAAAAAATGCGAAACTTTCCGAATTCTTGAAGTCAAATGATTCGTATCGCGTTAATATCCTCAACGATCGTCAAAACAAAGTTTTCCCACTGAATGTATTTCGATTACGAGGATTCGCAAGACTCCGATAAATCAACGAATATGAAGCCAACAAGTAGTATACTGTAATCATTAGTACATAAGTGCTGCGAGCAGTTAGGTGGGTTAATGTTTCTCTCCGTCTTTCACAGGCGTCGGATGATGATGAGAACCGCAGTTGCAGGTGTTCGAGTGGCACAGGTATGTATTAACAACCCGAAGCGAAGCAACTCGGTATTGGATATATACATAGCCAGTGGCACAAGTCCAGCAAACCAGAACCCACAGCCCAGAAACACCACCGTACCGTGATGTACCGTAGAAACTATCCGCGTAGTTGGGTGTAGTTATGTACTTCGTGTACATTTACGTCGTGAGGATTATGTATCTCGGATAGGTTGAGCGGAGGATTTTGCGGAGGCAGGTGTGAGGAAACAGGGTATTCACGCACACGCCTCAGAGTGAGCGGCGGAAAAGCCGACGGAGGGCCGAGGATAGAGAAAGAGAAAGATAGAGAGAAGCTTCGGAGTCAATCTACAGAAGCGAGGATGCAATTAATGCTAAGAAGTCGTTGCACGGTTTAATGGTCGGGTAATCCCGATTAGGCTTGGGTACAGGATACAGCCTGAGGAGATTGGTTCAAGAGGAAGAAACACCGAGAGCCGCGAGAGAGCAGAGAGAGGGAGAAAGTGAGTTAGAGGCATCGGAGCGACGTGAGTGAACTGTGTGCGGAGATAGAGAAGGATAAGGAGGAGGAGGAGGAGGAGAAGGAAGAAGAAGAAGATAGAGAAACTGTGGAAGGGTTAGATTGCAGCAAACGGTATATCAAAGATATATATGTATATATAGATAGATAGATAGATAGATAGATAGATAGAATAGACGTGTGTACGAGCGGCAAAGGAGAGGAGTTGGAGAGTAGCAAGGAACAGTGTTGTACGTGTGAACCAAACAGCGGTAGTTGGAAGCCTCTACACAATTCCGATACTGGTTTAACTCCCCGAGCTACCAGTTTCTCGGCACGTACGTCTCTAACCCGTCGAGACTATCCTAGAGAGTTGGGTGCCCCGATGGGTTGCTTGTTTCGTAGTACACGCCGCGCTATACATCCTAATGTAGATATGGTTTGTATCCGTTGCTACACGGTATATCTATCTACCAGAAGACGGGTATATTCATCCGTCTTGTAACGAAATAAACGTATTTGAATGGTATATATTGGCTTAGTTGCTAGTAGAAACGTTTAATGTGTCGGATTATATCTCACCATAACGTAGTGTCGCTGAATCTCGATCTTCTCTGTCGCCAATTTCTCGCACTCGAGTTTCATACTGCGAAACGAAAAAAGAATATTAAAAATGTACAAATATTTTTAAATAGTGAAAATATGGGTGTTGCATGTTTGATGCGGCGACTTAATTAACTGGACATACGTACGGCGTGTTTTTGTAGAATTTAATTACGAGGCAAATTACGGTGAATTCGATAGGTACACGCGATATGTTTTAATTAATATTTATTTACCGCGTCGTGTAATGAGAAATTTAATATTAAAATGAATGACTATTAAATCCGTTGCGTAAGTTTTGGGAAAATTACCATTCTTCGATGTTCCATTTAATAACCCGTATCGCGAACTCTAATTTAATGGGGTATCGGGATGTTTTCAATGCTCTGAATGAGCGAAGGGCTGATATTGATAATTAACATTTAATATTTAAATGCAATCTACTATATTTTTATTTTTATTTTTTTTTACTGGTAATACATTTTTTATGAGAATTAACTACATTTGCAGCAACGAAACGAAAGAACACCGAAGATTTTTTTTTTTTTTTTTCGAATGGCAAAGATTTCCAGCGTTCCAATTTATAAGATGGAACTTATATTATTCAACGATTCGCTACGATTGTACCATAAAAATCGACAATATTTCTTTATTCTTTGGGTTCGAATGTATTTTCAACGATAACAGAAAAACCGAAGCGCGATAAACTTGCCGCGGAAGTGACGTTGAAACACACGTGGAAGTACTGTGCCGGCTGTGCGATAAAAGTGGAGAAGAACGAAGTGAATACGGAGATATAGTTGGCGGAGAGCATGAGAGAAAAGTTGCAACATTCGTGGAACGGTTTGAAATATTCATCGGTAGGGAGTCGCGCGTAGTGCAGAGTGGAGCGGAGCAGCAGCAGCAGCTCTCTTATATTCTTCAATTTTGCATTGGCGAACGTGCCACGTCGCGGGTTCCCTATAGCGTTATTATGTTTCGTTGCTGCTGCTGCTGCTGGTGCTGCGGCTGAATCGAGCTGCTAGCGAGCGTTGCTTGGCGAATCCACGCTATCGTAAATCACTTATGAATACGGCCTCGCGTGCCCGCGTCAGCTGCCCGAGTTCCCGCGGCGCGTTGCAACTCCGATCTTTATATATGTCTGTATGTATATATATATACATATATATCGGTCCCGCTTCGCGGTTTCACCGTCGAAGATATACTCGAGAGCGAATAAAAGCGAATAAGAAAAATAATAATAATAAAAATAAAAAAAAATAGTCGAGGAAGTTAAGAGCGCGAACCCCGGAGTTTCGTTTATTATTATCGTCGAGCATGAATGCGATTTATCGTGTCGTATTATCGTTGATACCGGTAAATTTTCAATATTAGCATTTGAATGAAAATGAATATAAATGAAGGATCGAGTTTATCGTAATTATGCTATTAAACGCAAATTTCACTATTATCGTTTATTTATTTTTTAATTTTTTTTTTTTTTTTTTTCACGAAAAAAATTTTTACTCACTTGTGATACTGTGCCTGTAAAAAATTGAATTCCTCCTTTATCCTGTCGCACGATTCGCCGACTGTGAATTTGAACGGTTGGCCGGGTTGCGGTGGTCCCTGGAAAAGGAAAAAAACAAAAAAGACCAAAAAATGTCATTATTATCATCACGAAAATCGCGTTAATTCGTACAAACAGAACGAGAGCGTCGAGAGCGCGAGGAAAAAAGTGTAGGATAATAAATTAATTATGAACTCAAGCGTAGAAGGGAAGAGTAGCGAAAGGGTTGAAAACGTAATTTCAATGAGAAAAAAAAAAAAAAAAAAAACAGCGGAGAATATACGAGACGAAATTCCAGCCGATTCGGAGAGCGCCAGATGCGAATTTCTCTCGCCTGTTATCCGGTTACATTTATTTTATCTTCTTTTTTTATTCTTTTTCGCCTGAAATGGGCTCCTTTCAGGCAATTAAATTCTCGAGGGAACGAGAATAGGAGAGAAGGAAATCTCTACAACCGAATAAAACGCTAACCACCGTGAGCCTCGATGTAATTTCACACACAACGATCTCACGGATTTATCGACGCGGCTCTAACGATCTCGCGCATTTATTATACATTTATTCGCATAAACTGGCAAAAAAAAATAAAAAAAAAAGCTATTCGCGGTACTCGGTGTCCTATAATCTACAAGAATTTTGTATAATTTTCTCGCTACCGCGAAGCTTGCGGAAATAAAAAAATAAATAAAATTTAAAAAAATAGTTCGACAAGCGAGAAGTGCTCGTTTAACAGTTCGCGCAACTACGGACGTAGTTTCCTGCTCGCTAATGCAAAATTTCACGGCTCTGCCAACGGGAGAGTGAAACTCATAAATTTGTATCATATTCATAGATGACACACGTGAGACCGCGGTCGGCAGTGGCAGACGATGTTCAATGATTAACTCGGGCTACAGCTGCGGACTCTAAGTCTCGACGGGAGATGCCGGGGGAGACGAAAAAAGAATAATAAAACGACGAGACAAGTCGGATATAACACGCTTCTACGGTTAATGTGAATATTTCATAAAACGAGCCAACGACTCAACTATAGTTGCCAACTATAAAACCAAGAATAAGAGATATAATATTATACCCCGCGAAGTTAAAGGATATACATCTGGGAAAGCGATGCTACATGTTCGAACGAATGAAAAAAAAAAAAAAAAAAAGGCTATTGAATAAATTCCGAGGACTGTAAAAAAAAAAAAAAAAGGTTGGGGAAGAAAAAGGCATCGAAGCATAAACTTCTGTCTTTTTTTTTTTTGTTTTTTTTTTTTCGTTTTGTTATTCCCTTCGTTATCGCTCTTGTCCGTAGTCGAGTGAAACACAAAGTTTATTACGTATTCCGTTCACGCATCGAGACAAGTTCTCCGCGCACACGCTGAGAGACACGCTTCGAACATACTATAGCCCTCTCCGACATGCTGATCTCTCCGGCAGTCTGACTGCGGGTAGACACGGGGCCCATAGCCAACGGGCATCGAAGGCTCTTAACGTTGGAGTGACTGAGACAGGTGTTACTACGCATAGTGTTGTACCTACACTGGTAATGCTATAGATATATAGCGACGAGTATGAGAGCAACGGAGATGTATATGTATATATATATGTTGCATAGATATATGTATATACGTAGGTAGTCACGAGGGAACGCAGACATGGTGTGAGGAAACGAGAGAGAGAGAGAGAGAGAGCGACGAGTGTTAATTACATGTTTGCGGTGTCCGCGAGGATTACACGCTACAACCGAAACTATGAGCTTCGCACCGGTGCGGACCGGCCGACAGTAACCACAGCCGGCAGTAGACAGACCCGAGCCTCCATCACTGCTTCAAGTTACTCCGCTCATCTGTTTCTCACTTTGCCTCTCTCTCTCTCTCTCTCTATCTATCTCCTTGTACTTGTTTTGGTTTATTTTTTTTTTACTGTGAGTCATTATGACACTCGATGCTTTTCGGTCAAAAACATATATTTTTACTTCCTTACAACAGAAGTTTTCATAATTTTTTTTTTTTTTCGAAATTTCTACGGAAATGGGTTTAGAATATTTTGGAACGTCGAAACATCGTATTTAAAAAATTGGTTGGATGTATGTGAGCCTCAAGATCGAAAAATTTGAACTTCTATACCTTAAGAATGTCTTTAGTTATCGAGCTGAAATTTACAAGACTAATATTAGTAAACTTTTATTGAAATCCGGATAATCATTAAGATTTTACACGGTATTGAATTTTTTCAAAATTTTCTGTTAACACGATATCGCGATAGAGAAGATTTGTAAACGATATTAAAAAGCGTAATTTACATCATTTTTATTTTTTACTCGTTTCTGCAATTTTTTTGAAGCTATTTACACGTTTATGCGATAATGTAAAGCGTTAGAAAGGGTTAAAGGTAATTATAGTTTTTATTAAAGGCTCGTAGATAACTCTGAAAGGGCAAATCCAAAGGGCAAATCGTCTATTTCATCAATTTCCAGATGACCTGTTTTTCCTTTGTAAACTAATTGTTTGGTTTTTTTTAACTAATGTTAAAAAATACGCATTAATGTGCATTCATCGAGGGGAAAAAAAAATAACCGCTTATTTATTTTTGCATTATTTTATCATCTGCGACGTTGAAATTATACTTTACGATGCAGAAACGAATCTGCTGGTAGAAGAATAGGTTAAAAGGTCATAACATTTTTTTATTTAAGACTCGAGATACGTAAAAGGGCAGATAGATCCAAAAGGGCACAAGAGATCAATCACTGTTGCCGTTTTGCGGTCGGCTCCGATAATACCCTTCGAATGATTTAATTTCCATCTCATCGAGACAACCGGAAGACGTATGAGATAATAATTCAATTAACCGCACGCGCTCGATGATTAAATTTCCATACCAAGATTATGAAATTATGCATCGTAGAAATGAAGGGGCTTTGACGGGAGTTAAGCTTCGAATCATTCATGAAATTAAATTCCATTGATACAGATCCAAATATATATATAACGCGAAGCTGAGAGCTCTGCGCGACAACGATGGGGTTATCGCGACTGAATAATTAACCGCAAACTTCCGGTCTCTCTCTCTCGTTTTTCCCTCCAAGTTCGGAAATGAGCTCGAAAAATGGAGCAGCTGAGAGTCGGAGAACACAGAGAAGAGTTTTGTCTCGTCGTCGCGATCGGTGAGTGGGATGAAGAAGGACAAGAAAAAGAGGAGATATTGAACTAAGCGAAGATAAAAAAAAAAAAAAAAAACGAGAGATCACCTCGTGACCCCGATGACAATCGGGTCGTTGTAATCGAAGTAGAGTCGAGTCTCGGATCGGAGCTCTCCAACCCATTCCAACCCTCTTTATCATGGTATAGGGCCTCTCTTGGCAAACTGAATTTATCGACGAAGAAGCAGTCTTCCACTTTCTTAATAGAGGTGGCTGTTCTTCTCGAACTCCGTCTCTCGCTCTCTCACTATCTCTTCCCTCGTCCTTACCGCGTTTCTACCTTGTATGCCACTCTTCTTATCTCAAGCCTTATACCCGTTTTTTGTAATCCCGATTCCTTTTTTTCCCCTCATCCAACGGCGGAGAGTTACAGCAATCGATCTCGTTTTCTTCTTTCTCTAGTCTTGCCATACACTCCGCTGTTATATGGCGCAAGGCGGAGAGAGCGGAGGAGGAAAGAAAAAAAAGACGGGGAGATATTCTCTTCCGGAGAATCGATGCACGAACTCTGCTCGATCCCCACCCTCTCCCTCGCGGAACCCAACGTTGCAGCGGAGAGATATACCTCCCTGATGCTTCTTTTATTCTCGGTATATATAAACACGACGAGGAGACGATATACCGGTTTCCTGTCGTGTAACTATAGTTGCCGAGATATTTCTCTACGCTCTATAACCGCTGATACTCCTTTTTCCGAGAATTCATGTCGGAGGGCGTGACTCGAATCGCGAAACGCGGATGAACAGACCGAACGTGCTTTGCTGGGCGTTCTTATATATGGGAAACCGCGAGAATAGAAGCGACAGATTGAATAAGAAGAATCGAGGAAACTCGTAGATAAACTCTTCGCCAAGATATAATTATTACGAGCAAATTATCGAATCAATCGATGCGTCAAGCATTTTTTTTTTAATGGGAGTTATTTTTGTGACAATTTTTTCGCGGTAAATGAAGAATTGAAGTTGGAAATAATTAGACTGATGTAAGGTTTAGATGAATTTCAAAAAAATTACTTTCATGAATATGATTTTTTTTTTTCGCAAAATGTCAACGGAGATCGAAAAAACAAAAAAAAATGACCGGTTGAAGAAAAATGTCTTATTTTTTTTTGCGGTGCACACGATGCAGTGGAAACGATGCACTTTGAATAAAAAAAAACGGGAGAGGATTATTTAACTTAATAAGAGTGGCGTGTCGTTGAAGATATTACGTTTTCAAAGCCAATCTTCAATTTTTAATATACCAATCTTTTCTCACGAGTTTTTCATTATTCGATTTCGATTTGCCGCCATTTTGTAAAAAAAAAATTATAAATTATATCAGCGATCGTCAAAGACGCGTTAATATTGTGAACTCGAATAACCCGTTTCGTCTTTCTAAAGTTTAATGTATTATAACCATTGGATACCGTCCATCGGTAAGTATGTTCAAAAATATAATTTTATTATCCCTAATAGTCTTTGAAAAAAAATATTTAAAAAATTGCTTCGAATATCGAACCCTCAGGTAGAGAAACTCTTATAAAACAGACATGAAAAATCCTTCGCCTCGTCGAATTACATTTTGATAGCAGTAAACACGATCGTTCGAGTAATTAAAAAAAAATCTTCGTATTTTTGGTATTTATCGTCGTATTGAAAAAAATCGAACAATTTGTCGATATTATTGATAACCAGAACAAGCAACGCTTTGATAATTCAGAGTGCAAAGTTTATCAGTCTCAGCTTCGTTAATCGTGAATCTTTACGATGCTCCGATGTGCTCGTGGAATGGAGAGAAAAAAAAATACCTCTATAATAGTCGATGGAGAGAGTGAGAAGAAATATTCCTCGGAAACGAGACTCGAAAGAAATATAACTACTTCGTGATTCGAGTCACAGCGTTGGCACGCAACGCGTAACACCGGTGCAAGAGGAGAGCATTTTAGTATTACAGTGGTATGCAGTTAGAGCGTTAGCACGAACGTGTAAAACGTTGGGTGCACTTCAAACTCCCGTCTACCCCGCTGCTGCGTGTGAGAGTCTGCATACAGCTGCTGATACAGCTCGGGGGCGCAGCAGGTTACCCGATCCACCTATGCTGCTATATACGACACAAAACGACGTGACGAATAGCTCTAAACGGGAGAGAGAGAGCAGCGAAACCGTATATAAACCGCACAGACACACGGAACAAAACTCGCTAACGCATACACGGTAAAATAAACATCCGCGACGAGTATATATTTCTTTCGTCAAACACCCACTTACTCTCTCGCACTCTCCTCTCTACCAGCAACGCAATTTTCCTTATCTCACATGTTTATTATAGCATACATAAACTTTGTGTAGATTTTCATATCTCTTTATATATTCTTTCCTTAATTACTTCGCTGAATTTCTTATCGCGCATACATATATATATATTTATGCATATAAATATACTATTGTATATACATTTTTTTTTATTAAGAATATAATATTTATATTACGAAAATGTATTCGAAATGATACACCCGCGTCGTATTCAAGTCTTAGAACACGAAGAGATAAATGCGATATATGAAATTCACTCTTCTCGTATATCGCGTACCGCGCTATTTTAATGCGCCAAGTTATTACCGTTCCGTTGGCAGTGGTAGAAATATTACGAATTACGAGATAAGTACGAAAGTGAAATAGAGACGAAGTGCGCGAAGTAAAGGAATTTTCGAAGAGAGCCGGAAGTCCGAGAAGCGGAAAGCTCCAGAGTGCTGGGAGAAACGATGTGGGATATCAGGGGAAAGTGAGAGAGATTGAGGTGAAAGAGGGTCGGTAGAAGAGAGACGAAACTTTGCTGGCCAACGGTAGGATCGCGGAGAGTCCGAAGTGGCCACGGGATGAGGGAAGTCGCGGTTTCGTGGTCGCCGTGGTTGCGGCAGCAAATTGAGATAGTTCGCTAACCGCGCGCTGGCTCTGGCGAGCCGGGGAACCCCCTCGTCGGCTGACCTAACCGTGTGCGATGCTGATGCACACTCCTCTCTATCCCTCTCTCCCCCTGTGCACTGATGTGGTGGTGGTGGCTCTCTTCGTGCTCTCCGTGCTAAAGCCGATTCCAAGAGCTTCGCCGTTGCAGTGCAGCGGAAAAGCATACGAGAGAATGCTATTCCCGCTTACCAACGAACATTCTCCACCCTGTTTCTCTCTACCATCGTTGTTTCTCGCTTATTCTCTTTCTCTCGACTGTCGGTTACGCGAGAACAGTATGGCGAAGGAGGAAGCGAGTTTGAATGTACCACGTTTCACTTGGCCGTATCTCGAACTCGTTCTATTCCGAGGACGAGAAACGAAGTACGTTTTCGTTTTAAGGCGCGAGAAGGAAGGGGTGTGAGAGGAGCCGCGGCAAAGTATGCGAATAACAAGGAGAACCAACGAGAGGAAACCATCGTACGACCGCAACGTGAAAGAGGGTTTCCGAGGCAACGAGAGCTTCGGGAGGGTGGAGGATGCAACTATAAAATCGGGACAGGAAAAGAAATAAAAGCAAAAGAGGAATAAAAGATGTTGGGAGAGAGGAAGGAAGTTAAAAGTTATACGAACAAAATTGCTGGTATTCAAACCCTCGTTAATGGCGACTGACTGGTTGAATGTTATTTTATTGGAATAAAAAATAAAAATGTAAAAGGTATCGAATAGATCGAACAATCGATATGTATGGCATCGATACAAATGAAATTACTTCGATAACCAATTTTTTTTTCAAAATATCTGTAATTTCATGACAATAAAAAACTTTCGTCTTATTCGAGAAATTCTATTTTTTTTTTTTTATATTTTTCCTTCAAGATGACAGTCTTCATGCATCAAAATGCTAAAAGACAGTAAATACGATAACCGTTTCTATCAAAGACAAACAGTCGATTTATTTATCGATGATAGACAGATCCCTTCGAGAAGATGCTCCGTTTTCCCTCTATGCGGTTGAGCACCACGGTATCTCCGTGTAAACCGAACTATATTGTATTTGTGTGCTTAGCCCGGCAAATATTAGCCACGATATCGCTTATGGTGCTTGTCGAGGGAGGATGATGGTCTGCGACGGGGTGGATTCGTAGTAGTAGTAGTAGTAGTAGTAGTAGTAGTTCGCCTCATCCATTTTCTGCACGTGTGTCTCTCGTCACAAACCTTACAGCCCTCCATATACCATAGGTGTATTACACACTCTCGTAAACACATCCATATTCGATCTGATAGCCATATATATCCTTAACCCCCCCATATAATATATCTAACGATCTTTCATCTCTGTTTCTCATCTTCATCGTATTTCCCCAGTTCCATCGATGGCTATACGTGTAGTTCTCACGTTTGCACAGTCTCGCATGGTAGAACATTCTCGCGCTCTGTCTTTCTCCCCTTTCATCCCTCCTTATGCATACACACCGCCACTCTGTATACACAGTACCCTACTACGCATCCAGTTGGTATGTACTTTTGTTGCGTCAGTGTGTTTGCCAGTTTGCACAGACAAAGATAGAGCACAGGAGAGGAGAGTCCAATCACAATCGCGGCTTGTGTACACATAAGTACAAGAACTCGCGTTGGTCTCTCGGTGTTTGTGGGTCGTCGACGCGCGTTGTCAACTCTCTCGTCGTCGCTCGACGGTGGAGAAAACAACGGAGAAGAGAAACGCGCGGGTGGAAACGGGCTTTGGGCGCAGAAGAGGAAAGAGGCAAGCGTATTGTGTACACACAGCTTAGTCCGTAGTATTGAAAGTGCGAGATAGCGAAAGAGCCCGAGAGAGGGTGGAAGAAGAGAGGGTGAACCACTGGGATGTACGAATAGGACGCGGAGACAGGGCGACGCGATTCACCACCACCATCACCGCCCCCGTCGCGGACCGAGTATATTTGTCCGACTGCCCGCCGTATATGCCAGGAGAACCCTACCTCCCCCGCTCTCGTCTCCTTTCCCTGTATATATGTGGATATATATGTATGTGTTTATGTGTATATACTATATCTACTACGGTTTGTTTATCCTTGCGCTCCTTGTTTGAAGAACGTCGGGATCCCGGCCTGTGCAAACTCCTCATTATTGCGAACGAACCGCTCGAATGTGTATATATACCCATCTCTATACACCTGTGTGCGTTACGTATTGCAACGAGAATAGCGAACTTACACAACGTGAATCGAGCCTACGAAACGAACGTCGTATTTCTACGTGTGTGTGCGTTCGTCTACGTTTGATTTTACACGTGCGCGACTCGGTATGTTGATATAGTAGGCGAATCGTCAGTACCCGAGTCTAAACGTCTCACTGCCGTTTGCTTCGACTACGAACTTTCTTTTGTTTCGCTCGACGAGGGTTTGTATCCGTTAACGAGTCAATTTTTTTTTTTTTTTTTTTTTCACAATGTGATTAATGAAACCGTCGAGATTTTTGCAAAACGTGATTGCGAAGGGGATGAAATATTAAATGGAAAATACATCGAAGTAATTTGCCATTGATAAAAAAAAATCATTGTTTTTATTTCCTAAAATCTTTAAGTGGACAAAATACGAAGATATTCGATCAAATTTTGAATGGTAAATAATGCAATAATAAAAAATTTTTAATTAAATTTAAAAAATAATAATAACAATAACGATACATTAACAGAACGGATAATTTTTAATAATAAAAATAAAAAAATTAAAGAAATATAACAGTATAACATATTTCCACATGCGCGAAATTCAATTGTGAATTTCGCTGACCAGTTTTGGTTTATAAAAGAATTCGAAAAAATCTCGTGGAATGTTCACCATTAACAACGGGAAGGTAACAACTAGAAATTGGAGTGCGGAGTTGCGTTACATTCGAGAAGAGGGTTGTTTCGTTGTATAGATAAGCCCCAAATTGGCCAGGAGCCCTCGGTCATGACGACCACGGGGGCTAATTCGATCCCCGGTGTCGGTGCTCCACGCCAAAGCTATATATACAACGTCGAAGGCAGCTTCAGAGACAGAGAGAGGGAGGGATATCGGAGAGTTGGTGTAGCAACGTCGACAACCCCTGCGCGATAATTCGCACGAGAGTCAAACGTTGCAGGGGTGGCTAACGCTGCTCTGACTCGCGTCGACACCTTCTCACCCCGTTTCCACCTCAGCTTTGACGTCGGCCACGTTCTCGCCCCCGGGAGCTTCGCGGTGCCTCTTGCTTTACGCGTATGTGTATCGTACCTGTTTTATATATGTATACATATGGAGTATATATGCCACAATGGTTAGTTATGCAGGTAGTTATAAGGGTAAAGCTCCTTCTACCTAACCCTGCGATCCTGAATGAGAACGCCGGCGACTGTTTACCTCTTCCGACTCAACTTTGATCTTGAAAAACAGACTTCCTCGACGATTAAACACCCCTCGAGAGCTTCTTTGATGAGACGCGAGTGCGTGCGAATGCTGAAGGCGTTAATGAGACGCCAACGACCAAAGAATAATAATATCTTATCTATAATCTCTCAAAAAACCGAAAGTATCAATTTTTTCGATAGGGTGAATTTTTATTTATTTTTTAACGGCCGACTGTCCACCGGACAAACGACGGAACCCTCAACTAAAAAAGGAAGGAAATTACAAACATTTATTCGCAAATTAAAAACAGACGATTCTCCCATATTCAATTCTGAATAAATATCCCCCTTAAAATATGCGAATAATTATTTGTTATTTCAGTATTTTTTATCGATGCAATTCCTTTATTACTCTTTTTTCAGTCGAAAGTTTACAATTTTTTTGAATAGCATGTAATGTTTATTATTAATAATATTATTTTTTTCGTTCATTTTAAGCAACGGATTTATTTTCAGAGTTCAACTTTAACATCCCATTAAACACTCGATTGATATAATCGATATAATCGACAGCGAAAAATGATCGAGGATCCTCGATGGCGGCTTTCTCGACATCGTTGATGACCATTTTACGAACAGGAAAAGAGACTATTTCGTATAATAGAAGTCTCTTCCCGAAGGCTTTCGAGAACAGGGGCGGAGGGGGAGAGGGAGCGAGAAAAGAGATAGAAAATTGAAGGAGCGCGCGCGACACAGGATATAAATCTGGTGGAACTTGGATATAACCGCGCAGACGACCTACGGCACTCAGCGTGAAAAACTGGTCATACAGTTCCGACAATGGATCGAGTATACGAGAGGACCTCGTGGCAGGTCCTGAACTCTCTATCTCGCGAGCTCGTTCCACGGACCACGGAGTTCCATTGTTCACGATCTTCCGTGTTTCCACGAAAGGTCCTTACAATGGCAGCTGTTGGTTTCTGTTTTTTCTTTTTTTTTTTTTCTATCTTTCTTCATCTGTGAAACTTCCACGATGAATTCTCTTGCTTCACTTTTCATCGTCTCACTCCCTCTCTCGGCGAATTCATTGTCGAAGAGAGGGGTTCCAAAGTGACGAGAAGAATTCCCTAATACGCTGTGCTCCCCTACGCGGTTTGGTGGATTATCGTGAAGAGAAACTCGAGAGGATAGGAGGGATGTATCCAAAGAGTGTGTCTTAGGGGATCGAAGAAGAGATTAGAGAAACGTTGTTGGAAAAGCTACGTCGTGGAACAACGAATGACCACGGGGAATGAAATAAATGAAGGAAAGATAGTGGAAGAAGTGAGAGGAAAAAGAAAGAGAAAAAAAAAAAAAAAAACGAGGGTTCTTCGTTCACCACGGAGCCGTTGTGGGAAGGGCGACGGCAGGTCCCTCGCAGCCATTATCCGGATAATTTAAAAGAGTAGACAAATAAAACAACTTTCACGCTTGGGAACGTCGGCAATGGTAGAAATACACAAGTATACACTGTATGTATAACCGGCCAGTAAGTTTGTCGCTTTTGCTTTTACTGCGGTCTCCCCGACGGGGACCTCTAACTATCGTCAATTGCCACCAGCGCTATAACCACCAACCACCGCGCCCGGTTGCCTAATCTCTTCTTTCTCCTCCGAAACCGTATTCGACCAAATCTACTTATACCACACTATTACGGTATTATCTCTGCGGGCCTCACTGGCTGTTTCACGTTTTACTAAGTTTCTTGTCCGTTCCCACAGTCTACGCACCAGCATTGTTTGTCCTGTACCCATGTATAGATGCAGTAAGTACCACAATAAGTTTAAGTGGACTGTAATTTAAAATTTAGCTCGTAGCCTCTGAAAAATTCAGTTATTACAAAGATCGCGAAAAAAAAAAAAAAAAAAATTATAAAAATTGCAATAGTCCCGACTGAAAAAGCAGAAATAAAAAAATTGTATTAAAAAAAAAAGGAAAAAGTAATAATAATTTATGATTTCGCGATTCTTTGTCGATAAAGTTCCTTATTACTCGATATTTAGTTGAAAGTTTTTTAATTTTTATTTAATTCTTTTTAAATTAAAAAAAAAAGTTATATTGCACGATGACCAAGTTAGACGGAGATATTGCATGTCGACGGAAGTCAGTAGTTAAAAGTGGATAATTACAAAAGCGAATAATTGGAATTTAACGATTTCTTGGTTCGTTCAACTGCGCTCCGAAATCGTTTCGATCAACGAGTAATTATCGGCTATCGGTCGCTCTCACGATTCCCCAAAATAATATACTGCGGATACATTGCTCCACGCTTCGAATTGCCTGTGCAGTAACCATCGGTCTCTCTCGATTGAGACAAGCGACAAAACGCCGAGGGAATCCATCGACTACGCGCCGCCAGTGATACTGGCCGCTTTCCAAGTATCTTTTGGCAAAAGCGAACGAACGAACGCGTACTCTCTCGATCCCGCGTAAAAAAAAATATCACGATCCTTCTCCCTCTCGCGTGGACTCTCGTGGGAGGGACGCAAAAGGGCAAAAAACACGCGGATGCAGAGAGCGAGAGAAGAGGGAAAAATGGCTAAAGCTCGAAGCTTTTACTTACAGTTACGAAATTCTCAACGAATATCAATGAAGGAAACTTGGATTTTCTTCGTCGTTGGGAGAGCGCGCAACGTCCACGGGAGTTCGAACAGTTTTATCGGTTGGACGGCAAAAGAGATCTCTTCCCGTCTCGCGGGAGCGGTGCCAAGCGATTATCCCCGTGTGCGATGTGCTCGAGAGTATCTTCCTCCCTTCTTCCCGGACAAAGTTTTCGCTTCAAAAGGGAATCGAAGCGAAGAAGGTAATTGCGCACTCTCGCCGCCCCCCGCCTTTCCCTCGACAAACCCCTATCCTCTTCCTCTCGCCGCTTCTCCTCCAAACTCGTAAAAACCCCCTTCGTTTCTCCTCCCTCTGGCATTTTCGCTGGCGAGGAGAGCTAACAGCCAAACGGTACCCAACGAGCCTACCAAATCTCTTGATTTACGATGTTCAAAGCCCCGCGAATTACTCTCCACGCTATTTCCTACTCGCGAAAATTGAAAGATATATCTCTTTTCTCTGTGTATCTTCACGACAGCGAATTTTCGATTTATTTCTATGATTCCACAGAATTTTATTTATCGATGCTCGACGCGGGGCCCAATGGTTTATTTATTCTTGAATATCGCTAATTTTCATAAAAAAACGTATTATTATTAATTTTTTTTAATCCAAGGCTCCGTTCTGTCGCTTTTTTTTTTTTCGTTGAGACACGAGATACTTCGAGACGAATGAAGTGTTCACAGTCAGTAATCTTTCGATATCCATCAGCAAACTTATTTTCTACCTCTCAGAATCGTCACTCACGAAAAATGGAGCCGCGTTAGTCGTGGCGCAGAGTCGGCGACACCGACGACGACAAACACGAGAGAGAAAACTTTTCCATCCCTTACCGGTATAATATTTCTTTGCGTCGTGATCGATCGTGTGTTTGTCCACGTGACGGAAATAATATTTGTACAGCTTGTACGTAAACATCGGTGGCGGCGGGCCAATATAACACAACGACGCCTGTGTCAACTCGGTCAAGTACCGCGGGCGCGGGCGCGGAGAGGTCCGGATAATGAGTCACGAAGCGCGCGCGTCGAGAAACAACGAAAACTGTGACTACGCCGGGGTAGAATCGTCGAGACTGATAGCAGAGGTTAAGTAACTCGACTTTCTCCCTCGGTATTTGAGTTCAGAACTCTTTGAGACGAAAAAAAAAAAAAAAAAAAAAATCGTAACGACACATCGAGAGGAACGTGACATTTGACAAATAAATTCGAGACCTTTCAAGGGCTTCGAGAACGTTTGTGATCCAACAGAAAAAAAAAAAAAAAATAAACAGAAAAATTCTACGTGATAAAATTTGTTTCGATATCGAAGAAAAATTGTTTCTTGGGTCGATTAACAATCGAGAAAAATGTGCATTTTTTTTTTTTTCCGAAAGGAAAAAAATTACGATAGTCGGTAACAAAAATACATCGAAACTCGGCTCGCGTCCGATAAATGTGAGAAAAATTGTCAAATAAATAAATTTTGTAGGCAACGGAAAAGGTTGTTTATTTATCTGAGAACCGGTCGAGGCATTTAAGTTGTTATCAAGTCGTTGAAAACCTGGATCATCGATGAAGGGGACACGCAATCGAGACGCGCACTCTCGTGTTCCCGCGATCGTAGATAAGTACTCTCGCGCGCTCTCTCGGCTGTGTGCGCGGCAACGATAAGAGATACGAGAGTTAAAGGGTTAATCGAAGTGGTATCTCGCCGAGGAGGTTGTTTCAATAAGATTAAATAAATACTGTTATAAGATGAGAAGAAAAAGAATACAAAGAACGATTGAGAAGATGGTGACAAAAAAAAAGAATGAATAAATACTGGCGAATGTGGCACGAACGTATGTTTGCAGAGAAATTGCTCAGTCTTCGGTGTAACGTACACACATATACATATATATAAACGTATAATACATATACGCGCACGCGAGACGCGAATTACTCATCGGAATTTTCTCGGAAACTCGGTAAAGAAAAGTTACGAACGTGTTGATGCAATATCACTTCGTCATCGCGGCAATGTTTAACAATAAACTTACGATAAGAGAAAAAAAATAAATAAAAAATTTCTTTGCACAAAAAAAAATTTAATCAATTCTTCTTCGTTAATCAAAACAGATTTTTTTTTTTAAATTGACGAGTATAAAAAATGAATTAAAAAAAAAAAAAAGTTCTCCAGTAACTCATCGAAGTGTTTATCTCTGTCGTTGGCGCCGCAAAATTCGACGATGACAAAATTGCGCACGGCGCCTCGCGCGACCACTCACCGAGGGACGATTACGCTCGTCGGACGCCGTCTCGTCCGAACGATCCGTAGAATGACCGTGGACTCTGGGATTCGGAGCGAGGAGAGACCGCAATATGCATTGGTAATTACGCGCCGGAGGGGTAGAGATAGAGAACGCGGGCGGGTAGGCGCGGATGAATTACACCGCGGAATGAGCGAACCGTGTTACGTGTAATTGGCGCGTATTATAAATCTTCATTGTGCAAATAGTGCGGCCCGAAATTGTGAAAGTACCCAATGGGCGGGAGTGAGATGAAATTTACATGCAGAAATGTATGCCGCGGAGGGAGGAAAAGAGCGGTGGGTGGAAGTACCAAACCGCGTGAAATTCCAGTGTGTAGATAATCGAGCAAATTTCGTCGAAACATTCGTAAAACAGTGATTGTTATACACCGCATAATAGCAATTAAATTCTACCGAAATGAACAGTACGAATATTGTTCTTTTAGCCTATTATTGTCTACTAAATTTCTGTAATAAAATGAAAATTCATCATTTATATATAGTATACGTATAGTATATTTGTTGATTAAGGAAAGAGTTACAGAATATATTACGGTGGGCGGTGGGGAGGGGGAGAGAGCAGTTACGGAGCAGTATGTTGTATCAATGGAAATTGTGCAGTCATTCGAAAACTTTTCGAGGGTATAACTTTTAATGAGCCGTGCAAACAATGACTGAATGACGTGTAGTAAGTATTATTAGAATGGGTAAACAGAAACGATGAATGGATAGAAGGGTCGCGAGAGAATAAAGCGATCTACGACCGTTTCGGAGTCACCCTCCGCTGATGCTGCAGCCTCGTGCACAGACCCCTATATATATTGCCCGGCGGTGTTGTTAATACACGGTACCTCGCTGTAGTCGTGTATTCGCGGCTCTTTTAGCTTTCAGGTCGTTTCTTACTTCCTTCTCGTCGGTAGAGAAAACCGGCAAAGAGAGACGAGGGACCCCGTTGGGCACCTGTGTTTACCCTGCGTCGGCACTTCGTAATAATGCTACGACTACGACCCTCCCGTCACCGTTATACCCTCCGCCCCTCTCGTTCTACCTGTATATACACCAATATACTTTACTTCAGAAGTATACCGTATACCTATCGCACTCAAGACCCCTCGCTACCTTCTCGCTTCGATCTCCATTCCCCGAGTCTCGCCAAATAGCCGTTCTATTCGTCTACCAACCTTCGTCTATTTCCAAAAACCCAACGGCCTCAATATTCGAAAACATCGATTCCAGGTATCGATTCAAAAATAAAAGGTTCCGCGACTCGGATCGTTTTTACTGTTCGATAAATATGCAAAACAATCGATTATACATTATAATATTATTATTATTATTATTATTATTATTATTATTATAACGATGAAAATGATGCTATATATTTTCGTATCGCCGATTCGCTTCGATGTATTTCGAAATGAAAAATATTATTCAACGCGTAAAATCCGATAAATATCAACGGTATGGGAATCGAATGTGAAAAAATGCAATGCGCGGAAACCAAAGAAATTATATCATAAAATGTTTATTTGCGTTATTGGTCTCGTAGCATTCGTAATAAAATACACGATGCGCGAATTTACTGCGGAAACGCGCATTCTACTATATTTCAATTTTTTTCGTTTAACGAATTTTTTTTTTGTTTTTGATGTTAAAAAAAAAACAGACATAGTCCCTACCGACGTAATATAATTAACAGAATTTTCACGGTACAATAGGGGTATTAAAGGCATTGTTTCCAGCGTAATAATAACGATATATGTATATAGAGTCAACGAACGAGATTACAATACAATTTCAACAGTTCTGACTGTTTCGTTCTCATTATCCGTCCCCCTCCCCTCCTTCGTACCTCGTCGTGCTTTATGGTAACACAAAACTGTACATACGCATGACTTATGCATGAATTTTATCCGATTCGCGTTTCACGCTGTGAGAATTCTCTCGCGGTGATTCGCTCCCTTTCTATCCGTAATGTGTGTACCATTGCCCCGTGTATAGGCGCACGTGATGTTGTTGTGTCGCCGCGGAGCTCTTTCGACAACTCTTCCCGTTGTTCTCTCTCGTCACCCGCGCGCCGAAAACGTTATAACGTGATTGCGGGTGACTGTAGAACCATACGCGCTAAAGCACTCGGGGCCTCCGCGCCATCCCCTGCCGCCCCCCGCGATATACGCGCATAGTACATTTATTTTTGTCGGCAACGAGAGCGACCGAGAGCCGATGAGAGAGAAAAAGCCTCCGGCGTGTATACACGCAAAAAATATATATATATAGCGTGGAAAACGACGCGCCGGAGCTTTTCCGGTTCGAATGAGCGAGGCGTGCGTCCGCCCGGCTCCTGTTTACGCCCGAATGAAAATTTGCACATCGGCCAAATATTTTTTTTTTTTTTTTTTTTTATCCCACCGCGCATCTCTGTACCGTTGCATGGCTCCACGACCAATCCACCGTGTATACGCCGCGTTCGCTATATCGTGGCGAACGAGAAAGAGACACAAATATCTCCGAGGGATGCCCGAGAGGATAGAGATGATAAAAAAAAAAAAGCGAACGAATGAAGAGAGTCCAAACTCTCTCATCCCCTCTCGCACGCCTCTTTAGCTTTCGGGGAACCGGATAAAAAACGTCGACGTCCCTGCGCTCGCATACGCCCCGGTGTACCGAAACGAACGAACGTAAAACGAATGAAAAAAAAAAAAAAAAGAAAAAAAAGAGAGAGAGAGGAAAAAGAGAGAAGTAAAAAAAAATCCCGAACTCGCCAGGTATTTGCCCATTAACGGTGAGATTGTGCGCGTATATATACGCGTTTGTATTTCTCTGTCGAGCGGTGTACGTTATCCGCGTCGCCTATATCCCTCTCCCCCCCCCTTCCCCTCCACATCTCGTTCTCGCTCTGTTCCTGGGCTCTACAGTCCCCAGCGGAACTCGTCCAACCGACCGTATAAACTGTCAGTCCAGTGATAGATAAATACGGGAAATAAATTCGTTCCACTAACGACGAGTGAGAGAGAAGTCTCCAAGCGGAATTCTCGAAACGTCGACGTTTCTTCTATTTCGTTCTTCGAGTGCTATTACCTCCCATTCGCTTCTCTTCTGACGGATATTTACAATATTTTTTGTTTGTTTTTTTTTTTTTTTTTTTTTTTTTTTTTTTTTTTTTTTTCGAAACAACGAAAATCGGTGAAAAACACAAAAAAGAATATACAGGTTCTTTATCACTTCCTGCTAATTTTAGAACGTCTATAGCGTCGAGCCGCAGTTTCGGAAACACACTGAAGATGGCGCACAAATACGGACCAAAGAAACCCGCGAAAATATTGTACAATTAGAGAAAAAAATGTTTGTGACAAATGAACAAATTTTTTTTTTTTAACTTTTTTTCGATTGTATTGAAATAACTGGTGTACAGTATGTTTTGTAATTTATATATGGTTAATATAGTTCCGTATTATCTTGAATCTACGTTTAGATGAATTGGCCAACACATTGTTCAGCTCGATGTCACGCAATCAAGATAAAACGCGAATAAAAACATCGCACAGTATTATATATATATATATATATATATATATATATATATCTGTCGTTCGTGTTTGAGATCTTTCTCTCTCGATTCATTCGCGTGATGGAGCCGATTTAAAAATACAAAAAAATAGCTACATATATGTATGTGTTTTAATCGCGCGGTGCGAGAGGTTTCAATTGTTTTAAGCGTGTGATAATAGCTCCTCGTACACTTCCGGTTGTTCGTTCGTTCGTTTTTTTTTTTTTTTTTTTTTTTTTTTTTTTTTCGAACTGCCGTATCAACAACATCGTCGTAATTGTAATGGTCTGAGGTCACCCGACCCCTGAAACAATCGCGCGCGCGAAATAACAAAGAGAAAGTATTGAAAAAAAAAAAACGAGAAACGAAAAGAAAAAAATCAGAGGCAAGTTGCCAGTGGGAAAAATCGTTGACTATATACATCGCGACGCGGAGTCATTCAAACCAGTCATCAAGTTCCAAGTTCATTGCGCGCGCTGGCCGACGCTATCCGTACCGTTACGAGACTCTTCGTATTTCCGATTCCCTGAGTTTTGCTGCCGTTGCCGCTTGCCCGACGCTTCTGGCGATGTACTATAGCACGGAGTACGGTTAAATCCCGTCATCGACGTCGAGGAACGCGCTCGCGCGCGGTTGCACGGAGAGGTGCGAGTAATTTTCATTTGCACTGCAATTAGGCCCGCGGGCGTGTGCAAACTGCAAAAGCCCCCGCGCGCGCGCGCGCGCGAGTGAGCGTCCGCTGTGTGAGAGTTGGCGCGAGATGAGGAACG
Organism: Buathra laborator; assembly: GCA_934046635.1. Taxonomy (NCBI): domain Eukaryota; kingdom Metazoa; phylum Arthropoda; class Insecta; order Hymenoptera; family Ichneumonidae; genus Buathra; species Buathra laborator. The sequence continues at coordinate 18,385,367 of OW203892.1, forward strand.
ATGGAAAGAGAAGCGAGGCGAGAATTGAAGGAGAGCCCGGGAGAGAAGAGTTCTCGGCGGCTCTGAGCCCCTCGGTTCCCTCGACTACACTACTGGGTACAATACTCTTTCACGTTTCGCGTATATACGTCGTGTACACACGAGTAGCACGTACTGCAGGCTACAAACGCGCGAAACTTTTATGCACACACGAGATCTCCGGCTTCGAAAATGCCGAGAGAGTTGCCGATATGCATACATATGTTTGTAACACGAACATATTTTCATTTTTCCTACGAATCCTTCGAAAGGTGACAAGGGACAGCGATAACGCAGGTCAAAGCAAAATAAATCGATTTCATAACCTCGAAATCGATAGTTTTTATCGAGAAATATGGCGTTTTTAACGAACTTTTTTTTTAATGAAACACATAGATATCAACGGAATTTCTCGATATTTTCCTCGATATTTACGAGTTATTTAAAAACACATAGGATTTCATTGGCAAAAGATTAAATGTTGACTCTGACATACGAAAAAAAAGATAGTTTGTAATTAAAAAAAAAAAAAAAATACCAATCCAAACTCGTGACCCGTATCACCGTTATCTTTCGACGATCTGCATAATATACCGAGAAAAAAAAAAAAAAAAACTCGAAAACTCGGAGAAGCGTACAAGAACAAAGAGAAGACGAAAAGACGTTGTAAAGGAGATAGGAAGAAAAAAAAAGGAGTAAAAAAGGGGAAAAAGGCATGGAAACACTTACCGGGTGTCGGGCAGCAGCTGCCGCGGCCGCAGCTGCCGAGTTAATGCCGGCGCTTGGGTACATCCTTCCCCACCTCTATGGGTCCCTCGCGCGCTCACCGCTGTGCCGTTGCTACTGCGAGTCTCTCTCGCGGTACCGAAGGTTGGTGCTGCGCGTTTAGTTCCGGCGTAGACGCCCTCGAGACAGCAACACGCAGAGAGATATATATCCACTATCCTACTATCCTCTCTATGTATCTCTTCGCCTCGGCTCTCGCCGGCGACTCACGGTCGCCGCGAACCACCGTCTCCCTATTATTTTCTTGCCCCCTTCGGCCACTCACTTGTATCTCGAGGAGCACTGCCCGAGATCTCAACACAAATATATATATATGCCGTATATATATATATATATTAAAATTTATCAAATATGCACGCACTCACTTCAAATTTTCAGCTATATATATCTACCACTTAAATTCCAAAAAGTGCGGTAGAAACGCGCACACACTTGTTCGCGCACCACTGGGGTTCTCTCGTTATATTTTTTCCTTCTTTTATCTCCTGCAGTATCCTCGACTACTACTAAACGACCAGAACGAAGGTCCCGTATTCCTCGTCATAGCATATAAAAACCCGAGCAACTTTGTACAAACGTATAACTCACGCACGAACGTAGATAATATACACGTTGCACTTCGCGAACGACTCTCGTAGATCGCATCTACGCCGATGAAGCAACTTCGCGATACACTTCACTGTCGTTGTCACGTTAAACGATATTATATCGCTAGAGAAACAAACAAAAAAAAAACAAAATTCTCGAAATTGCAAGAAAAAAAATGAAAAAATAAAGAACAAGAATTTCGATGTTTCGAAAACTAGCACTGTAACAGCAGCTCGGAAACCGCCGGTTTCTAATATCCGGCGAAATCGATATTTCTCTTTTTTTTTCCACTCGTACACGCGATTGATCGACGGTTAATTTCGAAGTATTTATAATCCACTCCGAGCGACGGTTATTCGCGTTGTTGTATTAATTCGTAACGAGTATCCACAGGCGATATCGAATATATTGGCGTGCCGCGCGACGAGACGCATGTAAAATGTGCACGAAACGAAGCGATCCACCCTCCACGACGGTCGGGTATCTACTAATGGCTCGTGGAGCGCGGCGGGGAAGGAGGGAACGCCCCACCACTCTTGCCCCTCTCTTTACTCCACCGCGCCGACCATCAACTACCACGTGGTTTCGCTCGACTTCTCCTCTCGCTCGTGCTTGTGAACCAACGGTTTCTTTCTCACTTCGTGATTCACCGTCCCCGTTGCACTCGTCACTGTCTACCGTACGATCTCTCGCGCACTCGGTTGGTTTCCTATGCGCGAGACGCTGTCGTGTTTGTTCCTCGCTCGCTCCGACGGAACGGCCCCAAGAGCCCGACGGGCTATAGCCACGGCATTTCCCACCTTCGTCTTACGCCCGAGATATTCTACAACGTTTTCGTTCGCACTCGCATGACTTGGATACGGCCAGAGAGCTCGGTATCGTCGAGGCTCTCCCTACTTCTCCTACGCTATACAGACGGGGTTTCTTCTCCTCATCGCTACTACTACTCTCTTGAAGCGTCTCGACGCCTACATTCCACACGCGTTCATCTCGCACTTACGCGCCAACCACGCTTTTGTTCTCTTCACTCCACTACGGGGCACTTCCTCACACCTTCGAAGCTTCTCCTCTTAGTCTATCTACATTCCATCCTTCGTTCTACTCGCCTTCTTCGTTTCACTCGGCGTATATTTGCCGTATGTGCTCGAGAGACATTGTCATGCGTGACAGTCATTGGCCGGCGTGCGTACCAAAAGCGAGTGGTAGACAGAGAATTCAACGGTATTAGAATAGCGCCGCAGACGGAAGTTATTTATTCGTCTTCATAGTTTCGTCAAATTGTACACAAAAAATAGAATTTTAATTTATTTCATAATCATTAAAGTTCTCGATATTTGAGACATCAAAATAGAGCCATACTGCCGCTACGTCAATTCAATTAAAAGATAAGATACAAGAGTTACAACGACGAAGAAAAGATCGAGAGCACACACGCGCTCAACCATAAACTGTTTCAAGCTTCTCGCAATTATTGAAAACCTTCAGAATTATCACAATTTTTGTTTTATACACATAAAGACAAACGCTCGCTGTGAGTAAACAGATTTATCGTAGAATAACGAAAATAAAAATTAGAATGTAAAATTATTATATTCATCGAATATCGTTAATCTGTACTGCGGAAATACGTATTTAAATACGAGTTGAGTATTTATTCCCTTCGAGTGAAGGACAAATTTGGGTTTTGTAGTGTTTGTCTCGACTCCACCGATCCCCAAACGTTCCTAAGTGGCCAATAACTGTGCTATTTCGTTGTTTTGTGGATAGATATATAAAACGGCGTGTGTATCCCTGTAACTATGTGTCGAGTGGATATGTTGAATCGGCTCTCGCACTCGTAGGGCTCTTCTCGCTCGAGAACACACGCAGCCGCGAACTCTCGGTTGTCTCACGCGTTCCCCGCGTATACTTACGTTGGTAAATTCACTACTACTACTACTACAATAAACTCCACTATCGCGCCAGTCCTACCGCAAACCAGTGAACCGCAGGGTTTCTCGTTTTCGTCTCACTTCCCATTTCGTCTGTCCCGTTTCATCCTCTTTGCTTCACACGAAACGGGCGAGTTTCGGTCTTCGACGATGCCGCACCGGATCCATCTCCCGCTTTCCAACTCCCGACTCATCTCCCTTCTCTCGCTTTTATAGAGTACCACTATTCCTTGTTCCCGGAGGCTTATCTATTACTGTATATGCACTCCTCTAATCCTCTCCTCGTTCTATCAGCTCGCGAAACCCCTCAACGTCCCGACTGTATTTCGCCAGTCGAATTTCTCGTAATTCTGATTTCGATTCTCAGTTTATACGCGCGTCGCTTCTCGTATACTTACTCGTGTTTTACTCCGTTATGTCGAACACTTTCTTCTCTCACTGTGGATTATTACCTCGATCTCTCGTTTTAATTAATTGCTCAATAGTTTAGAGCTGTTTTTTCGCATTGATAAAAAATACGCGAAATTCTTATTATCAGTCGTGTATCGAGTAGAATACGAGATAAAAAGAAGAGAGATACTGGACCAAGGAAAGAGGCTGTAGGAAACTAACTAATCGCAGTCTCGTTAATTTCAACGATGTATTTATTACAGAAAAATGCTATTAATAATAAATTAATTTTTATTAATAATAGTAATGATATATATATAGTAATGAAATTATGCTGTAAATAAATGTATTAATAATGAATAAATAAATATTGAGTGAAATCATCGAACAGTTTTACAAGCGATCATTGGTATGCCGTTTACCGTTGAAACGATCGAATCACTGATAAAGCCGATCTTCCTGACAACGGGCAAAGGTAGTAAGACGTGTGTGACACCTCGAGTGGACATCGGGGAGTTGAGACTGAGATGTACACCAGTCGATAAGCTCGATACTCTGTCGTCCATAATATCGTCTCGTCGACGCGAGAAACTTTCATCCTCCGATTTCGATTTTTTTTTTTTTTTCTATCGACGAGCAATTTGATAAGAACTTTTCTCATGAATTCGCGACGTTACCGCGAAACTCTATATTTTATTTTATATATGCGATACGATACGCGATACGATTGTGAAAATTCTGCGACGATGCCAAAACATCGATAAAAACGAATAAGAGATCCTTCATTCGATCGATCGATGAATCACACGGCATCTATCGCATCTCCGGATTTCGTATCGTCTAAATATAGACTTGTATTTGTTTTTCCAATAAAGGATGATTAATGCAAAGATCAGCGAGTATTGAAAAAAAAAAAAAAAAAAATTCTAGGAAACAACAATATAAATAATTATTATTATTATTGGAGGCGAAATAAAAAGTTTAATTAAATAATTCTCTTTGCGTGAATTTTTTTTTTCTTCGTCTTCTTACGAACTTATCTCCACTTCGTAATCTGGACGCTCGCTGCAGGAACTAAACGAGCTTAATTATCAGGATTTCCGAGTTTTCATGCGATTACCCCGAGATTCGTAATAAGATTCGCGTGCGCGCATTTGCGGCGTGATACGTACAACACACACCGCATACCGTAGATTTCTACAGTCGTTAATTCTCTTCGCTTCGTGTATGCGTTGCCCGGTTGCCTTCTCTCGCTTGGATTTTCATGGATTGCATGCATGCCTAACCGCCACTAACCCACGACGTGCGTTATTGCAACGTAACTTTATAGCGTTTAATCACGTCCGCGCGTGCGTGCAACAGTACTGAGGTTCACATACTGCAACGAATATAACACGATGTATGTATAGGACAGGTAGGTAAACCTAAGGATAGACATGGACTGCCTATACGTCTACTTCGGGATCTTGCGAAGCGCCAAAGTCGGGATCCAATGAAAATCCTATCCAATTTCTCGTGAAATGACCAGTTGAATTAGAAATCACCGGTTTGGTATCCTCTGTACAACATGTTTATTGCGGCTCTTTCGAGATACGCTCGAGGGCAGCGAGAAAACATAATTTGACAGTGAAAAGTCGAGAACCTATTAACTCGCGCGGCGTTTCTTCACCGCACCTGCAGTTAACATTACACACTTCAAACTTCTCGAGTGGCATATTCGCTTGCGTCGATTCTATGCACGCATGCACTTTGATTTGATTAGTTTATACACGATATATACATATATATATATATGTTAATATACTCGAGGAGTTGATTTCGCAATGATGAAATTAGAAACGAACGTTATTATGTCGTGACGTCTGATTCACGGAAGTTCTAACGTCAAGGTATTTGTTTAGTAAATGCCTTCGAAATAAACGGTGAATTATACCGGGAATGATCGAGCAAAATAGCATACAGTAAACTTTGATAGTTCATTCATGTTGTTATAGGATATATATACACGTTATATACATTTCTATATATATATATATATATATATATATATCTCGGCTTCGTTTGTTTCGAAGAACATATTTTATTCCACATCAGCATAACACGACCGCATTCCACAACGAGGAACAATTTGCCGAAAGTCTCGAGAACGAGATAAGAAGGAAATATAAATGACTATACGCTTTTGACTACATTTCTCTCTGTGTGCGTTTATAAATGTGTATATGCGTTATGCACGGAAGACAGAGAATGGAGGAAAGAGAAGAGAATCCAGAAATTTCAAGAGATTCGAATTAATACACAGCGAAGTCAACGAATTTATTCAAGGTTTCCCCGAGCAACGCCGACCGTTGCTCGCGCGCGAAATCCTAAGTCTTGCAGAGGCAATATCCTTTTGTATCTATGTTATATATTGAACGCATACAGTAATAGGGTTTTGACTCGGAGTTTTCGTATACCTGTGAAGAATACATGGGATTGTATATGTATATATATACTTTATGTAACTACAAGAGAACCTTTTCGGAGGAAGGGGAATACATATATGTATATCACTCCCAGGATTCTCGTTCTGCTCCTTTCCATCTCGGGGATCTATCCATATATATCGTCGCGCTTTGCCTCCCCAACGAAGACGACGAGAACGACAGAAACGACGACGAATAACGATTATGACTGACTGACGCCCGTCGAGACTGCGACAAACCTCGTCGGGGCATTAGGGAGTCAGAACTCACGAATTTATATGAACACATAGATGGATATATGCACGTGCGATAGCTACCAGAGGGAGAAGATAGCTACAACTATTTATGCATGCGATATAGAGGCAAAGGTGTGGGAGATGAAGGAGAAATTCGTGATATGCGCGAGCGGTCGTTGAACGACGTCGTTATAACGATTATTAATTAAAACGAGCGAGTGAGACGGTCCAATTAAGTGGTTTACCGGGGTATATGGCTCTTCGAGCGGTAGTGTATAACAGTAATAGCTCGAATTTTCGAGCTAAAGGTTCGTTCACACTCCTGTTTTACGTCTTTGAAAATTATTCAAATTTTTCTGTTTTTTTTTTTTTTTTTTTTATTGATTTATTAAGACTTTTTGTAACGAGGCAATACTTGAACAAATTTTGCGAATGAAAAATGAATACATTTTTAAAATATTTTTCTTTTACTTACCGTGATTTTTCGGATTGGAAGATCGAAGAAACGAAAAAAAAATGGTGGATTCGTAATCAGGAAAAAAATACGACACGCACACATCGAACGATTTTTTTTTTTTTCGAGATATGTTTGGAATCCACTTTGCGAAAACTATCGATTTCCATTTTAAAAAATCCACAAATTTTTGGATCGTTATGCAATGACAAAAAACGAGAAAAAAAAAAAACATAAATCCTCATAAAGATCCGAGAAAAAAAGTTACATCGAAATACTGTTATACTTCGATGTATCCTTTCGATTTTGTAAATACAAAATCCAGCAGCTATGTTATTACGAACTCAACCAGGACATTGATAATCGCCAATAAAACATTTTTCACCGTCGCAACGGAAGTTTCTCATGGATGTTATCACAAATTTCAATGATCGTTAATCGTCAATAAAAAAAATAAAAAATAAAAACTTCGTAAAGATGAATCCTCAAAACACAGCAATATCTGCGACTCGAATCGTTCGATAGATACGAAAAGTATTTATCTCGACACCGACATTCTATACTCGTGACGACCGAATTCGGGTCGTAGCGTTGAATTTTCGTATACACGTGTTTAACGCCTGTTTAACCAATCGCACGCGTCGCTCGGTTCTTATAATCTATGCAATAACATTTCTGCCACATTACGATCAACGTACCCGCAAGTACACATATAATACGTGTGCACACACGCCAATAGCATAATATTAAGTGGACGCGCGCATTCGCGTCCGTAGATTAACGATTAGTATTGGGAAGCAAATATACCATAGGGTAGTTAGAGACAAGGTGTACCACAGAAACTCGTAGTATTAGCGTGGCGATTCGGTGTTAAACCTCGACTCTCCGGCGATGCATACGAGAGCCGAGAGGCATTCGGGCGTCGAAACAAGCGTAGTTGCTCGTTGCAAAACGCGTTTATTGGTTAATTGCATCATTCTTGCCAAGTGCACGGGGCTGCCAATTGGCACAACCATCAATCGGTACCGAGAGAGCTACGGGCCATGCAACAGCACAGCTCCGGGGTCGGGGGGTAGCACTGTGTGCAACCGTGGAACGTCGAGTATTTCGACATTCGCTATTCGGCGAAAGCATTTCGAATTGTGCGATTATATATATAAACGATAGAACTGGTATTGCTGTACACTGAATAGAGTTACCGTAGACGATTATAGTATTGACGATGTATTAGCTATTTTCTACATATACATACAGACAGACGCGTAGTTATTAGTTGTGTATTACACATACATATGTGGATATATATATATATAAATGGATAGAATATTTGTGTGAATCGGTATATAGGGAAAGCAAAATCACGCGAACTATATTCCGATAGTTCAACGGGGGGGAGTGCTGTGTTCGAACGTTATCGCCTGTACGCATCACCGGAAGTCGATACGCCTCTCGTTCATGAAATCTTTCCGCCTCGATAATCCATACGGCGAGCGTATACCCCACTGGCTACTGGTTATATATTAGTTTGTTGCCCGGTTCGGGTGGCACATACTCCATTCCATTCGTTCGCGTGCTCAGCGTTCAGAGTAATCGTAGTCATTATAGTTTCTATCTTTTTCTGTTTCTCTCCTTTTTTTCTGTTTTTTTTTTTTTTTTAGCCACGCGGCTATGAGATTGCTAAGCGCGTCGGGAAGATTGCAATCTTTTACAATGGACACATCGGTCTCTGTGTCTGATGAGTGATTATTTAATTATTGTGGAAGGGAAACATTAGTTATATTAATCAGATGTAGAAGGATAATAAAAAAAAAAAAAAAGATCCGTAAAAGTGTCTTGTAGAATGTATTGCGCGGAAACCGGAAGCGAACAAGCGAAAGGGGGGAAGAAAAAAACTGCACAAGTACACAGTTGAAGGCATCCATCGAGCGGCAACAGGCCGCAAACACGCGCAGCCCAGTTGCTCTCCCCGAGAGGCTTTTAGTACGTGTAGAAATGACACGAAGCTCCTGCGGAGGCGCGACGCGAGAGAAAAAAAGTTCTCGAGCTTTGAGCAACACTTCCGGAACGGTGCGCCCGCCGGGTTTTGCTCGAAATGCGAGAAACGCCAAAATACGAAAGAGTCTAAAAGAAAGGCTTAGAGAAACGGAGTCGGAGAGAAGCTGTGAATTCCGAGCAAAGCAAAAAATAAGAAAGAAGAAAAGCTCCGCTTACACACTTGAGAAGCTTCGGCTCTCGACGTCGCGTTTTCTTCGAGACGTTAAAAGCCGCGTTTTCCTTGCATCGTAATGTAATTAATAAAAATAAAAAAAAACGAAAAAATGACAACGATATAATATGAAACTTGAAGAGAAAAAAATACAACAATATTATGAAAATCAATATATACTAATAATAATAAATTAATAAATAAAAATTCATCGAAATCCAACAAAGGCATTTACGTAATTTCTTTTTTTTTTTGTGCGTCATATCTCGTATTATTAATGGTACTATGTATTTCAGTGTATCCAATAAAACGCCGTTTGCCCATTGAATTAATGCAGTACGGTTATTTTTCTCTATTATATATTTTTTTTTTAATATTATGTACGAAACGAGATCCCGTGTGGTTTTATGGGTTTGCGTGATTTCTCACAATTCCGCGGTCTACGAGCGATATATATCGACGAACGGATGTCTCTCACTGGCATCTCGTGTCTCGCGGTTGCTTCGACGTTACAACAATCTATGAGTAGCCGCGTTCTGTCTCGCGAAGAATCCGGTTGGCAAGAAACGATTCGACGATTATAATATACATCGCGTATTCAACTACTGTTGCGAAAGAAAAAAAAAAGAAAAAAAAAATCCTGTAAAAGTCGTTGCCGAGTGAATATCGGATTGGCGAAGCGCTAGAAATGTAGCGACACCACAGATACGTATATTGGCAAAGTATAGAAAAGATACACGTGTGTTGTTTACAGTATATATATATATATATATTACTGATCCGCGGGCTGAAGAAAACGCTTTCGAGCATTGATTTAACACAGCTGTAAATATCTTGTAGTAACGCGAAAAGAGATGGAGACGGAGAGGACTCCCTCCTCTCCGTCGAGATGTCATAAAATTGAACATGATATAAGTTTGAGGATTAAGATTAATCCAGCTGCGCAGGTAGTCGGCGAGAAAAACCGGACTGTTAATATCTTGTATTATATATAAACCGTATATAACGTAATCTGATATCGCGTGGGGACGAAACACATTGATTTTTTCGCGATAATGTATAGCAGACGAGGGGGAGGAAGAGGGGTGGGGGGGGGGGGGAGGCAATGCGACACAGCGCGAGCAGCAACCGGGAGCTGCCGGAGAAAAGAGCTCAGTCTCTACGAGAGACGACGTCGAGCTATATAACACATTCATTAATCCTGTATACATTGAAAGAGGGATAAGAGAAACCCCTCTCGAAAAATAAAGAAGTGAAATATATAAAAACGACGGTGGAAGAAAAAAAAGAAGAAAAATGAAAAAAAAAAAAAACCGTTCGAGTTGAAGTCCAACGTCGCGCGGGGTTTCTCTCAATACCTGAATTCCAAAGAGCCTCGTTAAATTCTCAATACTCTTGTGCTCTCTCTCTCTCTGTCTCTCTCGTTCTCTCTCTCTAGTGCCGAGATGAGAGAAGCGATGCGTGCCTCGATCGTCAAATACTCGCACGCGAGGGGACTTCACCAAGTTGTTCTATCGAAATTACTAATAGCGCCCGGGAACTTTAATATCGCGTGTACAAAGGTGCGCACGATAATTCCTGTGCGAAGAATATAGCAATAAAAATGAAAAAAAAAAAAAAAAAAAACAACGACAAAAAAACGATCCTTCGAGACAAAGCCGCAACGTAACATTTTTTTTTAAATACATTTTTCTGTCTCACGTAAATAAACTGTTTTTTTAACAGTATGCCACAGAACGATTTATTTTTTCTTTTGAAAAATATCACAATATTATTAATAATATTTTTAAGAATATAAAAATATCAGAAATATTAATGATACAATATAGTATATTATTATGGTGTAGTATTATTAATATTTTTATTTTCGTATATCGATCTTTTTATTATTTTTTTTTTAAATTTTTTCAATAACATTTTCAAGTACTTTGCGGGCCACCGAAAGAAGTGACGAAGTAACTATGAAACTTCTGAATCCCCCTGTATATTTAATATATACAGAAAAGAAGCCAGAGAAGGGAAGGAAGCGAAGCTTCGAAACGCGAATGCTCTTCACTGATTTCCTTCTCTAAATATGGCCGCCTTCGCCGTTCTCTCGCTATGTATATCCTTCGTCCTGCTCTTTCAGCTTCGGTTCGGTGGATCGCATAGTTTCTCTCCTTTCCGTTTCCTCGCCCTCTCACTCGTGCACCCTTCGCTCTTCGCGAAGCCCCTCAGTTGGTTCGTAACCACCCATAACCGCCCCTGCTTGCCCGAAGGTTCTACTTGATTGCCGAGGCATCTTAACCTCGAGTTTCTCGGTCCGCGCGGACTCGCCTCGCCGGCATCGCCCGCATGAAGCGTTCCCGGTGTTATATACCGAGTTTGTTGTTACCGCGCCGAGCCTCGGCCTCGGGCAAAGTTTTCGTTTCGCCTATAAGAACACCGGATTTTCCTCGTCGACCAACGCGACCGCGTAAAAATTTACAACACGCCCCGAATGGAATAAAGAGGGCGTACACGACGACGGAAAAAGTCCAATCGTCGAGGTTTTCAGTCGGTTGCTCTGCCAATCGACGGTTCATAAACCCAACGAAGGAATAGAAAGCCCGAACCGACTGCTCGACGTTCGGTCCGCGCGGACTGTTCGTTCGACCTTTATTATGCTTCATATACGGAGGAGATATATATACCTTCGTTGCGCGCACCCCCGGCCCGCGGTACGCGGAGCGAAACGACCGCGGTAGGAGGGCCGCCCCGACGAGGCTCTTCGGGTCGCGGGCAACCCGACCGAGTGCGATGGATAGACAAGAAAAGAATAGAAAGAAAAAGAAAGAGCCGATGGAGAGAGAGAAAAAAAAATGTTAAAAGATGATGCATGAAACGAAACGAACGTTTCCGTGCCACGAACTTCGTCGGCAACTCCGGGTATTACCAACGCCAACCATTTCATCCCCCGTATCTCCCAAAACCGTCCTTCCCACCAGCACTCCGCATTGCCGCGAACCACCCTTCTTGACGTCCGGCCAATTAATACCGCACGAGATAGTCTTTCCGTTTTTTTCGGTCACTCGGCGCGTCGACACGAGGGAAGATTCTGCTACGATGAATTCGCGTCAAAAGTCTCACCGCGTAATATTTTTTTGTATCGTCGATTAATATCGTTTTTAGACGACGCGCACGGATTTGTTTATCGGTTATTAATATTATTGTTCGAAGAGAGGGATCGACGAGAATACGAATTTTTGTAACGATGAAACTATAACACGTTTTACTCATATTTTATATTATTTGGAGAAAAAAAAAATTATGTTTTATTATAAATATTATAATAATTAATAATATATATGTTGATTATTACATAATTAGTATATATTATTAATTATATTTTAATAATAAATAATATAATCAATTATTCCAATATCAGACTTTCGTCAATTTGGAAAATATAGGAATAACTATCGGTGAAATTTTAAGGCGAGAGCCTTTCACACGTAACGCTGCAGTGTTTTCGGAGCGAAGACTCTTCGACGAAACGTATTATCGACCGAGAAACGTAGCTAAGCTTTGAAACGGAACTTTACTTTGCTGGACGTCGATAACTGAAAGAATCGTTGTAGTACGGTATTTTGCTCGCCGGAAAGGCTGTTTGAACTGCTATGAGGTATGTATGAAGACATCGATTAAAGTTCGTCGGATATGCGAGTAAAATTGTTCATTCCGCGCCACATAGCGTTAGAAACCGACACTCTCTTCATCGTAATACTATTTACCACTCGGTCTTTAAGATCGAAAAAATCTTTGTAATTCGCGATTGCAAGTTATCACAGAGGCGCATGGCGTTTGTCTTCGAGTTCATTGAAAGATCGATGATTTAGAACGGAAACGCGCGCGCGACGATGTTCGATAATAAGTTTGCGTTAAAAAATAAATAAATAAAAATGAAACTCTTTTCTCACGGCTATATACTGTTCTCGTAGAGCGGCAAATTTGACTCGTCGATCATAGCCGGAAATCATTAAGTAACGATGAGATTTTATGATTCAATTAGCGTTCGATCGAAAATTAAATTGGCAAAATCGTAAAAAGTAACTTTGAAAAAAGAAAAAAAAAAAACGCGGATGTTATAAAAACGAGGCGAGAGAGGTAAAACGTAATGGGTGAGAAAGGAATTTGCGATAGCGATGCCGGTGAGGCAACGGAATAAACGGAGGTGTGAAAATGTGAAGCATTTGCTCGATATTCAAAGCACTCCGAGGTCGGTTATTAACGAGCATCCCTATTAGTCCCAGAGACGCTGGATAAAAATAAACTTTTTTCTCATTCTCGTTTGCTTTTTTTTTTTTCGTTTCTCTTATACGCCTCATAGCGCGAGGAAGAAACCCGCTTATAAATTTTACGCTTTTCCACGCAATTAGTCACGTTTTTGTTCGAATATCCACCTCTAACCCAACGGGCCGGACGGAATTTTTATCGAGGGAATGCATTAGAGAGAGAGAGAGAGCACTCGGAGCGTTTTGCCAGGTGTCGCGGGGAGTCTGTGCCCCGAATATATTTTCAATCGGTTTGTTTGTCTTCGCGCAAAATTTAATTAATATGAAAGCTTATCGTGCAGATTGTATCTAAACTTATGTTCTGTCGATTATTATACTCACGTGAAATTAATGCTGTAATTGAATCGAAACTTTCCGAAAAGGATTACAAATTATATTTGCATATATAATTCCCCTTTTTTTTATCGTTAGTCATAGACATTTTTTTGCAAGTTTTAGACGTTTTATTTTTTTAAATTACACACAGACACACATACATTCAGACATTGTTACCAATTATGATTCTTCGACGCTTCAGAACATTTCGAACATTTTTAATTATAAATCCCGAAAAATAAATGTTTTACTAAATCAAAAAGCAGTGGCTGATAAATTAATTTGCTTCGCATACATTTCAAATATACGAAATTTTTCTGTGAAAACCGATAAAGTTTTGAAAAACTGTGAATGTGAGCACATAATATTTATCAGAGTTTCTAAATGCCGGCAAATGTATATTGACTTGTATATTGATTTTTTTTGTTTTATTGTTATTTCTCGACAGTACCGATAGATTTCTAATTGCTTCACCGCTTTATTTTGATACTATTCCGTATTAATATCAAACAATTGCGAACAAACCATAACATCAAAGCGTTATCAGGTTTCATCTACAGTTTCCAATATCTTAGGCTTCCAGTATTGGCGTTCTTTCCTTTTTAATATACGCGCGGCGCGGCGTTCGTCGCCGTAAGAGACTTAATACAATCAATGATACATTGAATTTTTTCTGCAGAAACGTGTAAGTTACCTTTCGCATTACAATTGCAAATTTCAAAAATAAATTGCGACTGATCGAAGGCATTACAAATAATGACGACATTAATTTCGCATAGACTAGCGGACAACTAGTATCTCAACTGCGCAGCTTTCATTTCGTTGTAAAATACATAAGCAATCATAATCAGTCGTAATTAACCGGAAAATATATAGAAGTGTATAACCCGACTGAATTTAAGTTTTATCTCGATAATAAAGAATCTACAGAATAGATCTGATGAATAAAACAATTAAGCATAGTGACGAATTGACAAACAAACAAAAAATGACAATCCATTTAACGAAAATGGAATGACATCGATGTTTGATCTGTTAAGCTTCGGCATTCGAAGGCAGAGCGGTGTTTTTTTTTTTTTTTTCGTAAAGAAACAAAAAGAATAAATACAGCAATGGCACAATAATTGTTGATTCTTTGTTATCGCTTACTTTGCAATAGGGGTCGTTTGAACCCCAACATTTTATTCTCGCTTGGAATAGCTTTCATAGGTAAGCGTCCCGGGCATTTAATTCCTCATACAAAAGAAACGTTATCCCTTCCCTAAAAGTAGGGACGAGGGGGGTGGCTATCAGGGGTGGCGGGTGGAGACCGACTCTACACCTCCCAAGTTTACACGAAGTCAACTCTCCACCAAATGTGTACACCGATTGACTGTACACGCGTGCAAGTCTACACCAAATAACTCCACACTGAAATTCTAACACTGCACAACTGTACACGCCGACGATCTGCATAAAAAATATGCACCCATTGACTCTACACGCGAGCGAGTCTGCACAGAATAACACTGCACTTAAAATTCTACACCTGCTAACTATAGAAACTTCACACGAAGCAGCTATACACAACGATAAAAAAACTCGACACGACAAAAAGTCGACACGACGAAAAGTCGACACGAAAAACTCGACACGACGAAATGTCGACACTGAAAACTCGACACCGAATGTTATCAAAGAAAAAAGAATTGCGTCGAGTTTTCAGTGTCGCCATTTCGTCGTGTTGAGTTTTTCGTGTCGACTTTTTGTCGTGTCGAGTTTTTCGTGTCGACTTTTCGTCGTGTCGAGTTTTTGGTGTCGACTTTTCGTAGTACCGTGTTTTTTATCGTCGTGTACAGCTGCTTCGTGTGCAGTTTTTATAATTAGCAGGTGTACAGTTTTAAGTGTAGTGTTATTCGGTGTAGACTCGCTCGCGTGTAGAGTTGATCGGTGCAGACTTTTTATGCAGATCGTCGGCGTGTACAGTTGTGCAGTGTTAGAATTTCAGTGTGGAGTTATTCGGTGTAGACTTGCTCGCGTGTACACATTTGGTGTAGAGTTGACTTCGTGTAGACTTGGGAGGTGTAGAGTCGGTTTCCACCCCCTCATTTACACGCAGGCATCCAATAGCTCGGGCTAACCACGTGCAAGTGCGCCCCGAGAGTCATAGAGTGAGTTTCCACCGAGACTGACCGTGTCAGAGATCGAACTAAAAAGAGTCTGGATCTAGTAGCGAAATTCTTGCAGAACCGATATTCGAGATCGTTATTGGCTGCTTGCTAATGAACAACCAATTGCGTACTCGAATTTCGGTTCTGCAAGAATTTCGCTACTAGATCCAGACCTTCTTTAGTTCGATCTCTGACACGGTGGAAACTCACTCATAGAGGTATAATCCAATCGTACCCTGGTTCAAAAATATTTTATTACAAAAGGATCCACATGTACCGGCGTCCTCGGGATGTTTCGCCCCGGGCGGTGATATCCCCTGTACCGCGAGAACCCGACCTACGCTGACTCAATTGTACGAACTATTTTTCATTAACGACTCGCACTTGAACGGTTACGATTAAACACGACCAAAACCAGGTACACTGAATCCTCAGAGCCCGGCAGCTCTTGAACGTATTGGTCCTGACGGCGGAGATGACCATAAACAGAGATGGTTTCAGGGCAGCGTTTCATTTTCGCATAATTACTTTTCCCGCGTCTCCAACTTATCACCGCTACGCTTCGGAAGACAGTCTTAGAATAGAATATTTTCTGAGGGGTCTCATAATCCGGGTGTCTCATAAGTTCGTATCGCTCTTCTCAATTAGAAAATATTCTAAGTCCCCCTTAGAGGAACTTAGAATATTTTCGGTCGAAGGTGGGGGCGAGAAAAATATTCTAAGTCCCTCTAAGGGGTTTTCGAAGGAGGCAGCCGTGGTGTTCGGCGGCGGAGAAAGAAGCAAAAATATTCCCCAAATGGGTCTTAACTCAAAATAGTTTACAATTGACGAGCGAGCGCGCGGAGCGCGCGAGGCCGGGGAAACGCTAGTATATATAGAGAGAGGAAGACATTCTGCGGTAGAACGGCGTTCGTCACTCGGAATTGGCATACCAGGGCCAGCGAATGATGCTGTACACTGTGAGGAAATCTTCGAGTTCTGGGAGCTGCTGTTTACAACAGAAATGCGCGAATTAATCGTGAAATACACGAACTTAAAAATTGAATTGTCGAAACGCGCTATTACCGAAAAGGGTGGCGTCCTCCAAAGTTATCATCATTCAACAGACTTGTTAGAAATAAGCGCTTTCATCAGATTGCTTTACTATACCGGCATTTGGAAATGCAATCATATCAGCGACAAAGAGCTATGGGACCGCACCGAAGGGTATAATGTTTATCGATGTACAATGCCTGGCAGAAGGTTTATTTTTTTAGCGGAATGAATGCGATTCGATGATAAGTCACAGAGACAAAAAAACAATAAGTTCGCGGCTATCGAAGACTTATGGAAGATGTTCATCGAAAAGTACAGAACGAATTATAATCCGCACGATCTTTGAACCGTTGACGAGCAGCTACTATCGCTTCGAGGGCCATGTGGCTTTCGCGTGTATATGAAAAGCAAACCCGACCAATATGGGATCAAGATCGTTACTTTGAACGATGCAAAAACGTTCTACCTAATAAATGCTATTCCGTATACCGGCAAAATAACTGTCGAGAAAGGATCGTCTGTTCCTGAACATGTGTTTTTACAAGTTACGGAACCGATTCGTGGAACAAATCGTAGCGTAACTTGTGACAAGTGGTTTACTTCGATCCCCTTAATCGAAATAGCGCAGAAGGATCCGTATGAATTGAATATAACAGGCACTATCAAGAAGAACAAACGCGAGATCCCCTTAGAAATGAAGATAGCAGGAGAAGAGAACACTGCAAAATACGGGTTTCACAACGACATCGCACTGCTCTCTTGGACACCGAAGAAGAATAAAATTATACTCGTAGCATCGTCCTTCATAACGTCGACGGAAAATGACGCCGAATTGGGAAAACCCGCCATCATTAGCCACTACGATAACACGAAAGGAAGCACAGATGTTTTCGACAAACTGTGTCATTCGTATACTGTCGCGCGAGGCACGCAACGCTGGCCACTGCGATTTTTCTTCGGGATGTTGGATATAGTCGCAGTGAACAGTCGAATTATTCACATGTGCCACAAGATGCGTGATATCGAGAATATTGAACAACGCCTATCAGGAAGAGAGAGTCAGAAGAATATTGCTTATCATCTCCTCATGCCGTTTCTTCGATACCGACTCGAAACACCGTCGCTGCGAATTTCGCAAAAGTATCGAGTCGATATTGGCTATCGACAAAGCGCCAACGGACAATGATCGGCCAACGTTCGAAGAAAGAGTTCGATGTGGACTCTGCGATCGTATCAAGGACCATAAGACTAAAGCGAAGTGTCCTTCGTGTCGTCGTCCAATGTGTGACGACCATCGCGTATATTTGTGTACCGATTGCGGCTGTACCGACTGAATAATTATCACCGACATCGTTTTTTTCTTCTTATTATTCGTGTATTTACTCGAAAACATCAAAATAAAAAAGATTTTGTATGCTGTTATATAAATTATTTGTTGCAATCTGTCATTTTCGACGTTTTTTTTGAAACCTGAAAAATGACTGACTTCACACTCCAAAATAAATATACTTTTTGGAGCGGCGGAAATTTTAACCATTTTTTTCAGAACTTTTTTTTTTCAACTAACGTCAACTTTCAGTACATATTTGGATAGGTAGAAACGGTTTTTTTGGAAATTCGCCTGCGCGGGCTTGAAGTTTGATCGATTTACTACAAAAATTGTCTAACATTTTTTTTTTTTTTTTCGAAAAGTGCCTTAGTTAATGAGATATTCGAGACCGAAAATAGCATGGGGTCAAGTTGATATCGTGTGCAGTTAACGATTCACTGCGGAGGTGTGCACTTTAAGAGTTACAATTCAAGGCACTGAACGGCGAAAACGTAATTTTTGAGTGCTTTCTGAGGTCTCAAGAAAGTGGTAAACAGTAAGCGCGGATTGTCTGCGTAATCGGCTGCAAATTAATACATTACGTAGAAAAAAAAATGGTACGCAATTATTATTGTGTAACGCCGGAAATCGATAAATATTATCGATGTATACGCTGAAAATTGGATCGAAATACATTTCGATATCGACAACACGCGACCGCGCAGTATCTGTCGCGTTGTCGCGTTTTTGTCATAAAGGAATTGGGAGTAATTACCTAAGGATTTTTCTGGATTTTGCCTCCATCGTTTTCTGGATGCTTGACGACCACGTAAGAACACTTTTTTTTCGCGATTATATAGTTTTTGTTAAGTGTTTCGAGAGTAAATACACGGAGGTTCACAAATTGCTGCAGGCCGGCGTCCAAGGTGGCGACGACCAATATATAAACAAAACAAGCGGCCTGCGCGCAATGCGCAGATGGTCACTGCGCATATCCCCAACGCGATGTAATATTTGTCAACAACCCTTTCTCTTCGTATGTATTAACACTATCGAAACTGAAGTTTTCTTTTTTTGCAAAACAAAAGCATCGAATCGTACTACAGTAATCCCGGGATTAATAAATATCGTGCAATAAATACGACGAATATAATAAGATTTATTGACATAAACGGATCACCGTGCGAAACCTCGCGTTACGTGTCGTTACCGCGTTATTGGCATAAAGGATTTTGAATGAAACTAAAGATTAACCTAGAATTTGCGTGCGTTGCTTCCGGAATGCTTAGGGAACATTTTTCTTACGAACAAACAGTTTTTGTCAAGTGTCACTGAAGTAAATGTACGCAAATTCCAAAGTTGCTGTAAGCCGGCGTTCAAGATGGCAACGGAGTGACAAATCCGCATCTGTCATTTTCCTCCCCACTACAGTCCCCCCACCACGCGTCTCGCTTTGAAATTTCAGCGCGCGAGTTTAGCGCAATTAGACATAAAATCTTTAACGAGAAAACATGGCATATCTATTTATTGATTTCCCAGATAATCGAAAATAATTCTCAAAATTGCAAACGAACATATATCATTATTCTTTAATAAAATTGAAGTAGGAAAAGGTTTGGGGAAGTGACGAATAAGTTTTAAATTACTCGATTAAATAATAACGAAACACGTGAGACTGTGTAGTATCTATAATACACATTTATTTGGCAAAAAGTCTAATAAGGTTTCACGAAGAATCCCCGTAGTGCGTACAAATCGTCTCAACTAACGATCGATCGTGATAAGGACTAAGAGAGCTTGAGAAATCGACGCGAGTGTGCTTGGCTGCTTATCGGCAATTGAAACATAACGTTTGTTTCGTCTTTTTTTCCATTTCTATTTTTTTTTTCATTATTTTCTATTCATTATTATTATTGTTTTTAGTAATTATAGATCTCAATCAAACCAGTTGTAAGGAAGCCCGTCGAACCGCACACTCTCGATCGTCTCAGCATTTCTGACATTGTTATCGTTACAATTTTTACTTGTGTTTGAAAAGTAATATTTCCAGCTAAAATTAATGATAAATTATCCCGAAGGATTCTGTTACGTAGTTTTTTTTTTTTTGTTTTTTTTTTCAATTTTTATTATTTTTCTTATATTCATTTACTTTTTGTCAACAGCTTTGCACTGCTCTTGGTATCAATCCCGTCAAAGATTGTTATAGTTCCGTTTTCCCCAACGTCGCCGTTTCTTCATTTTTTTTTTGTTCTTCACTTATTGCTTCGGCGGTCTATCCTTCTCCGTGAAGTACCTCGTGGCGTTTGGAAAACGTCGAGCATCCGGAAAATCGGGCGTTTGAAGTCTACGCGGATTCAGACAGTCGCGAATCGCTTGACCGAAGGCGCGTCTAACGCCGGGATCCGCGGCTACGGCTGCGGCGGCACCGTCGGCTTCCTCGACACCGGCGCGCACAACACTCTCTCTCACGAGGCGCTCCATCGATGCAGGAATCGACGAGTGATTCGGCGTCGGGCTAACGAGCAATCGTTGCTTTTGCTGCTCGACTAACTTTCGTCTTTTACTCGGAAGACCGTCGAGATATGCGTCACTGAATGCCGTTACGCCGCCTCCTTGAAGCTGAAGTTGTCGCCTCTGTCTTATACCGTCACGAGCAATTATCGGTACCCATTCCTGCGAATCAGACAAAAGTACGATTATCGCTGTAATTCAACTTTTATAAATGAAATATATATTTTTTTTTTAATGAAAAAAAATATATATAACGCAAAAATCATAAATACTGACGGGCAAAAGCGCTTCGTGGCCGGGAAATGTAGTCGGTACCTCTTGACCGTCGTCCAACTCCAAAGGATCGTTTATCGTTTGATTACCACTCGCTTCTTCAGTTTCCATCGGCTGAAGAATAATAAAAAACCGAACGAATCAACGGTTACTTCACGTCCAGAAAATTGACGAATTAAATAGTTGAATAGCATCACTTACTTCCGGTTGCGGTTGCGACGGCGTGTCGTGTGCCTCGACTTCGGGGTTTTCGAGGGAATCAGCGACGTCATCGACCTCGCTGTACACCAGCAATGGAATTATTTGACTGTTCGGTAGTTGTTCGACATTGCGCGAGTACTCGATGAACCAATCGACGACGCTACCGTGTATCCATTGACGAACCTCGTGATTGACAATTCTTTTGGTCAGTTGTACCTTTGTAGATGAAATATATTAAAAAATGTGAATCGTGCGAATTACGGAAAAAAAAGAAAAGATAATCGTATAGAAAATGTATCGTGACAATGTGTACGAACAGCGAGACATTGGGTGAGCGCCTCTAAACCCGCCTGTTCCGTGCGCAGAGAGAAACGCAAGACGCTGCATAATTCTCGTCCGAAGTTCCGAACGATATTTACCAAGCCTCTTCCCCACTCGTCATCGTACGCATGGTAAACTATTATCGCGACAAACAATTAATCACAAATATTAATATTAATCTATGTTTATCGTGAATTATCCGGATTAACTCCTCACGTACGAAGGACTTAAATTTACGTCCAAATTTTTCGACCAGTCGTTACCTTCAATTGCTCCGTTTAACTATAAAAAATCGCAAAAAAATTCTGAAATTTTTTGTAAAATAACGTTGAACTGTTGTTTTTTCGATACTTCAAAGAGATTTGTTTTACGTTTTTGCGTATTGTTGTTAGGAGCAAATGAAATTAGCGTTCTACTTGGCCGACAAAAAGTCTCCTGTACGTGAAGGATTAATAAGGTAGAAAATTGCGAGGTAAGAATAAGTCTCGAAATAATCACCGGTTCTATCGACGTATCGAACGGCAATTTGCACGTGACGAAATACGACGGCTCCTATGGTAGCCAAAAGATCGATTCTTCGGCCCTCGACAACATTCGCCGCGTGTGCGTAATTTTTGAAAACTCTGCTTAAATATGGTCGCAATTCGGCGAGAATATTCTTAGCCGCGTCTGGAGCAATGCTTGGAAATAGTTGACCGGTGATGTGTGGTCTCAGTCTTCGCCAGCAGTCGTCCCGATTGAATTTGCCGTTTTCGATCATCGCGAACCATTCGCTTACCTCGATATTCGCCTAGAAACGAAAAAAATATAATTTTTTGAAAAAATCAGTGATTTTTTTTTTAAATATGTTATTTTCTAATACACTTTCAGACGATCGCTTAATTCTTGAAGGCTTCGAGCCTTTATACGTACACACGAAGAGAGAATACGTTCCAATACACGCGGTGTTGAATCGCGACGCGCTTCTTCTACACTCAGCAATACATTATCTATTCCCCGAGCTAATAGCACGTCGTGAAGACTGAAGATTCCCTCGGATTGCCTGTAATGGAAAAATGCAAATGTACCATTATTAATCACTGCTAAATCTGTGACTCTATTGTTTCCATAGAAAAATGTGTGTAACTATGTGTACCCTTCGTCTATTCTACTGCCCGTGGATCCTCGCAAATTGGCAATTTCGTCGCGGAGACTAACGTACGATCCGGTTTGTTCAAGCGATGTCGGCGACAGAGGAGAATCACAATCCGTTGTTGTCGAAGGTGCATCTGCGAGTAAAAAAAAAATAAAAATAAATAACAATTGCTTCAAGCAAATAAAATTATTGTGACAAAAATATCAATATTGCCGTTCGAATGAATTTTTTTCTCACCAGCTTGCGTTTGCGCCGCGTCGGTTGCCGACGAAGTTTGCGTCGGTTGAGAAATGTTGATTTGTTGCTGAGCCGGTTGTTGCGGCGACGACGTAGCCGCGCTGTTGGTCGGCGTCGCGCTTGGAGTTCGACGAATGTGATGAGAGTTACACGGAAGAAACGGATCGAAATCCAAATTTTGTCCCATACCGACGCCAACGCCGAGCGGATGAGGATGAAACACGTGGGGCCGCGGAGTACTGCGCGTTTGCGTTGATGTTGTCGGATGCGTACCCACGTTACTTCTGCAACAAAGAAAAATTAAGTTCTACCCGTATATAGCTGTATTTATGGACAAAACATTTATCGGAGAGAAAGAATTCATGTTTACCTCGCCTGCGTGCTTTGTCCGGGATTCGGTGCCGGTACACCGCCGACTCCCACTGCTACTCTCTGTCGCAAACACGTTGTCGGCGTCGCCGTTGAAGTTGTTGTTGCAACAGTCGTGACCGTCGCAGCACTTTGGGCCATGTAACCGGCAACAACGTGCATCAAATTTCGTACAACTTCGTGAGTAGGCGCGGTACCCCACGGGAATATTCCAGCTACACCGCTCGTTCCAGCTTTTGGAAAAACGAACTCGTTAGCAAAGAATTTTCATAAATGAACAAAATTTTTCTACAAATATCATTGCATAAAAAAATACACATATTTGTTTATTTTAGTAAAAAAATGGATAAATAATTATAATTATAATTATTATATAATAAATTATTATCATTTTATATATTTTTTAAAATAAATTTAAATAATTACGATTCGATCGCATAAAACTTACGAGCGTTGTTATTATTGTTATTATTGTTGTTGTTGTTACTTCCATTGGTCTGACTCTGTTCGGTTCCGGTAGCACTGGCTCCGTTGCTTCCCGGTGGTCCACCGCTCTCTGGTGGACCCATTTCCATCAAAACTTCCATGTTGTTCGTGATATTGAATATCGCGCCAAACGGCGAATCGGCATGGGGCTGATTTTGCGATTGTTGTTGTTGCTGTTCCTGTTGTTGACCCTCTGCCGTGGCCGTTTGTTCCTGATGCTCGGTCATGAAAGTAAGATCTATGGGATGTTGCGAAGTCGGAGGTGTCGAACTTGCCGATGTCGGTGGTCTGCTCGCGGAATCGTTGTTTTCCTCGCCGCTCTCGCCGTTGCTGCCGTCGTTACGCGCGACGCTTATGCGAGCCTTGAAAAAATGGTCGTACCGTTTGTTAATTAAGTTTATTGACTTTTTAAAATATATCAATATTTCTCTCGCATCGATAAAAAAATAAATAAATGTGTAGAAAATAATTTACCTCCACTTGAATAGGTATACCGGATTGTAGAATCGCCGAGTGCTGAATAAGCATCGGACGGCAGCGCAAATTTCTCGGTGGCTGTTGTCCCATATCGACGATAATATCACTCAACGCGTGATTAGCGTGCGATAAGAAGTGAAAACACTCGGTTACACCGTCGGCGATCCGTTGATTGTCCTCTACGGTGCCGATATCCTCACCCAAGGCACCGCGACCTCCCGGTATCTCGGGATCGAGATCCATTAGCTCACGATAACGCGTCAAGAATGGACGGAGTCTGTCCTGAGTTTCCATCAGTCTTCCCAATAACTGTGCCATTTGCGGAGGTCTCGGGGCTCTGCAAAAATTATATTATATAAATTGATTAAAACAAACACATTTTATTCGTTTTTCTAAAAAAATTAAAAAACATGAGTAATTCTGATACAGCCGATGGTATTGTCGCTAATAATGCCATAAGCGACAATAGCCGTTCATCGACGAAATCGAAAACCAGAAAACGTGTAAATTGTTTCCATTTGCCATAGGAAAATATTAAATTAAATCATCGTACTCTGGAGCAGACGGTGCGCTCGTACGAGCGCTTCCTGCCGAATCGGTGCTCGAGTTCGCACTTCCTTGTCGTGACGGTTGCTGCGTTTGCTGCTCTTGAGAACCTGGTTGATTCTCATCGCTCGTCTCCGCGGCCGGGGCGGACGGCTCAGTTCCAGTGGCCTCTCCTCCGCCCGCTAAATTACATGCAACACATTTCCTCGTTCAGCAAATCAGCAATCATTGAGCAAAACTATCGTGAATAAAGTTATTAAAAAGAAAACTTGTGCAATTACTTCTCGATGACCAGACGTAAGTAGGCCGTGCAGAGCCCGCAATAGCCGTAGCAATTTCGAATATTCCTCCCATTGGACCTCCGGCGCCCGAAAGTTGTTGCAAAAGTCGTTCGGTTCTATTCATCGTTTCGTTGTGCTGAGAAGCCGCCGAAGCTGCTGTACCGGCACCGGACGCCGACTCGTCCGTTTCCGGTACAGCTGAATCATTAGCAGCCGCCGCTGTTGGATTCTCCAGACGATCCAAAACCCGATTTGCCTGATCGAGCATTTTTCGCGCGACGACTAACCGACTGTTAGACAATGTATTGCTCAGTTGCGGTATTGGCCATTCTAAAAACGAAAATATCGTAACACCGAGATCTGAGGAAACTATCGAAGCGTCTCCCCGTTTCAATAACGGCAATCGTTCCTCAACGATCCTAAAGAAAAATCGTTTACGCTGCGAAATGTTGCGTAATCGCGCGTTCGCGCCAATCTTTACTCACCGTGACCATCCACCACATCGGCTGGAATGGAAAATGATCCGAGATACATGGGATTGCCATGAAATTGAGTTCGCGTTTGTCGACCTCGTATTCTCGGTGGTTGTTGCTGATCGCCGCGTCCGCGATTCTGAGATTGACCCCCGCTGTTGCCTCTCTGAGCCGACTGCGGCGGCGCTCTTTGAACCAAATGTATGACTTTTCCGTTGACATCTGTTTGACAAAAAAAAAAAAACAATGAATTTAATAAAATTTCGAAATCTTTTCGCGAATGTTTTTTTTTTTTTCATTCACACGTTCATTAATGATCGTAATAAAAATCTCTCAAGATGTGTCTATTGTTTTGTTACTAAAAAGACTTTAGTTGCTCAACGATACTGTTTTACATTGCACCAAATTGGGAATTTCAATTTTTATATTTTTATCGTTGTCGTTTGCAGTTCGATATATTGCATTATTGACTTTATTCGATAAAACATTTAAAACAATGAATTAAGGTAGTTAATTAATTTATATTTATTACTAATATCAATATTTTTGTTATTGTTAACAACAACACTAATTGTGGATTGGTATTGTTACATGTTATTTATTTTACGTTTTGAAAATCGTGAATTTCAATCCACAGAAAATGATTTATGCTATTTACACAACGATATAAAAACAAAAAAGGCAAAGCAAAGAAAAACTGGATAACAAACAAAAACAAAAATTGATCAATGGAGTTATCTGTATTGATGAATTTTAAAAATTATTTTATATTTATTATTATTAATTATTAATAATAATAAACGCTTTAATGTTAACAAAAAAAATAATTTTTTTGGATTATTGTTTTACGTTATTCATTTTACATTTGGAAAATTTCAAAATTTTAATAAACGCAACATGATTTATGCTATTTACGCTGATATATAGGAACAAATGCACAAAGTAGAAGCAGTGGCTGTTATGTCACTATGTCTAATAAAAAAAACATAACATTTACATTGCACCATACTATTGTTATGATTGGTGGCGCCTTAAATTTCATTGAGTCATGCAAACCATTGAATAGCGTTATATAGCCAACATAGCTGCGGCACTATATAAAATGATGTTTTGTCGTACCGTATTCATTGAGACGCTTCTCATCCTGCAATACTCTGCCACAGTATATGAGTCTCTGAGAATCCGCCGGAACGTTGACGGTCTCCGCTATGTGCTCCTTGAACTCTCGTACAGTGATCTGTGTTTGAAATGTAACAAATGATAGATAACTGCGTAACTATGGTTACGAAAATTATTGATCCGTGCGAATAATGATGATGATATTCGTTCAACGGGCTTCGATGCAAAATGTAAATCGATATTTGACAAGACTTTCGCGTAATGATCGATATACGAACGAAATATTGTGAATTGATAAGAATCAATCGTCGTTGAAAGCGCGAGTCAATAGATAAGAAACTTACGTCGTCGGTGAGTGAGAATGCGTGATTCTGCGAGTCCAGAGTCTTCACCGTGAGATCGATCACCTTGAATTGCGTCGACATCTTGAAATTCAACGAAAAATCACACTCCGCGACACTGAAATTATTCAACGATAAAGATATATTTGTGAAAATCGTCGATGCACACGGTGGCGAACGGTAGGGAGGGCGCACGATCCGTCAGGCAAGCATAGTCGGTGTTCACAGGTGAGACAACTTGGCAAAAATTGTCACGATGATTTTTTTTTTCGTACACGATATAAACTATATACGGAGGAAAACTTACCGCTTGCGTAGGTAACGTTAGTCTACGCCGAATTAAATGGATTATGAAACAACTAAATTATTTTAAAGACGTTTTTCGACTTTTTTCCGCTTGTATTTATCGTCTACACCAACTGCGATCGTTCTACGTCACAAGGCATCGTAAGAGTTTGCACTGAAAAACTTTTTCACTGGTAGAATAATTGTTTCGGAGAACGAACCGACACGACGCACATTATTCTACCCAGAATTCATTTGCCTCTAACGGGGGAAAGAGAACGCCCGTTGCCAACCACTGACCCCCCTAGATGATGTATTTTGTGAACGCGACTAGCAAAGTCGAATGACGATAACATAACATCGATTGTATTCTTTGTGGCTCTCGCGCCAAGCTTTCATTCGGGTCGGAGAGATGGCGCTAGTCTGTAGAATCTACGTCGTTTCTCACGGGATATATTTGTTTGTTTACTTCGCGCAAAGTAGTATAGGTACGAACGATGATCGGACCGAATGGACACAAAAAGATATATACAAAAAAAGTGCATGTAAATAAACAATCGCGTAGTGATAATGAAAGTTCGCATTTCATCTGTGTACTCTGAACTCCGAAAAATAATGAAGAGAAAAGACGATTACGATACAAAAGCTAATAATTACGGGTGCCAGTTAACGTAAACTAATGTAGTGGTCGAAAAAAATAAAGCTTGGGAAGGGGTCGCCAAGTTTATTATTACGGAGGCCAGGAAAGGGAGTAAGTAGAGATCTTGTATTTGATTAGTTATTCGCAAGCGTTTTAATAATCGCGTGTTACTTTAATGTCTTGTAACATTTCCACGCGTTGAGACACCTCCCGTCTCAATGTCGTTAACAGGTCAATAATCAAATCTTTTTGGTACACACTCATTGTTTCATGAATAAATCAGAATTTAATGTTTTTTTACGAATAAAAAAACCATTTCTAAAGATTCAATCAATCGAAGATATCTACAGAATTACTGTTCAAACATTCAGCCCGATGTAGTTTAGTAACATATTTACCCACATGCGTTAATAAGTCTGACCCCGAAAATCGTTAATTCTATAATGAAAAATCAACAAAGTGAAAGCATTGACGCACTTCTTACGTTAAACATTGACAATCATACAGTCAAGAGAAAAATTGCCTCCCAATTTCATTTCTTCGTACAATTTTCATTTTTTTATTCGGGGATTGTAAAGTTATTGTCCAACATTTATAAGATACTACATCGTGAAAGTATTAACCCGCGTGTACGTAAGAATTCACGTGGGGTAAGAATAATGCGATCGTCCGGGAGCGGCGTGCACCGCGTGGCAACGAGAGTAAGAATGTTAATGGGCCTCACGTTTTGTATGCAGGAAGTACGGCGCGTCCCGTCTCCCGTAGCGGGCCGGCGCCTGGCGTCCACGCGAAACAAAAAAAAATCAAACAAAACAAGAAAAAAAAACGATCCAATAAGAGCGGTGAGAGTGAAATACCGAGAGGATAAAAGGAGGACGAGAGGATGAGATTCATCTGACAGAGCGCGGGGCGATGTTCCTTTAAATCCCAACCGTAAACACGCGTATCGCAGTGTTTCTCATTTTTCCGTTCCGCGAACAACCCTCTTAAAATCCATATAAAATCAAAGGATTACGAAAATGTATCGATGAATGGCGGATTTAAGCAAAGTATTTTCGTTTTCTCCCTTTCTAGCAAATAACAAATAGATCGTATAATAATTATAAATACCCATGCATTTTTTTTTTTTTTTTTTTCATTCTTCCCGATACGGTAACTAAAATAAAGTTCGCTGACACTCGATCTCCAAATAAAGAAAATTACCAAGAGTTTCTAATAAACTTCAGTATTTTACGAAGGATTTCGCGAAATATGAAAATTTTCGCGAAGCTACGGCTCCGCAAGATCCTGATGAAGATCGCTGGTCCATTTGTCCGTATGGTACCGCGAAATAGAGAATTAAGGGTTAGTCGCGTTATGGGCCATCGGGAAAGAAGCAGAGCGCGAGAATTCATGGTTCCCCGACGGGTGAGATTAGCAAAAGAAGAAGAAGAAGAAAAAGAAGGAGAAGAAGAAGAAAATGGACAGTGGTACGAGAAGAGGTCGAGAGGGTACATTATAAGGATAGCGAGTCTCCGGGGGGCAGAGGATCGCTATAGCCTTCTCATAATGATGTAGCTGTCTCGATTTAGCTTGTCTTCTTGCGTTCTTGTCCGTTGGGTACTTAACTTAGTAGACTCTTGTATCTCTTCTTTTTCCTCACATAGCAGCGAATATCCCAACATATATACATATATATATATATACGTATAAAAGTAAACCGAGAGCTCAGATATAAGCGCAAAGAGTTGTGTTCTCCTCTCGCCCGCTCTCTTCTCATCGAGGATATGCCTCTCTCGTGAGTGCTGTGGAAAGACGATTAACGGATGACGGGACGAAGCCTCGGAACTCGAAGCCTCCGCCACTGACGGCCTACCGAAGAGACTTCTTAAACAAGGATAGCGAGGGAAGCTCCGGGCTGAAGAAAGGAAGAAATATGACGGCGCGAAGGAGAAGCGAGGAAGAGCGTGAGATGAGAGCGAAGATCCGCGTTCTTAATTCTTTTTTGTTTATCTCGATGTTTTTTTTTTTTCTTTTTTTTTTTCTTTTTTTTCTTCATGTTTTACTATATATATATATATACATATATATCTTTCTGTCCGTAGTTTATTCGTCGTTTTGCTGACCGGCGTTACACCGTGGCGTGCCACGAACGTCCCATTGCTACTGGTTGTTGCTGTTCCCTCGTTCGCGATAAACGCGGGGACCCCAAGAGCCCCCGGAGGATGAGAAAGAGAAGGCGCCATCGGCAAGAGGGTACGTGGAACAAGAGACAAAATAAAAGCCGATGGTTTGTGTGTATATACGGCAAAACTACGAGCGCGTGTCTCTTACTCGGCAGTAAGAAACAAGGAGTATACACTACGGCTTCGGAGCATTGAGCACATGCCCCCGAACGAGACCGGCCCACGTTCGTTACGCGTGCTCGTGCGTGAGGCGCCCCGGGAACTTAACTGTGTGCGGTGGCGCCAGGCTGCATTCTCGCATTCGTTAACCAACACGCGATATATAGCATTATAACCCCGCGCGCGAAGAGAGCTCCTGAGATGTGAGAGAGAAAGAAGGAAAGAGCCGAAGGAGCCTTTGCAACGAGAGAACGGAATCTGTTACTCTTGTTGTGTATATACTTGGTAAGGCTATTTCTTTTCCTTTCGCTCTGTCTTCATCCCTCCCGGCGTTAAGAGAGATGCGCCGCGATGCCCAATACGATATTGTAACCCATACGAATTATTAACCGCGAAGTCTCGAGATGCTATTTCGTTTGGACAATTATTCGCTTCTTATGCGGAGCACGAAGTTGCCTCGATGTATGTTACCGATTCGACATTAGCTTCGCAATCAGAAATATTGTTAATCATTGAGAAAAATGAATAGATTATTCTCGAAGAAAATAGGAGCCTTTAATGGGGAGTATCTTTGATGATCGGCGTGTTATCAAAGCTTTGATACTGTTTCTTCCTGTGATTGCAACAGTGTCGATACTTCTCGAAGTTTGTTACGCGATGATTTTTCTCGAGTGCCGTTCCACGAGTGGTCCAGTCTTTGCGGCCACTTAGACTCGAGTGCGGCAGCACTCGACGCGCGAGAATTCTTTTTTTTATTCGCAGAATCGTTGACATTTTTTTTTTTTTTATCCACGGAATTATTCCACTTGCGGTTACTTACGTGTATCTCTGACGCTGAGACACGGCATCCAGGTAATCGATGCAATTGCTGTATCTATTCGTTCAGTTGACTTCGCGTAAATCCAACAATCCACGCGCACGGAGAGTATGACGCATCGATGACTCTTGAAAGACGTTGGTCCACTTCACTGTAGTGAAATTAACAATAGTTTCAAACATATCGCAAACGGACACACCTATGGCGTCAGATATCGTTGCTGGACGTTGTCGCCGATGTGGGACAACGATCGCATTCTCCGACGCCTTTCTGTCGCGGTCTCGAGAATCCTGTTTTCCCGCTACCGTTCTTCCCATATTTCTCGTCTCCCCGGAAATAAGTTTCTACATACCAGTCTCCGAGACTCTGGCGATCGCTCATTCATTTCGTTTTTATGATTCTTGTTGATATGAAAGTTTTTTTTTTTTTTTTTTTTCAAATAGCGAAACTGTTGAGTTATCGTCTTCCATTCTTCCAGTGAAGGATAACGAAACAAATACGAATTTTGCCATTATTTCGAATCCACGCGTACGGAATTAAGAGCTGTAGAGATCGTTACAGTCATTCGATTTATTCGCATAATCGTCATTAATCTTTTTTTTTTTTTTTTTGATCGCACAAGGATTGTAATACCGACTCTCGTTGTTCCAACGAATTTTGTCATTAGTTCGAATCCACGCGTACGGAACTAAGAGCTGTAGAGATCGTTACAGTCGTTCGATTTATTCGCATAATCGTCATTAATCTTATTTTTTAATTTTTTTTTTCTCGCGACTTGTGATGCTGACTCTCGTTGTTCCATCAGAGAAATAATGACGAATGAGCGCGAATAATAAGAATTAAAAAAAAAAAGAAGCGAGCGAAGAAGTCTTCAAAAAACGATTCTCCCGCGCGTTCTCGATGCGACGCGCGAGCATCGGAGGCTCTCTGCTCGCACACATGTGTGCAAAGCATGTTTGCATCGATAAGGGGAGCGTTGCTCAACTTTTGACCTTTGCTTAACCGTTCAGGACCCCCGACCGAAGAAAATACTAGATAAAACGATGACCGTACCCTCCCTCTCGCGCCACGTCTCTCCGTCGGTTTCTTCTCGCAATAATGTAATATCGACTGCTTGGATATTAGTAATGCACATCCGGGCAACGCGGCAGCATTGCGCCGCTTGTGATGATCGATTCGTAGTGCGTTAACGGACGTTTGACGAGTTTGAAAAACGGTAGTGGAGCGGAATTTGCAGTTCAATGCAAAACTTGCCGAATATCGCAAAATCGGCAAAGTGCGCATGGAGGAAAAAAGAGAATTGTAAAAAAAAAAATAAAAACAATAAAATATGAAGTTTAGTGATTAATGAGATCCGCGGGGAATTCGCGAAAGAAGAAAATACGATGCAAACGAACCGAAACGATGGAGTTTTTCGGTGAGGCATTCGAGGGGCGGGAGATTTTAGCGGCCGCAGCGACAACAACGACGAATTCACTTTAATCTTCTTCTTGTTTTCGTGTTTTTTTTTTTTTTTTCTTTTCTTTTTTTTTTTTTTTGCTTTGGCACCGGATTTGTTGCTGGTATAGGCGCTCAAATCCCAACCGAGAGTCATCCCTCACGGCGACGTTCACTCTCGACGGGACGTAAGCCCGCGGCGCTCACGCCAGAGCTCTCTACCCGAGCAAATCACCGCGGGGACGAGATCGCTTGCGTTCGCGAGCCTCTCTTAACGCACAACGCGTTCCTCGCGATACTGCGACGTGACGCAGCCGAGAAATTTCGCGAGGTGGACGAACCTGCGGGCGTCCCAAGAATGTCAACTCTCCGAAATAGTTTTCTTTTTTTTTCTCCTCGCGATCCATTGCCGCTACGCTGGTTAAGAGAAAAAAAAAAGAAAAAAACACACATATTCAAGAGATACACAGAAATTGGAGCAGAAAAAATGTAAATTTTCGTGAATGAAGAAAAAAAAAAAACAAAAGGAAAATTCAGTTTCGAGCTTAAAATCGAGGAGATTCAATGCCCTCTCTGCAGTGCGTAGCTGCGAATCGATCGCGTAGCCGTTGATGACACGTTCGAAAGTTGTCCCAGACATCGCGTCCACAGTTTGTCGGGGATTATCCCCTTTATCGTTTATCCCCTTTATCGGACACGGATTCCCAAGTGTGAGACCGCGCGCGGTTGCTGACTATCGCACATTGTTTACGTCGCCGGATTCAAAGCGTTTACACGCACAGATGAAAGTTCTGTCCTTCGTCATGAGATACGAGGCGTGAATATGACAAAAAAAAAAAGGAAAATGGGATAACGGAGCAAAATGCATTGAAGAAGATGGGATGTATGGGACGCGAATCGATATAGCATAGTTTGTACGTTCACCCCTCGTATGTAGCATTGGCTTTACGCCGATGTAGTTTATTTTCCCTTCTCGCCGCCTCTGTATCTATCCCGCGGCACGATTATCCCGAAGAATGTCAACGAAATTGACGTAACGATAAAATCCTCTATAATACGCACTACTATACTATGTGAGATAATGAATTGAGCTGATGAGAGACGACGAGAGTTTATCTCGCGCCGCGAACGCCTGTCCGACGCCTGCTGTTTTACTACATCAGTGACCCACGGCCGCCGAACAGCATCGGAATCGACGGTCCGAGATGAACTCTTTCGCTTCTCATTGCTCATAAATCTGTACTCGTCACTTCTATTGTCCCATTGCACCTCGTGCATTAGATTGCAGCGGAAATCTTTTTTTTTTTTTTTTTTTTCAAATATCCTATCAACTAAAATACCTTTGTTAATGAATTTGATTTTTTAAATCAAGTTTATCAAAGTCTTTATCGAGAATGAAACTTCCTTCGTTACAAAATCGCGAAATTAATCGAAGCAAAAATATTTATTATACTGACGAGTTTTTTCAACAAATTCATTTTTATCTCCGAAATTTGAAAGATTCGAATTTTGGCGTTATATCGCGAAATTATAACAGAACAAACTTTCTCGAGCTTAAAAAACAAAAATGAACAACAAAACGAATGTTCCGGCGATAAAAAAGTGTCCAAAGTGTATAGAGTTTGTGGATTAAAAATGCTTGATAACGTTGTAGGGTGTTGCGATAAAACAAATGAACTTAACGTTTGAGATTACGAATGTGTCCCGAACCCCTGCATTCGGTCGACAATGACGAATTAGTTGAAGAGTTAAGCGACTTATAGAAAGGCGTTGAAAGCGTAAATTGCACAATGGGATGACTGGTAGCGATAGGGCGATCGCAGGGATAGAAACAGGAGAATTTGAAGCGAATGTAGGGACGGTAGCAGTGGACGCAGGAGAAGATATGCGCTTGTAAAACGTATGCATATGTAAAGGCCCCGCGGGTATAGCGGGCTGGCTGCGTCGCGGGTCTCGGCGCCGAGCCGCCGTTCGGGGGCTATAAGTAAGTCTCGCGCGACCAGCCGCGGCTTAATGTCGTTGCCGCGTTCGTGGCGCCAAGAGGAGGTCGGACCCGCGACACTTCGCATCTGTCTCTCACGCAGACACTCACTTTTAAACGCGAGATAAACTCCGATACATTCGTGAAATAATCGCTTTGCCATTAGAACGAGAAAAAATCATTCGAATTCATTCCCCTTCCCGAAATTAATTTCTTTTTTGTTTCTACCCTCCGCTCTTTGTCAAAGGTCAGAGTTGAACCGTAGGACCAAACTTGCCGTAAAATAAGATAAAAAAAAAAATAAATAAAACAAAAGCCAAAGAGCAACGAGAAAAAAAAAAAGACAATTAATTCGCAATCGCGACCGCTATTCCCGATATGAGAATCGTTAAAAAGAAAAAAGAGTGTAAAGTGCAGTGCCTAATCACTGAAGTGATACAGTGAACACTCGCGAATAATAGTGAACACTCGGTAAAAAAAAAAAATAAAAAAATAAAAATAAAAAAACAATTACAGACTTTTTAAATTACGATTATTCACCAATTTGTGCTCCGAAAAGAAAATCACCCCATTCGTTCTCCGGGGGTTGTTGCCGGTACTATTGACGCGAAATCAAAATAACAAAAAATCTCCGAAGCAGGATAATCTCTCGGAGTGAAGATTAAATTAAAAAAGAGTTGTTGAGGCAGTCGAGAAGCGAGGAAAGGGGATCGAGCGAAGTAAAAGGCCACAGGGGCAAGGAGCGTCAAAGCGGAGGGTCGTTGCAGCACACCAGTAGTAGTAGCAGCAGCAGCAGCAGGAGGGCTGCGTTGATTGATTGTCGCGGGTGGGGAGGATCCGGCTAGTCGAGTCTAACTGCTCGACGCCTCGCGAGCACCCAGCAGGGGAGGGTGGCTTCTCGCGCGCATGGTCCGTCGAGGATCATCGCGGATGGTTAATTCGATATATAAATTAATTTGATGCACGTAATTGGAGAAAGAAAATTGTTACGACGATTGGACGAAAGGAAATCGTCAAAAAATCGAATAAAAATCAGTTATCACAGAGTTATAACGATGTCGGGACTGTTGTACACGCTTCTCGGGCTCGCGGCGAGCTCGAGCCTTCACTGCGCTGTACGTCGAGAGATATCTCCGTGCACGTGCCGTCAAGAAGACTTTTCTACCCCCGTTATTCAGGCGAGTCCTGCCGCCACTGTCGCGACCGACAACAACAACAATAACAACAATGGCAACAACAACGGCAATATTAACAACGCGAATCCCGTACACGGACACGGCGAGAGAATCGAAGTCGTATGCGAGAGAATGGAGTCATTTGGACAAGTTGCCGATGCGCTTAGAGGAAAATTTACGGCCGAACAACAAATCACACTGAGAGTATCGCATTCGCAGCTCAGGGATATATCGAGACACGATTTCAAGGAACTTCGTATGTCTATCACGAGACTCGAGCTCAATCACGATCATCTCGGGTCAGTTGATTTCTTTCGCACATTTTTTTTTTTATTTTTTTTATTTTTCTTTTTTAATAAATATGTGTTATAGTTATCTTTTATTATTAATGATTTGCTGTATAAGACGGCAATGTTTTTTGCATAACGCTCGATAAGTTGTATCGCGACCCTTAGAACAAACATCTTTCAGTAACTTATCGTGGCGCGATATCAAAAAACTGCTGTAGGCGTAATATTTCGTGATTTTTTTTGTTGGGATTTTATAAAATTTTCGGTTTTAGGCATTTTTTTTTAGATTATTCTATTGTTGATCTATTGTAGTTTTCTATTCGGGGTACGCGCATCGTGACGTCGAGGACGAGAAAAAAAATAAAAGAAACGCGAGAGAGAAAAACGTTTAAGATAACCTTCTTATCCAAATCACCGAGCCTCTCTCTTCGTAACACATGTTATTATTGTTATATCGACACCGTACGTAGTTTAGCTTTGAAATTTGTGGCGGAACTTTTCTCGTATCGCGATAGTGAAATTTTCTTCAATTTACTTACGCGTATAAAGACATTGTGCGTCAGCGGGCAGTGCGTGCCGGTTGTTTCGACGCGGTCTGACCTAACGGGGACGTTACTACTTGCGCGCAAGTACCTCGATCTCCTTATCGAAGATATATCTACTCGCGCGTACACTCTTCTTCGGCGGTTTTTCCCACTACGAATACGTTTCCATGTCTACGAGTATCGCTACGCTCGACTGTAGGCGTTACAAAGTCTATACGAATCGCAATTGCTATGCACATCGCGTATATTGAAAAATCACGTTTTCGTCCAGTCATCTTCTTCGTCGTCGACGTTCTGTCTAGAATCGTTTCCGTCAATCAGTAATTTATTCATTCAGGAAAAGTTCGCTGAAACGCCAACAAATCTTTAGTTTTTTCTTTTTTTCCGTATAATTCTTCTGCCAATTCGACTCTCGCAATAGTTTCGATAAAACATCGCGGAATGACGAAGTGTGAACGATAATTTATCGCGGCAAAACCTTTCTGCCGCGTCTCGGCTTCGTTTATAAATCGATTATCGATTTCATCGACTTCGTTTAACCGCCAAGAATTTTACGAGGAGCAAAAAAAATAGAATAGTCTCGAATACGATGGCTCACGATGGTTTCGTCTCGTTTACGGAGCTATTGCCCGTAGAGTGGCCGTAAAATAAATAGAGATAAGCGTGAAATCGTGAAGCTGACCTTTTCGGCAGGGTGTCGGGAGTTTCGCCGGAGTAAGGAAGAGACGGGAGGGGAAGCACCGCGGTGACTGACGATCGACGTGACTGGGCGAGAAGGAAAAAGATAGAGATAGGGTAGCTATCGCGTCGTGCTACATTTATCATTGGTAGTAATTAAATAATAAGTCACAACGACCCGGTATTAAGTGAATAATGAGGCGATAAAGAGAGGAACGACAGCGGCTCGGAGTTTCTTTTCGAGCATTGAATTTCACCATAAGACACTCGGCGAATTCTTCGCTTTATTCAGTGCGAACGATCTCCGCACGATCTTTTTTTTCGTATTCCTATTTTTATTAAATTAATATTTTTTTTTTCTACATCAGAGGCAACATTTCTTTCTCTATTCTCGTTTTTTTGTCTATGAAATTCTATCAGTATTAATTGTCGTGAAAAAAAACCAGCATCACCGGAATTTCCAGTAGCGTCCGCTGGAGCGCACGTCAGTTTGCGTATCTTGTTATGCCCCGGAAAGTGATAATGCTGTATCGGTCAAATAAGTGAGATCCACGTTTTTTTTTTTTTTTCATAGGATGTATCGCGATTCGATGATTTATTGCTAATCGAATTCAATTTTTATTCGAGTTATCGGAAGTGTACGAGAGAAGGGAGGGTGCCGATTGTGTTGCAACGCTGCAATCGAAAGCCAACGAAATTTGTATTTTTTTTTTTTCTTCCTCTCATTGCAGGTCCGTGCAGGACGAAGTATTTGCGGGTTTGGGTCGAACGCTATATTTAAGCTTAGCGGACAACGAGATACCGTCGATACCACGGCATATACTGTCTCATCTGTCCCTATTGCGGACTCTCGATTTATCCAGAAATCGTATAAGCCGCATCGACTCCGATGACTTTAAAGTAAGTCGATTATACTCCGCACGATCATTCATCGTATTATTTATCATAACCCTTCGAAAAAAAAAATACGAGTCTTTAAATTTTTATTACCGCCCCGAGAATCTTTCCAAATTTCTACGTAAATTTGTTCCTTTGGCACCGGAAAAACGATTATTAATTATTAATTAATAATTATTAATAATGAGAATATCAATCGATCTGAGAAAAAATAGATACATACAATTATTATCTCTTCAACAGAATCTTTATGATTTTTCATTACGATAGGTGCGAAAGCTTCTTAATAAGCGACCGCTCGAAAAAAAATCGTATTAGAGACCCGGTTCGCCGTAAACATGAGTGCGTCATGTTACGATAAGCGCAGTGGTCTCACGATCGGTCGCTTCGTATACGATTTCTCGCTCTTTCACCGAAGTCCGATGTTTCTTCGCGCTCTTACTTTTGCCACTCTTCGATTTTCTTCACGTTCCCGATAAAACCGAAAGAAACAAATAAGAGACCACTCGCGTTTGTCTCGACTCGATGCCTCGAGGCCTCGATGTCGGGCAGTGAACATTGTTGCCTCGTCGGAGAAGAAGAGACGGAGAAACTCCGATAATTTCACAGTATGAACGAACCGTTCTCTCCTAACCGCGGTGTTGGAGAGAGATGCGGGGGCTGTTTACGCGAAAGCCCCGGGATTGCCCGCCGTCGATTGCACGTGAACGACCACGTGCAACTCGCAATGCTAATAATTGTGTTTTCTCTGACGAATTTCGTGTAAATTCCTAACACGCAAACACATTCGGACTCATTATTCGATCTAATTGTATTGTTTTTTCAACCGGATCCGAGTGGTTTCTCCGAAAAAATGTTTTCGCCGCTAAATAAGAAGGATAATACGAAATTTGTAATTTTGTTAATTTTTATTTACGCCGAAATAGTAAAGAAAATATCCCATTCATTAACCATAATTCATTGCACACCTATCTTATTATTTCTCTTGATGACGATTTCCCATTAAAATCGTGTCGATTTAAAAAAAAATCAAAACCTTAAGAGAGGCGGTGATAAGAGAAAAAAAAAGACTCGTATATTGCAAGAAGAATCATTGCACAAATCGAAAGCCATAATATTGTAAATTCATCA
Source organism: Buathra laborator (assembly GCA_934046635.1). Taxonomy (NCBI): domain Eukaryota; kingdom Metazoa; phylum Arthropoda; class Insecta; order Hymenoptera; family Ichneumonidae; genus Buathra; species Buathra laborator. Next base: position 18,424,533 of record OW203892.1, read on the forward strand.
CTGTGAATCCGTTTTTATTTGTAACGAATTTCAGTACAATCCAACGCTCCAGCATCTGTCGATGGCAGGAAATTCGATATCGGAAATGGTACCCGATTCACTGCCGCCTTTGGTAAAGCATCTCCACGTTGGAAGAAACAACTTAAAAACGTTGAATCGAACACTGCGGTAAGCCATTGTATAAATGTAAGAAAGACTAGCGACTCTCGTTCTCTCGCGAGACGATGAGAACCAGTTTCAGGCGGATCCGGACATCCTGTTTACAACCTCCTGTACGTCTATCGTACTGTCAATTCGTTGTTAATTGAAATTCGTTTAATTGCCGACAACTCGACGCTCGAGACTCTAACGAGTAGTAATTAAAGATCGCGTCAATTATTATGCATACAGTTCGCATTCGACTTCGAGAGGATCTTAAAAAAAGAAAAAAGAAAAAAGAAAGATTATCGCCCCCAAGTAAACGTTATTCAATCGCATCGCGTTTGTTCCTCGTGTTCAACGAATTATATATTCAACAGCGATCTCAATCAGCTCGAGTGGCTGCTGATAAATTCGAACGAGTTGGCGTCCTTGGACGGTGAACTTCCGGCCTCGGGACACAATCTGAAGATGCTGTACGCCGTCGACAACGCGCTGACCCATCTCCCAACCGAGTTTCGTTATCTTCATCGTCTCGAGACGCTGTTCCTTCAGCACAACAAGATTCGCAGTCTCGACGGTACATTGCAAAAAGCTCGTCGTCTAAAGTTCCTCGAGTTATCCTACAACGAGCTGCAAGAGGTGAGTCTACGACGATAATCGTAACTTCCCTTCGCGGAAATTCAATGCCAAGAAGATGAGCAAAAATTGGTCAATTGATAAACAAGAAGTCACTTTTGTAACGGGATCCATGAAGCGCTTCAACGAGCCGCGACGAATTTGTTAATAAGCAACGACTACTCTGCAACTAACGAGCGTACGACATAAAAAATTCTCTCTGTAGCGATGTTTACGAGTTGTCTTTGATAAGCGAGTGTTTGAGAATTGGACGCACGTTGTACGAAGAGAGGCAAAGGGAAGGGAAAAGAACAAAAAAAAACCTCGAGACGGAAAGGGCGGAGGCGTCGGAGAGCGTGCCGAGCATTAAACCAATTACCGTGTAACTCGGTTATTACGGCTGTACGCCGCGGCGTTTCCGCCCTTCTGCACGCGCGCGCTCTCTCGCGATTGCCAGATTAGACAATTTATCGGATTAGACGCTCGCCACTCTAACGCAGAAGATTCTTTAATTTATATTCGTATCTCCTCGTTTCTTCGTCGAACGCGCAGAGAGACGAGCGATGAGTTTTAAACTGAAGATATGAAAACGTGCCGCGACTCCGAATCGTCAATTGACTTATTCCAAGTCAATTGAAAGTTGCAACAACGCTCAATGCTTTCGACGCATTGGTTTTGTTCGGTGTACAGATTTTTGTTTTTTTTTTTAATTTTTAATCGCATCTCCATTGACGATTGATGAAAATTCGATAGAATATTTGCGATTCCTGGTGACGAGGGTTCCGAAGTTTTTATACGTATTTTCATCTGTTTTTTTTTTTTTTCCTATAGTTAACGGAAGAGGATTTCGTCGAAGCTGAACTACTGGAGGATCTCGAACTCGGACACAATTCTCTCAAGTCTCTCGGGGGTGGGACCGGCACTCACGCCGACGGCAGTGCCGGACACAGCGCTTTGTGGCCTCTGAGATCCCTGAAGTGTCTTAATTTGACTCACAATGAACTCGGCGAATTTTCGTTCGTCTCGCTGCGAGGATTGAGAGAGTTGCGCCTTCTCGATCTATCGAGCAATCGAATCGCCCGGCTTCTTCGCGGAAGACCACCCACCGAGGTTCGTCGCGCAGATAAATTGATTTTGGAGACTTTTTGAATGTATTCAACGAGCCGCAAAAAAAAAATTAACTGTATTGGGAATTTTTTTTTTTATTTTTTTGTAATTTTTCGCTTTATATAGAATTTGGTGGAAGAGGAAGGAGACGAGACCGCGGGCTCGAGTATCCAAGATCTTCAGTTGCAGCACAACGAACTACGGAGCCTCGAGGGTTCGCTGTTCGTCGGAATGCGAGAGTTGCAGAGACTCAATCTGAGTCACAACGCTCTCGGGCCGACAATCGGACCTCAGGATCTTCGCGGTTTGGACGCTCTGAGAATTCTCGATCTCTCGTACAATGAGCTCACGACTCTCGAGGATGCGTCGGAGGTATGTTACTTACAAAAGGAATTTCCTCCGACGAATTTCTACGATATTCGACTGCGCAAAACCCCCAATTTGTTTTATCTCTTCGGCCTTTGCTTCTTTTTCATTTTCGTTTCACAGACGTGGCTTCCTGCCCTCGAAGAATTGAACGCCTCGCACAATCGATTAGTTACACTCTCGGAGCGGGACTTTCGCGGTTTTCCAGTTCTCTGTTGGGCCGACGTGAGCGCGAATAGGGTGCGTTCTCTTACACCCGAACTCGTCGCAAACACGCGATGCACCGTTCACGGAGTACCGGATGTTCTTCGAATTTATCTTCAAGGTAAGAATTTAAAAATGTATACATTTATTTTATCACATTCAATCGAACAGTTCTCTATTTATTTCTCATCGCGCGATTATAAACAAACGCTCTTTTGGTAAAAAAGAATATATTTTTATCCGCAAGAAGTTTTTCGAGTGTAGATACCATCCGAAAATTAAAAAAAACGTTCTAAATTCGTGATCAATGAACGAAAAACAGTTATTAGGCACAGATTATGCGTCTCACTGTCGACAAGTAAATATTTACTACGGATCATCCCGATAATCCGAGACCATCGAGAACGCGGGTACGCGACGCCAGTAATTAATAAACACATTCGTAACGCAATTACGTATGGTACACGATCTGTAGGGACGCGCGACGAATGCGGTTCTTCGACAGGGAATAAATTACTTCTCGATAAAGTCAAACAGAGTTTCGTTCGCGTGATCAATGCTAACGTATGTGTGTTTATGTGTATAAATATGTATATACGTATACATATAAAACATTACATATTTCTTACTAGAATTATACGTTCCCGACGATAACCCGACTCCTGGCGCCATCGATTCATTTATTTAGCGGCGAAGGGGGTAACGGATGAGATTCACCGAGCATTGCGTAGTCATCTGTTCGCTCCCTTTGCCGCTCACTTTACTTGCGTATATATATGTGTATATGTGTAGTATAACGTCCGAGAAGCACATTTACTTTGCATAACTATGTACGTGAAATCTTTACGATTCTCGATCGAGTTACCGCGGGGATTGGTAATCGAATCAACGGCGTTCCAATTTAAATGTCTTATTTGCCATTTTTCTCAATTTTAACGCAAATTTCTGCTTCCCGAATTTCCGGATTAATCCATTTAATTTCCCTTTTTTCTTTGTTCCTTTTGTTTTCCTTTTTGTAATTAATTTTTATTAATATTTTATTAAAGAGAAACTGACGCTGATGAAATTCTTGTTGGATTAAATTTCTTTGTATATATTGATCGATTTCTAATAAATCTAAACGTAATCTAATGGGCAATCGCTCATCCGGACGCCACAACATTGTCGCTGTATGCTCCCGTTGATAAAGTCAGCATTCCAAAAGATTTCGCAAACTAAATTTCCATGAAACTCTCGAGTAACAGTCATTGATTCGCAGGGGCGTTTGACCCACGATAAGAATCGGGGTTGCCAAATCCCCGGGTATAAAACGATTGGAAACAGTGATAAACTCCCGGGGAGAAAAAAAAAATTCATCTCCCGTTCATTGGCGAACGACACGATACGAAATACAAGATGTTTCATTCAAACGATATTAATTAGTTATCAACGAGGTCGTTGATTAAGGCATTCAATCGTATAGTACAAACGGCATGTGTTATGCGCGCCGAGCAGTACACACGGATCGGCCAATGATATTGACTTTTTTTTTTTTTTTTTTTTCTCTGGTATGTTAACTGGCGCCTCTGACAAAGCGTTAATTTATGCGTATACGCAAAAGCAGTCCGCGATAGCGAATATTATTTTTCATCGGGAGAGAGACCGCGATTTATAATAACATCTCTCGTGCGAACGCGGCGCTTTCTAGTCGAAATATCTAAGTCTTCGCATTGACGATTTCTTTTCTCGACGATTACGAAAACTCATTAATTGTCTCGCGGTTTTTTTAATTTCATTTTTAATGTTGTAGAAATCGGAGTTAATTATTTTTATTGGATTTTGCTTGTGAGGAATAACATAAATATAAGAGACATTGCGGCATTGAGTTATAATTTTTTTTTTTTTCTTTGTTTCTTTACGCAGATAATCCGGTGCTTTGCGACGCAGGTCTGGCAGATTTGACCGTTGCGTTAGAGGTAAATCACGCTAAAGTCTACGGTGTGGCCAACGACTGTCCGACAACGACAAAGACCCCCACAGAGGTGACGTCAGCACGGCCCCCGCTGCCCCAGACATTGTTCCAGGCGGCAGCCGCTGCGGCCGGTGGTAACGTATCGTTCGCCGCGACCCTCGAGTAGTATATATAATAAATATATTATTATTATCGTACCGTCTAACTAAAAATACATATCTCGGTAGCGCCAAGCACTTTCAAAGTGACGAATGAAAAATATTTTCTTTTTCGTTTTTAATCGTCGCAACGCGAGTCGCTAAGTGTGCTGAAACAAAATTCACCCGAATCCACCCTTTTCCTCGATCTATTTTTGTCGGTTTGATAATCGCATGTTAAATCGATTGTAGGAGAAGTTCCGGTAAAAAAAAAAAAAAAATCATTGCCAATGGAAAATCATTACTTTTCCATTGACAATCGATTTTTTTTTCTGCGATTTTCATTTTCTCGCTTGCGTCGATCGCGCATTTTCAATAAAATTCTATCGGAAGTTTTTGTGCGTTTTTCTTTTTTTAATTAAACGCACGAGAGTATCAAAGACGAGTCGAAGTGCGCGAAAGATCGATGTAAAACGGTTTAAGATCGCAGTCTCCCTTCCTCCCGGTTATCCGACCTAACGAAGTGCGTAGTTAATTATCGTATGTATTAATTGTAGTACATTAATATCGTTAGACGATAGGCATCTTTTTTTCGTTTTTTTTTTTTTTTTGCGTGCATTGTAAATAGTTCCCATTCCCCGCCCCCAGAAACGACGATACCAAACATTCGGACTAGCGACTGTTATAAACGAATTCACGATAAATTTAACTGTCCCCTCTTATACGATTATCGTAGTATAACTATAGCGACAAGTTTTCCGTGCGGAGCGCCAAGTCCAGACGATGATACGCACGAAATATCTCAAAAGACAAAAAAAAAACGCATAACTCGGGTTTTTTTCTCGGGGTTAGCAGTCGGGAGTGCAAAAAAGAATAAATAATAATAACGTATTCGTAAGTACGATCGTCTGAACTTTTCGCTCGTCACTCCGTCAGAGCGTATTTAAGATTGTAGCGAAGAAAGAGAGTGTTATATATACAGTTTACGTTACACCGATGAAGAATAAGCATCACGGTTTTTTTTTTTTTTTTTTTCTTTTCGTATTCTACTACGTAGAAAGTTATATCGATTCCAATAAGCGATACTTCGGCCGGTAATTAAGCCCTCGATTGGCCGGGCAAGTTACGCGCGGCCACACGGGTCAACGAAGCAGAATAAAATCTGTTTAAGTTACCGGCCACTCGCGTTTGTCGACTTCGACTAATTGACAGTGGGCGAGTAACGCTTGACCTCAGTTTGACTCGTGCCAATAGAGACGAATTGTTATCGACTCGCCACAGTGCATACGTAATATTAATCCTCACTGAACCCCCGTTTTTATTTTTTCCTCGTACTTTTGTGTGGGTAGTTGCGAATTTCTTTTCGACGAGAATCGCTGAGTCGCAGACGCGAGGTACTTGAAAAAAATGGAACTCGATGTAAATTAATCAAATGCAATAAGAAAGAAAAAAAAAAAATTATATAATTTTACTCACGAAAATGGATGTTTACGAGGTGTGGTATAATATACGCGCACTTTTCGGCTAAAATCCGCGTGTGAAATTATATAACGTTTTTTTTTTTTTTTTTTTTTAATTCATGTGGCGCAGTAGAATTTTTAGAGAAAAGAGCCGTTGATGCCGAATTGCTAGATTTTAATAGCTACGACTCGATGAGAGTCGAATTCATCATTTGAACTGTTAAGAAAGTATTGTAAGGCAATGTAGAATTTCGTATATGTAAATGAACGGTGAAGCTTGCGTGTGCGCGTGTATATAATAATACGTATAACATCGATTACCGAAATATTTATGATAAGCAATACGTATAATACTGTACACGCGCGCAACGTCAAACGAAAGGAAATAGAAAACCTGTATGTAAACTTTTAGCTTCTAAGTAATTTATCAACGCTGTGATGTTGCAGTTTCTAATTTCCGATTCGATCACTCTTAACGCGAATATTCTTCGATCAGAAACAATTGAAAAATAAGAAAAAAAAAAAAAAAAATATCCCAAGAAAAGTCAAAGAAAAAGACAAAAAGAAAATATTATGAATATAACAAAGATTAGAAATTTGTCGGATATGAAGTGATGCTAGAAAGAATAATGGTGGAACATAAAAATATGTTTATCGTCGATATGCTCGACGATTAAACGTTATATTTTGATAAGGAAAAACCCATCGCGGTTGAAACATTATAACAAATTGGATTGTATATGTAACGAATCGTGTGTCTGTAACAAAGAGGTTTTTAGGTATCTTAATTTTTATCAATAAAGGCTTTACTCTTCTAACAAACGACTGTTGCGATTGAATTACCTTGAAAAAAAAAGGAAAATCTTCAAAAACCGAGTTAATATTTTTTTATGCAAACATTCATTTATTTTACATTTTAAAAAATATAATTTCTTTTGTTTATAAAAAGTAAAAAAAAAACATTACCTGCTACATTTTTACATATTTTTCATTTCATCTCTCATTCCTTGAAGTAATGCTTCGAGAAGATGTTTCTCAATTTACAGAGAAAATGGATAACGTCGAGAACGTCCAGCGGTTTTGTGAAATCTTTTGCACCTTTCAGTTCCTCCAGATGAACGTCTTTTAGCGATGGTTCGATCTGTCCGACTGCAAAGAAACTCCGAATTTAGTGAAATCGCTTGTTTTTTGATAAATCGCAAGTCTAAAGGCTAAAGGGCATATGCACTGTGTATAAGCATACAACGTTCACCCTTTAATCTTTAGAAATGCGAAATAATGATTATTACCTCTCCAATGATTCTTATAATTCAAAAGATACACATAGTAGCTATCCCTGTCGCGATTCTTGTGTCTGAAGAATGTAACTTGCACTCGTTCGTGATCTTCAAACTCGATAAAATCAATATGAAAATCCAATTTTTCCTTGTATATGGAACAAGCCATTCTAATGGCGTTCCATCGATCCTTTCTCTCCTTTCTGCGATCCTCAAGCTCTGCGAACAGAAAAACAATATAAACATAAATTGTGGTTAAAAAAATCATACCATAGGAAAAAAATATAAACGTAAATTACCGTTTGAAAAAATTGTAACACGGAGAAAAATATAAATGTAAATTGCTGTTCTAAAAAATTGTACCATAGAAAAAGAATATAAACATAAATGGCCAATCAAAAAAAATTCTAATCCGGAAAAAAAATATAAATGTAAATTGCGGTTGAAAACGATTGTAACACAGAAAACAAATATAAACGTAAATTGCCGTTCGAGAAAATTATACCACTGAAAAAACTATACAAAATCGTGCGTACCTTGCATCAAATCAACCAGTTCCAACGCTATGCTCTCCTTTCGCATTTTTGCAGCTTCAATCTCTTCCATTAATTTTGCTTGTTGCTTTGTGTTTATCGCTATTTTCTTGTCCGTCACTTTTTGCTCTAAAATCGTGTTCTCTTGTGCCGTTACTCGATCCTTGATCTCGGAGTGCAGATGCGCGCATTGCTCCTTGACGGCTTCACACTTTTTCGCGTAATCTACATTGGTGGAAAAACGGAGTTACGAATAAAAGTTGTTTGAAGCGACGATATCCCGTGATAAACACGAATCTTGACACTCGTAAGGACGCGAACGCTCCGACGTTTAATTTATCGTTTCGCGTGTATTTGCACGCGAGATAAAAAATTGGAACGATATATTTTCGAAACAATTTCGTAGCGTGCAATGTGCGATTGAATGAATTTCGACGTTTGTTTGAGATGTGGAACTCACCGTTTTCACTTGTAAGATACGATTCCACGAAAGCGGCTACTCCCGCGCGGAATTCCTGACAGGAGACGGATAACCTATGCAGCACATCGAACTCTTCGTTCTCTCGCCCGTGAAGAATAGTCTCGATATCGCAATCGAGCCCGTCGTCTTCCATGATTTACAAGTGTTTATTCGCCGATCTACGGCCACCGTAACGACGAAATTAACATTGATTATTGACTCGAGCAACGATCATAACAATAACGTACTTTCGGAATCATCGCGTAAGCAAAAGCAACTGTTTGTAATTTGAAAATTCAGAACGGTGACGATGCGGAAAAAAATGGCACTAGAAAGTTGCGGGGAATATCCAGGGATTTTTTCGAGACACTATTTGCGATGGATTATGGGAAACAGAACTCATTGGCGCCAGTTTTTCAATTTTGATGATAATTTCATTCGAGTTCATTCATATGAGTTTGAAGGGATTTATACCTTGAAGGGTACAATTTTGTATTCAGTCACTAACAATGCGTTACAGTGTTAACCCAAAGGTGCCTTCAAATATGCGCCATTGCAGTATTAATTAAGATTTTCCAGTTAATCAAACGCCGATGTTTTCATCGAGCAATTGGAAATATAATCATACTGAGAAAAAAATATTGCTGTTCGTTATAATAGATAAGTAATTTTGTTCAAAAGAATCATTTCGAAATAACTTAGTGTCGTCTACTCCTGTGGCTCTTCTAAAAAAAATAGCTTTTTTTTTAGCGTACAAAAAAAACGAAGCTTTAGTCTAAGCAATACATGCACTGTGACTATATTTCTATATCATCACGGAAATAGAAACTGTCCAATTTCATGAGTGCAGATACACATTGAAAAATCGCAAGTAACAACAGTATTTGTCTAAGTCTTTTAAATAATGTAGGAAACGTTTAATAGTTGTGTAATACTGCACGACTTTTCGTTCCCGACTATTAGGGAAGTTATACTACATTTTTATAACCGACTGGCGGCACCGTTATCGCTTATATAAAAAGCGGCACTCTTACGGCTAAAGCTTCAATTCTCCGTTGTTAATATCCCCTGAAGAAAATGATTAGCAGGTTTGCGTGCCTCGCGATTATTAGCATCGCGTTAATTCAGGTATAAATTTAACAAATCTCAACGCAATTCCTTCATTAAAAAACTAATAATTCATTATTATATTAACGAAGTCTGCTGCTTCAGAGGATCTTAGCTCCTCGGGATTCAATGAACAGCGGAGACGCATAGAGAAGAGAAATAATTACGGAATATTTGGTGGCAAAAAAAATCCTATCGTTGACTATGACGATTCACCTCATGATGATTATCACAGAAAGGTAAATTAATTGATTAATCGTAAAATGAATAAATAAGGGTACATTAAAAACAATAGTCATCCATTTTTTTATGCGTATAACCCGAAAAGGAGGACTGTCGGTTCAACCCTCACAAGGACAAGGAACCAATTCATCACGAACAGGTAAAAAATCATCACGAAGAGGTTGAAAATCTTAATCGTTCGTTACAAGAAATTTAAATGAATAAATTAAGTCGAATACACCGTGGAAACGATTGATAAATACTTTAATTTATATTCCGAGAAAAAGGGTACCGATGTACATGATAATATCCACATCCATATACAGCAGAACGGTGATAATGGGGTAATGCAGTGATACTAACGAAGACGATAATCAAAATTGCAAAAATGTCTAAAAAAAAAAAATCGATAATTTCTTTAAATTGCAGACGCCTGGAAAAGCAGACGGTGATAAGCATAAGAAAAAAGAGGTACGTATTCGGTGCAAATAAATTCACAAGAAAAAGTAACCAGTAAAATGAAACTATTCATAAAAAAAAAGCAAATCTGAAATTTATGAAATATCATTCGCAGAAGAAAACCGACGTAAAAGGCGGAATATTTGAATTTTTTGGAAAAATACGTGACTCAGTTCGCCAAGCAAAAATCAGTAAAGGCAAAAAAATCACTGATGCAATCAAAAACGTCATTCACATCTTTTCGAAAAAATGATTACATTCATTAATCGAAAAGATTATGAAAATTACTCAACAAAAACGATTTATCAGTAAATTGTACCGTAATTTGTAACGCTCACCGTCGTATGATGAAAAATCAATAAAAGAATTGTAATTTTGAAACGCATTTCCGGATTCAGATAAAGACGTAACAAAAAGCAATTCTTTAAAATAGAGATACAGCCGAAGGGAAATGTCAATGAATAACCATAAATATTTTATTTGTATTTTGTACTTCAAAGTTTTATTCAAAATATATTAATTTTTATTTCTTACGAGATTATAAAAATCTACGATTCTTATACTGACAAGAATTACGACTGTTTTTTTAATTTTAACGTAACAACAAACCGGAGTTATGTCAACAATATTCTAAGAAGCCACACGTTAGAAAAATGGATCACAGCCCGCAAGACGGGTGATAGTATTATAAATAATCTTACTTATTTACTCTATCGTACGAGATATATCACAGTACTACGTAGAATATTTCAAATTCTCTTCCCAAAAAAAAAAAAAAAAAGTGAGTGATGTTTCCCCACTTTTATCACTCTGACGCGGAATTTTTATACCAGGAAACGTACGGGTTGCTTGTATTACGACATTTGTTATTGCCGAGAGAAGGGGATACAATTCGTCTTATTTGCTCAACGGAAGACGAACTGACGAATTCCCTACGTTTTTTTTTTTTTAATGCGAAAAAACTAACAATCGAAAGTCATGAATAGAGCCGAAATTCTCTCGAAATGTGTTTAAGACAAACATGAAGGGAACGATTGTCGGCGCGGCGCGAGTTATATTGCTCCGCCGGTATTTGGCAGCGTCGAGAGAAGAAAAAAAAAAAGAAGAACTTGTCGAATTAAGATTAATTTTATTGACTCAATTGCTGCCCATAAAAAGATCGTCGTAAATATCATCATCTCAAATATAAATAGGGGATATTCTCGCATAATGGTTTAGATTCGGATTGTATTCGTTTGCGGAAGGAACTCTCTAATTCAAAGAGCGTAAATATGATCGCGAAAATTCTGTTTTTCGCGCTCTTTGGCGCCATCTACGTTCAGGTATTTATCCTCAAATAATTCGATAATACTGTGATTAAGAAAATTAAAACTCAATAACTATGTCTTGCAGGAAGGGCAGTCGAGATTTCCACCATTGAATGCGCGACTCGGAAATTTCGAGAACGTATTTACTGACGTAATGATGCCACTCGTTAATTTCATAACGAATTCGTAGTACAAAAAGAGCTTTTAATAAGAAACTTTGGTTTCAGGAATTTGCAGAGGCGGACGAAGCCTTCAAAGGAGGAAAAACAATCTTCACATACGACGACGGAACTGTTCCGGTCGAAGAAGTTGTGAGCGAAAATCTCGACGATTCAGAGAATGACGATGAAAACGCTAACGAGGGATTCAACGAGCTCTACGAGTTTCCCATTGTATATAATCGCCCGGGAGATAACGCACCGGTACCACCGCATTATGTAGAAGTGGCAAACGATATCGCGCACGACATGCACACTCATCACCACGTGCCAACGACCGTTACGGAAAAATTGCCGTACACGCATTCGGTGACGGAGGTAGATATGAAAACACGAATAAAACACTATGCTGTTACGATAATCAAAACACAAAAACGAATACTAATAATTAATTGAAACTTTGATCGATAGCATCCCACAGGAAAACCGAGTGTCGATGATTTTTTCGATATATTTGGTCACGCGATTAACGACGTCGTTAACGAAAACGCTCACAATTTCAACAATGAGATCGGATCCGTAATGAATGTCGGAAAATCCGTAGTCGACGCCGCGAAGACGATTACCGATTCAAAGATAAAACTTGTAAATTCGTTTCCACGCATAGGAATGAAATTTTTGGACGCGTGGGGCAAGAAATAGTTATTCAAACTATTACCGGAATAAAGAACGAAAAAAAAAATAAAATAAACAAACATGCAAACAAGTTTACGCCTCGATACACGATGAAATGATTTGTAACGATATTTGGATACAACGGAGTCAATAAAATAATCTTGAAAACGTGCGCTTGAGAATATTAATTGTGAGAATAAAAAGATGATACCAATTCGATACTCGAGAAGGAATACGTTGGTGAAAATCGCGTGATGATTAAAACGGCATATCCGGCTCGGGATCCTGAGGATTTATATCGTCCCAACAGTCGACGGCGACCATTTCCAAACTACCGTCTGCCGCCAGAGTCAACATCTGTTTTGTTGAATTATCTTTTGGCTTAATCGCCATAGTTGTATCGTTGTTTGTCGTCGGGATTAGAACCGATTGTCCGAAATCCTCGACGATTCCGAACTGTTGCAATACTCGCATTAACATTGGTTGTCCGCCTCTCAATGATCCATCTGCGAAATAAAAGCAATAATTATGAGATAATCGATTAACGCCCGATAATGATAAATCCGTAGGGTATATCTACTTTCATAATCGAATTTACCGTTCGCGAGAATGTTTTGGAATTGCAAAGAATTCGGATTTGTGAAATTGATCAACTGAATCGGTTCTTCCTTAACGGATATCAAGGATTCGGCGTCTGGCTGTATCGTTAATATCGGCAATGTTACACCCCCGTCAACTTCGTTGATCGTTGCTGTAAAATTCGTCGGTTCCGAAGGTGCAGTCTGAATCACCTGAGTGTCGACTGAAAAAGAGGAATGTGGAGCATTCAAAAAAAGAAACAATTCTCTAGGAGATTCATTGAAAATTCGATGTCTTTTTGCGTATAAAAAAAAAATAAAAGTGCTTTTTTGCTCTCCCTTTTTTTTAATCATTTATTAAATAAAAAAAAGTTTTTATTAAACAATTAAATTAATACCTTTTTCCATATTCCCTGTATCTCCAGAATGATTTCCATTGTCGAGAGCTTTGCACAAATGCATTCTGGGTTTTGCTCCGGGATACTCAACGCCGCATTTGTCGCAGTGTACCTTTTGCTTCATATGTTGTCTTATATGATGAACCATATATGAGTCATATGAAGTGGTATATCTGCATTTATCGCATCGCATCCAAACTGATTTTTTTCCTTTTTTCGCAGAGCCTTCGTCATCTACGGAAACGGGTCCTCTTTTTCGTGAATGATAATCGCCGGTAAGCGAGTTGCTTCTGGTTATTTGCGGAGGTTGACAGGGTTTTGCTGCGTTGCTGCTGTCCAGAAGTTCACCTTCCGTTAGCGAATACTTGCATTCCAGAAATCTTAGAACAGCTGCTTTTACTTTTTTCATCTCGCACTCGAGACGGTCGAGAGTATTCATGAGATTGGCGCAACTGCGACATATCACGTCGTCTTCCGATATCACGACAACGTACCTGTGATACCATCCGATAATTGTTAATGATCGCGTGTCTCGAAAAACACAGTTAGAAGCGTTGTAAAATAGAAAAAAAATTGAATTAGAATACAAAGGTACCTCTCACCGACAAGTTCGCCCAATTTTTCGATAATACGGGCGCGCGAACTCTGCGTTTTGCACGTCGCGAGAGAGTAACGACGACCCTGTACTTTGGCGTCGCAAACGAAGCAACGAAGAATTTCCGCATTATCTTTTGACGCGGCGGATACGTTTTTGACCATTTCCGTGCCCTCGTACGTACCGTTGCCGTTGACACTTTGAGGACCTCCCGTACTCGACGATGCATCGTTACTCGACATTATTTCGCGGCCAGGTTAACCTCTATTCGCTATTTGCGCGGTTTATTCTCATGAATTAATCGAGGATACCTCGAGACGGTTACGACATGCGACAATTAAGAGATCGCTGTTTATCGCGAGAATTATATTGAATCCCGTTTCATGTAATAGCGGACAAGTATCCGAAAAGCGTGGTCACACGATATATAGCTTTGTTTTGTATCGTAATGTTATCTCACGAAGACAGGGGGAGACGATTTTTAGGGTGCTTTTCAGTAGCTGCCGGCTTCTTGCTTCTTCGATCGTTTAGATTTTAATAGCTGCATTTATACTATTAATGTTGCTGGTAATACATAGCGATTAATAAAGTGAGTATTACGGATTATATCAGGTGATCGGTATTTGTACTTTTTGTAATCAGGCGTTTGGTAAGGATGGATTTAAGTAATAAGCGCATCCCCACCATTAACTGACCCGCTGCTACGAGAACTCTTGGCTCCTCGGCTGTCAGTCGGCGCTGGTTCGTCGTATTAGTCGGACGTGTTTCTGTGGTCCTCTGCTCGATGTATACTTTTGTTTTCGTTGTCCGCAGAGTCATTTATTATTAATATAATAATCATAAATTAGTAACGCTAGCGAAAATAAAATAACTTTTCATTTCGTTGTTTCTTTTTGTTTTTCGATAGTACAGTTTTATTAATAGTCGAATGACAGTGTTACATAGTACATTGTAATAACATTAGATGTGTACTTCTTGTCTATACTTTTTACAATTTTTGTTCGATATCGCGCGAATCTCTATCGCAATTTAGTGTGAAAAGTTCAGACAACACGAACATAATTATTCGTTTCAATGGTCGGTGACTGATTGCATCTTAACGTTATGGTGTATCGAATCTACCGAAAAAAATGATGGCATATTTATTTTTATTTTTGTTTTTCATTGCAGTATCTCGATGGTTTAACTTACAGTCAATCGCGAAGCCGAATTGTTCTGACTGTGCGAATAAAATTGATCTCAGCGATATTTTTCCGTAACTCCAGGCCGATGGAGTTACGATCATTGTTTGCCGTATTTGGGATTTAAAAAATCATTATATGTACATTTTTAACGCTACAATCAAATGACAATAACGCAGTTCGTATTATTCTTCAGGCTGAAATTCAATCAGACTGTATTATCTCGTTTCGAAACACAACAGACAGTGAGCATAAAGATCTAAAAAAAAAAAAAAAAAACCGAAAAATTCGTTCGTCGCTGGATCGACGAATAAATTAACTTAATTTCACACACCGAGAAACAGTTTCATTGCAAGACATTTAAGCAATGCAAATTTCGTCGTGTCGATAGGCTCGGGACATTTATATACTATAGAGGATTTTCAGTATTAAATTTCGCATAATTGGATGATTCGACTGCATCGATTGTTACATTCGCAATTACGAGGGCGTTACAGTATTCAGTCGGTGACTAAAGATCAATTTAATTTCATCTTCACGATTTTTTTTTTTTTTTTTTCAAAGTATATACAACTATCAGAGTTATATATTTCACTTTTTTTCACTACGTAAGACGATTGCGCGATAGCCGTCATAACTTATAGTAAACATAGCGTCGAAACGCCGACGAAAATTTGAAAAACATTTTTTTTTTTTTCGTCTCATCACGTGAGACAACCGGACATTCGTTCCTAAAATAAAATCATGGTGACTCGTCGTGATTACCCTTGCGGAATATTATTAATTTACTAACTTTAGTCGCCGAATTGAATGGCCTCAATGAATTTTCCGGTATCATATTAGATCTCTCGAAGTAGAATCGATTCTTCATTAATTCGACTGACTGCGATTCGTAGTCAATCACTTATTCATATATCGAAGTCTGTAGTATATATATATATATACACATATTATATAATATATATATATATATAATAAAGTGCAACAGACTCAAAGGTACATACAAAGTTCGAAATCCGTGAAAATGGATAATCATTATTCACGATTTATGTTCAAATTTCGTCGTAAAAAGATTGCATCGCACGCGAAAGGTCGCGCGGTCAGCGTCGCCTCCAGTGTTAGGCCTTATGTACGAAGGAACTTTCACCGGAGACTCTCCTATTCATCTCTTTCGTCGTCTTCACCGGATCGTAAAAAAAAAAAAAAAAGAAAAAAAAAAAAAAAGACAAACAGATATAGTAATCCTTACTTACGTAAATTCTATATTATCGCGAGCGCTTTTTTCGAAAATTTATTTTTCAATTTTTTCGACTTTTCCCTTCGCCTCGGGTTTTTTTGGCGGTGCGCTCGCGGTATCTTCGCTAGCAGCATCCTTACCCTCGGGTTTGTTGTCCTTGTTGAGCTGCGATGTTTTTTCGGAATTGCGAAAACGATCGTAACGCGAATCCTCGTCATCGCTCGATTTGGTGCCGGGTTCGGCTTCCCGAAGAATATCGCCGAGATCCTTGTCAACGTCGTCCCACAATTTGTCGCCGATATCCCCGCGATACTCGTCCTCATCCTCCTCGTCGACAGGATTTTCTTTATTCTCCTTCGGTTCCTTTTCCACTTCGGCGATCGAATTCGTTTTCACCTCCGTTGGCTCGGGCGCAGCTTCGACTGTTGCACTCGAAGCGTTACTGTTGTTCAACGCTGGCGTCGTCGTTCCGCTCGTCGCGTTAGTCTGCTCCGTACCACTCGCATCGGTTTTCGGATTTTCCGGGGTATTCGTCGCGTTTGCCGTCGAATTCGTTGTCACCGACGTCGTCGAGGTTTGCAGATGTATCCTCTCTGCCTGACGGCGTAACGCTTTGTCGTCGTTGTCCCTCACGTACCTGGAAAGTTCCGATCTACCGTCAAATAAACATTCTCAAAGAATTTTCTGTATGGTATATTGTATTTTATTTTATTTTTTCATATTATTCGATTCATCGATTGTAATAGATAAGTACCGTTTGAGATGACTTCGCGTCGAGCAGTGCAACGCCACCGCTCTCTCGCTGTTCTCGTTACGCGGCAGGTAAACTTTGCACAATTCGCAAAATTGTACCTCGACGCGTTTTATATACTCGGCGCCAACTTTTATCATCTGCTTGTTTTTCGGTTTTTTTTCCACTTCGGCAGTTACCACTTCGGTAGTCTCCGGTTTTTCCTTCTTTTTCTTCTCGCCGGCTGCGGCTGTCGCGGATTCATCCTCTTCTTCGGCTAAACATTCATCAACCATGAATATAAATTAGTATTTGAAGATCAAAAAAAATTCATATATACAGAAAAATTTGGAAGAAATTTTGATTTACAGAAAAAAGAAAAAAAAAATTACCGTCAACATCGCCCACTGAGTCAAGTGTCATAAAGTTGTCCAAGTTAACTTCTTTGTCGTCTTCTTCCGGGCCACTTGAATCAGCTTCGGCTTCTCCGTTTCCGGTGTTTAATCTTTCGTCTACCATACTTTTGCGCTACAAAAAAAAAAATAAAAAAAAATTTATTTCGATTCCTTCAATTAACATGATTTTCACCTTATTTCGTGAAAAACCAATTTTTTTCTTATTTTACCTTAATATGATCGAGTGAACAGACGTGAGTCTCGAAGAGCATCGGTGAGCGAAATTGAATGCGACAGACTCGACAGAACGGCGTTAGGAATCGTTTCATTTGTCTATGAGATTCGGATAGGTGATGCATAGCTTTCAGAGAACGATAGTTGAGTTTGCAGATGGGACAGAACATCGTCCGAGAAGGCAGAGTTCCACGAGCGGCGTCTCTGACTTCAACGCGTCTCTGTTCCTGACGTTGAACAACTCGCATCCGCGCCAACGTCGCCTTATGACGAGCCGCGATTCGACGCATTGCCGTGTTGTGACGACCGGAGTAAAGATGCAGAGAATATTCCTTAAAGGTTACGCTGCGATGAGCGCAATGAGGACAATTCAGCTTGATGAATCGTCGACCGTCTCGTCTGCTCGGTAACTCGTCCGATCCTACCGCGCGATCGCCCTTTTCGTTTTCACCGTCGTCCTCAGCCTCATCGTCGTCGTCCTGCCGATGTTAGATAATTACAAAGATAATTATTGCAATGTTATTCGGTTAATTAGGAAAAAGGATAACAATTAAAGTTTCGTAACGCACCTCCGCCTTCTCATCCTCTTCGTCTTCTTTTCCATCCTCTTCTTTCTCTTCCTCGTCCTCCATGTTCTGGTTGTCCTGCTTCTCCTTCTTTCTCTTCACATCTTTTACCTTTTTCTCGGTGTCCACTTCTTCGTCTTCCTCCTCGTGAGGCTACGCGAGATTTGTACAAAGAATTACGAATGAGCTATTTGCACCAATTGCTGGTTAGGTGACATTTTTTAATGGGAAACAGTGACAAAAAATTGTTTATTACCTTTTCATCTTCGTCCCAATTGCTCTCGACGTCCTCGTCCTTCTCATCATCGTCGGAAAATTCCGCGTTAATAGCTTTGGCCATCTCTCTATCCTTGTCCTTCATGCTGGATCCTGTCCCGGGTTCCTTTTTACTTCCGGCCAGCCTAGTGGTACCACCGCTAACGGCACAGCAATTTTTTGTTTTTGACATACATTATTTTTTTTTTCCACTGTAGTTGTTTGGTTTTTTTTTTGGCTCATTTTTCCAGTTACTCTTATCATCATCATTTATCATCGTTTATCATCGGTACAATCGTCAGCCCAAATTCTTTGTTGAACGATGTTACCATCAAAACGTCGCGATATATTATATGTATCAATATTCTTCGTTCTTTTTGCAAAAAATTAATTCACTTTTTGCTCTCATATTTTTTTTGATTTTTTTTTTTCCTAATGGACTCGTGAACTTTCTGGCTTTTTCGCATCGGCTCGTGTGCTCACGTGACTTCGCACGGTCGCACGACGTTTTTTTTTTTTTTTTTTTTTTTTTTTTTTATATAAAATACATAAACACGTCCTCTATGATACTCATTGTATAATCGCAATAACAAGTTACGACATCGGAAAGTACAAATATTTTTTTTGTGTGTATGAGATTTTGGGAGGTTTGAGGTATTTTTATATATTTTTTTTTTTTTGTTTCTCTAACATTTTTGGTACGCAAAAGCAACTGACACTGTCTTCGGATGCGTCGGGAGTTTTGCGTTTACGCATACGCTTATATCAGTACTAGTAGCCGATAGTTTATTTTGTTTATCTATCCCTCTTTTTCGAAAACCTTTGAAAGACTTGCCTCTCGGCAGTGGCCCGTTGGTTTCCATCGATCGTCACTTGTTCGTGTTAACGATATTTTTTTTTCTAACATTTGTTTTTTATTTGTTTGGTTCTATTTTTAAATCGGTTTTTACTTAGTTATACGGTAACGTATAGAGAGGTAATATTTCAATGCGTCTTGACACTCAGGTCATCGACGCCGCCGGCTGCTAGTTACTCGTTCGAAATTGGACGATTTTTTTTTTTTTTTTTCGTCGGGCAACGGCGTGTACAAGCAACAAGCGGCTTACTAGGAGACACGTCGGGTACGCATCGCGGGATGTTTTGGTTTTTTTTTTTGTTTGTTTGTTTGTATTTTTTCCTTAGTTTTCTATTACGATCAGTACTTTTTTTTGCGGTTTTTGTTTTTTTGTTTTTTTTTTTTTTCTTAAGTGATTTGTGCTAATTATTTACCTCCTGCGCAATTTGGTCGTTGCCATGCGAACCCGTTGAATGTAGTCGCGAGATCGCGAACCAAGCATCTTGCGACGATAGTCGAGCGATGTTAGGGTTCGCTTGCGGGCCAAGAGGACGTCCGATGTCCGTGTGCCTACGCGATGAAAACCACGGCCTCCGCGTGTCGATATCCGCCCTCTGAAGCTCGAGTTACCGTGGGCTATTCTTCCACGACTCGAGGTCGCGTATCTCGGTGTAGGGGGTGCCATGTCGCTTATACGCGGTGGCGGTGGAGGTGCATAACTCCGTGAGGCCGAATGACGCTCCTCGGTCCGATGATAAGACGAGGCACGATCGCTCTGCCTCTTGTCCTCGTATACCGCCGACGAGGACGATCTCTTATTATCGTCGTATGGCGTCGAGGTTGACGAGCCCCCGTACGACGACGAATATCTCTGCGAACCACCGCCGCTACCTCCACCCTGCTAAATCAAATTCAATTTTTTGCTGCTTCGCCTCTTTGTTTTTGTCGCTACGCTTTTTTTTTTCCTCCGCTCTCCGCTTCGGATCCACAACACGCCATTCTTTTCTCGCGATATTTCAATCCCATCCTATCCTCTCCTTTCGTCGATTATATTTTGTTTTTATTAGTATTATCGACTTTGCTTTGCATTTTTTTTTTTTTTTTGTTTGTTTCTCTCGATATACACAATCGTTATTTAGTGAGAACGTGCGCGAGTGCACACACACAGACACACAGTGGAGACGCTTCGGGTTTTTGCTTTGTCATACGTGTTTTTTTTTTTTTTTTCTACAGACCATCGTCTAGGAACATTGCCAATCTTTCGCTTATAGCCTCAGTTTCGTATTTCGTTTACCGTCGCGGTCACCACCACACCCATTCTCGTTGAATATCATCGATAAAACATTTCTACTTATACAGAGAGCGTGAGGTGCCATCTCAACGTACCTAAGCTTCTTATATTTTTGTCATTTCCGTTTTTTTTTTTTTCGTTACTGTGCTGTTACTTTTTTCTGCTATTCATGCCCTGACTCCGTTTTTTTTTCTCGATGTTATCGTGTGTCTTTTTCGAAACGGCAGATCTTTCTTTTTTTTTTTTTCATTCTTAACGATATAAAATTCGAACGACAGTGTTACTTTGAATTATGCAGTTAACGAACTCGGAACTATGGTATATATTTTTTTTTTTTTCGAAAAGTTCTACGAAAGCGAGTGGCCGTTCGGATACAGCTTCACGATGGAGATTTGTTTTTTTTTTTTTTGCTTTTTTAAGATGTACGAAAAAACTTCCGTACACCTTTTTACGAAGTCCGCTCGATGCGACAGAGTGTCGGTTTTATATTCGTCAGACTCGTCGCGTTCGTTCATCGTATGGACTCGTCTATTCTCGCCTCTTATATCTGTGCGATAGTTTATTTCGAATATGTTTTTTTAATTCATTTATTGCGTCGGTTCCGACTTCTATGTCTCCCAATGCAAAAAGAATGGGTGTTCAAGCGGCCGTCGGTTCGTAGCTTGAAAGGAAAGCATGACAACTTATGAGTCCCTCGCCTAAAGTCCTACAGCACTTGCGAGTTTTCTCGCACGATTATTAGTAATTCATAGAACATTAAATATTTGTGTTTAGAGGTGCGATAAAACCACTCGTGATCGGTGCCTTGTGCTCTTTTTTTTTTTTTTTTTTTTTTTTTTTTTTTCATTACTGACCGTGAATAATATGATGAAGAATGGAAGTTTCTTTTACCGTATGACACGAGGCAAAGAAAAAAAAAGAATGATACCGAAAGCTTTGAAAACTACGCTCTACGCTGCCCGATCGTATACGGCGATAGCATAATCGATCGACAAATCTGTTAGTCCTTATTGGCGCGATGTGAATGTGCTTTTTGGTTTCTTTTTAAACTACTAATAGTTAAGCAATGTTCCCACGTTATTTTACGAATGTACTTATCATTAATTTCGACACGTACCTGATAAGAATCGCTTCTTATCCTCTTGCGATTCGATTCGCTCGACGATCTGTGATCCTCACGCGCGGAATAGGAGTCCTGAAAATTACGAAATTCCCTATTGGTTAAACAACGATTTTTCTCGGAAATAATTTTTTACGCAACAATTTTTCTTTTTAAAGAGACGACTTACACGTGGACGTTTGTAACTGTTGGAGTGGTCGCCACGGCCGCCTCTGCTGGAGTAACGCTCCGAAGCTCCGCCTGTAGACACATTAATAGATATTAATTAGTGGACAAAAAAAAAATTAATTTTCAGGGAATTTCGGACAATTTTTAGTTTTGTGTATAAAAAAAAAAAAAAATATCGTTTTTAGTTTTTTGTATTTAAGAAAAAAAAAAAATCGTTTTTAGTTTTTTGTATTTAAAAAAAAAATCGTTTTCTTTTTTTTTGCGTTATGCTTACCAGAATTATACTTGGTGCGAGAATCATAACTAGGCGTTGAATACTTGAATCTACCGCCTCTGGACGAGGAATAGCCACCTCTGCTGATATTTCCTCCGCCGGTACCTCCGCCCCAATCTCCACCTCCGCCTCTTCCTCTGTAAGAGCTGCCGCCTCTCGAACTGAATCCTCGACCTCGTGAACTCATACTTGAACTATAGGTATCAAAGACCTATTTAAATAGCCGCCGTACAGTGCTGGAATTGGCGGACATCTTAATTAACTCTCCGCAGGTCAACGAACCTGTATTTATTGTAGCCGTAGCTCATGATGCTTAGGAGTTGTCAAAAACGTTGTAAAAAATCTACAAATTTTAACAAATCCATATTCTACCATTGCGGCTAATTCGATACTAAAACGTATTTATTGAATTTTGGTTTTTTTTTTTTCGTGAAAAAAGTTTTCTCGTACGAAAAAATTGATTATCAATGTTTGTCGACGAGAATCGGTCAATGACCGAGTTTTCGCGACGCATCGAGTTCAATTGAGTTGATTCGCGATTATTGAGACGATTGCGCGACAGTAGTGCATTCCATTCGAGAGACGAATTAAAAGAATCCACGAAAAAATAAGCGTTAAACTGTTTACAGATTGTTTATCGATGCAAATTTTGCTTTTCCATGCACCTACAAACTACTATTGTTATCACTAGACGATCTTTGACCGCTCGAAATCAGAAGAATCGTCTTTTATTTTTGTTCTTTTTATTGCATCGAGCCAAGTGGGCATCCATTGCAAAAATCAATAGCAGCGAACGCATGTAACTGGATTACAAAGCTTGGGACGCATTCGCGATGTTTATTTTTATGGAAATACGCAATTGGAAGAATGGAAATAGAAAAAAAAAATAACAAGAGATTATTTCGGCGAGACTTACCCGTGTCGCGATGACAACACGATCGGTTTTTAAAATGATTCTTGTTAACGGTATGTGAACTCTGCGTGTGCCGGCTCTCTGATGAACACTTTACTGCCCTGTACGAGCTCCAATACTGAGAAGCGAAATAAAATGTCGTCACTGTGGCGTCCACGACGTCCACAGTGGCCCGGGCACGGGGAACGCGCGAACTAGAACCGGAAACTCTCGCGGATCCAAGTGATGGATCGAATAGATATGAAAATCCATTATATTTCGTGTATCAATAACAACGCAGATTTTACGTTCTTTTCCTATCTAATAAAGATAATAGGTTGGTTGCCTTCAATGTTAATCTTTCGACGAAATAATTTCCCATTATGTCTTTTTCATTTAGCAATCCTTTTCGACCAATCGTTCGTGCTCGCCAAATCGGAAGTGCAGCAACAACGCATCGTCGATCTTTTTGTCTCGCCCCCCGCCGGGCGTGCGAGCCAAAGAACACGATATTGCTGTCCTCTACACCCAGAATTCGTCAAAGCAACTTTCTTCGTCCGCCCTACTGTAATGTTGAGTCGAGCGACCCCACTACAATATCCAGTGATCGTAGAGTGTTCGGTGCGGAGTGATTAGAAATTAGTCAGAGCCGTCTTCATGGTGACAGCAATCAGTAGATAATTGTTAATTATTGTATTATAAAATATTCTATATTAATATTAGACATAATGATTCTGCTCGAGATAAACAATAGGATACTAGAAGATACTTTACAAACCAAAATAAAAAATGCCTTATCGGGGTGAGTGTGTAGATATAAAATATATAATACGTGTGTAATCTTTTTCGACGGTTCGACGGAGTTTCTTCGGTTCTTTCGTGTTTCCAATGTTTTTTACACATTCGTAACTCGTTTCACCGGTGCAGCTTTGGGGCGGTGTCCCGACTATCAAAGCATTCTTTTTTTCTTTACAATATCTTGCCGCAATCGGAGTTTCTCTTTATCTATTATCGCGATGACTTATATCCTGCTCTCGTGTGTGCGTCGAGCAAAACCTCCTCGTATCCGGCCGCTCTCTACACGGACGTTGACAGAGCGGGCACTCTCGATCAACCGCTAACCTCACCCTATCTCTACGTTCTATGCAATCCTACGAAATTTTTTAATCCTTTTCAAATATTCCATTTATCATCGAAATTTATTATTTTACAACATTTTTCGTCTTTAAAT
This sequence comes from Buathra laborator, assembly GCA_934046635.1. Taxonomy (NCBI): domain Eukaryota; kingdom Metazoa; phylum Arthropoda; class Insecta; order Hymenoptera; family Ichneumonidae; genus Buathra; species Buathra laborator. Next base: position 18,448,692 of record OW203892.1, read on the forward strand.
ACGTTCGACTGTGATTTTTCCAAAAATAACGAGATTGTTTTTTTTTTTTCAGCCACAAACCAGAGTCTACGGATATTGTAATAGCCGACTTTGACGGAGTCTTGTTTCATGTCTCCAATCCCAATGGAGACAAGTCAAAACTTAGGGTGAGTATCGTAATGGTTTGCCGAGACGTCAACATTTTTCAAATCCAACTTCATTCGATTTCCGATTTAAAATTTTTTTTTCTTTTTTTTTTTATAGATAAGTACTATGCTCAAATTTTACGAGCAGCTGCAGGAACACGGAGCCGACGAGTTGCTCAAGCGGGAGTATGGACCTTATCTCGTCAGCCCTGAGAGCGGTGAGAGCGATTTACAGATGAATAGCAAAGAATTTATAACGAAAGATTGATGTCCAATTGAAAAAAAAAAAAAAAAAATTTTATCTACGATATATTTACAAATAATTTTTTATTGCGTTATTTTTCGTATTTAGGATGCGATATATCGGTGCAGATAGACCTTGAAAATTTGCCTGAGGATTGGGAGGGTTTGGTGAAGAGAGTGAGTCTCCTGAAGAGGCACTGTTTTGCCAGTGTATTCGAGAAATATTTTGACTTTCAAGAGAAGTACTTTGATTCGCCGGAGGAGAGTCCGCAGAGTCCAAAGAGAGCAGTGATTCATTATCGCGATCAAGAGACCATGTAAGGAATTCCCTTTTAAAGATAAAAAAATAAAATGGAGCTGCGAGCCTTTAATTTCACATCTTTAGACTCATCAAAACAATTGTTATTTTCTTTCAGGTATGTGGAAGCAAAGAGCGATCGCGTGACGGTCGTATTTAGCACGATATTCAAAGACGAGGACGACATGGTGATCGGAAAAATGTTTCTGCAAGAACTTAAAGAGGGAAGACGAGCGAGTCACACGGCGCCCCAAGTTCTGTTCAATCATCGAGAACCACCGTTGGAACTTCAGGATTGCGACGCGGCGGTCGGCGACAGTATCGGCTACATAACGTTTGGTAGGCATTTTCAGTTAATAAACATCTCTTGATAATTCATATGTAAAGAGACGAGAGAATTAATGATCGTTGTTCTCACCTGCGATTAATTATATTTAACACCGCGATTTTCATTGCTTTGCAGTATTATTTCCTCGGCACACGAGCAAAGAGGCTCGCGGCAACACGATCGATCTAATTCACATGTTCAGAAACTACTTGCACTATCACATCAAGTGCAGTAAGGTTTACATTCACTCGAGAATGCGAACCAAAACGAGCGATTTTCTCAAAGTCCTAAATCGCGCGCGTTCACAACCGAAGAATACGGAAAAGAAGACGATTACGTAAGTATATCTATGCGGCAATTATAGTTTTTTTTTTCCTCGCGCGCAACAAAGACACATCCGAGGAACCTTATCGATCTCGGGTCGCGAGTACAATAACGAGTATCCACGCGTTCTTATTTCAGTGGTCGAACGTTCATCAGAAAGGAATGAACGGAGCAATAAAAATCGATTGTGAAGGGACGAAAAAAAAAAGAAAGAGAAGAAAAAATCAATCAAAGAATCGAAGAAGTTCGTGCACACGAGACAACGTCGTCGGGAATGAATAAGTGAATTACGCTGGAAGCGTTATAACAAGTAATGTTTAGCGCTAATCTTGATTCTTCGAGAAGAAAATGGCCCCGTGGCTCATAGGATTAGTAGACTAAGGAATTTATCTCTCAAAAAAAAAAACAAAAAAAAAACATAAACAACAAAAAAAAACAAAAAAAAAAAACATAATACAGTCGGCATTCATAACTTTCAGCGATACAGGTCGCGATTCGGTAATTACTAAAACCGGTAATTGAGAACGATACGGATTTTTCTTTTTTTGCGTTCAATTGTTTGTTCTCACTTTCTCACTGTTTCTCTAACTGTCGCTCGATTAAACAGAGTATTATAATGATGTTACTGGCGTTGAGAAGAAAAAGAAAAAAAAAAAAAAAACGCGACGATATACGGTACCGCCGTTTTGTACGCTGTACAATGTATCGATATGAAATACAGGGTCTTGGAAACGTGTCGCCGCATGCCGGTAGCAGTTGCGGATTCTACACAGAGATATAGCATTTAATGATAAGATTCAAGAATTATAAGATTTTTTCGTCAACAATGGTAGTTGTCTTCGTTTACCGTTAGAATCGCCTTTTTTGACGAAAAAAAAAAAAAAAAAAAAAAAAAAAATCAGTCGTGTCTCCGTCGCTACTTCGTACGCATTACACTTTAACTCATTTATCGCTATTTAATTGCCTATTTCTGACTTTCATAGCTTCTTAAATATCGTTTTCGTAATTTCGATTGCGTAGAATTCGTAATTTTTTACTGGCATGCAAATCACGATATTCGTAAACCCCTCGTATGCGAGGAGAGAGCTCAGCCATTCCGTGTGTATTCGCAAAAAATCGATGAACGTTAATCAATTAATTTTTTTATTATAATAATGTACATTTTAGATGGTGTCAAGCGGGGTTTACGTATAAGTATGGATAATAACGTAGATACGGTAAAAGTCACAAGTACTGAGGCTGAACCACATGTGCCAGAAATTTATTCGTCATTCTTTGTCATTTTTTTCGTCTTCAATTATATTTGACCAATTGCAATTCTTCGCATTTGCGTAGCTAATACAAGCGAATTTCAATTTTTTTTTATAAATCGTCCACGTCTGCCAATATATTTAAGAGAAGAAAGCGTTCGGAATCGCGAGTACTAATCCACACCCCCAATCGCAAAGCACCGTTCACTGCCGTTGATCGAAGCAACTTAATAATGTATAATGTAATATCTTTGAAAGATTCGCTCGTCCTCTCCCCCCGCAACTCGTTAAACCAGTTTTACCCGCGTTAGCATTGGAGCCCTTAAGGAATAAGAAGTGTAAAAGACATAAGAAACAAAAACAATGATAACCGGAAGTCGAGAGCATCGCCCGAAGATCGATCGTTAGCTTCCAATCCTGTATCGCATTGAAACGAATGAAAACCGTTGCGTCGTCGACCGTCGGTCTATTGTAATTAAATAACAAAAAAAAAAAATTGGTAAAAAAAAATATTATAAACAAACAAAAAAAAAAAATACAAACACAATACACCAATTAATAAACCGAAGGAGACGACCCTTTAATTCTCTCGGCTCGACGAAAATGAAAAAAAAAAAAAAAAAAAACACTAAAATACTAGAGTTTGTTAATAATAAAAAAAAAACAAAAAACACAAAAAATAATAACGTGATTTTACGGTCATAGCCACAAACCATAGAATATTGTTTTTGTAACAAAGGAGTATTTTTATTTTCAATCTTTACCTAATGTATAAGATAATAAAAATGAGAACGAACAAATCGGTTTTACAATCACTTTATAGCGATTCAACTTCCTTGAATTTGCATATCAATCATAAAGCCTCGTGGTGCGGTTGGGCATTGAAAATCGTGTGAAAAGCTCGCAATAACTTATCATAATCCATTGATTCTTTATTGATTGAAAGATAGTGATAGGTCGACGGATAAGGGTGGTAAAAATTGGGTGCGCCGGATCCGAAGCATTCATTAGTTAGCCACACCTTGTTACCAGACATCGAGAACTACTGTTCGCGATATGCCTGTTTCTGAAGACCACAGTTCGCACCCTGCAACCCCGGAGAATGGTAGTCTATCTTTCGCGCTCTATTAACAATCCTTCGACGCTTTTTTAGAAGAAAAAACAATGAATTAACAAGTAAAATTCTAAGAAAAGTAAAAGTAATGGATATCACAATGTCGTCCTCGTCGAGTCCCTGTGCAGGTGACGAAGTTGCGATAAGCTCTGGCGATTGTGTCGAGGGTGGCGTCGAAGAATGGCTCGAGGACGAGACTCTCGCTGGTTTCAGAGTTTGGCAATTGGCCGGTATAGTTCTATCAATTATTCTCGCTATAATCGTAGCGTTTTGTTGTTGCATAAGATTTCGAATACCGCGAACGAAACAGGAGATCGAAGCCGACTACATAAGAAAGAAGATAGCGAAGAATTTTCGCAAGGAACTCGGAAAGTTTAGCGACAACGATATGGACGAAATGGATTTGAGGAAAGGTAAGATACAACAAATTTTTTTTCTTTTTCTTTACGATGATTATTCGTCATAATTCTCTGCGCTTTTTTTTTCTTGTTACTATCCAAAGTGTTTTTAATTTACACAAGCATTGGAGAGAGTTCAAGATAATTTAGATGCGGAGAACGAAGAACTACAGAAACAACAGATCGATATTGTTGGCGAAAAATCGCCGGATGGCCTCAGGGCGCGATTTCACGCTATGGTTCACGGGATGAGAACGAGATTCACGAAAAATACAACACCGACGAACACCGGAATACTGGAAACCATCGATAACGAAGTGTAGAACTTCTACTCCTACTCACGCGATTAACAATTGTAGTACATCGATAAAAATTTAATCCCAACGAGACAGACTAAGTGTAATGTTTATTTTTCCAAATATGATACATAAATTATTTTCATTATGCATGCAATTATTAATCTACAGCAAAAGATATTGTATTGTTTTGTTAGTGCAAAGCGAATAGCATGGATTTTTTTTTTTTTTTTTTTTTTTTTCGTTATTTTTCGCGCTGCGATAGTTTTATACTTACTGAATTATATAACTAACGTAATATCTCTCATACTCGTGACGCTCGATTTGCCGTTTAATTTAGGTGAAAATCTCGTCTTTTCGATTATATCCTTCGCGATTGCGAATTTGCGATTTATTTTCTTAGATGATCAATACTTTCATAACGGTACTTGAAGTTCCTTCTACGCTTTTTTTTTTTTTTTTTTCATTTTCACGTCTAGAATTTTTATGATTAGAAGGATTTCTTGATTGTTTTTTTTTTAGGATTTCACGTTTACGTCTATAAATACGATAGATTTTTGTCTGCCGTTTTGTGAAGAAAAAACAAATAAATAGCGCGATGATAATCATGCGAGTGAATAATTGTACGTTAAATATCGACGCCGAAATGAAGAAATGAAGAAACAATGTATAACGATGCTGAGGCGTGGAAAATAAATACTGCGAAATAATAGCGGTAACGTAGGGAAGATATGTGAAAGAAAAAAAAGAAAACAATTAAATAAATGAAGGTTTTGATGTTCATTTTTTTTTATGTATAAAAGATTTATTGGCTGAAAAATATTAAACAAATGGCGCTATAAAAAACGAAGCACCCGAGACAAGTGTTTCGCGATCGCCGCTTTCTGACATCGCGACGACAAAACAAAAGACAACATTGTAAACGGTAACAAAACATTTTGACGCGAGAGTTATTATTGGTAAAAAATAAGAAAAAAAATGCATGTTTGAGAGATGACATAGATAGTACACTTGTAACAACAATATTATTATTAATTTTTTTTTCGCTTCTTCTTCGCGTGCGATCCATGTCACGTTGCAAGTGTCTGTTACACAGGTAAAAATTTAATATTAAACAATATTATTATTACCCATCTCTAGAGACAGAGTGGAGAGAGAAAGAGAGATATTGAAATAGTGATCTTTTTTTTTTCTTTGTTTTGTCATTTAGTTTTAAAAGGAATCATCGACTTAGCATACATAACGTTCGTATAGAGTTATTTTTTTTCATCTCTTATACACCCACAGGAATGAGTAAACAATCGCAAGATTCCTGGTTTTTTTTTTATAAACTATTCTAACATTTTTTTTTTTTTTTTTCACTGACGGATCTTCCTTCACGACAACGTTGGATCGTATTATAATAATTTTCATTTTATCGTTAAATATTTTAAATCTACGAAACTCGTGTGTTATTATTATATAGGCTTTGAGTTGTTGCCGCGCATAATCGACGAGAAAATAAAAATCGTCGATCCTCGTAAGTTCGCTGTTGAGAAGAAAGATCGATGCGTGAAAGTAGAGGTACATCATCGCAATGCCTTATTTTTTTTGTTTTTTATTTTTTTAAGACATTCGTGGATCGTGTATCAGAACGTGTATATGTATTTTTTATTGGGTAGACTAAGATCAATGCTACCCACCTACTATCCCATACACGATATCTACACAATAATCGCAACGAAAAAAAAAAGAAAAAAAAAAACAAAACCACAATGTGCTTTTTATTACCCGAATAATTCGTATGATCACAATAAATCTAAATTCTACGATGTATTATTTTTGTTTTCTTTGTTTTGTTTAAATTTTAAATACGAAGAGCGTGTTGTCGAGTAGCGCGCCGCGCATAGTTATAATATAACACCTCTCACCTATATTCTCGTATTTACGTAATTGACATATACATATACACAACTAAACATCGAGATAGATAACATGCTGATGTTTATTTTTTTCTTGTGCTTACGAAAATATTCATTGGTGAAGAATTTGTGTGTGACGACGCGTTCATAGTTTTTAGTTTCTTTTTTTTTTTCTTTTTCTTTTTCTATATACGAAACGTTCATTCATCAGATATATTCAGAATGTGACGACAGTGACACATTATCGAAGAGGGAAAAGTTTGAGTTTCTAGATGTGTGACGGCTGCACGCATTCGGAAAAAAATATATATATCGCAAACGCAATCTCGTAGTAGTTGTGCCGAAGGAACTACTTTATCTGTGTGCCGCGTCGTTTAATCATTTTCCCTTTACGAAGAACAGGATTTCCTATGACTGAAGATACTTCTCTTGAATTATAGAAAACGATGAGATCAAAAATTAAAATATGTACTCTTCTAACTTTCTATCGTTTCTATGGTTTTTTTTTTTCAAGCGAATTTTCGTTTTTTCTTTCCTTTTTTAGGGATGTTTTTTCTGTATGTGTGTCTGTGTGTTTGATAGAAGGGGTTTTTTTCTCGCAATATTTGGCCGTTTAGCACCGAACTGCACTCTCTCTACGTGACTTCTACCGGGGAGCAACTTTGGGGTCGCACCGGGGGGCGGCCACTTACGCGTGCCTTCACGATATCTTGTTACGCCACCACGAGAACTTCATCTTTGGGCTGAGATATTGAAGGCTCACCATCGTTTGAGGTATGAGCGACAATATCGGTAGAAAACTCCCGCAACTGTGGCTCTTTGGCTCGTCGTCCGGTTGTTCGCGTTCCGTCGATACTTCGTGATCGACTTTTTGACACGGTGTCGAATATGGATACGGATTCGACAATGGATTGCACGTGATATGTACATTTTCCGTGTTCCACTTCGCCTTCGTATCGCTGACCGAAGAATTCGTTTTTTCCGTCTCATCGATCGTCTCCTTTGTCACGGAAGTTTTCGTACCGCCGATTTTCGTGATCCGAGTGACGTTACGAGTTTCCTGTTCCGACGATTTGTTAATTTTGATCGTTGAAGTTTTCAACGACGTTTTTCTGTATACCTTCGATCGGGTCAACGGTTTCATCGTCAATTGGGGACTCGATGCCGAGCGTTTTGAACGACACTCGTCGTAATCGAAGATGATTGATTTTTCAGCGTTATTATTGTTATTCGTACCGCGCGAATTGGCCAATTCGCTCGACATACTTTGTGAATTATCGTCGCGATGACGCCTCGTGAAATCGGGTATCTGCGACAGTGTGAATTTCGGTGATTTTTTAGCATTTTTGTTAGTACGTGAGATTAGGAGATTGTCGGTATGGTTTACCGATTTTTTTTGGAAATTTGGACGGGATAGGGGTGAGGAATTAATAGCCCTGTCCGTTCCCCGCTCGAGGGGAACCGACGGGCCCTCTGTGAACCATCAGCTTGGGAATTTGGAGTAAAATGCGCATGTGAGGTCGTAATTTTTGAAACGACAGTATTGCACGTCGTTCCGCAACCATTCGCCCTCGAAATTCAAATAATCCGCTTGTTCCAATTCTCGCGGTGTCTCGGCGGCGACGGATTCCTTATTCGCAAAAATCGTTACGACGAATTTTCCGGGTTTGAAGGTTTCGAGAACCCGACGAATCACCTCTTCGTACGATGCCTCGGGAATGTTACTCTCGAAGGACACGTACGAGAATTCCGGCTCCGGTGTAATGTGAATCGTCATGTAACTTCCCTGAAACGGATAACGAGAAGTCAGTAAAGTTCATTAATTCATTTTCATCGATAAAAAATCGAAGAAATCGTCGAAAATTATGAAAAAAAAAAAAAAAAAAGGAAATGTTCCGCTTACACTTTTGGATACTCCATTCATAGAGTAGCCACAGGGTTCGAATAAAAAGTCATCGATCACCATGCTGGGTATCAGCTTGTCGATTCCCGACTTCTCGGTAGCTTCGGCCGCCGATGAACAAACGTCTCGCGTGAATATCGACATTACGTCGGGATCGAGATTCGTCATAAGAATTTCCAACGTCTGGTCGGGTTCTCTTATGGCATCGCTGTTTGGTTTTTCTCTGTTAAGGGTATACAGATACCAACAATCTCGGTCCACGTCGCCTAAGCAGTAAGCCTCACCGTCTTAATAGTTAAACAAATAAAAAAATTCATTAACATATATAATGCGCATTTCAATTAAATTTAAACTCAAACTCCTCACTAAGAATCTCAAAACTCTAATCCACTAGAAAAATCATGCAAAAATAAAGAATTTATAAATTATATACCGGGAAATATCGTGTCGAGGAGAGAAACTTCGTCTTCGAATGCCTGATGCGGCGATATCTGGAGTTCCGGTCTCTTGTAGTTTTTACGCGAGTAGAATAAATCCTGAAAGCAATTAAAAAATAAAAGTATTATAGATAGTAAGCATAGTTTCGTTCTCGTAGCAGCGTGCAGAGTGAAAACGGCGTTTTTTTAAGATTTCGGAGATGAAATAATGACGATGAATACGATGAGAGGCTAATTTCCAAGGTGAAGCTCAGCGGTATCGTTGTCGGCTCTCGTGGCACTTGTAGTATTGCGCGACAACCGGTAATTGCGCGAGTATAATGTCTCGAGAATGGGGAGGGAAAGAAAAGGGGTTGGGAAAGGGGGGGGGGGGGGGTAAGGTGGTTCACATACGTTGCCATGGATAAGACAGATCAATAAACCAAGAGATGCGAGAGCTCTGTGTGTACGCCACGGTTTTACCTGTATGTATATACATCTACGTATCTATAGACACATCACTCATCCATGCAGTAGGTCAAGATATATAGCTGACCTCATCTTCTCAGCTTTAATGGACTCGTGAAAAAAAGGAGAGAAAAAAAAAAAAAAAAAAAAAAAAAAAAAAAGTTCGCCAATTTTTCCGGGCGATAATTAAAAAACGCAACACACCTTTCCGTTTGAATTATAAATTCAAAGCTCTGCATATTTTCCGAGAACGGAATAAACTACGCGAAGATGCAATTACCGGTCAACCTTCCGGCGATTAATTAAATAGGCGTTATATGCGAAAGCAACTTTAAAAAAAAAAAAAAATTTTTTTTTTTTTTCGTACGATAGCTGAAACATACGAAGTAAAGAAATAATTTTTCCGTTGCTAGTCGATTGAGGAAATTATTGTTGAAATGTGAACAATTATTTGCGAATTAATGATTATTTTGATGAAATTACGTACCTCAACTTCATCGAAGCCTGTGTACTGCTCGACGAGATCGAGAAGCGCCTCGAGACATTGCAGGGGTGTAGTCGTCCCGCAGGTTTTGAGAATTAAACGTCTTTTCGACACGAACATACTGCTTTCGCTGAGAATAAAAAACAAACGAACAAAAACTTTAATTAAAAATGAAAAATTATGGAAAATTTTGTTTACAAAAATGTGTGTTTTTTTTTTTAATCATTCCGAGATCGCCAAATTGACGCTGAACGACAGTTATTTTGCGAGACAGTTTTATTTTTAACTTTAAGTTCCTAACAACATAGACGCGCTCTCTGCCCGTGAGAAGAGGTCGGGGTATAACGAGTCAATGTCGCTACTCCGTTTTTCGTAGCCACAACCTTGCCGCACAGTCTTTGGTTATTATTGGAACCTCCGATACGCGGATACTAATAGTTGAGAATGACGCTAAAGCGGAAGAGTGCATGTAAGTTGCAAAATTAAAACGGGAAAATTTGCGAGCGGGAAAAACAAGCGGCATCATCAATAAAATTATCCGGGTTTCGCATCGAAGCGACACGCAGCGTCGCGGAATTGGGCTAAACGCGAATTATTTCACCACGTGGCACAAGCGCGCAGTAGATAAATTAAATTATACCAAAATCACGAATTACGGTATCGCGACGTGAGTATTCACGCGGCGGCAGATATATTCTTGCGAAAATAAAAAAAAAGCACCAGGATGTTGCAGGTTATCGAATGGGACATTGACCTACGAGAGAATCTCGAGAGTCCGACGAGAGAGATAAGTGACGAACTTACACCACGTGGAACAAAAACTGACTTCTTATTAGTATACATATATATGTAATAAATGAAATAATCTACTGATTTATCGGAGCGAAACTCTCGCGTAGTTCAGTAGCCTCGTTTCTTCAGTAAGATAGAGGATAATGAATAAAAAAGAAAAACGAGAATCCGACACGCGATAATCAGAATTTTTATCGCTCAACAAAAACCTACGACACCGAGAAGAATTACTATCTCTGTATGCCATTTGATCTTTCGTGCTCTCATAATCTTTCACACACCACCCCTCCCCTTCGAAGTCTAGTGAAGCCAAAGAGATAATAATGCCGTAAGAAAGTCACGAAAATTTTGCAAGTCTCGCGACTCGCGGCTTTGTTCTATTTTTGTAACTGGCTTGTGGGTTAAAATTCTGTGATATCTATAAATCGTTATTGTTCGAAGTTCAAATTTTTTGTCTTTTAGTGCACCTCGATGGTTTTTTTTTTCTTCGGTTTTTTGGTTATGAATTTTTATCTTTAATATAATCCGCTGTCTTGTGAAAAACTTGGAACTTTCGCGGAAAATTTGGAACTTTATGCATTTCGATGCATCAGCTTTAAATTTTATGAATCGTATTCGGCAACGATAGATATCTAAATTATGAAAAAAATTATTCATATGTTCGAATAGAATTATTTTATGCGAACGATCGGCATCATGACGAGCGATAAGCTCGATATCGAAGTTCGCTGAATCGTTGGAGAAAATGAAAAATCGAGAAAAATAGGAGAGAAGCCAGAACCGGGAATGCCCGGATTTCCGAATGCTTACGATTGCAATATTTTCGTCAATAACGTTACACGTGGTGACGCGAATGCACGACATTACGATAAAGCGCTTTATTCCGCGAAATGCGAGTTAATCAAACCGGAGCCGCGTGGTCGTTTACGCAGAAGGAAATTTTCGACGAAATTCGCATTATTTTATTTCCACGCTGTACCAACGACGAGGACACGAAAAAAAAAAACAATTTTTTCAGAATTAAGAGGCGGTGAAACCCTAATGACTGCGAGAGAGATAGCGAGAGAGAGGCACTCGGTAGCGTGTTTCGCCTCCTCTTAAAGTAGTAAATCGACTTGTATTATTTATCAATTAGTTTTTATTGGCGATTCGATTATCTAAAAAAAAAAAAAATCATATCTACAATTATAATCAAGCGCCGGAAATTTTGAAACATCGAAGCAAAGTCGAAGTCGAAAAAAATAAAAGCCGATTGAACGTAAAATAAATTCGAATCGATGTAGAAAAGTTTTCGTCTAAGACTCGAGTTTTCTGGACCGAACGACCCCACGAGTACCGTTAGAAGCAGAACGCCGTCATCCGTGGTGTATCTGCGCGTTTACAAAGGTTTTGCAACGCGAACGTTATTCGAGTACACGTGGGAGACCTTGAGAGAACTGGGAGAGATGGAAATAATAGTTACCCTATCGGAGGATATAACGTAATTTACTAAATAATTCAGTATTACATCATTACAACTCGTAAAACTCGAAATATGTTTATTTCAAATTTCACCCAATTATTTTTTTCTTTCACCTTATTTTTTTCAAAAAAATGTTACAAAACTCAAAAAACCTAAAATATGAGAAAAAATAGAGTTATAAATAATCATCTCGATAAGGACGCAAGAATGAGCCGAAATAAATGAAAGGCAGACGAGTCGCCACGAGGGTGAAATAACGCCGGGCAATGCCGGGCTCTCGTCTCGTTTCGAATCATTGATCGAGTCACCTGTAATTTTCCGCGCCCGCGTGGTGTACCAAAAGGTACAAGCGGCTCCCAAGATACATATATTCCTCGTCGACTCGATAGATTCAACAATATTTTTTCTTTGCAAAAAATTATAAAAAAAAAAAAACCTTCAAATGAGTTAAATACGAAAAGTTCATAAGGATGAGAATCACGAATATTTGTCTATATAACATTCTTCTTCTATCTAAAAGTCTTTTTCTTGACGAGATCGCCGCTATCACGCTAGTTATCACGTGCAACGATTACAGATAGATTAACCAAATCTCATTGTTGCGAGAGTCGGACCCCCCGACGTTCTAATCGCGATTAGAGTTTAAGATTTCTTCAGTTGACGATAAACTAAACGTTCGAGAGTCGCCGACGAGTCACGTGCATATCGAAGTCTCGATAAAGCGAAATGATTCACTCGAGTATAGTAAAAAAAAAAAAAAAGATTCAGAACTCGCGGACCGGAGGAGTAACTAACATTTTCATTGCTGACCGAAGGTCAAGGTCTCGAGAATTACGATGAATTTTCAGTATCTCTCGAAAAAAAAAAAAAAAAAAAAATCGGTCTACAATATCTCGCGCCGGAACGGCGTAAGCGAAAATAAAATAAATTCTTAAGTATATCTGTCAAATGACAGAGTTGATGACCATTTATCAACGGGAAAGAGTTTGGAACGGTCATCAATCACGTCGCGTACGTATGAATCGTTATGCCGGCACGTGAGTGGTCCCCACCGTCTTCTCATATACATAAATGTCTTTGCGTTTATCTGTCTCTCACACCCGCGTATATGTTGTATTGTCCGTCCGTTAATGTAGATTGCACGTGCATTGGAAAAATAGTCACGGATCGAGTGCGGTTACTGTGTTACAATGGCAAATACGACATCGATGCTTTGTCGTCATCTTGAATCTCGCGCGCTAATCGAGTCTCGGCGTTCCGGTTAATCGAATATAACATTCCGCGATAAATTTTGTGATTTCTGGGTACTTTTTGTTTAGCGAAATAAAACCGACGAATGAGTAATAGAGTTCGAGAAAAATGGTTTTTTTTTTTTTTTTTTTAATAAGATCGCGAAATTTTTATTTTTCACGGGTCTTGCAGGGGGTTCGAAAAAGATGAGAATATCGATGGTCGATCGTGCGGGACACACGTTCTGAATAGATTATCGTAATAATTGCACCGCTCGTGTACATTTTGCATAAAAAATTCTATGCGTGTCTTATTTGCACAGTTTCATAGATGTTCGATCTACATATGCGCTTTGAATAGGTTGTCGCGATAAGTTATGCAAACCGTTGGTAAGAATTAAACGAAATTTAGCGTTGAAAAAAGGAGCGTCAAAACGCCGCGCGACGTCTGACGAGGGAAGAGTACACGAGGATGATAATTATATATGCGTAGCGTATACCTTATTCGCGAATAACATTGTTTCCTCGAGACAGCGCCGGTCAAACGATCGTTGAGTCACGCTGGGTGCAAGCGGCAATCATTTCGTGATAAACGGCCGATACTTGTATCATATATTTATAGATGAACCCTCCCGCTTTCGAAGAGTCTTCGACATGCATCGTTAGAAGCGCAAGTATCGCAAAAAAAATTGTAATTAAGAAAACTAAGAAATTTTAGATGATTATTGCGTAGCAATTCGTATTACTAATCAAATTATGTTGCCACAGCGTTAATCTCGACGATCCGAAGTTCTATTATCTTCGGAGATTTAGGTGCAGATACTTAAAGGTTTCATTTGCATCGATTAATCATTTATTTATATCAGATACTTTTAATTTATTTTTAAAGGGCGGATTCGCAATTTCAAATTAAAAAAACGTGTAATTTTTTAAATTTCTTTTAATATCATTTTTTTTAAATTTCTTCTTCTCGTAAAAAATTGCGCTTTTCCTAAAATCTCTAATATTTCGTATCGGGTATTCTTTTCACATTATCAGAATATTGTTAACAAATAATTAAGTGGAATTCGTAATACAATTTTTTTCTTCTATAAAAAATATGAAAACGCTTTTTTGCCGGAAATCATCGACCCGACACTCTCTCGTAAAGAAAGTCCATTCGTTAAATAGCGTCGAACGAATAAATTGTTCAACTTTTCCGGGTCAATAACGAAGATCATTGTCATTCGAACAGCGAAAATTCTTCTTAAACGATATCGCGTTGCAACGCTTCCAAGTAAATTTATACACTACAAACCGATGTCTGGGCACAGCGATGCGCAACGGGACGATTGCATTGATCTTAATTGTTTCACCAGCCTTTATCTCTGCGCTGTGCTCAATTACAAGATTGTTAGTAGTGTATACAAAGGTTTGTTGCAATGGCGATACGAGAATGTATCGAGTCGAACGTTCATAGTTCGGATTAGTTTAGGATGGGGTTGAAGTTTAAGTACAGTCGGGTGTTTGGCTTCCGTCATTGCGGAGGCGACGAAACTTTATCGCTTTGCTGACAATTTCGTTCCAAAAGCAAAATAAATAATCCCGAATGATTTTAAAAAATAAAAAATCGACTGAATTTTTTTTTTTTTTTTCGTATTACATCTTCGTAATAAAATGTAAAAAAAAATCGTCTCATCGTAAATAACAGTTTCCGGAAGTTTCGTTATCTCGAAGTTATTGTCTGCACAATCGTAACAAGTTATCTGTTCGATTAAAACGATTTCGAGGATTGACGGGATAAGTGATCAGATGAAATGTAATAAAAAAAAACTCGAGAACCGTACGGGGATACGTAATACTACGAGTACCTCGTTGAGAGTGGTAAGAGGCAAAAGATAAAAATAATTGACCGAAAGCCACTCGTTGTCATCGTGAACGGCTTAATCGAGTGTGTAAAGTATATAATCGTCCACTTCACGTTACTCGTCGCGTTCGAAAAGTACATATATTTGTGCTGCACGTTTATTCAATGAGGGATAAGGAACAAAAAGAGGAGAGAAGAGATTACGAATAGGCAGAGTTCATAAAGCATTATTATCCTCTTGCGTCGATCGAAGGAGTGACTTCGCGAGGATACGACGAAAGGGAAAGACGGAGAAAAAAATTCGAGTAAATTGAAAGGATTTCGTCGTTCGGTCTCTCGATGATCTTTGCTGACATAATTTTTATTACGATGAATCTATTACGCCGATTGGCGATTAAATTATTTTTGGCGACGGTAAACAACGATTTGTTTTTTTTCATCGGTTTCTTCAATTTTACGCGTGTTGACGTTCGTTTTATCGAAACTACGGAACTCTTCCCACCGCAGCGGCGAGACATTGATCTAATCCGACTGTGACATTCGGCAAACGAGGCACGAGGCACTACCTTTGCTTCGTAATCGCGTAAGCAGACACTCCCTCGAGTTATCGTAATTTAATAAAAACGCTTGTGCAGTAGACATCGCGTAACGTGAAAAATTCGAAAATAACATAATCGTTAAAAGTCCAAAACTTTTTTCGACTTTGTTTTTCGTAGGATCATTTATCAATAAAAATGTTTTTAGATTATGTGATTACCTGAGAACATACGCGTCGACCTGGTCATTCCGACAGAAACTGATGATTTCGCAGCGCACGATTTTCAGCATCGATTCCCATTTCTCTCTGTAAAAAGAAATAATAATTCGTTAACAGTGCGCGCAATGTTGTTCAATGAATAAAAAAAAGTTTTTTCTTTCGATGCAGTAAAAAAAAATGAATTTCGAGAAGGAAACAATTTATTTTCTTCGTCTCGATAGCTTCGGAATACTTTAATACGAATATCGCACTGAGGAACGATATCTCGTGATATTACGGCGCATTGTGCTAAAAGCGCGAGTTGAACAAATGTGGATATAAAAAAATCGGTACACGTGCAAAAACCGTTTCAATGTGAATGCGCGCATTGAAGAAAATATAGGTAAAACGATTAGTTTAGAATCCATACGAGAATGCGCCTATTTTCAGCGAGACGACGACGACGACGACGACGACAGTGACGTCGTCGTCGACGGGAAATTACGTCGGTGCGAGAGGCTCATTATCGATTACGAGTGTGTTAATGTATATGTAGATACGTGTTCGCCGTTGGCAGTGCGGGACTCCGAGTAAAGGGCACCGAAATTCACACGTTCTCGCATTTCTAGCCGTTGCAGCTCCAATTTTACGTTACGTCAGCAAATCTCGATAATACTTCGTCGTTATACAAAAAAAAAAAAAATTCACGTAAAACGAACAGAAATGGTCATCATAAATACCGCTTTGAATGAAAAAATGAATATTTTAACTTTAATTCAATTTTTTTTAACGATTTTTCAAATTATTATTGCTATTATTTTTGCTATTTTCGCATTCGATCTTTTTTTTTTTTAGCGATTTATTTTGTAGTGTTTGTTAGACGCGGAACGAGGAACGTGATGCCGGCTGAAAAAAAAGGTGTTACAGAAAAGAAGGGGAGAGTGACCGCTACGAAAGTTTGAGCGAACAACTGATATACTCCACATCGGTAATACGCACAGGTATACTCTCTCGACCTTGTAAATGGTATGAATAATGGAAGCTGTATTTCGTTGAAAATATTGCGAGATCGAAGATCGCTTACGGAAGATTCCTCAGCAATTATGAACTCGTGCCTAACAGCCGACTGTTTTAAGTGTATATCTACAAATTACCGGAGAGTAGGAAAATCTGATGGACATTTCATATGTAGTTATATATATACATATATAAGGATTATAACACAGTATATATAAGAATCATTTCTGAGCTCTCGGCTTCGGAAAGGATAATTGGAGTTAATAGATTAGTTCGAGTCGTGACATAATAACTGCGATAATGAGTCTTCTGCTTGTGCACCGGTTCCCATAATATATCGAAGAAAATTACTATTTTTTTTTCGTTATCAATGTATTATTATTATTATTATTTTTCTAATAATAAAAACACATTTTTAAAAATCGATTAATTACTGATATAACGAGCCGAGAAATATTGCGAAGGATAAAAATAGTACAACAAAAAAAAATAGAATCGAAAGTGCAACGGGCTGAAGTAAATTACGAAGGATAAAAATAGTGCAAAAAGAAAAACCATAAACGAAAAGTACAACGTAGTTGCGTGATAAAAGCTGTAGCTTCTGAAAGGGTACGCGATGTTGCGGAGGGTCATCGATTTTCGGTGAAAAAAAAAACACACACACACACCTATACATACATATATACACGGAGTAGGTGCTCTTGGGCGGGTAACGTCGACAAAGTCGTGACGAGAGAACGTCGAAACGGCGCAGAACTGACGAGGATGGGACACAGGCGGTAGCCGCTTTTCTAACACCAATTTTCGTAAATCACCAGAGTTGTCAGTTAAAATTTTATTGACGAGTCGCACGCTCCACAATCGTTAAACTTGAACGTATCTATGGCACGGCGCGCCGACCATCAGTTCTGTCAGTTATTTGACGAATCTTGAACGCGAGCTGTGGAGGTTATACCGGGTTTACAGCTATTTTTCCGAGAGATAATTGAATGACATTGTCAGGCATTTCTTTCGACGATTTATCATGATAATGCGGATGAAACTTTGCGCGATATGTTTGTCGGGGGGGTGAGTTGCGTCATCGACAATCGACTAGAGGGTTGGACTATCAACCCTCTCCTCGAGTTATCGAAGTAATACGCTCTTTTCGCACACTCGTTTATCAACGTTTCTTTTCGCAAACTTATCTATCATTTATCACTCCTCGACTGTTTTCCCGTGTCTGGCATTGAATAGCCGGCCACGGGAAAGGCCTAATCTCGCACAAACACGCAGGGAACATACAGTGTGTGTAAACTCACCGGGGTATTTCGCGAAGATCTCGCTTTCTGTTCTCGCCGTTGTTGCGGCTCGTGAACCAGATTTCGAGTAGCTTCTCGACGCCCTCGAAAAACTGCACGCTCTCGATGTTGTCATCCTTACTAGCGGCCATCCTAAGCCCTCGGACAATCGTGCGTTTATTTATAAACAATTTGCTGTTTTAACAAACACTTCCGATCGATCGTTTAAGTTAAACGAATTATTATTTTGTAATTTTTCTTTTTTGTTGTTATTTTGTTTCGATAACGCCGCGATTTTGAAACTCGCTCGCTTGTCGCTCGGTTGGATCGCTTGTGACACGACCGGGGGTAACACCACCAACTTCTTCACCGAACTTTTCTTCACTGAATGCAAAAAGTCAACAGACAAGTGTGTGCGTGCGTGCTTCGCTAGCTGCGGGGCTACTGCTGCGCCGCTGCCGGAGTGGGGATGGATCCGCGCGTACTCAGTATTTTACTCTATTTTTATCTCACTCGCACCGCACGATAAGACGATACGGACGTCACGCTCGTATTTCCACTTCCCCGACTACACCGGCTTCACCTAATCGACCAATTGAAAAACGGACTGTATCGACGCAGGCGCGAGATTCATGAGATTCTTCAAAATTGGAGTATCGCCCACCCCATTATCGGACGCGATTAACAATTTTATTAATTTTTTTTTCGATCATTTTTTCACCGGAAACGAAAATCATCGATATGGGGCGAGAAATAAAATTCTTGAAAACGAGTAAAAATATCGACATGTATCATTAACGTATTAACTCTATTTTCGACTTTTCTTATCGAGCGTAAAAACGTTTCTATAAATATTTTAAAAACGTAGATAAAAAAGCCTAAAAAAAATTATCGAAGCCTCAAATGTCCAGAATTGCGAATAATTTTTTGCTGTCGGTAAATTCGATCGAAAGTTACGGAAAGGATCGCTGAAGAACATAAAAGTAATTTCTTTATTGCAAGAAACGTTTCGAAACCATTGTATATATACGATATATACATTAGAAATTTTCACATCCATTTTTGTTTCGTTTGCGATCTAAAAAAATGCAGGAGTGCGAAAACTCTACGTGTCGAACATCAAAATTATACTTCAATTGTTTCTTGAGTTTTCTTGTTTTTATTTGCCTTCTTGGCGGTGCGCTTCCGCGACTGGGTCTTCTTGACGAGAGCGTCGGCATCCATGGGCTCGATGATCATTCCCATCTTCGTTTTTACCGCCGGTTCAATGAATCTCTTGTGCGCATTCTCGGGCACAAAGTTTCTACCGATCGGCGCTCGTATGCTCGCCTCGAAGTCTTTCACGCTGTTGAACGGATATGGAAGATCGCTGACCTGATGCTCCTTAATCTTCGGATCTTTTTCCTCGATTATTATAACGTCGCCTTTGTTTTCGTCGCGGCGCTTCGCTTCCTTCGGAAATTTCATTATAAAACGTCGCTTTTTGCGGGACGATTGGACTATCGATTTTCCACCCCAAGAGCCCCAACCCGGCAAACGAAGATCTATGTCTTCCGGTTGAGATTTCTTTATCTGTTGACAAATAACGAGGAAATTATCGCGAATGCAACGACTATATTTACCGGAAGTAATGGTTTTAATATTAAATACACCGCGAGTGCCTTACCTCTTCAGCTTTTTCCTTCCTGAACTCGTCGACCACATCGTCGTCGGCGAAGGCTTCGCTGATTATATTGTGCTGATCATCGTCACCCTCGCTATCGTCCAAAGCTTCGTCCCCACCGGTGATAGTGTCCGGCAGTTGAGTTTTCAGATGTTTCGGTTTAACGTTTATGAATTTATTCGGATCGATTTCTGTGTTCGAAACTTTTTTCGTTGATTTCGATGTTTCGAGGCCATTGGCAAGTCGCAAATCATCAACAACTTTAGACTGTCTGACCGCTTGATTACCCGAGATCCCCGTTGACTCTTCCATCTCTTCGTCGAGATCCGGACGCAACTTGCGCTTCTTGAATGACAAATCTGCGGAATATTCTTTCTTCGAGTGTTTGGCCTCTTGAGCCGCGTTACACTTATCGTACGCCGCGGCATTCGTCGCCAATTTTCTCTTGACGCTCTTTAATTTCGTATCTATTCGACTAATTAGTTTATCCTCCATCGATTCGAACAAATCGTCGATTTCCAGAGATTTCGGCGCTCGACCATTCTTCTTCGATGTATCTTTCGCCACTGACTCGACATCCCACACCGAAGTACCCGCTTTTTTCGGCTTTGCTGGTTCTTTAGACTTTAATCTTCTAGCCGCGCGCTTCGAGATAATCGGTACTTCCGGTTCCTCGACAATTTCCTTCGTAACTTCTGCAAGACCTTTCGTTTTCTTGGCTTTTACCGGCTTTCGCTTCTCTTTCGTAGAGTTAACGTTCACGTTTTCTTCCGCGTATTCTTCCGTTACACTCTCCACGGGATTTATCGCAACGCGTTTTTTCGCAACAGCAGATTCCTTTTGTTTCTTGCCGCTATCTTCCGTACCGTCGTTACCGTTTGTTGTAGTCTCGTTTCCCTTCAGCGCTTTGTTCTTTTCCTCCCAGTACTTGCGATATCCGGTTATAAAATCGTCTATCTCCGTTTCGGATTTTGCGCCGTTTACCCACGGATTGTCTTTGTCAGCTGCCGAAGGTCCCAACACTGCGTTCGACGCGTCGTCCTCCGCATCGCTGTCCTCGTTGCTACGAACCTTTTGCGTCAGCGCTTTACTAATCGACAATTGTTGCGCGAGTACTTGACGACTCTGGAAGTAAAACGATTCGATAAAGTGTGAAGGACGATGCGAGTAAAAGACAAACAAATGAATACTGATTTACCTCCTTATCGTATTTCGCTCTGACTTGCTTACTCTTAGCCCATTGGCCGGTACTCTTGTGTCTAAGAGACATTCTCTCCTCTGCTCTACTCTTATCCAATTGCTCCAATTTCTCGAGCGCAGCCGCCGGATCAGTTTTCTGCAACTCCTCGAATTCCTTCATCTGCTGCTTTATCTTTGCCTTTCTCTGTATTCTGTGGAACTTTTTGCTCTTTATCTTGTTTTGTCTGTGAGCCTTTGCCTCTTTGTAGGACTGAAAAAGAAAATATTTACATTCGTTTTTTTTTTACAAAGTGTTTACAATATTTTCATATTTACTTTTGCTAAGTGTTTACAACATTTTTACATTTTACTTTACAAAACGTTTATAAAAATTCTATTTTACTGGAAAAAAGTCGTAATTTTTTTTTTTTTTTTCGCTGACCTGCTGAGCGCGAAATCTTGCGGCATCCTTTCTCCTCTGCATTATTTCACCCAGCGTGAGAGGAAATTCATCGACTTTTTCTTCTGCCGGAGGTTTTGGAGGCTCCAGAGCAGCCAATTCTTTTTCCAAATCAGACTGCAACCTGAATCTCTGGATGAATTGATCGGTTGGCTCCAGTCTCATCGACGGTTGGTTCAGCGGAAAGTGCAGCTTTTCTGCCGTTCTGTTTCTCGATACTATGGCGTTCCATGCTTCAAGATCTTTTTTCGTGTTTTCAAAGCCCACTTGTCTCTTCAACTGCAACGACAAAGACGAGCGTTAATTTTGGAATTCTTTCGAAAAATCTAAAAGTTACTATTTTTTTTTTTTTTTTTAATCAAATATCACTAACCTTATCGGCAGCAGGCTTTTCCAAAGGTTTCGGCAATACTTTTGCCTTTTGCTGAGCGGCTTTGAATTTTTTGCTAAGTTCCGCGTGATGCCCCTTGCCGCCGAGTGTCTTTGCCAAATCATCGAGGCGCACGGCATCATTGTCCGATATTCCGGTTTTTACCAAATGAAATTCCGATACCTCGAGACTCGGTTCGCTTCTCTGCGGTTTCTTGACTCTGCGAATGAGATGGTTAACAAATAGTCAGAGACTCTGTGGATTTCAACGCGGCAAGATGAACAAATGGAGAATCGTATGATTAATTTTTCATGAATGTACCAAATTTTTTTTTGTAGATTTATTAGAATAAATGATAATAACAATGATCAACACGTTTCGCTACCATAACCTCGTGAATAAAGAAAAATATCGCTCACCTCTGTCCTTTGTCGAGTTTCGAAACCGCCTCGATGAGTTTCGAATGATTTTCGGAAACTTCCTGATCGCTTCCATAATCCAACTCGAGATCACTCATTAGAAAATTTATTCTTTATTTTCCTTTTAACACACTTCACGACGAACAACACAGAAGCAAAAACCGGGCGAGCCACGTTTGTAAAGCGTGCGCGGCCGAGTGGGCGAATCGGAACGAAAAGAATTTGTAGCATCAACAAACCAATGAGGTTCACGACGAGAAGCAAAGAAACACGAAACGTAAACGAGCCTTCAGGAAATCTATATTACCGACTATAAAGCTACGAAACCCGGAAACTATTTTTCTTTAACTATTCATTTAAAAGATT
Organism: Buathra laborator; assembly: GCA_934046635.1. Classification (NCBI taxonomy): domain Eukaryota; kingdom Metazoa; phylum Arthropoda; class Insecta; order Hymenoptera; family Ichneumonidae; genus Buathra; species Buathra laborator. The sequence goes on from OW203892.1 coordinate 18,471,059, forward strand.
AACAATCATCGTAATTAATCGAATTTTTTATCGAATCTATAAAAACAGAATCAGCATTGTCTTACTCATTAATAACCATAATCGACTAAAACCATTATTTACTTTTTAGACTAAAAACAACTGTAAATCTAACGCTGAATGTCAATATTTAAAAGATCGACGTCAACAATTGTCAGCTTCGAGTTTTTCACAAACAATTATTTTTTTGGTCAAATCGCATAGATTTAATTTTCCTAAGAAAAGTTTTTCGGAACGAACAAACCTTTAGCCTTGGAAACGCGTCAACCTTTCCCCCTTCATCGACTGTGTTTCAACCTTGGTGATCGGTTTGTACATACCGTGTCCTATACCACTCCAGTATATACATATATATGTATACATACATATAACACGGAGTCTATCCCCACCAGTACGCGGATGGTTCTGCGCGGGGCAGCGCAGCCGTGGGGTCACCAAATAATTATACCAAACACAGAGAGAGCACAGTCTCTGTCCGTCGTACGTGCAGCTAGTGTCTCGTACTCACGAGAGATCAAGTGGAGTGCGGCCGTCGGAGAAAAAACATAAAACTCGACTCTTTCTTTTTATTATCGTACCACCCACTCTCCAATAACCATCACGTCACGCAAAACAAACGTTGCGTATTGTGTCACGCCGATTGTTTGATTTTTGTTTATTTGTTTTTTTTTTGTTGCTCGTTTACTTTACTTTCGCCGCGCGACACGCCGAAAGATCGTCACATAAGTTTGATGTGCTGAAATATATGAAATATACATGTCTCGCGAACAATATCGCGGTTCTTCGTGCAGTGTGCTGCGCTTATAGTGCTCGTCGCGTTGACGTTATCGTGTGAATGCGTGCACCTGTACCCGCACTTTTAACGACGTTTTTCTCCAAAGAGTTATGCGCACGCTGCAACATCATTTGTAAGTATACGATAAAGTCTCGCATATCGAATAATTAATGAACAACACATGTGTAATTTTTATTACCACTACGAAAAAATAAAAATAAATAACATCGTTTATACCATACTGATGCGTGTGGCTATGCTATAAAACACACGAGGACACTGTTGTTAGGCTCGCGACGAACGGTCCGAGAGATGAGAAACGAGTATACCAAACTATATAGTGGATAGTTATATATACGATGTACTCTGCACGATATACGTTTAAAACATAAAACTCGTTGCAGTTCAGCGTCGATTCCGGGTAAATATTTTTCCTGCGAGAGATGAAAATATATCGGGATAATCAGATCATATTCTTGTAACAATATTCTTGACCTCTTGCGACATTCACACAGCTGATGTAACACTGAATTCTCGTCAATATAGGACCTTGATATGGTTTTTTCGTTATTTTTTTGAGATAAATTTTGTAAAAATGGATGATGAAGTTACGATTGCGTGACGAGACCGTAATGCTTTTTTTTTTTTTTCGATGATTACCGGTATCGCAATTGACATCGATGTATAAATCGAACTGCAATTCACGGACCGTTGCAATTTGCGATGTGTTATATACCGAGGCAAGCTAAGTATACGGGGCGTTTAATTATTATGTACAATTGAGTAATCCAATAGGGAAGTCGAGCGGAAACCCGTAGAACTCGGTTTTCGCTATTCTCGCACAATTCTCCGATAATTTCGAGTCAAAGGGACTATAGGAATATATAATAGGCACAGTGCCTCATGACGAGCAGACGAGGGTATGAAAACGCGTCGAAGGGTAAGAGAGCCGAGACGACTGGTGGATTTGCACAGAGCGGATATTGACGGGGGATCGCGGAATAACATTATCACATTTGCATAGAAGGAGATTCTGACGACAGGAAAGGCTACTCTGTTCACCCACCATTCCCTCCATTAGCGCGTAGGCGGCTTCGGGGATAAACTTAAAAGGGCTTTTAAATATAGTTATTGGAAAAACGTCGAGACAAAACTTCGAAGCTTCTTTAATTTTTTCTGTTTTTTTTTTTTTTTTTTTTTTTTCATTTCACGAGACACTTTTAACGAATCTCAGCGTTAAAAGAAAAAGCTAATATTTCAGTTGCGAAAACCGATAAAATTAGGTTATTTATCGTATTGCATAATATGAGATATTGCCAGAGACGACGAAATGTTTCGACTCGTATTTCTCGTGTTATTCTCGTCTATTTCGTTTATATCAAAGCGTCAGCTGCTCAAGGATTTATTGGACGTGAATTGATTTCAATAGGCTACAATTGATGCGAAAGACACTTCTTCGATAAATTCGTTATTCTCTCGATCGCGATGATTTACATTTATTTTTTTTTTTCATTTTTTTTTTTTTTGTTTTCAATGGGATTTAATTGGAACAATTTACGTTTAACTCGTTGAACATATCGGCCGCTGAAAAAGGTACCAATTACGAGAATTCGTCGTTATCCTTGTCATGTAATTGGTCCGATAATAATACCAACTGTATACAGTTATGCTGCGTGTAGCCAAAGTGTTGCTATTCTATTCTGCGTACCGTTGATTGGATAGCCCGTTAAAGCCCTCCCGCCGGTACGATCGTGTTATATTGGCTCTCTTCAACACTCGTACCTCGTTTTCTCCCCCATTAACACTCTGACCGGGCGAATTATAACGTTCTACAAACCGGAAGTATGTCCGCACCAAAGTTTTTCCGGGATCTCTGAAACGACGGGGGACGAGACCCGCAGGGCGGCTTATTAATAATGAATAAAAGTTTGTGGAACTATGAGAAAAAAAAAAAAAAAAAAAAAAGGAACACTCGACAATGAAACTAAGCAAACAAACGTCTAGACTGAGCAATAAACGCAGCTGTGCAACGAGAGTCTCATTCACCTGCGAAAAATAGTTCGGAAAATATTTCGAATTATGACGACTCGAGGAACGGTAACCGCGAAAGGTGAATTTTTTTTTTTCCTATTGTACCGGAATACTGCCGAACGATACAATAGTTTCGAGGCATTTAAATACGCACAGGCAAAGAGCTCTATTATTGTATCCATTGCATATCATTTAAAATAAAACGAATTTACAGAATATTCGGTTAACGCGATGTCGTCGGTTTCATTTTACGAATTTAAATACACGAGCGAACAATGAACACGGAATCGTGAATAAAAATAGCCATTATTATGCACGTTTCGAAAAATAAATAGTCAACATAAATTGTTCTTTTCGAAATTTGCTGACTATATATCTTTATGGATGTGAAGCGTATACTGAGATATATGTATACAATATATGGAACTTTTTGTCGCAAGATATATTATTTATCTAATATTACGAATATAATAATAATATATTATTATTATACGACGTACACTTTATTTCCACGGAGGCAGTGAGCAATAGAACTATTGCAATATAACTGTTTACGAGATATATGATGCGAAACGTTCGTGTAAACGGCACGAAAATCAAATTTGCGATTAATGGAATTGCCAATAGTGAACGGCAGATATTCGCTCGGAGAACATATTGAAAAATTAATACTTTGCGATAACAAATAACACTGAATTATCAATTCTTCAAATTCAATTGACTGGTCTGCATGTTTTATATTCCCATCCGTATACAGAAATAGATTATCGAGTTATTACAATTCTTTTCAGCGGAAATCGCGTTTCAAATTTTTTTAACAAATTCACTGCGCTGAAATAAGTCAAATATGTAAAAAATAAATCGCGGAGCGAATGGCTTATAAAACACCATTTATAGATTTGCTCTTCGTAAAAAAGGATTTTACGCTTTATTCTCATGAAAATATGGAAAATGAAAAAATTTATTGTGTAATAGTCGGGAAAGAAAAAAAAAAAATCGGGTTGAAACATAAGTGCCATAGGCTCAGCGTACTCGCGATCGATATTTGCATGTCTGCGCGACGTTGAAATTATAAAACTCTAATATCAGGAGCTCGTCGTGTGAGAGTCGAGCATAAGTACACTATATACCTCATGGAACTATCGCGTTATACGTACAAAAGCTCAGTAACCTCTCGCAGCAGCAGGAACAGCCGAGAGAGTAATAATCGCTCGTCTCTCGCTTGGCGATGTAATCTAAAAATTCTCTGGTTTGCTCGATGGCTCGTGTTAATTGATCACGTATAGAGAGCAGCCGTTCGATGTCGTCGTCGTCGTCGTCGTCGTCGTCGTCGTTGGCGGAGTTGAGAGGTCGATCCCCTCCGGGTTAGCGACGTCATCCCAAACGACACGAGGTCGATAGCGATGACGTCGTTCAATACAGGACGAGGTCGTCGTGACGTCGGGGAGCAAAGCAAGTAAACCGAAATCTTCAAAAAAATTAGGACGGAGTATCGATAAAAAAAAAAAAAAAAGAAACGCGTCGGCGCAAGAAAAAATGTCCTCGAATGGCAAAGAAAATAAATAAAAATAAATACAAGGACGCCGTTCGTTACCATTAATCGAAAAAAGAAAACAAAAAAAAACCGTCTAATTATTACGACATTTTTTTTTTTTTTGGAGTCAAATTTTCTTTCACAATTTAATACGATTTATTGTCAATCCTCGTATTAAAGAAATATATAATGAAACTCTGAATTGTAAACAATTCGCTGCCGATAGTTCTCGCAGCTCATTTTACACTCAACGTCGCACTAGTTGGCTGGCAATTTCCTGTGCAATTAACTCTCACGTTTGTTCTTTCATTGGGGCGCCTTTATTTGCGCACAGAGAGCAAGAGAGTGCGAAATGACCCGACCAGTAGCTGTTAAGACGTAAAACCCGTAGCTATGCAAAGTGAAACAAACGATTGTGTCTGCTCCGGGTTTGCGCGCCCCTCTCGGTGCCAAGCACTTCGGTGTGCCTTCGCCGCGGGTAAAAATCCCGGGCTCCGCGAGCTCAATTGCGTGTCTCCGCACCGCAGACTCTTTTTTCGACGTACAGTTCCTTTTTTCTTCTTTTTTTATTCGTCTCCCAACTTTTTCTTCAACTCTTCTGCTCCATATCTATTCTCTCGACGGTTATTCGATTCGTTCGCGGCGCGCGTCGAGCTCCAAAGTTTGTCGCTGTCGACGAGACTTTAATGGCATTCTATGCTTTGAACCCGTGAACCATGTCGATTTCGTGGCATTATGCTGTTGACGAAGCGGTCAGTACCGCGACCGATAGTCACCGGGATATTGTGAAACATCCGCTCGCGTGCAAACTGTTTGATTTTATTACCATCCCCTCGAACTTTCTCGTTTTACCTTCGATGTAGAAAAAAAAAAAAAAAGAAAAAAACGGTTTGAATTTATATTCGATGGTATGAGAAAATATTCGCGATAATATTCGCATTAGAGTTCACAAATACTCCGAAAGGTCTTCTCGTTTCAATTTTTATCATTTTTTTTTTTTTTTTTTCGCGACAATTTTTCACTCGACGAAGCCGAAAATTCGTTATACGATCAAAAAATATTCCCGTAGTATCGCAGACGACGGATTCTTTGTATATTTCTTGTACGGTCGAGAATATATCTTCTGAAAATAAAGCTCTGTACCCTTTAGCCTTTTGTCAAAACTGCGAGGCGCCTTTACCTTTGGTCTCTCGGTTACGAGCGAACGCTCGATGACTGTTCAGCCGAAACGACTTCTGAAGCTTTCCTTGTATTAATAGCGCTCCATATACGGTATGCATAAAAGCCCTGCAGGGTTTACGTATGTAACGGAGTGTACGTCGAAAAAAAAAAAAAAAAAAAACCTCAAACGCACAGGTTACACTGAGAGCAAACGCTCGAGAACTACGTGCGCGTTGATGGTTACTTCTGGTATATTAATGTTCGTCCACCTCGACGAACTTTGCGTTTAATATTTTATCAGTTCCTCTACGAGATTCCGCAAACTCTCGTAGTTGACAAATAATAATACTCCTGACGAATCCACAGCTGCAGGTGATGTATGCGTATTCTATATACATATAAGAAATACGAGTCTCGGAGAAAAGACCGGATCCTGACATTTTATTTACCAGTTTATCCGCACATCGGAATTATCTCAATTCACTTATATATGCATTAGCTTGTGAATTAATCTCGCGAAAAGTATTACCGTACTTGCAAACAGATATTTCGTATTCTGATTTTCATTGCCGATCGCGTGTCCTTAATTCCACGATAATAATCCCGTAATAAATCATCGTATTATTATTTAATTTTTCTCCATTCATTTATCGTAATTCTCACCATTTTTTTTTTCGTTCCCTGTAAGAGCCTTGAAGAGCAAAAAATTCTATAAGTATTCCTGAGATCCCGTGATAAATCCAAAAATAAAAAAATAAACTTTTCAAAAAACGTATAATATTAGATTATTATGTCTGTTCTCTGTTTGCGTGTCGCACGAAATTGTCCAGACGCTTTTTTTAACACAGTGTAAAACGAATGTTTTATCTCACGATGAGTAGCTTTATATTGTATATGAATGGGAGTATATATAGAGTACAATGTATTATACTTTATATTCCTCTAGTCTCTCGGGTCATATTCTCAATCTACTTGTGATCGTCGCGCACCCGTACTCTTGTTATATCGATATTACATCTTCATACGGTACAGCAGACTACCTATAGAACAACAAGAATATAGATATAGCTGTAGAATTGTAACGTATTTACATTCACTCTCATCCTCATTGCATTATACATATAACAGAACACGGAACTCGTAGTAAAGTTTATATTATATTTATATATGTCTGAACAGGTACACGCGATCTTATGCCTATGATATATATATATATATATATATATATATATATATATATATATATATATATATATACACATATATATGTACATATTTATAAATATATATATATATATTGTATCAATCTATATACATCGCGCATCCGTAAACCTCGCCTTCACCTCGAGTCTCCCAGCTACAGCGCTCGATACTCATCCCTCTCCGCGAAACATTTCTGCACGCTATCTCTATCTCTTTCATTCGCTCGAACTCTCTCGTACGGTTTCCTTCTGTTTTCCTCTTTTCCTCTCACTTTCCGTGTCTACAGCCTCCGCTTTGTTGAAGGTCTCGCGGCGAGCCCTCCTTTTGTTCGGCAACACTCGCAAAACTACCCCCTCCCCTCCCTCTGTCCGCGTAACAGCATCTGCGGGAGTCAGGGAATTCAATGTCATAAGGAGAATAGAAACGGGGGATGCGCAAACCTATAGTCTGCTCAATCTACCCGCTCTTGCAGGGTATTATACTTGTTTCCGCGATACTCCTACGCAACGACGCGAGGGCGAACCTACACCACTGCGAAGTGTTGAGAGAGACGAAGGGTGGCTATCGATTTGTTTTGCTTTTTTGTTTTTTTTTTTACGCAGTTTTGAGACTCTTTGCCGCGGGATCTACAAACGATCGATCTATTAGGAAATTTAGATAAAAAAGATGGCATTTTTTTTTCTTATTTTCACTTTTTTTTCTATTACGAAGCTATTTTTAATTGGTAAGATTATAATTAGTTTTTTTTTTTACGATAAATTGAACGGAAGTTAAAAATTTAAACATCGATCTGGGAAATCAGGATTTTTAACAAATATTTACTCGAAATACAATTTTTCATGTGCCTTTTTCGAAACAATTTTTTATCCCGTTTTTCCATACGCAATATTCAATTTCATATGAAATGTGTGTTTTTTATCTTGTTTTGCTAAATTCATCATTGTTTTCGAACGATAGAATTTTTTGTTTTTACGAGAATTGCTCTGACCAGATAGACTAATGTGACGTAAATATTTTTGTGATTCAGAAAAAAATGAAAACAAATAAAAGAACGAATACCCCGGTGCACGTAACGCGATGCTCCCCCGCTATGCATGGTTGCTATTTCAATCAGCTGAGTGCACGTCGCTGGTCCCGTATGTCTGTGTTTTTTCTCTCCACACGCGTGTATAATAGAACGCGCGCGACTGAAACACATTTTTTTTCATACTCGTCCTATTCGTCGACTCGTGTTTTAAGGCAAATTTACGGTTCGAGACTACGAAAGTATAACGCTATAATAATGTAGACGAAATAATCGCGCTGCATATCTTGATGTGCCATTCTGCGATTATTAGACCATAAACTTTGTCTCCGCAATCTTCGTGTGTATTCGCGATAAGAATAAAGTCAACTGAGGCCGCGCATTTACGTCCTTCGAAGCTGAGATTCCCCGGTTTTCTGTTATATTTATTGCAAAAAAAAAACCGTTTCAATCCGTTTCGTAATCCGTGCTGACGTTCTTTATCAATATAAAAGCGCAAACTCCATTTTCATCTTCTTTTCTTTTTCTTGATTATCATCGTTGTAAATTGCAATTTTTCTTTGTGAAAGATTATTGCATCTGCTCCGAGAATTGAGACTTAGCTTGCCATGAATTCTCATGCACAGTTTTTATGATTCTCCGAAAGTCGATCGCCGGTAGACGCAGGAGAGAAAGTTAAGCAAGAAATAGTTTAGATACGAAGAAGAGACTTGTCGGGATCGCGGTTTTAGATGGACTCGGAAGAAGGTATAAAAAGAGCGTATAGAGAGCGCGTCTATGAGAACTCTGGAAGATCGTTAGGTTAAGACTTTCTTAACGATTCGATGAACGGATGAATAAGCAGCTTAAAGATTTTACTGACTCCGTAGCAGTGGTAAGAGGGGTTTCGAAAACCGAATCAATAATTTGGGGGTTTTTTTTTTCAAAATTTATAAAATAATAAAATACATTTTTGTATTTCAAAGATATTAATGCCGAGAGTCTCAAAAAAAAAAAAAATGAAATTATCAATAGATGTCGCCAAAAAAAAAAAAAGTTACATATAACACCATGACGAACGTTGAAGATCTCACTTTTTAAAAACCGATCTTCAATTTCAAATAATTACATAAAAATTGCGATTTTTTTCTCACGGATTGGTTGCTCAGTTTTCATGACGACGAATCATTTTTTGAAAAATAATTATAAAAAAAAATCGTCATCGTCAGGAATTCGTCATTGTTATTAGCCTGAATAACTCGGTTCGTTTAGATTGTTTTCAGTAGATAATGTTTATCGCCAAACGTCGTGAAGAAAAAAAAAAAAAAGACAAGTCTTCCCTTAAGCGGTCGGGTCTTTTTTTTTTTAATATATTTTTAACAATTTTCTGTTATAAAATCCTGAGTACATGTACGTTTTAGTCGAAAAAAAGAAATGTATTTCCTATAGTTCAAGAGAAAAAAAAATTGCCGCGGATTTCCCTATGTCTACACTCTCAAAAAATCGTTCGTGTATCGCTGTAGCTATCTGTCCCTTTAACATCATAATATCGACGCGCTTGGCATTCTAACAGAAGTGCATGGAGATACAAACGTATATAGATAGAGAACCTGAGTACAGGAAAAAAAAAAAAACCTTCGCGAGTCTCGAGTTCTCTACCACCCACGCGTGCACAGTAGTCGATACCGTGTGTACGTCCGAGCAGGAAAGCTATTCGACAGCAAGTCGATGAATCGAAAGTCTCTCTATCCTCTATATCCCTCGAGTTTCCTCGCTACTTTGCTCTCCCTGGTCCGCTGTCTGGCTTCTGGCACAAGGTCACTTACTATACTCGTGGACTCACAGTCTCACAGAATGCGCGCATAGGTATAGCACTGGTCCCCGACTCAGCAATTCCGCTGCGATAAATATTCAAACATACAGAGCACAGGTACATAACTTACTTCCCATATAGATATATTTACGCACGTCATACATGTGTCTAAACGTCGAAGCATTGCAATCGACAATTTCCCAGACTTTCATCGCGATTCATAGAAGTTTCTCCGATTCTCCTATATACGTGGATTATGCAAATTCTGCGCAATGAAAAAAAAAAAAAGATGCAGCAGTTTCTTTCGCGGGTAATTCTTTGCTCCAAATTCAACTATTTCCGTTCGCAGCCGGTAAGAATTGTGTCCCAGTTTCTCCGGAACCGTTTATCGATTTATCTAGTCATAGTTTACAATAACAGCCACACGGAGTTTCTCCGATCATCGTAATGCACGCGTATTATTGAAAATTGCATCTCATTTTTAAAGAAATGAATGCACCATTTTCTCTCACAGGCAATATTTATCTTCACAATCGATGTAATTCACTTGAACAGCTAGTGAATAATTTTGTTCCATTTTCTTAGAAATTCGTATCGATTTAACTCTCCAATAGTTTGCAATAGTTTCAATAGCAAAAAATTAATTTCCAAGACGCTAAAGGGGAGATAAGAAAATTTTTATCGATTTTTTTATTCAATATTAAATACCAATCGCGATGTATTGGAAAAATAAAAATAAATTCTGAAAAAAAAATATATATATCTTCGAAAGCAACTTTTCATCTATAACGAAGCGCAGAATTCGAAAGTTTCGTTAGTCTCCGATAATCCTGAGGAGTTTAAAGTTTATTTAACCTCTTACTATCCGGAAACTCACTCCGTAGTTAATTACCGGTCAGCACACACCGACGATAATCAGTAGGAAGGGAAATTTTCAACCGTTATATTATTATATAGGTGTGCTATATATATAGGTATGTATTAAATGCTTTGAGTGAATCACCTGACCCCTGAACAAACGGTAGTCCTCCTCCTATTCATCCCCCTTTAGCCTGCAGTGATCCGTACGTAGTTACACAGTATAGTCAAAGCTTTGCTCTATATATATACACAGTCACACACATATATATATATATATACATATATATCCATATAATGTGTATACATATAGATATATCATGTCCTCTGACCGAGAGCCCAAAGTCCGGCTGACGAGGAAACGGCCGAGAGGGCCGGAGGCAGAGCAGCGGAGCCGAGCCAGCGAAGTAACGATCGGTGCGAGGCACACAGGGCACGTCAATCGAGCGACGGTATACGGGCATTGGTCGCCTCGTTTCCCCGGGGGTCGAAACCTTTTATTTTTCTTTTACTTACCTACCGTAAACTTCTCGGAGCATAGGTCATGCGAGAGCCAAAGGGAGCCTCGAGGGTGGAGAGTAGCCTCGCGTTTTGTTACTATGTACTGTATATATATATATATATGTATGTATATGCAACATGCTATAAGTATCTTCCCCTGTGTTTTGTACTCTACACGTACGGATATACATGCAGCTATATCCTGTACACGTGCGCGAGAAACAAACGTCTCACCCTTCGCATTCTGCGGCTCGCGAACCACCCCTTGTGCACACTCCGTGCACGCGTCGATGTATACGAACCAACGGTTAGAACGACGACCTCCTTCGACGGTACACGCTTCTGCACGCTCGGACACCCACCCCAACATACCACACCGCAACTTGCACTATAGCAAATTGTAATCGCGAGATTGCGGTTTTATCAGCAAACCCCCACCTTCCGACTGTACAGTTTTTTTTATTCATTCGCGAGTCCCGATATGCATACGCGGAACGAATTTTTTTTTCATTAAAAAAACGTAAGTAGTGGTTATGGCTAATGGAAATTATTTCGACTCTCGTTATTTTAAGTGCAACTGTTTTTTTTTTGTGCAATTTGTTTGATATTTTAACTATGGAAAAACATCGTGTAGTTTTTTACATTAGTTCTTTTTTCGAAGATATTTGGAAAGTATACCTTTTTAATTAGTAATTTTTTTTTAATTCACGAGAAAATCCATTTTTACCATTATTTACCATTTCGCAATGACGAAGAATTATTACTTTCGACAAAGTATATGCAAACTTTGTCAATATTAAAATTTGTCATGGAAACGATTTTTCCGATAAAAAGCCAACGATATATCGACGATACTTCGTCGTGTTTTCACGATAAATGTATAAATCGTGTAACGAATCGCTGTCGATAGGCCTATAAAGAAGCTCGCTATACGTATTTCGTGCCGTCGCACGAGTATCGTCCATAAGGGCAGATCGGGCAAAATGGACCACTGTAGCAATTCAGGGAGTTTTGTCGATATATACAACACTTTTCCGCTACTCTCGAACCAAAAAATATATTTGTCACACCCCTTTAGAGTAATAAGACGAAAAAAAAATGGCGCAAAATGGACTATAATTATATAAAATCCATTAAAAATATTAAAAAATTTAATTTTCAAAAATTGATTACCTGCAAGCAATATCTGAACTGTTATCAGAGAATAAAAATTTCCCCATATTAAAAATCAATTATGAAATTATAGTTTAATCTATCTGAATTTTGACTCAGACAATAAATGTTCTGCAGAATTCCATTAAACACAATTTCCGATTTTTTTTAGTCAAGAAGTGATTCAGCATAAATAATGGCCATGAAACTGAAAAATCAAACTTTTTTTTAAATTAATGTTTTTTAGTTGGTCCATTTTGCCCCAAAGTTTGAGTTACACGACTGTTCCATTGTGCCCCGTTTGCCCATTTTGCCCCACGTTCCCCTATATGCGCAATATTTATCTCAGTAGAAAACTGTGGGATGCAGAGCGCGCGGAAGAATACCCGATCGTCGGGGACACTGACATGTGGGTCAATTCCCTCACGCGCCTATACTACAGTTCATGCACATGCCATTAACCCTTGCGTAACAATTCTCCTGCTGCTCCAATAAGTCCGAACGTCCGTCCGTACGTATTACGTGGGCGAGAATGACGATATGTATACCCTACTATAATATTCACACATATGTGTTTCTATATATACATATATATATGAATAAACATAGTAAGTCGGTACACGAGGAGTGAATATACGATGCAGCAAATGCAGCCTTTTAGCGCTGTGCATTCAACAGTCGCGTACCAACTGTATGTAGTTGGAAGCGATCAGTTGCTGGCGTGTGTACTGAATCTCCGGTGGGTAGCAGCGCGAGCATTGGCCAATAACGCCCGGAACGATTAAACTCAGCTGTCCCGCAATCGGCACATTCCTTATAGCATGGAAGCAAGCATCGAGAAGCCAAAGCTGCTAACACAGTACTCAGAAGCACATCGGAGGCTTGAAGCCACGGAGAGAATGTTTGAGGGCCACACCGTTGAGGCATCTCGCGGTACAACGCTCGGGCTTCAATATCTCGCATCTCAACCATTATTCTCGAATATATACGTAATTGACGAAGCATTCAACGATGATTCGTCGAGATAAAATTGTATATTTTTTTTTTTTTTTTTTTTACTATAACACTTTCTACTTTCAAGGCGATGGAATTCGCGGAAACGAGAAAACCCGATTGCGATCGGTTAATCTATTAATTTATCGAATTAATTGAATTTCAATTTAATTGGCGTATCGTCGTTGGTAAAACATACGAGACGAGTTTAAATCACTTTTTTTTTTTTTTTTCGAGTTAAAAACGCCGACAACATTTCGCAAGTATTTTGCACAATTGCTCAACACTTGTGTCTGTGACACGTGATTAAAAAGGAAAAAGGAAGAAAAATTGTCGAGTACAGACTTTAGTGGCTTGTGGAGTGCGTATGACAAAAAGGTAGCAAAACTCGCTTGGCTTGCACTTGACACACGCTCTCCCAGGAAATATGCGATGCGAACTTCCGCCCGTGAGACGAGTCAGCACACAGACTAAACAGAGACAGGGAGAGATCTATCTAGCGGACTCTCGTTGCGTGTATTAGGTATCGTTGGGTGAAGCGAGTATATAGTACGTACTACATTCTCCCTGTCGGCAATGTTTCCTATATACGGTCCTTGTGATACGGTGTGTGGTCCCTGCCGGAAGGTAGTTTCGATCCATACAATAACCACGCATTCACACACGCGCGTTCGCGTGAATAGAGCCCGTAATTACTATACCCGAAGGACAGATACGAACTTCGGGATTTCCTGCGCTTTTTGTATCAGGAAATATTTTTTTTATATAAAAAAATAACTACTGTTCTTTATTTTACTTAACTTTTCTACATAACCCCGAAATACCAGACGTGGGTCTGCTGGGACCGAGTTGTGTCGAAAAAATTTCGAATTTTTTCAACTTCGATGTTTTAGGAATTTTTCAAAAACGTGTAATTTGATAAAATTTTCCAAAAATTAAAGAAATTCCGACTCGGAAAGGAGGGCAATAAAGAAATTGTACTAAGGAACAAAATTTGATCTAAAAAATAATTATTTGCATATTAGTCGAAAAATCTATTCGTCATTGAGTATTGGAATCTTCCGAATATGCGCATAATTATTTCCCGTTCCCCGATTCTCGTCTTTAACTCTGACGTGCAATCGGGAGTTTAAAAACCGCCGGAGGCGATTTGAGGCAAAAAAATAATAAAAAGACAGCAAAAAATTTTAAAAATATTTCGGTACATATAAATATATATACACGTTATCCCGTATTTCGAATCATGTGCAATTCTGTTTTTTTGCATATTGTTTTTTTTTTTTTCTTTAAAAAATAAAAAATTGTTTCCCCTTTTCGTGTCCCTATTGCCCGATGCATTGTGAGTTTCGTCTTTCATTTTGCTCCTCCTTCGAATTTTTTTGTCCCGTTTCGAGAGAAGTGCAGTACAGTTATCTCAGATTTGGGATACCGGATGCACGTGTTCTCTCGGGAAGATCGTAATAACTCACCACGGTACATTGTATACAGCTACCAGCAAAGAACGCGGTATTATATGTGCGATATATAGATACCTCGTAACACGTGCGGCGTTTTTATCGGCTCTCCATACATCGGAGATGCGATGGGCACACTTGAACTTTATCGGAAGGGCCTCCCCTACGGTCATGAACGTTCGGTGCATCCGCATGCAGATAATTATAGCTGTACGTGCGATAGTCTCATGTTAGAGATATAGACACATATACATGAAGTTTAGACGATTAAGAATGAGATCTCAGTTTCTCACAGCGTCGTAAACGCGGAGAAAAGAAAACATTTGTATTTCGCTAATGTACGATTGATAAAAATCTACACGATTGTCCGCGCTGCCATCGTCGGGGGTTCACCCTGCGACATAACTACATGGTCGCCGTGTACCAGAAGCGAGGAAGATTTTCTTGCTCCGCCGTAGACTGTACACGGAATACTAACACCTTTTTTATCTCTCTTTCGCTGTGGAGCGTTGATTCTCGAACGGGAGACTCATTCAACGAAGAAAATACCGTTTGACCAGACGAAAGAGTACGTGTGCGCATCGTCGTGCCGCGGGGCATAAGCGAAGAGATTCCCACAGGGCATTGTGCATCGTCACCCAAAGAACCGATCTCTTCGCGTGCCAACACGACGCACATTTCTCAATACTTCGCGCACATCGTATATCGCGCATACGCAACACTTTTAATACAGATGTAGTCTATAGTGAAGTGCATGAATTTGTACGATGTTATTATTACCGTAAGCGCTAAAAGGGAATATATAATCGCGCAGAGACGAGAGCTTTCCCTGGGATTCCTCGCGAACTTCTCCGCGACTGGGTCACCTCGACGTCAGCACAATCCTTTTTATTGTCTACCAACGAATATTCAGATTCCTTCGCAAGAGAGTTTCAACACTGCGAGAGCTCGAGGGGTTTTTTTTAGACATTTTTCCGCCATCTCTGGGGAGCGTACGAATTCGAGGAATAATTTGTCGAAATATCGCGAGACGACGACACCGATTCGATGATTTATGACGAAAGAAATGAGTCTCACTGCAACTGTGTACACATGAATTTTTTTCGACTATTCTTGCGGTCGGTATTGGAAAAGACTGCGGGAAAGAGATAACCATTTTTCGTGTTTTCTCTATTTTTTTTTTGCTCGCGCGCTATCGTGATATTTCGGTCGTCGATGGGAAGATTCGAAATTTCGGTAAATATTGGAAAGGGCTTTTTTTTATCGGTCCCAAAATGTCGTCTTCCGTCGAGTTTATCTGCAGTTTTTTTTTTCTTTCATCTACTGATTAAATTTTGATGTTTGATAAATATAATGAGACAAATTGGTATCAGGGATTTTTTTCTGGTGAAACGATTTTTTTAAGAAATCCGAGACGCTACTTTACCCCAAATTCAAGGTTTACGATGTTGTATTTTATTTTTTCATCATTTTTTTTTATTATAACTGTTCTATTATCTGCCAGTTGAATATTTACGCTTGATAAATATAATGAGACAAATTGGTATAATTTTTTGGACATTTTTTTTCCGTCAAAATGAACGAAAAAATCTCAGACGCCCCTTAATTCTAATTCCAAGGTTTACGATACTGTATACTATTTTTTTTATTATTATAACCGAAACGTGAACTCACACGCGTGCTACTCATCTGCTTTTAAATAGGAATTATCGCGCTTACGTTATTCAAAGGGGACGACAGGGAAAGCCTTTTTTTTTAATTGTGTTTGTAAGAATAAAGCAGCGAGAGGGGTTGTTCTCTCTCGTCGGGCATCAGACACTCCCCACAGGCGACCTCCGATGAATGTCACAAGGCGTAGCGAGACTGACGCACGTTTTCACGTGACACAACAGGGGACTCTCTTCGCAGTAGCATTTTTATATTGAACTTTTTTTTCCCTTCCATTAGCTACGACAAAGGTGAAGGTTATGACGTCAGTGAAGAAAAAAACATTACAGCTCGCAATTGCGATCGAAAGATTGACCTTTTTTTTTTTTGTTTTTTTTTTTCGATGTTTTCAGGATGCAAACAATAGCGAGAAAATGGGGTTGAAACGTCGAAGAAATAAATTGGCGGGATGGCCGGTGCGATGAAAAAAAGTCGCCTACAGAAATTACGAAAAAGAAAAAACAAAAAATCGCGTATTCTCTGTCTCGAGAGTCGGGAAACAAGCGAAAGTGTTAATCGAGAGAAAAGTGTAACGGATGAAAAAAAATGATGACCGCAATGGCGCGGCTGCCGTGCAAGCAGCAAACTACGAGTATCACGTCGAACCAACAGCATCAACAGAGGCATAATAATAATACTAATCATTTCAACGAGGGCAGAACTTATTGGGGTATGCAACAGACAAGCAGACAGCCGGTGCCTCCGCCATACGTGAGAAATCCGTCTCGACAGCACGCTGACAATACCGGTGAGTAGAAAACGTTGATATACGCGTGAGTTCGTGTGTTTGTTCTCTGAGCTTAGCTTTCAGACTTTTCTAGCGATGTTCCGCTATATGCTAAAGGTGTACATTCGAACGAAAGTTTGAAGATTTTTTTTTTTTTTTTTTTTTTTTTTTTTTTCGATCGTCAACCTGAGCAAATAGAAGATACAATTTATCCGGGTATTTCAGTAACGATGTAAATTGGATTACGTAACTCCAACGGGTTCGGTAGCCATTAAATCATTAGTACTCACATATTGACTATCAAATATTGAATCGTTTCGTAAATCAATCGAACGTTTCGACTATACATTCGAATGTATAACGCAGTAAAATCATTACGCAGTCGAATGCAAAAACAAATATGAAAAAGCTACAGGCGAAATAATGTATTGTTTAAATTTTATATCTCGATTTTTTCCACAATATGCTTTTTAAAATGAATTCTTAATATTTGAAAACTGCTCCAAAAAAATGTTATCGAAAAAGTAATCTGGAAATATATTTATTTTTCAACACGAATGGTACTTTTCGCTAATGATAAACGCATCAATTTTATTCTCATATATCTCGAAATCCACGTTGGCAAAAAATTATTAAAAATTCTTGCAAAAAGCCTCTTCTTCTTCTTTCTTGCAAATTCTTGCAAAAAGCAAAAGCAGCAGATTATCCGGCTAACATACATCCTTAATTCGTACACAAAATATTTCATTTGTTTCGCTTCGTTTACTTCGATTATTTTCTTTGCGTCGATTAGTATTTAAAATAATATTAAATTGTTTTTCCCGAACAAAATATGGACGCCATTTCCCGTTGATTAAAAAAATAATTGTTATCCCCTATAATCCGAGGTACCAAACGTATAGAATTTTTTTTTTTTTTTTTTCGTTTCCGTACATTTTTTTTCTACGGTAATAAATTTTCACCGCGCAACACGCGAGTGAACGAGTTGAGTCGCAATGGTAGCGCATTATCAGCTGAAACGCCAAGTTTTACACGAGTTATAGCAACGTGTAATCTACGTAAACGAGAAATATAGAATTTTCATATAGCCGCGCTGGAAGCCCAGTCTCGTAGTTGCCCTGTGGAGCCTTCTTATTTTTCGTTTCTAACCACCGAAACCGTATTTTTTTTTCTTCTCGTTCTTTTTATCAGACAGCATACAAACACCGACATGCATATACACACAAAACAGTTGCTATCTCTCCGGAGTCTGCTCGTTGCGACGAAAACTTTAGAGAGAACCCCGGGGGAACGGTGTTGGTTCTGGTTGCTCGGAGCCATTCTCGTCAATCATTCCGCACACTGGGACTCGTATACGTACCTACGTACGCGAGAAGTAGAACGAGACTCGAAGAAATAGAGAAAAATAAAATATTCTTGAGGACGTTAGCGTCTTCTCGTTAACGCGCAAATTCTGTTACCGTCTCTCGTTTCCTCGCGTGTAGACGAGTTCCGAAACTCACGGGAATATCGATGTCTCTCTACTCTCGGGAGGTTTATCTTCCTCTTGTAGTTTCTCTCGATAGCTTTTTACACATTTGCACGAAATCATTTGTTCGTCCGAAGTACTTTCCCCCCATTAGATCTCCGAAAAGTATCTCGGAATATTTAACCGACACGCTTGGCTTCCGGATGTACGCCGTTGGCTTCGTAACATTCATTTACGAGACGAACCCAATCTCTCACCATCGGCACACTAACGACTATCCGTTATCTGGCCACTTCTTCGAACAAAAGCCCATTTGCTAGTCCCCGCATATATAGCGGATAGAAACGGTGCTTTTTCGAGAGTAATATATAGCCATGTGGCTCGACTATAGTTACCTGTTACCTGTATAACAGTGTATACGGTATTTGCATTTCCGAATCTCCAAGCGTATTAATGACTATGCTGAGTCACGCGTATTCCACTATAGCTTTCCTTCCGTCTCTCAGGCATATATATATATTTTTCCCCTTATATCTCACTTTTTAGTGTCCGGCAGTAAAATATTCGTAGAGAATCGCGATACAATCGACTACAGTGAAACTTCCATTGTAGACATTTTTTTCTCGATCCATCGCTGCAACGAATTTTTATTTCGCTGTAATTAACTAATGAGTAACGTTAGCGAACCGGAAGATGCCGGGTGCAATCTTCGTTGCATGAACGTGTCGATCTTTTGCAATAATTAATTATCCGCTGTGAATCGCGTAAGAGTAATTATCGAGGATGCATTGAAAAATCGAAAGTCAGCCGCATCGGCTACAGTTGAAACTTCGTTGTGAAAACTTTCCGATATATCGCGATAAATTGATTATCAGGAAAGTAAACGTGTCGATCTTTTGCAATAATTAATTATTCGTGGTGTGGATCGCGTAAGAGTAATTACTAGTTATGCATCGGGAATGCATTAAAAAATAGAATTTCACCCAAATTAGCTACAGTCGAAACTTAATTGTGCAAAGTTTTCTATATATTGCTATAAATCGATTATCAGGAAATAAACGTGTCGATCTTTTGCAATAATTAATTATTCGTGGTGTGGATCGCGTAAGAGTAATTACTAGTTATGCATCGGGAATGCATTAAAAAATAGAATTTCACCCAAATTAGCTACAGTCGAAACTTAATTGTGCAAAATTTTCGATATATTGCTATAAATCGATTATCAGGAAATAAACGTGTCGATCCTTTGCAATAATTAATTATTCATGGTGTGGATCGCGTAAGAGTAATTACTAGTTATGCATCGGGAACGCATTAAAAAATTGAATTTCACCCAAATTAGCTACAGTCGAAACTTAATTGTGCAAAGTTTTCGATATATTGCTATAAATCGATTATCAGGAAATAAACGTGTCGATCTTTCGCAATAAATAATAATTCGCGGCATGGATCGCGGAACAGTAATCAGTAATTATTGAGAATGCATTAAAAAATCGGAAATCATCCAAATCACTTACAGTCGAAACTCGATTATGAAAACTTTTCGATGTATCACTATAAATCGATTATTTAGCGTGTGACGACGGTAAATTTCGATGGTAAGTGTCGAAAGTGGTATAAAGTGGTCTTCGGTTTTCCAGCGATGTTTGCTCGGCACTGAGTGCTCCATACTAATCTTTTTTTTTTAACACCGTACACTTAACGCACATATGTCCGAAAGGCCGGTGTCAGTCATTTCTGTTTTAACAGCTGTTTTTTTTAATGAACGCTCTTCTCGACAACGTGTGGTCCCAATAGCTTACCCTTCTCGCATTCTGTTATTAGTGCCTTCGTAATTTCGTCAGCTGTTGGACACGTAACACGCGAGAGATCGATGCGTTATTCCTTCCGTCGAGAGTCGTTCTCTGTGAACTTTTATCTTCTTCTCGTATTCTCGCTCTTCGCTTCTCTACGACAGCGAAGTTAGTTACGAGAGCTGAGATTTAGTTATTCGAGAGCAGTCTTACGTTTACTCCTACGCGAGTTCTACTATAACATCGTCTACTCTCTCGTTAAGCGCGGCTCTTCTGTATCGTATAACTCACGCTATGCTCTATATCTGCGTCTAGTTTTATTCTATACATATAGATATGTATATGTATGCGATATATACATCTATATATTTGTGGCGTAAAAGATATAACACTCCGCCCCCAGACACCTGTAGCTCTTCGCTCTCTAATTTCTCATTGATTTACTAAGTAACGTGATTGAGCCTCGAGCTCCGATTACGAGAAGTCGAGACATACACGTGTGAACGACCCTCGGATTAACGTAAAATATTGATAATCAAAGGACGTTAACCTGGCGAGACGAACGGGGAAAGTCTAAATCCAGAATATTTTCGTATTCACACTATCTTTCCGTATCGACGAAATTTTTAACGCTCTGGTACACGTACGATACTTTACACGATTTATATACCGTACATTAGCAGCTCTCGCGGAAGTCCAATAAATGGCTTGAAGTTGATCCTCGATGTTTAATGTTGATAAAAAATGTTCAATGATCGCGTTGAGGGATCGTAGAGAAAACTTATGCCGGTTAATATATGCCGAAGTGTCACGTGTTCGTATGGCTCTTGAAAGTCGGAAGCTCTCAAGACAAGTACGAAGCTCTCCACTGAACGAATCTCCTCCCTCTCGACATGAAAAACCCCTTTTTCTGGCACGTGCCGTCAACGATTTTTTTTTTTTTTTTCATAAGCCTCAGAATTTTTTTTTTCTCTCAACCCGCAGACACGCATCCCAGTATAGTTATAGGACATATGGCAAAGCGGAAGCGCAAAAGACATCGCACGCGTTTATGCTCAACCTTCCATTGCCGGAAGTATCGTACTCGCCTAGCGTTTCATGACGTCGATTACTCTGTGACGCTCGTGTCTGTACTTCTTCACTTGCCGCCACTCGCCGAGGGGACGAAAAGTGGTGTGGCAGCTGGCACGCGCGATCACGAACACTGAAGCGTTATATCGCGTATATATACCTATGCGAGCGCTCTTCTATCTTATTTCTCTCGAGCCGTACATTCGATGTATACAGGCTGACAGGATGTACGCTATTTATCGTCCTTGTATAGGTGGATACACTTCAGACACACTTAATCAGAGTATATTGTAGCTACTCGTTAGATTGCCGGAATTTTGTCCTTTATCTTCCTCGTATTTAGCATTTCTCTTTTGCGTACATCTTTTACCCAATTGACGAATAGTTCATACGAACATATAATTACGTTAAAAACATTAAAAAAAATGTAATAAAAAAATCTTCTATGAAGTCATGCAGATGCCGAAATAATAACAATAATAACGATAATAATAATAATAAAAAAATTTTACAAAAATTAAATTTCTTATCTGCAATTTGAATTAAAAAAAAATGTTTTCTCATATTTTATTTCGATTTTTATAGAATGTTATGCCAATTTTTTAAAAAAAGTGCCCCTCTCTCTTATACCCAAAGATTTCATACAATTTTTTTTTTCTTTTTTTTTTCATCGAGCCGTTCATCGTATCGTTTATTATTCAAGATTGAGATAAATAAGTAAATAATGACGAACAATCGCGAGAATCCATAGCTTTGTTTTTTTGTAACGTTCACGAATCCCCGTAGGAAAGAGAAAGAGCGCTGTGGAGTTGCTGCAAGAGTCGAAAGCATTTTACGTCAAGAGTGAGATAGTTCTCGACCGGAAGCAAGAATTGAAGAACAGTGGCCACCTTCAAGTAGCGCCATCGACGGCTCCCGGCGCGCCGCCGAGATTATTGCGAAAATGTGGCAATCCGGTTGCCTGCAGCATGCAGCAACAGCAGATTCAACAGGTACAACAGATACAGCAACAGCAACAACCACTTCAGCAGAGTAGTCTACCTGCTCAACTGCCAAATACCGCTGTATCGCCGGGTTGCTGTTGGGCTACTTGCCGCGATCAGGATAGACGTGAGTTTCGTTATGGAGCATTTTTTTTTTTTCGCGAAATATCAAAATTTGATTAATGACCTTATCGATGTTTTTTTTTTTTTTTTTTTTTTTTTTTTTTTTTTAATTTCATTTTATAAACAATAGCCGATGGAGTTTTAAGTCCTCAACGAACACTGCCACCAGCTTTGCCCCCGAAGAGTCCCCGGTTGATACCGGTACCTCAACGACGCGCCATTTCCGGTCCCCCCGGTGCAACCGGTGGCGATCAGTTGCAAACGAAACTCCGAAGATTGCTCAACACCGACAGCAAGGAAAACGTATTTTTTCCCGACAATCCAACGAACGTATTACAATCGGTCAACGCGGTCATAGGTCGCGAGCATCCGGTCGAAAAGTTCAGATACTCGCCGGGAAGCCCGTCGGCCGGTTGCCGCGACGAGGATCGAGCTTTGGTGAGTTTATCGCGTCTGTTTTTATTTCCACTCCGATACGCATGCGTACTGCGTGTTCGGAATTAAGAATATCCTGTGCAATTCGTTTTTTTTTTTCTTCTTTCTTTCTCGATCGCGCGTAGGCATCTAAGATATTCAGAGTCCGTTTACGGACGACTAATAGCGCGTTTAAGGTACTTTACCGCTGACGATTACGAATTCATAAGACGAACCATTCGTCTGGTCAAATAAGGTGCTGTAATACAACGCGTCGAAGCGATCGCATGTCGCGATTACGCTTGCAAAGCGATTTGCTTGTAAATTTGAGTTAACATCCGATAATACGACGAAGTAACCGTGAGAATAAATCACGTGATTCAATTTTTTTATTCTTGGCATACTGTTGATCGGTTAGTTTATCGATGAAAGTAGAAAAACAAAAAAAAATCAATTGTGTTAAGATAACTAATTGAAGTAACCATAATACAAATAATAATAATAATAATAATAATAATAATAATAATAATAATAATAATATAATAATAGTAATAATAATAAATATTATTATTGCTATTATAAAAGTTTTCGAGGACAAAGTTCGACTTCGATTTTTTTTCGTATTGTCATCTTGTTTTTTTTTTTTTTTTTTTCGCAGCATTGCAATGTACCGCCGGACATAAGATTTAAATTCGGTCGAAGCAATTCGCACTCACATTCGTCCGGCAAGACGAGTAGAAAGTCAACAACATCACCGCCCACGGAGAGTGTCACCGCCGTGTGTCACAAATCTTTGCCGGATCTCCACACGAGTGCTCGTCGTCGGGCATCACTGTCGCCAAGGGCTTCAACCAAATCAACTACTAAACCTACGGGTCCGGTCGGTATTCATCACCAATCCACCGGCAATTGTCCCGACTGCGAGACGAGTTCAGATTACTCGGATCACAGCTTCAAACGGGATAACGTCTGTTATCGAAGGTAAACAAATATATTTCTTATTCCAACAATAATTGTAACGAAACTTTATACCCCAACAATTTGCGAAAGGAGCTCCGATATGATGTCTTATACTTCGGCATCGAGTTCCGAGATATAAAACTATGAAATTCGATATTCAAGGAGCTTTTTTTTTTTTATTATCTTTCGATACTGTTTCGCAGTAATGCAAGAAGATTTTTTCTCTGCGCCTATAATTATTATTAACATTATTTTAAATGAAATTCGATCTTTTTTTTTTTCATTAATACTAATGACTTCGGATTATAATTTAATCCGTAATATTTTTTTTTTTCTGTAATGATTTTTAAAAAAAATGAGGATTTTTTTTCCGACAGCTCGCGACACATCAGAAGATCATTGGGATCCGGTGGCGGAGATGCCAGCAGTGTTCTGTCGTCGGGCGGTCGCACGCAAAAATCTTCGGGTTCAAGTAAACTTAGCCACGGCGCGACGGCGAGAGACTCCGGTGGATCATCCGGTCACTGCACTCATCGCAGCGAGCCGCCGCCTAGAATACAAGTTGGTTTCATCCGACGACCTATACGTTGTATTGTAACACCGTACAAATGAGCCTCGAAGCTCCTCTGTGTTGCCGCAACTAAACTTGTCGACTTATGTATATTTTGTAGGATTGTTGGAGTCACATAAGACGCGACAGCGGTGCGTCTACTCAACATTCCACGGAGAAAGATCGATCGAGAAAAGGAAGTTACGGGAGCGGTAATTCAGCTTCGGTTGTGAGACACTTGAGTCCCGATACCGACAGCAGTAACAGCCAAACTGAATACAGCCCGACGTGCAATACGAGGTGAGAAAACCGTTAACTCTTAACTCATCGACGAAGGATTTTCGGTTTTTATACAGATAGAAAAAGTAGCGGCTATAAATATCCGTTGGCAACAGTACAGCAATATAAATTCATTATCGGTTACCGATTTCATTCTAACGATTTAGCAATTATTGCATTAATGTGCGTCCGCTTTTTCGGACAAATATGGTGTAACTTATCGCAACCGAAAAATTACGACAAATTAGAGAAAAAATTGAAAAAAAATTCCGATTATTTCTTATTATTGCGTCTCGAATTCGAAACAGAAAAAACAATTCTGAGAATTTTTTATTTCTCATGTGGCTATTATTTTATCTATAGATTGTAGTTTATGTCGCAGGGATTTCGCAAATTTGCCTGCAAATCCATCTTAATATTATCTTTTCGGAAATTTAGCAACGTAATGTTATCGATATTCGGATATTGAAAATTTTAAACAAAATTCGTGAACCGAGAATACTTCGTGAATATGTATTTGCAGAGGATAATCTATGCGATCTTTACGCTGCAGGTATTCGGATGGATGGAAAGAAGGTCGCGGCCGGCCGATATTGCGTTCAAAGTCCGACATAAGCGATCGTTACTGGCGTCATGAGAACGGAAGAAGCAAGAAAATATCCGCGCGTCCCGCGAGATCGGTGACTCAGCTTGAGAATTTCTTCGATCGTCTGGGTCTCGATCCCGAACACTACGAGTTAATTACCGAGCCAAATTCGAAAACCTCGTCTCCTGTGTTCTTCGACAGCGTAAGTTCAGTCGACTCGGCTCTCGGTCTGTATCCCTGGACGGGTAACGGTCAAACGGCAAATAGCGGACAACAGTGGCAAGCGAACAATTGCAGTACCGGTATGGGAAACGACGAGGCCAATCAGAGGGTAAGTGATCCGCCGAGTATCGTCGAGAGGAACGCGAGAATCATTAAGTGGCTCTGTCAGTGTCGCAAAGTTCAGTTCGGTTACAGTTAAACTAATGTTACAAATGTTTTTTTTTTTTAATTCTTTACGATTGTCGAACTGTGCCGTACGCGATACATCATATTTTAAGTATAGGCGATTTTTTTTTGGCTGTTTAGTTTCTCGTTATTAGCGAATTATTGTTCGATCCCAATTTCGAGCTTTTCTCATCGTTCTTAAACAATCTCATTACGATTAGCCGCCGTTTCTCAGCGGTCACGTTGGCAAGTTTCGTCACAATTTATAAATGCTCTCGTGCCATTTAGATATTTGTTTTTTTTTTTTCTGTCGCTATGATTAATATTTTGCGCGTTTGTGGATTTAAACGGTACGAATGGTTTCAACGAAGAAAAAAAATTCACGTTTAGCTGTGCGCCGATTGTACTATCGGTATATTTAGGATTTTGTAAATATACATGTAATTCAAAGGATCAGAATTGATATTTACAGTTGAAAGGAAAAAGGAAAAAAAATGGACTCTATTTTCTCGGATAATTTTGACGATTTTAGTCCCTCGGACTTAGCCGTTGCGCCGTTACTCCGTTATGCATTATAATATTTTTTTTCTTTGTTTTCTTAAGAGATATATACGTTATTCTGTTAATGTAATTAATATTATTATTGAGACTCTATTGTAGTTACTCTATACAGCTGTTATACGAGAATTTTTCCAACGTGATTAAAATTTAGGTGAAACGAACAAAAATGTTTAAATGTTAAAAGTGAAAGTTTCGATTTACAAGTATATATATATATATATATCGGTGAGTTAAAAAAAAAGACGATAAGTTGTGAAATTTTAAATTGCTCCTTATATCGAATCGTTATTCTAAAATTAATATGACTGTCTTATTGCCGCTTGGAAAAATACTCGTAAGAGATCGATAAGTTTCATTGTTACTTCATTTCGATGCGTGATATATATAACGTGAAAATATTTTGACAAATGAATTCAAAAGAAACGATGCCTTTATCTGCTGGTCTTCGCGACATCGCAAATGTGTGAAAAAAAAAAAATAACAAACGAGAAATAAATAAAAAGAAATTGAAAACAAAAGACAAACAAAAATACCAACTCAATTAGTGTTAAAAACAATAGTTTAAGACACTTTCGGGATTAATGAAATTGTACACGTAGTGAAAAAAGATAAATTATATATCTCGAGTAGTCTTTACACGTAGAAATTAATATATTGCGTGATGATTCGCGGAACTACGATCGATCTCGATTTTTGTCTCGAGATACGTAGGAAAAAAATGGATACATAAGGAATTGAAGGCGATTAATTGATAAATTTCGGTTAAATTTTGTTGCTATTTCAGTGACGGCAAACACTCACGATAACTATAGATCTCGTGCACCGAAACTCTCTCACATTTTCCGTTTTTTCTTTTTTTTATACAAATTTTTTTTCACGACCTTAAAAAAAAAACGATATGTGTAATTTATTCCTACTTAACACAAAAAAAAAAATCCTAGTCATCACGCAATAAACGCGCTTAATTCGTATTGTAATCGTACTTATACACGATGTACTTTGTAAAATCGATAACGAGATAATGTAATGGCGTTAAGAAAAAAAAAGAAGAAAAAAAAACGATAATTCGAATAGGAAGCATTTTGTTACGCCACTTTACACGCGCGATCCCGATACTTCGAATCGCACGAACGATCATTATCGAATAATATTGCTCTGTTAATTAACAGAGCCACGAAAAAAACCACTTAGAAATGTTCAATTCTCGATGGAAAATTGTCATAACACTCGTACACCTCTCTCGTTGCATAATCGGAATATATAAGGCCTTTAAAAGGACCGTTCAATCTCCGTCACTCTTGTGCACGTTAATTACCATCTTCGTGTCTCGAATATCTCGATTCAAATATCAATTAGTTACATAATTTGAAAAATTATGTACACGGCGTTCCGTAAATTGTTGTAACTGTATAAACACGAAAACAAAACAAAAACACAAAGAAAAAAAAAAAAAACAAAAAACCATCTCACCGCCATAATTCGAATCTCGTAAACTTGCAATTAAGTATTAGAATCTTAGGTTTTCGACGACGATTCGATTATTGTGACGCAAACACGAGATTGACCTGTGCTCTCGAGTACCAATGATAAAAAACAACAAAAAAAAAAAAAACGACGTAAAGTTAAATTTGACGATAATATAACGATACAACACACACTATATTCTTGTACAAAAGGGGTATTTCTCGCAAAGATATTATAATGAAGGAAAGAAAAAAAAAAAGCGAATGAAACGCTTAGCGGCGGATGCACAATTATGTATTAGATAAAGAGATTTATGAACAACATTAGCGAATATTGTAAACGTTCAATATGAATCAATAACTTGTGTTATAGACTATTCGTTTACCCGAGTGGTGAAAGTTTATCGTAAAAAAAAGAGAAAAAAGAAAAAAAAATACACCTATAGTTATAGAATTTTCGATAGTCGATCAATTAGCGTATCGTAAATCGAACTCGCGTTTTCGTCAAGTTTTTACATCAGTGTTCAAACGTGTATGGTTCGCGAGTAAACATTCGCTAAACGTACAACAACGAATGATTGTCGTCAGTATACCGGAATTGCAGAGAAAAAAAAAAAATTACTTTTTTTTTTGTCAAATAATCAATTATCTTGTGAATCGATTAATCGTTCAACCAGTACCAGATGCATTTAACGAGAGTATTGCAAGAACCATTCCTAGAAAATAATCTTCTCAAACCGCTTTATCCGAATAATAGCAAACGATTTAAATAAAAAGCTCTGACACTCCCAAATTTATATCGGATTCGCGGATGTGTATCGAGATGCATAAAATGTAACGAATGGTAGTTTGTACCATAAGGGAAAGAAAAAAACACGAGTTGCGTATGAAACACAGCAACAAGATGAAAAAAAAAGGCATTTATTAAATTGTATATTTAGCATGTTGACCAAATACCTATTAGAGAAATTTTATTGTACTTTAGAACAACGAAATCTCGTCGGCTGTTCGTTCGTAAGAGATTTAGACTTGTATTACCGCGTGGGATTGAAATTCTTCGAATCTTTGTTTCTCGTTTTACAAAAAGAAAAAAAAAAAAAAAAAAAAAAAAAAAAAAAAACAATCGAATCGTATTTTTATTACATTCTGCTGTTTCTCTGTTGACTAAAAGCAGTGAATGGCCCCCTCTCCCCGGTAGTCATCGCGTTTGCTTATTCGAAAAATGTCCTAAGTCCATTATACGGTACAAAGTCAGATATAGATAGATTTAGTTTTCAGGACACGACGCTATGTTCGTAGAAAAAAAAAACAACAAAAAAAAAAAAAACAAATAACGAAAATACCTACTTTGCACACATGCTCCGCTGTTATTTAATGTTGTTGGGCGTTTATCCGCAATTATTCAAGCTGCTTAGGTACTTTCGCAATAAGCAATCGACTGAACGACTCACTGTCATGTTACGATAGAGAATTATATGAAATATATATTATTATATATGTATAAATCATTCGGCCACATGATTCCTGTGGCTAATTTACTTAGAGCTATTTCTATACACTAATTGTGATGAGCATCCAATATTCACCGCGAGGACACAGAGAATAAAGTTTGAAAATGAAAAAACGAAAAAAAAAAAAAAAAAAAAATGACAAAAAAGAAAACAATTGCTTTTTTTATAATCTAGTCATGTAGAACACAAAATATATATATGTATTACGTTCCGGGTGACCGAAAAATATATGATTTTGTCTGTATACCACATAAGATATTGTGTTTGATTCAATAAAAAAAATATGAAATCCTATCGCCTTTTATCGATTTATCCACCAACGAATTTACTTCCGGTTCGAGTGATCGCTCGAAAGCAAGTTTGCGGTTGTTTTGCCGCGATGTACCGTAAAAAAAAAAAATTCCCGATTGAAACAGTAGAAAGCAATGGCAGTTTGTGATGTGCATCAGTAGTTACCAATAATATGTTACAACGATAAAAAATCGTGGCGTCATCAGAAAAAAAGTTAAGTGTCTCATTAATTGATTAATTGACTCGCGCGAATCACGAGATATATATGTTACTATATGTTACAGACTTCGCAAATGCATTAAACATGAAAGTTCTTGGGTGTTAGTTAAAAATGAACGAAATAATAACTCGACTACAATTCATATTAAGAAAATGGCATAATCTCTGTCTAAAGCAATAGTTCAATCTTCGAATTACATTTTGTTTAAAAGGATAAACATCGCTGAACTAACATTATTTATCAGTCGCGGCGCTTTCTCTCACCGTCTAATGTCACTTGTACACTGCACATAACGAACAATATCCGAACACTGTTGTGGTCATCGACGTAATTTTTATAATTTTGAATACGAAGAGTTTCCGGTACAGTCGCGCCACCGGAAGCGCGTTGGCGCACGTTTGAAGCTTTTGCTTTCAAACACAATATCTCGGGTAAAAGAAAATGCGTTTATGTGATTACGTGTCTCAATGCCAAACGATCTTCGGTGGCGAGCGTTGCGTGAAACTCGCGCACCCTCCCCGGATAAGCAGGCTGTGTCACAGTAGTGATGTGGAACTTTACAATATAGTTAAAATATGACGGGAATAAACATAATAACTAAGCTCACTGTTATAATAGCAGTTATTACGATCAGTTTAATATCACCATGTTATCCGACTATTTCGGACAGGCGGTTATGTTACGATCCAAAATGTTCTGGTAAATGAAGCCATACTTTATAAAAGCTCTCTGGAATTAATGTTTGACACAGCAAATCTCCGATGCTGCATTACCATATATACTCGTTAACATTTACTTCCACAAATCGCTAAAAAAATCGATGTTTTTTTTTTTTTTTTCACGAATTCTATATCGTAGTACTAATCTCATGGGCGACAACTCTAATCACCTATCCTTCCAACGATCCGGATGTTATGTCTTTCAAGACCAACGCGGAGGTAAAAGTCTTCAGCAAAGAGGCAGGCGAACGAAAAGATCTCTGGGGTGTCGAGGTGCGTAACGTTGCGTTGCATTATCTTAAAAATTACGAAAATCTCGTAACTTCCGTAGTAACGGAATTATATCAAACTATCGAACCCCCGATTACTCCAAAAATTAACTAATCGTAAGTGCAATTCATTTTTTTTCAGATAAATGGGAAGCGAGGATACGTACCGTCAAGACTTCTGAAAGAAACAAAAGTAATATATAAAACTCTGAAACACGAAGTGCCTACAGAAATTGACGTTGAAAGAATTCAGAAAAACGATTCTAAGAACATCCCAAAGAAGTTAAAAGATGTGCCAAATGTAACAGCGGAACAAGTCGCAGCGTCGACGAAGATTGATCAGGGATTAGAGAAGGTTAATGCTAATGGAATTGCCAAAAACGCATCACCGGAATCGGCGCCTGTTATCGATCAAGTATCGCCGTCTTACGAAATTCACGACGGAACTACGATACCTTTAACGCGAAACGACGAGCCTTCGGAGCCGAGTTACTCGACGCGAGTACCTCGCAACATTGCCGACGTCGGCGTACAACCGACTTTAAGCATTCATCCGAACATCGCGTCGACGGTTACCCGGAAAATGCCCGGGGATACGCTTCCGGTTGTCGATGCGCCACAGGACGCCGCGAAGTATTTGGAAGTCACGGGACAGAGGGACGATACGTTTGATGGCAAAATCGCCGGGGAGGGGATTGCCGCAACGACGACCGAGTTGCCGAATAAAGTCGTAGCGATGGACGAAACTGCGGACACGAATAACAAGGATCTTGACAATTCGCCCGAAGTTCTCGACGGGGATTTACCGTTAACCGATATCGAGGGCGTGAAGCCTCCCATTGAAGCGACGAAAGAAGCTGAAACTTCTACTAGTCAAGAGAACGTAGAAAAAACTACCGATACCTCGGATGATGGGGATGATGGAGACGAGAAGGACGACGAGGGAGACGATTCCGAGGAAGATGATGCGGAAGACGATGCTGTTGTTGAGAGTCGAGAGCCTATTGAGAGTAATAATACAGTCACAGAGCTGCTGCCTTCGGTAAAAAATGAAATTTCTCCGGCTGATAGTCAATTAGCAGCTAAGAAAGACGATTCAGTAACGGAACAGCCGACTTACGTAAAAAATGAAACTTTTCCGGCTGATAGTCAATCGGCGGACGCGAAAGACGAAGCAGTAACGGAACAGCCGCTTTCCATTGAAAATCAAACTTCTCCGACTGATAGTCAATCGGCGGGTGAGAAAGACGACGCTGTAACGGAACAGCCATTCGAAGAAAAAGAAATGAAAACCGCACCGGTTGAAACTAAACCGGAATTTGCGGCATTCGAATCGTCGGACAATAGCAAAGCGAACGAAACATTTGGTTCGGAAGTTTCTGTAGAAGACAATAACTTTGAAAAGAATGTAACTACGGATTTTACCGTTGATGATATTTCCGGAACTGCTGTTGAAGCTAACGTGACTGATGAAGTTCCTGTTGAGACCGTAGAAAAAAATGTATCAATAAATGTTGAAGACAAAGACGCGCCGATTGAGTCGAACAATGCGGGAGAAGAATCGTCACCGGAAGTGCAGAGTTTCGCTGGCATAGTAGAGGAGATTAAGACGGAACAAGTTGCTGAAGCGAAAACCGAGGAAGCGCCACCGGGTCTAAACATTATGAATCCACTTTTCAATCGTTTATCGAAGCTTCCGGCATTGATGAAGGAAGTTGTTGATAACGCCATATCGGGAGGCGCCTCTGCCGATAGCCCACCGAAAAGTGAAGAGATCGAAGAGAATGCGGAATCGGAAGCGACGAAAACGGCTGAAGAGATTTTCGACAAACAAACGAATAGTCAACCCGTAGATTTTTCTATCGATACCAATAACAATAACGATTATCAAAACGATACGGATAACTCAAATTCGGCTGAATCCGCGCAACCGGAAACTGCAACAAGCGCGGAAACAGCTCAGAGCAATGATCGCGATAAATTTGTAAATATTTCTAGCAATAGTATAGATAACGACAAGAGTACCAATGATAGCACTGCCGATAGCGTTGAGTCGCAAACGGCACAGGGATTTATGAATGAAATGCCTGCGCAGCCTGACATCTCCAAAGAAGATGAGTTTACAGGCTTTGGCCAGAGTAACGTTGCGATAGACGATACTTCGAGCTTCAATGGGTTTCCTGGCAATAGAAATTTGTTGAATGTCGGAAGTACTTTTCAGTCTGAGGAGATAGATGAATCGATCGACGAGGAGACCACTACGATTGGGACAACGTTGATGGATCAGTCGATGCCTTCGGACACTGAAAAAATATCGGAAGTCATTGCAGAAGAGAACGTTGTTGAGGCACCTGCAGAATCAGCAACTAGCGAATACGCTTCGGAGAGTATCGCTACGGAAAGTACGGAATCAACGGAAAATACCTTAAAAATGGACGAGTTTAATATTCGGAGAATTGAAGAAAATCACAATTTTCTACACGAGGTAATAAAATTATTAATTTTACATCTACAGATCGACATATCGTTTATTTTTTAATAAAACTCCGCTGACGCGTTATCTTTTTTGTTCTTTTCTCGTTTAGGAAAAAGAGGAATTTGGAGCTTCGATCCAATTCGGTGGAAAGTTTTGGGAAACTTTTTCTTACGTTGTTCTTACTGCTTTCACGACACTACTTTTTTCACTTGGATATTACTACATCGAGGTGCGTACGCGATATAATGACAGAGCAAGAAACAATAAAAGATTTTTTTTTGTAATTAATAATAATTGATTCGTTTGCAGAACACAAGACGAGACGGTCAGCTAATAGCGAAGATAAATAAACTCGAGAAGGAGCTTTTAGTTTCGAACAAAGAGTGCACGGTGCTCGACGATACTCTGAAGTCTACCAAAACTAAAGTGAGTTAATCGAAGAAAGTTGAAAGAATATTGCAACGATGCTGAAAGCGGTTTTTTTTAGTTGGACTCCATAGAAGACGAATCCTTCGGATCCAATGAAATGGTCGTGTCGCTCAAAGCCGATCTGGAAGCTTCGCAGGTAAAAAACAACAACAACGAAAATGCATTTTTTCGCTACGCAAAGTGTATTGCAACGTATTAATCTCGTCTCGTTTTTACTCAGACCGCCAAATCGGAGCTCGAAGATCAGGTTGCGATGCTGGAAAAGGAGTTAGAAAGCGCGACAGAGGCGGGTCTCGAATTGGAGCGAATGTTGCGAGAAATTCTTTCGACGAATAACGAGGACAATCCGCTCGCACAGTCGGTAGAAGATCTGCAGACGCGACTGAATGCACAGCAGGCCGCCAACGAGGCACTGACGAATGCGTTAAATCTCAAAGCTCAAGAGGTAAGCCGCATTATCGAATTCCCTCGCGACGATTTTTATCGATGTTTTGCATGCCGTTGTTATTTTTTTTTCGTTCAAGCAGCATGAGTTTGATAAAGTGGAGGTCTGTAATGGTTTATAGACGATCAATGCACTTTTTTCTTACAAAAACGAACGGCTAACTGATCAATAATTCGTTTACAGAACGAGAATTTAACTTCGGATCTCGCGTCGATGACGCAAAAGTGCGAACAACTGGAGGTCGAAGTTACTCGCGTTACCGAAGAGCTGAAACATCAAAATAGCGTGAAAAACAACATGGAGCAGACTATGTTAGAAAAAGTTGAACAACTCGAGAAACAAGTGAAAGACGTGAGAATAAATAAATATCTGACAATTAATAAATTTTTATAACGCGTTATCGTGTCGTCGAATCGTCAATATATCTATTTCGCCTTCGCAGATGTCCGTCGAACGAATTAATCTGCGCAAACAATTAAAGGGAAAGGAGATGGAGATGAAAGATTTACTCGAAGTCGTTAATCAGATGAATGTCAACAATTTAGACTTCGAGAAGTTATACAACGTCTCGAGAGTAAAAGCTGAAGCGAGTCAACTTCTCGAGGAGCGCGACGATCTTAAAATACGATTGAGCGAAGTGGAAGGCGCTCATCAATTGCTCGAAGGTACCTTTACTTTTCTTACCTTATCGTATAATTAAATTCCGAAGAAACGATTGTACAAAAGTTTTCGTCTCTTCGATTCCCATCAGAACACGTAAAACTCATTAACGAGGAAGTTTCCTCGCTGAGCGAGCAGTGCAAATTGGCGGAGAAAGCCAAGAGAGACGCCGAGACGCGGGTCGAGGTGTTATCAAACTTTTTCAAGGAAAAAGAAGCTCAGCGACAAAAGTAAGCGTGCGATACTATTTTTTTCGCGATTTTTCAATTGCTATGCGAAGATAACGATAATAATGATTGTCAAAACTATTAATTCATCAGGGAAGAGGCTGTATGGCTGCAAAAGCAGGGCGAAGTTTCGTCGACAGTCGAAAGGCTTCACACGATGCAAAATGAAATTCACAATTACAAGTAAGTGTTCGATTCATATTATGATCTAAAATAATGAATAACTCGAATTTTCTTGATTATTAATCGATTATTTCGTTGCAGACAACAGATAGAAATGTTGAAACGAGAAATTCTCGATCAAGAAAGAGAATACAAGAATCAAATCGCGAGCCTCGAGACAAAGTCTCACGAGCAATGGGTCAGCATTTACTTTTTTTTATACGAATATCGTAACATAAATATTGAAACTCGTGACGAAACGTGGATATGTATTCACAGGTAATAGCGCGACAGCACGAGCGCCGTTTGGAGGAGTCGAAAGCGGAAGCGGGTCAATTGCGAAATCGTTTGACGATGATAGAGAAAAACCTCAACGATATAGATCCGGAGGCCAAACTCCATCGTAAGTTTTATTTTAACGACTAAATTTACATTTTATTAATTTCAATATATTTTGAGTCTAAAGGGAAAAAACTCTTCGAGCAATTAAACTTTTCAACGCCGCATGTCTTTCCCGTCGTTTTCGTAAAGCAACGAAAAACATTTTTAAAAAACGCGATATGTTTAATTTAAAGAACAAAAATAACTGATTCCCGAACAGGAATGGAGGCGAATGGAGAAACAGCGACCTCTCCTCAATTATTCATAGGGGCAGAGGCGTCGAGTTCACCAATAATGTTTACCGGGTCTTCGGGGGTTCCGCTACCACCGCCTCCTTCGTATCTTTACGGTCCTCCAGTGCCTCCCTTCATGCCGCCGCCTCCACACTCTTCGTCGGGTCATCTGACTTACGATGTCGGGCAGAGACCACCTCCTCTCGGCGGTCGTTTATCCTCGCCGCCTCCTCTCCACGGCTCCGGTTCCTCCAGATACGACAATCCTCGTTCTCCACCACCGCCACTCTCTCCCTCTATGCTTCCACCTTACGGACCCCATCCTCATCGCGCCTATCCTTCTCCATTCGCAAACGATCGCATACATCCGCCTCCGCCACCGCCTCATTCCTCGATGTTGCCACCGCCTCCGGTCGCATCCTCGCATAATTGGGGCGATGACACACTGCCGCCTCTTCGTAACTCGGGTTTTCAACCTCATCAACAACATCATCGTGATCAACAGCGCGCACGCAATCACAAAGGTTTGTGCAATTTAGCGTGCAAAAAAAAAATAAAAAAAATCCGAAAGCGCGCGAGCAAAGCACGAGCAACGAGAGGGAAACACAATTGGGCGGCACTTACGATATTCTTTGCAATTCCTTCATTGTTTTTTGTTCCAATCAAATGTTTTTTATGATGTTTTTTATTATCTGTTTTTTTTTTTTTTTTTTTTTTTCGTTTATATTATTTTTATGATAAATGTTCGTCGAACATTGGCGATCGTTAATTTTTCTCATTTGCTTGATTTTTTACGGCATGCAAGGACGCAAACGCTTCTCTAAAGTGAGGCAATTTTGGAGCACTATGGAGGGCAATAATAACTCCAATTCCAAGTAGTTGAAACGCTGCCGCGTGTCAGGTTGACTAAAACAATTGTTTTTCGTATTTTATAATTGTAATCTTCGATATACGAAGTATCAGCTAATTTAACGCGGTATTTTTGTTGAGCTTTTTAGGTCAGTCGCGCATTTATTATGCTTCGAATTAGATTACAATTATTGGAGTGCCAAAATTTAGTGCTTGTCTCTCATTGATTCTGTAGCGAATTCAGCTCGCAACACAACTTTTTTGATAACTAATTCTTTTTTTTATTAATTTGCTTTTCAGGTTCCTTACACTCGTCCGGAGAATCGCTGGACAAAAACGTATAGTGGGAAGATTATAGAGATTATATGTTGTTTATTTTTCTTTCTGTCTTTTCCAATGTGTCCTGTGTACGAAGAAAAATGCAAAAGGCGATGCAACAATTCCAATGTACAGTAAATATTAGAGAAGCAGAGATATACGGTTGCGAAAAATGTAAATGTATTTACATTTCATCGGTGGATAGTAGAATCAGAACAATTTTTCTTTCTTTTTTTTTTTGATACTTTCTCATTTCATTCTCAGGCCGCGAATAACTTTGTGCCGTTTAAAAAAAGCGACGAAATAATAGAATTCTGATTAATCGAAGAGCGTCGCGAATAAACCGATAAAATATTTTCACTTGGAACGTGAAAGGGTCTGGAAGGGTCTTATTTTTTCAAACATCGAGGGACGGAGCCGTTATACGAATATAACTGTGGTTTTTGTTTTTTTTTGTTGTTGTAAAAAAAAGCTCGCGGCGAAATTGGCTGACGACAAATTTGTAGCCGATAATTCGCGAGCAAACGTTTCTACGTTAGTCTGTCCCGAAAATACAATTGTTAAATATGATTTTAATGAATTTAAATAAATTGTAATTTATTATTAGATTGTTGTTTGATTCCTTTGATCCTAACGATTTATTGTCGATGGGGAAGCCGCGCGTAAAAATTTGAGAGTATCGATATTGAAAAAATTATATTTATTTATCGTAAATTTTTAGCCATGCGGTCGAAGTATCGATAGTTCGATTAATATACACGACTTTGTTTTTTTCCTTTTTTTTTTCTTTTCTTATTATTGTACAATGATAAATAGCGTTACGATTCGCAGGCGCTGGGGTCAAGGAATGCAGTGAAATATCATTATTATTTATATAGTACAATATTTATAATATTATCAATCCCCCAGGGATACTCCTGCTATGCGTTTCTCGTTCATATTACAATGCATCGAAGAACCGACTTCTCTCGGTTCTTCAATCGTATTTCAACAACGCCCTACGGATACGGGATATTTTTTTGTTTTTTTTTCCCATCGTAAAATTAATGCGACTCGAACAATGAATATTGCAAAATAATGTGTCAGAATAATGAAAACCGGCATCCTTTAATATCATTTACGCGAGAAAAACAACGAAAAATACGAAGAAAAATATCAGCACTCCGAAAACTTTGATCATCAACCACCGATTGTTCGTCACTGATTGGAAGTATTTCAGAATTTCCGTGTGAGCAGCTTCCACGTTGAGTTCCGTGTCTTCTATGTTACTGTCTATCCTGAAAATTTCCGAATTCACAAGAAGGAAGTTAATTTCACGAATTAATCTCGGAGAAACGACGATCGCACGGATAGACGAATATAATCTTTACATAATCGAAATAAAATCGTATGAACCTTTCAACCATCTCTTCCTGTTCCTTGACCATGTGAGCGAGTTGCTGAAAAATGCCACCCAACTCGACTATCGTTGATTCTATGTTTTGCATCGTCTCAGCTCTCGATTGCACGTACGAATCCTTCGATAGAAAAATTCGTTAATTCGCGTTTTTAGTCGATATTTTTTTTTTTTTTTTTTTTGATGATTGAATTAATTGCTCACAGTGTCGTCTCGCATCGTGCGTTGCATCATCATCTGTTGTCCTGCACCAGGTTCCAGATCTATGCTAACCGAAGAACTGGAATCCTGTTCCATGAGCAAAAGTGAACCTTGTTTTCCCGACGTTACGCTGGGAGGCAGCATCCTGGATACGGATCCTTGCGTAAACTGTTCTCTCCTACTCTGCTCTTCTCTCATATTCTGTAGAATAAGAAAAATTAAAAAATTTTAAAATGCTGGAAAAAAAATATTTTTGATTCGTATTTTTTTTTTTCGATGAGAAAAAACTATTCTTACTTCGGAGCGAACTTCAAGAACACTTTTGAAATGATTAGACATATTTGCGAGTTTGGATTGCAACGTCACGACAACGGATGACGAATGCGAAGCGATATGATGCCCCTGCGAATTGCCTTCTCTCTGTTTTCTTCCTAATTCCTGTAATTTGGCTATTTGCTTATTCAGACTACTAAGATCCGTCTTTATGATATTCGTTAGTTCCTCGATCTCAATTTGTCTGTCGTTGAATATGGATTTTTTCTTGGCGACTGAAAGAAAGTTTAAAAAAAAATGTGACGTGTGCAAAATAAAAAATGAAAGAATGTTGCACTGGAGAATTTCATATTGTTTTTTTTTTTCTTACGTAATGCCAATTTTTCCAATTTCGTATAAGTGCTGGCAATATTTTTTCCAATGTTTTGAGCTATCATCATGAAGTTCGAGTAGCTCTGTATGTGACGCGCCTGACGGGGACTTCGAACCGCGGCACGAGCCGCGGTTCTTCCCTGCATAGTTCTAATTGCATTGGCAAATTCGTTGCTACGATCGCGAGACGTCATGACGACTGGTATTTGTGGTTCACGTTCTTTAGTGTCTTCCTGTTCTATTTGCGAGATTGTTGTTCCTCTCTCATTGTAATACTGATATTGTTGATTTGTTATATTTCCACTGTTGTAATCGCCGTTTGAGGTTGTTATCACGAAATCATTATCTAAATCCGAGACACCACGTCTTCTACGCGCGGGCATTGCATCCTCGTAATTATACACGTTAACACGCAACACTCGTTACAAACTTTGGTTTCTTTTTTCACGAGTCTCTTCGGTATACTTTTACTTCGAATTGTGTTGAAACGAACAATCGCGGAATTAAAGTTAACAACAGCTTGAACGAGAACAACTCCCGCATGACATTTTGTCTACAATTGTCCTCCCCACCTCGCCCTGTTCGACCGAAACATGACAACTCGACAAGTCCGAGGAACTCACGCCTATGTCATAGATCGGTATTATATTCGTAAAATTCGTGATACTCGAGAGAAAGTATAACTAATCCTCGGTGGATATGCGCGTTCGTAGGAACCCAGACAATGTGGGAATATACGAGTAACACGATGGTATCGAAAAACCGTTATAACGCGACGTGGAGAAAAAACACGGCGAATCGAATTGGTTCGACAAGCGTGTCGTCTGCTCGTTCTGTCACAACGTAGATCATTCTTTTTGTCTTGGGCGTTGTTTACGCTGTTTTTCACACGTTTATTTATATCTTTTACACGAAACAAATCGTTTTCTTAGGATAAATCGTCGACAAAATTATGGCGGAAATCGAATGGCCGTGGCAATACAGCTTTCCACCCTTTTTCACGTAAGTTTCGGTATTTCCATAACCCACATTGTTATTATTTTGTTTCTCAAGAATTCGATCGATATTTATCCATCAAAAAGCATTCTTCCATTTTTTTTTTCTACTAATCAAATTCCCTGATAACTCAAAATAATCCACTAAAAAAATAATCGCGAAAGTAGATTACTTATCGATGTTTTAATATCAATTTTTTAAATCTATCAATCGCAGTCTTCAGCCGCATGCGGAAACGAAAGCCAAACAATTGTCCGCATGGAAGAATTTGGTACTCGACTACTTCAAGGCGACGAAGGAGGCGACGGTGGATATCAGAGAAATTCATGCGAGTCCCTTGTTCAATAATACTGCTATCAAAAGTATCCTTTTTATTGTTGCTGCAGAAAAAATTAACTAAAAAAGTTTGCGTCAAAAAATAATTCCTGGAAATGTTGGTTTTGGAGCGTTGGATAAATTCCTTATTTTGCTGTGACTAGGAAAGTTATCGCCTGAAGTAGTTTCATTGATACTTGAAGATTTGTCAAAGTCAGGCAATGCCTGTGCTCTGGATAAGACGAAACAGAGATGGTTAGTCTATTGGCACACGCTGGAGGAGTGGGCAGACATGATATACAGCTGGGTGCAAGACAAAGGTCTTGTGGGGTCGGTGTGCACTTTATTCGAATTGGTAGAAGGTGAAGATACAGTGGATCAAGGTAACTCCCGTTTGCCGCATTTCTTTTTTTTTTTACGAAGTTTTTTGTTGCATTGAAATAACGTTTAACTTCAATTTTTCCAGAGTTTCATGGTCTCGACAACGAAGTGTTGATAAGGTCATTGAAAATCCTTGAAGTCGACGGCAAAGCGGAGCTCATTATGTTCGACGATAATCAGGGTGTCAAGTTCTTCTAATTGTAAGTCAGCGCCAACAATCGCAACTTTTATTTCTTTTTCACGTTAACCATTCGTAAGAAAAAAAGAAAAAAAAA
This sequence comes from Buathra laborator, assembly GCA_934046635.1. NCBI lineage: Eukaryota > Metazoa > Arthropoda > Insecta > Hymenoptera > Ichneumonidae > Buathra > Buathra laborator. Next base: position 18,512,026 of record OW203892.1, read on the forward strand.
ACAAACAATTCTTATCGTTCTTTGTAATATATATTATTTGCATTGGGTAGATACGAGAAATATGCGTTTTAGCTAACGAATACGATAAAGCAGGAAGAGAAAAACAATTCAATGAATCATTAACACGTTTAAGATACGCATCCCGATTATTATCGATCTCTGGAATATTAATTAATAAATATTCAGCGGGATAATTACAAAGTTGTGATTTGCTACAGAGTTGTTGGCATTTGATCATTGAACAGAGGGGAACACATATTATGTACATTTTTTTTAAATATACACGTATATCGGCGTTATATTTATATTTCTATATAAAATTGACTTGAGCCATAAAGCAGCTTTGGTGATATTATTAATTATCCACCTTCGATTGCATCACACAGTATTTATGGCGCACGATAAAATAATATTTAAAGGTACAATCGGCACTGGGAAACATTCGTTATATCTCTATCTTCGACACATTAAGAAAGATATTTGGGGTTTTTTTTTGCCATTTTTTTTTTTTCATAATTTCTTCTATTAAAAAATCACCGCGTTTTAACGTTTCGCAGAATACACGAATGAGTATTTGGCCCGTTTGGCTTACACGATTATTACACAGTAATACGTTAATTATTCGCCGGCTTTTACGGATTCGTCATGTTTTTGTTTTGTTTTCGTAACGATATCGGAGATTGAAACGCCAAAGAGAACAATACGAATTTCTCAGCTTTCGAACATCCGTTCGCTATCGGATACGCGTTACGCACTTTTTTTTTTGTTAAGTTCGAGTTTCACGATAAATTATCGCGCATTTCGAAGAACGATCTCTATGAATCGGCTTTTCGCAGATGCGCGAGTTCGACAGCTTCTTCGAGTTCTCGTCCCGTTTCATCGTCGAGCTCTCCTCGGCTCATGTGTTCGATTATGCAAGCGCCCAGTGCGTCGCACATAACGTTTATCGTTGTCCTGAATCGATCCCTGATTAAGATAGCAAAAAAAAACAAAATTCAACAATGAATCACAAGATAATTGTATGGTAATCATATGATCGATAATGCATCGTCGGAAATGCACTTACAAGAGCCAGTCGACCGCTATGATGAGCGAAACATCTCTGGCCGGTAGATTGACAGTGTTCAACACCATTACCATTGTCACAAGACCCGCTTGTGGAATTCCAGCTGCTCCTATGCTTGCAGCTGTTGCCGTAAGACTGAGGAGAAGAAAAAGAAAGTGGAATTAACATTCGTATATTCTCGCGATGCAATGCGTTTTCTTGAAACAGGTGTATCCCTTAGTAGGTCACGGAAACTGCGCTTTAGCATTAAAAGTATTTTTTTTTTTTAGACGCGCAAAAGATCGATAAAATTGAATCGAAGTAAAGAAATTACCTGACACTGATAATTTGACTGAAGCTGAGATCAATGCCTCGAACTTGAGCGATGAAAATAGCGGCCACAGCTTCGTAAAGCGCCGTACCATCCATATTAATCGTCGCGCCGATCGGTACGACGAATCTCGTGATGCGAGGATCGTTTCCCATGCCATCCAAACATTGAAGTGTTATCGGCAATGTGGCGGAACTGTAAATTAAAAGTAACAGAGTTATTTAAAACGTATTTCGTTAATTGTCGAGTTAATTAGATATCTAAATACCTTGACGCAGTTCCGAAAGCTGTTACCATAACTTGACTGAGCTGACCGATTACTCTGAAGGGCAGTGTCCTCGTGCATATGTAATAAATGACCGTTAGGGTACCAAATCCGTGTATAAAGAGACCGAGTAATACGGTTATGAAGTAAAGACCCAGTCGTCCGACTAGCGTTCCAAAATCGTTGATCTCGAGAAGACTCGCGGCGACGAGGAACGTTACTCCTATCGGCGACAACCTGAAAAAAATTGATAATGAAATTAGTATATGAAAATGATAATCGATGGAATATATTGTGAGTCAACTAATGGCGATCAATCGGTTATAAATATTCTTACCAGATAACCCAATTAGTGATTATCATCATAGCGTCGGAGAGAGCATTGAAAAAGTCCAATAGAGGTTTTCCCGATTCGCCCATTTTTCCAACGGTTATCCCGAGAACGATACCGAATATAACCATTCCAAGGGTATTCGTTCCATCGCCCCATGCATGAGAGATTTTCCACGAGTATAAATCCCTATTGTCTATAATAAAATAAAATGTTCACTTCTTAAATTGCACGTTAGTAGAAAAAAAAACGCAGAAATCATAGTTAATTTTTTTTCTAAAAAATTTCATAGGAATTTTTACAAAAGTTGTTTATGAAATAAATTTAGACTCATCATGAAAGAAATTGATGTACAAATATTTATACAAGTTAATTAATTATACGGATCTACGATACGAGAGACATTGCCGCTTTCATTTCAGTTTCTTTAATGTTTCCGGTACGCGTGAGAGATGCCCTTTGAGATATCAATCGCGATAACCCGCAATTATCTTGCGACGAAAGTGCGGCTTTCGCAAGTAACGCGCGATAATTAACCGGCGCGTGAGACAACTAATGTAGTCAAATAATTTCGGACGACGGATAAAAAAAATATACGCCCGTCGATTTCGCGAGGCTTCAAAATAAATCGGTTTATTGATTATGAAAGAAATTTAATTAAATTGAAACTAAATAAAGTTTTTAAAAATAAATAAATAAAAAGGTATTAAATATCCAAATTAAACTCACCGTCGTCATTTGTTCCGTTTAGGGTATCATTAAGGACCTCGACTACCGTACGGCTTGCGCGGGAGAGTGCCGACTCCGTGTCATCAGTTCCATTAATCGCCTCTTCTATGACATCCTTGTTTTCAGGTTCAATCAGAACCGTTTTATACTGAAAAAGAAAACAAGAGGTTTATATTCGATTCCTAAACGAATTATATTCGATTCCTAAACGATTTATATCCGATTGCTAAACGATTTATATTCGATTCCCAAACGATTTATATTCGATTCCTAAATGATTTATAATCGATTTCTAAACTATTTAGTTTCGATACCCAACAAATTCTAAATGTTTATAACCGTATCGAATCGTTATCATAATTTGCAAAAAAAATAAATAAAAAAAATACTAAACGACGCTGGTATCAGATCACTATGCCTTCTTTCATCAGAAACAAACGTAAATCTTTGCCGAGTATCAGCGGAGAGGCGAATGTCGACGATAACGCGTTAGAAATATATGCAGATTTCGCCGGATCGTTATCAGCTTCAAAGCGAACGACACAGAGAAAGGACGGCGCGCGCGTTTGCTCGCGGAAAATTTCACTATATAATTCGCTGATTATGAAAGATTTACTCACTTGCTGTATACACGCCTGAACGAGATTGGGAGGAAAAATATTTCTGAAAAGCGTGATGAAAATTAATGATTAGCGATCAATCGACAAAAATTCGTAATATAATTTGCATTTTTCTTTTTTTTTTTTAATCTATTTCGCAACTATAATAAACTGAGTGACAAAGTTCAGTAACAAAAATTTACGATATAATAAAAAAGATAAGTCAACTTTAGAGACTTTAGCAATGATCGTTAACTATCGTAATCGATTTATATAGATACCTTATAAGATCGAGTATCGTGTCGGCAGTGGTAGAATTTCTCTGTGGCACTTTATCCTCGTCTACTCTTAAATTTTTGTCCGAACCGACACCGGGACGAATTGTAGTCACAAGTATGATGCCGAGTATCACAGCCGTTATAGTTGTCGTACCGTAATAATATATCGATCGCGCGCCGATTTTTCCTACGAAAAAGAAAAAAAAATTCGTCGCTTTATTTCAGCAAACAGACTGCATATATTCATTAATCAAACGATATATCGATAATACAAATATACAGAGAAAAAAAATCGGTTGAAATTACTAAATCAGTCCTCGCGGGTGACGAAACAAAAAATCGGTTGTTTAAAAAAAAAATTCTATTTTTACTATTTTTTGATGATTTACCGATTTTTTTTCGCAGTATATGATAGGGAAAAAAAATCGGTTGCTTAAAAAAAATAATTTTCTATTTCTACTATTTTTTGTTGATTTACCGATTTTTTTTTTTTTTTGCTATATGTATATCTATATATATAATATATATATATATTATACATATATCGATTATAAAATCGAGATTTTCGTAATCTTCAACTCACCGGACAATCCGAGATCCAAATTGCCGATAGCGCTGACGATGCTCGCCAATATGAGCGGCAAGATTAAGGCTTTCAACATATTGAGGAAAACCTCACCGGGAAAATTGATATACATTATTTCACGTTTGGTCCATTCGCCGGGTTCTTTGCTCGCCCTGAGAATAAATCCGAGAGCAACACCGCCGAATACACCGATGACCGTCATCATCGTCAATAAATTTTCGGACACGCAACTCTTCCATCTTTTGGGACGCGCCATCGTTGATCGAGTATTGAAAAAAAAAAATCACTCCTTCTGAATAATTCTGCAAAAAAAAACGGAGTTTACAGAATTTTTTTAATCGAATTTATGATATAAAACATCGCAACGCTTGTCGATATAATTGGTGAATAAATTGCATTCGCGTATCCGTCCGAAATCGGTTATGAGTCTCGGAAGAGATAGCGAGTGATTATAAAGGGTGTTACGTATATCGAATATGATGTACGATGCCGGCAAACTGTTAGACGCTCTTATTGGTCACCCTAAAAAGTGGGACGCCGCTTGATCTTCACGAAAGCCGCGTCTGTCTCGCCCACGGGATTGCATATATATATATGTATATTAATTCCCCATTGGGCGCACACTTTCTACGTGTACTCGAGTTTATAAGAAAGCGTCGAGTCGCAGATTACTACCGAGTTGCATCCAATAATGCGTTCACACTGTCATTAAACTATTACAGTTAAGTATCCACACACTGCACGTTATTAGAGATACAGCGTTATGGCTGCGCGCGTCGTGTTTGCTGATAGGTACGACAAGAGAGCTGACGAGTACTCTGATAAATCTTCGCAGACGATAAACAAAGTGATTGCGAATTATTTGCGATAGCGGTTGACCGAATTTTGCATACGTATTTTCGCGTGTCTCACACAACAATCGGATGAAAATAACATCGAAAAATGGGTCAAGAATACACGAACCAATGTATCAAATAACAGCATCTCTTTGCTCTTCGGTTAATTAAAATTATTTACACTTTAATGTGCGATACTCGTTCGGAGATGAATTTGCATAGAAGGTAAACAAAGTGTGTGGAAATTGCGTATTTGTCGCGGGGAATCCCAATTATCGTGTCTCGAGACAACAGTACAGCCGATAAAAATAGTGCCGAAAAAAAAGATCGATAATATTGGAACCAATTAGCAGGAGTGTTTTTATTCTTAGGATAATAAAATATATTCGTACTGTACAGCGATGTGCGAGGGACGTTCGGGGAAAAATCTGTTCAGATGGTAAACAAAGTGTACGGGAATTCCGTTTCTAAGACGGGGAATCTCGAAGGTTTCGCACGTGTCGACTCCCACGAAAACAACAACATAACAGGGTGGAAAAATAGTTCGATCACTTTAGCACCGTTTTTCTTATCTCGAAACAACGAAAATCCTCTAAAGCTTCATCGTTCCTCGACTATACGACAAATGACAAATTAATTACTTCGAGGAAACTTTGAGTGGATTTTAATGATATAAAAAACACAATCAACGATGTTCATCAATCTCGGATGCTATGTGGCGAATGAACGACGTAATTTTTTTTTTTTACAATGAAACGAAGGTAGTGCGCGATTTTAAATGAAAGTTGTTTCATACTCGCTTTGCAAGGCTCTTCGCAGGATACGGTTATAATCGTCGTACTTATCCTCAGCGAAGCATAAACCAACGTAACTAACATTCTTGCATAGGTGGTATTTACGAGAATTTAACATTTGCGACAATACCGAATTTTTTTTTTAAATGTCGTTATTCGTACGGTAAACAATTTTCGATCGAAGAGAAATTTAATTTCTTGTTAGCGATCAGCCGCGTTATCGTGTAGATCGAAAAAATCGATAAATCGATTAAAAAAACGGTCGTGACGGGTTTGTAAACAAAGGATTTCGTGTCTATCGCGATCCGGCTGTAGTGTTTTTATTTTTTACATCTATTTTTAGTTAAAAAATAAAATGAGTACTCCGTGTCCAATTGGGACGTAAGTCAGAATTATACAACGGATTATATCGCGTTGTGAATCATTAGGAAAAGTATTTATGTTATAATTGTATACCAGCGAGAATCGACACGTTACAGTGTTGTGTCCAACACTCTACCCGCTGCGTTCGACTGTCAGTCACAGCTCGTGGTTTCGCGAATACAAACAATGCGAAAAACAAGAAAAGACAGAAAAAAAACAACAAAGGACGAGCATAGCTACACGATCGTAAAAAAACACGTTCGCACTCCTCGCTGTCCGAACCGGCGCGCGCGCGACTTGCGTGTTGTCGATTGAATACCGATAGACAATGATAATAATTCGAAGAAACAAAAAAAAAAAAGAAAATAAAAATGCACATTTTACTCACTGATTCGAGTCGCGTCGTTCGCGAATCGATAGATCCTTTGGATTATTTGAGATCGCGGTTATTTTTTCGTGTTTGTGTGTTTGGCGATGTGGGAACAATCGGCACTCGTCTGATAAAGTTGCGTGCACCGAAAAAATATTAATCGAAGAGAGTTCTCTCCACGACGGCGTACCCGCTTACGAGGCTGTTGCTCTCGAACTGGTTGAGAGTGTGAATCAACGATCGAGCAAAGCAAGCCAGTTGCCGCGCGCGGAGTTAGTCCTTCTCCTTCTTCGTGAATCGCGGGGGACCGCGAAAGCGGCCGGTTTCTACTATCGCGAACAGTGTGCAGACTCCCGAGTACTGTGATCCGTACTTGCGTACGGCATATTGAGAGACTGTAGTATACACGGGTTAGTGTACAGGGAGGGGAGACGATTATCACGACTTGAAAAACTTTATTGTAATCGTTGAAACAAAAAACGAAATTTTATCTGAATTTCGTTCATTTTTAATTGGTTTTTTTTTCGAATCGACAATTGGGGTGTGAATAATAGTTTCCGAATGTCAAGACGTCATTTTTATTGGTTATGATAACGTAGAACATTTTTTAAGTCACCCTGTATGCAACTTACGCTAAGGGAATTTGCAGATCTCGGTATATCTGGCGCGCATGCGCATTAGGTGTTGGGAAAAGGAACGCGGTAACGGAGAATACATGTATTATGTATTATGTACATTTAGCATATAAGGCCCTTGGAAGAATCAACGGGGACGCGTTGACCGACGAGTCCAGATAAAGACCATTGATCTAATATTGAAAGTTTTCGGCAAGTATCATTAGCAACTAATGAATTTTAATTTAATAATAGAAGACCCGAAATCGTAAAAAAAAAAGATCGATGCTATTATGGAATCTCAAGAGTCCTCGATAATCGCTATCTCTCGCATTGTTATTTGTATTAATACCTTATCGCTTTCTATTCGTGGTTTGCTTATCGCCTGTTTATCGAAAATCTGTCCCGTTCGCAAGATCGTATTTCTTTCCATAATTTTAACAATAGTTAAATAAAAAGACGAAAAAAATGTTGTAAAGTAGTATTCGTTGGATCTGTTTGAAAACGGAGCGGAAGTAAGGTGATAAGATAGGTTCGTTTTGCTGAACCAAATTAATAATAACATCATTGAATTCGGAAGGAAACATTTTTTTAATAAAGTTTTAATCAAATTTCCAGTGGAAACTCACTCTGCGCGCGTAAAAAAGCACGTGCTTCATTGCTTTTCTTTTTTTTTTGCAATTTTGACCTCCGCGTAATAGGATTAATGAAAACGAATTGTAAACCAGAATTGTCTGGACGAATTCTGTGTCACAATTTTCTTTTTATTACTATTTTTCACGTTGATATAGTACCCTCGTATTCTATTTCATACATTTTTCCGGTCGGCGTCGAGCGCGAATCTTGCGAAACGGATCAGCGCGTATTCCGCAGATCACCACGTGCCGCTTAGATCTGACGGGGCACCCAAGGTGAGCGCGCGTTCCGCTCGACCGCGCCTCGACTTTCGGCTATTCGCGCACCCTCACTCGCTCTATGCTTGCTGATCATAGTATAATACATTTTTTTTTACTTACCATAGGCAGCTAATTATATTCGAAGACGGCTGCGCCTCCCAATCTGTCGCACTACAAATATATTCGTAGGATTAACCAAGTAGAACTCTGGCATTTTTCTACTATCACATATATACGCAAAATGTTATCAATGTATTTTGCAGCTTGACGAAACTCTTTCATCGCGTCTTCTTTTTTTTTGCGCTATTTACGACTTCCTGTTCTATAAATCAGTACATTGCAGTCTTCGCTATGGTATCATTTTTTCGGCAGTTAAGAATAATAATCGCAAAAAAAACATTGCCCTTCTGTTAGATCGCCGTTTTAACAATTGGCTTTGAGGTTAATAAGAAAATCACGCGTTCAATAATGAAGATACATCATGCGCGCTAAAGTGACAAAATTCTATCGTTTTTTCAGTGAACTCCGCGATTTCTACGGTCTGTTAATCAGCGTGAAAATTATACGATAAGACCATGTGTCTCGTGTATTCTTATCGTGTAATTTTAATCATTAAGACGTTTAGATAATGTCGATATACAATACGCGAAGTGGATTGCATAAATTTATAACTCGATTTTTTTCGGAATTATATTACTCGTAATTTAACATTCGCCCGGAGTTTAATAATATTTGCCGTTACCGAGGAATATGCATTTTCTGCCTGCGTATTCTAATACATTCAGTCAATAAAGACATTTTCCCGAGAAAGACGATGCGAAATGGATTGTAGAAGAAAAAAAAAAGAAAATATTCAATATAAACGTGACATCAGTACGCATCTTTATTCAGAAACGTGTTTCGAGCTCTCGCCGCTATTGAGGGGATCTTTAACGATCCCAAGAGTCATTCAGTGAAGTTTCACACATTCGCATCGCACAAATCGTATGCTGTTAATATTTTCGTGTGCGTAATTGCCATATGGAGTGGCAACATTTTTTTTTTCCCTTGCGATCTTTCGACTCCATGCTGGTCGTCGTTTTGCTGGTATTATGCGTGATGTTTCGCAACGTTTTTATATTTCTGTACTGGTAATATCGTCCCCTCGGGTGTACGAATGATAAAAAAAAAAGAAATAATGAAAGTAAGATTGGAGACCACGGTCGCGTTTCGTACATGTAATACACGTATTTACGTACTTTTGTATTAAACTATACGTGCGTCATGCGTTACTGACGCTCTAATTTATTCATAACTCGTTTAAATTAATGTGGGAGATCCCCATAACGCTTTTCCTCAACTGGATCATTCGCATTGCGTTTCTCGTCTGTTTACGCGCGTGTCCGGTGACGCAATTTATTTGTTTAATTAATTAGTTGGAGGTCGACGATGCCGAGTTTTTTTTTTTTTTTTTTTTTTTCGTTATTAAATTCCTGTCTAATTTTCAACGCATCGACGCGCCGTTCGAGATATGTAGGTTCAGTATCACGGGCGACAGGAAATATCGTAGCCTTACTTTACATATAACTCGCCACGACTAGTCGCATCCGAAACTATACGCTATAAGCTTTACAAGTCTCGTGTTACCAATTATTTTTTCCTCGAATTCATCAGCCGACTTACTCGATACTCACCATTCCGGAAACAGAAAACTTAAAACTAATCGGTATTATAAACGTAATAAACAACGATCGATCATTTATGCGCATAATTATGAAAGTTACGCTCTTTTGTTGTCGAAGTCGTATGCGCAGAGTGGAGTGAAGAGTTAATTAGTATTCAACGATCATCTCCTCAGTTCGCTAGTCATCGAGCGTGAAGTTCCGCGCTCCGAGTTTGGATTGAATAGTCGAACACGATGTGATCGGTACGTGAGATGAGTGAAATCGATACACGCACACACGTATATTTATAGGTTATACCTGTAGAGTCGAACTTATTGTGATGAGGAAGCGAAGGTGAAAAATCTCGATATCTGGTGTATTCCAGTTATCCAACGTAATTTGTAAGTGAAATCAATAATTAACTCCTTATCTACGGAGGACGTAAATATACGGCCGCGAATTTTTCGATCCGTCGTTACCTTCAATTGCTCCGTTTAATTATAAAAAATCGCGAAAAAAATCTGAAAAAATTTGTAAAATAACGTCGAACTGTTGGTTTTTCGATGTTTCAAAGAGATTTGTTTTACGCTTTCGCGTATTGTTATTACGAGTAAACGAAATTAGCGTTCTACTTGGCCGGTAAAAAGGCTCCCGTACGTGAGGGGTTAATATTATTTATCACAGATTCTACGATATTTCGTAATAAACAAAACGATTTAAAATGATTCGATAAGAAATATGAAATGTGAATATGAGACGATATGGATGTATTCCCATGTTGTATAATCGATGCGAATACGTTTTGCCGGATACCGTTATGTTTTAATTCGACGAATTACCGACTTCCCGAATTTATACTACGAGAGGCCTTGGAAGTCAATCTACCGATAGTCCGTGAGAAAAAAAAACGCGATGGAGCGAAAGAGTCGAATCGCCGACGGATAATTAATTCAGCGTGGGTACATAAAGGAAAAAAATATTATTCTTGAGACCTGAGCGTTGAGTGAATGAGCGAAACTTTTTTTTTTTTTTTTTTTTTCGTAGAACCAGAAAATCACATCTTTATTGGTTCCCTATAACAAAATTAACAATATTTTTGAATGTCAGTTGTTCGAAGCGCAGATTCGTACGCTTACGAGTTTCACTGACCTTACGTTTGTAAATGATCCACATTATTATGTTTCTTGTGAGATTTTTTGTTTTTTTTACTTGTTACCCTTAAAACTAAACTTAGAATCGTTAGGCATATTAATAGTGGTATACATAGACTATGCGACATTAAACGACGATGCCGATACGACTTATGTGGATTTACGTACTAAAATTTTTTTTTGTACATATGCATTTTTTTTTCTTCTTTTTTTTTGTTTTCTTTTTAGGAATGAAAGTTTGTTCATAAATATAATTAATAAGACAACGAGGCAATCTCCGTAAATCTTAGTACTACGTAGACAAAAAAAAAATTAGTCGGCGAATTCGTACCGCCTATCGAGACGATAGATCATAATTTCTTTTCACTTCTCTTTCTGATGCTCACACGCGTCGAACGAATACGCTGATAGCGAGATAAATGGCGATACATCTGACGGCGAGAATTAGTTATTTTCCCACTGTCGAGTTTATCACACGGGGAGAGTACGGTGACGCGCGGCATTATCTCGTTTTTCGTGTCAAAGTCTGCGGACTTATTGGAGGACGTGGGTGTTTCCAGCCGCGTCTCTCGCAAGGCACACACTGGTAATTGTAACTCTTAAGAGTAGAGATTTATTTCTTTCCGATATTATAAATACAATTTGTTTTTTTATCTCATCGTTAAAAAAAAAAAAAGATTACGAAACTAAAGTTATTAAAGATGAGTTGACAGAGTTCGTATTTTCTCGTAAGAGTATCAACGAGATGAAACGACTTTTCGTGGTAAAAAAAAAAAAAAAAAAATACACTTTTTTAGTAGAAAAATATTAATAATAATAATACCACATACGAAGAGGGGTTTTTTTTTTGTTCGTTTGAGTTCGCGTAAAAATATTTTTTTTCGCGTTTTGTTCCATTAGAAAACCGTAGAAAAAATGAGATTATTAAGAACTAAGCACTTTATAGACATATGTACAAAATATTTCATCGACCTTAGAATTAACGCACACAAGGGGGGGGAATACGGCATCGAGTTCGAAGAACTCAGCGAGTAAAATTTCCGTTTTTTTTTTGCAGCTGTTTTACCGTTCGAACCCGCTGATCGAGAATGTGCTACGACTCCGGGATCCGTTTAATTTATGCTTTTTTTTTTTTTTTACGATTTTCATAGTAATCAATACTACGAAAAATCTCGTTATTATGCTATTCTTTGTTGGTGGCAGAAAAAAAAAAATCTGCTATTGTAAACCAAGAGAATAATTCTTAAAATTACGGGTTTTACTGTGATGATTTATCTTCGCGTTTCCCGAATCCCATCCCTCTCTTTCAGGTCACTGAGCTCTTCCACAGAAATTAACAATGTTTCTCAATCCAAAGCGTTGATCGTTTGCTTTGGATTCTCTGCCGTGACGCAGTTTTACTTTTCAGGCGGCGGAGAAGTGATTTTCCTCTTAAAGAGCAAAATGTGGGGTTCTGAAATTATATTTTATTTGGAGTTTAATAACTCGTCGAAAAATGACTGCATCTTTTGCGGCGAACGGACGCGATTGTTAATTCTCACATTCGCTCTCTGCTTTCTTTCTTAATTGACGTAAATAAAAAAAAATAAAAAATTGAGTATCTTACCGGGCTGATGAGTCATGTAATGCACCCAACCCTGACTCTGCTGCACTCCGAGATCTCTCCATTCTTGTTCCGACATCAGATGAGTCTTTGGCACCAATTTCGCCAAATCCTGCGGCAGAACGACGTGTCTGAAAGAAACAATGAGAAAAAAAAATGAATTAACCAAATTTCATAACGATTTGAAAAAATGTTGCCGAGCCGCAAGTATTTCTTCCAGCATTTTCAAAAACGTACGCTCAATGCTGTTAATTTCCATTAGTGAGAAAATATTTTCTGCTTTCCAAATATTGTAGTGTAAATAACGACTTATTTGAGGTAACATTTTTTTGATCTTCGTCGTCGAAATTCGTGTCAATGCGATTTGTCGAATATCGTTTTTCATGAATCTCCAAAAAGATGTACCAAAATGCCATGCCGAACCGGCCATTTAAATGGCCGTACGCTATACGCATGCGAGAGACAAAGGTTTACAAACGAGTTTTTTCAAAGAAAATTGCTTCGAATTCATCGTCAAACGCGTATATCGACGAGATCGAAGATCGCGTTGACAAAAAACGATAAAGCAACGTTCAAAAACAGTAATTATTACGAGATTTATCATTAATGCCATGCAGCGGAGTAGCAAACAAAAGGAACAGCTTGAAGCCGAAGATGTGAGAATTAACCAAGAAAAAAATACCTTTACCTGTACTCATATTTGTCGTCGTAATACTTTTCCGAATAATAGATCGACATCGTGCTTCAATGACGCTCGTTATCGCGAAGCTCGTTTCACCAAGGCACCGAAAAATCTATTTTCACAAGGATTAATCAATATATTTCGTTTATTCACGGAATAAATTCGTTGAGAAATTTTTTTTTTTGTCTACAAATTTCTGTCGCTCGACGGCGTATACGCGGCCTATCACGGGCTATGCTGTCGGATTTGAAAGTTAACGGATGTAGTTGTGCCGCGTTGGTGGGGATGACGATGGAAATGTTGAACGACTGTATCGTCAATGAATTATCGTTGTTTCGATTCCAGACAACGTTTTTAATCACACAAATATTTGTATTTTTAATAAAAAATAATTACCGATAAAGAATTTTAACGATTCAGAAGTTATTTGATTATCGCGTCTAATATGTGGACCGGTTATTGACGAAGTTCAAAGAAATCAGCTGTGTTTGGCATCCAATATGGCAGTTTCGAGTCCGGAACTCGACCGTTTAATCACGTTTGCTTCTTTCGTGCCTAAAAACCGTTTTCGAGGTTATGTCAAAACGCTAGAATAACGATTACTTTCGTATTAATTTTACCCAAATCAATTCGCAATGGAGCGACACTCGAGGAGGGAGGATTACGACAAATCGCGATCAAATGACAGAAGTCGTCATCGCGACGACAAGAGTTCGAGACACAAGAAACACGAGAGCGACAGATCGTCAAGTTGTTCGAAAAACAAGCACAGAGAGCCCAAAAAGTCTAAAGAATCGAGGAAAAAATCCAAACGTAAAGATCCCTCACCATCCCGATCGCACAAGAAATCGTCCAAGCATCGTAAAAGGTAAGTCGTATAAAAAACAAAAACATCGCGGCCCCCGGTATAAAAAATACTTTTGAAGTAACAATTTCTCCAATTGTAGATCTTCCTCCTCGTCCGAGTCTTCCCGCGATTCTTCTTCGTCCTCCGGTTCATCAGGCTCTTCCACCAATTCAACGAAACTTCTGGAAAAACTTCAGAAACAACGTCAAAAACAGATAGAGGATCGTCGTCAACAGAAGGAATTGATGAAAGCAACAGAAACACCGGAGGAGAAGCGTCTGCGTCGATTGAGGAAAAAGGAAATGAAGGAGCGCAAGAGAAAGGAAAGAATGGGTTGGGACAACGATTATCTCCATTACACAAACACGGATAATCCTTTCGGCGACGGAAATCTCTTATCTACGTTTGTTTGGCCCAAAAAATTGGAGAAAGAAGGTCTCCTGGGTGTGGGGCGCGAGGTATTGGAGCAGAGAAACCGTTACAGACAAGAGGAGAATAAGAGAGAATTGGAGAAAGTAAAAAAACGTAGACAGGAACGCGAGAGGGAGAGGCAGCAGCGAGAAGAAGAGATGACAATGTTGCAACGCGGCAAGGAAGCTGCGCAATTGGAGCAATGGGCCCGGCAAGAGGATCAATTTCATTTGGAACAGGCGAGACTCAGATCTCGCATAAGGATACAAGATGGCAGGGCTAAGCCTATCGATCTTTTGGCTAAATACATCAGTGCAGAGGAAGAAGTTGACGCCGTTGAGATGCACGAACCATATACTTATCTCAGAGGCTTAAACGTCAAGGATTTGGAGGATCTTATAGAGGATATAAACGTCTACAAGGAATTGGAACGCGGGAAAAATCTCGATTATTGGAACGACATCACAGTCATCGTTGAGGACGAATTACACAAATTGCGGAAGTTGGAGAGATCCGAATACGAAGTTGGTACGAAAATTAAGGTTTTTTTTTTTTTTTTTTTTTTTTTTTTTTCGAAAGTTGCAGATCATTGCGAAGGACCATTTGATAATACTTTTGATGATTTGTTTTTCAGCGGTCGGTCGCCGAGAAGGTATTCACGAATCCGTAGCGAAAGATGTAACGGCAATTTTCAAGGGAAAAACTGCCGCTCAGCTTGAAGCTCTGCAGATGTCGATCGAAGCTAAGATAACCGGGAAACCGGAAGGCGTCGACATCGGCTATTGGGAAAGTCTTTTGTCGCAATTGAAAGGTAAATTTTCTATCTTTGTTTTTTCTAATCCACTCAATTAATTTATATCTGCATTTGTTTACGTGTTCTTACTTTTCACAAAAATGCCGTTCAGATAAAAAAAATTATTTGTAGTATACGTAAACATACGAAAAAAAAAGTAAAAATACAGTATAAAATCCGGTAATAGAATATGAAATAAGAGGAAAAAATTAAAGTAATGATAGTGATGATAGTAATCGCAAAAACAGCAAAGAATAACCAGAAAAATAATGCTTTCTTCCGGAGCTTAAAACACGAGTACCAAGTCACCTCTTGATTTAAATATATTGCAGCACACATGGCGAGAGCTCGTTTACGGGATCGGCATCAAGAGAATCTGCGGAAGAAACTCGAGGTTCTAATTGCCGAACAGGGCGTAGCGAGAAGCGAGAGCGAAGCTGAGGGTTCGGAAGCAACGAGTGAGAAGGCTGCGACGAAGAACGACGAAGCCGGTCCGAGTACAGCGCGAGAAAAGACAGAAGACAGTGATTCAAAGTACGGAAAACAACCAAAAAACATTTGAACCCTTCCGCCAAATCAAAGAATACATAACAAACGATTTTTTAATTATTTTTCAGTGGCGAACAAGAAAATACAAACGCCGCGGACGAAATGATATCGGAATCTTGTCGAGCCTACGACGCCGGTGGTTATTCGCCAAAATACATGACACAGTCGCAACTCGAACCCGGAACAATCGTCACCCTCGACGAGGACGATACGCGACGGCTGGAATACGCTCGTCATCAAGTACTTCGGAACGGTGGCAAAGTCCAGAGCGTCATGACTTCCGAGGAACAAGCCATGGATCGCGAAGCTCGAAAGAACATGGGAACCGACGAGGCACAGTTCAGCGTAGAATCTTCGCTAGAAGCACAGATTTATCTCTGGTCCGACAAATACAGACCGCGAAAGCCACGCTACTTTAATCGCGTGCATACGGGATTCGAGTGGAATAAATACAATCAAACTCACTACGACATGGATAATCCACCGCCAAAGATCGTTCAGGGATACAAATTCAACATTTTTTATCCCGATCTCATAGACAAGGGTACAACTCCCGAATATTTTTTGGTAACTATTTTTCTCTTTCGGTATCATTTTTTTTTATTTTTTTTTTAACAAAGCGTCAAGAGCAATGTTTTGATACGGAATTGTTTTTTTTTTTTTTTTTCAGACGCCCTGCGCGGACAACAAAGATTTCGCGAATTTGCGATTTCACGCGGGACCGCCGTACGAGGATATTGCCTTTAAGATCGTTAATCGCGAGTGGGAATATTCGTATAAACGTGGATTCAGGTGCCAATTTCACAACAATATATTTCAACTCTGGTTTCACTTCAAGCGGTATCGCTATCGACGATGAAGGATCGTATTTCTATTTTTGTACATACGTCTCTATCTTATTATTCAACGACCTGGAACTCTCACACGCCGTTCCAATCGTTCGTCGAACGATAATAAAAACTGCGATAATACGCGAAACAGTTGAGATTCTTTCGTAATATTAGAAATTTTAATATTGCAGAATTTGCGCCATTACTACCCGCATTTTTGGTTTACTAGACTTTCTGTACAATTAAGATAAGTGATAACGGTATCGTTTTCCGACAATGTTTTTTCATAGGGGAAGCGAATGCTCTTTCTCTTTCTTTTTCTCTAATTTGCATACTCGTGGGAAACAGAATAACGTACGATTCACAGAGAAGTAATTATTCGCAATGTTGATGCATTTTTTTTTCTTCTTTTTTTCACGTTGCTAACGAGCAATCGATTATGTTGTTGATATCCTCATAGTGTTGAAAGAGAAAAAGGAGACTCCGTGCGCGAAATTAGTCGTTCAGAGGGTGTAATGGAACGAATAACGATGACGCATTCGCCACACTTGTGGGGCGAGCGATAAAGGTAAAACACGAACACACGCCGCAAAGAATCGTGTGTAGAGCACCTCGCGGACACAATAATCGTCATAGTAGTTCGATCGATTTTTCCAGGCCACCTGATTCTCACACAATCTTACCGCAGGGTGAAAGCAAAGTATACTTTATACTTACTACCTGAATAAACGTGGGTAGTGGGTGTAGAGTACGAGCAAAGAACAGAGCCAATGGCAAGGTAAACCCCCCCGACGAAGCTTAGTGCACTGCGTACCGCGGCTGCCTGAAAGTCTCGTGCGCATTAAAACTTCAGCCGCTTGAAGGAAATTGCTGTAAACATAACGAGGCGCTTCGGCGCGTAATTTTTATAATCATCGAATTTATTTAAAAAAAAAAAAAATGTATTACTATAACTTTTTTTAATAACTAAGAAAAATAGGGTGCAATTCAATATTTCTTGAATATTATGAAAATTGTTGTACCGCGAATTTTTCTAATTCGGTGCTTAATCTGCGTGTGTGTGATAATCGATGGTTTATTGAACAAACTGAGGCGTGAAGTATATCTCGTATAGCGCTGTCAAAAAAAATTCTAAAAAAATCACGAAAAATGAACAAAATTTTCGCGTGTAAGTTGGGAGTTCGATAATAACAGTTGCGTTATAGCGTCGACGGGGAGGTTTTTTTTTTTTGTTCGGTAAAAATTCGTTCAGGATACGTGTTCAACTCCGTCGCGTGTCTCGCGTCGTCGAGCGATGCCGGAAGAAATGATAAATATTGGGGCGCTAGTGGCAGACGCTTTTTAACCGCGAAGCCGAAAGCATTTCACGCAGAAATGTGGATCGTAAAGTTCTCCGATAAAATCCCTCGGCGACTATACACATTCGTAACTTAAATTGCAATATAACGTAAAAACGTAAATCTTTTTATTTTCGTTCACCGACGAATGAAGAACATTTTAATTTATGCATTGCCAATAATAATACGTCGTAAACAACGATTGTCATGAAGTGGAGGAGAGTTCCGACTGAGTTTCTTCCGGAGAAGACCTTCTTGATTATTAAAGATGATTTACAATCGTTGCAAGGTAATCACAACACTTTTACTATCAAAAAAAAAAAAAAATTTATAGTTCAACGTGGTAATTAAGACAATAAATTTCTCTGGCACCATCCTTATGAAAAAACAAAAAAAAATGATATTATGCAAAAAAGAATAGTTATTTGAATGCTATTTGGACTTATCAATCGAATATTCAGTTTTTATATCGAATTAATAAGATCCAATACTACTTTACTTCACATTGCCGTTTTTTTTTTTTAAATAAGATTTTTTTAAAACTTTAATGAGTTTTACATAAAAAAGTTCTTTTAATTTTTAAAAAAGTACCATCGTAACTGCAGCTACTGTTATATATACTTTTTTCCTCGATACAGCAAAAGAGAATCCGATTCCGAAGAGAATACGAGGAAAGGCAAAATCGGCCGCAGACACGGGTACGTGGCCTCCGAAATTAAAGAATCATCACAATCTTCAGCCGTATCCCAGTGCGGAACGTCCGAAGACAGCGAATCTCGAGAAGCCCAGCGTGTTGGATCCTCGATTATTGAAGAAGTTGGATATGTCGCTCGTTTGCAAGGAGGTGCTTTGCGACTCTGTGACGCGAATTCAATTGGGTGTGAAGAGTCGAAACGGTGGGGGTATCGCAGGAAGTACAACGTGTGGCACTGGCAGTTCAAGGCGTCGGCAGAGTGTACCGGTCGGCGAAAAGTCGTGTTCCTCGAGTATGACGCACAAGCATCAAGCAGCTCCGTTCTTCGAAGAAGATTCGGAAAAGAGTACAATATCGTTACCAGCAGCGATGAACAACAACAATTCGATAAAACGTCGAAGTTTCGAGCATTTGACGAGTCCCGATGCTATTATCGGACGCAACGAATTATCGCCGGAACCTTCGAATGTGAAAAGGCTGCCGATACCTCGTCAGCTACCCGTTCGCAACAGCGAATCTCAAGAAACTTTCATAAAACGAAGAAGTTCCCAAGCCGCGCGATTGGACGACAATAACAATAAAAACAACGGTAACAACAACGCGACATCGACGAAAATAGCGTCGCTGTCCACTGTTCGCAAAAATAAATCTTCGAAGACCGGAGTTACTTCGGAAATTGAGGTTTTCACCGGAGCGTCGACGAAGTTCGCTCCGGAACCGTGCAAAACGTGCGGAAGACCCGATCAACCAGAACGATTTCACAGTCATCCGCGAGGCTCCACAGTCGTGATAAGAAAGGAACCCCCTAAGGAACCTCAGGCCAACGGAAAATCGAAGATCGCCGTACCAAAGACCATACAGAAACCCGTCGCTCTCCACTTTCGGAGCGAAAAAAGCAAGAATAAGAGCAAAGTTGCGGAGGAAGCTGCTGCGACCGATAACGCGAAAGAGGAGAATCCGAAGACGCCGATGACCACGGGATCCGCTTCGAGAAGGGGACCGAGAACTGTGACCTGCTATATCTGCGCTCGCGAATTCGGGACCGCAAGCTTTCCTATTCACGAGCCGAAATGCATGCAGGTTCGTTCGATTAAACAGAATTATTCATCTTCACTTATTAAATTCTTTCACAATAACTCGATATCCAAAATTTCGATCAAAATCCACAGCTTTTAAAACAATTTTTACTTTTTTTTTTTTCAAACTTTGAAACCCTTATAAATGATCGTTTTACCAATCGCCGTTGATGAGAAGATCGAAAAAAAAAATGTATAGTATTTTTTACTTTTTCGAGCAAAAATTACAAAAAAAAAAACTAATTCACCGATAGAAATTATGTAAATATAACATTTTATTTATTGTCTTCGATCTTTAATGGTTCGATACAACATACGAATTTTTTTCATATGGTTTGAATTCGATTACCAAAATTGTTTTATTATTCGAAATCGTCGATCCGTGAAACAGATGCCAATCCTCTGTATAATTATACGGAGGCCCCTTCGTATATGTTGTATATGATTGCTTGTTAACCATGAGTCATGCGTTATAATAAAACTGTTGCATAAAAGATACCTATAGAAAAAGCATAGAACGAAACTGGAGAAGGCGATATCGCCTGTTACGTTTTCATTTGCTCATCGAACAGCGTATAGCTCGATACATCTCCACACAGATATACATAAAACATATATCTTCGCGTAGTATACATCGATTATACGTGTGTAGGCTGACCTCGACTTTGACTGGCTTTGCCGGACACCCACGCGTGCACACGATGATCAATATTGCATCGTCGCTCTTGTCAGGATTATATCTTTATTACATTGAACTTTTATTCTTTCCCTATCGTTGCATGCAAACAAATCGACTTTTATCGACGCTTTATATAAAAAAAAAAAAATAAAAAAAATTCAACTGCCTAAAAAATTGATGCAAAATCGATATCTTTACAACATTGAATTTTTATTCTTTCTCTACAGTCGCATGCAAATAAATCGACTTTTGTCGATATTTTGTATACATTTAAAAAAAAATTCAAATCGTTAAAAAATTTATGCAAAATCGATATATCTTTATTACATTTAACTTTTATTCTTTCCGTATCTGTAGATCAAAAATGCAAATGCAAATTAATCGACTTTTATCGACGCTTTATATTTGAAAAAAAAAAAAAAAAAAATTCAAGTCGATAAAAAATTGCTGCAAAAATCGATCGACTGATAAACGAAACATATATTTTTGTTTTTTCAGAAATGGGAAAGAGAAAATAATGCTTTGCCCGCCTCGCAGCGGCGTCCCGTACCCCAGAGACCCGTCGTACCTGTGGATCATTACGAGTGGAACACTGCAGCTTGGGAACAAAGTCAGGTATAGTATAGTAACTAACTATATATTAGGGTAGTTGATAGTTCTTAGCGTAGTTACATAGCCGTACATGTTATACGTGACTCCACTCGAGCAAACCATGGCGTACCACAACTTCAACAGCCTCATAGTTTGAATAATTATGCATATAGGTTCCGAAGATATATGCATTTAATAGCCCTATTCGTGTTAAATCGCGAGAACGCGAATATACGGAGCATTAGCGCGGATTAAATATGTTTTTCGCGCGTGTGTGTCTACACGGCTCTGTATAATATAAATATTATTCGATAGTAGTATACGGATATTGTATTAAATCGACGTGAATTAATTCGCGTCTGATCGTCGTCTAGACATCGGCAATGTTGTTCGCGTTGAAATAATCGCGTGTATCGCGTTCGGAGCGATGAGGGAAAAAAACTGGAATGTGCAATCGATAATATCATAGTACAGCCGGTGGATATGATCGATGTGAATAGAAAATATTATTTATGCGTCAATGCCAAATCGTTTAATACCTATAAAGACAATAGGACAATCCAAGCCGAAGGCTCGAACTTTCTCGCCGTTATGAATCGATGTCGAAGTTTATTATTAAGAAGTCTACGCAGTTTTTTTTTTTTTTTTTTCTTTTTATATTTGTACGAAATGTATTCAAAACGGTTTTAGCACCTTATGCTAAACCGCCTTATGTCGTGGAATCAGTGATAAGCTTATAACTACAAGGGTTGTGTCCCACATAGTTATCAAGCTTTGCGCTATGGGTCGTTTCTTTACAGCGTAAAGCAGTAGCCTCGGCCCCTTCTCGATATATATCTGATCCAATTTTTTTCTTTTTTTTTTCTTTGCATTGCTTAATCCATAGGCCCAGTTGCTTCCATGTTGGAAGTGCGGAAGAACATTTCTTCCCGATAGGCTTGAGATTCATCAGAGAAGTTGCAAAGCGACGCCGAAGCCTTCGTTGCAAAATTCATCGACCGGCGAGAGACTCGAAAAATTGGAACTTCTTCGGAATGTTGCGGGACCTACGACCGTTCTATGTCAGATGTGTGGTCGTAATTTCGGCACTAGAAGTATCAAGATACACGAGTCGCAGTGCCTGAAAAAATGGAAAGCCGAAAACGAGTCTCTGCCGCCCAATCAGAGAAAGAAGAACCCACCGATGCACGAGAAATCGGCTGATTTTTCGGGTTACCCATCGTCCAACAGCCCTACGAGGGTGAGTCATCGCGGTCGTCGTTGTAAAACTCGTTCGTAAATTCTCATAAAAAAAAACAACAACAACAACAACAAACCATACAGTACTGTAACTCATCGATTTTTATACGCTCTATAATTTGTCATATATATATGTACATCGCTGTTTATCTTCACGATCATTAAAATAACAACTATAACTAACCACATTTATACAACGAAAAAAAAAAAAAAAACAAAAAAAAGAAACAATAAAGTCACGAAACAAAATTCATCGATCAGACTTTCGAAGTTTCATCTCATTCTCATTCGTGATTTTGTGAGTATAACATTGAGCTTTCGTGACAGTGAGATAAACAGGTTTATCGATATTGACGATTGAATTTTATTTTTTCACAGCCATCGACACCGCAAAAACCAACGACCACTTGTTACATCTGCGGACGCGACTTCGGCTCGGCGAGCATCGAGATTCACGAACCACAGTGTTTGAAGAAGTGGCAAAACGAGAACTCGAAGTTACCGATTCATCAGCGAAGAGAAGAGCCGCAAAGACCGGAAATCATTTATACCAGTGAGCGATATTTTATTACTCGCCAACGACAAGTCTTATCGCAAAAAAGCCCTTTACTCTTCTCTCATTTCTCGTTTATAAATCGATCGAACGTCGAGGAAGTCTCCGATGAAGCATCGAGCTGTTGTCACGCGATGAGGGAAAAAAAAACATTCCGCCGACTCGCGCATTCATCTAGTTTATTACATTTGCAACTGACCGCGACGTTATCTATCGCAAACGTTGTTTTTCCATCGATCGACGATGAACGAACGGTACCTTCACTGTCGTCGGTGCAGCCGCTTTTTTTTTTTCCTCGAAAAATCGTGAACCCGGAAGAGGGAAAGTCCTCGCGGGTGTGTTTTGTAAATAAATTATTCAACGTTCTTTTTTTTTTTTTCTTTTCGTCCGCATTGAGGGTTGAGATGGAACCAATGGCCAGTTGGGGTCAACGAACTCGCGAGTAATCGATTTGCCCGAAAGCTTTCGGTTGGGCCGCGTTTCGTTAGTAATGACCAACGAGGTCCGCCTTTCGTCGTGAATAAAAGGAATAGAAGGCAATCGGTTGTCGCGAAGTTTCTAAGCGCATGCGATAGATCGACGATTACGAAGTTCGTTTCTTTATTGTACATGCGACCCGAGAGTTTTTGCTCTCCGGATGATTATTCTCACAGTTGATCGGAGGAAAACGCGCACCTGTTTGGAAATTACACTCAACAGTGGTGCATTCATCGTCCATATATTCACCTTGTTTATTAATGCATAGGCAGCGAGCAACCATATATATCTGTAATAAGGATACCGTTGCAAATAAGATTACAATCCCTTCGCCATCGCGAGTATAAAGATGCAAAAAAAAAAAAAAAAAAATTCGCGTGTCACCAGAGAAACACGTTACATTCGTATTGATCGCTATAAAGCCTACGCGCGGCTATAATCCACCTATAATTCTTTCGTTTAATTTTACTCGACAGCGTGTCGTCTGTAAAACCTTAACGAGTGGAAAAAGCTTCCAGTGAATTATTGCCCTCCTGTTAAAACTCTACGTTGGCCTATCTATAAATATCTTCTTTGCTTCCTTAACGAAATAAAAGATCGAAAAAGTTTCGAACGAAAAAGAAATTCTTGGGGACTCTTGGCTTTCCTTCCGCGAAAAATGAAAAAAAAAAAAAAATCGATCGATTTGAAATTTTCGTGAAAAAAAAAATTTGTTCGGTATTGCAATCGATCGAAATATAAGGGTTGGTATATTCAAGCATACCGGGCCACGGTCAGGAATAGTTTCGGATCGATTAATGGTGACATTTGCATACGCATACACGATACCGCTATTACGTACAGCATAACTGCTAATTTACGAAACTACTCGCGTGTGTGTTAAAACCGGAAATGTCTGACTATTTCGGTACGAGAAAAAAAGCCGCGGATACAAATAGAATCATTGATTGCTGTAAGATTATTTATTTATCGAATTTATCGTTTCTACAGATGACGAATCAACGGGAAGCCCTGTGGTCGACTGGGCAGCGACAACAGAGGCCCGATGGAAGTCGCATCTCGGATTACTTGTGCCGTGCAAACACTGCAAAAGGACGTTCAATCCCGATCGCGTTGCCGTACACGAGCGAAGCTGCAAGGGGAATCGTTGAAAGTTATACACGTCGAACATAATCGTTATAATTGCATTTTATTACGTAACGAGTCCGACGAGTCTTGAGGGTACACGTGACCCGACGTAAAATTTCAATGGCGATCAGTAAAAAAAAAATACTAACAGTATTTTTACTAATTATCGCGAGAATAATAGTAAAACAGTAGTATTTAGAATTTGTATGGAACCGATTGATAAAACGTTATGCTTGTTTTTTTTTTTTTTTTTTTTTCGTCGACTCGCGTACGAAGAGCTAAATTCGGCCTTCAGCGCTGGTTCACCGTGCCCTTGAAAGATTCACGGTTCAAAAAACTCGTATTCGGTATTGCGGGGGTCGGTAGAACACGCCTACAATTACTTATTTTATATGTCTCAAGCTGTACAGTGCACCTCATCATCTTTTTGTTTATTACGAAAAAAAAAATGTTCTAATTGTATTCTGGGATAAAGAATCTATATATTTATGCATAAATCAAAACTCTTTTTCTTATGTTACCGATTCAATATTCGTCAAAGATTTTTCGAAAGTGTTACATTTATCGACCATCGGGGGATACACATGCGTTCTTCATATATGTGTAGTATATATCTATATATCGTGGAAAAAATTCGTTGCTTCGATAGATGGCAGGCGAGAGTTCCATCGTTCCGTCACATGTCGGGTGACGTCTCGTACTGCGTGTCCCGTTGGATCGGACACGCCTCCAGCTTCCAACACACATACGAGAAAAAAAAAAGAAATACATATATACTATGTCACAAAAGCGCGTGCGCCGGACGTCGAAGAGAATCGACGTGATTGGTTGAAAATCGGTTGCGCGAATAACGCGTGGCAAGGAGCGCCCTCTTCTGCTCGCAGTCGACGAACGTCGTTCACCACCGTCGAAACGAAACTCCTGTTCTTTCCCAGGGAGTCCGCCATTGTTGGCGCACGTATTATTCCGACCAGGCCGACGAATATCGGAAAACATCCAAGATGGTACGTAACTCTAAAGTTTTATCTCGCATTAATAAAAATCCATGAAACTCGCTGAATCCAACGACTATCGTATTTTTGACAATGCATCATTCGTTATATCCCAAAGACTTGTGAAACTGTAGCATTGCCTCGTATTGCGCAACCTTCCTTATTAGCCGTATTTAAGCTTTAACGACGCGATATAATCGCGATTATCATTACTAACGATTTGACAACAATTCCGACGGATTTACGGGCAAAAGTTTGTCAGATAAGCGTATGCGATGGTGTGCGGATACGTTGAAATATGGTCGAACGCGAGAGCGATGCGGTGAAGAACGTGTCACGAAGTAAAAGATCGCGTGTTCCCCAACCGGAGAGTCGTCTCGCTCGAGCGTCTAACATCGCGAATCGCAATTACTTTCTCGTTAAAAACGTGTACCCCCGATTTTCCCCACCGAACTATTCGCTACCGTTGTAAAAATGTCTCGCGAGTGTGCAAAGGAGTTCGCGGTATTCCGTTTCTCGGAAATCGGAGCATTGTCGCGTGCACCGATTTCCGCGCTGTGCCACTAACGTACGGCAACTCAACGCGGACGTATTTCGTCAATATGGATGTGATTCAAAGTGAACTAATTCAGTCAAATCGTGAATGACGTTGAAGGATTTTTGGAAACATGGGTGAGGAAAAATGAAGTAGAAGAGATTTTGGAAAGTTTTCGACAATTGAAGCTTCAAATCAATCGAATGCTGCGTAGGACTTCATTTTTTTCTTTGCATAACTTTGCGCAACATGCGCTGAAGAAATATTGACCATCTCGTCGTGATGAAAAATAATAATCAGTCATGTGCGACAAATTGTTTTATCAGCGACTGATACAATTCACAGATTTTTTTTTTTTTTTAATGAAATTAATTTTTTTTTTTTTTGTTTTACAGGTGAATTTCACAGTAGACGAGATCCGTGGGATGATGGACAAGAAGAAGAATATCAGAAACATGTCCGTCATCGCTCACGTCGATCACGGAAAATCAACTTTGACCGACTCCCTTGTGTCCAAGGCTGGTATCATCGCCGGCGCCAAAGCAGGAGAGACTCGTTTCACCGATACCCGCAAAGATGAACAAGAACGATGCATCACCATCAAATCGACGTGAGTTTTTTAATTTTTCAAACATTTTTTATAAAAAAAACTATCGATTTTTATTAGCCGTATTGTTCTGATATTATTATTATAGTTTTTCCGTTATTGATGATAAAAAAAATCACGATTTATTATTCATTATTGTTTTTTATGTTTTTTATTGCGGCATTCTAATTGTTTTCGTAATTTTTTTTTTTTTTTTTTTTTTTTTTTCATATTTTTAAATTGTTTTGATCGAATTGTAAAATTATGCGGCTCCACTGCCGCCATTTATATCAACGGACAAATAAAGAAATTAAATAAAAATAACGATTTCACTCTATTAATGAACGCAAATATTTTTCATTACAGTGCCATCTCCATGTTCTTCGAGTTGGAAGAGAAGGATTGCGTATTCATCACCAATCCGGATCAGCGCGACAAGGACGAGAAGGGTTTCTTGATCAATCTGATCGACTCTCCCGGACACGTTGATTTCTCCAGCGAAGTCACCGCGGCTCTTCGCGTTACTGACGGAGCCCTCGTTGTTGTTGACTGTGTATCTGGTACGTCCTCCACGATGGCGCATGTCGACTTGTTTCATGCAAGTTTTTTGCGTTACAAAGTAAAGTTCCTGCTATATCATACTTTTCTCTTACTACGTAAAAACAAAAAGAATAATCGGTCGAAAACTCCGGGGCGTCGTCATCGTTCGTTAACGTTACTGTTTTTTTTTTTATTCTTTTTTTTTTAACGTCCCGAAGTATTCGACTCGTAATTATTCGCTTCCAGCACACACGGGCCACTCTGTAGTGTCTTGTTAATTGATTCGCGAGAATCGTTATCGGACACGAGGACAGTGTTGACAGTGCATTCCAAATGGAAGCAAATTAAAATTTCAGTGTACGTGTCTCTAAACGCTATCACTGGACCTCTATCTCTATGTCCTTTAGTGATATCGCTACGAGACAAGTACCACATTATCGCAATCCATTAAAAAACAATGAATATTAAAAAAAAAAACCATAAAAAATCCAGAATTTTCACTAATTTAATTTTTTTTTTTTACTGAAAAAAACAGGTGTCTGCGTACAGACCGAAACTGTACTCCGTCAGGCTATCGCTGAACGTATTAAGCCCGTTCTTTTCATGAACAAAATGGACCGCGCACTTCTGGAGCTCCAACTCGAGAGCGAAGATCTTTACCAGACTTTCCAGCGTATCGTCGAGAACGTGAACGTTATCATCGCTACATACTCTGACGACGATGGTCCGATGGGTGAAGTTCGCGTAAGTAAAAAAATGAATTAAAAAAAAAGCGGAAAAATGTTTTCTCGGCAAACGAGATAAGAATACTTCGCAACATCGATTGTGACTAATCGATTTTTTTTTTTTTTTTTTCTTCGATTTATTATCTCCTATACAGGTCGATCCGAGCAAAGGTTCCGTAGGTTTCGGTTCGGGTCTCCACGGTTGGGCCTTCACTCTTAAACAATTCTCGGAAATGTACGCCGAGAAATTCAAGATCGACACCGTCAAACTCATGAACAGACTGTGGGGTGAATCTTTCTTCAATGCTAAGACCAAGAAGTGGAGCAAACAGAAGGACAACGAGAACAAGCGTTCATTCTGCATGTACGTTCTCGACCCCATCTACAAGGTATTGATTTATAATAATAATAGTTTTTTAATAGTTATATAGCATAAAATTTATAATAATAATAGTATATTGATTTTTCAACATTCAATTTGTAACTATCTTTCGAATAAAAAAATGAAAGATTGTTACGTTTAATTAAAGTTGAATTAAATTTTTTTTTTAAATCTTAAAATGATGATTGTTCTTCACAGACCTGTTCTGAATAATAATGAGCGACGATTAAGAACGGCCAACTGACGAAAAAAAGAAAAATATATATTTTTTACGAGATAACGATACGTTGTTTAACGCATTTTATATTTGTTTTTTTCAGGTCTTCGACTGCATCATGAATTACAAGAAAGACGAAGCTGATTCGCTTCTTCAAAAGTTGGGTATCACCCTGAAGGCTGAAGACAAAGATAAGGACGGAAAGGCTCTTTTGAAGGTAAAAATTAATGGAATTCTCGTCAATCGCGTAGTCACTGAATTGTTAATTATCGTGATGAACGTTCTAAAATAATTTCTGACACCTCTTCTGATTCGTTGTGAGAGAGTAAATGAACTTAATCTGAAAAATTTAATTATTTATCGATTTAAAAAAAAAGAAAAAAAAAAAAAAATTCGTAACTAATTCTGAATTTTTTTTCCGATTCTTTCTCTCAGGTCGTCATGAGAACTTGGCTGCCCGCCGGAGAAGCTCTGCTTCAGATGATAGCCATCCATCTGCCATCGCCCGTCGTTGCGCAGAAGTACCGTATGGAAATGTTGTACGAAGGACCCCTTGACGACGAAGCCGCTCTCGGTATCAAGGTAATTAAAACGAAATAAATTATTAATCAGAATCTATTTGACACTAAAAATTATTTAGAATTTTATTAAGATATCAAAATGATGAATGTTCTTCACAGACCTGTTCTGAATAATAATGAGCGACGATTAAGAACGGCCAACTGATAGATATTATTAAAATCAATTAAATGACTTTGTTTTTTTTTTAAGCAAAAAAAATAATTCAATTGTATTGTATTACAGAACTGCGACCCGAACGGACCTCTTATGATGTACATCTCGAAAATGGTACCGACCTCCGACAAGGGTCGTTTCTACGCTTTCGGACGTGTCTTCTCCGGTAAAGTTTGCACCGGAATGAAGGCCCGTATCATGGGACCCAACTTCACTCCCGGAAAGAAAGAAGATTTGTACGAAAAGGCCATCCAGCGTACAATTTTGATGATGGGACGTTACGTCGAAGCTATCGAGGATGTGCCATCCGGTATGTTTATAATTTCTCTCCTAATAATTTCGTGATAATGGAAAAAGAAAAGAAAAACTACAAAATGATGATTGTTCTTCACAGACCTGTTCTGAATAATAATGAACGACGAATAAGAACGGCCAACTGACGTTAGAGAATTTTTTAATTTTTTTTTTTTCGTAAAGGAACAGCGTATTTATAGCGATTTTTTAATTTTTTACAGGTAACATCTGTGGTCTCGTCGGTGTCGACCAGTTCTTGGTAAAGACCGGTACCATCACCACCTACAAAGACGCGCACAACATGAAGGTCATGAAGTTCTCCGTTTCACCCGTCGTGCGTGTAGCCGTCGAACCCAAGAATCCCGCAGATTTGCCGAAACTCGTCGAAGGTACGAAAAATTAATTTAATTTATCAGCTTAAACATATTTAACTCTAATAAAATGATGAAAACACTCGTAAGAGCACTGGGTTATGAATAACCGTGATTATCGTTGACATAACTACTGACGAAACATTGAAAAACAAAGAAATTGCGATATTATATTATTGAATTTGTATTAAAAGGTTTTTTTTGTGTTTTTTAATTTATAGGTCTCAAGCGTTTGGCCAAATCCGATCCTATGGTGCAATGTATCATCGAAGAGTCCGGTGAGCACATTATCGCCGGTGCCGGTGAACTTCATCTTGAAATTTGCCTCAAGGATCTCGAGGAGGATCACGCGTGCGTCCCGATCAAGAAATCCGATCCGGTTGTGTCATACCGTGAAACCGTTTCCGAGGAGTCCGACGTTATGTGTCTCTCGAAATCGCCGAACAAACATAATCGTCTGTTCATGAAGGCCCAACCGATGCCCGACGGTCTCGCCGAGGATATCGACAACGGAGAGGTCAACCCGAGAGACGACTTCAAATCTCGCGCTCGTTATCTCAGCGAGAAGTACGACTACGATGTAACCGAAGCCAGAAAGATCTGGTGCTTCGGTCCCGACGGCACCGGTCCCAATATTCTCGTCGATTGTACCAAAGGAGTACAATACCTTAACGAAATCAAGGATTCCGTCGTCGCTGGATTCCAGTGGGCCGCGAAAGAGGTAAAAAATTTTATCACAAATTTTTATATCGACGAAATTAAATTTATTTACATTATGAGATTTTATTAGCGATTTTTTAAAGATATTATTATTATTCTCCAAATATCTGTTTCATTGTCGTTAAATAATGTTTCTCGAGAAAAGAAAATTCAATTTATAAATTATTTTTCCATTTTATCGAAATTTTTTAACGATCATATTACGATTCTCTATATATCTCTTTCATTGTCTTTAATCTCATTGTTCGTAGAATAAAAATTACGCAAGTTAATTGTATCTTTGTAATATGATTACAGGGTGTACTCTCGGAAGAGAACTTGAGAGGTGTTCGTTTCAACATTTACGACGTAACGTTGCACGCCGACGCGATCCACAGAGGTGGCGGACAGATTATCCCGACAACGAGACGTTGTCTCTACGCGTGTCTTCTCACTGCCGCGCCCCGTCTTATGGAACCCGTGTACCTTTGCGAAATTCAATGTCCCGAAGTTGCCGTCGGTGGTATCTACGGAGTACTCAATCGCAGACGTGGACACGTATTCGAGGAACAACAAGTCACCGGAACTCCTATGTTCGTCGTTAGGGCTTATCTACCTGTAAACGAGTCGTTCGGTTTCACCGCCGATCTTCGATCCAACACCGGCGGACAGGCGTTCCCACAGTGCGTATTCGATCATTGGCAAGTTTTGCCCGGTGATCCGTTCGAATCCGGCACCAGACCGTTCCAAGTCGTACAGGTGGGTTTCGCTCAATTAATAAAAGAAAAAAAAAAAAAAAAAAAAAAAAAAAACATAAAAATAATTTTTCATAAAAAATGTTCGTAAAAAAAAATTGCATACATTTTTTTTTTTTTTCATTAAAAATCATTTTTCTTGCGCCCTAATCCACGATCATAACTGATGACTTTGATTTAATGGCTTTGTCATTTTTAAATGCGTGGAATACGAAAATCGTTTTTTAGTTTAGGCTCCTTAGTTGCTATCTGAGGAGTCAGAATAGGAGAACGAACAAACTTTGATCCAATATCGTTTAATTTCTCGTTCGAGATTAATGATTGATTTCATATATTAATTTTTTTTGCAAATTTTCACGATGACTCAACTGTTGTTTTTATTTTTACAGGACACGCGTAAGAGGAAGGGGCTGAAGGAGGGTCTCCCAGACTTGTCATCTTATCTCGACAAATTGTAACCAATTCAGTTTGGTCCAACTGTATTTAAATACCTATTTAAATATTGTAATTCAATTAATATCGCTGGAGCGATGTACTACGGCGCAACGTCAGCTTTCTTTCGGTGGCTTTTGTTTTAATAGCATATCGAGAGAGTGAAGTAACGGAAAAAAAAAAATTGTTAAGCCGCGAGGGGATAAAAAAAAACTAAACAAAAAATCTTTGAAGGTATATCGATTACTCTGTCTTCGCTGGAAAAAAAAAAAAAATAACTTAACTGCTGTAGCCACTGTAATGAATTCTGATATAAACCCTCTGTAATTTTTTACATTAATTTTTTTACGATTCAAAAAAGAAACGAAAAACTCTTCTGTTATCTTTTACGATAAGTTTTTTTTCGAACGACGAAGAACGAAAAGATATGACTGAATTTGAAGGGACATACGTGAAGATATGGTGGAAGGAAAAAGGAGATAAAGAAAAATAACACTCAACACAAATCATGTATTCGGTGTCGCGAGAATACACGAACGATCCGAGATAAATATTTAAAAAAAAAAAGAAACGTATTCGTCGCTTTGTTCGCACCTCACGAGAAACCAACGGACCCATTTAAAAAAACAAAAAAAAAAAAAACAAACGAAAAGCATGTTTCACCAGTAAGTATCGATGAATAACAAACACTAACATTGATTTACTTAAAATAATATATATTTCCATACGGACAGCATTCTCGTTACAGAATCTATATATATATATATCTATTATCGATTTTTCGAGAATACTGCATTTTATTTTATTGTATAACACGCGTATATTTCAAAATCAGTCTGTCACCAATATTTTTTTTTTTTCGTATTATATATATATAATGATGTGTTGTCTATGATATTTTTGAAAACACAAAAAAAAAATCATTTCCTCGCTTGTTAAGGACGTTAAACAGCTTCAATGAGAGTTTTCTCAGCCGAAACATCGAAGTCGCGCGATGTATCCGCGAGTGCGGGGAGTTGCGTTCGAAAATATTGGTAACAAGTGCTTAAAAACCTCCGCTCATTGGAAGTTCCGTCTCGAAATAAGCTGCAGATCAAAGCGAGTCGTATACAAATCGGTTGACAATTTTTTTTTTTTTTTATCGAAACCCGAATAATCGATTGATTCGCGGTCGGTAAATTAATTCGCGTTTAGTTTTCGTCTGTTAGTCGTAGGGATCATAGATTATCGTAATAGTTAATAATATGTACAGAGAACAAAAGAAAAATGAATATGTAGATCATTCCGCGTTAAAATTTGAGACATCGTTGTCGAGCGTTTGCGATTAGACGGGACTTATCGTGTTCTTGTAAATTCCAGCTAACGATTGAGCAGCGAGCAGTATAATGTCTCTGCGCGATACTCCGGTGAGCGCGTGATGCCACTCGTTGTGGGACACCTGAAGATTGGTGCCCATGAGACTTCCGGTTGTTACGGACAAACCGGACGATTTCAGGGGATAGTCCTGTGGCGTTGCCTCGCGAGCCACAGCGACGATTTGACTCGGCACGGGGGTCATTTGCGTGAAGGTTTGCAAGTTTACGCTGTTATTCGGATCGTCAAGAATTAAGACTCCGAGATCGTACCACTTGTCTTCGCCGACTGCGAGCAAAAAATTCTCGACGGCAACGATCGGTATGTCGTTGGGAACGTTCGGCAATTGTCGAGCGGCGTTTACGCGCTCCTCGGCGCCTTTGATACCGGCGGCAAAGCCGACCGGTTGTTCGGCCACCGCAGTCGATTCCACGGCTACACCACTGCGGAAACATTTTTGTTATCAATATGAACGTCGAAGGTGTAAAAAAAAAAAAAGAAAGATTGATATTGCGTTGAATACGATTAGTTCTTACGTAACCGTTGCTTTTCCAAATACACTCTGAAAAGCTTCGCGCACCGGACTAACTTTGACCTCTTTGTTGGACGCGACGATGATGTTAACGTCGCCACCGGAATCTGCAATTACACATAAAATCGCCAAAAGGCTCCTACGTAAATGCGAACTATTAACATTGATCGTTTTTATTTTTGTATTAATAACAATCTACGAGATTTTTTGGATTTGTGACGACGATGCTGCGATAACTAAGCGAACGATATTCAAAATCATAAGGAAAATTCATTGAAAAACAATATATAAGGAATTGTTCGAAATTGACGACGACGTCGATTCACTTTTTCGTATGTTAATTACTCGAAAACAGAGCGATATATTGCAATTTTGTTAAATGCAAATTTTGCGTTTTGTCAACTATCATATTTTCAAACGCGGACGTTAAGGGGACGTAAAATAGCGATTACTGGGATTAATTTCTTTGATTATCCATCAGTTAGCTGTGAAAAGAATCCAAATATAAATTGAGGATCGCAGCGATGTAAATTTGCTTTAGTAATTTTCAAAAACAGTTTACATTACGTTTCCGCGCCGTTCAATAATAAACCGCGCGGAATCGCAATTCACTAAACTGCTTTTTAGTCCTGCAAAACTGTTATAAATAAAATTGCGTAAAAAATAACGAAAAAATAATTACGCGAAATTGGTAATTTTTCGTGCGTTAATGACTCAAATGGAGAGCCATGCATAGCAATTTTTTCGAACACAGAACATTATCGTATTTTCATCAACGCGAATGTTAAGGGAACGTCAAATAGTTACAACTGTTTTTAATGTCTTCGATCGTTAATTCGCTGCATTCACAATTAATAAAAATGCATTAAACCGCGCGAAATCGCAATTTGTTAAACGGCTTTTCAGTTAATTAAAAAGAGAAGTAAGTTAACACGTTTTTTTCGTTACTTCGGGGAACGGCGCTTGGGATACCGATTTTACCTCAATAAATAGGAACTAACTGATGGTATCTTTATCATACATAGTTCCCCCAATGTCCTTCGCTCCAAACTTTGAAGTTTGCATGGATTTATGGAAAGAGGAGGATCTCTACTCACAAATGAACTCACGCATCTGAGGGTCTAGAGTTGTGATCATAGAGTTGACGCTGCTTTTTGCTTTTTCTGCGACTTTACTGAGAACGTTGCTGTTAGCCATAGTTTCCTTCATCCATGAGAAAAGACTTCCCCCAATGACTCCGGAGTCCTGTTCAGCGGTGTCGCCTCTCGGCTCTGGCAACGGAGCCTCAGAAGTTTCACCTTGCGGTTGTTTGGTCTGCACGCCGGCGTTGGCATGTGGCTGCGTCTGCACAGGTTCGCCGCTTTTGTCGGCATCTTGAGCGGCTCTTTCATTTGTCACTAATAACTCTGAGGGTCTTGCGACAAAACTCGGTAGAGCCGAAGGCGGCGCTATGTTGGAAAGCAAATTTCCCGTCGACGTCGAGACACCGATAGGCGTCAACAGGGAAGCTGACGACGAAAGACTGCTAATGGAATCTATGAAGAAAAAAGAAACCAAAATTTGTCAAAAATTGAATAATCTGCAATGAAAATTCAGTGTTGCGTGCACCAGCTGCGCAAATTGTTATGCAACAAGCAATTATCGATGCATAAATTATGTGGCGAAAAAGTTTGTAACGTTCGTTCGGATTTCGTAAAAAGATTGTTGGTTATCAAATAATGCGAAATTTTTATGATTATTCACGGTGATTAACAATTGATAAGCTTTCGATGTCGATGATTTTTTCGTCTTTTGACAGTTAAACTTTGCAGCGTGAATCGCGAGTGCGAGATAATTTACGGATCGATATCAATTTTCCTCTCGATCACGATTATTGACAGGTGTTTAAAAATCACATTGTGTGCGTATGTGTTGTTTGGATATTTTTCTAGCGCTAACCAGTTTTTCCTGGATCCCCGGATATCGAAACCTCGTCGACTTTCTTCTCCACAAATTCGAACGTCGATTCACCGTTTGACTCGTCCGTCATGTTGTCGTTGTTGTTTTTCGGTAGAATAATTGAGCTAAGGAGTGTTGTCAAACGGAGAGAATACTTTAATCTTCGATATCAGTGTGTTATTGTGAGTTAAGGAAGGAGGAGGAGGTACGTAGGCTTGTAGGAAAACAAGAATTTTTCGTTGAAACTGATGAGACACGTGGCGCCAACATATGTCCGACAATGTTACTTGAGGAAATGAAAAGCATATACCTGTAGTGGTCGTTCACTCGGATTAGTTTTTCGTGTTTCGCGTGTACCGTGTGGGTCTCGTCCCATTTTTTGGGATACAGATAGTTTTATTATGAAAAGATGTTTATCAGTTTTGTCGTTGGATTAATGTAGTAATTAACCCTGCGCTTGTGGAAAATGATCTTAAAGTACGAGAAGTGGGGGTCACGCGTTGTTATGAGAATATTCGAGAGTAGGGGTTCTCGTCGACGGGAAAAAGGTTTAGCAAAGTTCAGTTTTAGCGATACCGGTGAGAATCCGCGTGATCGGTTTCCGAGATCGAAAATTACCAGGTAAAACAAATTTTCATTTAAAAATCTACATTTCGCTACGCTAAACTTCTAAAAATCCATGTAAAAAAAATCCCGAAAATAAACGTCTTTGCGAATGTCATTTTTTTTTCGTATCGCATGGACATTTTATCATAAGCTCGTGATCTTTAACTCATGTATGAAAAGTAAAGATTACTTCAGTGTATATATACGATTAACAATGAATAATCGTCGATCGATAAGGGGCTAAAAAAAAATTCGTTCAAAGTACAATTTACGTCTCTTTATTTACACAACAGACTAAATCGAATAGAATTGTTTTGTAACGGTTGATGATTGCATCTCGATTTGTCCCATCTTGAATTGCAAGCGATGCAACCATCGCGACAGCACCGCGTTAGATTCGCGTCTCTTCGAGATGAAGTGATCGGCCATCTTGCTCGGTGGAAAATTTCGACAATTCTGTAGACGCACTTGCAAGTGTCCCGGAAGCTGCAAAAACCAATAAATCCAATAAACCAAACTTATTCGTCAATTAAAAATCGCTGATCGGAATAAAACCTGAATATGATGGGAGAAGAGTATAGGACTCCAGAGAGGCAATAGTTTGCTCAGTAGAATCGATCTGTAGTCTAACAAAGCTTCCAGAAGACTCAAAAAATGAAGATTGACCGTTTCCGCCAGCTATAAATATCGAAGTACAGTAAAAATTCAAAATCGGAAGTTGTTGACTTTTTATCGATTGGCGGAAACGAATACTTACGACTTTCGAAGTAGCGACCAGTTTCAGTATACAAGGTGTGACTTTGCCCCAAAATTCGAGCAAAATATTCATCGTGACTATGTGACTCTCGCTATTCGATGCATTATTCTTCGATACTTCTTCCAAGTATACGGTCCACAACTGAGAATAATTGAATATTCAAATTATAAAGAATTAACGTCAATCGCGCGTTTGAAAAATCTTCGAATGTTTTAACAGGGCAAATACCTGGCAGAGAATGAAGGCGTGGAAAAGGGAAGACATGTGAAGAACCGATGTTTTCGATTGCTCGGGAACTCCCGAAATAATCGCTTGAACATGATCGGCTACGTGGCAAGAAACTTCTTGAGGAATCGGCTGCGCGACGGGAATCGGCGGACCGTGAGTATGAGGATTATTGGTACCGGCGAATATCGCCGTGTGCGTTAGGGACCCCAGCAAAAGCCACGATAGCAGACGTATGTGACCCATGCAGTCGACGTACTCGCGAGGACTAACGGATACATCGAGTTATTAAATTCATTTTTTTATCGTTTATACCGCGGAAAACCTTGAAATTCGAGAGGTCATTGTTGTTTTGAAAATTTACCCCTGTTGCAACATCGACGGCGCACTGTAGAGCCACGGAAGATATCGCGCAACTGCTCTGTTCTCTCTGTTGTTACCACGCGTAATCTCCAGTGCGAGATACTGCGCGAAACCGCATTTTAACATTCCGCCGAGAGTATCTTCGTTCAATCCCGCTTGCATTCCCTTGCTGTAACTCTGTAACGAGCGGAAAAAAACATCATAAAAACGATAGCAAAACGTATAAAGTACTATGGAATCTTATTAAAGAAAACTGCAGAACTGTAATTGGTTATCAATAACCGATTTCTTATATTATTTAATTTATTGAATAAATTGAAAAAAAAAAAAAATTCATTCAATTTTTTTTTTTACTTTTTTAAAAATATTAATAACTAATTTCAATTACAGTAAACTCGTTATTATTGATATGGTAATAGTATTGCTGTTACCTTAATTTTACTGAGGGTATGAAAATCTCCGAGAAAGTCGAGTACATCGGAAATTTGTGATCTCAATGATTCCGATGCGTTTGTGTTATAAATCGGCGATACCTCGGTATGAATATTCTCAACGGGAATAGTCGATGGCAAAGTTCCACCGACATCCTGTTAACAGAGACATCGCATAATTTTGCATAAATCGGATAAATATCTTTTTTTTTTTTACGAAAAACGAACCTGAAGAACGAAATGAAGAAGCAGTAAAAAATTGTTGTCCGGTATAGTAGTCTTGAATTTCATTGCTTGCACGAGTTCGAAAACAATAGTTCTCGCGAGTACGTGTTTGTCGCGATCTCTCGGAAATCCTCGATGGCACAGATAACAAAGATCCGTCAAGTAGCTGTACTTCAATGTCGAATTTTGAATCGCGTAACTCAAAACTTTCGAGAATGGATCGAGAATTCCTTTAGATTGTTGAATTCCCTGAACTTTAAGTATCGATATCATTATACGAAGAAGCGGCGTTACGTCGTCGAGGGACGAGAGCAATAGAACGATTCGTCGAAATAGACTATCGAATTGCGTCAATAAACCACTCCAAGTTGTAGCGCCCGGACCAACGCCCGCTTCTAGGGGCAAACAGTCCAAATAGCACGCGACGTTGTGTAGAATTATTGGTAGAGATTCAATAGGCAAAGATTTCTTTCCGTTTAGAGTCTGAAAATTAACACAAATTTTTTTTTTTTTTTTTTCGTACAAAAAATGATTGGCAAATCTATAGAAATGTAAAACTCGAAGTATATCTCACCTCCAGTAACAATTGCAAAGGCGCGATGGGATTCAGTTCGTTGAAGTCCAACAGCGCCTGTGCCACGCTTTTGAAAAATTGCATTCTCGTTGTTTCTGCGTAAAACGATTGATTATTTAAAAAAAAATGAAGACATTTATTAATTACGGGAAGGGTAACTATAAGGTAAAATATTGGGAACCGACCATTGATATGTGTCTGAAACATCTGAACGAAGATTCCATTGGGTGCTAATTGGTGTAAAACGCATCTGAGAAATTGATGCGCCACGCTGACTGCACCGCCGGGTAAATGCATATTTGTCTCGTTTTGCCACGGATACATAGCATTCAGCGCGACCCTACAAAAAAATTTCGTACAAATCATTCATTCGCCCATTTATTTCATTTCATTTCTTTTCACGCAAATCTCCGTTGCTTTGCGACATTCGGCAAATTAGTTTAAACTTCTGCACGTACTTCGTAACAATTGTAAGAATTTCCGGAAGTAACGGAGCCGCCAAAGACGGTTCCCGATGTATGAAAGTTCCGAGAGTTATTATACAAAGTCCCAATTCTTCATCCGAATATTCTTCCTTTATTGTCCCGCATTCGGAACACCTGAAAAAAAAAAAAAAAAAAAAAAAAAAGATGCGATAAAACGTTTCATTATGTGAATTAATTGAACTTTAGGGTTCTGTTTCTTTACCGATCGTAAATGCAGTCATCGCCTATTCGAAAGGAGCTTTGCCTCAAGTTAAAGTCCGCATGGCACGCCTGCTGAGCCGCTGAATCTATGTTCGGTTGGTTTTGCGGCGCAGCCCTGGAAAACAATGAAAAAAAAAAAATGAAAAATTAGGTTTCCAAGAGAATTGATCTCTAAAACAGAAAATGATTGAAATTTCTTGAATTTACCACGAATCCATTCGTCTCGTGTGACCAATAACGTGATGACCCGAACCTGTAGCCAATCTTCGAGTTCTGTCGCGATGCATGCGCGTGTGATCCTTGAATTTGGATTTCCTCTCGTGTTCCAAGAGGCGAAGGCAAAAATCATCGCTCTCGATAGCCGGAGGTGGCGATTCGAGGGCGACTTGCTTTATCAATCGCCTTGGACTGGTTGATCTGCTCGATTGAACTTCGGCGCCTGGTATCAGATTCGACGCCGACTATAAAAAAAAAAAAACAGTAACAATAAGGAAACAAGTAAAGCAAAAGATACCCAGAATTTCGATGACTAAATCGCGTACCATAATTTCTGATGTAATGCTATCTTGTTTTTGGGGAATCAAAATTTCTTTATCATCGGCGGCCGAATGCGTTGTGGAATCTAAAAAAAAAAAAAAAAAAAAAAAAAAAAAAAGTCATAAAATGAATATCTATTTTTTTTTTTTTTTTGTAACACGTTCCAATAAATTATTTACCATCGAGTTCCGGTACCCCGAGTGCTTGTCGGACTCTCTCAACGAGTCCGCAAACGTTTTCCCTCTGCGGTCCCACGGGTAACAAACGTTCAGGCATTGGGAATTCAAGCTGAGAGATGCTTCTCGGACTCGTCATATCGCTCGAAGCGCAAGTTTCGCTATCTTGATCGAACGATGAATCTGCAATAATTTGTGCGTTTCTTTTTTTATTCACCTTCAATGAGCATCCGGTGACTCGAGAGACTCTCATTGACAATCAATCCCATTCTATCGTAGATTAACCTTTATTTTCGAAATCATCTTCACTAAAAAAAAAAAAAAAAAAAAACCAAATAAAAAACTCGACTTACTGACGGTTAAAACATCCATCTTAGATAATGGTGATTCGGGCGATCCGTATGCGTCTTCGCACCTCAAAACTCGTTGTGTAGTCCGTTGACCTGCGTAGATAAAAGATCGGATAAGAAAAAAAAAAGATAAATAGTCTCATTGTTTTCGTATCCCGTTTGAGTTCATGAAATCATCGTTCTAAAAATAACACTGAACACTGACCCGACGAACGGCTGGTAGTGTTGCCAATTGGCAGTAATCTTTCGACCATTGGAGCAGTCATAGTCATAGTCGGCTGTTGCGAATTACCGATCCATAAGGGATGTTGTCCGTTGTCGGTGCTCGTTATTTGCGAGGACACGGAGCTTACAGCTGGTGAACTGGAATCGTCGCTTCCAGGCATCTGGGACGGCGATACCGGTGATGCCAATGGCGTTATCTGGTCGACATTTTTCTGACGTCCTAATTGTTGCTTCGGTACAGCTGATTCCGAAGTTTCCGCTCGCACGGGACTTGTCTTTTCTTTCGGAACTGAATCGGACCTAAAAA
Source organism: Buathra laborator (assembly GCA_934046635.1). Classification (NCBI taxonomy): domain Eukaryota; kingdom Metazoa; phylum Arthropoda; class Insecta; order Hymenoptera; family Ichneumonidae; genus Buathra; species Buathra laborator. Next base: position 18,552,894 of record OW203892.1, read on the forward strand.
AGAAATGTTAATCCCAATGCCGGGTAACGAATGTTGTTTTCCCACCAAAAAGAGAGTGAAATTCATTTTTCCCAAATTACGGACCTTTGGAAATGTGAAATGCTTGTCGCCACAGCTAAGGCGCTAGTCGGACCGAAAGATTTGGAAAATTTGTTATCGACAATGCTGTCGAGTTGCGCTGCTGTAACCTTTTCAGTTGCGCTGCACGATTTTGAAGGTGGAGTAGTTTTTGAATGAGAATCCTGTTGTCCCGTTAGCAAAGTGCTCGCTACCATCATCTTCACTCCCTCGTGGACGCTCCACTTCTTGTGAAAGGCGCTGCTGCTCACCTGAATCATGAAGAACGTTTCATCAAAGCTGTAAGTTTGTGATCAATCGTATTCTATGATATCGCGTCAATTGGATTGATGTTTCGGAGCTCATTGACTGAAAATTTCGTTTTTGGTGATTAGTTCTTCTTGGTTCAGTGATTTTTGTTTCAGAAATCGGTTCAGTGATCTTCAGGCAAAAATTGATTTTTATTCTTTTTTATATGCAATGAAAAATAAAAAAAAATTCAAACGGACATTTTTAAAAAATCTTATCAAAAACGATAAAAATCCTTCAATAATTCTTTAAATTCAGATGTGAGCATTTTTTCAAATTTTTCGAAACATCATTACAAACGAACACTCGCATGAAATTAGTGCCTCGATGTTTTTTTTTTGCATGCAAAAGAAAATGAAACCAACATCCGAAATTGAATCTTTTTTTTTAACTTATTTTTTAAGCTGTTGTAACTTTTGTCTGAGGGATCTGTTAGGATAATCGGAAAATAGTTTGACTGCGAACTATAAATTCATTTTTATGTCTTCAAATATTGGCGTTTCAGCGAAATGTTTAGTTGACATTTGACACGGAATTTGATTGATTCATTCATCTAAGAATACCGCGAAAAAGCGCAGCTTTTGAGTCGATCGTTGGTTCGATTGAGATTCATAAAGTTCGAGTTGTATGCGCACCTGATGGGTATCCTCTTCGCTTCCCAAGAACCAAGTAGGTCTGGTAGCAACGGAATCCAGTTTGGGTCGTTCGGTATCATGTTGATCGCTGGAATCGTTTCTTCCATGAATAAAAGCGATCGATGTCCTGGGTGGCATCGTGATCGATCCACTCCGTGCGACAAATGCCGAGCTATCCTCGAGTTCACCGAGTGATCCTCCGCTGCTTCCGTGCAATGTGCTGTCGGATTTCGGACTCTCGGGTATTGCCGCCAACTCGGACTCCGTATCGTCCGCATTGATCGAGTAGCTTTGCAAGGCATTACACAATAACCGAAATTTTACCAAGCAGCTACACAAACCGAAGCGCACGCAAGTGAATTTTTAACGATTGGGAAAAAAAAACAAAAAAAAAATCAATAAAAAAGGAAAAATATATCGAGGTATTGTGCTTTCATAGGTATAAATAAAAAAGAAAAATCACCAAAAGCAAGGAATGTTAATAACGTGTACAGCGAACTAAAGTTACGCAAATTAGGATGAAAGAGTAGATATATAGTAAAAATAAAAAAGATGGAATATACATTTAAGATATCATCGAATTCGGAGATAATATCCTGCTTTCAATTTCGTCCAGCCACCGCGTTCGGATTTCGATCTATTCGGTCCTAAAAATGTCCACATGTACGCAATTCAAAAAAGAAAAAAAAAAAAAAAAAAAAACACATCTGTGCCATAATTTTGCTTACGAAGACGGATAATAATTTTGTCATTAAAAACCTACGGCTTACGGTGCATTACAGAGTGCAGCTAATATCATAGTATATAAATCCATATTTGGATTCTTTGTTAAGAATCGTTTCCGTATATACTACAGCGATCTTAAATTATGCATTCATCGTTATCACGGTGCATGTGAGGAGACAAAAAAAATGTGATGTTACAAAAGATTCCACATAAAGTTTTGGTTGTGCGAATTATCGTATCAAAAAAAAAACAAAAAAAATGCTACTCTTGCGCGGGTCGGAACTACAACCCCCTAACAATCTTAATCCTTATAATCGATATGTACGATCGTAGATGAAAATAAAAAATCGTAAATAGTAGAAAAAAAATGAAGAATTAGAAGACAATATTTCGTGGTTAAGGACCTCGACTGTTTGTTCGGGTAGAAGCAAATCGGCGCTGTTTCCTCCCAATGAGTTTCCATGGCGTGCGTCTGCCCGAGAGTAGGTCCGGGACTCTTCTGTACCTGATGCACCGATACTAGTGGTGGTCGCATCGGAGGACTTTCGCTGTCCATTTCAACCCCCGCGTTCATCACTAAATCGTGATCCGCACCCAACGAGGGCTGTGAAACATCTAAAAACAACGCGAATTCATATAGCAAAGTAGTAATTATTAATACCACAACGGAAAAAAAAAAAAAAAAATGCTCGTCGATGTAAACTGTTTTCACGAGACTCTCGTTAATTCGATTTAGTCAGCCCTACCGCGAGACCTCGATGGTGGTCCTCCCATTACCACCGTCGCAGGAATTCTCTTGCATTGATGATGCTGCGAGTCCAGTGTATTCAGTACAACTTTAACCAGAGCCTGTAGCTGTGTGCACCATGGTTGCTGGCCGTATTGGCACTGAAAGTAATTTCTGTTCTGTAACATACGCGTGTAACGAATACTTTCTTTGAACATTGAGATTCACGAATGAAGATGTTAACTACATAGGAGGAGCACACGTCACTACGGTCCTTTGGATTGCTCTAGAGGATTAATTAACTACGGTTAGTGTGTGTAATAGCGAGCGATGGATTGATGCGGTTAGTGAAACAAAAACGAATCATTTATTACCTTGTAGAGGATAACGAGTAGAGACATCAGCCACGAGCGTCGTATGTTTGGTTCCAAGTACCAAAGGCTGTAAGTCGGAGGTTGATGATCGCTCGGTGGAGCTTTTTGCGGAGGACAGGGACAGTGCTGAAGAATCGCTAAGACTGGAGGTATCATTGTCCAACCCATTACATGATTTTGATCCAAAAGCTGCGGCAGATTCGAGATAAAGACGTTGAAGACTGGGGAAAGCCTGAGAAATAAGAGAAATTTCTTAGGGTTAGGCGTTCTTTTGATTAATAATAATAAAAATAATAATAATAAGACATAAAAGATTAAAATTTAATGAATTTCGTAACCTCAGACGTTGTGGTAAAGTGTGAAAGCTACGATCCGATTGATTGTATCCCAGCAGAAGATACAAGTGTCTCAGAACAATTCCTTGTGTCTTGTTCAGTACTTTTTCATCCGCTGGATAAGCCTAAGAGAGTTAAGAAATGATTTCTACAATATTGTCTTCGTGAACATTTGTTTAATTTATTTTTGGGACGCCTTACCTGATCCTGTCGCGATAAGAACTGCATGAGAAGAAATACCAAAAGATGCATTGTCTCCTTGTCGGCTTCCTCGAGATCGACGATTTTCAGAGTGAAACCCGGCAAGTTGCCACTCTCGTCGACCATGTTAAGCGAATGCACATGGCCATCTGTAAACATTGTCTATTTTAAAAACCGCTTGAAATCATTTGTTACGATAGATTAGCCGAATTTTTTAAGAAGACAAGAAGTTCGCATGAGCCTTTGGAATAAAAATTTCGCGACAGGATTTCGTCATTGATAGAGTCATAGATAGAGAAAAAAAAACATATATACTTATGTCAGCGAGCAGCGAACCCTCGAAAACAAGTTAATTAACGTAGTTATTTGCATACGCATCGAGTCAACGTCCGGTTTACACCTGTCGCAAAGGGCCATCATGTGCGCGAACTCTCGAGGGTTCCCTACCGGTATAACGTGCACATGCGATAATATCTGTTTTCTAATCATGCAAAAGATGCACAATTTATAAACACACGAATATAGTCACTGCCAGTGAGTGAAGTTACAATGATCGAAGTTTTTTTTTTTTTTAAATTGCAGTCAAAAAATTTCGAAAAAAATTAATTAATCGAAGAAATAATTGCGTAAGCTAACGGGAATGAGTTATGAAATAAAATCGATGCAAATAGGTCGAAATCATTTATTTCTTCTTTGATAGTAATTTTTTTTGTCGCATGCTAAGAGTGAGACTAATTTTTGTATGCGTCGTTCCGTATCGACCGCTTCAGAATTTTTTTTTTTTTTTTTCATGTTTAATGTTTCGATAATTTTTTGATTTTTTTTTTTTCACTCGTAGGACTTACCATACATTCCACAAAATCATAGATTCATTTAATTCGCCGTCACATCCTTTGAAAAATTAGCATGAATAGTGTTTCGCGTGTGGATTATTACTATACATATATATAGATATATATATAATATTGATTTACACATTTATTCGTTACACATACGGCAACCAGCTATGCTAAAGCAACCACACTACGCTACCTGGTATACTGTTATTAGGCGGGGTGGACCCAAGCAACTGACCCAATCCAAATCTGGAGCTCTTGCGTTTGAGAATCGGTGCTGAGTACTGGCGGCTGTATATCTTTTCCTTTTCTGCATGACCGGGGATTTCGATAATCACGCAAACACAATGTAATTGCTTCGTTAGGAAGAGTCTAAGACTCGTGCGTATCATTAATCGTCCTTTAGTTCGAACGATTTTCCTTTTTTTTTTAAGATTCTACATTCGTCGATTAATTCGATCAATCAATTGATAATAAATTGCGAGAAGATAAAAAAGAGCATTTTTCTTCATAGTTTCGAACTATAAAAAAGAATGTTTTACCTTGTTTCGTGTCTTGCCGAGGTATCATCGAGGCCGGTGCAGACATCGTTCGCTTGTATGGCCATTTTGTGCCGAAACTCGCGCTCAATGTCTTCACCGAACTCGCGCCGCTACCATCGGACTGTGACAAAGCCTCTTGCGCTCGATGCAATTTTCTCATAAACACTTCGCTGTTTAAATCCGTATTACGAAGATCTGCGCAAACGATATATTCTCGTATGACGCAATACGTTTCGCGAAGATTGAAATACAACGATTGAGTAAATAAATAATAATAATAATAATAATAACTCACCGCGAAGATAAGATATGTCACCGGATTTTTCCAAATTGATTTGCGCTTCGAGAAATAGAGCATCGAAACGATTGAGAAAAAATTCCCACGTCAAAATTCGACGATCGCTCAGACTGTTGTGAAGCTGATAGAGCGACTGGAGTACCATTGGTCTATCGACTATCACGGAATCGAATTGCGTCTCCAGACACAATATCAACGACTGTGAAATAGTAAAAAAAAAAAAATTATTAAAATAAAAAAGAAAGAATTTTTGTCTAAGATCTGTTTTTTCTCGCATTCGAAACTCACGCGCACAGCTGTGTCGTGAACAGTTCCGAGATTCAGTGTTGCCCTCTGAGCAACGTAAACGTTGCTGTCATCCATGCTGCTTATCATGTAGCAAAACGCGTTGGCAAGAGCCGCTTGAAGGCTTAAAACGTTTCGCAAAGGAGTAGAATCCATGAATCTCGCGATCAGAGTTACTCGTTCGACTGGAAAAATGCGTTAAAAATTATCGTAAAATCTTTTATAAACGCCTAATTCAACGAATTACATAACGAATGGAGAACGAACCCGCAACGAAACGAACTCGCCAATCGGAATTGTGAAATTCTTCCTGAACAAGTCGCCAAAAAGTGTCTGTACCGCAGGGAAGAGTAACGCAATGAAGCAACAACGGCACCGTCACTTGCGCTATATGCGAGTGTTCAGCATTCAACAATTCCCACAAACTGTAATCAACCAAATGATATTAAAATTAATCTTTTATATCAATTAATTATTATTAATAATAATGATGATAATAACAATAATAATAATAACATACTTAATTAATAATTTCAAAAAATGAATTACATATTAACTTTAATGATTTCCAACTCACTTCTTGATCAATAAATTTTCCTGACACCAAATGAAAAATCCTTGATGATCCTTCGCCGCGGTGGTAAAGGCGTCTCCGTGCAGACAAAGAATGTTCAGGCATTGCAGCATGTAGTAAAGAATATCCGGCTTATCGACCGTCATAATTTCCTGAAAAAAAAAAAAAAAAAAAAAAAAAAACGGATAACGGAATATCGAGTCGAAGTTAAAAAAAAAAGGATAGCTTCCGGAATAGTCGAATACCTTCAAAAGTTTGTGAATGTATTGAAGCTGTTCCGGCAGATCTTCGATGACGAAACGAAACTTCCCCACTGTCGTGTGCCAGAAGTCATCCAACTCGTTCTCGGGGCTGAGATTCACAGGTTGATCGTTTTCTCCGATGAGATGAGGTTTCGCGATGCTTACCGTTGCCGTCGCTGAGAAAAACAATGAAAATTAGAACCCCAATAATATTCTTAAAAGAATGTATTTAAAAAAAAATGTTTCCACCAACCGACATCACTTTCCGAAAGCGTTACAGCGCGTGCCACAGCTGGCATAACTTTTTCAGCAGGTAGAATCGCCGCTAGATCGAGTTGTTCCGAGACTGTCTCTACGGTCGCTGTCATGATCTGTTCGAAGAACTAATATAAACGATCAAAATAACGATTTCATGAAGCGTGGTTTAGCCTACCGTATTGCGATGCCACCCGTGGTGGAGTAGTACTGGGTTACAGATACGAGGGAAAACATCAAACGAGAGAATATATATATAATATATATAGTGATGAAACATGGTATAGCAATATTTGAGACGAAGGATAAAGGTGTAGTACACGATTACTCAGTGGCGGTGTACATTCACAAGAACAATATATATATATCCAATTTACGTGAAATAAATGTAATACGTTATTTGGATACATACGTGAGGCATGTGAACGAGAACACCGCCAACCGAATGCATATCCGGCGGTGGAATGTTGATCACGACGTCTGGTTTAGCTTCGGATTTCTTCGATGTTTCCGGCGGACTTTTTCTTCCGTGATCATCACCTGTATCGTCTACGATTATCTAAAAACAAATGAATTTAAATGATTTGTTTATTTCGTAATTGATAATAGCATTGAATTACGAATTATTGGAGTATTGAGTCGTAAAATTGAACGTACATCAGGCGGATAAGCCGGATTCTCCGGTGCCATATACATGATGAGTTGCAAACACAGTTGATGCCATATAACTCTTGATTCGCAATAAGTGCATTCACTGTCCGCCTTACAGACGTGACAATCGTTCCAGTTAGCTGCGACTATTGACTTCATCAGATGGCATGCGTCTCTGCATACCCACGTGTTTATTCCTGTATGCCTGTCTATGTCTTGTAGCTCCATCTTCAATGAGACAGGATTTATAAATAACAGAGTACAATGGCCATTCATTCACATGTGACACATGAATTAATTGCCGTTTCACAATTGATGCACCAAAGAAACTCAATTTATCAAAATTGTGCTTAACTAATTATTAGGTAATGACCGCCATTCGAACACTGAAAAAAATGCATGATTTGCGAGAAATAATAATTAGTTGGAATATCTACTTTTTACGAAAAAAAAAAAAAAAAAAAAAATCGAAAACTAACTATTAGTTATGTTAATTTTCCGAACTCATAATTTTTCCAGGGTGTCGTTTTTCGTATATTGCTATTGTTTATTGACTCACTTGCTTCAATAATACGTCTAACATCAAAATACAGCACGAAAGATTGAGTTCCGCGTTCGTGGTGAACTCCATGTGTCTCGGAGTTGGCGCCATATCGTCGGACAATGGAGACGACTGTCCCGAATCATTTTCCACGACTGGACCTTTGTGAATAAAAAATAATAATAATAATAATAACAATACATTTTAATGCAATTTTTTTTACTTGAAAATGTCTAAGGATTATTTTTTTTTTTTACGCGACAAAAAATACTCACAAATATTGCTTCGTTCATCTCCCTCGTTGTTTTTATGCGATTTGTAAAGTTTCTCATCCAAATCCGCTGCATTAGTTTTGCGCATAACGGCTACACCGTCGCTAAACATCGAGAACAATTGGGTCAAAGGTATCGTTATAGCCAACATAGTCAAAGTTTGCAGCCAATTCAACGCCTGTTCCTGAACTTTTGCACTGGTATTGACGAAACGCTTTGCCACGAAATTATACATTTTTTTCGCATCGAATCCCAAAGGACTCATTTCCGGATCGAGAATTTTACTGAAAGACAATAAAAATTAACGTAAATTTTTTTTATTATCTCGCGAAGTTCAGGTAAAATTTTATTTATTCGGATACTTACCAGAGAATTATTTTTAATTCGTGCAACTCGTTCTCCGGTACGTCGTTGACCATCGCCTCCATCCAATGAGGCATAACGTAGTCCCATATGTCGGGAGTTATGACTTCGTACGGCACAAGACAAAAAAGTCGATTGAGACCGTCTTTCAAGTGCGACGTTCTTGAGGCCAACGTTTCCCTATTTAGAATAATATTAAGCAGATAGAAAAAAAACTTATTCCTTATCTATACATTTGTGTCTACGATATTTATCGCCACGAAATTTCGCGAAAGAGTACTATAATTTGTAGACGTTATTCTTACCAATGACCCCCGACTCGGACATAGTCAGCCGGATGTGGCAAGAGGCAAGAAATGAAGACCTGGTAATGCGTCTTCATTATGTCGGATAGCCAGCCGCAGACGTATTCGGTCTTCAGTTTCTCAAGGGTGCTTTCCGCTTGCCCTACAACGATCGCGATATATCAGTCCTCCGTACTGATTAATGTGCTCCCATTATTGTTTCTCTACGACACTACGGGTTACGGGTATTTCATTGAGGAACATCAAAATTTACTTTGGAGACACTACGTATGAAGTGTTGACGGACCATGGAAAATTCTCAAAATTTTCAATGCGAACAAAATGGACGTCGAAATAAATTTAAAAAAATCTTTCAAATCCTTCGATTCCCATGGACCATCAAACTCTTATTTGAAGTGATGAACGAATGCGAATATTTTTTGTTCCGAAAATTGTTCCTCATCGTCTAATTTGGTATATCATGAAAAATTTCGAAATATCATTTGACTTTAGTTATTATTGTATGCCAGAGTTGGCCTACTTTCTCTCGATGCATAGAACGTCAGCAATTTTTTACGAAATTTTGAGTTTTTTTTTCATTTTTTTTTTCATCTTTTATCAACATGATGATATCTCATGTTTTATTCATCCAATAAATAAATTTTTTTTTCTCGTTTGTTTCGAGAGGATCGCAGTTGAAACTTCCCTCGACGATCATTTGTCAATATTCTACGCATCGAATGCTATATGTATTCAACTGCCGCATCGCAGACGCACTCTTTATTAAATCTTTGAAACATTTATTATTGTTTTTTTTTTTTTTTTTTCGTATCTTTTCGCTTACTGTAACTTTTAGTTTTCGATTGATCGAATTTGTAAATATGTCAAACATCGTGTGGTTATACACATAGAGAGTGTACGTGTGTGTAAGTGCATGAAAAACATTTATTATCGAAAAACAACGCTTGTGAGTGAATTTACACACAATGGAGAGATAGTTCGAGAAGGAACGGAGAGACAGACAAGTAACACGGACAGTACGATAAATTGTTGAAAAACATTTTTTTTTTTAATGAAATTATTTATAGAAAAAATGTATTATATAAGAAAGTTAAGTAGAATGTGCCTACGATCGCGGCCGATAATCTACCTACTACCTACTTCTACTTCAATAGTGTATGCAAAGTTTTAAATTACCAACAGAAAATATAAGGTGCATAAGGCTTTTTTTAGTACCATCGAAAGAGTAGGCAGTGACATGAAACCAATGAAATAGCATTGATAATAAACGTCCAAGTATTTCTACAGGAGTATCCTGATTCGGTGTACAAAGTCCGACGAGTAGCCAAACTCCGTAACGACCAAGTAGTTGTCTTTCTTCCAATGTCGCCGGATCGCATTGCCCGAGCCGACTACCACCCGTACCCGTGCCACCGCTTCCCGCGCCCCCTGGGAATCCTATGCTGGCCTTATTAGTATTTATTTCCGAGATGTCTCTGTTACTATCCATACTTAGCGGTTCAGCTTCCTTTAGCAGGCTGCAAATTAAATCAATTCGTCAATGCTGTTGAACGAGATATTTAACGATCTCAAGTCACTGTTCGGCTAAACCAAGATGCTCGTTACAATTTATCGTAAAAGATCGTTATTTTTATTCGCTGCAATGAAAAAAAAAAAAAAAAAAAAATTGTCGGTATTTTGTATCGAATTATAGGGTGCGTTAGATTTTTTTTAATTGGTACCTTACACTTGGTTCGGAATAAAAATAACGATCCGAGCCTTTGTACAATTTTCAAGGCTTCGAAACTTATCGACCGACGAGTATATTACTTCCTCGTAGCATCACGGATTTGTAGCCGTGACTTCGGATCGTATCGTACGAAAATTCGTAATCATTAGTGCGAACTAATATTCTAATTCATCTACAGACAATTATTAAAAGTTTGATGTAAAATTATTATTATAAGTCATATATAAATGATTAATTGATAAGATAGATAAATTAACGAGATATATATCAGACTTTCATCACAAAGAATGACAGTGATTTTTTTTTTTTTTTTTTTTTTCGTAGTCAACGAATTCTACGGTAACAGAGACGCATGCATTTTACACTCAATCACTACTTACTAGAATGACGAGAGTGCATCTAAATTCATAGTGTTCTTTTCTTTTTTTATTTGTTTAATTTTAAAAAACGAATAAAAATTGTGAATTATTTGCGTAGTTATCGCTACGATACTGTTTCGTACAAAAAAAAAAAAATTGCTGATCAAACAAAATCCATAGAGGATGTTTCATATAAGTATAGCTACGTGTATACCGTTGTAAATCTGCTATATATCGGTAGATATATCCGCGGTGACAGAGACGGTGTATCGATGAATCGATCAAAACGTGTTTGATTCTCATGTGCAATCCTTTAAGGAACTCTCTCTCGCGCGACTGTGTGTTTGTGTTTTGTTTTTTTTTTTTTTATCGAGCGAGCAGCCACCTAAACTATGTGGTGATTATTCATATCAGATAGCACTATACACAATACATTAACTTACACAAAGGTGGTTTGCAAATTTTTTTAGTGTGAAAGCGTTTTTAAGCGAAAGAACGAGATTCTGAGATCGTAAAATTACTATTTAAACCCCTCGCGTCCAGGAGACCTTTCACCGGACAAACAGAACGCTAATTTCATTTGCTCGTAACAACAATACGCAAACGCGTAAAACAAATCTCTTTGAACTATCGAAAAAACAACAGTTTAACATTATTTTACAATTTTTTTCAGAATTATTTCGCGATTTTTTATAGTTAAACGGGGCAATTGAAGGTAATGACCGGTTGAAAAATTCGGACGCATATTTACGTCCTCCGCACGTGAGGGGTTAACTTATTTTTTTTTTTTATTAATTAGAGAAAAAAAATAGTTTTGCTCAGATTTTTGGGATCTCGTTCTCCATGACATTAATAGCGAGGCAAGAATTTCGGAGCTCTTCCGATGTCACGCTCGATTGCGTAATCGTAAATAATTCATCAATTGATTAATCGATTAATAAACGATTAATTGAATTGGTGATTAATGATCGTTTGTTCGAAGAATGACGGAAAAAAATAGATAAACAAATCATTTCTACCGAGCGTGACTAAACGGCTTCGTGTCTTACCAAGCAGGATGGACCAGCATTGACAAACACGCAAAGCGACAAAATGATCCTGCGATCGGTCGATTAGTACACGAATCACTCGTGGTTAACAACTATATGGTGACGATGCTTATTCGTTGATTGTACTTTAAGTTTTTGCAATGAAACACAATGGTAATATAGATCGTTGGGTGTAATATAATCACATCGCATGCTGTAACACAATTCGTCGACGTTTATCGCGCTCGTGTACATCTTAGCTATCAAATCTGTATTTTTTTTTTTTTTTTTTTTTCGCGTAAAAATAGTCAACTTTTTCTTATATACGACTATCATTAGCCGTACATTGCAAATTACAAATAAAAATGGGAAACATCGCACAATTAGTACAACGAATGGCTTTAACGATAGGACACCTTTACATACGCAATTTAAATAAAAAAAAAAAATCATTTAAAATCCTTGATAACTTTGTTATAATGAGTTCGAACGTTTATCGATAGCAATGGGCGATCGTTAACTCGCGCTAATACGAAAGAGCCGTGCATGAAATTCTCAGCGTTGATGTTTCGCCGTGAACATCGCAAAAAAAAAAATAATAATAATAAAAAATGTATAATTAACGTCGCGCGCAGATGATATTCTCGATAGGCAATTTAACGGAACACGGGCACGAGCTCACCTGACTATCGACTGTACGAGGTACGTCCGTGTTTGCGCATCCATTTGGGATATGTGAGGAAGAGCCATGTGATTTACGTGATCACCGCCGCGTCTATTGTTGTGACGAATATTGTGGCACTGTTGACAATAACGAATTGGATGATTGCCGTTGTAACTCGCGCACTCGGTCGAGAAGCACACGCTTATCGCTGACTTGTCTGTCGCTCGACAATTCTGCAACGTAAACCGAAAGTACATACCATTAATTCTCTTATTTTTGTATTCAGCAATTTTAGAACAAAATTTTGAGTAAAAAAAATGAGTTTTATTTTTTCTTATCGGTGAAAAAAATTGTATCGAAAATGTCATGCGAACAATACGCGTAATCAGAACAATCGCATTGGATTAGCGATACATTTTTTTTTACCTATTAAAAAATGAAAATACGCTTCTTTATCGAAAATCCCTAAATTATAAATTAGTGAAAAATAATTAAAATTAATTTTATTTATTTTTCGATTAAATTTTTTTCGTTTAAAAAAATTCCGAAGGGTTAAGCAGCTATTTTAATATTTAGATCTTTTGCTATGATGTAAAAATCATTTTCGCAAGAAAAAGTATTGCTGTTTTCCGATTAAAATAGTATAAGCAAACGTACCTTGTTTTCGCAAACCATCGATACTTGTTGCATCGGATGAAGTATATCGTAAAACATTTGATTGGGATGTTCGCGATGAATTTCGTTGGCGCATTCGATGCAAAGATAAAGCGGCGGCGGAGATTCGGCTGCGAATGTTATTGAGATTCGATGATCGTAGCAGACTTTCCCGGCTTCAGCGTTACCCGCGTTGGGACACGAGTCTCGTTGGCACACGAAAGGCGTCAAATCGTCTGAAATTATTTCAATTTCGTAGTTTCAATCTTTCAGTACGCTTTCGTCTGATATTTTCTGAGCTGCAAAAATCGTGACACGAACTTGCAAATTTGACGAGAACCGCGCGGCGATCGAATAGATTCTGATTGAAAGTAGGCCAGTAGTAAAACAACAGTTTGGCAGCCGAGGCCCTCGCTGGTGCGGTGCCGTAAGCCACGACGCATAGAATATCCTTGACGACACCAGGTTTTAGTGCCATTAGGCACTCCAACAATTGGCAATGATGAGCTGCGGAACAACGAATCAAAACACTGTATTATTTCCGTCTGACCATAACGTTTCTTTTACTACTTAAAACGATATCGATTTACTTACCGGGATTGCTGGAGTACTGGAAAACCATCATAATAACTGCAGACACCGATTGGCTTGCATGATTTTCGTTATCATCGTTCGTTTTTCTCGCTAGAAAAGAAAAAACTTCATCAATGCGGTTTTAAAGTCATTGTTTATTGATCTAAACGCGATAAATGTCATCTTTTCGCAATAAACGTTACGTACTGATCGTGAATGGCAATATATAAAAGCATAGATAGTTGACGATCTCTTGATGCAATTCGACCGGAAGTACCGATATCGAGTTTGCGGCAAAGTAAGGCATGTTGTCGAGTAGATCGTGATCGAGAAACGGCATCAGACACGCCAAGCACTGTAGCGCCGCTTGTCCGAAGGCTGACAATGAGAAAAACGTAAGTGAGAAAATGAATATAAAATTATCTTCCTTGACTTTCCGGTGGGAATAAAAATGTTATAAAATCTTTACGAACCCGCTAAACCGATATGAACGAATCCGACAACATCCATCAACTGCGTCAAGGCGTTGTACAGCTGTTTGTAATCTAAGTTCGGATAGAGTGCCATTCTCTCGCCGTCGAACTTCTGTGATTTTATCATCTCGAGAGGCGATTCTCGAACTTCTTTTAATAAAGCTGTTTGGGAAAGAAAAAAATAATTATTTCCTCGCGACTCACTCGATTATTCGGCGAAATGTACTCACAGAGCAGAGTCTGAGAGAAATATTTAACGGTATTCGCCATATCGAATCCCGAAGGTGTCGGTTGACTGCCGTGAAGGAGACGATGATAGTAGTCATTGAGGCTCGAGAGCTTCAAAGTATCTGTCGATACATTAAACACCATTATTTTTCGATCAATAACGTGGAATAAGCATTAAAAAAATTGTTAAAAAATCAAATAACTCACAGGCCGCGGATCTCGTTCCCATGTTGATGCGATTTATTGCAATATACAAAAAAAAAAAAATATTAAAACACAAATCCGGAGATCATCTTCTATTTTTCTTTTAAGTACTCGTTTCCTCTTCCACAAGATCCGTTATCTGCAAATTACACGGAAATATACAAATTACGAATAGAAAATTGATATTTTAGAGAGACAATTGTTTTTCATAACAATCATCGACATCGGCTTACCTCTGCGCCGACACTTTGCGGTACAGTAACCTTTCGAACGCATTGCGTCTCAAATTGCATTTCTCTGGCAGATCGAGCGGAACGATTTGCCGATTTGCATTGAACTTGTATACGAGAGATTACGATAAAACGAATCCTTGCGTGACGATGATAGTTCGCGTCAATGCGTACAGTTCTTCGTATTATTAATTTTTCTATTCGTTTCTTTCGATAATACTTCTTGCGATCGCAAGCGATGGTGAATCACGCGAGGTCCATACGGAGTCGCGCCTGGAAACTGAATGAGCGCGCACGTCGTATCGATCTGTTCTACTAGGTCCCCGTGAGAGAGCTTCTTCTCACAGCTGCGCCGTTGGATTTCAGTCAGATGTTTCACCCGTCGCGACGAATCTCTCAGGTCGAAAAAAAAAAATAAAAAAAATAACCTAATAAAGAAAAGAATCTCGTCGAGCCGAGCAAATTTCGATCTTTAGCGATAAAATTTTTTGTCACGTCATAAACTTCGCGAATTTTAGGGATAGTTTTTTTTTTTTCCTCTAAACAAACATATGGCATTAACTTTGGCATACTTTTGATGTCTTCATTGATAAAATTAAACTCCCACCTTCCACGACAGTTTATCGCACACCTGCTGTCGAATTGATTTTCAGAATACTCGAGAAAACTTTCGATCAAAAGGGCGATTAACTCGGTAGCGTGCCATAAACGAGAAATCGATTCTACTTTAGATCCATTATTAGCATTACGAAGAAAAAATTGATGTTCAATTTGGTATTCTATTGCGAGAGAGGAGAGAAAGACAGTGAGGGAGGCACTGACCCCGAGTTTAACTGTGTCAAAGGGGGGATCGATACCGACGACAGGGCCTATATGACGTCGGCGAACTACTGATAATACATCGTGGTACATACGATATATAACATTTCTGAAAGTTCGTCGACGATCGATAAATTTCTAATGAAAGTATAATCCATGCAGCTAACCACTGTCTACATGTGCATTTGTATGCAAGCAACGATGAGGTCATCATTGATAACACAGATACCCTCTCCGAGTTCAATTCTCGGATATACATGGCTCTCGTACACGAAAAGTTGAGCCTTTATAGCGCGCGATCGCGTGCAATCGAATCGGTAGCGTCACCGCTGAAAATAAAATCGTTCTGTTGAAATTCAAACCAAAATAGATTAATGCCACGCTGAGCAAATTTCTTAACCCTAAAAATTGTTTCGATTTTGTATAAAAAAGTAAACGAAAAGTAGAAGTTTATTAAATGATTTATCTTTGCGGAGACGTAAAACTCTAAACAGTCGAAATAATTTCTTTAAGGCAATAATATTTCGATTTTATTTCCAATATAATAATAATAATAATATTATTATTATTTATATAGGTTTCGTGAAAACGTTGATTATAGTATTCATTAGACGAAAAAGAAAAATCGATTTTGGAAATGCGGGGTTGCGTTCGGAAAATGTTATAACGTTGAGAGACCCTGCTGTCGGTGGACAGGTGAATTTGGATCGATTCTATCTATACATACTACACTACGCGATTCTATATATATATCTATACATATAAATGTATGGAGAAAGAAAGGATGGTGTAGAGCGGTGAGTAGCAAATGACGCAAAACGTGGCGTGCGCGGGCGCACGCGATAGGCATATCGAAAGAGTAGAGAGTACACGCGCTTATGTATGTATACACACGCGAACGAGACGACAACGGGGGTTGGTTCGGCGTGCGATCAAATGCACGAAAGCGCGTTGCTTCTGCTTCTGCTACTGCTGCGCGTTGCCTTGGACACGACGTACGTCGAGTGGGAAGCTCCGTGGCGGAGAGCTAGTAGTAGCGGGTGGTTTTGTACTCGTGTACGCGATCGCTTCGCCGAGACGCCGCCGATGTCGTACACTCAGGGGAAGCTTTGCTGGAAGCAGGATTGGAAAACGTGAAAGCAGTCTTCACTGCGCAACCGGCCTCGAAGGTTCGAGCTTAGCGCGTTTCGCGAGACGAAATTAATCAGAGTCGCGCTTAGATCGTCGACTTTAATGCGCGATAAATCGAAAAAAAAAAAAACAAAAAACTGCAAATTGTATAAAAGTCGAACTCTTTAAGAAAAATTCTAAATTTCATTAAACTCGAGTCAGTTTCATTGTTTTGTTTTAAATTGTTTATTTTATCAAATACTTTCGGTAGAAATCTCGAAAGTAAACGAAATGCGCGCGGAGACGACGAGGACGAAAACTCCGATCGGGAGTTCAAGAAAAACACAGTATAACGTAAATATCTAACTTTACCTTTAGCGCAAATATGTTTGTTTATTTTAATAAGATTTTTAATTTTGTGACGTAATAATTTTGGCTTCGGTATTTTTACAATTTATGTGAAAAATCGTGAAAATAATCATGTAAACAGTGTAAGCTGCGAGTATGCGGCTAGAAGCATCGTCGTCACGTGTAGTCCGTGCGATTTTCAGTAGTAACAGACGCATTTGGTCAGACGTATAGCGAAAGGCGGGGTTCGCGTTGTTGTTCACGGAAGTACGAAAGCTTTTAAAGCGTTCGTAAACACAGCGATCTTTTGAATGCAAATTTTTGTTGACATGCCGTATATTACGTAAAAGAAAGGTACGATGCGGCGGTTTCAGTGAAGAATTCGTCACGGCTGCAAGGTCTCGCGTGCCATAGTGTTTTCCAGTTACGTTCTACTTACGAGTGCTTTATCTCACCGACGATAAAACCTGCACGCGATTGTATTCAAATATATTCTACTTACCTTGTTCTTTACAATGGCTATAAACAAATTCGTGACCGCATGGAACTGGTAAATTGATTGCGCAGCATCTTGAGATGTTTTTTGTTTTTTTAGAAACTGCAATTATACGATAACAATGTTTGGATAAAATTTAATAGACAAACTAAAATTGTTTGTTTGTTCATTTTGCGACGTTTAAAATAGTTATTCGGATTATAATTTACAGCTTTTTTTTTTCACCCGATTGCAAACTTTTTTTTGCATACTCCGTATGTGATGAGAGGATAAAAATGTTTCAATGAACTAAATCGGCGTCTCTCCGCCGTAAATCAAATTTTTACTTAGTAGAACGAAATTATTAGATGTTTCAATGATCTCTCGAGAAAATTATGATTCCGACAACTAAAATTTGTGTTGAACGATCTAAAAATTCATTCGAATGACGGTGATCGCCGATTTCGTCGACCCAAACTTTTTTTTTTGTCAATATAACGATTGCAACCTATTGAGAGTATCGAAATATAGTTCAGTCTGCAACAGACTAATCCATATTATAATTAATCCACGTAGCGAAACTCGGCCAACCCTGTCGATTCCACGAAAGGTAAAAAAACCACGTGAGTCTAGGCGACGCCCTTCTCAAAGCCGCTGAATCTAATATGAATTGATTATACGCTTATCCCTCGACCGATACTCCACGTATAACAAAGTAAAGCTCAGGATTGAGTGGTGCAAAGGATAGAAAAAAATGAAAAAAAATGAGAAGGGCAGTGAGATAATAAAAAGCAAACGTCCTCAACGCGACTACTAGGGACCCGCGCGCCCGTTTCATGTATATACAGTGTACAACGATTCGCAGGGGTTGTAGAAATCTTGAAAGTACAGCCCGCTCTCTCGTGTATACATATACAAACACACAGACAGGAGTTAACCGAGGGGATGCTGCGCGTGCAAATGCCAAGCGAGATGTTCCCCTCGATTCTCGCACTTTGTCAACGCACAGTGCGGTTTATAGTGTTGCAGTTCGTTCTCCGTGTTCCTCGTGACTTCGAGGGACCGTGTGATTTGATTATGTCAGTAACACGCTCCGTATGCCACCCTAATTACCGTGCGGCCCCGACTATCCCCACCCCTATACCTACAACCGAAGAAGCAACACAAGTTTCACGCAACTTTGCACCCTTATCCGCATACACATTCCCATACTTCTCGGTGAAATTTAATATCGATATCAACATAATCGCCGGATCTTTTCGTGGGGGTTGAAATTTCATAATTTGTTTCTCCTTTTTTTATTATAGAAATATCTTTTTTTTGTTCTAACAGTGCATTTTGTATGCGAAATTTATTTTAGCATTGAATTTCAACGTATTAGTTTTTCAACTTTCATCGTTTAATGCTTTGTATCTTTTTACCTTCACCGTTATACTTGAGAATTTATGCGAATTTTTTTTTTTTCACAATTTTATTCCGGAATAATATTTTTTTTATCGCTTTGGTTCGTCGTCGTCGTCGTCAGGTTAAACCTCTTCAATTCGTTCTATTCGAAAAACCCCGAAATTATTTTACAGTATTTTTGTTATTTTCACAAAGTACCGCGTAATATTTCAAATAATGCGAAAAAACGATCAGGCGGATTTAATCCTGAGGATAAATGCCATCGCAAAATTGATCATTGTATGGCTGCTCCACTACTGCGCAGCGATTTCTAGTACGCGAGTATTCAAAGTCGCGTCCAATTTTATCCACTGTCAGTGGTTAGCGGGATGGTATGGACATTGGAAGAGACGTCGTTTGTCCCGGCGCGGTTTTAGCTCAAGCTGACGTTGAAACACATCTGACTCACTAGTGTCAGCCGAGGCATTGATCCATTTTATACAATTTACATTGAGTCAGAGCCACGAAGCAACAACTTTTGACTCAGAACATATTGTCGGCCGCAGTTTCTAACACGCCTCCGGGTCCCCTTTATGCCCGTTTCAGTTAGAGAAAACTCGCATTAACGCCCGAGCGCAATTCAGTACATTCGGCGAGCGATACCTCGAGGTGTGTATTCGACGTCGCGATACACGGCTCTCGCCCTCCCGCCGAATTTTAATTTATAAACGCCATGCGGGTTCTCTGCGCGCGGCAACGCGGGCTGACTATCAGAGTTATTTCGAAGGGAGTGAAAGGCGAAACGAGAACGGATATTGCGGAACTCCCTAAACTGTAAAGTCACCCCTCGGTATAGGCGGATTGCTTGCCAACTGAGTGTTTTGGAATAAAACCCCAGGTGCAGGACAGCGGTATGCACTTAAGTTCAACCCATTAATACCAGAATCTGACCCTCTGGTTGTCGGCAATTCTCATCGCAGTGACACGAGGACACAGGTTCCCCTTCGCTTCGAAGTTTGCATAACAGTACGAAATACACATGGATTAACCCGGGTTTACGGGCGAAGGGGTGGGATTTATGAAAAGATTCAGTAGGTATATCGTGATTTATCGTATCTTTATTTGCATTCCGATACGACTTTGTGTTTAAACTTACGCCCATTCGTTGGACACTAATTTACAAGCATTTGCATACGTCTGTGACGTATTATATTTTTTTTATTCGTAAAGACGTTGAAAAAAAATTACTTGTCTATTTGTAGACATGCAACGAATTGAAATATCTGCCGTGTCATGAAGAGCAAGCACTGTGAGTCATTCAGAGTGAATACCGTTAAGTTCAACCTATTGATAGCAAAATTCGATCACCTCGTCATCGTTCTCATTTTAAATGCCAAAAAAAAAAAGATTTCTTTTATTTACGAAAATATGAAGATATGAAAAAAATGTATGGAGACTAAAAACATTGCCGATTTTGTGCTCATTTCGAAAAACTACATCGAAGTATATGACTCAACGTTTTTAAAATTATTCATTTGAGAAAAAAAACCTCACAAAAGCGTTTCGCGTTTCTTTAACATTTTTCAAAGTCCTGTAGCGACTCGAACAAACCTTCTCGAAAGTTCACTTTTGTTTTGTACATTTTTTCTCACTGAACACAATAGCCACCTCGGGTTTCCCGATATTCGATCGGAAAGCAGAGTTATTAAAAAAAATCCGAAATCGTTGTTTTTTCGTGAAATCGATCAAACAAAAAAAGTTTTTCACTCACTATTTCCAAACTGTATTCAACGTATTTTGTCGCGCAGTTTATGAATATCAAACTTTGAAGCAAACAAAAAAAACCAACGATTATATCTATAATACCTCCTTTTTTCTCCATTCCCGAGGTGTCTTCGAGAATAAAAACGCTCGCCAGTTTATTTCATGCAGAGGTATAACGAATTAAAGTACCTGCAGCTTGATAGAGCAGTCGCTGCACGTCCTCATGAAATATCGAGAAGGAGAAACTATTTAAAACTGAAACACGGTAGGATCGATAGCCGCGATTGCCTCGGTACTATTTACGCTCAGTCACGAAAGAAAACCGCTCTATACTCTCTCGTTATACCATTAAACTCGTATTCCTTGCGAAAACTGCAGTAGAGTCACAAAACAGCGATGTACAGATTTGTACAATTCATAGCTGAGTATTTTCCCTAATATAATATGTACCGTATCATCGATGATAATAGACTCCGGTATATATAGCTGAGCTTTTAGAGTCTTCGGGTCCGCAAGTAGTAAAAGTCGGTAGGAGTCAGACAGTAGTATATCACACTGTGTAACGAAACGGAACGGATGGGTGTACCGTAGTAGTAGTGGTAGTAGTAATGGTCGTAAAGCAGCAGACGACGTACAGCCAGTAGTAAACGTACGTGCGGATCAGACGGCGACGGGGAGTGGTAGGGAGTGTTCATGTATATAATGGTATAGTACAGTGGCTACCAGCAAGCTATAGTTTTGTCTTACGACGCAGAAAACTATAGTATCGTTCGTCAACAGCATGGAAAGCATAAGAAGTATCTTATGTATGTATAGTACGCGCGACTGTACTATAGCATAGGAGCAATAGTTGCGGCACTGTCGTAGGCGCAAATTTACTGTAGAAGGTATACTAGATCGCTCGAGACTATAGCACAACACACAATGTACGTTCGAAGTAGTTGCGGCGGTTGTGCGGTACGGTGCAAAGAGCTCACCTCACGCTCAACGGTGAGTCCTTGTCGCAGCCTTGTCTTTTCTCCTTGAGAGCATTTCTATTTACATACCCGGCGCTGCACGGGTGATCACTCCGCGCGCGCATGAGTGGACGACTAAAAAAACGAATTTTCTTACTTTTATCACTGTTTACCATGATCATCCGTAATCCCACGCGCAACTTTTCTTACTTTTTGCAACGAAAAACAAAATTAGCGGCAACCAAAAAAATGCATTCTCACGCGATTGCTTTATAGATGAGCTTAGAGACCAGTCATCTACCAATATTAGTGTCACCGGTTGAATATTGCCGGTCGTTAGCGATAATTCAATTTGTTGGAACGTCTCCAACTGACGATCGAGCGAACCGTGAAATTTTACATCCCCCAACACGCAATCCAAAGTCGTGAAAACGTTATAACTTGTAGGACGTTACGATATTGTACGAATTTTATCGTTCTGTCCCCAAGAGTGATATGTTAGGAGCAATGAATTTTCCTGTCGGGTGATGATCTTTCAATGTTGGAGCACTTGACTCTCGATCTATGAGAGTCGAGAAAGGGACATTGTTGCGCTGACGAAATAAAAAGTATGGTGAACGAGGCAATTGGATTAACTTGAGTAGACGAACATATTTGTCTTTTTTTTTCTTTTTTTTTTCGGAATTAACAAGACGCGTCTATGTATATATTCAGAGCCGAAATTGGCATTACTGGCCTTTGGGCTTCGTGTAGGGGACAAAGAAACGTTTAAGCGACGACGATAGAGAGACAACGCGAGACCGGAGTGAGAATTCATCCGGCTTGCCTTGACGCCGAGCGTCGACGTACACACAGTCAGTTCCTGTTCCCTCTTCAAGGTTCGGTATCCCGATCTCCGGGAAAACATGCACGACGTATGAGTCAAGGAGTCAATGCGCTAGCGCACCAATACGACTATCCTCCTTCGTCGGTTGTTCCCTTACCTATTCATCCGTCACTCTCGTGTATACATTACGCGGAATAAATGCACGCGAGTATGTGGCTCGTTAGGACCGCCCACATTGACGAATTACCGGATCTCTTTTGGCTCCAAGGATAGCTTTCGGGTAAATAAATAAATAAACAAATATTGAATTACATTTTTACAATACAAATTGTTGTCGAATATAGATTTTTGCTTTCACGCGGAAGGAACTGTGGATAGGTGAACATTTTTTAATTCGCGATTTTAGATCGATAGATGGATAATACTTTATTGAGTTTAAGGATACAGAGCAGAGAGAAAAAAGTACACATAGATTTTGGCAATTACAATACAAAAGATTGAACCGAATAACAATAATAGTAGGAGTTGTAGGTGATAGCAAAAACCGAAACTAAAAGCGAAAACTACAGCCGAAGGTATTTCGTGATTCAAAAACTTAAAGAAATGAATGAACAATTAAAAAAATGATTAAAAAAGGATTAACCTAAATAACTAAAAAAAATTAATAAAAAAAAAACTAAATAACTTGACAAATAGAACGGATAGCCAAATATTTAAGAGAAAACGTGTTGCGAATGTTTCCGACTTCCAAGAACGCGAAAAAAAAGGACCTGCCGATGGGTTAATAGTCAATACCAATAGTCTCGTGCAAATACGCATATGCAAATGGATTAATACGTCGCTTACTCATATTTTTCCTTCATTCATAAAGCTTCCACTGCAAAAAAACCCAAAAGTTAACCTCACTTCTCCACTGTATGCATCGTAGAGCGATATTAAACAAAGCTAAAGCGGCGTTTCTTTTGCTAATCACTTTTTTAAGTGCTCACGAAGTTTATCCCGCCACAAAGTTAATCTACAAAAAATCGGTACGATGACTCAATTGTTCAAGGCGCTCATCGATATATTTAGACTCTAATAGCGATGACCAAATAGCACTTTTATAATCGTTTTAATCTTATCTTCTTAAGCGGAAATTATTGACCCGTAGTTACATTTACGGAACTTTCCGTACCGGGAATACTAAATAAATGGATGATGCATAAAAAAAAATCCCTTTCAAGATCAACTTTGTCGTCATCGATGGCGACAGTGTTTTTTTATTTATCCATAGAATCAACTTGCGCCACTAGCGTCAAGTTAATGTAACATTAAGCTATACATTGTTAGTTTCCCATGACTCTCCGTCAGCGCACTAAAGTACACAATTAGTCACAGACGTTCTTGGGAATCTTAATACTCAAACGGGCACAGCACACTCATCCCCCTATGCAACCGATCGTCGTAGTACAACGGTCGGTAGGAATTTTCTCGCGTATTACGCATCGATTCGATAACTTCGCCGGGAGGTCTGCCGCTATTATTCTTACGTGTACAATTACTCCGATTATTTATTTATCATCCCGTCGATGACCCAATTTCATACATTCTCAATGCTTCCGGAAAATCACAGCCTCGGCGCCTTCTACGCCATCAACGGTTTAAATTTTTCGCTAACGCATTCATCGGATAAAAATAATCGATGAATAGTCACGGCATAGTCGCTGTTCGCGAAATATTTTAGTCGATTTTTTTTTTTTTTTTTTTTCAATTCAACTTACGGACCGTCCACTGTCGATAAAGGGTTGACAATAATAAATAAACTTCTCATTTATCGTTTATTTGATTTGAAGGTCGAAACTCGACTAATATGGAAATATAGCGATAGCCAACCGGTGCACTTTGTTTGCAGATCCGACAAAGCTGCAGCTGTTGGTGAGGTCGGGAGGGAAAGAAGGTTGCAAAGAGAGGCGAGAGCATTGGGAGTACACGAGAAAGAAAGAAAGAGGGCGAGACGAAGTTTCGCGAGGGTCACACACGGTCGCGGAGTGAGGAGACTTCAGAGGACACGAGGGTAACAGACGAGACGGCGCGAACCACCTTCTCTCCTGTACTCGTCTCGATGCTCTGTGACCTCCGAGGCTCACTTCCGAGTTTGTGACTCAGGGTACCGCGACGCCGACTCTTTGGCTCTCGTACGACCGCAGAAATTTCGAGATGAGCGCAAAGATATCACACGCGGCTCCAGCCGCGGCGCAGTCAACGGTGAACCGTCACACTCGGCCATCGGTACCGCTCCTCATTCCCGCTACCAGCAAGAAGAAGCAACAGCAGCACAACCAGACGAACGGGAGACAGTTCTCGTGTAAGTTTAACAGAATTTTCATCCCACGCTTGGCGTGTGCTTAACGTCGATGTCGTCATTAGTCTTTTCTGCTTAGTTAGATGTTTACATCGTAATGTTTACATTAAACCAGAGCTTTCACGGTACCAAGTATAACATTTTGTGTGTTCATATGTTTCGTACAGTTCCTATTGTAACGAAATTCAACAATTATTTATTTTTCCGCTCCCTATCCGCGGTATTTTTTTTATTTTAACGGCGTTCAGCGATTTTTGGCAAAAAAACATTTTATTTTTTTATTGATGAAAAAAAAAGGTTGTATCAATAATTCCATGCTATTGGTTGTTGATGCGAGTGTTGTGTTCATGTAAAAAAATTACGAGATCCAAATATGAAAAATTGTAAGAATTGTGTAATTTTTTTAAGGACAGTAAAAATGTTGAAAATAACATTTTAAAAAATTGAATTTTTTCCATACATTGTTATATTCGAAACTGGGAATTTTTTTACACGATCAGAACATCGGTAAGAACAATCAACTGGGAGGAGTTTTTATGCAATTTTTATTTACTGCGAAAAAAAAAAAAATAACAGGTTTTCGAGAAAAACAGAAAATGTATGAACGCGAAAAGTCCGAAGGGTTCCAATATCATGGAGACTTCATCTTTGTTAATTTCCGAGACTTTCTATGATTATCGATGACTTCACCGAGCAATCAACGCGCCAAATGCGTTTTGCAATACTAAATTGCAGAAATCGATGTTAAAAAAAAACGTAGAATTGACGAGTAGAGGGTAAATGATAATTGACCAAACCATTCAACCAATTTATAAATGTAAGGCATCTTGATAAGCGAAACGCCTATCAAATTCGTTCACAGCGCTCAGTCAACGAATTCGACTAATATGCATGAAACGTGTTCCGCGAAAATTGCTGACCCATTGTCGCGATACGTTGAGCTGTTAATCCGAGTCATTGCCAGTGCGATATACTCTGCAATATGGTCTCAGGATACCAAGGAAACGGGACACAAAAAAAAGAACCAATAAAATAAGTGTGTAAGTCGAGATTAAGACTTTGCAATTTTTTTTCATTCGCGTATCCTAAGGCACATTTCTTCCTTATGAGTTGTCGTCCTCGTGAGGAATTTAACACAGTAGAGTTTCTCTAAACCTTCGGAGATCCATTTAACTCATTAAACGTTGTAACTGCAGCGTGAAACTCTCGACGCGTTAAACTTTTATGCCACTTGTAATAACAAGCGGAACCGATAACATTAGATCGTCGCTATTCGATACCGAACGTTGGACACCTTCACTCCAATGCCGGAAGACAATAATTACGCGAATGCGTTGTATTTCATAGTCTACTAAGATAATCTTACGGTCAGAGAGAGAAAAAAGAAAGGAAAAGAATGTAGAAACAACGCATACGCGATATCGTCGAAAGTCAAGTCAGCGTTTAATGTTCCGTGAGAGGTAACCGAGTTCACCGAGTGGGAGTTTTGTATTTCGTTATACTTCCGGCATTTCTTTCAGCGTATAATATCGAGTGACTCACCAACCGTGATTTTGTAACGATTGATGGCTAGTAGTCCGCGACGGAAAGAGTTTTGTCTCGAGATACGATAATTCTTGTATAAAAAAAAAAAAGAAAATCGTTGTTAACGCGAGACAATCACTTGATTTATAAGTGAATTAAACGATAGTTACTTCGCTGGGAAAAGTGGTGTTTCGTTATACTTCCGGTATTGTATTTATTTTCTTCATCGCTTAGAGCTCCATGACTCAGTGGTAGCAATTTTGTAACTATAAAGCGCGCAGGGTATGGCGAAAAAAAAAAAAAAATGAATTTTTCCGGCGTGACGAAAACAACGCAGCGTCTGCCCCGATGTCGCAATGGAATTATAGTGAACGGACGTTTACACTTACGCTCGGCAAGCAGTCCGAGAACGACACAGTGAGCCAATGAGGCATCGGAACGGGTCATAGTTAGAGTAACGCTCTCTCGAGAACTTACAGCGCTAAATATCATTAGTATCTCAAACGTCGCGCTCACCGCGCTAATTGGTCCGTAGAAACTGCAATTTTTTTTCTCAACGTTCTACGATTGTTTTCACAGGTAAGAACGCTGCTGGTGCTTCGACGACGCAAAGCGTTTCTGGAATAAACGCCGATTTGATTGTCAACGAATCGAGCAACGAGGAGAAATCAACGAGATCGACGATCAAACGTTCCGGTTGTCCTGTCGAGTTTGACGAATCTGTGCCAACGAAAAAATCTCTTTTTTTGAGTTTGTTTCGCGAGGAACGATATCACGAAGACGAATCGACGAAAAACAAACAAAGTTCGACGTTGACGACGACGAAGGAAGTCGAGAAGGAAAATAATAGCAAAAACACGATGCCTTCGTTGACTCGCACCTGTCTGACGCTGCCGCGTGTAAAACGCTTGAACTTCCCGCAGTTTCAAGGTAAGAATTTGTTTTTCTATACTTTTGATCCTAATATGAGTCATCGATACGTTTATAAGAAACAATTATGAGAGTAAATTAATCATTGAGAATTTTGAACGCCGGGATTCCGTTCAAATGTTATTAAGACATTCGTAATTTTTTTTGTTTAAAAATCGGGAATTAATAACACCAACAATCCATTGTTTCCGTAGAATGAGATCGGAGGTAATGAAAAAAAAAAAAAATTTAGGCAATTTTAGGCATAAAAGCGCATTATATTTTTTTTATAGATAAAAAAAATCGTATCACAAATTCAATGAGATTTTTCCATCGTAAGAATTTTCTCATCGTGTAAAAAAATCTGCAACTCAATATATAAAATATTCCGCAAAAAATCGAACTTTTCAATAAACATTATTTATAAATAATATAAAAAAAATGGAATTCCTTCCACACGTTGAGATATTCAAATTTTATTTACGCGATCAAAACAGCGGTGAGAATAATCAATCGCATGAGATTTTTGACCCGATGTTTTTTTACCGGTAAAAAAAGATAAAACACGTTTTTCGGTCTGAAACTTCCGAACCCCGTTAATGAAAAGGCAGACAAGTTGTACACAAAGCTGAATTTTCGTCCAATCGCTTTTGTTTCACAATCTGACGAATACAAGTGTTTTCGGATAAGAAAAAGTGACGTAGAAGATTTGCCTCTTTGCTCGATGCGCGCATTCGTTCATTTTGTGTTTATAATATGTAAAAGAAATATAGACGTGTGGATCGGTACCGAGAGGGGAGGGCGGAGGGGGGGGGGTGGAAGGGGGTGGATGATAAAAAAAAAACGCCTTCGTCACGAGGAAAACATCGTAAAAAGTGGCTGCGCAACGCGCGAGCGATGATGCGAAGAGACACACGTATGTTTACGTATAAAGTGAGGAAAGTATAAAGTCTCCTCCCCGCCGAAGTTTCTGCGACAGATCGTGCGGTGAGTCAAACCGAAGCGTTCATATATACACGATATATATCTTCATGGTATGTGCGATTGATCTTACGTGTGTTGTTGAGTGTTGAGCGTAACGCCGCGTCGAGGTGGAGGATTGAGACCACTTTCTATCCGCGGCTCTCCGTTCACTCGACGCATTCCTTTTCCTCTTTCTCGTCTCGCATACTTATATATGCATTTGTTACACGCCGTGTCCATCAGGAAATAACGAGTACCGCGAAGTCTTTTCACGGTAAAAAAAAAAAAAAAAAAAAAGAACGCAAAGACAGGAAGTAAAATTAGTTCCTCGGAGATAATTTTCTTTCAGTTGTTATTCCGGAGCTTAGACGGAAATTAATTCGGAGCTTGAAAATTGAATTTATTTGTCTTATTTCTGTCGACGAAAATGAAAGACTCGCACGCGCGCAAACGTAATTGCATTCGGTTGTCGCGCCAGCTTTCGCGTTTATCGTCGCGTGATATCTCGATCTTCAAGGTCCCTTGGCTCGGCTCTTCTCTCTCTCTGTTTTTTTTTTTCCCCCGTTCATTTCCCCGGGTAAGAAACTATAAACGGCGAAAAGCGCCGTTTAATAAATCAACGTGATCTCTGTTTCTGTCGTAAACAAGCGGGGAGAAAATTAACTCGTTGTACGATATAAATGGACGAGATGTATGCATACCTCGAACACACACGTGCGTAAATGTTTATGGGTGTAACGTGTGTGTAGGTAGGAACTTTACCTCGATATCTGTGCGTCGCTGATGCCCGTCGAAGCTTTTTTTTTTTCGTTATCGGCTTTTTTCCCTGACGTCAGACGATCGCATTTTCACGCACACACACGAGAAACGAATTTTTCTGAAGCACTCGTACAAACATCGACGTTTTGCCGTTTACTCGTTTGTATGTGTTTCTGCGTTTGAACGACTCGTTGCGTTAAATGCACAAATGCTCGTGTGTTATCGGTACCGTTAACGAGCCGTCAGCCTCGATATATCTCCGTCAAACTAATACGCGTAGTTATCGGGCTTTGGTTCCAAATGTCTAGCAAATTTGGGACGAATATGAAAAACTATTGATACACGAAAAACTACGATTCTCTTTGACAAAAATTTTAATATAAACATTTTCTGGAATTTATAAGAATTAATTTTTTTTTTCTTTTTTTCGAGTTTCAATCTTTTTATGTGTCCTGAGAAAACTTTATTTCCCCATACATTTCGTGTTCAATACTGTCGTCGATTAGAAGCGACGTCTCGCAGTCCCGACTAATCTGCTATACGCATAGATAAGTACAGTTTTTGCCGAGAAATGAGTCAATTTAATATCGCAACTACGCAAAAACTTACGTGAAAACTTTGTGATTGGAGATGTAAACACATATCAGAGTCTCTCTTGTGCGTGAGACAAAAATCGTTAGTCTCTTTGCCGCGGATATATGTTTATTGCAAAAGGAACGCCTTGTAGAGCGTCGCGTTATGATGTCAGAGACTATATTCGTTCGAGTGCCGTAGAATAGTGGAGCGAATTGCATCAACCAGTAACTAATTCGTAAATATCGCTTTGAATGACCAAACGCAAGAGATGTTCCGGTCGTCGAGAAAGATATTTCCAAATTGCGCGAACGATAGCGAAATCTCCTAAGTCCATTCGTCGTCTATCCCGTTGCGATCGTATTTCTCAAACGGAAATTAATAATTGTATTATCTGAATGAAAAGTCGTATGATTGATCTAATAAAAAACAAAAATGAATTCCCGAATCTTATCGAAGTTTGTACGGCTCGAGGGCCCCCCGAACCGTCGATCGACAATCTTATCAAAGTGGCTGCGTCCTCCAGCGCAGCACGTGGCATAACTCAGGCTACACCTCCAACATTGACAAAAGAATTACAAAGAGAATTAAAGAGATCGTGACGACAGGTAAAAAAAATGTATAGGAAACAGATGCCGCGGGGTCGTGGCGTTTTTTTTTTTTTTTCTTTTTTTTTTTTTTTCTGTTTCAGTGCGTCTCTTGCGCTACCGTATTATAAGAGCGATATATAGAACATTGTCGCATAGGGAAGTCTCATACATTCGGTAAAAATTCGATCGACGATTACTGAAAACAAATAACGTTGACTCGTTATGGATGATTCAGTATATATATATCATAGATTATAATCTTGTTGATTGATAACACCTTTTCGTATCAACGTCACCATCTCGATCGCAATGCGATTGTCACTATCGTTGGATACGTATACCTTACAATGTAGCAAACGGGAGTAGAGTTCCACCTGCGAGTCTTTACTCTCGCATCACCGAAATATTTATACAGATTTTTCATTGTTTAATTCTTTATTATTTAATAAATTAAAAATTCAATTTTAAGACGCTTTTTTTTCGTTCGTTTTTTACCAACGTGTAAACCGTTGAGAACGGCATTGTAATTTTTATTTTCCAACTGTTGTATACGTAAAAAGACACCAATAATTTAATAATTTCATTTTTATTACAATTTTGCTCGCCGTGACATAAAAAAGGGATTAACTTTTCGGAAGTTTCCACGTGGAAAAAAATATATCGAAAGAATATCGACGATGCAATATATATTCGAGAAAAAATGGTATATTACATATAAATGTTAATTTATAAGTAATATACCATTTTTTAGTATGTTCAATGGCAAAAAAAAATATATAAAAAAATATGATTAATAATTGATTAACTTGATTCCCGGTACAATTTATTGTTTCTTCTATAGAACCGATATCAGTCTCTATAAATATATTATCAGAGTGCAAGCTGAGTTCTCGAACACACATCAGATTCCATTTTTTTTTTTTTTTTTTTTTTCGTGTATTACTGCGCCGTAACATTACCTTCGTCTCGAAAATAAACGCGGATCTCAAATCTTTGCAATCCGGAGCTCGAAACGCGAGTAAACTTTACGACTGAAATAATCGTAAAGTATAATAGATAACGTTCCATAGGAGACGTTTGTCCCTCTAACAGTCTCGAAATTAATAACAGCAATCATTATATCTGAATAGTACATCTGTTTATTTTTATCATTTTCCGTTTCGAGGCTCGCGACTCCCGTTTTTTTTTTCTTGTGCAAACACAGATCGAAATCCGCCGAATAGACATATAGTAAGTTTTTTTCGTCGAGGGTAGGGCGCCAGCAAAGCTTCGGGGTAGTTATTTCTACGGTAGAATCGTGCATTCGTCATCGCGGTCTGATCCTTCGAAAGAAGCCCCGCGCACTCGGCTGGCAAAAGCAGCAACCTCGTCGAGGAGGGTCGTCGCCGATAGCGAGCCGCGGAGAGTGCGCGCGGGCGCGCCTCGCGAGGTGACTCATCGTTCACTTCAGTAACCTCTTCTCTGTATTAGTTTCTCCGTATAAAACGTACGCGCCGTTGTGTGAGTGTGTGCGCGAGACTCAGACTGCGCGCTATGCTGGCAATGCTTGCGTTGTACATACATATATGTATAGTATATCGCTACATGTTTTATACAGTACGAAACTCGCGAGAGTCAGTGATAAGCTCACACTGGTGGGATGCCAGTTACGGAACACTCGATCTATAATACGAAAAAAAAAAAAATGAAAAAAAAAAAAAAAAAAAATTACTTCAACGCTCTTCCCGCTCGCTACATCTCCGTCTCGTGTTTAGTACAAAACAATAGTGGAGAAACGAGAGTCTGCTTACGTGCACAATTCTCTCGATCCACGTAGACTACCGATGCAAGCGCAATTGTCAGCGGAACTTGTAGTCGAGAGACTCGAGGCAAAGGAAGAGCCGATGTCGATAAAAAAAATTAAAAAAAACATCGATACTCGAGTTTTTTTTTTCATCAAAACGGTTCGTTCGAAATTGCAGAAGAGTAAAGGTCGATCTCGAAACAGGCGTAGCAAAAACATATTGAAATTTCTCTGAAACTCGAATATTCCGATATCGGTCCCAAAGTTTAAATAAAAATAATCTCCGTCTATGTAATTATTATTTATCGCCAGAATTTTCAACTATTGCGATAATTAATTATTTGCACAAATAAATAAAAAAATCGAATTATCTAAATAATCGAATTTATCGAAATATTTATTGATTTTTTTTAATTTACCAATATACTTCGATGAAAATCGCTCCAATATTATTTACGTAAAAAAAAAAAAAATAAAAAAAAAAATCTTACGCTATGTGCGTATCGACTCCACGTGTGCGCGAAGTAAATCGTGAAACATTTGATAAAGTTATGCGCGCAGGTTGCGAGAGAGTTTCTATTCGTCGTATGCCGACGGCAGCAAAGTGGCCACGGAGGGCCCTCCTACCTCTTACCGTTTTTCCTTCTCCCGTGTGCAACTCTTTCGTTTCGTCTCGCTTCAGCCTCGTCGATGACCCTTTTCTATCCCTCTCGTACCCGTGTTCGCCGTGTTATGTGTATACCAAGCGAGAGAGGTTCTACGTAGCTCTCGCGTAGAAATATTCGACGTCGTCGTCGTCGTCGTTGAGCGCGGCGAGCCACACACGAGCGCAAGTGAGCGCGCGAGCGAGTCGAAGCTCAACGTTGTCGAGGCCGCGAAGAACACTTGGTACGTCTGGCAGTCACTGATCAGCAGCCGGCGGGGCCGGTCACTGCGCTCAACAGGCCTCGCTATCGGCAACACTCGCCGCGCGGCGCGTACACCCGCACTTCCGGCCGGCTTCCGCGAGAGACCCCCAAACCAGTGTGTGTGCGCGAAATAAGCGCTACCGCTCTATCTCTCGCTCTTTGTCCAATTCTCATTTTCTCTGTCTATCTTTGTCAATCGCCCTCGACGTGTGTCGCTCAACACGGGGGTCATCACTTCCGGTTAAACGCGCGGGACAAAATCGACGTTCAGTAAAAGAGAAGAAAAAAATAGAAATAAAAACGGGTGTACTACTGACGGAATTATCGACGGATACCAACATTTATTGCATCAATATATAGTATAATAAATACTATATATACAATAACAAAAAAAAAAAAAAAAAAGGAAATTCGAGTTACCTACGAATGGCAGGAGTTATCATGCTAGCGAGGCGCGAGGGGCGCGGGACTTTCCTACCCCAGCGACTCTGTCCCGAAAGTCATTCACTTCCTTCAATCCCTTATCCCCACTCCCGCTCCTTATACAATCTCTAATTTTCCTTTCCTTCCTATACTTATCTTTGATAAACCGCAAGTCCATTCAATTCTCGAAACTCTCAGTGTATCTATCGAAGAGCTTTTGTTTTTTTATTTTAAATCGATAATTTGTCGATTTTTTTTTTGTACGAAACTAAACATGAGTACCATCTACGACTTGGGAATCTGATATTAAAATCTTTTTTCGGACAAGTGTTGCTCCGCGAATCGGAATAATGAAAGTCTCGTCAACACGTGGATAAAATCGTTCGAGACTTGCAGACGAAATAGCTGGTGCGGTTGTTTTTTTTTTTCGGCTTCTTTGCCCGGAATAATCGCGTAGTCGGAGTTCTCGTACTTCTCGTTGCATCGATTCGTCGTTGCCGCTCCGTGGTTCACGATATCTTTCGGCAATCGAACGGCGCGCGCGGAAGCGCGATTTTGCTAAGTCGTTCCGCCGGGACTCTACGCTGCCGCTGAATCGCGCGAACCACCACCAGCCAGAAAAGCCAGCATCAGAAATCCCTTCGTCTACACTCTCGAACCGGTTCGTCGCGCAACATTATCGGGGAAAGGTAGGTGTGGATGCGCCCAGTTCTCCGCGCGCCCTTACAAACTGTGTGCGCGACAATATTTCGAGGTCTTCCGATTTTTTTTTTTTTTTTTTCCGTTTTTTTTTCCATTCCCCCGAATCCTTCGTAGCATTTAATTTGCATCTCGCGAACTTCATCACACGTTCAATGAACCGACATCTGTACAAGCAGAGGAACAGAAAAAAAAACACCTGGCGAAACGCGAAATTCGTCAAATAGTTGATTTGCAATCGTATCCGGTCGATAGCAAAATACCTTCGTTCTGATTGGCAATCATTGGAAATCATAACTTATCGATCTTTTTTTAATACCTTCAAAACGGGTGACGCAAATATACGTCTGGTATTTTTGTTCAAATTGTTCATTTAATTATAAATTATTGTGAAAAAAAAAAAAAAATCGAAAAAAGATGTTTACCGTGAACTGTCGTTTATTTGATGGTTCAAAAAGGATTTTTTTCTGAGCCTTGCGTGTTGTTGTTACGAGTAAAAGAAACGAGAGTTGCACGTAACTGGCAAAAAGTCTTCCGTACGTGAGGGGTTAACAATTTTTTTTTTTTTTTTTTTTTCAAAATAATAATTTTAAGTATAATTTGCAAAAAAAATGCCATTAAATTCATTTTTTTTAAATTATTCTGATAAAAAAATAATTATTTTAAAATTACAAAACTCGCAGTCCAATGAGTTTTGATTTTATAGATCCATAAGTGATCGATAAAAATACGAATGATCTAACACCAGAAGTCTACATGCTTATCCAATGCATAATGCATATTCTATGCTCGAGCGTTCGAAGCATTATATTTTCGACTGAAGTTTCCATCGTTAATAAATCAATAAATAATAATGAGACACCTTTCGAGATCGGCAAATTTTTTTTACGATCTCACGGTTCGTAGTAACGCGAGAACATGTAAAAGTTGCATCGACTGGGTGATACTGCATGGAGCCCGGGACTCTGTAGCGCAGCAGGTGCTGGCGCTACACCTGTTCGCAGGACTGAAAGCCCGAACGGAGCTCGGGACTGTAGGTTGTGCCGGTGCTGCTGCCCCGTCGAATTCCTCGGCGTTTACTCACTCTCGAAACAACGAACTCCAGCGCACAGCAAAGCCGGAGAAGCAGAAGCAGCAGCAGCAGCAGCAGCAGCAGCAAGAGCAACAGTAGAGAACTTGCCTGGTGGCCAAGCGAGAAACGCGCTTCTCGCTTGAATCTCTTTTCCATTCTCATATACTCTTTTTTCCCCCCTTCTCGTACCTACCGCGCGGCATCTCGGACTCTTCGAGTATCTTAACTCTCGCGTGCGCAAGCTCTCTCGGGGATCCACGCAAGAGCGAGACGAGAGAAGCGAGAAGAGTGCCCGGCCCAGCCTCACCTTCTAATATTAGTGGCTGACTCACTGAATCCTGAGGCGTACGCGCTCTCTCAGCCTCTCTTGGACTATACTAAGCTATATACTGCCACTGCTAGTGCTGCTGTTGGTCGTTGCTGTTCGTCAGTCTTGTAACGCGTGATGGAAAGCACAGCGAACGCTGCGCACGAGCCAAATATTAATGATGATGACGATGATGATAGTCCGTAGGTGTTTGAAAGAAAACTGAACGATTTTACGAAGTTATTGGATATGCGGCGATTCTTTCGACAGCGTGGAAGCACCTAACTAGACATCTTATGGGCTCGCGACGTTGAGTTTGTAAGAAAGTAGGTAGGATGCCACTGAGGAGGTCAAGACGACGGGGATCCCGCTAGTCCAGATTCTTTCGTGAAGAAACTGAGAGAAGGGAAGCGAAGATTCGAGCAAAGCGGTCCTTCGATCAAATCTCTCGATCGCTGTAGCATAAAATCATTTCGATCGAAGTTAAAGATAATTTTTTTTTTTTTTTCATATTTTTTTTCAATGCAATTTTAAATTAGTGAACGCGTTCGTTAACTGTACTTTGATGAAGGGAAAGGAGTTCAAAAAATTATAATAATTCGGTTTATAAATCATTTTTGTATGACGAAAAAATTGATAGACGACGGTAAGAAAGCGTTGCGAGAAATTGTATAGAGACTCTCGTGACTTCTCCAATCTCGTGGAAACGTTATATTGCAAGAAACGAAAAAAAAAAAAAAACGAATTCTCTCGACTGATTAAAGACTGGAGAAGTTGTGAGTTTCTTATCGTCTCGGCTCGGGAAAGCAACGGCGATTGAATGACCAGATAAACGTCAACAAGAGAGATTACTGGACTGCGATGTATATCGATATATATATATATGTATATACATCGGGGAGGTCCGACGATCGACGGCGGAGATTACAAAAATGCGAGTCGCGCGATGCCCATTTGCTAAGATTTACCTTTGTCATTCGTTCATTTACAACTATCATCATCGTCAAGAGAGGGAGAGTTTCGTATACTCATTGCCACAAATAAAAATACCTATCGTCGTATATTGCAAATTTAGAGTCTCGGAAATTGATTGCTCTTTTTTTTTTTAAGTTTCATAAACGCTTTTTCACAATATTTAAACGATTATTCATTCAAAAAAAAAGACCTCTATCGCCGAGTACCTCTGACGACTTTAATTTATACGCAGAAAAATATTCAACAATAACCAGAAATGTGCAAATATTCGAAATTAATTTTTTTTTTTTAATAATTCGACGCGAATGAAATACGAGTAATGATAAAAAAAAACTTCGAATAATGCGAAAGAATTAGAATAAATCGAAAAAAATTCAAAAAGTTAGATTCAAAAACTATACGCACATTCATAATAATAAAATACGAAAAAGGTCCTCGAATCACGACAGTCTCCGACGATCAAACATTATCATCCATAAAACTATCGCTATAGTCTAAACGCGTGTTAAAAAAAAAAATGCGAAAAAAAAGGGACCCAACGTATCTAATTCCCCGAAATCCTTGTTGTTTCTTCGCAGTTTCTTCGGCATCGGGAGTTCCTCAATCGTCGGTGGCGGTGGCGTCGTCGCGTCTCGATATAACTGCTACTGACGTCATCTTCGGCAGCTCGCCGATCAGCAGTAGCATCGGCACGAGTATTAGCGCGAGCGGTAGTAGTAGCAGCAGTAGCAGCAGCACTAAGCCAACAGTACTGGCGTCGGGTGCAATGTCGACCCTGGTGTGCTGTGAGCCGGCAGCCGTCGCGGCGGGTCGTCCGCGGGACAATCTAAAACTCGCGTTGAATCGAAGTTTGAGCGAACCGGGTCCACCGAGTTCCGACCGTCATCATCGTTTTCTCGCTGCGGCCGCAGCGGCAGCCGCGGCCGCGGCTGTTTCGACCGCCGGTGGATGCGCCACTCCGACTACACCCACTTCGCCAACTCTGTCAACTATATCGTCAACGAGCAGTGGCAGTGGATCAACGAGCACCGGTAGCACCGGTGGTGGAAGCACCAACAGCATCGATATCGGTGATAGTCACATTGGCTGTAACATCAATTGTCTCGGCAATTCCCGCTGCAACGATTTTTGCATCAACAATCCCAACAACAACGACGACATCATAATTGACGATAGCGAAAGTCAAACGGGCATTCGTAACGCGAGTCTTCTTCATCTTCATCCTCACAGTTTCAATCAGCACTATCATCCTCTTCATCATCACAACCTGAATTACAATAATTTTCATCACAATCATCATCATCGTCATCGTCAGACATCGGTGAGCACAGCGGCGGCCGCACTTTTTCAAGGCTCCGGTGTCGCGACCTGCGCACCACCAAAACGTTGCAAACTGGAGACCGTAAGCCTACCTACAAGTCCGTGCGCCGAGAGCAACGGTACTCTTCAACGACAATTGGTATTACAACGATCGCGCACCATCGAGGCTGACGAATTGGCGAGACGCTTGGAAAATCAACCGGGTCTCGTATTACTCGATTGTCGTCCGTTCATCGTTTACAACGTCAATCACGTGCGCGGCGCGATCAATGTGAACTGCTCGGATAGATTCAACAGGCGAAGATTACAACTCGGCAAAGCAACACTTGCCGATCTCGTCACAGCGAGGGAAGGAAAGGATATACTGAGACGCGGAAATTACAGCGAAGTTGTTGTTTACGACGATTGCACCGCCGATCTCGAACACCTTCCTGTTCAGCATCCGTTGTTTCTTGTACTCAGCGCACTTGTCGACGATAATCGCGAACCTTCACTTCTTATCGGTGAGTCAAAACTTTGCTATTTATTACTTGATGTTAGGAAATTCGTTTATATATGTTTTATACTCCTGCGGCGGTTTTTATTGCTTCGTCATAGACGAAGCTTTGATTTTATGAGAAAAAAAAAATGTTCACGCGACACGATTCTGTACGATCGTTTGGTATTGAATTTCACGGAAATCGACAGAAAATTCGGAACTTATCTTATTCGATCTTTTAATCTTAAAAAAAAACTATTTCCGCTGCCGATTGCGCAAATTTCAAGCAATTATGCTGAAATTTTGTACACAAGTCGAGTGGCAACCAAAATTGTTTGAAATTTATTTTGGCCCGAATCGGTAAAGAAATTCAAAAGTTATGAATATTTTCGTTTTTGATATTTTTGCCAAATCGTTCGTGTCGCACTATGAAAACATTGATAATTACAATATTTTTAACCACAAACATATTTGGCTAAAAACCAACAACTAAAGTAACTAACCACGAAAACAGAGCTCTACGATGAGACCAACAAATTTCAGAAAACGATTTCTCACAGATGAATTTTTGTGTGTAAAAGAACAGTAATGACGAAGCAGTTTAAAAATTCCAATTATTTTATTATCTTGTTATTGAGTCGACATTTCTTGACGATATTGAAACTTCTGATTAATAATTATTTTCAAAAATTACTGAAACGCTTTCAAATATGATTTTTTTTGTAAGTCGAATCTAAAATTTTTGCGAAGTTTATTAAATAGTTTTGTTTTTTTTTTTCATTTTGTGTATCGAGCGAAGAGAGGGAAATTTAGGGAAATTCTTGGGTCGAATTCTTTATATATCTTCGAAAAGAAAAAGGAAAAAATTCATCGCAAAAGGAGGTCAAGAAGAAAACCGATTGGGAGGGGAAGATAAAAATTGTTTTTCTTCGGATATTTGTGTCTCGATAGCTATACTATAATGTCGTAGTGACCGCGAAGATGTGTACGCAAATCTCCCGATCTCTCCCTTCCTCTTCGACCATAAAGAGGCGACGAGATCGTCGGACCCAAGGCGTCGAGAGCGATGGTGGAGGGGGACGCCGAAACAAATTTGTATTGCCAAATTTTTCGAAGGTCCGAAGCCACGTTCGACACGTAGTATATAGTATCGTAGTGTCGAAACGTCAACGTGGGTGATTACGCCAAAGCGTTCGAGAATAAAATAACAATGATACAAAATTCGTTCGCGAATAAGAAGAGATACAATAATGGGTTGGGAAGCCCCCCACGAAGCTGTTGACACTTTTTCGCGTGGGCGCACGAGAATCTCGCGCCTCTTTAGAAATAACGATGATGACGCTCTTTGAGGCATCGCAACTTTGTCTTTTCTCTCTTTTTCATCGTTTCTTTCTCACCGTCTTTTTCGCATCGGCTTTTTTTCTCTCTCAACATTTATTCCTGCCTACCGCCCCCGTCGATCCCGAAGGCTCATCGAGACGACGACGTGCGCGAAAAAAATTTCATTTCGCTTATTCATATCTGCCAAAAACACGCGAAACTTCCCGCCTCACGGAAAATCCTCGAGGTCGTCACCGTCATCGTCTCCGATAAATTTTCTCAACAATGATTCAAAAAATTTACTACAAAGAAAATCCCAAAAATCTCGTGGTCATCGTCGTCGACGACTTCGATAAATTTTCACAAAAATTATTCTCGCTATGCAAAATTCATTAAGAAAAAAAAAAAAAAAAAAAAAAAAAGTTGTAAAGTATTTCTCGAAGGCCAGAAGCCCCGTAAACTCCAAATGTTATGTCAATTTTTATTTTATTTCGCACAGTAATATAGTCGATACTCGTAAAAGTAGCAAGAAGACAGTATCTGACGAAATACAAAAAATACGGCCTTCTGACTTCTTTTTTTTTAAATTCACGACCTATTGTTTCGTTTTTTCCTCATTCGAAAAAAAAAAAAAAAAAAAAAAAAAAAAAAAAAAAAAATAGTAAAAGCGCGTAAAAGTTTTAAAAAAAAAAAAATGAATATAGAAGTTTCGAAATTTATTTTTGAGTGTGAGAACCCGTATGTGCTCCTCTACGACACATTGCACGAATGAGAAACGGAAAACTGAATGGAAAATCGTGGAAATACGTGGGCGCGTTAATGCGTACGTAGTCGGCCACGTGTCTTGCGAGGTTCTTCGGTTATAGCCGAGCATTGCACATTATTAGCTTTACTTGCTGAGCTCTTCGTAGCTTCGTAGCTTCGTAGCTTCGTAAGATGATGCACCAGCGAGCGCGTATGAATACTTATAGTGGGTCATACTCCGTTTGACTACCAACTACCGATGTGCTTTACTCCGCTTCGCATCGCTTCGCGTTTGGTTCGCGCATTGCTTCGCTTCGTCGTAATCATCGCGGACGGTCGTATACACTCGTGTATTCGAGAGTCGTAGATAGATCGTCGAGCAACGGTATTACTTGTGGTAACCTACTGATGCATTTTTCTCGGCTCATTCGCGCCTCTCGTCAAGTCGGTATATCACTGTATATAATAACATCGCGAGAGAAACTGCTCTCGAGATGTTTAATGATTTTTTTTTCTTTTCTTTTAATCGTCGATTATTATACGCCGGACAGATTTGACGCACGAAGACGGTAGTGCGACAGAGAGGCGCAATTCAGGTTTGAATCGGGGATTATACTAATAGCGATGGAGAAATCGTGATAAAAACGGTATTGGAATGCTAGTTAACGCGTCACAAGTGTGCAAAGCCCGTTGGTAATCAAATGAACTCGGCACGCGCAACTCGTATTATTATTGTTATTATTGTTATTGTAATTATTACCGTGCCGTACGATCACGCGTGTCACGGCTGTTCGTTAATGTCCGGTAGATCGCGATTCGAGAGGTATAGATCAGATCTCTTGGCTGTGTAATATATGGAGCAGTATCCTTGGAGACTGCAATTGTTACGGAGATGTTTTTTTTTTACTCCGCGACTCAGTTATGCGACTTAAGAGACCGGAACCTTCGATAAAAAATCGTTTTTTTTAATCATCACAATTTGCACAATCAAAATCAGCGTGAATATTTTTTCGCACAAAAATACGAATTTTTATAATAATAATAATATTTTTTGAGGTATTCGTACGGAGCACAAAAAAAAAAGATTTAATACATTTTTTAATTAAAAAAAAAAATTAAATATCAAAATATTGTCGAAGAGTGAAAACATTGAATAATGGAATCGGAGATACGCGGAAGACGCGTACAGCAATGAGGAAGAAGAAACGTTTGCTTACGGAACCGTCACTCCGTTCGTTACTCCGTTTTGTTTCGTATTTTATTTGGCATCGCTCGAAATACAGCTGGGTAATGCCACGAAGAAGAGGAAGCGTTTGAATCGTAATAGACCGCGATTCGCTCGTGTGCGCTCTCGCGAGTGGTATCGGTAGGTGGTATATATACATAAGTATGGCGCGTTCGTCGTACAACATCGAGAGAACCAACTGAGTCCGTTCTTCGTGTTCCCCTTCCATCAAAGTCGAAGGCTATTTCGTAACGTTTATCTGCGATCGTCAAACGCGAAAAATCGGAATCTCATTCTTTTTCTTTATTTTCAATTCTTCTTTTTTCGCTGCGATCGAAAGCGTCTTTAGTGCAGTGCGAAATAGTGCAAAGTGCACTCGTACTTGACTTCGAGAAAGCGAGAAGTTGCATTAGAAGATAGACGGGGATCGGTAGGGGAACGGAGATGAAGGATAAGGAAATAGAGAGTAGTCCGACTCTCGATTCTTCTTATTCCTCGATCTCGACGGGTCTTGACACAGAAGTAGACGAAGAAGAAGCAGAGGAAGAGGCCGAGAAGGCATTGGAGCAAAGAGTGCCGTGGTGCTCGCGAGCGCGAGAACTCGCGAACGCGAAGGTAGAGAGATCTATTAATAGGAATGAGTCACGATGAGATGACGACGCGAATAGCCCGCCTGAATTTGCGCACAACTCGCGCGGTTCTCGGCCGTTCGCCGTTCCGAGGCTCCGCA
Source organism: Buathra laborator (assembly GCA_934046635.1). Classification (NCBI taxonomy): domain Eukaryota; kingdom Metazoa; phylum Arthropoda; class Insecta; order Hymenoptera; family Ichneumonidae; genus Buathra; species Buathra laborator. The sequence continues at coordinate 18,594,888 of OW203892.1, forward strand.
GAGCACTCTCCACCGGTTCTCGTCTTCTTCATCCGCAAGGAGCAACAACGCGAGAAGATGATGATGATGAAGAGGAGCGAGAGAAGACGAGCGACGATGTTACCGGACGGCAAACGCTAAGATTTATCCGTGAAAAAGACACGTCACCGACGGCGAGGAGGGCTACGTGCGTTCGTGTGTACATACGCGTATTTAGTACGTATATGTATACCTGTGCGTATGTAAGAATGAGAATCGCGTTTCGAATTTTTACAAATGCACAACGGCAAACTCGGTTTCGCTGATGTTCCGGTGCTCTGGTGCTGAGACGATGATGATTCGCTACCGGTGACCCTGAGGTAAATGCTCGGGGACAACGACCGTATATACCGAAATACACGATAACTGATTCGTTCACCAGCTTTTACTAGTTTATACAAATACTGAGCGATAACAGGCAGCTTCTGTTCCCTGCTGCTGCGTACGCGATGTATTACTTAATACCGTATACTATCTAATCTCTCGTAAGATTTAATTTCTTCGCGTAATGAAAGAACTTCGCTTGATCTTTCCAACGTTGGAGGCGTTGATGAGAAATTACCGGGGGTGTTGGAATTTTTTTTTGTGCATAGATTGAGAACATTTCTCGGTCTGTTTCGACTAAAAAATCGATTATTCGTAAAATATTAAAAATAAAAAAATATAAAATCACGGAAGCTGATTCGCTAACTACAGATCGATAATTTTTTAATAAAAAAAATTCAACAAAAAAAAAGGGAAAAAAGTAAACAAAATGATGGTGATTTATATATACGATATATTTCGTTATTGTATAACACATCTTTTGCGCGATAAATTTTCTATAAAAATTACAATAAAATAAAATAAACACGAAAACTATTGAAAATATTGTATGATCGTTTATCGTCCTTTGAACTTGTGGAAAATTCGACTCGAAATTCAACATATTTAATGTCTACGTCATTAAGTAGTCATGGAAGCGTAACGACGGTTTAATCGATTGGCTGAACTTTCGTTTTACGCGTGACGCCGAGTCGCGACTTGTCAGTTATAGCCGGTAAAACTTTACGGTCCGTTGATCTATGCTTTTGATGTAATATACGAGACGCTTATGATTTTTGCACCATCCATCTTGCGTTCGCCCCCCGGATCCCCGCGGTCGGTCACAAGAGAACAAAATCCCGGAATGGATTTTTGAATTTTTGCCAAACGGCAAAGACTCTCTCTCACTCCTTTGGGCAACGAGAACGGCACACGGCCCTCTTTTCGCTCGGCTCATCAAGCTTTCCAATAAAGTCCAACTGTAGAGCTCCGCTTGCCTGTCGCTCTCTTCATCCCCCCTTCGGAATAGTTGGGCACCTGTTTGCGAAATGTTGGGAAACTTTTGCCATCCCACCCCGATAACTCGTGTCTGAAGAGAAAGAAGATGGGATAAAAAGAGTAAAAAATACGGAAAGGCAACTTGAGTTATGTCTTCGATGCGTCATCTTGAATTTTTATTTCTTCTCTTTCGCTCCAAAACGATTTAAACTCCGGAATTCAAACATTTATATATCTTTTTTTCTTCCAAATCTAAAACAGTATTACGTTAGCTAATCGGTTAGTTATTCGATGCATAACGTTAAGGGATTTGACACGAATGTTGAAAGAATGAAAAGAAATAAAGATGACGCGTGCCGTATCGCGTTTAGTAAGAATTTGCATTTATTTTGATGAGATTTTTGTAATCTTTTTGAAACGTGAGTAATTGTAAGAAAAAAAATGTGTGCTTCGGAATGAGAATTAATTATTTTTCCAATCGTCGGGAGTTTTATCGACAGCAAAACTTCGCGGTTTGTCGAGCTATCGATACGTTTTTTTTTTTTTTTATGTATATATAACACGCAAGCGCGAGACAGGGACACAGTGAGGAGAGCTAAATTCACCGATGAACTAAGCGCCACCCGTCGCGCGCTCTCGAGCGGTATATACGTATATAAATATATATATATATATCTGCTATAGTGGTAGTGGATGTGCGTTGATGTTGACTCCGAGCGAAGTAGCGATATCGTGTCACAGATAAGCGACGCGCAGCGCGATATCAATCGCGCATATAGTACAGTGTATACACAAGTATATACATCATCAACTCTTCGTTCACTGTTATGCAAGAAATTTTAACTCGTCGTTGTTTATCTGAGAAAAAGATATCGGAGAAACAGCAAGCAAGATGCATCTCGATTCGAGATAAATTCAACTCCAGCCTCTGGCATCGATAATAATCCGATGTCTTATCTTTTTTCTTTTTTTTTTTCATCATTCTTAGATATAACGTCGACTCCCGTATCACGAATACCATTGGTTCAAAGTTTTAAGAAAATAATCCCGTTTTTAAATTTTATTTTATTAATATATATATATTTCATTAATTATCACTGACTTCTCAACACAAATATTCAAGAATAAATTTAATTAACAATAAATTTACAGAACATTATCTCAATTTGCGACAATAAATACACAGCGCGAATTTCATTTTATTATTTTATATAATATAATAATATTGTAATAGAGCTGAATAAATATTTTAAAATATTTATATTAAAAATATAATAATAATAGCTTATTTTATCAAAATTTTTGTGAAGTAAAATTTTTCATTATTTTTCAATCGTGACGAGTAAAAGCTCTCATTGTTTGTCAATAGATACTATAATTTTCTTTAAAAAGCAATAACTCCATTTTTTCAACATTATTAATATTTTTCTCGTCAAACACATCTAAATTATCGACAGAAATTTCGATATAAGGAGATGTATATAATTCAGACATAAGAGTTGGCAACTTAAAGAATTTAAAAACCCAAAGGTCCGATTGTACCATTAAATATATAATGAAAAATTGATTAATAAAGACTTGAAATTTTGCTTTCAATTACTACCCAATTAATTATACCGCAAAGTCTATCTTAAAAATAAACTTCGAAAAAAAAAAAAAAAAAAAAGTTCTATTCTGTTGTCGTTTTGTATCGAAACAGCAAAGCGTTGTCCCTAATTAGCCGATTTCATTTTATTCTCGAATAATTTTAGAACGTCGTTATTAATGAACGGTTAATGGAAACCGCGTATTTTGAGGACAATACTGAAAGGTGTCGCGTACATTCGCTATAATAATTATTCAACTTCCAACAGTCTTGCAAATTCCCTCGGCGTGTTTCTGCATCGAGTCCCATTTCAATTTCGCACTCTGTATATCGTTTCGCTCGTGTACGGCGTCGTCGAGGGAGAGAGGTGGAAGCGTCGCAATAATTGCTCAACGTCACCTGACGAGAGTGCGCTTTGCGCGAGACGAGTAAAAAGCGATCGGTGCGGTTGTCGCGACGACCGAAAGTTCCAAGAGACAGGCCAAGTCTGGCAGCGCTAACCCCGGAGCGCGTATATAGTGCTGCAAAATTCTGACTCATACCTAAATATCCGAACGAATGCCAGGAGGAGCCATCGTCTCGTCTGTACAACTAAGTAGTACAGGTCAGACGATTGTTATTGGCCACCGTACGGTAATTAGCCATAGGCATTAATTTCGATACATCGTATAAGAGCGATAGATCGTTGCCAATAATTGCGCGGAGAGAATCGCCCGTAAGCACCATCGCCCGATGACATAATCGGCCGGCAGACAGTTGCAATTTCCTCTTTCTCTTTCCTCTCATTATTCCTAGTAGTTGTCATCAACACAGTCTGCGTCTTCATCTTGGCGAGTTTTCGTTATGTAATTCATGGATTTTGACATGCGACGCATATGCACATCGTAAGCACACGAGGAAGGGATGACGTAAACACGTGCATAGATAAATAAACAAGCGCTATGTATGCACATATACGCGAATAGTGTTAAATCATATCATGGGTTAGTCGTTCATTTTTTTTTTTTTTTTTTTTTTCATATATATAGTTAGATACTATTGCTATCTATAATACTCGTAGGAGCTTTGGCTCAGCTTTGCCGTCGTACTTACACGCGTTTAAGCTGCGTTTGTATACACAGCTTTGTACACTGGCTATCTACAACAGTATTTTACCATTGCCGTGTAGCAGAGTTTCGTGCGGCAAAGTGCGACTGCACTGTGCTGACTCATAGCTCGCCCGGTACTTCTCTCTATATACTCGCGCAAGAGAAGAGCTCGAGGCAACAACACTCGACGCATAAACCACGACGCGGACAAAACGAACGCACGCGCAATTGCAATGAGGGCTTTTTCCGCGTTGCGACCACACGCTCGTTGTGTGACGCTTCTGCGCAAACGATATGTCTGCAACGCGACTTTTGCTCAGATGATTTTTGTGTTTCTTCTTTTTATTCTTTTTTCATTCTTTCAACGAGTGGCATTATATGCAGATCGAGAGAATTGACGATTCATCTGGAATCTTTGCTCGGATTGCGGGTATTTGTGACTTAGCTGCGATGACGATTTTGCAGAGTTGATTTATACTATGTGTCTGAAAAATTGCCTCGCGAAATCATTGAGTACTAAAGTACTCAGGTACAACGATGAAAATTAAGCTTTATCTTTGAGTATTTTTAGGAAATTGCATGTTTAACATTTTTTTAATTAATTTACAGCTGTTACTCAATAATAATATCAATGATATTATTATTATTATTGGTTTATTTTTAGTTATATAACCTTTTTTTATTTCTTAAAAATTGCATCTTTTTTTAAATTAAGCGGAAGTGAATTGAAATCATCGAAAGCTTTTTTTTAATTCGATTCCATTTGTTACCTGAAATTTAGGCGGTGCAAAAATTTTTGCAATTTTGAATTCTGTTTACGAATTTACATTTTTTGCGCGAATTTTTAATAATTACGTTTATTTTTACTGTTAATCGAGAAAAAAATCGGAAGAAACATCTAATGACGCGATAGTTAGACTCTTCCGACATTAAGGAGTTGATGAGTATCGTGTCGGAAAGCTATGAACATTAAGGGATTTAACGATGCCATTCGATACGCCACTTGCGGATAAAAGTAACCAAAAACGTTCACGCTTCGTATCCGAAATGAACTGCGTTAACAGTACTGGCTGTTTCGCTATCTGAGATATTTCGCATGAATGCTTCGATGCACGCACGTGCTTGCGATGTACCCGGGCGTTTGTGTGACAAACGTTGTCAGTGACGAGAGCGGAAAGTCGAGGACATTTTGCTCTTCCCCTCCCGCTGTTCTTCCGCTATTCGCGACTCTGTGTACTACGGTAGGGTGTCTTATCAGCATACTTCCGGTACGTTAGACTCGAATTATTGCGACCACCAGTCGCAGCGGCTCCTTCCTCTTGCTATCGGATTCCCCTCCGTTACTATATACATGTGCGATATATATAGAATATGTAACGCCAGCCATTGTGTCGCGAAAGTTCATTCAGATTCTCATTCGCGAATTTCATGAGGCGTAACGTCAAATATTGACGATGCATTAAATCGATAATTTATCATGATTAACAATATCCTTAACAATACTGTGTTTATTTATTGTATAATTTTTTTACAATATTATAATTATTTTTTATATTAAAAAATACGAGATTATTATTATTTATGTATTGTCTGATCGACTACGAGTTGTCGATGTGAAATTAAATAAATAACAAATTCTGATAATAAATGTTAAACTATTTAGCTTCGACTCGCAAGTCACATGAAAAAAATTGAAAAAATTGAAAAAAAAAAAAAAAATTATTTGCCAAACAGAAAATTTGCACTAAATTTATAATTTATCGTGAACCACAACGTAATTGATAATAGAATTCAAAGAAAAGTTCTGGAAATATGACTCGATAAAGAAACTTGTTAACGTCTATAGTTTGAATCGTCTCATTAATCGAACAGACCACACGTCTGATCGTAAATTGAGCTCCCAGACGAGAATGAGGAGAAATATAACCGCAGCGGGGGATGACTCTCGCGTTTGTCGGAGCGATAATACGCAACGCGTCGTCGACTTCCTGCAGCTGAGCGTCCGGTGTGAGCGTGTCGCGATTTTTCAACACTCCCCATTGCTATATATACTACATATACTATATATATATAAGTACACGCGATCCACACGTGCCGCGTCGATCAATCACCGACGAAATTGCCAGATAGATTTATCCGCGCGTGAACCGAACGCGCGACGACTAAGCGCGTGTCCGCGCAATAACGAATATGCAAAAATTTTGAGGCGACGACTGTGGCGTGCAAGCGTAACAAATTTGTTCGTTAAAAGAAACGGGGCGCTCAATCATTCACGGCTCGTAACATTTATCAACGACTTCAGAAATTACAATGGATAATAAAAAAATATCGCGCCAACGACGAAGAAAACCGATGAAATGCATACAATTTTTGAATTTACGGCTACCGAGAAAAATATAAGTCGTTGGTACAGTTTTGACTACGTAGAGTCGAGCATTACGATTGATATTCGCACATTCAATTGTGTCCGTCGACAGGCTCTCGGGACACAACACTATAACTATAATACAGTCGCTACGGTTTAATTCATGCAAATTGCATTACGTCCAATGAGCTGAACGGTGACTAGAAGCGACTGTTAGTAGGAACGCGTTTATCGCACCGCAGACCGAAACCTTTCATTCAGCCCCGTGCAACATCAACTCGTTGTACCAGTAGCCGTACAGAGTACATATATATCTTTTTTTTTTTCTCCTCCTCTTTCACTTCGTCACTCGTACAGCAGACTTTGTCATTCACGCGTTTTCTCGTCATCCCGTATGGACACCGTGTGAGAATTATCCGTGTACTTTAATGCGTTTCATTCACAAATTGTCTCATTCAAACTTTAACTGGAAACAGTGAAGCGCTTAGCGAGAGAACGGGATCGCGATCCAAGTTATAAAAATAGATTTCGCGGTCCGATTCAATTCAATTTTCAGCTATTTCTCTATTCGTCACATTAACCCTTCGGCGTGAAGTCAAAATTTGCGTTTTCCCAAAATTTGCATTAATTTTTTTTTTTTTCTTTTTTTTCCGTTATTATTGCTTTTAACTTAGAAAAAAAAAATTCTAACCAAAAATGGATGAAAAAAAAATGAAAAAATATTAATTATTAATTTGAATTGCAACGATAATATGAGGCTAAAAATCTGAAGAAAATCAGAGCGTGACGCATTATAGAGTCGTTTACATTGATAGTTAAAATCGGAATTCATATACATGTATATATGTAATCACATTACACGAAGATGATCCTTTTACTCCACTGTAGCGTATATATTTATCTGCTAGGGGCACTTTATGTTTTATCCATCAGGAAAAACGAGATTCAATAACAAGCTTCATAATACGCTCCACTGTGCTATAAAACCGAGGGTCGTAGTACTATAAAGGGGGATCAAACAGTGCCACTCCGCGCGCGATATGGTAACTATGTCTTCCAAATTGAAATTTGAGAAAAGAAAAAAAAAATCGTACACCCGGAAAGCCGATTTAAAAAGGGGAGAATCTGAGGGAAGTGAAAAAAAAGGACTCTGAAGTTCGTCTCTATATCACTGGATAGCGAATTAGTCATCGCGGATCCGCGGACTATTGGGGGGGGGGGGGGGGGGGGGGGGGGGGAGGTTGTGGCGATGGCAGTGATGGTTGTCACAGGAAATTCTCTTTTGTGAGCTTTCAACCCCTCACCCTTCTAGTACCCCATTACATAGAAAGGGGCACACGCGTCACGGGTAATACGTGTTGCGTCGCATCCACCAATGCTATCATTCTCGGTATATCTATACATCGAGGGCAGCGCAGCGCAGTGCGCCTAACGTATCTGGATCAGCTGTCGATGACGATTATTACGTGAGTCATCGCTTCCCCGTCTCAAATATATACGTGTGTATATGTAATATATATATACATTGAGTTCAGGTCGTTTTAAAATGTATCAATGACTAACGCGAGCCGCCCTTTCTCGGCAAGACCTCGCCGCGGCTTACAATACACGCGGTATACAAAGGTGTATTATATCTTCCCCTCTCCTCCCTCCTTCATCATTACCCGCGCGCCCCGCGTAACCTCGTCATTCGTTTATGCGCTCATTTGCCACGTTAAGCCATTGAATTGCAAGCCGATCATATAGTGATTAATCAAATGTGGGAATGAGCCCATTTTTTTTTTAAATCTACAAATTATGTAATATATAACCCAATTTTTTTCACTAACATCGACAGCATAGTTTTATTTTTATATTTCCATCTTAATGCGGGAAACGTGAGGCTTTCTCGTGTTCTTCTGGTTAAAATATATAAAATAGACCACTGGGCGAAGTTTTCGAACCGATTTCTCGAATCACGACAAAAAAATCTCAAAAACTCCAATACAGGGGTACTTTACAAATTTTACAATAAAAATGCAAACATTTTTGAATTTCTAAAAATTTTAAAAATTTTAAATATTTAAAAAAAATTTTTTTGAACATTGCCGACGAAATTCAAAAACATTTTTGGCTCAATAAGTAATTGAAAAAAAAAAAAAAAATTTTTTAAGTTTCGGCGCAGTTTTAAGTTTCTCGCGAACAGCATTTACGCAGCACACGCGTAACGTGTACAGTCCGGGGTTACGTAGGGCATGAGAGCACATTGGGGAAAAGGGACGAAAGGGCCCGCGCGGGCTCATTGGCCCCACCCCTCTTATTCAAGGGCTTATTCATTCGGCAAGCCGAATGCGTATGACGTGTACTCGATGAATGATCTAACGTGTGCGCGTCATCCCGTACATGTTCCATGCGGCTATATACTGTATAGCAAAGCGCAAGCTGCAAGTTATAGGTCCACGCACTGTGCGTTAAATACGCATAGCATGTGAGGCGAACGAGTCTTTTGACAATGGAGACGAATGTGAGTCGATGCTCTGACGTGTCGTGTGGGGCTCGGGTATGCGGGATTCTCCACTCTGGCAGTAACACCAGAAGCTGCGGAGAAGTGTACACGCACCCCCGTCGATCCGCGTCTCTCTGGCTGTCCCGCAACCCTCGACGCTCTCGGGGATACCCTTCGCTTGGGTTATGTGTCATACCCGCCTAGCATCGCGCATATGTCGAGAGAGCGATGATGCATCCCCAGCATCCTATATGCGGTTTATTCGCTTAGCTTCAACTAGAGACGTAATACCTAATAGACCCCAACAATCCATAATTGTATATACAAATTAGAAAAAAAAAACCATAAAATTAAAAATTGATGAATTTCCAAGTCAATAAATTAATTTTTTTTTAAATTAACTAATGTTATGAAAAACTAATTTATTATCGTTCGAACTTTATTTAATTTTTTTTTTTAATCATTATATCGACAGTTTTTGAACTATTGATTAAATTTGAAATAGCTATACGCTAAAATAGATTTTCCATCGAAAAAAAAAAAAAAAATGTTTACGTTGTGATGTTATATTTTAACAATCTTTTTAATTATCTCTTCACTGCATAGATCGTGCTGCTGGAAAAGTTATGCCGTACATAATAATAGAGTTACTCGCGTATTTCACGTTTATTTCCATCTCACTTCGCGAGAAACATCGACGCCGGGGTCGCGCGACTCCCAGGCGCAAGGACGACGCGCCGGTGAACGGTCTCTCTTGAGACTCCGTACCGTCATGAGATACAATATATAATGCACTGTGGCTAAAGTATACTTTATGTGTATACTTGCTGCCGTGTATATCCCACAAGCAAAGCCCAACACTATAGTCCTCGAAAGTTATACTGTGCACTATAATAACGTGACTATATATACACCTCACTGTGTGACCATATCACTGTAGCTATTGCGCTCCTAGATCCGTTCGCACTGCCTCGTCTAAAGCATCGCAGCAGCCGCGAATACCTTACCGCTTACTTTCTCTCTGAGTCACACCGAGCGTTCGCTCAGGAGTCCGCTGGTGCAGCAACGAGCAACACCAGCATCGAAACAACACACCGATCACCGTGTTTAGTTTTTCGTCCTGTTTTCACTCTATATATCTATCGATAGGCTTCGATCTCGTGTACCAACGATTCACTTGCCCCTCCCTCCCACTACGAAACTCGTATTTGTTGTACGTACGAAACGCACGACACGAATGTCGCGCCTGCGTCGCCTCCAAACCGGTAGAGAATTTATTTCTATCCGACATTCCTTGCGGTTACGTGCCCGAGTTGTACGTTATTTAACGTTCGGTACACGTCTGTCCTACTATAGACAAACGACTACGTTACATCTCTGTCTGTCGCTCCATTTTTCCTTTTTTTTTTTGCTCCGTTTTTCTTATTCGCGTATATAGATTCTTGTACTCTCGAAGACTGCGTCAATGAACTCGACGTGGTATTAGTTATCAGGGTTTATCTATTATGAGACATTATCGACCGCGATGACGAAGACCCCGACTAGACGCTTCGCAACGGATCGTTTCTATGTACGTCGTGACGCACTGATTCGACATTGTTAATGATTAATCGCGAGGTTAGCTGCGATCGCTTGAAGTTCTTTGACGATTAGAGTTGCAACTTTACGAGAAATGGGGATGAAAATTCACCCATGAAGCGGCGTTTTTGATCGGTGCTTTGGTTTTTAACAGAAAAAGAAAGTAACGATGCAACTGACGCAATCGTTAGACTCTGAAAAAATTTAACAGAGTTGACGATATTTGCGAGGAAATTAATGCAGAATTTTATGAGGTGCACTTCTATTGTTATCGATGACTATAGTCTTCGCAATCGTCTTGCGTCGTTGGAGAATAACCCGTGTCGCCGTTATTGCAACTTTTACTCAGCTTTCTTCTACTGTTAGAACAAAACATCGCTGTCGTATTTTGCGATCGTCTCGGCGAAAGCGGAAGAACTGGAGCATAACGGAAGTATTTTGCGTCTGATATGCCTATGGGTGGAGTCTTTACGCCCGAACGGTAGATATAATAAAGATGAGAATGAATGGATACCGGAGATCTGGTTGACCCGTTTTGTCATTTTAGATTCGTCATTGTTATTTCGATTATCTCACGATACATTCATTTACGCTTTGGTACACGTTGAAACATTATTTCTATTGGCACGTTGCAGACGCAATTTACATAAAAAAAAAAAAAATTCCAATTTTACGACAAATTTTTTCTATTGATATTCTAACGAGTAGGAAATTAAAAATGTGAAACTTTGATTGGCTTATTTCGTAAACAAAATGACTAATAAATTAACGTGACCGAAATTAAATTTTTTTTTTAATATTCTTGTCTCCGTACAAACATACGAAACTATTAAGATAAAATGTATTTATTCAAAAGCATACATCACATTTCGTCATTTTGTTTTCGTAAAAAAAAAATACATATATCCAGTGCCGGTTCTCTGATAATCAAATTGCCTTTTGCATTTGATGTATCGGCCACAGAAAAACATTACCCCATACATAACAGTGAGGTCACCAGCCACGCAACGAACTCTCGAGAGCCTGTGGCAGAGTGCAGCCGAAGGGTCGAAGTTTCATCTTCCATCATCGCCCGTGAGAGCGTAGGATGAATCATCGTCACGATAGAAGTAAAGAGCGCCCGCGTGTGGGGAACAGGGGGGGAGGTAGTGGATAAGAACGCATACAGAGTATTTCGTAGGGGAGAGACTAAAGGATAATAGGAAAAAAAATGAAATTAATCCTCGCACTTTGCCCGCCTCTGTGTGTGCGTTTGACGCGGGTGCAGAGAGATGACCATTATTTTGGTGACTATGCCGATTACGAGGGCGGCACGAGGGCATCCATCGAGTGATGCGTATAGAGAACACCCTCGTTTATCCCTCGGCGCTAATTGATGCCGCAGACAGATCATATTTTTCTTTTTTCTTCTCATTTCTCGCATTTCTTATTTTTTCACTCAATTCTCCGACACCCTATGCGCGGAAGAACGGTACAATCGATGTTCTGAATGAGGAACCTATGGGCGTCAAAGTTGTTTTAGTTCCATTTTCAGGATTTCCAGTTTTCAGTGGTCAACTGCTGTAAACGCGCACGTGGAATGCGGTTTCTCGTTAAATCGGCTCAGTGAACGACCGATAGCTCCGACGCGACGATGAACCAGCGGGCATTTCTTCTTCTTTTGCTCCCTATTTTCCTTCTCGAGAGCGCACGCACGCGAAAAAAAAAAAGAATCCGCTCGATTCATTGCTGATCGGACATCGCGCTGTTTCTTTGCGAAAATGTCGTGCGCGCGACGAACGAGGAAAAAAATTAGGTGACCGCGTGTACTTTCGACACGATGACCGGGAAATTAGTCCTTTGTAAGACACAGTAATAGCCCCACTTCTCGGTTTCACGCCCACTCCATTCCCCGTACTGTAATTCCAACACAATTCCGAGTGGTGAAACATATAAAGAATATAATGAATCAACTCCACAGTACCGAAGTCTTTTCGTTAAAAAATCGATTTTACCGATACTTCAGTCCGGTAATAAAAATTAATCGATCGCCAAAAAGTTACGTTTTGTTTTTTTTTTTTTTTTTCGAAACATTTATCTCGCCTTCTATCCCAGGAAATGTATATATGATAGAGTTAGTCATACATTATATAGCTATTCAAAGTCTTTCATTCGTGATCCATCAAATTGAATATTATGTTAATGAGAAATAAGTCGGAGATCTGTGTTTCTTAATCCTATGAGACACGAAATGAGAGTGTCACACACAGAAGTTATCTGAACGATGTGGCAGCCGCCTTTGACTTCGTTTGATAACGAGAAGCCTGTCAGCGATCGTTTGAGTCCTAAATAATAATAATAATGATAATAATAATAATACGACTTGCCTGAAACGAGGAGGATAATCTTCGCTCCGAGTGCTTTTTTTCTTCATTTTCTTTGTCCTCCGAAGGCGTGGAGCGATGAGTAAGAGAGAAAAATTTTTGGATAACGAAAAGGCGTTTATGGCGAGTCGGTGTCTCATCAGGACCGGTACCAGTGAGATCATCCCCGCTCCGGCCGTCTCAAAGACCATCGAGTCGAGTTTAATCGCATCGCTGGACCTCCTCTCTCTCACTCTCTTTCTCTTTATGCGCTCTGGAGTCCCCGCGTGCAGTTTAGCATTTTGGGCGGCAGACACGCTTAACACACTGCCGATGCTCAATGGCACGGAAAGGTGTAACGATCTCTCGGTCGCAGATGGGCTATGAGGTCATTTCGGTGGACATATAATACCATAAAAATGGCGTGTCGCCATCGTTGTTGATGCCGGTCAGCTTATTTCGCCGACTGTGGTCAACGAGGCGAACGATCTCGCGCCCTTCCCGACTATCAAAGTCACCGAAAAAATGTCCTCTTGTTTTTTTTTTTTTTTGTTTGCTTTTTCACATTACCATTTTGAAAAAACTCGAAGAAACTTGTCGAATTTCTGCCAAATGCTGGATTTACGATTATCCACTTTTTTCGAGTAATTTGTGAAACTGGTAAAATATTTTGGCTGAAAATTTTTTTCCACGCACGAAAAAAATAATACCGGTTTTGTCTGATTATATAATCGAAATAGAAATACCGTCACGAATTCTCCCCGATTCTTATCTTCTACCGCATGTACTATGTTCCTCACACCTCCGCGTAACACACTTCCTTTGACCAGTTGGAAAGTCATCGTGATTTATACAGAAAAGTCCGAGGTGCAGAAAGATATGTTTGAGATAAGTTCCCCACGTTTGAGTAGACGAATAAAGTTTATTAATGTTCTCGATTACTATAAACGATCTCTCGTCCGTCGCAAAGATCAAAGTCACCGGAGGATTTTTGTTTAAAAAATTTACCAATTTTCCACGAGTCCCTGATACTTTATTAAATTTCCATCACAGTCCCGCACTTAAAAAAAAATTGAGTTGGCAAAACTTATAGTCAGTTGGGACATTGACTTGTGAAGCAAAAATCGATTGTACCAATTAAATATAACGAATGAATTTAATTTAATACTTACTAAGGATTCTCAATGAAATTCTTAGTTGTTCCAACTAATCATGACGAAGTCACTAAAAAAAATAAGCCTCGTCAACGGCGTGTTCCGGTCATTTCCGGACCGCACCAGTGCCCGACGATGACACTCCAAAATTTCAGGAATTCTCGTCAAGTTATGGAGAATTGTGTTGGAGAATTTTTTTTTTCACATTTTTACAAACTTTTCGGGTTCTCTACAAAGTTTTTTGCATTTTCTAAATGACTTTTCTTTATGAAGGCTTTAAAAAAAATTACATTTGTCCGATTAAATAATCGCGATGATCAAAAAATACTTAGACACGCATTCCCTAAGCTTGTATCCCCGAAGCACGTGTGCGTTGTTCAACACCTGCGTACCGCATTTCCCCCATCCTTCCGTGGTATCATCGTGATTTATACAGAAAAGTCAGAGATGCAGGAAGATACGATTAAGATAAGCCGCATATACAAACGCGAACAACATTTATTAATGTTCTCATCGTGGAGAACATAGTTAACACGCGCATTTGTTGCTTCACGGCTCGCCGAGCAAAAATCTTATCGGCAATGCCAATGCTCGCGTTTAACTTTCGTCAAGAATCTATTTTTCATTTTTCCCTCTACATTCCTCCTATCGACCCTATAAACATTATCCAGTTTCAAGACTCGAAAAACTGGTGCACGCGATTCTCGATCGTAGATAAATATCTTCGCGATATGTCGAATGCTTACGAAAAAAAAAAAAAAAAAAATAAGCGATACGATTATTTCTTTGACTCTTTCCCTCCATCGGCTTCGTGCGCTGTGCCGCGACAGGCAAAACTATACGCATTCTTCTCGGCACAGTCACCCGGCCTTGCCGGCGTCCTTAGTTGTTCGTTGCCTCCGGGTCTCCGCTCTACACAGTAGAGCCCGAGAGTCCCGGTCGCTCTCGCGAAGCAAAAGCAGAAAGCATGCTTGCGCGAGCCACTAGCACCGTAAGATTACATACATACATACAACACTCTCTTAAATACCCGCGCGCTCTCGAGGCTCGTTTCGCTCTCTCGCAATTTATTAATCTGTCGAGCGAACGCGTACGGTTCACCAGCGGTTCTTGTACGTTCGTTCGGTGTTCTCTTGCCTCATCATCAACGCGGCGTAAATCGCCAGGGTTTCTCCGTGGGCCGCGCGCGAGGCTCAAACAGTATAAAAGAGCAATGAGACGACAGACGGACGGGCGCAGTGTGTATGCGCGAGTTATATCTCATATCTCAAGCAGCGTATAACAAAACATCGGAGCCAACGTAACTTCACGCTGTTTCAATTCGATTCTCAAATGCTGTTATACCATAATAATAAAAGGCAGCATCGTGCGCGCATTATATTCCAATATCCCAACCGAGACACTTGCAACGTAACCCACGCATTGGCTAAAAGTCGAAAGAGATGAATAATGCGCGTGGGACGTGGCGTGTGATCGGTGCATTTCGAAAATACATTAAGATCGAGTATAACGCTTGACCCAGACTCGCCTTGTGTCTCGAAACATTCTCGTCCTCCGTTAAAATCACCCATAGAGAAAAAACATCGTACAGGAAAAAAAAAAAAAAAAAAATAGGAAAAAAAAAATATCTCGATGAAGCATCGACCGCGGTAATTTAATTCGCACCCACACTCTCTCCATTGTGTGGATACAAATAAATATAGATATAGAGTAAAAAGAAAAACAACCGGTGAGCAATAGCTCCGAGTGGTGAATAAACGCGCAAATCAAATGTTGACCTCGAAGAAAAGATCGAAGGAGAGGATTAATTAACGCGAAAGTGAATCATGTCCACGAGCTCGCGATCGTCCAGTATGAATACGTGTGTACCACGTGCACCGTGTTAATTGTGTTGAGAGGACAACCGCGTAGAACTGCGAGACAAGTTTTACACGTATGTCCTTCGAAAATGTCGGAATTTCCTTGAGACGTTTGAACCAACGTTTCGGTAAGGAGAGGAGACGCGAGGGGGGAGGGCACAGTTTAACTCCGTCGGGGCAGCACGCGAGTTCCTATTATAATCTCGGATGAGTCAGAGGGTATACGAGAACGCACGCTGTGATTCCGTGTGGCTATTCGTAGACGCGCGGGCTTCGCACGAAACCGGGCGACCACGTGGACCAAAAAAGAAGGGTGCAACGCAGCAGCCCCTCTCTCTGGTTCTCTCACAGCTTCTCATCTACACGCAGCGCGGCTTTAATTCTGTTACTTCTGACGACGCTACTCACGGCTGCTGGAATAAACGAGCTACGTGTGTGGCTTCTCTATGATCTACTTTTTTTTTTTTTTTTTTTCGTTTTTTTTCCCCATTTCTTGGCTCACTCTTGTTCGTTAATCTATACGTCGCGGACTAATGGATCGTCGTCGCAACATTAGTTCCGTGTACTCGAGAATACTTGGTAACATATATATGTATGTATACGTCGATAGATATATAGATATTCCATCTATATTGATATATTGAATTGTATATTTTGTACCCCGAATTTCATGAAAATAAAAAACACGCATTATATCTCGATATTCAGGCTTATATATTTTTTATATTATTATCTGTAAAACTTCGAGAATATTAAATGAAAATAACATCTTATCGATTGTCGGGATCGAATCGCTTCTAAGTTCGTTTCATATTGCGCTATATAGAACGAATTTGATCATTTAGCGCCCTCAATACGTAAAAATAAAAAACACCTGTTATCTCGATTCGTAAACTTGTTTTCTAATATCCCTGTGCGTATTTTAGCTCATATTTTTTTGTAAGAGTTCGAAAATCTTAAAAAGAGCGCAACATCTTATCGATTATCGAAATCGATTCGCGACCGAGTTCGTTGCGATGAGCGATAACGAAGACGAGTCATCCGGCTGATTCGAGGAAAAAACAGCTGAGATTTTCTCGGAGAAGGCGACACATCGGCTCTGTATCGTTTTATCGACAATATTACGTGATAAGAAACCAAAAAAAGAAATCCCGATATATTGGCAATAAATTTGAGATAATTTCATATCGGGACGTCCCCTATGTATAAATTCGGATTAATGAGTTGCGGAAAGTACTTTTTTTTTTTCCCCGTTTAACTTTTTTTTCATCACCGATATGATTAAGAAGAAATTAAATGCCATTAGAAAAAAAATTGTCATTTTTTTCGGAGCAGATACTCGAGCCAAATATTAGTCGATTAAAGATATCAGTAAAAACGCGTCTTCCCATCTGCTACTGAAAGATCAATTTTCTTCTCAACGAAAAAATCCCTATAGAAATATCTCAAAAAAAAAAAAAAATCCTCGCGATCAAGTTTCAAGGATAGTGTGCACCCGTTGCTTATCGGTTGTCGCCTCTTTCACAGGCCTCTTTATCAATAGTGATTTTCGTATTTTTTTTTCGCTCCCCTTCGTTCGAATGAGCTTCGAAATGATCGACCATGCGAGGTTGTGTATACGTTATCACACAGAGAGTCTGACAGCTTGTTGCTCTATCTGCAGTCTGACTCATGATTTGAGTTGGTATTCGTCATCGAGGACGCCTTTTTCGGACTCATATGTCCAAACCGTAGTGCAGCAGCACCCCGCAGCTCTCAAATGTTCTCAACCCCCATTTTTCCGTTTCTCCGCCCTTGCAGCTTCGGGGGATGCTGCAGGGGTCTCTCTGCGTTCTCTTCTCTTCATCCCACCCCCCACCCCCTCCCTCTTCGGCTCTGTGGAGGTTTGAAGCAGTTCTTTACATCCATAAATTCATTGTGAACAGCATCCGTTGCAAGGAATTCTTCTGGCGTTTTCTATAGATATATCCGAATCGAATATCATTTCGGCGGAGGGGGGTTCTCTATGCGCGCAAGTAGTTATAATAGCGGGGCGAATGGAGGCGCGATAGACGACGCAACGCCGGGATCGTTAGTCTCGCATGACGAAAGGGCTTCGATGATGCTGGGAACCGAGGAGTCGATGACGATTGCGCGTACGGAGAGTCTTTGCGTGAGTCTATACGACCGCACCGATAACTCGACATGATTCGATGAAGGGGCCATTCAGGGTCAGATACATCGATTCACGTTGACTTCGAGTAACGCAATCACTATTATTATATACATATTATCGACTGTGGCGACCAGAGTTCGTTACAGTATTGCTCTCTACTGGTAACTTAAATTTTTTTATAGCTTTCTCACGCGCCATTGAAATACGCATTATTTCTTTTTTATTTTTTTTTTATGTAAAAAAATGGGAAAATGAGACAGTCGAGAAAAAACCGAAAAAAAGATATAAAATTTTTTTTAAAAAGATATAAAAATTATTTATTTAAAAAAATGCAGTTCATTGGACATATAGTACGCGAATCGACAAATTCACAGTGGCATACTTTACCACTCCAAGATTACGAATCCCCTCTCCGTCGTATTTTTCACATCGAATTCGTTTTTCATTCTGCTCTATTTGCAATGCCATATATTACGTAGCTCCGCCGCTCTCTGAGTCATTGTTATACTGACTGTGAGCGCAAACGCACGAGCAGCATTCGTATTACATATTCGTAAGAAAAAAAAAAAAAAAAAAAAAAAAACAACCCAGTTGAACCTTGAAAAATGAAAAAAAGAAAAAATCCTATACAACGCGTGCGCTCCAATTCTTAACGACTTCCGAGAAATCGTCGGTCTAAACTACAGACAAACGTAAAAGTGTTTTTAGACCATTGTAAAAATCGGGTTTCAGGGTATTTTTCGTACGTAGTTAGTTGTATTTTTATGTTTTCTCCCGCCCGAGATTCTTCTTTGATGTGGTACAGGACGCATTAGAGAAAATAAGTTACAACGAAGAAAAAAAAAATTACAAGTCCCGCGTTAATTACATCGAGTCTTCGTTCTTTTCTTTTTCGTGCGCATTTATTTGCGGATATAAATGTATCAGGAAGAAAGTTAAAGATACGACGTTATTTACTCGATTTGTCACTTCGAAGTGCGTCGCTTTATTTTTTTTTCCTTTTTCCGGTTTTCGTTTATGACGTCGAGATGCTGGAAAGATTTATTTTCCTCGTAGAAATTCCGCGGATGAAACATACTTGCGAAGCGCGCCCAGAGATAGACCTGAGAGAGGATGAGACCGTACGAATATCGCGTATGCGAACCGCGCGGCCGCTTTTCTCGTTAAGTGATTCATTCATGCGGGAATCTCGACTACGCGAGCCTACTATATCGTTGGCACAAAATGCTTGTATATCCTCCACGCAATATTGCGTAGAAACAACGTCACTGGACGGGACACTTTTGCCTTCGAACAAAAATTCTATGCGGATTTGTCACGCGCGTGCGCACTGTCGTAAGTGTCCGCCTCGGCGCAAGCGGAGCGCTTTGGAACAATAAGCGAAGCGGTCCGATCGTAATTGTTCGCTCATGACTAGAATCGCGTATGTGATCGAAATGAGTACGAGAGAGCGTATCAGAGGTCGTCTATTTGGAATACATCCCGTCAACGGCCCGTTGTTGACAATAACAACGACATTAGTTTCTTTAAACGCGTAAATGCGTGACTAATATATATGACGATGAAAATATCAGTAAACTAATACGTAGTTGTTTACTAATTATATTAAAAAAAAAAAAGAATAAAAAAAAACCGATATCGAATTTATTTTTAATTGTAATTAGCGCTTTGATGGACCGATTGTGTCAAATTTCTTGATTCTTTGACCTATCGATTTAATATCGTAAACAGAAGTAATGACTCTTTCCATTGAGTTAAAAATTCGTGACTAATCGAGAAGCAATCGGTTGGGCGCCAGTCTGACTATTTTCTCGTCGTCGCATCTTGAGTTTAATCGCTCGGACGCCACGTGCGCCTCTTAAATACATATATTCACATATATATACAATGCGAGAGCTATACGTATCGTCAAACGAGCTTACGAGCGTCAGGTGCTGATTGGCGAAGCGGGGACTCCCCGTCGCAATTGCGCCGGTACAACGGTACGGGGGAGGAGAGGAGGATAAGACGAGGAAAAAAAAATGTAAACAGTCTTAGAACATAGGTAAGCAGAACGACTAGGCGTCACACGGTGCGAATCATCGAGGGTCATATCCAGGTGTCTGCGCCACTCCGTGACTCATAGCGACTGACCATAGCGAGATATTGGCTCGCGAGACTCAGCTACCCGAGCTGTGGCTATACCTCTGAGCTGTAGATCCTCTCTACCTGTTGATTTAATCGGACTGCGTCTCCCGACGTCGTAAAGAACCTGCGGGTCAACGCCGCTCGCTACACAATGCTTACAATTATTCCTTCAGGTAGCGTCGATTTATTTCGTTTTAATAGAAGAAACGAAAAAAGAAAGAAAGACGAGTGTCTGAATAGATTTTATCGATAGTCACCGGTAAACTCGATTAACGCTATTGTTTAATTACATCGGCATATAATTAAAAATTCCAGTCATCGGTTGTAGAAATGTTACGAGCATTGCTCGATCGACGCATTCCCGATCGAGTATTGTGTTCCTTAATACAATTGTATATTGGATTCCGATCTCTGTGAGTCACGCGGATTTATAAAGCGCGGGCATTGTGCGTGCAAATTGTCGCTTCGTAATGATTTTACAAATTTAATCGTTCACGTGCCTATCCTCGTAACCGGCGGTGACGATCGTGAAGAAGACATTACTATGCATATCAAACAATTCTCGATATGTTACGTGGAAAAAAAATATATATATATAAATTTCTACATTCTTATAAAAGTTATACGAAAACTCGGGGATTCAATTTTTATTGCTCTCAATGTGAAAATTTAATGTATTAGTGAATAGAAAAAAAAAACAGAAAATTCTTCAAGGACATCGCGAATGATAGGCATTCTTATCATTCGGATCAATTATGAATCATGATACCGGATTACGCTATTATTTTTTATCTGACAATGATATTCGATTGACGAAACCTTAAGATTCGCAATAAATATTTTTTAAAGTTATTGAATCGTTTACAATAAATTTAATCGTTGATTAGTAATTTTTCTATATCAAGAATACCGAATAAGTTATCTATCCATTCGATAAAATAAAAATATTTCTACATTCTTACATCGATTGCACAGAAGTTTTGCCAATTAACTTTTTATTGCTCCAAATAATGTCGTTAGGAAGAAAAAAAGTTCCTTCGGGATATCAAAAATAATAAAGATTCTTATCTTCCGCATCGCTTATGAATCACGATATCGGATTGCGATCTCTTTTATACATTTTTTTACTCTTTTCTCTAACAATACGGTAGAAAACGGCGGTAATGCATATTCAATCGTCGAGACTTCTTTCGAAAAATTCTTTAGCGAATGATGCGCACACGGTCCCTAATAATTGTCATTCGATATGCGGTGCGTACGAATGTGAGATCACAGAGATCACGTCTTAAAATAATTTTGCGTGCGTCATTTTTTTCCTACGCTACACAGAGGAGTTTGAAGAAATTGACAAACGGTGTCGATGCGACGATGACGCGTCGAGGTCCTCTACTCGTCCTTTACCCCTCCTGGAGGCACTCTCATCGTTCGAATAACTCATAGTGTTACGTATACATATTCCAGCAAAAAAAAACTGCGACGTATCACTATACAGAACACACACACAGATTAAAACGTGTATATCATACACGAATGTGTAATGCTCTGCTCTCGTCGTATCGCGATGACTTTATAATAGGTGAGACGGTACTGTTTGCTCCTGCGGGCGAGTTGATGCGATGAGTCCTTGGATTCCATGAGTTAAAGAACGACTCAATAATAACTGCGGTAAAGCGCGTATGTACCACGGGAATGACGTTATTCCTTGTACTTTTGCACCGTCTGACAGAGCCTAAACGCTTCTCGTTAACCATTACTCATTACTCTCGGCGAGAGCGCGGAGCTTTTTAAAGGGATTTCCATAGATCGCGCGCGTGTGAGACATTATTCGAATCATTTTTTATTCTCTCCTTTTTTTTTTTTTTCTTTTTTTCTTCATTGTTTATGGAGAATAATGGTGAAGAATGGCCAACTCATCGTAGCTGATTCCTTTTGTGTTCAACTTTTTTTTTTTTCGTACTATTTTTGAGCACCGCGACGTGAATAACATACTGCTCTCTCGAGAGACCTTTTGGCCGACTCCTTTTCACGTATTATTTCTGTTTCTATCCTATTATTGGAGCGTTTTCAGAGAATTATAATAGTTACAAATATATATACCGCGAAGAAGTTTCTCGCGCGGTGTGAATATAGTCGCGCAACCTGTTGGGGTGGAACTTGTTGGCAAATGCCAAATACACGAAACTTGGCAAGCATCGATAATTGCATTAGTAATACCGTTGAAAACTCGTCTGGGGAGAGCCAAATTTGTATTTAGCTTGAGAGATCGAGGGTATCCAGCGCTCTCGCCGGTGGATTAACTTTTCGAATAAATAAAGAGCCGGATTCGCGAGAAGGATGATGCGATCGACCAGGTATATGATAAATACTACCATCTGTTTGTTTCACCAACTTCGCGAGAAAACGCGAACGAATGAATTCCACGAAAAGCCACAAAGATCGGATTGCATTTATAATGTTTGAATGATTAATCGAACTACCAGGATGAGGTATCGCTCATATAGCGATAATAACATTTTCGATCTATTCGATCAGAAGGACTATAAAAAAAAAATAAAATAAAAAAATTATGCGTCAGAATTTTTTTTTTTTTTTTTAATAACGCCGGTAATTTGTTGGAATTTGTGAGACGATCGAAAAACCGTGTCGCGTTCATTGATTTCCATTAAATTTGCTTTATTTTTATTTCTTTATTTATTTATTAATAGCACTTACGGGACTGCTATTTTTTGTATTCACTATAATTCACAGGTACTGTGTAATATCTATTATAAAATTATAAAATGAATATTAGAATTATAAAATTAAATGTCCAACTTTCCAAATCAACTTGCATCGGAAGGAATTAAAATGACAAATAGGACAGTAAAGTAAGAAATAGCTTTGCGATTTCTCCCGTAGCTATACATATAGAATTCGTGGAACTTAGGTACGCACCCATCAATCGACGGCAATAGTTTCCGTCTGCATCAATGGTTCACTGGGTTGCAATAGGACTTTCGCGGTCTTTCGTTCCCTCGTTGCGGATTTTAGTCGTTTGCCACAGCTATACACAGACCAACTGTACAACGGTCTGCTGCGCTGCAGGTCCGAAGTGTGAGTCATTGCGATTTCCGACAATGCCTGAGACCGAGAGAAGGATGGAATGGACGAGAAGCAACGCTATACCGAGACTCTCGTCTATACCATCGTAATTGATCGACCACTGAGAAAAACCGCAGCTATATTGGTTCGTTGCATGCGCGCAGATAGACGCAGAAAGTAGGATATGGGAATAATAA
The DNA here is from genome assembly GCA_934046635.1 of Buathra laborator. Classification (NCBI taxonomy): domain Eukaryota; kingdom Metazoa; phylum Arthropoda; class Insecta; order Hymenoptera; family Ichneumonidae; genus Buathra; species Buathra laborator. The sequence continues at coordinate 18,618,224 of OW203892.1, forward strand.
TCGAAACGAGGATACGGTTAAACTTTTAGATAAGTCGAAGGAAACGACGCGCATATATCGCATTGTTTTTCCAATGATGAACGTTTCATCGGACTTTCCGTAGGAAACAGTAACGAGCGTAAGAACGCAATTAAATTTTGCAAAAATTATTTCTGCGCGTCAATAGATCATTTTTTTCGTCGTACGATAATAACGAGAAAAAAAATCAACATATCGACTGAAAAAAAAAGAACAACGTATTCCAAACCATTTAAGATATGGATCAACGGGAGATACGGCCTTATCGATTTTATTGATTAATAACCCACTCAAAAAATTTTAAAAATAAATTTAAAAAAAATTGTCGACAAAGGTTCGAGTCTTCTGAAGATACTGTAAAAAATTCTCAATATTTCGATGAGTCGTTTAAAAGATATTCGACTTTATAGAGACAGCGACGATAAAGTTCTCGAAAGGGCTGGAAGTCCGTTGATTCGTCAATGAATTCTACAAGTTCACAACAGGGAAAAAGTTTCGCGATCAGTCGTGATATATTGATCCCTGACCTATCTATCGAACATTCGACTCTATTTTTTTTTTAAATTCATCGTGACGCTCGGCGGCATTTCATTCGTGACACTAATAATTCCTTCGTTCGTAATTAACGACTCTCTCGTGTATTCTCGTTTCGTTACATTCACCGCGCGGCCGAACGGAGGTCGAGAGATGCTGATGACTTCGGGTGGCAAGGTCGCGCGGGCCGGTAAAGGGTTGGAAGCGGTGCGTGCGTATCGTGTCCGTCTGACGGCCGCATAAAATAAAAAAAATATAAAAAATAAAAAGACGAAGGAATGAGGTGGGGAATGGAAAAAAAACGATAAATAAGAACGAAGCAAAGAAATCCAAAGTGAGGCTCGGAAGACGCGCCACGCGGTTCGTTAGCGTTCGTACGATTCCGCCACCGGGCTCTCCCGTCCGCGTGACGTCGGCAGTAAACGTCCAATCGGCTTTGCCTCTGGTGACTCATCGTGAGCCACGGTCTCGTGTAAACTCTCTTTCCTTCCCCCTCTCGTCTCTCCTCACCGCGCCTCGTCGCAATCCACCGTAGTCTCGCGTACGCTACATCGAGACTCGAGGACTCGGTCTTTCGTCAGTATACACTGTATCGCTCAACGAAGAGCACAAATTATCAAGCAGTTGGTGTTCACGCTTAAACAGTTTAACGTTTTACATCGACAAAACAACAAACGCGCAACTAACTGAAACTAATAACAATCGCGAACGCGTTGAGAAATGTACGAAGAAAATTCAATCACTCACACTGTAAAATTTCGCGAATAAATTTACGAAAAGTTAGCGAAAAAATTCGTACTGTGTAGAGAAAAAAAAAAACAATCGCATCAACGCAGTTTATCTTTAAAAGTTAATACGAAACTTTGTGTGACAAATGACGAGATAGAGACGAGAAGACAAAGTTGTCTTTAGAAATCGAAAGGATCGATCGTCTTTTCTTTTCGATTTATTTTTGTTTTTAATAACAAAATTGTGAACACGTGCGGAGTCAGCTTAGCGAGGGAAGACAAAATGAGGATTAAAAAGGAAGCACCGTGTCTTGTACTTCGATTGGTACCGTTGGAGAATCTCGAGCCTTGGGGTATGTTTAAAATATTTGTTTTCTTTTTTCTTCCTGTTTTTTTTTTTTTTTTTTTTTTTTTTTTTTTTTTAATAACGTTATAATCGCGTCGATATCAGAATATTAATTATCAAAGTTTGAAACATATAGTCGATTTAAAAATTATGGCATGCGCGCCATTGGTATGCGCGTTGATATAATGCAAAGAGGATACGCAACTCGTGAAAAGATCGCGCGCGCGCGCACACGCGGGCCTTAGCTAGCGTCCTCGCCTTCGTCCGCTTGATGATCGACCAGCATATGATACACGATGACTCAGTTGCTCTGTTTATATGTTGTAAACGCTCGCGACGCTCGAGAACTCAATGAGTCGTACAATGTGAATGTGGTATACGTTTATACACAGTACGACACTACCAACCGGCGACGAGCGCCTCGTAACCGCCTTTCCGTTCCTGCGTTACGGAATTTACCTCGGGTTCTTTTACCTTCCTTGCATTCTACAACTAACGTATAACAAACTTATGCTCATCTCGGGAACGGCTGATTTCTCACACGTTCCCATCCGTCGATGTCGGATGACTCAATGTATATCCAGTTTCTTCGAGAGTTTACAAACTCTTCGTGTCCCTCGTGACTCTATATCTATCTTACCAACTTCGGAAATGCGACGGTTATGTTGACGAAGGCTCGCATAATTTTTTCTCGAGAATGCGATACAAATTCCATAAAATATGATATTAAAAATCAATAATTAACAAAAATTATTCTTATTAAAAAAATGCTATTGTCGAATAATCATTTGAATTAATGACTTAACCTCTCGAGTCTCGAACGTTCGCTCCGATTTTTATCGAAAACGAGATAAAAATTTAAAAAAATATCGTACTAAAAGTCGAAATAAAAAAAAAATCGATTTTTGATGAATAATTATTGAAATTAAGGACCGCCTATTTTTTTTCTGTTCGTTAAAAAAAAAAAGATGAATACAACTTCCGCGAAGTAATGAAAAGGAAAATCCCATGAGTCTCATCCTTGACATTGAAAGCCCGGGTCGCCGCATCCGTTAGCGAAAAAAAAAAAAAAAAAAAAAAAATTCATATCATAACAGGAGCATCGATTAGTCTCTCTGTTTCTCGTGACATCATCGGAAACTTCTTTCGTCCTCTTTGATCCCTATCCCGTCTCGCTGCCTCCGGTTCCAGCTGACTCACTTTTCTCCGTCGACACTTATGCCACGTTGTGAAATTAAATCAGTGTCAATAGAGTGATCGCGAGACTGCAAGGAATCTCGAACGCGCGCGAGTTTTGTTCTCACTTGCAGTCTGAGAGATTTCTTCGGTCCATCCAATCGGAAAGGGGGGATGGGGAGGTTAGGTAGTAAAACTCCGTAGACGAGATTTCCGAAGCGTCTGTAACTCCGCTGTAGGCGAGACGAGAAATCTCTGGAGCCAACGGAGATCAGCTTCTATTGCGCTATGGGTTAAGAACGAACGAGAAGCGTCTCGAGAGCAGCAGACTCGAGAAATCTCGTGACGCCATCAGATATCTTGCCGGCCACAAGCATTCACCTACTTCGTATGGTGCGGCAAATAGGCGGTAATAACAGAGCCACAATACGTCGTAAAGCCCTATGACTATAGTCATAAAATATGCGCGTAATGTAGGAACTTCGTAGGGACTTTGAACCATAAAAAAAAATATCACTCGAGTTTCAATTAGGTAATTTAATTTTAACAATCAATGCTCCAAATTCAATAACAATAATTTATCGATCCTCTGAATTTTTCTGTATTATTTGCTTCTCAATGAAAAAAAAAAAAAAAAAAAATCAATCAATGAAAAATCAATACTGATATTTGCTCTTCGATCGAATCGAGTCCAATCAAACACGAGTTCTCGGACACATCTCTCTGCAATCGGAGACGATCCCACAGCTCCAATATCGCTGAACTTATTTTTTTTTTTTAATGCATCTTCTTCCTCTTCTTTGGAACAGCATAAATACATTTGTGAACCTTGCAGTCGTGAATCGAACTCTATCAGGGGGCACTAACCCTCGGCGAATGAGGTGCGCGAGTATACAGTAGAGAAGGTAAAAAATAAAAAGGAAACTGAATGAAAAGAGAGTAAATGAAAAAAGGAATGCGAAACGAGCAATAAGAACCAGAAGCGACCCACGCTAATAGACGCGGGGATTGACCAACGGGCAGAAGTTTGCAAATATAAAACGAGAGGAGAGAAGGAAGGGAATAGAAACTGAAGATGAGGGTTGAGAGGAGTAGTGTTGGTGTTTCCGAGAGTCCTGGACACTGGATACACAGTATATAGAACTGTTGGAGAATCGGACTGTGCGCTATACATAAATACGCGCCTCTGACCAGTACTTCTCGTCTTCTCCTTCTCCTTCTTCTCCTTCTTCTTCTTCTGCTTGCTGACCGGCGAGACCACGCGGACGCAAACAGAAAGAGGCAAAAAAAAAAACATAGTACAGAGGAGATCGCGCCGGGCGGCGTGGATGAAGAAGCAGAAGTAGAAAAGGAGGCGAGAAACTCGCGCGGCAGTGAGTCATCGACAACTCTGCCAGGCTTTACGGGCCTTCTGCAGCCCGCAGGTCAGGAAGACACTTTTAGCCCACATTTTCTTACTCTAACGCATGCGACTGAGGAATCAACGAGACGAGAACTTGTCCGCCGTAAATACTGCATTTAAAACTCTGTATACCTTGACTCGTTGATGGTTCGATGTACTAAATCTGTGGGACTTGCGTAGGATAATATGAATATGTTGAAGCTGTTGCCTCGAGTAAATTTATAGCAAAATAACATTTCGCTTCCTGAAAGATTTATTGTATTTAAAAAAAGTGCACTATTTGAGTTATCGTGTATATTTTGTACCGTTAATCTATATATAGGACATTTGTCGTTTATATTTAACATTAAAGACTCGGAGTTCCGCGAGTTATTGCGCCGAGAATCGAACTCACCAGACCTCGCGGCTCCGCTTTCTCGAGTAAAATAAAATTAACCGTTCTATATCAATAAAAATTTAATTTATTGAAGTAATTTTATTTTTATCAAATAGTTTTTTTTTTTACAAAAAAAAAAAAACATCGTTGTTATTTTAGATCGTATAATTTTATAGGGGATTTTTGTGAACAAACTTCCCGCTGATCTGCGACGGAGGGTCGCGAGAGTAAACGGCGAGCATATTGCGAAATGTTTTTTTTTTTTTTTCGAGAGTATAAATGGCGGTTTTAATATCGACGACAGTAAATATTTCTATAGAGATATTGTAGTACAATAAGAGGTATTATATACCTATGTACGTCGTATCACTGGACGTTGTCGATTGTCACGAGTCGGCAATGGCTCTCTCGATACTCACGATGAGTCAGCACCGCAAGCATTACCACCAGAAGTAACAAGCAAGCGGACTCTCTCGCGTTCTCTGTCTCGCGAGTGCGCGGCACAAGCAGCGTGAATCACGTTCCCTCGACTCGTTCCTCGAGGACAACGAGGATATTTCCCGAACTTCCTGGTGCCCCTCGACAAGAGACTCTCCGTCTTCTTTGCGTTTTTTTTTTTGTTTTACTTTTATTATCTCGTTTTCTTCCGCGCCACACGCGCATAATAAAGATCTCCGACTGAGATCTGCATACCGGTTCGTCATTCGTCTTTTTCAAAGTGTATTTCTGTCCTTCGTGAAAAAAAAAAACGCGCATACGATGCGAAATAATTCTCATTTAAATTATCGTCGTACGCGTAAATCGTGTGTCCTAACCGCATAGGGGGGCAATGATGCGTGTTTATGATGAAACGAATTGCCAACTAATAATATCCGGAAGTAGTGCAGTCCGCGCCCCTTCCGTCATAAATTAGTCACTTATTATATTAAACTTTGCATTACGTACCGAGTACTAAATTGTTCGCATTAAATTGATTGGTTTCGGTGAATTCAAGACTACGAAAAATTGATTTTTTTTTCCGAACAAAAATGTTTTTAGTTAAAAAAAAAATAATAATAAAATTAATTTTTTTTTAATGGTTTTGTTTTTTTTTTTAATGATTTTAGGCGGACACAAAGAGTTTCACAGGCGGCATCGCGAGCTCTGCGAAGACACGCTGTTGCCCCCGGGTGGTGTATCGTCGACGGCGGGTCCCTCAGCGGTGAGCGGTTGTCCGAGTCCCGGGCCCGGTTGTCCAGTTCTAAGCAATATGGGTCCACCGACTCCACAACCAGCCGACATCGACAATCATCCCGCATCGAGAGTTTTGCCCTTCCTGTATCTCGGCAACGGTCGGGACGCGGCGGATCTTCAGCTATTACGGGCTCTCGGTGCGACGCGAGTACTCAACGTTACCTCCCAACTTCCGGGATATCACGAAGAACGGGGCATCACCTACAGACAAATACCAGCTTCGGACTCCGGTCATCAGAACCTCAAGCAGTACTTCGAAGAGGCCTTCGACTTTATCGGTAAGAAATTTTTCTTATTAAAAAAAAAAAAAAAAAAAAACTCCGAAAAAAATCGAAAATCATTTTTTTTTTTTTTTTTTGAGTACATCAATTCTATTTGTATAGTTCTTACGATTGACTGCATTCTTCTCGTCTTACATCGCGCGGTTCGAATTCTTTTCATTCTTTTTTTAAATGCTCCAATTTTATTTTTAATACATTTCTCGATAATTTCGCGTTCCGCGTATGTCTGTCGTGAGGTTTCGGCGGAAATTCTTCGTACGAAAGATTCCTCGAAGTCTCGATTCGCACAGTTCTCCAACACTTCGGAGTCCTCGTCTCATGTGTATTCAGAGCCTAATATCGCTGTGTGTAGATATACATATAGCTTTTGCGCCTTCGTAGTCGACCACGCGGTCTCGTTTTCGTATTGACTATAGCAATGCTGCCCCCGGCCCGGCGAGACAGATAACTCCGGGGAGTCTGTGTACTTCCAACTATAACTATATACAGTTTACTGTGTGTATAGTTAGAAGTCGGTACAAGAGACACCGACCCCTGTAGCGATGAGTAATCCGAATACTTTTGTTTTCGTTTCGTTTTTTTTTTTTTTTTTTTTTTTTTTTCCTCAACGAAGCGTCAAGGAAGGAGTGTCTCCTCTTTCCTCACTCCATCTCTCACTTCCCCTTTGCGCCGGGCGAGGTAGTTAATGGCCCGTATCCGCAGCTTCCTCTATCTCTCGACTCATTATTATTCTCATCGGAACTCATTGTTGATATTTATAACGGACAACCATAGGTATCAATAAAAAAAAAAAACGTATGCATCTCAAAAGTCATTAACCCGCGAATTATCAAACAGACGAAAAAAAAAAAAAAATAACGTCACTAAAATAATGATTATTTATTGACTATTTTTATTATAAAAGCGTCTTTAATTCATCAATTAATGAACTCAAATAAAAGTAATTGACTCGGAAAGAAAAAAACATCGTAAAAAACAAAAAATATAAAAATTAAAAAAAAAAATTCATTGAAGGAATGAATCTATTAATTTTATAAAAGTTTCTTCCTATTATCCGTCATTGACACAAATTTAAAAAAAAAAATTGAAGAAAAACAACAAAAAAATACATCGAAAAATACGAGTGTTTATTTCACATCGATGTTTACGAAGGAAACGGTTGGGTCGGGTACAGGGCATTCCACCAGTTGCACATTTGGCGCATGGGGGGCTCCCCTTTACGTCACGTACCCTCACACGAAACTTTTTTCCCCCACACGAGACTCTCGGGGGCTGATCCCTCTCTCTCTCTCTCGCTCTCTATCTCTCTCTCTCGCACACGAGTAAATCGGCATTGCGTACGTATCGCGTCCGAGAACGCGCGACGGAGTAGCCATAAGTTGGAGGGAAACGGTGCGCACGAGGACGTCCCCGTCCGGGACGGGGCCCTCGTTCACCGTTGCGAGTAGCATACACAGCGTGGTGCTCTGACTCATGCGCTTTCATGAATGGAAGCCTTTCGTCTTGTGCTGCTGGTGCCGGTGCTGCTGCTGCTCACTGGTACTCGTCCCGCTGTTACACAGCATACTACCAGTGAATGGTCCACCGGATACGGCTGGTTATACCCCGTTTCCGTTATACCGAACTGCGTCGCGGATAGCAAACGTGCGGAGAGTCCAACGGCAAGTTTGTGTGTCACAACTACAGTCGCTTTTCTGTGGTAATAGTATTAGTAGTAGTTATGCTGTTGCACGATCGTTCCTCGGCCCGTTTCTACCGTAATTGCCCTACTGGCTATTTACTCGTACCGTTTTTCCGTCTCTGTTTTTTTTTTTTTTTTTTTTTTTCGTCTCCTTCACTCCGCCCTCGTCTTCGGTATATTTCTGTCCTCTACTCGGCGTAAATTTTTTTTTCTTTCTCTTTTAATCGCCGTCCCGTGAACGCGGCCACACATATCACTCGTCGTGTTATCGCTCGCTTGCGTTATACCTACTCATTGACTCATCGCCGCGACATCCAAGTCGTCCTTCGCACGATTACATAGACGGAAAACTCCGATGCTAATATAATATCGATGGAGGGAATCAACGCAATTTTTTACCTTTTTTTTTTCGTGTTACAACTGCAAAATTTAATCTCACGGGAAAGGAAGATTATAGGGTCATAATTCGGACTATTTTTATCGTTAATGCAAAATATCGTTCATTCAGTTATTCTCTCTGATTTATAATCACCTCTTTTTCAGTACCAATATAACCGATTTTTTTCCCCAATATCGGTTTAAAATGTATCAAAAAATAATAAATAAAACTAATATCTAAAGATAATTTATAACAAACATCTCGTGATTTGCAATCTCGCGCAGGTGTTTGTTACTCGTACCGTCGACTGCGTCTGATTCTCTCTCATCGCGACCCTAAAACGTTCGTCTCTATAGCTTTTTTGTAAGGTTCCGTCTATAGAAACTCGTGAGAGCGTTGCGTCAGAATTCGGGGATACATCGCACGCACACACATACATCAGTTTTCAACGTTTTTCGGCCGGTATACAGTAAAACGCTGAAGGGTGCGTGCGAACAATCCAAGTAGTCCCGTAAGGCCTATTCATCCACCTTTCGTCATTTGCCAAACGCCGAATCCCGTCAGTGTGGAGATCGCCGCGACTGTATATCTTTTTTTTCTCACTCTCACTTTTTTTTCCCCCGTCAATCCATCTCTCTCTTTCCTTCTTCGGTTGTTTTTTTTTTTTTTTTATTCTCTCCGGGTCGTCCGGCTCTCTGAGTCACGCCAGATGCTCGTTCGCTCGCAAGTGTAGGCCATCCGTGCGTTGCAACGACGAAGAGCCACACACGTGCGTTTTGTAGTACGGTGGATTCGGACGAAGGGGGGAAAAAGGGAAAGCTTTGCCACCCCTTATCTCCCCAGTAACCGGATCACCCAACCCCTCGAGTTATACACTTTACTATAAACGTATACATGCACATCGCGCATAAACGTTCGTATGCGTAACACATTAATGCGACAAAGCGTTGATTCACTTCTGATTCTACGCGTATACGACGCAAGAGACAGAATAACCCAATGGGAGCGGAAGTTTTCAATGTAAACTTCTGTACATATAATACCCAACGATATTCTACATCCTTCGAACTATAATGCCCGCTATTGATTGAATTATATCAATGCGTCATATCGTATTTTTCTGTTTACAAAAATAATTCTTTGAACGCTCGTGAACTTTGTGTATACAGAGTACAAGCAAAGGCCGTTTCGATAGAAGCCAAATAAATCATCGAAACTCGCGAACGACTCGAATTTGCGCACTTGAATGATTGCGAAATGTTTTTTATACGAAAAAAAAAAAAAAAAAAAAAAAAAAAAAAAAAAACTTGTATGACGCGTTTCTAGCAGTTTATAGTTGAGAATTTAATGTTATAGTCAATATTTCGTCGATCTCGCGAGACGTGACGAAAGACCCGGTCAGAGATAAGATTTTTTTTTTTTTTTTTTTTGCGATATTTACGAGTTGTAATTTGCGGGAAGAGGGATGTAGAGAGTGAGAATCATTTTACTACACGCGTCTGCACATACGCAACGTTTTTTTTATTTCACCGAAGCGCCTCTGGGCACTTCGTAATCGCGATATGGAAGTAGAGGATCCGGGCGTTCCGAGCGGCTCGAGGAGCGGGACAAGAGTGTAGTGGCCGGAGCAGAGCACCAGTGACTCATTTCTGATACGATAGCGTCCCCCCCCCCCCCTTCTCTGCATTACGTAATTTAATCGCCTGTTTGGGTTACACGACTGGTTTGTTTGCCAGTTACGACGAAGCGCGACCGATTGCGCCGGGAATCCTCCCGGGGTTTGTATAGTAATACATCGTGCAAGTAATTGTAGCTGATGATGCACTTGGAAATCTATTAAGAATGGAGAAACATCGCGAAGAGGACACCCCATTTCAAGAGGATACTTCCGGGATGTTTCTCTTTTATTAGAACGCGATAGCGTCATTAAAAAAAATGTTTTAACACGAAGCTTTGTCTATTTTATTCGACTCATCGAATTTCAATGGGTTAATATTAAAACTTTAGAAAGCGTTAAAAAAAATAACAAAAATGCAATCCTCCAATGAATTTTTATTTTTTTGCGGGTAAACAAAAATACGAACGGGTCAAACGAGTTCCCACAATTTTTTTTTTTTTTTTTTTTTTTCTCTCGAGAAAAACACGTGTTACAACAATAATAAATAATTCCGGCGGGGCCCATTGAATTGATCTGAGAATGCGAAGCACGAAACAAGGACGTTGTGGGGTGACTACGGTCGTCGCCGATGATCATGCAAAACTCGGGTTCACGGTCACAGATCTCAGTCAATTTTAATCGCTCGTTCTCTCGTCGTCTCCTCTCTCCCGTCCTCGACAATCTCGAGATCCTGAGAAGGCTTCGCTGTGTGACGCGAATCGATTGTTGAAGCCATTCCTGCATTGTCGTCATCGCAGTCAATTAAACCCGACGTACTTCTTGCGAGAATTATTATCGCTCCAACGAGTCTTAACGAGGATAACGGAATTTCCTACGACATCCTGGATACTTGTTTTTATTTTTTTCTTTCCTCGTTACAATCATCTACCGCAGTGTGGTTACTTCCACATTGAAATGTCCTTTTTTTATGCGTTTTTTTTTTTTTTTTTTTTTTTTCATAGACACGGAAGATTAATGGATTTTGTTTTTTTTTTATGTTACAGAGGAAGCGCGAAAATCTGGCAGCAGCGTTCTGGTCCATTGTCAAGCTGGCGTCTCGCGTAGCGCAACGATAGCGATCGCTTACATAATGAGACACAAAGGTCTTTCGATGGTAGAAGCTTACAAACTCGTGAAGAACGCGAGACCCATAATAAGTCCGAATCTCAACTTCATGGGACAATTGTTGGAATTGGAACAGGGATTACGGGCGAACGGTGGGGTCGCAGCGGGTCCTGAAGAGCCAAAGGGTTGCCATCAGTGTCGTTGGAGTCATCAGCAAAGCAGCGAGGAAGTAACGTCCGGTTGCAGTGTCTGAGACCCGTCGAAGCGACGCCGCGGGCGTCGTAAACGTCGTCCGGATCGACGATGTCAACACGAATCGTGACATCCGAATAACTACATATCCTACAACGTGTCTTTACGTTTCCTCATCTTCTCTCTATTATTGTTGTAACGTTATGCCGGAGACATTTGGCGTACAGCGTAAAAAAAAAAAAAAAAAAACACACACTTCGGCGTATCCTCGATGAAGTGAGTCGTCAACGTGTGCCTTGGATCCTTCGCGATTGTCTCGCAACTGAAACGCACGAAGAAAAAAAAAAATAAAGAAATGAAGAAAAACAACAAAAGGAAAAACCTAAAAAAAAGGCTAACGATGGAATTCGTTGCGCTCGGGAATCAACAAAACTTAAATTATTGCGCGGGAGGAACGGTTCCGCGAGCGCGACGTTGAAGAATCGAAAATCCCGAGATGTGACTTCAGCCATATACCGCATCGAAACGAAAAGCCTTTTTTCTTCCTTGTAAAAAAAAGAAAAAAAAAAAATAATTCGTAGAGAAGAAGCAAAAGAGAAGAAATGAAAAAACGGGCACCCGAAAGAGCAACGAAACAGAGTTGTGTGTACTTACGATATCGTGTGAAATACGAATTTAACGTGAGGGTTGAACGAGTTCTGTGACACAACCCCCCCGTCGACGAGAGAACACGAACGAGAATAATGATAATACCATTATCGAGCTGAAAGAGCCGCGGAGCGTCCGTAAAAAGCGCGTCAGTCAATCGATTCCATTTCCTACATGGAGGACTTTCGTCAACGCGCGAGTTACACTCCTCTCGTCTGAATCGCTGTGGAAGAAAGAAAAAAACGCAAGAGGACGGAGGGAGTCGAGACTTTGCGATACGAAAGTGTTTATTCACGACTTCAAATCGAAATGTTCTGGACGACGGCGTTGCCGACGGCTCGAGAGAAAAAAAAATGAAGAAAAAAAAACCTTTTCGCGTTTGCGTTACGCTATTTTTGCATCTGTATCAGCTGTGTAAGCCGGACGATCATCTTGTCACGCGCGTAATCGGTTTTTATTATCTATATACTACACATAGTATGATGATGATGATGATTAATTATTACTATTATTAATATATCGTTAATTATATAGTAGATTTTAGCGCTTAGGTTCTTCCCCCCCTTTTAGCATTTAAGGATCTATCGTTAAAGATCCAAGCATCGTGATCTAGTCGTTTGTTGGGATAATACGATACGTGTTTGAGGTATAAATAGTATATTATATATAGATATATATATATGCTGAAAAGAAGATGTTGAACGGAATATAACACGCGCGAATTTAAGAAAATGCTATATATATATACACACACACACACACACCGTATGTTTGTTAGGACGTAAAGAGACGCCGTGAGTTCTCGTGCCTCGAGATTTTTTTTTTTTTTTTTTTTAATTGTTATCTAAACGATATCCGTACTTTCGAGAAAAAAAAAACAACAGTCCGATGATTAACTATTCATTTTAGAAACGACTGAATTCTTAATTAATATCGAAAAACATCGGATCTTAAACCCGTTTTTTTTTTTTTTTGTTTTGTTTTGTTTCATTTTGTTGTGCGTTTTATTTACGATTTTTTTAAAAACATCGAAATCGTTTCAGTTACGAAAAAATATCTCTCGTTGCAGCTGTAAAATATTGCAAAAACGAAAAGAAAAACAAACAAAATGGCCTATAAACTGTATAATAATGGAAAAGTCGAAGTAAATCGATTAATCGCGACAATAATTTGTACAGCGTATGTACGGGAGATCGAAAGACGAATGCGAGTTTTTTCCAGTTGAGGATTAAGTCGGATTGCAATGCACGTCTTTTGACTCTTTCTTAACTCGCTTCGTATAATAAGTGTATTGAATTAATGTGGGAGAAGTTCAGTCACGAAGCTTGAACTTCGGTATCGGATTCCGCCTTAATTCACTCGAAACATAACATATCGTCGTCGCCTTTCATTATACTGTAGAGAAACGAAGAGAAGAAATATTTAAAAGATTCTATAAACGCGCCGCTCGAGTGGTCGCGTATTACATTATTATAATGAACTAATGAAAAAAAAAACAAAAGAAGAAAAACAAATATATACAAACGATGTACGTGTAATGCGACGAACAAAGTTATATTATTGCGCCCGCTATTCGCTCGCTATTATAGTTCAGCCGCTTCGTAACGCCGCTGAATCAATCCGATATCGCGATTATTTTGTATATCCTGTAAAAAAAAAAAAAAACAAAAACAAAAACGAGAAAAAAACCTGTACAATAGGCGGGAAAATGTAAATAGATGAAAAAAACAAATTGATAAAGTTGAGTTTGAGAAGAAAAAAAGATTTTGAGAGAGTAAAAAAAAAACGATGAGTCTTTCTTGTGCGTTTGCACCGAGAATTCATATTACGCGGGTGATGAAGAAAGAGGAAGAAAAGTTAGTCAGGGAAGATTCGATAGAATGGACAAGTGTTAGTACCTGTTGCATCTCACCATACCGGGGATTGATGCTCGTATAATGACGTGTGTACCTGTTTTACATAGCGTACGCACACCTTAAATAATAAAAAAAACAATGTGTATAAAAAAGTGCACCCCGTTAACTAAAAAAAAAAAAACAAAAAAAAAAAACGATAAGCAAAAAAACAATTGTTTCTCTCTGCAACTTTGTATGAAAGAAAAAAAAATGATAAAAGCACACTTTGCGAAGGTACACGCACACACGCGCGAATGACAGACAGATATAACTCTATACGATCGGATCCCAACGATTTTGTAGAAATTACTATAGGATTGATTAGTAACAGTAGTTTGTATTACGTGTAGTGGATGAATAAAAGTAAAACGTATCGTGTAAAACTACGCGTTTTGTGTGCACGCGCGCAAGTATTGTATTATATCAAAATTTATTTAGTTATTTTATAAATAAAAACGCAGTCTTCAAAAAAAAAACAAAAATTAAAAAATGGACAATGATTATTCATCGAAATTTACCCTTTTCCTTGGTAGCGAAATGCGCCGATCTACGAGACGAAGTTTGATGGGCGGAATGGTTAAAGAAATATTGCACAGCGATTTTATGATTAATTTCTTTATTCCGCACTTAGTATTTTTTATCAAAATTTGTTTAGATATTTTACAAATAAAAACGCGGTCTTCAAAAAAAAAAAAAAAAAAAATGAACAATGATTATTCATCGACATTTACCGTTTTTCTCGGTAGCGAAATTCGTCGATCTACGAGCCGAAGTTTGATGGGCGGAATGGTTAAAGAAATATTTCGCACAGCGATTTTATGATCAATTTCTTTATTCCTCACTTACTCGACAAATCACAAAATAACAATTGATTGTGCACATGCTGCTATTTGAAATACGTAAATACACATCTTACTTTTCGTTCGCGATAAATCACACGCACTCATCACATTGTCATATTCAGTCTGTCTGCAATCGATCGATTTTTTTTTTCTCATGAGTGTTTAATTTTCTTGTTGTTGTTTTCTTCTATAGTTAATAATAGCGTGAATGTAATAATAGTATAATATCTATCTATAAATATAGTTATAGTAACGAGAGAAACAAAAAGATAAAATCGCGAGTCTGTGTAACTAATTCCCATTACGTAAAAGATGCGTCTTTATTTTTTTTTTTCTTTTTTTTTTACACTATCGATACAAACGTTTTATATTCTCAATGTCGAGAGAGTCGAAAAAATCTCAATTGCCTCGCTGGTTTGCTGCACGAGGTGTTCTTAGGTCGGTCTATCAATTTTTTTTTCTTTTTTCGATTTCTAGAATATTTACAAATTGGACAACGAGCTCTCTACAATTTCGTACGATTGTATATAATAATGATTTTTCGACGAGTCTCTCAAAGTCGAGAGTAGATTTCCTTTTTTTTTTTTTTTTTCGAAAATTTTGCTTTTTTACGATGAAAAATAAACGACCGAACGCATCTTGGGATTCTAAGACTGTGCGGCGAGATCTGTCTTTTCTTCAGTAAGTACGATAACAAAAATTAAATCTTAACTATGCAAACGATCTATTAATAACTTTTCCATAACTTTTGTGAAAGTTTCGATCAGAGTTGCCTATAGCTTTGTTTATACTTTTCTTGTTTTTCCATTTTTGTTTAATACTAACGATCTGCAAACAATTCATCTACGTTCATGCAAAGATTCAAGTAATTTGGCAATAACGACGATTGGGTTGCAACAAACTTTACCCCTAACGTCGGACGTAATCTAATCTACGAGTATCTCGATTAACTCTACGAAAAAAAAAACCACGAAAAAAAAAAAACACAAAACATTGCGCGGTTAGAACGTATCACGCGTAACGATAAAACTTACCCTGACAATATTCGCGCGAATAACCCACTTGCCTTCGAATTTTTCTTCGAGAAATGTCACCGTTTTTTTTTTTTTTTCTTTTTTTTTTCTCGCACTTTCCTCAATACAGTAGTAACTAACATCGATAAGCAAGTTTCGTAATGAATATTTTTTCGTTTTTTCTTGTTTTTTTTTTTTTTTTTTCCATGTCGTTTAAATTATTACTTAAGTGTTTAATTTTATGGAGTTTGTTAATTGTGTGAACCACAATTGGTAATGTATAGTTTTATAACGCGTTAAGGAGAATATCGGGTTTCAAAGAGATTTCTTTCGTTCGATTTACTCTGTGCGTGAGAAAAATTTCGGAAATTCAGTCACTTGCCAGCGCGGACATCGCTCGAATCAGCGCGGCATTCTCTTCGCGTAATCTGTCGCGTTCGATCGACATTTCGCGCTGTTGCTGAACGAGCTGAGCCTCCAGTGCCATTATCTTGTGATCCTGATCTTCGAGAAGTGCTAACAGTCTTCTGTTTTCTTCCTGCGCTTGTTCGATCAACTGACGGAAAAATAAAAATTTAATATTCACGCGAGAAGTTATTTAGATCGCTCAGCGAAAGCTAATGAATAAATAACCTCTTGTGCATTATCTCCGGTCGGTGTTGGCACTCGGGGTCTCGGCGTCGCCGACAATTGGGGTCCATGATTTCCGGGATCCGATTGATTAACACTGTCCGACTGATTCAAGGAATCGAATTCTTCATCGTCGGCCTCCAAATCCGAATGGCTGGAAAAAAGAGAAAATCCATTGGTTTCGTTTATTTCACAACGTATCGATAACTTTGATTTTTCGAATCTCACCTCTTGTTTCGTCTCTGCATGTAAACCTTAGCCGTTCGTTCCTGAAACATAGGAGATATCGGTAGATGTAAAGTTACCCGCGTGAACAAAGATGCTGCAACGGCATTTCACACGATTAGTAATATATGTTGTATGTCATATGTGTTAATCGAGTGTTAGGCGAAGCGAAGGATATGGGGATATTGGGTCCAAGTTATCGCACCGACTAAAAAACGTTTTGATTAATAAACGCCTTCTTGCCTGCAAAAGTACATGTGAGATGATGTTTTTTTTTTTGGTCTTTTATTATACATTGTATTATTAACTTACTTCAATGAGTTCGTGATCAAGGAACTCATAATGGGGCGTATTGTGCTTAGTTTCAAGACCTGTTCCGCCTATGTCCTCCTCATCCTCGCCAGTACTACCGCCTGTACTCTAAGGTTTCCAAATCATTAATAGACATTAAGTTAGAACTATTGCGGTAATCATATTCGAGGTTTTCTCAATACGAATATGAAGTCAATTGCATTAGATGAATCGTTATAGTTTTTTTTTTATTAAAAAAAAAAAAAAAAAAGCATGCGTTAAACTTTCGTTGCAGAGTTAATTTTCGTTCGTCTCCTCTGTTGCAGTTTTATGGCGACAAACAATCGCGACACGCGAGTCAAGAAAGGTATTAGCCTCGTATCGATGATTTCAGAGCAAACCGATGGTCGATTCTCCTTAAGATAAGAACGCCGACTTAACAGGTAACGAATGAACGAATGACGAAAGTCGACGACACGTCATCCTTTACCTTGCTTCTCGTGTGACTCACGAGAAAGCCGTTTTCTCGTACATTTTTTTTTTTTTTTTTGTTAATGACTATTGTAGAAGCATTTAAATTCCGTGCTTTCGGAGCGACTCATCGATTATCGAGAAAGCAACGAATATCATGGCCACACGTTTATCATCTATGAATCATAGAAATAACTCGAGAATTTCTTTTTTTTTTTTCGTTTTTAATAATGAAACTCAACACACCTCCGTTGACGGCAAATGCACGACTCCCGTGCTGCGACGCTTCTCTCTGAGTTTCCTTCTGTCGCGTTGTTGCTTGCCTTTGTTTATGTGCGTTGGCCTATGCAAACAGGATACGACACTAGAGACTCTAAAACAGTCAGATTTAACATGGAATGATTTTTTAGCGACTCTCTTCCGAGATGCCGAATTCGCGAAGCTTTTTTCTTTTTCTACGTTCCGAATATTTGAGGCAAATAGCTCTCAATGTCCGCGCAGTTTATCACTCACCGAGTCGTCGGTCTCTTTTCTAATTTTCTTATTATCGGTTTATTCTGCTGATTTTCGTGATCCGGCGGCAAGACATTCGCCGAACTTGACTCGCATATACCCTGCGCCTCTTCGTTGTCGCCAGCATTTTCTAAAAAAAAAAATTGAACGAAAAATGTTAGAAATTTATGCATTTTTATTTTCTTTTACGAATTTTTTTATTTTCTTGTATATCGTCAAAAATAAGAATGAAAAATTTTCAAGCCGCATGGCGTTGGATACTAACTTGGAAAGTTGATGGAAGTAATATCGCCGCTTCTCGGCGGACCGACTCGGGCTCTGGCCGTTCGAATTCTCGATCTTCGCGAAGTAAATTCGAAATCGTTGTCGAAGTCTTCCTGGCTGACGGAACTGGACGCCATGCCAGTTATGTCGCTGCGTCGATTGTACGAAAAACAAGGAAATTTGTTATTAGCAAAAATTCGTTTAATCGTGTCGACGAGCAAATGTGCCAACGAATTAATTATTTTACAGAAAAAAAAAAAACAAACAAAAAAACGAAAGAGTATCTTACAAAAACGATCTGGACATCTGAACAAAGGGGTCTTAGATGGTGACGTGCGAGATACCTGTTGGTAGAAATTTCCAGAGAGAAATTTATACGCTAAAAAAAGCGACAGTTACAAGTTTTTATTTCCTCGTGTTTTTTTTTAAATTCTTTCACATGCGTTCGTGTCGGCGGAGCATGTGTGCAAATCTTTTCTACTGAATGAGGTCGCAAAGTATAAAACCTTTTTTTTTCATACAAGCTACGAGAGATTATCCGAGTGCAAGTGCCAAAGATAATAATAATGTCACGGCAAGACGAGACGTTAAAGTTCATTCATTCGCTGTTGCGATAATCGTACCTTGTTCTATATTGCGCAGTTTTTATTTCGATTACACGACTACGAGCACCTCTTCGTTACCGAACAAACAGTCGTAATCAACGATACTGTATATTGACAGCTGTCAATCGATCAACAGAAGCACCGTGAGCCGTGGTGACACGCACGATATTCACAACAATACTACACAGTTTCGCTATGACTCGTCTAACACACGTACGGGAGACAGCTGCCGTAGCGTGCATGCAGTTAGAAAGGATGGCGTATTGATTTCGAGTCACGTTGTTAGGTGGAATTCTCATTTGGACTGCGTTCGCCGATGTTATACTTTCACCGGATTGGAGAACTTCCGATGAACGTTGAAAATGTCGCAAGAAAAACTGAGGGCGCGTTTCAATATTAACTGCGAACTGCCCGCGAGTCTTTGAATCGATAATTTGATATATGGAACAAAAATGTTTAAAAACAACATTTTTCATTTGAAACTCTTGGTTTTTCATTCATTCATTTCATTCTTGTAAATTCCACTTCAATTTAATTTCTGCTAAAACGTGTAAAATAGAAAATTATGACGACTTCGCGATGATCTCTGTGACGTCACATACAATAAAAAATTGAGATTATTAAATCGTTATATTTTTAGTATTCTCTCTCATCAGCAGTGGGAATAGAAATATATACTTCACGCGTTTTATGTTATTAATTGGTAATTACAAAAGTTTATTTATTAAAAAAAAAATGTAAAATATAATAATTCAGCCATTTGTTACTCTCAGATTCGCAAATAAATGTTAATGTTTTTTGAGTGCTTATGCTTTGTCGAGTGTTGATTATTGGGTTAACTGGCACAGCATTGCCGTTCCCCTAATAATCCAATGTTCCTGAGGTTTTACAGTCGGTAGATTCATCGCTATTACGAAATTTGTCGAGTGACCAGTCGTCGACAGTACACCGCGTCGTTCACTCGTTTTATAAACCGGGCAATCGTAGGTCTGCCTTTCCGGAACGTCTTCTTTCTTCATTGGTAACAGCCACATCTTCCGAGTGCAAAAAGCGTTATGAAAGGATTAAATAAATTCAAAAGTATTAAATAATTTTGTAATATATCGCAATACTTACGTGGGGCACATCATCGTACAGTACTTTCGGATGACTTTCATCTATTAACATTTTTTCGCGATCGAAACGCGCTCCGTCCAAGTAGAGTCCATAGATATAGATCCCATCTTCCGGAGGAGTCGTGAAAGAAGTTTCCTTCAGCGCAATGAAATCGTAAACCAACAGATCTATAGGAATGTGATATTTTCTCGCGTAATTTTGACGAGCGCCCGTTAGAAACGCTTGAGTGAAGTAGAATCCGGACAACCAGAATGTTGCCGGTGGACCTTCGTCAAACCATTTCTAGAAATCGAGTAAATAAAAAAAAAAATCTATCGCAACAATTGTATAAATATCCAATACGCAACGAATTAATAACTAAAATGTACCTTTAAAAATGTCAACCTTTGCAAAAAATCGTTTATATAACTTCCCAGAGGCTTGAGCGACGGATAAGAGTTCTTCATCCAAAGAGAAGATATTTTACCCGTTAGAATCGCTCCTGAGACTTCTTCCAGCTCGAGGGACATCACGATTAGTCCTGAATTTTTCTTTTACGTTTATTACATTTTGTTTCATATCGTCTAAATAATTTAAATGGATTAAGAACTTTCAACGAAATCACCTTTTATCGCCTTTTGTACATTGACGAGACTGTCTCTGATGCACTGAAGCAGTTTATTGAATCTTCCCATTTCCTGAACCAACACGGTATTCATACTCTGATTGTACAACGTCGGGTATTTCTTGAGAGCTTCGTGAAGATCGTAGTCAGGTGGGAGTTTGCTGAGAATATCCGCAGCCACTGCAAATACTACGGCGTCGGGTGACATACTTCCGGTTCCCGACTTAGCGGTTTCCTGACACAGATAAAGAAGATTAAAGACGGGAACAAACTTCGTGACGAGCGTTGCGCACACAGATATACCTTCGCTTGCCATAGATCCTGAGCATTGTAACAATGAACACATTAATTAAAGAAAAATGAGATAACAATAATTATTAATTTTATGCACTAAATATAAATTAATTCTCACCAAGCGATCCTGAGAGCCGCGCAAAAAGATGAAAGGTTTTATAATCACCGTTAATAATGATCTATTTGATATCAAATAACTCTTAGATCGTTATAATAATAATGATGACTGCACCCATTTATTTAAACTGCTCATTAAATCATAAATAACTTTATGATCATTTAAAAAAATTTACCTGCGTTAATAGAAGCGATGAAAACAATAGATCCGTTTCTTGTTGATCCTTAATGATATCAGCATTGTCGTTCATTCCGAATACGCTGGGTTCGGTAATTAGAGGTAATCTCTTTGTGTACTCCAAATAAGTGTCATATTCCTTGACGGTCGGGCAGTAATAAAGGTCGGAATTCTCGTCGAATGAATACGGCTCTTCGCTCAGTGCTTCTCTGGCAAAACAATTCCACATTTGAAAAATTGAAGAAAATAATATGTTCTCGCGTATGTTGTGGTTTCTGGAAATCTTAGATTTTCAATGGAAGTGATGTGAAGTTTTTTTGCGGGATAAATTTTTGTGACATCACAAAAAGTTATTAGACAAGAAAGATTTTTGGCGACATCACTTCCGGTAAAAAAATGAGACTTTAAAACCGAATGTTTCATGGGGTCATTTTCGGTTTTAAAATTTCTCTCTTCCACCGTAAGTAACGTCACAAAGAAAATTACGATAATTGCACAATTCTTCGACGTTTTTCCGAAAAATTTCGCAATTTTCTCTGTAAAGACACTTCCGGTGAAAAACTGAGATTTTAAAACCGGAAGTGACGGAAAATTTTCATTAAAAAAATCAACACTTTTATACAAAAACAAATCAAAACTAATTTCTGATTTAAAGAAATGATAAATTATTGCTATACATTTTTCTGGGTCCATATTGTGTCGTGAAAATAATGAAAAAATAACGCAATGCTGACAATTGCATATCTCATGCGAAACTCACTCGCAATAATACTTCGCTAAGATAGTGTTGAGAGTTCGGCGATCCCAAGCATCGGTGACCCTACCGCCGTAGTTGCATTCGCCCGTAAGATATTTCAATGCCTCGAACGGCACTTCGTCGTATTGATCGAGAAAAATTCGTAATTGTAGGACACTTATTCGCAAATCAGTTTCATTGAATTCGTACGGTGTGTTCCAACCGATAGGACCGAATTTTCGTCGCTCTTGAACTATAGCGTGAAAGAAGCAGAGACAGTAGAGGAGCTTCTTGAAGACTTGACTCTGTTTACACGCCTCGAAGAAATCCGCATCGGATATTGGATCGCTGAGATAAGATCTGACGATATTTGCGCGAAGCCCTTTGGGCGGCTCGTTCGTCATTTTTATGCCATTCTGAAGTACCGTAACGGGAAAATGATCCGCCGGATAACTCGTCAGCCAGAGACGAAAATCCGGATGTATAGTGTCCGGCAGTAAACCCTCGCAAATTTTTTCCAAAGTCCCCATCCAACTTCTTGCCAAATGGCAATTTTGCAGAATAATCCAGTGACCGTATTTCACACCGTCGTTTATCAACTTCACGGCTATCGGCCCCTGTCCTGCGTTGAGATTGATGACATCATTATATCTATTAGAGTTTTTCTTTCTTAATCAATGGTGGGGAGTTGTTGGCGAGAAAGTAATGACGGTACCTTGTCCGAGGGACAGAGAGAATAGTCTGTTGGCACCAAATCCCTGATCATCGGCGAACTTCAGCAATACTTGCGCCGGATCAGCTCCGGGCGTTAGGATGAAAATCAACGGTATGCAGCAATTGGAATCCGCGTACGAGGCATTCAGATCGAAGGGTGGAGGGTCAACGTACTGAGCGCCCAGTTGAGCTAAAAATATTCCGCGCAAGTTATTTCATCGATTTAATTTAAAAAAATGATACCGTCTCGTGATTCGTATTAATTAAGATAAATTGCAACTGAACTTCCTATAAAATGTTGCACAGCCGGAATAACTTTGTCGGGTCGAATGCATCGGAGTAACAATAGTCTCTGGAACTGTGTCGACTTATCGAACGGCGGTGGAATCGATGCGGTTTGCGGTTCTTTCGCATCGAAAAATGTTTTCCAGGCGGCAACGTTGCTGGTAAGGGATTCGCGAATTCCCTGGAGAAGAAGTTTTATTTTTAGATATTGTTATATCATTGACTCCATTCGAAAGGATAACTCACTTCGAATCCCGGAATGTCATTGAGGCGGCAAAGTTCATCCCACAGTTTGGCCGGAAGCCACGAGGCGGGACACGGAAATGGATTATCGAGACCAACGCCGCCGGTCAGTAAAAACATCCACTGGGAAGTTGGCACGTTTCCTTGTTTGTCCAACAAGTTAATAACGAGCAACAGGGCGAAAAGAAGTTTGTCTTTTTCCAGCAGAGATCGGCATATGTTGACGTACAACGAGTAAGTGAAATAATCTTTTAATTCTTTCAAACGAAGTTCAATATTTTCCGTCGGTCCTGTATTGGTGATCGCCAACGTGTAAAGATTGACGAACCAAGACAACGAGTACTGATACATCGGATCTATATTCGCCAGAACAGCTGCAAAAATATATCCAAACGTCTAAAACGTTCGGCAGCTAATTGGCTTAAAAAAGAAATCGAATGGAAGAGAATTACCGATCGTGAAGAACAAAATTGCCGAATAAACGGCTATCGGAGTGTACTGAAGTCTCGCTAAATCGATAGCAGCCTCTGTTACCTCCGCCGCTGCTTGCTTCGTTTGAATATCGTTGCTGAGAACTTTCGACGACGTGAGAACACTGATAGCTTCCTCGTCCTCCAATATATTACCTTTCGATACCGCTAAGACTTCCAATATCTTTTCTTCGGTTTCCTTTAACAATCTTTAAGAATTTCTTTTATTGTTTTTATATCTTTCAATAGCTTGAATAACGATTAGTGAAGATAATGTTAACTAACTTTTTGTTCGCGGCGCCTTGGATTATGAGCGAATTTTTTTCTGATTCCAGGTCAGGCCGTTCCTTCGCTACGACTATACCGAGAAGTTGATCTTCCAGGCCGCTTGGAGTTATCATGAAGTTCAAGAGAGTCACTTTGACTGCAATCTCCGGCAAGTAGTGAGGATTTCGTAACTTCGTTGTAATGTAGAATCTTGAAAAGTCGATGGCATCGCATTGAAGTTTAGAAATTTGATTTTCGACTGTTCTAAGTTTACATAGGAAACTGTTATACAACTGCGTAGTCGTACCTAAAGTCTGCGTTGTACTCGACGACGGTGTCTCCGAGTTTAATGCACAAAGCTCCGCCTTGTTTAAAAGTTTGTTTCAAGAGTATCGGCTCTAACATAGCGTCGAGTTCCTCACCGATATTCTCCAACAATATCGGTTGTCCGAACTGTACGGCGTTCTCGAGAACTCTCGCATAGTCCACCTGAGAAAGACGAATTATACTCATGTTGTTCTGTTTTTCCAGATTTTTTATCCATTTGTTCGCTTGAGTTTGCGGATCAATCATCAGTGGCCATCTTCGAGAGTTCCTGTAGAAATGAGTATTTACTTTTCGAGTGCTACGGGAAGAAGTATAATTTCCCAGCCGTAAGGGGTCATTGAAAAAGTAAAAAAAAATCGACGGCAAACCGGTAATCTTACTTTTTGTTATATTAAAAAAAAAGTTTCAAAAAGCGCAACAAAAAATTGAAGACATTTTTGGAACGTTACTTTTGTTTAAAAAATTTCAATTTTTCGCCGAAAGTGCCGCAACCGGAAATATTTTTTTTTCGCGATTGGATTTTTAGTGATGTTACTTTCGGTGAAAAATTGAAATTTAAAAAATGTGAGTGATTAACAATAGTTAATGATAGGAGAGAAATGAAAGGATACGTACGTGACGATGATGCCGTTGTCAATTGAAAAAGCATCGCTCGGTAACCCAAATATATTCCACGCTCTGATGAGAACGGGATCCCCGAGGACATCCCGTAGCTGAAAATCTTGAGTACAGACGATATTCAAACTCGTGCACAACGCGACCCAATTATCAATCTGTTTAACGCGGAATGGTGACGTGAAAACGCCGAGATAAGCAACGATACCGGAAGCTATGATTACGTCTCCGGTTAGTCGATTGTATCTGTGATGAAAAGTGGATATGCGATCAATGAGGACAGTTAAAGCAACGAATTCGGTGATGTTTTAGATTAATTAAACTGCTCTACCTATCGCCCAATTCTTTGGCACATTGAGACCATCGCGTGTATTCGCCGCCTAATCCTCCTATCAACTCCTCGGCACGTTTCAATTTTTGTTCGCATTCTGCAACTTTATCCAACATCGCTTGATACTCAGCCTTTTTGGCTATCAATTCAGCTTCTAGAGCTGCTAATCTCGCCTGTCGGACGTCGAGAAATGTAAGACGAATGAATGAAAGTTTTCTCGCGCTATATTCGCTCGTGCGAAATTGTGTCGCGTCAAAGCTCTATCTCTCACCTGGATCTCCGCCAGCTGCGCTCGTTTGATTTCCAATTTGGCCATTGCATCGTTATAGGTTGCTTGGGCTTCGGCCAACGCTTTTTTCTTCGGCGCTACCACCTTGGCGACCTTGTCGTACTCCGACATGGCGTAAACCCATTTGCAAAGACCCTGACAAGCCGTCGACGATGTCTTTACTTTGTCGGGATCGAAGTTTGGATTTGTCAGGTAGTCTTTTCGAATTTTATCGATTATACGTTGCGGTATGTCGTCCTTGTTGTAGTTAAGTAAACCGTCGAGAAACTTTGCGTCACTCAGAACCTTCATCGAGGCTTTCCAATAATCTTCCGTCGTCGAGCCGTCGGGCATCAACACTTTTTCCGGTTTCACGTCCTATCGATAAGAATCTCGATAATTATATATTCTCTTTACTGAAATAAATGCCAATGAAAACCAAAGTGACGATGATGATGACGATGATACTTATCAGAAATACTATGCGATTGACTGTTCGTACAGAAGTGGAATGTAAAAAAGTTCTATTTTTTTTTTAATATCTTTTTTCCAATTCTTTCTATTTATAAAAAATGAATTGGCGAAACATTTTTTAAGATTTACAAAAAAAAAATGAAACACGTTTTTGTGTCAGAAATTGACGAACTGCATCTCTTAATTAGGATATTCAATAATCCTTACCTTCAGAATGCAAACACTCTCCATAACGAGTTTAACGTTCGCTGGTGGATTTTTCATTGATCTAACGATCGATATATCCGCCTGGGTCAGTGTATCCAAAGCCGATTGAGCCCGAAGCAAGATAGGCATTGCCTCAGCGAGATTGGCATCGCATTCCGCCTTTATTTCGGCAGCTGCGTCCGCGACTTCCTGCGATAAATCAAAGAAAACGCGTCAAACAGATCGCGAAACTATGTACCGCGGAATCGTAAGATGATAAATGTTCCCTACCATAGCTGCTTCCTCGTCGATCTTAACGATTTTCTCGGCCTCTGCAACTTCGATACTCTCCTTCTCCACCGTCGTCATTATCCGCTGAACATCTTGCGCCGCAGTTACCAGCAACGGTTGCAATTGCTTCAACGTTTCTTGCATCTCTGCCACTTGCTGTTGCGTACTGTCCAGTCGATCGAGTCCACCTTCGTATCGCGCTTTGGCCAAAAGTATCTCGCTGCGAATTCATCAGATCGAATATCAAATTTGGCAATCGCTCGAAGCGGATATGCGACATTTAAAAAAATCAAACCTCCGTTTCTTGCCCAATAAATCTTTAAATGTGTTTATCATCTCGAGATAAGAAGTTGGAGTGACGTAATTGTGTCTTCCGAGTCTCATGAGAAATTCGACGCTCAAAGCTTCGGTTGAGGTGTGAAAATATTGGCACATATCGATACCAGCCGTTCTCTCGTGATCCGTGAGATTTATGTCTCCGAGAAATCTCGTCGCTACCGCGAGGAGCGCATCCTCGGGCCACGACTGCAGCCAATCTATTGTGCAGCAATTCACGAGAGCCGGAAACTTTCTGACTCTCGTGCGAAACCCTTCGCCGATCGGCGACATCGCCAAAACGATGTGCAATTGGTCGCGAGTTATCTGAACGAAGAGATTGAAAAGGGCGACGGGACTTCCGTCGGTCTGCATCGATCGGTCACGCTGACGATCCATCTGTCGCATCCTCTCGCAAATCTCGGCTTTCTCCTCGGCGTTGAAGACATTCGGTACCTCAAAAATTATATCGCAGTCATTTGCGAATATTCCCGATAGAAGATATAACGAAAAAGAAATTGAATTCACCTCTCCGGAGTTTAAGAGATTACTGATGTCTTCCAGAAAGCTTTCTTCCTTCAACTGCGTGTCGGTGAACAGAAAAGTCGAGTGAAGTTCCGTAGCCGTAGTTTTCTTAAGAATCGTTTTTATATCTTCGTGCCACTCGTGCATTCCGTAATGCTTGGCTATCTCCACTTGGAAAAGATCGTATTCGCAAATGTGAGAAGCGAGTCTCGTCAACGATTGTCTACCGGAACCACCGACTCCCACGAGAAGCGCGTGACTTCTCGGCTGTTTTATTATACGCGATATCTTTGATAAATGCTCGATGGCGAATCTGAAGAGTACGAGATTCATCGGTTTCTTCGTCATTGAATTGTATTCGACGAGATATACTTCGACGATGTTTCGCAGTGCGTCTAAATCCGAAATTTCTTGATAGAGACGAACGTCGGCTTTTGGATCGGCGAAATCGCAGAAGACGAGATTTCGCAGCTCGATGTCGCTGATCTGAATTATAGAAACGAATATCAAAACGAGATATGCGGGAGGAATTTTAGTTGCGTCGATAATTTAGCGTACCGCAGGATTATTCTGATTCAATGCCAAATCCTCGAACAGTGCATCAAAGTCCGCATCCATGTGTTGCCCGACAGTCTTATGCAACTGTTTAATCAACCAGCTGGTGTCGCCTTCGTCGGTCAACCGATCGCCGAATACTCGGAGTATCTCGTGCACCCAAAGTCTCTTCATGTTTGCCAATGTTGGCATCGATTCAGGAACCGATAGCAATACTCCCTAATAACATTTTTTTTTTTTAATATTGCATTTTCACCGAAATGATTTACACGTGAAACTTTTATCACCTGAATAACCCGCGAGAAATCGCGAAGATTAAAGAGATAATGAGATTTCGCGGGTGTCGGCAGAAGATTCCGAAGACTCTCCTTGTAGATATCAAGAGTCGCGAGAACTACTTGATCGATGCAGGGATCAAATTCTTTGCTGAATCCTCTGAAATAGACAAACGCGATATAAGTAGTTTTTATAAAGTGTAATAAATAGGGAAATAACTATGTCGACGCACCTGGTATCGAGATGCCAAAGAACTATTTTGCTGAAGATGGTGATCATGACTTCGTCTTCAAATTCGGAGATCGCGAGAGTGAAGAAGTGCCTTTTGAATCTTTGAGTGACGTCTTTGCCACCGCTCACGGGTGGTCCCATGGCGCACATGAGTTGTAAATCAATTAATTTTATAGGATTCATTTCTTTTCTGTCGTACCATTGCCAGTGATCGAGCAATTGTCTCAAAAGTTCGATGGGCGGCTGTGCACCGTAAGTTTCCTTAAGCGGCATCGACACGTCGTCAACGAAGATTACCCAACGTTTGCCGATAGGCGGACCAAACACTCCTTTTCTCCTTTTGTCAAGTTTACTTGTTATGATGTCTTGAGTTTGATTCGCCGTTGTTTGAGCAGAGAAATTAATGAAAAGAGGTTTGTAGACCGCCGTGTCGTTTTTCTTCAGAAGAAAATCTATTATATAAACGGATTTTCCGGTTCCTGTGGGACCAACGAAAAGCACTGGTTTTTGGTGCTGAACGAGCAATTGAAAGAGAGTCGTGTATCTCGTAGTCTCGACAGTTGGAACGATTATTTGATTGACCGGAACATCGCGAGGAATCGGCGGGGCGTTCAATAACTCGTCAGCCCATAGCTTCCACTTTCCTTTACCCTGTTTAGTAACGAATTTTTTTATTGTTCAAATGGATCATCAGCGTCTCGATGGATTCGCGACTTTTTACCTCCTTGAAGAATCTGTAATCGAAGACGAGACCTTCCTTCGGCATGACGAAAATATACGGTTTGGTAGGCGGATTTACCGGTTCCGGTAGTTGATAGAGTTCCAGCAATGATGCCGGAAATTCTTTCTCCAAAAGTCCTCGAAAGAGTATACTAAACTTTTCTCTGTCGCCGGCGTGAAGGGTTCCGCCCATTCCCCAGATACAGGAGAAGAAAAATGATCCCTGAAGAAACAGATGAAAGTTTTGTATCGATTGATTCACATTTTTTTAATAGACCGTGAAAAATGGGACTTTTTTATCGTTACGAAACTTCGATCTGCGCACGAAGATCCAATTCGTTTATATTCTCTTTGGATGTTTGCTCGTGGTAGTCGTCGATGAAACAATCCATGAGGTATGTCACCGATCGCAGGAGATTCGAATCGGGCATAGGACAGGTTTCTCTCACGCCGCCTCGTCTAAGCAGATGAAAAAGCGGCTTGCAGAATCTTAGAAAAAGCGACTCGTACATAAACGTCTTCAAAAAATCTCCGAGAATAGATGGTGTCGTTTCGAGCCACGATTTCAATAGAGGATCCCAGCCGAGGGCGGTGGGCTCCATGTAAATCATACCTATGAACAAAATTATGGATTTTTCCACGATATAAATAATAAAAAAATAAAAAATTTAGTAATAATAATAATATTTATATAAAAATGATTTTTTTATCTTTGTATATTCGAAAATAATAATTTAGTGGAAATTCAAACCGATCGCCGAAAAATTAAACGAAAATTATTTCAACGCACCGCAACGCGAGACAGTAGCTGGCGAAGCAGCTTCGAGATCCATCGGTTCGAAAATCAAATTCGTTGTTTTTGCGAGTTGAATTATCTCGCCGCTCATTAGACACAATTTTTTGTTATCATCGAGAACGGTATTCATATTTTCGATCCAAACAGCGTCGATGGGACCGTCGAATATTAGCCATTTTCGATTTTCATTAGTCGAAACCGCAAAGGCGCGATAACTCACAGCTAACACGCCGTCGCTCCACTCGTGTGATGCCGGATCGAACTGCCCGTACAGTTGACCCATCGTTATGGACTTTGGATTTATCACGGTGATCTCGACTTTGTGTTCGTCCATTAATTTCTGCAATCGATTCAAATTCAATGAGTTATTTTTGATATTACAATGAAAATATCGAAGACTCACTTTTTCCTGACAAAGTTCGAGTGCAGCGGCTAACATTCTGTAAGCCGAAGTTTTTCCACCGAATGGAAAACCGACGATCATGAAACCGTGTCGCACTATCATCATCTCGTAGATCTGTTGGATTTTTTGCAGAAACGAGGGAACGCATTGAATATTAGCCTCGGCGCATGCTTCGTAGATGCATTTGTTTAAATCCGTGTAATCCGGTTCCGGAAGTACGACGTTCGGAAAGAGATCCGAAGCGATTCCCTGCGAAAATCAATTTTTTTTTTTCATAACAATCAATATTAATCAATATTTTTTTTTTTTTTTTTTCGTTCGACAACGATTTTCAAGATCTTTTTTTCACTTTGGACTCACGTGAAAGAGTGGCAAATCGTGACTCAAGAATTTTGGCAAATTGACGTCTTTTATGCTGCGCAACATGAGAATATCTTCGTTTTCCGTTGGATACTTTAGCTTCAAGTTTCCGGCGGCTATAAGTACGGATTTTACAGCTCTCATTCCGTAATCGTAGTGACTCTGACTTGACAATTGTTCGGAACAGAGTCTGTAAGCCATAACGATTTTGACGGAAAGCGGACGAGCGTTGTAAAATCCGTAAGAATAGAGTGTATTTTCCGATATGAGCCCATAATCCGGTACCTTAGATTAGATATGACCATCAATTATAAATTTTAAAAATGCTTGTTGCCCAAGAATTTCGTTGACTCGGCTCACCATCATCGCTACCGAGCGAAATAGCGCTTTCAGATTATCTGGCAATTCGGATCTTCCAGCGTATCCTGGATTCATCGTTATGAAAACGGCGCAAGTTGGATCTAAATTCAGTTCGGTACCCTCGAAGATAAGTGTTGGTTTGCCCGACTGTATGGCCCGTTGAATCGTGAGGATTTGTTGCGCAACAACGGATAAAACTTCGAGATCGATACGATTGAATTCGTCGAAACAGGACCACGCGCCGGAAGCGGCAAGACCCTGAATAATTAATAATTATTATTCATTTTAAAAAATGCTAATAAATCCAATCTCATTCAATACAATTTTTCTAATTTTTAACATCATTATTATTATTATGAAGATATTTATTTGTTAAAATTTTTTTTTTAAAGACTTCTTTTATTTTATTTATCATTATATTTATTTGTTTCTTTCTAATCTTTATTATTATTATTAATAAATTGATCAAAGGAATGAACGAATTTTTTTTAGTGTTTCCTTTTCGCATCGAATTTTCGATGAGTATACTAACTTTGAAGAATTTTCCCAATGCTATATAGTCCAATCCGTCGGAACAGTTGAAGACTACGCATTGCTTGGCTACAGCTTTAGCTAAATCCTTAGTTGTCTCAGTTTTTCCGGTTCCTGCGGGCCCTTCCGGTGCACCGCCGAGATTTAGAGCCAAAGCTCCGAACAGAGTTCTGTAGCATCGATCCGTTAGTGGCGTTATCACGAGACGAGATGTATTTCCAAGATATTCGTAACCGTATTTCAACGATGAATTTATCATCATGGTGACCATATTACTGTCCTACAATTTAAAAAAAAAAGGTTTTTTAAAAAACGAACATTCAACTATAAATCGTCTTTAGCGATAATTTTTTTTTTTTTGTTTTTACCATCCAGTAGTAGCGCAATTGACAGAGCCACTTGAAGTCCATATCGCGAGTTACGTTTTGTTCCCACAAACCTACTAATACGTCTCTTCCGTGAACGTCCAGCGTCACCAAAGCCTCTGAAATGAGATGAGAAAATATCTTCTTTTTTCTCTTAATCGATCTTATCGTTAAATAATTTTTTACCGAGAGTCGTTCGATTCTGCGTCGTCAATTTTCCTCGAACCAATACGATTATCGCGTTGAGTTCCTCGTTGCAGAGATCAATGTATTCCTTCAGTCCATCCGGAGCATTGGGAAACGCTTTCGTGATGTCGGCAGTCCAGTACAGCTGGCTAATGCACAAAACCGTCTGACCGGGCCATTCGAGAACCCACTGACTTCGAGATTTCGCCAGATAGGCCTCTTTAGCGCGCATCACCTTGAAATATTTTTTTTTCCTTAAAAATTCTGTATATAATAAAAAAAAATGTAAATCATAGTCGTAAAAGTGAAAAAATGCACCTGCGCTCTGACGCTTTTCTTCATGTCAGCTTCCAACTCGACGAGCCATTTTTCTACTTGACCCCGAGCCGCTATCGTGTCGATTATATCCTCGAGAGTAATGGTTTCACCCTCCGAAGACATCATCGTGGTGACTTCGAAAGTTTCCGTGAACGCGAGTTTCGCAATGCCTTCGAAGCATTTCTTCAAATGCGGCTGAACTCTGGTTGGATCTTTGGTCTCCGACAGGATTTCCAAAAGTTCGTCGTTCGAGAGGAAGAAGAAACGCGGGAAGAATAGTCTCTTCTTCTCGAGATAATCGTTGAGACCCTTTTGTATCAAATCCAGCAAACCGGTACATTTTTTTAGACGATCGAGCATTTTATCGATCTCCACTACCGACATCACTCGTGGGTCTTGGACCACCGAACTCATTATATCCCGCCAAATCTGTTTTTTATTTTGTTTTTATTACAAAAAAATATGCTTTTTGATGATTCTTAATGAATATAAGATGCGAATAAATTGAAACTAACTTTGTCAACGGCACTGAAACGACGACCCTCTTCCGGCATTTGCTGCTGAATATCCGGCGAGGAAAATATCGGTTCCAAATACATCCACGTCGCTTGAACCTTCAGCCAATGATCCATTATCTCCTGAAGCAATTGTAACTTTGCTTCCCATTCTCTAAAATTGTATTACAGAGTCAACTTTTTTCAGAATTCTAATTAAGCAGATATTAATTCTTCACCGAAAAAAAAAAAAAAATTGTTCGAACTACTAATAGGGTATCTAATTTTTTTGTCATAGAAATAGATGTTCCATCTAATTATTTAATCCTCGATTTTTTTTTCCGTCGTAAAATTCCAAACTTACAGAGTTTCCTTCTCGAACGGTTTGATGTATAGAGAATTTTTCATGGTCTGAGCCTTTGTCACGTGATCGTCGAGGAGCAACTGTATTTCGTCGACGGTAGCGATAACGTAAGTACCAGTGTCACGATAAGGATTAACGGTGAACGATATGTCGGTCCAGTCGGAGTGCATTTTGAGTAGAGCTTTTTCTAGATTGCTTTCCTTAGTCGCGGCTTCCGATATCGCTTCGAATTTCGGAACGTATTCATCCAAACAAAAGTCGATTATCTGCGCAAAAAAGAAAAAATCGGCATGTGCATTTTTCGAACAGTTATAGCGTAGAATGTTTATGCTACTGCGGTGAAACATACCTTTGCAAGGGTCATATTCTCGTCGACTTTAATGGGAAAGCCAACGATCTCGGATATTTGATTCCAGTGACGACTCTTCATTCCAGGATTTCCGAGAGTCATTATCAACGGCATGTGTTCGCGAAACTCTTCTATCTGCATTCGTACGTTTTCAGCGAGTTTCTTGATCGCCGGTTCCTGAAAGCTTTTTTCAAGCTTCAGAACGGTTCGGTAGGCAGTTCCGGAATCGGACTCAATGACTTCCGGATCGTAAGAACCGATCATAGAACCCATCCACGAGTCATGCTGCGTCAAGAAATCGCAAGCTGCGTCGTAGAATTTTTTATACGGCGACAATTTGTCTGCTATCTAATTACATAAAAAATTAAAAAATTAATTTGCATCAACTCTTATAGATTGTTTCATTTCAGTGTATATGGACCTTTTTTCTCAGAGGATACTGCGACATTTGCCAACCGAACATTTGCTCTTCTTCGTTGAATTTATCGATCGTATCGATCGCCCCGATCAAACGATTTTCCAAGCTTACAGCTTTCTTTTTGTATCGAAAAATTTCGTCGACGTTACCCCAATGCTGCATCTCGTCGCCTTGCTTTTCCCAGATCGTGAGATCGTGCTGAAATTTTTCGATTCTCACGAGCAAAGCTTCCTGATATTCACCTGTTTTGTTAGCGATTATCTCGCGATGCTCGTCGAAGATCGATGGCATACGGTGATACCTTGAAAATTCCAATAAATGACCACACAATTTTGTCATTGAAGACATTTTTCCGTGCGAACAGCGTAACTCACCATTGAAAAGCAAAGTTATTGGTCTTTAATTCGACAGGTGAAAGAAGTGTGTAATCGGATAAAAATTGAACGTATTTTATAGTTTCCTTCAGACGATTTTCCAGATCGAGAACCATCTCGGTTTCGGCTTTAGTGACAAAGGCTTTCAGCTTCATGAGCTCCGCTGTGTCTGGAGGAACGCTTAGAGCTCTATCAGCGATATCTTGATATTCCTCGCCAATACTGCAGTACATCGGAAGTATTAATTAATTTTAATAATTTTTTTTTTCATTTTAGTTGTACCCAGAAATACCACAAAAAAAAAAAGATTCAGATATATCAGATGTGTGAAACTGCGCGGATGGATAAATTCAGTAAATAGCGAAACAAAATAGAAAGAAATATTATGGAGTTTCATTTCTGCAAAATCGTAGACGAAACAGATTGTTGCAGATGTATTAAAGAAATGTTCTGCAATACATTTTTATTTCCTCGACTTATAAATAGATTATAAAACAAACGGAAAATAAACACGAGAGACATATCAAGATGTCTATAAAAAAAATCTTCTTATTACAAGCAAAAGAAGAATAAAAAAAATCAAAGAAATCAGACTAACGATCTTCACTATAGTCGAGACGTCGATGAAAGAAAAAATGTATGGAACATTTGTTTTTACATCATACGCGATCGGGAGGCCAAAAAAAGGTTAAGGAAATTAATTATAAATTAAGTTGACGAAGAAATGTTCAGGAAAAGATCTATAATCACCACGTACGCTCTTGACTTGTGCTGATAGTCCGTTATCATCCGATTGATAAGTCCTTCCTTCAGGTCGTTCGCCGCTGAAGCCAAGTAATCCATAAGATCTTTTCTGTGTACGTCAAAGAGCCCACTGAAGAATGTCCGATCGTATACAATCGGTATGTTTTTCGTTAGATTATCGTATTTCGCTATTTCTTCGGCATAATCCTCGAAGCTATGTGGAGGGTCAGCGTTCATGAATTTTTCGACGTAT
This sequence comes from Buathra laborator, assembly GCA_934046635.1. Classification (NCBI taxonomy): domain Eukaryota; kingdom Metazoa; phylum Arthropoda; class Insecta; order Hymenoptera; family Ichneumonidae; genus Buathra; species Buathra laborator. The sequence continues at coordinate 18,653,142 of OW203892.1, forward strand.
TGGGCGTCGGTCTCGTTTATCAGCGTTATGTGCTCATCGAAATCTTGTACTTGCAACTCCGGACCGATTCTGTGCTCTTGGATTAGTTCTGTGATTCGGTATCGGTAAGATTCGAGAATTTCTTCCAATACAACGGGCTGAGAAAAATTAAGCTATGGATAGCGCTCACTAATTTTTTTTTTACTTACGATTAATTCATTTCGATTTTTATCGCATACCTTCAACACTTTCTGCTTTGGGCTGTAATAATCGTAAAGCTTTCCCTCGATCCTTGAATATCCCGTGACCGCGTGATTCAGCCGATTTAATAGGGACAGCAGAGTGTCCGTGAATACTTTAAACGACGGATCAAATCCAATCGTCTTGTTTCTCACGACGAGATTCAAGTTGAAGCTACAGCTGCGGTACTGCGATGCGATACAACATTTATTCGATATTATTATCTCCGTTTCGATTTGTTCTGCAGTTGTTTGTACTCACGGATAATTGTTGACGGGATCCTCTAGACTTTGTGCAAAATTACTTTAATACTTAGATATTTATCGACTAATTTTATTAATTTAAATTAATAGAAGCTGAGAGCTCCAGTCGCTTATTCGATATGTAACTTACACCGATATCGACCAGATAGTTCATATAATCTTCCATTGACGTCAAGCAAAGATGCTGTAAATGACTCTCCATAATTACAGCTAAACAGTTCCAGAAACGGGTCATCTTTTGCTCATCATCGGCAGTTGGCAAAATACCTTTTTTTTTGCCCTGGCAATCAATTTTTTAATTAGTTAAATTTATATTTAAAAAGGACGGTGTAAGCCAACGGAAAATAATAATCATACCATGGAAAAAATTTGCAGCAACTTCGGTAACCAATTTTTGCACAGAATATCCCTCGTCTTCTCGACCATTTTTGTGAATTTGTACTCGAAGCTAAATAGATCGTATGGCTGACCGGTAGACTCCAATTCCTTTCGATCAACTTGTCTGATCGAACTTCGTCGATAAATACATTAAAAAAAATTATAAATTGTAAATGAGTTTAAATATTCGTCTTTTTCAAGGATAATGATGACTCGTTTACCCGAATTCACGATGCCACAGATCCAAAGCTTTGCGCATGCAGGGATTATACAAGACAAGATTCTTCTTCAATTTTCCTCTAACTCTTCTGTATTTGGTACCAAAGTCCGACGGAAAGTTTTTTATTTCGAAAGTCTCCTTTGAAATCGACACCTAATCGACAATTAAATAATTATCTTTCTGTGCCATTGATTTTACTAAAGGTACGGCAATTCGCGGTCAGCGTGTTTTATTTTTTTATTTCGGTAATGAAGTTTCACGCGATTGATTGTTTGTACCGATGTTCTGATATTGGGAAAAAAACATAATCAAAGGAATGCCATTTTTTAAATATACCATATATTTTTTTTAATAATTATACGTACTTTTTAAATTATAACAAAAATAAAACGCGTTTTACTGCCCGCAATTGCCGAATTCCCCCTTAAATATCTTCACTAGATTATCGCATGCACTGCCTACCCTTTCCTTGTTGTCCAGCGTTTCTTTCATCGGATCTTGCAGCACAAAGTCAACTATAGATTTTTTAATGCTCGAAGCATAGTCTTCCCTGGCGTCTCGAATAACTTGAGACATCGTAGTCTTAAATTTGGTTCTCCATTTCGCGGGAATCAAATTGAGAATTCTATTCAACAAAAGATTATCTATCGGCGCCACGTGTACGTCGTCAATACCGTGCATAATGTAGTAATAATATCTCAATAGATCCTCATCGTCTTGAATGGACCCGACGAGATTGGGATCGTAAGCTACAACATCGTCATTGTCGTCCTCGTCGTCTTTTGTCATCAGCATTCTCACGAGTTTCCGACGAAACTCTTCGCGTTTCTTTTTCAACGTGGTGTAGCAATTCATCTTAAACGCGACTTCTTTCTCCCGTCGCAATTTCGAAAGCGAGTCTTTTGAGACCCTGAGAAATATTCGAATCTCGTGAAATCGCGAACCCAAAACGCGATCGCACCGTGAGAAAATATATTAACGACGATTACCTTACCTCGGTATTTGTCTTTTTGGAATATCGAGAAGCGTTTGTGGCAATTCGAAAACATTGCTTTCCTCCATCCGACATGGCATTCGATACTCCGTGCAAATTTTGCAAGTTCGCAGCTTTCGTTTCGACCGAACGATTGTTGTGGGATCGGCGGGTTCTGCTCGGCGTTTGCCCGATCGAAGGCACGACTGCCCCGGACCGCAATTCGGCACTTTGCAAGGAGAATCATCCCGTTCGCATTTCGTTGAATAACGGCGGGGATCCGGATCGAATTTTGAACCGCAACACTGGTCCATCGTAAAGATAAAAAAGGAAGCTGAATATCGCCGAAGATAATTACGCGACTTAAATTCCTCGTTCACAGGACGGGCTCCACTGTCAGCGGAGTGCTGACTGTTGTCATTTTCAGAGGCTATATCTCGTTATCGCAACGAAGTTAAATCATTGACTGGACAACGCGAATTTTGTTGTGGATCGCTGTGTAAACAATTTCGAAGCTTTAATCTCGAAAATAAAATGGGTTACCATAGCGATGCTACGGGGGGTGTTGCTAGGGAGGGAAAGTTTTTCGATGTTGGGAGCCGAGTCGGCAACGCATCGATTTTCGGGGAAAGGGTTCTTCGAGACCGAAAACAAGTTAAAAAAAAAGAAACGGAAACATCGGGGGTGAATTTTTTTTTTATTCATTGTACATCAACTCATTTATTAACCGATCAATATATTCAGACATCGATCTATACACAATCATTTTATATATCGTACAATAATAATCATAATAATTATATATTCAATATATTTCGGTGGAGGTACCTCTGAAGTGCTGTATCATAGCGCTTTACAATCAATATGTTTGTCTTTCTTCTTGTGATATATATAGTTTTTTTTACAATAGTTTAAATACCGAAAAATCAAGTTATTGTTTTCTTGTCGAATTCATTTCGCGAGTACCTCACTCTCTACACATATATAATTGATTGTCACGTTAATGATACGATATTGATTTTGTTCCCATTCTGTAATTCAACGAAGTTTTAAACATTTTTGTTGTTTTTTTTTCTTGTTTGTTTCCTTTTATCCTTATTTTCATTTTTTTTTATAATTGTGCCTCTCAAAGGATTTAACACTCTTTATATATTATATTTATAAACTGTACGTGTTATTAATTAATAATTACACAATATACATATTACATTTCTCTCTCTCTGTTTTAAATATGCATGTAAAATATATAAAACGTTAAAATAAATCTCGTTACGACGAAAATATAACTCTCATTTTTTTTTTTTTTTTTTTTTTTTTCGTTCCTCTAATTTTGTTCGTTTTTGTTCATTTTTTTTTTTTGTGATTTAATAACGCATTTATTGGACTGATTATAATGCGGTATTGTATACACACCTAATGCGAATATTTTTCACGACGTCACAGTCACAACCCCTTTACATACAAGACGAATAGGCGGCTTAGGAAATGACAAAAGCTATTATGAATCTATGGTAGGTATACCTATGTATGTAAATACGAGTACCGCATATTAATCAGCCCGCTGCTGGCAACCAGCACGAGTTTGCGAACAGAATGTAGGACGGGACACGAGTTATAACCCGGCGTTTTACTCTGTTCCGTTATATTCGCGACCAAAGCTAAGGAAATAACGAATTATTGATTTTTCTTACGGTCAACGGTACTTGCTGCAAGACGCTCATTTGCGACGTGAGCGAATTTTCAGTGGACGATTTGCAGGGTTTACCGGCAAAAGTCATAGGATCAGACGCAGGGCTGTCGGCGTATATTTCCATCCAATTTTACTTCGAAGCTTTTTTTTTTTTGTCCCATTTTTTAAATAAAATTGTCACTCATAATCATAAACATCCCTAATGCACAACATACTCTGCTGAAAAATGATTATTTTTTTTTTCACGATCGAAAGAAAAATTGTTCGAAAATTTGGCGGAATTTAAAATTGGGATAATTTTTGCCATTGACAATCGAGTGACTCTGTGAAAATTGGGTTAAACGAGCCGGACGCTTAAAATTGACTCTTCGACTTAATTCTATATTGTGTTTGCATAATTATAAACACAGCATCTCGGAAAAAAGTCTCAGTGTTCGACGGATCGTTCCGTACGTACGACGGAACTTCCGGTGTCGGCTAGTGGTTAAGGTCTCGTGAAGCGATACCGGTAGGGCGTCCAGGCGAACAATTCTATGAAAAGAACAAAGTTCCGATGTACATGTCGCTTGAGTTTTAGTCCGTTGAGATTTTTTTTTTTTTTCGTTCTAAATCTTCGATTATAAAATTTTCAATATGTATAATAATTAACTATTTTCTGTTTGATTTTTTTTAATCATGCAGTACTACGTCCGCACTACTTTGTCGCTTGAACGGTGCGAATGACACAATTATTATACTCGTATGTATAAGATATATATATATATATATATATATAGGTACTGTAGAATTATACACTATATACTATTTTTTTTACTACAATGTGTGTAAACACCGATAGTAAGTTACCCTCTCCCACGCGTTGCAACGCACGAGAGACTTTCATGTAGAGGTATTATATTTGGCACTTGTTCTCTCCTCGATTCGTTGCATTTATCTCCACAGCATGCAATGGTAGTTTGTTTTTTTTTTTTTTTTCTTTTTTTTTTCTCTTTTCTAAACTATGTTTACATTCACTATTCTAAGCGATTTAACTACGTATACTATGAACAATAGTTTGTAGGCAGTAACAGCGATTTTTGTATCAGAAGAAAAGATTTGTGTATCAGATTTGTGTCCTGTGTGCGATAGTGTTATCCGAATCTGTTCTGTACAAATTACTTCTATTTAATCGATGGGGAAGAAATAAATTAGCATGCAATTATTTGCGTAAAATGCTTATTTCCCCCCCGTTTTTGATCCTCTCTAATAGATCCTACAAAATACAGGCCGTGTGTTTAAAAAAAAAAACTACGTATTTGGTCCTCGTGGAGTTTTTTTTTTTTTTTTTTTTTTAGTGAAAGCCCCAGATTTTCGTTTCATGGGTATCGTACATATTATCTATGAAAGCTGATCTGGATAATGAGAATGTCGCGTGAACTTAATCACATCGTTAACCCTTTGAAGCTTCTCGATGTGAAAACCAAGATATCGACTTCGCGAAAGATAAACGTTAGAAAATAAGTTAAAAAAAATTCTTTGACGAAAGTGTTGAATGTTTAAGAATTTAATCAAAATTTTATAATTATTTGATTAGCCGTTCGAACGATGAGAGATGATAGCAATTTTCACTGCGCTTCAGAGGGTTGCAAAGCAAAATCTCATTTTTTCAATCACTCTGCATATTGAGGTAATCCCGTGAAATTATTCATGCGACAAGATAATGTAAACTATAGAGCAATTGGAAAACGAGATTTTGGGGGTTTTTGATGACTAATAGGTATTCGGACGTAAATAAATATAAATTATAAAAGTATACATCATATAAAGTAATGTTGGTAGACTATGAATAGGTATTTAAATTGTACAGTCATTGAATGATGTAGGAGCGATTGGCGCGTGGGTGCGGCAGTGGTTCTATCGAACGTCTCGATGTAGTCATTTGGGTGGATGGTGGTAGTTGGTGGTGGTGGATTATGATGAAGAAGACGATGGTGAAGAAGACACAATGCAACACTACTCAGAGAGAGATCCTTATTTGGCACGCAGTAGCATTATGGCTGTAGCACATGTTTTTTTTTTTTGCTTTTTTTTTTTTTTTTTTTTGCCGAACGCAGCCTTAGCCCAGCGCAGCGACCATCGGCTTCTACGGATAAACGTCTCAGAGTCTACGATTTACCATTGTTGGTGAAGCACGGGCACAGCGCGTTCAGTATCCGATTGCAGAAGCCGCGGGCTCGGTGGTTCCAGCGGCCAGCGGGATCGCCGCCCTTCAATCTACTGCCTGCGCACATGCATTTTCGATCGTTATAATCGCGAGGGATTCTATCGGCGTTTTACTATTTTTTTTTTGTTTCTCTGTGATTTTTTTTTATTTATGATTTTTTAATTTCGTTTAACTATCGCGATTATGTATCTTTTTGATTCTCGTAACACGAACCATCCCCACATTCCGCAAAATCCGCTTCGCCAGCCCGACAGACTAAACGTTCTCTAACTACCGGTCTCTTTTTCTACATACTACTCGAGGGAATATATATCGAATTCACGAGATAGATAGGTAGATATATATATATATATGTATACTACGGAGTGATAATTGATTGCTTTACCTTCGGTCATCTCGCCTCCCTGAAACAAATTTATACACGTTTTTTAATTAATTTTTTTTTTTCGTAAGAAAGTTTAGGAATTATTGTTAAACGATTAAGAAGCGTTGTTAATAATTTTCCGGTATCGAGTTTAATGGATGAGATAACTAAAAATTGAAAGCCGTTTTTTTTTCGAAAAAATGTAATTTCCATTTGATAAAATGGCTCGATAATTGATGAAAAATATAGGCAAATAGCTTTTTTTATTTTGGATCATCTTTGTTTGCTACCATCGATAATTCAATTTTTTTTTTAGAATATGAAACTTTGCTAATTTTTTTTTTTTTGACACGTAATTATTACCTCAGACTCAAATTTTCTTTTTGAGGCCTCGGACGCCGCTGTTTCGATGACCTCAGTCACGAATTTCGTAGTTTCTTTCATCAATTCCTCGTCCTCCTTGAAAGCCTCTTTTCTCTGCTCCAGACTCCCGGTTACAAGATTTTTCTCGTGTTCCTCCATTATAGGCGAGTGGAACGTCAAAGTCATTCGCCCGGTCATTCTCCCTTTGATCAGCACCCCCGGCGCGTTATAGCTTCGCTCCGGAAAATTTCACAATCCCTTCCCCGGCCCCCCCGTCAGTCGATCGAAAACTCACCCCTCTCTGATGGGGGACCCTTCGGCTTCGACCTCTCACCTCGTTCGGTGCAGGTCAGTTAACTCGTAGCATGATATTACCCTGACGTACACTGTAACGCTCTGGAAAATTTATCCAGCAACACGTATCGTATATAAATAACGAAATCTATTGTCGCCAAAAGAAAACGTGAAATTTCAATGTTCAGTCGTCGCAATTCAGCAGCAAAAAAAATCTCGATAAAAAACAGAGAAAAATTAATCTCAGCAAGTTGGCAACAGAAGAAGCAAAAAAAAAAAATCCGACCGAAAGCGACGACTGCCAAGAAACCACGATAATGGAATATAAAATTAAAGAACTTGTTGAATATCCATTGTCCAAGTCCCGACTGAATCGGCGTATTTTTCGTCTTTTCTCTATTTTAAATGGTTTCTTCGTGAAATTAAATGAATTTCTATTCGTTTCAACGCACTGTGCATCTCCGAGAAAAGTGGTTCAATGCTACAGGTGGCACAGTGAGAAGCGCTAGCGGACGCGATCCAGAGGAAGAAAGAAAACGGCGCAGAGATGAAAATAAAATAATTTTTTTCTGTTCTCGTGTACGGAAGAGACGAGATAAGAGTATTCACACAGTGGAGCGCTTATCGCGTTATTTCCGTCGACACTGGCAAACAGCACGCGTTGTTCTTTTTCTTTCTCTCGCTACCCTTTCCTTTCCTCCTTTTCCGAGAGCCTTCTAAACTCGACGAACGATTGATCGCGGGTCTCGCGTCTCGCGATAACGCGAAGTAACAAAAGGAAATAATGTTAACCACACGCGGAAGCTTTCACATGCACCAGAGACAATCGGGACCTGTCGACGCACCTTCGTAATTGTTGTTTCAATTTTTCGAAAATATGTTTTTTTTTTCTTTTTCGTCACACGATACGGGTATTTTTTAGTAGGTCCGTTGAATTGTCGTTTTTGGAGCAAAACTTGCGTATTATCGTCGCACTCGTCGCGGTTTCGACGAGGAGCCCGGGGGCTTGTGTGTACAGCTCGTAATGATCGGCAGCTTCGAGCCTCGCTTTCACCGCTCGCTACCTCGGTGAATATCACCCCCTGAGTACAAAATATATCTCAGAGCATGCGCCACAGAGGGATTTTGCCCCACCGGAACACCCACCCCGCGGAATTCGTCGAGCGACGCGAGGCTCGAGCGTAGTCCAGAACGCGTTGATTCTCTTCTATGCAAAAGAACGAGATTTCGGGTTTTTTTTTTTTTTTTTCGTTTTTATCACAAACCGGCGCACGGTCTGATAGGAAGAGAATGGAAGAGTCGACGCACGCCGACAAGCCACCAGCTGTATACTGATCATGTTGACGAACTTGCGCCACGGGTGTTACCACTGCTCCGGCTTAATAATATATACTTGGTAGACTTTATCGCGGTTTTGCTCCTGCGCATATTTATCCTACGCCGTTATGTTTTCTTATGCGGCATTCTGTCTCGTTAACGTAGTCCACTTACCCAGTTACGAAGACCGGTTTTTAGGACCTCCGTGTTTTTTTAACGCGCAAATGTATTTATTGTCGGCGATTTGATAAGATTGAATTTATAATTAAAATGTATGAGGTAAGAAAAAAAATTAATAATTTAAATTGTAGAGCAATTATAAAATGGATAAATATGAAATGAAAATAATTAATTGTTTAGAAAAATCGACCTGTTGTTAGGATTTATACCGTTTTTTTTACGCGGTATTTATAACATGTTGATGCGATGTGATTAAATTTATAATTAGAATGTACGCGATGAGAAACATTAAATAATCTAAATGACACTAATAACCGCAGCTGCTGTTGATGCGACTTAAAAAAAAGGAAAACAATAAATAAATAAATGAAAAGGAATTATAAAATAGAACGATATGAATTAACGGAAAAAATTTATTTCGAAAAATCGTGCGCGAAATATTGAACTTTTTTTTTTTTTTTGTTTTCGTACGACAGAATTTATCGATGCGAGAACGCAGGTGTGTCCCATTTATTACATAAATGACTATCGCATTGGCTATTATTTATTTCAACAATTCGTTTTTCGTTATTGTTGAGATCGTCGCTCGTTCGCGTTCCCAGAATAACTAACTATCTGTCTGGCGAAGGTGTTGTCGAAGCATAATGATTTTTGAATGACTTGATATTGTCACGATATGTCGCGGTACCGATAAGAGGAACGGGAGGGAAATAGGTCAGCAGGTGGGCGTTGAGGACACGCAGTTCCGTTGATTGATGGATGCTTCTGTAGAGATATCGTCGCAATTATATGCAAAGCAGAGAGCATTACTAATGGCCATTGACCCTACGAGCGACACGATATGTTGTTGGAATGAATACTTCATTCGATACGATTAATCTTACGTCATAACTGTAATAATACGCTATTCGGAATCGTATAGGGGATTTCTGCACTTCATATGTCTGGAATTCGTCTAAAAAATGGATCAACTTTAATCTCTTATCTCTTACAGCCCGATATCGACAAAACTGACAATCTGCACGGTAAAGAATATTTGTACTTTTAACAAATTTTGTTTGTTTTCAAATGTCGATAAATGTTTGTCTTTTCAATTTTACGAAAATTATTAGTAAAGTTAATAAAAATTATCGTAAAAGTAACAATATTTTTCTGTTAAATTGTAACGAAAAATGTTGTGACTTGTATGAAAAAAAATGTTAGTACCTTTTTCTTACTGTGTGCTTAGATCAAACTTTTTTATAATAAATCTATCGTGAGTCACTGGGGACTCGACGAACCAAAGCAAAGCGATAAAAAAAAGAAAAGAAAAAAACAAGACAGACGATATTCCGTCGAGTTTCGTCGCACCTTTGCCATGTCGTTTATTACTTTTTCGCCCGGTGGTTCTAAACTTAGAAACCGAGCAAACGTGGGGATAACGTTAAAGGGATCGATACGCACACACCGAATCAGCTATCCTGACGGAAAGCTCGTTTGTCGGTCGAGCGACGTCGCGGTATGACGGCTCGCTTCGGGAATCGATATTATCAATGTATCGCAAACGGATAACACTGATATCCATTGGTTACAATCCATGGACGATAGGATTTGTCGTTACACGGTTACATCCCAATAATAGCTCCGACGCCTGATTTTCTTTTCTATTTTCATCGCGAAATATAAGACGGTAAAAAAAAGTGAGATAACGAATTTTTTCCGTGAAAATCGAGTAGCGCCACTTCCTCAATTTTTTTTTTTACGCTCGTCAAAACTTCCGCGTCGAAAGAAAAGATGCAAATCGCATATGCACATCGCTTTCTCAATAAAAAAAAAATTCCAAACGTTATTACGCATTTAGATGGTATTTATAAAAATTCAAATTTTTTGTCAAATATTTTAAAAAGTAATGACTATAGATATTTTGGTGAAATTCGAACTATACATGATAAATTTCAGCAGAACACGTTTTTATTAAAATTTCGAATTTTTTTTTTTTTGCCGAAACAAAACTTCGTTTATGAGGAATATAAACAAAAAGTGACGAAACAATTTTTTTTGCTGAAAAACGGAGCAATATCACTTCTTCTTCTTCGATTTCTTCTTTTTTCTCAAACAACTACGTTCGTAAAAGTTTCTCCATGCTTTCTGAATTATTTTCGCTGCCCGTTTTTTCTCAAAGTGCTCGAGATCTTCGGCGAATGCTTTGAGAATAGCCATTTCGCGCTCGTTTTTCAGCGCAACGTATTGAACGTCCTGAACTGCCAATTGATCCTGTTTACCGATCGATCGTCGATTTACGTCTTTGAAAAATATCGCGGTTTACAATGCTATCTTGGTGATTAACGTACCCGTAGATCATTTAGTCTATCGTCGAGGCGATTAAGTTCGCCCGTTAAGTCTTCCATGGTACGATAAAGAGCGCCTACGTCCGTGTCGTACTTGGAGAGAACCGCGAGGTACCGTCTCTCAGCCTCCGAGCTGAGTAATTAACTCGATTAAGTTATTGGAGAAGTGGGCGAAAAGCTGGCGTTCGAGTAGTTACACTTCAAAAGGACGGTCCTCTCGACTCACCGTTTTGCATATAATTCTCGCTCGTTGCTCAAGTTTCCTTTCAGAGTATCCTTAAGCCGAGTTTCTCGCGAATTGATTTCATCCTCGAGAAGTTTAACCGTAGTCGATGTCTCTTCCTGAATTTTCGTTATTTCCGCTTCCGTTTCCTGCCTAAAGGCACATTTACGCGGTACTGGCAAATTACAATTTTTTCGTAAAATTAAAATAACTAATAATGTGTTAACTTTCTATCGGCAATTTCCTTGGCGTGTCTCGTCTGCATTTTCTCGATAAGCATATTTTCCTCGCTGATCTCAGACGCAATCTCTCGGACGACGTGACCGTGTCGTGATCTTTCCTTCTCGAGGGTGGATCTTAAAGCTGAAGAGCAATTTTTTTTCTTTTTTTTTCTCGACGTCATTCGTGCAATATCGATCCCCTGAAATATTGAAGATACATCGACTTACCCTCGACTTCGGCTCGAGTATCCTTGAGATTCGCGATTGAATCCCGCATGTAGTTGTCACGTTCGAGTTTCTCGAAGGGTCCAGTTTTCATACGATTATCCACGAGTTCGTTAAATAACAGCAAATTCTTGATAAATTCTTTCGAAGATGACAAAACTTCGTCGTCGGATGTCGAGCTGATGTTAGATTCTGCATTTTTTAGTGTTTTTTCGATTCGAGACGATAAATCGTATAATATTTTTCGCATACGATAAATACAGGCTGTTTCGAACTCCATCGGTTCTTATACGGAACTGGAGGCTTTAGAACGTTGATTCATCTACTCGATGTAGAGCCCGATATCTCCATAGCACCCAGTCAAACAATTTAGGTAATTTATTTTAAGTTTCGTAAGAATTAATATGGTTGTTTCGAAATTGTAAGACATTATAATTTTCGAATGTTGAAATTAAAACCCCTTAAATAATTTGATATTGTTTTTATTTTGCGGTATAATGATAGATTAGCTTCATTGAAAGTAAATACTTTTGATACTGAATAAAATTGATTACTATTGCTGTTACATTGTCGATAAAACAATCGCAGTACGAAAATAAGGAAAAGGCGCGAATTATAATGTGATTGTATTGCATTGTACAAATATAGCGAATAATTAACCCGCGCCAATTACGAATCATCTCATTAGGTCAATTGTCGTGGTTAATACCTCTAAAACGTTCGCTTTCCCTAACAAGCTGACAAAATCAATTATACAAATGAAAATAGGATTAATTTGAGTGCAAATCGCGCGTCACTCCGTGAAAAGGTGGTTGTCGTCTGCGCAGTCGAAAATGCGCGGAAGTCACACGACTGGCGCAGAAGTGACGTTGCATTCAGTGGTTCTCATTCATGTCATTGCATCGTAGAACTCTGTAGTAGTACTCTACTACGCGCCGTAGTAGTAGGAGGTATAGACAGAGCGAGTGTGTGGGCAGCGCGTACCACCGTCAAGCTTTTTTTTTCCCCAATTCAACCCGAGAGTTTCAGTAAACATGGCGTATCGCGGTGTTAAAGGTTCCGATCCGTTTGTATCGAAAACATCGCGCAATGAACGTTTCGCACAGATGTCAAAACAGGAACAAATAATACAACAAAAAAAGCTCGAGATACAGGCCAAGATGCAAGAATTGAAGGCCAGACAAGCTGTGGAAAGTGTCAAAAAACCAGCTACGAGTTCGTCCTCGTCGTCGTCGTCGACGACCACCGCTTCGTCGGCTACTGTCGCGAAAACCAGTCCTTCGTCAAAGTAAGCTTTTTTCGTCGATTTGCATCTACCCTTGAAATCATTAAGCATTCACTATCCCGCCGATTCATTGCACAATACACACGGGCGTTGCTCGGAAAAATAATGACGCACTGGCAATCCGATAAAAACTCATCGCAACTTTGCTTCTCTTGTGTCAAGCGTCTTTATTGTCTTCACAAGGAGAAAATTACATAAACACCGATGCAGTTGACTGTTACGAAGAAGGATCGAGACAATTGTTTGATGTATTTTTATCCCCTCGGAATTCGCTCCCCCTTGTCTCGTATAAATGTGACGTACTCAGCACAGGCTCTTTGGCAACAATTGTTTGAGAGCAATTAATATTCTTTAATCGCATCATCGATAAGTTTTATATATAGCTCGATCGATTTTTCAACGCTCTAGTAGTTTTTTTTTTACATCTAACAATAGATATCAACGGGATTTGAGGTTAGAACGAGCAACGCCTCAGTGCAAATTTCTTTCGAAAAATAAAAAAAAAATTCTTTTTGCATCAGTTACTCAATCAAAATTAAATATTCATGGAAAATTTCTCAGTTATTTGCGTGAATCATAAAGGTTGCATAGTTTTATCATCGTTGCATCACAGCAATAGATCTTTTGTTATTCTTCTGTCGCCTCTCGCCTTCTCGGTGAATTAATTCGAAATGCCCAACGGTTGCAATTTACGAGAACTCCGTCAAGGAATAGAGGTCAAGAGACGCGTCTGTTTTATTTATAGGAAAGAGGAGGAGAAGCCAAGTCTCTCGCAGACCGTAAATTTGTTCGCCAACGATGGAAGTTTTTTGGATCAATTCAAAAAAATAGCGAACAACAAGCCGAGCGGTGGTAACAGCGGCGCTAAACAAGATTCTCCGCAATCGAAACCGGAGGAGAAAAAAGAGGAGCGCAAAGAAGAGAGAAATTATGAGAATCAACGCGAGAGAAGATGGAACAGCGAGAAAACGAGAGATTGGGATAACAGGAGGGATCGCAGACGGAGCGATTCACGTTGGGGCAGAGCGTCGGATCGTCGTCACAGTTCATCGTCGAGTCCTTCGCCGACGCGTCGCAGATCATCGCCGAGTCCCGACTCGCGACATAATTATCATCAACCGCCGCCTAACGGTCCGAGACCTCAGTTCAATCAGCAGTCGCAGCATCCTCCTCCGTCCGGCGTTAATCAAACTTCCGGCATTCCGCCATTAATGTCGCAGCCAATAATGCAAATGACCAATGTACCGCCGCCGAATATAAGAAATATGACGCCGAACGTACCGCCGCCTAATATGCACAGAATGCCACCGATGAAACCAGCAAATAATTATTCCAACATGGATCCTCATCCCAATCATTCCCATCCTGCAAATCAAAGAATGCCAATTCCACCGCCGCACATGATAAGACCGCCACCCCCGTCGATGCAGAACATGCCACCAAACACCAACGTTCCGCCGCCCGGCATGCAAATTCCACCGAGCGTAACGATGCAGAGTATGCAAAGTCATTCCCATCAAAGTCCCAACGCCCCGCAGCAACAGCAGCAACACATAATACCGCCACCTCCACCACCGCCGTGCAATATACCCCCTTTGGCTAATTTGCAACCGCCCAATATTCCACCGCCAAACGTTCGACCGCCGAATTTGTTACCGCCGATGTCGCAAATGCCGCCGAACATGTTACCAATGTCCGGACCACCGTCGATCGTCGTCACCGTCGCAAACGTGACGAATATACCACCGCCATCGGTAATGCCGCCGATGATTATGTCCGCACCACCGCCACCCGTGCACACCGTACCATCAACGATTAATTCCGTTCCACCGCCGAATTTGAATGTACCACCGCCGAACGTACCACCACCGGCTATCATACAAAACGCTCCACCACCGAGTCATCTAATGCCAACTACCTATCCGATACCGAATCAAGTAACTATGTCCGTCGGACGACCCAACGTCCAAATACCTCCGCCTGTTAGACCACCGCCGACCGCTCTCACGCCCTCGGATCCACCAGGTATGAAAAATTATGGAATTATTATTTTTTTTTTATTTTTTTTTTATCGCACCTGAAGCATTTTTCATGCAAAAAAAATGTCTCTACTTGCTTCGTTGATTTTATTACTTTATAGAGATTCCTGACGAGTTGTTAACGATTTTATATAATTTTATAACGATCTCTATATTTACTACAAATACGATATTAAATTATTACAAATTAATTACTTATTTATCGAGTAATTAATTTGTGTCGAACGAATTTCACGGCAAATTAACTCGAAGAGTAATCATAAATATTGATCGATCAATAAAAAATAATGCGAGTTAAAAATAACGTAGAGTGCACGATAATAGTTATGCTATTGCCGGATTCGACGTATAGGAATCTACGTAATTGACAATTGGATTATAAGTGTGTCCCGTAGAAGCGGAGCAACTGGCGAGGATCGTCGCGGATTGCGGTGACGCGATAGAGCAGGAAGTTCGTGAGAAGAATGCACAAGATCCGAAATTATGGTAACTACTGTCCTCACTGACCCGATTTTTTACGCGATTCCTCCTATCCACCCGCCTCTATGTCTAATCTCTCGCCGCAGAATTTCTCTTTTAATCCTCATTAATCGTTATTCATAACATAACGAAAACAAGATGCACACATTTGTCACGCAATCGTGTAGAGAGAACTGTTAATATTCCAACATTTTGTACGAGAGATCAAACGATCGAATAATCTTCGTTAATCCAGCATCACTTGCGCATTCGTAATCAAGAGAGAGAGAGACAGAGAGAAAGTGTTTGCCGAATCCCGATAACGCGCACAATATTTCTTGCAAAATTACGCAACATGCGTATCATTATTTTTTGTTCTTTTTTTTTTCAGTCTCTATGTTTAAACATAACGCTAAGAAGTTTCGCGCGTCATTCGCGATACGTCGTAAGCTTTTCAGCACCTCTTCGCGCAATTTAATATCTCATATTATGTCCTCACGTTTTACAGGCAATATAAAATCGCTAAGATATTATTATTATTATTATTTTTTTTTTTCGTACTCGCTACACACGCGGAAAATGCTTTTTTCATTATTGCGCCTCTTGTGTTAATTCGATATATTCGCGTCTGCATGTATATCGTACACACGTCTGTATATTAACGCTGTGGTAAAAGAAAAATCGCTCGCGCACCATTTTCCATAACATTCTGTTTAAGAATTTTCTTCGCGTCGCAACACTGTATATAATTGTTATATCCGTTCGATTGTGTTATTTTTAACTCGAGTAACACTCGTCTTTTTTCAATTACGACCGGCAGTTTGTCACGTAGTTAATTTTCTTTTTTTTTTTTTCGTCAAAACTTTTTCTCGTACCGTGTTTATTCACCAACTGCATCTGATAATTTATCTAGGCGTATATCTTACTTGGCAGCGTTTTAAGTATTGTTTTAATCAAGGTTTCTGCACCAAAAGCAAAGTGCAGCGTATCTGCAGTACAGGGGATTGGTCGCCAAGTTTCGTGCTGATAAGGCTGGGAAAGAGAACAAAATCGGCAGCGGTGCTGAGCCTTACTGTCCTGAAGAGGCTCTCAGTGACAATGACGAGATCGATAAGACGCAAAAAAATTCTTCTCAAATCGGTGCGTATCACAAATTCACAATTGTTCCATCGCACTTTTAACTCCTCACGTACGGGAAGCTTTTTGCCGATCAAGTAGAACGCTAACTTCGTTTGATCATAACAACAAAACGCAAGAGCGTAAAACAAATCTCTTTGAAGCATTAAAAACACAATAATTCAACGTTATTTTACAATTTTTTTCAGAATTTTTACGTAATTTTTAATAGTTAAAGAGGGCAATTGAAAGTAACTGGTCGAAAAATTCGGACGTATGTTTACGTCCTCCGTACGCGAGGGGTTAAGTATTTAATAAGTAATCAAAAGATGATGGTTTTTTTTTTTTTTTTTAGATTATAAAGAAGACAGTAGGGAAGAGCGCAAAAGAAAGCGACGGAGCCGTTGGAGCGAACCGGACAATAAAGTGGCTATTACCGGTATGAATGTACAAACTGGCAATAGGCCCGATTGCGGTGTCGCGTATCAACAGCCCGGCATAGCGATACCGAGTCAATTAGGTCAGCCTGCATCGATTATAACGCCGCCAAAGAGCCAACATACCAAAGGAAAGAACCCGATGTTGAGTAAAATATCGAGGAACGATCCCGCCTTGATACAATATGCACGACAAACATTCGGCACTCTCGATCTTAGCGAAGAGCAGTGGAAGAAAGCCGAAGATCATTACAAAGTTAGTCGATCCTCGTAAAATCAAAATTTATCTTAACAGATACATTTTTCTTATGATTTGTTCTTTTTATTTTGATTTTTTTTATAAAAAAAAAAAAATAATTTTTTAAAATTTTTCTTTTAATTAAAACAAAAAAAAATAATTTTAACTTTGACAGAATAATTTCTGTCGTTTCAATGTGCAGACATAAAGAGTATTTTTTCTCCTGTTTTTCGCAGATAAATCTCCTGTATCAAAATTTGTTGAAAAAGCGAGAAGAGGTGAAACGTTTGGAGGCACAGGGAAAACACAAGTACGAGTACGACAGCGATGAAGAGGTTGAAGGCGGTACTTGGGAACACAAAATTCGATCAGCGGAGATGGAAGCAACGCAAATGTGGGCGGAAGAATTAACCGCACAGGCTGAGGGAAAGCATCATATTGGCGATTTTTTGCCACCCGACGAATTGAAAAGATTTATGGAACAGTATAGCGCGTTGAAACAGGGCAAAGAACCCGATCTCAGCGATTACAAAGAGTTTAAGCTGAAGGAAGACAACATAGGTGACGCAATGATTATATTAAGAAATTTAAGATTTCGTTATTCCTTTCGATTTGTAGAAATTTTTTAGAGATACGTTGATTATTTTTTTAGGATTTCAAATGTTGCAAAAATTGGGGTGGAGCGAAGGTCAGGGACTCGGAAGCGAGGGCAGCGGTCGCGTTGAACCCGTGAATAAGTAAGTTTCACTATGAAATATTCCCACCGACGCTGGAGATAGTTTCGGACGTGTGAAAAAAATAAATGAACGCTATTATTCTTTGCAGAGCTACGAATAGACTGGACAGCGCGGGTTTCGGCTCGGAACGACCGGACGGAATATCACGGGATGACGACGAGTTTGACGCTTATAGAAAACGAATGATGTTGGCGTATAGATTTAGGCCCAATCCTTTGGTGAGTACGGATGATATTAAAAAATAATAAAAAAAAAAATTCGCTCGTAAATATTCATCATGCATACGATGTCTACGATTTTTTTTTTTTTTTTTACAGAACAATCCGAGAAGACCGTATTATTAATTGAGCGCGGATCATAAATCGGCGTGTCGCGTGGCCATACCGAATCGCGAGACATCGCAACTCGCGAACGCCATTTTCTATCTAACTAAATTAAGAAGATACAAACAAACAAAACAAACAAAAACCATCGTTATTTTATATATCTAAAAACTAAGTACATCGAGTACTGTATTATCTTACAAAGTTGTTGACTCGAGGAAACGAGTGCGTCGTTAAATAAAAAAAAATAAAAAAAAAAAAACAAATAAATGGAATTTGTTTATATCGTAAGAATCTTTGAATTTTTGTCTGTTCGACGTTAGTTTTAGTTCTCGAAGTATCGAAACAGCGTGTGATATTTTATTTAATTTTTTTAATGTGAAAGCTGAATAACTATGTCTGAAGTCGTGCCGTAGAAAGTTTGTACATTGTATAAAATTCAAGGAGTAACGTAGGCATATCGTAAGCAACTCGGAGATTGCACGTTGGCTTTTTTTTATTATTTTATCTTTTTTTTAGGTCAATGGCCCATCCCGCTAATTATCGTTGCCTCCTAATTAGTCGAGCCGCCGTACACTCTCGTGAGTTGAATTTGTCCTCTCGCCGTGACAATGCTTGCGATTGTGCATGGAATTCGGTTCAGTGTGACAAGGCCAACGACCTACCAGAAACGCCGAGATCTCGTTACCTGCTCCGGTAGTCTGTTTTGTTTCTCCTCCGAGTCTCGCTAATTGCTCGACTTCTGCGCGTTGAACAAAATATCGTGGAGATTTTTGTTCGAGTCGATAAGAGTAGAAGCAATAATATCCCATCGTTTCGGTATTGTCTTCATTTCGACGACAATCAGAGGCGATTGTCTCTTTAAGAATTATTTTACTTGCATTAGTTTAAAATTCAGAGAACTAAGAAAAAAAATGTAAAGTTTAATTTTTAATACGTTCCGGTCGCCGCAATAATTCGCGAGGATTGTTAAACGGAAACGTAGCGAATGATGAACGATAGTCGAATCATCGACCGTTCACAAGACTTGCACTCGCGTCGAGGCACTTAAATTTTCTCCACTTATTAACGGAACAGCACACTATACGAGAGACGGCTCTCGTATGGACTAAATTACATCGGTTGGGGATACGGACTCACGATAAACGGACAGTAATGCGTCGTTTGTCATCACCTTTCATCTTTCGACGGGCCGAGAGCACACGCTCGGGGCTTTAAATTTCGAGGATCAAAAGGTCGCTTTCTCGCCGTTATGCTGGGAACAACGAGAGGAAGGTTCACCTCCGAGATCGACTCTTTATACTCAAAGACTCTCGTATCAGCATTTCTCTACGGATGAATTAACCAGTATATCGCGATGCGTTAAAAAACGTCATAAAGGGGGTACCCTTTCAATTTTTTCGTTAAATGGAAGGAACATTTTTTTTAATACATACCAAAGGGGATACCAAGGGGATCCCTTCGCATTTTATCGTTACATGAAGTTTTTTTTTTTTTTAAAGCATAATAAAAGGGATCGTCTTAACCCGAAGGAATTTTTTTTTTTAAATGATAATATTTTGATCATAACAATTAAAAACTTCCGACAAATCTTTTAAGACTAATATTTTCATGTAATTTTGAACAATAAACACGAAATCGGTAGGAATTTTTAACCAAAGGACAGCGGGGCATAGCAACAGCAAAAAAATTGTTTTCGGTGAAAATCCCATTTTTTTCGAACTATTTCGAGTTTATAGGTTATCTGGTGTTAGTATTTCCATTCTACACGCTACCGTAATACATGCGGATGCCACGTGCGCACTCACACACCGACTCACGTCCGTACAGACATCGCTGAACATGGTTTTTCAACATTATGCACAGTTTTTGCCATTTTACCGTCAAAAATTCGAATTTTTTTTTGGTTTTTTTTTTGTTAATGAAATAAAAATTTGTTTTATAAGTAAACAAATAAAAAAAATAATTCTCTCCGGCGGGGAATCGAACCCCGGTCTCCCGCGTGACAGGCGGGGATACTGACCACTATACTACCGAAGATTTCATGTCTAGTGATCGTCTTTTAACGCTATTCAACGATAAGGTCGTTAGGAAACGAAAAAACGAAAAAAAAAAAAAAAAAAATTTTTTTGCGAAATTTTTTCGGTTCTCTCGCACACGAATGTAATTGATTTGTGACAATACTACCGAAGATTTCATGTCTTTATGATGTCCTTTATCGGTTTTCAATAGCCACTTAGTTAGGGAACGAAAAAATGCAAAACTTTTTTTTTTTTGGAATCACCGATATTGCAAAAAATGTGATTTTTCGATAATCCCACACATGAATATATTCGCTTCCTGAAAATATTGCGGTATATACATTCGTGTATTGTGTTCTATAAGAAAAGATAGTCCCGGTGAAGAGAAAACGTAAAAAAAACCCTTAAGAGGAGGTGAAACACCCTACGAAGTGCCTCTCTCTCGCTCCGCCGTAAGCTCCGATCACGCTATCTCTCTCGCACTCCATAGGATTTCTCCTCCTCTTAAGGGAGGTAATTTTAGATAATTATCTTATTATCAAAATAAACAGCATAGTACTCAGCAACCTTTTTTACATTTTGCAATTTTCGTGTCTCCAATTGTTCCGAGAATTTTCTGGATCTACTGTCGAGATATATAACAAAGTGATCAAAATTTTGACCGAAAACAAGTGTTTCGACGTTTAAAAAATTCATGTGAAGCTAAAACTTCAAATATCGAAGGGTTTTGTCGAATCATGTTGTTTGGACTTTGCTAAAATGTAATATATTACATACACATGTATACATATGTACTTATTACATTGTATTATGGTTATTATTGATTCTTTCACGGATAGGTCAAGTCTATCGGTAGCTTCATTGAAATTTCAGAAAATTTTGGTAAAACTCTCGCGAGAGATGCTTCGGGCGCGTTGCTTTCTACTCCACTCTGTCAGTTTCTGCTCTTCATTAACATCGCCAGACTCATTTGCTCAACGTTCTTCGTGACTCGTCGAAAGATTGGCGACCGAGACGAAGCGTTTAAAATCGATGCCGGAACCCGAGTCCTCTCTCGTTGCATTGCCCACACAAAAATCCACGGGAGAGGCTTATTCATTCGAAATTCCTCAACCACAATGAGGAATTTGCGTTATTTTATAATTGGGATACCGAGACAGTGAAAGAGAGAGAGAGGCACGAAAAATAAAAATAAAGAATCCTTTCGCCGTGCGTTCGTAATCGTGTCTGGAATACGGATAATCGGAATACGGAATCGAGCGTATAGATTCGTTGGTTCGCGCCCAGTGTGAATTATGCGAAATGTTTCATTCGCGTTAATTAAAAAGAATAGGATTTTTTTGTGTTTCGCCGCAGAGAGAGAAACAGGGAAGGCGATTCTGATTTTTTTACGGAAACTATAACCGACGGCCTCGTACCCCGAGGGGTTTCGTGAGGTAACGGTTGAAGAAGTTAGAACGCTGTGTGTACTTTTCTTCCGGATAATACCAGTGTGTATCATATAAAGGCGCAAATTGGCAATCACGGGTGTGGCGGGATGTAAATTGTCGAGAAGCTACCCCCGCCTCGAGCGTCAATGATCGAGTTCTTTGCTCGGTAGAACTTAGTGAGTGCTTTGACTCGATTGTAATAATGGATATACGCGGATACATGTAGATATAGTGTAACACACTTGGGAGTCTTTCGAAAAGAAAGAAGAAAAGAAAGGCCTCTCTAATGCTACCGGCACTTGCGTCGGTGACGACGAACGAGAAGAAGGCAATCACCTCCCTAATTAAAGTTCCTTTCGGTACCCGCTTGTCCGGCATGTATGGCCGGGAGGAGTCGAAATGAGAAACGGTATTTCCGGTACTTCGTACACCTCGGAGACTTAAAACAAAAAAACTGTCCAAGACATTTCTAAAAGTTATTTAAAGACCGCATCGAATTCTGTCAAAACACATTTGTGGCAAAAAAAAATGTTGAAAAACGATTTATAATAGATGTGAAATCGTCAAAAATGATATTAATTGACTGGATAGGACGCAATCCTTCCCATATGTAGAGTATAATTGATGTGTTTTCAAATTTTTTTCTTTAGAAGATGAGAAGTACGTAACTTTTACCGATATTCACGGCCACTTCTACTCATAAGTCTATATTAGCCATTATTACAAAATGTACTATTTTTTGTTTATTTATTTATTTGTTCATTTTCTTACGCGAAAAGCATAATGCTCTCTCGTCCTGCAAACATCGTTTGGAGTCTACAATTACCGAAGTGCGAAGAAGAATCTGAACTCGCGACTTGTCCGTTTGACTCCGTACTTCCGACAAACGACGCCGCTGCATCGGAAAGTCGAGATTTCCACATGATTAACGAACGATACTTAACGCTTGCAACTGTGTTTTAATTACGCAGTTGCCAGATAACCACGGAATTTGTTTGCTCATAGACGCAAACTCGTCGCAGTCTATGTGCTCCGATTTGTGTTACCAATTTTAGCGACAAACGAACGCGAATGCATCACAAATAGATCGAAAGAGCTGTAATACGCCGTTCGCGGTCTAACGAAAGCCGAGTTCAAGTAACGAATCTTTATTTAGTATCGGCATGATGATCGTTGGGTTTGCCTGAGATCGAGACTAATGAAGTAGATCTTTCGAGACACTCAACTGTAGATCAGATGTTTTAAAAATTAATCCCATGAACTGCCCACGTCTATCCAAAGAAATACTACATAAATATATAAGAATTTGCGCATTATTCAGTTTGCGCGACAAAAAAAATTCTTATATAACGAGGCAAGGCAAGGCAAGGCAAGGTCAAAGTAAAAGTAAAATCTTGCAGATTGCTTCGCATTGTTGGAACGTTGTTTCGTTTAAATTTTACGGCAGCGACGACGGTTATACTGTCTATTTGTTTTTTCTTGTTTTTCTACCGCATCTGAATGCACCGTCGTTTTGTTTTCGTTTTCCTTTCGTTTCCATATATTAGCCGTTGCTTGATGCTAATGTATAATAGTCGTGACATCAACGAATGATCGATGAATACTTTGGTTGCCATAGAATTTCGCATACCTTTATCGCAGATTATTCCGCATGATCTATCGACGCAATTTCTGGGTAATGGACATAACGTAGCAAAGATATGTTTTTCCCGTATTGTAATCGCTCGCGTTTTTTCATAAGTGTAACCAAACGAGTCGGGAGACTCAAGTCGACGCAACCATAGAAAGTGCGAAACATTTTTTATGGTAATTCGCATACTAAACGATTGGCAGTATGCGATACTGACCATCGTTTAATAATTTTATCGGTAAATGGCTTTGGAATGGCTAAGAGACCTTCCGTATAAAATTCCGGAATTGTAAGTCGCGGTGTTATTGTACGTGGCTCGTTCAGCTAAACAACAGTTTTCTCAAGTTCTGAAAGTTCTGAAAAATCATCTGAAACATCATGAAAGTTCTGATCACAATCCTCACTTTCATCGCTACAAGAACCCTTTGGGAAGTAAGTTTCATTAATAATTTATTAGATGTAAACAAAGGATGGTAATAGATAATTGAGTTTCGCCTCTTCGTTCTATTCATTCACTGCGTATGCGTAAAATAAGACGAATTTGTTTTTTGTTTTCTTTTTTTTTAGGCAAATGCTAATTACATCTTTACAGACATCGAAAGATATTGGACCGCAATGGTAACCAACGACGTCATGTTCACGCGAAACCAAACGGAATACGTGCAAACGCTTGAATACTTTAAAACAATCGACACTGAGAACCCATTGTTTGTAAGTATAATTTGTTATTATGTCGCCGAGAAAACTATGCGTTAGTTATCTATTAGAATGCTCATTGGCTTCTTAAATGGTCGAAATCGTCGTTTCGTGAGTGAATTACAAATCAATCGAAATGAGAAAAGCCGAGAGGCGTGCAACGAAAAAGAAAACTTGTTTTGCTTGAGTGCGTTTTCGAATAAAGATAAGACAGATAGTCATAGTGCCGGTAGATCGGTACCGGTACCAGTAGAAAAAAAAACCAATGGTGGTGTTTGAAAATTCGCATTTACCAAAAAAAAAGGCACCAGCCAAAACTCTGCCACAATACATCTCTACCAAAAAATATCTCTCCCGATTTAATATTCGCGCACAACTCTGCCCGAATAAATCCCTACCAGATCGAAGAAAAATATTATAAGTCAACCGCATTACCAGAATTAAAGCCTCCGCGAACATCTCTACCATTTTTGAGCTCTACCGTATTACAATAAATCTACCGAATGACTAGTCTACCACAATACAACTCTCCGACGAATAATTTTCTTATGGATAAAAAATATGTGTCTGTGTATTCTGTTTTCTCTGGTAGGGATTTATTCGGGCAAAGTTGTACGCGGATATTAAATCAAGATAGATATTTTTTGGTAGAAATATGTTGCGGCAGAGTTTAGGCAGACGCTTGTTTTCTGGTAGAGATGTTATTTGGTAGAGTTTTGGCTGGTAGAGATATAAATGTGTCAAAAAAACGATCAAACAATGTAAGATACTTATTTAGTAGAAGAATAGATTTATTTCCAACTCTACAGCGTTTTGCTTTTTTACATAAACCCTTACTTATGCACTAATAATACTTTGCAATTTAATAATAACCTAACAGCCGTGTGTCAGTATTTCCCACCCGCTTCCACATCTCTCCATTTATTTCCCTTGCCAATGCTTATCAGCTGTACACGTACCTCGTGGCTCACTCGAAACCAATACTGACCCGCGTATAACTTGTCGTCTAGCATCCAGCACACTTAATTACTACGATCACAGAAAACTTTGTACTTATCACTAGCGCTATCTCCCCTACTCGACTAGACGTTTAACCCTTCCCCGTCCCCTTCTTCGATAGTTTCCGTTCCCGACTTCTCCATCATCCCGAAGGCTCTCAAATACTCACACAATTCCGGAATTATGTTACCCTTCAGTGTTATCTCAGTCCACCAGGCCAAATCAGCACCTTCTTCCCCGGCTTTCCATTCATCAACCCCCTTAACCCATTTCTCGTTCATCTCTTTTCTCGCATGAGCCTGAAGATATCTGCATCTGCAAAATACGACATTGACGAGACTAAAGTCGTCAATAAACATTTTAATGCGAATGGAAAACCAGAGGTTTCTGCACTTCTTACCATTCTCTAGTGGAACATTTAATTGAAAAATGCATGTAAGCCGAAAAATGTATTTTTTCTGCTTGAGAAAACTTTTGACACAGTACATTTTTAAATTTTTGTATCGAATAGAAAAAGGAAAACCACCGTACTTTGTTCGTATCTCGATTCTCCAGTAGAGTATTTTGGCCGAAATTTGCTCCAGCGTAAAAATGGTGACGATTCTGCTAAAAAAAATCTTTACCGCGTTAAAAATACGAAGATGCCAGTTTGAATTGAAATAAAAGCCCCAACCTTTTGTTCATTTTTCAATTCTTTAGTGGAGCTTTTCGACAGTAATTGATTCCAACAAAACAAAAATAACAATTCTTCATAAAGAAATGTTCAGCACGCTACAAACACCAAATGATGGGTTAGAACAAAAAATATCCTTCCGAGTTTTTTGTGCGATTTTCGATTTTCTAGTGGAGCATTTTGATCGAAGATGGTTCTGATAAAAAAATGATAAAGATTCTACTCAAAGAAATGTTCAACACGCTATACATATATACGAAATGATCGATCGGAAGAAAAAATGTCAATCTGAACTTTTTGCTCCATTTTTTATCCTCTCGTGGAGCAGTTTGTTCAATTTTTATTAGAAAGAATTTTTATTCTTTTGAAAACGCTGAAAGTTATAAAAAAAATTTCTAATTGTAACTTTTGAGAAAGATAGTTTATTTACAGAACAAATTTGCTATATTGATATTTGTATAATGTAATTTCCTTTCGGAATACTTATACACTTTTTAAAATCGTGTATTCAACCAATGCGCGCACGGTTGGCACGAAAATATGAAAAAATTACTCCTGATTTCTTCGCTTGTTTTTTTCAGGTACGATAAACACCCCATATGCGCTATCCTCTGACAAGTATTACAATACACCCATATCTCGTTCGGGCGAGTTTCCCCGCAGCCACATACGAGGCAATGTTCCCGCACATCTAAAGATTGCGCGATGCATTGGCTTTGTAACGCAATTCGCAGGCTATCAGGATCAACGTTACGAATGTTTCGTACACCCGATTTTATGATCTCCATAATGTAGTGGATAACGTAAACACCACAGTTGTATCCATCCGAACGGTACGGATACTTGGAGGGATAGGGTTTTGATTGCCAATCTTCACGGCGCGTAGCCGGTAAGTTAAAAATATCTCGCCACAGTCTCGCAAAGTTCGTCGTGAATTTTTCGCGATTAGCGTCATACGTACGACCTCTGTTTAATGCCGGATCAAATAAGTACGTGGAACGCGTCAACAAATCCACGTAAAATAGCATGAAGTGTCTTCCTATATCGATAGGAAACAATATTCCTTCTTTACCTTCCCATTCGCGAGTACACTTCTCTTTGAAATCCTGACAAATATCCCTCGACAATTTGCCCTCGAAAATGTAATATTTCGAACATTCCACGATAAAGTACGCGAAACGATTTTGACTTGGGGACTCGAAAATGGAAATGCTAAAACAATAATCGATCAGCGACGATGCAATTCACTCCTTGCCGTATAGTGTATTATAATCTTCTCCGTAAAGAATTCTATAATTACATTTGTCTATTGGACTTTTTGGTATAAAGCCCACGACGTAATTATTAGGTGCGTCGGGCACGTAATAATAATCTGTGCCGCTATCGTTCCGTTCCGTTTGGATTATACCTAATAGTGGAATCGACGAATCGACTATTCGTAATCGGTTGTTCGTTCTCCGGAGTAATCTGATCAGTCACATCAATATTACCCGTAGAGTTTCCTCTATGTAGAGCTTCCTCCTGTGTCTCAGTAGCAACGAGCTTTTTCGACGCGTTTCAATCTTGATACCGCTTCCGACGCTTCGAACTTTGCGGTGCTTTTTTTGGCCCCCAACGCACCTTCGAATTCATATTATTCGGTGCATCAATGGTACTTTTGCGCTTATTGACGTGCTGTCTACAGTCACCGTAGTTCACGTCTTTTAAAATTGATTGCATACTGATTCTTTAACAATTTTAAAGTGGTTTTCCACCACAGCGTTAGTGTAGTGATCCCTAGCTGAATCGGATATTATAATACCCGTCCACAACGGTACATAAGGCAGCATTCGTTTGTATAGGTATGATACAAAAACTTCGCAACGATATATATTTCCACTGTTCGTTTTGCAATTGCAATTGTTTGTTTTGTACGTACAGAGTTTTTTTTCGATCTCGTCCCGAGTAATATTAAATTCTTTATAAAATGGGCTCGACGCATATATCGGTAGCTTTTTGTGACTTCGATTCTGACGACCGACGTTTGCACGTTCTTCATCACTAGCATCATTATTCTGTTCAGCATGTCTCTCGAAGTCTAGTGTTACGTCGTTTGCTTCGTCACATGGGTCACGGTCACACTGATCATCAAACGTCCGAAAGCCTCCAGAGACGTCGTTTCCTTTATCGAAGAAACCGCAATCAGTAGGTTCATCCGCGAAATCGTCGATATCGTTTACATTTTTCTCTCTTCGTGAATTATCTTCAATAAGCCGAGTTATGGATGCAACGACCTCGTCAATTTTCTTCTTTACTAACAATATTGTAGTCAGAGCTGCGACTTTCTCTCGTAAATCATCAAGCGATTTTGTGTGAATTAGAGATGACATATTCTCCATTATCATGAGTCTTGGCTCCTCATTAACTCCATTGCTATCAAGGTAGCTTGCGATCATTTTCATTACGTGAGCATAACAGAAATGAACCGTCAAATATTTAAATGGTCTTCGTTCTGTTATCGTATAAGATTCGTTTGCATAATCGTATGCTGCCGCTAGATATTGGGTAACATCACAGTTATTCCACGCTGACAGAATCCCATTGACACTTGCCCACGACCAATCGACTACTATCGTTTGAAAAGGTGGCCAAGTTATTCCCGCATCACTCCAAATTTCTTTGTAGTATGACAGAAAGTCCTTGATATTAGTCGCCTTGTGATTATTCGTAATCATTTCAAAAAGCGGAACAATCTTATGCGATGTTTCTATAACACCCGAGTATAAGTAAACCTGTGTGGATAGCGAATAAGGCTTTCGAATAATAGAACCAGTTGCGTCGAAATAGCATACCAGTCCCGAGTTTCGTTTCAAGAAGTTCACTTGTTCATTGCAGTTCAGATATACGGTGAATGGTGTTAAATATTTTTGTATAAAAGGATGTTTACGAGACGACTCTTCGTTCATTCTGCGTATAATGTCCAGTGTATCGTCGGTATCTCTGTCATTCTTCCTCATCTCTTCGGAGCGCGCTTTTTGATAGACTTTTAGAGAACGACTGAACATGTAATTTCCCCTTCTAGCGGTATTTCCGTCCATTTTTCTGCGATGCTCCGAATAAATTCGACTTGGAGCTTCGTGGCGAAGACGTGCTTTAAAATTTCTTCTTTCGTTCCCGCGTAATTGATAGCACACAGGTAGAGTATGTTTCCCTTTATTGCCCTTTGTCGTGTGCACTCGAACCCATGCTCGTCCATTGCGTTGCGTGCCTACGAATTTATATCGGCATTCGCATTTGGGCTGTTTGCAATATGCATAATCCCAAAAGAGGTCCGGTGTTCGAGGATTTTTGCTCCGTTTAAATCCATCAAACGTAACGACGCACTTGATGCCAAGGGATGACGGCAACAATTTCCGTATTGCGTAGTGTAATTTGTCTGCGGTCACTTCCTCGCTGTTCAGCAATTTTCGGGAACAAAAGCGCAACACGCCAATCAAAAGCATGAATTTACGTTTAGTTTTTCGGGATGCACCGTTATCTTTTGGTTCCGACGTCACCAAAATCTGAGAGAGGTCCGTTTCTCCAAAAGTTTCCCGTTCAGTCTCGGATGAACTGTTCTGGGCAGTTATTATCACACGGTTACTAAGATTCTTGCATAGAACCCTTTCTGTAACAATATCTACTGTTATTCCGATTGTCTTTCCACATAAAAATTAAATTGGCTCTGAGTGCCCGTTTCTGATACTTCCTAATTTGCATGTGTATACATATCTTCACAAATAGCTTTGGCTCTGTCAAACCTAACTGTAATTCGTCGACGTTTTCAACGCAATGTGTGACGGCTTCTATGATTTTATTGACTTTAGTCGCCACAGGGGTACTAACAGCAACGGGTTCGCCACCAGTCGCAGTCGATTTCGATCGTTGACGTCTTCGTCTTTTTGTTCCATAAGAACGGCTGGAAGATATACGGGATCTCGCCATTGTATCAAAGCATCGGTGTCCCTATGAGAGCACGAGTATTTTTATCACCGTTGGAATCTTCTTGGCTTCGTCAATTCTTCGTCAATGGGATGGTTTCGTATCCACACGAGCGACGTTAAACGGCACGAACCGCAATGGTCACATGGTTGCCGATTTCGAGATATAATTCGTATTTGCTTATTTCTTCGTTCGTATTTGTCTCCTTATTTATAATTATAATTGGACCTAAAGAATAACGGAAACGAAAGTGTTGAGGCAAAAAATCAGGAAATGCGGGGATAAGGGAAGCTGAATTAAACAAATACCGTACGCTGAGCTGCTGGTACAAAATCTAGCAGTTTTTTTAATAGAAATCACTCATACTCGTCGTTGCCTTTAGTCTTGTTACGATCGATTGAACCTAAAGAAAAGCAAGGAAATAGTTTTAAAAGAACCCGTAAAAATGTTTTTCTTTCAGGTACAGAAATACTTTGCACGAATACTAATTATTTGTTGTCCAATAATAATTTTTTACTTTGTCACTAAAAAAATTCGTTTTTAGCAACAATGAATGATCGAAAGCCGTCTATCGAATGATCGATAGACGGCTTAACAGCCAAATATTCACGTAAAACGGTGAATAAATAAAAAGAAAAATTCAGCGACGATTAGTAAGTATTTGGTGTGTACTGTTTGCAGAACTATAAAAAATAATGTATTGCAAAGTACAACATTCACGTTTTATAATAGAAGACTACGATCCAAGTGCGATAAACCTTTGTCTGACGAGTGTGAGTGTGCAGCACGAGCCGAAGCCGAATGTTGCAATCACACGAGTTAAGAAAATATTTTTCGCACGAGTATCGTACGATATTTTACTTCACAAGGTGTGAAATGGGGTTGTACGCACGCGGAGCGTGCGTAAAACTCCACTCTGCACATCGAGGGAAATAAAACATTTTTGTACTGCGTACGACTCTGACTACGATTTGTGTACACTACATATCGGAAATATTTTCATATCGAGATATTTTTACTTGAATAATGACACATCGAATGCAGTTGTACTTCAATCCATCAACAACAACAGTAAAATAGGGCATCCATCGAAATGCGATCAGGAAACGAAGAGTGAGGGGGGGGGGGGGGGGGGGTGGGAGGGATGCAATGCCTCCTGACGCATAGTATGTAGATTTACGATACACATACGTATACACTATTCGAACACGCGATAATAATCGAGGACCATATTATTTCCGTAAATATATTATATTATATGCAAATTTACTGTGGTTGACTTATTTATTTAGAAATACTTACGTGTGAAGCTTAAGACAGCGCAATTTTTAAAAGTTTTTACCGCGAAGCCCCTTCTTGCATTTGTATTTATGATATTTCAGGGTATTTCAGATACCCACAACGCTTACGCGAATATATATTTAGCTTGTCGTTTTTATTAACCTATCGCTGACTTTTGGTGCTAAAAGAAACCTACGTAGTAATTCGTATTAAATCTTCATACAAAACTTGTTCAAAAGTCAAGGGAATCGAATACAAAAAGCAAAGCGCCATAAATACTTTGTTTTTAAAAGATAGCCTTAGATAGATAAAGGAGGCGCTGTTATTCGTAAAACAGGTATGACGCCGCCTGGTGGTTAAAAATTAAAGCACTTATAGGAATGCGCAGGAAGTAACGAAGAAGTCACTTATTAGGCAGTTATTTTTTTCTGGTATCTCGGAATGATTAAATAGGGAAATGACAGCGGCGTATTTTGATTTCAACAAAAATTGCAATCTCCGGTTTTTTACTCCTGACTGACCCCGGGTAAAAGCAGGGAGTTATGCACTTCACCGTGATCATGTGATTGCGTATTTTTTTAGTATTCGATGATCTCTGAAATTAATAAAAATGTCTTAACATAATTTAACCCACCCGAACTTCGTACTGCGATCATATTTTCGTGCCAACTGTGCGCAAATTGGTTGAATACGCGATTTTAAAAAGTGTGTAAATATATCGAAAGGAAAGTACATTATAAAAATACCAGTATAGCAAACTTGTTCTCTAAATAAACCATGGTTCTCAAAAGTCACAATCGCAAAATTTTTTAAAACCTTTCAGCTTTTCCAAAACAATAAAAATTCTTTCTAACAAAAATTGAACAAACTGCTCCAAAAAAGGATAAAAAATCGAACGAAAAGTTTAGATTGATATTTGTTCTTCCGATCGATCATTTCGTATATATAGCGGGTTGAACATTACTTTGAGCAGAATCTTTATCATTTTTTTATCAGAACCATCTTCTAACTAAATTCTAACCCATTTTTCAACCAATTTTTATTCTAACCCATCATTTGGTGTTTGTAGCGTGCTGAAAATTTCTTTATGAAGAATTGTTATTGTTGTTTTGTTAGAAACAATTGCTGTCAAAAAGCTCCACTAAACAATCGAAAAATGAACAAAAGGTTGGGGTTTTTATTTCAATTCAAACTGTCATCTTCGTATTTTTAATGCGGTGAAGATTTTTTTTAGTAGAATCGTCATCGTTTTTACGCTGGAGCTAATTTCGGCTAAAATACTCCACTGCAGAATCGAGATACGAACAAAGTACGATGGTTCTTTTTTCTTTTCGATACAAAAATTAAAAAATATACTATGTCAAAAGTTTTCTCCAGCAGAAATAATACATTTTTCGGCTTAGATGAATTTTTCAATTAAATGCTTCACTAGAGAATGGTAAGAAGTGTAAAAACCTCTGGTTTTCCATTCGCATTAAAATGTTTAATGACGACTTTAGTGTCTACAATGTCGTATTTTGCAGATGCAGATATCTTCAGGCTCATCTCTAACCTTTTTATCATCCCAGTATTTTTCCCACTCCACCCCCTGTTTAATTCCCCTGTACATCGGGTTGAAAGTTGAACGGTCCACTTTAACCCAGTCTAGCTGAATATCTTGTTCTTTCTTCCGTTCCAACCCTGTCCTAAATAGGCTCTCAATAATCTTTACCCCCCCCCCCCCCCCCCACCTCCTCCATTGCTTTCTTAAATGCTTGCCCCCATGTCGTTGGATTCCCATTCAAAATATCCCTGATCTCCTCCCTTAAACAAATCTTTGGCCATCTTTCATCTCCCATTTTCAACACGTTTAGAATGTAGTTCCCCACACGCCGTCTCGCCTCTACTTCCACAGATACTTATTTAGTAATTTCAGGTATTTAATACCTTTGCTAATGTACATACGATTTTATAATTTCACCTTACAGATGAATGTAACCATAAGGAGAAAAGATAACAACAAAATAGCATACGAAAAAAATAATATGAATGTATGTAACCTACTTGAAGACCCAAGTCCATGGTATTTTACTGCGCACAGAATTTTTACCAGAGCAATGATGCCGGGAGTCCGGAAATCCAAGTGTCCGTGGGTTCCGGTAATGAATAAATAATCATCGTAAAACAATATGTTTCAATAATTGACAATCGTTTCTAATCTTAATGTTTATTTGTCACAAATATTTTTTGTTCGTAGAGAACATGTGAAATCTACCGCTACCAAAATGAGCTTATAGTGGATACAATTGATTATGCGATCAATTCCGGTAAATACGACATTTCTTACACAGTAACATGGCATGATAAGCCCGTATTTTCGACTCTTAAATTTACAACCACATTACTACCGCTACCGCCAAATATCAGATAAGCGACTTAAACTTTAGTAGCGTTTCGTTTCTCGATGTTGATGTTTGTCGTTGGAAAATTTCCCATTAGGTCATGTCGCGAGAGACACGCTATTGCAATAAAAATAAATCAACATAACGGCGTTTAAACTAACATGTACAACGATTATTGTTCGCTTTATTTTAAGGTAGCTTCAGCGCGTGGTGTCCATTTCGCCTAAGTTCGAAGAAATTAAGAGGAAATTGCAAACACTTCTCGATTGTATAAAAATCTGAAAAAATTCACGCATATTAAAGATAGTGAAAAGATTAATTTTGCACAATAATAATTGTAAAATGTTATTAACAAATTGATGAAAAAAAAATTGTTTAACAAATTTATGGTAACTTACATTTTTTTTTTATGAAAATGATTCGTCCATTTTTGTGAATACGGATGAATTTTTTCAGATTTTTATCTTTGGTTTGAATTTTTTTTTTTTATATGGAAAAAATGTGTAGAAAAAAATAAAATTCAAACCTATAAAGGCACGGGTAGCTAACCTTAAACTTATTCATGGTTATGCCATTTGTTTAAGTTGTTTTAAAAAAACAATACTTTTTCTCTTAATTACCTGAAATTTCATCGATTGATGGTAATCGAAACTTTACTGTATACATTAGTGCTAAAAATAAAACTGACGCAGTTCTTCATAGTATTTCTTGATTTTTAGATGTAAAAAAAACTCATGTCATTCTTATCTCGAGGACAGGCAAAGGATAATTCGCGTAGAAGCGACAAGGTCCATTCATCCGAACGATCAACAATCGATGCGCTTTTGTACCGATAACGCGTTAATTGTCTCCGGCAGTTGGTTTTATACCGTTCTCCTACTTTACTCGTTGATTCCTTTCTTTGCGCGTACTTATCTATACGTCACTTTCACGTACGAAAAAATCGCCAACGAAGTATCTGATATATTTTTTTTTTTCAATGTATTAATTTCGAAATTTATTTTGAAGGTTTCGAATTGGAATTGAAGAATAATTTTCCTTGGATTTTTCAGTACTACTACTCTACTTGCTTATATGATTTCTTGATTTTTTTTTAAATCTATCATTTTTGGAATTTATTCTAAATGAAGAAAAATAAGTTTACGCTACTTGACAACGTTATTTGAATTTTTTTGCAGAAGAATGTGTTTAATTTTTCGTATCGTGCGTTTCGTTTTTCGAGTTTTCGTTTTTTTGTATTGTTGCCTTATTTTTCCCGAAGAGGACTCAACGTTCAGTGCGTGCCGTCCGGCTTTGCACGCGTAACATCGCTGACGATGCAATTTCAATCTCTATGCCCGAAATATATAGAAAAAAGTTGTTACCGAGAGAGAACGAAAATTAACTCCGTGTACGCTATGGTGTTTCCATAACCCTATCGCGAATCTTACCTCCTGCTGAATTTAAAACGACGCCGAAATGGAGGGGATAGGACTGGTGGTCGCATTGGTGTTCATCCTGCTACTGACGATAACGCACCCTGCGGGAAGCTTACGGTCTAATACGTGTCCCGGTGGCATTGCACTCTCGGAGAATGCACACTTGCAACTATACACACGCTATGCCGCAGGATGAAGCTATATACAGTTGCAAGCGTTCAGTGAATGATCCTCGCTCGCCCACGTGACGATCGATGCGTGACCACGAGCCTCGATATCTCGATCTACTAATTGCCATTGCAGCGATTAATCCCCACTTTTACCGTTAAATTTTTCATTTATGCATCACTGTATGCATTTTTTTTATTGCATTTCATATTCCAGAGTCCATCATTCGTGAATTTGAGTTTATAAAGACGAAGTTGGAAATGAATTATTTATCGATCGGTAGTGGAAAGTATTAATTTTTTTTCATTAATCAAAAGATTCAGATAAAAAGAAGCGCTTCCTCGTTCCGAAGACGCAGTTGCCTTGAAAGTATTCGCAAATTCAAATAATACGAAAGGAAAAAAACGAAAGAGTTCAGCGGTCTTTTGCTTGTCCCGATCGTATCGAGTTTGCCGCGGCAACCGTCAGCAACAGAGGGGAGAATCGGTATCGCACGAATTTCAACAATCAGCCACGGGATTTTTATACGGCAAGAGAGAAATAGCGACTCGCGCAGAACGTTGCTATAAACGTAGATACGCGAACTCGAACGCGCTCTCGCCCGCGCAGAGATATATCGTTCTCTGGGGATAAATCGGTTCGGCCAGCAGCTTTCAGACTGCGCTATGCTCGATTACCGTGTGAACGTATTAAACCCCGAGGCTAACTTGGCTATGCTTTCTGGTATATTACGCTGCACACTGTCCCAAGTATTATTATAGACATAGAGCGAGATATATCTATGCTCGACCTTCCGCTATTAATCGAGTGCAAATTCCATAAGTTACGTGTATTCTCGTACTTGTTTTATGCACAGTAGGGTACATTTGTATAGAATTCTTAGGTTATTACGTAGCGCGCTTATGCGAAGTTTGCACAGTAAAGTTGATTGGGTTGAATTTCTTTAATGGCAAAACGAGTGCCTTGCCGGAGAGACTATTGTACCAAACATAGTCGAAATAATCCCCCGAAAACATAATCGAGGATTTGTTGTTTCATCAATTATTAACGAGAAGCTTTGCCAATAAAAAAAAAAAAGATTATAAAAAATAACCAGTGGGATAGTGTAGTGATGTATCAACCGGTGTGGGATTATTTTTTTAAATCCACAGATTCGAATATACATTTTTTTTAGAAGTTTCAATTTTTCGAATATTAAAAAAAAAAAACATTTAAAAAACAAGAAGCACCTTTAAGATTTTTTTTTATATTGGGACGGGGGTTTTTTTCAATGGTCGAAAGATCATTGGGAACAAAAAATCGCATGGAATTAATTGTTCGATGACTTTCCGATTGTTTTGATTTTTTTAATTCTTCGATGCCAGTAGCTTTAGCACACAAAATCGTCGTGTTTTCAGTACGAAGGCCGAAGTGAAACGCATTACTCCCGTTTCTTGCCGTACGGAAAGTCGGGACTTAAAAATTCAACATTTTTTCTAATGCACGCTATCGCGTTTTCCGCAAAATCGTTTAATCACGAAACCTTTATGACTCGTCGTTCTGCGCCGATATTTCATGTATTTGGACGTCTTGATTACGAATTCGTAATTTTTAAAATTCGTATTTCAACATTAGATCCACAAAACCGTTCTAAAACCGAAAAAAATAGTATCGCGATTATCCATATCTACAGCACTTAGGTATGTTGCTCGTTATCGTAAAATCGCACGTACAGATCGCGAGTAATACAACCGGTCAGCTTCATGTAACAAGTAGTCGACCTCATGCGCAAAAGGCAGCATCGAAACGAGGCATAACCTGGAGTATAAAAACGAAAAAAAAATAAATAAAAACATAAAATAAAAGAGTGAATATAAAAACGTCGTTGTTAGCCTCGGTACTCTCCTTCGTTCGATTGCGAAATTAAGGTTGATGCTCACGCCCCATCGGGCAACGGGCATCGGCAAGCGCCGACACACAACTCCGGTTGTACCTCGGCGAGGATACTCTTTCTGTTGCTGTAGTTGCTTCTGACTGTTGGCTCCTTCAAGGCGATTCCGCTCTCTTCGCGTCTTATATTCGCACGCGTTCTCCCTGATTCGCCGATCGACCTTACTCCAATATCGCCGTCGGACAATTCCCTCTCGATAGCCTTCCATCTCGGGAGAAGTACACGCGACTCGGATCCTCGGCGTTTCTTGAACGATCATAGATCGAACGTCATCCCTGAATGGATCATTTAATAGATGATCTCGTCGATCTTAGATCATAACACGCCTGGCGCTCCTTCGCGTAATAAACTCAACGCTTAATCACAATTGCGCAAATATCATTGCAAGATTTTTGCATATTTTCTCGAGAGCCTCGAGATCATGAATTTCAAGGCACTCTTCAATCGTAGGGGGATATGCGCTACCAATCTTCAGGAATTCCGCAGATACGAGAGATAGAGATACGTACTCAATGATCCTGTAAATTGTTCGCCACTCTCCGCGGAGCCCCGTCGTTCTCAACGGTAACTCTGCCTTTATATTTTATCGATCGCAATCGGCTGAGATCGCACGCGTTCGATATCTCAAAAAATATATATAATCCACAATATACAAGATATATATATAGTTATATTATTGATACTCGAGTGAGAGGAATCCGCGAGTACCGCGGCCTCGTAAAATCCTTCCACGACCGTTCGGTTTCATCCATATCTAATGCGTGTCCATCTATAGCTATATGAAAATTAGAAATTCAGATGTGGTGTATCGGATCGAAAGAAAATGGAGAGGAAAAGCCGAGAGGCCAGAGGAGAGTCTACCGATATGTCGCGTAGCCATTGCTCGCGTACCCAAGTTCAATCGAAATCGCGGCAGGATTCGCAGAAGGGGAAACAAGCCGAACGGCTTGAATCCGAGTGCCATTCACGCTCTGTTAATTTCTCGTGCACGAGAACGAACTATCCGAACAAGCGACATCCCTCGTATACCGTTATCGTCTCGCACTATCCGGACGGATAAATTATTCGCTCGATCGAGACGGGAGCCCGAGAGCTTTCCCTGTCAAAGCTTCACTGCGGAATCGTCGATCGCAACGCTATCCCGTTGATGTTGCGTGTTTCTTTTTTTCTTTTTTTTTTAAATTCCTTTTCTCCGCGCTCACTTTTCCCCGTTAACGCGATAATGTACCCTCGCGGGTTTAAACTAACGATAAAACTATATTCACGATGGAACGAACGTTGATAGACCGGACCTTCGTTCCATAGCCTCGGGATACATGCGGAATTATAATTAATGGTTCGCCGAGGCAAATTCACTGAATTTACGATTTTTAGGTGGGGCTAAAGTAGCAACTAAGTTTGCTCACTGTACGGGTTTCAAAGATTCCTGCGCTGTCAATTTAATGGCTCTCGCTAGTACAGTGGGTTTAGTTTGCATAGAGGTATAGTGGCACTGTATAAGTTTGCAAGCTTTATAAGTTTATGTCGCAGCGTATGGTATATGGCACATTGTTGGTACGCGAGACTGTCGAATCCCAGTCTCCGACTCTCCCATAGAACTTTGTTATTCGTCCGGCGTGTACCCCGGTACAGTGTAACGTGGAATGAGGAAATTATGTAACGAACAATCGTATTATATAGTCCACACGTATATCTCGCACGAGTATCGGCTCATTCAGAAAATGGGACATCGCTCTTGTTTTCTGACTTGCAAACAATGTTTTATTTTTGCTTCTCATGTATAACGAATTTTTTAGTGTTATTTGTATGTAAATATTCACTGCAATAATCGAGGGTGCGATTCAAATTTCCTATTCAAAACGTTAATTTTTAATTAAGACGAAAATTATGAAAAAATAATTAACAATAATGTTTTATTTATGTGGTGATAATAAATAATAATTATTTTATCTCGTAATAAAATAATTTCTAGATATTTTGTTTTCAAATAGAATTTTGTATCCGAAAATTTGCATTTTTTGGTGTTCAAAATGTTCGTTTTTCGAAAATTCAACATTCGCTTCTGAATCTCTCTGTATTGGTCGTGTAAATGCGAGAATGCCATGCGAGCATTCCGGTTCCCCTTATAGCCCGTTCGCCTGTCTATATATCGACAACTGCCCACAATTGGCACGATGTATGTAACGTCGATGAATGGAAGAGTCTTACACGCCCGCCGCGAGCTCTCGATCGTGTAAGAATAAGGATATCAGAGACGTGGGTGCGTTGCGACACTTCATACGTGCTGTACTTACAATACTCTCACACAATCGCGTATATCCCTTCCGCCCTCCCCCCGCCCGAGGGCTACTATTACTCGCACTTGCACCAACGCACGCGTTGTAATACGCGCTCCAAAAAAAAAAAAAAATATATATATATATATAGCGTTACCACGCCGCGAGACACCGGTCCTTTTATTACCATCGTAAAAAAAAGATTCTTGCGATATATAGTCTGAGTCTCAGGAGTCTTACACTTTCATTGCCGCTCGTTAAATTTTTCGTCACCCTCCCCCCCCCCCCCATATCAATATGTTGCAAGAGCTTCGCTAAGCATTCGAACAATACACCTGTAGAATTTACTCTTTAAAACCGCCTTATTCTGCGCCTATCGATATATCGTTAAAATATTTATTTTCACCAATTTGCCCACTTTGACCGTCGATTGAATCCGTAGAGATAAATACGACGGACCGTGACCGCGAAGTTATTCTATGCAATAGCGAGCGAGGTCGCCGTTTCTCGAGCTCACCGAGCCTCAACTTGCCGGAGGCTGGAGAGGTCGCGGCAGCTCTTCCGCGATCGTGTCTTCTCGCGTTGCACAGCTTAATCCAGAGGAGGACGCGTCTGTGAAGTAATACTTCGCGCGTACTGTGTAAAATTTACCGTGTAATAACTGCGCGTTTATTACCCGGCAAATGTGCTTATCCCCGACAGATATCGAGAAAGTGTTTTCTATTAAAACTTCAATGGATAAGAAGACGAATTAATTAGTCGGAACAATAGACGAGTCGACGTGATGATAGTACGAAGTTCGAATTATAGTATCGTCGCCGAGCTTCGAAGACACCGTAGTTACATAGTTACGCGTTCCAGCGAACGCGTAACAGTTTTTAACGCGGTCTGACACGCACAGTCCGTACCTACTTTGCCGCGCGATGTCCGGCTATGTACCTTCGCTTTCTTGACATAATTGCCACGACAAAACGCATTGTGCGTAAGTATAGGACTCGCATAATTCATAAAGCCGCGATACGTGTGTATCGTTCTCTTTCGACAAGGTATACGATGTTTGGCGTATATTCGACAGTTGAGTAAGCCTCACGATCGAACAAGCAACAAGTCAACTCGATCGAGGAGACGCGTCGGTTTCGAATTTCGACAGCAGCCGCTTGTAGATCGTGCGCATAGAGTTGACGGTACGTTTGCCGTTGCAATGGATGAAATGAAATGACACAAAAAAAAGACTTATTACGAAATATGCGTGTCCCAGTGTTTCGCTATACGTGTGCGTTTTTAACGTACAAGTCGGGGATGAGTTATCGAACCGCGCGGATCGTCTATCTTCGACCGATCGGCGAGGCTTAGTGTTCGCGTGTCGCGAATATCGAGGACTTGGTGTGCAATGAAGCGATCGCGAAAATAAACTCGATCCCGGTGTCGCATACACGCGCGAGTCTCGATTTCTGGCCTTCGGAAGTGCACACAAACGAGAGAATAATCGGGACAACAATGCGCAACGGTAGAGCAGAACGAGAGGAAGTTCTCTGTGTGGGAGAAGATAATCGTATCCTGCGATTAGAGGGAGAGAAGGTACCGAGAGCAAACAACGAGAACGAAGTATATGGTACAACGTCTGGGCGAGCCGCACGCTCTCGTTACGCCCGACGTCCCGTGCTTATAGCGTTCCTAGTCTGCTCTCCGGACAACTTCAACTTATCCCGCAGTGCAGGATAGAGATCGTGGATATAGCCCGAAGCGTGGCTCACCTCGGCTCAGATACAGCGCTGATACAAAGTTACCAAAGCCTTGATTCGATAATCCGTGAGTAAAGAGTGGCGGATTTTTTTATCTTTTTTTTTTTCGTTTTTGCGATAAATCAAAATTTATCGAGATATGGTGAGAATCGATCAGAACAGGAATTTTCCTCATTTCTCAAAGAGAGATAAATTCTGTGATAAATAATAGGTTCAACGTGGAATTTATCGGCTAACTGCAGGGAAAATATTAATCGGTACTGAAACTTAAATCTCGAGACGCATTTATTAAAATTCTACTCTCACGTGAAAAAAAAAGTATATGCAAAAAATATATGAATTTCGCCATTTTTATATAATTAATATATTAATCATAACACTTTTTGTATATTTATTATTCGTGAGAAATATATTGAATATCTTGTAGATATATTTCACGATATACTTTTTTTTCCGTCTTGATTATCCCCATGAAAATTAAGTGTATACTGATGTAATATACAAAGTATAGAACTTTGTATCGCAAAATAAATAATTTACATAATTTATCTAATTTATAATAATGTGTATAATTTTTTTATATATATCTTCGATAAGTTTCATATATCTGGAATATATCTTTTACGGGATATCATTTATATTTTATAGATTCGGAAAATAAGTGAAAATTGGCCAATACGATTTTTTAATCGAAGTCCCATATTCCCATTTATTTAATACGAATCGCATGTCCTACAATATATCTATATCGCGGGGTTAAATAGATCGGAGCGCGATTACAGTAGAGGTATAACAGACAAGCCGAGCCGAGTTCTATACTTGCACCTGGGTAACGCCCTCTCCGTACGTAGATTGTGCTAAATACGTCGACCGCAACACCGGCCAAGTAGAATTCTCAGTTCGCAACAATTGCGCAATAGCGCTTGATTAATTAGCATCGTTACAGAGGTTCGGTCAGATACCCTATGTGCGTACACCGTCAAGCGAATAGTGAGACACTATGCCTGAGGGGACACAGCGACTCTCCCTCCGTTTTCTGTTTTTTTTTTTTTTTTTTTCATGGTGAAGTGAATCTCTGATGATGGAAATTTACGCAGAGTAGAAGCGTAACGACTCTACCATCTCAATAATTACGATCGAGAATCGTTAGTGTGACGAATAAAAGTATCCTTCCTATTCCCTAAAATCATAATGAAACTAAGCAACATTTTGCTTTTCCCAATAACATCGCAGCTATTCTCGAATATTGACGCCTTCAATAAAAAAAATATATATATTTTCTCCAAATCCACCGATCATAGTAGATATTATATAGCATAACTACGCCAGTGAACTTTGCGAGGGAATAAGAGAGTTACGTGATCTCGCATAAATTTCCGTTTGGTTGGTCACTCGATCGTTTCTTCCGCGGGGGATATTTCGGATGACTGACCGAAAGAGAGGCACAGAAAACCGGACAAGAAGTGATCAGTCCGGTGTATCGCAGCGGGGAACTTTGCGACTCCCAGGACGTCCGAGAGTTGCGGAGTTTTACGCTTCCCTCTCCTCCTTCCACTATTATAATGATATGCTGACTATTATATCGTGTGCGTTATATCGTAGCGTAGAATATATATAGCAACGCGGAGACCCCGAGGAACCGTGTACGAGAGAAGCCTGTATACCAGCCGAGCCAAGCGCCTTTCCACGTGAAAGTAAAGTCTTATACCGGAGCAATAGTTGACTGAGAACGCGTGCCCGCGGTCTCACTTCTTCTTTTTCTCTCTCTTACTGGCCAAACGCGGACATAGCAATGTTAAGAAAATCGAACGAGAGGGGAAAGAAGAAAGAACGAAGGAAGAGATGAAGAAAAAAAAAAGGAATGAAAGAAAAGAAACCGCCGAGTTTTAGACCCCCACGTTTTACCACCGCCACTACTGCTGGATTCAACTCTGTCTGTTGCCCCCAACACCCCTCCCCCCTCCTTCCCCGCCACTTCCAACGATCGACGGGGGCCTCGCCGGAGAGAGAGACGAATCGACGGACACTTTACCAACCGCCGAGTCTACGGACGGATCAGACACGGGCCTCGCACATCGGGCAGCGCTGACTTGATACGCGCGGAAACAATACGCGACAATAAAAATTCACGAACGAAAAACCAAAAAAAAAACTCGAATTATCAAATTTATATCGTTCGAAAAAAAATTGTCGGTAAAATGTAAAATGAACAAATTTGTTCAATAAGAAATTTTGAATTTGGGATCTGATTGTCGAATTTTTAAGATACTTCCGCATTGATTAAAATTCGACTCTTATTTCGACTTGCGGAAGCCGAAAGAACACACAAACCGAGTCTCTCGCACTTCGGGCACTTCGAGAGAAACGTTTTCTAGTTTCTTTCTATTACTTTTCTGATTTTTTTTCACGTTTATACCTTTATTACGCGCAGCATTGAGCGATCAGACTGTAGAAGAGATAAATTAAAGAAAAAAAAACACGCGTGTGTGCGCGTTGAACGAAAAAACAAACATACGAATCAATTGTCGAATGGGTAAACAAAATCAGAGCGGCTGCGTGGGTTAACCTTGGAAATTAAGACGGTGGAGACGGTGAGGAAGGCGAAATAAATACGAAAAAAAAAGAAGAAGGAAGGAAGGGAGAAGTGGGTGACGAAGTACCGGATAGAATCGAGTCGGTGTGGGGCTGGAGGGAAGGGAAGGCACACTTTACCCAACATTCGTACCTACTCTGCAACCAAGTAGTAAAGGCCGTACGTTGCCGCGCACGCCAGTCCAGAGACTTTAACGTTCAGTGATCGCGAGGATATCGGAGCAACTGCTACTTAGTAGCGAGCCAATAATTTTCGCTCGCAGCCCACCTTGGACCGACTACACACTCGACAACTGCAAAAGGATACTTCGCCGAACGATGCGTTTTTATTACGGACAATTTCTCGCAATCTATGGTGCAACGATATAAATAAAATCGAAGTGAGAACTTTTTTTCGGAACTATTCTTTTTTTTTTCCATTGAAGAATTTGAGAGCAAATAAGAACTGTTTGAAAAAAAAAAAATAATAATCGGTATAGCAGA
Source organism: Buathra laborator (assembly GCA_934046635.1). Classification (NCBI taxonomy): domain Eukaryota; kingdom Metazoa; phylum Arthropoda; class Insecta; order Hymenoptera; family Ichneumonidae; genus Buathra; species Buathra laborator. Next base: position 18,696,916 of record OW203892.1, read on the forward strand.
CGATAATATCAGTGTGCGGTAGAAAGATCGATAAGGCGGGAAGAAGCCAGTGACCGCAAAGTGAATCTTCATCTCGGTAGAGTGGACATCGAGGACTCGGCAGGATGAGAGGTGCGGTACTGACCGCTTGCCTCCTGGGCTTTGCTATCGCAGGAAGTCCAAGACTACCCAGGACTTCCGCTGATCAACGTAGCATTAGAAATGCCAATGTTAACAACAACATCACTGGGAATATTCTTCCACCTGCTATGCGAGGATCACAGAGGAATCGGTAAGTGAAAATTTATCATTTTTTTAGAATGCTTCAGAATAATGATATGTTATCTCCGAAGATCTGTAATTATTAAATGACTCGACAAGTAATTCTAAAGTTTAGGCGATAAGTTCGGCGAATTAAGATAAGTATTCGAGAATTTAAAAAAAATTAACGTTTCCTTCGGAATTTTCTTCGATGAGTTTTTGGTTTAAAGGTTTGATATATTTTTATTATTTTTCCGCGATCGCAATGTAACGCCAGACGCGTACGCGCACAGTAGAATTTTCTGGATCGCGTTTCGGTCCGCGAGAAAGAAAGTAAAACGGTCGCGCGTGTCTCACCATTCCGTATGTGAAAAATCATCGATGGGGTCTCCGGCGTTACCGGAAAAAAAAACTTGAGCAATAACGAGAATTTATATATAGAGTCGAGTGAGCGAGAGCGGAAAATCGCAATGTGAGAGACGACTCGAGTGGAGGTTTGCACAGCTAAAACCTGGTATCACTGTGCGACTTATACTCGCGTACCGAGACCAGTGATTCCACCTAATTGCGCCATTTGTCTTGATTCTTCGACGTGAACGTCGAAGGGACTCACGAGACAACGCGCGATATTCTCTGTACTTTGCTGCACGTAACTGAAGTGAGACTGTAACTTGATTTCTATTATACGAAGGTTAAGAGAAACCGATATGCGGAGAACGGTGGAAAGCGAGAGTGCAAATTATGCACCGAACATTGCACCCGGCAAAGCGATTAAAAAGAATGTACGGTTATCCAAGCCAAAAATTAAGTCTGAATATCGTTATAAATGCGTAGTACCGAATACCAACACCTATTAATAGCAATTCGTACTTCAAAGACCGGTTTTACACGATTTTCGAAGTTATTTAAATGTATCTTTTCGAGAAATCAAAAAAACCGATAACATCCAATATCCATAGCCACTAATTGAAAATCATTAGCAACCTGTTACTGTATTACATAGTTTATGGTATAAACAGCTTCGAGCTCTGTACTCACAACTGCGCTCGTAGTCCAATAAATCTTCCCAAATGGAAAAAAATATATATCGAGAATATATCTATAATACATGCAATATATTTTAATCGAAAAATAATATATTACGGATATATTTTACACAACATATATATATATATAATATACAAAAATATATTGTGTTAAAAAATATCCATATTGCTGTCCGAACTATAAAAACAGAATGCAAATAAAATTTGTACGTTGTTTCCTCTTATTTTTCTCATATTGACCGCGAAATCACGAAAGTTCTTACGAGGAAGTCGTAGAATATGCATTTCTCATCTTCGGTGGTAAAGACTTAGAAAAAAAAATCAAGAATCACCTGACGCGAGTTCTCAGAGTACTCTGAAAGGCGCCGACAATCAATCATAAGTACAAATGTGTTGTAGAATTTTACACTTTCAAAAAACAATGACCTGCACGCACTGTCACACCTGTAACTAGAGGATATCACCGGCGTTAGGCAGACAGTACATAACAGACACATAAAGAAGCTCTCCGGTGTGCACACAAGGAGACTCCAGCAAAGATATAATACCTTCGCGAAGAGGTGAAAGTTCCACGCGAAACCGCGACCGTTTTTATCTAAGTTTTTTTTATTTTTTGTCCTATCTACCGTCTCTGTTAGTTTTAATCTGCGATCTCTCTCTTGCGCTGTCCCGCAAAGTTCGCGAATACGAGAAAACATCGAGTTCGCGACACGACAGCCGCCCGAAAGTGGACAGAGAGTAGACGGTTTCCATCTCATCTCGACTCTCCTCGCATCTCGCTCTCCATCCATCATACGGCTAATTACGTATAACCCATACGTCAACTTATGAAGGAGAGCGCGAGCTGCCGGTATGAACACTTCACGAAGCTGCGTAGCTGCCGCCGCTGCTACATATGGCAAAATCTTTATTACGAGGGCAGCAACAGGTAGATGTATTCACGAGTTATTTGAGTGCCACGCAATTTTTTTTTTTTTTTGGACCGTCGTCATCTTGCGTGTGAATGACTTCCATAGTCGCACGTGTTTAGTTTCCTTATCGTCGTCTATTCGCCGAATCGAATATATATACGGGTCTACGGCAGTTACAGGTCAAAAAACGTATTTTATTTTTTCGTATCGGTAAAAAATATCTGTTAAAAATTCCCATGCTGTTGATTATTCGTACCGGTATTCTGATAAGGTAAAAAAAAATCGAAGTTCGAATATAAAAAATTGTGGAAGGATTCTATATTTTTGGAATCATTTAAAAAAATATATATAGAAATGACATTTCTCCTACAATTTTTAATATTTTCAGCTGGCAATTTTTTTACATTATCGGAACAATATTACGAATGAACAATCGCATAGGAGAAGTAGTACATTTTTTTTCTGCGTATAAAAAAAAATATGCTATTTTGCTTGAAATCGACGAAGACTTCTCCTAACCGTGTGAAATACCGGTTCGGTGACCCCCCCGTAAAATAAGTCGCCCCGGAATCATAGCTTATCTTTTTTTCATCGTTTTCGCGTCTACTCTTCGTCCTCCTCGGCTTTGATAATTTTCGATGCAATACGTTTGGCACTCTTTAATCTGTTTACCGCGCCCACCGATTCGGAAGACCCGGAGATTGCAATTTTACGAAAGGGAGAAACAATCCAAATGATGGGTGTCGCTACACTCGACGATTGCGTAATCGGCGCTAAATCGCTGGGCAATTTATTTTAGCGAATGTAAAATAGTCTCCGGATTGGTTGGCGCAGTTACAAATAAAAACTGGAAAAAAAAACCCGTAAAGTTATAACTGCGTAGAAGAGATGTTCTCGGAGACGAGTTCTCTGGTCTCAAGAGAGATTCTTTCCTTGATATACAGTCGCTAAACGAGCTGTTTAACGGTGTCAACGACTCTTGGTATATTTTAATCTCTTCTCTTCGCAGGTTTATTCGTTCCCTTCCATTTCTTCGTTTCATTCGTCGCGGAACTTGCGCGAGTCCGAGGATAATCTCGATGCGGGTAACACCTACGCTGCGGATGAGGTTTTTTTTTTACAGCGTGCTGCAAGTTGATGCACGAGTTGCATCGTACGGGTGGACGCACGCGTTGAGAATTCACAGCCGTGGGAAACGACGGTATCGAATATCAACATTCGGTCTTTGACTTATTATTGCGGTACTTTGTTCCAGTAAATATTTCGCGTTCAATGTACGAATTATAGTTTTATCGTCGCGAAAGAATGCAACAAAAGTCTGCCTGTTCGAGACTTTGATAAAATTCCAAATATCCAAATGAAAATGAATCTCACGCGCCGGGATTGCGTAGGAAAAAAATTGGTCAATTTTTTTCGGATTTTTTTCAGACGTTCTTTTACCTCAAGTATAAGATAAATGAAATTCAAGAATGTGAATTAAAATTAAAAAGTTACTAAATTTGAATTTCCGCTATTTTACCTCATCATTCAGCGACAAAAGTTGTTGCGCAAAAAAAAAAGGAAACAAAATAGCAACTTAAGAAACTGTGCAGTCTATGCATCGTTAGCTTTTACCTCTAGCGACGCGCGCAAGGTACATTCCTCACGTACGCTCATGTACGTCCATTGTAGGATTTAATCGAGATGCAGGTAGAGGCAATTCTCTTGCTCCGTTGTCGTTGAGTGTTCGAGGAAAATCGCAACGACGAAACAACGGAAGAAGGACGAAAGATGCGCCAAAGCCGTATACGTACATCTCGCCAGTTGCTTCAACGTGATTTATAATTACGAGGATATCTCTTGCCTCTCAAACGGCAACTAAAAAAGTTGGGATGCTGAGCGGCGGCAACGAAAGATCTGGCTATCTACGAAATTGCTCGTGAGTAACACACAACGAATCGCGCGCGTTTGCAACCAGTATCTCTCTATGTGCGCAGTTATTTCGCGTACACAGTCGGGAGACATACATCGTCGCGAGTACAAACCCGTGAAGGAGGAGGGCGGGGGTGGGGAGAAAGAAATAATTCGATCTCCCCCTCGGGAGATTAAAAATTCCTCGGGGATTCGTTGGGTCCGGTGCAACGAGAATTTTAATGAACGAACGACGACGAAGACACACCGCAGCGCGAGCGCGCCGCAAGTCCATCGTTGCGCGGTGAACGGACGGAGGGAAACACGATCGATCAATCGTCTCGTCGTTCTACCCATATACCTATCCGGACAACTCGATACTCTCTCTATATATCTTCGACACTCTTTTTAACACGAATCAAGCCTCGAAATGCTCTCCTACAATTAGTCGAAACTTTGCGCTGCAGTTACGCGGCAATCATTAGCTACTCTCGAAGAAACATCGATCACAAGCCGCTGCGACAGTTTGATCTCTTCTCGGTAGAGCAACGATTCCGTACGATCGTGAGTCCAGTGTGATCACAGAGTCATTGCTAAACCGCAACCGCTACCGTATCGGAATTTGATGAACTCGAACGACGAGAAGATCGTCGAGGCTACGATACTTCGGGAGATTCTCACCGACGAAAGATTTTTCACACGATTGTCACCAATTCGAAAAACGAATTAGAATTTACTGTCACTGAACGGAGCTTCAGGTGTGCTGTAAACTGCTAGCTGAGCACACATCGGCTTTCGTCGCTAGAATACTTCGACGCACACATAAGTTTAGCCGGAAGGCGAAATTTTGAGGAAGCGCTGTAGAGACAAGAGACGAAGAGTGTTGTACACTTATAATATCTGGGACGATGGGATTAAATAAAAAATTCAATGTTTCGATTTACGACGTCGTAATTTCGTCAACGAGGCGCGAGATAAGAAAGAGGAATATACGAGAATGAAGGAGAGACAGAGAGAGAGTGGGAAAAAAAGAGTTGCCGTGTGCCGCGGCCTTATTCGAATCTCTTTATTTTCTCTTAATCATTCGATCTCTTACTCCCGGCCTCGTATCCTCGATTTTTTTTCGACCCTCCTCGCTTATCCTTCCGGCTATGTTGATTGCAGCAGCCGGAGAGGATCACCACAGGTGAGCGTGTGTATCTCGCCTCTGCTTGCTACTTCCCGATTATCTTCGGGGCGGAGACCGCCGAATAGAGAAAGTTAGGCTCTGCTTTTTTTTTTTTTGTCTTTCCCATCATCTCCGGCAACAGTCACGCAAACATTGTAAGATCGCTTTTTTTTTATACGGCTCTCTTTTATAATTGAATTTCCATTTGTCATCGCCCCTGGGGAAGTCCCCGTTGCCCGCGCGTAAAATATGTGAAATTAAAAAATATAAAAATTCTTATTGAAGTCGAGAGACACGAGGAGGAGGAGGAGGAGAACGTTTAACGTGGTCAAAGCGAAGAGCAAAGAAAAATCGTCCACTTCCTCCTTTCCATTTGCTGGCTGGTATGCTCCAGTTAGCTTTGGCAACACGAGGCTGTCGGTACAACTGTACCAGCCACGTAATTCGCGAGGATCGAGTGTACGACGATGATCGCAGAAGTTTTCATCGAGGCGAACGAGGCGTGTTGTGCCGTTGCTCTCCGTGTTAACGCGAGTAGCTCAGTAGGATGCTGGGCTCGTTGGCTAAGCACTTTTCCGAGGACAGCCACTCGGTCGTTAAAAGTTATCGTCGCTCGGCACTCTACTCCTCTAGACGGACTTCCTGTCCGCGTTCGAACCCAATATATCTCTCGAGATTTCTGCGTTCCGAATCGGCCGCAAATACGGTTACGCCTTCCCTTTGCCGTTCGGCAAACGATCTGCACTCGCGTAACGACTTTGATACACGAAACTGGTAGATGCATACGCGAGGCAATCGGAATTTGATATTTTACCGATCGCGTGAGAAAAAAAAAGTAATTAGAGATATTTGAGTAAAAAAGGGATTTGCCTCAGCGGACCGATTTTTTAATATTAAATTATAATTTTTATTTTTGTGGTATACGACGAATTAATAGGACTTTATTTTGCTTGTCGGTAACGTAAATCTGATGGAAAACCCCTACGTTATTTATTGGTCATACCGTTTTCCGGTGTCTGATTATAAAAAATTTCTCAGGTCTGAAAATAACGAAGGATTTTAATGTTTTTAAATATTATTTGAAAAAAATGTTTCCTTTGCTCCTTTTCGGAATTTTTTTCCTTATCCTTTTTTTCTTTGAAAAAAAAAAAAAACATATCGCCTTATCAAAGGGTTGAATTTGTTGCTTTTGCTTGAATCTATATATACATCCGTTCGAAACATTTTTCAGGCGTGAAATTCGTGTCTTTCGAAATCTTAATAAGCATCAAAACGAGAGTCACAAACTTTTTCGACCGGATACGTCGTATTATCGAAGAAATATAATTTCTCCGAGTACCAAGACTCGTATAATTACAGGTGCGCGCACCGCCAGTCATAAGTTTCGAAGTTGGAAAAAGAGTTATTGCTGCCACACAGATACATATATATATATATAAAACCGCAAACTCGAATGTCGCACTTCGCTTCTCATTTCTGCCTATGTAACTCGCATTTTCCTTTTGTAATACAATGTTACAGACAAAGTTGCCGCTTCTACTGTGAATTTTACTGTCCGAAACATTCCATTATCCAGTGTTGGATATATATTTTTACCATAGAAACATATATAACACCGAGCTATCCTCGTTGTCGCGCGCTGCGCATTCTTTTCGTGAGAAAATATTCAATGGTCCGACATAGTAAAATATCCGTTTTGCCAATAGCGCAAAAGTACCGTTTATACGGTTGTTAAACAGCAATATAAGGCTCCGAACACCCGAATGACGCTGAGAGAGCTCTACCGTTGTCTGTGCTATTGCAGCAAAAGCCGACATAGACTATATTAGCAGAGTGGGTTAAAAGAAATAGTCTGCAGTTATGCGAGAACGTTTCAACTTGCAGACCATCGATATTATGTCCTGTTTCGTATGCAACTGGGTCTGTCGCTCCGCGGCGCGTACCACTCTCACTTACGACTGTGTTTACGCGCGTTAATAAGTCAGCGCGTAGATCACACCGGAGTGTCGACTGTTCGCGGGGTATATGGTTGTCGGTGATTTTTCTTTCTTTTTTTTTTAATGATCTCTCGCAACCCGCGAGATTAAATGGTGTTGTAACATAATCCTCTCCGCGGTTGAGATTCACGGAATCTCCGAGGGTGAGGAAGGAGGTTTCGCACTCTCCGCGCGAGATACTTCGCACATTAAGGTCAATGACACTCGTCGAGTTCGCGAGAATTTCTGAACGCGATAGAGCCCGAGGATTGTTGACGCTAATGGGGATCTTTTGAGATTCAAAACATTCACAGGTGGAAACGATAGCCACGCGAAGATGTTCATCATCAATCCGCGCGGGCGCCAAGCCTTCCGCGCTTCGTCGAGATTTTAATTATCATAATTATACATCGTCCATATATGCGGCGCTTGTATACATGTCACTGTACCGGGCAACTTATAGTGGGCCCACGTAATCCCGTGAGAACAAGGACACATGCCGGTTCTGTATCTTGTAGATTCGACGACTATGTTACTTTATGTCTCTCAGCCGGTACCCATAATCCGCGAACAATAAACGTCCCCGACACGTTCGCAAGAGAAACTTTACTATATCTTACTACAAGGCACGTTTCTGCGAGAGGAATTACGCTGCGATTTTCATCGATGATGAATGAGGAAATATTTTTATACCACGATGAAAGAAAAAAAAATGTTATGAAAACATTATTTAGCAAATTAAATGAAAAAAAAAAAAAAACTTGAACGAAATTTAATTAATTGATTAATGAGATTTAAATTAAAAAGTTGACTTTATATTTCCATATACGTGCGCATTTCCTCTCTCTGCGCTGTTAATTAGCTGCGACGACTATCAGCGCGACAATTTTTTTTTATCATACGAAATTTCTAATTAGTCAGCGAAAGGACAGATTTATGGAAAAAATGAAAGGATTTTTTTAAGTAGAAACTCGAGCGAAGCCATTCTGAGTATCTAACGTTAGAAAACATATTGGATAATATATGGAACGATCGAGATATGCCCTATGGGGCTTTCGGATATCTTCGAGCGATCTATAGATCACAAAAAAACGTGAGAGCGTCCCGAAGCCGCTCGGAATCCACGATTAAGAATCATTTAGTAAAACCCCCCGCTTGCTGAGATCAAACGAAATTGCTTCCGCGGCGTCAATTTATTACGATTCTCTCGTACATAGTTCGGCTGATGAAACCGGACGAAGATTCTATATAACTTTTGTCACACCAATCGAGATTCCGAGAAAAAACGCTTAGTGGCGTCATCGACCGATAGAAAAATATTCGAAGAAAGTGTCGCTGTGTGTATCCTTATTTTAGCAGATATCGTGTTTTTCTTACGTAAAAACAAAAAATCTTACGCGATCGGAGTGTCGATTATACGCGGGATGAACGGTCGCATGAGATTACATGAACTCTGTATATTACACTTCTGCGTTTTTAAGCGTAAGCCTACAGCCAGTGTCGGACGAATTTTCAAATGTCAATGAAATTCATAATCAATTAATAAAAGTTTTGTCTCATACAAGTAAATACAGTCGGAAACTCCGTTGATCTTCGTTCTCCTTTAGTATGCAACACGCGATGTTTCTGTTAGGAAAGTCTCGACGAAACTCATTCATCTTTCTGATTCGTGACTCACGCGCCTGACTCTGTACCTTAGTTCTCTTTGGAATCGTGAATGTGTTGTACGAAAGTTTAAGTTGACAGGAAGTGTTTAAGGTGATCGGTGCCACGTGCGAAAAGGAGTGACGGGTGTCGCATCAGTTTTCACAAAATGAATACCTATATTTAGTTATCTATGATAAATATCGCCGGTCAGTCTAACTACTATAATGAAACGATGAAGCTGATATCATTAATACAACGTTTGCGGCGAAATCGTAACGTATATACAACTTTCAGTAATTTAAAAGGAGAAATATCTTCGCAATTTGAGAGTTAAAGTTAGTTATTCTCCAAACTCGAGAAACCGAATCTACGCGCTAAATTCATAGTAAAATAAAGTATAAATAAATACATTGCTATAAGAAAAAATGTCAAAATAATAAATTTATAAATTTCACAAAATAAAAAATGAACAATTTATAATAATTTTTTTTTTTTGTAATTTTTATAAATATGCAATATATATAGATTGTGAATGAAGAATAATAAATAATAACTTATTAATAAACGACGATTAATGTCAGATTGTCGATACGCATGAAAACAAAAGCGTCTCGTTCGCTTTCGCATCGCGGTAGATCGTGTTTAGAATAATACTTACAGGCCGTTGAGATGTTCCGGACGTTATCGCTTTCGTCAATCGTCTTTGGAACAATCTGAAGATCTTTACTACACTGTATTATAGTGTCAATCCCCGATAATCGCAACCATTAATCGACGAGGCGATAACTTCGATCTCAAAGCAACTGCATAGTTTTATGCTACAAGTCGCCTCGGGCAAAAGTGCGCCCGTTGACCCGGCCGTTCAAACGACTGACCTATCATTAGCTCGTGTAGTCGATGAGGCTTTATGCTAATTGCATCGCCAAGAATACATATTCTACGGATCTTTATATTGCCATCGATCCCTGCATCGCTGCACTGCACATATACTTATAGACTCGTCGCTTGCATAACCGGCGCCCGTTGAACTGGTGAACCTCCTACTCGTAGATTAAACCACCGCCAGCCACAGAAACCGCGGAATCAGATTCTTCAAAGTTCACCGGTCGCTGCTATGACGTTACCGGCGACGAAATATCTTGTCTCGAATCGAAGAGCTCCCGAGAAATTAATTTGATTGCCTTTCCATCTTTGACGCGCGATTACGTGGTAGCGGTGCAATAAAATATAATTAAGTTTCGATTAAACAAAAAAAAAATTAATAATTTAATGTAAATGAATTTAACGAATACTCGTTTTTTCCTGAAATCCTTTGAAATACAGGAAGTCTCTGTATCGCGCGTCTTTCAACGTTATTATAGGTCGTCGTCTCGCTTTTCTCCTCAAATGTTTTTCCTCTCGCATTGGAATCGATACCCTTTCTAAACAAGAAAGGTATTCAATTCGCTTCGACATGTAGCTTCGGTAGGTTATAAATCACGCGGTGGGCGTTTGATGGATAATATTGGATTGGAAACGGTCGATAGATAAAAAAGACTTGAAGCGTCGACAATATCGTCGCAGTCAGTAGAGCAGAATGGTCGATTGGTTGGGTAAATGATGCGTGGCGCAGTTGAAAGAAATATTGTTTGTAGGCTCGACGCTCGCGCGGGATTCGAGAAGACGATAGGAAGAGGTTTTCAGAATGCGAAAGATGCGATGATCGGTGTTACACGTTGTTCTGTACAGTTTGTACAAATCGTCGATTAAAGTATTGTTTTTGTTGACTTTCGAAAGAAAAACTCAGTGTATCAATAACTTTTCGATCGAATATTTCTCACCGTTTTTTATCGTTTACCTATACTGCTCCGGATTGTGAAAAACGGGCGATTTTTTATATTTTTATATTTTCTATATTCAACATTCTTGCAAATTTTTTTGAATATGGGACGAAATTATTATGATCATTTCGTTGACTTATTTATTTCGATCAGAACAAATTGCCTTCATCCCATATTTTCTTTGAAGAAAATTAGACGTTACAACCGGAACTCACAGACACATCTAATGTGGTGGCATCTAATTTTCTTTGCCGCGAAAAGTGGATCACTTTGTAGAAAATAAGGAAAGTTAATTTATTAAGATCGCGGCAATTAAGCCGATGCTATCACCTCGCGCGATCGACCGAGAGAATTCGTCGTAAACTTATTCCTTTTTTATTTTGATGATTTCTTTTGGCGTTACATCGAGAGCTGCGACGCGCGATGATTTTGCCCTCAAGCGCGTATAAACATCGGGATTGGTAAAAAAAATAGCTATTGCCACGATGAAAATAAACGAATGAATCCTAAAACGAGAGTGGCGTAACAACGAAAGCGAGTCTTCTCGCTGCGCTCGGATGACGCCCTCATAATTTCCGTTCGAAACGTTATAATAGACGCGTTCTTCGATAATGATTAACGAATAAAAAAAAGAAAAAACTACCGTTTATTACGAAAAAGAAAACAAAAAGAAAAGCAGGACATTTCTCATGTGGGAAAGTGACTAACAGTAACGAAAAGGCGATCGGTAAAAGTTTGAAAGTTTAATAGACATCGCCCACGGGGTTATTGCTACGCTTCCTCCTTCAGATATACATATATATACAGTACGAGTACATAAATATATGGAACTCGATTCGAAAGGACATAATCTATAGGATGAGAGAATGTGTGCTAATGGTGTTAGTTCGGAATACTCGACTACGAGAGAAGATCTTCTCAGCTAATCGAGAGACTTTCGGACCTTCTAATTACCTCGATTGATCGCATCGAAAGATTCTCATTTCGTTTATAACAGAATTCGAATTCTGAACTCTCGACGATGAGTTATGTGGTCCACAACAACACGTCACGGGGTTCTCCATTCACGCCCAGTCAGCCGCGTCCAATGGTTCCCAAAACTTTTTTTATCTCCTCTCCGGAGATCGACCGCTGACCCCCGCGCATACATAGCCGCAGGAAATCTCGTGAATGGACCGTGTTCCTCTTTCGTTTCGGTCGATAGAAGATCGTAAAGAGTCGAAGAAAAAGACGAAGAAAAAAACGAAGATGATGAAGAAGAAAAAGGCGATGACATTCGCTCGTTCGTTCGCCCCCGTACGAGACTTCATACACCGGTCAAAACTTTAACGTAGTAACTGTATACACATACACATCACGCTGTAAACTCGTATCTGCCGCGCGTTCAATGCAGAGAGTAGCAACATCTCTCGCAAGCGCGGTTTTCTTACGCAATATAAACGATCGCAACAACCTGTCTTCTCGTCGTTTCTGATGCTCCTCGGGCTCAGGGTAGAAGCCAAAGCGACGAGGTGAGAAATATATACTTGCCAACCTTACAGCTCGCCATATCCCTTATTGCTGCATAACCCGCGAGAGCCTCGTGCCACAAGATAATTTGCCTTATCCTCGCGTGGAGTGACAAAAAAAGAAGTTATCTTCTCGGCCGTGCGACAAACTCGCGCAATCCGTCTCTGCGGTATACAGCGTCGCGCGTGACGCTTTGCTCGTTATCCCGATTTCTACGACGCTGAGGGAAAATCGTACGAAGGACACTCGCGATACTAATTGTTTCGTCTGTACGATCACACCGTGTGTCCTCCGAGATGGTTTACATCAAAAGAAACTTTATAATTCACGAAATAAACATGACGCAATTTTGGGTTCGGTAGCTCTCTCGTTGCCCTCTCCTCCCCCCCGTCCCGGTGTTATCATTAAACGCGGACAACGACGACGAAATACGATGTTTATTTCACAATTCGTTTCACGTCGAGAGTCACTATCGCCAGTCAAGAAGTCTGCACTCACTGTGCATATAATAATAATAAATGATATTTTTTACTTAAAAATTTTCAATATTAACTTCTCGAGTCATTGAGCCTCGCGATAGATCGATCGGAAGGTTAAGCAAGAAGAAATTTCGAGCCAAATTCACGGTTTATCTCGGATTACGATTGAATTACGCGTGTCAAGCCGGTGGAATCTCTCGCCTACGCAATCCCGGCACTGTAAACTAATGCTTCGAGAGGCTCATGAGTTATTCAATAACTCCGGCATCCCGTGCCAAGTTCCGTCGATGGAACGTAATATCCGTAAGGATTTCAAGGGGGCATTGAAAGTGTATTCGTCCGAATAACGAATACAGTCGCGCGTAATGTATACAAGTGTAGTATTATCTAAAGATTCTCCGGGAGAATCGTTCTCGCGCGGCACACGTCGAGGAGGTCCGTGAAATTTTTTTTTTCTTATATAATATCAAATCGTTAATGTTATCGAACGTTCACGCAATTCACGAACGGAATTATGCTAATTACGGAATACCCATAGCATCCACGACGCGTTCGAGGCGAGAAGAAATGAGGACGAGATGCGAATTACCTACGTTTGATTACGTTTTCGGCTGTTGCGGCTGTATCGAGACTTCGTGTACACGTGCATATACTCTTTTATGTATATATATGTATGCTACATGTACATTTATACACACGGAGAGAAGGTGAAGAACCAGCAAGCATTCGATCGATCGATCGATACCGGGACACCGGTATTACCTATATAGCGTAAGGTACACCATGTGCACTTTCACGGGACTCCGCGAAGTATCGCAGCCAACACAGCATGAAACGTTCGGCACCCACCATCGAGACGACGACTTTTCAATTCTCTTTTGGTAAGGTGCAGAATCGTAAATTGTCGGTGGCTTTATATTACGCAAGAGTATATATATATATATATACATAAAAGCGAGTTGTATCGTTGTGCGCGATGGCAGGAAAACGAGAACGAAAGAAAACGAATTCGAGGGAAGGAATACAAGCGCGAAAGAGGCTTTGAGAAAAGAGATGTGTAATAACCCGGGGCGCTTACACGTGTTACTCGCGACATCGTGAGGGGCGAGGTTCGCCTTCGTCTCGGGAGGGTATATACTCATTACTATATGTATATACATTTATTATTAACACATTTGCGTACATGTATTCTCGTGATGAGGAGATACCGGAGCTTCTCGACACACTTCACTTACAACGTTAAAAAAACCGGAGATTTCACGGCGTGAGTAGGGACTCCGATTACTTACTGTAGCATATGCACCACAATCCCATAGAATACATTACTCGCTGCGTGGAAGTTTGAATTTTTTTTATTGCCCGTCTTCCGACTAGTCGAGGTTTCTCCTAATGAAACGAAATTGCCTGGAGGTCTCGAGACTTTTTTTTATAGGCAAAGATCGTCTCTCGATGTGTGCCAAAGCGTAAATCAGTTCGTCAACAAATTGGAGAGATAAAACCGAATTGTAAATTGTTCACGAGATTTCTTTTGATAAACCGATAGAGAATATCTGTCAATTTGTACCGAAGTATAAATTCATTGATCAGCTGGCTATAGAAATAAAAATCGGTGTCCAATGTTACAAAATGTGTCACATGACCCCAGTCGGCCGCTCTCCTTCGAAGATTTGCTCTCGTATCTCGCATCTCGATGACTCTATGCTTACCGATTCGAATGACCACTAACTCGTCAACTTTTTACGTAATAAACTATACCGGTTTTGATATCAATGTGAGTATTATACATATACGCGAAAGGAAGTCACGGGGATCGACCCCCGTGTCTCCCGTTCTTTCGCGACATCAAAAACAGAACGCATCGCGCGACAGCGCAGCTGTCCATTGCGATGTGATGTAATAAATAATCAATGATTTATCACGCATCGCTAAACGTTCGATCACTACCCCCGTTACGAGGAGAAGTCACTGCTGCGTCTGTTGAAGAGAACGAAGCCGAGATGATGTCGATCTTTGGATCGATATCTTGCGAAAATACCTCAAATCGCCGGAGGCCGTTTCGTCGGCGAGTCTCATTCGCGCGGGGACAATGCCACATAAATGTCTCGTTAACTACACCGCAAACCGTGAGTGCGACGGGAATATTCAGTGGGACAAAAAACTCGTTGCGGTCGAGTTAAAAAAACTTTTCAAATAAAAGAAAAAAAAAAAAAACATACAAAACGAAAAGAAAAAAAAACATGGTTACGCTGTGTAGAACTGTCACGGCGTTCATTGCGCTGCTGCAACTGTCCGGCGGCGGGCGAAAGGTGCATTGAAAGTCAGAGAGAAGGTGACGCGAAGTTCAGACCGGATAAAATGCGTCTCTACTCTATACATAAGTATTGCGCGAATATCTTTATATCTACGATAGATATACAGTAAACGTATTTATAAGTAATGCCGAATGGTTTGTAGTAGCAGCCTGAGGCAATGAGTTTTGCTCGCCAACAGACCGGACGCGAATTGCGCAAGCGAACGCTAAGATCTTATACACACACGAGACAGTTGGATATCGATGCACGTAATCGCAAAGAGGAAGAGAGAGATTCGATAATCTCGTAAGTCTCTATAGCCGTTCTTATAATGCCCCGATACAATAAACAAATCCACTGCGAGACGTACACAAAAGGATTCGAGCGCTCAATAGTCAAATATCCGTCGGATTGATCTAAAAGCCGATCGTTATCGCGATCTCGGACATTCTGCAATTAATCGGTGAACCCTTTCAATCCCTGTAATCTTGATATTCGTATCGGTCGGAATTTCGATCCACTTATCTTTTTTTTTAAGCCATCTATTAGCCAACACTGGAACCGATTGCTGCACATCAATATATGATCGGTTTTTTTCGAAGAAAATATTTTATACGATCTGATTAAGGAAATGTGATCCGATTACTTTGCTTCGAGATTCGACGTATATTGCCCAACGAATTTAATTTTTTTAACGGAATATCGTTGTCTGAATTTCAATGTTAATATAATTTATAGATTTATCAACCTATTGTCATTTTACGATGATTTTATTTAGAATTTTGATCTTTCGAAAATTGTGGCCAAAAGTGGACAAAACCGGTACTTCTACCCCAATTACGGCCAATAAATGACACACAGTAAGCGCCGTGAGGTGTTGTCGTAGTCCGGCGGCAAACACGAAACGCCAAGATGCACGGTAGTGTTTTCAAACAGCCGTATCTCGAAGGCGCAATAGTGAATCGATTTAAAGTTTGTTGCGACAATCACATTGATAACATTGAATACTGAATTTCGAGAGAAGATTGTCTCCCGTTGTAAGTCAATATTTTTTAGAAATAAATAAAATATAAAAAAATAAAAATATATAAACGAAGATATTGTTCTTTTTTTATTTTACAAATAGTAACACGAAATGTTACTATTTATGAAAAAGTAACACGGAAGTAATGGCTATAAGACATTTGAATGATTTAGTAAGAAAACAGATATCTCGGGATAACTATCTTAAGCGTTCCGAAGATTCCACGAAAGCGATATTCGATCGAACGCGTGGATAACGACGAGACAAGGGTTAGGTAGCGGGTGTTTCCCGATCGGGGTGTTCAGAGTCTCGATGTATTGCTCGAGTTTCGCAAACTTACGACGCTCGTAATGACCGACTCGCGATCGAAGCTACACGGACTACTCTTACAGTTAGTACCGGAGTACATAATAGTCGGCATGCAGGCATTATACACGGGAGAACCGTACGAAACTGAATCGACGATAGTGAAAGTACGAGACTCGAGTCTCGTGTATGTGTTTTCTATACTAACAACTATTTATATATGCAACTGCGCGTATGTGTTAGTGACAGTATGTCGGTACGTTATATGGAGGCAACACACTCACAATGGATTAAAGGTACTTTCACACTGCGACATTAAGGAGTGCAATGGGCCAGGAGACCCGTTGTTACACTTCAACGGAATTCGCGACGATGTTTTTCCTCTTTTTTTTTTTTGCTTACGCCGAGATTATTACAGAAACGTAATAACGGAGAGTCGCGGCTCTCATCCAGGATTCAGGAAATATTATTACGAGTAACGAACGAATGGAGTATATACTCCGCTCTATCTTCTGCGGTGTCTTCGTCGCGTCTGCGTTTAGATAATGCAAATTCTTCGACGTTCGTGGAAATGCGAAATGAATCATAGCAGCCGTAATACGTTACACCGGTGTTATATGAAGGCTAAGAGCGGTGTAAGTCTTATATAGTGTGCTATGACTAGTTTCTCGAGAAAGAGACGCATCGCCGACGAGGAAGAGATGTCGGTCGCGTTCTATTATCAGTTAATTAGTTCATTAGCTCGCGGCGTGGCGAGAAACGTGCGTGAATATGCATGTATATTTATATACATATGTATAATATGTATATATATATATATACATGAGAAAAATAAAAGAGTAAAAAGCATGAAAGAACGATGAGCTCTCGCGGTTATTATTAAATTCCTCGCTTATAAAGGCATACAAGTCTCTCTCGTTGCGATGGCGTTGAAGATCGCGGACGGGTGAGAAAACGCCTCGTAAATTTCGATATATCTACAATGGACCCAACGCACTCAGCGCGGCTCATACGGTCTCGCGAACGTCCGCGTGAGAAGCTTGAAGCTGTCTTCGCGGTGTCGAGGCACTTGGACTCCGACTCTCTTTGTAGCCGCGTGATACATAAAATGTTGCATCCGCGTGTGCGTGTCTCGCGAGAACAACCGACGCGGCATTATAATTAAGCGCGGACATTCTTTATCGGAGCTTCGATTGGGCGGTATGTTTTAATCCGACTTGACAATACCGTAACGTACCTGGATCGAGGCGATGAAAGTATTTCGATGTTTTCACTCTGCTTCACCGCGGCAAGAGACTTCCTTCCGCGATGCTAATAGATTTATAATATTACGGAGCGCGCAGTTCTCGAGGGAAAAATTCGCTTCGTCACGGTCGTTCTATTATAATGTGAAACATTGAGGCTTCCGCGTCCGAGTTGGAAACTCATGAATGGGGAGAATGTGAATGATCGGTTAGCGCGAATAATTCGAATTATAATTTTCATGTTTAAGTCAACGAACAATAATTGACTGTGTATTGAAGAATAATTGACTCCGGACACGAGGGAAATTTCATTGAAACGAACGACAAAAACGACAAGTTATTTTTAATAGACTTCTCCACGTCTAATAGAAAATTTATGAACCTCGAGATTCAATTATCGACAATGACTCGTTCACGAAAAAATATAATACACATTTACAACTGATCGCGATAATATAAGTAAAGACATAATAAAACGGATTGTTAAGAAAGTCACCGAAACCTTTTCATCTCCTAACAAGCGGAGATATTACATTTTAATAACCGTCTAACACTTAAAGATGAAGTTCGACGCCAATTGCCATCGCAATTACTTCAAAAGCCATTAATGTTTCTCACTTGAAGAAACGGCTGCTACTCGAACAAACGAACGCGCAACGAGCCGAACTGTTAATTACTTCCGTTCGGTTGTTTGCGAAAAGTCGAGGGTGACCCGCATTACCCCACACGCTTTTGTATGTACGTTGAAACGTAATATACAGCGGAGACCGGGGTTAGTCGAAACACGAGGCAAGTCGGAACTAAGTAAATCGTAAAAAATTTGAAAAATCCACTTAAATAGTACGGAAATTTAAGAAATTATTTTCCACATGAAAAAAACATGTTATGTGCTATATATTTGCATAAAAAAATTAACAATTACGAATATATTCATATATTATCCATTTAAAAACGTCGAATTCAATACATTTTTGCATATATTTAATATCTATAGAGATTACGATAGTCTGCACACTGATTCCTAAAAGTGCAATAATCACTGCGTTAAATCTCCGATTTTTTTACATCTTAGTTCTGATTTGCGCGCGTTGCAACTAGCCCCGGCCTTCCCTATATATATAACACGGGCGTGAATTGTCCGACGATATTGTAGAGAGTACGATTTCGCCGTCGCGCCAAATATATAATGCAACGACCAAATATGAAGCGAATGATACGGATTCGTCGTTGGCGTTCCCGGTCGAACTCTCGATGTGATGATGATTATGCAAAAAAAAAAAAGAAAAAAAAAACAGAACCCCGCCTGACTGTGTCCCCGCTGATTAATATTCATTATAACGATAAAACGTTTCTCGTGTGTGTGTTTGTGTGTGTGTTTGCGTCGTTGAAGTTGGGAGAACAGAGAGAAAAGACAACGGTATATAACCCCCGGTCGGATCTATCCTTGCTCCGTTTCGCCCACTTTCTCATAAATTATTATATATATCGTCTCTACTGATGCCCGTACCCGCTCTCTCGATTGTCCTTATTATAACTACTCGTATATACGCGCCTTGTACCGAGAGCTCGTGCGTGCGGATACGTGCGTGCTTCGCGAAAGAAAGAGGATAAAGAACGGCGAAAGAGAGAGAAAGAGAGAGAGAACGTAGTACGCGAGGACACAGAGGGATAAAGTGAGAAGCTGATACGCGTGATTGAGAAAGCCGGGCGCGCGCCGCCCGCCCGGAGATCAGAAATCATGACAGAGCGAAGAGGGCCCAAGAGAACCAGCAACGGCCAAAGAAGAGAAGTCCAACGAGTCTTTCGGACCACCGAAATCGCTACCGAAAACTCGGGCACGAATTTATTACGAGAGCCGCGCACCATCGCAACCCGTTAAGCGCGTAGCATCCCCCTCGCGGGTTCGTACTCTTCGCGAACGATATGCTACAACGAAACTCGTTCTTCCGGATAACGTTGCATTATTCATAAGAATCGGTCATCGAGATTCTTTTCTCTCGTCGGGGGAGAGGCTTCCTCTTTCCCTCGAACTTAACGAAGTTCGCGCGATGCATGAAAATATATGAAAGAGAGAGAGGCAAATGAACGAAATTCAAGGAGACGATTTTTAACTGCCCATCGAAGTTCGATTAAAGGCGAAAAAAAAATAAAAAATCTCGTACAAAGTTCGGGATATGTTAATTTTTCGGTACTATAAAAAGTGTCACTAAACGATTGCGAGAACGATTGTGTACACATGTTCACGGACTCTCCCGTGTTTGCGTTTGATTCTCGTGAGAAAGTGAACGGCTTGTGGGGCGATATCCGACACACCGACAAAATTATATCTCCATTGGCAAAGTTCCGCTTGTATGTTGTTCTTTTTTTTCTCGCGAGCCGTACGGAACACGAGAATCTTCTTGTTCCGTTCCGCTCTCGCGTTGAGGAATCTCAATTTATCCACAGGGATTTCCCACATAGTAACCTGCGCTTCATCACTTTTCGCGTATGCGAAAGATTCTCGGAAGTTTCGAGAGAGAGCTCTCCGCACGAGAGACGTATCGAACCGCGTGACCGGATCTCTCGTTTGCGGGGGGAGAAAAAAATGTCGCTGGAGACGCGGATACTCCGAGGTTCTTCGATCCGTTTGTCATCGATCAACCCCCTCCCTGACGGGATTCTCAGTGGAAACTGTGGAACGCACTTCTTCTACACGACAATTCCATTTAAGGAACGAGCTATGATCTCGCGAGTGAGCGAATGTGGCTCGTTGCTAAATGTGGACAAAAAAAACAATGCGATCCGCGTGCTGTCCACTGCCTCAGGCATGGAGTTCGCGTATTATAGACTACGCTGCGTGTATTCCGGTGCGCGAAGGGATATAATAGTCAGTAATTGCAGCAGAAACACCGTTCGCGAACAGTCGGTGGATACTGGAACGCCATTAAGACCCGCAAAGATACAGTATGGTGCGCTGATAGCGAACAACACATAAATTGCGAGAGACTCTAACCGAGAGAATTTCCAGAGCTCGTAGGAGTCGTGTGCTATACAGTATGCCGAGAGTACCACTGGGCGACTGAGCCTGGTTACCCCAAAGAGAGAGAATTATAATCGAGTCGGTCAGGAGGAAAAGTAGAGAGAATAAAACGAGTAATGATCACGTACGCGCTGTTTATGTTTAAGTAAAATTGAATGAACGAACCCCCGGGGGCTCTAATTTAAACGCATTTTACCGTATAGATATAAAAATTAAAAAAAAAAAACAGCATAATAATAGCCAAGAATTCTCGCGTACTTCGAGACTTAAAATATAACTTGGAAAGTAATCGCGCGGCACGGAAAAATGGTTTCGAGATCCATGCAATTTTTTTTCGTCATCTACAAATTATCGCCCACGAAAAAATAACAGATTCTGGTGTCCCCGCGTAATGTTAATGCTTGCGAATGTTTTGTATGAATTTATTTTAACGACAATCCGATGATCTATTGTTTTCCGACGCGGTGACTTCGAGAGGCGAACCGCTGAACCAGTTTGTCGATAATACGTGTGATTAACTATTATAGCAACTCTGGAGATTTTTTTTTTTTTTTGCTATTCTCACAGTTGGATGGACGGCTTGGACGGAAGATCGTAAAAAGCGGAAATGAGTGAGAGTGAGTTAACGCCACTTGGGTTATATCCTCTATACAGTGTCGTATAATGCGCAGCGCGCGCGCGCGCTTGTTAAACCAGGAAAAAGCCTACAGATGGTGATGTCCGAAGAGCAATGAAAGTTTCGACTTCGGTGGTACGAATGTGGCTTATTATTTCTTGGGAATACTTGACGGATAACTACTTCCGACTGCCTGGAATATAATAATGAAAGCTTAAGAGTATTTTAATATTTATTTTAATATTATTCCTCGGCACGACTTCGTCGTCGTCGTCGTCGTATACCTTTTATATGAATAGCAAATATGCCGGGTATACGGTAGGCTTTTCAGTGCTTTGATCACATTTATCGAGGATTGGAAAACATGGCGACGATCGTCATCGTCGTTAAAAATACGCGGGGATTACGTCCAACAATCGTATGTGTGACGGAGCGAGTTTCAGGAGGCTGAAGCGACGAATAACGCATACGTTGACTGCAGGTGTTTAGACTGGCAGTGGAGGATACCGAGCGACGGAGGAATCACCAGTTCTCTTTTTAAGAAGGTAGAGAGAGAGAAAAATAAGTGAGTTCTGGGCGCACACGATCGACATCAACCGACTGCAGCAATCGCAATCATACGTGACGCATTCGCTGCTGTCCGGTCGTGGCATTCACCTTATTTCGCGTTTATCGACTTCTTCGAGTATCGGCCACAGTAATCGAATGCGATGTTTTTCAACGACGTGTTCGTATGCTGAAATATCACGAGCTGACAATCGAGATACAATGACTCCTAAGGCTGTACCAATCTACATGTTACGGAGAAAACGAGGTAATTTCCTCTTCGAAAAGGCAAACTACCGATCGATTTGCGGACACTTTGCGGGACTTCAAGGCAATGATGGCTCTGTGATCGGGGCATATGTGCCGACTTACATATTATAGTTTAAAATTGCCAAAGAAAGAACTCACGAGAGTCGGTATCGATAGGCAATTGGGATCTCTTTGGTTTTTACGTCCCGACTGCCCGTTCGGACAAAATACTAAAATAACGAAAAATCATTTGTATATTAAAATCGGGAAATTTTATTTAATGACATAGGTGATGCCAATTCATTTATTAAACTCATTTTTCAACCGGATATTCTTAAAATTTTATTTAATTATTTTCTCAATTTTTAATAGCAATTATTACGAAAACATGTTTTCGTCAGGTTAATTGATTGTCGAAATTACATTAATAGGTCTCGAATTGTGTCACAAGTTTTATAAAACATTAGCACTTTGAACTTTGAAGGCTGTTTTGAGTGGAAAGAAAAAAAACTCAATCGCGTGACTAAAGTTAAAAGAGCAGTGATGTTTATAGACAGAATACACGACTTTCTGTTTCGTTTTTTATCGTCAATTTATAACATCGTGGAAAAAGCAATTATAAATATTAAATAAACCTGACAAATAGGTCTATTAAGCTGTACTGTGTATGTCACACAAACTCGGTAATGATTCTCGTCAAATTAGCAAAAAGAAAAGGATACTTCAAGGACAATAGCAACGATATTCCGTACTTCAAAGTATCCAATTATATCTCCATGAACTAAAAAGCATCGAATAATACAATGGCAACGAGATTATAAAAGAAAAAAATCGCTCATCGTTTGTCCAAATCGATCGAAAGGATATTTATACCGTCGAACGTAATTGCATCCAATTGATTTATCGCATAAAACTATGAGCGTGGAATCATCTTCGTGCAACTATTGCACGAAGCTAATTACGGAGTCTGGGTGAATCCTCCTCTATATCTCGGCAACGATCGTGTCGGTGATCTATTATCGTCGCGAATAATCTCAGTGGTTCGCGAGCGCGTGTTGAACCTTAGACGCGCGATTACCCGCGTGGAGGATCGAGCGCTCACGAAGCGCAAAGTGAATTATCCAATAATTTGTTCTTTTTTTTTAATATTTATTCTCTCGTCGCTCCGAGAAACAGTCGAGTTTTGGTATTAGTAGAGAAAACGATTCTGGACGATCGCGGAACATTCGCTGGATTATGAAACTTCTCGGAGAGTCGTCTCTCTCCTTCGAGTAGCGTTGGTGGAAAAAACTTCGAGTCACGAAGTCGTTTGATCTCGTTGCATGGCAAATGAATCTCCGAGAAGGCGCAGAGACGATAAGTTTTGCAGCGAAGCGGCTCTCCTCGGGCAAAAAAAAGAAAAAAAAAAAAAACGAGCAGCGATCGGAGATGAATTTATTATTAAAATCTTTTCACGATTCGCTTCAATAAATAGCTGATTCATTCGCCAGTGGGTCCAATTTGGCCGCGAGGCGTATAAAAATTCGCTTCTTTTTTCGTTCCGCAAGCAAAAGCATATCGCTATAACACCGCAAAACAAGCGATTATATCAATAATTCGATGGATTAAATGTAGTATAATACACGGCATCTCTCGCTGTATTCCGAACTCTCTCACTTTCGTATATCGGTGGGACTTTCGTTCGACGAGAGTGTCGCTGACCTTTCGTCGAAAGTATCGGAATAAACGCGATGTGTGTGCGCGCGGGCGCGCGTCGCGAGATGTCCCTCACTGAAAAACTCGCGATGTATCGATGAAGATCGCTCTTGCGAGTTAGTAGTCGATAGCCGGAGGAATTAGTAGCTTCGAGAGCCGGAGGGATAATCTTGGTACGACTTCTTCAAGCAAAGCAGTAAAGGTAGCGGTTCTTCCGACATAAATTTATTGTCACAATGATAATATTTCCGATCGCCTCGGGCTTCACAGATGACGGTACATCACAGAGTTTTTTTTATACTTCCTTTTTTTTTTACTTTTATTAAATACGGAAGATATAATTTCGACGAAGGAAGTTAGTAAAGTTTCGCTTCCTGTTTTCGATGTATTCGAGCCGCGAAAGAATTGCGAGGGTGATCGCGTGTGCGGTTCTGGAAGTTCGAACATCGAGAAGGAAGAAGATGAAGAAGAAAAGTAAAGACCTTGAGGACGAGCTTTCTCCTGAGTACGCGTTTCAGCCAATTATTCCGGGATAATACTTTTTTTTTTCTCCGCTCGTATTACTCGTACCGCCTACGTTAAACAACAATGTATGCTTTACCCGGGATACTTATTATAAATCAGTGGTACACGGTATTTCGTGCAGTATCGAGAATATCGGATTTCAGTACCATCACCACCACCACCACTATCGGTCCACTGTCGGTCCCTCTCAAAGGCTTAACGGCAACCAGCGACGGCGTATTCAGAGCGTTTTCTGTGCTCGAGTCTCTCTGCGGTCAACAGCGGTATGCCAAAGTCTCTGTGCCTCTCGTATTAAGGGCAACTGACAACCTTCCAGCAGCCGCACGAGTCACCTTACCGTGGGTACTTACATGTGTCCACGTAAGGCACAAGTAACCGAGTTGTTATAATACAATTTGTGGGCCCGAGCTGTGGACTTTCGAGAGTGTATAAACGCGGAGAACTCGCGCGCCCGCGCGCGAACGCGTTTGTTGAGACCAACTGACATTGAGTCGAAGAGCCCCCGAAGAGACAAGAGATATATACTTTATGTATGTACCATATCTCTTGGCCGGTGAATGGGTGCTCTTTTCTCCTCTTTCGGTTCGAGGTCGACGGGACCTATTGTCGAAACTCGCGTACAATAATGAGAAAAAAAATAATGAAACGGGAACAAGATTGTAAAACAACAAAAAAAACTCGGAGCCTCGTTCCGCATCGATTATCAATCTTTTTATCTTAGGTGGAACGGAATCCGATACTCTAATGGAGTGAATGTAAGAAATCTTGTATAGCCAATAGGTATCATCGAATTAACAGTGAGGAGGCGACGATTTCAGGTAAAAAAGTCTGATTTTTTTTTTTTTTTTTTGGTGGTAAAAAATTGTATCACTGAAACTAACCGACTTTCTGTTAGTGATACTGTAAAAAAATCCTCGAATTGAAATATTAAAGATTGTAGAATTAGGGTCAATTTTTTTTAATAGAAAAAAATTTGAAAATTATATTTATGGCCATTTTTTTTCCATGATGAGAATTTCGAATTTTTTCTATTTTTTTTTCGAACAAAAAAAAGAAAAAAATGAAACACGACTTTTGAGCTGAAATTGACGAACACCGATCTTAATGCCGGAAAGGAAACTTTAAAGCTATTTAACACCTCGGGACGAAGTGAAATGTCGTCACTGAATACTAAACCACTGGACAAATAATTACCTACTACTCGAAAAATAATTACCTCTCAACTTTTGAGGATTAATATATCTGTTTATGGTATTTCTTCCATGTTTTTTCGAGGTGAAACATTATTTCATAGTGAAAGGCTGCTTCACATTTGTGAGAGTGTTTTTTTTTTTTTTCGGAAAGTTAAAAATTGATTGGCGAACAGCAAATATCTGATTGATCCATAATTTGTATTTTAAATCTTCGGCGAAAATCGTATTATCATTGTTATTTTATTCGATACTTCGACAACGAGTCAGGAAGCAAACTTCGCAGCTCTTCGGGCGCAAAGAATCGAGACATTTGCCTATCGTCAGAAACGCGACGACGATCTCTACGACTCTCGAACTGTCAATATACGTGTTCTCTCGTCGAGAGCCCACCGAGAGTGAAGTACCGAAGAAATATCTTGGCAAAGATTTTTTTTTTTTTTTTTTTTTCAGCACGCGATCACGCCTACGGAGTTCTTCACGTAATTTCACGCATTGCGTGTGCTCACGTATAGATGTATAGATATAATGGGAAGGATCGGACAACGGAGCTCTCGATCTTCCTTGACCCAGAAGCTACCACGCGCGCGCGGTTCTGTATATTTCTCGATTCTTTCGTTCGTCGTTCCGTTGTAACAGGTGCAGAGGGATTCTATCCGGTTTCCCTCTCGATATTATAACACAGACAGAGAGAGGGAAAGTCGCCAGCGGTAGGAAACTCGTGCGGTAGCGCGCAACAATGAACAATGCCGCGAGGTCGATGATGGCAGACGCGTGTCATCTCCTCTCGCTATGGCGTTGTCCGATATGGTAATAGATATTCGAACGAGTCGTTGGCGCGTGTAACAGCAGTGAGATGGGAGTGGAACGATTATATGATAGAGAGTCTCGTCGACTGACGGCGTGCATATAAGTGGAAGCTAAACTAAGCATAGTATAGAGGTATATATGGATACTATCTTCATTAGATCGGATCTGATATAAGTAGGTAGCCTCTCGCAATAGGATATTATCAACATCGAGGCTACGAGCGGTCTACCGATTCGGATCTACTGAAAAATTATTAAAAGAAGTCAGAAAAAAAAACCTCAAGCTTCGCCGTTTTATCTCTCCGATGTTTGAGATCTGAAAAGTTATTATAAAGTCTCAAAACATAATTTTACAAAAATTAAATAACTCCCACTGAAAAATGAGTATAATAAACGAATTGCATTATTATTCATGAATTTATACTCAATCTTTGTAATTTTTTAAATAGAACAGTCCCTATCGATGTCAATGTCCCAAATTTTATCAAGCAATTTTTTGCCACCTTCTCGAGAAAATAGGGCGCAACGAAAATCATCTCGATCGGCTGATCACAGTGAAAAGAACAACTTCCTTCTTTTTTGCCCAATGGGCAGTCGAGGGTTAAAAAAGAAGCTAAAAAACGATCCTTTTACATTTCCGGTACCTTCAACGGCGTTCAAAACTTATTACGCAGGGCAAAAAACGATCTAACATCGTTCTATGATCTTTCGAATGCTTAAACATCATTCGAAAATGATTAAAAAAAAGTTACAAAAAGCTGACGCCTCTTTCTATAACCCCTATAGTAAGATCTGCTGAAAAGTTATTATAAAGAACCAAAGAAAGCTTAAACATCGTTTTATGACCTTTTCGGTGCTTATGCTCCGCTGAAAGGTTATTAAAACGCGCTATGTACAAAAAGCTCAAAACTCGTCCTGTGACCTTTTCAGCGCTTCAAGCTCCAGTGAAATATAATTATGCAGAACCATATAAAGATCGATCCGTTCTCCGGAAAAGTGATAGTTTACACACATTGGCGTTATTACAAGATTCCGTTGATCTTCAATGGAGTGTGACGGCGACGACGAGACAGGATCGCATAATATCTCAAGATTAACGAGCACCATATCGCCCCTTGACGATCATTTGGCGTTCGTCGAAATTATGCAATACCCCGCACTTTTACTCTCCTCCATTACCGTATACAAGTACAGTTAGTATATTTAGCGCACGTAACGTATATTCTCGGACGTGAGAGGGATAGAGGGGAAAAGGGGTGGATACTCGCGGGGATAAACTGCAGCGCTGCTACTACTACTACTACTACTACTACTACTACTACAACTACAACTATGTATCGGCGGAGTTGAAGGGGGGGAAAGAAATTCAGATCACGTTTCGCGATCGGAGCCCGGAGCCGCCGACGCCGCTCTGTAATTAAAAATCCGTAGCCGGTCCGTAGCACAGGACGATTATCGAATGTATACGGACGATGCATATGCCGAGTATATACATGCGAGAGAGCCTTTAGCCCGGAGTCGGGCCAAGTGAGCACGAAGTTGCAAGCTTTACAAGGCTCTTGGCAGGGTTCCGACTGGCCTACGACCTGCCGCACAACGACCGCCGACAACGATTGTCGTGATAAATTGTTGCGATCGAAGGAGCGAACGCGAAGATTTCACGATAAGAAAAAAAAAGGTTGCGGGCGAGAATCGCGGATGAAGGAACCGGAGGCACGATCGCTCCGCACAACCGAGAAAGAATAATGAACGAGTGGTGTATCCCGTCGTACGAGCCAACCGCGAGGCCTCTCTCTCTCTCTCTTTCTCTCTCTTTCTCTCTCTCTCTCCGTACCGAACAGTGCCGATGGCTATATTATTTATGGATTGGAGAACAACGGGACAACAGGTGAGAAACACAAATACAACGATAAATAGCCCGAGAGAATATGGAAATATAAAATTAAGGCTTTGAAGAGCAATTTTTGCATAAAGAATTCTCTAAAGTGAAAAAATGAAATATTATCTTGGATAATGGGTTGGAAAATATCGATTGAAATTCTCGATTATGTCTATCAATGCTCTGATGATTACATGCTGATTTTTTATGGTTTTATTTCTACGGTCGTTAAAACAATACGTTATGCGTTTAGATTTTCAAATTTCAACTCAATCTTTTTAAAAATGTAACTCATTTTTTTTTTATTTGAACTAAATTTTTAAAAAATTTTAACTCAATTTTTTATAAACCTTACATCAATTTTTTTCGATTATCTCTGTTTTACTACTTGCTGTGCAGACGTCGAACCTTAATAGACATATTGGTTATTTTCGATTTCTATTTATACATTCGTTCATTCTATCGGTTTCTCTAGAAAAAACGCTTGAAAATATTAATTTCCGGTCAATTAAAAACGCAATTAAAACGATGGTAAAATACACGTTGGTTTTTCGCAATGCTGAGATTGACTGTTACGGTTTAAAGGCCAAAGATCAACAAAAATAAAAATGACGATTATACAAAGTAAGGACAGAGATAAATAGAACGAGGATGCAACAAAGTAGTTAATCCAGACGGTGAATAATTCGTCGTGTTCTCGTGTCTCCGGGCGAGTGGGCCAAGACACCTGTTAAAGGATCACCCGGGCTGCTGTAGCACCGTTGCTCTCGTGTGGCACCGGATAAAAATCTCTCGTTATGTAAGAGACGGAGCCGGTCCGGCTCCCACGGCGAGTCCGGATAACTTTGGTATACCGTATAGGATACATAGTACACACGCGTGTACCCATACGTTCGCGCAGCGCCACCACCAATATCTTGCAACATTAACGCGTCTTGTAACATCGGCGTTAATTTCGTCGGTGAAATAGACAGAGGATAAATCGGTACTTGTGCGATCGGCGATAACTTTGAGAACTCTATTAGAATGAATAGTCAATGAATAAAAAGAAAAAAGAAGCGAAGATGCAAGTGTACGAGTGACTAACGCATCGGTGCAGCCTTCTCAATGTATACTTAAGAACTTCTTATTGCGCGTCCCAAAGTGCGTTGAGTTTCGCTTTCGAACTTGAATTCGCGTTGCATGCCACAGAACTGTTACGTTCGTTCGAGGAACGTTCTCGAGATCGTTCAACGGGCTTTAGCTTGAAGTATGTATGTCCAACGTTCTCGGGGGACACGCCTTGGACAACCCGTAACTGGGCCGCGACGTTTCTTTTTTTTTATTTTTTTTTTTTCGTGATTCTTTTTTTTTTTTTTTATATATATTATTATCGTCATTATTTTCGAGACGTGGCGCCTTGAGAATTTTCCACTATGGCAAACACGTAGACAGCTTAGAGTCCGCGAGAGGGTACAACGTTTTCGCGATGTTATTGTAGAGTCGCATTCCGAAGCGTATTTCATACCGTAAAACGATGATAGAAACTCGAGATGCCTTGATACGCTTTTATGGACTCGACTGGCACGTTTCCAAGAGTTTCCAATAACTGTTATGTGATTTGACAGTATATTGTTGTGTACAACGTAAATATGTTTGATGCCTAAACGCGAGAGAGGTGGAAAGTTGATTGAACGCCAATGGTTCAATGGCTTAATTATTAACATTTTATAACGTTGCTTTCGAATATTCCGCGCCCTTTAATTTTCCCGCGAATTTCCCTCACGGGGTTTGTGCTATTATATAGTTTCTTATTCGGTCACTTGTCGTCAATTTTTAGCCGCGACGGCGGCAAGAAAGCGTTTTATTTTTTGTTATATGCGAAAAAAATCGTATCGCTGATTCCATGCGATCGTTTCTTATTAACAGTTTTCTGATCACGTAAAAAAAATTCCCAGATTCGAACATTAATAATAGTGGGACACGTGTTACTTTTTTTAACAGAAAATTTATTTTAAATTGTATTTTAAAAAATAAAAATCGTTGCGTTCTCATATTCAAAGCTGAGATTTTTTTTTACAAAATCATAAGACACCGATACAAACAATTGATCGCATCGTACTTTTCATACGAATTTTGTTTATTGATAGGATAAAATAAATAATCTTCTTGACGAATTTTGATTTCTTTGCTTCACGTTTTTCTGTTTGCAAAGATCTGCTTATTTGAGTGAAAAAAACGTTAAGATCGAGTCAAAGCAATGAAAGATTGAAGAAAAAAAAAAAAAAGTAGAACGGTTACATAAACGTTGATTCGTTTTGCTCATCAATTACGATTTTTTCTGTCATTCGAATCATTTTTGTTTCGCTGCGTTAAAAAAAAATCTGCTCGCGTTAATTGCGATCGAATTCAATGATAAAAAGAACGGGAGAACGTGAAACGAAATCTAAACGAGATATAGAAAGGATAGAGCGACTAATTAAATTGAGAGACAATGTCAACGAGAAGTAGAAGGGATTTTACTGAAGGCTGTCTGAACTTAACTTGAACAACTCATCGTGGCCTTGTGTCGCTTGAGAATCTCTCTCTTCCATTTACTTAGTTACACGCTCCCTATCTCGCGGCGCGAGTACCCACTCTGTAATACCATTGTCCACGGTAATTCATAGCGATTAGATAAACTCGTTCGCGCAGAATAACAGAGGCAATAGGAAGGAAACAACAACACAGGAGAGAAAAAAAAATGAAAAGAATGATAAATGGAGCTATTCTTTTTGCACTTGCGATGAGTTAAGTTGTTTCGTTCACTTCATCGATCAGAAGTCGCCGGTTGAAGCGGCTCAGGACGATCAGTCGAACTCGACGCTCACGTGCTCGAGATGTGAGCAAAGCGCACGCTGCGGTGCAAATAGCGGTTCACGAACGCGTTTGCTCGACCGGCCGACCGTTCACTTATACCAATGGACCGAGCAGACACCACAGCCGGTTACGAGAACAGCCACCGTAGTCGTGATGCAATATTAATGTTGCACGTAAACCTAAATCCTTTCGGACGGCCCAGTCTGCTCTTTCTCGCGCGCATAAGTATACATGTATATACGTATGCGAGACTATCGTCATTTCTACATGACTTGAGCACGCGAACGGACTGAAATAATAATGCGATTTCGCGAATAGCATCGATCATCGGATTACACCATGCGAACGATTCGCGTTACACATGACGCGCGCGAAGAGATCGTTCGTCTCACGATGCGTCAGAAACACGTTTACGGCCGCGAAATCGCTAGTTCGCGAGATGATAGTCTTCACGGTTATTCGTATTATCGTGTAATTAAAGAGTTGTGTAGAGCGAAAGGGGAGAGATGACTTGCGTGGGTGAGCATTAAACGGAGCTGAGAATTCTTTGCGTGGAGTACTTACGGTAGATCGTTGGCAAATGCTCGCAATTATCACATGTTGAATACCGAAACCAGTCTTTCAGTACACCATTAAGTGTATATGTAGCAACTAAATTGCACTCCTATACTTCGAGATATATTATACTCGCCGATATAAATTTAAGTGACTGTTCTACTAATATCACATTCTTCTCTGTACTTTTCGTTATCCAAATCGGGCTGAATTATTGCCACATATATCAGTCATAATCGGCGTGTTGATACTTGCGTTTTTTTTTTTTTTCAACGATTGTATCCAAGTAGTATTTTTTTTTTTCGCATTTGGAAAAAGTTCGGAAAAAATCGAAATTGAATTGGAATCGAATTCAAAATTTTCTTCCATATTTTTTTTTTTTTTTTTTTTTCGAATTCGAATTTGTATTTGAATTTGGTATTATTATTATTAAGAAAAATGTTAGTTGACGAATTTATGTGCATCTGGTTTTTTCCGATGGTGTAGAAACGCCCTTGCGATTAGCCATTCGATATATCAATGTTTGTGGGTTTCGTACAACATCGACTGGAATGCCCTGCGATTACATAGCACGCTATTGTGTCTATACGTATAATATCCTACAACAGCGGAGAGTTGCATTGCGAACTCGATAGTTCCGCAGTCGCAAGGAGAATTTCACCTCTGTTCGTGCGGTTCAGTTACCTCAGCCTCGGATGTAATCTTTGCCGTCCGCAAAAACCAATCCTATACTGTTACTTTGCGCCCCGTTTCGAACCACCAAGACATTCCAGACTCCGTTGCGCTCCGAAACTTATTAATTAATTGTGAAATAATCGATTTTGTAATTTGCATCATACGAACGATTGTAATTGCGTGATTCATAGAGAGTTGTCGAACTACTTTTGGTGATCGCGTCGGCTAAAATGTATTCTAGTGTAATTATAGCTCGGAGCAATTATTGGATAGACACGCGTTAGTAGGCTCTGTATCCACTTCGGGATGATTGGGTGCCGATATGATGGCGATACAATAATTAATGATCCGCCGGACGAAGTTTCGCAATACCTCTACTTCGCGCGTATCTTATTCTGTGCGCGTTGTATGTGTTCCTCCATTCGGTAAATGGCTCTTCGAACTCGAGAAGGCCCCCGAGAGATATCTCGCGGAGATTGGGCGAGAAGGTGTCGGGCGTTCGCGCTCGCAAAATTCTCCGGGTAATTCCCCGGCCGTATCTCTCTCGACCGATGCAGAAACAATGTCCCCGGGGGCGACGAGCAGTCTGGAGCTCTGCGTTGATTCACGAGTTTTGTTATTTTCGAACGCCCATTAAATCGAGAGAGGTGCTCTTGGTCACGACTCTCGTTCACCACGCGCTTGTGCGACCATAGGTGGAATATACGATCGAATGATTTCCAATATATATATATTTGTTTTTTTTTTCAATTGGGGACGATCGCGGATACGTTCTATGATCGCGTCGCGGGTTACACCGGACTGTTGCATTTGCGGTATATACTTCGATACTTTCCCTGGATACGAGGAAATTTTCTCAGACAACCATCTATGGGTTCGCGACAACTGCAACCAAGAGACAGCGAAGTCGAGAGGCTCACCTCACAGACGGTGTGTGTGGTCCAAGTTGTCGATGGCAAAAAAGGAGTTATGCTCGACGGTTATACAATCGAGTGTCGGAGTGTCACGTTGGGATCGATCAACCTAACGTATACTTTGTTCTATCCGTCATACATCAACCGAACGCGAGACTAAGAACGTTTTTTTTACATTCAGGTTTATTTAACCCGTCAACATTTGTAAATGTTCAAGGGTTAAGTTTGAATGATAAGGATAGTGAGTTTTTTTCGGGATTATCAATCTGAAGAAAAATATTGAAAAAAAAAAGAAATCATTGATTTCCCCGTGAAAACATATATATATTGAAAATATATGCAAAAAAGTGAATTTTATTTTATTTTACGTATTACATATTTATTTCGGTGTGAATTTTTTATTTATTCAATTATTATTATTATTATCATTTTGTTTGTTTTCTACATGCGCCCGAATCATATTCACGCATATATCTCAAATAAGTTCATGGAGACTTCGATAAATTTAATTATTTTTCCACCGATCTTTCACGAATTAATAACTCATTTTCTCGCGTACTATGATTTGCACATTCGACGTAGAAAACTTTGACGCGGAAATTTTATTATCTCCATTCCCGCCAATCGCTCAATCACTCGGTTTATCGCTGCGTTACAGTGTTTCTAATGCGTTGCTTGAAGCCTCCAAGCTAAAAGTATATCGCCCGGGCTTCGGGCGTCTCGAAAGATTTTATTAAGCCCCCGCGAATGCTGTTTATCCGTATGATCGAAAAGTGTTCGCTTGCCGCTGCACGTCCCTACAGGCGCCTTTGGGTTATTCAATTCCCGATGAAAATTGTTCGACCTCGCTATATCATCGAAGCCTCCCTCCCTCTGTCCTACCTGTCTGGCTTCGCCACGCATTCTCGTCGTTCGCGCTCGTAAAACAGCCTCGACCTCGAATATATAAAACGCCACGCGTCGTTGAAAAAGACGACTGTAAAACATGCGTGAGAGACCTTGCTCCCGATTAGTGCACTATCTCCTATTATTCGACGTTCACGTAGGCCGCCAACCATTGCCCAAAGCAAGGGGAGCACGCAAATCGATTTGTGAATCAAGGGAATAATTCCCGTAGAGAAAGAGAGAAAGGATAATGATTATTTCGATTGAAACGGAAGTAAAATGAAACAAACAGCCGGGGGGAATAATCGATGGGTATATAACCCAAGTGAATTGTGCCGATATCGAAGGCTTCTCGAGCTGCGCAATCGCTAACGGCGAGTTACCACGATGCAGGATCGCGTATAGAAATTCTATTGCAGTCTGCGTGTCGACCCGGAGAGCTGCAAGTCTGAGTTCTCGTTCGTAAAAAAAAAGGTGCATTGCCGCCACGTTGATAAACCGGTCTATAGGATATTTTTTTTTTTCGGCTTACTCACGGGTTAGCGGGAGATCAGCAATTTTTCACGCGTCCCTCGACACGCTCGCTCGACTATGGCAAACTCGAGATGTAGGGGACAGCGAGGCAAAGCGGGCACGTGGCGCAACCGGGGTAAACGGGAAAACTGCTGAGAATTTTTTTTTTTTATTTCACATAACATTTGTCAAATAATGGAATAAGATTTTAGAAAGACGTTTGAAAAAAGTAAACATGAATTCAATTTGTATTATTTTCAAATTTTATTTCAATTTTTTTTAATACTTTACTAAATTTTTTTCAACCATTAACTTCGGTTTTGAAATTATTTCGAGTTTGTGTCCATTTTGCCCCGCTGACCCATATATATATATGCATCGCCACTTATTTTATCGAGTTATTTTGAAAGGTATAAGTGCAACAGTGTAAGAATTACAGAGGTAGTGGTGTTAGCAGCGCTGAATCTCGCGAGAAAGTAGATACGGAGCGTACTGAACGGACCGAGGAAGGCGAACTCTACGCCACGCGGTCCAGTTTGACTCTATTTTCCGTGCTGGCAGGGAGTCTGAGTCCCGACATGTTGGCTCGATTGTTAATCGAGCCAAATTGCTTTCCCTTCGATTTCCCATCTGGAATATTCACTCCACAGTCTGTGAGAATGATTATTCCGCTCGGAGCTATGTGTATCGTCAGCTGTAGGCGCTTATAACGATCCTCGCGCTCGTCGGAGAAACATATGTATCAGCGCTTCGACAGTAGCTCCGTACAGCTCGGCTTAATTATAATCGTCAGCTTATAAAGACGAAAGGGAAAATACTGTCTATTACTTTCGCGATAGCTTCGGTTATGTATATGGCAACTAAGAAAGTTTGCTTTGATATATGTGAAGAAACAAGGCGATTCGGTACGATCTTTGAAGACACATGTGTGTTAACTCTCGCGAGAGAGCTGATGCTTGATGGGTTTCTTCTGGCTGCAACGAAGAGATGACCCCCTCGGTACAGTGTCGAGGATCGAGGTCGATACCTCGTGTCGTGTCGCTCGATCTCCGATAACGTGTACGGGCGCCTTCGTGGCTACGATACGACGAGAGACTTCAAGTAGGAAACTCTACCTACACAATGCGCGGATAGAAAGTCGAGCCAGCAACCAGGGAGCATAAACACACGACCGATTTTTCCGTAAGTATCCGCGCGCGGTACCTACCGGGTTTCGCGTATGGTACGTTACAACTATACGACGACACTTCTTTGCTCTGCGTACAATGCCGAGACAAGAGACTCGATTCTCTTTTTCTTTCTCTTTCTCTCGGTGAACGAAGGTCTCTGTGCAACACACCCGGGTAACACACAGTTATGAGACTCCCTCGTTCTTCGATCGCAATGGAACGATCGGATTTCGCAACGTCCTGCGTGCTCAGGCACTCTTGAGATTTATCGTTGTTACTACAAATCGGTAGAGCGAACGACTCGCGCTATAATCGAACCGAGATTATTGGAACGAGTGTGAGAAAAGATTTTCATTCAAACTCCATTGACCTTAATGACCATTTTTGTTTATCACACTCTTCCGATGAAGACGGTAGACGTTAGGCGGTTCGGAATTCGAGTCAAGTGCTGGATTTTTTTTCTTAAAAATTATAACAAACAATGACATTATTTTTTTTTTACCGAAACGTACTTTTATTCGGTCTAAAAAAGAAAAAAATTGTGCGATTCTCACTCTTTCATTTGATCTAAAATTGCCGAATCCTCATACTCCTTTAACGAAAAATGAGATATTACTCGAAAAAAAAATGATCGAAAAACGTTGATAAATTTTTGAACACATGTATCCACCCTCTGATTATGTCGTACAAATTTGACGATGTTGTATCGAACCATTAAAAAATTAGTTATTTGAAGCCATTGTCGAGATCTGCATTGCGTTTCGAGGGATTAATTCCCTTATTGGTCAGACTGCCCGAAACGGTAACGAAATATACTTGAAATAAATCTCATCGAGGTTTCTCAACTATAGCTACTAAGAAGTCGTTGAATGCAAAAGTTTTTCTGCGTCTTTGAAAAGGGTTAATAAGATTGGAATTCGCATCGATCGAGAATCAATGAGGAAAATAGAGCCGTCGCTAACAAATATCGATGTACGAGCCGACACCGTCGACAAGTGGGATTTATACGAGTTAACAGTGGAAGTAGTTTGCCGGGTTAGTGGAAGTTGTCTATACTGTACGGCAAAAGCGGTAGCGGCGCGTTACAAGAGATACACGACAAGAAAAGGTCTCGTTGGATGCTGACACTCGGGCGGTGTATGTGCAACAGGCGTGGTGGCGAGATTCCTCCGTGTCTTTCTTATTACCTTTCCAATCCGTTCACCGTATCTACCTTCTGTCCCTCGTTATTTCCGTTCGGTCTTTCAGTTAAATTTTATAATTAGAAAACGAACCTTTCGAAAAAGCAACACAAGTTTTATTCGTTATCCACGAAAATCTTAAATTTTACACCGGTGCCGATGAAAAAAAGAATATATATATATTTCTATTTCATCGGAAAGTAAATCAGGTTTTCTTCTTCATTCACGTTTCGATCGTTGAGTCTGCGAACCTTGGCAATGAATAAACTCCGGTCGGAATTCCTCGCGGAGCGACGTACTCTTGACACACTCGTCTGCCTGAACTCGCATCGTTACCACTCGCTGTAGTACGATGGAGGAATTACAAAACCCGAGAGCGATGAAACCGTTGCGCGTCCTCGCATCGTCGAACGAGGAGGCTTCTCCTCCTTCGTGTCTCCGTCACTCTTCTCGGTTAGCGAATAGAAGCGAATACAACGCACATCAGACTCGTCCTCTGCACCGTCATCAGCGTTGTGTACGCTTCGCGGACTTGGCGAGGCGATTTTATATACGTGAGAGGATTTGGAATCTACACTCATCGCATACGTGCACATTATCATGGAGGAATCCTCCGCATTCTTGGCATTCACGAGAAACGAATTCTGCGACTGTATCACAGGCACCGGTTGACTTAGTTACATTCGTAAATTGATTCAATTTCAATCGCTTTTATAACTTTGTTTTTATTGGGGTTTTGTAGAATTTAAATGAATTATTTTATAATAGGGGCATTATATTTGAAGCGCTGAAAAGCAGCGTTGAAAAAAAAAGTTTGTTGATTAAATAAAATGGCCGAGCGAATGGTGCGAACGGTATATTTTACCATTTCCGATTCTTACGATTTTATAGATCACGAAACGTCGCAAGGGTTTTGATTTTGTTTCGATTTCATATAAAATTTTAAGGATTATAAATAAAATGGCAAATTTAAAATATGACGTTGACATTATTCATCCGACTGTTTAGTTGACTTAATCTTTTTTTTTTTTTTCAATATATGACTTTTCTGTTTCATTATTGCCGTCGACAATATTTTGCATACAAAATATTTATTAAAATACGTTTATTCGTGACGCACATATACTTTTTGGTGATACAGACCACCGAACCTCCTTAAAATGCGAGAGAGCGTTTAAAATGTAATTCATAGAGTATTTCTGAAATATACACTGTTGTATCTCAACGTTTACTGTACGTAAAACGGATGGAGGGTACAATGTTGAGTCGACAGTAATTGGAATTAGTTGAAAAATCTGTTTTGGTATTTGAAAAATATGGGAATTTCGGTCAGTCCGTTCAATTTTTGGGATGAATCAACGAACGAAAGAAAACACCGATAATTCACGATTCATTTGCGTACATCTATTCGGAAATCCCCAAGTGAATGCTAAGTCTCGTCTTTCTTATATATTGCAACGAGTAACAACGGAACCGTTGGCGAGAGAGAGACATTAGCGAAGTTGGTCGATTTGGCCATCTAGTGATCCATAAATACATCTCCAATGATTCTCTACAAGGTTGCCTACCAAACCGAAAACCGCGGCATTTTTTTACCGTTTCCTGGCGATCGGTCATTGACTTTAACACACCCACAGTACAATGCATCGCTATTTTACATTATTTCCATTTGAGCCAAAAATTCTTCGTAGACTTTAAGTATTCTTCATAGACTCAACGATTTCCTAAATAAATGTACCGTTGTATCTAAACATTAGTTGTACGTACGCAGGATGAAGGGTTCAATGTTGAATTTACCGTCATTAAAATAAGTTAACAAATATGTTTTGCTATTAGAAAAATATGGGAGTTCCGGTCAGTCTGTTCAATTTTTGGGATGAATGAACGGCCGAAAGAAAACATCAATTAATGTGGACATTCTACCATTCAGAAACCCCCCAAGTGAATGTCAACTCTCGTCTTTCTTATATATTGCAACGAGTATCAATAGAACCGATGGCGGGAGAGACTTTAGCGAAGTTGATCGCCTCGGCCATCTAGCGATCCATAAATGCATCTTAAACGCTTCCCTACAAGGTTACTAGCCAAATAAAACAACACCGCCGAATAGTACGACCGTTTCCTGGCGATCGATCATTGACTTTGACACACCCACAGTACAATGCATCGCTATTTTACATTATTTCCATTTGACCCAAAATTTTTTATAAATTACTTCTTCTGTCGTCTCGCGTCCTTTCACATCCGGTCGCCGATGCGGGTGTCTGAATTTTCGTACTAACATCGATTTCAAGCCCAAAGTTTCGCGCCAACTCTCGAGACAGAATAAATCGTCCATCGAGAAATTACCGCCCGAAAGATTCCACTGTATTCACGGTCAATAATTCTCACTATTTTGGCTGCTGCGCAGCACATTTTTGAATATTGATTATGTCCCCATTCGCGTGTCATTGATCCATCTGCCGCCGAAGGCGAATTAAACGAGTGTGGGCGACGAAAAATTGTGTCCTCACGATTCGAATGTTAAATGCATGTTTTTTTTTTTCCTTGTAATTATTATCGTGGAGCCTACGCGTCGATGAGTTCATTGGAGACGCGGCAGATGCGAGACACGATCAAGAGAAATATGCAGATTGAGCGGTGCGTCTCTCGTCTCGAATAAAGTCGCGGTGATCGGCTCGCGACAGACTGTTTATTCAATCCCTTTCTTTCGTTTCTCTTTCCACGTACTACATTACGATTATGCATATTGCTATAACGTCTTTTTTTTCGCACGAGTGTTCCATATATGATTTTCGAATACATTATACCGGATTAACCTCGCTGTATTATTATGATATCGAGACGAACTCTCGTCAGGGTCGCTGAACCCCGTTCGCTCGTCGTTTCTCAAAATAGAACTCATACCGACAGCTCTGATTCGTCTGTGTGATCATCTCGCCTACGCTCTTAATTCAATTCTTTAGCCCGCGATGCCACTTGCGAAACAATTTAATTCGCGCACGTGCCACGGTCGCGTATATATATCTTTCGCGGGCACACGATAATTCACTTTCATATTGTCACGCGAGTATAGCGAGAGACGAGAAATAATAATCCCGTGCACGAGCGCGAAATTTAGCACGAATCTCTTACTGTAACGATGGTCTGGTAAACAGCTTCAAAATATTTTCGATTGATAGAGATATGTATGTCAGCAGAAATTCGATTATGAACTTTTTTTTTTTTTTTCACATAAAATCTGAAGTATCACCACTTCTTTCACGATATCTTGATCTCATCTGATACCTATCTTTGTTCGATCGAAGTATGTCAGCGGTAGTTTGCTTAAAAGCAATTCTTTTTAATCATAAAATTGAAGTTTCATCGTTTCGTCAATAATTTATTGGCGACGATTTTATCTAAATTCGATCGAAGTATGCCAGCAAAAATTTGGTATGATTAAAAACCTCTTTTATTTTGTTAAATTATAACATTGAAGTTTCACCGATTCGTTAATTTATCGTCGATGATATCTGTATCTGAACGTATCTGAATAAGATGAAAGTATAGCGACACAAGAGTGATTAAAGTTTTACTTTTTTGCATAAAATTTAAGTATCATTGCTTCCTTTGGTTCACTATCGAGGCGTTTGTGCAAAACGTCCAATCGATCTACGATTTATTCTATCGCGAAAACATCGAAGTATACTTTAAAGATAAGCGGGCGCCGAAGTCTGATTGATCGATTGATGAATGATTTAAGATCCAACCGGATGACCCCTGCATCTACCAAATGAAGCATCTCTTGCTCCTCAAACGGAAAGCCATATAAAAAACGATAAAGAAATATCTCGTATAAGCTCCCGGAGGTCACGATCGCCTCTCATGACCGCGAAGAGTTTCCACTATATCGTCTTCCGATCGGGGAAGACGCGCGGCCGTGTCCGCTTTATTTCCATCAGCATCTCTCGGACACATCTCGCTTTCTCATTGTCAAGGCTATAACGCGAGGGAATCATCGACTACCGATGAGTCTCGGATTCTCCCAGCTGCCGAAGTCGACTTTGACTCTCCGTCGGCTCGATTCTTCCCAGCAACTACCGTTACGCGCGCGAAGAAAGTCCTAACTTCGCGCGTATTAGCCGAACGTATAGTCGAGACTCAGCCGAGTCTCTAGAGATCTCGTGCCCTCACTCGCTCGTGAGAAGTTAAAGAGGAAACGTCCGAAGACAGAGAAAGATAGGAAAAAAAAGACATTAACAGAGACTCGTCGCACTCACGTCGAGTCCAACAGTCGGCAGGACTAATGGGTCAATCTCTAGCCAATTAGCATCGTTTATTAATGACCGGGCGCCATGAGAGTCCTCGCTGCTCACTTTCGTCGCTGCGTTCAAGTTTTTAGCCTCCGGCTATTTCTGCAGGAAGATAAGCCCATCGGCGAGAAAGATGCGGTCGTTGTTAATACACCGATGCTTCCGCAAAAATTAGCCATTCAACGCATATGCGGAACTTTGCGATTTCTTTGCGATGGCATAACAAGAGGCAGAATCCACTGAATTCTCATGATTTCTATAGCGAGAATTATATTTTTGGAAATGTGTTCAATCCGTATAATTCCGTAGTAAATTTACTTAAAACAAAGACATTTCCTCTGGTGGTCCAACGTTATTTATTCATAACAAAGATACGATTCTTTATGAACAATTTTTTTAATCTATCCTATCTAAAAAAACTGATATTTCTCGACGATATATATTTTTTTCAACATCTTCAACCATATTTATTCTTAAAAAAAAAAAAAATTTTTTTTTGAACTTCACGGAACGATGAACTCCAAGTTCTCTTTCGCATGCGCCTGCAGCGTGAATAATACATTTTACTTGCACAACACACCGATAAATTGCGTATAAACTGCACACCTGTATTTATCGTGATAACGGGTTCCGTTGTACTATCTCCCACAGTTTCTCTACATAGTTCATGTCTATCGATATGGCGAGCCCCCCGCGATCGAGGTCGTTCGTGAGCACGAAGCAAAAGAGAGTAAACATCGAGAGAGAGTAGAAATAACAAGGATCGGCAACTCCGTAAATTTCTATAGTAATATTGCTACGGCGATCTTCGCGGATAGAACAGGCCGTTAAATGTCAAGATGAATGAGTGACCTCGCCCTCGATTGAGGACGCGCCCACGAGATCACGATGAATCGCGCGAAGCACACACAGCATCCAATAGTATTGTAACGGTTAGACAGCTGCTACTCGATATATCTACATTCAGTCTCGTTAAAGCCAACTATACTATATTCGCTTTATGCATCGAGCACATCGAGAAATCAAAGGTAAATACTCGAACGATTCATTACATCGTCATTCATTGACACAATGTAAATAAAAGAATTGAAGAAGAAATTACAATTACGAAAGTGAAAAAGAGTGAAAAGACGATCTTGAGAGAGAATGAAGGGAGTGTAAGAATAAACTAAGAGAGCTCTCTGTTTGTTAAA
This sequence comes from Buathra laborator, assembly GCA_934046635.1. Taxonomy (NCBI): domain Eukaryota; kingdom Metazoa; phylum Arthropoda; class Insecta; order Hymenoptera; family Ichneumonidae; genus Buathra; species Buathra laborator. The sequence continues at coordinate 18,739,213 of OW203892.1, forward strand.
GGTATTTCGTTTACGGTGAAACTACTCGGCGTAACGTTAACTTCCCCTCCTTCGAATACGGTGAGGTGCACACTGGGCGAACGTTTAAAGTTCCCGGTAACCCATTTACCTTAATTGTCTTATGATTGCACCTACGATAAAATCGCATAAGTAAAACGCCTCTCTATACGTACAACCGAGGTAATGGCAAGGAATACCAATCACTTTTCTCCCTCTCTCTCTCTCTCTCTCACACACTCGGTAAAACTCGATGTATTATCGACTATATGTAACGCGCGTACGATCGGGAAGAGTCCGCGGCGATTTTTCATCCGGGAGAGGGGAGGGGGATTGCACGCTGGAAGATCGCGTTCCTGGTTCCTCAAATGATTGAATAATAATTAATCCAATTATCCTGTCGCAGCGGTTATAATACCGTTTGGTTTATATTTATCGTGCTGCACGTTCGGCTACCGTGCGGAATGCGAGAGAACGAGACATTTTTCGGTTTTCGATCGAAGCGGTTTGAACTGAGAAACTGGAGTTATAAGTTGAAAAAAAAAAAAGAAAAAAAATGTATCGCAGAACAGAACAAGCCGGGAGTGAGCGGTGGTCGAGGCTGGTTTTGGTACAGGTAAAACATGCGGTTCGAGAAGAAGTATAAGGTACTTTATTTTCCTTACACGGGGAGACTTGGCGCATTCGAAGCATTTCTAACAGCGTTTGCTGAGCTGTTCGATGCTGTTTATCTCTAAGTTAACGCCCAAACGGCAGAGATAGAGAGAGAGCGAAAGAGAGGAAATTCTCATGGCCGCGAGAGAGTGTTGAAAACAAGAGGAGTGAAAACGAAATACTGCAATAACCAGGTGTCGCGTGGTATATTATTAACTCCAGTTTGCAGATTATAACATGAGTATCGTCCGGTAGTCCGAACGAAGTCCTTAAAACCCGAGAAATTATGAGCCGCCGACGTTTAGTTCGTTGAGTAGCTCGTGCTAAATTGACGGCTCTCACGGCCTTTAATTAATCAGCGCTCGTGAATCTTTGCGTACGAAGAGAAGAGCTTCGATGTATTAAAAAAAAAAAATGAAGGAAATAAAGAAGCAGACTACGACGACGTCGAAGGAACGTAAACACGATGAGAGGAACTACCGAGCTGTTGGTATTTAATCGATGGATTTTTTTTCTTTATTTTTTTTTTGTCAAATTTAATTAACAAGCGGATATTCCAGGTTACTGTCGTCGGATTTACGGATAGTCTGTACCGTTGATCGACCCTCCGGATCAATGAACTCGATTGAGTTGTTTCCGCAGGTAGATTGCAGGATACGAAAATTTCGCAGAGATTTCATCGACTCCGAAGCTTTTTTTTTTGTAACAAGGGTTCAACTTTATTCCCGAATTCGATGAAAATTGGTCTTTGGACATTAATTTTTCATCACCGTGTTCGTATATTTTATCGTGCGAAATAATTGCAATCTCTAACAAATCATTGCGTGTTAAATTTATCGACGAAAATTCATTTATTTTCTCTTTAATATGCACCAATCTTGATATTCTATAACTTTACCGTATACTTATACCGCATACACTCGATTCCACCTTTCTCCATCGTCTCGGGAATAACGAGCTTTCCACCTGCCATTCTCCGGCTGCGATTACCTTTCGCAACTCGCCTTCACCTTCGTCTTCGTCTTCTTCTTCTCCTCGTTCGCCTCCTCGTTAATCGAAGGGGGGAATCCTCGGGGAACGTAAATTCACTTGTGAGGAGGGGTCGGTTCGCGAATACCGCCGAAAATAGCGTTCGTCGGTGATGATTTACTCGCCGTCGATCGTAGATAACGAGGAGGAAGGAGAGACGAAACGCTCGTACGAGAAACTCCCCACCCTTTGGCATCCATGCCCTCGGGCAAGTCGTATTGCAGACCCAGCAGCATCGCGTAAAAACTTGCTACGAAAAACTTTCTTCCTTTCTTCTCGATCCCTCGGACTCTTTATTTGCGTTGTTGTTTTTTTTTAATTCAAACTCTTTTTTTTATTCCACGAAAGAGATATTACCGCATTCGACGCATCGCTCGCCGAGTCTCTGATTTGCATTCGCTGCTCGTAATATCCATGCAGATTCTCCGTTAGATCTTCGAATCGATTTTACGCATTTTCGCGTACCGAGACGAATAAATTTCTTACGTACTTCGTGGAAAACCGTAAGATTTATTCAACATCCAATATATATCGCAGTTCGCAACTCTTACGCGTCGCGAGTTCTCTCGATTTTTTAGTTTCGCTAGCGACGCGTGCGTAATGAAACTCGGTTTCCACACGTTGCGCTCTCAAACAACGCGGGACGGTAGCAGTTGAAAAAAAAAAAAAAAAAAAAATTGCGCAGTGCGAGAGCGTTTTCTGCTGTGACTTCTATTACACTTGGATATTTCTTTATTTCCGTGTATTCCGTCGACAACTATTCTGTCGTAACATTTTTTTTATACCTTTCCTTTACGAAAAAAAAAAAAAAAAAATCGTCTCCATCGACGGTTACCGCGGTCTTCGGGATGGCGTTGGCCTACTTATTTTTTCGGTTTTACGGGGGTTTATTATTGCTCCGGTTACCGAATCTCGAGAATTATTCTCGGCATCTCCGCTCGTATATTTAATGGCGGAATGTTTTACATCGGTAGAACCAGTCGCGAATATTTTCATTCATTCATACTTGCGTTAACTTTTTCTTTCACCGCTTCCTCGCGAGCTGTACGTGAGCGCGGGTTTTGCGCTCGTTCTCTCGTCGCTCGCAAGCTCGGTGACGACGATGACGACGGCGACGACGACCGTTATACCTAATAAAATGTGGTACACGAGGGTTCCGGTCCACTGTCCATTGAATCCATTCGTGGCTATGACTGGACCAGGCGAGATAGCCGACGGGCATAAACGTCGAGTCGCGAGAGTCCAACGACCAGGCCGTTAGGTAATAGCCAAATTTCACTTTCAATCAGTTAAATACGCGCGTGTAAGAAGTTGCCGGCCGAACGAGCCGATACCGCCGGTACGGTGGAACGATCGATTGGCAATTTCTGCGGTACAAAGTCCTATTCGATATAAATCGATAGTACTGTTATAACTCCAATAAAAAAGTAAAATAATCAGCAAACTTCCTGTGAATTGCGAAGTGATGTAACTGCTCTCCAAGGGTACAATGCCATTAATGGTGGTTTTTCTATTTCTATTGAGAGCCATTGAAGTTAAAACGATTGCTTTTTGATTGGTGCTTCGCGTTTGGTAAAAATACTATAATTATAAATTTGAGACAACAATAGCAGTTTTTCTCAAAGTTAATTTTATGTAATATGCACATTTTTTTCGGATATTTTCACCTTCTATCGGACTATAAGGTCACTTTGAGGACTCCGCGATTCCAGGCAGCAAAGCGTTTTTTTTTTTTTTTTTACAGGTGAAGAAAATTCTTATCTGTAATCCCATGCAATTAATTGTTGCTAACAGTGTTGTGAACGTATGAAAAAATCCGCAGGTGTGAATATTGACGATTGTAGATTGTAGTGAATATTGACGATTGTAGAAGAACTTTTAAATAAAATCAATTTTTTTAAATGATAGTAAAAAAAAAAAAAGAACTTTTTCCGCATATTGATATATTCGGACCCCGAATTTTCTTTACGTGATCAGGATGTCGGTACGGACAATTAATTGCATGAGATTTTTTATAAGATTTTTTTAACAATAACAAAAAATAAAACACGCATTTTGATTTTTTTTTATGGTTTTATTAGATGGTTATTATTTATTTATTAGATGGTTTTATTGTTTTTGCAACAATTTTTTTTCGTTACATCTATTTCTCCGTTATCCACATAATCGTCGTTTCGGTGACTTAAATATTTACCTCGCAAACAAAAAAAAAAACCCACGCAGCTCCGACTCTTTCACATAGAATTTAATGAGGAGCATCGGACACGGAGGCCCAACGATAAATATATGCAGTTTTTGCACGCACGACGGGCTCGTGAAAATCGTGAAAGCTCGTCGTATATATCATAGAAGTTTTACCACGTTAGATATATATATATAGCTACGTTTCACTTCCGGTAGAAAATCGAGAGCGACCACAAGGAGCAATCGCTGTCTCGGAGCAATCAGCTGAAACGTTTAGAGTCAACAGTGTTTCTTTTTTTTCTTCTTCTTCGTTCTTCCTTTCGTTGCTTTTGCTCGAGACGCGAGTCTTTACTATACGTGTATATTATCTCACGAGGATTCCAGCGTTGTTGTCGTTACAGTTCGCGTCGCGTTCGTAACAAGTGGCGAGCGTGGATTTCTCGGAAATTGGGTGTGGGACACTAGGAAGCTACGACGTTCGCAAGACGAAACAGAACGATGTGTCTGCACCATAGTAAAAAAAAAAAAAAAACTTCCCTGTCAAGCAGCTGAGAGTATAGTTCCAACGACAAGGATCTCTCGTGGGTCCCCAGCAAACGGCGTTCGAAAGTGAAATCGCTCCGGCGTAATCAGCTCGCGCTGACACTCCTGACGCTGATGTAGCTGCCGTTGCTGTTGCTGCTGGACTCTCGGTGTGTTGTCTTTGGCTTGGTGACGCGGTATCTCGCCAAAGAAACACATAATTTCGCCGGTATTCCCGGTTAAATGGGACCGAACGATTACACACGCGAGTTGCAGGCGTAGTTACGCATTTTCCCGATGTGCCTCTCTTGTCTCTTGTGCATCGCGTACATAGCGTGAGAACGGTCAGTGTTTGTCCCGCAAAACTAAGATTCTTTGAGGCATTTAGCAAAAAAAAAATATATATAATTGTCGTTTTTCCAACGATTCTTCTCTCGAAATCCGGAAAAAGAACAAATAGTCCCCTCAAATCGGGCGCCGTTTCGATGAATAATTAATATTTCAACAAAAATTTGATTACACTATTTATGATTAATATTAATATTGATCAATATAATTAATTTTTTAAACTGATTATGAATTTTTTTATTTAATTTTTTTTTTTTCTTCATGTTTTCAGAGAGCAATATCTCTTCAACGTCTTCGAGGTGATAGTCTCAACGCTGGAGTCGAAGCTTCAGCGTATAGAGAATTTAGACAAAGCCGTGGAGCATCTTATGCGACGCGTTGAGGCGCTGGATTCGCGTGTAAACGATAACATCGACAAAACCGACGCCGTTATCACGAAACTACGAACATTGGATCTCAAGCTATTTCACGCGCAACCCCCACTTCCGCAGGATATCGTGCACCAGCAGCAGAGAATGGCTGAGAGTAGGAGCGGAAGCAGCGATGAAGGTAAAAACAATTACATATTGTATATCTAACATTATACCGATGGTACTTCGAGATATTGAGATTTTTTGCAATTAATCTCCCACCGGACGAGGTAACCTCGGGATACAATTTTAATTGTAGGATTCTAATTTTTTTTTTTTTCATGGCGTAATTTTTTTCGCACGATTTCAGTTCCGATAATAAGATTGATACACAACGACGGTCCGTCGCCCGAGGATCTCGGCGAGAAGCTCGTATCGCTCGATCAGAAGGTCTCCGACATCGACAACAAACTCGTGAGCTTAAAGAATCAGTTGGACAACAATTTTTTGCCGAGCGACGATATAAATGCCGAAGCGAGCGAGAAAAAGCCCGTTAGCATGAACGTTGTCGAGATCACTAAGGCAATGAGTAACGAGGTGATGAATCACGTTACGATTGAAATTGACAATTTGCGACAACAGACCGGAAACATGGATAGGAAGTTACAATTTCACCTGAATCTCGTGTCCGATACACTCGGAGCTGTTTATACGCTCACGAAAGATATTCACGACGCAGTGGTCGACAAGAGTCTGGTAACAGCGATAAATTCGACTTTAACTACGACACCGACACCCCCAATGACAAGTAAGATCGATCGGCTCGTCGAGAAGATGCATCCGATGCTCACAGTCTCCGAGAAGATGGACGAAGTTTGGAACGTTGTTGTGAGTCATCAAACATTATTTTTGCTTTTTTTTAATTCCTTTTTGTTTTCTTAACAATTCAACTAGTAGTTTTCCATATTACGGGAATGCGTCGATGATTTATGCATTACGTCAGTTCGATAGTTCGCAGCCGTTAGAACGTTTAGAATGCGACAAGCCGAGTAGGTGTCGGAGTTATTACGTACGCGGTCTCTTGGAATCGGAATATGTCGGAGCTTTGCTCGTACAGATTGATTCAGAATTCAACCCTTTCGATCATTCGATTAATTTATTATTCATTTTTTAAGAGGTTGAAATATTTTCGAAATCATTAGCAAAAAAGAATCTATTCAAAATTTTGGGCCAAAAAAAGATTTTGGTCATACAAATCGATAAACTTCGCGACGAGACACCGTCCAATCTCTTTATTATAAGATTACAAAAAAAAATATTAACTACTAAACCGAACCGCGTTTGACTGCGAATCTTCGATTAATCGATCTCAATGAAGATTAATTACACAAAAATCATTTTTTAATAACGATATTTTAATTCCGATTTTTATTTTAACGAAATAACAACGAGAAAGTCATAACGAAAAGAGCATTTATGTTAAATCGGATTGCAATATCGCGAGGGATGTTTCGATTATGCATTACCCTGTAGTTCTATACCCTGCATTCTCCGATTGTCCAGATACGATTAGAGAACGTATATACCTGGCCTACGTACTTCCTTTCATTAGAATGGCGCGCGACTCCGAGATTGTTCACGACCACTCCACTTTGCCGGGCGTAACGCGATATTAGAATAACTCCTGTATATCGTGTCCCTGAAATCAATCTCCGGCGTATAAATATACCGTACAATACGATAAATCGACTGTGCAGTAATGCCGGTATCCCTTCACCGACGAGATTTAATTGTTTTTTTTCTCTCTTTCGTTTTCCTTCGTCCCTTGGCCTCCGTCTCGCAGGTTGGAACAAAGAGTTCGGTCGATTATCTACTGCCGAAATCAGACGAGCTGCTGACGCAGACACAGCGACAGGAACGAGCTATCAACGAGGTACATGCCGATCTCCGAACGAAAACTAACAAGATAATACAGAATCTCGAGGGCGTTGAGAGCCGCTTGAAGAAACAGGAGGACGACGTTGCAACTCTCGCGCAAAGGCCCATCCCCGCTGAACTTCTTCTCGATCCCACGATCGATCGGCTCGTCGAATACGATCCTACCAGGTCGGTCAATTGCTCTTCGAGCATCGATAATTAATTCATTATTATTATTATTATTATTATTATTATTGTGATTCTGCAGAAGCTGAAGCGTACTGAACGAATTTTTTTTTTTTTTCTTTTCGCTCCCTCAGGTTCGTCGGAGTGACAGACGACTTTGCAACCGAAACACCACCAACTATAATAACGTCGACGGTAGCACCGGTGCCAACGTCATCGTCCAGCACATCGACTGGATCGGCTTCGAATACACCACCGGCAACGAGTCCAATGAGTCCTTCGTCATCCTCGAGCTCACTGAGATCGACGACCAGAAATCGCGGAGTCATATTCCCGAGTGTGAAGAATAAACCGGCACTTGCGAACTCAACCTTCGCCACCGACCTTCTACTTAACTACAAAGACGTCAAAGTGAGTAGTAGCGAAATTTTTAACGCATTTTTCCACGGATGCCGAGAGATATTTTTAATTAATTTGAATAAAATTGGTAGGCAGTTCGATGAAACGAAAAAAAAATTGTTATACCTTAATTATGGCAGAGAACGTAATATTGGCTCGTAGTATTCATTGGATTTGAAAGAAAATGCATTGAGAAGCTCATTCGAAAATTCAAATTTTATATCCTTGGATTTTTTTTTTTTTTTTTAACAAAAATGACGGTTTTTTTTTATAAAAAAATAAAATGTATTCTAAGTGAAACCGATTTCGGAGGGTTTCGGAGAAAAGATAACTCGAGACACTCAATGAAATCGTCTCGTAAAATGTTGTCGCTGAAGAGTTTTTTTCCAGCGTGATATACAGCATCGATACGAATGACTCGCGGCACGCCGGAAAACCGCGAGTTGTATTTTATCTCTTCGAAACACGCGCTGTTGTGGTCACGCGTAGAGTTATCGCGATTCTCTCCTGTGAAAAAAAAATCTCGAGACAAGTTCTCTAACGATTTTCTATTTCTTGTTTTTTTTTTTCATGCGTTCCATTAAATTTTATCGCGCGTACGAGAGACCGTTTTGCGGTGAGATAATTCAATTTATTGGTCTGCGGTTATGCGGAACCGCGTGATGATGAGCATTACAAAAGGATCGAACGAAATGAAAAGAAAGCAGCGTAGCGAACAGTTTCGCAAAATTTCTCGTTCCCGCGTGATATTTTTCCCCGTCTCACTCGTCTCAATTAACTGTGACACGAATGCGTCCGTGCGTGCTGTACCGCCCACACCCCCGTTCGGGCCCTCGCGCGGCGCTATCGGACTAATGACGAATTTATAACGCGGTGCGATCGCGCATGCCAATGCCGCGTTCGCATTCGATCGCGTTTGGCAGACGGCGAACAGCGGAACCGGCATAAGACGCGCATCGTTTTCGATCGGATTGGCAAATAACGAGAGAAAACACAACATGAAAGGATCCCGCGCCCGTCCGATCGGCTTCCCCCTCGATCGTTGTCGTCCTTACCACATAAATACACGCTGCCCTACAATTTTTTTCCTCAACACTGCTTATGTACTCCTATAAACTCTTCCTCTTCGCAGCTTCCGAAGACATTAAAAAAAATCTTTTTCCCTCAACAATATATCTTTTCAAAGTAAAACATTTATCGCTTCGCTCCATAAAATACACAATTTAAACCATAAAAATTACCTTCCCCGTTGCGTTTATATTAAGCATAAAACAAAACCTTTATTTACGACGAATAAAGCAATTTTTTCGCAAATTTATTTTATCGAATTCGAGAGCACGCATATGAATAATAATAAATTAAATAACAAAAAAAATTACATTTGCAATACGCATCTATGGATGTGTGCATCGTATTAAAAAAAAAATCTGTGCGAACGCTCTCGGAAAAAAAAAAAAAAAATACGAAAAAATCGGGCAGCGTTATAAATCATCGCTCGAGTGAAATCAAACTCGATATTAAATTGCCGGTGGACGTAATCCGGGTGGTCCCCTGGCGAGTACCATGGGGTTCTCGTTTTTTTTTATTATTATTTTTTTTCGGGTGCGCGAGAGACACACGCAAGAAGGAAGAAGACTGCGGCGAACCGTGTCAGACTTCCACAGGCGCGTTACCGAGATGCATCATATTCGAGGCGCAATTAAAATTGTCGTTTGTCTGTGAAGATATCCTCTGTGAAAATGCTCCGGCAGCTCGAGCACCGCTCCGATCGAATCAAAATCGAAGATCGGCGACGCAAATAATTGACAGAGGAAAAAAAGAAAATAAAAGTAAAATGAATAACGGAGACACGCGTTGTGTGGGTTCCGTACGGTGAAAGAGGTGAGTCGAGGGTTTCGTAGAGAAAGTATTGTAGAGCATACAAAGTTGGAGCGTGAATCGTTATTCTGCACTCTCATTCTCGGTAATCTCACTCATTAACTGTGTTAACTCGCTGACTCGAGTGGTTTAACGCTGCCGCGGAATGCCCGCGGGGGGGACACTCAATTACGGTTAAACCTCTTGTGTTCTCGCGGGAGGGTTAATATGGATACGCATCGAAGATATATCTACATTGTTGCTCCGCCTGTGCAAATTTTCCTTTTTTTCAACGTATGTTTCCGCATTCGTAACCGATAAGCCGTAATGGGAGACAGTAAAGGCTACTGAAGAGGGCAAGAAACGAAGGCTTTTAAAGTTTACAACGATATAAAGTTTGCGTGGAGAGCCCAAAGGAGACGAAGGGATCGCGATAGTACGAGAACGATGCGCTTTTACCAACATAGCGGGCAACGATAGAGAAAAAGAAATATAATGAGGGTATTATAAAGAAATGTTATAACTGTGAGGAGTTCCTTAGACAGCTAATTGCACAGGCGCCGTCCCTTCTCTCGATTCATCGTGCGCAACGAAACGATGCATGTGCAACGTGTGTTACGGAGCTCGTCGTTATTGCAAGTTCCATGAAACGAATAATTATCTCGAAAATGAATAGAAAAGAATAACTAATAATTAGTACGCAAAAATTATTTGCATTATTGAATGATTAGAGAAGTTTGAATGCCTATCTGTAATTATACCGAACGAGCGAAGCAGATCCGCTTCGTTGCTTTTATTATTTTAATGATAAAATATTTTGATAATTGAAGCGAATTTCGTTAAGCGAACGGATCATTAATGAATTCTATTCGATAGCAACCATCTCTAAGTCCTGCAATCATATATTGTACCCCTATAGAAATAAACTAAGTGACCGAACATATAAAAAATATTTTTTATATATGTATGTATATATCGTATACACATATTATATGTTCTAAATAATATATATGAATTATATATTTTGGGGTAAAAATTCGATATCTTATATATATGTATATTTCGGTAAATAGTTAATTTTCATGGGGCTATATATATCTATGAAACAATAATAATTGAATAGCTTGAAAACTGTAATGAATTCTCATCCGATTAATTATTCGAATAAATAAATTATTTGAATAATATATATTTAATTTCGAATAATGGCCAACTTCGGGATGTGCGTCAAAACGATTCAGTAGAAATTTCGCCCGAGGATAATCGTCGAATTTATTAGTGTCTCGATACGAAAAATTGATATTACTTCCGTGACCTACTCGCCACGAGTTCGGGTCATATTATTATTTTTTTTTATCTATGTTCGATGATGTTTTCGCTCTCGAAATAATCGAAACGAGAAATAAAACAGTAGTGAGTTTGTATTGCCAGGAATTGGCGAGAAATTTATTTGATTCGGATAGAAATATTTGAATTAAAGGAAAAAAAGTGTTTCGCGAGCCGATAGAAACGCTTTTTTTTTTTTTCTTTCGAGAACGCGGAAAAGACACGTTCTAATAGTAACTTTTATTATATGTGTGCGGCGCGGGACAACAGGGAAGGCAGCAACGAAACGACGTACTCGATCTACGCCCCTCGCGAATTAATTTTCTCCTCTTTCGCTGTCAGGTCGCGGTGCGGCAAACACAGTACCGGCTATATTCAACCACTCGGGTCTTATACTACTTCTCCGTCGCTTTAATTATGACCACGCCACTTTATATGGTAATGGATCACAATTACCGACCATAAAGGTGAATGATTATCGTTTCCCATCCCTCTACTTTTTTTTTTCCTCCCTTTCTCTCGCTCGTTCTCTCGCCTATATTTCGATCCTTCGCGATCTTCGCTCTGCTAAGTACCACCGTTCAATTTAATATTCGTCGATGTGCCGTTTTCACTTTATTTCATCTGACCGCGCGAGCCATACATCGAAGCATCAATCGAATCTTCTACTCTCTCTCTACTCTGTCGTAAGAATTACCGATATTATACTAATATATTTGATTGTTGATTTTTTTGCTTTTTTTTTTTATCGCAGGGATACTCGTGCGTCGATCTACTTAACGCCGGAATGCGGGACAGCGGAGTTTATTATCTGCAAATTCGCGGCACTACCTATTGGTTCCTCAAAGTCTTTTGCGAGCAAGAAATCGCTGAAGGAGGTTGGACGGTAAGTTTTAGCTATTTTATAATCAAATTATCGGGAGCCCAATGTTATAAAAAATTCATTCATCGATTATTAATCATTTACCACAGATCGTTAAATTCTGATGCATTTAAAAAAAAATACGATACAATGTTTAAAAATATGTATCACTTCCACGGAATTTTCACGTATTTTTCCGAATTTTTATTTCATTTTTCTTTCTATCTCCGATTCACAGATTTTTTTCTATTCAATTTTTTTAATCTTCAAATGCTTCAGTTCTGAAATTATAGGTCGAAAAGCTTGTTTTTTTTTTAATGAGAAAAAAAAGTATTATGAAAACCCCATGCGATTGATTGTTTGTATTACTGTGCGGACGTAACAAAAAAAAATACAATTCTCTTGCAATCTTCAATATTTGAATCCGAGAATTTCGTTACATGACCGGAACACTGTTTCCAAAAATCAATCGCATGGAATTAGTTCGCGATTTCTTTTTCACTTATAAAAAAAAACGCGCTGAAATTACCGAATCTTTTCTCCAACCATTTATAATGGAATCAAATTTTACATCGAATTCGTTACAATTACGTAGCTACTTTCTCGCGTCGAACAAGTCGTTCAGTGTGTCAATGACTCGAACATCGCTACCTCATTATCCAACAGATCGAATCTCCATTGTTAACATCGAGAAACGTGTCTCGCGATCTCGTCGCGGCAACGATAGCATTGTATATATATTCCTTCAACAGCGATCATTCCCACGATGTTAACACGCTGTATATCTATACACTGTGTATCTATATCTCGTACTAAATTTCATCGTACTTTCGATCACGTACCGTCGTTTAATGGACCGCGAAAAGATCCAATTGGAGAGTGTGAACAACCGATGATAGACTCGAGTCATCGTGCCTCTCGCATTCCTTTCGTCTCTAACGCGTCCCGAGGCCACTCCGTTTGGTCATATCAGAGCGCAAAGACATTATCCAGTCCGGAAAGATCTCTTAGTTCGGGATAAGAAAATATATATATATACAGAACGACAAACGACTCGCGTGTGCGGTCGACAAAATCCCGTCACGAAGGAGTTTTCGTTGCAGAACTAAGACGATAATTCCGTAAGACTCGGAAAAGCAGTCAAACGTCGTTTCGTTTCGGAAGAACGATGAAAAGACGAGAAAAAAAAAAATAATGAAAAATAAAAAGGCGTTGGGCGAAGAATGCGACAATTATCGTGGATAATAGAAGGTAAAAACGGTATACCGTGCTTACCTCGCGTTTCAGATATATATATATATATAGAAAAATAAAGTACGCGGCAGCTATAAAATCGCGTAAGTCGCGAATTCCCCTACTCTTCAAAAAAATACCTTATTTTTTTTGTATATATAACGGGAATAACGTTACGGTAATACAGCTCGACAAGTAACTTTGTAAAAACCCGCGATATATTGCTCTACGCTTTCACCCCGTTCACGCGAGTTGCCGTGGTCGACCTATCGTTCGTTAAACCGTTATTACGTTGACGCGCCGGAAGTGCATTGCGCGCGAAGAGGTGTCGCTGAGAGTCCGAAATAATGATGAGTAGAGTACGAGTCCTTCACGCGGTGGAGAATTTTTTTTTTTTTTTTTTTTTACTGCCAAAGTGCAGCGTGCATGCGTCTGGTAAGACAAACGTTGCGGAACATATCGAGGCGTTCTTTTAAAGTACGCGTATTATGAGACAGCGGATAAAACTTGAGTACACCGGGTAATCGCGATGTCCGCGAGACACTCGCGTTGTGTTGCCGACAGCACTTTACTCAACGCGATTTCTGTAGGCGTCGCTTACACGACCGTCAAGATCTTTCAGCGCAGGATACAATCCGAGAGTTAGTACATCGCCGACATAAATCAGCTATCATCCGTGCGCTTTACACGGCATAACACTTCCGAGAGTAGTTATGTACCTCCTGCTGCACCCGGGACTTACAGCTGCGCAAACTTTCAGCAAAACCAGCGTTCGTCGAACAGAACACAACGAACACGACGATTGCTGAGAATAAACGCCCGAGAACTCGGTTGGCAAAAAGTCGTTATGACGCGAATACGCATTTTGCCCGACGGGGCTTTGCCGGATAACGGAAAAGCCGGGGTGGCAACGAGCTGCGGCCTCCCAACGTTGTTTCGAAAAAAAAAATAGTTACTACATAGTTGTAGTCCGTTTGGCCGCAGGGGAATTGGAGACACCGAGAACGGAAAAAGAATAGCAAGCTATATCGCTCGCTTTCGAGATCGTTCTATGATTCCGTTTTCCTATTTCGAGCACTTCGACAATTATCTCGTAATCGTTGCAATCGGTTTTTTTTTTTTTTTTTTCATCTGTATCGTAACTTTCGCAACGGAACTTTCTGGCAACGTGTTTCGACAAAATTCGATGTTTTTTTTATAAATAGCAAGCTATCGGGAGATCGGTGGGATTTTTAAATAAATTATCGATTCATCGTTGGCTATCGATCAGAATCGTTGGTTATGATTTCTCGAGCGGCACGTGCCATTAGGATCGACCTGGAATCACATTAGTCTTAAACTTCGTACGTACAGATATTTTTGTATCTGTGTATTTATGGATATGTGTTGTATATATGAGTTTTGTAGCTCTATGAAACGAGATCACGCGGTTCTGACGGTGAAAGGATATTGCATTCTATAGAATGCCAAACGAGGACTCTCAATCCTCGTCCAGTTTTGCATGGCAACCGCTCCGGCGTAGTCACCTCCCCCCCTCCCCCCGCATCCTGATTGCTTTGGCCAATATTCCTGGGCATTCGTGATCTTAGATTCATTTTACTTTTTCTTTCTTACATTTATTTCATTCTCTCCTTCAATCCGTACTTACAGGTAATACAGAGACGCGACGACTTTGGCGAACCGAGAGAAAATTTCAACAGAGATTGGGCCGATTACAAGAACGGCTTTGGCGATCCGGCCAGAGAATTTTGGCTCGGAAACGAGAACATTTATATGCTGACCAACAATGAGGATTACTCGCTGCGAGTGGAGCTCGAAGATTTTGAGGGAAACAAAAGGTAATTTCTTTTTTTCATTGAATAATTTTTCGAGATGAACATTTTTTTTAATTATGAAAATCAGATATACATATCATTTCCTCATTTTATTTTTAACGCCGTTTACAAAGCTCCTATATAAGTAACTCAATCAAATTTGACTTTTTCACGGAAAAAGCTTTGTACACAACGTGAAAAAGTAAAATTACGAAATGATATGGAAATCCGATTTGCGTCTTTTTGTTAAGACAGTTTAATCCCAAATGCGAACGCAAAAACCAATACCGTTCCAATATAAAAACAGGTAAACCGACATTTGAAAAAAAAAAAAAAAAAAAATTTAAGTCCGCGAAAAATCTTAATTATACAAATTTCAACAAAAATTGAATCGACCAATGAAAATAGACGTCTTGTAAATTTTCTCATAAATTTCAGCTTAATTCAAAGAGTTATATTAGAGATATGTATTTTTCGAACTCGTCACACATAAGTTAAGTAATAAATTTTTCGATAAGTTTTTTCGATTGTTCGGAGTGTTCTGAATACATTTTTACGAAAATCTCGAAAAAAATATTTTCGTGTAAGCAAAGCTTCGTAAATGAAGAAGCATAAGTATTACTTTGCGAAAAGAATGAAAACAAAGGGAAAAATTCTCAAAAGTATGCATCGACCCTTCGATGACGTCACCAAAATCTTGCAATGATTCGTCGAGTAATTTTCGAGGTAATTTCGAAAATGAGTCAAAGAGTCAATATAACTGATTGACTCAAAATGAATGAAAATTTGTTTTTACCAGCAAAAAAATATTCCATGACTCACCGGTGTCTCACATAACAGTCAACCCTTTCTATTTCCTCTTCACTCAATTCTTTGAATTCCTTGAAAAACCAATACATTGTTATGCACGTGCCATATGGCATCAATGCCACTCCAATGGGTTAATAGATTTCAACTGGAAATTTATCTATCCTCGCGTTTCTTCGATCTAATCTAACGTCGGCAACGTGCAACAATCGTGTCTCCATCGCGAAACCCTCCGACACTTGCTACCATTCGTTTTCTCGTTAACCCGTCCGACACGCAACGATAGTTGATTTTTCTCGTGATTCCGCGACTCTGTAAAACCGCGCCGCTCAGCTTCTTCTTCTTCATTCCACGATCCCAAGTTGATGGTTCTCCTCTCCGCGAGATATCAATTACCGCGGTGATCGCGAGAGGATCGAGGAGACTTCTCTCTCTCTTTCTCTCCCATCGGACAACCACCGGGCGTCGTGCATAGCACAGTCGACTCGGCGTGGAATGAAGTTGCGCCAGAAGGAGAGCGTGCAACTCTAAACCGTACGAACTATTATACCACCGCGAAACAGCTCCCGATACTCGCTTTTGCTGCTATAAAAATTTTATCCGTGTGGATTCGCGCGGGAGCGCGTTAACTGCACGTACACGAATACAGGTGTATCGCCAGAGACAAGTGCCACCGGCATTGCCGACGATCGTTTTATATCGCGTACAGAGCGTTACAAGAAAATGTACACGAGCCCTTGTATACCTTTCTCAAGGAGCAGCAAACGTCGCGTCTTCTCCCCGAGAACGTGTCCGTTAACACACTCGCGATTTATACACATATATATCTCTATATATATTGCACATTGCAGAAAAATAGCTATAGATATCTATCTATATTCTCGACGACTGGATCATCTTCCTTTCGTTCGCGATTTCTTGTTGCGAAATTTCCGAGACTTCTAACCACGTGCTATTATCTCGAGAGCGGCTCCGTTTTGTTAAGGCTTATTATTGCGAAATAATAAACGAGCGGGAATCATAACCGCAAATATCGCGTCATTTCAATATTATACTACTTTTACTACTTTTACTATTACAATTATCATGTTGATTGAGTTTGTGATTTTTTTTTTTTTTTTTTTTTCGTTATTTTAGATACGCCCAATACGCGCATTTCAAAATTTACTCGGAAGGCGAGTATTACAAACTTGAGATCGACGGATACGAGGGAAACGCCGGTGATTCGTTGAACGACCCGTGGTACGGATCGAACAACAGCCCCTTCTCGACATACAATCGGTGAGTATTTTTTTTTTTTTTTTTCGATGTATATAGCAGTAGTCGTTATGTATATATAAAGTATTATATACAGTGCATAATAGTTGTATGTAAAAATAATTTAATTGAGTCGTTCGCCTCCAGCGCTCACGAACATTCAATTAAAAATCGCGATACCTCTATATAATGTATAAAAGTAACACTTGTGTTGCATGTATATATATATGTATGTCGATATAGTTGAAAAACTTTGTCGGGTAACTCAGCGCCGAATAAACCGGACGGTCTCGCCGTCTCCGCTGCTACCTGTCCCGGAAATGACGCGATGTTCCACGGAGTTCGAGACACTCAGTTGCGTAACAAAGAAAGTCGAGTGAAACGTGACGAATCACGAAACGATGAGGGAACAAAAAAATATATAGAACGATTTAAAAAGCAGCAAAAAAAAAACTTTTGAGAGAATTCGACTGTAGAATTTGTGTATATGGAGCCGGGCGCACGGCGTTTGTAACTAAATTGGAAATTTGTGCAAAGACCGTTCCCACTGTTTTGAGGTCGAAATTCAACGACGATGACTCGTAGCACAATTTTTTTTTTTTCTATAGTTTTAACGAAAAGAAAAATAAATGAATTTTTTTTTGTTTTGTTTTCAGGGACAACGACAGGTCGTCCCTGAATTGTGCATCGATGCTGAAGGGAGGATGGTGGTGGAAGTCATGCGGACGCGGATTGAACGGACTCTACTTGAACGACCCTCAGGATCTCACCGCCCGACAAGGTGCGTCGATCTTCGATGAGATTTATCGTAACAACTCGTATAATCTGCGATACAAAAAACGATTACTTTCGAAACTTGACTTACTTATAACGGCACGCACAACGAAGGTCGTTGCGAAGTTTCAACTCGGAAATCGCGACAAAAAAATTATTACCGATGGCCTTGCGCAAGATTCTCGATAAATCGCTTCTTACTTTTGCTTCCTTATAAAGAAAACTGCGTCGATAGTGTGCGCATGTATTGCAAAGCTACGTATTCGAGAACGATATTTATTTATTTATTTATTTATTGATTTATTGATTTATTGATTTATTTATTTATTTATTTATTTATTTATTTATTTATTTATTTATTTATTTATTTATTTATTTATTTATTTATTTATTTATTTATTTATTTATTTATTTATTTATTTATTTATTTATTTATTTATTTATTTATTTATTTATTTATTTATTTATTTATTTATTGTTAATTACTGAGAAATGAATTTTCGAGCGAAAGGGTTGAAGGCATTTCTTAAAACTTTGTTCACTTTTTCGTTTCCGCAGGAATCGTTTGGTTCCGTTGGAGAGGCTGGGATTATACTCTGAAGAAGGCGACCATGATGATCAGACCGAAGGGTATAATGCAAAGCGTTTAGCGACAACGATTTTTGAAATGTTATAACTGCTCTCCGATCGAGAAAATTGTGCCCTTATTACGATATAAGAAATAGTTATCCCCGACGGACAAAGCTCTCTAAGGCTTGTGGTTGCATCTGTTCATCGAGAATGAAAGAAAACGTCGAGCCGTAAAAAAAAAAGAAATCCTAAAATCGCAGAACCCAACGTATCGCTCGTCCCTTCCCGAGTGTTCGTACTATTGTAAATTTTGTGCCGGAACCAGTGCTAAAGCAGCTATTTATATCTTCCGTACGTCGTAATTACGATTGTTGCTTGTGTTTCATCGCGTTCGCCATTACACAGTATTCATCCGTAATAGCTCGAGATAGCTAAGTCGTATTTCTCTCATATTTAAACGAAAAAACTTAATTCTACGTCTGAGAGTGACTTATACCCTACTATATACGGAATAGATAATATATTATAAATGATTTAACGGAAGGAAAAAAAAAGAATTGGCGTTAATGTAATGAAAAAACAACAAAAATTGTATAGTTGATAATTCGGCAGGGTGGCGATCGAAGTAAGAATGAATGATCAAAATTCACCGTGTATTTTTCGTCGTCGATCGCGCAGCTTGATTCGACTTCGATAAAAAAAAATAAAACAAGTGATCGTCGAAAATAATCTATTTAGTGTTTAATTAATCGAGGCTATCGGGACAACGCTGCAATGTCCGCTTGAAAACTCACGAGTGAGAAAAAAAAATTCGAAAAAATCGCAAACCATTTGATGTAATTCGACGAGTTTCGACAAAATTATTTTGTGTATATAAAAGTATAAAAGAACGTAAAAAAAAACAAAGCCACGTTACGAATCCACCGACGGTCTCTTCGGCAGGATTAAATTATCGTTGTCGTGCCGAATGCTGGCCCCGAACACGAGAGGACACGGAAAACGTTCAAACGTGATCGATATTCGAATTGGTTATAAATCTATCATTAAGTGAATATTATTGTAAATAAAAAAATACACGAAATATTAAGGTATGAATCGTTGTAAGTTGTAAAAAGACCCTAAATAAATGTATCTTTTGTAAAATATCAAATTGTCTCTGTTTTTTATCGCTTCGTAATGTTGTAATCGATAAATACAATTCTGCTCGAGAAAAATGAAATATTGATTTACTATACTTGTTTGCTCAACCTGCCGAAAGGTACTGGTTGATGATCCATGATTTATCTTCCAATATCCTCTGTCTCTTCGATACCGTTATTTTCCGCTCCGAAATCGATTGAAATGTCCCAAATGCAATCACAAACACTAGTCACAGACATTCACTTGTCACAATGCCACAAGAGACACGTTTGTTTTCTCCAATTTCTCGGAGAAAACGCGATATTAATGGAGTAGCAGTAATATCACCCAACATTATCGATGTACACATAAACAATCATTTTTTAAGTACGCGAGACAAATCACACATCATAAAATCATTCATGACTTCGATAAAATAACGCAAAAGTATCAATCAATTCACGTGTACTTTCTCAAACAATCCCACGACCGGCAAGTTTTTTTTGCGAGTGTAACGTCAACTGCGACTCGAAACCCCGATTGCAATAACGTTTAAAAGTAATAATATCGGAAAGTTTTATCGACACAAACGGAAACAATCATTCTTTAACTATGCAAAAAGTATCTCAGTTCATAAAATCATTCATTACTCTGATAAAAAAACGCAAAAGTATCAACGAATTCGTGAGTCGCAGTCGCCGGCGCGTAACGTACTTTTCAAAACAAACATGGCGACTTTTGCCGCACAGCGCGCTGTCCCCGACTCTCGTAGTAACTTCCGCGCGAGGCACTCCAAAAGGTGACTGACGCGCCCTCGGTCGTTGACTCTCGCAAAGCTCGCACTACAGGTCGAAACGAGTAACGTTTTCACGCGTCGTCGTCGTATCTCTTATCCAGTACGAATTTCGTGTCCGTATAATGCGGACGTGAGGCTTCTTCGGGTGCTGTGCGTTGTGGCTAAAAGAAGACGCGTGTCCGCCTTTTCCACGGTAGCCACATAAACGCGTTTGTTTTAATATTAAAAATCGCGTAAATGTTTACAAATGTAAATAAAAAGGTGCGAGAGTGAGTCATTTTTAATAGATCTTGATGGAGATTTGTCGATTGTCGGAGCGTCGTTTTGTGAACGTGATCGCAGGTCGTGAGTATTTTTGACGATCGTATGCATGATGCTGTTATACCCCCACCTTCCACCCCGTGCGCCACTCGAGATGGTTACTACACGAATTTTGTTTCTCTCATGTATACCGTGTGCATATATATATACAGATATATCTATATATCCCGTTAAAACTCGACTCGTCCCGAGGAGCAACTCGTTTCTTCGCGTTTACGATGATGACTCACGTACTTCGAGTAGATATTTTTTGTGTTGACCAGGTTACTCGAGTATACGTAGTTTTCTCTATGGGGTGTGTATCTAATAATAAAACCATAAGGGGGGAAGGGCTCGCTGGTGGCATTGAACCTATCTACCCAGTCCAACCACTTGTGGAATTCCGTCTATACGGACGCGATACCATACACACATACGTATTATAAATGATGCATTCACGAACTTCGGAGTTTATCTAGGATAATAGAAAATTTCACTATTCTCCAAAACTTCGAGTCACAGACGATTTTTTCCTTTTCTTTTACTCGTGAACTATCGATCTTTTTTCGTAATACGAAAACGAGTTTTGGATCTTCGTTTTTCTTTTTTTATTTGAAAATTTTACGATACATAGAGAAAAGGGTTTTATACGGAAAATGCGTTTAGGGCGGTAGGGCGTGACCCTATTTTTGGAAGCGTTGTGTTTACGATATTTGTTGCAAATCTTGTTTATCGCTTATTTTATTTCAAACATTCGAAATTATTATTATTATTCCTTCAATTTGCAATACTATTGCTATTATTTTTTTGTTTAATATATTTTTGTTATGCCTTTTTCTCAAAACAACAATTCTTTATTCGATTATATTGCTTTATTTGATTTATTTACGGTGTATTTTTGCAATAATTAGTATATAGTAATTGTTTCACATTTAATTTATTATTAAGACTGTGATATCTCTAATTTACAGGTATTACAGAAAGGAGGCATTCTTTTCCTTGATCCTCTTCATCTCTTTACGATAACTCCGAATACCCGGAACAATCGCGGATTCCACTTAAAACATTCGATTGCGAAAGTAACTGATTGTATAAAAAAAAAAAGAAAAAAAAAAAAATTGAAAAACTTCACCATGTACAGAAATCAGAGTTTCGACGAAAAAGTCACGAGCAGTAGGCGCAATGATGATTACGATTTATGCAATACTGAGAAGGGGCACAGATTTGTTATAAAGTGGAGTTCGTCGGACGGGGCGCGTTATTTGTCGAAGAATCGTTACGCGTCGCCGAGATCGGTTAGCAAATCGGTGCCGCGAAGAAATCGCGGTGTAGTCCGTTACAACATAAATAGATCGTTAAATTTTGACATTGGTTCTCAACGCGGCGACAGTTATAAATCACCGAATTCGAGTACCGAAAGCAATGCGTCTCACGAGGGCGATCAGTATTTGTCGAGATCCGCAAAAATATTGCGCGCTCTTAACATCAATTACAGTCCGTTGCAGAGTACGAAACGGGGCGTTCGCAAGATAAACAAATCGTTAAATTTCGATCTCAGCCCGAGTCCGAAGCGTCTCGCGAATTTTAACAGAAGTCCGCGAAATTTATCGCATCGAAACAATTATGTTTCGCCAATGCCGAAAATCAACAAAACTCTGAACTTCGACTCGACTTCGGGAGAATCGAATATCGACAGTGTACTCAATTCGTCTGCAGAGTCGATCGACGAGAATCAAAATCAAACGCCTTCGCAGCGCAACAGAAGCGCTAAAAAATCATTGATTTATCACCTAACGCCGGGTTCGGAAAAAAGTTTCGGTTCTCCCGTTTCCAATGTTCGATCCCCGATGCTGAGAAGCGGATTGAAGGAAAAAATCGACACAATCGTACGAAGCAGCGTCACACCGAATTTGCAATCTCTCAAGAGAAGTCATATGAAGAAAAATTTCGATGATTTCGCAGTCAGCACGCCGAGAAATCTATTCAACGATTTTGGCGACAATGACGACGATGATGATGGAAGACCACAGACGCCTGAGAACGTCATAAAAATTATACCTGAAAGCATGAGCGCCATTAAGAAAAGTCACAAAAAGGTAAATATCATTTGAATGATTCAATTTACCTGAAAGATTTACCTATAATTTCTATTTTCCGGGGTTCAATGACTAGCGCATCAATTAAATAACAATTACGTATAAGAATATCGTATTTTTACGGTAATTAACTTTTTATTTTATCATTTTTTATTTCGTCTTTAAGAATATTGTGATAAATTTTTATTTTACTTTTTTACTTTACGAGGAAAAAAAACCTTAAAATTATAGTCTTAGTAACTATTTGAAACGCCGATATTAAAAGGAAAAACGGATTTTTCTATTTTTATTTTCATGTTTGCGACCCAAACTATACATTTTCGCGGCCCAACTGATTTTGTTTTCGTGTTACAGGAAAGATCACTCGGTAGATTGGGAAAGGCAATCGCCTATCAGGTTGAATCCCGTTCGGTTAACGATTCCCTCACGGATATCGACTCGTTGGAACACGTTTCGCGCGACGAGAGCAGACCAACGACCCCCGCGACGACGATAGCCCGTTATATGAGTCCTCAGCGCGGAGTAAATTCTATTAAGCAATCGCACAAGAAGGACAAAAGTAAGAGAAAAACATTTGCCTATCATTCGGAGGACGAACAGTCCGAAACCGGTTCGATATTCGATTACACCGAAGAGGCAAATAATATTAATTCGGACACCGAAGCTGTATCTTCCGACGATAAGAAAAACTCGGAAAATGTCGAGTCTAAAGAATCTAACGTGTCCGTCAGAGATAAAGATTCCACCGGCGAGGAAAATCTTTCAGCGGACGATGAACACCCGGAGAAAAATCTAAACAGCTCGAACGAAGAGGCGCCCGTGCCGTCGCGTGCCGGCAGTACTCCGGATTACTTGAGAGACGCGGAACAGGGACCGAGTAAAAAAATCGATGATTCCCCGAGTTCCGTGCGATCGAACGAAAATATCGCTGCGAAAACTCCCGAAAGAGTTAAATCTGGAAATACTCTGCATCCCGCGACACCAGAGAATCGTATAAATTATCTGCAACACATGATGACCGACTCAATAAAAAAATCTCACAAGAAGATCAAAGATTTAAACAGGAGATCGATATTCAAGCCGAAGTTCAATCAGACGACTTCGGAAGCCGACAAAACTCGCGATCACGTAGAAATCGAAGATGCAACAGATGGCAATCGTGCAGCGACTCCGGAGAATACGAATTCTAGTCGTCTGCTTTTGTCGCAATTCAGTTCGGTGAAGAAATCTCACAGAAAGGATAAACACAGAAGAATGTTAACGGGTTCTGTACAGAGAATAAAATATTTCAATCGCGATACATCCGAAGGAGCGTCGAATTCCGACTGCGATATTCACAATTGTAGCGTTTCTCCGTCGACCAGCGATTTTCCGAGTCTCTCGCCACCGCGTCTCGTGACTAAGAACGCCAAGCGGCAGAAGAGCGATGCCAACGATTGTTCGCTTTCCGATAACAGCAGCGAGGCTCACTATCACACTTTTGAGAGATCGCCGGCAAAGGACATTTCTTACGAAACCGGTGTCGATGCTCTGCCGACTTCGGACGTTCGAAAATCTTCGCCGAATAAGCGTAAAAATTTACTTGATGTCTCGTCGGTGAGCGGTGTTTCTCCATCGTCGTCGAATCTCGGATCCATCTCCATGGAGTACGAGAGCGCCGAAGAGGAATTCAAGATCTTCACGCCGATAAAAAAACGTAAATCTCTGGGTATTGTGGCGCCCACGGCGAGGAGACTTTGCGAAAATACAGAATCTTCACCGGAGAAAGTTTCGACGGAGAACAGCGCGACGAGATGCTCCACGCCGACCACCGCTCGGGATCAGAGTCGGAAACTGCTGGAGAACAGTTTCAAAACTCCCGAACGAAGCGCCAATGGTATAGTCGTCACCGTCACTGAATATTCGACTCCGGTTTTGCGCGAAATCGACAACGTCCCTGAGGATCCGAGCGGTCGATCGACACCGAAAAATAGTTCGACATCCGAACTCTTGGCGGGAATAAATTCGATTAAAAAATCACACAAAAAGGACAAACGTGGGAACGTATCGAAACGTTCGTTGATTAGCGCGCAGCAGCAGGAATATGAGTTCGAGTCGATCGCGAGAAACGAAAGATCGTCGGATTTTAAGCAAAACAGTCCGCAGCCATCGACCAGTTACGCACACGACTGCGATAACGAAACGGGTTCGCAGGTCAAAACTCCGCCGAATTGCTTGAAGGCGAAAACTTATTTGCGACTTTTGCAGACTGCGTCGATCAAACGCTCGCATAAAAAGGTACGCGAGCGCAAAAAATATAGATCCATCGATCAGGATTTGTCGGACGACGGTTCAATCTTCGATGACGCTGAGAGAAGCATAGCGATGGAAAACGAGAGCTTCAAGGAGACGGGAAACGGAAAAGAGAACAGTGGGGATGAGGATCGCTCCGTTAGGAACTCTGAACCGGAAATGGATACCGTTCCAATCACACCGAAAGAGAAGGTATGGATTTAAACAATTATTAAGAAAAAAAAATGTTAATTTGTACACAAATTAATTATTTGTTTTATTGCCGCAGGGTCGATACTCTCGAGATCGTCAATCTCGTTACAGCGGAAATCTATCGGACGACGGATCCATCTTCGACTCCGAGGAAAAGCTCGAGAGTCCGTGAAAAAAAAAAAAAAAATGGTAAAAGAAAAAGGTTAACAATGATGAAAGAAAAAAGCATCGGTGATGGCAAACTGGCCATTCTAAATCAATTAAAGAAACAAATGAAGCAACGAGCTAATCGTACAAAAAATTATGTACGCCGATTCGTTTTATATATATATAGTGTTTTTTTTTATTATTGCAATTTTATTATTATAGCAATTCGTTAAATTTTTATCCTCACGATAACACATCTTTTTGTCGCTAATCGCTATTTCTGGTATCGTTGTTAGGTCTGGTAAAAAAAAAAAGAACAAAGCATTTATATTTCTATGTAAATCGAGCGGATGGTATGTGATTGAGGACTGAACATTTTTTCGATCTTTATTTGCAATCGATCGTACAAAATATATCGATAGGTGATTTTGCTTGTTTTTAATCAACTAACAAAATTGTACTAACACTCGTGTTTGTCAAAAAAAAATTTTTAATATCGTTGTTGAAACAATTGATGACAGTGCCGTTTAGCCAATTGTTTATACATTAACGAGATCACATACCGCTAATTGATACATTACTATCCTACTAATTTTTAATGAATTGTTGTGAAAACTTCTCGACGTCTGGCTTGGTAATACGACGATGTTTTTAGTACCGAGAGTCGGCGTTTTCGAACAATTGAAGAAAATGTTGGCCAATTGTTTTCAAAACACGACCAGCCATTGACAATCGCCGTCATCACGTTTTTACTTATTAAAATTTCTCGAATTGATTGAACTCTGTTCAAACGTCCCTTATTAACATAGCTTATAAAAATATGAATATCTTATATTTGCGAGGCCAGTGTTTCGGCTCGTTCCGGTCCTCGACTAATCGTACGACTCGCGCGCACCGAATTTTAAACAGCCGACGGTGTTTATTCGCGTTTACACGCTCAGAGCAGTCGAGATATAGTATTATTGTGATATGTATATAGACGTATTTAGAAGTCTTAAGAAAATAACAACAAACAGACCGATAATAACTTCATATTCTAAAGGATTTATAGCGGTAGTTGAATACTAAGAATTTACGACATTTTTTTTTTCTTTTTCTATATCGAGAGGAGAATTATAAAGAAAAAAAGACCACTTTCAATGGTTTCTGTATAACAATCTTTTATATATATGGGTACTGGTTAAATGCTTCGGCAAAAAATTATTGTTATATCGCGCGCTGATATCGGTAAAAAAAAAACAAAAGCAAACAAATCTGTAAACATACACGCGTTAATCCTAACTACTTCGTTAATTTTTAAAATCATAAGATTAATCTTTCGATTCTCTGTTACAATACGTTAATCGTTTTATTCCATAATTAAGTTTACATTTTTGTTTCGCAGCTGTCGGTGGATGATGAGGAATAAGAAAAATAGTAGTTACAAACTCCGTTAACTCGTTAACAGTTTCCCCCACTCTTCAAGCGTGATAGGCAATAACAAACGTTCAACTATTATTACTATTTTTGTACGGAAGCAGGAATTTATGATCACATTAATAAAAACAACAAAAAAAAACGATAACAGATCGTCTGAGAAATGAACAACAACGGAACGAAAATTACTACTCGAAAGAGTTTCGATTGCATTGAATGCTATTGAATTCCGTGAAATATTGTCGCGTTTTCGACCGGTCTTCGTGCTTCGAATGTGCGTTTAATTTATCTCAGTATTTTTTGTTCTTACGAGAATCCGGGATAAACATACATTGAATACACATTTGTACAGATAATTTAACCGAATTTACAACGAGCATCATGAAAATTTTTCATTCCCAAAGGAAACCAAATTCCAATCCCGTAGTTCAGATTTCCGCCGTTCCGTAAAAATTGGCCTTGAAACCAGGCTTACCAGTCGACGGGGCACATGGCGCTCAGTTGTAAAGATATCGCAAAAACACGACGAGGTTAAACACTGTTCCGTACGTTCCAGTAATTCAAAGACAAAACAGCTTTTAGCGATTGTTGTGATGCCGAATAGTCTCTAAATAAGAATATTGTCGTTACAGTGAATTTGACAATAAACGATAAATCATGGGAAAGCTAAACGTAACGATGCTTCGCTACTTAACCCGCGAAGATTTTCGAGTTTTGACAGCGGTAAGCTTTCGATCGCGATCACTATAATTTACTCGATTAAAACCTCAAAAGCGTTTTAATTTTACGCGAAAAACAATTGTATCTCTACAGATTGAAATGGGAATGAAAAATCACGAACTCGTGCCCGCGTCTCTCGCGGCACAAATAGCGAATCTTCGTCACGGTGGCGTTCACAAATTACTGAAGGAACTCTGCAAGCATCGTTTGCTCAGCTACGAACGTGGAAAACATTGTGAGTTAATTACGAATAAAGAAAAAAAAGTTAATTTCCAATTTCACACAACACTTTTCTTCATCGAAATTGTTTTATTTTTATTTTCATAGACGACGGATATCGTCTCACAAACTCCGGCTACGATTATTTAGCGCTGAAAGTTTTAGCTTCTCGCGGAGTCGTCGCGTCGTTCGGCAATCAAATTGGTGTCGGCAAGGAGTCCAACATCTATGTAGTTGCCAATGAGGATGGAAATCCTGTTTGTCTAAAATTGCATCGTCTCGGCAGAACGTGTTTTCGCAATATAAAAGAAAAACGTGATTATCATCAAAAGCGTAAATGCGCTTCGTGGCTTTATCTCTCAAGAATATCCGCAACTCGAGAATTCGCTTATATGAAGGCGTTGGAGGAACGTGGCTTTCCGGTGCCGAAACCTATAGATTTCAATCGCCATTGCGTCGTCATGGAACTCGTTGAGGGCGGACCTCTGTGCGGAGTCAATGAAGTTGAAAACGTCGAGAATCTGTATGACGAACTTATGAATCTCATTGTAAGACTCGGGAATCACGGCGTGATACACGGCGATTTTAATGAATTCAACATAATGATGACGAACGACGGAAAGCCGATTATCATAGATTTTCCTCAAATGGTATCTACTGAACACTTCAACGCGGAATATTATTTTGAACGCGACGTTACCTGCGTCCGAGATTTTTTCAAAAGACGTTTCGGCTACGAGAGCGAATTATATCCGTCTTTCAGCGACATAACGTAAGTCGGAATACAAAAATAATTCGCATTATAGTTATTTAGTTATTTATTGCAATTTTAATTTATTATTTCTTAATTTATTTCGAGTTATATGGTTTTTGTTTCGCGATCGATCGTTAATTGTTTATTTGTCGAAATTTCAGTCGCGAGGATTGCATCGATGCCGACGTAAAGGCGAGCGGCTTGACGCGACGAATGGAAAAAGATCTCTTGATAGAGATGGGAATGGATGAGGACGAGGAAGACGACGAGGAACCCGAAGTAACGGAGACCTTGGAATCCGTCGAGGCGAGTAAAGAAGCCGAGATAAACGATCTTCGTCAAGAGGTGGAAAAAGTAATAGCCGAAGATCTCGGGCCGATCGTTGAAACTTCAAATTCTCCAGAAACGACGAAGGAAGCCGCGTCTTCATTGAACGAGAGGCTCGACAAGCTAAAACTGAAAAAAGACAGTACAGCTCCGTATCCCAATACATTAAGCAACGAAACAATCGAGAAATTGGATACGACCGACTGTAACTCCGAAAACGGAGACACAATTCCGGAGTTAATAAACGCTTCTACTCTCGTGAACAGAGGTTCGGACAACGAATCCTGCGACTACGATTTCAACGATTCCCGAAGCGTTCGAAGCAGTTCTACCGTGGCGTCGATTGCGCCGGAGGTCATAAAGCGTCGAATGCAAATTACACTGGAGAAACGCCACAAAAAAGGTCTTTCGAGAAAAATTTTGGCCAAAGGTGAAGCCAGCGCCACGACCCGGGTTCGTCGCGAGAATAGAGACACTATAAAACAATCTACGGGTTGCGGAATATGGGGAGATTGAGAAAAAAAAATGTATAAACTTTTAAGATCCTTTTTTTTGTATTTTTTTTTTTTTTTTTTTTTTTAATAAAATTTGTATATCCCGAAGCAAGGTATTTGCCTTGTATCTTCAACGTGAACAAAAAAATCGTCGTAATTGCTCTGATAATTCTTTTGATTAACAGCGAACTCGGTGTTTGATCGGCTATTTCTATTCATAGAACAAAGCATTCGGTTATCGAATGCAACTCTATAGTTTAGCGATTTCACGAATGAACGAACGTTCGCTATACGATTTCCCAGCAATGCACCGAGGTCGCTCGGTGCTATCTCGGTACTGCCGCTAAACAGTGGGAACGATGATAATACTCCGAGCTCTTGGCTCTCCGTGAGCATATATAGTTCCGAACCTCGAAGCTCTCGCGATTCAGTCAACGAGCGTTCGCCAAGAACGATTGGCCGACCCTTCGCATCGCCTTCACGACACAATCATCCCCTACGAAACTCGGACTCGCACCGTCCCGCGTAACAACTCAGAAGCAATGGCAACGGATAATCTAACAGCTGTACTTCACGGAATCAACGATCTTCGTCTGGTTAGTTTTATTTTCGACAATTCTTCATCTTTACGTAACACTAAAATTATAATTAAAATTTTCCTCGTCGCATCGTGGAAACCTAGAAAATGACGGATCGTTCATATACGTTCGGTGACCCTGAACCGTCAGCAGCGCACTTGACACTGCAGTTGTGCAGAGCGCGTTGGATCGATTACGAAATCCACGTGCTCGTGGCACACATATAGATATAGATATAGATAGACATCTCACCTACTCGGAAGAAAAATATAGCCAACTGCGGAACGATATAACTTTGGAATGTGTTTTTTTTTGTTTCAGGAACAAACGCCTATCGAAGAGCCGAATGACGACGGTGGGTTCTATTTTTGTACACAAGAATTTGAATATGACGCGCTTCTAGTTTTTATACGAATTAGATTTGCGGATCTATATTTATGTGATTGAAATTGGAAGGCCGTGTCGTCTGTGTTTGAGTGCAGAAAATACGCTTTCGGATTTCAGTCACGCGAGTAGTGTCGCGATAAACTTCAATTATCTCGATCCGGAAGAGTGAAACACTGCAAGATATGTATATATAGATATATATATATATATATCAATGTATAGGCTGATAGATAGATCCATGTTGACGAGTATTAAAGAACTCGTGATCCGCCACGTGCGAAGAGGATCAATTTTTTCGACCTCTCAGCGCTATATCGGGGCTAATCGATCGATTTACTCCTAAAACGTGCGACAACCCAACCACTTGTGTCAATAAATTTTCGCGCGATATCCGACGATCGTCATTCAATCGAATCGATAATAGAAATGGTACTATATACAGAGAGCCAGAGATTCCGATTTGATCGAATCGATCTCACGAAGGAAATCAGCGCGAACTGTTGACCCCTCGAGTAAAACTAAACCGGTCGCGAGTGCAACCCTTGACGATGATTCCGAAATAAAATTATTGATGCTTCGTTATTCCATTAACATTCTTTTTTTTCTTTTTTTCTCCATCACAGAAGTTCTCATCCGCATGAATTGCGTCGGAATATGCGGTTCCGATGTTCATTATTTGGTCAATGGAAGGATTGGAGACTTTATCGTTAAGGAACCGATGATCGTGGGCCACGAGTCGTCCGGAACTGTTGCGAAACTCGGCAAGAAAGTGACAAATTTGAAGGTAACTTATGGCAAACGATGAAACATTCGAGAAAATTATTTAATAGATGTTTCAGAAAATCTAATAAATACAGTTAAATTGTGATAAAGGGAAACGAACGAATAGTAAAAATTATCGTTTAAAAGGTCTTTTATAAAATATAATAAATGCAGTTAAATGTTTATTTTATATAATGATCAACTCTTCAAAATTATCGTGTCAAAGTAACGTTGAAATTTTTGCTCTGTGATTCTTATGGATCCTCGATTGCTTCTTTTTATTAGTTCCGTAGCGATATCACAAATGTATCTAAAACAATCGACGACCAACAGGTGGGCGATCGCGTGGCCATCGAGCCGGGAGTACCCTGTAGGACTTGCAGGGTGTGCAAAGAGGGACGGTACAATCTCTGCAAGGATATGGTATTCTGCGCCACGCCACCGGTACACGGAAGTTTGCGACGTTGGTACAAACACGCAGCTGATTTTTGCTACAGGTGACGATAATATTCCGTTAAAGAAAAAAATCCTAAAAAAAAAAATTCTATTGCCCGTGAAATCTGTATAAATCCGGTAAAAACATCGCGTGAACGATACACGCAGAGGAGAAAACTCGATAACGAGAAACTCAAGATAACAATTATCGCTCTTGAATTGTCGACATTCAAGAGCAAAAGTTCAAGTTGCGATACGATTCTTCTCGATACGTTTATGTTTACACGCGTCTTTTATAAACTTTGACATTATCTTTTTGTTCAATTTATTTATTTCGGTTGTAGATTGCCGGATCACGTGAGTCTGGAAGAGGGCGCAATGCTGGAACCACTGTCCGTCGCGGTGCACGCGTGCAAACGCGCACACGTAGGAATTGGTTCGAAAGTTTTGATAACGGGTGCAGGTCCCATAGGACTCGTTTGTCTCTTAGTCGCCAAAGCTATGGGCGCCAGCACTGTGGTGCTTACAGGTAAAATTCTCACCGTTATCTCTCCGTCTGCGTTACCAACGATAAGCGACTCTCAA
Organism: Buathra laborator; assembly: GCA_934046635.1. Taxonomy (NCBI): domain Eukaryota; kingdom Metazoa; phylum Arthropoda; class Insecta; order Hymenoptera; family Ichneumonidae; genus Buathra; species Buathra laborator. The sequence goes on from OW203892.1 coordinate 18,770,918, forward strand.
CGTTACTCCCGAGACGAGACGGAGTTCAGTCAGCGTCTTTCGAGATTTTGTTATCACAAAGCGCGAAGATGATATATAAAATCGAAGCGGTCCGCATTATCGCCGGAAATGATAAAAAAAAAAAATACACAGCTGATTAATTATGCAACTCAACAGTTTTACGTATTTCGATGAATTTACAAACTGTTTGCGTAATTAGATCGCCTCACGCGGCGCGGATCTCTCGCATAACGATAGCTTCGCGATGAGGTTACGTAATCCACGATATAATTCATCATCGCGATACAGTTGTTTACTCACGTTTATGATGGATGGATTTGGAAAATATTAAATTTTTGTTTGCAGATATCGTTGAGGATAAACTGAAGATAGCCCTGCAACTCGGTGCCGATAAGACTTTCCTTGCAAAGAGGGAAATTTCCGAGGAGAAAACGGTACAACACATTCGCGAGCTGTTTAATGGTGAACCCGATATAACGATTGATGCTTCCGGCGCTACACCGTCGATTCGTCTTGCCATTCTCGTGAGTCCTGAGCTCATTTCTGTTAACGATAATCGATGAATGAAAGCTTTGTGAAGTTTTTTTTCTTCTTTTCTTGCCGACGTTTTTTTTTATGAGAAATACAGCCCAACGGTTTATTATCACGAACTCGTGGCTTCTAAACGATAAAAACAATTATTTCAAAAGTAAATTATGCTGTATTTCTGATAACTAATCGATAAAATTTCAGGCGACAAAACCCGGTGGCGTAGCTGTTCTCGTAGGAATGGGAGCTCCAGAAATTCAAATACCATTGATCCACGCTCTGGCGAGGGAAGTCGATATTCGCGGTATTTTCCGATACGCGAACGAGTGAGTAAAATTTATACAATTTTTTCATAAAAAAAAAAAAAAAAAGGTCTCGTAAAAACGTTAATTTTTTATTAAATTTTTGTTTTACATTGCAGTTACGAGGACGCGCTGGAGCTCGTGGCATCTGGTAAAGTAAACGTGAAGCCACTGATAACACACAATTACAAACTCGAGGACTCAGTGGAGGCCTTCGAAACGACGAAACTCGGACGAGGGGGAGCGATCAAAGTGATGATTCACTGCTAGTAAAAAAAATAAAAGAAACAACAAACCAAAAACTTGGAAAACTCAGCTGCAAAACGTCATCACGCAAAAATACTGCGCTGCAGCATCGTATTTACTGGAATCAACGCATACCAAAAAAATAGATTAATTCCCAAGTACTGTTATAGTTGGTAAAAAAAAAAAGTTGAAAAAATACTATAAATTATTTATATTTATAGAAAAAGAAAGAAATCTATAGACTGCAAATTAAGTACAGAAAAAAATGTTGTATTTTTGGGAAAAAAAAAGAATTAAAAAAAATAAACACGTTAACGACGCGTGACGAGAAGAGCTGATCGTTGTGTCTCGGCGAGCGACGAGACGATTCGAAAAACGAGCGCTCGGAATACGCGCTCGTGACGTAAAATTCAATGTCGATTTCAGCGAGCAGTTGGTAGCCTCAGCTTTACTCATCGCCCGCGAGTGTGTATCGCACACAGAGAGACGGCGGGACCTACTGACTGCTGGTAATTGCAATACCATTGTCGTCTCTTTCGTGCTGCTGTCAAAAGGTTACCGTGGGACATACATTATCGTCGGACCGAAAAAACACAATTACGCGTTTGTTTATCTGCGCGAAAGTGCAAAAAGGAGGGCGATATTGTTTTTCATAAAGAAAGAACTGGCGTCGGTTATATTAACTCTCGGTACGTTTAATTGTTTAATGTCTCTTTGCGCGCTACGCTGCTTAGCAACGACGACGGTACGTTATCCTATCTATAATGTTCTCTTTTGCGATATATATACGTTCGAGCGATGAAAAGAGAGAGGTTACGCGTTGCGAGAAGAGAGTGTATAGAGAGAGAAATAGAGAGTTTGCCGAGTCGACTTATCTGTTACCAGACTCGATGATCGACTGGTAAATTCACCGCGGCGAGTTCAGACGATGACTCTCAACGTTCCGTCATATAGTTTTTGATACTCCGATTGGTTCTTTATTCTCCATTGTCGTTTTTGTTTTTCAGCAAATTGGAAGATTTTCCATGGCGAAGACACCGATATTTCCGAGGAAGTTGAAGGAGTTTGGATACGACTTTGACAAAGGTATAGCAGATGCTCTATCGGTTTTTGTCGGTGAACACAAAAGCGAATGAGCGTCGCTCGCGCAATTCTTGTCTGTGCCACGCGCGTTGCCGGCACTGTTAACGGAGAGAGCGCGCGTAACGATGCTACCAAAGCGACGAAATGAAAATTCAAATTCAAATTTTACAGACGGCAAATTGCGAAAGATCGACACTGTTAGCGGATTGACGACCGATGAAGGCTTCGATTTTAATGTATCCGAAGATGCGCACTATAATCAGAAACGCTACGAGGCGCTGGGTGAGGTAATTATAAATCTTAAACTTTGTTTACCGTAAGAACGATAATTTTCTTATTTACAATTTAATTTTCTTTTTATTTTTTTCTTTTTTAGGTAATAAATGAACACATTTACGAATTACTGGAAACAGAAGGATTGAAGAGGATACCGGTACCAAAGACATCGTCGTCGGAATTGCGAACTTTCGTTTTCGCCAGCGACGATGCATTCGTTACGAAAAAATTATTGATACTCATACACGGCAGCGGGGTCGTCAGAGCCGGTCAATGGGCGCGTCGTTTAATAATCAATGATAGTCTCAATTCCGGAACACAGATACCTTACGTTCGTAGAGCGAAGAGTCTCGGGTACGGAATTCTCGTATTGAACACCAACGACAATATTAGGATAATCAACGACGCACCAAAGCCGATTCCGGTACGTAAAACTGAGTCTTTGAAATCTCAGAAACGCAATTAAGCAGAAATATCATATTGGCGTTCCTTCCATTAAAATAAAAATGATTTTAATGAAATCCTTTTGTTAATTATTTCGTAATAACGTCGATGAAAATATAGTTTTTCCTCACAACGGTCAGAGAATTATCTAAGGAAAGATCCGTGTAAATTAATCGTTTGCCATAAGTAATCAAAATTCAGCGAGAAGCTATCTTCCTATCGGCGATTAGAGGATTGATTTATTAATTAAATTATTAGTGTAGAAATTTATCGAACGATAAAAAAAATTAATGTTGATTAATTTTTGCTACAGTTGATTAAAAATAGCATTTAATTTTTTTTATCGGGAGCGCATCAGGCGAGAAGTAAACAAAGCTACTTGAGGAAACGAAAGGAAAGAATTGAGGCGGAAAAATAATTAGACAACCGATTTTATTTGATTTTCATTGAATTTCCAGGGTAGCGACAATCCTCACGTCCACGTAAAGAGCGTTTGGACGGACTACGTGAAGCCTTCCGCCGCTGAGAGAATAGCCATAGTAGCACACAGTTACGGTGGCGTCTGTACCGTAAAATTCGCTATGGAGAATCCTGAGGAGTTTAAAAAAAGAGTATTTGCCGTCGCTTTCACCGACAGCGTTCACGTTATGCCTCCCAAAGGCTGCGAGTATCTTGTTAAGGTAAGACGCAAAAAAAAAAAAAGAAACAAAAAAAACCAATCAAAGACTCGACGATCTCGGCAACGGTGTTGCGAATCATTAAGGATTCGCGTCTATCACGGAACGAGTTCACTTGTCGCGCTTTACCAACGTTTGCGAATTACCCACAGTCTCCTTTTGCGTAATCTAATGCAAACTCAATTCTTCGTCGCGCACACATAACAGTGTCTGTTATTAGGTTGGCTATTTGACCGCTAGACTCCGAAATGTCAAAGATAATCGTTCGAATTCGCGACGGTAGACCTTTTTACGCCTCACTATTCCGCTGTGTCGCCAACGGTCCAGACGAGCGATTCACATGGGAATAAAAGAAGTACCCGTATAATATATCGACAAATATATTCGATACATAAGAAATATATTTTTTTAACGGCAAAACGAAAATTACATCACGTCGGATATATTTTTGCATATAAGCGATAATAACGGAGCGCTTTACGCGCTCTCTTATAAATGATAAACAACGATCATTTTTTTTTTCTACATCCCGCGAATGTTTTCATCGGATATAAAAATAAAATAGAAAGCAGATTCGTGAACGACAATTTTTGTCTTTATAATTAAGCTGCACTTTAGTAATTTCCCAAAAAAAAAACAGATTTTTTTTTCGTTTTTAACGCCGAAAAATAAAATGGCATTTTCGATTATTTCGATACATCGTAGATTACGATTTTTCTTTTTTTTGTTGATTATTGATGTAGAAAAGAAATTTCGTAATTTCTTTGGAGGCAATTAGGAGCTCTGAAATCTCGAGAGAGATGGAGAAAGGAGTCGCAAGAAGACGAAGGGAGAGAAAGTGGGAGTAATAACTGTAATAGCTACTGCGGTTGTACCGCACGCACGTAGCAGTTACGTAGTGTGTGTACTTTGCGCGGTGTACGATATGTACGTACATCGGTATAATTGCTGTAGCGCCACGAGAACGAGGGATCATCTCTGTTTCGGGGATGAGGTTCGCTGGGCTTCGTCCATCTGGGACATTGTTTCACGACAATGGAACCACATGACTTCTCCCATTAGCCCTCTCGACGCGCCGTAACTCCGCGCTCTCTACGCACTGTACGCTTCTCTATAGCGCACTCGCATGTAGTACTGTAGAGCACTTACTACAGTGTATTAAGCCGCTAGACCAGCAAGGGATGGGTCTCTCTTGGAGAGGATGTATTCTCTCTCTTTCTCGGCGTTTTTCTCGTATTACTATTACGATGTGACTGCGATATCAATGTCGGATTCACGTTTGTGGAACTATGCGTTTCGGGGATATCAACGAGATATTCGGGAGCCGCAAAGTTCCAGTTATGAATCTTTTCAAAAATATAAAAATGGAGTAAAATCGGACGAAATACCGAAGAGACGATACCATTAATTCTGCAGTTTTGGTTTTTTTTTTTTTTTTTTCTTTTTTTCTTGCTGAAGGCTTCGCGGGGTTTCTTCTGAAGTGTCCTCCTCCGTAGAGAATTCGGACATCTGGTAACGCCCCGTACTTTCATTATTCTTCTCGGACAATGAAACCGCGTGACTTCGACTATATTAGCCTTCTATATTACCAAGTGCCCCGATTCTCCATAACGTACTCTCGTCGCTCGGACTTTGTTGAGGTATATTAGAAATATCGAGAGCAAAGCTTTATCTTCAAACTTTTCTGCGATTAAGAGATATAGTTAATGATATCATTTGATTTATTAATCGGGTATAATTACGTTACTAATCGTTGGAGATTCCAGTATTTCACAACGAAATCTTTAAAATTGCCTTTTTTTGAAAGCGCATTGTTCGTCGCGTTCTTTGCTTCTGCTTTGCGGGAATTCTCCGAAGAGTACTTGTCGATCCGAGTATCGAACATCTGGTAAATACCCTTTACTTTTTCTTTTTTTTTAACAATAAAACCCCGTGACTTCGTCTATATTAGCCTTCTACATTACCAAGTGCCTGCAATTCAAGTACGTAGCGTAGTGTGCGACACCGCGTGATTCTTCTCCACTCGGTATACAAAACATTCGTAAATAAAGTAAACCTACAGCTTCGATCGTATGTTCTTTTTCGAGAAAATTAAGTAAAACAGAAGCGCCAGTGCGCTTCATCCCCATGAAACTTTATTATGCATAAAAAAATATATGCGAAAATATGATTTTTTTTTTCAATTTTTTTTCATTTCTATTTGTTCATTTTTCTCCGCTCTGTAATTTTTTTTTTTCTTTCGACATTTTTCAAAATTACTTACAATGTTTTCGTCCCTTTTTCAACAGATTTTTTTCGCCGCTATTGATCGATGATGGATGTGTCGTAGAATCAGTAGAATTTTTATTTATGTATTTCATATACAGCGATACAAGTAAAATCCATTCAAAGCGGCGAAAAAATCACGATTACATTTTACATGTATATTGAATAGGTACGGCGCATATTTATCAGAACGTATATACGAGATGTACTAATATTACATTTCTTGCATATATTTTCGATGAAAAATGTCTATGGCGAACGATGCCGACCTCTATGCTTCCGGGGGGCTACGGTGACGCAGGACGCGCTAATTATCGAATGTCGGCGGTTTCTTCTTTCGGCGGTTCGCCGCGACTATCGTTGGGTGGATTGTGTATAACTCCGACCCTCTTCGCTTCATTCACTCCTCCTTTCTCGTCCCTCAAGGGAAATTATACCGGATACAACAACAAAAAAATGACTCCCTCTTTACATCGTCTCACGAATAACGTAACCCGTTAATTAAACTATTCCGTCCCAAAGAAAGTATTTTTAAAACGACTATTAGTCGGCAATAGAATTCGATTAAATTATTTATGTCAATCAACTCGCACTGAAAAAAAATAATCAGCAAGAAGAACAAATAATTCGTTGGGGAAAATTCTTAAAAAAAAAAAAAAACTTTTGCCAATATTTTTATCAGTTCTCCCAATTAATTCTTATTTCTCCCGACTAATAATTTTTTTCAGTGCGCCAAATCCTTACGCGATGAATTTCAATCACAAGTTAACAAACTTCATCGAGTAAAAAACAAGAAAATACGGTATTTCTATGACGATAAGTAGGTAGAAGCGATTCAATTACAAATCTCGTTAAATAATGTCTGCAAGTAGAAATGTCATGCTGTGCACTAGCGTTGTATCAGCACGCGAAAAGAATCGCGTAACGAGATTGCCGGTGCCGGTTGGTGGAGAGTTCACTGTGAAGAAAACGCGAAGGGCTGCGGAAGAGTGCGAGCGAACTGTCGAGTGGATAGAAGAAAGAAAAAAAAAAAAAAAAAGAAAAAAAATAGAGAGAATGGATCGAGGAAGAAAGAGAGAGGCCGGTGAATCTTCGCAACAGAAATACAGAGTGCGGTGTTTTGTCCGCGAGGGAGGAATGAATGTCGGTGTTCTGACAATGGCCGGTGTTCTCTCTGCACTCTGCGACTCTCTTTTCTCTATCTGACTCTCGCGAATACGGGAGAGTAGAGGGGAAGAAAAGTCGAGTACCCGAGAGAGTATGCGACGGAGGAGAGTTATAGGACAGTAGTGGTATATAATACATAGCGAACGCTATCGCCGTGCTGAGCGATGAGAGAAGTGGCTATTCCTCGGTTGTACTCCAAAACACAGCGACGCCACTATAGAGAAACTCGACCGCAACTCCTGTTGTAGCATAGAGAACCTGTGTAACTCGTGGTAGTTGTTCCTCACAGTATTTCCTCCCCCTTTCGCGGTATCTCTCTTTCTCCCGGTTAGTCTCCCATGAAGCTATTGCTGTCCTATTGCTCTATAGTGCCGCTACTGTTATACCTCCGGCCACTAATGTCTAATGGGATCCTTGGCTCTCGAGCGAAAATTCACCACCACCGAGATACCGCGATATAGAAAGACACAAACGCCCGACGAATACAACCGCTCTTCGGACTCATCCCTTATGTTCAACTTTTGCTCGCGCTATACGCCCCCCGAAGCATCCCTCTCCGATGAGAGAAAAGAGGAGAGAACTCTTGATTCTCAGCTTTTCAATGACGAAAACGATCTCGAGGCCCGCAACCTTTCACAACAGTGCAGACAAATGCTGGCAGCAACCCGCGACTTTTCTCTTCCGTTCTATCGTTGACGAAGATTTTTTCTCTTTTTTTTACATTTTTTTTTTAATGTTAAATATCCTGTCGATTCTCTTGGGTATCCAAGGCTTTTTATAATAGAAGGTACGTTAACGGAGACCCGATCGACGATTACGACGATTGGACGATGATTAATTGCTCGGCTGTCCGTAGAATTGCGAATAAATTCCTGTGTCACTGTATCCATAGATGTTTAGCTATGGTGGTCGATCGATCATATCTGGAGGTGTATCTGTCGATGAAAATTCCGCGCATCGGACGCAAGTGGCTCGGTGATATCTACATATATACAATATACTATATCGGTACTACGATATGATATTATATTGGTAGAGTTTATGTATAGAGAATTCGAAGAAAAGAGTTACGTTACGATTTGCTGAGGTTCAGCGCGATGGCGGGAATTTCACTGGCGATTGCCCGAGACTAGCCAATCATTGCATTATTGGAGACGTACCTGGTAATTAATTAAAGTGCCGGTGCAAATAGCAGCGACGAGAACGAACGTAGGTACGGACCGAGTAAACTCGCTGAGGCGAATACTTCGTTCTATTAGTCGATGATACGATACTCGAGCCCTTCCTATCGCTTTCTCGCTTACGTCGCTCGCCGACTCGCTCGCTCACTGAGTTTGAAACTTTGGTACTTTAGGCAAATATAATCGGCGCATTTCCCCCGAGGGAGCAATGGTTGAATATCCCACGTATAGCTGTTACGCGGAAACCACTCTCTGCAGCATGTTTCACTCCAGTCAGACATTTATTTTCGACAATCTTCTCATCGGTGAAAAAAAGAAGGATTTATCGATACCATGTTTGCTTTTTAGGGGATACGTTGATTGAAATTATCGTTGATTAATAATAATAATAATAATAATAATAATAGTTTATTATTTAACAAGTTATCTCAGAAAAAAATGCTGAAAAAAAGTTTTCAAGAATTAAACAAACAATTCGTTATTAATTTCTCACAGTAACGACGGGTTTTTTTTTAATGCCTCGGATGACGAGGAAACGGAAACTACACTTCCCAGTAATGATCTCATTCGTTGTTAATAACTCTTTCCTCTCCGTCATCGGTTGCGAGTTTGCGGTCGTCTCGAGTTATAGGCAGTCGCGAAGGCAGTAACGACAATAGATATATCCGCCATAGATGTATAGTGTTCGCTGACGCACGTGTGCATCAAGGATCGTTGGTCGGGGGAGTGTTTTCCTTGCGCCAATAAAGTTAAGTTGGGTCTATACATTATGCGATAAAGGATAACCGCATGATGAGTCGAGAGAAGGAAGGAGAGAGAGAGGGAGTCGAGTTGTTGCCAAAGGGTATGTTACGATACACGACAACGACGTTGACGACGAAGAAGGCTCGTCGCAGCCCGTCGGTATCGGAAGTGCAGTACTAAAACCAGCGCACGGAAGCGCCTTACCATCTTCGAGTTTTGCGGTCGCTGCGGTTGCAGCTCGAGGCTGCAGGTGGCCTCCGTGAAATCGAGTTTGACGTGTAGGATAACTCGCGCGAAGCCCCGGTCTGTAGCACGCGCGATCCTCATATCGACACGATATACCGAGCATTCGCTCGACCGCGATATGTATATCGCTCTCCGCGTCTCGTTTCATTTTTCGTTCACTTATTCTTTTTTCAGGTCGCCAGGAATTGGGTGTCGTCCGACAAGCCACTAGACACACCCGGCAACACGACGAGCGGAGATGTCGAATGCGTTTCCGCAGGTAGGAACACGTAATCGAAACGAATAAATACGAAATTTGAACTATCGAAACTTTCGTCGTTTCCTATAATCACTGAAAATCTAATGAATTATATTCTCAGAATCATTGAAGTTTGTGGATACAAATCGTATTTATTGAGTATCTAAAGGAATTTGTTACAAATTGGGGTATAAAAACAATTAACTTTTATTCTTCGTCCGACAGGACATCCGGTTCACGAGATGACGTCGTGGTCCTGCATCGAGTCTCTCTTCAAGTTCCTGGAGGATCGATACAAACTTTTAACGGATAAGGAAGATCTGTGAGTGTTAAGATTTATGATAAAATCACTGCGCAAAATTCTACAATTCTACTGCTACTATTAAAAAAAAAATCAAAATAAACAAAAGTACTATAAGGATGTATCGTAAATTCTGTAGATACAGTTGTGCTTCAAAAGAAACAATTACGTTCGATATTAATTAATCCTTTATGATTAATCGTCGCAAGAATATATATATGATATATATATATTTTTTATATACATTTTTTTTTACGAGACACGGCGTAATAATACAGTAATGCAATATAGTGTATCACTGTGGAATAACGACGAAAAACAGACCTCGAGCAATAGAAAGCATTTTATCCCTAATAGCGTTACGGTAATCGTGTTACGAGAGAAGCGCCTCATTCTATCCGCCCTTCCAAACAATAACAGGAGTTCGGGTTAATAATACCCTCCCTTTTCCGTGTACAGATACGATCGTTATTGCCGGTGAAACCGGTGAGTTTATTAATCATCGTAATAACGAACCTACGTAACCCGTGGCTCGCCGTTTCACACTCTACGAATTCTCTTTGGCACGCGGTTCGCCATATAGTCGTTTCAATTCGATTTCAAACGAAAATACGAAATAATTTTTTACAAAAAAAAAAAGGCGATGACGCATTTATTTTTTATCTCCTGTATAATAATAATTTTATTTTTTATTTCACGATAAATTAATTTTTTCATTGGCATACATCGATGTTTTTTAAATAGCGTTATAAAAAAAAAAATGGGACACTGATCAATTAAATTCCTTGCTACGTCGTCCTCAAGTAGCTTCGATCTTTCATATCCCTTATCGTGAACTATATTTTCTCGAATCTCCTATCGACGGGGCGGGATACGCTTAGGCGATTGCAATATTGACTATCGAGGATAGTAGAGAAGAAAAGAACAAAAAAAAATGTTCTCTACCCCGCTAAAAGTGCTTTACGGCACCGTTGATGCGTCGTCGACCGCGGGCAATCTTTTCTTATCGTCCCCATAAAAATATCATCGGTCAACGAGCATAACTTTTTTTTTTTACCCCAAACGAGAATGAGGCGATAGAGCAAAAAAAAAAAACGAGAAGAACGAAAAAAAAAAAACTATTCCTCGAGGCTCGCGCACGACGGGCGATAGGGATCTTAGTGTTTCATAAATGACGCGGGCGCGCAACCCACCAATGGATAACCGTAGATAAATTGCCGAAGAAAAAACGAGCCGATAAAGTGTACACCGAATGAGTGCGGAATAATAAAAAAAAGAACATATAAGCTTCAGGAAGATAGAAACGAAGCTATGATATAGAAAATAGAAAAATGTATCCGGCATTCGCGCGTTTCCGTTTCGTTAGCCACAACTTTAGTTTCGAAAAACTCAGCGTAATATCTTAACTACAAGCATAAGAGATCTTCTATATAGCCGCGCTAACGAGCTCCTCTCTCTACAACGAGAAAAAGACGAAAGCGTTTTTTTTTTTTTTTTTTTTTTTTTTTTCTGCTATGAATTTACAACGTTTGTACGTATAATAGATTCGTGTTGGTACTCGGTAAATCAAGAGTCGAGCCGGAAGCAAGATTTTTCAGGGTGTTTCGTTCGGAGTGCGTTGTATGATCCAAGCGGGCAGACAGCAGCCAGCCTGTCGGGAGAGAGAATGTATATAGCGATAGGTAGTAGTAGTGGCAGAGCTCGCGCCCGCAACTCGCGCCCTCCGAGACCCCGAGGCTCGCCTCTTTCTCCTTTTTCCTCGTCGTCTAATAATAAAACGCGTCGGTGAAGAAAAAAAAACGAAAAAGAAAAACATATCTACAGATATATATATATACATATATATAAAACACATAACCAGTAAGCGAAACACATGCAGAAAAAGTCAGTCCGACACGCACAGTAGTATACAAGCCACAAAAGTTAATCGCCTCGGTTTGCTGCTTGTCACAGCTCTTGATGGATGAGCTCGTGACGTCACGGACCATTTTTACTCCGAATTTTCGGGGGGATGAAAGCCACCCCTGTCCTCTACTCTCCCTCTCTCTCTTGCGTTGCCCTCTGCTCGTTATTGTCCTATGAGTTTTGATGCTGAAGCGCGTTTCGGGGGTTGCAACGGCGGGCTGTGTTTCACCCGATTATCTCCATCCGAGGATAAGACTCGATGCGAACTGCTGTTGCTATCATTACTGAAACGGGTGGCAAGATAAAGCGAATGAATAAAAGAATAACGAATTTTAATCATTTTCGTGGCGATAAAGTGACTTTTCGGGAAAATAGGCGCGCATTTTTCCGATAAAGAAATATCGTTTCACAAATATTTTTTGATAACAAATAACCGTTCAATGGCCGCTGGGAAAACTTTCGGTGAGTTTTAACTTTTGGATATTGATAAGAATTTTGTTTAATATCGATATATTTAATTTGATTCGATTAATTTATGAATATTAAATGTTTTAACTATAGAAATGTATTTTTACGAAAATTGATCATTTTGTCGACGGAAATGGACTTTTTATAGTTAAAGGGAAAAATCTTCTTTTTTTTTTTATTCCCCTTTAACTTTAATTTCAGAGTTTATGTTAAGGGAAAAAAAAATGATTTTATTGCAAGGAAACGCAGAAAGGTTGTGCAAGTCTTGGTATATAGATGGGAGGGATCTGTTACTGCCACTGGTTATAGGTATTAGGTATAGTATACCGCGAGTTCGCGTGGGAGGTCGCGCGCCCCCGACTCAGGGGTAGGTGAGTGCGCGACCCCTCGACCCACGACCAATCACGATCGAGCAGTGAAACTCCGTTGCCAATGAGAAACACGTAACCGTGGGTGACCTCCCGTGGGCGCGAAGCCTCCTTACATTTACTTAATCGCCTACAGATTTTCGAGAACCTCCTCCAACGTACCCCCATTTTCGTCTCCGCGATCTTCGCGTCTCTGTCACTCGAGACGATTTTTATCGTCGCAAAAGTCTTTCGTAGTACATTCACACATGAAAAACCCAAAACGGCGTCGTTTGAATCAGCGATAACTCGATCCTCGGTATAATGTAGTCTGTCTCTCCCATAACCGACGGAAAAAGCTGATTTCGTCTCGTTCGCGAGAGATTATTTACCCCCTCGACGACGAGTGTAAATCCTCGCGAGCACCGGGAGGGTGTTACTCGTTCACGCTAAATAATTCGATCAGTTCTTTCCCCTTTCCTCCGTATCCCGAACACACAAGATATATATATATATATATATATATATTTTTTTTTTTTTGTTCACCGATGTTAAATCGCATCGTCGCCGGAACACAGTAGAAGGAGCGAAAATCGTTGCGAAGGGTGAGAGAAGAACTACCCTCGCGTAGCTCTCGCTTCGATACAATCTATTCTAATGCGAACCGCTCTCTCTCGGTTCGGTAATACGTACCGAAGTGTAATACGTACCCACCACATCACGATTCGAATCACTGCAGTGTGAGAAAGCGGTCGTACAAAACGTGAGTGTAAATCTTCGCGTCGACAAATTTCAAATCCTATCTTCGAGATTTCTTAACTTTGGGTCGCGTGCGAGCCGTGTAGCTTCGAGAGGGAGGAGAAGGGATATAAAGCTCGACGATTAGAGTGAAGAGACCGATAAAAAAAAGGGACAAAGACACGATATATCCCATTACGAAAATTCGATTTTACAGCGGTGCCTCGTCGTTTAAAGAGATAAAAATGATAATCTCGTTAATTGACAATTTTTCAATTAACCCTTTAACTCGGAAATTTATTTCCTTTCTTTCCTAAACGCTTTTTACGCATTCCGCAAAATCTTATCTAAAAATGAAAAAAAATTACTTTTTGATTGAAAAATAAAAGTTGAAAAAAGTGTTAAAAACAAAAAAATCGCGCATAACAAAAAAAAAAAAAACAATCAACTTAATTCCCTTTAAAAATAATAATATTTTTACCACTTTTTTTTTTTTGAAACTTTTTTTCAAAAAATAATGCTTCAATCTTGAAATCCACGTTCGCGCGACACATCGTACGTACAGGTCGAAGAGGGTGAAATTTATGGTTGCATAATTGCCGCACGCTTTCGCCTGCCTTCCAGTATCCACGTACGGCACGTCCTCTGTATATAGTATATTAGGTAGGTACGTACATTAAGAGTGAAAGCTCCGTGGCATACAAAGGCTTTGGGGGCTAAGAGTGTACGTAATGTGTAATGCGACCGTAAGCCTATGTGTGGACGACGAGAAACATACCGCGAGGAATAGGAGAGGAGCTTCCCATTTACGTATATTATCCCGTGTAGTATATGCCGAGCGAAGGAAAAGCTGCTGGAGAAAAGGGTGGGGATGGTGCAAAAGCTCGTAGTACAGAAGAGGCGGTAGAGGGTAGTAGTAGCTCGACGTTTACTATAGTCATCAGTGGAGGTTGGAGGGTTGCAAAGGTGGGTTTTACTACAGTTACCACCGCCGTACGAATCCACCCGCCTTCAGAAGCTGTACGAAGGTACGTTAGAACGGATATATATATAGCTAACATGGTATACGCGAGGGGGTAAAACGTCTGGTATATGTATATACATCTATATCTATGTTATATGTAAACGCGCGCCGGGGTTGCCGATGGCGAACTCGACTGTGTGCGAACTCCGTGCAGACGAGAAGCTCGTCGTCGGCGCTCGGAGTGGGTGGCGGACTCGGTGGTGTGTATGTATACGTAGGAGAGAGGATAGAAGCGAAGCACGCCATACGCGCGATAGCGTGCGCGTTATCGAGCGGGGGGTGGTCGCCCGGTAATTACTTCCTCAGGGGGGTTGGAGACGTGCGCGCGCCCCGTGGAGGTGGGTTCAGAGGTCACTGAGGTATCCCCCGAGCAGTGTCCCAACAGCCAATCAACGAACTACGCACTTCCTGTCTGCGGATAAAGCGCGGATTGGCATCGCTCCAATCGTATATCAAACACCCTTATTTTTTTTTCCAGAAACAAGAAAGCAAATACAATGTTGCGACCATTTATTTCGTGTCCATTGAAACCTTTCTGAGAACCAAAAAAAAAAACAGAAACTCAAACTATAATTTTTTATCTGATTTGGAGCACATTATTGATAATACCGGATAGCATGTTTATTATTCGTGAGCATTGAGAGACAAGAAAAAAAAACACAATGGCTGCTCGTTGCTCAATTTTTTTACTCTACAATCGAGTGGAGTGACTCAATTGTTACGAATTTTTGTTACAATGATTGTGACAATTTTGGGGCTCGAAAAAATTGTAGTTTACTCCGATTTATCATCGAGTCCGACAGTTAGTAATAAAAAGATTAACATTCCGATACTCGATTTATTAAAGACACAAAAAAAAAAAAAAACGCACAAAACGTGGATAAAATGCGCGATTCAAAGGGTTAACTCAATTATAATGAATGTACATCGGGGAGTAGGGTACACGAGCTTCGATTATACGGTGTTAATAAAAGCCTCGCGATTGCTCCACTCTCCGCGGTGATAGATGATGCGCAATATTCAAACCTTCTCGATTGCCGATGCTTTCACGCGTCTAATTAAAAATCTCGTTCGACTCCGAGGGCTCATCATATGCCCGTAAGCATCCCGGCATAAAATATAACGCAAGTTAATCGGCGTCGAGAGATTCTTTCTCATCTCGTTTCCTTTTTTTTCTTTTTTAGTCTATTAGTCTCGCGGATTCGAGAGAGATGAGAATAAAACTATATATGTGAAAATGAAGGAAGAGCGGCCTTCATTAGTGCCTCTAATGTGTCTCGCACACCCTCGAGAGAAGGTAAAACGTTGTGAAGATGAGTCTCGGGCCTTATAAGAGGGATTTACTCTTTCTTCCAACGCGCTCAGCCCTGTATACATCCTCCAATCGCTGTGCCGTGTTTATACTCGCGCGTTTAAGAGAACTGCGTACGTATACGGGCTATAAGCTCGTATAGCCCATACGTATTATCCGCATGGGGGATGGCCGAGTGACTGATGAACCGGACGCTAATTACCTCCTTTGTGCTCCGTAATACGAGCGTATTAATAGCTCGCATTTAAAATATATGAGCGTGAAAAATGAATATCTATAGGAACACTGACGAGCGAACGATCTCTCGAGTTATCTCGCGGGTTTCTCTTCTGTTGAGCTTTGTACGTCTTCGCAACGATCGCTCGGAGCTTCGATACTATTATACTATACGAAACAACAATACATCGAAGAACCCTTCATGACTAAATTTTTTTTTAATATGAATCTCGAAGTTGTACATTTATTTCTGTGTTTAATTTATGTTCATGAAAACCGAGAAAATTGCTTGGATTTACTAAATCGGCATTCATTCGCTTTCGAACGAAAGTTTCGTTAGTACAATACAAATTTTCGTTATCGAAATAATAATTTTTTGAATTGGTGGTAAACATTACGTAAGGAAATAATCACTTAGTTCTGACAACTAAATAATTTTTTAACGAGGGAAAAAGCCAGTTGATTTATGCATTTTTTTTTTTTTTTTTTTTTTTAACGTAATAGTTCTTTTATTTTTCATCATTGATCTCTTTTACTTTTGAACTATTTCGTCAGACAATCGTTAATACGACTATTAATGGGTATTATCTCGTACTCTAGGAAGAAGAAAAATATATATATCCGTTTCATCTCCTATTATTAGTGACACGAATGGCAACTCTTTCGCACGGTGAATTATGCAAATAGCGGCCAGTGAAATGAGAGTGGGGTATACGCGTGCACGAGACTGCAATTAACTCGCCCACCTCTCCCGCGAGTTCTCGAACACCGAGCTATCGTATTGCTCGTTCCTGACGCTGCTGTTGCCGTTGCACTGTTGAAAATTGCGTAACGCGAAAACGAAAGCGTGTGCACCCATAATGGTTCCGCCTGTTTGCCGTTCGATGCAATCGAACTCTGACATATGGGTCATTAATAAACCCATCGACGTTGCTTACGCTTTGATACTCGGTACGAGAGAAAAAAATCATTTTTAACTACGGCAGCAGCAACGAACAAACATCGATAGATCTATCGATCTATATATCTATAGATCCATCGATCTGTATATCTATAGATCCATCGATCTGTATATCTATAGATCCATCAATCTATAGATCTATAGATCCATCGATCTATAGTTCGAATGCAAAAAAAATCTTCGATGTGTATATTTCCAGTCATTCTTTCGATCGTATAAACGCGATGCGAAACATATGCCTCCATATTCATGTATTATACGAGCGTTAAAGCATAATGCTATTTTAGAACTCGCAGTTATAGAACTCGCGAGCAGGAAGCCGTCGGGGATTGATGCGACTTCTACGATTCCTAAAGCAAAAGGCACAAGACAGTCGTACAGATAATAGCAACACGGGCAACACTCGAGGCGCTTACCAAAACGAATAGCCTCGACTCCCAGAGGAAAGATAATATTCTCGACGATGTTGTATACGCGCGGACGGGTCTCGAGAATGTATAACTCGGGAGGAAAAGGTCCCGACATTTTCGCCACGGCCCTTGAGACACTTGCGCGAACGAGCGCAACGGTACCCCCTCGTCGACATTACAGCACTCGTATACATCGCGGCATGTATGCGCGCTTTATCGTTCGGTATAATAATTTGAGATACAATCGTCGCGTCTTCTAACTCTCCCTGACATTATTACGGATCTTTGGTATTAAAGAGATTTCGTCGGCAATATTTTTTTTATTTCACGATGTTTGTATTTTTGTGTTATAGAAAAAACACATATTTGCTCAGATTTCTTCCGAAGAATTGTGAAAAAAATTTTAAAAACATATTTCCGAGTTTAAATTTTCATATATTTTTTTAAAATTATTTTCGAGAATTGAAAAATCAATATTTTTATATTTTTATACGATAAATTAAGAAAAATATTAATTATTTATTTCACGAGAAAAAAATTCCAATCCAATATATATTTTTTGAATTTTACTCAAAAACAGCGTTACAAGAGAACAATCGTAAAAATGTTCTTTTCAAAATCGTGTTCGTTGGTCGATTGTGCACGTATTCCATTTGTTAAATGAACGTTCGCTGAATGCTCAACGATGTACTCGATAATACTCGCGTGCTGTAGAATCGTATAACTCAAGAAGATCAAAAGATTTCTTCGCCTTCTAGACGCATAGAAATCAAAATGCGCGATACTTGAACATTACGAAGAGTTAAAAAAAAGAAATGAAAAACCGCGTGATAAAATGTATAGAGAAAGCGAGAACGGCGTTTCTGGACCGTAGTCATCGCCCGGTTGTCGGCGCGCAGCGATATCCCCGGCGCTCTCGCTGTCACAATGTAAAATTCATAATTCAGTCGGCGGGTTTTTGCCCGAGCACTTTGGCAATATTAAACGCGACGACCAGCACGGGTTGGGCATACAGGGGTGAGGGTGGGGAGGGAGGGAGGGAGTTGTAGCAGTAGTAGAGTACGATGAAGGGAGTAGGAGGAGGAGGGTGAGGGTGGACATCGACAAAGCCGAGCGGTGAGCTCAAAGCTGCAACGGGGTGGTTTTCCTCTTCTCCGCCCCTTTGCGTTTTCCGCGGTCGCTATGGGACGCAGCAGCGATGAAAAAAAAAATGAAAAAGAAAAAAAACCCCCGTTGCGGTAATACCGCGCGAACGAGCTGGCGAACACAGCGAGACCACAGCGAGGAGGGTGGAAGGGGGGGGGGGTAGGAGAGCGCCCGGGTATTAGGGAGAGGTATATACAAATCGCGTATACATAGATAGGACACAGAAAAAAAAAATGGCGAACGTGAACATCGACGTAGATGGCGTCGGCAGACGGTAATTAAAATGCTTAAACAAAGGCCGGCAAAGAAAAAGCAAACAAAAAAAAACAAGAAAAAAAAACTCCCGAGGAAAAAGTGAGAAACGCCCTCGAGATTTTTCGTTCAGTAAGTATATAGTATAATACAGTAGATGAGAGAAGCGTGCAGCAAACGTGGTTAATCTCTCGATGTGGATAATGCTACACGAAACATAGGGGAGAAAAACGAAAAAAAAAAAAAAAAAAAAAAAAAAAAAAAAAACGTAAATCAGAGTCGAGATCGCCTTTGCGTCACGATGACCAGCGACAAAATGACCGAGGAATTTTCTTTTCGAAACTCTTTTTTTGTCTTCACTCTTTTTTTTTTTCGCGTATGTCGCGTTCGTTCGAACGAAAAGAGTCGTCGCGCGTATACGCGCTAAACACGCCCACGTTTATTCCGTACCGACGCGTATCTTTCGTTTCTTTCGCGCATTATATTCTCTTCCGCGTTCGCGTGGTGCTGGCAAAGGCCGTCCCCGTGCCGGCGCGAGTACACAGCAGTGGAGTCAAAAAGATTGTAACAGGTAGGCAATGAACGTCGACTGTTAGGAGTTTTGCATCGTTTTTCCGTACGCGCAGGAGTCTGTGACAGCGGGTATAACGCGCGGCTCGTAACTCTTTAGCAGTCCCGGCCGGTGTGCCTCTCTCGCAGGGCGCGCGCGTTCTCACCGTGCAAATACTATAGAAACCACCGTAAACGTCTTTCTCGGAGCGCTTTCGCGTTGAGATTCGCGTAATGTTCGATGCGCATCCCGTATCGTATAGTTTGTAACATTAGTATACACGGCGACTCAAACGAAGCTTCTTACAGCGTTAATAAATCGCGGAAAAGCGTGAGATAACTCGAAATACAGAAGGGTAGGGATGACTCGTAAAAATAAAAATAAATCATGCAGTGACTTGAAAAAAAAAAAAAAAAAAAAAACGAATCGTGGACTCGATTCTCTAGCTTTTGCTAGAGATACGAGTATTTTCCACCGGCTGTACACTACTTCTCGACTTTTATTTTAACGGGCTTCTCTCTGTACTCGACGCTTTTGCCGACTATCTCTCGTAGCCTTTACATGCACAGTCAGACACCTACTCTATCTATCTATATCTATATCCCCGATGTGTATATGTAAGTAACGTGTAGATACTACTACTGCTACCACCAGCACCGCTACTGGCTGCTCCGTATATCTACTATGTACCTAACTCTCTCTCGGTACCGCTGCCTCGGCACACCTGGAGTTCGTAAAGTCTGGTGACTCCATCGTGCCACGAACGAGAGATCCCCCGCGCCCGGCCTCTCCACCTTCGTGGTCGGAGGTTGAAATCAATACTCGCCACACAGAACTCTAGCGAGTGCGAGTTTCCGCGTGTACCTCTCTACCTCTTCGTTTCATCTCACTCTCGCTCTATATACATACATATATATATATATACACACAGACGTTGGATTTTTCCACTCTTCGTCTCTGTTCTTCCTTCCTTCCGTTCTCTCGCGGCCCAAACCCGATGTATCTTTCACTCGTTCGTACAGTTCGCTGCTTCGCGAACGTACACTCCTTCCCCTCGATGTACGCCCAGCGGCTTCAGTTTTCTGCAAATATATATATATAATATGAATGAGAAAAATGTATTAAAAAAATGCATAATTTGTAACTCGTACTTATTATGCTTTCGTTGCATCAACGTTTGAAATGTATTTTCATTTTCGAAACTGTAAGCTATTCATGTCTGTGCCGAAATGTTGCAAATATTTTATTATAAATATTCACGCGAATAACGCAGAAAATATGAAATTTGCATTTTTTTTTTTTCATACGCGGTCCAACGGACTCGCTGCTACAGAATTAATAACAGAAATTTCTGTAAATCATTTAATTTAACTTGCACTCGAATACAAAATACTTGTTAAAATCAACCGAACTGCAGTTGCGAATGTCGAAAGGAATCATTTGGTCGATTGAACGAAATCGTTGTTACGGTCAATAAAGGAACATTCGATTCGATTGACATTTCGTTTAATTAACGATGTTCCATTCGATGAATGAAAGAATTTATTTCAATATAATTGTCGCAGTGATATTTTACCTTTTGCGTTTCTCCGTCTGTGTATTTTATCGTCAGTGTCATATCAGTTAGCCGTACAATTTTTTTTTTTACAAATATCCATATTTAATATATAAAAAAAATTGTTTATTCAAAATATATTTTATATTTTTTTTATTCGATTATTTTTTTATGTTTTAATATATTTATTTGCACATAACGCTAAAATCGATTGGAACAGCGCACACAGAATTCGCTGAAGATTTTTAAGTCTCAGGTCAGCTTTGACGTATCAAAAATATTTTCCTTCGACTTCGAAATTCTCTTCTCTTGGCAACGACGCTGCTAGTCGGAAAATTCGCGTTTCCAGTCCTCACACCCCCGACCCACGGGCTATCGGCGCCATCGGATGCAGCGGTAGCAGAAGCTCAACAGAATTGCCGCACTGGCCGTCACTGCAGTCTGCACCATTGCACTTTTCCCTCTCGTATTCCTTCGGTTCTATCTATATGCATACATATTATATAGTATACGTATCCTCCTTGGCGCCTTCTTCTTCGGCAACCCTTTTCGAGCTGAAAGCAGCTTTGCCGCAAAGTTTCATATCGGGAAAGATATAGGGAAAGGGTGAGGAGAAAGGAGAGAATATATCCGCATGCCGAGAGAGCTTCGAGAGTTTGTCAGAAAGACTACGTAGGACGAGTTTTCGCCAAAGTACGCGAACTCTCCGCGATTTTACTCCATCCCTTTCCGTTGGCTTCGACGAGTCTGAAACCTTCTGCGACTAACGGTGGGGGGTGGTAACCTAAAACTTCGTCCTCATCTCTGATTTTCGCTTGCAATGCCTCCTCAAGGATTTCGTTAAACCTTCGATTATTTTCGTATTAAATTAAGCGACAGTCTGGCTAAATTTTTTTTTTTATTAGTTCATTCAACGATTCCGAGTATTTTTACAAATTAGCTTGGGATTCATAAAGAATCGATTGAGGCGCGAAGCTCTTTACCTTTCTCTACAGTGTTACGCTCTTCGATCGTTCGTGGGACGAACGAAAAAAAAAAACGAGGTACAAGAGAATCCAGAGAAAGGGGGGAACGAGAGAGGGCCGTGGTGCGCGTGCGAACGGCTAATAACTAATAAGTATCTAATAAGCTGGTCCCGCGCGACGCCTCTCTCTTTCTCGAATGGTAGCTTCGCTGTATTACCAGCTTCATTAATCAGCGGCCCAAGGAAATTGACAAGCGGGATGAGTCGGTTCGCGGGGAGTTACGGAGGGAGAGATAGAGGAGCTTCGAAGTCTACAAAGAGGGTAGAGACTTCAAAGGAAGGAGTGCTGCGCGGTCGATTAATCTCGGCTTCTCTCGCTTATGCCGAGCCACTCTTTACAGCTTCTATCTACCGTTCGTTCGTACTCCTCGGCAGCTCTCTTCAACCTCTCGCTTGTAATATGTTCTCTGGTACCTTAACGGAGATGATGGAGGTTTAAAAAAAAAAAAAAAAAGAAAGAGGAAAGAGAAGAAAGAAAACGCGAGCAAAGCACAGAGAGCTCAGGGTCACTGAATCGCTACTCGGATCTTTGCCTTGTTCTATAGCCCGCAGTTAGATAGATGTTACAATAGCGATGTATTGTTCAACGATCAATATTCAGCGCTGCAATCTTTGACTCAAAAGAAGAATTACATTACCTCAAATTTTTACGATTGAACAAAATTCGTCTATTAAAAACATCGCGGCGAATACATTTTTTTTTTTTTTAATTTTAAGGTTAACTTTGCCTTAAAACAAAATTGAACGTATTTGTTCCAATTTTAATTTTTGGAATACGAGATTCTATTTCTTTAATTAAATATACCGCCCTTAATTCTCAGGGTCTCCCATGGAAATGAAATGTGTACTGATTATATACAAGATATCGAACTTTTTGCCACAAAAGATATACAATTTATAATAATAATAATATATAATGATAATCTAAGATATATATAAAGATAACTCAACCTCCCGATCGTCCAACGTATCCGCCTTGTATTGTCGGAAGTAAAAACGACATTTTCGAATTCCCAGATTTCGCAGTTTCTCCCATAAATAAAAAAAAAACATAAAAGGATAAAGCAAATTAAAAAAAAAGTCAACTCGACGAGTAGGGTTGACAATGCGTTCGAGTCTCCCACAAGCCAGCGGCCACCTGCGGCTGTCCACTGTAGGCTCGGGTACCGTAGCGAGGCATATCCCGAAAGCTTGCGCACATCGTCCTCGACTCTCTCGCGTTACCAGATACGGGATCGTTCGTATAAAACAATGCGACGTCCGGGGGGTGGACAGAGGGGGAGGGATATTCGTCCACCGTGCGTTTTATATCAGCGTGGATATATCGGATCCCGCGCGCGTACTCATTCAACGCGCAGACACACACAGAAGCATCGCCGGATTTATCAATAGCAAACGCCGAATGCCGGTGGACTACATCCCGCAGGATAGCTATAGATATACAGATAATACTCGAGGTATATACATAAACTGGGTGTAGCACAAGAGAAGCGTACGCTCGGTGGGGTTGCGAGGGTGAGTGGGCGAGAAGTGGAGGAGTTGTGCGAGAGCGCGCGCGGATTCACCTGGCCGTGAGGAATTCGACAACGCGGAATGTAGAAACGTTCGCGAATCCCAGCGTTCGCGGAGCGCGCTGCTGGAAACAATGGACAAGTGAGAGGGTGGAGAGAAACGCGGGAGGTTTCCGACTGACCACCACCTGCCACGACTCGCATCGTTGGGATGTATATATACATAAACCACTCTCCGAACGTTACGTACCTAATACACACCCGCATAGGTATGTATATTATACCTTCGTCTATGTATCCGCATCCGCACTTCCACCCCTTTCCTCTCGACGCAATGGTAGCAGGTCTCTCTACGCCATTCCGGATATTAAACCTGAATGAATGAACGAAGCCGGGGGACCGCCGGAAGTAATTAGATAGGTGGCCTTTAAACTGCGAGAACCGGAAGCGAGACCAGTGCGTCTCCGAGGACCATGAGACCAGCGGCTATATGAAATCGTAGGGGTAGTTTCATGTAGTTTAGGACCTCATTTCGTACGGTGCGGTAGAGTATGTAGTTTTAGGATACGTTTCTACACTCTTATTAGTACGAGTTAGTAATTTTATTTAAAGGGATCGGTAAAAATTATTTTTTCAGCTGGTAGACACATATTTCGATCGAAAAGAACTTTTTTTTACTAACTTTCAATACCACTTTGCGCACATAGCTGATTAGTTGATATAGTTGATTGTTAAAAAAAAATACTACAGCGCGGTATATATTTGAAAACAAAGCTTTGATAGTTGCGTTATTGTTTGTTTTATAAAACCTCATCCTTTTATTATTGTTTCCACATCACACATCCAAATAATAATAATAATAATAATAAAAATCAATAAAACATAGTAAAAATAATGAATTTTTTTAATTAAAATGGAAAAATGTTCGCGCGCCTAGCGAATATTTTTGAAACGAAAACTTTTCTTCTCACAACACGAAGAGCATAGATAACGACATTTGCGACTATTCGTCCGAGAAGTAGAAGCACTTGCAACAGAGCTTTTTCTCTCTCTCTCTCTCTCTCTCTTGCCGGGCAATCCTCGTGCAAAGGCTGGGGGCGCTAAGAGATTCTCGCACGGCAGTTGCCGGTAGTCAGGAAAGACGATACACAGTGGAAAATATACTTCAGCACCGGAAAAATCTTCTTCGCCAATAACTTTTTATCGCGCACGAGAGAGACAACTCGCCTCTCGCCTCGACGTTTCATAGTGTCGCGCGACTTTTACGCAAGAAATATGAATTGTTAATAGAAGGTAAAAGCAATTTTATGTACTCTACATAACGCGAACGAGAATGCGCACGTGGGAGAGCGGGGGAGGGTACGGGAGCTCTCACACCGATATATATTCTTAGATGGCGAGAGGGACCTCAGCAGAATCGCAAAGCTAAACCAGCTATAAGAGGAGAGGTGCGAGGACTATGCAAATCCCGAACGGAACCGCGTGGTTTTTCCTCGGCTTTCTCGCTCTCGCAACGGTAACACACCTTTCTCCTCCACATTTTCGCATACATTAGTTTTTATCTGTTTTACTTTTTTATTCGATGGTAATTTTCATAAAATCTTCTTGGTACCCGCGACGATCCTTCGTGGCTTCTTTTGCTCACCTCGACGTCTCTTCTTATCCTCGCCGATATTCCCTCGAGAGCGACCGTTCTCACTGACTCTCGTCAACGCTCCCTCTCCTGCCGCGCGCGACGATAGGACTCTCAACGCAAGTGCGATTTAAACGGGAGGAAAGCGGTGACGACGAGAAAAAAAAAAAGTGGATGAATCTTCGGTGAGTGGCGTCACGACGGATCATAATTATTTTCGTACTTATCCCCGGCGTCGGGACAGACGGATTGGGGCATAAATTTGACGGACCTTCGCGACGATATTATAATCGAAGGCTCGAAGGGTCGAATTGATCTTACGGATCGTAAGGGCACCAGAACCAATGAAAAATTTAATAGAAAAAACCTCGGGCGGGATGATCGATGTTAAGATAGTTGGAGGCGAATAGCGAAGATTACGAGAACGAGGGTTCGATCTTTTCCGGTGTATGGCGTACCGTGTTATTCATATATACTATGTACTGCTGTATGCGGTATATACGTGTGTATAGCATTTCTATGTACCATATAAAACATTGAGACACGAGGAAGGAGAGATGAGCGATCGACCCCCGGAGACCACGAGTCCGATCGCGGCGAACAACCCCACGTACACGCGTCACCGCATTCACGACGTATATACGGTAAGGTACGTTGGCTCCTCAGGAAAGCTACATTACGAAGCTATAGGCCCACTAACAGTACGCGATGCTTTGGGATGAGGCATCTCACATCTCGCTAAGTTTGAAACTCGGAGGCGTTGAATTGGGATGAGCTGAGAGAGCACAGAGGGGTTGCGATAGTAGGGGGTTTTCCCTGGACTCCTTGCAGGCGTCGTACTCACGCTACTGCATCCCTTGTTAAGAGTCAGTGGCGTGTACGCAGCAACAGGAGTGTAACTCGAGGATCGAGTACGAGAAGGATACACCACCGTACACCGCAATACAGACAGTTAACTTCGAACGGATTCGGTGGAGAGTAGAATGGATTATAATATTGACAGAGTTGACAATAGAAGATCGAGAATTTTGCGTTAATAAAAATTATTATGATTAAAAAAATCGAAAAATAAGACAACCATTTTTTTTAACGCACAATCATAATAACAGCAATAACAATAAGAATAAAAGTCTAAAGTAGCAATAACATGGGAAAAGTTATTAATATAGTGATGATAAATATAGGAAAATTTACGTTTACAAATTTGAAAAAAAAAATAATTTTTTTTTTTATCTTGGTCTTTACCTTTTTCTTACTTAATCTTTATCGCAGAGAAGGAAAATGCACGATAAATATTTTAAAAAATTAAATGCCTTTGTGTCTTAGTAAAAAAAACTCAAGTGGAAAGGTTTCTTGTGAAATAATAATTATAGTATGTATTACATGAATCAAATTGTAAGTTTCCATTAAATTCAAACGCCAGAAATACAAAAATTATTTATTAACTCTGCAGACCGCAAGTCTCGAATTACGACTACGAATAATTTTGCGCAAAAACATGCAAAAGAGTTAGTCTTCGATAAAAACGGAAGTGGAAGTGGTCTGAAAGATATAATTCATTAATCTCAGCCGCAAGGAATCTCCCGTAGAATGTATCGCGCTCGATCGCCCTTAACCCTTTCCGAAGGGAGTAGAACCCCTCATCGAGGGTGATATGTATTAGTCGTCTCGTTCCGCGCTGTGGCGAGAAGAGAGAATTATCCGCGCTTCTGCACTCCCTCATCCTTCCACTCGTTATTTTCGCATCGAATAGGAAAAAAAAAAAGAAAACAAAAAAAATCACTGCAAGCGAAAGTACGATGTATAGGAAACGTTACCTTTTTTCACGATGCCCGGAAGTTAACACGATATTCGGCAACGCGTATAGTGTCGACCGGGGTGTAGGTTGATCTCGATCTGCCAGTCTCGCTTTCGTCGGTTCGGATAGACGAGAGTGAGAGCGGCGAGTGAGTGTCGAGAGGGTAGACAAGGATCGGTCTCGTAGTCGGATATGTTGCCGGGGTGAAGACTACACAGAAGTACTAACCCGGTATAGGGATGATGATTCTCTCTGTCTCTGGATGGGGAGGATGGGAAGGCGAGATCTCACAGTTAGGTATCAGAATGTTCGCGGCTGGTCACCCTCGAGGCTACGAATCGCGAAACCGAGAGCTCTCTGCTATCCCGAGCGTATATCCCCGGCACCAGTGTCGAGCATCATCCTCCCCCACCGGCATCGCTCCATACCGATGGGACAGAAAGAGAGAGGAATTGTTCAACCCCGCGTTCGCCTCCGTGATTTCGATTATCGATAGCACTCGTTTTAAAACACCCTGTGTCGATTCGCTTGCTTGCGTGCAACGGCTCTCTTTCCTCTCACCCTCTAAACCACCACATACGCACCCCCGCATTCCCCCGCAGCTTTTTTTTCTTTTCTTTTTTTCTTCTTTTTTTATATTCCCTCGTTGACGGACGCTCGGCGACGATTGTCACGCTGGGAATTTGTGGTTCCCGCAGATGCCATTGGAGATTCATCGGATTGTCGCGCTATCCATCTATCACTTCTGTACACTATAGCGGATAGTTTCACGCAATAGAACGTTTCAAATCCTAATAAAATTATTGCTCGAGTTATATTTACGAATTCCTGTTTTTTATCGATACAATCTTTTTTTTTCGGGCTTATCATTGAAATGTGTACGGATCAGTGCTCGGTACTCTCGAGAGAAACCCCTTTGCAGCTTTTATTTATATAAAAAATTATGTACAAAAAATTGAACTTTTTTTTTTTTTTTTTTATTACCGATAAAGAGAAAATTAAATACATACAAAAAAATAAAATAAAAACGTTATTTAAATCGTTGATGAAATGAAACGAATTATGGATTCATATGACATCTTTAGAAGATCATTTTTCTAAGGGAATATATCATTTTTCACAATAAAAAAAAAATTTTGATTTGCGTCCGACGTATTGTTACTATCGAACCCGTTTTTTCAAACCGTCGACTATTACATAAAAAAAAAATTCAGCAATCACGCGGCGATCCATGAAATTAGTAAAAATTTTAAATTGTCCGTTGAATAAATTCAACGGGGTGAAAACGATTATCGAACGAACGAGCGTAACGCGAAGTGACTTTGTAAATTCTTTTTTTTTTTTTTATTTTCTCTGGTTTCTCGTTCTCGTAACCGCGAAATAACGAATGGGCGCTCGAAAGTCGACCGCATAATTAGAAGCGTACGCATCGTGCGTGAAGCTCGGTTCGAGGGCGCGCGAGGAGTGACGTTCGCGTGCAGGTGCAGCAGAGGTGGAGGCAGCATTTCTGGCTGTTGCAGTGCATTGGCACGGTGCTGGTGTAACAGCCCGAGCGATCATCGACTCACCGTGAGCGTAAGCGAGGGCGAGAAGTCCCGGGACTCCTGGATAACCGGCGTGTGAACGCATCGTGATTTCGGCCATCTGGTCGGTCCGGTTGTACACAGCTCGTTTACCATACAGTCCGCATAACCCACCTATCGCGTGTGTATCAAACATACCCGTGATTTTACACCTGCGCTTCGGTATATATTGTTCACAAGCCGCTAATCGCGCTCTGGTATCGCCTCAATCGTCGTCAATCGCAACCGCGATATAATAAATTCAGCGTGAACATTGAACATTGATCACGTTACGACCATATTTCAGGGTGATTTTCTCGTACCCTCACGGCGTACAAGCTATCCATGACTTTTCATTGTTCTCCAGAGAGGACGAACAATAAAACACATCCGTGAGCAGATGCACCAAATTCGAACTTCTCATTTGATTTGATTTTTTTTAATATTGTCAACCGTGGGAAATTGTAACGTTGTTATACATTTCTATAGTGATATTATCTACGATCTCATTAGCGTTGCATTATACGATTCAATCTGTCTGGAGTATTATTATTATTATTATTATTTTTAAATCAGATTTACTTTGAACGGAAGAGCGTAGCCGTCGAGTAATTGACCGTTCATTTTTATGTGACAATAATATCCTCGGCGATTCAACGAAGAGGAAAGAATAAGAAACTCGGTAACCGGAAATATCGCGGCATTTCGCGTTCTTGCCAAAAAACATATATACCCCAGAAGTCGTACGGGAATGGGGGGGAAACCGTACAAAAGAGCGCAAAGAGAGACAGAGAGATCGAGGCAGTAGTAGAAAATGGGAAACGAAAATGATGCAGGTTAAATGTACCGAGGGCTCGGATAATAAACAACGATAATACACGTCCGCGAGATAAATAACTGCGTCAGATATCGGGCGAGGGCGGTACACGCCCGTTACGGCGTCGAGGATCGTCGTCGGGGCAAAATAAAAGTTTTGTGTTCTCTCTACCGCGTTCGTGTCGGCGTGTTCAGTTACACGGGAGTGGTAGGGTGTTACCCGGGCAAAAGTCATCTGTCATTTCAGGTTGCCACTCGTCGTGTAGTTTTCGCGCTCTCGGTGTACGAGAGAACGAAACGGCGAGAGTTAAATCGATAAAGCGTTAAAGTACATAGATATCTTTTCTCGATGTCTCGAAAGATCCAAAGAGATAGGTCTCCGAAACATTTAACATTATGTTCAACACTCTGCCACGTTTTGTCGGCCATCCGTCTCTCTTCTCGTTCACTCGACTCAATTCTATTCAGCGCATGGTGTATTTTTTTTATTATTTATTTTTTTTTTTTTCGTCTCCCGTACCCACGTCTTTTCTATAATTAATGATCGATCGAGACGCGCGATCTCAAGACTCGTCTCTCGAGCGTTTGTTGGCCGTTGCGGCTCTAACTGCACATCGAGCCGAGGCGCGAACGAATGAAAACGCTCGAGGTGTGTGTTGCAGGCATCGAAGCAAACATCTCCCGAGCGACACACAAGTCGAGAGTCCTCTCACAAAGGTAACACGAAAAAGAATAAAAGAAATGAGAGAAAACCGAGTGTGTGTGTTGCGTACTCACGAACGTAAGTAAAGATTAACACGAGTCTCACTTGTACAAACATCGCTGCCGTAAGAGAAACATACACGCAAAGTTCTCTGAGGTCGAATCTTTTCTTTTTCTTCCTTTTTCTCTTTTTATTTTTCGTTTCATCCTTGTGGTATAACCGTGTGGCGATGAATATACATCTTTGGCAATGACGCGTGCGTTATCGAGTCGTGTATAAATCGGCATCTGCCGGTACTGCTTGACCTCCTTTATAGCGCGTATACGCACACGAGGGATATAATATCCTCCATCGATCTATCACGCGCGACTGAAAGAACGACACGCAAATGATGGAAGAAGGGTCCTCGAACGAGTTCGTAATTATTGCAGTAATTTTATCCGCAACGCATAACGCGCGTAACATTATTATCGAGGCCGTGTCGTCGGTGTTTCTTCTCCATCTCGACTTCTCGATCCTTGCCACATCGGCCAAAGGTGTCGGAAGCGTCAAAGGAGGTCTGCTAGACTGCGGAATAACCGATAAACATATAGGAGCTTTGAATAAGAATCGGTGCCCAAAAAAAATCGAAATAATAACAACATGGGCCCTTCTGTTATCCGCCCGTCGATGTATGTCTCTTTTACTCGTCAATTTAGACGAAAATTCGGTATATTACGGACAGGCGAAACACGCGGGTAGCAAAAGAGAGTCAGACATCAGTTTGAGGGTATGTAGTACTCTGTCGCAAGGGGAAGCAGGGGGTGGGGGTGGGGGTGGAAGGTGGTGCAATTTGTCGAGGTGTAAGCAAATAACGTTCTCTCGGTCGGAGAGTTTGTTTGGCTAGAGCCAGCGATGCGACGTCCTTTAATTTAAAGTCCTCGCTCTGGTTCTCCTATATCATCGTTTCTCGGTCGCTCCGTTTTCTCTTTCACTCTCGCGTGTATATAGCCAGAGCGGTTGGGAAGCTTCGAGAGTGCAGAGAGCAGGAGAAACGGGCATGAGACACACGGGAGTGTGTGAGTTATACGGATATATACGACGAGAAAAGCAAAATCATGAAGCCAGTAGTATTCGGCGAACCGGTAACCAACGAGACTCATCTGCTCCGCCTCCGCGACGACAGAGATACGCGAGGCTCGTCGTACCCAAAAGGATTCGCCAACGATCGTGCAACCTCGTTGCTGCTTCCGCGCAGCCTGCACAAACAGAAGGGGTGGCCTTAAGCAAATAGTTATTGTTTGCCACTATGGTATACGGGACTCTCGTGCCGCGCACGAGTCTCTCGTCGTTATTCGTCGGAGTCGTCGACGTCAACGAAACTTGGTTGGTTTGATGTATATATATATATCTCCACCCCCGACGTCCGGGAGATCTCAATTAGTACCGCACTCACTTAACACTGCTATCAATGCGATCCAATACCTCGTTTCCAGATGGTTTCTCCCACTGGATTAACGAGATGGATAAAGAGACAATGCCAATGCGAAACTACGAGGGTTAAGCTCGTCCCTTTTTTTTTTTTCCTCAAACGCTCTTTTATATCGAGAGAGAAAGCCAAAGAATCGAATTCGGCATAGACATGCATACATTGGGAATCCAAAGTGTACGTCCGAATAATCGAGAGCCCCGAAGATTTCTCGGAAACGATAAAGCGCACACGTGCCAACCGTGACTCTCTGTCGCGCGCGCGATTTCTCGTGGATTTAAAGCATCGGACGCGTGGAGAGAAGATAAAAAAAAAAGAGCTGCAACTTAAATCCCTGCTAGTCTAGAGTTATCGTGGCTATACGTTTATGCTGGAGAAGATGGTATACTCGCGCGAGTTCGGACAGTGGGAGAGATTTTAAATGGCCGAGGCGGTTGCCCATCAAGGACTATCAAGTTCCAGTAGAGCGAGAGATTTCTCCGCGGGAAAAGAACCCGTAGCTTGTACAGGGTGGATGCGCGTTGGGAGAAAATCCAACCTATAAACAAGATGGCTTAAGCGTTGAATCCCCGAAATGACCGAAGGGCGAGTCTCGACGAGAGAATCTTACATTCAAAATGCCTTGGATAAGGTTGAGCTTTAGCGTCGACGGGGACAGGCGGTTGGAAACAGCGGAAAATGTCGTGGGTATTGGGTAGAAGCTAGAAACCAGGTACAGGACGTTTTAGATAGGGGGAACAGGGGGAGAAAGAGAATCTCACTGATGCGGGACAGTAGGGAAAAACAAGGGCCGAAACGACGAGGAGGTTCTACACGAAGAGAGCCACCCCGGTATAGGGTTTTGCCAGTTGAACGAGAGAGGACGGGGCGGTAAGTTGTAACATGCAAATTTGAACCTTAAGGATTTTATGTCAGGCGATATCTCCGAATCATCTCCCCCTTTCCGTCGCCCCCATGGACGCACCAAAGAGAGCACATCCAAGAGAGGCAGTCAGCCACCTACCATCCCAGGACCTCTCGTCGACTCCCTTGGGTCTCCGGATTCCTCCTGGCGATCTTATCCAGGATCAAGAGTCCTCTCTCTTTTCTTCTCTTTCTCCTTTTCTCGCTTCCAACTATTCGATCTCTTTGTCTCACCCTCGGAAGGGAAAAAAGTGGCCCTTCGTCCTCAACGCGTCTATACCTTTTGCCTGTATACCTTACCGAAGGATTTCGCCAAGGCGTTTTTCTCTCTGTTCGATCCTATCCGAGCCTCGATCGTTTTCGTTCGCTCAGACTCGAGAGCGCGAACCGGCAATCGAGAACACCCTTCTTCGTGGCTTCGCGGCCCATTACCACCCATCCCTTCTCGCGCGTACCGGCGCGATTCTTTCGTGAAAAATATCCGAATAACAGCAGAGTTCAAAAGGGAGAGAACAATTATTTGGAAACTACTATCCCTCCATCGATCGTATATTATCTGAATTTTGTTGTTTTTTTTTTTTTTTTTTTTTTTTTCGTTTATTTCGGTAGATTGGGGTCCGCATTTATTTCAGCGATTCGTTGATAATTTTGTACAATCGCTGATTCCAAAAACTCGTTTAAACGAAATTGCGTAGTGGGGGGGAGGGGGGAGTGCCAAAAGGGTACGAGAAAATCAGCGACAAAATCGCAGCAACGAATTTTAATACGGAACGTCTCTCGTTCATCATAATTCATGTTGGAGAGTGTGCGGGTAACGCGAGTGTGGAGAATCGCGTGTTTTTATTGGCGAGCGTTGCGAGAGCGAGAAAGAAAGTCCGATCGAGAGATCACAATCTAAATTGAAACGATATATACAACGCGAGCGAATTCGTTTCGTCGTTCTTTCACGCTATTTCTCTCTTTCGCGATGCATCCGCTTCTGTAAACACGGCAACGCCCAATCCCCTTTGCCCACCTAGTCCCTCATCCCTTCGTGGATTCATTGGCGAAAAAAAAAAAATTCCCAGGCACGCAACGCACGAGAATTCTCGTTGCGGAAACGTTTTTTTAAAGCAGCTTTCAATGAATATCAACTGGAGAACGATGATAGGCGTTAGCGGCGGCGGATGAGGGACTCGATTACCAATTTATTGGTTGGGGTGTTTTTATTAAAATCACGATACGCAAAGAATAACGTTTGTGTCCTCTTGCCTTTTCGCTACTTCAAACCCTTTGACAATCAATGAAAATACAGTTCTGCATTGAATTATAATTATATTCTATTTATTGTTTTAAAAAAATGTTTATATCGTTATATTTATTTTACATACATTTTCAAGAATTTTACGATTTTATCGTAATGATTTTATTTCGTAAAAAAAAATTGATAATGTATATTAAAAAAAAATGGCCGTCATATTTATTGAGAGTCAAAGGTTTAATACGATTTCACTTGGTGCGCGGATGTGCGTAGTGCACATTCGGCGAAACCTCATGGGGAGCATTGCGGATATCATCTCGTTAGGCACCGATAGAAGGACTCCTATAGTAGCCATAGAGATGACGATCCTTCCGCGCGCATCCATCCAAAAGCATATAATACTCGTATAGAGAGGCGAATTGCACTGAGAGGCAGATCAATCATGCAGATTTTAATATTGCATAGAGCTCGGTCTGCGGGTATCTGTGGCTCGTTGGTGAACGGGCGATATAACCTGAGCGCAGGGTTGTTGGGCTCTCTCTCCGGGTTGTCTATATACACGCGTCCCGGGGATTCGGTAGTCAGGGCGCACTTGGCCCATTCATCATATCGTAGCTGTGGCTATGTATAGCGTCACAGAGTTATAGTACAGTAGGCCGACTATAGAGAACCACCACGACGGCGAGGGCGTGTGATTAGAATCAGTTACCCTTTACTTGTGCGTTGGGCGTAGCGCCCGCGATGTCCCCAAGTGCCGGGCTCGCGCGCGCGGATGGGTAACCCTTGATATCGTCGCCAAAGGATATCCCCCCGGGTACCATCTGCCAAGGGCCGACGTCGTTTTCCTTCTATTCGCGTTTGAGAGGGCGGGGAGAGAACTCGTGCGCCTCCGACACGCAAAATCATTCCCGCTCATCTAACCGCACTGTTATACGAACATTATACCCGGTGCAGTTTCATCTCTCGTCTTAATTTTCTCATTCTTTCGATAGACACGGTGGGGCCAAAAATTAATAAGCTACAGTTGTCGCGCAGGAAGAGACAAGTGATCTATCATTGTATCGAAAAAAAGTTTGAAATTGTTGAAAGTCTGTTCGAACGGACGTTCAATTGATTCATTTCCTTGACAATAAAAAGCTGTGAATATTCTTTTTAATCCGTAAGATTTGCGAAAAAAAAGGGCAGTAGAATGGAACCTCTCGAAAATAGAGATACAGCGCCGTAGAAAATTATCTTATTTATGTGAAATGTATGAAATCCCGTCGGAAAGTAAGGATTCCGAAGGATTTCCTATACACGAGGACTTTAGCCACAAGAGTTATCCGCCCCCCTGATCCGCGTCAGTGAGGATCGTAAAACGTATCTATAACTCAAAGTTGCGGTGAACGCAGCCCCGCAGTTGTGGAGTAGAAAAAAATAAGAGGGAGGGAGTGTAGGGGGTTGAAGACCCCGGTCTTCGAACAGCCGATATATATCACGAGGGTCAAAAATTTCGCGTTTCTTTTGCTCTTTTTCGTGAGTAAAAAAAACCATTGCACGGTATGACGAGACTCAGAAGTTTGAACGATTTTTAGCTGTTGCGGGCAATGATTTTTCTCTGGATTATGAAACAATGTTGTACATTTTTCGAAAAGGAAAGAAAAAAAATCACGACGAAAGGATAAACGATTCGATGCGTGAAAGAACGAGAAACTGGGGTCGACGACGATACGTGGGCACAACGGAGTATTATAGTATTATGCGAAAGTATAAAGTAATAGCGAGCGAATCCTGGGAGAGATATCCGTCTCTCGTCCATATAGTTCACCGCAAACTCCCCGTTCTCTTCGCCACTTTAAAGACTCCTTTGCTCTTATTTATTGCGGACATGAATAAAACACGGGGGCACGGGACGGCCCGATGGTCGGCCTCTA
Organism: Buathra laborator; assembly: GCA_934046635.1. NCBI lineage: Eukaryota > Metazoa > Arthropoda > Insecta > Hymenoptera > Ichneumonidae > Buathra > Buathra laborator. Next base: position 18,806,071 of record OW203892.1, read on the forward strand.
TACGACGAACGGCCGTATTAAATGCGGCATAATTTTCAAATTTTGGGAAATAAATAAGGGGGTAAACGATACGCGGACACGCGTACCCGCTCGTTCATTTTTTTTCTTCCCTTTTCGTTCTCCCGTTCCGTCTCGCGCTGTACACATAAATCGTCGTAGGTTGCTCTCTTTTTCCTGTATGTTCTACACTATATATTGGGGTTCGTCGCCACAGCGGCGAATTTACGGAAAGAAAAGCCTTCGAGAAAAGTGTATTGTCGTGTTGAGCCAATTGAAAGCGATTTTTCTTAAAAAAAAAAAAAAATACTAAAAAACAATCTTTCATTCGTTTCTTCGTATGTCAAATTTTACTTTAGCTTCCCAAGAGTTTGGAAAATATTATAAAAAAATATCAAATATTAATGAAAACGATTAATAAATTTTATATATCAATACATATTTATGAAAAAGATTTTTAAAAATCTTCAAAATCGCACGATTAAAAAAAAAAAAAAATCGATTTTTTCGACTCGAAATAAAATTGCAACTCGCGCGAAATTTCTTTGAGAACATATAAAGAAAGAAGCTGAGCGAATGAGAGATTTTCGTTGAGATCATGCGGGCAGAGGCCGCAAAAGGTCCTTTTCGCCGCAGGTTTCTTTAATTGCGCGCATCAATCTCGCCTAATTACCGCACGAAGGGCGAAGAGACGGAGAGCAAGAGAGAGCCGATAGCGTCTTGAAATGTGTGTGTGTAGCTCCATGGGCTGACTGCTGCGAGAGAGCTGTTCCGCGGTCTCGGGGTCTCGGTCGTCGCCTGACTATTATACATAAGTTCGACTCTACGGTGTGTAACCCTTTCATGGCCACAGGCGTAAGGCGTTGGTGGTTTGCTTCGAACTCGTAGGATAAGAGGCCCCCCGCGAGCGGCACTATGGGTGTGCGTATTCCGCGCCACTGGGGATTAAGCACGAGGAGAAGCGGTAACCGCCATCCGTGGCCGCAATTAGTACGACACTGCATGGAGTGGTTTAGTACGAAAGGGTCCACGACCAGACCACAGGCGTTCGCCATATCCCATCCCTCCTGTTCTCTGTGTCTTCTCTGGCCCTCGCGTATTCTATACCACCCCACCCCCGCCCCCCCTCTTCCCTCGATTCCCATCCCCGTGTTGAACCATTACAGACAGTTTGATCACCGGACCTAACGAACGGTTAACTGCCCTCTAGAACAGTCCAACATCGCTACGCAGCTCGCTTTCAACTACGATCCAATTTCTACACCCTATTTCGATATCTTTGTGATAATAAATCGGTGCATATTCACTGTTTTATCGCAAAAACCCGAGTTCACGTGGCCAGTTTCGAAACGGAGGGTTCATGATCTGTAAAAAAAATATTTCCGAATCCCTCGAAATAACGATTGGAAAAGATAAACAAATTATTAAATTTGCATGGTTTCTTAAAAAATTGTTTCTTTTGTTCGCGAATTTCGTTGAATTCTTTACTTCTTTTCTACTGAGAGAATATATTATTTTTCGCTTTAAGGAAAATGAGAGATTTGTCTAAATAAATAGTTGCGACCTTATTGACTTCGATTCCAATTTTTTTATACGGTCAACATTTTTTTTTTTTTTCGTAAAAATGATTGTAAGAGGAAATCGTTAAAGGGATGAACACGACCGTGAAACACCACAGCGCGTTGAGCTACCCTTGGCTCTCGCGAGGACTTTATCCCCCTCCCTCCACCCCCAGTAAAGCACATTCCTGGTAGGGAAAAGCGGGCATTAGTTCGTCCCGTGAAATATTAAACATAGCGCTGAGTGTTTTACAGTACACAGACCGGCCATGTTGCTTATCGATTATGTCTATACCACGCTCTCTGTACCCTTATTCTCTTGGCGCGTATGTACGTTATACCGATGGCTTTTACGAGAAAAATGATAAAATATTGGTGCCGCAAATGAATTACACCGAAAACGCGAATTACATAGGTTTCAAAATAAAAATCCGATGAACCCGAATCGAACTGACGACTGATATACTGACTGAATTTTTCAATAGGGAATATGAAAATTTTCAAAACGGAATAATCAATGACAATCGAAACGTTCTCGTCTATAATAGTTATCAGCTGTTATATCACGTAAAGTACGACGATACGTAAATGGGGAGGTGGGATGATTTTCGCAATGGGCGCGAAAGCCAAGAGATTAAACATTTACGAGCTCTCCATTAGCGACGGGGGGCTTTATACTTATCCTGCGGTCAGAGTCAAAGGGTTGAACGTTGAGCATTGCGGACGTGTTAGCGCTTCCGAAAAGGTATAGCGCAGAGAGATTCGTAAACACAGAGGGCTGAACTTGCTGTCGGGATTGGCTTGTTCCCAAGATAAGTAACGGAATAATTCATGTCGCCTATTAGTAGTTTTGAATTTCATTTATTCATAACGCGAATTATAATTGAAAAAATGAATGTGAAAAAGAAAGTTATTTATAAAAAGATCGTTGTACAATTACTGCTTTCGATGGTCCAGTTTTCATATCGGCGTTTTATCTTATACCAGCCGACAATCCATAAGTAACATATATTTGGACCCATTTTTTTTATAATCGATTAATCGATCATTGGCTCTCAAACAGATCGCGCAAAGTTGGAGATATTAAATCGAAAGAAAAGAGTGTCATAACTTCACTGTATCGACGACAGGTTAATTAATTCATTCGACGGACCACAGGATAGTAAATTGAGATGACAATAATCAGTGAGAGATTCCAGCAGTGAATTTGCTCACCGGAGAGAGGGAGCGAGGCTCGCGACACAACATTCGAGTGCGTGAAGTTTAGCCGCGGGCCCGTCGAGCACGCGCGCTCGACGAGCCCCGTCGGCGGTTGTAGCGTGTAATAGTTTAATTCATATGTAAATGGAGTGCCGAGCTGGGCGCACGCACGGGACGGCTAAAGAGAGAGGCAGAGAGAGAGAGAGAGCTGCTGTTACACTGGGCTTCAACATATACAGGGAGCCGGAACGGGACACTGCGGATCGAGAGCTCGAATGAGAGAAGGGTGAACGCGCGCGCTCCTCGTATAATAACTGAAGTCTATGTATATATGTATATATATATATATATATATATATTTCGTGTTATACCTCGTAGTAATACGAAAGAGGTAGAGAGAGGGAAAGCTGGCGACCTCATAAATCTGCAATAGGATACTCTGCATAATTAGAATTATGCTTCAACGAGAGAACGAGAGGCACCTGCATAAATCATTCTCTTTTCGCCTCTTCGCCTTCTCTGTATCGCGATATCTCCAACTCGCTTGCTCTTTGTACTTCTATCGCGCGTTCGTCAATGCGTATGTCGAGGCAATCTCGACCTCGAACACACATATGCACCTACTTCTGTCGATGGGACAAAAAAAGAAGAAAAAAACGAACCTATGTGGAAAAGTTGCCATTAGATGCGTGCAAAAACGAGGTACGCACCGTGATAAAAAAAAAAAAAAGGTAGATAGTGGTTATCTGAAAGTGGAGAGTGATTTGCACAAAGAGAAATACAATAGAACAGGTACTTGTATCAATGGGAAGCTTTAACCCGTTGCCGCAATCGTCTCGTTGCAATGATTGTTCACGGGGCTCTAACTATGTGGCCGGAGTGTTGAGTTTCAAATAACTAATTTGCTGTCTCTCGTTGCTGCTGGCGATTCACTGAAATGTCCCTCTTCTCCCTTCGTCGGTGAGGGACCTACAAACTCTCACTCTCATCGCTTTTAATTGAAACAAATAGAGTGATCAGGACGAGCGCGACGAACGCCCTCGCGGACCATCCGAATGTGTTCGAGAACGTTCGAGGGTTGTGTTTGCGTGCAGGTTTGAGGTCGTCGGCGGCGTTATACATGCACACGCGATCGTTTCGATCACTCGGACGGGCGGCTGTATAGCACCGAACTACTGCACGCTTGGGGTGCGAGCGTCCGGTATGTGTGCACCCTTTCGTGGGATTATTCGTTCGGGTAATGTATGGCAAACATAAATCACCGAGTGTAGGACTAACTGTCGCCTCTATCTGTTGCGAAGCTATATACCCGGGAGAACTCTGGCCCCCGAGTGATGATCCACTCAACCTCGATGTGCATAGTCTTCTGCCAATGGTTTCGGACAGATTCGATGTTAGACTAATTGGCGCACAATTTTATGAGCCTCGTTTTGGTAATACTGTCCGGTACTTGTTGTATTGATGACAAAATTTATCAGTCGGATTCCACATTTTAATATATCTTCAAAATTTTATGAAAAAATGCTTTACCATGAGATTTATAAAGAATATAATTGATTTCTAACTTCTTTTTCTTTTTTTTTATATTTACTTATTTATTTATTTAATTGTTTATTAATTCATTCATTCATTCATTCATTTATTTATTTATTTATTTATTTATTTATATTCATAGAGTTAATAGTTGCAATCAAACGTTTTTTTCTAGAAAGTTTGTAACGAATTCTTCGTAATTTTTAAGTAAAAAGAAGGAATAGAGTTTTCATAGTTTATATTAACTGTGAAGCTTTGCCTTATACATGCGAGAGACTCGAAGCATTATTATAGACAAATTTTCTGCTCAATCGGTTCTATGTCAAAGAGGTTCTGGGCCCTCCAGACTATCTATGACATAGACGCCGGAGCGCGCGCAGGATAGTTACGACCGCATCAAAATCGAGTCACGTTGTTGTAACGAGTAGACATTTGTGCGAACCATGATAGTGAGACAGAGAAGCGACAGAGAATGAGACACTTTAGCAACTCGTTGTACACGTGGCCGCCACTGTTGCCGCGTCCTTGCGAACTCGAGTGTGTAAGCCAACGTGTAATTGATAGCCTTGCGGCGTCGCGACGCTCGTAGGATACGGCAGAGGTGGAGGCGTTCGCAAGGATGGCCCCGGGTCCAGAGGGATTTTGACATAACCCATAAATAATTTTCAAAGCACGACGTAGCTTCTCTGAATATATATCCATTCTTTGTCCAGGCGCTACGAACATCTCGTTCAAAGCCCCGAATCTGTATATTATCTCTCGCGCTCCGTCCCTTTGCCCTCTTCATGACCTGGTAAAACTTTGATAAAAAAAATCCCTTATTTACCCAACGAATTAAAATTCTACGCTGCTGATACTTAATCCAGTCACAAGAATCCTTCATAACCGCACTGGTAAAAACGATTCAACTAAATATCTCTTGAAGCTCATCCTCGACATTATCCAATCCGCGTAAAATTTTGTAATTTTTTTAAATCAAAATTTGCACGTAGAATTATTTTTTTACCCCCTTCGAATAACCCCCCTAAATAAAATAAAAATAGTTTTTTTTTTCGTAATTTTTTAAGCAGAACGCCAGGATGCACCAAATTGTAAATTGAATTGAAAAAATCTTTTCCGAGTGCAATCCGGTCTGCGTGATTACTACAAATGTTATCGTCGTTTCCTTTCCGTAACACTCTTGCACTTTCGCCGGGTTCGCGTTGCAAAGGAAGAGAAACGAGGCGAAAGGATGCCGAGGCTGAGAATAACGCCGTTAGAGGCCCCTAAATGGCTTTGTGCTCGAAGGAAACAGTCATTTGCGATAAGGACTCATTCGCGTCTTTGCGAGATTCTCGTACTCTCGTACACTCCTATCTGCCGCGACATTGGGCGAAGCGTGCGAAAGACGAGCCAAAGTGTCTCTGTGTCTCCCTTCGTTCGTGTGTACATGAACTATAGGGGAGTGAATGCCGCCGAGAACGATCGAGCGAGCGTAGTGGATAACGTGTATGTGGGTACAAGAGCGCGGGGTGTTCGAAAGAGGAAGAGGCCAGGCGATAGCGGTTCGCTCTGAATAGCGGTATTACAATCAAAGTAACGCGTTTTAAAGTGAGGCAGACGTTCCCCGGTCGCGTCACGGTACGTCGGTGGTACGGGGGTAGCTTTCGGTTGAATCCACCATCCAATAACTGCCGGTTTACGTTTTAGGGGAAGAGAATCGTATAACTTCACTGTGGCCGAAGAGCAAACGGCGCGTGACGAGTTTTACGCCTTCATCGAGTCGAAATAAATAAATAAAATTGCTTTTATATCCGAACGAGCTACGATATCGATGGGTCGCGGGGAAGAGAGCATTTTTAACGAATCAAGAAGTTTTTTTTCCCGAGAGTTATATATGTATCGATGGTGTAATAACCAAGTTTCGAGTTGCAACGAAGAATGGCGAAGTGGAAGTTTCGAACTTTTTAGTTTCCAAGGTGAATTAAGTGAACGACTGGCACGATCGACTCTTTTGTTCTTCTAGTTGCAATTGTATTATTATTATTTTTTTTTTTTTGGGTAATTTTTATTTTTCACCCGACGAATCACGAAAATCTCGCGCTTCTTATCTCGTATCCAGGAAACGGTCTTTGCCAGACGAGATGCGGTGATTGTCGCCACTCTGGAGTTTGTCGCGCAGCGGTGAGTGCCCTGATACTTGGTTCAGCCTTGCAGCTTTATATCCCAAGTTTCAGCAGCCTCTGAGAGGCCTCTTAGGCTTTCACTCGGGCGCGGATTCTCCTTTCTTCTGACACTTGCCATTTCTTCCTTCTTTCGTTCTTTTTCCACGATGCCCGGCGTTCATCTCGAGTGTCGCGAGGAAAAGGAGGAAAACGTCTTCGGCCTATGGCCCGCGACTCACGGATCATCCCCTTCGGCTGGCGCTTCGCACCCCGATCAAAGGTGCCTGTCTCACTGCTGTCCCACAAAATCGATTCAATCGATAGTATAGACAACGCAGAAATTTCATTCGAGAATTTTGCTTTTTGCACGTTTTTTAAGGAGTTCGTCAATTTCAGATCAAAAAGTGTGTTTTATTTTGTCTTATCGGGGAAAAAAAATCTCATAAAAAATTCGATCTCATCGATCGTTCGAATCGGTGTTCTGATTATTTAAAAAAATTCCCAGGTCTCAATATAACAACGTGTGGAAGACACTTTTTTTAAGCTTAAATCGTCTAATTTCTCCCTCTAAAAATCAGATCACGTCCTCGAAGTTCAGTAATTTATTTCTATTACATCCATGGCAACGCGCAATGTTTTTCAGACTGCTCGATAAACCATTGTAAATATTATCCAAAATCCTGAAAGGGATACTGTTTGCGCATTTTTTAAAATATATACTCCAACCTTCTGTCCAAAATAATACCTTAGACTTTGACAAACGTGTTACATGCGTCATAGCCCTTCAAGAGGTTAACAGCCGTTAATAAATAACTATATTAAAAAAATCGTGTCGTTGATACGTTCGTCTTTTCCGTTTCGCGTCTCGATCGTTGTTGTACACCAGTCGCGATTTACTCGTTTGACAGCTGTGCCGAGATTCGCAATCGTGATTTCCTGTGTTGGGTTGCTGCGTCGTCACGTAACCGCAACAGGAGAGCAATATATTTCTCTATCGCGTTTTCACTCTTCTCCTCATCCCTGAAATATATCGTTCCGCGTCGTCGTTCGACACGAGGGTTTTGTCACGCGTACTGTGCCGTACATGCGATGAAAGGAGAAAGCGTCGCAAAGCCACCAGCAACGTTAGAGATTGACGGTTGTGCACTTTATCGAGGCCCATAAAGTCGACTAATATAATTCGTAAGCGTGAGAGGATAACGGTGGGGGTTTGGGGGAACCATAGAGCAGAAGGAAGACGCGCCGGGAGTGGCAATAGACTGAGTGGCGGGACCTGCGGGTCTGATCCTCCTTCTGACTTTTCTGCCACTACTGCTGGTCGTACTGGGTGCTTCAGACACACATGGAAACTCGGTACGAGTGTGAAAGTGTCCGGACCGAGGGTGTTTTTTAGACGGAGTGCTTTTTGCGGGCGACAGGGCATTTAAGGGAATTGCTCCCTTGCGCCCGGCTGAAACACACTCGCGTCTCCTTCTTCCACATGTACCCTTCGTCTCTTTTTATCCACTTCGCTTCCACCGTTTTTTTTCTTTCCTTCGCTCTCACTCTTGCAAGCAACCTCGGACCGGTCCGAAGTAGTCGGTTCCCTTTTCACTGATCGAAGGCATCACTATTTTTCCTCGCCGTCGATGGAAACCAAAAGAGAAAAAATTGGAGGAAAATGTGTCCGGCGTATTTATGTACTTTGGGCTGTATATATCGAGATATCGCTGCTTGGCGTCATTTCTTTGCCTTCGTTCCTTTCTTCGAGATTACCCATTTTTCATGAATCTCGAGATTGTATCGAATTTAAAAGATTTAAGGTTATTCGGCACCTACTCGTGAGTTATTATACAATTGAATTTTGTCATATTAAAAAAAAATGATTAAACGGCTAATTAAAATAATTGTACATTCCAGAGGTGCTGACAAAGAGCTTTGTTAGGCTAAAAAGTACACAACGTATTGTTTAAATTTTATTTTCCGATTTTTTTTTCTGATAACTGTGTTGCTGATTTTTTTTTCGGCAAGAATGGTATTTTTGACTTATTGCTATATGTCACTGATATTAAATGACTCAAATTTATGTCCATACATCGCACGATCCATGTTGATAGAAAATGATAAAAAAATTTTTTTTAAATGAAACCAAAAGTAAAAAATTATCCATTAGTCGATCGCGTTCGATACTTCGATAAAATCAACTGGAATCGAAAATTTGAAGAGAATTATATATATTTATTTGTATAGAGACATTAGACGTTGACTTCAAATGATTTTATTTAAAAACCAATTGTCGGTGCCGATTTCTGACCCGAACTCATCGTCGCTGGTGAAGTTTTTACCAAACAGGCGATCTTAATTCAGTTGTTATCGCAAATACACGACAGCGAGGCTCTTTCATCGTTGATCAGACTTTTAAAAAAATACCCCCAAGCTGACAGCCCATTGGTCCAACTACCGATCGGATCTCCCAGCAAATTGAACGCTCGTGGTTTCTCTCATCCCCGATATATTTCCAATATTTGAAGCTCTCAACCCGCGGGCATCAAGCCACGACGGAAGTGTTCCAGTCGCTCGGCCACCAGGAAATGAAACGTACGTGTCTAATTTCCAACCGCGTTACTGTGTGTCAAGCGGCTGTACTCGATGGGGATGGGTGCACCACGCGACCACAGTCCCTACCGGAGTACCCAGCCTTCTCGTCCACATCAGCGCAGTTTCCCGTGCATCCCGGTTTATTATACAGTGTTACATAGCGCACTAACAGGACGCATCAACCCGAGCGATCGGCAAAACGAGCCAACATTCCCCTCGGCCATTTCCAGCTCGTTCTGCAATTGAGGCAAAAAAATAAATACGCGTTTAATCAAATCCGGTTCTTTGCGTTTTACTCCCTCGTTGAATTTTTTTAATTAATTTTTTTTAGACAAACAGTTCGAAATAAAGACTCTGCCTCTACAAATTCAAACTACACACATCGAGGCATTAAAAAAAAATCATCTTTATCACATATACTGCTTAATTAAAACTAAAAAAAAGTTTTCTATTTTTTCTCGAAAATTATTTTCATCGATATATCGGTATATATCGATATATATTTTTCTCGAATCGTCGATAGCCGATTTTTTCCACAAATCTCGATGGCCTCACTGACGGGGTTGCGTGGAAATTGAAAGATTCGTACTAAATATACGAATATCGGGTATGCACCCCTTTCTTGTACACCCATAATACGTCTACTGTATCCATAACGCACACATACGCACTCACACACAAATATTGTGAAGTTGTATACGTTTATTCTGCGGTGTATAATGCGGTGTATAACGCTCGACTACCGATATAAAAGCCTTTTCCACCAGAAATGAAACGTGTATGAATGCTCCCTCGCCCTCTGCGTCTCTTCTCCTCTATCCCGCGTCACGCGTCTCTCGGTTCCATGCCACGCGGTATTAGGTATGCGAAATGAATGTGCTCTCTTCTGTACAGCTCGCAGTTGCGATCACTCCTTCTACCCGTAAAACCCATCCACATAACGCGTACACGTACACACGCGCACACACACACACACACCCTTAAAAACATTCCTCCGCTCGTTCGCTCGTTCGTTCTTTCCGTCTCTCGGTGATGCCCGAGAGCGGTATCGAAAAAAATATGAATAAGCTTTCCAATTTCCGATATATTCCCGTGACATTTTTCTATGAGGCGGGCGGGAGGTAGGGGAGCCCCCCCGAGAGTTTCAATGAGATGTGAAACATACAACGAAATGCCATCTGATATACTGACGCGTTCGTACGTGCGAGCGAACGAACGAACGTATACGAGAGGCGAGCCTTGTTGGCTTCTCGATACTTCGTGGTTCTGTACAAAACGCGAGCTCCTCTATGCTCTGCCTCACTCGCTGCGGTGATTCGTGCATTATAATAATGCAGCGACGAGACCTATACCTCCAGAATCGGAAATATATGCTTCTTTTTTTTTATTCTTTTTTTATTCTTCCTTATCCTTTCACGTTCTTTCTCCGTGGTTTTCGCCCTCGTCAGCTCTCGTTGCCTTCCGTCTCTCCTTCTTTTCTTTGTGTCCGTTACCACGGTCGCGGCGCATACGTTGAACGATGAGCTTTTACAACGTCGCAGGGGGGTTGACAACGAAACATAGGCCAGCGGTTTACGGGCCTTGCGACAGTGTCAGTGTTATATTGACGCGCGAAAGAGGAATGCATGAGCTCGTCGTGAGCTCGTTGAAAAACTGATTATACGAGAGGGAAACGTTGGCTTGTCTTTGCCGGGTTCCGTCCACTCTCCGCATCCTCATTCGCGATGAACGCTCTTCTGCATAAAATGCATGCGTGTGAGGCGCGTAACGTGGCGCGGGACTCGTCTGGATCAACGATAATTTCAGACAACAAGAACGGCCTCGCAATGGCTCGTCGAGGCAACAAGAAAAAAAAATGAAAAATCGAAGTAGAATGGGAGTATAGTGGACGGACGGATGGGCGGTGAGGACCGCGGGCACCGGGGAAACTCCTGATCCATCAATGAAGGGAGACGCGTCTAAGGATGGCGTCGTTGGCCGCTGGCGGCTACGGGTTACGCTGCTCCGAGAGCTTGGAAGGCAGAAGGGAACATCGGCACGGACGTAGCCTTGATGTATCTTGGACCGGGTTGACCTCTGCGCCATGGATACTATAAAACCGCACCCTTAAACATCGGCACCCCCTACGAAACGCGCCCACGAGATTGCCGTCCTTCGGAGCGAAGGAAAGTAGAGAAACTTTTTTTTTCATGTTTCTTACGCTTTGTTCCATACTACGCTGTAGAGCACAGCTTCGTTTTTTTTCTCGTTGGAATTTGATCGATTTTTGAACCGGAAAGTGGAGACACTGTTATAAAGGCTCTTGTTTTCATTTACAATAAGACGAATATAATTGCATTTTTTAGGATCCAAACCAGATGGATTTTTTTCTTTTTTTGAGGGATTATAATGCATACAATTTTATTTTCTTATAAATAAGTAAATTAATAATAAGAATAAATTTTCAAAAATTGAAATAATTGATAATAATAATAATTTATAGCCCGGAGAATGAACGTAGAAGGACGAAAAAAATCTGAAAAATATTTATAACGTCGTTTCGTCTGGTGAAGAGTTCGTAGTAAAAAAAAAAAAAAAAAATCGAGGAGAATTTGGGAAGACGCGAGTTTCCGCTCGCTGCTTCGATAACATATTTTGTCTCGAACATTCAAAATCACGAAGGGATAAACCCCGACGTCTGGAGAGCACGAAAGGCCAAGGGTTTCAAGGTGGGGTGGTGGCGGTGGCGGGGTTGGCAGTAAAGGGGAAAAAGTCGCGAGTTCGCCGTATAGCTCGAGGGGGGAATCTCCAGCCACCTCTACCTCGACACCACCCACCGCTGTAAGACTCGAAGTATATAACGGCGGAGGAGGCGAACGGGGCAAGCAGTAGCAACAGCAGTACAGAACCGCCGCGAGCGCAGACTTCTTATACTACACTTCAGAATTCCGTCGATACATCACGCGTACGCCTCTCCGGTAGCTCTTGGACTCTTTCTCTCTCGCAAAGTCGTCGTGTACGCTCCGCCTCCACCGCCTCCACGCTCCGCCCAGTGACTATCCAACGTAATCCCAGGCGAGAAGGAGAGACAGAGAGAGAGAGAGAGAGTCAGAGAGACCCCGAGAGATTTTCTCTCTTTTCAATCTCGTCGGAGGTTAGGACTCGGTTTTGCTTCGCTGTTGCATAGCTGCGAGACAGCTTGCACTTGAGAGTCATCGAGTCGACGCACCGAAGTTCTGTGCAGCATCCATGTAGCAAAAGAGTCGAAGAAATAAAAAAAAAATCTAAAAAATAAGTTGGTTTTCTCACAATTCGAGAGAAAATTCTACGCAGGATGCTATCCTCTGTGGGGATCACCAGATCTCTTTGTAAAAACGAATGAAATCTTCGAGTCTGTCGAGGGGCCTTCTTATCTCTCGCGGTTTCGCGCGTCTCCCTTATCTTACGCGGAGGCTCGCAGTTTATGCGAATACCATCGGAATGCACGATCATAGGGGTTGGTAGCTCGGTAATTCTTATCGATGAAAAAATCGAAGTCAAGCGTTAGCTATGGAATACAGGGAGCTGAACAATTCTAAAATATGGGGTATTTTACGGTCACAATCGACCAAAAAGTAGATTTCCATATTATTCAAACATTTTTATTGATTTTTTTCAACGCTTCGTTCGTAGTTTCACATCGCTAAGTATCGCAGCCACTCTTATCTATATTCTATCAGCAGCGAGTTTCATCGCCGTCGAGAAAAATTTGAACTCTCGGTACGGTGTCTTTTCATACGAAAGTTTTTTAATGCCTATTGGCCTCTCCGGAGTCCAGTTTCTCGGTAAGATGACAATTCCTCGGCTCTACGGTGTCCTCATAGTTCCTCGTTGAGAAAGCTCCGGCATTGCCATTCAGAAGGCCGCGAACAATCATATCTGGTCGTCGCGGCCGAGCGAACTAGGAGTTGTCTCTCCCAAGATGCGCGAAAACTTTTGCACCGCGGTGGTCGGGAAACACCGCGGCACCACGATTCTCTTTCTCTCGCTCTCCCTTTCGTCGTGAGCCAGAAATCTCTCGCACACGGTAGACAGCGAAGAACATATACTTTCTTGCGACCAGGAGTTCTTAGACAATAACCCAAGACGCTCAACGAACTTCTGTAATTAAAGTTACCGCTGGGCTCTTCTTCTCTATCACCCATCGTTCGAGGCTAAGTTACGCAAAGTTGCGAAGAGACACGTCTCCTCTTCTCCCTGTGATGCTGTACGCGTGGCTACACTCGCAACACGATATCTTACATTCCTCGCGTTCACCCCCTTTGCCACATTCCCAGAATCGACGAACTCCACCTTACGAGAGAGTCTCGTTTCGGAACTATCATATGCTTTGATATTATTTTTATTATTTCTCCATATAAATCAATTGCAAACCATTCGAACTAAATTTTTTTTTTGTATTTCGAAATTTCCAACTGCTTTTGTTTTATTGTATTTCACGCGCAACGATTCTTGTAAGTGAATGAATTTACGATCATTTTCGGAATCCTTACGATGGATGTTTTGTGAATAAAAGAAGAATGTCTGATTTTTTTTTTTTTTTCTATCCGTGCTGAACTCTATAACGAACGAAAAGAATTCTGCATTCGTCCAGTTATTTTCCATCGTTGTAGACTGTTGTTGAATGAAAAAAAAAAAAAAAAATGCGTGGTTCGTGCTCTTGATTCCTTTTTTTTCTAATCAGTATCTAAGACCTCGAATAGTCTGATTACTCGAGGGTCGGTGCGGACCATTCGCGGGTTTAGTTCTAATTCGCGTCGATCCTCGCAGGTCTCGTTGTACTCAAATAAACCGCTAGTTCGTCGGCCGTTCGGTCTGTTGCTCTCCGGTAATTTAAAGTCAAATTGGCAGACAAAGAGCTTAAGTCGACTGCTTGGTGACACGTATGGACGAAGGGGTCCCTTCCAATTGAGGACCACCCAAATGGACCGCAGCATTTAGCAACAGTCTCAATCTATATTCCCTCTATCCTCATTTCCTATCTGTTCCTTCGCCTTCCTCCACGGAGCGCTCGCAATTGCGCGAACGATTGTCGATGTGTATGCCGAAGGAGAGATTCGTTCGGCGATATACCTCGGCAATTCTCATTTCTCCGTCTTCTATATTCCCGTCGTTTGGTGGCGACACGAGACCACGACAATTGTCAACCTTTCTCTACCAGTCTCAATTATCCTCATGTTCCCCCGTTTCTTCGTTCGGTTTACTTTGCTCTCGTTCTCTCTTGAACGCCGAGAGCGATAGACTCATCGAGTCCACTGATCGTTTCATATCGTTGTCGGGCGCGTGGTCCTCAACACATGCGAGATTAACGAAGCGCAGCGAGCGACAACTCACGACGAAGGCAAGAGCGGCACATCTGACCTATAAAAATCTAACATCTTTGATGGGAATCCCGCATGCGGTGCAATTGAATTCAGTACAGTAGCACGCATGAAAGATCCAAAGGTTGAAGACCTCGTGAGAATGTTACCAATGCAGTTGGACATCATGGAAACCCCTATGATAGGCAAAAGGTGGTAATAATAGTGTCGTATAAGTGACCGGGGCTATTTGACACACCAGACCCTTTTTCAACGAATCAAGCGGCAAACAACTATAAAAAATTATTTTTAAAAAACCTTATTTATTCTTTAATAATATATAGGATTTTCAGGAACAAAGGAAAAAATGACGCAGGAAAAATATGTCCTTAAATGAAAAGCCGACCCATTTCCGTGGGTTATATGATTTTCTTCGAGACGTCTAGTTTTGAGGACATCGAAGAAACCTCCTATTATAGTAATCTTGAAACGTGCATACTATCGTCACAACCTCCTACGGGTAATGAAAGGATTAAGATGAGAGCGGATAGGAGGATCGAACGGTACACAGCTAGAAGCAGTATCCTCGACATATGCTTATTAAACATGTGCAACATAAACGAAGGTATATGGCTATGTCGAGGATCTATCAATCAAGCGGCTTATGCTATCGTCTATTTGTACTAACATCGGGCCGGGTTAGCGCTTCTTGTCCCGTAATGCTTACTGCCTGCTGCCGCAGATACCCCGTTACTTACTGCTCCCCTCCCCCCCGTAACTCTGTATTCGCTTACGTTGACTTTATCCATCGACTATATTACAAGTTTAGATTAAAAATTCTGTGTGCTTAAAAAAAAAGGGGTAAAGAGGGTGGAAAAGGACATAAAAAAGAACCAATAGCGCATCGTCGTTATGAATATGTGTCTACGGGGTACGCAAGTGTGCGTACCGAGAGAGCGGTGTCTGTACTGTAGTCGTATTATAGGGAGAGGCAGCGCTATCGATTAGCTGTCAGTTCATTTGGAAAAAGTAAAAGAAAAGCGAACTCTGGGGAATAACCGTTCGGGTACCGAAGCCGCCGGCGAGGAAGAAACTAACAGGCGAGACTCTTGACTCTCTACTGGGTACGTAACACTGACTGGCTTCTGGCAGATACACGGGAATACTCTCCTGATCCTGATTCCGAAATCACGAGACCGGAGGACAATTTATAGAAGATTCGATTTATCGTCGACCTCGAACTATTCGTTGGATCTATGAACAAATATAGATCATTTTTGCGGTTAATGATATAGCAAGTGGATAATCCGCTCCGCGGTGATCTGTGCGGATAATTAATGCATTTTACTTTCGTTGAAATCCAAACATACGATTGCGTACGTTAGATAAATGTAATTTTCCATTTCAGCAACTAACGGTAATATTGCGTGCAATTTAACCGGCAAATAGGGCAAAATCCTGTAGCGCATAATTAAAGCATCGCGATGGAATATATCGAAGAGAGAGATAGAGAGGGAGAGCGATCGTACGAAGATCTAACCTGTCACGTTGCCGTGTTATTTGATAGATGATTCCGACAAGAGAAAGAGCGCGAACTTTAATTAATCCTCAGTTGATCAGCCGTTCGTTGGCTATATTAATCTATCTAATCGTCCGTGAATCTGTCGACGACGAGGCTGCGATCTCTTTCGAAGCGCAATAAGCATTGGTAACGAAAAAAAAAAGGACGAAAATTAGATGCGAGTGAAATCGTTGGTTGATGCGGAACGCGAAGAATTACCACGGAAAAAGTGCCCGAGGCGCGAAAAATACGCGGAGCCGAGAAGAGGACGAGGACGCGCGCGGAGTCACTCGCGAAGACGGAAAGTAAATGAAAAAAAAAAAAAAGAAGGGAGAATGAGCGACTCGAAAATAAACGCGACAATCGTCGTCTCTTGTTTGTTGGATCCCCGCTCTCGACGAAGACCCAAGCGACACACACACGTGCTATATGTACAAGCGAACTGCATGCTATGCGCCAGGCATTCTCGTATAGTTACGAATTTTACACCAAAGAATGAGGATAGGAAAGGAGCGCGAGGTACGTCAGTATGTACAACACACTGAACGCTAGTTAAAACATATATATACATTTTTTTTAAACCATCTCTCCTCCGGAGCGAACGAGCGAGCGTGCGCAGGGCGAAATAAAAATAAGCACACGACGAGAAGGAGGATAGAGGCGGTGTTTAAAAAAGCGTTTGGTAGTCGCTCGTGCCGGGAATAAACCGCTGGCCTATCGACCTCGTCTGCGGCTGAGATTCTCCCGGTGTACGTGTAACCCCCTCACACTTGGCAATGTGGTGCACCACTATGTATGAGGGAAAGAAACAATGATGTATTCGATTCGAAAGAAAAAAAAAGGAAGACGAGCGCGAATCGTAAATAGATTTTTCTGTACATCGTCGCGCAAGAGTCTTGATTTACGGGGGCTGACGAGCTCGTAGATTTCTTACGATCTGGAGAACGCAGCCGTGAAATGTGAGGTTTAAAAAAAAATTTGTTCAAGCCTAATAATTCTAATGACTCGATGGTTTAACCCCTCAAAGAACACTCCTCACGCATAAAACCTTTCGAGAGTAATTAAATTAAATTTTATCCTAATGGATCGGATTTTTTTTTTCAATTTCCACAATGAGACAGGAATTGACGATATAGTATAAATTTTGTAACGTTTCATTGAAGCGTGTGCACTCAATGGATTAACCGGTGGAATTAAGTCTTTTCGTTACTCGTCGGCATAAAAAAAAAAAAAAAAAAATTTCGAAAATTTTTGTAGAGTGCTATATGGAATTATTAACTATAAACTATATCGAAATGCAACGCCTGAGTGCACATGACGCTGAGATGTCACCGGACAGATGCGATATTGGCCTCGTCGACTCTTACGACAAGACAAGACGCGCTCTCCTGACACTTCCTGCTCTCAGGATTCAGCGACGAGGGCTAAAGAAGCCATTCCCCAGCGTTATACTCTTCGCGCGTATGCGGAAACTATATACACCCCCGAATTCCCACAGGAGAGAACACTTCCCAACGGCGTGAATTCCTACGGCTAACTTCCTCGTCGTATGAGTCTCGTCTACGGAATGCATAAAGCGCGAAGCGAGTGTCTCGTTTTCGTCCACCCCAATTTTTTTTCCTCTCGTTCACGGCGCTCGTTTTCCAAAAAAATATTATCATACAGTCTTTCCGCCCCCCACCCTGCACCCTTCGAAAGGGCAGAAGACTTTTTTTTTATTGCCGTCTTTTTTCTTCCACCTTCGCTCCCTGATATGCCGCAGGCCTCTTCAACCGCATCGAAATATTCCACACTGTCTCACGCCGAAGACTCCTCGGTCTCTCGAGACACGAGAGTCATCGCCGATTAATTCGTGACGAGAAATAAAAAAGAAAAAAATCCGAAAAAAGTACGAGAGAAAGACGTCAAAATTGGAGCAGCTGTTGGATATATCATTGCAGTTAAAACTCTCGGGGGCGTACAAATCGTAAAAATGAAAGAAAAATAGTGTTTGCAACGAAACCCCGTAGGAAAAATCATTCGAGTCTCCGGCTGGCACGCGCCTGACGTTTTTATAACGAGAGGAAAACGACTTTCCAATGCCGAAACTGAAAATTTGGACAATAAGGTAGCGACAATAATGGACGATAAAGGGCCGCGAATGGGCGTGAAAAATCTTGGCTACTAAACGAGTGGGGAAAAATGAGAAGAATAATGTCGATCTCACTGTTACGTTGCGTTTGAAAAACTAACGTGTGTGTTTCGGGGGCGTTGCGCGGTGCGGAGATCATTGTATGCATAGTTGTTACCTTACATAGAAAGAAGGAACGCAGGCTGCGGTCCATCGGCTTTTGCACTATAGCGATGGGGGTGAAATTTTCTGACCAGTAAAGTTCAACCCACGTTCTGGCTAAACGTCTCATTTGGGGAGAATTCTGTATAGAATCAGCAGAGACGGGCGGTTCGTCACGCCCCGAAAACCGTGACGATCCTCGGAGCTGACCACGATCCGCGTAATCGTCCGTTAAAGTGCCGACGCTCGGTCTGCTGTATGTCCGAATAAAGAATAAATCTTGAATACGATGCCAAAAGGGAAGATCCGGAGAATTGAAGAAAACGAAAGAAAAAAGCAAAAGCATCTACGCGTGCCGCAAGGCAGGTGACGTGCCCCGAACTGGCAAAGAATACTTCGCTAGTTCACGCGTTCCGCGACCGTTTCGTTTCTTCGAGACAACCGCTTTTGCACACTGATTTATTTTTCGAAAGGAATGAATTCGCGAATGTCTTTAACGTTCGTACTCGTGGTGACTGAACGTTGTTTCTATCGTTTCTCTTGGGCTCGTTGCAGTGAATTCCGCGCAAAGTTTCACAGCAAAGTGTTGAAAGCTCGTAGCTTTGAGAGCGTCGAACTCTGACATTTTTTTATTTTCATTGCGGTGAAAAGTACTTAAACATATATATGTTGAATACATCGAACACACATACAAAAAAAAAATGTATAAATATTTTTAAGTAAATATAAAAAATAAATATTATTTATGCATTCAATTTTTTAAAAAATATTTATAGTGTATCTTTCATTATCTTAATTATTGATGTTTTGAATGAGACAAATTTTTGTCGGAATTCTCGACTGTACGTACGTCGATTTACGAAACCTTGGAACCACAGCGTTGAGAGATCAACGAGGAAATTTCACGCCGATTCGTAAACGCGAGCTAACAATGTGGGACACAAGGGACGAGAGCGGCTAAAAGCCAAACGTCACAATTGGTTTGACTCTATTCTCGCGTTTCTCTCTTTCGGTGCGACGGCACGAGGGTGCGTGCGAGGGTGGTCCTGTGACTGCAATACAGACTATACGTATATTATATACACTCTAACTCGATCCGTCAGAGGATGTTTCCATTTGTCCGACACAATAGCCGAACTCGTGTTATCTAATTTTTTCGAACGTTTGATTTTTTTCGTTTTTTACTTTTTTTTTTTTATCTTACGAAAAAAATCACGCAAATATCTGCAAACTATACGGTCGGAACGCTAATCAAGAAATTCGACCGAAAATTTGATGTCGTGATGATAGACGTGAAAAATAAAAGATCGAAAGAACCGTTGAACTGACAAAATTTGGAACGGATCGAAAATAAGTAAAACTTCGTATATAGTTTGCAGATGTGACGAGATCACATGAGAGAAAAGGATAAGATAGTCAAGTGAGAAGCTGGTCGCGTGTGGCCGCGCCACTTGGTTATGCGGCATGTGTCCCGAGTCGCCCCCGGCAGAAACCACTATTCCTCCTCCCCGCTTACAATGAGAAGAGAGACCCCGTAGTATGTGTAGAGTATCGCGGTTGCGCTCGTTCTCTACCGTCTCGTCATCCAAACCGCCTCCAACGGATCCTCGTAGTCGTCGGCATACCGACACTGGCGTAACAACTTGATTCCATATTCCCCGCAGGGCGGTTGTCGCCGGGTGAAGAATTGAATGAAATAAAATAAAGCCTGTCGGGTTCTTTTTCTCAGGCGTAGTTTATTACCATCGCCGGGCGCACTATTCGCCACAAACATGCGACCGATGCTATTCAATGCTGACGCAGTGTGGCGTGCATCACTTGTGCGAATAGGATACAAAATTGAAGAATTTTTTTCCGTCAGATGTACCGAAGGGGTTTTTTCGTTCGTGCGAAATAATCGTCGGTATAAAGAATTTTCATCGCGGTGAACTATGCAGGGAAATATAAAAGCGAAAACTCGAATGAGGAAAACGAAACGTAGCGTAAGGGCTACCGAGAGCACTGGTGTATATATGGGAAGGGATAGAAAAAAAAAAAACGAGGCGAAGAGTCTGAGGAAACGAGAGAGAAGGGAGGAGAGAGTAAAAAAGTGATGCCGTAAAGCACTCAGCGGGGTGCGTGATCCGCTTACAAAAGTCGCGGTGCCCGGCACGGAGACTTGGAAGCGTTACCCAGCAAGTTACTACACTTTACTATGCTGGTCGGTTATGTACCACCGCGATACGTATTCGCGTACCGCTCCAGTGATCGTCGTCCATCCACGTGCGTATATGCGTAAGTAGGCAGTCTTTCGGCCTCTATGACGCGACTACTTTTGTCCCGAGGATCTACGTTCGCTCTCGGTGCGTAAATCGTTGTTGCACGATCTACTATCTTATTATTGCAACGTGAATTATATTGCGGAGCAATATACGAAGCAAACGCAAGTTCAACTGAATAAAAACTGATTTTACGATCAATTGCGTGTTTGAACTGAAAAAAAAAACTAAATGGATTTTTTCAGGATATCATTAACATTTTTCACATTAACGAGGTAGGAGATCGATTCTACACGACATACTAAAATTTACAATGTTGCAATTTTGTCAAAAATCGCGGAAATAACCAAATGATCATTTATTACAAATTGGTAAACGAAGATCATTCATTAATACACCAAATAACGAATTAATACATCGTGCAACTATAAAAAATTGTATTCCAACATTAAAAAAAAAGTTAAACATTCTCTATAAAAAATTAAAAAAATTTACGATGTCCAAAAAGCCCCGAATATTATAAAAAATTTGACCAAATAACCACGAGAATGTTCCACATAAAAACCGTCGACCGGGATATGATTTCACGCTATCCGAGCCGCGCTCGGGTGACGATATCTCTCGCATTCGAAACGAAGAGTACAGAATTAGAGTCTCGCACAATAGCTCTGACGATGAAACAATTAAATAATTATTATGTACGTGATGGGGTGTGGAACGCGGAGCTCAAGGCACGAATCGTCGAGCTTACGCCGGTTTCTCTTGTCTCCAAAACGGAGTCTACATACAAACATTACGACATACACAAAACGTGTACACAAGGCTGAGAAACAACCGAGAAACTGTCTCTCGCTCTCTTCCATGAGAATGAGATGGGCGATGAAGAAGAAGAAGAAGAAGCTGAGTACACAGCATCAGCAGCCCAGAAGCAGCTAATATCCAAGCTATACTATATATTTTCGTTCTCTCGTCTCCGTGTTATATCACGCGACGAGAGAGAGAGTGAGACGCGGAGAATCCCGGCCATCTTGTTTAATAAGTTAAGTGACGAGACGCAGCTGCCCGTCTTAATGAAACATTAGTTTACGTTTGGCCGGGGCCCGCGCGTTCATCTCCCGTTCTCGTTCGCGTTTCTCCGTTGCGCCTTGCGATATATATATACATATATATATATAAGCTCATCCGACGACGATGTAACACCGTCGGTTGGCTTACAGGCGATATAGACCCTGTGCAATGCGCGCCGGCAGGGTCATTAGGGAGATGCTCGTTGCCGTTGGTGCACACGCCAAATCGCCCTTACGACACTGAGCAGAACACACGGAGAGCGCACAGCGTAACTCTCCCCGGCAACGAGGAAAACCGGCAGCATCCGAAAGGAGCAATCAGCCACGAGAGCCAAAGGACCACAAGTGCGCCCGCTGCATCTGCGAATTAGCCACTACCATAACCGTGCAGTACACTATATGCTCATTCGTCTTAATGCACTCCTTGATTCCGAAAGTTTATTTTCAGCAGACGTCACGAAGAAACGATATAAAATGAATGATCGTCGGGGGAATAACGGGGCTAATCGGAACACTTGAAAAAAAAAAAACAAGTAGATAATCTGCAAAAAGTTCGAAATAATTTCACAAAATCGAATAAAGTTTCCGATGCAGTTGGGGGAAAGGTTGTTGAATACTTTTACTCGCATTCCCCAACTGCATCGGAGTCTTATTCGTAATTTGTAAAAGGATTTAAAACTTTTTGCAGATTAGCTATTTTACAGATGGTGGTTTTTGGCAATTTTTTTTTTTTTTTAGTGCCATTTTTTAACTTGCTCCGCATTTCGATTAGCTCCGATTTCCCCTATTCGACGAATACACATAATTGTGGAGAAGTAAGATGATCGCGAGAAATATGACTAAACGCTCCCAATTGGCGCACTGGAATATTCTGTGTTGATAGTCAACAATGTATACATTGATATACACATGAATAACAGAAAGGCGTAACTTACTGGCGTCATTTGACGCGCGAAGAATTATCGGGGTTACTTTCTTCTGTGACTCAAAACTCGACGTTGCTTCATTCCCAGCATCCGTCGAGCATAGCGATGACTCTCTCCGCGGAGTCGATGAAATCGTTCAGCGTAAAAATATGCGATCGTTCCAAGCGTCATCGACGACACGAGGCACAAAGAATGAAAAGCGGAGAGGCCGAAAAACGATATGTTCGACACACGCAGTATACGTGGTATATAACGAATTCAATCTCGTGACAACATCTGTCGCGAGATCTCGAAGAACCGCGACCCACGTCCTTCGGACGATCGTTCTTTTCGGTATCCGAAAACACCGGATGAAAACGTGCATATATACGTATACATATGGATGGTATTGTAATATATGACGCCGGGGATTGGTGTAGAGAGGCGCTCGACCCGAACGTACATAGGTGAGACGGTCGGAGGATATCTTACGCGCTACAAGTTTTACATATGAGGATACGTGGGTGAAGTCGGGTCTAACAGAGACGACAGGCAGGCAAGCAGAAACGTAAGAAGGGTGATTCAGAAGACGCGAAGTCTGGCATACGAGGTATTGGCGTGCGAGGAGATAGATGTGCCAAGTCGACGGCTATCGATTGCTACCAACCCTCGGTGGTTTCCAAGTGTCGCGCGCGCGGCTCTTGTCCGCCATGGAAAGAACGAAAAAGACCGTACGGTCGGATACTTCGCGAATTTGTTACGACGACAAAGTACGAAATATCACGTGCCGAATAGACGACAAATGTCTGCTTTGTGAAACATATTTATAGTTGCGTTAACGACGAAACTTTTTTAATGACGATGAAAATACATTTTTTTTCGTCACGAACACAAACAAGCGGCGTGTGATGAAAGTTTCGCGGGCAAGAAATTACGAATACGCCGCTATTGTTGTTCGAGTTATCTTATTTTTCAATTAAACGCCCGCGACGGAATGGCGAAAGAATCTCTCCTGGCGCGGCTCGGGCTCGCGATTCCGACGGCGAGATGAGCCGCGATGCTATTGTCGTTGTAATTAGAAAAAAGCGATTTATATTTATGAGCCCCTTCCACCCCCGGATTGAATTAAGATTTGCTGAAAAAAGATTGAAGACATCGGGAACTTGCAGAATTCTTGACGAACATTGGATATATCCTTATTGTATCGTGTTATAGAATCAGAACAGCTGGGGAATGTACAGCAGAGTGTAAGGGATAATACAACGATGTAACGTATGTAATTAGAGACGTAATGGATGCCATTGAAAACGATGATAAATGAATGATTAAAGGGGTAAGGGAATTTCTGTTAATGCGTGTCACGGAGTTCTCTACTTCCGTGTAACGCACTGATGTTCCACCCTCCGCTAGTCGTAGTGTATGTTTCTCCGACTGTGAGGGATGTTCTCGGCACGTCGAAGACGAGAGGCATAGAAGCCGGAGGCCACGCCGAGTTCGCCCAAAGTTTCGCAATTAGCTGTTGGCGTGTTAAATAGGCTCGTTACGACAATATGCACGTACCCTCGTCTCGAATCAATGAATGTTTACAAAGTACTTCACATATTGCTAGTAAAAGCCGAAATACGTGAAAAGTATCTATTAAACATTAGTCAATATAAGGTATACAGCGAAGGAAGGATTATTGCACGGAGATATTTCTAAACATTCAAACAACACAATCAACGACGTTGTTGAGATCCATGATCATCGCATTGCACGTGGCTTTGTCAGTTTTTTTGTTCAGTGCCGTTGGCAAAGCACTTCTATAGGAAAGTGACTGAATGAAATATGTCTTTTTCATTGAAAAATCTTTGTAAACACGTCGCGAAAAAAATTGATGAAAATGGGCAATCGATTGATTGTGAAAAAATCGTGGAATTGTCGTAACTTTTGCTTCGACGTCACCTCCGGTAAAAACAAAACTGCGATAAAAAAATCGAAAACAGCGTAAAAAAAATTTGGATTTTTTTGGTTTTTTTTCACTTCTGGTTTTTGAATCCTCGTGATTGATAAATGGTGAGTATAGGTAATTCTGAATAACACGGTATCCACAATATTTTTTCAATTGGACAACGGAAGAAAGATTGTATCAAATAAAAGTAAGTCAGAGTTTCAAAAAAAATGCATCATGTCATAAAAATTTGACAATTTTCCTTTTATTGGATGTATCGAGTTACGCACCAAGGATCGAGTTACCAGCGAAAAAAATCGAGAAGTTGTTATAGTAATTGTATAGTTGCGACAGAGAAACAGTGCATGCCATTGCATTGTTTTATCCTATATAATAGACGAGGGTGTCACGCCAGTTACGTCTCTGTCTTCCGCGAGGGTGAGAGGTGAGAGATGCTCAGCTGTCACGTCACGCAGCATCAGAATTCGCTCACGAAAGGGGGAGGGAAGGGGGAGGGTTGGATAATCGACCTCGAGAATAGAGCCACAGTGCAGGAAGCGCGGCAACACAACATCCCTGTATGCTCTCTATACAAGAGAGCCAACTATCGAGCTCTCGGCGCTCTCCTCACACGTTGTACATTTGCCGATTCCCTCCCGGGCATATATATATACATATATATATCGTACAACAGGCCTGTTCAGTAGCATCAGCAGCAACAGCAGCGGCAGTTGCTTGCACGTACCGTTTCGTGCGAGAGAGCGTACGTTTACGTCATTCGCGAGTGAGGAGCAGCCGCTGATGGCCTGCGGCATCAACGCAAACGTGGAATATCCATACACACGTTGAGTTACGCCGGCGACAACGAGGACAACGATAACATAGTGGATTCTCGCCTCTAGGATCATCATCATCATTTCTCGTAATAATAATAATAACAATAATAATGATAATAATAATGTCGTGGCGGCAAGAGATGAGAGAAAGTTTGGATAAATGCCGACGACCCATTCAAGGTCGTTACATTATTACAGCAATCGAGAACGGCGGCCTTTTTTTTTTATTTCCATTTTCATTCACACCGGCTTCTGGGTCACTGCACTTTTTATTTCGAAAAAACAGTACCGAGAACTCGGTGCGTATTGTTTTTTATTTACGCTCTCTACAAGAAATATTTGTTTAATTGAAATTATTTTTATTGTTTAAGGGGAATTTCGGTGATTTCAGGAAAAAAACCTGTTTAATTTTTTTTTATGGGTGAAGAAAGATGGTAACACTATTCCCATGCGATTGTTTGTGAGCAATAGTCTCCTGATTACGTAAAAAAAATCCGCAGGTCCAAATATTAAAGATTGTCGGAGAATTTTGTCAATTTTTGCAAAGAATAAATGCAAAAAAGTATATTTAAAAAAATGGAATCCCGTCCATCTGTTGTTGTATTCCGATCTGGGATTTTTTTTACGTGAACGGAACACTGAAGTACGAACAATCAATCGCGTGGGATTGTTGGTAGCATTTTTTTTACCGATTAAAAAAAATTCAAACAATTTTTATTTGTCTGAAGTTGCCGAACCACATCTACTTTAAATCAAACAAATTAATGTGATATGGAATCCTTTTCTCATGGTGATATCGCGTGTGGTGCTT
Organism: Buathra laborator; assembly: GCA_934046635.1. NCBI lineage: Eukaryota > Metazoa > Arthropoda > Insecta > Hymenoptera > Ichneumonidae > Buathra > Buathra laborator. The sequence goes on from OW203892.1 coordinate 18,832,039, forward strand.
TTTCACGATCAAACACGATCTAACGATACATTATCATTTATCGAGACATGCAACGAGCGCCACGTTATATCCTTTCTTATACAAGACATCAGAGCAAACGCCCCTAACGAGCATAATAAACCAGATAGTTATTGACTCGTTCTGGTAGTAAAGAGCCGAAGAAGCGGTTTCATGAACCCCGAGAATCTCTCCCCTTCTTCGGTGTCCATGTCTATACTACGCTGAAACTGCAGGAGACGATAGTGTATTGTAGAAAGAAGAGAGAAGGCCACGATATAGATGAGATAGATAGACGACCGTCGAGGAAAAAGAGAAGGGGGGGGATGGGGGAGGGGGCGAAGAAGCAGTCAAGATATAGGAAAGAGGAGAATGAGAAAAGAAGACGAAAGAGAGACGATGCGCGTTCGCCACAGTTCGTTAGCGGCTCCAGGGAGTTAATTAGCGAAAAAGTTAATTTCTCGTGCTCGCGCTCATAAACGAACGAGCGCGGGGCGCGGTTATGAAATACGAGCCTGATAAAGGCCGTGGGCAGGAAGCTCAAAGTTTTCGGGACGGCAGAACGGTGAGCGCGCGCGTGCCGTTGGCAAAAACGGGAACGAGACTCGAGACAATGTCGGAAGTAAATAGATTAACATTGTTTCTGCCTGATGGTTACGTTACAACGATCCTTTACAGCGATGAAAAAAGACCGAGTGCCAGGGGTTACGAAAATTATGTAGTGAAAAAACTTTGTGAATAGACGGAAATTCTTTTTTTTCAATAGTAATTTTTAAAAAATTACCAATTTATACTTACGATTCTCGTTGATGTTTTGGAGATAATTTTACCAATTAATTTCTATTGATCAGTTTAATTTTACGTCAAGATACGAAAGGTGAAAATGTATTTCATATTCTGTTCAATAATAATCGAGAAAAATTCGGGGATGCGAAACATGGAATACGATTTGGCGCAACCGCCATGTACCGGAAGGCGGCCCCGGATGTTAAATCCGGATACGGGTCGAGCTTCCGACGAATCGATAGCTCTCACTCCCCTATATACATCCATCGAGTACTCGTCAAAGTATCATCTCCCATTCTCTCTCGAGTGCCTACCAGCCGCAGCTCCCGGTTCTATCTGTTTTCCCCCCATCGTGTTTCTATCTCTTCGATTCTTGTCTGCGCCGCTATTCCGCCGCTATGTGCTCAACTTTCCTCGGCTTTTCGATCGCGTTCGCTCTCTCTCACTCTCTGCATCTCTGACGGACGAACCATTACCATAATGGTACTGCGAGCTGCAATTTGTGGCGCTTGGGAGTGACTCGACCGAACGTCACGTAAATCATTCACGAAGATGCTGATCCTACAGGCCGACGATGGAAATATATACGAAATCACATGTAGCAGTTATGTTCAAAGGTTAGTCAACGCTTTCGGTATGACGACCCCGTGCACGAAGTGTCGACAATAAATGAGAGGTTTCGAGAAAATAGAAAAAATATAATTGATTTTTTCCCACTGAGTTACTTTACTTAACTTATTTATGTTTTCTTTATTTTATTTATTATTTTGTTTTCATTAAAAAAAAAAAATAATACTTTTTTTCTCGAAATGTGACATCGTTAAACGTATTTTTGATAAGCGATTTTTGATAGATTTTTTCTTCCGATAAAAAAAAAATAAACACGCATTTTGACTTAAAGGTGAAGCCCCATTAAAAAATCATAAGTCGCGACACTAGAATCTTAAAATCTCTAAATATACTTTTGTTGACAACAATACACTCTATGAACAATATATGTGCACAAATCGAGAGATTAAAAAAAAATGAACCGCGATGATTGCCGGGTAAAGCATAGAGCGGAAATGCGACGACGCCCGACGATTTAATTAGCGATTAGCATGAGCGCCCGTTAGGTGTATTCCGGACGTCCAATCAAAAACCGACCGACCGCGGCAAACTTTCCCCTCGTTATGCAAATTCCGTCGCCTACCGATTCCCCCCTCCCCCCGGACTGCGGGCTCCCAACTGAACGAATAAGAAGGATGGAATGAGATTCCGAGGTGCCTTATTCCTAGAAAGAAAAATATTTTTGTTTCTCCGCGATGCTGTGTGCACGTCGAGCGGTTACGGAGTGGTCGCGCTCCCAAAGATTCGCTGCTACTCTCATTATACACGTATTTGCGTCGGTGCGTGTATATCTGTGGCCGTAACTCGGTAGCGAACCCGCGCGATTCGCGTCGGTGTGCCAACTTTCTGAATAATTACACCGGGGCGATGAGCTTGATTCATCACCCAAGTTCTCTCTCGCTACCTAAGATGCTTTATCTGCGGTCCGCAGTCTCCGCAGAAATTAATATGCTAATACCGAAGAGCCACGCGAGTGTCAGTGCCTCGCGCGGTCGAACATTGGTATCAACCCTCGTGCGGCAATTCCGCGTAACCGGCCAACTTCTGCGAGATTCGAAAATTCCCGAACTCAGCCTGTTGTACCAGTTACAACAAATTGTATATAACCTGTTCGTGGAAAAAAAATATCGAGGTATAAAAAAAAAACAGAAAAAAAACATCGAAGATCTATGGGTTGGGCGATACGGTATGGAGAAAACGAGAGACGCGGCCGCGCATGTACATTCAATACCGTTACAACTGAGTAATAAAAGATCGCGTAGTGGTAAATACGTCGTTAAGTATCAACCTCCGAAATAAAACTAGACATAGAAAATAAGACGCTCGTAAACGTCGCCTCTTCCTATATCGAATGTACCAACGCGCGCTCGTGCTCGTTGGTACCTTTTGCTCAGGCATCGATATGCGCGATCGTCTCTCTGCCGGCTCCACTCGTTTCGCCTCTAATGATCACGAGCGTTCGTCAGAATGACGTTTCGAGTATTATGATGGAAGCTTAATACCGGAGAGGAATGGACGAAAGAGAGACAGTCTCGCGGTAAAACGTCATTCCTCAGATGATATTTACCGTCGTATGGTCGTCGTACATTGTAACGGATGGATACTTTCGAAAATCGCTTCTCATCTTCACGGAACAATCATAGACACGAAGCTTTATGTGTATATATAAAGAAAATAATACGCTATAGGGAAATATCTGTGGAAGCTACGTGGTCAGAGGTGCAAATAACAGTTGTTCTGATTGTGTGCGTTGATAAGTGAGATTAAATACGTGTATGAAGAGAAAAAAAAATTGATAATAAACGATATATACGACAACGTTGACACGATGGAATTCGCTTCGATGATCGAGAAGATTGGAGTTATTACCCAGCGTCTCGGATCATTTGAAATAATTAGCTGACTTTGCGACAAACCGATACCGCTCTCAAGCTCTTCCACACGTATACTTGAATATCTCGTTGGTTGCACGTGCAATCAATATCGATAAATTAATGTTAGCAGTTTGCGGTTGGCGGCAAGCCAAGCCACGCACAGTAAACGATTAAGGAAAATGTAAATTACATAATTAAAGTTATTTACACTCATTGTCCTGTCGAGCGAGAGACAAGCAGCAACGGCCAAGCAGCAGAAGCTTCTTTCCTTACATGTAGGTATTACTTAGGCGAATGCACGGAGAACTGAGAGAAAGAGCCACCGCGCGCACGCTTATTACTTATTAGTTACATGCGTACGTGCCGCAACATCAGCCTCTTTTCACCTCTTCCGTCGCGTAACTACGGCATCGAGATTCTTCTCTTTTCATTCCTCTCATCAGGCTCTCTACCCCTACCATGACACAAACTCACGCGCGGTAGTTTATTCTCGCCTCTACTGTAATTACAAAATCCTCATCATCGAGCGTTGACGACTTCCAAGATTTTAAACGATATACGCGCCGCGTTTTTCGCTCGTCGAAACCACTGCGAAATTTCATGACGATGGACAAATAAACGAAAAAAAAAAAAAAACAAAAAAAAAACGTAGTAGATAATCGATGAGGAGATACAAAAAAAAAGATGAGCTCTTAGTAGCGTGACACGTAATTTCGTAATGCAGACCATGCGTCACGGTGGACGAGCGTTACTAAATCACTGGATGTGGATTGGAGTCTCGTCCAGATGTGACCCAGGGATACTTTCTGCTAATTTACCAACTCCCCTGCACGGTTCCCTGTCCTTCGCGACCCCAAATATCTCATCTTGATCTTCAGTTGAATATGAAAAATTTGTAATTTCGCAAGTATTTCGCAACACCTCGTTCCAGAGCTGATTGGCTCTTGTAATAAAAAATAATTTTACAAAAATCAATAAACTTCTTACTAAAAAAGTTTACAATGAAGAAATTGTAATAACAAAAACGAGTAAAATTACAAATAATTATTCGCATGTTGTAGTCGAGAAATACTCAATGACGAATAAATTATCATCGAAACGATCGTTCATCGTCCAGAACGACGATCGCGGTTCGTCGTCGTTCGTTCGAATCATCGTTCGTAATAATCGTTATCATCGAAATTATCATTTTGTTGGTAAAATAATTTTTTTTATAATTAATTTAAAATACCAAAATTCTGTAAAACATTAACAAGCGATGTTACGAGGATCAGATAAATCAAATCTATTAAGCGTATCGTGATTGCCGAATTTATAGGGATTCTTCATTGAGAACCGTAGACTCAGCTAATCGGAACTGAAAAATGAAAAAAAAGGAGAAAAGACGGGTAAAATGTGAAGGAGGGTGGACTGGACAGAAGTACCCTATTGGTACACTATAGGGGCCCATACCGTTGGGATTCGATGCCGCACGTTCTCGCGTTCACAATGGAATTATGCCCTACGTATTGGAACGATTCTATGGCGCTTTCGTCTCTCTTTATCTCTCTGTATTCCAGGATATATATGCTCGTTGGCTATACATATATCCTATACACGCGTTCCACGGCTCGGTACAACCAGCGGTGGTATGTTGGATATGCCCGCTATGCCGGGGCCATGTTCTGGTTTTGATCCGTGCGCCAGATAAGATCGCCCTTTGTTATACGAAGGCTCGTGCCTTCGGGACTATCTCGTGCCTTCTGGAGCTGAGCTCCGAAGGAAGAGGGAGGAGAGTTTCGCTTGCGTTGGTACCTATATATACTTTACAACACTGGTGGTGTATACATAGCGACTGCGGTTCGGCATGAGCAATACATACATAACCAGCAGGAGGAGAGAGCGCAGTTGCCGTGGGTGTGCAGGCTTTCTTGCCCGTGGCATATCGGACACTGTCCCTGGCCTCAGCGAGGAAAAAGATCGCGAGTAAGGATCCTTCACCAAGGAGGATCCACTTCGCCAAGGGTTTGAGTGGCGACTCCGATCGTTTTGGACTCAAAGAGCCACGGGAATTGCGCTCTTCCAACAGAACTCCCATTAAAAGTAATCGGAAACTTTTCCGGTTTCGTCGGAGGAAAGAGGAACGCGGATAGGGAGAGAGGAAAGATCTTTTAAAAGGCTCTCGTGAAACGACATGATGAGGACCGTTAACCCGCGTTCCCAATTGATTCGCACCTCTCGCCATGTGGAGACCGAGAGAACGACTGACTTGCCTCGTCATCTTGCTACAGTACTAATACCTTACAACTATAAACCACGAGGCTCTTTTATTTCAACCAAATTTCTCACTTTTCTATCTACGGATCAGCCTTCTTTTGGAGAACAATTGGCGGCTGTCGCAAGTGAAGAACGCAAGCGCGTGTATCGAGAGGAGGTGATGTTCGAGTAGAATTTCATAGTCGAGCAGCATCCGAGGAGCGTTTGGGTTCGGTAATACGTGCGGAACGTTACCGTTAGGATCTTAGATGCCGCTGTGAGCGCGTGTTCGCTTCTTCGCTTTTCTCGCCCGATGAACCATCGAGCAACGTTCGTTTGTATGTATATATATACAGATATATACATATACAAGTATTCGCGATGTCTTGCAAGGCGAATCATGAGTAGAGAAGCTCTCGCGGCGGCGGCGCGGCCTCTCACGTATAGGCATCTCGTTTGCAAAATGGCTATCATCCTCCCATGAAATCGTCGTTTGCTTCCAAGCACATCAGCGACGATCTACCGCACCGCAGGAAAGCTTGAACTTGGCTCAGCTGCAGCGGCATAAAGACCCCGAGACGATACCTCTTTCTTCCTCACCTCGACGTGTCTTCGAGCAGAGCGATTCACGCTCCGAACCGAGCGGATCGGAGGCGAATACTGGTTGGTCCATTACTCCGATGGAAATCGATTCGGAACGGCGCGTCCCACGACGGCAGTTGATCGTCCCAATTTCTTATGTTCCCAATCCCCTTCCTTCGTTTCGCACCTTGTTTTCGTTTTTATCCCATTTTTTTGTCACCACTCGAGTTAACCGCTTAATCGAAGAAAAATGCTTGAGGCGAATTCTCTTCATTTTTGTTTTTATTTACATAAGTAACTTAAAAAAAAAATGCAGGGGAAAAGGAATTAATACCCAAAGTCTGTTGTAAGATACACGAGAGGGAGCAAAAGAGCTGAGCTGCTGCGAAAGAAGATCCAAAGGCAGCAGCAACAGCAGCAGCATGGTATGGCATGGCAGCAGGGCATCGCGGAGATGCCCTGCCCGCGGGTGCAACGACCCAGCTGACCTTTGTCCGGACCGCGCGCGCTCTGGCTTGGCCTCTGCGCTGTCTCGACTCTTGGCTCACGGATGATCCTACACATACATATATTCCGGCAGTGATGTATACAGGACTTTGCTTTGATCCTTTTAGTCATTTAATTCGCGTGTCCGAAACGGAGAAAAAAACTTCGTGGAGGCGGAAGTAGCGATTTCTCTTAATTTCGAAGGATTCTCGGCATAACGAGAGACGAATTCCAAGCTGTTCGCGGACAGCAATCGTCGGAGAGTCGTCACATCTATATAAACTAATTCTCGGAAATTATACTTTCGGTTGTAATAAAAGAAATAAAATTAAGTGTCAACTGGTCCCGATGATGGTCGCGCGTTCTCACGTAAACCTGAAAGTCGGAATATCCAGAAAAGGTGGTTAAAACGTATGGTATATAGCGTAGTTTGTGTGCTACATAAACGCGTTCGGTAGTACGTGAGAGCCGCGAGGTTGATGGGGACAAAACGCTCGCCCGCTGGTCACCTCGACCGAGGCGCGCTTTTAATGACCCTATAAAAATCTGGAGGTCGTTAGATAAAAGCTAAGCCTCTCGTTGCAGCCGGATCGCGCGTCAACAGCGGCAAGAGTAACATATTTTTTTTATTTTTTGGGAACACTGACCGCTCGCATCGCACTAGCGAAGAGGAGGGGAGATTGTTGCACGATACAAAGATTAGATTGCCACAGCAATTTTTCTTCATCACCTGACGAATAATTTTACATGTAATTATCAACAATTATCGCTGCGAAAAAGTCGATATTTTCGCGTAGTCAGTAAGGGACTCGATTAAAGAATTATTTACTATAATATACACTCTAATCCCTTTGAGTACTATATTCACCTCTACTTTTTGTTATCTTTTGACTTCACCTAACCTCGGTCCGCCTTACATCAAGACAATGCTCCAAAAATACGATCGGAGAAAAATTTAATTTTTTTTTGAAAACAGGAAAATAGCCTTCTGCAGATTTCATGCAAATTTCGTTATCTTTTATCTACTTGGATACGAGATTTTGATATTTAAGATACCGCGAGACAGCTTAATTAGCAAGTTCAACATGTCGAACATTCTACAGCGTCGTTCATCGATCCAGCGAGCATCCAAAATTTCCATGCAAGTCATCGCTCGGCTCGTTACACGAAACTGTTGTTGATGCCTTCGAGCTCGTCAACATCAATCCAAACAGCGTCCTCATATCACGCGCCACACCATCGAGTGTATGAACAGCTTTCATACTGAAAATTCAACATGCCTTTGGTGTGTTACAGCTATAACACGAAGCTCCGGTATTCAGCTCGCGTTCCCATGGGTGAATCCACGTCATCGTAAACGCGCAATGCGAACCTGTTGCGTTTCGCTCATATCACGCCCTGTCTGCCCAAACTCCCTCGTTTGAAACACATCGTATAACGCGTAGTAACGACGCAGAGATGAGCTGTGTACTGTGATCTATACCTTGCGTTACACACAGTAATACACACACCGAAGTTATAGTTAATATACCAGTGGATTATTCCCAACAGCAGTCTCGTTTCAATGAAGAAAACAAACACCACGACGAGTTGATCATTATTTCATAGTTGCGCGTCATCGATTTCCAATGCAAGTATTGACGTAGGCTGACTCTATCGATAGCGCGCGATTACAAAACGCCCCGGGGTCGTAACTAATTAACGAATGATATTCAACCTTTGGAATCGTGACAAATTGACGCATTCCCCTCTCTACACTGCCTGTTAAAGATTCAATCTACGATCTCTTCTCCGATCTTTCGAGCCGAAAATCACTCTGTAATCTCGACTGTTATTAATTGGTTGCGAACTTTAACTCTCCCCTTTTTTCTTCGATGACTATCTTTTTATTTATCTCTTTATTCTCCGTTGCGATTATAAAATAAAAGGTGGGCTGTTAAGAGATGAGTTAGGTCTCTTCCTGGCATCCGTCCCGGTAAGACAGCGAGCACCAGAAGGCGTTAGCTAGCGCGTTGAACTAACGGTGCGCGGATAAACCATTAGCGAGTTACGACCTGAGACGCGAGTTGCCGCTGCTGCTGCTGCTGATGCTGCTACGAGAGGATAAGAGATGGGCGAGAGATGGACCGAGAGGCGCTATGAGCTACTCTCGGAACAGCTAAATGCCAATGGACTTGGACCTCTCTTCTTGGATGGCTCATCAACTCCTCCTCGTCATTCTTCGATAAGACACGCTCTTTTCATTGCCGCGCAAGCAGCGCGAATTTCAACCCTTCAGCCACAGAAGTTAAGCCCTTTGAAGCAACAACCATATGGCGACCGCTTTGCAAAGTGAAAAACAAGTCGTTACTTCCGAAAAACGATTTGGGGAATTTTTTATATTTGAAAAAATCTACAGAGCGACGCATCCCTCTCGATATGTAAAAATATCGTAATATTTCGTCGAGACGTTTGGACGATTTAAAGGCTATTAAATTCGCCTTAAAACAGTGTCGCAGCTGAGTTATTCAGATTTTTTTTTACTTTCATCTTTCTTTTTTTTTTTTATTGGTGACATCTTCCGATGGAATGGAATCAGGACTTTGAACTCTCGTGGCTCGTAAAATATTTGTAGAACACGTAGCCATAGAAAAGACAAACATACTTCTTCGTAGACTTCTTCGAGTGCTTTACCAGACGTTATATCCACCGAGAGTTCTCGGTCACGTAGCACGAGATCGACGAGCAGATCCGTACAGTAGGCCACCGACAGTGCACGCTCGCGATCGAGAGAGCAAAAATTCATCGTCACGCTAACTCAAACACACGAGATCCTGTTCCCGGATGCGTGCGTGCATAGGATCCGTCAGACTCTGTTTTTTTTTTTTTTTTTTTTTCGTTTTTTCAGATTGCGCTACAGAGACCAAACTCCACGAAATTTGGGGCGGGTTATTTGAAGAAAATAAAAAATTAGGGTACATAGCCCGTCTATTAGTGAAATATTAGAAAAGATCGCGTGGCCAGAGGCAAGGCCGTCTTCTCGCCAGACGAGCGAAGGAAAAAAAATATATAAAAAAAATAAAATGAATTTCGAAAGATTGATCTTCTCAAGAGCCAATTTTTTTTTTTTTTTTTTTTTTTTACGGGACTAACTAGTAGAAACTCGGTGGAAGAAACTGTTCGGCCAAATTTGCCAATAGTAGCAGAGAGCTAATAGTCGGCGAAGACGCCGGTTCTGTGGAACACGTGAGACCGCACGGTGGCTATTTTGCGGTCACGAGAATTACAACCGACTTCATTTCAAGACTCGTACAATAATATCTCTCGGTCTCTCGTATATAAGTTTTCTCGAGAGTCAGCGATGCCTCGGCGACCGGGATGATACAGGAGTACCGACAACGTTACTTTTCCCATTTTAATCTTTGCCTCTCGTACATTTCTAACGTTTATCTAGCGGTTGCTACTTATCTAGCTGGTTCATAGGAGCTGCAAAGTAACAGGTGCGGAGCATCAGTACAAGCGGTATTATCTCCGCTTCGTCGTAGATGCTGTCGGAGCAGTTAGCGTTAAAAACGCAAATCTTGCAAGCAACGCAACGCGACACGCGAGAAATCTCGCACGGTTCACAGTTGTGGAAAAGTTGTAATACTCCTTTTATTTTTTATTCGTTCTCAGCCATGTAGGAGATGAAATTAGCGAGAGAAGGAGAACACCGACGCGACCTGTGAGCGTCGGCCACTTTGTAACGGCTCCCTGAAACTCTTCTCGAACGAACGTTTAACGAGTAGGCCATTCAGCGGAGGCAACAAGGTGCCGAGCAAAGAGAGGTGAGTTACGGATACCAACTGTTTCCATGAAACACATAATAACGAATAAGAGCCGAGAAAATTAGATCCCGACGGAATTCTCATTCTGTCAGTGTAATCGCTGGCACCGACGTTGTAAGGTATATTATATATATATATATATATACATATACAGCTGGATAAGAACTGACTATGTTTCTATACGGGTCCGCGGTAGTGGAATATGTCGTCCTGGAAGAAAAGTAGACGAGGCGTAAGGGAGTGGAAAATTATATCACACCGCATATCTCTCTCGAGCGAGGGAATATGGAGAGAAGGCGATGCGAGCCGCACGAGACCCTACGTAACGTGCATACGTAATGAGGACGACTGAGAGAGCCCCCAAGATAGAAGTTGGTAAAAAAAAAATAATAGGGGAACAAAAATAGTAGTGTTTCTCTTCCTGACTTTGAAAGGCTTTTCTTCGTATTCTGCTTGTTTGCTTTTTTTTTTTTTTTTTCATCCGCGATCGTACTATATGTCACGCGCGGCTCACTCTCTAACGAGCCTCGATTAATTAGTTCTCTTTCCGCTCGGTTGAGCGTCAATCGAAGAACCTTGGACGCTCGATCGCGTTAACTGCTCTCGACGGACATCGCATTTCAAAGTATAGAGCGTGTGTACACGACGAAATACATCGTTATGTTACGTGTGTACGGCTGAGAGTATAAATTATGCAACCTGCACGCGGTAGTCGGGTAAGTTGATTTATGATTTTTAGTACGTTTTGCAATCGTGTCGATCGACAGGTTCGTCGTCGTCGTTGTCGTCGCTTTCGCACTATTTCTCCTTCTTCGAGACTTTGCGGGGATACCTGTTTTAGCGTTATTCATGCAGGAGAAACGAGTAACAAATTGTATCTACGCGTAACCGCAGCAGACCGGGGCTATTTGACGCATTTCGTTCTTTCGCGTTTTTATTTTTATCACTGTTATTGAATGACAAATCAATTAATCCTTCGGTAGATATCGAACGATGGCCTTTATCGACCTGATAAAAAATTATTAATAATTATTATTATTATTGCTAAAAGCATTTAATTACTTGCTGCAGTGATGGATATTTCACGTGTGCGTTTTAATTTTTGTTTCCATCATTGTACGACAAATTAATTTGCCCTTCGGCACAAATCGAGATATCGTCTTTATGTCTCCTTCAAATGAAGCCTCAGTCGTCGCGGCTTAATCTTATTTCTCGGCACGAGCCTACAGCTTTTTAACGTCGAGTGAGTCAAATAGCCCCGGTCTCCGCTGTATTATTTTTTCACCATAAATTCGCCTCGCCGCAAGCATTTATCACGCGGCCCCACCATTAAAATATCATCAGCCACATCTCGTTCCACTCTTCTTTTTTTTCTCCTTAATTAATTATCGCCCGAGAAACGATGACGCCACTGCGAATCGCGTCAAGCGAAGTCTATTGCCCGGTCTCCGTCGATCGTCGCCCCTTTTACCGTTTGCGCACCGAATGACCGGCGGGCCGCGTACCAGTCGTGATATTCGGACTCTCGATTAACCAACGTTGCTCTCGCGCGGAATTCTAAGTTACGAGATTGTACCGGAGAATAACGACAGGGAGTTCCTCGAAGCAGAAGCCGAGACTTCTCAAATTACATCGTCACCCACGATATCAGTTCTTTCTCTGAGCTGCGGCTCTCGGTCCTGTGTCGTTTCAAAACAAAATATGATAACATTCCTGCACTGTCCCGAAACTTCATAGGGTATATCTCCGATCTGTGGAAACGGGAGAAAAGGTAGTCCGAGCCGCGACGACGAAAAGAACGCGAACTCATCCGCGCACGTATGAGCGAAACGTCGCTAATGGGGGTAATGGCACGTTGTATGCGGCCCAAGTATAAGTACGTGAACCGTGCAGCCTCAGCGGACCTCTCGATCTCGAAGCTCCACACGGACTAATAGGATCCATGCAGCAGAAAAGAAGGGAGGTAATGACGGCATTAATATCGCGAAAGAGCGATAGCAAGGTCTTCAGTGCCGCCTCGACGTTATATTGCGAGATTTTCTTTTTATATTTCACTCGCGAAGGAAGCCAAAGACCGAGAGCGAGGAATACAAGCTGTAGAGAAGGGCGATATAGAATGGGGTTCGAAGAAACGTGAATCCATGGGCGCGAGAAGTGAGCCGTTATGGCGGGTATCACGAACATATACGTAGGTACGTTTTCTCTCTATACCTTCGAGCGGACAAGTGGGGCTCTCAATAAACTCAAATTGCATGCCTTCTTAGGCGATGCTGGATCGCGCGGGCGCGCTCCGCACGACGAGCACGTCCCCCGTAGTGGCCGCATCACGCGGGGTCGCGCGAGAGAATGAGAGAGAGAGAGAGATTCTCGGACACACCGAACGACTCTAGAGAGAATCTTAAGCTCCCCCTCGCCACACGTGCGTGCGATACACGTAATTTAATCGGATTTTTCACACTTAAAAAAAAAATTCTCGTCGTTTACTTTCGACGATGAGCGCTCGCACGGTACAATAATGTACTTAATAGCGCATCTACGAGACGATGAAAAAATTATGGGAGGTTAAGAGGGTCTGATTATTCATTGTCTCGTTGCGAGCGAAGATATGAAAATTAATAAGCACGGAAACAACGACTAATATCGATGCAACATATTTTTCAAATTCTCTCCGTTAATCCTTTTATCTTCGGAATTTATTTTCGCGCATCGAACGCAAACTTCTTCTATTCTACAATAGTATGTACCGAAATTTAAGATGTGAATGAAAACCATTTTTTTGCAATAATAGTCCCCTTTTTTTTCGTCAAAAGTTGTTAAATGGAATTGTTATTTCGAAAAAAAAAGAATTAAGATAATGAGAATTAAAAATTAATTCGGTATTTTGATACAATGAATATATTAATCATAGAAATTGTTATACGTTTAATGACATGAATTTGTTGAAATATATTCTAAAATATATCCGTAATATACAATTTTTCAACGAAAATATATTGCATATATTTTCGATATAGTTTTATGTATTTGGGAATGAAGTCGAAATTTCTGTGATATATTTTTAGTACTATTCGATAACAAAATTTAATGTCTCCCATTCGGATTAGTGGAATGTGTTTCTTCGCTCACAATACTCCACTGTGAAAAACGGTATCAATTATAGATTAAGAAACAGATTAGGTATTCTACCGCATCAGGTGTGCTTTCTACTGGTCTCCGGTAAAAAAAAATAGAAAACTTGTCTCTTCAGGCTCTTGAACGTCGGTCGCGGTGTACCGCAGTCGTATGCATCTCATGTGCTCGTCATCCGAGGAGCGAGTAAAACGCACGAGCGAACTCGGCAGCGGGCAATTGCCTTGCGTCGCGTTTATACTGTTTGCTGCTCGCATATACCGCGCTCGCGGGGCTATCGTTGTCCGTTGTTGGGCCGGTGTCCTTTTTACGTGAATTCTCTCACGATCCCGCGTGCTCTTACGCTCGCGTGTTTATACATTAACGTCAGGGCGTAGAGAGCGAGATATCTCGGCTACTTCATCGCGAGCGCGTCGCTCGCTCGCTCCGCTTTGTCCTAAGAAAACGTTTCGTGTAAATCATCCGCGAGAACAGGTCTCCGGGGTAAAACGTCGTTCTCGTTCTGCTCGTCGTTGTTTCTGGTGCCATAGAGACCGCAGAAAGCGAGAGAAAAATAGTGGACAGAGCTCGACGGGTAAGTTATAGTATTAATGTACATACATGCGTATCAACTCACGGACGGCTCGCGGCTTAATTAACCGATGAAATGGCAATTTTTGTCTCGAGCCCCGAACGCGGGACAACGGTGACAAGGCGGCAAAAGATATATTACGAAACTCGGTGTGCGTGTGTGTGTACTACGGCTAATTTTCGACTGGCTTTCTGTTTTCTCAGCTCGGTATACAGATAGATAATTATTAACTATCGAATGGATGAACCGCGATAGCCGCTTGTAGCCCGGGTAACACTCTTTCCGAGAGATCGACCCGTGCGAACTCGGCTACCATATACTCCCGGGTTGTGCTGCACGAACGAAAAATCTTAATATATAGTTATTATAGGCAACCAAGTATACCTGTGTGGATTATGATTCTCGCTAGGAAATTTTGCTTCTCACGAAGGTCGTTGCCCCTCCCTCTTTCACGTCGTATATTATACAATTATCGAATAGTTTGTTCCGTAAGGAATGGGATACAGCCCGATGATAATGATTCGTGCTACTTTCGCCACTTGGCGCCTCTTCGAAACAACTTTTTTTTTTCGTCCACTTGTACCGCGAAGCCAATCAGAGAAAATAGAAAAGAAAGAACTTGCCGATAATTGCCTCAGGTAGATTCAATACGAAAAAAAAAAAAAAAAAAACAAAAAATGATTAATATTTTTGAACCGTCGACGCTACCGTAAAAAATTACGCGTTGACCATTGCGTTAAGACGAAATTTCGTGTTGCGTCTTACAATGTATAATATAGCCCCGGGGGCCAAAGAACTCGTAATTTTTCAGAAGCGACCCCGTAGTAACACATGCATCGAGGCAGTGACCACCTGCTCGGGTCACCCCAAACATTGTCGAAATCCCGACTACCCTATACCGGATATCTCGCGGTGGGCTTTTTTCCCCCCCAGACGATCGGGACGCACATGCAACAGGGGTGGCGCACCGCGCACCGGCAAGACTATCCCGCTTCCTATGTAACCTTCTCCCCCCCCCCCTCCCCTCGGGAGGAAATCCTGGCAGTCATGGGAAACCGACGTAAAATCAAGTGAGACAGCAAAACCGGAGTGAGGGGAGAAGTTAAAGGACCGACGGACCGCTAAGTGGTCCGGTTCGATAGTTCGACCGGACACGTTGAACAAATTTGTCACGTTTCGAACTTCCGCGTAAAAAGTTTTCACGAACTCGTCGATACCGTCCTCTTTCTTACTCACTCTCTCTCTCGAGGCACGTACTCCATCCTTGACTAATTTCCGTGCGAACATCGATTGCCAACACCAACCCTCTATACTTCTTTCTCGAAATCTCGCGATGACCGTCAAGATCGAGAGAAATTTATATACAGTTCAATCTCTATCTTTCTCCCCCCGCCCCCTGAAGAACTGAAAGATCCTGCAAGAAAGTTTTTTCGCGAGTAGGTGAGTGGGATGGGAGGGGTGAGGAATAAAAAAAGATAGAATCGAGAAAGATCGGGGACACAAAACTCTTTTGCATATTGGTGGAGACTCCAGCGTGCAGTCTCGCGCCCGATAGATAGATGCGATGCAACGATAACGCGGCGCCTGCACCGCGTTCCCCATCTCTTTCCGTTGCTCCCCCTTATTCTTCTACTTCTTCTTCGTTCGGAGAGTACACCGACTTCGCTGAATCTCAAGAGAAGCACTGCGACAAGGAGTCACAGAGCTCGAAGTCCTCACAAGCTTCGCTGTTGCATAGCCAGCATCCGATATGCCGTGTGGCTTTGGATGGCCAGCGCAAGGAGGAGCAAAGCAAACCGAGAGATGGCAGGGGCAGATGGCGCGAAGATCCGACCATTGTTTGCCTCCTGACAGCGATAAGTTCACAATAAAGTTACATTCGCTCCCAAGTAAGTTCCTCCCGGTCGTCTCTCTCCCGGCCGATCTTCCATCTCCTTTATTCTCTCAGTTTATCTTCCTCGTTTTCTTCTTCCTCGTCTTCTTCCTCTTTGCTCGTGTATATGTACGTACTATATATAGTTAATATATAGTACGTTTATATGGTAGTGTTATAGAGGGAGGACTAGGACCATTCGCTTGCCTCGTTCTCCACGTGCGGAAGGCGAAAAAAGGAACCCCCCGTTGGCGAAGGAGCGTACCCTCTATCACCCCCGCGATCCTCGAGAGCAGTGTGGTATACACACTGGCGATAACCATAACTCTCTTTGCACCCGCGCTCGCGTTCGCCATCTTTTTCTTTCGTCTTTCTCCTCTTCTTTTCGTTTTTTCTTCAATTCCTCTTATCGTTCCTTTTATTCTTTGGCTGCTGGTGCTGCCGTTCTTTCCTTTGGCAGCGGCTATTCCCCGATTGTTTTCGTGTCTTTTTGCTCCTTCGCGATTCTTCGTTTTAGTTGCTGCTGCTGCTGCTGCTTGCTGCTCGGAGAAGAAGCCCAGACGGTTGTACCCGAAGCATCCCGGGCAAACCTCGCGACGCATGCCTTTTCGTCGCCAAAGACTCTTCGAGCCGCTTGTATAGAGTCGCGCCGACTTTGCCCGCCCCCAACTCCCGAGTCTACGGAATTCATGAGACAAAATTGATGATTACGATGTCCACCCGCACTCCTCTTCCTTCCACGGGTGCCTGGTATTGTAGCCAGTAGAGACAGAGTGGACAAAGAGCTGGCGAACGCGCTCTTTGTAACTCCTTTTCTTTCTCGTACATTCGAGATTCATCGACTTTTCTTCTTCTCCGTTCGACAATATGGATTTGCCCGGGATTCGTTCGACGATAGTTGCGCGAACCGCAAAGTATTTCGAAGCTTCGTGTTTTTTTTTTTCTTTTTTTTTTTTTTACTTCTCGTAAAGTATCATGAGAGAACATTGGGATTTTATAAGTACCGCAGTATCGTTGTATATCATGGAAATATAGTTTTCTTCGTTGCTGGTAACTGGGAGGTCCTTCTTCGCTTCTGCTTCGACACAGGACCGGCGTGAGGCAGAACGGAGCAAAATAGGGATTTGCACGTAGCAGATTTAGTTTATATTTTTTTTTTAATATTTCTTTGCAAACTTTTAGTCAATTTTTTCTAATTAAATTAACATTTTTAAAAAGTTGTATCTAAATAAAAAAATATATATATATTGTATATACATTTTTTCGGGTTTTTAAGTGCCCACTTCGCCGCGGTCGCCTCTATATGTCAAGAATATCTAAACCTAAGGCCCTTATCAAGCGATTTGCAGAATTTCTAACATTGCCGAAGTAATCTTTGTTTTATATTCGATGTACTAAATCTTCGAAAACCCTATTCGCTCGGTACCGTTCTGTACTTTCTTACCGTTTAAATTCGTAACTCCTCTTTCTCTCGCTCGTGCCACAAACTGCGATGCCACACATACTCTCCCGGTCCCCGTGCTCTCGCAAAAGCTCGCGACTCGTGGTAACGCCTCCCCGTTGGGATAATGGTCTTTACTCTTTACTGCCTCTCGTTTGTCACGCTTTTGGCTAAGGCGTTCGGTTACGCTCCAGAGGGCTTCCAGGGAACAGTTCCCGTGTATCACGAAACGGACTCACGAAGATTCCCTTCCTCGGTGCTTTCTCCTCTGTGTCCTTACGCCCCCGCGCACAACGAGATCTTCTCTCTACGTACGAGGAAAGAAAACTCTCACTTCCCACATATCTCTCTTTCTCCCCGTTGTTCTGGACTGTGTGATCCAATAAAGGATATTCCTTGGATTCGTTTCACTTCTTACGAACATGTGTTTTTCATCCTTTGCCCGTATGTATTTCCTTATATACATCCTCCGCGTGTATGTCTCTCTTCGTGGCAAAGATAGGAGGTATGCGCACGATAGAGGACCCGTTGGAATATCGAGTCAAGATAGATATCTCGGAACGGCTCCTGATTGCGAATCTTGTTACCTCCCCCCCTCTCCTCCTAACGTCACTACACAGTTATATCCTACGACACGTATACGTTCCATATATATAAATATATAGCTGACTTAAGCACGTATACCACGAACGCCGTACACACAGATAATAGCGAGGGGCATCGCACTATCTTACCGATCCGATCGAGGAATATCATGCAACCTCATTGCTGCATCATAGAAATTATGGATCGTCTCTGGAGTTTGCTGCTGCTCCTCCCGCGGTTAACCCTCTCTCTCTCTCGTCTTTTTGCCTCCAACCCCCTTTCGCGGCACGATAAATTTCACGAGTGATCAAGCCGCGAGAGGTTCCGAGTACGTCATAAATAATCGTTATTAACGGTACGTTTTATAACTTCTCTCTTTTACTAGTGAAAAGATAGGCAAAAAAAAGGCGCGGCACGAGGGAAAAGGTAGAAAGAAAGACACGCATTTTTTTTCGACTGTATCTCCGAGAGAACGTAAAGTAATGTAATACCTCGAACGACGATCGTGACAACGTTGAAACCTTTTCCGCGTACGAACTCGTGTCGTCGTCCCTTTGAAGGGACGCGCTCCATTCTCGCGCTTCATCTCTCGCAACTTCTATATCCACGCAGTATCTACGAATTCGTTGGCGGCATGTCGGAGGGTTTTTTTTTTTTTTTTCGTCACGCGTTTTCTCAGTGCTCGGAGGATGAAAAAAGGGGGCGCGGAGTCCATATAGTTCGCTTGAGAAAGCGTGAAGACAGCATAAGCTCTTGCAGTGCACATTCGTATGAAGATAGGCCTACACACGCAATAAAAAAAATCAAAGAATCATTCGAATCAGAGTGCATACGATGTAATTTCTTAGTTTGCCGCGCTCACTGTCTGAAGCCTCCGTTTTTTTAATAGCCTGTGTTCCAAATTGCCCCGTGTTTCGACATGCCCCGGTCACCCTTATACATACACACGTACAAGTGTTGCGCGAAGGCTGAAAAGTGAGAACCGCTTCAGCGACGACTCGGCAGACAACGACGAAGTTTAAACGTCGTTCGTTCTACACCCAACGCGTAGATCTCTCGCACGAGTCTAATATCGGACGATTAAGCTCAATTAAGTGGACGGGGACCGTTGAGAATTCCAGGCATAGCGAGACGTTCATCTCCTCGTCACAGTCACACATTTAATGCATTGTTCTGAGTTCACGATGAAACACACGCACGCAACAGTAACATTTTGCTCGATCACTCTCCGTTTCATTTTACACGTGACCCGGAAAGATTGCTTCACGTCATATCAATGTAATGAAAATATAAGCGTCGGCACGAGCGTTTAGAGATGTCAAATGTTGATCCAGATCAATGCCACATCTTGGACACGAAAGACCGGAGATGTTAAATTTGCTGATATGGCCCGCAGTAAAGTTACCCATATGCCTATCGCCGGCTACCAGTAAAGTATAAGTTGCAGAATACGAGCGAACTTTGAGCATTTTAATGGGGGAAGGAACCACCAATCGGTTGAACCTGCTTAACCCGATCGCATTCTTCCTTGTATGGTGCCATTATAACGTGAACGCGTATAGCTAGGTAGGTATATGGCTATACCTGTACCTTGCATCAGTTGCGGCTCAGCCAGGTGCAAGTCTCGCGGCGACGTAGAGTTACTCCTGCCGTTCGGATATCTCTTGCTGAGGCAAAGCCAGGGATACTGTGTTCAGCTCCTGATGGCTCATGGCCTTTGGTGAACGAGCCGGAGAGCACCGGAGCTCGCGCGCCCGCACCGGCAATTACAGAGCGAGGCGGGCGAAACCCCGGCGAACCCATCGCCGCCGCATACAATTCCGCCCCGGGGCCCTCTCCTCTACTCTCGACGTCCGTTAATTATGTTTACAGTTTAGCGTTAGTCGGTTAGTGGGATTTATGTGCGAACCTTGGACGGGCCAAACCCACAGCACCCGCCGCGGACAGAGGCCCTCATATGTATACATGTATAGGTATATAAGTTTTACACCTTTGATAATGCATGTATCGCACGTATTATGCTGATGCATAACATACCGCACAGCGGGTATCAAGTTTGGCGTGTAATTGCGAGAGTTTCGGGTGTTGGCCGGTCGATTCACGTTGAGATACGCGATGGGAGTCTTAACGAGTATTCGTAGGCTTATTTTTTGTCGAAATTCTTTTTCTCTTTAGCAAAAAAAGGATGTGACAAAATCTGTCCAAATGATCAAAGGACCTACTTGCCTTTTCATTTGTCTGTTTATCTTTATATTAAACTGAAATCGAAGAGCAAAAGTTAAGGAACTTGTATTGCGATGCTACAAAAAAGGTATTTTGTTTTTGGCAATTGTTAATATGGCGCTTCATTTCAATTTTTATTCCGACATTGCAAATCGTAAAGATTACTCTTCAACGACACGTTGCAGCGTCTTTCATTGCTCTGTAATAACCCGAAAAAACGATTCTGAAGTTTTGCGCCGAGATCTGATGAAGATAACCGCGTTACGAGAGGAAAAAAAAAATGTGGTGATAAATATTTTCAAAACGTCCTTTAACGCGCGAAGCGTGCTGATCCTGTGAGACTAGTAAACAAAAAAAAAAAAAAGAAAAATCCGGAAACCATCGAATCGACGGTATAAAACAAGTATCGTATCATACAGGTGCAAAATTCTGTGGTGAAATCGCGATGACTTTTAACGAGGTTCGACCGAGCGCTGGAGGATTCTCTTGTACAACGTCGTAAAAGGAGGATATTCTCGTTCTGAAAACAGCTATTCGTGTGGCCACCGGCTCGGGAGTACAGACTCGGCGCTCGCGCGGTGATTTCATCGAGATAAATTGGTCTCTGTCTCTGGTCTTCTCTTCTCGGTACTTATGTACCTACTTATACGTGCTCAATCCTTTCCTCTACGAGGGATATTCTCCATCCCCGTCAAAAGATTCAGGAAGAATATGCTGTATAGGAATGATAAGTTAAATACCAAACTGGGATTGAAAGTGGATTGAAAGAAAAACGGGTTATAGAGAAATGATTCTCTTAAAAAAAAAAAAAAGAGCAATCTTCGTGTTCTTGGTAATAATACGGTATAGAGGAATCGCCGAGGAGTGCGCATCTGCCGTTCAGAGTTATGACAAGAGCGAGGCGATTAAGTGGTCGTGTGTTATTTTTAGAGGGAATGAGGGACGCCCGTAGAGCAAAGTGGAACTCCTAATTGTTCTCGTTAGCGCGGATCTCTCGCTCTCCTCGCATCTGTCTGAACTTGGTGAACTTATATGTACTCTTGTTACGATATACATACGATGGATGCACGACGAAGTTGCGGAGGAGACGTGAAAGACGAAGAATAAGACGAGGGAACGCGTGCGGTATGCTGTGATGTCATCATACACGACACTAGTTATTATTATAGTTTGTAGCGAAACGCATATAACATACGAAAGTCGGGAGGGAAACAAGACCACGAGCACGAATATGGAATGGACAGTGGTCGGTCGTCCTGGAGGGCTCTCGGAACCGCGGGAAACAGATGCCCCGGAGATTTGCATAAACGAGGCTAAGCCGAAAGTTAATGTCGAGCTCACCGCGTAACGATCCTCTCTCCGACACACAGCACGATGTCCCTCGCACTTTATTGTTATTCATCGAGAACCCGACCCAAAGAGTCATGAAAATTAATTCTCGTTCGCTATTAGCGACGGACGAAAAATCGAATGAATGATAGTAAAAATAACTGGCATTTGGAATTCAAAGATTATTTTACCACCGGAACGGAAAAAAAAATCCATACGTTGCGGCATCGCCACACTTTAGTGGTACAGTAAAATTTCTCGCTCACATTACGCGCCCCTGGCGTGAATAAACTCTGCCACTTTTCGACTGCAGCCCGAGTGAATAAGGGAGGAAAAAAACGGATTTTCTATTTACGATGACCATTTGGATTTCGTATATTGCTAGTCGTTTGAATCTATGGGGCGTGGAGGGGAATCGAAGCTTGAGAGAGAAACTCACATAGGTTCGTTCACGATTTTGCGGGCTTTACAGTAGATTTTCTCGCATAAAAGGACCGTGCGACACCCCTCAGGTTTATGCCATTATTACGTATGCGACCGCCGCTTGATCTACCCCTCCCGAAGCGCAAGCACACTGTAACACTGCAATATAGCGTATGGTAAAATATTCCGTTGTCCCATAGGTTTTTAGGACGGCATCGGCTTGACCGGACACCAACGATCTCACCGTGAATATATATTCCTACAGACCTATGATATAATACTATGCTTATGTACGCATGCTATACCTGCCGGTCAGCTTGATAGACGACCCTAAAAATCTCTTTTTCTGTATCTAAGCTTTCCCTCTGGCAAAAGTTACCCCTCGAATTTTCCGGTTTTCCCGACGATCCGCATTCAATCGCGATAGGACAATGTTATACTTTATCACGGTTCTACAGAATGAGGAATTACTCAGATCGAATAGCAAGAGATTTCGTAATTTGAATATTCCTCGACTGGCCAATGAAAAAACAACGGTTTATTGCAGAAAACTTTTCCTTTGTGGTTCAAAGCATTTATAAAACGGAAAAAAAACGCTTCGTTCCATTCAAAATGCATTGGCGTATATACTGTAATTCTTTTGAAAAGTTAGTAAGAAAATTGGTAATTTCTCAAAAATGTTTAAATCGATCGTAATTTGCAATTTTTTTCGGTTACATTGGATCGAGTTACAAAAAAAGCTGCACATTAATTTACTCGTTGCTTTCTTATTTTTATTCAATTCTTACTTGCAAAGCTTTCTCTGTGAGGAAACCAAAATTTGAAGGACTGACTGTCGCATCGACGAACTTTGTAAACGATGATTAAAAAAATCGTCGCAATGCGCAAGTTCCCAAATTTTTCAAACAATGCATATAAATACTTTTGGCAAAATTCAAATTTTTTTAATAAAAGTTTTGTTAATAAAAATATCTAAATTTAATCGAGTCATTTATCTTGTATTGTAAACATCGGTAAAGCCGACTGAAGTTTTTTTTTTCGCGAGATAATTCGAGCGGAAAATTACGATATTTCGATAAATGATAATCAAGACTCACGCCCCGGGTGCGTTCTCGGCGCATAGCAACGACAACCTTTCTTCTAATTTTTCTCTACGCTCCGTTGAATATTACGCACGACCGACGTCACTTTGTTCGTGTACGGCGTGTGTGTACCCCTCGATGAATCCTTCACAACCATCGTACATCGCTATAATAATAGCATTGCGTAACTCTCCGAACTTCTCATCGTCGTAGACGGTCGTGTTAGACCGCTGTCATTGTATTTTGGGCGCGCACCACGGGTCGGCATCGTTGATCTGCGTTGACGCGTCTAGCCAAGCGTTTACGATATACTTGTATGCACGAGAAAAAAAAAGCGTAACTAAACTGACCGTTGGCCCGTCCCGATACCAGCTGTACTCTCGTAGAGCTCGTAATATACACAATTAATGTACCGCCACCGAACTTTGTGAAAACAAAGAAAAAAATCAATTCTAATTCGACAGCATTAGCATTTATTCTAAATCTCGAAGAAACTGTGTCTCGTTGAAAACCTCTGCACGACCCTCGTCAATAAAATCGATTTTAATCTCCGAAGGAGCCGAACGAATTCGGGAGCGCAGTAGCTTTGTCTTGTTAGCCGCTGATCCGATCGGATCTTTTCGTAAAGAGGCGCTGATCGGTACGAAACAACCCTTGAATTCTTTGCATCCTGTTCGAAGGATGAGTCACATTCTAATTGACGAATTAAGCAAAATAGACGCGATAGAGATCGCCAACTATGCTAAAATTCGAATCGCTGGCACTGCAGCAGCGACGTAAAGGGAGAAAATATTTTTACCGTCAAGAAACCCAAAGAATAGATCGAAGACAGATATAACAGGTGGCTTAGTCCGACGTGGCTGTAGGTATGCAAGATTTACATACCTGCGCACTTTTCAATTCCACGACGACAACGATCGATACATCAACGACGTATCTATCGTTGAAGAAAATGACGTTGCGGTACCCGCGGCGTTGGCTCCGTCGTAAGCATTATTATAATACCGTGTGTTTCGCTCGCGATAAAGATAGTACCGCGTATCGATTACGGTTCACGATGAAATTGACACGTCGATCTATCACTCCGTCGCGATCCTTCGGCATATACATACCGTGCGATTGGCCATCCGGCCATACGCTGGACGGGGGTATAGAAAAGAAAGGAGTAGCGGACAGTACACATAGTTTGGGGGAAGACACGATGGGAAAGAAAGAGTCGAAGCGAAGAAGAACCGAACTGTATATACAGTACAGCAAACTATAGCTGTAACGTCGACTGACCATACATAATTCACCGTATCTTCGACGAACAGACTGAAATCCTGAATAATAACAACTAGTGAATCCCCGCGCTCTTTGCCCCCTTCCTGATCCGGTCAGTCTTTCGATGTCCATCCTGTCCATAAAGCATCCATCGCGTATAGAAACGAGAAACTGGTGTAAGCGATCCAGCGTTTCGAATTTCGTTTCTTACCCTCGTTTTCCGCTTTCCGGTCCCAATTTCATCGACGGATCTCCGCGTTTCTTCGTCGACTCTCGGAACTATTGGGGTTTATGCACTCGAATCAATAAAAATCGATACATTGTACAGTACTTTAACCCTATTTTTCGATTTTTTTCATCGTTCACGTACATCCCTCATGGCAATCAAGTATATAAGGAAATATATGTTTCAAGATACATTCAGCAGATGTACAAAAGATATGTGCGATACAAAACCTTTTAAGATCGGAAGAAAAAACGGACAGAGTTGTTAAGCAATTCATGAAAACGACGAATTTAAACCTTACAACACAACACATAGATCTGTTGGTCCCGAGCGCTTCCAAGAAAATCTTTAATTAAAAACAATTTACCGCTTTAAGTTAACTACTTTTCCAAGCCTTCTATGCTGCCGTCTATGATATTTAATGTGTTGATATTGCACCGCGCGACTCATTTTCCTGCCATCTTGACGGTTCGATTTCAAACCCTAAATCAATTTTTTGAAATACCGATTTTCGGCAAACTTTTGCATTGATAAGGAAACCGGATCTCCCAGACCCATGTGTGGTGCTAAAGTGATGCAAAAATAGATGTGGTATTCTAAGATAACTACTGAACTGTATTCACAGACTTCGGCAAAAATGCAATAAAGTCGCTAAAGGCATTCATGAAGAAAACCAACTCTTCATATTGACCAATGTTCATAGACCATAACAAAACATCGGTAAAGCATTGTCATTAAGATGAATCGATCAGTCCAGAAGATTATTCTATAATCATATCCCCAACAACAGTGAAGATTCTAGTTGCAAGGCGCGCACAACCGGAGAGCTTGGTGAAAGCCAAAGTGTGCGCTGGGCATCCAATATGCAATAAACATACGGACTTTGACGTATTTAATAGTAACGTGGTCGTATAACGTTTGACGTGGCCGAAGCGCGCGTGCAGTCAAGTCCATGCGAAGATTTTATGGGTGATTCTCATCGTCTTTTCTCCTCTTCGTCGTCGTCTATACGCGAGCTTCGCTCCACCCGATCGTCGATGTGCAGTCATCAGGGACTCTCAACGTCGAATGTGTTCCTGGTGTGGCGAAGTGGTCCGAAGATACGCTACAAGGATCACGAAGAGTCCAATGGACACGGGAATGACTCGCCGACGTGTATAAACGTGACTTCGCGAAGAACCCCTGAACTCCGTAGCGCCTGTAGGTATAGCCCGCGGTTAATTGCACGTCTGAGCCCGAGGCAGAGAATCCTTGGCCTGTCACGACTATCCTCTCCTCTGTCCACCGTCTCTATCCTATCTACCTATCCTCTTTTCCTGCTGCTTGCTTCCTTCGCGCGCTTTGGACCCTACAAGCTCTCTCTCTCGAGTGAGGAGAGTTCGATCTCCGCAATCTTTCTCGTCCCTTAGCTTCTTCGCTCTTCGGACTGTCGACCGCGTCAGTCTCCTTCGGTATTCGCGAATGATTAGAACGAACGATTGAGAAGATGATGACTGACACGAGATGCGAGAGAATATACAAGAAAATTGCAACTATGTAACGACAAAAACGTACGCTAGCGTAGACGGGTGTAAAATTTTCACGATAACTTTTCTCGTCTGGCTGAATAGCTGCAGAAATCGCTTCGGAGCTCAAAAAACAGTTAATATCCACATGAGATCGTCGTATCATTACATCCCACAGCTTGACTCGGGTACAAAGTTGTATTTTGCAAACACACGCAGTTCGCCAGTCTCGTCCACCTTCAAGTTCAATGCACACTGTATTTACACTATTACTATATATTATATACAGTGTAGCGTTCAAACGATTAAAAAAGAAAGAAAATGAAAAAAAAAAAAAAAAAAACTACTGTACGATTGAGCGGCGAGCGTGCAGCATCGAGAATCGCGATGCCCTCCCCGACAACCCCGCATGGTACGAACACAACATTAGATTATTACTATATAGTACAGAGCAGCACACAGAGCGATTTAATTACCTGTTGTATATAATTATGCCGCCTGTGCGGGAAGGATTTATCGCGGCATTCTTCGCCCTTTCTCTCGCTCTCTCCACGTTGAATTTCTTTCTCTCTCAATCTTTGTACACGTCTTATAAGTCTTACAGTTCGCCCTCTCGCACCCTCTCTTAGACTTTACTATATACGCGATATCGCGCGCGCGCGCGCGCGCGCACCCATACAGACACACACGCCAGCAATCTCTCGACTTCCGCGTCTCTCCGTCCGATAGCTTGGGCAAATAACAAAATTACACTGTCGAGGGGACGGGCAGCTCTCGGTCACGTTACCCACGGTTACGTTCCCCGACAACCAGCGCGTCTTCATCTTCTCTTCATCTTTCTCGCTACCCCTTCCCCTTCCTTGCCGGGGTAACACAGCATCATCGGTCTATGCAGCATTTCATACTTTACTCCTGAGGCTCTCTTCGCTTCGTATTAACGGGATTATATCGGGACCGTGGAAGCAAAATAAAACGAAAAATCGCATGAACTTTTTTTTTCTCTCATACATTTCTGACTCGTAGTTAAATCGATGGAAGGACCCCCCGAGCGTAATTTTGTCGTTTATTTTTTCGCTCGTTTATAATTAAATAATAACCGGTCTATGTATATTTCTACGTTGTTCCCGATTGAGAGACGAGCGTTGGATACTATGAGGTCGCGGTATAATGCACTCGACAACTAAGCAGCGAGCGAAAGAGCCTGAAAACAAATGCGTGTTGCCCGAACGGTGTTTCAATCTCCATAATGACCGTTCTCGCTTCTATCTCACCCCCCACCCTCCGGTTCATTCTCCTTTCGTCGCGGCCAGAACTGTAGAAAAAAAAAAAAAACAAAAAAATCTCTCGGGTGCATCTCCGCGAGAGCGCCGTTGTGTGTGGATCGAGAGATGAGAGACTCGTTGTTGGAATAGACGCGACAGAGTGGATGCTAATAACAGAGAAACTCGAGAGAGAACCCATAGTGTGTACTCTCGTGTGTGTAGGCAGGGCGAGTCTCCTGTTCACCGGTGAGCCGGAGAGATATACTTCTTTTGCATCTACTAGCCGGGCGCGCCGCGCCGCACAGTTTGTTTGCCTGTGGTTATAAGCTCGCTGTAGAGATAAAAAAAAAAAAAAAAAAAAAAACGAAAAGAAAAAAAAATACGAGGGAATAACTATGCGAGACCAGAAGGACTAGAGGATCGAGCACGAGCTTCGCTTTTCAATGGGCCGTGTCATCGTCGTTGCGATGTACTGCCGCGGAGACACGCTCAACAACCTCGTGTGTTGTGTAAATCGCTCGTTGTTCTTGCGCTCGAACACAAATGCCTGGGTGGATTATTGTTCCGTGCTTCGCATCGCCATGAACGAACAATGAGAGCGCCGGATGAGATAAGCGAGACAGTCGTTGCCCTCTCGTTATTGATTGGCTTGCGATATAACGAAAGGGGATGAACTTAAAACGTCTCTTTTTTGTTTTTAATTTTTTTTTTTTTTTTTTCGTGATACGTATTTGTGTCGTGAATTGTTTGTACGTGTTGCTTGTGTTTAAAGCGGCTGTGAAACTTCGTAATAAAGAATGGAAGGTAAGAATGAAAGGGGTTGGTCTTCAGAGGGGTTTCGGGACACAGGGGCCGCGGCCACAATTACACAAAGTGCGGTTCACCCCCAACGCAGCTTGATAGGATGGGATGCTGCCACTGTTGTGTTTCGTGGCGATAGTCAGAGCGCGGCAACGTAACTAGTGCGCAACGACGAAAGCCTTTCAGTCTGTCTTCCAGCGGCGATGATGGATTCGTCGTCGTTGTCTCTCGCCCTCAACCCTGCTGCTCTCCGTATATTCTCTGGTTTCTCCTACGACTGTAGAGTTTGCTATTTCGACCCACAGTATTTGCATCTCGAAAGCGAATCAACGCCAGGATAGAATATTCGTTATTAATCATTCTTTCAGCGGAAGCTGTATTCTTATTGACCGGATGCATTTTAGGAAAAAAAATCGCAATAAAAATTTTTGAACTAACAAATTTACGGCAAAACTGTCACCTACAGTCTTTCGAGAGTTACCCTCTTCCATCAGCGAAAAAAAAAAAAAAAAACTGATTATCTCGCGCTCGGTGTCGGACGCTAAAGTTAGGTGGAAGTCACGGGGATTCGGGGTGAAAATATGCCGAGGGAATTTACGATACAAGCGCGATATTTTATTACGTTCGACAGAGTACCTACCGAGCGAAATTTATGTGGCTGGAGCGCGCGCGCGCCCGGTGAGTGAGGACGGAAAGAAATAATACAAAAAAAAAAAAGTAAAGAATGAAAGAAGAGAGTCGAGTGGAAGGCGAGCGCGGAAGGAGAAAAAGGCGCGGGTGAGCGAGCGAGAAAAAGAGGACACAGAATGTTCGACGGTACACAAGGGTTGCGGTCCGTGTGGTGGTGAAACTCCGAGCGGCGTTAGATACATGTATACAGTAGGGGCAAAGGAAAGTGCCGAGGTGAAGGCCGGGGAATGGACGAGCGGGGGCTGTCCGGTCCGCGAGTCTCTCGAATCTGCTTCTATCTTGAAAAAAGTAGTAAAAAGGGATCCGAGAGAGTCTCGTCTCTTCCATGCAAGAGAAAGAGACCGGGCGATCCAACGAGAACGGAAACGAGTCCGGCGCAATGATACACTCGCTATACATCCAAAGGTACCGTACACGCGTATTACCGTACGAAACTATACGAAAACGCCCCCGCGGTATCCTCTCCACGTAGCAGTTATTGCGAGGAAGGATCGTAAACTTTTTTTTTTTAATATCCTCCCAGTATAGCGGTACTGAGAAGCCTCTCATCTCTCCTCGAGCGACACACACGGATGAGACGTTTCGTTTGGTTACGCTGAGAGAGCGCGTGGCCGCGCGAAGCAGGACGCGAGAGAGCCACGTGCGTGTTATACTTTCTACTCTCGTTGTAAAGTCCATTATAGGGCTTTGCCAGAAATAAAATAGTCCTGTGCTGGGGAATAGTTGCTACTTCTTTTTTCGTCGCTGCTGTGGCTGACTTTCACGGAAGCTTCGTGCAGCCAATGTGGTGGAGAAGCAGGATAATGCTTTGGGCTGCAGCACCGAAAAGCGAGAGAACGTTAAATCGCGGTTCCAGGGAAAAGCTTCCTCTGGACAGTTACGGCTAAAAGTGTCGAGAGTTTTGCCGTTGTCGAAGAGAAGAGTTTATGCAGGCTTCGCCGAATATGTATATAGTGGAATACAATATTAGTAGAAAGAGGCGCGGTTGCGATCGCCAGTCGGGTCGTCGGGGGTCAGCCTTGAGAGATACACCGACTGGTCACAGCTTCCCGAGAGAGCGGACGCAGAGTCAAGAGCGCGGCCGCGGGGTAAGACCTCAATGCCCTGCAGAGGTCCGGGGGTCCACCGATTAAGAGGTTTCTTCCTTATAGTCATCGTCGTAGTCGTCTCGGGGCCGGTTAGACGCGTTTGCTTGACCGCGCCCGCGAAGAATAAAACGAGAGGAAGAAGAAGAAGAAGAAGAAGAAACAGAAGTGGAAGCAAAAGATCTCACGCGAGTGCCAGACAGCGTGGCTGGCTCTCGGACGAGTGTATGTCTCGGAGATACCGGCTTCGGCGTGGGTGAGCTCGGTGTCGGAGGGCTATCGTCTCAGTTGCTCCAGGGGTTGAGACCTCAACCCGGAGTCTGGCCCCCGAGACTACGGTAGAGAAGAACCGACCGATGGTCAGACTAAAGCAAAGCTGCTGCTGGTGACTCTGTCAATGCCGACTATCAAGATAATATTAGACCGGCTAACCCTCTCTTCGAAGTGCTATATACAATAAAATGCCGATAGTAACTTCTGCGAAAGAGAGACCAAAAGCATACCGATCTTTCGTCGAAGAGAAGGAATTCCCCAGGACGCGGTTAAGCGTAGAGGCAAAACTATATGAAACGGACAGAATGGAAAAGAATAAAGGGGAATATGCGCAACGAAAGCAGGCGACGAAGGACGCTATACGAAACGGTTCAGAGAAGAAGAACGAAAAGAAGAAGAAACGGACACGAGGGTTCGCCAAGAGTTGGGCGTTTGCGGTGAGACGGGAAGGGTATAAGCAGAGTAACCGCCAGATAGATGGCCAACTTTCGTTGCTGGGTGCTCCTGCTTGCCGCTGCTCGTTCGGGCCGAAGCTCCCACATAGCAGCAATGTAAGTCATGCTTCTTTATGGGGTGCCCCGTGACCCCGCTACTTGTAAACCGACTAAAGATTCAGAAATAGCCCCGTCCGACATGGCTGGGCCCTCCCGTTTCATATATACCGAGGGCAGAAAGAGACGAAGATTGGGAACGCGGGGAGACAGAAGGTTCGTAACTATGAACTTCGAGCAAATGCCCGATACACTCTTCGCAATCTTGGGATGTTCAAGATCCTCGGGAGTATTTTCGTATCCCGCAACCTATCGACTGCCGATACAACTTCAATTTCAATAGCGCTTGTTCTTCCATTACCATATGGTTCTGGAAACCATTCCTATATCGTTCATCTCAGTGATACATAATACCATCAGATGAAACTTGCAAAAAGACACATCTCTACATATAAAATTCAGGTAAAATTCGCAAAAAAAAAAATCGAATTAAAAAAGTGACTATCAAATACGAAAAAAAGGATATAACATACGAAAAAAAAAACCTTTTTTTTTCAAATATGTTCACAAATTGTATCCCAAAATTTGTGAAATTCTGCGGTATATTTTTTTCTCCGCAGTATATTCGTGTCTTCCGACTATGATCGGCAGCGGTTTTATATGTTTAAAAAAAAAAAAACATCTCTGATTTTAACAGTACAACATTATAACAGTCGAATCTCCAGAACACTATGTGGCAGGAGGCTGCGGTGCGAGAGATTGCGGAAACGCCGAAGCGATACGCCCGGTCCGTTGATCAAACTCGTTACAATAGGTTTATTATGCGTGTGTGTGCACACGCGTTATGCAGTTGCATCAACACGTGTTCCTGTACCGTATATATATATATACACATAACATTGAATGTTATACACGGAACATGCTATCCACTGTACTCGGAAGCTACTCTACGTGGGCATCCGTGACGATTGAAAGCGTCTGTCGATACCACATCGTTCGATTTCGAATATGCAACTACTGACGGACGCTTGGCAATAATAACGGTATATCAAGCTCCGCGTTATCTCGTCGAGCAAACATCACCAAAAGCCTCCGGTATGACTCCTGAAACGATATCTTATAGTATAGAAATAACATTCGATATATAAACGTTGGCGCAAGCGATTCATACTTATTCGTACAATTAGTACGAGCATCTCGTTTGCACAAAGTTGAAAATCGTGGCACGTCGGGGCTTCGATAGTATCGATAGCTTCCATAGTTTTCAAAACAGTAACCTCATTGTACCCGTGAGCTTCGACGTTTCGCGAACGGGACTTTTGACGTGTTATCCGATCGCGGTGAGTCGAGTATTATTAGCTGCGGGACTATAGATTGAATAAAACTCTCGTGTACAACGAAGGGTGCCGTGGTGCAAAAAAAATAAAAAATACCCCCACAGAAGGGAGTTACAGTGGAGCAGAGTAGCCAGGTGAGCATCGCGCGGTCGCTGCGTTCAAGTATCGTTTCATTGTCCTAATCCGCTCGATCAGCAAGTTCGAGTGGTCCTCGATTCACTCGAAGAGTGATGAACGTGTCAACGATACATCGTCATCGTGTATCCATCCGGGAACCTACCGTCGTCGATGAATAAACTATGTACACTCTCCAAGTTGAAACTATATGATAACCCATTCGTGCTGAAGCACCGATCTGTATCGTCGATTCAACGATGCGAATCGCTCGGTTGACAGGGCACGCGCCGGATCTCGATGGATTTCTCTCGCCGGAAAGACGACAGACAACGGCGAAAGATAGACGAGCATCGAAAATCTATGCGGCATAATAAGCCCTGCAATGCATACGATCGGTATCTCCTCTCTCGGTCTCGTCTCTCATTCAACTCGAATGAGTTCGATGTATGTAACTCGATACAACTCGACGGTATATTATATTAGAACAGTCTATCGCCCCCCCCCCCCTGTTTCTCTTCCACTGGTTGAGAGACGATGCAAAGCGAAGAGAGCCGGGATGCTGTGTGCCCCGGTTGCGCGCGTGTATTAAGAACCTTGCAGTATGGTTTATACAGGCCAACACCTCTCGCGATCGTTGTCTCTCGAGCGCGACAACGAGGCCGGTCTTTAGAGTATAATCGACCGAGGAGACCAGCCGGTGAGGCAAAGGTATATCGGGAGAGGTGCACACCAAGCGCTGACCGAAGAATCGAGGAGAATACATCGTCGGGTTCTACTCTCGTCATTAATGAATGGCTGGACGGTTCGCTGGTTCTTGTCTCCAACGAGAGAAACAGAGAGAAGCCAACGGAGCGCGGAGATTCGACGATCCTGCAGCGATGACACGTACGCTCCGGGTAATCACGGTCTCCACGTCGCTGCGAGGCTAAGAGACCCGGAGGTCTATCTCGTCCTCTCGAGAGTTCTCTTCCTCCTCGTGATTTCTCTTCCTCTTTCCATTCCGCATTCCCTTCGGTATACTGCCGACCGATCGCCTTGCGGTTTTACTTTGCGTCTCGGTAAATCCACGACGAACCGTAAGAGCTGAGATTCTTCGCGTTTATAACTATATGTACGGATTCTCGAGAAGAAGAGATCCGTATAATACGGATACGGTTCGCGGATGATCGGCGCATCATGAACGTATCCAGGCCAAGAGTTGCGAAGCGAATAGAGATAGATCTCTCGATGAGAAGACGGAAGAGACTGGGGGAGGAAGGTGGCAAGAAAAAAAAAATTTAGCCGGAACGCGATCGAACGTAGGCGTGTATCGGTGAATTCTGTGTTGCAATACTTAGTAGATACGCATCTGCTAGGGATGGATATACCTTGTGGATCGCTGATACGCAACTCTCGAGCGTTAAAAGCTTTGCGTGCATAGATACGCGATGTGCCCGTATCTTTCGATACTAAGAGTGCTGACGGCTGAATTCACCAAGAAGCAAAGTGCGATCTTGTCGCTTTTTTTTTTATTAGCTCGCGGCTATTCTCGCAATGACTTTTGCAACATTTTCTCGGTTTCCGTAGGCCTGAAGCAAAATTTATTACTGCGACTCGTCATTAGAAATGTACGCATGACTGCAGATTTTCAGCGTTAGTTATTGGGTTTATTTAACATCTGCGAATGTAAATGTAGTTCGGCACGCATGCGGTTCATGGAAAGCAGAAAAACTGGCAAACAAGTGAATTTAGGTCTGTGGATGAGTTGCCGGAAGACTTGACGATGAAACGGGAATATTGTTAAAGGAGAAACAAAATTGTTTAGATAAAATAATTGTTATCTTCAATAATGATTGGCATTAGTTGACAAAAATATGTCTGCGGCAACCGAAATTCGTGTCGTACCAACTGCCAATTCGTTTAAATGGGGATGAATGCCGATTAAATCGGTTCAAACATTTTTTTTTCTCACTGTAGTGCATTCGCAAAAATAAAGTTGACCGACCGCGCTAATAATATCTGCTGTAGAGGTCCTATACATTACAATAAGCTGCCAACTTTTAACCACTCGGTTTGAATTTTCTATGGAAGATCTGCAGGGAAGCATTGAAAGAAAGCGGAAAACTCGGTGAGTTTTCTGTGCGGTGTACAGAGATCGCACGATGAAACTCGCAGTGTCCCAACAAGCTTGGCAGCGCGCGGCGGTATAAAAAAATGAGAAAGAACGAAGGAACGAAAGAAAGATAGAGTGTACCAGCAGAAGCGAGTTCTCTCGGGTGCGCGGATACACCGCTAAAGAGGCAATTACGAGACTCTCGCTTGAAGACGCTCGTAAAAGTTGGGGCGAACGAACGAATGAACGAGCGACGAAAACTCGAGAGACAGAGACGAAGAAACTCGAGATAGCTGTGCAAGATGCATTCGGCTTATACTGCTCGTCCGCGAAATATATACATATGTATACACCGCGGGGCTAGATGCAAGAGAGAGAGAGAGACCAAAGGCCTTTCTTCCATCTCGCTGTCGCGGACGATCGCGAATGGAACGCCGCGAAAGATTCTCCTGATCTCGGGGCCCTCGGGCGGCGTGTCATCGGTTCGCTCTTCTCTTCTCGTTGCACTCGCTGGGCCTTCGAAGCGTGCCGAATTCGCGGATCATTCGCGTGAGGGAGGTTCGGACCGAGACCAACAAGAATGCGATGGGTCTGAGATCTCGAAGTTTTTTTTTTTTTTAACAAGGTACCAATCGGAGTGAAGGCTCTTATAACCGGAAGATGAAAAAGATCGAGACGTCACAGGGTTGAAGACAAACAGTCAAGATCATCTTTTTTTTTTTCTAACAATTGACTCTCGTCGTGTCCTCATTCACGGAGAATCGGAAAAAAAAAAAATCGAATAAAAAGAGGAAGAGACTGAAGCAGTGAAAAGAAAGATTCGCGTATCCGGGGAATCCCCGTGGTCATCGCGAGAGTTCACTTTGGCGCGCACCGCGAATTCGTCGATAATCCGGTGTGGCCGGCAGTGGATACTCGAGGGAGATCGGTACGGTACACCGGCAGCACATGCATACACCAACACAAGTGTAGATCTCACTACGAAAGCCAGTCGGGCTATAGACTACGGGCGAGGGTGGATCAAACTCTGACCAAGGGGTGGACGGTGGATTGATCCATACTCATCGTATAGCTTACCGCAATCCCCCTGCCTCCATTCCTTCTCGCTCTTCTACTTCGGGCACTCTGTCTTGTTTGCTCTCTTGTAGAATATACGCGTAGAACATAGAATATAGTCAGTTGCGGCTATCCGCGGTTCCGACTCCCCCGTTTCTTTTTTCCCTCTTTCTCTCGTTTCATCCCCCTGCGTGTGCGACAGTCAGTTCGTTCGTCCGTCACTCGTCTCTGGCCTCATCTCCAGGGATATATTTTACTCTCGGCCGCACGCTCACGCTTATACACAACCAGCAATCGTTGTGGTACGGTTACGGCATGGTATATCTATATAGATGTCTACTATTGCAGGAGTTGAAGCATAGCAAGCAGTGTGGTCCACCCACTTCATTACAAGCTCTCGCTGGGCAAAAGAAGGGACTACCATGGCTACACAACGCGCTGCTCCGAACCTGTTGGGATGAGGACGACCACTGCGACCACACGGAGACTAACCGCAAAACGGAAAGGGAGATGTATAGATGAGAGGGGGATGATGCTTCTTGCCATTCTCTCGTCTCGTCTCGTTCGCCCTCTCACTCGGTCTTTCACCCTCTTAAGTGAAATCCTGGCATCAATCTCGCTAACGACGCTGGATTAACGCTAATTTGTCGCCACCGCGATATTGCCGAATTACTGGAATATCTCTTGGGGGTCTATGCGCTTGTGTGCTACAAGAGGTTACTATATATGTTGGGCCGTGTCGTATAATAGCGAATATAGTTTGGACCAAGCAACCGGCAAGTTGCTGGTTCCTGAGAGAAGATTGGAGGCGCGATCCCCATTGGGGTGACTCGCGACTAACCAGGATATAAACCGGACGCTACTAATATTGTCTGTTCTGAAGAGCTTGTCGAGAATTTGCGATTTATCGAAAAGAATGAAGCGACGAATAAATTTTCACATAGGCGACTGATTGAAAAAAAAAAAAAATAATGAAATGTGGCAAATGAGATCGGTGATGTGTAATGCAATTTCTTTACCGTTCGATTCGCTAATTCAGGTTTTTTTTTTTCTTTTTTTTTTCGAAAAGAACATCTGCAATTAATTCGTTGGAATTTCAAGTAAGTTGTTTTCACGTACGTATTTTTAATGGTAGCATAAAATGCCCAATACTTGACGCACTTACTACGTGCTCACTGCACACGGCGTTTTAACGAGTCAAAGCATCTCGGCGCAACCCCATGCGTCAGAAGAATCTTATTTGGCCCACGCTACCGGGAACCAATATAACGCGGCGCGTGCAACGACGAGAAGACACGTGGAAAGGAGCACCGACGCCTCTCTCACGTCTTTCTCACTGGGATACCAAGAAATGCACTATAAAGTCGTCGCAAGGCAACGAACTTCGACCCCCTCCCCTTGACTGTTTTTTTCCTTTCTCTATGACCCTATGAAGATGTTCACTGGGACGCCGGAGCGTTTAGACATCAGAGAACTCCTCGAGGAAGTGAGGTAACTGTAACTCTCGACCCTTTAATTTCATTATATATTGAGTTGTCGCTTTCATCGACAAACACGACTTGCGAGACGGCGGAACATTTAAAAAAAATCCTATCAAAAGCGAAAAACATGACTCTTTTATTTCATTATAAATTTATATGAAATTATAATTACATTTATAAATTATAATGATACTCAATTGTGTTTTTATGTTTCGAGTTATTGCCTCCGAGTTCTTCCAGGCGAAACATACACTGTGGAAAAAATGCAATTTTTCGATTTTATTGCAACTTTTATTGACTCGTCACTTTAGCCCCATCGAAAACAGATATCTTACAAGATACGAAATTCCCTCGTATTATAATGTGCATATCTTTGCGAAGCTTCTCTTGGGTCGTGCAGTTTTTTTTTTTTTTTTTCTTTCGTTTCAACCACAGAGTGTATAACGGTGTATACGACAAGCCGTGCACACGCAAGCCGGATAGAAAGAACGAACGGAAGAACGAGAGAGTATCGTCGTTCGATCGGCGCGACGAGACATGAAAATTTATTCTCCAGCTTCGATAATCCGGCTGCGGGGTAAGCGATAGCAGCTACAATAGCCGCCCCCTCTCTTTCTCTGTCTCATCTTCCTACGTGCTGTATGGGGATGTATGTGTATTCCATGGAGGTTTTTTGTCGGTCGTAGAACGAAGAAGACAGGAGCGAAACCTCGGTAGTGCGAGGAGCGATGAAGCGGGAGAGGGCGGAGGGGTTATACGCGATCGAGCCGAAGATATTCGAGGGCGAATATGCTAAGTACCTTTTTCCGGGAGTATCTTCGGGACTTCTCCTATCCCCTCAACCTCTCTTATTCCAAGGCACAGGAGCCACGTTGTCCTCGAGACTACGATGCGGTATAAAGAACCTGTGGTTATAAGGGTGGCGACCAGTGGCAGTGAGACGCGCGCGGGGTTCCTTGAAAATCCGACGACAACGTCAACGAAGGGAGACGAGAGTCAACGAAGAGACTAACAGCGGCAGCAGCAGCAGCAGCAGCAAGATTGCGCTACACTTGGAATCAGTTTACGATGCTCGTTAAAATATTATTCGGGCACGAAGAGAGAGCTCCGCTCTCCATCTCGCGTAACTTCTTGGTGACACGCGGCGCAATTCGCGCGAGTGAACGAGAACGAGAAGGCGCCAGCGCGGTCTATGCAAAATAATCGCTTCTTAATTGCGGAGTAATTGGAAATTCAGGCCCAACCTCCCCCCCATCCCCTCGAGACGACGTCAACTCGAGCGTTTTCTCCTGTTCCTTCTTGAAAACATCTAACCAGCAGCGGCACAGCGTATCATCTCACCGTCTGTCGCTCGAGCATAATGCTCCACGGGGCTCGGCGAACGAAGGATTTAACCCTTCGGCTCTTCGGGGGCTCGATAGTTCGAAGTTTAAAAAACGAATCATCAAACTTTGAATCGTATAATGAAGCAAAACGATGGAAGCGGAAGCGGATGAATTACCGAAATATCTTTAGGTTTAACTGCCGATGCGAATGGGATTTTGTGGTGTTGTGTGCTGTTGTCTGCGGAGGTCTTTGGCATTCGTGCCGAGCCGGTGCAACGGTGCAGCGGCAGCAGTAACGGATAACGCGAGATGCAGTTCTTCATGCAGGCGTTTCGTTCTCTCTCGGTGGTTCTGGCGAGCAGGAGAAACTCCGGAGGGGCCTATGGAGGAAGGTTGAGCAACAAACAGGCCGCGCGGGGCCCAACGGTCTCGGGTTCTCTCGCATCCCTATCTCAAGACGCTTTAATGCGTTTAACCCGGCCTGAGAAGATAGTGGACAATTTATTGCTCCCTATTTTGGGATGCCTTGTGGCTCTCGCCACAACGAAAGCCACCGAGAACACTTGGCGCATTACACTCGACGCTACTAACGCTATCCACACTTTCACAATGCTGATAGAGCAACAACGGCTCCGTTTCTTAACGGCGCAATTTCGACAGCGCCGAATAAAGCTTTTCGTTACTGTTCGGGAAGACTGCGAAAACCGAAAATGGGCGGAAATATGGTATAAGGATATTCGAGGATACTAAGGAAGAATGGCGTTTTCCCTTCCTTCCTCGTTGAGAATGTCGGAAATTTCTTTCAACTTTCGATTCGTACTATTACGTTGAATATGTATTATTTGTGGAGGATGTTCGAGTGAAAAATCGAGATCGGGGCAGACGATAAGACATTTTTCATGCACGAGAGACCGAAGTCTCGAATGACCATTGGGTCCGTTAAAGCATAGAGCGCGGAGACAGATGTTTCTTCTTTATTCTAGGAGCAACGGCAATCGCAGAAGAGCACGGATTCTGTGAAGGAATGGACTTGTATACGGATCGCCCTTGCGACGATTTACGGGCTCGTGATGATAAGCATGGAACACGTGCAACCCTATGCTCGAGACCTCGAAATAAGAAACTTCGTGTAGGACTCGAGTTCCTTCACGAATTTGAAGAAATTCGAGGAAACAAATATCTGTGTTTTCTGTCTATTACAACTTTACTACTTCGGAACAATGGCCTACGAAACTCCGGGTGGTCGAAAAATTAATTATAATGTAACTTACATTGAGAACATCGTTTTTTATAGATTAAATGGACACTTTCACTCGCGCAAACGAATTTTTCGTTAGTACAACGGAATTAATAAATTAATTTAAAAGAAAACTCCTTTGGAAAGAAAATTCTTCCCAACCCATCGTCGGTCAATCAGCTTTATTTCAATAATTTTTTTCACTACCTTTTTCGAGTGAAGATAGATTAGCTAATCGATTAATAGTCGTTTTGTTCGAATTGGCGATTAGGCCCCGTATTCCATCGATTTTGTCGTCGTCTCGCTTGCCGCATCATCTCGTTCGCTTGGCGAAGAGGTCAGCCGCATTAATGAGGGAATAAATACGCAACGTTGAAGCTCCGACGAGCGCTAGTCTATGCTAATTCGTCGTTCGTCGAGCCCGGTGTTTAACGCGCGCTCGTTTGCGAGCAACAATGAACCTTCTCATACATATATAGCTCAAAGCACCACACGATCAGCAGCCGTTGCCCCGTTCCGCCAGACGCGTATTGGCACGGCTGCTGATGCCGCTATTGCTGTTTCTGCAGGTAGTATACAAGCTGATGAGGCGCCGATGAGCTGCATCGCACGTGCGAACTTTGACCCGATCGTAAAAATCATCAAGTTATATATACCCGTAGTATCTTCGATGCAGCTGCGCTAATGCTAATTTTTTTTCGCCTGCGATCGAGAATTCTTTCGTTTTGCCAACCCGAAGACATATAATACACATGTCGCGTAAAAGATCGCACAAACAAAACTCCTTTCCGAGTTCTCGCTTACACACATCGTAATCTGAATACGAGGCCAAAAAATCGTTTTTATCGTTGAGAAGAATCGCGCGACCCCGAGCACAGCGAGAGGTCAACGAAAAATTCTTTCCGGCTCTCTCGTACTCTCGCGAGAGCTGTCGTAGCGATAATTATTCCCGATGTTGCGCAGACTTCGTAACCGCGATACGTTTGTATTATTGCTGGCAGTATCGAAATTCACAAATGGATATTTTAATACATTTTTTAAATGAATGACATTTTTCGTTTATTCTGACAATAGTTAGGATCATTATCGTCGGTGGGTCGACGACAATACGTTGAAGCGCGCACGTGACTCTCATCGCGGACTGATTAAAATGTTAATCAGCGCTCCCGTGGCCCCGGTGTGCGCGTAATACATATATATCTCTATATATGTATATTTTTTTTTTTTATATTCATCCGATACCCTTTCAATAACTCAGGCGTATTGTCGGTGAATGAAGGAAGGGAAAGGGGAACGATGAGGAGGGTGAAGGAGCGAAAGGCGTAGACATCAGTCCCGCTCGCTGATGGTTGGACCCCGTGAGCCCCATACGCGTCTCCGGTTACCTCGGTGGATTAATTATAGGGTACATCAAAAGAGCATGCGACCACAAAGCGGGTTATGTAACGGGTGGTACTAAATTGAAAAAAAAAAAAAGAGACGAGAACACCAGTGGCCTATGAACGATCGAATCAAAGACAGAGGAGTGAGAGGAAGAGAAAGAGCACGTGACTGACGACTGATGAACCGTTGCAAAATAATATTTACAAGAGCATATCGCGTGGACAACCGAAAAGCAACAGCCCCCGATTACGCGCGTGGATACAAAGTGAACTACAAGTTAAAAAGAAAAATTAAAAAAAAACTCTACCGCACCGGGAGATTATTCATTTTGACAAACATTTCAAACATCGCAAAATGCGTCGACAGTTACTGTTTCGAATGAATGCCGTAAAATGAAAACGTTGAATATTCGAGTGAATGTCGAGTTATAACTTTTGCATGCATCCTATTCTTCGACCAACGATGATTAATTAAACTCGTTAGAGATATTATTTTTCTTTTTTTTTTTTACATTGTTGTGATTGCTGAGTAGGTAAAACGCGAAGATTGCACTCTTATCGTCGATGAAACATGAAAGAGGGGGATACAAGAATGCACGTTGCCAATTAGCTCGTCTGGGTTTACGACGAATCGATGACGAAATGGTTTTTTTTTTCTTCTTTCTGATGCGAGATTTTTTATTTTGTATATGTTTTTTTTTTTTTTTATACCCAATATTTATGCGAGTCGTTGGAGAGCGTGAATTTCCTTAACTTCGCGTTTCTTCGCTCTACCCTACGAGAAGAGTCTTGTCACTCGGCGGCATTCGAGCGTTATGACGAGTGGCGTTTCTGTCTTATCGGTCTCTTATCGTCGAGTGTCTTGAGACACGATCGAGGTGTCCTTGACTTTTGGGTTATCGCCGAGAGGCCAAAGGGGTTAGCATCGTCGCCTCGACCGTTCTACAGTGGGACGAAAAATTATACAGCTTTTGCTTCTGCTCTCAATTAAAAACATTTTCGTACAGCATTTATTTCGCGGAACAAGTTGTAAAAGTCCGCTGTACACGAGTTCGAAAAAAAATTCGGACCTTTCGTCGTTCTCATTTTACATCAACGTAGCCGCGAATAACGAACAACATTTTTCTCGTTCAAATAGATATGGACGTTCCGAATTCGGAGAATAGACGACGAAAACTCAGCAACGTTGAAAAAAATAAACGAGAGAAAAGCGAACGGAACGGTCGGGGAAAAAAAATTGTTGTACGGAGAAGCGCGAAACGTGCAAAAGCTGCAACTAAAAGTTTGCGAACCACCGGGGCGATCTCTGTGATACCCAGGCTAGTAGCAGCTCTCCTGTAGTATATTCTCTCGTCGACAGCTGGATTATATGCGCTCGAGTAAAATACCACGAGTACAGGATATACTCCGGAATTTTTTTTTATTTCTCTTTTTGCTTTGCAGTTACGAGTTTCCGAGTAAAAAAGTCACGGATGCTGGACAGTCGA
Organism: Buathra laborator; assembly: GCA_934046635.1. NCBI lineage: Eukaryota > Metazoa > Arthropoda > Insecta > Hymenoptera > Ichneumonidae > Buathra > Buathra laborator. The sequence continues at coordinate 18,874,180 of OW203892.1, forward strand.
AAAGCTGAACGTTGCAAAGAGTGTTGTAAAAGAGAAAACGGATATATATATATATGTATATATATATACACAGCTTTGGGATTTTTTGTGAGAGATCTCGGTATCGTAGTCCCAAAGAGCCTCAGGCCATATTTACAAATTCATACCGCAGATGCGCATAATACTCGTCGCTGATTCATGACATTTGATTAGAGCATTGTCGGGGCGTTTCACCCCGACTTCAGCGGCACCCCCGTCGCATTTCTTCTTCTCTATTGCTCAACGCGAGAGCCCACAGCGGGGTCGACAAATTAACCAACAGCCGGTCTCAGACGTCGGGGTGAAACCAACAATTTTCTTCGTCGTCCAGCAATCGCAACCCTTGTAAGTCACCCTTGTAAGGATTGTGGGTATTCTTATCCCGATTTCACGCTTCTAGGCTATCATTTAAAAAAATTCAATCGCTAGAATTTGTCTCCTCTTCATCTACGAACAAGAAGAAGTATTTAACTTCTGGTCTATCGTTGGAAAGTTACTCAACATATAATCAAACGTCTGTTGCTATTGGATCGAGAAAAGACGGTGAAGAACCCGACCTTCATTTGCCATTCTTCGGCTATTAGCAGCTGAGCATCAGGGTTAATCGTGCTTAATCGGAGTTTCGCTCCCTTAACGACAGGGTTCTCTAAACGAGTCTCCTTCTTCTCCATCTCCTCATCGTCCTCCTGTTTCTACACTACACACTGACGATAGATACACTCCTCTCGAACGTCTCTCGAAATAGCCTCTCGCCTCAGAGGCACATCAACCTGCGTTAAAGTTTTCGCTTAGTTTCGCAAGTAGAGTTTCCTCACCGTCGCTGAACAGTTGGCCCTTTCCATTTCCCGGCTCCTTAGCGTGTCCGCCTGAGTGCATGAGGAGACCGGAGAACGGAAGGTGGTTATTATTAATTCAATGATATTCGGGAAGCTTCGCGAAGGTTCCTCGGCTTCATGGACGTTGAAGAGCTACAGGAGAATCAGGGGAAGAAGAGAAACTCGCCAAACTAAACGATCAAGAGGAACAGAGAGGCGAAAGTGACGTGAATGGGAGGCAAGGATATCGGAGAAGGAAAGGGAATTGGGTAGAGCGTGAACCTTAGCGTGAACGACGCTGTGACTATAGAACTTGGTCTTCGCACAGCTCCGGTTATGCCTTCCCTTGTAGTTCTCTCGTAACGCATTCTATGTTCTAGACGCCTAGACCCATAGCGCCATGTCATACAAGCGATATTCCATATAGTGTCGGGTGGAGTAGGTACGTACACGTTGCCCGCGGCTCCGTAACGAGATTACGGACTCATCTCCTACTCGCCCGTCAACTTGCAGCCGGGGCAATGGCAACCCCGTGAGCTCGACGTCGGTTCATCAGGCCACAATATTACTAATCAACTGGAGCTCGGATTGGCCTGTTCCTAAGTGCCTTCCGGATTGCCAATTCACGTTGGCACGCGGAACTCACTCCGTCTATATACCTCTCAACGTCGTTCTTCTTCTTCTTCTAACATCTCTTCGTGTATATGTATATCTGTGTTTCTCTGTATATAAGTTGCCTACATAGAAAATCCTCAGCTCCACAGCGTTTCGCAGGACGAGTAATCGAATCATCGGGATTCACGTCGGGGGTTGATAGGATCGCGTCGATCTTTGCTAAATAAGTGCTTTGACAGGATACTTTGCAATACATACGATCGGACGATTAATCGGTATCATTCGATGCACCATTGTGCAGTCCGGATTGTTGGAACAGAGCCAGACATGCACGAGAGAAGATGAGGGGGTTGCGGTGGAGAGAGAGCGAGAGAAAGAGCCTCCGGGAACCTCGCAGAGTTGTCGTATGCCAACTGTACGCGACCTATCGACTCGCCACGAACTCTGACATTAGCATCTTGGCATCGGGGATCCATTTGTAGGACGATTAAATCACCTCGACACCTCTCCAACTAGCTACTGGCTTTTCTCTTCGAATACATGTGCACGAGATTTGTTATGTACCCGACATAGCTATAGTGGCAGATCTCACAAACGGACTATCGTCAGACTGTTGTAGAGAATTGTGTCGCATGAAAACTGTGTGCAGATTGTCGAGAAAGGAAATAGATGAGATAAACCGGAAGGCCAAAGGTACACGATGACGTTCCGCCGGCAGTAATGGCCCGGGATCAACGGAGAAGGGTATCTAGGAGATGTACACCTATGTGAATTAGGTGCATATATATGTATAGCGATAGCGGAGGCAAGATGCAGCATCTACTCTCTGATGAATAGCCTGCACCGAGGGAATCGTTAGGTCCAAGTAGATGGATATCCCTTGCGCTTGCTGCCGTTGCTCCTACCTCGGCCATCTCTCGATCCAATCCGATTACGTGCACTCGCCCGCAACCGCGCCTAATTATAACGCATCGAGATCCCTCAACCTGTCTCGCTCCGTCTCTAATTAATGATCGACTTAGGAATTTGGCCCGAGCAACCGAGGCCGAGTGCTACCGAACGGCTTGTCCGCGACGCGCTGCATCACACCGGTGCAATAAAACTGCAGCGGACACGTAAGTGTTTTTTCGCATTGGACGTCTTAGCGTTTATCGAGATTATTATTATTATTTTTTTCTAGAAATCAATGACGCGGAAAATTTTATACCCTCGGGACATCAGCCATGACGATTCGTCGATGCGCACGTTGAAGCTGCTAACGACTTCTCTGAAAAAGCTTCTTGGTGCATCGTCCTCGCACGTTTCTTCGATGGAAACGTATGCAAGCCGTTGCGTCTCGCGGAAGATTTACAACTCAAAGTCTATTCTATTCAGTCGTAGCTGGACGACGAGACACGCTCCCGCCCATCGGCATTGTCCAAGACAGAGACGACCAAGTAGATGAGAACTCACCGCGTCGAACGCGACCCACACCCTGCGGTCTCTGCTGTACTAATGACTGCTTATTAATATCGGTCGAAAGACCCTCCCATCTCTGGCACCTTTTCTCACTCGCGCTAATCTATTTGTGACTACGCGCTCTTCAATACTCATTTTTCTATTGTTTAACCTTTTTTTTTCTTTGAAGATTAATGCTTTTCGTCACAAAATCGAGGCTCATATTTTTCGATTTCATCCCGATCAGCCAATTTACGCAATTAAAAGGTAAATTTCGGTCATTAAAACTTTTGAAAGGGATAGTTGCCGAGTTCTCCGGTATCCACGCGTCGGATTGGACAAACCCAAGCGTCGAGGGTGGCGCAGGCATAGTCACGAGGATCGTCATGCCTTCGCAGATCCGTGTAATCGGACTAAATTGGATAATGCATATTTTAGAAGGATGTAAAAGAAAGAAGCGCGAGCCGAGGAAGTGGGCAGAGTATATTATGTAGGTCCTTGGGTAGAGTGTATATCGGGCCTAAAGGCGCAGACTGCATCGTAGAGCTCGCAGAAGACTCTCCCGGGCTGTGCACCCGGCGAGACCTGCACGCTCCGAAGGACCTCTTTGACCCGCAGGCCGTGCCGGAACGATCGAGCCTCCGGGAGACGAAGTATATTATACTAGAACGCTATTATATGCTACAAGCTTAACCCCCCACCCCCTCCCTGCGCTCCCTCTCGTGTGTGCTGCAGCGTGTTGCACCCCGCAGCGTCTTCTAAACTCTATCGCGTACGTAAAGCCGACAAGAATATACGCTCTTTTACGCTGCCGTCGGATAGCACCGAGGAAAATCGATCGCGAACCCTATGTATAAGCGCCGAAGGACCCGATGGAAGGAGTGCCCGATAATCAGCTATCGATTAATAGGCGCCCTCGCCATGTGAAGGAGAAAGCGTGTTCGATCCCTCGGGCGCAATCGATCCTTGGCCAATGGAGCCAATTCGGTTTCCGGTTACTGCTACGTCTGACTCTTCGTATTAACCCCGCGTTGCATTAAGAGAAGATTCAAGCTACGATGAATAGTCATTTCCTTATTTAAATCACTCGCAGAGATTACGCTTAGGTAGAGACAATTAAACTCGATTCATCTAAAATAATGGTGCCGAAATTTTTTTTCGATTTTCTTATATCCCGCATAAAGTTTTTGGATAATGCTGAAAGACAGGTTCCCGTGAAGTGACCCACCCGTTCCTTCTTTCTTTTCTTCTTCCTATGCTTCTTCCGCGTACGATAATTAATGTCCCGAACTCCCAGCGGGGTGTCTAGTTCTTGAAGAACAAGGATGAAGCGAAAGGAAGGGCCCTTCTTCACGGGCTATCGTCGAGCGTAGCCGGTGAATTCGTTTCTCACGTGATGCCGCTGAACGGTCAAGAGACTCTCTCGCCAGTCCAAACTGCCTAGATGAGTGGCCGTGGAACCGGACATCTGCGGAACACGGGACGTGTGTACCCCAAACGGAGGACAGCTGTGTACGCCGGGGTTGTACGATCCTCGCAGGACACTAGGGTCTTGAGACCCCAACTGGGGACTTCGTAAACGTTAAGTTACGCACTGCTCGCTCATAGTATCTCCCTCTACTAAGTTCCTTTGCCTCTTTATGCGTTCAACTAGTAGACATTCGGACAACGCACCCCGGTAAGCAAATCCAACCACTGACGTGATCTTACCTATTCCTCCGGATCATATTATCTACAGCTCACCCATCCTGTGTGTCGGTTTCTCTCCCCTTTGCAGAAATAGACACATTGTTACTAGGAATCGTCGATATTTTACGATTTGGGATTTACGCGTGATACTCGACGATATTCGACGGGGGAATATCAAAATACCCGTGAGACCGGTCGCGAGTTTGAATCTTTCTTTCCTGTGATTCCGATAGATTATTATTCCGTAGCAGGGGACATGGGATTATTACAGGCGCGCAGGCTAATTGAGACTGTGGAGTATAGGCGCGAAGTTTCTCGCGACGGATTCGAAAATCAACACTCAGAAATTCCGTAAACTAGTCGACGACTTCTTCTACGTATCGTACATATGTTTGTGACCATTCGAGAGTGTGTAATAAAATATATACTGTACTCTTGTAGCGAGAGAGGCGGCACGCGCGCTTTACGAAATCATTATCGTCGCTGTAAGCCGTCTCGTCATCTCCGATGTTATTTATACACGATGGAAACTTCCAGAGAAATGGAGTGCGTGTTCATCGATTCAACGTCGATTTGAATCATAGTTATTACGGTTGACTATATGAATGATATTGCAAGGAGCACTCGTGTTGCGTTTGCTCAGCCATTACACCGATGTATATGTAATTAATGGATTTTTTGCTGTGACGCTGAGGAAACTGCGCGATCAAATTCTCCGATCTTTTCCTCAATATTTTTCTTTTAAGAAAGAAGTTCGCCAATTTCAGGTAAAAAATCGTGTACTTTTTTCGAAAGAGGCAATAGGAAAATCTTATCATAAATCCCATGCGATTGATTGTTCATATGATAACATGTATAAAAATTCTCAGACGCAATTATAACAAAGTGTGGAAGAATTTCAATTTTCTGTTGAGACCATTTTTATTTATTTCTATTTAAACCAAATTACACTTCCGCTGTATTCTGTAATAGTTAATCCTGAGAATCTTTTCGCACCATCGGGATACTATTACCAACAATGAAACGTATGAGAATAGTAATATGTATGATTTTTTTCACCAAAAAAAAAACACGCTTTTCCACCGGAAATTGCCAAACAGTTCCCTTAATAATTATTTATTAATTATTCGAACTATTCGATATTTGAATACCTGTTCCTGATTATATATAGTCTCGTCTATTGCCGACTATTATAGCGAAAATGTACGTTATGACGTACCTAACAATCTGGTTGGTGAAAAGATTTACCGAGAAAGTGACCAGCGGGAGAGGGATCGTTCGTTGGCCTCGTGGTGTGTCTCTCTGCGAGAACACCAGGACTACGTTAGAGTTGTGTATAAATTATAATTCAACGGTCCCGAAGCTGGACACTGTCCGGCAATCCTGACGCGAGATACCAGTACGGTCATTCCATATCGTTCGTCATTCCGTCACACGCAAATACCCACAAAGTCCGCAGGACCATCGAAAGGCGGAACTGTTGTGAGAAAACTTGTTTTCCGATGGCTCTTGTTGCGGGACGTCCCGCCGCGGAAACTTCACCTCGTGGGATATATACGACGGTCAAACTTGATTTTCGAATTTTGATTATCAAAACCCGCTGGCTTCTGGATACAGCGAGTCAGGATCCCAGAGAACGTCGGGGCGGCGTACCGAAAACTAGTCGTCTAACTCGTTTCGTCGTACGGGCCCTCCGAGCGAAACGCCGTCGCGATCTTATTGTAGGCATCACAGGACAGTCACATCTAAGGTGTCCCGGAGAAACTACTCCTAGTGGCGATCGTCATCGGGTCAGTAGGTCATAAACTGCTATTTGGTTACGCATAACGAACGCGAGGTTAGCTTCTATAAATCATTTTTGCAACGCCCATTGAATTAGACGCGTAACAGTTGTTCAAAGAACTTCGAGAAATAAAAAAAAAAAAACGCATTTCAACGTCCAAATGCTTTGTTTCAGGTTTATTTTTTTTCTTTCTGTGTCTTTATGGCAAAAAGGCGAAGTTATTTTTTTATTTATTTGTAATGATGTTTTGAACATATGAAAAAAATTCCGGGCGAAAATATAAGAAATTTTAGGAAAAAATGAATTTTTTTGTAAATAGAATAAATCAGAAGTACCATATAGACAAAAATGCCTTCAAAATTTGATTACATTCCGATTTGGCAATTGTTTTACGTAATCAAAACACCATTACGAAAAAACAATCGTGTGGAATTAATGATTTAATTTTTTTCCTCTTTTGCTTAAAATTACCGGACTCTCCCTAAAGTCATCGTAAAATGGGTTTTTTTTACTGATAAGTAAAGAAACACGAAAAACCAGATGTTCTTCCCCCGATCACTCAACTGCCCATTTCTCAATTCCTCGGATCGGCTTTCTTAGCCGATTTGAAAAAAATTAGCGTAACACGAGAACTCTAAACACTCGAAACTTTTTTCTGTCTATAATTTCTGTCTCTCTATCGCTCTCCGACGGATAAACAACTCTGTTGTGAATATAGTTCGAGTATGCGGCGCGTGCGATAAGCCTCTGAAGAACGCGACAGAAAAAAAAAAAAGCGTCGTTCGCTCATCTCGCCGATGAAACTGAACGATTGCGTATACAAAACTGGCAACAATATCGTATTTAAACGTTGGGGAAAAACATCGACTTGGGAATTTTGCGAATATGTTACTCCGCACGCATCAGTCGAACGTTCCGACATTGCGAAAAGATAAACAACAAAAAAAAAAAAAAATGGAGCAAAGAATTCAGAGAGTGGTCATACGTGAAATAGCGTGAAAGATTATTAAGACGGAGAATTGTGCACAGTAATAATCGACATACAAAAGCGATAGTAATAATTAATGCGACAAGAAGCTCGTTTTCGCCTCGTCTCTTCGAAACGTTCGGAGAATTCGAACGAACGCGCGGGAGTGATCGATTACTGTGTTTTTATACTTTTATATTATTAGTCACGAATGTAAAATATGACATAATCGCTCTCGATGCTTCTCTCGTCTTCTTGCATTTGCATGGAAACGTTTTACTCCTCGTAATCGCAATTCTTTGGCTATTTTCCGAGCAGTTCTTTTTATTCCAAATCGATCGATGCGATTGTGGTCTCCATCGTGGGACTCAATCGTTTCCCACTTAATAAACTACTAGCTGTTTCCCTCTGACCGCACGCTTTGTCAGAAACACATAGTCAAAGAGAGAGCCGCGCATCAGGAAAGTCGTCCGCAGTCCTCGAATGGTTTGCGGTTACGAAAGAAGGAGAGTTGGGAGAGAAAGACTGAGAAAGGAACGAAGAACCCATCCTACTTCTGTTTGTTTGTTCCCGTTACAGTGTCACAACACACCGCACCCACTACAAACGACTGCGGGGTGCTAAGTGGCTTTGCATTATGATGCTCCACGGAGAGAACTATTATTGCGCTGGACCCTGGTCGACGACACCTGCGCCCGGAAGCATTCATGATTCCCCAGCACCCCCGTTAGCCCGGTCTTTTTCTCGAACCCTCGCCGCCCTCACTTCGGCTCCCCCGCGAGACTTCGAACTAACGAAACGGAGCATTGGAAAACACGAGAAAAGATCGGAATACAGAATTCAATTTCGGATTCTTTTAAGTTAAAACTGAAAACGCCGAATTGAAATTCAAGATTCCCGAAATTTAAGAAAAAGTTACGGAAAATATGACATTGGAAAAAAATAAAATTTTATTTCCGGTCTGTAGGGTCAATTTATTTGCTCGTTTTCCATGCATGGGAACACTGTCGTTGCATGTCCGGCTGCGTAAACCTCAGGGGTGCGTTCTCGGCCCGGCATCACCGGTTCACTGACCACATCGGCCCCCTCCCTTCTCCTTACAAGTCCAAATTTTCCCCGCGCCAAAAATACTCCTCCGGATTTATCCTCAATTCTTGAGAAGGGGACGGAGAACCGAGACTCACCCTCGGATACGGTTCATAAACGTTTTAAACAAAATACAGGAAAAATCTCAATTCGATTCGTCTCGTAAGCCACGGAATGTAACACACATAGCTATGGAGAGTTCGTGGTTATAAATAATGAGTTGAGATTCACGTGAAACTACGGTAACGGGGCATCTCGCGAGAGAGCGAGAAACAAGTCGGGGGATACCTCTGCACCATCCCCTTCGACTCGAGTCATATTATTTTTTTTCTCACCAAAATCGACCACATGCGGTCATCCGGTGTGTGAGCTTCGAAACACCCTAACGAGAATTCTCGACGGACCCAAAAAGAAAGCGAGAAGTGCATTATATCGGCATTTGCACATGTGGGAAACGTTTCTCTCCCTCGTCGCTTCCTTTTTCCTGAAAAATACCTAAGAACAACCTTCGTCTTTTCATCTCCTGTCGTTTACACAGTGTCTTCAGTGGAACAAAAATTAAAGCATTTTCGTGACGAAAGAACCTATTTTTTAAATGTTTGCATTTAGGTGCGATTCTGAGCTGGTGATATGGTTTTTCTTCACACTTCAAGAACCCTTTTTTTTCGTTCTCAACAGAATTATTCGATAAATTGGCCTTTACACTCGTCACTAATCTCAAGAGTTTCAAGAGTCAGCGGCGAAGCACGCTTACTCCGTGACACGATTAATTCTCGACGAGAGAGTAGAGCCACGGATAAGCGTCTTATCATTACGTTCGAGGGAACGAGAGAGCGATTGGCGATTACATTAACAGCTCTCAAAGACGCCAAGACAACGAGAGAGTTCCGAGTGTCGATTGAGCTTCTCGAGATAGATGCTCCCGAACGATACAACCACTGCGATTATGTTATTATTAATAGAACCAAAGCGTTAAGGCGCTTACAAGTTGAAATGTTCGAACCTCTGACTCGGGAGGGATGTAAAATTATTTCTCACAAAAAAAGAAAATTCTCAAAACCGTTAAATCATTATAATCGTCGACAACGAGGCTAAAAACGCTATCGGTATCTTTGAGACGCGGGGGGAGAAGGGAAATTCGAGATAAAATCGATGGAATTGCCAGTGACTTACGAGTTTATCGAGACAACACAGAAAACCGAGAAAATTTTTAACTCGAAGCGGAAGATTTTCTGTGAGAGAAAAATAGAAAAAAATTGAAACAAAAAATGGTGAAACCGAGGAACGTCGAGCTGCTCTAATATAATGCATGCCTAGGCGTTATAGTACAAGCATAAGTTTCGAAACTGCGGGAACGACGATGAGGAAGGAGGCAGTAGAGTCAGGTTTCCTCCGGCTCGTTTCGTGCTTGTAATTCACCCAGGGATTCTCAAACGTGTGAGCGAGACTCGGGTCGAGAGAAGCGAAGGATGCTCGTAAAACTAAAGTCATATTATCGTCGTGTCGTGGTGTGGTATGGTCGAAGGCGAGAAGAACTAACGTACGCGCGTATACGCATGGACCATACGAACGGGGGACGAGGGGGAGGGAGAATGTTCCGGCTAAGCGAGAGTGTGCTGCTCGATGGACCGACCCGAGAGAAGAAACCGAAGATCGTTTGGCGACCGGACCGTTCTGCGCTCTCGTCCTGTTTCTCATTTTTTACTTTTACCCTCCTTTCCCAACCACCTCCTCCCTACTCGCTCTTCGGAAAGACATTAAATGGACGAAGAGTCACGCTTCGTAGATCTCAAACGCATTTATGGTCATTCGAGAGAGCGAGTTATTTATTGCCGCTGACTCGTAAGTTAGGCTTCGGAGCTTTTAGAAATGACGATGCAAGTGTCGTGCACAAACGGGGGAAAAGTGCTCGACTTTATAGCCCTGCAGTCAACGTGACTACAGTTTTATTTTATCTTTTTCGTCCTATTTGTCGTGTAGTTTTTACGTTTAAGCCAAAAACGCCGCAGCATTGAATTCGCAAAGCATTCGCATTCGCATTCGCATTTTTATAATGTGTGATAAATCGACATGGCGTACATATGCGACGTATATCGACATATATCGCTTGCATTCTGGTTCATCGATGGCACTACAAGTTAATTGAGTAATACAAATAGTTGGAAAAATAACACGACGACGAAAACGGGATGCAAAAATAAAATGTTGCGATCAGAAAAAAAAGGGAAAATATCCTTCTTAGATTTTTAATTTTTTCTTGTCGATATAAAAATCGTACCAAAAATCCAATAGAATTAATTGTTCGTTCCGGTATACAAATGATTTTTAAAAAATTCTTAGTCCAAATATAAGAACGTGAAAAAATAATAATAATAAGATTTTTAAATGCTTGAATAACACTTCTCCAACAATCTTTAACATTTCGTCCTGTGATTTTTTTTTTACTGAATCAGAACATCTTAAAAACAATCGATCGTATGTGATTAATGATACGATTTTTTTTCACCTATAAAAACGAAAAACACTTTTATGCATCAGGTGAATGGCAGTCGAAATTGGCAACATAAAATATTTTTAAAAAACAAGTCGCAGTATGTACGATTTTTGCGAAACTCGGAGTGAGAAGAATTTTGGCTACTCAACAATGTCCCGTTGAAGTAACGACGAAGAACAAGTTTCGAGGGCTAAGGGTTTGAAAATAGAACGAGACGATGCGAATGAAGGGAAAACGAGTATCTGCCTCTCTGCAATAGCATGAATACGTCTGTGATTGCCGGTCGAGAATAAAATATAATTTATTCGAGGGACACAGTCCGGGCGTGCGAGTTTGAATTTCACTCTACGGGGATATTCCTCTCGATTTTCCAGGATTGATATTCCCGTCGGCTTCATCATTTCTCGTACCCATTGCTCCGCGGACTTTGCCGACACAGCAAGCCGAGCCGAGACGATGAGACAGTGAGACTCAATGAAGAGAGGCATTGTTTTATTAATTTTATCTAACCAACGAAAAGATACGTGCCGTTTCGCTGCAGCGCGAAAATTTTCTCGGTGACGGACTGAGATGGTTACGTTCGAAGAAAGCACTCGAACGTTTCTGCCTTAAAGAAAATTTAGAGAGCGTGTCGTGATCGAGTTTTGGGTCGCGCGTCGACTACGGCAAAGTGTAGAGGAAAAATATATAAAGTATACATCTAGAGACCAGAGGCGGTGCACCCAAGAAACTGAAAGTGAAGTTCGAAGTGTGCAACGATGTATATACCGAGCCGAGAATGCGTTAGGGAGCTCTTTGGAGCCATAATGGTCAATAAAACGAAACTGTAATCGATTTCTCGGCAATCGAATGAGAGAAAGAAAAAGATCGATAAAGAATTAGAAAAAAAGGACACAGACGGAGGCGAGAGATTGGGTACTATAGTCAATTTGCCTCTGGTAAGTGGTTTACATCTGTGACCAACGAACAGTCGTAAAAACGTTTACACGTTCGAAATATGCGTATAGTGACAAACTTCAAATCTTTCGATGATTCAAGGTGAATATTTTACAATTTTTTTTACTCAGTTCTCTCATAGAACTTTGCAATTATAGGTATCGGACCATCGAATGTTTAGCGATCTAACATTGAAATTAATTCAGTTTGACGAAAACAATTAAACGGAATAGAAATTTTTACAAAAATTTAAACACTCTGAAATTACAAAAAAATTTCAATAACAGAACGGAATGAAATATCAAATAATTATTCAGTCGGGAGTCGGGACATTTATTCGTCATCGGGTTTTCGAATCTCCCGATCATATTAAGCGAATAATTATTCGGTATCTCACGCTTTTTCGTGAATACTTCCTTATTACCCTCCTTTATCAGTTAGGACTTTTGACATTTCTGGGGACTCATTTTTATTTCATTATTTTAAACTAAAAAACACACACAACTTATTGAAAACACATAAATTCTAATAAACAACGAATAGCATACAAATACTGCAGAATTTTACGCCGCATATGTTTTGCCGAGCAGTCGAGAGTTAAAAATTAAATAAATTGTTTCTGTTATCGTTTCGAATTCCCGAATAAAGATTCGATGAAAGAATGCAAAGCAATTTTTATTTCTGTCGCACATTCATTTTCGTTTCCTCTCGTTTAGACCTTTTGGATCAATAGCTCCGCGAATGCTGCGTCTACCTGTTCGAGCACTTGTCGCCGATCGACAGGAAGTATCACACACTCGCTTCCGTCACGTGCGTCATATGTTAAATCGTACATATAAATATACCGGTTTCTCATGTATTATTTCAAACTTTTTCTTTCAACGAATTTACAACACGCAACAGCGCCAACTGACCGACCGCAGTGATTCTAGAAGGGGAGCGCTGCGTGCGCGCGCGCACGGGCGAGCCGCCGCCTTGATCGACCGGTTGATTTACGCTCGAGAACTCATCGCGACACGGCGTTTGACCGTTGTCCGGCGGCGTGGCGTTTGGTGAGAAGAGAATGAAGAAGCGGCTTTTCGTTAGAGACTAACATACCCGAGGCGTTAACGTTCTCGCCTCCGGGAAGTTCAACGACTTTTAATTAACGAGAGAAACGTGTGGATTTGTGTTTTCTGGTTATTACGCTGATCGTCTAGTAGCGACAGTAGTAATGATTATACACTGATAAAACCAACCGGACTACTCTCGAAACTCGACGAGGCATAAAGATGTCGAGAGTCACGGTAGCAACGATTTTTTTCTTCAGCGACCTGCAAACGCGAAATCCAATAGAGAGACTCCGGGGGTGCAAACATGACGAGTTCGGCGCTTCGTTTGACAATAATTGCGAGGGATTGAGTTAGAAAAAAATAAAAAATAAAAAAAAACCGGGTAGTCGAATGGTCGATGTTTAATGAAGGTTCGAGTAGTGACAAAAATCGAAAAAAACAAATCTGCGACTGGAAAGAGAACGAGAGCAGCAAGTGCGAACGTGGATGAAACGCGATCAACGAGCAGAGGTCCGCGTCGTCGGTCATTGGACGAGTTCTGGATGCTGTGGGAACATATCCACCAATTCCCTGAGCACTGACGACGATACCGCAAGGACCTTTTATACAGTGGCGCAGCACATGTCGGCGAATTGATCCGCTCGATCGTAAAACAAATGACGTTTGGCTAAATAAAACAAAGCGTTGCGCCATTATTTTATGGAATGAAATCATTAACGTTCTAGTCAGTGAAGCGGATTATTGGTTCGGTACGTGTTCGGTCCGTTATGCCCTTAAATAATGGGGGTTCGGGGGGTAGTAAATTATTATCGGAGAACTATATCGAAGAAGGCCGTTCGGATCAAATCTCAGTCTGGTACGAGGCGCCGAGGTGGTCAGCACTTTAACACTTTCGCTTTGACGTTGCTGCGATGATAATAAATCATCCATATTCCGATTAATCGCCACAATGGCAATGAAAAATATCAATAAATAGGCATAATCATAATATATAATGATATAGTATAGTAGTACATGAAATAATTCGCAAAAAAACAATTGAAACTTATAGGTTAAATCGAATTTGTAAGGAAACAAGAAATTGCAATAATTAATTAGTGTCCCACTCCTCTTTTACCCGATTTTCCTTAAAGCTCAACTCTGGAACACCAATTGTGTATTACCATTTTTCGTTTTTTTTTTTCAAAATTGGCCGATAAGTTTTAATGAAATTGCCTCTAAGTCTTTATTAACAGAGATTTTTAGATACTCTTGATATAGCATATATATAATTTTTTAATAATGATATATTATTATTATATTATAATGTTATGTATTTAGTAAAGTTATTTGTCCGTTTGTACCCCACAAACGCTCGAATATTGCTTTCTTTGAATAAATAGGAAAAAAAATGTTATGTGTAAATCAACCTATCGAGATCTTCGTACATTCAATTATCCGTTCCGGCATTACGATTCGCCTAGATACATCCCGACAATGGAGAAACGAGCTTCGATTTCATAGCCATTCGGAGTTGGCGAGAATTCGATGAGAGCAACGATATATTGCGACGGCTGTTGCATGTATAACTCCAACGTAGTGTATGGGTCTGAAGTGGATTGGTCCGTTTTGTCGTGAGGCGACCGAGCGAGTATACATTGCGGGCAAATTCGCTCGCGCACTTCGGTACTCTCTGTAGTACCCTATAAACTGAGGGGGGATCGAATAGGAATACAAACTCTGTGTTCGCCGTAGAGTATTACACGGAGTGTACGATGAACATGTATCCCGTATACACCTTGTACTACAGCGAGAACGAGAGCGATAGACGTAAACTGGGCGATAGGGAGGAGGCGGTGGGGGGAGGATGCGGGCGGTTTGCCGGAGCAAAATGTCGAAACCGAGGGTGTGCGCGCGCGAGTTCTCCAGTTTCTCCGTCGGCATATTGAGGAAAAGCATCCGACCGAGTCGGATTAATTCTGGCAGATTAACGCCTTTACCTCGAATACCGTGCCGCCCTCAAGTTCCCCCCAAAACCACCATGGAGACCAAACGCTAATGCGGGCTAATGAAAGTTGCCAAGATTTCCCAAGCGCGCGTATACTATGCCACTGTAGCATTATTCCCTTCTTGCTTCAACCTCTCATCTTTACGTTTATTTTATCTCTCGGAATGAAGGGGGATGAGGGGGAGAGGGGCACGAGTACAACGAGTACAACAATCCAATTTTCGCGGAGAGCGGAGAGGGACGAGGGGACCGGTGATAATAGTTAGGTACAAACAAATCGCAAGGGAAGTGAATACAGCAGTATCAGAACTCGTATATTACAAATGATTCAAAAGAATTGAGAATCGTAAATAGCAGAATTTTTTTTCTTAATTAATAATGAAATAATAATAATAACAACAATTAATCATTAAAATAATAATAATAATTGCAATTATTATATTTAATATCATTTTTTTTTGTGATGAACGAAATAAATGGCCATTTTATAAATTGTAAATGAGAGCCGAAACAGTTACGAACGTCGCAGCAGCTCGATTCTAGAACTGCAGACTCTAATTTCATTTTTTTTCTTCTTTCGCCATCTTGTTTAACGCGTTCTATTATGATAATGTATAAATCATAATAATAATACATGTAAATAGTTGATTTTATAATGTTTGTTGGGTAAAATGATTGTCTGAATTTATTCACGAGGGATCCATCATCGTGCAGAGCGAAAATGGAAGTCGAGGAGTTACGAGCGTTGAAGCACAGTCGCGACTCTATAACCGCTCGCGTCGATTTCGTTCAATTCTTTCGCATTTCAAGAGCGTAGCAGTTATATATACGAATAGCGGATAACTATATAGGATGAATACCTATAACGACGCGAGTCCGAACAAAGACACCTATTATTGTGGAGTACTGTCCCATTGTAAAATTCTCGCCAACGTATTCACGTATCCGTACACAGATAGATGGGTATACAGGGAATAATCGTGTGCGTGCATAAAATTTACGGGTGTCGAAGACGCACTGTCGTATAGACACATCGCGGAGCACAACTGAAACCAAGACGCCATGAGGAAACGGAGCTGACCCCCGGGGTGACACAACGCGTTGCATATTTATACCAGGAAACGATCGCTGTTGTCGCTTTGCTCCGATCGCCGATCTACTATAGTAATAATGTATACCTATGGATAATATCTCGACAATAGTGTGTATATCTCGTCGCGCGAGTCCCGCCTCGAACGACTAGTCTGTCTTGGGAAAAGAGAGAGGAGAGACGCGGTTTATAATCTACAATAACGTCTCTATGACAAACGTATCATTATTGTCCAATTATAATGGTATCGAACTCTCACGAGAGTTCGCTTCATGAAAGTCCATTGAATCGAAGTCTCGCAACGAGATACCTATTGGACTTATGTGTACTATTTTACATTCATGTTCTTCTCGCATAACATTTTGAGGAACTTATGCGCTATTTTAAATATTTATACATTTTTTTTTTTTTTTTATCTCAACGACGGAATTGAATTTCGAGAAAAAATTTTATAGGTATTTCGAGGATTTATTTTGAAAAGAATCTTAAGATATTAGAAAATATTGTCATTTAAGCACCGCGAAAATTTCGTCGAATAACAAATTAAATAACAATATTATTATATATTGAAAATTCATTTACTCATCGTATAACATGTCAGGTTCGAGTTTCTTGCAATTAATGTCTACGGTGGTACAAGAGCCCGTTATGCGTTGCTCCTCCTATCGATGACGTTTCACGTCGCAAGGATGATCCACGAACGCGGAAGCCATTAGCCATATGGCACGCGTTTGCAGCGATAGAATTCATTCCGACACGTGCATTACATCCCGACTCGTGTCAGTCGTTCTCTCGCATCGCAGAACCATCGCGAGGCAAAAGTCCTTCAAGACGAAGGTATAATAAAACCCTTACAAACGAAACCACCAAAGTCTCGAGCGTCTCGTTCAATCCCTCTTCGCGATATTTTTTACAGGGCTAACAGAAAATAATCGACAAACCGGGCGCGCGAGGCCCTCAAGAAGCTCACCGAAGGTAATAACAAATGTTCCTCTATTAATCCGCGTCTCAATTAATTATCTCTGAAAATCGCGTAGGGGGTGAGGGTGGGTGGGGTTTTAGCGAAACATAAGCGCCGCACGCTTCTCCGTCGCGTCCGCAGAAGCGTAGAGGAGTAGTAATTGGGCTCGAAACCCGCGAACGATACAGACGGCGAGAGAGAAAGAGAAAGAGAGAGAGAGAGGAGAGAGAGAGAAAGCGAGAGAGTTTGTCGGGTCTCGCGCGGTGTCGAAATCTTGCACCGGTGGCTTCTCCTCCATCTCTCTGTCTCTTCTCTTCGCTATCGTTTCTCCCGACTCCAACCGCGTCGTTTGGTTCGCGGTCCGTGAGCGCCAATTTGCGAACGCGAAACCCTCGCGAAAACGAGGGGCCACGCGCTCATAATGGTATAGAGTTTCACGAAGGGTATAGCGTAACCGCGCGTCGAGCCCGGCGAGAGAGAAATGAGTGGATTTTCCCCGCTCGGTGATAGCCGGCAAGGATTCGGAGCTTTCCGCTCGTTCACTCTATTTTCTCTCGTAGATTTTTAATACTCCTCGTTTCAGTTGTTACGAACTTTTTCGTCGGGTATATTAAACAAAAGGTATTGAGTCTAATCGGAGGAGCGCGAATAAATTATGAACACCGATGAAAATCGCAACGATGCAACGTCGACAAAAAGCCCCCTTCCGGTACATCGAAACCATCGCATGTAAAATAAGACAAAGTATGTTGAAGATCCTGTCGGGAATTCTGGGTAGCAGACTTCTCTTCTTCCGCGATGGAACTTGCGCGCGAGCACCCATCAGTGTGAAAGAAAATAATAATAATAAAAGAAAGGAAAGAAACAAAAAGCAAAAGAAACGAAAAAAAAAAAAAAGAAGGCGCTATTAATCGTGACAGGTTGATGTACGAGCCGTGAGCGAACGGACCTCGGCGAATGAATTCGACCCTCGGTCTCTCGGACGCGCGCGCGAGCTTCTCTACTGCGCTCGAATGCGTTCTGGATAGCGTGGAAGAGAAACCCGAAGACTGGAGGCTCTTCGGCGATGAATATAAGAAGGAAGAAGCGTAGAGAGAGTGCAGTCGAGAGAGTACCCGATGTATCTCGCTACTTGTACTTACGTGTTATATATATATATATATATCACCGAGCTAAAGTATTGCATACATACCGTGTTCTATATATTCTTTCTCAGCTATTTTTTTTTTCTTTCGCATCAATCTATTCTGTCTTTCGTATTTACGCGGTAATCCGCAGTCGATCCGCGTTTTATCGACAATGGGGGAACGAAGCGTCTCTACCGCAAGTATTAAAAGCCTTCTCTTCCAACCCTTTTCTTCGTGTCGCGTAGAGAGGATAGAAGGCGAGAGAGTAGAAGAAGAAGGGGTTTGGTAGGCTTCGTCGACATCGTCGTAGTCCCGGGGGATTCACCCTATCATCGCTACACTCTCGTTCCTTCCCCGGGGAGACAATGACGATGCCCCCGGACCACTATATACCACTGTACACTACATCGCGATCACACTACGGATCTCAATCGCTCGCAAAAAAAATCTCATTTATCCATTGTGTGCAACCGCGTTAGTTGGATGTAGCCGCGATTCTTACTTCCTCACTCTCTTCTTCACTTTTGTATGTGTGTATTTTTTTTTTCTCGTTCTTCTTCATTCGTCGATGTATCTCGCTGCACCCCTCTCGAGTAACTATGGTCTTTCTACTGTACTATTCGAGTATTCACGCTGTAAGAGACTATACGCGTACAACAGAGACCGCACAGGGGCGCCCCCCCTTTATATTTCCCCCGATGGATTCTCTCTCCACCTCTTCTGGTCTCTTCGTCCTTTTTTTTTTTTTTTCTTCTTCTCGAACGCGCGCTCACCGCGTCGAGAGAGTCCTGCGGATGCTGTGGCTCGTGCCTCTCGCGTCCTCCTCCCCATCGGCACCCGGTCGACCTTGCAAGACGTGTTTATTAAGACTCTTTCCTGCTGCCGTATTCGTTTTTTTTTTTTTTTTTTGGGAAGCTTCCTCTCGTCACTTTTTTTTTTCGTGCGTGAGGCTTCGACGGCAAAGACTGGGGAGCGGGGGGATTCCCCTGGTGCAGTATACACCGCAACGCGGAAATGCTGATGTGTTACAGAGACGCGTATACCTGTGGGCCGCACGTGAAAACCATCATCACACCGGCGATATTCGCTACGAGGGATCGAGGACCCGTGATGCGTGTATCACCGGTTTCGCTTCTATGATCGAGAAGAATAAAGATTTTTTTATATTTTTTTGGGTTTCCCTTTCTCTTGTAGGAAGATCGCTGATTCTTATTCTTTGGGATAACATTGAATGATCACCTGTGAAACATGCTGATTTAACCCTTGGATAGGGTATAACGACAGTCCCCTCTTGAACTATCACTCATGTGTCCAAACAAAATAACAGCATTATCGCAGTGACGTGGAAACATTGAGGATATTATCAAATAAAAAAGAAAAGATTAAGTTCGACTAAAGTTGTTGCATATGCTGATACTCCGTATTATACTGTTGCCAAAAGGATAGAGCCAAATGTAGATTGGTGTTTTTAAATTTTTATTATCGTACAAATCAACTTGAATTTTCGCATCGCGAAAAAATGTTTAGTTTAAAAAAAAAAATTCATCAGCTCTTGGCAATAACATTTTTATCTTAGATATGTCGGCCGGATATTTCTTGGAACATATAATTAATTAAATGATTGAAAATGTAAAAAATTTAATTTTTCAATATTCGTTTGGAAGTAAAACGTTGCAAATTTGAATGCATTTTCGGCAGCCCCTGGACTTGTAAATTTTTGTCTTTAATAACACGATTTACAGATCAAAATTAGTACGATGATCGTAATTGATGTTTGAACGGAAGGTAACGTCAAATCGATTGTTATTTAGATATCGAAAATAACGAGCGCTGAATCTTAAAAATCACGAAATCCTAACATAAGTTATTCTGTTTGTTTTTTTTTTATTCATGCTACTCATCTCAAAGTCGCGTTTAGTGAAGGCGGATGTGACGCGCGGGCGTGCAGCACTCGTCGGCTATATCTCCACCGGCTGCTGCGGCGAGACGGGGGTGCGAACAAATTCGAGAGCACTCGTTCGTTCATTCGGCGTGGTGAGTATATACGCTCTCTAATATCCCTTCCTCTCGCTCTCTTGCTCGCTCGCTCGACGAGAGAAACGCCGCAGGGACGCGAATGAACGGATTAAGGGATGATCCTTTGCCGCGGGAGGGTGCCCTGTCGACGGCTCTAATAGGATTGACGATTAACGTTCGCTCCGCGTTCTACACCGCTGTTATACACCAACCGTGGAAATACGTATAGATACCGGTTGCACCGCGAGCTTCCAGCCGAAGTGGGCCGGGGATTTCGTGTGTCGCGCGACCGCTCTCACGAAACGCTCTCTCGTTGCACATACAGCAACGTAATTCTCCGTACCAACTCAACGTGCTTCTACGATTGTGAATCAGCCACGCGTGCTTTACCGCGCTTACAGCTCCGCTAATACTTCGCCGTGTATATATAGCGGAAATAACTTCGTACTCAATGAACACGAAACACCCACCATTATCGAACATCGAATTGATGCTTTATGAGCTTTTATTATTTTCTGTGTTCTATTATGTCGTTGCTTTTCGCATAAATTCGAAACCTACAGTTCAAATTATACTTTCGTCTTTTTACCGAAAAATTTTGGGGGTCTATAGTATTATTATTATTATTTATCTTCACATTACACGTTCTGATTGATTCATAAAACAGAGGACCTCCATTAGACGTTCAGTCTCAATGAAGTCGATTTATCTTAGTTTTTAATTTCAATTAACATTCTCGAATTATGTAATGTCTCGAACGACGTAATAACGTACGTCACGGCCGTTATTAATGAGAAATCGGTAACCCACATATTAATGCATGAATTAATTTGTGCTTTTTAAAATTTTTAGGTTTTTCACACACGGCAAATATCGATGTATCGTATCGTTTGATAAATTTCTCATGTAATATTAAATACAAAATTATTTACTTATTGACAGAAGATGTACAGAAAAATTCATTTCGACATCTTCTACACCCCTTTCAGTCAAATTTCCGATCGAAAAAAAAAATTCAAGTTCGAACTTAAGTTTACACGTTTTCGCGACGATAAATCGTTCCTTAGCGTAATTCATGCTGATCCGGTGAAAAAAAAAAGATACTTGAAATCATATGTTCCGAGCTTAGAGTTGTTAAGCTTCTCTTTCAATACGCCGGTAGAGATTGTTGGCATGAGTATAGTGGTGCCGAAATATCGAGGGTATGCATATCCCTGACGACCGGAGTGAGAGAGAGAGAGAGTGAGCGGTTTCTCGCATGTGCATTGTCTTCGTCACGGGTGATTTTGGCCGGTCCTCGTGGGCCGTCCCGCTGATTAATGCTCGTGTAATTCATTGCTCAGGACGTTAAAGGTATAATCTTCGGTGCCTAACTGCTTCCGCGCGTAGCTTTTCGGTCGGTGCGTATATAGAGAGCGGCGCGCAACCCCGGGACAAGGTTCTCTCGTCGTTCCTCTCGCACGAAGTATCGGTTACCCCGGCGCGTTTGTAATGCCGCAGCAGGTATAAATACGAACTGACGCTCCGCGTGTATATCGTCGCGCGCATACGAAAGTCGCGGTCGGGGCTGTGGGGATAGAAACTTTATACACGCAAACAACGCACTAGGCGCATCGCACTGCTGACCGAAGGTTTTGTTTCTCACGAGAGGGGGGAACGGTATCGTCGAGGGTACGCAACGTTATACACCATTGTTTGCACATAGGATGAAGTAATTACCTTTCGGTTCGGACCGAAGAAACGAGGGATGATTTTTTTTTTTTTTTTTTTTCGTACCATCTTTTATCTTTTGGCCTCTCGTCACCCGGTACGCCTTTCGCTTCGGTCTATCAACGGCTATATTCTAGTTAGGTTCGCGCTACTGCGAGAGAGAACAAGAACAATACGAAAAAATTTTAAGTTTTAGTAAAAAAAAAAAAAATGTTTAATAGATTCGGTCGCTTTTTTGGTTATTGCAATATCTAAAAGATTTTTCGTTAAAGCCGAACGACTGTGAAGGGTTTTTCAAAGTTTCTGAAGATGATTACCGCCGGTTTATAGGAGAATAAGCGTTCACAGAGCTGCACCATATACTGCAAGAGTTTCGACGTGGTCATCGCCGCGCCGTCCCGTGGACGAGCGGCTTCTCTATTCACGTTCACGGCGGACCCGGGCGCTAGAGCCTATCCTCGCTGGCCGGTGTTCGCTCGGCCCTTTCACGGATATCGGGTTGCCCATTAGCGTGTGCGGCAAGAGGCTGTCCAGTAATTACGGCTTAATTAATCTTCCGGGGTTCATCTAGCCTGCGCGCGAGCCGCACTGATCACCGCGGGCTCGAGAGCTCAAAGAACCCTGAATTCGACGACTCCACGCGGCTCGCTCCCTCCTCTTTGGTCTGCCATATCAGATATGTTATAGCTATGATAACGACCAGTGGCTCGATGACCCCACCGTTTCCAAAATTTGAATTCTCTGCCAGCGCGGTACTCGTTAAATCTTCGCAGCTTTCAATGCTTGCGCTTTCGACATTGTGTCCTACGCGCGAACGCATTTCTCTTTGATAATTCACCGATTTTCTCTTTGATAATTCACCGATTTTCTCGAAAATATTCGAGAACACGTCTAGCAGGATATCTCGATTTCGATGCCAAATACATCGAAGCACAGCGGTATTTGGTTTGATAATACTTATATTCGCGCCTCTCGTCAGGAAATATCCCGATATTGGACAATTGAATGTTACAATCTGAGAAAAAATGATGAGCTGGAAAAGCCAATGGCGAATTGGAACGATCAATTTTTTTATCTGTTCCAAGTAAGTAATTAGTTCTCCGAACTTTTTTTTCATTATTGCCGCCGTTATCGTGTAGCGATGGAATAACGTGGATGTACAATATTGTAAATCGATCCTTTAAGAAGGGTTTCGATAATATCAGATGAAAAGACGTGTTTCATTCATTCTTATCGGTAAAAAAAAATGTCTTATTGAAAATTTCATGTGATTGATTGTTCGTATCGGTGTTCCGATTGTGTAAAAAAAATGCGCAGATTCGAACATAACAACGTATTGATGAAATGTGTAATGAAAAAAAAAGTAAATGTCGTTAAATTTTCAATGAAATGCGATATCTTCCCATAGTACATTATCGACTTGAAATTGACTGACAACAACTAAAGTCGTAAAATTTGGCACGTCATGAAACGATTTTTCAACGTCCTTAAACAAGACAATGAAAAATTCAATACAAGAGAATAAATAATTAATCATAAGATAATAAAGTTAAAAGTCATACAGTCAAATCTGATAATGAAACCCATTCTACATCTGTGCGGAACCGGGAGGCTGTAGTGTAGCGGCCGTTCCCCTTTTCGTCATTCTCCCCTTTCGCTACCGGCGAAAAGAGGCGCACACACAGGACAGCGGTGGGTACAGGTGAACAGGTAGATGACAGACAACTGTATCCGCTTACCCGGGCGTATAACGGGGTTGAGAGAGTTGATGCTGCTCCCGTTGTTGCTGGGGGAGAACACCTATAATATCCCTTCGTGTCCGACGAATGCACGCGATTAAGGTGATACACAAGCCAAAGAAAGGGGTTTTAGCCACGTGGCGACGAGCCAAAGAGATACAAACGCATATTACTCTCTCTCGGTATTTAGTCAATCGATACTCGTAGCCATACTATGAAAATTATCGAGACGAATCTCGAATCTCCGAGGTGAGATAAAGCGTCTCGACGTTCGTTCGTGCAACTCGACACCCGTGGTCCCGAGTACTTACACTCGCGACACGCACGCACAGCGCAATCGCGATGCCTATGCAGCTGCATTATCGTGGACCACACCGTCTGCGCTATATATTGTAATACATATAACCCGTATAATAACACAGCATCAGCTACCGTATCGAATGATGTGCAGTAAACATCCGCCAGTTCGCGAGTCCCCGCGTGTTACTTTGTATAAACGATATCGTCGGAACCTTAATCACGATCGGGCAACTCAGCTAAGAAGAGAACCTCAGAGAAATGAGTCCGGGAGATTACCGGAGCATCTCGCTTACGAGAGGAATGTGCATGCATCGACGAGAAGAATTTAATACCCGCCGTATCGATTTGCGATCTTTTGCATACATATGCAATTTCATATTGGCTGATCGATACTTTCCTGGATAAAGCATTAAAGTACACTTGCGTCTTGCACCGCGATTCTTTGGGATATTTTAACGAGCCATCGCCAACTGTCCATATAGAGATTTTATAATATTCATTTTGTCGAGATAACCACACTGTGTCTCTCTTGTGGCTTAATGATCGCTCGTTTCTCTCATTAACGACGGCAAAATTCAACACCGCGGGTATATACGCTCGGTCGGTACAAAATTGATCACGATGCAAATTACAGACGGTGCAACGCGCGCGAATAAGGATCTATATTATAGTGGATCGGAGTATGTGCGGTATGTGTGCACACGTAACGCTCGAGGCAACCGAAGAACTACCCCTGCAGTCGCTGTAATGCGCGTTGGGAATGTAACGATCGATTCGATCGTGTGCGACGATGAGTTACGATATTTATTCAACTATCAACGGTACGCCGAGTCCCTTTTGCAGGCGGATAGCGTATTTCCGCTATTCTTCAGTTGTTTTTTTTTTTTTTTTTTTTCAATTTATTTATTCTCACTTATTCGTTGTGCTTATAAATGACAGAGGTGCGGGGATAACTATGACGAGAAAAAGAGTAGGAAGGATGACGAGATGAGATCGAAGGTGATGCTTGCGCGAAGGGGGTGTCGACCGATCTAACGATGCCCCTACATGGAATACACGGGGAATAGAACGAACGATGTTGTTGGTGAACATATACTCGTTTCGTTTGTACTCCCTACGTTTGGCGTCGGGTATACCATCAACAACACGACGCCCCGAGCGACGTTCAATGACGCAAGAATACCCGTTGACTGTAACTATCAACTTCTCTTTTCTATCTTCTACGCGCTCTCTCTCTGTCTCTCTCTTTCTCTCTCAAGCTTCGTCTAATCATCCTCAATCATAATCACGCGCCTTGCGCGCCACCAGCGGCATCGAGTCACGGCGTCATCGTTGTTAGAGCTTAGCACACACGATTCACGACAAATTATTGTTTATCGTCAAATTCGAACTCTCCTTTCGGTACGTTGCTTTATATCAACGAATTCGACGATGGAAACTTACGGACTCGTTGAAAAATATAATTTCCTAACTGCGTCTATATATAGCGTTAATTTGTATGCGGATTATACATTTATTGGGTAATAGGGTTTTTCGAAAAATTTATTATTAATGACGCATAGGAGCCTTCAAACGAATTTGGAAATACATATAATCATAGACGGAGTTCCGATGATTGATTTTTAAAAAATTAAAAATCCCGACGGAAAATTAAGTGTATTAGAGAAATCATAGAAATATTAATATAAGTATACGAATAATTATTTCTCATTTCTATATTTCTTGTTAAAATAATTTGTGTAATAGATTTTTTCGTAGCGAATTTTTTATTTTTCATACAATTATTTTTTCGAGATAAACCTGTGAGATAAAATTCTTAACTAAACTTTTTGAAATTTTACCAAAATCTCTGATTCTACGAGACAAAAATGGTTCGCGTGACGTTGAAAACCTCATGAAAAAAAAATAAATAAATAAAAGAAAACACCAAAAAACCTGTTAATTTTCAGTAGTATAGACACAACGATCTTTAACGCGGTCTCTGTACAGTCTACGGACACCCAGCTACGCAGAAAATTTCGAATTTCGGAACGTACGAACCGGGTAGAGTGGTTAAACCGAGCGCGAGCTCGCGGGGGCGGTAGGGAATGGGTTTTTAATCAGTGCATTCCGGACAATGGTAAGCCCCGGGGGTTCCAACCCCCGAACTCCCACAACGAACTCGAATTTCAGACTCGCCGTGGGTTGCTTCTCTTCGCTTCTGCTTGCCCGCTATACTATTCTACGCTCCCACTACGACGTGAAAAGAAAACCTCACTGCCTTCTTCATCCCCGGCGTGCGTGTATCTGTATCCGCACGCGTTTTCGTCGTATCCTTTCCACATTTTGTTCTCTCTTTCTCTCTCTCTCTCTCGTCGTTGCCTTTGCCCGTTTGGACTTTTGCCGTAGTGTCGGTGGCGGGTTACGTTTTAGACCGACGCGCCGTTGTACTGCACCGGGACGTGCGCTAATTCGAACGGAGGACAAAAAAAAAGTACTATCCGGTGTCGCGCGGGGGATTATTACGAGCGCTCGTGCGCGCGTACTACGAGAATCAGAGAGGCGAATATGAACGCAAACGCGAGAGGAAATGCGAGAGAACGTAGCCTTGGGGGCATCGAGGGTACGCGTTAGACCTATACGTTGTACAGCAAATCGCACAAGGGTTGTAGTGTTGTACATGCTATGCATATATGTACAGAGAGACGAATAGAGGGTGGATCAACGCGAATTGGCGACGCAATCGCCGTACTTTTATACGCTTACGTATATCCGTGTGCGCGTATGCGTGTATGCGGTTGAAAGTGAAACCACAGTGCAATCGCGGTAGTACGCGAAACGCAAACGGCCATATGTCACAGAGGCCTAACATTAGCGAGGCGGAGCGTCAATCGAGGGGAAAGCACTGTACGAGGATGAATCCCCTGTTACCAACGGCAATGAAAGATCCATGGGTTTTTTTTGCCTCGTTGAGTTTGACGAGTCGAGATTTTTTGTTTCACCGATTCGCAAGAATTGGCCAACAAAAAAAATCATTTTCGGTAATAAAAATTATTTTAGAACAGATATTATGTAATCTCAACTGTTACTTTATGGCTAAATTTCGTTCGTAATTCATATTATTAATTCGTTTAACTGAATAACATTTTTTTTAAATAATAAAAAATTATTCGCATTAAATGATAATAGTATTACTATTTAATTAGTTGTTATATAATTTAAATAATTTTTATTTCAATATTTGATTACTAAATAATTTTTTTTTGATACGTAGATAAATACATTTTTTTATTTAAACAAATTTATTTAATGAAAAAGTATGTCTGGCTGTGATTAGACCTCTTAGTAATATAATCTGAGACTCTTCATCGTGACGCACACGGCTGGGCGTTACGAAGATAGCCGGATGCTTCTGGATAGACGCGTGCCGTTTTATCGCACTCTTATCATCTCGTCTACAGAAGGGCCTCTTTCCTTGAAGAGTCTTCGCTCTCTTCAAGCGCCTAAGGCAATCTTCTCACGTCGCAATAATTCACCAATTATCGTAGCGCCGCGAGTACCACTCGAGATAATAACAGTGTAAGTAACCAATACAGCCGCGCAGCTGGTTGCGCGCATATACCCGTTCGAATATTTTCGGACATCTGCGATCAACAGACACGCTGTGTATGGATCGAAATCGGGTATTAAGATTATGCCGCCCGTGCAGATGGATGTAATTTTTGAACGTTTAAAATTTTAACACTGCTACGCAATTTCCTGCGAATCCGGACGCAGCCGATCAATGGACGTTGTGTGTTTACACGCGCGAGAAAATTTCACGGAAGATCGATGATAATCGAACGTTTTAAACGTTTCAGCCGGTGTTTGATGTAAAACCATTAGCCACTGTGAAAACGTCCAGTTCTCACCCAGTCAACGAATCTCTTTTGCGCTTTCTTCCCGCAGGATCATTAGGAATGTCCATCTTTTCCCCCGGTATACCATAAATTCATTGTGTTCGCGCAAAACGCTAAACGTTTCTCAGGCTTCTCGCTTATTTGCTTTCTCTTTTTCAGGACAAATATACCGAAGAAACGTGTACACGCTGTACAAGCAAAGAAAACATTGAAAATCTGTATTTCAAACGTATTCTTAATCGATTTTTTAAACAGGTGTGCAACATTTTTCTGGATTCAAAATTTCGAAAAATATTATATAAAAAAATTACAATTAAAATAACAATTACTGTTATTATTATTATTATTATCATGTAAATTAAATGTCTTGGGGCCCAAAATTTTACATGTTGTATATATCTCAGCACATACTTCATTTCAATGGGGGAACCAACTGAGTTACCCGAAAACCATTAATTAATCGTAAACAGCAAGGACAGCGGAGAGAGAAAAAGTAGGGGTCAATCTTCTATGGTTCTACGTTAGGTATCTCCTTCCGTGGGAGCAAAGTTCCCATAAACCCGTGAGTTACCCATGAAGCCTCTCTTGCAGGACTCTCCGGGAATCTTGACCCCCGACTAATCGTGTAGGGGACAGGTGATCGGGTGACGACCGTCCATACCAATGCTCCCTTCTACGATCCTAAACTGACCATCGGTGTTTCTTTGCCCCCCGGTCTGCGATCTACCGGCTCGTGATGTGTACACTTAGCTACCAATCTTCTATACCTGCGTGTTTGGATGTGTTCCAAGGGAAGGGGGAGGGGGGCACGATACTGGTCGCATAAGCATTAGGACTTACGTATCAGGGATGTCGAGGGTCCGAACTTTCCCCTATGCAAATCTCACGATTTTCCTCACGTAACCGTTGGGGGGTTCTTCACCAGGACCTGCATACACGCTTTGCTAAGTTCCGCATAGGTAAAAATACGCGGCTAAATCGCGCCGAGCATCCATTATTGGAGACGATCTGATTTATCGTTCGATCCTCCAGGAAAGCCGGTCAAGTATACCCAACGACCGTTCTCTCTTCCCTTTCTCTACGAATAATAATAACTAGCATAAGGTACGATGGACATTCGGGCTGTTTGAAAAATTCGGCCTCGACGACTGGATGAGCTCGTAAAAAGGCCTTCAAGAGTTTCGCGAAAAAAAAAAGAATATCTTCTAAAGGGTTCTTAGGAGAAGAAGAGTGATGCGAGGAATTGGGGTGAAGATGGCGAGGAAAGAAACGAGAAAAGAAAAAAAAATAAAGAAACTCTGGAGCAACAAGTTTAACGCGAAACGATATAAACGAGAGACGAGACGACGAGATGAGTCTCTCTCGCGATCTCTTTGCTAATTATAAACCATTGAGCGAAATGGGCGAAGAACGAGAAGGTTTTTCTGTATATAGTCGAACAAGAGAGAGAGAGAGTATTTTTCATTCTTCTCGAGTTATTACTCCAACCCCCGTTGAATCCGCGAGAGTTCGGGAGTTTTTCGCGTCGTCTCTCTTTTTTTTTCTATCCCTTTTCGTATCTTTCCAACGAGTGTTTCCTATCCTTTATTCTTTCGAGGTTTTGGCTTCGGCCGTCGTCGGGATTGCGAAATTTTTGGAGTCACCCTTCGCCCAGCATCGCGGCAAAGTTTCTTTCTACAAGCGGCCCGGCAGCGATAACGAGAGATAATAAAGCGAAGAAAATTATTAGGGTCGTCCTTTGGTTGTTCCCTTCTATCGTCTCTTTCATGGAGCCGAGCGAAAGGGGTTCGAGAGAGTTGTAAGAGGTGAATATCTCGGTCCAGGAGGGACAACATCGTAGATACGCGGATAGGGCGCGAGAGTGAGTGAGCAGTTCATAAATAAATTAATTAGTAGGACCCGAAACGACTGATAATGTTAAAATAATACTGCGGCTTTGGTAACAATGGCGATCCAGATCCATCCATCGTTCAAGTTCTATTATAGCACTGAAGTTAACTCGCCGAACTAGTTATAGCAAACTACGACGAGGCGGTTCGCGAAACAGCAACAGAGTTCTTCAACTCTCGCTCTTCGCCACAGTTAATTTCGCGGCATTAACGGTCGAAAGAGTGCGAACAAAAGCGTACTCCGGGGAAAAAGCGGCGGCGGAGGAAGAAGCTCAGCGATAAGGGAAAAAGGTAGAGAGAGCTGCTTGGCTAAAGCTCTCTCGGGTAACTCGAAATATGAAGGTTCGCTTCGGGGGATGGTTTTCACCTCTTTCAAAGCCTCGTTGTGTAATATATACCAACGACCTGCTTTACAAAGTATTCCAAGAGATCTTCGGCTAACTATTTTCTTATTGTCGCAAATTCGAAATAGAAAAATTACAAAAAACCGATTTTTTTTTTTTTTCTTCTACTTTCCCCGTTTTCGGACTGATAAATTCGAAATCCGAAGGTTTTTCACGGTGCAACGATATATCGTGTGCGGGGATGATGAAGTCAAATTATAACATAAAGTTCGCGAGAGCGTTCGAAGCCGCGGAGAAAATCACTGACGGAGTCCTCGATTTTATTTTCAACCCCCCCGCCCCAGAGTCGTTTTCCGAGAGTCGAGTTTCGAGGTACAGAAAGTAATTATGGGATGGTTTCCGGTAATCATATCTGGAGCGCATTGAATGAACGCATTGTTCAGCCACCCCTTCACCGATACACTTATACCATTGGCCGTTGAAGCCGTGGGGATGTACACGGAGTGATACTGTGCGTGTGCTCTTTACTATGTATACATATGTGACGGTGGGTGATATCTAATACATATGTAATACCACAGAGAGAGTCGCCACAGGATGACGACTCCTCTACAGTCTAAACACCCCGTGTAACGTACATAGAGTGTGGCAACCACCATACTATTACATCCCGTACACCCTCCCGATGAAACGATGCTATAGAGTGAGCGAAATATCGAGTATGAGAGTTGTGGTTACGCGGGTGAATTCTGTAGCCCTTAAACTCGCAATGGGACGTCCGCCCCTGTGGTGCGGCACGATCTAACCTCGTAGCTCTACGCAGTTATTCGGAGTTCGGATATGTACTGAACTTTTTCACTCTGCCTCGGGCTCACCGAATTTTTTTTCGACTTTCAGGGGCACGCGCCTCATCGCCCACCCTCACCAAACGGATTACACGAGTTCTTTATGCATTATTGCACGCGATTCGGGGAGACTGTTGAAACTTCGTGATTTTTTTTTTTCTTTCAATAGATCCACTTATACGAATTCTTTGAGTTATACGGTAATAAAACAGTTAATTTTCATAGTTTTCGTATAATTTGTAAAAAAATTTGGCAAAAGTATTAAATTCATCGAAATAAAAGTTGTGTTTTGATATCAAATTTGTACACCGTATAAATTATTTACTATAATAATAATAATAATAATAATAATAATAATAATAATAATAATAATAATAATAATAATAATAATAATAATAATAATTTATTTATTCATGATTCAAAAAATTTATAAATTTGAAATATTTCAATTAATATATAAAAAATTGAAAACTTTGTTTTTTTTAATAGAATTTTTATCTGCTTCTATTTTCTTTTTTTCGGGTAGTGAAGAAGAAGTTGAGACATTGGAAAAGTGTTCTATATCGAGCAGATAGCGTATTATAGATAGAATAGCTCGAGAATAGAGAAGAGAAGAATTCTTCATCCGGTGGTGTGATTCGGTAGCCTTAAGGCGTCCGTAAACTAAATCTGACCCTCGACGTCAACGCTGACTTTTAACGGGCGGTTCAGTCAAAGGCCGAATTATTGACTCTGGTTCAAGAGTCTCTCGTAAGACAGTGCGTCGGAAACGGGGAGGAAGAGGGGCAGATATATAATAGATGAACGAGTGCCAGCGAATCCTTCGCTAGCGTACGTTCCGCGACGCCGACGGAGCGAGGAGATCCCTCTACGTACGTCGAATCACTCGCATACCTAAGTTCGCCTGTACTCCAACCCCCGTCCCCTTCCACTCTGTCTTATCGTTGTTTTTGTCACGACGGATGCTATAATTGCTCGAAGCTTGCGCGGCGTCTAAGCACTCGCTGATAGGATCGTAAATTGTAATTTGCAGTCGCGAAAAAAATATATATTTAAAACCAAATGCCTCATTTTTCAACGTTTATTCTTAAAAATAGCGATAATATGTTTTCTCGGTTTTTACAAAAATAAAAAAAGGTCAACAGTCCAAATTAAGTGTATTGTTAAAAAAGGCATAACGTGGCTGTAAAGGGTTCGATACAAAATTAGGCAAAAAAATCAATCAGTAGATGGCTCCATACGAAATTTTGTTAAAATTCGTTACTCGTCTTACAAATAAATAGTTCGAAATATATCGATAGAAATATTTAAAAAATCACATCGAAAAATACCGATGAGTCTATCCATCGATTTAAGAAAGAATAAAATAATTGTTTGCCATCATAACTGTAAAAAAAAAAAACTTAACTGCTGTTCGTACTTTGGTTCAATGATTCCGCGATGATACGAATAAATATCGAAATACAATGAACAGAAATAAAAAAAAAAAAAAAAAACGAACATCGAAAAATACCTGTCCATCGATAAAAAAAGGAATTCAATAAAAAAAAAATTTGTAACCGACGGAGACCTAAAAAAAAATTATCGACAGGTTTTACTGTATTGGTTGAATGATTCTATATGTTTGAGTTCGTTGCTGTAACGCTGTAGGGTGCAAACGCGCGGAGCGAGTGCAAAGAGCAGGGGCACAAAGACGAGAGACCCCGAGACAGGGTGCAGGGGTGCAGGGCTGCGACCCGACTGACCCTGGCTCGGTGGCCGAAGCGCCTCCGGAGCCCTCGTTGCCCCTACTACTTCACCGTGCGCGCACGAGCGCCACGTACGGAACCCCCTCCCCGTTCCTCGGCGATATTACCCGGTCTCTCTTGCTCCCGCGGCGAGTTCACGCGAAGCTCGGTGAGCTATAGCTGGAATCACCCCGCTCTCTGTGCAACCCGCAAGCTCACCCTCAACCCTCACCCTTAGCCTCCGGTATAGCTACGAAGCCAGCGGGGATGTCGAGGAAAAGGAAGGCGGACCGTCCCATTTTTCGCGCCCCACTTGACTCGCCTACCCCATTGGCTGGCAACGTCCTCGCTGCCTCTGACCTCTCTTCTTCCCTTCTACCTGCACCCACGCGCCACGGCGCCTCTCTTACATATATATATACATATATATCACAAATTCTCTATCTACTACCCCCGAACTGTCACGTTCTATCGGCAATCTCGTCGTTCCGCACTCTCGGTTCGCTCTAATCTTGTCTTTTAGAGATCAAACAATGTTTGTTTAACAATGTGTGAAAATTTATCAAACTATTTTATTTTTTTTTTCATTAAATTTTGTTTCTACTTTAAATTTATATAAATCGAAAAAAACAAAAAATACTTCGAAAAAATGGTACCTTTTTTAATGATATTCATTCAAATCTGTAGATGAAAAGTCTATTATCAGCAGGTAAAGAAATCTCGAGATTTTTCGAAGGAAATAAAAGTTTGGTGGGGTGAGACGTTAAAAAAAAACTGGCTGTGAGTGAGTGAGTGAGTGGGAGGTCGAAGAGCGCCAAGTGCTGGTACACCCCGAGCATAGAGTTAAAAAAAAAACGGACGAAGAGAAAATAGAAAAAAATAGGATAATAAGAAGAAAAAAAAAAAACGCCGCGTGCATACCAGCCGTCGTCTTCGTCGTGAATGTTGTCGTCTTCGTTCGCGATCCAGGAAGGGTAGGGTATGCCCGTAGCCAATGAGAGTAGCACCGGGGCGCGCCCCGGTCTCGACCCAACCCTCGGTAGTCATGGTTACTTGGGAATCCGCGAGAGACCCCGCGAGGCCGTAGGCCGACGTGGAGGGAGGGAGAGCCAGGTCGGTGTCAGGGGTCGCCTCAGTCGGCAGTCGGTCTCTGGTCGGCCCGAAGTATAGTCGCGCGGTCCGTCGAGGAGTCGGAATATACTACGCTATACTATACTATAATATACTCACTCAACACGCTCGAACCCGCCACTCGTCCTTCTCTCTTACCCCTTCTACTATATCTATACATTCGTACATCACCTAATCACCGTAACCTTATAACTCACCTCGTAAGCTTTCCCGATTACTGCGAGACGGCAACGAAGACGAAATATCCTCGAACTAAATCCACACCGAACAGCAGCGACCAGCTAACCACGTTTCACTATTCAGTTCACGAATACACGCATGTGGATTTGAACAAAAAAAAACGAAAATCTCTCGTTTTCCGTCGAGTCGTTGTCCGCAATCACTACCACACATTAGCCTCAACTTCGTCCACATTTTCCTATCTTTTTTTTCCACTCCTTCTTTGTATTTTGTTTTTTTTTTTTCACTTCACTACGCGAACGTCTTTTTTGTACGTTTTCACGTTCTCGATTCTTCCTCCTCCACTGGTGCCTATAGTCGCCTCCTCTTCTCCACCTCTTTGCTGCGCGGCGATACCTCCTCTTCGCGCCACCGCTGGTGCTGCTCTCCTGCCCGCGCACGCCGTTGCTGCTCCTTCTCTGCTCGCATCGGCCCGCTTACAGTGCCGAGAGACACGAGGGATCTCTCTCGTCTTGTTCGTCGCGCGCGCGAGACAGAACAGACGTAGAACTCGCGTCGTCGCGGTAGTTCGCTAAAACGTTTGCATATATATTTGTATATATGCACAATACGTGTGTCGTAAACGTATAGTATACATCGTGAATAATAATATAACTGAAACAAAACGGCGGGTACGGGCGCGTTAAAAAAACTTGTGTCTCGAGAGTTCTCGAAACAACGTGCTTTGACCCCCTCCCGGTGAAAAAAAAAGTTTGCGATTATTGTGACACGGTACAACCTCTACGGGAAACTTAATCGTTCGCCAAGTGCAGTGCGCGAATCGTCGTGTCGTTATTAATCTTCAACGAACGTCTGTTGCCATAAACATGGATAATATTTGATAGATTATTAATAACCTCGAAAAAAAAGTATATATATCGATAAAAAATCTTAAAGGTTGAAAAAAAAAATAAAAAAATAATCAAACGAGTGTGTGTTATAGCAACGTGCGTCGAATTTATCGGTTCAAAGATCCAATTCGCGTGATGCTGTCGTCACAATCTCGATCGACCTCGTCCCCGGGGTCGTCGAATTTTTTGCCAACGTTATTTGTTATAACGACGAATGAAACTATAGAAAAAAATCGTTAATGGAACAGGTGTCTTCGTCTCAACTAAATATACGTATAATCACGCTGTATAATAAAAAAAAAATACACAATAGAACGATACTCGATTCTCGATACGGTGTATTGTTTACTTGAAAATCGGGTATTTACGAAATTGCGTCACGTGTGTCTCACTTTGATTCATTATCTCGACGATAAAACGCCATTTTCGTTAACGTCTCAGCCACGTTCGACAGATTATATTATCAAAGCCCTATTTATTCGCGAGGGACTTGTTAACATCGATTACAACGATACGAGTGTTTTTCTACGTTTCGTCGAGTGATCAAATCCGTGAACTTATCTCAGTGGTGAAACACCGTAGTGCATCGAAGGATAATACGAACTCAAATTCATTGTTATCGATTAATCGATTGTGATTCGCGTAAAGAAAATTTTTTCGAAAACCGGAAGTAACGGTAGGAATCAACGAAATTGCAAGACGGTGCACCGTCGGTTGAAAAATATTTCGGCCGAGTGCCCGAAAAGGCTGTCAGGGTGGTTCGAGGGGGGTCAGGAGGCGCGGACGCCCTGGCGACTGCCGGGGTCGTTTATCCGCCCGCGACGGCGAGCCTGTTTCCTGGTCGTGTACCAGCGGGGCATCATCACCCGGAGCTCACCAGCACGTTGGAGCTGGGGTTCCCGGCCCGCGGGACCACCGCCTCGATGGCGCTGGTTGCACCGCCGCCCTCGTGGGCACCGCGGGATCCTGGTTCTACCCTCGGCGGCGGCGGTGGACCAGGCGGCGGACCCCTACAAGTATGTCCACCGCCTATGCCGCCCACTCATCTAACCCCATCGGCGACACCCGAGGATATTACGTGCCTCGTACCCGTCGGCGGTGTACTAACCCCGAGGGATCCTCTGCCCCCAAGCACAACACCCGGAAGTCAAGCTAACAGCTCGCAATCCGGTAGTTCACAGACCGACAAATCACCGAACATCGAGTGCGTCGTTTGCGGCGACAAGAGTAGCGGAAAACACTACGGTCAATTTACCTGCGAAGGTGAGAATTTCTTTTTTTTATTTTATTTGAAAATTCTTGAATTCTCAAATTTGCGAAAATTTTTTTATCTTATTGAGGATTAAGTTAATAATTATGGGACTTTTTTTTTTTTTTTTGGAAATTCAAACTTGAGAAATTTTTGTCTGGGTAATTTAACGATACTTCAATTTTAATCTTCCGAATACACAAATATTTTTATGTAAAATGAATATTTATTTGTTTGTGATTATAAGTTTGTTGCGAAAAAAAATAAAAATTTCATTCAAACAGAAAAAACTGCGATCCGTTTACACTCGCGAGAAACTTTTTTTTTTTATTGATAGAGTTTGTATTTTTGGGGAAAATTAAAATTTTATTGAGTCACAAATTAATAGTTATTAATTGTTTTACAAATTCGAACTGAAGGAATTTCGTAGATTTTTTTTGCGCAACAAATAATATTGATATCAGCAGAAAAAAGATTTATTTGCTTGTAATAATGAGCTCTCAGTTCAAACACGGAATAACGAAAGGAGAGTACCTATTACTGAAATATATCGATAAAAACTTTTTGTTTTTCTATCGTTGAAGCAAAATTTTAATTAAGGAAACTATCGTCGAATACGATAAAAAATTATGTACTATCGAAGTGTACTTTCAATCAATCAATTTTTTTACCCATTATTACGCAAAAAATGCAATCCAGTTAAAAGATTTTTCCCCCGACGCTTAAGGAGCTAAAAAAAAAACATAGGCGAAGTTCCCACTATGAATGGAAAACATAATAAAAAGCTCACCTCCGCTCGTCTCGGTCCGACGCTCGCCCGTGTTTCCCGTGAGCGCCACGATCTCCGTACCTATTATTCGCGCGACAGTGGATAGAATAAAAGACCGAATCTTTCGGACGTAATTCGGCATCGACTTTGGGGTTCACCATCGCTGCATTATTAATACGACTCTTGATGAGGGTCGGGGCTTCGCGCAACACGAATTTCTCGTACGCGACGAAAAGGTTTCCACGACCTAACGAAGAGAAATCGTTATTTCTTCCGCGTTAAACGCGGCTATCCCCGACAGTCATAACATCGCGGAGACAGAAACGCACGAAAGAACGCCGGTGAAAGATGAACGAATGCGGAAACGTTCGCGTATCTCGGCTAATCGAAAAATACGAGAATCCCTCGTCGAATCTTCAAACGAGAATTTATATATCCGAATTCGGGTATTATCTCAGCGTCTTATACCTGTGCCCTACACACTCCGCACCCTTCTACGCTCATTCATCACTGATTCGCCTTTTTTTTTTCTCAACTTTCGATCGACGATACGCATTTTTTTTTTTTTTTTTCATCATTCGTTCGTAACTCGTGTTCTCCCAGTGAATGATTTTTTTTTTTCTCAACTTTCGATCGACGACACGATTTTTTTTCATTATTCGTTCGTAACTCGCGTTCTTCCAGTGAATGATTTTTTTTTTTTTTTCTTAACTTTCGATCGACGATACGATTTTTTTTTTTTTTTTTTTTCATTATTCGTTCGTAACTCGTGTTCTCCCAGTGGATGATTTAGTAACACATGTGTAAATGCAGACGGTGTATACATATATACGTCCATAAATCGAAATGAAAGACATATGAAGCCCAATGGAATTCCACTGATTTTCATGAGTCATTCGAGACTCGTCGCAGCGGCGCATCGAAGTCCCGTATATTTACCGACAATCTGGGCCATCCCCCAATCAACTACATCGCGAGAGAGCGAAGGAGAGAAGAGATGTGCATACGTACATAATATGTATATATGCGTATACACGAGTTTGACAAATTGACGATAATTCCCAGTCGTTTGACATCGCTTGACATCAAAATCAATCCGTCCACGTAATAAAGTGATTGCCGACAATCATCAACCACGAGATTATTACGCCAATGAAAGATCGATACAGAACGAAACGAGATCCTCGACCGCATATCATTTTCATTTTTATCAATAAATAAAAAAAAATTAATTAAAAAAAAAAAATTGTCTCGTTCCATTATCGGTTTTCACGGACGATTTACCCACTGCGTAGCGTAGCGATAAATTTATTTTGTAAATTTATATTTAACCGTTTCGCGCGGAGTGAATTCTCGCGATAGAGGTTGAGGGATACAATAATCGGATGAGAA
Source organism: Buathra laborator (assembly GCA_934046635.1). NCBI lineage: Eukaryota > Metazoa > Arthropoda > Insecta > Hymenoptera > Ichneumonidae > Buathra > Buathra laborator. The sequence continues at coordinate 18,912,296 of OW203892.1, forward strand.
AAACTCGTTCGCGGAGTACCATCGAATGCAGACATTTTTTGATTAATGACCTTACCGCTGTCGGGGGGTCTTTGCGCTCTTTCTCTCACGGGCGACGGCACATCAGCTTTTCCGGTGATCGAGCGCGCGAGTGACCGAGTCGAGAAAGAGCCGAATGGGGCTAACGAATAAGCATATAGTTAACGCACACAGTTTCAAACGGTGGGCAACGGCCCGTTTCCAAAACCGGACACCCCTCCGTTTGGTAACGTTTGTGTATAAAATTCGCTCCCCCTTCCCTCCCCCTTCCTTCGTTTTGTTTGCACTCTCCTCGGCATCTTCTTTCTCATTCTCACTCGCGTTCGCATCAACCGTTGTTCCGGCTTCGCTCGCTTCCGCACAGCCGAAAAACTCCGAGCGGCTCTCGGGGGGTTTATGTCCATTATGACAAAACATCGCGATTCGTGGCGGCGTGAGGATAAAAAAAGAAATGGTACTCTGGGCATCGAAGGGGTCACTTCAAAGCTGCCGGTGGTGACCCCTGGGAAAGAAATTTTTGCCGTCCCGTCTCGGGAAACTGGTATCTCGCGCACGTTTCTTCACGCCTCGAGAGACTCGCACCTATTTTATATTATACACATGTGGATATAATATACCGGTACTTTGTAAGGCGTAATATAAAATACCTGTATCACAAGTACACAGATGTTGTGTAATATGTAATATCGGGGATAAGGAAAGCAGAAATAACTATACAAGTTACATGCGCAGTTTAATGGTTATCGCGGCTTTTAAGAGGGTCATTTGTTTCGTGGATTTAACTAGGAAATACATTGATTCTTAGATACAAAATCTTGAGAATCGACTGTATAAGGCATTTAAGGAAAATCGTCAAAAGAAAAAGAAAAAAAATAACGAAATTTTCGGTCCGTTGGAACAGTTTCGAGTAATGAATGCAAAAAACTTCTGTTTTCGGCTAATCGTATCGTAAATTTTTTTTCTCACTATTTTTGTGAGTCTCATTGTGGAAAAAAATGTATGTAACATTTTATTCAATATTTTTATCGAAAAATCTCTAAACCTAAAAAAGAAAAAATATATTTATTTTTCGTTTTATTTATTTATTTAATTAAATTTTAATTATTAATTTATTGGATTTTTCAAATTTTTTTTTAACAAAAAACCAAACATCGAAAAAAAAATGTTCATTATAAAATAAAAAATCGGAAGTTCTTCGCAGCATTTTTCATCGAACCAAAAAAAAAAAGTATACTTTTTCGGAGCGAAACAAATTCTCGAAGCCGTTTTCGTTTCGACAGCTCGTCATACCTCAGATTTACGCTTTATCTCGATCGTAACGCTACAAGTGCACTTTCGAGAAAATCCCTTCGCGATCGTAAAGACTCAACGAAGTACAAGGATTCTCTCCGGGGTGCGTGTCTGCAACCCTCGCATCATTTCCACAGATCCTCGCGTAGTAGTCTTCGGTGAGCGTGTGCGAGAAGACATTAATCTGCCGATTACAGAAAGCCGGGTGCCTCCCATTCCAAGTACCGAGAAGTCCAACACGGTTTCTCGGTTTCTCCGATCCGCCGCCGACCGAGAACGGATATCTCAGGCTCGCGCGCGCGTGGTCATTGCGTAATAGTCGTTCGCGGCTTCTCTCTAACCCTCGTCATCGTCTTTCTAGCTCGGGGCTTTCCCCGTACTCTACGCTTCGGGACCCCTTAAACACGACGACGGCATCACCCTTTTGTCGTAATTCTCTATCTCCCTTGTGTCTTTCTTTCTTTCTTTCTCCCCCCCACCATCCCCACTCGCTTTTCGTACCGCTGCTCACTGCATGCCAACAACCTATACACGTACTATATCGCCTTATCTATCCCCGCTATCGTATTATCCGCGCGCACGGCATGTCGACCATCCCGTCACGGTGGTCACGGCCATTTAACATTTAGCATTATTTTCACGTTCATGGGGTCGTCCAGTCATTGGACTCCCTCTTTGAATCTACAGCGTGAAATTTAATAACACACAGGAACTTCCGATGTTACGTATATATATATATATATATATATATATTTTTTTTATATATGGCATGTAGCTACGTCTTATTACAAGCAATCTGGAGATACAAGAAAAGGTCTTCCAACCTCGATGTATAAATCCTACCGCGGTACAACTTACTAATTTTCGTCTACACACAATGTACACGAAGAATGTCCACCGTCGCGAGAGTTCCGAGGCTCCATTATAGTAATTAGCCGTCGCGATGTCTCTGTAAACCAGTGTTTAAGACGAGATAGCGTTCTCGGCTATATTGTTTGTCGTGAATTACACGCAACAATCGTGTACCCCGGTGTACATGCCACAAGTACCCTTTACATATCCTTCCAGAGCACATAATATCATGTGCTTTTGATTCTTAACTCTTTGAGTTTCCGATGGAAATTGTAAATTAATGACGAATTTTTTTTTTTTTTTTTCTCGCTTTGGTAGTTATATCGCGTGACTACAGCCGAAAGTATCTTATAATATTAAAATAACGCCCTTTTGAATTTCATTCGCGGATTTTTTTTTTTTTTTTTTTCGTCTTTTTATTTTTTGAATTTTCGTCGGGGTTGTAAATTTTAACGGTGTTTTGCATTTTGTCTCTCGGTTTTGTACTAAAGGGGTTGTTATTATGGCCTCAAGGGATGGAACAAGACTCTCTCTACCCCACGATCGACTCATCCTTTTCCCTCTCACGAAGTCTTAACTCAGTGTAACTATTGTCCCTCCTTCTCGCTCCCTCCCTCTCTCTCTCTCTCTCCGTCGCGTTGCGGAAATTCAATTCTACCATTGCGGTCTCGGAGATATGTTTCGCGAGCGCCAAAGCGTAAGGGGCTTCCCCCTCCCGAGGTGGGATTCTCTTCCTCTCACCCTTCGTTCGGCGAGAGTCTTACGCTTACTTACGGACTTAACTGTTTCGTTCGTCTTGCAACCCCCGTGCGGTGCCGGAGAACAACGACGAGAAGAAGCCAAACATCCTGCTGGATAGAACAAGAAGAATATGAAGAAAAAGAAGAAGCAGCAACAGAGCTCTGTTGCCCACCCCGCGCGGGCTAATCGCTCTAATGAGATCATATTATATTATTCCGTTTCGGCTAATCTTTATTAATCTCATTTCTACGGCTGTGCGTATATGTCTCTTCGGCTTTGTTCATCTTTCTTATTCCCATCTGCGTGTTCAACAATCATCGTATATATATATATATATGTTGAATATAAAGGCTTTGTAGGGAAGCTAACGACTCTTTTGGGATCGAATAAACCTGAAACGAGGTCGTCAAAGATTTTTTTTTAACTTACCTTTCTCTATGGAAAATCAAACAAATTTCTTTGCGAGAGTTTGCACGCAGCTTCACGGATCTTTTGAGATAGAAAAAAAAAATAGTCGGCTCGACCCGAGCAGGAAGCTCACGAGACCGCGGACACTGACTCCTAAGTCCCCTCCCCTCGATCTCCTGTTTTACCACACTCTCTCGACTCTCTTGTGCGTATATATATGTACCGAAGCATACAAAAGCGAAGATGCTAGATGGTTGCTTCGCGTACACACCTGTGTACACAGAGGAGCATCGGCACACCTATGCTACCCTATTTATATATACATATATACCTACTTCTATGCAGTATTAAACAGAAACAGAAGGAGGATAGGTAGGTATACTTATGCGCGAGGCGTAGAATTACCCGGCGCGACTTACCCGGACGCATCCTCTGTGACCAATTATCCCGCTAACGAAGGCCGAGAACGCGGGCGCACGCCGACGTTCTCGCTGGTCCCCCACCCCCTTCTTCCTCCTCCCTTCGTCTGGTATGGCTGCGTTCACCAGTTAGCAGAATAGTCCTTCCTGCACTCGAAGCTGTCTGTACGGGTGGTGCACGTAGATAGAAACACGCCGGTTGCTAACGCTAATTAATTATAACAATGTCGTTAATTTTACGCGGCCGAGTCGAAACGTTACTGACCGCTCGCTTCGATGCTTATACATTCCCCTATAGACCCTAAGCAACTAACACCGTCTTCATCTACTCTCTATGCCTCTATCTTTATGCAACAAGAACTCAGCTATATCATTATGCACCTTGACCACAAGATCTCCGGGGATCACCTTCCGGTTGAAACGGAAGAGCTAATTTTCGTTATTAATTCATCGTTCCTCCGCAGCGGAGGACAGAACGAGAGTTCGTTGTCACGTGCAACTCATTTACTAATTGCACTGATTCTTTATACCCGATTAAGATTTGTTAATTATTTATTTCTAAACGTTACTTACGAATACCGTGATGATGAGCATTCATAAGACGATAACTTTTTTGGAGAAAATATTTGGATCGATTGATTTTTTTCTGCCTTTTTGGATATTTTTTAAACGATTCTTCAGCATTTTTTCAATTTAAAATCTCGTTTTTTACGGTTCAAAAGCAACTTCCGGCGAAAAGTCGTTTTTTCTTACTATCACCAATCTCATGCTAAGTAATTATGTTTTGATTATATAAAAAATATCCGCGTCCAAATATTAAAGATTGTATGAGAAGTTCCATTTTTTACGATCGATATTTTTTTTTTTTTTTTCCGGTAAAGAAAATATACCTTTTAATTTGAAAATATAATTTTTAATTTGGAAATATAATTTTTAATTTGAATTTTTCGAGCGCCTTAAATAACATCGTAAAAAGTTATACTGGAGCCAAAAAAAGATCGTAACGATTTAAAATTGTGTTGCGTCGAGCGCGCGTGCTTACCAATGAAAATTCAATGCCAGGAAGAAGAATCTACTCTCTACGCGAGAGTTTCTATGGCAATCTAAAAGTATAAACAGACGTATTACCCGCGTATGCACGGTTGCAACTCACCGCGAGAGTTGGACCAGCAACAGCAGCGGCAACAGCCCGCACAGGTCCCCATACAGTTCGCCCGATTAAGCGCCGCAGATTCTCTCGTCGTCCGCAACGCTCACTGTGCTCTCCTGCTATACATACCTTTTACATATATACAATACACAAATACGATTCGTGTGTGTTCGCCGCTCGGTCGTAATCGCGTAATTTGCGTGTAACGATGCAATTTGTAGTTACGGGCGACGACGACTTCTCTCTGGTTCCGTTCCTCTTTCCCTCTGTTCTTTCGCATATATTTCTACTCTCTTTCATACACACGGGAATCCCCGGTTTTACGCTCCGAATCTGGACATAACGAATCCGAATGTTTATTGCAGAAATTTCACTCCTTAAAAAAAAAAAAAAAAGAAAATTTACCCAAGTTTTTTTTTTTTTTCTATTTTTCTTCACATTGACGAAGAAATTTAACCGCACAGAAACCACAAGACGTTACATAGTAACTTCTCGCGAGGCTTATGTTGATATTGCGCTTATATTTTACGACGCTTCGTCCAGAATTATTAGTTTTTATTGCTTTTAGTGCCATCGACCTCCCGCGCACGAGCTGCAAGGGATTTATTAAATTGAATAGTATCGCACTCCGTTACAGCGCCAGGTTATGCAGTATCGACTCGCCATTAACACTGTCAATTAAACGAACGAGAGAACTCGATCGTTTGTTATACAGCTTGAGAACACGAAGAACCAGAGGGAGCTTTACAACCCGAAGTAAATATATAGATATACTACAGAATACGCGATGGACTATGTATTACATAGATGCGTAAGCGTGCAACCAACACTCAGCCTCCGGCTACTTTGTACTTTGTGCAATGGGAACTCCCTGCCTTTTCTCATACCTCTAATAACGCAAACGTTACTACCTGCAATATAATTTAGTAACTACAACATGCTACATAGTAGGCAACAGAGGTAAACACAGAAAGACTTCTCACAGTTTGAAAATCCCTCCGCGAATTGTAGCGTTACTATAACAGAAGTACGAAGTCTTAAGGCACTTGGAAGCTCTATCGGTAGACCCCCGCAGGTGCAACTACCATTGAGGCAGTCTTTGATCCTTCTTCGCCGCCTTCCGGAATTCATCTCACGTGTAATTTTCACTTTTCCAATCGCCGCGGGGACAGAATAGTTTTCCCACACCGTGATGCGAAAATATATGCATATGCTGATGTTCCTCAATGCTAAACGGTACAATGGTCGGACCTTAAGGCACTTTGCGCTCGATGCACGCGCAAACGTTTTCACTGATGCAATCAATTTTTTTTTTACGAAAATAAAATTGATTTATCCCAAAAATCACTTACGGTAGGGATAAAAAAAAAGATTTTTCGTCTTTTCTACATGTTTTTCGATCAAATAGTAAAACATTTATCGATTTAAAAAAAATCACTTCGAATGCCCATTTCATCTCCCGTTCATTGTGCTTCTCGATCGATAACTGTGTAGCCAAACGTTTTCTACTGTTTGCTTTTTTCTTTTTTTTTTTCGAAAGCGAAGGCACTCGAAGAATTTGCGTAATCACGTATCATTGTTCCCATCCCCTCACCGAAGGGTCGTTTCCCGGCGATGTACGCGGGAATATCGCGGGCAAGTGAGTACCGCGAGAGATGTTGAAAAGAGTGGGTACTTGAACGAAAAATTTCTCGTGGTTCTGAGGTAAAACGCGAAAACGTGAGTTGTCTGTGTGCATGCAGCAGTTAGTTGAGCGGGATGCTCGCCAGTCATTTCCACGGCGTGGGATTGAATTACGTGCGTGTAACGACCGCGATGAGAGCGCGGGGGTTCGCTCACTCTCTTTCTCTTATTTTGCCGTGTATACGAACGAACGGGGTTGAGGAATCTTAGGGCGAGCTGAATATAGCGACTCGGAAACGAGTCGTTCCTCTTTTCTCTCTTACCCTTTCCCGCCCTCCCCTTTTACCTTCAACGACTTCTTCGCCAGCCACGAGTCCTGGGCTTCTTATTCCGCGGTACTTCTCGTGTGCAAAATGCGTGCGTGCGTGCGTGCATCGAATGAAGCTATATTAGCTAGGAACGCCAGAGAATGAAAGGCACGAGCGCGGGAGAGATGGCAAAGCCGTGCGCTGACTCGCGATTATTTCGTTACATCAACTTTTTTCTTTTTTTTTTCCCATTTTTTCCCTCTGTACTCGAGTTTAATATGGTTTTGAATGTAATTCCTTTGCAAAAAACCGATTCCGATGTCGCCATTACTTATCGTCATTGTTTTTTTGTTTTATTTCGTTGTTGCAGGATGCAAGAGCTTCTTCAAGAGAAGCGTGAGGAGAAATCTTACGTATTCGTGTCGGGGGAATCGCAATTGCCCGATCGACCAACATCATAGAAACCAGTGCCAGTTCTGCCGACTGAAAAAGTGCCTCAAGATGGGCATGCGCCGGGAAGGTATGCATTGTACTGAAACTTTGATCAATTATCCTAATAGCATTAGATAAGAAATTCAATTTCAAAACTTTTACGATTATTTAAAAAAAAAATGTATGTTGCTAAAAGTAAAAGAAAAGTAAATGAGAAAGTTTACAAAGTTGAGAATTTGAAAAAAAAAAAAAAAAAAAAAGTGACTCATAAAACTGTTTCGAATAGTTGCGCGGTACGAACGAACGAACGTTCGAAATAATTCTATCGGTATGGTATTATCGCGCTAATACATCTCACATTCGACCATTACATTACAAGCCGAAGCCGATGGAATGATTAATCGATCAAATGTGACCGTCGACGCGTCGATGCAGTTGAATACCTAATACCTCTATCGCTTATTGCTCGAACGGTTTCTAGTCGCGTGTGTGTCTTTCGATTCCGTTGCCGATGCCGATGCAGCCAATGAATTTCTGTACTCGTTCGGGCGAATAGCGCTTGTCGGACTCGACAGCGCCGCTACGGGACCCGACTTTTCTTGCCGGAGAAAGTCCAATAACACGAGAGAGGGACTCTAAAACCTACCTATCCGGTACACCAATGCGCGGCGTATTGAGACTCATTCAAAGACAAACTTTAACACTCGAACACTCCTAATTCCTTCGACAAGAGAGAAAGGAAGAAAGTTGTTGCATTATTGCTATCTGAAAAAAAAAAAAAAAAAAGGATTCTTACAAAACGAAATAGTTTTAGCACTTACGCTTTTCACAGAGTTATTGGGCATAAATTATCCACGGAAACGGTAAAACGCTATGCTGCTTGAGATACCGTATCTCTCGAATGATTCGATAAATCATTACGAAATTTGCATGAAATATTCGAAGCGTCGATAAGTCAGTTGGATGATTTTTTTCAAAAATTTTTTTTTGTTTTTTTCTTATCCGCTTCCGAGATATATAGAAATATATAATTTCTAAAATAGAAATGCTTCGTCATATACGTTACAAATCGCAAACAAAAAATTGAAAATCACAAATATTGAAAAAAAAAAAATACTCGATCGGTCAGTTCGAGAATTTTGTCGATTTTTTATTTTTTTTTCGTAATCACCTTTCAAGATAATATATCATTATTAATATTGAACGATTCCGTTCTATGAGTTCAAAATCGTGGAAAACAATATTGCAATCGAAAATATGCGTAATAAGAAAAATTTCACGAAAATGCTATGAATGCCCAACTATCGATTTCAATTGAGTTCGATTGAGTATCGAAAAAAAAGAAATACGATTGAAAGTTGTTGCTTCGTTTATCGGTCCTCAAATTTTGCGCGGGTGGCTATACTTATATCTTCAATCTCTTCGATACTTCATCGAGCATCATTAAGAAAAAAAAAAAAAAAAAAAAAAATAGCACCGGTTCTCAATCAGTACTGAAAGCCGGGCATGCCATATCCCCCGAAGATCGTTTTGCCATTGCCACAGACACTTATTAGCTTCGCACACGCACGTGTAGCCGAGAAGGATATCTCGGCGTTCTGCGCGAGTGGAGGGCCTGGCTAACGCGAGTTTAGCGTTCGCGAGAGAGCCCCGTGCTAGTTGGGTAAACATTTAATTGCGGCCCACTCTCGAGGCTCTTGCCACGCCGCTCTCGCGGAATAGCCGCGGATACGTTCTCACGCCTCTCCAACTCGCGGGACTCTTCGCTCTCTCCCTATCTTTCTACACTCATGCTGCCCTATACCTGTGTACTATATCTGTGCCTCACTCTCCATATCCTTCTCTGTAAACCATCGTGCAAAAGGTGCACCTATCTTCTTCTTCTTCTCCTTCTCCTTCTTCTTCGGCTTCGTACGAGTCCCGCCCGAGTCTTGGCTCTCGGTCAGGGCAAACGTGGCTCGCGCGAGGATCCTCGAAGGATCTCACTCGCTTCTCTTCTTCTTCATCTTCTTCCTTCTCTCGTTTGCTCATGCGGTCCTGTACTGTATATAGTACCATACGAAGATGGGTGGCAAGACTCGAGAGAAACGTATAGGTTACTCTCTCGGTAAAGCCAAATGGGTGAGGGCGGCGGGGAACGCGAGGGGGAGGAGAGAGAGATCAGAACTGCGGGGATGGACGTTGGCTATAACGCCGTGGCATCGCAGCAACAGCAGCAGGAACGAAGAGAATCGCGAATGTGAGAGTGGGGATGATACAAACAGCGGGAGCAGGAGCGAGAGAAAGAAGGGAACAGCAGCGAGTTGTAGAGGAGTCGAGAGAGCGGAGAGTCGGTGGTCCGAGGTCAGCGGGGTGCATGACCTTACCTGGAGGCCCCTTCCTTCCGTGGGCCCTCGGGGCACCACAGGCAGACAGGATGCGCTCAAGATTACCTCGCCCGATACTGTCCACGATGATTACAGAAATCTCGAGGTAGCCGAGCGAACGCGCTCGCGCGCGAGCGCACGCGTGTGCCTCGGACTCGCTTGACTCTTCTTCTTCGTCTTCTTCTTCGTCCTCCTCCTCTTCGTTCCCCTTTGCTTTTCATACCAGTCGATCGGACTCTATAACTTTCGAAATAGCTATTTAATTAAACCTTTTTATCATGACGATTATGAAATAATTATCGAAATATCCTCGTGTACTTACATCGGAATTTCTGTCGGAGAAAGAATTCGCCCGATTAGATCGTTTTATTTTATATCGTAGCGTTATTTTGCACTCGGAATTTTTCGCTCAGTTTGCCGCAATTGGACAGCAGCTTTCGTATAACTCTGCGACGTTATCACCCACGTGATAATTTATTTATTTATTCAAAATAAATTTATTTTGGCTCATTATACGGAAAATTTTTTATCAATGCAGCCGCGGATGATGTTATTTTAAGATATTATGACCGAAAAAAAAAAAAAACTTATTTGCAATTAATTTTGTTTTTTTTTTTTCATCCCTGTTGCAATTATGCTGCAACTTTGTTAATCAGTGAGAAACATTCGTACACTAAGTCGGGAAAGTTATTTCTTATAACTTTTATATCGAATTGGGCATAAATAATCAATATGTAAAGTATATATAATCTATATATATGCTGTGTGTAGTTTATATATAGTGTATATACTTTATATATATATAATATCACGTCAGTATTTTCCTTTTTTCTCTATAGATACAAATTATATACGACCTATATAATCATTTTCTGTCGGCTTCAATTATTTTCATGTTACTCTTACACTCGTCAAGAGTTTTTTTTTTACGACACTTATTCGATAAATCGGAGTCTTGAATCTAAGATCGATCGACATCTATCGAATTATCCTTGACCTACCGATCGAATATTTCTGTCCTCATCGTAGACGAAATTACGTCGAAATTGTTCTATCGTGTCCTTGTCTTATTATAAACTATTTTCTCATACACCGCACCAGTCGGCCGATCTCGTTATTACAGTACATTATTATTATAACTATTATAAACTACGGGTGTTTCTTGAGTGCCGAGAAGGAGCAACCAACAGCAGCCGAGCGGGTGCATACGCTATGCACACGCGAGTGTTGCTGCTAGCAACTTAATAACTACGTACCACAGTCGGCTTCTCTCTCTCTTTCTCTCTCTCTCTTTCTCTATACGTGAGTATAGGTATAGACGTAAGAATGCGCTGTGCACTACAGCATCGCTATTATGCATGAAACACACACACGAGAGAGACAGAGAGGAAGGGAGAGAGTAGAGCAAACGATGCGAGTTTCCTCGAGGTAACCCATGCCATATTGCCGAGTATAGTGTAGACAGACACGCGAACTCTTGAAGTCTCTCGCGCGACACAAGACAGGACATTCCTCGATGATCGTTCTCGTCCTCTTCGTTTTCATTATTCTTCAACACACCCCCCGCCCCCCCCCCCCCTGGAGGCTTCTATGAAAAGTTCTCTTGGGGGCCATCGGCCACAGGAAATAGAGCACAAGTGACTCTTTTATTAATTCGCGAGCTCGTCGTATCTTTACAAGGAATTCGTTAACGCCCAACGCGAACAAAAAAGGTTGAAGATGAATACGAAACGAAATATTGCGAAGTACGCATTAAGTACACGACCACTCGAATGTTTTTTTTTTTTTTTTTTTTTCTCAACTTTGTTTCAAGAATTTCTCGTGCGAAGTTTTTTTTTCGTGTTTGTTGAGATAATTTTTTTTTTACGGGGGAAACTTTGACAATAACAAACTGTAGGTGGAAGAAACAAATCTTTCGCATGAACTTTGTGGGCTTATATTGTAGAGGACTTTATGAAAGAAATGGGAGAGAAGTCGAGCAGCACGCGAGGTACAGAAAAAAATGGAATGAAAAGAAACAATGTAAGAAAGAATGGAGTGTACATATGGGCAGCGCGAGAAGCGAGCGAGAGAGGTGGAAGAGTAGAGGGTGGACGCGCAAATAACCCTAATTTCGTCCTCGGGGAAGAAGCCTGCATTCAGAAAGTCATTATCAAACGAGCAAACCAGTGTGTGGATATACACCGTACGTTATTATAATTACGCTGGCGTTGCGCGATTCTCTTGTACATAACCTGAGATACGTAGACTATTGCGCATCGTAAATATAGTATATATCGTCGACTATATTCCACAGCTCTCGGTACATTGTCTGTTACACGATCGACCTTGTGACTTCGCTCGTGAAAACTAGTAACAAACTTGTTGCGAAGCTAATTACGTTGTATCGTCAATCGTAATTGTAATTAAGTCGGTACTTGACAAATAATTTAACGCAACGTTGATGTTTCAATCAGTTTAGAAAAATTTAATATCGTAACGCTTCGTGTAGCGTAAAAAATTATCACGATTGTTTCGATATTATATCTTAAAAACAACGAAGAAATATTTATCAAATTTCAATAACATTTTTGCAATGTAAATCACGTTTTGTAAAATATATCGTGTGTCGATGAAATATATTTTAAATTATTATCAAAATTATATTTTCGTTGACCATTCACGTCGAATTTTCAATTTCTTTTTTTTTTCATTAATTTCGAGATCGTTTATTTTTTTATACGTTTAAAAGATATTCTATAAAAAAAATTTCCACAAATATATTTAAAATGTTAAAAAAAAATTTTGGGAGACTAATTTCGTCAAATTTTCAATTTTACATTAATTTTATTTCAATTTTGTTACTGCAGTAAATTTTGTTACTACTTCCCACGTATTTAATTTAAAATTTCGTTGACTTTGCTTTGGTACCGAATAATTGATGGATAATCAAGAAACGCATTGGCAATTCGCTGCGGTAAAAATCCCTGTCTCGGGATTTTCGAAATTGGACACAGATAGTTGCCGTCCGAGGGGTCGGAAAAAAAGCGATTCCATCGAGAGTCGAACCGTGTGCGAGTATATATAACATCGAAGGGCTCGAAAGGGCTTATTTCACTCGTTCTATCTCGTACGGTCTGATAGCCCCGCAAAAGACGAGGAGAACGCCCGCGGGACATCCGAGATTGCGCCCGATATTATGGCGTTCACAGGGAGGAAGGGGAGGAGGGTGGGGGGGTCAGGATCGTGACTTTAATCAATTAGCGGGGTTTCTCGGCTCCGGGAAATCGACGACGACGACGACAACGAAGAGCCTACTACTGCGACGAGGATGATTAGTAATCCTGTGGTCTGCTTTCAGCTTGTAGAACCGGAGTTCGTTGCTCGGACCTCGTGTTCTCGCCGTGTGCTCAAACCTTCTTTCGACAATCCCAAGTAACAACATTGATTTCCGATTCTGATAGTATGCGTCTACCGTATCGATAATTACATCGAATCCTCATAGCTCGGTAAACATATACTCGTCGTTACTTTATAATACGCCTTACCTATCGCGACAAAAATACGGAGACAATACTGCGTGTTCCTTTTATTTTATTTTTTTCTTCAATTTTTTTTTTTTTTTTCTCTCGACGAGAGTGTTTTCGCATTAAAATACAAAGTGGCCGCATTAGCATGTCGCTCGAAGCGTCGGAGGTCAAGCAATCGAAGCTCGATGATCCAATGAGGATAGCGAACGAGGTGACCGGTCGCAATAACGCACGATATACATATTCATTGACGGCAAGGTCTTCTTCCGTGGAATATACCAACGACGAACCGCGTATTCGACGGGCGTATTTAACCGCATTCTAATAAGACCAAACGCCGTTGCGCATCGTTGTCGCGAGCGTGCAAAAGAGTTTTCGTTAACTTCGAAAGAGGCTTAAATTATTCGCGATATTGCTCGTGTGGCAATAATGTGCCGTTGATGATTGCCTCCGGGGATCGAATATTCTACGAGCCGTAAGCGAGAAGAAGAACTCGCGAGAGATTCTCGCCGGCTGGTTCGAGGTCCAGGTTCGCTTCCAAGTCTCTTTAAACTGTTGATCCTCTCTCTCTCTTTCTCTCCCAACGATGGTTGTTTCTCGCGCGAGCGTTTTCACTCGATCTACTCACCTATACACGAATATGTATGCCTACATCAGGTACCTTATGCCTTCTATATGTACCCAATGTACATTTCAGACAGACGGCCAGTTATATGGTATAGATACTTACAGATATATGTATATGTATATACGTATATAGTATAAGCTACAATCAGAATGTGAAAGTTCAGCGGTAACGCGGCCATCTGCGAGACAGCTAGATAGTACGCTGCTCCGGCACATGCCCCGACTCTCGCTCGATCGCGCGCACCTTCGTGCTTCTTGTGCCTCTGTAGCTTTAACTACTTATTCTCTTATATTCGACGAGAGTATGGGCTTTTATGTCTGGTGATTCAGGCATCTGGTTGGGATCTACGCGTCTCGAGATAAAAGAATTTTATACGATGGGCGCGGAAATGAATGACAAACAAAAATCGCTCCTTAATTTCTTTTTTCGTATCTGTGGAAAATCTTATTGCAAGAAAACATGAGGATGACAATTTTTTGAATTTTTTTTTATTGGCTCCATAAAATCGAAATAGAATTGGAAATTTCTAAATTCTATGAATTACTCCAAAATTCTTATTGTTCACCCCCCAACGAAATTAAATAAAATCGGCGTTTTTCTATAATTAAAATCCGCAATATACCATTTTTCGATATATTTTCATGTGGGCAATTTTATTTTGCATTTTTTTCTCCGAAATTAACTCGATGAGCTCACTAATTTGATTTTTAATTCCAATCAACCAGTTCTAAAAAAAAAAAAAAAAAATTCTTAAATTTCTATTATATTTACGTCGATCTTTGATCGAACCAGCAGTGATCCTGAAACAACCTGTACATCCTGTGTCTGCATCCCGGACTGGTTAGCTCTCGCGTTCGCGAACGCGACTGGACAAGGCAGGTGGGTTTCTACAGCGGGGGGGATACTATAACGGCTGTTGCTATTTGCATCGTCGCTCTCGCGGCTGTAATTACACTGCCCTCTCTCGAATCCATTCCAATCGCGTCTTATGCTCGCTCGCCTAGTGCGCCGAGCGCGAGATAGGCTACCGTCGAAGTTCCTCTGCTTCACTGCTCCGCCGTTTGTGCTGAATGTCCCGCGCGTTGGACATTCACCGGGTCTCGTCTTTGAGCGTCACGAAGATACAAAACTCCATCCTCTCCTTTGCCAACTTCGCGAATGTGACTCACCGATAATTACTCTTCTCCCCCTACGATTCGCATTTTATCCTATATTTCCATTGCATCTCGTAGTTTCGTTACGCGACATCAAGTCATCCGTGACCAAGTCGATCGCTACGAACGATCTAAATGCTGTCATATCGTTTCGTTTCATAAATAACGCTGCGAATACTCTCATGGATATCTCATCGAGACCGTTCGCAATTATCATACGTCGACGATATAAACTCGATGCTCCGATACCTCCACCTTCGATAATACGTACGTAAGATAGAAGAAGATGAAGAAGATGATGAAGAAGAAGAAGAAGTGGTAGTAGTGAAGCAGCATACAGACGTAGAACGAGAGCAGATATTAATAACGCGCGGGCTGAGACTCTCTCGCGTATATAGCTTATATAGTATGATTGTTGCGTGCTTCTCGCTCCCCTGCCTTTTGCCTTCCTCAATCTTAATGTTGCTCGCATAGCGTAGCATGCGAGCGAAGAAACGAGCGGAGGGCCTTCTCGGGCGGCGTGCCTCGCCTCGCCTCGAGCAGACACCGTGGGAATCTTGGGCGGACCCCGCGTCGGGCCCCGTTCTGGACGCGTGTAACCTTGTAACCTCCTCCGACCTCTCTATCCCCCTCCTTCTTACCACTCGTCCCTCTTCTTCTTCTTCCTTTTCTTCTTTATTTTCTTTTACTTTCTTTTATTCTCATTTCACTATCTCTACGTTCTTTCGACCCCTATACGATATCTCGACGAAGAGTAGCCAAGCGTAGGAGGAGTTTAAAGTTTGAGGAGATTGCACCGGATTCGGCGAGAAATGCAGGAGAATCGTTTCGTGGATACGACGAGGTCGAGGAAAGACTAAAAAAACTGAAGAAAAAAAAAAAAAAAAAATTAGGAACGCGGCCGATAGTTAAACGTTGTGAACTTTCTTGGGGTTCCCGGAATGGTTTCAAAGGGGTCCGGAAATTTGGGCGAACGTAATCACGGAACGCGAGAGTGTATTGATATGTATTTATAATCTCAAAATTCGGTATAGGTGGGAATATTGTGTATATGTGTTTATACACATGTGCAGAAAAGGAAGAAACGATAGAGGGGGCCCTAGATGCGTCGAGCGTGCCGGTAACCCCCTTTCCGGGCTAAATTATCATAATGACTCGCGGAACAGAAGCATAGCCCGGAGCGAGAACATCATCTCTCGCCGGGGTTCGAAGCGGTGCATTCTCGAAGCTGTGTCTCTCTTACTCTTCTTCATCTTTCACACACACATACATTGCTTCGAGAGGAATGAGAGTACCGCGTGGTACAAGACGCCGGAGGCTCGCAAGGAGCGCGAGATGCAAGACGCACAGAGGGACGTACACGAATACTTCGCGGACATAATACTACCTAAGGTTTTGAGATATATTACGCGCGCACAAATTTCTGACGCGTTGCATGCAATATTCTGAAGTACCTTTCGTTCAGCTGGAAATTGATTTTTATAGACGGAAAAATAAATTAGTAAATATTTAGTGGAGTTTTTAGTATCCATTGAGCCGAAAGTAAAAATATAGATTATTCTTTAATGATAATTGTACGAATTATGATTATCTTGAATTTTTGCGTTTCACGAATAATTAAGCAAATCTGATCGAATTTTTTATTTTTTTTTTCATCGCTGCGCCTATGATGAATAAAGTACCGTTTAGGTGATAATTCATTTTTATAGACGAAAACATAAATTAGTAAGTATTTATTGGCGTCTTTATTACCGTCGGAGGACGACACGAAAATACAGATTTTTTTTTTATGATCAGTTTCGTAGGACTTACGATTAACGCGAATTTTGACTTTTTACGAAAAGTCAAATCGACTAAATCGAGTAAATTCTATTATATTTTCTTTTATGACTGCAATTCATTGTTTGCCCTTTGGCCCGTCACGCCAAATGGAAATGGTCTTTATCTGTGTTCGAAAAAAAAAAGTCCCGACAGCTTCGCGGCCAATTTAATTATGTGCCACGGGTCTGCAGTCGTTCGGCCGTTGAGTACGTTTAATATTCTCGATCTTCTCTATATTTTAGCCACACGCGATTGATTCGTAGCATGAAATATGCAACTTTTGTTTCTTTTCTCCGTGTGCGCCAAGTCGATGTGTTCGCAATTAAAAATAAATAAGAATAAAGCCTGCAATTTCCGTAGTAATTAGTATAAAAACGTGTGAAGAATAATCCATAGGTATGTTTATTCCAATAAATGTAATAATTTTGCATTTCACGTGGTATAAAATCAACACATTTTTTTTTGCGATCGAATCGAACGATTCTTCTTCAATCGGCACACGTGTATTTAACTACGAAACTCTGGGATACCTTACACACGCGACACGATGTCTATATGTGTTATACCTGTAGCATATGGAATACCTATATAAGCTACAAGACCGGGTGGTAATTACGTGACGTATTAATACCAGTTATATTCCCCTACGCTGGATTCCCCCGACTGGTTATCTCTTTCCGACTCGCCGTTTACACCGCCAACTCTGGAATATGCTGCGGCGGCGTCCACCAGGACGATCTGGCGAACGTCGATCCGCAGGTGTATTCAGGTTCTCTCTAACGCCTTCGCTTCGGCTCTTCTCATCTCTCCTCTTCTTCGAGACGATCGTACGAAATTCCCACTCTCTCGCTCTCATCTCGACGAGCTCCACGGATCTCGACACTTCGCTTGACGAGAATTCCGGCTATTTCCGCTCGATGTATTAGATATCCTACACTTACCTGTGTACCATCCATGTGAACTTCGGATACATCGAATCTTTGTTTGTTGTGACGAGTACCGTGCGATTTACCGCGACTATTTCGCTTCGTTGTTATTATATTCAGCGATAATATACATGCATTCGCGTGTATTGTTGCGGTGGTGCTTACTATCTATCGAATTCCCGGAATGTGTCGAAGGCTCGTCAACGGGGGATATGAGATGAAGAGCATACGTCGAGCGGGGTGACCACTCGTCATCGGGAGTAGAGAGATATGGACCACAGGGACGCGGCACCGATTCGGATTGTGTGGAGCGTAGTTACCAGAGCATTATATAGTGCCAGTCGTGTCACGAGAGAGTTGAGATGAGATCCGGCATTTGCGAATGAGAGAGAGAGAACTCGCGTTCAAGAGCCATCCGTGCGCACCTCCGGTAACGGGACGCGTATACACCACATAACGAAATCTTGATGGGATCGCTCGTCTCGAAGGTTTCTCTCCCTCTCGACGGTTTCGTCTTCGCAGTCGTAACGTATATCTGCGTTTCCCCGCTGCCCCAGACCCCGCTGGGGGCCGGTTCGCACCTTCGAATGAGATGAAACTTATAGCCCCGGTACATGTACCCGAGAGTCGTGAACGATAATAGTGTTATGCTATAAAAAAAAAGTCCTCGTGATCGGTACGAAGGTGAAATAAAAATTCTTCGAGAACAAATCACCACGACGATTGCTTGTTCCGGCTCGCGCTTCTTATTTATGTACGTCGGATCAATCAACGTTGGGCCGCTATAATCTTTTTTTTTTCGCTCGATATTAAAAAAAAAAAAATTGCCTAATTTTAAAAAACAATAAAAAAAAATTACGTATCTTCTGGACTACTCAATTAAATTGTATCAAATTTGTGTGTAATGCCTCGATGAGGTAATTCATTTGCTCCGGTATTTATTATCTTAAAGAACATTTTCACTGATTACATTAACGTTTATACAAAAAATGATGGAAAAAATATAAATATTGCAAAAGTGTATATAAAAAAAATTTAATTATTTTTCTGGCAATAATAATTGAAAGTCATTGTTTATCATTCGCTATTTATAACATTATTTTCAATGTTTTAATAAACGAATGTCTAAAAAAAAAAATGCAAATATTTCGTTTGCTGTGAAAAAGGTTACAATTCCGATTATAATCGTTTGATTTTTCGTAACAAATTTGAATATCCCGTCAATCCGAAAGAAGTACGAAAACAGATCATCGACAGTCGCAATAACGATGAAATTCGTTCGTCTCGCAGGTGCTCACGATTTGAGTTGTAGGTCGTGAGTGGAAGAAAAGAGAAAGAGGGAAGACGAGGTTTTAGCATCGAGTAGGCGATCGCGGGGAGTCTGCGAGCTCCGGAGATATCCTTGCCTGGCGCTTGTCGAGAGCTGGAGGCCCCCTCGTAGACTCGCGTCGTGCCCGATTCTAACCCATTGACCCGATGTTCATGTAGGTCGGCAGATGCTGATGTTTCTTCTCTCTATGTACACACATATACATCTATATACACATATATTTGTACGGCGCTCGGAGAAATCGTAGGTGGACGCTGACTCGATTACTCGCGCGTATACATCATTTCTACAGCTCCTCCACCAGTATGCTTGGCATCAGTAGTGTTCACTAACCAGAGAAGATTTTGCGGTGAAAGATAAAGAACACGAAGGAATCATATTTCTCGTGATTTTCTCGCAAGGCAATTCGCAATTCTCACTTATTTGTATTACTTTACTGCTTTGCGTCTATCGTCTCACGCCTAATATACATTTGTGCATTTCGTTCATCTGTATAGTAACTCTTTATATGCTGGAAGTTCGATTTTACGAATACCGGATGGGTCTCGACGTATGAACCGTTCGAGTCTGGCCGGCGCAACGGCAGCCTCGTCACGGCCTCGTACGTCACGACGTATTAATGAATTCCGTCTTAATAAAGGCGACTGAGACTGTCGAAGGCGTAGGGAAGAGGGGGGGGGGGGGCCGTCGAACGCCACGTCTAGATTAGCATTTCAAATGATCTAAACGCCGCGGGTGAGCGTTGCCGAGAAGCTCGTGCGGTGGATCAATGGATTTTTATACCTTTTCAGTGGATCGAAAAATTCAAAGATCCATCATGAGGTATTATTTTTTTCAATGTTTTTCCACGGTTACTCTTTCGGCGGTGTTGCGCAACAGACGAACGAGGTAGTGGCCGTCTTCGAGATACGTAAAGAGAAACCCCCCGCGCAGGTTTGATCGCGATTGTTACGACTGTTTCCCTCGTCTACTCTTCCCGCGTCATTGTGTCCAACGAGGGCGCGTATTATTGTAGCATTGTACTCGCCGCACAGCCTTGCGCTTTGAGATAACCGATAAGGCGCCCATATACTAGAATCCTACGAGTGGAAGCATAGAGAAGTCACTTATCTGTAGTTTATTCTATGCTCCTTTCGTACGCGCATCTTTGCTCGCGCGCATTCTGGATATCCAACCATCGAACAGGAGAAGTAGGAAGAGAAACCGACGAAGATCATCCATCTTCTTCGCTGTGAAGAACGACAGTCGAGGTCTCTCGTTTAGGTAGTCCAAAGGAACTTGATGTAGTCTCTGCCTCTATGTGTTCTGGGTTCGTTCAAAGATCTACGAATCTCTCGCAAAGTTCCGTCGTTTCTCCTCCCCCCCGCGACGGGGGGACCCTTCAAGATATCTGTCTGGTGCTCTTCTCTTGGCCGTCGAGTTCTCGCCGGACCCTTCAGCCTCTTGTCTACTCTCTGCCTACTAGGCGTTTTGTACCGGCTATCTAACCAACCTCTCTTCAACTGTTCGGGATATATATACTCTCGACAGTTCGTTGGTACACGTTGCATATTCGGAGTGTGAGGACTCCGCTTGCTTCAACATTCGTTGTCTGTTATGCATGTTTGATGGAGTCTGTGTGTACTGTATAAGTGCGTATGTACTCCGAAAGGCGCTTAGACTGACGCTATTACCGTATAGTTTCCTATGCGTTGAAAAACAGTGCCGGACCGGACAGTGGCCATCTCCACTTCGTCTTCTCGTCGCATTCACCGAGGCCATTCGCTGTGGATACTCAAGAAAATCCGCAGCGGGTTCTCCGTGAAGCGCACGAGCTGTAACGGTACCGAATCTGCATATACTCCCGTACGTCGTGCTCTCGAACCCTCTACCAAGGTAACTTCGATTCACGGTGCATCTTGACTCCGGCTCTCGGCGTGTATGTTTAAATGTGTAGGGTGGGTTTATGTGTGGACTGCTATACTGCGCGGACAGCATACAGGTATCTCTCGCTGGGTCGACGCGCAGGACCACAGGAGCGCATTCGCCAGAATGGCCCCGGGAGAGAGAGAGCTATCGCTAACTGCATCATGCTAATTTCACGAGCTCTGTCGAGCTATGTCCTTAGCCTCGGTTATCCCTCTCTCGTATTATTATACCCGTTGGTTTCGCGACAGTCGCGCGAATTAATCTTCGTCTTGATTCTTCTACGCAGCTTTTTTTTAATTCAGTGATCTTTCAAATTTCAACCCTTTTGGCACTATTTTTTTTTTGTCTTAATTTCCTGATAGCCCCATGGAAATGAAGTCTGTACTGAGATTTACACAAAATATAAAAATTTTTGCCGAAATATAAATAATTTTAAAAAATAATTATATAATTATACCATAAACTTTTTTTCTATATATTATACTTTATTTCTATAGGGGTACAGCTTTCTTGGGTGTTTTTTTTTTTATTAAATTTAACTCCGCTATTATCAGATTTTGTATGAAACGAAATACATGAGTTATGTTGTTGCGTTTCCTGGATTGATAGTATGGCCCTCCAAATTGTATAATTCACATTTCATTTCTCGTGACCTCCGCTACTTTCACGTTGTCACGTGAACGTATTATTATCGTTCACGATTATAAATATGATTTATATTGCGTTCAGCAGCCCGAAGTACGTGTACTAAAGTATCGCTACGGGAGGACGAAAAAAAAAAAAAAAAAAGAGTTTCAAATATAATATGTCTGTTGCGCGAAGTGAGTTCCGCGCGCTTGCCAGAGCGGTCCGGTGTGAAGGGTGATAATAATGTCGAGAGAGGAAGGCTTCTCCCCCTCTCGCGATTCCGCGTATCGCGTTCTCTACTACGGGTATATAGATAATACATATACCACCGGTTCGTTAAAGTTGCGAGGAGAACTCTCTTCGAGAAGCTCCGAGTGGAAGCCGTCCATCCTTTCCCGCGTCTGTCCGTCCGTCCGTCCATTCGTTCGTTAGGTACGGGCCGGAGGTTGGAATCCAGGCGTTTCTCAGCGGGGTGCCCACCGCGCGGTTTCTCGACGAGAGAACTCTCGAACTCACGAGGCATAAGCGCGGAGACTATCGTATACGTATGCCAGAGGGACCTCAGACCCGACCCCGTACTCACTCGGGCCAACGTTAGCTTCTTCTTGTCTCGATGTTGTGCATTATAGTGTTGCATGTAACTCTCATTCGCTGCTGTGGATGATGCCGCAACAAACAACCCTTTCTTTCAGTATACGGCTTTGTTTGCCGGTTATATAAATCTCAGAACGTTTCACGAATGTTGCATTTTTTATGGTTAACTCAGACCCGCCGGCGCGTTGTGTTAAGGATATTAGTCAAAAACCATCCTACATTTTTTTTTACCGTCAAATATTGAATTTGAATAAAATTAAAAAAAATAAGCCATTTTTTTTCCATCTATTTTATACGTCACGGATTATTTTCTGAACAGGTTTACTGTTATGAACATCAGTTATTAATACAGTTTCAATTTTGTCTATTAGTATCGATCGTGTTAATATTTCATTTTATTTTTTATAATTATTTCTCATGTTGCATAAATAATGAGCTGAGAGCTCATTATTCACGGAACTGATTGAGTATAAATTATAAAATTGTCGAACGTTTAATTCGTGTTTCAGCGGTTCAGAGAGGTCGAGTTCCACCGTCGCAGCCATCGCTACCAGGACTACCGGGACAGTTTTCACTGACGAACGGTGACGCGGTCGCGTGCGCGAGTCTCAACGGACACTCGTATCTATCGTCGTACATAAGCCTATTGCTAAGAGCTGAGCCCTATCCGACCTCGCGTTACGGACAGTGTATGCAACCGAACAACATAATGGGTATCGATACTATTTGCGAACTGGCGGCGAGGCTTCTATTCTCCGCGGTCGAATGGGCGCGCAACATACCCTTCTTTCCGGACCTTCAAGTAACCGATCAGGTTGCGTTGCTGAGGCTAGTATGGAGCGAATTGTTTGTTCTAAACGCGAGTCAGTGCTCCATGCCACTTCACGTTGCACCGTTACTTGCCGCTGCGGGACTTCACGCGTCACCAATGGCCGCCGATCGTGTCGTCGCATTCATGGATCACATTAGGATCTTTCAGGAACAAGTCGAGAAACTCAAAGCCCTACACGTCGACTCTGCGGAATACAGTTGTCTAAAGGCCATCGTACTCTTCACAACAGGTAAGACCAACGTGTATAAAAATTTACCATTTTAACATCGAAATATTTCAAAATGTCGACAAACGACCCTTAAACATCAACAAATTCAAACATATATGCTGCATTTACGAGAAATCCCAATAACCAGGATGGTTACCCTGCAATCTCCGAAATATGGAAAAATCAGGTAATTTCCAATTGCCGATTGCGCGGCCTCCCTGAATGAGACGCACACCATATTTAATAGTTGGTGTATATAAAGCATGGAATCTTTCTCTGCGTTCCAAACTGAGTAAACTTGTTCTTTGTCAAAACTTCGTGCGACAAATACTTCTCGAGTAATGTGCAGTTAAAGATTTCGCTACATAACCGCGACTTGCCAGATGGCGCCACTTAAGACAAACGGCTTCATTGGCTAAAAGCTTCAATGACGAATATCTCGTGAACAACGGGTCGTAGAAAAATTTGCTAAAGATAAAATTTGTTCGATTTAAAACATACAACACGTTGGAATTATTTTAATCACAATTTTTCAACAACTTTAATAAACAATGTCGCCATCAGTGTATCATCGGCTTTAGGAATATTTTGCATAGAATACTCCATACCGTTATTACTATATTCTCGCCTTATCCCCGGATTTCGTCACCCGATTCCCGGGCGCTATCGTTCTTCGCGCCTCCGCAGACAATGCTTTCTGATGCTCAGCTCCGCACGGCTTGTTCCTCATATCTCTTTCTCTCGCGCAGTACCACCGTTGCACTCGCCGCTCTGTATAGCATATATATCTATCTCTGGCGAATGGTACATCCGATGACAAGCGCGTCCTGTCCGAATGCTGTGGCTATCTTCGTTGTCCCATCTGTGTCCCCCTCGTATCCCCGTACGCGTTAGCCACAACCAACCCCTGGGTTGGTGGATATACCATCAGCCAGTGTTCCTCGCAGCATCCACAGCGCGACGACGTTGGCCACAGCGGCGATTCCACGCGGGCGAAACCCAACGGCGAAGGCACCCTCACCGGGTATTTCGCCATCGGAGGACAAAGCGTGCAACTCGCGTTCACCGTTCCCCGATGCGAGATGCGAAACAGCAAGAGAGTTTCAACTCGCGAGAGAGAGAGAAAGAGTGGAAGAGAGATTCGCTCTTTCTATCTTTCGCGGCCACTGGACCCTCTCTCGCCATCCGGAGAGAGAGGCTATTTATTTTCGTGCTATATGGCCGTTCGTTCGGTCCTCGCCGGGCGTCTCTCTCTCTCTAACTACTTTTCTTTTTATTGTTAGTTTTATTTTTTGTTTCTTTTCTTTGGGACTTTCTATCTTTCTTTCTTTCGTTCGCTCGCTCGGTTAGCGAGCATTCGCGATCGCTTAGCTCGCCCGCTTGGCTTATGCTAATGCCCCCGATTCTCGAGGATCTTACGTCGCTCCTTTTTATTTTTGTTATATATTTTTTCTTTCTTTATCTCTCCTCCTGTGGCTTCTTCCTTACAGTATGCGCCGATACTCTACCGTTTTTTTTTTTCTCTTTTCGTTGTATTCTTGTTTCTTATTTCTCTACGGTCCTCGACGTACCGCGATTTCACGAACGGTTCTACAGACTCTTCGTAGCATTCAGCGTTTTGGCTTATTTCGTTGTTTTTGCCTCATTTCAGTCGGAAGTATCCGTGACACGATATTGATAAGTATAACAGTATCGATATGATATTTCTCGGTCTGTTTCACGATTGGCAATATTGCGACGATGATGCTACCGCGTCACTATCGAACGAGGGCATTGGTTTAGATAGGACACGGTATATCGTCTGTGTGTATACGTTTAGTCAGATACATCGTTCCATTCGTCTGCAGCACGGCAGGCTTTCTCCGCGCTAACGCGCATGCAACGTCGTCCTCGAGATTCACGAGTTGCATCGAGAAAGACCCGCTGCTGCATACCCGGTGAATCGCGGATATGAGACACTTAGCGATGCTACGAGAGTGCCACGGCGAAAGAGTTATTGAGGCCTTTTCGCAAGTGGAGGAAATAAGACGAAAAAAATCAAACCACTCGAATAGCTGATTGTCTGCCGCGTCGTCTTATTTCCAATCTCTTGCAAAAATAATTTTTTTTTTTTCGTAAAAAAAAAAAAAAAAATTCTACGATGAAACATAATTTGCAAAAAAAAATCCTTATAGTATCAGCATTCATAAAATTTTTCCAACGGATTCTTTGGATCGTTAAAAAGAGTTACGTGCATTAAAATACCGCATTCTTCAGAGGCTTCTCTAATAAAAATTAATTCTTTTACATTACATTGATTTATCTCTTGGGGTCAAATGTGCTCATACGTGATTCAAGAGATAAAAAAAATTAGATGAAAAAAAAAAAAAAGAAGTTAGTCAATGCGTTCGCGCCGTCTGTGTTCAGCATCGCGATTTTCCCGGCTCCGCGCAGAGTCCACGAGCGTTGAAATATAATTCAACGTACGCGTTTAGCGGAATTGCGAGGAAGCGAACAAACGATACACGAGCGTCACCCCGTATATAGGTAAATGTACGAAAGGTAACTGCAACAGCGATCCAAGGAGCCAGGAGCAGAGGCACAGATATATTTATGCGAGAGAGGGGTATTACGCGGGCGGGCAAGAGAACCCGAGTGTCGGCGCGCGGAGAGTCCTATACCAACCTACCAACCTACTACCTATACAAACCTATAGGATACGTGTACAATATCTTGATGGGAAACACTCCCACGATTATGTGGCATGCGATGCAATTCCCGGCTGCTGCCGTTGCTGCTGCTGCTGCTGCTGCCGCTGCTGCCGGCTCCTTACCGCTATATGCTTCTCTCTGCTTCTACTCGCTCCGTACTGTTCGCTTGCCCAACCAGCGGCATCGGGTACCCAACTAACCCGACGTGACTCTTTCCTCGAGGTTTGAATGTACTACAACTCTCGGTTAAAACCTACACACCTATTCCTATCCTTTCGTCTATCCGATTCGTATACATACCTACAAAAGCTTTTTTCCGTACATACCAAACGTGCAGATCGACGCACAAGCCGCGCAGTGATGTTTAAACGTACACCACCGTGGATTCAGAGCTGAAAGATCGAATTAACGATCTAATTAAGAAGATGCTTGACCACGATGCCTCGATGTCTCCTCTCGCGAATCTATTTGACCCCCTGTCGCATTAACTTTTCGCAAACATATGCGGGGTATGTTCAATCTTAAGTGGATCCGAAGGCAGAATCGGCACTTGTTTTGCGGTCTTTGTTTCTGTTTTCCGTTAGTCGAAGATCCGCGTTGATACACTCTTAATGTTCCGTACAATCAGAGGACAAGAAGTGAAATAACATTTTTGCAAGAAATCCTCGAAAAGTGGTGAATTTAAAAAAAAATTTAATAACTGCGCTGATTAGGGAAAAGTCTTCGCTGCAGTTGACGAAACTTCAGTCGAAGCATTCAATAGACGTTCTCTATTTAGTTTGAATTTTTTAAAAATTTTTTGCAGGATTTTGAATTCAATTTCTTCTTTTTTAACGTTGAAATTGTGTCAATGTGAGTCTCCTTCTTATTCGTTAAAAAATTATTAAAAAATATCCTGTATTAAATCTTTGATTGTTGAATCATCTAAAAATGTTTTTTGAATAATCTACGATTAGTTGTCGCGACTCCCTCAATCTTCTTCTTACGTATCCTTCACAGAGTATCTCGAAGGAAAAAAAGACGAAGTATCGAATGTATTCAACGTATAGAAATTCTCGTAGTTGAATAAAATTCTGCATAGTCACAATCATAGACCGTATACATTGTGTATAGTAACACAGCCGTTATTCCGAGTCGTTTCCTGAAGAGCCGCTGTCTCTTGTCCACTTGGACTCGAGGTAACGCTCGCAGTGACTATGTACATTATCGAACCTTTGGTTACAAGCGCAAGAGAAGTTTATACCGGCACAAGCGCCTATACACGATTCCATCGATGATTTTCATCCTCGTTCATCGCTCGAGGTTCGTAGAAACGAAACGAATGACTGTCAGCCACCGCGACGCTCGACGACGAGACCTGTCGATACTAATTAGCCGCTAATTTCGTCATCGAAACGAGATCCGATCGGCGCGTCACTATTTTTATTCTTCTTTTTATCGGAAACGCCTGAACCGCTGAACCCTGTTAATCGCGTCGCTGGAAACCAATCGGCGTGATTCATAGTCAAATAGCTTCTATATGCCGACTGGTACCGGTGTCGAGAATTATACCGCTGGTGGCTGTTGCTGCTCTGTTGCGAAGGTGGAAAATGCCGACGCCAATGGTTCGCTAGCCGCCGGCTATACGAGGGTTGGCTCTGCTGGTTCACCGTGTGTCACAGAGGGGTGGCGAGACCCGCGAGAGATCTCTTCGCCACCGACTCTGTATTCCAACTCTCTGTTCACCCTGCCGGTTATCTACCGCCCTCGCGACCCCTTCGCGAACAAGCGAGAGAGACATTCGCACCTCTCTCGTTCTCTCCCTCTTTATTATCCTCGTGCATTGTTCCTCTACATCCGAAGCCTTTCTACACTCGTTCGCGACTTTTAGCCTGTAATAGCTTCGCGCTTTTTTCCCGTTTCTATTTCTAGTCTCGCGTTTATTTTGTTCCAATTTTTCACGCTGCGTCTGTGATTTAAGGTCGTACACGATAAAAATAGATATTTTTTGTTGCTTTTTTTTACCTCGAGGTTCAGACACCGGAATATTGCTTTCTTTTCGATACACGTAAACCAACGACATGTTTCAACAAAAATCTAAAATAAATAGTTATTTTTAGGTTTCAAGTCGAATTTTGTTATTTTTTTGTTCAAAATATCAATAGACATTTAAAAAAAAAAATTTAAGGCTTGAAATCGAAAATCGCGATATATCGTTTAATTTTTCAACGTATTCACAGAATAATAATCATTAGGGTTGTTTTCTTCGTTCGACACTCCGAAATGGTACGAACTTCAGTACTCCTCGAGTGAAAGTTCATTCCTTATCGGAGTATCGCAGGGCGCAAGGGCAACGGTTGTTCGGTTATATTGCTCGTAAGCCGGTTCGGCCCGCGATGACCGAGCCGGTAGTATTAACCCCCAAAGTTTAATATAAACAGGGTGGCGAAGCGAAGCGTTTAGCAGAGCGAGAAAGATTAGAGGGGTAAAAGCTACCAAGCGAGATAGTTTGACGTTGCTGAGGGGGAGGGAAGGGGGAGGTTCGGGATTGTTGTTTGGTGACTCTCTCGATCTCTCCGCGCTGGACAATGCACTGCCTTATCGAATGCTCGCTCTCTCGTGTTTCTCTAGCTTTAGAATCGTCCAACATACACGGAGTTGAGACGCTCCGTGGTTGTTAGATATTCGAGGAGACCTGTCTTTCTCATCTACAACATAGCCATCGCGTTTGCACAGTGTTACACACAGTCGCCGTCCGGTTTCCACGGCTGGGCATCTCTCATCCTTCCCTCCTTCCAACAAATCATCCAACAGAAGAGACCATCGAAAATCCTGTGTCTCTCGTCTCCTCTAGTTTTCCCTCCGCGAGCTCCCGTGACTCTCATACAATACGAGACTTGCATCTGTATGTCTATCTAGAAATTTCGCGTTTGACTGGCGATAACGCCGAACCGTCATACGGGTTTCCCTTCGGCATTTCCCGCGCGCAAGTGACGACGGAATCGAATAAGGTTCGCGTGTATTAGAGTCGAGACTGGAAGTAACCGAGAGACTACGCGTCAAGAGACACTTGAAACAAGTTGACACGAATTTATTTGTCTCCGGTCGCGTGTTAGTATATATATACACACGTAAATTGCGGCAGAAGTCGTAAATTTGCAAAGCGCATTTGTTTCCAATTTAAGAGATCTTCTACACGGACAACCCGAGTTTCTCGGCGAATGTTTCCCCCCTCGGCGCATTCTCTCTACCGTGAACCTTTGGGGGAGTTTTTTTTTCTCGTTCTCTTCTTTCAATCCTTTCTCGCTGGCAATGGTGTATAAGTACATTGAACGTTCCTCACGAATCTTCGCGCGTTAGCCCATTAGCGCCGCAGGCCAGCGGTGAATATCTCAACGAAATTTTTTTTTTTTTCTTTTTTTGCGCATAGAAATAGATTTTATTTTTATAACATTCGCGATTAAAGGGGTTGAGAATCGAAATATAAAAATAGAGATTTTTATCAGTTGATTTTAAAAAAATGTCGATCTTCGATTATCGATAGGCGAAAAAACATAAAATTTTTTGAGATTTTTTTTTTTTTTTCGTAAACAAATGGCGATGCGCCAAATTATTATCGGTGTCTAAAACATGCCGTGAGGATTGCCTTATGGCCTTTGGCTCCCCAGCATCCCGCCGATATCTCCCTTATTCGCAGATTGCGCCGTCACTCTTTGTCCCCCCGTCTTTTTTTCTTCTTTGTAATATAATATGCGTTGTGGGGGGAGAGAGAGAGAGAGAAAGAGAGAAACGGCTGAGAAGAGCGTGACCGTCCGGTGACGTGTACCACACGCGCGCGACGCTATAGCGAAATAACTTCGCAGCAACGGCATAAGGAAACATCGTACAGTTGTGACTCAGCATCCCCTCCGATATCCTCGTCGCAAACCTCGGGTAATAAGGGATTCAACATTGGCTTATTCTCACTCGCCGAAACCCCCCCGGTAAATTCCTTCGCCGACTTCGCTTGCTGTTTTTCACCGCACGCGCGGGATTGCTCTCCCTCGCGTTTCCTCCAATAAAAAAATTTCCAAGAGTATACAGTGGTACATAACCGTGGCTCGCGATCTTTTGGTGTCCTTAATTAATGCCGATTTACATGGTTCGGTAGCGTCGACGATTTAACGTCTCACGAGTGAACGCGAGAACGACACGACTCGACGTTGCGCGAATGTTCGCCGTTCGATATAAACCGTTGCTTTGCCTAATAGGGCTCTCATTAGTAAACGAAAATCGCTCGCTTCGCGAAACATCGAGAGGAACGAAAGAGGCGAAATGTTTCGAGTAGTAACTAGAGAAACGCCTGGCGACTCGAGCGCTTTGTTGTGTCTCGAGAAGATACCAAAAGGGCTATCGTCGCCCTACGCCATTGGGGGGGTATACGCGGATAGGAGGACAGTGTACGGATGTGGGACTTTTAGCGCCGGGCAAAGTGTCAGGCCACTGATAAGCCAAAGGCATTAATTTCACGGCGTGATCTCTCCGTCCCGTCCCCCACGTTGCAGACTCGAGAGAAAGACGAGGTTCGCCTAATACAATTATGTTATAACCCCTTTGCCAATTCTATTCTCCCCTCTCGGCGGACCCACACTGCGGTTGAGATCTCTTCTCATCCTGCGGCACGTTCTCCACCTCCGCTCGCAGTCATCGGGGACCGCGCACCCTTTTTCATCTTTCGCTTATGGTTACCGAAACTCTAGTAAAGCATTTCATAGTAAAACACGGACATTCCGGAATCGAGATTTTCATTAATAATGAAACGAATTACTAAATCAAATATTTAAATAATTTTTAATTTTATTTCATTTTATTTAAAGATAACCAATGGTACTCGAGTTCAACATTTCTGTGACCAGAAATGGATTTTTTTTTTTTTTTTTTTTAAAAAAAATAATACGTCGATAGTTACCTTATAAATTCGAATATCTCACCGTTAATTCATCAACGGTTTTGTTATATGAGAACAAAAAAAAATGAACAAGTAAATGAATTCGATGAAAAATTTACGAGATTTATCGTGGCCATTGCTCTCTCTCTCTCTCTTTTGCTCTCTCCGGTATATATAATTGTGTGTTACCGAAGCTTTGTGAACGCTCGACGGTTTGTGGAATTGGTAACGGATCCGTGACGCGTATAATATTTGATAAGTTGTGTCAACCGCTCGTTAGTTAATTGTACCTGGTACTCTCCTCGTAATATAACTGTATGCACGCGGTGGAGAGAAGAGAGTCGCTGTACGAGAGCGAACGTATGCGGTTACTCTCGCAAACGCGAGCGTTACGAATATATATACTATAACAAACCACTGTTCGCCGACTAACAATCCGATCCCCCCAACCATTCCCCCCGTTGAGTTCGCGGGGGTTCGTTCCTCAAACCCCCCGACCCGACTCTCATTTCTACCCCCGTGGCGTTCAACCATTCTGCCGGCACGAAAACCCGCACTGGCCGATGTCCGCGACGAATGCCCTTCATTTCCATACTTCACCCGAACGGAGAGAGAGAAAGAGAAGTCGGGCAATGCTTATACTATATATGTATATATGTATACGGGTTCGCGGCGAGGGACGAACGGTATGGTCGAATCGAGGGCTGCCCGACGGCTAACCAGATTATTTAACCCTCGCGCTCCAACGCGTTTTCGCGTTTCCGGCTCTGCTGAAGCAGATCCAACACACACCCCCACGGACCCGGCGCCGGACAGACGACGGCCAATGGTCATACACTTCGTGGCCTTTGAAACAGAGCTTGAAAGAGATTTCCTCCAACCGGATACTCAACGCTTCATCCTTCGATTTTTTTTTTTTTTTCTCTCTTTTCTCGTATTATATTGAAGCGTTGCGATGTACGGATGTTTCTCGCGTCCACACGTTCGGAGTTCATACGTTTATCGCCGCTAGTTGCGCTTTTTTTTTTATCACATGCAATCAATCCGGAAATTACTAGCAAACGGGATTCGCACTATTTTTTTTTATCGAAAAATCATCGTTTGTATGAAAAAAAAGCGGCCTTTTTGATAATATTTTTTTCCAGTGGCTTTCGCTATTTTATGATTCAACTGATTTTCATTAGAATATCTATCGATTGAGGCGCAATAAATTTGGCATACGATTGAGAATCGGACTGTTTAAGTGATACAAAGTGATACACCATACCATAGGCGTAGGTGGAAAGTTCGCAAATCATACTGACGCGAGACTATTTCGCATTCAATCGCCTCCTCCTATATGCCTCTTCCTTTTCTCATCGCTCTTTCGTTCTTTTTCTCGCGCGCTTGCGGTACCAACTGTGTCGATAGTTAAGCGGGCGGCACGCGCTCGTTGCTCGTCAACTCTTCTTCATTCTCTGTCGACGCGCTTCACTCACGAGACGCGAGAATGAGAGATAGCCGAGAGTACAGTGTATGGTACCGCGGAACGCGCGATCTCGTTGATTGGTCTCTATGTGTCGCAACGGCGGGCGTTGCGTTATATACGTACGGAAGTTATGTATACACACACACACACACACAACTATATATGCATGTGCTGTACGCGTGACGACAGCAGTCACGCCGAACGACACGCGTCAAAGGATTACTCGAGTTAATCTCGCTGCGGGTCTCCGCTGGCTTTCTCGTTCAGTTCCCTCTGCTTCGTTTCCTCTACGATGAGTTGTCGAGTTTGCGTCGCTTTAGTTGCCCCGTAACGAGTGTACAAACTGCGCGCTTGAAGCACGGATATCCCTTGGATACTTTCGTGTGTTTATGTATGAATAAGCTGAGGTTCTTCGCCACCTTCACTCAGCTCTCGTATATCTACCTCCCGGTACAAGCGAAATTCTCCACCGTGAAGGTTTCCCTCGAACTGTTGAATCCTTATATTCATTCTCCTCTTACCGCGAGAGCCAAAGGCAGATGAGAGACCGCCTGCATATGCGTTTCGTTCACGAGAGATCCCGCGCGCCACAGTGGATAATTATTAATCGTTATTTTCGCCAATCACGCTCGTTTATCTCGAGGCACGCAACGCCAATTATATCTATCGGCCGCGCTCGGTACCCGGCCGCGTTCACGATACTTCGGACTTCAACGGGCAACCCAGCAGCATCGGGGCTACAGCAGCGGGGGATACAAGCCGAGAGGAATAAAGGCGAAGCCCCGAGACGATATTACAGAACTGCAGGGTTACGAACGTAAACACAGTTATTGGCCTTTTAAGAACATCGCTGCAGGGCTTTTTTCTCAAACGAGATACCAACAAAAATTGCTACGGTGTGTTAACGTTGAATCATTAAAATAAACTTTTATCACCCGCGATCCTTTTCATTGGCAAGCTATTTACAGCTTCCTTACCCCTTCCGAAACATCGAGAATTCGATCATTTATTTTTTTTTGGCCATATAAAACATTTTTTTACTTTCTTAGTAGAAGAAAAAAAAATTAGACAAATATCGTTCTACCGGAAGTTACCTTTTTCTAAGCAGTATTTCGAAAAAACGGTAAATATCGTATTACTTGCATTGAGAAAAAGATCCAACGAAGTAGATTTCGGAAAAAAAAAATTCAGGAGGATGGTGTGCACTCAATTAATTTTTTTATTCCGTTGATTAATTTTTTTTACTGATGTCTTTTTTTAATGTATTCATTTTTATTTATTTTTTTTTTTTTATTTTAATTGATTTCCATGCCAATAACTGTATCATTTGTTATGGCGGTTATTCGCTTGTATAATATGTTGCACGGAATATATCGAATATGTACGCGAGGAGCGACAGGGAGTGAGAGAATCGGGAAACGACGGGATAGCAAGAGAGCCGAGCAATTCTGCCAGTCTAAGCAATGGGGATATAAGCAAGTTAGCCGTGTATAGCCACCCGACCGCGGCTGTGAAGATCGTTAGTAAACCGCCGCCGCAGAGAGGCGAAATGCCCGCGCGCTTATATGTACCCACGACGTCTCCTATTTCATCGCTTTGGCCGATCCTCTCTCGATCCTTCCCGGCGATGAGCCGGTGTTTCCGCGTTTCTCAGTTTCGCCACAGGGGTATAACACACAGGATAGGTATAAGAGAGCCGCGATGGCGTTAATCGATCGAGGAAAGAGCCTCTCCTCGCTTATACCTATATATATATATCGTATATATCTACGAGATCCTTGGCATCGCGTGTTCAATTAAGCGATTTGAGTAATCAATTTTTATCTCTCCGTATCTTTGGATGCTGTATTCGTTTGTCCGCACAGCAGCGGTCACGTAATGGTACACGAGAAATATGTAACCGTTACGAGTCGAAAAGAAATCTTTTTCGCAATCGAAAAACATCGATGACGAGGATCGATCCGAAAAAAAAAATCGTACAGACCCCGTCAAATCGGTGAAAAATAAAAAGAAATAATAATAATAATAAAAGAGAGCACACAGAGAATCGAGAAGAAACGTGAGGCGAAACGTCGCGCGGGTGTCAAAAGTTACGTGAAAAGAATCCTCCGAAGGGAACAATGTCAACCGAGCAGCATAAGGGACGCGTGAGTCTCATGGCCTATTCGTCCAGTCACTTGAATAAATATCAATCATAAAATCTCTCCCGTCAATGTATCCAACAAAGTTGGAAATATTATTTTCATATTTCGCGAGAAGACGAGGGAGAGGCGCAACTCTCTTCTTATTCCATTCCCAGTTCCGGAATTTTTCTTTTGAGTTCAAGCGCCGTTGCAACGGTTCGCAGCTGTACTTTTTGCCTATGCGACGATATACGGCGACACAATGGACCGCGACGTAATCCAATAACGCCGGCGTGTCCGCCCCGTGAAAGATCGGCTTGGAAAAATTTACCTTACGAGAATCTCGAGTAGAATTTGATGACATTTGGAGGAGTAAAACCGATAGAGAATCCCAAAGAATAAGAAGAAGCGGTCGATGCGTCGCGCTTCGTTTTCGTTCTCTTATTGCAACAGAATCAGGTATGATATTTATACCTGCGAAACGAAAAGCGTAACTGCCGTGGAGATCGGTATACATAGAGAGAGGACTCTTCGCTGTGTGGAAGCATAAAACTTCACTGTGCGGACTGCATACATGAGTTTGTCTCTCGTCTGGAGAGTCGCGTAGAATATATATACAGAAAAGAAACCGTGCAGTGCCGCAATCACTGTGAATCAGCAGCAAGCTGCGACGCTCACAGCTCTTCGAAATAGCTGCACCGGTGACTCGCCGTTTGACTTCAACAACGACGATGACTCGTTCATTTTCCAATTTGTCGTTACCAGTCACAGTCGCGAGAGTGTCCGAGAGACTACAGAAATATAACGATGCGCCACAAGCCAGTCGCGTTTAATACACGTGTATATAACACTCCCGAGTGTATTTGTGTGCCGGTTGCATATCTCGTAGGAAGTATTGAAATTGATGTTTGTCGTAGTATGGAGTACGAAGAGATGCGTACATAAGACACACGCGCTCTTCAGCGACATTCGTGTCTCCATGAAGTTGCGGTACACTTGGTAGAAGCATAAGCAGTAGCTATGAATATAGGCATTCCACCAGCCGCGAGAGAGCGCCAAATCGGATAACCGGCGACGACAATGGGCCGGGAGGTTAAGCGTGTTTGCCCTTCTCTCGAAGGCCCATTCACGCCACAATGGGCCTGCGAACGCTTTTCAGTTTTCTACCCCCGTATCCCCGCCGCCTCTCGTCGACCCCTCGGCTATGTCGTTCTCTCGTTCCTTCTCGCGTTATTCACTTCTATCGGAATCGACGAGAAGGCGACAGAGTCCATAGAGACTCTCGGAGAGCCTTGCAACGTCGTAGATATATCGATGGAGAAAAGTCCTGCGAACGGTCCACAGCTTGCGAAAGAGGCTGACGCCTTCCACGACGTCGTTATTCAACGCGGACCACCAGGCTACTGATGAAAAGAAGAAAAAAAACTCCTCCTTCTGTTGTGAACGTATGTCCAGCGCGTGCCCAGTCTCTCGATTGCTGGCGAACTTCCTTATTTTCGTTCAGCCACCCCGCAAATGTTCCCAGCAGGACGATGTCGCCACAATGAACCTAATCAGCCGATACTCATGTATACACGTAAATATCGACAACAAACCCCCTCCCCCCACCTCCCCTTCAGCATTACTGACTACCGAAAGAATTCTAATGTTTTTTCACGATCTATAGCCCGACAGACTCTCGTCTGCAAGACGCTGCAGACGGGTGCAGAATTTCAGGCATTTTCTGATTCTTATCGATAGGTTTTCGAGAAAAATACTCATATTTTATAGATTTAAAGCTGCATTTCCTCTGATATTTTTATTTTATTTTTTAACTTACTCTTGTCGATAGATAAAATACTGTCGGATTTATTTCATAGACATAGACAAATTCTTTAATAAGTAAAAAAAAAAAGTATAGCGAAGACCGGGGCTAATTGAAACACACGCAATGAAAACTCGACGGTTTTCCCCAGCAAATAGGGATACTGTGGAACTAAAATGCGTACTTTCCATTTTTTAGATTTACTTTTTCAGTTTTTGTTTCAACTCGCCCCGGTCTCCTTTATATTAGGTATGCAACATTTTAATTCGATAGTTCGAGACATTAGAGACTTTTTTTTTTCGTCATCCTTTCACCTTTGAGTAAAATTAACATTCGCTGTTGCGTAATGATATGAGATTGCAACAAAAAAAGACACAGAGGTATACGTTCAAGTAGGATGCACCCGTGGAAGCAGCTGTGAAGCCCTTGAAAGTCCCGTGTGCCCACGCCTACCCCGCATAGTCTACACAATGATGTTTGCTGACCAAACATCGCACACATATATAGAGACTCTCGTTTCTCTCCTACGGTCTCATTATGTTTTCACGAGCCGAGAGGTTTCACGATGCTCCCGAAAACATGCGTACCATTCTTGTGTCGAGGATCGGACAGCCGTGTCCTGCACGGGTGTCGTCGTCGCGTTACGAAATTCTTCAGCGTCACTCGAGAGTCCACCGTAAGAGGCCTATGGATAGGGTGTTATATTCTTCTCCACCTCCGACATACAAATCACAGGCCATTTACTCCATTCAGTTTCAAAAAGTCGTTTAACGTCGCGCGGGTGCCCCCGAGCGATAAATCTTCGGCTAGTCGTCGGTCTTCTTCGTGCAGAGGACCACGCGACACAACATACCCACCCTCCACCTTTATACCCGCATTATCGAAAAAAATTATTTCAATAATGAAGAAGAGCTCTTATTATATAGAAAAAGATGCGTACATTCAACTCTGTGTGTTGTACACGGCGTTTTAACTCTCGAAAGTCATATGGCAGCAATACAGATCTCCAGAGCTGCCCGGGGTTACATGACACATTTAAACATTTTTTCTCATTTTTATTACTGCTTATATCTACCAAATTAATTTACTATGTGACGAATAATACATTGAAGATTTTAGTACGAAAATCTCGGAAATTCCTGAGATATTTTTTTTTCACGATAATTTATAGTTTTCATTTCCGTCATTCAATAAGGAATCGATTCGTCGTTTGAAACACACATCGTGAGACATCATTGTTCATCTCCATATATAAAAATCCTCGTAAAAATCGCAACACCTCTGACCAATTCCATTACTTAACTCGAATCTACGATGTTATAAGATCGATTGAGTCAAGTAGCCCCGGTCTCTGTATGCAAGCGGTACTCGACGAGCGTTTGGTAAACGTGAGGCACGTGACACGCAACGGATA
The DNA here is from genome assembly GCA_934046635.1 of Buathra laborator. Lineage (NCBI taxonomy): Eukaryota > Metazoa > Arthropoda > Insecta > Hymenoptera > Ichneumonidae > Buathra > Buathra laborator. The sequence goes on from OW203892.1 coordinate 18,949,845, forward strand.
GGACAATAGAACAACACAACTGCATTCAAGTCACTTCTGTAACTGCAGCATACTTACAAGCAGATTTTCATTCTACATACTGCACGGTGAAGTACCCTATACCATTATGTTAGGTAGACAGCGTTACGTTTGCTCTTGTAGATTTATAAGTACCGATCTCCCAACCTACGTGGACTAATCCATCCAGATAATAAAGTGCACCAACTGGCTTTCTTTAGCTACATACGTGGACAGCATACAGAATTCTCTCTCTTTCTTGTTCGGTAAGAGTAGCATATATATACATATATATATGTATATATGATCGCGTATAACCAAACCGGAGTCTCTAAACTCTCGAAGTCGTCTCGACAATCTCGATTAATCTCTCGCCCCTCTCGTTGGGATCGAGGTATGTCATCTGAAAAATTTACACCGCATAGTTTTCGTACTATAGACCACTCGGATAATGTATAGAGTCTGGAATATGCGCTGTTTATAATACGCGCGGGACGTGATCGGGAACGAAAGAGACTCCGCGATGCGGATCCACCGCGTTGCGTTGTATGAACTTTATACTATAACTATATAGTATATATGTATACATATATATATATATATATGTGTGTATGTATAATGTACCGTGGAAGCTGTAGTATGAAAACGGTAGGGGTACCTTTTACCTTTACCACCTATAGTGTAACCGCCGAGCGCGGCTATCTCTCGATGCTTCGGCGCGAGGTCGTTATGCGGGTGTTTATGGTTCGCGCGCTCCGTGCACACCGCACACGGTTTAAGGTTTTTATACCGTCTCGCTCTGCCTCATTCAACGAAAACTCTTTCTATCACACGGAACAGACACAGAGAGAGAGCGAGACGCGGGGGATGCACTCTGCAACTGCAGGTAGTCTCTCGCTCGGGCGACTGTACGGTTGACTCGAAGAGAGACACGAGGGAGCAAGCGAGAGAGTGCATCTCGACAACACTTTCAGATTGTGTGATAAGTGCGCTCTCCAACGAGAGAGAACGAGAGTCGAGAAGTCGGAGAGGTTCTCGCGAACATCGTGAGACCCCCCACCGTTCAATGAGAGACATTTCTCATCATTTTCCATTCAGAACGTCTGAGTTATAAGCCCGCTATACCGACTCTTCACGCACAATCGTTCGATTTATTACGACCGCGAACCTAATGAATTTAATTTCATATTTCACGGGCCTTAAGTAGCCATCGCCGGGACAGTCGCGGGAGAGAACATTTTTTTTTTTTTTTCTTTTTTTTCGGCTGATCTCGCGCCCGGGTGGACCGGGAGAATATGGGATATGGGATGGGATTGTGTACTTTAAAATCGTGAATTTAGACGACGCTTACGCGGAATTTTCAACTGATCTGTTGCGGTGTTTGACTCACGTTTAACGCACTTTTGTGAACCAGTTCGTCGGGTTCGTAGTATCGATATTAAACGTTTTTTACTAAAATATCGACAAAACAAAAAAAAATCAAAGATTCATCTGTTATATCTCTTTCTTCGATAAATATGTGTGTGATAATTAAAAAGCCACTGAAGTGATTGACCAAAAAAAAAAAATGTTTTCAATGACGAGAGTAACGATGATGAAATCTTTTATTCAGATTTGAAACGATGAACTAAACGCTAAAATTGTAAGCTAATTTTTGGTTGGATTTCGAACGAAGCGTTATTGCAAGGAATAAAAACTACTCGGAGAAAACTTCACCCTACCCTCACGCACGTTCACCCTCTGACATCGGAACGGCGGTTCTTATTCCCTCTCTCGCGAAGGCCGTGAATCACGCTTCGTCGTATTTCATTTCAGACCGAGGATATGCCAAAAGCACAGTCGCCTCTTCACGCAAACGAAATTATCCGAAAAATATGACGTAGTTTTTTTTTCCTTCATCTTATCCGGGTCGTTGTTTTTTTTATCTCAAATTCGCGAACACTTATCGCGGATATAACTTTTGACTTCTTCTCCCCTATATATCAGCTTCGTTCTCTCTCCGTCATCATTTGCATTACAGTACACATACACACGCAGTACATCTTCTTTTTGCAAAATCGTAATAAGTATACCTGAGCGAGTTGCGCGCGTTCGTCGGGTCGTTTGTACCGCAATCATAAGAAGTCGCGTTCTCTATCCTCGACTGCACAGAGGCGACTCGCTCGCGGACTTTATTAAATTTATTATCTCCGTCTCGCGACCCCCCCGTTAAAACAGCGATGTTTTTTTTTGTATGCCTAACGACGCAAGAACGCGGAATATAGTTCGGCGCGCCCGCGATTCGCTTCGTTTTTGCTAACTGGATGAATTATCGTAACGCGACAAAGCTATTGCAACGCACAGATGTGGCGCTTCGTGATTTAAATTTCACAATTACGGGGTTCTTATCTCGGTTAATTCGAGAGGCATCATCGGGCTCCGCGGTTAGACGAGATTGTGGAAAATCCGAAGAAAAATACCGTCGTTTCCTCTTTCATCGGTGAATTCCTCCGCGCAATCGCGAAACAACCCATAGAATATAGAAAATAGAGCGGCGATCTTAGCATGCGACTGCTACTCCAAGTGGCGGAGGTTTGTGTGTATATATAATGCCTAATACCACCGTTCCTTATAGTAGTGCATCGAGTGTGGCAGATAGCCCGGCGCGATACCGCCGCGCACGAACCTTGACGTTAATCGCATGCATTACCGCTAATAATAGTAAAAACCCCGCGAGATATATCGGGTGCGTGGCTCGTAAAGATCCGCTTATAATTACGTCCGCCACAGTGTGAGGCGGCACTTCGATGTGCTACGGGAGTTACCAGACACTTGGGACCTTCTGCAGCATTATTATAGCTTCAACGCGCACACGGACACACGCGCACGTACACAAAACATTAAATCTCTCGTTATAATATACTTTTGATACGCCAATAAAATTTCCGCAGCGCCATAAATGTTCAAAATATTCGATTTCAATTACAATTCCCACTATAATTTTTACCGATGAAAAAAAAAAAGCAAAAAATCCGTAAAATATACTTAGACACTGCCAATGCTCATGGAATTGTTTAAATTCGAGAGAAAAATAATAATAACACGGTATTACAAAGATTCTTCGAACTATCGGCAAAACGCGAGATCTCTTCGGGACTAAATTACGATCGCCGGCTGTCGTAAGCGCGAAGGAGATCGATATATCAGGAAATAATAAAGCGTATAAGAATTCGATGAAGAAGTCGAAGTAAACGAATGATAATAAAAGTAAAAAACGACGATAAAGTGCGTGGAAGAAAATGAAAAGACGAGTTGACGAGAGGGCTCCTTTCGCTTTCCCGTCGATATGCGCCGAAGGCGATATCTTCCGTTCGCTCGCGTTTCTCGAGAATTTAATATAATGCTAATGCTAATAACCGACAAGGCCGATAGAGCCGGCAGCGGGACTACGACGACGAGAGTACGAGAGCGCGGTCGAGCGCTCGGACTGTGGAATAAAAAACGAAACAACAAAAAAAAGTACGGAAAATAGGCTGTAATCGCGATACTCTCCGATACGAGAATCTGTAGCTATGTACGAGACATGCCGACCGTTTTGCTGGCAGTAAGATATCTCGCTCACGGGCGCCTTTCCAGATTCCTGAGGCGATCGTTTCGGTTCGATCTCTATCTTCGTTACTAGCTTCATAATCGTTCGGCATGCTTTCTCATCGTCCGATGTCCGCATATCCTAAGATATCGGCCTAAAAGAACGATAAAAATGACTCGTCCTACAACCTTCAAAGCCCGTGTTCGAACTATATAAAACATCGAAAAAAAAAACGATCGCGCGGTTTCCTTTTTTTTTTTACATGATTTTTATCGCTGTATCTGTGGCCACGAAAATTGACGAGACGGTGGGGAAGGAGAGAGATTTGCGGTGGAGGGCAAAGAGACGGGGAGAAAGACGAGTTGGAATGAATGCAGTCCCCCGTGCCACTTTGTTCCGGCTCCGCAAGTTTCGTCTCTTTCTCTCAATCGCTCTCTGCAAATCGCGCAAAAGCCACACGGACCCCTCTACTGTAGCCATACCTACTAACGCTATAGCGAAGAAGCGCCCTGTATGCCTCTTTCGTTCTTTATCGGCTGTATAAGAGGGGAACGTGCTCGACTGACTCCTCGACCCTTCGTGCTCTCGTGGGCATCGAAAATAATTGTATTAGCTGTTTTGTGTCGCGGTGCCGCGAGCGCCTGGTTTCATCTCTCGTTTAGCTATGGCAATGCGTTGTACCGAACAAAATTTCTATCGTCATAGCCGAGGGGGAGGTGTATAGCGGTTGATCTCGTATACACAGCGGTTGCGATAGTCCTATCGCAATATCACGGATTCGTTACGCTTTTAGATCGTTCGTAGTACACTTGGATTTCTCGAGGGTTGAACCTCGGAGTTGGCGTCAGGTCGACCTGACACCCCGCGCGATAATTCGTAGCGTTTTCTTTTATTTTTTTTTCCTGGTTTTTTCGCACCCCTCTGAAACAGAACTTACCGTCTCAGCAGAACGGCAGAGACTACTATATGGTTCTATCTTCCGTTGACTGCGGCTGCGGCTGCTGTTGCTTCTGCTACCGCTGCTCGAGGCATTCCTACACGGGGCTTCCCCATTCGCGTATGTCTCTGCAGCATGTCTGTCTCGATACTCGGTACTCGTAGAGAGGATCGAGGGTGCTGATGCTGTGACTTGAGTATATAGTAGTGGGTGCCGCGTTTCGTCGCTATATCACCCTGTGTTCCCCTATAAATCAAGGACGGGGCGGTAACCGACATCGAGAGACAGGATAGAGGTTGGCGCCAAATCGCGGTATACCAGATACCCATACCGGTTAAACGCATTGAGTGCAGTCCATCTACTTCCTCTCGGGTACACGGGAAAACCGAGCCGGAGGAAAGCGCCTCGTTAGATTTATCGGGATTGAGAAGGTGGAGAAGACGTTTTCGTCCTTTCAGTCCTTTTGGTACAACGGATCTACCGTATAGATCAGATTTTGGGAGTTTAATTGATAACCCGCATAAATCCGGATAAATTATGTAGGTTTCTCTCGTATTCATACAGAACAGCTTCGTCATCGGGAACGCCTTTCCTTATCGATCAAAAATCATTTTTCCGATCTCTATATTGTTCGTAGACATTTATTCGCGATATATAAAAATATTTGAACTAAATGTAAAAACTCAGGAATTTTACGCGACGAGAGATCGTGAAAAAAAATACGTCTCCATGATACAGATTCGGAAATCTTGATAACTGGTTTCTTCTTCAGTTGTTGCGTACTTCATAGGGAAAAATTATGGTACGATCATTCGAGTACTTTGCCGTCAACAATCGCGCGCGTACCGTTTCGTACGCAGAACAATCTAAACTCGAGATTTTGTTTCTCGAAACCGACGACTGAGAGACGCGTTTGTCTTCTCGCGAGTCCTTTGCGGATATCTCGGATGGTCTCTCTTCGCTCGGGGAATAAGGTGGATATGCAGGAGAAACACATAGAGGCTCCGAGAGCTTAGCGGGTTGCGGAGTGAATAAGTGTGGACGAGAGAAGGAACTCTCTTCTGGTTCTTCCGCACGGGCCACTTCGCAACGGTACGGGGCTCGCGAGTTCTTCAGTCGAGGTAGAAACTGGTTTTCTAGCCATTACTCGCGCGCCGCACGGCGCGTCACGTCTCATATAAATACTATGGTACGTAATATTGCGTTTACGGCCGAAGCTGCTGGTACCAGACAAATTGTGAATTCTTCTTTAAGAAAGATCGGCGAACGTACATACGGATATAGTTTTATACTAACTTCGGTACAGTGGCAATCGGCTCGCAGCGTTTTTGCATCTTTCATTGTATATATCTTTTTTTTTTTACGAATTATTCAGAATAGAAAAAACATTAATTAAGAGTTCGACTTTCTCGAGGAAACAATTATAGTACTTTTTCCTATATAATTCTGATTCTGAAAATGATTGCTGTGTGTTTTACCATTTTTATTAATAAAATTTCGTAGATGAAAGATGAGATTTTCATATAATTTTTTTATCCACTTCTTCGAGTTTCTTTCGTAACTTGTGAGCTCATCCTCTCGTTGACATTAAGTTTAAGCGTCGAAAGAAAGGGGTAGCGGTTGTTTAACTGGTAACTTTGAGGCCGAAAATCGCATTAGTCTCGTATAACCGTCACGGAATCTTTTTAAGATCCCGACACCGGTATCATATACCGGGATGCGAAACAATCTTCCGGACTGTATCTTGCTTTCTCTCCGGGAGGGCCGAGAAGAGCCATCATCCCTCGCGGCTCTCGCGAAAAACGATCGTCTCGCATCCGCGACGAGAAATAACGTTCCTCTGCCTCTTTGACGGCAAGCGGAAGTTAAGACGAGAGTGGCTCGACGGTAACGCGGTCGCGACATTTTCCTCGCTTCTACGTCCCTCGGTCCTCCGATCTCTATCTCTATTATATAGTCGTGTCCTCAGCGATACACTTGTATCTACCCGAAGGTGAAAAAAAAAAAAAGACGAATTTCGAATCTCCTGCGCGACGCCCGCGGTGAATTTTCCCCGCTGCGGACTGAAAGTACGCGTCCGCATCTTGATACAAAAAGGAAAAAAAGGAAAAATAAGAAAGAAGAAAAAAAAGATGGAAAAACCACCGAAGAGTAATATAGACAGGAAGTATAAAAGGCAGAAGAGGAGGGTCGAGAGATTTTTCAATTTCTAAGCATGCCGACTCGGCAGCAGTTCTTCTGACATTTGGGTAGTCGCGAGTGAGAACCAGCGGGAGGGAAGGGAGGGAGGGGGTTGGTGTCTGACATTTTCACCCCGGGGTTGACGCGGCCAACCCTTTGGCGTTAGCGCGTTCAATCACTCCATTGTCTCGGGGCGAAGAGCGAAGCCGTCACACCGCAGTCACGATAGGGGAGAGAGAGAGAGAGAGAGAGAGAGAGAGAGAGAGAGAGAGAGTGAGAGCAAGCAAGAGATAGGAAGGACGACGTGCTCTCGCGCGCGCCGCTCGTTTTATGCCCGCGTCAACGCTTCGTTATGGGGGCGTCCCTCTCGTTCCTGGTCGACTCGCGGTCGACTTGGCTCCTTCTATACCTCCCGATGCCTCTCTCGACTATGCCTCTCCACGTGCTCGCCACATTGTCTATTCCAAGAATATATTACGCGCGCCCACGCGCCCGGCACGCCGAGCACGCGCCCCCTTCTATAACGCTCTCTGTACACCCACAATCGCGGCCGAGTTGAGCTCCAACGATCTCGTAAATACCGGTATGTATACGATATCCGCGTATAGCATAACATGGTATACATATTATAGTCTATATGTATTACCGTTCCATAAAGATCGCTGACAAACAGACGGGCCGATCTCGCGTAGTCTTGCGGATTGATTCCACGCACGTTACGCCTTTCTGGTTTATAGCATTCGAAAAAATGCTTATAGATTCCCTACATACCTATGTGTGCACACGCATAGAACACGAACCATTTCTTTTCCCTTTTTTTTTTTTTATTATTCGTTTTTTTTTTTTTTTTTTTTTTTCATTTTGACTCATTTTTTATTTTATACTAATTTCTTTTAAGTTTAATTTCAAATTTTTTTTAATTACTCATGTTACCATGTGACCGTTTTGCCCCGTTTTGACCCGGAGAACGTATGCCGGTTATGTGGGCAGGTTGAGCTTTAATCTCGAAGTCCGTCTCAGTTCCAGGATCAGAAGACCGCGCGATCGCGGTCGCGCTCCGATTCCCTTCTCTCCCTCCTCCCGCAAACCTCGCGAGCCTCGGAGAAAAGAGACACCGTTGATGACTATAGAGCTCCGCAAAGCTAAACGCAAACCCGAGATAGTTGTATGAATTACGAGGGACCCCCAGCAAACTAGCAAATGCGTACAAACTATCGGGCGATACACACAATAGAGTACAACGTTACAATCCCGTCATAAGCGCGATGATATTGACTCAGTGAACATGAGAATTTTCGTTAAATACGATCAGTTTCACCGTGATGAATTCGGCGGCAACATACTCGATACTTCGTTGGGTAGTAAACGCTCCGGTGTTGTAACCTCTGCCAGCCACTATTAATTACGCGCGTGGGACCGATCGTTGAACCGTATAGCCACAGCGAGTTCCTCGCATAATCGACATTGTTGTCTCATTGTTGTTTAACCCTTTCCCTCGCCCTCCTCCGCTCTGTCCACTGAATTTATCAATACATCTCGCGATCCCGTCTCTCCGCTGTACGAAACCGTACCGGATTCCATGGATTGGGCTTTTCAGCCCTCGACCTCTTTCCAAATTGTACATCGCTCGAGCCCTATCCCTCCCCCATTACTTGAGCAAATATCTTCTCTGTATCGGCGAGGCTTGGACGATCGGCTGCACTGGGCTGTTGTCTTGTTCAACGGCAAAACAGTATTCTCTCGTTTGGTAACTCGAAAATGCCTCGTAACGCTTTTATAGCCCCACATACGACATAGAGACGGGCCAAGAGTCCTACACATCGCGGTACATACGCATGTATATAATAATAATAACGCGTCTGTGTATTTCACGACGCCTTCCACATGCTCTCACGCGATCGCGAGGATTATGACACGCGTGAAAAGAAAGTTCAGAACCTTTCATCGCTTCGCGCGAACGCGGCCTAAAAACCCTTTCGACGACGAAGGATTCCTCTCGCCTGTGGCGGTGTCTCGGCGAGACACGGAAGGGAAGGATGGGGGAGACTTTTGCTTCTGGTAGTTATAATCCTCTACCGGGCCGTTATGCTATGGCCCCTGTTGACATTTAGCCCCGACGGGCACGAAAAGCGGGGCGGACTCAAAAAAGGGCGGACAGGGTGCAACGGGGTTACTTGTGATCGAGAAGCGCGCACAACACGAAAATCGTGTTTAGCTCGCGTGTATATCTATACATATATGCATATGGATACAACACACACAATTCGCGAAACCGGTCTCTGGATCTCCTATGTCTCTATACTTTAATGTGTACCTTCAACATAAAGGAACCGCGATCACCGAGCTTACGTGTGAGACGCCACAGGCGAGAAGGAAGATACACACCAGAGAACGCCGAAGTGTGCATAGAAATAAGAGGGGTAAAAAAAACGAAAAACGGAAAGGAAAGAATGAACGGTAGGAAAAAAAAGTTGACCTTACCTGCCGCTGGCGGGATAAGAGGCTGAGAGGGAAAAAAAAGAGATGGGTATATATATATATACTATATGTAGCGAAGGAAGATCCGGAAGAATGGGTGTCCAGGGGACACACGTAACCCTACGCGATGCTAATGGGATTGGCATTGTACTCCATTAACATGACAATGTACCCCTAAACGGGATGCTTGTACGTATACGCGTTATAGTGTACTCGATATTTAGCATAGTGTATGTTATACCCCGTTATAACAGTGTATAATAGAGAGTAGAGAGGCGCCCGGGTAAATTTTGGGACAGGCACTCGCGCGACACCTTTGCAGACCGCGAGCGATAATATGCGTGTCGCGACAGTGTTGTCGCGCAAGAGATGCGTAACGACGATACGACGTGTAAACGAGTAAACTCCAAATAGTTGCCCTTGTTATGATAATTGCGAATAGCCCCGGCTACGCGAGACAGGGATCATTATTAGACAGCGGTTGAAGGCGCTTCCTCACAATATTGTGATATCCGATATACCCACTTTTTTAACTCGGTTGCGCCTATGACGGAAAAACCGCGAGAGTAAATCAGGGAAAAGTATTTATTTGATGAAATGAATTTTCATTTATTCCTTTTTGAATACCAAGGAATTATTTTTCTTCGTTTTTTTTCGAGGATATGGTGATTTCCTCTGAACACATCTCGTTGCGGTGATAATTTGAGATATCGGAAGGCGCGAAATGGGGCTGTATAAATTTTCACTGTTGGGACGTTTGGGATGTCCAACGTCATTGGCTATTCAGATTTTGAAGGAATGGAGAACCGGCGCCTTCCCGTTACGACGTTTCAATCCGTACACGACGAAACGTAAAGTTGGCGACCGCGGCGAGAACGTCATCAAGAATTATACCGGACTGTCCCTCCGGCCGCAGTTTATTACGATTTCCCGGTTCGCGACAGTGGATAGAAGGAGGTGGTAGTATCAAAGTTCGAGGCGCCGGAGCTCACATCAAAAGGATAATTACCTCCGCAACAACACTTTTATTAGCCTCATCGCATCTCGCGTTTACTCCGGAGGAAGAGAGTGTGTGTTCGCGATATTCTCGATAATTTCTGTCTCTCTCTGTCTCGGCAGTCATCGGCCTTTTCCCCTTGCAAAACCCGCTATTCCGTATCAACTACTGTAGCACCGGAGAACGTCCTTATATACCCTATCCTACTCGACGACTTCTCGACTGCAGCAGTCGCTTTAACCGACTTGTATTATCGATATAAATTTCTCATACGGGTATATATAATTATGTACAACGTGGATATCCCAGTCATCGTCAGTGTACCAATAATCGTCGATCGTGCGTTTTGATTATAGATTTTACTACAGTCGAAGCACACGTTGACGATTACCGGTACACTGGCGATGACTGGGACATCCACCTTAATATAATTTCCAGTTTTGCCGGACAAGCAACTTGACTCACATTTTATTTTTTTTCGGGTTCCTCATTTGCTCGAGGAAAGTTGTCGTGTCTATTGATTTTCAATTGAAAATGTCAAAAAATAAAAAAAATAAAAATATCAACATTTTTTACATTCGAACGCTTTAAAGACGAGAAAAATAAAACACAGTCCATTGATAGCCTTTTCTGAGGAAATCAGTCCGCAACTTTCCATTAGGCTGTTCCATCCATCATTTTTTTAAATTAATTAAAATCAATTAATATTCATTCTATTTTCAATGCCAAATCATTAGCAGGAAAAACATTGTGTAAAAGATAAATTATGAGGGGATCATTATCACTATTTTTTTCAAAATACATCGCGGATTTAACTCGTGACGAAATAGTCGAAGAACCGTTCTTTTCGTTTCCCAGTAGTCACATCGGGAACACAGTAGTTTGACGCCGTGAAAGAGTGTCTTTTCGCGCAGCAGTGGCGATATGCCCTCTCCGAGAAGCTGTCGCGAATCGCGGAGGCAATATTTCAACGCGTCTCACACCGGAGGGACGTGTCGGTTTTGCTCACGCTGGGAGAGTGAGGGTCTTCTCTTTTCCTCTAGTACCCTGAAACCTCAGGGAGGAAAAGGGAGGGGGGGAGGGCGAGACCCATCCTCTTCGAGGAGTTTTTACGTAGTCTCTCGATCTTTAATCACAGCTCGACCTTCCATTGTCAGTGACGTCACCTCCGCACGACTCCGAAGGGTTGCTTGTGCCGGTTGTTCCCCGCGGGGTGGGGAGTTGGAACAGAGCTTTGTGTCTCGCGCCCCCGCTCGCTGATCCCTCTCCGCGTCATTTGTCTCTAACCCCCTTGGCCCCTTCACCCCTAGTCTCGCGCCCGGGACGACTTATTTGTACGCCTCTTCCGACCTCACATACTTTTACAGCGTGTAAGTCGAATTCTTATACCCGAACACACCGGAAATTCCTCCAAATTGCAATACCTCCCCGATGAAATTTCGTCGATTCAACAAAAAAAAAAAAAAGATTTCTTCATTCTCCGTCGAGGAGCGATAATCTCTTTTTGGCATCGAGAGTATTATGGCGTAAGGGCGGTATTTTCCCGGATTCTACGTGCGCGCGTGTGGGATGACACAGGGATGGATCGAAATCGACATAGTGCGCAAGCGACCTATCCTCCAATGTCATAGCTTCGTCGTCGCCCCGTCTCCCCGCCTATCTAAACTCTCTGTTTCACACGGATAAACACAAGTCTGTTTGTTTCCTAGTTGCTTTGAAACTTTAGACCTTCCTACCTGTACATCACTCCATCGCGGTTGCCGCCTCTGTTCGTCGCTGTTTTCGGCCACCTTCCGCGCATATCTGTAACACGTAACTCGTGCATTTCTCCTGTAGTTCGGGGCAGACGTACCGCGGCGAAAGGGGTGAAACTGGAAAGGGTTTGTCTCTGCAGAGTATCGGATTACGGCGAAATATAGCCGAAGGCTTGCGCGTACGCGCGGACATTAGTTTTGGCAGTGTACAGAGATAACTCGCACCCAGCCTCGCGATCACTCAACGATATAGAGTTGGACCCGAGCGCGCGACTTTGCCATTTTTAACGATCGAGGTCTCGACCTCGTTCTTCTATTCTTCTACTGCTCCTCTCTCGCCGCTTCTCTCTACTCGCCGAATCTTTTTTTTTTTTTTTTTTTTTTTTTCAGAGTCACTATCATATATACGCCATCGAGTTAGCGAGATAAAAAAGATACAGAATAAATTCTCCGCGTCCGATGAAGCGTGGATTTGTAGTTAGGAAAAAATCCAATGAGAGACCATGAAACGTTTGAAATCTATTGCGTAAAAATTCCTTCAAAGTCGATCCTCGTGTAATTATTTTTTGGAAATATTTCAATCCCTTCCGGTCTTAGAAAAAAATCCCAATAAATGCCTTGAGTTTCGAGTGATAATTTATTTATTAAAAATTTGGTAAAATTTCTTTGAAGATTTTCGGATATTAATCCCGAAAACCCCCCGACATCGCTCCCCTCCCCCGATATCCTCCCGATATCGAGTACAACTTTGAATTTATCGTCTGGTATCCGCACTGTCGTCACGAATATCAGTAACTACAAATGTTCGGGAGAAAAAAAAAATTTACATGAGAGAGAAGCGGATAGGGTATTAAGATCGGTTAATTTACGGTGGTGGCCAGTCGCCGAGGCGCCATACCATTTAACGTTTAACGCGCATGCAGATAGTATGATGCGGTAGATCTTGCCGGTCTTATGAGACAGAAAAGAGCGGGCGAAGACGAGGAAGAAGGAAGATGAGAGACGCCACTCAACGCCCCGTCGGTTATTCGAATTGATGCGCTGAATTGAAGCCGCCCCGTTGCTGACGACATCATCGCTCGACGGAGTAGTCAATCCGGCGGGTTTGTTTATTAGTAGCGGGCACGCTGAGGCGCCTCTTCTCGTGTCTCATCTCATCGAGAGTCGTTGAAGCGAGCGCGTGTCCCGCTTGGATTTCAACAGTCCTCAATTCCAAGGGGATCTCGTTTCATTTTTTTCGTTATTTTTTCATTATTTTTTAAATTTCTTCGTCACCGGGGCGCACGTTATCATTTTTTTTCTCTCGTACATGCAAATTGGCGTACAGGTGAGAAACTGACGTTCAAACAACGAGAAAACTTGTGCATCATCGTATATGCACGGGTATAATACGTGAATATATAGGAGACGCGTAATGCCTGGCATACTGCATAGATAATGGCGAGCCATTAGGCGCACGTGGGAGCCACAAAGGAGAACTGTTGTGCATGTAGACTCGGTCGTTCCACCAATACCATCCCCCGTGTAGTGCTCAGTGTCTCTCGTGTACAAATATCTATACATATATGATGTATATACGAGCTATATATTCAGCCTATAGTCTCGTTTCACCCCTGCGTGCACATGCACCTGCGGGGCGTACGCGCGAGTCTGCTCGACCGTGAGGCCGCTAGATAAAGTACCACACGACGCTTTTTTTTTCTTCTTCTTCTTCTCTTTCCCAAATGGCGCGAGAGAGCGAGGAAATCGGGAGTAGAACAATGCGGTCTCGCGAGCAGCATGCTTTTCAACGCTGGAAGAGAGAACGAGGGAGAGAAGCAAGCAGGGAGGGATGTGGGCGAGAGAATGAGGGAAAAACGTGCGCGGGCGAGAGAAGCTTTTGCCGAAGCCTCGGCGAGCGCGTGATTAGTCTCGCGGCCTTGTGACACTCGGGGACTACGACAACGATTGCGTCTGGTTCTCTAACAGTCCGAATTTGGCACGCATTCCACGCATTTGTAGACCCCAATGAGCACAAATTCGTCACAGCGCTCGAGGACGAGAAAAAAAAAAAGAAAAATCTCGGTTATTAGTTATCGTAAGCCGCGATTCGGGGCGTATGAATTCAAATATTGAATAATTTAGTACCGAAGGGCAGAGAATTAATTTGCATTAATAATGGCAGCAAGAGAAATTACATTTATCTGTATATGAATAATACAAAAATCGTTAATAATTATTGATTCGGATATTCTACTTTGTAACACAATATTTTTACGCACATTGCTCCTACGTGACTAAAAAAATATTGTGATTTTCACCATCAAATTTGTAGATTTGTTCCATACATTTGCAACGTTTATCGGAACAATAATTTATTATTCCAACTGTATGATTAATTCGGAAATCATGAATTATTGTTAATTCGCATATTCTACGCAATAATTTAATATTTTTAACGTTCCTACATGACACGAAAAAAATTATTTCCATTATTAAATTCATAGATTTTACCAATAAAAAAATTGAAATATATCGGAACGACACGAGTTATTTGCACCGTCAATAACGCGAATTAACGCATTTAAAAAACGGACGCTAATACATTTATTTTCAATAATACTTTAATCGTTACACAATCACATTGATAATATTTTTATCGTATATTTCGTAGTTAAAAACATCGAAATATTGTTATTGATCGATCGATTAATCGAACGTATTTTTTTCTTCGTGTTACAGATGCCTGTGGCCTGTCGGACGTCGCGCACATCGAGTCCCTGCAAGAGAAATCACAGTGCGCGTTAGAGGAATACTGCAGAACCCAATATCCGAATCAACCGACGCGCTTCGGCAAGTTATTGCTTCGATTACCATCTCTTCGAACGGTATCGTCGCAAGTTATCGAACAATTGTTCTTCGTGCGTCTCGTCGGTAAAACACCGATCGAGACACTTATCAGAGACATGTTACTCAGCGGGAGCAGCTTCAACTGGCCTTACATGTCCACGATGTGACACTCTGTTTGGCGGCAGTTAGCTTCCGCATAATGATAATAATTTTACTGGTTTAACGCCCTCCCCCTCCCCCCGAAAAACCCAACGCCCCCAAAAGAAGTGCTCTCTGCGTTTACGAAACTTCGACTTTCTCGTTTTTTTTTTTTTTTTTTTTTTTTTTTTTGAACGCGCGAATTGTCGATGAAGAAAGAAGAAAAAGAAAAAGAATTAAATAAAAATAAGTGTCCGACGAAAAAACACAGCGCAACACCAGACGGAAGAAAAATATCAGCCCCCCAATGGAGAACGCAACGAGGTGCGAACAAATAATAAATTAGCATTTATAATGGATGACGCAAGTGGGGATCGAATAAAGAAAAATCATTGAGAGAGAATGATAAAAATCGAGAGAGAGAAACAGAGATCGGCTGTAAACCGGCACTGAAAATACCAGTCGAAATCATCATCATCATCGTCGTCGTCTTTCACGATGTGTCTAAGAGAACTCCACCGGCTCTCTCTCTGTCTCTCTCTCCTGGAAACTCGCAAGATCTCACTTGAGACTATCTGGTACTATCTTTATTTCTTTCTTTGCTTCTCTCAACGGGAGGCCGGAACCCGCATCTCATCTCGATCGATGCAGATCGTTATCGAAGCGTCTCGTCTCGTCGTTAGAGAAGCCCGTCGATCTCTCTCTCTCTCTCTCGGTGAACTGACTTCGTGAAACGTCATCGACCCCTCGGTCTACGAAGTCTTCGCGGTTTTGCGGCCATCGAGAACCGGAATTCGAAGAAAAAAAAAGAAAAAAAAAAAAAAGAAATGTCTTCGATAACACGAAGTACCATCGTAATGTTTTTTTTTTTTTCTTCATATTCTCCTGCGTGCGCGTAGTTTGCGTTAACGCCGAGTAAAAGTCCGCGTGCACTTCCTGTCGCGAGTCAGCTGTGTTAGTCAAGTTTTGTTGGTGATTTTATTTTTATTTATAGATTTTTTTTTTTCTACCTTTCACGGTTACTTAAGCTTCGCGCGATCGATACGAGAAAAAAACATGGGAGGGTGAGGGCGCGGTATCGGCTCGATTTGTTATTATTATGAAAATAAAATATATACAATGTGATATACTTTGATGAAAAAAAAAAAAAAACAAAAAAACAAAAAAAAAGAAGAATTACAAAGATTGGATTAACGAGTTATGGAATTAATTTTTTTTTCTTTTTTTTATAAGAAAAAGCGAAATTGTTGAAAAATTAACGAGAATGACGATAAGAATAAGAGAATGGAAAAAAAAACCAAGCGGTGCTTCTTTTTCTACGTTATAAATATTGTACGATAGCTTCGCGTGTGTGCGATGTGTGTATACGACGTGTGTATGCGTGTAGAAAGACGAATGTGGGAGAGGATAAGAGAGGACGCGCGTGGATTTGTTCAATCGAATAATCGACGAAAACTTAGACAATTTTTTTTTTTTTTTTTTTTTCTTTGATTGTTAAAAATACCGAATAGTACATAAATGTGGCAATGTCGAGCAGCTAGTTACTTACGATAATAGTGAAAAAGCACTTAGGGGGTTTATGGGATTATTCATTGAGGAGTAACTGAACGAAAGAACGAGAAAAAAAAAAAAAAACAAAAATAATAAAATAAAAATAAATAAAATGGAAAAAATAAAAACATTGTGTACATTTAATGCAATTTCGATATATTACTTCGCGCGCGATGAGGGGAGGGGGACCGCGACGAGATATTGTGTGTACAGAGATGTATGTATGCGTGCGTTAGGCTTCGGCTCCTCCTCGTCTCTCGGAGACTCGCGAATTACATATTGTATCCACATCGGCGCTTGTGAAAGAATGAAGAAAAGAATGAAACAAAGACAAAAAAAAAAAAAGATAAAATTTGCGGAGTTCGATGAAACAAGAAAAAAGAATCTCGTTTCGCGAACTCAATGACGCAATTTGCTCACGGAAAAGGAATAAAAAAAAAAAAAAAAAAACACTCATCAATGTATTATAAATAATAAAAATTATCGACGAGAGAGTGAAAACGACGGTGCTGTAAACGTCGGGAGGGAAAAATAAAAAGTGAAATTTCGTGTCCTTCCTCTTCTCGATCCTCTTGTCCGATCCCCTCGTCCCCGATCCTCGATCATCAATCACCACGAATCTCCATATGTACCGCTTAGGGCATAAAAAAGAAAACATAATTTTAAGCTATACAATACGTTATACATAGTTGTGTAAAAAGAACATGAACATTTTTGTATAAATCGTGTAAATAATTAATATATAAATACATACATATATATTATATTATATTATATTATATAAATGAAAATATATGAATAGATGAATGGAAATCGCACGACTTTGCATAATTTGCTATCCAGAAGAATTTTTTTTATTTTTATTTTCAGTAAAAAAGAAAAAAAAAAAGAAAGATTTTCGACTACGTGACCGCGACGAACTTCAGTTATTTCGCTGATGCACACGTCGCGCACTCACAGCGTCCAGCAAATCACTCCAGAAGCGCGTCGGCTGTCGCAGGGAAATTCACTCGCTGCCGTTCGGCAATCGTTTATATTGAAATAACCCTCGCGAAGAAATTTACTATTCGAGACTACGCGCCGCGATTCTTTTGTCCGGTAACGAAATCACTGCTAAACTCTCTCCGCTACCCTGAACAGTATTTTTTCTTTATCGTATCCTCGGTTACCGCGCGGACGGTGTTGTCGGCAATTGGAGCGATGGAGAAACGTGGTGATCGACGATCAAGTCTCGGGGACTCGAAATCGTCGGTGAAAGCTCTCGCCGAGAAGAAATATAGAACCGCATCTTCGATGAATCGTGACCGATACTCATGAACAAAACGTGAGTTGATCGTGCAGAAAATTCAATATTATCGGACACGAGTACCTAAGGATCTATCAGTTCTGATTGTACCCTTGCAACATTTATTTTACCTCATTTACATTCAATCCGCTCACACTACGATTTTGCTTGCTGACGATAAGACGACTGACTATGTTATTTTGTATCTAAAAAAAATGATCAAAAAGGAAAGGGTAAAGTAAGTACTAACAGATAAAGATCGCAACTTAAAAATGCTTCTTCATTCCTAAAATTGTCACGATATTCTACGTTCTCCGTCTCTCGTTGTTTTGCCTCTTATTTTTTATTTCTCATTCGGAAATTTGAAATTTGCAACTTATTTTACGGTTATGTGTGAAAAAACTTCGAATAATTTTGAGAACCACAAAATTTTGGATTGTTTATTATTTTGTTAAAAATAAACGTAATTAAATCGAAATAAAATGAAAATCAAAAGTTGTCTGTGCATTTGCTTCGTGACAAATAAGAAAAATTAAATTCGATGCGTACAGAGCGAAAAGCGCGTAATTTACAGACGATCGCCATTCTGGTACGTTTTATTCAATTACGCAGATCAGCGTCTATATGTAGATAGTACGTTGCTGAGACAGCTGAATTTTGGTTCACGAAACCATGGAAATCTGGGATAATTCAGTTCAGACAGTACAACTTGCACCCTCTTCGCAATATGCATAGATATAATGCACGAACTCTTGGAGCAGCCAATGAGATTTCATTCTTGGTGATTTCTGCGTCCCTCGCGTGTCCGTCGCTCCCTTCAAAGTTCTCGTCCGTTAAGACTATACAACTCTAAGGGAGAAGACATCGCACGTGCACACCGGGAGAAGCTCTTCTAGCTTCGGCTCTCTCGCGTTTCTCTTCGGTTCGTCGAAACGCAAACACAAATCGCAGATAAATCAAACGGGGATAGTTCTCGGCTCCTTGACTCGTCGTACGTGAGTTTCCATATATACGCGTATCCAATTCTCCATTCTACGATTCGCGAAACTTTGCTTTGCGGTATATTACTGTGCGCAGCGTGGTTACAACTGCTAACCCAACCCATTCCGCGTCTCCGTGGGGTTATCTATCTTTTCCACATTCGGACAATATCCCAAACGAAAGAGAGCCGTAAAACAAACTCTTCGGAGTATCATCGCCGTTCTGTAGTCGCTTAGAATTTCAATAAATTCAACTTACCGCTCGATGTCTAAAGGGGAGCGAAGAGAGAAGAGAGAATGAAGAAGATATAGAAAGTCGAAGAAAAAGCTGTTGCTGTACCGTGTTTTTCACGTGACAGCGTGCAAAGCGCAGCTCTTTCTTGGCTCGAATCCAAAGCACGCTCTCGCAGCTTCGTACCCGCCCTCTTTCCCTCCTTTTTCCGTCGATGCTTTGCTCGGCGGTTTGCGAAACAAAGCGCCAAGCACTCCCAGAACTCTCTTGCGTTCTTTCGACTCTTGCAAATTCTCTCTAACATGGCAGCGGCTAAAGCACAAGATCCGATGCACACCAAGAGTTTGGATCATTGTGTAGTGTGCAAACTATACATATAATCATCGATTTACATTTATTTCAACGAAGTAGAAACTAATCCAAGTGGCATCCGTTTAACGATCGCGAGCGTCATCGTCGTTTCATTCAACATATATTTCTTCAGAAAAATATGAGATCGCTTCCGACCGACGAAGAACAGAACGTTCCATTCACGGAAAAAGTAAATGGGGGAACGAGAACTCGCGATAACGTCTCTCGTATTTCGTATTCTCGACTATTTCCATATCCCGATTATCTTTTTCTCGATAACGTGAGACAAGAATTTATTTAGAATCTTATTAGTTCGGAATTTGAAGCAAAAATCGGAGCTTAACATTATTTATATAACAATTTTTTACTTAATTTTTTTTGGACTTTTAAAATTTTTGTTTTATTCATTTTGCGCAAAGTATCAAACGGTATGAACGAAAAATGTTGAAATGCAATAGAAAAATTACATTTTCCGAAAAAATGCGATCCGTAGTCGCTATGAAAAGTTATTGGGCATTCGGACAAAAAGTATACACAGCCGGACAGACAGACAAAATTGGAAAACTGCTTTTTTCGTATTGTAGAACATGGAAAACATAATAATCCGCGATTCGATTTTTTTTTACAATTGCAATCTTTTCTCTCTTTACATGCATCGTATATGATAAAAAAGTAAAAATACATATATCTTTAAAGCTGCAAGAACAGCAAAAGCAGCGATTAATATATCAATCTTTAACCGTTTAATGGTCACTAGAACTGGTAATTTACGACAATTACTTCTTAACAAAAAATGAGTTGCACCAACCAACTATTAGTTCGATCAACTAATTGTTAGTTGTTACAAATAACCATTTTTTTAAAGTGTAAATAGTCCAAAGAGAGGGACATAAATTGAAAACACTACCGATCGAAACACCAAATTTTTGTCGCGATAAATAGTAAAAAATAACTTTCATCCGACTCTTTACTGTCAACGAATGAAGTTTAAGCTCGTTGCACTATTCGTAGTATTCATACGAGGGGTATGTGACCAGAGTGCATTGAGACGACACAGAACCGTTGTATAGAACGAGTAAAGTAGGTACCGGACCGCAGAGATATTTGGAGCACCTCCAATTCGTGCGGTACAACAGCCCTCGTATATTCGGTACTCGAGCAGTCGGGATACTTCGGCAAGCGAAAGAGGAGTGAGCGGTAGAATTTCGGGATTCAGGCAGCAGTGGTAAAGCTTTATCGTTTCCCTCGCGGAGAAAGAGAACAGAGATAGAGAGAGGGGCGCTCTCAACCCGCTCCGATAACCCCGACGTCTGACCTTATTATATCTCATTCGTGCGGTCTGAACGAGTGAGGATATCCATAGCCCTCGTGTGTATATACGTATAACCAGTAGCCGCAAGTTCTCCACTAAACTGTCTTTCCTTCACTCCCTCGCGCCCTCCCGGGTTTTACTCAACCACCGATAATTCTAACGCCATCGAGACTCAAGCCATTACGTATTTCGACCACAGCCTCTCACGCCGCTAGCACATCGAGAAGAGATGCGGATATCTACACGGTCGCGCGAACGAGAAAGATAAGAAAGACGATTTCTCGGAATCGTTCGTCTTCATCTTCGCTCGTAATGCGGACTGTTCGCTTCGCGAACGGACTTATGTATGCTTTCAATTTCTATAACGATATGAACGTCATAAGACTAAGAAGCTTCAATGAATTTCCGCGTGCATCAATGAACGAACCCGAAGGACGGAGTGATGAAAGGAGTTGGCAACGGAAGCATTTCGATGCTGATTGTCGGCTATATATCGAGACGACGTCACATTCGATGGTCGTCTGTATTAGCGACTTTGCATCGACATGATTTTATAGCGAGATATACCGATGTCTTGAGAATGCAGTCTCATAAAGACGATGAAAAATCGTCTTTACGAACAACGTATTAGCCTCCATTACTTCCGGTTTGTACATTTTCGATGCAAAAGCACCGTCTACCGATTTTTTTGCGAAATCAAATTAAATTTTTTCGCATGTAAATGTAGCGTATACTTATAATGTTTTTGCCATTATATGAATACGAAAATAATATTTTTCGCTATTGCATATAAAGAGATATTTTTTGTATATTTTATCTTTATGAGATTTAATTTAAGAGCATTTTAAAATGTCGATCATACGATTACGCTGAAAAAACGGTCCCCGATATCAACGACGACGACTATCCAATAGTTAAATGCAATATTTAAATTTCCTAAGCTCAACTCTGCATAATCTTGTACACGATGACTCAATGATTTGAAAATTCATCGAACACGATTCGTACAATTGTGTTTCTTCGTCTTTTGCCATGCATTCGATTGAATTAAACGAGACGCATAGGCGGCGAGTTCTTAGCTGGAATGTCCGCGACGTGTGACTGCGAGGCTCTTTACCGATTCCATCGAGCGTGCGCGCAGGAAAACGTGAAGGAGTCAGACGGTGATCAAAAGGAACGACACAAACGTAGCGAACGCGACGGCGGACCCTCGCCTTCCGCTCCGCTGATGGAGTAATGTGCGTTTGTTATGTTTCAATTGATGTTTTTTCCACCCACGCATAAATTAATCATAGCGGCATCATAACATGCTACATTGGTATTATCTCTATATATCTATCCTCTCTATCCCCAACGTGGGGTTTAGAAATACTATTATGTAGGTACAAGTAGTTACGGGCAGTTCGTGATCGGACAACGTCTTCGCAACGTTTAGCGCGGTTAATTTCCTATCAGTCCCTTCCGCAACGACAACGAGAATCTTTGCTCCGTTCGAGAAGTTTGTACCGAGCTCTGTTGCTGGCCACAGTGTCTTAAGGGTACATCTTCGGAGACGCGCGCACAATATACCGAGAGAGGAGAAAAGCGAAGATTCTGCGGAAGGCAAAAGGAGGCGGTCAGTACAGTATATCGGTGCGTAAGTGAGAGGCGGAGCTATGCTCGCGGGTCAGAGGGCACAGCCAATCACAGCCTGGTGATAACCACTCTTGCCTCAATATGCAACGAACGAACGAGCGAACGAGCTGGCGGCTTATTCGATGTACGCTTTCCACACATAAGCATCGCAATTTGCTTGAGTGTTTTCTCATAACCATGCGAAACGTATCTATACACTTAACGGGGTGACGCGTATGTGCACTCATTGCTGGTGACACGCACGTAACGGTCAAGTTTACAACAAGCACTTTTATCTTGGCGCAAGAGTAAAGGGGTCGACACCGAAGGAAGGGTAGAAGAGAGAGGGTGGTGGCAAATTTATTCGGACGTTTCGGGGGACTGACGATTTATCACCGAAATCAATCCAATCGCATTTTCCATGAGAGTCCTCGAGCAAAAGAGAAGCCCAGAAGGAGAAAATGTGGTCTGTTATAGTGATGCAGGAACCGACGGTGGCAATCGACTCTCGTCGCGCATAATTGTCCGATTTGTACGTGTCTCTCGGCTGCTCCGCACTGGCTGTATCTACTTCGCGAAAAAACGCCGAAAAGAAAAAAACTTGCTTTGCTTGAATTTTGGAATAGCACGTTCTTTTTTTTTACTATTCTTTCATCAGATGCAATGTATTGAGGGAAAAAATGGTATTGGATGTTTAACTTGAAGATTGGATTAACCTCGCGACTGTATTTTTATCCACACCGCGAAAAAAAAATTGGGTTAATTAAATTATTGTTTCCTCTCAATGGAACGAATTTTTAGTTAATAGAACTAAATAATTCGTTTCTTCAATAATTATTAACATTAATTAACGAAAATATATTTGCGACAACCAAAAATTCGTTTCAACGAGAGTAAACGCCGATTCAGTCGATCAAAACATGTTTCTTTTTCTCAATGCAATAGGTATTTTGTAACGCATCGGATAATAAAACGAAAGGAAGAGTGCGAAAATTTACTCCGAATGATTTGGATGAAATCTAATCGTAGTAAAGATATTTATCTATATAAATATAAATCGACGAGATTGAAGTACAAACGTGTAACTTTAAATTCTTTTCGCGAAATATAAGTAAAGATATACGTGGATGAATTCCATATTTGGGATATATACAGCTTTAGAATATCCCCGTCAAATATCGATTATTTTTCGGAGTCAAAGTCGAAAATCACAAAATTTTACATAAATAACGATATAACGATCTTTACGCATCGATCTTTAAATAACGAAAAAATTCGAAAAGAATTTGCAACAGATATTCGTTAACTATGAAAATGTTTTTTCGAACACTAACCTGCTGGCGAAATCATGTTACACTCATTTATATAAGTACACTGTCAAGTGTTGGTCGTGGACTGTGACATCTACTTCACTGATGTACATTTCGAGACAATCACTCTGGAAGCAACTCGAGGTTTCTGGGAGATGGTTGTGGCGCCATCGATGGAGGGTATGTGAGAGCCGAGTACTATCGTCGAACAGCATAGAAGAAATTCGATGCGCTCACAGTCGAGAAGATATCACCTGAGGTAACGTTACCGGCATCGATCAGTGTTCAGTATTAGCAATCGAATATAATGTACTCGTTATCATAACATCTTTTGAACTGCAAGAACTTCTAATGATTTTTTGTTACATCACTTCGTCAGGTGAAAATTAAACTTTTTCAAATCGAAAGTAAAGTCATAGAAAAAAATCAGTTTTCTGAAGTGACGAAGTGACGTCGCGTAAAATTTTTTTTTCTTCTCCAGAACGGACGTCATAATAAAAATAATAATTTTTTTTTAATCGTGAAATTTTTGTATTTTTATTTGCGACGTCACTTCCGGTGAAAAGTGAGATTTTAGTTCATGATAACGTCACTTTCAGTGAAAAAGAGAAGTTTTTTTTCCCGTGACGTCACTTCCGGTAGAATACGAAGATTTTTTAACCGGAAATCACGTCAGGAAAGGACTTTAGATTTTCAAACTGCAAGTGACGTTATAAAGAGAATAAAAAATTCGTTATGGTAAAAAAAAATTGCGTGCGAAAAAATGCGTCGAAAAATGTGATAACATACATTTTTTTAGAAAATTTTGTTCCGAGACAAAAAAATTGTAATATTTCTTTATCCTTCGTTGTTTTTTCCGAATAAATCAACATCCGGTGAAGATCCCTTCGATTTTCTAAGATTTCATAATCGTCGTCGCGTATAATTTTGCATCAATAGATAAGAAATAAAAACTCAGGTTTAATTTTCTCAACTTCTGTCCCTTATTCAACAATTCTGAATCATCAAATGATAAAAATTTGCATCAGAAATTGTATCGGCAAAAATATTTTTCTGTTTTTTTTTCTTTTTTGTTTTATTTATCGTCGAGATGAATAAATCGAAAATCAATAAATTAAAATAAAAAACAATTTATTAACGACATAATTACAATAGTATATTCTGCATGTGGAAAGCAATGTTTTCTCTTTATACATCGTTTTCATTTAATCATTCGATAATAATTCTTTAATTTAATCACAAGCCTACTATAAAATATCTCGATCCACTCGTCACCTTGTCTCGTTTATGCGATTCATTTACTCCAACTACTCGTTTTAACGATCGCGACGATAAATCGTGTATTCTTCACATTTTTTTTTTCTGTGTTATTTACGTGCAAAATAGTTTACATGATGCGGATCTTTCTCGTGGCTCATTGTCGTCGGACGTATAATATGCGTGACCTGTTCCTGCGCCGCTGCTTTTCGCCGCTGCCGATTCTGCCTACCAAAATATTGTATATCCTTACGTACTATATTCGCGATGAACGTGGGCTGTTGTATTTTTCTGGTTTTCTTTTTCTTCTTCTTCTTCGTTTTTTTTTTTTTTCTACTTAAAAACTATATATATCGATCTAAACAATCTTCTTCTATCGTTTGAATTAAACTAAATCACTGTACAGATTATTGAAACGGATCGAGTGGAGATTATACATTGTGTTGAAACAGGTAGAAAAACGAAAGCACTATCGATGTGTGTATGTCGGAGAATAGAATAAGAGAATTAGAGAGACGAATTGCCGGAAGATTGTCGTCGCGCATCTTCGGTCGATATCGAACGGTCCACTACTTGACACGATGAATTTATCTATCTATAGCAGAGAAAAAAAAATCATCTCACTGCCGGTTGATACCGATGCTATAACATGTCGTAGATAATTTCGCCTCTCGCTCTCTACGATGCGATTTTCTTTCTTTTTTTTTCTACTTTCATCGACAACTGCTTTTACGGCAGATATACATTGATGGCAAGTAAAGTAAAACAGCTCTTAGAGAGATTGAAGGGTATATAGATACAATCGGTTGTTATTTTCTTTCTTTTGCACAAATAGATCAAAAGGTAGAAGACGCGCATGTTAAATCAATGATACATCGTCAAATTGTCGGTTATTCGCAAGAAGCTAATTTTTTTTTTCGATAGCGTACTATCTAAAAAGACACCTAATCGTAAATACGTGAAATTTTTGTTTTTTTTTGTTTTTTTTTTTTTTTTTTCATTCAACGTTGACGAGCAACAACAATGCGTTTTTTTCTTTCAATCTTATTATTTGTATCGTATTAGCACGAGGAGAGCATTAGATTAAACACGAATAAACGTTAAAGGCCGTACGTTCGCGACGCCCGTGAGAGAGAGGATCAACGGAGATCGGGAGGATGTATCGACGGGGAAGGGATCACGCAACACGATTATGATTACGACGACAGGCGAGATTTGGCAACGGAAATATAAAAAAAAATACACGCATAACGAAATATATCTCACGACTCGGATATTTAGATTATCGAGTTATCCGGGAACGTTCGCCGTCATCGATTCGTAATCCGTACGAAGAGCTGATCTAATTCTACAACAAAGCTACATAGCTAAGTAGCTAATCGTAAACTCTTTTTTTTTTTTTTCGTTACTTTTACTTTTTTCATTTACTTTTAATTCATTCAGTAACTCGAGTTTCCGGAGTAGGCGGGGGAGATAGGCATACCGCATTACATTGTAGGTACACGTAAATAGATATATTTTTGTAAGAGGTGCTGATTATTTCACCTCACGATCAGCTAGTCGCTCGCTGCTCCAGGGCACCAAAAATTACTGCGTCAAAGGCATCTCGTGGCTATTGTTGTATTCTTTTTATTTATTATTTCTTTCTTTCTTTCTTTCTTCTTCGTTTCTTTTTTTTTTAAGTTATTTTTTTCATTTAAACTTTTCTCTTTGAATAGATAAATAAATTGCGATCGCACGATTTTTATTATTACTTTTTTTTTCTTCTTCCTCTTTGTAAATCGATAGAATTGGACGTCGTTCGCGATGAATATCGTCAATACTGTTTCACGAACGATTTTCTTTTTTTTTTAATATACAGCGTTACTAAATTTATAATATCGACTCCACTATCACTCGTTGACTCACGTTAATATGCGTTTTAAAATCCTCGATTTCTATCGTTTTCTAAATCATCTAAGTGAATGAAGAAAATAGTTGTTTCCATTACTTTAGTCCCGTTTTTTTTTCTTTTTTTTTCAAGACTATTCTTTTATTTAATTTTTTATCTTTATCTTCGCTTAGTTCTCTGTATTTTTCTTGTTTTTTTTTTTTTTTTGTTTCCTCGTCTTTTTCATTTGTATATGTAACGCACTAGAATAACCGTAAACCTAATCGCTCCACTTTATCAAACTATATTGAAACTTTTACACGGTACGGTTGGTGCTCTATATGTATGATATTCATATTATAGTTTTTTGTTTTTATACGCTGGCAAAATCGTACGAAACTAATTTCTCGTCGAATATATAATATGTATGTGTCTGTTTATCTGAATTTCACGTATGTATATCGTTATATTTTTATTTATTTTTCTTCATCATCTTCGCCCGACTAATAAAACCTCCACACGACTTTATGCGCAACTATCGTTGGCGATACGCGTCAATTGGCGAATTTGGGAAAATAATTCGGGCGCGTGGATTATTTCTCGCGGAGCGATGATTCGCGCGCGGAGAGCAGAATCACTTAAATTGTACCTATGATAAACTTTTTTTTTCTTTTCTTTTATTTATATAATAATTCATCGACTGGTGCCCTGGTGGTGAATTTTCTTTTTTTTTTTTTTCTCGGGGGTCGAGCGAAGCGCGAATATTCACAAGATAGAGAGTCCTGAATAGTTTTGAATAACCCGTTAGAACGAATGAACAGACGTACGAACGTGGAGAGCGAAACGATTTGCTCGGAATCGCAGAGGGGAAAAGGTTATAAACGCGAGGGAAAAGGAGTCTCGGGGATGTATCACACGAAACTTCAAAATTACATTACAATAGCTTTTTGCTTTACGTTATTCTGGTATTTTCAAGCACAATGCCAGATAGAGAGTGCCGTATGTTATTCGTGTTAGGAACCTTAATCGGGCAACGAACGAACGAGCCGCTCCCCGAAAAAAAAAAAAAAAAAACAAAAAAAAACGCGCGTGTCCTCGCGATAAAACAGCTACGTTTCATTTTCATTTCATTTCATTTTTTTTTAATTCTTCTTTATTATTCTCGCGTTCGTAATCCTCATGAATCGAACGGTAACAAATTACATCGTACGACCGATCACGAATAACAAGTTCTCCATGTAAATGATTAATTTTCATTGAGAATTATATCACAGCGCGCCTTGTCGATAATTGAACGAAAGGGTGTAAGGCGAAAAAAAGAAAACACGGAAATAATAACAGGCCGAATAAAATAGGTTACTGACAGAGATAGAAAAATGACGGAGAGTATGAGTGATAGAAGAAAAAACATAAAAAGTAGAAATACAGAATAAAAAAAAAAGAGTTTGATAATGTTTCGGAGTAATAGAATTTCTACAGAGGAAAGATAAGAGAGAAAGAGAGAGAGAGAAAGACAGAGAGCTCGTAGCGAGGACCATGTTGCGCCTACTTGGATCGTGTCGCGAGACCGGGTCGTCGTCATGACTTGCCGTACCCAGAGATGGGATAATCATTCCGAATAAAACAACTTCTCATCTCGACAAATAAACGAAAAATCGATCGAAATTTAAATCTGAATACTTTGAAGTCTCTCGCAGTCGTATAAAAACAACGCTCAGCGAAATTTTTTTTGTGTAATCGAGTATAGCACGGAATATCGATAAACAGCAAAAAAAATTGCCTTTTCGCTATCCGAAATCGTGTATTCGCGACCGCGAAATAATGCATCAATTTTACGCTTTCAAGAAACTTTTGAAAAAAAAACAAATTACGATCGACAAATCGTCGTTAGATTCGAAAAGTTTTAATCATTCTTCGAATAAATATGTTCTGCCCATCTCTGCGCCGTACCATTTGTTTCTCCATCGGCGTCTTCGCCGCGCGTCTCGCAAGTCTCGCTAATCTCGCAAAGTCCGTCTTCGTTACGGAGATTTGAGCTCCACACACACACACACGCGCACACACACTCACACGCGGGCGCCCCGCGCGTTTGCAGTCTCATATTTCTGCAATCCCGAGAGCGTTTAAGAGCGTTCGGGAAAATTGGCGCATAGGCCATAACCGAGGTGAGGCGGCGTCGTCGTCGATAGAGATAGAGAGATGCGCGAAATCTCGCTGAATTGATGAATCGGTACTTAATGCGGATTATGGTGTACTTGTGCCGGTGTACCGATAGAATCGTTTTGCTGATTGCCGATTGCCAAACAAGCATTCGAGAGTTGCTATTTTTTGGTAGGCGTTCCCCGTTGCGTAAGACCTTCGAAACGCTTGAACGTGTAATTTATGAATACCCAATCCTTGTATATCACCTCGCCGTCTTGTGGCAACGGTGCCGAAGCTGCAACAACAACAGAAACGTAAAAACTACAATTAAACCTAAGAATTCATCGAGTTTATTGATCGCAATTGAAAAAAAAAAATGTGGAGCGAAAGATAACAATTAAGTGAAATCAATTATAAAAATCTTATCACTTACGTATCTCTAACTTGACATCCGGAAATTCGTCAAAGTTCGACGTATCGTCGATCGAACGGACTTCGACGGGAATAGCGGCGGGTCTTTCCCTTATGTGCTCCCAATCGACGCCACGGAAGAACGGCGCGAGTTTCAACTCTTCGATCCCCCTTTGCGAACCTAAGAAAATATCGTGCAAAATTAATTCGTGTTGAGGGGTTCGCACGGCTGTGTATTTTTACGACGATCTCATAGATCGGAAGCTTATTAACGTACCGAGTCTTCTCTCCGCTTCGCAACAAAACCTTACGATCGTATCCTTGGCCTCCTCGCTGATCGGCACTTCCGGTGGGAAGACCAATGTCTCTCGCCAGTTCATGACCTTCCTGTAGGTCTCTTGTGGATTCTCACTGCAGAACGGTGGGTAACCTGAGGCCATATAGAATTATAATAAACTGTTAGTTATTCCATATTAAGGATCATCAACATTGTTGTATGGGATACGCACCAATGAGCATCTCGTACATGATGACACCGAGAGACCAACAATCGCATGCCGGTCCGTAACCAGTCTGTAGGAAGACTTCGGGAGCTATGTAGTCGGGAGTGCCGACTGTGCTGTAGGCCAGTGCCCTCCGGTTTCTCTTCCAGCTCTCCGCTCGCCTCTTGCTGTCCATCGCTCCACCGCTACCGCTTCCGCACGATGTCACTGCAAATAAAAATATTCAAACGTTCGACGGATCAGTATGCGTGTCATTTTTTTTTCTATATTTTACAGTTCCCGTATATAGTTAGAAAACAGGAATTTTGTGGTCGAAAATCGAGCAACTCGCGATTTATTCGAGAATCCGTTTTTTTTATCGTATCAAAGTCGAGAGTTACTGTTTTTTTAGAATCGTAGCCTCAGGCCGTTATTAATTCACTGTATTCTCCGCTATTTTTTTTTTTTTTTTTGCGAACTCACGGGAACTATTAAATATAGAATTTTCGTGATTGGAATTTTTTAATGAAACTAAATGTGTTTAGCTACCTTCTATGTTATTTTTTCTCAGCGCATACTTACTGAAATCCGAGGGTTTAGCTTGACTCAAGTCTCTGTAAAAATCGGTTCTATGGGATTTCTTGAGTCCCGTGCAAAGACCGAAATCGGAGAGCTTTATGTGGCCCCGTGCGTCCAGCAACAGGTTGTCGGGTTTGATATCCCTGTGATTTAAAAATCGTTGTAATCGGTACAAAGTTAATTATAATATAACACAATATCAAATTAACATTCAATACAGCATAATGTTTAATATAATTTAATATATACAATTATAGTTTCATTTTGTAGACTTACCTATGAATAAAACCTAATTTGTGTATCGAGTCGATCGCGAGTGCCGTCTCGGAAATATAAAATTGCGTACACTCCTCGGAAAGGGTGTCTTTTTTCATAAGAAGGGTCATCATGTCGCCTGTGAAAAAAAATCGATACCAAAGCTTTACGTATATATATTTATTTAATAAAATTCGTTGTTTACGCATACGAAAAGTTTGAGAGATAATAGCGAACGAGTTAACAGCGGGGTGTGTAATTTACCTCCGGGCAAAAATTCCATGATGAGATACAAATTGATAGGATCCTGAAAGCTGTAGTACATCTTAACGACCCACTGGTGATCGGCTTCGACGAGTACATCTCTCTCGGCTCTGACGTGAGCCACTTGTTCCTTCTCCAGCATATCAGCCTTTCGTAGGATTTTCATGGCGTAAACGTGACCAGTGTCCTTCTTCTGCACCAGTCTCACCTGCGCAAAGCGGAAAAAAAAAAAAAATGTTTTCATCGGCACATCCGGAATTCCGTGTCGCGCGTACCAGTCGAGAATCTCTCGAGTGTTGCCTGCTTGGCGAGCGCGAAGATCGTTTGTACGGATAAGGAGTGTATGGTTCGCGATCGTATAGTTGCGGTCGGAGGACATGAGGAAGTAATGAAAAAAAAAAAAAAAAAAAAAAAAAAAAAAAAAAAAAAAAACGGGCGGTGCACGACGTCGACCTTCTTACCTCGCCAAATGCGCCGCGTCCTATGACTTTCAGCGGCTCGAAATCTTCGACTCCGAGCCTCGAGCGTTTCAAACGCAAGAATTCCGTCTCTTTCTGCGCATGCTGCTGACGTTTCTCTTGCTTCTGTTGCTCCGAAAGACCCTCGTCCTTCAACGATTCTTCCAACTTCGCTAACCTCTGCTTGCGCTCTATATGCTGAGCTATCAGGTTGCTATAATAGTTCTCCAAGGTAACCTGCGAATAGGCCGGAAACAACTATCGTCAATTTCCGCATTCTCATCCGTTTTCATAATTAATTCATTCGACTTTGTTTTATTTTTTTTCTTTTTTTTTTTACGGAAGTATCAGTGTCTTTAGCGATAGTCAGATTTCTTTTTTCAAATGAACAATTTGTAACTCGTGTTTTTACGTCGGAGATACTTGCAAAGTTTATTAGAACGCTGATATGAGAGCAGATAACGATATGAAAATATTAGAATGATAATACAATTATCAAATATGAAGGAAAAAATTTAATTTCACTTAAAAGCAAATTTTTTTAAACAGGTAACATGCCATCTCTGGTAAAGTACGGCATAATAAAGTACAGTGTACAATTTTTTTAATTTCACGTACCTTGGCCTTCGTCGCCTTGTCCAACGTGTGGCCGCTGAATCGAATCGTACTCTCGGTCGCGGCCATCTCCAGCACCCCTGAAACACAATGAAATAAGGCCAACGTTTAGTTTGACGGCTCGTTTAACCCGCTCCCGAAACCTCCCTGTCCAGCGAAGCTTGTGAGATTATGTATTTTTTTATTTTATTATTTTTCGTTAATAGTATACAACTACTATGTTATGTTTCGCGGTATCGTTAGTTCCGAGTATCCTGGAGTAAAGTCGATCGATAAGAATACGGGCGTTCGAGAACAGAATCGTTTCTGCTTACGATACCCGCGGGTGTTGGTCGTGTACTGTGTGTGTCACGGAAGATGCGTGTTCTCTCTCCCCTACCGGAAAAATCTCGCCATACGGAGGATTAATAATTAACGCTCGACGCTCGCGATCTATATAGCTCAGCGTGTGCCGACACTCTAAAAGAATTAGCCTCGAAAGTCAGCACCTGTTGCGCGCTTCTTCCACTGCGTCAACTGGCCACAGCTGGAGGCATATGCATACTTATTCACGGATGCAACGTTGCAGCGGACGGTTAACGTTTAGCGAATGAACTCTGGCATATTACATTGCCAAGGAACTTGTATACATGTAAGCTTTCTGAGATTGCGTACGAAGGCATTATAATAATACAGTAAACGGATTGAACCGGGTTCCTCGGTTGTCGGTGCCCCGTTACTTCGTGTATACCGCGTCGATGGCTATATACGACGGACGATTTATGTATCTAAATTAGCTATTACGTTCGCAATATGCGATTACTTTCCTTGCAAGGATTTAACCCACCTGTACTAGTGAAACAGAGCATTACACTAAAAAGAGTGCGTCAAAAAACACAACAAAAATAATCGTATTCAGAATTCAAAACTGAACAAAATTTCCCTTTGTAACATTTTTCTAGAATGTATGTTTTTCGAGATACAGCCGAATAAAGTTTGCAGCCAATGGGAGCGCCGGCGACTCGCGCGCCATCTACGTTCACGTGAGCTTATTGGTTAAAATGCATAAATGCTCATATTTCGAAGCCGATGCATCGTAGAGAAAAATTTCAAAGGAAATATTTACTCGTCTTTGAATACTCTCGACGATCAAACACTTTTTTTACGAAAAATTTGGAGACAACTTGTAATATATGTACAAAACTTTAATACATCAATCGTTTGATACGAAAAAAAGTAAAATGTTCGAATACAAATGTAATAGACGTGCAAAAATTGTGCATGAAAACGAACCCTTTTATAAATGTATAACCAATAAAATGATAAATTTTCAGGCCACCTGAAATATCTAGTTAAGTTGGTTGATGTTCGCTCTCTCCTATCATTACCGTCGTCGTAGCGTTCGTTTGTCGCATGGCGATATACACAAAACAGCGTTTATATATACCAGAGAGGCCGAGAGTGCCGCAGTAGGGTTTCCCTACTAGCAACGTCATTATACTTACACGACTGCGCTCGGTCGCCAACAAGCACCACTAGGCAAGCCCGGTAGACCTTGCAACGAGTTAACGAAATTTACGCTCGTTGCATAATGTGTGTACGAGTTGAGAGCGGCGCGCAATGGCAACGGGAACGAGAGACGACCAGCGGCGCGAGGCTGACGAGAGCGAGATATCGAGTTCAAGAGAGTGGGCAGTAGATAGAGTGGGTGTAGGTACGCCGTGTTAGAGATAAATAGTCGTACTCTACTCAGATATACAACCCGCGAGAGGTTGTATATGACATCGCAACACATCGTAGAAGTCACATCCTCGAGACGACTTCGTTACAGAATCGATGTGATATAATGGCTCTCTCGGTTGGGTATATCAAGAGGACGGCTTATTTTGGTCAAGCGCACGAGGCTGCATCAACCTCGAGCATCGAGTAACGTTTAGAGCTGCAGATGCGCATGTATCTGTCCGTCAAGAGGGGCTCGGCGTGATTAATGAATCGAAAATACTCCAAACCCGGCTATTTTTGGATTGATACATTATTTCTCTGTGTTACGTAGCAGCAATTTACGATATCGATTTTAAAGATGATCGAACGGTAAATCATTAAAATACAATTTATTGTTCAACATTCGAGACAATAATGTACGCGATGTAAAGTGTCGCGTGGTATATGCGCGATATAAATGTATCTTTTATGCTAATATGCAGTCGTATTTTAAACTTTATTACAGCCTCGAGACACTTTATTTCGTCATGGATTGTTTTTCATAATTTTTTTTTTTTTTTACATCAGCTACGATTAGTTTTCACGAAGCGACGATATTACGCCGTTGCTCTCGGCTCTCGCAAAATATACGAAGAAAATTGAGGTTGGAGCCGTTTATCGATCGACTTCGGTAAGTATTTTTTTTTTTTTTTTTCTTTTTTTTCCGGAGGTATTAACTGGTGCGAACAGCCGTGGATCGTCAATCACTCGGCGTGCACGCGTACGTTGTTATACACAACACACATAGCGTACAGTCGGGCAAACGTCAAAGTCGTAAATGGGACATGATTGCATCGAGCGACAGCGAGTTTGCGAGGATCGGCTAAGACTAAAATACATTGGATTCGATCATGCGCCACGGTGAGAGAGTGAACTCTCCGGCGTCATCGTCGTTGTCGTCGTCGTCGTCGTCGCCGCTGATATATACGAAGAGACGATGGCAAATGGATTCGAGTCGCAGGCGCGCTAATCGCGTTACACTCTTTAGTCTCGACGCTCGGCAATGTTAATGCACGATGACGATGGTTATAACGCCTCCCCGGCTAAAAGACTATCGCTTCTTGGGGGGCTATAAAGCTGATGGGAGGTTCGTAAACGCGGGGAGAGCACACACGGGGTCGGGGACGCTACAGGATGGGAAATCGTGTGAAAGTGAAAACTCCCGCGCGTGTTTCTGCAACGATAGCGAGAGTTCGTCACGTATTATAGTCTCTTATATAGCATAGAATTTATCATACCGAGGGCGACGGCGGATGATAATGTGCGCAAGTGAATGGACTTTGGAGAGAAGAAACTTCCGCCCACGCAATAAAAAGTAGTTGATTGAAACGCAACTCGGCGCTACCGCGAAGGAGAAATTGTTTGCGGTCAATATTACTTTATAGGTGCAATTTCCATTGATTGAAGATTTTTTTTTTTTCTTTTTCTTCGCTACAACTGCAAAGTAGCTGTTTGCACGCAAATAGAAATTACTATGTACCGCACGATTAATTGCCTTGCGATAACGATGTATCGATAAAGATAAAAATCGATCATTGCTTAATTTACGTTTAATTTGTTTTCGGCTCGTGTTCGATTATACATAAAAGAAATACTATATCGAATTTTATATTTAATGTTCGAATTTTAGCGATTTTTTTTAATTCAGTGCTAATGGGTTAAGCGAAAAAATGTTCGTGTAATTGAAAACTCGAAACCGCTAAGAAATGTAATGTTATTAATGTGTAACAGTGTTTCGAGTTCGAGGAAAAGGCGGATATCTGTATAGATGCAGGTGGTTTCCGTGATTCTATTATATCCTTCACATGCCGGAGGCGTGTTAGCTTCGCTGCTGTCGTTACCGTCGTTCGAAAGTTTCTCGCGTTCCGACAGCAACGACAGCGAGGGCACATCATAGACAGACCAAAGAGAGAGATCGAGCCAAAGCAATGTATAGTTGTATCGTCGAGTACCTCACTCTACACTCGTCACTCGCATGTGTCTTCTATACCCTCCTGGAGTATACAATAAAATACGAAAGCTTTATACTGCACGAGTGTATGAATATATATATATGTATGTACGTTCGCCACTGTGGTGGCAGCTACTAAAACGGGATATTTTGCTGAACTCGGCATCGTCTCGAGATTACAACGAAACGAGAAGCACTGTGAGCAGAGAACACAACTCGAGCGGCTGCTGTTGCCGTCGAATAAGTAAAGTACCGCTGTGAGCTCCATTATTTCTCATAATAATATTATGTTTATCTTTCATCGCGGTTCGTATGACTGAGTATCGTATTACCTCCGCGTATGAAACAACATATGTGCCTAACGTAAAAAAAAAAATAAAAAAAAATAAATGCCCGTAATCCCGTAAGAAATGATTTACCCTTCCAACGGAGCCTCTGACATATCGCGTGATGAAAAAATATTATAAAAAAATATAGCGATTATCGGCCGACGTCGAAAACGGACAGAATAGCACGAGCCGACTATTACAATTCGCGACCACTGCATGCTATCTCGAGAAAGACCGACGTCGCGCGCGCGAGAGACGTTTGCACAAACTCTCAGAGGTGAGGGGGAAACACTCTGAGTCACGCGCTTCCTCGTGGGGATCGCACACGAGTTCTTTCTTGTCAGTTTTTTGTTTCTTTTTTTTCGGCTTCACTTCATTGTAAATCGAATAGATACGGTACGGCTTTGTTTGATTTAAATAGATTCACGAGATTCATTCGAAAACCCGCGTATTAAATGGTCTAGTAGACTGGTATTTAAATAGATTTAATTTATTTCAATGACACCTTCCTACTGGTGCATACGATCGAAATATTAGCATAAAAATGATTAAATGCGTGTAGCAAAAAAAAAATGGATGCATCTACTGCCGTTCTATCTATCACTATGCCGATCGACAATTTATCACGAATTAATCAATTACTTTGATTTAAACAATTAAAAATAATTTTTTTTTTGGTTTTTTTTTTTGTACTTTTCGGAATATCTCACCTACGGATCGCCAAAGGAGTGTGCAACGCGCGAGATTTTGCGTATTTATTTTTTTATTTTTATCGCGTAGCACGTCTCGACCTTTCTTCCTTTAAGATATCCGTCGGAGATTCGTCAGTCTCTCCCGTCTGCTTCGTTACCCTCCACTACCACTGGCCGCCACGCCATTCGGTAAACTCGACTTCGTCGGTGCCGAGAGACTCGCCGCCGCGGTACGGTGCTCTAAGCGGATCGGAGCAGAGTGGTGGAGGAGCAGAGCAAAGCACGGCTCGCTGTGTGTGTTGTGTGCCGGTCGGTGGAGAAGGCTCACTCGGAGGAGTCCGAGAGACTCAGCCATGCGCAAGCGATAGAAACGGGTTTCGAGAAGCGGGAACTCCGACGAGCGAATGAGCGAACGAAAGAAGAAACGCGAACGAAGGAACGAACGAACGAACGGCGTCGGAAGTCGGGATGGAACGGGTCGTGCCCCCTAACTCGCTCTGGTTTGCCCCGCACGGTTGACGGCTCTTTCTCTCTTTCTAGTCGACGAATGAACGAACGACCGAACAGCAGCAGCAGCAGCAGCAGCCACAGGCGAGCGAGCAACATCGAGACAATGAACCGAGTCCTCGCGACCGACGCGGCCCCATTATCAGAGTCAAAGTCTTGTTGATCGTCTGCGAGAATCATCGCGATCCAAGCGACTCGTTGTACCCCAAAGAATCTTATTTCTCGTACGAGCTGTTGTTCAGCTCTCGAAGCTCTCACGGAACGGGAGATGGAATAGTTATTACAATACCCGATACTCTCGCGGTGAACGGATAGCCGATATCTTCCGTAACGCTTGGAATGTCCTACATGCGTTACCGGATTATAATACTGACGCAGCATCTGTACCGTGAATATAATCATTCGGGCAATGAAAGAGAAAGAAGGAAGTAGCCACGGAATCGAGGATCATATGTTGAGCCGTGTACTCGAATTCCACGCAATCTTTGTGCAATTCTGCAGAATATCGGAATAGCGTAGACATGGCAACGGTAATTTGAAGATTTAATAATTCAAACACTACGATCGCGGATACCCAACGTCTTTTCAAAGCGAAAAATAAAAAACCGTATTGCGAAAAAAGTATATGCATTAAAATTATTTACTATAATAACAAATAAATAATTAGTTATTTATTATTGTTGTTATTATTATTCATTTATATAATTATGAATAAAAAAAAATTGTTAATTAAACACTATTAAATATGATTATTGTCAATTAAACATTAATTTATTTATTGAATAAAACAAATAATCTTCGTATTTTTCCATGTAACATATTAAACCCCTTAAGATTCCGATTACTGAGATAATTTGATAATCGGAAGAATAAAAAATATATTGCGATAAAAATCTCTGCTTCAAAGAATTTTTATCGATGAATGTACACTTGTCCCATCGCGCGATTCATTATCATTTCAAGTACCGAAGTAGGTAGCGCTCCAAAAAACAAAGAATCTTATATCCGAATAGAGAATATATTTTTCTAACGTTTCTTGGAATGCAAGACACGTTATGGAAGATAGTCCGCTACTACGGCATCAACTTGGAAATCACGTGTTGCGCCGAGTATTGGTTTTTGGATGCTCACGTAACTCGAATTCCGCGCGGTCGATGTCGTCAAGCTGCCTACCTGTGTATACGTATGTATCCCAGTCGCGTAGCAGTCGAAAGACAATGAACTCTCGACTCCTATGACTATTTTATCGCTACGACTTTACTCGACTCAACGCTCGAAGCTCTCGTAAAAAAAAAAAAAAAAAAAAAAAACGTCGTAAAAGACATCGGCACCAGACGAAAAATCCTGCATCGTGTGGATTCAATGATGCAGAGTCATTGTTGTGCATCGCGGTCCAACGAGCCTTCGTGCGTTTCTCGGTCACCGTTCGGTAGATAAACCGGAGGTTAAAGTATAGCGTCACAGTCGAACGAGACAATGAACTTCGTAAGTTCACGATTTTCATAACACTGCTCTGGGTTAGTTATCGGACCGGAATCTGGTACACTCTTAGCGTAGAGGTCAGTAGACTCATTTCTATTCAAACGACGTGGGGACTATTTAATATCCAATCGAATATCTCAAATTTTTTGGATTTTTCGAAATTCGGCGTTTTTATTTCTCCAACAAAAAGTCTTTTTTTTTTATTGATGGTATATTTTTTTTTTCGTTCTTTCCCTCTGATGGGACAAAACACCTCGAATGTTCCGGCGCGAGAGACTCGCGGCTTTCACTGTACACCAGTGGCCTCTCTGCCGCACAGTATGCAAACGTACATCCCAATCCAATTTTAGCAGGTCGACTCCACAGCGCCAGTGTCAAGCAAAAATAAACTTTGAAACTTGCCACGCGTTTCGATACCAATTGAAACGAGATGAGTTTAATATAAATAGAGTTATTAACGAAGCAATCGTCATCGGTCGAATAATCTGCCGTTGGCAGCAGCCAGAAGGCACGAAACAATTGTCGATATGCAAATCAAACGATCATTTATAAGAATTTATATAATAGATCCGTTTCGCTTTTTTTTTTCAGCTCCGTGCCTCTCGGTTCGTTCGCGTGCGACGACGTTGACGACGCATCGAACGGTGAATCACTTGGAAAATTACCGAGGGAGACGCGTGGTAAAACCGCGTGATGTCGTTTTTGTTTCACTCGCTTGTTCGATGGATAAATTGGAGGATTACTCTCGTTTCGTGATGTCCGGTCTTATTTTTACGCGCGAGAAAGGCTAAGAACGGGAGATGTGTAGGTCGAGAATAACAGAATTTACGTAGGTAAATGGGTAATGAACAAGCAACGAGGGGAGGATCAGACGAAACGGAAGTACGGCTACACCGTCACCTAGTGACGAACATCCCTCTTCAAATTCGCGAATGCGCACGTGTATTATACGTATACAGTATCTACGGCATCGTATACATGTGTGTGCAAGCAGCTGCTACTGATTCAGTGCCAATCTGCGCGAGAGAGGGGCTCATCGCCAAGGAAGCGTCAGATTTTTGCGCTAAAGATTCGTATAAAGTTCGAGAGATCGCGTCTAGGAGGGGATATCACATACCGACAAAATCGTGAAAGCGTGAACGCGATTCGAAGTTCGGAGTCACGCAGCGAGAGAAAGAATGAAGCAATTCGCGGTCTTTATTCTTATCGTAACTGCGGTATAGTGTGAAAAAAAAAAAAAGAAAAAAATCGTTGGCCCGAATCCGGGATAATTTTATGCTACGCTAAGCAACGCGATGTCAAATTTTTTTTTGGTGAAAAATAATGAACATTTTAAGTACGATGATTGCAGGAAAAAAAAAGAATTTGATAAAACATTATTTAGAATAGCGCAACGTCCGAGTTTCGCAAAAAAATTTAATTTCGTTTATAAATATGATTTTTTTTTTTTCCAATTAACGAAATATCTCTCGAGCTCCGCAGGCATAAAGCGGACAAAAAAAATTGAATTTTTATCCGCGATAATTAAACACAGTCACGGCGCTAAATGTTAGAGGCTACCATCGAGAAAGTAGAACCCATACAACATGTTTTTGCCTATGAATTCTACAAGATATTACATGTTTTCTCAAAGAAAATATGTCTGAAAGGTTCGAGAGAGGGTTCGGTAGAAATCGCTACCGTTGATAAGTCGAAGTGTCTTTCGTAGTCGTGGAACTCCTCGCGCGATCACTGGATGTCGGCACGAGTGTATTTGGCTTCTAGACTCGTGTGAGTCACAGCTGTAAGCTCCTGTTCTATATACCTCGACGGTTTCAGTCGCTTAGCGCTTGATAGTTGGTGTATATAGTCAGAGCCCTCGGGTATTCTGATGGGGGTTTTGTATACATGCATAAAGTAGCGAGCGTGCCGCACACGTGGACGTATCGATTTGCCGCGGTGTGCGGACACGTTTCACCCGCGCCTTATGCTGCACTGCAGACTGCAATACAGCGACAGCGATGGAGTATCCATGTGTATTTCTCTGCAAGTATCGTCGAGGTTTCGATTGTAGTGACTCGTGACGCGAGGGAGTAACGGAGAGAGAAAAAGTGATGCCCTGCATAGCCACGCGAATGACTTCGAACACGAAAGATGGGAGGAGAGGGGGAAAGGAGGCAAAATCGAGCCACCCTTTCCGCGCGCACTATGACCCACATTCCCTTTGGCTATATCCGCGTTTCGTAGGCGTCGCACGTTTCTCGCCCGTTCGTTTAAATCCTCTAACCGCACGAGCCGCGCGCCCGCACACACGCAAACACACACAACGTTTCGCGGGTCTGCGAAAAAAGGACGGAGAGAAAGGCAGACCCCCACCCCCTTTCCTTTGCTTATACATATCGACATATTAGCTTTGCCATTTAAGTGGTATACTATATACGTGTTATTGTATATCGGTAAGAATGCAGCGATCAAGGTCTTGGCGCGAGAGAGGAAGAAACAGTTAACGAATGTTTAACACTTGCGATCGAGGATGATCGTAAAACAGTGCCCCACTGCTTACTTTATCGTTTAACGCGGACTTTTCATAGCCTCGAAAACAACTTTATTTTTTGAATTACTCAATTTATCAAGTTTCAAATTTTTATAGTTTCGGATATAGTTTCGGTTTATTATCAACTTCGGAATTGAGTTATCAAACTATTTTTATTTTCGTAAACAGGGAGTTGATGACTTTTTCGATATTTTTAAAATGTTTACTGCTTTAGATCCGCCGAATGTAGGCTATGATTCGTTTTTTTTTTTTTTTTTTTTAATAACAATAAAATTGGTTTTAGTTACTCGGAAACCTTCGGTTTCATCTTATTTTTCTATTAATTCGATTCCTATTCGATGTGTTTAATTAGACGAATTTTCTTTGTCGAAGTCGCGCTACCGAAAATTGCGATTTTTTTATCCCTAAAAAGCGTGTCTTCGATCGCTCGACGCGGACAGCTGAGACTCTTCATTGTCGACGTTGATGTCGCCGCAAACCGGACAACACCGGCTTTAGCGAGAGGCCACGTTAGTCAGGCAGCAAAATCAACGAATAAACGCGCCGCGCGGGACAAGCAACGGAGCAACGAGGACGAGACACAGCTACGACCGTCTCAACGATTGCGCAAGTTTCGTACAGTCGAACGGGGGAGCGCCGGCGGCAAAGGGAGGGTTCGTTAGATTTCATCGAGGTCACGCTCGACTGAAAGTTTGGGTACTTCGGTCGGCCGGCTTTGCGCCGACGACGTTGCCCGCTTTGTCGAGCAAAACAACCTTTTGCGCCGTTCATACTTCCCCTTTGTCTTTGCCACATCACTTTTCTCTCTTTCTTTTAACGCCAAGAGGCGCTCGCCTGCACGTTCGTCTTTTTTACTAGCCGCGGCTATAAGCGAAAGCTTGCCTTGCGCAATCTCAGCTCGGCGACTGTCTGCGCTCTATGCTTCTTGTCTGATATCGCCTCATTGTGCATTTTTGCTGATTGACGGCGGTCAAGTGACCAACGGACGAAGCTGATATACTTTTTTTTTACGAGGTTATTAAAGATCGTATAGATCGATAAAAAGATAAGGATGTTACGCGAGATTGTTTCTTAGATGGAATAATTCCCTCAACTGTAGCTTTCATTTACTTTCGCAAGAAAATTTCATCAAACAATGTCAACATTTTAAATTTCACTAAAAAATCACATTTCGCGTATCTGCAGGAGAAATGAGTGATGTTGGCGATTATAATACATATAAACTTATCTTTATCGTATGTTTTAATTAAAAAATAAATTCAAATAATAACAGTGTTAATAAATTAATTAATTTCGATTAAAATTAAATTTTCGATGCTATGATTATAGTTTAGCCGAAGTCCTCTTTATTATGTTTAAATTTTTTAATTAATTGAAATAATAACGTTATTAACGTAGAAAAAAAGTTTTGTTCGTCAAACGTGACGGGAATAAAATGCTTCCAGAATTTTCAGTGGCCATTAAATGGTTAATTAGCGAAGTCACGTATTAACTTCATTATCCCACCTGGCAACAGTAGCCTTCGAGGATTTAAAAGACGAATCCACTGTTCCGTATTAGTCCATAATATACCAGGAAGAAAGACGACCGGAGGAGATAAGATTTTGCCGGGTTATTCCGCGAGAGCGGGTTATTGCTCGTTCGTACGCCCGCGAGTACACCGAGTATAATCGTTCTCGTTCCTTGCTCACTCGGAGTGTCCACTCTCGTCCCTACTTTTTCCGGTCCACGAAGCGGAAATCGTCTTGTACCGGAGACACGGCCGGCGAATCTCACGTCGCCATCATCATCGTCGCAACGCTTGGCGACAACAACGCGCCGATACACACGAGCCGAAGAAAACACGACAGTCATCGTCGCCTTTCATTCTTTATCGTCGTCGAGGCCAAACACCACACCTCGGTGTTTCTAATCGCGCTACCGTGCGCACCCGAGACACTGTTATTAATCGACTCTTACATAGATAGTTAAATGATTTTATACCGGTGAGCGAATTAATGAATAGGACGGATTGGATAATGAATATTG
The DNA here is from genome assembly GCA_934046635.1 of Buathra laborator. Lineage (NCBI taxonomy): Eukaryota > Metazoa > Arthropoda > Insecta > Hymenoptera > Ichneumonidae > Buathra > Buathra laborator. The sequence goes on from OW203892.1 coordinate 18,992,954, forward strand.
AAAGGTTTTTGTCGCGTATGTACAGTAGTAGTAGACTCCGATACGCGCATATGAATCGAATGAGGGCGCATCAGCTGACACAGTCTGCTCGATGCAGATTCGCTGTTACTACTTGCATCGGCTTCGTGACCGTGTATATTACCTTTTGCAACCCGCAACCACCGCATAGCTTCGAGTCTCCCGCGCCCGCGCCGTCGACTTTGCACTTTCGTGCGAACAGCGCGGGCGGTACATCAACGGCTGTTTCTACTTCCGCCGAAGGCCGAAACTCCGACGCGCAACACTCGGCTTCTATTCTCCGTTACCGGAAAAAAGGTTTATGGCATTCTTTGGAATGAATGGATTGTAATGAAGACGCTCTGGGGAATATCCTTACGTCGGGTTGGCTGACTAAGTGAGCCATAAAAAAAGGAGGGCAACGAAACCTATTCGGATAAAATGAGCGCTACAAATGTTTCTATCTCGTCTCTGAACAAATAACACTCTCCGTTTCTACTATCGCACCATTCATTGTTTTCATTGGTGAAATAATTTTCTTTATTTCAATTTATTTCACTTTCCATAACCGACTTTTACTACTCTTTCAGTACACTGATATATAATAAATCAAACCGATTAAAAAACATCATAAATAAAAAAAAAAATAATATACCTTCAATGAGAAAAAATACTTTTTTGTTTAAAGCAAATTTATTCGAATAAAATAAAATTATTTTATTCGCATAAGTTTATTTCAATGAAAAAAAAAAAATCAATAATCGAAAATGATTGTTACTATCATTTATTATGTAGAGCAAAAATCAGGATCTTGAGAAATAATGTATCATTCTAAATTTATTATAAAAAGTGGCATTTGCGAGAAGTGCCGAAATTTTTTGATAAGTAAAAAAACGACTATCTCATGAAGTATGTCAAAGAAAAAATGGATTCGTTGTCGGGTGACGGCAAGGAAATTTTTTATTCAACGTAAAAAAAAAATTCCTCAAATAACTGTGGTCTTTCGCAACGAGAGACCCTCGTCACTGTGTCAATGAATGGAATTGGCCAGAAGTGTCGGAATTTTTTTGTTCACCAAGATAAAAACCCATCGTTTAATGTGTGCCAAAGGGCAAATTGATTCACGTCACGCAATAACGAAGATAAAGATTGAACCGTAAAATAATTAAAATTCCTCGAGTAAATTCAATATCTCTTATACATACTTCGCTGGGCGCTTAGAATTTCTGCCCACGGTGTCTCGCAACTTCTTCTACACTATACGGGGATGAAACGAACTCAGTAACTTCGAATAACAAGTGCAGGATCGATTATTGGTAGGGCATCAAGAGTCCCTTTCTCACGCGTACCGCACTTCGCTCGTCCTTTTTTTTTTCCTTCCATCTCCGTCTTGTGCTTTCTACGATCCATCTCTCGGTTCTTTGCTTTCGTTACACCGCTTATCCTCGTGTCGGTGGTTGGCTTCGTCGTCAAGGCAACGGCCTACATTGAACGCGCGGGGCCGAGACGATCCTTACAAAGAAAGGAACGAATATCGTCTAACGAGTGAGCGGGACACGAGTAGACGAACCTTCGATGGGTCGAAACTGTCGGAGGATTCGAGAGATGAATGGCAGCGCCGATGAGGATCGTTCGCCCCGTTCGTCTCTCGCCCGCGCTCTCGTTTCTCTCCGAGGATCCTTCGCGTCATCGCGTCATCCTCCCTCGCATGACTTTTGTCAGAGAGAGAGTAGAGATATGTTTTTTTTCCTTTGTTCGTCGAGAGTTTCCGCATCGGAGGCTGTTCGAGGGGCCGCGTACGGTTGGTCAACGGAAACGCGAGACCAAAACATCGCGCAAGGAAAACGTTAGAAACCGGAGTGCGCATAGACACTACAAAAAAATACCCCATGGAATTGTTGGCCAGTAGAATTAAATATTTCAGAAGTTTCGAAGAAAAAAAATTAAAATTTGTTAAATTTTCATTAAAAATGATATTACTTCCAATTTTTCCTTATCGCGACGAAATCGCTTGAAATTTTACGAACCCGGAAGTTTCACGGTACATTACACTCTGCGAGTTTATCTTCTTCAAACAATCCGCCAATTTCCGTTCAAGGATGTTTTTCACGTTGAAATTTGATCGATAAGAGTTATCAATACAGTTAAAACTATCGTATCTTCCTGACGCTTGTACCATTAAAACTTCCGAACATTTGTTAAAACCGCAGAGAAGATAAGGGGCTAATTTAACGTGTTACATTGATTTACGAAGCGCCCGAAAATTTCTCTTAACACAATTTGGATCATTGAGAAAGATAAAGATGTCGTGCAAACAGTCCTTGAATCTCTCGTACAAGTTTTACCGTTAACAAAGTACCGATAAGTTATCGTTGTTTTACCTACGAAAATCGATGAACGTATCTACCGTAATAAGCGATCGCTTGAACACTCGAATCGTGTTCTCGAAAACGTTTTTTGTACGAACACACGGGGGTCTCTTGACTCAGCTCACCGCGATCGTGCGCGAGTCGACGTTAATGGTATACTATAATATTGAGAGAGAGACCAGAAGAAACACACGGTTACGAACCGAGTAACGATGCGTCAGCGATGACTACGACTGGGATAGCGGTGATATGTATATATGCATTATCTATATATAGATAGCAGTATCTGGCAATATTACGTACATGCCAAGTACCTCAATGTGTACGTTTAGCTATACATAAGCATAGGTATGCGCATTATGTGACGGAGACCGGGGTAAATTGACACAAATCTCGCATTCGGAAAAGAAAAGTTTAATTCAAATAAATCGCGTTGGTAAAAAAAAGTTTTGTTCAAATAAAAACATTTCGAAAAAATAAAGTTAACCATATGGCAATATTACCAACATGTTGAGTACGTCAATATATACACGTTTAGCTATATATAAACATAGATATGCGCGTTACCCGGAGATCGGGGTGGAGATCGGGGTAAATCGACACAAAACACATCGATAAAAAACAAAGTTTCAATCAAATAAATCGCGTTGATAAAAAAATATTAATTCAAGAAAAATTATTCCGAACAAATCAAATTAACTGTCTGTTAAACTTTGATTAATGAAAATTTCTCAAAAACATCGATAAAATTAACTGCACAATTTTTATTTCTATTTCTACATGACGAGACAATTTAAGCTTTGGCATTCGGGAGATGTTCAGTATCTATCTACAATAATAAAAAATCCGGACGCTACTGGTAAAATCTATTCGTCTATTCATCTATTCTATCTATTCGTTGCCTTCTGTGTCAAGTAGCCCCGGTCTTCTTTACAAGTGAAGGCTAAAACGTTTGCTTATCGGTATGACATTCGGATTAGATTGTTGCCAACGAGGATGAGGTGCCTGTCGTTGCACCCCGTGAATGGCTAAATTACGCGCGTTTTATAATCGAGAATTGAGTTCGAAGAAAAAGACATCGGTAACGGTGGGCGTTACGTATATAGGTACTTGTAGCAGCGTAGCGAGTAAGTATGTTATATGAATTGCCGTTCAAACGAAGCTCGATTCTCTCGGATTCATCGTTTAGCCTCGAGGGCCAAGGCTCTCATCTGGTGACGAGGGATCCGATGAAATAGTCGCGACGCTCGTGTTTTCCGCGATATTAACTCTAATTGGACGTAGCAGAAGAGGACATCGGCAGAGAAGAGCAACGGCAGAATACATGCACACGAGGACGCGACGTGAAGTCCCCTCATCGACCCAGATCTTCGCGGCACAACGACCAGCAATGTGAGACCGAGATTATCGGGAATGGAAATAAACTGTACGCACTCCGTGAGCAATTACGAGAGTTTTAGAATCGCGAAGCAAGAAGAGTGCCGGGATGTGATGTTATGATTTAAAAAAAAATTATTATTAAATTTCCACGAGAGGTATGGAGGACGGGTCGATTGCGCACTCGTAAATACAAAGTCAAGGCATGCAGGGTTCGAGTCTCATCATCGCGGACAAGTATTTTTCATACACTTATGGAAATTAGACGCACCCATTTTATGAGCGGACAAACGCGAATGGCTAATAATAACGAATGGCGTCGCGACTCGCAACGGTACCATCGACGTACACGTGATTCGACTCTAAACCGCAAAGCAATTAGAAACAGACAAAAAAAACAACTGGTATATTGAAACCCATTAACCCTTTCAAGTAAAGAAAAAAAATGGTAAACATTGTATCGTCTTTAACAAAAAATCAAAAGAATTTTTATTCCGACGTATCTTTCGTGTAATCTTTACCGAACTAATAGAAAAATCGTACTTTTCTTTCGATTTTTAATAAATGCTTGTTATCCCCGAGATACGAAAATAAAAGATAAACAGATATGATAGAACGATCCGATTTTTTTCTTCGAACATATAATGAAATGCCAGTATCCGGGAAACACGATACATTTCTGTGGGGATAATGGCGAAAATTTCCACGGTAGACAACAAGAAAAGAAACCTCAATAGGTGAAAATTTCGATTGTTTTCGCAATCAGAGACGAAAGCGTTTCCAGAAATAAAAATCATGCAAGTCGATTCTTCGGCAAGGAGATCGTGGGATGATCCCGTTGTCCTCCGGGCGTCGTCTCCTCCCACGCAACAACTTCGCGGAAAGATGATATGAGCCGCGGAGATGTGTTTCTCGATAATGCAGAAAGATATATATGAAGAGCCTAAGAAAAGGGGAGCATATAATGCTACACCGCTGAACCAACAGATAGAGAGCGGTAGAAGACTTGGAACGAGGTACGGGCCGTACACGCAGATAGTGCATATCTCTTGTTTGGGAAAAGCGCGACTGGTGGCGGTTATATGCCCTCTTCTATAATACTGTCACGGCAAATCGCAGCTCGTACGGGCACGAGTCACGCAGGTTCACGTGACAGAGTTAACATCGGAGCAACGATACCTTTTTACCGGAGAAGAGTTATAGTATTATGCCGCGAATATAAGCGGTGGAAATATCTCGTTCGTCTCGGCAATCCGGTGTTTAACTCGAGCGTCGGAGAAAGAGATAGGAGAGAAGTTAAGAAAGAAGAGAGAAGAATAAGTCGTGACTCGGAAAGTCGGAAACGGAACGTGGGAGGTATAGAGTACAAGGGAGGTCGCGGAGGTTCCTGCTCCGTGACGGCGCGCCATACACTATTAGTTGTTATATATATATATATATACATTTGTATATATATGTATGTGTGTTAAGTATAGTACAACAACACTTAAATTTTATACAGTATTAGTTAGTAGTTTCTATGGGGGGAAAGTCTCGCTGTACACAGAGTCGCGAGAGTTGCATATCGATCGAGCAAAACAACAGTTACTCCGTGAGCTCGAACTATGTGCCGGATCGCTCACGTGGGCGCGAGCGAAAAAATCGCAAATTCGATCGTCGTATGAGCTATCGTCGTGTGTATATATATAAAGAACGATCTCAAAGCATATACGAGGCACAAGTTTGGTATTACCGCTATAACATCGAAGAGAGCTCGATGATCGTTTAATTCGCCGCACGCACGAGCACCGTCCAAGCTAACTAACGAGACCCGATTTCACAGCTGTGGGCTCTTTTTTTTCAACCACTCCAATCCGGGCGCCTATTGTCTTCTATCCGAAATTAAATTCTACTGAAATTCTTACGCAGTCATCGAAGGCTTGACCTCCTAGTGCTTTTGAAAATAATTGGAAAAAAAATGACATTCGACTAATCGCAAAATCTAACTACTTCGATCAATCCGTAAGTATATATCGCGAAGTAGGCAACACACCCACGCGGCACTTAAATTTTTCGAGGCTGGTTTTTTTTTATTATTTACGACTGCTTCTTGAAATCATTAAAAATCATTGTACCGCGTCATTCCGTGACAAGTACGTAAAGTCTTGAGTTGGGAAAAAATTCTCGTATAAATAACCCCCACGCTACGTGAATCTTCTTCGAAGGCACTTGACCCGAGTGCTTCGTAAACAAAAAAAAATCGTAAAATCTCGAATCGTCGATGGTTAAGACTTTTTTTTTTTTTTTTTTTTTTTCAATGACAAACCTGAGAGGTAGGATTTGGCACACGTGATGTAACCGCACATCTGTCCGATCTTCGTCCACAGAGTCTTCAGTACTTCCGAGTTGCAGTACGTCGAGCCCCGGCCGGGCGAACTCTGAGCTTCCGAATTTTTCATGCGTGCAACGGTCTCGACGGCATGGATAAAACTATTTTTTTTACACGTTACAATAGGTCTTTTTAACACTACGTTCGAGCGTTACACGCGGTCTCGACACGCTCCCGCGATCGGTGAGTAATAAAAATATCGTAAATGAAAAAAAAAAAAAGAAAGTTTGTGCGCGAATGGTGTTAGACGTCTACGAGTCTCCGTCGAGATTCCTCGATGCCGCTAAATCAAATCTTCTATCGCACAACCACAGGTGTGTATAGCTTGTTTTTTAACAACTTCACAGTCCAGAAGGCGCATATATAGATTTATAGAGATATATGCTACTCCTTTGTATCTATATATATGTATGTATATGGAGACGCGTACAGTCCAGGAGGAGGTAAGTGTAGTATAACGCGAACTCGCGCCAGACCATGAAACGGTGAATCTACTAGCGCACGAAGTGGAGGATTCCCGGTTTCCGTAAGTCGCAGCACCACTCTGTGTCCTCGATGCGCGAACGCGAGAAGCTTCTGTAGATCCTCTTTTATTTTTATTTATTTTTTTCCCTCTTCTCTTAATTCTCCTTACTGCGTCTTCTTCATTCTCTGCACTTCCATTCCATATCGTAAAATTTTATGCCCGACGTATCCCGCCGAATAAATGAGAAGATTTTTCGTAAAGCATAATTCTTCGTACGGGCTGCCGAAGAGTTCTGCAATCTTTGCGCTTGTATCTCGCATCGCGATATAGAAACGAGTCGCGAAAATCACGAAACAGTAATATCTCTAACTGTTCTCGTTTGTTCGTTTTTGTATTTTTTATGTTTGTACAAAGATGAGATTAAAGACGCTACGACATCAGAAATTCGGATGATCGACAGCCACTGTGATTCTAACTGTTCTCGCTTTGTTTTTTTTTGTTTTATTTAAAGTTTCACGTTTATTTGAAGATCAGATTCAAGGCTCAGCGAGATCAGAAACTCGTATGATCGACAGCCAAGAACCAGACGCCTTTCACGTGTTTCTCGCGTTCTTGAATTCGCTTTTTATTTTTTTGGCACAATTTATCACTCGTCGCGTAACTATGTAACCAGTTTTATGCGATATACAGGTTTCTTTTCGTATTTTTTATTATTTTTTTTGCGCTATTCAAGTGATAATGATTTTGCGAGTCTCGGAACAAATGCTGATATCGTGGAAGCGTTCGTAAAAGGCTGGGTCCGCGTGTGGCCGAGCGTGACTGACTAACTCGCGACTGACAGGGCCAACCAGGCAAGCAAAGCATCGACAGACCACTTGGACGACCACGGCGAATACGACGACGACGACGACGACGCCGACGTTCGAGGATATAGTTGCTTTGCTCGCTTGCCTGCTGCGTGACGCAACCCGCGGCACTCCACGCAACAAGTATACCACTACTGTATGTGCATTATATTATTTTATACATGCAGGAACAACGGGCGAGACTGTGAGACTGTGTGCGGGACATAGGAAAGGACAGAACTATCGCTGCCTCGAGGGGGGGGCATCGCGGGTACCCGTACGATGGGAAAAATCGTAGATGGGGCAATGAGAGTCAGTAGACAGTAGGGGTTACCCTTTTATCGCGCCAGGATCTTAATTCTCACTAATCTCGAACTCATATCTATTCCACGAAAGATCAAAGGGAACCCTAACGCTTTGCGAAATTATTGCTTGACGTGCTAACGAAATTATCAACCTTCACGTTCTTTCAAAATCAAATTTTTTTATATATGAAAACGAGCTAAAAGCACGAAAAGTGTGTAAAGTTAAAGAAAAAATAGAAATCCTCGTGTTCTTTTCTTTGCGAACCCCCAATTTTTGCGGTAAAATTTCAAGGATTCTTCTTCGCAGCTTTTCCACGCTTTTTCATCGTCTCGAAAACGACTCGAAAAAATAATTTTTACATTTCGCTAAACGTCTATCTCGCGTTTTTTTTAACGCGAAAAATACGATGGCTCGTCGGGGTTTTCCAGAATTCCACCGGAAGGCAGAAATATAGCTATAGAAAAATCGCCAATTCAGTGAAACAACGAATTAACGTCATCGGGTTCGAAATCTATGTATTTTTTTTCCTGATGTTGAACCGCATCCTCAATTATAATCCTACTTCACTACCAAACTTTACAGAAGCAAAAAAAAGGGCTTCCAATTAATTATAGGATATACGTAAAGAGTTTATTGCGGAAATTTTATCGTCGATGAAAACATAAGAATTTATTGCTTTACTGACCCACATTTCCCCGATATTGCCTATGAAGGTTTGCGAGATCGTAGTCGCCACGGGAGAGCCCCAGTTCCCTCGTAGTAGTCATCGTATTGCTCGCTTACGTCGTACGATGACGACGTTTTTGCTTCGCATTGGCTACTCTGATCTTGTGGCTTATACAAAGAATGGAGCAGCGCATGCATGCCCACGCGTGATTTCAGCACCAGCGGCAATACAACAGCTCCAACAACCTCGTTTGGTCGAAGTTTTTTTTTTTTTTTTTTTTTTTTTCTATCGTCTTGATACTCTATGCCCACACAGCACGTACGACCGGTAGACGCAACGTGCGGAGCTAATCTCGAATATCGTCGTCACCCTCGTCGTTGCTTACAATTTGACCTCTGCACGAAACGGAGCAGTAGGTTGAAAAAAAAAAAAAAAAAAAAAAAAAAAAAAAAATCCAGTTATCGAGACTCGGTACATAATTGATTAATATCTCTGCGCCAATGTTACACTTTTCGTGAACCTCTATTAATAGACGAAAAGATTTGTCGGAGTGATGATATTGGTGGCAATAGCAGTGTGTGTGTGTCGCAGTAGTAGAGTATGTCGAGGTTACTTTAATAATAATTTTAATCATTGTTCTAATTAAATTTTATCCTCGCCAAAACAAGTTACAGAACGTACAGTAGGAACAGTATATCTTTATATCTGTGGGAATTCGTTTGTACATTGCTGCAGCAATACCTGCGAATGTTAACCATTCAGAAGCGTGGGACAAAGATATAGTTCTGCGCTGTATATTTCTGTGTATTCGTAAGCTTTTGTATCTGTGTTTACGTATTACCTACGGAGACAGATTCTTTTGTAAGGAGAAATATTTTTGTGTGACTGGAATAGTCAGGGCGGTGGTGTAGTTTGCGGTTGTAGTTGTATCGCATAGCTATATGTACATCTATGAGTTTATATACGTATACTATAAATATATATATATATATATATATATATATATATAGGTTGTGGCGTCATATCGGCGTAAAGTTGCACGCTCGGCTCGTGTCGACTAACTGTAAAGCGTACGAGTGAGCGAGCGAAGGTAAGTTCAGGCCGGAACAGCGCGACGAGGAGGGATATTAAAGTGGGTATACGAGACCCGCGAACGTTCGTCCTCGCGCTCAGGTGTACTCGTATGTGGCATACAGGTAGCCAAGTAATACGTGTATTTATATATATATGTACACATAGTATATGTATACATATTCGCGATGCTTTTACATTCGATTTGTGACATAGAAAAAGAAACGACTTCCTTCACTGCGGGTTGTCGGCCTCCTCGCGAATGGGATTTGGCCTCATATCGATTCAATCGCGATACCCAAACTAACGTATCAGCGAATCCTGATGACTAATCTTACTTAATCCTTTTCTGTAATGCGGATCGAGTATAATAAAAAAAAAAAATAAGAGCGAAATGTAAAATAAGGTTTTTAATTAGATGAAATCAATAAATACGCGAGGATTCATTAAAATGTATTAAATTGAATAATAATTTGCCAGTTTATCGAAGTTGGTCAGTCGAGCGTTTTACATTCGATATGACGAAGAAGAAGTAATCATTTCTTTCGACGTGGATTGTCGGCCTCCCGGCTATGTTTAACCTCGTCAACGATAAATTCTAACGCGTAAACCATTTTCTTTTTCTACCATTTTTTAAAACGCGTATTAGTTTCGTACAGAAGGAAATTGGGGAGTATTTTAGTTCGTTAAAAATAATGGCGGTTTAATTAAAATTTATTGATTTCAATAATAATGACAATAATTGACGTATTTATCGTGGTGAGTCGCGAGAAATTGAGACGCGGAGAGTTGAGGGTCAAGTCAGTGTACGATAACGATAAACACGCGGGTGGGGGTCATTCGCGAGAACGACAGGAAGTACAGTATCTATGGTTATGATATTCAATTCGTTATTTCGTGGAAGAGACAAACGAGTGTCGTGACTATCCCAACCGGAAATTCCATTGGTTCACGCGAATCGGACGGAAAGTTGGTCATTCCTCCGTGAAACCTATGCGTGTGTTAGAGGAAGTACAGTTCCTTTCAATGTTTCTATCGTCGAAACAGGGAGAGGGAGAGAGAGGAGACAGTGAAATAATAAGAGAGGAGAAATCCTACTGGATCGCGCGATCTAATGTTTATTTATCGAGTTTACGGTTCATCCTCTTTCCGGCCCAGTTATCGCGGACGGCCCGTTAACAGAGATGGGAGAAGAATCCATCCACTGTCTTTATATCGTCTGCCTTCTCAACGGATATATCTATACATTGTAACAACACCGGTAGTCAGGTATTCTCACCTGCCGGACGCGAGACACAAGATTTGTGATTCTTATCTCGGTATGCGAGTCATAAAGCCTCTCTGTGTGTATTCATTCAGATAAAAAAAAACGCAATATAAAACGCATATTGCACAACATATCTATAATTTTCAAAAGCAAAAAAATTGAAAAAAAAAAATGAAATTGAATATATGCAATAAAAAATCGCGTATCGCACAATATGACTATAATTTTCACTAAACGATAAAATTTTTTTAAAGTTATGCAATTTTAACGCGAATTTGTTCTGCTGATTGTAACTGCCAAGCTATCTGCGTTATTATTTAAACCGAATAGTTCGAGAGGATAAAGTGATTACATATCGCACGAAGATAGAGAAATAATTCGATATCCCCGTTGTAATAGTTATCACATGATTTTTCCGTAAAATAAAAAAATATGTATATTTTTTAATGTTTAAAAAAAAAAGAAACCCCACCTGATTTTTCCGTCGGTGGCTGACCGATGCGGCTGAACCACCTTAAAAATCGTCGTGCCGTGGTGGCGCTTGGCGGTCGGCATCCATCCAAAATAACGATACCACTTCCATTATTGTTGTTGTTGTTGTTATTGTTATGATTTATATTAATACGATGATTTAAATTATTGTGCAAATTATGATGATTCAGTTGATGATTGTTGTTGTTAGACGCAACGGAATTTGGCGTTATGCTGTTTGGACGATTGTTCAGAAGCCGAGTTTCACCGGCTACGTTGGCCGCGGGTACGTAGCCGCAGGCTGTACGCTCGCTCGGTGTTTCAGCCCCAGGATTACGGCTGTAAGGCGACATCCACGAATTGCACGTAGTCGATGATTTCAAATTGATTTTCGCTGGTTCCGGTAACCAGCTATAATTCGCTGCCTGCACGGGCATTTGTTGTCTTGTCGTCTCCTGCTCGTCGGACGAGTCGAAGACGAAACCGCAAAATAGAAAAGTCATTCGTCCGTTTAATACAGAAGAAAGTTTCGAGCCTCGACTGTCGGCGTTCAAATACAATAATAATACAATCCTCGTTTGGTATTTGCGTTCACTGCGACACTTCGTCGAACAAGTTTTTGCACAATATCACGCAAATGCGTAAATCACAAATTTCGTTAAAGACAATTATATTTTTTTTCGTATTCTCTTATTTTTTTCCCGCAAAAAAAAGAGAAAGAGACAAAGTTTAAAATAGTAATATTGATATTTAAATATTTACGAAATTGATACGATAATTTCGATTATCTTAGCTCGGGGTATCGCGCACAGCGCGGACATCGAGAGCCTTTTGACGCGGGAGTACCGGACTCACGGTCAGCGACACAGTGCCAAGTCGCCCGTTGATGATCGACTGAAGCAACTCTTGTCGCGGTCGAGTTCTCGTACTCGAACGATTACAGTTCAAAGCTTTTCCTTTTGCCAAGCGAGAGATAAGCGATGTGTGTGCGGGCGCGCGCGCAAAGCGAACGAGCGCTCCGCGGAATATCGTTCGATAGATCGAACTGACAGATAATGAGAGAGCGACGCGTGTCTATGTAAAGCTTTACACGCTGTCAGGCCGTTTCTTCGATGTTTTCATCACTATCCATCGTAATTTCCATTGACCTCTCGTTTTCATCAGCAGCTGCGACATTGTTTTCCTTCGCCGTTTTTTATTGTTTTTTTTTTTTTTTTTATTACGTATATCGACCTTTTACTTCCCTTGTGTATAAAACAGATTTTAATTCTTATCTCTTCGGTAACGACGAAGCAACAGTTTGCGTCCGTTCCTCTCTGTCTATCGTGCTATCTCGTCGCGACGTCACGCGTTCACCGCCGGGACCCCGTGAGCTTACGTAAGCGTGAGATCGGCGAGAGTGTTCTACGCTCAACATTAACCGTCGATTTATATAGATATTATTTCGAGACTGTCTTGACTACCGTTGCTCCAGCTTTTCGTGGTCTCACGTTCGCGCGCTGCCTCTTCGCCTTCGGTTTTCCTCTCGAAGAGTCTCTTTCGCGGCGAGCCAGTGCTCGGGCCGTCTGATCGTTACTGGCCGTAACCACTGGGCTCGAATCTCTTTCTCCGTATGCTTCCCTCTCGGCGTTCGAGTAAATTTCGGTTTGGCTCCGAGCCACACGGGGGGCTTTACCGCACCGCTCAAACTTGTTCGTCTTTCGATACTTCGCGACCTACTCGACACGCTCGACCCCCTACTGCAAAGTTCGAGGCTCACTTGGCGGAATAATCGTGCGAACGCGAATTCTCTCGGCAACTCGAAGCTACACGCAATTCACTGCTACAACGCTCTTTTATGCAGTTTATTATATATCAGAGTGTGTGTGTGTGTATATATATAACATGTATTTATATATATGCACTTGGTGTGTAGGCGCACTCGATCGCGTATCGAGTTTTGCCTGCGTGCCGCGCTCGACTAACACCGCATACGACTAAACAAAAAAGTATATAGCGGTAAGTATGTTGAGAGCTCGACGAGTTCGCTTCGGTTTTGCCCGTTCGCGTGACCTCGAGCCAGACCCCGATCGAATTTCCGCCTCTCCGACAACTTAGAGTCAGCTGCCCCGCGAGTATAGGTTCTTTATATTCGCGCAACGACATGCAGACCTTCGCACGCGCAACTTTCAAGCTGTTTATCACACTTTTGTTCATTAACAACGCTTTATTATTCATACGTTAGAGTCTTACGTTAGACACGATTGCGGTTGTGACGTTGCAAAACTAACGATTGTGGGAGTGCGGTCAGGCGGTTCGCTATGTCTGATCGCGTAAACACGCTTTCCACTTGTCCGATTTAACGATTTCTCGGGCAAACGATGAGCGCAAAAACCAATGCCTGAATCTACGCTTTACGGCGATTTTCTTATATAGAACATTCTATTCGAACGTATTATTGGTGTAATTTTTTTTTTTTTTCTTGTCTGATCACAACGCCACAATCTACTTGTTCCAATAATCTTCAAATGGAATTAACGTTTTCCGGCGACTCGTGTCGAGCGCTCTTTCTCGCTTCTACGAAGGCCGACCGGATATCTCTCGTGATTAATATCGGTCGATCAATGCGACTAATTTCGTTTCAGTTTGTCACAGAATTCAACAACTGTCGATTAATAATTGCCGCTTGGTTGACTCTACCCACACCGGGCGCCGGTATCTACTTACTCCCCGCGACAATATTATATCATGCAAATGACAGAGATTTCGTTGCTCGAAAGAAGCCGCTTTCTCGGCGACTTATTGCAGCGCTCTACCGAAGGACGTCAGGATCTTCGTCGCCGTTTTGCTTATTTATTGCAACGAATATTTTATTAATGGCGAATGGCGTTTCAAACTTTTCTTTTTTTTTTTTCTTCGTTTTTTTTTTCGACGCAATCGCGCTGACACAACGGAATAATAACAACTCGTAACTGGCTTCTTCGGTATGTTTATTTTTCACGCACAGATACGAAAACGCGAAGTATTAATGTGTGGGAAGAGTATTGTGTGGTGCATCGCCCGTAAAGTCGACACACAACACCGCGGAGGTGAAAAAAAAAAAAAAAAAACACACACACACACACCTCTCACACAATCTTATCTTTCTCGCGCTCTTTCTCCCTCGTGTCTTATTCCTTCACGGTCGTGTGTATACACAGGCCACGCCAAAACCCGTTCGTTCGTTGTCTCGTGGCTGCTGCAGGCCGTGCGGGACTCTCTCGTGTTGGAAAAGACTCTCCACCTCGAGTGGGTATATAAGGAAGCGAGTTGGAAGGTATATCCAACATATATTGCAAACGAGAGCGAGAGAGACCGATAGACGACGACGTTTGCGCGACTTGCTCACTCTACCTATAGTCTCGTGGTGGCCTACAACAGACACCGGGCCTCTATGTGCAGCCAATGCACCACGAGTTCTTCTGCTACTCTCCGGCTCTCTTCGTATTCCAGACTCACGTTATTCTCTCCGTTCCTAATCTCAATCGATGCTTTTCTCAATTTTCTTTTACCCCATTTTTCGGAGTAAAAAAAAAATTGATTATGTTACGAAATTTTGTGATGCACTTTCATAATTTCGATGAAATTCGATGTAAATCATATTTCACTGATTTCTTTTTTTTTTTTTTTTTTATAGAACGATACGAGCGACTAGACGACTCGCTCGCTCGCTCGTTGCAAACTGCACTGTAAACGAGTACACAGCTATCACTGTGCAACAGTTAGAGAAGTGTGCGTGTCTCTGTTTCGCGGTACGCGCGTATCGACGAGTACGCGACGACGACGGCGACGACTGGTTGCACCAACTGCGAGAACGAGCGTCGACGCGAGACTACGGACCAGCCGGGCACATTCAGCGGAGCTAGCGGAGGCTCGCTTTGCTTGCTCCGTACCCACCTCACTCTCTCGTGCGGACTCGAGGCAAGAGAGCCCCGCAACCAGCAACAGCGGCACGTTTCCGAGTTCTCTATCCTATGCAGCAATCCCGACTGGCTTTGCACGCTCGTCGGGGGGATATTCCCTTCCCTCTCCACACTGTTATTTCTACTACTGTACGCTCTTTATCTCGGGACAGTCGGCTCTCGGACGGCCTATCGCTCTATTTCTCTTTATTTTTTTTATGAACTCGTAAAACAGATTTTCAATTGTACAGAATAAAAAAAATCTTAAAATCATTCAGCTTTATATATAAATGCTAATTTATCGATTTAAAAATCAATTATGAATCGGTGCGAAAAAATAATTTTTTTTCATCTCCGATTCACCGAATTTCCTTTCTCTTTGACTCTCTTTTAATTGAAGTTTCCGCAATGCTAGGATTTTTTTTTTCTCGTCATTATATTTGCGGGGAATGAGGTGTCATCGACTTCCGAGTAGAATTTCGCCAGTCGACGCATTCAGCATTTATCGCGCTCGTGTTCACGAGGAGGTCATTATACTACTCGTGTTCTCAGTCCGATGGATCGGCGTTCGACTCTCCGGCTATTAATGCCCGAAATGTTGCGAGCGCCAACGCTAACTATCGGCGACCCTTTTAGTGTACTCAGCAGAATGGATATAGATATAAATTTGTACACAACGTTCGTATAGTGCAATATGCAACCGCCGCACGATCGCTGCACGCACGGTATTCTCGAATTGCTGATGATGCGGTATTCGCGTTGCGAACTATAGACGAAACACCAAAGCGGCAAACAGCGCAGAATCAGCAGTTGAATTTCGAGCGTAGCGATTGAAACGCCGCGCGAAATTGCGGCACACGTACGTTTATTACAAGGCATACGTACACTGCACTGCGTACCCAAGCGATTATATCGGAGTTTTTTTTTGTTTTATTTTTTATGTGGGCGTCAAACGTTTCATGTTCACTCTACCTGTGCAATCTTCGTTGGTATACGCTATGGGTGTATGGCGACACAGTATGGATTTAGATAGGAATACTAATTCCTATTCGTTTCGAGAGCCACTCGACCGAACGGCTCGCGACCTTTCGCCGCAATACGTCCGCACGCACGACGCTCCAATTCGCCGTTGCGGTCAAAGTTTATTCTCGAGAGAGAATGAGAGAACCGGAGGGAACATCGCGATTCTCGAGGGAACGACAACGATGTTCAGATGATACACCTACTCTACAAAACTACTAACTGTACGGCCCACGGATGTTGCGGTCTTTCGCATCCGGAGATTCGGAACTGTATCTATGTCGGTCATACTTTGCTGTTTTTTTTTTTTTCTTTTTTTTTTTTTTTCGTGAATTATTTTTTTCTCTGTCCCACTCGCGGAGTTACGAGATGGTTTTGTGTCGGTGCCGCGATGGAGGAAAAGAGCAGTACTACCTAACGGGGCACCGTTCGCGCTTCTGCTATAACGGAAGGTGGACCGCGGGTATTATTGCGAGAAACTTCGCGGCTATAAAGTCCGCGTGGTAGCATTGTATATGGAAGATGATACAAAGGTCATAGCTTTGCGCCTTTGTTTCGAGTGCCGGAATCGGGTCAATGCTGTACTCGTGTTACTAGTTTGCGCTACGATATTAAATCTTTATAGAGCAGTATAGCGTACAATCGACTGCGAAATGGCGCGACGTGAAAAATCTAATATTAATTGAAACCAATGGTTGGGAAATTAATAAAACTGACAGAAAAACACAATTTATTGGTTTTTCAGAAGACAATTTCAGGTAAAAAAGTGTATTTTATTGTTTATTAACCGTGAAGAAAAATTCTTTATTCCACTAATTTTTATATATTATTTAAAAAAAATGTTCTACTTGACAAAAAATAACGTTGGCGTACAATTTTTTGAGATTTTTTTTTTTTTCATGAGAACTATTATAAAAAAAACAATCCCATTAGATTATTAATACGATTTTCTTTACACCAACAAAAAACGGTTGATAAAATATTATGATAGTTGTGTGATATCGTTAGACGGCCGATATTTTTTTTTTTTGTATTTTTCTTCCAACGTAACACCGCGTATTTTATTATCTGAAAAGAGTCAAAGCCCTCGGATGCCAAACAACACAGTAGCGATCGATAACGCTGCTAAAAATAATTCGTACCCAATAAGGTAATAAAAAAAAATCAGGCGTCAGACGAAAGAAGATGTTCAAAATTCCGACGCCTTTCGTCATGTAATGAAAAAATTTCACGTATGCCGATATCGCTGTTAAGGCCTCTCGGCGCGTACGGGAATTCAGGTGAATATACGTTCGAACGGACTGGAAAGTACCTCAATTTTATTTCGCAACATAGCTCTCAAAACACCCGCGCTCTCGGTTAACGGCTCGACGAGTAAGCCGCGGCGCACGGGGGGCTTTGCGGTAGAAAAAAAAAATAGAAAGCGTTACGACGACGCCGTTCGTCGGATCGACGCTTACGGGCGAATGTGCCCGACGCGTACGTATAGACCGCTCCTCCTCATTTTCCACTCTCTCGCCCTTCTCGCCTGATTCATACTCGCAATTATCAAAGAACCCCTCCCCTCCCCCCCTCGCCTCCTAAAAATCGATTACAGCTGCCGTTTATCCAAAGCCGGATTGCCGTCAAAAAAGAAAGAAAAAAAAAAAAAAGAAAAAAAAAAAAACAATCTCATTACTCCCTAATGGCCCATGCGTCACGCATGTCAAGCATAACAAAAACTTTTCCACGAATTTTCTCCGTAAACTTTTCGCTCACACGGAAGGTGCCTCTCGTGTTCGCCTCTGTATCTCTGCTTAGCTGGCCTTCGCGTGTTTTTCACGCTCATTTAATTTAATAATAACAACAACAATAATAATCAGATGAGAACGGCCCACTTCCGTACGCGGAAATTGGTTTGAGCTCTCGTCAGATTCGTGTGCGAGAAGTGGGGGGGGATAAGAAACCGCGAAACGCTCGAGAGATTCGCGAGGAGTCTAACAACTCACGGAGAGATATTTAAGTCGCGTATCCGCGAAAGATCCTAATCGGTTATCCTTAATCGAGACGTTGATGAGGAAATAATCTTCTCGGAATGGTGCGACGACGCGCGCGGCGATCTCGATGTTTCTCGAGAGCGTTGAGTTTGTCATCCGCCGACGAGACGGATTTAAATCGTAGCGTACGGCGCGCGCGTTTTGCGCACGGAATGCGAGGCACGTAACATAATCGTTTACCCGCCCGTGCAGCACCAGACGCGATTAGCAAGGTTATTAGGGCGTCTCGTACAATGCTGGCATTCACTCCTCTAGACGCCATATGTATTATATATTCTATGCATACATATGCGCGTACTAAGTAGCGCTGACCGGGGTCATTCGAAACATCTCTTTTACATTTCCCGTCGTAATTTTTATATCCATTACAGTACGACGAATAAATTTGCACTTTGGCACACATCGAGATAAAGTCTCTATGCGTTCGCGATAAAAAAAATTGCAAAATCTCGACGATTTTTTCCGCTCGAAAACACGAGCGTGTCGAGTAGCCCCGGTGTACCGTATCTAACAACGTTGCGACGAGCGGCTTCGATAGTTTGTTGATCGCCTCGTCGTCTCCGCCGCTTTATCCTTATCCTATTTACTCGGGTTTTCGTATCGACACAGAAAGAGAACAGTGCACCCGAGTGTCTTCTCGTCTCGTATACATAGTTTCTACTGTCGACTATACAACGCTCACGGCGCCGCGACTACCGTCGAGGCTTATCGTCGCCTCTCTCACCTAATAACATCAACGCTCGTGTATCTCGTTAAAGAGCTCTCTGAATAAGTATATTTCCTCGATAATAGATGCAGTTATATACACCGCAAAACCGCGATGAAGGAAAGGAAGAAATGAAAGAAAAAGTGGAAAAAAACGGAGTTTAAGAGATTATATCAGTAAACGACGGCGACAATGACGAGAGGGATGTTCAATCTTTGCTGCTCTCCACAGCGGTGGAAGAAGCAGGTCGTCCGAATCGTTTGCCAGATAGATTGTCCCTCAGTGTAGGTCACAGAGTACATATATATGTATATATATATATATATATATGTATAGCAATATAACCATTTCTACAGCCCGCTACCCATTGCGGAACCTTCGAACCTCTTGGGAAACATCGATTGTCATCGAGATGCACACTTGACCCACACGAAGCCCACGTGTATCGCGAGCTCCGGTGGTCCTACTGGCTAACGCTCGGAGGCTCGGGAAAATCTTTCGCATACATACGTAACACACATCCATAGGTTATAACGTTATAGAGGGAGTAAAAAAAAAAATGTACGAGATGCAACGTACGTGGACGCGGCACACGACTCAACGTCGAGGGCACATACGCGGGCACTTTGCCAGCCATAGGTAGAGAAGGTATATAAGGTGCATAAGGACGAGAGTGGGGAAAACTCGCGAGAAGACAGGATTCGCAAAAGCGTTCGTGAGAGAGAGGGCCGCCTTCGTCTCTCTCTCTCTCTCTTTCTCTCTCTCTCTATCTTTGTTTCTCTCTCTCTCTCTTTCTCTCTCTCTCTATCTTTGTTTCTCTCTCTCTCTCTCCCTCTCTATCTTTCTCTTTCTCTCTCTCTCTCTCTCCCTCTCTATCTTTCTCTCTCTCTCTCTCTCTCTCCCGCTTTTCTGATACCTTCTGTATGTATCTCTAGGAGTTGTGTGCAGCGGACCTCGCGAGTTGGCAGACTTTCAAGAATTGACCGGGGGGCCCCTCTCCTCGCGTATAGCTTTTGCTTGCGAACCGACCGAGAGAAATACCGCTGCGGTAATCTCCATCTATCTTCTGTACCCTGTAAACGTTTGGACGTTTCTACCGATCCGCGTTTATTTTTATGTCGACTCGTGGGTTGAAGTTTTGTGTATAATTATACGTTAACGCAGCTTTTCGAGGTTGAGAAAGAAAAAAAAATATGTGAATTTTTTCCGTTTTTCATGGAATGATGACGTTAACGTGCGGATTATATAGTCTTTTATAATAGTTTTTCAATGAATTTTTTTACTCGTTTCAAATCGTTTGATGCGCGAAAGATAAATACTTTGACCAGAATAGTTCATTTGAAAAATTTTTGTAACTATTTCATTTTTATATCGTCGATTTTTTTATTTAATAAACATACTTTTTTTTTTTTTTTTTTTTTTTTCATATAGAAA
This sequence comes from Buathra laborator, assembly GCA_934046635.1. Classification (NCBI taxonomy): domain Eukaryota; kingdom Metazoa; phylum Arthropoda; class Insecta; order Hymenoptera; family Ichneumonidae; genus Buathra; species Buathra laborator. The sequence continues at coordinate 19,013,274 of OW203892.1, forward strand.
ATTCATAAGAATCAAACGGATGTGTTTCTTACAAACGTAATAATGATAATAATAATGTAGAAATATTGAAGTATTATTATTATTATTTGCCGGATTTACGAAGTAATGAAAAAATTATTGCAATAATTTTTTTTCACCCCATTAACAATCAATTGTCGCTAATAAATTACCACTTTAATTTAACCACTGTAACGTAATAAAAAATGTCTATTTGTCAGACTATGTAATAAAAAAGTAAATTAATGTTTTAAAATTGTTCAACAAATTGTCAATACCGTTAACTCGTGTGATGATTCACGAATTAATAATATCAATAGCCGTGACAATGACTTTAGTACTGACCTTCTTGATTAGGGTTATTTGGATTGGCGTTCGGATGAGAGGTCAGAGACGACGGTGTCTCGTCCTCCGCGACGCCCATCGTCGTTACTCCTGTTTGCCGATGATGCGTTTCCACCTCCGTAGCCTCTTCGCACCTGCGCCATTACGGAAATACCCATTCGATTAATATCCTTTTCAATCTTCGATAACACCGTAATCTCCATTGCAACGATAAAATTGTACGCTCGTAAAAAAACGAAACTGAAAAAAATTTTGTTTTTTCGTACGTAAGAAAAAACAGAAAAAAGAAAAAAATCTTTGTACAGCTCGGATTACGGGTTATGTAAAATGTATACGTTCGATACGGCAAAACGTGTGTTAGAAGAGATCAGCGACCGCTCCGCGAGACTACCAATGCGGAATACCTGATACACCATCGGTTGGAGAGGGATAACCGCTCTTCTGGATTCTAAGCGAACGCTATCGACATTCGCGCGACATTTGCATCTCGTCAGACGCCACGCGAGGACGTTGATCCGCGCTCGACGGTTGTTAACTGCTATACTATACTTATATATACGTACACAATACAAGCGTTCCTCGAGTCCCTCTACATAGTCAGTAAGTTGTTGCGATTCGTCGGGAGGGTGGGGGGGGGAGCCGATCGTTCAGCTGATCCCCAACGAATCGCACGGTAGATATTTTTCATTGTATATAGAGTTTCCAGGGTTAACGCAAAAGGGAAACAGGTGACACGTATTTGTGCGCCAAGGGACAGCGTTTCCGAGAACGCGATGAGGCTTCCATTACTCGTTCGCTCGTCGTCACGATCAATTACTCGACGCGAATACAAAAAAAAAAAACGATATTCTTGAAAAATAATTGACGCCGATGTTTAATTCGTAACTATCGTGTCGAAGTTCGAAAAATATTGATCGCGAAATATTACCGCAGTAGCGTCGAAAAATGATTTGTTTCAACGTTATAATAGAAAAAAGATCGTGTCAGCTGCTGCTTGCCAATGACTGAGCCGTGAGAAACGACTTATTTGTGTGGCGAGACGGCCCGCGTTTCGAAGCCACTTCATTATCATGTTTGATGCGTACACTATGTAAACAATGTCTGGGTCTGCATTCCCGCATATTGCGGCCAATAAACATGTTTTCCCGATAATCCTCGAATGGGTTTTTTTTAGTTTTATCACAATTATAATCTTATTTTTGCGGTTTTTATGTTGTTGCCGTTTGGTGTCGGAAGATTTTATTTTTTACGTCTCGAAAAACACGCGGTAGATTAAATAAACTATGCTATTGTATTGCACTCATCGTCACCAAACGCTCAGAGGTATTTCTGGCTCGCTCGATAGCCCGTACACCTCTAATAGCAAACTCGCTGAAGGGGCCGTACTTTCGGCGATTCACGGTGGACCGTGTCGGGATGAGCGTTTTCTATCTCGCTCGATCTTTTTTTTCTACATAACTTCGCAAAGGTCCTATAACGGATTCCGAGTCACCTCTCAACGAAGTCGAAAAATATTTGAGAAAGAAAAAAAGAAAATAATACTCACATCTTAAAACATGGAGAAGGCGCGAAACTGCATCCGTGTGCCGTTCTTCTCGTGGATAAAATTTACCGAGAGAATCTCTTTTTATTATTGTCGTGTCAAAAGATTATATTCCGAAAGAGTTCTCGATCTCGTAGGTACACTCGATCGCTTGGAGTTCGCGCACACACACTCTCACCAAATATATATATACATATATATAGATATATTCGTACGTTCCTGCGGCAGCGAAGCTCGAAAAAAAAAACACAAAATTCGCGACTCGACAAGAAATAAATCTACGATCGAAATTGCGCGTACGAAAAAAAAATTAAACAAAGAAGTAAAATCGTTTGTATGACAAAAATTGCACACGTCCGGTGTTCACGGTCGGGGTGAGGGATTTCGTGTGTCTCAGGAGCTTCGCCCCCTCGTCCTCGCGGCTCGTCTTTACTCCACACTGCCGAATATTAAAACCCTCGAAGACACAAGACGGATGAGAATTGTCTCACCGATCGATGCGACACGATGGTCGTCTTCGCGTCTTTTAAATCGCGAATTCAATCGTAAGCACGTTAATCCAAAGTTTTTTTGGGATAAAATCCTCGGCGAACCTCGGGAGATATTGACAAATACGGAGGCGTCGCGACACCATCGAACAACATTCCCGATCGCGAGCGCAGCGCCACTGCGCTTAACAACGGGCTTCTCGAGAAACTCGAGGCTCTCAAGATATATAGCTTCTATATGCCGCGTGTCGGACCAACCAGAATTCACGGGCACTCGGCAGTTAGCCAGTAAAGAACGAATGAGAAAACATGCGCCTCGTGAAACTTTTATTCCGTCTACCGAACGTCTGTAGCTTGAGCGCCAGCCAGTGGCTCGCGCACGGGCTCTCGCAGCAGCAAGTCCGGGTTAATTTTTTTTCCGCTCCGGGCTTCGCTTCGTTTTTTTCCGCCCTCGTCTTTGTTTTTTAACATCCAACATTTTCGTTATTATCAACGATTCTTTGCATTAATAAACAAAAAAAATCTCTGTCGCCACTTTGACAGATGGATAATTTACAGGTGAATCAATATTACCGCGAAATAATCAGCACACTATCCATATCCGGATTGGGAGGTACTCGCGCTTCTTTGTTTTGACAGACAAAACCTTCGCCTATCGAAATCTCATTGATGAGTCTTTTTTTTGTTTTTATCTCAATCTGTAGATTACGCCTCGAGATACTTTGGCGATATACCGTACTCCGTGCTGTCGTCGACGACGGACGAAGGAGTACCGGTACGAAAATTGTTCATCGGCAATCTCGCCGAACGTGTGAGTAATTTTGGGTATTATTAGAGTATCGTCCCCAATTACTATTCTCCGAATGTCGTAACAATATCTCAATTTATCTGACTCTCAGACTACCAACAAGGATTTGGAAAAGCTATTTACTACCTACGGCAAAGTTGAAAGTTGTTATTTAAAGAGAAACAATGGAAAGAGCAATTTTGCTTTTGTCACTTTTGCAGACGCCGCCGATGCTCTCAAGTATGTTTCGCAGACTTTTTGTTTTACCGCAGTATCCCAATAAAAGTGAAAAATTATTGCAATATTTACTTTTTAATACAATTCGCAGAGCCAGAGAAGCTGCGTGTAGAATGGCGATACAATTGCACTGCCGCGTCCTGAGAGTGTCGCCTGCCGATTCTTGGCATCAGCCTGACAGCCCTGAGAATCAAAAAAAATTTTCTTCCAATAAAGATGCGAATAGCGATAACGAAGCCGAGAAACCGCAGGAAGCCGGATCCAACGACGATGCGCCTATTCACATGCTGAATGACGATTGCTTGATGGAAGTTTTTTTATGTCTGCCAATCGCCGACAGAATAAGAATGGAAAGAGGTAAAATTGCTCATCACACAAAAAAAAAAAAAAAATTCCTAATTTTTACTCAATTTATGAATGAAAATGTATTCATCTAAGTTTTTATCTTTTCTTAATTTTTTCTCAATTTATGAATGAAAATTTATTCATCAAATTTTTTTTTTTTTTTTTCGATTTATTTTCATTAATAAAAATGTATTTATGTCAGTCTGCAAACGATGGCAAGCGGTGAGTCAGGAGTCGTGGCGAGCGGTGAAAAGATTGGATCTCACATCGGTTGGCTGGGGACTGAATTCGAAAATTCGGAAGCAGTCCGTTGATACAGCGGCCCTCAGAAAGGTTTTGTTACGCTGTGGAAGTTTTCTCAATCGAATAGACTTCTCCCATCCGCATTTGTTGACCTCCAGTGCCCTCACGATAGTCGGCAAATTTTGTCCAAATTTGCGGATAGTCGATATATCGAATATAAATCTATCGCAATCGGGGATAAGATCCCTAATGCAGAGCTGCCAAAACATAACGAGCTTCACGATGAAATCGCTTACGGGTCCTTGCGAAAAGGATTTATCGCAATTTTTCGCCGTTAACAAAAAATTGATATATCTAAAGGTCAGCGACGGAAATCACATAAGCGGCAAATGCTTGACGCATTTGCCGTGCGAAACTATCGAGGAAATCGACATTCGTAACGGCGTTAATATTTTGTCGACTCACATTGATGCGGTAAGACGCTAATATTGAGATTATTTAACTGTCTCTTGTTTTTTTTTTTTTTTCAATTTTATCGTTGTAATTATCATAATTAATCAATCAATCTACTAAACGTGATTATTACATCACCCGCACAGGCGCTCCAAAAATGCGAAACGTTGCGTTCGCTTTCACTCAGCTGCTGCGTTTGTCTCGTCGACAGTACGTTGCACGCGATCGGCACGAGACACTCGTTAACGACTTTGAGGCTCTGCAACGAACTACCGACCGTTTCCGCATTAGCAATGCAACAGATCGCTCAGCTGGTTAATCTGGAAAGTTTGACTATTCGGAAAAATATATTGGTGACCGACGCGCTATTGCAGGTCGTCGCTGCTAACTGCAAGCGTATCTCCTACTTGGATATATGTGGTGAGATACATAAAAAAGTAATTAACCGATGTTTAATGCAAAAGTAATTAACTTTATTTTATTTTTCCGAAGGTTGCGATTCGGTAACAGACGAAGGTTTGGCGAGCGTCGCTACTTTGCAAAATCTTCAACATCTCATAATAAGTCTGCTATGCGTTACCGGCGACGCTTTGGCCGGTATGCACAGCCTAAGAACGTTGGAGTGTCGTCGTTGCCGATCTCTCGACGATCCGGGACTCTCGACTCTCATCGAGATTGCGCCGAATCTCGAATTGCTCGATCTCTCTTGTAGTTTCATTACCAACAGTATTCTCGAAGTAGCGCTCAGAGCTACGAAACGGCGAAGCAACAACGTAATACTAAAAATAATTGTCGGCGAGACATTGACGAAACTCTCGGAACTCACGGATGTATCGCCGTTACTTCAGATTGTCAATGTTTCACTGGATCGTGAAGTTTGTATGACGGGTATTGAATATCCCGACTTTATTGCGCGTTACGCGCGTTAAGTTTGGAGAGCCATACAAAAAAAAAACTGCCGAATTATGTTTTTTTTTTTTTCGTTTTTTTAAATCTATTAATCTTTTGATAGTCTCATGATCTTTCGTTCGAGATTTGTGAAGACCCCGCACTGTGATATAGTCTTTTTCTTACTATTTACAATACTGCAAGCTGCGGTACAGCGACAATATTTTGTTTTTCTCTCTTGTAATGAATCAAAGAAACAAATTTCCGGTTTCATAATTTTTATACGCCCGTCTATTTATACGAATATCTTCGCGAATCGTATTTATAAGTCGTATTTGTTAATAAACAAAAAAGTTCAAATAGCTTAATTCGTGTATATGTATAGAGACTGAAATATTAAAAAAAAAAAAAAAAAAAAAAATGAAAGCAGCCTGATACGGCTCTTTCCGTTGCTTTTGGTAAGCCTCGCGTGTACGAATGTGTGTAGTTGATATTTAAATAAAATTATTAAAAGAAACAAAAAATTAATTAATCGAAAATAGTTTAATTTACTTGGAGTATCGATCGAGAAAAATATTCATCATTTAACCTGTAATTTAATATAGTATTTTATTGATATAACATATAGACGATATTTCGATACAGATGCGATAATTATAAATATGCACTTTATTAAGCACGACAAGTAAAGTGCATATGTATTATTTTTTTTTTTTTTTTTTTTAGTAAATACCAGAACTTACGAGGCTCTTTGGAATCCACATAAGGGCAACAGTTGTAACGAATTAAATGCAATTCTATTATTTTTATTTATCATTATTATTATTTTTTTTTTTTTTTTGTTCATCGCGATTTTCCATTAATTCGAACGTATATATATTTTTTTTTTCATTTTTTTTCGTCTCATCGCGGTAAAATCCTGGCTTTTCAAACACACCCGGTCTGCGAGATAATAAATCAATATTATCTCGGTGCTTACGAACAAAATACAAAAAATCAGTTCTTGGGCGTTTCACGCTTTGTCACAGCGGGTCGAGAGATCAACTCAGAGCCCCGTGTGTCCGTTTTTAAACATCACATTGCACTTGTAGTACATTCCGATTAAGTTTAAAGCCAAGTCGGAAGAGGCTAAGATTCTAACTACTGTTCCAGATTCGATAACGATGGTAAGACTTTACTTTTTTTTCTTTATTGTTTGAATTAGGCGCTTTTGAGTATAACAACCGGTTTAGCAATGAAAATAATCGATATATAAACTCTGCTTCGAGTGACGATATTTATTATTATTATTATTATTATTTTGTTTTTTATCTACTCGGATCTACCGATGACGATTTATGAAAACTCTGCATTTGGGAGTCGTAGCGTCGAGTGTCGCGTACAATTATCGTATACGCCGAGATACTTAAAAAAAAATCAAAAAACATTCTTCGAGACTGCAGTGAAAAGCTTGCGCTGCTTTGACCATTAAATTGATCGACGCTGCATTTTCAAAAATTCGGTCAAACATCAGCGAAAACCTTTCGCATTTGTCTCAAATTACACTTCGCACTTCAATATACTTACGAAAGCTGTCGAACAACAAACGTTACTTTTTTTTTTTTTTTTTTTATACACTTTGTTTTCTTTCAACAAAGATTTCTATTAGTATGAAACATGAGATACATGTACAACTGGGCTAATACAAGGATGAATATTTATTTCGTAGGATCGTCTAAATCTTCCGTGATGCATATCGTGAGAAGTGCGCGAAGTGCATGGAATAGTTACAGCTAATAATATTTACATCGCGCACTCAGGGTAACTGTTAAAGAAAAAATTCTATTATATAAATCTATCGGCGTCTCGAAAAGAAAAAAAAAAAAAAAGCAAATAGTGAGCAAAAGAAAAATAGTACTTGCAGGATGAGTGAAAAACGGCTTTTTGTTTAAAAAACGAAAAACAAAAAACCCCTCTATTTTTCAGGTACAAATCCCACATGAATAACATGTCTAGTCAGAGTTTCGAATTATGCCTATTGAAACTGATGCCCATTATTCTCATATTCTAATCTTATCACAGGAAACATCCATCATGCGCGCGAGTTTTGTTGTCGTTTTTTTTTTTTTCTTCTTTGTTTCAATAACAATGTACTAAAACCTATACTATAACTTTGTTTTTTTTTTGTTCTCGTTCTTACATACTTTTAAAAGGAAAATCAATGTAACCGAAGAAAAAATTTAAATTGTTTTCAGAAAATATATAAATTTAAGCGCAGTGGCGTTACGACGCGCATTAATCAATTTACGATGAACCCTTCGCAAGGGAGTCGCATCGTGTTTATCCGTAATCTCCATTGAACACACTTCGAGTTACTCGAGAAATATCGAACTCGAACGAATTTTAAGTTTGATTTATGTGGTTTTTTTCACGTTTTTTTCGATAACAGAGAAAAATAACTGAAGCGCTATCGGCCTTTCGCGTTGACCGTTAATAATGCTCTCGTCACTTCGATCTGTTGTCGAAAATTCGTTCTCATTAACATTTAATTTGCGGTGTGGATTTCGTAATAAATTGAAAAGAAAAAACGCCACTGTCGTGATCGATCGTAACAAAAGGAACCAAAATGAAAAAAAAAAAGTACCAAAAAGTGACTTAGGAATTCTGAACGCGTATATACGTGGTCAAGTATGTAAGAGTGACATTTATTCAGGACTGTACGTTCTCCAGACGCGTCGGAGTAGTCGGTTGCAGATCCATTGTTCGGCATACCCATCCGGCGATGTCGACGTTCTCCAACTCGGCTTTCTTGATCCATTCGTGATTCTGAGAAAAGTAACGATAAAGTGTAATGTAATATGTACGCGAATTCGAAAATCATTATGCAATGCGGCGTTTCGCTTACCATCAGAGTTTTTAAATCAGCTCTTTCTGCAGGATTTTTCTTCAAGCAACGATCGACGAAGTCCATGAAAGAGTCTGTGAAAATACCAGCCGGTAGCCTCGGTGGCGGCTCGTTTACGATGTAATCCAACAACTCGAAGATCGCCATTGGTCTTGGGCTACTGGCGTCTGCAAGATAAATAAAAAATTGAAGAGCAATTGTTACTTTTTTCTTTGTAGAAAAAAAGGAGTTTTTTCTTCGGAAATTTTTTTTGGGCGTTTTTTTTCGGGTTTTTTTTTCCGAGGTTTTTTTCACGAGTTTGTTTTCAGTCTTTTTTTTCGGGAGTTTTTTTTCGATAGCTTTTTTCAGAAAAAAAAATTATGGGAGTTTTTCTTTTCGAGGTTTTCTTTTCGCCAACCGATAACCGCGTGTAGAAAAAATTATACTAACTGTGAGCCGGTGATTGCGATGTTGGCGTGGAAACATTGTTGCTTGTAGCATTTTCCGTCGGTGCTTGTGCCGCTTGGGGACCAAAAATGGAAACCAACGTTCGAGTATCAGGCGGAGGAATCGGATACATTCCGATGGCCATTTCTACGAGAGACAATCCCAGAGACCAGATATCGCTCTGAACTGAATAATGAGTACCCTGCAGTCTTTCCGGCTGTAAATAATCATTATTATTTTTTAAACTCAATCATCAACAGATTCTGTAAACAATATTGCCGAAGATAAGACATGAGATGACAACTTACCGACATGTAACTTCTCGTTCCGACAAACGAATTGGCCATCGAATCGATCAATTGTCCGGAAACTCCGAAATCGCAAATTTTTATTTCTCCAGCGCTATTTACCAGAATATTGCTCGGCTTGACGTCGCGATGCATTATCGAATGTTTGTCACGCAAATAGCTCAGACCTTTGAGTACCTGTTGGTAAATAAAAAAAAAAAAAATTCGTTATACAAATTTTATTTCATTTTTTTACATATTTCCTTTCATAAACCAAAAAAGAAAAATATATAATTCGTAATAATAACTTCGTTCGATAATTTCGCGATAGAAACAGACGTAACTTTCACAAAACGTAAGCGGATCTCTAATAACGACAATCCCATTTGCTCCGGAAATTCGACTTCACACTGTATCCGCAAATCGTTCAATTGTCGTCTGTCAGATTAACCGAATCCGTCATCGAATTTAAACCTCAAATTGAGTTGAAAACTTAACTAAGATTAAACTTAAAATAAACATGAGGCCCTCGAAAAGTATGCAGTTAGCAGCAAAGCGCATGTCGTCGATGCACATGCATAAGAAAAAACTAACAGAGCACGAGATCGAGGATTTGCATCAAGAATTAACGACCGAAGATCACATGATTCCGTTGAATCGTCTCTGCGAAAATTATCAAACGGACGCGACCTTTGGCTTGACAATGGCACGAGCTGAAAAAGTCTTAGAGAAAAACGGACCTAATGCCCTAACGCCTCCAAAAGTAACACCGGAATACATCAAATTTCTCAAATGTATGTACGGAGGTTTCGCGTGTTTGCTGTGGGTCTGCGCGGCTCTGTGTTTCGTTCTCTATGCCGCAAGCATTTTGATAGACGATCACGAGGAAGAAGGCATCGAATGGTTCGGCGTGATAATCGTCGTTATCTGCATTGTTTCCGGTCTATTCGCTTACATTCAAGAAAGCAAAAACTCCAAAGTAATGGAATCGTTCACGAAAATGGTACCGACATTCGCAATGGTGATACGCGAGGGTCAGAGACAAACTGTGCCGACGGAAGAGCTCGCGATCGGTGACTTAGTCGAGATAAGACTCGGCGACAAAATACCAGCGGATATTCGTATAATAAAGAACGTTGGTTTACGAGTAGAAAATTCAAGTATAACAGGAGAGAGCGAACCCGTTCCCCGAACGGATTACCCAACAGATCCGAATCCTCTGGAGTCTCAGAACGTTGCGTTTTTTTCATCATTCGCCGTTGCCGGCGAGGGAAAAGGTATCGTAATCGCGACTGGTGACAAAACAATGATCGGGCGACTCGCGGGTCTTACGACGAATCTCGAGAAAACGGAAACCCCGATAGCCAAGGAGATACGGCATTTCGTTCACATAATCACCTTCGTCGCTATAGTATGCGGCATTTTGTTTTTCGGACTTTCCCTCATCGTTGAACCCAATATAATCAAAGCTTTTACGTACTTATTGGGAATAATAATAGCCAATGTACCGGAAGTCCTATTAGTTACAGTCACGACGAGTCTCACGTTAACAGCCAAGAAAATGGCGAGTAAAAATTGTCTCGTGAAGAATCTCGAGGCCGTGGAAACTCTCGGTTCGACTTCAACGATTTGCTCCGACAAAACGGGAACACTAACGCAAAATAAAATGACCGTATCGAATTTATGGTTCGGCAACGCCAGACATCATTTTCCCGCTGATGAGTGGTCCCTCGGCGTCGAAAGGGAACTATTGCTGGAAAAACCGGCGTTCAATATTCTCATGAAAGCCGCTACTCTCTGTTTGCGAGCCGAATTTCGTACCGAATCGGCGGCGTTCTTGCGGATCGAGGATCGCGACGTTATCGGCGACGCTTCGGAGACCGGAATATTGAAATTTTGCGAACACATACATCCCACGAAGAAGTATCGCGCGAGTCATCCAAAAGCGGCGGAAATTCCGTTTAATTCAACGACTAAGTATCAGATGTCGATACACAAAGATCCGGCAGGTTACATGATGTACATGAAAGGCGCACCGGAAGTTATACTCGACTTTTGTACGACGATATTGCATATGGACGGAAGTACTAAAGCGATGCCGGCGGAAGATTTAGCGGTGTCCCGGAGGGCGTGTACCGAACTCGGATATCTCGGAGAGAGAGTTTTGGCTTATTGCGATTTGTTACTTCCGAGTGCCGACTATGATTCGAATTACGTATTCAACACCGACAATCCTGAAAAATATAATTTTCCGGCTCGTGGCTATAGATTTTTGGGATTTATAAGTTTAATAGATCCTCCGAGACCCTCGGTACCGGAAGCTGTACACAAGTGTCGCACAGCCGGCATTAAAGTGATAATGGTAACAGGCGATCATCCGGTAACAGCGATGGCAATTGCGAAAAAAGTCGGTATAATAGGCGAGGGTCACGAGACGAGATACGAGAGAGCGATAGCGCAGAACAAATCTTACAGTCAAATTCCCGAAGACGACACTGTGGCTATAATCGTCACCGGTGCGGAATTGCGAAATATGGATAGCGAAGAGTTGGACGATATAATTCGTAGTTACGAGGAAATTGTATTTGCGCGAACATCGCCGCAACAGAAGCTCCTGATTGTCGAGAGTTGTCAACGTCTCGGCGAAATCGTCGCGGTTACCGGTGACGGGGTAAACGACTCGCCGGCGCTAAGAAAAGCGGATATTGGCGTAGCGATGGGAATCGCAGGTTCGGATGTGGCGAAAAACGCCGCGGATATGATACTGATGGATGATAATTTTGCTTCTATTGTCACGGGTATCGAAGAGGGGAGATTGATATTTGATAATCTGAAGAAATCCATCGCCTACACTTTAACATCGAGTGTACCGGAGATGCTGCCGCTTCTCAGCTGCATTATTCTTTCGATACCTCTACCGTTCGTCATTGAACTCGTACTTTGCGTCGATATCGGAACCGATTTACTACCGGCGATTGCGCTCGCTTACGAAAAACCCGAATCCGACATTATGCGACGAGCTCCGAGGAATCCTATGTACGATAAGCTCGTTAATAAACGATTGATCTCCATGACTTACGGACAAATCGGCATGACACAGTCGCTCGCTGGATTTTTTACGTATTTCATGATACTGGGATTTCACGGATTCTTGCCGAAGGATCTATTCGGCTTGCGCCAAACTTGGGAAAACCGAGCTATCAGTGATTTGGAAGATTCTTACGGACAAACGTGGAATTATCAGGGAAGAATGGATCTCCTGAACGAAGCGCGTACGGGATACTTTATTTCCATCGTTATAACACAAATGATCGATCTTGTTATGTGCAAAACTCGAAGAAATTCAATATTTCAGCAAGGAATGGGCAATTGGTTTGTTAATTTTTCCTTCCTTTTCGAAGCCGTTCTAACCGGACTATTGTTGTATGTTCCGGGAACGGAGAAGGTATTAAAAACTATGCCTCTCGACGCCTACTGGTATTGGCCGTGTTTACCACTCGGATGTTTTCTCTGGATTTACGACGAATTAAGACGACTCTGCTTGCGAACATTTCCCGGTGGTTTCGTCGAGAAGGAAACTTACTATTGAATATATTCATTATTTTTTTTACTCACAGCCGAAGTTATGGTTCCGAGAATCGGCTCCGGTATTCTACCGGCTTTTTTAAGTATCAGATCCAGCGAACCGCCATCCATGTACTCCATGCATATACTTATCTCTCCGTCGCTAGAAATGTAATTTATCCATTGGTTTCTCAATACAATATTATTATTATCAGTCGTACGACAGTTTTATCGTTTTTTTCGACCAAAAAAAATTACCTGTGAAATGCTCCATAGAAGCCAACAATGTGCGCAAAGTTACACTCGTGTAGTACTTTCAATTCTCTTATAATTTGCTTTTTGATCGCTGGTTTTACTTCCAGATGAATTAACTAAAAAATTAGATTAATAGGTGAATTAAGAAATTTAAATTTTTGGAGGATTTTACGATATTAAGAATTCGCTTTGTTTACCTTTCTCGCCATAATGAGTCCATACTTTTTGTGTCTGACTTTCATAACAACGCCGCCATTACCAGCTCCAAGTTCACCCAATTTTTCAAAATCTTCGTCGCTTAATTCGCCAACTTTTTCCTTTTGTCCCAAAAAGCTTTCTAATCTCTTGCGCTGCTCCTCATCCATCTCAAGCTCTTCCAGTCTTTCCTGTATGGCATCTATGCTCATCTTACCCATTACCCTACTTCAAGCAAAAGCGTAGATCAATATCTATTGCGACGATAAGATTTTTTTTTTTTTTTTTAAATAAATATTTATCGCATTATATCTCGACTTACTCCGGTATCACAGGTGGTTCTGTGTAAGTGGCAAGGGGAGGTACCGGTGGCGACGGGGATACCGCTGGCACTGGCTCTATGGAGCCGGGTGGCAGTGTCAGATTTAATTTGTTTTTCGACATTGTTTCACTGACGATTTCTTTTGGTTTTGTTTTTTTTCCTCAAAAGGCTCTCCTTCAATTATTTTTTGATTTCGTACTCGAAAATAGCAATGGCTTGAATTTGTTTTTTTTTTTCTTTTTTTTTTATTTCGATTTTTTTGTTTTGTCTTTCAAGCACCGATTACAAATTTTTCGCAAAATTAGTTTTTAGTGTCATAACGATTCGCGATCGTTCGAAACGCCCAAAGTAATCTGCAAACGATTCGGTTCGCGTGAACTGTCAAAACTCGTGAGAGTTGTCAAGTGCAAAGTCGCGAGGCTCTCACTGTTACTCCCGGTCAACTCCGTAACAAAGGGCTCTTTTACGTTTCACAAGAATTTTTCATGCGTCGACACATCGATAAGAATAGAACGATTGGAATACAAATTTGTAATAAAAATGTGTTAGGTTTTTTTTTTTTCACTGACAGTGGCGATCGAGAGGTTGGTTACCGAATAAATTTTGTCACTGAGCGTATCTGTGCAAAATTAATGCATTCGGAGGAACTTGAGACGATCGTCGTATCGCAGACACTCGACGCATTCCAGGATATTATAACGTTCTCTTTTTTTTATACTGATCAAGTGCGCTGTTTGCTTCTATAGAGAAAGATTTTTCGCACGAGTCTTTTTTTTTTATTGTTTGCGGAGGAGAGAGACCCACTTGTATGATAGAGGATGTGTGAAGACACCCTAGCGGCGAAGCTGAGGCTGCATTTTCAATAAATTGAACATTTTCGACGAACATACCGTACATCAGGTAAAGTACGACGATTATAATATGTTCTCACTGATTAGATACGGAGTATAGTGTGAAAAAGTGTAGTCGAACCGTTGCGCCAGAACTCTCGTCGACGCGACTGTAGAAACGCGTCGGTGGCGACCTCTCACAGGAAGTGAAGGTGCGTTTGCGCATGGATCTTTGACGTCTTTTCCTATAATATCGCTTCGTGAAGAGGTATGGTTCTTGCAGCAACGTTTAACGAATCTATTCGCATCAACGAAACAACTATTATTCTTCTACAATCGTTGTAACAGTGTTAAAGACGCTTTTTCAATACTCAATTACATGTCACGATATGTTGTCCGCGATTGAGAAAAATAATATATATCAGCGACGAAAAAGTTGCATGGCAGCTCTCTTAGCCATGGCCGACAATCGCGCTTCTCAACTCGTGTCACACACAACTTTGTTGTATTCTATTAACAAGTGCGTGCATTTCTCTGTGCTTCCAGAACGCGATGGGACGTTACTCTCATGAACCGGTCAACGCGACCAAGTCGTGCAAGGCACGCGGATCGAATCTTCGTGTTCACTTCAAGGTAAACAAACTTTTCGAACAAAATCACAAGCTAACCTAACATTTTTCCGGCCGAGGTTCGTGCCTCGTTCTCCACAAAAGATTCCCTCATTTCAATTTCTCCAGTGTTTCGAAAAATCCTTCAAATTCAAACACCGATATTTCTTGTTTGCGCGAATCAACTGTTAAAACATCGACGTCTCGATATACGGGAGTGAAACATTTGCCGATTATTCACCATGTGATTCGTGGACCATCTTGTTTTTTGTTTTTTTTTTTTCACTATGCTGACTCCAAAATCTATGTTTATCTTCCAGAACACTCATGAAACGGCACGCGCCATCAAGAGTATGGCTCTGCGCAGGGCGCAAAAGTACCTGAAGAGTGTCATCGAACACAAAGAGTGTGTACCCTTCCGCAGATTCAACGGCGGTGTGGGTAGATGCGCACAAGCCAAGCAGTTCGGCACGACTCAGGGACGTTGGCCCAAGAAATCTGCGGAATTTTTGCTTCAGCTTCTCAGAAACGCCGAGAGTAATGCCGACTACAAGGGACTCGACGTCGACCGTCTCGTTATTGATCACATTCAAGTAAATCACGCTCCCTGCCTGCGCAGAAGGACATACAGAGCTCACGGTCGCATCAACCGTAAGTCCATTTCTTAAAAATTCGTAAAAACTTGTAAAAAAATGGCAAAAACTCGTTAAAAATTCATTACCCTAACAGACCGACTTTTTTTTTTTTTTTTTTTTTTTTTTTTAAATCGGTACAAAATTAACACAACGAAATTTGCGTTTTTCACAGCTTACATGAGTTCGCCTTGCCACATCGAAGTTGTATTGACCGAGAAGGAGGAGGTAGTCGCCAAGGCAGCGGAGGAGGAACCATCGAAAAAGAAACTCAGTAAGAAGAAACTCGCGCGCCAGAGGGAGAAGATGATGAGAGAATAATTAGATTGACACAACGCGATTTTTATGAGACCGTATGTACCTTACTGAAAATAAAGGCTACATATTTCTTCTCTCAAACCTTCGACTCTCCTTATTGACGATTAACGTCGATAACGTCCTTATTGTCCATTTAATTTATCCAAAGAATGGAAGAAAAAAAAATATATAAATCACTGTGGGATTGAAGTAAATTAGATTGGATGCAAAGTTATTATCACAAACATTTTGCTATTCCGTTTAATTTATAAAGTGAGTATTGGATATTCTCCCAAACTTCAGAGTCTTCGTACTCACGATTTTTAAATAATTTTACTCCGGAAGTGAAAAACTCTAAATATATTGATGGGAGATGGAAATAAATTCAACTGAATACAAAGTTATGATAGACACTTTTCTATTTCTTCGCTCATATTTATAACGCCACTATCGTGGACACCTTATAACAATATAATCTCTCGAAACGATAACATTGAAAACTATTGCGAATCCGTTCGTACAAATCGAACAGCGAGATTAATAACTTAATACAAGAAATTGTTTCTCGAGGGGTGGTGGGGAGATTGAATGAAAAATATTATAAATGATATTACGTGAATTGTATATCTTTGAAGTTTTTTCTTTTCAACTATGACACTTGCAACTCGGGTTTTTGTTTAGCATTTCTGTTCTAACTTTCTTTTTTTTCTTTCATTACGCTATACAGAACGTGTATATATATATACTAAGATCGTAATATGGCTGTGAAGATTTGTTAGAACGATAATACAAGAAAAAGAAGAGAAAAAAATACAAAACAACGGAGGTATAGTTAGCTGATATCACTAGGAAACTTGAGCACATAGGCATACTGTTTGTCATCTTTGCGCCGATTGCACTTCGCCGAGACGCTGTTCACATGTTTATTTTTTTTACTACTCCCATTCGTTATCCTGCTAATCGATTTTGCAAAGACAGCATCGATTTTTTCTTTTCGTCGTTTGTACGCAAAAAAAAAAAGTTACACTTGCGCGAGTGGATTAATTGTAACTCGACTATCTCACAAAACTTCAGGACTATTCTGGCGATGTTAATGGTCAAATGGAATGTTGAAATTATCTTCTATACATTACTTTACTTACAAACGATACCTTCATTTTTCTTTTTCTTTCTTTCTCATTTTATTTTGTTTCTATTGTACGCGTGATCGTGAGGCTTGCGCCACTCCGTCGTGTTATGTTTGGAAATGCTTATATTTGATACAAATGCATTATGACTATACATGGATTATCAGGTAGAGCTGTTGTTTCGGCGGTGTCAAGAAAGCGGCTCGCGCGTTGTGTTTGGTAAGAATAAGCACAGCAAACCTCCTCCTGAAACGCAAGGAAATTTACATTTCTTATTAGTAAAGAACGAATAGAAAAGAAAAAATTAATTCTTAAAAAATATAATAGTAGAGAAGACTGACCTATCAGAAGGGCCGCGACGATGAAAGTTGGCGCTGGACAATACGTATCCAGCAGCTGAGCTATGACTTGATTACCGATGATACCACCGAGACGGGCGGCAACCATCGATATAGCGATACCGGTTGCACGCAGATTCGTCGGGAAAACCTCAGTGATAAGACAGTCGAGAGCCGCGTTACCGCAACTTATTACGCCGCTGAACGTCGCCGATACGATGAGATTGTGTGTCTTGTTGTACACGAAGTACATACAGGCAGCGCAGGCTCCCGAGGACAGGGTACTGAACACTGAACAAAACAAAAGCGTTTAGTATTAATGTGGTTTTTTTTTCAGCGCCCAATATGTAATATTTAATTAAGAAAAATGTGTTATAATTTATAATTTATAATTTATAATTTATAATTTATAATTTATAATTTATAATTTATAATTTATAATTTATAATTTATAATTTATAATTTATAATTTATAATTTATAATTTATAATTTATAATTTATAATTTATAATTTATAATTTATAATTTATAATTTATAATTTATAATTTATAATTTATAATTTATAATTTATAATTTATAATTTATAATTTATAATTTATAATTTATAATTTATCATTTATCATTTATCATTTATCATTTATCATTTATCATTTATCATTTATCATTTATCATTTATCATTTATCATTTATCATTTATCATTTATCATTTATCATTTATCATTTATCATTTTTGTGGTGCAGAAAAAAATTGATTTGATATTTCGGGTTAAAGAAGACAAAGATTTGGACGATTGAAGAACTTACCGAGGAAGAACTTGCGTCCAAGTCGATCCATTCCGAGAACAGCGAGAATGTTAGCGGGGATGGCGGCGGCAACGGTGATCAGAGAATCCATGAATACATTCGGCGCAATTTTGTTGGAACATTCGGCACTGTGAGATCCATTATTTACAACGTAATCGGTGACTTGACATATGGATGCAGGTTGATTCGGATGAGTGTCGTTCCACTCGTCCCAACGATTGAACATCTCCGGGAACCACATCATTAGACCGTAATAACCGATGTGAAATGTGAAGTTTATAACTATAGATATGATTGTGAAACGAAGAATCGGCGACACGAATAGCTGTTTACTATTCTCTATTATATCGCCGACCATCATCTTGTACTTGTTTTTTACCGGAGCTCCGGCTTTTACCGGCTCCGGTTCACGGTACAAGTCATCAAGGATCAATTCCTTTACCTGAAAAGCACCAACAAAAGATAAAAAATTAATCAAAATCAAAAAAATATTCGTATCAAAAATAAAAAGAAATATAAAATTTGATTTGATTGAATCAAATTCAATCAAAATGCTTTAAAAAATCACGAATTAACATATAGAACATCGTGAAATAACTCACCGTGTAGGTGTCACGCGGTTTGCCCGTATTTATGGCATAAATTCCCCGGAAGATATTGAGTGCTTCTTCGTATCTACCGCGTGACAAGAGATACTTTGGGGATTCAGGGAGCAGCAGAAGCAGCCCCGCGACGACGAAGGAGGGAAAAGCGCAGATCAGCAGGAAAATTCGCCAAGAGTTGTATGTGAAACTTGGACCCGTAATACCAATATCATGAGGGATGATCAACCATGCCAATCCTAAATGGAACAAAATCATTTGGTAAAACACCCTCCAGTCTTTGTTTCATAGAAAAAGTACACTATTATAATAATAATAGTAAAGACAACAATAAATTTTCATTTAATTAAGATATTTACCAGCTACGAAGAGATTTCCAAGCGTCCAGAATGCCGCCATGAAGGACAACATCGAGCCGCGTTTGGACTTCGGCTGAAATTCTGCAAAGTACGACCAGATAACCGGTCCGCTGCCGCCGAGGCTGTAAAATTGGAAAAAATCGATATATAAATATCGCTGATCGATCGTAAAAATGAAATATTTTGTTTAATATTGTGAAAGATACTCACGCAGCTCCGTTTAAGAAACGGAAGAACATGAAGAGTTCGTAGGACTGACTAAAACTGGAAGCAACGATGCAGACGGCGTTCATAAAGGAGATGACGATCAGTACCTTGCGTCGGCCCAGTGCATCGGCAACTGAACCCCACGCATAGGCACCGGCCATCATCCCAATGAAGATGATAGAGTTTAGCCATCCCTTGGATTTGGTATCGAGTTTTAGGTCACATTGTGCACTCGGCAGGATGAAGGACATAGAAATTACGTCCATCTCCTCGCTGGTGCTGACCAACCCGCATACCGCGAGCAGGAAGTAATGAAACTTTCCATACTCTGGAAAAAAAAAGAAAAAAAAATGATTTAGCGATATTAGATCGCATTCGACGGGGGAAATAAGAATCGCGATAGTAATTGATTGAGAAACACGAACGTAAAATTTGTAAAAGTCACTGCGACGAATGAGATAAATAATTATTACGTAAAAGAACTAATGAAGTTTTCTATCCTCTGAAAAAAAGAAGAAAAAAAATGAGTTCTGCGACATTAGATTTCTTTCGATGGGATAAATAAGAATCGCGGATAAATTTGATCGAGAAACGCGAACGCAAGATTAGTAAAAATTATTGCGACGAATGAGATAAATAATTATTACGTAAAAGAAGTAATGAAGTTTTCTATTCTCTGAAAAATAGAAAAAAAAATGAGTTCTGCGACATTAGATTTCTTTCGATGGGATAAATAAGAATCGCGGATAAATTTGATCGAGAAACGCGAATCCAAGATTAGTAAAAATTATTGCGACGAATGAGATAAATAATTATTAAGAAAACGAAGTAACGAAACTTTCCGCACTTTGAAAACACGAAAAAAATGGATTTAGCGACATGAGATCTCATTCGATGGGATAAATAAGAAATGCGATAGAAATTGATGGAAAAACGCTAACGTAAAATTGGTAAAAGTTATTGTGACGAATGAGATAACAATTTTTAAGTAAAAGAAGTTTGTATTGCATAAACATTATAGTGGGTGTGTGAGGAGACAAAAATACAATTTTCCGAGAAGTATACAATATTTGCGAATGAATGCATTTGATAATAATCTTTGTGAGACTCGAGTACTCGCGCTGCAACTCGTTTGTTTAAAGAATCGTGTTAATCGGCGAGTGTGTCATTCTAATCGATTATCGCAACTACTCTAATCTTCTGAGTCTCATTCTTTAAAAAACAAGGATATAGCTGCAACGTATCGGAAATAGAGATAGCAACGATCTGCGAATTCGTTTGGGACTTCCCGACGTTGAAAAAAAAAAAAAACATATTGTAGCCGAGTGATCGCTAAACGAGACACTGACGAAGAGTGACGTGACGAGAACAACGTACACACAGATAATCTATGCGTGAATATGCGAACGCGAATTTGGCGATAAAAAAATATTCCATTCGATCGAACGACATATGTTTGTTAACGATCGACTTCTCGGCAATACTTCCAATCTCTTTAATTAAAGTAGTCCTCCCGGTGCAATTACGTTGATCGGTTATTAACGCATTAAAAATTGTTTGGATTCTTTTTAAACAAAAAACTCGTATGAACTAAAATGAATTTGCATCAACAAACGTCTATTATATGTAAAAAAAAAAAAAAAAAAAAAATCTGAAAAATAACGAAATTTACTAACGAATAATAAATTATTTCGGTTGTTGATACGAATTCACCTAAAAATTTGATACGTTTTTACGAAAAATGCAGTGTAAAAATATACCGGTGAATTTATTGCCGTAAATTCCGTTCATTTTTCGTAAATTAATTGTCAAACTTTTATTTTCTACATAAATATAGAATTCCTTAATCCGGATTCGTGTACAGAAAATTTTTAATATCCTAGTAGGCGATTGACTCGATTATACCGCAATGACTGCCTTACAGTTAAACGGAAAAAGGAAGAAAATAATTCAACTAACCGGTAAGTTCGATGGCCTTCTCGAAGTCAGCTTTGAGGTACGATCCTTTTTCTGGGTCTAGGGTTTTGCCCTTCGTCCCAATACCTGAGTAAAATTTTCATTATATTTTACATTACGTAATCGGTAATTATCCAAAATTGGCGATTTTTTTTCCACAACTCACCGGCAAGTTCTAGGTCCTTGGAACCGCAGCCGTTTAGGCGATCGTCTTTTACATCACACTCTAGAAAAAAAAGAAAAAAAATACATTTTTAATATTTCGGATAAATAAAAAAAAAAAAAAAAAACAGTTCCGATAGCTTTTTCTTACTCTCCGACATTTTCCGCAAAACTATTGATATTATTTCACAAATTCACAAGGCCTTCGAGTTATCCGAGAGCTAAAGCGTTAATGGCAATTTTCTTGCGACAGATTCCGAATTCTCGTATTCTTAAGTCTTTTCAAATTTCTTATTATCGCCACCATCGATGATTCACTCGGCAAATATACGAAAAATTTTCCAGATTACACGCTTGAAAAATAGTTTGTACTCACTATGATTGTGTTTTGAGTCGGGTTCACCTTCTACCATTCTACGATGTCGACGCGGTTTTGTGAATCTGGCTACAGAAAATAGTCAGAGGACGCTTTTGCGGGGACGTACGGTCTTTGCGTTTAGATACTCGGTGATCGTTGGCGGGTTTTGGCGAAATTTTCCTGCTGATTCTGCGCTAATCTGCTTCGTGTCGTCGACGGGGCTCGGTTTTGCGCTCACACGCGAGCTGAAATAAATAATAGAACAATTAAAAATTGTTAATGTTAATCTTCGATAATTCTTCGTTGTTCGTTCGTTAAATGTAAAAATGAGTTATTAATTATTTATGATTGTGCGCGAAGTATTAACGATGACGAACGATAACTTTGCGTCTCGGAAGTTTTAACGATAACAAATGCATTTCTCATTGAGTTCGACGCTATTGCGACGAATCGAAAAGTTCTTCTTCGCGGACCAACGCCGAAATGCTGTTTTGACGTTTTTGAGATTTAAACGACGAGCGCGCAATGAATCGCTGTCAGGATGGATTATTTCAATACGCGATGGGTTAAGTAGGGTCAATTCGTTGTAAACTGTGATAACGGGCGTGGGCTGTCCTCGTACCGCCATCTGAAAGGCAACGTTTTGCATCTTCTTCTTCAACTCGAAGATTGACAATAGAGCAAACGTTCCTCTTTCTCTCTCTCTCTCTCTCTCTCTCTCTCTCTCTCTCTCTCTCTATCTGTCTAAGAGGCATCCAAAGCAATATAGTAAAATTACTGATTGCCGTACACGCACCGAGTTCTCAATTCGTTAACGACGAATGTTACCGTATAATTTCTGCAAGGCACGAGCGCAAAATTCATATAATCGTCGAATAGTAGAGAAGATAAATAATAAGGATCAACGAAGATCCAGCGGGTCTCGTTTAGCGAAGAAGCCGATCAAATTGCTTCTCTTACTTGTAAGACGATCGCGCCTCGTGTTTCTTCGCGTTCCCACAATTCTATTATGTTCGGCTCGAGAACACAACCGTCTAGTTTTACGGCACAAGAGTTTTTGCACTTATTCGCTTAATACGCGGCAATTATGTTCTCGTTCGTTCGAGCGAAGCCAGAAAACGCATGGTGAGTAACAAGAGTTTCATTCAATAGCTACTACTTGCCGAACGTTAACGGAGTCACGATAAAATTTAACTTTTTCGTACTGTTTTTTTTTTTACGAAGGGATTATTATCACAAATTTGTTAAAAATCCATTTAAATAGCTCTGTTTTTTGCATAATTTTTAATTGTTATTAAAAAATTAATAATCGCGTTTCGGAGCAAATCAAAATTTCATAATTTCGCTGTATTTTATAGTCAAATAATCGTAATCTTTTATCATAGATACCACTCACACAAGTCCGTTATAAACAATTTTTTAAATAAATAAAAAGTTTAATAAATTTGCAGAATAATGTATTAGAATGCGAAACTCCAAAAAACCGCTTGTCGTATCGACTCCCCAATAGCCTTTACGCCTCCTCCGAAATCAGAAAAATATTCTTATTTGTCATGCAATGCAACTGTTATTAATTATTATTTTTTAAAATTTGTTTCGCGCGATTCGATTTTTATTAAAGTTGTTGAAGGATAAAAAAAGTGGGAAAAAAAAAAAAATTATTTTTCGACCGTGACAGGACTCGAACCTGCAATCTTCGGATCCGAAGTCCGACGCCTTATCCGTTAGGCCACACGGTCGCTTGGGGGATGTTTACCAGAGTGGAACTATGAGTCACAACGTCGCGTCGTCACTATTGATTTATCGCAACTTGTCCCAATAAACTCCCGACGCTATGTACTACGACATCGACATCTCTATTCATCGCGTACAGCGTTCTGGGATATGAAATATACGACTCCCGACACGTTCCATCCATAATTCATTACTGTTATAGGTAATAGATATATACGTTGAGAATATGTAGTCGCGATTATATTTCACACGTATACGCTAATAAGAATCGTTATAAGCCGGACGTATATCCCAGATATGTGCGTTCACGTTCGCCACATTGCCACATAATAACAGACCCTGAAAAGCTCAATGACATAATGGTAGGAAGGCGTGTCACGTGTTTTAAGGTTGTTCCAGAAAACGGTGGATACACATTAACCGTCGAGTATATAACGCACATCCTGTACTAAATAGTTGATAACTGGTCCCCATCACGCGCCACTTTAATCGCGTGAAGCCGCTGCTACAACGCGGGGGTGGGGTCCATTAATATTACAGAAACTTCTAAGCAATCTTAATGACGAAGAATTCAATAATGAAATTGGTCTGAACTGTTCCAATAAATCAATTGAAAAAAAAAAAAAAAAACCAATGAAGTTTCGCGTGCCGTTCACGTGCGTTTGCGTCTATGCGTATCGGCAAGTATTGGAATGGGTCGATGACCCGAAGAGAAACCGAGTTAGGCGATGTCGGTGACAATCGTAAATGAATGAGAGGCGTACAATAAACGATGTTACAATCGGTACCACTCCCGCAGATCCCATACTGAGCGTGTGAGTTTATCGGGAAGTCGGAAGAATCCAAAAACCGTGTTAATGTATCCTCGCTATTTAATATGATTTATAAATGATTTTTTTTATTTAGAAATGAATGTTGTATTTTTTGTTTCGCATAAAATACGTCTCTGGTAATCTATGTTTTTTTCTTTAATTGAGAACAGGTATTCGTAATATTTATTACGGTGTGAATATTTTTGAATAGTGAATTGCGACTATAAAAAACGATTACCTCGTAATAGCATTTTTTTCCTTAATGTATTTTTACGAGGGGTATGAAAATGTCCGTAAAAACATTCTCGATTCGCCATCGATTGTCGAAGGTTGTAGGAAACGAAAAAAAAAATATATATATAGGTCGGCAATCTTGAAAACACCGTAAATTTTTTAGTTATTTTCGTGCGTTGCAATGGAAATTTATATCAGCTATAGTTTGCGTTCGTCCTTCATCTACGCGCTAATTATACGCGTCGCTTGCCAAGACTCCGGAGTCCGTTCACTACGCGTTATTATACGTTCTTACATTATTTTCCCGACAGCGGGTGATACGCTCATCTATCTATTCCTTCGCAGGCTTCTCATTGAATTCTATTGCAAAAAGTCGGCGCATCAATTAGATTTACTCGGACACTCGCGATTTCGTTCGCGAGCATAGCGCGAATCAACAACAACCGAATATTTCGAACTATCCCCTTCATTAGACGGTGAAAATGCATCAGTGTAGGAGAGTTGCGTAGAACTCCGCGATGTTGCAATTCTCGTGACAGGCAACACTTCCGGTAGACCGGCAATGAAATGTAAAAGTCTCTACAAGTTTCCTGACATTTTCAATTCGGAGACTCGTTCGTCATAGATAAATACTCGATCTGTTGCGTGATCTGCATCGCTCCGATTATATCTGCGTGACAATAATTACTCGAGATTTTTTAGCTATACACGGATTCCGGAAACATTGTTGCAACTTCTACATTACGACGCATTTTATGTTCCTCTCGAAATCTTTGCGTGCCGAACGAGTTTATCTTTTGGTAAATTGCATGCAATCATATATTACGTACGAGTTTCAAAGCGCAGCTCCTATCGTCGAATAGATCGTCGGGATCTATAAGCGAAGTACTTGCTAAAAGATGTACGAGATATAGAACTTTTTTCCGCAAGATATATAATGTATATGCAATAAATAATAACTGTATATTAAGTATTATTGATAATTTACGTATTTATTTATATATGTTTATTTATGTATGTTTTTTACGTATATATATCATATATATCGAAGATATTATATTACCATTTAAAACATATATTTTTTTATGGCGGGACTGTCGAGCAGTAACGGCAAATTTGAATTTCATGAAAGCTTCCGAACTGTCGATTGCGATCATTGACCACTGACATTATTCTGCTCAACAAAATAACTGTTTCGAAACAGGATAGAGCGCATATACCGCAACCACCTTTATCCACTCGTTATCGAGAGGATTATCATAATCGACTCATCATCGTACAAATTAGCGCTATAAAAGTCAGGATTTCGCGATTATCGTCCGATTATACGAACAATCGAAAAATAAGTTGTTTCGAAAAAAAAAAAAAGTGTTAATATTGTTTCGTAAGTTTATCAAGATTAAACGCGAGCTGTTGACGACAGGGAACATCTCGTAATTGGGATGATAAAATTGTACGCAAAGGAACGAATTTAAACGCATACATGAAAAAAGAAGCCGCTCGTGTCAAAGAGGGAATTACCCTGACCCTGAAAGTAAATTTCTGCCGCAGCCTGCGAGTGCCAAACGGATGGATAATATTAATGATGTAGGTAAAGAAATAAACATCTCAATGGTAAATAACATCTTCGAAGAGCGAGAGTTATAGTCGGGTGAGCGTTGTAAGTGAGTCGATCAACGAGCCATGACCGTTTTCCTCGCGCAAAAAAGCAATAAAAATATTGAGATCCATACTCTATGGCGCCGCGGGACTCGCTATGAGATGGTTTTTTTAAAACCTGTGCTCTTTGGGTTACATTGCAAGCCGCAGACGTTTTTCTGACGCAAAAACGATACAATGAATGCAGCAATGGGTTCAGTACTTCTGTAGCCGCGATCCCTTCGAACACGTTTTTTCGAAACGTATAGTAATTAAATTTTATTCGTTAACACGATAAATTAATGATTATGGCATTTTTTTCAACGTACTGTTTTTCGTCACGAGAAAATAAATACAAAACTAGAAAATCAAAAGTTACGAATCGGAGAAAAATTCCGCGCGCATCGATAGCTCGGTAAAATGCGGAAACAAACGGTGGTTGTGATCGCTAACGGAAGCAGGAAGGTCGAGACAGCCGGAAGCGTAGGAAATTTCCACTTGCGGTCTCAGTACACGTGCGTTCTATGGAATGAAATGCGTTCTCGATATATCCATAATTGAGAGAAAAAAAATTAGGTCGCGGCCCCTCAATTACATCGAGGTTACCCGTCTCGTTAAGGAACGAACCGCGAAACAGCTGCTGGACGATCTTGACACTCCTCTTCGCGAGACGATGCCGTTTATTGCCCCGTTAAATCTTCGTAATAGTACAGGATCTCGTCAGGTTCTGGTATAGTCTTATATTTATATCAACGACGGCTGAGAATCAGTGAAATAAATACTATACGATTGTACGTAACGTGTACGCTGTTCGCGGCATAATACATGGCAACGCATAGATAAGACACGGCTATCGCTGTAATGTCCATAAGCAAATGGTTCATTAGCCCCGGAAAAATACAATGTGTATAGTGTAACAACGTATGTGTTTACGAAGAAACTAAAATTTCAAATTAAATTGAAAATTCGAACGATAAAATAACACGCAGTTACGATATTGCGGACACGAGTGCGTTGAGTGCAGCGGGAGAAACAAGGAACGAAGGTCGAAGGACGTTTAAAGACCAATCATGGATCAAACCTTGACCCGTTTCCAACTATTAGATTATCTCAAAGGTCATTAATTACCAGGTGCGCAAAGATTCAATAATTTTATCTTTATGTCTTTTTTTTTTGTAAAACACAAATGAGACGCGATGCGATCGTAAATATCGTAAATAAAATGAGAAAAAAACATCGATTGTTTTCACAGTTAGATAATTCAGCGGTTATAGCAGAGTTACGAAATATAAAAAAAACTCTTTTTTTTTAATCGTAAATTGTTAAAAATAAATAAATAGCGTGTGAAAAGAGTAACAGCAATTTTGTAAGTTGAATCAATAAATAAAAATTTTGTAGTTAAATCAATTATGAATTATCAAAAACATGTCGAATGAATATTATTTTTATCTCGGAAAATAATAAAAAAATTAAAAGGATATTATAAAGATTATTGCAAATTTTGGATGTACTGCAATGGCTACAGTACTGATATTAATTGCTGTAGGAGCTCGTAGGGGCGTATTGCGCGAAGTTTTAAATGCTGAATAGCGATACGCTGTTCTGTTTCTTAACACGCGGACATGTTTGCGAAAAAAAAAATAGAACGAGTAGATACCAGAGATTTTCTTTGCCTTGCAAAATGACGAAAGAAACCCGTCAAGGTTTGCAACATTTTTTTTTTCTGATGTTTTATTAACTCTTTGTAGAAACTTACAGGTAGCCGAAGAAGAAAATAAGATCGAAGCTTTCCGTGGGGGCTGTGCGAGCCGCTAGCGCCTAAAGCTCGGATATTTCCCCAACAATTCGGCGTAACTTCTCGCCGCGATTGTCGTTTCAACTCGCTCAACGAGTTCGACTGTCATAGAAATCTCGAACATGTGAATTACCGGCGTCTCTGTGTCCTAATTTACAACTCCGATTAGCGGCTTTGTCTCCGATCGAAAAATGTCTCGATGCAGTATTTTGTCACCGCTACTGTCATCAATGCGCGAGTTCGACGAGCTCAGCGAAACCTTCGGAAAAAGCCGTAAAATATCTTCCGAATCTCGAAGAGCGCAGTCGAGCTTTCGATGAATCTTCGATCGTGCGAGTCTTTCCAGAGTCTCAATTTTAAACCCGAAACTTTTCATTCACAAACTTCGAACTCCAAATCCGACTCGAATATTTCAAATGAACAATACGAACGTCACAAATAATAATAACATTGATGATATCATTAAGAATCTATTACATCGAAAATTTCACAAATCGCATCGAAACTGCGTGTTCTCTTTCCACTTTCACTGAGCTTTTCCTCGTGGAAACGTTCCTCGCGTATCAGCAACTTTTTCTCGTTACTTCCAACTCGCGCACCGCGTGCGTTACACGTTCGCCGTTGCGATATTACAAAATGTTAAGCGTGTTATATTAATGACTATAGTTGTCTAATAACTGGGTCTGTCGACGTAAGTTGCAACGTTATTCCGTGTACGTCATTGAGAGTTTGACCCGTGAGAGACGGTGCGTTGAGATGAAGTGAGTGTCGAGGATCGTTGAAGCAACTAAAAGATACCTGCCACCTCCCACTAACTAGTGTGTGCACTCGTGTGTCAGTAACAGAGTATATGTCCACCACTCGTTTGGTCGAGCGCGTTGAAGCAAAGATATATCGCACGATACACTTGTATACTTTACTACAGTAGTTACTGCCGCTAACGCTCCGGGTCTCTCTTGCCGAATGACGAAA
This sequence comes from Buathra laborator, assembly GCA_934046635.1. NCBI lineage: Eukaryota > Metazoa > Arthropoda > Insecta > Hymenoptera > Ichneumonidae > Buathra > Buathra laborator. Next base: position 19,041,999 of record OW203892.1, read on the forward strand.
GTCTACGATTTTTCTACACTTCGACTGCAGCTGCTACCAAAGTCCCGATCAAAGGTTAACCCCGGATGACCGTTTATTTTTCGTTATTGGAAAACTCATTTGAGAAAAAAAAAATACGCGAGCTTTCGATACCCGTGGGAGCTTCGATCGGCACGTTCTAACCGCTCCCCGTAACGATCAATGGCATGAATGACAATGTATATGTACCGTACGTCGTACGAGATAAATGCTATCAATGAGAGAGTTTCGTTACGGACACCGTAGCCGAGGCGGCTAATCGAAACTTCCGGTCAACCAGAGGAGCTTTGAGATGGTGGCGAGATAGGGCACCCGTACACGTCGGCTTCGTAATTCGAAACTCCGGCCTAATCGCCGACTCGAATTGTTGACGAATTGTTTTGTCCATCACGAATAACGATGTGCCGTGTCATATGATTTGTATTAAATTCGCGGAAATTATGTGTTCGGATTTTCGGATCGATTATCGTTGCAGAGCTTTTTTTGGAGTTTATGTTGGAACTTCGACACTCGATGGAAATTATGGGCGTGGCGTGATTTTTTTTTTAGGAACGGAAACGAAAGATTCTATGACCAGTTTTTTGAGGTAAAATTTCAAAATTCAAAAATTTAATTCAATATATATATAAGTACTGTTATTATTTTTTTATATTCGAATTTGAAATTTCTTCGCGAAATGTCGATATTTTTTTCGAAGAATTTCTTTTCAGATATAAATTCCGAAAAAATCGTCTTCGACTCGATGTTTAACCCGTAAGCGCGTAAAATAGATATTTTTTCAGATTTGGCATCATTACGAAGACGATGTTCTGAAGACGAAAATAGAATTAAGATGGCTACTCCGAAAAATACAAAGTTTCATGTAGGAGATTCATGATAGTAAGGACGAGTGAATAAAGTCCGATGGTATATTATTATCCTTGCGAGTCATTGGAAATTTCGGGTTTTCGGGGTAAACAACAATTTCTTGCCAAAAACGAGACAATCAGCCGAGTTTGCGCCGAAACCTCCGAAACGAGATGATATACTTTCTTTCAGAAACCTTCGAGTCTTCGACGAGACACGTACCTGAATTACTATACTAGTTTACTGATATAGATAATAAGTGTGTCACAGCGTTGGAACGTCCAAAGCTCGTAGGTCTCCATATTCGTTTCACACAAACGAATTTGGCGATTATTCTTATTTTTAGTAAACTGCTCGATGGGGAGAAAAAGGGGAACTTTTATACACAAATCCCTTTTAAAATGTGTTAAAAAAAAAAAGTTTACGACTACTTTAAAGGCGCAATCGACATTGAACAGCATCGGTCGCGTTTGGCTCGTCTCATTAATAATCCAGTGAATAATTATGTACACGCGTGCGATAAATCTTGTAAACAATCATCAGCGACAACATTGCTAGTAGTGAAAGCATACAGATAGAGGGATGAAGAACACCGAAGTTCCGTGGTACGGGATAAAAATAAAAAGTATATCGACCTTCAAGAAACGGACGCGAAGATCGACGACTTTGCCGACAAAATGGTTATACAGACGATATATTGGCTCGAAAAAGATATTAAAAAAAAGTCGAGCGTCTGAGGTGTCGTGCAGACGAAAGGAGAGAAAAAAAGAAGGGAGAGAAAATTGAAATATCGCGATGACGCGTGAGCGCCAGGAAGAATTCTGACGTTGAAAAAAAGCAAACGTGTTGTCTTGTTAACCGTTTTGCGATAAAAGTCGCGTCAAAGGCCAATTTTAGCGATTCGAAGCCGGAAAATACGCGGCCTCAACGCAGTGATTGGTTCGATTGGAAGATTCCGACTTCTAAGACAATGAAATCCACGTTCACGACAACAAATCGTCCTTGTGGATCTCGTGAGCTTTCAACAACCACTACTCTCCCTGCAGATAGTCCCGCGACAGCATTTATATTTATTGTTTTGCGTCGAGAGAACGCAGCAGCCTCGAAACAGGCTTAAGAGCTGTTGGCTGCTGGGAGAGCAGCAGCTCTCGGTAACGTGATATATCGTTGTAGTGATTAATTAAAACGTTCACGATTATGTTTGCCCTCAATAAATCGACTCTCGGACTATTAACAGTTATTTTCATTTCAATTTTACAGCCGCGGGAATGATAATTTTTTTTTTTTTTTTCAAACTGATTTATTAAAGAAAAATGATCGATTGCTCGCGATCGTTGCAAGATGTACATCTCCAATTATCACCGAGACCCGATATCATTGCTAGTAGCTATCTTTAATTGTTTGAGAATCGTTATGAATCATTTCACGACTCGTGCGACGAGAATAGTCTCCGCAATATTTGTATTTACAAGACGCCGCGTCGTGAGAAAAGCGCGACGATGTTACTGCATGTTTGACGTTACTGGCGTGTACTACAATCGTAGCACGTGATCGATGATCAAACGAATTGTTGTCGGAGCTCATTCAACCCCGTTCGCCTATGGGATCAAGATATTTAAAAGCGGTTCAAACCGGATCCATCTCGAAGGCTAAGAATAAAGTGAGCCCTCCGCGCTTTCGTCTCGCAGCTCTCGTAACTCGAACGAGAAAATTTACATGGTAAAAAATCATATCTCCGCGTAATGTTTCTTTATTTTTAAAAATTTTTCTATTGCCTTTTGCGATTTCCAACGGAGACAATATCGTCGAACGATCTTCGCGAGGTTGATGACTCAAAGGATTTACCGAATTGCAACTACGAACGAGAAGATAAATACAGTCGCGTTTTATTCGCAGCATCTAATCATCTCGTACTCCCCCATTATTTTATCGTCTATCGCGGTACGCGCGACGCGTCAGTCTCTGCGTTTCAGTGAATTCTTGTGTGGGAACATATCAACAGCTGTTTCTATAAACGATACGACAAATTTACACTGTCAACAGGAATGAATTTAAATATCGAAAATGTGACCTGACGTCGCGAGTCTTTTGGCGTGTGATTGTGAGAGAAATTTATTGAATTTTCGGCCTGCAAAATATTCCGTTATCCTTCGTCAAGAAGGAACATAGTGCGAAATTCGAACACTCGCAAGATAATCGTCGTTTTAGCTACGAGGAATATTCGTGGGATATCACAAATTCCAGAGGGTTAACAACAGCAATTTTAATCGTTCAAATTTGTTTACAATTTATAAAAAAAAACGGCAACATTATCTTTTTCTGAAAGGCTCGTCTTTGTGCCGAATAAAAATGAATAATTATACATATATGTACATAAAACTTACGATAAATTGTTTTTTTAATTTATCATCACCGTTTTTGCATTCTCTCGTCATTAAAACATTATTAATTCATTACCGAACTTTTCCTCCTCATGTTGTCCAATATATCGCAATTCTGCGACAAAGATGTCGTGATACAGTGGTTAAAGAAATTGCACAATGATAATTAAGAATTAAGTGGACCACTAAAGGGTTACGGAGGCGCCGCACTCTAACGCATCATTTAGTAGTTTTTTTTTTCCATAAATATCACCCTCGTCTCGAATCGAAGCAGTTCTCGACGACGCGAGTATTCGTCGACTCTCCGCAGTCTTCGTGCGTCACTGTTGTCGCGCCGTTTATCGTATATGATTAGTTTAAACCTCTCCATCGCGCCTCGCATGTCTATACTCTCGTGTGTACAAAAAACCACCTTTCTAAAACTGCGCTCAACTAGCATATTAGCACTCTTGGCATAGATTTTTCATCACGTTACGTTGAAATTAAAAAAAAAAAAAAACCGCACCGAACGCGCACTTTCCCGGTTTCCATTCGGAGTTCTCCACTCGTCCGAGTCCCGTGATCAATGCGCGGTCGGCCATCGGTTCGCTCTTCGAATTACGACTTTAATCACCTTCTCGTCTTTTCTTCGTCAACTTTAATGATTTAAAAAAACAATAAACGCGTCGACAAAGATCCTACAACTTCAGAAACAACGTCTAAACGATATGTGCCTTCAAAATGATTTGCAGTGTGCGAAATGACAAATTTATTTTATATTATATAAAAAAAAAAAGAAAAAAAAAACGGAAACTTACGGTGTGGTGTTTGCCAAGTCTTGGTGAAAAGTTGCCCAAGCGGGAACAACCGAAGTGCGGGTACAAAGCTGAAAGCTTATATACGGGGAGAGTCGAGTGGAGGAGCCGATCTTTCCCCCACTCCGATATAACCATCTAGCGCTTCGTAATGTACTACGTGTTATCCCAGATATCGCACACGCCGAGGAGGCACAAGCTCGTGGAGAAGAGCCCAAAACGCCTGACTATCCTGTTTGTTACCGCGATTGCAGAGAAGAAACGTAAAGCCCGACAGCGTCATAGACAGCACCGGGCGTCCGTAGGCTTTGAAAAGCGGTAACACGGTATAGCGAACACCAACAAGAATATCTTGAAAGGGGTAACAAATCATATCATTGCATTATCGTCTACGGAGACCGACAGATACGGATTCCATTGTCAGACGTGCTGCGAATTTCGCGATATACTTCGGACATTTCTTTATTTATTTTTATCAAATTTAGCTTTCTCGACGACGAGCGCCTTCGGAAGGTTCACATTCCGGTGAAAAAAAAAAAAAAAAAAAAACGAAAGAAAAAAACATCATCACGATGTTTTTAACGGTTTCTTTTTTCGCAATTTCATTTTTTCGATCGAAAATTAGTGGAACGGAACAGCGATTATAAGATCGCCCGCGGCGTTATCGGAAGATGTTGCGCAATTTTTTGCAATCCTTTCATCAATATCTATGTTCCTGTCGAATGTAAATTATCAATGTCCCTAAAGCTAAGTGAATTGCTGGGTATTTTCAATCGACGAAATAGTTTGTTAATAATTTAGAAATGAGTTTTAATAAGTACGAATTACGAACCGTTCAATCGAGTTTTTTTTTTTAATCTTTGAAGGTGAATAATTGACGTTATTTTCTCTTTAATATATTGAATCATTTGATGAAATAATACAACATTTATGCGTTGGCGTCTTCGAAGACTCAATTTGTCGAGTACAGATTTTTGTCAATATTTTTCAGAGCTTAAAGGGAGGCAGTCGGTGTCGGTGATTCCAGGGAAAATCTTTTTAAAATTTTTTTTATCTTTGAAAAAAAAAAAAAAAATCGCGTCTTTAATCTCATGTGATCTTTTGTTGGTAATAGTATTTTATTCATGTAAAAAAAATCCATAGATCGACATATTAAAGGTTACAGAAGAAGTGCAATTTTTTTTAATACGGAAAATTTCAAAAACGATATTAAAAAAATTAAACTCCTTCCAAGAAAACACATTTTTTTTCCTGATATTTCCCCAAATCTCTAAATATGTTTATTCTCGTTAATTTTTGAAAAATGTTATTCTTAGGTTTTTCTTTCATTGCAGCGCCATTTTTGGATCATCAATGCTAATATTCCCGTTACTATTCATGTTTCGAGACTACGAGAATAACAGGTAAAGTTTTGTCGACAAACTCGACGTGTACTCTCGGATCTAATTTATTTGTCGTAATATCGCGTAATGAGGCGCGGATACGTGTCAGTCGATTCTGTGCCTCCATTGCGTAACTGTAGCATCTCGCTAAGCATGTGCTCGAGCACATGTGCCTTCGGGGCAAATGTTAGCTATTCGTCGAATCCACGCGACTCAGATATGACGGTCGTTGAATATTAAATAGCGAGCATTGATCGCTTATCGTCATTGAAAAGATGATTCCATTCGATTTTCTATTCGACGTCACTGATAGTACTTTTTATCAATTTTTTTCGATTATCGTCATTCTCTCGAATCTATGATCGAATATCTATTCAGAATCGTAATTAACACACGAATTCGTATTACGATTTCTTATTGCCCATTATACGCGCGGCAGCGTGTATTATAAACGAATGATTGCGCGCGAAAACATCACCTGTTAATTCCGAAAGATTGTTTGCCATGTGTTTTAACACCCAATCTATTCCCGGAACCTCTCGTGGAGTGTTACGACCAACGGTTTTATGGGTTAGACCCAGAAGAACCCATGGTACACGTGATAGAAAACCCAATCGTTTAAAGTCAACTCGCTAACGATCGGTCCTCGCGTAATTAGCTCTTCGACTCTGGAAATAGTATTTAATTATATACTTAGTACCGCGTACTACCGCGCGTTAAAATGTTGTCGAGTTTTCGAATCGCGAGAATTCAAAGATCGGCTAAAAAACATGTTTGCAATTGGCATGTATGAGGGGTTTTTTTGCCAATGACTCACGAGGGTCAACGAGGGACTGAGTTTGTCGGAGAAGACGACGCCGAGACTATTCCTCGGTAGCAAGACGAGACAATTTGTCCGAATCGCGTCACTGTCTTGTTCAACGAGGAAGGAAGAAAAAAGAATTAAAGAGCTTCGGAGACCTCGACGGGTGCGCTCAACGTTGCTGCGAGGCGATGGCCTAAATTAATAGACGTGTTTGCCGTCCTAATTGCCGCTCCAATTAGTTCTGAAAGGAGAGCGACGGTCACTTGTACTGCGCGTCGTCTCGCGAACCGCAGTCAGCATATAGCAATAGTATCGCAATTTACAGACGGATAACATTTTTGCAACAGTTAAAATCAATCGGAGTATCAATAAGTATTTTTTTATCATTTTAATTATGATAAAAATATTCTTTAATTTACAAGCATAGTATTGAAGAAAATTAAGAATTGAAAGAATTGATATTCAGTTAGGACGACTCCATTTTTTTTTAAATGGACGGCACCACCTAACAATCAAGTGTTTCAACTTAATTGTTAATTCTCCCAATTCATAGATTTTTAGTTAGAGATGAAAAAAAAAATTCCTGCAATGAAGAAAATCGAATACGCGTAGTTGAAAGTTTTCCGCTCCGCAACAAATCGTAACAATGTATCGTTAGAGTAAACTAATAAATTCGTCATCCAGTTAGCCTCGGGGGTCTTATTGATTAACTCGATAATAGAGCGAACGGAGTTTATAGTTTAAACGTTAAATCCGACGAAGCTATAGGTTTGACTTTGAAAAACTTTTTCCCGCTATTGTTCAAATATGTGTGTTTCATCGTCGACGCGTCGAGATAAGAAAGATGAGAAGGAAATACGAAGAAATTCCCGCTAAACAAGGAATCGTCTATTCTTTAACGCAACGGGAACGATAAGACCAATCTAAATTGTCACCACTGTATACGAACGCGCAAATAAGGAGAGCGTATAGTACACTCGCGTTATAATATTATAAAACAGAAGCTCGACCTGCGGATATAAAACTATAACCATAATTTTATGACGCACGAGAGTCATCGAGCAAATGTAACCCATATATTCCCGTAAGGAAGGTCGTCCAACTGATGTGCTGAACGGAGACGACGAGTGTTATTGTGATACTTCATCGTGATTTTTCCCTATTTATTCCGCCCCCTCTTATCACAACGCCTGAGCGTCAATCAAGGTGTTTTGCGTAAATTATCCTTTATGCCCGACAATTCATATTGCTTTTGCGAGTATTAGTTGACGCAATTTTATATTAGCAAATTCTCCAATACCCGAAAAAAAAAAAAAATGAAGAAAACATGCGAGCAGTTCGATGTTCGAGATAATGCGTCAAAGTTTTCTTTCGTAATTATTTCCAAAGCCGAAAAATTCAAAAAGCGTCTCCGAAACCCGCGGAACTTAACTCGAAATCATTGATTAATTTTACTGTGTAATCGTTTTGTTCGATCTATTTGCTCACCGAAAGTAACATCGAATGCCAACAAGACGGAGGAGGCGCTAATTGGTAAAGATCACTCGCAATGTGTTGTAATAACGAATCGAATAATGGATCGTGTCGCATCCGATCGTTAATCACGTCAGGGTATACAAAGAGTACGGAGATAACTTGGGACGCGGATTGATTCTCACTAAACGTGTCTCGCTTGCGGTAGCAATTACGAGAAGATATGAATCTCTTTTTTTTTTTTTGTACGAGTCGTTTAAATTGACGATCTCTTCTATCAAAGCTCTCCGACGAACTTGGATCTTGCAAGTTGCGCGTGTGCACACTGACGTCTTATCACTTGTTAAACTTTATATATTATATTGAGAAATCACGTAGTGTAATTTTGGAGAGGGGAAGGCGAGGCAATAGGCATAAACTCGTTTAGACAGTAAGAGAACAGGGAACGTGAGTCATCGATTTTACGTCACAGATGCGAACGAGAGGCAATCGACCGGCAAGCAGAGCAAACTAGTCGCAGGCATTTAGTGCGTAGAATAATTAGTGCTGAGGTGAGCATTGATCTGGCGTTTAGCTACGGCGAAGTTAAAAATACATATCGAAGAAAGAAGCGATGGAAGTTTTAGATTTCACACAAAGATCGTATCGATCAGTTCTCGTGCTTCGTGTTGCTTTAGCATTATTGCGTATCCGCGACGACAGCGGAGAAGAATTTGTATCACGTGAACGAGTCTCGAGAGCATTAGCGGTCGCGATACCGCGAATGGAAACGTGAATAGAAAGAAGCGATGCAGCAATACGATATTTAATTGACAATTATTATTTAAATTGGTAGGCGAGAATCGCGTTCGTTCTCTGGCGGCTTCGTCGGCATCATGCGCAGAGGGAAAAAGTATATGAACTATTATAATTATAATAATCACTCGCGTTAATATTCAGAAACGATTATACGTTCCCACATGGAAATCAAAAATATGCAAATCAATTAGCAATATATTCGGCGTTTTTATGTACTCAATATATTAATAGTAAAATTAGCGGTACAATGCGTGAATGTGGACTATTATTTTTTTTTCCGCGGTTGTTTCATATGAATTTGAACTCTCATATTCACTGCTTTCATCCGATTTTCGGGTCAAATTTTTTTTCGACATTTTTTAAATTATTTTTTCAAACGAAAATAAAGAATTAACAAATCGTTACGGAAAATAAAAGTTAATTTTTTTTATAGTTTTTTTTTTTTTTTCGTTCCTGATCTTTAGAAGTTATCAAGAACAAAAGAATAATGTGTTCCAATGGCTAAAAACATCCGAAGGGTTCACATCAATGGAGTACACGTACAAAGGCGTAAAAGCGTTTTATTACACATTCCGGTTTTGTATCCACTTTGTACACCATTTCTGACAAAGGGCAGTCGATATTGCATCTATTTTCCAGTCCCCGTCGCGATTCGCCGAACGATATTGCGTCAGTGGAGACGCGCCAGTTTCATAAATCTGCCCGCGAAGGGCAAACAAGATGAATCCTCTCGACGAGCATAAATCACGGATGTATTTTTTCCGCAGCATGTCCCATCTCTTTCTCGCTCTCTGTCTCTTTTCACTCATCTTTCTCTCTCTCTCCCTCTCTGCCTTTTCTCACTGCGTAACGATCGTAAATGCGTGATTTCATTTTAAAACAACCGACAAAACGGTGCATCACTGTCTCCCCACGTGAATCACGAATCGCGTATTCTCAACGCCCGAAAGTACATGTCGGAAAGTATTTTTACCCTCTATGCCCGTCAAAAAAAGTTATGTTTAACAACGTCACACATACGGCAAATAAATAATACGCACGTTTGTATTCCGCTCGAACGCACTTACCTTCGTGCGAATCTTATTTTTTTCTTCACTCCGTTAGCACCGAAAATATTACCGTCGTACCGATCTCAACGTGATCTCGTGATTCAACGACATTCGATTCGATCGAAAAGCAGCGGATCAGCAGGTTAAAAAAAAACTTCGATTGCTCAATATAGCCTGAATTTTGCGTTAAACGATCAACAATAACCGGTTATCGCCCGCTTCTCGCGCAACGTCATCGTCAGGAGTTTCGTGACAAACACGTCTGTGTTTACATGTTCGGCAAATATCATTCCACAAATTTCGATTTCGAAAGATCGTATGTGTGTATTATTTTTCTTTTTTTTCGAAAAATTAACAAAGAAAAATTTTATCACATCGAAGTGGCAGGGGCGGGGGTAGCAAGGGAGCAAGTCACGGTGAGTACGACATAGTTTAATCGAGTAATTGACGGTACAACGAATTCCACGCCACACGCTCGCGACATTACAAAGATCATACACACGAAACCATTTTCAATGGTTTCTCGGACGCGGGTTATTCAATTCCTTTCTGTAATTCGTAATTGGACCCCTCCGTCAATTTACCAACGTCAAGTATTTAACACTCTCTTCCTGGTGTTAGGAACGGCGCGTGTGCATAATATCGACTTCCTGTATCTGTTACGACCTTATCGCCCGTTTTTTATTTTTCTGCTATTGAAACAATTGTTATTGTACGACACGATCGAATATATCAGCGAGAGAGCAAAGAAAAAAAATATCTTAGTGTGTTCGAAGGTTGAATCGATCTTAACGCGCTTTGGATCACTTCCCGATAATAAGTATACAGCATATCGAAACGTTATGCTCGCATAATCGCATTCCTACAACTTCGCAGCATCCGAAGGCTTCGTGTATCTCAATCATTCACTATTTATTAACGTGAGAGTTATTCAGCTGTTCAACTCGCATAAATCAATGCACAAAACGTACGAGGAGAATTGTCATTTTTTTTTTAATCTCACCCTTCGATGCTCGAGGTATCGAACGATAATGTATGCATCGATGCATTATTGATCATTCGCGGATCGAACTGTTTTCTTTCTCACGATCTAATTGCGCACGCAAGCGCGTAATCGAGCGGAATTACTTGTAACTGGTATCGGAAGCTTTGGTTTGAATCACTTTTGCCTTATTAACGCGTAAACAGCGCGTCGTCACGACGCAAATATGAATTTATTATAGAACTTTGTCGGGAATCGATATATATCGATGAAATTTTTTTCTAATCTTTTTTTGTATGATTTTTTTGTATTTTTAATTGGTGGATTGAACTCACCTAATCATAATATCAAGTCTTGAAGGAACAGTACTGCAGCAATAGCTCACGCATAGAGCACATGCGACGCCTTTCACCGCTTTAATTTCGGTGTATTAGACACTTTTTTACGTTGTTGTACGTGACCTGCGACCTGGTCGTCGTGGCCGATAGAACGATAACTGAATCACTCGGGAAGAGGTCACTTCGCGGCAAGTACGTCTGTCAATCTGTTGGTGGAGTAGATACCGCGGCCACCTCACCAACAGGGACGTCGCACAGGGCCGCGATCTCGGGCTCCTCTCGTGTATCGTATATGTATGTCTCTTTGCCTTTCTCTGATTCACTTTTTGGATCAAACAAATAGTACAAATTCCGAGATTTTTTTATCACCGTTCAAAGGCCACAGAGTCGTAATTAATATCCCTGTGACAAGATCACGTCATTGTTTGAGAGATGAACGATTAATTTTTTTCGATCGTCAAGCCTCGCGGCGATCGGATGATAAATCGTTTTGGGAACTTTTTTATTGATACGGAAGAGGATTGGAATGAAAAAAATTTAACTACACCCTATCGTCTCACAAAAATAAACCATTAGTCGACGAGTTTGGGATCCGCTGCGTAGAATTGCGAGAAGAGTCATATACAATAAATCGGAGTGTAATCGATCAATTCAACTGATATAACTGCGATTTATAAACAAAATTGAAGGGTATTAAATACATTTTGTTTTTTGCAAATTGGCAAATTTTTTGCAAAATCACGAAATTTTTTTTTTTTAAATCAATTGATTACCGATCGATGTGTAGTCTAAACGCACTGCTTCATGGAATGTCGAATGAATCTCGAGAATTAAGTTAATGCATTTGATTCGATATATGATTCATTTTCTTATTATATTCATAAGATTCATTGATTGACTAACTCTTCAAAATTATTTAATCAATAATCAATAAATCTTCTATCATCAAGTTAATGAATTCGATTTCATAGATGAATTATTTTTTAATTTTATTCGCAACGTTTATTGTTCTAAAAAAAATGAAAAGTTGAAAAAGCAAATAGTTAGTTAAGACAACGACTTTCGAATAAAAAGTCAGTTGTACCGACTAATTTCAAGCTTTCCAAACTGATTGTCAGTTCTTCGAACTCGTAAATTTTTTTTCTACATTATTCACACGATAATCAATAAATCTTCGAATTTTATTAAAAAACATCGATTTCTATGAATGGTGAAAAAATGAATCGTAAGATTATTGGGAACTCAAAGCTGAATGATATCTAAGAAGTTCGGTAAACACGGAACACGTGTTTTTTTTCATTATATATTTTTAGCGTATACATCGTACGTTGAATCCGGCATTTAAATTGGTTGGATTCAGCGGTGTGGTACTCGTGGTGCAAACGGTGGGCTCTCACCACGCGCAACTGGATACAAGCAGTATAACCACGCGTACTACTCTCGTGTAAGAGAGTGGAGAACCCAAGAGGGGTGAGTATATCGTGGTACTCGGCATCGCTCATCCACCAGTACCGAGAGTATCACTACGAACGATTGTGTGTGCCTTGGTGTGTGGATATGTTTGTAAGTGTTGGTGCCTTTATATTCCCGAGTTAAATCGGCATTGATTTGCATAACGAAGACAATGGCACTCGGGTACTCTTTGCCGTTCGCGCGGAAACCCCCCCAGTAGCATTACGCGCACTTACTGTATTAAAGTTATAAAAAATACGTATAAATAAATTTCACGCAACGTGTACACCGCGTGTTTATATTTTTCGCTTCCCTCTCTGTATACTCGCGTTTATAAAGTTTTTTATCGCAAAGGGTGCAGTAGCGTTAAAAAAAAAAAAAAAAAAAAAAAAAAAAAAAAAAAGATTGCACAAATACACGAAGTCTAATTAATTCGAAAATCAGCATAGTGCAAAGTGCCTACACGTGCCGTTTGATATGCCTCGATGATTAAAAGTAAAACGCACTTTTAACAGACGCGCAATTTACGATTTATTTGTCGTCGTCGGCGTCCAAGAAGCAGCTTCGAGGAGAGAGAGAGAGAGAGAGAGAGAATCGAATAGAATTAACGCGCTGATTGAAGTATCGTTGTTCTCCGCAGATTGAAACATAGCTCTCGGCTTGTTGGTAGAAGTAGAAGAGATAGATAGAGAGCAAAAAAAAATTACGAAGGGCCCGCAGACCGTGCCACCCTGCACCCTCAGGCGAGTTAAATTACTATAAAAGACTTTATCCACTTTAGTCACCGGCGGTCAGGCAATCATTCTATTGCCGTGACTATAGTATCATGAATGACGGTAAGAAAAGCCACCCGGACCCGGTACCACAAGAGTTCCCCTGAAACATTGAACGCGAGGCGGCGGGATACTCTTATCACACGATCTTTATTCCCACGCTACCGACAACGCTCACCTGTTTTTTAATTTTTAATTTTTTTTACTTACTAAAACAGATGTATATAAGTTTGTATGAAATATGGAATAATAATAATAAAAAAAAAGAGACATCGTATTCTATCCTTGATTTGCCGTTCGATTATTTGACTTTCCGCGATCTCTTTCGACAAAGAGGTATAACTTAATTTTAACTTTATTCCGTGCAACAGCTCTTTAAATAATCTTATCAGCACGTGAATAAATTTTATAACGTCAGCAAGCCACGTTTTTTTTTTCTCTTTTAAATTCGACGTTTTATCGATCATAAGGCGTCGAAATCGATTCGATACATATATACGCACGAAGTGTGCGGTTATTTTTAAGGTTAGGAATGACGTAATTCTTTTGAATTCAACCGCGACGAAGCTATCGGTAAACTTAAATATTTGTATTTTCAAATTTAAACACATCGTATCACGTGTGCGGGTCGATGGGGGCGTGTAGAGCCAAATTTTCCAAGCGTCGAATGTCGCGCAAAACGCCGCACGGCGGTGAGCGGTCCTCCTTATCGTGACACGGTTCTCGTTGCTTCAAGAATCAACGCCTAACAGCGGGATAATGACCCAATTAGATGTCATTTACACGTGAGTCATGTAGCCAATTTATCCATGTCCGGCGAGTCGAGTTCTAATAACCGCGAGTATATTCGCTTCGGCTATCCGAAGTTTTTTTTTTACGAAGTATTACTGAGGGGCGCCTCGAGATACATGAGAAATGCTTAATACCAATACCCACCGCGTAATAAATGGCGCTGCACCTGTAATTCGTTAAACGCCCGATTGCCGATCGCTTTATGAAATTTTCGACTCGAGGCTCTCCTCCCGAGTACAGTGGAAAATTGTTCTCTCGCGTATCGCGCGTGAAGCGTAATCTAATAAGTAAATAGCCGCTGGAGAAGCACAAACTATGAGCATATAGTACGTGTCTGCCGTTAAATATTCCTTCTTCTAAACGACACGGGCAATTTAAAGACGGAGCCCAATTGCTCCGTCATCTGCAAAACGTGAGATTTTCGCACAAAGAAGTACGCAGAGGTGTGTATGTATATATATCTAATCGCTGACTGCCGTTTGCTGAAACGTTGCTTAACACGGAATTATGTACGTACGCTCGCGAGAGCCTATGATGAAAATTACCGAAGGCTCTCGAGACTGGAATGCCGATGTTGCTGAATGAACGCGGCGCGTACTTATATATATGTATTAAATACGTCGGTTATTATCATGAAGAAAAAGAAAGTAAACGGTGGTCTATAGCGCCTTTCCTTTCTCTGTCAAGGGAATGCGCGAATGTGAGCGCCTGAACGCTTATTCTCGAACGTCTTAGTCCGCACTACGCTGGCATTCAGCTTTACTTATATACCGTTCACGCGGTCCAGTAAAAACGCCTGGAGGCGCACAGTTATGCAATTCCCGGAATAGGGATGCCGACGATTACCTCCATTTTCTTTTTTTTCGTTTTTCTTCCGCTAGTGGTACGCGTCTGGACGGGATTAATCTTCGTCAATGAAAGGATTATGACGTAACCAATGGGTACTTAAATATAAGGCGTTCAATTTTTCTCACAAAATCATTGTATTTTTTATAAATATTTCTTCTATCCGAATACATATGCAATTTGTACAAAAAATATTAAAAAAATTTATTCTCGATAAAATGTAATTTTTACCTCATTAACCTATAAAAATGATATCTATTCATCATTACAATACCTACCAATAATTTTCTTCAAGTTCGTGCCTTTTTTTCCGATATTTAGAAATCGTATTCTTTGCAAGCGATCTTAAGCAATAATAATTGTTATGATCATTGTACGACCGAAGGGTCGATCGAAACGCGTTCTCTGGAACACCGTACCGTGAAAAGTTGTTGGCAATATGTAATAAACTAGAACAGATCCCGTTCGCGACAGTGACTGAGGTCGGAGACTGTATCAGCATACGTATTATGCATATACGTATATATCTATATATGCATATATATATATATATATATCTCGCATAAAGCAACACGGTTTTCTTGGCCGCCTAGTATACATCCGGTCGACTAACTCCGTAAGCGCTCACACACAGGCTTTCCTACTTCATTCATCGAAGCATTCTGCGGCCTTTGAAGGTTGCTTGCGCGGTGAAAAACGAACGGTACGCAGACTCGAGAGAACAGCAGCCGCGCGAGGGAGAGCGAGAACCGGCGCAGCAGCAACAGCAACAACGCGCCCGTCCACCAGTCGCGGTGTAAATTCCTTCTCGGAAATACTCTGTACCCAATCGCCGAACAATCTTTCCCTCGAGCAAATATGCGCGATGTGTTCTCTTCGCTCGACTATAGTTTGAAAGTTATAGGATTCTAACGTCTGTAATCTCGACTGCGCTTTTAACTCACTGGTAAATCCCTCTTTGATTTCGCTAATTACAAAGCCGCGAGAACTATCATCAGCGCCATGCCGCTAATGTTTCGATGGAATAATACGTTGGGCTCAACTACGCCGCGTCTTATAAACAATACGCGAACACAAACATTTCGGTTCTTCGAACAATGGTACGAGAGATATCTTCGCGCGGAGTTTCGTTACCCATGAGAGATGTCAGTGACCGCGGTGACTACTGCGAAACTTTTATGCACGTTAGAGGATCGGTAGCTCAGTTGCATTGCCGAGTGTGTGCAACCCATACGTACTTTCACTTCGCCAGCATTGACGGCGTTCGCGTGATTCATACGTGGAACGTGATACAGAGCGTTAACCCGGAGATTCCATAGAGCTTGTATAATAACTATTCAATAACGTTTTCTACTTGTACTAAAAATAGTACAAACCTCGTGTTTTTTTTTTTTTTTTTTCTTTATGTTCTCCGCTAACGAGTTCGTACCTTTTCATTCATTGAAAACGATCGCCATTTTCTCATAGTTGAGTTTCTTTCGTAATTTCGTAGTGTATAGTTGAAAACGTAAAAAAAAAATATACATCGATAGTCGAGACTTACCTAATCCCCTTCAGATTTTCTCGTAGAATAGCAATTTCGCGATGTCTTCGTTGTGTAAAAAAAAAATTCATACGAAAGACTTTCGGACTAATGGACTCTGTCATAGACTTACCTGAGCAACAGTTAAAAATTCAACAATACGAAGTTAATGAAACAATGATAAACAAACGCACACGGTAGTAAAATAACGACAATAAGATGTCGCGGAATATTTTTGACCCGCAAAATTCACCTAACCTATAAATGCATTTCTCGTTGAATAAAAACCTCGAGATATCTTACCGAAAGAAAAAAACAACATAATCTCTAACTACTATATATAGTTTATAAGGAATTCCGAGGATAGGATCATTCGAACCGATTGTAATTGATAGCTATCGTTATCCATTGGAAACATCGAAAATAAAAAAACCGTTAATTGTACAAGAATGAAAAACACGATCGATTAATTCGACTCATTGTGCGATAATTAGAATTATAAGATGCATTTCCATAGATGTATACCTATAGCGCGTTTCTCTCGGATTCTCCAAGTCATGAATGCAGCAAGCGTCAGCATCCGCCTCTCTCGTTCACTGGTAAAGCGTTCCTTGAATGAAACTCTTGAGCTCGGAAACTCGTCCCGCCGAGAGGTTCGCGGGCTCCGGTCATCTCGCTTTCAAAAAAATCTCGATGCTTCTCTCACGATGCAACAAGGCTGTGAGAAGGCTTTTACCTCGGGGAGGCAGTTGCATACACGCGATACATATACACATAGATCGGCGTTGTTGGTAGTGCGAGCGAGAAATGCCACGAGAGGCAAAAGAGGTGGGGGGAGGGCTAACAGTGTACACGAGGCGCTTCGTGACTCTCACGTTCACAAACCATTGCGTGCCAGGATATATTCTCGGGAGGCTGTTTCTCGTAGTGGGGATGAAACCTGAATGATCCATAGAGTCCGCGAGACTCTGTTGGCGGGGGGGATCGACGGGCGGGGAAGGGAAAAACACGAAGCAGAAGAGAAAGAGAGACGATTGCGTCGAGCAATGCTCGTGAACTGCCAGCGAGCAAGGCACAGCGCGAGGTAGCGACTGCCACGGTGTGGGAAACGTTGTAGCAGTGGGGGACTGTCGGCTCGGAAATGGCCGCGGGAAAGTAGAGAGCGGCGAGCGGTTATCGGAGAGCGACTTTGTGGTTGTTTTTTTTTTTTTCATGTTTTTTTTTCTTGTTGCTTGCTCTTTCCTACTCTCGCGTGCTACACGGGTTAGTCCGGTGTAACTCGTGAGCGGGTGGCTCTGGACCGAGCGGAGCGGGGTTACCGGGATGCTGTGCGAGCGATACGTGTAACGGGGGTCTTGTCCCGAGGAACTTTGCCGTGAGCAGGAGTTTTACCGGGGTTGGTGAGCGTGAGATAGCTCTGCTTGCTGCTGCTGCTGCTGCTGCTGTTGGCCAGTGGTAGCTCTTGGCAGAAAGCTCGAAGTATCCGGCGGAGGTGATAGTTTGGCGCGCGCGGGTGACGAAAAACGTGTGATTCACAGAACGAGAAGGAACAAAAAAAATAACGCGCGGGTGGAAAGAAGAGATAGTAAGCACGCGGAGGAGGATGGCCGGTGACGGTGCTACGAACAATGAGATCGGAGAGGGGAAGAGCGACGATGGTGGCGGTCGCGATCAGGGTGCGTCAGCGCGGGGGGAACGACATTCCAGAGTGGGCGGCATTCTGGAATGCGATCCCCCCGGTAACAGGAATTCGCCGAGCGAGCAGCAGCAAACTACTGAGATCAACGACGGTCTGTGCCGCTATGGTGCGGTATCCAACAGCGGCGGTATGTCTTTCGTCGAAGTCTGCCAGGTAATCTATAATCCGTTCAAGTTCTACTTATAAACATTCGTGTTATAACAGTTATCAACGATAATTATGGCGCGCTGATTTCGTTCACGATTAATCTCTCGTGCCGATGAGACATCGAACGCGGAGACGTCACCGCGCGAACGTGCAACAAACTTTCCCACGGTCGTGTTTTCGACGCTCATTGACTCTAAGAGTGCAATTTTTTTTTACAAAATACAAATTGTTACGAATTGAAAAGTGAAGAGACACGTTGAATAAATGTTTTTATCGTTTATCTTTTTTTTTTTTACCGGAAGTTTTTTTTGTGATTTTTTGCGTGCACTTTGGCGCCACGAAAAACATCGGGCTTTGGACAGATGTTTGGAAGGTGACTAGTCACCGGAACGACGTCCGAAGTCCCCAATCGTCAGCATTACTCGACATTTTTAATCATATATATAAACGGTTTTGTCATGGCGCGCGAAATTTAATAAATTTTCGTTCGTCAATTTTTTTCGTTTTTTTTTTCGTCAGTACTTGTCTCAGTTGGAATAACTGTTTCTTGGATTGCTTTCAGATTCGACTACAAAATCTTTTTCCCCAACTCGCTCCACCGCCGCGTTACAGCATCTGCGAAGATTCAGTCGAGTTGACCGCCGAATGTCTCGCCAACGACGTCATAAGATATCTTCTCAAAGAGGACATGTATCTCATATCGCGAGATCCCATATCTCGCAGCATGCGACATAACGTCTATCAGATGCTAAACAAACACAGCATACTGTTCACTAGTATGGTGAATCGTTTGAACGTTGTGCCGGACACCGCGTACGAAGCATTTATGGGGGTAGCAGACGAACTTTTTCTTCATGGCGGCGTTACGTGGGCGAGAATAGTGTGTTTGTACGCTTTTATGGGAAGATTAGCCCTCTGGGCGAGAGACGGCAGAATGCACGCTTTAAGAAAAAAATTGCCGTTATACGTATCCAGATACATCGGAGAGGAGATTGCGCACTTTATCAAAGGTTACGGCGGTTGGGTAAGTTGTATTACATTTTCGAAATTTTTTTTTTGTTTTCAAAATTTTTTTATGTTTTTCGAAAAATATTAACGAACCAAAAAATTTTTATTTCCAGGAACAACTGTGCATAGAATATCCCGTGGCGGAGGAGGTCAGCGGAGCCGTTTGGCGAAGTCTCTTGATGACGGGAGCAACGCTCGGTCTCGTAGCGACGATCCTCACGGTGACTTCATGAAGTATAGATATGTAAGAAAAAAAAAAAAAAGAAAAAAACAAAAAAAACTTTTTACATACACACTTTTACGAACGAAGAATTTTATCGCGTACTTATATCCTGTGATCGTATTCTTATATGAAAAAAAAAGAAAAAAAAAAAAAACGCAAAAAATACGAACGAAAGAAATTGGACCCCTCGAGTGATTTAGGTAATTTTTTAGACGAAAAAAAAAAAAGAAAAAAAATGATTCGATCTCTCGTACGAATCCCTCAAATCTTATTCGTCTAACGAGCTCTCTGAGAACTCCATCTTTTATTCTCGGCTCCGAGAGAAAAGGACAACAATGCAAGTTCCCTATTACTGTAATATTTTTTACACGCAAAAGGACCTTTTTTTTTTATTGTTTTTTAATACAAAAACCACACTAGTTCTATTAGTAAAATGCGAGAGAAAAAAAAAAAGAAAAAAATCTTATTTAATATCTATAACTTAGGTGAGTCTGATGACGAAAAAAAAAAAAAATGTAATTTGCTAACGAATGATACTCAAAATCAAAGGTTTTCTTTAGATCTCCAGCGCCAAATATGAATCTCAAAATTTATATTGAATTTAGGTAGAAGCAAACTATTTGTATTTATTTATAATTTATTCTAGGTAGAAACAATATATTAAATAATTTACATTTGTACGATGAAAAATACGCTTTGACTAGGAAATAGTCAATTTCAACGTTTCCTCTTGTCTGCATTTAATTAAATTAAATATCGGTCACTATGATGCACTGTAATAGCAGTTTCAATCGCCATTGTAAAAGTAATACTTTGGTAGCTTTTAGTACTTTTGTCAAACCGTTTTTTGTACGAAGTATGTGGCGATAATAAAAAAAATAAATAAAAAATAAAACAAATAAAAACGACATCTCGAAATGATTAGATAAAATTCTTATAAGCAGCAGGAAGATCAATTCAACAACAGGTTCGCAGATGTTTCGATACTTTTTTTTTTTTTTTTTACTAAATGTTTATTAACTATAATAGAAATTCAGACAATAAGATCTATCAAATCTAAGTAATTTAATACATTTTACAAGCAATGTTTTTTTTTTCCATAGGAAATAGTGAAAACAATGTGGTATTTCTTTCATATATTTTTTTTTTCTTATTGGGTGCACGACTACTTAATTATTCGTATTATCTTTATTACACGATGAATTTGTGTCGCAAAGCATAGAAGGATATTTTTCGAGCTGCGAGGGGGATGTAAGACCCGCGCATATAATGATCTAAAACAGCTTCGGTATCGTTTTCGAACTAATAATAAAAATTTGCTAAATGTAAAGATTAATAACTAGCGGTGGACGATAGCGCATCAAACTTGAAAAAACTACTTAAAATTAATAGAACAAACGAGTTTATCGTAAACGATATTTAATTAAACATATCTAACGGTGGATTGCAGTTCTTTTTTTTTTGCAAGTACTGCGCCAAGCGTATTTAACAATAGCTTAACATACGAACGAACGTCACTCGAAGTACGAAGTAATCATCCACTTCCGATTCACACTGTCGAAGACTCATTAATGTTTCATATTTATGTCCTATTTATCGAAGCGGACGCGTCAGAGATACACGAACGATGTTGGAACTTTGCGCCGGTACGGCGTATTATTTATACTGAACAGATCGCGATATCGAGAATCGCTTGGCGAAGAATCGTACGAATCTTACAACACTTCGAGAGAAAAGTCTGTAGATAAATAATCTCTGATATATCGAAATTAATTCTAAAGATAAGCGATATAACTGCGAAGATTAAAGACAGAAGAAAAAAAAAAAAGAAAATAATTGCATCAGAATCTTCAATGACTTGAAAATAAACGACTTTAATCGCATCGGGAAAAACAAACATTCGAACGGGAGACAAACATGTATACTTATTTACGGCAGGTCTTCGCCAACTTCATCCTAAACATTAATCGACGCTTCATCAAGATATATTTATATACGTATAATGAATCACATTCACGTTGTTTTTTTGTTTCTTTACATCTTCAAAGTACACAGAGACAAAAAAAAAAGAAAGATAGTTTGTTGTGTACAATTACAGTCCATGTAGCGTCTCGTACGCATTGCGATAAACATATCTCGAGTGTATAATATAAAAACTCAAGCTACAGTCCTAATATATGTACTGTGAGTATATGTAACAATTCCCTTAGACTTTCTAATCAAATTTTTTAAGACTGTACAATTAATGATTGGACTTGTTCTCTAATCATTCGTTATTTCTTACGTCTTAATGTCTCGTTATTAAAGTGCACGATAATAAGAATCAACAGTTTCTTTTTTTGTTTTTTCTTTGTTTTTTTTTCTTTTTGCTTTTCGTTATCTTCATTATTAGATTCAATCATTCGAACAGATTCTACTTATCAATTTTATCATTCTATTTTATCGACATTACTACATTTAATATTAAATAAATGTACGTACGGATGTATAGTATAACGATATATAACTGTACAAACGGAACTCATTCGCGGGGCTCCAGCATACGCCGACAGTGTTCGCCTATCGTTTCTACTTTGTTGTTTATTTAGTTTTTTTTTTCTTTCTATTCATTAGCCACACGCCACTGAACAAAGTTGATTGTTACCGATAGCCAACGGCGATTTTATGCATCTGTCGCGAAACCATAACGTTGAGCAATAAATCGTATCGAGTATCCGCGGTTTACGAGTGATACTCTCGAGTTGCGGAGAGCGAGAAGAGGGAGACATGCGAAATACGTTCCTATGCCTAATTATTATAAATATAATGAGATGAAAATTAAAATCAACAATCGAGAAAAGTCCAATCACCATGAATATTTAACACTGCTCTTTATTCCTCCCGTTAAACCCTCAGGAATAGCTTAGATAATTTCATTTTTTTTTTTCAATTTTTTTATTTTAGTTTCCTTTTTACGTGGCGATTGGATCATTTTTTTTACGTGGAAGCGAGCACCTTCGACGCTATTATACTCATTATTTCCTCTCTCATATTTAAAAAAATTTTTTTTATACCCATTTACCCCTTTGTCGATCCGTTTTGTCGCGAGAGAACAGTCCCCCGTTTAAAAAATACACTCACCCGACCGGGGCGCCGCTCTAGTGATACACGATTTTCATTATCTTTCCCATTTGCTATGATAACTCTGAAAGAACATGTCATACCGTTGCATTTGGAAAAAAAAACTTTAATTCACGATGTCGTTTTTTTTTTGGTCCTCGAGATGCGAAGAAGCAGCCGCGCGCGTCAACACTAAACACGAATATTTTATAATTTAGTATCTTTTAAAATTTGTGGCAGTTGTCGCCTGGACGTATCGTTGACCGAAAGAGAGCGCGGAAATTGGAATTTCTTCTTCCAAAAGAGAGAGCACAGTTTTTGCGATACCTTTTTGATTTTTTTTCTCTTTTTTTTTTTTTTTCAATTTTTTGCAGTATTCACCATGATTTCGTTACCGCATCAATGCTGGTGTAGCTACTCGTGTTTCACGATTGATACCCGAGATGCAGATGGGGACTCGCGGATTAAACAAAAAATAACAGTGGAACGGGAGGATTTCTTGTAAAATTAGCGCTACACTGCGTAAAATGATCAGTTGAAACAGCAAGAATATCGCAGTATAAGCGAAAAAAAAAAAAAAATGTTAATACAGCAAAATTCTTGTGTTGTACAAATGAATCATTTTTCTCAATGTTTTTCTCAATGAAAAAAAAAAAAAAAAAAAGATGATAAATAGTGATATTTGAGATGATAATAATTGCTGAAAGGAGAGAGACAGCGAGATCCATGGGATTACGTACGATTACGTCCAGTTTCGAGGGTTGAAGAAAATTCACTTTCACAATTTTTCATGGAATATCCGGCCGTCATAGGCTCGATCGAGAATTGTTCACTGATCCACGGATAAGTTAGAAAAATTTGTATTAATAACGTGTTCCTCACAATGCTCGAACTCTCGTTCCGAGCTTTTTGCGTAAAGTTTAGCACAAGCACACGAAACGAATGTAATTATTATTTTATTATTTTTTTTTTTCTTTTCGTTTGTATTTAAACTTTATCGAGATGGAAATAAATGTTCAATTTTAATAGTGAAAGTCGACAAATAGTTTTTTTATGCATTGCCACAGAGAGGACCTTGCAGTTTAAGAGTAAAGAATGGAAAAAAAAAAAGAAGTAAAAAGGGATAATACGAAATGGGTATCACTCGGCGACCTTCTTTAAACTCTTCTTGTCAGCTTTCTCGGATTATCACAGGTGGGGCGACGGCGGCGAAAAGGGGGAGTCGGGCTACCATTGCAACCAATTTGTAAGATGTCGCGTCCGCATCTTATTCAAAGTAGTCCCACCATTCCTTCTCGTAACCCTCGTGAACGTGTTCCAGCAACACCTTCCTTCGGCTGTCGCAATATCTAAAAAATTAACGAGAAAAATAGCATTTAAAATTACGTTTTTTTTTTTTTTTTTTTTCGATAAAATTCAAAGAATATAATCAATAAATTACTGCAAAGCGAAAACCCACCTATACTTGTCCTGAACTTTTTGCTTAATATCAGCGAGATTTTCGCTGGTTATCTTTCGCTCGAGATATTCCGATAGAAATTCGGTTGCGCTCTCGAGGTCCTTCTGGTTTTCCTCGAAAATCACAGACTGATTATTTTTTCGCAGATAATAGGCAAACACGTAAGTATACGTGAGAGTCTCCCGGCAGAGACAGAGAATATCGACGGCTTTCTTCAAGAATTGGACCTGTTGTTGATAACGAACAAAAAAATAACAAATATCCCGTTGAGATAAGAATATCGATGAGTCACATCTCGGAGTACAAAGTCGGACAATTTTTTTATCGTTTTTTTTTTCGTACCTCAATCCAAGACATATTGTGTTGCTGCATCTCTTCCATCTTCTCCTTGACGCTCGCGTACAGCTTGTTCTCGAATTTCAACGATTGCAAGTGATTCATGTATCTGTTGCAATAAAACAGATATCTCTGTAGCGCCGATCTTGATTTTTGTTGAGCGTCCCTCGCCACTTTGGCTTCTTCCTCGTCGTAACGATTACAGTTGTACCAACTCGTGCCGTGCGGCTCCCACGGACCGAGACAAACCCAGCAAAACTCGGTCTTGCAATTTTGATTCTTGCAAACCATGTGATTACAACCGCCGTCCTTTTCGATGGTCACGTTGCATTTCGGACACTCCTTCGTGTTAGCGGCGATCCAATTCGATGTCTCGGAATCGTCGTCGCATTTTCTAATCCACTTGCGTAACAAGTGACACTTGACCGGGTCGTGCCAATTCTCGCCGCAATGAAAGCAAAACGTATGAGCGCATTTGCATGTCACAGGCTTCGGCTCGACATATTGGACCTTTATAGCGCTGTTACAATCGGGCGATGGGCACCACCTCAACAACCTGTTACACTGAAAATCGAAAAGAAAAAAAAAAAAAAAAAAAAAAACATTGTTGATTCGATATTTTCGCGAAGAGTATTCGATAGATCAGCGATACTCACCTCGACGAAACTATTCGTGATGAGATGTTGATACTTCAGTTTGACCTTTGAATCTTTGACTAAACGCATTACGCTCGCGTCGTCTACCAATATATCGCACGCGTGTGCCGCGCAAGCGATAGTTTGTCCCACACCTTCCTCCATTATCTTCGTCGTTAAATATTCTCCCCAACAACCGGTGCAGAAACGATGTCCGCATTCCAAACCCGTCATCATCTGCGAATTTTTAATTTTTAATTCAATCAATCAATGCTTTTCGTTTACGTGTTTTCGGTATTTTTTATTCATCGGACTCACCGAGGTCGGTAAAAGAGTGAAACAAATGCCGCATTCCTCGGTCCCATTGGTCGAAGTTCTTCTGGCCTGCGAGTCGAAAATTAATCATTTATATACTCTATTTTCTTATGTAAATAACAAATAATAACTGAGTTTGAAATATATAAATAACATAAATAAATAGTAACAAATAAAAAAAAAGGCAATCATTTAAAAAAAATTAAAAATAATTCTGATTTTTTTTTTTTTTTTTTTTTTTTTTTTCATTACCAGTGAACTTTGCGATGATCGAGATCTGCTGATAACGGGACCTTTTCTAAATGGATTTATAACGCGCGCTTCGGCGAACAATTTTTCTTGATCTCCGTCATAGAAACGTTCCATAAGCTTTTCCTTGTCCCACTTGAAGTGATTCAGAAGAATGCGCGTTGTCGTCGCCGGTATCTATAAATAAAATACGATGCGTCGTTTGATAAAAGAAAATTGTTTACTTATTGCTAAAACCTATGTGCGTAAAGTTGGAACGTACTTCAACCACAGTGTTGACTTCTTTGATACAATCAACCATATGTTGTACAATCTCTTCTGTGGACAGTACTTCAAAGGGATATTCGTCGCTATCGCCTGCTCTTTCCCGCGGATTGCCGGCTTCGATTTCCATAGCGAAATCGACATCGTCGCCGCTGGACTCGTTTCCGGAGTCCACCTCATCGTAGAGAGTCTCCTCCTCAGAGTCCATTTTGTAATTCTGGCACTAGCAATACGCTTAACTGCCGGAGAACTCTCTTGGAGCTGCCGTCTGCCTATGTTTGGCTGCTCTACGTCTCCGCTGTTGTTTGATCAACGACACAAACGCGATTTTATTAATTGATTAATTCAATTAAGAACGAAAAAAAAATAAATAAACAACGGTAAATTTATAAACAAAATAAATCCGAACGGTGTTTAACGTGTTGTTGTTGTTTAAAATGTGTTGTTTAAAAATTTTTTTTCGTTTTTTTCACACGATTTAATGAAATTCGATATATCGTTCGTATAGGCCCAGTAATTGGTCGTTGGTAACGAAAGAGAAAACGCGACACGCTATAACTGGAATCACGTTTGATGTCTGTGCGTCCGACCCAGATCTCCCGAGAGACTCGCGTCAACTCGCGACGTTTTTTTACAGACACAAATTCAGCACATCGATAATTTCGTCGGAATATTTGGAAAGATCGATGATTTAACTCGCACGAAAGTCGAAGAACACCTCGATAACGAATAATTGAATGTTGAAAATGAATAATTCGTGATACACCCTCGCTTGTGAAAGCGAAAAAAAAAAAAACAGACTGTATCAGTAAGTGACGTCACGAGAGTGCCTACCCGAGCCCGTTCGACGCAGAGAGAGCGTTGTGAATACTTCGATACTTCGTTGCCTTGTCGTTGGATAATTCCTAGTGAGTAAAGCGACGCTTAAACGTTGGAATTTTTCTGTTTCGTGAAAAACTACGCGATTGACGAGTAAAAACAATAATCCGGGTTAGACTGAGGGATTTTCTGATACTCGAGTATTGGAAATCAGCTGCTAAAATACGTTCTGAGCTTATCTCCGGCAGCTGGCAGACTGAGTGACTACGGTAACGGCGAAAGTGGTGTTAACGGCGTGTATCTGGGTACACGGGAACCAGTGACCAATCGTGTCAATTTCACGAGGCTCCGTGCAACGAATCACCGTGGAGAACGGTCGGAATGACATTTCGCATTGTTCGGACTGTATGGCAACAGTGAAAGAAAGGGTTGAGAAAGAGAGCGAGGTGGAGGAGGGACAACACTGTTCGAATACCTACGAAACTTAACCTCGCCTCGAAGGACTGCTTCGCACTCGAGCACAGGGCACTTTTTTTTTACCACGAGAAATACGATCGATGAAATAAAAAAATACCGAGACCCTCGGCGTGTGTTGCTGAACGATTATTTGTTTTTTTTGTATCAAATATACAAGTTTCTTTGATACACTAATACGCGTAGATTGCACGAATGATATTTATTAACGGCGATGTATATACGATGAAAATTGTTGATTGTTGCGTAGAATATTTCAGAATAAAAAAGGTAACATTTGACAACAGCTCAAGTCACGATTGTGGGCTATCACTTGTTACTATCGAGTTCTACACCACGGATGTGTTTGGGTAATTTAATCGAAAACAGACAAAAATAGTTTAGAAAGTGAAATGAAAAAAACAGAAGAAAAAAAAACACGGCCACGGGGCAGACACGGATTTGACAAAAATAATATCGATACACAACGACGTACGCGTATCCGCGTAGAACTGACTGAAATCAGCTGTTTGAGCACAAAGGCCAAATCTCCGTGATTGACGCAAGGCCGTCTAAATTAACGCCGCGACTACAAAACTATTTCTCGTGTGCTCAATCGCGCGAAGCAGGCTTCAAGTTACCATGATTTTCGTGTGACCAATCGCGTTCTATCGTCCACACAACGTCAATGTCAAACTTGTCGTCGTAAATGTTCGTTTGGTTATGTTTAGAATCGTAATGTGTACAACGAAAGAAAATATATATTTGTGTGTTCTACGTTAACGTGGCCGAGTGAAAATTACTCTCGTCGAATAGATTTGAACGTAAGTACATCAGACGAGGCTCGTTACTCACGTGAAAAGCTCGGGCGAATTACGTGGAAAAGTTTTTCTCGCGATTAAAATCGACTGGTCGATGCGCGACGCGCTCGATGCACAACACTGCTGGGCAGACGTCCCAAACGCAAAGTGAACGTAGCAACGCGAGAAAGAGAGAGTAGCGTGTGTATATATATATATAAATATAGCATATCGTTGAAGTCTCGAAAGACAGTGCGAGGAGTAGGAAAGTAATCCGTTGCATGGGGTTAATATACATTTCTGCATCGCAAGGTCAACAAAAATGTATTAAATTTGTTCATTGCAAATACCACAGTTCGATTGCAAATAAAAAAAATGCGTTGTTAAAAATCGAAGGGTTTAATGGATAATTGCAAGAACTTTCGACTATTATTTTATGTAGTTTCTCTCATTGTTTTATCCCCTTTGTATTCATTGCTATTGTACGCGCAAACCAATGACTGCGCTATAGCGATGTATTGTAAGTTTGATGGAGAACAAGTTCCACTACTGTCGGCCCTAAACTTCCGCGGAAAGTTCATTTACTTCATTATACTTGTCGCTCGTCCCTTTAAACATTGTGCAAAGAATCGTACGAAGATATTGCCAGCCACACTGAAAACGTGCATTGAAGCCGTCACGTCAGTTGGGGACATGTTGAAGGGTTGACTTTGAATTATGAAATAGAAATAACGATACACTCACCGTTTCCCATGAAAATGATATCAAATTTCAGCATTCGACCCATCGTAACGTGTTAATTTTCGATACTTCTCATTTTCCATCGATGTAATTTGATTGTTAATCGTAATTGCGATCATTCAAAAACACATGATAGGTTACGGAGTGTTTCTCTAACGCTGATAATTTCGGGATACTTTTCATCGAAAAAAAAAAAAAAACGTGTATTCGAAAACGTCACTGTCGTCAATGATTGCGATCAATCGCGTGAAGTAGGCGCATAATTTTTCGTGTTCAAAGCACAAACGGAATTCGTCGTTAACCCTCTGTAGGTCACGAATGTCGAGTACCTTGTAATGAAATTTCACTTAGGAAAGGGTCGCGAACTGTAATTGTCAAACCGGAAATGAAAGTTTTTCGCCACTGACTCGCAAAGGGTTGAAATAATAAGCTATAATATACGACAATTGTGCAAACTGCAGATACGTGTTAAAACAGAGACTTCGAACGTTTTTTCATGACAGCGAGCCGTAGGGGACTGAGACTTCAAGACGACCCCTTCAAGTTTTAGATATAATCGGCGTCGATGTGTCTGGGAACGAGTGCCTGACGTTGCAGGGGTTATCGTCGTCCGCAGTATCCAGCGTATCACTACCCCCCTGTTATGCACATTTTATCAACATTATCCTTGAAAAAAAGAACTACGCGTTGTTTCACCTATTAGCTTTACAAATTGAGACAATTCCACAATTTGTAATGACTAATACCATTCCCAGTGTGAACGATTATTCGTTCCTCGAAAAAATAGGCTCGGGAAGTTATTCCAACGTTTACAAAGCGTTCAAAAAGGTACATATAGTTATTTGTTCAATCGCGCGAACTGTCCATCGCACAGGATAGAGACACTTTATCGATCTCAGGACGATATCTTTGTTTTATGTACAGAATGGCTCTCGGGAAGTCGTAGCTATAAAATGCGTCGATAGTTCAGCCCTATCGAAATCTGCCGTCGACAATCTTGTGACGGAAATCAATCTTCTGAAGGTTCTGAAACACGAACATGTCGTGGAAATGAAGGATTTCTTTTGGGCGGAAGGGTTTGTTAAAAAAAAAAACTATCGAAAATTACGAAATTACGAACTGAACAGCGTAATTGACAAAAATAATTTTTCATTCAGACACATATATATCGTAATGGAATACTGTGATGGGGGCGATCTTTCGAGTTTCATAAAAAAGCGGCAGAAACTTCCGGAAAACGTGTGTCGAAAATTTCTCCAACAATTGGCACTTGCGCTGAAATACTTACGAGGTCACGACGTTTGTCACATGGATCTCAAGCCTCAGAATCTTTTGCTTATCAAAAAGCCCATTTTAACCCTCAAAGTTGGGGGTAAGTTTAGCGATTAGTAAAACGATACGATGTAAAAAAAAACAACAAAATTATCAATAAATGATTTTTAATAAGGTATTAATATAAACAATTCGTAGATTTTGGATTTGCACAGTACTTGTCGAGTTCAGAGCAAAAATTTGCCATACGAGGCTCACCCCTGTATATGGCGCCTGAGATATTGCTGCGTCACGAATACGACGCTCGAGTCGATCTCTGGAGCGTAGGTGTTATAATGTACGAATGCCTCTTCGGTAAGGCGCCCTATTCTAGTAGCAGTTTTCAAGAATTGGCGGAAAAGATTAAAGATTGTCGTCCTATCGAGGTAATCGATAAGCTATTCGTAAAATGATGAATAACAAACAAAAGAAAAAATTCCATTATCGAGATATTTTTTCATCGAGAATTTCATCCCCGCGCGCAGGTACCGAAAGGATCTCACGTATCTCCGGAGTGCAGAGATCTGTTGCTCTCGTTGTTGAAACACAATCCAAAGGAACGCATAAGTTTCGAGCAATTTTTCGCTCACGATTTTTTGGATCTCGAACACGCGCCAACCAAAGAAAATTACGATAAGGCTGTGGAATTAATCCATAAAGCGGTCAAAATGGATACGGAGAAAAATATCCAAGAAGCTTTTCATCTTTATTGCGAAGCTCTCAGATATTTCATACCTTTGCTCACAAGTACGATAGTTCAATAAAGTTTATCTATAGTTATTACGGGCGATGTATTGTTGTTTCGTTATTCCAAATTGCAGTATACCCCATAGTATACACTGAATTGTATACATTTCCATAGATGAATGCGATCTACAGAGAAAAAAAATACTACGTTTGCGAGTGAACGATTACATAAACAGAGCGGAGAAACTGAAACAGTTGTACGTACTCGACGATAGCGTTCCGCGAACGGAAGGCCAGCCGCTCACGGAGGATAAGGGTAATCGTGTACCGACTTTACAAGCCCCGGCAACGTTCGAGGGAAACTCCTCGTTTTCCTACCATGAATTATGTTTGTATCAAATTTCAATAAAATAAAAAAAAAAAAAATCATTTTCGACGCGAAAAAATATTTTTATGTTAAGAAAAATTGGATCGACAGGTACCCTCAGTAAAACCACAGCGGATATGGCAGTGGGATTAGAAATGGGTGAAGCCGCGGAGGAGTATCTGGCCGAAGGAAATTACGCCTTAGCATTGGAGAAGTTTCGATTATGTTTGGGAATGTTAGTTCGAGTTCTCGCGAAAGAGCCGCCCGGACGTAGACGAGAGCTTCTCCATCAGCAGGTAAAAGCCAATTGATGAATTCGGGTCAATCGACATTTTTTTTTTTTTTCCGAAAGTTTACCCAATTTTATATCGATAAAAAAAACCATCGTTTTTCAGGTACAAATATGGATGAAAGAAGCGGAAAGTACGAAGGGTCTTTTAGCAACGAAAGGTATCGACGATACGTCGAACTGTGCGGTCACCGAATCGCAGCACCAATGTGCCATACAATAGAGTTAAGGATTAGCGCCATTAAAAATCTTTTGTTCTTATCCGATAACGGAACTTTTCATTGTCAACCGCCGATCATTCTAAGTCCGAAACTTAATGTTGTCTATTAAAAAAAATTCTATTTATTGCTACGAAAACGATGTTTTTGCCTGTGTACCAAACTGTGAACGTTTTTTTAACCACAAAAAAAAATGGCTGTTATTAATGTAAGGAATCTTAATACATGCGCCCGCTTGCTATATTGCGTGTCTCTTTGTGTAGTTTCCTGCTTCGTAATAATCCACTCTAAATAACTCTGTACTTAACGAGTAACTAATAACCATATCTCTGGAAAAACTCGACAACATCGACGTTACGATCCGAAAGACCGTCTTAATTTTTCCGTAGGAGGATTAACGGTCGTCCCGAATTGTCGCAATGTCGCCATTGCGAGCGCCAAGACCCGCGAGAGGGCGCTCGCATAGTTAACTCATAAAACTTTTGGTCTTCAACTTCCTGTTGAAGTTATAGCTTCGTCCCGCTCAATCTATCGGCGTTTCTCTCTCTCGCGTTTTAACGGTCGTTCGTTGCTCGTACGCGTCATGGAAAATTCCCATTCCGAGTGGCAAACCCCCCCTCTTCTACCCTCGTTCTCCTCCCTCGCTCTCCCCCTGCTGCGATAACACTGTATGTATACATAACCCCCACTATCTCGAACGAAATTCTCTCTCTCCCCCCACTATACCGCCCGAAAGGCCATACCGGATGTGCGGCAACGTCGCAACCGTTAAGTACATAAGGGCAAAATATATACGAATAGGTGGGGATAAAACGTGTATATACGTATAGCCAGCGAGCCAGAGGCCTTTTCCAACGCAAAGAACGTGGCAACGCTTCGCATTCAAATATCCTACCAGATCCCGGACTCTCGCGTCTCTTTTTCGCGTCCGACGACTAACGTACATAACGTATGTAAAGTTTGCCAGGATTGTTCGTACATACAATAAAAAAACATTGGTGTTTTTTTTTTCTTAATTTTTATTTATTGTTCAGCGCAATCGGAAACAACATACTTCGTTACTTATTGCGCTAAGTTCGCGCCAGTCGCGTGTATACATAGGGATTGTCTTCCGCTCGATCCCTTTCCACTTTCTGTCGTCCCCTTCCACAAGGCTGTAATCATCCCTCCCCGCCCCCTTTTTTGTATCACTCGCTCTACCCTCGTCACTCTCCCACTAAACCGTTCGACTCGCCGGTATTAGTGCTTTCGTATCATCGAAGCGCGTGCTCCAGTGTGTGCGTGTTGCGCGAAGTGTGCGCGGGTAACAGAAATTGTACGACAAGAGAGAGAGAGAGAGCGTGCGCGCGCGTGTACAAAATTCACGCACGATTCGTAGAGTGAGACATAAGAGGGTCGAAACAGAGTAGTATATCACGCGAGGTATCGTGAGTAAGTTACCATATAGTGTCCCTCTTGAACGCAACCTCGTGTTATACACGTCTCCACGAGGAGGAAGCCCCCGGTGTTTTTCTCGTGTATTATTCGTCGCGCAGACAGAACACCCTTTATAAAAAAAAAACAAAATAAATAAAAGAGTTACTTTGCTTCCGAGTTTTTACTCCAGCGTTGACAAATCTCCCGGCAGTGCGACATACATGTAGAGTATTGATATCGAAATAACGAAAAAAAAAAGTATCGGCGAATAAAAGCGTGCGAGATAAATGTCGTGTGCCAGGTGCAGCAGCAACGGTGCTTTACCGTGCAGTGCGTGCGCCGTGTGCTCGTGCGATCGTGGAAATTATGTGCATGGACGTCCAGTCTAGCGACATGGGGGACAGGAGTTGTCTCGAAGAGGACGTGCAGATTGTCAGGGTGAATTTGGACAAAGGTGAGTTCTTGTGCCGTTTTGTTTTTTTAATTCCTTATTTCGTAGTTTTTTTTCGATCCCAATCGGTCATTTTTATTTACAATTTCGAAGTCTCGTAAATTTTTGAGGTTATGCGCCGAGAAGGCGATGTTAAATAGACGACTGTCGGCGCGTAACCCCGAGTTACCACTCGATCTTCGGGATCTGAGCCGGTCGCGTGTTTCCCGCTCTTTCCACGTGCTATCTATACACTTGCACGGACTTCGCGCATCTGACTACCATCGTTCTCCGACATGTAAACCAATCTCGAAACTCGATGCCTACTACCTCTAAGACCGCCTTCCCCCCCTTCCTCCCACTCTTTGGCTACTTTACTAACGCAATTATTACACCGTACGGTTACGATGCAACAACCCTCTCGGGAGTCCCTTTCCTCGTGTCCAACCGAGATATATCCCACTCTCAGTGAAAATCGGCGCAACAAATAACCGCGTGCGTACCCGGCGTAACGTGTACTCGCCAGCGGTATCTGTCAACCCGCGTAATTTTATCGTTTTTTTATCATTGTTTTTTTTGCTCTTATCTCATCTCTTCGTCCGGCATCTGCAACTCTATTCGCTTAAGTACTTTTCTCAACGGAAATGCGTCTCTTATACATCGTCATCGTGAAATAATTTGTATTATCGACAAAGTATATACTTTGTTGCTTACAGACCCTGAAAAAAAAAAAAAAAAAAAACCGAGAACTTTCAAGGTATGCGTTCCGAAGTATTACGAGCGCGATTGCGGATTACGAGCGAACTCAATGCCATACATCGTATTCAAATGGGAATTGAACTTAGCTTGTTATCCTGCCTCACAGCCGGATATGGTTCTTATATTTTTTTTTCCAATTCAGAACTTTATACCACTTATCCAAACTCGTGTACATTGAAACTTTTGCTAAGCGACATATTCATAAAGTTGTGGTTGTTTTTTTTATCCCGATCGTACTTTGTTTTCTTTTTTCTGCCGCATTCAACTGTTTCGCGATGTTTTGTTTGGTTATAAAACCACAGGACCGCATGCATCGTTTTTTCATTAACAAGATATTCCCAATAAATTTCGTTCGTTGTTCTTTCGCGTAAACGCAAACACAGATAAACCAATGCGAATTTTGCAAAGTATCTTTCGGTGTCATAAAGTCTCGAATTTTTTTGAAATTGTCATCGATAAAAAAAACGGTAAAGAAAAAAAAAAAAAAAAAAAAAAACAGAAAAATAACAATATCTATATATAGATTTATAAGCATTGAAGTTCGAGTGTGTGAGATCACGTGTTCAATGTTATGTTCCGATTTCTCCCCTCCGCCGTACACACAACAGCTAACATTGGTAGCATCGATGATTACTTCGTGTCATCCACGTGTCAATTGATTATTTATGCAATTTTCATGCCACACGTGCATATTGCGTGCAATGAAAAGCGGACATGCGAGAGTGTTCGTTCGTTCTCGCGAAATTAAAAATTCCGACAAATTGTACGATTCGTACGTAGATAGTAAGGGGCTAATGCGTTGGTATAGTGTAAATAATGAATATCCGAAATGGGGTTGTGCATACGAGGGTTCTCAGTCGTTGTATACGATTGACGGCGAGCGGAGAGAGAGGCTCCGAATAGAGCGCTTTCGCAGCATCGTGTGACACGGACGGGTTTGTGCCGTCTCGATAAGGCTGTATGTACCGGCCGCTGCACATATGCCATTTATACAGCGGTCTGTACATATGTACATACATAATATGCACATAGGTACGTCGTGAGCGGCAAGAGGGGAAGGGGAACGCTCGATTCGTCCCGCTGTCGGGGAAAATATGTGCGGCCCGAAGCCCGTTTTGTACATAATATAAAGGTGGTCATGTACAAAGGCTATATGTATATGTTATACATAGGACAGCAACGTAGAGTGATGTAACAAAGCCGGCGATTCGACGAAGATTGCCGAGGTCGCACGAGAGCGGTAGCGGTGTTTCTTCGGTAAGTTCGGAGATGCGTGCACCGTGGCTCTCGGGGATTATATGGCGCGTCAGCTGCCTCACAGCACGGCCGCCATTTGCAATTTTATGGAAAGCGCTCTTCTCTCGACGAAGAGAGTTCTCCTCCTCCACGAAAGTCGTCGAGCCACGCGTTCTTCACGCGCCCGAGAGAAAGGGGGCATGAGAAAACTGCTAATAGTTTTTTTTTTTTTTTTTTCGAACAAAAATAAAACGATAATTCGATGACTTCGAAAATCGAACGAGGAAAAAAGTGTATATATATGTATATAAGCTTTGAAGCTTCTCTTCCTGCTCTCGACAATCCGTCGTTAGTTAAAACACAATAAAGGAGCTTGACCTTCACTCGCCATCTCCCCCTTCCCCCCTCCGACCTTATTTACCTTTCATGTCCGCGTGGGAGAAAGCCAGCCGATTGGCATTATGATTATTTTGGAGTTTGCTATCGCTATGTACGTTTCGCTTGACGCACCGACGACCATCTTTGAGACGTATGTGAACTCGTTTGTTCATTTTTTTTTTCTGTCTTATGTACTATATATGTATACATATATATGTACATATACTTACATGTGTATATGTAATACTTATCGAACTTGTCAAGATATAGCAATAGCGTTAAAATGCCAAAGTTCGTTCGATCGTTAACGTTGACGATGCGAGAGAGAGCAAAGCGGACAAACAACGTCGTATTGGTAGAGGCCACATCCGGTTCGACGCCATATTGTTCTTTCGGTAATCCGCTTCCCCTTTCACGCTGGACACCCCCTCACTCTGTCCCCCTCCAGAAAGTAACTACGCTTCGAGGCGGCATAGCAACAGCGGTAATAGAGGGCTTCTATAAATAGATCGCTTTACCATCCAACGTTGCCAAAACAACTGGCCCAAGCGCCCCCCGGGGAGCACGAAACTCCAAGGACGTAATGGTCTTAGGCGCGAACTGGCAACGTCGCCGTTCCCAACGGAAACTGCCGTCCGCGAGTACTGCGCAAAACTCCGATGTTTTTTTTTTTATTTTTATTTTTTAACCTTTCAATCGTTGCGTCTGACATCTTTTTAGGCTTCATAAAAAAAAAAATAGTGTCGCAATTCGTATATATGAATGAAATTAAAGTATATAAATCGAGCTTGCGATACGCTGAATCTGGTGAGCATGACGTTAGGGGGCGCTGTTATGCGCGTACATAATGAATGAAAGTTACTTGGATGTATGTGAACAAAAAAAAAATCGATAATTATTGTAGTTTCTTGTTCC
Organism: Buathra laborator; assembly: GCA_934046635.1. Taxonomy (NCBI): domain Eukaryota; kingdom Metazoa; phylum Arthropoda; class Insecta; order Hymenoptera; family Ichneumonidae; genus Buathra; species Buathra laborator. Next base: position 19,078,503 of record OW203892.1, read on the forward strand.
GGACATTATCAATATACGATTACTTTTTCATTGGTATATGTTAGTATTAATAAACGTTGCCCGCGTTGCGTATATGTGCGAAGGCAACGTTGCGAAAGAGCGTAGTGGGCGTGCCCCCGGAACGCTCGAGTCCGATGTGGCAACACCGCGACCGTAAATCATGATTAAAATAATAAGTATAATACATATGTACTACATAAGCTCCCGGTATATAGGTGGGTGCGCTAAAGCACTAAAGCGAACGGTCAAATGGCCGGGTTTTGCGCAGCTTCGTTACCCCCCACTGTTTGGATTTCAGCCCCCACCAGCCTGAAAATCCAGCGGGTTCCAGGCAATACGCGGGGAGGGGGAGAGGATCACCTGAAAACGCGCTATATACCTTCCCATGCGTTTGCCAATCTTGGCACTTTGCCTGAAAGAGCATATCGACCGTGCAACGTTGTCACATCAGACGGGATCTTGCGCCCGGTCCTCGCTACTCTTTGAGTTGTATGTACACGGGAACCGAAGTACATGCTACACGATGCCAACGTCGACTACCTCTCGATCCTCCTATTGATCAATCGCGTGTTATAGCTTATTTTATCCCGTGTGTCCTGTGTGTTCGAACTGTACATCCGGTATATAATCGAACGGAACTAAGATATGTAATATATACGTGAATTATATCGATTTCTTAAAATCAAAGGGGCGTATTGAATAAATACAGTATACATATCTTCGGCAGTTAAACTATCGATATTGTCATTTATTATCTACAATATGTTCACATAGGGCAAGACGACGATCCCTCGATGATATCATTGATTGGAATTCTAGTAACTTGATCCAATTTTTATGTATCTAAGTTTCGATTACATTCGTCACGAAACAGCAGCACACAAACTTCGCGCAATAAGCAGTTTTTTTTTCGAGCCCCGAGAAGCTTCCGACCGCTGAATGGAATTTCAACGCGAGCGAGTGAGATAAAAATATACTTTCGTGCGGTCGGTGTCAGAGATCGGTACGCGGTCACAGACTCGTACACGCGTTTTGTAGAAAAAAAAAAAATTGATGGCGTCGATAGTGGGACTTAACTTTTTTCACCGCGCCTGTGTGCGCGAACTTTGTGTGCAAAACGAAGAAAAGAATATCTAGTTGACGACTCGATGGAACGTATCGATGATGGTTTGTAGTACGATGATTTCGTTTATGAGATTTATAAGTTCGCATGGGTTCTCAAATTCGAGTACGTCGTACGAAATCGACGATGTTTCCGTGTGTGCGTAGTTTCGTAGGCCCCAACAGAAACGACTACTAATGGCGCAGCTTTTCGTTTGCATCACGACCGCCATGACGGCTTCGCGAAGTAGTTCCATCCGTACGTTACAAAAGCAATTAAGCCCGTGATTGTCGTGTAATCCGATCAATATATCGTTAAAATTAGACAGGTACTATAGATTCCACTCGAGTACTAGTGTTTCACGTTGGTGTCGTTCGTTTCTTCGTGGTTTCGGTGTTTTGTCATTGCAGGTTAGGTTTCCGCGTAAAACGGGACGCTAACCGAATGACGAGGTTATGTTGTTAACTTCCGTTATCGCGAATATATTTCCGACTGTATAGACGAAATTTTGAAATCTCGGTAAACGACTCAAGTCGATAGATAGAGAAATTCTCGAGGTAACGGGATTTACCTAATATTTATGTATTCGTAACGCAAAATGGGGCGTCGGAAGCCACGAAAATTTATCGGGTTGAGAAAAAAGAAGAGAACCGAGCGCGGGACGCAGCGAGTCAAAGAACGAAATGAAGCTATTAGAATGAAAAAATTGTCCGAAAGTAATATATCGATAGAAGATCGCGACGTCGATACGGAAAGTAGTACGTTTATTGCACATTCCGAAAGTATTATCGAGGAACAGGAAGACGTTGTGGGAATACCGGTTACAGAATTCGTGAACCTGAAAAAGGAATACGCGAATCTGCATAACTGTTCCGGAGGTAATGAACCGAATCGTCCTCTTTTCTTAAATTTGTTTATAAAAAAAAATCTAAATATGCATTGGAATGTTAGTTCTGTCGCTTGAAAAATTCGTTGAATTTCCAACACTTTTTTTTTTTTTTTTTTTTTCTTCATTAATACTGTCGTAAAGTCTTCTCAATGCTTTTCCCTATTGACGTGACTTACTATCCGGTTTGTGACATAATTTACAATGATTATATATAGGAATACGGAAATACGCTGATTGGATTATACAACAAATAACGTTAATTAATATTCAAATTGCAGTGTAATTGTGAATGAGTATATAAAAGCTTTGCATGCGCATTTTTACGGAAGTTTATAGCATTTTTTTGCTCTACGTAGATACGAACTGATGTTACGAGAATCCCGTTTACGATTCCTTCAAAGTTTTACACACCACCCGCATATTTGCCCTACAAAATACATCGAATCGCAAGGGATGTTTCTACCCTTTTTTATATTTTGCACTCGTCCCATTTTTTTCGTCGATCACTTCGAAATTTATTGAATGTTTCTAGTTGATTTAGTTTTTTTCGTTAATCTCAGTGAACAGGATGAAAAAAAACCCATATAATGGACCTGTAACACTATCGTCACTTTTAGCTCCGACTTTACGTCTGCCCTACCTATACACCGTCTACATTCACGTGGTGTGCAAACCTTATCGGGTCACTGTACCCCCTGCGCACACGAGATTGTATATATTCGCTCCCGTAGTGGTAGTAGCAGTAGTAGTAGTACAGGCGACGTTGCCCCACGAGGAACATTAAACTCGAACGAATCTTCGTTCACGTCGGCGAGATAGCAAAATACGTACTCAGTTGACGAATGTGTCCCATCGTTACTCTAAGTAAACTCGACGCGGCGGGGCATTTTCTTCAACGAACCGGGCAGCGACCGCAGCAGCATCGTCGACGACTCCAACAGGAGTGAGAGAGTAACAAGCACACAGGCAACGACGACGAGTCAGTGTAGCATTGAGATCGACTCGGTGGCCGAGTGTAAAATGTGATGACGGTCGCCGCAACGGTGCGTGTGGCGCGCGCGTCACTCCTCGCCCTGCCGACTGCTGCTGTGGTGTATGCCGCTGTTCGTTGTAGCACTCCTCGCAGCGTGACGCGGAGGACGACGAGGGTCCTCGTCGATCGTCCTCGTGTCCCCGAAGGCGCTTTTTTCTGATATCCGTCAATTTCTCAACGCGCAAAATTGAAAATATAAAAAAAAAATTATAAAAATATATAAAAAAAAAAAAACAAGGAAAGATCGAGTTCGCGTGTATGTGGCGCGTGTGAATGTGTGACGTATTTCCGTGATGTGAACGAACCGCGTTTGTTACATACCCGGAGTTATTAATCGACGTAAACGAAAATGTGATCGTACACCGTGGAAGCGAAATCGGACGCGTCGCTGCCGCCTGCGGCAACGTCTTCGGCCCCTACGTTAGCCCCAAGAGGGGCCCTAAAAAGATTGTGTATACCTACGCGTGGGGTACAGCACGAAACAAGAGTTTCTATTGCACCGGGAAGTTGAGACCCGGCTTGTTCGGGCGGCTACGCCGACGGAGCCGCACAGTATTAACCGCGAGGCGGACCGGTGCTGTGCGATGTCAATGCAGCAGCACTCGCAACAGCAGCAACAGCAGGAGTTTTCGGGTTTGTTAACGAAATATTCATAAAAAAAAAAATAAAAAAAAGCTAAACTAAACAACACGTGAATCCCTTGAAACATCGAAATTGCTGTCGAAACAAAACAAAAAAGTGCATCTGACACGTGTGCTCAGTGGTCAGTCACGATAAATTTTGACTTCTCGGTATATACAGCAAATCTAAGATTGCGAAAAAGGATAATAATAATAATAATTATATGCTATTCGAAGTGATTCGCGCGTTAAAATCCATCGACACGTGTCCTCGATTCTCTTAGTGGCAACTGTTTACACGATGTATTATCGCGTTTTTTTTTACGATGTTTTTTTATTTACATAAAAAAAAAGTTTTATTCATCCGAGACTAGGCGCCATCTCTCAATATTGTGGGGCTCGGTGTCGATAGATTATTGATTGGGACTACCATTTTTGGTTGTAATGCTGTTACGCTCGTGTTTTGACAGTGCGAATTTCCATTTTTTTTTTTTTTTTTTTTTCGTGCTCTCGACAGTACCAACATGGAACGAAATGTTTGTTAGCGTTAGTGGTTTGTGATGTCGTGAGAGAAGAAACGCCGCTGAATACACGGAGTCCTCTCATTAACATCCGTCGTCTGTCAGTGCTGCGACGCTACTAAAGCCTCCGCTCGTTCGTGTGTTACGCTAACGCATTTACGTACACATCTAGGGCAACGCGGCACAGCATTGATAATTTTTTTTTTATCCATCCATTCGCCGTATATATCTTTCTCTCCATATATATATATATATATATATTCTGCCGTCAGATAGTGTGATTTTAGTGTGCGATGCCGCCACTGGCGTGAGTTTCTCGGTGAAATCGTTTTCTAGACGACGGTGTGCGTTATTTGCTATCCCAGTGGTGTGCCCTCCTCGCCATATCGCTTCGTCTACCTCGCGCTCTCGTCTCTTTCTCGCTCCGGTCTAATCTCGCGTGCGCGCACATGTATTTTCACCTGTCAGAAAATAGATTTTCCTCTGACCTGTCGTGGCGATCTGCCGCAAAAGAGAAGCCTCTCCTCTCTTTCCGAGCGTCGATGAACGATATCGAGTTTTAATGGCAGGCGCGCTCGGCACGGTGATAAATTCCTCGTAGTCGCGAAACAACGATGTAACGAGAACGCAGAAAAAAAAAAAAAGAAAAAAACCTCGGAAACAGCTGCAACGGGAGGCTTGTTTGTCACGCGCCTCGGTCGTGTTAATTTTTTTTTTTTTTTTAATCTCCGATCGACGAGTAAAAAACGAAAAAAAAAAGAAAACAATTGCACCGTTTGTGTTCCCAAGACGAAGTTACGCTGTTGATGTCTTCTAGGGAGTTTTCTCAAGGCGTTTTGGCTCTCGGTGTTCGAAGAGAGACCTCTCGAGTGTCTCTCGCTCTCTCGGAAGGCCTAACGTCCGTGACAGGGTCCTTGGCCTCTCTCCGATATTTTTTCTTTTTTTTTTTTTATTCCATTAACTCTCTTACTCGCTCGGCTAACTGACGTCACGTCGAACACACGCAAGATGCAACAGTATTCGAGAATTGTGAAATTTTATTCTTCATTCATACGCTCAGTGCTCGATACGAATGTGTTTGTGCGCTTGGAAAGTTTTTTTTTTTTTTTTTTTTTTTTTTTTTTTTTCGCACATCGAAGATTAGTGAATTTTTTTGAGAATTAACGAAAATTTTTCGACGATCGTTCGTGATGGATATGATAAAATTACGGTCCGACGAATACAAGGCCCTTCGTCGTAGAAATGAGGACGGATGAGGGAATTTTGTTATTATTCGATGCGGAAGAGAGGTCGAGGGCCCGTCGATAGACACATGCGGCACTGGATTACCGAGCGAGCGTATCTACTAGGCCGTTACAACCCGCCCCAAAAGTCTCGGTCTCCGTCTGTTCGACGGTACGGCTAGACTACGGAATGCCTGGTGCCCCGTGCAGCTGTGTAGAAAAGAAAAGGAAAAAAAAAAAGCCTCGATGTCACTGCACGACGGCCTGCCGTCGATGCTAACTCTCTCGACGGGATACATAAACTAATAACGAAGACTTTTGTTGAATACGCGATATATATAAAAACATATAAAAATCGTTGGGGGGTGTTTATCCGTCGTGGAAAACAACGAAATTTTATTATAATGGCGTTGCCCCCGGTAGGGAGCACCGTGCTTTTGGCTAAAGACTCGCCGGGGAACGGAGATACGCCCGTCAACGGAGCAGCATGTACGTAGAGCCACAGATACAACACATTGTTAGACACGTACACACGCGCACCTTCGACAAATTATCGTTGTTTGGCGCACCTTTCGCGGTTGATGTCGTCTCGAGTGACGATCGACGAATGCGAGCGATTAGTCGGATTATTTCTTACGATAGATCAGTTATATATGTTTGTATATAGACGATTTGCGCGCACGCCTCTCCGATGAGTGACCGGAGATATCGAAACTTTGCGATACAGTGTTCGGAATCGTTTGAATTATTGAATTCGAGTATCGCGCCTAAACATTTGGCGATATACGATAACCGAATGTCAACTGTGGGAACGCGAGATTATAGATTGCTTTTTATTTGTTTTTGCGTGTTTTTTTGTCTTTTTTTTTTTTTTCGTGATAACCTGTTTTCGTACGCGTAAAAATGTATTTTTGTTTATGCGAAAACTATCCTTATTCGTCTGCAGACCTATTTTCTATAATGAATCGTCGTGTTTTGTCGAGTTCGATAAAAGTTCGATGTAATCGTTGATACGGGTAAATCGATAAAATCGTCGTGCGGATATGGCGGCACGATTATAAATTCGTTACATGTTCGCAATATTATTATTATTTATATTTCACGCTATACATTGTCCCAATTATTTCTGTCCCTCTATCTATCTATCTATACGCCGTCGACAAACCCGTTTGCATTATTAATACGCGCGTTTTTTGAATGTATTGTTGTTCGATCGATCGCGATAGTATTGTGCCACGTGTACGACCTATCGATGGACAAACGGCATAGATGAATTCACGGACAGTCATTTTGAATAAATTGTCTAAACACGAACGACACGTGGATACTATCTAAAAGGCCGATACTTCATACTATTAATGAAATACCCTATTTATTATTTCAATCCTTTAAATTATAATAAAATTTATTGCCTTTTTACGATATTTGATTTACGCGGATCGATAAATCGTTCGATTGTTAATATTCGAAACGATTTCTCGAGATTATTCTCATTATTTTATATATTAATCGATATGTTTCTCATTACTTTATATATTAATGAATATTAATATAATATTAATTATAGTATTGTCGTTTTTCAGGGTCGTTCGACAAGGTAGCGGTAAAACAAGAGCATCCAGATGAAGCGGAAATCCGTGAGTTGGCTGCCAAAATGGTGGAAGCAAACAAAGCGAAAATCGCGGCGACAACACCGAGCGCCTCGCAAAGACCAGCCGGACTGATACCAGGACAACCGAATCTTCCCGGAATACTCGGTTACCTAACGAAACGACCGAACGACAATGTTACACCGAAACCACCGGCGACGGAGGGTAAATTACCATTGGACGACGAAAGCCAACGCGGTCGCTTCGGCTGGATAACGTTCGACAAATGTCACATACCGTATATATACAGAGCCGGCGAAAAATATTGTTCGGTACGAATACTCGAGTCAAAACTTTTGAACAAGTACCTGAGTTATCTACACTCGGATATCTACAGTTGCACGTGTATCAAGAGTTACTATATTACGGAGGCTGAGAGCAAACTTTTCAACGAGATAAACATGAGGCACTGCGAGAGTCAATTCGGAAGAGAACAATTTACCGTTAAAGATCTCGTCGTTAGAGTTGCCGATGCCAAGGAATTCTATACGTTTTTGGACGTTTGTTACACGAAACTAACGGCCGGACAGAACGTAACGTCCTCGTCGTCCGGTCATAAAGTCGAGAAGTGCGGTTTCATACGTATCAATAAGGAATCCGTGGTTCCTTACACGGTAAAGGATAATCTTAAGTACGTTCCGCTGTTTTATTTCGAAGGTGAAACGGACAATCTTAAGCTCAAAGCCGAAAAACTCGAGGGTTGGGATTTGTCGTATTTGAAATTCTGTTGCAAGGTACAGGGTATACGTAACGAATTGTTCGCGAGTGAAACGTGTTCGGTAATAAGTCTCAGTGACATTAAAAGTTACTTTCCACCCGGCACCGGCTTCGAGGATTATTGGCCGAGCAAAGTTATGGACTCGCAATTATTTGTGAGCAGTAAAGGCGGCAATGGTAGCGGTGGATGGACCAAAGCACCACCAACACCACCGGCACCAAAAACACCATCGCAGATGCAAAATAATTCAAGCAAAAATCCATTGAACTCGAGAGTTACGTCGTTGCAGAGTATGATACCGAGAAGCAACAGCGGAAACACGACGATGCAGCAAGTCAATCAACAGAGGCAAACTATCACGACGCATCCCGCTCATCTTTCACCGAATACCGTATCGTCTGTTAGGTCAAACAACAATTCACAATCGATGCTCAATAATGTGCAGACTGCGGTCAACGGATGGTCGGGACTCGTCGGTGGACAACCGACGTTTCAAACGGCGCCTCTCGTTTCGCAACCGAATCCTATAATAAGAATGCAAAATTCATCGCTCAGCATGCATAACGTTAGTATTTTTTACTATATAATCACACATCGCGCGATCGCATAGTTAATTACTTTCATTGTTTCTGCAACTGGCATCGGCTTAACGAGGTTCTGAAAATTATACTCGTTGGAGTCTATTTAACTTTAACGTGAAAGTCCCGCAATTTTAGACAAAACATACGCTTTTATTCTATTTTTATATACCAACAAAAAAATATCGAGTCGCCAATTTCATTCAATTGATAATAATCGTTTTTTGACTAAAAAAAATGTCCAGATCCGATTATAAAAAATTGTTAGAGTAGTTTGACATTGTTGGATGAGTTCCATTTTTTTCTAATATCATTCAAACTTTTTTTTTTTAATACACGAAACTTTTTCTACATTTTTTTATGGTGAATTCTGGAGTTTTTTTTAATACGGTTGAAAACATCATTACGGGCAAATAATTTCATGAGATTAGTGATACGATGTTTCTTTTTAGATGTACAAAATTGAAATCGCTTTTATGCCGGAAATTGCTTACTCTTCTTCAGCTCGTTGTAATAACTTCGTTGGGTTTACGGACATTTTTATTCTCGTTCTTTATTCCAGTATTGTTTATCATCTTTTCAGGATGAGAAACAATGGAAAAGAAAGACAATACTTATTTCGTTTATTCTTTTGTTCCTGAAATTCTAATATTACACGTGACGAGATTCGTCATGTAATTTCTGGAAATTCACATGGCATCTCGTTACGCAGAAAATAGTTATATTTCGAGACTGCAACGAGATAAGAAATATTAGTCATGTGCGACCAAACGATGAAAGATGAAAGGTTTTACGCAAAACATAAAAAATAAAAAATAATTATCGTTTTTTCTTCAACTCGATATCTTTGTGTTTTTCCAGCAAATTCAATCCGCAAACAAGAGCTACCAACAGCAACAGCAGCAACAGTCGCGAAGTAGACCGGGAAGCAGTGGCGCAGCGCCGACACAATATGCATCTGTTTATCCAACAACGACGATTCAAGCCGTACCTCAGGCTGCACCACCACCACTCGTACGATCCACAGTTCATTCGAGTCAACCGAGTCTTGGGTGAGTCATCCCAGTATTTTACTTCTTGGAATTATGCGCAACGAAGTTTCGAGGATTCGCGATAAAAAAAAAAAAAAAAAAAAAAACCAATCAATAGTTTCCGAGAACGACGTGTCCCGGTGATTGCAATTCCGGTTTAGAAACAAAAAGTATTCGCGTTGTATCAAATTTCCTTTCCACATGTCCAGTAGCGGAATCTTACGATCGCAAAAAGAAATTGAAAAAAAAAAAAAATCGCCAATAATTTTTTTTAAATATTACAAAATTGATACAGCAACGCAACATTTTGTACGCAATAAACATTGTTAAACAGTCAATAACTGGGACACTTTACTTGACTACTTTGTAAGAAAACAATCGGCGCAATGAGTATTTTTTTTTTTTATCTTTGTACATACAACGTATGATTTCTGTTGTATAGTTATCCAACCTATGGGAAGGATGACTGGTGAGTTAAAAATTCTAATGAAGTATCAAGCTTTTTGCATATATACATATCACGCATCGATGTAGTAAGCATGCGATCAACCGTTCGTAAAAGTAAAACGCTATTCGTCTTTGTAAACATCAATTTCATCTCTCTTCTCGCTTACAATTAAAGAAAAACAAAAAAGCAAAGCCAAAAAAAAAAAGAAAAATCAAACGTGACGATCTCATCGCTCCTGTTCACGCCTCAAAATCCATCTCATTGCTCAATGGCCGCATCACGATAAGGAAAAAAAAAGAAGCCAAGAAATCTATGCTTACTTTCCTAACAGACAAAACAACCCATTGGCTACGAAGTCAATTGGATCTCTCTTTCCTTTGCAGGGTCGCGTCGACGTATACGACGCCTAGTCTTGCAGCACCGAACGCGGTCAGCGCGAGTACCTATCCTCAAATGTACAATTTGAGTACAGAACATGTTCAAGCGTTGCTTCATCCACCAACGGCGGGTTCGAACCTTTTGTCGAGTCTAAACTTGCAGAGGCATACACCACCGGTAGCCAACTCGTCGCATACGAAGTTTCCACCGGCGTTAATACCCGTCAATGGAAGTTCGAATAGTTCGAGGTACAGATGAAAGACTATTTTTTATTAAGCTTCGTTTTTATTATTTCATTTGTTTTTTCTGACGCATCCGAGAATGAGAGTTAAATGTGACTTTTTGTTTTTCAGGGATTCGAGGGGTCGAAAACAATTGATACCCATCGCCGATTTCACGCTACCAGCTGGACAATCGCAACCCTACGGAATCCAGAAAGCACTTGTCGAAGGCAAAATGGTGCCTTGCATTAACTTCAAAACTTACAACTTCAAAGAGATGTTGTTGATGACACTACCCGATTTTGTATCTCAGTATTTTCCCGCCTGCGACATCAACAGTTGCAGGCACGTTCTCACGGACGTACTTGGCATTGAATTGTACCAAGGAAATAGGTAAGATATTGCATTTTTTTAAGAATTTTCTTAGAAAATTTAGAATTTTCAGAATATTGAAAACAGAATGGAAAATATTTTATTTCGTGCTTTTGGACTCTTAAGGAGGATGCATTGTTACAGTCTCAGCTAAAAGTGTGATTACCAACGAATTTTGAATACTTTCCAATGGGATAATCATCTGAAAAAATTAACGTTATAGAAGGTCTCAAGAAGATTTATTTTGCATAAAGATAATGTCAAAGACTTATTAACAAATTAGTTAAAATAAAAATTATTGAACGAAGCATCCGGTAAGCCAAATTTCTTTTTCGCAGAAAAATAATCCGTTAGTTTTTCCGATTTTTTTTATACATGGAAAGTCTCGAATTTCGGATACGTATTTACAGAAACACAACGCATTACGCTAAAAAAAAATCCGAGCAGTCGATCGAAGATATTCGCAAATACCGATCAGCTTTTTTCAATAATTGGATTTTTGAAAATTAGATGAAATTCGAAAATAATAAGTTAGGTTACCGAATAATTCGTTGAATAATGTATCTCAAACTATTTTTTTAACAACTTTTTATAATTATTAATATTATGCCAAAGTTATTTTCTTAGTACCCTCTGTATGATTGATTTTTTCCGATTTTAATCCGAACGGGAAGTCTTCTTCAAAATTCTCTTCGAATCTCACTTTTGGCTGCGAATATTGTGATACATTTTCCTTAACGTTGTATAAAATGTAATTTACGTGATTTTTTTTTATGTTTCGTTCAACAGGTTGCAGATGAAAATGTTAATGGACGCGGGCAAGTGTTCGTCTTTGAACGAAGAATTGCCGCTAATTCAAGTCAGTAGTATAATGAAATACATGCCACAGATGAAGTACATGTTCAATCGTAACATTGGTATGCCAGCGCCGGCCCATCTGTCCGAAGAGCATCCCGCAAAGAAGCGTCAGCGCACCAGCTAGGATTGGCTACAGCCTTACTGGCCCACCTACGATTATTATCACTCGGCATTTTAAAAGTGTCGAGGCGTCGTCGAGAGAGTGTCGCGCGGGTGAAAAAAAATAGTGACGCGTCTGAAAAACAAAAAAAAATCAGAAAAAAAAAACAAAAAGAACGAAAAATAACCGCCGTCGCGATAATCTTCGATGTTTCGAAAAGGTGGCATAGTGAACAAAAACAAATAATGTTCGAACAGTACGTGCACATGTAAGGCTTACGCTCCGTGACAACAAGCATCCGCGGTATGGATTATCATTAAATACCCGAATGTTCTTCGAAGTATGATTGAGTTTTTGATGAGCGAAAGTAATTCGTGCTAAATATTACTTGGTTTGTATGAAAAGAAACAAAAAAAAAAAAACAAAGAAATAGAAATGAAAACTAAAAAAAAAAACAAGAAAAAATACGAGGGTTTCGGTGAGAATGGGACACCCAACGACAGCCAAATCTTCGAGTCGACTCACGATTGTATCGTTCCCAAAAATTCGCTGGTTCATGTACTGATCATTATCATCATTATTAATATTATTATTTTTATTTCGACAAATGTGAAAACGATTCAATAACATCGCTAAACGTTCTTTTCATCTGATAATTACTTCTTTTTTTTTTTTTTAACCATAAGCCTATTTAAATTGTTTACCGTGCTTCGGGCACATGCGCGTTAAATTTGTTCATCTTTATATTTATATTTTTGTGCTATTCACTGACAGAATCGATCGGAACCGATAAAATTCAGATCGGAAAATTCGTCGTGTCGGACGGCAATGAATAAACGCGGCAAATACAACACTTATTGGAGTGCAAAACGATTTCCAGTGACTATCCAAAGAATTAACGTCAACTTATTTAGATTGAAAAAAAAAAAAATTATAAAAAATAAATAAAAAAAAAAAAAGATCGAAGATGTTTCGGTGACGATAAACGATCGTCGACGATTTCATATCTGACCGGATGATAAAAAAAAATATATTTCACTCATTGGAATTAGATACATCCTAAAGTTCCTAATTATTAGATGCGCGTAAGTATGTGACGAATTGATAAGACGGGATTATCTGCGGTACGGTGAAAACACTCGGCGGACGCTATTAAATCCGAACAAAATGAGGATTTTTTTTTGTTTTTTTTTTTTTTTTTTCACATTTTTTTTTTCTTCCACGAGACTCGATTAACGTTTCTACGCTTGATTTATCATTCCAACGGGAGCGATCCAACGTGGATCCAACGGTTTTTACTATGTAAGAACTTTTCGAAGCAAATTATCTCTAACGACGATTTCATTCATTAGCAAGAACAGTCTGACTGTTCGTTATCTTCCTCGCCTACTGTGATTTTCAAAACAAGTTAAACTAAGTCCGCGAAATGTAAAAAAAAAAAAAAAAAAAAAACAGGAAATTCTCAAAATATAAATAAATCACTGTCGAAGTTGAGGCGAAGGAAGATTGCCAAAACTTATTTATTCCTACGTGAGTGGCACTAATTATTACACGCGTCCGTTTGTCAGCGTAACGAAACTTGTCCCCTGCGATAATTATCATTGGATTCGCATGGGTGGCGAATTTGTTACCAACGGATTTACAGAGAGTACCCACCGAACAAAATGATAAAAAGAACAAACAAAAAAATACAAATATTTCGGGCAGCTCAATGGGTGGTCTTCCTAATCGACCCAAAGTGTGTTTTGAGTACAAAAAAAAAAAAAACAAACTTTGCTGTAGATTAAAAAACGAAAAAACGTTTTTTGTCGCATAGTGAAAAAGATTAAATCACAAAAAACTGAACAAAAGAAAAACAAAACAAACTGATGAAGAATCTCCGCGGGATTGAGATTACTATCCTGCGGAAAAAAATAGACAAATGAGAGAGTGCAATGGGACCGCTCGAGTGTGTATACTGTCGACTGAAGATATGTGTGTCACGTGCGTTAACGACGTTGTAAAAACTAAAAAAAAAAAAAATGAAAAAAAAAAAACGATAAAAGAAAAAAAAGTAATGACTCTAAATGTGTACATGACGAGAAACGTGTATATAAAGAGAATTATAGAAGTAAAATCTAAGACTTATAACAGAAAAAAAAAAACAAACAAACAAACTAAAATGTGTGCAACAAGTTGCACTAATCAAATTTGCATTTGAAAAAAGATAAATCGTGTGCCGCATTGCACACTGAATTCATTTCATTAACTCTGGAAAAAAAAAAAAAAAATCTAAAACGAAAAAAAAAAAAGGAAAAAAAACACGTATACCCCACGGAGCTTTGAGGCACTGCTGAGTCGAGAACAGATTTTTCAAGAGAGTCCCGTGTTTAATTTTTATAGTATAATTCATCGAAATCACGGATCTCTTCGACATAACGCCATACCACTATCGTTCGCCGCTAATTATCCCTCCCGAAAATTCGTTTTATGTTGTATCTCTTGCTTAAAATTTTGCACTCCATCGTGAATTACTTTTTCTACGAAATTACAAATGCATAATGAAAAAAAAAAAGGAACAAAAAGAAAAAATTCATTTCGATAGTCCGTTACGATGGAAATGGTATATTTTATTATTTATAAATAAAACACGAAACAAAAAAAAAAAGCAAATGCTTTATTCAGTGATCGGTGCAACTCGAAAGATTCTATTGCCATTGAAAAGACTATGAAGGACTGGGGTCTTATTGGCTTTGTTAGATATTTATCGTAAAAAAACTATTGTCACGTCTTTTTTACAACTGCAAAAATCACGAGAATCACGAGTGAATGGTAGAACGCGATGCGAGACTCGCTATGGAAATAATCCAAGAAATTGACAAAGAGGGTGCTAATGTCCAAACGCGAATATATCGTATTCGCGTTTTGAAAATTCGTAAGTTCTGAGAATTGTTTATGAACACGTGAGTGAGAGATATCGAGAGATACCGCGATGGAACTTTGTCGGGTTAGTCCTAATTTTATATATTTTGTAGAATTCAACGTGTAAAGTTCCCCCAATGTACAGTTGAAGAAAAAAAAAAAAAAAAAAAATTCTATGAATATATTCGATATTTTTGTAACGTGAATTATGTGAATTGCAAAACACGTTTTGCAGTGAAAATTAATAATCGTTATGATTTAATATATATATATATGTATATATATGTATATATATTACATATGTACATATGTGTATATATACATATATATGATTCTTGGAACTCGGATGAATAGTGCGTTGCGCCCAGTTTTTAAATAGTATTAATATGAAAAGAAAAAATAAAATAAAATAAAACAAAAAAAAAAGAATTTCTCGAATTATTTCTGTGGAAGACTCGATCGAGAACACCGTAATTGTTAGTCTCATTCGACTGTCGGATTATTCAGTTCTGTTATATAAGTGATAAATGTAATTAATGAAAAGAACATGGAAAAAAAAACATCAACAACACGATCAGAAGATTATAGTACCATACACTCTGACAAAGTGTTTTATGTACACGGTGAATCTCAAGAGCGAAGTTCCTCGAGGCACCAGTCCAAAACCTAGAGATGAATTTTAAGTACACTAGAAAATAGATCATTCATTTGTTAAACCACTTGTTATGATAATACGTGTATTATAATTTATCATACTGTCATCTGTAAATATAGCCTGTAAGGATTAATTAGAAGTAATAGATATTTCAAATAAATTCATGATATAACTAAATTAATATACGTATTTTGGTTCATCTTTTACCCAATTCCAAGTTTTATCTCCACGTACCGTATAGAAAAAAAATCCGTTTGCGGAAAAACCACGTTCAATAATTAACGGACAATGGTCACTTCGTAATTTATGATATATACATTAAGTTCAAAAATAATGAGCGTGAAGAGTTGCGAAATTTCAATGAAATTTCAATGGGGATGTGCGCAGACGCTTCCGCGCATAGCTGTTCAACGTTCACCTGTGGATCCTCACTCCATCGCCATCTTAGACGCCAGTAAGCCACATCTTGAAAGCTCTGTATAATTTCCTGCATAACGCTCGATATAAAGAGTTCTCGCGCGAAAAAAGTGTTCCCATCCGTTCCTGATGTCTCCGGGAAGCATTGCAAGTACTATCGAGATCTGTCCTGAGATAATTCAACTCAAATCCCTTAATGACAAATCCCGATCCCGATGTCACTAACCGAGAGGCCGCGGGCCACGTTCGTTGTCCCAATCTCCGTTTGTTTGTTATTTTTTATATAATTAATGATGTCACTGCGCAAATACATCGATCCCGAAGTTCCTTGATAGGTTTAATATTTTGTTTTTTCACCAAATATCGTTTACTTTGATGAAAATGGATCATGAAAAAAACATTTATAACATCTTCGATTCTACGAGACATCGATCGATACGGAGGTGTGCGAAGGTTTTCCACGCATCGTGCGTGACCGCTGCATGGCGAGCCGGCACTCTGTCGCCATGTTGAACGCCGGCTCGCAGCATCTTTGAAATTTCTTATATTTCCGCGCGTACCATTTGATATAACATGTGCCTACGTTACAAATGTATTTCCATCGATTCTCGAAATCTCCCGCAACAGGTGAAAGTGAAATCCAGACCCATTCTTAGGTAATTGCATTGTGTAATTCTTGATGACAAGAACAATGCCAACGAAACGCGTCGCGAGACTTCGCGTCGATGGCTTCGAAATCCGTTTTATTAAATATTCCCAACACTCGCATCAATGTCATCTTGTGAAATTCATTTATTTCTGCGCTTTCATAATTGATTACAACGTTTTGTATGTTGAAATTGATATCATTCGAAACTTCCGGTGGAAAAATTCAATAAACTATCGAGAGTTGTAATATAGTAACCATACGCAGAATGCCGGCGAATAAAATGGCTGTTGAGAGTAGAAAACAACGACAAACTAAAATGGCGCATGTTACGAAATACTCACAATTTTTATCGCCTATTATTTTTATCACACGACTTAAAAATTCAACGCTTATTAACTTATTTCATACAGTCGACTTATCCAATTGTTGTATAACTGGTATATAATGCGTAGCATTCGCCGGCGCTAATACCCGTCAGCCGTCAGCTGTCACTAACCGCCCGCCAGCCGTCCAAAAAATATAGTATAGAGTGTTGCATTAGGCAACATTCCACCTGTTTCACACCTTTCGAGACTTCCCAGAAAATCTGATTGATACTTCGCATAATCGAAATTTGGAAAGTTCAGAATGAACGAAATGAATGGCGGAAAGGGCAACGGCAGAAGGCCGTTGCTAAACCTTTGTACCTCGACGAGCGATGTTATTCCCATGACGATGAAGAGTTTCCGATAAAGATAGAATCTGCAAGTAAACGCAGTAACTCTGCAAGTATTAAGCTGTAATCAGTTGTTTCGGAAATTCCTCCAGTCGCACATCGTGTTGTTATTCTGATATACCTGTTTTTCTCGTCGTTGTACCGTCGACTCTCACTTCCTTCAAGCCATCGCGACGTGGCCCTCTTTTGCATGGCTATGTTTATTGCTGCTAATATAAAGAAGCATATATTGCCCGCTACCGTAATTGCCATAGGAACCCGAAGATAATATCCCCTAACATCCCCTTTAACGAAAAAAATATTATATATACGGAGAAATGTGTGGAATACGATAGAAACGGGTGAATAACAACCTTCTATCCAGCATCCTGTCTGTAATCCCCGTTTTATTATTCCCTTCGGCAGCGATTATTAGCATTGGAATTCCCCACGCGTAAATCGAATGAATCATATATTTTTTTCGCGGCAACTGTTTCGCGCAATCGCGCAGTGTTCTGAACGCACGGCAATGAAACCGGAAAACGGTTATTCTTTTACACGATAGAACGGCAACGATACCTGTGATCGTTAGAACTTACCGGAAGGTCCACCAAATATCAAAGGACATGACATTCAGCCAAAAGAAAGTACTCAGCGACGCGAAGTACTGAGGAATCACTGAAATAATTCATTACATCATTATTGATACGAGAAAGATGTGTACGAATGTGCGAAAGTTATGAATTACAATTGCATAAACGAAGAATGTTATCACGAGAAATACTAACGATACAGGTATCGTGTAGAGAAATAATGGTCGTTTGATAGCTAAGTCTCTGTAGGCAAATTCCATGTTCGTTAACAAGAAAAAGAATGTCTTGCAAACGGACGTTACAGTTCTCGTTCCATCAGTTACGTGCGATTTGAAAGAGTAATCTTTAGCATCGAGTCTGCAGGTCAGACCACTATTTATCGAATCGTTCATGAAGAATGTGGCATTTCCAAAGAAATACATCGAAATGTTGTTGAATGACTTGCAATCCGAATAGCAGACGGTATTTTCCGGATACTAATACCGTGTAACGGGGTATCAAGTCCTTCGGACCGATTTTCTTAAGCCGCGAAAAATCGAGAATTTTTGGGAAAATTGCCTCATTAGTGGGAAAAGAGACATTCCAGTAGCACCTCGCGCCGGGAGGATGGACCGTATCTTGTTTGCAGCATATGGAAACACAGGGTTGGCCGCTGGATACGTTCATTGTCGTCTGTCGCTAAAATTTGTCAGATTTCACAGATATCAACCTACAATGGCGCAAGTATGCTGCGTATTTATTTTACTGTATTCGAAAACGTACCTTTCTTAACTCTTGTTGCGAGTTTTTTCTCATGAAAAGCTTACAACGATCGGCGTTCACAGATTTGTGATATATTTCCCTCTAGTGCCGCGCCTGTAACAATCTTCCGCGATAAAAATCGCTAATTCTGTTTTTCCTCATTCTAAATTTCCATTTTCTGCGGTCGATTGCTATTAGGTTTCTAGTCGGGTGGCGAGCGGACGCGCGTGAGAATCATGGCTAACGAGTGGTACTTAGCGATTATAATTTTTAACTCCAGATTGGGGCTTTAATTATTAAGGATTAATTATTTTTTTAATTACAACTTAGAATTATAGGATTCTTTTCAGATATCAACGAATATGTTATATCTATTTCGTGTTCTACGTTGTTTCTCGATTGACGCTCACGCGACAGCCATTGCAGCGTCGATCGAGCAGCAGAGACATTATGGCGAGCAAAATTGTCATATTCTCACGATGGATATATCCTTAATGAGTATGAGTTGCGATAGTTGCTATACTTAAGGTATGGGAATGGGTATCGCGTCATATCGTGTGACGACTGAGAATCGCCGAGTGAACGCGCAATTTTTACATTTTCCTCTTTTGTTCTTCAGCATTTACAGAGAAAATAGGCACTTCGCGTAATCCTTAAGTATCGTAGCTTTCTTTATGATTCGAATCTCATTTCCAAGAAAAAAACTATCGAACTTTGGGGGTTTTACATTGGCGTATAAAAACGCTGCAGCGCTCGACGTGCGCGAGCTTTTTTCTTTATTAAACTGCTTGGCATAGAGACGCTATATACCGCATCTCTTGATGCGTCGTTCTTTGTGTTTGTCATTTCCGTTTTTCAGCTTAGAGAACGAAGGCTGGCCGCGTAGTTTTTAAATAACGTAGAGTTCTTGCATGATGTATGATTAGTATGAAGGCGGCAGATTCGCAGCGGAAAATATATTTCACGCAAGTTGAATTGCTTATCCCGCAGAGGCGATGGATTAATTATATAGTCATTGCGCTCGGAAATTACCGGTAATTAAAATTAATTTATGGACAACGATTAGATTTTTATCGCTGTTCATCCCTTAGATAGGAAGAATCTATCACTTTTGTGTGATTTTTCGAAAGTTTGTGGAATCTCTGAGCATTTATACAGGTCATCGGAAAAAAAACAATACGACCTTTGCGATGGATTACGTTAACCCATTTACATACACCTGGTGCCCATACCCCCTGTGTACGTGAAGGATTAATGAATACGATCCAAGAAGACAATCGCGCGGAGGAAAATGACGACGTAAATGGAAATCCAAAAAAGTAGATACTGTACAAGGATCGTGAGGATAATTTTGCTCATTAAATTTTCTTATAATTTCAAGTAGTATATAAAGATTGACGTTGATTACTTCCTTGTGCACTGTCCCAAGAGTTTTAGCGAACTCGATTTTAGAGAGTAGGATGAGAAACCGGAGATATATAAAGAGAATTGTTTCAGGTATTTTTAAATTTTGATCGCCAGACGCTATTTTTTTTATTGTATAGATATATAGCTAGGGATAGCTTGGTGCTATTAGGCAGGCAAATATGCCATCGTTAAAAAAACAAGACAATTAAGTAAGCTACATTTTTTATCAGCGAAACTACTGTGTCGGTATTTCGCATAATCTTAAATTCTCTTTATGCTTAATAGGTGTTAAAGTTACGAATATAGACAAACGAGGCTGTACGAGGCTCTTAGCGTCATCTACGGTTGATTCAATTAAGCCAAACTAATTTTTCTCGTTACTTCCTACTGTAGGTAACGATCAGTTTGAGAAAAAACCATTCTTTTGATAGCAATTACCTTGAAAATTTCACGGGGAAAAATACAATTATTTTTTGTCTCGCGTACTTTTAGCTCTATCCGGGAATGTGCTTTCAGTGCCATCCATCGTTCGCCGAAATCCCATTTTACCCTCGAGGCGAATATCGGATTGGTCGGAGAAGATATATTAGCTTTTATACCCCGAAAACACGACGAAGAGTGGCGCCGCCGCATTGACGAACGAACACGAATATCAACGACATTTCACGAAGTTCGCAGTCGTAACGTCGCCATTTTCTCGGGGTAGTCATCGGTACATCGTGTTTTCTTGGCCCCGCAGTGTTTTTTCGGTCAAAGTACCGCGGTAAATCCGTTTTCCCATAAAGCGCGGTTACACCTCAAATGGCTTGCTTGAACACCCTCAAGCAGGAGATCAAAACTCTCGAGTCCGTCTTCCCAAAGAGCCATGAGAGGTTTCAGATAATGTCCGCGAGTGTGGACGAGCTGAGTTGCAGGTTCGTCGGTAAAAATGGAAAGAAGTACGAAATTCACGCCAATATCACAGTAAGTCATATAACTCATTAATTATCTCACGTTATTTTTATTTTATTTTAAACCCGCGTAATCCCTCGAACGCCGTTGACGTAACTCCCGATTTTTGTTATTGCCGAGCTTAACGCGAGGACAAAGAAACAATAACATTCGTGTTGTTATTTGGGTATTTGACAAGGGTCCCCCTTTCGAGATCCGGGACTCACGGTCTCGGCATTCTCTCACAATTCTCACGTGGAAACTCCCGTAAAATCGCGTTAATCGTAGAGTTATTCTCGTCGCAATCGACAATTCTCTCGAATCGTTAAAATTATGAAATTTTTTTTTTCGTTTTTTTTTTTTTTTATGTGAATCGATGTTTAGGGGGTAGAGGTCAATGCGTGCCATAGAGGGTAAGGCCCTCACAATACCCTCCTATCCACCTACTCGCGTATTGAAAAGACTCCAGACAAAGGTCTCGTCTGTTCGGTTCTTTTTTTTTTCATCCGTTTTTTTTTTTTTCAACCGATTTCCCAATCGTTCGAGCTTCGCATATACCGTTACTCGCGTATATCCCGTAAATTCACCAAATATAGGCTTGCAATATATATATACATTAAAATCATCTGGTTTGCAATTGCATTGTGCCAGATTGGCAATTGGCATATGTTATTGGAAATTGGCGTTGTTTCGCGCGGCGTATTATTGTTCTATTGTTTGAGAACCTTGTTTAAACAGGTTTTCAACGCTGCAACCATCATTTCTGTTCTAATCACCTTCCGAAGCCCTCGCTTTCCGAGTTATAATTTTATTCAAAAGAATACACTTTGCAATAATTCTATTCGAAATACACAGATTGTTTCAAACATCGCGGAAAATTAAAAAAATAAAAGTGACAAATGGCAACGAGTTAAAATTCATTTGTAGCTATTGACATTCAACATTTCTCTGACACCACCAGTTTTTGACAGTTTTTATTGACCGATTAATTCGTTTATTAACCTCGCGAATGGCAACAATGGACGGAGTCTCTAGTTTTTCAAACATTGAAGCATTGTTCCCATGCGATTGGCAAACAATTCGTTTGCGCGTCAGTGAGTCATTGGCACTACAAAGCCACGGACAATCGAGACAATTGAGTCTTCGTGTTTCTAGTTGCGGCGCAAACATTTCTTGCGCAGGAAGTATATTTTTTCTCTCGTAACTTCAACTGTAAATAATTTCAACGTTTTTTAATGTCTTTTACTATAATACTTCCATTCTACGCACATTTTAATTTTTTTCTACAAATTTGGTGTCGAACTTTAAACTTGTCTATGCGGTGCGATTATTGAGTTGGAAAAATGTGTGCGTTAATTTTTTAGGAAACTTATCCTTCCACACCGCCGGTATGGTTCGCCGAATCGGAGGAGACGAGTGTCACAAACGCAGTTCAAATTTTGAGCAATACAACGGGACGCGACAATCACGTTATAAATCAGGTGGGAATATTGTTGAAAGAGTTGTGTCGGCTTCACTCGTTGCCAGAGCCGCCGGATGTGGAGAGACTAAGAACGGCGCTGGATCCACTGCGTCTCGGGGACGCGGCGCCGATGGTAGCGCAGAGAATGGAAGCGGAAGATACGGAAGATTTTGACGATGACGAGGAGAGTGAGACTGAGGATGACCTACACTTGGATATGGATGAAGGCGAAGCCAATGCCAAGAGTAAGGTAATGGAGACAAAACGAGTATTTCAATAATAAAAAAAAAAAAAAAAAAAAGCAAACGCTGATTAGTTTTTCAAAGTTTTGCATTGCATTTAATATTCGATGTATTTGTATTACACGTTTATTATTCATTGTAGTAGCGATTAATAATATAGTTGGATAACGTAGCGGAGTTCATTATATTTTCAATTTGTGTCCATTATAATATTAAATGAATAGCTAATTTCTCATCCAATATGCAATGAAAATTGTCTGTGCATCTTAAATCCTTAATATTTCATATATTTTTGTTTGTATTTTATACTATAAGTTTTATATAACTGTATAACAATTTATCAATTTTTTTAGTTTTTCATATTATGAAATTTTCATTTTTTTCGCGTTTTTTCGAATATTATTATATTTTTAAGTTACAATTGTGATTCAAATTTTTTATTCATAGATTATTAAGTTCGTGAATTTACTGTGTTACATTGCATGGACTCCTTTCAAATCCGTATGCGTTTACACTCGTTATTATTCTCACGATCATTTTTTTTTTCTATTGCAAGGCCGACGAAATGGCTCTGGAGCACCTAGCGA
Source organism: Buathra laborator (assembly GCA_934046635.1). NCBI lineage: Eukaryota > Metazoa > Arthropoda > Insecta > Hymenoptera > Ichneumonidae > Buathra > Buathra laborator. The sequence goes on from OW203892.1 coordinate 19,101,522, forward strand.
CGTTAGAAAGGCTGAGACAAAATCAGCGACAGGATTATCTTCGAGGATCTGTATCGGGAAGCGTACAAGCGACGGACAGGCTGATGAAGGAATTACGCGATATATACAGAAGCGATAGCTTTAAAAAAGGTGCGATGAAAGGTTCTAAAAAAGAAAAAAAAAAAAAAACGATTTGCAACGAACCAATGAAAAATAAAAATTTCGTTCATCAGGAATGTACAACATAGAGCTAGTGAACGACAGTTTGTACGAATGGAACATCAGGTTAATGTGCGTCGATCCCGATTCGCCGCTTCACAAAGATCTCGTACTTCTCAAAGAGAAAGAAGGCAAAGACAGTATTCTTCTCAACATGATGTTCAAGGTGAGTCAATCGACTGTTATTTCGTTATTTTTCATGTGTTTAAATCCGCTCCGGTGTCGGGGAAAAAAAAAAAAAAAAATGTAACTTTTTTCTTTCGTAATTCAGGAATCGTATCCCTACGAACCACCCTTCGTTCGAGTTGTGCATCCAATAATATCAGGAGGATACGTACTCGTCGGCGGGGCGATTTGTATGGAGTTGCTAACAAAGCAAGGATGGAGCTCAGCTTACACCGTCGAGGCAGTGATAATGCAGATATCGGCCACATTGGTAAAGGGAAAGGCGCGTATACAGTTTCAGGGCACAGCTGGAGGTGGCAAAGTTTGCGGTGGACAAGGACAGTACAGTCTCGCGCGCGCACAACAGTCATTCAAATCGCTAGTGCAAATACACGAGAAGAATGGCAAGTGGTGTTTCATTGTAACCAACGATATTCGTTTTACGAAACTCGAATTGCCGAGAAATTAATAATTTATTATTCTATTCGGCTTCGAGAGAAAAATAATGAATTCCATACTAATGGGTACTTTTCTCTTTTACCTTCGCAGGTTGGTTCACACCACCGAAGGAGGATGGCTAATGAACAACCGAGCAAAGTGAAGAACGAAAAAAAAAAATAATGAAAAACAACAAAAGTAAAAAAGAAAGAAAAAAAAAAAAAACAAAAAATATGACGCGTGCTTACAGCTGAGACTTTAAATACGGTGTGTGCCCAACAAATAATTGTTACGATAATGATTTGATACACAGAAAACACAACATTAACTAGGTAACTTAAGGATACTGAATTTAATCTTACGCATAATTCCTTTTTGAATCGCTAAAAAAGGCTGCCGCGCAAAAAGAAAAAAGAAAAGAAAAAAGAAAAAAAAAAGAAAAAACAGTGAAGTGTTCGAGGAGAGTTGGATGGGATTACGTAAACGTGCGTTAGAGGTACACGAGCAATCGACCGATTTAGATCAGGAAAAAAACTAAGTGGACGACTGAGAGAGTTATAGAAACGGGAGAGTGAGATATCGCGGGTAAATCTCGCGATCATCTCGGGAGCTGGAATAGGCTTTTTTTTTGTTCCGTTCGGAAGTTACCCAAGTATTGCCTGTATTCCAATTTTGACGTACCAAAGTCCCGCGTGCGTCGAAAAAGAAAGAAAAAAAAAAAAAAAAAACTAATATCACGTGTATATATACGTACGAGAAACGTGTTTGTCACAGTAGTAGGTTGTACTTTATTCTATCGTTTAAAAGATAAAAAAAATCTTCGTTTGTTATTATTATCTATTATCTATTATTATTATTTTTTTCTTTGCATCCATTAGAAGAAAAAAAAATCTCGCGATCACACGAATCGTGCTTCCCACTTCATTATTATCGGGGGATGCAGTACGCAACGATCGGCGATTCGGCGATCTAGTTAATTCCGTTCGAAAAAGAAAAAATAAAATTGAAACTTTTTTTTTATTTTTTTTATTACTTTATTTTAAGCGTTCGGTCGTTCGGTCAACTCATCCCATCGGCGAGACAGAGAATGCGTTGATTTTTACGGAACGTTATATGAATATCCGAATACGAATGAAATATCCGATGACTATGTAACTTTTCAAAGTTGCCGAATAATTGATTTATCTGTCGGTTACTTTTACGCAACGTTTCGTAAATCATCGCGTACCGCTCGCCGGATCCTTATTAGAATTAAGTAATTGATCTATTTTTCTTCTGTTTCCCCAACCGATACGTGCGAACCAACCAAAACGTTTGGACGGCGAGAATCGCACGTTTGTAGGAAATAAAAGAAAAAAAAAAAAAAAAATAACTCACTTAGAGAGCGACGCGAGTGACTGGCATGTGAGTGCGTGTGCGAGTGTGCGAATTGATGACGATTGTTGGTGAGATTTTTTTTTTGCTCTTCGAAGTTGATGCGGGATGCGTGGCGGCCGATGACAATTAACTTTCCGCGAGGAAGACGCGAGCGCGCGTATGCGCGTTAACGCGTATCGCCGGAAGTTTATATCCCCAACCCCTCCTCCCCCGCGACCGAAGATAAACAAGAAGAATGCGCGACAGGGGGCCCGAGTGTTTGTGAACGACGAGTGCGGCGAGAAAAAATTTTATCATGAAAAATTACGCGATTAATTTCTTTTCTTCTCATCGTTTATTTCGTTTGTCTATTTTTTTTTATTTTATTTTTTTCGTTATTTTAATCGCAACAGGCAAAGAGAGAGCGCTTGGGACGAGTGTCGAGAGTAAACGGAGAGCCGTAGATTTTTTATAGTAGTAAGCAATATTTTTTTACGTCTGTCGACGGGAAAATGCACATTTTCCACGAGAATAGAGGCGATTCGATGAACGAAAAAGGAGTTATAAAGTAGTAGTGACAATGTAAAGATGGGGGATTAACGGTGGGGAAAGAAGTTTCGTCTATAGTTGTCGTTACTGTATACGAGATATAGTGCAATTAGATATCGATAATTTGTGTTTCGATAGTGTGCGTAAGGTATGATGAATTGTAACACGGACAACGTCCCGAAATCGTTCTCTTTTTAAAATGAAAACAAAAAAAAAAAAACAAAAAACAAAAAAAATGAAAATAATAACGATATTGATGAATGAAGATAATTGAAGAAGAAGAAAAACAAAAGCCTTGCCAAAGCTCATCGTTGTTCGCATCATTACTCGAGTTATCTGTAACTTCAATGTATCGCGTGCATTCCTCTTAATTTAAATACGGATGGAAGCATTAAACTGTTATAGATGTACATATAAATATATATCTTCGTACTCCGTCTTTATTCGTTTTCCGCGTATTACATGACCGAAAATTTATCGAATTGAAGAGAGGCGATGAAAATCTCAAAATTTTCGCAACTCTTCATTCGTATTTTTTTTTTTTCCAACGTTCCTGCTGTGAAGATTTGTATGATTAATCGGCTCTCTCTAATTTGCGCATTTTTCAGGTTTACGAACACTGTCGAGCTAAGTTTTTGGTGAAAAAAAAAAGAAAAAAAGAAAAAAAAACATAACTTAATACGCACGAAACGACATTATGTGTAACGACTGACTCGATGAGAAAAATTCACGTGTATCGTGTAACTGTGGCAAAGAAAACACAAATAATAACTCCCATTTCTTTTGTATGGTGCTCTTGATGATTTCATTATCCCGACGACGATGACGAATTCTGCGCTGCAGATTTTAAAGAAAAAAAAAAAAAAAAAAAAAACAGGACGGTTCGCCGAGACACGAGAAAACTGACGCGAACGTAACGAAATGGCAGAGCGGGAAATAAGAAACAAAAAAATTACATTGACGCACGCGCCTTACCGATTGGATGTTTGTAAAAATAGAATAATAGCCGCGCTATAGTCAGGTTGCAGCGTCGACAAAAAATTCCGTATCTCAAGATTCTTCCGTGAAAATGCATTTTTGTTTCTTTTGCGTGCAATTATCGATCCAATGTTCATTCCCGTTTCGCAAGTATCACGATCCTCGACTGGATGCCTGTAGTTTTCCAACCCCTCCTTTCACTTTTCGCAAACTTGCAGACGCAGGTTGTTTCAGTCTGCAACAGATTATTTTTATTTCGAAAAGTTTTGAAGTAATGAAATCGAAAGCACGCGAAGAAAAATTAAAAAAAAAAAAAAAAAAACGAAATCTGACAAATTACTTTAGTGTTTGCGATATTTTGTTCGATACATCTTTAACAAAGTTTCCGTTTTTATTCCCGAGAGGCCAACCGTTTACTTTCGTTGAAAGAAAAAATGGTCGAAAATTTCTTGCAAATCAAAGATATCACGATTTTTGCCGGGTAGTTTATCATATCGTTGAATGATCCACCAATGATTTATCGCTCGTAAGACGTAAATCGTCGATGCTGCATAAGTTTAGAACAACGTCGATTTTTCAACGATAACGTTCTATATACTAACGTTGTTTATTTAATGCGAAAAAAACGCGATTTACGTACGTCATATGTTTTTCTTTTACCCATTGCCATTTTTTGTTCCTTCTCCTTCCTCTCTGTTTCTTCGCCTTTTCTCGTTTAAACCTTTGCACACAACATTTTTTTTCATATTAAATTATGTTAATTATTATTTACGCTATTGACAGTAAGAATAAACATAACAAAAAAATAATAGAATGAATTTTATCGGTTATCGCGAATCCTTCGAAGTCCATGGGAACTTTACTCGTGAGATCGATCTCTGTGCCTCGAATTTCGAAGTTTCTTGAAATACCGAGCTTCATGAAGGAGGGTTTCATCACCGCAGCCATAGGAACGCATTCGCTGAAATTCGCATCTAATATAGCCTCGGTATACGCGTATATGGATCGTATATAGTTGTGCCCACACACGGCATGCATACTGATTTTCCCTCGAGGCAAAACCGACAGCTCCGGAAAACGTATTTGCGACGTATAGCGCCACCGCGCAAATATACTATAACTATGTACATTATACGAGTCGAGACAACATTGACAAATAACTGCTATATTGCCGTCCCTCCCGAAGGCTTTGAGTCTCTCAGATTGCGCGATATCGGAAGTTGTCCGGAACTACAGACGGAGGCGTATCCAAATATCATTGACTTTGTTTTCAAACTTCTGGTTCTAATTTTACAGCTTCCTTGATCGATTTCTTGGCGTAATTATGATTTTAACAAAATATATTCATTTGCGCGGCATAGTCGCTCGCTAAACGTTTCATTACCTAACAAGGCCTACTATGGGAATGAAAATATTCAACTATTTTTCAATTTTTTTCACAAGTTTCGGCAAATTTCATAAATCATATTTTCAATCATTCCAATGATAAAAAATTATTATAATAATGGTGGGGACAAGATTTTCTAAAAATAAATAATACTTCGATGGATCGATCGAATAGATCGATATATTTGAAAAATTATATACACAAAAAAAATCTTCATATTTGCTTGCTGTGGCTCTCGTGTATTTCGTTGCATAAACTTCGCTCGGGGATGATAAAAACTTTCCTTTCCTTTTTACTTTTCAATATAAGAAAAAAAAAAGAACTTGTTCACCGAGAGAATTTCATAACGAATAAAGTGATCCACCGAGCCGAAGTCTGTACGACGAAAGACAAGATGGTTTCGGTGTTTCACAAATGAAATTTTTGTATCGTGTAGATATCATTGGGGTTCACTTTTGAGTATCAATGTTGAATCAGCTTTTGCGGGATGGATGATACGAAAAAGGGCGTGGATAGTGCTGGTATAGATAGACATATCGTTGCGAGAGCTGACAGTAGAAAGCGCTATAATACTTGGAAAGGTCCAAGAAAATTGCGGCCATTCGTCGAGGATCCATAAACTTTATTTTATTTATTTTTCAACTTCAACACGGAAAAGGGGTCGAATCTATCTGTAAGAAACAATTTACGACACGCGGTGACCAGTTTCCTTTTTACATTGCCAAAAAGTACCGTTACAACTTTCGCGTGGGACGGTAACGCGACGGAGTGTCGTACGATGATCGAATTTAAATCTCTTATTTCCGAGCACTGAAAAATTCAGAGATTCATACAGTGACTTCGTAAGTAAGTATGCCGAGGTTCGTTGTTCCGTGGTCAAGGGGAGAGCGTGGAATGGGAGACGATCGAGTTTGTTCGGCCAAGTAGTTACGTCCATGCGTGGTCGGACAACAGTGATACGTACTATCGAGTTTAGTCGGCCAAGTGGTGGGATTCAATCTCGGTCAGCCAGTAGTGATGATCAACGGCCACCAGGCTATTGTCGGACGACAGGCGGCCGCGACCCCAGTGGAGACAGATGGCCAGTAGTAATGGTCAATGATTGTCAGACATTCCACGCAGCCGGCTCGCGTGTCCCCGGACAATTGAAAAAAAAAAAAAAAAAAAACTATAACTGACTAATCGATACTTCAATATTTCCGGTCCGTTTCTGTTTTATAGTATGTACCTATCTACAAATTAGAGTTTATTATTCGACCACTCATTCTATCGGAATGTCATCGATATCATTAATCGATAACGAATATTCCAGGAAATCTCAATTAGCGAATGTTCGAGGACAGATCATCGTAAAGCTTCGATATTCAATGAGTAAAAATACATTTGCATATATCGTTTTCTCGAAGCGCCTGCCTGTTCAGTTTCAATTGGCATCGTTCATTCGACGGTAACTTTGAGGTTTTGCGAACTGAAGCGTCACTCATCAATGCGCTCTCTCTGCGATATCTCGCAACGCTTTGAATCGTCGTTGCGTAGTATATTTACCTGAAGTCGATGAAGTCCCGATGGACACACGTCATACGATAGTCCGCATCGATGAGAGGGCTATTGATTGAAATCAAAGTCTAAAAGCTGAAGCGGGTTGCTTGATAGTCTTTCGATAGGCGTGCTTTATATGCACGCCTATATGCGAGGTCGTTTTAGTATGGTGTACGTGTCTGGTATAGAGAACTTTGCAAATTATTGGACAGCGCCAGCTATGTAGTCGCGAAGCTTCTATCTCGGGACTTCGAAACACGCTTGCGTAACAAGATCCAAACTGGTCTCTCTATGAGCTGCACTCGGCTGGCGATGATGCTTCCACGAAGCTTTCGTTGTCCGTGATGAGAGAAGTCTGTCGACCGAACCGTTATATCGCAACAAAGCTGCTCGGACCCACTGATGATCCTTTATAGAAGAGTTAACGAAGAACAAATTGGTCATCAGGGACTACGGAAATTTTGTTAGCGGTGATCCGCACTACGCAGATTTTCCAATGAAAACATTTCTATGCTCATTATCCGTTTTACTTTCCCGCGTAACGATATTTACGGAAATAATCCGAAATCTTAGTGACTGTGGAAAAAGTGCGTAAAAACAATCGTAAGACAAAAATTTACATTTTTTTTTTACTTAATATTTTGGATAACTCACGGGAATTTTCATCTGAACCAAAAAGGATTAAAATTTTTTTCTTTCGGTTTTGCGAATTCCTGTGTCAGAAATATTCATTTTGTAGGCTATCAAGTTCGATCGAATTTTAAGCGTCAACTGAATTTTGTCGTAAAAAGCGTTACATTCAATTTAATTATCTTTTTAATCAAATTTCGTCGTATAGTTTGTGTAACAAATTGTTGGAACATCGGTTGGTTCTCTGTGGTGAAATAGCGCTCGCGTCTTCGATAAGTGCACGTTGTAGGAGAATGCATGTGCGGCTAGAGACTATATCGGTGGGGGGTGGGTGGGTCGGCACACGAACGTTCGCGTCATGTGCACGCCGGTGGCTAGCGAACCATCAACAGGTGCTGTCAGTCGGTTGTTTCGCTTAATCGGTACCCATTCTACACGGGACTTCTAAGCTCCGCCCAGCAATTCGCAATCTCGGAGGATTTATCGTCCTCTATACCGGAGCACCGTATGCGTGCCTTCGTTCTGCAAACTATGCAGACCCGGAGTGACATAGTTTCTTTTTTACATTTAAGAACTCTTCAATTATGTATGCGCTGCAAATGAAATATTTTCCCAAATCTATACTTATAATACTTTACAGTTTGCTTTTATACGGCAAAAATTGATATTTACGCGAAAAAAAATAACATCATTTTCTTTTTTTTTAATTCTAAGGAGTAATTTTCCAGGTTTCACCATAACTCGTGTCAATATTTAATAACGTGGAAATTCATATTGATATTGATAACTTTGTTTTTGGTTGTATTTGCTGGACATTTTTCATTCGAAACTTCGTAGCATTAAGTTTGAACAATTTAAATGAGTGGGGAGGTCTGCGTACACTGAGACTCCGCGATCCGGTGAGCAGTAAAACTCTTCAGCTCGAGCTGTTTCAAGGGTTTCGACGTTGTGACATCCAACACTATCAGTATCGAGAGGAGACAGGGGAGAGGGTAAGGTGAAGTCGTAGGGGCTTTCTTGCACAGTAATGGAGCGTCCTTAATGGAACGGTTTCGACGGTAGCCACGAAGTTGGTCTGTGGATTCTGAACGTTTATGTAGACGACGAGAGAGAGTCCGAGAGGTGAGTTTCGTAGACCGAACCGCGACGGAAGAACGGGGAAGCAACCAAGGAAGTAGAAATAGAAGGAGACGGAAGAGGCGTTGGGTGGTGCATTGCACGGGCGGAGTTTCTTGGAATACAAATACAACTTGCCGACTCGGCGGCAACGACGGAATTTGGATAAGTACTGGATGTCTAACCGGAAGAGAACTCGAACGAGACGTGTCGGCCAAGCGGTGAACTGAGCGAAATCGAACAACCGATTGAACGAAATGAACAATCTGAAGAGAAATACGGAAACCGAGAAATCGCTATTGCATCATTGTCCACATTACAGCATCGAAATAAATTTTCAAAATGAATAATTTCGAAAATAAAATAAAAAATCGTTGTGTCGTCAAATGACGAACAAAGAATCATATCGTCTTTGTTTATTAGTGGATTAAGTCCAAAGTTTCACACAATGTCATTAAGCCAGTTCTTGGAACAATAGTTGTGAAATTCCGAGGGATGGGGACAGAGCTTTCACGTCACTTTGAAGGGCCAACGATTGCACCGGCTTACTCCCTACAAATAAGGGGATTGCGAGTAGTCCATTGTCTGGCACCGCAACAACTTCATCTCTCTCTGCATCCGGCTATCCTTCCCGGAATCGGGACTTCCTTCCAGCAGCAGCAAGTCCGCGAGTCCTTGTCTCGAGGTGCTCTGCCGAATTCACTTGCCGGCTTTCGTGAAACCCAACCGAAGCAAGGCATGGCTCACTAGAATAAACGATGAAACTGAGGACTCAAGGCACTGCGGGAGTGTGTTCTCGTATACACAAACGATGGAGTTGCGAAGACAAGGAGGTCGAGGGATCGCAAGTTGTTTGGCTTCCATTTTCCGCTGGTGTGTACGCTACGGGCCATTCCGTGATTGAATCCAACGAAAACTGTAGTGTTACCCAAGACCAGTGGTATGTACCAGTGGCGATGCAGACGTTACGATTAATTTGGAATACTTTTAATTGCGAGAGGGGTAGAGTATGAGGGGTGAGGGTACGTTGAACTAACGAGCGTGAATCGTGGCTGAACATAATTTGCTCCCTAATTAGGCGAACGAGCCTCGGGGCCACTTGGGCGTTCACCAAAGATCTCTCTCGCGCTTACCAACCAGAATTGTATACGTCTGTAGTCTTCGGCGAGTCGTGCCACTGCCACTGCCCCTCGGCTTACCTACACACAACCATAGAGCGATAACCGAGATGAGAGTTATGCATTTTCGTTGGGGTGGTTTGTGCCCTGTGGAAATTAGCCGACAATCGCAACACTGGATGTTTTGTGAGAGCTCCGGATTTGTTCGAGAAATAAGACGTATAATTACATCCGTAGATATTGGGCGTGCGAATAAAACCATTTTTTAGAATGAAAGGGATAATATTTTACGACTAATTCGATTTTTTTTTTCAATTTATAGTGAATAAACGATAATTTATATCATTGAAACAAAAAGTGGAAATTAATAGATAAATTTACTCTTTTGTTAATTTCCGACTGCTCGTGGGGTGAAAAAACGGGAAGTAAAAGTTTCATTGTGATCAGCTGATCGAGGCGATTTTCTTTGTGCGCTATGTTTTCGAAAACGGTAAAAGATGACCTCGTGGAATTTGGCAAGTCGATACTTTAATCGATGATAAATGTCTTTTTTCGAAAATACCTAAGATTAAGTATGAATTCATAAAAACCTTTTCATAAAACAGCTCCATATCGAAATGAAACATCGATTTCGATTTGAATGGATGAACTAAAAACAATTTTACCAAAATTGATAACAATTATTCGCATATTATAATCTGGAGTTTTATTCGTCATGGAACGTCGTAATTTCCCGACTATAATCTACGAATAACAATTTGTTATTTCCCATTTTTTGTGTTAACATAATTGGTTTATAATACTCCTTTGGCAGTCGGAAGTTATTAATTTTAGTAAAAATTCTTTTTTCGTCTTCTTTCTCTGATGGTTTTTCGCGCTAAGTAATTCATTTTATCGGAATAACAAGCGGAAGTGGAGATCGATTTAGATTCTTTTCTCCATTTATTCGAACATCCGCAAAGACGATGAGTAGAAGCCATCGAGCGTCACTGAAAGGCAGGGAGGTTTAAGCTAGGTTACGCAAACCGATTGGGAATGGATGAAAGCCAGATTGCGAGAGAAAATAAAAAAAAAAAACGAAAAAAAAACTGGATCAATGTAACGAGATTCGAAGAAAGCGAGTAAGGATATCGTGGCATTGGACTCTCCTTCTCGTTACACGCTGCTTCGATTCTACCGACGACCGACGCTACCCATATTCCACCGAGTAAGCTACATCGTATAGCACTTCACTCTGCAGATAAATGAAGAACGAACGAAAATGTGAGCTGAAGATCGAAAAAAAAAAAAAAAACGAATAAGACTCTTTCGAAAATTATCGAAGCTTTTCGTCTTTTCCATCTCCTTCGAAAGATATATTTTAGTGAGAAAACTTGAGGTATTCTCGTGCGAAAAGTTGCGCCGAGAAGGGTTTTCTACTGTGCTGTGCAGTGTACAATGTATAAGGTAAAGCTGAGCGTAGATGGTAAAAGCTCGACGATAATGACGAGAAACTGCTCGTATCCTCAATCCAGAGGAAAAGGATGATCGACGCGAGAATACCTTGGCGTATTTTTTTTGTTCATCTCTTTTACTTCTATCCTATTCTCGTATATCGTTGCCTCGGTTGAACCTCAGGAAGAGGCAGAGGGGAGAAATGACGGCGAGAGAACGGTAGGGGAACGTTGGTCAAGCGAACTTTTATGGGATTCCTCAGCTCTTTCCTTCACGGGTCAAGAACGTCACGATTCCTTGGCTCTTGTTCGTTCTACTCGTAGTTCTAGCGTGCGAACTCGAATAGATGCTGCTCCCAGGGTTCTCGGTGTGTGATAAACTTCGTGATAAAGGGACCGAAGTGAAGGAACGAGCGGGGAGGGAAAACGAGGACGAGAAAGGCTAACTGGCTCGACCGTGCAAGAAATAAGCAATCCTCTCGACAATGGTGATGCGACCGGCGGTACCCGCCACGGAATGTACTTCCCACTACTGCTGCTGCGGGTACTCTTGGGCTAAGGGGTGAAGGCGGCAGGTTAGCAAGCCACGCGGCTTCAGAATCCGCTGCACCAACCCTCGCCATTCGCTTCCACTCACACACGTCGACTCGCATCCTCTCCCTTGCTGCTGTGTGTAGTTCCCAACGAATTACTGGCCTATATTCGACGCGGCAATAAAGCCCGCCGCAATTTTCTTCCCATGCTACGAAGTTCGATACGGGAGCATCCGAACGCCGGGAGCGACCAAGCACCGTTTCATTGGGACCGATTCGTCGAGAGACTGCGAGCTTCTCTTGTACGCGATGCGAGAGGGATTTCAGTGCGATAGACGGATGGAGAGATATCAAGAGATAGAAGGAAAAATGAGGTCGCGCTATGAAAATATATATACTTTCGAGGTATTAATCCGTTTAACAGGTATCCCAAAGAAAATTATTTGTTTTTGCTACATATATAGATATATATGTTTTAATATTTTGCAAGCTTTTCAAAAATATTTCTTTGCTTGTATATCGTACAACTCATTAATGATAATATTGATGTAAAGTACCAATTAGTCGAAAGTTGTTTTCGATATGCGCGATTAAAGAGTTGAGAAATTTCATTTTCCGATATCGTTTCGAAGGTATATGCGGATAAAAAAAAAAAAAAAAAATTTCAACGATGTCGCAAAGCAAGCGAATATGCTTTGTAAAGCTTCAACGTACGACGTAATATACGGTTTCTCGCGCCTAGCCGACTGAATGGAATATGACATTCGTAGCTTGAGTCACGTTCGCGTTCTGGATGCGGCGCTGTATTAAAGCGGGCAATATCATTGAAAGCCCAATTTTACATATAGATCGGCAACGCTCTTACGCGTGCCAGAATCGAACGACGAGTGATTGAAAGCTCGCGGATTTTTGTGGAATGCTCGCCAAGAAGAAAAATGTGAATGGAGGCAATAAATGTGGGACGTTATTTTATTTTTTTTTAAATCGTAAATTTGAATATTTTACATGAGTAGCGAAATACGAAAATAAACTTTACCAATAACTTGAAAACGACTGCTAGACAATGAGAAATATATAGAAAAAAAAGCTTCTTCAGGACGCAGAAGGAACGGTCTATTGACGTTTATTTTAGAAATCTGCGGTGAGTGTTCAAAAGAAAAATAGATCGAAGCAACCCAAATACGATATGACTCAATGAATATACGAGAGGTTTACACACATTTGCAAAATCGACTCTATACAAGGCGTAGTCGAATAGAAAAATGTGTTTCCCAATGATTGGCAAACGATTACGATAATCAATGTTCAAGTTTGGAAAATCGAACGACTCTTTGCATGAATAGTTCAATACGAAACGAAATTCTCGAATAACTTGCAAAACGATTACGATGACGACGCGAAATATGCAAGAAAAAAAATCGTGTCTATCCACATTGACTTCGTGAATAAAGGTCGAACTATAGATATATGTAATGCGAAGAGCGCGTCGCTTAATCGAGTCGACCCGATTGCAAGTTCGCGTACGCGGCAAGAAATTCGCGGAAAATCGTCACATCGGGTTACGCGGCAAAGCGTTCGGGTGAAATTACTTAAGCACATCCATGTGGGTGACACGTTTATCACGTATGAAATCCGTAGATGAACGAGTTAAAGTTCGATTAACGCCGAATTGTGTTAGTATACGTTTAAGTATATATAATGTAGCTTTACGTAGTGGGAAGATATAGAGAGAAGAGGGTTTCTTCTGGTTCGATGTAGTATTTCCGTCACACAAATGAGGCCAAAGTCGCCGCTAAAGCTCGAGGCACCCTTTCACGATTAGGGAAGCGTAGCGGTCGTACAGTCCGTAGAGAAAGAGGGAGGCGGAGAGGGTTGAACGCGGGTAAATTCTCATACGAAATTTCCACGGGGTAAAGGGAGGCAGAGAGTCCGGCAAGCGTTTTAATGAGAAAGTATAAGAACGTGGTTGCCGAAATTCGTCCCTTTTCGAGACTCCTCTCGTGTTCACCGCAATGTTTCACGACCGAAAAAAGTGTCTCTCGCGTTTTTCCCTCTCCTTCGTACCATATCTTTCTTTATGATCCCGTGAGAATTATTACGGGATCTGTGAGACTCGTCCCCCCGATATAATTCTCGACGACAGACGAAAAAAAAAATAAAAATGTCGCTGGAAACACGTTGATCCTGACGAGGGACAGCAAGCGAACACTGTTATATATATTTCTCTTGCGCAATATTAAAATAACTCGCGAGCCAATGTAGTAAAGCTTCTCGCTCTGGCCGAGACGACAAAAAAAAAAAAGGAAAAAAGAAAAGAAAAACTCACAAGCGTACGAGATTTCAAGGTAAAAGAAAAGAACGGAAAAGTTACGGAAGAGAAAGAAAAGTACTAAGAGAGCGAGAACGGATTTCCGGTAAAAAAAATTTTCCCGTACCCGCGCGCGCGTGGCGTATCCGATTTTTAATAAAGGCAACTGAGAGCGCGTTCGTTGAATAAAAATAGAAGAAAGGGAAGGAAGATGCGAGGTGGCAAGCGTTAGACGAAGTGAATGAAATGGAAGAAAAAGAAATTCGAGGCAAGTTACCAAAAAAAAGGGCGGGGGTAGGTTAAGCGAACGAAAGTCTGCGCAATGCTTCATGGCGTCCGAGTCTGACGAGAGCCGAGTTAAAAATCGCGGAGGACAAGGCGTTACGGAAAAATGATAAAGTATATTTAATATAAAGTTAACGTTCCGAGTCTCGAGGGGAGGACGGAGTAGGCAGCTTGATCGATGCAGTCGATCAATCAGCGTTGGCGTGAACAACCCGAATTGGCTTGACGCGTTGCGTTTACCTTCGCGGTTATGAAACGTTCGATTGGAGACCGTCATACGTTTTCACGGAGCTGAATCAGTCGATAGAAAAATTATTCAATACGAGTAATTACATTCGAAAAAAAAAAAAAAAAAATGTATGTCAACTTTCTATGGTTGGTTTTTCGCGAACGATAATGTGTCGCTGGAAATGTGAAATGTAATGTAAGCGAAAAAATATATTTTTCAATTCTTTTTGGATAACGAGGTCGTCGAACCGTTTAGTATGCGTGCCAATGTGTACTATAAAAACTTATTTAGATTCCGCAATTCTCGATAACATCGATACAAAAAAAAGTAAATTAGAGAAAAAAAAAACAATAAAGATTCACTTTTCAAACTAAAAAAAATCGCTGTTGCTAAGTTTTCAGAACGAAATATTGCAATTTATAAGTTTTACATTTCAACTTTATTGTCGATTGGTCTCACATCCGTTCGTGAGAAGGGCAGATCTCTTTTTTCAACAATACACAGCATTAGGAAGACCTTTTTCTCTCTTGGATCCCCGTGAGTGCATGCTAAATCAGCCGTTCTTTGGAAGCTTCGCGCACGTGAGGAGCTTACATTCTCGTCGTACGGTCAGCTGTTAGTACACGAGAAAGCTGCTGCAGCCGTACGAAACGCGAACGAAGCTTTTTTTTTCTTATTCTTTCGCAGCGGGCAATGAACTATCCGGTTCTCTGCCTCCCTGAACCTTTCGCCGTTATTTTCCAACCCTGAGGTACACGGAATTCGTGTCGAAGTTTTGGCACGTCGGTGAGGCGAAGAGAAATCCACAGAGAAAGAGATAGAGAGTGTTTGGGACTTTCGAGAACTGTTTTAGAAAAGCCAACACAGAGTTCGTGAAACTCTTGGAAGAATTCACCTGCTGAAAGTGCACTAATTATCTCACTGCAATGCTCGCAATCAACTTTAATACAGACATACGAGAGCGAAGTTTCCTTCTTCGTGCATTGATGTATCAAAATATCAGATGTTTAAAGCCACAGTAGGTAGAAATTGCAAAAGCAGCATCGGCCAGCGACGGTAGCAGGGAACGACGATGCTGTAGGGAAACTAAAATTCAGCAAGAACTGCGAGCGTTTGAAACAACCGAGGAAAACTCATGGGAAGGGATTGGAGAGAAGTAAACTCGTTCAGCGACGTTTTAATTAAATAACAAGTTCGTTAGTGTGCGTGCGGAGAGCCAGAGACTTGCGTGGTTCCCCCGCCATTTATGGAAATCGCTGACAGAAGAGAAAATATATCTCTGCGCATATATATATACATATACACTTAATAATCAACGTTATTTCTGAGATGCATGAGATGTATAAGTTTGTTTTTCTGTTGTTTTCTGCTTTTTTTTTTTTTTTGCTGTTATTCCACGAGAACGACGAAGTGGTCGCGACAATGTAGTCGCCGCGCTTTAGGCGCTGAGTAGGAGAACACACAACGGTGACTGCGCTTTGGTACTTCGTGTGTGCTTTGCGTGCTTTCGTCGCCCGCCTGCAATGCGTTGGGCTTCCGTGTCCTCCTGGCGCTTAAAACGTTATGCAAATTAATGACTGCTACTGCCACTACTGCTTGTTCTACGCCCTGGTGGATCGGTCTTTCAGCGGCACTGCTCACCCAAGCGGCATTTCGTGCTAAAGTGACGACGCAGAGTTATAAGTTTTCCGTTCGTATTCGTACCATTGTTAGGTTTACGCCGCCACTTCGCAGCTAGTCAAGCTTTAGGCTATTTATTTTCAGATTCTTTTAAACTCGAAATCAGCCCAAGCGGAGCGATACAGTAGACATTCTCATAAGTTATGACGTTTATGAAATTGCAACACTATTTTTTTTTGTTTATATCAATAACGGGTATTATAACGATAACGGGTATTCGCAAAAATTATTTCCCGAGTAGATTTTTATCACTGAAGTCGATATGATAAAAATTGTAAAAAAAAAAAGCGTTTTTAAATCGCGTTTTTTCTTTTATTCGAGCGAATGCACCGGGTGTACATCGCGGAGATAAAAAATGCTTTGATTCTCAAATACTGGATTCGGCGTAGCGCTTTCAATCGTCCGCGCGCTTTATCAAGTTTGGCCATTGAAATTTCATCGGTCGAGTGGCGAAGAGTTGATGCAAACTAGCAAACCGATAGATACTTCAGTTACACGCATAACCACGTATCGTTTGAAACGCGTGGTAAAAATTAAATTTATCCCTATTTCTCTTTTTTTTCTCGGAATTTCAAATCAATTTATTTTGATGATAGTCCTCGATCATTAACATATTATCGCGGTTTTTTTTTACATGAATGATATAAAATAACGCGATTGCATTGATTATGTATCGCGGTAAAAGCAACGTGCGCCACTTTCATTTGCATGATTAATTAAATGAATAATTTCTATCGTCGGCGCTCATAGCAATCGACGATGAATTAGTTACCGAGAATTCATGGCCATTGGCTATCGCGATATTGCGAAATAATATTCTACCGAATTTTCAACATGCAAGAACTGTTATCCAATTTAAAACAAATAAAAGATCGATGAAAAATGTTCAATTACTTGTAGACACGCGCAGTGTCGAGTGGACATTAGCGATGATCGATCGAGTTCCGAATGAACGAGGGCGCTTCAGTTATATTAGAATGAACGGGAATTATCTGGAACGCGATCGAATGCAGAATGCAGTACCGAACGTGATGCACACAATAATAACAACAAAAATAACAGTGCATCAAGAAAATAATCCTGTTTTACCGATTGCATTTTTCTAATTTTTTTGTTTTCGCTTTATTTTATTTCGCGTGAAAAAAAAAAAAACGTACCACTCCGACAAAACTCGGCACGATACTATCGGGTAACGGAAGAGTATCCTATTAAGTTAAAAAAATGCGAGTACTTTCCTCCCGAGAGAATATGCTAATTTTGTTCTCTAATTAACCCGAGTTGTGTGTATCCGCTGTATCTTCCTTATGCGCGCGTGTGTGCGTGTTTTGTCCCACATCTGTCCGTCGTCGCAATGTCCGCGTATTATTATGAGAATAATTGTCAGTTTCCCCGCTCGTGGCAAGAGAGCTACGAGGCTAATAATATTGCGAGCGTTTGGCTCGTTTAATAGACGGCACGTTAAAACCCCGGAGGCTACCGAGAACATGTGTGGATGAGTCGAGTGAAAACGGTCGGCGTCAGGTCAGACAGATGCCCGGCTGCGGGACACCGTACGGAGGGTATCGCCACGCTAGCCGTCTATGCTTTCTAATTCATGAACCCCGTCGGTTTGCGGAGTTTGAGTCTCGTACTTCGCGAACATGAATTCGATCATTCTCTTTCTCTCGCGATCTCCCCAGGTAGGTGTATGATCATCCCACGTCCACTGCTCGTGAGCTTTGTCACAAGTTCGTTTTCCCTTGTGCATCGCGAGTACGATATTTTATTCGTGATTTTTGAGGCATAGCGTTTTCGTAAATGTGTGTGGAATGTGTGTGTGTGTGGATGTGTGCGAAAATATATTTATTATTATTATTGTTATTTATTATTTATTAATAATATTATTATTAATAACTATTAATTAATAGTATGTTAGACTTTAATTCATCGTTACCCATGTTAATCGCAAATATCAATTAAAGTAAATTGAAAAAACCAGACGTTCGCGCAGATTGCATTGGTAGTTATTAAAATTCATTCTAGAGTACAGCTGTCGACGTTACGAACGATTTAGTATATAATTCTACGAATTTTTAATAAATTCAACGTTTCTCGTTAATTGCGTGTACCCTTCGCAATTTTTATGAGGTACGAGGGAATTCATCGTATTTTAATCATTCCCTTTCGCAACGTTTCTGTTGATCGCGAAGCAAACAGTCGGCTCTCGATGTTGACGGACATCAACGCCCGGCTCCATCAGTGAGAATCCTGCGACATTACGTGTGCCGCGTTAACCCACAGTTTGCATCCGTTAGGAACACACTCTCTCGTCATAGATAGGAAACGCGAACGTGTAAGAAACAGACAGAGGAACGACGCGAGGAAGTTAACGGCGAACGGCGGGGCGGGAGAGGGGCGCGTTATGTGGACCAAGAGAGATAGGAACTCGCGCGAACGTCAAGAGTGGGAGCGAAACGGTTATAGCCGTGCACTGTACACACACACGTAGCTCTCTTGGTAGGACGACACGGAGGATGGGGCGGCGGATGCGTCGGCGTGGTGCGCCGTAGATTTTGCCGCGGCGCCTGGCAGTCCTTTGGCGAAGCCCTAACAAGCAACCGGCGATCGGGAGGAAGAGCGAGTTCGCCTCCGCGCGGAACGTACTAGTAGCCGCCGAGAGCGAGCATTTACAAGCTTACGCGTTCGCGTTTATTTCCCAACGACCGTTGACGCCGCGCGACTCTGCACGCACGTTTATAAACACAGTTCGACTCGTTCGCGAGAAAATTACCGTCGTTGCCGTTTATGACAAGTGTTAAAAAAAAAAACTAACCTTAAAAAAAAGATCGAAGATAAAAAAAACAATCCCGTGTGTAACAATACGAAAAGTAAAAAACGTTATCGCGACGATAATCGAAAACTTTCGTCTGAGTCTAGAATAAGAACGAACGTCTAATCTGTCGAACGTCATAGGTTATAAAAATTCATAACTATTGTTACGGAGAGTTAAAAAAAATTGTCGGTGATCCCGCGGATGTTGAGCGAAAGGAAGTGAAGTTCAACTGCCGCATCCTGTCTTCGCGGTAACCTAGTGAGACCCCACGCGAAAACTCGAAAACTCGAAAGTCAACTTTTGTGTAGCAGCTCGGCGTTGTTTAATATTGCGTGCGGGAGGAAGCGGCCGGAGAAGTGTGTTACGAAGTTTTTGCGACGGTGTTAACTACAACAGGATTTTCGACGGGTGCATAAAACTCGTTCGTGACTCGCTTTTAGCTTCTGGAAATGACGTAAGGCTGTGGGGAGTTATTTTTATTGCTTTTTTGTTTTTTTTTTTTTACGCTTGTGTTAACGATGCGCCTGTAGGATATTGTGCCGCTCGATTCTGTGTCAAAAAAAAAAAAAAAAAATTCGAATCGCTCGGAAAGCGAGAATGATAATTCATTTGCATTGCTAATAATTCTCACTCGATAAATTCATATCGGGACAAATAATCCCGTGTATGGGACAGCGGGCACGAGAGGAGAGGAATTTTTTTTTTTTTTTTTTAAGAAGCGCGATGCTAGTCTATTTATAGGAAGGGATTAAACTCACTGGTATACAACGACGCTTTATCGCGAAATTTATATGGCGACACGTCGAGCCATCCCCCCTCTCCCCTTCCCTGGGCTGTTGCTGGTATGTCGCTTTTCCCGGGTGTGAACATAACGCGATCTGCTGAATGTGAATAAAAAAGACTAAGTCCCTCTCGACGCATAGTCGCTCGGCGTCGTCGATATGAACAACAACGCGTTTTTTTTTGTTTTCTGCGTATAAATATTAGATCGCTGACGATTATTTTTGCTACTAGAGGCTCGAAGTTTTCGTGAGTTTGCGGGAAAAAAAAAAAATAATAATTGCTAAATGCTGGGCTTTCCGCGTAAGTTAAACGAGGGACAAAGCTTTGAGAATATACTCGTCGAGTGAATTCGCATTTTCGTGGGCGGCTGAAAGGAGAGAGTACTCGAGAGGCAAAAAAAATAAACGCGGAGCTGGCGTATAATTGAATAAAAGAGAGCCACTTCGAGGTATTTTATTTTTAGCTGTTATCACACACACCTCCGAGAGGAGACGTACCTGCAGCGAGTTAATTAAAAAAAAAAAAAAAAAAAAAAAAAACCAAATTTACAAGCGTAAAAAATCTGAAACTGGAGTATAATTGAAATTAGAGAAGAGACTTTGGAATCTTTTCAAAGAGATTTCGCGGTTACAGGATAAGAATAGCTTCAATGAAAAAAGTAATACATAAAAAAACGCAAAGCTCCCGTGAAATAAAATATATCTTCAATATACATTTCGAGTCTTAATATTTTTTTACGTGTCTGTACTTTTATCTTACATCGCGAGCAGTAATGTAAATTTTTCAAACAATTGAACAAAAAAAAATATATATATATATATATACATACAAATTTTCAAGAGTACAATAAAATTAGAGAATATACTTCGAGATTCTCTTGAGCGGATTTTTCGTGTCGCGTTTTTTTTTTGTTGTTTTTTTTTTTTCATCGCTAACTGCAAACGTGTTAAAAGTTCGTGGAGTTTCGTTGTTTTTGTTTTACCACTGAGTGCTCCGGAAAAGTCCGGGTTGACGCGCGGGTTTCTCGGGTCCGCCAACCGCTATATTCTCCGTCGATTTTGCTGAATTTTTTTTACTTTTTTTTTTTTTTTTTTACCGCATTTCCTTTTTATCCGCGAGTGACGAGTGCTCGCGTTATCGCGGTGGTATACCTGAAACGAGAGGTTATGAGAGAGTAGAAGGTGTCGGTGAAGAACCACACCGTTTGATGTCACACCGCTAGTTCGCGCGGAGGGCGGTTGAAGGGGGGGGGGGGGGGGGTGGGGTTATCGCGGATTATAAAGTTTAACGCCGAACCGTGAACTGGGGCATGCCAACTATACTACCAGGGATTTTCATCGCTATCCTCTTCGCCCAACAAGCTTTGCTTCTCACTGGCGGTGTGTCGCCCCGGTGGACCGCGGCGTAAAAAAAAAAAAAAAAAAAAAACGCGCGTAAGAAAGATAAAAGAGGCAGTTATGAAAAAGGGAGTATAGTCGGAGAACAAAAGGGAGCTTGAAGTATTTTGCGTAAAAAAAAAACAAATATACATTCCAACATAGCAAAACGAGATATACCCGCGGGAAAAAAAAAAAAAAAAAATACATATATAGTAAAATATACGCAATTTTTCAGGTGAAGCGTTTGCGACGAAAAAAAAAAAAAGATCGATTTTTCATGTCGGTAGATGTAAAATGCATTTGTTTTGTGCAATAAAGAGCTTTTTTATTCTATTTTCTTCGCGGCCTTAATTTTCATCTTCGTTATATGAATATATCACTTTCTGTTGGTACATAGATCGGATCTACGAATTGGATGATGGGAGCTCCGTAAATTTGTGTAGTGCGGTTGCGTATTTGTCGCGATCGTTATATCGCGAAACGGTTGTTGCCTCGCGAGTTTAATGGGCTTTGCGTATCATATGCGAACACTAATTATCGGTATATCCGCGACATTGTGAGAAAAGATATTCGCGGGTAAATCACTATGTTTGTACGCGATGACCGTATGGTGCAATCTGTAACGCTATGAACTTTAACGTCGTCGCCGTCGAAACTCCGCCTCTGACTTAATCGTGCGCGCGTTTGTACATTGGTGATTTTTTTTTTTTCATCGCGTTGACGCGAGTGCAGTTTAACGGTGTCGAGAATAACTCGAAGTGAATTTCTATAAGACTTATAATTGTAACTTTACTGTGCTACGAAGAAGGGACACGAGATTGGGAGTTGTTTACGGAACAGTTGGTATGTATTACAAACCTTTAAATACACATTATTAAACTTTAATAGTCATTTTAATGAGAGTCTCTTGAGAAATCTTCGCAGAAAAAAAAAAAAAAAAATGTCGACAAAAAAATATAACGATATGAAAATCAATTTTTTGTTTCTATAAATACTGAAAACTTGCGATTACGTTCGAAGCGATATTTCCGATAATGTTGAAAGGATTTAATTGCTGCATTTCGATATATTGCGTATCCTAATTTTTGTGAGAACAAAAAGATATAAAATCATTCGTTAATTCGATATTTTGCGCGTTAATTCGATTATTAAATGCAATTTAATAGGAACCTATAATTTCATTGCAGCTTACCGCTTTGATTTACTGTAATTTAAGTCTCACTACGCACCGCGGTGTACGGTACGAATAAAAATGATATCAAAAGGTGTAATTGAGCGGGAAGTTCATTTTACCGAAGTATAATGGATTACCTTAAAATATTTAAAAAGTAACCGTGAAATGTCGGATCAAAAAAAAAGATACGAAAACACGAATTGCCTCGATATCTATCGGTAACTACGCGTTATTTTTATGGCCGCAATGATTGTAACACGCCTACGACGTGTTCTAATTAATGTATTTTGCGCCATTGCGTCGAAAATGACATCGAAATTTGTAATTAAGTGACAAGCTTATTTGACCAAAGTACGAAGGATTAGCGTGTAATATTTAAAAAAGTAACAGCGAAATGTCGGAACAAAAAAAAAAGGTACAAAAACACGAATTGCCTCGATATCGGTCGGTATCTACGTGCTGTTTTTATTGCCGCGATGATCATATCACGCTTTCGACGTGTTCTAATTAATGCACTTTGCGCGATTACAGTCGATGCATACGCGCTCTACGGATAACGCTGATTTACATTACTCGATAATAGCGGCCAGTTTCGCACATTGGGGGGTGGGGTGGAGAGGAGAGGGGGGAGGGGTGTTCGACGAACGCGTAATCACGCCTGTAATACCTCGGCAGGAACGTGCGTACGACTTCGGCAGATGCGACTGTACGAGTGGATTATCCACGTTTGTATGAACTCGAAACTCTCTTGGCGAGTGCATTAACGGTTCTCCCCGGTTTATATATCTAAATATACGCCTAACAATAGTTAGGATCGTCATTCTCACGATTTCGAATATCATGCATAATTTCACCGGACCGCATTATCATTTTCCAACCAAATCAGGCTATCGAGCCTACTACTTCGATCACGTTGCGACATACGATATCGAATAGACCGAAATTGCTATTTAATTGATCCGCTCCCTCTCGGCTCATTATCGTTTCGCATACTCGATCGCACGGAGAATATTTCGATTATTACGGGTAAAATCGGTACATCAAACTCTACAAACTGTGTCAATTGATTCGATCGCTTAACACACTTCTTCCGATAAAGCGCATAGGCACTTTGACGTTACAATTAAGTAGATTAACTCAATTTCGGACTATCAAGCTCAGTCGTCCGTTTCACCTGCGAAAGCTTTTCCCATCCGGGATCAAGAGAGCCCGCTGCTAAATCACACCGAGATTATTCGCGTCGGCTATAGGAAATTGGCCCCCGGCCAGTTTTTCACTCGACTGTACGATTGGCGCGAGAATCTCGCATCTTCTTTGGAAAAGCGGCCCTGAAATTCGAACCTAACTCGGCGCTCTCGCTAAAGACTAATGCGATTATCGAATTGGTGCTCGTGATAGCTCGGCCATCTCCCCTCCCCACCCTCGTCGCAATATATACTCCTCGTACCATTCGTTTAAGCGAACCGTCGATAATTCATCAAATTACCGGAAGTCAATCGTCTTTTCCGCTCCTCTCCCGCTCTCAGGCTATTTCAATTCATCGATCGTTTTCTTTCGTTTAGACGCGATGAAAAAAATAATTTTTTTTTTTGTTGCTTCTATAAGTAGCTATTAGCTGAATGCGATTCTGCGCAGCAAAAAAAAAGCGAAGTTTCTGAGAGGGTTTTTCGTCTTTCATGCATTTCTTCCATTCTTTCGTTTAATCTCTTTTCCCTTATATTTATAAACGATTATAATATGCTACGAAGATAAAAAATGTCGTAATAGACCTCAATTTGAATTTAATAAATACTACAACTACGAATACAAAAAATTCTGCGCAGTAGATATCGTGATTTGTTTTTAAATGAACAACATACATTCATGAAAAATTCATTCCACGCCGTATATTTTTGTTTATTTTCACTACTCTTTTTTTTTTAATAGACAAACTCTTGTTTCCTCATTCGCGTGGAGAGCGATGAAAAAGTATTGAATCGCGAATGGCGCCGGATTATATAGTGTGCATTCATAGAGGGATATATTTCGTTGGGAAAATCATTTAATTGGGAAATATTTTTTTTCGCTTGCGGATAAAAAGCGATTTCATTTTTGTTTCTGCGCAATTCGTGGCTCTGTAGTATCAAACAAAGGCTCAGTAAACGAGCATTTTCGGTAAACGAGCATTTTCCGCGTAGTCCTTGATGCAACGATTTTAACATCGGAAATGTGTCAAAAACGTGCACGAGATAGAGGAAAACAAAAATTGCCGAAAAAAAAGGGGTGTGTTTTCTTTTTTTCCTAAACGCATTCGATGACAGAATCTTTACGCGTAAGCTCGACCTACTCTCTCTCTCAACCACTCTCGTAAAAGTGCTCTGGCAGGTTATACGATCCACCGTTTTCCGTTTACTCAGCAATTTTTCCACCGAGAGCCAAGTCATAGATAAGCTTTAAGCTTCAACGAGGGGCGGGGTGGATATGCGGGCGACTTGCAATCTCGGTGAAGTATATAATACGAATTTTTTTTTTCTGTATTAAAACTCGCGTTACTTTGGCCCTTTTTTTTATAGTGATCTTAGCGTAAAAAACGAAAAAAAAAGAGAAAAAAAAAAAAAAACGGGTCAAACGAAGGA
The DNA here is from genome assembly GCA_934046635.1 of Buathra laborator. Taxonomy (NCBI): domain Eukaryota; kingdom Metazoa; phylum Arthropoda; class Insecta; order Hymenoptera; family Ichneumonidae; genus Buathra; species Buathra laborator. Next base: position 19,126,227 of record OW203892.1, read on the forward strand.
TCGAACGTGTTTCGTTAAATTGTTAAAACAGTGGCATACGATAGATATACGTAGGCATATATCTGCGTATTTCACTTGCTGTCGATCTCAAAGAAGTTTGCATGGTGCATTGAGCTACAAACGCTCCAGCGAACGAATAGGCTACGCGTGATTCTCGTCCCTAATGAGTTCAAACGATCGGTAGCCATCGATCCGGATAAATACGCGAAGGTACGTTCGATAAAATTGAAAAAAAAAAAAAGCTCACGATCGTTCCAGAGCTATCATATCGATAAAAAAAAAACGAAAAAAAAAATCGGGTGCAAGACATAGCACGGTGCGAACTTAACGAGGATACCGTGATACACGAGAGTTGGAGGCCTCATGAAACTAAAAAGTGTCCGTGCTGAACGGGTCGTGTTCCGTTAGTGTTGTGCGGCATTAGCCTCATGGCATATGGATTTTTTTAATTCTCAATGAACTCACTTCCCGCACATGTACGTCACAGCGCGCGTACGTGCGCGATCCGCAGAACGTCGCGATACACGTACGTAGTTGCGTTACATTTTCTGTGTTCGCAGATTAGTAATCCGCGACACAACACTGATAAAAAAACAACTGGTTTACTTGAAATAGAATTATTTGATTGAAATAAAATCACCCGTTATCGTGAGTTTATATTGCATCTCAGCATAATTTCATCCATTATTATACACTGCATGGGTCTCGACATCAATTTCGTACGATTGAAAAATTGCGATCTATTAAAAAAAAACAACGCTAAATAATTTTTTCTTTCTCCTCTGCGTGATATTTATATATTATATGTATACACCTACGATTTACGGTCAATTCTTTATCCCGAAGTCGGGTCTTTCCACTCAGATTGATCGAATAACGAATAACGCTCAAACGGATGCTATGTGGCCGTGTCTGCGCGACGAAAAATAAAATCATCGCACGAATGACCCAATGGATGCGTTTTGTGTTTCATCGATACGTTTCGAATCACACACAGGGGTTTCATCCCTCCCGTCACTAGTGTCCCCCCTGCCGTCTACGCTTTGCCGATATGTTCTCGTGCGCGAATCGTGACGAGGGTAGCTTGTGAAAAAAAAAAAAAAAAATTCCGATCGCCGCAACTATGTTGCCTCGAAACGAGTTTGATGAAAAAAAGATATATATAAAAAAAAAAAGAACCGTACAACCGACCGCCTGTTCGACGGTCCGAATTTCATTTGATTCGAAACGATACGTCGAGTGATCCGTGGTAACTGGTATTGCGGCTTCACGAGACTGCCGAAAAGCGCGCAAATGTGAGAGGAGAGACGATGAATGTCAGCTTGCATCGCGCACGATCGAAGGATGGTGGGTCGTAGTTCTCGGCAGCGCGTACATAACGCAGCATCACAGCGTACCCCTATTCCAATCAGTGCGATATTACTCGATCAATGTTGATTACTGCACGAAATAATACAATAATTCGATGAAAATAATTACACATATTAAATTAGCCTTTGATGGCTCCGTTGTTATTAGTCGGTGGTAGCAATTTGAAAAGTTGCAACGCCGTTATTTGGTACTCGAAGTCGAGCGTTTACTGCCACTTTTCTTGGTCGCACAGTACCTGAGGGAGCGTTGTACTTTGCTACGAGATGGCGAGAACGGGTTCTATCGATATATCGAAGCGAAAGGAGTGAGGAAAGTCAAGGAAACGTTTTCACGCGCTGGTGGCAACTATTCGAGGCATTAACAACAACTAATTAAATATCTTACAATGCCAACGAACCCCCGCTGCACCCTCGTCGCCGCTTTAACTTTCACGGTAAATCTTACCGAGAAAGAGAGAAATGCTCGCCTGGCGTTTCGTGGATATAGGAAAGAGAAGAAGTTGAGGAAACGGCGAGGGTGAACTTATATACTCTCTCTCGTCCAAGACTCGCTCTCGTTTACACGGTTGTAACATAAATTTCGAGGTTTGCACAGTTACCGCAAACCCTCGTGGAGCCTCTGAAATGCAACGTTATACTGCGTATCCCGACTCTCGCTTCCTCCGCTCTTTCGCTTTTACTTCTACGGCTCTTACCCGCGATCTTACCTTCTCCCGTTCCTTCTCGTAGTCATATCATGCGAAGTTCATACGGTCAAACTGACCGAATAACTTCCGGACTGACAAAAAGAGATCGCTTCAAGCGAGTAAAATTTTGCTGCCGCGACTACACCTGCCAACCTGCCATTTGCCACGGTTCAGCTATATAGTGGTAACTTTTTATTAGTCGTTTTACTCCCGCAAATTTCGTCGACGAGATGATTCGAAAAAGTGGACGCGAAAAACCTTTTAACTCTGCGCACGGACCGATAAAATAGAAAGAAACAAATATCGTCTACATATATATAGGCATCACACAGACGCGAGTTTTCTATGTACTTTACAATCCCGCTGAATTAAATTGTGTGAGAAATCCCCCACTGGAGTTAAAGAAAGGGTTCGAAATAGCGAGGTTAACAAGGAATAAGGAGCTTGGGGAGAAAATTAATTGTCATTTTAATTAGTCTAACGAATCGTTAAAATCTCACACCCCCGAGTCATAGCTCACTTTTAATGACGTCGAGTCACCCCGCGATCCTTTGCTTATGGTTTCGACGGTAAAATGTTCATGCCGTCGTTAAAATAAAAACGTTTAAATGTTTTTTTTTTTTCACTTCGTCACCATAAACGACGCGTTTTATCTGCTCGAAACCAACTAGCGATCAGAGGATCAAAATATCAATTTGTAAAAGTTCGTTAAAATCGTTCGAAGTTACAGCACGAGCTGCTCATAGTATTTGCTCCGAACTAACTTCGAGTCTAAACTAACTCCCGATTGCTGTAACTTCCTCTCTCTATCTCTCTCGTCAACTTTGAATTCGCTCGCATAGTGTCACGATTTATAATCCGCTTCCTAAAAGCTCCGAAAGCCGGTGAGCCTATTGTTCCTCGTTACACAACGGGAAGTTTGCGAATGATTATTCGCAGGAGCTTATGGCCTCTTATGGTGTATGCGAGCAGTCACTGGGCTTTTCAACCGGTTATAATTCTCTGTTTTCTCTCGCTGCTTCGCCATTCACAATATTGACGAGAGCGAACGTTAGCTTTATAACTAGAGGCCGTCCATTCACGCGAGTGCCACTGCGTCGGTTTAAAAGCGAACGTTAACAAAGTACACCCAACCCGGGTCGGGGGGTTAACGTTACAGATGAAAGCTGGAAAGAAAGAGCTAACGGAAAAGGCAGCTTGAAGGAAAGAAGGAAGGGAAAAACGTTCTTCTCCGGAAGATTGAAAAGAGAGAAAGAACGAGATGAAGAATCATTGCGGTTTGCGTCCAGTGTATTTTTTTCTACTCGTCGTTTACGCTTTTATTCTTTTCTCTCATTCTCGACCGCTTTTGCTATTCATCTTTGCTCTTAACGTATATAATTTCTCCACTGTCTTTGCGCACATCTTTGTGCTTTGCGTGCTTTCGGCTTTTACCGTATTGTGTGCTCCGCAAACACCGCGCGCATCTACAGAAGAAAGTTCAAACACACACGTAGAGGCTTTAACTTATTCGTATGATTTTTCTTTCTTTCAACGTGGATGAAAGGTGGGTATTATTATCTGGAGAATTAATTGCCGGGAGCTTCCGTATTTCTCGGGAGTCTTACGAGCGCTTTTTCATCGTTGTTCAAATTACTCCGAGAGCAAAACGAATGAGATTAATTTTTTTTTTTTTGTTCGTCTTATCAATTTCGAAGAGCCGGGAGGAAGCACCGTGAAAGATCGGAAGATCTTAATTTGATTGGGAAAATTAAAAACAAAAGAACAAAATAAAAATCGTTCTGGACTTGTTTTGCCGGAAGCGAAATGCGAATTCTTCCAATTTTAACGCACACTATATGAATGCTTATAATGGATTTCTTCTTGCGCTGTCAAAGAAACAATAGCCCGAGGGCTGCCATGAATTTTCTTTGAATTTTCCGTATCATATTTTTATTTTCTCCGCCAACATAGATATAACGGGAAGAATAAAAATAATTGAAAAAAAATTTGCTTCCCAACGTTTTAAAGTACTTTAACATCTGATAAATCGAACGGTTTTTATCAGAATCGGTAATTTTGGATTCGATCAGATTTTCTTTATACCGAAGTAAACTTTAATGACGATCTTTTTTTTTTTTTTTTTAATCAATGGTAAACGAGATTTTATTTATCTTTAAGCTTTTTAATCAGCACCTTCAACCGTAAACAATTGAACGATGCAATGCCGCGGCTCTAATTGCAGAAAAGTTTGAAGTTTAATATCTAATTGTAACCCCCGAGCGCGATTAACCGAACGGAGCAGCGAAAGTTGTTTGGATTTTTTTTTTTACATTCGTGAAATGTTTGGAACATTCCGTCTTCGCGGTTCGCGCAAATGAGCGTATAGGTGAAACAGGTAAAATTGTTTTCGCGTCTACGCTCACTTTCCGCCGTTAGCTCTCTCGAACGCAGAGCATAGCGGTGAGCGAGATGGAAAATGAATTGGTTCCAACGGTGTTGGAAAAGCTCGTAGCGTTCTCGCTACGATCCCCAAGGCTCGCCTTGGTGCTCGTTTAACTTGGCAGTGTTTACCGCATTGCGAGATTATATCGTGGTTTATAGTGCACTGCAGCGAATGTTTAATGGAGTGATACAATGGGCGGGTAGTATAGTGCGCTCGCTACATGCGTAGTAACGACAACGAGATAGAGAGAAAGCGAGAGCGAGAAAGAGATGCAGGATATGTAGCTACAAGTATATACATGTTATTCGGTTCCGTACACGAGAGAACATCAAACGACGAGTCGTTCGCGTATCCTCCCCCTCATATAGCATATAAATGGACCACCGCTAGGAGTAACCAGGAACCGATTGGGAAGTATAGAGAACGCCAACCCGAAGTGCAATACACTGCTGGCTTTGAGGGGGCAGTGACACCATACGCTCTTCGAGTTTTGGGAACGAGAGATCGCTAAACCGAGTCTCGATGTCGTAAGCGTTGCCGTAAGTTGACAGAGAATAATACATCGTTTGGGAAGCCGCCACGGATGTGTTCGCTATCGACGCGCAATCGATATGAATTAAACTCATGATCTCCAAGGTACCGATAACGACAGCTCACAATAGTACATTACGATACAAGTGCGAAAAAACTTTTTCTGACGAGTGTGAATTTGCGGCACGAGCCAAAGGCGAGTGTTGCAATCACACGAGTTACGAAAACGTTTTTTGCTCGAATAGCGTACAAAATTTTACTCCGCAAGGTGGGAAAATGGGGGTCACCCCCATTTTTCACCTTGCAAATGGGGGGAACTTTCTTTTTCGCACCGAGTGAAATAATAACATTTTATTTTATCTTTGTTGTTATGTGTGTGAAAAAGGGGTTTTATTTTTTTACATTAAATAGTTTGTCAGATTACGAAAAAGGTTGTTAAAGGCTTTTCGATAGCGGATCCATAAATGTATCGGTTATTGCGTGAGGAGAAACGGCAGATTTCGCGGTTATTTTGGCGTGAGAAACGCTTTATTTTTCTTTTTTTTTTTTCGTATACTCGAGTGTTGCCGTCCCGCCAAGTTCACAACCGTTGGAAATGGAGCATTTAGTAGTGGAGTGAGTAATCTGCGAAACTAGATATCGGTTTATCGATTATTTCGTTCTTATGTACCGCGATTTCATTGGCGACGAGGGGGTCAGAATCACGTTTGGAATTGAACGGCGAGCCCGAAATTTCGTCCTGTTAATCCCATCCATCCCATAAACCTGAATGGTATCATCGACGTCCCGGATGGATATTGAATTAAAAAAAAAAGTAACAAAATTGAAATCAAATTGAAGCGAATTAATTGCAACGTTTGCCGATATCGCGGCGTTCGAACGACGGGCCGAAGTGAGGCGAGATGTAGCTGGGCATTTCATTCTGCTTGCTTCATCGATTTTAGTTCATTGCGAGACTCGGGTTGTTGTGCACGTATTCGAAACCCCCGGTGCCGAATGTAGCGGAGAATGTGAAAGAGCAAGAAAGCGAAATGATAGGAATGGAGAGAACGAGTAGTTAACCAAATGCCTCAAAGTTTCAAAACTGAAACGTTTCTATTTGGTGGTTCCGGTTGCAAGTGCACAGGAATTGTAATAGGATAGAAGGACGGTAAGTAAAAATAGAGGCTCTGCTTTTGTAAAGAGATCGTAGTTGCGAATTATCATGGAATACGATACGGCATCGAACCGAGTTAAATTATTGGTTCAATATTAAATCTCACGAGAATTTACCGACATTTCTATTTGTTATGTTATAAAAAATATTACAGTATTCGTATCTTTTATCGGGGAAATGTTTACCTTCGTGGCATTTGATTTCATACATTAATTCATATTGCAAAAACATTTGTCCCGAAATCATTAATAAGAATTCGATTAATATGTGTAACGTAATTAATGAGTGTTTCGATAATTCGTTCAATAATTAAACCTGACGTTTCATTCGTCGTGTTGATTACGTAAATTAATTAGCGCGATCGATTATATAGCGAGCACGCTGCTGTCTAATCCGTATGGTTTTAATTAATGGACAGTTAAAAATGAGCAAAATTTGATTTTTTATATTGAAACCATATTGTGAGGTCAGCGAAAGGATCGAAATATTCCGAAATTCCTGTGCAGCTAATGTTGAAACAATATGCAACACCATTTAAACTCTGTTTCTCACAAATATAATAACAGCGATCGTATGTAGACGGACATTCGATGAATACATAGTTTAATGTGTAACACATACAATGCATACGTCTTCCACTGTCGCGGTGTTGGTCGTTGATCATTCAGTTACGTAACATAACACAGCGTAATTGCTCTAGTCAATATGTTACGAAACTCCAATTAATGTGGCATTTTCCCGTAGTCCCGTTCCACCATTGTATCACCACTCGCATGGCTAGGACTTCCGCATGAAAATTGTTGATGGTTTCGAATAATTATAGTGCGTCATTTAAATTAAATATCGTGTCGCACAAGGCGAAACAAGTGCAACGAAACGGAAAAAGTTTAGATTTTTCGAAAATCTCGTCGTTTTCCATCGCTCAGCTAATGAATTAACGATTAATGGCAATTACTTCCACCGAAATTCCTGCTGGTCGAAAAGTGCTTTCTAAAGCTCAACTTTTCTTCTTTAATTTTTTTTTTCTCGTTGTTTTTATCGCACAATTTGCCAATTAACGATCGACCGCAATTAGCCTGCGGGGTAGAAACATACATATCGGTTCATAAGCGAAAACATATTTTTCCGTTAGTTCGAACAATGCACCCAAGCAATATCGTCCACCGTGCGCGCGCTTGAAGTCTCTCTGGGTCGCTCCTGCGTCCTACCCTCCCGACATTTTCAGCACGTAGCGAGATCCTCGAAGCTCGTGCAATTTCGTGGCAACATTACTCTCGGCCGTTTTCCACGCGCTCTCTTTCCTTCTCTCGCTGGCGAAACTCTACTACCTACCTACCTACCTACCGTGATTTTCTCGTAGAACACACGGGGAACTTTTGCGGAACGGCGTCTGCCGCAAACAGTCAGCTTTTCGGACCGCTCGTGATTTCTAATTTTCTACGACAAACCCCAAGAGTTCGAAACTCTCGTGCTATCTATATAAGAATCTTTGCGACTGTTGCTTTTCGGTTTAAATATACTTTTGTATATCCCTTCCATGCAGTTGGATGAAAACTAATACGAAAATACCCCTATCAGCGGTATTTTCTTGCCATTAGAATTTCATACTTGCCGCGATAGCTGTAAAGTTAATATTTTCCGAAAGATTCTAACACTCAATTACGAATGAATCTTTAGACTATAACATGTGGATAATTATTCGTTATTTCACACTTTTTTGTTAATACCATTTCTTTATTGATATTTCTTATACTTTACTTAAAAAAAAATGTAGTATATACTCGGAACCTTTCACACAATGCCAGAGTTAACGAGACCGGAGCAAAGCTTTACAAGCTCGACGAATTTTCACCCCCCACCATCAAAACCATTTCCCGAGTCTTCGTGACGCTACACACTCAGTTGCCCTCGATCTTCCGAATTCATCCCCTTCCACATTCGCGCGAATCCTCTTCCACTTTCCAGCTCGTTCATTCGCTACTGAGCGAGGCGAAAGATTGAATCGTCGAGATACAGAGAATTTAATGCGGTTTTTCCCCTCTTCGCTTTCTGGCTGTTACCGCTCCTGATGCTGCTGCCGCTGCTGTTCGCCTGGCAAAGACGATATCGCGATTCAAGATTAAACGTCGGTTCTCCGTGTTGGGTCCACGTGAACTTGCGCACTACTCCACCATCGTGTTTCCCCGGGTGTCGTCGCCATCCTGCTTCTCTTCCATTCGACGACTCGCTAACTCGTATACCCTGTGCAAAATTCTTCCAATCTCTTCTCCATTTTCTCGTATTTGCCTCCACCATTCTCTATGTCGTTTTCTTATTTTCTATATACATATATCTTACTCGGCCGGGGTAAACCCTTTTCGTCTCTCTTCCACTCTCCCACCTTCACCCCACCGAGGTCGCTTACGCGACTTCTTTGTTTTCTTCGATGACAGAAAGTTTCCCGGCCGAAAGAAAGTTCGCGAGTTCTCCTTCAGCTCGCGATGGGGGTAGGGGGTGGAACACCCGAGCTCGGGCATCAAGAAGAGCTTTCGATTCGACGCTCAAAGTTCCTCGGTCCCGCGTCATCAGGGACTGCGACCGAGGCTGAAGCCGAGTTGGAGTGGCAAAGGAAAAGTGAAGAAAAAAAAAAAAACAAAAAAATGCGTTTCTCCGCTTTCAATCTCGCGGCAGAGGCTAAAATGAGGTTGGAGGAGGGTGTTTCCTCGATTCTTTCGGTTATTGTTGTTTCGGACGGGATTGATCGAGGGTTTGTATAAACACGTTCGAAGAATCGGGAGTGGTCTCGCGAGAGAGAGGAAGAAATATTTCCGAGGGTCACCACCACGGCTACAGTTCCAACAGTAACTGTTTTTTTTTTTCTTTCTATATATACTGTTCTCACATCTTCTCGTTTCTTCGACCCTCTCACACTGTTTCCCAACGAAACGAGACGGAGCTTTTGCTCCGCGACGCGTGGGAGCGATAACACTTTATCCATATATCCTCAGCCTATAGGTTCCCGATTCGATTTATCACAGACTCGTGAACTTCGAACTTATGCTTTACGGAATTAGTATAAAGTGGCATTGTTAGCGGGCCTATGTTTGAGCGGTCCGCAGGGACGGGGAGAACAGCGCACACTCAATTTCCTGTCGCAGGAAATAATTCATAAGTCCAACCCGATTGTGGTGAATGCGCGATGCCAGGAAAAAGAAATAGCGAACGCAATGGAGAGAGTCGTTGGAGACATAAAAAAATATTCGTCTGAGGGAAACAGTGGATGGTGAAAAAAAAAATATATAAAAGTATATCCAACTCTATTGTGCGGCCGATGGACACGAGCCGATACGGAACATTCGACCCTTTTATGAATCGAGGCCGCTGCGACTTCACAAAAACCTCCGGCACGCGCGCCTCGTCGGCAGATCGGGTTTGCCTTCTGCGAAGTTTCGACCTCCGTGCGGCACGTTCGCACACTCACATTTTTTTCATCGCGATATTTCCGATACGGCGGTATCGTTGATCCGATTCGCATTACGCTGAGTTATGTAAATTTACATTTTCTGAGTAGTATGTAATTTCATGTTTTAGCAGAATTTCAATAAGCGAATGTTTCAAATTCGTATTTATATTTCGACTGAATAAATATGTTGGCTGTAGGGAAAAAAAAAAAAAATTTCAAACGTGTTTTACATTTCTGAAGATTTTTTTTTTACATTTCGGAGATTAAAGTGAAGAGATTTGTGTCAAATACGAACGAATCGTTAATTCGGTGTGTTTATTTTTCGCATCGTACACGCTTGGATTTTTTTGTTCGGATCTCGGTGCTCAGTTGTCGGCATATATTTTATCGTGGCTCAGCCGCTTGGTATCGAGTTTACATGTGATGCAGCATATGGTGGCGCATGGTAGATCGTCGGTTCGCTGCACGCATGTGGGATGAAAATGAGTAGGAAAAGTAAACTCGTGTCGGTACCGCGGTAGAACAATGCGCCCTACTTTCCCTACGTTTTTCTTCCTCTTCTTCGTTCTACGGCCTCTCGTCGTCGTCGTCGTCGTCATCGTCATGTTAGTGGTAGTGGTACGTTCTCAGGCATGAAAACGGGAACGTGCAAACAGACACGCCGTGCCATGTACCGGGTGCGCGAGGCTTTGCCGTTCACGTCGTCGCTTCTGTGCATCAGAATTGGTACACCAATACTAATAGCACGTAGACGTACCGTATACGTATATATAGCAATGGCTGTCGGGCGCACGTCACTTTCGCTAATTCACTTTAACGCCTTTGCGCTTTCCCTCCCCTCGACCTCTCATCACACGTCTGATGCATGCATCGCCCGGTTAGTACTTCCGTTGATGTAACGCGATTAAATCGAACCCTCGGTCGTTCCTACCATTTCCGTCCGAAACTGAATAAATAACTCGGCACGAATTTCACCCCAAGGAACAAGGTATTCGATTTTCTTGACTTAGATATTGTGTCAATGCGGTTTTAATTAACGCGAATAATTATTCAAATTTCGAAAAATTCAATATCTCGTTCGTTTTAATTTTTTTTATCATGGAGAGTAAGCAGACCTCCTAACTGCGGTGTAGATTGCCTTCATTAAAAGGATTTTATACATTCAACATTTTTTTCGTGTTATCAAAAAGATTATCCGTCCGTCACACAAATTTTTCGATTCTTTCATCTGCACACCGCGGATTTGAATTTTGATTAGCCTTTCAAAGTATTCCGAGCTTTCAATTTTTTTTTTATTCGGGATACTTTTCAAGATATCCATTACATAATCCAATAGTTTATTACATTCAGCGTTAAAAATATTTATTAACAGACACTGAAACTTCGTCGACACATTTGTTAAATTTCAATGTCGACTTTCTCGTTTGCTAACAGAGGGTTACGAAAGTACATTTTTTTGCACAGTTTCCTCTTGACGAAAATAACTTGTTTTTTTTTTTTTTTTTTTTTCATTTTCTTCTAAGAAATAAATAAATTTAAGGTTAGATATATTTTTATTCGGATAAAAGAGAATTTTGCAGCTAAAGTTACAATTAAGTTTAGAAGTTCCGATGCCTCGGCATCCTAATACCTAACATGGTACGGGATGAAGCATCGGAATCACTGTTGTTGGCCTCGGAACCTCAAGCCGCCAGATAATTCCACGTCCACGCTTGTTACTCCGTGTACTTCGGCGAAGTACTGTTACGTACATTGTCGAGCGTCACCTTCGTACGTTGGCGTGTCGAAGCTTCCAGAGCTCTCTTCCCATCCAACCGTTGCTGAGATATAGCAAGAGTGTGCGCGCATCCGCGTTAACACTCTAATTACCCACTCGGCCTAATTGTCCGCTTGGGAAGCACCGCCGTATTCGTCGTTCGGTTGGCGCCCTCCGTAGATGAACGAACGGGGGAGGGACAGAAATTTCCAGAAGGGGTTACCACGAGAGTATGGGTACGACGTTTTCGGTAATTGTCGCTAATGAACGTGGTCGATGCTAAGATTCACGGGATTAATTGTTCCCGCGTTCCATTGAATTTTGAATACCAACTGTATCCTCGTAGACTTCAGGCCGAACGAATCATTTTCAATGTTCGTTTCACCAGTTATGTATTACCAAAAAATCATTAATATTTTCAACGTCAAATTGATCGTTGGGAAAGTTAAAAGTTTCAAGCAGAAATTACTGTTATCACTGCAATTATAATCAACTTTTGTCCTTTCGTGTTTGATAGCCCTGCGTGGGTTTATCTTGACGAGAGATCGAAGCGTTGTTAATTTCACGTTGATGGTAGTAATGCTTCGGTGTCGTTGACAGGGAAGACGCTAATAATATATTATTAGATATTTTGTTGAATGAGTACGATATCGTGCTGAGGCGGTTCGATGTATCTGGCAGACGAGGTGGAATCCTGCAACGAGGGCGGTGCGGCGGAGGCGTCGGAGGGCGGCGGGGGAGGGGAGGGAGGGTGGTAGTGGAGCGCTCAGGACTATACAGTATGCATCGAAGTCTTTCCACCTCGATGGTAATGGGCGCCACTTGATAGATCATTAATGCCGTTAATTAAAAACTTTAATCAGCACCGTTGCACACGCCACCATACAGTTGAGTAATTTCAAAGTTGCGACTTCGGGCCTCACTAACGATCGTTCTCGCTACATCTGTATTGCACAACGGGAGGGTACCTCTTTAGTGACGTTGCCAACTTTTCTCGGTTCAATGATGTGTCATACAATCACCAATAAAAGTTATAACTCGCTGAAGGAGTAGACGGGGGGTTGGAGTTTAAAATCCCAAGCGATTTTTATTGTCTCATTGTACGAATCTATTCTTCGATTAAAAAGTAATTTTCCAAAAATTAGAATACATGAAAATTGTTATTAAAAACATTAATGTTTGAATTATTATCCAATAATTCTTCATTCATTTAATTACTATTATTAGTTTTTTAGTTAGTGGACAAATTTTAGAAAAATTTTAAAACTCGCGATTGAAATTTAGCATAATAAACAAATTGGTTTAACAAAAAATACATCGATCAGCTGATCGCAATGAAAAGCATAACATCGACCTTCTTCCCTATGGGCAATCAGGAGATAAAAACGGAAATTAACTTCGTTTTTATATGCCTGATAACCAAATTTGTAGCGCAGTCCTCTTCAAGCTAACGCAGTCGAAATTTTGTGAAAACATTAGCATATACGGGCAATTCCAAGACAATTTTCTTATCGTTTCATTTACTTTTATCCTCCTTCGTTTCTTTGACCGTTTTTTTTTTTTTTATTGTCGGATTATCGTGGATCGGACTTGACGCGGGATTAATCGAGGGTTACTTTTGATGGTCTATTCCGGCAAATCCGGTCTCTCTCTCACCTTCAACTATATATCGTATGGCATAAAATCGTGAAGGCGTAACCCGTACGTATGTAGGTGGGTTTTGTGGTTACCATGGTCGTATAATACGAGAAGGCGATCAATCTCAACGGTAGGGTGAGTAAGGGTTGTCACGGAAGCCTTACGCGAATACGTCAGGCTTCGTCATAGACCAAGTTCCACTGAGCTGTGATGGGGTTGATGCCGTTGGCGTGTCGAACGAGTCGAAGAATCTCCCCGCATGGCCTCACCCTCTGGACATTACAAGACGCTCGTAAACTTTATGACCGGTGTGGATATATATACCTGTGCAATCTATCTCACTCTTCCACGCTCACTTGTTCGCTTCGAATGGGTTGATGCGTAACCTAACTTCCTATCCTCGGCAACGTCTGCGCCCCATCGACTTACTTCTTCCGTTCTCGTTCGAATTACTCGCTACGGGTGTGACCGAGCGCGATGGGCGGGAGGGTCGGGATGCTCGCGGTAATGTTGGAAAGGCCTTAGGGATGTATACGATCGTCCCCAGTGTGCTCGGGCGCGCAGAGGGCGATTTACGTTCGTTTTATAGGGAAGGCGTTCTTACAGTAGCGTTAAAGTATAAGACGAAGAAAAGAGATAAAAAAAAAAGAATCACGCTGAACCGTGGGGGACTTTCTGTGTTTCGGTAAATGTTCTTTTGCGTCTTAAACACCACTCGGACATTTCTCATTGTTAGCCGCTCCCCCTTTTCATTCTTGTTAACGACGATTTATTTTTATGAATTCATTACAAATTAGACGAGGGAGGAGGGGGATGTTTTTTTTTTCGACTGCGTACAACATAAAGCAAAAGTCTCATTAGGGGATGGAATGTCCCTTTGCTTCTGGAGATAGTGTTTCGTAGTTTTTAACTCCCGAGAACCCGTTACAATAAATTCGGGGGTAAGACATTTCACTGACGTCTCGTGATTTTTCTTCGGTTTCGTTTCATTTGATTTGGTGCTTGTATAGTATTCTTACATGCGCGAAGTATGATGCTGCAGTGTTTACATACTATTATTTGTTTATCATTACTCATTTGCTTATAATAATAAATTCCTTTCTTTATCTTTTTTACTTTGGAAATTTTTAAATAAAAATAATTTTACAAGAATTAAAAAGTCCCAAATAAAAAAAGAGATTAAGAAATTGCATTAACAAAAAAACGCGAAATAACAAATAATGAATCGCATGTTATTGCCGGGAAATTCCGACACTTAATGTCGAATAGATATCCCAACTATGAGATGCGATTAATTGTAAGTTACTTCATTCCTCTTTGTTATTACAAATTCTTAATTGCACTCTTTGTTTTAGTTACGAGTTTCATGCGATCATTGTCGCGAAGAGTTATCTCGATATGAGAATTGCAGATGTGATTGCGCAACCTGTGTTTCACAAAAACCACGTTGTCACGTGTATGACACGTGAAAAAGGTCGCGATGTTCGGATTTTATCCTTGTAAAGCTGTGACAAACGATACTTCAATTGCGTGAAATACAATATTCCATACTCCAATCACGAGAAATACAATATCTCGAACTGTAGTTCGATCGTATAATCAGAAGCATTGATACACCAAACGTGTTTTGTATTATTTTGGAAGTGCTCTGGTTTCAACGGGTTTCATCTTTCCATCGTCGACCCTGAGACTTATTTGTTTGATTCGTGACGTCGCCGTATGAACTTTAGTTACCAAACCGTACTACAATAACCGGCAACACAAAAGACATGTCGAGTTACTGTTCTCGATTCTGCCGACCTCTCCTGGCTTTCGAAATCAAATTTGCACGGTTCCTTTTTGTTCTCTCGTGAAGTTCGGTTGTGAGAGCCACGTAGAGCTTCCCAAAGGATATGGTACACGGGTGAAGGACAGAAGGAAACTATAATGAACAATCGAATTTCAAGGTTTAACTTCGTTAGCCCGACTTCACGCTGGACGGTCAGTAAAAGACAAAGGATCTCTCATTGCAAACGCAACGCATGTCTCCGGAACTCCCAATATTTAACATTGCACACGTGTACTCTACTGAGACACTACCACATCAAAACCCAATGATGGGTTTCAATGTTTCTATGATGTTTCAAGTACCAAACCCCCTTCCCATCGGGTATAAGTGACTATCGATATAGAAATGGAAAAAAATAAAAGGCCGTCGCAATATGATTTCGAGAATTTCTCGAAACTTCCATTTAGTCGATTAAATTCTTCGGAACTCTTTGGAAATCCGAATGGGAGTTTTTTTATGCTGCGTAGTACTCAACTTTCGGTGAACAGCACTCTAGAGATATTGCAAAAAAAAAAAATACATCAATGTTACATGGAAATTCAACGTGGATCGCGAGTACGAATACTCGTCGACACGATTCGTACGCTGAACGTTTGGACTGATAATCGACTGGTACGAAAAAGACCAAATCCCTGTAGTTCGGAACTTTCGTTATTCAGATTTTTATCCGGAATTTGAAAATATTTGAGCTTTAAGATGGTATTACCGCGACAATCTCAACTAAAATTATTCTCTTATATAGATCGTTGAAAGATCGATAATACAACAGTAACAACATAGAAAAATGTATACAGTGACTAAAATTTATGTGATTCGTATGAAAACCTCGAGAAAGTTTGTTTACCGCTATATAACTTCGTGTATTAACATTTTTTTCACGTCGGAGGAAATAAACTTTATGCAAGAACTGGTCGTGCTATGCTTTAGGACGTTACATTTTTTAGAGTATTCGTATAACTTTTCACTAACTTGCCTTCGCTTTTTACTTATTTCTCAAGTGTAGTTTTATCGGTGTGATTAAAAACATGCCGTTAATGCATGCGCTGTAGATAGGTTACGTGTAAGTTACGCCAATTTTGAGTGCAGATATTTCACCTTTGGGAGGGCAAATCAAATATCAATTTCACAGATGTTTGAATAATATATTAAATAATGTGCACACAAAGTTTGGACACGTTCTTAAAAAAAACTATCATGTGAAGGTACCTTGTCATAAAAAAATTCCCATGAATCATCTTGACCGCCGTGGGGCCTCCGCTGTAACTTTTTATGTTTTCCATTCCGGACGAGCGGAAAAATGTTGATAAATTTTATGAAAATATTAAGTATTTACACAAAATTTATTCGTTTGTTCTTTTTGTAAAAATGAAAAAAAAAAAAAAAAAAAAGAAAAAAAAATTTGACAGAAAACGGTTATGTAACACATAATATTGTGACCATATTCCTGTTACTTTTTGTTTTGACTTTGTAGCACATATAAAAAGTCTTCCCGCAATATAAAATTCGCGCGACTTTTTTAAATTATTTATATGTAATAAACGTCGATCCTTGTATGTTCTATAAAAACGGTCGTGTATGACGTTTTTGCATGCTCGGCGCACGCTCTCCTCGTTGAATCTATGTTACACATATACATGTACCGTTGTATATCATATATATATGCATATGCATGTACCGCATCTAATTTCTACTCAGCTTCGTCTATTTCTTCATGCTGACCGGCTTCCCCGCCGGCATTTCTCGTGAAATGCAATATTAATAATTCCGCGAACTTCTGAATACAGAATAAAGTGAAAGGGAGTTGAGGTTGGGCAGAGGGAACTCGAGAGTTGAACGGGATGGCACGGACGAAACGGGTCGCCTACGGGAAGGGAGGAAAAAAAAAAAAAAATTGAAAAAAATACAACGCGGGACCGTTCTCTTTACATACTAAGTATAACTGGCGTCGACGTTGTTCCCGTCTCGTTTTTCCGGCTCGTCGGCGAAGCACTCTTTTTCCAATTTTTTTTTTCCGACTCTCGCCGTTCCATGTCTCTGATCCTATAGCAGCCCTCGACGAACATCCAAGCGTGGGAATCCTACCGCGTAGAAACAACGGGGTAGAGAAATCGGCCAATGTGACCGTCTCTCCTGATTTTCTTTTCGCTGACGTTATATACGATTTATAAATTCGAACGAGAGAAAATCCGTCATGAAAAGTTGCGTCATGACTTTATTCCGACCGATCTTCCTTCCGCCGCGCAAGCTTGAATCGGGTCATTTTTTTTTTTTTCGTTTCCGTCCGTCCTTCATTAATAATTTCAGGCTCTCGTTCAGAAAAATAAATAAGTTCCTTTTCACATTGCGTAAAAGCTGCATAACGAGGCAGCGTCGATCTTTTTTACTTTTTTTCCGAACAAAAAAATAATGAAGTTGATCCTGTTCCGTTGTGACACGATAAAAAAAAAAAAAAACAAGAACAAATCTGCGAGCTGGAAAAACACGCTCCAAACGCTTCGTATTTAGTTCGTTGACTAAAAAAGAGAAACCTTCGAGTTGGCTGCGTTTTAGTGAACGCGCGGATTTCCTTCGCGCACTGACGCACCGCTGGCTATTGTAGTTTCCACGTGTAGATACGTAGGTCCAAAATAAAATTAATAAGAAAAACAAAAGAACGAAAGAGGCGAAGAAAAAAAAAAAAAATTTGCGAGTTTTGAGAGATATCCTGGAATAAACGCCGCGGCTCGTTTTGATGAATCAACATAGCGCGGATGAGAGACGACACTTTCTGATTTACCGGACCATAAATATCTCTAATCTGTAAGGGAGGTCCGGTACGTTCCAACTCTCTCACACCCTCTATATTTGCTCCGCGAGAGATCCGCACCCATGCTTCGTTCATCCTCCGCCGGTGGAGTTTCGCGGCCGCGGCACTATCGTCCCACACCCACCCCCTTTATACCCGTCTCGATTTCTTCCGCTCTCGACCGTTGGGCTTTTCCCGTTTTGCTAAGGGAAAAAAAAGAAAACAACAAACGGAAGACGCAAGACTTATAATATCTGCGGAAAATCCGGAAACGTTGAAAGATCAACAGAAAAAAAAATTGCGCCAAAGGATATCCGTCTTCAGGTCTAAGAGATTAATACATTTTTTTGCGCGGCTGGGGATATTCCGTCGAAAACAACATTAGCCTGACTCTAATAGAAATTTTCTTAGCCGAACCCACGAGAGTCATATATCATTCGTGTACCAACTCAAGCGTAGTATATAGTACACAGCGCTTCGAGAAATCGATCAGCTTCAATAAATGATAAAGTCTGTTTTCTTGTCTGGCCATTTATCTTACCGTTGACCGGCGCGCGATGGTTCCATAAAGTTTGGTAAATTGCGAGAGAAGTGAAAATTTCTTCGTATAAAAAGTGCATTCCGCGGGTAGCACGGTATTCTATGAACTTTACGATAGGACGCTATGCTGCTCCACCAAGAAACTACTAGCAGCTGGTATATATGTATACACATAGCCGCTTCTCTCGCTTACGAGTTTTTCCTCCAAACCTCCACGGCTTCTGCGAGAGCGTAACACATCTCTCGTGGGGCAAACCCGATCGCGTGCTTTTCGGTCAGAGTGCGAGAACCGGGGTTGCCGCGGGAATGTCGGCGTTATGAGAGCTTAGCTCGATAGTATATATATGTATAGCACGGGTTAGGTAGAGAAAGATGAACGAACCGGAGAGAAAAGTGGCGCGAACTCTTGTGCAATAGTTCAAATCATTTATGACTTTCGGGCGTGAAGCTCGCGAACTCGCGGAGAAAATGTAACACACCTCACTTCCTTCAAGAATATCGTCAAATCAATTTGTGATTTTTCAAACTCTCATACCTGTCCAAAAAAATAAATACGTTAAGTTTGGAACTATAATTCTTTGCTTCTAACAGTCATAGTATGTAAAAAAAAAAATGAAGAACATACAATTTAGGTTTTAGTTGTTTTCTGTACCTCTCGTGGAGTCATTCGCGTCTATTAAACAATGCAGCTAAACAGTATTTCTCTAATAGCTACAAACTGATAGAGAAAACTTTCTAATCGAGTATTTCGAACTTTTTTTTTTTTTTCTTAAGGAAAGTTCATTTATGGTGCATGTATAATACTACGCGGAGTTTTGTGAGGGCACTAGAGGAGCGAGAAAGAGAATGTTGGAGTGCCAAGGCACGGACTTCGTTGTAAGTTGTTCCTTTTGCGCGTATATCGTCCTCGTCGGCCAACTTAGTCCATAAAGCAACGTGCACCGAGAGTGAGGGGGCAAAAGTAAGAGAGGCGGCAGAGGTAGCGGGGAAAGGGTTGGCAGAGTCGAGTCGCGGGCGAACGAACGCGATAACGCGAGGGGCCATTATCGTGTAATTACGAAACTTAAATTCCACGTAAAATCGCCTCTAATTAACGTTAACGACGTCCGTCCCTCGTTACCTGTGTGGCCACGGCGTGTATATACTATATAGTATATTGTCGGTGAAGTGTCGCGACGACGGTGGTAGCGCAAGTTCATCTTTTGAAGGCCCACAAGCGCGCATACCCGAGCTCGATGCTCGCGCCACTTGTTATACGAACGACGAACTGGTAGCACGGCTTTACTCTCTCTCTCTCTCTTTTTCACCCTTCATGCTTTGTCGATTTGTCGTTATTCCACGGTACGAACAGAGTTTGAAGCTCTTTCGCCTTTGCGAGCCCGGAGACTCGCGCTTTCGCTCGAGCACCTCGTTCGATCTTCGTTTCTATCCTCTACATCTCTCGCTCACTTCTGGATTCTTGTGGAAGTATGCATAAGCATTCGTAGAAAACGCCTTAATTAAGTTTCTCGTAGAGTCACGTTTTCCACGTTGCAAGTATCACATAGGGTACGTTCGTGAGACTTTTCCCCTCGAGTTATCTTCAGTTGCCTTTATTACCACCTTTCATAGCTTTTTTTTTTACCGGCAATATTAATCTCGTTTCATCGAACAATATTGCGATAGAACGGAAGTCTTGCTTTACGGAAATTAAAATGGCGCGTTGATGTCTACGTGTATAATATACCGGGATTATGTATATGTAACACTATTGAGCTTTGATCCCGAAAAAAGAATTCAAAGTTAGAATGAATGGTAGACGAGATAGGAGGACTCTCGCGAGAGTAAAGGGGAAATATATAGAAGCTGGTGGGATGAGAACGAGCAGATAATCAATCTAGGAAACTCGACGTACAATGGACGCCATTGGACGTGATTGACTGGGAGAGCCGGGGTGTCGAGTAACGTTCGGATGGAACCGTTCCCCGATTTCTCGATAAATCAGCGAGGTCACTCTCGCGACGGAACATAGAAAGAGGACTATCGAAGTGAGGTATCTTTCGAAGAGGATTTAGATGAGAACAAGAATGGTAAAAAAGATAAAATGATAAAAAAAAAAAGTCAAGATGACGATGGGAAAAACTTGAACGATATGGGATTGTGTTTTATCACCGAAGATGCTTCACTTCATTCCTTCCAATGGAGTCGAATTTTCGATAAGGTGTTCGCTTCATCGTTACTCGATCGAAACTCAAAAGTGCCACTGTTAACCTCCCAATTTTCAATCCTGTCGAATAGGTTGTTTCGTTTCTTTATACGGTTCGGTTCATGGGGTTCTGCACAGGTATGAAATTGGACAGGACAAAGAATGAAAACAACAAAAACGGAAGAACAATTGAACAACCGTAGTATGTGTGTATGTGCGCGGAGCGGGATATTCAGAAACTTTTCAACGCCCTCTCGCTGAACTACTCGGCGTCTCTCCCTTTCCAATAAATAACGGATTAATCAATACGTCATTGTGCGCACATTCGAGACAGAGTATTCCGATAACCGGGCAAATGAATGCGACAGAATACTCCCGAGGGCTTGGCATTCATTCAGTCAGGTACCAATTCTCTACGAGATCTCATTCACGACTACTAAAACTATTTAACCTTCGTTTCTCATACCCCGCGAGCAATTCGATCATATATGTCGGAATCTGAAGTCGGGAAGATGAAATTTGATCGATTCCGGAATATAGGCGTCTTTTCTTCCCTCCATCACGACGATCGTATGTAAATCTATGAATTTACTCGATATTCGGAGCAAATAGTGGATTTATCAGAAGAGGTAAAAAAAGAAGCGTTTAAAGCCCTTGGTAATCTTTTGTCTGCCTTACTGACATTCTTTCCGTATTCTTTGACGTCGAAAAATGGGAGCAATTCTAATGTTCAATCCCGCTGCTGATGTATCAGGAGCTCGAGGTATTTCTTCTGTTTCGCAATGTCATACCGCGAGATATCACGAGACAACGAGATGGTAGAGATGTTGGTGGAGTATGTAGAGTGCAACACACCATGTTCTTGTGCAATATGAAAAAGCAAGAGGTACACATGAGAGGAAGCAGGGATTTTCGAGAGCTCAGCACTCCGATAGATTCCATCGGTGTTCCGCATGTTCTCCATCTATGCATGTCTGTCATGTCTTCGAATGATTCGCGTAGGTATATTGCGGCTGATCCTCTGCCCGAAATACGGAAGTATTCATTTCAGCGCTATACGTGGAATAGCCGACTTTTCGAAATTGCACACCTTTTCCAGTCGAGAGGTTTTTCATTTTTACAAAAATGATATTCTAACGATATCTTCGCCGTTATTAAACACGATATCACTTGTTAGGCTCCTTCTTCAATTGCAAACAGGAACAATCGTATCGTAGAACCTAACAAGTCATCATTAAAGCTGAATCCGATATCGCATCATTCGGCCATATTTCGCAGTGTTATACGCGAATCCAGATTGCTAGTGGTACCAATTCCTCCTACCGATATCATTTCCAAACGAGCACACTGCCAAATTGCACCATGCAGAAGGTGTACAACCCAATATCGTAGAATAGAGAGTTTGAATACTCGAAGGGATATTATGTCCTCGTGAGCGAGAGCCCAGTGTATGACGTGCGTCATCGAGTTTGCATAATCACCGCTTGCCACGTTATGTAAATAATGCTGGTATTGCGTGTTGGAGGCGCAAGAGAATCGGACCCGTGATTCGATAGGACCAGAATACGGAGTGCAGAAGCTTTCGGGGGGTTTATAGGCTATAGAAGTAGCTGCGCTGTTCAGACAGACAAACGGACATGCATAGATGCAGAGAAGTAATCATAAACACAGACAGAAGTCACTCCCGGAATCAACCCTCCAGTTTCCCCGAATACCATAGTCGAATATATTTGGTCCATTTGCAGATCAGACATTTTTCAACCGGAAATTGAAGACCTATCGAGAGACTTCCGTCTATCTTAAGATCGTTCGACGAATAAATCGAAATACCGAACATCAGTATTCCGCGAACAAAAATGTATTTCCATTTCTCTCAATGACCCCACGCGCAGGAATGCGATCCTCAAAGATTCTCCGAATAGTTGGAGTCTCTTTGGTGTTGGCGTGGAACAAAATTTTTCCTGTAAAAACTCGGTTAGTAAGGAAGTGTTCCACGGTCGAGAGAAACGGGTTTCACTCGTTCGACGCATCGAGATATTTTCAGCTCCGCATTTCGCGGGGGAAGCACCGTGCTCTATCGGTACTAGCGGACCAGAGAGGGTTATAGTATATAACGTCGCTCACGGTGAGGACACTGTGCGGAACTGGATTTAAAAATCTCTGAAGGAAACTCGCGCTCATGCTAGAGTATGGAATATCTTGAAGTCTCGTGGCGTATACGGTATTCTCCCAGTCCGTAGATCCACAGTGTATACCTACGTTGTACGGTATAGATAGGTAGATAACTGAAGAAGATATTCCTTGGGCTGAGCGCGCGTGCACAAACGTATCCGTGCATAAAGAGTCTTTTGTGGCTCGATGCGACGGTGCACGTATTCAGACTGAAAAGTAATACCTCGCGTGTTGGCGAAAGAGAGAAATTCAGAGACGGGGCAATGGGAGAATATTTGCCTCCTCTCTGACAAAGCTCGGGAGCATTCTCCTGCGTCTTTCAAGCTGCAGTCGTTTCCCAACCAACCGGTTGATACCGCGACACTGTCGCTGTGCAGGAGTCGCTGCTTGTGACGCTGGTGCCGGTTTAAACGTCATATATATAGGTGCAGGTCGGACGTGACAGTGGATAGTAGTACACACGAATATGAGTGAATGTGTAGCATGAATTTCCTCTCGTTTGAGTAAATTTTCGAGAAATTGAGGTAGAATACAGCGACGAAAGGGATGGATTTCGTAGGGCTCGGAAAACGCGTCTTTGTGTGTTATTCCGGGTGGAAATACTCAAATATTCCGAGTGACGGTAGACTGATTTCTCGTCAAACGGCAAACTCGGAGATAGAAATATATATTACATATCTATGCATTCTCGTCGTTAGCTCCGAATACGTTGCAATGAATACGATGGAGACTGTTAATTGCTCGGTAATACGACTGCGGTGATATATCTTGCGATAGGATGGAAGTAGGCGAGATACCGAAATCGCAGCAAGCAAAGATTAGTAATTTGGTCTCGCAAACTTTGCCCGTACGTCGGCGAGGGCTGCTTTCTCTCCTCGTTTCACTTCTTCCGGCAACGCTCCCGAAGCTTTAATGCGTTCTTCGTGTTGATATATATGTGCGCGTTGGGATAGGAAACGCGGGATGGTCGATGATAGGATAGAGGAAGTATGGGGAAAGACTAGAACCGACAGAGTTAGAGTTACGGGGAGAATGGGAGATAGAAACTGCTTTCCAGGTGGAGTTTCACACGCGTAGCATGTTCGATTCGAATATTGGGGATGCATATAGAGGAATCAGCGTAACTACATCCGTGTACGTGCATCGGCTTAGCTACAGTCCAAATCGACTATAGGACGGTCTCATGGGAAATTCATTCGATCTAAATAATCCGTAGAAATGACACGATTTCGTTATTACAATATCTTCGCCGGTTTCTTAGCCACGATTTGAGAAACCGTATAAACAAAAAAAAAGCAAATAAACATTTTGCACGTAACTAACCGAAAAGTGGTTAAACTGCAAAAAGTTCTCAAATATTTTACCGTTTAGAAGAAATTTTTCGACACAGCTGGGGAATAGTTCCCCCACAGGTAAAAAAATGTTTTAGGCTCTCGAGTTATAGACACGTCAAGTTCAGTCAATGAAAAGACACGAAGTCATTAATCAAAAACGAAGTTTATTGCTCGCAATAAATTTCGCATCGATCTTTCTACAGCTATAATGCTTTTCAGTTATTTCAGTCTGTTTATTATTGCTTTTATATTATTGTTGATCGAAACGTCGACTGCATCATGGTTCGATGAACCGTAACGCACTGAACGCAGCAAACGTGACTAAAGCGCCAAAGTTCGTTTGGCTCATCCCTCGTACTCCCGTACGCCACGTTTCTCTCTTTTCTTTTTTCCTTTTCGATTCTTTTTCTCTTCCTTTTCCACCTCTCGATTTGGCTCTATCGCGATGCAACGCCTCGTCGTTCTGCACCGTTCTGCTTTCTCTCTCTCTCTCTTCTTCTCTCGGTTTGCACTCATTGCATTTTATTCTTTGGTAACGGTATAGAAGCCGAATACGCGCCGAGAATTCTTCAGTGTGGTGAAGAATAACATAGTAATATAATGTTATACTACATTGCTCCCCACTACGCTACTGTGGTTCTTCATACTATTTTTCTTGATCTCTCGACGTATATCGATAAATTGGTGAATATAAGGGACTCTGATCGAACAATTTTCAAGCTTCTCACGTATCATCTATAAAGTATATCTACTCCGCGGGTATATACGATGCCTGCAGAGCGATAACCCCCCTGCAAGATTCTTCATCGGCAATATATTATCGTACGAAGTCGATTACCTATTATTATTATCATTATTATAGATATTGCTACGAACCAACCATAATCCACGGCTAGATACACAGCTATAATGTTTCTACATGATTATTATTGCATCGTCAAAACCGTCCATCCGTGTGAACGGCTAAGGAAAAAGAATGAAGAAAAAAAAAAAAAAAAAACGAGTTCGCATCAGCTGTCGGCTAATGAATTTAAAGCCCTTTGGCGCTGTACTCGATTTATTTCACGCCGTAAGGAAAAATAATGCTCGGATTCTCACGATAAAGAAAGAGGAAACTTAAAATCGGGGATATCGGGCCCGCAGCATTCGAGCGTTAGGAATGAGAGAATGAAATCGAGAAAGATTCGTGGCGGTGTAACCGAAACTTCGGAATGAAAGTGCATACAGAAAGACGCGATGGCTTGGTGTGGTGTGGTCGATTCTCAAGCGATGCCCAACGGCACTTTGCGGAAACGGACGCTCTGCCGTCGCGTCTCGTTATCGCGAGGACGGGACTCCCTCTCACTGTACCCTTCTCCTTTAACCCTCCATCCTCTCGGACGTGGTTAGTTGGACTCCCGATAACGATGCATCCGTAACGATCCCACGCGAGAATGCACTTTCTCGAGCATTTCGCCAGAGACGAGTCTCTCTCTCGTTCGTTCGCCGTTCTGTCTTGATGCGGCACGAAAAAACTTCGTCTCTGCTGCCAACAGCGGAGTTGTAAATAAAGAGACGTTTCTCTATTATTTCGCGCCGTAAGAAAAAACGAGAGAAAAAAAGAGAAAAAAAAGTAGAAAAAAAAGAGAAGTTGAACGTAACATTGTACGTCTACTTGCACATTTAATGTCGTTTGTACGGTACCCTGATGAAACACGAGTAGCATTACATTTTCATCTGCGATATGAAATTTCATGCGGACGATATTTTATGCAGACACTCACAGAGCGTGTGAAATATACTCTCTAATTTCATCCTTTCTGTGTGACACGTCGCACGCGAAAGAGCAGCTTCGACACGATTTTCGTAATAAGTGCGAGAAAAAGAAGTTCGGTTGAAGAATACATTTCGAATGTATCGAAAATATTGTTTTTTTTACGAAATATACCATTTTTGAAATCGGTCGATCAAAAAGGATTTAGGCGTATGTAACATATACGCAGGATAAGTACCGATGGCGTAACGCGATATTTTCGTATTATGTACCTTTTCGATTGGGAATATTCTCGTTATGAATTTAGATGCCGGATTAGTGTCATTGATCCATAATTCTATGCAATTATCAAAACGAATTTAGTTGCCGGACTGGTATTATCGATTCATCGATATTTTACTCGAGTGGATTTCATCCGATTTGGTCAGAAAGGATTTTATGTGACGTGGTATACGAAGGAGAGCAAGCAGACCGTGTAGCAATATTCTCATATTAGGTACCGGGTAGCGTTGTGGTACCGTGAAAACTCTGCGTGTCACATATATACGCGACGGCAGTAGTCGATTCAGAAAGGGAACCACCACACTTCGCGCATTTCTGCAGTGTGTCCATTTCCCGTGGCGCATATAGCGGTGAGAGTTCATGCGACCGAACGGTACGAACCAACGAGTTCGCATGGTATTGCGAGAGGGACCAAAAGTTTGGTAATTTTCAGTTTCCCTATACATATATCTATATATGTGTTTATACCGGTCGGCTGTTGGCTCATGGGACGCGAGGCTCGGTTACGTCACAATGCGGCTTCTCTATTCGGAACTCCTGTCAAGCGTCACGAATCGTTGGTTTTCCTGCGTAATTGTGAACGCTACGATGCGAGACCTGTGCATAGTAACCGGGGAATCAACGTTACGAGAGTTAACCGATGAGGTGACAAATCGGAATTTGATGAAACTACCGATTTGTTGGACGGTTTTCTGCGTAAAATTTTTAATGAAAAAAATTCCCGAATTTTACAGATGAGTGACACTCGACGATTGCGCGTTAATTGATTCTTCAGTTGAGCGTTAAACAGTACTTTTATTAGGAATAAAAAATAATTGGGCTTCGAGTGATATTAATATTGCTGGAATGCCGATGCAGTTTTAACTTCTGAAGGGATTATTAGAATTATGCGAACAATTGTTTTATAGACTTGAGAGTTCTTTTCGCGAAGTTAACTCACAAATTTAATGAAAACGTGAGACGGTGCGTGTGTGTGCATCACATAGCTTTATCTTCATCTTTCTTTTTTTTTTATCTCTCTTGCCGAATAACTCGGAATTCTCATCTCATTGTGCGAAAAATTTAAGCGAAAAAAAAAAAATAAATGAAAAAACTGGGTCTGCTGCGCCCTCGCCTAGCGGCTGGAAAAGCTGAAATGAAAACGTATTGCTCGTACGCGTCGTGCGTCCCAACGTGTTTCCACGCTCACGATGTTCTTTGGCTTTGCCAGGTCGTGTTCTCTTTAATTAATAGAGACAGTACGCGACTACACGAACGGAGAAAGTCTACTGCGGGAGAGAATTGTCAAGGGAATGTACGGACTCGAAGAAAAAGCAAGGTATCCCCGCGAGACCAGTGATCGTATGAGTGTCTGCGTATCCGTGTGCTCAACCGCACAATATACCCTTCATAAGTTGGTGAATATGCATTAACACAATATATTATATTACGTTCTTTCATTTAGATTGTCGCAGCTTTTACTTTAACCCTTTGAAGCGTCGAGTTTCATAAGCGTAACGCTTTGTTAGAGTTACAAAAAAATTACACTTCAACAAGGAGGAAAGGTTGAAAAAATCGCAAAAAATCTGAAACGGAAATAGTAATCGTCGTACGATATTTTAACATTTTGGAATGTTTCATCGAGACGATTAAAATATACAGTAGGATTTAAGCTTAATAAACGAAGTACGGTATACTTTACAGCATACTTTCTGGAGGGTTTCGGCAATTTCCGGTAAAAAAGCGCGTTTTATTTTTTTCTTATCAGCAAAAAATCTTATAAATAATCCCGTGCGATTGATGGTTCATACCGATGCCTTAAACATGTGAACAATTGCCCAAATAGAATATAACACGGTGTCGAGGAGTAAAATTTTTTTAATATCTTTAAAAAAAATGTATAAAAAAAACGAAAACACACACTTTTTACAATCCTTAATATGTATGCCTGGGAATTTTTCAATATGTTCAGAACCCTATTACCAACAAAAAATCGATTGGGATTAGCGATAATACCATTTATTTTTCACATATAAAAATAATAAAACGTGTTCCTTTGTCTGAAATCGACGAATTCTCCTCCTATTATGAAATGTATTATTCGAAGGCAAAACCTCTATTAACGGTGGGAAAATAAAGTGAGAAAAATCAAAAATGAAGATTCGATCCTTCGAAATTGGTCTTCGAATAACCCAAATGATTCATCGAGCGGATTAAAATCGCCAGTACTTCAACGAGGTAACATTGATATACTGCTGTGCTCCATCGGGTTAAAGTCCGCTCCATCGCTGTGAATCATACGCGATCGCTTTCGAACCAAAACTTATACTGTACAGAGTCGTCAATTACTGTTCTCTGTCACCATTAATCCTCACCGATGTTCACTGTACGAGACACGAGAGCTCGGAGCTTCGGTCTCGTCCGACTCCAATCTGTTTTCCACCTGCTAAAGCCTTCCGTTCGTCGTTTCTGGCTCTACTTGTCTCTCCTCTCCTCCCCCTCCCTACATTTATACTACATACCTAACACGAATAAACTGCACACTATTCTACCCCTTTTCCGCAATATATCCCAATAGTTTTCTCATCTTCCAAAGCTCAGGAATCCTCGTAAGCTTTGCCAGTTGCCGAACATATATCCCGCCACCATATTGACCGTCCGTCTGTCCATTCTCCGAACTTTAGCGAAAAGCTCGATCGATTCAATAGCCACACACAACCGAGTCTCCTTGTTTCGCGCATCTCCTGAATTTCTCGACGATCACCCACCCGCCGACGATATATAACTGTCGTGTCCTTCTCCGCTATCCGCGATTCCAACTCGATCGGAGTCTACCCAGAAATTCCATGAACAAACGCGGTAATAGCCCACCACCGACAAAGCTGTTAGTCAATGAGTTTCGGAACCCCGTAGCTTCGTCCAGTGCGATCTCGACGGGTGCTACAAGCATCCCGCAATGTGATGCGTACTTTATGGTTGTGTTGAACAAGTTCTACCGTTGCATATATACGAAGGTATGGACTGATAGAGGCTTCCGGTATTGCTGCAGTAGCAGTCGATGGATCGAATCCTCTCCTGTAACCGTTCTTGTTCTGCCCGGCGTGTTACCGTTAACTAATGTCTAAACCCACCGATTGATCGGCGAACGTAGCAAATCGCGTTCGATTTCGGAGAGCGTCGAGTAGACCCAATGACCAAACTGGGTTGGCAGACGTATCGATAGCTTACGGAAAATCGACGAGGCACGACGAATTCGTGATGCGCGATTCTGTTTCTCTATGCATGTATTGGTGCGCGAGTGTGTGCGCGTATATAGGTGTACGTATGGGTTTGGAGCGGACGAGGGAACGCTTTCCTGCATGTACGCTTTTATTTCATTGTTCCGGGCTGTGGGACGAGACACAAGCCCCGTAATTATCGTCCATCGAGTCTCGTACATACCGCGCTTGCAATATAGCAAGCCGGGAGAGCGGCTTTCGCGGCTGATGTTCACGGCACACATATACAACGAGAGAACACTCGGTTGCCGCTTACGAGAGACTAATTAAAGCTTATTTTCCCCCGCGGCTATACGATACGATATACTGCTACAGGTATATATTCTACAGAGAAAGACTCTCGACGTAAATTATCGTCTATTGTTGGTCGCCCAATGAGATTCATACCATTACAAAAGCTTCTTTAATAGTCATTGTTGAAAAGATTACTCCGTCGAGATTATACACTTAATGGGCTTTGTTACAACAAACCCACGTGTCTATATGTGACTGTTGCAATTTTTATGAAAATTTCACAGCTTTGAAACTGTCGAATAGCAGTAGAAACTATACCGAGTTACCGGAGCGAAACAGTTGGTGTTCGGACAATGAAGAGCAGCATAATCGGTTTTGGACTTTACGAAAAGTATTCAACGGGTCTTACAGAACGGTGCAAGTGCGGGAGAAATATTTTATTTCAGTATATTTCATTTTTTTAACTTCCGACTTCCCGTTGGGCAAATACTCGGCGATTATGCGTTTTGTTGCAAACACAGCTTACAAAAAAAAATTCACACAAGTTTTGCGAAAATGTTAAAAATGCTGACTGAAGAATTCGTATCACAAATAAATTGTATGATAATGAAGAGAGCGAAATAAGACATCATTATTCATATATTGTTGTCGGGAAATTTATTCGTTACTGAGTGCGGAAGTTTCTCGATTACATGAGAATAATAATTTCGTATTTCTCTCTATGTTTTCATATCGTCTGTATACTATAACAATTTCTCAACCGAGTTTTAAAATTTTTTGTAGAATGTTCCAAATAACTGAATCAAACTAATCTTCTGAGTGGAGCGCTTGATCGGTTTTACGAAAATGTCGCGAGAGCATTGTGAGCATTTCACGGGTAAAATTGTTTTCGCTCGTCGTGTGCATTGTCACTACATACAGTCGATGAGAATTAATGTATTAACTAAAATATCGTGGAAATCCGAGATCGCAGTGCTGTTACGATTGTTCGCATTGCACCGAAAACAATCACAGCGCGAAAGATTCTCCAGTCATTCATGAAAAAATTATAATTAGAGAGATTATGTACTCAATGTGTTGCGATTCGTTGCACGCTGCATCGTGTGAATATTCCTGTAGGCATTTCGGTGAAAAGTTTCGCTCAGACACAGAGCCCCGATAATGGGAACGACAAGCCTTTGATGAGACAAACTCGAGCATTAGGGACAGTTGAGAATTAATCAGTTTTCAAAATTATTAATTATTTTCATTTTACACAAACATTTGTCAATTAATACCAATCAATGTTGAAATGAGGCTTACGGAGAGCCATACAAATCGGTATTTTATTCAACGAACATATATCGTGTTGTGTCGAGCTGCCAATCTTTCGTAATACGAACATATTTTCGTTTGTTTATTCACCGGAAAATTGTAAATTTATTCATCAAAATAGATTGAATATGCGGCATTGCCGCATTGTTACCGGTGAACGCGAGATGAAAGATCCGAATCGAGTTTTTTTTTTTTTTTAAGAATGACAGAGCCAACCTTGCGGTCCACCGATAACGAACGGTAAAAGTTTTGTTTCGATGAGTTCTCTGGAAGCGTAGAGTTCAAGAGGAAAATCGTTTCTTTTTATCCGAAATGAGTGCGATACAACTGGACAGAGAGAGAGGTCAGTAGCCACCGGCTACGGCTAAGTGGTCGAGCATACGCGACCACCAAACGGGGCGCCCGCGTAAATAAAGGCGGAATTCGCGACGGCGACGGTAGTTGGTGGCTAGTCGCGCTTGTTACTATATATACGCACACCGTTGGAAGGTTTGCTTGGAAGGCTACCGAAAATCGAACGCCCGGAGTAGGAGTGGCCCCAGCGAGGTTTTCCACCCGGTTATAGAGAACGAACGAACGACCGTGTGCTCCACCGGGAACGACGGATCCGCATTGGCGTCTCTCCCGGAATTACAAACGTTGTACTCTACGGTCACGCTTCGCGTACGTATTGAGTGACTTAACGGAATTACACTCGGAAAACGAGGCATCCCCTTTTGGCTTTGTTCTACCCCCGTTTTTTCCTACCCTCCCCCTTCGCCCTCTGTCTCCTCATTCTATTTGCTTTGTCCCGCGTCGCATCTCCATTATACCAATCGTACGCCCATCGTTCGCTTCGGTTAGTTGCAAGAGTTGATGCCGGAATACACAATGCTTTTTCGGCATTTAAATGGAAATTCGCGGCTATCGAATTTTCAATGCTTCACAAGAATAAACGCGCCGGGGGTTAATCAAACTTTTGAGTGAATTTCGCGAGCGAGTGGCATGCGTGTCATACTGTCATTGAATAGACGATCACTTTAACCGTTATAATAAATTTTAGAGATATCGAGAGAGCTTTGGCCATACGGGGATCCGATACCAAACGGAGAATCGATATGTGTAATAATGAAAAGCAAACAGTAATCGCAGCAAATTATAGACTGCCAACCGTGCGTATTTCGAGTTTTAGCCATCACCTCGAAAATCTTCCGTCTCTCTACAGTTTTGAATGCAGAAACCGGTACAAATGCGTAATTAAAATAAATGTACAAAAAATACATCGCTTTATTTAATCCAAAACATTTTTCGGAAAATATACAGAAAATCGGAAGGCTATGCATTCGTTACAAATCCCTTTTTTGGTGATTCCTATGCCTTTTATGATGTTTGACATCGCCTGCGAATAGTTCGAAAAAAACAGTGTTAACGACATCCGGCATTCTCGTGAATTTTTTACGTGAAATATGATGAATTTCATGTTGGTTGATGTTTCATGGAGCAGCAAACATACCGCTGTTTGAAAATCCTAAAAATGCCACTTTTTGTAAATTGGATTGTCGGTCATAAATTGGGTAGACATCCGATGTATTTTTTGTCGTTTTTCGATCAATACTCGATACGAAAGTCCGTCGCAGAAGCGAATAAGTGAATTTTTTTAGGCTTTGAAGAGGAGTTTTGGAATCGGTGAACAAAGAACAGAATTTTACGTGGAATTTCACCGAAGAGAATATTTTTCAGTCCACAAATTTAACCATCACAAATTCTCTGTGTTCTTTACTAGCGGGTAAAGAATGACCGAGCGTCAGCTGCCGGGTGAAGGAGAGACGAGATTGAGAACGTACAAAAGGGTTTGCGCCACAGGGTTGAGGGAAATACCACGATGGTTTTCCCCGAGTTCTCGCGGCTCGTTTTGGGGACGATAAATCCCAGATTTAAATAAGTGAGCCACTCTTTCGTTTTTTCCCTTTCTCGGAATATTCTTCCTCGAACCCTTCACATCATTCTTTTCCTCTTTGGCTGACTCCCGGATTACTTCCCTGTGACCCGTGGCGTCTGCGAGACTTGGCTTTACCAAATATTCCCGATACGGAGTCGACGTTCCATTTCGAATCAGTCGGTGCGACTTTGAATCCTAGTTGAACCCACGACAATAATTAATCTGTCTATTTTTTTTAAATACAAAAAATATTGAAATTTCGCTGTCGCATAGTATAAAACAGAATCAAAATTATGCACGATTCGAATTTCTTGAATAGTTTGTGAAATATCGGTCGAAAAATATTTCTCTCCGATCTACTGTGTCCGTTACTAAGGGCTCTCTCTCTCTCTCTCTCTCTCTCTGTCTCTCCTATTTTTACAACGTTGGCACGCATCGTTGCTCCGACGCCCGGGTCGTATTTTCTCCGAAAATATAAAACTGTTCCCAGCACACAGAAGCCAGGCCTGCCTGTGTCTGATCTATAAGGTACCTCATCTACTACGCCATACTGCTTATCTACGGTTTTCTCATCCTCTGGTTCGATGTGTGCTCTGGCGCAGGCTACTGTAACCGCGGATTTTGCGGTAATATACTACATGGCCGATCCTGCCCGATCCGGACATTTCACATTGTCTCTATGAACCGAAAATTCGTGAAACGTCGATGAACGGCCAATAAAGTTGACAGAGTGGGGCATTGTTAATTTCTACGAATGTCGTTATTGATTCTGCGCCTGCAGCTACATTCGGCAGCGGTTATTACTTGAATTGTTGACCGAACGTTACGAAAATTGTTTTCACTCGAATGATTTCATTATAATATCGTCATCGTCAGCGATACCAAATAAAAAACCGCAATATTCGATTATTCGTGTAATTGAGAGAACGATATCAGCTTTAGGAATATTAAACATAAAGTGAAAGTTTATGGGTATAAACCACATTGTAAAGTAAACCTAAAACGGAGGTAAATGCGAATGGGATATTTTTCCGACCGCAAGCACCGACTGTTCACGACACGTTTACGAGTTCGCCCTGCTGCTGGGGACGCCTCCGGGATATCCGGTACGCCATTTTTTTTTCCTCCGTTTTTTTTTTTTTTTAAATTATTTATCGAAATTCACCAAAATGTTCGTGTCTCTCGTCGACTGCATCGAACGCTTTTTATTCTGCCCTGCAGCGAGCTTGTCTCGCCATGTCTGTATGCTCTGACGCTGCTCTGTTGTCCTCGATGAATGACGGGAGTTGACACCTCTAGCAAATGAAAAAAACTGCCTCGTCAGCTAAATAAAATGAGGTGAATTATATGCCGAGGAATAATGAATACCCCGAAGGGGTTTACAGAACGCGGGGTAAAAATCTGTCATTCTTGGCGAGTGGTTTTTGAAGCTATGACAGAATCTCCAGTGATAATAGAGTCCTTCGTTTGGCCAGTTGCGCATAGACAGTTCATTAATGTCCAGAGTTTTCGAAATATCTGGGTAAATAGATTAACGGGAATTACGTTATTCGACATGACAATTACTGATTGATTCAATGCTCGCAAAATATCTCATTTATATGCATGCATTGTTTTTATGCTCTGTCATCATCAAGCAACTGATTGAAGAGCTCTCGTGGGACTATTATTTATGCCGCACACAGCTGCAGGCCGTGTAAAAAAAGCGAGTCAATATATCTCTGGCCCTGCGAAGGGCTCACGATGGTCTGGCCGCTTCGCCCTTTCGCTTCCTCATTGAAGGAGTTTTCACTTAGCGTTAAAACACATTTGGAATATTTGCCTTCACTTTGGCAATAACTGATTAATTAGTTTAAATTGCACAACATTTTCGTGTTACTGAAAAATTACTAAAACTGCTTGACTTCAGCGTCTATATATCGAGCTAAACGTGATGAGTTGAGATTAAAATCAACAAAACGTTGGCAAATTTAAAAAATCGATGCTATT
The DNA here is from genome assembly GCA_934046635.1 of Buathra laborator. Classification (NCBI taxonomy): domain Eukaryota; kingdom Metazoa; phylum Arthropoda; class Insecta; order Hymenoptera; family Ichneumonidae; genus Buathra; species Buathra laborator. The sequence goes on from OW203892.1 coordinate 19,160,822, forward strand.
ATTAACAAATTAAAAATAAAAGTTCTGAAAATTGACAATTTTTGCAATGTTTTCAAAAGCCAATAAATTATAGACGATGAGTTATCATGATGAAAACTTTGTGAGGAGAGGAAATTAATGAATCAACGTGAAAATTTGTAAGGTATATTTTTGGAGGTATAAAAACGATATAAATGCGATAAATGCGATAAATGCGATAAATGCGATAAATGTTTGTAATCAAATGTTTGACCGAAATAACAACACTGGAAGATATTTCTCGAAATCGTTTGGAATCGATCGAGCGATCTTGATACACGTGTGGCAAACAATTCGCATGCAAGTATAATATTGCGCTGTTTGGCCGCCGATTTTACTGAATCGAATTTAATTATAGATGTGAGCTTCCAGCTAATCCTCGTTATCTTCTCTATTCATTTTTTTCGGACTTTGCTCACGTGAGCGTTTTCGATCGTTTTGCTCTTTTTGCATATCCGAAGCCCTTTCAATCACTCCTACTCGCAATTCACCAATTCATTCGTAGGATATAGGCGCCGCGGCGAAAGGTACAAACCCGTGAGAGTCCTCTGTCGCCTGTTCTCGTTCGAAAAAAAAATCGATTCACCAATGCTCGGGCCTTCCAATCACTTTTGAAACATAACACACAGCACCGTGAGGCATCATGTCCGACTGAGGATCGGTCAAAGGGTATTTTTTTTGTGTTCCTACACACTATCGCCCCCTCGTCGTATACCTTTCACTCTTTCGGCTCGATCTGGACAAACTCGTTTACAAAGTATACAGGGAGTGAGCAAATGACGCCAGAGAAAATTGCGAAAGCTCGTACCCAAGCGAGGACAGCGATGATGTGCGACAAACATTAAGAGTTTTTTTAAGACCGACCGTTTGCCCGATAAACTAAAATAATTTGAATTTTCTCGTCGCCAAATGACGATAGCCGAGTAAACGCAAAGAGTAAATAGAAATAAGTACAGGAGATTGCTTGGACCCCTTTTCATCGCCTTAAGCGAAGCTTCGAGTAGCAAAGTATACGCTGCTAGAGCGCAAGAAAAGCCTTTTGTGCACTCTTGGTTCCGGCTACATGCAGCAACAACGGAGAAATAGAAGAAAGAAAAAAAACGAAGCCAACTCGTGACGACGACGAAAAATTCCAATGTTTCCTCGCCGTCCCCGCTCTGCGTCGAGGAGATTCGTTAGAGCGTAACGACGAAAGCTTTCGTCCCTTCGTCAACGAACCGCACGAACCAATCGACCGAATGTCTGCTTCAACAGGATAAGAAAAGAGAAATAAGTAAAAAAAGTATACCTCGATGGTACTGATTGTTTTTACCTTTTGTCTATCTTCAATCTTTTTGCCACTTTTTGTATTTTTTTTTCTTCATCTCTTCCGCTTTTGGCCTCTTTGGCGGTGGCTTTTGTCTTTCTTCTCTGTAAACTACCAAATCGAATCAGTCGAAATTTCGCGGTAAAGTAACTTCTGTTTGACTTTAGTTCGTCGACGAGGACTGATTTGTCTCTCGGTTAGCGTTGCTCGCGAGTTCTCTGCTACCGCGAACAAGCGCTTGGGCTGCCCACAGCCCGAGACTTCACTACTGCGAACGGCGAGCTGAATGATATCCTCGATTCAGGGCACGAAGAGAAAGGTCGGCGAGAGTCGACGAGTAAAATAAACTATATAACTCCAGTTGTGTAGATATAGGACCGAATTTTGTACGTTCAAACATACCACAGGAGATGAAGAAAATAGAAAATCAACGTGCGTATGTGTGTGGGTTGGGTGTGCGAAGAAATAAGTTTGCACGACGTATACGCTGTGCGCGAATTTGAAGTGACATATTTCACTGACACCTGGAAAGTGATCGTAAAGGAGTTCTATGCGAGTGAGAAAAAAACATATAAAAAAAATCTTCGTCGTAAAAAGTCGGGACGTTGACGTGGGCCGCGGGTGGGTGAATGCCTCGGGCAATTCACACTGTATGTATGATGTATTTATATATATGACAGATATATAGAATAATCCTATATATTATACTACATATACAGTAGATATGGTTCTGTACTGCATAAATGCAGTGCGAACTGTAGCATAGTGGAGGTAAAACGGATCGTAAGGAAATCCTGTTTTGCCGGATAAATCGCTGTTGAAGCTTCGATCTTTTTATTTCGTTTTTTTTTGTTCACTAGCGAAGTATTCTTAATCTGGATTGATTCATAGCCCGAAGCGGGTTCACTTTATTAAACTCTGCATGGATATCTGAACGCATTGTTCGTTTTTTCTTCCCGAAGCCTTCTTTAAATATGCGTACGAAATCGTAAATTGACTTATGATATAAAGTATCATAAATCATTAGAGAATACACCGATATCCTTTTAAAAACCCGTTCGAGAGACATAATACCCGAGTTTACCGAGAACGGTTTTGTTGCATAAAAATATTGTATTTTTTGTTCGTTTTTTCTTCCCGGAGCCTTCTTTAAATATGCGTCCGAAATCGTAAATTGACTTATGTTATAGAGCATCATAAATCATTAGAAAATACACTGATATCCGTTTTGAAACCCGATCGATAGATATAATACACGAGTTCACCGAGAACGCTTTTGTTGAATAAAAATATTGTGTTTTTTGTGTTGATTGAAAGAAAAGTGCTTTTTCCAATGAATTCATGTGTTTGAACTAACGAAGCTTCGGTATAATTTTTTTTGCAATGAAATGAGCCGAGGTGAAGGTAAATAGAATTGGATGTAGTAAAGAGGGAAAATTGAAAGAACGTGGAAATCGGGTTTGATTTAATTATCGTGTTTCCAAAGCTTCGATAATACGAGCATTTAAAAGTTCTAACTGGTCGTCGGAGTTCAACAAGATTGCTCTACCGACTAGTTAGCGGACACGATCTCACGTCATGATGTGACGTCGATTGGTGACTAGCGATGCAGACAATTTGAACGTTTCCTTTGAAGTTGATATAGCTGAATAAGCCACGTATAATCGCATAAGCGAATAGCTGCTTGACGAGAAACAGTTATTCAATTAACTTTTCACATTGAGTGCTCGAGTTTATATTCCGAGTTCTATCAAAGTAGTTGATCGACGCAATCATAAGCGGATTAGACGTCGAGCGCAAACGTCGATGTTTCGTTATCATCTACTTCGAGGGCTTTGCCACTTGGAAATTCGTCGCGACGTGAGGATGTAACTTGATGTGTGTAATATCCTGATATTAATTAGTAGGTAGAACGCGTGTTCGTGTTGGACAAGGGAACAGAGGGTAGATCAGGGTTGTTCCGAGGGCTCTTTTAGTTATAGTTTAATAGATAATTCTATTGGCAATTTTTTTGTTCTGTCATTGTTTTATGAATCCATTGGCTCACGAAGACATGATTTTTTTCTGATGATGAAAAGGCACTGATATCCCCTATTTGTTCTTTTATACGCGTATCGCAGATTCGTCGATATATCGACGATGAATGACCGATTTGAGTATTTCTATTAATCATAAAAAATGATTTGGATTTCATCTTTTTCAAAGTAAAAAAAGATCGACAGAATGTATTATTCATAACTAACAGTATAGAATATATTATAAATAACTAATAGCATTACACACTGCAGCATATTACCCCGCGCATTTCAAGTCATATTCGACGACACGATGGCTAAATGGGTTACACGGAAATATTGTAGACAGAAATCGTCCCGTTGAGTGCTATACGAAGTCTGAATAGTGTCATAGATTATTTCGTGATAAAATGGAGGCGACAATTTCATATATCTGAATAAAGTTTTGCTTAGCTTTTATAAAGTTCTTTATTTCTGAGGGTCTATGCGTAATCTTAATAATTTATCGGCAAAAACACCCTTTACGACCGATAGTACTGATGTACCAAATTCTGTTAACACACATTAATCCGATTTGTCAAAAATGGCCGAATCTATAATAATGTTTTTGTTTTCCGTACGATTCGATGTTACAGATCTACAAAGTCACGAAGGAGCGAGACGAGAATTTGGACGACGAGAATGAGTTGAGGAGTGGCTATGACGCTGAGAACTATACCGGCCTTGCTGGCCGCCATAGTCGTTAATCTTCTTCAGCCGGTCGTTGATGCCAGTATACAAGGTGAGGATTAATCTAACTTTCGTAGAGTTAATATTACAATGATAAAAGTAGACGCATCGAATAATAAGATCGTCGCTCAGTAGAATCAGAGAAGAATTTCTTCCGTCTATCCTTTAGTCGGATGTTAGAAGTTTGTATCCGGTCGAAGTCTTGTATTTTAACTTCAATTCGTCTAAATCCATTCCACTGTCAACCTTTTCGCTTTCGGAAGCTCCGCCGTGTATCTATCCTTGAGTCGAACTTCTACCGAAGTTCGTCTGCGTTTAATCTTTTTCTGTCTAAACGTTACCTTCACCGTGAAGACTTTGCTTCCACTATCGAGCGATGCACCGGGACTATATTCTATTTTCTTCCCTCGGAAAGCCGTCCGAGAACTGTCGTCTCCACTTCTCTACCTCGCAACGTCTCCCGGTTACACAGGGGCTTCTACCGCCGCGAAATTGGTCCTTGAGTCTAGAGTCTCCGAGGCTTCAACGGCGAAGAGAGATCTTACTCTCTTTTCCTGCAGTGCTCTATATACTCGCGAAATAGTGTCCCGTAGCGCGGACCTCTCACTGATAAATTTTCTTGAGGATTATCCCGATGTCAGCCAGACGAGAGAGTGCGAGAGTGAGCGGTTCCGGGAAGAACGATCAGCAGGAGAAAATCATTTCATCGTGGTTACGTGTATGACCCACGAGCGTCGTCCGTGTACACGATTTTACCGCGTTTTTCTTCAGAATCTTCTGGCTCTAGCTTTTGGAAGAGTTTACCGCTCGTGCCCTCGTTTGTGAAGCGGCGAATACTGTTCGTCGCTTCTCTTCTCGAATATCACCAGTGGAACTTCCGGTATATGGCGGAAAGTCTTCGTCTTTAGTGCTGCCGAGCAACGCTCAGAAATGACGAACGATGCCACGTCCGCGTTGTCGAAATTGATCGAGAAAAATTACCTCCCCGAACTCAACCCCCCGTGTAGGTTCTGCTGTGTGCTTCTATGGCCGTCCCAAAGTCACCCTCTTTCGAAATTGCTTGCTAGCGTGACCTCTGCTCTCGCGCGTCTTGCCGTCTGACGATTCTATTCTCCCGGGAACCATTTTTTATCGCTACACCTTTCGTATCGCACCGTTGTTTCTGAATCGTGACCACTTTCTTTCACGCTGTGTATTATTTGCGGATAGAAAGCATATGAGCTCCGACAATAAAGAAATATTGGTTCAGCCAATGCTTCGTCTATGATTTATGTTGAAATTGTCGTTGTACCAGCGAATTCATATTGTTTCAGCAATGTTGATTCTATGATTTATGTTCAAATCGTATCGTGTCAATACTTCGAAGTATGGAGACATTTTTTACGATGTTTCACGCTACTGCAATCTCCAATCCCATTGGGATAGAATAAGCCATCAATACCACTGATTACGGGAAAATGTTCCTAAAAAATTAAAGTACCTTATTTCACTCTGCATCGGTAGATAGTTGTTTATTTATGAATGAATTTGTTTATCAGGAAGATATCGTATTAATTCTCGTATTCTACAAATTGCTTTATACGAGAATAAAACATGCGTTACATTCGCGATTAACGGTCCGCAAAATAGGGCAATGGAGGTTTCGCAAGAATTGGTATCGTAGTTATGGTTCGACCAGTCGAAAGTGAAGCCATATTAGCGTTGGGGAGAGAAATGTAAGCTCTTTCGCCTCCGGCATAAATGCGCATTTCTACGTCGCCGCTTTCTAAACTGCTATGTACTTTGACGAAGTGGCAACTGTTGGCACCGGCAAAGTGAGGGGCGGCGAACGAGCAGAGGCGCGCCTACCATCTCGGTACTCAGAAACCTCCCGACCATCAGCATCAGTTATTATGACTGTATATCCCACACGGTTTGCTCGAGAGACGGTGGTTGCGAGGAGTATGGCGACGGGTTGGATGGGTTTGAGGGCAAGTCGTCCATGCCGACGAGGTGCGCGTCCTGCATCATCTGCATATGCATGTGCATCACGAGCACTAGCGGCAATGGGCGGGGGATGAATTCCACCCGCTGTATCCAACGCGCGCCAAGCACGAACGGCGGTAGGAAAAGCTCGAATACTCGGGGTGCTTCTCTGTGTTATCCTCAATCTACGACTAATAGGAACCACCAATGTTGGATACTTCAACACTACGTTAAAGCGAAACCTGTATGAAAATTCAACGCCGCCGGCAGACTACTAACAATTTTCATTACAAAGTTCTCTACGAGTTTTGACAAGTATGCGTTTTCGCATATCTGGTATTACAAAAACACGAGGATTTATGTAATATCACGGAAATGAAGTAGCGACACATTATTTAAAAAAATTTGTATGACAAATCACGAAGTTTTTTGTATAATTTACACCAAAAACATACTACGTGACAATGATTTTATTATTATTATTTGATGAATAATTTTCTCCTACGCATTTTCGAAAGCCGAATACCAATATTGGCAAATGCATTATGAAAAAGTAATAAACTTAATTCCGTATAGTTGATTAAATTCTGGTTCCGCCATCAATGCATTATACTTCATTATATATGTCAAAACCGTTATTTTATATGGAGGAAAATGATTTTACAAAAATTTTGAAAACTCCCGACTGGAAAAGTATAATAAACAAATCGTATTAATAATTAACAATAAATCGCATTTTATAGTCAGAGATTATTACATCCAATGACGAATGAATCTTTTGAAATCAATATGTTTATTATTTTTTTCTCAATCAGAACTTTTATCATTTTTATAATATTCCTTTTTTGGAACACGTGCGCGAAAAGTCTCTCTTTTCGTACCGGTAAAGTGTTAACGAATGTAGCACTTTGCGAAAAAAATATTATGCATGTGTACATCGGCTACTTTTTCTTTTTCATGGATTAGTTACTTTTCCACACGCTTTTCTAACATTTTACTTACTTTTTTGGACGCTACAGTAACCCTAGAAAACCATATATTTTTGCCCGTTTTTAACTCCGCACATGCGTCTGGTGGAGCCAATATCTTCATCGTTGCGTAACTTTGTCAAAAATCAATATTTTTTGGTTTAAAGGTATCCTTTTGGAAAAAGGTAAAGACAAATTTCCTTAAGTAATTATTTGCTGATCTCAAAAACACAGAGGACAACGACAATCACTTCGATCAGCTGATCACCTGGAAATTCCAGCCTTTTTGCCTTACGGGCAATCGGAGGCTAATAAAGCTGATAAGCACTCATGACAATTGCATGTTTACTGCTAATGAATGCTCTATAAAAACACAAATGTCGTTGAACATTTTGGATGGGACTAAATTGAATGAGAATTCGTGTTAACGTGAGATGTCTGCACCGGCTACTATTTCATTAGATATAATAATATATTCACCTCCAGTATCGCCATGAATTTTCCGCCTCGTGGCTACCAGCGAAGCGTTAAAACGCATAACTGGAATCGCCGAGAGATTGTATAACGTGTAGCAGCCGCACGGCTACAGCTATAGTGAGGCAGTAACGAAGAGAGGGGAGAGAGTAGTGTCCGCGGAAAACTCATAGTACTCCGCGATGGAAGGTGGGACCAAATTTGTGAATTAACGAGGCTTCGCGTGTGTGAAACATCCGATGTTTACTGGCCACGCTAACGGGCCAACATTAAAATGAAACGGGCCGTGAAGAGCATAGAGCATTTCGGCGAGAGACCGTGAGATAGAGCAGGAAAGTTCACGCGCAAAAGAGAGATACGTTGATGTAGGTAGAATGCTCACAGCGTGGTCCAAAAACCAAATTCGAAGTACCCGAAACGAGAATTCCACGTAGCGTGGCAAAGCTCGTGAACCGAAAACGCTGAGAGCACAGTTTGTATAGTTCGACGGTGAGTTTCGCGCGCGTTATACTGGTCAGAACGGAATTCTCTCTCTCCGCCCCTCGCTCGCTCTCACGTTTTCACTCCCGTAACTCATACTACGCTCGAACGAAAATACCTTCGCGCTTTGACACCCACCGGTAAATTCACCCTTATTTGTGGAACAAACGAACCAGGGATATGAATTATTGTCGAATTGGCGCGCGCGAACCGCCAACGACACGGTACGTACTGCGACCGCCTCTCCCCTTCCATCGTGGGCGCTAGAGTTTTGCTATCAAATGTGGAAAAAGCTCTCGATATAGCTTAAGATTGTCGACCAACTATTGCCCGTTCGACGAAGGAAAATTTATGAGTCTCGTGACCCTCCAACTTCGCCAATGGTTAAACGAGAAAAAAAAAACTGTATTTCGTCACCCTCGTTCACTTTTCTCATACGTTTTGGTGAGAATCGCCGTGAAAAAATGCTATTATTCGGCAGCGTGCAGGACAATAGGCATTTTTTCGGCTGCATTTGCAATTACTTACCGTTCCCAACGTTTGAAATAAATTATTGTTCATTTCGTTGCGTATTAAAAGCATGAAATAACTAAATAAAATTTGGGATACAGGCAAAAATTGCTGTAGGGAAAACAGCCGAGAAAAAAAAGGTTGAAAAAGATTAAAAAATCGCGGGAAAAAAGGGCCGCCCCAGCGGCACTAACACGTTGTGTGTGTCACAGAATTTTTGTTTGCATAAATCTCTGCTTTTTCTCGGACCTTTTTTCCGTGACCTTCTTTTCACGACAATTTTTTAACGCAAAAAATGGATGCAGCTTTGAATCTAAAAAGAACATTGGAATCGTCCCTTTACAACAGATGTTAAAGTTCGCTTAACAAGGAAACGCAAAGCTCTTTTATATATTTTTTTTTAATTAAATTAACTCGGAGGATTTCTCGTCTAACATCGTCGGTTGTCAAGTAGCATTATTCTCGTTTGAGTTGCATGACGCCTTTCTCCGGTATCTATAATGCGACAGAGTGAGTAGACGTTATATCAAGGGTCGAGCAAGTTTCCACCTAAATATCAGTATATCCAGCGGTGTGTGTAATGTATCCGGGTTCTCATCGAGGTGGTGTTGTGTTGTGTTCGTCGTGGAAAGCTGGAGAGTCTAGCGCGCGAGTATAACAGACTCGACGTGTGCCCGAGTCTGATAAGGGCGTCGAGCGAAAGGGGCAGAGAGAGAGACTCCGGTTCTCTCCACCGTTTCTCGACTCGAGAAGTTGGCTTTTCCGTGAGTAGAGATGTCTTTCCGAGAGCATATACCAAACGCCGAGCTGGATGTGGTATACGCCGCAATGCACAACCCCAAAAGCTCGTACTGTACAGAGAACTCCAACCGTACACCGGGTGGTTCATAATAGCTTTCAGCGCGTTAGCAGAGCTTCGCCGGGGTTACTATAAGGTTATCGCACAAGCGAATATAGCCGACAGTACGAAACGTTATATTCCCCTGCGCGCTACTGCTGCGAATCGTTTCTAAACATGATCTTGATGAAGAAATATATCCGCGAGAGCGAGGAATATCGCCTTCGAAGCACTGAGACGAGTCAATGTTCGCGCCATGGAATTTTCACTATCGCAGCTCACCTTTTTATTCTTCATTTCTTATAGAAATTACCTTCCTGAATATCATCGCGAAGATTTTATTTTATGATGAATACGAAGATGTACTTAAGTTCGATTGCACTCCGGACTCGACCCGAGTGTAGGGGATTTTTATATTTTTATAATACAACGACAACGATTTTTTTTAAATTATGTCATCGTATTGGTAGTTTGCATCAAAGCTGATTTTTCATTGATAAATCGACAAAATAAAAAATAAAAAAAAATCTTCGAGTACGCGAGTAGTACTCTCTAACACGGTGACATTTCTTTCGCAGGTGGGAAACCCTACCCGGGACTGGAGAACCTGCCGAAGTCTATCTGGCACGAGCTGAGTTCGCCCTTCACAGAGGTAAGCTTTGCTCTCGGCCCTCTTACCGGTTCCACCTCCTTATAGTTCTTTAGCTGAGCGGCTCTTTCGCTCTCGCGAGGTCGTTAAAAGCCCCGTGGGCTTCGTAGAAATTCCTTTGGTTACACGACTGGTACGGTCAGAGTGGGCGTTAGTGGTAGAGAGACGCTGTTCTCGCCAAGTTTGTTCCGCAGGTGTGCGTGGCAACGCCATAGCGCTCTTTGATCGGGTCGCCCTCAACAGCGGCTAGTTGTATGGCGTTTTTTTTTCCATCCTTTCTTTTTTCACCTCCCGCTGAGCTATTGTTGATTTTCAAGCAGAGTTAATGCCCTGTATCCACAAACCGCGACCGCTACCCGCGCAGTCACTGTAAGCGCCCGGCTTTTCTTCATTGAGGTCCCTTGAGAGTTTCAAGAGTCGGAAAATTAAATCTGATTCGTCCAGTTTGATTTTCTGCCGCCGAGTGAACACTGTTTTGCGAAAAATACCTGTTTTTGACTGACGATTAAACGATTTCGAGCAATTGGTCAATTTTTTTTTTTACGAAAATTGCAATCGTACCCTCAATTCTTCACTTTACTTTTTCGACAACAAAAAAATCGTTGATCCTCAGAATCTTTAATAATAATAATAATATTCATAGTAGTAAAACTTGTAATAATAATAATAATAATAATACTCCGGTAATAATAATAATAGATTCATTTTTCAACAATGGTTCGCCTATTTTTTTTTTTATATGAAAATAGTTTTTCGTTTACCGAAGGGTAAATTTTATGTATTCATCGAGTGTAGATTCGATATAGGTGCTATTTTTCTTTAACTATCGCAGGTTTATCAAGACGAGAGTATTCCAACGGAGAACGGTGCGACACCGGAGCCTCGACCGTTCTTCAACGATCCCGACAGCAACGTTACAGTACAGCTTGCGGCTCACGCACATCTTCACTGCAGAGTGGAGAATCTTCAGGAGCGAACGGTGAGTACGATGTCTGATGATCGCTAGAAAATTTAATCGTGAAACCCGCAGGCAATGTACGCAATAATTATCCAACGTAAATTGTCCAATCTTTTCCTCGACTTAACCCGTTTGCGAAAATTGCCACCGGTACTTTGTGGTAAAACGTTCTGGCTATCCTCCCCGGAGGATTAATCGAACTTTCTCCGCTTTCCCCCTTTGGAATGTATTGTTAGGTTAATGACGTTGAGCTAAGCACGCCGAGGGCCAATGCCAAGTGCAAAAGATCGGCGTATCTCCTCCAAACTTCCACGAAACTTCGTCTTTCTTCGGCTTCTTCGTTCTTCTTTACCGAATCAAGTCCAAGTTTATTCTCGGCGCCTTTACACGAGTTCACCGCAGTCGAATATCTCTCCGCAGACGCTCGTCCGTTCTTCTCTGCAGCTCTTCTTCGTTCTTTGCCTTTTACCCTGTCGAAGCCAACGCTCCGATCCCCCAAGCGAAGTAGTGAAGCGAGAAATGTGAAAAGAAAAAAAAAAGAGCATTAGTTAGAGTTAATCCCGCGAGGGATGTCTACGCGCTTCAGGTTTCAACCCCTTTGCGCGGATCGCGATACGACACACCGAGGCTCTCTCGAGAATTGCACGAAAACGAGTTCTTTTCCTTCGCGTTTGTTTTTTGTCTCAATTTTTCCTTTGGCAAAACTCTTCTTGTCCCTTCGCATGTCGACGAGACGAAATTTATTTCGATTTTTATTTTTACTGAAAATAGATGAGATGTTTATTTGATACCACATTCTGAGTTAAAATTGTATCGAAACTTAGAATTGGTAATCGATTTCGAATTTTTGTTTATTTAAGTTTAGTTTTTTATTTTATCTTTTGAATCGCCGTCTACCGTTTCAAAGGGAAATCCCCGAATACAGAGAGAGTAGAATATTTTCCTCTTAATTTCGTGGCTTCGTCGTGCCTCGTCTCCTCGCTTTGCCGATGGTGCGAAGCGACTGCGGCACAGTGAGTCTCCCTCCGTCTCTTCGAATCAACCCTTACGCTCTCGTGCCTTGCGATTCGCGACGTTTACTCTACGTTCCCGTGTCGGCTTTTCTTCTTCTTCTCTGTTTTTTTTATCTTTTTTTTCCCGGTAAACTTCGCTTTAATTAAACGCGACTGGAGGGTTTGAACCTCGGCGAAAGATCTCTGCATCGTCAAGGGACGCGTGGGCTATTTTCTCCGCAAAGGTTTTCGGTATCAACTCACCGCAAACAGTTCAACGATCCTTGACAATCGCTCACGCAAAAAGGATTTTCGTCTTTATTTGATAAAGTTCACGGTGAAAAAAAGCCTAAAAAGTTTTCACACCGTCTCGTGCCGCAAAAAAAAAAGAAATCTCATTAAATTCCTCGTGTCCGCTTGGTAGAAATTCGATTCCCCAGTCATATCCCGCATCTGTCGAACCAGCTGCCAGCGGCCGCCGACGCCTACCCGAGAGGATAAATGAAAGCAATTTTTTTTTCTTTTCATGTATTTTCTATTTTTTTGAAATACATGTAGCGCGGCGTAATAATTCCGTATAGGAATATTCATCATCGTTCAGAATTTATTAATATCGAAAAGCTTTCAATTCCTTTCTCTCTCTACTGGCCGGTTATCCGAATCCTCTATCACGCCGAAAGGCCAGATGGTTCATGAAAACTCTGCGCAATCGTATATATACAATAGCCGAAACGCGCACGAATGAAATTTTCTCTCTCTCCGCCTTCCTGCCCCGTTTACCGCTCATCCGCCCCGCCAACCGTTAGCTGTAATATGCAAAGAAGCTGCAGCCGCGGCAGGACATCCATATTCAAAATTATTATTTTATTTTTTTTCAACGTCCGTTTTAATTTCTGGATGATTCAGGGTAACCGTTCGTTCTTCGAAACGTAACATGTATATGAAGGACACCCCTCGAGAAGGTATACGCGCGGGTTTGCTGGATAGAATAATAATGTAAAATGCAAAGATAAAAACTCGCGATCTTGATGAGATGGGAAAAAGTTTTTTCGATACGAGAGGTATATGTATATCTATATAACATATAGCGTAGGGAAGAGAAAAATGTGGTAAAATTGAGCGAAGCAAAAGTTAGAACAGTACAAATGATATTCACTGCGATAGTGACAATAACGGATGAGAAGCCGGAGTGGCTTGGCGGATTTCCAGTTCGATTTGTAACGCGGTAAGAGCGTTAGCGAGGGAGAAGAGTATGCTGCACATACGACGTTCGCACACGATCTTTCGAAACCCGATGCACCGTGCAAAGAGCGAAGTATGCATGGAATGTGTTTTATATATCTATATATATATATATGGGTGTTGTACGTAATAAAAGGAACAGGGGGCGTGAGAGGGGGAATAGTGAATCCAGAGTTAACGACACCGAAGGAACCCGACGAAACCGCAGTCGTGTTATCACTTCTGAATTGAGTGCCAACGTTCTCGTAGATGCTTTTACCTCGTGAGCCCCATTTCGCGTCTTCACATTTGAACTCTTCACCTATAGAGGGAAGTTAATTGCCCGGATGATTCGGCGCAGATTTCACATCGAAGGAACTCATTCGACGAGACGATTTCTCGACTTTCTTCTTATCGTTGATTTTTTAATGAATCCTTCGGTTTTTTTTATCTTCAATACAAAAAAATGGCAATACAAAGCTTTGGGATGCTTGAGATGAAAATAAAGTCAATTGGTTGCAATCGAGCGATCATAAAAATTCCGAATTATAGACAATTCCGAGACATCCAGCGATTCAACAATAACTGCAAATCAACCGTTTTTCTCCGATACATCGACGAGGAAATATGAATTCTGATGAAAAATTGCGATGTCGATTTGCAAGGAACGTCTTTGAAAAATCTCAAGTAGCAAAAGACTTCGTTTTTGTTGCTTCCGAGAATAAGACGGTTTGATCTTTCCTTCAATCAATCAGAAATGTTCAGTATATTTTAAAGCCTCTATTTTCCTGCAAGACAAGCGAATATCAGTGATTGGATTCGTCGGATGATAAAAATGAAAGAAAAGAAAAAAAATAAAAAAACGGAGCAAAGTAGTGCAAGAAGACAAGAGGTATTAGATCGATCGTCGAAAAAGTGGGCTAAGAGGATTTTCGTAGTATTGAGAATCCCGGAGAAGCAGAAGCAACCCTCTTACACACGATAGTACTCGACGCAAGGGATAAGGCATTGCCCTACCCGCTTTCCCCGCTCTATACCTCGCGTTTTGCATATCTCCTATCGGCTCTCATGCTCTCTCGCTTCTTTCTCTCCGCTACTCTATATACATCGTTCAAAATTTGCATGAATATCGTCGAGTCTTACCGAAAACAAGACGCAACGAGACTCCGGCCCGATGGCACTTGAGAATAACTCACTCCCTTCCCTCGTCTCGGAAACAACCCCTCAAAAATTCTTATAGCACACACTTGTACCGTTGTATATCTGTATACGTCATCCGATCGCCGACGATACGCTCTACAAGATTGACAAAAAGCGCAAGGGATTCGATACAATTTTCATAAATCACAGATATATAGATAACCAGCGCACGTAGCACTGATAAGACAAATATGACGCGTACTATCAAAGTTTTTAATGTCATTCGCGCTATAGAGTAATATAAATATGCAACTGATCGGAATGTGGGAGATTGACACTCAAACCCGGAATCTGCAAATTGCCAAATATATTCGTCGGGAAAATTGCTGAGATATCGGACTCGTAAGAAAACTGACGTTGCCGTTGTAAAATTTTAAATGAAAGTGTCCGTTCGAAAAAAAAAAAAAAAAAAAAATTGAGTGGCAAGAAGATATCGGAAAAAATATTTTAAAATTAGAAAGGGCATCATCTAACCTTTTAGATTTGACGAATAAAAAATTAAAATCAAATTTCAACGTCTTATCTTACCGAATATTAAAATCTTTCGGAAAATCCATCGTAATTACTGCAATTCCGTATGAAACTTTTTGATTCCGTTGAAGTATCTCGCGGAATATATTTAAAACACTTTTCGCACGAGCAGTGGTCTCACACTGTACAAACTCATTAACAATAACAAACGCCAAAGTTTGAACCATCCAAAGTTTGTAGCGAAGATGATGGGACAAGGAGAGGTAAGAAATTATGCAAATGAGTCGATAACGCGTAATTTACGATGCAGCTTGGCAGCCACGGTGGCGACAGGGACCTGGTTTGTTGTTCCAGGCGTTTTCTTCAATCCCTCTCTCCCTTTCTCTCCCAACTGCTCGTCCGAAGCTTACGAGCGTTCGATGATGTCTCGACAACGTGTCTCTTACACAGAATAATTAATTAACCTTATACCGTTCGCTGTTCAAGCCAAATGAGGTTTTCTTCCGTATCCAGACTCCGTGCAAAATAAGTAATAAAAAACACACACATACAAACGCACGCGAGTTGCCAAAGCAGAAAGAAAAAGGAAAATGACCGTTTCCACGGTTCTTCGGTGACCTGCGGCCAAATGGTGGAAACGAGTTCGCGATTTCCCGAGAGTATCTTGAAGATACACATACATACATGTATATATATATGTATATAGGTGTACTATCACTCTGTGGTTAAAAGAAAGACGATGGCGCAGTAAGTTCAGTGCGCGAAGTTTACGGGATTTCGTTCGCACATCCCCGCGGATATATCCGGAAGCCGATCGGCTATATACTCGATACATGCGTCGAAACGAAGGGAAATAATTAATCCTATCAGGGTTGCCTCGCCAGTCGGCACAAAGTGCACTTGATGCATCACGGTAAAATTGTTACGGAAAGTTAAATGAAATTTTGCCAAAGTTACCGCGTCCGCTGTCGCTACGTTAAAACTTCTGCTACACTCACCAATGATAGCTCAACCTCTACCACGAGTTTCGCCATTCAGCTCGGTATCGTGCATTTTATACGGTAATAGACCACTTCCGATCACTTCTACCAATCTCCGCAATGTTTTAGCATCATCGATATAAGCTCCGTTGATCCACGTTTTAGCTTAATTAACTGACAAAAAGGTTATACTTCAAAAGCTTTCGGTGTCCTATATGCATCAACAGTCTTATTATATGACGCCATTCGCGGGTACAAAGAAGCAGCGCAGGGCAATTTTGGTTGAAAGAAAAAAAATTGTTGTCAAGATACGAAGGGCTGAGTGAAGAGTGCATCAGATCTCGAGGCAAAGAGGATTCGCTGGGAATGTTTGTCGACGGATAGATTTAAGCTTTCCTCGCCTGCAGCAGGTTTTAGTCGCCGAGGTAAAATCCTTCTCTCTTCTTGTATACCGAAGGCTGTTGGTATCACATTCCCTTACTGGCTTTTCTGCTATATCTGTACCTCTCAATTTCCCTACTGTACCAGACTTGTGTCAGTGAAACCCGGCGGCCCTCTTCGCTCTGTGAAGGGGGTTTTATCCTGACCCGTCTGCGGAAAGCACCGGCGCACGGACCCTCTCGGGATTCATTTCATTCATTTGGCTCAGACTTGCAAAGATCTTTCGTCAGCGCTGAGAGACCCAGTGTTACGTGACGGAAAGCAGATCTTCCTTTGCACCTTTCTCATTCCTCATTTCCCCATCCCCCGCGTTTCAGGAAACACGGAAAAGAAGCCTCATCCGCTTGGCCTTTCTGTCCCCGGCGCTCCGTCTCAATTCTCACGAAAACCTCCCGCCCTCGTCGCACCAGTTTCTTCGTTTCACCGCCAACAGACCGGGATAATGTTATGTAGAACCTTTACGGCGTGGCGGCACGCTCGTCTTCCGTAACTTTGTAAATTTCAAAGTACCCCCTTGAGAATATCTCATAAATGCAAACGAACTTAAAATCTCGCGAATATAAAATCGTTGAATTTAACCGAAAGAAGATTGGGGTTAGCGTGTTATTGTCGGGATCAAATTTTTTGTGTTTTTTTTTTTTCGTTTTCACCGCGCAGTTGCGCGATAATTTAATTCGAGAAGTAGAGTACTCGGATACACAAAAGCTCGAAGGCTTTTCCGATGAAAAAACGAGTTGGAAATACATAGAGAAACAAAGAATAAAAGAGGATGCGGAAGAAAGTGCATCGGTGACAGTATGTAAATCGCGAAAGTTATTCGCGAGCGAATCGAACTTTCTTTTCTCACTCCGATGTGCGCGTCTCGCGATAGTCTTTTCTATCTCGCTACTCGGAATTCGTTTGTTCAGTTTCTTTCCGAAGTCGGTAAAACACGCTCTGTATATCGCGAGGTAACTTCCGCTATTGGGTTATATATAGAGGTGCCGAGTTACTTAATCACTGTGCGAGCTTTTGCCCTCGGGGTCACGAGAGAACGGTATCGCAGCTAGACATATAACAGTGTTTCCCTCTCTGCGTTGTCGAAAATTATTATTCCACTCTGGTTTCCGGCCTGAGAGACAAGCTTCAAGGGATCGGGAGGGGCTTCGGGAGGGCGAGGGAACACCGAAAGATGTAATTATCGGTCCGGCAAACGAGCGAACCAAAAGCCATACGCAGTTTCAGGGGGGTAACCGAAGATCCGAAGGATCCCTCGCTGTAACTTGGAATTCGGAGATCCTTGTTCGCTGTGGCGAGATTAGCTTCGGTGGTTTCCATGCGAATGAAACGATTGGGATTGCGAGAGAGCCCGGAGTATAGGGTATCAGAAATTTGCTGTAAGAGGGTTCGTACTGAATTCGTCGATAAGTGACTCTCGAGGAACCGTTTGCCGTCGAGAAATCATTGCTTTATCCTTCGAGTGGATCCACGCGGGAGGAGGTGGATATATGGCAGCGCCTCTCTCGTCGTTACTTTTTATCGACGCCTATTTAGCCCCCAAGGGCAGAAGCTATTTCTTATACATTTTATTAAACCCCACGTGCCCACTATCTCTCGGCCTCTTCGACTGTTTGTTTACTCAGACTCGAGAGAGAGAATCTTAGGAACAAGCGTGGGAGGGTTTTGGCTACAGTGAAAACAATGAAGAGTCGTACAAAGTAGAAACAGTCGCGATAAGTAGTAAGACGCTGACGTGGCTCCGTCGTCTATACGGGACAAACTTTTCAGAAAGGGAGATCGAAAAAAATAAGACTACCTACGAAAAGCTATAATTTACCAAAAAAAAACTCTCGATCTTTTTTTTTAGATGTTTTTACAGATTAAATTATATGTTTTAACCGGAGACCAAAAATAAGCAGACTCTCTTTTAGATTCGTTTGATTTTCGCGAATCTAGTGTACCGATAAATATTATTCAACTGGGGGTATGTCATACCTCCCCTACAGTGTTACCGGAGGCTAAATAAACGCTGTATTAATATTGAATATTCGATTAATGTATTGCCGCTTGAGCGCAACAGCAGTTAATGGGAAATTCATTGCCTTGCCATTGATGCTGAATGTACAGGAAGCGTTTTCATAGATAAGCGTTGATGCTGGGGATTGGGTGCAAAATGAACGTACGAATGGGCGAGCGACACAGACAGAAGTTGCCGGTGGAAAGAGGAGCGATATCGAAGTACACTCGTTTACCCGTTCAACTCTGGCAAATATTTGCGCGATATGTAAATAAATGTCGACGCCTCTCCGATTTTCCAACCCCTCCCCGCCGATGCCTCACTGCAGTTGTATGTACCTGCAATATATTTCCGTCTACGGCTTTACGTCGCACGAGTTTTCTCCGACTTCTTCGACTTCTCGTCCCGCTTTTATACTTCGGCGAATTGCCTGGGGTGCGAATGTGCACTTAACCAGAATCCCCCGAATTCTTCCGTCTCGAAGCTTTCGAGAATATATATAGATGGCCGACCAGGGAACGGTATTCTATTTCGCCCAATATCCGGGCAATAGAGAAATCGAGGATTATTGAGTGTCCGGTTTATTGCGGCGAGACGAGCGCCAACGACAAGAACGATATGCCATCGAACTCTTTCTGATCCCCCTTTTTTGCTATCGGATTCTCCATCGTCGTTTTTTTTTTTTTTTTTTTGGTCTAACATAAAATTATCCGAGAAAAACTCGTCTCCGTTCGTTTTTCTTGGTTTATTTTTTCTTCGAAGATTTAAGAGAGACTCGATAGCATACCGTACCAGAGAGAGACACCATACCAAGCTTTGCAGTAGAAAAAAATCTCAAGTATTCGATTGATTGATCAGCTGTACGGGAGGATTTAATATATATTTTTTTTTTTTCAAGTAGCGCTTAGCTTTTCTTTTACTGTAACAACAATGTGAATTAACAGAATCGTGCTGTTTTTTGCCATCGTAGAAATTACGCTGCAAGGTACTATGGATATTTTTTTTTCAGATTTTTTGATTTATCAAATTCTATATAATCTAAAATTGCTTGAACTTCAATAGGATTGGCTGAACGTTCTCGTTAAACAATGACTTCGTATGCAAAGAGCCGAAGTTATTGCGAACTTAGTATCTTCTTTCGCGTCGCGTATTTTATATCTTCTGACTGATATAAATAGTTCTTTGTTTTCGGCAAAGTGTGACAGGATGTGAGATTGTTTTTGTTTGGTGTATGTGTGTCCGACGCGTGCGTTTTCGAACTCTGGGAGACCAAGAAGAATCGATCATCTCTGGCGTCGTGGACCCGGAAGGAAATATTGCGTGGCTGTGAATAATGAGAATACACACAACGAAAGTGGGGGAAGAAGGGGGCGGAAAGCGAATAAAAAATCGAGCGAAACAATCTAATGGCATGTACAGGGACTCTGTGTGCTCGTAGCCTCACCCTCCGACCCCTTTCACTCGCTCTCTGTGGTGATTTACCTTATGGCAAAATTATACTGTACGCTACCGAGAGTGGATAGGTAGTACCGATATAATGTTGAACGTCAACGTGGAAAATTGGTAGTCGGTAGCGCCGGGCGTTCGTTGAATCCGGCTAGCGGCAACGCCGGCACGCTTGATGGATGGCAGTTTAAACATTTTCTTTTCCCTTTCGAGGCGGGGGGTGGATGTGCACGGGGGAAAACGAGCCGTTCGCGCACGTCCGATACACGATTAAAACGGAAGCTCTCGAGTGTTGGCCCGCTGCTGTGCGCTACAACAGGAGAACGAAGTGCTCCGCTATCGAGGTAAAACTAGTAGACTTTGGTACAGGACAGCGGAGAGGGGAGGTAGTAGCAGGCGTCGGGTGATACACGAGTATTCAATTTCGATTTGAACTCGATAGCGCTTCGTCCACCTCTTGCATATATGTATGCATTCCCGGATCGTGTACACTCGTATAGTTTACTACTGGAGACTACGGCTAGTGATCCAATTAAGCCTCATTAATGCATCGCGCGGAGAGAGGATTGATTCACGCTTCGATTGATTAGCTGAACGAGACGAGAATCGTCAATGTGCCAAATTCGTGATTAGCTATTTGCTCGTGGGCACAAATTCGCTAACATTATTCTCCGCAGGTCGTGTTGATGATATCGAATGCTTCGGCGGGATTCTCTTAAATTATCGTTCGTTCATACCATAGCTTAACTCCCCTGAAACGTTTAATTCGATCAAAGCGGCAAATAATAATAATAATAATAATAATAATTTCTGATTTTTGCGATATATTTTGCTCGAAGGGTTCGAAATTTTTAAAATATTTTACTTCCGGAATTTCGGTGCCAGAAATATTCATTTCGCTTTGCCAAAAATTAACCTGTAGGGTTTAATCAAATTTTAAGCGTTCCCTGAATTCTGCCCTAAAATTGATTTAAAAAAATTCGTTATTAAACATTTTCCACGGCAGATCCACCCTCTGGATGATATTCAGAACACTTCCATGAGTTGTTAAAACATTGACCTCATATTCACACGAAAATAGAATCCCTTTATTTCTCTCTTCTCGCGATAATTCTCAAGTAAAAAAAAAGGAAGGTTGGTACTCTTTTCCTTCGAGTCGATTGGACGCCTCGCGATTGTTATGTCTCTGCCGCCTCGGGGCGAGAAGCGCAATCCTCCCGCCGCTGGTATACTGCAGCGTTGCGTCGCGTCGGTGGGGTTTCGTTCCAATTCTCGCACAGAAATTATCCGCAGTATATTAAGGCGATAGCCAAATTACGCCGCGGTGGGTAGCAGGGTTTCGGTAGTACGAGAGACCGTAGGAGGTGGAAGAGGCAACGTATTTATGATTACCATTATCCAAGTGGAATTGGCTTCCCAGAGCGCCCATTCTCGTGGCGTTCGCATATTTTCGGCGGATCGTCCCGTATCTGCACCACTAGCTGCCGGTGCTGCTGCTTCCACCACCGCCTCCCACCCAACGCTCCTGAGATGGAATCGAATTGGCCGATCGCGAACGTGACCAGCGGCAACATCTCGTTTCCTTCCACAAGTAGTACGAAATTTGCAAGCAGTTTCTCCCCTTTTTATTCCTCACACTTATGTATCCCGGCTCCGATCATATAACATATCGACGTTTAGTCGCCCTCGAGCATTCCGCTTTCGTATTAAGACCTTCGATTTTCGCTTATAACAGGGAGCTTTATTGCATTCTTGGGAATTTCTCTCGCGGCTACGTTATGAATTATTATCGAAAAACCGATGTGCGCTATAATCCTCGAAGCAAAGTCCGTGCTGAAAATAATTAGGCTACCGGCTACTTTAATAGACCGATTAAAAAAACCTTCGGTAGATGCGAAGAAAAATTTAATAAAAAAATGCATTATAAACGAGGATTAATGATATTAATATTACCTTTGATAATAAAACTACGCGAAACTTAATTTTATTTAATGAAGATACTCTTACATGCCGGAAAAACTTTGTAGGGTACGTGGTAAGATAATAGTGTAATAAGGAATACAGTATTTTTTTTTACATTTTACTCTGGAGTACTACATCGATGTACGCTATGGCAGACCCAGTGGATTAAGAGATCTGGCGTTCTCGTGCTTTTGCGCAATCTGCATTATTATTAAAAGCTCATTGCCTGCCTACGGTATAATACACGCAGTGGGTATTATAATCTTGCTTTCCACGCTCGTGCATGATAGCGAACAGTTTCAGCTCATTCTTTTCCTCTAAGCTCACTATCATTCTCTTCATCATCTTGCACTTTCGCGCTTCAGTGGAAAGAGCCACTCATGCATTATTACGTAAGGCGAAATTCAGAAACTCTTCGGCGCCTGTACGTTATACGATGATTGTGAAAATGCTGCTGCTACCGCTCAGACTGAAAAAGTTAGTCGATGTCCGAGCTTTTTTTTTGCTTTTTACTATTTTCTCGTTATTTATTCTCTTTTCTACTTGTTCTTCGACGCAACTCCTCTACATCTCCCGCGGAACCGACGTCCCTCGGGAAAATAGAAGTATCTGCAAAGCTCCAGTGGGGATTTTACAAGCTTCTTATTTATATATTCCCGGCCAGCGAAGCTCTTCCTTCGGTATTCTTCACTCTTTGCTTCAATAGACTCGAGCAATAATACGTACCAACAACCACAGCTAATTCGAAGCTTTCTTTTCCATCTCAATCTCGGGCAATCGATGAACCGCATAATTGGTAGTACCGGCAATGAAATAGCTCACGGTAATGAAACATCTTTTTCCCTTCGCGAGGTAGAAGACACAGTCGAAGGGAAGCAATGCAGAAGCAGGAAGGAGAAAACCGAGTGGAATAGCAGCTGCTCGCGAAAGAAACTTCGGAAAATATGCGGAAAGGTTTTTTTCTTCTTTTTCTCATTTTTCAATTTTTTTTTCCCGCAAAAGCTGATAGATCTTGCTGAGGAAATGAAGGAGGAGAGAGAGTTTCTTAATATTCCGACCGAGAATTCTTTCGATAACTTTACCGTAACTCTATGGTCCACTCTTTTTATTCCTTCGTTCGTCAATTTTCAATAACCCTTTCACTCGATAGACTCTCTTTTTTCCGTTATAACGATGTAATATAGTATCGATTTTCCATCGATTTTGTTCTCAATTACTTATTTTCTTCATTCTGCTATAATGCTTTTTTTTTTATTTCGCTGCACGGTCGAAGGAATATTTTCAAACTCGTCTGCACGTCGAGTGCATTTGCACTCGGTGAAAAAAAAAAAGTTCAACGTATTTGAATGTCCGTTCAATCGTCTTGAGACCCTTTTCGGCGCCATGTTTTTTTCGATTTTTTAAAAATCACTCGAATGACTTCAGCGCGCTTCGTTCATTATCATTTTTCGCAAGATAACTGCGAAGTCAAAAGTCTGTTGCTTACTTGTTACTCGAAGGAATTGCGAAGAACTTTCGAAGTTTGCGCGGAATATCCTTTCGCTTTTCTCCCCGTTAGTTCGTCAATATGATTCGCGCGAAGTAATTAAACTTCGCTACTTCCCCATCGAAGATTTGTGTGCATTCGCGAGCTCGTCAATTTGCGACGACGAGTAGAAACTTCATAGAGTACATTCGTAGACGCTGCTCGTACGCGGGTGGCAACGCGTTCGGGTTGTTGAAAATCGTGTGGTTTATCAGGACGTATGTATGTGTATCCGAGTAAACGCGTCTCAAGTATACCGATGCGTGTGTGAGGGAGAAAATTATTCTCCAAAGTGGCTTTCGAAAGCTCGCGAGAGAATGTGTATACGGAGAGGGGAGATTGTTGGAACCGGTAACTTTTCGTGTTCACCGAATAATTTCTTTCGTAATTACGTGACGAGAGCTTGAACGCTCGGGGAAACTGGTAGAGAGCAGTCAAGCACTAAGTGCACTTTCGACTGGGTTATAAAATATGTAGATTCTGTTACGCGTGTAATCCGCGTACTTTGCGCCTGTCCGGGGGAGAAGGCGGGGTGCCTGTTCGTACTTTCGGTGATATAGCTAGACGCGTCTTCACCCCGTACCCTCTCGCGCCGTCCCAAACCTCCCCATCCGTCGTTGTAACTTTTATCAGAAGTCCTTTGAAAACTGTCGGAACATCGTACAGTGCATAGCGTAAGTACCTATACGGATGTTCGAGCAAAGTTCGTACTCTCAACCAACGCACACACCCTTTTCCACTATGTTCCACTATCTCCGATCGACTCTAACGGTTAACTCGAGCCAAAAGTTACTTTCCCTACATTAAGTTAAGTTAAGCTGAGTGCGTCGTGAAATTTAAAGAGATTCGAACGTATGAAAATTCACTCAGTCTCTCGAACTTCTTTCGCGATGTTTTTTTTCCATACTTTTTTTCCCCTTTAATGTTTATTAAATCGCATTTTATTTCACCTCGAGAATTGTACGACGGAAAGAAGAGAGGATCATTTATGGATGTTGTGATGCTATGACTACAAGGGAGGTTTGCACGCTATTTTTTTATGTGTAATACGTAGAGTTGCGAGTGCGAGTGCACCCGCAGAAGTAACTTAAAAAAAAAAAGAAAAAAAAGTGGCGAACAGAGAAGAAA
Source organism: Buathra laborator (assembly GCA_934046635.1). Taxonomy (NCBI): domain Eukaryota; kingdom Metazoa; phylum Arthropoda; class Insecta; order Hymenoptera; family Ichneumonidae; genus Buathra; species Buathra laborator. Next base: position 19,185,094 of record OW203892.1, read on the forward strand.
CGAAAGGAAGACGGGTTGTACAGGGAGAAAGATTGCCGGGTCGATCATTCCCGGCATCGCGATCGATTTTGTCCGGTTCGAGTCACGCCACTCGATTTATTTGCCAGCCGCGCACGAATCTGTATCGTTCAAACCAAGGTGTTCCAGTCGTTCGTCGAGCTTCCCCTTACCGTCGATCTCTCCGAGCGCTTTACCGCCCTCCCCGCTCCAAAACCCACCAGCATTCCCTGTTTCGACGGGATCGCCCGATCCGACACCAAAACGATTTGTCTCGGTTGTTGCAACGCTCCCGAAGCAAACATTATTATAACACTAGCTGCAACGTTGCATCTACGAGGGGGTTGCTTCTCGCGGATATCGTCGGGCGCACGAAGTGGCTCCGCAGGCAAGACGATGCACCCGGTTTTATACTCTCGTTTCTCGCATTCTCTCTTCAATCTTCCTCTCGTTTCATCGCGTCACGAGAGCCACGAATTTTCTGGTCGTTGAAAGCAAGATAAATCGAGTCGCCGACAAGGGGGCCAGCTGCTTCCCAGTTTATACTCGCTACAACTACTGTATATATATATCATTACAACGACAGTTTGCTTTAAGCTAGTCTCGCGTATACTTTTTGCTTCCTCGGAGCTCCAAAATCGTTCTTCTTTTCTTGACTTGTCGCTTCGCAGTAAAAATTCGCCCTAATTCGTAAAGCTTTCGTATTTTATCCTTAATTAGTCAACGTTTTGATAATTTACGAAAGATTAGAGTGGGTAGTTAATAAATCATTTTTTCGTAATCTGAACATCGAAAAATGAATTTATTAATACTCACTCTTGGACTTTTAAATGTCATCAGTCTTTTTAAAACGCTTTTAGATGAATAAAAAAAAAAAAGAAAACGTCGTTTTAACTCGTGAGGGTCTCGTCTTTCATCTCTAATTACTACAGGATTTAATGATTCACAAAAGCGAAGAGAGGGTGGTTAATGAATTATTTTAAATGTCGAAAAAATAAATTTATTGTTGATTTTCTGCGAGGGAAAACATATTTCCTTCGTCCCCACGATGGAAACACTGATGGCTTCTCGCTTCTCGTCGGTGTCCGTTACGAGATAAGGGTGGAATATCAAAGCATCGGGGCGTGGGAGACACGGGACCGACAACACAGTCTCTTCTTCGGTGTGCGTAGAGTCGACCGATACTGTTATCCGAGAGATAGAGCTTCCGGCTTCCTCGATTTTGTTTCGTATTCAGTACTCGTGCACATCGCTGTATCGCCCCATAAGCCAAACAACTGAGCGACCCGCCCGAGCAGCCGAGCATGACTCGTTTAACGACACTGCCACGGGGAGGAGACTTCGGTGTAACGCGCTTCGCGCTCACGACTTATAACCCGTGTATATATAACCGCAGAACCCTACCAGCACTTTCTCGCCATTAATCAAACATAAATTAACCGGGGACGTTTACGACCCGGCTTACGGTTAATTAATTGTCACGATCTGCTCTCAGCGTCGTACGGCACAGGGCACCAAAGTAGGATGAGACTGACATCAGGTTCTACATATACTCGAAGGCCAAGTTACATCAACCTTCGTGTTTATGGGGGTTGATGCTGATGCCAGATTTTCGGAGCGCCAGAATCTCCCGGATAGTCGTTTCTCACGAGGCATTAATGCCGAGAACTCAGCATGAGAATTTCGTAAAAATTTCACGGCAAAAGCAAAGTATTAGGTACTCGAAACTTATCGAACACGTAAGACAATTTATTGACTTTTTTTCATCAAATGCGTAGTTTACGAGTTTCTAAGTTTCGGGGTTTTGTGCCCTAAAAAAGTCGGAAACATCTTAAATTTGCATGAAAGATGGAATACGCTGGCGAAATATGTTTTCAGATTTTTTATAGTTAACATCTTTGAGTGGTGTTCACTTTTGTTCGTAGTACATTACGATGCGTTTTCATATTTCATTCGACAATATTGAACGCTTCGACGTCAATATTCATTTTCTGTTGGTAATCAGCGCGCGAACGTTCTATTAATTGTATTGAAGAATTAAAGGAAAATGAGTGAAAATTAATTTCCTTTCATTTGACGATCGATGATACGAGGGTAAGGTTAGTTATTAACGTCGCGTTGGATATCGCGTAGTATATTCTCGAATGCGAGATGTAATAAACTGCGGTGTTTATATATTACGCATTGTTCATTATCATTTATTCGCTTATAATAACAACTTTTATTCGGTCTTTTTTCCTTTAAAAAGTGATGAAATAAAAGTTATTTTCCAAAAATTGAATAAATTCCAACTGAAAAATGAGTGTAATGTGCAAATTGTATTCACAAAAAAGAGCCAAATACCAAATTATTATTCGTATATTTACTCCGTTTTGATAATATTACTTCTGTATAACACTCCATTTTCAATGAGAAGTTAAAGATTTTTTTGTAATATTATTTTTATTCCTTCCGGCCGTACCGTTGACTCCGACACCGTTTGTTATTTTAGTTATTTCTCGCGTTAAAATATCAAACTAGAGAACTCAGTGTAGTGTGATTTTCATAATGAAAATTCACACTGCATGTTTTCGTTACCATTGGAAAACAAAGTTCCATCACTGCGGGGCATATTGTGCTCTGCTCTGCTTGTGTGGGTTCTGTCACTCTTTATACTTCACTCACTGGTTTATTCTTTGTTCAGTGGCACAAGCTAACTGCCCTAAGGGCCTAATTACAATTCGCTCGAGTTAACTCGTCGGTAAACAAACTGTCGAAACTTCTCGTAACTGGGTAAAGGCCACAAACGGCTTGACTGCGCCGCGATTTCGGACATTATTTCCCACCGCCTAACAGGAAAATGTTTGGACGCTTTTCATGTTTTCGGAGCTTGTGCCGTTTGTCTCTCTTTCTTTTTGACCGTACAATCTCGACTGTGTACTCTACAGTGCCTCCCCCCCCACACACACACACACATGTATGCAAGCAGCATAGACAATGCACTACATAGAAGTTTACTCGGGTCAAGTCAAACAGTTCACGAGCTTTCATTGAGGCCGTGCGAAAGCCTTGTTTCACAAAGCACGCCTTCCGATTGCACCATTTTCCGTATTCAAACGCGTCGGACGTTTGAATTTATCCCCGAAAATGCTTTCCTGGCGACTAGAAACTGCTTAAGGCACATGCGCTTTAAACTTTGATTAAAAAAAATGTTAACGTATTCAATATCGTGGTAACATGAATTTACATACGTTTGGGGATTCAGCTTTCTTGGACATACGGTCTGCTCGCATCCTGAAATTAAGTTTGAAGTTGAGCAGTGAAGAGGTTAAGCCGAGAATGCGAATACGGAAAAAAAGCGCACAGCTTGATCCACTGCTATCGGAAGTCGGTGGCTATTTTTTCCGGGAATTCCGGATGATAATATCCTCGAGGCACGCTCGTTGGATGCAGAAAGCGCGAATAAAGATCTGACCGCGACGTCGATGGCGTGCGCGACCTCTATAGTATGTATATAACTCTCATCCTTCGATATCTCGTCGTAAGGGTTCTCGAAAATTGGCAGCTGTGCTGACTGTCTATTGATAAGGAGGAAGGTCTTCCATGAAAACTCCTTGTACCTCCACTGACCACGGTAAATGCAAATGCCTTTATCGCACTAAATGTACGATGTCAAACCGAACGTGATCGTTAAATTTTTCCCAAATGTTCAACCTGCAAATTGTCGCCGAATTTTTTTATATCGATTATTCTCTGCAGTAAAAAATAATATTGCAAAGAGTAAAAAAATTGCGATGGAAATAAAAGTGTAATAATAAACTCTTACGGAAGCCGAAATTTCGTTAAAAGATATTCAACTCTTTCGGAAAACATGTATGAAAACGGAAACGGAGAAAATCACGAATCTTCAGTGCGACGTTTGGCCGGCAGTCGGGAGTTAAAAATTCAGTGACCCTAAAATCGATCGTTTCTATTGCAACTATATTTCAAGATCTGTGCGGTTAGAATCGGTCTCTTTTATCGCGTATAAACATGTTTAACAGACGACGTTAGTACAGCAAAAGGGACATTCTGTTCGAAATAGTGGTAAATAATGTTTCAGTATCAATATTCTAAGTCGTTATTCTCTGAAGTAAATCCGCGGTGTCTTTAAAGTTGATATTTCGAAGTGAAACTTCACCATGAGAGCTTTACAGTGAAGTGAGATCTTCTTCTGGGAGTAAACACGGTCGATAGAGGACCGTATCACAAGCAGAAGGATTTGTTCAAAACCGGAACAAAGATAAAAGGGCCGGCTATTACCGGGGGCTTTTATGTTCGAAGTTGAAAGCTTCCTGAGACACAGCGCTCGCAGTCTTCGCAACTTCGTTCGGAGTCAATCCGATTGCAGTGTATACATCGTATAAACCGTAGGAAAGCTTTTCTCGTTAATACTTCGTAACGAGTGCACTGTGTGCCGCAAGCTACCATTTCTTTTCATTCGAAGTGCTTCCAATCGTTGTATAACGAGCGTCACCTCACGCGCGCGCTAATTGCGAAAAGAGTCGGGCGAGAGAGGTGTGAGAGTGGTTGGGGTGTGCAGAGTACCGGAGGCGAAGGAAAATCAGACGTTGGAAAAAGATCTGTATACGTCGGTAGCCTGGAAGGCGCGAGTAATTAAGCGTTTAGTCTGAACGCGATACGTGGATTACTTGACGATGTCCTTGCGACGATGTCGTGGATGCTTCGTTTGTTTGCGTAGTGGCTACTTGTTACATAAGGTTACATGTCATGAGATGCCGGGGAACCTCTGACGCGGGCTCTTCTACTCGTTGACTTCGCGTCGACTTTAAATAATTTTTTACAGTTTTTTCATATAAACATTCAGAATTTCTTAATGTAATTATCCTGCTTAGCTGAATTACACCCGAAACCATGCAGTCACCTCATTACCGAAATTACACTTTTTTGTATACGGATTAAAATCCATTTACAGTTTACCGTAATCTTTTTCGTATTTTTTTTTCACCCTTTGCGCACGTAGTTATTACTCACAAAATGCACGTACTCATTAGTGCAACGTGACGTAAATCTTGTCTCACTGTGTTTCTTCAAAGACATTTAGGCGGCCGGAGATTTGGCGAATATAGTGGAAAAAAAGAATCATTAATACCGTGCGATTGTTTGTTGGTAATAATGTCATGTCTCGTTGAAAAATCCTCAGGTCCAAATATTAATATTATATTAGTAATTGTACGAGAGGTTTAATTCTTTTTTGAAAATAATTTTTTTAATTATATTTAAAAAGTGGAACTTCTTCCATACGTTTTTATATGCGCTTTAATTATTCATTTTTATATTTTATATGCGTACAATTAATTGCATGGGATTGTTGATAAGATTTCTTTTACCGGGAAGAAAAACGAAACACATCAAATATCAATTTTCCGATTAGTATTAGTAATTATAAAACAATAGAAATTAGTAATACGACAGTCAGCGCTACCGTTTGGTTTACTGGACTCTGTCGAGAACCAAAACAGCACTCTCAGCGCTCCGTGTCGGTCTGATAATACGCGATTTTCATATTTTCGTAACAGTAACAAAAAAACTATGTTGCACTGCAAATAACGCAATGGCGTGATTTGTAAAATTACTAATGAATGGTCAGCTACTGAAATAGTGACAGTGGTTTTGATGGTGTGCAAATGGTCGAGTATGCATCTCCCCGTTTGTGCCATTCGATAATTTACACGTACTCCCGGGTACGCGGAAAAAAATGTATGGTAAAAAACAAGAGAAACTCGCAAATGGTCCATTTTTATTTTTGTAAAAAAAAATATATTTAAATGTACATGTATACTCCATTTCCCGAGAGTACATGTCATTTGCACGACATGCACGCATCCTCGATTAATCGACCATTAACGCGGTGGGGCCAACGCCAGGGTCGAAAATCGCTCGGACCCATCGTCCGACTGTGTGTCACAACGTATGCATTTTACTTCGGCGCAAATTCGTAAAAGCTTCGCGCTAGTGGACAGTGCAAACATTCTCCGATAGAGCGTTTTAATCGTTCGACGAAGGGATGGATGATATAGTAAAAAGCAATTGTTAAATCGATGATGAATAAACACCGGTTAAAATTCGCCAATTACTTTGATTCCTCGAGCTTTTTTTTCTTCATGCTGATTTGTGAGGTTTTTTTTTATTTTACCCAGTATTTATTTTTCTCTCAAGATCGTCGACAAATTTTTTTCGCCAGCGTGAAATTTATTTCGTTGCGGATATTTGTCGCTCTCGCTACGACGTTAATCCCGCGGGACATCTTCACACTCCGTCCGCGAGAAGAAAACTCGCTGATTTTTTTTCTTCCTCCCTTGCGGCCTTATAACGAGAATAATGCGAGACGACTCGTAAATTTGACTTTCACCCCGGTGGCTTGATGTGCCCAACGGCAAAAGTGCGAACTCTCAACGACAAATTTATGGCGGTTGACGAGATGAAGTACATCCAGCGCGCTTATCAATGTATCTTTACTTTTTTTTGTGTTTATATGTTTTCGTATCCTAAGTAGTACGCAAAGCAGCACAATGGAAAAATAGGAAATATAGTGCGACTTTTGTTTGGCAAAAATAGAGAACGCGACACTCAAGTCTTTAATTCGGGAGGCGTGTGCAAATGTCGTTCGAAGTTAAGTGGAACAACACCTACGCGCACTCTTCCAAATCTCCGTGGTAAAAGGTCATCGCCGGTTTTCCTTCGTAAAGACATGAAGTATAATAAATTCACTGTAGAAGATACGAAACACGAACATTTTTTTCTCTCGTATTTTCGTGTTTCGCGTAGAAAACTTAAACAAATCGCATCAACTTCGCAGACATTCAAACGAAGAGAGATCCAATTTCCACAGTTTCGAGAATAATGTCTATCGTTTTCGTTGCACCTAAGAGAACGCCTTGCCATCACCAGAAGCGAAAAGATCTCGTGTCCCCTCAGAGAAGAGCTCAGTGACGTGGTAATCTCGCTGCTTGCCGCTTCGTCTTTCCATCCTGAGACTTTTGCCATTGCGCGTACATGGAAGTGCGAGGAAACACGACTTTTAAACTCGTTCGCCTCGACAACGAGAATAAGTCGCTAGATGACGTCAAGTCACAGAAGGCATCCAGTAAAAAGTTTAAGAAATTTGTTCATTTCTCGCTTCTGGAAGTTCAAACGCTCTTTCCTTTCTCTCAACTGTGTTATGAAGAGAGGTGAGACTTTCCGTGTTGAGGAATACACAAGAGTTCATGAGTTGCTCTCGACACACTTCACAGGTTCCGGGAAATCGATGTACTGTGCTGAAAACACCCTTTCCACCGTCTAATTTGAATTGGCGCGTCAGTTTTTCTTTTCCGCTTTTTTTTCCATCTCGAGGCATCACATTGGGAATAAACAGCGCGAGTACAGTACTCGATGCGCTTGAAGCTCGCCGACAAGAGGAGAACAGAATAGACGAGCCCCGGGGCCAGAGAAAGCGAAAGACGAAGGAGAGGTACGAAGAAACGGAGTCAATTGGATGTTCACTCGATTACCGCTGAAAGCGTCGCGACGCCTTCGTAGCGAAGCCGTTCTTCCCTCTTTCGCCCACTCCCTCCCTCCCCTTCTCTTGCCACCTTTTCTCTGTACCCTTTCTACAAACGACGTTACCTTAATTCGCCTATTCGAGTTAGCGAGCTTTCATTTACACGCGGCTTCATCGAGTCCCCTCTCACGGGCTACATCGCCAGCCCCTCTCATCTTTCTTACACGTTCGTACTCTTGAGTTTAGTTGTTTCATTCCCGCACTCGAACATCTTCCTGTTTAGCTTTTTACCTTCCTATCCACCTTCATCTTTGTTATACACAGCCGGCAACACTGTGGGGCTTTACGTGTTTCGATTACCGGCTCTCTCCCGCGTCGAGATTGGGCGATAAGGACGCCCCTGGTGAGGTGCATCCAAGCGCGTCGTGTTATAATAGCGTCGGGTACAATGAGATCGTTAACTTGTCGACAGTTATTTCCCGTACCATATTCCATCTCGAGGATAATTAAACTGCAGAAAAAGATAAGCAACGAAAAAAAAGGCGATTCGAAGCTTCGTAAATAGTACGAGCGCTTTTTCCTGAACGGAAAGATTCGCTCTTTACGATCGAAGATTATGTTTTTGATCCAAAGATAGCGGAGCAGATGAGTTTTTGACGATAGAATTGCGAGAGTTCGGAGTCCGAGAGAGGGGTGGTATAAAAAGTTTCATCATTCCACAAGCGTGCCATAGAAAGAGCCGAGAGGGCTGAATCCGAGATACCTATAACTCGAAAGTTGGCGAGGGTTTCTACTTCTCCGCCTCCTTCACCTTTCCGATTCGACAAAGACTCCGGACGAGAAGGAGAGATAGAGAGATCGAAAGATGATAGAGAGAAGGAGAGAGAACCAGGAGAAAGATTAATGCTTCTCTAATTGTGCCGTTCGATTGAATACGAAGTGTGCACCTCCCCATCGTACGATTTGTTCCAGGCTCGAGGGTAACTAATGGGCCTTCGCGCAAGTCGGCCTGTATTCGACGGATTTCTCCACCTCGTCGTTTCTTTCATTTTTTATTCTCTCTTGCGTTTCCTCATTTAGGCTCTCGTACTTTCGGCTCTCGCATATTCGCCGACGCAACATGAAAAAAGTTCGAGATTTCTGGTTTATACTTGTCTGAGATTATTAAAATTTTTGATAGACAGTGTTTCGCCAATCGTTTCATTTCATTACTCGTGGACATGTTTCAGGATTGTCAAAAATTAGCAATAAAAATAATATATAAGTAAGAACGCGTGAGATGACTGGCTGACCTCAAGATATTCCTGAGTGAATAACGAAAAAATTTCATTAATATGTATCAATATTGCTGGTTATTATGTCATTTTATGAAGGATGAATCAATAAGAGACCAGCATCAGTGACCAAAACGTACAAAAATTGTTTTTGGGCGTTTTCACGGTCCTTCGAACTGATTGTGTCGAAAAGCCGATTATAGCCGTAGGAAAGATTATTATTTTTGGACATCGACTGTTGGTCAATTTTTGAAAATTGTGAACCATTCATACTTGCAAAAGGAAGATGAATTAGAAGAAATGTTAATCGCTGTAGTTATGTCGAGACGCTGCTGAATTGTCGTCTCGCGTCTGACCACGTCGTGGACTTATTGACTGGCGCTCGGTTTCTCTGGTGGCAACGACGGCAGGTAGTCCACTAGTGGCCCATTCCCTCTCATCTCCCCATCGCTAAGGAATTCCGTCGCTGTACTATATATAATGGATAATACCGGAAGCAGCAGAGGGGATGCTCCAGTACGCTTAGGAATGCAACTACCGCGAGCTGTCTGACGAAGTCTATGACGACCTTCTCGTTCACCGCTGTCGCATTTTCCATTCCATAAACGTACCTCGTATACACTCTCTACGCTCGACGGGAGAATTGTCGTGTGAATCAATAAAATATGAATATGAACGACGGAAATTTATTGCCAAACCCATTTCTGTTGGACAGAATTAATGACAGAAAAATCCACGATTGGGAAGGAAGGGAATGCTATCGGGTTTTCATATAGGATTGTATATACGAGATCGAAACTCTACGCTCTACCGCGGTTCGAACCTATTATCCGAACCTATTACCTCCGGTGTGGTCACGCGGTTTGTGTATCTCGTTCTATTTTCGCTTCAATTCCTCGCTTTTTACCCCCGAGGCTGGCTTGGCACAGCCGCGAACACAACCGCTCTTCCCCCACACTTCCCCTTCAAGCGCCAACAAAATAAAGCGACGACCGCGATCGACGCTTCTGCCCCCTGTCTACCATCGGATGTAGAAACATCGGTACAGCATCTCTCACTGGTTCTCTCTTTCTCTTTACCTCGTCTGCTCGAATACGCAAACCACCAGTAGATCGAGTCATTGACCACGGAACTCACAGAAACTTGAAACCAATTTGATTGGCGGACGAAAAACTCTCGAGTTTCGCGTATACCCTTTATATTATTGACGTTATCGTTGTTGGAACACAGGGGGCATCCATGCTATTTTTGGTGAATTTATTTTTTCGTTGTTTTTTATGCCCTTTTTTTTTAACATCGATGGGAACGGACTTGTTTTTTTCAGAAGTTGATTGCTTTTTGCTCGTTCGAATGTACTTTTTTTCTGTTATGATTTTTTTTTAAATGAATATTTGGTTATTTGCCTTTTCTATGGTACACAAAGAGAAAAATATAGGAATGGTTACCAGATTCGAATAGTAATCGTGGGACGAGAGCAACATTTGAAACTTTTTTCTATACTTTGATAGAGTATTTCACGAGAGCAAAATCTTAGATTTTTTCTTATATTTTGTGAGATACTCTATCAAAATATAGCAAAAAGTTCCATATTTTGCTCTCGTCCCACGATTACTATTCGACTTTGGTAACCATTCCTATATTTTTCTCTCCGATCAACCCATTGTAAGGGTTGATCGGCTTGAATTTGTGAAGAGAAAAGGGGTACAGGCAGATGGCTGACCGCGTTACATATTTTTTCCACGACGGTCAAATTATGATAATTCGAAAGGCGAGGTGCAAATAGACGACAGCGGCTCGGTAATTTCCGTTGTAAGCGTGAAACTTCGCGTGACGGTTTCATTACATTGGTTTTTCTGTGTGGAGCACCAGACTTTAATATTTGAAATGGCGTAGTACGGCGGCGAGAGCACAGAGAGAGTGAAAAAATGTAATGTAGATATAGCACGCATAATACACAGGCCGAGTACTTTCTGGTCTACAACAGAGGCTTTTCACCGGAGAGCTTCGTGAAAGTTGACTGAGCCACAAAATCCGAGCTTCTTCTGTAACAAAACATAGTTTATATCACGCAGTGGACGTATTCGCGAACAGAGAGAGTGTCTTTTCTGTTGCAAGTTCGTTTTCATTTCCTGCCTGCTTTTCCCAATAGTCGTGCAACCGGAAACCCGTTTGGCGACCCACTTCTACTGCTATATACCGACAGTCTATACAGCTGTTTCTCTGTATGGACTGTAAGTAACTTCGATAGAGAGAAAATGGCCCTTTCAACTAAAATCGATAGGACTACAACGAGTAAAATCAAAGATCGCTATCGTAGTTCTTCGCTAACAGTTCAGAATATATGTGTCAAGAAAAGTAATCATGAGAACTACATTACTCGGCGCAAAACAAAGCGAGAGAAGAAATTGAAATGATACTAAACCTGAAATATTGAAGATAAGTTTGAAATGATATTCGTAATAATTATTATAATAATATAATAAAAAGGATATAAAATCAATTTGAAAAGATAAAAAAAATTCTTTAAAAAAACAAAACTTGACTGTTAAGAGTGAATACAGCAGCAAAAAAAATTCAGAAGAATCGATCGTAATAAATTATCTGGTCTAATTTTCGATCATAATTACAATTACCGGTTTTTTTTTTAATAGTATATATCACGAATATAAACGAGATTCCTACACGTCATTTCATTATTTCGTTCATTTTTGTTAATACAATTTCTTTTTCTACCGAGAATTTTTTAATCTTTACAAAATTATTTAAAAAAAAAAGGCAATTTAATCCTCCAGTTATGATCGCAAAACCTGTTCGGTTAAATTCAAACACGAATGAAAATTCATCTGAAGCTCAATAGTTCGCTATTGAATAATCTAATCAAACGAGCTCTTTATGTTACGCGTGTAAAAAAGAGCATTCAGTTTGTACAGAATCCATTCGAGATGAAACGAGAATTTTCCATTAAAACGATGGTTTATTGCACCTGGGATCGATGTTCGTATCGTTTTCCACATCGATGTATATATCCTTTTTCCGAATACGACCCCCCGGACTTTCCCGCATTCCATACTGTACTGTGACACGTGTCAACGAACCGTAGGTACCAATGTACGCGGATGCGTCGATCGGATCTCGTACGATTTTACGGAATTTTATTGTTAACGCCCAGCCATGAATACATAAACGCATTCGAAGTTCCACACAAACGTTCATCGACTGGTATACATGCCGGCCGTGCAACGGTATAACGATACACGGGGCGCTTCGAGCAACCCGTGTATTCGTCCCGAAAATTTGCGAGCTTTTTCGACGTGACGCATCCGACCATCAAAATGCGACAGCCTCGGCGTGCAGCGCTACAGCAGTGCTGCGCTGTTCGGAGAGGGGAGTCGAAACGGTAAAATAAAAACGGAAGTTCACGTGCAGTTTCAGTAGCAATTTCGGCTACAGTCCCAAACCTGTACACGCGAATTTGTTGCGTTTGTGTTGCATACCAGCACTGCTCATACAGATAAAACGCTCGAGCTTGAATCCTATGGCAGTATACCTTGGACCCTTTCCGCATGCACGCCCTCGCACGCTCGCTGAACCCGTTTGCAATTGCGTTTCCTGGTTTTACGCCCGATAAACACCGTCGTTACTCGTTGTCCGAGTAGAGGCGTAATCTTCAAACAGTAATAGAGATAAGCTTGCACACACGCGTTCCCTCTCTTTCTCTCTCGCGCGCTCTCTCACTCTCTGCAAGCCTCTTCATTGTGCCTATGCCTACTAAATGCTATAGGAGAGTGCAGCGAGTGCAGAACGATTGCTTCGACGATTAACAACGATCCGCGCACACATACGCGTCATTCAGAGATTCATTGAGCAATGAAGGATCCAACAGGCTGTTGTCGATAGTCGTTCGGCGACATTCTCTCTTTCTCATTGACCCGAAGCTTCGCATGGGTCAATGACGAATGATCCACGAAGCAAGCTTGTCCTACTTTCGCCATTTTTATGTTCGCTGACATTGCTGGTACTTTTTTCTGATGTCATTGGTCTGTCCACTAATTAATCATGCATTCGATAAGCACCAATGTACAGATTCTGAAAATTGTGCGGTGTGCAGATTGCATGTCAGCAGGTTGCGGCCATTCTTGATGCTATGATGTGCCCGGAAAGTTTTGTTCGCATTAAATTGGATAATCCTTTTTATAATCAATTCAGTTGCTTATAACATTTTTCGTCCTCAAAGTCTAATAGTTCGTTGAAATACGGTATTGTCCAAATAGCGCAATGAAAGATAATACATTTTTGAGATGTTTTACAGAGTCGAACAGTCGATTGTCGATTTCTTTTAACGTTTTTTCCCCTCTCTGTTACATTTTTTTTCCGTTGTTTTCATCCGTCGCCGACCGGCATAATCTAATTTATTTAATAAAATGTGCAAAGAAATATTGTGATTGTAAAATGGTCATAAAATAATCTTTCTTATATCAACTTCGTTTTTTAACTCCCGACTGCCCGTTGAGAAATTAACGCAGCGACTTCATCGCTGAGAAATTAACACAGCGACGCCATCGCTGAGAAATTAACGCAGCGATTTCATCGCTGAGAAATTAACACAGCGACTCCATCGCTGAGAAATTAACGCAGCGACTTCATTGCTGAGAAATTTAACGCAATTATTTATCGAATTTCACAAATAAGCGAAATCTCCCAAAACTACTTTTTTTTTTTTCAAATAAGTAAAGAATCGTACGCAAAGTACATAAAAAATAGTTATTGCAAAAAATTCCCTTAAAAAAATTGTATTAACTCCTACAATTTTTCATAAAAAAAAAAAAAACAGTATTTAACTCGGATTACGGATTAGCAGATAGATGGTAAATAGCTGCGCATTGTTTCCTAAGAGTAAAATTTGCAAGTTTCAAAACGTGTTACACATACCCAGACCCAATGTAAGCAACACAGCTCAGCATTATACAGTCTCGGAATCGTTGTGTATAAAAGCTGCAAACGGCAAACGTTTATAGCTCTTCCGAGCCGGTCGAGCTAAGCTCGGTACTGGGCAAAAGCGTAATGGTAACCCGTGCGTACCGAGAGTTCCGGTATTCAGCGTATTTACGTACAGTTGTACACATGGAATCGGTGCATTCGTAATGTTGTATGTTTGTACGTGTGATACCGGCACTCTGACGCACCCCGTTGGGATCGCTCGTTTCCTCGGCATTGTTCACTAATACCTGTATGCCTGCGCGCCGTTCGGTGAACGATAGAGAAATACCACGGTGTACTATCGAGGGTAACGCTGTATTTCTGATACTCTGTCGACGATCCTTCCCGGCAGCTTCCCTGCAGTCATAGCTCTGTACTTCCGGTTATACGTCGAAGCTTTAGGACTTCCGCCTTCGTGCTTACATTGCTCAACGATCTGCTCGTTTCCTTTGAAAGCTTCGGATCCAATTGTCTCAGGCGAAACGTTCGTTCTTGAATCTGTAAGTACTTTAGTCTAAATCGAAATTCGATCTTTGTTTGTCCGTAAAATACGTTATTTGCTCAGACATCAATTGTTTTCGTAAGGGACATGTAAAAAAAATGATTGATAACAAGTCTGATAGCTTTATTTTCACTCTAACAACGATAGACATGTTTTTTCTTCAAATTTTTTTCCATTACTTGCCGCGAACTAAAAATAATTTTTTTTGCTTATTCTTCGTATTTCAAATCGGAAAATTGTCCCTGAAAATACCTGAAAGATAATTAAAAGTTTTCATCGGGGTCTATCATTGGTAGATTCATCGAATGACGTACTGTATAAACTTCCACATGACTTTGATATTGCATCACCCACTCGAATAACGTGAAGTTGTCATCGCACAAATTATCCGCGTACGTCGTCTATTCGCCGGAAACTTGGTGGGAAATTTCTCACAGTTTGCAGATGGTATGCGTATGCTCTCTCGCACCCGGAGTGAGCTTCGGTGGAGTATCAAGATCCGGGTGTTCTCTCACCAACTTCTTAAGACGCAATTATTCACTGCTCAGTCCTTTATAATAGTGACAAATGACCAGGAGCCCCTGTCTACCGTTGAACGACGATACCATGGCGCAGCAGGAAACTCAAGTTATAAGGGAGGGTGTGAGAAAGCACGGAGAATGAGATCGGTGCCGCGACGAGAGCCAAAGACACTACTACGGTGTGCTGCTACACCCGCAACGAATATCCCAGGACGGGATGGCATCCTAACGATTCTTTAACTTCCAACACCCGACGCCCCTTTCTCCTCACTCCTTTCCACCTCTCACCGAGTTGCGAACTTTTCCCTACACTTGAATTGGTCAGAGGAAATAGCAGTTGCTCATCCCGAGGTCGCAACGAGCAACGTCACGGCAAAGGAAGTAGGAGATAAAGTTACGTTTTTTTTTTCTTTTCTTCTTCGTCACGTAAGTTTCTCGCATAATCGATGACGGCATGCTGGATGTTCGCAGATGCGTCTAGAATTTTTTTTCTCTTCGAAATAAAATTCTCGCCGGAACTCGCCAAAGTGTCCAAACAGTTTTGCGATAAAAGAAACGAAAAAAAAAAAAAGAATGCTTGAGGGTAATATTTTTGCGGGCTCCCATCTCGCCGCGTGAAAACTTGACGCTGAGGTCTTGCGAAGCTCGGCAATTTATATCCTGTGATATTGTGATACTTTGCATCTCGCATCTATGTCAGAAATTCCCGTGCGTTTTGCACGCTTCTCTTTTATATCCTACGGTGGTTGCACCGGGTAACATCGGGCACATCGGGGTTCTCCCGCAGCTTTGAAGCCGATGTAGGGCGCCTCTCGGCGGGAGGCAATTATCTTTGAGGATATATTCAATGCTTCAAAGATGAAAGAAAACCTTGTGGTAGGTAACATTCGACCTCGATCCGCTGAAGCTTTTTTTTTTTCTTTCGTTTCAATGTGTGATACACTCGACCCGCGTGTATACCCACGTAGATTTCAGAATTCACTAGTGTTGTACACACGGTTTTTCGCTGCATAAATCTGTACCCGGTGAGCGCGTCGCGAACGAAGGTGTCTGCGGAGAGTCGCAGTTGTCAAAGGAGAATCGAGAGGATAGTTCCGGCCGACCCTCTACGATTCATACATTCGCTCCTGTATCCGAATGTACATCATTCGACCCCCTGAATTTTTATCATATCCGTCGTCATTCGGGGGTCTCTCGCACGATGTTATTTTCATCAATCTCTCGCGCTTGCGTTTGTCCTTCGCGACACCTGAAAATTCTATTATATCATTCGTTTTTTGTCATCCCCACCCTCTTGTGTTTCAGGTCTCCTGGGTACGCCGAAGGGGCGAAGAGCTTCACTTGTTAACCTTTGGCATGCAAACATATTCGAGCGATTCGCGTTTCTCGTTGGATTATCAGAAACCAAACGACTGGCGTCTTTTTCTACGCTCGGCTACAGAACGCGACGCTGGAGTTTACGAGTGTCAGGTCAGCGTTCATCCGCCACTGACGAGGACGGTCTACCTATCAGTATCCGGTGAGTCAATTTTTCTTCAATATCTTTTTTTTAATACCCGCAAACAGTTAATAAATCTATTAACCGAGGATAAAAAAGTATCCTTATCGCGTGATGTTCTTCATAAATATACTGCGAGTATAGTGGGGAAAGCGCTTAATTTTTCTGTATAAAAATCGTACAGCCTCAACCGTGAGGTTCGCTTATTTTTCATTTTTCCGTGGCGCATAAGACGTCGTTAGGTTTTCCTCGGAGAAAGGATGAGTCGTTTAATCTCACGGGTCGACGCGGTTATATAGCCATAAACGGGAGGGAGTATGTGTAGTAGTAGGAGTATTAGCAGGTTGAAGCTCTCCGACAATCGTTGTGTGAGTGTTGGATATGATGGTAGTGGAACACACTTCGTGTGTCCGTTCTCTGCCGCCGCCACATTGCCAGCGATAATGTAGACTGCCATAAATCACGAAAGTGCCTCGTCGTTAGGGTCATCGATAACGATGTTCTCCGGGTAGCCCCCGGTTGGATTGTAACGACGAGTAGAACGACCAAAGCTCTTCTCGATTCCGTGTCGCATAAGCTAACGCACGATGAAGCGAATCCACGAAGACACGAAGGTTTCAGTTCGAAATGTAGTAATGCGGTCAATTTCAACGTGTGGAAATTTACAGTATAAACCGAGGGTAGTATATATCTTCGAGGGTTGACTGCGAGGATGAAATAAGGGGGAGGGTTGGTTTAACCGCGGTATGTATCGAGCTTTTCGTATAACAGTGCCACCTATGACGGTCAACTCTCGCAACAGAGGCAAACAGTTTCGCGCCTGAGGCGAGCCGATGAAATTGAGAAATTATGAGGAAGTGGGTAGTACGGATGGAGAGAGAGAGAGAGAACAAAGGTTTATACACAGTTCTCGGCACAGCAGGTTCAACAATAAAATTCGTCGTTTATCACTCGCCACGCAAGGAGCGCGAGAGAGAGAACGGTGGAGAGATCGCGTCGAGATCGGAGCCCCGGTTTCTGACAACTCCTGGCGTTTGCTCTTAAATTAAATGATAATGAGCGTAAAAAGGTAATGGAAAGGAGCAGCAGAGTGGCAGAGAACTAGAAGAGAATAGGGACGGGGGACGAAGGAAGGGAGATAGAAATGGTTTATTGGGTAACGAGATAGCACGGGGTTGAAGTCGAGTTTCACCCTTGGTTAGCACGCTCGCTCGCCGCTATTTTGTTACCCCTTGGCCACAATTCTCTCACTGCCGTTGGCTTGACTCCTCTTTTGACCCGAATATTTTCACGAGTGTGTAGTAGATACAGTTAAAGGGGTTACGCTACGGAGAACGTGTACTGCAGAGGTCGGGATAAATCTCTTTAAGTAGCATTAATATCAAATGAAACACGAAGGGAATAATAATTGTGCGGCCCGCTTGGAGTGGGAGTCCGGAAAGTAGAAACGAAGCGTGTTATTACTCCGTGCGGATGGTATGTACTGTATTTGCGTGCTTCGTTGAGCTCGTGAGAGGTGGGCGCGCCCGCGCGCTTCGGAATAACGTGACAAAACTTCGCGAGAGTCTCGATGAAGAGAAAGGAATGGTGGGATGGAAAGTATGGAAGAACAAGGAAATGGAGAAGATAGAGCATCGAGTGTTCCTGTTGGAAAACGTGACACCGTAATATTACTGCCTATACATGTTTGCGAATGTCGGTATGACAAAGCGGGTATAACTTTCAGATTTTATGAGGTGCACTGCTTGCCGCCATATCGTATGTACATATATATGTGTGTATGTATATGTACAATCCTAGAGAACTGGTAATCCTTCCTTCGCGAGATATCACGATTCTTGTTGTACGTGCCCCGCGCGATCGAACTATGGAGCGAATTCTGTCCACGAAGAAAAAAAGACACGGGAACCGAAAACAAATGTTAATCGCGTCTCTCGCGCCTGAAATAGTGATCAATTAGTGCTTTTCATAAACAAATGTTATTTTCCGGTCAGAATATAGAGGTGAAATTTGGCGCGCAAATAAATTTAACTGAGAGGAAGCCAACAAATTACAAACTATTTTCTTTATCACAGTTTTCACAATTTCTTCATGAGTTAAAAAAATTGACGAAAAAGCAATGTGAACGTTTCAAATTTTCTGGTATTATTATATAAGTTTCGATCGACATTTTTTATTTTCACCAAAGATAGATAGATAGAATTTTGTTGATATGAGAGATCACTCCCCTGCGAACTATACAGTAGAAAGAAGCAGAATTCCGCGCAAAAAATTTGATTTTAAATCAAAAAGAATAATAGTAGTCGCAGGAATAGTAGCAGTGGTATTAGTGGTACAGAATACCCTGCAAAAGTACAAGCAGAGACGGCAAAAATGCAAACTAATCGGAAGTGCGGATGAGGAGAAGCAAAGATGAAAAATGAAAGCTGTGTGGTAAACACAGCGATCTAATTATACGCGTTCTACGATATGTCAGTTCTGTCCAAAAGAGTAGTTATCGCGATACTTTACAAGAGCAATAAATCGACTGTCTCGGAGAATCGCCTGGACAATTTTATTTTCCAGTCTAAACCAGTGCTGTTTTACATTCGCCTTATAGACAGATATAAAGTTCGAAGAACAGCGCAACGGGTGGACGCGTGTATATAGTGATGTCACGATAATGGAAAGAAAGTGCGCAATAACAGTGGAGCTTCAAACTCGTTCACCGTGATAGCTGTTCTCGTCGTCTAGTCGAATATATACAGGGGGTGTATCTCGGATCCTTTCCGTCTATCGTATGTACATAGAACCGCTATGTTGCTCGGCTATCGCTGCCGAAAAAATCACGCATAATCCCACCTATACTTTGAAACATATCTGCTCGACGACGTCGACATGCAGTCGTTTCAAAGAGATTGGCCTTTAAAACATTTCCTTCAAGCGCATGCGAGAGAACACACGAAGGCGTCTTCTTGTTGAAAGTTATTCGCTGTACGACACTCCTGTCACACGCATTTCACGGACGATCTAATTTGCAGTAAAGCTATCCTGCACCCTAACATACCAAGGGCTTTAGTAGTTTCGCCGGGCACAGTGGTAGTATCAAATAGATACGTTAAATTTCTAAAGCTTCGTTACGGATATTTAAGCGCCGTACAGAACTTTCCCATTCAACTCGCTACCGGTTTAATGATCCCTATATTATAGGTCCGCGCAGTTATATTTTTACGGTCGAAATGATGATTTATCGTAAATTACGTGTACATTTATTTGCGGTCGTTAAATCCAATCATCAAATGTATCGAATGTTTGCCGTATAAATTGCATGTTGACATTTTCATTATTGCGTAAATATGTAATTATTGTGACACAACTCTAGTTTTCTCTCGATAACGGATCGCTGAATTCATATTTCCTGGTAACAACTAACGCGTGGTCACTCGTGCGAGATATTAATATTTATCGTCGACGGGTTCATTGTGGACAAACTGCATTTTTTTTTTGCTTTATTCACCTGGGCGAACGTATGAGCGGCGTTCGGTATATAAGCTATAATAGTCGTGAGGATGCTTTGTTGGAGGTAAATCGAAAGTCAACCGGAACGAGGTCCCTCCAAGCAATCGATCGTCTGCGTATACGATATAGCGGTGCTATCCGTTCCCCTCGTCGCATCCATCGCCCCCATCCCTGCCATCACAATTTTCGCCTGGGCCAACGAGCTCTTTATCTCACGTTCTCGCGCATATTGTGTTCGTTATCCGCTTCAATTCTCCTTTACAACGTTGGCAAATCGAAACGAAAAATTTGTCACGCGTGCTTCAATTAATTATCGATCGAACATATCCACAATTTTATCAAAATTTTCTTTTGCACACTTCAAAGAGACTGATTACTCCTCCAGTACTCCTTGATTGGATTTAGCCCAATTTTTTTTTTTTTTTTTTTTTTTTCACACGAAACTTTTAACTATCGTCTCTCGTTAGTTAGACAGCAAAACAATTGGATTCTTCTTGGAACTTGAAAACTTTTGACCTATTCCGCGTAGGGTTTTCCTGGGTTGTAATCCAACCCCGAGCAGATCATCGAAACGTATCCACTTTTACCCGATTAGCCAGCCTCGCCTCTTCTCCTCGTTAGCTCGCTTCGCTGCTGATTACGCGGGATTACGGGAAAATTACCCATGGGAGTTACGGCGAAGCTCTTGCGTTTTCCAAAGAGATCGAGAGAGAGAGAACGAGAGAAAGTTGGGGTGTACTTTCAGATTGCAAATGGAAATATTTTCTATAAATTATTATTATGATAGAGAGTATGTGCCGAATACGAAGAAATCATCGATAGAGAAATAGTCGGTATGTCGCGGAAAATTGAGATATTTCTCGTAGCAATAGATATATTATACATGACACAGTATCGATATATACAAGGAAATCTCGTTGAATCGACTCTCGGGCTTTCGCGGTTATGAAATATATTTGACCGAAATATCGGTCTACACGCGAGCGGCATCATAAATTCTTATCCCGTTACGAAATAAAGCGATATTTCCTTTAGCTTGAAAACCCTGACCCTACGGTCGGAGGTCGGGGTATAAAAGAATGAGGAAGCAAGAAAAAAGAGACTGCTATCTCTCTCTCTCACTCTCTCTCTCTCATCCCTTTTATCTTATTGTCTGAGATGGAGTGTCTCTACCCTTCAAATCGACTTCGATCCTCGATTATCCAGTCTCCACTGATGTATCGATTCAATCTCCTTTATCAAAGAACCGTTACCCCCTTATTTTTATTCAGAAGCCCATTTTATATCGACGATTTTATCCGTTTTTCAGACCGTAAGCAAGCTACGTAGAGCTGATATGCAGGTCTTAATAACTCATTGAAAGGATGAAAGATTCGATTACTGAGGCCAATTAACAAGTACCTTTGTACCCAAACAGTCTTTATATTCCTGAATCATATTCTTAACAATTTTTTGAATGACTAATTATTGTCCCCCCAATAGTTATTGACATAAGTTATCATTCGAATTCGTTCATTAAAGAAAAAATAAAATCGGTGTCATTCGTTATGAAGAAAGTTAAAAGTTGTTCTTAATTTCTAGTTGAGAATACGGATATATACATTTGATTGTTAATCGATGATTTCGCGCGAACGAAACAGAGGCAACGATAAATTTTCTCTTTCGTTCGGTATTATATCGGAAAGACACATTCACGTGGTATAGTCATAGAATTCGAAGCTTTCTACTGTAACAGTAGTACGTGGTATCTCATCGTGTGAGCCGGATGCTCACCGCGGCCTCTCTGTATATTTTAAACTCGACCTTTCTCTCGGCCAGCTTAACAAATTGCATGGAAAATGGAAAAGAGATAACGACCCATCCGAAACGTACGAGAGTCAGCCTGGCAGTTCGTACGTTGTTTTTTTTTTTTATTTTTTTTCGCTACCTTTAGAGTCGTTCGTTTTGTTTCTGGCATTGGTGCGGTCGTCGTGTGCAGTGGCTAGGCGAGGAATCCGTAACGAGTGCCGAGAGTATGGTGGCCAAACGCACACACGGTGTGTGCGCGAGGCGAGTTCGACCGCGGCGGAGTTCGCGGATAGTTTAGAGGACCGATAGCTCGAGGCATTTCACCCCGTACGATGTCTACCAGCCAACGCTCGTGTCACAGAAACATATATAAACACTGTAACTATAACGCTGAACATACATCTGTACTTTTGTTTCTCGTCGCCGACCGGCGTCACACCGGATGAACGAAAAGTTTATCATTTATGGAGTTTACCTATATTTATATAATACTCGCTGCAATGGCTCCGAGAGATTGAGAGAGAAAGTTAGACATAGCTCTCGCGCAATCTGGCATTCCCGAAACCATTACGTTACGCTTCCATGAACGTTTTCTCGGTTTCTATCTGTTCTATACATGCATTTCGGAAATCATACGTATCAGTGCAGCTTATATATACACACATATACATCCTCTTTGCTAACATTTACGAGATTCCGTGCTATATACACGTCAGCTACGATGTATACGAGGCTCCAATAAAGATTCGCTCCTTCTAGCGCTATAAAGAGAGAAACGAGAGAGAATTTTGATAGGATATTTTAGAGTGTTTCCAATAAAGGGAAAAGGTTTATCGTGAGAGAAAGGCACGGTACGCGTATGTACGTTGGCTCCCATTAAAGTAGGTTCCTGTACCACGTTATAAAGTAGCCACAAATAATCTTCCCTGCATACCCTTATCCGGCAGCTGCCGGCTGCGTCAGTGCAAAGCAACGTGTAGTCGTGTACACTAAGGTGGAACTTTATTAGAACACTGTATGGCTTGTTGCAGCGTGTAAAATATTGTCCATAACTATACCAGCGTCCTATGGAATACATCCCTTTTATGAACAACGAAAAAAACTATATATAAAAATTGAAAATGCTGTGAAGTTCTGCCCTACCTTGATTTTTCGCCCTGTTGATTCTTCGTAATATTACACGATGGAGACAAAAATTGATTTATTTTCAAATACGCACCCTACGGAATTCTCGTATGCGGTTGTCGGGTGCGGTTTGCGTTTTAATGAGCGTACAGTTGTAATTCGCTGTATTTCAAATTACTAATTTATTTAGAGTCGTACATTACTGGTCAGCTATTACTGCATACATAAAGGTACGCATTACCGCAGGCGGTTATTGAAATGGAGGCTCAATGGTATCGTAAATTCGTACAATATTCGTAATTTTGTCAATTTCATCATCGTTACCGCTATTAAATCATCACATTTGGAAATGTACAAGCATTTTGAACGTTCAGATATAATAATTTCGATACCGAATCCACGGAATTTCAACTACGGTGAAGAACCACAAACGTTGACTCTTGTTTTTCTCTCTAATCAATTTGCGGCTAGCGAATTGTTTCCGAGGTTTAAAGTTTCGCTCGTGTTGGAGTCGACTGAAAAGGCACGAGGTCGTTTACCGGATGGGGTAACTCGAGAAAAAGAACGACGAGAGAGGAAAAGAAGTGGAGTTAAAGAGAGAAAGAGATCTTGAGCGAGTGAGTGAAAACGCTGTGGTATAGTAAGAGCCGCACAAGTCGTACTTCACGATCTTGGCCTTCCACTCTTTCTCCTCTTTTTTTTCCCTAGTTGTTTCTCTCCGTATAGCTTAGCAGCGATAGGAGTCAAAGTCTAGTATCCCCAAAAGCGTTTTACCCGGACTCCCGTACTTCCGAAAACTTACGAAATAATTCCTCAGGCGAAAAGGGAGTCACCGCTCCGTTTGTGTCTGGTATCTTCTTTTCTCGCACGGGGAGCGAACGGGAGACAGACGAGACGAAGTGAGCGAAGCTTTATGGTTGGCAGCCGTTCAAACAGTTGCGAACTTAAATTTCGTCGTGAAAAGGGAAGCGCCCGTTACGTCGTGGGCTGCATTTTTTTTTTCGCTTCTCTTATTGTAACCATCCTTTGGGTCTTCTTCCATTTCTTACGACTTTTTGCTCGTACGTGCATCTCGCATACCCCATAGCGTCGCATTCCTCTGTTACGACACTCTACCCCGTTCCAATCCACAACCACTATCTCAACCTCTAATCGGGTTCCGATAATGGACGTCCGGGATCGATCTTCGCCGTGACCCTTCCTCCCTCTTACACACGCAAGAAACCAAAGCCGGATATTACCACAGACCGCGTATAGACCACCGCGATCTCTTCCGAATCGCCTGACCGCGCGTGACACGTCGATTTTCCCCACCCTCTCTATGTCCTATCGGATATCACTTTTTATCTCATCCTCTACTCGTGAACCATCACAAAAACGTTACGGGAGGCTCATCCGCTTCGACTTAGTGTTCTCTCATTGTCGGTGGGGGGTTTTCGTTGAAAAAACCTCACGGATTTTACCTCATTCAATTCCAAGCTCGGTAAAGTCGTGAAGGCACCCTTAAAATTCAAGGGATGACACGGTTCACCTTCAAGCGACGGGAAAAGACACCCTGGAGAGTCGAACACCAGTTCCAGCAGTGACGGAGATGAAAGAGACGCGAGATATACGACAGTTAGAATAAGATAGGGATGGTGGGAGCATCGTTGCGAGGGGTAAATCGTGAGAAATCGAGTGAACAGCCGCGTCACCGTATCCGCCGAGACGTATGGTAGATAGGTGGCTGGTTAAACCAAGGAAGAGGTATCCTAGGAGCCGAAGAGGAACTCGCACCGAGTGCAATGCGCCCTGCAGACATGGGAATATTCGGTACGGTGTTGGTTGTCAGCTAGTGAAGTCGCTGCGCTTCGGCGATGCTGCTCGCTCCTCCTCTTCCTCTTACGCTTATTCCTACCTTCCTCTGTCCTTTCGCTTGGCTTGCCTCTGACTGCTGGTGCTGCTTCTGGCACCCAGAGTGTAGGTATACACGAAAGAGCCAGAGAGGATAGAGAATACTGGAGTAGTAAGAGGCTTTTGAATCGAGTGTGTCGCATAGCCTTCCACCGAGCACCAGCACCAGCAGCATCGTTCTGCTGCCTCTGCCGGTGATTTTGGAGACAGAAGAAGAGGAAAAGCGAGACTGGTACGTGAGCGCACTAACCGCGAGGTTATAAATCCGCGAACGAGTACGTAGTATAAGAATTCGCTGGTGGTGGCGGCTGCTGCCAGTGGATGCGCTCTGCGGTGCAGCAACCAGAATAGTAAGGGTGTAGGGTATGTGGCTGATCCTGCTGCTGCCCGTCCTTGTAACTCGTTCCACACGATTCCTCCACCTCCGTAAGATTCACTGGTTTCTATACAGTGGAATCTCCCACTTCTATAAAGCAGACAGAATGAAGTTGTTTCGAGAAATCGGAACAGGGATATAGCTTCGAGAGATTCCACTGTAGAATGAAAAGCACTCGCGACCCAACCCGCCGGAACTCACTCCCCGGTTGGGAATAAATCAAGGAGTTGCCAATACCGGGCGTTACGAGCTTTTATTACCACACGAACTATAGTGGAAAGAGTGAAAGAAGTTTCTCATCGGCCATAGTCCCTCGTTTTCCGTCACTGGTTATTTACAGAGAGGCATGACTATGGGAATTTCATCTCGCAAGTCTAGATATACTTTTTCAGGGAGTTATGATGCTTTCTTCTTTATTCGTTTAATCTTTTAGTCATCTATGTTTTTTCGACATTATTGAAGGCTCACTCGGTTCTATCATTGAACGGGTTGTAAGGCCGATGAAAAGATCCTGTTATATTATGTCTCCGTTGAGGTACATAGCTTCTCCACGGCTGTTTCTCTCACGTCAATAGGCTCTGAAAGCTCCGGGAGTAGACGATGACGGGGAGGAAAAGGAGGATGATGATGAGACTTTGTAAGGGAAAACGGGGATATCGGATAGTTCTATAAGATATCCTATAAACACGACTTGACGACGATCGTTCCCTCGTATTCGCGCATCGCACGACCAAGAATCCGATACTACGGCGTCGTAGATGCCTCCATCTACGCTCTTTCAACTCCGCTTTCCTTACGTCTCGGTGACACCATCACCATCACACATCGAAACGAATAAAGTAGAATATGCGATTCCTTTCCCCATTGCCAACGGCGCATCAGAACGAAACGAAGTTCTGGGTACAGCGAACGCGCATAGAGAAGAGGAGTAAGATGAGAGAAATAGCAAGTGGAATACGAGATCAGAGTGCCGGGATTCAAACCTACGAGGATTGATCACCTGCACGCTCATGGCTTCAAGTTACTTCACAGCGATCTCGTTCACGGCTATTTCCGGCTCTCGTCTTCTTCTCAGAACGTTTGCAGCTCGCAGGAAATATTTAAATTTCCTTAAACTTTTTGTAATAGTGTCAAGAATTCGCGCATTGCGACAGGCTATGAAAATTATCTTAAAAAAAAAATCAAATAAACTCTGGACTAATAAAGAAATAATGCAACAGTGAAATAGCATTATCATTTATCAATAAAAGTTGAATGAAAAACATTTCTTGCATATAATAGTCGCGAGTTTTATTCGTTATAGAGTGTGGGAACCGTTTTTTGAAAAGTTTTTTTAAAAATGCTTCGCGCGCGCGCGTTTTAGAAAAAGCTTTTTCGCTCTTGTATCGTAATGTACTATTATTGTAGTCTTTTTTCTAGAAACAATTTTTTTTAATACCGTTTTCTGTCGGGATTTTTTAAATTTATGTTTAATCATTTTTATTTCATCCTTTTTCGAGTACAAAAAAAAGGATCGTGTAGATCCAATTATATAGACAGTTGGAACAAAGCTAAATATATGTTGAGTATTTTTGAAAATTCATTGGTCACTGACGCATTGAATTCTTTATGGTATAGAAGATCCATTCATCGATTTACGAGAATGACGATGAATCATTGATCGTTTCACGTTATTTCAATATTTCTGCTTCACCTCGTATAAGTAATAGTTAATTGGTACAATTATTACAGTATCGACGATCGCACGGGGAATAATTGAATGAATCCTCTTTTGACATTAAATTTCTCAATGACGGATTTCTGACGTACGGAAAAGTACTATAAAATTCGAGTACGCAATGATGTGGGAGGCGCGATTCCATGCACATTATCGAAATCCCGGAGCAATTCACGCAACCAAATTGCGTTCACTATGTATGTTTAGCGGAACCTCGACAGTAGCCGGCTTATGCGTATTGTTAGATACTTCGACCCATGAAATAATTATGCCACCGTGGGAAACTAAGCGAATCCTATTCAGAGGATCGTGTTGCACCTGCTGTGCGTATAGGTATCTCGAAATTTTCCATTTCGTGATAGCATCCGCAATTCGCCTGTTATCGAAGTTCGATACCCAAGCGATGACCGATTGAAATTGTAGCGCTAGCTAAATTGGCTTCCAAAATCGCCAATTGACTCGAAGCGTTTTGTGGACCTTTTGATCGGACCTTTTCGAGTCTCTGTTTCTCTATTTAAGTATTAGGAAATGCCAGAAATATGATTTCCATTGTGTGCAATAAGTAGCACGAGTGACCGATATGCGAAGATAGAACATTGAATTGCTTCGCGAATTCGATGCATTCGTGAGTGGGATACATAGAATCAATTCCGTGTAGTGAGGGAGAAGGATTTGAGTATTCAAATATATGGCTGTAGGCTCTTGTATTGTATTAGATTTTCTAGGTCGACCGGGGTTAGGACCGTGAATCTTAGTTAGTGCCGAAATACGCTCGTTATCACCTTACTACCTCTGACACCAGGAACCCTTCGATCCTTGGTGTCTAAGGAGCTCAATGGGAGCTTAGCGCTAGTAATAATTAATTAGGAACATTATATCCCTCGCCTTCGTCTCCAATAGTACGGCGGGCAACTACCGGGATAACGGATCTATCGGTAATACATCCGTGCATTGCTTCGGCTATAACAGATTGTCTACTATATGCTCTCTGTGCGCGGGATCAACATCAACCTACCCTGCGAATCTAATATGCTGTTTGTGTCGAGTACTACTGCGCGGAAGGAATTTACTGCGAGCTCAGCATCGATACTTATGATTATGTGCCAATATCGTGATATTGTAGTTACTCTCTGCAATCCGGAATTGCGGCGGAAAACTACGATATTGCGTACTCTCAGATGTACCATTGTTGTTTATACGATTGTGCTTAATACTCTTCAAACATCTGTGAAATTTTAATTCGGTTTCCCGTTTAGACGGCGGTACATTTACTCCCAAAGTCGCGTAATTTGTCGGTATTATTGATATTAGAAAAATGCGGGAAATCGAATGACCGCGTGGAGAAATAGCCCGGAAAATTTCAGCAAGTTTACTCCCTCCGGCATGATAAAAATAATGAATAGAAGAAGTTTCGTTACAATGAATACTATTTTTTTTGTTAAGGTTATACCAATATCTGATGCTTTATGAATTCTTCCATATTATCCCGATACAATTATCGATCTTTATGGGATCCCCATACAAGTATATTATCAGTTGACGTTGTCGTGGTACCCTCACAGAAATGAAGTATACATCAGAATATATGAAAAAATCTCTTGATATATAACGCAAAAAGTTCTATATCTATATAAAGAATGCAAAACAAGTGTCGAATGTTTTACGAATCGTAGAACAAGAGAAAAAATATTTGAAAAATTTGTCGAAGTGACGCGCAAGCCTATTGCCTGGGGAAAGAGTTAGATAAAAAAATCACTGCGGGTAGTATCCCGCTATCGGAAAAAAAAAAGATAAAAGAAACTGCAACGTATAGCACTAGACACGAGAAAAACCTGACATTGCTGCATCGAGTTCCCGAAATTCCAACCGCTATCCGTATCTCCTTCATTCTCGTATTCTCATTGGTTTCCCGTACATACCAATGGCAAACCGTTTTTTTTTCCTTCTTTCCTTCATTCCTTTTATCTTGGTTTGTCGGTTGAAACTTTTCAATGGGGCAGAGCGAGCGGGCGAAATCAAATTCTTACGTCGGCGAAATAGAAGGGGCGTTACGAGACGCTCGTGAATCTCGCTTCGGTTGCCGATCTCATTGATTCTTTTAAATCTCTTTTGTTTTTTTCGACCTTGAATTTTCATTATCATTATAATTGAATAATTGTTGGAAAACCAAATAAATTTCTGATATTTATCGAAAGCGAAAATCCGAGAATCTTGCTTCAGTCATCACTCATTCATTAACTTTTTTTGCACATCTACGGTTCTATTAACTTGAATTATTCTTCGAAAAATGATAATTGACAAATTCAACGTTTTGACGAGATTTATCGACGAAATAATTAATAATCCATTGAAACTATAGGTTAAATTCTATTCACCTCTTCCTCTTCCAGAACGCATTAATTCCAACGATTGTACGTTGTCGAGTTGGCGCTCGCCTGATTGATAATTCGATGACGGCTCTCCCGTTCCATGTAGCGTTCGAGGCCATTTCTCACTCTCGCTCTCTCTGTCTCTGTGGTGTATTGTAATTTTGGGTGCGAGATCGAGTGTCATAATCGGCAGGTCTCTAATGGATTGCCCCTCGGTGGTTTCCGCATTGCGCTCAACACAGTGTTACATTCTATATATTTGAAGCGAGTGCAAGTGGCAAGTGTTTCGAAGCTCCACGCTCGCTCTCGTCTCGTTGTACACTAATGAGATTACTGCTGCACCGAGTGTCGCGGGGTATATGAGAGAAGACCGTGGTGCTCTCGATTCGCATTAGCGGGAAATCTCACGCGAGAGAGTTGCAGACCGGATTAATTCCGACAATTTGTATTTATAGTATGCTATTGAGCGACGTTTGTATGTCACGAGAGGTTGGATACACTGTAGAATTTACGATTGACAATCGAGAGGAATTATGTTTAATTTTCATACTCTACTTACACCGTCAAATTGGACGCAATCACTCAAACGAACTGATTCCTCCGTCCGCTCTTCCGTGTGCAGGATGCAGCTCATTCGTACAACCGGAAGTTAGGTGCTCCGCTGACCGGTTAATTTGGCGTAAACGAATGGCTCACGTGCGGTGTTCCTCCATGTGCTCTCGGAGTAATTATCCGTACCATATAACGCATCAACGTAGAGAAAGGGCGAACTATCAAACGTAATACGTACATCTATCCCGAATATACGACTAACTCTAGCTATTCCCAACCATGAACTTAATCCAAGTCATTATCCGGATTATCCACACACATACATCGTCGGTTCACTTGTCGCATTCGATATTTCGTTCTCGTTCCTCGCGCATTCAATATAATTAGCCGAGTTGCGAGCTTTTTCTCTGATGCCTGAGGGAATCTTTGTAGAATTGAGATATAAGCCGCTTCGGAGCGTATTAACTCGTCGCTTCGAGGATTAACTTTGTTATGATGAATTTAAGGGCGCAATATGGGAATATGACGACGTTGAAATTTAATAGGTAAATCCACTTATTCTCGGAACAGAGATAATTAGTATTCCACAGAGAGCTTCTCGTACTTCGCGAGGTACGAAAAAGTTAAAAAAAAAAACCAAAATCACTTTTTTATTTGCTTTTTAGCACCATTTCTTGTTTCCTAATTAATCGTAGCGGGATAACGGGGGGTGATGAAAAACCTGGTGTAGCGATCGCCCTATCAGAAACTTTTTAGTAGTATTCGTTGGCAAACAAGGTATTTTATAGTTTGAAATATTTTAATTCATTCAAATTCAATCGGTGCACTTTAACTTTAATTATGCACGCTCTTCCCGTTGAAGGGGTTAACACGGTCGGGTGGGACGAGTTTGAAGCGACTGGAGAGGCCAGTGGAGGAAGGTTTGCTCGGAATATAAGCTCCGGAGGTGCGGTCAGGGGGGTTGTATTCGAGGCTCGAGAGTCTCGCCTCGATGGTATAAGGGCGGAGGGTAGTGGAAACGGGTTAGAGAACGCCGTGTGGCGAAAGCCTCTCGCCCGCTCTTCGCCGCGCTACTTCGTGTGTACAAGCATTTCTCCCGTTAAACCGCAAAAGTTACAAATGTAAATCCGCCCACCGAGAGTCGAGCCTCGCACTACGACGGTAGTTGCCCAGGCGCCAGGGCGTACCTCTGTCTCGCTTCTGTATTCGGGCGCGTTGCCTTTAGCGAAAACGTAAGGGGGTGAGATACACGTTATCTTGCTAACTGGCACAACGGCATAGCCTACATCTGGGGCCCCCAAGGGGAAACCTCTGGGTTACCTTGCCTTCTTCCATAAATAAATGCATGAGCTTATAGGTACATTCAATACGGCTGTGTCGCGCAACCAAAAGCTACCGTGGCAGACGCCGGAAGTGCTCTCGGCTAAAGTAAGATCCTCGTACCACGTGGATTTCACGAGAATAAAAAAAAAAAAATCTTGGCATGTATCTGTACGATTCTCGATATTCTCTGGCATGTGCGAGCATCTCTGATTTTCCCATCGAATGTTTTTTTTTCGTTTAACCAAAGAGTCGCTTTCCTAGAATTCCGAGAACAACGGTAATTTTTACATATCTTTTTCGCGAGAGGAAAAAATAGAAAAGGATAGAGGTAAGGGAAGAAAAATCTAGTGGACTTACTTGCGACACAGCCGAGTGAATAATAATGATATCCCAGGCTCCATCTCCGCACCTCTCGCCAATTTTCCGGGCACCGCAGTATGCCGACACAGCGGAGAGAAGCTTCGGAGCTGAATAGCCGAAAAATTTGACACGCTGCCCCGGGACTCTGCGGCCGACTTTTCAGCTCCGGTTCGCACGGCCATGACACGTCGGTTCATCGCTAAAAAGCGAATTGAGCGTAGTGTGAGAAGAAAAACCGCCCGTCAAACGGTTGAAAAGCGGAATAAAAAAACAATAGAAAAAAAAAATAAAAATAAAAAAAGCACCGTTGGTGGCGAAATTGCGCGGAAAAATAAAATCAAAATTGGGAAAGTGGTTATTGCCCGTGTTTTGCGCGTTCATGGATGATGTTTTTTAACGAGAGGTTCGACATTGAAAAAATCGAATCTGAAAGCTTCAACGTATAACCCAACGACTATCGCGTAGCTGAGTTCGTTATGAACATCGGGTAGTTTGGACACAGAGCCCGAGCTGTACATTTTCATTGACTAATTGTTACAAACAGTTTTCACATGGCAGTAGCACACGGGTTAACTGATTTGTTTCGATACATGCGGCAGATACAGTGGACGAATAGTGGCGGGAGGCTTGACGCAGAGAGCGAATGAGAGAGGGAATGAGAAATAAATAGCGAATGTACTACTCCTATATCGATTAAATTCTCTCGCGGGCAAATACGAAGCACGTACCGAATGTTTAGGTCAGATTAGTTCTAGTTATCCGATACTTGTTATGCGTAACAGGTACCAGTTGTAAACTGTGCACCCACCGCCGCTCCAAATTGCAAGGCAGACCGTTCGACTCTCTCTTTCTCCCTCTCCGCACTCTCGCTAAGCGTATCAATAAGTTAGACTGCAATGTGTTGTACGCGTCGGAGTGTTACAGAGATAGAGAGAGAGAGAGAGTGCGCGCGCGCGAGGGCTGCGGAGAATATATTCGGGCCGAGCTTTTTGCTGTACCCATCGGGCCGCGAATACCGGTCCGAAAGCTTCGTCGAATTCTCAATTGGCGAGATTACATTGGAGCAACGTAATTAGCCAGAGGGGTTGCGGGCTGTTACACTCGTATCTCGTCGGTGTGCAGTGCGGTTAAAGGCTGGTTATTAAGACAACGAAATATACTGGATATAACGGGGATGAGATACTACCGCGGAATTTACTCGTTCCATGCGCGGCAAAGGGAATCGGCGGAGAGGAACGAAAAAAAAAAAATGAAAAGAAATGAGTGAATGAGGGAGGAAAAAAGTAAGGAACTCTGTGTAAATTTTCTCGCCATTAATGTGCTTCTTTCCCGCGCTAGACTCGCGTCGGCCAAATCAGAAAAAGTTTTCAACCCCTTTCTACATTCCCAAGTGCTTTCGAATCCCTCGTGTCTTTTACTCGTTCACTTTTTCTTTTTTCCTCTCGTCTTTTTTCTACCGCGTTCTCCTCTCCGTTTTCCCTCTTTTGATTTAATGGCTCGTAAGACTCTCTTAATTCAGTTGGATATTCAAATCTTCTATTCGGTGGAGCAAAAAAGAAAGTGAGAAGGAAACGAGAAGGAAAGAATGAACGAGGATGAGGCATCTCGCGAGAGCTTGAATTTTAAGCTTACTGTGCCGAATTGTAGTCACACTTGACTGGCGTTACCAACCTATCACAATTTTTCTTCACTTATACCCTTCACTCTCACTCTCACTCTCAGCTTCTTTTGTGTCTTCTTCTTTTCTTTTATTATTCCTTCCTGTCTACGTTCTTTCACCATCCAAACGCCGGACCGGAAGACTCTTTCCCGCCGTTGCGCGACTTCTTGTTCGCTCGAGGGGAAAATTGGAATTATGCTAAATATAAGTCCACCGTACGAAAACTGATTAGTAATTGACGATTAAAGTTTTCTGGTCTGATCGATGGTACCGCTCGCTCAAGCTACAAGGGAATCTCCGCCCACCGGCAAAAGCTTTTCTCAAGTAGCTTCGTACTTTTTAAAAAACTTCTTCCTGGTCCTTTTCATTCCTTATACAGAATGATTAAATTTGATGGCCTCTTTTTGAGGGTTCGAAAGCATTTCCCGCGTAATTCAAACTCTGGACAGAGAATGATGAATGGCTACTCGTTTTTTTTAACTTAAAAGAGTCAAATCGGCATAAAATTAAAATGTTTTTCGGGTTCACGAAAATTCTCGTAGGATACTTCGCGGACAGCAATTTTTGAGATAAACTACATCCGTGGCTAGTCGTTGAGCACGGATGCTGTTAGTCCAGCGATTTGGCAGCTTCTGCGGTTAACTCGTACTCCCCATTGCATTTGAAAACAAGTGGTACGTCTACGACGACGAACGAATGAGTGGGCGGGCAAATCGAGTCCATTTGGTTAGCCATGTGTGTAATAGATAATATACCTATATATACGCTCCACGCTCAACCGTTCCTTGGTGCAGAACTGCACAAGGAAAGGGGTCGTGAAATGTGTGAGCAGCGGATAAAAGTGAGAGAAGAAAGGGTATAGAAGAAGAAAAAAGTAGAAAAGTAAAGGTGTTTGGAGAGTCTTGAGAGGATGTGAGAGAGGGAAAAGGGGATTGGTTGGAAGCTCCTATTACCGAACTTTTAAAGTGTCTTCTGGCAATATTGTCCCAGCAATGTAAGATGGAATGCCGTGACGCGTCGTCTCGTTCTCTCGCTCTCGCTTCGGTTGTCTCCATCATTTTTTTTTCTCCGCAGATAGGGTTCCATACCTCATACCCAAACACACACCCTGAATCCTCTCCTCCTTCATTCTCTAACCCTGTTTTCTATTCCTTCATTTTTTTTTTATCCCAACATTTTACACTTTAACATTCTATCTCGTCTGCTACGGTACTACTGGCTCTCATCGCGTCCTCGTCGTCTTGCTGCGTCTCCTTTTGTCTCCACCTTCGATCAGACCAGAATGTTCTCTCGCCCTCTTCCACGCGGGGTATGTAGAAGTTCCTCTCAGCGCACGATCAACCCACGCGCCACTTGTACTCGTCTTCACCGTTTCTTCGTCCTCCTCCTCCTTCATGTTCTCCACCCTCGCGTGTGCTAAATGGATTGGATTATTTCGGAGCACTCGGTCTAACTCGACCGACGAAATTCACGACGAGGCTTCACCGGGAGCGAGAGAGACAAAAGCAGGGGAAATCGCGAGCACAAGGCAGAAGCGAGTCGAGGACTACGGGCCCGCCGATGTTCTTTTTCACGATATACGAAAGCTATAAAGGCGGTGCCCCGCGAAGTGGCAGTGAGTTATCGCCCCCGGCGAAAACACACTATCCGGTTTTACAGTCTTGCAGCACAACCAAACGCTACAACACACCCTTGATCCACACTATATTCTCACCCTTTTTTGTGTTCTCACCACCAAACGTGAAACATACATATAGGCGTGCGCTACTTTTTGCACCAAAAGATTCCGTCCCGTTTACCAACGTTTTGCGCCAATTCTTCGGAACAAACGACGGCATCGAGACAACCCTCACCGAGACGAAACGACTCGAGAACGAACGTATTTCGCGTATGTAACACACGCTGAAGATAAAAATGCGTGCACCTGACGACCTTCCGTTGGGAGAGCTTCCACTTCTTCGCATAGGAAAGCAGCACTTACCCCGTTGTATCTCATGAGTTACAACGGGGTCATGGACAGACGTCCTACCTTGTGTACGCGGTAAATTGCAACGAAAGCTCTGGGGGATGTCAACGGGTATCATGAATAAAGGAATCTTAGATATGCTATCCAACGTTATGAGGACAATGCGGCAGTCGTAGAGATTGACCATTTTATGCGGCGAATGACATATGGAATATATTAGATTGTCAGAGAGATAGACAATTCGTAATACCGCGGTTGGTCGCTTAAGGACAGAGAATAGCAAAATCAGGCAAACAGATGGATCGTCGCGATACCGTTTGCCTTCGGCTTGAGACCCCACACTACGGTCAGCTCGCAGATGGTACGTTGAGACTAAGAGGCCTTGGGAATCCGGAATCGGAGGACATTTGTGTCATTGGCAGATCCCGAAATTGTGGGGTCGAAAAGAATCGACCGCGTTGCGACTCCTCGGATGTCCTGCAGTCCACTGCTTGATATTGGCTTCGCTTTCGTCAGCAGCGATAATATAATCCCATCACAATCGATGATGAAGATTGAAGCCGTCAGGAAAGACGGAAAAGCGAAAAATCTCAATTCCTACATTGGCTACACAGATTGTGCAGTTAGAAAGGAATACTCGAAAAGTCGTTCGGATTCTGCGTTATCGAAAATTTATCTATCGTATTTGCGACAGTCCTATCGATTCCTCTTCCTTAGCTCAACTGGTTGGGTCGGTGTGGGAGCCACAAGCGAACGTGGAACGGTTAAATTGAGCGTCCCTTGCGAGCTCTGTCGGTTTTCCTTGCGCGCCAACACCGTTCTCTGCACCCCTAAGACTTGTTTCCCGTGCTACCATTCGACTCGCGTGTAGGCATCACTTCTGCTCTTGTTTTACCAGAACCGATGAGACTCAGAAAAAAACGACGAAGAGGAAGAAGTACCGCATCAAAGAGGGTCCGAGAAAGAAACCTTTGAGAAAGGTTTCTTTTTTGGGTGTGTGTATGTGTGTGTATATGTATGGACACATGTTTGGAACTATAGTTAGGGAGTTATCGAAGATTTATCTGCGGCACGCGCGCGTCTCATCGATTACCTCAGCACCAGAGCCGTGAGCTCGTATCGGGGTTAAGTCGAGAGCTCCGTCCGTTCCTCTACATTCTTTTTCTTTTACCTCTCCCGCTGCTACTTCTTCTAGTTCTTTAGCCTGTTCACGAGAAGCGACCTTACCGTTTCTTTCGTCGCCTCCTCACGTTCCCGTGTATGTAGGTGCGCCAGCGGGGACTTCGAGTCTCATTTATCTCCCGATGGTGTGTCTCAAAGGAAAGGGGTTAAGGGTATTGTCTTCGCGTTTCCGAGGGGTTGCGGGACGGGGAGGGAACGATGCCGCCTGGTATTCTTCTCTATCGAATGACGTCGCGACTTTCACGCTCGCGCACCCGAGAATACTCGTCGCGTTTTGTTCTTCCAGAAGTGATGACCGAGTCGCGAGGATAAAGGATTTACGATAAGATCCATGGAAGTTTTTTTTTTTTTCTTTTATACTGCCACTTGTTTTATGTTTGAGTTAATCCACGTCTCGATTATGTAGGTCTCGAGTACTTTAAATTATAACGGTAATTAAATGTGAGGATACAAGTTATCGGGTTCTAAGGAGGTCCCAGCAATTTCACATTAAAATACGTGTTTCATTTTCAACACCCAATTGAAAAAGAGGCACACGCAAAAACGCGCTAAAAAAAAAATAAAACACATTTTTTTGCGGTAAATCGCCGACGCAGCCCCCTCCCCCTTCTCCTTACGGGAAACAAAATGAAAAAAAATTTAAACATTCTCAAAGGGGTTTAAAAGTGTTATTTATTTGATGATACAGAAAAAAAACTATTAGAAACAGCCACCTCATTGTTATAACTAATAGATCGCGAGATTTCGATACAGTTTAATCGTTGCGTGGATTACGTATGAGCTTCCAGTTATTGTTCACGTAGTATAATAATGGAGATAGAATGACAAGTTTGACTGGGTGAGAATCAGACGGTAGCCACTAACCTGTCTGACACTTGAAGCTCACCATAGTTACTACGATACTATAGTATAATATCTACGAGCCCCCGTTAGTCGAGTTATGACCCTTCCGGGGCGCGCTTGATAATTTCATCCGTCCTGCAGGTGCAGAGGCTCGCAATCCGTTGGCTCACTCTCTCATATCTATAGGTGTAACAACGTACGGTTCAGGTATATAGCGATGTTGTATAGAGTATATAGCTCCTCCTCGTAATTCCAAGCCGCAACCCCCCAGCGACGATTCTGGTGATGGCGGCAGAGCTACTGAGAATGATAGCCTCGAGCGACCTTCAACGAGAACGATACTATCCTCGTCCCTGTCGCACCTCTGGCAACCCTACGTCCGCTCGAGAGTTACGAGCCTTTTGGGGTTGATAATCCTGCCGCGCGGTTCAAGTGTATCCCTACCCAGCACGTGGTAGCTCCGCGACCAGGCATCATACAAGCGTGAACGTAGTAGTATAGCCACGTATCGGGCAGACCCACGCTCCCTTCTCTTGTATTTACTCAGTTAGATAGGCAATAGGGTTCAAGCCCGAGAAAATTCGTTTGTTTAAGGGAACTACCTATAAAAAACCGTCATATATTGCTCATAATATTTGAGATTCAAATGAATGTTTCATTTTTATTTTTTAATGCAATAATCTCTGAGCTGTATAATTGTTATTATTCTAGTATTCGCCACGTTGTGAAGATCAATGTTAAAATTATATTCAAGACTAAAACAGAAGTAATGTTTATAATCGAATTAATGAAGTCCTTTTGGTATAAAATAAATAGGGTCACGATGCCTTTAGCTAGAAGCAAATCCATGTAAACTCCATTATACGTAGGTCTCTAGAGTCCTACACAATCTTGAACGGATGTGAAGGCTTTCGGGAAAACCACCCTAAAAGTATACTACCCCATACCTGCTGTATACCTACTCATCTATCACTAAAACTTTAGGACTCCTCGTCACCTCGATATTGCGTTCCACGAAAAAAAAGGCCCGATCACCATCTTTTGGAACAATCCTTTTTATACTGGTTTAAGGAGATAGAAGAAGGGGTAGAAGGGTTAAAAAATCACGGCTTCTTTGTGTTTGTCTGGTGTTCTTTACGAGAAAGTTTTGCAGTTGCGTGGAAAAATTTGACGACCCACCCGACTGGAATTCGCTAAAAGGGCTTACGTGGTTATCTCGGCGAGCATTTTTATCGGGTTTCGGTGTTACGATCTGTTCTAGAGTTCAAAACAGTTCGCTTCTATACATTTTCCTGTAATCTTGATCTATTTCTTTGAGGGTTTATCTATGTCTCGCGATCCTTTCAATCGACCGCGTCATTCAAGTGCCTTTGAAGGACTTCGCGATGCGTTGAATTTGCGAATGATTTCTTTTAAAATTCGAGTATGAAATTCATTACAGGCGTACGCGTGTATGCATATATGAAATATCTGTATGCCGAGCGTAGGGAGAAGAGAACGTGCACGCGATACCCGTCCCGTGTCCTCGTTCTCTCGTTCTCTCGTTTACTGTGAGTTTCTGCATAAACGAAGTTTCACATAGAGAAATCCACAGAGGACTCGCTATTAGTTCGGGCCGCGGCAATATTGCAACACGTGTTTCCATCAGAGAGAACTCACAGACCTTTGGTATAACACACTAGTAACAGTGTGTGTAACTACCGCATGCCTTTGCATCTCAGTAGTAACTAGAAAGCGTAACGCAAATTTGTCTTTCACTCCGCGCTTTTGCCTCGAGTGTTCTGAATATATCTAGCCGCTACAGTTGAAGTCTTTCGCACCCGCGGTTTTCCATTTCACAGATGTAATAGTCGCAACAGTGAGTGCTATTGAATGGCATGTGTTATAATAGATATCAAAGCTATCGCTTGCACGAGATACGGACATACACAATAATAGGATGTTTTCGCGTACACGAGATTTTTAACTGAAAAACTAACGCTACCGCACTGTTTGCGGTTTCGACAATGTTATAAAATGATGACCCATGAAAACATTTTTTATTCGCTTTTCGCGCAGATATCTGCATCAAATATTTAGACTAAAATGTATACCGGATTTATGACCAGAGAAAAATAAAATGAATACACCATCGAAGGTTCGAGGCACAAAAAATTGTGTTGCACGTATTTTACAAAACATCATCACGATTTTTGGTGGGGGGGTTTTGTCGTATTTTTAACCAGCTGTAGTAAAAGAAATCGTTGTATTTAATTAAATGACCGAGTGAATGATGTTCACGGTATATGTTATAATTTTGATTTTATTTCTGATTTATACAATTCTGGGTATTGAAGATCGGAGATTGAGAGAAGATCAACATATTTGTGGCCTATTGGGTTATTATTTCAAACTCATATAAAGCACATCGACACCATTCACTCCGTCGTTTTATCGATTCAAAAACATTTTTTTGCATGTATTTTTTTTTCGCGCTGCAGATAAGAATTCGATAGCGGCTTTGGTCTAAAGTCTAGCGGAACATTCATAATAGCGCAAAAGAATTTTTATTCTCGCGACAATCCATTCGGTAGGGGTGTTTGATTTTCGTCAAAAACCCTTCGGTGTTTCGGGAGGTTTCTTAAATTGAATTTCTTACCGACTGGATATGCTATATGCATAGTTGACTACCGCTGTATCTTATAAATCGAGGGTTGTTTCTTTCCACCTTTAGCGCCGAAAATTATGCGTGTTCAATCTCCAGTTATGTGAGTGTAATATTCGTTGAACGTGGGTTATTGCTTTGCCTCAGAACCCTTCGCCGCAGAGAGACGATAAAGTATAATCTATTCGATTCGTCGGCACACCCCGCGTCTTATTCCTCGTTCGTATATTGACTTCGCTTAAGGAGTTACCGGAGATCCGAGATTTATCTTGGTGGCACACCACTTTGAACAGATCCCCTTTCTTTCTCGATGTTACCCCTCTGTCTCGATGCCTTAAGCTATTTTCTCGAGTGGTGCGTCACTCACTTGAAAATGCACGAGCGTAGAGTTTGTCTGTCTTCTTGCGCGTCAAGGATAATTGCGTTTGTCGAGTACTTTCATGTATCTCTCGGTGCAGCAGACGCGCATTGCTGTTTCACCGGAAGACTCTCGAGGGTTCCTAACGGTGTGTGTCCCTCTTCACTCGTATTTCCGTTTGCGACGATTTCTCGTTCTCTATAGGTTCGTTTCTCTTGGCACAGTCGGAATTACTAATACGCTATCGGCAGGACGGACTCGTATATGCACACACGAAGTTTCGTTAAACATCTGTAGTAGAAGCGGCGAGGACTAGACGAGAGGTGATTCGAATTCCTTTGAGGTCCCGAGAGGCTTCGCGCGAAAACGTACCAAACGATTCACAAAAAGTTTGAAAGGCCTTTTCAAACAGGAGTCTCGCATACGGATAGAGCGAAAGCGAAATTGAACACACCTTGTCGGTTTGGGTGGATTGGCGACTGTTCTCATAGGTGTATGCGTGTTATACTTGATTTCACAGTTCGCGATGTTTGATAACGAATC
Source organism: Buathra laborator (assembly GCA_934046635.1). Lineage (NCBI taxonomy): Eukaryota > Metazoa > Arthropoda > Insecta > Hymenoptera > Ichneumonidae > Buathra > Buathra laborator. The sequence goes on from OW203892.1 coordinate 19,225,582, forward strand.
ATGCAACGCGACGTATTAGTATTCAGCGAAACGGATACGTATCAAGCGTCATGCATGTTTGCCGTAATGGTTGAATATGTTTTCACAAAATGTAGTATTGTTTTTCGTCAATTTGGTATTAATTTAAATATATATGCAGATATAGTATACGTGCACTTCAAGGGTGATGAATTACGGAAAAGCTGTGTGGAAAACGCTACATTAAAAAGTGAATATTTTTTTAAACCTATTCATGTTTCCCATTTTCTCTGGCGCTGGAAAAGTTGTGCTATGAAAAGCTCGTTACGGCTATCGCGAGATACAGAGGTTTTTAACAACAAACTACAAGAATTTTTTTCGATGAATTCTGATGGATTTTTATCAAAACATGGCATGTATAACGCAGATGTTTCAAACTTTTTTCCTTAATATTGATAAACGCTGTTCAACATCGCAGGAAATGAAAAAAAAAAAATTAACTTGCGATCTTCGTAAAAGAATCGATGTTTTTTCAAATAAATATGTCAACTCTGCAATGTATCGATAATATTTCTTCTGCTTGACCTTAAAAGAATTGGACCCTTGAGGATTAAAAAAGGAAAGAAAAATAATAACTTTTTGCTTTGAAATATATATGCCAAAGTGATTTCTCGTTGCGTATGAAGCCAGCTGTTTGTGACTCTCGCCCGCTCTCGACCAAGCGGTGACAACAGCCGTCGACAGTTTGCCAACTGTGGCGAAATGCTCCTTTAACGTTCGATCTTTTCGCCTCTACTTCGTCCTCAATTCCGCCTTTTCCCAGTTATACCCTTCTTTTTCCTCTTTGTGAGAGTGTCGCTCGGATAAATAACGGTAAATAGCTGCGATCTGTCGACCCCATTACGTGTGAGAGAACGATGGAAGAGAAGAGAGGACACTTTCGAGGATCGCTTCGACGACGCCCAATTCTACTGTACCAACGAAGAAGAAGCCCATACTACAGAGTGGAAATCGTTTCGTGGATCGAGCACGAGCACTACTCTAGAGACGTTCCATTTCAAGGGGGGAACGAAATAATCGAATGCTTTGAGGGGGGGTAGTGGCTTCTTATCACGTGGAAATAGGAAGCAGAAAGAGAAAGCTACGAGGGTGTCGAAATTCGTGAGATCGAAGGGGCGAAGAGAAATAGTACCCTTCTTCTTTTTCGATGTATTTCCGCTCGTTTTATCGATTTAACCCCGAATTCAATCTTATTTTTTATTTTTCCTCTAAAATCTAAAACCATATATTCCGCGTATGTTAGTATTTTTCAACTATTGCATTATTTTATCTCGCATTTAAATGACCATTTAAATTTGTATTCATTGTAATAATTCTTCTTTTACCCACTATTTTGAGCAGTCGTCGGTTTTATACATAGACGACTGAAATTCAATTCGACGGAAAAGCATGGAGAACTAGGGGAAACGAACCGAAGAGTGTACACTAAGTAAAAGAAGGAAAAGAAATGAAAAAAAAAAAAAAACGAAGAAAAACGAAAAAAAAAAAAAACCCTCCGACGAAGAAGGTACAAAACGTGGTGGGAGCGTGTGAGGGTATCCCGAAGCAGCCGAAACTTTTCTGGTTTTCCCAAGGTAGAAGGATGAAGTGCGACAGCGGGCTCGATCTTCCCGCCGCGCGTTTGGCTGAAAGAAACGGGCGCGCGGAGTTTCTTCGTTGCCTCGAAGTACGCGCGGCAGTATTAAGGAAAGAAAAGGAGGGTCGAGTGGGAGATGGCTGTTCAGCGACAGAAAGAAAAAAGAAAAAGTAGTACGAACCCGCGCGGCCGAGTGCCGCAACGGTAAAAGGGAGGGAAGGAGAGAGAGAGAGAATGAGATGGAGAAGGACACGACTTCGAAGTTCCGGAACCGCGGAAGCAAAGACATTTTCGAGGAAACTACTCGACGTACAGGCCATTGCCGAGAGTTGGCTGAAGGCTAGAGTAGCGTGAGATGGAGAGAGACGACGGGGTGGGGGGCGGAAGGAGTTTTGGAATGGGACGGGGAATAAGGGGGTGTGATTGCATTACCCGCCAAGTCCGTGCATAATTAGTGTACTGCTAATGAAGTCAAGGCGAGCTCAGGCATTCACGGTAACGCGATAACTTGGAGGCTGCCGGGGATCTCTTCTCGGGCTCGTTTTTTTTTTTCTTACTCTACACCCTTTTTTTTCTCTTTCACTCATTGTCGACGTGTATGAAAAAAACTTTTGTCTGTTTTTTTCACGTATCAATGCCGTTGAATTTTACTCACCCGCGACTTGCCAAGTTTCATTTATATACATTTCGCAATTATAAACATTTCTTCATTAATTTATTTTTGTTATAATTCGAGACAATGATTTTCAAATTTTTATTTTTTTTAACAATGTGTCTTCTCGTTGCTTACGATATCGACGCGAGTACTGAATGTCTTTATCCATATACTGAATAGCATACAATGAACAGTCGAGTGGGGTTAATAAAATGGGTAATAAACTCTATTATACTTTATTCTATTAAAATACCGGAGGTAACATCGTTCCATCGTACGTTCTCAGTCCCTTTCGCATATACACAGCTCTTGAATGTTACATGCCTGTATATTTTCGCTTCGACGTCGGATGACGTGGTAAGAATGCAAAAATTAAGGGGGTGTTTTCTTTTTTTTCGCTAAATTTACGGTTTTTTTTTTAATTTTCTGGTGAAGAAACTATACAACGAATCAATGTGAAAATCGGCATGGAGATTTATTAATCCGGCAACAAAAACCCAAGAACTTTTTACTTCACACACATGTAGCTATCGTTTGACGAAGTGAGCAAAAAATGAAATAATTGGGGATTCCGCGACGTGTTAAAATTAAAGTATCGATTAATTAAAAAAAAATGACCGATCTTTCTGCTATAAAAAAGAAAAATATTCAACGTAATGCTTTTTTGGTTCATCAAACGATAAAAGGATGTCGACTAAGCATGCTGTCTAAATTTGAGGTCAATCGGTTCAATAGTTTTTTAGATATCACGCACACAAGTTGCAAAAAAACGCGAGAAAAACGCGTTTAAAGTTACAAATACGATTAACGGGCATGTATCGAGTACTTACACTATTTGTGTGCTAATCTGCTATGCCAGGGCCATACAGTATGCCTTCCTCTGCTTCGTAGAACTCGTTTTGAGACGCAGTCTCGCGATTCGATTTTTTCCACGAAAAGAAAAGAAAATTTCCCTTAAATGCATAAGGGTGTGCCTCGATGGTTGCTCATGGCGGTTCTCACGCTGCCATTCTCATTTACAATTCCACAAGGAACCGTATCGACAGCCGCGACGAGACGACGCAGACGTCGAGGCGAGGCTGTTTTCTATTACCTTGCCGCCACAACAGCAGCAGCAACAGCAGCAGCAGGTGGAATAAGGGTGACAGCGAAGTCTGGGTCTAGCAGCCGGGAAGGCTGTATAGAAGCAACGAGAGGGTTGAAAAGTAGTCGACGATGTAAAAGCACAGGAAAGACGGAGAACGAGAAAAGTGCCCGGATGCAGCGCACACGTACACGTCGTCGAGAGAAATTGAAGTCGTGAGAGTGAGAAGCTACCCCCGAGAAAGCTAGAAGGGAGCGCAGGGCGTTGAAATGAAAGAGAGCGAGAGAGCTGGTATGAGAATAGCCGGCACACCGTCTTCGGCTCGTCTTATGTAGGACGTGGCCCGGATCCATCGTCGCGATACAACAACGACGCGTGACGACACTTCTCCCCATACTTCCTCAACCTGTTCTCCAAGACTTATTTCCCGGACTCTTGACGCTTTCGCACACGACATTCCTCCTGCCGACTAAGATTATGTCAAAATGCGAAAGTATACGTCTGAACATATATACTTCACACGATATATTAAATTGATAAAAGAACTGCTCGATATAACTCTTACGCGGACAATAAATTATCGGGAGACTTGGAAGTCATTTCAACTGGAATCTCGCGAAATCTATTGTTTATTTTAACGAACTATCGATGAAGAACATCGCGATCCAAATAATGCCATTACTTGTATGCAGTACTTTTTTTTCTTCGACTTTCTGATAATTATGAAGAGATTTGCTTAATTTATCAACAGAATTTTCGTCATCATGCTGCGATTTTTATTTTCTCGAAAAATTGATTGCTGCCGAGTTACTTTTCTCTATTTTGCAACGTGACGTTTGTAGAGTCCTTGTCGTCTCGTCGGGGAGCACTTTTCATTCCGTTCTCCCTTTCACAGTCTCCAAGGCTGCGCTCTGGCGACACTTCAATCTCAGGCCACGGCACGACGATCGACGAGTTTGTACTACGGCTCGTCGACGTTCCGCGATTGGTATTTTCTTTCACCCTTATATTTATCAGACCGCCGCTTCACTACGAATCTTGTTGGCTGCCCTCTGCATGCTGTGTTCTCCTACGCAAGGGCGGTAAGCTCTACGGCTTCTTGTTTTCTCTTGGCCTTTCTATCGTGATTTTTCAACGTTATTTCGCTACGAGAGGAACGTGATCGAGGTTGAAAAAACATATCTACATCTATATTATTTACTGTTCTCAGCTATACCTACAGTTGGTCCAAAAGCCTCCTGGTTGCCCTCGTCAGTCTATTTTCATTCCAAACCTTTGATCTTCAATGTCTTCGTATAAGTTTTGCACATCGTTCTTCACTCCTTTTATCCTCGGACTCTCATTATCATTCTTTTATTCTTCACACACAATTTCTCCGAAATAAAATAATGTTAACTTTAATTTTTTCTTTGTTAACCTTATTTTATTGTATTGTTATCACGTTTATTTAGGGTTATTTTTGTTTTAAGCAAAGCTTTTGCCCTGCGTTGGCCAAATATGTTCTGTACCCACCGGGTCTTCTTGTCGTACTACTTCATGCTTATATGCGACCATCAAAGCCCCCGCCTATTTCTTCGTTAACTTCTTACCCTTGTTTGCTCCGAACCCTTCTTCCACGAGTTAAGTAGGTACACCCGATACCGTGAGGCCTATCCGAGTTCCCCGGCTTCGCACAAAAGGCAAGAAACCCTGTAGCCTCTGAGTCTGCGGTGTCTCATTTCCCGGGATAATCTCCCTGAATTATGCTCAACTTGCCTGGCGTCGAGACCCCGAGGCCTCAACCTTTTGCTCCCCGGCAAATTGGCGGTTTCGTTGAGCTCTCGGTCCGACGCGTGTGCGGGCAGGTGGAAGCTGCTCTCTCTTACTTTCTAACCATTTACTTTTGGCGTCGTGAAAAAAGAGCACTCTGCGAAAAAGCAGCTAATTTTTTCTTTTTTTTTTCTTTCGCCTTATCCCGAACACGAAAGGGGTGAGCTGTTGCTTGCCTGAGGCAATTTCGGGGGCGCCAGGGTTTTAACATCCGTTACGGAAACAGAGAGTGAGACTGTCGCGAGTGCAAAGGGATTTCTGAGGGCTGGAACGTGGCCAGAGATTCAACCGGAAATTCTATGTAATCTTTGGCTCAAACGAGGTGACGAGAGAAGTGAATAAAACATGTTTTTTAACTCTCAAAAACCGAAGATATTCTTGCTCCTCCGTCTTCATTTTTGCGCTGCGTCGTTCAAACTTAATATTTTTTATTGTGGCGATAGGTTTTTAATTGTGTTTTGTTCGTGATCATAGGATCTATGTGTTTTATACAGGACAACTATTTTATCGAAACGGTTTTTTATCAATTTTTTATAAAAATTGCTGATTTTTTTTTTTTTTTTTTTGATAGACGAAAGAGGTAGGTTGCAGCACTTCTTTCGTTTATTGGACCAAATTTGAAAAGAGGACGGTGAATTTTTTTACAATTTTGTCACGATCTGTCTTATAAAAAAATCTTTGGTCTGTTAGTTTTGTATTCAGTTCGAATAGGAAATGGAGAAGAAGAACGTGATATTGTATTTTTGGCGACTGGTTTTCCGCACCTCTCCACGTAAAGCCTCTAACTTTGAACATCCATTGGTAAAAAACTTCAAAATCAATATTTAAAAAAGAATATTAAACAACACAGTGCATTTTTTTTACCAACCAGTGAGCTTTTATACCGATGGATCCGAAACTAACTACAGCACAAATATCCTTAAACGATTTTCTAGTGTCGTCTGAATTCTGCAATAAAATCGGATTAAAAATCCGTATATTCAATATTCACTATTCAATATTCACTTCTCGAGTATTTACTCGTGAAGGTCCCCGCTGCATTCTGAATACGTTCATCCATTCATCTCTTCCGTTCCGTTCCGTTCCGTTCATTCCATTACATCCCATCGATCACGAAATTGCCATGACTTGTATTTGATTTGATGTTTTCCATTACGGAACCGCAATTATTAATAAGAAATTGTATTACGACGATATTGTCGATATATCCGGTATCTCGGTTCCTATTGAGCAACCATCCGGTACGCTCTGTAGATGGTTCACTTTAATAAAGTACTCGACGAGTGACTTATTGTGTTCCACAACGGGGATAGCAATAGTCGTGGACCAAGCGAGTAATGGAACAAGAGCGTTTCCCGTTTCCCTCGATCCTCTTCCATTTCAGGGCTTTCTATGTACTCGAGAAAACCTCTCTCCCTTCAACCTTCACCGACAGTTCTGTGTTTCTCGTATCGTATTTCCGGTAGAGTATTCCACGGGTACTGGAGTGAAGCTCGACTCGCTGTTGGGGAGATATCTCATCGCGCTTCGAAATTACCGGTAAATTACCCGCTCGGTGAGTTGGTGTCGGAGCGAGAACCATCCCACGTCGTCATCCTCTCGTACCGCCTTCTCTCCCCCCAACCCACCTTGCCTTACACGTAAATTATTCCTTGTCAACCTGCTCTAATAGTTTCCTTACGTAGCACCCGGCGGCGTAAGCCGTTTCGGTATAGAGCCATTTTATCACTGAAAGTCCATTATCGCACCCCTCCTAGCATCGTCCAACCCCTCTGCAGACTTCTTCTTCTTCTTCTTTCATGCTTGCCAGTTCTACCTCTTTCTTTCGCCATTCTTCTACGGCACTTGATATATACGACGCAGAAACTGTGCATTACCCGCATAATTTAAAATTCAGAGCTTTCCACCGGGTACCGTGCGCTATGCCCGTGCAGATGCACCAGTCTCCGCTGCGTTACCCGTTGGAATCCTTGTGTTCTTCAAGATCCAACAAGGAAAAAAAATCGTCTTCCGAGATTTCACTCTACTCTGCCTTCATGTAATTCTTGAGATATTTTGCTATAATTCAGAAACACTCTCGATACAGCGCTTCAACGAACATTCCACTGCTGATAGGAAGGATACGAAGGCTTAAAAAAAAAACGCTCAAGTGTGTATGCAGTCGATTAAGCCGTCAGCTATTTAAATCTATTCTGTATATAAACTTGATCGCAACTTTAATCGTAATTTCATGAATTTTTATCATCGACAAACAATATTTAGGTAGGAAATTTGCATAGCTGACATAGATGTACGATTAAGTAGAGCCGACAGAATTGTATCGGAATAAACGTAAAGTTAATAACTGCGATTGAAATGCTTGAGTTATTTTCTATCGGAACGTGGCGCGTTTAAAAGTATTCGGAAATTGTCTATTAGCGTATTTGTGTTGTATGAATGGCAAACAACTGTAGATCCAGTTTTAGTCACAATCAATCATTCGCGAAACGGTACACAACGCGCATTACGGTAAAAATGCAAGAAAATAACAATTGTCGTCGAACCCACTGAAGCTTCGAAACTTGATTTCTTGTTTTACTGAAGTTTGGATCGTGAAGAAAATTTCGACTACGAGTAAAGTAGTAAGGAGGTATTCCAAGCAAGCAACAGAGCGAGAGAGGGCAGTGGCTCCGGTTGAATAAACGAGGATGAGGGCCGAGGGGAAGAAGGAGAATATCCGTCCCTCTTCCGGAGGCCATCTCCAGTGTCAGATGCCTCCGAGTTCAGGCGTTTCGTATACTCTTTCACAGTTGGAGTTCACAAGCTCTGGTCGACGATATATACACAGTATAAGAGATATTAGTTGGCGCCAGCAGGCTTGGGAAGTGGGTCGAGTAGTAGCGAAACAATCATTTTTCTTGACGCCACACTTCGGGTAGAATTTACTTCGGCGTCTCGTGACCTCTCGCGTTACTTTCTCTCTCTCTCTCCCTCCCTCCCTCCCTCCCCCCTCGCTCTCCCCTATCGCTACTTCCGCCATTTCATTCCGTATCATTTCTGTTTATATCTGTCTTGGAAAATTCGTGACTTCAGCAAAGCGGATCATCGCCGAGAGATGCGCGGGAGGGAGGGAATAGGATGCAAGAACGTCGGATCTCTTCGCTATGTTCACCGTCTACTTTTTATCCTTGTATCTATATCTCTCGCGGATGATTAATGCTAAGACTGGCTTATTCCTTTTACTTTCCTAGCTTCTGTTCGTTATATTCTCGCTTTCGTGCACTCTGTATTACCTCGTCGTCAGCTTCTCCATCAAGATCCTTTCTCGAAACCTCCTGTAGCGCGCTCGCGTTTCCTCCCTTGTCTCGTCACTTACTTTACTCGATGGACCATCTTGTGTATCGTATCATAAGTCGCTCCTGCGCTTCAACCATGCCAACGGCATTTCTCCAACACTGGACGTTGACGATGCCGAGACGAAAGTGGATACTCTCCCTTCCTTTGTCCTTCTTCGTGTTTCATCATCCGCGCGGTTATATTTCTAAGTCAACGGATAAACTGCTACAGTTGATGAGCGAACAAAAGAGATTCATGCGATTATGTCAGAGTTTACTTGTCTTGTACGTATTTAGGAAAATCTATGAAAATAATTGTTGCTGGTGTTATTAACTGTTGCTGTTGCCTTAAATTTTTCTTCGGTTCAAATACGCATTCAGAGATATTTTCGACAGCATTGAAAAAATTCTGGAGCGTCGCAATAGACAAAAAACAGTCATCAGATAGATTCGGAAAAAAACCATGAAGAATTGTATTAATTATTATTTAAATAAAGAAATACAGAATATAGTTGAGCCCTTTTTTACAATCAATCATTCACGGATTAAAAATCGTAAACGAATAACTTCCGGTTCTCTTTTCCTGGTTAAAAGTTTCAAATTATTTATCGATTTATATACTGCATTCGCGACTGCTTCTAAAAAATGTATGAGCGCTTGACGCGAAATGCTTCGGTATAAATCGAAAAAATTTAAAAAAGCTTCTCGTAAGGAGAAAAAAAGAAATTTGCCATAAGCATTGATTACTCGTCTAGTAGAATGCTGTGCATCGCAGCACTGCCTTAGCTCTTCCATTACTTGCCCTATTACTTGGCATAGGTACTAGAAAAGTCGTGAAAAGTAAAGAGGAAGGCGAAGAGTGTCCCATATCGATCCGAAACTCAGTGCGGTGCCATCGCGTCCACCTGACGGTGTTATGTTAGTCGAGCAGCGAAGAGGAAGCAGCAGCAGCAGAAGAGTGTGGTAGAAACGATAGTGGTAGGTACGCCCAACGGATCGCGTGTACGCTAGGCGAAAAGTTTCCCTTCAAACTGGATCTTACTACTTTGCTGGCTGTGCTGTACGCTCCCTTGGCCGTCGCAACGCGAAACGCTAACGGTTAAATGCGCGCGACCTTTTTCCTTCATTTTTTTTTATCTCCTTTCACTCATTTCAAAGTTCGCGCAATAGCGAAATGAAGAAAGTGAGACTACGATTATTGGCATGGGCACTAGTTATATCGATAGACGAGCGTGCCATTTCCAACGGCACTCTCGCGAGACTCGTCTTATATCTTTATTTCTACCTCGGGAAACAATTCTCGAACGAATTTCAACGCTGCGCGAGATACATCGTTAAAAATTCAAGTTTTACGCTCGAGGCAGACAATTCTCCGTCTTAGAATTGTCAGCCATATAAATTGATGAATTATCTGGCTGGAATATCATTGGGACAATTCTATAGTGAGGTTTTATTATCCAGGCATTCGCGTATAGTGAGTTCTCATTTAGCGAAGGGAGTTACACGAATTGCTCGATCGTAATTTGTGCATTGCACGATGAACATTCGTAGAGATGCAGGAAATCACTGAATCCTACTCGATTCGAGTAAAAGCTTAAACGATACCGTTAGTAATTGGACGTTAAGGACGTTGCTGCGAGATGGGTAGAGTCAGTGGAATCAAAGAAGAGATTGCTGCCGGAAGGGGATTGCCTTTGCTATGCTGTCTCACTTTCTCTCACGATCCTTCTCTATTACTCTGCCATCCTCGAGCTTCTTATACGCCGCCGCGTGTTCGCAAGAGCTTTCCTCAGTTACGCTCGGTGGACGATTGCGAGTTAAACGTTCGAGGGTAGTGGTGTCTTGATTGAGGGCGATTAACCCTAATTTCTCGTTCGATTTATCTCTTTCGCCTCACGCCTGGACCATCACTATCGCTTTCTTCGGTTCCCCCAAAGCTCGATGCTTTGAACATAATGTCCGTTCATTTTTCATTTCTGCGCTAATACCAAATTAACTTCGTTTCTCTGACTCCAAAACTTCTTTCGGTTAACTTTTTTTTAACTATACTATCACGTTGACGTTGAAAAAATGTTCACAGTTTACACTATTTTTTCTTTTTTTTTCATTTTTGCACAAGGATATTTTTTAATGTTTTACGTGGAAAAAACATAATTTCCCCTATGTGATTAGTTATTAGTTATGATATTTTTACCATGAGAAAAAAAATTCCAGATTCGAAGTCTTCGCCAACATTTCTTTCTGTTCAAACATTCTGTTTAAACATAAAAAATGTTTTAAAGTTGTATCAAAGGTCAAGGGGAAAAGTTAACGGGTAAAACTGGTAACTCTAATTTTATCTGTGCCGATGAATACCGATCTTCGGAATTAATTTTCGAATCATTCGATTTTTTTAACTATGTTTTCTTACCATTCTAATTGCTCAAAGTTTTCGAGATTAAATCGAATTCAAGGGATGATGTAGCAATTCAGTTACGTAATATTAATTTCCAATCTCGGGATATTTCAAATGTAATAATCACGGATAATACGTTGACGAACGTGAACGATAATCCATTAATGACAACAGTTCGCGTTAGTCGTCGATTTGCGAGACAACCGATGAAAATTCCAATTGCTACTGGCTTAGATCGTAATGAAATCTCGTTAATTGAATTTTCCTTTAATCCCTCGATTCCCTTCTGCCTCGCGGCTAGGGAAATGCATTTCTTCTATTGAGCGCCATGTCCTTCGCACTGACCATGCCGATCGTTGTGTGGACATCGTGTTTCGCCAAGTATCGTGCGTTTCTCTTGTCTGTGCGAATTTCAAGCAGCGAAGTGCATCGAGACGCAATTAAACTACGTGCTCGTTTCTGCTGTTGGCTGCTACAGTAGCCGTAACCATGAGAGAATCTGGTTCCGACGTTCGTGGTGGCTACGGAACCAGGAGACTTCTCCCTCTCCCTTCGCGTTTGCGGCGTTCTGCTCGGTACGCTTCTCTTCTACAGAACTGAATTGCATGCGGGGGTTGTGTTATGGATTAGAATACCGGGTGATCCGGCACGGCGGAGTTAACCATATTCAATTTAGTATAGAAATGCTTGGTTTCTACCGGCGTCCCAACGACCGAGTCCACGGTGCGGTTGTCGACACCTTCAGATTGTGCAAATCTACGGGAGTTTCATCGGACAAGATTCGAGTTATAGATGGAGAACGATGGATATATGTTGGACCGATCTCGAACGTAGCGGCGAGATGTGGTTTCGTAGTTCACTGATAGAAGTTCGGAGTCAATTTTCTCTCGATTATTCACAGCTTCGACTTCTTCACTGTGTTAGCCATCAACCAGAGAAACTTCGTCCATTCTAAGAGTAATGCCAATTCATTGAATCTTCAAAGTTCAACTGAGACTCGATTTTTATTTTTCAACAATTCTCCGTAACGTCGGGTGAATACTCGCGAATAAACACTGATTTTCTGTCGCTCGTCTGGAAGCTCACCGATTATTCTCACGGGAAAACAAATGCAGGCGCACACGGACGCACATGGATACATAGGCAGATAGACATTATACGCGCACGTTGAGAGTAGGCGTGCGAGCAACGAGAGACGGAGCATCCAGCAGGGTTGGATGGTTGCCCGCGTCCGGCACTTAAATTGGATTTAACGCCGGTCCCGGCACCGAGAGAGCAAAGTAGTTCATGCGCTGATGACTCTAAAACTCAGGACTGGTGCTAATTGAATTGACGTTCCTATTACGGCTGCATGCGACCATATTAAATTTAAATAATTCTCTCCGTCACGTCGGCAGTAGGTGGCCCTTGCGTACGCACAACCGTGAGGAGGCTGCTGTTAGGTGCTTACAAAAAAAATTAACTATGGAAAAATCTCGGTGTATAGGACTACCAAATTTGTTTTTTGGCACACATCTTTCGAGAATTTTCCCCACTTAGCAAGATCACAATTTTTTTATTTTTTTTTTTTATGAAAAGTTTTGCACACTACGAATGTCCTAAATTTGTATCTTTTATGTCTTACGTCTTTAATTGGAAGTCATTTAAGCGTCACAAACAGCAGCAACGCGATCAACGTGCAGCAAAAAAGCGTATTACCCATAAAAAGGAAAGACTACAGACAAAAATTCTCATTCGGCCCCACATGCTCGATACTGAATCACAACGAAATTGGCACGAACCGTTCGAACGATCGTTTTCCAACGAGACTCAGAGAGCCGGGTTAATAAAAAAAAAAACGTTAGTACCTAATAAAACTTACGACCTGCGTATATGCCTTGCATTGCCGGGCTGAGGGGGATGGTAATTTTTTTTAACGCTTCTCGTGGACGTGGGATGCATCGGTCAACGTTGCAACATCACCTTTTTTTTCATACGCTTTGACTCGTCTTGAGATTTAACGGTCTGAAAGCTTTTCCTTGCATAAAACGAGCGTAAAAAATGATTTTACATGTTCCTCCTGAGTGCGTCAATATTGTCCTAAAAAAGTTGATACTATTTTTCTGCTATCAACTTCGAAGTATTTTCTTTTTTTTTTGTTTTTTTTTTTTTAATGATAAAAATTCGTCTGGAGAGACAGCATTAAAGTGTATACTTTGAGAAACTTGTGGCTCAGGTACGCGGTATTCTAAAGAAGCAGTTACGTAAAAATTATCGTTCTTTATATCGTTCGCAATAAAATATATTTCTTTTTCGTACGAGACACACAGACTCAGCTACTGCCGTTTGGGTTGGATGAAATAGCCTATGCGAAGCACACGCCATCTCCCTCGACTCTAAATTCATATTTATGTTATAACCGGCGGGAGGTTTATTTATTTCTCTTCTCGAGTACGTACCGCGCCGGTGGCGTATATATACTGTGTGCATGCACGCGGAGGCGGAAAGTGGCCATTACGTCTATTTACCTGGGCGCGCCGCCGCCGAGCTTTCTTCCCGGTTGATTTATAAGCTCCGAGAAGTAAATGCAGCCTCGTTGGCGGCACTGGCCACCGGCATTATAACCGGATTGCACAATTTTCGTTGTGAGTAGTTAAAGTATACATGCTGTACTGAGCATTCGGTACATTCGAGCGCGTAACATTTTTTTATTTCGAGAATACACGCGTATCCTTCTCTCATCAATTCTCCGGGCAATGCGGAAATAGCCAAGTCCGCGGAGTGCTGTGGATATATATAGTACGATATATTTACGAGATCACCGGAGAACAATCCCACCGAGGCCATTAGTGGCGAAGTGTTCGCCCGTGGATTCTTCCTTCTCTTCCCTCGAATCTCGTAGCTGTAGCATAGCTCCAGGCAGGGTTTCAAGGCCAGGAACATGGAGCATCGTTAATGGAAGAGTTTTAACGGGATTATCGACGCGATTCTTCGCCTCAGGATTCGGTGTGTTCCTACTCCCCCGCCCCTCACCCTCCCCCCGCACACAAATTCCAGGATGACCGAGATACTCGCGCTCGATTGACAAGGAATTAGTCGTTCTCAGAAGAGTTGTCTCGAGGCGACGGGGGATGAAAAAAGGATCTTTCGTCTTAGTTGAACCTTCCGCACAAATGAGGCCGAAGTAATTCGATTATTATAGATGCAGGCGACCAATCAATCGAAGATAGTTTCCCTTTTTTTTTCTTTTCGATTAATGATATAATCGTCTCACTTCCGGTCTCGCAACTACCTCTTACTTAATTTTGATGAAATAGCCACGTGATATTCTACTATCACTCTCTTTCGTCTGTGTAAATTTGGACGTTAAAAACAAAGAATTCCGGGCCGGAAATGAGAGTGAAAAGCTTTTTACCAGTTTCACCGGATCCGAAAAAAAAAAAAAAAAAAAAAAAAAACGGGTGAAAGATATCCGTTGCCAGGAACGGTAATTCGTGAGAACGCGACCTCCGTCAGGGCACTCACTTATTTATTACGTTGCGCGCGTCGAGGGGTTAGAAAAGATAGTGCGAGCGCCAGACCGTTTAAACTCTGTCTCGTTATCAGATCGCGCCTTCGTAGAAGCACTAAGCTCCGAATCGCTTAAGCGCGGCTCACACAGCACGACCGGGAGCTTTCGCCCTCTTTCCGCGCGGTGCTTTTCCACCGGGGGAAAAGAGCAGCTACGCTTTTTCGCTCGTGTAACATAAACGGTATCTAGATAGCTAGGAGTAGCATCAGAGTGGCAAAGCGCAACTGTGGGGGGTGCTTCTTCGTTCTTCTGGAAGCTGCGAAGTGGTCCAACTAAACCTTCTACTCCTCCTCTTATACTTACTTCTGCGCTTTCAGACTTTCACCGTGATATTCGTGAAAGCATTCTGTAACTACTTTCTACTTTATTCGGCGCATACTAGCGTCAACAATGTTGATGAGGATATTTTCGATAAGAACAATCTATCTTCTGCGTACTCTCCTCTGATTGATGCGCTTCCTGTTTCATGGTATTTTACAAGTACAAACTTCGCACGAAGTTAGCATTTTATTATCTGCTCTATCTCTGTATATATATAAATAAATTAGACGCTACATTTCCATAACTACTCATAGACACTCACTCCTGATCATCCACTTCGAGTCTCCTTTGAATCTCCAGGGCCTTGGAAAAATGCAATTCAAAATCTAGAAGATCCATAATAGCGATAAGATGCCTCAGAGGAAGATCAGTAATGGTAGCACATCGTAATATTAGATTCAGGGATTTCTAGTTTCTCAGACGCAAGAGCGCGAGCCATAAAACTGCGTGGAAGTAGAAAAAGCTCATTCTTTCAACCGTATCAAAGGTCGATTTAATGAATAGTACAATAATAGAAATAAAAATTGAAATGATAATTACAAAATCAAACAAATGAATTCAATCATTCGATATTTCTATTAATTGAAAACAATATCTTGGTCGTTAATGTATTTGGAAAGCAATATAGTTCTGGGTAGTTAGATCTCCAAATATTCTGTTTACTACCAAGGGACGGAGGTAGGATAGTGTGTTCTGTAGATAGAAGGCTCTTTGAGCTGAACGCCTGCTCTTCGAGCTCTGCCTCGAGATCCAGAGGCAAGCCGTTTCCGTGTACTGGGTTAACAAGTTAGCCGGTAGAGCTTGGTAGCGTATCACGTACCGCAAGTGTGCACCAACGCGTATATGCAACGTGGTACAGCTACTTCGTCTCTCAGTCTCTGCACACCGGTAAACCGGTGCTAGCGGCGAGCTTTCGGCTTGTATCGGCAAGTAGCGGACGGCTTGGCTGTGATGCAACGGTAGGAGCAACAGCAGTGTGCCACTGCATCGATCGTCAACGTTGTCACGCCCGTTCTCAACACACGGGATAGAGACCATGGAGACAGGGTTCAGAATGTGCAGGACGATCGGAGAGACATCGGGGCACAGCGCAGAGGCAACTGCCACCAGACACTCCGCTATGTGAAGCGTGAAATGGGGATAATGACTGGCGAGCCAATCAGCTAACCAGACCGAGTCCGCAGAGAACGCTAATGAGCATCCATACCCTTGTGTCGACTGCGGTCACGATCAACTGTGTAACTCCCCTTTCGGAAAATACCAGAAATCTAATTTTTCAAATTACCGCAATTTTCGCGATCAACTCTGTAACTCCCTTTTCGGAAAGGGCCAGAAATCTAATTTTTCAAATTACCGCAATTTTTCACACGGAACTGAAACGTTATTATGATCATTTATTATTTTTCAGCGTAAGAATTGTAAAATAATCGTAATGCAATTTTTTCTTTAACAAGAATAACATAAAAGAAATTTTACAAAGATTAAAAAAAATTCTGACGGAAAAAGTACGAAATGGAATGAAATTGTATTAACAAAAAACATTAAAAGAACAAATGTTTATTCGTATATTATACTCGAGAGATTTCCACGCTGAATAACGAAGAAATATCTCGACTATAATATGCAAATAATGAATTGTTATTTTACTCTTTTCCCTTAACACAGTTTCTTTGTTTCACTCCTTTTTCCATCGGGACTTTTTAAATTTTTATAAAATTATTCTTTTTCTGATGCGCGAAAACACAAGTCTGAATACAGTGGTGTGATACTTTATGATTCTGATGTTCATTCAATTAGCAATGAAATGAAAGCGTTCATTTGAAGTTTCACGGCTTTTCAAAGACTTAAGACTTTGGAAACTCGAAGCATATATAGCTTGATGATTTTGTTATACTTTCCCACGAGAGGACGAATTGTGAATGAAGTGAGAGCACGAATCGAGACGACGCAAAATTCATCGCGTCCTTCTCCGCGTCGACGTCATTGTTCCAACGGGGTTACAATAACGAATCTAGGATTTGGATCCACTGTTTCGAGTTGCCATTACCGACTCGCAAGCAGTTAAAGCGGCGGCAGCCGGGCTTGGCGGAAACCTGCGGCTTCTCCTAGAGCTACGGGGGGGTTTGCACAGCGATATATTATCTGTTATTATCGCAGCCACCGAGCGTTACTCTCGAGTGCAGTAGCCCCCACAATGCCAGGCTTTAGGAGTTGATCTCCATATTTTAATTAAAACCTCGAGCTCACAGCCTCTCTGTCTCTCTCCCTCTCTCTCTTTCTCTGCTTCCTCCTGTGTATGCGTCGACGAGAGCCAACGGTCACAACCCGGAAGGCTGCCTCTGCAGTCCCGGATTCTGTAGTTTGGCTGCAAGTTTGAAAGAGTCGATTCCGCACGAGATACCCTCATACGCAGCTATATCTCTCGCCTCTTTTCTCCATGTATGTCGCTACACCAGCAAAGTTAATTCAATCCTTTTTTTTATCTAGTGAATTATTCTACCTTTTACCTGACTGTGTGAGTTTTGACCTCTCGAGGCACCATCCGAATTAATATCTCCCCAGAAGATACGGTAGAAAAGAATTATATTCTTCGCATCTTTTGCGAGAAAAAAAAAAAAAAAAAAATTCAATTCCAAATAACCGTGTGCTATGGTGAAATTCGCTTCTCGTATGCCGTTGGGACACTAGCGACAGAAAGCGTGTACGCGAAAAAATTTATGAAAATTCTTTCCCGATATCTACTTATCGGCGAAATACATCGAAACGCTTCGAACGGAATTCCTATTACACACGCGAAATATCTTTCTTCCCGAGTTTCACTTGGGGGGGGGGGGGGGGGGGGGGGGGGGGGGCAGAGGAAAATTCGGCGTGCTGTACACTACACAGGCTTCTCACAGCTTTTCCTGCCACCATTCGAAAAAATATCCTGGCCATTGAGCGAGATAGAGACATTCAAATATTCGAAGCAGATTTTTCGTTCCGCGTGTATCAAGCTATAACGGTAGTGAGAACAATATACCGCGATAGACGGAAGTGTGCTAGGGTCTGGATAGCCCGGACATGCAAACTCCGGGATTGTACCCGAGCGATACGCATGAATGAAAAAACGTAAAAAAAAAAGAATAGATACCGAATGGACCGGTAGTAGGTGGAAAGTAGAAAAAAATACCAGAACGAGTAACACAAAGCCGCGAAGAATTTTTTTGGTGGCCGTGCTTCGGCGCTTCGCATCGTCAGGAACGGCAGCGAGTTTTGCGGGGTTGCGATGTAGTTCCTACGTGTACACGGTGATTTATTCTCATTGTAAAACGCCCCTGTGAAAGCACAGTACTTCTTTCTACGTGAAAATAGTATTTCGGCTTAGGAGAGGGTGGATGCGCGAGAGAGGTTGCACAGTAGTACAGAGCGAGCCGAGCAAAAGTCACAGTACCGTGGCGTGACTCACCGTGAAAATGGTTTCGACGCGATCTGCTCTCTCGCTCTCTACTGTGGGGATGAAAGTGGTAACGTTTGGGAAGGGGGTGCGGGAGGTTGCTCACGAGCTTCGGTGGTCGCATATGCTCTGTAGGAGTACGGCGTGCCGTACGCTATTCTCGTACATCAACAAACGTGATTCCCATGCATACGAGGACCATTTGCGTTGTACGTAAAATGTACGTAGTACGTATACGAAGCTTAACTTGCGAGGTTGCACCTCTCGATCGTTCCCACAGCTCTTCGATAGTTATACTTCACTGGGAATTTCGTTCGCGATTATATATTTTCCGCTTTCTGTGCGACATTTTAGGTAAAAATCCACTGAATAAGCAGAGAAGATCTTTTTATCTACTACGGGAGGTCACACTTCGAATGTTATGTTTGGTTGATCGGATTTATATTCTTTTTTTAATATATCATTGTTGAAATTACACTTCAAGACATGTTGATAATTTTTTATATTTTTTTTCTGGCTCTTCGAAACGTTTGAAAGCCGAGGATTTGAAAAATGCTAATCATCATAATGAAATATTGGCAATGCAATCCATTTTTCCATGTAATCGATATAATCGTGAATCGTAAAAACTAAGATTTTCAACGTTTTAACGCGTAGTATTTCGGACTAATACATTCATGACGAATCTGCACGATACCTATCGAGAACACACGTGTGAACGTTCTATGCAGTGTCGACGATCAATGTTGATCGTGCTTCCAGGGATGTAGGATGCATGCGCAACAATATATACACCTGTGTAGAACGACGGCGGTTTCCACGCAATGAAATTGACCCGTTCAGTACAATTTCTGTTGGGGCATTTGAATCAGAAATTACATCGAATCGGTCAGCTTCATTCTGTGGATGATAGAATTATACACCCTGAATCTATCTGTCCCACGTTGTTCGGAGATAGCGATATACATACATGTTCACCTCCTGCTTGCTTATCCGATATACATGTATACGCGCTGTCGGTACAGGAGAGCTTGCATAGACGATTCACACGTGACACCGACGGCACGTGTACCACACAATTACATACCAACGAGACCGCCCCAGTCACTCTCGTAACTCTCGTGCGTGCGACTGCATGCAAGGCGTAGGTGATAGGCATACGTATGCCCGTTGTATGTATACAGTATTGCTTGGTACTACTCTACACTATATGCGAGCGCTTCTAATGCTTGTACAACCGGCACGTAGTCACGTATATTGCGTGAGTTGAAACACGGACGATCCGTGGCATAGTACGGTCAGTGGGCTTCGAGGATGGTTCACCCTTGTGGCCCAACCATAGGTACACTCACGCTGAAGCACTTGCAATTACATTGTTGGCGTATATCCCACAATGGAATATCAAGAAGATACATACGATAAGATGTATATGTAAATATATAGAGGAATTGATTCGCCTCTCTGCCATTCCCCTTTGGTTGCTTCGATCTCTTGTTTTTTTTTTTATCCACCAAGAAAAATCGACGGGCTTTTCGGTATACAAGCGTCGTGCAAAGGAGTTCGCACCATTCCTTCGTGCTTTACGTTCCTATCTCGGCGTGTAGCACCACAAAACGCGAAGAAACAGACGTACATATTTTTCTTTTCATGCAACAGAATGGATAGATATGTATGCGTACGAAACTTGCTGTTCCGTGTTACACGACAGAAACGCGAAGATGGTAAACTTGAAATTGGTTGTTCGATATGCATGCCATGTGGGTGTTTGCTGGTGTATGGGCTTCGCGGTGAGATAGATAGACATTTCGCGAGTCGAGCTTTTGCGTAACTTTCTTTGGTCCTTTTCTACTTGCACTCTCGTTCACGTCGAATTTTAAATTGGAAAGAACGTAGAAATGTTTCGTGAATTGTTGAGAAATGGCGTAAGATTTTTATTGATACAGATCTTTTGTTATACAACTTCCATTAGCAAGATATCGAGGCCACGATTAGTCGAAATATGGAGCATCGATGTTTTGTCGTTTTTATTTTTACTTCACATAGATTTTTTGGAATGAAAAGCCGATTGCTATCTAAAATTTTTATTTTCTGAACTCGTAGTCGTAGGATGTCGTACCTTTAGGCGCAATCGATTTTCATGCACCGATCTCAATCTATTCCTGTTTGAGATTTTTTTGTATGGCTGCGAAATTGGATAGCGCTGGAATGGCGAAACTTCCGAACTTCTCCGCTCGCATTCTCGTTCACATCGAATTTCATATTGAAATTGCCGTACATTTTTAAAGCTCTGGAAATGATTGAATGTTCTTGAGGTATAAGATTCAAATTACATTGCTATAGATATTTTTATCGCTTCAGAAGCGGCATACTAGGCTAACGATAAGTATAATCGCAGGTTTATCAAAAAATAAATAAAAAAACGTTTATAATATATTACCCGGAATAACAGATATTTAGATTAATGGAGAGATACAATAATAATATTTCATCAGTTTTTAACAGGTGTCGGTATCCACGCTCGCGAGATACGCCGCGTATTGTACGAATAAATATTTAATATTTCGTTGATATTGACAATGACTATGTAATAATATGATATAACATATATCAATAATTAATAATATTTATAATTTAATGTCCATTACACAGCGACGGCATAATATTTCATTTTAACGTCGTTTTTCTCGTATACGTCGTTATCGTATCTTGGGGCTATACGATTTTCCATGAACCGATAACGGTTGTATTCTCGTTTCAAATATTTGTACGATATTCCAAATTATCGTAACACCAAAATTCTAATTAGGCCGTGTTACGTCCGTTATTGCCTTCGAGAATATCTTGCCGTGGGCGTGTGTTCTCCGGGATTATACTTTGGGTTCCCTGTAAGCGCGTGAGCTTTCCCCAGGCGTATCGACTCGGTAACGTATGGTGTCTGCTCCATTTGGCCTCCAATTCCTGTTCCGCAACCTGAAATATTATATACACAATACCCAGTATCGAGAACATATATATGTATACACATATATATTTCATAGTGTATACAATATCGATGGGTGGATCTGACCAGTCCGTAGCCACAGTGTGTACCGCACGAAACCCTCCCGAGAGTCTACAAACTTTTCGAGATATTGTTCCTCGTGTGTGTTCCCAAGCTGAGGCTATAGTGCGAAACTCGAATCCTATCGCATCGTAGCTATCGGGGGAGGGAAGGAAAAGGACAGAATTCAGGATCCTTCGCAGATTCTCCAGGGGTGGTGAGAGAATCGAATATACACAGTACACAGCGCGGAAAAATTCCAGAACTTTGATCAGTAGCTGCGGTGGTCAACCGAGGTAAAAGTTTTTGTATGGACAAAAATAACAAAATAATCTTCAAACAACGTCCCACCCAATCGCGTAGAATAACACACGCGTACGTATGTACGTATACCTTTCGGGGAATATGAAAATATATTTCTTTATTCAACTTGTTCAATCGCGCGTACGCGAATCATCGATATACACACATCTTTCAATCGTAACTTTACTATCCTTCGAAACTGAAGAGATCGAACTTCAATGTACTGTATAAACTCGTGAGACCTCGTTCCTTATTTTCTCTCGCTTCTTCAGCCCCCTATAGGTGAAGAACATACAAATCCGTTCTGTTCATATATGTTCATATATGTGTTGCCCTGTGAACTTCACCGATGGCTCGGTATAAAGAGGTAAAGCCTTAAAGCTTCAAGCACTCTTTCCCGGTCGCGACAGAGCTGCTGCTTTATTCGACGGGTCCTCTTGAGTTTCTACGGTGAAGTTTCTTATTGTGTACTACCCGAGGATAGTGCCAGTAGAGACGAGGATAGAGAAAAATCGAGTGGGAGAGTGGAAGCGAGTGTTGTATATAAGTATAGTTATAGAACGCGTCTCTGCGATCGACTTATTTTTCAAAGCTTCGTCGAGCCGATTTCTGTCTTTTTATCGAGCGCACCGGAAACGGCGAAGGGAACGTTTCTTTTCACGTAACAACGACAGTGCACAAAGTTCTAAACGACAAAGATGCGAAATCGAAGATTTTCGTGAGTTCCTTTTTTTCTTTTTTTGTAGTCCCTTTTTGGGACACGTGACATGTGACGGTGCTTTACCGTATTGATTAAAAGTATCCTCATCTCGTATATCGTCAGAGCGCATTCTGGATGCTTGTAGCGTCAAAGCGTTTTCTTTGCGAGCGACAGAGATCGGAGTGATGAAAAAAAAAAAAAAAATTGAATATAAAGAGTCAGTGAGCTTTTAACGGAGCCTCGAGGGTTTCTGCCGGCGCTAGTAGTATGCGTTTCAATCGAATTCTCGGCGCCGGAAGATTCGAAGAAAAACGACACGTTGAGCATCGGTACTACGTTTGTCCTCTACTCCAGACGCACATCTGTATCTCGCTATGCTCTCGTTGAAACGGAAAGTCAACAACGAGACAGTGAAAGCCCTAGAAAAACCTCGTGGCAAAATAACGAAGAAGAGAAGGATTCTTTGGCGAATAATCGACGAGAAATCTTTACCTCGAGCGCTCGTAAGAAGACGCTTTCTTTCAAACGTGTCTTACACTTCAAAGAACTCTCGTTGGATTGAAAACCGCCTGCGGTTGAAAAAACATCTGCCATCTCTTTTTAATAAAGGCAAAAGTTTACGGCGCGTTAAATTTGTTTTTTAAACGTAGCAATAACTAAAACAACATTACTGTACGGAGAAATAGTTCAAACGAAAGAGAAAAAATCTGCTGCCGTTTAAATGAACACATTATTCTGATGTAGTGGACATGAAAAAGTTTGATGCAAACTATACCTTTCTCAATCCCAAATAAAAGGCTTTTCACCGATAACAATGCAAAGTTAATACTGGATAATTTCATTTCGCAAAGTCATACATTTATTAATAAAAAAAAAAGATAGCTTACCATAAAAGGGACGGTCATTCATCGCGATTCTGTGTAATTCATGTTAAAAGTCCGTTTCAGCTTCGAACGACAAAAAATAAGGTAAACCTTTAAAACATAAATGACGTTCCACGTAAATACGCGAATTCGCTGTCCAACGGTTTTCGTGATCTAGAACAATGGAAGATCGAGTTGATTAGCCGATGCGATACCGGCGAAAAGGCGCAGATATGGGTTAACCGGGGAATTGTGTGAGTCAAGAGGAGAGACCGGTGGTGGTGGTACTATGCGCGATGCGTTAGAGAGCAAAATCCGCCCCTGAATCGCCAGAGAGGTGAGTTTACGTGCACAGAGAGTTATCCAACGCTGCACTAGAATTCGCTTCAGCCTCTATTTTGCCGCAAATGGACTTTTTTTTGTTCACGGAGGCGAAAAAACTTTTGTCAGCCCACAGACCACGTTGCAGCTGGCGGTGTGATGCCCAGCGGTGTTCTGTCGAGCTTGCAGTTATACGAACAGTTAGTAGTGGTTAGCTTGGCAGTCGCTCCGCACTACGGTGCCTGCCTGAAGCATTGTTTGTGCCAACGCCCCACTGATTCGCCGAGTGCTTTTGATTAACCGGAGTCGAATAATGGCTCCAATCGATCGTTTTGATGGTGTCATCGTCGTCCTCGTGCTCTTCCTTTTATCTCTATTTATTGGACTCCATATATGAATGAAAGAAATGGTTAATTTAGTAATCATTTGATTGTTGAAGGTGACGCGAATAAATGCTCCTCTGAACTTCCCTATGCATGTTCCTTTTTCATCCTAACTCCACGAAGAGCACAGCACTCGGCAAACGTATTCCGAACTCAACCACTATTCTCCCCCTTTTTAGTTCAAACTCCGGCTCATGCTTTGGTACGAGAGCTTTCTTATTGTCTCTCATTCTGTACCATTCCCCCCGGTTCTTCTGTGCCGTGCTTTCGTGCTTTTAGCAAATTGTCTTCCAATGAACGGGCTCCACGGTTTTACCCCACTCGATGGAGATAAAAAGTACGGGGTTCTCTGCGGCGAAGAAGTCGAAGAAAGTGAAAGAGGCGACGAAGAAAATGGAACAATGGCTTCGTCCTTTTTTCGAAGAGTTCCGGATGAGAGAGACCGAAGCGCGCGCGAATACCCGGATGGCAAGGTGACGGTATCGAAGAAATAGCTGAGGGATGAGAATTCAAGGTACATCGTTGAATGACGGGAAATTCAGAGTAAGAGTATCCATGCGGCAAGTATTACAGCATGGATAGCCGGTCGATTGGTCGGATCATAACCATCCATATCCACTAGATACCTCATCTTCGCACTACGTACCCTAGATCTCTCCCGCATCGAGTCAGCACCTCGAACATCCGCATCATCACTCGATTTATTCCAGGCAGTTGCTCCTGTCCAGTCTATCGCAAACTTAGAATCAAATGACCCGTTTTCAGTTAACGCCCGAGCATCGTCGACTCCGATGGGAAGAATAACGACGCTGGAGGCTGATGCGTCGAACCACGTTCTTGTTAAAACATTAATCGAGCCGTCCTACCATTTCTTCGTTCCATAAATTACAATTATCGTGAAATCTCTCGTAGCTTACATGATACTGAGACAAAAGCTATGCGAGGCGCGATCCTCCTCGCTTCTCTATTAGCATCGGCTTACGCTTCCCTCGTCGTTTTCCTTCGTAAGATATGCAATGGTAAATTATGAGAGATTCCATTGTATTCTAAGTAAACAACAATTCCGTATCGGATTTAATGCGCTACAAAAGCTTTTACCAAGAAAATATTGTCGAACAGTTGCCGAAACCGTGGCTGAAATTTGAATCGATAAACCTGCGGTATACTTCGCACAACGAGCACGAAGGCCTCGGATTTCGCGAGCTTAACGGCCTATATGAACTGTAACGAGAACATTCGGATGGCGTCGATGTAACCAGCGTCGAAATTAGTTTCATCCAGAGTGTTTATGAGCGCCGCCGACTGAGTCGTCGACATCCAAATCCGCGTGTTCACGGTTAGAAATGGCAGGAGAGGGAGAGAAAGAGAGATAGTCGCGACTATGCGAAATCCCTGAAATCCCCAACGGGGGAATCCCCTCCAGTGTTCCATTAAAGCGAACAAGAGAGGTGAGTCCGATTCTCCTCTGTCGCAAGCCAAGGCCATATCCCACGAAGTTGCTGTAATATCGTCCAAGTTACCATGTTGTAAACGCCATATAAACCCCAGGATAAATTAGTTATACCACACGCATACACACAGCGAAAACCGAACAGAGTTTATGCGATAGCAAAGCTGTACGTAGCGAAACCTCTCCGGTCCGCAAATCCTAGCATCCGACGTAACGTTTCCCCAGTTGTACTATATAGTAATTGCTATCCCTTCTTCGTTTAAGGAACTCGAACCAGAGCTTTCACTCTAAACTACTCGACTTCCGTAATATCGAAATCAGAAGAGTTATATCGTGAACCAAACGGAATTTCGGGTTTCTCTAGAATCGATCTTTCTCGGTATCGAATTGCCCAAATTCGTTGAAGTTCGAAGGGTCGAGATATCGATGTCGATTTCGAGTCCACTAATCGATGGACCTTACTCCACGTTAGATTGACGGGCAAGTTCCAGAAGAGTTACGTGGTTACGTTTGCCTCCGGTAAAACGTGAGAGGATTGCCGGAAAACGAACTTTTGCCTGTGTCTGGCCAACGTTGCTTTATGGGCGCAATTAAGCTCCGGCCTTCGTTTACAAACCGCAACAGATATCCGCGGACTAGTTGGAGAGCCTCAGGCAGACAGACGCGGCTCTCTCTCTGTCTCTCTCTCTCTGCTTGCCCTTTCACCCTTTTACCCTTTCACCCTCGTGCGGAAACCCTTTCGAAAACAACAACCATCGAGAGTCCGCGCGCAGGCAAGACTGCAGGGGCAGACCCCCACCGATGTATACCCTCAAACACCTCCCCGCTGCTTCCATTCCACACTTCTCTCACAAGCTTCCACCCATAGCATTCCCGAAAAGCTCCCTCTCGGTCTCCTGTACTACTGTGAAAGCCCGAAGTAAAGCTTTCCTCGTACACGAAATCACTCTTCCATCGTTCTATTTATCCTTCTTCGAAACCCCCCCGAGAACACGAACAAGCCTTCGAGTCTTATTTACAATCTCGAAAAGAGGGAAAAACTCCAGTGGGCTCTACAGTTCTCGTTCTTTCTTCTGTACCTTGGATTCAAACCTTTTCCATACTCCCCCTAACGCCCCTCCCCCCCCACCCGGACTACTACGAATACGAATGCGAATCTCGACAGCTCGATTTTACCGAAAAGCTCGCCCAGCCTCCCTATTCGCTATTTTTTTTTTATTTATATATATTTTTTTTTTATTTTTCTTCCTCCCCTTTTTGCTACTGAATATCGTCGTCAACTCGGCGCTTCGCTGTACTACTCCTCTTTCTATACGAGAGATTGCAAACAGCTCGCCAAAAAGGATTGCCGAAGGTTTTTCCCCGGGTTACCGGTGTGAGCCAACCGCCCCTCGTAAGTTTGTAGAATGGCAAGCTGCTATGTAGATTGAAATCGAGATTTCTCTTACGTGCAGCCGCGTTTTCTACCAAAGTCTCTCATTCCTCTAACTCGTTTTCTCGCTCATGCATGCAATAAGCCTCTTCTTACCCCAAAGCCCACGAAGAAATTGTTCGGCATCCAGAATTTTACTCTCTCCGCTTGTGCAAAATTTCACCGAATTGCCTGACGGCACAAGGACTATAGGAAAAGTACGAAAGCTTTATTGTAGACCTATCCGCGCCTATGGCAAAAGGGACACGAATATTTTCGCAAAGGAGGCTTCAACTCGGATGAAGAAGCTTTGATAAATAAAAAAATTCATTTATAAAATAAAAAGAAATTTAGCATGAGTGAAAGCTGTGACGTTGTTGATCGGTGAATGGATCAAACGGAGGCAAGGCGAGAGCCGGTAAAAGCTACGGTTGAGACGCGAGCGCTTCGATAATTCGCCTGACAACAAACTCCAAGGCGCGAGACTCGTCGGTCGGAGACAAACAGCCAATTACTCTCGCGCTCGCTTACTTCTACCGTCCGTTGACTTTTTTTTTTCTACTCCGTAGTCGTTTTCGCTACTCGAAAGCCCGGCCGACATGCACCCGGGTATCTCTCCACCAGAAAACCTGACTGACTCCGAGAGGAAAGGGCGTTGGGGGCTTCAAGGAAGAAAATAGACTGAGCGAAAAAAAGTCCTTCCTCACTCTCCTTTCTTTCCTTCGTCGTTGTCTCTTTGTGACGGTATCTGTTTCCGCGTTTCTTTTCTCTTGCGCTTTTACGCTCGAACTGTTCGCGAAAAGCTCTCAAAGGAGGAATAAATAACAAGGTTGGGGGAAGGGAAGGAAAGGAATGGAAGAAGAGGGCCAAAGCCAAGAGACTTGAAGTATTTCCCGCAAAAATTTCAACTCATCCCTTCTCGCGTGGAGAACCACTAGAGAGAAGTTACATTTATGCATGTCGATGTTCCGATAGCGGTAGACGACGATCCTGTGGAGCACCAGCGACACTTGCTCCCCGCGTCGACTCTCCGACGCAGTTACATTGCTGGAACTCCGGATCACGCACCACATGGGAATAATGCGTGCGGCCACGTTGAAACCAGCGATAGGGAATACAAACGTGCCAAAACGAGGATACACGCTCGGTGTGGTACGAGGCGAATATGGCTGGTATAATGCCGACAGGCAGCGAAACACCATGTATGCATACCCCACAGCGAGGCGCGCATCCTTCGATTTTCGTTTCAATAAACGTTCATTGATTAATCTATACATTCTGTCGTCGCAAATGAATTTTCACTTGTATGCGTATCTCTGTGGGATATCTATCTCTACAATCTATGTTTCACTCATCTCTGTACTTTCGAGATCGACAAAGTCTATATACATTTGCGAGGTACATATTGAAATTCTGTTCGGTATTCTCGTCGTCACGGCAGCGAATAGTTTCGGCTCTCTCTCTTTCGTTAGTTCGTAGATACTTCGAATGGTCGATGCTATAGAAAATCATCGCATTGACAAGCATTACGTGTGTTGGAACTCGAGAAACATTAAAATTTTTAATCGGTTGGATTTAAAAGCCTCAAAACGTCAATGCTTTGATGTCTTTCGTAATGCTTGAAATACACCTAAAGTGTTCTAAAAAAAAACTAAACTCCGACTATATTTTGTCTCTTTCGTATGTTTCAGTGCCGAGAGTCGAGATAGTAGATGAACACGGCGCAACTGCCGGCGATAAATTCTACAAAGCTGGCAGTACGATAGAGCTGAAGTGCGTTGTGAGCAAAGTGCCGCATCCAACTGGCTATGTGACATGGAGGCACGGATCTAGAATGCTCAATTACGATACGATTCGCGGAGGAATCAGGTCAGTAATTTTTTTTCTTTTTTTTTCTTTATGTCGCTTTTTTTTTTTTTTTTTTTTAAGAACTTTCTATATTCTGTTTGATCGGTCAACTGCATCAATAAGTGTGACAAAAATTAATAGGAATGTGTACACGCACCGGTTGACCCGAGTGAATAAACCGACTGGACGATATTTTTATTCGACGGCGTACTGATAGTTTATATTGGCCGTTGCACGTGGGGTGGGATAGGGTATTCTAATTACGCCGATAAAGAATAGAGCGTCAGCTGAATTTTGAAAGCCTTTCATTAAAGTTGTGCAACCTGCGGTGTTCGAGAGCAGTGTTCAGCATGCACACGGGCCGCTCTCTCCCTCCCTCTCCGTGCTGTTCTCTCGTTTAGCTGCAGTCGACCTCCCAAACCCCCACGTATCTCTTCGCCGTGTGCGACCTAATTGGTTATAGTATAACGGAATTCATGAATTTTAAGTATACCAACCGCGAACGTGCGGAAGTCCAAACGGTTATGCACATCGATTTGATCACCGGATCCCCCTGGACGTCACTTTCCAATCGGTTTCCAAAGCTCACTTCCACTACTGACAAATCGATTCAAGCTTTTCTTTCCAAGCCCAATACCCATCGTTTTTCATTGATCCAACGTTTGCGATTACTCACCATTTCCGGAATATATTGATCAACGGAACGTTTTTGTTTTTTTCACGAGCCAACGGATTCGGCCGGAAAACCCTTATGAAACCGTATTCCGGTTATCAATGTTGGTTTTTAATCGAACGGTCAAACCGGGACCTCGATATCGCGGATACACCGACAGGTCTTTCAGCGAGTGTTCATTCACGACACTATCATTTTCGGTGCAAAATAATCGACAAACATTTTTTTTTCTCGTTTTGAGAGCTTTTAATAACGGACCTGTTGTATCGAAAAAGTGTTTTTTTTTTTTTTTCATTGTATTTTCATTGTTAAACGAATTATATGGATGTTTCCGTAATACATTGATGTACACAAAAGCGAACATTATCTTGAAAAAGCCGGGAAATAAATGTGAAAAAAAAATATTCAACCAAAAATTCTCTCTTGTAAATTGGGAAATTTCTCTAGAGGAGAATTTTGTCTTTTTTCCCCAACGGTTTCGTAGACTTCAAAGACGTTTCTTACTGTTTCGTTAAATTGTTTTCGAAACAAATGATCAAATTAAATTTTTCTACTTAATGGAATATCCTGACGAACGACTCAACGACCTTTCGAGTTGTTGCTTGTTCCTTTATAGATCTCCGGGTACAGAATTTTCCATCTCCTGTACAGTCAAGACACCAATAATTTATCTAAAGTTTCATCCTCCTGCAAATTTCAGCGTCCTCTAAGTTCTGCCCTACAAAGAGTTTACATTTTTAATTCCATGCTGACGCGTAGATGCAAGTGTTACGAGTATTAATTTCTGGCAAGTTAAAGCCATACTACAAATCCCTTTGAAGCAGAACCCTTCAAAGCAATTCGCATATTCACGTTTCTCGATTCTCCCGAGCGATGGAACGTCGCAATTGTGAGGATGGATTGAACATCCCAATGGTTCAGAGGAATGAAGCTGTAACATTACTGGTTATATCTACAGCCTCAGCTGGAATCCCGGTCTTGCCGAGTCGAAAGCGAATTTTAGTATATGGAAGCATCGAGTGTATGCCAAACATCATCGTGCATCATCGTGCATCATTTGAACATAGTGGGGAAATTCAATGTTCTGCGAATGATACGGTTGAGGTATCATTGGTCTTACACACCAAGGATATTCCTGCTGTATACGTTTAGGAGAGATCGCTGGACCAATCGGTACAAAGCACTGGACACACGACGCTTTGAGCCTACAGCTCGCGTTAGCAACTGATGAATTCAGCTACGTACGTGAAATCTCGCGCTATAGGCATATATACGAAAGCAGACCATCATCTATGCCCTTCTTCGGTTATACACCAACGACCTTCTATATCTCCGGGCGTTTCTCGTCCACAAACGCTGCTCTGCACAGACTCTGCAACGTCGGAGTCCGTTCACGTACGTGAGATACCGCTATTCCCTCGGCAACCCACGGCTAGATTAATTATTGGTCCATCGCTTATTTGGCTTGATGGACGTTCCAGATTGACCGTACCAAAGAGAAATTCTCCAAAATGCCGGATCACGCAGATCTCGTGATGTGCCGTTTTCCTTCCCAATGTATCAGTCTAGAAAATTCTATTTCGCTGTTAATCCATTAACGACGTCATGCTTTATGCCCTACGTGCTTCGGCATGCAACGACATTGAAAAAAATCTTACCAATGCCTTCTCGTTTATTTCACTTCGACAATTCGAGTTAAAGTATCGACGCGCTTCAGACGCAGACACTGACATAGTTGATTATAATTCGAGAGTCTCTCTTTCCCTTTAACCGCTGTTCTCGCTGGGTGGGCATAGTTAACGGTTAGACATCCTCATCCCCGTGTTCTACTTGACGCATACTACGCCTTTCCGGTAAGGTACCACGGTACGAAATTGGAGAGTATGGGGACGCCGCGGCTGCATCGACGAAGTTAGTTAGCTCTGCCTTAACGTCATTACAGAGTTCGTAGATGCCGCGTCCCACTCCACGTTTGCAACCTTTGGCGACATTGCTGTCTTTGTTGGACGAAAACTCGTCTACGCGGAGCTTTTGTAGCGTTTCTTCGTGTCTCCGAAGCGGTGACGTAAAAGCGAACGTGCTGCACCGTAACTTTTCAACCTTTCACTTGTATGTTACTTCGTTAATGTTTCGTTCCAATTGTCGCTGCATTCATTCATCGAAGCGGCTGCCTAGTTTATCGATAATAAAATCTTTGCCCATGTGGGAAATTTCAATTCGTTTGTGTGCAAAGTGAAATATGAACAAAAAATATCGAAATTACAAAAATTCATGTTACAACACAGTACCGTCGATATGAAAATAATTTAAAAAATCCCAACTGAAACAGGAGTTTAATAAACACATTCTATTGGCGAAAAAGATTGAAACAACGAATATTTATTAATTAATTCTATCATTTCTGATACTGCAATTAATTTTTTAATATAAATATTATTACTACAAAAATTAAAAATTCCCAACTGTAAAAGAAGTGTAACAAAGTCATTGTATTAATTGTATTATTATTACATACCTTTTGTCTTGCGCCGTTCAACGATCGGGAGAAAAAGTTATGTAATTCTATCAAACTATACGATATAATAATCCACCAATTGAAAACTCATTATTTATTCCGTTACGTGAATCACAGAGAGAAAATGAAAATAGCCGTACAGAGACTAAAGTACGTTCGAGGATAATTGATAACTCGTCAGGTAATAACGGGAACGCCCCGAGGTCCTATATCTGTTATGAATAATTTTGTGAATTTCCAACGACCCGCGGCAACAGTTTCCATCGTCAAATTCGAAATGCACTAAGCTGAAAGTTGACCAGAAGCTTATTATTATTCAACTTTTTAGTTACCGCGGAGACTCAATCGATTGTAACGTCATTCACAAATATGATTTCCGTCCATTGTTTCATGTGAACGGTGTTCCTACTTTACTCATTAGTCACGCTGATAAAGTTATTGTGATAAAACACATGAACCGATCATGTTAGCTATAATATTCTTTGCATTTTGTCGTCAAATTTTCAATACAATTTCAAAATTTCATTGAATTTTCCCAACTTTCGGAGGCCAAACTCTTTGCGGATGTTGATTAACCATGAATTTGATGGTTTACTGTGATAAATCGGGCGCCCATGATATTAGCATAAAGCTTTGGCACGTCTACATCTTGATTTAACGCGCGATCACGAATAATTAATATCTGCTAGAATAACCGCACTTTACACGGTATATAAAACGTCACCAGCTTTATCGTCACCAGGGAACACTCGACTAAAACGTATACGCGGATCCACGAGCACGAGGTAAAATCAGCGTGTATACTCGAGTTTTCCAAGCTATAGTACAGATGAAATATATGCTGTGCCGTGCAACACTATATAGGGAACTATAGAGTACCCGGAGATCGGTGACCGGTGACAGGAAAATTCGGAGTCCCTCGTAAATTCGAGAATGGCCCAGTACACCAGTTTGTCGGTGTACTGGATCGTACTGTGACTCGATAAAATCGCTTTACACGGCACCCGAACGGGGGGTATACACCTAGGAATTTACGGGATGTCACGTAGATTTTTTTTGTTTTGTTTACTCTGTAACTACACTCGTGTTCCAACGAGAAACGTGGAGAAACACGAGAGTACCGCCAGGGAATGTGCATAGTGCTCGTACGCAGTAGTAAAGGTTTGATTTAGTCAGACGGCACAAATTGACTGAACGTTTGGTCAAGCGGTCCGATTCTCACATCTTCTCACACACGTGCCGCAATACAGAGACAAATTTGAGAATAGTTTACACCCTTATATTCCGACGAAGCATTAAATAATCGATTCTTCTGTTTGCTACATTGTTCTATCCGAAGGCTTTAAGTTCTTTGATGCGAGAAGAAAAACAAAACAAACTCGACGCTCGAGGCGGAATGTGAACAGAAGAAAACTGATCCGCTTTGCTATTATTTTTATCCTATGTCTTCGAAAGTTTCGTATCGCTTCATTGATCGCGACAACAGCAGCGAGATAAGCTCGAACGAGTTATCTAGTGGTAATGTCACCGACAAATATTTTTTTCAATTATTTTCTAAACGACAGGCGGCCGGTGCAATATACTAGCACTCTAAGATATTAAGGAAAAGCAAATAATGAGATGGGGGAAAAAAAAAAGCGAGTCGAATTTGGCATCGAGCCATTGAATCAGCGCATAGTCCCGTCAAATTTCTTCATGATGACACACTCTCTTTAATACCCGGGAATGCATTATTTGAGGAACCTTACATTTCATTCGACGTAAACGAGAAGAAAACACTCAGCCAAAAAATTGTTATCGGTAAAAAAAATTGTCATTTACTCGTCCGTGCGATCATTAGGCGACTCTTGTTGAACCTTTTTCTTTTTTTTTTTCTTTTTCGTTTTCGCTATTGTATAAATTTTTGTCTCGTTTATTCAAGCCACGAAACAATATACATTCACCGTCATTCAGTATCTATAAATGAATCTAACGGATATTGGTCGTGGGGAGTGGGGTTGCACCAAGCTTGCCCTCTCCCCGTCTTCCGGTGACGAGCTCGTTGGCCGGAAAATCGATTGGGATGTATACCGGGGGTTGAGTCGAGTGCCTGAGCGAG
This sequence comes from Buathra laborator, assembly GCA_934046635.1. NCBI lineage: Eukaryota > Metazoa > Arthropoda > Insecta > Hymenoptera > Ichneumonidae > Buathra > Buathra laborator. The sequence goes on from OW203892.1 coordinate 19,259,342, forward strand.
AGTGAGATGATCCTATTCCCCTGCGCGTACTCGGCAAAACGTGACGAAAACAAAGCGATTAATCCGATTTTGTTTTGTCGGATGCTCGAGCTCCCCGGGCTCTATCCTCGTCAACCCCAGCCATTCATCGGCTATACCTACATATATTTCAACATTTGTATGTGTTATATTTGACTAAAACGCGTCAAAGCGTTTTTTATTCGTCGTTAACGCGTTCGTTTCTCTTTGCGCGTGATGCACACTGTCCATCCGTCAATTATCAGAGTCGTTGATAAACTACTGCACTCCAGTATTGCCTCTTTCAAATCTGTGCTAAAAAATATGAAACCTGTTTAAAAACGAAAAAAAGTCATCAGAATCATAAGAGAAACGTTCAATTTTTCCATTATCAATATAGCGTTCTTTGAATGATAACAAATTCGAGAAAATTTAATATTCTCCGACCTCCAATTCATTTTGCGTATATGTTTGCCGTCACTAATGTAATGAGAATTCGAGACGATTGCTTTCGAAAATGTATACCATCCTATCGGGTTTCGTTGTCATGTAGATGCGCGCGACGAAAGCAGCGAGAAAGCGAGTGGAAAAGCGAGATCCTTTACTAGAAACTCCTTCGCTGCGAGACAGCTGATGCGCTGAGCTGGTTATTCGCTTGCAACGCGCGGGGCGGCTGGTACGGAGAATATTGCGAGACACGGTAACAAAGCGTTTCCTCCGGCGAGGCATCAAGAGAAAACCCTATTTACATAAAATTAATTATTTTTACAGTTGAATAAGACGAAGCGCGCGCTAAGGAAAAATACGAGATAGACAGGGGTATGGGGGAGGAGGGGAGACTACGAGACAAGCGAATTCACGTTGGCTCATTATATGCGCCCAGCGAGAATAGATCTTCGTGTAATCTCGTTCACGAGAAAAGGAGTGTTCTCTATCTCGTTTTCCGTTGTCTTCCTTTTACTTTACGTACTTTTTCTGCTCCGTGTCTAAATTTTTTTTTTTCTCGCTACATTGTACAACAAGGTTCGTGAATGTCTGCGTCTTTTTTTTTCACTTCGTCCAATTTTGCAGCCAAGCACGGTATCGCCCTTCTTGGCTGAAATTGCCGGAAAATACGGCCAATGAACCTCAAATTTCTCGCATAAACCAATTTTGCAACGATACGATTTTTCGAAACATGCATCTACCGCGGAAAAATTTATTCGAAAAAAAAAAATAAAATATATGCCCGCGATCGTCGTAAAATCCTTATCGATCAGACTTTAATCAAACATGATTTATGTGTGGGCAAAACTGACGTAACGGTGGTAGACGGAGGGGGTGGTAGGGGTCTTGAACAACGTTGTAAAATAGTTGTAAAGCTAAGAGACTGTAAAATTCAGTAACGTGTTCAGCACCGCTAAGTTTCTATCCTCTATCCGCTTCTGCTCCGGTCCGTGGGTTTGCTGGAAACTCCGAAGAGGAAACTTTGTTACCTTTTATGGCTTATTTCCAACGAAGAGTGGGTCAACCCGGGTCCGCGAGCGGCATGCACACGAGGGAAACAACGTGCAGAGGGCTCGCGGGTGGGTTAATACTTTTGTGTAGTGCAGCCAACCAAATGAAGAGCCGTGGCTTGGGTCATAAATTTATGCACGTGGCATTCTCTCTCACTCTTTCAACTGGAATCTCCTCATTCTACTGTCAAGCCTCACACCACAAACGATTATTTCCAGAAGAAAATTTTACTCCGTCCAATTTCTATCTCATCTCGCGATAATTTCCTCTTCGTTTCACACGCGTTTCCATGCTGTTTCCCATCATTCTTGTGTTCTATTTTTTTTTATTTTTTGAACAGATTTGAAAATCCAGAGGTCGCATTGCGTACTCTTGGAATGCAAGGCCTTCGGGGAAGGAACAGACCAGTGTGTCACCGCTGCTGTCCTCCTGTGTTTATTGAAATTATTATGCATCCGGTAAAATTATGCATCCTACTTTGCATTTTTACAGCAAGAGGGTAAGAGAGCGAGGTCACTGTGAGTTTTGCCTTTGCCAGCCACATTTCCCACAACCCTAACAAAACTTAAGTGGGTGTTAATGATATGGAGAAGCAAATTAACGGTCCAACCCCGTTTGGCCGGCTATCCAATAATTTTTCTCCGAGAACTTCCTTCGTTGCTTCGGCAATGTTGTTTTTCTAACTTGTTTTTCCATTCGCCACGGTTTCTTTTACGTTGCGTAAAAAAAGAAAAAATCCGACTTTAGAAGCTCTGAGGGAAGAAAAATAGTTCGTTGAATATCGACGATATCTTTTTAATTGCAAGAACGGTATGACTCTTTCACTCCTCTCACGTTGAAGGGGGGAGAGGAAGAGAGACAGAGGAAGACTTCGGGTGGAAAAGAATAGATTTGGAAACACTTTGCCGGAGCTATGCCAGATGCTGCCGAGCAAGGCGCGCGGACGATCGAGCCAGCCGACTTCCGGTTCGCTTGAGTGGCTTTCCGTTTCCTTCTTTCTCGCAAGGAGTGTTGTACCTCTCTTGCTTTATCGCACGCTGTCGTCATCTTCCTTTTTCACTTCTTTTATTTTTTTTATTTTTTATTCTTCTGGATTCTTCCAGACTCGCGCAGCTCTTCCGAGCGAGCGGTTCGTTCTTTCGATGAAAAGTAGGCGAAAGTCGGGGTCTGGCTCTTGTTTTCCGAAGCGAACACGCCGTCGGTTCGCTGTCTCGATTTACACCCTCCGCGGAGTCGTCAGGGGGACAGACTGTACTCTCGAATCTTTCGATGTAAACAAAGGTGCAAGGGGATGTATCGGTCGGCTAACTTTGTCTCCGAGATTTCGTAATCGAGTGAGAAAAGAGTTCTCGTTCGGGGCATTCGTTTTCACCGAAATGGGAAAAAGCGATATCAAAAAATCAACGAAGAAAGATTGAGGTGGAGCTTCTACCGATCTTTTCCTCTTCCCAGATTCGAGCGAAAATTGGAGAACACAAATGACCCGAAAGTTTAAAAGTTATTGAGAAACACGTCACACCCCAATAACCAATGACCGCCTCTATGAAATTCGTGGAGAGGCAGAAGCTTGGCGATCTTTTGATTCCTCTATTAGCGCCCACTATTATTGTTATGTTATGTTATCGTTTCTTTTTCCGTTTGAAGCATCCTGTACAATGTACTCTGCGCAAAGACTTCGCGAGACTTTTGCGCTTATTTGGGTGCGTGAAAAGTAACGTAAAGTATCCTCCGTAAGATTTCGCTGATCTTTCAGCGTTGCTTCGCGAACTCCAGAAGATGAAGAGGGTGGTTGAGAAGTACGAAACGTTGGTGGAAAGAACGCAGCCAGAGGCGTTTTGACATTATTATTTTTATTGACATTATTATGTATTCAATTCGAATGCTTGGGGGAAAAAATAGTAAAATAGTGCAGTAAAGAAAAATCTTAGACCGGCAAGAACGGAGCTCGAGGGCCTTCTGGATCAACGCCACATCTCAAAGGGTTGACGCTCGATCGTTGACGTTGAATTCAAGTACGGTAGTCGCTCCGGTCCGATTTACGGGTCGTCTTAAAGCTGATGGACTCCTGGACTTTCCCTCGGATGAATATGGTGGACGCAGCACTGAGCGACAGCCACCCCTTTCCGCCGTATCGATGCGTTCGAACTCCTCGCCCTCCTACTCGCCCTCTCAATCTCTCTTCATCCCTATTCATCTGTGGCGGGGTGGGGGTTAACGTCATTTTGATGCATCGGCCGATCAGAGACCGTCACATGAATGCGGTCACTTCCGCCGTCCATTTTCCAGTGACCGAGAGACGCGCTTGGTTGTCGGTGAACTCTGAACTCTCTGGTTCTTCGCATGGATTTTACGGCTTTTGTATTTACAATTTCGTGTCGCTCGGTACGGCTTTATTCCCGGGAGATTTGCACTCGTCTGCGCTTGTTTTGTCAATTCATCAATTATTCTCTTTTTTATTTCTATTTTTTCAACGATAAAATCGCGACTATTGGTACTTGCGTTGCAGTTTAATAATCAACTTTCGACAGCTTGCTAGAGAAAAAGCCTGGAGTTATGCGTTTTATGCGTCTATGATTTTCTCTCGTTAAAAAACTGAAAAAAGTGTAAAAAAAAAGTTCTTGAATTTTAGCAATTTTTTTTAACTCTTCCTCTTCCTTTTGTCGAATTGTTACGAAACGATTAATGTAACTGACGGCGTTAGAGTAACAATTATTCTGTGATTATGTCTTTGTATCGAGAAGACCATATACAAATTTGTTCAACGAATCGTTCTGTTTGAAGAGTCGGGCGAAGAGAACCGGACGAGCCGTCTCCTTCGCCTATTCAATTCGATAGTTCTCGGGATCCTCGACAAATATTGGCCAACCGCCACAATTGTACTGGCGACATTTGTGTCCAGCTACACTGTACTGCTCGATAAATATATTCTTATCGTCTGTACAACCTATTTGCCTTGGCAACCCGGCTGTATCGAGAGCTTTCGAGATTCGCCGGTACTGTATTCTTCGAGTTTACATTACCTTTTGCTTGAACTGTTGTTGGTTTCGAGATCCATGTCCCTACATTGTTATCGTTTATTTTCGACCAACTTGCCAGTTATTGTAGATCCAACATTTGCAAAGCTTCGACGCTAGTTAACGTGCTTACATCTTAATATTTAATTCCACAGGAAAGATCGATACTCCTTCGATCACTCATCCTTTCAGCGTTGCACGCTTTTGCTAAGAGATCGAAGTGCATAAACATGTTGAGTTTTTTTACATACAGAACTTGCAAAAAAAAAAAAGAAAAACGAATCTTTTTACCAGTTTGTAAGAGAAACGCATCTAAAGATTGATCATCCAGTGATTTTTCATGAATAATGTTATTCTCAAGTATTACGATCTGATAAATACGGCTTCCTATCGGTTACCTACGGTTTCGCAGAGACACCGCGCTTTAACGCTTTTGCCGCATACTTTCTAAGAGGTTTTCCTCATCGATCACTCGTACGTTCATCAGATTTATGTCAACTCAGACACGTACAAGTCTACGCTACGACAGTAAGATTACGTTTCACTTTTAACAGGGTTACATGATCGTTATTGAGTTATCACGCGCGAGCGCGCAGTAAGCTTCGAGCGTCTTACAAGGTATTCCAATATCGACATCCCTCACCTCAATAATGCTTCGATAACGAAGTTATGTCCAGCGAGAGCTATCGCTGTCATCGTGGTCCTGAGTTGTTAATTAAGTCATTTGCTGTCCGATCGATACGTTACAGTAGCAATTGCTATTCAAAGAACGAACTGAGCGATTTCGTTCTTTTATTTTCCTCTAAAATCTTTTTCGCCTTCATCGCTGGTGATTTATATATACAAATATTTGTTGTACATTATTGTACAAATTGTAAAAGTTTGCCTGAATATCGTATACACGATCTCCAAATGCCAAAGGGCACATAGGCCACGAGGTTAGGCCCACAAAGAAATTCTGCGGAGACAGAGCGGAGTAAGCACTACCGTTGACTGTCAGACATTGTACAAAACTTTCGTCGGAGTCCTCAAAGTTTTCACTACCTGTCATAGCCGTAGCAAAAGCTCGCTCGTCCGCGGGGTTCTTCCACAAAGAAACTTTTTCTTGGACTTTCGTTCGACTACAGTAAAACAACTTAGCTTACTTTATTTTTCTTTGTCAAATTCCGGAGTATCGTAGTTCTACTGTATGTATGTACACTACAAGAGCATCCGGCGGCCTCTGCGACACGAAAGACTTTGAAGCTACTCCTGGACATTCTATCCTCTTTGTGTACTTTCGGGCGTTGAAATTTTCACGCTGATGTAACCTCTTATTCTATTCGTCGCCTCGTAGTCCTTATTTTTAATTTTTTACTCTAAAATTTGAATTACACGGGTTAAAAAAAATTCTATAGAATTACATTAGTGGCAATAGGAGACGAGAAATAAGGTATAGCCTCGTTTCCTCATCGTTTTACGACATAAAGTCCGGTTAGAGAAGCGAGAGTCGAGAAAGGGAAAGAATATCGTGAAACTTTTTCCAGGGCTCGTTGTCTCGCCGTCTCTATCCGGCGGATGTACTCGAGAAATCCTCGACGACTCCGGTATGAAGTCCGCGAGCAATCGTATTATCTCGAAACTCGTGTCAGCACGTCCTACCATTCTTGCGAATCACCAGATACCAGTCCGACGTAGAGGACGCGTAAGAACCAACGGAGACTGTGGTATACGCGGCGGAAGTCCGGATTTTATACTTTTTAAAGTAGTCGCACCTCGCTGCCGCTACGATCAGCAAGAAATAGGTGGAGTGGAGACTCTGCTTGCTACTTCTCGGGACCGGATGAGTTCACAAGTCTCAGTCCAAACGAGAGAGATCGACAACGATGACATGGCGAACAAAGTTTGTGAATTTCTGCCGTTACGTAGGTCAAGCGTTGTATGTGTATGTGTGCGCGGGCGCGTGTTCCTTCCGATCCTTGAACTACCCGAATTCCTCAAAGTTCATTCGGTTAACCGTCGTCAGAGACACGGGTTGGTCTCGAAATTCCTGAATAGTTATCGTTTATTTCACGATAAGCAAACTGATTCAACGAAAAGAAAAAAAAAATTACTTGACACGGTGAAATTTTCATACAAGTTGTTCATTTCATACTTCTTCTTGAAATATTCTTGTACGCGCCAAATTCACGCTGATACTGCTAATCACGGCACTGCGCATAGTACATTCTTTTACTTCTGACTGCTCAGGTACGTTTTGACAATTGGCCCGGATATTGGGCCAACATCGGCACATCAACGTGGTAACATCGATTCAGTTTCAGATGCTGATGCTGTACCAGTATAGGAAGCTCACACCTTCCTAATACTAAACTCACCGTATGCATGTGCGTTGTGCAGTTTTCTTGTATTTATCAACGTTTGAGGTACGCTGAGGTAATCTACTTGTTGTACCATTCTATACGTGAAACAAGTGTAATATATAATTACAATTACAACATTTATACATTGAAATCTCGCGAGAGACAAAGAAAAAAGGAAACTACCGTTCGTTAATCTCTGTGCAGTTTTATTGAGACAAATTGCAATACTGTCTCTTTGACAATGCGTCTCGGCTTTTTGTAAGGTAAAACGTATATTGCACTATAATTGTGTAACAAGGGATGGTAAGAGCTGCTGATACTCATGGTGCGCGTTACTTCAATTGCGAAATACTTGTCATTTTTCAAGGAGGTAACAGCTGAGAGCCTGAGCACTGAGTGCTGGAGAGCTGAGTGATGGCAGTGTACGACTCAGTGCGAAACTGTTGGAAATGTTGGAAATCGACAATGTCCTCTGTTCCGGTCGCTTTTATACGATCAAGATTCGCGAAGTAGAAATTAAAGAGAAAAAAAACATCGTGATAAATTGAAAGACTCGTTAATGAAATTCCAATAACGACCAATTACGTTCTAATTAATGAGGATGCATCACTGCGTATTACCAAGGAGTGAGATTCACGTGAAATTCAGAGCGAATTTCGAATACTTCCCAATTTAATAAAAATCTGAAAAATTCAACGATGCAGAAGGTGCTAAGAAGAGTAATTTTCCATAATAATAATTCAAAAAGTTATTAACAAATTGGCGTATTTATACCTCTACCAGCCAAATCTCTACAAAATACCTCTCTCTCTGCTTAAACTCTGCCACAATATATCTCTACCAGAAAATATCTCTCCCGATTTAATATTCGCGCACAACTCTGCCCAAATAAATCCCTACCCGATTAAAGAAAAATATTATAAGTCAACCGCGTTACAACTCTACCAGAATTCAAGCCTCCGTGAACATCTCTACCATTTTATAGCTCTATCGTAAACAAGTCTACCAGAATACAACTCTCCGGCGATTCCGTTTCTTATAGGTAAAACAGAATACACAGACACAGTATACAGACAATTATACCGACGAAGTATTTTTACTTATACTTATGATACTCATCTCCCTATATTAAAAAAAGATCTCGCCGCCGCCGCCTCCGTGTACAAGAATCGAGGAACTTAGAATATTTTTCCTCATCCCTTGGGCAGCTCCTCGGCCAAAAATATCCTAAGTCCCCTTTAAGCGGCCTTATCTCTCTATATTATAAAAAGATCTCGGCAGCCTTATCTCCCTTGAATTATAAAAAGATCTCGATTTTTATCCATAAAAAAAATTCTTTTTCGTCTTTTGTTTTGGTTTGTTTTTCTCGTCGAAAGTTGTCCGTCCCCAGACGCTTTTTACAATGAAACTTCGCAAAACCGAAAAGAAAAGCTTAAAAAATCGTGAAATATTTAAATACTATGCTTATTTAAATGCTGCTAACCACGAAATATATTCTAATTAAATGAAATCCGCCTATTAAACTACAATTAAATGATAGATGACGCCGCCGACCGAAATATACACAGAATAACAAGAAAATATATATAGAAAACTTTTAACTGAAAAAAGATAATAAATCATTTTGCGCATATTATAGTCCGGAGATTCACTGGCCATTAATTGTCGGAATCTGCCGACCATATGACGCGAAAAATTGTATATTATTTGACTCTTTTTTGTTAATAACATTTCTTTATTACTCTCCTTTTTTCAATTGGTAATTTTTTTATTTGCATGAAATTATTTTAATCAACTATCCAGTAGCTTCAGAATGAAGCCAAAAGAAATTCGCTCGATCAGAAATAAAGAAGAGTCAAGAAACACGACAAATTCCTCTTCCATCCGTGACATCCCCGTGGAGTATATATGCACACGACGAAGAAGCACAAGTCTTCGGGCACAAGAAGCAGCAGGGGCCGCGATCTCCCTGGGGCTCTCTTTAAATCCGATTCTCTACTTTGAGACATCGCGTCGTCTATGCTATCCTCCCCTGTCCCTAACTTCGTTCGCCCACGATCTCTATGGAATTTCCGCAAATTTCTCCCTCGGGTAGTGAACAAACCGTATCCTTCTGGACACTCGATAAAAAAATAGGCTGACATAAAACAAACCTTTCCCGGTGGGAGAATTTTACACGGTGGTAGGAGGGAAATTGGCTTCTGAATCAGACAGGTGTTTCCTAACCGTATTGCGAGACACTGACGGTAATAATGCCTCTGGAGACGTATTCTTGATAAAGATACAGATATCCCACGTCGCAACATCAACAGTATAATATCGCGTACGATACACCCCGTAAAATTTATTACAATGTTATCATTACGATGCGACATGATGAGTAAATGAGGCCATTGCAAACAAATAGATCATTTTACAGAATAGCTTCTCGTTATCCCGGGTCCCTTACCTGCTCTGACAGCAAATCGAATTTCATTCGTTTCAGCAAGAAGCGTGAGACACTTTAAGGTTGTAACGAGAAAGGGTCGCCTCTGCGGATAAATTCCCTTTGCGTAAATCGATTTACAGTGTGTAGCGTCTCGACGATCGGGCTCCAGGTTCACGTTTACACAGTTACACGTTTTCACGTAAATAAATGTAAACTTGCCAGCGCACACGTAGAAAACAGGTTTACATACCCAGTTTTCGTGTCGAAAAATAAGAGAAGCTAGTAAAGGATATCGTATAGCAGCGACGTTATGTTCCTGAACTCCCTTTTCCTCGCGATATCCTAGTCTGGTTTTCCATCTCCCACGTTTTTTGAGACGCAGTTGGAACCTGAAGAAGCGGAACACGAGAACGAATACGCTCGAGCAGCTTGGAAATTTAATTCCATTTTCAATTTACCTAAGCCCTCTTACGTGTACCACTCCGCGCGTTTCACTAACGCTCTTTCTCTCTTCTAGTGCCTCAGAGTTTTTCCTCTCCTCGTTCATTCCCTTTACTCTGGCTTTTTTTTTCTTCGTCACTCCATGAGGTTCAGACGTGAGCTGCTACACACCCTTGGCGAACTCTCGAAGATGACGCAGGAATAGAATAGGGAATGGAAGCGACGCGAAAGAAGAACGAAAGACGAACTGCTGGATGCTTTGTCTTGAGTCCCTTTCTCCGAAGATCGTCGAATAGTTGGTATGGGAGTCTCGTGACGACTCTCAAGAGGCTTCAACGCTCCCGTAGTGAGGGATCGGAACCGCTCGGTCTCTTTCTTTTATTCCTCTTATTACGCTTACTAGCTTTTCTTCTCACTTTTCTTTCGTCCGGTTTGTCCTTTGACTAGCTATTCAGTTTCACGAGATAAGAAATTGCGCGAACATCTACAGTGAAAGGATTCCAAGGGATGAACCTACAGATTACAAAGGAGATAATGCCGAATTGTGGTATCTCGCCGATGCACTGTGCGTTCCACATTTCAAGCTTTAGCTTCTGTAGTTCAACGAAAAAGCTTTTATCCATGTTGCGACGGGGTTGCAGGCGCGTATATCTCGTTCTCCGGAGGCCACGACGCGCTGTCGCAGCCGATAGTCATATCCCACAGGCCAGACCTCAAATGTGATTAATATCGAGAGTGCTGCAGCCCGAGGGGGAACGCCGAGAGGATAGCAACAGCGTTATATTCCGTGTCCTGGGGAAGCGCAATACGATCTCTCTCGCTCGCAAGGATGCAATTCCTCACTGCAGCCGGTGCAATTAATCAAAACGACGCGGCAGTCGGCGCCGCGACGTTAGTTGAATTTTAATAAGTGCTCCCCAAACCGCCGATGCTGGAACTGGTGGGGAATATACGCTTCCCGCGTTTTCCTTCCGCTTTCTTGTTTTGCATCACCTTTGCGTCCATCTACTTTTTTTCTGTCGGTTCAGCTGCATAATTGTTCTGCGCACTTCTATCCGATGGCATCGTAAACCGCGACGATAGTCTTCGAAGTTTACAGCCCGAGCTTTGCGGAGAAGACAAAATGTCAAGATGCAGAAAAGAGTAGTTGGAATTTTTTAAAAGACATGCGACTCAAAGAGAAAATCGGAGGCTTTTCTTTGAAGGGAATCTGTAGGAATCGGCTACATGCTAACGCTGTCCGTTCGAAGCAAATCACGTCTTGGCGACTCTTGCTACTAATTACGCCTCTGTCGATCGAGGCGTGTAGATAATTGACTTGCATGGGATCTTCGACTAAGTTTTTGGGATTATTTTTTTAGATGCGCACGAATCTTAAAAGTTTTGCGAATTATTATCATGCTATTGTCGAAGATTTTTTAAATCTTTTTTGAATTTAGGATACGGATAAACGGCATAAATTGGAACAACTTTTATTCTTTGTTCCCTATATCCTCATTTATCAACATTAAAATACTTCGTCAATAATCTATATTTTCGAGTTTGTTTGCAATCAAATTGAACACATAGATCTTAAGTAATATTGTTGTTGAGATGAAGTATCGATATGAGGAATAGTATCGGAATGACTGACTCGCAAGATAAAAGATCGGTGAGAATCATAGCTGAAGTTACGGACCATTTTTCCTTAACTACGTGAGTTCAGTTATCTATTTCTAAATCATGTGATAACTAGTCGACGTACATAAATAGAAATATATAGAAATGTAAGTTTTCATCAAATGAAGACAAGAAGACAAGAAAATACATTTTTACATATTTCAATGTATTCCACAACTACTATACCATAATGTTAGCTGTCGATCACATCTCAGGTCAACGAGAGTTAAATTCCAATTACCTTCTTCACGTGCACTCGTTTTTTCACATACAGATTTACGCGGAAACGAAATAGGTACATTAATTCGAAGGAAATAATTAAAAATAACTATCATCTTGTCCAATAAACTTCCAACTCGTCCTTTCCTTTATATCCATGGCGATGTTGCGTAATAAAAAATGAGGTCACAGAAGGTGGCAGGTATTGCGAGGAAGCGCGGGTATGAGAACGGTAGACTAGACTCAAGGGTTTGTAAAATTGTCATGCGCCATTCGCGGCGGAGACCCGTGTTCGTTCACTTTTTTTTTCCGTCTTCACACATATAGATACTCTCTGGACTTCCCCCATTCGCCGCGCGTCGGGGTTTCTGCTTATTCACAGCTAGATCCAGAGTCCGGTAATATTTCGAAGTCACCACTGTAAATTTATGTACAAGATATTCATGAGAGAGACTTCGCGTAGACTGCGATGTGAAGGAGCGTGAGGTAGGAGCGAAGAATGGAGGAATGGTGTATTGCGGGGAAGAAATGAAAGCTACAAGCCCTTGTATAAATTTGCCTTGGTCGGTGTCGCAGCGACGACTTTCGAAGGGGAGAGAAGTCTGTTCTATTCCCACTGTCGTCTCGGAGCTCGTAAAACGCAGTTTCTCGAAGTATTCTCCGGTTGTGTGAAGTTCTCGTTATCCCCTGGCTGCAAGTTGTGCTACAGAGGGGGTAAAAGTAAAGAGGCCTCTCCTCTCCGAACATAGTCGTCGTCGACGATGCTCAGTGGACTCTCAACGACGGAGTGTCCAACGGAGAGTACCTAATACTTATGGCAATCTGCAGTGTGAATTGTCTCCCTTGGTTCCGCTGGCAGACAACTTAAGTCGCCTTAAAATACGAGTAGGTGCGGAGTGCGGCACTTAGCGGCCTCGGGTAGCATCTCCCTGAGCTTGCAATTTTGGAGACCCTCAACCGTACATATATATACGGAACGGTATGACATTCACATTGCCGTAAGCGTTTATATACACGTATCGCAGACAACGGAACATCGGTCGGTCGAGTAGGGGTGAAGGGGGTGGAGGCAGAGAGGTTTAGTACGAATGATGTACGCTTGTATAACACAGAGTGCATGAGTCGAGGGAGGGAAATATACGTGTAACACATGGTACATAAGCTCTCTCTCCCGCTACCGGGCAGAAAGCCACTGCATGCCACGTATACCACCAGCCGCGGCACGACTTAATCGTCCGGAGCTTCGAAAACTTTTTATAGCCTGTAACTCAAACTTCTTTTATTTTTTTTTCTCTTTCCCGCGGAGATATAGTTTAGGGAGGTATAGAGAAAGAGAGTGAAAGAGGGAGTGGGCCGAGAGGGAGTGGAGCCAGAAGCAACTATTTTTAGTGTCGAGGGTATATGCCTGGGGGGGTTGAGGATACCGTTGCACTGTTTCCCGTGAATATTTCACGACTCCCACCGGTGTGCCTGAAACTCGTTGATATAACGATGTACTTCGAGTTTTTTTCGAGAAATTAAAACGTCTTCCGATGTTGTTGGCCGTGTTATTATACTCGCGAGAGAGTAGTATTATGAATAATCGTTGAAGTGTATCGCAAGGCTTTCCCAAAGTTTTATTAAAATTGATGTTTTATTGGAACATTCGTCGATCTCGTGTATCACGGCGTTGCGAAAATCATTAAGAAAATTGGAGAAAATAACTAAAAAAAAAAAAAGATACAACGTAATATACATATACATATACATATATATTACGTAATAATACATATTTATTTTTCGCAACTACGCCACTGGTAATAAACAATTTTCATGTTTGCTCCGTTCATAAAAAGCTCTGTTTCCGAACAAAAATAACTGTCTGCCCTATTAGGGCTTTTACTACTTACACGCTCCCTCCGTATTAATGTTCCCCTTTCTGCTATAAAAAATAATAGTTTATACACAGAAAAGCAGATTCCTGGTAGGTACTCTATGTACTCAAGTATTCATTGACACAAATTCTCAGACGTATAGATTGCCTTGCAGGATATGATAATTTAAGCGCATGTTGCGTAATAGCGAGGAATCGTCCCGAGTTTCCAGAGCATCTCGCTGCAGAGAGAACGCCGGGATATTCCTCGATGTACCTATTGACGACTTGTGCTTATGTACGTCCATGAATTCAACAGAACAGTTTCTCGTACTCGAGTAAATATCGCAATTGGCTATGCATTTGGCAGCCGGATACACGAGAGACCTTTGTAATGTACGATACGAGGGGTACACATATGCTTACCACCAGTCGTATCGTAGTTCAAGTAGTTCAAACAGCTACGATACGATTGGATCTACTTTAGGGTACGAGTAATTTCGGTTCGAGTAAATTTGAAAGCGGACACATAAACCGATTATCCAAACTCTCGGGACCTCTGAAATGTTGCGCACTTATGAAAGTCTCATTCCGTGGTGAGAAAGTTGTAGTATTATAAAGGATCCGCTTATCATTCTCCAGCAGAAAATAGTTAATAAACCGGAATGCAATGTTCTGGAGAAAAAAAGGAGCAGTTTGATCGGATATTAATTAGTTCGCTCGGGTAGTTTATTTTTTTCAACGAAATATTTTTTTGTAGTATATTATTATTATTATTATTCCGTTTGAGAACGGAAGTGGGTATAATAATTGGTCGAACAATAAGACACCGGCAGAGATCCCTGCCCAGCAGTCATCGCCAGAAATGTGAGCATATAATTTCAAGTACTCCGCGCTTCAGCTCGCTTTTCTTTCTCAACCGTTGCTTCTCCGTCTACATCTTTTTTTTCTTCTTTGTCTTATTTTATTTTTTTCTTGTTCCGTCGCTTCATAGCATTGTGCTTTCTTCAGGCTTCACTCCGCTATATCTTTTCTCTCGGTTCGTCGGTTTGCGCAGATGACATTTTATTTCGCTTTCCCACTGTTCGCGGCTACAGACGATGGCAGGCCGAAGCGAAGCATTAATTAGTTCCAGCGAGACTCTTCCGATATCTTAACGCCAGAGCTCGTCTCGTTCTCGCTTCGGGTACGATTGAATTTACGGAAATTTAATTAGCGTTCCTCTTGGCTATTCATGCCGCGTGAGAGCTTCAAGTAAAATCGGAAAGAGTCATGACGACGTTGACGAGAGACTCAACGCGAACCGGACGTCAGAAAGTATTCGCACAAATTTTCTATATCCCATCGGCCAGACGAAACGACGCTTTGTTTCGCTATCCATTCTTCTGACCGTATTCAACGAGCAGCAACGAGCTGACATTTTTCCCTTTCTCCAATAGCTTTATAATAATAAAAAAAAATCCTCACAGTCAACGTCAACACCGAGATTATTATATTTTATACAGGAAACCGGCATGAGTATGACGCAATCCTAAACACGTGAAAGAGCAACCTTTCAATACTTTTTTCTTCTTTTATAAAAAAAATAATCCCGTGATGTTGAAAATGTTTTCAATCACAATTTTCTCATGTTCAGTGGCATTTCAGGATGGATAGTAAAAATGTATAGAAAATTGAAAATTCACGCTATGATCATTGACGAGCTGTTAAATGATTGATTTCGAGCACAAGTCGGATAATCGATAATGGATTCACATCCGATAATGAATGGAATATGATGAAATATATCGCACATAGACGCATAGTGATTAGCTGAACTGAATACGATTAGAAGTTAACGCTCACTAACGGGAATACCATTGAACGCCGAGAGTGGCGGAGGATAGCTACCCGCAAAAGCTAGCGGCGCAAATCTATTATTCGTACCTCCAACTCTCTCCGCTGCTGTAACGTCACTCTTGGCTTTGGTAGACTCGTAACGAACCGATTCGATTCTCCGCCAGTGGAATTACGACGCATAGTATTAACTGTTGCCGGGCGATCAAACTGACCGGCTTTCTATAGTTCGATTCGCAGATGGAACGAGCAGAAATTATAGAAAATTGGTCAGCTTCACCGTGTCGTCTGGGTATATATATGTATATATATATCGTATATATGCTATAGGTATTCTGTATGTACAGAAGCAGTCGTCGTGGCCCACAGCCCGAGGGGCAACCGAAAGCCAAAACTATCGCGAACGACTGCACTGCAGTAGAATGCGAATGATAGCGGCATAAAATTGCAAACGAGAGAAAGGGAGACCTAGGAAGGTGGTATAGAGTGCGATGTTGCAAAAGGGTGAACCGACTCGACGGTATCACGTCGCTATCCGAAATCGATCTCTCGGATTCATCTATTTTCCAATGTTCTATTACGCTGTTTTTTTTGGTATTTATTTGTTTAATCTCTTTGCAATCCCATTGCCTTCCGATGATGGAACATGAAAAACAATTTTTTCACCATGCACAGTACAGCATCTATTAACGCTTATTTTTTTACGTATTTTTTTTTTAGCTGTAACGAATTTTATAAAGCCAAAGGGCCAATCACAGAATTCTACATATTGGTTTTAAAATATGGGATATTTTCGTTACATCGCTAACGCCGTATTTACTTATCGGAGTTTCGATATTTTCCTTGAACTACATAATTGTACAAGTAAAGTGAACAATAATAACTCAATCATGTTTTTCAATTAAAAAAAAATCACAGCATGCATATATGCTGTGATCATGGTGATCAAAGAATTCCGATATTTTTAATTTTCGCGAATATTTCATATTCATATTTTTTGGGCGAATTTCGCGCGAGGCGTTTTGCCATCTGGCGTCGAAATATAATAATGATATAGCTGGAATATATGAGATAAATTTTCAGCGAGACTGACGCATCATATGGCAGTGAAAAGCTAGCATTCGTGACTGCGAGCAAAATAAAGAGATCCGCGGACGAGAGTTCCGTTCTCGAAGTTTATACGTGTGGAAAATATGAGAAAAAGTAAGGGAGAGATAGGAGAGGGAATGAGAAGCGAGAGTTGGAGAATACAACGAGAGCGACAACCTCGAATAGCATACATATTGGGTTGCATACAAAGAGGTCCCTAATATCGCCGTGGGTGATGGTCGCGTAGGTGTTGTTGCATTCGGATGAGGATTTTTGTGGCTTCTGTCGTCTGTACTCGGCATATGTACGCATATACTCATTGCCGATCGTGGCGCGGCAGCCAGTAGCACAAGGAAAAATCCAGACTTTTTATTTTTTTTAAACATATAGTAAGTAGATAGGAACGTATGCTGGCAGTGTTAACACACAGCTGTGCAATGTACTCTCCTTTCGTCGCGCGTCTTCATCTTTATATATTTTTTTTTCATCTTTCTTTCTTCGTTTTTCACTCGTTGTTTATGAAAGTGGTATTTATTCCGTACGATTTCCTACCCGTCATGTCAGCCTCCGCTATTCCGCATTCTGCTGCAGGGTTGCAAAATAAAAGAAGGGAGAGAGAAAAGTTATCAGAATAAAAAAGAATGCACGCCTCTTTCTCATACGATGACTGCAACTCGGCCTCTCTCCGCAACCGTGAATTCTATACCCGTGAGAGGAGAACAATGTCTGATTCCGTGTGGAGAAAAGACCTTTCTACGAGAATTCTGCGGTTTTCAGGTTTTATTGCGATCCCGAATTTTTCTCCGAAGTGCACCCCCGTTACCCGACAATTCTCGCAGCTTTACTATTCTTTCTACGCTTCGAGTCTACTGCCGTTATACAACAGCTGCTGAATTCGACGTATTTGTATCAAATATTCTGGTTTGCGATTCATTAATAAAAAATCATATATAGTCATTTGAATTTTCTATGAAATTCTAAATTATACAAATTAGTATTGAAATAGAAATGTACAAAAAATTCGATACAAAACTACGGGCACAAAAATTGTTTGTACCCATATATCATCGTTCTGGTGTAACACACCGGTGTTGCATGTAACCTGCGATCCAACGAACTGCAGCGAAACTGATATCCAACTGTTTGTTACCGGAGTATAACGATGCTCACGGATCGAATATGCATTATCGGTGAAATTCTCGCATTCACGGTTGATCCCGCGGTCATCGTAACATCCCGATTCATTTTACACGCAAAACAATACGGCTTTTTATTCCACAATTTTGCATTAATACACTCATTTCTGCGGCACGTACATCATCACGATGTATATACATAGAAACCTGAGATATCAAGTGATATGCTGTTAATCACTATGTTATAAATTGGATATAATATTAAAAAGTATTTTCGCATGCGTTGCTTGAAATTTTACAATAATATTATACCAGTGAAATTAAAGGCCGTTGGCAGTATTTCTATGAATATAAAACATTTAAAATCATTTTTCTCTATTTTCTTTTTTACAATATTACGATTTTGGTGTTCGCGTGACTGAAACTCGCACACAGCTAAATCTGTTTCAGTGGCGTGTGATCGATGAGGGAATACGTGGGTTCAGATTAAAAATATTCAATACGTTGATTGAAATGTAACAAGAATCCAATTTACCGGTAAAATTGAAGGCATTGGTAATATATTTCATCAACTATATTTTCAATACTTCGGGGAATAAAACGTTTTAAACGTGATTCGTCATTGATGTGCGTCACCGAGCGATTTTTTTTTTCACAATGCTTTAGTAAAGTTTTGGTGTGTGCGTTAGCCAAATGCTGAGTAAATACAGACGAGAATATAGCGCACTATGATGATGCCCCCGTGCAGAAATGCCGAGGGGATGCGACATGTGTTTGTCAGATACAAACCAGCTGGTCGGAACGTTACATCGGAAAACATTGACTATCGTTTCTCTATATATCTCTCTTTGCTTCTATCTATCTCGCTCTGTCTCTATGTTCCTGTCTACCATGAACAAATATTTGTGGAGGATCGTATTTCTACGCGAGAATTTTTAGGCGGTTCTGCATTCTCGAATTTGCCTCCCCTTTGACGCTCGAACCTCCCCGCACCGTTCTGTTACGCCCCAAACAACGACCGCATAAACCACTCGCTCACAGATCGAAGTTTCTGCGGATGGCAATTTACCACGGCCGTCATATATTGGCTTGGGTTACCGGATGTTCCGGTGTAGAATGCTTTGTGTGTCACGGCACCATTATTAGAGTCGAAGACCAAACATTGCGTCGAGCCTCAACTGAATTCGCGGTTTTCCTCATAATTTGTTATACGCCCCACTTTCATAATTTGTATTTGCACGAGAAGATATAGAGAAATATGTGTAATCGAAATGTCGCAGCGCGCAACGGGCTTCGTAAATATTAATAATTTTCTTTTAATACGTTCCATTTTTACGATGAAATTACATGGAAAGTCACGTCTATTCCTACAATTGATAAAATTATTGTTATCGAGAACGGGGTAAATGCAGGTAAATTTAATGCTGTAGCTAATAAATTTGTGCCAAATTCTCATGTGCCCGGTATTTACCTTTACACGTGAGAATATCGGAACGGGAAAATAGCACGCTGAACGAATCTTATAATTATACGCGGCATAATTTATAAACATACGAGTGAATAATTCGAGTCGCAGAGCAATGTGGGTCACTTACGTAAACGTGGTCTAAAAAAAAAATGCGCGTAAATGAATCGCGAACTATTGTTTTATTCAAGTTTTAAATTCTCATTAGGGGTCTTCAAACTCAAAACTAGATGTGTCCTCTCACGTAGTACCTCGTAGACTGGAAGATAGAATGGTTAACAAGTACAGAAATGCGTTGTGAAAGCCGAAGGCAGATTCTGTCGGCAGGTTCTGTCTGTAAAGGGTACCTTATTATACTATAATGGTGTACGCGAAAAGGGAACAAGGAAAGTCAAGGCGTATCCCGCGGAAAACGCATTACGTCGGTGCTGAATTCGCACCTTGTCCAACTCCCGCCATTCCGAGATTATGCATTCACGCGTGACCCCGGGGAGCGTACAACACGGCGAGAGTTAGGTACAAGAGACTGGAAAAGCGGCAAGGTAGCCTGGTAATAATTCACGAGTGTGTACCGTACCGACGGCAGAGTTGTGCGGACCAACATCGTCGAGTAGCATACCGCGCTGCATTGCCTATGCTTGAAAGTGCATCTTGCCGGAATGACGAAGTGCACCATGTGAATTACTGTTACGTATTTTCAAGCGCACACGCGTAACGGCCGGTTGACGTCAAAATCATTGAATTACTACAATATTCTCTCCGGACTTCGTAATATTTCTGCGTCCGCTAATGTAATAACACCGGGTGATGTTTTTGTGAAAATTAACATTAGAATAATCGTGGTAATATTTAATTAATCACGACGCCCTTGTTCTTCCCTGTTCGTGATGACAAACACCTCAGTGCTAAAAGCTTGAAATAAAATAAATTCGATTTCACTCGAAAATCTAAAATTAATTCAAACAAATCTTCATTAACCGCGTCGAAAAAGATTTTTCAATTAGTTCAAAATAATGACAATACGCTTTATATAAATTAATTATCTATTCTATCATTTTTCTGGAATACGGAAATAATTTAACGACATTCAGGTTTCTCGAGTTCCCATTTACCTTGGTACATTTTTTTTTTTTTTCGCCTTCGTGGCGGGTGCTGAACCCGGGCAAGAGGAAAAATCTGTTCCGACGTCGTTGCATTTTCCCTCGCGACCCAAGGGTTAGATTTTTCCTGGGACGACTTGAAAAACGGCACTCCTTTACAACCCTCCGAACGACCCACGATTAACCAACGAGAGACCTGATGTCAAGAATCTCGCGTCACAGAGCGAACGAGGAACAGAGAGGGCTCGCGATTATGTTCGGGCGGTAGTTCAATGAAATTCCACGAAGCTCGAGCTCCCTTCTTCACGCTACGACGTAATGCTTACTTTTCCTGACGCTAGAAAGTAGCAAGTAGCTCGTCCGAGTGATAAGGTATCATTACGGAAATTTCTTCTCGCCCTGCGTGAAAAGACAAGCGAGAGAGTCGGACGTATAGAAAGCGCTACGAGGGCGAATTCACCCCAGCGAAGCGGTATTGCACGATATTTCATTCCGGAGTATCTATCCACCCGCTATTCCCGTGTGAGCGGCTTCGAGCAATTTTGCTACGTTGAACGCGAGAAAACGCGAGGGAGATTCCGGCCGCGCGAGAGAAGAGAGAAAGCTGAAATGGAAAAGCGCGCAGAATTGAATCGCTTAATCATCTTCAATATTCTTTGCTTCATCGCCTCGAAGAACAAGAACGAGATAATGAATAAGACCTTCAATTCGACGATTCATATTAGCCAACCTATTTCTAATTTCTGGACACTCATACAAAAAAATAAGCTTTATAATTTAATGAAGATGAAGATCGCGTAATAACGGCTGACATTGGAGACGATTGGACTGCGGTCATCGTTTCCAGTTTCCGAAAGCTCAGCAGCATGAATCCACTTGAGCGCAAAAGCTCGTCACGTCTTGGAAATATTTGTTCGTGCAGTGTATGAGAGGAGTCATGGCGAAGAGTAGAATAGTGCAAGATAGATATAGAAGTGGTTTGCGGTGGGCGAAGATAGCACGGAGTACGGTCAGCCGCGATATCACGAGTTGAAGATAGTTTAACACTTCAGTAGTCGTCGACGTCGTTCCGGTCGGCTCGATATTGGAGAATAGTTACAATTACCTGTCGTTATAGGGTTTGGATTTCGCTCTCCGCCTCACGATTCTACAAGCTTCAGTACATATCGTGCGAATCGAGGGTATAGCTGAGCCCTCAGTGAATCGTCGGAAACCAAGAGAGGCGATATTCTCGCGAGTATTAGAGTTTCAATGGTTGGAGAAATTGGAGAAACTGCGGAGTGCGAAAGCAACGAGGATAGTATAGATAGCTCTTGTTTGTGCACGAACGGTAGTTACTATTTGAAGTAAGGCTTCGGGCTGCAGTGGAAACGAAAAGTGTGAAATTCATTCGAACAAAAGATCCAAATAATTGGAACGTTGAGAATACAGCGATATAAAAGTCAAATAAAATTATATAAAAAATCTGAGAATGTGTCACTAAAGTGCGCGAAGGATACAATAAATCTCGTACTTGCCAGAGTTTTACTGTGACCTGCAAAACGAAAACCCATGCGCACCTGTTAGCCACAGATCGTCATATTGAAATCCAAAAAGTCCTAATCAATGATTTAACAATGTGAAATATCTGCTCCCCTATATAAATACCCCGAATGAATGACCTGCAAAAAAGAACGAGACTCTGACTTTGAATAACCAACCGTTGAAGAAAATAAAAGTATACCCCGCGCCAACCTCATTTTTTACGCACACGTTAAAGAGTTACATAGTAACCCTTCAACGCAAAGTAAATTTGAATTACAACAAAATTTTAAGCATTAAATAATCAGAACACGTGAAATAATGATGGAGGCGAAAAATGCATTAACGCGACATTACGGTTCGGCGAACAATACTGGTTTGCCCGTTGCCGTAGGTCGTGCACAATACACATGCAAACTGCGATCCTGCTGACGACTCGGTAGAACTGTATGGCACCTGTATCACACCGGCACAATCGGGTGCAAAACGGGAAAATCACTGAATATTTTTTTTTATTTCACACAAAATCTTATAATAATGGAGACAAATAAAAAAAAACCCATTGCAAATTCAATTTGCGTTTTTTCCACAAATTCTAAATACATTTTCTTTCATTTCATATAAATTTTTATGCAGTTTCATCGTAATTTTTAAAAGCTTTATCTGAGCTTAAAAAAAATGTCACCACAAGCTTTTAATCTGTGTAATCCTGATGTTTTGCAAGAGTCACGATAAACCGCTAGCAGTGGAACGCCAATTTTTTTTAAAGACAATAGTCGTTGTTATATAGAATTATGTTTCTTCTTATACTTGGCAAATATCATTTCATTTATTGTTTGAAATTATTTGAATAAACAGAATTTTTAAGTACTTGGAGTACCTTTTTTTTTCTTGACAAAACTTTATGGGAAATGCAAAATTCATTACAAGAGGGATGATGACATTTGAAATTGAAGATGGATTCTTGGTAAAATTCATCGTACTATGGCGATGTAGAAGATGGAATTTTGAGTTTTTGGAAGCTCCGCGAACAAAAGCAGTGTACACTGTACACATTGTGAAAATGTATGAGAGACCGTGCAAGTTTAACTTCGTGAAGCTAGACTTCGAATCCAGCCTTCGGTAAGGTAAGCCGAGTTCTAATTACGGCCATAAATCATACGAGCAACTGCGCTGCGGAAACTAGTTTTGAATTAGTCAGGCGAACGGTCGACCCGAGGATGTGATACGCACTTCATGGGTTTTTGCGCGATAAGTGCAAAGGTTTCGCAGGGCCGCAATACTCTCGTAACGAAACAGGAAATGGCTGAAACCTGTGTAAACTTGATGATAATAGTTCGAGCGTTATTTCCTGCTCGACTATGCGGAAGAGCGCGCAAAACGTTTGTACACGAGCTGAAACTTTCCTGTTTCAGTTGTATCAATTTATCGTTACGATGGTTTCGAGTGACGGCTGTACAGCTTACCGATAACATAAAGATGATATTATAGATTAGCTATCGTAACATAAATAAAAACAAATAAAAAAAGGAGCCATTTGATCGAAGGAAATGAGATCCAAATGCAAAATTAACAAGAGTTCGTATTGTGTACAAGAAAGCAATACGGTAAACACGAAGAAACACGATAAACACGAAATGGAAAAGAGAATCGCAATCAGAGGTACAAAAGTCAAGGCGGAAGCGTACTGTGGGCGACATACACTCGTTTGCACGTTTTCCATCTTCTACCCTTTGGACTACGTTAACCCAGGCACCAGTACAGTTTTATGACATCTCAATTCCGTCGTGACGACTCAAGGAGAGAGAAGGGAGAGAGGGTGGGATGAGAGGGAGTAAGAAAAAAATAAACCTTTGGTGTATACCTGATCCACCAACTCCTCACGTTCTTCCATTCTGACTACACAAAACCGAGAAAAGCACTTTCTCACAAAGAGGTAGATAGATAAAGAGAAAAGGAACGCAAAGTAGTCACAGTTTTCCTGATGCTCCTTTTCTCCCACGTACAGCTCACAAGCAATAAACTCCTCCTCGGTATAGAATACATTACATTCCTTTAGGCATTTCTCTTACGCATGTTCTTCTTTATTCCATCTACTTTCCTTTCCTTGCCCCTTTCCTCACATAATTTATGCCTTAATTAACGCCCTTGTAACGTCCTGTTGCGCTCCAAGTTGAACTTTGAGAGAAACATACTTTCGTCTTGGAAGTTTGGACGCAAGTGGTTTCAAAATCGATGTCGTGTCATCAGACTACGTCGTTGCTTAGGTACGTGCAGATCTTAGAGTTATGGCTTGGGGTTGGGTAGTTGGGAATCTTTTGACTTATCTGGCTCTCCGAATGCTCCTTCGTATGGAACACGGAGGCTCGTCGCGACGTCGTATGTCTCCCTTTAAGATGATATACAATATTCTCGTGCGTATACTAGTATTACGATCGTGTGGTAGGAAGCGTTGTAGGCTAAAGACGTCGGGGTTAGCCCTGGGAAGTTTGAATATGCTTGGCAGGGTACTTTATACAAACTGTTTGCCCACATCCGACGGGAGGCTAAAATGCCGGCGTTTATAAAGCTACTGATGTGTTCGAGAGCGAGCAAGCGAGGCAACTATCTTAAGCTACAGCTACTATGTAGGGCTTTGCTGTAGTATTATTAGGAGTTGGTATATTGCGAGAGAGTGTCTCACTGAAGCTGAGTAACAAGACGTCCCGTTGATTACAGCGGCGAAGTTTCATGAATGTCAACGCACTGCTAAGTAGATGCTGCTGTTTTGCGAAATGATATTTAGGTTATTTATAACTAATATTTATGAACTATGAACGAAAGTGCATCACAGCTTTTATATGTAGAACTTGCGTCAAAGCTTTAATTTCTCAAGAAGTTCTTAATCATTTATTTATAACATTGTAAATAAGTTTTGTTTTAAAACAACGACTGGAAAACGTTTAAAAATGTATAAATTTCTTTGTTTTTTTAACAATTCATTCTTAAAGTAATCCGTATTGCAATAAATTATTAACCGCTGAAGAAAAGTTAAATCACCAGACACTATCGGCTCAATGAATCATCGTAATACACGTTTGAAGATATTCTCAAATAGACATATCGATCTTTTAAAAATATCATCTAAATTTAATAACGATTTGCTGAGCCGTTTATGACATACAATAGCGGCTTTCTTGCGGTAAAACGGGATTGTGTTTCAAAGCCTCAAACAAGAACTCGAAGCTATGTATAGATTTGTTGAAACGAAAGAAGTAAAACATTATTCGTGACAAAGCTGAAGATCGTAATTTCTCCTCTCCATGTTGACCCTCGATTACTATCGGATAACTTATCGATGCCTACGACACTATCGATCGTCACCTCTGTCGTTGAACATCGAGAACGTTTCTTTGAGAATACTCCGTAACGGGAATGCGATAAACGTGAGAGGAAAAAAGAGAGATTATAAATCAGAGTAAAACGTCGCGTGGTCGTAGAGCTTTAAAACAGCTGCCGGCAGGGCACGATCCACCAAATCATTTCGATTTTATCGCATCATCCTGAGGAATATTTCACCCTCGTGGGTTGGGTGCAAAGGAGGATAGAGAGGCGAGCGAGAGAAGACAATAAGTTGGAGGGATGAAGACAAAGAGAAAGAAAGATGAGAGCGACTTGTATAAAGCTCGGGAGAGCCTCGTACCGGTTGTCTTTTATCGCACCAAATCCGGATTCACGTACGAGTCTCATCCTCATATTCCTCTTTCTTCGCTTGCCTCCTCTCCCTCGATCATACAATCCTTGTCGTTGGTGGATGCTGGTCCGTGTTTACCTCTTGCCATACGAAGTAGAAAGAAGGAAGAACCGAGCCACGAACCAGCTAAATTTTAGTATTAAAAAAAAATCAAGAAAACGTACCAAAAGCTTTTTCTATGAAAATTGGATGCCACAGGCGTGCGCGTGCATATCTGCACTGTATCCACTCGCCCATACCGAACGGAACTTCGACTGAACACAGTACGTAACATCCAAGGTTTATCCAACGAGTTTGCGGAAACGAAAGCGGGCCTGATATGCTCAACGTATGGTTGTTGAATATAGGAAAAGGGGAAGAGAACGGGTTATGCCCGATACTCGGCTCGCTTCACCTCGACATCAGCAGTAGAAGCGCGAGCGTTGTCGCAGGATGCGCCATAAGCGTCGATATTCAGTCGGTTGGTAAGCTGTGCCACTGCTGGTGGCGTTGCTTCTGATGCCTTTAGAAGGAAGGACAAGGTCGGAAGGATATGCTGCGCAGCAGCTAGAAGCATCCATACAGCAACGGCAAAAGCAGAAGCAGAGGCAGAAGCACAGAGAGAGAGGCATCTGAGCTTGCAAGCTGCAACTTTTCCCATCAGCATTGCGCGTCCCTCTGCTTGATCCAGGAGAGGGTGGGTTACCTTGTTATGCGAAGCTCGAAGCATGTAACGCCAGATGCCACATATTGGTCCACCAATACCACCACCACAATCTGACCCACCTCCCTTTGGCCGATCGCCTTAGCTCGGTGCTCACTACCCTCGATCTACCCTCACCAGCTTGTACAACTTGCAGGGCTGGAGGACTCGACGCTCGACGAAAGGGTACTAGACATGCAATGGACGTTTCTTCTCTTGACTCTTTTTTTTTCTGAGATTCGTACGAAATTCACCCTCTTCGAGGCACACACATCGTTTATTCCTCCCTATACCACACAAACCCCATCCTTGCCGCGTTCTATAACAAGCCAAGTTCGTTTTCCTACTCGTTTTTCTTGTCCACTAACCAGCACGGTTAACGAGAATCGAAAAAAAAAAAAAGGAAAATAATAAAAATAACAAATACACAGTTGGAGAAGTGTGGTTGGAATAAATACTCGTTTAGTTTTTTTTTGTTGTTTTCTTTCTCTCGGTTCACTTCTCTCTCCCTTCATTTCCCTGGTTACCCCCGCGTCCCTAAATAAATAATTGTCGGTACGGGACGATAAATCGTACAGCGGCGAGTTTGGTACCATAGGCTATGTGTGCGCGTCTCCTCGACTATTTCCGACCAAATTACGGCAATAAATTGCGTACAATCAGCACGCTGCAATTAATTGCTCTCAGGGCACACCAGCACGTCGTCGTTATTCATCCGACAATTGCGCACTGAAATTTTCTCGCACTTATACCAACGATATGGAGCTACTCGACGAGCGTTGTTCTGTTTGTTATACGTGTCTCTCAGACTATGTTCGATCGAACTCACTGTTTCTTAGGTCACGTGACTGTGAGGAAACAATATATGCTCAAGACGCATCTCGTTATCAAAGTTTATACTTATTATTGCATCACACTGTGAATGCGAGCGCTTTGGTCGCGTATGTATGCCGCACTCCGACACAATAATTATATTCCTTCCCCTGTAGACTCAGGAGTCTCCTTGGGATCCTGCGCGACTCCCAACAATTCCTGCACTCGAGAAGATTCTCTCGAGTGTACGTGAGTTCGATGTTGGGCACGTGCCAGCATGGCCCGCAACAACATCTTGCAAGTAACGATATCTAATATTTCCGTGCTGCATTCATCTTGCCACTGCTTCGGCGTCCAATCACCCCGTAGGCGACGTGACGCGATCTTGTTACCAACGATAGTTTCTTTTATTTGTTGCCCTCTGTCTTATTGACTCCTATAATTTCGCGCGCGATACAACTGTAAATTAACTACTCGAGCATTAAGATGCGTCGAGTTTAACGAGCTTTACGCGAGGTTGATGGACATTTTGTCTACGGCGTCTTTGGAAACATGCCGATCTATCATTTACTGGTACGATAGACTGGAGTAATTGAGTCACTTAACTAAGGATGGAACATGTTAAAGTTTGCTTGTCGTGAGGTAGCGCAGCAAGATAGAGTTGAAGCTATGAAGCAAACTATTGCGCTTGATGCCGTGGCAAACAGGACTGTAAGTTGGGTGGATCACTCAGCAGCACGGGACCACCGTTTGGCTGCTGGAATCGAGGAGAGAGAGGGAGGATCTAATAGAATCTTACCCTTCGCCTCATACCTTCGTCTTCCATCAGGGCCATCCACTCAGCCCCTCCTCACGTCGTCTATGTGCGTTTCTCTGTCGCGTATTCCCTTCTTCGATACAACCCTTACACATCCGGCGTCAAAGTCAAATGGGACAGAAACTCGTCCGATGCAGTTATCCAACAGACGATATACCGTAAGGAAGGGACACTGTTGTGTTATATACAGTGATACAACGTCGGGGAAACTCTAACCGCGCACAGCAGGCTGTTATATATCCACAGAGAAACGATGTTATATACTGTATATACTACTTTGCAGACCAGTGTATATTATTCCACCTTCCAACAGCGACGACGTGAGGCGTTAATTGCCCCACTCTCTCATCCAGTAATTACCTTACCCAATTACCTTATTACCCGAGTTATCCGCCTCATGAACGAGCAGAAACCGAGAACAATAAAAGTAATATTATTTTTCACGAAGTTTATAAAACATTATTATCGTCATACTGGGAACAATTGATAAATATTCGGTATTTTTTTTACGTTCCGTTTTTCACTTCGGTTAGCGGTGCTTTATTCATACTCTATGGTAGATAATTTGTAATGAATTCAGATCTTTCATTCAATAGCTAATTGGCGCGCAAAAATAATGCGACAAAATACCGACCGGGATAATTTGACGGTAGAAGGTTTTTCATAGTATATACATAAATAAATGGTCGATCCTGGTGCAGTTGAAATATATTTTTGTTTGGCAAATAATGTGGAAATGTTTGCATTGTAATTATGATGAATGGCGCCGTTACATTGAACATTGAATGCACTATCTCGATTGAACGCAGAAGCAATGGAACGCTTATGAATACTCGAAGAATTCGAAAGCCGAAGGCCAAGATAGAGACGAGATGGATCGACGTCGGCGGTAAAAGAAAGAATATAGGTATCGTCAGTCCAAACGAGAAGTTCGACGTCGATTGAAAGAGGTTCCAGGTGTGAGAACGGTATTGCATTCGCTGCCTGGAGGGATGCTGGTTGAGAGACAGACTCCAGGAATGAAACTGAGGAAGTAAATCCCGAGAATTTCTCTTCCAGAATGCCAACGATCCTGACGCGTAACCGGTCGCGTGCCTCAAGGCACAACCCGATGGCGCACCATCGCCCAACTCGGTAAACGTCATGGGTTCTCGTCGCTCTCTGCCTTCCAAAGATAGAGAACGCGGATCTTTATATCGCGCAAGCAAATAACGCATGGAAGAGAAAAAGGGAAGAGAAGAATAACCAGCGACGTCGAAAGAATCCCCGTCGTCTGTCTCCGTTAAAGTCTCCGTAAAGTCTAAACTTTGCCGCACAACGAGTGACGTTCTCAGACTCGTTTTCCTACCTCCTGTCGTCGTAAAAAGTTCTCGCGTGCATGCGAATTGTGCTCGACTTCCCAACGAAAAAGCCCTTCCGAGTGAACTTCTCCACTATCCATTTGCTAAATGCACGGAAATGCTAAACTTCCACGAAGAATCTCTTCAGTTTTCTTCGAACTCTACTGTAATTAGTAAACTGTATGGAATCCCATGATGCAATTAACGAGATTCTACTGATTTTCGTTAAATTCTACAAGTTACGTACCGCGTCCAATTGAGTAATAAATATTTTACAAATATGAAAATGAACGAAGCAACGCAATTCGATATGAAGCACGTGATTGCGAGAGAATAGGGCTTTCATTATTTGTAGGTATGTGCGTGAGAGCGACGAGGAGATGGAAGATGTCTCGGAGAGTTGGTAATTAATAGCGGCGCAATGAATTCTGTTTAAGGATTCTCCACTCTTCTCCTCTTCACCATAGATTTATTGCACTTTTGTTCAGCGACCACTCCTTCTCTCCTCGCGGCTTCCGCCAGAGAGAATCTACAAAGTTTCGGCGTAATTAAGGCTGAATGAAAACCTTTCGTTTCGCCAGAGTTGTGGGGGTTTTCTCATTGAGAAAGTTGTACTGACTTGAAGCGTTCTGAAGAGAAACGAGAAGCGGAATTCTCTTCTCCATTTTTCTTTCAGAAACCCTATCTGTATACCCCGTAGATTGATTCAACGAAAGATTTCCGGAGGGGGTTGGCTACCGCATTTATCGGTATAAATATCATCACTAATTAGAAACCAGACATTTAATTACTCTTACTGAAAGGACGACATTTCACAAATTCACACAATTCTGAGTTACGATGAAATCCAACTGAGAACATCCGAGACCAAAACTATTATTTATAAAGCGCGAAACAAAAGTAGTCGGCAGCCGAGAGACAGAGAAGAAGTTTCGGAGACGTGGGTTGAAGAAGCCGCCAGTCCGTCAGAGTCAAGGGACACTTGAGTGTAACACTCCGTGCGCGAATCGTGAAGCCTCTTTCAACCCTTCAAGAATGCATACACTCTAAAGACTATTCCTTTTTTCCACAATCTGTGAAACGCGATTGTCATGATTATTATTCTTTTTTCTGTCGAGTGGTATTCGAGGTTTTGTGCATTTGCATAATTGCGACCTTCTTCCACATCTATCGTCAACTTGAGGACCTTGAAAATATCTCCAGTCGTCGTCCTCGAAATTAAAGTGCGCTGGTGGCGTTTGTTCGATGGCGTAAATAATCAGAGGAATTAACTTACGAATTGACTAATACATTCCCGGATTATTATTTTTTTTTTGCCGAGGGCACAGGAAAAATGCGGAAAACCGGTACCGGAATAGGCGGCTATATTCTTCGGATTCCCCGCTGTATGCACCAAAGTATTTACTGAAGTGTAGACTTGAAGCTTTAGAAAAACTTCCGCTCAACGATTGATGCACCACCCAGTGCGCGGCTAAGCGGTCACCCATCCAAGTACTGGCCGCAAGCAATTTTGCTTGACTTCGGAGACCGCAAAAACGAGAACAACTCTGTGCAAGTCGCAGTTACAACTTTAATACAATGACGTATATCAATTTCCAGATGTTGAAAGGTTTTGAAGTGAATTTCGAATTTTCTAACAAGTTTCACGATAACTTTGAATTTCTAAACAACCTAAACTTGAACTTTGCATTTGTAGACAAATACGAAAACCGGATAAATACTGAATAAACAAATTCCGCGTGAATTTTCTTTTCGCAAACTCACGATTCGTTTTGAATTTGTAGGTAAACGTTAAGTGTATTTTGAATTTTTACGAAAAATTAATAATACTAACCTAACTTTTTAATGTTTTGCTTCAATTATCAATTAACGACGAAAAGGCGAGAACGAAAGGAGTATGACGCCGTCAGGTTCGGAGAGTTCCTGACGGCGACTCTCTGTCTTTCTGGTTTTCTCTTCGTCCCACACGACTATCCGAACAATTTGGTACCGTGTCTACCGGGTTCAGCTTCCACGTCTTTTGCGACAAACGCGCACCCGTGAGAATGGTGAACTCGGAAGCTGACCGCGACCGACCAGAGTCCGAGGACCGCACATCACGTAACCACGAATCGTCGTGAAATTAAATTCTTGCGCATATAAAGTCAAAGCGGTGAAACCTAAGAGTTTCGATCGGAATGGCTATTCGGAAATCTCTAGCGCATCGCCAGAATCCCAAAGATTCTTGTGGTTCGTTTCGCATAAAATAATTGCCGAAAAGATACGATGAGATCACAAAGATATTTTATACACCTAAATCGCACGAGAATTTTTTTAATGAAAACTAAGTAATCATTGATTAAGATTTTCCTGATTGGCAGGAAGTGCACCTCTATACATACATCTACGATAGACATCGCGCAGCGCAATTGTTCGCGATCGTAAGTGCTCCAATAGTTTGCTCACGCTCGCAGAGAGAATTTTTTATCGAGTAAGGAAGAGCAATTCGGGTCACTCGAGATCCTTCGGTCGGTGGTTCAGTCTGGGTGAATGCTTTCAACGCTACACACCGTGAACACACACTGACCTCGTTCCTTCGTCCGGTAAGTTCGCGTCCGGGCTGCTGCAGCACAGGAAGAACCGTACATCGGATTTATATATATGTATATATATGTATACACACAAGTATATAGTCGATAGTTCCGCTGGCCGGAGAAGGAGAGACGAAAAAGTCTAGGAAGCAAGAATGACGAGGAAAGAAAAGAAAAAAAAAAAAAAAAAAACTTGTGCTGGTCACGTACGGTCAAGGGTGGCTACGAGGTCCGAATACTCGAGACTCGGAAACGTGAAGGCGTTTACAGACAGTGTGTGCCTTGATTTTTCGATATCTATCAGTTATTCTGTTTCACTCGACATCGACTACCCCAATCCTCTCTTACAATCTTCACCGTAATAGAATAGAATTCTTCATATCGCTTTTCATCGAATCATTCGAACGTTTATTCTTTTCTCAAAGATCACAAAGAAATTTTTTTACCTCGTATATAAAATCTTTCGGTATCGCGTCGGAAAAGGAAGGAAAAGTGAACAAAAATCATATCTCGCGTTGTTAACTTAAAAGTCGTGAATCGTGGAACATCGTAAAAAAAACGTTGGTGGATCGGGGGCCGACGGGGGGAAAAAGAGCTTTCGTTGGATTACGACGATTGAAATTTTTTTTCTCTTTTTTTTCCCTCCAAACGTTTATCATACGTACCCTACGTTACGTACTCACATATTCGATCTATACTTTTGAAGCTTATAGACTCCTTCGCGATCGGTTTCGATGCTCGCCAGCTTGCGAATCGAGGAAATACTCACTCGAAAATAGTCGCAGGGATAGTAGAGAGATCGAAGAATCGCTATTGGAGAGGGAGAGTCTGGTTCGCGAGCGCGTATAGCCAAAGGAAGCGCGCGGAGCTTCGACGATGTAAAAGTTTTGGTCCACGGGCCAGAATATTTCTACGAGTTCTCGTGTGATCAAAGTTCAAAGCTTTCACCGCATCTTCGAACTGCAGTGAATCGAATATGTACAGAGTCTAGTAGCGGTATTCCTATGGGCAGAAGGAACGTCTTGCCCTCTGTACTTTTCGAACGATTTGCTGAATTTACAGAGAGTTGTTAAGAAGAATTATGCTAAAGGAAAAAGCTTTTTCCATTGGCCACAAGCAAATAAATTCTCCCGAACGTTTCAATTCGATCGAAAAATATGTGTACGAAATATAAATTTTCGTATTATTTAGATAAAGAAAAAAATCCGATACATCGGACAATAAACGTGCGAAGGAATACGAGTCGCGCGCAAATTTATCAGATTTCTTAAATCATTTCCAAATGGCGAAGTTTCTGTATACTTTGAGCTTAAAGTGGCGGAAGAAATTTGTGCTGTGGGTGTTCGATTGAAAGCTCCGAGAATGGCGAACGAGAGGAACGCCAGAAGCCTTTTTCTTGAAAAATCCGATACGTCATTCGATACACCTGCTGTCGAAGAGGCGAAACACCCGGTTGCCCCGGCAGGGACGTGAATTCCCATCGAAGAATAAGCTTTACTCCCTTTTCCCGTCCGTTCGCTCGCTACTTTTCGATCGTGTTTTCTCGAAACAGCTTGCAAGCGCACACATGGATTGTTGGCTATTTTTCGAAGCTTATCGCGTATACTACACTATACATCAGTATGCACCGCTGGTAGACACCTGTATAAAAATAAACATTCAAGCTGTTTCGCGCTAAAATTCACAAAAACAGATAACTCGATATAACTGATAAGATCCAAAGATAGTAATAGATAGTAAAAGGCTAAGAATTAGAATCTGCTTTCCAAAGAAAAGCCAACGCTCGAAGGCATTCACGCTAAAATGATAAAAACGATTATTTGTGCTCCTCCCGTGTACGCTACAGATAATAATTCCTTTCGAATCATGTGGCACGATAATTTGCCAAAGTCGTTGTAACGATTCAGAGTGAAACTATGAGAAGTAACAAGTTGAAGATTGCTAAGCAGCGAAACGATTTCGCACTGTATTGATCGCGTTTGCGACTCGACGAGTTCGTTTAACGAGGCAATACCAGACTTCGGTACCCAAGAGAAACGTGACAACGCTCTCGTATAGTAATTGTGCGTATGTATTAGTAGCCTCGTATACCAGTTAAGTATATATAAACACAGTGCGTTCCCGGTAGCAGATAAGAGGACGAGGTAAAGCCGCAAGAATATGAAGCGTCGAAGGGTATAGAGAGACCCTGGGAACGTAACGTTTTAGACAGGGCAAAGAGCTTGCAAGCCGGAAGTGCCTCGGGATGGTTGCGTCTCTTGCGCCGGTGGAACACGCTCGTTACGCAGTACTTAGGCTTCCACTGAGAGTTGCCGGTTGATGCTCAGAATTCCTTCATCATATGTTCAAGGGAGGTCTCTCGTCGGCTCAGCGTAGCATGTAGGTACGGGACGGAGCAATTATGAATATACCGCAAATAAATTGCCTCTTGAATTGAGAGGAAACGAAATAATAAAATGTCAGCGCACAGCGACGAGGGGGAATCTAATAAAGTGGTACCCAAAAAGATAATGCAAAAAAAAAACCTAATTGAAAAATTTTTTTTTTTAATTTAAATAAATTATATATACAACAATGGAATAATGAAATTTTTTACTAATTAATAAGCATTCATACCGATGGTATAAATTTTGTTAAATTATAACTATAATTAAAGAGAATTATATTTGAATACCGGGTTCCATATTTTTCAAAATTAAAAAATTCCGGTATTTGCATGTAAAAATTTACGAGCGACAGGTCAAAGAGATTGTATGATTGAATGCTCTCATTCATTAACCTATACCTATAGATCAATCGATTGATGTGGAACGATCAAGTTTGATCGAAATTGCACTCCGCTTCATGCACGATCTCTTTCATGCAATCCTTTTACCAATGGGTGTTTTAGATTCCAACGTGAATTTACTAACCTTGCGCGAGCACCGAGGTCCAGAAAGCAAAGACACTAAAGACTTTTTTATCAGTCTCTGGAGCTCTCTAAGCATAGAGCTGTGCAATCCTCCGCTTTAGGCTGAAAGACCCTCGTTACGAACTACTTAGAACCACGAAGGCGTAAAGGGCTTCGTACTATTTCATCTACAACCCTTTTCACAAGGGCTCGACGAGACTTTCCCGCGGAAACTCCCATCGCGCATATTAAAGAGCAATTAAAAGTCCACTAATTCAGTTTTTCACTTTACTTTTGGTAGTAAGGAAAGATATCCGATGAAAGGAGATCCTTCGTCCACCGCGGGAGGTGAATTAAAAGAAAAACTTTTCTTGTAAACGAATTTAAGAGTCTCGCCTTCTCTCTCTCTCACGACTGTCTCATACATTTTTTTTTCTATACACTATTATATCTACGATCACCGTTTATTCTCGTACGAGAAATGGGACGAGTAAAATTCACCGTCAACCGTATACCTTCGAAGTAAAAATCTTGGCATATCTTTTTTCGCATAATTTTCCGTTATGGTTAAATAAAAAAAAACTGTGCAACGGGAGAGTCTAGAGAAAGAGAAAGAGTGAGAAAGCTCGCGACGTTCTTTTAGACGAGGTCGGCGCGGCTGTTTTCTCTCTCGTTTATTTTTTCGCGAAAGAGGAAGTAAGATAGCGCGAAGGAGAAAGCGCGAGAGTAACGATAACGGGGCAACAAGTGCTTTTAGTATCCGGTGCGGTGTGCTCCGCCTCTTTGCAGCAAACGAAAGGAGCGAGGATGGAAGAGATATCCCTCGTCTTGTAGCTCCTACCCCTCTAAATACACATACAAACTGTACACATACGCGACCACTCACAGTCGAAAAGATCGCCATAGAAGTAAGCACAGACGTATTTTCACGAGAAATAACCTCGTTTCATGGTGCCTCCTCGAGTTCTTTTACCGTTATACCCCACTCTTGGCGTGCAACAATATTTCACCGATTCCGAATGAATTTTTTAACTCATCCAAAATGTACGCCGCGCCCGACGACGAATCTTTTCTACTGTATCTTTCTTTCGTTTCTCTATCTTTCCGTTTCATCGAGTGTAACAACCTTTCAAGCTCTGTTCCGCGATGTTGACACATTTAAGGATCCAATTTTCCCCTCGGGTATTTGCGATGCTTGCGAAACTGTGTAACCCGGTAGCTGAAGATTAAGCCGGCATACAATCTCCTATACGCAAGACGTACCAGCCTTTGCGATTGTGTATCAAACCGGTGAATAGCTCGGAGATGACATTCTCTTACCGTTGCAATCGCGCCAAAGGATGTTGTAGTTGCACACAAGATGAGACCAATTGAGAGAACCCACACCGATGTTGTATTGTATTTTGACCCGTCCCCGGGCTCGTCGTCTCGTTGCACGCCTCGCCGACAACCACCAACGGCGTTTCTCTCCTGTATCCGGTAATCCAATGCACTGCGGTTATCCCCGAGACTGTCGACCAGCCTGTGACTATCCTATCCCCAAGAGAATCGGGATTACTCCCCTAATCCGTTCACGGAACATACCGTGAGAGATCGCTTAAGCTCATTGCTCCGACCTCTGTCCCGTCTCAAGTGTCCTTACGAGCGTGTAAGTTCGATTCAGATACTTGCGATATACTCGCTTTTTGGACCAAACTTCGGTCCCGATTAAGACAAATTATATTTTATCCTTCAAGTACCTTTCCACGCGGTACCTGCTTTCTTATCGAATCATTAAACTTTTTTGTAGACACTATTCGAAACTGCGAAACTATTTATAAAATAAACAAAATGACCTTTTAAAATCTGAAAAATAAAAATTAGACTTTTATTGAAAGAAACATATTATTTTCATAAATTTTAGATAATTTGCAAAGTTACGTTATTATTTTATTTAAATAGACTGTTATACAAGATATCGCCTAATTCAAGAAAAAAAATAACTCACCCTTTTGGTTATATCAAGATAATGCTTCTTAGGGATGATTTCATAAATTGTTTTAAGGTATAACGTTATTAAGGTAATTAAGAAAAAAAAAAAAACCGAAAATTGCTTGAAAGTATTGCCGCGCGTAATCGCGGCTCTTGGTCTCCGCCCGCCTGTGATAACCTCTCACTTCCTTACTTCTTTGTTTTCGAAACAGTAGGGCCAATAGTTTATTTTTTTCTACGGTGGAAAGATTCGTTTTTGCGAGAACGAGACTTGCCGACGCCGAGCGTCTCTGCTTTCTGTTACAGCGTTAAAACTGACATGGGCGCCGAGGGAGCGGTCTCGAGGCTCTATATCGCAAACGCCAACAAGAAAGACAGCGGCAACTACAGCTGTGCACTGGCCGAAGTTGCCGCGACCACTGTCTCCGTTCACGTACTTAACGGTAAGTGTTTCTCGTTGTATATATGTATAGCGTCTGGATATACTTCAGCAACATCGTGAAATCTTTCATTGTGCGTCACCAAGAGCGAGCGCTAGATATAACGACAGTATACAGAGTTTATTATTCCACGAACGTATCTTAACTGTTCGTTGGGCATAATGTCGCTCGAGATGCGCCCTAATCTTTAGGGGGGATTTGTATTGAAAAAAAAAAAAAAAAAAAAAAATTGATAATAAACCGGTGTAATCATCGTAGCGAAGTATCGGAGCTCCGCGTAATCTTTGACAATTCTTGCGTGCATCAAGATGCATCCTACCGTGAAAAGGATAAAAGATTATTATATTTTGTAATGTTGCAAGATAGAGATAGGTTGACGATGTCAACAACGAATGAAAGCTATAAAAATCCTCTTCTCGCGAAACGTTGCATATAGATTTCTCTTCGACGTTGATGTCTTTTAGTTCGTTCGCGTTTACGAGGAGAAGGTGAACTGAAGCGAGGGAAGAAAGGTCGCTCTTGCGGTATGAAGGGGAGATTTGAGGCGCCGCTGAGCTTCGCTTCTGGTCAAGGACTCTATAAAAACGCGCTCTAAAAGCTCGAGGTAGTGTCTCGACCAGATAAAGGTGTTTATAGGCTGTCGACTGCCGGAGGCTCAGACGAGAGCTATGCTCCTGGCTGAGCTGCTCGCAGCAGCTTCGGATCTGCTCTTCTCTTTTTTACGCCATCTAGAAAACGCTCGAACCCACTGAACCCACTCGCCGAGACGATGCCTTGCGTCTCGGCGGGCCATAATTTTTTGTTCTTAAGAATCTTTCTTTAGCCTCGAGGTGGCGACGATAATTGATTCTCTCGTCCGACCATTCATCGACTTCGACGATGCCTTACTTCTATTATTTCCTCATCATTCTCAGCTCTCGTTCGAACTCTCGTCCCCGCCTAACAGTCTAAATAATCGGAGGGGCTTGTGAGAAGAAAGACGAGATGGGAATAGTCGATAACTACTGGCGATGACGGCTTCTTTTAAAGCTCTTTCCGCTCTAGTTTACTGAGCGGTGTTAAATAGGATCTTCATCGATTCTAATTGCTTACACCTTTTCCAGCTAAGGCCCAAATTTTCTTACGTAGAATTGTTCTTAAGATCGAACTTGTTTTTGTCCATCACACCAGTATCATCAGGATGTATGTCTGTCCTTAAGATCGAACTTGAGATCAATCTTAATGTCAAATGCAAGTTCGACGCACAATCCATATTTGTAGGTTCTGCGTATGCGGTTGTTGATCGATGTTTGGAAGTACCAAAAAAACGCAAAATTTATCATTCGTTGCATCGAGATACAATCCGACGTAATTTTATGACACGCGGTGAAATTTCAAAACCATTTATTCGAAGCATTACAGGGCGTTTTTTGCAACTTTTTTCATAGAAATGTAAAGTTTGCAAACATTGTGTTGCACCCCATATTTCCATGTACTTTATCACGTCGAAAATGAATGAATTCAACAGCAGTGTTAAACTTAATCCAAGCGGTGCATCCGTAATTGTGATAAAATTTTTAAAAATTCTCATGTTTCTGATGTAAGCAAAGTTCCGTATGAATAACTTCCAGCAACTGGAATTCTACTCAACTGAAGGTTCAGATTTATGCAAGACACCTGGTGGTTCCAAACTTCGCAGAGAAAAGAAATACGCGTTGCCGCTGGTGTTGAAATAAATTTCCAAAATCGGGACGCATATAAAACACTTAAGTAAAACGCAATTTTCTCTGTAATGTTTTTCTCATTGCCGTGTTATCCTCGTACAGTTGCTAATATGCAGAGAACGTTATTAGTACTTCGGCAGAGTACATGTGAATTCCTCGCTATGCTACACCTATTCATACGTTGCGGGAGTAACCCCTGTACAACGAGACCACACGAATTGCCCAATCTCTCCTACTAGCTTTAGGCACTTCGCATTCACGGGAACGCTAGACCTGGTGGAAGAGAAGAGCGGAGACCAGTGGTCCAAGAGAGAAACACATGAGAGCGTTATCCACCCGACAGACAAACCAGCATCGCGCTTCTCGCAGCTGCGCTTAATTACAATTAACATGCCCGGACCGTCCCGCACATTTCGTTCCAAGCGCGTACATTGGTCACGACCGCTGCGTGCCCGCACGTTCGAGACTTCCCTGACCCTACTGCTGCTCCTGCTGCTGTTAGACCCTGCCGCTTCTGCTACTACTGGATGTGCGGACGAACAATCGAGGCGTTTCTGTAATTGCGAGCTTTGCGTTCGCTAACGAGCTTCCAGCAACAGAGAGAACGTTTCACGATCTTCTGCTACAATGTATTCACATCCCTCCATGGACGCTCGCAAGTTTGAACGCTCACGTTCCGTTTAGTCTAACGTCATCTTCAAACGGATTTTGTATCGCGCCACTCATAAGGCCGTCCTACTTGGTGCACCGTATTCGAGCTTTTGAGGTGAAATACAGCTCTTCGTATTCCGGAGACGCGTGACCGCATATTTACCTCTCATCGCTCGAGTTGAACGTATTTTCTGAAAAATATTCCAACACTGGGGAAAATCCAGATGATCCTTCTCCCCACCTTGCCTGCGCAGTAAGCGTTTCAACACATCCCCGGTATCCGTAAAACTTTCGTATTTCACGTAAATCGTTCCGCGGCTATGGGTGATAAGTCAACTTTTCCACTATATCGTGACGCCAGCAAGCATTATGGAATTTCGCTAAACGCGGGATCTCCAGTTGTGCAGGAATATCACAAGTTTCAGCGAAGAGCTCAACTAGTTTTGCTCATAGCATGAAAATGATAGAAGTAGTGAACGACGGTTAGAGAGAAATACTGACGAGGTGCGCGTGACTTTTGCCGCCGGTTGAGATGCGAAAGTGCCGGTACAGGATGATATTCACATGCTACGGGGATGCTACGGGAGAAGGATAAACCGTTTTTTGCATTTGTTTATTTTTAACCCCCGATTGCGCCTAAAGCAAAAATACTCAAGTTATGCGTTTCAGTACAATCAGCTGATTAGCTGATTTTTGTTACGCCATATATTCTTGATAACGAAAAAAACGGCGTAATGGAATTTAAGACATCTATACTTGGATCGGTGACGAATAACTTCTCCAATAAAAAAAAAAAATATATATATTGCAGTCCGGGAAACACCTATGAATTCTTTAATTGGCGTTCACCAACCGCACCACTTTTCAGTCCGAAATAAAAATAATTTTACGAAAATTAAAAAGCTCCCGACCGAAAAATTAGTATAATGAAAAAGTTGTGTTAGTAAACTAAGTGAATTAACAAACTGTTATTCTCAAGTTATTGTCGGGAGATTTTCACACCTTTAGCTTTAACGTTTGAAAGGAAACGCCTTGATTCTA
This sequence comes from Buathra laborator, assembly GCA_934046635.1. Classification (NCBI taxonomy): domain Eukaryota; kingdom Metazoa; phylum Arthropoda; class Insecta; order Hymenoptera; family Ichneumonidae; genus Buathra; species Buathra laborator. The sequence continues at coordinate 19,299,589 of OW203892.1, forward strand.
TACCAGTCCCGATATAACTGTAGTGAAGGGTGTAAGTTACCGTGTGAAAAGCGATGAGTATGCGAGGGTGGTAAGGTGTAGAGTTAGAGAGAGCCCCGGACAGCGAGAGAGTTATAACGTCGTGTGTTATACGCGTGTACTACCGGTAACGTAGTACCAAGGTACTCGCGAGGACTGCCGTAATGCTCTCCAAGTAATACGAGTTTGCTTGACAAGTAGTCGAAGCTCGAGTCCCGAATACTAAAGCAGTTTCTCGTCCAACGGGTATACGTAGTTCGGTGCATTCGAGATGTATAGCGTTATCTAAGAAAACAGTAGGAGTTTATACCGATACATTGCCGAAATTCCGCTGCTTCTTGGGTGCAGAAACGAAGACCATGAGGAAAAGAGGAGACGTCGGCGTTATTTCACCGGTTGGGACCGGCAACTGACTTACCTACCCAGTAAAAGCTCCGAAAGCCTGAACTCACCCCATTATTTTGCCTTTCTCTCGCGAAAGTGGAGAGCTTTACTGGCGACAATCTCGTTACTCGTTTGTCTTCCAATCTTCCATTCGTTCTTCGTCCGTCGAATTTCGCTACAAGCTCAATTTTCGTTCGCAAACAATGAGCCGAAAAGTGTTCTTTTTTTTTAAATGCCGTATATTTTTTCTAAGTATCTTCCGCGCAGTTTTGTCTTTCAATTTTCCTTAAATTAATTGTAGTTTCATACATTTTGTTGGAAAAATCCTCTAGTAGAACGAAAGGGTAAGAGGAGTGATGAAGAGTCTCGGGAAGCATAGCAGCGCTCCAAGTACCACCGTACGTCCGTATGGTCTCCAACGGGTCTCTCCGCTGGCACATTTCTTTTTGCAATTAACGTACATTACTCGCTGCGATATGCCGCAGTTATTAATTAGATGCGACCCGAGAAAGGAGCAGAGCGCATTACTCGGTACTATCTCTGGTGCGACCCAAGCCCCGAGGGACAAGAACGGGAGAAAGAGAAGAAAGACGGATATAGAGCCCCTTGGGCGATGTCTTCCACATCCACTTACCCTTTCCAAGCATCGTGGACTCTCAGCTGCGTTTCCTTTCCTCTTGGCCTGTACTCCCACTAACCAGCATCTTCCTTACCCCCACCCTGTACTCGCCTCTTCGTTCTCGTCCTTCTTTCTACTTTTTTTTTACTTGCTCGTCGTTTTACCGGAGTCAGTGAAAAATTATCGCCCAGTATTTCCCACCAGGGCCCATGTACTATATACCGAAACGTTGCCAGACGTAGCGAGATTCCAACGAAGATTTCACGTCTTCTTCCATCTGTTGGTGACTATTTTTTCTTTTGTTCTCTCTCGCAACTTACTCTCACATTTCGAAAGTTCGATCGTCCTTATTCGGCGTTCACCGCGGTCATCCAATATTTTGTCTCCGTTACGTTTCATCTTACAAGTCCGTAGCCAATTATCAGGGCGCCCTGAAAATACTACGTCATCAAGATTCAACCATATATCACTTCGTCACATTCGGTAAGCAAGGACTTTCGGTCGTTATTAAGGATCAAAATAACATATCCTCTGCAAAGACATGACTCGAAGTACCATAGAAAATGAAGGGTGTCGGAAGAATGGTAAAGCAAGGGGTGAAATGAAGAGACCGACTATCGTCTTCGTTTCTCGAAAATGAGTAGTTCTTGGCCCAGTTAACGCCTCCGACAAGGAGACAAACCAGTGGTCTACGAGATAGGGGAATTGGAAGAGAGTGAGTGAGAGAGAGTAGTCTACTACTTGGCCGGGGTGCCCTCGGGTAGCTAGGAAACTCTGGGTTAGGGAGGTTATTTCGCGGGGTGTCACGCCCGGCCCATTAATAACCCTGGCCTCAAGCTCCTCTCTGCTGCTACCTCTTGCCTACCCTTTCCTACCTAACCAAGCTGGGACCATCCTATCTTCCTTCCTTCCTACCTCTATGTTTCGCTCCCTTGCTCTTCCGTGGCACCTGAACTACTACCAGCAGCGGTACAGCAAGCACCAAACGCAGAAGCAGTTCCTCTGCTCGTCGCCCACTCCGTCTTGCTTTGTGTATGCGTCCCTCTATCTATCTTTCGTTGTATGAGACACGGTCCGTATATGTTTGGCCTACGCGGACACTCCGAGAGAAGCATATAGGAAGGGAAGGAAACAGGAGAGGTAGAAGATGAGGCTTTCTACGAAGCTCACCTAACCCGCTCGTACTACAAGCGTGAGGAGTTTGCAAAGCTCTCCTCGCGAGACGTAGTTAACAGAGGAGGCGGCCGTTTCACCCGCGCGCCTGCTTCTGTGCAGCCATGTATAATACACAGAAGGAATCTCCCAAGGGTGCTTGACAGCTCAATTTGCATACGGTCTTTTTTGCACGTGACCCGACAGCGGAAACCAGCTGTGGTTGGAGTAGCCAACCATCGTGGCTTCCCCGGGGCTATACACTCGGAAGCTATTCTCTCTCCCTCTCTATCCGTGTTCTCTACCAATATCGTGCGAATTAACGTTCGGTCGAATATACCTGCGTTGAAGAAAACTGGAGTAGTTCAGACATGATCAGAATTTTCAATATATGAACTTCGAACTCTGATAATATGAGAGATAGCAGTCGGGGACTGGATTTCTTATGGACTTTTATTACTGTAAGATTATATTATGTTTTTTACAATCTATCAATAAATGTGAACCTCTCGAGGGTAAAGAAATATTGCATTATACGAATGAAAAATTCAAGTTTTATCGAGAAAAGAAAATGTTCTTCTCGGGTAAGTGGTTTACGGGATAAAGAAAAGTATTACATTTTTTTTTTTAATTCCGATACAAAAAGTAGTAATACAAAAATTCTACTAACAATAAACAGCGAAATAACAAATAATTATTCGTGTATTATAATCGGGGGATACCCACCCGGCATGACGAATAATGATGTGAATCCATGACATGAATACAATTTCTTTATTACACTTTCCTTCTCAAGAATTTTTTAATTATCAGATTAGATAATAAATGGTTTTTTTTTGCTGTGACTATTAGGGGATCAAGTATTCGACGCAACGAAGCCTTAAACGAGTTTGTATGAAAAAATAAGAGGGTCTAACAGATTTCGGGGGGCTGACATTTTTTTCGATCATTATGAGATTGTCGAGACGTGGGTGGCTATACATGGTATAGCGCGTTGTCGCGGGATCTACGCGTTCATGATGGCACAGAACTTGCGACGCAGAGGCTGAACTCCATTTGGCTTCCCGCAGTCTGTTCAATGTCGTGGAAAGATTTTCATCGGCGTTGACCCGACTCCTGCCAGGGAAGGCGGCTTCGCTTGAGTTGCATCGCAGGTCGACTACTCCCCGATAGCCTACGTACGTTCGGTACCGGGGTGGGAAATCAGGAACTCGGCAGCAATCCTCCCTGTTCCGGAATCATCCCTCCTCCCGGCCGTTCCCGTTCGGCAAAAGTTGACCGGTATCACTGGCAATAAACAATCGTAATCGCGGCGGGCTCATTGGCCACGCGCCAGCCTCATCTCGGTGCAACGTGCACACCAGCAGCCCCAACGATCCGGGTAGCCCACCATTCACCAGCAACTCCACTCGCAAACTCCCTTCACCTTCTACGACCCTTCTACAACTCTCCGTGTCTAGTTCCTCTTTCGAAGTACATATAACGCCGAAACAGAACTCATCACAGCGGGAGCGAGAAACACCAGATACAGATCTCATTGTTCTTATTTCTATTTCCTTGCGCTCAACAATAGATTTAATGACTCATAACACTGAAATTTCTTGGTTAACAAGAAACCTTACTTTTGTATTTACAATACAATCCCAAACCGTTTATACAAATGAGTTGAAGCTTTATACTGATTACTGGGAAATTTTTTTTTTATGCGAACTGTCGAGCCGTCAGCGAAAAATCATCATATTAACTAAACATAGAACGTCTAGGAATAAATCCATTTGAAATGAATAAATCAGTACCATAGTTTCAGTTTAATTATAAATAGGTAAACATTGGCAATAAGAATGATGACACAAGATTCGGAATGATACACGATTCGCGTAATGACTCAGATATAATCGATTTTACTTCGGTTTTATTCGCGGTAGTGATATAAATCATGTGAACGAAGAAGGGAATGGATGGTGAGAGTTTACGGCAGGATGTCCGGAAGTCACGAGTGCACAGAGAGATGAATACCCCCGTACCGTGAGCATCAGAAACATTCAGGTGGGAGCGACGGTACTGTACGGAATACGTACATACGAGAGTTGTACGTTGTACGAAATCTATATACATGCCTGACGTTATCGAAGCGAGGTAGGATAACGTGTTCCCGTTTGTATCGAACGGGCATCGAAACCGGAAACTTCTCTATCCCCGTTGCCACTGTCGAGCCGATGCGCGAGAACGAATGCGACATCGAGAGAGAGAGAGAGGAAGAGACGAGAGGGAGGAGGTCGTGCTTGCAGGCAAGCGCAACCTCGCATTCATCTTTCGAACGATAGTCCGGCGTTGACGGTCACAACCGCCCGCGGTCTCTCGTCCTTCCATCAACGACCCATTGTGCCGACGGGGCAACCGGATTCGAAACGAGCCGGCGATTACGATCCTCCGGAAGTCGAACGGTCTCTATACGGTGCCGTTCTGCTTTCTGTAGTATATCTACACCCCCCCCCCCCCCCTCTCTCGTCGCAACGTCGAGAGCAGAAAGAGAATCGATCGATTATTTATCTCCCAACGTTGGACACCCGCAATCCAATAAGACAACGTCGTTTCTCTGCGAAACGTTTTTATCATTCACGACGCACAGACATTATAACTTTCGACTGTCAATTCTTTTGCCATATCGAATATCTCGTTGAAATATCTCGAGACCGACTTGCAATTTTTTATGCTGGAGACGTAAAGTTCAAAAATAAAATTGCCCATCAGATAATCCGATAAATTTCTTCGCATACATTTTTTTTATTATTTATCACCATAAGAAAATGTTTTGTAACACAATTTTCAATGGAAAAATGCGATTTTGAAATTGGAATTGCCGTTTAATTTTTTTTTTTTCTTTTTTCAACATTTTGCCGGAGGATACAACACAGAGAACATTTACAAAAAAATTCCACTCTCTTGATGTTTTTCCGAAAAATGTTGTCATTTTTTTACAGGCGGTTCATATCTTACAAATTATAATTTTGATATTATTGTGTAATACATATAAAAATTAAAAGATTAATGAATGTGTTTGTTCTATTTCGGAATAAATGTACGCGGGATTAAAAAGTGAACAATTTACATTTTTATTTTATACATATACGTGATTCGAGAGACGTGATTTATACCGCCTGCTAGTCACGCCCGTCATTGTCACTCCCGGAACATTCGGTTTTATCGATTTTACTAAAAACAATCTAAAAAACATTCACTTACGGCAGAGCAGACGAGTTCAAGTTTTAAACAAATTTGCTCTGTATTGCAACATGTTGTTGGCCTTCCAAATTAAACGGAACTATTTCAAACTTATTTGGATAACAGACTTCGAATGAGTAATATGAAAGAGGTATTCGTATAGTAGATTTCCCAGTTCTCCGCTACTACCGATGCTGCCGGACGCGATTAACCCTCAAGGGAGAAGATTCTCCAGCAGTGCAGTTGTATCCTGCCGTGAGTTCCGTTCGTTTCGCGCAGTGTTCTGGCTTGTTTCTCGCCTCTCCACCGTGTTCGCTTCCTTGCGATCCAACGACAGGGACAATAACGTTATCGCAGTTGCCACTTTCCACTAGCGGTACCACAACTAGGGGTCTTGTATCGTTGGTTCGAGCGCCTCCCTCTTCCTCTCTGTCTCTGGCCTCTCGGTCAAACGTCCTCGGGCTCATACACCGTATATCGCAATAGTAGAAACCGCTACTGGCTCCGTGAAATCCCTTCTCGTACTCCACACAGTGACGTTACCATTATTGGCTTTTCGCGAGAACTCACCCTATTTCACGGGGTCCGATACTCGTCGCCACTCACCGCGATGGGCGTCCGGGACTCCGGGACACTCAATTTCTACGTAACGACGATCGATTTTTTTTTTTTTTTTTCGTTTTTTATGTTCGTTTCTTTTATTTAGCTTGCCTGCGGAACACTCCGACAAAATAACTATGGCGTCGAATGTCCAATTGGCATTGCATCGAGCTTCGCATAGCGTCGAGAATACGGAGAGCCTCGCTGTTGTTTTGCCGCCGTTGGTGGAAAAAAAGAAAAGACGCGATGAACTCCGAGTAAAATAACTAAAGGAGACTGCGCGATTGTGAGGGTAAAGAAACCTCGTTTCCAATCGTTTCTTAACTAGTCTTGGTTAATTAGAGCTGTGAATAAATTGACAATTCTTCTGTCGGGAAATGTTCTTTAGGTCGTCTTCGTCGGTTGAATTCAATTACAAGTTTACATTTAATTGTTGGACAGACAAGCGCCCAACGTCTTTGTGACTTCTTCATCGTCAAATAATTGCGAAGAAAGACGGAAAAAAAAATAATCATGATATTTTGATAAATTTCACAATGATTAAACATCTTTTCAGACACAATTTTCTTCGGAATTTTTTTTTTATTTCCATGATATATTTTTTTGTATTTTCATGATCAACCGAATATCGAATACAATTATTTCGTTGAAAGCCGAGAGAGTGAGAAAATATTCCGACCTCTTTCCGGAGAATACCCCGACGAAGATGAAGCGGAAGTTAGCGCTCGTCTGTCCGAGATTCACGCAAATGCGAATTGGCCAGCGGCTACACAGTGTTCCTGTGAAGTATACGAAGCTGGCGTTGTAAACAGACCCGTAAATTTTTCACCGGCGCAGATCCGTTTTATTTTTTTTTTCTTTTTCATCGATGCCGCAGACTTATCCGCCATCAGTTTACTTCTGTTCCATATATCTCTCGATCTTTTCGCGCCCGTTAAAGGGCACCGTGCGAAGCGACCGCGCTTGAGAATTCGATAAAGCAAAGTTTCAACGAAGGTCGTGTCCCCCGCGGCAATTCGATTTCATGAGTTATAGTGCTCCCAGATCGCTATACGAGCGCCCAAGTACCGAGAATAATTGCAATTAATTACAACTAATAATAATTTCGTGCTCGATGATTCGAATAGCGCCATCTGCGCGGTATGCGTCTCTCACTATATCTTATTCACCGAAATAATTCGTGAGATTTTCATAATCCCTCTGATTTATTCACCAGCAGTTCATCCTCGCGTATTCAAGCGCTCGGGCGAGATGTTTAAAAAAAAACAGTGTACGCGAAAGAAGAGCTTGAAATTTCAGGTTGGCGCGTTGATATTTCGTAGTCGCGAGCCGCACAATTATTTTTTTTTTCTTTTTCTACTCTTTGTCTTTCGTGCTGCTCGCGAGAGTCTGGTGGGGCGACCGCGGACGGTAGCACGGAGAATCGAATGAATTATATTCCCGTGGGATTTAAAGTCCGCGAGTGCAATGCTCACCCTCCACCCCTCACTCTCGGTTAGCCGGCCAGCCGCTTCGGTATTCCCGTTGCGTAGTTCGCAACGCGAGGACGACTGCGAGCTCTGGTGACCTCGTACCTCGCGATTAATTAACTTTGCTGGAATGTTTGAAAACAAAAATTAGAGAACCCGCAGCTGTCGGAAAATGCGCGTTCGTCGACGCCATGGCGCAATGGAGCCACACACCGCATCGCTGCATTACGGGTGTCTTCTCTCCCGTGGTCGAGCGGGACGCGTTTGAGCAGTCGAGCCCCGCGGTCAAAGGGCGCGTAACAAGCTTTTTCAAATGCGTGTCTTCTTCGCGCGAAATTCTCTCGCTTTTTACTGCGTATATTTCGCCGAGAACTTTATCCCGTTTCGGTGCCTCTGTGGAATATCTTCCACGATAGCGCGAATTGAACCCCCGAGGTAACTCGATACCAATTGCGACTTAATTAAGATTCTTCGAGTTTTTCAACTACAGGAAGAGCGTAAACGAAAAAATAACGAAACAAAATCTCTTTCAAATGAAGCGAATGAAAGTTTGAAATGGTTTTTCATTCGTCTTCATGAAACGAAGTTACAACTTTTATAAAAAAAAAAGACGATGGAGAATGTTTGAAAAAAGGTTGCAATACGACATCGTCGAATTAACTACGAAATGTTGAAACTTCCGTTGCATCATCGCAACTATCGATTAATATCGAATATAAACCGAAACAACAAAGCTTCCTATGTACGCTTCATTGGGAAAAATAGGTATACTGCCATTTTTTAAAAATGTTATAGGAGAATTCCGCGTATTAGTGGTATCATAAAACAAAAATATTATCAAAGATGAGAATAAAGTTGGCGGTTGCTGTTTCATTGACGATAGAAAGTTCGAAGCACCATAACATGAATATTTAAAAGGCTTTTTTTCTGCTTTTTACAGGAGAAAATCCAGCGGCTATGCAACACGGCGGAAGTGCAGCTATCAGAGCAGCGTTCGTACTAATCGCAGTCCTGACTTCGGCGACTCTACTGAGGTGACCATGAGGCCTCTATCAATCTTCTGATCGATTATTCTTTCGGTGCTAATCCTTCGTTTCCGACGCCTAATCCAGTGCATAATCGTACCTGGTCTCGCGAGACCGGAAGTCACCGTCGCGCGTCACGTACTTTACTCGAACACGGAACGTGCGATTCCCATCGTTCCATCATAGCGAATGAACGTTATTCGACGTTGACGTGCCATTTCCTCATTTTTTTTTTTCCATACATGCGGCACAGCATAAATTATTTATACCTCGCCGAGACACAGACAGTGAAACGGAACAAAAAAAAAATGAAAAAAAAAAGAAAAAAAAAAAAAAAACCGCGAGATTAACGGTGGTAATTGAACGGACGATAATGTATTCGTCTCAACGTTTATGCGACAAAGCGAATATGAAGAAGAAGAAAAAAATTAGGTTTATCAAGTAATAAATTAAACTCTACGATTAGATAATAAATCTTCATAGGATTTCGATGATTCGAAGCCCCTTTGTGACTAACATCGATTAAACTATATCGTAAAGAGAATATCCTGAAAGCGTGCATGATTGATGATACGAAAAAAAAAATGTTATAAGCTACAAATATATATACGTAACATTACAGTAATACGATTGATTGTATACATTTAAAAAAAAAAATGAGGTTATTATAATCGAGAGAAACGTATCTTGAATTTCTCGGCTGTGCATTGTAAATATTGACGACGATATATAAACCTTCGCGAGAGGGTAAAAATAATGATAAAAAAAAAAAAACCCAAATCGAATTGTAACTAAAACGATTGATTTAACGATTAGATCAATCGAGTCGCATTAAATTTCCCCGGTGACCGACTCCAGTTCTCGCGATTTTCCACTCGATAGAGGGATAGAATGAGGGGGTGGAGGTTGAACGAACGACTATTTAATAAATGACTGGAATGGCCTCAACTCGAGCAAAATGTGTTCGTCCCTTTCCGCGTTCGCGCGCTACTTTTTTTTTTCTTTTTTTTTTTTTTTTTTCTTTCATTTTATTTTTTACCGAGAAACTCGCAGAGGTCATAAACGCCGAGCGCATCGCGACGGGAGGGGAAATGTTTTATTTATGAGGGCGAACTCGTCGACGTCGACGAACGTCAGTCAGATCTTTCCACGCTTCCACGCGTCCATTGCATATACCACACACATTCGTTATGTTTTATCTGCACGTGAGAAGTTACGCGCGCGTAAGTGTGTAGATGTACGTGTGTGCGAATGTGGGTGTCGAGCGAACGCTGACCGGTACGGACAATTTTCCAATTATTATCCGACGAACGACCGGAGGCAGGATGAGGGGCGGGTAACTCTCGTTCCTCTCGGTACCGGTGGTTGACGTGTCGGAAAAGCCCACGGGCTGGAAAAACGTGTGATTTAATTCTCCGTACGATCGAGGCTCATCAACCATTATTAAATCGACGTTAACCGCGTGTCCTCTATTGCTCGCGGAGCTAACGCCTTTTCAACGTAAAAACGTTTCGGTGTACGTGTCATATCCGGACGCGCATCGTTGGCAATCTCTTGATAATCGTTGGGTACGGATGTACTAAAAAATTCTTCCAACATATCATCACGATCGTTATTGTCTCGCAAATCGTCGAAATTCATTACTCGTTTTATCACGCATCGAATGATAATAACGTCACATGGTTTTTACTGTTACCACATTTATATAATATTTTTCACAAATTCGGAGAAACATTGGAATTACTTTTTTTTTTTTTATTTCTCTTTTACCAATTTTTACAGAACGTTGTTCGGGTATCGAAATTCGAAGCTCGAAAGAATTTCGTACGAGATTTACGCGATCAATAGTGTGGATCAACTTCTTAAGAAAGCCGATTGACAAAAAAAAATGTTGATCGAGAGAAGGATTTACCTTGAATGTCTTTTTCGTTTGACGTTTTAGTTCCGTACAATCGGCTGAAATTGGTAGAAACGATAAGCAGCTATGTTCTCTTTTGCACATAGCCGATTGTAATGTACGTACGTACGTACGTATACTGCAATATATTGTATTGAATAGACGGGATAAAACGACGACGACGACGACTGGGTTCCGGTAAACATCTGCATGCCTTCCGCTACTCCGTTTGTCGTAGCTTCGATCTTACAATACGCTCTCAGAGAGAGAGAGCATCAGCCCGAGCCTTCCATCGACGAGAAACTACGTTTGCTTACCGAATTCAATTTTACGCTTCGTTTCCGACATTCGTCGTTTTTTTACTTCCTCTCGTCGCATGGGTTTTCAACCCATCGATTCTGTCTCCGGGGGCAGTGCCCCCGGTTTTCTTTGAATACGGCACTTCGATTCGATCTCTTCGATTTTATAAGAACCACTTGCATCATGAGACAACTTTCCGCGATCCTCGGTAATAATCGCGATACAATTTGCGCCCATTAAACATTTTTTTGAAAGTATTTACTTATGATGCATTAATTTCTTGTGCCATATGATTAAATGTCGCATTACTTCTAACGTAAATGTTTCAAATGACTTTCGATTTTTTTTCCGAAATCGTCAAAAATCGTGAAATTTTTCAAATTTTTTCCATGAGTTTCGAAAGATTTGATTTTTTTTTTTGCGGAAATGGAAAAATAAATAAATCTGTACGAAAAGATTAATCGTGATGCGTAGTCGAGAACATGATTTCGATCTTTTTGTTTCATTTAAAGAAATTGCAATCATATCAACAACCTTTTTATTTTGATGTCAATTTAGATTTCTTCGTCGTAATGCGTATTTTCTCGTGATGGTTTTTTTTATTCTCATAAATTGCTTTTCAGTATCAGATCGAAGTAACGTATTGTCGTTGTAAAGACAAATGAAGCTGCATTTCCTGAGGTTGAGGGGTGGGAGGGGGGCGGGGGAGAGAGTGATGTCCGAAGGAAATTTGTGCGGTAAACGCGACAGAACAGGAGGGATAATAAATGCTGACCGGAAGCCACGAGAACCGTCGTTCGCACACCGCGTATTCTCGATTCTCGACGGTCATCGATCCCAATAAATAATGATCGAGAAACCGGAAACGGGAGGAGGGATAGGCTCGACGATGAGGTGCGTATATACCGAACTGATCGCGGTGGTGCTTTGTTGTGACAATGACGCACGCGAGGGACTCACGCCAGTACGTTGGTCATGCGTAAATCAGCTTCACCGTCATAAACCTCACGGCTATACATATGCTTATTTAACAAAAGCATTATTACGGCCCACACTTGCAAAATAGTTCACATTTGCCGAAGCTGTGAAACGGTTCGGAAAACCGCAAATCCCTCACGAACCTCGGAAATCCCCCCGTTCCGCGCGAACTTCTCCCGATTTCGTATACTTTTAACACTTGACGATAAATTTAATTATTATAACACACACCGGAGCGTATGGATAAAGTGCTGTAGAGCGAATGAATCCACCGTGTTATCCACGATTCACCGAAAATCAATCGTTAATGCTTTTCAAAATTTGTATTAGTTCCGCTCATCTTGCCATCCGTTAACTTCGATAGCTCGTAATCGATCCCGAAAGATATTGTTCGTTCAATTACGTAATTTCGTGTTGATCCAATTTCAAATAAGCGTACAATTTTTTGGTAAATTTGTTTTTAATATTCAATTTCGAAGGCTATTTTTTTTCATGCATTGCACTGAACAAATCAAATCGCAGGTTAAATTGATGAAAAAAAAATGTATCTAAAAATTTTATTGTACTAGTGAATCCTATTTTTTCCGCGATTCTCGATGCATAAGTTATTTTTATGTGTGAATCACGCATCCGTGAAATACTCGATAAATCAGTTTACTGCCCAATCACTACTCGCGAACACTAGCAGTTTGACCTCATCCGGCCGTTACTACTTGTTAAGGTTCGTTGAGGCGTGCAGTCGATAGTGTTAAGTTAATAATAAACCAAAACGACATTCAATCCGAGCGAAATGTAAAGCGTAAAATAAATTAACAAAATGTAAGAATTGTATGAAGTTTCTGTAATCCTATACAGGTCCAAATTTTTAACAACGAAGCATCGCAGCAGAAGAGCGCGAAACTCAACCCGGTCAGCGGTATATCTTCGGTCCTAAATCCCAGAGCAGGTGACAGGCCCTACGCTTTGTACACTACGCGAACTTCGAGCAAACAAACGAATATCCTTGTCGTTAGTTATCGTTTGATTTATATATTTATCTCGCTAATAAGTCTGTTGTAAAATGATATAAAAAAAAAAAAAAATCACTGAATAAATCATTTGCGAGAATATCGCCCGACACTTTTCGTCGTGATTTTCGTATATAAAGTTTCTTCCTCGAGGGCCTTTGTGCCGACGAAGATTGAAAGGTGAATTATTTTATTTACGTAGAATGTTAGGATGCGATTGACGATTATATAAAGTTTACCGTATAAGGACACGATATCGAAGCGATTATCGCACGTATATAGATAATACACGTGTTTGTATAAACGACGAAAGACAGTGTGTGAGATAGAGAGCAAGTGTTGAGGGGGTTGTAAAAATTGCCCGAAGACTGTTTGTTCAAAATATAATATTATTATAGGTGGTGATATATGAATGGATTTTCTGTACGAAATCGTGTGAATTTTCATCGAGTGAATTGCGCGCGGTGTGTTCGAGATCGAATATTAAGGACTCAATTCCGTGTTTAAATAAAAAAAATAATCTAATCGACGCTAGTCTATAGTTTTCACATCATCTTCATCGAGTTTCATTATCAAAAAAAAAAAAAAAAAAAGACTTGTAAAAGTATAGAGAGTTAATCGATTCTTCGGCGCAGCGAAGTTACCTGTGACCACAGAGAAAACGAAAAGAAATCCGAGAAACCTGAAGAATCGATTGAATTACACGCGTTCTCATCAATAGCAATGTATCGAGCGATTAACGATAAAAAAAACAACTATAACACACAATAGTTTATCGATACCTAATAATGATCACTATAAAAATGATAAGATGAATAAAAAATAATAATAAGTATGAATATAGAATGATGATTGAGACCGCGCGTTCACATTCTTCTTCGCGTTTACTCGCTGAAATTCGGTGAATGCGCTGTTGCGCAAGTTGAAAAATCATTTTAATGTCGGTATTCGTTGTTCACTATTTGTAACACACACAGAGAGACAGAGGGAGAAAGACGAGGAGATAAAAATAAAAATTCATCGTATGTACTTAATGTCTTGTTTACTCGAACCCTCCCACTATAATTTTGTATTCTGTTACGTAAGTTGCAATCGTTGCCGTTTCAAATATTCTGCCGGAAGCCGAACAACTTTTTTTTTGTCATTTCTACAATCAAAAAATACGACAGTTTTTGTCGCGTCACATCAAATGACGTCACATAAAAAAGTCCGACACTTTTTGGAAACGTTCGAAAATCGTCAATTTCTATATATTTTTTTTATATCGCACTGACTGTGAAAAGGGAGAAATTTTAAACGCAGGCGTTTCAACGACGAGGAATAATTTTTTTATTGAAAAATTCCCACGGATTTCTTTTTTTGGCAATAAAAAAAAATATATGCAAATATGTGGATAATAACGTTAATTGGAACTATTCACTCAAACAAAAATTCAATCATAGGAATCATAAGATAAAGCTTTTTCCTTCTTTGACGATAAATAATTCGTAGTTGGTTGTGATAATTCTTTTTTATTTTCCGCACAAATGCTTTTCGGTATCAGATCGAAGTAACGCGGGAAGTCGGACAACGTCGAGCTTCAATTACGATACACAACGAGAACTCGATAATGGTACACATCGGTGCACGGATCCTGAAAGAGTTTCCCCATCGAGCCAACAATTCCTCCTTTATTTTTCTACGTCATTTTTCCAACCCTGCAATTTTCTGTGCCCTGCAATTCCAACTTTGCAACGGAAAGAAATTGCTGCGCACTCACGTCGAAAGGAGACAGCGGAGACAGTATCATCACTTTTGACGCAGTGCTAATAGATAGTCATAAAAATCCTGTATTTTTGTCGTTTATGTTACGGAAGAAATGGTAACGATAAAAATCACCACGAAAAAATAGCAATACAGAACGAAAGCAGTACAGTATTTTACTCAGGCAGTACTCATTTTTATTTGCGCAAAATTGTCAACACTACCATTCCGCGTAATGATTAAAACTTAAACAAATAATTGTTTTAAAATTTTCGCGAACCATAGATCTGTTGATAATGAAGTCAGTTATACTTCGGTGGATACATCGTGAAAGCTTTTTCTCTCGAGTCAGCGACTCCCTTATTTTTCTCCGACATACTTCCCAACCTTGCAATTTTCCGTTACTGCCCTACAATTCCGAGTTTGCAACACAAATTGCTACGCTGCGAAGCCGTAGTGTAGCAGTATCGTCGTTCCTAACGTAAATACATTGTTATAAAATGCAACTTTTAGTAGTTTGCGTTGCAGAAAATGTAGTAAAAAGCATTGGGATGAAAGTACAGCAATATAGCATGTAAACTCCGGCATTCAGTCTTTTGGAGAGTATAATATTTCATTTTCTACAAAGGACTGGTATAATAACGACTATTATGGGATATTGAATGAAATTTAATCATTCAATTTATATACAATATTACGGAGGAAACATCACTCGCGAAATTGAAGGGGACATAACAAAGCCTTACAGCATCATTAGCCCATGTGGTCAGTTGAATCTCCTGTATTATCGTAAGTACGGGTAAAACCCTTTCCCACCCCTTAACCCTTTCTCTGCCGTTCCTCAGTGGGAGATGAGGTCAATACGCAGGGAAGGCGGTGGTGAGGAAAATCGATGTGCCGGGTATGTGGCCCACAGCGATTCGTAGCTCTCGTGAAAGATTAGCCGAACTGCCGGTGTGGTCAAGCTGCGTCGACGAACTTTGGCCTGTGTATACACGTGAGCCATATACAAACTCAATTCAACCACTTCCACTCTCGGATAGACGGTGTACCATATATCGTACGTGTGAATTGCGGAACGTCGCCTACACTCCCATATATCTGTACTCGCGTGTGTGTAGTTGTCGCGTGATCGCATATACATACGCATACGTGCATCGAACAACGGCTCGACGGCGTCAGTTATTCACGCGTACCTACACGTGGGTATGGTATGCACGGGTGAATGCGTGGTGGAGAGTTAGTGACCAGCACGCGTTCTCCAATCCCTCTTTCCACCACGACGCCCCCGACCCCTTTCGTATATATACATCATCGAACGTCAGAGGGGGTCAACACGTCGACACAGAACGTCCATTACTTCATCAAACTCTGGTCATTGCCGACAGATCCGTGGACCGCCAATTTGCCAACACCGCCCGACGCTCCGCTCGTGTAAGCTTCTCTTGAAACCCTTTGACAACCCCGGATCACCAACGAAATGGGATATTTACGTACAGGAAATAATAAGCAATAATGAACAATATGCAGACACGATAAACCTATAACTTGTACGCGATGAAATTAGCCCCTGCAGTGAGTTCAGTTCATGTCAGTTCAACTTTGACGTTCAATACAATCACTGGAAATCCATTATTAAGGAGAACCGGAAATTCGCATTGATTCAAGATCACGATACTGTTCTTCTACATGCATTCAAAAGTTGTTAAGCATTCGGCCAAATGTCGAATATGAAAGTACAAACATTTTCAAAAAATAGTGGACTTTACTCGTGACATTTTAATCATTTTTATTGTGACTTCGCTTTTAGTGGAAAAAATATGTGATTTATACACTGGAAGTGAAGTAATGTCACAAAATTGTTCCCACTGAAGAGAACTGGACTTTTTTCGGACGTCATTTCCGGTTCGAAAATCGTAACTTTCCCCTAGAAATGACGTCTCTCTGTCGCATCACATCAGGCAAAAACTCAGATTTTGAAAACAGAAGTAACATCACAAAAAATTCGTTAGCGCACGTGACCCAATGGAAAGAATTACATCATATTCTGAGGGAACGTCAAAAAGTCGTGAAATGGATGTCATATAAACTTCAAATCATTAATTTCCGGTGAAAAATCGAGATTTTCAAACCGGAAGTTACGTCATAAAAAAAAAAATTTAATGATAATAACAACTTCTATGGAAAAAAATGTATCATAACACGCGGTCGGATATTTTTTTAAACGGCCGAAGGTTCGATATTAGTGTGGAGCGGAAGTTCGCATCGATTTCCTGTCACTACACTATTCTTCAATATGGAACATAGTAGAATACCATTTTTTTTATTTACTACCATCGCTTCGCATCTATTATCGGTCCGAATTTTTCGACTCTCCGCATTACTGCAAGTAATTGATATCTCTTAGACATGCAGCTAACAAAATGAATTTTAATTTCAAAAGAGCGGATGCATCGAGCGGTAATAAGTAAGTGATCTTAATCTCGAACGTTCTTCTCAACCTTCAATCTTTTTCCGTTAAATATATGCTGAAAGAGAACAATTTCCGTGGGTCGACAATTTCCGCGACTAATGGTACACATCACAAAAGTTTGATGCGTGGATATAGATGCTCAGCGATAATTAGCATCGTAGAGGTTGTTCGATGCTATGAGGCAACTTGATGTCTTTGCCATCGACTCGGGGGCTCCTGACTCGACGGTGATAGCATATAGCAACGATGGCATTATTATGCATACTTCCTGGTAGAAGCGAAAAGCGCATGTATAGAGAAGGGGACACGCATGCGAATGGAGAGGGATCGGTGAGGGCAACCTAATTAGACACGACTCCATTCATCTTCTCTCAGAATCAGCGGCGCACTCGCAAAGTCAGTCAATCGAGACGAAGGAGAGGGCTCGTTCGTCGAACAAGTGTCTCATATTGTGAGAGGAGCATACGTTTCAAGAATCTTTATACCGAAGGCTATGGAAGGACATTCATCCAATTACATTCTTCTCTTTTTCTCATCGAACGCTCTCTTAGCTCTGTTCAATAACTCCGGGTGCCCTTCTTCTTAGAGTCACCGTTAGGCCGTAATATAAAGATTCATAACATACATGAATAAGTATAATATGAAAGCTCAGAGTGAATGCGTATATGAAAGTCTATATTTATCGATTGGCCGTTGAATCGATTATAATGAAGCAATACAATCAGAGAATCAGGAACCATCCTTTAGTCAGTAGATGCGTCATGTATGAATCAGACCTTATAGCGTTTCGTGATGTATCCATTGGCCTCGATGACAACGCAAACATATCATGGATCAATGAATAACCGGGTTGCACGGATATTCAAGACGATCATGCGTTCAATTCGGACGCCAATAGACATTGGGCTGCGTTCGTACTCTCGAGATAATTTATAGACGGTGTGACAGAGTAGCAGCAGCGGAAGCAATGGTCAAGCATTGTCGATCGATCCAGCGGGAGTCAATGAGACCAGCGGGACCGAGGCAAACGTATCACGGTCAGTATAACTTCGTATGTATACGCCGAATCCTTGGCACATGAGTGCGGTTCGGTTTAATCGGAGGGGTTTAATCGGCACGAGTGCGCAGAACTAGATGCATTGAGGACATGCCAGCGAGAGCAAGAGAACCCAAACCCCCCTTTCGCCCGGGGTACTCGCGCGCTCGCGCACGGGATTAATTATTTAAACCCCCTTAGGCTAACGTCGATTTAATGGGTACCGAACCGCAATGCCATACCACCAGCATAGATAATTCTGGATGCAGTTCTGTGGCCGCTTGCGAGCCGTCTGGCACGGCGATTCGGTTACCGGTAGCTTGCAGTGTTACATAGAGCAGCTTCTACTGCAAGGAAACACGAGCATCGTTACGATATCCTTCGGGGAAAGCAGACTGAACCATACTGAACGCTGCTCTCAGGCAATCTGATCCACTGCACTACAAGATTGGACGACCGTTTTTTAATCATCTACATCTTTATTTGGTAATTAACGTGTCTTATTCGTTTGCAGCATGGCAATCTCGTCCGTAAGGATTTCCCTTTTCATCGGAGTACCTGTTATTTTTAATTGGCTTGATGGAGTATTACAAGAATTATGCAATATCTCGAGAGTTTTAATATTTACGTTTGGACATTTTTACGTATGTTTTCGTTACCATTTGTATCCAAAAAACTATTGTTTTTTTATTCTGAAAATACTATATATTCTATTGGGAATACTGTATTTGAAAGGGTTGAAAATACTCTCGTGATATCGCATATTTCGATTTTTAATTAAATTTTTTTAAAAAATTAATAAAAATACAAATGAACCGATAAGAATGCATATATCGAAAATGCGAGATTTTTGACGATGAACTTTTTAATGTAAGGGGAAGATAATGGCTGATCTCGTTAATAAACTCACCATGAATTTAGGCTCAATTTTTCGTGACGATTTTATGGCAATCCGATAGAAATGATGTTAGAAGCAGCACAGGGCTGTTGGACAATTCGGTATAACGAGACTGAGAGAGCTTCGGAAAGCTTCGAAATCTTTTTGCACCTTTCGAAGATTTGTCGATCCCGCGAACGGATGATGATAGCCTCCTCTCTAACTCCGGTATAACGAGGACGAGAAGAATCTTCGCGAATATCGATTTCAAGGGATGATATTCATCCACCCTTGAGGATCATTTTCAAGTCGCATTTTCAGTCGCGTGCCACTCGGCGAAAGGATCTTACCGGCACGTGGGGCACGCCGACGCGGCTTCTCTCTCGCGAGATTCCTTCGGGCAAATCGCGAGAGAAAATGTTTGTCGACAATGAGAATCTTTAATAAAAGAGGAGATCGTTGAAGGATAAGAAGGACTCCGCGTCACGGAATCGTCGAGCTAAGAATTTAAGAATTGCTTCCTTGAGAGGTAAAAGAAAATGAGAAAAAAAAAAAAAAAAAACACGAACACTAAAAACCCTCGAGTCGAGTGGAACGAAAAGGAATTCACCTTTAAAATAAGTTTAAAGTAAATTTTGTACATTACGAATGCTTCTGACCCCATCAACGAAGAAAAAGATTGCTTCATTTTTCTAATCAATTCAATTTATAACCTGTCTGCAAATGTTTCAGCTTCTCTAATACGTATTAGCGGAGATGAACTCCGGAGTTGACTCCACAGCCCTTCGCATCGTATTCATTATTCAATGTACCGAAGTTGGTAAATACCTAAGTAAATACTCGACTCTACTCGAGAAAGTCGAAACTCTCGACTGTAGCCTCATCTTCGCGGCGCATCCCCGTTCCGTCCCCATTTCCTGCGGTACACCCCCGGAAGCGTTTACGGAAGTTGTAAAATAACTGCTTCCATCCCCATATATATATTTCCATCGTCGTTCCTTCTGTTACTTCGACAGGATGGCGCACGGTAACGCGCTTATGAATAATATGCTCGATAAGTGTCATAACAATTCTTATTACTCATTTGCATAATCGAGGCGTTCAGCTCGAACGAGTACCTCACAGTCGCACTTTCGCCTCCCTTTCCTCCCAACCAAACTCTTCCCGAACAAAAGCATAGGAAGGATCGCCATAGTAGTCGTAGCGCGAAATATATTCAGGATGTTTTTGTCGGCGCGGGGTGGAGAGAGTCTCTCGGTTGTCGTCGTTCTCGCCAAGTATAAAGAGAAAGAGAGAGCCGACACAGACGTCGCCAGGCTGTCGCCATTAGTGTTCCGTATTACGAGTCTCAAGTATGGCAATGAACTCTCTGGAATATGGCGAAGCTTTTCTCGAGGACGTCTGAGGGTCGGTTTAGTTCTGATCCCCTCGACCAGAGATCTTGCAAAGCTTCACAGAGGCGAGTGTAAAACTCGTATATTTGAAGAAAAAAAAAAAAAAAAGACTTCGAGACACGTGCGAGTGAAAGCACGTGTTACTCAATCGCAATGTATAATCTTCCGTCTTCGTCGTGCCGCAGGCGACTTGTTTCATTTCTTAGATATGATCCGAGGCTTCTGGATAAAAGACACCTTACCGTTGGATGAATTTCTCTCTGGCTGTTTTCCCTCTATGCTCTTCAATTTGCAAATTAACCTCCCCTCTTGATTTCCTTTCTGAATGGGACTGATCGTTCGTGAAACGGAAACCGCGCACTCGCTCTATCCCCCGTCAGCCAATCCCCCGAGTTCTCGCTCGACGAGGCCTCTTAAACTCGGCAAAGCTCCGGCGTTTAATCTTAATCGATCTACCAGCGTATCACACACCGAAACCAACCGAAGTTTCTGTGGGTTACTGCGGACGATCGTCATCCTCCCCTTTCCGATTTTCTTCGTCTTTCGTTCGTTTTACCTTCTCGTTCCTCTACTCGTCGTCTCTCACGACTTTCCTCTACGCTTCTTGTTTTTTTTTTTTTCTTTTTTTTTTTCGAAGGCAACCGCCGAAAAAGGAGTCTGTGGACCTTTCGGGTAGCAGGCAAGAGATCGCTTCCCATTTCGGCTAAATCTTCAAGTTAGTTTTAAGGTGACGGCCGTTTCCGTTGGCCGTAGCGGCAGCGGGAGTCCGCCGACACCGTCTCAGTTGCGGAAGCCGACGCGCCGCCACCGTCTTATCTTAATAGCCACCTCCGCTCGTGGGCGCAACGGCAATCGAAAGTTTAGTTATTATCATAGCTGTGCGGCCCGTTGTCGCGCCACGGTACACCTTCCTTCCCCCTCACGGACTACAGCTACGGATTATCTTGCTCTCTGTCGGAAAATTCCATGAAAAATATGAGACGAAGATAGCGAAAAGGAAATTGGGAGAGCCTCCGAACGATACTAGGACCCTACCGAGGAGTTTACATTGCCATTCTTAATTCAAGACACGAAGATATCCGAACGATTATTGTAATCGACGAATCAGCTTTCGTATTATAACAATGAGGACGGAAATCGCTAAACCAGCATCGATTTAATCGCATACACGCAATTTTTAACTTTCCAATACGAGGCGAGAATCGAATTCATCTAAATGAGAAATCAAAGGAGTTCATTGAACAGAGCTAATGAGCTTTCAATGATAATAGCACACGAAGAATTCAAGTTGCTCGACTTGTAGTAATTTTTTTCTTTTTTGCTCCGACATTGGGAAAAACGAGTTGAGTACCTAAATAATGAAAGCTCAAGGGGTTGTTTGAGAGCAGTGCATTTTCTAACGACGTTAATGACAGCAAAGAGAAAGCAAGTAGAATGGGTCGATTTACAGAAATTTTTTGCTCTTCATTGGAACAAACGAGATGAGAGTCAAATTAACCAAAGCGAAAGGGCATTATTTAGAAAGAACTCGAGGTAACATTTTATCTACTAAAAGCCAACAAACGACCGCATTGTTTACATAGTGATCCCCCATGTGAGCGGCAAAACACGCTCTGTCAACCTGGGGAAAAGCTGTAGACGAGAGGGACGGACAGGAGCGCTGCAAAAGGGTTGGGCGATGAAGAAGGGAAGCAAAAGCCAGGAGTCCCCTTAAACGCAGTAATGAAATGTTCCTCTGTTACCGCATTAGGACCCGTCTACTGTGCCTCTGTAAACCGCCGCACTGCCAACGTCAACTCATTAAGGGCAACTCATTAGGACGGCTGCGGAGGTCGAATTCGTGCTCTCGCTCTCCGGATCCAGTTCTCTCCTTCTTCCTCGTTGTCGTTGTTGAGTAGGAAAGCGGTAACTCCCGACTTGAATGTATACTCTCCGCGCATCCTGATAACTAGATAATCCCTCGAATCTTCCGCCGCGATCTTACGCTCCGAAAGCCGGAAGTCACTCGATATAGTTGAAAATTTAAAACTACGAGTCTCGGTACTTCCATCGACAATCCTTAAATCATCGTATTCACGATTTCAGTTATGTATTTCCATATCTGTTCCCGGAGGACAAAGTAAAATAATTTATAGAGGGCAAAATAATTGACGACTTCCTTTTACTTCCGCAAACGAAATCCCTTTCAACTTCCGTGAAAAAAAATGTATAATGTTTGTGTAACATCACTTTCGGTTTTAAAATCTCAGCTTTTCAGTAGAAATTATTTCAATGGAAAATTTTGAAAATTTCATGTTTTCTTGATGGTTTTCTGAACAATTATTTAATCTTTGCTGTAGATGTCACGTGACGTGAAATCACAACATTTTTCAAATTGAAAGTGACATAACACATTTTTGAATGAATAAATCGCCAATTTTGAAACTCCGGCTCTCGGTACTTAGGGATCCTTAAATTAATGAATTCACGATTTTAGTTATATTTTCCGTGTATCGCTACAAAGAATCAAGTAAAGTAATTGATAAAAGAAAAGGAAAAAAAAAAACCAGAAATTTGACGATTTTTTGTGCATTCAAAAAACGATATTTTTGCGTCCCGATGGTGCACCGGAAAAACTGCAATGTATATTCGGTTCTGCAAAAAGAATTGCAGACGATAATTCGCTTAGCTGAGTTTCAAAGCCGTTTTTCAAATAGCTAGTGGAACTTTGAAAAAATGAAAAAAAAGGAGTGGCAAAGGCAATTTTTTTTTCCGTACAAATTAAAAGCTTTTATAAAGTGTTCTGAACTCCATATGGCCGGTTTTTCGATAGGACATTTTTTTCATTTTGAATAAAAAATGTTATAATCTACGAAATTTACTTTATTTTAATAATACCAGTTTATAATTGTTCATCTTGTGGAAAGGTTTGATTCGCGACGCTCATTCTTCTTTTCGTCTCTTGGCATATCCAATTTTTTACTCCTCGCACCTACATTCACGTTTCTTCCGGTCGTTCGTCTTTTTACTTCCTCTCTTTCATCCATTTTTCATAAAATTCACAGCGAGGGAGAGAGTGAGAGGATGAAGAAGAGAGATTTTTTCGTAGTGTTCCATGCTGTGTTTGCAGAGTGGGCCGTGTGCCGATATCCTTTGTCTCCCGGAAAACAATCGAGAAGCGACGAGTGGTGAAAGTGTGCTGCTCCGGGAAAAATAATGGCGAAGAGAGAAGCGGGCAACGAGGTTTCTGCCGCTGTTGCCGCTGAGCTCCACGGCTAATGCACACAAAAATATCTCTGCCGGAAGCTCGCAACGATTTGCCGCACGTTGGAACTTCCGTAGACATCAGACGATTGTGGAATGTCCGGCAAACGCGGAAAATTGGATCTTAGCGGAGAGGTTGGACGTCATTACGGAAGAGTCGATTTGGATCGCGTCGGTAATTACAAAATCGCCACAAAATAAATTTAAAAAAAATGCTGATACCACGTCAATAAGTAACTTTCAGGTTTCTTCGACGACACGCCTTCCGCACCTTTCGACAAGTATACCAGCGTAGCAGTTCGCACAGCTCGTAGTGATTTCAAAGGCCGACAATTACTCGCCGGACAACCCAATGATTTCTTCGATAAGACATTCAAGAGAATCTTCGATGGCGAAGCTCTCCAGGCTCCCGCTTCCAAGAAGCGAGTCGACCCCAGTGGTCGAGGAATGCTTCCGCCGTCACCAACTAAGCTGCACTCGACACCGAACGATTGGTTCGGCTGTATAGGAAAACCGCCGGATTACTTCAGTCATGAGATCAGAAACTCCAAGGAAACAAAAACAAAGATTAAGGGCGATTCGATCGGTGAACCACCAAATTTCAAGATCAAACCAAATCCCCTCGGCGGTCCCGGTTACGTCGACATATGCCTCAATCCCTATCCAAAACATGCAACGGAACCTTACGACAGTCAGGAAAAACAGAAAGACAAAGGTAACCGAGTTAAGAAATGTTCGAAATGTTCGTTAAAGATTCACATCAACGAAATTTCACTCTGACTCAATTGTGGCAGCAGGAAAGCTCGTTCAGTCTCCCGGCAAGTTTCTCACAGCGAGTGCACCGTTGGATTATTTTCCTCCGAATCCCTACGTGGATCCAAAGCCGGGTCCGACTTACGTGCGTCCAGAAAATGGAAAATACAAGAGCCAAGCTGGCTACACAGCTCCGCCTTTCTACGTACCATTCCCGAAAGAACCGGGAGGTCAGCACGCCGGTTGCTTCGACAAGTTTCCCGTGCACTCGGAAGATCCTTATCGGGACAAAACGACAAAGGAAAAGAGCCACTCGGCGACAGGCCCGAAATTTCTCGCTGCCGGACCAAATTCTCGTACGAAGTATACCAACAGCATCATCAACCAAGTGACCGGGGTCTCTTGCAACGCCAAGAATTATCGGAATTATCGCGAACGGGTTTATCCCCTGCCGCGTTGACTCGACCTCCCGATGATATTTCGCGTGGATTCGATGTTATTTGAAACAAATATATATATATATATATATATATTTACAAATGAAAATCTAATTTGGCAAGAATTTTCCAGGTGGGGATAATAATATTGACGTGAACTGCAGTTGATGAAATGCCGAATTGTCAATAATTACTCGCGCCACTATATGCGTACTATTAGTCTCCAGTTGACATAGCAGCAGCAGATGGTTGGAGGGTATCGTTGATGAACCGGATGTAGTACACGGACAGAGAGCGTCAATTTACCGATTTTATTCTCACCCAGAACGACCACACAAATGTTATCAGAAAATTTAGTTTTTTATAACGATGTCATTGGTTTTTCACGCGAGAATCGAAAAAAAAAAGTAATAATAAAATGAATCGAGTCGATCAAATAGCGAATATTCGTCAACGGGAAAAGTAGCGACGATTTTATTCGGGACATAACATCGGACGAACGAAAAACAAGTTTTTAATGGATTTCGAGAAGAAACACACTCACGGAAATGCTTCAGCTTGTCGACACAATTTACAGAGCGTTATTGTTGTTGTTGTTTTTTTCCGAATGAATGCATTCAATCGAGCCAATCGAGAAATTTCACGTTTTCGTCGTCACTTGAAACAATTTTTATCTCCAATCCCGTTGTTCGTATCGCACTACTCGGCAACTGTGATATCATTTTTCACATATTCGCACGAAAAAAACAGAACTCTTTGTCGGTATGAAATAAATTATTTCCACGAAATTTGACGATCGATCGGTGGAGGCATCATAAAAATGAATGTACAAGAGACTCCGCTGGCAATACGTAGAATCTTTTGAGTGATACGGAAATATTGATTATCGATGCATAATTGGATATTATTAAGCGTGATTCCGGGCTTTAATCGGCGAGATCTGAAACGGTAGCGTAATCCCTGAAATATTTCCAATAATGTGACAAAGGAACAGCGTCAATCGAGAATGTACTGCGCGCCCCGTACGCGGCAAGCTTCCACGAGATATGTTGTGCATACGGTGGACACAGAGTGCGTGAAGCTTTGCAAAGCTTGAATCGGCTTCGAGAGCGTGAATTCCGCAAAAGCAACACTCGGAAATCCCGGAGGGTTGAGAGAATTTAATTGAAAACCGGGGCGAGTTATTGTTTGAAATGAGAGCGAGAGTTCGACACGTTAGCGATGACAGTGTTGATATCGCGGGTTGTTCAACAGAGAGTATAGTGGAGAATGTGTATATTGTTGGGAAATAATTTCTGGTTCTATCTGAAGGAAAAGGGGGAGGGCGACTAAATCAGATCTCTCACTAATACAATGCGTGCCGCAAGCGCATGTGTGTTGCGAGTTTGCAGGATCACTCATAGAATCACAAGGTGCGCATTACACAACATTAAATACCGAGAAACAAGTTATTTCCAGCGATGAGAAGCAATTTAAAGTGATGAGGTTGTAAATTCGAAACGTCGTTAATAGGGTTTTGGATTTCGTAGAAAAGTAAGCCGCTGAGTGAGGGATATTTGTTGCAAACCACAATGAAATAAATGCAGCGATGCGGTCATTAGGTGCAATAAACTCACCGAACTTCCGATAGAATCGCAAGTTAGGTATTATTTCATATGGAATGATCGCAATTTTCATTTTGTAAGGCCGTGAATGCTAATGAATAATGCATTATTTTTACGAAACACGCATTTTTTTAAATGTAATATTCGAATTTTCCAGAACAGAGATATTGCACCGGATTTATATTTGGGAAACAATGGCGGAGGTATGTTTCTACCGGAAGAATGTGCATTGTTGTTGAGTCGAATTAAAAAAATTATATAATACGATTTTCACATCGAAAAGATTGCCTCCTACGCCACTACAAAATACGTTTTAACATAAAAAAATTTGTATTACATTTTTTATTTCTGTCAAACATTTTTTTTCAATTATCCAGCATAATAATTAATAATCTTTGTCAACAAGTACATTACTTTCGATCTTTCTGACAACTTTTTTGATGTGGTAAGCGGGCGGATTCGAAAGAAAAACTAACTTTATCCTTAGCGTTTCATCACTTTTATTTTCTTTTAATTCTTTCGTTCTTCGTTCCTTGCGCTGACACAGTTTAACTTGAACTTTTTTGGAATGCGAACAGTTGAACGGTCTCACAAGACATTGCTGAGATCTCTAATACGTAGCGAAGAATGGTAGCAAAACAAGGATGCAGAGTGAGAAACAGAAGCGAATGAGAGAGAGGTTCGCGAAGCCACGAGATTTATTCCGAAGGCCGAAGCAGCCATTACTCCGTGGTGTGTCGTTGCGACGGTATTAAACATTCCGAGCATCGCGATACAGCCGCGCAAAGCGTACCCAAGATCCGCCGGTACCAGCCGTCGACGTCAACGACGACGTCCGCAACGCCTCGAGCTTTTCTCTGATCCGACGGTTATCTGGCTCCATCGTACTTTGTGCAACGCCCGGCTTTACTTGTGGTGCATACCAGTGGCGCTATGGATGCCGTACTCTTCGACCGAACAGTACAGTTATTTCCCCATCTATTCTATGTATTTTCATTTCTCTAGAACTCTCCTATTGTGCACTGAGCTCACAGCGGAACGTGATGTCGACGACGAAAATTCGCTAAGCGAAAGCTTCGCGATCATTTCGAAGATCGTAATGAGTTTCGATACTTTAATATGATTACACCATTCCGCGTTTCAACGTGTCCCACCCTATCCCTGGGGTGCTTTTAGACAATACAAACAATACTCGAGTTACTTGAGACGCGAAGTTTGATACTTTACTTCGCACCTCGAACGATATCCAATGGATAAACGCTGCTGCTGTAATACGATAATACGATCTCTCCGAATTCTCACTCGGATAGAGCATAAACTTAATCGACTATTCAAGTGCCCGTACCGCTTTGGAATCTCGCGATATTAACATGATAATAGTACCCATCTTGCAATCTCCTATGTATCTCATCTGATGAATTAATTAATCGTCCATTGTTACGCGAATGACTATCGTACCTCGATAAGCTGAAGACGTGTATACCAAAGACCCGTAATACCTGTTTCTTTTCGCGGAATTTCTTTGAAGGCCGGCGGTTTTACTGCTCTTCTGGGTAATACATCTTGAAATCTTTCTCTCTGTCGATTGGAAAGCTTCACCGAACGAGCTTTTGCGTTGGTTTATCCCAGTTCTAGTAAAGGGTCTTACGCTCTCCGCTCTTCTTCTTTGCGCGCTACTCGAATCCTTCATCGCTACTGAGGTCTTTCCAAGATTGCGAAGAGAGAAAAAAAAAAAGCAAAAAATAAGTAGGGTGAAATAAAGGAAGCGGAGAAGGGAGACGAAGAAAAAAAGGTAGCGAAGGATCGAAAGAGAGAGGAGAAAAGTTGCGGGGGTGGATGGGTTATTTGAGAAGTGAAAGAAAAGGCGCGTTGGGATATATCCCACCGCACCACAGCTCGGATTCTGTTGGGTGAGCTTTCAAGCTGCGAAAGACGCCCTCCATCCTGCAAAGGTTCGCGGCGTACCAGAGCTGCTCGTGGCTGCTCATCCGCACTCCCTCCGGCTGGTTTCAACACGGATGTTACAAATACACATATATATCTATATATCGGACTCATACAGAGTTAAAACTCGACACGCGCCTCTCAAGAATGGTCTGAATGGGATCGCTGCACTTCGGAGAATATCTAATACCGGTGGTTTTCTATAGTCCTTCGGTATCGCTTGGTTGCTTTCTCGCCTGTAGATCCAACCTCGACATACGAAGGCATCAGCCCACCTCTTCATTGAAAAATTGAAATGCCAACGGCGATATACGTACGTACGTACGTACGATGGCGAAAAAGAATCCCCCGACGCGATACAACATTTAATTCCGCGTGGTCGGTTACACGGAAAATCTTCAGAAGTTCAGACGTATTCAAATGTCTCGCGCCGACGGAATCGAGCCTTTTATCGAAATGAAAAAATAATGTACGTTGTGGAAAAGTTATGTTACGACAAACAACATTTTGCAGTGCAGAAAGTAACGATTGTTTTTAGTGGTCTACTCGAATGCTGGTCAATTAAAGTCGTAAAGCATTAAAAGCAATATAATCGCCTCGAATGTAACTTTATTTTGGTAATTAGCTGTTCGTTATTTTATAGAAGAATAATTCTGTAAAAATTGCTGAAACTCCCGACTACGATATGCGAATTTGTGATGATGATTATTATTATTTATATTGTTATTATTATTATCGTTTTTTCAAGGATAATTTTTTTAATTTCTGTAAAATGCTAAATTATGTCAAATTAGCACACAATGAACCTCTAATCCCGGAAAATACAGAGGTTGATTGAATATTCAAAATGCTGAGTAACAGGATGTTGCTACCTGCTACGTTATTAAGGTTATTATCGGGAACCGACGCTGAAGCCTTTTTTTTTTGCTTCATTGAAACGTTACTGTATGCCATTCGATTTACAAAATGAAACGGTAATTGCTTTCCGCATTGCTTTTCGCCTATGTAAGCTTTCCTTTACGAACGCTATCCGTTTTCTCGTCATTCATCACCACAAAACGATTCATTTCGCGTTTACCTTGTCATTTGCAAACATCTTTCTCACACGCAGAGCAATTTTCTGTGAAAATACAATTTGTCCCCTTTTACGAACGCTCCTTTGTTATTTCGTGATGGAATATTTTATTTAAAAACTTCCGACTGAAAAAAGGAGTGTGATGAAAAAGTGGTATTGACAAAGAAGAGCGCAATGAAAAATGATTATTCGCATGTTATAGTCAGGAGATTTATTTTTCAACGAGAGTGGGAATCTCCCGATCGACCAATCGACCAATTATCGTGAGAACGGCTCACCGAATTATCGGCGGACCCAACATGAAGAGAGGCACTTACACGTACATTAATTTTAAGAACGTAGTATAACATATATCACTAATCCAATATTTGCATCCCGGTGCGTTTACGATTTTTTTGTCTCCAATTAATAAATTACTTCGTAGAGTAATTTATCTTCACGAGGACACAATATGTTCCGAGAATACATTGACTAAAACCGGTGCTCCAGGGAACTGATTCTGCACCGTTTCGACAAACGCAAATGTCGGGTCTGTTTGCCTTGCGGAGAGTCAAAATAAAATGTATAATTATTTGTTAAACACGTGTCCCCCGCGTTAAACAGTTTTAAAAGGATTGCAAGACACGCACGAGTACACCGTAATTAATTTAGTGTTAAATCTCTTAACGGCATGTTAACTCGCGCGTCAGTGATTTTCATCCTTCTGGCGCCGAATACTAATTCGAACCATTTGACAATTAGCGTATACACACGAAGCAGAGAAATAGAGAGCTCGGAGCTTTCGTCACGGATCTCGCTGGCTTAAGAAACTCATCCCTATAAATTACGAAAGGATCTTTCGCAGAACAACGCACTTTGGATCCAAGACTTTCGTCCTATGTCTTCATTCGTTCTCGCGGGCGAAGAAAGGACCGAAAAAAAAACTCTACGAAAGATGATATACAGAATATCATCCGGACACGGGTAGTTCCATAAATCACGATGAGGATATTCAGCCGGCCCCACGGTGGGACGACAAAAAAAAAGAAAAAAAAAGTGGTCCTTTGGCCTATTCTGTTTTTCGGACACTCTATATGGTATCCTGAAAAGGAGCGACCGAAAGATCTTTTTCTTTTTTTCGTTCATTTTTTTTTTTTTCCCGGTACCACACGCGCGATAATGCAAAAGCTCTTATCGCTCGTCCAGCCAGCAAACAATAAATCTCGTACAAACTATATAAATAAAAATACAACAGATCTACGATAAAGCTTTTACCCCGTTTCTAGTATTTTCCTCGCTCTAAATACTGGTGGAAACCTCAGCAACCACGCTATTTTTCTGCCGTTTCGCAGTGCACCATCGAACTACCAAATCCAGTGGATTATCCGGTACGCCGAACTTTTTGCAGGTATATATGTACGTTAGTTTGTATATCGTACTTGCGGCCAGCCACTCCAGTCCGATTCTCCTTCCCCTTTCTCACTCTTTCGATCTTTCTCGACGCTCCGCCCCCCGTTTTCCCCGACTGCTATACACTATTATATCTCGCTAGGTTGTCGATAGTTTGTGGAAACCGGGGTTACTATATACACGAAGGAAGGAGTTCGTTACCACGCAAAGCTATAGTTATTCGCGTATACCTTTCACCGCGAGGGGAGGGTTCAACGATTCGGTACATTGTATCGGTCAACGGATTATCGGCCTGAGGGCGAACGAGAAAGCCTTTTGCGCTGGGCTATCGTGAATCCCAACCAACCCCACCGTCAACCGGAAAAATTCAACAAACTCGAAAATAAATGCTCCGAGGCAATCATTGGCTCGCACGGATACAATACTCTC
Organism: Buathra laborator; assembly: GCA_934046635.1. NCBI lineage: Eukaryota > Metazoa > Arthropoda > Insecta > Hymenoptera > Ichneumonidae > Buathra > Buathra laborator. The sequence goes on from OW203892.1 coordinate 19,330,657, forward strand.
ACCCTTGTCTGGAGCTTTTTTTTTACCACTGTTAAGGTAATAACAACGATCGCGAGTCTCTATCCGGATGTTTGTTCTGTGTTTATACATTCCGTGGTCGCGTGCGCATAAGTTTGTGATGTGTGTAATATTTTACGTGTGACGAGTGTGCTTTCTTTCAAGCCGGACTTCCGGGTCTGTGCTATAAGCGACCGAGTAAGGGGGAGTCTGTATCGCTCTCATCTACATTTATTTTCGTGGAAATTCTGTATATATTCTGCGCGCCCACAGCATCGCTACCTCTCTGCGTATGCCACGCGCTTTAGCATACCTTCCTACCGCCGTCAGGTTAACCGCAAGCCCAACCACGAACGCTCACCCCCTATCCGCCACTAACGCCTCGGGCACTATCCGTCTTTCTCACCGTCCCGATCTCTAAATTGTACCGGAAACTATCGTAAATAAGCTCTTGACTGGGGTCCTTGCGAAATGCAACAGTCGAATCTGCAGGAATCGGTGGGATAGAAATAAAAAATAAAAAATCACGTGTGGGAATGAAAAAAAAATGACTAATCATCTGACGCAAAGAATTAGATTTACAGCTGACTTGACAATTTTAATAAATCATTGTGGATCATTAGTTTTGTCCTAATAGGTAGAGAAATTTAAATGAGGGTTGATTTGTTATAGGGCGAAGGTTAAAGCGGAATACGCGCGTATTCATTAATATAACTGCCGACATTAAACACATTTAAGCGCGTCTTATCGTATGCTCGCTTAACTCTTGACACCCATCCACTCTGCGCCAGGAAACTCCGTGTAGCTTGCGAAGAGGCTTTCGTAACGATCCGCGAACTGTAGTGTACACTTTGCCTGTACCGTATGGCACACGGTGGATGAGAGGGCACGGGGTTTGTTCCTTAACACTAGCGAGAAATTTGCATCTGTCACAAAGGCGAGGGTTAAGCTAGTTGCACCCCAAGGATGCGTCGACGGTTTATCAACGGCTGTGTATACGACAGACAGCTTGCTTCCATTTGACTCTCTTGTTCTTCGATCATGTAGTCGTAATTTCCTTACATTGATAACATAAGAATTTCATAAACTTTATAAATTTCATAAATTTTATCATTACAACATTGCGCTTTATCTAATCGTCTTGTGATAGCGAAACGACAAGGAACAATTTACGATAATGTAATTCGCGTGTAACTTCCATCCCTTTTGCGTCTTACAAATATGGATGGGTTATCATTATATCAAAGCGCTTGAAGTCTGAGAATTACATTCAGTAGCTGTGGAAGGAAATTCACAATCCCAGTGGTCTCATGTCGGTGTAACTAGTAGCGATGAAATTTCTAGATAGCCCATGTATATATATTCCCGTAAGAACGAAACTCGAGAAAGGGCCCTTTGCGTATTGCGGTGGGGTTACGAGATAACACAGTGCAATAAGATCCACGACGAATAAATATCGCGAAAACTAGTAACACTCTCCTCGGTAAAACGAGGGATGGAGAATGTGAGAGACTGGATAAACGAAACGGGGTGAATAAACAGAGGCTCCGATATTTCCTTAATCAATTTCTCCGCGTTGGGTAGGCGCGCATTCCCCGCGGGTACACCCGAGCTTTCTAATTACTTACCGAAGTTTCGCTTTCTCCCTGCCCTCGAGGGCTGCCACGCTCTCGCTCTCTCGTAGCCGCAAGACGGAAACAACCGTTGGCCCTATTGCCTGCGCGCTCGCTGATATTCTCTCTTGGTTACCCATGAACGCAAAACTCTATATACCACATTTCCTCCACCGTATAAACTCAAGCCAGGGGATACCAGATTCCAGAAGCTAACAGGATGTACCATGAACTACTAGCGCCACTCGGCAACTTTACCAATGTTACACAGTTCAACAGAGGGAGAGGTGAGGGGGAGGGCAAGATGTGTCATCAGCAACGATCCTCTAACGTCAATGTCTGTACAGCGCAGACGTCGATCAGATTCTCTTTGCAGATGAGCAGATATATTCATAAAATCATCGAGAAACCACGAAGAACAATCGGAACGAAACACGAAAGCTCGACGGCCAACAACCTCTGGGAAATCGCCAAGTGTATTCGCGATATACGTTTATCGAACCATCTGCATGGTTCTCCTACTCGATTTTATGAAATAACACTGACGGAATGCATATACGAGACTTTATGGTCACAATTATACGCCAGACACGAATAAATCGAAGATATATACATGCATTGGAAACCTCTATCGTCGATATTTACATTCGCATTGACATTTGATCTTCAAAGTTTCGAGGATAACTCGACAACTCGACAATGAATGTATCTGGAATCAGGAGTTTCGATTGTCGGGACTTTTTATATTTGAGTTTTTTTTTTTTTTTCATTTTATTGGAACTCTATAAATTTCACGAACTTCCTTGAAAAAGTTTACCGTACGAAACGATCGGTGTAGGTACGTACTTACGCCGATACTCTCGTAGCGTATTTTCCATTTCATCTTATATATAAACCTACAACGTTTGCCCACTTACCATAACCGATTCAATATTTCCCGACAGATATACTCGCATATATATCTCGTCGAGATACTATTCCCGTATCCTTCGCCTCGCGCCTTGCGGGGCACAGTTATGAGGGAAGGGCGTGCGACGCGGAGAGGGTTATATCCGTCCCCCACCCCCAACCACGATTTCGTTTTCATCCCCCTTTTGAGTATCTTCCGTTCGTGCCCTCTTATTCCATCTACCGTCCTTTCGCTTTAAATTCTCTTTTTAGAACTCCTCTCTCACTCCTCCGACGAAAAACTCCGTGCAAGATTCGCAAACGCTTCCGTACCATCCGGAGCTTTCCCACGAGAGTTCGACGAGCGCGATGAGAGCAGAGAGAAAGAGATAACGTTAGAGACTTGTCCACGATTTATCTCGCGCGTAAAGAACATCTGCTTCCCCGGAAATTCGTCTCTTGTCGGTAATTGACGAGACGAGAATTCACGCTCGTTACTTGTAAAATAATAAATTGTATTTTCTTTCAGATACTCGTTAAAATTAATGTTCGAGCGAAAAAAAAAAAAGAAAAGAAATCTCAATTTCACCATGCGAATGATCTCGAAGATTAATTTATCACAATTTTTTTTTTTTTTTTTTTTTCATTTAATACTCTCAATATTCTCGACGGCACTTTTGGCGCATTGGTTTTTCTCAATTCGTTTATTATATTTCACTGCCGTCCGAACGAAGGAAAATAATCTGTTATCTCGAATCCGAAGTTGCAACCACAACGATGAGTAACAACGCAACATTCGCCGACGTTGTATTTCAACGAAGAGATTAAAACCTATCAAAGCGTAAATTGAACCGTCAAATTCGATCAATCGACGTTTAATTAAAACTCAGTGAACGGTGTTACTGTTCGGTACGCCGTGGCCAGTACTGTGTATTCTGGTTTAGCGTTTCTTCCTTTTTTTTTTCATCTCTCCTTGTCGTTTAGCCTCGCATGACAATCAAATAACCGCTCGTTTGAAAAAAGTATTTCGTAATATCTCGTGGCTTTGGAATTGAGAAGTTTAACAAAGGGGCGGCATTAGGACGAACGTGCTAAAGCGATGTCGATGTCCGAGAAGAAAATATCTTAATTTTTTTCTTATTATTTATTTTGTATCAAATAAAATAAAATTTAAAAAATATACAAGTCTACACGCTGTAAAGCAAACCAAGCGGTTCAGTTGAATAAATCCCTCATCGACCACTTCGATATTTAGAAAGGGCTGCAGGTCATTGTAATCACGACTGGGAAAGCAGCATACGTGCAATATGCGAAAATTTCAACGAGAGATTCAAATCTGTTACACGACTTGCATCAATTACACGATCAATTCGCCTGCTGCGTTACATTTACATTTGAATTGCGGAATCAATTATCCGAATGACCCCGTTGCAAATTATTCACATGTCTCTACATTTTCCGTTTACTCCCCCGAGACCTTCGCGATGCTCATTTAACATGCTGAAGAATAGCGAGTGCGATGTAACGTATTCAGTACCGTATACAGTGCTGTATACTAGTAACTCTAACTACTTCCCTGCTAAATCGTCTGAGCCGCGTGCATCACTTGTACTTTTACAGTTCTCATTATCCTTCCCGTTCCTAAACAGAACGTATATATTACATATGTATGTCAAACTTGCTTTACTTTGGCTTACTACCCTAACTCAACGACTCGCCTTCGCCTCTCTCAGTTACCGATAGTTTCTGCTTAAACGTACTCACAACACTCGAGAAATTGGGGGAATGCGGAACGTGGGCGAGGAGTTAGAGAGAGTGAGAGAAAGAGAGAGGAGAATTCAACAATGGCAAAACTAGGAACGCGCGAGGTAGTTTCTCGTGGTCGAAGGAACTTGCTTCGCGGGTCGAGATGATGAGAGGGATGAAAGTGGCCAAACGAAGCTCCTCCTCGCTCCGGGGCTTACACCCTACAACTCTACTACCGAGCATTATCCAAGGTCGACGTGTCGAGATTATAACTCCCGTAACTTTGGTGCTATTAAAGATAAGCGTGAATTATTTCAGCTGCTAGAGAAGATATTGCAAAAGCTGTTTTACGTTTGACGAGTCGGTGGTACTTGGAATTTTAGTTCGTTCTTCTGCTAGGAAAACGCCGAGTGATCGACCGGCGCGGCGATTTATGTAAAGCGTGCTAGTCGCAGGTTCGTCATAAATTCATGAATACCGGGGAACAAGTGAAATGGATCTCGATATTTCATTGATTTTGATATGTTGCAGGACTTTTTTTTCCGTTGATTAATTTGTTGTCATATCTCGCAGCCGCTTAAAGCAGTTAACGGGAGGGATCTGTTTTTTCAATAAATCGTTAAAAAATGTATCGGTATTATGTAACATTTCACCAAACTTTTTGTAAAATTGAAAAAATATTGAACACTTAGCATAAGCGATAATAATTTTTTAAATGTACGTTACATAGAGCAATTTTCACAAACGATGTAAAAATGATTCTTTATTACGTTTCGAAGATATAATTTGTTTAAAAGCGTATATAATTGCGGCTTTTGAACGCTAATATAGAGTCGGGTGGTTTAGGAACGACGAACTTCGAACTGAATTGTCGATTAACTATTCTCGCCGGATTGATAGGCTTACCTTCAACTCAGAGAATCAAGTGTGATCCCATTTTCGCACAAATGATATAAATTGCCGGATCTGGGAATCTTGATACGATTTTTTTAGGTCTTCCGTCGAAATGTATCGATTAATCAAGCTGCGCGGCGTAGGGACCTCGAGCTCGTTACAGACAGATTGACTTTCTCTTTCACTTCGAGGATTTCTCGTCAGACTGACACGCGCGATCGAAAAAATTTAATTTTCAACTCTGACTTACTCGCTATAGATGTATCGCCGCTTTTTCAAATAACAGAGATCAGAAATTAACGATCTATCGCTATTGTTCGGAGAGGTGTGAAATTTGTCGATTTATTAGCTTCTCTCATCCCTATTTTTACGCTGAAGCGAAACTTTTTCGGGGTTATAGGAAAAATTTCAGTATATCCAGGCGTTTTATATAACTAAGCGTTTGAGGGTATCGAGGGCGATGCCATGTAAGCGGGGATGGGAATGAAAAATAAGATAGACCGAAGAGCCAGAAGTGGCACCCTTCACTTTGTAATACACGAAGTGTGCCGCCCGAAGAGACGCGCGAGTCATCCCCCTCTCCCAAGATTCCATTCACCTAAATTTTGGATCAATCTTAACCGGATTATCGAAATCCCAGACCGAAGGGGACTGAGGTGATTTCAGCATATGTCCTCAACTAGAGGGTTGGCGCGAAGAGGGTAAAAAAAAAAAGGAAAACCCCTCGAAGACCCTTCGAAGGGGGATGAAAATGTTACGAAGTGAGAGGAAGAACAACGAAGAAACTTCGAGTGCAAAACGTTTTTCTTTCGACTCTGATCCTTGATCCTGAAAAAAAGTATTTTTTCAGCTTGGCTCGCCGTTGTACGTCGACGTGTATATCGCGGCTACCTGGCGAACAACGTGGAAAAGGTCATGGGGGAGAAAAGTTAATCGAGAGTCTCACCACGATTCGAAGAAACGCTCCACCAATGATCCCATGATCCCAGGTCAGCCGAAATGTCGAGGTCGCGCGCGATCAAGGATTGCGCTCATCGTTGAACGATTCGCTAATAAAAAAAAAGCGCGAAAACTGGAAAAAGAGAGCTTGAGGGAGAGAGAGTTTCCTGCTTTCGATTCTCTGCAACTACGAGAGTTGAACGAGAGTTGCGAACAGTTGCACAGATATAGATGGAGCGAGGAGGTGCACAGGCTCTCTGCCGCTGTTCGAACTGCCGGTGAAGAACGTGAAGCAAAGACGGTGAAATGGCCGAATGAGATCTTGGCTTTCGATCGATAGACGAAAACACTTCGGGAGCAGAGTTAGGATACGAAATCCACAGTACAGACGCGCGAAGGTAAACAGCATTCTCCCAAAGCAAGTCTTTCGCAGACACAGAAGAATGAACTTCCGTTCGTCAATGTGGCGACGTCGACGGGGTACACCAAACTTTTCGTCGATGCAACAAGAGAAGCTCTCAGGTATTGCCAACGGTAAAAAGATCTCATCGTCGAGTTTCTCAACGAAAGGATTAATTCTACGGACTGAATTAAGCAGCGGACTCAAATAGTTAGATAACAATGCGACAGTCTTCGAAATCAAATAACTTTGGAAGACTTCCGCAATGACTGAGCCTCTTCTGTAGATTAATTATCGCGGGCAACTCACGAAATATCATTACAGTCGTTCCGACTTTATTCCTAATGGACTCGGAAATTCTTGTCAAATTCTTGCATATATAATTCGATAAAGAAGAGGAGAAATGTGATCCGGGTATATCTTTAAGAACTCCGTGCCTCGCGAAGTAAAGTCTCCGCGCCTACAACCATCGACCGTCGATCGTAAAAGGGTGAAAGTAGATGAAGAAGTATGATAGAACAACATCGAAAATAGCGAATGACGAGAGGGGGGATGTGAAGAAAGTTTGATATCCGTATAACGCAAACTCTTCTCCGACAAGGAGTCAATGGCAAAGTTGTTAGTTGGCGAAGGAATCAAAGGAATCAAAATACCTTGAGAATGTATTCCCGGACGAAAAAGATTGAAACATCAGTGGACCGGATATATCGAAGTTGCGTAAAATCAACCGGTAACTCCGAGGAAAGTTAGCCGCTTAAAGTTAGCGAGAATGGAACAAAGATCGATCCGTAGTTTCCTGTCTCTTTGCTAAAAACAAAGAAGATATCCGCGGTGTTTCTTCCGTGATTGCGCTCAAATAACTCGTTACTACCTATATGTACGCTAACAAAGTTGCCAATTCCCGAATGATATCTTCGGTATCGCGAAGTAGGAGTGTAAATTGAAAAGCAGTCGGTAGACGGTACACGAGATTCTAGCAAATTGACCCGAGCGCAACTATACCCTCGGTGCCGCGGGAATTGCGTCAAGGGATCTTCAAAGATTCCACGGACAGTGAGTTTCTCGGACTATATTGGAGGAACGATGGCAAAGGCTGAAACTATATCATGTGGAACTTTCCCAAGGAAAATAGAGCTCTCGGACCATCGGTCAAAGGTACTTCTGTAGATTCAAAGAAATCTCGAAGGAGTACGCGCGCGACAAGTATCTACACTCAAATTAGAAATTCTGAGAGTAGTCACGGTTAAGTTTCAAGCAATTGATATTGAAAAGTCAAGTCAGCAACGAAATTAAACATTTACCGAGACGACAGACGTTCTGAGTTTGAATAATATTGCAAAAGAACATCTGAACATTTCTCGAGGGAAAGACAAATAAATTTGATAAATCGTGAATTGCAACTAACGGTTTTTCGTTCGAAACTGTACCGTGTTGCATTTGACGGCTAATTAAGCGCGTCATATGATTATATTTCAAGCGACATGGCACGAAACCAAATACGACAGGTGTACTTTCGTTAAAAAACGGTTACTCGATTACGTGCTGCGAGAGAACGCGCGACGAAATTATAATTTAATTAAAACTACGTTAAACGCGAGAGCTCGGCAAACACGCTCGCGAATAAAGCAGGAATACGATAAACCTGCGAGTTACGTACGTCTACCGTTGTTAACGAGAACTGAACTGCTGGTGGACATGAAACACACCAACCGGCCCGATACCACGCTGTTCACTTGGACACCCACGGTGCTCCTCGGGGGGTGTCAGGTGGCATTTGAATCAAAGAACACACTGCGGCATATGGGTAGAGCTTAACAGGTACTATTGCATTGTGTGTATCCAGTAGAGCGAAGCGATTGTGTAACGCAATATTCTCCGATGCCGCACTCTCTCTCGCTACAGTAAAATCAGTTATTTACGGTATTTGATTGCATTTTTAACTGCACTCTACGCAACTTGTTTATACCTCGCGGATCCATTTCGATTTTTTTTTTCATGCATTTACGATTATTCGAACGGATATTTATGCCATGTTATTGCATTGTGAATAAAATATGAGTTTTCAAGTTAATATAGAGGCGTTAAAATTTCAGTATAAACACATTCCGGCTGTTGTATTTGTTTTAATCTCGTCACGGTACGATACCTCCGAAACACCCCAATGAATTATTGGCATTTTCTTTTTGTATAGTATCCTCGACACATTATAATTTTTTTATTTCAACTGTTTGTTTTTTTGCATATGTAAAATGTTGAGTTCAAGAAATGAAAGTAACTTTTCACCGTGCATTCGTTCGCTAAAATTACTTCAGCGATTTTTCAGCAAATATAAAATTTCATAAAATCTTAATGCATATATTGATTTTTTAACTTTTTTTTTTTTTTCTTTTTTTGAGAAAAAATAATTTTTTTTTACGAAAATAAATTTTTCTTATGACGAAGCAATTTCATTACGTTTTTAAATATACTATACTTCACAGACTTAATAACTTTACTGCACCGTTGACGTGATTGAAATTGCGTTCTTTTTGTACATCTATGTTGGGTCTACATTCGTCCGAAGTTGTATCTCTCTGTCCATTGCAATTATTTTTGTTGGTCCATTTGTCTAATTTTTTTTCTCGGGCGTATTTTACACACACGGGCATGACGTGCCTGCAGTACAGGACACGCCTCACCCTATCCCATATCAACTAGTCTACCTCGTCGTTTTCCCTTGCCGAGCAACGCGCACCAAACTCACTCTCGTCTCCTCTTTGCCCTCTATCTCTCGTAGCTCTCACCCGAGCGCTGGTGGTTTTTTTTTTTTCGCGCGAAAATTACAGTTTTCCCGGAGTTTCGTCGTTAAGTACAGCCTGCACATCCGCGTTATAATGTCAGGCCGGCTCTCTGTCCTCTTCCTCTGTCCCTCACCCCTTCTCCCACCCCCGACGTCCGAAACTTACGACTCCGTAGGTAATACGTTTTCCATTACGGCTGACTGAAACTCGCGACCGAGAGTTTCCGGTTGAGTCCTCTTTCTGCTCTCCTTCTCTGCTTGTGGTCCTATTTGGCAAAGCGAGGAAAAAGTATCGACGCAAGAAGCAGCCCTCGACCACAATAGATATCATCCGCAAAAGCGTACTGTGTCCAAGAAATTTACTGTACAGTAGAAAACACAACCTGATGCGAAAAGTTATGCAGAAAATCTGACCGTTCTTAAAATTCCTGTGGTACTGCGAGTCAACCATATTTCCATCCGGATGCGTATGTTTTCTTGTGTTCTAAATTTTGACTGAAATATACAAATGAGAAAAGGAAATAAAATGATTTCTTATTTTTTTGTTTGTTTCAGAAAAACTGTGCGAAATAAAAAAAAAACGTCCCGTGATCCTTTCACTTTTATTCTCGTCTCTCGTCTTCCTTTACTGTCTTCTCTTCGTTTCTTTTCTGTTTCCCCCCCGAGAGAAATGAGCTAATACAGCGTCGTTGGTGAGAAGTATGAACTCGTTCTGTGGGTTCTCCACTCCCGCCCGAGGGTCTCTCTGCGTTCCCTACGTTGTTCGGGATTTAAAGTCTCGCATAAATTAAACTTTTGTTCACGTCGCTTCTGGTCTTTCTCTTTCCCACAAATTTGCGCGATGAGACCTCCGCCAAGGATATCTCGAAAACTCGGAAACCCTTTTTTTTTTTTCAAAACTATCGCAACGAGTTGGGTGCGCCCGGTGGTAGACGCACAAACGCGATCGAAGAGGAAAGCGATTTCGTATATATACGTGTGAATATTAGTGGGCAGACGACGTACAACCCTCTCGGGGCTTTTTCCACCCGAGTCTTTGATGGATGATCGGTGGGAAAAAAAGTGACAACGATCCTCGAGCAACATGGACCGAGAAAATTGGTGACATTGACCGGAGACTCCCACGAGGGCTCGTTCACGGTCATTCTTCGTGGACGCTTTTCGTCTGCTGCCGCTAATTGATTTTCTTTATTTGTTGTTGCTTTTTTTTCTTTCTTTCGGTTATTGTCAGACGTTCGAAAATTCCACCGGGATCTTCTTTCGAAAGTATTAGTCGATGTACAAAAAAAAAATTTATAAATTGAATACAACGGTATACATAACTCTCCATATGTATAGAAATTTCTGATGATCTGATGCATTGAGCGAGCGGTGAAAAAAAAGATATTACAATTGTAATCTTTTCTCGAAATCATGATAAAAATACTTTTTTCTTGTTTACTGAAATTCACTTACATTGGAAATATCAGTCAGTAATACCAATTATTTTTTCCCGTCTCGAAAGTAATTATCGTAAAAACAAAACCACTCGAAGACTGAAATGGAAAATTAATGTCTTCTTCGTTATAATTGTTCAATCCCCTTATGACTACGCGGTTGAATCCACCAGGGTCTCGTTGGGGAAGTAGGAGTGGGGGGGGGGGGGGAGTGCTGCAAGACACTTGCACAATTCCCGATGAGACGACGACAAATTTCCGGTTCACCTTTCCCCGCGGTATCAACTGAAACTCGTATTTCTCCCCTAATTTGCAAACTGTCAAGTGACTGCCGAGGTTAAATCTGTAAATAAGCGCTAGATTGACGCACTCACTTCAGAAATTTCGTAGTTAAATTGAAATTGTCGAGAAACTAGGAGGCTGCAGGTGAGGATGGGCGCGCTTGCAGAAGCGGGTTGTTTCCTCGTCATGAGAAGTCAAGGGTTGCACCATTCGGGGTCCATGGTAAGCACGAACGTGGTACGAACGACGAGGGAGAGAGAGAATGCAAAGAAATAGGAGAGGATGTGGGAGGAACACTTTGTACCTGCCGATAGCTGACGTTACCGTCGCCGTCGTCGTCGTCGGCGTCTTCGAAGCGAGACGCTACGAATGAAAGGCATTCGCTCATTCTCAAGTAGCTTATGGACCTACCAAGAGGATTATATAAGACGCTGGCACTTTCGTTAGAAAGACCGAGACGGCACAGCGAGCAATCTTCTTTCCGAGAGAAATGTGATATAAGTTAATATAATTGAAATATAACATCTCGTACCAAAGTAATTTAGTAATTAAATACTTTTCTTATTTTGTCGACCTCGAACGGCTTGAGGATAAGGGCATTTTTGTTCATTGTCGCAATCCACTTATACATAAATACTTCTTATTATTTTTACCAAAGTTAAACTTGAAAGAAGACCGACCAAAAGAATTATAAGAAGACATATCTGCCCAAACGGACTGGTGAGTGTCGTGAACAATTTTCTTTGTCAACTGTCGTTTCAATTTTTTTTTGTACAAAAAATCCACCATGGAGTCCCGAAATTACGTGAAAGTTGTTTCCGAAGTAGCGCGGGAAGGTAGGACCGAGACAGGTTTGAGAAGACGACGATGTCGTCGTCTTTTCTAGACGGTCTCGTCACCCGGACTTGTTTGCCTCGTCGGTGAAGTTTCGCGCTCTCTCGGGAGAGAGCGATGTCACACCAATTTTTTCTTCTTCTTATTTCAGGGATTCCATGACGGAGAAAAAGAGGGAGAGAAACAGGGAGCAGCCTGGAACCGCTCAGCAACCCTCGGCCTGGTTAACCCACTCCGGTTTTCATTTCGACCGGTGAAGCGAGTTTCCGAGAGAGCGTCGACGCCAGTGTGCAAGAGACGAGCTTTCATCCATTCAATGGAATGAAATGCTCACTTCACGACTTTGGAATAGTATAGGTGAGATACGCGCGACCCGCTCGAGATCTCGTTCTCAGAGCATCGCGCGTAGGTGTACCATAGTTCACATGAAGAAGCAATGTGGGTCGAGAGGGATATCTCCTGCTGTTCTTTTTTTTAATACTCTTCTATCGTCATCCTACAACGACGCGTCAAATTATTCCCTTCATAGAATTTTTTCAACTCTTCTTCAGTCTTACGTGAATCGAAAAGACATTGAAGCTCACAATTGCGACATTCATTTGTTATTCGCCCTATCAACCTTCCAAGCCATTCGATGAAAAGATCGGGCAACTTAGGTTATAGATACGAAGATACTCGTTATGAACTAAAATGTCTGCAAAACGGGTGGCTACGACATCAGCGAAGCTGAGTAAAGTTCCGAATTCTTGGATGGACCATTTGAAAACCATAGTTATCAACGACGATAATTGGAGATGCATGATCATCATGATTGTCGAGACACTGCCGGACCACGCAACATGTATTAACCTCCTCGATGAGGCAGCTGACAAAGGTTCCCGAAAAGCCATTTACTCGTTAACTTTTCGAAAACTGATGCACAGTATTAGAACTTTGTCGCGGATCGATCCGGATAAATGTCCACCGGCGCAAACTGTGTTTCATCATGCGAACAACCTGATTTCCCGTGGCGAAAGCTTGGAAGCTCGGTTGATCGTCGATCTCGTGAAGTATCTCGTTTATCGGGTGAAAAACGAAGCTATTGCAAGAAGCAGAAAGGAATCGGATCTCGGAAACGATGTTGATAGAGAATTGCGAGCTATGCTCACAGTGGCAAAAGTGGAGTCGCAGCGTTCAATGAAGTCGCTCAAGTCGAAGAAATCCGAGCGAACCACGGAAGCTCCAATAACGGAGAAGGCAAACACACATCTGCGAAAGCGCGGTGAAGAATGGAAGGACAAAGTGTACATTGACGACGCACCCGAGAATGGGCCCAATTTATATATTTTGCTAACGGGATTTCGGGATCCGAAACTACCGCTGGAGCTCATAAAAGCTGGACTGCCGCTGGCTTGTATCTTGAAGATTAAACGTCCAGGTGAAAGTGTGGACTCTGTCGAGAGCGCTGAATCGCATATGGGGAATGAAGATAATGCGATCAACCATACGAAAAATGTATTCGGAGATTTAGATGTCGAGCGGAAGACGCTTTTCGACTTCTGGTCTAAATTGGACAAAAGTGCAAACGATCCTGAAAATCTCGAAGACTATTCGGGTGTTATTTTCCAAACGTTCTGTCCACCGGAAATAGAAATCAATGATGCCGAAGAGGAAGAGAGATTGAAGAAAGATTTGTACGACAGAGTTTCCTGCATCGTTTACGACCTCTACGATCTCCAACGACTTCACGTTGAGTACATCCGGAGTATGAAGCTTCAAAGTGTGCCGAGCGAACCACGGCGAGAATTTGATGTTTACACCAAGATTATGGACTCGCTGCCCACAGAGTGCGCTTTTGTGACTGTTATCTTGCAAGCTATGCTGGCGCAAGTGGAAATCGATGTTGAAGGTGATCGGGCATCGAATTTCGATGATGAGACTGTTAGAACTTCAAGGAATCAAAGAAGATCCGGTGCGAGCATGAAATCTAAGATTGATGCAGGTTCGCCGTATCGAAAATCTGTTAGCAGTCCACACCGTCTTGAGAATCCAATTCCCGATCAATCGAACAAACACCAACGGAGAATACACGATTTGAACGTACAAAATGGAATGCAATTGAAGAATAACCAGCAAGTTAACCAAATTGTGGATCCACATATAATTCTTGCTGGTGATAACCTCAGACTGAAAACGCATCACATTCGTTTGGCAGACGATATTGTTAAGCTTATAAATCCCAGATGCACGTCATTGTCCGATTTAGCTGTGCGCAGTCTTCGTGATACGAGAATCCTCAGTTTGTGGAGAAATCGCGAGAATATACCCGAAGTCACGAAGAAAAGATATCGTTGTCACCTAAACAAGATAATTCGTTGTTTCGACGATCAAATGGACTTTCAAAGAATCGTTCATTATCTCCACCTTCAGGTTTTCGACAAAATGATTAACGGCGGTCTTAATCGAACTGCTACTCGAGGCGAAGATCGTCGAGTTGCGATAATGGAAAAAGGTGCTATCCCGGCTTCGACTCGTTCAGATCCTTTCCTATTACCCTCGAAGATTCGCCAAAACGTTCGAACTTCTGCGTCTGGCGAAAATCCCATTTCCAATTTACGGTGCTTCGAGAGCGATAGCATAATTGATTATGATAAATCAGTCGGCGATACCTTCGAGTGTCCGGAACTGTTTTATCTAACGGATACGCGTGAAATGCTTCAACCCGGCTTTCTCGAGTCACGAGAGGAAAAACTTTGCGCCAGAAGAGTGGACAGCTCGACAGAAGTTTCAGACTTTACCGACGTCAGGCTACTTCCGTCGGATGTCTTTCTACAAGCCATTAACGAATGTTTCGAGAAATTCGAAGGCTTCGAGTCCTCGTATCTGGAGACTACGGACTCTGTACTACTCTACTTTGATAACGCGCATAGTACTCCAGCATCAATGACTCGAGCAGCGGACAAAGTTTTCCAACACGGAAATCGTTGTCGTCGAATTTCAAGGATCGTTACGCCGATTTGCCTGCGAAACTTTTGCGAATACGTGATTCGCGAGGAGAACGAGTGGATTCGAGAGATAGAAATTGAACGAGCGAGAAGGAGATCAATAAGCGCCGGGGAATTGACGAGAAAATTGAGCCATCACAGTGATTTTGACGTTGTAAAAATCACAGCATTCACCGATGATGATTTCATTCTACCGAACTCCTTGAAAGGTCAAGCTAGAAAAAAAGATGAAGATAAATTGCCGACAGCAGCAGAATTATCCACGAAGAAGAGCGTTAAGTCAGCCATCACAACAGAAAAAGATAAAAAATCTGCAACGGCCAAAAGTCCGAAAGAAATGAGAAAAAAAGATATCAAAACCGTAGAAGTCGACGCCAGTTCCGCACCCATGCGCAAAGTTCCATCTTTGCGATGTGCTCAAAACGATGAACCTTATAAGTTCGTAGGATATGATTTGGGAAACCTCAGGATTCAGATTGACAGTGAGAGCGAAACGTTTGTTTCATCTGACGGAACTGTGGTAAAAGTTGATCTCGATCAATGGCTCTATGGGAAAAAGCGTCTAGGAATTGGTGTCAACGTAGAAGGTTGCTTTCTGAAGTTAGAGAACGTCGTTGGTATTCAGGAAAATAATAAGATGCCATTTCATCTTATCACCAAGAATGGAATTGTTATGGCATTTCAAGAATCTCAGGAATCCAAAGGTAAAATAGGCAAAATCATAATAATCTTCGAACACACTGATCCCAGTGACCAATTACAACAGGAGATTATTTCGCACCGGAGGAGAATCAGAGTTTCAACCGTCGTTTTGAGTTTTGTGCTTCATGGCCCTCTGGTCTTTTAATTAAACCCGTGGAAGAGGACAGTTCGGTGTATCCATTCTCCATCCTTCAGAAATACATTTCGAAGGGTCCGGAGTGCGAGCCCGTGTCACGAGAGAATTACCGGAAGTTCTTGAGTAATGGCACTGTCCTCAAGTTCCACGATGACGAGACGGTCGAAGTGCTGCGTCCGAACGGTACTATAGTTCGATGTATAAACTTCGAGAAGACCACAAGAGCCAGAGACTCGGAACTCGAACGCCACGAAAACTTGACCAAAGGTAAATCAATCGAGATCTATATATGTTAGGATGATGGCATATGGAAACATTTTCGAAAGACGCGGACGAGTGAATGTTTCAGAGGAAATATCGAAGAGCCAAAAAACGAGGTCGTCGATATCAACGAGGGGAATGCGGAAAGTTTCTTCACCGAGAAAGCGATCTCTGATTGCAGCATCATCTGATCCTATAAATGTTGAGTTTCTCATTTAGCTGAAAGCTATGGTTAAAACATCACAGTTCACGATTGAACGACGAATATACGAGTCAATGGGGAGAATAGCCAAAATCCGCGTTTTCCTTTAGGGGGAAATTCACTCATCGAGGGACCAGGCTGCGAGAGTCAAGATAACTAGGTATACCACAGTAGAGCACGACGGCCGACACTACGAAACGGTGAACGATGAGGTTTCTCGAGTGTTCGATAAGTCTCTCGTGAGAACGAGAACCGACTTTGCGGTTTGCGAGAAGTTCACCAGACGCGAGGATGGCACGCAGTCGGTTCTAAATTCTAAGGGTGAATTGATCGTCTCCTTCCCTGGTTAGTCATTTAATCCCAACGTTTCTTTATTGTTTACTCCGTACTGAAATTTATTACGAAATTACGAAATAATAGATTCTAAATTGTTAAAAATAGTTTTTTGTTTTAATAAAGATTTTCCTACATCGAACCATAGAACGATACCTGGCAAATGGTTAGGAAATTGCATTTTTAACCGCGTTAAACTATTTTTACCTTCCAACTATAATCACTTCTGTTCTGTTTTGTTTTACTTGTATAAGAATAGAACTTAAAACATTTTACAACCATTCAAAAACTTACGATCGAAAAGGGAGTTTAATGAAGAACTTATATTGAACAAAATTATCGAAATAATAATGCGAGAAATCAATTGTTATTTCACCCTTTTTTTCTTAATATAATTTCTTTATTACATTTATATTTTGATCGGAAGTTTTTAAAATTTTGTAAATTTTTCAAAATTTATTGATTTCTTTATCAGCCCTTTGTCGAGGTTAAAAAACAACGTATTGTCTCATAAAAAGTGATTAAAAAAAATGCAAATATTGAGCAACATGCCTCTTAGCTTCATGACGATTTCATCTACATTCGGTATACTTCGTTGATCCGTCAAAAAGATATAATGCTTTTGCGAAAGTCAGCAAAATGTACTGTAAACAGAGGTCATCCCGGATTTGTTCTCATTGTTCCAATTTCGTAATAGACGGTACGCGTATCACTTCAGGATACGACGTGGAGGATGAACCGCTAATTTGCGATTGGAGCGACGATGAATATAACACATTCTTCAGAAATAGCCGCAAATCGAAGCCGAACGATGAAGTTATTGTATCGGAATTCAGTAACGTGAGTTGGACGAATTTTAATCAATCCTCAAACCGGCGGACCACCAGTCAAGAGGACAAGGTTACAATATTATTGGCAGATGCATTCGTCTCGGTTTTAATGACCTGTCGCATGGAGCACGAGTGCTACGCAACAGTGACTTATGATCGAGCTAAAGAAAGCTGTGAATTGTCAATGCCCGATGAAGTTGTTGTCACCATATTACGCTCGGGATTGTTAGACGTCAGCATCAGCGCAACTATCGAGCTTCGAATTAGAGAGGATAATCTTAAATATTCATCGAGGGTCTGCGTGAATAATCGGAACATTTCAGAGACAATTTATAACTTTCCTCGATCGGAAATGAATGGTCAATATTTGAATCCAATTTTGCTCATGACAACAGACGCACAGGGAAACAGATTTACCGTTCATGCGGATGGCAGCGTGATTCGGGACAGCGACTCAGTGATATCCCCACCGAAATCCCTGCATAAACAGTTCAGATTATTTGCAATGAGCCGAGATCTCACGGCTTACGAGTATCTTCACAAATCGGAGAGAAATGAATTTCAGAAGCGAATAAATTCCGACGCAAGATCCAGCGTAATCTCCATTCCCAACCGTCGAGCTGGTGGTCTTGAATATCGACTTTTCCTAAATCCTCCAGACCCGGCGAATTATTCAAAGATGTGGTTACAAAGGGTAGATTGATTTTTATCCGCGCGCTACATCGACTTTTCCAACCGCATAATTTCCTAACACTCGTTCAGGTTAACAAAATCGAACAAACTAATCACAACGGCACTGATTTATCGCCGAGTACTTATTCAAATCCCTACGAATGGATCTTTCCTTTTGGTAGAAATGGAAACGGCGTTAGGAAAAACACTTGGAAAATTCCACTCGGCAAAATCGTTGAAAATGATCGTCCGAGAGTGTTGACTTTGACAATTTTTCAAGAAATCGCGGTTAAAGGAAGGAATTTATTGATCGAATTGCAAAAAGCACTCGCCTGCTATTGGCGTTCGGTGAGAATTGTATGCCGCGGATAGAAGTATTCCGTAATAATTCACATATATTTGAAAAAAATATTATTATAGGTATATAGTAATGTGGTAATCCTCCACATTATAAAAAACCACAATACTATATACAAAAAAAATTACATTAATATGAATATAGTAAAATAAATATTAATTATTTTTCTAAGACAGCATGGTAATTTTTATTAGAATCTTTTCTGTGTAGAGTTTCTTTGTGGAATTTTTTCTTTTAATAAATTGCATAAAATTTTTATTCAGACGATCAACGAGAATGAAGCACTTCGCACGTGCAGCCTTTTGCTCGAAGATTCATCTACGAGTTCAGAAGCAAAAATTGACAAATGGCTTATGGATATAACTCTCGGAATCGAAAGGAATATAGACACAAAAAAATATCTCAGTGGCGTGTCAACAGATGGAACGAAGCTCGCGTCAAGGATCGTTTGCGAAATTCCTAAGCGAGCCAAGTTCGGTAAACAGAATTCATTGATTAAAGCGGAAATTCAGTTCTACGAAAAATGCCTCAGAGAACGAATAATCCTACCATATTTTGAAAATATTCGTGGTGCTTGTTTTCACTGGATCATGAGCTGCGCGGATAGAGCATTCGAGTACGCGGAAAAATATTAGTTCTACAAAGATATTCGTGAAAATCGTTCAAGCAATAAAATGGAATTATATGAAAATGTAAACTGAACGGCCCTCAAGATGAGCGAGAGAATTGTTGGTGCAATTCATCGATATCCTGAGTTTTTCTAGCATAGATGAATAAATTACACGAATCAGTTTACCAAAGTTCAAACGGTCCTTTACATTAATTGTTTTGGTAACTGAAGAGCGTGAAACGAGGTTTCGCGCTCGGAAGAGGTAAAAATCGAAGCGGGAAGCGCGTAATTCGGTTGTCTCATGCACGAGAGAGATTTTCCACTGTCGTGGATTTAGAGCGCGCGTGGCACGGAATCTCCGGACGGTGGAGGAATCTCAAGCCAAATGGTCGGTGATGTCAGACGAAGCCCGCGGATGAGAGGGGAGTGCGACGAAGGTTAGCAAACGCGCAACGCCGTAAAGAGCTGCCAGCAAAGGTGCCATATGTCCCGTACATTACGAAAACTCGTAAAAGGACGACGGTGCGTTATTTTCTATCTCGCTTCTCTTTTACCCCCACGGGTTTTGCTACACCGACCCTCGGTGGGTCAAAAAGTATCCGAAGGGTGTGAGAACAGTTCTCTGGAATGAGAAGACGATGGGGATCGCAAACGAGCGAGAGATAGAGAAAGACAGGAGAGCGAACGAGAGTTGTTGAAACAACAGTTGTCGACTTTGACTTCGACGACCTCGAAAACTTGATGGCGAATTGTTTTAACGGTTTATCGTTGAAACTCGAAGCAAAAGAGGTGCTCTTCTCCCTCGTTGCTTCTTCCTGGACCACCCGGTTGCCCCGTCAAGCACGTGATCACGCTTTTTCCATGATAAAAGAATTTATTATAGATCCGACGAAAAAATACACATTGTACGAGGAATTCATGGTCCGTTAGGCAAGCACGCGAAGTAGCGAAAATAAGGATGAAAAATAAAAAAAAATGTCGACGAACTCTCCATTTGCCAGCTGGTGTTGTTGGCCGAACGACAAGGAGACATATCGAAGAGAAAGAGAAGAGGACTCGTCGTTTCGTTGAGTTAGAAATATATGGAGCTCGAGGCTCATCCCTATTTCGCTGAGTCAAGAACGTGACGCTTTGGCTATCAACGATTCTCGTCACGTATTTTTAAGGTATATCATTTTTTTTTTCGTACGACGCGCAGCATATGGACAAGGAAGCATCGCAAAGGAAAACCGACTCTCTGCAAGGTTCTAGTACGGGGTGTGGAATATCGTTTCGGATATTATGAAGCATCTTCGACGCTGGAGGGGGAGTTTGGTCAGAAGGGTTGCAAGGCTTTTCCGACGTCGGAGAACGTTCAGGTTATCATTCGTGCTTCCTAAGGGATCGTTTGAAGGCGGCTATAACGTTTAATCCAACAGTTTAACATCGCTCAGGAGCCTATAATCTTGAATGGGGATGTCATACTAATATCCTTGAAGAAAAGCCTTCTCCTTGAAAGTTTGGAACATCGTACTGTATCACAGGATCTATCTATTTGTTACGGTAGACATTTATCTGATCGAGTAATCTGTAATGTGAACTCTCTCCAGGGTGGTATAGAGTTTCTTGGGAGGGGGCGGGGGAGGAGGGGTTGAAGCTCGGCTCATCCCTCTCCAGATGTAGTGGGACACCGTATTACAGTCTTAGAGATCTACGCGCTACATTGAGAAAAGCAGATACAGCCAAAACGGTTACAGGTATATTCCTCGCGTTATATTGGACAAAAGTTGCGACGTCGGTTTTAGTCGAAGCTATTTGATATATCACGGTTGGCTGTGTGCACCCGGAGAATCCGAGCATTTCTCCGAGACGGGCCATTTCTCAGCTTGTGCAGCTGCGGGTGCGCCGGTTATAACGCGCCGTACCAAATCTAGTAGATTCGATGCCCTTCCAACCCTCGGGACGCTTCGAAATATATGAACTCCGTGGCGGCGGAGACCAGCGCAGAGCTTGCTGCTGCTACCGATGGAGAATCTATCTGATCAGGGCTTCCGGTTCGAATAAGGATAGCTAATGCATTATAAAATATCGATGTTGCCGCGGAGGGCGGCAATGTTGCGTTGGGTGAAAAGAGAACTTACGGCAACTTTTTTTTTTCTTCGATCGCTGGCTTTCCGATAGCGCGTTTTCTGCATTGGCTTCAAGCGCCGACAGCCTGTTTTATTCCTTTTTACATTTTTGTACGTGAAGAAAATCTCTTTCACGTACATGAAAATAATAATTTCTACTCTAACAGGAGTAAATTCATGCAAAATTGTTATAACATTGGTAGAAAAAAAAAGTGGCGTCCCTGGATTGTACCGACAGCCGCAATGAGGCTGTAGGGCTGCGGAGTGGGCGGGAGGGTGTATTGTGGGGAAGCCTCACCGTAGCCATCACGTAAACCGAGTACACAGATTATGTAAAAATATTTTTATTCATGAATGATTCCCAATATTAAACCACTTGACAACATTTTTTTCTTTTTATATTTGAAAAAAAAAAATATATTTTTGAGAAGGTTATCTACGTGACGACGTTTTACCAGTTACTGGGAAAACGAAAATTCATTTCATTCGATTTATTGAGCGTATTTATCGAGTAAAAAAATCTATTTTTCATACCACTATTACTGCCGAAGCGATATAAAGGACAAATTTTTATTAGAAAATACGGAAAAAAATGTATTCACCGGAAATCGATATTGTCCCGGCGGTATATTAAATTCGTAGTATAACAATCTATGAAGAGTTCCGCAGATATTGGTATTGCTTCTGATCAAATCGGAAGTTATTTGTATGATGGATCAATCACCACCTACGAGAGGTAACAACGATTCACAGCGTGTAGAATTACTATTGTCCCCAACTATTCAAGTATTCTATCTGAGTTTAGAGTCGCGGCTTTCGGAATAGTTGAACTGTTGTTCGGGATATACGCGAGGATTTTCGATATTGAACTTGTATGAATGTCGTGTATCTCTCCGTGTTTCTAATCAGCGGATGGACTCCTGCAACTGCCAGTTGGACTTTGCAAATCCAGATTCGGTTCATCTACGTGCTTCGTTAAATTTTAGCTAACGTAATGACTTCTCCTACCACTGTACTACTACTTGTTCTCTCACCTGCTACAGTAGTTCAGTAGGTTTTTCACCCGAAACGAGCGCCTGCGGCCGCAAACTCGTCGAAGAATCCTCAATTCCGGACATTTGAAACTAATAAATAGGTTAATGAAAAAAAAAAGTCTACACAGAAGACAAATGCATATTCTGCTAACACTGACGCATTAAAGTTTCTACGTACTGAAACAGTTACTGATAATCGTAATCTCAATTAAATTTCATCTTCCGCATTATAAAGTGGAACATCCCAGTTACCCTCGAAACTTTAGTCTTTATCTTTAAGATACGTGCCTCGAGCACCTTGAGGCAAATTCCCGCTGGAGACCCGAACCACACCACTCACGACTTCACACGTGACTTCTCAACTCGATGAGGATATAGTGGAGATTATACGAAGCGTCTTATTATCTCGTGAATTATCCCACACACACTTGGTCGCCGAAGTACTTTGAATCCCAAGGTACATGGTATCCAAAGTAACAGATGTGTACATACCTGTACAATCGATACATGAAAGCTGCTTTAAGTAGGCCTCGGTTACTGCTATTTCGTAACACGATAGATACAGAAGATAGAAGGGGGTACAGTTGAATTCCTCTATCTCGAGATGGGGTGGGGGTGGGGGGAGAGAGAGTCTCGAAGTATTTGAGGCACGCGAGAACGCAACAATCCATTAGCGAGAAACAGCGGTAGTTGCATCATAGTGCGAGTGGAACACCATCACTCGAGACACGGAAGTGGAAATCGACTAGAATATCCGCGAGCTCTCGCACCCATAGCTAGCACACTTAAGGTTCATTAATCCTCCCTCGAGTTTCAGCACTGTTTCATTCATTAGCAGTCATCGTTTACATCGAGTCCGCTCGCCAACGTTATCCGCTACGTGTATGTTTCTCCGCTACGGAGAAACGGCGTTAAATTTCAACATACCATCGTTTGAACTACCGAACAGAATATTGTAGTACTCAATATTATATAGCAGTAAAGCGTACGAGTTTCATAGTTTTATCGTCGTGGGCTACGAACGGTACACCGGACTTGAATTTCCACCGGTCGAACGAGCTGATGTTATAGTTGCAAGCTGATAATAAAAATCGATCGTACGAAACGATTCATGATAGTAACGCCGAAGATGGTTCGGAACCGCGACGGAGGTCTTGTAGGAGACCGATATCCGTTGTATCGGGGAAGAGAAAAAGGTGAGGGTACGTATCGAGACGAAATAGAACTCGTAGACTTTCGGAGGCAATGTGGAGGAGCAGAAGCAGCAGCGAGTACTGTGCACCAGAGAAACGATAAAGAGATATCGAGCGTGTCTACAGGAAGGACTTGTCGCTGTATTCGTGGAAGTTTCGAGATCCGACACAACCGGGACTTAATGGAAATTCCATTACGAAAGCTTCTTGCAACACTGCACGGAACACATGTGCACTCATCACACGTGTACAATGACCGCATGTAGGATGAAATTAGAATTTGTAACGAGATCTGATATAATCAGTCGACAAAGCCTATGCGAAGTTCATCTTTAACGGGGATTTGACTCGGGAAGCTTCTGTATGTTCTGGGAATTAGAATTCGTTATCGAAGTTTCCATTCTTGGGGAAACGGTAGGAGCAAAAGACTGTACCATAGTGCGCAAGAGTATACGTCATATCTTGTTATAGACAGTGGTGTATCTACAGTTTGAGAGCATTGGGAGAAGCCCGAAGGTGTTTGCCCCATTTCCTCAGTTCTACGGCAGAGAAAGCTCGTCCTGTCACCCGTGGAGTAACAAGACGGGGAATCCGGAGTTTTCGGTCGTACCCTAATGAATATTAATGAGTGTACCATCGCACGTGAGCTACCGCTCGAGTATGGAGGGGTTGGGGGCGTGCGAGTCTGCGACGAGGACTTGATGAGTACAAACGATCCGGTTTCACGTAGTTCCATCAATGCATGCCTGAATTCTCTTCTATGATGCGCGAGAGCCCGCAGTCTGGATAGGATGAAGCGACGTAGCGGGGGAAGGAAGGGATCGTTAATGAAACGAGGATGATGAATCTGCGCCGAGTGGTATGCTGTACCCGTTCGCTCACTCTCTCTCTCTGCCATTCTGTCGACGTTGAATCTACGATGTGACACGACCAAGTGAAATTTGACGAGAAAACACGATCCGACAATAATCATTTCGTAGTTCTATGCTTTCTATGTGTGTAACGAAGGGTTGAATAACAACGAAAGGGATTTACCACCAAAAAAGGATCATGCAGATGACAAAATTTCAGATATAAAAGACCAAATGTATGTTACGCGAACAAATGATCAAAAGCTGATGGCTGGAGACGGAAGAATGACAATGGTCATAAGTGTCAGGATTTTCTCTCAAAGCAACCATTTCTTCATGCATGGCAAACGTGATTTGTAATAGCATAATAGAAATATATGTGTGAGTGTGGTGCACAGAATACGTTGAATAACGCTGCTCTCCCCTTCTGCGTATGACATAATAGCGAACTCTACCTCTCTCCTCTGGTACGTGAAACGTCGACGGAACAAAGACTCGCTTTTCAGTGAGTAAACACGAATGGAGCCATAACGTGCTAATTAATAACTCGTTAGCAAGACTCTCCGCGAAGGGAATGATATAGACATTTGTGTTATGCACTTTGACGCCTCATAGCATAGTTGCACACTCTCCTTTCGTCGCTCCGAATTCACGCATCGCGTCTCGGTCTTTCACCTGGCAGCTCAAAGGGGCTTCAACACATAGGTATTAACTCGTTCTCCACAGACCCTAAAAGCTACTACTACCAACGTCACCGGATCAGACCCTCGCCAGGTTGCATCCAATGGAACACGACACCTATACGAGATATTCAATTCTATTTCCATTCCTCTGGATCTTTGTTCGATTCCTCCATCTCTCCCTCCATTTCACTAGCCTCAACTGGGCGTTTTTTCCTTTACTCCACTCTATCTCTTTTTCTCTTTCGATCTTACGTCGACGCGAGCCTTGCGTCGTCAGATACCGGAAGCAATAAAGTCCGAGTGAACTAAATGAAATTCTTATCTAGATCGAGCCTCGGCAGTCCTCCAGCGGAAAACCCCTTCTCTCTACTACTACACGGAGTGAGAAAGGGTGAGAAAGCCGGGTTTGATAGCGAAAGAGTGAGCGAGAGAGTGACCCGACTCACTCACCAACGAACTCAACCCCGGAACGTATCGACCGGCTCGTCGGAAACGTCGTGGTGAACCTATCGTCGATAGTCGAAGTGAATTCCACGTTGAGTGTAGAGACCATAGTAGAGGCGGAGTCAGAGAATGCTGGCGTGAGCTTTCGCTCAGCACTTAAAAAAGGAATTAATTCCTCTCGTCCATCGATACTTATCACTATTTTCGCTCTTTCAACGTCCTCTATCGAGTCCTCTTTCGCTCTTTAGCGTTTTTATCCCCGTTTTTTTTTTTTTTTTTTTTTTCTCTCATTTTTTTTCAGAGTCGTTTCAATGAGCTGTGTCAGGTAGGCTCGTCCATAGAGTCGACGTCTGTGAATATCATGTAGAACAAAGCTCAATGCTGAAAGCTTTCGCTTACAGTACTTAAAAAAGAAATTAAACATCCAACCGTCGATAGTAATCTATAGGATTTTTTTTTTCTATCACTTGCCTACAAGTGAAAGCAATGCATACTTGTTACTGGCAGTGTATGCACTATACTATATACACGTATATGCGGTAGCTACTCTTTTTTTAATATTTTTTTTGTCTCCTCACGAAAATTGAAGCTCGAATATGCTTTTGAAATTATTTCACCAGAAAATTACCGATCAACGACTCAACCGCAAACGATCTTTAGCCACAGAATTTCTGTATGAGCTTTTCGAGTCTCTGTAACGGTGTTACGAGTGTCGGAAACGCCTCTTCTGATGACCCTTTTACACTAACATCCTATAACTGCGATATTAAAAGTTTTCTCCGAAAGCGTTTATCGCACCCGCGACCTTACCGGACCAGTCCCGTTCTGCGGTGTTCCATCGACACCCGTCGCTCTCTCGTTCGAGTTTCGTTAAATGGCCGCGATTATTTCGTCGTTTCGCCCGAGTGATAAAGCCACGGGTAACGATCGTCGTAAACGTCGGAACGTGCCGTAGGTCCGGGGAGGCTTTCCTGTATGGTATATGTAGAGGAATAGAAATTGGCGATAGCACCCGATGCTGTGCGCGCCTGGAAGGCACGAACTGACATTACGAGGTCCGAAAATAGGAGGCCGATGTGTCTATGGACGAGAAAGCGCCTCCTGGACTTTGGTCTAGCATGTCGCCTATGCAAAGTTCTAGTCGGGATTTGCGGTTTCGCTGGATAACCCGAACTGGTCGCACCCTCACGGTGGACCAACGGGGTCTTGAAGAGACAAGAGAAACCTCGAAGGCACAGACTCACACGCGTCGTGGCTGATGGCACTCCTTCGAAGTTTCCGTCGAGCTATAAAATCTCTGTCTTCTATTCGTTCGCGAACCCACGTACCACTCTAGAGACAGTGGAGCTGTTTGGAATGGAAAGGGAGAAGAAAATGAAGAAAGAGGAGAGAATCAAAGAGGTCGCCGTCTACAGGCATAAATCCAACGTATTCCTTCGTCTTCTTCTACTGGTCTACAGTTGCGCTATAAGTCGATAAATCTTTCTCACCGCGAACGCGTCCCTAGGATTCCGACAAATTTGTTTTGATCCTGTAACGATAGACATTTCTCTACGGGGTACGACCTCGTGGGATACATACGTGGCCATTTGTGATTTATGTTTTGAAGAAATAGAGTCGGCATCAGACGAAAGGAGAGGAACAGAAACTCATCGGTAACGTACGGCCTTCGACATTGGACACTACTTTTTGTACAAGTTGATCTGAATCTAGGAGTTTGTTTTGTTCTATCAAATAAAAAAGGCAGATATCAAGGATATTAAGGTCAGACGTTGATCGATTTTTCATAAATGCCATCCATAAAAATTCTCTTAGTTGATGGAAGAATTTATTGGTGAAGTGTTTATCCTTATTTTTATCTATGAATGCCTCAGCAATTGAGTGGATTATTCGTCTGCGGTTTAGTGGAAACTTTACTGAAACGAGTAGTAGAAAATGCTTATACGTGTCAGACGCATGCAGACAGACGGTTATGGAAGCGTTGGATCATTTATAAGAGTCACACATCGTAACTACTGTGCCAATCTGCAAAGCAACGCGTTCCCAGGAGGCTGTAGGTAAGAGAACGACGCCCTGGGAGAAGCTCAGTTCACTTCGATAATCCGTATAGTCGCTGTGTCTCAAGAAGCGATAGCTACAGTAAGAGAAGACCAAAAGAAGCATCAGTAGCAGCGACCGGTGGTAGGATGCACATGTATGATGGATAGCTTCTCGGCTCACAAGAAAATTCCCGAAGTGGCTGACTTTTAATGGAAAACCACACCCGCAAGGACACACCTGCTCGCGCCAGGCGTCATACACGTATAGAATATAAGACATGCACACACTTGTATGCATACATAGACAAGGGGGGGCGACAGGCGGGATCGGGAGTTGACCACTTCCGTATTCCGGTCACGATCCGCGTCGAGGGAAGCATCTGGGCGGGTCGTGAAGAAAGAAAGTAGGAACGAACCGAGAGAGGAATGAAAAAAAAGGGGGAGAGGGACGAAGACTCTCGAGGCG
Source organism: Buathra laborator (assembly GCA_934046635.1). Classification (NCBI taxonomy): domain Eukaryota; kingdom Metazoa; phylum Arthropoda; class Insecta; order Hymenoptera; family Ichneumonidae; genus Buathra; species Buathra laborator. The sequence continues at coordinate 19,358,371 of OW203892.1, forward strand.
ATAAGAGTCGACCACCATCGCTTCTTGACTTTTCGTACTACGAGTAGCTCGGAAGATCAAGGCCCGGGCGAAATGACGAATGGCCGATAGCTGTTCTAGGGTCTTCTTCTTACTTTCCTTCCCCCCCTTCCCCCCCATCGTTGGTTTGTCTGACTTCTCCTCACCGTGTTCTTCACCCCAACGACAAGATGTCCCGCTTTTTTTTTTTTATTTCCAACTTTTTCATACATACACTCGCAGCCAGTCCCTCTGGGATTTATCCTGTAGCCCTTTACCCAAGACTCAGCATCCCTCCCCCATAAACCACGAGCCATATTTTCGTGGTGAGATAAAAGCAAACGGGATTCGAAGTTGTATGTTTGCCGTGTTTGTATGTCGCACTTTGAAAAAATTCGTCGAGGTTGATCGAGACTAGAGAAACTCCAACCCTTGTCGGTGGGTGTTGATTTTATATTTCTTATTTTACGTAGATTCAGCGATGTATGCATAGTTCGCATTTTTTTCTCGTTCTCCCAAGTGTAGTCTCGCTTATTCTCGCGAACCTCTGGGATATCCATTTGACCCGGATTGCGAGTGAGTTTATTGGTTTTCACGCCGAACAAGACGAGCCTCGATGATCCGTGGCGCTTCACGTCGGTGTATATGTCTATATGTGAGCGCGTGTAATACTGGGTGCGAGTTTTGCATTGACGATTCATGCGTAGTCGTAATATTGAGATTTTTTTGTGTGGGAGAAGAAGTGTTCGTCTCACAGAGGAAAAGACTTCGCAGCCTTTGATTCCCAAACTCGATCCAATTCATACCTTTATTTTTATACGGTTCTAACTCCACTACTGTAATGCATCAGATAAAAATCTCACAGTTTCTTATATATATAAACTATGGAGAAAGAATTATTGTTCATGAGCGTTTCGACTTGCCCCAAAAAAATGTTGATTTCACGAGTAGACAGGGCTATCGTATTATTATCGAGGTGTATTACGTGCTTCTCTGAACTCCCCGAAGACTATGAGCGGTTCTCTATGTGCCTGTTGGCTACGAACTGGCTGGCACACATAACAGATCCGTTAAACCGTGACGCTCGATTCAAGCCCCGAACACGTTGTAGTGACGTATGGAGGCTATTGGAAACTGGCCGGGCGTTTGCCGTCTCCGGAGACGCGAGACTCAGGATAATCGCATATTGGTCACAGGAGAACCGAGAAGGGATTGCTCGTACGGCAATGAGGAATCTATTGATCCGAATCGATTCCACCGACCAATTTCGGTTATCATAATACCAATTATCAACGATAATATTCAATTAAATGCAAATTGGCAATCAGCAATGATCGATTTTGTCACTGATGAATCCTCGAACGATATTAGCGCACGATGCTTTATTATACTTCACCATAAATTCATCAAATTCTATTAAATTCAAGGCAAATATTCGTAAAAAAAAATGATACATCGCTGAGTAATTTAATTTTCGTAGCGAAAGGTGATGACCGAAATTGGTGCTCGCCAAAAGTTGTTTCATACTGTACGGTTTTGGCAGAACGATTTTCATTGCTAACAAAGTTTCCACTGAGCGAAAGTTTTATAGCTTCATGCTATTAAGAGACGAGGGTAGCGTCTCGATGGTATATACACCAGCTGCAGCGTACTAATCTCGACGAGCATACGAATAATAAATCTTTCTCTCCTCAGCGCCCGCCAGCTCTGCTGTTCTAGGTCGGTTAGAGAGAGGAGTGAAACGCGAACGAACTCTTCTCGTCCGTTCCCTTTGGCTTTTTCTTCCCTTTAACGCTCGTAATTCTCGCGGACGGGAGAGCTCAAGATTTCTTGTACGGCATTTAACCGGGAATACAAGGGAAAAGTCTTCGGGTTCTCGGTGAAAGAACCGAGTGAGGTAGAATAGTTCGCGGATGGATACGAGCGGGTGCGAGAGATTGGAGGTCGCCACTGCTACGATAGTTCTTTGCGAAAGAATACCGAAAAGAGGAAGAGACTTTTCGCGAGCCAGAATCCAAAAGTGTGCCTCGGACTCGCGCCCAGTCCTTTCACCACTCCCCCCACTCTGTACCACAGCCGCACATGACGTAACTGAGAATCCTCCCAGAAAATATAACCCTGCATTACTCAACCTCGAGTTTCTTATTATATCGAGAACGTTTTTCCCTCGGTTGGTGCTTCGCAATAGCTCGCGCCGAAGGATTCTTACATTCAGCACTGGAAGTCTCACGACTCCAGCCGAGCCGACTTGTACAAAGGTCTTGGACATAAAGCAATGTCGCTGCAATGCCGGGGGAGGCCGGCATTAAATTTTATGCAAGGATTTATAACCGTCCAAGGCTCGAGCTTTACGTTATACTCTTCCATGCAATATAGTCTCCGCCTTGACTAAAATATGCGCGCTGAGTTTTACGGATTCATTTGCTTCTACGTTATGACTTGATCTTCGTACCTTTCATCAAGTGCAATTTTCTCGTATCAAGAATTGAGGCTCCATTTTTTTGTTCTCTTTCCGTCGTATTTAGTGCAACAATGATAGATTTTTATTAATTTACGAAGCAATTACTTATGTAATTATTTGTTCGCGAGTTCATATATTATAATTAATTCACTCGCGTCAGAAGAAACTCAGTGTTCACTACTCGCGTCTACGATGTTCCTATTCAAATGCAGACAAAGCAGCTTTGACAAGAGAGTACGGAAGATTGCGACAGGATTGTCGTCCGCGGTTCCTACCTTTTCGATGTCGAAACTGTCTTTCTTTTATATTACTCGAGTGCTGCACCAACGGAGAGCTCGAGTAAATCACTTAGAGCACTTAGTCCAAAGAGAAGAACTGCAGTCACGAACGTTAACCAGTAGAGCTGCTCGAGACTGGCCCCTGCAACTGCCGAGAAGCACCAGGGGGATGGAGGAAAAAAACTGAAAGTGGCTCTCGTCTCTGTGCATTCGCAAAAAAACAACACCGGCGTACTCTTCACCATTCCGACGACTCGGTTGGACTTGGAAGGCTAACGTAGCTTCTGTCAGCAATAATTATTATTTAGTTGCAACATTAATTTTTTAACGTGTGATGTTTTTTTGCTGTTCGTATCAAATCTTTTATTACGTATCATTGTTCTTGTATCATCATTTATGTTGAGATCCAACGCGGATTATGATGTGTTTTTCTATCATCTGCCTGTCATGTGCATGTGAATCATTTCGTGTATTTTTCCTTAAATGGATCGTAAATGCATCAAGTATCGTTTGTCAAGCCTGAGACGTAGGGTAATAGATGAAGAGCGGAATTGCTATTTAGTGAAACGCGGGGTCGAGGGTGAATCTTGTGGCGTTGGAGGTTGATCTGCCAGGCTCTTCGGAGACTGCTTCATCACTCTTCGGGGATTGGTAGGCCGAAAGCCATCGCCCTTTAAGGACTCGAGGGTTGAATATCGTCTCTCTATGTATCTCATCGTCTCTCTCTCTCTCTCTCTGTATCTCATGGTCTCTCTCTCTCTCTCTCTCTCTTTCTCCCTCTCATCTCTCTGCCGTTCGAATTCGGCTAGAGAATTGCCTCTCTCGGTTTTCATGCTGGAGGGGAAGCCGAGGGTCCATAAAACGATGATGAAGCGGCTCGGTAAGCGCGATTACATGGGCAGCGCCGAGGGCTTTTCTCGCTTGGTGAATTTAAGCTCCGATACCCGCGAACCGAGCATCACGCCGCTTTTTTTCTCCCCATACCCACGACCTCTCGGGTTGCACCGCGAAAAAAGAAGTGAAAAAAATTTTCACAGAAAGCCCAATACGAGAACGTCGCATTGCGCTCAAATGCACCGCGGTAAAAATTCAATATACATAACGAGGATAGTCGTTATCTGTCTTCAACTATCAATCAATCGTCATATATCAATATATCATATACAATTTTTTCAATTCGAATTCTCGTGGACACAGCGAATTAATACAACGAACTTAGAGCTTCAATTCAGATATTACAATGTGTTGTTATTTTTTAACGGTCATTACAGAAATTGAATGGAATAAACAAAAGACTGTCGTTGCTGTTGCGTGTCAGGATAATTCTCAGAAGACCTGACGACTTATCCCTTCTGGAAACTAATCATCAAATTGGCAACTAATTTATTAAAACGTCAACTCGCCCCTTTGATTACGATCAGCAAAGGTGAAGTATAAATATCAAATATCCTTTGCACGGTTTGTAATTAACGTTGGCCACTTACGGCGTGAGAGAAAAACGAAGAAAAAAATAAATGAAGTATTAGTAGGAAAAAGACAGACGACAATATGATACCGTAGAATTTGTTGGGAAGATGTAAAAGCGCGGTATTCCTCATTCCCCGGACTTCTGTTGCCTCTTTTCTCGTGGTAATAATGTAGCTGCGGGCAGTGGACAAAAAACCCATTCCTCTCTTCAACGGTGCGACGCGCTTTGAAACGGAAAGACGCGTTAACGTCGCATGACGTAAATTGGAATGATGTTGTCCGTCACATTTTTCGCGGCTCTCGACACTACGACGTGTTGGCGAAGAGCACGGACGAGGCTAGGCGTCCCTCGTATACGATAATTTAAAACATCATCCGCCTATGCACAAAGGGTGTGTGCGCGCTTCTCACGTGTTCCCGGGCCATATACACCCTATGAATATTTATGTCGCGACGCCTCCGTTCTCTGCTTTTCTCGCCAACCGTTCCCTATCCCTTTCTCTCTATCTCTCTCACGAACACGCACGCACCATCGCCGGGACGGTGTTACACACTCGAAAGATTTCCAGATTTCAGCTTCCGCGATACGTGCGGGTTGTATATACATATCTCAAACAGCTCGTGAGCTTGAAACAAAGTTTATTTTCCCTTCTGGTGGATCTTTATCAAAAAGCCAATTACACTGTCAACCCTAACGCTATTACGGGGATAACCGGAGAAGAACACGTTTGTATGTATCAAGGGACATGAGATATGTAGATTTCAAATTCGTCCGCGAAAACGTTGGGAGACGTTTAATACGCAAATATTGCCAGAGGTTGGCAAAGCAAAGAGCTCAATGTTTATCGAAGAATAAAAAACGCAGTTGATAAGGTAAACGTCCTGATTCCCGACGCCGAATATCGAAAAAAAATTATGATCCTTGACGTTTTTAATTTCCTTGTCTGTAAATATGTCCGCAATAAATCGTTATCCAAATACGGACTATTCAACGTTCAACATTTTTTAACATCAATTACGCTCCGATCGTGATTGGCGATAGAAAATGTAGACAATTTTGCATTCAATTAGTGTACGATTAGTGTGCTTATCTTGCACGTTCCAATGCTTGTGTATGTCATAACATTCTACATTTTTTCACGCTATTATTGATCATGTTGTTTAATTGGCAGTCGATAAAATAAACTTTAACGTCATAGTAAACGATAGCGGGCAGCATGGACGTGAATGAGATCATTTGCCGTGCATCAGGTTTTTGAAATTTCAAAAAATGTGTTCCTTTTTCGGCAGAGGGTAGATTTAGCTGCACGTGTTTCAAAGCTGCTTTCCTACAGTCGGTAATTCATCTTTTACCGAGCGAACAACCCCTATTGAAGCTCCCGTTGATAACCGGCTAAGCTACGCAACTAACAGTTGATGCTGAAGAAATGTTGAAAATAACCTGTTCTCGACGAGTTACCGATTGTTGACTTTTCTCAAGCTGATAAAACGATTTTTATGCATTGATGTGTCGATATTTTCAATATTATAGCTGTGATGGTATGGATAATAACAACGACTGCTGGTTAGATACCTGCCAATGATACATGCAGATTTTCTCTTGTCTATTAGTGATATTGGCGCTCCCTATGATCATTGTAGAGCTTTGCCAGGAATAATTAGAATGTAGGGATCTTCTGAAGCTTTATTAAAATGAATTGCTTACGGAACTCGGTCCATCCCGGTATACTCACAAGCGATACAATCTTCCGGGTCGGTATATTCGTGAATATTTGATTTTTACGATGCAAGTATAGAGCGGAAGTGCAATCACTTTGAAGAGATGAGTTCAGATTAATACTGTAGTTTCGATCACGCGCAATCACGTCTGGTAATTAGTCGTATCTGGCAGTATCGCTATTGGATATCAACAGTTCCGGTGACTCAATTAACGTTATCGCACGACCTCCTTACATGATTCGGGGCTAATAAACTGCATAGTTGAAAGCCTAAGTGAAGCTACAGTGTCTCATGACATAATCCGACTCGTATGCTTGCCAGTGAAGTGTACAAAAAAGTAAACGTCAAGAGGGAAAAACAATTTTTTTATACAAATAACCATAAAGCTTTCTGTTGATCTGGATAATAGTTTATCAATATTGGTACAATCCCGCGTGAGTATAATTTATTAAATAGTATCAATCGTTCAGGGAGAACTGCCACGTGGTTGAAACAAAGAAAATTTGCCTTTCTCTGCGACTCTCAACCACAGTGGCTGCACGGATCAATATCCAATCGTTCTCCAACATTTACAAATCATTTGCGTTCCGTAGAGCATACACGGCGTAGAAGGCATCCCCGGGGTTCTGGGAGGGAAAAGAGCGAGACCGAGTGTGTGCTGGAATTGGGAAGGGAAAACTCCACAACGCACGAGTGGAATGAAGATAGTAGAGCTACGAATAAATAGTGTCTTGTTTGCTCTGCGAATCAACTGCGTACTCGAATAATCAGGGTAAATGATGTTTTTAACGAACTCTCCTACCCTCCCACAGCTTCTCTCTGCGGGTCTCGCTATCTCTCTGACGTAATTATCCAACCCCGCTAGAGCATCCAGCCAAGCCGCAAACGAGCCTTCCGCAATCGAACCGATAGAGCTGCTTTGACTTGCATCCCACAAGGTCGACACTCACTCACACTCAATCTCGTAACACAATTTCTCTCATCTTTGGATGCTCGATAAAATAATCAGATTGGATCTCGTTACGGTGCTACGAACGCTTAAAAACTCACCGGATATCGGCTAATGACATTTTGAACGCGTTTTTTTTTACCTCGTTTGACCTATCTAATAAGATTGTTATTATAGATTGCTAATTTTAAAAGAGTCGTATATTTGTACAATCGATGGAACTTTCTACCAATTCTATATTGATTCCACTTTCGATCTCATGAATTTCTTAGTTCAAACCTCATGTCAATCGTGGCCTATGAAAGTAGAAAAGTTCGAACGCATCGAAACGCGGCTGAAACGTGTAACAAAAAGTGATTCTTTCGCGAGTCCGGTGTTTTCTCGCCCTCGTCGATGACCCTGTTCGAAAATCGATGGTTTTTCATTTGCTCTCGCTAGCCAAATTGCTTCCGGATAAATGGAGCAATCGGCTTCGCGTTATAGGACACAGGGAGCGCGATAGTGCAGCCCACTCCGAACCAACGAAGAAGAAGGGAACAGCTTGCCGATGCATCGGTGAGCTCTTTTAGCCCTCCAGCCACCTCGATCTCTGACACTCCGAACCAAGAGGCCATGCTTACCGTCTGACGCTTCTTTGCCACTTTGATACTCACGATTTCTTGGCAAGAATCAGAAGGTTACAGTCCAGAGCTCGTTTACACAAACGGTTATGTCGATCGAACTCGACCCGGACTCGTACCTTTTACGGAATCGTCAGCGATAGAAGTTTACTTCCAACAATCGTGGAGTATCGAGGCTCTTATGCCTTTCGATGAGAATATCTTGCAGCTTATCTTCCTCCTACGATCTTGAAAACTAAAGTCCTGAGTCGCTCGTCTCGGCAGTATAGTCGAACAAAGAAAAACTTTTTCCGGTAATGTGAGAGGTGGAGAACATTTCTTTTTAATCCTATTTTGAGTTAATTTGTAGCCTATTTCTTACACTCGTGTGTTTTACGTGCCAATGATTCGACCACAAAAAAAAGTTGAGGTCAACGATTGTATTGTTAACACTCCGGTGTGTAGCAGCTATATAAGTTCAAACGCTGCAACTGGCGGAGAATATACTGCACCCTTTCCATTGTTCTTTTGCTAACTACTGCTACATTTTGCCTTTTCGTAAGTTACCGCAGCGATTGGCAACTCGGAAGCTTCATCGAGTAACGAATCGACGAAGTTGTTTCTGTATTCTTTGTCGATCGCGATTCGTCTACAACCCCCTGTGGTCATTTAGTATCCAATATATATCGAATTTTCGATAACTCAGTATGATCATAAATAATGTTTGAAGTAAAAATTTCATTAAACGATCGAAACTTTGATGGGCACTTTATTTTTTTTCTTTGAATTATGGCATTCATTAATGTTCGCATCTCCTCCGAATGTCCAAACTCTACCCGGAGTTTCCGTTGCAACTGATGCCGAAGTGTTTCGATTTCCACTTGCCGTTCCGTCCACTATCTCGATACCACTTGACTGGGGGGGGGGGGAGGTCTCTCCAGCTCGCGCATCAAATCTTTCGAAGCTTCTGCACCGGACTCGCGACTGTCTCTCCCTCCCTCCGTTCTCCGCGTTGCATTCGAAATGAGAGAAAACCTCTCGAGACTCAACGGCAATGCAAGCGTACGTACTCTCGAATCTCCTTCGCGTTGGATAAATGGGCCTCATATTCGATGCAAAGCGCACTTGGCGAAACTCTATCGCTCGACCGGTAGCAAGCGAGAGTGGAGAAATACTGTACATACTATAGTATAAGAGTGAGACGAAGTGATGCGATGGAAAAAGCAAGGGTGGTCTGGAAGGGGCGGGTGGGTAGCGACATCCCGCAAAGGGAAGAGAAGATAGTAGAAAACGACGGGAAAAGGTGTAGCGTACGGATTTTATATCCGGTGAGAAAAAGCGATATCGGGAGAAACTGCTCGCGCAAGTTCGAGTCAAGGCGAGATGTAAAAATGCTATCGCAAAATCTCGAAATATCGCGAAAAGGAAAAGAAAAAAAAAATATATCGAGAAAGTGCATATACACAAATAAATATTTACGCTTTGTAGAACACTATGCCCCTAAAGTTAAATGAAAAATGATAATATATTGTTGCGAATTATTATTTTTAGCGATATCGGTATTGTATCGTTCAGTATACGTGTCGATGTTCACTACAGAATTTCTGCAGATTTTTCTATTCTCGACATTATTGATAAAACGGCGCTATCGAGAAAAAAACAGCTCTGGATTTTTTTTATCGTTTTCACAGAGTTTTTTAGGGTTCAAATGTGGTTATTGGTCAATTAAACCGAAACAGAAATGAATGTGATTATTATTGAAATGATCGATAGTAAAAAAAAAAAAAAAAAAAACTTAACCGAACACGATTTTGAGATACGCTCATCTGCGGTATCAATTAACGATAAAACAATTCAGCTTGTCAGAAGATACAATCGCATCTCAAATATGGTTGAAGTACCAGTTAACTACGCGATCTATACATAGATCGTCTCGTTACTCTGTACGAAAATAATAAAAGTTCAGGGAACCGTGACATGTGCAAAACGCGAAATTCACTCAATAACTGAACATTCCGAGTGCCCTCAGGGGGGGTGTCGATACGTTTCACTGCAATACCGAGGAGAGAGAGTATATCGTGTAAATATGCAGTTGACACAGACGTCTATACGTCTCGATGGGCCGTACGTCCGGACTAACAGAATCAAGTACCCGTTAGTTTTCGACATTCGAGAAATTCTCCGTTACTCGAGCGAAACATTCGATACAGACGCGATCGCTATAGAGCGAATATAGCGTTGAGATAATATTGTATCGGTAACAGTGGGTGTGCAGCGGCGAACGAATCAGCGAATAGCACCAGTCGCACCCCCGAGTTGCCCCTCGATTTCTGTCCCAACGATCGCGAGTATTTACTTCTCTCATTCAACTGGGTTATTTACTCCCGAGTCATTGTCAATGGCACTTACGAATAGATAACTTTCCCCGCTAATTCGGCTGCATTACGTAGTACCAGAACAGCGATTGAAATTAACAGTATCGAGATACTGTAATGATAAATCAAACGGCTATTTCGACTCGTTGAAAAAAGGATTCAGCTTTAGTTAGAACACAAGCGAAAGTTTTTCTTTAACAAATGAAGACAGATATTGTTGTGTCATTCATTGTATAATATTTAAAAAATTAGAAGACTTTTTAACCTAAAAAAACGCATTTGTTTTTAAGGGAAAGGCGAAGTTTTGGCAATTTCAGGTCAAAAAGCGCATCTTATATTTTCTTAACAGAAAAAAAAAATAGCATGCGATTGATTATTAGTACCGATATCCTGATCATGTAAACCAATTCTCAGACACGTATATTATAATGACTTTTGGAAAGAATTTTATTTTGTACACTATATTTTTTAAAAATGTTTTCCCATAAAAAAAAATGTTACTTCTATAATGTTTAATACCTTTGGAAGTGTAGATTTTACTTCGTGATTATATGACTAACCCTCAAACAATCGCATTGGATTAGTGATACAATTTTCATCCACCTATAAAAAAACAAAGCACCGGTTTTTCGCTGAAGTCGCCCACCCCCTCCACCCCCCCCCCCCCCCCACCCCTCAATCGATATCTGTAAACAAACGTCACTTTAGTGGTGAAGTCTTGCGTTAACAGCAAAGCATCTGTTATTTTGTCGCAATTTTATCTCTTTATGTAAAATACGTTTCACCGGCTGAGTCCAACGGCCGTACCCACTTTATCCTCGTACCGCTGCTCATTCACCCACCCATTCGCATGCCCTCCTTTGTCAAGCTACATTGTAAATTCCCATTCCGGTTTAATCCTCTGTCCTATTCGATTAAAGCTAATTACGCAACGGATTACGATCGGAGTGGTTACAGTATACTGGACTGTTGTACAATGTTATACGGTCGTGAGGGAGATGGGCGCATGAAAATCGTTGGGTGGAAGAAAAATGGGTGGATTGGCTACCGGCCAGCAGAAGCCGAAACAGCAGAATCAGCGACAGTAACGATGCCAAAATAAGCGCAGCGTGCGTGTGACTTTGGATTTTCGCTTTCACGCTGCGCTTTTCGTGCATCCGACACGATTTCCATGCCGATCAAACGCATTCGTTCATTCGTTCGTTCGTTCGTTCAGCATCCAGATCCGCGGGCTCGATGTTTTCTACGTCTCTGTACCATTTGTATAGCTCTTCCTCGTTGGTTGGCTTTTTTTCCCTTTCCTACAATATTGCCCAGCAGCGACAAAGCTAGTGAGCTACCAATTTCCGGGGCTCAAACGACGTCTGCCACGCGCAAACGAAAAAATCGTTATTTCGATTCTCTCTGTACGACGCGAAACAAACGGATTGCTCCAGTTCCGGTTCACCGCGTCTTCTTCACCGCAGAATCTATTTTTTTTTTTTTTTTTTTTACAAATAACGGACAACCTCGACTATGGATCTTTTGACCGGATGACAGTTACACAGTTTGGTGGCTTTTATTAGATTTGTCGATTTTCACCGTAGAAGATTATTTTCAACGTTTCAAGATCTAAGAGTAATTCATCACTCTGCAATTGGGAATTTGTAAATAATAGAAATATATTTATCTTCAACTTAATTTGTGGATAATTATACTTGTGCTGTTACACTTAATTAATTGATTATAGAGCCGGTAATGTTAGAGGGTAATTCTCCTTTGCACACCAGCGATTTGTATATATCTTTCGTGTTAATATCTCGAGGATATGTGTGAATCCTCGGGACTAAACTATTCCAGGTTCTAACATCGTCCGTTACAATTAATCAAGCAAAAACTGTCAACTGCCACGTCCCCGGTGTGTACGTCACTCGAGCGAGAAACTATCGACCACGAACAATGCCGTTCCCATTCTCCTCATCTCCTGTTCCTCTACTACTACGTTCTCCTCTCGTCTCTTCCGCTACCCGAATCCAGGATGCTTCCCACTGCTGCTGCCGCCACTACTGCTCGTGCTGTTTCTACTGGGGGAACCCCAGTTGTGCTGTGGGAACCCGAACTATATACGCGACCGGTGTCACGGATATTCGCGCCGTCAGATAGAAAGCCCTTCGCAGTAGAACGACGCACTCCTCTATACCGATCCTGGATGATTCCCACGAAGCGATGAATCCCCACTACAAATCCTACCACAACGCGAATTCGTATCTCCTATCTCTCGCCTTCGAAGATCAGACTATCCTCACTTTTCAACCTCATCTTATAGTCTATTCCGTTGATCTGATCCGCTGTTTTGCACAATGAAATAATTGAATGTATACATCAAGATCCGCGTTGCTACGTTTTATTACGCTGAAAAAGTTAGTTTCAGCTCGCTGGACATCGTTGATCTGCGCACATCAATAAGTTTTATGCACATTTGACGAAAAAATGTTTGCAATTTGTCAATAATTCAGTCAACGCGATTTAATTGAGTTGTGGCATTGTAGATCACGAATGATCGAACGATAGTTCTCAAAGTTATGGGTATGACGATTGGACAAAAAATGTTGGTACCGAAAAATGACTCTAAAAAGGTTTGATGGGAGTACTATCCGTTTGGAAATATACAAACATCGAAGTATTTAAATGTTATGAACATTTTTATTCGTTTAATGCGTAAAAAACTGTGTTTTACGAACTGCACTTTTCAGCTAAACGAAAGGAGCAAAAAAAATTTGGTTTCGGCACATATAAAGCACTTAATTTTTCTTAATTTTGATATGTTTAAAACTGATTTCTGATCTTTGCTCAGCTTAGATTGACAGAGCCGAAGAAAATTCCTCTGGGAAAATCTGTTAATAAAATATCGAACCGTCAAGTATTTATAAATGGAGTTGTGACATATTCATGAATATTTTAGAATCCTCGAAATAACGAAGTACAATGACTTTTTATCGATTAAAAAAGGTTAATTTTTTTGTTATAGAAGTGTTTCATACACTCGTCGCCGTGTTTAAAAAGTCTACACTATCAAAATTGAGAAACTACGAATAAGGTGGTTGCAAAGTGACCTTTAAGTAACGCAAATTATTAATTTTATTCACTCAATCATTCACGAATGTGATTGAAAACATTACCACGACAGGTATTGAAGACGGCAATTGAGCTGTAAGAACTGACCTTTATCGCTTCATTTTCTGCGTCACGGTCTCCCGCGGCAAGTTGCATTTCTTGCGTCGTTCTTACGCGTTCGTGGCTGATATCTTGAAAATTATTATATTCCTTTGCTAGTGTCCATTTCTAGTCTTCTTGCCTAAAAAAGATTTATAGATTACCGTAATAAAAGATAATTCGATTCTATTAATGGTGTAGTTTAGTTACATTAATTAAAAAAACACCCGAATTATACATAAATTATAATAACTATCGAAGATTACTTTTTTCTATTTACAATATAAATCCACTGGACGAATCGAATGTTTATTTAAATAAATGTGGCAATTTTTGTCGCATAAAACGAATCACTTAATGAAGTGATATTTGGAAAATCCTCGTCTACATATTCGTTGCGATATCATTGCTTTTGTACATAGTGAATTCAAAGACAACCATGTGGTTGTTTGCTTGTTCACGACTTCGCAATCCTCCTTCGTTCAATCGATTATTCCGGTCCTCGAAACTAATTGAATGTAATTGCAATTTCGTCGTACCCCTGACAACGCATATGTTGTTACTAGTTTCTCGGAATTTCATCTCTATGCTCAGATAGATGCTGTTCGTTGTTTGTCAACTAGATGCTGTACTGTTATTTCTACTGTACGATTGGTATACACATACGCACATACATAAGAGATTTAATCGACGCTTGCGTTTGTCTACGGAAATTCCGATGGTTTAGTAGTAACAGTGATGAGACAAGAGCAGGTGTGCACGACGAGAGAAACTACGTTCCGTACTCTCCATCGCTCTTCACCTACCAGTCTATCTCTCGCACCCTTTATCTTATCCGTATAGCACTCATCTCTCTGTCCTCGGATTCTCACTCATCATTGCTCACGATACATACGAACCTTACGTGGGTTACCACACTGCAGCCCACGTAAAATATATATACATATGACTATTCTCCTTTGTGTCTATTTGTTAAGGTTCGACATTATTCTCACCGTACGTTTTCATTGATTAAATCGTCAATTTATTAATGATTAATGATAAAGAGCTCGGATACGGCTATTTAGACACGCAAAAATGTTTAGTTAAAGTCGAACGACAATCTAACATCGAGATCCCTTTCAAATGATTTTGGTTCCTTTTTTTTCGAGTTCGAATTGTGAATAAATCTCCTTTTAGACGCAGCAAACTAGAAGCTTGCATCGCGCAAGGGAATCGACCGTCGAAATGCCACTCGTTACCAGCCGAGCGCGGAGAGCCTTCCCTGCAAAATTATGCATAATTTTCGGCAGTGAAATGTCCCGCAATCGGCTTTCTCTCGACGAAACCACCGCCATATACTGGCCAAAGAGAGAGAGAGTAGTCATTTGAATTCCAGACCGGGCCCGCGAGAGTCGCGAGAGTGTATTAGAGAGCTGTTGGGAAGTCCCGCTGAGTAGAGTATTCCGGGGAGCAGCCAGTACCGCGAAGCTCAAGCTTTTCGTTGGCTCTCTCGTGTATACCGCGGCTTCCGAGATCGACTATATCGTCCCGTTCGCAGACGAAATGCCTCGGATATATATATAGAGACGTATATATACATCTATTCCCCATTTAGTTTTAACATTTCGATCACGTTTTCGCGCTCTACCGTGATTGTATCCAGTTTCGAAGTTAAAGCATAAGGAACATATACCTCTCAGTCGGTTGTAATTTCTCCGGTAGATAATCACGTTTCCAGTGAGAGGATTATGGCAGAAATACGGCGCGAGAGCAGTCGCGAATGATTTTATTGTAGGAAATCTCGACAGCTTCTCTCTATTCCTCGAAACTTCTAAGTAGATATAAGCTTTGCATCCATGTATATATCGTCGAGGCTGACGGACGTTGAAACGTCGAGAAGAAGCATGCCAAGCTTCTTATGAGAGAAGGCGCAGGCTTTCTCATGCATCGAGGAAATCCGATCACTCAAGATATATTTGATACAGCGAAGCGAAACTGACAGTTCTCGCTCGCGTGGAACAGCCGCACTGAGCAAAGCTTTTGGAGGGAAAAAACGTCTCTCAAAATAAAAATCGATATATCGTTATCCTGATTACGAGTTTGGAAATTTTTTTGCATAGAACTCACAAACCGACGTACCAATCATCTGAAAACCGTATTCGAATAATTTGGTACCGATTAATGGAACCGTTTGAAAAGAAAAAAAACCGTTTTTGCTCGAAAGGGTTGCATTGTTATGTGATTTGTAAATCGTAATTTGACGAAGCACAGCTGTATTCAATGGCAATATCGACTGCTGAAACGCGAAAGTTATGTATTGCCTGTCGTTTTATTTATATTTCATCGCTCGGGGGTCGCGCCAATACAGAGTACCATCCGAAATATAATATCGATAGCTGCATTCTCCGGGTGCACTCCAACCCCCTTGCCGATCGGAAATAATCTCTTTTTTTTTCTATTATTTATTTCATTTTTTTTTCATTCCCTCGATTTTGCCCGCGAGGAGAGATTGAATGTACCGTGAGCTTCGTTGATGGAGCAGAGCTTGCGCAATAGTACAACGCGAATGTTCAGAGTAAAAAACAAAAGAAAAAAAAAAAAAAAAACCATAGATACGCGTCGAATTTTCGGGATAGCGCATTACCTCGGCCAACGCAATATGCGATCGTTCGTACGATGAGAGGCTCACTGGCGTGAAACTTATGCAGCGCACGTGCGTCGACTATCCACGACTAGCGAAAAGGAGGAACGGACCCATTAATCTTCGTTGACTTTGCTCGGCTCGGCAGTGAGTGTAGTATAAGACTATAACACGCTGGTGAATCGGTGACTCGCAAAAGCTTCGACTGGTACTCTCACCATCTCACCCTCGTCATGCCGAAATTTCCCAATTTTTTTCAATTTTTCATTTTTTTTTTTTTATTCACGTCTTTCATAACTACGAAAACGAATTTAAAAGATAATCAGAGAAAAAAGTTTTTCTCTCGCCCAACGCACGATCGAGAGTATCGAAAAATAAATCGATTAGTTCGAAACAGTTTACTATGGCCTGATAGAGAGAAAGTTATCGAGAAAATTAGTCGCGAATCTTAACGGACCGAGGAGTCGGAGGAAGTAGTGGATTATAAAGAAAACGAGCAAAGGATGGAAGCAGTGAAAGGGAACGAGATGTTCCGAGTCTCGATGTATAGAACCTATATACGAATTGTGAAGTTTCCGCAACGGAGAGTGAAAAGTAGCAATGGGTACAAACAGTCTCATGGTGCAATTTATATAAAAATTGAGTACGCGAACCCCATTTATATATTCGGGGGATAGATGAAAAATAAGGAAGTTTACGCTCGGAGATATCCTCGTCGATCGAGGGTAGAGATCCCCGAAGTCTTAAATAAATTCTTGGGACTTTCGCTTTTCCGCTCTGCGGGCGATATTGTGAAGAATAGTCCGACCGGTCAGCGGGTTCAGGGGAATGGATTATGAAGAAGAATGTGCTGTGTGCCCCGGAGGGTGGTTACAACCCCCGTAACATTACGATAGAAAACGATACGGTTTTCGTCAAGTAACGCGCTTCAACTACCTTCGAGTTCTTTGCTTGCCGAATTGAACTCGAAGCGAAAAGTGCGCTCAAGCTTGACGGAACCTCTCGTTCTTCGTTCGTCTGACATACGGTGTATAAGTTCTCGCCAAATTGGATTGGAGGGACTATTCTCAATGCTGGCTTCCTCGTGAAGTACAAACTTCGGTGAAAATGAGTAGACTCAGTACCTCACTCTATTTTCATTCTATTTTCAATTGAACGTCAAGCGCACCAAGTTTTAGTCTCGTATTGCCTCGAGGGCGAGCAGAGGAAGTATTCTGAAGTGTTTCTTGGTATATAGATTCGTGATAACAAGGACGCGTCACCAGGATTCATCGTTTATAAGGTGTAAAGAAACAAAGTTTGCAAAGAAAAAAAAATTGATTTCTTTTTAACGATTTTTTTTTCTACTTCGGCCATTCAAGCGCGAACCAAGTTTATTTCTACGCAGACGACGAGTTTCCACTCTTGAGAAAGGTCGAAGAATTAATGAGCCAACAAATTGATGCTGTAGTTCGCGCTACTGGCTACTGTAAGTAAAATACGAAAGAAGAAATGGTCCGAATTGGCTATTAACTGAAATCGATTTTCTGAGATATTCATTTTTTTTTAATTTTACAACTATAACATTCAGTGGTTTATTTATATCACTGTATGGAAAGCGATGGTAGAAAATGAAATTTTTTTTTCTTTCGGAATAATTTCGAACTTTTTCCATTGTGGAAGTCGATAATCCTTTTTACAGAACCGATTAACGATTCGATTCGCTCGCAAACAACCATTGGATTTACGTCGTACGCTATGAACACCTCGTACAACCTGAAAGAGCGCGAGACGATCGTCAGCGATTACTCGGTAGTATCAAAATCGATAAAGATAAATTGCTGCATCGCGGTTAGATGTCATTCGTGAGAAAATTAATGGCTTGCAACGCCATAGAGATTACCGGAAGGAGTATTTTTTTTTTTCTGTTGTCTTTTTATAGTAATGCGATTTATCATCTTACCGGGTGACTCGTCGAAAACGACGATTCAGACCGAACATACAGTACACAAAACATTCTTAATACACCACTGTATTGTCCTATTTCTATTTTCTCACAGATAAACGTGACGCGAAACTAAAGAGAATAAAGTCCCGACGATAGGATGTTCGACATTAAAAAAAACACAAGTTTTTGTTGCGATATTTATCTCTTCGTCTAATGCCGAGACGGCAAGAACGCGACCGCGTTTCCCCCCGTGTCAAAAGCCCCGTTTACTTGAAGAAGACGGAGCACCGACGAAGTACGTACTTTACGCCCATCATCAGACACGGAAGAAGACAGGAGGAGTGATCGAAACTCATAGGATTTTCTCAAAATACGTGTACCGACATCATGAAGCACGAGGCATTTAAATGGAAGGATGAATTACTCGTCGAGGGTGATCCGGGGAGCACTCGGTTAATAAGCTAATGTAATTCTCGCGCATCTGATCTCGTCGATTTTATTTCGCATTTGGCCCAAAGGTTCGTACTTAAATACTGAATCAGGAGTGAAATAAGTACGAGATTCATGAGTGTCGAGGGAAAAATACAGCAATGACTAAAACTACGCATGATACAAACTTTTCGTTCGACACACATTTGGCAAAAACCTGCGATTTGCTTTTTTTTTTAATTCCCATGCGAAGTTTTTGCCCTAAATACAAATCGGAGCAAGTTGACCAGTTCGGGTCTAAAAGGGATCTTATTCTTTTAACGTTCGGCAAGATTTTTTTTAGAATTATCGGACACGGTATTTTTTTTATTCGAAAGATAGGGTTCCGAAATCCATGTCGAGATCTGTACTTTTTTTCATTTCACGTAGAACATCACCGATTTCCGCGAACGATTCAATTGCAGTTATAAATTAAACCAAAGGACGTTCGTGTGACGTGAGCGATTTGCATTTTGGGTGATGACGGATCGCGATGCGGTTATCCCCGGTGGTCCGGTTGTTCTCTCTGTAACTCTATTTTTTTCGATTATCTTTCACCCCGCGGATTGAATTTGATGTATCGGTGTTACCGTCGCGGTAGTCGAGATTTTCCACCGACACCGAGTATGGAGCTTGCGGTATAGGACACAGACGGTTGCGAACACGTCCAACGGAGGCGGCCTATTGTAGCGCGTGATACATGAGAGGCGGTCGCGTCTGACCCAAGCCGGAGCGTTTCCACTAGCCGTACCCGTGGCTGACGTTCGCACTCCGCTATCCTCTCTCCACTCGCTCGGTTTCCCCGACTGTCCCGTCTCGCGGGGGATATATACACCCCCGTGTACACCTTGCGGCTAAGCTTTTCCACAATCGCATCGAACGTCCTTCAATCGTTCAACGCGGTGTCACAGATACCAGTCAAGGGAATTTTATAGAGCGCGAATACTAATTTGTGGTTTCCGAATTAACGCGCAAATTTGATTACTGTGATTGGCATCTTTCCACCCAGAGTTGCCGAAATGTTTTTACCTACAGACAACGAAATTCCCTCGGTGTGTACCAAAGCGTAAATTCATTCGGCGTAAAAAAAAATATAAAAAAATTAGAAGGTAAAATAGTAACCGCGATCTCTGTCATGATCGTCACCGCGCTGTTTTCTTTGCCATCGCTATATCTCTCAATTATCTGAGAGTTCTCGAGACGATCCCATCGCTCTCTCGAGACAACCTTGATAATTGATCCAGCCGTGGAAAGCATCGCATCTGCTAGGCGTCGTTGAAAATTGAGAGGGAAAATTGCGCGCCCTTGAAGTGAGAAGAGCTCAGCGATTATATTCGATGGTGATTGGCAGTATACGTTGGTCCCGTTGACGCGTATACCGGAACGGAAACGTGACGATCAAGATGACCGAGCGATTTGTGTGAAAATAATTCCGTGAAAAGCTTTCGATGCGAAAGAGCTTTCGAGGAATCTCGAAATCGTGACTAGATTCGTTTGCCAATTGAGTCTTCCGGTGCTTGTCAATCTCTTCGGATATCGATCGATATTCCGGCAAAGTAGAGAAGCTAACGAGACTTTATTTTTTGCTTTATTTTTTACTTTTTTATATCAACGACGTGAAAGAATCGCCACCGTTAAAGTGATAAATTAATTCGAACGATGGCGAGCACCTCGAGAAGCCAGAGGGCCCGAGGAGAAAATAATTTACATCTGAGGATTTATTTAACGTCCGTCAAACTGAATAAAAAATTATTCTTAGAAAGTTGCAGGAGCAATGGGATAGCAGAAAGAAGAGATTTTCTCGATGAGTCGGACGCAATATTGTTCACCAGTAAATTTAGTCAATTATTCATCGACCCGAAGAAATCGTGATGATAATTGTTTTAAAAAAAACTTAATAGTCGTTATTTTTCCCAGTGGCGATGCGATACCGCTACTGCGTCGATGTTGCGATTCCACGGTTAGTAAGGGCCACCGTTCGAGGCGCTTTCGCCACGGAGGAGCTCGTGTGCTACTGGCATCCCGGTGAGCACGTGGTTAGGTGGAGGGGGCCGATGCTTGCGAGCTTTCGAAGCAGTCAGTCAGCGGCCGACCGTCCCACGATCCACAAGTTTCGGATTAACCCGCCACCACCCCCGGCCGCGATTGGAGACGATAGCACGATCGAGGAATCGAGAAGACGAAGCGAAAGAAGACAATGACACGTGACGAGTGAAGTGACACCGATTTGCGGCCGGTGAGTGTTAAACTAACAAATTATAAAGTTCTGCTAATTTATCCTACGCCTGGAAAGTTCTAAACGTTGATAAAGTTACTTTAAAAAATCGTACAAAACGTACGTACGATGCAAGATAAATTAGTGTTGAAGTTCAAATTAGGTTCGAATAAAGTTTTTTAATTATTTTAAATATTCAAAGTTGCTAAGTCAAGTACAATTCATTAGATAACAGTTCGAATTAATAATTTTTTTTTCAATCTCTTTAATTTTACGAAATGAAATACGAATCCAAGTAAAATTTAATTTGTCAAATAGATCGAAAAAATGGTTTTTATATAATTTATATAACATTAATTCTATATCACTGAAACTAACAATTACTAAAATGTCTTGCAAAGCTCGGTGTTTTTTTTAAGTGTCCAGGGGAGGGGATGCACTGAAATTTTCAAGATTACGTTTTTACGCTGAGAGCGATTCTCGAGCGGCACATACCCGCCGCAACGTCATACCCCAGTTCAGTCCCCGCGTTTTCCTTTGAAGCGTGCCGACCGCTCAAAAGGGGGTAAAAAAAAAGCGCGGGTGGCGAGCGTGCAATATGCTCACCAAGGGTGCAAAGCTTTGCAGTATTGCGTTTCGAGGGATCTAAGTGAGCGCAGTGAGTCGACGGAGAACCTTGAATAGAAATAAAGGAGCATAAAAAAAGAAATGAGAAAAACGAGTCAATTTCACAATCAACCGGAGAACGTTGATTATTAATAGGTTTACGAAACAATTTTTCCGTCGCCGCAAAAGGAATCGAACGAGAGAGCTTCGGCGATCTCGCGCGGATGCTGAGCCGACCGAATAGTGCCAGTGGGGCGTGGAATTAATTCTCTCTCGTGGGAGTCTCCAGCTCGAGACGTAATCAGACCGCGGCGTGATTCGCACGCTTCCGTTATTCCGGGTCATTTTGTTTTTGCCATCGCTAATCGCAATATCTCACGGCCTCGTAAACCCGCACAAGTGAATCCGATTTATAGATTGTTTAGAGCTTTGAATTCTGTTTATTTTTTTTTTGCGTGGTCTCACCGCAAATGCTTTGCTTACGTTTCGGAAAGCGACGTATCGAAAAAATATGAACTTATGTGTGAAATTTAATCCAAGACAAATAGTTAAAAGAAAAAATCGATACATTTTTTTAACGTATAAAATCTAATAGTTCACTCAAACTTCGCTGTGTTTATCTCGGGATTATAGAACATGTTATAAATTAACAATTAAGCATATTCGAGTGTAAAATAAACTTTAAACCTCAGGATATACAGGGGTCGTGGCTAAAGGTTTTAAGTATCACGCGTTGGTTTTCCGTCCGAAGGTTCATACCGTTTATAGTACGTAAATTCTGGGGGCCTGTTAATTATGGTCTCGTTGACGTTAGTGAATGCAGTTGCGGGTTTGGAGAGCGGTCTCGTAATGCCTTGAGTGCGAAACCGAGCTCCTGGCAATTACGATGCACGCATCGTTGCATCGCCCAAGGGTAGGAAAGACACAAGAGCCGAGGGAGCGAAGCTCACACGTGTGTAAAACGCTCTCGAGTCCGCTCTCTCGACGAACCTACCAAAAAAAAAAAACTCAACCTCACATGACTTTAGAGCTGTCCGCCTCGTGTGTAAATTGAATACCAAAGTTCACGTAAAGGTGAACGAAAAAGTACAAAAAAATAAGGTAAAAAAACAAATCGAAATAAGCTGTCAGCTTGTTAGGCAAACATAACACTTTTTTTTGCAAATCCATTGAATTTTTTCGTTGCGAACAAAATAAGGGGGATAAGCTTGGCGTGGAGAACATCTGGTTTTACCGGCTCACTCTCCGGCATGCGTAAGTCTAAGCTCGTGGCAACTTCATTACGGTCAACTTTTCTTCTCTCTAAACTAGTTGATTAAAAAGTTTCTCACTCTCACCTTTTTCGTCGTCAAGATTTGTTTTTTTGTTTTCTTTTTCTTTTATCATCTAATTTTTTTTTCGTTTTTTTTTGTTGTTTTTTTATTACTGTTCTTACACTTTTCGTTGTTCTCCATCTACTCGCCTTTGCAACTCACCACGGTGGTTTCGTGACAAACGAGCGTCGTCCCGACATAATTAAAAGCTTCCAACCCACGTAAACTCGCAATATTCTTTTCCAACGTAGGTGCACAAAGTATGTATTTTATATATATTTTCTTTTTGTTTTTTCTCGTTTCACTTTTTATTTTTTCGCACGTATCCGGTAACACGTACGAGGGGGAGATGTTCAACAAGATTTTCAATAGAAAGGCATCGGTCGCGAGGGGAGAAGCTTACCGAGTATACATTTTGTTATTAATCCTCTTGCCGTGACTCGGTTTATGGTAGAAAAGTTTTAGACCCGACGATAATTAATTAAATACGCTCGCTGGCTAATTAGAATCGGATAAGCGAGGCGGAGAAACAGGCGAAAGTAAGAAAACGAGAGACTATTGAAGGTCTGTGTAGGGAAAAAGAACCCCCGTACAGCCAAAGTGCGGCTGGAGAGCATTCGAAAGTTTCGGCATCCCACCCGGTGAATTGCGAAGAATGTTCGGTCCTCAGCTGTTAGCATCGAGGAGAGGGTTCGCCCTATATATACGCACGGCTTACCCCGCTACGGACTAATTTCTATCGCTTTCCCATAAATTCCACTCCGTTAAATCGAATCTGGCTTCACCGTAGTTGCTACCATCCGATTTTTCTACCTATTTCTCTCACACTCTCCACTCTCTAGAGTTTCCGGCGAATGGATTTAAAAATTCTTTTTTATCACGTTCGGTCAAGCGATCACTCGCGAATCCATCTATAGATATGTACGAGAAATTCTCATTCGAATGAGTATATTCGATGGACAAACTATACGATTCGGTATTCCCAAAGTCCGAGTCTTCGAGTTATTTCAACATCGTACGTCAAACTGCGATGTCTGTACCATAACGTAGTGGAAGGGTACATTTTCCGAAGTGCACTTTGGCAAACTCGCGACTACGGGAGAACGGGGAAAGGGTGTTAGAATTTCGGCAACATTTCGCGTGCATTTCTCGACCCTCATTCACGAAGACGTTAAGTGACAGGATGCGTCACTCTTCGCTCAAGTCGAAGTCCCGGACGTGGCAAGACTTTGGTAAAGTCTGACCTACGGAGGCGAGGAGTGAGCGTTTCGGAGCGTTGTACCTAACTGAACTGCCGCGAGCTCTGCTCGCTGGAGCTATGCTACGTCTCTGGGTTTTAGTCAAAGTGGATCTTGAATTTAGGCGATACGTTGTCCCGGCGACTGGGTGGACCTTCGGCAGTCGAAACGCTTCTCCTTTGCTATCTCCGAAAGTTTATAGACTGTAGAGCAATCGATCGCTCTTGATCGGCTCTCAGAGGCCAGTCGAATGGCTTCCCCCTCCCCCCCTCGTCGTCCTGTTTCCGAGCTCACTGTACTCCCGTTACCACCGGATCTTGGTCCCTGCACTATGGACTCTCGTGTGTCTCAAGAAGATAGGATGACCCTCGAATTAAATTGCTTGGCATTGGCACGAGTTACTACCCCCGACTAACACCCGACGAGTAATCGAACTCGGAACAGGAGTTCGGAACAACGGATATTTCAGAATCGCTTTCATGTTATTAGAAAAATGCGCAATATGGCATCGATAAGACTCGAACAATACAAGAATCTCTTGTATTGAAAAAAAATTAAGTGATTGAATTCTGCTGGACACGATAAAGATATGTCTCAACGCATCATCCCTACAAGTATTATTACTATCTTGCCGTCGTAATACGAAACATCGTTGGGGTGGTCGCCGCAAAAGGGCACATGGAAACGAGGGATTGAAAAACAAAACAAAACAAAAAATTTCAAAAATTGAATTATTTTTTGAGATTTTTTGAATGTTTTCTCAAATAAAAAAATGTTCTCATCATATTTTCCGTTTTGACCCCTAACTCGACTTTTGAAAATGACTGCAGATAAATATTTCTTCTCCGTGAACGGATACTACGTGAATCGTCGAAATTGACACGATTTTTCAAATTTATCACAAATAAATATTCATTTTTCGTGAATGGGTACATTGAACGAAAATGTTGACTCCTTACAGAGTTCTTACAGAGTAATTTTCAATTCTCTTGATAATTTTGGTCGCAAAATGAAAAATTTACGAGGACGAAAGATTATATTTTCCTTATAATGTCACAACATCGCGCTTACCGCTTTTTATTTCCATCTCAATATGTAGCTTGAAGTGCAGTTGATCATTCATTGAGAAAATGTGAAAGCTACAATATACCGTGCACGCCGAAGCTTTTCCCTTGCGAGCTTTTCCACCTTTCATCGTCGAGGTCGGTCGTCGACGAAGACGAGCTTTATGTTTTGCCGATGTTGTCGGCACTTCTACAGGCAGTTGATCAAAGAGCAATAAAAACGCTTCGCGAGATCCGTTATCCGCTCTGTTCCACACAACCACTCGTCTATAATCTTGTTATATTTTATGCCAAAGCCAAACACGTTATCATTTCCGTGCACTTTTCTTTCTTACAACTATAAGCGAAGGAGTACTGTGCGTCGTCTCGGTAGTTTCTCTTCATTCAAATACGTTCGCTTTGCGTCTTTCAAGAATTATCAGTCGTATACAATGAACTCTCGTTCGTCATTCGAGTCTTTCCTCTATCTGTATTTTTCCGTGACTCTGTATACTAATATATCCAGTTAACGAGATTTTCCCTACTTTTCTAGTCTCTTCGACGATGGGGTTCGTTCATTTTAATGAGATTCGGAGCTTTAAACTCTATTCGACCTCGACAAACGTCGTACAAGATCTACTTTCGCGGAAAAACTGTATTTTCATCCAAAGTGAATATCATTAGAGAAAAAGTAAAACGCTCGTACGAAAAACTCGAGTATAATTTCGATTTCATATTCGCTTGACGTATAACGAGATTACTGTTCCATCAGCTGAATCTGAATAGAGCCAAAAACATCGAAAAATTTGTCTTCTCGACCCGCAATCGCGTTTTTTATTCGACTCTCGTGAGATTCACTTCGTGAAAAAAAAAAAAAAAAAAAAAAAAAAAAACGAAGGGAAGGAGCTGCTTCGTTGCATCTTATGTTTCGTATAATCCGATGGCGTTTTATCTTAGTCGTCCTGCTTCTTCTATCTTCACTTTTACGCGGATTGGTTCGTGCGGTGCAAACTTACGACAGCTTCTTTATGCTTCGATTTTTCCTATATTTTTCGTATGTATGTGTGTTGCAATCGCCACGACCAATGGGCTGAAAGCGAGAGGAAGCGAGAGGATTCCGAACAGTACGAAAGAGATACCCTTCGTGCAAACAGAATACCGTCTTGGCGACCAAACTCGCCAAGCTTTCTTCGGCTCTTTTTCTCCCCTTTTTTTTGTTTTGCTCGTGCGCCAAATCCCGGCTAGTAGAGCACAGTAGAAAACACACACAACTACAGAGTTTCTGCCGATTTCTCCGCGGCTCTTGCCGAGAAGCTCGACGTGCCCGTACCACTGTTACACTCAGATACCATAGGACACGTGGATCACGTCGCTGCAGTGGCTCGTAAAAGTCCATCGGAAGCTCGGACATACTTCCGCCAGTGAGACGGTGAATCCGGCTTTGGGCTTCTTGAATCGAGGGGCTCCGGAATTCCGTTACATCCCACAGGGCATCTGTGTCTCTCGATATATCGATGTCCACGCGGAATTCATACGGACGGCAACAAATGGAGCTTCCGTTATTTATATCCCCCTTTCTTTTTCGGAAATTTTATTTTTCTCCGTTCACTATCGCGATTTTCTGTGATCCATCAACGATCCGTAGAAAGATTTTCACTAAATTGTTATTACGAGTTCTTTGTTGCAAGAGAAAATTTCTATGTAGATATATTTCGTTCGTATGGACCTTAATTTGAATAAATTAATAAATAATAATCGAAATTTGTTTGTGGAATAAAAAATGTTCATCAATGTTTAAACGATGACTTGATAGCGAAAAAAGATTAAAATTGTTAAAATTATCATAAAATTGTTGCAATAAAGGATAATCGGTGTTTATATTTTTATCATTAAAAAATGACAAAAGGCGGCTAATATCTTTACAAATTGTCGCAAAAGACTTGGTCAGATATGCCTCGTCATGGACGAAAGGGTTAATGCGAGGCCGGAGAAGGACGCCTTGTTGTGCGCTTGGCAATCGTCCTCTTCTCCTCCTCGTAGTCTCGTCAAGCCAGCGTGCGCTCACTGCTGACCCTAGTGCTTTTCTAATGACCCGGGTGGTAAGCTCTGGCGTAGCTGCAGTTTGCAGAATGCTAATTGTCTCTTTAACAAAAGCTTCGTAGACCCTGCAACGTCGACGACGACGATGACGACTACAGTCCTCGGCGGTGGGTTCCAGCGCCGCACCCTTGGAACAACGTCTCTCTGTTTCACCCACTCGAGCATTACTTTCTGCCTTCAGTCATGCAGTCCTCTTCGCACTCCCCTTCGCCCTTTCTAGCTTACTATCTTCCTGTGGCTCTTTCTCTCACCGATCTCTGTTGTCGTCGTACCCTCATTTCTTCTCCATTTTAAGCCACCCGTCGCGTTAGACTCACTCGTCGTCGTGCTTTCGATGCAAACTCGGCGAACGAAAGCTTCTTTTGCTTTTGCCCGGTGGACGTGCATTATATTCCACAAGTTCGAGGACGACTCGCGCGTAGCATATCATTGTTTAATGACCTCGAATCGATGTCATCGATTGGCGTCAACGAAATGAGCTTATAGTTTTTTGGCAAATTGAGTGCGGAAAACAAAATAATGGTTTTTCATGCTTTTAATTAAATAACGATATTCGTTATTTAAAGAATGCAAAGTAAGGCTAATTATGAATAATCGAGGATAATATATAAGTTTTTATTTATTTACTAAAAACCATTTGAATAAAAAAACATTTAAAAAACTATTCAATTAGTATTAAGAATTAGTAGTTAATTTATTCAATTTTAACCGTATTTTTAAAAAAACATGATAATTTTATTACTTTAAAATGATTTTCATAATAATAATAATTTCTTTTTATCCAGACAACGAAATTACGAAATATTTTTACTTTCCGGAAAATAGAGCTGTTTTTAGATCTCATAATTTGTACTCGCAGTTATTTGAGTTGGCATTCGTTATAATCAAGATATTCGAGAAAAAGAGAATTTTATGCAAGGCGCGTACAATTGCATGAACTTCTTTCGCGTCGCGTTAAAGCTGTTGCCGTTCTTTGAACGGAGTGGCCTAATTTTCACCATCCCATTTTATATTCTTTTATATATTTCTCGATGTCACAAGAAAGCGATGCCTTTAGGAGAATTCTTGATGCTTTTTGCCGAGTCGTATATCTTTTTCATCTTTTATATTTCTTCTGATATAAATTTTTAGTTGCGTTTGCTATCCACCATTCGATACATTTCTATAATTGCAACTATAATTTATTCGAACGCATCATAATATATGCTGAATTTTTTGGTCGCCCTTTTCAGACGTTTATTTCGATAATATAAAAGTTTTAAAAAATATTCATTTTTTTCCGTCAAACGCGAAAATATATGAACAGTTCGCATAGTTAATTGCTTAACCTTATTAAAAATCCATATTTTTTCGAACTGAACCGTCGATATTAAATTTACATTTCTGTTGGTCCACTGTACATTAATGCTATTTGATATTCAACTATTAATATCCACTGGTTATACGTTTGGGTACTGTTTGGTATATATTATACGCTGTTTGATGTTATCATGTATACGTCGATGGGAGTTAGCTATACCGGAGGCAAGGACACAGGAATCGATCATGGGGAGCTTAATTCGATCATGTCGTCAGCATTCTCTCGATGATTTCCGGCCAGTCTCTCCTAGGGGCTTCGCACAGATATCCTCGCTGATACCATGCGTTAGACGGCCCGCGGCAAGTACAATGGCATCGACGTACACACGAAAATGGGAGGTTCCTCTTGCTGAAACGTTAGCATAGATGAGCCTCGACTCGCCTTTTCGCCGTCGATCTCCGCCTTGCATTCGTACACGTACTGTTGGAAATACCTCGCTGCACAATCTCGTCGTTTCGTGAAAATCATTAATTTTCGCGGGCGTTAAAACGCTCCGAGAAGTTTACGAGATTCGGTTCGAGCGATTGAATTAATCTTCGTCTCGAGTTTACGAAAACTACGAATGGAGTCATTCAATAGTGAAATTTTATTCAACGCTCGGAGTAATACAGGTGGAGCGTTAGAAATTTTATGAATTAAAGTTGTTGGAGAAAATGATGGAGGGGGGTTTCGGGAATTATACTATAGCCGGTTAAAACGAAAGGAAGTTACGCCGTAAAGACGGGATTGTTTAACGAAGGACTTGTGTGATCATATTGGAGTATTGTGTACAGCCCCGGTGCAGCTTGAAGCTTTCACTGATTTTATTACGATAATAGTCAGATGGAGAAGAGAACACGAGAGCGGTAAAGAGACTCGAGAGTATTTACGGTTGTTAGTTTGCAAAGTAGTATATTGACGTTGAAGAAGTTGAGCTTCAGCGTCGTTAAATTGTTCGCGTGACGCTGCAGTCTACGAGAGAGGCGACGAGAGAATTCAGTCAGACCCGTTCGCGCCGTTCCCACCCATGTTACGTACATAGGTAGGTAACCGACAAAAGTAAAATCGTTCGAAAGCTCAACTCAAACTTTGCGTTAGACGAAAATTTTATTCTGTCACGAGAAAGTTATACTATAGTTTTAGATGTATATGTACCTTTGCCGCGAGATCCCGCGAAAGTACAAACACTTTTCACGCCGGATGACTTACCCCCGTCGACCCCTCTCCCACTTCATCTTTAATCCCCCGAAAGTCGTTTATACTTTCGCGCGTGCTTTATATCCCGAGAAGAAGAATTGCCTCGGGGATACGGAGACTTCGCGTCGAGAAGGTACAAAATATAGTCGGCAATTCACAAAATATTTCCATCCAACCGCCCCTCGCGTAACTCAAGGATCGTACGCTCAGCGCTGATACTAATTCCATTCGCCGAGGGGGCGAAGAACCAAAGGAGTTTCATCGCGGCAAAATTTCCGTTGGGTTTAGCCGAGAATAACGCATTTTTTTTACCCGTTTCACCGGGATATTTTTCTCGTTTGCGGTAAAATTCTGAGATCACGAAGAGACAAAAAATAAAAATAAATGCTGATTGTCGCATCTGGACGATTATCCCGTGAGCGAGTGCAGTACGATGAAATTAAACGAAGTTTATACGAGCCGTTACTGCGATTTGTGGAGTCTAAACGACCATGTAATGTCGTGGAGTTTTCGTCTTCGCGTACTGTACGGAAGTACGAAAAATATTTTATCGATGTTTGAAACGGAAATGAATGGTTAAAAATCCGTATTCTATGTTACAACCCAATAGCGTGTGTGGAGTAGAAGAATGCATTTTATTTTAGGAAAATTTGCATTGTTATCGGTGAAGAATGGATTTTTTTTTTTTGGTAACGCGACAGGATCCCGGAACAATGAGGAAAATAGAAATTCGTTTATTTCTGTTTAATTTGGAAACTAAATGAAATTTCGAATTTTTTCCGCGAATAAACTCTATACGAGCTGTAATATTCTCGCTTTTTTATTATTTCGTTTTTGTACGTTCAATACGTTAATGTTTAAAATATTTTTCGATCTCAGTATCATAGTTCGTTTTTTTTTTTTTTAAATTGGCTGTTTCATGTTTACTCTTTTATAATCATTAGAGTTTTCCCGCAAACGCCCCCAAGGTATAAAATAATTGGATGATTCATGCGAATACGAGTTTTTTTTTTTTTTTCATTTAATATTCATATGAAACCATATGAGTCGAACAAAAAGTAAACAACAAAAACGGAACATGAAATCGATGACCCAGTTGACGATGTTATAACGAGATCGCGGACGCACAGGTGGGAATATACTTTTGCCATCTCGAAATTACATTAACCCTCAAGTTCCGCAAGTAATTTCTAAAATGAACGAAATAGAAAAGCTCTTTGGCCGCGTTAAGATCTCACGGTGGGGGAGCGCAAAACTCCGAGTTGGTGGCGAAACTCCGAAAGAGCGGCGAGCGAGCTTATCCGGCCGCGTAGATGCTGTGGGGGTGGCATCTTTCTCGCCATCGACGTCGACGAGAGCTCCTGCGACTTTCTGTTTCCCTCTTATGCTTTTCATTTTACCACCGGAGGAAAGAAGAGAGGGAGAGAGAGAGAGAGAGATAGCTAGCAAAAATCACTGTCGAGCAAAACGTTGGAGAGCCGCGGAGGCCTAGCAATCTCCAGCGAAAGGGGTTAAGCGTCGGAGAGAGCTGAGAGGCTCGTCGATTCATTTGCCGTCAGCAATTAACGCCAAGTAATCAACACACAGACTAAGTTCCAGGCTTTTCACCGCAGTCCTCTCTCCGTCTCAATATAGCCGTCTAGATAGCGGCATTCGAAAAAATCAGAGATAATGATCAAGTCACACGATCCGGGGGAGTGCGATGCATTGGATACGGCAAAATTTAATATTTTTCTCCTGACTGCTCGCCAAAACAAAAGAAGAGAGATATGCATGTCTCTGAGGTCCCGCGAATTTTTCTGTTTTTGTTGCCTTGCATGTTTGTCAAAGATACTTAACATGTGTTAATGCAATTTCGTACATCAGTCACGAAGTATGTTTTTGACGACGTATTATGAATACTAATGCGTGAACTCGCGCAGATAAAAACTTTAAAAAAGGTAACGAAAAATTTACTCGAATATATCAAATTGTCACCGCTATTTTTTAACGCCGTAGTCTGTTATTTAATTCAGACTGCGTATAGCAGACGATACAAGG
Organism: Buathra laborator; assembly: GCA_934046635.1. Lineage (NCBI taxonomy): Eukaryota > Metazoa > Arthropoda > Insecta > Hymenoptera > Ichneumonidae > Buathra > Buathra laborator. The sequence continues at coordinate 19,389,517 of OW203892.1, forward strand.
GTTTTCGTCGTCTACAATATCCCCGCTTAACTTGGTCACCTTGTCTTGAAGCATACTTTTAAATATCCAAAGTTATATGGTATTGATTGTTTATTATTATCTACTTTTTTATAACTTCTGTTCTATTGTTTTTGCTATGAAAGGAATTGAATAGAAATTAATTTCCAATGATTGAGAGAATAATCATAATTATTATTATTAATGTGAATAGTAGCAGTAGTGAGAATGAATTTATTGACAATACATCACATAGCAAAGTTTTGCATTTATGACATTTTTTAACATCATTTTTCATATTGTTACGAAATATGTATTATTTACGCAGCATATATTGTTGCCGACTGACCATTGATTGCCTTCACTCACGATTTTCATTATTATTTCTATTATACCAACCTTTCAAAAAAATAAAAGGAAAAAATGAAATGATTTATGATATGTTAACTTTGAATTATTCCGTTACTTATTCATTATTAATTGTTTTTAGACGTTAACATTTTGTATATTTTAATAAAAAATTTACAAATGCACGAAGTATTTCTTATTTTCTTAAAATAATAATAGTTAATATTTTGTGTGGGAAGGATGCGTGTTTTTATGTCTTAATATTAATATCAATAGTAATGATATTATTATTACAATTTATTCTTATTATTGTCATTTGTTATTTAATACTTTTTTATTAATACAACTTTCTTGTTATGGTACTTTGTCAGTCAGACCTTTTCGAAATTGTGTAAAATAACTTTAATCCATTATCTATTGGTTATTCGATATTTTACCCGCGATTATCATATAATACCGATGTCGCTGTATAACTCCACGCTCACGACACTCATGCGTAGTATGCTGCGAAAAGTCTCCACGATAACGAAGTAATTAAACAAAATCGCGCGCTTGCGTTGCATCATTTAAACTTCAAAGGGAGATTATCCTCGTTCGAGAGGCGATCGTGCATAGCCCTTTTTCAGTTCACGCTTTTCCCAGACAGATATATACATGGATACAATATCGACCTACAGCCTTTTTTCATCAGAATAGCTCGGCACAAAATATGGCAATTAACGAGAGACGATCCGTTTCCACGGATCACCGAGTTTTCACAGCCGTTACCGGAAATTAATATCTCATCCAAGTTATCCGTCGCCGTTTGAAGAAAAATATATATAAAAATTCGAGGTTCAATAATCTCGAGAGTTCTCCCTTTCTCGGTCTTTGTCATAATTTTTATATCTCTTTGGCATATATCGTTCGCACACCGTCGGATCGTTAAGTGCGCAATACCGAGGCCCTCTCGGGACAAACGCGCGGGGCTCCACGTCAACCCCTTTGCCACTAATCCACGGAGACAGAGACAGCATAGGCAGAAGAGAAAGAGAGGGAGAACAGTTCCTGTCCCTGTCGTTTTTACGACACGTCGCCCAGTTTCCTTCGCGGCGTTGTCCCGTTCTCTATCACAACCCTCCGGGGATCTCTAGCTCATCGATTATCACTGGGATGAGGAGTCGACGCTGTTTTTTTTTTTTTTTTTTTCGTTCTTTCTTTCCTTCCGTTTCTCACTTTGTCGTGGTGCTATATATATATACACCAATATATACCTCGGCAATCAAACGCAGGGTCAACGGCATAAACTTGCGCATGCATGAAGCTCGACAAACTTTATCTCATCGAGATTACCGTGCTTGAAATATTTAAATGATTCGAAAAAAAAAAAAATAGAGGAAAAGTGAAATGCCGTAAAAGTTTTAACTGCGATCTGACGGTTTCGTCGTAGAATTAATGCATGCGTCTGGTTCTATTTTCATTTTTAAGTCCTCGAAATATTTGCACACTCTTCAACTACGAGACTGGCAACGGAATAAATCGCGCAATTTTAGGTATCTAAATAAATTTCCGCCATTAATGTTTGTTTTTGCTGTTTCTATAAAAAATACCGTCACTACACATGTTCTCGCTGCGAGAACATAGATCTCGCCCACTCGGCTCGGACCTCGGAAGTTGGACGAATTAGAGTCGTAGCCATGACGACGAAGAAGTCGAAAAAAAAAACTAAATCAGCTGTAGCTCTCTGGTTGTGGACCGCGATTCTCGAAAACCTCGGACGAGCTACGTCGCCGAATGCTCTCGGATACACTTTTTGTTGCTCGGGTCAAAGTTTTTTCTACTCGTCGACATCGTCAGTCGTGCGCACGGCATCAAATACGTTTAACACAAATCACGGTGGATCGAGGCAAAGGGACGAAGGTTATTGAGGGGAATGGAGAATGGAGAAGAGGAATGGAGAGAGAGAGAGAGAGATTGGCATTGAAAAAACAGTGGACTAGAGCTTTGCCAACGGATGTTCCCAGAAGCGTACATGAGGAGCAGTGTTATTGCTGGCTATTGCTTCTGCTGTTGGTCGACGGTTCGACGATTATAACGCCCGAACGATCCGGGGCGTAATACTTTGGGAGGCAATTATTGGCGGTATTGGTAGAGGAGCTTCGGGGAATACACGGTTGTGTATGTATATATACATATATGGAGAAAGCTGGAGCGCGACATTCTCTTCTCTGGCGACATATATACCGATGATACACAAGCTTCCTATGCTTCCTCATTGCTGCTGGTGCAGCAACAGCAGCCAGAGTATACGGTCCAATAATCGCATTCGACGCATTCACTCGCCAACCACCAGTCTCTAGAAACTGGCCGACGATCCCTATCGCAAATATAACGAGGCTCGATCGTTCGAAATCGGGAAGCATCGCCTACTGGCGTATACCGCAAACTATCGTCGTTGATTCGTCAATTTTATGCTCCCAGTAGCTTTTAGAAACGAGATCTCGTTTCAAGGGTTTCCAAGCATCTCGTTCAACGTTCGAAATCAATTATCACAAAGAAGACTTAATCATTATCGCTATTTTATTGTCCCCCACTGAACAGCGTCCCGGCGACAAGTCAATCGAAATTCATTTATACAGGAATAATAATGAAATTTTGCGGAAATGCGGGAGGTTAATAAGATTAGGGAAACGAGACTGATCGGAAAATCGATGGGATTTAGAAAACGATTCTTCATTCGAATCTTCAATTTCCTTAAGGATTTATCGCGGGTTATACATATATTCTATTCTGGAGCGCTGGGTAATCCTCCAGTTCAATTTAGTGAAATCTATTCATTCTATTGATTATCCTGAGAGTTTGGATCTCGAGACCTTACGAGCATTAAGGCAATATCTGTGCTGTTGGCAAAACGGTTTATTCATTTTCGATTATCGTGCTCTCAGAGAAAGATCCCTGTGAGCAATTTTTTCAGAGTTTTTTTTCGCATCCTTCTTCAACTGTTGGGAATTCGAGGGGCGGCAGTCTTTGGATCTTTGTTCGAACAACGTATCCGAAGGGTCAAAAAAGCGGTATAAAAAAACATCGATATCAAGGGCGACGACGGAATCTGTAAAGGAGCCGACTCTCGATGCCCCAACTTGGCGAGAATTCCTATACATCCTAATCAGCTCGCTCAATCCCGCGAATAGCTCTCGGGGCTCGCGTCGTGTTACATTACGAGTAGATGCACGAGTATCGGAGACGATGTTAGATGGTCGTGGCGATCGTGGCCCATTGATTATCCTGAAGCCTTAGATCCCCTCGGTAAAGCGGAAGAGGGGGTGGAACATTATCGAAACGCTATTAAAGCAAGTGCCTCTCGCAACGTTGTACACTGTATATAACGCGAGCTGCATGCGCTTCGCAAGGATATCGTCGAGTACAGACGCACACCTCCTGACATCGAATTCGGATTGATTCGAGATAGAAGAGGGTGTGAGTGAGGGAGAGGAGAGCTTCAACTAGCTTGCCACGTAACAAGCAGTTCCTGACGCTCGACCGGAGAACACGAATGATGTATCGCTACGGGTCAACTCGGGTGCCTACTGCAATCTATCCTTCGGCGTTGTGCACACTCGCAGTCGGGAGCTGTTAGCAGCAGCAGCAGCGGCAGCGGCAGCTAGCTGTCGTCTATGTCCACGAGGAAGTACCTATATAACACTGCCACTGTTACTCCGGCTATTGCTACCCTGACCATCGCTCTCTCATTGCTTTCGCCATTTCGACGTCCTGCCAATAAGCTTTGTTCGCGCGTGTGTGTTCACATTCTCCCGTGAACGTTCCTCCCTGTCTTGGTAATGTTCTGTAGCAATTGTCTCGAGAACTGCGCGCGATAACTACTATTGACGCCGGCGGAATGGATTGCAGTGTAATAATAATCACATAATTAATAGTAAATCGTTCTTACTATGAAGATTGGTTTGGTTTTTCCATCGAGAATATACATGTCACGAAATTTTGGGTCAATTGATCGATATCGATATCGATACGTTTCATTCAACCGGTGATTGAAAGTTACATGAGGTTACAGCTGAAAACATTTTATGACGAATTGTAATCGCAGAGAAAATGAAAAAAATTGATTTAAGCGAATATCAATGTCGCGCTTGATTTTGGTTGAAAATTGTTATTGGATTCGTGCTCAGGTCGAAAAAATACATGGAAATATGTGAATCGAAATACTATTTGAACGTTGAGAGTTTTACGAAAAAACTTTGTAAGGCATACCTTTTGTCAAACTTATTGGCCGGTTTTCATGGCCCCATAACAGTTCGAAAAAAACATTTCGAAACTCTGCCAAACCGCTTTATCTTGTGTACTTTTTTTTGTAGAACATTGGAGAGACCTCGATTTTACCGATATTTCATTGGGAAGCAATATTATCACTTTTTAAAATTGACGAAAAATGGTAATATTTCAAAAAATATGCCGGAAAACAACATTTTCATCATTCGTTGTTTCAAAGAAATATCCAATATATTTTATCTCGCTTATCACGAATCTAGTAGCTATTATTCTTCCTGCTCGGTGTTTGATAAACTCGCGCCACAAGCGATGAAAATATCATTTTTATTCGATAGCCTTCATCGAAGAGTTGCCTCGTTAAAGTGATTAATTTAAATGAGATAAAATTGGATCACATCAAATATTTTTTGTAGATGGAACCACTTAACGAGGCACGATAACAATTCAACTAATCGAACATAAGCATCGACTAATAAAATCAAACATAATTCAGAATTCGAGTTCTTCTACACAACCCAAACAGCTCTTATATCTCTCAAATGAATTGCTGTGAGATATTGAATTTTTTTAAAAAGAATCGTTTCGAGATCTTTCAACACAGTTAATCTCACTTTTTCGCACAGTTTATTTAAACAATTGGACGCCCGTGCAAAAAGATATTCCAAAAATTTCTACAGCACTGCGGATAAATGTACAGAGAGATCTCTGTGGTGGCGTGCAAACCCTCGGTTCACGGGGTTGCTCTCTCGCAGCCAAGCTAATTCCGTGCATGTCACGTTCTCCCGGGAAGCTCTTTCATTCTCCGAGTTCGGCTATGTGTACCGTAGTAAAAATGAGCTCGAACAAGGACGCCTCGCAGCTCAAAAGCATGCCACGAGAGATCGAGTGACTGCGCTGAATGATTCGAGTGTAATTGTGAAACAGATTAGTCGGCCAGACCTGATGTGTTACCTCACCCTCGTCGTATTGTACGTATAGCGTGTAGCGAATTAAACAACTACTTCGCGAGCAACACATTTCTCTACACGAAACGTTATCGCGTTATCGTATTACACGAGTGAAGGACTGACATCGAGTCCCACGTGACCCGATTACACACCAACATCATAGTCACAAACGTAAATGGATACACAAATTGCATACATTTGGTCCAACGCCAGAAGTTTGTATAATCTATTCTGACCCATAGACAGATACGGTTCTATAGAATCAAACCAACCGATATGTTTTAATGTGTGTTGGGCGTTCATCGGAAATTTCTATTATCGATCGGCGTTTAATACTCATCAATTTATTAGTAACACCCAAACTAATGGTAAAAGTGATACATTTGTATTGTCAGAGACAGGATTTGTGCGGAAGTAAACACAACCATTGCAACGTATTTTGTAATAACGCAGTTTACTTATTTAAAACGACGACTTATTAATATTATGCATGAACTTACGGAAAAAGGTTTTTTAAAATAAACTAACCGAATCTCTATCCGATATACCTGTTTTTTTTATTTATCTACTTTAAAAATAATTTAAAAAAACATAATAATCCAAAAAGCAAACATTGTTTTATTTAGAAAAGTGTGTAATACAGAATTTGTATTAACAAATTAAAAAAATGAAATAACAAGTAATTATTTGTATATTATAGTCGGAAGATTTTCATATTCAATGACGAATAAGAGGCCGAACTATAAATACGCGAATCATCATTTGTTAATTATTTTTTAAAAAATATTTAAAAAGTATGATTACTGCGTCGATTTTACGTCTTTTTTTCGAAACACAATCTTCTACAAAAGTCGATGTCAAGCTTTGTGAAAGATTTTTTTACTTTTCGATTCTGCTTATCGACATTATGAAATCGAAAATTCGATGGAATGAAATTCTTAGCCTGATGCATGCTTTCCGATAAGGGCCCTAAAAGCCATGAAAATAAACGAGAAATAAGCGAATGAGGGAAATGAAGAAGAGAATGCCTTGGAGCAACCTCCGGGCTCGGAGAAACGTATTAAAGTTTCTCAAGTGCACGGTAGGATATCGATCAACGCGCTCTCACATCAGCTTCGCGAAGGCGGAGAGAATGAGAGAGAAAGCTGAAGCGAGGAAGTAGGAGTTATAATCTACCGAGCTACCAATATTTGTTTTTCTCGCGAGAGACTTTGAGCCGCGAAAGTTTCGACGAAGACAAGACATGATCGAACACAAGAGTAATCCACGAATGCCCCGCGGGGGTTACACTCGAAGGGATACTTCTTCCTAGTCTTTCTTGCCGTGAGCCTCGTTCATTTTGCCCTGCAGAACCCCTTTTCCACCATCGAACGCGTGCTCACTTCCTACTTCGTTCGATCTTTCCCCCGCTTCTTTTTTTTTTGTTTTTTGGCATGAAAATGGCTTGTACGTTGCCAGATGCTGGCGAGAGATACGGTCCCGCTTGATCCTACCGATAAATTCAACGTGTTACAAAATCTCCTGTTTCGGAAGCTAACGCACACAGAGTATCGTCTGTGCAAGACCCGGATTTACTACTTTCGCTGCCTGATATACCTGCACAGACCGAACGTTCCTGCAGCACAGGAGATTTTTTTCTCGACAAACTTCATCCAATATCGGCACTCTCACAGATGCATAATAAGATGCTAATTAGATATTGTTCAACACTTATCCAATATCTTGCGTGGATAATTTATTGCTCAAACAGTTGAGTCACGATAAATTTCAAAAGGAAGCGAAAAGAAAACCGGTAGTCATGCGAATTCACAGGAAGAAGCTGCGATGGTCGATGGCATGATAAAAAAATGGAACACACGAGCCCACGCAGTGACTCTTCTAGAACGGAAGAGCGGGTTGTAGAGCCAGAGGATACGCGGTGAAGTTTTATCCCGTGAAAACAATACCAACAGGTTCAACCTAAGCGGAGATAGGCTGGTATACATTCCCAGGGAATAAGGAAACGAGAATGAATGGTAGAGAAGTGAATGACGAGAAGAGAGGCGAAGGAGTATAAGAGGATAGTTTGCTCGAGGCATGGGTTGTTTTTTTTTCCTTTTTTTCGAGCCGAGGCTTTTAATATCAGCACGTGCGTACGCGGGGGACGTATCTTCATTACGAGGGCATCAGAGCCCTCCGCCTCTGCTCTTCATTCCGCCTAACGGTCGGCCGACCTCGATTCCGCCCAGGAAAAAACACACCGACAACAGTATCATCAATACGCAGCAGTATGTGAGCTTTACTTCCTCCCACTTCCAGGTAGTTTCTCGCGTATCTTACCCGCCAGAGAGCACCTTTCCGCACATCTGTCTATCCCCGAATCTCCCTCAACGCAGAAATTCTCTCGCAGAAGAATCCGGAAGCGTGGAAGAACGACGGATGAAGACTGCGAACGCCAAGTAAAAGGAAAAGCGAGGAGGGAGCAGTTAAAAGTACGAGGGGGACAAGAAGGATGCGGATAACCTAAATACATGCGGTCGACGGTGAGCTTATGTGTTGGCGGAGGGGAAACAGTACGAAAATCGTTGAACCCCCTTTGACCTCGCTCTCCGTCTCGCGTCCTCTATGTCGCGTCCTACAGCCTTAAACCCTTTCAGCAACGATGCCACGTTTGTCCCGGATGAGGTTCCCTGTGACTACAGCCAGGCAAACCTTCCACATGCTATCTACTGGCTGGGATCCCCTACTGTTCCGCCAGCGCTAAAGCACGGCGCTCCAAAGAGGTCGAGAGAGACCGAGAGGTTGATCTACTATAGCTTTCCGGTTGGCGCGCTTGGATTCACCCGGATCGCGAACACGTTTCCCTAACACTACGGTGACGTCGTCCTTTCAAACGACCGAGAACATTTTCGTTTCATTATATGCGCTTTTACGCGGAATATAATGGAAAATGGCAGAGACGAAGGGGGAGGGGGAAATGGGTTGACTGACAGGCGGTGGAGGTATAACAAACCCGCGGTGTTTATTATCGCTTGTACGTTGCATACAGAGCTTCGCCGAACAAGGGAGGAAAAATAGATACGAATTCGCGATACAGCAACGCACGCTGTGCCGACACATTATCGTTATGACTGGCCGTTTTTTTTTTTGTGAAATTCTTTCAAACGGAGATTACTGCGAAATGTTTCGGGTCGACGGGGTTAATTTATTATCAATTTCGAGTGTACAATAACTCGGAACGACGGACGACTGCGGATGTCACTGGCATACAATTTGTGTCCTGATACGGTCGGATGCGGACAGTCAGGACTTGGTTTTCATTTGCGAATTTTCGCGAATTGTCATGCCTATTAAAACGTTCCAACTAAAAGTGACATGAATGGACGAAAGTTACGATAAAACAAATTTACTAATCATCTCATTTCAGTAAAGCTTTTACTGTTAAATAATGGAAAATATAAAAAATTCTGGTAAAGAATGAAAACAAAAATTGTGCTCGAGCGATTCATTCGTTATTCGGTGTTGAAAGCTTCAGACTATAATTTGCGAATAGTTATTTCTTTTGTTATTATTTTTTTTACAATTTCGTTATTACACTCCTTATTCACTCTGAAGTTTATAAGTTTTTGTAAAATTATTTTTGAATAAAAAAACGAGTTGTTACATCCATAACCAACCGCACTACGGAAGATTCCGATAGGTTTTACTAATTTTTTTTTTGTTTTACTGTGTAGAGTTAGTGTCGACAATGCTTGTACGTTTGTGAACATTTTTGGACCTTTTTCGCGGTTGATTTTCCCTCGTATAGGTTTCTAGAAAAAAAAGCGTAACTCGCTCGGGTACATCTACCGACTCACCCCTGAGTTTGAGTATTGAGTTAGGTGTAGAAAGAGTTGGAAAAGTGGTTGACGCCTTGGAAAGTAGCGAACTATAGTTGTAACACTACGAAGTAGAAATGTGAAAGGAAAGAATTGAGTCGCCGGTCACGTTCGAACCACGAAAGAGTTGCTGCAAGTATATTTCAGGGCTTGAGAGACCTCCTACGGTTCGTAACACTTCCACGATCCTTCTTTCCTGTATATTGAGACGACTTTAGTCAGAAGTCGAAACATCGATAGCTCTCTATGGTTTTCCACCTTACGAGATGCGACTGTCGATATAAAGGACTGGATGATCACGAGACAAACAAGACAGAAGCTTTCTTGCAGACAAAATCCCATTTCGAGGACCACGAGAATAATCGAATATCACGCCTTGTCTCTTATTCTTGGTACTCAAGGAAGAATAGCGCATTGTCTTAGACAGAAGAAATAGAAGAAAATACCTGATCAGCGAAATTCTTTATTTGATAGCAAACATTGCGACGCATAAGCTGCAACAGCGGACATCGGATGAACGGAGCTTCAAGTGTTCAAAGAACGATTCGGTTAAATTGCCAATTCATCGATACAAGGAACTACTATTTTCCTAATGATCTTGGCAGACACATTGCCAGTCGTGTGAAACGCTGCGAAACACGATCCGAACAAATTGTAACCCCGGAAATCCGACAGAACTTCCAATGTAAGATAATGTCGAACGGATCCAACAGTTGCCTCGAGACAGCGGATAATGCAAGTCTAAACTCCGATACGTGAGATTAAAGCTACCAAACTGCAGGATCTCATTGTTGAAAACAGTAAATTGGATCTGTTGAGATCTATGATTTTTACAGAGTTCGAAGCAAAATCGAGAATTCTCTGCCGTGTGAGGAGATCGATAAACATTCATTGGAGTTGCAGGTTGGAATCTGAATCGATTCGACAATCCTTCTTTCTTTTTTTTTCTTTTTTGCGATCGCGTGCAGCACTGGTGAAAATTATTGTATACGCTGATGCTGAATGCTCGTACTCTCGTCGTTCGTTTACTCATTTCAGTGTACGACAGAGCTACCGTCATTCTGCACTGGATTTGTTAGCATGGTAACTTACAGCGTTCGCCACTCGACCGCCAGTCGCGAGGTACAACGGATACGCGGTGCTAAAAGCATATTGCTTTATTGCCAATCTGGCCAATGTCCTGCCAACCGAGAGAAAGACTCGTTAACGATAACTGTACACCACGATGGTCTGGCAAACTTCTTTAATTACGCCGCACATTACTCAAGGAGTGTGTGGGTATGTTGTGTTTTATCCATGACACAACAATCTAAAAAATCTTTATGAATTTTAATCCGTTTTGCGCTGTGATTTACCGTGTGATCTATCTTAGGGTTTTCCGCGCGTAACAAATTATGCAATGGGTGTTTTCATCTTTTAAAAGAATTTTTTATTATTAATACCTACCAATAATAAACTGCAATGATATCTGCCCGACAGGATATCTTGACGCGATCCTTTCATGCGTCATAGCTTATTAATAGATGAAGATTCATGAAATGGCATAAAAGGCTTCGATGAATTCCAATAATTGATGAATTCTTGAAGACACCGGATGGGGAGAGTCATCCCAAGAATTTATATTATCGAGATATGAAGCAGCGTCGGACTACCGATTTATAAAAAGGCAAAAAAGCTACGAAACGATGAACGAAATATTGATTCACAATCGTACGTGTGCTCCTTTGAATCGGAAGATGTTTTGTATGAGAGGACCAGTTTGCTAATTTAGCTATAAAATCGCGGTATCGGAATGAGGTCATCGAATGTAGCACGTTTGAGTTCAAATCATAATAAAACTCGGCCACTCTGTTGAATGTTTAATTCCAGAAGAAACAACAGATCTTGTGGATTTGGACCATTTCACTGCTGGTGAAGCCGATAACTGTATATTATTTTCTATTCCACCTCTTGACTCTTTAAGATACATATCGTTTAGATTCTGTCGTATCGATTTCACTACGAGCTAAATAAAAAATATCTGTCCCCGACAAAGTAACGTCACATTGAGCGCATGCTTGCGAAAATAGATGTTGTTTTCCAGGGTTAAAAATGTTCTGGTTCTATATTTGATGGTTTTCCCCTACATCTACATGATTCGTCGCATATGCGTTTAGCTCATCGATGTGTGGCCGGCAGGGGGTAGCGTCAACGATCCGATAGATTGGTCGCCAAAATTACCATAGACTAGATAAACCTATATGGTACCATCGCGCAAAAGCTTCAACCCCGCGTCCCCCGGTTTCGGAATTAATATTCATAATCTTTATTGGCACAGTGAGAGAGAGCAAGAGAGAGAGAGAGAGCCAGAGGAGTGAACGGCGGAGGCTGGAGAGGTGGCTGTGCTCACCAGCCGCGGCAATGAATTAAATTCTTTGGTTGATTGCTTGCTGATCGACTGGCCTGGACCTTCGATATACACAACCAATCCGCTAAAATGAATGAACGAACGATAGAAGGTCGATTCTCTGCCTATGCTGCATGCCTACGTCCGAGTCTTTCGCCCACTCGTGTACAGAAAGCCGAGTCGTTGATGCCCTCTGAACGCGACTGGAAAAGCAGACTTGGAGACAGGCTTGATGGGCTTGTGGTCACGTGCGCGTACGTGTGTAATATATTTCGCTTATGTGCGACGGGATACATTCCAGATATGCTACAGTATATAGCGGAAGAGAGGATGTGGTATCCACAGTCAAAGCAGAGTGGCTGGATAATCCAATCAACTCGCGAGCAAATGTTCGTGGGACCAAACTTAACGGACCTCATACCACTTTCTGGTGGTCGTAAACTTATTTGGCCAACTATAGGACTAGTGTGAGGCCTTTCCCGCCGATTTCCTACTCTAATTCACCAACTACATTAAATGGCAATTTCCGAACGCATGGATCGGAGAGTCTGGCAGAGACAGGAATGAATTCTCATTCGGATTCGCGAAGATCCTTGGGAATACACATGGCATTTCATATTGAATTGATTAATCGATTTACGAGCAAGTGGATTCGAGGAAGGGGACTTGATTATCGAGCGAAATGGCGATGATAGGTCGGGGCGCTTTTCCTATCAGAGACTTTTCTTTTGTGATCTTGTTCGATCACTCCCTGCAGGCAGATAGGAAGAAAAAAAAGGGTTTAAAAAAAAAACGAATGAACGAAAGAAGCTATTCGAACGAGTCCCACGAGATATCCTACCGAGTGGAGCTGTGTCTCAGCTCGTCCACTTAATTTCTTCGATCCAATCTGCGGCGCAGGTCGCGTCTCTCTTTCTCTCCCGCGCCATTTTTTTTTCCTTTTTTCCTCTCTACTTTTATTCGTCATCGTCTTATTGGACAAAACATTTCGTTCGCCGCATCATTAATTTATATTGGCCGGAGCGAGACGGCGAGTGGAAGAAACGCAACGAGCTGCAGCCAAGCTCGGCAATTGCCAGTGCGGCTGGCTTCGATCAACTTCTTTGCGGATGGAAAAAGAACAGAGTTGCTTGGGAGTTACGAGACGAGCTGAAAGCCACAAAATAGAGACAAGGCAGGATAACGAGAGTGGGCAGTAGAGCATAGAGAAGGCAGAGAACGATTGTGTTATCGTGGACTTCCCTCGACCCGAGACACCTGCGCTCTATTGGCTACGAGTTCGATCTATGGGTTTAGGAGAACAAACGGGAAAAAAAAAGGCGTGAGTTGTGGTGACCGCAGAAGATAGGCGAGAAACGGTCGAACGAGACAGGGTGAAATGACTACGGTCACTGGGTATTAGCTCTTCCGCGTTCCTGCGAGACTTTCCCTGGAGAGAATGGCAGGTGCCGCCTCGGTGGGATATCCCTCGGGTTACTCACGTTCTCGAATAAGTTGGGGATAAGAAAAGGGCTTTGGCCGCGGTGTACGAGAAACGAGAGAGCGACGAGTAGGTTTGACAACGGCATTTCCCCAGATACCTCAGACATACCAAATGCCAAGCCGTCAGCTATTTTATCTTTATACTTCCACAGTGAAAATTCGGGTGAAACCGAATATATGGGCGGAGAGTCTGGTCTGACCTATCCTTAGCTTGAACTACTTATTGGATGACGTACTCAGGCAAATATATTTCTGCAAAAAGTATTTGCGCAAAACGGACGATCTAATTCATTATCAGTCATCGCAAAGCATTAAAACATATCGAATTCGATCCAACAAAATACTACATAAGATAAAATTTTTTTTTTTTATTTCACACAAACGTTCAGCAACTTTGAACTTGTAACAGCATTGTTTAGCTGTGACGAAGAATTTCATTATCAATGAGCGTTTGACTAATGAGACTTTCCGGCGATATCCCTCCTGAAGTGCAGGCGAAAGTGCTGTTTCCGCAATGGCAATGGTTCGCTCAGGGGGAGAATGATGCGAACTCTTCGAGCTCCATAGCGTCGACGCCCGGCTCAGGGAGGCTTCACAGGTTTGCTGGCAGCAGTTACAGTTCCCTACGTCGGTGTGTGGAGAGTCTAACGGTATAACGTACGACCTAACATACCATTCCTCTTTGGCCATAGCCATCCTCCTAGCGTAACCGCTTTCTCCGTCTCGCCCTTTTCCTATCTCGCATCCACTTCATCCCTAATACTATTTCTATGTCTAGTCTCTCGCAACTACACAATCCTTCCATCCCTTCCCTTGCGCACTCTGTCTTTCTCTCGCGTTTGCTTATGCGAAAGCCAAGCATTTCCACGGCCACAGATCCCAAGGCCCGCATCTCCCTCCTACGAACTCTCGGTTCGCTGCAACTCCTTCACAGCTTTCTCGTTTCCGAACTATCCTACCGCTCTCACCCCGTGAGCTTTCTCGTGACCACGCTCGCCCGGAGCTGTATTACACCCAAGTCCCGCGGTCCGCAGTAATTATGGGCGGAGTAAACTTATTCCTCGGCGAATGTTTACTCGACCGCAAGTTGGACACCCCCTCCTCCCGATAGCGTCGCGAGAACCAGGGTTCCTGCGATCGTTGCTACCGCTGATTCTCTCTCCCTCTCTCTCTCTCTCTCTGAAGCTCGTATCGGGGATGTTCAACTATGGCCCCGTTTTGCTCCGTGGCAAAATTTCGGCACCGAGGCTCTTCGCGAGCGCTAATGCCGAGCGACTACATTTGCTGACGTACACATACCGCTTTACCGCTTTACTCGTGGCTTCACTTCCTTGGAAACACGAGACTGTATAATCATAGTCGTATAATTCAAGCACCGTGATTCTTGTCACGTACCGCATGATTCCTGTATGACTTGCGATACGTCACACGATGAGGTGAGAAACAATGTTCTTTTTTTTTTTTGGTATCAGATTATACATTGCATCCGTAATATCACATTCACGATTCACAATTTACAACGATCAGAGAGAAATCAGTTCAATTCAATTGGAATTCAATTTTATTAAATGGACAGTTTAAGGCATTTTTATTTTAAACTCCGAACGTAGATAGATTCGGAATACTAGTTTTTCTATAGTGAGATAAAAACCATCTTTTGATTTGTGCCGTAGAGCGGATTGCTGTTGCGCACCGAGAAAAAAATAAAAATATGCAAGCAAAATGTCAAAATCGATTAGGTTGATTATGATTATTATGTTTTTTTTTTAAATATTGAATGCTGAAAATTAAAAAATGAATTGTATTTACTTTCGATTTCAGGGAAAATGCTGGAATAATCGGATAGAGAGATGATTGCGTTCTCATTAGTTTAGCTCGTTCGCGACGTCTCGTTTTGCATGAAGAGCAAGCAGAAGGTATATCGTCGATCTAGTTGCCGAGGGAACGTTCTGCTGTTCATTAGTATTTCACCCCCGGTCGACGCTCGCCTGCCTCCTTCTCGCGACGAGTAATTAAGCCTATTATATTAAACGCGGAAACGTTTCGATATAAACGCGAAACACTCTTGAGAGGGGAAGTCGTCGGTTCGTATTGCAACGAAATATGCATGTTCTGATTTTCTCTAACACCGACGCATTCCGTCAACTCCTCTTCTCTATTCAAAACCCACTAACACGCTTTAACATAAGTTCTCAGTCACAGCAGTATCGTAATTCCAACGCTGAAGCAACTGCGGTCCTTGTAAATCACTTTTACACTTACGATTGCGTTCACACTTTTTTATGTCAATTGTGATGACAAATTTCAGGAAACAAATAGTAAAAAAAAATGTATTCTGCCATCTGATTACGCATGTGAAATCATTTTTTTACATACATTTTCTTCTGATTTTCTTTTGTAATTAATTACGAGGTAATGACCACAATTAAACGAATCGACAAATACATCGCTTACGAATTTTCTTTATAACTCAAAACGATTTGAAATCGAAGGCCCCAACGAAAAATCGCGTATTGAATCAGTTACATGCGTCGATAAAACAACTGGGGATCTTGTTCTGTTTCTAAGACGCCTAAACGTTATCGTTTCACAGAGCTTTTAATCCCGGTATTCTTTTTTCCCATATCATTCTTCCACACCAACGGCACGCATACAGAATCACAAGTGTTACGATTGTGCAGCACGACGAATGTGTGCAACAGTTCAGGATTTGCAGTTACGATTTACTTATTCGAGGCACGTTCCTCTATTCTCCGCCTGCCTGAGCTCTTACCTACGATAAAACACAACCAACGTGTCTTTATGTATGTCACACAGACCGAGTGTATAGAATCGAGAATGAAACGATAAGAGCCCTCAATTTCGACGATCTATTTTGCTAGCCATCCTCTTAACTGTTTGTACGTGAAGTTGTAACTGCACGCACTACCAATTGAATACGCGAAAAAATATACGATAACTTGTTGAATGAAAAGCGAAAATTCTCGTGTAAAAAAACAAACGTCCGACAGTCTCGCTTACGATGCTCGGAGAATTTTCGATGATGCGATAATTCTGCATGAACTGTAAAATACGAACGCGAGTTTCCAAACGCCACTGCACAGAAACAGCAGCTGAAAGGAAGGGAAGATAAAAGGCTAATATCACCCCCAATAGTCTGTCGGGTTGCCGACAGTTCGTTCAGTCGAAACAGATTAAAACTCTCGTTCCTAGGATACACAGAATTCGAGGCAACGTCGAGGCATTACAGAGAGGGATCACCCACGGCAGCTTGGACCTTCGAGTTGTCTAGGTTTACGTATAATCCGGAAGGACATTGTTCAGATCCGTCCCGGCTGCAACGAAACACGAGCATGTAAGCCGAGTATCACTCTGAATACGCCCTCGACGTGAGAAGACAAGGGTAGGAGGATACAAAGTATGAGAACGTAAGGAAAAACAGAAATACGGAAAATTTTACGAGGTCGAGAACTAAAAACTTCGATAATGATGATACGGGGGAGGGGGAGCAGGAAAAGTTCCAAAAAATTTTGAAAATTGCACGACGATTTCATTTAATCCCTCTCGCAGATCCTCACCTCCGGCCCAAGAGGCTTTCAGTCGAACCTTATAGACCATCCTCTGGGAATTTAATGTATTCCTGCCGGCATGTGCAGTGAACGTAACCCGAAATCCGGTGCTACGTCGACCACACACAGTCGGGATAGCTCAGGCAAGGAAGGCGACAAGGGGGTGCGGCGAGTAGACCATAGGCGAAAAAAAAAGTAGTCCATTCATTTTCAGGGGTGAATTTAGTAATGCGGAACGTCCTTCCGCGTGTCCACCGGCCGGCCGTTTCGCTGGTCGTTCCCATACTTCTATTTTTCGCCCTCGGAGCATTTCCACACGGCTCAAGCCGCGTACATTGCAAACTCGACCGGAGAAAGAGAAAGCCTCCAGGGAACACGAGCCGACAAGGATAAAATGGTGGCGAAAAGATGAGAGTAAGAGAGACTCGTTTTATCCTAAATGTTTAACGTTATTCATTGCTCCGCAGGATTCGCGGCCTCGTGCCGAGCACTCGTTTAATTTAAGAGCGACGAATGTATCGTATAGATTTTTTTTTTAATGAGAACATTTGCAGACAAAACATGTCCTCGATTTAACTAAAAAAGAAAGAACTATAAAGTCCGGTATCTTTTAATTAACGTATACTCGGTAGTGTGCAGCAGGAACTCGCTGTTACGCAGATGTACATTCATGTTTGTAAAAAAATAACCGCGATATATCTTATCTGGGTTAATTACGAAGCAAAATTAACTCGAAACAAGACGTTTTGTAAATGCAATTTTTGCAGTCGTTGAGAAGATTTCTTTAGTCCAAAATCGTGAAGTAATGAAATTTCATTTGATTTAAGAGGGTTTGACGATTTCAGACAAATAAGTATCGTTAACGATACAATTTTTGGATCAATCCCTTGCGATTGTTTCATAATAATTGTGTTCGGATCACGTGAAAAAATGCTCAAAACCAAACATTGATTAATACTGACTTCAAAAAAATGCAACTCTTTCCACGGCTTGCTATTTTCGAACTTTTTTTGCATGACCGAAGCATCCTTACGAAAAATCAGTTGCATGAGATCCTTTTGTTACCAAGCGAAAGAAATAACCACGTTTTTTGACCTGAAACTGCTGAACCTTCTCTTATCTAAATTTAGCCAAATCAAATAGACCCGCTTATTCAGTGTAAATAAATGTGTGACAATCGTAAAACACATCAATGAAATGTATTTAATGCTCATGAAATTTCCGTCTCGCATCGTCGCTTAATAATAGTGGCTGCGCCTTCGGCGAATTGTAAACTCAAGTCAAAATCTTCCCTTTCTCCAAGCGTACTCTCTGGAATGTTCACGGCAGCGAGCATCTACGTATTTCAACCCTTAACGCCATTCTCGCTGTAGGAGTACAGCGAGAAAGGCTTTTCCGTCGTGGTCGGGTTATGATGTTTCGAAGTTCGTCGCGTACCGAGCGTCCCTCGGTAGCTGTTCACTGCGATGCTCGAGACTGGGTTACTTCGGAGCATCTAGACAAGGGAGTACAACAGAGAGAAACCCGTTGGCATTGTCTGTTTAGTTGGCTGCCTCGCTCTCCCTTGGTACACACTGAATCTTCGTGAGCCAGTTCGCCAGACTCTCTCGACTATGGTGCGGTTTGCCTCGGCATAGTTGAAGCTCGATAGTGAGGAAACAGGAGTAGTGAGAGAACAGAGAGACGCTGATAGGGTAGGGGTGGTGGTGGTGGTGGTAGTAGTTGTCGTATAGAAGAGCTTGAAATGGTGAATAGGTAGAGAACGGAATAGGGGAAGGTTAACGCAGAGACAGAGCATATTGGGGGCAAAGTGAGCGAGTCAGTAAGCAGTAGCATCCGGTACGCTCTGGTATCGCAAGACCTCCTGACTGTTCAGACTGCTTCCTTCTCAACCTCTGGCAACTACATCGACGACAACGACGAGGCTAAGAACAAGAACGAACTTGGGCTCACGTTTCCGGTTTGTCGACGGAATTTCCTACAAGCTCTCGGTCGCCCTCGAACTGTATTCTCTTCATTGCCCCTCCCCCCCTCCCCTTAGTCGGCTATACGTATTACGGTGTCAACGACGAACCTATAACTCGCTTTGTCGACTAATTTACTGGATTCACTCGAACTAACGCCGCGTGATGTCGCTGAAACACACCAAACTACACCGCGGGGTATTCTCAATGGAACGCCGCGATACCGCCGGCGATGCAAACACCACGTGGAGAGATTTGTAAAAGAGATTTTCACCAAAGTTTTGTCTTCGAAAGAAAAAAAATATCATGATAATAAAGTTGGGTAAAAGGCGATTTTTCAATTTTGAGCGCAAACAACTTGATTCAAGCATTTGGCTTCAAGCAACGGAAGGAAAAAGAAGCTTGGAGTTGTTATAGAAGTCGAGTGGACGTTTCGCTCCGTTTTATGCTAATGAACTGATGCGCGGAAGGCAGGGGTACGTTCGGTTTTAACCCCTCTCTCAGGACTCCGTATTCAACTTTCCTCTCTTTCTCTTGAGCTTTTGTATGTATATATATATATATAGATCCCTTCGCGGCTTTTGTCTCGGAGCTGACACTGCAAGCTGTCCGCAAGCCCTTCTTTCTATATAACCTCGAGTCTGCTCTCCGACTCGTGAAAAATTTGCAGACCTCTCTAGCGCCCGGCCGCGTTCCACCGGGCCACTGAGGACGATCGAACGATCCTCTAAAAAGCTCTGCGAGTGCCTCCTCACTATGCGAAACCTCTTATATACTGGTGGCTCGTTATATTCACTGCACCCGCCATTTTTCTCTTGCGGTCTTTCGGGATTTGAGTAAAGTACAGTAAAGCATCGTACTAGTTAAGGGGACTTTGTCGAACATTACCGAAAGACGAGTTTTGAAGCTCGGAAGAGGACGATTCGGTACATAACCCCGGTTCGGTTCTTCAATTGAACATCACCCCATTGAATCCCACAAACCCACTGCATTTTCGCTCGTAAAGTAAACTGCGATTCGAAAACTGAATACTGCACTGGAAAAAATTACGAGTTTGAAGAACAAACAATTAATTAGCGCAACCCATTTTTTCTTAACAAGTCGTTGTCATTCGTTGTAAAATTCTATCGAATATATGTGTAGAGCAACAATTAAAAAAATCGAAGATCCTTCGACATCAATGATAGAAACTACGTTTTTGAACGTTAGTCTATGAAAAGTTTGGTCTATCGGTGACGGACCGCGATACGTAAATCAACATCCATCGATCGTGGGACAGTAATTCCACAACCATCTTAGATCCACCTACCGATAATGACTCGTAACTAAAATCTCGAGGGACAATATTCTAAACCCGTAGTTACGTATGCACCGGCCGTTCGTCTCCGCTGTCGCTCTGTTTCCGCTTTCAGCCTAATGGCACCGGGCACTTTGAAGGCGTATCTGCTCGAAGGGATTTTAGAAAGTTGGGTAACCTATGCGAACTGTTACTGTACCAAGTACAGTGCAGAAAAGCGGCTTACACAACTTCGGTCTTCAGTGCAGTGGGATAATGGGCGTTGTCGTAACGTAAGTATGTTACATGCAGATAAGTATTAGTCTCGAGCCTCTCCACTCGAAATTGTTGTATTTCCCTTCCGCTTGCATAAATACAACGAAACAGGTAATGATATGCGAATGGATGTTGAGTGGATTTTCGCAAAGTTAATAAGCGCGCAGATTTTGCATCGAAAAGCTTTATTTCCACTCGGGTAAAACACTGGACTGCGTGTAAGACTCTTGAGTAACGAGGGGGCGGGCTAAGATGTTCGCGTTGTGCATCGTCGCGTCAACCGGAAACCACGTTTCCCTGTACCCCCTCTGCCAACGGTAGGGGAAAACCTACATAACATGCTCGGCGCGGATGCAGCGTTGAGATATGCGCGGCTTGGCCTCGTCTTCCCTCGTTCTCTGACGCTCCTGCTGTATTGTGTCCAAGTAATAAAGTTAAAGGATTTGCAATGCAAAAACCCTGTGGACGTGGCCGTGCAACACGGTGAATGCGAACCGACCCCGCGCCTCGTGTATACTCGTCCAGTGTCTGTTTCTAACCGTTATGCTCGAGGAAAACAAGCAAACTTTTGCACCGTGTTTGCACGAGAAAAGACGTTTCATCACGAAGACCGCGTAGATGAACACTTAAAACAATTTATCAAATTAAAATCTCGTAAAATTTTGCCTTTTATGTTCTTCCGAGATCTCTCGAAAAGTATAATCATCGTACGAATTTCAATACTATTTGTACCTCTCACTTTTTCGAGTTTACGCCGAGGTACCAAAAAATTCTTCATGGCCGGATATAATTTAAATATCTCTCTCGCAAATCACTCGCAAAATTTGATCTTTCGCGTGAAATTCAACATGATTTTACGTCACGACGTTTCCCGGATAGTTCGAGCTTGAAGTACGGTAAATCTTGATACCGAAATATAGTATCATACAGTTTTTTTATGGTAGGATCATTTGCAGCAAACTGTGTCAAGTACCCTCTCGCGAACACCGTCAGAAGGTATATATTCACGGCTTATATAAATACGTCTTACATCCGGATATTTCCAGCTTGTTATAGTATATCGCATCAACATGGTACACAGAAGAAGAAAGGCAGAAGTCCCTCTGCAGCGTAGTTATAACGTGTCTCTATAATGCGGAACGTGGACGAGTTCGCGCGACTATCGCGTTCTGTATGGCATCAAGAGAGGAAGCTGGATACCCGGGGTCGTAGAAAACTTTGGATAGTTCGGAGCCGAGAGTCACGAGACTGCTTTTCAGCGGAGGCGAGAGGCACCGACAGCCACAACGCCTGTAGAAACCCTCATCCCTCCGACAAACCTCCCCCTGGTAATCTCAGGGAAACGCCCTTGGTAGCCGATATTTACAACGCCGGAAACTTTCCCGTAGCATCAAGGCCGTCCGTAGCTCTCGTTTCAACCCCTCCCCTTCCCACCCCTCACTATCTCAGTGCTATGAGCGTACATTTTATGCAAGGAAAAGGTAGAAAAAGTCAACGATATTGCGACGAGAGTTAGCGGAGAAGACCCGGTGTTGTTCAGACACCAGTTGCCATTTTTCCCCATTCCCTTCTGTCCTATTTGATCGAAGTCAATATTCATCAGGCAAACATGTTTCTCTCAGCTTCAAACTTTTGTCCCCCGGTTTCGAGAACAAAAGTTTCGCAGCGAGCTATTTAACCGGAAGTACGACAACAAATTGGAAGAAGTTTCAATCAACGGGACTGCGTATGACAAGGGTTTGACAAGTTCATGGATTATTGGTCGGTTCAATTTTGCCCGATAAATATTGTGACCGTAACGAAAGTGCGGGTAAGCGTATCCCGCGTTTCCGCAATGTTGCGGTACAAGTTTCGATATCGACAGGGATATAGAGATACATGGCACCAGTGAGATTTAACGGTTTGCACGAAACCTCCCACTTGCGTGACGCCATCGCTCTCAGGCTTGTTACAACTCTGGAAGCACATGTTTGGCTCTTGTACTATGTAAATTGACGATTAAAGCATCTCGCGGGGTACAAACGGGGGCCGTATACGATCACTCATAGTTCGCGCATAGACAGAGAGCGAGATAGCGAGTGAGAGGATATCCCGCGAAACCTTTGAGATATCGATGACGCTAGGGAAACGACGGAATTTGCTTACAAGTTTCCACAACGCGACAGGGGAAGGTGTCGAACTTTGTCCGATCTCTATACGTTGTATATACATATATATATATAACCCTATTTGAACATTCAATCCGGTGTTGAATGTTCCACCGTACTGGTGGTTCAGCAAGATTTACGATATATTTATATATGTATATCGCCGGAGGGAGTACCGGAATTACTTTCGACATTCCGAGAAACATAAATTTCATTCTACAGATTTTCAATGCATAGAAATATATATCAGTTTCACGTATATTCAGTGAAAAACATACAATTTACCATAGGAGACTCGCGCGCGAAACCAATGTCGTGTCCGCGGTCTATTCTTCTTCAATTTTTTTCAAGGTTGTCAGTGAATCGCGTGATCCTTTATTCGGATCGTTGGAACCATTCATCGCTCAGATTGAATAAAATTCTTGAATTCAAATTCGTACGGAAAGTATCGGAATGTATATGGGTTTTCGTGAGAAATGGCGAACCGATTAACTCAATGTTACTATATACCGTATATGTTTACCGTCCCGTTTCGGGAATGGAAGTGCAACAGCATTGCCTACGTTTATTCGTTA
The DNA here is from genome assembly GCA_934046635.1 of Buathra laborator. Classification (NCBI taxonomy): domain Eukaryota; kingdom Metazoa; phylum Arthropoda; class Insecta; order Hymenoptera; family Ichneumonidae; genus Buathra; species Buathra laborator. The sequence continues at coordinate 19,412,607 of OW203892.1, forward strand.
AGTAATCCAGTTAAACCACGCGAATTGGAAACGCAGTTAGTTAATGAAGTGTGGGGTGGCAATTACGAGGGATCAGCATTGGGAAGCGGTGTTGCGAACCTCCGGCCTCGAACTACCAGAGCGTACACCAACCACCGCTACATACCCCGTTTGCATTCCCCTTGGTGTGCGAGTTTCTCGTAACTAGGTACTTTGCCAGAGAATACCCGTACATCCTGACCAAACATCCCCGACCTACGAGATTTCTAATCCACGTACAACCCTTCCATTCGTGGAAGACGCTACTCGCGCGTGAACCAATCGGTATGTACCGCGTATATATAGTATACTATATACATATATTGCTGCGAGAATATATACCGCTCGAGAGACGCACGAAACGACCGAGCAGAAAGCTCAACTACAATATTTGAATTTAGTACTCGACCGCAGATTTAAACTAAGATTAATTTGTCTGTTCATGCGAACTCTACCTTTATACAGCTAATATTAGTCGAATGGGCTATCTTCCACCCTTGCAGTGCGAAGCTCATCCCCTTCGTCAGACTATAATAGATCCCTCTGACACTCACTTCGATAACTAATTGTTATCGGCGATTATTCAATGCAAAATTCATCGATTCTTGTATTTGTTCATTTTATTCCGTAACGCATTGAGCCTAAACTACATCGATCGACGCGTGAATTCTTCTTTTATTTTATTTTTAACACAATTTTTTTCGGTGAATGCCACTGACCATAGGCCAATATTTGTTTTATTACAGTTCATAGACCGTGTATCAGACACGAATTTTGTTATGTATAAAAAAAGTAATTATTTTCCACCAATAAATTCTATCGCTAAAAAACCTGAGTTTTTCGCGACTGATGAGATTTTTTATTATTTTTTTTATGTATATTGGATATTAATGAATGTGGTAACATTCTGTAGCATATATTGATGCGGGTATATTAAACCACTGAATAGCGAAATGAATTTGATTTTTTTTTTTAATAAGTACGGTTTTTCGTTGAAGACTGATTACGACGTCCATTACAAGGTCCGGAAAAATTTAAGGATATAATTGAGTTATTATGCGACACACGATGACGGCTAAAAGGCCAATGATTTTTAAAAATATATATCACCCAAAAAAAGTATGAAAATGTTAAAATTTAAGGGGAAATAAAGAAAATCGGGAATCAACAAAGAAATTTCAAGACAATTCGGGACTTTATCTTCACAAGAAAAATCCAGGATTTCCAGGAATTCCGGGCCGTCTGATCACCATGGAGATAATCTACTGATCCACTTGTTATCCTTTATTTTGTCTTCGGTCGCTTCGCGCTTAAAGTATACGGGATCCCGCTATTACAATAAAACTTCAAAGATTTTACGACAACGATAATTCGGAATATCTACAACAGCTTCTCGCAAATCTTTGAATAAACGTCTGCAAAGGAATAAGAAAAATAAGCTGCTGAGCTCATTGTACGCGTACACCAGCGGAGAACAATTTATCTGCTTAGTCAGATATTATCCTCCAAATTAATCGGTCTTCCATTGACTAGACGCAAAATCCATTGTTGCACAGAGCTAATTGAAACGCGTTCCTCTCCGGCACGCAGACTATAGTACCCATATCGTGCCGCTGCTCTCCCTGTGATTAAATCTCGCCATTCCGCTATCTCTTTTCCTCGGCCCCCGACTACTGGGCGAACGCGGTTAATTAGTTTAACGGCAATTAGTCGGTCGACGGCACTCCACGGGCGAGCGATTTGCGTACCCGGCTTCCCATTGTCCCCCACTGTCCCGCAAGTACGAGTTTCTCATTCTGTGTATTCCCCGAAAATCGAATTTATTTTTCATATGTCCTCGTGACCTCATTATTTCAACGTTACGAAACGTGTTCGGAATCATCGAGGCGTCGCTGCGCTTCTCGAAAAATGGAGCGCATCGACTATGGCGATGCGACGAAAAATTCGAAAGAAGTTTACGAGAGCTTTTTTTTGGCGATGTAACAACGAGACTGTTCGCTCTATAGCTGCGTAATAGGTGTTGATTTATAGCTTAGTATAGAAGTCCAAAGACCGATATGCGGGATATTCCGCAATATTTATAGCAGATTATTCTTCCCCCGCACCCCTCGCCCTTGTGAATTCTCTCTTTCATTTCTACCGCTCTTCAATGGAATGCCATCATGGAAGGTCATCTATACAGCTCTGTATCGTTCTATCTACGAGCTTGAAGCATCGCTTCTTCTGCGCTTCAATATCTCATAATCTCGACTGTACATCGAAAAAATATACCATACTGCAAGTCCATATTTTATGCTGCGGTTCATTATGCAATTATTTTCGCAGCTGTGTCGTTCGAAAGATCGATTAATCGTAACTTAGCCGTTCGAATCAAACCGTTTCAGTGTCGGATTTCGCGAAAAACGGGATAATTACCCAATGGTTAATTATGCAATAATTTTTTGTCGCGATTTCGGTAGATCGATCGATTGTAATTTCGCAGTCGTCGTTGAGAGCCGTTTGAATGTCGAGTTTCTAGTGTGCGAATCTCGGAACGCGAGTGCTATTCTCATGCGTATATACATATGTATATACGGAACGATGGAGAGGCAAATTTATCGTGTTCGTCAGACCATCGAGGAATATACGGGAGAAGCGTTTAATCGGTCAAACGTGCTGTTTTACCTACAAGTGGCTCTGCCATCAGGCAAAAAAAAAACCATTGTTTGTTCGGAAAAAAACGAGTCTCGTGTGAATGCGACCCAAACTGCGTTCACGTATGTTTTAACCGGAGCGAGAGAGGTAAACAAAATTAAATAACACGGAAGGAACGTACGTTAACTAATAAAAATAGGGAAAAAAAGAAGATAAAAAACGTGGAATATTTTTCGAGCATAAATCGCGGAAAACGCGAAGCTGAAGCGCGCGTACGCTGAAGCATTGGTACGGTTAGACCTTTGCGATCGAAGATATCTCACGAATGCACTGCACGTATTGTACGCCGCACGAGGTCCTCAATACACTTTCACGTGATGTAACCGAAGGACCGTATTATCCAAATGTCACGTAGTTGGCGAAGGATGATTGTGTTTACACACAATTGAGATAACAATCCCCAGAAACCACGTACGTCGTGTCTCCGAAACAATATTAATCGTTGTATTGACCAAAATGCCATCGACCCCGTAATCATATAAATTATTTATTTGATTTTTAATAAATTATTTTGAGTGGCCAAATCGCGTCAAAATGTTCAAAAATAATTTTAACGATAAAAAAAAAATTAAGGGTTAAACAATAGTTGGTGCTTCAGGGATAAAAAAAAATTTGCATACTATTTTAAGAGTTCTTTGACAATAATTCCGAAAAAAATTTCTCAATTGGCACGACTTTGCTTGAATTCGGTACTCCCGTTTGCGCAAGCGTCCGGTGCTCGAAACTTCAAAGCCCAAATATACTGAACTGTGCTTACCGCGTTGGCCTTACGCGCTCGCTTACCCTCTGTTTCCCGAGGCGACAACGACTTTTTTTTTTCGTCTCTCATTCTCCCGACCCACCCGCAAACGCGAAAGCCGACTGAAGTACCCTCGTCTCGAGTGAGGCAACGTCGTTGCACACTTAACCTTTCCCCCGCCTTCCCTTTCCACGGCTAACACCCTCGCGATTCTTGCAGTGAATGGACGATTACGTATTTTATCACAATTATCGTCTATTTGGCCCCTAAGCGACGAAACTCGGTATCGAGTTCGAAGCAAATGTCCTGCAGTCTCGAACTCATTATCATCAATCAAAAGTTTTCTAAATAAAAAAAAAAAGATAAACTCGCGTTCATGTACGAGTGTAGTTCGGTCTCATTTTTGTTTTGTTTCATTTAAATTATTTTTTTTTTTCACAATTTTCCGTTCCACGTTTATTTTTATTTCAATGCCCTGTGCTGGTACAACGGGTTAGCTATCTCGTTTTACTTCCACCTCTGGAGGTGAATAAAAAAAACTATAGTATAATTATTTACCTCTCTTCTAGCATCGTTATTCATCGCATCGCGAGGTTCTACCAGGCTGCTCGCAGGTGCATTCGAGGGGCGTTCGTGGATAATAAACCATTGATTTATTTAAAAATATACCAACCCCCAACCCGCGCGCACCCATCGCGTTCTCATCCCTCTTTAACGGCCTAATGGACCGCAAAGCTTTTATAATACGCAGCGATTTGTGTGGAATATAATAACCCCCATACATGTTGAGAATGCGTGGGCGTGACAAATTCTATTATATTGGGAAGCCAATATCTTGCAAAGTTTTCTTCACTTATTGTATATATATATATATTTTATATTAACACGAAGAAATTTTTATATGAAACATTAATCTGATTTTCATAAGAATTAAAGAAATCTTACTTTAAAAAAATGACATTTTTCACACAATTACGAATCTCCAATTATTATATACCGTTAGATAAAGAATAACGAGTTATCGATTTTTATACGGCCACCGACGCGGTGTCAAGCGTACATTTTTCAACTTCATATGAGTGATAACGAGCGAAGTAGGAAAAAAAAAACGAGAAATGCCCTATAACTAGTGATTTACACCGAGTGGGAATCTGTATCATTCAATCGATTTTGAACGAGAACACGCGGGGGGACCGTGCATGTAAAATATAGACTCATGGACGTGCGCTTATTCGTGCCAAAATTGAACGGACGAATTAATGACGCGTTTCGTGGCCAGAAAGAAACGCATGCCCGCATCACGTTCTACCCACTAATCTCGATTCAATTAATCAACAATCACTGTTATTTGCAATGTAATGGTTAACCGGATGATGCGGTGTACCCGAGGGGGTCGAGAGGGAGTTAAAACCCGAAGCTGATAGATTTGGCGCGGGAGTCATTATTGGAACGGGTCAATTTATTAGCACCGAAGCATCGTCAATCTCACCCTTGGCTACCCCCGAGCTATCCGAATAATGCTCGTAATTGGAAACGTTTTTTTTATTTACCTTTCATTCCGCTCGTTCGTTTTTTTTCTTTCTTAACCTGGAAATTCTGCCAAGTTTCGACGCTGTTTATCTCGTTGCCCAAGAATCCCGACGTTCAACGAGCAGCTCGCTCCTCTTGCACTGTTGAGAAGAGTTACTTCTGTAACTTGAGTTGGCGGTGTAATTAACGAGGCACTATCACACACTTATCAATTCATTAAAACTTTATTCGAGCGTAGAAATCATTCTATATTTAGCTCTTTATCTTTTTTTTACGGCCTGTTACACTAATTACGCAATTTCCGGTTCGGAGTTTAAACTTTCTGCACTTCCTTGAGATAGTTCGAACGACGGATAGACTTTGTTTTTCCGAACAATGTACTCGCGAATGACTCGCGAATGACTCGCGACGTTCTTCGCGTGTGTCGCGGTGAGACTAAACATGTCGGTACACGGGACGGCAGCATGTATTGGCAAGCATCACGTGATCAAAACTTATTTATTCAAACTCATTTATTTTTATGGTTAGCAGATGGTGTTATAGACGAGATGTCATTCGATGATTATTAGATGCCGAGCCCTCGGGATGTATTCCGCTAGCGTTTTTACGATCAGACTAATATTTCGTTATTCATTACATCGTATACGTTAGCGGATATACGTTAGCGCATATTCACTGCGCCGGTTATTTGAATTTGCATTTATTTTCATTGCCGAAAGATGGCGCTAGTATATGGTTCTGCGGGCCTCTTTTTCCCCTTCTCACGTCGTACTTCCGGCTTCCACCGGAAACGAGAACATTCGCGATTGTTGATAATCGCGCCTCGCGTGTTTACGTACTGTCGCTACAAAAATTTCATTGTTTTTCAATATATTTCAGATTTAACGAGAAAATCAACTGTGCATACGGCGTTTGCGCGGAGATTGACGTTCGTGCGTGAGAATCACTGAAACTCAAGTCACCGGGAAGGTTGACGCTACATAAATCCTCGGGGGATGCGAATGCCGGAGGAGGATGTCGTCGGGAGCGGCTTGGGGATCGAGGCTGTTCCTCATGCTCGCGACGACAACGTTCGTCATCGCCAATTATCAACGTTCACGCGATAATAACTCGACGCTGAAGAACTACGAGCAAATCGGCGGTGATCACAAGACGATTTTCAACTCTTCGCACATACAGGGTAAGTTTTACAGCTATTCAATATTAAAAACTATATTCAACAAACAAAATTGAAAAATCGCAAAATTGCAAAATATTGTTGCGCAATTTGATTCCAATTACACAAAAGCGCCGAAGCTAATTTTGCATATTATACCGTACTAAATTAGGCGTCAAATTGTTGGTACTGAAACAAACGATTCTTCGTTTCATCGATGCAACTCGACGCATCTCTACTTCTTCTATTGCGACAAAAATTTGATTAAGATTGTCAACGCAGTTACAACTAATCGCTTTTATGCGTTTCTATTCCATTTTAATTGTTTCATTTTTTTTAACACTAACAATTCACGGCATGTCGATAACTAAAACGTAATTAGACTCAGCGGCAATGATTCACTTTAATTGTAACCGATATTTTACAACTATTACCTTGCAATCGTCTTGGATAATTGTTCTAAATTAAACTCGAAATTTGCAATTTTGTACATATATTTTCACTTTCCTTAGAAGTTTACACAGTTGCGGTATCTTTAGTTTTTTTTTTAGCAATTGTAGCGATATAGTAACTAAAACGTATAGACTTCACGGAATTAATGAACATCGTAATTAATATTTTTTCCATCAACGTCTTATAATTCTCTGAGTATTTACAATTTTGTGCACACATTTTTATTTTCTTAGACGATATGAAATTTTTCTGAGACAATATTAATATTAATTTAATTAGATTTGACGATGACAAACAATTTCAATATCTATTAATAACTCCCCTGACGCTATGAAATTTTTATGCAACGCTGTAGTTTGTAATATCGAAAATAGGCCATAGAATTTGTACCACGAAAATTCTAGAACTACCTACAGAAATACGAGAATATGAGGTGTACAGAGATGAGGGAAGAAAGGTAGAAGGGTAAGAGGAAATAGTTGTAATCCCCGTTGACTCCGTGACCCTATTCGGAACGACTATCGCCGCTGCTACCGTTACTGGCAACAGGTGCGACCACTATAGGCTGTAAAATCTCTGGCAAAGATTTTTCTATCCACAGTTTGGCCAGCGGTTTGTATTATATCTTATTGAAAAAGGGGCCGTGTCGAAATCGCGAGGAATGAGAGAAGTTCCGCCGGTGCCAAGAGACGATACAAATTCCGAGAATACTCTTTGAGAATTGTTCGAACTGGAAATTTCTTGCACGATATTACGTCAGTTTCGTTTGTCATTCCGCGACGAGGAAAAGAGTTCGGGTTAAAACCGGACGGGAGAGTAAAAAAAAGAGTGTTATGGCATGAGAGCTTTATTGGGTCACGTATTGGCGAAATCCCGGAGATTCGACAATCACGAGCGTCGCGGTACCGTAACAACCGGAACTACCGGTGTTATTTTCACGGAGGCTAAAAATTGTATTCCAGTGGGAAACGAACAAAAAAAAAAGAAAAAAATTTGTCTGCAATGGTTCCGGGTACATGGTGCTATGTGTGCTGTACACCGAAGTCTACATAAACGAGCTCTCCGGTTATATATCTATGCACATGTGCTCGCGACCGGACACAACTGCTTTACGAGGTCGTCCCGAACGTCGAGAGGGCCTGACAGTAAAATCTAAATTGACAGTTCCATGAAAGCAATTTCGTTGCTGTCAGCGACGAAATTTCTCTCTTCTCTCCCTCTTTCTCCTCTTGGCACCGTCACCGCAACACATCGCTACTCGCCCAACCAACGAGTTTCACCCTACGATTGACATCCGCGTTACGCGCCTACCGTAAATCCGCGTTTTTTTTTTTTTTTTCGCACGAAAACGACATTCTCAATGCAAAACGAAACACGATTATCATTTTTTTGTTGTGCTTTCACTTCCATTATTTTTCGATGCATTCAAATTTGGGAATAATAATTGCAAGATATTGCAAACAGTTATCGTAAAGTCATAGTTTTTCTATCATTTAGATTACTATTTTTTTTTTATCAACATCGAAGATCGAACAATAAGAATTTTCACTGTACTATAAATTATGCCACGTGACATTAAATAATTATCGTTTTTTTCAATGGAGTTTAAACTTTTATTGATAAAAAGATTTTTAAAAAATTGAGTCCAAGAAATTTGTCAAAATAAATTGAAAAACTTAAGTGCAGCAGTGAGCCACCGCCAGTTTTCAGGAACAAAATTTATTTCTTGCAGCGAGCAATTTCTCGTTAGCGCAACTTTTCTTATTGTCAATTTTTATCGTTTGATGTAATTTTTATTGCATAATTATTTTGATTGCACGAGTAGACAGTCGGACGCAGCGTTGCTATGTTACCACGAGACCGTCGAAGTAACGACAAACGCCCTGAGCGTACGGTGCACGTATGAAACTCAATGGACGGCAGGTTTCCGCCCCAAAGGCGCTTATTGTTCAACGCGCTACATCGGAAGCGTTTTGTAAACAGTTTGGCAACTCCCGTTCTCTTGCTTTTCCGTGGATGGCCATTGTTTGTTGTGGACAGAGCTTAAAACAAACAGACGAACAAAACTCCATTATCTTCACGGTGCAACTACTGCTTCTGTTCCTCGTCAATTATCGTCCATCGAATGTTCCCGAGTAACGATTCTCCGGGGTAACAACAACAACAAAGCGCAAACCATACGTTAGTTCCGAAGGGCCGATTCGAAATATACGTAAATTGTGAGGCATTTCAATTGAACTCACTAACTCCGGAGTTGGTCAGCCAACGAAGCTAACGAACCGGTGATAATTATATCGACGTTCCTTTGGAATAATCGACTTTAATGCGATTTTAATTATAAGATAATTTTTTTTTTTTTTTTTCGTCACATCTGTTCTATAAACGAAGTCTCGGGCGAATTCCGAAAGTCTGAGAACAGTTCGGTCGAATAATTGAATTATCTAGCAGACGTATTCCATCCGGCTAATTAAGGGAGACGTGGAGTGATCGCCTTTTTCTGACAGAATTATATTAATTTTTTAACTAAAGCCCTTCGCTGTCGTGCAGTAAAAAAAAACTTTTCATCCGGTCGATTTATCATGCGAAATATGAAAAAAATTGTCACAAAATGAATTAAAGTAATTATTGAATTTTGAATATTCGTGGAAAGAATTCATCATCCCGCGTCTGATAAATTGCGGCGTTGCTGCAGTTTTGATTTTAAAACAATGTCCTTTGGATGACAATAAGTTAACGCAGAGGAGAATAATATTTGATATTGTGCGATAGATACGCTCGGTTGCGAGTTCGCGAATCGAATTTCGAAATATCCGAGACACGTATACCCTCTCGCGGGTAGTTTACGTATCTCGATCCTCACACTGTATACTCGATCATTCCAATTTGAAAAAAAGTCTCTCGCTCCCAGTGGACGAGATCGGCGATACGGACCATCGAAGAATACGATACTATGCATACTACGTGACTCTATATAAGAGAGACAAAATAAAAGAATAGGCCGGGATAAAGGAGTTACGGATTTCCATAGAAATTTGTTCCCACCGGTCGCGTTACCGAAGCAGAATACTAGAACTCTTTGCACCGGGGTGAGAATATATCTTCCATTCGATAGAGAGAAAGGTAGACAAGGCACCTGGGGTACGTGCGAATCGAGGGGTTGGGTCGCCGGATAGAGAAAGAGATTCGAAAAAAAGAAAGTCACGAGTACGAATGCCAATGTATCGCCGTCGTACGCTTCGACAGAATGGAAATTTCTCACTATATGCGGCACATAATATTATTGTTTTCGCTCCATCAAAATAAGAGAATGAAACCTTTTTTTTTTTCCCGCGCATTATTATCTCAAAGACGTCGTGCTTCGCGTATCGAAGAATCTCTGAAGATTTATTTTCGCAAATTCGCAAAAATTTCTTTTCCTCTCAGTTATACGATATTTTATAATATCTAATTTTTCTATACTTTGTTGGATCTTTGCCTTCCTGTGCTGCGAATTATAATAGTCAAATACAAACATCAAATAGAACACTGCGCACAGAAATTTTGGGAGTAAACCCTTCCGGCTCTATTGTCTATATCCGCACATATGTATATAATAGGTACATTGCATATAAACTCGCGATAGCGAATAACCGAGTCGGTCGTCGCGCCAGTGGACTTGCATGCAGTTACGAATATATCCTACAGCCAGAGCGCACTTCCCACAGAGAGAGGTTTGAATACACTAATATAGTCGGCATGTATGCGCGTTTGTCCATTACTCGCACTATCCGTGGCCCGGAACTATCATTCCGTTTCTCGGTTCTTTCTCCTCGGCGAGAGACCAGAGCGTTTCGCATATTCCGGTACATCCTATAAGCCTCTGGCTACCGGTTTCGCCAGAGCTTAATTACTGTCGAGTACACGTATATCCATGGCGTAGTTATACACAGAGAGAACCGCGCGTTCCTATCGTAGAAAACATCCACGGAATAACAAAGCAGAAAGTACGAACCATATTTTTGTATCCCACGTTCATCTCTGCTCTCACACCGACTCTCTTCGCGTTCCAACTTCAACACAAATGTCTGCTATTCGCTCGCATCCCTGACCTCCGAGAGCTTTCAATTAAAACCATTGGAACTCGTCACGAATCCGCAGCTGGTTATCATTACGCTCTTTACGTTGTATGAGCTTCCAAAACGGCAAAGTTCCTCCAATTAACAGCTTGTATTGCTCTGAGTTTAGTTTGGTATTCATTCAACCAAATAATCAATAGTATTCAATGACTACGATGATGGCATAAAATAAATCAATACTTCAGACCTTTTTTTTTTCAATACGATAATTGGACGACGAGCTATTTAATAGACGCGTAGATAAAAATTGATTAATTACGGTGATAGGAAAAATGCAGTCACGGAAATTTGCCGGAGTAATGATTTTATTGAAAATAATTATCATAGCTTCGCGGTCTTCAAACGCCAAAGATGTCGCGTACGTTATAGCACAAAGCTTCTCGTTTCTTCGAGCTCTAGTTGTATCTATCTCGCGCGTTGCACCTCGAAGCTCTCATGGCTTTGCAATGGGCGATGAATACCTTTTTTTTATTCTTTTTTTTTATACCGTTGCCTTTCGCAACGGGTGTATAAAGCAGTCGAGGAGCACCAACGACGAAGCCAGGAGGTTACTTCGGCGCTCTAGAGAGCACGAGCCTCGTGCGCTCCGCAGGGCTTAATTACGTGCTCACGGGATCGTATAGTACGGCGCTTCTGTATAGTATATCGCTCTCCTCTCTCTCCGACGATGTAGTATATACAGCTCAACGCTAAAAAGGAACGCAAGGAAGGTGGTCGAGAACGAGGTTCGTGGGTACAAAAAGAAGGGAAAAAAAAAAGAAACATGAAAATAGAAAAGTAGAAGTTGCTTTTCCGATAACCACAGGCGAAAGACGGTTGCACCGTTTTCCTTGTGCGACTACCGCTATCTTGATGCCGACAGGAGAGCACGCAGCTGAGAGTCACTCACCGAATCTTGATCGCGATCCCGTGAACGCTAACAATTACGGGACACTTCAATTGTTCTTTTCCCGGAAGGTCTTCCAACAAATAACGAATTCTTAGTGTGGCGATTCTCCTGTCTTTTAACGGAGGATTGGGGACATAAGCTCTACTTTTATTGCCTCGCTGCACTTCGTTTTATCTTAAACATAGCGGAAAGATTCATAATGAGCTTATGTACGAACAAAAAGGATAGAGTAACTTGTCGAATACGGAAATTGAATTTCTTAGAACGCTTATTTTATTATTAAACTTATTAAAATTAAATTGAATGCTTTGACTGCAATTGAAATCTTTAATTAAAGTTTATCTCTGTTATATTTGGTATATCGTCGCATTTGCCGCTGTTGAAGACATTTTCAGAAAAATAATATGTAAATTCGATCAAATAGTGTCATTTACATCAGATTCCGGTTATCTAACGTTCTATCGATGACTTTAGATCTTGAAGCTCAACTTTATCACCTCATGAAATGCATTTTGCAATTTTTTGAATATTTTCTGTTCGATGTATTATTGATACTATTTAAATTCCAACTGACGACCCCATGATGAGTCCGACGATTCTCCCCATTTCCGTTGTCGTACGTATTTACCGCAGAGATAAAGAACTTTGAAAAACCTTATCAAACTTTATTCGGATATATCGAATTGTCACCGTCATATTTTCTCCCCAAAGTTGATTATCGTATAGTTTATAAACTTATTAAATTCGCAAAATAATCCACTGCAATGTTATTTTGTTTATAATAACTTCTTTTCTGTTTTTTTTTTGAAACTCTGATAATGATGAAACAAAAATAACTTCACAAAACTGAAAAAGAAACTCCCGACTGTAAAAGGAGGGTAGTAAAGTAATGATATTAACAAAAGGGAGTAAAATAACGAATAGCCGTCCACTTTTTATAGTCGGGAGATTGATTTGTCGTCTAGTGATGCACAGTAGATCAGTAGACGGTATCGGTGGAGTGATGGTCTCCCGACTATGTTATGCGAATAATTCTCCCTTCACTAATAACATTTTTAATACATTTTTAGAAAATCCTTTTTCATATTTTTCTACAGTTTGTTTTGTCTAATTTTTATGAAACAATGTTTATTCCAAATCGTAGTTATTAAGAGTTCAATCGACGATACTATATATAACGGTGTACGGGAAACAGTGAAAATACGTAATTATAATACTCATTCTAAAAGCGGTCTTAATGCACCGTCGAAAAATAAACGTTTAAGCTTTCCAAGCTTTGGGGGAGGGGGGAGGGGGAACTATACGCTGTAAGTAGGGAAAAACGACAAGGTGCGGTAGGCAGAGAGAAAACGAGAGAGACAGAGCGAGACGATGGACGGAAAGAGGAGTTTCCATTAGGAAGCCTCGAGAGTTAGGTTCGCCTGGAGCTTAATGTCCTCAGCACTAACCTACCGACTCGTACTCGCTGTGCTTTCTCTCCTACCGCGGGAACACTTTTACCTTGTGCACAAGCCAAGGGACCCGGAGAAGAGAGACTTAGCCAGCATAGCCATAGCCCACGTCTTATTTATTTAATTACTAATTACGACGGGCGTTGTGTTAATTGGCTTATATCTCACCAGTTGTGCCGGCGCCATAGCTTCGTTCACACTAATTCTCTGTCTCTCGCCCTATTCTCTGTATTTGTACCGAGAAACCGCGGCCGTTACTGCAGAGTTGTAGTTCACGAGAATATCGCTCCCTATATATACGTTAGGTTAGTATATCTCGAAAGTGCGAATCCCTTCGGCACTGCATCCTTTTCTGTATACGCTATATACTTTAGATAGACATATCCACAGTCGAAGGGCTCAGAATCGAGTAAAAGATGAGAATAATTACGAGGTTCTTATACATTTCCCGTGGTGGAAATTGCCAGTCGTTCCTTATTCTGAGATACTTGAACTAACGACGGTTAAACTACCCGGCGAAAGGTTGAATTCATTCGTTATCTGCAGAAATATCTCGCGTAAGCTTGGAATTAGTTTATTTCCATCTTAACTAAACTAAAAATGTAAGAGAGCTTCGGGTAGTTCAATTAATCTTACATAGAATCTAAAAATAAGAAACGAAGATATTCCACTGCAAAATAGGTTCGTAATCGTTTTTTCTATATTTCTCTACATTCTTCAACGATCTCGTTATATCCAAATTTGTTTAAGAATAATAAAAAAATAGTTCTTAACGTCGTTTTCTCAAATAGACTTCCTTTTGGAGTTCCTTCTGATCGAATATTCTTGGCGTACATCCGGTTCTCAGTATCTTCTTGTTCTCTTTGGTGGATCGGAGGTAAGAGCTCAACATCGTACGGGACTCTCGAGAACGAGAGTTCTTCGTCGGGGTAGCGAGATAGAAACAGTGGTAACGTAACTTTGGGTCGGTTTATCGCGTTTCGCCTCATCGAACCGTGAATCCAGAGGAAAAGCACGTACACCAGTGAACCTCACACTCTCAGTCGTAACACCGACGTTCCTATATCTCGAAATACGCGCACGCATAAAGCGTTTGAATTATACTATCGGCTCTACTATCTGCTTATATACTTATAGCATGTGTGCGTCTCTCGTTTGGGAAGTAGCGAGATAGGCATCACTCGACATTCTATACGGGAGCCTATTTCTCTCTCGATTATCTCCTATACGGCATACAAAGCGCTAATTCGATTCGACCAATTTGCGCAAAATGCGCGAGGAAAGTGAAGAAGCTTCAGCGATTCATGGGCTGATGAACAAATTCGAATATCTCGCGATCTCCCTGTAGAGTACGAGATAAATTAATGAATCGTGGAAAGTGATAGCCGGCGGGTTGGAAACCAACACTCTTCAGCTTACAGCTGTCTATTAATGGACGCTGATCGATTAAGTAACTGTGTCAGGTACATGAACGATCGACAGTTGTAGTGGTAATCGGATATATAACGCTCCGGCTAATTAATCATTCCCCGTAGAGTTTTATACGATTCGTCAACAATCGATGATAATTTGTTGTTTCCGCGTATTTGGTTGCCGATATAGTTCCGAATCATCCGAAATGAGGGGGCAGTTATACATTTCATTGCGATCAACCGATCGAGAAGATTTTCGACAAGTAACTATTATCAAATATAAATTCATGTAAATATAACATCGACACGCGTCGTGTCATTTTATTTTATGAAGGATGAAAAAATAAATTTTTTTCAAAAAGTCATTAAACTTGCGACTAAAAAAAGAGTATAATATTTGTATTTTTAAGAACGAAGAGTGAATATTCATATAAATAAAACTCTTGTCTGTAAAATACGAATAATAATGTTTCGATTTTATTCTAAATTTCTAACTGGAAAGAATGCAATTCTTTGCTTGCGGCCATAAAAACTTTGAAGTAACGAATTTATAAGCGATATCAAAAATTCATTGTTTTTAGAAACAATAAACCTATCGTTGCACCGACGGTTCAAGGGTTATTTCGCATCCATATGTATATTACATCGCAACCCCCAGAACGCTCATGAATAAACTATCGGGAGCTGAGATAATCGATTATGCAATCCTTTAACAGATCGATAATTTTTTATGCGACTGCTCATCTGTAATACAAATTCAATAATCCCGATTCGTACATCAACTATTAATTATCTTTATATTTTCAATCAGTTAACCGTGCTGTTGATGGAGCGCGGGACGAGCAACTTTCACTTTACTGTTGTTACTACTGGTTGCACGCCATAGAATTCTCGGATGCTACAGTTGCTCAACTCCCGGCGCCGCACTTGCCACACTGAGACAGGTAGTTAAGGAGTCGTATTTAATAGCCTCGTGGAAACTAGGAAACTGGAGAGTATCCATTACCCTACCTCTCTATCTCGCACCCTCTGGCTTCCTCGCAACTTCCTCTCTTATCACAGTTCGTAACTGTTGGCTCGCATTCCTATGCAATTTCATCTATTTTTTTTTTCTTCTTTTTTTCCTTCTGCATTCCCTCGGGATACTTATTTCCACTGGATTTCAATGTCGTCACGGCTTGAAGGGTTGCCACTTTCTCATCCTCGAGGATGGTGATGAGCTTTATCACTCGGCTTTCCAAGTAACAACATCTCTCGACTCGTCGAAACGGTTTCTCACTCGGTATGAATGTACACCGATTACTAAAACATGTATAACGCGCTTTCTCGGCACATCCTTTTAGAATTCTTATTTGGGTCGGGTGAAAATTATATACAAAATTCGAGTTGAATCGCGAGCTACTTATAGTTATAATTTTGAATCTATTACATCGCATTTTTTTCTATTTTTTTTTTTTTTTGCGGAATTGGAATCTACCGGGCTATTTGCAGTTTCAGTTCTACAGATAAACGTTAGTTTTTCCCTTTTAAGCTTCGCCCATTAGCCGCGTTAAAATTGCGTATAAAAGTCGTTAGATATCGCAAGGTACTTAACGGGTTTAATTTGGAAGACATTGAATCCCCTTTCTTTCATACGTTCTTCTGGGTTCCGGAATTAAAGTTAAGTACATTTTTTTTATTTCTCATCTCGAAACATTTTTAACACATTTTTTTTTGGCCTTTTATTTTTTATTTTTTCAATTGGGAAGATTGTTCCGCGCGATAATGTTCCACATACCGGCATATAACGAACGTTCTATTGTCCGTCAGTATTGTACAGAGGAAAAGGTAGACAGAGATTTTCTCATAATGCTGAGTACAAATACGCGTATAAACGTCACGTACATTTGGTGAAATTGTTTATTCGGCTTCGGCGGTGCTAGACGTCCACTCAGTCCGATGAAATATATCAGGACGCTAGTCGAGCTTTCGGGCTGTACGCCAACGATACGGCTGCGTTCGCCACGGATTTATCTTGCGCAATACACATGCCGGCAGTTGCATTTAGGTACTGCGATACGTAAACGTATCTCGTATCGTTTCGCCAATATGGGATTATATTCAACGCCGTAAAATTGCCGGTGTGTCTCATACCGGTGACTCGACAAATCCACCGGAGATTTCTTTGCGTTCGATGAATTTTCATTTGAAAAAAGTCTTGTTATACGGATTAAACTTGTCAACCGTAAGCTTTTGTTCATTGTTGCGAATGAAACGTGAAATATAACGTTAATGCACTTTAGTAATGCACTATCAGCAGAGAAAATTCATAATAGAAGCTAAGAAAAGATTAATACAACTTAATTTACATCCAATGTTTGTTTAACGAGTGTTCATCAATTGAAAATAGTATTGATTAGTTATTTGTATTATACAGTTAATGATTAATCTTCTCGGGTTCTGCGAAAACCCAACCGGCTGTTTCGGCAGCTGTTTTTGAAGGTTGAAAAACCTTAAATATAACCTTTGAAATTGCGTAAATACTGTAATATCTAATGCTAATAATGAAAGATCTTGTTACTTCCGTATTTTCGAGATGGAAGTACCCTATTAATATCCCCGGTAGTGCCACAATTTTAACGACTCTGCATTGCATTCATACGTTCGCGTACGTGGAATATTCGCGCCAGCTATTTCCCGAGGTTTATTCGCGAAATGGCTTTATTACATGCGCGTTGCTAGGAAATCGAGTTACCGCGTTTCACGGGCTCGCAAAATTCACGAATACATTCCGACTCGAGGATGGAGTTTGCAAATGGCTCGCGGGTCGTCATTTAGCTAAGCTGAAAAATTCGTTTTTTTTTTTTTTTTTAAATACCCTAAACTACTCAGCATAATGCGCTCACGGCCTCCGAGCAGAGGCTTCTTTTTGTATACTTATTACAAAGCTCTACGCAAAATTTCAGGTATCCCAAAGAAATTCCATTGTAACGCAATTGAAATACTCGCAATCATTTCTATACTAAATTCAAAGTTTGCTTTCAACATTATATAATTTCTGATTCTCTCAGACGGCAAGCGAAAGCGAAAAAATAACGTTAAAATACTCAGAATACAGTCTGCAAAAGGGGAATCACTGCGTGGGTTCGCGTACTTGATAATTCCATTCGGGTCCCATCACGGTTAGTCGAACAAATACACTTCGATAGACCCTGAATAAATATTATCTCCAGAGAACCGCTCAGTTCGCGGTTAGGTAAACAATTTAATTTGGCTTCCTAAGAGAGATTCGTTTGTGGAGATACGAAGAGAGAATCAAACGAGTTACCTACGCGAATCTATCCGGCAATTAGGAGCACATGAGTTTCTTATCATTGTACAAAGCTCGCGGGTACTTGGGTACACAAGTACAGAGAGCGGAGGCTCTCTCGGCTCAAAAGCTCAGCGGCAGCCGTTCCGTCAGTCTATCGCTTGGCGTACCTATCCTCTCTCCGAACGAACTTATTTCGACGAACTCAATCCCCCAAACTCTCGCGCACGTACACCCCGACGTATCTCGCATCCGAGACAAATGAGTTGATGAATTATAAGTTTATAAATTGAGTTATCCGATCAAATCGATTTGTTTCTTCGATTTTTCGTCGTAAAGATCGCCGAAAGAAATCAGCGCAGACCTCCGTGAATTAAACTCGCGATGTCCCAAGAATTTCCCGAGCAAACGCAGCATCTGGAGTGCGCAGAAATGCCACTTATTATGTTGCAAGGCAATTAGTTAACCGTGAGCGGTTTCGCAAGCTCGCAGATTCCCAAGAGGAGACGGAGAAAGAGGCTCGAGGCTCCGCAAAGATCCAACGTAATCTCGTCCTGTATGTATTTTGCTTTCGCTCTATATTTCGCAAACTCGAGACTCTCGCAGTGACGAAGAGGCTGAGAGAGGAAGTGAGGGCGATGCACGTCATAAATCGGTGCACCCTTAATTGGGAGTGAAAGAGCCAAATTATACGAAAATCCAGAGAGAAAGGCCATGTCTCTCGTACGCTTACGTATACGGAGAGCCATGAGAAGCTCAACTGTGCATCTCTAACGTTTTCTCGTCTATCTATATTATGCGAGAGATCGGGCGGCAACGCTTTACCGAAGCAGTAGAGGAGAGGAAAGCAAGTAGCGTCGTGACGCTCACCGAGAGCTCGCCGAGCTTTTACGACATAATACGTAACTGGATGGCCAACGATGAATCTGGATAACGCCGGCATCTCTTACGGTCGCTATCTTCGCAAAGCTTTCTCGCGACGACAACGGCGACGGACTCTTGCTGTGCTTCTTCCAACGCTTATAGTGGGAATGGAGAAACGTAGCTGGAGGATACTTCGAGCGATGCCGGGCTTACAGCTTTCGGCTTTAACCCTCCCGCTCCATTCCGCGAACGCGCTGGTAACAGCCCCGCGTATGAGATCTTCGAACCCCGCGGAGCTTTTCTTTGTGGAACGAGAGCGGAGAAGCATCCCGGAGGATAGTGATTGTAGTACGTAGGAGTAAGTAGAAAGCCGTTGGAAAGAAAAGCGCCTGGAGATCTATGGGCTGATGCACACTACGGGGAACAATGGAGATTCAAAGTTAATCGTAAAAAGAACGACACGGATTGGATTAATCGATTAAGATTTTAGCGTGATTTGTGATAATTCTCTCCGCTCGTCGACATGATTTTTTTTCCGTGATACACGGGTAGTAACGATATTGGAGTATCGTAACAATATTTGCATAAAAACGATAGATTCGTATTTAATTCCTTTCAAAGTATATGTAGTATATAAACCCGAAAGTCGAACTGTAACCTCGAAATATTTGTAAATGTTTCTCGTATACATTTCCGATAGAAAAATATAAATGTTTTGCAGCAAAATTCAACATTCAGAATGTACTTTCGCTCATTTATCTACAGTCCGTAGTTCTCGTGTTACAAGTTGTTCAATCTTTCGACTCATAAGGCATCTCGTTTTAACTCTTTGCTCAAAATCTATTCGATATACATAATTGTTCTGACGGAAAAATATACACAGTTTACAGTCATAAATACACCTAAAGCTGTACAGCTTATTCTTATACATTTTTTTAAGAGACATCTTTCAAAATCCTTTCGAGAATAATAAAATTTGTTCCGACACAACATTTCATCGTCAGCGAAGCGAAATTTTATCGACGAGTTGTCCTGAGTCACTATAAAATATCTTCGTATCTCATCCAAGGTGCGCTATGAACCGTGAAATATATATATCGACCATATCAAAATTGTTTATGTTTCCTCGACGACGACGAACGTGAGACGACAGTGTTGAAATTTACAATGTTGAACACCTGCAAGTTCACCGGTACTAAAGTTTACCTTTCCTCTTGCGAAGTATGAGAGGGAATCGTATGAGGTTTACGAGATCAAGACATGGAGTATAGTGGAGTATAGTGTGTGCGTTGCATCGTTGAAAAGTGCGACCGGAGGTCGCACCGATACCGTTTCCGGAGTATACACTTCCTGTCAGATCGATTCACGGCACTTCGACCAGGAATCGCCGCAGCAGAAATACACACACAAACACCCGCGCGCACCGACACCTCCGTCATCCCGTTTGCTCGCCATCTCAAATAAGTGCGCAAGCAAACTTGATTTCGCCGGACCCCTCTCACGGATATACATATAACGCAGCATAGCGAACTGTACTTCGATAAGAGGATACCAGACGAAAACCGTACAGCTACTGGCGTCGCACGCGATATTTGCTACGAAACTGCCTTTCAGCTCATACATGCGAAATGGTCTTTGTGCATAGAGACGGATATTATATTACAGGAGAAGATGCACGCGACGAATCTCGAACTTCTCAATATATCTATTCTTTCGTAATACTGATATACTTTATATCGTAAAAAAAAAAGATTTTACTTTGTCTTCGATATCCGCGTGCGAATCAGCGATGAAAGGGAAAAAAGATACATTACATACGAATAGATATCCTACAAGGCAGTAGAGTGCGTGAAAGTCTCGAAGTTTGACGACTACGGGATCACGATGAAACGGTAAAACGTGCCGAGATCAAAGTACCATAAGAACAGTTCTTATCGATGGAAAATTGCCTGAGGGGTAAAACCAGACGGTGAGAGACTCTTCGCTCAACGGAAAAGAAATGCAGGACCGATGGAAAGAAACGCGCAAGTCAAGAGGCGAGAGTGAGAGAACGCGGTGAAAAGATACACTGTTATAGCGGCAGTCGTACGGTGCGATAAAAACCCGCGTCTGCGGTATCTACGAACGCTCGCGGGGCCCTTTGGAAATTCTTTGGAAACAAACTGCCCTCCGAGCTTTTGCCGCGGTATAAAGCGAGATATCGCGGCAACGAGTTTGCACCGTCTCTATACAACTTTGGTTGGTAACACGGATACACAAAACTGCACCGGCTATATGTACGTCGAGGATGGGGGCGGAACGAAGGCAGTTTGAGAGTTCGGTGAAAGGAGCTTTCCAGCTTGCGAGACGCTGAGAGTAGCGAGTTAGCCGCGCGAAGAAGGGGAGCCTCTCTGCACAATGGTCATTGTTGCTGCTTCCGCGGTCAGAGAAGACTCGAAGAGCCTACGGACCAAGGCGCTTCTCGACGCGACTGGTGCCTTCGTGCACCTTGTGTTTGGAGACTACGGGAGAGAGGAAACACGAGATCCACTTGTACCGTCTCACTCGCGAAACGGTATAACAAGTCCACGAGCGGGGGTCAGAGTACAACGAGCGAAAGCTCATACAATCTTCAACGAAAGTTTGCGAATGAGCCAACGAGCCATCCACTTTGTTTCATGTATTTTTTTTTCGAGAAATTCCTTTTTTGCTTCGTATAGGTGGGCGATTCAGAGACTTATTACTTGCCGAGAGAATAGCGACGGATTAATTTGAAAAAGAGGTAAATGGAGAATGAACAAAGTTTTTGGAAAATCTCCTCGTTTACAATAAAATGGCTGAGTAGACTTGAAGGAGCCGCATGTCGGCTGAACTCATTAACTTAGTGCGAAAAATCATTATACATCATAATAATCGTAAAATATTTTTGGAATACCTGTTTTTTGTATGCCGAATACTTGGAAACAACGATTTATACGGAGTTTCAACATTTTTAGGATGAATAACGTGTTTTGGTTTTCTTAACTGATTTTTCCTACCGGTTTCCTGATCATGTAAAAAGAAATTTCAGATCGGAATACAACAAAGCGTAGAAGTAGAGTTGCGTTTTTAAAAAATATTTTCATTTATATTTAATCTATTTATCGAAAATTCTACTTCTCTTAGAATCCTTATTATCGCTCCTTATTATCCTTGCTCGTCGCTTTTTTTTTAAACGATCGGAAAATCATTGCCAATAAAAAATCGTATAAGGGTCGTGATACGATTTTGTCACCTATTGAAAAAAAAACAAAAGCCGCTTTTCTACCAAAAAAAAAAGCATAATTATTCAACTAGTGATGGCAAATCGCGCAGTAAAAGAGAAACGACTTTCCAAAATATGAATAAAATTAATTATGTTATTGTTTTTTTATAATAAAAATTACTCTATGGATAAATTGATGAAAAATATCACAATCTTATCTAATAGTCGAGTGCAAAGCGCCGTTTATTACGCGCCGATATTTATCACCGGATATACAGCTATAGACGATACAGAGGACAAAAATCTATTTTTTATTCAATTACTCCTCCGACCCAAGATCCGAAATAACATATGACTTTTTTTTCGTCTTTTTACTCATTTATTTGAGTCGGGAATGGGATTTACGCTTTCGCGGATCATCGCTCTGACGGAAGCGCAAACTCGCGAATGGTTCGTCGGCAATGTTCTCGTAGATTGTGAAATTATGCGAACTACTGCCATACGGCAATTTCTCTCGTTGGGTACTTGAACATTACACAGGATGAGTTTATACATAATGCATTGAGGACAGGTGGATGTTATCGAGAGGCACCGCCTCTATTATTCTCTCAATTCATCGGGAGAGAGAGAATGTTATAGGCGCGCATATAGATGTTAGGGAAAGGTACGAGCGAATGTCGGACCGCCATGAACACGAGATATGTTATCGTTCGTGGCGGATAGTCGACGTTACATAGTCAACTCGTTTTTGCTCTCTTGTGCATATTACAGGCCTATCGCCCATCGTTGGTACATGTGTTACAACTTCTGCCAGTTGCAACATTTTCCACACTCAATGAATCGTTGATGAAAGCTGATGAAATCAACCAACCGGCGCGGAGGTGGAAGAGCGCATCAGAGGGAAACGCCGCGAGAACTCAACGGTCCCTCGTATTTTCAGTTAATTATTTCAATCCATTTGCAAACAAATCTATCGATAATTGGTCAACTAATAAACTTCAATGCGGCAACGAGGAAGAGAGAGGCGTACATTGAAATACAATGTTGACCTGATTACCAAATGATACGAAACCTTTCGCCAATTTCGAATTAATGGAATATCTGTAACTGCTACGCAAACAAACGTCAGCGATACTGTATAATAAGGTCGGCAACACCGACGAAAGTACTGGATGAACACTGGATTAGCGGGGAATTGCGAAATTTGTCACAAGTTGTGCAAACAAGTAGACACGCGGACACGCCGGCGAGCGGCAAACAAAACTTTTCCTCGCCATCTTCATCATCTCTCGAGGTCTTGCGTTTTTTTTTTGTTTTTTTTTCTTTACTCGTCTTCATCTTCGTTGAGCTTCGCGTCGGAGAAAAGTTCGAGCTAAAAGAATCTTCGTCACAGCTGAAACTCGCGGCTTGAGATGTTATATAGTACCAATGTATATATAGAGATCGCGAAGAAGAGAACTCGGTGAAATAATATTTTTCGTCCATCGTTGCCTTGGCCCGAGTGGCGGATAAAAATGTGGAGATGAAACAGAAGTATACGAAAGTTTCGGTTATTACCGTGACCCGCGTATCTTGTTACCGGGTGGCAAAGTACACTCGGTAAAACCTCAAAGCTTCCGCACTCTCTTTCTTCATCCTCGAAGTAGAAAAGAGATATATATCTTCGTGGAATGAGCTTCCGTTCGCACGTGTTTCGCCGTCGTTTTCCGCGTTAATACCAAGTTTTCCGCGGCCGGTTCGAGTATGTGGAAGGAGGGGAAGTAACGGCGTAGCGGCTCTTGAGATTGGCGCAGAGGAAGCGGGGCGACGTGTTGCAAGTGAAAGCCGGAAGTTGAGCCGAGCATTCGAAACTTTTGTCGTTACCTGCTACTCGTCGTCACGTACTCCGCTGGTGTGTAATTAGCGCGTTACACTCGGGCCTCTTTCGCGACCGTACCGTCCCGTCGGCCCTCCCGTCTCACGGTTAGATAGGTTCTATACTCTCGAGCTTTGCGGAACCGAGAAGCCCAGAAGAGCTTATTAACACGATATGACACTCGCGACAGTGATCTTGGGATATAAGGACAGTGTGTACTATAGCTTTACCCTCCTCCTTTGGCTTTAGCTCGGCTCGAATAGCGAGCTATAAAGTTGCGTAATTTCCGTGGAAAGAGCTTTCTCTCTCTCTTCCTCCATCGGCGGACCTATAACAAAGTATAGTGGAGCAAACCAAGCTATTGAGCTTCGGGTCTCGGCTCTCGGCTATATATTAAAATCACCCACCTTATTCTTGATCCTTCATAAAGTTGATACTTTTGTTCATACAGCTCACTTGCTGAAGGTATAAAAATTGTAAAAAAAAAAAAAAAAACGTTTTTAATACTATGATTTGATCCTTTATAAAGTGGATACTTTTTTACACTACGATGTACTTTCTACTTGTGATAAAAACAGTAATAAACATCTCCATGAAGACATCGCTGATGGTTTGAATTCACGATAAATCCGTTGAAGTACAGTGCAATAGCAATCACTTGATAGTTTTGAAACTGCTGCACGTATTGAAGAATTATTACCGAAGTTATACGATTTTTTCAATGACTCGATTCGCGACTAACTCTCATTGGGTGATTTATTACACCGCTTCGCGAAATTTCGTGAAAAATTAATTTTTGATCGAGAAAACCCGTTAATCCAAGATCCGCGATAGGATTAGGCGCCGCGCGTGGTGCAATTTTTAATACTTTGAAAGGAATTAAATAAAAATAATTACTGACAAACTAACGAACTCCCGACTGTGAAAGGAGCGTAATACGGAATATGTTTCAACAAACATGAGAAAAATAAGAAAAAACGATTCGTATATTATAGTCCGAAGATTCCCACAATTAATGACGAATAAATCTCTCAATTATAGTATACGAATAACTAATTGTTATTTTTTTTTTGTTCGCATAATTTGTGTATTGAACTCCTTTTTCGGTCGAAAGTTTCAGCAATTTTTTTTAATATTAATTTCACGATTTTTCAAAGAATTCAAGCAATAATATCGTTTGGAGGCTTCTACAACGTAATATACTATCCAATCTCGATATATTTTGCGAATTTAATTAATTATATTATACAAAAATATCGCGACATTGCTGAAAACGTGTAATTGAATAAAATTCGTTAAAATACGATCCACAGTGGAACGTGAACTCGTAGCTTATATTGGCGTTGATACGAGCGTTCAAATTAATTGGTATTAATATGTACAAGAAGATACACAGGGAATCCAATTTAGTTAGATATCAAATAGAATGCGCAGATATGGATATAAATATATATACAATTTTGGCATAACGCATTCATACACTGTGCTACGAGTTATAAATCACGCAAACTTGTAGCCAAAGTAATCGGGATCACGCGCGGGATCATTAAACTAATGAACCGACGTTTCTATGTCCCGGAGCTTTTCGCCGGGAGACGCGAAGTACGAGGGGGAAAAGTTAAAGCACCAGGCATCAACGAGACTCGCGCGCGTCTTCCAACGCCGCAGGAAACCGGGAACGTACGTGAGGTTAGCCAGTGTCGGCGTTCAACGTTATAAGAGAGTCACGTTCTCATTGTTAAGTTTCTCGGCCTCTTCCTGTGTTCGTGGCTTCCGCTTTCTCCACCCCCTTCGCCGTTTTCCTCTTCCTCGTTCGGTTACGCTAGAAATTATAACGATGAACTCGTCTCCGACAAACGAGTGAACGTTGTAGCGCCTCGCTGAACCTATAGAGAGTTAAGAGCTTTAATCCGGCAATTAAGGACTAAAGCGACAGCGAAACGAGCTTTGATCAAGTATTCGCTGAGGACCAAATGCCTTCGCTTATTCGCAAGGGCTTCTCTCGCAGTTGCAACGTCACATCAGCAGCAGCCGCTTTACTCGCTGTAGACGTATCCATCGAGTTTCGTATCCTCGACCTCTTTCGGTATCCCCTTTTCATCCAGCTATCCGAATAAGGGTTATCATACACGGCAGTATATAATACGTTTCAAGATTGAACGTGTCACCGAACGGTGAGTGGCCCTTCCACGCGAAATCCAGGAATCCTCGACGATCCCTTCTTCAACTATAAAGCTTCGATACCTCGAGGCTTTTTTTCCTCTTCATAGTCAAGACTTTCCAGCATGAAATTTCAATGATGATTGTTACGTCTGCCCCTCGCGTTCGAATATGTTAACGACTAGAAATTGCATTCGCGCCGGCGCTGGGTAGCTTAGTGGTAAGAGCATTCGCCCGGAAAACGTAGAAGCGCGGGTACGATGCCCGCTCCAGCCACTTCAGTGCCGAATTCTTTTTCTGGGACGTAACAATGATTATAAAAGAATTTGTATGTTGATAGAAGGTTCATACAAAAGGAAAAAAAATCAATGTTAAAATAATTTTTTTGTGTATTTATTTGAAATGTATAAATTCGTCTGACGATATCTTCTGCTCAATAATATTAGATTTTTTTGTTGTTTTTTTTTTTTTTTCATTTTTAACGCGATATGTTAATATTCTCTTCGAAGCTCATTATGACTTTGTCGAAGAATTATTGTCAACATCCCGAGAGAAATTGCTTAGAAACTAACTAAAATGTTTGACGACGAAGCAATCTCGACCGTGACCCGGTTTTATTCGCGAAGTTCGCTAGTACGTCGAAAGTTTTTCCTTACTTGCCTATCCATCAGCCACTATAGCCTCGTAAAAAGAGAAGGAGAAAACCAAAGAAGCCCCCAGGTGCGCCGAGTAGAGACGTTGGGCAAATCTTGAAAAATTAGTTTCCACCACCAGTTTTTTGAATCGCCGTAGACTGCGAACCCGAATCGAGCCGCGAAACGGATAGAGAAGGCGAGTGATTTTTCGGAATTAGTTGCAAAGTATCAACGTCGAAAACTCGCTCCGCCTACGTTCTCTCTTCCGGAGTTTGCTACCAAGCGAATCTCTCGCGATGTATATGTTGGTGTGCAGTCGTGGGATTCGGATTTCCGAGTCGCCGAGCTCGAGTTCCGGCACTCGCTTTTCTCTCTCCACTCCGCGGCTGCAGCTGCTGGCACCGCAGAGCGTTTCGAAAAGCATCGATGTAATTCATTGATCACCCGAAAATCCGTATTCGGGAGAACTACCCATCGACTATTCATTCGCGCTTACGCCACCGCACCCTCGTTGTACTTTATGTAACAGCGTTCGATATTACCGAGAGAACATTTTTAATAGCTATTTATATCCACAATGTAATTGTCCGAACGCGAATGCTCGATTGGAAGTTACATTGCAAGTATTATTACCACTCGAATAAACTTTTTTAAACTCTTTCTCGTTGACGCTCCCGAACGATTCTATCCAATCGTGTGCAGCAACATTTTAACACGAAATATTCTGCTTCGCTATATGTTTTGCAGATAAAAACTCGCGCAAGAGAGCGAACACGGTGTTTCATTTTCACCGTTGCAATTTACCGCGTTCTGTATGTATATTCATTGAAATGTTGAATACATACATCCGGATTTCAATAGCGGGGTGTATGCGAGAAAGACCGGTAAAATATTTTTTTATTACCAAGTGAACAAAAATGGAGGCAAAACCGCGTCGATGGTTTCATTTTGTTTAACATACACGGACTACCGAGCGGTGTCTGTGCGAGCGAATTTTTGGGGATGATTTCTTTCTTAAACTTCGTTCCATTTGGTAATAAAGCGAAACTATCCTTTATAGAAAATGGAAAAGCGCACTATACCAATTAATTTTCTTTTTGTCGATATGCAATGTGCAATGTGTGTGTTAATGATCTGTGAAGCAGAGAAAATAGTAGTTCATTACGTTTGTTAATTGTCCAAAAGTACTTCTGATTGAATATATGCCGTGATGAGGTAAAAATTCTCTTATCCGAAGCAACTATTGTGAAACGAAAAACTAATTAACTCCATCCATCTCGACTGTGGAGAGATAACCAACTTCAATATTTTTTTTCTACATCGAGAGACTCGTACTTTTTCCCCCTTGCGATGGATATTTGCTAACCAAATGAATTTTAGAAATCGAGTATTTTAAAAAAAATGTACAACACTGAGCGTCTATGCGTCTCTGCAGACAATGTATGTAACTCGGCGGAAAAAAATCTCGAGAGTGAACTCAGGCGCTGGCAAATAAACCTCCGACGGTAACTCTTAGTCCCATCGACGGTGAAAAGAGTCTCAAACAAAACTCGTACACCACTCGTCACCGACAAGAGTGACCGTGTGAGTGGGATAAGAGAATCTCGCTGAGCCCTCGAGACTCGCTACAGAACACTCCAACATCGCCACAATAGTCTGTGCTGCAACTACCATAATTGGAACGCCTATCCAATTATCAATCTATCGATTCACGGAAGTGAGTTGTTCAGCTGTTTGCTCTTCTTTTTTACGTCGCAAAGTCTCATGTTACAATTTTTTGTTACTCCGGTTGCAGATTTCCAGTATATTTATCGATAACCAGAAGCTAATTAATTGAAAAAAAAAAAATATATATATATATTATCCACTCGTTTATTAATTTTTTACAAAAGTTAAATTCCTTCCCTGTAAGATAACAATACGAACGATTGGCAATTTTTATCCTTTCAATGAAGGAAATTAAAGTCTAATGTCCTTTTAGACTTTTTTTTTCCTAATTTTATCCTATATAACTTTATTCTTATAGTGAAGAAGAAACGATTGTCTTGTTATTAGTTAATGGAATATGAATTTTTATACAACGTTTGTTTTTTGTTTGATAATAAACAATTTTGGATTGTTGTGTACCGCTGTACTCAATCGAGCGGATAAATATTTTTTCGTTTTTTTTTTGTCGCGTAATCTGATTAATTCGCGTCCAATCATGTAGAATATTCTTCCTCGTTCCGTGTGGGAGATTAAAGATTAAAAGGGGAAAAAACGTGGCATTTTTGAAATATGTGTACTTTCACTTTTATTGATTATCACGACGTGACACAGGGGGATAATTTGTCGACACAAGGAGGACGAACACGAGAGTCAATGTCGTTCCGAAGTAGTCAGACAGGCGTATACTTATGCGATTAGAGGGGGTCGAGCGCGTGTCTATCTCGACAACAGGGTTGAGAATAGCTACCGACAGGAGTGGAAAAGTTGGCTGTCGCGAAGCCTCATAGCTCCTGATAGCAGCGAGAGTTTCGTGGCCTTTACGTGGCGCGGGACACTCGAAGAGTTGAGAAACTCACCAAGTGTCACTCGCGTCTCTTGTGAAAGGGCCATAAAGCTTCTTCTCAACGGTGGTAACAGCGCTCATTCGCACTTTCACTCCGCCGCTTGAAAGTACGAAGAAAAACGGCTGGTAAGAGTGATGATTCTGCTCAACGTTCCACCCGACTTGCCATAAAACAATGCGCCAAAACAAATGGTCTTTGCCCGGATGTATATTTATTACGTCGGCGAAAGAACGAGACGGAAAGTGAGACGAGGGTAGAAGAAAGCGGAAACAGAGAGGAACAGCATCGAGAGATGAATGCAAGATCGCGCAGTAGAGATACACGGATGACGGGGGACGCCCACTGCGGCTGGCCACATCGTACTTCCACTACTGCGCGTCACCGAAGCAAGTGACGTCGTTCTCTTATGCACTCACGAAGTTGTCTGCGCGCTGTGAAAACAAAAAACAAAAGACAACATGTACGCAGCACTGAAATGTATTGTTAATGTAGAAAGGTAGAAATGACATTCCCGTTAAAACTATGGGGATGAAAATATCATTTTAACCCGTTGATACGCAGCGTCACAACTATCGTGTTTTAGCACTGTATTTTATAAACCTCTCAACGAATAATTGAGAAAAATTACATGGCATGTTCCGTGGGCTCATATATTTATTTCCACATTTTTCTTCGTAATCTTTGTTCGACGAATTGACGGGAAGAAAGATATTATTGATTTAAAAACAATATGCTACGAAAAATGTATTTAATTCTATTTCAAGTATAATAAATAAATTGTATTAATCAGAACGAGAGAAATATTGCATGATTATTCGGGTATTATATGGAGTCAGGAAATACCAACACTCAATGACCACCAATAGATCTGTCAACTATAATATACGAATAATAATATGTTATTCAACTCTTTTTTTTGTTTACAATTTGTTTAATTCACTCAATTTTCTGTTTGGGAGTTTTTAAATTTTTTTGAAAATATACTGTTTCAATCGCATTTTTTCTTTCACTCGTTTAATGTGAGCAAATGAGTTTTTTTTTTACATAATTTTGTCGATTAAAACATTTTATCTCTTGTCTTTTGCTACTTCAGTCTTTAATCTGCGTAAAATTTAACGAGTATACGTAATTATACGCACTACGAAGTTTTCTTTATGGTGATAATTCCGCTTCTTCGCGTCGTTTATAGAGCCGCTCCTCGAAGAATTTTGCCATTAAATTTTCTCTCGTTTACCGCTTGTATCTTAATGAGAAAGTCTTATTATAATTATGCGATCATTACAGACGAGTCCGGTATCTTGAGATTAATGGTATCGCCGAGTACAAGTGAAATGAAAAAAAAAAAAAGAAAGTGCTTTAATCGTCACGAGAACATCGCTGAGCTCATCTCGGGTGCTGCGTCACCCCATAAACCCTGTGAAGAGACACGACTAGCGCGGCAGAGAGTTCTCTACTCGCTGCTGTGTCTGCCCTCTGTGCCTTCCGCGTCTGCCACGAACACGTGCTACGTTTCCCTCTGTTCCTCCTGTACATTTGCCGCTTCGCTATCACCGCGCGAAGCTCGCAAAACGAGCAGAAACTACGTGAACTCTTCCGTTATAAAAATTTTTGCAATTCGCCGTCTCACGCTTCAACACTTATATATCTTTTCCAACGTCGAGGATCCGTTATTACGGCGTCATCGCGACGAGAATGGGAAATATTCAATTATCACCCGCGAAGAACGCCGTGAATAAGAATTTTCGTTCTATGAGACCCGGTTAATCATTTTCTACGCTCCCAACGCGGCATCGTCGCTACTCTTTTTTTAGACAAATAATTCGAAACTCCGCAGCAACGCGTGTCGTTGCCGCTCAACAAAGACAAGTTTCGCGCGAAATCCATGTCTGCAATGGAGAAAATTAGATTTGCACATAGCTTCCTTATTTTCGTTCTAACGTCGTTTACTAAGCTCTTCTGTGTAGACAGGACTTAACTCATTTTGAATATCTCATAAAAGAAGCTTTACAAACGATGTTAAAAAATTTTTTTTTGCTTTAACCTAATCACAAATATGATCACAAAAAAGAATGGCGATCATTGAATAGTAATATTTTCCCCGAGTAAAATTTTTTAGCCCGATACTCAAGAATTGTAAAACCTATCGTGTGCACAGACTTTTTTTGACAAAATTCAAAACCGTTTCAAAAACAAACAACTGCGTAGATTTTAATAAAAATTTGACCAAACAATGATGAGTGGTCCCTTTTCATGTTGTGTAAAGTTCAGCTTGAAAGCTCGAGGCATTCTCGAGTTTTCAAATTGCGATTTTTTGATCTTTTGAAATATTCTGAACGCGTTTTCAGGAAAACTCGATATTATTTTTTTATTTTCTTTGTGAAAATAAAGCTTTCTACGTGTGCAAGCAGCAATTAGTGGAATATGCAATTTGCAACGTAGCTTTCCTTTGTACAAAAACGAAATGGAAAAAAAGAAAAAAGAATACACAAAATGGAAGCCTCCAACAATTTTCCATGAATAAAAAATATGTAACTTCTGAATGATAACTTTTAGTTTTAACAGACCCATCGAGCCACCGCTGTATCAGCTGCACTATACGCATAGATGCATCGATCGGTGATGACGTACGATTGCGCAGCAACGACGCGAATAGAAATGTTCTCTGCCCAATAGCAGTAGCGCGCGCGATGAAAGAGGACAAATGTCCAACGTTGTAAATTCACTGAACTGTTAACCCGGATTCCGCGTACCTCGGGCGTCGCACAGACAAGAGAAACGTCTACAACGTGCAACGGGTACGACTTTTCCATATACGCAACATTTATCCGGATAAAAAGAGAGCTATAGCTCTTTTTTTATCCGGTACATCCGCCAAAGGTGAAAAAAAAAAAACGAAAAAAAAGGTCTCTTTCGAGTTAGAAAACAAAATACAGAGATAAAACAAAAAAGGATGTCAAGCGGTCACAAAGCGAGTTCTGCGATCGCGTTTGGTTGTTCGCCACCAACCCGCCAGCTATCCCACCGATACCGATGAATCTCGGCAAAACGAACGGATGCGCGTATATTGAGAATGCGCTTTCGCAATTCCCCGATAGATATATAGACACACTGTGTATCGGTATTGCCTATTGGCCGAACGGTTTGACGAGTTCGGCTTTTAGGTGGGGATGCAACGGAAACTTCCTGCACGTCCCTTATACGCTGTGCACATACACTGTGCATACATACTGTGTCGTGTTATATAACCAGAATAGGGAACGCGTTCCAATTCTCGATTTCGAACAAATAAAGTTTTATTATCGTTGTACGACAGAGTAAATCAGGTGGATTGTCAATCGGTGAGAGTTTGTATGGGAACATAGAAAGCCATCGAGTTTTCCGGTACTATCTGTAGTTCGACATTCCAAGGGTAACGACTAACTCGGCCATTCGCCAGTGATTGGTTACTCTCTTTCTCTGGAGTGAATAGCCAGCCAAAGGTAGCAAAAAGTATACGAATACATCGACGTTGTTACTGCGAATAATTAGCCGCCGAATGTTTCCAAAGAGAACGAAGTCGTCAATGGTGTATTTCTATAAAATTGAAGAACCGTTCCATTGCAACAAAGTTTTCCTCAGTGGTCAGTTCGGTTAGAAAGGGATAAACATTATTTTGCAATTCGCGTGAAAAGGCGAAATTCAGTCGCCTCGCAAGGACAGGAATAAAAATTATAATCTAAATTCACGAAAATGCATCATGAAACTTCAGTACTTTCCATATGTTGTCTACATTTTTAATTATATTTCGTACAATTCGCGTGGGTATTGGACTAATAACTGAATGGTTTACTGTATAAATTATTAAAAAACAATAAAAGAAAATTCGATCCCTCGGGAGAAAAAAATATTGAGAGGGATGAACCGAAGGGTTCTGAATTTGTTATGAAGGCATTTTTTTTTATTTTCCTACGCGACCGTTACTGCGAGTCCAGAGATTATTCACGGAAAAGTCGGTATGGATGAAGCTGCTCCGGTAAACAGAGATATTCAGGAAGGGGTGTTTGAAGCGATGGGTTTTTCAGCGTCCTCCATTAGCGCTAATGAAAAGCACATATTTTCGTAGTTCTTCTCACTCCATCCGAGAGTTGAACGCCGGCTGATGAACGAGAGGGCGTCGAAGCTTCTCCTCGTTGGACTTTCGATGTTTCGATGTGCGCTTTCGAAACGAGGCGTGTCGAGTGAGAAAAGATAGGGGTGAAAAAGCACTCGGTATCAAAAAGCTGTATTATACACAACAACTGACATCGAAGCGTGTGCAGCGCGAGTTTGACGCTGCGAAGCGTGTTGCCCCCGACGCGCTTGTTGAAAAGCAATGCTTTTGCTCAGAAATATACAAAAGATGCGACACGCCAATGGAAGTTATACCGTATAGAAAATTTATCCTTTTAACGCTCAACGACAATAGGTTTTCTCAGCAACTTCGTAATCAGTCCGTACATAAATATTCCTTTGTTATTCTGTTATACACGCCACATTTTGCTGTTTCACACAATAGATACACAATAGATATACATTTGTACAAATGTTATCCGAGAAAATCCTTTAATAACGCTTTTTTCGTAAAATAAGAGTCGTTTAGGATAATCAAAATGGGATATATGCATGCGAAATTGTTTTATTCGTTTTTCATACTGTTTAAACCGTATATCCTTAACGTCAGCATGGAAGACACGGTTGGTGAAGAACGGATGACTGGTGTCCCGTTACGCAACGCGAAACTTTCAACATTGTATTAATTAAATCTCCGGTTTCATATCTACCTCCTGGAACGCGCTTGGAAACTCGAGCTTACGTACGCTGTGGAAACTCGTCGGTTTCAAATGTTATTTAAAAAACTGTTGAATTCTCGTGCGGAGATGCATTTTCAACGTTCTTAATATGGAGAAAGTGCGTGCGCTATGCAGAAACGATAAAAAGAAATTGGGACGAAAAAAACATTATTTATTTTCATTCGACGTTGAACCTCAGCGTTAAATATATTACGCTGTTGTAGCCTTCTGCATGGATAAGTGAAACGAGAGTTGGCAGGTTGGGGCCCCGAGAGTGAGCTTTCCACGACGGTTATAACAGTAAATGCGCAACCCTTATCCGCATCCTGCAACCGCATATGCACCATCAGGAGTATAGTAGCACCAGCAGCAAGGGTGGGTCTCGAGACGGGGGCAAGCAGCTTTAAACACGCCGCTGCTACCCATATTTATGCGGCGGAACACGCACCTCTTCACCGCCACCCTCGATGCTATACGTATTTTACTGGCAGATAAACCACCGGAAATGTCCTCTCCTCAAGCGGCTTTCCGGCGTCACGCCAACAAACGCTTCGACACCAACTACCCTTTTGGAACTCACCTCGTACTTGTGACTCTGACGACTTTGCTCCACCGCTTCGTTAATTACGTCTAACGACACACTCGTCGTGCGAAAACGCCGATTCTTAACTTCCTATACGGCCGGTCAAAAGATACAAAGTTTTCTCGTCGAGTATATAAAGTTATAAAGTAAAAAGTAGAAAAAAAGGAATTATTATAACGAGAGATTAAAAAAAAACAACATTCACACGTATATCCCACCCATGAAAAAATATATTTATCTGTTTCTGCATTACTTTGTACTGTTGGGTTTTGTCTAAATGAATTAGAAGGCAAAGATAAAATATAGAGAGTTACAGAAATTCGAGAGACAAGTCGACAAGAGAAGCGAAAAAAAAATGATTTTGCAGAGCCATTAATTTGATATTAAAGTTGAAATATATGGAGAAAATTTAATTAAATGAACTCATGCATCTGATAATAATCGCATTACAATGTCTGCACAGCGAAAAACTACACAGATCCATTAGCGATTGGCTCTTTACATGTTTGCGTGACGTTTATTTCTTCGGAATGGAGGCCACGTTCAACGAGGCGATTGAAAGTTCGCGTGCGCCAACATTCTGCATTCTCTCAAATTGACGGATGTAATTGAAAAAAATTAATTGACGCTGTCCAACTTTGAGTATCAATGAAAATTGGACGACGCGTTTAAATAGCTTTTTCTTGAATTCTTCATCGCCCTTTTATTTCTCGGTCGTTCAACTTTTTTCTTTTCTTTTTTCTTCTTTTTTTATACGCTGTCATAAAATACTCAGTACGCTCGTCGAGCGAATATGAAACGGAGCATTAATAATATATTATCGTCGTCAGGCAAGAGCTCGGATTTTTCTCTCACGTTTTTTTTTTTTTCCAACAATAACGTCCATTTATTATTTTATTTTACAATGACTCAGCTCCGTTCGCAACCCCGACCCACCCAAGCCAACGGTGATTACAACATATTTCCATTAGGGAGATTTCACCCTATTTGACCCTTCGGTGAAAATAAAGCTCTCGCATCATCGAGATTTTTTTTTTTTTTCATCGACGACGAGAGGCATTACAATTGTCGTAATTTGCACTCATCGATTTCCATAGATTTATCAATCGGCGAAGTCATAAAATTTCGCGTTGTTACCATTCTTGTTTCGACGAATTTTTAACCGATTCGATGTTTTAATTTGTCCATCGTAGGTGCGTTGCGGGATTGATAACGACATCGTGACC
Organism: Buathra laborator; assembly: GCA_934046635.1. Classification (NCBI taxonomy): domain Eukaryota; kingdom Metazoa; phylum Arthropoda; class Insecta; order Hymenoptera; family Ichneumonidae; genus Buathra; species Buathra laborator. Next base: position 19,448,259 of record OW203892.1, read on the forward strand.
AACGATTTATGATTCGCTCTTTCTCTCCGTGTGTATCCGTTCACCATGCGGCTTACATCGATTTTCCATTTGGATCGCGGATAGGGTTTGCGCGAGGAAACTCTGTATGTGTTCGTAAATCCGTACGGTTTCGGCTTTCGATGATTTATTAGAAATTTTCGAGAAAGCGAGGCTCTGCTTCTTTTTATCGGTGGCAAGTTTAGCGGAACGTAGCTATAAATCTCTGAACGCGAAGGCATATCGAAGTTCACGAGTGGAAGGGAGAAAAAGCGATGGTGTGTATAGAGAGAAAGAGAGCGTATAACGTACGTCTTTACTTGCGGTTCGCCAGTCCACGATCAACCCGTAAGGCCTGAGGCTTATCGTTTTTCTACAAGCGTTAAGCAAGAGATTTTATGGCCAATCGGTCGCGCACCCCCTGCGAATAAAATTCACTACGAAATACACAGTTACAGGTCTTTCTCGACGAACAATAAACTACAACATAGTTTACGAGAAAAAAAAAAAAAAAGAAAGCAATGTTTCGCCAATTAAACCCGCAATCCCCGAGGTTGAAAAATAATTAGTAATTTTTATCGATATCGCCGTCACTAGTGCGCCTCGGAGGGAAAAAAAAATTATTTTCATGTCGATAGAAGCAAAAATTGCGTTCTACTATGAAAATTTTTATTTTTTATCAGCAAAGAAAACTTTACAACCCGTAGAATAATTTCTATCTTTTTTTATTTTATCTTTTCTTTTTTTTTCTATTCTTATATCTGTCTCAAGAGATCTCGTGGATCTCGGTCAGCACCGCGGCACGACGATGAAAAGTATCGAAAGCTTTCCCCACTTCGTAGCACTATCCTCTATGTATATAAAAACGTACTGAAGTGTTGGCGCATATCCCTTTTTCGCGCTTCACCAGAGAGCACCTCCTATTTTTACGGTGTTCTGAAATTTATATAGCCGATAGAGGATGGGATAGATACAGCGAGATACCGTATATGAAAGCCATCCGCGTTCGGTTTATCGGTTATTGTATAGCGTGTAAAACCAATTCGACAGACTCTCTGGAGATGCTTCCATGGGCAACCATGATGGCCCTGACATATCCATAAGGTTTCTCGAGTATGAACAGCCGATGAACTATATAATTCATAGAACATCACAACATCCCCGTCGGAATAGATCATAAAAATTCGCTGTCTCCCGCCTCCGTGAAACTTGATGATATCAGAACATTTTTTCACACATCAAAATCATTTCGTCGACCATATTCACATCTTTATCCGCGTTGTATTATTATTATTATAGTGTACATTGCACAAAACTGCTTTAGCGGAACTCGGAAATCGTTGAAACCGACCAACGGTCCCGCCGCGCATTATTGTAAAAACTTATGCGACATCGGAGACCAGTCTGCATGGCATGTATTCTATTTCTCAAATCCGCGACAGTAAACCAGAGATGGAGTTGACCTGATTCGCTTAATTGAAAGCCGAGATAGCTGCGGTTCCGGTTCCTCGCTTTTTCAACGAGTACAACGAGAGGAATATGAACAAAAAAAAAAAAAATTGATAAATCTTTTACGTGTTGCGTGCGGTATAACGGTAATCTCGTTTTGCGAACAAAAGTCGCGAGACAGCTTTGAAAGGTTATAATCAAAGTTGAAATGGGCATTAGAGTGGGACGCGCACGAATTAAGTATAAATCTCGTGGTCGAACAAAGGAGGAGAGGGGATAAATAAAGTCGAGTGAAATAAACTGCGACGGGGGCGAAGCGAAAGAAAAACGTTGGTAAGTTTATTGGACAATTTTCTCGAGGGCTGGAAACTCGTTTCTTTTATACTGTTCCAGATGAAGGGTGAAAATGTTTATAATTTTGCATTTCTTTGTTTTTATTGTTCCATTATAAGTTGCAACTCCGCTCATTTTTCACGGCAATTCAGAGCCCGAATGCGGAGAGAGTTAGTCTTTGACTTCGTGAAGTAAAACTCTCCCGTGGAGCTAAGAAAGCAAAAGGGGTGAAGAGGGAAGGAAAAGGGAAGAAAGTCGCGCAGCAGCGTTGCCGAAGACATTTAGATCTCTGCTCCGTTAACCTCGTGCGGTCTGGCGAAATCGAATCAGCAACGGATGGGTAATTTCTTCCGGGGGACAAAGCGAGAGCGGCGAAAGACGCGGTTACTAAAGTCCACCTCCGCACAGAGGAGGATGCGGGATTCGTAATGGGGTTTTGCCTTCTGTGTGCTTCTGATGTCGTTGTGAAAAGAAAGCGAAGCAAAAGCCAACGAGTTCTTGAGTACACCAACGCCTCGGGAGACGACGCTCGGACGATCGTAAACTCAACTCTGCTACTTACACGTCGACAGCGAGCATTCCATGCCGTACCCGGTACGCGTGATCTTCATTCGCTCGAAGAACTGAGCGATTCTATTCGTCGTCACTGAGGATCAATTCAATCGACTTACGCTGAGTAAGAGAAAAAAAATAAAAAGGAAAACAGTCACGTTAGAGCTATAAAGGGTACGGAAAAGGCTTCAGCTTCTTTTCTTCGACTTCAATTGCTGAACGATTGAGAGCCGTAATCTGAGCATTTGTTGGATAGGCGTTACCGCACAGTCAATATTTATTTCTTCCCAATAAGATAGACGAGCGAAATCTTCCTAAACAGCTAAAAGATGCAAAAGTGTGTATCGAAAAAAACTTACTTTTTTCTGTCGATTAAATTTTGTTTAAATCAAACGAAATGTATTCAAACAACAAATTGATTCGAATCTAACAAATATTTTTTTCTGGATGCAGATAAAAACGTTCGTTCCACCGATTATTTTTCCGCAATGCCCAGAACCCCCAATGGTGAAATAATACCGGAATACCACGGTGACACTCTAACCCCGAGTATTGACTCTTCTACCGGATATGAAAGTTTGCACTCCACCGCAGTTCGCGACGGAATAAGGCCAATAATCCAAGAGAGCCGAAACTATCGACAGAAGTCGCGTGTTTCTAGTAAATTTTCTCATCTCCTCGTATTTACCACGAGATTTTCGCTGTTACCGAAGAACAGAGGAAAGGTGGGTCAACAGTACTTAATTTTCCAGTCGGGTATATCGACCCAATGGCGAAACGAATCACGTGTTCCCCACCGCCGACCAGGTTCCGCGTTCACTTGATTTTATTGCAAATGACTTTTGGCTTTTCTCCGCCACGAAATTGGATGAAACAATGGTGAAAGCGCGAGGCGTGTTACACAACCCCTTTCTCTATCCGTAGAGACTGAGTGAGCAGAGCGAAGCCGGATTCGGCTGATGGATTAACCGCAGAGAGGGCGGGGCACCGGGTGCGAGGCATCGCGCCGAATACATATCCCTGCGTATTTCCAAGTTCCGCAAAAGCGTTACAGTCGTTGGCACATCTGCTCTTTCGCAATCGTCTGCATTTGACGAATGTCGAGAACCGAAAGAGATCAGAGGAATGCCAATAAATAGTAATCTGCCGAATCTCTAAAGCGCTGAGGATTTAACCCCAACATAATTCGACTAATGCGATTCTCGAACTCGATCTCTCACCCCCTCTGGCCGTAGCACGAAAAATCACACGTATTTTCCGAATGATTGTTCTCCGACGCTTTCCTCTTGCCAACTAGGGAGAGGTTAAGGATTTCTCGGCGTAATTCGCTCGAGAGAAGAAATTGCCTCGTCGTAGCAGCATCGTCGCTGTTTCGCCCTTTCTGTTTTTGCCCCGAGTCAACCCTTAATGACAAGACGAAATATGAAATTGCGGTGAATCTGAGGTGAAGATCTTGGTCTCTGTCTCTCTGAGTTTTATTTTTTTTTACTTTTTCCACGCAGTTGAATTAACCGAAACGAGAGGGGATGAAGAACTACTCGAGACTGATGACAACGACGGTAAAAAAAAGAAATAATTCAACAGTCCGTGGCTTCGTTTAACTCTCTTCACTTTTCATCAGATTTTTTTTATATACACTCGTCGTTTACGGCGTTCTTTTGTGGCTTTCCTCACGCTTCGACACTTCAACCCTCACGAGTTACTGACACGAATGTTCGAACTCCCGAAAGTTCAGTCGTCACGGAACAAAAAAAACTACTGCTCGTCACTCCTCGAATAATTTCAGTTGCGTGATGTTGTAGATATTCGCGCAGCTTGATGGCTACGACGTGCCTATGGGGAGTCAAAACTTTTATTTTTTTATGGTCACTGAAGTAGATATTGTTTCATTGAGTGCGCAACGAGAACACACCGTAACTGTTGTTGTGGGTTATTCCGTTCACTTCGCGGAAATGTCCCCCGTGCGGAAAATCCAACAGCGCGCGAAACTCGTCAAAACTTTTTAACCTTCGACTGTCGGTGAAAATTTCTCTACTGTAGGGGTTTACGAGCGAATAACCGATGCGAGTTCGTTTGATCGACGCAATTCTGCATGAAGTTGGTGGTAAAGTTAAGGCAGATACTGAAAAGACGTTAAGAAAGAAATCGTGAAAGTTATATATGCGAAAGGTGGAGAGTTTTGCGAGCGAAGCCTTTCGGGTTATTCTCGAACCTCGACTACGATCGCGGGTTGAAACTCAAACGTTCTTCGACCAACTTGAAGGGTTTAAAAGCTCAATGTGCTAATCTTCAAACCGCCCCTCGAGCTTTATATCCTCTTATTTTCAAGAAAATTGACTCTCTTAACGTTTTTACGTTGGTAACAATGTAACGCTCGACGCTCACTCAACCGAAGGTAGGAAGGGTTGAATAATCTTGAAGAGTGTAATAAGTCAGACTCTTCGTTTAACAGTCGGATTGTCGGAACCATTAAATCTCAAATGATATCTGCGTAATGCGCAGGGATGTTAGAGTTATTGTTTAACGAGACATTAACCTTTCTTATTCGAGTTCGCGAGTGTGAGAGATCATCTTAAATTGTCGGAAAAATTGTTCTTGAAGATGGATCGTTGGAATGAAAACCAACGAATCCTTCTGTAGATTAATTTTGCGATATATTCATTTAAAGAAAAATGTCTCCACATATTGCAGATAAAAATCCATGTGACCAATAATAATCAATAAATAATAATTTACTAATAATGATTATTACTATTATAACTAATATATCTATAAACTATATTTTCACATAGTTAATAATAATGATTAACTCTGATAACTGATAATGATCATTGGTACTTTCAGTTCCTCCAATTTTAATCGACAAAACTGCACATAATATGAGTGTTTTCGTACGTAATAGTATTTATACCGCTTTAGCAGTAGCGAATCTCGCATGACATTGTAATCACACCGGTAGCAGCAGCAAAACTTTCACATAAATCCCATTAGAGTATCTGAGGAAAAATGGAAATCCCGGTAGCAAAGTCGCGCGCCCTTCGCCTACCACCGGTAGAAGAATCTTCATCTTCGGGGTAAATTGTGCTTTCGTATAAAAAAGCGATTGAGGCTTTAGCTACGGTGAGATGACGGGTCTCAAAGTGTTCCACGAAGGCTTATTACACGCTCTATACTTGTATACTCGTCCTACCGCGGTCTTCCGCAGCCTTCGCCACCGTCTCATCGAAAAGACATTTTCCTTGGAATTTTATTAGCATCAGAATACCCTTTCGCGAAGTAGAAGGCGACGAGTCTTCTATCTTCCGAGATCATTGAACGTCGTGGCGCACCCTTCGAGCTCTCGAGTTAAACAGTTGGCCTTTTCAGCGCGCAACATTAAACTATTCGAAAGCCACACAAATTCCCGTATAACTGGAGCACTTCGAAGTCGAGAGTTTCCTCGACGTATGTACGGGCCGTAGCATTGTTACACGAGGTAACATGTGAAAACCCGGTACAGCGACGAAATACTGAGTTTTCGCGCGTTTAACGCCGTCCGGGTGTTAAGTAATGAAATCATACGGCCGCGGGCTCGTAACAGGTTGGTGTCACGTGAACGCGCTATCAACCTCTCGCAAGTTCTCGCCCCACCGAGCGTAATGGATATTCACTCTGACGAATGCTCAACCCCCCTGATTCTCTGTATCCCGAACAGTTATAGCATTCGAGGTTTGATCATTTCGGTCGCCGTGCGGTTTTACCGTTTGTGCCTCAATATCCCTCGTCGTCCCCTAATTGTTAAATGTCCGTTGTTATTTAATCAAATTTAAGTATTGCATGCTGTTGCGAAATTAATCGGGAAATACGAAACTATAGAATCGTAAAAAGGAAATTGAAAAAAAAAAAAAAACTCAAATGAACGCATTAAGCCACTAACTATATCCGAGAACATTGTTAACAATTTGTCTCGTCATTTAAAAAATCCAATACTTTGAAGCTATTGGTATAAATTTTTTCGAAGATTATTGATTTTTTATTTGTAAAATTAATTGAATTAATTGAATGTTGTAAAAAAACTGGTTGTTACGTGCGAATTACAACGGCAGTGACTTTTAACGATTGCGTTAGAATATTGATATTCGCAGCTTTCAGTATTCTGGATAACGACAATGAAAATATAACTGTTCGCGTCACGTGTGGATAGTAAAGTTCAACGTTACGCCTGTAAGCTTCCGTCGACTCTATGAAACGATTCGGTCATTAATAAGAAAAAAAGGGCTTGTAGGGTGCCTCGTTGAATGCCAATAGAATTGACCAGCGACGAGTCACGTCGAGGAAATAAAATGAAACGATTCGTAAAGAGGCCGAATAAAAAAGAAGAAAAAGATATCAAACCGGCGTAGATATAATTTTTATTCCAACAAATCGTTTCCCCGCGAAAGAATGTCTTTTATGTGATTGCCAGTCGTTCGACGAACATTCGCATCGAGTCGTATTCTCGAAAGAATTCCGGTGGAGGCCGGGCCAGTGGCCTAGTAAATTGAGGACTTATCGCGCCCAACGGCCAAAGATCGATTGGATCGAATAGAGGTCTCGTAAAAAACCATCACTTGGCGAGAGAAATACAATCGTTTCGCGTACCGACGTCGTAGTCTCTCGTGAATTCAGCGATTGGATTTCTCGGCAAAAGAAGAAAAAAAAAAACTTGCACAGTGAATTATATCGGCTAATCGGTTTGGCATTGCGACGAACAGGCGCATTGGCAGAGATTGCGCGGAGCGATGGATAAAAATTGTTGTCCTCGTCTCACGACAAAAGTAGCGTTGAGGGTGTCATAAAATAATCATATCTTCGGTCTCGCGATACAGAAGGGAGAAAGGGGATGAGCCGGATAGACGTGGAAAAACGATGGAGCGTTCGGGGGAAGTATATAGCGGAGAGAGTATCGTTCTCTCGAGAATTCCTGAAAGCGTTTATAAGACCATCATCCTCTCTGGTCTATCATATTCTCTCACTCCGACTCACCGCGGTGCAGATAGATTTTCCTCACTCGAGTTACGCCCCCGAGGGATTAATAGCCCCGTGGGACAGGCGCTTGTTTATCTCAACTCGATTAAACTCTTCTCGGTACCATTACGGTATTACGATTTTCCATTATAGCTTCGAATTATTCGTTCTAAGGACAAAACACTCGCACACTCCGCCATTATATTGGCGTTCTAGTGCTCGAAAAAATATCTTGCGCGGTGTATTAAACGTGTTACTTGTAGCGAAAAAAATTGGAGATATTCGTTGAAAATCGTATCCGATGTTTACTAACGATTGTCGTTTGGTTTTATGTTCTTTATCGTAGAACAGATCAACGTTCAGCTGCCACCACTGCGAGTACCGCACCTGAGGCACCATCACGTCACTCACTGGGGTCCTTACTTCGAGAATGCCGATGGCCTATGGATCAATGGATCGCAGCACGTCGGACTTCATCTCGGTACCACGGCTATGCTTGACTGCAGAGTCGCGATGCTCGACAAGAGAACGGTAATTGTCAAAGGCATCGAAAAAAAAAAATTCATTATCCATCACCCTATCCCCGTTAGAAAATTCTTACAACAGCCGCTAGCCAATTTCTAGCGGACGTAGCGAAGATTAATGAAGTATGTACTTTGCGCGTCGCACGCTTTTCAACGGAGAATATACAATTAACAAAAAAAAATTTAATTTATAACGTTGACGTAATAAAGGAGCTCGACAAACACCTTTTCTCGTCAATTCTGGTGAAGTAAAAATTAATAAGGAAAGCGCCGAGTCACGAAGACTACAAGATAATTGTATTTGTTATTTTTTTGCTACATTTTTTTTGTTTTTTCGATAACGCTTCAGGTAATGTGGATGAGAAAGAGTGCCGACAGAGCTTTTCTTCTGACGCTCGGAAAGGATGTTCACATCTCGGATCCGCGTTACAGCGTGAATTTTCAGTATCCTAATAACTGGAGGCTCACGATATCCTCGGTACAGAAAGAAGATCACGGACAGTACGTTTGCGAGGTCAACACACATCCGCCGACGATGCTCGTCACCAATGTCACCATTCTTGGTAATGTTTTATTATTTTTACTTAAATAACGAATTCAAAGCTTAAAGAAATATTCATGATAGCGTATTGTTCTTTACGAATCATTAAAAAAATTGCGACCGTAAGGGAAACCTGCAGAGTAACTAAGATCTTCCTTTGTCACATTGTGCCCCGCGCTTCCAATATTACGATATCTTCTTCCGTTCTGATGCGATTACACATCAAAAAGATCGTAGCGGCGGTCATTTTAGAAATTGCTTTGGTTCTCTACACACCGTGGAACGTCGTTGGAAACGCTGCTTCCAGCCTCAACGAAAGCTTTTGATCATCCGTTGAAAAAGCTTCAACAAGCCTCTTTCTCGTTTTTCTCCGAAGCTTTGAGGCGTTCCAAATCGGAAGCCTTTCGGCTCACGGGTTCTAAGCATCTCTTCTAAAGTACACTATATACTTTTTATAAAGTATACGTCGTGCCTATACGTCGCCCCGTTTATTCCGCGAAACCCTGACCACCGACGAACCTTTTTGTCGACTGGTGCGCGAGGAGCGAAGTAAACCGTCAATGAAAAACTTTCGATCTCAAACGCGAAAAAGTTGGTTCCACGAACATCTGCTTCTCGGCAAACGTCGAAAGTTGTTAGTTGAGCTTCTGTTGCGAGAATCTCGGTCTCTCCCACCGTCTTTTCGTTGCCAAGTTTCTAGAACTTGAAAAAAAAAGCAAAAAAAAAAAAAACAACCACACCATCGCAGATCCAAATTACAACGGATAATTCGTAAATTTTGGCCGATACCCATTCGACCCTTTACTCGAATAGAACGCGCGTCAGAAATGTTGTTGCCGGAAGGTTCAAATCACCGTGAAAGGGCTGCGATGTGCTCTGCTGCGCGGAAAAAACAACCACATACCGATCGTAAAAACTGTCGGGATCTCCGCACGATATTGGGGTGCGCATTCGAGCCTAAAATTTTCTCGCGCGCGTTCGCATCGTGTTGAGGCAAACTCGCGCGCGGAACTATCGCGCTTTCAGAAGCTCTCGTCCGAGTTTGAGTAAAGCAAAGAGTGCGAGAGAAAAAGAATGACAGAAAAAGTGATGAAGGGAGAGAGAGAAGCAACTTTGGGGGTTCGTTCATTCGGCATAAAAGGGTACAGGATGACTGGGATTCTTTCAAGCTTTAGCCTGGAATCTGTTGGCAAGCGATTGCACGGGGAGTCGACGAAAAAGTGGGCCACGCGCTGAAGAGCGAACGAAGAGAAGAAGAAGAGAAAAAAAATGGACAAAAATGAAAAAAGAAAGAGTGAAGCGAGAAGCAGAGTGAAAATTGTCCACTCGTACGTGACCCTTAGCGGTCACGTGCCACTTTTACTTAGAAACGACTATAACCAGAATGACGACGACGACGACGACGACGACGACGACGACGATGGCGATGAAGAGAAAGAAAGAAGTGTAAGAGGACGGCTCGCGGCGGATGGTCCACGGAAGAGTGGCCCTTTGTTCGACGTTTCAATTCATCCCTTCCTCATCGCAACCCCTCCTCTTTTTCCTCGTTCTTTCTTCCGCCCTTTATACCTCCTATACACCTCACACCGTTTGCTTTTTCGTCAAAGTAATTACAAACTCGTTTGTTCCTTACTTATACCTGCAATATCATTAATCGTTACCTTTTTAAAACCGTTTGTATATCGCTCCACAACCAAGAAACTTCCGCAATTTTCCTTGTCTCACGATATTTTTCTCGCGTTCGACATAAACTTTGTTCTCATTAAAGCGCGATACACCCCATTGGGTCTTTTGTGTTCTCGATATTTGATCGATAGTCGAGGGTAATTTGGTGGTTTAAAAGCATTTCCATGGTACCATCGTCCCTCGAGACTTAATTATTTTAGCATAAGGTATTGTGGTACTTTAAGATGTTTTCTCGTGGATATACGATTGTTCTCACGTTTAAGCTTTTCTCTTCGATTCGCTCAAGGATCAGGGTGCTCCACTAATTTCTTACTAAGTGCAGTCTTACTATTCGCGAAGAATGGGGAGGAGAGGGGCGATGAGCGCAACGAGGGGGACTCGATTAAAATTCCATCCTCGCGAAGATTCAATTACAATTTTCTTTTTTCTCACAAACTGGCCGAACCGCGCCACGTGCTCTGTAGCTCGGGTAAGAGAGAGTAGCCGATCCCTGCGCGGCTGTTCCTGGGTATAAAGTTGTCCCGCCACGTAATGCTTTCTTCTTATCTGCTCAGCTTATTTGTAAGCGGCTCGGTCGTCTGGACTCCGAGGCGTGCCGAGGCTCGACTTTGCGTGACGATGTGAATACGAGAGGGAAAACCTTTTGCTTCTGTTGGTGCTGCTGCACAAACTCGATTCGCTTACACAAAAAAGCCTGTGAGTCCGCCGAGTAGAAGGCGGGCAGAGTTTCGATTAAACTTTTCCAGCTACGCGCTTAGCCGCCGCCCTGCCATCGAGTAATTAAGCATTCATGCCGTGAGTTAGCTTACAAAAAAGGCAAAGTGTGTACCGAAACCGACGGGGCCATGAAGGAAATTTGCCCGGCAGTCGCTGTCGTTATGTGCATAATTCACGGATAACTCGTAGATTGCAAAATCAGTCAACTGAACATTGCAATTGTTGTAAAATTCATATTAAAAAAATGTTAAATGCCCTACTTTACGTATTTTTATACTCTGAACTATTCATTCAACGTTTTTGTAATCGGTAACCCGAAAAAGATAGAGATACTTACAACTTGTACATCGCAGCTTGTGATCTCATTGATAGCATCGAGTCAAGTACTCGACAAGCGCGTATAATCACTGCGAATCCATCCAACAACGAATGTTAATTAACGCAGCATCATCGTCGATCAATCGAAGTTGTACTCACGTTCGCGCTGCGGGAATTCATGATGATTCGTAAAAGAGAGGGATCCACATGTGTTCGATGTTCACATCGGAAATGTCGTTGGTGTCGAGGCATTGCAGCATCTGGCATGTCGACATCGAGAAAGCGAACAATCTCCTACAGCGACTGAATCTGTTAAAGGCGCATCATCGAGATTCGGAGGGGAGAGGGCCGTTGGTTTGCAGCAGACACGCGTTCTGTCGTCCGCGTGTACCATCGATATATATAACGGTGTTCCCTTCCTACATGCATGCAATTCGCGATGATTAACGCGCGTACGAAACTCGCCTCGTATACGTGATAAATTCGGATCAACGTTACCCGGCGTTCACCTGCAGAGATGAAGCCAACCAGTCGCACTCTCTCTCTCTCTCTCGGTTGTTGTTGCAGGTGCAGTATGCAACCAGTCTGCTGCTGGTGCCGCTGTTGATCCGGTAAATATAGAGAGAGAATTCAAGGGTAGTCGAGCTCACAGGAACTATTCGTCGTTATTCGGCGCGACTATCGGGTCTGCGCGCGATTTGCCCCGTCGGTTTGTGTTCACCGTTCGGGCCTTCGGGCTCAACACCGTTGAAAAGGATCGAAATTTACTGAAGATTTATTGTCGTCCATTACGCCTACGACGATTTATAGCACTTATACAACGAGGGAGTCCTCGTGACCCTTCGGACTACTCGTGCGCTCGACGAAAATCAATTGACGCTTTCGCGGGCTATGGGGCCCCAACGTCGATTCGTATCGATAGGTCGTTGAACGAGTTTGGAGTGCCTATCCACAGCCCTCCTTCTGCCGGCTCCCTAAACTAAACCTCGGAACTCCCTCGACGGTTATTAATCTCACTACCGGAACCCAAAAATCGCGTACAACCAAACAAAAATAAGAATAACGAGGTGAAACGGTTATTTTTCATCGTCAACGATTGTAGGATACGTATATATCATTTTCTGAATACTATTTTTCATTTTTACATGTATTAATCGGTCATTTGTTTACAGCGCCTGACATCCGAATCGTTGACGAAGCGAGCCACGAGTTGCGCGATCGTTACTACAAAACGGGAAGTGGTATAGAATTGGCATGCATCGTGAGGCCCGCACGTCCGGAATCGAGAGTACCTCATCCATCGTGGAAAAAGGCCGGAGAGATACTGCCGGATCATGTCAATGTTTATCACATTAACGGGTGAGCATAGATCGGCGTCGATATCGAATTACGAGTTCAAAAAAAGCGGTATCGGAATTATCGAAGCGTTAAGCGTCCAATACTTGTAACTTTATTTACTTTTATACATAAAAACCACCTGGCAATCTATTTTAATCTAATAACAACAATAATAATAATAATTCAATGGGTTGAACAATTTATCAAATACACAAAACAACAAATAGGTTTACATATCGTTTCTTCGCAATAAAAAAAAAGTATTGATTTATTACGAAAAAACGAACTAAAATTATTGTCGGGCTTTCCTCCGACTTTCCACACACAATAAAGTTTCGAAATCTCATTCGCAATTTCTCAACGTTTTTGTCATAATTCGGTAATCTCCGTAAAGCGCAAAGCCGTCTGTACCTCAGTAGCGCGAAAATCGTATCATCTACGATTGAATGGTTCCGTCGCAGTTCGTCGATGCTTAACGTCTTGGAGTAGCGACAGCGTCCTTTGTACACTGTGTGTGTATTTCCCCATTGGTGTAGACCGGAAGTAGATCGCACGTTGCCGAAGTTTACTCTCGTCTATCGTGTCTGATGACAGCTATCGGGAGTTTAGAGACGAACCAGAAGCCGATAGAGAGTCCCCTCGTCAAGTGAACGAGATGGATGCTCACCTGGCGTGTAAACATCGTCCACGTAGGAGAATCTCCTCCCCGTTTCCTTCCATGATTCGGTGTCTGATGTGCCGGCGTGCGGTACAGCAACCAAAGCAGTGCCAGCGTGTCGCAAGCCAAATAGCGTGCAACCGCAAAACCGTTGATTCTGCACAGAGAACCTCACTGTATTCTCGGTTTCCTCGTATTCAGTTTCCGTACACATTCCACACGATAGTTTAACAGTAATAGCTTATATGCCGATGCTATCGCGCCTTGATAACCGCCCTTTCACCGAAGAATATTCTTTCATCAAAGATTCATTCATACGTCGCTTATTTTCATTTCAGATCGAACGACGAACTGGTGACGGGATTACACATCGAACGAGCTAAAAAGACTGATAGCGGCGAGTACACGTGTTCGCTCGGGCAGTTCACCAGCACCATGGTTCACATTCACGTTCTCAATGGTAAAAAATTATTATTGTTTTTTTCTCGTCGACGGAATTATTTCTCTACAGTTTCAGACGGTCATTTCGTATTTCCCTTCCCTTCCCTTGTCCTCAATAACCGTGTTATTTTTATTTTATTTTTTTCTCGATTTATAAAATTGTTTATTCAACGCAACGAAATGTTCATCAATTGCGAAGTTTTTTAAGCAATTTGAGGGGAAAAAAAAATAGTTTTATTTTGATAATACCATAATTATGTTGGAATATCAAACAATGCTGTGCGAGCAAAGTTCGTAATGAGATTTTCACTGTTTCGCGTTGGTACGGCAATATTCGTCGTTACACCGTTGTACAAGTAACTTTGATAGTTTGATTATCACTTTGCTCGTGGCTTAGCATAATCCTCTGTGCTCTAACCGGCTCAGGTTCGCACAGTCGCGACCAACAGATCCGCTTGGCATTAGTCCGACATAGGACGGTGAATACAGTAAGTATCAGACATACATGGGGATGCGGTTTGGTCGGCCACTGCATCTGGACTAATCAACATGCTAATGAATGCAACCCACTGGAATGATTACTGTCCTTCGAGCATTGGACACAAGAGCGGTTGTTACGGGCTAAGACCGGAAAGGGCAGATAGATAGCGGGGGACACGTGGTCGACGTCAGAATTCTTTGTTCGACGCAAACAATAGCGATATCGAGATAAATATATATAAACGAAGATACCGAAACATGAAATTTCTTCAATAAATTTTCGAAACAAATACATTATTCTCATTCGTTCAATCGGGGAATCTTTAATGAAAACTCCGAAGATGATAAATGCAACCAGAATGTCTGCCTTCGAGATATATAAATTTTGCCAAGTTTTTGAATTCACTTATCGAGTCTCGCTTTTCTGTTTTCTGCCGAGTGCAGGGTGTAGAGCTCCTCAGCTAAAGGAAATTACAACGTCCCTTCGAGAAAGCGAGAAAGAGCGGAGAAGTGAGACTCCCCCTTCCCGAGATATAGTCGTAAGGTGGCGCCTCGGGTGGCGCACAATTTGCCACCCCGATTCGTGCGACTAGCGCTCACACAACGCAAAAGATGGAGAAAGGAATATAAAAGTACGGGAAAAAAATAGAAAAAAAAAATAATAATAATAAAAGAAAAAAAGAAACGTTGAAGCTTAGTTCCCAACCCTCTTTATCCTTCTCGCGCGTCACTCTCCCCCGACGACGACGACGACGACAATGACCGTCTGGCATGCACTTTGCGTTTGAGTAATAAAAGAATGAATGAAAAGAAAGAGAAAAAGAAATTTAAAGAGATGGAACAAAAAGAAATGGATGATGAAATCGCACTTCGCTCAAAGCCTTCTTTTTACTTTATTTGTATGTATGTGTCCCCTTTTTTTTTTTGTTTTTTTTTTCTCTGTCCGACTGATTGCAGGCGAGAAGCAGGCAGCCGTGCATCACGACCAGTGGAACGCCGCGAGAACGAATTACCACGAGGCCCGTGGCAGCTTGTTCACAGTATTAACCACGATCCACCTCGCTCTCCATGTCGCATACTCGTCGTCCTCGACCACCTACTTGTTGTGAAGAGTTCCCATACACAGAGGCAACCCGGGCTTCGCTCTCACTCGTCGAGAGCCCAAGCGAATGCTTCGTCGTCGCATTAAAATTCATAGACGCCAGTGACGCGCTCGCGCTCCGCTTTATGCAAATGTGCGATGTGTGCGAGAGAACGGGACACTCTGAAGGGTGGATTATGAAATGGATGAGAGATGAAAAAAAGACGAAAAAAAAAAGAAGGGCTTTTGACCCAAATCCGTCGGAGATACTTCGAATATACTTGTAAGCGACATTCGATTAAACATTTGTTTCAGCTCGATGTGTATATTTAATTGATCGATCAAATAATTAATAAAAGACAGTATTAAAGTGTAAGCATTACGCACCGAGATTGCAAAAAAAAAAAAAGAAAAAAAAATCGTTTTTAAACGCTCCAACGTAATGTTGTATCTGTAAAGTAATCTGTAAATACTAACTATCATAACTATCATAATTATCGACAATTATTGTACCCGATGCCCAAAAATAGAAAGAAAAGAAAAAAGAAACGTTCGGGGGATTAAATTGTCTTGCATAACGTCCCAAAAATGAACGACGAACGGTTTTGTGTGAAATATTTTTCTCGACATCGCTGTAGAGGAGTATGAAACCATTGATTTTACGATAACGCATAACACGTACAATAAATATTCGTAAAAGTACAGTTGATAGTTTTTTTTCGGAGTTTCCTAGAATTCCTTCCTTAAACATTTTTTTTTTAAATCAAAATTTAATGAAACATTTTTATACACGAGCTTATCGAGTTTACGCGCTATGTTTTTACGTAGATAATTGATCGACAAACGGAAAGAACGTTTGTGCGTTTTTTTTGTTGCACTACAGTAATTTTTTCTGTGCTTCCAGCAGCAGGAAGCGGAAGCTCGAGATTCGCTACCGGTAAGGGATGATTCTGCAAATTCGCCACCCTCATCGCTTCAGAGTTATCGACTGTGAATGAAATAGAAGTTACTACAGAAGCCTGATTTTTCGACAGAAAATACCGGAAGTTCACTTTCGCACCCTCTCACTGTCGCGGGTAGAATTCTATTCAGAACGAAATTCCATCGGCATCCCTTGGAAGCTGAAAGGCAAATTACAGTGAGTAACAAAGTTCTCAGCTTTACCCACTCTCTCGATAGTATCTTTTTACTCTATCGAGTGTAAATAAAGTCGAACGTAACTGTCGACATGGTAAAATTTGTTTCTTAAAGTACCAATAGCGGATAATGATGCCAATGGATAAAATTTCAAAAAAGTTTCCGTAAGCAGTACAATCCGCGGTATTGTGTAGCATTCAAGTGCATTTTTGTCATCTGCTAATATCGTTGCTTCTTTAATAACAGAAAATGCGTGAGGTATTGCATATTTTGCCGAATGTAAACAATACGCAAATGCAAATATACGCACAAATATATACTACAATATACATTTGCAGTATGCAAATATATTTGCATATTTACACAAACAGAATTTACTGTAAACTAATATCTCGCGGAGTATATTTTCCTTATTTCTGTTTCGCCGGTCTGTGTAATCTATTTTATTAATTTGACTATCGAACGAATAAGTTTGTACCGACGCGTGTCGTAATTACGGGGATTGATAAATGAAAATTCAAAGAAAACGTCACGTACGATACGCAAGACCGTTGCACCGGAAGCAGTCCATTATTCGGCTGATTTATGAACCCTCTCACACTTCCTGTGCTGAATTCAATCCCATTCATTCGATTCAGTCCACTTTATTGGGCTTTCGTCTCCCTTGCATTTCTCTGCCCATTCCTCCGAATTCTCTCTCGTAACGATTCCCTCTCACGCCGATTCCCATAGCTCGTCGTGCATTACGGCTCTCTATATTCCGCCTAAATCATTCGGTACGACGACAGTCACTCACGAAATATTTGCATAATCGTTATGCCAGTTTGACAAAGTTAACATTTCGATGGAGAAAATTATCGGTGTTTCGAAGGGGACGGGAGAGAATGAAAACGACTGGTAATTAGCGACGTTTCAACACCGGCAAAGGCGTTGATGAGGCTAATTGCAGGGAATTAATTGAGAAGATTAAAGCGAACGAGCGAATAAACACTACACCGCTGACTAGTGTCCTCGAGGGAAAGTCTACAAACGCCTCGATTATAAATTGAAAACTACCGTATTAACATAGTTATATTTTTCTCTTAAATTCCTGTCGATAATAATATTTCCAATGAAAAATTCAATCGTAGGGTAATCGTTAATGCTTTAACCGCGACACTGGATAGTCGATTGATGGAGATTTAACGAGGAAATTAGAGCTTTACGCTTGGAATGGTCGTCGGAATTATTTGCACGATCGTGAGAAGGAAAAGCCCCGGGCGATAGGTCTCTAGTGTTACCGGGGATGCGTTGCTTGCGATGCTGTATTCTGCGGGGCTTGATATTTAGCCAGTAATGAAGGAGGGCTTGCAATTACGATGCCATTCGCTTGGGAACTATACTCCTCCGATACACAATACAGATACGCTTACTACACAGTATGCACACCCTAATAAACTAAACAGGACAATATTCCCGGTAGCGGCAACGTGGAAGGCAGAGGCTAAAGCAAGTGTTTCTACTCCCACTACCGTTACTGCTTGGCTACTACCTTCCTCACGTGAGTAGTTCGACCGGGTGAATTACCGAACGTCGAAGAGCACCGTACCCTTCTCTTCTGATGACCGAGTTTACTCGGACGATGCAATCGACGCGAACCATACCGAGTCGAATGACGCGCCTCGATAAATCGACGAAATTCTCGAACGAGCTATTGCCGACAAAATTGGTATCGAAACGAACGAACCGTTATATTTTAACGAACAGAGAGTGCGCCGGGACGCCTTGCTTAGTGCAATTTATTCGTTCACGACAAGCAATATTTCGGCTAATAGGGATAATTCGTTTATAGTAAACATTAAGGGGTTAATAGCTTGTAGGGAAATAGTTAACGGTAGAACCCCGTTAACTACGTTGGTGCAAAACTTATTAGCGGCGATAAAAGTTTTGACGGTGATTACCTGATTTCGTTTTTTTTTTTTTATTGGAGTTTTTCATGATGAACTTCCGTCCGGAGTAACAATTGATTATTGAACAAATGGAACGATAACGATAATCTTCCATTATTTCAATACATTTCGTGAAAAAGGATTGGTTTTGGGTTTAGATAGGAAAATAGAATTGTGGATTTCGCGAATGAAAGAAATTCGATGTGGAGGGTTGATATTTGATGAGTTCGAGTTTCCCGATGTTATCGATAGGTATGAAGAAGAAAGTATCGTCGACATCCTGTAATCCGCACGGAGTCTATCCGATGCAGCTTCCGGTCTGTGAGTGCCCTGTGGTATCTTTAGCTATAAAGCGTCGAACCGCGTGCGATTCGACATTACTGCGGTACTTCTATCGAAGACTACATTTCACGTGTAGGCGAGATGTCGATCGACCTCTATCGTTTTCTTCTTCCCCTTCTCTTCCTTCTCCATTTACTCGTATTCACGCTATATATACCCAGAAATCCGAGGGATATTTCTTGGAGTTCCGTTTTCGCAAAAGCGAATTGAAGGGAAAGAGATCGACGAAGAGGTATAACTCGCGAGAACAAGAGAGAGTAACTTAATAACAGACATTGGATACCTTATCTTTGGAATATTCTAATCGCGCAGAACGCTCCCGGAACGGTTGAGGCCCTTCTCGGTCTTCGCATAACTATACGTAATGCAGTAATGGTAGTTCACGTAGCACTGATTACAATATTCAAATTTTAAACACAATCTCCATATGTACAAGTCGCCTCGTCCGTTTATTATAGCATACGCGACGTCACGAGTTCTCCGTCGTGTGCGACGATTCAAACTCTTGTTTATTATCATGAATTTTCTAATAAAATCGTTGTGATTCTTGTTTTGCTCGTGTTTTTTCGATATGGTGTAAAGAGCTTCGGCAATTAACGATTATCGCTGATGAATGAATGCCGAAGCTCTCTACACTATTTTATAATGAAGGTTTGCCTCGTCTCTACATCAAACTTCGATTCGTCTTTGCGGTAAAAAATATTGTCGCATATTATAGTCGGGAATTCTACACTCAATGCTCACGCAACGACAGACAGATTTCTCGACCATAATACGCGTTGTATATTCATTTGTTTTCTCTTCTTTTGTTGATACAATTTCTTTATTGCACTCTTTTTTGGTGGAATGTTTTTTAATTTTATAATATTATTCTTTTTACAGTTTATATAAAGAATAACAACGCCCGGAAATGCGCAAACTATAGCCTCCGATATTCACAAGCATCGCAACAGCCCAATATCGTGGATTGACGCGTTGAGGAAATCTCGAAGGTCTCCGGAGGAGGATGCGGAAGCATCGCGCATGGATGCAACGACAGAGGACTGCGGTTGGGCGAAGTGACCATTATCGACGTGAAGCTAACTGGCAATTAGCTGTGATATAATCGCGATTGGCAAAGGTCCGCTGCCGGATCTGTCGTTAACCTTCGGTCGACCTGACTAAACTTTGCGACGTTGATGACGACGAAAGCTCCCATTCAAGGGATCAGGAGAGATTTTCACGTGCGACTGGTGAGTTTCTCATTTAAACGGGGAGCGAAACGATGAGAGACGGAGGGAGTTATTGAGCGCAAGTATTGGACGAACTTGAAAGCGTCGATCGAAGACCGCGCGACAGGTATAACTCTCGGTAGCATCTGCAATTGAGAACCTGAGTGTCGTCTATCACCAAACTCATCCCCGGTTTTGCTGGCAATTCTGAAAGTCCCGTTTCTCTCCCCCCACTATGTCAAATCACTCGAACGATCGTCTTCGGTACGAACGGCAGTGAAACGTTCTTTCTGCAAAAACCGTTCGTCGCTAAGGATGGTGGAAGCGTTTCCTCTGTCAACTTTCGTGTCTATTTCGCGCTACCCGAGGCTCTTCCTTTCTTCTTCAAACGCTCATACAAAATCTCTTTTTTATTTTCCCCGCCGACAATTCTACCTTTGTGTACTCCTGTTTGATCGCCTTCTTCCGCGCCTTCGGATCGAATTAATCGGACTTGGCGCTCATGCGACGCCAGTCGCAAGGGACGAAGAAGATGGAATCGTTGAGGGGTTTTTCCTCAAGTGGAAAACGAAAGAGTACGAAAGAGACGCTAAAACCAGGGAGTGCAATCGGAAAACACCAGTGACGCATCTTTTTTTTTTCCTGCAGTTTTTATTCTTCAACTATTTATTTAATCAATCCGCGAGTTTGCTACAAGAAATTCTTTATTATAGAAATTTCATTCAGAAGATAATAAAACAAAATCAGTAAATTGAGAGCGAAATGAGTAACGAATCGCCGCAGTTCGCGGAAAATACTTTTCCACCGAAACATCAAAAACATTAGTTTCACGCCGGAGAAAATTCGAACAAAAGATATGTAGCGAGGCGATGAGGTGTTCTCGTTTCTCTTTGATGAGTATAGAAGTCGCGGTACAAGCAAAGCCAGGAGAGCGACGAGACCAGAATAGAAAGGGTTACGAGAGAACGGAAGAGAAGGGATACGAGGGTAATGAGGGTAACGAAAAGGTGCCTCGTAGAGTTACACTATCATAGCGAGAGATTTCTTTGGATCACAGGGAGAGCGTTATTAAAGCGGACGCCTGAAAAATGGCGCTTAATAAAAGTCAAGACAAAAGACGCCGTCGGCGATTCCGCCTGTCGCAACCCTCTTCCGCGACCTCTGCGAAGCTCGTCGCTCACTCTTTCCTCCTCTTGTAGTTACGGATAACGCGAGACAGGGTTGAAGCACCGGCGTGAACTGGGGGTGTCGAAGGATAGCCGGAGAGGGTAAAACGTTGACATAGACAACGAAAAGAGAGAGAGAGAAAAAGAGGAAGAGTAAGCTGTTCGCGTTGTTGTAGGGAAGAACAAAAGTTACTCTTCTAATATGGCGGAAAGAATCGCGGGGTGTGTGACCCTATTTCTTGCGTTCATTTGGGACTTGCGTGGGACTTTTTTTTTGCTTCCGGGTACCCGACAGAACGAAACGCGACTTTATACATTGGCTTCCTATTGCAAGATTCGTATCACACTCGTCTTTATGATACGCAGCTTTCATATCGGAATAAGTAATAAACGACGATTTCGAGACGTTGAAAAATAGCTTTACAAGTTTTGTTGTTACGAAAGTCATTAACAGCAGACACGACACGGAAATAAAATGAACTCCGGTAAAGTTTTCCTGCCCTCACTTCATTAGCTATCGCGTCATGTTAACGAATGTTGCTGGGTAAACAGTACTACAGTGTACCGATTATAAATGGTCGTGAAGACAATCCTACTTTTTTTTTCGTTCCTTGGAATTTATATGATAAATAACTTGGGAAAAAAGAAACTACTGATGAGTCTCAAGGCATCAAAGCATTAATTAACGATTTCTATGATGAGTAAAGTTAATATCTAATCAACAAAGTGAGAGATATGTTGAGTGACCCACGTATTAGTTAGATCCGTTTATACTATAACGAGATCCAATTTTTCTTGATACTTGTATATCAATTTTAATACACCATTTTGTGGAACAAGAAAAAATGCGTATATTGTACGTGAACTTTCACAGTTTTCTTATTTCCCTTGTAAACCAAAGTTTTGCACTTCTTAGGGAGTTTAGTTACGACAGTCCCGCAACTGATAGCTCGAGAGTCCAATGTGAAGAGATTCGGTGAAAGTCTGAAGCAGCCGACGAAGAGATCCGCGCAATGAAAGCTGTAACCCAAAGACTTCTCCGAGATTGTGGTCTAAGGATGTGAGAGTATCCTGCGACCACTTCATTAGCCTTTGCTTACTTCGGCAAATTGTCTTTGGGGATTTCGCCGTGTACTTCTCCCAAAACTTACTGTTTCACTTCCTATCTTCTCTCGAAACTCTGCTCGCGTGTGCGCGCGTGTATCTGTTGCCATCCCCGTGAGTACAGTGGCTACTCGAGAGTTTTGCGTCTTGGGAACGGAGGAAAGGTCGAGGTGTAAAGGAGGTGAAGAGGTGAAGAGGGAATCGTCGGGTTGTCTCTATATGTGTACGTAGAATAGATGGATGCGTGTTACGGACGAAGGCAGTTGAAGTGACGTGTCTACAATATAGCATGGCATCCCTCGTATCACTCACACCCTTATAACTATCCCGAAGGAAGTTTGTTTCATCCGGTCGACACGACACCCTCGAGGCTATTTTACCGGCTCTGCGCATCTGGCCTCGTCGGCAGGGCTTACGAGATGGATAGGTCGCTGAATGACGCGAAACAAACTCGAGAAAGCGTCGTTCAATGATAAATTCAGCAACACGAATATCTCAATCACCTTGTATCGAAATTTCAGAGAAAAAGTACCAAATCTTGTCGAACAATGCATCAAAAATCTAATTGGAAAACAACCGATGATCAAGTGTCACACTTTTTTAAATTACTTTACGAACAGAAATTGTCTAAATTGCGTCATATGCCGAATGAAGTGTGAACTGTGTCGACACTCGAAGTTATACGTTTGTATATTTCACTACTATTCTACCGCGCGTTCTCGCATTAAGTATCGACCTCCGATTCGATACGACGAATCCCTCTCTTCTCTCGTTCAGCGAATCCATAAACTAACCGAATCGTCGGCTACACTCGACGTCTACTATTAGAACCGCCTCGGCGATTGGTATTCTCGTCCGTTCGATGTTGAAATCTCTCTTGTTTGTCAATCAAAGCCGACGGGGATGTTCGTCCGTTACCCGTATTCACATACCGCGCCTCACTCATTCCACATACGCGAATGCAATGCAAATTTGATAATTCAGTCAGTTCACCGCAGCGTCGATGGTTACTACATCGGTGTGTGTTATCCCGTCCCCCGTTCCCCGTTCTCGAAACCCCTCACACAGTCAAGAGCCGTCTCCGAAAAGGAAATTTCCATTGCAAACGCTCGTACCAAATTTCGTATATTCCGAACGATCGCGGAACAGAAATTTCATATTCTTTTTTTATACAACTCGAAAGTTCGATCTCAAATTTGGATCATTGATCTATTTCGATTTTCCGTCAATGCTGGAAAAGGGCAACGGACAATAACGAAGACGAATGGCACGTGTGACAGTACTGATTTATGTAATTGTTTATGTCGTTACAACTGACATTCGAACGTCGAACCAATAATCCAGTTATTGTTTGATTCGCGTATGGAAAAAAAAAAATATTGAGCGACGTGCCTTCTACTTCCTGGTCTCATAGGTCACGTGGCGGATTGAATATCGAAACGTGAACTTTCGAAAGGGGGAAAAAAAAGGAAAAAAAAAGTATCGTCGACGTTAAACGAGCTTTAAATTAGGAATGACGGATAGACACGGCACGTGGGGTGACACTATATGTATGCATGTGTGTGGGGGGGATCGGGGAGGGGCGGGGAGACGACATACACGTGAATTTCTCTTTGCCTCACTCTGCAACGTTGGTCTACCAATCTTGTTGCCAGACACACGCTTCGATCAATCATCTGCACTCGATCGTTATCCCTCCAGGCGAATACTCATTCCACTTTCGTCCGAACGATCGTATGCTCTTGGGATATATACGCGAACGGGCATAATCTCCGCAGGATTAAAATTGAGAACAAGTAACGATAAACAATTCGAAATTGGAGTAACGTTATTGAAGAGGGTTCAGCGAGTTTTCCGCGCTGATCGAGTGCCAAAATCAAAACAATTGTGGATAACTCCTTCCGAAGAGAAAATAATGTTAATAAAGATAAATGATACCTAAAAAAAAGGCACTGAATATAACTCAATTGGCTCCAGTATTTCAGATATTGCGTTTTCCAACAATTGCTCTAAAGTAACATCGGCAATATTAATACAATTTTAATGAATAATTATCATTAACGGGTCATACAATTTATAATAATTAATTTTCATCGCAATAATATGCAAAGTTGCTGAGTTACGGTTTTTATTTGGTTCATCGATTAGTGGAAAATTTTATGTAACAAATATTTGTAACTATTTTACAGGCATGTGGTAGCTAATTGTTATTTTTTTATCGTAGATTTATTGGAACCTCTTAATCGATATCGTTTGCGGATATCGTTTCAACGGAGAATTTCCCCGGGGCGAGAATACGATAGTTGGTTACAGGATGTCGTGGAGTCTCGACGAAATGTTTGGAACGCAAAGCGCACAGACACACAGACACACACGCAGTCGGGAATATCCCCCGTGGCAGCCGTCGCATCGGAGTGCTCTGAGGTACGCAGGAGTTTAAGCAGAAGGGCCAAAGGTGGGTGAGCACTGAATTAATTACCTATAACTGAGGGGGTTTTAATTAAAGTTCGCGGAACTGTTTATGGTATACGCGCGCGGCAACTCAGCGATGGTCGGTTGCGTGTATATTTGCGCGTTTGTGTTATATACTACCATCGAGAGAGAGAGAGAGAGAGAGAGGGGGAGAGAGTAAGGTGATGAGAGTATCCAGTCGGGTTATAGCTGTGTAGCAGTAAATAGTTTGCGCTTGTGTAAGCGGAGGTTACATTTACGTTGATGCAAGCTTTGCCCCTTTCTCTCAGGTTGATGGGATGAGCTCGTTGCGTGAGAGGAGGAGTCACGAGTAGATGTACGACGATCTCCTATCAAGAAGGATATTGCGGTGAAGGGGTCGCTTGGTAAGCTTTCCTCGCAAATTCCTTTGAGTCTCTTAGTCGTTGATGAAACACTGGTGCATACTTATCACGAAAACCTATTTGGCGACGAGAATTCAAACTCACCGTTTGCAATGAAAACGTATTTGACGCTTCGAATTCGCATTCGAGGAGTATGCGAACAGTAGTCGTTCGATTATTGAAGAAAAAGCAAATATTTGCGAACAACAGATGAGAGTTTTTGATGGTAACTCGATGGTTATACGTCGATGGAACAGTTGAGTTTCGATAGCCCACAGGCTAACGGCTTTACTGTGGTACGTTGAGTCTCGGAGAATCCAATAGGGGATGTGAAACGAGATTGCGTGACCTCGAGTAGCGTAACGTTGTCCTTCGCGACACGACGACACGATAGACAGCTTCTACTAGTCCAATAAAGGCTGTAGCGTTATACACGTTGTGTAGGAAACGTTACACGACAAACGACAGTGGTGATGCGAAACGACCTGGTAATCTGGTCGCGGCGATCCGTGGTCACTCATTATAGTCGACGAGCCATTCAGTCGATTCCGCGACTCAAGTTTCTAGGATACACTTTCTGAAATAACGTGGTATTGGGATACTTTTCTTTCTGGTTTTTGCTTCGTTATTTTTTTTTTTTTTTTGTTCACCGTCACGATTATTCGACGCCGAGCACCGGTTCCAATTACATTCGTAGAATCGTGTGCTACACGTATTTCGCTCTATCGTCGTCCATTACCATGTCACGGTCATTACGCTCGCGTTTTTCTTACTAAAGCTGAAAGAAACTTCGGTGGCGCCGAAAAAAATAAAAATAACTTTTTTGAGAATTATCAATGTCGCTTGACTTTCTACGACTATGTTTATCGAGTTCATGTTCAGCGCCGCAAAGTACACAGTAACATGTGGTTCGGCATTTCGTTTTTTTTTTTTTTTTTTTTTTCGGAAAAAAAACTATGGAGGTACCTTGGTTTATGGATAATCTATTGATAAGCAAATATATTGCTCTTCAATAATACCGAAATTCGGAAATTTTTGAAAAACAAATTGTGCCCAAAATTTCTTATTTTTTTCTCTTTATTCCATCACAATATCTAATATATTTAAATTTTTTTTCACTTAATACCAACCGAAAATTTATTTTACTTCTCACCCAATACTCTACACAAAAACCCATCGAAGAAGCGAAAGAAAATTCTTTTTTTGCGGTTTGTGGTATCATCTGTACATATAGTATCAATGAAAGTATTGGCAGAAAGTAAATTATTGTATGTATTGTGTTGTGGGATTGGATAAGCTAAATGAAAGAATGAGAAAATTAGACGGAACTGACGTTGAGTCCGTTAGACACAGATTTGTGGAGAAGAATGTGAACTACTCGCGGCATAGAGAGTTTCGCCAGAGCAGCTGGTTAGTAGGTGAACAGTGGTGGTGTGGAAGTTCTCCAATCTTTGTTCTCACTCGCTATCGTTCTCAACAGAGGATTGCTTTGCCCGGTCGTAGCAGAACCCTCTCGCGTACCGGAAACTCGTTAACGACCTTTCCTGCTTGGGGCGACCGTAAATCTCGATATCGTCGCTGTAGGCCAGTCACACCGCACAGTAGACTCTCACGCCATCGGCGCAACCCTAATTACCTGATACACTAGGCAATTTACACCGGAATTATCCCCTGAGATTCTAGTTTATTGGTAATGTTCTATAATTCACCCTGAATTACGATCTGGTGAACGTACATACGTCGAAATTTCTATGACAATAAAATCCGCAAGATTCTCGAATCACTCCAATTTCTTATCGTTCAAATTTCGTCTTCGCTAATAGACCGGTCAAATTTGCATTACGATTCTTGATCATATTTTCAATTTAATGAATTTCCCGAGACATATTACCATCCAATTCGAACGTTCATCGTGAGAAGCAAAATTTCATCCGTACCAATTGCATAAATTCCTCAATTTACATGTAAATTAAATCCCGCAAAATTAAACATTTATTGGATACCTTTGGCGACGTCGATTAATTATTCGCGATTTTGTAATAGTTTTCGTAATTAAAGTGTAATGAAATGTTTTATCAGCGATTCGTTGTATAATGGGAAATTACAGGGGAGAAAAAAAAAGAAATCAGTTTTGCTTGCGGGTGAAAAGTACAAAGATAGTCGCGGTAAAGGCACGTATAGAAAAAAAAAGGAGAGAAGAAAGCTGGAAAGGGGAGCGAGGATGACATGGATCGTACGAAGCACGTTTCCGGAACGTGGGGCACCGGTGGTAAGGGATGGCCGGGGAGAGCGACGACGACGACGACGAGCTTTCGGCTCGTATCTGTTCCCGTTTCCGGAGCAGCAACGTCGGTCGAAGAGAAGGGGTCGGAAGGTTCCGCGACCGACGGTAGCTTCAAGGTGGATCTTATCGAAGCCGTGTACGAGCGCTAAGTACATATGCTTGAATCGAACTTAATTCCCGATAAGATCTTAACGGAACGCCGGCGGGGTATACCTCCACCACGACAGATGCAATAAAGAGACGGGAGTAGACGGTGAAACGGCAGGTCGTATTAAAGCAGTCAGCTGGATGGTACACTGACGCTGTATAGAGCATCCGGTGCATTGAGGCTGACGCGATACGGGCTTTAATCACTTAATAAAGCAAATCTGTTTTATCCGACGATCAGCGGTAGGTGAAGCTTCGTTAAAATTTCATCGAAACGTCTCTCAAAATTTATTCAATGAAGTGAGTAATATAGAAAACCGAGAAACATTTATGTCCGACCAAAAAGGATCGTACTACTTAATTTCCCAATTTCAAT
Source organism: Buathra laborator (assembly GCA_934046635.1). Taxonomy (NCBI): domain Eukaryota; kingdom Metazoa; phylum Arthropoda; class Insecta; order Hymenoptera; family Ichneumonidae; genus Buathra; species Buathra laborator. Next base: position 19,475,889 of record OW203892.1, read on the forward strand.
AACACGTCGACACGTGGGCTAAAATACTTAATAAAATATTTATTCTTCCGAAAATTCAGACGAAAAATAATTTATCTCAACGTTAAAAAGTCGGATACTTCGTTTTATTCTCGTGTTAAAGGGACAAAAAAAAAGTGAGCGTATTAGTGACACGTGTCTATTTTATAAAAGAATCTTCTGCTTGTCTGCTCCTCTCTTGGGGCATCGCCTCTGCTGTTTTTTGGGTCACAAAATTTCAATACTAAATCAATAAATCATGAAGCTTTAGCGCTGACAGCATGAGTTTCATTCAAGTAACTAAAACGTCGCGGGGCTCGACAGATTTTCCACCGAAGAGTAAAAGTCGATGTCACCTCGTTTCTCCTCGACCTCGACGTCTTTCCGAGATATTATAATACTGTACTGTGCTATGCTAATACATATATAGCTTCGTTCCGTATCGGGTCGAGATGAGTGAAGGTTCCTGGCGTGGACGATCCTCGGATAGTCGTCGCTCGTGGTCGTTCACGCGCTCTCTCGTTCGGCCTTTTCCTAAGTGCGATGTTAATGGCGCTTGTCGGGCTCATCGGTAACAGGGATCCGCCATAATTTCGCTCAAAATTCGCCAACGTCGCAGGCCATTAAGCACATTCAACCTTCGCGGCTCTTTTACCCCCAAGTCCTCTATATAACTTTACATATACATGTATAAACGAGAGGCTTTTCTCTTCCACATAGATATTACATACCACTGCGAATATAGGCTCATCGTATCACCTATACTTGCGTTATACTGCAACAAAAGTATATCTATCTATACTTAATACATTGGCATAGTTAGTATTAGTAACAGAGGCACACTGGCCGCCTGCCAAACGGGCCACTCACCGGCGTGGACGAGAAAAACTCGAAAGCTCACCGACGCCGCTGCTGTGCTTCACGGCCTCCGGCCCTCTTCTCAGCCTACGATGAGGCCGTCGAGTAGAAGAGACCGGCTTTTTAAGCAGCCGCGGTTAAAGAGCCGTTTATCACCTGGCCGTTTAAGCGAATGGCTCGTCCGCGAGATAGCCAACCGTGTGCTCAAACTTTTCTCTCCCTCTCATCGGCGCCGTCGACGATCCCTCGTCGACACTTATCCCTTCGGGTCTTCGGGACGCATCCTCTCGAATATCGAAAGCTCAACGATGGGTCAAACTTTTTCATCGTCGGCAAGTCACTGCCAACGACGCCGTTCTTTTTTTTTTTAGTTTGATCTCTTTCCCTACATATTTTTCGTCCAAATTATACGAACTTTTCGAAACTCTTCGGAACTCTTCGGAAGGGTAAGAAGGCTTTGAGGGATTTTAATAAATGTACGCTTGCCTCCGACCTTTTTATTTTTTCCACTCAGCCGAGATGAGTCAAATGAAAATGTCATCATAACATGCATTCGCATCTACAAGAGTCGTAACGAAAAGCATCACCCTACGATCGATGGCTTTTTTTTCGCAGTAAAATATTAACCCAAAGCCAAGTCGGCGGAGAGGGAATATAACCGAGAAAAGGTGAAGGAACGACGAGAGTTCCACGTTTTAACGAGGCCGATCGCGCCAGCGACAGCGGCGGCACTCAGTAAGCCTTTTTTTTGCCTCGTGTGGCTACACTTTCACACGAGAACTTCCGGTCGCCGATAATTTTCACAGCCAACGACGCTAGACGACACTGGGCTTCCTACACCGCTCGGAATGCTCGCTGCGATTGGGGCCAAAGCTTTTTAGTTACGTCTCGTTCTCTTTTCTTGCTCGTGGCTCTCGCAATTGCAAAGCTTTCACAGAGCCTCCTTCGCTCTCTTGCCAGACGCTTCGGAAACGAAGCGGCCGAGCGATGTACACATGCAATTTAAATCGTTCGCCATCGCTTAACTCACGTTTGATGATAAATCTTCTCGTTCACCGCGTGGTTACGTCGCTAAATTACAATTGCAAATTATCGAAGAAATATTCAAAATCAACCGTATCACAATGAAGACTCATTGTGTGAGAAAAAAAACGTGATCACGCATGTGTAAAGCATAAATCTTTGTTCTCCAGTTGCATCAAAATTACAATTGCAAATTATTGAAATAAAAAAAAAATGAAAAAAAAAACAAAAAAAAAAAATTCGATCACGAAGCAGTGTGATGGAAACGCATTTTCCGGTGATGTACATGAAACCCCGGTATTCTCGCCAGACGCAATTTTTCCACGTTTCTGCACGCCATGAAAAAATAAAAATAAAAATAACGGCAACGAGAAACGCTGTAAACGAGGGTTGTTTGGAAAATGCAGAAAACCAACGGTGGTGGAGCCTGTAGGATGGGGTATATCGTCATCATCACGAGACATTACCCTCGTTCTTCCACGATAGTAAATATCCTCGTAAAATATTACCCCCTCTAGTACGCGTTATAAAAGTTCAATAAGTCCTCACCTTCTCCTATAGCATCAAAGAAATTACGAGTACTCTGAATGCTCGTAGTTTTTCCCACTTCTTCAACGTGTTTTCTACAACAACGTCAACACACGTACGCTTTCGCCGAGGTCTTTTTTTTTATTAATTTTTTTGTTGAAAACCGAAACCACAAAACGTTGGAACTCATTTATTCATTCGTATTTATTAATTTTATATTTTTATTATTTTTTACCCTCCAGCTACGTATTTAAATCGCGCTGAATACTGCATGTCCTATATTTATTTTTATTGTAATATCGGTCGCAGAGATTGTGCGCTGAAACTGTGATACCGCAATGTTGCTGTGTCGAATAGCTCTTTTGATACAAAACGCCCGGTTGGAGGAAAATCTCTTAGCGGGAACCCGTTGTAAATGTCGGCTATCTCGGCTTCATCCCGGCAACCCTTTTGGCGATTCAACTTCGGCTCCCCTTCAACCTCAAACAGTGCGGACCCTCTGGCATCGCGTCCCAGCGATCGTCTCGGTCTCTCCTCCTTCTCTTCTTCGCTGCGCTAAATATTCATGATACGAGACCGCATATCTGGGCCATTGTTCCAGGATGCAGGCTGGAAATACCACGGGTTCTCGTCCTCTCCAATGTTGGCTCTCGTGCACTCGAGCTTTCTAACCATTTCTATCCCACTTGTCCCACACCCTGTCGTCGCTCTGTTGCTATACGTCACGCCATTCGTCGCTCTTTCGATTCTACCGTCTCATACACCGGGCAGCTACTCCCCTCTGTGTATCCACTCGCCTTTTCGGTATCGCTACTCGTGTCTCTATTCGGCGTGATTATACGGAGAGAACGTTCGAGCGAATAATTTCAAATCCCTCGCGGGGACAAGTCCGTCATCGAGGGAAATCGAGGTGTGCGAAGCTCGGGACGCGGCCGTAACGCTTATCAGAGTTGCGTGATTGATTGCATAATGCATCTGTATGGTCGCCGTGAGGTGCGTGATGCCTATGTCCGTTTAGGGTCGACTAACGTTACGGTACTCTCGCAGTAGAACACTAATCATCAGTGGCGAATACATTTCGTCATTTATGAGACAGGCGTAACGAACAACACTCTCGATAAATCTTGCAACGACAGTGAAGCTATTCAACGACTTTACCATAAACAAAGCTTATTTCGCGGGCTTTTGTAGTCACATTTGTGCGCTTTAGTGTTCGAAGCTTACTTCGTATAAAACAGTCATTAAAGAAAAAGAAAAATTATTTCGGAAATGAGGTTGAAAAAAAGAAAAAAAAAATGGAAAAAAATAATTTTACAGAAATTTAAAGACTGAAACTTGACTTTTATTTTTATTGGAAATTGCTGTCTGGAAAAGAATACAAAAAACAAAATATTTTTAAAAATAGCATTTGTAGAATGATAGAATTCAAAATTCTTCTTTAGCAATAAAATGTTGCAGAAATATTTATCAAAAAAAATTGTGGAAGAAGTAATATTTCATGACGTTAATAAAACAGAATTAAGTTTCTCAGAGAAATTGCTATTGTTGTTGCAGCTATAAGATAATGATACGATAAGAGATACTGTTGGCCTCGATAAAAAAAATCCTCGTATCCAATAAGATAGTCTTACAAAAGAATATTACGGTGTAACGTTCTATTTATGGGTAATTAAATAATAGCGCTGCGCGTTAGTCAGACGTGCTGTTGGCTTTGATAGAAAAAATCTTCGTATCCAATAAGATAGTATTACAAAAGAATGTTACCGTTGCAACGTTATATCTATCGGATAATTAAAGAATAGCGCTGCGCGTGAGCCGGACGCGTTATTTACGTTGTGTAATTGAGCTTAAATGTCGTCTGTGTGTCCTGACGTTGAATTTAATTGAAAAACTCGTTCGTGGAACGGATGTAATGGCTTTTCTCAGGAGGAAAGAGAGACGACACTCTTTTCATCAATGGCTGTCGAGAGTAGTGACATAGGTTTTCTAGCATAGCGCAGTACCTTGTGCAAAGAATGAAGTATAGAACGCGCGGTAGAATAGTTGAAATGGCTGCGTCTATAAAGGAGGATGAAAATCTCTTCTCTGCCTTTCGCTTAAAACAGTTCCTTTTCTATCGATCTCTTTCTCTATCCGCGATAGTGGGTAAAAGAACTCGATATCTCCCACGAAACTCGATTCGACAGAGAGAAAGAGAAGTCTGTAGAAAAAAAAAAAGAAAAAACGCGGTGATAAATAACTTTCGTAGGATAACCAAGAAAAGGTTGTTCTTCGGTGTAAATCTCATTGTTCGGGGGGATACACATAAATGTATACGTAGGAGTCGAATATTACTGTCGGACGTTCGGATATAGAAAAAATTAATGTACCATGGATGAAAGGCTACTTTCGAGCGCTTGTAGTACGTGCTTTACAAGATCGTCGAAGCTTTTCTTTTTGCCCCGAAAGTCAGCAATTTCAATTCAATATTTCGTTGAAATTTTTTTCAATAACTCCCTGTACCTGCGAACGAATAAATCTGTAAAAAAAAAAAAAATACGCGCACATGGAATGTGAACGTTTAATAAAAATGTAAACTTTTGGATATAATTTTTCATACGAAATTCTCGTGTCCGCGGAGGGCAATGAAATGCCATGAATAATCTCGTATAAAAGTTGAAGACAAGTCACTGATGACGAATGTTCGGCTCGGATGAGTTTCATAGAAGAATACCCATCTAATAGATGAGGGGTCCTCGGGACAGTTATGATTGCACAAGAGGGCAATTAGTAAGGTCCAACGAGTTTCTCCTCTCCAACGCTGGCGGGGGGATGGAGAAAGAGAGAGTGAGTTTCTTGCTCGTCGACGATATCTTCGGTAGCTTTACCGCATAGTGTGTTCTCCTTCCCCATAGCTACCCTCGAACTTCCGCCGCTATCTAACGCAGCGAAAGCTCCAAACGAGAGAAACTCCCCTTTGATTAATACGTTTTCCACGAGTCTGGAATGTCTCATGATGCTACTGGATTTTCCGCGTCATTTCCGTCGAATTGCAATTCTCGTATTGTGCGACCATCCAATCTTTCACGAAGCTTTTAGTCTCCGTAAATTTAATTCACATTACTGCGTAGCGTTGGCTCTCTATGAAAGGAAAAAAGAAATTTGTCGTTTAACCGGATGTGACTTATTTGTAAATTTCACGCGAATGTGTACGAGACGCGGAGCGGGTGAAAGTGGAGCGAGGACTTGGCGGGGAAGGAAAGTTTGTTGCTGCGGTTGCCGTTGCTACTATGAAAGTAGGTACTTCGACCTGAGTGAGGTGTCACGCGAGGAAAGTAGAAGCCAAGATGTAAACGCGACCAGAAAGCTGGGTGACGTGGCATCTCCTATATACCAGAACGACGACGAGGACGAAGAAGTTGGCGTACACGCCAGCGCTCGCCAGTCGTACTAACGGTATCCAATGCTTACAGTATCTTTCAAATAAGTTCTATAGCCTCTCGGCGTATCTAATGTTATACTATATGTATATGACTGAGAGGATCTAAGCTTTTGAATAATTCGCCACGTTATTCACGTTGACTTTTGTATACGGCAAGCGTGTGCACAAGGTAGAGAGGCTAACCGTATAAACAACATGAGATGAAAAGTTCGTTGAGAGCTGATGTCGTAGTTTCTCTATGGGGTACTTTCTCAAGTACGAGGGAACGCATGAGAAAGGAGATTTCAACTTCGCGAAACCACGGCAAACCCGAGTGGATGTTAACAACCGTGAGAAGACATTTTTCAAAGCTTTAGTAGACAAAAAAAAAACTTCGTTTGTCGCGAACAGTGATTTCCATCGGACTGCAACATTGTATTCTCGAATTTCTCACGAAAATAATATCCAAACGTTTAAGTATTGTTCGATAGGTGATGAAATGAAATTTAAGTAAAAGTCAAACAAAAAATTCCATTAACTATTACGTTATATCACAAATGAATATTTCTCAATACTCTTCCTCGCTGAAATCGGTTCAAAATCGAGTAAAATCATAAGCAAGTTATGGATGTTTTGATTGAAAGAACAACAGTTTCCTTATTGAAAACATGTAGGCGGAAATTGAAAATTTCTAATTAGCTTCCCATCATGCAGAACTTTCACAGAATTCGAATACTTCATAATGGCGTTACGCAAATTAACTTACGATGTTGTACTGGCGGAAGTAAAATGAGTTTGAATATTGAACGTTCGACTCTACATCGCCGTTTTCTTCACTCACCAATGCTGAAGCAGAGTTGACTCCGTCTGTCGAGCGCGGTGGCTAGTCATAGGTCAACGTGATTCGGTGGGGGAGATTGAAAGCGGCGGAGTTTTAGGTACCGTAACGGGGACAGATTGTACAGTGTGAGTAGGAAGCGAGAGCGGCGTGATAGAAAGGAACAAGCCGGAGGGGGTTTGGTCTGACGCTGAGGGCCGACGCCGTAGCGGATCCGCTGTTTGCACAGATAAGAGTAATTAATGTCTCTCGCTTCTGGACGCATATATGTATACTGTACAGCGCCGGCACAGCCTCTCTCCCGTAGAGTTTCGTAGGCGAGAGAGTGAAAGAGAGAAGATGGATGAAAGATAGAGATGGAGTGGGTGAGAGAACCGACGACACATGGCTCATGCCAGCATCGCACCCTCAACACCGAGCACCTTCCGGTTCTATCCTTCCGCACATTGCCGCTGGTGTGTTCCTATGCATGTATTGCCCAAGTGTATCCACACGGTATGCACTCGGTTCTCGTTCTCACGTTCGCGGAAACGTTGCGGCTTGGAGACTCACGGAGACTTCCGGAATTCGGGACAACATCCCGACGGTGAATCTCACGCCGGTAATTCATCTCGTCGTGTTCTCGCGGATGTGTTATTCAACCGCGAAAGCCTCGACGGTATTAAAGAGAACGGCGGTTATATAATTGCTGAAGGGTCGCGTAGAAGTTTAAGACTCCGCGTTGGATACTTCTATGCTATGCTATGCTTGTTGTTTATAGCATCGAACATAGTTACATGTTGATAGATCGATGCGCATCATGATGATGGATTACCCCGTCGCCGCATTTTTAGCTTCCGACTATTCGCCGGGTAAAAGACGGGAATTATCCGCCTCAGCGTGAACAAGTGACTTTCCGTGTTTTGTTGGGATCCGATATTCTGCGAGGCGACTAAAAATTTTTTGCTAAAAATTAGCACCGTGTTTCCGTGCTTCACAGCTTGTATCTTCTTTCAAGTTTTATTCCGATTCAGTCGATACAGATAAAGCTTTTAAAAAGGTAACGGTGTGATTTTCACTTTAAGTAAACAAAAAGTGTACATAACAGAAAAATTGTATTAACAAAAAACAGCGAAATAACAAATAATAATTGGCATATTACAATCGGAAGATTTCCGCACTCAATGACGAACAAATCTCTCGACCATAATATCCGAATAATCATTTGTTATTTCTCTGTTTCTTTGTTAATTAAATTTCTTTATTACACTCTTTCGTCGGTCGAGACTTATTTTTATTTTCGTTACTTACTTTTTTTCTGCTATTATTTTACACTAGTCAAGAATTAGCCGCTAAACTTGTTCACAGGATGCTTTGTGATCGATTTTTAAACAGTGGGTAAGCGATGTTGAAATTCACATTTATCCGCGTTGTATCTCATTTCTACTGAAATTTGAATGGTGATATGTGAACAAAAAGTTTCTTGCTATACCATGACGATGTATCAAGCACCACGACCCATGTGCGGTCTTCCAGGATTGAGAAACACAAATTTTCGGTGGGGTCCCTTCAGCGGAGAGTTGGATGATCGTACCTGAGGAGCACCTGCAGCTTAACGAGGCTGGTGCTCTATTAGGCAATGCAACCCCACATATAGACACGGCAGACCGTACGAGAAAGACGATGCATTCATGCAACGCTTCTCGAAATGTGTTTGACCGTCTGCGGCATGCCTCGGCAAGCCTCGTCGTTGAGGATTAAAGGGCCGTTGCCACGCCACCAGGTCGCGCTACAGCATTAACGAGGACATGGACTTTCTTGAGGTCGGTTCTTCGGGCACCAGCTGCAAAAGAGAAACAGTGAATGAGAGAGAGAGAGAGAGGGAGAGGGAGAGAGAAAAGGCTCGTTAACACCGCCGCTGCGGCACACTTTATGGATCCGCCATGCGTTTTAGCCAGTCACTCGTTTCCTCGCTTTGCACGCTCCTTGCATATATATAAACTCGGTAGGAATCTTCCGAGATAAGCAAAATACATAATGAGTACCCGGTACGATTAATTCACTGGTTTCTTGTTTCTGCATCGTTATTAATTCATTGAATTTCGCTTTCGCAAAATTGACCTGAGCGTATATATAATTGGTAATTAGTCTCGTAGTTCGTGAATTGCGAGAAGCCGAATCGTGTTTTCAAAATAGTTTATGGATCGGGCGACCCACAACACTAGTAGCGTTTCCCGTTTCGTGAGTTTCCACGTAGCAAGAATCTTCTGCGATAAGCGGAATAGGTAATGAATTCCTTGTATCATTAATTCAATGGCTTTTTTTTTTTTGTTTCCGCGTTACCTCGTTCAATTTGCTCCTGTAAAATAGACCCTACTGTATGTATAATTGGCTGGACGTGAATTGCGAGAAAGCGAATGAGAACGAATCGTGTTTTTGAACAGTTTCTGCATTACAGTTTTGTTGCTCGTTACCCGGGTTTCGATGTTTGATCCATTTGCACGAAGCAAAAAATAATCGCGATCAGCGGAAAAGATAGCAGTTCCGATGATTAATTCGGTAAGCGAACATCTCGATAAGTAAGAGTGTAATGTTTTTTTTTTTTGGGTTTTCGCGCTAAAAAAGTGTTTTATTTTTTTTGTAGATAAAGAAAATCGTATTACTAATATCTTGTAATTGTTTGTTGGCTATACTTGTAATTAATTAAGTGTAGCTAAGTGTAATTTTTTTTAAATAAAATAAATTAAAAAAACGGAACCTTAACCCCGTAAATAAGAAAAATGGAACTGTTTCCACACGTTGTTATATTCGGACCTGCGATTTTTTTTACATGATTAGGACACTTGTACGACCAATCGGTCGCATGGGATGTTTGATAAGATCGTTTTTACTGATAAGAAAAAAAATACACGCTTTTTGACCGGTAATCGCTGAATCGATGTACGGATCGTAATAACATTTTCCTTAAACCTGAAAAAACACTATCTTTTTGATAAGAAACAGCTTGATGACGTCAAATTAGGTAGGCCTGCTGTTCGGAAATGAACCGAAGCGCACGTATGATCAGCGTGACGTTTCGTGAATAATTACGAACCGAATTACTAAAATATCTTGATAGTAATGTAAATCTGTGACATCGCTCGCGCCTCTTGCGCTCTCTCGGGATCTATATCTATTATTATAGCAGAGATTCAAACTCACGCTTGGTGTATACTCTACCGTCGACTGATTTACCGCTCGAAATCCTCTCCCCTGTCGCCCCTCGTCGTCCGTGTGGAAATTAATTAAGCAATTCATTAGCCCCCTCCGGCGGGCGTGCGTAACGAGCCGAGAAGAATAACGGTCGAAAAAATCCCGCAGTGGTTTTCTCTCGCATGGGTGAAATAAAAAAAAAAAATTAGCCAAAGGTCCGACGCATATTTCACCGAACTCGCTTCGTTTCCGTTGAACACTCGACTAAACTTGTTACAATGTTTGTAGATCATCGTTCTCGTAATGAGATCGTTGTGCGCGAATTATGTACGCCAGACGGGTGCATTGCCACTTTCGGAATATCCGATAACAGACGCATTGGCCTGTAAAGAGAGGGTTGAGAAATTCGACTCACATCCACCAGAGCATTTCGGTCGAGCGAACGAATCCACGAAACTCTCTCCCGCCCCCTTTCCCCCTTTCCGTACACTTATCACCTACTGTGGTAATGCGATTCGTCGGAAATGTATACCAGATAGTACGTAGAGTTGCCACGAGAGAAACGGGGAATCAGATAGCAAAGGTCGTCGCTAACTTTGCGAAGCAATGTAACAGTCATACAGAGATCCCTAACGGTGAGAAGTTGATAGCGAGGATATAAGTAGCTATGGGAATGAGTTTCGCAATTTCGCGATAGAAATGCCTCTGCCGCCCAGTTGTGGTGACGAGGGACTGTTTGATTGCGATTTCAAAGCATTCCTCCCCTACCAACGTCGTTACCAATTGTGAGAATAGGAAAGACAATTTACGATAGCAAGAGCTCCAGTGGGGCGAAAAAGGATAAGAAATAATACATTTTTATTTGTTGTTCGATCAGTTTGTCGAACACCTTGTGAAAAAGTTACGATATTTTCGTTTTTCCGTTGAGAAAATATAATGGTTTGCGGACGTTTGGCGCATGAAGGTGGTGGCCGCGAGGTACTGCATCGAAATTTGGGTCACGTAACGCGCCCGGCAGCGACGCGAATGCGGACCGTAATCGCGTGGACCTTTTCCGCGTTTCTGGCTTACAAGACCGCAAAGACGCATACCCGTCGCCACACCCGGAACATTCACCCCCCCCCCCCTCCCCCTCCCATCGCCGGTACGGAAAATCCACTCCCAGGGCTTTCGCACTAATGTAAATAGCGTATATACAAGAGGGATAGTAATGTTACTGCCCGATATACACTGTATATTGCGCAAACCTTGATCCCCAAGCCATTCTCAACCCGACCATTCACTCCCACTAGTTATCTCGAGATTATCATTACATATTTGAAAGAACCTTGCATAATCATCAATAATATCTCGTGGTAACACCGAGTGACTTCTCTCGTTCGATTTAGGAAAAATCGTCAGTTTCCGCGTGAAGCATCTCATGGAGAAAATGCGTTGGGCTTATGGCAAAGTATCGTATTGGTCAGAACGTTTTTTAACCCTTTATATGGCCTCCGAGAACAGGTTTTCCTACCCTATTTACAGTTAATTCACAGATAAATTCCGAGTAACGTTTTAGCATAATTTTGGTGAAAAAAATAGTTGTTAGGTAGAAATTCGAGTTCCCGCTGTGTGTTAAGAGGCTATAATTTTTCTGAAACAGTTCTTTTTAATTTCTGCCGCTGCTAATCATTCTTTTGCAAAAATATTGTAATTTGCTAAAAAATTTACTTTAAACGAACTATTGTTTTAAATAAAATTGTGAATATATTGGTTAAATATTATTTGCTTAAAAACAAAAGTCCTGAAAAACTCCACATTTTTTTCTTGGATATCGGAAATTCCGGTGGTAAAAAGATTCTTTTAGGATTGTCGGGAAGTCGCCTGTAAAGTTTCATCAATGTTAAATTGTTCTCCGAGTTCTGCCCTTAAAAGAGTTAACAGAGACAAAATCGAAGGTAAAATTCCATATTATCTGAAACGATTTAAATTTCCTTCGCTCTTGTCGCTGGAGAACTCGTTAATAATGTAAATTATAATGTATTTATTATTTGAGGATACATACGTTAATTCTACTCGTCAATCGCTTATCTCGACTTTCCCGTTGAATATTCCTACAGATTTTGCATGTATAAAGACTCGACTTGTCTTTCGGCCGCGGAGATAATTCAAGGCGCTTAAGTGAAAGGAACCCTAATGCATCACGATTCAAGTATACGAATCCATTGTATAATTTATAATAATACTTCGATTTTTTTTTTCTGGGATTTTTCGTTCTTACATTTTCTTTATCATTTACGATATGCAAGAAATTCGGCACAGCCGCGATCTCTATTGACGTTATTCGGGCTTTACAACGTACCGCGAAGTGAAATATACGTCGCAGAAACTGTGGGTGGATGGAGATATGGTCTATGATATGTATACGCGTCACGTTTGTAACAGCGATACCGAAGTTATGACATCAGCCGACGTTGGAACAGAGAGCGAAAACGGCGACGACGACGGGCGTGTGCGTCTACGTGACCGTGTGGCGTATCGCGACGATATTGAAAATAATCCAAGCGGCTCCTTTGCATTCAGACATCGAACCGTTCTTTCTTTCCCAGGGGGAAAAAAGGACGTAGGCAGCACAAGACAGGAAAATATATAGAAAATAATAAAGAAAAGCAGAATAGCTTGCGACCCGAATGCGCATGAATATCTGGATATCTGGATTTTTGCATTCAACTCATCCCGCGCAACTCTCCTCTGGATTCACGACGAAATAAGCTCATTCTCATTTTCCGTAACTAAAATGCATATCGAAACTTCAAACTTTTATTCGACGAGAGTCACAATACTTCGGCGTACTTTGGGATCTTTTGAATTTACAATTTAACGAACGAATATCGAAGGAATCTTTGGTGTTCGCATCACCGGAAAACTCTTGGTAATCTTGGAGTATAAGAGCTTACGGGTGCGACGACGAAGAAATATTTCTCGGAACTCACGAGCGGTTCAGCCGCCAAATCGTTAAAGACTCTGCTCTAGCAGCGTTTATTAGCATAAATCTATTGTAAAGTTAAGTCTCAGAACGCAACGGTAACTTGGATGCGCCGCTGCCGTTGATGCTGTGGGCGTAGTAACGAAGTAAACGCGCTTCTTGCCGGCAAACTTTCCGCGCGCTGCGCGGCGAAGCACGACGTTGTGTGTATATGTGCTATACGCCCGCGGTACGGCTGCAGAGCCGAGAAAGGGAAGTTTTTATCGACGTTCGCGAGCCGAGGAGTCACGGAAATCTTAGCGAATTCTCTGAGGTGTTGTCGACATTGCTGTGGGAATGAGGAAAGATTGAGAAGAACTCCAGTTAAACGAAGAAGATAAAAGTATAGAATTTTGTTTCGTTTATATGATTAATTTCTTTGCTCGTTTTTTTTTTTTTTTTTTTTTTTTTTTTTCATTCTTTTGCAAACAATCCGACGTGTTGTCGGTGGGCGAAACAGAGCGATAACGTTCGATTATTCGGCTGTACGTTACGGTAAACGCAATTTCGGCTTCGACTCGAAGTATAAATGAAACGATCGACGATATATCTGAATCCAATGAGATTCTTTCTTTTCAATCGAAGACTATCAACAGTTTAGTCATTAGAGAGCATCTCGGTGACTGCAAGTAAAAAAGTGTAATTTTTTCGAATAGACAAAATTCAAAAAATAATATTAATAAAATGGAACTCCTTCCACATGATCTCATAGTCGTATCTGACATTTTTTTCACATGATTAGGACATCGGGACGAATAATCATGAAAATCATGGAATTTACGCTTTTCGATCTGAAATTGCCAAAATCAGCGCCTTAAAAAAACATAGTGCGGTATCTCGATAATTATTGGTATGAAGTGAAATACAATAACCAGTGTATAACATGCAATAGCAAAACCACGATAGTTGGAAAATCGACGATTCATGAACGCGCAGTTTCTGGAGAGGCTCTCGAATTCGTAATTGGAACAGTGTGGAAGGTACCGGACGTGAATCAGGATATCCGGTCGTGTTATAGCGGTTCTGTGGGTGTAGACCACAGAATTCGTAGCTTCTCTCGTTCGTTCGTTCGTGCCGCAAGATCGCACGAGCTCCGTCAAAGTTTGGGAATTGCGTCGAACCGGTAAGAGCGTTTCTCTTCGTCGTCGTCGTCGTTTCACGACGGGAAAGTCCACAAACTTAACCTGCACGCACAGCTTCCCCCCCGTTCTCTTTCGCGTCCTCGTTTCTTCGTCGCACCGAACGGGAAGTGCATATTCAACGCTCGGGCAACTTTGCCTTTACCACCGCCACTTTCTCCTTGTGCGAAGTTAACTACGAAATCCGTTGACACTGAATTATATACCATGAATAGTTGACGAGAACTAACGAAGAGAAGGAGGGTTTTCCTTTTCTCGATTTGAATCTCTACGGGGGTTGGAACGGAGGATGAGACGTTCAGAACTTTGGATAAGAACCTATTTACTGATTAAACCTCGAATGCCTCTTGAGACTTCTCACCGTTTTCCCGGAAATGTGTTTACTCACTGAATGATACAAATACATACATTCACGTGTCGTGTAATAGATTAAATTAAAATGTATCAATTTCAAAGAAGCGCTGACCTTTGAAAAATCGTTCTTCAAGAACCACTCATAATTGTATTTCTCCGAATAATTTATCAGGCAACGAATTCTTTTCGTTGTCGCGATGTATAAGCGACAATAAATCTTATTTATTCAATTACCATTCACATATAATCATATAATGTACGGATGTTACTACTGAAGATAAAAAATCTTAATTGAATAATATAAATGAAAAAAAAAATATATACATATGCGATTGTTTTCAGGCAGAGCGTTAACTCTCTGAAAAATAACCACCGTGTACTCGGTCTGTCGTGTAGGTGATAAAAAAAACAAGCAATAAACAACAAAAAAAAACGAAAAAATGTATATACATAGCATAAAATACAGTGCGCACAGTGGAACGAGAGATTTTTAACGATGTGCCAGAGGCAGTGGACGTGTGACAAGTGTCGGCTAGGTGCCGGGGTATGCAAACGACCGTAAGTGCCTGTATTTTTGTCGAAAGGGAAACGACAAACAGGGATCTGTGACGAGGTAGGAGAATGGCCAGTGGTACCGTAGGCCAGTAGGATAGGGGGAGAGAGTGCAAGAGAGTGAGAGCCGCTCTCACGTATGCAGACTGTTGAAAAGAGCGACAGTAGAGAAGTAGTAGCTGACCGCTGCTCTTCGGTTGGCAAACTGCGAAGAGTACCAGTTCTGCAAGTGACTGTGGGAGTAACAAGAGACAGAGAGAAGCACGGAGGCCGGGGTGCTTGGGTTCATAAAGCAGCTTTATCTGGATCGCCCTCGGAGTTACGGGCTGAAAGTACGGGCTATTAACTCGCAAAGCGGTACGGCACGAGGGTTGGAATATAAGGGAGTATGCGAGAGACACGGAGAGAGCTGTCTCTTCCTCTCTCGCTGAGAGCGAGAGGGCGAGAGAGTGCGCGAGGGTGAAGGGGTAGTTGGCGAGGCTCGACAACCCCCTGAGAAATGTTTATGTTGTTACCGGTCTATTAGCGCATCCGCGCGCACTAATCTATTCTATACTGTAATATATACCATATTACACACTGTATATCCATTGACCATTACAATATATCCGGTAATAACAGTTCCGATAAAATCGATTTTATTTTCGAGTCGTTGCGCTTGCGGGACGGTAATAATATGATTTGGCTGCTTGGCACAGAGATTCGATCAACCAAATTTTAAAATTGGCTACTATAACGGCGATTCAATCCGATCGTCTGACTTTGATGATATCTGATAATAAAAATTCGATTTAATTGGCATACCGTATTAAGAATGTTTTTCAACATTTTTTTTTACTATTCTGCGGAATACCGTTTAATTTTGATCCAACGGAAGATTTAATGTTTCACGTTCCAAAAACGCCGCCGCTGATCTCTGCAGCCTGTAGATCCTTCCTACGATCGGCTGTGAATTTAGAATCGAGAAATAATAGACTATCCACGTCGCCGTGACTGTATCACGAACGAAAAGCTCTTGCCAATAGGTTTAACTTTCCGCATTGCCTACCAGAACTTTGAGTGTTACTTCCCCACAGGGGGCAAGTTCGATAAAATGAAAGTGTATATAAATAGAAGAGATCTTCGAATCCACCAACAGTCGTCGGACGGTGTGGTCCGGTGAATAATGCAACTTTTCTCAGCGTCCCGGGACTTGTACCTATATCCTTGGAAGAGTATTCTCTACCGGCAGTACTGTGTTCCAAACTGCACATTCCTCCTTCCCATTCTCTGGTTATTTGCCCCATCGTTTTCTCTCTCGAAACTATCGTACCGCGTCATTCGCTTACCGAACTGTCTAAATTATTCAATTTTTCGCCTTACAATAGAACTCGGAGAAAAGCCGATTCTTTCTCATAATAGAGGTATCCAATAATGCACGGGAAGGCTTGTTGGCGTAACAGTAAACTTGGATGTAGTCCAATAGTTTTTGCATTATCGTCAATCAACAACTAGCAATATCTCGTTCAGGTGAACAACAAGGAGATTTCACTCTCAGCTACTCGACGATTTGCGGCGTGTGTATGCGCATCATCCAACGAGTAAACTCGGAGCTCGCAAGTTTACTTCAAATTGAGTTTGCATCCGATAACAGTGAGGTTGGATGGATAAAAAGGGGAAAGAGGAGATGCGGGGAAGGGAGTGACTTGGGTACTAGCAGGGTGCGGCCCGGTAGTTCAAAATCCACTTTTCCGCAAGCAAGTTTATCGTGCAGGATCGCTTGTGCTGTTACTACTACTACTACTACTGCTGCTACTGCTACTGCTACTTGGGAAAATACTCACCGTGGCATCCACAACCTTTCGCCTCTGCCCTCTTTCTCTAGCGTATCCCGAGCTCTTGCTTCCTTCGCCTACTCTTTTCTCCTCAATCATTCCCCCAACTACCCGCGGCTGTTCACTTTGTCGGTTGTTGTACGAAGCTATCTCTCGTTGCGAGAGCTTTTTACTTGTCGTTATAACACAAAACAGCTGCTGTCTGCGATACTTTCCGATTGGGAGGCGTGATCCGTGTTCGCCAGCAGCGTCACGATTACCGCAAGTGCAAATACGGTAACTTAAATAATTCGAGTCAATTGACGATCGACTACAGCCATTAAACGCCATACTGTTATTTCAGTCACTGTATACATATTTTGAAAAAACTTATTATCCTCAACATTTTATCGAACAATTTATTTTAGTCTATACAAATTCTTTTGTTGTTTCACGTCGGAATTTTCTACGTTCCCAAGCGCTTGAACATCTTTCAACCCGCGGGTCTACTCGAGTACGTCGAAGATCGAAATTCATAGGTTCGCGATTGGGAACGCACCGGTGTGTGGGCCGCTCTGCGTGTATTTTTTTTTTTTATTTCATTTTATTTTATTTATTTTTTTTTCGAAATTGGCCAGTGCGGGAGATCAGAGGGAAACCATTATATATCGCGAGATTCTTCCACCCTTCTCGTGGCCGTTGGTCGAATCGACTGATGGGACGACCGAGCGGATTTAACCGACCCTTCGTCGCAATAAATCTCTCGCACCGTGACAAGAGACGGCCCAAACGAGCCGAAGACCCGGAGGGATAGTGTATACGTGGACGTTGGAGCTTTATTCGCTACCCCCTGCCGCCCCCTATTTTTTGTTGTTCGTATTCTCTCGGTCCGTTCTCGATCTCGCAATTATTTTTTACGCACCAACTTTCACGGCATACATAGACGTCTCTAACTTGGGCCGCTTTTACGGAGTCGCACGATCATTCAACGTCTCGAGCAAAACGAAGGATTGTTAGTCAGTTTCATCGTCCGGTGAAGATGCGAACGGAGATTTGTGTGGAAAAGATAATGGTCCGGTGCAGATAGGATATAACGTCTCGACGATAAAACTTTTTGTCAGCGAACTATGAAGAATGAAGACAATTTGTAAGCCTCGGATATTTGCCTCGGTATTGATATTTGCGAAGCAAAAGGCAATATTAACTAGAATTTTTTTTTTTTTTTTTTTTTACATGAATGATTGGATAGAATTACATGACGGTTTTAAATTGGATTATCCAATAAATAACTTCGTTTAAATTTTAAAAATTGTAAAAATTAAGGATTTGTATGATACCGATATCGTGAATAACTGAAAATATTTAATACGATTCTGTTGTACGAATTCACTTTCTTAACGATGCGGACTCAGTATTTTCGGATCTGCGGTAATCGTAACTCCATACATCCGACAGAGATCGGCCGTCGAGCTGTTGTTAAGTACAGCGCCTTCTATATTGAAGAAAAAGGTCGTGAGTAAAACGAAGAAACATGAGAAAGTCAGGCGGAAAGTCAGTAGAACAAAACTAGGAAGGTCGCGTTCGCTCGACGATCAAACTTTTAATTAGAGAACGGATTTACTCCCCATCTCTCAATTATATCTCGATTCCTAACAAGAGAAGAGAGAGCTGTACCCCGGTGAGATTGGAAGTATGAGGCGGGGGCGACACAAGACAGCAGAAAGGAAAGCGGACGAGAAAGACAGAGATCGAGGAAGAGAGAGAGTAGAGATAAAATTGTGGTGGGGTAGAAGGAGCGCAGTGAAGGGTGACATTGGTAGTGCTTGCAAGTCGTGGGATGCGGAGAGAAAACGACCGATCTTGAAATCTTTCAATTACATCTCGTGCTCCGCGAAGCAACGAGAGCGCGCAATCCAACCGACTCCGCCATATCGTTCATTGGGGACTTGTATAGCTTCTTATATACCTACTATATATACCGATGCAGCTTTCGTCTGTTAACTGCGAGGCTATGAGAGCCGTTCCTCTGCTGCCGCGACGAAAAAGAAAATCGGATCTCACGCCAAACCTAACTGCACCGGAACGAGAAAAAAAAAGACGATTAAAGAAACGAAACCACAAAAAAAAAACGGGGAAAGTTTGCTCACGATTCGATCAAAAGTGACCGCGTCTTGTCGACAAATAAATGATCTCGATGCGCTCGAAGAACTAGACACTCGTGGCGAATAACAAGTTTATTGCCACTCGACTCGATGCTGTGTACATAATCTCAATTTTTCATCGTAAATTCGGATGATAGATTTGATAATAGCATTAAGTCGCCTCTCGTGGCAACGGTGAGAGGGTAGAACAGCCTTCAGAATTGTGCTTCTGGTCCGATTATGTCGTTGCGGAACGATTGTGTGACGATCGTTATTGCCTCGTATGATGTAATGAACACAGCTCTTGGAAGAGTTGTCATCACGAATTGCTTACTCGATGCCAAATCGAGTCAGAGTCAGAGGCCGCGGCGACCTAGTCAAAGGAAAGGGGAGGAGGGTTTTCAAGGGAAAATAAAAACAAACGAACAAAATCGAAACAGGAGTTTTCAATATTTTCGTTAACGAAAAAAAAAAAAAAAAAAAAAAAAAACGAAAACATTAGATATATCGGTAACGACACTGATAGCCAAACACTGCGTAAGTCGCTACAGACAAAGAGTAACCAGTCAATTTTACACGGAAATAGAAAGAAAAGGGAAACTATTGTCATATAAGTAATATATCAGAGCAACAATAAACGCCGAGAGTAAAAAAATAGTGAAATAGCAAGTAATTATTCGCCTATTATAATCGGGAGATATATTCGCTATTGATTGTTATACTTCACTCTTTTGATAATACAATTTCTTCGTTATAATAATAATCGACTACTAAATAATCAATAACTCATTGTGGTAACAAGTAGTCAGGAGTTAAAAAGAAGTTCCCGTTTGCCGGAGAGGAGATGTTCCACATAGACCGCTAGAATAAGTAGTCTCGATCAGCATTGGTCAGCCACAGGGGAAAAAATAGACTGACGCACAACTGACTGGAACTTACGGACTGACTGATTCTTATGCACCATTATCTTCAACAAAATCGAAGTCCAAAATTAAAAAAAATTATCATTAATGGTAACAAGTCAACACACATTCACTTGTCGCTACTTGCAAGTAGTACGATCGGTTTCGGTCAGACGTATTCCCATCATTCTCTCGCCCGCTTCATTCAGCACCTATAGTCAAAGCAAATACAATTTCATGGGTCTCATCGAGAAAACGAGTGGCGAGACATGTGGTAGTTGGACACTTAATGAAAAAAAAAAAATTTCAACAGCCTCCCGTCCGAATCAAGTCACATCGTTCACTGAATCATGACGTGTGTTGTGCGCTCATCGCTTTGAAACACTATCAACGTTTAGGGAGGGGGGAGGGGTTTCATTGTGTTTAGGTTGCATACATTGCAACGATAGAAGGGGGGAGCTGCCCATTGTGCACCATTAGCGTACGAGAGCGAGAGAAGCGGGAGACACACCGTCGTTTCGTCCCTTGTCTACGACGTCTCGTTCGCTCTCGTTTTGTTCGCTTCTGCACCCTCGTCCTGCAACCAGCACGTCGCACTCGCGCGACGACTATTGCATCGATGCATCCCAATGGAAATATCGTGCGAAGCCTCGAGGCTTCCTCGAATAACAATTATTGCATCCTTGTTCGCTCCGTCCGAAACGCGCTTTCGGCGTAGCGACTGTTAGTCACTCAGCGATCTCACTGTTTCTCTATGATTCCCTCGTATCACATACCAGTCGCATTTATTACTTGTCATAGTGAAGGTTCTCTGGGCAATTAAATTTTTTACTTGTAATTCAAATAATCCGACATTAATTAGCCTCTAATTAACCATTCAACTACCATTTGGCAAATAACGACTGATGATAACAGGTTTTTCCCATCTGGCGGTTTTGCGTAAACTTCTGTTTGAAAATTTACATTTTTTTCATTATTATTGAGAAAAATAAGAGATATATTATCTTTTTACTTGCAAACTGTAAGGGGAGAGTATATACAACTGATCCCAACGAAATCTTTCTTCGTGACACGACGCCGGATGAGAAGCACATCCGCATATTGTTCTCTCGCGTAGAATGACGAGGAGAATTTAATCAAGAGGGTCGACGCCCGGTAACAGCACGTCGGCGGAGAGAACGAATTGACGCGGTGCCGCCGTTGGTGTTTATGCCGTCCTGGATATTTATGTATCGCGAACGGGTTGCCCGCACTCCGACATGGGAGAGTCGGGCTATGCAACGCCCGGTATGCAGGCCGTACATGAGGCGCTCAAACTGCAATACACCGTGGATATACGGCACAACGGTGCGCGGGCGATATTCTCCACCCACGAGTTCTCGTAATCACGATACAGGTAGAGTATACGCCGCCTTGCGCCACTAATAATACGCCAAGGTACAGCTGGAACGTTGGCCTCGTGGCCTACGGGATCTTAGATCCTCGGATTTACGGTTATACCACCGGTTGAACCGGAGCTTTACGCGCGTGCATCCCTTCGTCCTCGGGTTTTAAGATCATGTGACACGCGACTACATTGTCGTATTTCCTTACTTCGAAAATTTGTAGCTCTGCGCCCCGTTGCATACACAGTTAAATTTTGTCACATGTTAAACAGATTATCATCCTGCGCTTTGTTATTATGCTAAATTCAAGCGTTCAAACGTTCGAAACTAAACTTATATATTTAATATTGATCGCCGAGTTTGAAATAGTGTTTTAAACATTTTTAGTGAGAGACATTTTTATTTTTATTAACTTACGAAGAAAATACTGTGCCCCACAATATTAGTCTTAACTATTTAGCGATCATCGGAGCGCTCGTAATTTGCTCGCTATTAATTATCCATTATGTAAAAAAAATCGTCAAGTATATCAAGCAATTGAGATGGAATACTTTTCGACAAATAGCCGAAAATAAC
Source organism: Buathra laborator (assembly GCA_934046635.1). NCBI lineage: Eukaryota > Metazoa > Arthropoda > Insecta > Hymenoptera > Ichneumonidae > Buathra > Buathra laborator. Next base: position 19,497,550 of record OW203892.1, read on the forward strand.
AACTAAGTGGGAAGCTATCTCCTTAATCACCGTTAAAGCGTTAACTTTGGTGTATATATCATGTATATGAATGCCCGGGATACCTAATAGCTTTATCAGAATCACGAGGAAACGGAATTGGGAGCGGTTGCCAATGTGTATTAATTACATATCCGGTCGTTTAATAATCTCCGTATGATTGATCATTCGTCACAGGTGCGGCTTCCACACCTGTGTCTAGCAGAGGGTCTCAGACGATCGGGATTTATCGTAACGACCAAGTTGTGCGTCCGCGTGTTTATCCCTTTGTGAGTTACCTTCGTGACACGCTATCCAGTATATTAGTACACACCGTCCACCGTCCGGCTCTTCCGGAAACACGTGTATACACACAGTAGATCCAAGAGAGATATTCTAAGCTCTCGCGTGAGGTCGTAAGCAGCTCACCTTACAAGGCAAGTCGCGAACGGGGGCGTACGTGTATTTAGACTCTCCCCTTGGTGTGGTGCTAAATACACGTAAGGCGAACACGACAATTACACACGTAATAACAGCGTAGACGAGGCGTGTTAAAAGAAAATTTTTAAAGCCGGTAGGGCGTGCCGGGAAACCCCGCTAAGAGTAGGTATACTATAGGTGCCGCTGACGGAACAAGGCTATCGTGAAAGCTTTATATTCCCCATACAATATCTTTGCCGACACCCTCCTCCACGGCTTTCCTGAGCTCGAGACTCTTACTCGTTCGAGCTCTCGCACAATCACGTACCTCCTTAGAGTTTCATTTTTATTTTACACGATCAATCGAGAACGCCCATCCCCTCGCGAGACGGGCACACCTGGTGCACAACACTCATCGACTTTTCGATTCATTGAAACATTTATATATGGAAATTTCCGATCGAAAAAATTGAACGATTATTAGAAGATTCCGATGTTACTCGATGTTTTACTGACTTATTATTGGACGATGTTGTAGATTATACTTTATGTTTTTTTTTTTTTTTTTTTTTTTCGATCTGTAAGGCGTTATATAGACTTCAAGATTTTTCGATGCAAATTTGATGCACGTCACCTGTCCGTATTCACACCGAGACGTGCTCAACGTAATTCTTTTTTATTCGTTATAGCTATTTCCACGCATTACCAGACAATAATTTTGTTGACTCGTGAATTATGGATGAGACGAGCGAAGAGAGAACTGGGGTGTGTCCTGCGGGGGAATCCCGCGTCAGAACCGTGATCGAGACTACGGTACGCGGAATGTTTTTCAACGAGAGGGAAAACTCGACGAGACGAATAGAGAGAAGAGGTCCTTCGGTCCCCCAACATCGGGAGACGAATTGTCCTGACGAAAAGGTACTCAGCTCTATCGCACTTTCGCTTGTATCTTCGCTCACGTCGCACCTTCGTCCGTTCCGAGAGAATGAGAAAAGAAAAAAAAAAAAAAAAAGAAGAAGCACTCGATAACTTACGCGCAAACTGATGTCCAACGAAATTAGTTTCTCATCCGCGGAGATTGGCGGAAAGGTATGGAAATGAGATCTCGTCAGCGATTCAACCCGATGGGCCACGTCCGAGCTTCGGACTAATCTTTATCCCGTAGAACCTCGAAGAATACGAATACTTCCAATCCCCATTTAATATTCCATACGTGTTTGACATATTCGATTCAATTTATTCGCGGCATAGACGGAGGAACGGGGGCTTCAAGACTTCAGTTAAAAAATAGGGAGACAGAACGAAGCATGAACGCCTCGCGAAATGAGGGTGTAAATGGTTACTCTCATTCCAAGGAGCTTTTTTTTACAATAGCGAAGTCTGCACGAGCCGTTAAGTCTGGAAAAAAAAAAAAAAATTCTCGGCATCTGTGGAATTGTCGATTCCCGCTTCGATGAATAAAGAAAAAGCTTCGTGAAAATCGTAGACCCGCGTGAATACTTATCCACGCCGTTTCGTGAGAATCGCCGGATTTGAATTCAAAGAGATCGATTTATCAGCGTAAAAGCTCTCGTGTTCTCTCTTGTTCGCCGGGCCTCTGCGCGAAACATCGCGGGACTATGTCGTGCAGAATTGCGTGAATGTCGTTGAAGCCCCGATAAAGAGCGAAGGGTAAAACTCGTTGGAAACCCTTATTAATACTGCATGCCTACGACCTTTTCGTCCCGATATTCTCGCTGCTGCCTATCGCACGTAACCCAACCGAGGAGATCGAACGATCGTCGTGTGTTCACCGAAATTCTAACTGCCCTGACTATTCCGCTCCATTTTTATGTTTTTTTTTTTTTTTTTTTCGCTTCTACACGGTAAACGCAGTAATAAAATGAAAAGGTTTTGGTCGAACCGTTTCGGGGCGATATTAATATCGCGATTAAGGGATTCCCCGACAAAACGTGAGAATCGTTTTGCCGATCGGACGGAGATCAGAGTAGGGAGACGCCAGCCTCGGAGAATCTCTTCGCATTGGAAAGTCATTTCGCGGCGATACGAGAGACATTGAATATAGTCGAGTACTTTGAGAATTCTGGCGCAACGTGAACAAGCTTCGAGGTTTCGAACACATGCTGACAGCATCGATATCTTTGGATAATCGAGATACCAGGATAGGGCGGTCTACCGTTTCTCTATGGATAGTAGGCTCTGGAGGCGTCGAAGGTTGTCGGAATATTCTCTGTCGCTTGAAGGTTCTATACATAGAGGAAGAGAGTTGGTTCCAGGTATAGTTGGGGCTAAAGTGGATGGAGAGGAAGACCTTGCGTCGCCCGCTTCGGTAACGCCACAGGAACATAACGAGATTTTAGGGTGAACACCGGTGCTTCGATCCCTTCCGATACGCCTGGGGCTTCCAATCGCGGCTTGTTCTCACGCTCCTCCTCCCTCTCTCCCTCCCTTCCTCCCTCTACTCTCGCTTCTCTTTACTCTAGTAACGGTCGTATACCCACGTAGCTTCGTTGTAATATACCTATAGTCATTGCGGAAACGAGAAGTGATCTATTCCGGTAAACCCCATCTCCAAAATTTATTACCCCGTTGTACAACCTTCTGTACACATGGTAACTGTGCAGGAGAAACGAGAGAACGCCGCGCACTATCTCCATTTGGGGTGTACCTTACTGTTTATGTTGGTATGTACACTAACTATATTCCTGGAGACGAAGCCAATGAATCAGCCTGACACTCAATTTACTTGACGCTCTATCGTGCCTTCGGGAGCTCGCGACGCGAAGATTTGAAAGCGTGTTATTCTGCATCATATTCGAAATTATTGCTGAATCTATTTATGTCAGTATTCGAATGATATTCACGGATGCTGCATACGATTGGAGGAAGACCTTCGTATACTTCTTCGTATTTAAGGGATGATTGGTGCATTTGTAGGGCTTAACTTCTTATTTAATTCAATTTAAATGTAATTATTTTCTTTTTATTGGTACAAAAAAATGTTAAGTTGCCAATGTCATGTTGTGTGCACTACTGTCGTGTTTATTGTCGTAAAATAAAATTGACTTTAAAACAGTTGCAAGTGTATCTTCCATGTCAAGCGTTTCTCCGCAAATTCAACACGAGTCCAATGAATTCAAATGAGAACGTAACATGACTTATCCAAACTTCTACTGTAGCATACAAAACTTTAATCCTGTATATACACGATATATGCATATACGTATACAAGTAGATTAGTTGTCGGGGTGATACACAATTATTGTTCCGCGTTGCCTCGGTTCGGTCCTTAATTCGACGGTGGGATTTTGGTATCTCGCATTAGTGACGTTATCGCAACTGGTTTGAACAGCGTTACCCGCGAAGTTTAACGGAGAATTCTACGAAATCGCGGCGAAACACTTCGAAGAGATGAGTCTCGGTTTGTTCCTTGTAAATGTCCTTCGTGCTCTCCTTTTCCATCGCAGACTCCGGCAGAGCTTTCTCCGCGCGTTCTCTATCCTCGGATTCGTCAACGAGAGGCACGATAGCCGCTTCCGTTGCTGTCGTAGAACTCGCGCGGACGTTGGATTTACCAAGAGAGTCCGAGAGAGAGAGTACTCCACGGAAATAACGAGCTTTCCGAACACGCGAATCCAGGCGAACGAAGCAACGATGGGGTTATAGCTATTCCGCCACGTAGAGTCACGATAAGCTCCTTCCTCAACCGCGGCCGGGAGAGCTAGTAATCGCGGATGGGAGAGCGCGCTTGCAATTGTACTTACAACACAGCTTCGGGACTCCGCGCGACCGGAACGAATACGTGGATACAGAGGATAGAGAGTACCGCGACTTGAGAAGCCGTAGAAGGTGCGGAGACGGCGGAGTTGGAAAACGAGAGACGAACCAAGAGGGTGGAATACCGTTGAGGGTACGTGACCTATGAAATCCTGACGAATGATTGTGTCCGTTGTTCCCTTTCTCTATTCGCGGAAAAGCCAAACGAATACGTTATCCAAGGTGCGCTTTTGCGGGCTTTTTGTACATTCCGTTGTTACTATTCGAGATAAACTTCCTTCTAATATCTCATCTCGTATAAAAATTCATCCGGCTACTCTCTCATCCTTTACTCGACGGGATGAACGAAGTGTCGCGGATATAAACAATTTTCGTAGAACGGATGCTACACTCTCGAGAGCCGAGAAACTGTACGGTAAATGTGTCAGACACACTGACTGATCCTTATGGGAATGAACTCTGATCCTTGCGAGAAATAACTTGATATCTTCTCTCGGATTAAATTGAACGTAGCATCAAGTGCAGGAGAGGAGTAGCGGTGGATGAACTACGGGAAGTTTAAAGGGTCTGTCAGGGTCGTGTGCAAAAATTTCGACCGCACGTGCCCGAGAGGAGACAGAACGGTGCATGAGTGTGTCGAAGTACGTGAGTCTGCCTCCAATATACGGGAAACTACGAAAAGGGGAGACGGGAGCGAGGTATATGAAAGGAAATTTGAGGCTAACCGAGGAAAGCCCTTTGGAGTAACCACCACGTACGAAGATAACGCGGCATGTTACTTTCGGTGCTCTCCTTGCCTTGCTTCCGCGCTCCGATCTATCCCGACCTTACGAAAATCTATATACATATATATATATATATGTATATTGTAGCGCACGGAATACCGACTTCCACGCTCGGAAATTCAGCTATAAAACGAAGAGCCGTCACCGTAAAACCTGATGCCAATAATTCGATCGTGCCTACGGTGTTACAGTCTGTCGTGAGAAAAGAAGACGGGCTAATGCGGGAGGGAATCGAAAGACGGAAAAGGAAAAGCCGGGAAAGTGAGAGAGAATGTACTGATCGCGACGATCGCTCAACCACTAGGAAATCGGTGATCGCGATTCAGCCGCGACTTATTGACGTTTCGGTTGGTGCTGTCGTTTGTACCGCGGTGCGCGGCGTGTGTACAGAGCATAAAATATTTATGCTCTACGACAGTCTCGTTTCGTAGTATTTTTTTTTTTTTTTTTTTTTTTTTCTTCCTTTTCTATACATCGAGCATTTCTATACTCAACGTTCGACGAAATCTCTCGGGGTTGGATACTCGTGCGGTTTTACATCGTTGCCGCTGCGACGATACTGAACGATACCGATACGAGCGGAGGGTGAGATATTCTACATATTAACTTCCAGACGCACTCAAGTTGAGAATAAAATATTTAGATGCGTTCGGGAGATCGAGGTTAGTTGAGGCTTTTATTTTATTTTTTTGTTATTGTATTTTTTTTTTTTTTTTTTTTTCGATTGTTGGTCGATAATTCAATTTTTTTTTCGCAAACGTCGGTACATGGTTTTTGTTCAACCATTTAAAAAATCCCGACAATTTGGTTCATTTCAATTGTTTGGTTCGAATTTGTAGGACATTGCAAGATCAAGCGTGTCAAGTGGCCCCGGTCACCTTGCATCGCGACAGGTAAGTTCAGCGTACATTCGTTACGGACTCGTAACCATTTTTCATTAATACCAGTTATAATATACTTTTCGTTGACGCGTCTTCACGCCAAGTTGAGTATAGAATATTTAGATGCGTTGAGGAGAACGGGTAGTTGAGGTATTTATTTAATCATTTTTTTTTTTTTCATTGCATTTAAAAAAAAAATGTTTTGCCGTTCGATGTATTAGTTTTCTCCTCGGTAGACATCGATAAATGGTTTTTGTCTACAAATAAATAGACAAAAACGATTTATCGATTTTCGATTTATCGAAAAAAAACTTCACAATTTGGTTATTTTTAATTCTTTCGTTCGACTTTGCAACGTTGCAAGATTAGATGTGTCAAGTAGCCCCGGTCAACTTCCATTTATTACCGTTACGTGGTCTTGATCACTTCCCATTAATGATAGTTATAGTATACTTTTCGTTTAACGCGCCTCGTGGCACGATCGGAAATCCCTGGAGATCGTAGAGAGCCCTAATGAATTTTATTGACTACGAAAAATAGAGAACACGCGGTAGCGGGCTGTACTTACGCTTCGCTGTTTGTTTTATTCACGATACAAAATGGCGTCAGTCGACGAGCATCCGCTGCCGCGGCTCTGTACTCTGCGCTGAGAGCGTCGATGTTTCGATCGTCGTAATTCAAGGTGGACGCATAATATCGCGAAAGCTGTGAGCGAATGGCATGGCACAAAGGCCAACTGCGGAGGAGAACGGCTTATTGAAAGGAGATACCCTTTACAATCGCGATTGTATAATAGACCGCCAATGCTTTAACCTCCCAACAAACACTTTGCGAACAATACGATCTCAAGAGAAAGCTAACGCCCTCTGTTCCGAGTCTTCGAGTGCGATAGAGATAGGAATATATCTGAACGCGACGAAAATTTGCAACGCCGTTTTCGCGACGACTGCTTCACATAATTGGAATGTAATTGCGTAGCTGTCTGTATCTCTTAAATACGAAATATTGTGATAGAATTTTATTTTCAGTCTCCCTTTAAAGAAGACTTGATGACAGTGAAGTTTGCCGACAATCGCATTTTTAGCAGTTAAATAAATAAAAATTCTTTGTTTTCGTTCTTCGTTATGTAATTTCCGTCGTCGCATTTTTTTGTAGCTTTGATTAAATCTTTTTGCAGTAACGAACTTTTCGCGATAGATCGGGCAACGGTATTTCAATTTACAATGTTCTTGACACATGATTTTTTTTATTTCATGAAACTTTTCGTATCATGACGAGCAAGTTATCTCTGCCGTGCGATCTAATAGACGATTATTGTAGCGGCAATGAGTCGTAGTAATATGTAGGAAAAAAAAGGATTACAAGAATGTCGAACGTTGTAGCGAGGTTGCGCGGAAGAGTACACGGGATGAGACTCCCCGCGACGCCAATGAGGCAGAGCGAGCGAGAGAGAGGGCGTTGCGGCGACGAGAGTGAGGGGGAAAGGCAAGAGCGCGCGAGGCCTGCTTGCTTGCTTCTCGGCGTTTTCAGTTACGCCGCGCCCCTTGCGAAGCGCGCTGTCGCGAGCGCGAGACGAACGTTTCACGACGCGCCAACTCCTATCCCGCACTTAACTTCTCCGACAAACAAATAGCATTATGAAATCTTATTAATAAAAAAATAAGTTTGCAATAACTATCGAAGTTGTATTTTCGGAATGATAATAATTCGAGTTAAAAACAAAAAATTTGATTCGTTCCATCGAATAACATAACGGAAATATTGAAATCAGTGATAAATTCGTCTCTCTAATCGAGAAACTCAGTGGTTCCATTTGAAAAAATAAACAGTGAGAAAAAAACTTGTGATTTTTGACAGTGGTTGTGCGGAATATCGATCTAAATTCGAGAATTCTCCGCAGACAGCATTGTCGTATAAAGTGGAAGTGCTGTGTGATTCTTCGAGACTTGTGCGCGTATAAAAAATCGAGGATAAATATGAAGTAGAAAAAGAATAATATGTGTACTCTTGTGGAAAGGTTTCCGGGACGTTCGTCGATCGACGACGCTGACGACGGGACGTACGACCCGTCGTCATCATCGACTACCGCTGTGCGCGACAGTTTTCTTTTCGTCTCCGGTCTTTCGTCATTCATCGATGTCTTAGCGGTTCTTGCTATCGATACTTTCGCCAAAGTAACTGCCTCTTGGGACACGTTGACCGATCGACCTATCCGACCAACCGCGTCTTAAAATTCCCCGCATCGCTCGTCCACACGAGAAGAACTCTATACCTCAGTGATCCTACTCCCCATCCCGTCCCAACGAAAAACTTCGTGCTTAGACTCTCAGTGGAAGTGAAGTAGCCGGCCGGCTTGTTCGACGAGAACGACGACGTTAACGTTAACCCCGTCCGAGTGATCGAGGGTTCGTTCTTTCGCGATGGATGGCAGGAAGTCGCATGGAGCTCCCGGAAACGAGCTGCCGTAAGAAATATCTTCGAGAACGACAACGGTGAGTTTTTTTTTTTTCGTCAAATACGAAATAATTTTCGCAGCACACTCGCGGATTATGTATCGAGTCTTGTGAGAGCAACAAACGAATTTTCAACTGAGTCGCGCGATGCGATAATTAAACATTCGTGAAAGCTCGTTATACTGATTACCATTGCATTTATAACGAGAAAAGGCTTTTGTAGCATTTGGATAATTATTGCCAACAAGCCTCTGGCTAGTAGGCAGCTCGGAGCATCCTCACGCCGCGGTACGTTGTACACACAAGTGTTTATAATGGAGAGAATTATCCAACCGTTACGTTGAGTATCCATCGCGCCGGTTGCTGCAGCTTGTAATGCTTATGCCGCGCGAAATTCGTTAAATTACTCTACCATCGAAAGTTATGCAACTGCTGTAACCGCGGGAACCAATCATCCGGAACATTCTGTACTCATACGGAACAACTTAATCAGCAATATTAAAGGGTATTTTGCATAGCGGTTCGGGTTGTAATTCGAAAAAAAAAAAAAAAAATCGCAACGCGTATAAAAATGAATCGCAATTTCGCGCAGTACCGGAAGTAATGCACAAAAAAAAAAACACAAACTTAACCAGAATAAAATCTTCAATTACATCGAAAGTTATCCGTAGTAAATGTAAATTTTACAGAAAACGAATATCAATTTAGAGAACGCAAATTTTAATGAAAACCAATAGAATTTTTTTGCGCGCCGGAAGTAGCTTTTCAAAATCGGAAAAAATTACAATAATGAATAGAAATTTTCAAATACATCGAGTTTAGGTCCGCGGGGTATTTTATTATGATTCCCAATCGTATTCCGTATGAGTTTTTTTTTTTTTTTTTACAAGGTCACTGGTATTACGGAACGAATTGTTGGCCCGTCCACTGTATCGAGAACATTAGGGCTATGAGAGTTTGTTTAGATTCATATACCCATTATATAGCTATGTATAAATTGCGAAAGCCGAAACAGCTTATTTTATGTGCATACGATTGACACGTAAAGCTCTCGGATTTACATAAACATACGAGATACACGATAGAACTTTAGCCCCTGGATATATTATAGCCCTTTGTAGCGAAGAGAAACGGTAAGGTCTAATCGTAAGATTACACTGGTGGGACCTATCTCTCGCGCTCCATCTTTTTCTTCTTTTTTGTACTCCGCGCTACGGATTCCGAACCCTGTCTGAATATAAAAAGGATCGTTGGGACACACGGAAGATAATGGTTCTGGGGAAACATGTGCGGGAGTCGGGATGCGGTTAAATGCTTTTTCTTTCATGAATTTTCTCTCTGTCTTATTTTTTTTGCCCGCCCTCCATTCTGCCGTACGACCGGACTTCACGGAAGACAGAGGTACACATAAATCTTCGGGTAACTCGCGAATGATTGGATAGAAACCCCTTCTGCTCACCCCGTCCGTGGATAATCCGAACATTCACGAGTTTTTTTTTTTTTTTTTTTTTTTATGCAACCCCCGCGATATCGGAAGATCATTTTTTGCTCTTCCGTTTTGTCGACGATATATCAAGTTTTCGTAATATCGATGAATTGATAACGCAGTTATTTCATTTTTTTTTTTTTTTTTTCGATGTATTTTGTTTTTTTTTTGACGAATCGGAAACGGAGAGACGACAAAAAGTTTTCTCGCTTAGCTTTTTCTGCCCGAGTTATACGGAATTGCACTGCACTTCATTCGTCAATAGTCGCGAGTAGAGTCGCGAATGGAGTTAGTTAGAAGGACACGCGCTCGATCTACTCGAAAAAGTTTCAACGAGCTTTTAACTATCCTATCTTATACAGGAAATGGCGCGAGGGTACAACAGTGTGTGAGATATGTCGGGGGTTTGCGCGGAACGGGTTTTTCGCAGCTCTTTTCTTCGTTCGTCGAGTAGAGTCACAACTATTCTCGCAAAGAACGAACACGTTCGCTGGTTGCGGGACTATTGCCGGGCGCGCGCGTTGTGTACGTCGAACTTTTAAAAAGTCTAGTCGGAGAGTGAAGCCAGTCGAAGTTTTCCCCTGAAGCGAGAAACTAACACGCCCGCCGTCTCTCTGAGTTCGATCCACAGTTTCCACCCCTCGCGTACCTTTTCCTATCTTGACGATTCTACGTCTTTGGGTCACAATGCTCCGCTGTGCGAGAGCAAAGAACTTGAACTTCGCTTGATTTTCTGTAGATACGCGCACTCCTTCTCGCTTCAGAAGTTTCTCTTATGTATGGACGCGCGAGGATATTCCCGTTTGAATTGTTCCTTATCGGAGCGCAGTGTCATCGATAGAAAACTCAAATCTACCGGAACAACCCGACAGCGACGATTGTTTTACGACTTGCGACCGTTCAATCCGGTTACAAACTTGTTTATGGGATGCAAAAACAATTTCTAACGTTTCGGAGTAAATTTGCAACATTTTTTTCCAAATGGTATAAACGAAATATTGTCGTGAAAATTGAGATCCAAGATTTGGGAAATTTTTAAAAATTACACGTATTACGTAACTGACGATGGTATATAAATACGCAAAAGAATAACGATACTAAATTTTCTTTATGAAAAAATCGAATTAACAGAAAAAAAAACCACTACGAGTTCGTTCTTTCAGCTTACGAAAGCATGTTGTCGATAGTAATCTTTCTTTGTATAAAAATATATAAAACAGATTGCATTATGCGCGGAACGATGATATACGAGTCACGGAGAAGGGGCGAAAGGAATATAAAATTGCATTATGACTGACGGATGCTCCATATTTCTCCGAGTCTCTGTCCCGATGTCGTTCTTTCTTTTATCCGGCGGCGACGTGTATAACTACTTTACAACGCTGTAACGCCTGCCAAGAATTCTCCGGGGTAAAAGACTTTTTTCCTCTCCCTTTCTCCTTACGCGTACACACACAGCGAAGTGGCAAAGAGTGTCTTCTTTCTTCGCTTACTCTCGGCAAATATTGCGCTCGCACGAGTTAAAAAAAATATATATATAAATATGGGTTTGCGAAGGAATCTCTCAAGAGCTACAGCGCTGCGACAGTACGCTCTTTCGTCGTGCATAATTCTTTGGCAAACTCCGTTTCTCCGGTGAGTGAAGATACGTCTCGCGAGATTCCTCTAACGGGGTACGTCTGCGAGATACGTCAACTAGCAAAGGAGAAAGAACTATATGGCATTAAGCATCGTTGGCGCGGAGAATATCACGCGACTGTCACCGGAAATACGTCTCCATACACCAGTTCCGCCCGAACTATTCGCTTATCTCACCGAGACAGACGTTCCCGATTAAAGAGCAAACTTTCGCGATTGCGCTTGTGTTCGTCTCTGATGTTTCGTGTGATTTTCTTCGATTTATTAAGCTCCTCGAAATACGGTGTGTAGCGTATATGCAACAGTTTTTCGCCTTGGAAATATCATTCGATCCAATTAAACTCAAAATGGAATCCAAAAATAAAAAAATTAAAAATTATAAAACTTTTGTATCTACGAGAAAATCTTGCGAAAATGTTATTCATTTTTTATAAAGTTTCACCAATCTCTTTATAGATATAGTAAATTAACAAGACATTAGAGAAGATATCAAATTAATATTCATAACCTAAAAACGCCGTATTAAAATTTAAGTTTAAAAAAAAATGTGCAAAAGAATTTCAAGCATTCGACCTCAACATCGAAAAATATAGTTTAGGTTTCGTAATGTTTAATTGAGCCGTTCGGAGGGTACAAAATACACATTGACAAAGCACTGCGGTCAAAACCGGCACTTCAAAGGCCGAAACCGCGGAATGTTTAGAATTAAGGCAAAACAAACGGAACAATGGTGATATATGGTTGAAAATGTAACCAACAGTTAACCCGCACGCGTGTCTACTATGGAACCATGAGAGAGAGGTGGTTTACCGATCGCGATCGATGAATAGTCGATCGATGCGTTCACAGTAGGAATATAGAAAATGTCCTCTGTAATCCAATCAGTCGTGTACACACACTCACACGATTGCACGTGAAGCCACAGATTCGAGGTCGTTGCAGTAGCCACCAAGGGTTATTTATAGTACGGATCGGTTGAAACAGCACCGAGAAGGGGAGGGGGTAGCGTGGGGGAGGGGGGGGGAGTGAGAAGGTTTCGTCGTTGATGCTCAAGGGGGGTTAAACGGAGCTTAACACCAGGTCCAACTGGTTCGGCTCGTTCGCTGGTGTAACGTTCAATATCAGCCGACGTCGGTGAACCTAGGGGTTTCCCCCCTTGATTCCTGCAGCAATGCTCTCGTCCGTTTTGCGCTTTCCTCTGGTCTCTTGCACGTAACGGATATCCGGCGGGCACTTTGTCAACCGAACTTCTGGTTCGATTCTTGATCCCTTTCGGCTTAACGTGCCGTTTCTATTCCTGCCGTTACTAGCTCGCCTCTGCCCCCCCGCCCCTCTCCCTCCCCTTCTAACCGATTCACCCTTGTCGGGCACGAAACGCTTCGGTGAAACCCACCACAGGCATTGGATACCACGTTCTCCGTGTGTGCGCACCAGTAAGTTCTCCAACTGTCGAGAATCGACGCGCTGAATCCGCCTGGTTTCAAGGCCCGACGAAGACCACCCCAGTATGCTCTTGTTTCCTAACCCGCAAGTGGTACCCCGCCCGGTCGAAAATTCGAACTGGTATTAGGGTACGTGAGATGATCCCGGATACGCGCCGCGAGACCATGTTCCAAATCCTGCACACGAGTTAACCGCGCAGCGAGGAACATGAAGATCTTGAGAATGTTACAAGCAGATTCGGAGACGGAGTTCGAGAGATTATTTCGATAAGATTTTTTCCTCGATTTTTCTTCCTCGAGGTCGATCAATCAGAGGGGTGCTTTTCGGTGCGATCAGATCTGGTTTTGTGAGAGCGATGCTTTTGTGTAACGTATGCAACGGATCCAGCAGTCCACTTACGCGAAAAATGGGATTCTTATACGTTATACACGGGGATGCATCGATCATTTCCCTTGAGGTATTCGCAAAAGGTTTTGGATACTATGGGAGAGGAATAGCTATAGGCAAAGAGATCTATGTGTGTTCTGGTAACATAAGGAAAAAAAACAGGAAGGATACTATATTACAGTGTGTAACTTTGGCGTATGAAGTATCGATGGCGTGCGGAGAACCTGTCGACATACGCGTTTCAGTCGTCGACTCTAATACCGAACTATCGACGAACTGTTGGCGCATAGAACGTACGTTCATCTTATTGCTTGTACTCGCTCCCGGCGTTATTGCCGGGTTTGCATTACCCGGAATTGATAGTTTTCGTGCCATCGACGCGTGATAGAAGAGTTTAAGCTGATGATTGCCTTAACTTAGATTTCTCGCATGCGGAGAACGTACGAAAGGTTCGAGGAAAACGTAACAGCAGCAGCAAACGGCAAGAAACTCTTATGGAGGAAAAAACTTTGACGAATCACGAAATGTTCATCGTACGTTTATCTACAGCAGGAAAATAAAAGTATAAGTGATTGATGAAATTTTAAAATTCCACACTTTTTCAAGTGAAAATCTACTTCACTTAGTGCAGAGTGCAGAGCGCATTGGCCGATGGAAAATCCGTAAAAATTTATCGGGTTTCACAATTGTGACTCGCATGGATTTCAGATGTGGGCAACGCTGATCCATTATCGAAATGGAACATTTCTATAGAGATCGAAGCGAATTGAACAGGGTAATCACAGTAGAGAGACAAATTAAATTATTTCTATACATCGATAGCGGCACTCAATCAATGTTATAAGATGTTAGAAGATACAAGATTTTTAGGCCAAGTGTCGCCCACATTTCGCTCAAGAAATAATTATTCGCATATTACAGGCGCGAGATTTATTCTTTGTTGAGGCGTGAAATTTTTCTCGTGTACTACGCGAACACTTATTTGTCATTTTACTCTTCTTTTTGTTTATACAATGTCTTTATTAGTGTTGTGCCGATTTCGGAAATGGTACGATAATAACGACAATTCCAAGTTCTCGTAGTTAAATACTTCGGGTCCACTAAATTTTTCGATGTTTTTAAGAAATCGGAATTCATCTGGAACTCTCAGTTCTTCATTGAAGAAACCTTTCGCACGTGTCGTGAATACGCAGACTGATGTTCTTTCAAGACCAATTGACCTTGTCGCGAAATCGCCGAAGAAAACGGGAAATTAATCGCGATGAAGGTATAGAGACCGGGGCGGGGTTGTAGGTAGATTAATAGGGTGCTCGCGTAGATAAGGGTGCGCGGTCGTGGGACACCCGGGTTAACGGAGCAGATCCATCCCCCAGTAGTAATAGTTTCTATGCCCATGAAACCACCAAGTTCAAGGACTCCGTGGTTACATATATGTATATATATATGTACCTCGAATGTTGCGATAACATCGTGCAGCTACCATTTTCCACTTCTTCGAGGGTAGATGTACTTACCCTTTTCCTCTTCCTCTTTCGCTTTCAACCAACTCTCACACTCGACGCTTCTTGTATAATTTTCCCATCGTCATCCGCCATTGGGAACGGGTCGACTTTTTTTTTATTCTCGCACCACATCGAATATCTTCATCCTCCATGTTTTCTCCTCAACCTTCTGTCTTTCGTCATTTTTGTTCAGATTTTTTTTTTTTTACTACGAATTACTATCGAGTCAACTTTATCAATGACTGAGGGAGCAATCAACGATCGCGAATTCAAAAATCAAATCGGCTGATATAATCAAATGGGAATTGTTGACTAGAATTGAGTGATGGGTCTGACGGATATTAATGCCTTCCGACGAAAATCCCCTCCGAACGGCGTAATTAACCATTATTAGGATCGCGAAATCCTGATGGAAAGTTTACCACCGACGGTTGCCACTACGGAGTTCCCGTTGTTCTACCCTCAGCGTCGGTTCGGAATGAACTGCTTCCTGGTATATAATCAGCAAGCAAACTAGAACACTAGTATCGTACTGTCCTTTGTACAACTAACCACTGTGTGCGGGTTAATTAATATCGATCGAATCGCGGTATTTCTCGATGCGCGTACATCATGCGGATTCATTCGACAGTAGTGAATTATTTGTTATACGTGTTTCAAAGAATTTTTTGTAATTTTTTCATTCGGAAAAAATTTTGGTTACAATTTTACGCATTCGCGAATCTTTTGAAAGATTTGAATGGATATTTAAAAAAAAATGTTCTCTTTTGTCCCATGAAAATTTAATTCATTCAACGAGTTTATAATTCGAAGCGTATATTTTTTCTCCCTAATAATGTGAGATATATATATATTTTTTATTTCAACGATGTTTTTTTATTTTTTTTTATTGACATATCACGTATCTCGTACAAAATTTAAATGTTTTTTTTTTTCGTCACTGCAAAGACACTCAGAGAATTTTTAATATTCTTTTCCTGTTTACCGCTCGCTGAGATTACACGTTCGGCGCCTGACGGAGTGCACAGTTAAAATTACAAGAACAAAGTATATCCACGGAACAATTTGCATACTCTCGGCATCGTTTCCGGTTTTAATCCTCCCCTCCATTCTCTACTGTTCTTTCGTCTCTTTGCCGACCGGGCGATGAATAAAAGTAAACCTGTTCTTTCTCTGCGTCTCGGATAGTCTACGAGTGCTTCGAGCGCAGTGTCGTATCCGGGAAGTGGAGTGGATATAAATCAACTTTGTAATCCGATTCAATGGATTGCCAGCACTACTCGGTGAATAAAGTCGCTTATCGTCGTCCATACTTCAGCTTTTCTTCCTCTTCCTTTTTTTTTATTTTAGTACGTTTTTCTACAAATTTACGTTTAAAGTCTCGGAGATCGACGCGTGCGCATTGTTTACGGCAACTTAGTATTTTTTCGTTGAATTTCTTTGCAATCGATAATTTCCCAACGGGACTATCTCGTTAGCGGAGTGCTTCCGGCAATTTGTAGAGTTCGGGCGAAATGTATCAAGCGCGACGAGTGACGAGCCGATGCTGTTATCGATAGTTCAGAGTTCAGTGGCACTTCGACCTGTTCGTGAAGCTTCCGAATGCTACATTCGTGATGTAGTATTCGGGCGCAACCTGCGTCTCATACCGTATTCATTTCGCCGGGCTAAACTACCCTGTAATCCCCCACTGGATGTTCATAGTTTTAATCGGAATCCGCTTTAAATTGTAAATGGGAGTGGAGAAGAGCCAACACTGTGGCGTCGCCAGTCTGTAATGTTGGACTAGCTGCAGGCTTAGCCCCAGTGAAGCTACGCACTCGTTTCATCATCTACTCTTGCGGTGGCTTTCTCGCAACGCGAAGTTACGACTTTACCTGTATATGCTGAAAAGCTCAGCGCTCGTAGCCAACGTTCCAATTTACATTCTCGCTAACTTTTCTCTCCCACAGCGGTATACACGCTTATACCCGCGTCCGTTAGTGGATGTCACCTCCGTTGTGTAATTCAAGTCAGACTTTGCGTGAAGCTTGCCAGTCTCCGATATTTTTTCACGAACAGTAACTCGAGAAACAAAAAAAAAAAATTCAAAGAAAAATGCTATTAAAATTGTTAAATTAAAACGGTCGTCCACCCTGCCGTTCGTCGTTATTTTCGTTATGGAATAAATAAATAAATAAATGAGATTTGAAAAAAAATAAAAAATCATCCCGTATCAATCGAGTGTTGGAATTTTTTTTAATTCAAACATAACTCCGGGACTCGTGGCGGTTTTTGTATAAAATATTTTGTAAATTAATGAGTTTCGGTAAAAGTAATTTAAAAAATCTCTAATGAAAATCAGAGCAGTTTTTTCGTCACGAACGAAATGAAATTCCTCCAATTTCATGTTTTTTTATGTAATCGAAATCATGTGCGGAAGAAAAAAGATCGGTATATTCCCCGGAGAAATGAAGTATATTTCAAATAATATGGAAAATATATTTTAACATATGACGTCGATAAAATGCAATTTATATATTGTACAATATATATTTTGTTTTCGTATTCATATAACGTATAATCTATTATGTAATACATAATAATATTGTGAAGTGTATTTTATAAATTATAGATATCTCGCATCAAAAAGTTCTTCTTTACATCGTAGTATACTTAATTTCTATGAAGCATGTTACCCTGCATGGTACGAAAGATCGCATACAGAGCAAAGAAAAATATTTGTCAACAAATGTTTTTCGATTCTTTTATTCACGAAACAGCATTGCTGTTCTGCTCGTCACAATAGTTGCTTTCGGAGTCTTTTGTCGTTTTGTGCCACGATATTCGGCGCTTTCGCATGGTGTATCGCGTATGTAATTTTTTTCAGCATTCAACGACATTCCAAGGTACATACTTCGATTCTAGAAGCAACAACAGTGGCGCGGCGCAGTTTACCGCGAATTGCCCGTCCGTTATACCGGCCGTTCTCTATTTCAGTAGTTCTATGGTCGAAGCTTTCTTTTTCTCTCTTTTCTTTCATTCTATTTAGTTTCGTTTTGTCTCTGTTCCGTTGGCTGCTTCGTGATGCAGTTACGCTTTTATTTTCTCGTCGTCCGCGAGAGAGAAAGAGATGAGCTTCGATCGACCATCGATTTATCCCGAGGTAACGGGTGCAGTGTTACAACAGACAGGATCATCAAGTGAGAGAACTGCAGAGGAACGTTGAGAAAACTCTAACGTTTTCCTCGACCACTGAATATTCAACATCTGATCGAACGTTCGAAAGAAGTGCGAGAGGGCAAATCCTTCGAATTCTACGTGTAGTACACGAGTAACTTCAGCGTCGTCGATGTATCAGCACATTTTTTCACCAAAAGAAACGCGAAAAAAAAAAAAAAAAAAATTAGAAACATAGGAGTAGTGCGAAAAAAAAAAAAATTCACTTTTACACGTTACACTGTGCGACAGCAAAAAATTTCCAAAAATTTCCCGGAGTATCGTGTGATTCGTGTTTTTCGTGAAATATGTCAGATATTTGCATATATCTGCGGTATATGCGAAAATTCGCGAGCGAAATTCGGAGAAGCGTTGAGAGATGGATACTCGAGTCAAAAATGCTCCACCACATTAGTCACTGCATTAATTGGAATAGCGGTAGAGTTGTTGAAACGCTGCGATGCTCCCGGCCTGCAATTCACTCCGGTCGAATCAATTTGACTCGAAGAGGGTCAGGAAATTGATTTCGTTATCCACTATCGAACAGCTTCTGCTGGTTAACGAATTTGCTTGTTCCACACCGCGCACTGGATTCTCGATTTTAAAGAACTAATCGAACAAAGAATGTTTTTCTGGCGTATCATCCAGAACTCTCCATGAACTCTTTTGGAATTTATTGTTCCCGAATTTGTTTAGGATTTCTACTGCGCAAAGGCCAAACAATTGTGTTCCCGTAAACGTTAACGAATACAAGTTTCAAACGAACTCGAATTCATTGAAAGGGTTCTTTTTTATTTGTTGTATTCGTCGCTCTTGCATCGCGAAGTTTTCGAAATCGCACGGTAAATCTGAACGACTTGCTACAATTCATAACTATAAACTACGCGCCAATTAGAAAAATGATTTTTATGTATATTCTGACATTTTTCTTATTTCTAATGGGGGCCTCGAAGGTTTGTTTTTATTAAATGCACCGTTTTCCACATGCTTTTTATTTCGCGAAAGCGCTTATCCCTCGTCTACAAATATTGTCTACACGCCCGGATAATGTACAAACAATATTCCCGGTTAAAGTTCACCGCGAACGTGTTGATATATTAAATTAGTCGGTTAACCCGAAGGGGGAAGTTGTGTGTTGGCGTACGGCTGGACGGAAAGACACAGAGCCCATAACGGTTCTCTCACCGTAGTATAATTACTTCGCCGCGAAGCCAACGAGAGTTTCGCACTTTTCTCTTCGCGATGGAAAAGCTCTCTCGTTATCCAGCGTGCGCACTTTAAACGAATACATATGCGATCGTAAGCACACGAACGAGCGAAATTGTTTTTAAAGGTCAATTGAATTTTTCGGTTTACATAAAAACAGCAGTATATGGAAAGAGTGGAATAAAAAAAAATATACGAGATAGACATGCAGATAGACGATGCAGTGATCACTTTTTTTTTTTGTTGGATTTTTTTTTACTCTATTTTTCGTCACGTGCTTTTATCGGAGCCTTGGCCCGCGAGCAATTCGCATCGCACTCACGTTTATATCCACACGGCGGGTGAGTTGAATCGGTGACTCTCGTTTACGCATGGAGTGTATGGAACGCAATTCGAAAAAACGCGTCTCTCGATGTACTATCCCGGTTCTCGGTGTGGTGTAACATAAAAAAAAAAAAAAAAAAAAAAAAAACGCGTACAGAAACCGGTATGTACATAGGTACATAGATAGGGAAACACGAGTCAGATTCCTGTAGAAGCGGCGGCAGTGGGTACGCGAGAGAAATTCTCTGGCAGAGCGCGTGAGTCACGTATACTCCTCCTATCCGAGGGCTCATCCCGCTCATGGAAATCGGGAAACAGGAAAGCGCGAGAGGAGTTAGAATAAATAATAATAAAAAAAAAAAGTAGTTCGCACAAGCGAACCGGCGCGGTCGGTTGTGTTACATATATATGTCGGCCATGCGGTAGAAAAGCTTGACGATGTGTGAATACGCGGAAAAAAATGGCAAGGCGAGCTCCTCGCGGCGCACGGGTTATATGTTACGAGGTGCAGAACTATGGTAAACTAGAAAATACAAGTAGAATTCCGGCCCGCGGGACCATAGTACAGGAAACTCCACCCCCGGAACACAGAGCACCTTTAACGTTCTTATGCTGATGCCGCTTTCTGTTTTTCGAGCCGCTTGAATTCGCCGTATAGCGTATAGGTATTTGTTACTCGAGAAGTCAGAGTTTCTCGAAACTATAACCTGATAATTATTCGAGGAATTTCCCTTATTGGCTATTTAAAAAAAAAAACTCATCTTCACTGTATTGACGCTCCGAGGCGATCGAATTTTATGGATAAAAAGATTGTGATAAACTATGTGGTTAAATTCGATGTATTTCATTTCACGATGGTATTAATTATTTATCTGTTTGTAATAATAACTACATTTTTTTTTTAAGGATGCCATAATAATAAATGTACAAAAATTGCAAAGCTCCCAATAGAAAAAGAAATTTCATTAATAAAAAAGAGTGAAATAACCGATAATTATTCGCATTTTATCGTCGGGGTTATTAGTTATTTTATTCTTCTTTGGTAATACTTACCATTTCTTTTTCAGTCGGGAATTTTAAAATTTTCATAAAATTATTTTTCAAGCTTCAACGCGATTGCATCAATTAAAAAAAATATATTTAAAGGACGGAGATACGATTGAAAAAACGAGATCGAGTAACTCGGCGAGTTATTTTTGCTTATCAACATTTTTTCCAACATTTTTGTGTCCCAAGATCTTTTTTCTCCGCGTGTGCAGCTTCATAGATATGACTTGACTTAAATATATAGACCGTAGACGTTTGTACGGCAACGACAATTCTATTGGGAGACGAAGCTTCGCCTGGCGAACGAGGGCACCGTAGTTCGCTCGGCAATTTTACATTCCCATACATCTCTCCACCCTTCTCGAGTCTACCGCTCGACCCCGAGACCGCCCTCTCTTTCATGAATAGTCATGTCACTTTTCTCGTTATCATTATAATTATCGTTTATTTTTTCGCAGCTTGTTTAGATAAATTTTCACTCTGGTACGCTTTTCTCATATATTACCATCGCAAGTTTCGCCCTCGCGATATTCGTGATAATACTTTTGGTGTGCAGCGGTTAGCCCGGTCTTACTTTTCCGATGGAAAACTCCGGCGGCAGCTCTACCGTGGGGTGGATACTCGAACGATTCATTTTATTTTTTAGCAAAGTTTAAACTTCAGGAAAGTGCCGCAGAAATAAGCCTCCGCTATTCTCTCTTACCAACCTATAATACTCCGCAAGGGAGTGGCGTTACCGAGGCGACTAATCTTCTTACCATCGTCTATTCTCTTTGGCTTTTCGCCACATGACGACAAAGACATTACCACAAGTTTCTCTTCCGTACAATATCTTTAACAGAGAAAAAGCGTTGACCAATCTTCGAAACCAATCTCCCTTGTACCGCCCTCCCCTTTAACTTTCTTGAGACAACTACTTAAAAAAAAAAAAAAAAAGTCGATTTCACTAAACGACAAGTTTTTCCAACTAATAGTTAGCCCCAAGTCATCAATTTTCCCTCTGCGCATCGTCGTCCTCGTTTCCCGTGAAATAATTTTCCGAAACAATTGCCCCTCTTTGTGCGAAACCACAAAACTCTCGCCCCTCGAAGCAACATGCCTGATCTCACCGCAGTATAAATTGTTTTCGCACCATTTTAATCTACTGAATAATTAGCCGGATATCCTCCCCCGACTCATATAACACCGGCGGCACTACACTACGAAAACAATTTTTTTTTGTTTTCTTTTTTTTTCTCTTATATATACACGGCTCGCTGTTCGGGGTACTCTGCGGCTCTATTAAAGTCAGACGAAAATTTGCACCCGGGTTGTTCCAGTGTTTGGGGGTTGCCGTTGCCTGCATGTGCCGTGAAAACGAGCCGGGGGAAGGAGGGAAGAAAGGGGAGAAGTGTAGCGGCGTAACTCGCTCGTCGTGGAGAGTAGGCGTTGTCGTCCCCCCGTTGCTCCTATATATCCCAGGGAATTAATATTGCAGACTTAATTTTCGGCACTCACGCCGTCCCGGTGTCTAGCGTTGGGGGTTGTTGCTATTTCTAGTGTTAACCCCGTGGACCACACACGTTTCTAGACGTGGGCGTGCAAGAGCAATGTTTTTAGGTCAGCCGAGTGAAAGAGAGAAAAGATGGGTATGCCGAGGGAACCTCCGCGAATTGGGAGGACACGACGACGTTTCGTGAACAGAGAGAGAGAAGAGAAGGGGGGGGGGGGGGAGGATAAAACGAGAAAGCTGTCGAGGGGTCGGCTGGGTGGGTTCTTCCTGGAAATGCAGTATATGCCCGCTTTTGCCGATGCAATGCGCCATGGTAACGCGACATTTCGAAATGGTATGTAAATGCGAAGGGAAGCTCTCGGCGATGCGGTGCACAGCAGCCAGCAGTCGTGAGAGCTTCGCGATGGGATAGCCGGTAGTAGTGGCGGCGCGGTTGGTTGGGAGGCTGAAGCTTCGTCGTCCATCAGAAACTACTTTCGGCTGGTTGAATGTACTCTACTCTGGTACACTCTGTCTACTCATGATCGGCATGCCATAGAAGCATCGAAGTATTTCCCGAGTCTAGTGAACTTGTCAATCGTTCGATGAACCACGGGAATGCAAATGATTGAAATCCGAGATATGTAGCAGTTTAATCGGTTCAAATAATTTACACAATTGCGGTTGATGCAAACGAGGGACAATCGCTCGATTAAAAAACGAAAAAATAATCGCTATAAATCGTATTGACTCGATACCCCTACAAATTCGCTTGATAATCCGCATCAATCAAACTCGCCTTTCAATTCGTGTTCACATTCACTCTTTCGTCTTCAATTTCATCCGCTGTCGATTTTTTTTACTTCGGGAAGTGCTATCGTATCGCCCCCTCTTGTTTTCAAATATTTTCATTTCATTTCTTGATAATCCCCGGCGGTGTGTTCAAGTTGATGAATGTTTCTGGTCGCTACAGTGGATATCGATGTTTCGCGAGCGTGTCGCCAAATCGAGAGTCGCGAAACTTCGCAGAGGGGAATTTCAAGCGGTGAGGGAGAATTCTACAAAGTAATACATTTTGCTACAGTTCCCTCCGATGGTTTCGCGACGTTATTTTCCGTCGAGTTGCGAAAACGACAACGCGTTCCTATCTGACGTTTGGTCGAATTTTCGATATATCAATGGGGGAAGGATAGCTTTAGACACAGTATCGAGAATCGTTCTTTTTTTTTTCGCTTCGGTGCTTTCGGAGTATTAACGGTCATTGGGCGAAAAACGTGGAGTGTCTCGTACCGTGATCAGGCTGAACATCGCTCGTTTCGTCGTTACGGTCTCCCGTCGAGCCAATAGCCGATATCGCGATTGCCGAACGTTGATGCATCTATGTATATATAATATAATATATATACTATATACATATATGTGGTGTCGATGGTTCGCAGAACGTTGAATTTCTATATATAGAGAACTAGGAACAGCTCTGTACGAATAATCGGTTGGTTTGAACTATTATTCACGCGCGATCGTACGTCGATAATCCCGGTCCGGCGTTTTCGGTCGCTGGCAGCCGTGGCGACGATCTATTTCGCCCGGTGTGAACGTCGTCGAAAGCATCGATTACTACGGTACCGGTACTACTAGTCTCCTATCGAACGACGATTTTCCGCATTGAATGGATTTGCACGTTTTAACTCGGCGTAATCTCGGTTTTCGACTGCTACATGGCCCACTCAACGGTAGATTTCGACGCGTGTATTGTAGGGTATATATAGTCGATTTGTATGTATCGCTGCCTCGGAGATACGATGAGAGAGAGAAGACCATACGGTCAGAAATTCATGCGATATTGGTGATATATATTACGGCGATTAACGGGGGGAAAAAAAATATATTGTAGGTTGCTTGAGGACAAGTATATAATAACTGTACAAAGAAAAGACCTGTGCAAGCGTCTCCGGTAAAGTGTACGTCGAGACGAGAGGATAGCATTTATTTTTTGCCTCGGGAGTCTCATCGCTTCGTAACGTTTTCCTTGACGCCAGTGAAAGCTCACCTTCGTCACGCGAAAAGCTCCTGGCGGTCGTAAAAAAAGATTGCGTCACTGCGGGGAATAACCGCAACGTCTCATAGGTCTCTTTTTCATTCGGGGTCAAACTCTCGACTTTCATAATTCTTCGGGGGCTTTCTTTGTTCTACATCCGCAATTACCACCGCGGGGAAAAAAGGAATATTACGACGAAAGATACGCATCGTTCGTGTGAACTGGTGAATAGTTCGATGGTTGCATGTATGCGAAGTATTCTCTGAAAAGCACTGTGTTCTTTCGAATTTGAATCTACTGCGATAACTTGAGATGTATTACAGATCGGTTACTTCACGAATTTTATGATATTGCATTCTCATTTTTAGTTCTTTTGTCGCACGATCAATATAGACGCGTTTTTGATAAATCAGTTTATAAAGAAAGTTTGATTAAATTAATTAATTTTCATTGGATCATTACATACAATTTACATAATTAATAAATTAGATTTTGATACACGATTTTTTTTTCTACAGCTTGATTTTTAAAAACAATAACGCTTTATTATATTTCTGCATACATTTGCAAGTTAAATTTTTTTCTTATGATTATAATATCAAGTCGTTATGAAAACTAATACAGTATTATGCAAGCAATTAATCATCTAAGGGTAGTTGACCAGTGTCCGGTGTCTCGTAGTTGTGCCGCCGAGTACAGGAGGCATGTTTTGCCAACGAATACGCGGGGAAGGGATTCTTAACGAAATAATTTCATCGTCTACGCTGGCGTGCTTGTCCCACCACAGCGGCCAGTCGGTAGACAGGCGAGTTTCCGGAAGCAAAATAAACGAGCGGTGTTCGTGAGTTTCGCCGTTAGTAGCGTCGCCCTCAGTAGCTGGAACAGTGGCTCGAGGACGCGACTGACCACCGTCGTGGTTGCAGACTCACGCGAGCCGAAACCCGAGATTCTACCCTCGACTATTCCGCTTCCACGCTACTCGCGTCCCCTCGAACGACGAGAAAAATGAGGAGGATTCGCCTACAAATGCAGGCGATTACCGCGAGGGAACGAGATACGTAAAACCGGCCGGCAGTAGCCAACGATTATTTACACGGCTGTCGCGACCACGTGAGTGAGATACCAAAGAAACATACATACGCGAACTGTTATACATAATTAAATTTAACTAACTACCCGAAAACGCTCGGTCCTAGAGAATCTAACATTTAATTTATTCACTCGAATCGACAATTAATTCTTCGCTATCTCATAAAATAAACGATCGCAACTTGCGAATCCTTTCGATCGCTATTAGCGAAAAACTCTGTAACATTTATCGTTAAAAATATCACAGGGAGAGAAGTATGCGATTAGCTATACGAGAAAATCGAGTTTTGCTTGCTGTTAGTGTAGTAACAACGGGACGCGTGGATTTTATAGGGCCTATTAATACGACTAAACGAGACGTTGTAATAATGCATGGCAACGGCTGCCATACATTATTAGAACGTCTCAGTTAAGTAGTCGTATTAATAGGAACATTAAGTCACACCTCTATTTTTTTTCGCATCTAATTGCGTACTCACTCCCACTACCATTGGTTGTCCTGTAATCATCAAAATGTCTTTAAAATAATTTCACGCAAGCAAATCAATGAATCGGTACATCGATATCAAAAGAAACGAAATGCGTCGATAAAATTTTTTCATTTTGTCTACAAATGTTGGTAAATTGAAATGCAAGGAGTTAGATAAGATAATCGGGTGAACAAAATGAATATCTAACTAAATACAGACAATCGAATTGATTAATGCACTCCGACCGGTATTTTGTGGAATTAATCTATTCGTGGAAACTGGAAATAGACGACATTTATTTCTATGTGGATTTAGCTGGTCACCGTATAATTACCATAAATATTGATTACTCCCGGTTACACTAGCGCTGATTTTCTTGTTTGCAGTGATCAGGCAACGGTAGATATAACGCATACACTGAAAACCTCTCCTGTAGCGTGTATTAGAACTGTTAGAATTCACGGTGAGTCCACGCGGTTATACCAACAGTTTATGTTTTCCCCGATAATTAGAGTAACGAATTTACACTGTGCATTAACGTCGCACGTGCGAATCGTAAGGGATCCCGGCCGTCCGAACGTTATTGTTATTTCTCGACGCGTATGCCACCACGCGGAAGCCGAGAGTTTCCACCGTTATTTCGCTGTAAGCGAAGCCTCCGTGTGATAAATTCGATGGAAATACTTTTGACATATTATGGTTGGGTCGTCTATGCGCCAGAAAAATTTAATACTCGAATGTATGATGAGTCTTGTCCCGGCTTAAGCCCCGGAAATCCCGAAGGTAAAGCTCATACTATATGAGCTATGAGCTCAATTTGGATGGTGTATTGTCAGCGGTTGAAGCTGGAAGATTTTTTTTTTTTTGGAAAGCTTCGGATAAAAAAAAAACCTCTAGGAATGAAAAACGAAGGAAAAGATAGAATAATAGTGCGGTGGAAAGAATAAAAAATGACGGGACATCACGCGCTTCGTTGATGGCGGCGTTCGCAACGCGAATTCGCGGGTACGAAAAGCTACGCCGTCTGCCTCGCGGCCTCTTCCCCGAATCCCGCCCCTTTTTTGTACATCACGCCCGGCATTTTAAACAGATTGGCCGTGCTTTGGCGCTTTCACTCTCGACTCTGGTCGAGACTCTTCCTCCTCCTGCCCTCTATGGCAACACGGTAGTGTGTACAGTGTAAACCCTCTATATATAAATGGCCTACTACCACTGGGGGTTGATGCTGTTCGCATCGTTCTCGTTTCACCCTCTCGCGGGATGAACGACACGAGGAAGTGAGGGCCTGCTTCACGCATTCCAGCCACCTAACACAGAAGCATGCATGTTCTATATCTCTCCTCTTCCGTCTCTTCGCCTCTACCGCTGAATGACTCGTTTCCCGCAGGATTATATCCCATTTCTTTTCGAGCTTTCACTGTACGGCCTCGTGCCATCGTTCCACACAAATACGCGAGGCGATTTACCTTCTCGTTGGTATTCGAGAAAAATAAAAAAAGAACGAAAGAAAAAAGAAAATCTGCACGAATCACGACGATGGTTGAATTTTATTACACGCTCGGTACATCGAAATGAAACGTGAAGACACATTGCAAAAGAGAAATTAAAATTGTGGATGCATCGCTTGCTGACGACGTGAAAAAAAATAGTCAATATGCAAAAAACGATGCTACTTAATGCATTTTTTTAACTTTCTCATCACGTACGAAGTATGTAAGGTAAGAAGCTATTGTAATCGCAAATAATTTCCTAAAAATATGATAAGTTCTTTTTTATTCATTTATATTAGAAATGCTATTCTTGTTATTGAATGATTAAGAACTTTGGTACACATCGAGTAATTATCATTGATGTACCGATTGATTTTTACACAAAAACATGCAATTGTTACCGTTCTTTTGAAAAACACACGTGTTACCCTTTTCTTTTTAAAAAGAAGGGTAACACGTGTGAAAAATCGTTGACATAGACACCGGTGATCTTGCCGCAGACGTATTAGCGACGTATGGCGAGAGATTGAAGTTCCACTATTCGAGACTTCGACATCGACATATACACGAAGGGACAGAGAAATCGAGAAACGTTTTCTGTGGTAGGAGAGGTTCATTGTAATGGTAATGGGTTCGAATGTGTATAGCGCGGCAGGATTTCTCCCATCGACGTGAACCGCAGGCTAAGTGTGCGGTCGAGAGAAATCGGAAGAGCTGACAGATTCATCCCTGCCTCTTGACTTCTCCGAACCACGCTTTTCTCACCATCCACTCAACGTTCTTCCCACCTTTCTGTTCTTTGCAATACGCGAAGAGCTGAAGAGCTCGAGCTTCAAAGAATTAAAGCGTTGAAAACAAACGAAAAAAAAAAAAAAAAAACGAGTAAAAAGTAAAAGCTCTCCTTGGAAAATTTGAATCGAACGAATACTAACCGCTCTCTATCGCGGTTGCATTCAAGTGTCTCGTTGTTCTTGTGACGATAGAGAAATCTCGATTCATCGTGGCATATATATATACATATAATATATATATATATATCTACACACTATCTGTCGAAGAGTAGGTATAGCACGAACCGCGTGTGAGTCAGAGTGAATCGAGACTGCTAATTGCGAGATAGCATGGAGGTTGCGCGAGCGCTCTCGACGATGCCCCGTGGGAGTTCTCCGACCGGGGGAAACAATGTCGAGGAAGTAACGGCGGTCTAGTGGATGCTGCTGCTTGAAACTCCTGCTGCGTAGGTGAAACGAAGAGCAGGAGTAACGTTAGAGGGGAGGATGAAACAGAGATGGCGAGATGCGAAGCTATTACGTGGCAATATGCCTATAGTAGTGTCAGTCCACTTCCTATCTCTGCAATACACCGTACATTTGTGGATGTGTATACCCGGCGGTGTGCATCGTATGGTTTGCGTATCCATACATGCAACCATAGAGACATAAGCGAATCTGTCGTATATACACGCGATCCGCCTGGAGGGTAACAACGGGGTACGGACCCAGAAGCGCACGGAGCCCCCGAGCCAATTAGGAGAACTGGAACGTACCGGCTATAAAACAAGCCTCGTTAAGCAAAAATATTAAGTTTTATCTGAACTGGACCGTTGCCAACGTTTTCGATGCATAGGTGAACGGTAGGCGGGTGAAGCTACTCGGGATTGACCTCAGTAGTGTATCTTTTAAATGGCTCAGTGAATCATTACAAAATTTGTATTATATCCTCAGAGAATTAATGTCTCTTTCAGAATTTCTTTATCATTTTAATCAGCTTTTCTTTTTCGTTTTTCCTGCGAAGATAAATTTTACTTTTCGCCGTAAAAGGGTTTTATTTTTCTACTATCTCATTACGAAAGTGTACAACTTAAACGGCTCAGGAAATCATTACGATATTTTTATGATTTTTCCAAACAGGTAAAAGGTCTCTTTAAAAATTTCTTTCAGTTGTTTTTGTCAAAGAAATATTTCGAATGCAGGGGGTAATATTTATCAAATGCCTTATTAAAGTAGCAAATTTGTATGGGATTTTCAGAGGATTAATAAATTTGTTTTTACATTTCTTTATATTTTTGGGTCTCAGGATATTTGAAAAATATTTCGGTCTTTTTACAATTAAAAAATGATTATATATAAGAGATCTTCTTAATTCATCAATGATTCGAAAAAAAAAAAAACCCACCTTGCGAGATACGAGAATGAGCGATGTCTCTTCTCCTTACGTTCATCCAATGATACTCTCTATCTATTCACGAAGCATTGCATTCTACTTTCCGACTGATCCTCTCGAAAATTTATGCTTTGCGGAGGAACAGTTGCTCGTCGGATTTCTGGAGCAATCTCGGTCTCCCGCTCTCAGGTAACGTGAGCCGATTGTTCCTGCGTGGCGCGAGACGTTGGGACGAAGGAATAAAAGCGTTTGAAACACACAACGTCTTGCGGGAAGGTAGGTTGGTATAAGGCTCGGGTCGTCGGATGAAGAAGCCACCAAGATGCATTTTTAAGTAGTCGCTCCCATGAGACAATGAAGCGCACGTGCCAAAGTCTGCAG
The DNA here is from genome assembly GCA_934046635.1 of Buathra laborator. Classification (NCBI taxonomy): domain Eukaryota; kingdom Metazoa; phylum Arthropoda; class Insecta; order Hymenoptera; family Ichneumonidae; genus Buathra; species Buathra laborator. The sequence goes on from OW203892.1 coordinate 19,527,196, forward strand.
TCACGATTTGACTTCATTCGGCTTTCGAGATTTTGCGCGGTTCGCGGGCACATCGCAATGTGTCGGGTCAAGGTATATCTCTTCAGGAAGCAGCCGGTGCTATAGAGAGCAGAAAGCGTCATACCGACACGTACGCAACGTAAAACATTCATCGCGAATCCCCTGTGACTCGGACAGTTTCTTCCTCGGTATTTTCTCTCTTCCTTTTCGTAGTCGGGTTTTCCGTGTCTCTTTTCCCCGTCGACCCGCTTTCCTAACGATCTCTGTTCACATAGACACTCCCACAGCAGCTCCAAATTCTCACTGTGTTAAGGCCGTTTTAACAGCGCGTGATCACAGTTCAGGCTGTGCAACGAAATCTCCTTCTTTTACCTTTTCAAAAAACAATTCTTAAGTGCTTGCCGAAGAAGCACAAAGTCTCTTTAAACTTTCACGTACAGACGGCAACGACGACGATCTCTTTCCTCTCGTTGCTTTAAGCTCCGCGTCGAAACTTTTCGCCAAGATCTTGTTTTAAGAATACACAAGAAAATCCAATGGTTTTGCCGCGCACGAGACCGTTGGTGAAGAGCTAACAACCCTTCTTCGAGTCTCGTACAATGTATACCCTTGAAATCCCACACTCTCACTTCACACCGGCCTACAAAGTATCGCATTTCCAGTGTAACCAACCCTTGTAGAGACACCTCTCTTACAGCTTCTTCGTACAACCTTCAGGCCTGAGTTTCTATCCCACGTCTCTATCTCCCTTACAAATCGGAATGATCCGCGCGTGTCAGCAGCGATAATGGAGATATCGCATTCGTGTGTAGTCCCGAGGAAGAAGTAAAGCGATCCTTTTCGGGTTGAAGATACCTCACTCGGTGCCTTATCAATCGTATCTTATCTACCCTTCGATACTCAAGCTCGTTGGAGCTTGAATCCGTCCAAAGCTAAGGACGTAGGGGAACCCATTGTAGGATCAACGCTCCTGTGATACTCCCGGGGGTAACAGATGCCCGCGACCGTTCTCACGCCCCAACATCCTTTACCTAGATCTGTACTTCCCTCTCCTACACTATTTTCTTTTACTCTGTGAAAAACGTACGAGTCACGGTCGAACGCATTCAATCTTTTGCTCTGCGTATATTCGCTCTTGTCGATGGTCAATGAAAACGAATTTATTTTGGCACGTAAACCCGCACACGAGAACTTTTCTTATTTTTATCTGCCGTCGACGGTTGGTCGACCTTTCGAGGGTCTTTGATCGTTTTCACTGAACAGTCAAAAGAAAAAAAAATGTCGCAGTAATTCACCCTGACGTCGAGGTGAATTCTTAGCGTTTTTTTTCCTCATCATTCCCAAAGTTTATCCAATTGGATAAAAGCGCTTGGCAATTTGTACAGAAAAAAATCCATGGGTTACGAGGACAGAAGTGCGTGGGGCTTTTATGGAAGAGGGTCTAATCCGTTGGGTAATAGATGAATTAATTAGCATATCTCGAGAGATTTCGTTGATACAAGAGTGGCGTTACGTAACGGGGAAACAGAAACGAACGATGTACGAGGGTGAAAAGCTCCAGAACGGGAATGGTGTTGGAAGCTCGTATCGGGCGTCCCAACAGTTTCATTCACACGTCTACTCTGCTTTGGTAGATCTCTTCTCCTCACTGTCGTTACCATAGCTAACTCTCACTCTCTGTCTCTCTCGTCTGCATCTTCCTGAAACTTTGACTCTCGAATTTCACCCTCGGGCTTCGCGCACCTCGCAGCGAAACAGAATTTGATGCTTTCCATTTAGCGGTAAATTTGGTGAAGTACGTGTACGCAAATACGAAAATGCATGTCGTTAGCGGAGTATGAAGCCGTAGCCCATGAATGTATCGCTTGAAAATTATTGCCGGAGGATATTACCGAGGTGAAATTGTGGCGAAAACAGCGAGAGACCGGTTGAGTAGCATATCTAATTAATTAACGCCGCGTCGAGTTCGCGAGAGGCGAAACAGACGAGATGGATTAAAGTACAGGGTTTTGTAACTCTATACGATGAACACGGCATTACCTCTGTAAGCTGTGTGACGCGTTACGGGGATGAAGCGGGGAGAGGAAAGTTGGAGTTTTGGCCAAAGTTTTATTTCAATGGCTCGCAACGAATCGCTTCTAAGTTTAATTAGGGAACATCCGGCAAAGCCGCGGTGCAACGGGTTATACTAGCGCGATTTTATGCCTCTAACCGCGGCCCGATAGTGCCTAATGGCGACTGTTCCAAGCCTCATACCTTCGTTCAAACAAGTTTCGTAGTAATTTTTGCCGCGAGACGAGAGAAAGAGAGAGGAAGGGGAAGGGGTGAGAGGAATGAGATAACTGAGGACGATAACGACTTCACGTCACAGAGAGTCGAGACAGAGAGAGGGAGAACCGACGGCTGGCAAGTGGCCAAAACTGTTTCCTCCTCTCCGCGGGCGTTGCATACTCCGCGTACTTACTCTGCCCCAGGATTTCATACCATGGAACGGCGAATAGACAAATTTCTACGCGAAGCTTTCGCGAAGAGAGAAAGACGGGAGTTCGGTATAACGTTTGGGTTCTGTATGTATAAGCTTAGCGTTCCGTATATATGTGTTCCTCGGTCCCATAGCGGAGAGAAGCTCTACATCCAACTGCGCGCGCGTGTGGAATCGAATCTTTTATTCTCGGCCACGAGCCAAAGGAGTTAGGAAGAAGAAGAAGAAGCGAGGTCAGTAAGCATTTTCAACGTTTCTTTTTACGAGTTGGATCCATTAAGTCTTATACCATATACCGGCGCACGACCATCTTCTTCTTTGTCGTACCGCTCTCCCGAATAGCGATATAACATTAGAGTCGTCGCTTCAATTTAGTCGAACCATCCGTCCAATTCCAGCGTCAATTAGAGAAGATAAAAATGTGGGTGTTTATTCGAATGTGAGAGAAGAAATATCGAGAAGAGGCGGTGTTTTTTTTTTTTTTTCGCGAGTTTTGGATATCTTAAGGAACCTACAAATTTTACCCCGGGGATCAGTTATCTCGAGGATGAGAAAAGGAGCTTTGTATTTTGGAGTGTATAGGGGCAGAGAAAGAACAGGAGAAATCGGGCGGTATGAGTGCGCGTTTCACGACTGAATAACGAGGCTGTGTGCCACCGCATAGTTTTGGTTCAGGTCGGCCTCTTTGCTCGATAATGGGGTTCTGGATTCTGGGCTTGGAAAATATACGTCGTTCTCGTGCGGTACGGAGGGTAGCTGATGGGATGGTCTGTCGGGGTGCGAGGAAAAGGGTGAGAGCCAAGGGGGAGGTCCTCTACCTCTCGGAAGATCACAACGACGAGCGCGGTATAGCCGGCGGGGCCAGAGAACGTTCGAGCACTGTGTGGTGTACGGACTATATATATTTTCCAGTATGCGAAGAGAGAGAAGACGATGACGACGACGAGAACGAAACAGGGAAAGAAGAAGCCCCCACGGTCCATGAGAGACTTTATCAAAACCCCAGATTTATGGCTACCAGGGAGTGAATAATGCCGGTCTTTTGCTCTCGGCGACTTGCGAGACTTCGATACAATACACTCGAGTACAGTTCCTCTATACCGTGCTATGTTCCTTGCTTCCTTTTTTTTTTTTTTTTTCTTACATATATCCGTCTTTCAGCCGCTCTTGCTGGGCGACAGAGTGTTCGTGCATTTCGTCGATCTCACTCAAAGCATCCTGCACATGCTAGAGAAAGAATGCATGTTCTTTTATTTCATCCTTGCAAAAAATTTCGAAGAGCTCGAAGGGAATAGAAGAGATAACTTTTTACTTTGGAAGGAATACAAGGACATCGAGATTTTTGCTACGTCTTGACACTGACAATTTTTTGTTCGATTCACTCTGTGACATATTGAAAGAACGCTTTTTACAACCGACTCAGGATTTCTGATGTGTACTTTAATTATATTACTTGAATAGACCGCTGCAACGAAACGTTTGAGATTGCAGTGAAATGCTAATTACGCAATGTAACGTAATTGTAAACTATAAAATATCTTATTCATCTCGAGCTTTGAAGAACAGAAAATATCATCATCTTCGTTTCCATTTAATCGTCGAGCTTCGAAGGGCAGTAAAGAGCATTAAAGCAAAGCGCAGATACCCCAGTCTCTGAAGAGAAGGCAAGAGCAATCCACATTTCTGCGCTTCTTGTCGCTAACAATTTCTTGTTACAGCAGCTCTGTAACATCCTTCTCAAGTGCTTCTTACAGCGTGAGGAGGATTTGCATTCCTCCACAGTAGGGCAGTGAACGGAATCTTCATAATTTAAGACTCGCCGAAGAAAATTCTTCCGGATTACAGTTTTTAATTCCAAGTAAATTCGTATGTAGTTTATTCAATATTCGAAAATACTTCGGTGCATTGCTGTAATGCATGATTTTTACCTCTTTACGAAGTTTCATAGAGCTTGAAGTAAAAAGGTCCCTTTACTGAAGATTCAGCTCAAGATTTAACAAGATCATCCAAATTTTACTGTATCGTGTATATACCGCGTTGCCAACGGCTCGTTTTTTACGGCAGCTATTTTAATATCATCCAGGAATGCTTTCTGCAGTCAAGTTAAATTGTAGGTGTATACACTAGAGATTGAATTATCCATTAAACGAAACGTAACAGACGGATCCGACATCTGGAATTCCCATCATTTAGATCTCCGCGAAATTAGCTATTTGAGATTACAATGTTTAATTGTAAGTAGCCGGATTATATGTATGTAGGTAAAACATAGTTATATATCTATATATTAGGTATATACAAGCGTGTAATACGTTGCTCGTGGTGCAATTTCACGGGAACGATGGCAATCACCGAGCCCTCACGATTCTCTCTTTCTGGAACGCCGTAATGGCAACGGGTGACGCCAGAGTAGAGAGAGAGTACCCCCTGTGTCGCCCAGGCGCACAGCCGAACACCGAGGGCGTCGTTTCGGTACGCGGGGATTGGCCCCTCTCCACCCGCTTCGTACACGAAATCCGCCTCGGCGAATGTACAAACGACCTCGTTTATTTAAGTGCCCCATCCTCCTTGCGTTCCATTCGCGAAAGCTCTCTCGCTCTTCGTCTTGAACCCGAAATCTTTGCGCCCGACCGACGAATCTCTGCGTTCATCCTCGCTCTCGTCCACGGCAAAGCGACTCCGAGTCGCATCCCTGTACGTCTTTCGACAAGACTGGTTCACAGGGAAACTGTTACACTGGACTCACACAGAGAGTAGCAAATGAGAAAAGCGTGCTGAGGGAAAAGCCCCTTCACCGGGTACGATGCGTGTTCAGCAGTTAACCGTTTGGACTTGGAACTCAACATAATCACGTTGAAGCAGGTTAGGGTTGGTTACTGCTCAATCACCATTCGACCGGAGCCCTTTCTCGGCTTTCTCATTCCGTGGAACTTCCAGTAGGTCTTCGGGGGCCGAGTTATGGTCAACCAAGAGGTCCCGAATGTAGAATAACGAGCCAACAAGCTACGGGAATCGGTCTTACGGTTTTACCCTTAACGTTATAGTTGGTCGATATCTTATCATTTTTTTTTCGTAGAAGAATGACATACAATGAATGATAAATGCGCTGATATTCGATCTGTCGCCAGTTGATGGAAATCTGTTTTATACCTGAGTTATGTACCGTCTTATAGCTGCAACGAGACTATTCTATTTCCAGTCGTCGCAGCAATCGAACGGAATTCTCTACTTACCGATAGTTATAGCTCCGGTTATCAATTCACGTGAATTTACGGTTAAAAATAGACAAGTCTGCCTTTGTAATACACGAGACTCGGATCTATACCCGTCCCAACGATAGTGGAATTTTCTACCGTTAACATCGTTAAATGGCAGTTCAACCACGATAAAGCAGCTTCGAGTGAAGAGGGGAGGAACGGAGAGTGCACGTGCTCCTTTACGAGGTCGTAGAAGTCGTTCTACGGGTCATCCTCAAAGTGTCTTCCACCGAGTATGTCGTACCTACAAGATCTAAACGTGTGAAAGACACTGCTTCAACGGTCGTATCTTGTCCTGAGACGGGATACTTGACCTTAGATCTTGAGAGGCAAAAAAAAAGAAAAAGGAAATAAGGTAAGGAAATGTTTCTTAGCCTATTGGGTGTCATATTATAACTAAGTGGTTACCCAATATATATCGAAAGATTAAGAGATTTTTAACGGAGTCGCTCGGGATCCGTGGGCTATTGAGAAAACTGCAAATTTTTCATCGTCCCCATTAAAACCGCGAAAGAAAAAAAGAGAAAGTTGAAGAGAGAACGACAGGGAGGAAAAGAGAAATCGATATCAAGTAGTTGCTGCGAAGAGTTTTTCCTGACAGGACGTCGGCACGGATGACCGAACCTTCCACAGACAAGCCAGAGAGCGATCGTGTAAAAAGAAGAAAAATGTCGATGTATAGATATACACGGCACACAGAGGAAAAAAAAACCGGAGAAACGGCGGAAGCAGTGATTAGTGCTATTCGGCTAGGAAACTTTTGATACTCAATTAAAAGTTATAAATGAGAGCCTTGAGCTGCTGTGTGCCGTTGGTAGACGCGAACAGCATCGACGAGAGTACCTCCGGCATTCTCCTAACTTCACTCAGCAGCGTGCAAAAAAATTGCATCGAACCTTTAACACGAATAAATGGCACAGATATTGGCAACAAAACGACAAACACCTAAAAAACATGATATATTAAAATAATATTTTCTTTTTTTTTGATTCGGAAAACGTTGATCTATTTATGACTACAATACGTAAACAGCTTATATGTACGTAATGTTGCATTTTTTGCATTTGTGTGCTTTTCTGTTGTGATCATTCAGAACTTGCCAATATCTGGCAGGTATAAAGTGTTCACCGTTTAAACTATAGATTTAATCCAATCGAAGTGTATCGTTCTTTTTCCTATTTCCTAGGAGATCGACCATTGTCTCGGCGACTCTTGGCCTCGTTGTTAGAATTCTTCGAACTCCCGCGAATCTATCGATTCTCTCTTTCGATTGCACCCGTTTCATCCGCTCTTTCTTCTTTTTTGAGAAACGATACACAGCAGTTTCTCTCTATCTGTTCGTGTTTCAATGGCGTCCAACGTTCGCTCACACCAATGAATCGTTGGCACAATCCGTTAGCGAGAGAGTGGATTGTAGAAGTAGGAGTGGGTTGCCAGTTTACCCGCGTGCCGTAAATTTGAAACCGGAAATAAGCTTCGCCTCGATATACTTGGTAACGATGCTTCCCGGTCTGACTCTGGATTCGCGTAACAGCGGCAATAGGTATGCGTTACGATAAATAATTCAGTAACAATACCCCCCCCCCTTCACGTTTTCGCGCGCGATTTACCAACAACGGTGTCGTTGAGTATTTCATGCACGAGGTGATAAAATGCCGAAACTCCATCTCTCAATCTCTACATCTCTGTGCTTTCTCACGTACGTGATAATAGCCGGAAGTTAAGGATGTGCGAGATTCTTTTCTGTCGCGGTGCTAGATAACGATAGAGCGAGAGAACAATTCGAATTATCGTCGTGGGAACACGAGAGGAGCGCCGCTATCAAAACTTTACTGTTCTCAAAAGCTCGTTAAGGAAACGTTTAACAAGTTTGAGACCTTTTAGAGCTGAGGGCAAACTTCTTGATATGCCGTGTCGCCGACGTGGACTTAAGGCTTTATTAGAAATTGACCTCAGTGTCGGAAAAGCTTCTTTTATCCCCATTGCCATAGTTCTTCTTCTCGTTTCCACCTATATTAATCAGAGTTATCGAGCCGGAAAGGTCGGTTTCCGTGGCGCATTTTATAATTTTATACCGACTGATTTTTATTTCTTTCGTCATGTTAACTTACCTTTTGGCTTACAAAACGGAAAAATGGAGCATTATCAGCTCATAGAAAAGTCACGCCAACTCTGTTTAATTTTTTTTTATTTAGTAGCGTAACGTAGCGTATAAAGTAGTTGAAATGAGTGAACATATAATGATTATACATTAAAAAAAAAATGGAAAAAAAAATACAACTGATTTCCAAAAGAAATAAAAAAAAAAAATGCCCGGAGCTATAAAATAATAAAATCACATGACTAAACAAACATTGATGTAACAAATATAATTCTTACATTAACGATTTAATTACTAACAAGCTATCAATATCATTTGTTACTTTTATTGTTACGTTTTTAATTACAACTTTTATTGTTTCAATTTTTTTACATTGAAACAATTTCCACTCCAACATACTTTGAGATACCGGCATCTTACAAAAAAATCTCTTCACCTGTAACCAATTTCAATGGTATTCTCTAACCCTGCATCGTTGCAAGACCAATCGCGTCAAATAGCCGCCGACCTCAGTTATCTTTCGTCGGAATCTTACCTGGAATAATAAAAAAAAGGGGTGCGTGTCCGCTTATCTCAGCGACACGATAAAAATCTCAAGGGTTGAATAAACGTGTCGAGGGTCTCGCACGCGATGAAAAGAGATCGCTTGTTTCAAAAAGCTCTGTCTAACTAATCTACACCGGTTAGCATTATCTCGAAACCCAGTCATAGATCTTCATGCAATTTTTTCCCTTCTGTTCTCGTGTTTTATTGAATCTTCCGTGGTGTTCGCTCGATCTTGTAGACGAAAGGGAGAAAAAGATCAAGGAAAAGAGTGTCAAAGTACGTCGTGCTGTTGCAGTCAGCCAACAAGAAATGCCGCAAGCTCGACACTGACAAATTCACCACATGAGGTCAGATTCAGAAGGTTGCAATCGACCATGAGCGCGAGAGATGTAGGGAAGGGGGACGGGCTGGGGGTGGGTTTGGATCGCGAACTCGTTGGCTCTCTTCACTCTTTCGATGGCGGTGCTGGTACATAGTGTCTGATGCTTGGCTCACGTGTACACGAAGGCACTTTGAACGAGGTCACGTCCCTCTGGGTGGGCGTCAGTGGGCATACGAACGTCTGACTTTTATGGCATCACGCGGGCGATGGCAAAAAGCTCCATACGTCAATGCCCTGCACATTTCTTTTTCTCACTCTGATTCGCGTTCGTTCGATCGCTAGTTCGTTCTTCCTCCTCTGTGACTACGTGCCAGTTGGATGCAACCTCGACATCACCGCGATCGTCGCTCGTCTCGTTCTCTCTTCGGTCTCTCCGCACCTTTTGACTTGCGACAGCGTTACCGCAGCATGTATTCATTTATATCGTGCATTAATCACGCTCGTGTCACTCCTGACTAAAAATTCGATCGCCAATGGCAAAGTCCCTTTGAGAATGAATGTTTTCGAATTTTTTTATAAGGAAACATGAAACGGAACGATTATTTTCGGAATTCAGATATCGGGTATATTCAGACGTCATAAAGGTAAAATGAGCAAAAATTTCCGTAGATATTTACTATCGAAGGTTAACTATCGAAGATTGAATCGTGAAATTCACGAGAGCCTCGGCGAGGCAGAGGGTGAAGGAAGGCAAAGCCCTATTCCTCGTCGTTCGGGAAACGGGAGGCCATCCGTTCTGTATCGGCGAGGGCATGTAGTATCCAACGACAAACCTGTGACACAGCACGAAGAGCCCACGGACCAATCGTACGCTAGCTTGCGAATAATGGTCCGAGCTCTCGGGGATTCAAACCGCCGCGTACAGTCGCAGGAATCATGTCGGTCGAATCGAAGTATCGGCGTTAGGAGACTCCGAGTGTGCGTTGTTACCACGATGCTTTGTAATTCCGTCTCGAAATATACGCATTCCAAAAGGCTTTCACGAACAAAAAGGCGAGCGATTCATAGTTCTGGGCAGTCGAAATGGCGCGCCTACGAAATTTCTCGAGATGAAAAATGATTTGACGAATATTAAAAAAAAAAATTCTATCCCATAAAAAATGATGGAAAATCATTATATCTTTTAAAAACAATAAGAAATTTGGAATGATTTTTTCATCTTCCATTAATTAATCGAACTTAACATTTAAATTACACATAGAACAATTTTTTTAACGATATTTCATTATCAACTATCTTTGAAAACAGCAAACGAGTTGGTAGGGATTCGGAGTTATATTTTTAAAGCCGAAATTTTTCATATGAAAATACATTCTATTCGGCAAACATTGGAGGCCGCAGTGAAGCTTTTCCGCCGCTGGGCACGCTTTCTCGATTCAATTTATCGCGAATGTATCGACGTGCTTGGCCGTTTGTTCGACGTACGTTCGTTTGGCTATGGAGTTGTTGGCCGGGGCGTTGTCGAACGTGCCGACGGTCCGTTGTTCGCGACCAAGTTTTGGCAAGTCGACCGCACCGAGACGTTCCTCCCTCTCGACAAGTTTTCCTCGATAGCACTCGAGAACAGAAGAGTGAGTACCTACCACCCAATTTCAGCGCACCGAACATCACGGTTCTCTCATCATTCTCGGCACCGATGAGGCCCAACCGCGAACGTGAAATCGTGCCGTCTCCACGAGAGCTTTTCTTCCACATATATGAACACATACGTATGACCATATAAATATATATCCGTATCTAGTAGAACACGAGAACGCGAAACCGCAACATGCTGAATCGATATCGACATTCACGTCGTCTGGCCTCTCTTTGGTAGGGAACGAAACATCGAACATACATATTGTGTGTTACAACTGTGCGAGTTTGATATAGCACTCGCGAACCGTGACGAGAAGGTTGGTATAGCCGCTCTTTCACCGCTCGGCCTTATATTCTTGTTCGAAACTGACAGGGCTCTTCCACCGAGAGAATGAGGATAAGGACAAGCGAGGCTGCATGTACGCGAAACGAATACTGATCTCTGACGCTGAAAAATTTATTGCCGCGAGTTTATACCGTGTTGTACGCTGCTACGAAGGAAACGAGGGGATAAATAATAAACGTTGATATTGCTGAAATAGAAGGCGTAGTTGGTAATTCGATTGATCATAGCCTCGGGACAGATCGAATTATCTCACGACACTATGTCTGGCACGTTCCACAATTGGTCGGTACATCCGGCACCAGTAACGTTGCTAGTTTTCGTTTTTTGTCGATACCAGTGGCACATTTGCACAGAGCCTCCGGGGGCCAACGACCTTCGCGGGACTAAAATTTATCTTTGGATTAAGAGAGCCGCTGGCCTCATCCAAATTAATGATACCCCTCCCAAAACACCAACCGCTGTAGAAGTTTTCGAGGTACGAAGAGATAGGAGAAGCTCCAGTGAGAAACGGTGGTGCATCAGCTATGTAGCGGTAAAAAAGTATCAGCAAGGCTAAAGCGCGTTTTCGTCCCTCCCGTCCTTCCATCTTCTTCCCTCCACTCTTCTCTCTGCGTGACTGATGATTCTTGGCAAGGCCGCGAAAACTCTACCGCGGTCCTCGAGGTAAATCGACTCTACAACGCGCTTGGTCTTTCGGCTCTTCTGGCTATCGCGCTTTCCTTGGTCTATGGAACACTTATATATCGACGGTTGCCACGAGGCCGCACACAGAAAGATTTGGCACTGGATTCTAATAAACTTTTACCAGCCGGCTCTCTTACAAACTGAATTTTTCCAACACTCTATCCCGCTACGCCAATGTGAGAGCGGCGTAACGAGGACGATTTTTTACTTTCGAATCGTTTTCCTGGATGAAAAAAAAAACCTAAAGTACCCGTCATGAATCTTCCGAACTACTTTCACGTTGATCGAGCGAACTTACGAAATAATGAGATGAAGATTTAGAACGACATTCTTTTAAAAAAACAATTTGAAATTCTGTCTAATGATATCAAGACTCGAAAATATTAATATTTGACACACCCATTTTTTAAATTGAAAACAATTGTCGGTTTTATTCATAGGAAGCAATTTAACGATCTTTTTTTGTCTATAACGAAGAATTTTAAAACTTATAAAAATTTAAAAAATAAGAAACAAAAAATTTAAAAATATTTTTCTACAAATATTTCATACGTTTAGGTTTTCCATGTACGTAACATTTTTTTTGTACATTACGTGCCCGACATCGTTTCGGGTCGTGTGTAATAAACATTTTTTTTAATTCTCATGAAATATTTATAAATTCAATTTTAATAATAAATTTTTTAATTTTCAAGGAAAAAAAAAAGACATTTTGGAAAGAAGATAAGGAAAATAGAAAAAAACTCACAAATATTGAAATGCTGGTACTGTTGCATTGAGTAATTTAAAATATACAGTAAAACTTGAGAACTTCATTAAACATTAATATTTAAAAAATCAATTAAAAGTAAGAGTCATAGATCTTGTCGCGATATGACTTTCTTAGAAAAACATCCACTACTTCTTTCGTTCCCCCTTTCGCTCGCATCGTTTGCGGCAAAACTTTTAAACGTCAGTCTAAACACAGTTTAAAACTCTCCGCGGGCTTCGTCTCTCATTGTTTTTCCGGTGTGGCTTTGGGCTTTTCGAAGACTCGGAACGGTTAAATCTGCTCACTGGAACGCTCCTTCGAGCTTTAGTTCGACCAAATAAGACATATTCCAAACTTTGTTGTGCTCACATGTGAGAACGTGCGATTGATAAATCTCTTTCCTGTCTTCCTTCCACTCTCGGCGCAGTGTCTTCGCTGTATCTTTTCATTCTCGTACCCCCCACCATTTTGGTCCGCACGATGAGAATCTCTATGGAATTGTGCGGATCAGCAACGATGAAACTTCCGTCTGGTATAACGAGAGAGCATAGAAAGAGAGCGTATAGATCGTGAAACAGCGATGCTGCATGGAAGGTTCGCCATTCGGGTTGCGCTATTACTTGTACTCGGTGAGCAACGGGGCGAGTATAGTACCTCTAGCCGGGATGAACGCGGGGACTCGGTGATGGGTTCAGCAGGCACGAGTGAGAGAGAGAGGGAGAGAAAGAGACTGAGAGAGAATAGTCGAGGGCTGGCTGGCCGCCAAATCGTTTCGGCGTTATACCCGCCTCTCGTCTGTGCGAACCGTGCGGTAATATTTCAATTCGGCGTATAGAGTACTCTATACGTACCACTACGGTATCCCACGAGTTTCACCCTCTCCTCCCTCAACCCCCCTCTCCCACTTTCCGCCTCTCGCCGCCGATCCACGCGCTGTAGAGGGCTTTCGTTGATTTTTGATTAAGAGATCACGGCAGTGCGACGTCGGCGCAATCTCCGCCGAAAATTTAATATAACACAATTCAGACTCTAATATGCATTTCCATATCTCTATATCTCGGCTCAATTTTACGCGGTCATTGAGAGGCTCTCCAGTGCGGAGTATCACGATCCATCCCCTTCCCCACTCGCTGAGAGTTCTTCTGGACTACTTGCATTTAATTGCTCCGAAGAGACGCGAGATTTCATTCGCCCATTTATATTAATTACGCGAAGCATTCGGCTCCAGATTGCTCGCACAGACCGACATCTTGGCTCAACCGAAAAGTCTTTCGAACTATATAAGCTCCGTTCGGCCAAAAGCGGTAAGGACGACGGGCTGAAGGTTAGGCAAGCAAGAACCGTAGATGACGATTCCACATCCGAATGTCCCGTGAATGGGCGCCTCGAATGTCTTTTACGAGGAGGCGTGTTACGCGTCTCGGGGGCTACGAATGGGTACGCTAATTGTTGAGATCACTATCAGATGCTCACAGAATCCCACTCCAAATAACTTATAACGCGTAACTCGATAGGTATTACATGATATCCCGGTACGTAATGTCTTTAATTAAGAGGGGCTTGAGACAACCTTCAATTACATAGACAGAAGAGTCCAGAAGAGGCATCACTGCTTTTACTTGGCGGAGCAATTTTCATGCACCTGTGGAACTTCACTCTGATGAAGTTTAATTACCGAAGCATCAAATTCGAAGTTCAAAGTAGTTACGAGCACTTCGTGTATGCGGGTCGATTGCCATTGAATGGCAGTAATTAAAGTTTCGTTTTGATGGTATTAAGCCCCTTGCAGCACACAGTTCGATTTATAATCAATGTGAAAAAGGAGAGTTAATCATCTTGAAAAATGTATTAAAAATAAATTGAAAGAAAAATCTCAAACGAATCCATTGACCCTCGGAATACGCGGTACAAATTCTGTAATGAATCTTGAAAAAGTGGAGTTAATGATGTTGAAATAAAGGAAGGAAATAAAATGAAAAAAAATCTCAAACGAATCAATTGACTCTTGGAATACGCGGTACAAATTTTGTAATGAATTATCCATCAGGCTTTCGAAATAAGAGATCCAGTACTTCAAACTAAGTAACGCGTGCATGTAATTGCGGAACGCCGGTTCGTGCCAATAATCCTCTAACAACAATTGTCTTCGTACGAATTTTCTGAGAAGCCGTTGAATTATCTCAGCGCGCTGTAATCAGTCGTACAAGATATATATGTATATACGTATATCTACATACACGTAAAGGCTAATAGTTCGGATTACAAGTTGCGATCAAGCTGCTCGTTGACGGTAGAGCGAGGGCAGGATGACGGGAAATGGTTAGATGGGGAGAAGAAGAGATAGTGTGTGTCTGTGTGTGTGCAGCGAATGGAGAGACCGCGCCCAGTCATTACGAATCGATCTTCTCGAGGAGCTTCCGGCGGAGCTTCCACAGCACCGAAGTACTCTCCCTATCTCCCTATTCCTCGATTCACCGTGAAACACGTAAATGGTTACTGCGTGCCGAGTGTGTAATCGTCATTGATTAAGGAGCTTCGCGTAAGAGCCGTTTCGGACGATCGTTTGATTGAAAGAATAATTTTACACAAATTAAAAAACACGCGACTGAACAAAGGATTGTGATAAGAAAATTGTATCAACAAAAACGAGTGAAATAACTAATTGTTATTCGCATATTATTGTCGCGAGATATATTCGTTATTAATGAATGTGGAAATTGACCGACTATAATATGCAAATAATTATTTAATTTTTTAATCTTTTTTTGTTGATACAATTTTTTCTATTACACTTCTTTTTCAGTTTATATTTTTTTAATTTTTGTTAAATCATTTTTATTTCATCCTTTTTAATGTAAAAAAAATAGAATACGAGTTATTTCTATAAACAAATTATGAATAACATAATTTTGCGTACATAAGTTACTACACGATAACCATCTGAATGATGTTTTGGTTAGTTTTTTCAAAGGTTTTTATCTCTGTGAGTTTATGCAAAATTTTGATAATTTATTGTCTGAAACAAACTTCATGACTCATCGAACTAATACACAAGATTTGGTTTGCGACATTTCAAACCGTTTCGACAAACATGCGTGATAATGAAAAGGGAAAAACTCACAGTATCTCAGTGAAACGCATAACTCCTGTCTACTGCCCCAGCGGAAAGTTGGAAGTTGAAAATATAAGAAATATAACGACGCAAGTTCGATACTCAGATTCTCGTTATATGAAATTTATAGAAAAGTTCAAAAGACTTTTTGAAAAGTGCTTTGAAAGTATCGAAGTACAAAGTATCGATGGGCGAAGCAAGATTTACGAAGATAGAATCATACGGAAAAGAATTATAGTTATAGTGTAAAACTATTTTTGATTCTTTTTCATATAAAGGAAGAAAAAATAAAAATTTTATTTTCAGCGAAACAATTATCGCTGCAACACGCGGCTTGGGGAACGACCTATTACGATTTTTTTTTTTTTTCAAAGAATCTCACGCCTATGACTCGTGTGTGTATCCCTCCCGGTCGGAGCACAAATGGAACGAGCGTCGGACCATTCGGTATCAGAAGGGAATATAAGAGTTATGGATTCCACGTGTCTGCCGATGTGTATACGCGAAAACCACCCGTGTAAAACCCGTCGTTCGACCGCTCTCGCACCGCTGTTATTGAGGGTATAGTTTTCATAACTCCTCTCGTCGATCGTAAAAAAAAAAAAATACATACTCGCTTCGATAACGTCCAGCGGTACAATTTTAACTGGTATACGCTCTAAAACTTTTGCGGGAGACCGCTTATCCTATAGAGAAAAAGTTTCAAAAAAATTCGACATCGATGCAAAATACTCGGGAGCTTCTGTAATCCGTTTATTCGACCGTTGATATAACAAATGCAGCGGTCATTTTTTGTTTGGCTCACGGTCTATCGCATCGGCAGGTCTTATTCCGCAAAAAAAAAAATTCCGGGAACACAATTTATTACGGAATACTACATATCGAGAATATCCTCACGCAGGGAATGCGACGCTGTATAGCTGTGTATAGCTGTATTTACTTCAAATCAATAAACGTGCAATTTTTTTGAAATTCCGAGAACAATGTATATTCGAGAAATCGTTGCTGTTGTCCGCGTTAAAGAAATTATCAATAACGATTAAATATCGTAATTTCTGATAATTTACAATTGACGACCATTTTTGTTGGGCTTTTTGAGTCGTTTTTCTTGAGGCCTAAAACTCGTCGCGTGTGTGAGATTGTTGGCTCGCTTGCCGATCGGTTTTGTTCGATCTTCCGGAAGAACGGCTCGAGTAAACTTTTGCCAAAGAACCACGAAGCTTGCGAGATCGGCTCGTATAGAAAGTAAAGTCTTGTGGACACCGGACGAGCATGTCGAAAGGGTTTCCCTCTCGCCTCATTAAACTCGACTTAGTTATCACGTGCCG
This sequence comes from Buathra laborator, assembly GCA_934046635.1. Taxonomy (NCBI): domain Eukaryota; kingdom Metazoa; phylum Arthropoda; class Insecta; order Hymenoptera; family Ichneumonidae; genus Buathra; species Buathra laborator. The sequence goes on from OW203892.1 coordinate 19,543,763, forward strand.
CTACCGGTGAAACCGCATCTGTTCCCCGATGAGAACTTCGGATGAGCACCAGCAGCAGCGAAGTCACTCGACCTCGCACCCTGTTGGCTCTCACGGGGCCACGGCGCTGTATATCGGTAATAAATAAACATCCAATCTATAAGAGAGGTACATGTTCCCTTTGCCCTTTTAGAGCTGATGCTGCATTCACAAATGCCTATTTATCGATACCGTACTTAACATTCTGTGCACTGCCTCTCGGCCGCCTGGACTCTCGCTACCGTTCGACTCGATAATTTTATTCAAATTAAACAAATTCTTCTTAACACCCCGATGGAAAAAGAGAACTTCTAGTATCTAAGGCGCTGAACAGAATGTAAAGTGCCCTACTGGGAAAACGTGGCGAATTTTTTGCTGAGTTTTCTTATCACGATTGGTCGTTGACTCGTTCAGCCGTTCGTTCATAAAGTTCCGTTTAATTGCGGTTTAAGGCAACGGAACATCTTAAAGGAAAAACACAAGTAACAAGAAACAAACTTATATTCGAATCGAATGTCACGTCAGTTGCGCTCTGATAAGACACTGATAGCGGCCATGTTATTTAAATAACATATAAAAAATAAATAATAATATAAAAATAAATAATTGACCGATGCAAGGATTAGAGGAAATTCGCATCAAAGAAATGTGAAAATCCAATATACGATAGACATGAAAAATGAAAAAGCATTTGTTCAAAAAATCGCCGACTGAAAAATGCTTAATCTGCAAAAATTTTTAAATAATTTTAAAAATCAGGATAAAGTTTCCAATGCAGTCGGGGAAACGCCTGTCGAATTTTTTCAATCGCATTTCCCAACTGAATCGGAGATTTTTCTTTAATATGAGTATATTAAAAACTTTTTACAGTTTAACCATTCTTTAGTCCGGGATTTCTCCCAAAATCTTTATTTTCTAAAGCCCTTTATTTCATGAAAAATAACAAATGCTTTTCGGCGTTGTCGATGCATGTTCGCCTGTGTTCCTGACGCAAGCTGTCGGGTAATAAAACAATATTTTTTCGCCCTGCGCGAAGCTCTACTGTGGTAGCCGCGGGCTATGTACGCTTGAAGGTAAATGCGATCGTCGGGGTTCCGTTCAACGGCATAGAGAACGAGAGGTCGAGAAAGTAAGGTAGGAAGAAGGGTTTTTCTCCTACGAGAGGAAGTCAACACGGTGTGTGGAGCTTACACAGTGGATATATCTGTATGTACTATAACGCTGTGTATACTACAGTGGGAAGCCAAGATCGTCCACGTATAACGTAAGGGGCCTTGCAAGTCTCTCTATACGAAAGAGAACCTGTTCCTTTATCGGGGAATATGCGGGTTTCGTTCGCCGATCTTCGCCGCACACTTCTTTTCCAACGACAGAGCCTTTGGCTTCGATCCAAAAAAGACTCCTCTACACGCCTCGCGACTACGGCAGAGTTTACGATCGTCTCGCCAGAGGATTTCTACGGTAAAATGTGGTTCACAAGAGCCCGGACAAACGGCCGATGGGATATCGACGGAGTTTCATGACTACGACGACGAAGAAAAACGAGAGAAAAGAATTTCTCACACTTTGCTGATCTCGCAGGACATACCGAGAACGGGACTCGAAACGAATCAGCAGAAAACACACACGCAATTGATGAGGACGTTTATTTAACCGAGTTGACTAGTTTCGGCACGTCGATACACCTTGGGTTCTCCTGCACAGCTTATGGAATTCCGAATGAAGGAAAAATTACGAAGAAGAATTGCTTCGCGGAGGAAATTGAGATGTTTTGCTGAGTTGACACAGTCGGTCGGAACGTGTATTGGGCGCAAATACTTATACACACACACATATATGTGTATATATATGTCGGAATGAGGGATCTTTTACTCATTTTTTTTCATCGCTGTCGTTGAGGACAAACGAGACACGTCGGGGACTTTTTCGATAATCGAAAGCCACTTCCGGTACAGGCACTGGCAATGTTCCAAAACTCGTAGCTCTTTATGGCGGTGAATCAGAGCCGAAACGTGGCATTGGAGTGTGAGAGATTCGACGAAATCTTTACAGCGCGTTTCTCACCGTCTTAAGTATACCGATGAGATGAAAACGAAATTCGAGAGAAGAAAGATAAGTGGGAGACGGAGTTTTTACCGCGCACTCGAAGGGGTAAAAAAAAACGGGGAATAAACCCTCTTCGACGTAGCAGTTCTCTAGTCGCTCGATCTACTTTATAACCGATCGAAGATCTCGAATCTGGGTTCTTGTTTAATATGGATTTAGCGTGTGCTCGACTCCTGCACACATCGGTGGGTAACTGTATTTGCTTGGGAGTTGAAGAATTATTGATACGCGGCACAGATGCGATGGTGAGAAGGGATTCCCGTTTACATCCGGGCATCGGTTGCCCTTCCCTCTCTCGTTTTCTTCTCTACATTTATTCGACTTTACCAAAAGTTTCCCGTCGACATACACGAAACTCTCTCAATTCGACTCGGAATTTCATGAAAAATCGTCGGACGAAACTCGAGGCAGAGATTCTCCCGTCCAGCAGATGTGCTTCGCAGATGCAAATTTCACTTCGAACTATCGTACGTAGAATCGAAGCTACGACGACAGTATACAGAATGAGTGGGCGACTCTACTCTAGTTGGATGCAGGAACGATACGTTGTCGCGCCGAATATTTCGTTCTCTCGTAGCGTTGCGTCGACAGTTTTCGACAAACGCTCTTCACTCGAAACTTCGCGATTCGTTGGAAGTTCTCGTTTCGTGTGTGCGCGTCGCGTTGAGTATATGTGATACCAATTCTGGCTCGATGCCGGACCACCGATGGAGACAGATTGCTGGTAACACACGCGAAAAAAGAAACTCTACTCTCGTTTCGTGATAAAGTTGGAAACTTCGCGAATATCGGTCAAAGTCAGAAGCCGTGGCTTGCGCGGTTCACGAAGCAAGAAATAACGCGAATGAAATATCGCTATTTCCGCTTAACGTACATTTCCATCGGGAATTGTCGTCAATTATAAAATGAAAAGTAGAAAAAAAAAAAAATTAAGTCTGTAAACTCTGTACACGAAAAACTGTCCGTATATGTAATTTAACGATATTAAGTTTTTCGTCGTGGAAGAAAAAATATAAATAATTGGTATCCTTCAGAAAAGAACAGTAAAAACTTAGATTTCGGGTATTTAGTTTATGCAATTTATTATAATGTAATTATAAAAAAAAAAAATGCTCGTCTTTCAAAATACACAACTTTCAGATAGGAATCGAAATTTACCAGTTCTGCAATTTTTTTATCGATTTTTTTTTAATATTTTTTTTTAATTATTAATAATGACGGCCTTTAGTAGATTATGTCACAAATTCAAGGTCACTTTGAATCCCAGATTCGTGTGTGTAAACCCAAAGAAACAGATTGTTTAACCGTACGCTCCACCGAAACCAAATTGGGAAGGAGTTGTCGGGTGGACCGCAGGCGAGGTTTACGGCAACGTAAACGACAAACCGGACGTGATTAATCGTTTCGGGGTTCTCGCGCATTCTCGCAATTCGCATAGGGTCCAACGAGGTCCGGAGGCGCGCATAACTTCGCGACGTAAGTGTAATAACTATACACGAGTGCTGAGACTAACCCGTGACCCCCCCTCTTGTATTCGTTGGACTATACGAAGGGAAGAAGGGATAGCAGTGAAGCAGCTCGTGCGGAGCTGCTTTGGTTAGCGCTCTCGCCTAATTACTTACGCCGTATCTACGTGGAGGCGACTCGGCTAGTTCCTGACAGAAGCTACCGCCCATAAATCTCGTCAGTGGGGCAGTTAAGTTTGCGCTCGGGGTCTCTCATGATAGCGCCAACCAGCCAGCCGAGAGCGTGTGCCCCCGTGGTGCCGGGAGTCCGTGCGTTACAGTTCCTCCGGTCTCTAAGGTGCAAGGAACCTGGAGGGCACACAGAGGGACGGGGTAAAGCTACTGTGCTGCGGGTGCAGCGCAAAATTATATATATACATATATATTGCATATACATTCTATGTACGTAAGACGCCCCACGTTTCTCGTGTTATGGAGTTATATATACGATACCAGGGGTGCACCGGGCTAAGTTGTGGCTTGGAAGTTAAACACTGCCCTGTCCGGGAGTAATTAATCTATCCTGGTGAGTCCACGAGCTCCTCCACCGCGCTCTCCACCTTTGCAGAAAACGATACGATGTCCTGCAGTGGAGAGCAGCGGTAAGGCCAAAAACCTCTTTGCACACTCCCTTCGGCTTTGCTTCTTCGAGTTGAGCCCTTTTACTTAGTTCGACCGCGCCGTCTCAACCGCGACTCGAGGAGGGAAGTGATGAGTTCACTTGAACTTCGAGGACTTGCCACACGGTTCGGGCGACGAAGGAAGAAAATAACAAACTACAGGGGGAGAAAGAGGGAGAACCAACTTGATAGAAGAAATGGTTTATACAAGCATATAAATTCTCGTCGCATCATTTGATTTATTTATGTCTATTGGGTAGAGTCGGAGAAGAGATTGTTTTGCGATGATATCGTTACTGCAGCATACTGTCGGCAGTGTGAAACTGTACAGCAGGTTGATTCTAGCGCAGGAGAGTCTCCCATTGGAAACGTAAATCGTTGCATCCCTCGAGTGTCGTCAGGTTGCTCGGGGCTTCGGGTCGTTCGGCCGCAGGTAAAGCGTATGAGAGACTGGCGTAACCAGTCGTAATGTCAAGTGACGATTGTATCTCGATACTGGTGATACGTTGCCTCCGGCATTTACTGCGTCACGGACCTCTCGGCTGCGCAGCGTGTATTGGTATCTATAACTGATATAGACTATAGAATCACTTTATGAACGGAATGGAAAAAAATTGTTTACATTTATTGATTTTTATTTCCGTAATAGCGAAACATGGTGTTTTTTTTCATGTGCAATGGAAGTGAAAACAGCTCTTCGCTTTATTAAATTCCCACCCTTCATGAATAGTAATGGAATTTTTATTGGAAATAAAAAGAAAAAATAAATACTGACATAAATAAATGAATAAAAATTACCTATACACGATTTATTGTATTGGCGATTTTTCTTTTTATGCGGACATAGAGAATCTCTCTCCGTGCCGAAGAACTAATAAATTCTCGGTAAAAGAATTGAAATGAAATACGATTCGTTTAAGGTCATCATATTCCGTGCGAAATTTCATATTTGGCGTCAATCTTGAATTCTCCCCCAATAGGCGTCTTATTACGGAAAGCCTTATACAGTCTCTTACATACATTATAGCCTCCGATACTTGCACCATCGTCCATACAATCTCCTCCTCTCGTCGGTTTTCCTCCCGTTACTTCAATGTGGGCTGTGATGGCCCTACATTAACGCAAAATAAAGCCACACCGGGACATCCCAGAAGCGAAAGCACCGCTGCGCTTGCAACCCGGAGTTACAACCGATAAACGGTTGCCGCTCGTCGTCGTCGTCGTCGTCGACGAGTGCGCGCACCTGGGTGACCGTAACGAGAGGACCCTTTACGACCGCGAGGAGAGAGAGTGTAAAATGAAAGACATCTTGGTCACGCGCGACTTCGCTTAACCGTGGAAACCTAGCGAGATTGCGAATGGCGAATGAAAGAGAGCGATGAAAAGTCGTCGCTGACTTGTCGCCGCGTGACAAGAAAATCAAAGGGACGAACGCGCGTTGACTACGTCATCCTCGTTTTTTCTTCCCTTTTCACCCTTTACCACGGAACTACCCTTTAGATTAGTCGACGCAAAGGCGAATCAATGGGTGGAAAATGTAAAAAAAAAATGTTTACTTCACTCGGTGCGAAAAAGGCAGTTACACGCCCGCTTTGCGCGCGTATAGCCCCCATTTGTACACCTTGCGAAGTAAAATTTTGTACGATCCTATTATCGTCTACTTGCATGGCGAAGCAATTATATCTTTTTTTTCTTATAAGAATCTCGGAGAAATATCTCGTTCTCGCCTCGAAAACTCCCGTCGTGTGAGAGATGCTCTCTGAAAAGCAATCGTTGAATTTTCTGCATCACCAGCGACAATGTACGAAAGTACACCGTTGATTTCAAACGTTGGGAAAAGTTTTCTCAATTTCACTCAAACCTCGTCTGATGAATCGATAATCAAGTGTGTTCTTTCAAGAGGGTACCACGCCATCGGGATTCGTGGCAGTGGAAAGTTTGTTTTCCACCGAATGAAGGCTTTTATCGTGCTCTTCGGTTCAGCTCTTGAGCTTTGCCCCGCTCTGTTGCTAACACACACAGCCGCCGCGGCGGCGGAGGGTTTTCGCTTCTTCTCTCCCTGTATCTACTTCTTTGTGCCAAAGTAAAATTGCTTTCTCGCGCGTTCATCGATGCATCGAAACCTTTCGTTTTGCTGAGACGCTGGCGCGTTAAAATAGAAACAAATCGAGATGAAACGCGTTTGAGTAAAAGTCTCTTTAGGTTACCGACCGCTTTGATCGCAAACCTAACGCTCTTTATTTCATCGTATTTGTTCCCCGAATTTTTTTTTTCCTCTAACATAATCAATATCTCCTGAGGCGCAAGATCATGATTCATTCTAAAAAAAAAAGTATGAAGAAAAGTTAAGTACACTTCTAATAACTTGGCAAAGTCTTCGTACTCATTTTTTTTTTGGGTCTGGCGCCTGGTACCTTCACAGTCTGGTTAACTCGTAGACTTAATCAAGACGCACTTAGCTACAGATGAGGCTTTAACCTTCAACGCGCGAAACACGTAAAAACAAAATCCGTCGAAATGCTCCAAAAGATCGATGGACGAAGACTTTTCTCTCGCGACTTTAACCCCTTAAAGATATTTGTCGAGTCACGCATCCAAAAGCGCGCTCTTTGTTATTCGCAACGATGATCAATTAATTACATCGAAATATTAAAAGCCCTTTGTGAACATAGCTATTTGTGATTAATGAAAGTATAGTAAAGGGAATTAGTCGAGGTAACGACGGGGGGTGCAGGAAGAAAGGCCCAATTAACACAGTTCCTCGAAGAGAGAGACGATCCCTTGCGAACGCGTTCCCGGAACGGAACGAGCGTGGAATTTCTTGGCGGTAATTAGGCGCGGTCATAATCGCCAAAGGGAACGCGGCAGCGACGACGTAGAAGTCCTTCGGGGCCATCGAAATTGGAATTCCACCAGTTATATCGTTATATCGTTATATATATATATATATACGCGATATTCGCGAAGCGATGCTTGGGTTTCTTAAATACGCCGTTCGTGATGGTATTTCAATAACCTCCGAGTTCGATTTCCCGGAACTTATTCTACGATGCAGAAGGGCAACCCTCGCAAGTTCTCTCTCGTACGAGAGAGATCCTTCCTCTGGTGAAAATTCGCGACATTCCGAATTTTCGCCGATAGCCAAGTTTCAGCAATTCAATCCGTGCATTCGTACCTTATAATTCAATTCGTCTCTCTGTTGAAAGCTCCTTCGAGACCTTTAGAATCGAAGGATTTTCGTACTTGCAGCACAACACTCTGATTACTCAATTCTCAAGTGAATAATTCAAAGTTCCAATCACATGAGAACAGATAAACATTAAAGTCTATTTATACATTTCTATTTGTTGCTTCTCATTACTCGTTTTTTTGGAATGAAAAAATATAGAGTCATTGATATGAAAAAAAAAAAAAAAAAAAAAAAAAAATCGACATTTTTCTTCGGAAATATCTCGTCGCCGTGGGGCTTTGCACGAACTCTCGTTACACACGTTACGAGAGATAACAGCGCGTGCAAGTAGATAGAAAAAAGAGAGAGACAGAGAGAGAGAGAGAGCGGGGGGTGAAACAACGCAAGCAAGTTCAACGAGCTGGTGTCCGAGAGCGACTAGGCGGTCTATGGCGGTGTTGCACAAGAGTCTTTACGACTATGACTCAGTAAAGGAGCCGTTATTACAACTCCGGACCCCTCGGTGTCCTGTGGGAGTGAAATGAGAAGACGAAATGAGGCGCCGAGGAGGAACCCCAGCGCTAGGCACAGAGAGCTTCTATATAGATAAAGGGTTGTATAGAACAGGTTTGAAAGCTTTTCGAAAGTTACTGTGCTCTTCTACCAGCGGCGCGTGGGAGAGAGGGTAGTAGAGGATATTCGAGATAGCTAGGACGAGCCAGCAGAGCGTAGAGGAACTCACTTAGCGCCGAATTGCACGTACTTGTGCCCTCTCGACCACCGCACGAGCTTAACGGCGGCAGCGTTCATCCACCTCTCGAGATGTTTATAGTTTGAAAACGTTTCTCTTTCCCTCTTGGTTTTCTTATAAAATATATATATAAAATATACATTCTATATCTATATATAGATAGATACTAGTGGTCCATGATGGACGTAAATCGTGAGGTTCGCTGCTTCGATGCTGCGGTCTTCCGCACAGGATACCAGTGAACCACATAGGTAGCTTATACTACACGCTTAAATGGTTCCTTCGATCGCGAAGAGAACCACATTTCGTTCGGAGCATCCCGTCTATTTGATCTCTCTCTCTCGCTCATTTTATCTTCGGCTATCCGAGTTTTCGCGATACGGTTATGTCCCACCGGGGCTCACGAGGCAACGTCATGAGAGAACTCTCCGCGCTACGCGAACCGTGTAATTCGATAAGGTCATAGAGCCCGCGTCGGCCTCGGGGACGAAGAATTTCACGAGGAAAAATTTTTCACGGCGATGTTAGATCGGGTCACGATACGGATCATAACGCATCGAGGGGGCGGTTTTTTCTTTAACGATTTGAACGGATGACATGTACGCTATCGCGGCTTTTCCAATCTCACTTTTTGTCATCTACCAAAGAAATCGAAAGCCTACAGTGCCATTCACAATTAATCGTTCGGAAATTATTTTCGAATTAATAAAAATCAATCAATCAGATTGTTGACATTACTTGACTCTTCGATTCGCCAAAATTGTAGTGAACGACTAAATTCGCGAAATAATATGCCCAAAAATTATTAGTTATGTTTTCTATTGGTAGAATTTCATTTTTGTACTCCGTTTGCAATCGGATTTCTTAATTTAAAATAATTTTTTTAGGTATTCGATAATTCAACAATTAATATCTTTTAACGCAAAAATTCGGCGATTTCAAAAACAGAAAATTCTTTCTTACCACTAGTAGGCAATAAAATACAAACGCCGAGCTCCGTTTGCGAAATGTTTGAATACCATTGCTGCGCTATTGCCAACAAAATTCAATCTTCGTAAAAGCCACAAAACGACCTTCTTTTCGCAATGTAAATGTACTTTTGACCGGTATCGGCAAAATCCCATTTTAATCGTAGTGTAGAAAGTTTTACGAAACGCTCCCCGCGGCAGTAAACTAATCCGTCGAAAAGAGTTTCGACAAAGTACGGAGAATCCGATGTAAAAGAAAGAAAAAAAAAGGAAAAAAAAATATGACCGACAAATTCTTCATCGAACGCAGTTAAATGCGTAACACAGGCAGAGAGAGGCCTGGAGAGTTCCGCGGTTCTTCGACACCGCGACTCAGTGTTGAGCCTCGAAGGCTCGTTCGCGAAACCCGCGGATTTTACGTCCCAGCGATTTCGATACGCGGGCTTACCGAGAGCTCCAATCGAAACGTCGAGCGCGGAAACGACCACACGGTAATTTCCTGCATCGCGTTACGAGTGGTGTACACACCTTTGCGGGTTGGATCGCGCCATAGGGATGCGCAACCAGAAAATCGTAGGCTCGGAGGATGAGAAAGACAGAGAGGCATACATAGAATGCTGCGATAGAACGATGGGAAATGGGAGTCGAGATAGGGAGGGAGAGAAAGCCACGAGTCCGACCAATACCCGGGATTCTGTAATGCAATTAGGCCGGGGTACGTGTCGCGTGGCTGTGCTTGTGTGGATTTTACTCGGCCCGCAACCCGTTCCGCTATCTATCGGTGCGAGTTTCTCGTTCCAAAGCTCGGAAGCTCTCGACGGGATAGTAGCGCAGGGAAATAGGCACGACTAGAACACGAGAGAAGTATGCAAATCGACGATCGACTTTGTCCGGCGCAACGATTGAAGCTTTCGGTTTCAATGTACGCCAGCCGAACAACGAGCGAGTACCGCTCTCCATATACATACGGGCCACTCGATTGAGCCAATAGAACGTTAGGTATACAAAACAGACGCACCAACATATGTTCCGCCAAAGTGACACAAGGGCTTAAATCACATTAGTTCACACGTTGAACGGTGAGACATGCGCCTTTCTGTTACGCATATATCTTATCCGCGTGTGCGCAATAGTATGCACAATGTCAACCCACATTACCAAGAGCCCGAGCCGTTGAAATTGCTGCGCTCTCGACTCGTTAGCGCGAAAGGCAATTAGGAAGGGAACGCTTGAAATTATTACCCCGACGTGTACTCGGTATTGTACGAATGTTGATTCATTTTTTTTTTACTTGTATTTCACGCAGAAAGGTAGTTGTCGAATGAATTGTTCGTTTCAACGGAGACGGGACGATAGATAACGCGGTCACGAATTAATCGGCTTACGAGTTAACATTCTCGTTGGTAGGTTATCCGCACGACGAGGGAGGGTTAGAATTATGCGGCAACGCAGTTTAAGCGGTGTGAGGGATCCGGATGATGTATCGGAGGATGAGAACTTGCAGTTAACGATGCGAGGATATAGAAAGGTCGCGCGTGCTTCAACGGTCGGATTTTGCGAGCGCGGAAAGTGAGCCGAGCTGTAGGTTTCATTCGGCTATACGCGTGGGAGAAGAGGCGGTAGGGAGATCGATCGTGGAGGATTAGCTGCAGTGCGTTGGCGGTCTCTTCGCACCGCAACGCCTGCGGGCTGATTTCCGGCTTGACAACGCCGATATATCGCGAACTAGATAGAGCGATGCACCACTGCATTAGTACAGTAGGTTACTGTTACGGGTTCTCCATTGCGGCTAATTATCGTCTACCAATGTGCCTTATACGATAATACTTCGAATCATACCTCATCGGAATGATAAGTAATTAGGAAGACACAGACTCATCAGTGAAATATTCCTTATCGATAAATCGAAGAAACTCGATCACAAGAAAACAAAATTAAGCTGAAAATTAGCGATATCTTTAAAGCGCATTTTTTTCGATAATTCTCGAAATTTAATAGCATTTTTTTTAATGAACGTCTCTAAGTTTCATCGAGTGGGGTGAGAAAAACAAACAACTTCAAGGTGTTGAAGTTATCGTTGAAGATAAAATAAACAGGCATTCGAGACTTGAGTCATTTAACGCGGGAAGGGCATCTCATATTGCTACAGGAGTTCTTTAATTTGAGAATTTGCCAACGAAGTTTATCTAGCGATAGGTATTAAAATAACTGCGACAAATAAATAAAACTCGGGATTAATTAACGACTTTTTCCAAAAAGTACAATTTTTTCGAATCGTTAAGTTCAAATTATATTTTTCCAGCAACATTTATCGAACTGTAAAATTTGGTATGATGTGAAAGAAAAAAAAAAGGAAAAAACAGTACGGTTTTCCAGGGGGATTAATTCGATGTCGAAAATAAATTCTCGGCTTCGTACTTTGCTGCTGTGAAAGCCATGTGACTTGCAGAATCCGGACAGTTCTTTATTTCGTTTTCTTTCAACTCTCTTTTGGCTTCGCTGCCTCGTCGGCTTTGCACTGGGTGAGAAACCTGTCCGTCGAAATCCGTCGGAAAGGGTCTGAACGGAGTATATGCCAAGGCTCGGAGAGTCTGGTGTGTTTTTACGTAAGACCGTAATTTATCGCGTCTGCGAGTGTTTATATAGTATAGTATATCTCGACGAGATGCAGTAAGGGTGTTTTTCACGGCGCAGCGCTGTATTGAGAGATTGTGTAATAGCGGAGTGAAGGAGCGCGCGGGTCGAGCCTTTCGATTTACACGCCCACCGAGAGAGCAGGATGCGAGGGGTGGTGTTTGTATGTCGCGGGGTTGCGAGAGCGAGAGAGAGGAAGCTGCGCGATAGAGGCCTGCGGGGGTGTACAGACGTGCGGCGGTGGAAAAAAAAAGCCTCGGCGTACTTTTATCGCCTACACTCTCTTTATCCCCTTTCCATCAAGCTGAGAGCAGTAGCCTCCGGGCTTTCCGACCCTGCAGAGCAGTTCTGGCCATGAGGCCTCTACACTCTATATATCCGCGAATAGGAAAAGTTTCGTTGATCCAAAACGAAAGAAAAGGAACGCAAAAAAAAAAAGAAGAACGAACGAGCTTTCTCGTCTGACACGATAAAGGCTTCGACTACTGCGCGAGACTCGAGTGTAGGTTCCATTGATCCTGCGCATTACCATACACTACATTCCAATGTACTTCGTTTTTCCGTCAACTCCAGAATCTTCGGAATCCCGACAGTGCACATTTCTCAGTCTTACCGAGAGATGAGGATTGGAGAGACTTATGTATTTTTTTTTTTGCGCCGAATATGATCCTTTTCCGTCTCGGGTAATATATAAGAGATTGCAGGCGTACTAAAATGTCTCCGTCGGCGTCGAAGGCGCCCGGGTCACGCCCTTAGGGTATAATATTGAGTGAAATATAAAAAAAAAAAAAAGCAAGCCGAAGAAACGACGTCTTCAAGTTCAACGACATACAAACAAGTAGCCGAAGAAGTTTTCCCACGAAAAAAAAAAAGAGTCGTTGCGAGACGTGACGAGAGGAGAAACGAGACGAATGGCGTGATATATAGAGAGCCGCCGTTGCCACGCCATCGGGTTTCTCCGCTGCGGCTCTCTTCTCTGAATCTTTGATAAATTTATTCCATTCTCCGGGGACGGTTTTCGGTAAGGAACGAACACTTACAACGCGAATCTACGCGTTGGTAAGACGAATTTCGAGGCACTGTCAATGAGAGAGACAGAGAGACACGAAAAGATTATTTTCACGACTGCATTCACACGCTTGTACTCTCGACTCGCGTTGCATACAAACTTCTCTATTATGCCCTCGTGTCGAATAGCAAAAAAAAAACTATCGCGAAGTATACAGATTACTCTCTCCTACCTTCTTGTGGCACTCAAGCCGCGTCGTCGATGTGGCGGACCCAGGGAAACAGCTGCCAAACTTTTCACTCGAGTATTCATAAATTGGAAGCAATTTTTATTCAACTACAAATAGCTGCTGTTTCGCGTCACTCGAAACTCGAGTAAGTAGCAGCGATGTAAATGCGTAGCTTTGTGTGTGTGTTTTTTTTTATACGAAATACTTCGCGAGAAAAATGTAAGATAAAAGTGTTTGAAATCGATTTTTTCAATTTGGAACATAGATTTACATTATACCAGCTGTTGGGAATCAATATGAACACTTAGCTATCTGATTGAGCGTATTAATTGATTGATCGATAAGCGCGCGAAACCTGCTGGTCCGAGACGACCTAAGTAGCACAGTGCAGGATGCATTGCCGCGGGGATTTATCCGTGGGAGGTGTGCGAGCTCTCACCATTGCACACTCGAGCAATTCCTCCAAGACGAGCTGAAATTAACATGGCATAGCTAATTACCCTCTCTGCGGGTTTCCCATCGCCTCGGCTCAGCCGGCTGTTGGAACGTCACGGAGCTTCGCAATTAATGCGAATTTGGCATTCGACCCTTGACTGTTACCTATCCCCATGCCTTCGTCCCGATCCCTCTCTCCACCGGCTGCAATACGCTTCGGCGAACTTAGTTTAATGCTTAAACTGCTGGCTCGCGTGATCTCTGACTACGAATCAAAAGCTCTAATCATCCCCCGACAACGATAGTTGGATGCAAATCTGTTTCCGCAGTCAGTCGAAAGCATCGTACATCGATTATACGTCTGCGAGATATCGAATTGCGACTTTGTGGAATTAAATATAATATTTATGGAAAAAAAAAAAAAAATGGTTATCGGGAGTCTGGGGACCGACTCTTCGCAATAAAATTTGCAAAGATGGCGATTCCAGGTTTGTAGTAAAAAATTCAATTGGACATAGGTGTCGAAACTTTCTGTATATGCAGATGATAAAGAGGATATCTCGATGAATATTAAAGGCTTAATAAATTCGTAATACCATATCGGAGATAAAAATTAAAATTCAGGGTAACCCGATTTCTTTTACCACTGTCACTATGTACCTTTTACTTCTTACTATGTTTTTTATAAAATACACATGTGATTCTCGTATACAATCGTGCGTTCGATAAAAAATCGTGTATCAATTGTCGTCTGTCGAAAGATCGTGAATCATACATTATGACGCATAAAGATCGTCGGTGTCACGACCGTAGGGTGGTTCAGGATCAATCATATTTGCTAGATATCGATCAACCCGGATGGTGACCGCAGACTGACGCGTGTCCCACCTACGAGTATGACGTTGACTCAAATGGCAGCTTGAATAGCGCATGACATGAATGTTACGCTATACACAACGCACAATACGCGAAGCAACGTAACCTCACAAATAGATCTCAATCTCGTTGAAAGGTGTAGAAACACGCAGGCAATCCGACCTTTGCGGCAGAAGACTGTCGCAATAATACAACATAAAAGAATTTCTACAAAAAATAGACAGGATGAGAGGTTTTTAAAAATCTAAATAATAATAGAATAATCTCTAAAATACACGACACGAAAAAGACAACAAATTAAAAAAAACGAGAAAGCAACAAGAAAAAAATTGTGTGAGCAAAGATAATGATAAATAATTGAATACGAATAAATAATAACAAAAATGAGATAGAAGTTAATAAAAATTTAATTTAATAATAATTGTGTTAAGGAAATAAAAAGTCAATCCGCATGAAAATAAATATTCTATGCATCGGCCACAGGTTCTTTAACATACGCTAACACCATTCATAAATTCACCATTGAAAAACGAATCTCGGTAAAGTTATCCTTAAAATATCATCTGCTCTCAAAATTATGCGCTCGTGAACTATTAACCAAATTTAAATGCTCTCAAAGTGAACATTATATCGTCGCTTGAAGATTTTAAATGATAGTTCGGCGGAAGCTCTGGATGCAATAATTTCTCGTTTTATGGATATTCGTCGAGTGTAGAGAAGCATTGGCGAGAAATAGGACGCTCGAGAGTGTGGCGAGGAAAGAAAGATGCTGCTTGGTTGGAGACTCGGAGTGTCGAGAAACTTGGGCGCGCGACGCGATAAAATCCACGCCCGCAATCGTAAAGCAGCGGCGTGTGTACGCGAGCGGAGCCCTTTCAGGTCAAAGTGCAACTTTTCAAGTCGGTCATTCGAGTCCCGCCGCAGGTAAGAGAGTAGAGAGGTGGCAAACATCGGGTACACACAGTCGAGGATTTCATGGCGCGATGAGAGAAATGCGGAAAAATAACCCACACACGCTACTGGAAAAAAATCTATTCGCGGAGAATAAAATAAAAAATATATACGAGAAAACGATAACGCAAAACTGTCGCTGATACGAGGGGAAAACTAGCAATCGTGATAAGTTTCGTTGCGACTATTGCGAGCATTAATAAAGCCGTAAAACGTATATGAATTCCGAAAAAAAAAAAAAAAAAAAAAAAATCGACATTTTTGATTTTCTCAAATTTGCAAAGTAATTTTTTTACCATAACAATGGAAAAATTTTCATTTTTGGACGCGATGAGCGAAGGAGGGGACAGGAATGTGTCTTAATCTAAAAATTAACTGAGACAAGAGACGAGCTTCAAGGCAATGTCGAGGCCGGGCTACGAAACTACCGAGTGAAAATGAGAGGCTGCAGTTGTACGCGAAGATCTTCTCGCGTGTTCCCAGAGACCGTTCACGGACTCGGTAGAACGCTTCCATTGTTCGGTCCTCACGTTTGTTCGTCGGCTCCTGACAGTACCGTGGAGATAGTCCGAGTTAACGCTTGAATCGCTCGAAAGGTTTCCAGAAAACAAGACCACTGATAATCTCGGTGAGTGTGCAGAGAACAGAGTTCTATCTCTCTCTTTCGCGTCCGAACTCATTTTACGTTCTCGCACATCGTCTAATCTTAGCAATGAAAAGAGGAAGAAATTAGGAAAGATGATGAGAAAAAAAGGACAAAAATAAAACTCGGAATAAAATGCGAAAAAAAAATTCCGTTCCGGACGCGAGCCCCCAACGTTTACTCGTTTAACCGGCCAGGATAATTTTATCTCCGAGAAAATTCACCGTACTGCAGCCCGAACCGCCCGAACCGCTCGCGTTACTTAGCACGATCTCTCGCGCTTTAGTGGATTCTCACCGCTTTAGCGTTGTGTGTACGTACAGCGGGAATTAGGCGGGGTTTAGAAACACATTCGCGCAATAATCGCAATTGGATTACCGTGACTATGATAAGAGCCACCGGCTTGGTAACTGCAGTCATCCACCGACCAACGCACACGTATACAAACACATACACACTTGGACCGCATGATTATCGGGCGGTAGTACAATTACTTTGTATTGTACACTCGTCCCGGTCCGCTGCTCCAATTTCGCGGTCGGAACTCTAATCGGATCCCTCTTATCGTTATACGAATGTATTAGTTTATATATCGATGCTTTATCGTTCTGAACGTATCTAGATGATAATTTCGTTACGAGCCGTGGATATTACGCGAAATCAGGTTCGATTTTCATCCCTCTCGATCATGCGATTTTGTCACCGTTCGCATAACATTCTTTCATTCGAATATCTGCAGTTAAGTTTATAATATACATATATCACGTACATTCAACATTACACATTGCTTACTCTGTTGGTAAATACGATTTTTTTTCCGGGCATCCTGGACTGCATAATGATGATAGTTAGCTTTTTAATCCAATTTTCGAACGTGGTAGGTTCGGTCGTGCAACGCCTTACGAATAGATAAAAAATACCCTTAAGCCTAACGGATACTTTATTTTGCGTCAATAGATCGTTGTTGTGTTGCATTATTTCGCGGATTTTACATTTTCGACGAAATTGCGCGAGAAGCGTCATAGGGACGAAAGTTTGTGGAGGTTCTGAAACACATGCAATCGAAGGTTGGGCAGCTGGGAATTACTTGCCACAGCAGCGTCGGAATAGACGATATTGTATTTACATGAAGAGGAGAAGCTTCCGTCAACTCAGAAGCTCAGAAGGCGACGAATACGAAATTCGATTTTGCGTTCGGCAAACCGCACGAGAGAACGTGGTACGAATAGATTCGATTGATCGATAATACTGGGAATTCTATCATTCAGATTCAGTACTCTGGTATTCATTGCATGCATGTTCTACATTAAGCTAATGTAACGCCGGCTTTTAGAACAATTTTACCGTCGAATCTTAATTTATTTTTCGATAACACTTATTATATTGAAATAGTTTTATACTTTTGAAAGTCGAATGAAAGAACGAAAACGGTTTCTGTAATTGAAAATGCATAAAACTCCATTGATCCCACTGGTGTTGATAGAATTCTGAGTGGTCTGATTACAATGTCATAACTTCGAAATGACGAAGTTTATCGCTCGAAGCTCGAACATAGCGATAAAACGACGTACTGTGAGCGCAGTTTGAAAAATCGTGTCTCATCAAAGAGATAAATTCCACCGAGAGTATCTCGAGATAGCGTATATTTCCTCAAGGTTTCCTGTAATCGACAACTCTAACCGACTTTCTCGTATACTCATCGAATGCGAATTTTTATCGATTTTTTCATCGTCTCTTTCGCATGTTCGCTGCTACCTCGACGAAAGATCTCTTCTCCCGTCCGATAGCATCGATTTCTACCTTCTCCTCTGCGAAACTGTAACAACTGTCTCTCTGTGTAAGTAACGAATCACCCAGACGTATAGAGTACACTCTCTCGGGACGACTCTCTCGTTACTGTCCCGCAATATGGTCAAAGTTTATTTTTATATCTATCCATTGGAACGAAAAGAAAATCGAGCTTCGGAAAGTGTCGTACGATTTTTCCTCGGGACGGCTGCAATAAATTCTCAGGATGGGACATTTCACTTTGGAGAAAAATGATCGCTTATGAGATTCTCGTCACGCTTGCGAAAAGACTTCGTAATCATAATCGTACAACCTTCGCTAATTTTTTTTTTCATAGTCGATTGATTGACGGCGTATATATTTTCCCTAATTCTGGCTCTCCGACAATGGGGAGCTGTTCAAAATTACGATGACTACGCTGGTTAAATTTTATTTTTTTTTTCATACCTTCATCTCGTTCGTTTTACAAGCGAAACGAAATATATGTGATGTAATCATTACCTGTGGGCGCTCCAATTAAATTAGCAAACTATCCCATCTCGTCTCGCGCCGACTCCCGCGAATTTCTCGGTTATGCTTATTACAACTCGCAACGTTGGCATAATCCGAATAACGAGATATTTCGTGGCTCGCCAGAAAATGCACGAACAGAACCGGCATTTTCGCTTTCGAAAAAGAGACGAAAAAAAAAAAAAAAAATTACATTTTTTTCTATTCCCGTTAACGCAAGTAATTACTTTCATTCGGCCGCTGTCTCGCTGCACTCTGTCGTTTCGCTCTGTGTGAATATTCGAGGCTCACAAAGTCAAAATCGATATTTTCGAACTACTGAGTTCGCAGATTGTACGTGTATAACTTACGAAAAATTGAGTTGAGACTCATCCTTGACTGCGACTATAACGATTTCGTGGAATTTCGTTGGTGCCCGTCGAGGAATGTGCGGTTCGTCTGTTAACCGGGGTGGTATGAAAACTGTGGTCAACGAGCATAGTAGCCGTTCGCCGAACGGAAAACGGTAGAAAAATTCCGGTCATCCGAGTCACTGGAATTTTTCACGGGGTAACAAAAAAACGAAAAAAAAAAAAAGCTCGCGAAACAACGCGGGTGAACCCATAGATTGTCATTATCGCGTGGGAAGGAAATTAAAAAAGCAAAAAATAAAAAGGGAATCGTGGAAAAAAAACGCGGTGAACGTAGGAAACGAAAAATAGGGCGCGAGGACGGAGGGAGAAAGAAAGAAACGGTGGAATACAATATCTCTTCGTGGGCTCCCGCGAGCTCTCACTGCTTCTGGTCTGATCGTACTACACTCGCTGCCGGTAGTTGCGGGTGGCGGTGGCCTGGATACGGAATTGCGGTGGTCTGAACCTCTGATATATATGTAGAAAAAACACTATATATATCTGTTTTTGGACGTGTGTAAAACTATACCTACACACTACCAATACGTGAGTGTAAAAGCTCGGAAATCCCATACGCATGGTTACGAACGCAAACGTTAAAACGCATTCACTTGCGTTGATTATGCGTCTGCGTGTGTGTGCGCGCGCGCGCGATGCAACGTGCGTTTTATTATAAGCTATGTGCCGAGAATACGAACGCAGGCGGCCGATTTATGGAAAATTGCGAGCCCATTAGACAGGGAGAAGAGTTTTTCGATGAAAAATAGTTTAAAAGTTGACAACTACAATACGATGAAAAAAAAAAAAAGTTTCGGTAAGCTTCGAACGATCAGCATATCAATTATAAATACGATTAAACTGTCGGGACTAATTTATTTATTTCATTCGCGTGTTCCGCGTAATGAGAGTCGGTCACATATTTGTGGTGCAATTAGCACCGATGATGCGTCCGGATAGGAGTATGTAAAACATTGTTTTTATGTAAAATATGAGACAGTTATTGTTCACGAAGGGATTTAAACGCGCGTAAATCCGTGGCTTTCGGCTGTTTTCATTTCGTTTGAATTAAATATAATCGACACTCGCGGGTGTGTAATATGCGACTCTCTATTCTCGTGGATTGTTGATTTTTTTTTTTGTAATCCAACGCTTTGCAAAAGAAAATTAATTATATCCTCTCGCAATATAATCCAACGTGCCTTTACGAGCATCCGGCGAGATTACGTACACGTAGCATCGGATTAACGAGTGCATCCGTAGATTCCCCCTGCACTGTGCAGACTTCGAATGTATGTGGACTGTTTTACCACTGCTGAATCAGGTTGGGCAATTTATTTAATCAGAGCGGATGTAACGCGTTTATTTCACCGTTCGCGTGTCTCGTTTCTCGTGAGAATTATATATTTACGAACAACGCGTAGCATGTCACGCGCTCTCGACAGGCGCACGATCGGTAATTGACAGCTCATTACAAATTACAGTCGGTTTCAATATTCGTGTCACATTCTTTTTTCTTCACATCAATTACAGCGAGTATACGTGATGATTCGCAGTAGCTGCGTGCACGGAAAATACGAGAGAATACCGAAAATTTAATAAAGTATTCATTTTAGTAAATTCTGATAGCAGATAAAGTAAAGACTATACTTGTGGACTTATGGTAAAACCAATAAAATTTATCGGAAATATTTCAATTTTTTTTCTTACGTAAATAAAGTTTATCTCTTGATCCATCGCGAAGCCCATATTTATTCATCGTAAAATAACGGAAATAAAAAATAAAATGCAAAAACGCGCGATCGAACGCTGCATCAAATAAATTTCGAGAGCGCGATAAGTTGATTCACCTATGTTTGCCTCGGGTTTAGTTATTTCGTTTATAATATCCGAGAAATAAAGGGCAACTTTATAATGGTTCAAGGCTCGAGTGTAAAAGCGAACGTATACCGAGGAAGAGAAGAGTCGTTTCGGTTCAAGGATGAAACGTTGGGTAGATAGGACAGCGGTGAAAGAGACGACAGCGGGGCGGGGGAACCCCCGTGGGACGAGCGAATTGAACCTTTGCCAACGAGATAGTAGAGTCCCTGAATCATTCTGAAATACGTTGGCACACCGTGAAAACACCTACGCGACTGTGTGTTTTATGACGTTCCCTGCTTCAGCCCTATGCCGTTCCCTTCGTCCCCTCCAATTCCCCTTCTCGTTTTATACGAACGTATATAGTCATAAGTGTACCAGCGGCGTGTCATATACGACGCACGTGCGTTGCAACGAAGTACGATAAGCCCTCATTGTCATATAAAATTGAAACACAATGATGCTGCAGCGCATATTCTTCATTAAAAGTTTCTCCGCCGTATAAATGTCGATTAAAATACAATTTTAAATGGGAAATCCCCGTCATAACGTTATATTTATCGGCTCCGCTTGAAATAATGTAAATTAATTAAATACTATTTATTTAATTACACTAATAATTTCTTAATTGTATTTATGTTACAGGTGAGCATCGATCATTTTAATCATCTTATAGAGGACCATCCTTCACGACTGACGGGTTCGAATATTTCATATTTAATTTTACTACAAAATCGTTATCAGTTCAATTACCAAAATTAGACTCCGATATTACGATATTCACATCCAAGTCACATGCATTAATTTTTCAACGATTATCGGAAAAGTAACATTACCATTTTTAATTATCGTGTCTCCGCGCAAGTGAATCCGTTTTATTAATTTATCGAATATCTGAAGCGCCGCGCATTTCACAGGAACGTTGAGATTAAGAAAAAACTTTTGGTTCGCCATAAAAAAAAAATTATTTTTTTTTTCGTGACCGAACGATTTTCTTTGATGAAAATACGAAAAAGAGGTAAAATCCATTAAGAATAATTTATACTTTTTTAATTATCGAGTCTTTGCTGAACGCAATTCTTTCTATTATTAATATGAATGCTAAACAAAAATACATTTCCGTGAATTAGTTATTTCTCCATAAAAAGATCAAAGTATTATTTCGTTGTTTTCGGTACGTATATATATTTCTCGGAAATTCATACCGTAATTCTCAGTCACAGTATATCGTAGTCTCTTATTCGACTGGATGTTTTTTTTTGTTTTTTTGTTTATACCCTTCAAAAGGGACGAGTGATCAGTGATATAAACGGGAACGACGAGCCCTTAACTCTCTCGACGCCACGGTTACGTCCGTAGGGTTGTTTCAGTCTCTCACAGCCGCGATATAAACCCGAAGGGCATTTATTTGTTCTCACGCGAAGACAGGTACGAAATATACGTGTAAAAATCACAAAAAAAAGTACAAAAAAAAGCAAAGTGAACAACGGAGTATAGTCGAGTACCAGAGTGTCAGCTTCGCAACAATGCGACGTGCCCGAGGCTATCTTAACCGGCCGTAATTTACGACTGGGAAAACTTTTTACGATGAAAAATCGCCGACGCGTTATCGCGAGTGTCGGGCGGGCATGCCGCCTCCTTTTTACCACCACTACCGCGAGAAGAACTAGAGTAGCGAATTCGTTTCGGCAACGACGAAAGTCACGAGTACGGAGGTTGGTATATTCCCGGAGCGACCCAAGAGGGGGTTAATACTTCTCCCTCTCCCCCTCTTGCCATACCAGCTTCGTGCTGTTGGAAAGTACGTAAGCGGGAAGAAATGAAAGTACCCGGAAAATTCGTTTTCACTACCGGACAAAACACGAGACGAAGGAGGCCACGAAACGCCCAAGTAGTTTCTCGTGAATCCAAAGAATTCTAACTTTCAGCAGTTGAAAACGACACGAAACCCCGCGGTGCAGATGCAATTTTACCATGTAATTACCATCGAGTAATTACAATGGAAAAAAGCCTCGCGCCAGATGCGAAAATTCTTCGAATCATTCTTTCCATACCTCGCGGAAGTTTGTTTGCACGACACATACAAACATTTGAACTAAAAGACCCATTTAATTATTTTTTCATGCCGATGTATTGTTGCGATTTTCGGATTCCCCTCGAAGAGACGTGAAAAATGTTCTCTGGCCGTTTCTCCCTTCTTGATTTCCAGAAATGTTGCTATACTCGACTGACTTTAAAGGATCAAACACGCCGAACTTTCACTTGCAAAAAGTTATAACTTTTATCGCAATAATTTCCACAAAGACGTTTATTCCCGTATCTTCTCAATGTTGTGTTTGTATCGCTTTGTCGTTTGTCAGCATTAAGAATTTTAGTACAGTCGCGTAGCAGCCGAGAAGATAGTCTATTTTTTTTTGTCGTTCTATTTCGTTTGCCGTTGATTGCGAGGCTCTGGGCACACAGGAGGCTATCAAAGGGGGTAAACTAAATACGAGAAATGCTTATTATCGCGCGGAGGGGCGTCCTTGCGATCGTTTACTTAATGGCATCGCTTTTGCATCGTGGAGAAGCAGAACGGCGTGAAAACGATGACTTTGTAATTGTACAATGTGCCCATATGATTCTGAGTCGTGATACTCTCGTTAAACGCAACGAACGTATTTACCGCTCCGTTTCGCGTGCCTTTCAACCTTCTGTTTCGCGAAATCGTCTCTGGCTCGGCGCGCGGTTACCACGAAGAGAGAAGTGGAAATAGCGGACGATAGCATTTTCCAATAGATTAATTATTTCTTACTCCGGCAAGCGCCTCGCGCGCTTTCGCCTGTCTGGTACTCTCTCGATCTCTCTGCGGTGAGAAGCTTTTACCGGTCTGAGGTGAAAGCTGCCCGTACCAAAGAGGATACAGGGAAAAGCCCGGGCAGAAGAGAGCGGCATTGAAGAGTCGAAAAGTGGTGCAATTTCTTGCGAAACTCTATCGACATTTCCAATAATCAACGATAGTGGAAATAAAATAAATAAAGACGCGATAGAGAGAAGTTTCGGAGAGAAGTTTCACGCGGTGTGGAACAATTCACTTCAATTTCACGTTTTATTCGATGATAGTAGATATCCTCAACGAATCGCGCGTTTCAACGATTTCGCCATTTTCGCAAAAATTTTTCACCGACAAAAAACGATCAGCGGCGTTGATTTTGTTATAACGCGGTATTAATAAAAAATTGTTGAACGAAACGATCGACCGCGGGAGTGATTATAACACTCCACGAGAGTACAAATGGGCCCCGGAGGTGAGACATATCTATACGTGGTTGAGGTTCGAGTGACCCGTGGAGTTGGCGTTTTGAAATTCTCGCTGGTTCGTTATAGTCGCGATTTCGGATAATGCGGTTATCGAGAGAGGGAAGGGGGAGAGAGAGAGCTTTCCCCCGTGAAACGGTCAGGTCGAAAATATCATCGACGCTAATGGGCCTCTCCTGTTCGCAATACCTCTGATTTCTCCTCCCTCTCTCGCTGTCCTCATACCGGCTCATTGCTATGTAAACTCGGTTGCGGATTTCGCGGAGTATAAAATCGTGACTGGTTTCGCTCTCGTTTCCGCGTATCGCGCTCTCGTCATTCTCGAAAAACACATTGTAATAACAGCTCGAGAAATTATCGGTCATACATTGAAATTGAACATCGCTAACAATAGGTTCTCTTCATCCTCATACGGCTTTAACGTTCTCCTATTTTTCATGGCCGCTATTGCCGATATCAATTTGAATGATCGACTCGCCGCGCTTTTAATGGATTTTTAATTCACCAAGCTTTGTTCGTTTGCGAAATTTCCGACGGGAAAATCCTCGGAAATCGGAAAAAATAATTCGATCGTTTCGAAGAATATTGAAGCTTGTCGCTGGCACTTCCGCGGGGATCTGCGTAGGTACAGACTTTACCACATACCACACACCCACACATACGAACTCTCTATCTCCCGCCCTATTCCCCTCCTAGTAAAAGCTCTCGCTCGTTGCACTTTCGGCAGTGACAGTAATTAAAAGCACGGCACGTCGCGTGTCACACGTTAGTGTCCATTAGAGTAATTAGCTCGGCTCGGCAATCGAAAATCTTCATTTTTCGAACGAGAAATAATAATACCCATCGTCAATTTTGTTTTATAATATTAGCACAGAGTGTATACACGATGATGACCCAATTTGTCGCTGCAATAGGTACGTATTTCTCTTGTGGGTAATATAGCGGGATTAGAGTCGATCAGACCGGGTTGAACGACTGGAAAAGGGCATAAATGAAGCGCAAAAGAGACGTCGATGACGGTGGGCGAACATCGGGAGGGGATGAGGTACGAACCAGCGAACGGGAACACAGAGCTTCGTATTAGATAGATATACCAAACTATACGTATAGATTTTCCATCAACACACGAACACACACACTCGCAATCACATACGCGCGCGCACACATGGATATATTTCGATAGTATACCGTATCAACGTTGGCCCACCGTTTCTGAACCACTGATCCGTAGATCAGAGAACCGTGACGATCCCCATATTTTGCGACCCGAAAAACGTCAAAGCACGTTTCTCGCTGTTGGCCATCCGGGGGACCGCGCGCGCCACCCCGTAATGTCCGATCACGCTTGGCCCGGTACCCCGTTGCTCTCACAGCGGACCATCATCCCCCCTTCCCCTCCCGTGCAACAGCACATCGGAGTAACGTGCTCGGTTTCCCTCAGCGTTCGACAGCCAAAGGTCTGGCGCGTTTCATTTCAAAGCTTCCGCCAACGTTCCTGCACACAGCGGGGAGACACACACACACGTATACACACAGAGAAAGAGGACTGTCCTCTGTCGGTTCGATGAAGAAACTCGATGGAACACGATCGTTTTCTTCATCTAATTTTGACCAGATGGCAGGATTCTCACAGAGAAAATTGGTTTGAGAGAAAAATGTGGAGTAATGCGGAATAATGATGCCGTCCGGATGTTGACTCTGGGCCTTTGATCTATTTGGAACGGAGTTGAATTTTTTTGCTTGAAGATCGATGGAACCATTAGTTTACCATATTTTAACGCTTTTACGACCGTCAGTGGAGACAGCCAAATAATTTTTTTTAGCTATTCATAGCACAAAAATGAAATCTTTTCGTCAATAAATTTTGTTTTAATGGAACAATACTTGGATACCATTTGTCTGAGTTATTATTTTTTGTTTTTTTACCAAGACGAAGGGGAAAAATGAAAAGGCTTTCGATGCTTTTGATCGAATATAATAACATTTTTTCTATATTTCTAACTCCCAACGGCAAGATGGCAAACAAATGGAAGTTACGTGTTTCACCGCGAACAGCTGATCGAAGTGATTTTTGTTGTGGTCTATGTTTTCAAGAATGGTAAAAAGTGGCTTAGTGGAATTTCTTTCCCACTGATAAAATAATGAGTTGGAAAAATTAATAATTAATTGGTACAATTAGTTTTTGAGAAATTAGGGATCCGACATCACCATTTTTTTCTTCTTTTTTTTTTTTTGTAGTCGTGAGATTGTCACATTCAATGATAATTGAATGGATAATTCTGACTATAATATGCGGCTAATCATTTGTTATTACACTCTTTATTGTTAATACAATTTTTTTATTATACTCCTTTTGTAAAATCGGTATTTGCCTTTTGGTGCGTATGTATTTTTAGTAGCAATGCGGGACGCTATCGTGTATAATACCCAATCATAACGCGACAAAGAAAACGTTTGCACATAGCAGGACCGACGAGTGTTTGACTAGGATTTCTCGCACACGTAATTAAGCCCCTCGTCGAGTTTCCTAATTGCTTAGGTCTTTGTTCAAACTGTGCGCCGGCGTTCGTCGTACACCGAGGTGCCTGATATCTCTCTGTTGCTTCGGTCGGTTCTCGCAGTCTCGAGGTCGTTCGTATACATTCGTATTGCCTTGAGGCTCGAAAGTTGTCTGACCCGTCACGGGTTCTCACTACTGCCGACGGGACAGCGACCGTTGTAGTTCTCTATCTCGTCGTGCTCTCCCGCTTCCGCAACATTCTCGTTATATCTGCGTCTCTTCGTGTGTTTCCATCAAAATCGTTGAGGTCGCGTGCACGTGCAAAGCCGACTTTTCCTACACGTATCAGTCGTTGAAATTAGTCGGTGAACTATAGGGGAAACAACAAACTTTACGGGGACGAGGTGCGAAAGCGCATTGCTGCGACTTCAATAGCCAAATCAGGTTTCGCGTTGAATTTCCGCGGTCAGTACAAATGTCCGATGAACGGGAGGACTCCACTAACGTCGGAGATCGGATCAAAGTTTCGGAACTAATTTAACATTCGCCAATTGGAAATATCTTTTTAATTTTTTTCGGTCTCAATGTTCGTCGCGTGAAAAGCTGTTTAACCGCGGAACGAGAACGAATTGTCATCGGATTTTCGTTCGATTTTCGTGTCACGGTACATCGACACTGTTGTCGTTCACAACTGGAAAATTTTTATTCGGAAGAAGTAATGTCGATAGCGGGCGTCAATCATTTTGTACCAAACTTTATATAGCTCTACGAAACAACTACCAATTGCTGTACATATGTCGACGTTTCACATGCGACAAGCATCAACGTTTTCCCCCAATTTGCCCGTCGGACCGCAATAACTCGACGTTCGTATAGTATATACACGCGTGTTGGGTATATAATAACCGCACACTCTCCCGTGATGCTTGCGTTTTGGGAAAAGGTTTTGCCACAGAGAAACTTGGAATAACTCTCGTTGTGCCGCCGTTGCTGAACAAATGAAATCGTCACCATTGCATATGTACCGCGGCTTTCACGATCGACGGACGTTCGAAACCGGCAACATTGGGAGTCAAATTTCACGATGCAACTATCTGCATAGAACGATCGCCCGATGCACAGCACAGTGAGTGTCGGAGTGTGTCGCATGGTAATGGCAACGCATCCCACAGAGGTTGCACACTCTGGTCGTTGTGGATTCATATACGCGCTGCTGCAGAACGCGGTTGGAGTGACCGAGATTTTGGAAAATGGGTAACGCTCCCATCACATTTTCGTCGTTGCATTAACGCACCACGGCCGTTGATGCGAGAGGACACGTGTTCATCACAGCATTATATCGGCCTCTATATATTACGACCTATGGTGCCCCACAAAGATATAATGCATTTCGTCGAATTGTCGAAGCCGTTCACTCAGAGCTTCAAAAATTCTTCATGCATAAAAAAAACATCTACCAATTCCACGAAATATCGACGAATTATTTTAAATCTTGAAATCCATTAATTTTACGAAACGAATAAATAGATGAATAAAAAATCGTAAAAATATTTTTTTCCAACATCATAAAAAGTTATAACGATGTTTTTAGAAAAAATAACATTTAAAAAATATTTTTTTGCATTTTTATTTTATTTTTCTCTTGGACCCTACCGATTTTTTTTCTCCACCGAAATCCCTTAACTGATGCATAAATTATTTTTAAAAAAATGGAACAATGGAAAGTCGTAGACGGGCGCGCGATATGGAAATTCGCCGTGTTATAACATCAGTTATAACTTTGGTGATATCAGAGCTTCAGCATCGATATCAGATGTTGATAGCCTCACATAACACAACGAATGGATAATCGATTCATACCTAACTCAACGACCACCACTCGTTCGCTCGCTATTTGCAACATTCTCGTTATATTATGTAAATAGTATAGCGCAGGTTGCATGGTGTAGTACGTCGGTTATGGTATACACGTATAGATATTAGGTAGATGAGTATTATATAGGTACTTATACAGCCCGTCGAAGTCGTGCGGTGTGTACCATATATGACGCCTGGTAGTCTACCGATCTCTTGCCCTCCGCATGTCCATGAACTGCTTTAAAATTCACAGCAGGTGTTCGCGGGTATCAGAAAGCGATAAAGGACGTGAAAACGGTCGGCCGGCTTTCTCTCTCTCTCCCTCCCTCTCTCTCTCTCACCCTTTCGTCGCTCCTCGTGAACCCTCTTGTAAATAGGAGGATCGAGAATCGAGTCTACCGAGAGAGCCTAGCGGAGTACCACACGTCGTTCACGAGCCCAAACTACCGCATAGTTTGCTATACAAAAAAGTCGATAACCGCGCGGTTTGCCGGTAGTAGAACAGTTTTCTCGGGATAGTTTCGTGCAATGTTTTTGAAATTGCTGGCGATGTTGCTAAAGGCGAAGAAACAAATCGGATATTGAATCGTTTGTTGCAACACATAATAATCGTTGTCGATGTTACGAGACTCAAAGCGGACAGAGTTCTAACATCGTTTGAGCAAATGGTAGATACTCGAGAAAATAGGTTGGTGCAACAATATATCTTTTGGCATCTACCATTATTTATTCTGACGTATTATTTAAAAGTTTTGTCGAATATTAGTGTTGATATCCGAAGTCTAAGGTCTATTTTCTGTGAACCAGAGTTAGAGTTTTCTCGACTACAGATCTCATCTGTCCCCGGAGTCCCAGAATTGAGGGTTTGTCGAATTTCTGTCGAGTTGTGTGAGCTTTTCGGAAGCCGCGAGAATTGGGGAGGAGAAAGGATGATGCAGCCACGAAACTCTGCTGTATGTGGTTCTACCGCGAAGTTAACGTTTACCCACGGCCGCGTTTTAGGTCAAATACTCGAGGCTGCTTTTGGTTGCTGAAACTTTGTCTCGTCGCGCGGTTTATACTTAACCTCGGCGCGGAGAAACGCTCTATAACCCTCGGGCGCTTATTCACGCTGGGTTTCCTCTATAGACTTCCAAGTCACGCAGTTACACCGCGATGAGGAAAAGCTTTAGGTACCTTATATACTCGCCCTCCCTGTCCGTCACCACTTTCCTAACCATCGACCGCGACTAAAATGTTGATAAGATGTAAATATTATGCACTCTGGATAAAGATTGATCAGTCATCCAAATATATCTATGTATGATCGATGAGTATTACAAACAGTTAAAAGAACTCTGCACGGGAAAATAAATTATTTTAACAAAAAACAGTAAAATAACGAATAATTATAAACAAAAAAAATAATAAATAATTAAGACGATAATTAATAACAATAATATTTTTTTCGTATTCCGGACGGAATTCTGTAGGATCATTTATCGTCATTCATTTTCCTATAAACGATGCATTTTTGTATTTTCAAAAATGTTCCGATCGGTTTCCCCGAAACGCCTATCCTATCGGTTGACAACGGCTACTGAATCCGACAGTTTGAGAATCCACCGTCGCGATTTCTCGCGCCAAGAGTACGGAAAATCCGCGGGATCAAGCTTTGGCGAAAAGGCTTTTCCATGACGACGAGAGGGGGGAGCGAGGGGCGAGAAAGAGTTCGCGGCTGGAAAAAGAGACGTTACGACAGTGCAGGGATGGGGAAACCCGGAAGGGCAGAAAGGAAAGGGGTTATCGACGACGACAGAGACAAGGAAAAGACGGAGCTTCCGCACGTGAAACCCAACACTCCTCTCACGGCTCGTTCTCTCTATACTTTCTCGCGAAAGACGCAATCGATGAACTCGACGGATTCTCACGTGCTATAGGTATTTTGCCTCATACCCGCCCTTTATCTCATTCTTTTCGCGCTCTTTGTCCCCTATATGACTGTGCACACCAAACACGCGAGGTATTTGAAGAATTCTTGGATTCTCGAGCGAGTCACTTTCACTGCTCGATCCTTTTGGCTATACGGAGAGTTGAACTATTTCCTCGTCTTTTTTCTCTACTAGCCGAGAATCATCGTGTATTCTCGGGACAGTGATAAATCTATCGTAAAGAAGATTTCTTCATTGCTGACAAACGGAAATTCTTTCAATAATGAAGATTTGTTACAGCTCCATGTTAAAACGCTAAATTGCTACTGTATATCAGCTCATTCCGCGATGTCCCACTTTTCCGTCGATGCGTGAAGCTTTAAAAAGCCCAGATAAAGCTTTCCAATGCCGAAACGAAGAGAGTCTCTTTTATTCCACTAGTTATACTTGGTCCGTGACGAAAGAGTAGAAGAAGTTTCCCCCGTGAGATATCCAATTTCCGTTCGAAATCCGAGAATTCCTGCGTCAGCCTGCTTCGGAGAGAGATGGAAGGGCGAGAACCGAAAGCGAACGGAGAGGAAAAAAAGATTCGCTAGCACTTGAGACTCGGCTTGGGCGATTTTTCGTTTTCTTTTTTTTCTTCGTTTTTTTTTTTAATTGCATTTTATTAATGCCCTGATTACATTCAGCCGTTTAAAAAGCCGTTCCTACGGCTCAAATCTGCGGCGGGTTTCGAGGACCGGCTCAACGGCCCTTGCGGATTTTCTTCTTTCTCTCTCTCTCTCTCTCGCTCTTTCTCTTTCTCTCTCTTTCTCTCTTTCCTCGTTTATTTTTCTCTCGTCGAGTACGGGGAAGGAGAATCGCAACGACCGTAGCACCGGTAACAACGGTGCTACCGGACCATTAGAAGGGAAAACACAAAGACCGCCCGGGGGACCAGAAAAATTGCATTATCCCCTCTTTTTCTCTGCCACTAGTTTAGCAAGCTCGTTGCAGCTGCGACTGAGACTGTCTCATTCGAATTTTTCGCGAAGCGACCAATTTTTTTTATTTTTTTTCTTTTGTTTTGATTTTTTTTTTCTTTTTCATGTTCCTACGCTTTCCATTCTTGTCTTTGACATCGTTGCAGCGCTAAGCTTCTACTCGCAATGTCCAGTCGCGCGAAGCTCATTTGAAACAGCTTTTGCGTCGCGATCAAAGACCCGTCGTTCACCGCTCACCAACACTTTCACTCCTCGCAACATCGCATCGTTGAGCTAACATTTTTATGCGGTTTAACATATTCACGCTACCTCCATAATCGCAACGTGCAAGAGCCGAATTACCGGTACAGTAAAAGAAAAAAATAAATAAATAAGCAACGTAACAGAGGAATTTTCGCAGTTTTTCCTCTAATATTTTAACGGACGCGAGAAAATGCCGGGTGTTTAGCTGAACGTTTAACACAGACTTCACAAAATTTCATGTCTCGAGACCAAAAGTGAGATAAAAAATGAAGGTGCTCGTTTTACCACGAAATTGCGCGGACAATTCAATTTCAGAAAGAACTCGGCGTTAACGAAAATACAATACAAGCTTTCTTGCGAAAAGTCATTGTGCTTTAATTATTTTTTTCTTTTCGTCAAATTCGCTCTCCACTCTCGGCAGCTGCGTGACGGCGTGTTCTTTTTTTTCTTTTTTTGCGTTATTTATCCGACCGTAGGTACTCGAATTCGCATGATGTACGGTAGAGAAAGAATTATTTCTCGGTACTTGGTTAACCGTCTACCGGAAAATTGGAGAGGTTTAGAGAGAAATCGCGAACTTCTCATTACGATTGGATGGGACGATACATGCCAGAGTTTTAGCGGGGAAAAAAAAAACAAGCTGGTGCATTGCTTCGAAGAGTGGTGGAAAAAATCGAAATAAAGTAACTAAAAAAAACTGCGTTGCAACAGGCCAATTCCGATCGAGCTGTGGTGCAATCGAGCGCGAACTCGAGACTGCTACTCGATGGGTTTTTCGGTATAAAACCCGAAAGGTAACGGGATTGACCGTCGAGCTCGTGAAACGTACACCTCTCCAAAAGTCGCTAAGCGTGGAACGGTAATTTTTCTGCTTTTTGCTCACCGAACCATACGACACTGTCCCCTGTGAACGGGGTGACCGAGTAAAATTGCGCACATATTGTGCCGATATCTATACATCGTTCGTTCACGAAGTCGCGTGGTATACGCGCCATTGGTATTTGTGTGGGAGGTCATCGAGGTGTTGTATATTATGTGAAAGCTGCGACGAGACACACTGACGCGTACACAACGGGTGAGAGAGAAAGCTCGGGGCGTTAAAGCCTGCAGTAGCTCTCGACGCCTGGGTATCGCAGGGATTGACGGCAAATGTGGGTCAGGGACCTCGCCAACCCGAGAGATTCAGGATAAACTACTAGCGTCCGAGAGATTGAATTCGTTCGGTCGTTCGAGCTAACAGTCGACACATAGTTTAATTAAAATCCTGCCGCGGTATTAAAAAGTAATTAGCGCTCGCGCACCGAACTCCGATGACCGCCGTACTATCGATGCCGAAGAGTACAAAGTCGTTTGCTCAGGTCGCAAAGATCGACACCATTTTTTTCGCTCGTATGTTATCATCAAGCGATACAAAAATCGATCAAAGGGGCTCGTATAATCAAGGATACATATAGAATATAATTAAAATTTGAAAATTAAATTGTTTCACATACGCGTGGAACCTTTTAGGAAATTAAGTATATACCGAGTATAGTTGAGTATTTAAACGATACTTAAGCCGATACTTAGCTGTACTTAACTATTCACTTATATTAAGTATAATTATAATTTAATGTACTTCACCTATATATGTATATTGTACATGAAAACATATTTTTTATATATTCATGTATAATAGACAACTATTGATATATCAAACATTGTTTCATATATTTCTGTGAATACTAATAATCATTGTAACATCAATTCGATTACGAAAACGTATCGTAATACTCGATAAGACGCAGCGTACCGTAAAATTATGTCTCACGGTCGGTCAGAATAATTGTGCACACATGTAAAAGCCTTGAACCGGAAGCAAATCCTGTGTGGATGTGCATGCAAATTGATGCATAAACCCAACCAAACACAATGCTCGAGCGTAACGGGAAGTAGCTCTCGGGTCCACAGAATGGTCGACGTTCCTCCGGGTCACCGTCAATCCATCGGGGACTTGCACGAAATTTGTCTAAATTGGACAAACTCCGAGCAGATACTACGGGGATTTACTGCGGGAAGCCGACGTGGAGAGTATAAGCTCTCATCCACCATCGATGGTCGATGGCGATTCGCGACACCATCGATGTCATTTACCAGACGCATCGAAGTCAAATCTGTTAGCACTTGATTGGCTCAAACAATTTTTCGAATCTCCGAGGATTCAAAACAATCGAAGCTGAAAACACGAACGATTGAAAGGAAATTCACAAGTCCTTCATTCTTCATCCAACATTCCGAATCTGCATTCCGCATTCCGCATTCCGACATCTAGCAGATGACGGAATGCTAATGTTAAGTGAAGTTTATCGCTTGCGTACGGAAAAATCTTTCCAACGAAATGATACGTTTTATATGATCACAAGTCAGCTTAGTAACTGCGAATTGATCTTAACTTACGACCAAGCGACCCCGTTCCGGAGGGATAGGTTTGTTGAGTGGGTGCAGCGACCGCGCTAGTATCACGACAGCATCGAAACAGAGACCAGTAACGCACAACTACATGGATGATAATGTACGTTCAGGCTATTACGTAATCTGTCAAGGCGTGAATATACGTCCAGCAGGAGAGAACAGCACGCAAATGCGTCCATAACAGTTCGAGGCCGTTGCACACACCAGTTCTGGACCGGGTTTACCGCCTCGAGGGAAGCGTAGCTTACGATCATGTCTGATCGTCAATAGGTATACATACATATTCTATACCCCCTATACGCACACACAATTCTCCTCTCAAGTCCAAACACAATTCTCCACGTGTAACAATATTGTATCCAAGGAACTGTCTTCCTGTTTCACCAACGACCGACTTCCATAAGCTTAAGTACCCAATTACGTTCCTTGAACATAAAAAAGAAAAAGGAACGCAGGAACGCACTTCGATGCTTTAATCATTCCAATTTGCATGTATGGTCCTCTATCGTCAAACGAGAAAGACTCAAAATTAACGAGGGATAGAATATTGGTGACATTTAACCAGAATGCAGTAATACCAGAACAGACGAAAGATTTCGTCGAATTTTGCACCAGGCAAGCTGCAGTGAAGTTACACCAATTGCTGAGTAGACTCGAAGTAGCGTAAAGAAGAATGAAGCTACTACCTCCGCAATCTACGGTGACCTGAAGCGGAAACGAAACGAGAAATGTCGCCCTTTTTCCTCTATCTCTCGGGATCTCTGGTCGCGCTGCGCCTTTCTCTCTGTTCTTCTAGTGAAACTCTGGCGTTGCGGTGGTGCTGCACCACCAGAATGGTAGATCGCGTTTTACGAGAAAACGACGATGGAAAAGTGATGCGATTCCATGCCATAGCTGCGTCGACGGCGACGACTGAAGGTAAAAACGTCGGGGCCGAAGCTCGTTTCGTCTGTTCCACAGGGAAAAAGGGATCAGGTTTTATGGTCGTTTGGTCGAACCGAACGAATCGGCGCGAACGTTATTTATACGCAGGTTTAAATTTATTCGACTCTTGATCCTTTCGGGGTGACACCGAGTATCATACTCATTCGGTCCCTTTTTTCACGAGCTAAATTATTCCAATGGGAAGAAGCCGTGGATCAGCGATACATGACCTAAATTCGAAAGAATGTAGACGATTGTTTTTCCGATGTAAATTTCAATTGGACGAAAAATCTGAGTACTGGGAGAACGCGTGCATAATTTTCTTTTATCTTTTTTATTAATTGTTTACATAATTTTTCGTACAATTGTACCTTAGGGTATTATCCGTTGACCGACAATATAGAAGTTATGTTTTTTTTTTTTAACTTAGCTATTCCGCGTGCATACATTTAATGGGACGTACTTCTGATAGAATACAATAGAAATTTAATACGGTTACCAGTTTATTTAATCACGGAATACACAATAAGGATTGTGGACCACTGTAACAAAATCCTCGAGGTTATTTAGATCGCGTCGTAAATAAGCATAATAATCCAGTTAGATGTAACGACGAGTCCGGCACAGCAATATTGCATTGTTGAAAGACAAAAGGTGGAATTCGCATTTATATTACGATGCGCAGCATGTAGAACGCAATGCGCATAATGTAGAATAAAAGATAGTACGTTAATACAAAACCGGCTTTAATAATTTTCAACAATCCAAAAGGAGAATCGCGTGTAGAACGAAGGACGAGTCTCAAATAAATGGGCTAAAGTTAACGCGGGGTCGGTGGAAATTCCAGAAAAAGTTAGTGCTCGTCGAGGTGTCTATATTTATCATACACCTGCAGCCTGATTCAGCGAATGAAAAGATTCATTCTCCGAGTCTATATTGGATTGTTCGGTGAGACGCGGAGTTATTTCGCGCTGGACAGTCATGTTAACGGCAATCGAGTTGAATCCTTTTACTAGCTGAATCAGCCTGTTGGCTTCTTCGTGATAAACGTCTTTCAACCCTTTTCTTTTTTCACGACTGTTGAATTACGAGAAGAAAGCTACGCTTCGTTTTCTCAACGAGGTCAATTCCGAATGGTATGAAGCACGCTGCGGGAACCAATGCCGTTGCGATCTCATATATCGGACGCGGGAAAATTTATTGCGCGCTCGGCGTGTAGATAGATCGAAACTACCGGGAC
The DNA here is from genome assembly GCA_934046635.1 of Buathra laborator. NCBI lineage: Eukaryota > Metazoa > Arthropoda > Insecta > Hymenoptera > Ichneumonidae > Buathra > Buathra laborator. The sequence continues at coordinate 19,579,629 of OW203892.1, forward strand.
GGGGATGGAGAATTTTGCGTCCACTATGGTAAATACATCGTCGAACGGAGAGAACCGGAGCGAGATATAGCGGTAGATTGCAAATTCCTAAACGGTCACGGAGAGAAGGCAACGCCAGTGCAGAAGCCCATGGATCGTATACAACGCGTGCCTCGAAGGTCCGTCGCGCAAGAGAGGAAGGCATTTCCAAATATGCGCCGCGTGTCAAGCGTGAACTATGTGTCCTCGTACTTACTGCTTGTTGAGCGGAAATGGCTATGCGAAACTGGTAGCCGGCTATTATCGGTGACGTTCTCCCTGCTCCCAATATATGCCTCGTGCCAAATATGCGAGACTATAACCAAGAAAGAGCCAATCTCGTTACGGTACTAACCGTTGCAATTCGTGTCAAACTAACGTACAACAGATTAACCCTTGTAACGGTTGCTGAATTGAAAAGTCCTTTCCCTTAATTATCAAGTCATTAGCGAAAAATTATAATAATTGAAATAAGTCCATGAAAAACAACGAAAAAAAAATTGCGAATAGAAGCATTCGAAAATTGCGTTTTCAAGGTAAAAATACGTATCTACGCGATGTTAAAAGATAAAAAAGTGAAAACGGTTAACATGGTCGTAGATTAATTTTTTTTTCACGATATCTCGACTTCTTCGCGGCAACGCAAAGTTTTCAAGCATTAATGAAAGAAGATGAAAAAAAAGGAGGTGCGAGGGACCATAGAAAGGAATAACGGCAAACGGAAGCGGAAGACGTGAGAGTGAAGTTAAGAAAAGGAGAGAAAAGAAAGATAAAACCGTAGAGGGAGGTAGAATCCATGAGGTATCGTTGTGTCGGTGAAGGTCGAACGTTGTCGTAGTCGAGAAAGAAGAAATTGTTAAGGGAGAGGGAGAGAGAGAAAACGAGAAGAAAAGGGAACGAGAGGGCTGCCCCTTGTACCGGCGCTTTGTTCCCGTAATTCCGGGTGCGAGACCACAACGACGTTTCACGGAGTACGTATATATAATGAAAGAGGACGTGGATTACTCGCTAAACTCGATCTCGTACAAAGACTCTCGTTCTCTCAAGCTCGCGTTCGCCCGGTCGCAGCAATCAGAGTCTCTCGCAATAATTAAGAATGCCGAGAGGTGAAGACGCGCGGGATTGAGCCGGAGAGGGTTTGGGCGGTCGAGAGATCTCGGGCTTCGCGTTTCCTCGACTCCGATGCTTCTACTCGGGCTACCGGTGTACTCGTTTCGCAAACTCACCGTCCTGGATTAACTATCCGAACAATGCGAAACGAGCCAACCAGTACGATACAGCATTAGTGAAAAGGTAACAATAACTTTCTTGCTAAGCAGATGAAGTATTTGTATAACTGTGCGGTTGGCATTTCCCTTTCTCTCCCACTTTTTCATTCTTTCTCTCCGCTCATTCTCTCCCTCACTCTCAACGATCGTGGTAAATACGTCAAGTTAAATTAAAATATGCAAATAACAATTACAAAAGCACTAGGGGATTTTAATTTTATCCAGAGTCCCGTTGAATGTAATCGTTGATTGTTATGAAAATTCGTAGTAATTACAAAAACCGGTGCAACTTTGAATGAATAAAAAAATCGACGAGTGAGTAAATCGTTTCTGCAAATGGCAGCAATATTTGCGAAATATTTTTTTTATCGCGAGAGTGACGAAGGCGCGTATGCGTGGGAGGATTTAGGTAGGTATATCGAAAAATAAATTTATTGGGCGTAAGCTTCAATCTCGTGGGGGACACGTTGGTAAAATTTGTTCATGTTGAACGTACCAGCGGTGCTGACGCTGGCAAGAGCTAATATTCGAGCGCATTCATGCACACGCGAGCTGTTGCCTTTCCACTATACCTCTGGCGCGCACACCTGCGGCTCTTTTTACCCCCTCCCAATTCTACTACCACCTGTCAGCTGCATCTGCAACGACATGAGGATTCACCGTTAGTCGAGGGCATGCAAATAACAGGAGTTGTTTAAAAGATTCATAAGTTGCGTGATTATTATCTATTGAACGTTCCAAAACGTTTTCTATCATAAAAGTAACTGACCTCTTACTGTGTTTATGACGGACTACGAATAGCCTATTTTCCCGAGGTATTTAAAGGTGAAAGTAGTGCTGAGATCTGTAAACTGAATCAATCATTTTTTTAAGAGATAAAATAAATATGCAACATTTTAATTTATTTAAAATAAAATAAATGTTTCCTCATTACATTCCACCTTTCATAGAACTCCCATTATGGGATAGTATGGTGATCAAGTTTTGGTTCCTCTATTCTCGACGTTTTAGACGGTTTTGAGTTCCTGACATGCAAAACTATTGTGAATCGATCCAAAGTCCTGAAACATGAAATTCTACCCTGGAAGGATTCCAAATCACGTAGTTAATTAGTCAGTCTTGACACTCCTGTGTGTCTTATCCGTCTAATGAGTTGAGGAGAACGCAGGTACAGCACAACCCCTCTTTCCGTAACTCGACCGGACCGGACGCATTCGCTATTCTGTATTTCCCTACAGTCTCCACTCCCGGTGAATTACTGCCGGTAAGGGTAACGAGAGGCCACGTCCGTCGATACAAAGCCACGGCGTGAGAGTGCGCGTGCGCAGCGCTCATAGTGGGCCGAGCGGACTCAGTGGAAATACAGTTAAGCGAAACCGTTGCCATGGTAACGAGTTAAAATAAGCGGGCGGTTGAATAAAGTGAAGTCAAGAAAAGAGGGGTTCCACTGTAGTTATCATCAACGATACGTATATGTATATAGTCCCGTTACCCCGTCCGTCTACCTGTCTAACTTCCGAGCGCAAAGTTGTATTTCCCGCACGATCCACGGAGACATGCTACGCCACCGAGTTCCAAGAGATCTCGTGTTGCCCGTTTGCCCTTCCGGAAAGTTCCTTGCGGACAAGCCGCTTTGTGCTCTATACACTGTACCGTGCACCACGATAAGCCGGAAGTTGCTTTCTCGTCGCCGCGTCGCCAGGTACCTAATTTTCGCTAAGTTCCGGCAGCGGCTACGGATACCCGGGACTCCTCATATCAACCCCCACAATAAATTCAATAAGGCAACACGAAAAAAAAAAACCCAAATCCGAAACATCCTGAATCTTGCAATCGCGATTAAATAGAATCCTTATTCGCCACTCCCCAAGTAACAAATTTACAACAGCACATTTTCCTCGTTTCGGTTTCTTCCAGCATTGCCCTATCAGGACTCCCTCTCGCGTCGTCGGTATTTCACGCTTTTCAAGCTTTCCATTCAGTTACTCTTTCGCAAAAGATCTCGCGCAACGTTCGCGTTCGTTCGGTGAAAAAAAAAAAAAAAAAAAAACCCACGAGGATATAGACGCTGGAGATAGAATCAGGATTGCGACGAGAGGATGAAAGCATTTAGATAGTACAGAGACGCCGGGATAAAGATAGCGAATTTATAGCGAAAAAAACACCCTCGAAGCTGCATCGCGCTCCGATGCCGTTGAATGTTATCATCCCGCTATCTATTTTCCCTCAGCTCTCATTCGTTCGTCCGTCGCGTCGCTTGTTCCCCTGCTACCTACATTGACACAAAATGCCCATGTTTCGTTTCTTGTTTTTGTTTTTTTTTTGTCTTCCGTGTACCGCCCGCCTTTATTAATTTCAACGCCGTACGCCCGGCTGTATGAAATTCGTGCGGTTTCTCATATTCCAGGCGATGTTTATACCTAACAATGGGAAAGTGCAAGCAATATGTACCCGAAGGCGTACGAGAGCCCTAACCATGCGGGGGTAAAGTCACACATGGCGCGAGCCGCATTAAACGAGAAGAAAAGCGAACACGTAGAAAACACCGAGACATAGAAACAGCTACTTTGTTTTCCAAACAACCCACGATCCGCCTGACTCTGTTTCGAGATTTCGTTGAAACGAGAATGTGCCAAGCCCCCCTCCTCCCCCCTGCCGTGATCATCCGCCCCATACGATGTAGCAACACGTTACAAAATGTTCGTGTAGAATTTCGTGTCCGATGCCACAAGAGGAGCCAACGGCGGGCGGACGAAAGCTCGCAGGATTGCATCAGCAGCGTCAAAAGAGCGGTGCAGTAGTTACGGCCGTACTATACCGCCATATGCAGAAACAGCCCGCGACTAGCGGCAGGGGAGAACCTCGTTCCAGCGCCAGAAATCACGACGTTGTAATTTTCCGGGATGCATCCTACCATCGGTATACAACCAGGTGAAACGCGACATGGGGAGAGAAGAAGAGAAGTATACGACAGCGTCACGAGGTATAATACGAACTCTCACGTGCGCGAGCTCATCCTCCCCCTCTCTTGTTGACCCTTTCAACAAGACATGGCATGTGCAATGCCGAGAGAGAACTACTGCAAGCACAGGGACGGGAGCAACGAGTATGAACTCTCTCTCTCTTGGTTTTCCTGCTGCTTTTCCACGGACGCCGACTTCACGTCCTTATTCCTTTATACGTATATATGTGTATATGTATCGCTGTATCTATATTTCTTCAAGGCTTCCCCGCCCACTGTTTATAATTCATTTATGCATATCTGCTTTTGGGGGGTTTTCGGTCGGAATGCATTACTCTCTGAAGCTCAGTTGTATGCCGACGGCTCTACTGTAGGCTACAGTAAATATGTATAATGGTACGAGTAATACGTTTGGAATCGAAAAGCTCGAGCTGCAAAGACCAGATGCCTCGCGAAAGATGCGGGAGGAGGGTTTGAGAAGCTCTCACACGTCGGAGTTCGGTACAGTGTCATTGCAAACCCGTGTGTCTTCTCTGCGGAAAATGCAATGACGTGCGAAGCGAGACTATCTCGCGATCTAATAAGATGGAGATTAAATGGAACGTATAGATGTTGAGACATTTTCGTGGAAACCATGAGATTCTGCGTGTGCGAGAAAACTGCACTGAAAAAAATGATGGATTGGAAGTTAGTTGGTTTCGATTATTTGTTTTTTTAAGAAAAAATCGGTTGTACCAAATAACTATTATTTTTTTTTTTCAAGTTAATGTTAATTCTTTTATATATTGTTCTGTAATTTCTATATTCTATAATTCTTCTACATGAATATATTGTGATTTTATTATTTGCATCGCGAATGAATAGTCCTTTTATCATATTGTAAGATAATTAATGTATTTTTTTTCCACATATTTAATCATTTTTACTGTCGTTTTTTAATTTTTTTTTACTGTTGTGAGATTATTGATGAAAAAGCATCGTTCAAAGTACAAGATATATCGACTGGTACGAAGCAGAAAGGCGTATCTAAGAATATTTACCATGTAAAACATTGTGGAATACGCTTTTCTGTTTCGTAGCACTCGATATTATCTCGGAGGTTTTGGACGGTTTTCTTTCATTATGCTAAGTGGCCCCCTTAGGAGGCAGGAGTCTTTATTACCGTCATCTCTCGACGCGCCCTTCTCTACTCGCGTTGTTCTCAGTAACCCGGGTTATGAAACCCTTGAGACTGACTACCGGAAAAAAAAATGTGCAGAACGAAAAGTACGACGAAAATTCGCGACCGCGTATCCGAGTGTTTGTCACTCGTCGGCTTCTTGAAATTTTAGAATCTCGCGAGAAGGTCGAGATGTACGGCGAAGTTCTTTTTTTCTTCGAATTTTTTTTTTTTTCTCTTATTTTCCCGTTCTCTTCTTCGTGAAAAGAGTTATTCGCGTCGGGCGTAGTACGAGCAACGAGCATTTTTTTTTCTCTCACTCAACTCTTTTCTCGTTCTTCCGTCGCCGCCGGTCGGGATCTCATCGTCATCTTAATTCTCGTAATTACTCATAATTAGACGCGCGGGGGCTCGGTTACCCTCAGCATAATTGCTCCGCAACGAGAGGGGAGTACTCCCCTTCGTCCCTTCACCGCTTCAACTTCGTCGACTCGAGAGAACGAGAGCAAAAAAATGAAGGAGAGTTTTTATTCATCCACATTCCTCTCGACGGCGACTCGCTATTATGAACGTACAAGATACATTCGGCCCGAACCAAATTTCTTCGTAGTGACGCTAAATATACGCCCATTGTCCTCCAGAAATTTGCAGATTTCTTTTGAATAACAATCATTTTAATGAAATTAATATCTTTTTTTGTGGCACAATGTTATCGCGAAAGGTATTAGCGTGCGAAGCTCGACGCGCCCGAGTTCCCCAGCGAGCGTTTAATTTAATAGAAAACGCGCGTATACCTATATCGATGCAACCACAGAATTAAATCGGACATTTAATAATAAAACTCCCGTGTGTCCAATGCATCACTGACGTTAAATGTTATTTACATAGCAGATAGCAAAGCGTAGACCACAATAGCTCGCGCGAAAGTTTAAAAATTATTGTTCAACGTTTCGTTCAATGATAGAGATACATTTTCCATCGTGGATAGTCACACGCGACGGGCAGAATATACAACGTCGACAACAAGGCAAATGAACAATTCGAATCGAAAATCGATTTTGCTTTCGACCCGATTCGGTTTTGAGACTCGGTTAACTGAGTTACGTCGGGTAGGGGATAGCAGAAACGACGATGAGACCGACGGGACATAAATCTGCAGCTATTTCGGCCGAACCAATCTGCGCGATTCTCGAGAACTCCGTTACTGTGGCAAGAGGCTGTTACGGTACAGGCGAGGATAGTTCCGAGTGAATATAGGGAGAATTGGTGAGAGGAAGCGTGGCAAGCGTTTCCGTGGTCGTTACTCATCTCCTCTGTTTCCAGCATTATCTCGGATCATAACCGTCGTCGGTTTTAGTTACTTCGAAGCGAAGCAAATGCTCTCTCGGATTTCCTTGTCTCTTTCTATTCCATGACACGGTGAAACATCCTGCTACTCTGTACGATATAGTCACAGCGGTTCGATGTTCGGCAACGTATCGGCTTTTAATCTTCTCGACGTGAAACTTCTCGACGGTTCCCGCTGACGGCGGTACAAATGTATCGAATGAGAAAATCGAGCTGACGAATAGATTTCAACGGCATCAATCTCTTGATAGGTTTATTTTTCGAATCAAATTCACAAGGAAAATTGTTGCGGTTCACTTTTCGATTTGTCGTAATAGTCGATTCAACGCTTGTCGTATTCGCAAAAATAATTTAAGGCTGATAACGACTGAAAATCAATTTTCTTTTTTTTTATATCTCTGTGATAGAATTCAATTATGGAATTACGTGAAAATGGAAAAAAAAAAAAACATAAGATAGGATTTGTCATGAAAAACATTAAAAATACATGTTAATGGTGTTAGTAAATTTTTGCGTCAAAATGAAAAGTCAAAAACGGTTTTCAATCACATATTTCGAAATATTTTTTTTCCCCACTGAATAAATATACAATAACTGTTTTGTTCTAAACTTATCGATAATTTCGAACACAACATTTTTTTCTATATCCGGCGCGGATTTCTTTTCGATAACCACTGTCGCGTCTATCCTCGTAAGAAAATTTATCGGCATGAAAATAAATCAACAATACTTCGATAAAAAACCGAAAACGTGTAATAATTTTTTTTTTACCCAAGATATGCGAAAGATCATGATGACTATCCACAATTTATCTTCCCTAACAGTTAATTTGAAGCAAGTGCCTGTGTCGCGAAATTCTCCGGGAGAAAAATAGGTGAATAAGGTATACATATGCGAGGATCGCGCGAAAATGAAAGCTCTCAATTGAAAACTTCGTCACTCTTGCCGTCGCCTCGCTCTTTCACTCTTTTCTTCCTTCAACTAGCTAGAACTTAGCACCGGGCGAGATTAAAGCGTACTAATTTAATACACGAGTCGCCCGAAGTTGTACTTTTATATTAAAACTCTGTTCGCTGTTTCGCTTCTTCCTCTCTTCGTCTTTGTCCTGCTGACATCAGCCACGTCGACCACCCCTCGGTATCCCAGCCGAGGGTGATGAGGTGGAGAAAAACCAGAGCTCCGGATATATTGAAGGCGGTCGACACTCGAAAAAAAAAAAAAAAAAAAAATGGAATGGAAGATAAAAAAAACACGAATCAGAACGGGTGGGAGAATCTTCGCAGTTCAAACACTGTATTTGAACGCTCACAAAGAAATGAAAGGCGTGCACCTTCTTCACGAAAAGTCGAAATGATTTTCGAATACATTTTTCCACTATATTCCATAGCTTGAGGCACTGAATATTTCTCACGGTGGAAGATTCAGCTCCAATCCCTTCGACTCAGATACTGCGCTGTCTCTCACAGAGCTTCCGAATCGAGACTCTGCGCGTGGCAGAGGAAAAAATACGATAAGACACCGATTTTTATCTTTGTTTCTATTTCGAGGGTGCAATTTGGTCGACCCGGTGTCTGCAGATAGAAATCTCTGGCCTCCGGGCGTCAGTTGGGGGTCGCCGACTAATATCCACTCGTTGTGGACAAGTCCCATCGCCCTCTCATGGCAGTTCGAGAGTTTAGCAATTTAATATTCGTGTCTGTGTCGAGTTTGATATTATTCAGTGGTCGTCGATATTAGCATGTAGAGCCCGTGGGAACGTGAATGTCCTACGCGACGGCGAACAAAGTTTCGACGGATATTTCCCTTCCGTTACTGTTCGGTCGCTTGCATGGGGTGAGACAGCGTTGGAAAGAGAGTTGAGAAATGAAAACGGTGAAATGAAGGCGCGGTATACAGGTCCAGAGGCCGTATTTATCTTTTATTTTTTTATTCTCGTTATTTTATTATTTTTTTTATCGCTCCTTCTGAATTGGTACAGGAAGAAATAAAACCAAATGAGCCAATCGATATACATCCACGCGCGTCGCATCCCTCTCGATGTTTACGGTATCTTATTTTCCGACAGACCGAGTTATACGAATATTAATATAATACCAAGCGATATTCGTCTCCCGTTGCATTTGCCGTACTGTCAGACGGAGATTGAGATAGAAAAAGTTATTACATCGGAGATTCCGAAGTATGACGACCTTAAATACGTCGGCGGGGGTGATCTCCCGTCCCTCAAATCGTTCACTTTGCTAAATTGAAATTGCGCGAATATATCCAATACGGATACGAACGTTTGCAAAGATAATTTTTTTCTCCCCCATCCTGAGATACAGATGATGGAGAAAATACGGGGAAGTCGGATAGGTAATCCATCAATCTTGGCAATTGCTAAATTCGTTTCTCGTTAAATCACTTCACTCCTCCATTAACCGTTATTGGTTTATATTAATCCTCCTTTTGTTTATAACCGTTGACATACATTGTTTGTCTTCGGTGAAAAACGAAAAGTAAAGTTGTAATGCTTTATAAAAAAAAAAAAACCACAGGTACAATTCTATAATTATTATTCCTATATTTGAAAAAAACGTGAATCATTTTTTTTGCTTTCCGTTTTCCGAGACAACTTTGAAAATTTATTCTTTTCTGATTTTACTCAATCGAGATATTTCGATATCGATAAAAAAAATTCATTTTAACATTAGGCAATTTATTTGTACAAATAAAAACAAATAAAGCAAATAATTGATAATTACGTGAAAAGCAATGTCCTTATTTCGACCGACTGCAAGAAGATTAATTTGATTTAAGTGACGACAATGAGAACACGACTTTATGTCAACGAATATATAGGTGACACAACAAAAGATAAACTTTAACGAGATCGTTCAGTTTTTCTAGCGTCAACGTCATTGCATATTCATAGTCCTGTTAATACGCTATTCAAGCCCGTTGACATTAGTATGTAAAGGGTGCCTGCGTAGAGGATATACACCGAAGTATGGAAGGGAGGGAGAGAAACGGAAGGGTGGGGATGCAAGCACAATAGCACCGTTAGCTCGTGCATCGTAATAATCCCATTAGAAACACGCCTGGCATGCGGAAAATAGTGGATACGTGGCAGTACCTATCCCCGACGTCTACGTGTGTATACGCGCTTCGTGCTATCTGCAGGGTCAACCTCATCGGCCGTGAACGCCCCGGAGCCTTCCGTCGGCATTCGGAATTTCCAAGAGAGAAATTGCAGATTCACTTGCATCCGTGTCGAAGCTTCGAGCGTTTCGTTTTCACCGTATTTCCGCAAATATCTCGCTTCGAACATTTTCTCCGGCTTCTCAGAAATATAAACGGGACGTTGCTAAAGTCCTACAGCGAAGAGCGCCGCATGCAGAACATGAATTTCCGATGTCTCGGTGGCATATTAAATTTGTTCGTTTTTTTTTCGGGTTCATTTTTCCGGCAACATTTCTCATAGTTTTTGTTCGCCAATAAATAAACGATAAATAAACAAACCACATCCGTTACGCGTCGATCTTCCTGTACGAATATCGGAAATGCATTTTTTTACTTCATAGCTATTCATAATCGTTGCTGTGCATTTTACGGACGTCCTGAAGTATCCTCTTTCGAAATGTCAGCCTGAATAGTATGATTATAACCGTACGGAATATTTAACAATGAATAGATACCTGAATGTTGCGTATAACCATTAATTTTACTTATGAGATCGAATCTTGTATGCATTTTTCAATGTATTGGAGTTTTCTCGTAAATAGCTCCCGCATTTTCGGCCTCCGGGCAGTTGGGGGTTAATAAATCAGTTTCGTTTGCAACATCGAGCACTACATCCGGTCTTCGTATCATTATCGAAAACTCGTTTTTGCATTCGGATCTGTTTTTTCCGCACAGTACTAAATATTAGATACTGTCGCCGCAAAAGGAAGAATCTATATACGGAATTCAGGAGGCGTACGTTTTTCGTAAGTTTATTCACAAGTATCCGTGTGATTCGATTTTAACGAAACGACCAATGGCGGCTAAAGCGCGATATACGCACAACGCTCTCCGCAGCATCCTTCACTTTTGCTATATGATGGTACGATAGCGAGCTTTTGCGGCCCGTCAAATTTATGGCTTTCATTTCTTGGTCGGTCGAACGTGTTGCCAGATCGAACGTGACGAAAATATTCGAGATTTTTCGCGAATTCCCAGCGTTGGGGTACGAGCCAAACATCCAACGTGCGATCTTTTTCAAACTTGAAATCTGCTGTATACAGCTTTCTTTCCGTACCTTTCGATTTCTTCCTCTTGTAAATCATATTCGCGTTAACAGTATAGCGGAAAATAACAGAGAATTAATTCTCTTCCCGATATATAACAGAGGGGGGGGGGGGGGTTGGTAGACGGATACATTTCATACATATATTCTCCGAAACGAACTTCGCTCGATCGAGCGTCCTGAAGTTTCACGTCATAACGCAGCATTCTCTATATCACACGTTCTCGGAGCTTTACATAATGCGATCATACGGGAGAATCACTTCGTAGATGGAGCACAGGACGCGATCTCTCGTGTGCTCCATGCTCTAGCTCCCCGACGCGCCCTTCCAGAAGACGTGAGGATCCTCAACGGCTTTCGAGACCCCGGTAAATTCGTTTGGGGGGTAGGGGAGGAAAGGTATATCCTCCCAAGAGCATCGCCTCGCGTGAAAAATATTCTCAGTAGCATAGAATAACCTGGGAAAGTAGAAAGGTCGATCCGTGTCGCGAAGAAGGTTGAATATCGGAGATAACAGAATCAATGGTACGCTCTTTCATAGAATCACTTCGTGAACATGATATTAAACAAAAAAAAAAAAAACAAAGAAATCATATTCAGCTCGTAATAATCAACTATCTTTGAACTAAAAAAAAAGTCTAGAAGACCGGAATAGCGAGTAAATAATAATCAAAGTTTCCGTGTTATCTTTATCCACGAGTGGATTGATTTGTATTATCTCATCCGGTGTTTCGGAAACTTTTTCTCGAGTGAGTATTGAACGCGGTGCAAATAGAGTGAGGCTTGTGAGGCTCTCCGTACGTGGTCCATCGAGAAAGATAAATATATATCACATGTGTATACACATACACGCTTGCGAGAAGCGATGAGAAAAGGGATCGGGAGAGAGTATAGAGCAGAAAAGTGAAGTCTACTCTTCGATATGGTGAGAGCGTAGATGACGAAAAAGAATGGAAGAAGTGTGTAGGAGATAGATAGGAAAAGAGGGACGTGGGGATAGACACAGCGATGGAGACGGACGGATAGATAGATCGAACGAGAAAGAGTTTGGAATGAGTGAGTGCCGGGTGAAACGAAGCGCCGACGATGCCGCCCAGTGTTCTTCTCCCGGGTGGCTGCTGGTAGAACGTGGCAGGACTGTGAAAACCCTTGAGGGGAACAAGAACCATTGAGCATCTCTGTGGTAGAATAGTGTACGTATATAGGACGAGAGGTGCAAGACGAGTCTCAAACCAACCGACTATGGTATTGGTGGCTGTGGGAGAGTTTGGAATTCTCCTGACTGCCAAGTGGAACAGTCGAATCGTTACCGAAGCTGCTGGCGTCTCAGCAGCAGATATAGTTATAACACACAGAATCGCGATCCTCGCAAGCATAGTAGTCGACGATTCTCGACCTCATCTCGTTGTTTCTCGATTGATCGATCTACCGATGTTTACGAGAATGTTGCAACTCTCCGAAACACATAACCTATTACTATACTCGTGTAAACACCTGCTCACCTTTGCGACGAATATCCGATACTAAAAAATGTCAACTTCAGATTTTTCATGCGAAAAAAAAAAAAAATGTATTTTCACAAATGCTCGCAGAGGGTAAAAAAACTTCGAACTGTGCCACGCGGTTTGATTTTATGGTTGAACCGTCCTCACCTGGGGCTTTTTTATTCGGCAATTTCAGAACAACAAGCGTGATTTTTTTTTATCGGTAATTTTTTTTTTACAAAAATCACATGCCATTGATTATTGATTGATAGTTTGTAAAAAAAATTGTACGGAGCGTATTTAACAACGTGTAGAAACAGTTCCTTTTTTTCTTCAACAAAGATGAAACATTTGACGAAAAAAAATAAAAAAATTCACTTCTACAATTTTAAATATTCGGACTTGGGGATTTTTTTAAATATTACCAACAAAACAATCGCATGAATCATTGATATGCTTTTTTTTACCTATAAAAAAAATAAAATGTGATTTATTGCATGACTTCAGCAAAACCGCCGTTTAATCGAGTTTCCCGATGTCACGAACAATTTTGGAACGCCACACTCTTCAGCAAGTAGTAAAACAGCGATTAGGACGTACATCCTGAGCCGAGTCCTTAACCAACTATTGCATCGAGCAAAACATAGTACCAGCGATCACAGTTCTCGTACAGAATAGTAAAAAAAAGTAGCTGGGTCGACTATCAAGGAAAGGAGTGTCGAGTGTCACGGTTTAGAATGAATGTAAAGAACGCGCACGACTGCGAAGGAAACATCCCGATATCCACCGAAGAAACTGCAACGGAGAGTCAGACGCGTTTACTCCAGGCTCCTCGGTTACTCTTATTCTCTCGTCTTTCTTCACAGTCCAAGAGCGACTGAGAGAAATAGCGAGTTCTCCGAGTTTGGTACGAGCACGCGAATAGCCAATGGAGCGGGGACGAGGAACCAGATAGATACGTTCGGCTGCTGTGGGTGCGAGAACTCGGGCGTAGGGCATTGGTTGGCGGCGCGCGTGACTGGAATCTCGGTGGTAGAGCCAGTTTCTCTTCTCAATGTCGCCGCTTGTTCAGCCACCCTGTCGGTGTAGAATGCCCCGGCAGTCGAACGTTACGGGAAAGAGACACGGAAACGCTCACGCGAAGAGACGGTCTGCCCTGTTCTATCTTCTGCTGCAACTGGCCAATCCTCACTGATACTAACCCTCTCGCTTGCTAGAATCACAGAAGTGTGTGTGCGCCGAGCCAACAAGAGACAGGAGACTCTGTACCAGTGAGAACGACGTCTAACCGGAGTCGATTTTAGACAAATCCTCGGAATTCCTCAACCAGACGGCAACTGGTGAAGGAATAACATTGGGGACGTTAACCCGACACGAGGAATTTATCACTGAATCACCATCAGATTGAAGTCTTTTGGCTGATACATATCGTGTTTTTCTGAATAACGTGCTAATGAAAACGTTCCCCTGCATATCATTTTTTTTTTTTTTTTTTTTTTCGGGCGGGAAACATGAAATCAGCGAAGAGGACGTTGACCTAACGGTGGACACATCCAGGGTAGAATTCCCCGAGGATCTTTGGCGAAAATTGTCTTTCACAAAGAAACGTCTGGTGGGAGGCTGATTGCCAAAAGCGCCCCCAAGAGCGTTATACGAAATTGCTAAGATAATTTTTCGATTCTTCGTCTCGACTTCGAGACGCGCGAGAATTCTATGGTCAGAGAAAGTTGTTTAATTTAACGATACGAGAGAAAGGCGGATGAAAGGCGTCGTCTACAGATAAAATAGAGATGATAGGAGTTCGGTAAGGATATCATGGAAGACGTATCCCTAGAGGATGATGACGATTGCGATGCTTCCGTTCTTTCTTTACCTTTGCTCGCTTTCCTTCACTTGACAGAGAAACGCTTTTACCACCCGATAGGAAATTTCAAAAGTAAAGACGATATCCGAAAGGCTACGAAATGAAACGATAACGTTCCACGTCCAATGGACTTCTGGCACTTAACGATCTGGAAAATTATAAAGTTGAACCGTATCTTCTGGATCGTGTCTGCGTGTATATAATAGCGAGATTACAATTGGCAAGTCACCGAAAACCAAAAGACAATGAAAGGTAAAGAAGCTCTGGCAAAGACAGATATTAGATCTGGATATTAGATCGAAGGATCTAATTTCCCTTATGTTAAAAGGACAAGTTTGAACGATGAAAAAACCCACAGCGTACGGGGAAACCCTGAAATGAATTCAACTCCCCATATCTCGAATGGGTTGTGGCGACGTCCGGTCGACCCGGTAGTTCGAACTTGAAGATTTCTCCTCGCGAGACAAATATTCTCTGCTCGATCGCCTATGACGCACCCTCGTAAGGATTTTCCGGATTCCTTCTCACCCTCGGAGAATGTTTATACCCACGCGCGGGAGTTGAACGAGCTGTGTTCGAACGGCAGATCTTTCACCCCTTTCCACAATGGTACAGTAGCTGCTTCAGTGTGTCGGCGCGGCATCACGCTCGATAGAATAATAATAGCTTGAGTAGAGGGATAGAGGGAAAATGACGTGGGGGATGTATGTCTGTGTGCTATTTGTCAGATTTGAAATTTTTTCAAGGCAGCTGATAAACCAGCTCTCTCCGGCTCTCTTGTCCAGGATAGCGATAGATTTTTCTTTACAAAGTCAGTGGTTACGCGATCGATCTCGAAAGCAAACAAAATACAATCTCCCACCTAAATTCTATGATGGAGTTTGAGATTTCGTCGGAGAAACATTGAGGGTCCGCCAGGAAAACTCATTCCGGCACTTCAGTTCTTTGACCCGTGAAGATACAATAGCCTCGATGATCATGTGAAGAGCAGAACCGATACTGACGGAGAGAGTTGAGTGGTAGAAAAATAGTGGCGACAGACCGTCCTGTCGAGACCGGCCTCTTTTTCTGCCAACGGACAATGCCTGTTCACGATCGTCACAGTTTCAATGCCGTTCCTTGTCATTGAGCGCGCAGGAAATCATCAACCAAAATGACCGACGACTACCTTTCCAGACTGTTCACTTATTCTCGATAACCGAACAATATCTTAAAAATTCAGAGGCAAAAAGATGCAACACGAAAAGTCTAAACTACCACTTCCAAAAATGAATCATTAGATATGTAATCTGTACTTTTTGTTATCTGTAAAGAACTTCTTGGAACGTCAAACATCCGGTTTTTTTGCCATTACGAAAGTTTTTTATTTATTCCACACTTAAATCCATACACAACACTCGAACGTGTTAATTCTTTAGTACTCTACCGAGCCGACGTGTTTTTTTTTTTCGGTATTCACCATTGCCAGCAAACTCAGTGTCTGGCGCCAGTGAGTCGTCTGGAAGAAAGTCGATCTACCCTCTCTTTATCTTCACCCTCATGCCTTCCCTCTCGTTTTCCAGCATCGTTCGTCCGACTATCTTCTCGGTATACGTTTCCATTGAGTGTGTACAAAAGGATACCGTGCGTGTAGGCCCTTGCGGTAGTATGCACGGCTATCTGTATCGTTTCCACTCTTATCCGGGTGTACGGGTATTGTGCGTGAAGATAGGTATAAGAATACAGACGTTTCTGTAGCCGGTCCGGATGACGACAAACCACAGGGAGAACTTTAACGCGCGGTATATTCGCGAAGAAAAGAAGAAGAAGAAGACTACGGAGTAACGCGTCTACGAGTTCGATATCTTTATTTGCTTCTTTCTACTCCACCGAAACGACTGCAAAGTCTCTTTTCGCCAAAAGAAATTTCCTTCCCGTGTGCTAGCTTTTCACTCGGCTCCTTGTACCTTCTTCGAGTTTTTGGGGTTATAAATGAAAAGTTGAATGAAACGTGAACGAAAATGTATACGCATAGCAAATTTTCCCGAGTGCAAACGTGCTTCCCTGAATATGATTTTCTTTCGAGGCAAAGGGTAACGGCAAGAGAGAGGGAGTATATCATACATCCAAAGAATATGCATATATCAAAGGCAGTATGTGCACGGTACGTAGTCAAACACCGGTTATGGAGAGAGGAAGTCACAGCACCGAGAAATTGATCGACCCTCTTTTACTATATAACAGAGAAGAGTTATAAAACCACAGCGAAAAATTGTTCCACAAGATATTCTCATCCGACGGGAGACTCTTTTCTCTCGTAACTCTTTACCTTTTTTTTCCCTCCATTGTCTCGTGTTCGCTACGGATGATGTATGTCGCTCGGTTACCAGGAGGAAAGCTTTTAGAACTAGTTGATCTTGAACTTGGACAAACAAACGAGCCATCGGTATCGATACGGTCATTTCCCCAGGGGGATGAAAGTAGAACGATAGAGACGCGCACAGTACCGATCTGCTTTCACATCCCCTTTATTTTCTCTCCGTATAGATTCTTCTGGATTCTCTATGCCAAGAGTCGCTCTTCCACCCTTAGGGAGGTTGTGAAAACTAGTTACCCGAATTCAATCTACTTTCGATTTAGATTCGAAACTTTGGGGAAGGTCCCAACTCCGGTTAAATATCGCTGGATGTTGACCGTGTCGGTGGTTCAGCGGGATGTAGTACGCGATAGTAACTCGCTGGTGAAGCCCGGCAGGCGATAATGTGAAGTTCAGACGCAGTCGCTCGTTTGAGATACGTTTATAGACCTGACACTATTTCGTCTGACAGCGAATTCCTGTGGAAAAAACGCCCTGGATTACGATCATTTTATATTTCTTTATCGTCTTTAAAAGTCTGTTCTACACTATCGTATACGCGGATAATCAACCAGTGTCGAATGGCATCTGAAGGGCGAAGGAAAAAACAGTAACGAGCGGAAAAACATTTGCAGTTACCCTCGGGATTGTAAACTAGGCAGTGCCATGACTGTTATACATGGAGTTTGCACGGAGATGAGTAGAACGACGAAACAGTAGAGAGAAAGAGTTCCGGAACGAACTGCGCAGGCATCGCCCGGTGAGCCTCGGTAATTAGCTGCCGCTCTAAACTCGAGCAGCCAGCCGGGATTAAGTACTTTTCTGGAAAAGTGCCTAATTCCACGCTCGACGTACCGAGAATGAGGAAAGGAGGGGGTTTACCAACCCAGATGGGAAAACTGCCGAGAATTGAAGACCTTCCATGTACCAGTATTTCCGCTGGAATCACTCCACCTGATGAATAACGCGTGCATGTAAATACACATTGTACACGAAGGCTGACTGTTGAAGCCATACGAATATGAGAGCTGTGCTCCGCTGTCGTGCAAATTTGTGCAGACGAACGTTTTCACGCTGCTAAAACTTTTCCGCAGTTATTTCAGTTTCATTGAATTGCAACCTTATATCGACTTCACTTTACATATGTGTTTCATTTTTTACATGAGTTTAAGTCAATTAGGGTTATTTACGGAGTTTTAGCTGTCTAAAAGCGTAGACAACCGTAGAAGTTTGGTGCTAGTAACATAGTTTTAATTCTTCGTCAGTAAAAAAAACTCGTATAAGGTCCATAGAAGGTTGCCTGCCTGTGGGGAGCGGCAGCTCTGTTTATCTTTGCTTTTCGCAGCCAGTGGTCCCGGGTCATTAATTAAAATTTGCCAGAGTTTTCCGATGTAGCTGGGTATGCTTCCGGGGTGAAAATGGTAACCCACGACCTCTCGTTGGTAGCTTTCAGGTGAATCACAAAGTAACACGATATACCGACCAAGTCTCTTTTCCGCAAGAAGATAAATTTTCATGAAAGTATAGCTGATGGGGATGAAAGAAGGGAGAGAATGAGAGAGAAAGAGCAAGAGACAGAGTATGGTCGAACTGAAAGCGTGGTTTGGATAAATTCTGCATAGCGTTGAACCGCAGCTGAGGACTCGTGTCGGCTACTATACTGAATTTAGTTTCGGTTGGCTGGCGGACAACTACGAACCAGTACGGTTCAGTACAGTCAGGGTTTGTCCACCAGTGATTGGCCGAAGAACTAGACTGCATAGAAAGATAGAAAGACAAGGGATGCCGATAAGCCAAGATCCGCTTTATTGCTGAAGAGCCAATCACTAGATCCTTTACCTTATGGAGCAAATTATCTTCGGTTTATCCATACCTTTATCCCGCCCCGATCACGGGCACATGGCGTTAATAATATCTAATGCCATAGCTGGAGCGAGGAGCCAACAGTGTAGGAAACCTTACCCGCGGTATCGCTAACTCGCGTTAAAGTGCCACCTACTCCCAGCGTTCAACCCTCTATCTGCTTCCCTCTTTCGCTCCGCTCGACTCTTTACCCTCCTCCTCTTCCTCCCCCCCACCCTCTTGTCGCTTTCACAGAGCTAGAGGGCTATACCGCCCCTGCTTTTGCCGCTGCTGCTGCTACCACCCTCGACCTTTTTGTACCCGCATGAAATTTTAATCGGCCTAGCAATCTTACGAGACTAGCAACACCATACTACCCCTCGTGCTATACATTGCTCTATACGCTTTCGCTCCTTTCTAGAGCCAACCTCTTCTTCACTCCTCTCCACTCACCTCTTCTTTCTAACGTTTTGAGACCAGCCATTTTCTCCACCTACCACCTTTACTATACTCAAGCCTTTTTCGCCAAGAGTGGAAACAACTTTATAACAGCCATGTTTGTCCGCAGCCCCGCCGCAGACGGGGTCGAGGACGTCCGATAAATACCCGACTCTCGCCATATCCGACCTTAATCGTTACGTAATTGGCGCAATCATTATCCCCGTACCGTGTAAACGGAACGAGGGAAATCGATCGTTGGTACAGTTGAATATGTATATGTTGCCTATGTCGCACTCATTTTTTTAATTATTTATTTGTACATAGCGTGACTTTTGCGATTCTCCATGTTGTTGTTCCAGGAAATTTTCGCGTTGAAAATGTATAGCAATGTTTTTTTAAATTATTACCTACGGAGACGTTGATTTTCAAACAGGTGGTATAATAAGAAAAAGTAATTAAAAAAATAGGAAAAAATCCACGGAAGTAGCTGTTTATGTAGTACCAATGACAACATTTTATTTTAAAAATCGATGCCATTGCTGTAGGTGAACTAGTGTATCGCGATTAGCTCCATGCAAAGTTTCCACTGCATACTACGGGTCAATATAGAGAGAATGGGGGAATCACGGCCAATGGGCAATCCCGGTCAGCTGAAATTCACAAAAAGATACGATTGTATCAAACTTTTTTTGGTTCTATCTCCTTACGTATAGGATCAATGACTAATTTAGCGTAATCATCTAACTGCATATAGGAATATTTATAATACGAATTCGGTAAAGTTAACTGAAGACAGATACGACAATAATAAAAATCGATATATTAACAGATAAATAAAGTAATTATTCAATTTGATAAAAAATTCTGTCCTTAAGTAACGTAGAAATTTTAGGTTAGAATTTCAACTTTTCAACTTTTGACGCGTAGAAATCGACAGGCGTTTCCCCAAAGCGACCATAGTTACCCCAAAATCCGACCGCAGTTACCCCAAAAAGCCGACCGCAATTACCCAAGAGACGACCGTGATTGCCCCAACCGTCGGACAACCAACTGGCATGCTACCACTTTAGAAGAATACTTTATGAAGAAGTCGATAAACATTTCATTTTCGATCGATAAACGTTTCCTTGTTAAAAACGAAAGAATACTTCTTCGTGATCGTCATTCCCCCATTCGCCCCTATGTTTTATTGTCATGCGTGGATTTTTATTCGATTCTTTTTTTTTATCGTTCGTCGGCTCTTCCGATTACCAGGTCTGTATGCGTTAGAATCAAGGAACCTCGCTTAAGTAACGAATAACACGAGCGTCTCTCGATCGCAATAGCGCCAGGTGTAGCCGGAAGGCGTAATTAAAGCCCACTAGACGAGTTTATTATTCTCCTTTGAAGATCCTAACCATCTACCCCTCGGGCTTCGGTGGAGTCTCCTTCCTCTATTATCATGATACCCTGCTACACCTATATACTACTACAACCTCGTTTTCAAGCTTCCATCTCGCCCTGGAACGGGTGTGGAATTACTCGAGCGATTTTCCTGAAACACCGGAAGACGATCGGCATTCTTCATACAGGAATTCAAATTCGTGGAAAGCAATAACGTGCCACGCATATTTTCACGTTACTGATTAATAGGTCAAGATGGATAGATAAAAAAATTATTTTAAATAAAAAGAAGTTATACAGAATAATTTAAGCGATTGTAATTACCAGATGCCAAGCACGCGCAGACGGTAGCGATGTTCCTGAAACCGCAGAAAAAATGTGCGAGGCAATAAAAATTGCGCGGTAGGTTATTTCACGCTAGTAAATAGAGAAGAAGCGAAGAGTGGATGCTAAATTAATTAATTAACTTAAGTGCGCGAGCTAATTGTTACGAGTCGTCATGATTTATAGTAACTGCGAGGCGGAAAAAAAAAGTATAAAAAAAACTTAGCAACGCTTACTTTATCTTCGTATATTTATTATTTTTTTTATTTATACAAAAACTTTTTAGCACCCTTGTGAATAGAGTTTTATTCTTGCCTTGGTTATTTGTTTTTATTTGTCCTGCGATTCTCGGTAAGGCATGAACGAGAAATGGTTTTTCCGTAGGTGTCGCACAGTGCCTTGGCAATCTCCATTGTTGTATATTGTTCTCTTTTTTCTCCTACGATACCTTCACTTATTCCGGCTTCATTCCTTTACCGTGGAGTTTCGACACGTGCGAGAAATTGTTTGTTCTGTGATCAAGTAATACGGGGAAATGAATAATATAAAAAATTGAGTATCGTCGACGTTTAAGTCAGTTTATCGAGGCGCCTGACCGCGGACGGACCGTAACTACTGGCAGAACACAGGCAGCTGTATATTATACCAGTTGAGTTGAGTTACGATCTCGGGCTTTACGCGTTTCTCATCGACCTGCGGCCAACCCGGTAAATTTAATGAAAGCCTGAAACACCTTGCCCCGAGCTTAACTCTTCTTGGCTTTCTTATGGAAAAGCACATCTTATGATGCTCGGTAAAAGAAAGCAAAAAAGTGGATTAAACTACCCTGCGGTTAAAACGCATATTTCGTCGACAGTTTAATCATAATATTTCTAATTACACGAGACTCGGTGTGTTCGCGAACTCTAAAGCTCGACTTATTTTTCATCCTAAAGATTCATCCGGTTTAGATTAGAAGTGAAATGGTACACGAGAGAAAGGATGAAGGAAATAAGCGCGAAGCGAAGTGGAGTGCAGCGATCGATTTGTCCACGTCTGACGACGTGGTCAGAACGCATCCGTGCCAAGAGTTTTATCCGAGTCCGAGAATTCCCCGGGTCCGAATATCCAGCTTCGTCTACCGTGAAACGCTGAATTCGTAGACATTCTCTCTCTTCATCCCCTTGGCGCCTGCGAACTGCCGGCTCGAGACTCTCCGACACGAATGATCTTCGGAATGGGCGTGGTGAGGAAAATTGTCTTTCTCCACGACGGACAATTTGGTCCGTTTTACAAAATTGCTCATTTAAACAAATTTCTTCATTTTAACGCCACTTTAACCCGCCTGGGAACTTGCGTTGCATGTATGCAGCAAAGTTCAAATAGCTGCAATAGATGGAAAAAAAATCCTAGAGTACGAGAGTAAGAAAAAACTGTAGAAGTTCTCATGAATATATATTGACGCATTTAACATGACATTCAAACTTCGCAATGATTCATCGAACAGTTTGAAAAATGACGTGTCAAATTTAAAAAACTTCAAAGTGTCGCTCCGATTGTTTCGAAAGGAAATTTTCTAAATGATGTCGTTTATGATAGACAATAGCGCGCGAATAATTGAATTTGATTGTAAAGACGATTAAAAAGGAGCGTGGAATGAAAAAGCTTAGAACCCTTAAAACAGGGCACTAGGGTAACGCTTTCGTTAAGGTAGGTGTAGGTATGTTCGTGTTCGAGCGAAGCCTTAATGCAGCTTGGTACGATCTACATAACAGGGTAACGCGCTGTTCCTCCTGCTTCAGCTATACTCTACTTGGCTGCACGGTGCACTACCGTATACGTATTTATAATAACAGTTACGAGCGCACTTGAGCCACCCGGGGTTTCCTGCCTTGGCACATACCCCTCTAAGGAAAGCCCGGTGAAATGCCAGGGGGCACCGAGGCCGTTAAACCTAATAGATTTTACGGTACCGTAAAACCCCAAAGCCTGAATATACTTCCTCCATCTCGCTTATTCGTGTCTCTGCGGTAACGTAGACTAGTCTCTTCGCGAAACCATGCAACGATTAAGACTCTACTCTCAAAATCTTGAATTAATTATTCGAACAATTCGGTCACAGACGACGAGGTGCAAAGCGGCAAGGAAAGTCTAGTATACGAAAATTTAAAGGGATTTGAAGATTTTGTACAAATAAGATGTTCTGACAATGAGTGTTTTCTTGAAATCCCACCTATTGTTCTAATTTTATCGCAATTCGAAAACATAAACTGTTACACCGAAGAATAAATAAAAAATCGGACAAAAAATTTCAACGCGAAACAAATATTACAATCTGAAAATATTCAATTGTTTTTAAAATATTTTTTTCACCGTAAGATCGAATGTTAAAAGAAAAATATCAACGCTCCAAAAGCTAATAAATCAGCACCCCATAAAAGTGTAATTGTTCCAAGACAGTCTCACGCTGGTTGTTATTAATGCGATGCCAGTGGCAAACGATGCTCTGTACAGTACGAAGTGCGAGAGGAGCCCGAAGGGGTGGAAGGACTCGTGAATAACATTATGCAAAGTTCATTAAAACTGGCCTCTTGGAGACCCGTTCGCGCGTATACGCGAAGCAGTTCAGTCAGGAGAGTCCGTGACGGAAGGTCTCATTGCTCCTGCGGTAGAAGCGGAGAAACACTGCAGCCTCCCACTCAAGGAAAACCGCTGGACGGCCCAGAGCCGAGAGATGAATAACACTTTGCCGAGAGAGCCAAGAACCACGCCCTTATAACGTCGACCCACCTAACTATCCTAAGGGTTTGAAAACTTTGTGTGCAACTTTGTCTCTCTTACGACAAAAGCCAACGTGTTCTCTCAAACCCACCATAACCGCATCGTCCTTTTTCCACCACTTTTCTTCACCTTTTTTTTTCCCCATCTATTCTACTGTTCCATATTTAACATCTCCTTTCGTTGCCCATTTACAAAATTTGATTTCGCCACTCCTTTCAACTCTCTGCTTTAATCTTTGTATTTTTCTTCGTCTTAATGATTCTTCTACCGACTACAATTTCTGGTTGAAGGACAAACGGAGAGTGAAGCTTGGAGGGTGAAATGAATTAACAAGACAAGAAATTGAAGCGGTTACGTGCCGAAGAGGATAAAGCTGTGTGTTGGCGAAACATTGATTCCCGTTACCAGGGAATCTTCTACTGTTAACCCAAATTTCGGTGTATCCAACTGAGACCTATACAGATTCACGTTTTCATCCCCTATCGCTCGAGAGAAACACTTAATCGAGGATGGTTTCTCTCTGCAAGTCTCGAGTTTACAGTAGTAACAGTCGGTACCGTTGTCAGACGAATTCGCAAGTACAGACTCGACGAAGACCCGATCTGTGAGTGTATACTCACAGCGCTTCTTGGCGCGCCATTAGGGCGTTTTCCGGACTGAATAGACAAGGGGTTGAGAAGTGTAACAACTAAACCGGAATATGCCGAACGACGAGATATAATGAAAATTTAAGCGTTCAAGTGTAGGAGGAGAACTGGGAGAGAGAGTCGGAGATAAGGAGGTGAAAGGTAGAATGGAGATTCCGGTGTGAATTTCGAGATATTTGCGTGACAACGACAAACGTCTCAGTCTCGTCGCTGTTGCTACTGCAATATACAAGCCAAACCCACTTTGCTGCTTGGGGTGGAAGCTCACGGTAAGCTTTAGTCTCGGTAGCACAGCACAAGCTTCCGGCCTGTAATAATCCATCTTGTTCCCGGCTCTCTCTTTGCCTCTGGGGAAGTCTCCGCGACACTGGCCCGTGAGGCGCGAGGACGTCACACCACCGTCGACAATCCCCCGACGGTATAAACAGATTGTCCCTTTAACAAGGGCGCGCCGTCGGCCCTCCTTTCCGCTCGCCACACCGCAGAAATCGCGAAAGCCTTTCTCCTGCCTACACGATGGTTAATTGCTCAAACGTCCTTTCAACGCGCGACAAGATCGATCCTCTCTGATAAGCGGTCGACACAACTCGCGATAGGATGACATTGATTGATTTTCAAAACGAGCGGCTAAATTCTATGTTGAAGCAACTATCGAACCCCTTCTGTTCTCTTACACTATATAGATGGCTTGTAATCTTGAAATTCAATTAATCGGTTTCATTTTCTTTTAACGCTGTTCTTACATTTGTAACTTCCGACTACCCGTCAGGGAAAAAGACGAGAGATTTATTCGCTATGAAGGTTTTAATTCTCCCGACTATAATATGCGAATAATAATTATTTTTATTTCCCTCTGTTTGTTAATACCGTTTCTTTATTGGACTTATTTTTCAGTCGGGATTTTTTAAATATTGGTATAGTTATTTAATATATTATTTTCATGTGCGTCGCTACAGTAATCGAATTAAAGAAATCGTACTTTCGATATTTGTATGGTACACTACGATCGGTAAAGTATAATGTTTATTTTTCATATATTTTTCCAACCCCCGTTCACAAGTAACATTGTGTGCTTCAATTACCAGAGATATTTCGCGTATACAAAATGCCGCAAAGCTTTGAACGGATTCAATTTTTCGCTGCCCGCGTTATCTCGTGTGTAAAAAAAATTCGTTACTTTTTTTTCTATCGCTCATCCTCCTTCGATTGTTATTTTGTCGATACCCTTTGTTTTGCCCCGTTCATCCGTTGTACATCGATGAAAATTGTTGATAAAAAAAAAAGTCGTGGATGGACGTTATCCGTTGCAACAATTGGAAATGGCCGAATGAAAACGACAGATCGCCGAAACGTTTAGAATTGGCTGAGTTCAAATGACCCGAGTGAAAACAAAAAAAGCAATTAGCACACCCAAGCGAAGCACTCCGGTCAGAAGAGTGCACTCCCGTTGCGCAGCCGAATATTTAAAATATATATACGCACACCTACGCGTGGAATCATAAACGCCAAAATATCGTAAAAATTTAGCGTCGAATTTCGACACCGCGCGTGTGTATGTGTAGTGTCTCTATTTCGTATACACTCGAGCGCTATCATTTTTATAGGTTAAAAAAAATATATTAAATTGAATTTTGAGGGTCGGCGCTCGGCAATCCGCGCGAAATATTTTTCGATCCTCTGACTGCCCGGACATAGGACTACTGCTGCAAATGCCAATAGTTTGTACAGCACCACGCTATTGGTCAAATTTATTGCAGGCGAATGCTGTTGAAAAAAAAAAAAAATAGTGCATAGATTGCAACTATACACAAAACGTGTGTGCACTTTCCAGCATTCCGTTTACCCGAGCCACAGAAAACACGGAACGGTGAGACCGTCGTTTGAACGTTTCGAATTTTTATTTATCTGTACCGAGGTAACAAATCACCGTTATATGGCTCCGATTTTGTAGAGTCACGTTCGACGCAGCGAACGAAAAGCACCGACGAACGTGCGAGTTCGGTGTATACACGCGATGCAGAAGCTGCATGCGCACACGCAAAGACTTTTCACGTCGCTTTATTTCGCTACGTGGGTTGGCCTTACCGTAAAAAGACGTACGCCGGAGTTTTTTTGGCGCGGTACTACAGATCATAAAGCAAAAGTGCGAAGAAATTCTCTCTCCTTCTGGCTTGATAAGGTACCCATAGTCTAGAAAAGAGAAGTAGCGAACGATGACACCTCACAAACCCTTATTTTCTACGTGACGCGACACGCTGCGCGTACAAGTACCAAGCGCAACGTTGCAGCTGCAGCTATCAAGTGAAGTGGCAGCCGCGAAAAAAGGGAATGAAAATTAGTACGCTCGTCGTGGACAGTTTTCAATTACAAAGTAAAGCGTATAACAAAATTGCAAAATTTCGTGTAGTAATTCGCGTGTGAAAAAAATTACTTTTGTTTTTAATAACAATTTTCGTATGATGAAAAAAAAATGTAATTTTTGTCGAAAATTAATAAGTGCCAATCATTTGATAATTGATTGCCAACCAAAATTAATCACATATATTGATACGAAATATTAAAAAAATTGCGAGTTCATTGATCCCACGTGTGGCGTCTTTTATTCACTTTATTTTTTGTTTTTACAAAACGTGACTAAGTATTGAGGTATCTGGTAGAGTTATTGTTGCTTACCCGTGCGAACCGGCAGTCGAGCGTCAACGGAGGGTAGTTTGGCGGGGTGTGCCTCGTGACGGGAATCGGAAATGTCGCTAACACGTTGGACGGAGAGATGAGAGAGAGAGAGAGAGAGGCTCGAGAGAGAGGAGGATGGAGAGAACGGGAAGCAAGGAGGAACACGTCGCAAGTTTGCCGAGACTTACCAAAGCAAACAGATCGGACGACGAGGGTAAAATCGTAGTGGTGACGAGGAGACGCGGCTGCTGCTACTGTGTCGTTGAAGGCGTACAGTCGTTTTCGTATTTTTTTTTTTTTTTTTTTCGTGGTAAGATGTACGAGACTTCGCTTCGTTTGCGACATCCTCCTTGGGTTGGGCGTGAAAAAAGATGTAACAGAGGAAAAGGATGATAACCGAGCTGAGAGCGCAGGAAGGCAAATCGCGAAGTAAATCAGCGTGATGGATAAAGATTTTTAAAAAAGTAAAAAAAAAAAGAGAGAGATGTTGCGCGAACGAGTAAAGAACGTCGACGTACATTCGGGTTCTCGCATTGAGAACTATATTTATCGTTGAAAATGTTTCTCGAAGTTTTAACTCATGAAATTGATTCCGAGTAAGTTTATGGAGGAAAAGATGGAAAAGTGTCGAGAAACATTGAGATGAGAGCACGAGAGATGTATTAGTCGAGAAACGTTGAGTTTCTGCCAAGATCCCGAGAGAGAGTAGGGTGGCATACATATTTACCGCCCGCACGAGTGTACACATTATAATATTTACCCACCCGTCTCCTTCCCAGTGAGAAGGGTAGTTTACGACGGTCTTGGCGAAACTCTCCTTTGCTGGAAGAGATGCGCGCGCTCACCGATATATTGCGCCTTTGCTCCCACGTTCAAAGGCTTTTCTCCCATCGACGCAGCATTGGAAATCCATTCTCGAATGACCGATATACCGTGAATTTCGTAGTCAAAAGCGGGAGCCAATATACAGCTGATATTTCTACGCAAAATTCAATATCGCATTATTTTCTTTATACTTATGCAGACGTGCATTTGCGATGGAAAAGAAAATTATTTTCGACGCGATAAAAAATCAATGCAACGACGAGAAGCTCAAAGCCGGTACATCCCTTTAGTTTGGGGCTTAAACTTCACGTTAAATTACGTATTTAATTCAGTCTCCGGCGGGACGCAATTAGACGATGGTAGATACCCCTCGAATAGTGTTGACGCGAACGATAGCTCTTCGGTGCAACGCTGTACATCGTTGAGAGACACGAAGGATTTATTGAAGCCAAGTAGAATTTATCGAACGTTCGGCGAAATTTATAGCTCGAAAAGTTCAAAAAATAAACGAACCACTGCTTGAACGCTCTTCTGCTCCTTGTACCCTGCTAACGGTACTTCAACATCGTTGTGCGAAAAAGTCCGGCTTTCACGGAACAAAGAATCGGTCATTTAGCTTTCCAAGCAACGGTGGTAACGAATAAAACATTTTTGTTTAAATAAAAACAAATTAGTGTCCAGTAAACCTTAGTCGACCCACTTTTTACGATGATGACTTCTTGTCCGAGCGTCGGATCTCTCTCGCTGTCCCTACCAAACGTACCGGAAGTCAGTCTTTGTGCCGTTCCTTTCGGGTCGTATGCTCGAGAGGGTCGAACCAAGAAAAACTGGTATCTCACAGCTTCTCGTTTTTAGTTCAGACTGAATTCTACCTTCCGTGTAATCACGGAAGAAACGCGCTTCATCCTTTCGTTAACTTTTCATACAACGATAATAACGAAGATAATAATGAAGAAAATCTCCGGTTATTGCGATCCCATTGCGTGGTCTATACCGTCGTTTTTCGAACAATTTCGCAATAGTAATTCGGTATCCAAGCCACGAGCATATTCTATTGGTCGAATGATGAGGTCGCCAAGTTGGACTGTAATGGAGAACGTGATCCAATTAGAAAGTACGACTGTAGCGTAGGCAGTGTGTGATAAAGGTCAGTTGGAACTTTACTCGTAAACCGTAAAGCTCCCAGGCAGGTGTCGGTGCAACGAAGAGATGGCCGGTGGAGTTTAACCCCCTCCCGCCCTTCGACCCTTCCTCCCAGTCGCTCTGGCTATTCTGTTCCGTCGATTGGCCAACGGTCACGTCGGTACCACCTTAAACTATAGCGATGCTAGTTATTGTCGGTTGAGAGAGCTATGGGTACCGTTCAACTGGAGTTCTAATGACCCCACTGCGACCAAAGCTGCACTATATCGCCCCCCCCCCCCCCCGTCCTTTTCCTCCCTCCTACAACTTCAAGCATAAATCTTAAAGCCTCCCGAGCTACTGTCGGACGGAAAATCTCACTGTGCGACCTCATCGCGGCCACTAATACACCGGAATCGCGTGTACACGCTCGATTACCACACCGAGACACAACCGTGAAGTAAATGAGCGATAAACTTTCTTGACGCTCGGCTCTAACGCGAATGCGAGCACTGTTTGGGGTCACTGCAGGAAAAATCGCGGCGAAACTTTTCACCGATTAATAATTCCCGCGTGAGCAATAAACCTCGGGGCACATTGGTGAAGCTCAACGCTGCGCTATTACTCTCTGACTGGGGCAGCTTACCGCGCTCGAGCAAAGGGTACTTCATCAGGAGCAAAATCGTATCCAAAGCGTCAAACAGTTTAACCGAACTGATTGCCGGGGACATTTTTTTTCTTTTCTTTTTTTCGAAAAATTGGTTCTTCGTTGGTTTTCTTTATTTCATCTACAGATAATCATAGTCTAAAACTGCGTATGTATATTGACAGTCGATCGATTCGCGAATTGTTTAACGAAGAGCGAATATGTATTTTTTTTTTTTTTTTTTCGCGATAAGCTTTGCTGCCGCGACTAAAAGCTGGAAATTTACGTATCAGCTTATAAAAACGGTACTTAATACGCCGTTGCATCGCCGCGATAACTTGGAAAGAAATCCCAGCTAGCGAGATACTTTTCTATCCAATTTATTTCCTATCTCAAACCAACGCCATTTCCTCCCCCCATGCACCGCGGCTTAATTATAGTTTAATTAAAATTCGCACTCGTTGGCTGCTCTCGCTCTTTCGCGCGGGCCAAGTGGCCCTGGGCAGGTACTACGTTCCGGACGAGTAGAGAGGACCGCACAGAAGTTTGAGAAGTTAATCCCTGCAGACGCGGCGATACTTTCATATTACCAAAGCACCTGCTGAGCTCGGAATAAAACGACGAGTTAATTATGTCGTGGCGAGAGGTTTTTCAGTTTTTTTTTTGTTCACCCTACTTCCACCCCTCACTGTAACCTCGTCACGGGCATTGCACCGAAACTCGAAGAATTTTCGTAAAAAGAAAAAAAAATTTCGAATTACCGGAGGCAACAAAAAATTGACTTCTCTCGCGATTATAAATTGCTAATCATTTTTGAATAATTTATTGTAGTGCAATCGTAGCGAGGAAGGCGTATTTATCCGTATGAAAGCGTCGCACAGGTGTTACATGCTAGAAAATCCAAATAAATTGATCATAAGCTCCCCGAAGCTATCCGCGTCGATGAAAATTAATGTAATTCTCGGCGCATGGAGCAATTGTCCCATTGTTCCATGCGCCGATTGATTAATTAAAACTTCGCCGCCTACAACGAAATATTATAATTGATGGAATAACGAACGTTACACGAAGATTATTCCAGTTAATTCGTTCAATAAGTCCGATTGTTTATTTGCTCGTTCTTCGATGAAAATTCGTTAAATTTTCCGTTTTTTTTTTTTTTTTTTTTTTTCAGATGGCCACGAGAACTTCACGTACACGAGGGTGGGGCTAGACGAAAACGACTGCTGTCTTTGAGCAGTCATGTGGCGGCAGCAGTTTCTGACGTGCTGCTGCCTCGCTCTGCTGTCGGCCTCCCCATCTCATTCAGGTGAGTTTTCTTTTCCCTAATTTTTTTTTTTTTTTTTTTTTTTTTTTCAAGCAAATTTTAATTCTGCGTTATACGATACTCTTTGGTGAATGCAACGCCCGACACAAAGAGACACACCGTAACAAATAGCTAAAGGAACAATTTGCGACAAAAAGGACAGTTGCAAACGGAAGTAACTCTGTGTAGACGAGGCAAAAGCTTCAGCACATGCAATTATCTTGAATTTTCAGAACTACGAATTTACACAGTATAAATACTATAGAGTTGAGTGAGGCTTGGCAAAAGCCCTGTTTACTACAATACATCACTCGCTATATCGTTCATAATGCTTGGCGCGCATGAAGGCATTAGATATACATAGACTCTGTGCGAGACGAAGTAGTAGTTATGCAAATAGCATACGAGAGACCTTGTCTACGTGTTACCTTAGGTAAAGGGAGAGCGAGAGACTTATATATACATATATAAACCGGAAGTGAGAGGCATAAGTATACCATAGGTATGACAAATTGTTAGAGCAGAGCTGAGCCTCTAGCAAGAAACGCTTCGTTGTCGTTCTCCATCGTCGAGCGCCGATTTCCCCTATCGTTACCAGCCAGTTACCATTATTATAGAAGAAGAATAAGTCCCTGGCACCGGGAAGCACCGAGTACAAGCGATATATATCGATTCCTGCCTTCCTGTCGATATATTAACTCTCGATGTATACCCCCCCCCCCCCCCCCCCCCCCCCACAGCCCTGTTAACACGATATCACGAAAGACGAAACTCTATCGTTCTTCGAACCATATGTCTAGTAACGCTCAGTAAAAAGTATACAAATGGAATCTAATTATGACAAAAAAAAATCATTGGTATATCTTTGCGAAAAAAGATCGAAAGATTAAAATTCAGGAGTGGACACATTAATTCTTCGATTTTTTAATGGTGAATTGATAAAAACTGTTTACCGGTAAATTCAAAATTTTTCGAAAAATGTCGATAATAAAGAGAACAAAAAGTCACTGATTCCACGGTATGATAATTAAAGCCTCAACGATCGTGCATACATTTGTTACTATTTCATGCCGAATTATTACGATTTTACTACGACGAAGCTAGTGAACCAGATAAATGTGAATAAATTACTGCGTTGCCTAACGATTGCAAAAGTTTCGTGACAGATGTCACTCGTCGAAGATGCAAATCGCCTAATAATCATTCACCCCTCGTATTATAACGCGGTGGGGTCGGGTTTTTGTTGAGAGTTTCGTCTATAGAAAAATAAGAGGCACCTCTCGAGTCTCGGGGGACCGCGTGCGGTGACGGTGAGTTTGCTGAGTTTCTCACACAACGCGCGAGAGAAAGTGAGAAAGAACAACGAACTCGTGGATTAAAGTCGTCCAGTCCTTCCGACGAGGTTGAACTTACACTCTTCAGAAAGCCCCTCCCGGTTTTCGCGTGACCCGAGTAATTAACGAGGGAATGGCGTGAAAACGGCGAGTAAGAACGGCCGGAGAGCGGTGAGGCACAGCGGGAGTAGCAATAACAGCACCGGTAACGCTACAACCGTACAGTCCCGGCTACTCTTCGGGTCTAATTAAATACGAAGGTAGACTGTAGCCAGAGTAGAGCAGCAGGTGATAGAAGTGAAATTAGAGAATAACAGGAGCGCAGCAAAACTTTTCGTTTCACTTTACCTCTTTGGCATTTAATCCTTTCTCAACGCAATCGCATAATATTCATAATCGTGTTACCGGCGCTATATATACAATCGTTACAAATTCGTTCTCCAAAACCCTTTAAGAATATTTCAGCGGAGTATAAAAGGCGCAATGCTTTGCTTTCATCTATAATAAAAATCGGGGCAATCAAAATTAAATTCAAATCTGATTCGAATGTTTTTGGAGAACACATAATATTACTGAACAAAGCGAAAAGGTTAAATTGGTAATCATTTTAATTAAATAATTGTTTTTCATTCGTAGATATCAAACCATAATAAAACAGTCTTTGCTCTCCTTGTTTTCGTTTTAAAATACATTGCGCGCCGTTTGCCAACGTTTGTTGATTCAAAACTAATGTAATTTGAAGAGACGAAGAAAATTGGTGAACCGCCGAGAACTGCTAATGGTCTCGCCGGGGGCATCTTCGCGTCTATCCCGGAAGTCGAGTAAAGTCACGTGCCAAGGAAACTCGTCGAAGAATTCGGCCGCTCGCCGATGTTCTTCGATTCTTTCGCGATAGTCTCCGCTTTGCTCCCCCGCCCCGCGCCCCCCGCCCCCTTCTTCTCTCGTTCATTGCGGCCGGCCGAGCGCTCGCGCACACGTAGCAAAACGCGGCAGTACGATCGTTTATCAGGTCATCGCTGGCAATAAATTTATCTCTTGGTTACAATGCAAGCGGCAAAAGCCGCGGGCCGCCCCGTAGCTCGGTTGCCACTGGAGCTTTGCCAGTGCTGTAACTTTTTTTTTCTTTTTTTTTTTTTTTTTTTTCAACCTGACTTATGGCCCCGGCGTGCGTAACGTTACTGTAGCACAGCGTCGAGGTATATAGCACGCGGGCGGTGAGGCGTAAGTTGCGCACCAGAGGGTTGCTTTGTTCTAAGAATCTTCACTCGACGCCGCTGCACGGTAATACGCGAATCTAAAGATTTATACTTTCCTTAACTCTGACTGACTCGATGCCCGCCATGTCCCTCTTCCCACGACGAAAAAGCTCTTGACCTCGAGAATCCACAGAAGAGAAATCGAGAAAATATTCAAGAAAATGGGGGAGAAGGCTACGGTGCTCTAAATATCCTCGTGTCTTTCGGTGCCAAATCGTTATTCGGCTTCGATCAGCATCGAATAGAAAGAATAATAGGATGGAGCAAGAAATCTCTGAGTATAGTGTGTCACCAATCTCAACGAGGTCAAGCCACTATTTTTCTTCCGCTCTACTACGCTGCGTGTGTAGGTGTGTGCAATTCCGTGAATCATCTCGCTTCGCAGTCACGCGAGTGCGAACGATGAACAAAAGTAATTACACGAATATTTATTGGCACACGATACAGATAATAATGTGAATAAATAATATAAGTAACATAAATAATTCGAATAATTCAATGAATATTCATTAAAATGAGAACTGTAGAGTTACCCGTTTCACTTTGAATGACGGATATTCTTTATTTTTTTTTCGATATTCTTTATTTTTTTTTCGATATTTTTTTTTAATAAATCGAAGAAAAATAAACGAAACATATATCGTGAATAGCGGAAGCGGGAAATAAGAAATCGTATCCAAAGGTTAAAAATTTAATCGGAACTCGATTCGACCGTCGATTCATTGAAACTTATCGATGACGTTTGATTCGAAGTGTGTCATGTAAAATACTTGTCAAAGTCGAACGTCGTGATAAATCGCCTGGGATACGTTGGGTTGTGCGATTGGCGTGTGGTAATCGGGATAAAGTCAAGAATGTCGTGAAGCAGAACTAGAACCGCTATAGTATTATAGGCATGCCGTCGAGGTTTCGCTTATATGTGGATGTAGAGAGGGAAGAGGGAAGGGAGAGAGGGGGTGAGAGCGTCAAGAGGAATACAGGAGGGTTGAGATCCGCTCGAATGTCAGAGAGAGCGGAACCCATAAATCGATCACTCGATGCATGCCAGTAAGCACGAACGCCCCCCAAAGCCTGAGGTGCTCCGCGCGCAACTATGCGTGTGGATACTATATCGTATCTCGTACTGAGACCACAGAATATATGGATGTACATAAAACATTTTATACACTGTGTACACCAAAAGCAGTAATACTACCGGCAATTGAATTGGCAAGAGGTGTCGGGATTTTTTTTTTCACCGGAAAACAAAACCCATGTCCTCGACGTGTGCCAAAAGGCAAATTGATTTATCGTCCAACAAAAATAAAAATTGGTATATAAATTGAGGAAATACATCTAATAAAACCCAAACTCATCTGCTTGAATCCTCGTCATTTTGGCAAGGAATGGAATTGGCAATTCGGATTTTTTGTTCTACGATAAATATACAGCGATCTATAGACTCCAAAAAAAAAAAAAAAAAAGATGTGATTTTTTATGAAAATAGTAACGTAAAATGGAGATACTGAGTGAACTAACCGAGGTATTCTCGGAAGCAATAATTGTACTAATAATACTACAGCATCGTCCCATAACAAGTGGTTAGCATGCCATTGAATACCCAATACCAAGCGCAAGCCCAGTCCTCACGGGCTGCGCGCGGGTTTCCAAATGTGCCAGAAGCTCGTCTGCCCCGCACAAGGCTTCGCTAGAGCCTTCAAGCTGTTCTATCGTACGTAGGACGCGGCCACCAAGTTATGCGATACCTCTCCTAAGAGAAACTCCGTGCACCTCTAGGATACGTATAGGAGAGATGGGTAACATCGTTAGGTGTTTGCATACGTAAACTCTCAGAGGTCTCGGTTGTACTCCTCCGTTCCTGACAGCTACTCCCGCAGTCTCTCACTGTCGCTTGTGACTCTCTCCTGGTGCTCTCAACCTCTCGTCGACTTTGATATACACCGCACAGGAGAGCTACACGTTGCGTTGGATCGTCTCTATCCTCATTCACTGTGTATACACGTATGAGCAACTATAATGCATACTCCGCCTTGTATATTCAACTATTTAAACAAGAAACGGAAATGGAGTATGTGCACTAATTGTGTATAACTCTATAGGTACCAACTATTATCCTGATATACCTGTACACATCGAGATCTTCGGTTTTGTATGTCGAGCAGGCGCCTCGCCGTGACCCAATAGTTTTCGTACGTATCGGCACTTCCTCTATCCTCAACTAGGACGTTCATTTTATATATGTATATATTTTATATATGTGTGGAATTGAGAGAAGTTGCACCTGGTGCAAGACTTGTGCCCCATTCCCGAGACTCTCGCGCGGGACGCTACCGAATAGAGGAAGAGGACTCAAACCGGTACACCATTGCCTGCTGACACGACACTTTTTGCAGCCATCGCTTCCTGCTTCTCCGAGTTTAGGTAGACTCCCAACACGCCGGAAGACTTGTCTCGAGAAACTGCCCCGTCGGGAATTCACCACTGTGTCTTGCAGTCTTCAGATATAGCCAGCACTTTATGCCCCTCTTTCTGTAGTATACTATATAGCAGTCGAGACAATAATTTTCTCATTCAATTCTACGATTCCGAGAAGACTTTTCGCGAAACTCTTCTGTCGAGCTAATCAACCTAAACGACAATTCGGTTGAACGATTCTTTCTCAATTTTTATTTCGCATACGAAGCTGTCTGTTACTTAGGTTTCTCTTTTTTTTTTTTTCTTTCTTTATTGCTATAAAATGAAGGGAAAAAAAAAAGAGGTTTTATTGCTGAAAAACATTTTCTCGTAATAAACGCTCGTTTCGGAAATTCACGAGCCGGAGAAGGAGAACTCGACTTGGAGTATCACTGAGGAGCTATAAAATAGTCGTAAATTCTGATGCTGAGAACGCCGATGACAATGCCGATAATCCTTGAATCCGACGGTATCAACGCGATAGCCGTGAAACTCTAGTCTTCTGGGTACTATCCCGACATCCTTTTGGCTTTTTTTACGCATATACTCATTCTCGTGGATAGAATAGACACTCATTGCTTTTGGGTTTTCCTGCTATGTACACCTGAGAACTCGCCAGTGAAATGACGTCGATACAACAGAGCTATGTTTATAGACGCGACAAGCTTACGCTTCAAGCTTTACGATCGCGTTTTAGACGAAATTTATACGTTTTATATATCACACAAAATTTCGGCAGATTTCGAGGAACTTCTTCTGTAACACATTTTTTTATGCTAAAAAAAGTTTTTATTTCAGCGTCGTATTACAAGCGTATTCCGTGATTTTTTTTTTATTATTTCGAACTATCTGCTTTATTATTATTACAATTATTATTTCTTGTGAAAAATTCTCGGAAGACTAGATTATTTCGTATTGAAAACATATAGAATATGTTTTTTCTTACTAAATTACTCTCGGTACGCGTAAAATTTCCCGAAGCATTAACGTAACAATTTATAGCCGAATTGTTTTTTTTTGCCCTATATATTCCTCATTAATCGTATGACCTCTATTTCTGTCCTTAATCCGCTCAAGAAACAAATTCTTCCATCAATCTCCGACAACTTTTCCGTGTGCACAATTGCTGAAAAAAAAAAGTTTTCTATCCGTCGTGACGAAAGCTTTGGCTCCTCCCTCCGTTTGCTACCTCGATCGTTGACGAGTAAAATGCACTTCGTCGTCGTTCATTCATTCATTTTTTTTTGTTTTTTTTTTTTTTTTTATTCTATCGCCATGAATACATCGCCACGGTGCTTAACGACGAACGATGTAATCTGCCAGAGCTCTTTCCGCGGCGTGGCTTGATAACTTTACGAGCGAGCGCTCGATAACAAAGCGCGCGCTTGCAAACCCCTCCTCATACACCCGCTCTCGGATACTCTCGTCGGGAGTCAAGAACGTCGATCCTCCTTTTTTTTCTGTTTTTTTTTTTTACCTCGTCGCTTTCTTTTTTCTTGCCGTCTTTTTTCTTCTCCTTCGAAGATCGCTACCTCGTTGCTACCGTTATAATTTCCGGGTTATCAGTAAATTTCATCCACGTAGACTCCGCACTGGGTCGGGATCCGTGAAAGCATGAAAAAAAATGACGCATCTCCGTGGAGGCGCGACCGGTAAAATTTATATTCATCGTTATTTTTCCTTAACGGCGATTGCAAATTTGCGGAGACTGAGTAATGAACCTCGACCGTTAAACCTCTTTATTACGATCCCCTGGTACCGGTACAAACTCGAATAGTGATCCAACGAAACTTCAACGCTTCGGAACCCTTCGTCCTCCGGTTCAATCTAAAAAGATTGATCACTTTACATCAAACGAGAAAATCCTCGAACTTTTCTTACCTCTCCCCGTTTTATTTTATCGCCGAAGTCCTCCACGTCCGAGAGCCGGACAGTGGAACTTCTTCCCGTTTTTTTTTTTTTTTTTTTTTTCTATCTCGTAAAAGCTACGTTCGACGAATAGCAGCGAATTTGCTACGTGAATTCATGGTTAGGAGAAGTGGAATAGTGAAAGAAGCTCCCAAAGTGGGAAGAATTTTTCGGCGGCGACGAGAATCCCGTTTGGAGGAACAAACTTTCCTCGTTTCTCGTAGACGGAATAAGGAGAACGATTCCGGGGAAAAACGAATAGGAATAATAAGAATCGCCATTCACAATAGTCTCGACTGTGAAAGCGCATCGAGAGGAACGTGGGCACGAGTTTTCGTGTCGTGGATGCACCAAGCAGCAGGTGTTTTCAACTGTGCAACTGTGAAAACTCGAGGACTTGAAATTTAATTTCGAATGTTAGTCTATCCGCGTACAGGAGACATCGACTCGACATCCGTTAAATTAACGCTTCACTTCATAAAATGTAACGCTGCTCGTTAGGCTGACGACGTAGGAAATTGCCGAGGGATGAAAATTAATGAGATTTGATGTGACGAGCAGATAGGATAACGAGTTACGCAGAACGAAAAGAAATCAAGGGTTGCCGGAATATTTTGATGACGTAAACTCGAATTTTACATCGTTGAATTCTGTAACGGAGAGCGTATTTTTTTTTTTTTTATCCAGATATTTTTTTTAAGCTCTGAGTTTGACCTATAAATCATAATTGAAGCGAAACACGATGAAGACCTTTTCAGACTACTTCGCGCGTATCGTTGTAGCTTGCTATGAATACCACCCACGTCGTAAATGTACCAATGAGTAAGTAGAACGAGCGAAGGTTCTATAATAACTAAAAAAAAATTAATCTCGTCACGGGTTGCATTAATAGCTGACAGTAGATATTTACTTCCGATGTGTCTGGTCCATTAAGCTGAGTAAACGAGCTCGAGGACTCGAAGAGAGGAAGTGTGTACAAGACAAAGGTAAACGAAGCTGTGCAGACGCAAGCAAAAAAAAAAAAGGAAAAATCATCTGTCACGCGTGACCCAGTATAGTCGTAGCCCCTCGGAGCTAATCGATGCTTAAACAAAAAACGACTGCGTGAGAGAAAAAACATGTGAAGACGATTATTATACCCTCCAACGATGCCGGAAGACAGAAGAGGAGTGATAACAAACACAAAAAAAAGAACATATACTCAATAAACCTCGATGTTGTGCCAACGAAGAACGAATGAGTGAAAGATAAACTTTTTCCGCTGAATGGAGCAAAGAAAACTCTGATCTTAGTTGTATATACTAACCAGTGTAACTCGTTCATCGAACAATTTGCAGCGTCCAAAGTTTTGTCCGTGGAGTACCGCGCGTTTCCATCACGATCGATATTTTTTTTTTTTGCAGCAGGCAATAAAGTGTCTGCGATGCAGTTATTGGCCCACAGGGGGGGGGGGGGGGGGGGGGGGGTGACTAAGACTGTTCATTGGATTAAAAGATACATGCAAAAAAGCCGATATTTACTGCACGTAATTTCATATTAACAGTGAATTCTTTTACAAAAAAGTTAAAGCGGAAATGTCAAATTATTGTACGTCATATTTCTATGAATTATTTCTACTTTCCTGTATGATTGATATGAATCTTCTGTATGTTTGATCGAATATATTCGAAAATACAGATTAAACATTTTTCAAAATTAATGAATAAATTTAAGCTGAAAAAAAGTTCGATTCCGCAATGTTTAGTTGCACAATTTTTTAACTGATTTGTTTATAACTTCTTTGTATTATTTTTATGCGAAATTAATATTTGTAGCACCTTCTGCACGATTCATTTTTGCAGATTTTCATTTTATTGGTAAGTATTCGAAATTCTCTCTGATTTTCACTTTTGGCTGTGGAAATGTAACGAAATATCCTTCTTGAAGGCGGGAGAAGGTGTCTTCTTTCGACCTCTATTTTTCATCTCGAATTTAATATTTTTTTCGAGAAATAATGATTTTATGAATTCATTATTCTTCAAAGAAATAATAAAAGTGCGTAGAATAAAATATCAATTTATCACGCCACGTTTACGTAAATAACATTTTTTATGGATTAGATTGAGGTACAGTATTTTATACATTAAAATGTCGATAAAACTCCTAAACGAAAGCACAGTTTACAATACCCCTGATGGGCCGATAACTGTATCGTTTAGCTTCGTAATAGTGTCGCTGAAGCGAGTTCGCAGCAGAGACGTTTTCATCGAAACGCTTGGCCAGCAACGACACACGTTCGCGCGACGGGGAATGGGGCCGTAATTTTTATCCTCGCGCCTTAATCAAGACAATAAACAGCGAAGGTACCAATCCCGTACAAGCTCCGCGCTACCTAAGGAAAAACGAAAAGATCGCGCAGCTCGTTCGTACAGGTGAAAGTTTCTCTCTCTTTCTGATCCCACGAAGAAGTGAGCGGAAAAAGCACTTCGCGATTGTACACGCTTTGCGATAAAAGCTCGCTGCTGTCGCGATAACTGCTAGCTGACTTCTGCGTCATGAGAAAAACTAACAGCCGGAAAGAAAAAGTCACGTATTATCGACGTCAGGAATTTTCCTTCTTATTGACCTTTTTTTTTCTCATTTTTTCGGTTCTCGTCGTTAAACAGGAATGAGCGCGATAATTAAAAAAGAAAAAATGGCAAAAGTTTGCAAAGACGGACCACGAAATCCCAAATACCACGATGTTGGACGATGTACGATATACTCAACTCGTAATATGGATAGACGGAGCTGTGTTTATAGAGGTTTACAAGAGGTGAAGGATACAAAGGGCTCGGACGAGGTGTAGCGCGCCGGAGTAAAAATTGAATAAATATGTATGAGGTTTCCGGGGCGAAACCGCGGCAGCTACCACTTATCCTTCAACAAAAAAAAACAACTAAAACAAGTGAGATACGTTTGTAAAAGGAAAGATAATCTCTGGACTTCATTTGCTGCTTAAAAAAAAAAACGAAAATACACTTTTATTTTAATGTCTAATTGCTAATAACATTTCCCGATGAACCCGTCGGGTGGTGAACGGCAATTACATTAGATCCACGCAAACATCGTGAATCAACGATGCATCTAACGAGTGTACGAGTTGTACGAAGGCTAATATGGTTTTAACGAATTTAATTACCCACATTGATTACACCCGATCCGTTTTAATTAGCGTCGTTGTCAGAGTGGAACGCCCGCGCGTTTTACCTGAACCGAATGCGGTATAAGTTTGACGCCTCCACCCCGCGACTGCCGGAGCCATTGCCTACATATAAAACCGAACGAAATAAATGATTCAACCCTCGTGCAGCAAACGGTAAATATTGCCGAACTCGTTAAAATTACTAATTCGTTAAAACAACGATGATTGCGCTGGACAGTTCCGTCGAAAATTTTCAATAATTGGTGGGGGTGTTCGAGTTAACAATTCACTGTGATCTCCCCTATCGTTCATACCGCAGTTATTTACATTTGTTCGATCAACCAAAAGTGATACTGTTTGGAGATAAGATCAAACAGACCTTTCCATGTAGTGCTACGCGGTGAAAGCTTCGTGTCTTTCGCTCGTTTATACTCGATTTTCGGGAGTACGAGGCAGCATGATAGTTTTTCTTTTTTTGGGAGGGTGTTTTCGCTGACCAAAGGTAGTCCAGTGCCTACGGAAACGGATAAAATTACGACGGATCGACTGCCTGAGGGAATAGCGAAAGTTTATCTCCCTCTCGACCTTTCAGTAGATTCGGCGAGCGTCCATGAGGTGAAGTATTTTTTTCCCAAAGACTGGCAGTCGGCTTAACGTGCCTCGTCAGTTACCTTTCCGGATGTCAACCCCTATCTCACTAGCCTTTCGCTCTGGTTATCCTATGCCACGATACCTCGGACTTTCGTGATAAAAAACAAAAATATAAAAATTTGAAATGAAATGAAAGCTCGAATTTTCATGAGTTTAAGCTGTCGTCCTGATTAATACTTTTAGCCGAATCAGATAATCGGGGTAGACATTCAACGACGATTTATTCATCAGCATCGGCTGGAATTTCTCATGAATTCACGCTAAAAGGGTCGACTAGACGTATTAGAAATTTATCGGCAACTTCTCTCATTGACTAATCGTGACACTCGAAATACTTAGCCTGATTTTTTTTTTAATTCGGCATGTGTAAAATACATTCGAAAAACGTGAAATCGGGGAAAAAGTATGCATCAATCGATATCGAGCGGTTGCGAATAGTAAAAGGTACGCGTGTATTTGGTCAATACAGTTCGCATGAATTCAGCTTCCGTTCACGTGATGCATAAAACATTGCAGCTGGGAGTATCCGCAGTGCCCCGATGAGAATAATTCACCATTGGCTAGACCCGCCGACCGGCCGGCTCGGGACTCACTGAAATGACGTGGCAGATATACTCGGGCGCAAGTTCGCGTGTGTTGCGTGATTATCGGTAAATTATCATGGGAGTGGGGAGGAAAAAATGATCCCTCGAACGTGCTAGTTTCTCGATGGCTCCATCAATTTTCCTCGTAACGACCACAAATCAGCAGAATTATACTGCAGGTGAAAAGTCTTTGCATCTCCGATCTCGCTTTCTCTCATAATATCTCTACGGGCTCGGGGCGGAGTCCACACGAATGACCAGTGACCCCGTCGATCCAATCAACCTGAATCAATTAGACTAATGACTCTCTCTCTCCGCTCTCTCTCTCGAATCACTCGGCTCGATCTCACTACCCAATATTTTCTTTTTTTTTTCTCGTTTTTCATCTCACTGATCTGAAGAGATCCGAGAATTCTATGAACCTATGTTCCGCTCTGTAATTACAATTTCTTTCTTCCTTACAATATCTTTTTTCACTTATTATAACGTAATTTTTGCATATTCGGAATTTTTTCATTGGATATGCGAGGAGAGTCGAGTAGGTAAATGAAGGGGGGTGTGAGTAGGTGGGGTTAATGAATTCACGTTCCACCCCCGTAATTACATCTTCAATTATTCATTTGTTATAAAAGTGAGCCGAACCTGATAATTAGTCTGTTTGAAAAGCCACGAACGTGATTGAAATATTTCATATAATGAAAAAATTTCTGTTTGAAAAAAAAAATGAAGAAAAAAAAAAAAAGCAGAGAATGAATTATTACATACAGTTCGCGTTCAACTTAATTTCGATCATACATTCGCAACACGAAGTTTTCTGTTTCATTATTAATTTCAAACTACACACATATGAGCCAAAAAAAACTCTACCTATGTTTGATACAGAAAAAATTACGCACGTAGGTCGTGGCGTAACTAATAATTTTTTTTGCCCTCTCTTACAGTCGCACTTGGCATGTTTTCATTTCGAAAAATTGTAACAACTCCGGTTAAAGGTATGCAACTCGAAATTGCGTTGAAAGAGGACCGCTGCCGGCCGGCGGCCAGTGGTACACACCGGCGTTGAGTGAAATGCGAGAGTATTCCGGTGCTACCCGTGTAATTTTATTCCCTCGCCGACCGGTCGGTCGCGTAATTAGAGAGGGATTTCATTTTTTCGGGGACAGTTTCGAAACATGCGACAGCAGCGAATTGCCAGAGTCAGAGAGAAAGAAAGAATCGTAGAATGTACGAAATGAATGGAAGAACGAAGTAGACAAATTATGTTTTAATGAGGTGAGTCTCATCGAAACGGGACGGAAGTGACGACTCTTTTCGCTGTTCCCAGTACACTACACCACCGGCCATCCCCTTCCCGGAAATGGCATTCTTCAACTGTTTAACTTTTTTTTATTATTTTTCTTTTTTCTCGAAACTTTTATTCCTTTCTCCATACACGTTCTCTGTTGACTGGATCGTCGAGTGTCCTCGAGACTTGAAGAGCATTTGTATTTCCTTGTTCTCGACCCTCCCGCATCCTTCGCGTAAGCCAAGAAATGAAGGAACTTCAGCAGCGAAGGAGACTTTGATCGATCGACTGAAGGGGACCCACGCCATTCATTAAGTATTGTATACTGCAGAAACTCATGATACCACCAGCAAGAACTCGAGACTGTTTTTGACTCGAGTAATCGGATCGTCGTTTGCGTTAGACCATTCTCGCGTTCTTCCAATCGGTAAGCAGCTTTTCTATAGACTTACAAACTAAGATGTCTTCATAATAGTCTGACACTGGTTTGGCAAACACAATCCTGTGAAATCGGATTCACGCGAGTAACGAAGGAATAGATGATAAAAAAAACTAGAAAATTAAGTTCCCGGGGGAGGAATGAAACTCTTCGATGTACGCATGCGGTTGTTCGGAGGTGTAGGCATTTTTTCAAAAGCAGAGTCGCGTCACCAGCAAAAAATCTGCAGTACTTTTTCAACAACTGCTAACCTCC
This sequence comes from Buathra laborator, assembly GCA_934046635.1. Classification (NCBI taxonomy): domain Eukaryota; kingdom Metazoa; phylum Arthropoda; class Insecta; order Hymenoptera; family Ichneumonidae; genus Buathra; species Buathra laborator. Next base: position 19,623,631 of record OW203892.1, read on the forward strand.
CACTCCACGTTACTCCAAAACTGCTGTTGGCTTGCAGTGCCAAACTTCATAAAAATGTTACACAATTCAAAGCAACTTAAAACAATTTTTATTTTTATAGTTTAGGTAGTGTTTCCTTTATTCCGCCGTATATCCTTTCGGGTTTTTACGCCCCCCCCCCCCCCCTCCCTCCCTCCCAACATTCGCTATTCGCGCTCAACTAATCTACCTAACCTTTCGTGTGCGTCCGCATCAGCCGACTTAGGTATACTGTACCGCATTTGCCGGGGACACGGGAAAACTGCGGAAAACCCGTGCCGGCAACAGACGGCCATATTTTACTGATTCTTCGGTATTTTTTGCACCTGTGTAAAGTGCAGAAAACGCCAAAGTCTCAGAAGAATGAGCCTCACGCGCAACGATTAATGCGGACCCGCGGGCCAACCGCGCATCTACTGTTGTTGGTATTTTTATTTTTTTCATAGCATTTTTTTTTTATTTTAAAAGATGTTTATCTATCTATGAAGATGGACCATATCTACTGTCTTCGTGCATCACCACATAAACTTGGACCACTTGATAACAAGTAGTAATGAACAACGTGCGTGTAAAAGAAAACATCGGTCAATTCCATCGGCGGCCATTAGACCTTCCGCCGCCATAGAGATTAATCCTCAGTTCACGTAAATAGCACTTCGCTACCAGCTATTTTCATTTGCGCTTCAACAATTAAACCCACCGTAAATAAATGAAAATGATATGAGTGTATGATTTTCGGCTATGACCACGTTGACGCCGAAACGACGTTAATTGCTTTGGCTAACAAAGATCAACGTGTAACTAGGAAGAGCAGTGATTGCCCGACGGATAAACCAAGTACACGCCTAGTGGAAAAATCGTGGATGCAATATCCTGAAATTCCCACGAAGCTCGACCCAGTATCACCTTGTCCATTCCCAGTAGAAAACTCTACCGCATTTTTGTTCTTTTTCTTCCTTCGTGGCCGGAGTCGCTATCTCGTATCTTCAACGATTTTTTTTTTTTTTTTTTCGACAAGCCCAGGAGGCCATGAGAGAGTCTCCGACGAGATGGAGGACGAGAGAGAAAGAAACGTAGAGAAGGGAGTAAGCTACGAGGCTGGTATAGGAAAGTATGCCAACCGGTAAGCCAGCGAGCCACCCAGACGTGATAGCTGTGTGTTCTATAGCGGAAAAGCGCAACGTCAGGCTTTTCCACGAGTGTTTGCCGAATGCCCGGGTTGAATATATAGGAAAAGCCTATGGTAGTAGTTCAGGCCGTAGAGAAAGAATACAGAAAAGAGCCGAGAGGCACAGACACAGAGAGAAGGAAGAGCCTGCCGCCGTTGCTTTTCGGAGTGGCTGCTGTTGCCATTGCCTCCTGCTGATGGTGTAAATGCGAGCTCGCGAAAGTAGGGTCAGTGACTCTAGAGCCTTCGGAGGTGCGTTCATCGACGTTGAACTGGGAAGAACCCCCCCGGTGTCGATAGCCTCGATTCGAAAAACGTGCAAAACCGGAAGCGGGTCAATTAAAGCTCACGTTCGTAGAGTCTGATAACAAAGGAATAAAAAGAAATAGTAGGCAATAGATACTGAGAAGTTGGAGAGAATGAAAAAAAAAGATCGTTGCAAAGTGGCCCCTCGCGAGGCCCTCGTTTTCTTTCTATCCAGACGAGGATATACCCCCGGGGGGCGAGCTTTGGAAGCTTCTAGAAGTCGAGAAACTACGAGTGCAGCTGCGAAATGCGCATCAAGCCTGCGAGCCAACGCTGACCAGGCTCGGTAGATTCGACGGATATATGTGGGCACTCCGATTCTCACTGTGCCAGAGGATCATCGAGACGGCTGGTAATCGAGAAGCAGCACGAACCAATAGATATCGAATTAAAGGCTGCTTTCAGAATGAACGTGCCGATTTCTTAGCACTCGAGTCTACTCCAATTGTTATCCAATTCCGTAGCCTCCCTTGGAGTCTACATGTCCTCATTTTCAGTAAAATACAGATTCCGGATGATTGTTTTTCTATTGTTAGATATTTTTCGCATTACAGATGGAATAAAATGAAAGGTTAAGGGAGTTTCTTTCTACGAAAAAAAAAAACGCGTCCACTTTTATTATTAATCAAAACTATATCGATATTACCTAATTAATTAATCTTCATATTATTATTATTTTTTAAAATTATATTATGTAATTAGAAATAATAATTCTACTTGTTAACGCCCCAAAAACCCTTTACATTTTTAGTACTTAATTGCACCCAGAAATACCATCCATTAGACTCAGTGCCACTGGATCGGACTCCAAAAAGGTCACAAGTGTAGCCTCATGAAAACGTTTCAAAATTTCTCTATGAATGGTTTCAACATTTTATTTCGTTGCATCTCTGTTTATATTTTAATAGGTCGATAGCTGAGAACTGGCAAAAACGGGCTTCTCGTTTATGATACTTTATCAAGAATGTTTTCATCGGCAACATATTATAAAGAAACTGATTCTGTTGTTCGTATCGTCGTTCGTTGTCCAGCAACGATGCAACGACTCTGCTTATTGCACTCTTGTTTCCCGTGAAATGGCAAACTGCAACTTCTCGAGAGTCGGAATGCCAGATATTCGAAGAAAAGTTTCGATGTGAATGTTGAAGTTGAATTTTCCAAAGTGCTTCAGCTCCACGCCAATTGTTCCCTTTTTCTTCTTCTTCATTTTCTCGTTTCTATCTCCCGGGACGAGAGATGCTTTTCTCGATAATAAAGAGTCAATATTGTCCCGAACGATCTTTCCCGTGGCGCCCTAATGGATCACTGCTTGCGTACATCGCTAGTCTGTCTTCCGCGTTCTCTCGCGCTGTAAGCTCCGAACTTATGTGTCCCCCTTTTCTTCTTCGCAGCGTACGCTTATACAGCGTTCGTTGACATTTCCACGAAAAACTTGTAGACTCCTAACTCGACAAGCGTGTCGCGGTAGAACGGAGGTACTCTCGCGTACGCGAGAGTCAGAGCTCTCCGTGGCAAAACGAAAGGACTGCGACAAGCGAATAAAAGATGGGCGGAGGATCCCACCACCGACTTAATGTCAATATGATAATGATTTCCATGTTTTACTCGTAGGTTTTGGGCGAAAAACGAAGAGCTTCGGGCACAGAGCTCGATGCCGTTTCTACACCATACTGGTATGTAGTCGCGCGTACCTAGCATCAGGCAATCCGAACACGCGCGCGACTTCGCGTTCAGAATTTTTATAAGTTTTCCCTCTCCTTCATGTTCGGACGGGAGGCCAAGAGTAGCGAGAGAACGGTGGGAAAAGGAGAAGAGAACATATAACGAAAGGAGGCCGTGTGGGATGTGGAGCGAGAAGGGTTAGAAAGAATTGAGAACGATGGAAACCGCACATACACACACACTCTCCGAGCAAAAGATAGAACGCGGGCAGACATCTTCGCAAACTACGTTTCTTGTATTTCCGGTTGGCAGATAGACTTTCCTTGCGTTTCTCGAATTTACCTTCATCGAATTCCTTTATTATTATTGCGTAACGCGGTATGAAATATCAATAGGAAGGCTCTTGAATGTTTCATGTAAAATTGGAGCACATTGATTGTAATTGCTTCGGCAAGCGAAACCGACGGCATACTAACGAATAGTGATCGATATTGCGCATAACCATTTCTTCACTTTAAAACGTATGAAATAATAACGAAAAAAGAAGAAAAAAAATACGTAAAAACAAATGTATCGACATAAATAAAAATGTCACTTCCTCGATCGGCGAAAAAATTTGATATTGAGAATTTATATCGTTCTTGTAACCAACAGAAATTAATCGCGATTCGTTCTTTATTTTGAAAAAAATCCATTTTACGCAAACGATCAATCTACGGGTTTCTAATAATTAATATTACCCATCAGGATGTGAAATAAAATTTGATCGATCGTCCAATAATATAAGCAAAAGTGGCACTCAATTGAATTAAGTGAAATACAAAAGCAACGAATAACCCACAGCGCCACCGTCATTTCAGTTGCTTTAATTGAATTCTTTACTGTTCTCGAGTGCTACAATATGAAGTCAAACTTTGGTTGTGCAGATGTTTCAACTGAATCTTCTTAATGTATACAACCGAGGGAACACCTGATTGTATTAGCTCGCTACACAAGAGAGTTGTTGCGACAGACTAAGAATAATTATGGGTAAACGCGTCGACGAGGCGAACTTTCCAGACTCGGACCTCGGTAAACAGTCGGCCGGCTCGGGACACTTAGCAGAGAAGAGAAACTGAGGATGCCAGTGAGACAGTGAAATCGGAGAGAGAGAGGGAGAGAGAGCGAGAGAGAGCAGAAGCTATACGTATAGGAAAAGCTGTCGACTAGAGCACGAGAGAAGTTGAACTTTGCCTCGAGCCAAGACTCGTCCGCGTTCGAATAATTCCACAATTCGTGACGCACGAAGGCGTGCACGCGGAATGATTCGCCAGTGGAGAATATACGAATGGCGCAGAGGAAGACAGTAGAGCAGGCAAATCTATGTGTGGATAAAGCTCGAGGAGTGCGAATTATTCCTCGCGGATGAATACCACAGTTGCAGCGGTGGTTATGCAGCCGTAGATAAAACAATGAAAAACGACGAATATGAAGAAGAGAAAAGCAGAAAAATGAATTTCGAGATAAAATTTCACGCGAAGCGTGAGATAAAAATGTTCGGAGGCTATATACGCACACCATAGACGCGGATACATCGTGACTACACTTTGATATTTAAACACGTGACCTCCGAACGAATTGAACGGAGATTTTTTTTCTTTTGCCTCTGGAGAGAGCCAATCTCGCTCTCGATATTTTTCTCGGAAATATTTTTCCAAGTGATGAAGGAGAAAGGAGAAAATGGGAATGAGGTCGTGAGTGGGTTGAGCAAATCGACGGAGGGATCGTATACCTAGTCGTTGTTCTCTGAACGCTATCCGTGCTCTCCTTCTCTCTGTCTCTCTACAGCTTTTAAACGCTCGGTAACGGAAGGGTTGAATGCATAATCGACGCGAATGCTCGCTTGCTCCGGGAATAGTCTACATTCACAGAAGCCCTTCGTGAGTACGGTAATGCCGTTCGAATGGACCGTTTCGCATTCCCCTCTCCGGCTAACTTGAACCCCTGCGGGGCTTTGCGTCGGAACGAAGAAAATCGTTGAAAAACGAAATGAAAGATAAGCTTAAAAATATCTGACGAGTCTGCACGACGCACGGGGTAATAAGAGTTTAATGACATACGCGGTTACTCATTCAAACCTCATTACACATGGGCAACAACCCTTTACTATTATTTCAATCGAAATTTCCTCATTCGATTGCAAAGGGATTTTGCATTACTTTTTTTTTTTTTTTTTTCAGTAAATAGTTTTTTATTTGCGGTCGATTTTTTTTTTCGCTCTATACACCAATTAAATAATCACAGATAGAAGAAAAATGCGAAAATAAATGATTAAATGAAGGTCCGTCTTCGATTATCGATTAATTAATTTAAAGAAAAGTAAATATAAGAGCTCTCGGTGAGCACTGGCGACGACTCCGTTCGTTCTCGAAATATCGGTTTCTCGCAGCGACATCATCCTCTTAACGAGGTATTCTCTCATCCATTCGTTGCACGGGGGCACATCCCTCGGGAGCTAACTGTTGAGGATTCGTGTCCTTGTGAATCCACATTGGACGAATCCTTTTCTCGACAGGATAATCACCCGTCGGTGCTCCTCGCGCTTCACGGAAGAAAATGCCGCGGCATGACCCGTGCAAACTGAACGAGTGAATAGAGTTGCGGAGAAAAAGAAATTCCATGTTCTCCGAGTGAGCATTTCCAGCGGCAGAGCAGCGCTCTACCTTTCCCGTCCCCAGAGTTTCACCCTCGTCCTGGCACGCTCTGTACCCTTTTTCCACGTTACGAGACGAAGGATAATCGCTCGTTAATCCCGGCACAAAAGACGTTCCCTCCGGGTTAAGACAAACGAGCTTAGATTCCTTCACGGAAAAATCTTTTTACTAGCTGCAACTGCAGCTGCCGTTGCTGCTGTTGCTAGGAGGAAGCTTTTGTAAGAGGGAATGCGCTAAAGAGCTCGGAACTCTTTTTAACGATTTATCACGAACATTTAACAGATTTTTTTTAGGTAATCAAAGATCATTAAATATCGATTGATTTTTTAAATTAATAATATTCGATATAACATAAAAATATATATTTAATTAATAATCTTTGATATTAATATATTAAATAAAAAATATCAATGTTTATCGATGTCGGAACTCTTTTTAACGATTTATCACAAACATTTAAAAGATTTTTTTAGGTAATCAGACATCATGAAATGTCGATTGTTTTTTTATTAATAGTATTCAATATAATAGCGTAATATAGATATTTATTTAACAATATTTCATATTAACATATTTAATTGAAAATATCAATGTTTATCTTGGGGTGTACATAAATGAGATACATGCTGCGGGTCGAATTTCTTGTACCTACACCCATATCTGACTCGTTCCACTCACCACTGATGAAGCTGCTGGCCGCTTCACTGTCTCAGCGTTGCGGAATATCTCACAGGACACCGATACGTTGCTGCAGGGGGTTTGGTCCAGCAACCGCAAGAGATCGGACGTCAAGAACATACTACGTCGTCTCTACCTGATCCAAGACTTCCCTTGCTAAACTAGCTACAACCCTCTCTTGTTCCCCCAGCATCCCTACCCGCAGAATCTCGTTGAATCCTCCGTTTGGATTGCTATGTACTATCTGCTTCTCAGATGTGTACATTGGGGCTGTGAAACGTTGCGAAGAACTTGTCGCTTCGAGTCAACTTGTCGTGTTTCCTTGTACAAGCAGTGTCGACGAGCTCGAAGGGCCGAGCTATAAATTCTCTTGAGAGTCAAAAGCGCCTGATGAACTGTACACAAGACTTACACTGCCTTTCATTTATTCAATGCTTTTCACTGAAAAAACTAATTTGGCCGAAGGTACCGAGATTTTTCATCGAGAATTAATGAAAAATCATTTCATCATTAGATGATTAGATGTTTACGGGGCAAATTGCATCGCAGAATAAGACAGATGAAAATTGGTATAAAACAAAAATTTTCGCGATCTTTTGAGAAATTTGAAAGATTTTTCAGGGCTTTGTTTTTTTTTTTTCATTAATGGTAATTATTTTCTTGTTTCGATTTTGACGAAAACACGAAACGATATTATGCCACAGATCCGTCATCGACAACAGAGCGAGCAGTCTCGACGGAGGCAACAAAGGCCACGAAAGCAACGACAGCGGCGAAACGTTCGATACCTACGGACGCACCGATGCTCAATTACATATTCGACGTGCACAGCACGCAGAACAAACATCAGCATCATCACGATCATCGATGGGGTCCTCACTTCGAAGGAGAGAGTTCAAACGTGACTGCGCAGGCCGGTGCTACCGTCACTCTCGACTGCAAAATATCGTTGCTTCAAGGAAAAACTGTAAGTTACGTTTTCAATTTTTCTTTTTTTTTATATCTTTTTTTATAATTCCCTGCAGAGAAATTAATCGTACGCTCCCACCGGGTGCCGACGAAACTATGCACGAGAAAATCGGATAGAATTTTTTAAAACCTCGACGATTTTTCATCTCCGATGCAAATCCGGTGTCGACATTAATTTTAGATTTTCTCGCAGCCAGACTATCCGCTCTCGCATTTTCTCCCCCTCTTTCTATCACCAGCTCTCCTTCTTTCTCCATATAATTCTGTCGCTTGAGAGAAGAAGAAAAAAAGGCGTATCTTTACAACTTTGAAGCTCGTATCTAATGGGATACCGATTGGACGATCGAATATTTTACTGATTTAACCGTTCCCGCCATTGCTTCGATAGTAACTCTCGGGATGCAATATAACGGCAGAGTCCTTCGTTGGCCATTATACCGATTTCTCGTTGCGCACTCGGGAGGACAGTCGAATGTTCTCGTTCTCGTTAATGAAGCAGCGGAGGGATTTTGCGAATCGAGTGTCTCTGAATAATTAAATGATTTACGAGGTGAGAGTTGATCGTCGCTGCACCAGCAGTTCTGCAACACGGGTCGGACGCGGGTGCCAGGCTGGTGTGTAGTACCGTCGTTTCGATGGAAAATACGGACCCATCTCTCCCGCTCGCGTTCATTTGTTATATACTCTATATATATTGAATCGAACAACGATGAAATATCGTCTGGCAAAGATTAAAATAAATCCTGAATGAATAATCGCGTTCGCATTTTCCCGTAGACAATATCACGTGATTTTTACGATATTATATTCACTAATAAATATGGCAGGACAAACGATAGTTGGTGAATTATCAAATCGTCAATTGTTCGGCCGACAAATTTTACTCGTTGAAATGATAAATTAAAGATTTATTTGTACCGTTAGATATATCGACCGATAAATTTTCGCCGATGAAATGAAAATCTCGACGATGGTACAATGTGGTAAATTAACATGACGAAAAATGTATATTTCCATAGATCGTGGATTATGAGATTTATCGTTATTTTAGCGATCAAGAAATGCGGTTACGTCACGATGACAAATGATTGAATGAAAAAAATTATCTCCGGTGTTTCAATGTACTCGAAGCGGAATGTGTTGACAATGATTTCTCGAAAGCTAAATTACAGACAACATTAATACCGACAGTTTAATATATGATTTTACATCCTTTCATAAAAAGGATCATTCAATGATAAGGAAAAAAATATAATAATCAATGGACCCATATGCTGCTTTATTAGCGAGTATAATATACTACAGCCACACTAACTACAATACCTGTATCCCCAATAGCCAATTACAAACATTTTCGATAAAATATGGAATAAACATTTTTCTATTTCGATGGTTTCATGACGCAGTCGGACTGCTTAATCTGCGAATATTTCGATTTGTCGAAGTTATACTTCTCGATAAGTTCATTACCCTTTGCTATCAAGGCTTCGTTAGCGTTCTGATCTCTGGTGAAGAAGGCTCCTTGCATGACACTGTAGAATAATCGATTGCAATGTTAATGATGAAGCGATAAAACAACGCGATTAAGCAACAATGTACAATAAAAATATCGTTGTTGTATAATAATTCTGACTCACTGCTGCATCTCGCCCATCTCTACACTAATGCAACTGTACATGAAGGCGTAAGAGACGTAATCGGTGTCCAAAACCCTCCATATGAATTTTTTATTTGTACCCAATTGTTGTGTAAGCATCTTCGCAGGTTCCGCGGGATCAACAGGATGCATTACGGACGGTATGGATATCATGATTCCCGTTCTAAAATCGATCGTTACTGTTATCCCAGAGACAATTTCACCGCGTGCAATAATCTCATGACGTATCTTACGTGCGGGTTATACTGGTGGAGATTCTCGAAATAGTACTGTTTTCTTCGAGACTGTAATCTTCCCTTACGCATTTAAACCTATCGTGGTTACCCCCCGTGGAGTCTAGTTGCTGGTACCATCGTCCCATAAACTTGGAAAGAGGGTTAAGCGAAAAATTATTTCATACGCGAAAAGTATAATTTCCCAGCAAGCATTGCATTGCATTTTCCTCAAATGTGTGAAACGATTGCTTTGACTGTTCGCGGGCCGCAAAGAAATGAATTTTTCGTAACTTATGGTGAATGTTTGTTTTTGTTTTGTTTGAATTGTTTGAATTTTCTCACCTTCTCGATGTCCATACCGACCATAGTTTCCGGGTCCGGACAGGGACCCGCTTCAAACGGTGAAGGCGTTGTTGCAGACGCTAGAGCGTCGCCAGAAAGGCAGAGGACGACCAGTATGTAGAACATCTTCATAGCGCTTAAATTGGTGAACTGTAGTTGTTCGGAACTCTCTGTATGACGACTTTAACGAAACTGTCGAAACTGAAAAAATGTGTCGTTTGGTGGACCGTTTTATAAATGGTCATCGAACGCTGTTCGCGTGCAACATTGTCACGCGAATTACGTGTCCAATAAGATAAATTTATATTGAAACTGTGATACGGACAAATTGGTCATAGAAATTGAAAAAAAATTGATCATATCGCAACGGATGTGTATATCGCACCTCGACATTACGTCCGAACTGTTTTTTTTTTACGTAAGCTCATTGTTTCACAGCGTAAAAATATACACAATATCTCCATTTATTCATCAAAAAAACAACAATTCACCAATTATTTTTTTATGCACTTACAAAATGCGCTTTACATAACAGACATTTGTAAAATTCCCAACTACAACAACAAGTCATATTTTTTTCGATCAACCGCCGTTGATCAACTACCAATTTAATGACGTATAATTCTGTAGACTACAGGATCTGATGCTTCTGAATCTGTATGCGAATCATTTTTTTAATTTCATTCCTTTTCGTTAATAAACTTTCTTTACTAAAATCTCCTTTTTCAGTCGGGAGGGTAAATTTCTATAAAATTATCGTTTCTTCTCTATAGTTCGGCAAAAGCTTCAAACGAAAGTCACTTGCATAAAATAATGAGAATTTCGCCTTTTCATTGTTATTATTCGATATAATTAATTTCCAAATAAAGCCGATCGAACAATAAATGCATGTCGAATGTTCATCTAGCCAATTATTTATTTCCGTCATTCGTTGGTCACGGAATGGCCTCGTAGTATTTTCGCAAATTAGAGCTTATCGTATACCATATACTAGTATACAGTAGTTTCTGCATCGAACGTTAGCATGACCGTGGTGAACACTGAATTAGCGTAACCGTAGTAGTGCAATTCATGCTTCAGTGCCCAGTTTCTACTCTCGCGCACTTCACACCCGGAACAATCCGTGGATCGTGTACACCGCTCGACGATTGTTCTTTGTTCGATGAAAGCCCGTGCGCCTCTACTCATCGGTGCCGCTATATCCTATATCCCGGTGTGAGGCTGCATGTAGAAGAGGTGTCGGTATCTCTCGATTGTCCAGGCAGTGTCGATGTCGTTACCGGATAACACAAGCGTGTTGAATTCCGCTATTGGAACGAGACTAGCCGCGGGGGATGAACTGCGGGCTACTGGCTGTTCTCCACCATCTATGTATACATATACATCTCTTTCCAAACCTACCCCTGTCGATTGATTAGCGAGCGCATGTTCGCCTGCGTTAATTCCAACGTTATTGACAATGACCCTGATGAGTTTTTTGTTGTTTTATTTTATCGCTCAAACATAGCAAACACGAGAGTTCCAATTACGCAGTTTTCATTGGAGATCTGATCGATTCTGTCGCAGCTATTTGTGCGAACACTTTCGATTACAACGAATGCGTTATCCATCGCTTAAAGGTGGTTACATCGACGAGATATTGATGTTTGAGTAAATATTGATTATTTGAAAAAAAAAAAAAAAAATACATGTTTGGTTTTAGGTGTCTTGGGTACGAAGACAAGAAGACAACGAAAAGATGACCCTTCTTACCTTCGGACAACAGACGTATTCAGGAGATCCGAGATACAGCGTAGAGTTTCAATATCCGGACAACTGGCGTTTGCAGATCAAATACGTAAACAGCAGCGACGAAGGACAGTACGAGTGTCAAATAAGCACTCATCCGCCCAAAACTATACACGTGAATTTGCACATCAACGGTGAGTACCCATTTCATTTTTTATCTCGTTGTTCACTCGATCAATACGATACATCAACCTGGCGGTTTGAATATCAATTTTTTACTAAAGGTAATTATTTTATTATTTCCTATAGTTTCTGGGAAAAAAAAAAAAATTAAAATTTCACTCGGATTTCAAACAGTCAGGTCGATGTCCGCTTTTGAGGAACAGTCCAATATGTTCCGGAAACGTTTGACAAAATTTTTCGATTACATTTTTTCTTTTTAATCTGCAATCAGTTTCAACATTGCAAATCCCCGAACCCATTTTCCATTTTCATCGTGAGTTTAAACACTGAAAGTACTCTTTTCTGATTTTATTCGTGCGATAAACCGCGGATATTGCTCCCAGACGTATAAAACGATTTTCTACTTTGATCATCGCGGCTGAAGTTCGTGGAAATTCTCATGGAAGATCACTTCGGTGTGTAAAGTACGATGAAAGGGCACTGTCGGGACCAGTCCTATCGCAATTCGGATCTTCAATCCTCCAGCAAGTAAGAACCCGCGAGCATCATCGCGATATCTTTTGCCCGACGTGTCTTGGGAGATTAGAACCCAAAGTCGGATATTACGTATTCACGTAACGCGATCGAGAAAATTGCTGTCTCACTACGATGAGACCGAGACTACCTTCGTACCATCCTCGGGCCGTAGCGTTAGTGGGCATAATTGAAAGGGAAGTATAGCAAATTCGCCGACGAAACGGAATGAAATGCAAGCGCCAGCCGTAATTTTGTAGATTCTCGAGTGGGCTCTCTCGCTAAATGAACAAAGTCGAATTTAGCGTGGGACACGCAAAGAACCGAACAAATCAGATGGCGTATCCGAGATAGAATTGCGTGGGAAAACTTCATTCCATTGAGTGGAGGGGTTGAAAATGGGATTAGAGTGGCGTTGTCCTGCTGTTTCTTTCCCCGGAACGATTTTCACGATCTTTCTCTCCCATGCCTTCGATCCTGAATTCGTTAAATCGATTGGGGCTCTGACCCTTTGGCCCGATGTACAACTCCGGAATTCCGGATAACTTTCGTCGCGAAACGAAAATCCAAACGGTATCGTAGATTGTGTTTCGAACTTAACTTCGTTAGCGAGAAAGACGAAACAGGCTTGGGATCGTAATCGTGGAGACGATAAAAAAAAGGGATGTACGAGAAGGCTTGAGGGAAAGAAATGAAGATAAATTCCCGTGTAGTCCGGAAACGAGGTCGATTGCCTCCCTTTCTTTTTCACTTGGATTCTCTACCCACAATAAAGATAAAGCGTTCCAACTATAAAAGGCAGAGGCCATACAAAGAACCCCGAAAAAAAGAAAAACAAGGTTCGCTGTAGACAAAAAAAACTGTTCAGACGGAAGCTTGAATAACGAGTAATTCAGTTCTTTTGGTTAAATATCGTTCTGGATAAAAAATGAAGGGAGAATGATCGTTCTATACAAATCCGAAAAACCCGAAAAAAATTATAAAAAACTGTTGACATTCGGCATAAAAAATACCATTTGTAAAGAAATTTCGGAATAATTGATTTCCGGTAGTTCCGAAGTTACACACAGTAGTTAAAAAAAAATCGAAAACTGTCGTGTTGGTAATCTTAACGATCGAAAAACCTTTCAACTCGACCGACCCGCGGGTTATAGCATATATCGTACAAGTCTAATCGAAGAAAAGAAATTGGACTCGAGTCAGTAAACGACCGAGGCGTGGTCGACTAAATAAGATTAAAGTATGCGGGCAATTTGAAAAAGTAATATTTCCGTCAAGATATCCCTGTGGGGAAGAGGCCGGACGAGTTATAACGTTTTCCCGCTGTAGCCACACCGAGACGAGAAAGAGTGAGTGGCTGGCAAGTTTTCCCCGCGCGTTTCCCCGCTCCCCGACGGTTTTTCCTCGCGCGCTGGATACGAGCGTTGGGCATCGGGATAAAAAGGAAAGGTTGGGTAAGATTTCCGGAAGCAATCGAAGGGTTGCCGGCCGCGACGCGCCGCAACGGTGATGATAAATCGACTGCTGGGCGAATACCGGAAGTGGAATTCCATAATGCCTAATGGTCTAACAAGAGAGATCCCCTTCGCGAGACGAATATAATCGGGATATCGATCGCCCCAATCTTGACGTCGCCCTTCTCACGTATATAGGTACTCCCCGTGCAGTTAACTTCGACGAATCGATCCTCACTCATTGTCACGATTCGCTCCGCGAGAAAAATTGCATCGAATAAACTCGTGAGCGTCAAATGGGCGAGAAAAAAAAATTGATCCACGTAATTCGAATAGGAGAATGAGAAACATAGTGAACGAGCAAAACGATTCATCATTATTGCAATCTTCGATGGCAAGTTTTCCATACCCCGTTGCTAACGCCGGATCAACCTTCAATCCCCACTGGAGATATAAGAGGGTAAAGCGAAAACGAGAAATTATTCATCGAGCCGAGGGTGGAATAATAAAAAAAAAATAGGGGAGAATATTAAAGAAGACGTTGGAGTATAAAACTCCGGGAGGGTCGGGGTAAGCGAGGAATATGGGTATATATATCCGTGGAAGAAATTACGAAGATTCGCAGCCAGCTGAGAATTATATCGAGAGAAAAGAACTGCGCAGAAACACGGGAAGGTGCGAAGGAAGAAGAAAGAAAAAGAAAGATACGTAGAAGCGCTGCGTGCTCGTTGAAAGAGGCTGAAAAGTGATACGGTAAAAAAGTACAGTCGAGTTTGGAGCCCAGCGAGGCATACTAGAGAAAACGAGCCGAATGCCACGAACAGCGTGAGAAATATTCAAGCGAATTATCCCGGTGAAAATAATCTCTCGAGCGTCGAGAGCGAGAGAGGCGCGGACTTGTGTGAAAAAGAAGTTGGATAAATGATGGAAGAAACCTTGAAAAAAGTCTCGGGAGTGCGAGAGAGCGAAGATGATGATACGTACGTACGGTTGGGAAATAAAAGCAGAGAATATACGGAAAGGAACATCAGTGGCAAGGAGAAGGAACGTAAGTATAGTAAAGGGAAGAAGGAGAGTGAAGTAAAAAGCGGGCAAGAAGCCAATCCGGTGGAAAGTTAAACAGGTTCCATTGGCTGAAAAGAATTCCTTAGCGGGTTAACCGTGGCGATAGACGTGGCCGGAATACTCTCCCTCTACGGTACTCACAGTTTTCCCTTCGAACGACGAACATTCCTCAGTACCGTTCGCCTTCAACACCATCTACCCACGAGCGAGCTATTCGAAAATGGTGCGAGAATGAAGAAGAAAAAGAAACAGTGTAGCAAGTCGATACCGTGGTATTGCAACAAACAAACAAACAAAAAAAGGGTAAAATGTTTTCGTCTTGTGCCTGGAGTAGCCTCTTAACAATTCAAAGACAGACTGCGCTGCATTTCACCATCAGAAAATAATTCAATCAGGCATAATATATTTTCGTAGTCGAGAAAAAGTCGCAAGAATAATTAATTAATCCGACAATAATAGAAGATTTGGCAACAACATTTTTTTGAATTCATAAAAAAAAAAAAACATTTTGAATGCATTTAACTCACGCGAAAAAAAAATACGATCATAACTAATATATTGGGACCCTTAAAAAATCGTCGAGAAAGCAGCTTTTTCTTTATTGAGTTAATTATTTTATCTTAGATTCTATTTAATCAATGATTCGATCAATCCCATTGGGACCTATATGCGAAATTGGATGTAACAAGTCCTCCCGAAAGAGACTCCGTCTCCCAAGCGACGTTACAATGGATTCTGTATATCGTTTCGTCGTACAATAGACGGATAGAACGCTGCAGTATTGTAGGACAGTGTAGCCAACAGAATGCATGAGATCTCAACGGTGGTAACCGCGACGATGCACACGTGCAACCTGCTACGCAAGCTCTCACGGAAACGGAAAGCTTATCCCTCGCTGGTGGTGGTGCTGCTGCCGCTACTGCTGAATCCGCGATTGGACGGAGAGCCAAGAGATGCAAACGCAAGCATCCACTCGTGAGCTCCGGTGCCCTCTATCACGAGCTCTACAGAGGAATAGAGCTTCTCGAATGCATACGATCCACGACGACAATAATCTTTGGAGAGTTCGATGAAAGAAGAAGAGTCGAAATGATGCCACTCTTCGATTCAACTGCCGTAACCGTCTGTTTATAGAATGAGTGCCTTTTTGTGATTCAATAATAATCATCGAAATTATAGCAATATTTTTCAAAATTTGAATTTTTCTCTTCACAAAACAGTTATCGATCATTACCCATTTTTTTAAAGCGCCATATTTATTTAAATGGCCGTATGAAAACATTACGCGATGAGAGGGGGATTTCTGACAAAATAGCGGTTTTTTTTTATTTTTGTTAAATAAAAAAAAAACTTCTGCATTTACCTGAAATTGATGGTTTCCACCCTTAATATCTTTGTTAAGGACATTTTTCTAAATTTACTTAATACTCTTCTTTTCAAATAGCACGAAGAATTGTTTTTTTTATTGTGATTCTTAGTCGATTTATTTATGCATTCACCCGAAATCTCTTGCGGCACGGCGAAGTAAACGCAACAGGCTTTAGACATTATTCCAAAGCCGTGAATATAATCTCTGAGAACCAGCAGGCGCGTCTGGTAGTTTGTGCGGCCCTTTGCCGTCGTACTATATACTATCCCCGGAGTGAGGTTTGCCTGTCTGACTAAGACGTGGGATCATCACTTAATCCAACGAGTCGACCCGGTCGTTGTAACCCCATTGCCATGCTTCCGGGTTCTCCCGACAAATTCACACTTATACGAAAACTTCCTCAAACCATTTATTTCTCTCTTTTCCTTCTGCCTCCAACGCTTCGGTTGCACCCCTCCCTCTCCCGCCTCGAATCCTTTTCACTCTTTTTAGCATCTCGAGAGACAGCGGAGATGCGCCCAACTCTCACGAGCGCCTCGAGCATTCGAACATCCTGAAAGATTCACGAGCTTTTCTTCGATCGGATTCAAAAGTCCCTGAGCCCACGTCGATCTCTCTCGGAGCGTTTCTCCTTCTTACCCCTTCGAGTGAAATTCATTCGTTTCTTGCTAAAGTATCGCAAATACGGGAATACAAAAGAAACTAAGAATTTACAGTTTTTTCGCGTCTTTTCTTGTATCGTCCTAAGTTATTTTTTTTTTTTTCGCGGAGATACTCGCAGCTCTTTATTTCATTCAGGACGATAAAAATAATTTCTCAATGCACGTAGCGTAAGTGGTCGGGCAACGCGAAAATGCTCGACGGTCCCGATCTAATGCGAAAGCAAATGTCGCGACCGTTCGTGCGCTACTCTGCCGGAGATAGAGAGAAGAAAAATTTCTTCCGCAGCCGAGGCAGGGGACGACGGAGGATAAAATGAGAAAAATGTTAAAACTGTAGCGAACGATAGGAAGCAGGTAAAGACGTGACGTAAATATGCGAAGGATATTACGGCTTCGAGTGGGCTTTCACGTTTTCTGCTGCTTATACTTTTCCTCTACTTCGTGAAAGAATATAATAGATATACGGTGAGGGTGCAACAAGGGAGGTATATACCTTGGTACACTGTAGCGTCGCAATCCCGGGGACTCGATGTTCCATAAAATTCAAGGATCGGCCCGCCTTGGAGAAAAGAACCTTCTTGAACGAAGCCAAGAAGAAGAGGCGAACGAAGAGAAAGGAGAGTAAGAAGAGAAAAATAAAAAGGACTGCGCGTAGAAAGAAGCGAAGAGAAACCCGAGACTCTTATTACATATTTATGAGTGGTTTCTCTAGCGAATTTTTCGTGACAACAAAAGGAGCGATTGCCGCGACGAAGGGAGAGAAAGAGAAAGAAATAAGGAAGATAAAAGTATAGAAAACGTAAAAGGGGTGTACACTACGCGTACTATACCTCTCGAGAGAATATCACAGTCGAAACCTTGAATGCTCCTACTCTCCATTCAGTTGAGTGAATTGGAAATTTATTGAAAAATGAATGATCGAGGGGGGAAAAAACGCGGAGAAATGAACAATAAAAGAAAAAGAAAGTGATAATATTTTGCGCGAGAAAGTTATGCGAAATACGCGGAGATGAAAGTTCAAGACGTTCGCTTGTGCAACATACGGAAAAGAGCGATATTGTCGGTATATATACAAAGTATAATATACAACGTACCATCGGCTGGAATACGAGGCGAAAAAGAAGAAATAGCCCTGCGGGTTTTTGTTTTTTACATGGAAAAATGGCGAATACGAAAAATGATAGCTTGCGAAGAACGCGAAGGGCGCGAGCCGCCCGTGGGGCATATTCTCCGATCGATAACTTGATTACAACCCGAGCGTCACGTTGGTTATTTGTTTGGTTTTTTTTTTGTTTTTTTTTCCTGATTCGCTGGATCCCACACTTCGGTGGCTCATGTCACGCGAGAATTCTTCTCACCGGTAAAACACCACACTGTATGTTACAAAGCTTCGGTGAAAACAATTCTCACGCGGTATATACACTGCGGCAGAGGCTGATGCGAATACTGCACCGTGCTGTGTACAATCTGCACGCGAGGGAAAATGCGGATAGCAAGGATGTGCCTCCGCTATGCAATCTCATACGAATGAAGAACAAAAGAAATATTTCTAGACAACAGACACGGTTTCTCGAAATTACAATGTTGTCTCTGTATACGTTGCTCGAGGGATTCGCGATTTTAACACGCTAGTTGGTTAAAGCGCAAATTTTCGGAATTTCAAAGGTGCGAGAGAACAATTTTGAGATAATTGTTGAAACCATAGAATATTTCACATGAATCTTGTATACAGAAATTATTTAATTTACACAATCTTGCATTTTTATACTATTGTATGTGTATAAAAACTTGACGTACAATGTCCATTTCCAATCGCAGAGTTTTCACTACAAATGAGCTGAAATTTTTTTTTTTCATAATCATAATAATTCTAAAAAAAAAAGTATTATTGAAAAATATTGTGTTTCGGCTTAAAAATCGAAAATAAATTCGTTGTATGAATTTTCCAAAGTATAAGGTAATTTTATTTCTCAGCGAAAAAGTCGAATTCAACTGTTCGGATATTTAGTGGGTCACAAGGGGAAGATCGACGATGTCGCGCATCGTCGAAAACTCCTTGACGACTAGTAGAAAAGACCTCCGAGGTAGTTGCCGAGCCGGGAAAGGGGTGAAGGGGGAGGATAGGAGAAGAGGAGGAGGGATGGAGGCAAAGCTTCAAGAACTAGGAAGAGCTCGACGTGCGAAAGTTTTGCAAGGATACGCGAAACTTTATTCACCTATACGAGTCAACGAGAGCGGCAAAAGCAGAAGCACCAATGGATAGATGGGGGAATGATGCAACTACGGTGCAGTAGGGATCAGATCGCGAATGCACCCTCGAGGGGTTGGTAAAAGGGATGACCCCAAGAGGCGCGCAAAAGCGACAGAGGTGTGTAAAGTCAGACGAGGATTCCCGCTGCTGGCTTTCGCTTCTCCTTTCGCGCGAATCCCGGGCGTCGTTAGGATTGAAAAGCTTTTGTTTTATTTTACAACGGAAGCTTTTTTTTTTTTTTTTTTTTTTTTTTTTTTTTCAAATACTTCGTCATTCAATAATTACACATTTTTTTACCCTTTTTTTTCCAGAATTTATGTTACCTTAACACTGTGTAAAAGGAAAGAAAAACATTGCAACAAATGCAAGGTGAGCGTTGAGTAATTGTTTATTTTTTGTTTCACTGTTTCAGCGCCTTCGGTACAAATTGTAGACGCGATGGGTGATTCTTTGCGTGACAAATACTACGAAGCTGAGAGCACAATTGAGTTGTTGTGCGTTGTGCGTCACATAGCGATGCAGATGCAGTACAGCGTTGTTCAATGGCTTCATGGGAATCGTACATTGAACTACGATACAACCAGAGGCGGAATTAGGTAAGAATTAAAAGAATCTTTAAAGCGATATATAATGCTCTCAAAAAACCTTTCGCGGGAAAAAAAAAACAGAGTAAAAAAAATTATATTTTGAGTAAAAAATTTTACCCAAAGTTACCGTTTTTTTTTTAAATCACCACTAACGATCTTTTTAATCCTTAATTAAGAATAAATGAAAATATTTTGACTCTTGAATTTAAACTCTCGCGTTAAATTCCATATGGTAAACGAGCGTCGGTCATTGCACCCCTTCGCCAAGTCTAATAAGACGTAGCATGACGCGGGTCTGAAACGCTTAAAATTTTATGCACTCTCGTGGTACGCCGCTCGTGGTTAATCAATTCCGCGGTCGCTTCCTCCACGTCGTACGTGGTCGTGGCAACGAGATGGTGGTCCCTCTCTCCCCTAACCCTGGAAAGTCCACAGAGTGCGATAGAGTAACCGCAAAGTCACTCGGGACTTTGAAGAGAACATTGCTAGCGCGCCAGACTTTAACACACTTCGCATGTGATGATTTCGCACGTTCGGTAACACCTTCCTCGTCGTATACGTTTAAGCGTAAAAGTCTTTTTTTCAACTACCGCGCATACCCCGCAAAGCATTATAGCGTTGAAGTTTATTTTTCTAATTTCTCGAGCTTTTTTGATGCTTGAAATCCTGTGGTATAAATCCCATCGAGATAACTCCTAAAGAGCTTCAGCCATAACTTTGCCCATTCATTCGTTCTTACGAATAGCAACGGTGCCGGAGAATCTTCCGGAGAATCTTCGACAACAAACATGAACAACGAGAGTCTCGATATCGTTCTTTTATCTGTGTCTCGACAGCGGTAGTTTTCTTGTTACTATCGAAATAACGGCTACGAAAGAGATGAAGAAAATCGTTTAAAACGTGCTGCCAATAGACGTTCGCGCGTCGTCGTGTCGCACTTGTCTCTACCTATATATGTTTCGCCGTTATTTCACGTCTCGGCAATTGCGAAAAGCTTGAAAGCATTTATACTCGTGCGCGACATCGGCAATGGACACGATTGTGTGTTCACGGCTCTCTTCTCGCCTCTCCCATTGTCGGGTCGGACAACGCTTGCAAGCTTCGAGGCTCTCCTCCACGTCGTCGCGGAGGTTTTTCTCGTCGTGTCCTCGAGAAGCCACAGGGAACAACGTCCTCTCAATCGTACAACACAACCCCGTTATGTCCCCTTCTACCCACTCGTTGTCGGAAACGCATACGACTTCTCTTTACAATCGAACAGAGACAACGAGAGAACTGAAGAAATGCAGTACGTGTCGTACAAGAATCTCCTGCGATTGGCTGTACACTGGTCTTACTGTACATCGCGGCATTTCAGTAGCAAATGATAAATACGCGAGAAGAATCTGGTCGTCGTGACCTTTCTTTTTCATTCCGGTGCCTCAAAGAACAAGCGCTTTATCGTATTTCTCGTCGAGACTACGCTGCGTAAAAACCAAATGGCGATAACTCATCTACCGCGTTTATCCTTCAACGAGTTTTCTTTTAGTTTTTCTATTTTCACGCAGGGAATTCCGAGAATAAAGGTAAATCGCTGCCACGTAGATTAATAAAATTTACTTTTATTTAATTTTTTCAACTGCAAAGAGCATTTTTTGAAGCCATTGATAGTCAGAAAATAAATCATTTCACAGCAATAATTTTTTTTATTAAAAAAATTTTATTTCTAATAATAACAATAAAAATTATAACCTCTAACTATAAAAAATGGAAAAGCTACATTACTTCTATAATTCGTGATTATTTTTTAATTGCACGAGTTTAGTTTTGCATAACAATTGAATTTCCAAGAAAAAAATTGACTTCTCTTCTGATGACGAAAAACAGAATTTTTAAACTAATTTTTCGGTAGAAACTTCGAAACTAAAATATCTCAATCGATTATTCGGTTATTTCGCATCGTTCAACTTTATTCAGAAACAAAAAGACGAACCGATTACAATTACCATGGTAATGAACAAAGTGACTATATTTTGGGTCGATATACACTCTTCTCTTGTGCCAACATAGCTGATATGCATTTCTCCTTCTTTTCGTCAATCGCCTCCTTCGTTGTAGTGATTTGCATCGGAATCGGAATTTGACGGTCCGGCATGCGAACGCGCGCAATGTACCTTCCTAACGCGTGCGAAGAGATGGATCGCATAGAGTTGAGAGTTTCCACCACAGCTACTGCACACCGTGTACCCGTTGCCATCGGATGGATGTAAACTCGTCCGAGAGCTTTCAATCGCGATAATTTGTTCTCGAAACTCGAATCAACTGAATCAACTGTACACACACATTCATACATAGCGGGATAAATCCAATGATAGATACCTTCAGCGAATGAAAGGGAATCGAAACGACGACGAATTTAATAGAAAACCTCTCGCGAATGTTGAAAAATCTTCTCGGTTACCGTTCTTGCAGCGAGAGTTCCTTTTAAACGATAGAATTTCGTAAGATGGAGTCTCGAAACTCGGACACCGCAACGGTTAATGTGATTACTTCATGAAGCACCTCGTCCAACGGCAAGGATAACGCAATTAAGATTCACCCGACTAGAACCTCCGCGGATAGGTACGTCCTATCCATGTTCTATCCATTCGACTGTTCTCGCCTACCGGATGGGGAAAATACGTTTTTCGCATACGAAAATTCACGCTACAGCGAACACCGTTATTGAACTATTCCGTATCAAATTCTCGACGATTCTACGAAACGTCGAAGGCCTTAGGATCAGTTTTCATCTGTGCCACCAATTGGATCAAATAACTGTTGTGCAATTCGATTTTTCATGGTCAGAGCAATTTTTTGTAAATTAAATCGAAAGATGACATACATTTCGAAATTTTTCAAAAAATGTTGTATTTGTCGTTTTTTTGATAACAGTCTCAATGACAAATTAAATGTTTTCAAAGAGGAAGTAACGTCGCATAATAGGCACCCTTTTTCTGGGATTCCTGTCAGTGTAGATTTCTGCAATGGGTTTAAACTTTCAGCAATGCCGAGTATATACCGGCGCCACGTTGGTAAATAAGTTTGAAGAGAACAGTCACAGCTCGTTTTGCTTCACAGCTCTTGAAATTGAGGCAAATGAGAGTTCGAAGAAGCGGAAGAAAGTTGCAAGTGAAAAAGCTCAGTGCACTCGGGGTCGTGATGGTTACATAGCCATCGTTGAAACCTCATCCTCTTCCACTATTCTTATCACCGTTGAAGATCGTTCTCTGCCACTAATTTGCTTAATTGGCTGCCTGTGAAGGACTTCATCCCCGCGACTGGACAGCCCGCTTCTCGATGGGCCAACAGCAGCAAAGAGCACTCACGAAGTTACTTACAAATTCTAACGCTCTTGTCAGTCTTCGTTGTAGACGTGACCTCATTAAAAAATTGACCAATCGTCAAATTATTTTATTTCTCTACTGTATTTCTTCATTGGCAATAAATAATGAGAAATTCTTCCGTGTATACGAATAACATCCAATTGCAATTTCATTCAGGTAATTGGCGAGTAATTTGCATCTCCATAAAAAGAAATTCATATCTGTTCATTGGAGCAAAAATAGCGCGATGAATCGAAAATTTATTTTCAAAAATCATTGTTTTCACACGTTTTACAAACCCTCCGGCAGCACATATGTTTTTGAGACCTTCCACGTCCGTATACTGCGGACTCGATGTATTGGTTAGATTTTCGAAGTATTACGAGTTTTCAACAGTACAGTACATAACCTAATAGTTTGTTTTATACCGAATATGAAAAATATTTATTAATCAGAATTGAAACTTATAAACATTTTTTTTATTTTAATGTCAGCTGTGCAGTCAAATTCCCAGCGTGCTGACGGATTAATTAAATATATGGATTAAAAAAAGACGGAAATTGACTATGTGGTCAGTTTAATGGTAAAATAATGGATGATTAGGTTAAACATCGAATTTTTCTTCAACTACAAAGTAATCTGTAGTATTTCTCGATATTTTAAAATTATCCGTAGAGTCGACATCGGAAATTTTAAGTATAAGACCCCTAATATGTTTTCGGCGTTTGCGCCGCTGTGCGTTTTGTGTGCGCGTGAAAATGTGATAAAAAAAATCATTTCTACATGATCAACATATCTCTTTACCCAAAAAACAATGAACCGCTAAGTGTTCGTTAAAATCCCTTTTCATTGATCCATTAAAGCAAATAACATCCAATCGAAATTTCATTAAATTCATTGACGAGCAATTTGCGTCTGTCCCTCGATGCCTTTTGAATTCATGACCTCATCGTTGGAGAATGTTGGAAACGTTGGAGATAATCTCTCGCCACGTTTCGCTGAAGGTAGTAGTCGTTATACGAAAGGGTCGTGAAGGTGAACAGAGGAACAGAGTGAAAGCCGAGGTGGGGAGTCCTTGCTGCTGCCGCTGGTGCTATAACGAAATGCGATCGAGTTATGGCCCGTTGTCCCGGAAGTTATAATCCAGTGTGAACAATTCCCGGCTCTGGTGCATCCTCCATCGTTGGTGTGAGCAGTAGGCGTTGTACTCTGTACGGTATGACTTAAAGCTTTAGGGGGGGGAGAGACGGGGCGTAGGGTCGGAGGCTACCCGAGAGATCCGTGTGCGAGAACGCGATACTCAAGCCAGCGATCCAACCCCTGTGGGCTCTACAGCGTTCACCTTCGGGGCAAGCAGCCGTTTCACTAGCGGGTATAGAAACCTCCGGGGCTCTGCTACTCCACGCTTTTCCCGCTCAAGGTTCGCTCGCGCTCTGCCATTCGAGTGTTGGTTAAGAGTAAAGTTAGCATTTGAGACGAAACGTTGGAATGCTTAATGGGATTAGTACATACGTGTGTTTCCACAGTTCGTATTCACGTACTACTTTGCGCTGCAACTGGGATATACAAGCGCACATAGTACGTAAATTTTGATCCGTCAGGATCACTCTGTGTCCACAGTAAATGGGAAACTCGTGGGAAGTTTGTTGATGGCTTTCCATCGCAAATAGACAAATTCATTAAAATTCAAAAAAATCAAGTAGCTTGTAATATGATTAAAGAATTTTGAAGCTCGACCTTTCATTATCGTTTCTGGAAACGCGGGAGTTATTGACTGCAACCAGAAATTCAATTGATTCATGCATTGCGCTAAACTCGAGTTCTACGGAGTTTGAGATCGTGCAGTACTATGCAGCGTTCCTCAATTCGTAGTGAAAGAAGTTTCATGAGTCTTCGGTGTTAGTAAGGTCCCTGTAGAGTGTTCCGCAAGGACCAAGTAAGTTATTGGTTCGTTACAACACGGTAGACCACTGTGATTCAATTACACGAAGTTGAAGGGCCGAACCTCGCAGTAATAAACTTCAATTAGATCGAAGCTTCGATTTAATCAGAATCTCACGAAATCTCTATCTCCTTCTCAATCCCTTGGCACAGGTATATACAATATCGTATACAAACCGCGCGACATTCGCTTTTCATTACGATTGAATTTACCCTCAAGATCGATGTTGAATAATTCATTACTCAATTATAAATAATCCATTTAAGCTCCGAGCCCAACGAGACTTAAATTATTTATCGCTTCCACGCCGGAAGCGAATTGCGGATTCGGAACATCGGGTTATTTTTATAACTGCGGCACAGATAAATGTATATAGATATATATGTATCTGTAGAACAGGTTGAAGATAATTACAAAAATATGGGCACCGAAAGCTCCAAATTCATTTAAGCGACAACTGCGACAGTGTGAGAGGATGCGAAGAGAAATCCTCTGGAAAACCGACGCGCCGATATTAAAATAATAATTAAAAACTCGGATAGCGGTGAAAAAGAAATTTTCTTTGACGAGGGGAGGATGGTAGCGATGAGTTTTCGCGCGACGATGAAAGAGGGAGGGGATTGTCCTGCGGGAAATTCATTTGTTATCCGTACGGGCCGCGGTGGCGTCGTTAATTCATGGACTGATGCATTCGACGTTGCGCCAGTCGTGCAATTAAAGTAAATGCACGCCGCTTAGCCCACAGGGGTTATTACTGTAGGTAGCGCTGGCAGCGTACGGCCCAAAACGGGTAAATTAAACTGAAATTTCACAATCCTCTCTCTCATATTCACCCCCTCCCCTACCGACCCTCTATCCTCTTTATCTCACGTTCCCTATATTTAACTTTACAGCCAAAGCAAAGGACTTTGGATTGAAATTCGCAGAAATTTTGCGGTGGACCAGCGATATTGTACGTGTAACTAAACCTCAAAATTCGAAATATCTATATCTCTGTTTTCAACAACTCCCCTCCCCCTACGATAGTTTCGGTATCGTTCACCACTCGATTCAATGGCTTCGTCAGAAATGCCTGCTTCCGGAAATAGACATTTTGTAAATTACACGAAAACTTCGCTGTGGCAAATGAAGCCACAGTGTACTCTCGACAAAAGCTCTAAACGCTCCACACCCTTTAACATACCGAGAGACTCGGAGAATAAGGGAATTTCGCACGAACGTGAATTACACGGTTCGAGAGGTTGAAAAGCGAAAGGAGGACGATAGGAGGGTTGGAGGATAACGACGAGTTCGCAATAAACCTGAAACGAGACTCGGTCCAATCAGAATGCACTTTGGGAGTTGAATTAGGTAGAAACGTTGGGGATTCCCCAAGCCGCTCTCTTCCTCTCTCAGTTCTCCCACTTTATCTCACTTCGGTATTCGCTACCTGTAGTTTATCGGACATATGCGCGAGAAGGAGAATTGCTCGAGACTCGGATAACGCTCGGGCGGTATCACGAGCTCCTTTTCGGATACAGTCGAGAAATAGAAACGGTGTTTCGAGAGGATAAGAGGAGGTGGAGCTATGTTTGCTTGTTTAACAACCCGAAGTCTCGTGCCTCCCCTCCGCAAGCTTACCGGACTGTATACGCGCCGCCAGAAGCCACTCGTAGATAATGAATGGATAAATTGTGAGGAAAAAACTTTTTCAATTAAAGTTCTCGGGGGGAGTAAAACGAGAGACAGAGAAAGAGAAAAAGAGCGGAACGTGCTGCGGGACTCTCGTTTTATACACCGAGTCGTTACCTCCGGGCAGAGTCTGTATCATCTCTCCACTCAGCTTTGTGCCACCTTGCCAATGCGAGCAATGCTTGCATTGCCCCGAGGCTAACTACTGGACCCTCTCGAACGGCTTCGTACACTTGTTGTGCAGCAGAGTATTTAGTTTTTATTTTAACAGTCACTAACGCAATAATTCCAAAATTCTGTGTACACAGCATCGGAATAATTTTCTTTTTACTCTTATTTTATTTGTTAACCTTTTCAATTAACAGCTTGCAGAGTACAATAAACGACTTGTCTAAAGTACAAAACTGTAATCCAAGTTGTAACTTTCCGAACTTAAAAGTACGAAACAGTACGAAAAATACAAGTATTCAAACGGTGTACAATGGTAGAAAACTTGGTAACAATGTTACTATGAAATAAAGAAAACAAAAAAAACAAATGTATTCAAATATATAACGAAGAAAAACGGAGAATATTCGTTGCCGCGTATTTCTGTAACTGTATAGTAACCGTTTCTTTGCAAAAAGATTTCGCCGCGGGATATACGAGAGATAATTTTGTTCGTGACAGTTATGAAGTTTCTAATTGGACTCTATGTATTTATCGTCGGTGAGAAAAAAAAAATGGAGTAATTTCATTTTTATCTGTATTTCGCAGTGTGAAAACGGATCTGATGGAGGAGGGTGCTAATTCAACACTGAGCATAGCGAGAGTTGGTCCAGCGGACAGCGGTAACTATACGTGTGTTCTCACCACAATGCCCGACCAACCGGCCACCGTTCACGTCCACGTACTCAACGGTGAGAGACAATAACAAATGTATAAAAACGCATCCATATTCAACCGACAGAAACCTCATCCCTCGTTTAGATACAGAGACGGCGCATTTCACAACTCGCAAGTTTTCCGAATATGCATTTTTATCCCCTCGTGATTCATACGCGCGTCGTACAACAGTTGCAAAATTCAACGTACCGGTCGACGTACATTGACGGAAGTCTGTATTCTCCGCTGCATCTGCTACTACTACTACTACTACTACTACTACTACTGCTGCTGCTACATACTGTTCCGGCATATTCTCGAGCGTTGTTCCCCCGAGGGATATCTCATTAAAATTTCTACGCTTCGACGCTGACGGCACCAATGTTTGCTCTCTTGTTCATCTCCTATTCGTTACAGTTTTCCGAAATTCGGTCTTAAATCCCAAGCAGTAAAGCATCAAATTAGTCAGATCATTACCGATCATCGTCGAGGAATCGCATTGTATTAAATTTATGATCGAACCCCCGTATCTTCGAAACAACTCGAGCAATTATTACCAAATTTGGATAACATCGTCACGGAATTCATATGTATGTTTGAGTCTTTTTGTTTTAGATTAACTGTTTTTGCTTTGTCGTAGACGAAGCTTTGTGTTCGTGAATAGTTTTTTGTCCCGACAATTCAGTGTCAATTGACTTAGAAAAGCGTCGGGCATAAGCACAGCATGTCGTAATTCTTCGACCAATAACAACCCCTTATAATAACTTCAGTAACACGGCAACGATTGGCTCCCCGATAGTTCGGGCCGCGAACACCAAATGCGACAATGGAGTTCCCGAGTGGCTTACAAAGCTCTGCAACCCCTGAACTATCCTTCGTCGCATTCTGCAACTAGTTTCGAATAATTAGCTCCGCCTGTCCACCAAATTAGTCGCGTTTGCAGATCGAAGTGTCTTAACCTTACAGACATTCGCGACGCCCTTAAACAAATCCCCATTCGATTGCTAGAAATGGTTTGAAAACTGAATATCAATAATTCAATAAGTTACTCATGCATAACGTTGTGATTATAAGCAGTCAACCAATTAACTGTGATTTCCTATGCGTGTTTACTCGCTGCCCCTTGGAACAACAAAATCTCGCATGCGCATCGATAGATTTCGAGTACTTAACGCTGCGGAATGACCGCAATACTCCAGAATGCGCGAATTCCCACATGTCGTTCCTGGACTGTTGGTCAGCGAGTACTGCTGACCCAACGTTCATGCGTGTACCCGGTATAACAGGATATATATTCTGCGGGCATATAACAACAGAGGCGACAATCGTGAACCCTCTCGTACGAAATATCTGTCCCGACTAGGCGACCCGTTCGTACTTGGCACTGCCGGATCCATATAGTTGACTTGCAGAGTCGCAGGATCACGGAATCACGGTTCGAATACAGCAACGGATAATTATGCTTAACTTCCACTAATTCTGCTCCGTCCGTAATAGCGTCCGTAGCAGAGCGCGGAGATAATTTATATGACTGGATGTCGGCAATGACCAGTGAGATTCCCATATCCGTAACGTCGTGTTAAGTAGCGAATATACTGATTAACATCCGGACATCTAAATTAATACTGCACCAGTCCGAGCGGTTGTAGAGTAGTAGTCGTCCGGTTTCGCACTCGGATTGTGTTGGCACCGTACAAACACACCGTGTAATTCTGTGGCATATGAATTTCATACCTCTAATATCAACGCAGAGTTTGCGGTGGAGTTGATATTTCGCTTACGAACAGTTATTGGCAGTCTATGGTAAAGCTACGATGAAGGGGAGACGAGACTGGCGAGGTAATTGTATTTGTCGATTGCTCGAGTGGACCGATAGGTACAGCGAGCAATCGACGGTGGGTGGGCGGTGGGTACAGCGTTTGGGCGAGTAGATGAGAACGTGGAAGTGGTGAAAACGCTTGCTGTTGACTCTTGAAACGCTACGAACGGTCCGCATGAACGTGAAACGTCGGATTATTCAACACTTCTAATACATTCAAAACTAAGGACAATAGACGAAAACTACTTGGAGCGGCACAACCGTCCATTTTCTGGTTGCGCGATTAACAAAGATTTTGGACATTTTTTTTTTTTTTATCAGCGATATTTGGATTTTTTTATGGACTCGCGACCAGTTTTCTACGAAAAAAATTACACGGGATTGGGTACTTTTTAGAATTACAGACCCGTTTTTTCTAACGGGAATCGGGCGATAGAAAAATTTGAAAAAACTATGATAAAGTAGTGTTGAAGAGGAGAATGAAAATAGACTTTTTATTTGTTTCAAAATCATCAAATTTTTATAATTTTCTGTGTAAAGACTCTTTCAGTGAAAATGTTGATAATATTGTTTGTTATGTCATTTCCGGTTTGAAAATTATAGTTCCGAATCGGAACTGATGTCACAAAAATTATTTTCGAAATTACATCATATCTGGTTTGAAAATGTTAGTTTTTCACCGGAAGTGATGGTACAGAAAAAATTTGGAAATTTTGACTATGATTTTTCCGGCAAAATAACGGAGAGATTTTTATACCGAAAATGACGTCACAAAAAAATCTTCAAATTGTTCTGTAACATCACTTCCTGTTAAAAAGTAGAACTTTCCAATCGGATATGACGCCATTTCCGGTTTGAATATCATACTTTTCCACCGGAAGCGACAGTGCAAAAAATGTTCAATTTTTTTCCCCCGACGTCACTACTGGTGAAAAAGTAGAATTTTCAAATCGGATATGCCGTCAAAAATGGTTTTTTTTTCTTTTTAGTGGGAATAAAAAATGAATCGGGACTGTAGATAGTGAAACGATTTACGCGAGAAATGTCATGCTTTTCAAAAAATCCGTTGACTAGAAACATTTGGCAGAAATAAAAAAAGAAAATAACGCGAAATTTTGAATTAATTAATTAATTTAATTTTCTCTTCACCGTAAAACGACACTAATATGTAATATATCTGCGACAACGAAAAAGAATTTCCGAAAAAAAAATCTGGTCTTTCTTTGCGCTAACGAAGATTTAATCTTGTCGCATGCGAAATGCTCGAGGCGATCTTGGAAATGCAGTTGCCCTGTCCGTCCGCCTTAGTCTTCGTTACGTCTGCCGTGCAGAAGAGATTTAACGCAGTGGCCCTTCGTCGACCACATCTTTCATGAATAAAAGCAGAGAGCGCGCATAGGGTAGCAGCGAGCAGCAGTGGAGACTTAGAGTAGAGTGAAGAGAACGGAGTGTTTGAGTGGCCCTCTTTGTTTCAGGAGAAAGTCTAGCCGAGTTGCATCACGGACTTGCGAGTACGAGACGAGCGGCGAACTACGTTGCGGTGCCTCTGGTAATTCTGGCCCTCGTCATCGCACGACTGGTGCTCAGATGAAGAACCGACGGTGCGCGTGGTGCACTAATTTCGAGAGGGGCATCGTATATACAATGCTATGAGCCAACGAAACGAAAGGACGAAGTCGGAGCGAAGAAGAAGAAGAAGAAAAATAAAAAGAAAAAGAAGAAGAAGAAGCAAAGTGCGCAGTTCCTTGAGATCGAATGACCTTTATTACCAAAAAGCTCCGAGTGCCCGGCGTTAAAATAAAAGCAAAAAAAAAAAATGAATGAAAAACAAAAACAAACTTTTATATATTCCTGTATCATAGTGATATAGTGCCGCGGGTGCGCGAAGTGGGAAAACTGAAAGCGATAAACGATACCGGAAGCGTCATTTTTTTTTCGTCATCTCACTTCATTGTTCTCATTTATTTCCCTCCCATAGTTCTTGTTCCTATTTTTTTTTTTTTTATTATTTCTCTAAGTCTCAAAATGTCGATGTGTTCCTCGAAGCGAGAAAGCGGGTGTCGCATTGTACATAAACCGGGAGATGTAAACAGGAAAGGCGAGTCTACCGCTCTCCACAAGAGAGTAGGAAAATTTTACGTTGCGTCGGGTTTTCACGTTGAATTTATCGGTATACCGGAAGTCCGCTGTTGTCTGTATCCGTTGAAGCCTCGTGAGCGTCTCGACGGAGGGAAAAGGGTTAATGTTTCTTCTACTCCAGATGGCTGTGGTCCATCAAGTTTTCTCGAGTACCGGAGAGAGGTGTCTATTCTGTTGGAACTAACAGGTGTGCTTTTAGGATCGCTCGTTTCCGGTGTGACGCACCGAGACGGAAATAAGGAAGAGAAAAGATACGACAAAGCAACGGTTGCGCCGCTCGAGCTTTTCAGGGCGGTGGAAGACGTTACTGAGAAAAAGTAAAATGGACGTCAGTAAGGGTGTTGTAACCTCGCGCGCGGCTATTTCGTCGGATGATACTGGCGCCGACGAGAAAAGAGTGGATAGATGACGGTGAGAGCTGAACTCCTCTTAACACCGCAACTAACTTGTTTTACACCTTCCCAGCTGCGCCCATTGTACGTAACGAATGTTGCAACTGTGTGTATTTGTAAAATGTGTGCCGCTCTCTCGAGGTATATGAGCCCCGCGACCGTGAGAGGAGAAACGAGTTTGTCGAAACTTTTGCATTGAATCGTCGAGAGACAGCGAGAAGCGAACGGGAAGAGAGATCCGCGGTATAGAAGTAAACTCGTGGCGAACGGGGTGAGTGTGTTGCCGGGCCAACTCTCTAAAACTTCGTTAATGTACGAAATTTCATTAATTATATCCACAAGGACACAAGCCGAAGTATCCTACCCACTTTCGTTACATCGTTTATCTCCCATCGAGCTTCTGTGCGAGAAAACTCAACGGGAAATAAAGCGGGGATTAGCGCCTTCGAAAATAATACAAAAGAAAGGGGAAAAAAAACAAAGGAGAAAAAATAAATTATTATTAACGAAATGAAATGTTGTTTATATCGTTGATTCGTATTTCTCGCGCTTGTATTATGATATATTGATACACTTGTGTATTGTAATATATCAAAGAAAAAAAAAAATTACATTTTTATATTGATCCATAGATCGCGGGCGATCGTTATAGAGAAAAATTTAATCGATGATAAAAATTCTCAAAGCTCGTCGAAAAGCTTCGATTTATTAATCGAAGATATACCTTTTTTTTTTTTTTTTTACAACCCTCAGCCAACTACTCGATGTTTGTGTTATTTTTCTCGGACGGTATATTAACATTATAGAGAAAGTTTCATTCATTTTCGTTTCGTACATTGCGGGGACTGTATTACACGTGAGTTGGCATGTAAATTGTCGTTTTCAAAAGGGAATCCTCGAGTTACGATGTTTCTTCGTGTTTAAGAGAACGGGAGGACACAGGAGAAGATGTAAGGGGTGAGGGGGGGAAAAAATAAAAACAAAATCGGGCTGAAACTCGTTTCCACTGTGCGATTCCATTTCCGCCCCACTTGGCAAGTGTCCCGAAGCTTTGCGTTCATTCCGCAGAGTCTACGTTTCTCTACCGAGCATTCGGGGATAAGCAGCTTTTCTGGCGCCCCTGATGGCCACATTGCGACGAGAGTCTTTTCGATCTTCGCGTTTTATATTAAATCCGGATATCGTCAAGTCGTGCGTGCGACTCATCTACTTTCTCATTCTCGCGCCGGAAATAGAGCAAAAAAGGAACAATGAATGAGAGAAAGAGAAAGAAAAAAAACACACATTCGTTCGAACGCGCAGACACTCCGAGGATCGTAAAATAGTTTAACGCTCGTAAGTCCGTGCGAATTGGTTGTCGATATGCATACACGAAGATAGATCCCCGACCCGGTCTTTTGTGAGACTGAAATGACGTGCGCGATTCCCGGTCCTCTTTCAGCAGCTCAACCGATGCGAACATTTTCTCACTGATGATATTGCAAAAAAAAAAAGAGCAAAAGTATAAAGAAAAAATTCAACGCGGGCCCCGACGCGCGATAAAAGATATTGCTTTCGTGTATCTCGCGATAAAGTTCCTCGATAAGAGAAACAACCGTGTAAAGAAAAATCGATGCACCACAGATCGGAACGTTGGACTCGCGCGAGCCCTCCGATCACGTATTGTACGTAGAAAAATTAAGTTTGTAAAATTTCACAAACAGATTAATTCCGCGTCGAATTATTTTTTATCAAAAGTAAACATTATCGAATAAACAACTAAACCAAAGATGTCGGAAAAACCGAAAGTCTGCCAATCGTTTTGTCAAAAATTTTGTTACAGCTCGACGAGAAGATATAGATGATTTTTTAAAATTTCGATAAATCAAAGCGACGTATCTCGAAAAAAAAAAAAACAAAAAATCAACGTCGCGCGAGTTCTTGAACTGAAAAAAAAAAAACAAAAAAAACACCTGCAAAATTTCGCGTTATGAAATAACGATCGCTGAAAATTCGCTGAATTTAAAATCTCCTCGAGATGCAATAATCAGTCTCGTGAATTATACGGAAAAGAGAATAAAAACAAAACTACAGTGTAAAATATGTAAATAATAAACAGGCGTAACAGCTTGGATTACAAGAAGAAAATAATGTTGATTATTAAGATCGTATACATATTAATAACGATAATTAAGGAGAAGGACGATATGAGAATGTGAATACATGAAAATATATATATATATATATATATTGTCACGAAAGTCTTGTTTGCCGCGGAGAAGGAGGTGAGGAAATTTGATTCGAAAGTCAAGCATTCCTATCGGAATTATTCTGCGGACTTTGTGCGGTCACTGGAGATATCTTCTTTTCATTTTCTTCTATCGGAGACGTGGGACCAATGCCCGACACGCGCGAGGCTGATTTTCCCGACGACGACGATGGCGAGGCGGCAGTATGGTCCTCTCGATTATCCGGGATACTGCCAGCCTCGCCGTACCACTAGTAACGGAACAAGCGGCAAACGGAAGTTTCATTTTCGAGGCGTATACGAAATTGCATCGGCGCTCACCCTTCTCTTCTGCTCTCTCATGCCTTCCCTGAGTTTTCCTCGCTATATGCTGAACCTCTCGACTATGTCATACTTGGCTATTATTGCTCAGATTTTCTTTGCCATTCCCCGTGGGCCCTTCTTTTCTCATTTTCCACTTCATTCTCTTTACCCCGAAAAAAAAAAAAAAAAAATCTCATTTTTCGTATTGCGTTTTTTCTGACCTCTATTCGTTCGTTTGACCTCTCGCCTCCTTCTCGCCAAATAAACTCAGTGAACGAGACGCTAGCGGAAACGTGCCGTGGTCTCCGTGCACCGCTCTCGACCACGTCTCGTATCGCCAAGCCACCGAATATGTACGCCAGAGCGATATTACAATTTGTACTTGGAAAACAAAACAGAACTAAAACTAAACAAAAAAATCTATAAGACGAAAAAAAAAAAAAAAAAAAATTATATTACGATGCGACTGTCACGAGTGTGACGAGACGCGAAAGAATGTCGTGTGATGAGGTTTGAACTTCGACCAGTATTGTAAAAAAAAAAAAAAGAAAAAACAAAAGGAAAACCCAAAACAAGATACTTAGATAATAAATAACGATATTCGTGTTGTTCCCATTTAATATCGTATAACTTCGAGCGCTGCCAGACCTGCCGGGTTGTTATTTCTGTCAGTTCGGTGAATTCCCGGTGGGATTTTTGCTCGGTCTCGTCAATCCGAACCGGTCGCATTTCGATTACGAGCATCGCAACGAGCGTCCCGGTCCACGTGTCTCACTTCCGGTTCTCATTTTGTGTCGAAACGAAATTAAAAAAAAAAAAAAAAAAAAAACAAGACAGCTTCGCGGTGACCGGAAGTACGTGTACCTTGCTGTCTCTTGGGAATCGCGAGTGAGTTTTCGAGATAAAACTTCGTTGGTCGTGACGCTCCGATCGGGCACTCTGCCTCTCTCGGTACCCTATACTATATTTATATTCCTTTTGCCTTTGCTGAGGATACGTCCGCGCGCCGTTGTGTATCCCATTCTTTCGTTGATCGGATTAACGACGAAACGGGAGAACGAATTGTTAACTTCCTTCCGTCCGGCGGCCGAATGACACGAAGTCGATGAAAAAAAAAAAAAAGATTCACCGCGAGAAAGTTATGTGACGACGCTGAATAACGAGGGTTGAAGGACGCGCGCCATGACGAACGGGCGAAGGAAATGTATCGAATGAATTTGAAAAAAATAAAATAAAAATTGTCTCAAAATTTATATTCATTCATTCGATATGGTATACATAACTTATTATAGCAAAGAAAATTATATTAAATCGTATCGAGAGAGAGAAGAATTCTTCGCCCGTACGTCGTTGGCAAAAGAAGAAAAAAAGATGATTGAGGCAAATCATGTTTTTCCTAATAGCCCACACACACAGAAATATCAGTTTATTGTAAACATTCATTGTGACGATGATATTAAGAAATAAAGACCACAGTTTTACAAGAACTTTCGCTGTTAATGACGCACCGCTCTTTTGTTTTTTTTTTGTGTCTCTAACGCAGCTATCGACTTACCGGAAGCCGACTACAACCTTAACTCGAATGGAGAAACGGTGAAATTGGGCGGATTAAAAATCAACAAATTTCAACGAAATTCATTTTGAGAACTTGAATGCCAATCATAATATTGTAACAAGACAAACAAACAAAAAAATAAATAAAACTATAACAATAAAAAAAATGCAAAAATGGCTTTTTCGGAGAACTCCGAAACTTTCACGTACGAAAAATTTCTTTCGCTTTCTTTTATCTGTAACAACTAAATGAATTTTTATATTATTACGATCTTTTTAAATAATTTTTTTCTTTTCATATTTTTCCTCGTCAAAAGAGCTGTTTAAAGCTTCGGCACTTCAGCTCTTCCCTTCTGAGTGAAGGGGTGAAGGATTCATTTATTTCGCAAGTGTATACTGTACAATTTATTAACCCGGTTCTACGATGGCCTTCCAAAAGTCCGTAACGATGATTCAAATTGGCGATAGAGCATAGTACGTCAACAGAAGCAGCAGGTAAGTATTTGCCGAGTAAAAGGAAATAGTATATGAAGGGATCAACGGTCTTATGCATGATATGGTAAGTGAGAAAGATGCAATAACGTTGGAACGTTATCGTAATAAGGTATACAGAGAAGAGCGTTGACTTTATCAGCGTTTCTTTGTGTGTATTACATACATCACGAGGAGGAAAAATAATTTCCCGGCCATCATTTTTGTTATATACATATATGTCGGTGTATTATTCGAAAGCCAGAAGCGTAGTAACTACTATTCTCGGACGTCGTAGTTCCCCTTCTCGACGTTGCACCGTCGAGCAATGCATAAATGCATTTTTCGCAGCGCAGCCGGGACCTCCGGTTGCAGTCGACAAGACTTTTTGTTTTTTGTCGTTTTTTTTTTTTTTCACTCTTTTCTTTCGCCAACTCAAGTATTTTAATATAACGTTGAGAAACAACTCAGAGTGCTCTTTTTTCGCAAGTGATCTCTCGAAGAGAGAGAGAAAGAGAGAGTATAAAAAAAGTGTGTGTAACTAAAAAAAAGCACGCGGAAAAAGTTAATTAATGACAAAGCCGGAAGATGCGCGACGGAATATGAAATTTTAATGCCGAGACATTCGTCAGAAGTCGAAGCGATGCTCCGTAAGTACTAAAATAAAGCTCTCCCTGGAAAGGCGAAAATGTAGGCAGCGCCTTTGGGATTATTAAGAATTCACCTTTGACTCGAGAACATAAAGGTAACCCGGACATTTGCTTGGATCCTCTCTGTCTTTGACAAAACAAAATAAAAAAAAAAGTGTTATACGCGTAAAAGAGCTTCAAACAAGAGGCGCTGAATTCTCTTTGCGCTTCACTAATGTTGAAACAATCGAAAAAGAAAGAAAAACCATTGCAATTTTTTATCTTTTAATCGAAATCCCATCCGCATTTTATCGTTATTTACCAGGTATGTAGGTACGAATTGCTGCACCAAGGACAATGAATTTCAGTTTAAAGTCCGATAAAATAGCGCTAATTTCTTGACAGGAATAAATTTGTTTAAATGAAATAAATATTCCTCGTTTCGACGTCCCAAAACTTTTCAGCCCGAGATATTAAAATGACTCGACGAAATTTATTAATAAAATAAAAAAACGAAAATGTTTCACCACTGCGGGAAAAAGGTTTCTATTTGAACAAATGAAAGCGCAAGCGCGCGCATTATCCTCAGTCGAAAAGATGAAAAGAAATGAACAATTGCAGAAAAATGTTTCTCTGCAGGGATCGTAAAGGATCGCGATAAAAGGGTCTTGGACTTCGACGAAACAAAATTGCGCGACGTGAGACGAGAGATGGGAGACTGAACAAATAAGAGAAGCTGGAGTCACGGAAAATCCTCGTCCAGCTTGCACGCCCAGAGGAAAAACTTTGCTATTTTTACTTTCCGCGCTCAGCTAAGAGCGACGAGTGGATGAGGAGATGGGAGGGAGGAGGAGGCGGGTGGTCATCGACAAAAAAAACTACGACAACGGAAAGCAAAAGAAAAGGTGTACCCGTCGTAGAGAGCTTCGAAAGCTTTTAACGTCAGGATGTACGTGAGCGCTGGTATTCCAACGCGGATATTTCTCTTATTCGACGATGTTTTGTAAAAAACTTAAAACAAAAAAAGGTGGTAATGTCCGACGTTCAGTCTTACCGAGATTTATCGTTGTCGAGTGATAAACGACTCTATTCTTTCGAAACAGAAAGGCTAATGAGCGAGAGAGCCGCTCAAAGCCGAGATCTACATGTTATCCTCGGCAATGCAGGATTAATGTAAACGGAGCAATGAAAAAACATTATCACATGTTTTTCTTTCTTGTCGGATAAACAATTGAATTTATCAGATTTTCTTTTTAATCGAATTTTTTTTCCATCTCAATCTTTTCCGAAATAAAATTAACTGTGGAACGGTGAAATTTCGCTATTTCCAATCGTTTAATTTGACTCAAAGTACTATGTCATTTCAACGGTAATAGAAACAAATATCAATGTCCATTGCATTTAAACAGTTTTAATGGGCGACAGTATTCCCTCATTTGCCTCGGGTTATTGCTTCGGACAAAGACGTAAAACCTGCAATCGACAATCTCCCATCTTCCCGCGAACATTAATTACGATCGTTCCAATTAACCCAATTGCCGACAAAAGCTTCGGAACACGAGCGGGCGGGTCGCTCTCATTGTGATAAACGTCTCTCGGGCGCGAGGGGTGAGTTTTGCAAAGAGAGCCCCCGACGGAAACACCGGTTGAACACAAACGCGCTTCGATCGCGAAACAAAAGCGTTCTATTCGTTATCCAACTCGTGTTCTTTTTCAATCCATAATATAGATATAGTTCCGCAGATTTCGCGTGTCCGACGAGGCACGACGATAACGGTTTAGTCGTGATTGCCTTTTATCGATATATCTCTGCATGCGTATTGGCACCAGTTGGAAAATGTCAGTGCGACGAGGAAAAATCGTCTCTCGCTTGTACGGAGTTCGAAATAATTTTTTTCTCTTTTTGTTCGCCCCCTTCTGGGCCGAAGCATCGCGAGGGAAAGCGACAGGGGAGGAAGAGGCACACCGGCAGTTTCGATTATTCAATTTTCGGCATTGGGATGAAACATCGAAAAGCTGGGACTGTTGAGGGTGAAAGCGAGTTTCGAATGTCGCTTCCCTTTCGCGTACATACCGCTACCCCTTCGCAACCGTTTCCCTATATGTATATATGCTATAGGAAGCGGAGGGCGGTTGTCGGGTGTTGGACCGATGGAAATTATCGCGTGGCTTCGAATCGAATGTGGGGGGATATGGAGGAGGGAAACAACGAGCGTGGCGTGTAAGCTAACGCTCTCGCACTGACTCGGCGGCTCGCACTCGTCGATTTTCCAACAAGAGCGGTAAATATCGGATCGCTGGCGCAGAAACCGACATTCGTTACCCGAACTACAATAACCGTTTATCCATATTTCAGAGATGCGAGAGAACGCGACTCTTTCTCTATAGTTATACATTTATCGACAGAGAGAAAGAGTACAGTTGAATATTCACGAGAGAGGAATGAGAGCGAATGAGCATAGGAGAGAGGGGGAGAATGGTACATCCGCGGTCATCGAACAATGTATTATAAAATTCTCGCGGATACGCCCGTCGAGTGCAATTGCATTCCTCTGTCCTGAACCGCACACACGCGACTCGACGATCAACGCGCTCGGCTTATCCATTCTCGCTTCGCGAGGCGTTGTAACGCTGGCGAATCGAGTCGGGTGAAACATCGAAGCTTGAAATGCATGGCAATTGTAAAACGATATCGGATCTTGGAAACGAGGGCAGGACACGATCAAGCGACAAATACCCGCGTTAACGATAAATTATATCCTAAGCTCCGCAACTTTGAATACTGCATAACGAGACATTAACAATCGTTCTAAAAGTTCGGAAAAAATGATAGATGTTCAGTACACATTTATTGTTTTTTCCGATCATTTTTGTTTTTTTTTTTATGTTGTAGTTACTGTAATAAAAAAGCGCCTGCGGGCGCAGAGGCCGATGGATGATGGTAATTGACGATTTTTTTTTTCGTGCATTCGAATACACATGAGTACTTTATTCGATACATTTTGACCTCATATTCACGCAAAAGTCGGTAATAACAGCCAAAATGTGTGTTTCAAATTGTCCCGAAACATGCTGTTTTTTGGGAGTTATTATTATATTGAACGGTGAAAACAATAGCAAAAAGTACGACTGAAGCCGTAAGTTTCATTTTAACACATTACTGGCCATCTGATATAGAACGTTTATCATTGTACTACACGTTTTTTATGCCTATATACAGATTGATTCAGAATTCAGGTCGAAGGGCTGAAAGCTTTGAAAATTGCTTTCAAAGCCAAAAAGCTTTGAAAATTGTAATTGACGATTTTTTTTTGTGGGTTTCATTACATACGAACACATTACTCAATAGGTATAATAGGCACTTTCTGCCTATTTTTAGTGAGTGCCTAAAAAATGCCCTGAACAAGACGCGCACTAAGAGTCTAAACGTCGATAATCCAAAAATAAATAGTATTAATCGCCGGGCAGTTAAACAATAAAAATAAAAAACAAAAAGGCGATTAGTTTCCTAAATTCATAAAAAAGAAAGTCAATGCATATCGAATTGACACATTTTTTTTAATTGTCTGCATCGGAATTTTGCAAATGAAACTCACATATTATTTTTTTTTTTTCAAACTTTTGAACTTCATGATGAGAAATACTTTTATCCTGGAGAACATTTTTGCATGAACGTTGGGTAAAAAAAAATTAATTAAATTAACGACATTTTTTAATTATCATGAATGTAACTTCACGATATCAAAGGGAAAAGTGAATAATAGCAATTTATGTGTAACTGATAAAATTCCATGTCAACGTGACACGATAAGCTCGGGTTGTAATAATTGCATGTTTTGCGCGATCCGACATAATTCATATCAAAAGAGATTCCCCGACTCTACCATACCGAATGCTGTGGCATTCACAGTAAAAGTCATACATTTCGCACGTTTGAATCCATCGCGCATATTCTCTCCGCTTTGCCAGCATTCGCGACAGTTCTATGTTTGAAACTTCACAGCGAGATACTTCGCATAGAGAAGAGAGAAATCCCGGCGTCGCGAAACGATCGTCATTTGTGAAAAGGGGCATAAAGCGTTCCTTGTAACAGAAGCCACCCGATGAATTTTTGAGCTTTGATCAAGCCGCGTGACGAAGCGTGTCTACCCTCGGAGTTTTCCATCGGATTTTTCTATCACTCTTTTTTTTTTTCATTCGCGTTTTCCATCGTTTTTCCATCGGTCCGTTCGGCCGATTTCTCGGTCATCCCTTTCGCTCTCTTTGTGAACGACAATGAATCGCGGGCATAGTAACTTCGGCGCGTTTCGGTGAGTCATCCGACTCGATACGAAATAAACAAAACACCGGTACACGCCGGAACTAAACCAAAAAAACAGAGAGGACTGTCGTTCACAGATCCCCAAAATTGTTCGGGGCGATTCGTCGAGAGTTTCGAGGGAAGAGAAAAAAAAAAAATTGTCCGAGGCACGTTTTAATTACCAGTACCAGATGGTTTATACGCAGCATCGGTAACCGTGATAAACGCTGCCGTTGCAGATTTCACCCGCGATAGGAGTTCCGCGGATTTCCATCGCGGCTCAACGATCGAAAGCATTTCGGCACAATTACATTGACGTGTAGTATTTCAGATTCAGAAATAATTATACATTCACGTACTTTCAGTGGAAAATTCATGATGCACTCGATCCAAGCGGTAATGAAACTACGTATCGTTCACCGATCAAATATTCCTACGTGTTGGTACTCTGTACTCTATTTTCAGTTCATCAAACATTGCGGACTCGTTCTCCAACATGTAAAGCCTAATTGCAGTGAAATCGATAAAACCGGAGTTCTCTAACTTCGTTGGAATTCGCGATCGTTAATTTATATATCGTTACGCGTTGTGAAATACGATGTTGGCAATTGTATTTTATTTTTCTCTCGAAGCGATAAAATAAAAAGAAAAAAAAACGATTTTGGAAAAATTTAGTGGACAATATTTTATCGATATCGTTGTCGTACTCCATCAATTCTCGTTTTATATGATCGAACGCACCGACAAACTTTCAACGGAAGTTGCGAATACGCACCGCAAAAGGGTGGATGAGAAAGCCTCCAACTCGTGACTCAACCTCACTTTATTCACGTCGCGATTGTCATCCCCGTTGACAACCGCGAACGTTTCGGGAAACGCGTTTGAAACCCTTCAGCTTGCGCGGCATTAAAAGTATCTACGGGTTGTTTCGACTGTGCGGCTACCGCGCCCCGAGAACGAATGAATATTGATAGCTCTCTCGGTGCTTCCCGTCGAACGCAAACTCCGCGAGGCCTCTCATGAAACCCTCCAATATTCCACTGGCGACTTTTTTTTATTTTTATATTTATTTTTTCATCGATATGAAATATACAGACCACTGTTATATTTTGTCTTCTCATATTTTGCATGTTATGTATAGAAAAAATGCAAAATTCTCGAAATATGATCTTTAAATGACGATAAAAAATATCAATCAAAATCAATGGATCGAAATGCAAGACATTTTTTTTTAAATCAATGGATGCTATCAAATTGACAATATTGCCGAAAAAAAAATAACACATTTATTTTACAGAATGTAAGACTTTATACACGATCGCGCACACCGTAACATCATCCTATGTTTGTATTCATCTATACATTAAATCTCTCCAACTTAACCAATTTTTAAATATTTTTATTCAATTACCTTATCCTACGAGACACGACAACGTCAGCTTTACTATCCCGATACCCTGTGGAACACGAAGCCCTGTGTAAAAAAAAATATAAAAAAAGAAAACAACCGACTCGTTGGCGCCCTTTCAACTTTTCGCTATCCGTGACTTTCGCAAGCTTTACAATCTCGATCCCATTCTCCCCCCGCTGTGGAGAGAAGACTTTCTGAATTTTTCGGTACTTTCCTCCCGGCGATGTGATGGAAAAACGTTGCTCGACCCGTCGTAACTTCGGATTTAATTTGCCTTCGCGAAGAAAAGAAAATTAATATGCTTCGGGATCGCGACGTGGCAGCTGTGTTGGAAGAGGGGTTCGAGTTCCCTCCGCGTAAGGGAGTGAAAGAGACGGGAGGGGTGGGTTAGTAGTGGCAGAATGGCTGAACAGCCCGAAAGTCTCGGAATAAGGCCAGTTGGCAGTCATTCAAGTGGCAGCAAGAGAAGGGATAGTAATAGGGAGGGTTACCCTTATTAAGGCCGCGATTCCTCCCGTTCGCGTTAATTAATGCGAACACGAATGCTTTGGAGCGTTAAGCCGATACCCGGAAACTTTCGTTTCCGTTTAGAATATTGCGCCGCGAGAATGTGCCGTTGCTCGACACTCAAGAACTAATGTGAAAATTGTTATCCGATCTCCGTGTCACCGGAATCGTGAATATTGACTAATTTTCCATCGCTATTAATATTAAAATTAATATAAGTTCCCTATCTCTTTCGTTCGGAGATATGTATATTATCTATGGTAAGAAGAAATTGTTTCAGGAAAAAATTCATGAACCAAATAAAAATTCTTTATATTCCGCATTCCGATCCGATCATTTTGAGAATTTTTCAAACGAATACATCGAGCAGCAAAACGGTTTATTTCCAAAGATATATAACCTAAGATAAAACGAATTTTTTTCTCGGAAGCCAGCGATGCCATTGTGTCTTAAAAATGTATAAGGAAAACGAGGCAGTAAATTAATAAAAAAAAAAAAAAAAAAAAAACGAAGTATGATCGTGAAAGCCTCTTGTGAGCCCCTCTCGTTTTTGCCGTTGGCTAAAAGGTTTTTTTTTCTTATTAAGTAATGTTTCCACCTCATCCCCTTTCGAGTCTCGATCGTTAATGCTGGCGACGCGTGTCGCCTCTCTCGTTCGTGAAATTAATAATTTTGCAAACGAAAATAGCTAAATGACAGTAACCCAAGCGTATCAAAGTCCGGAGGATTTCATGTACCCAGCAAAGCGGTTGTGCGGTTGAGCGCAGCGAAAATGCTGAGAGTTGGTCGGTTTGCGCAGCTCTGGGTTATTATGTTGGCTTAGCGTAAAGTATATTCCCGGTGAAGCTCTCGTTCGTGCTGGTAGAGATCCGCGGCGGAACTATGTTATATATAGGTACCAGTGGCGTTTTGCCGGTATGTTGTATGCGGCGAGATTACACCCGGTATTGGAGTTTGTGGTTGAAACTCCAAACTCCATTCGACACTGTCAACTATATCCGTTAGTAGTC
Organism: Buathra laborator; assembly: GCA_934046635.1. NCBI lineage: Eukaryota > Metazoa > Arthropoda > Insecta > Hymenoptera > Ichneumonidae > Buathra > Buathra laborator. The sequence goes on from OW203892.1 coordinate 19,667,734, forward strand.
CGCGTAATACCCGACGTAATCCTGACGCGTCACGAAAATTAACGCAGTGATTAGGCAGGAGTTACGTCTCGTGACGTTCTCCCTTTGCTGATTATGCGCCATTTCGCTGGTCATTGGGTACCGAGTTATATTTCCAAAATTCGCTGCGAAAGCACTGTCTGAACAGACGGGTGATGACGCCTCATACAACCTCCACGAGAGCCACGAAAACGCAGAAACAGCGTTAAATAAACTCTGAATAATCTAGACGACGATGAAGAGCGACGAGCTGACTGTATATAGGCCTAATCCCGAATCACTCGGCGAATGTTCGCCTTACCGCTAATTATCGTAATCGCATTAATTCTGCTTTCCTTTCTAACACACTTTGTCGTACTCGGAGTTATCCTACGCCGTCTGTCTCTCGGGGAATCCCCGTAGGGGTGGGCCAAGGACAAGCGAGAGGAACGCCAACGGCGTCGCATAATTTTGTTTCTCAATTCGAATTAACCGCGAAGCCAAGCTGAGACTTAACGAAATTACGTCGTGCAGAGCTGACGGAGTTATGCGCAAACTTTATCGGGGGGACTTTAAAGGCCACGGTTATAATTTTGGCTCGCGATATATTCGAGAATTAATAATCAGCTTATCGAGTGTGTGTTTTTAATTAGCTTTCAACCGTTCATTTTTTATTTTGCTTGTTACTTCGACGGGGGATATCCGTAGACGAGGGGGTTGAAATAATCAATTTTCGAAAGAGTTTGATTAGTCGCCGGCAAGTTGTCCCAACGGTATCGAGCAACTAACTGCCGACTCTCGTTTCGAAAATTCATTGGAGATACGGCTGGTGAAGCGTATATTATCCACAGTGAGATTGTTTCGGCTCAATAGGGCCCCCAAGACGAAATCTGTTTTTACTATTCCCTCAAGTCATTCTCCCGTATTGTGAGCTTCTCATGTACCTATAGTACAAAATGCAGTTCCTCTCTGCAGGAAAGTGCTACACCATACAACAGTTTCAACTACTTTCAACTGTAGGAAAGGCCTGCGCGCTAATTACGTACGCGCGAGAGGCCAAGTTGCAACACTGCGGCAGTCCTGCATACGCAACTGCAGGGTTAGCGTCAAAGTTTCGCAGAGGGCGGACACGGCTGACAAGTAATTAGTGTAACTACGACGAGTCTCGGTGATCAAAAACAAAAAACGCGTCGCATAAAAGTAACAAATACATCATCACGCCATAACGTATATCGTCCGGCAACGATAATTCGGCGTAACTTTGATCATTTTTAAAGACGGCGTATGATCCGTCTGATTTTTTTAAACAAATCCTAACCACGTTCAATTTTTTTCACGTACCTTCCATTCATAAAAATGGGGAAAAAATGATTTTTCGACTGGAAACATGCAATATGTTAATCAATTAAATTTTTTTTTCATTCAGAGCCATAAAAACATTAAAGTGCACGTATGTGTTCCGTGTTATCGCCAACATTATCCTTCTAGTCTGGTTCCTCAGTAACGTTTAGTTCACGACCTGCGAAAGCTATTTCGGATTTCCTTGAGGACGTACTACATTCTGGATGCATGCCGCAGTGCACACACCGGCTTAAGCTGCATCGATATGGTGTAACCACGAGAGTTCCACTAATAGCAGTTTACACTCTCGCGGCGCATCCGATAATTCCTCAGGCAATAACAGCGAAAAGAAAAAGGAAGAGAAAAAAAAAAGAAATACGAAGCTGAATAGAGAAGGGAAGAAACGAGATTTCATATAGCGGCAACGGTCCACACAACACTGTTATCATCAAGCCTGCCGACGATCTATGTATCCGGTTGAGACGCGGGAGCGAATGAAAGCGATGAAAAAAAAAGCAGATACGAAACGGTGAGGAAGAATTGCGGGGGGTCGGTAAAAATAGGGGAAGCTCGTTATTTACGATCTGCGCGCGAGTATCCTGTACAAGAAGGCCGTCCTGGGTCTGCTACCGCTGGTGGTAGGTGGTGCTGTTACTGCTGCTTTTTATTCATGGCAAGATGGAGTGGGCAGAAAGTTCAGCGAAGCTACTGCTCGGGGGGATTGAGGGTGAAACGGTGGTAGCGGCCATTAGACCGTCATTAACCTACTTGCCTGCGTTTATCGATGCTACGAACGCGACCTCGTTCACTAGCTCCATTGGTTCTGACCAACAGGTTACCTCCCTCGCCTGTAGGGGAGGAAGATCACTCTACACGAGCGGCATGAATCCTAATTCGCTTGTAGCTTGTGAGGAAGGGTCGTTCGAAGTCACCTCCGAGCGGCTTTCCCAACCCTCGTGATCTCGTCCGCCCTTGAGCAATTCTGAATAGGGAGTTGGGTTGAAGAGACTCGAGATAAGAGAGAAAAGGGACTGAGTAGTACGGTAGGCAAATATTAGCGAAATACATTGAGAAAGGTCAAGTCTGAAGGGGACGACGAAAGAAATCAAAGACAAATCGTGCCAATTTGCCGAGTTTCGTCCTCGTCAACGTTGCGCAGGTCGAATTTTCCATGCTCGTTCGAGCATCTCAAGGGAGATGAAAGGGAAGAAAAAGAAACATATATACAAATTAGATTGATCAAAGAAGCTCTCGATCACGTTCAACAGGTTTCTGAACGAAAGAATTCGCATTCTCTCAATCCTCCATCTCTCCCTCCCCTAGTCGGTGCGACGAGCGGGTCAACAGGTTAAATTTGCTTGCGTGGCCGCGAGAAGAGTGGCGAATTCTTCGGGTGAACTGAGTGCCGGCAAATAAAAAGTTTTTCGAGGACACCGACGTAGAAAGTTTCGAAAAATAAGAAGAAGACGATGAACAAGGGGCGAAGTGCAGCTGCGTATGAACGAACAGAGTATTATAGAATCCATCCCTTTCTCTCTGCCTTCCTACAAACCCTTTAAACTCTTATCTTTAAGGTTTGTCCATTAAAGATTCTGGACGAAGGAGTTTTCAAGCCGCAAAGTACGGAAGCCACCGGCAACTTGTCTCCGGTGGTTTTGCCGGTCGGGAATAAGTTTTTCGGAGGAAAAAAAATGGCTTTTCGAGATAGAGACAAAACGAAAGGAGGGCGAAACTATATTCGCTCAGGTCGTGAGCCAAGGGCTTGGGTACCGAGCTAAAACTAAGTCTCACCCACGTGTCGCAACCAACGATCTCTTCCGTGTTCAAGAAAGATAGAGAGATAGAAGAAAGTGCTCGAGCTTTCGTGGATGAAACAGGCGATCTGTGTGATGGTAGAGTTAAAACTTCATGAATGAATTACTAAAGACCATTTCGCTTTGGCCTGTTCGTTGCGATGGAATGAGTTTGCCAGTAAAAGATAGAAGGAGTGTAAAATCGATACAAGTACTAAGCCATCCTCCTCTGATGCGCTGAAATTCTCAGCACTATTCGTCTGCTCGTTTCACTCAATGCTTCCATAGACTCAATGTTTAATGTCTCCGCGACGACGTGACCAAAACGAGAATAACTCACCCGAATACATCGCCCAACAAGGTGAATAAGTGTCATCATAAAAAATTAACATACTTTTCCATAGCGTCATATCTTAGGGTAGCTACAGCGCGTGGTGTCCAATTCGCCTAAACTCGACGAAATGGAGAGAGAATTGCAAACACTTCTCGATAGTATAAAAATCTGAAAAAATCCATGCATATTATAGGTACTGAAAAGATTAATTTGGCATAATAATAATTGCAAAATGTTATTAACAAATTGTTGAAAAAAAAATTGTTCAACAAATGTATGGTAACTCAACTTTTTTTTTTTATGAAAATTATTTGTTCATTTTTCTGAATACGTATGAATTTTTTCAGATTTTTATCTTTGGTTTGAATTTTTTTTTTTATATGGAAAAAATTTGTAGAAAAAGACAAAATCATAAAACGATAAAACACACCACTTTACAGCCCAATGATTTTTTTTTTTTACGATATCGAATAATTGGTATCGAATCGGGCCGATGGATACAACAGTTTCGAAAATGTTAATATTGTCGTTACAAGGTCTATTAAATAACCTATACTACAGATGCCGATGACATCGATCTCATTAAAGCTTCCGACTCGCTGAATTCGACGAGTATAATTATTAAATGTATCGAGTTAATGCGATAACGCACGATAGATTGGATAGTGAATCAAAGCCCTGTGCAAAATCCTCTTCCGCACTGGCGCATCAAGCCGAATTACTGGTGATTCGAGGTTGATGAGTCGGTAACTAGTTTCAGGAATCGCGTGCCTGTCCATCTTCGAATTCCCGAAGCGTGTTGTACAACTAGCTGACTGCTCGACTCTCTCTCTCGAATCCATACATACAGTTATAAGGCAAGAGAATCGAAGCGAAAAGCAAGCATTTGCTTCAATTAAACCTTTCGGTTTCGATTCGGCACGGATAGCCCAAAGGGATATTGGTGTATATCGAAGAATCGATTGGATACCAAACATCGGAAGGAATAGCATGTAAGTTTAGTAACGAGGATAATCCAGCAGCGAACTTTAAAATGAAAACAAAAGAGATGTACACCGTTTCATGGCAACACGACTACCCTACACCAAGGTGTATACAGACACGTTGCGCGAGTATGAAAAAAAAAAAAAAAAAAAAAACGAGTTTAAGTATAACGAATAAAAGTAAAAGAAAATGAAAAATACGTGATGTAGGTAGGTAAGCGTTCGGTACAAGACTACGAAAACGACGAAAGCAAAGGGGAGCGATAACTTCCGAAGCTCTCGAGGCGAAGAAGTGGGTATAGAGAACGAGGTAAAAATTGACGGGATAGACGCGCAGCTGAAAAATAAAGAAGTTCGAGGAGAGAAGTGAAGAGAGCAGAGCGGGGGGCGAGACGGGATAGAAAGGGCTTCGAACTCTGCGAAACAACCCTTATCGAAACTCCGTTGCAGCAAAATCGCTACTCCGAGCTCAGTTCGGGTTCGGTAGTTCGTTCGCCGAGTCTGACTTGGCTCACGTTCTTTCGACGAAGCAGCTTGGGAAAAGCTCGGAAAGTCGAAGAGGAACAGCTATAGGGGAAGAAGCGACACGGGCAAAGCTTTTCACGGCGCAACGAGCGCGAGGTGAGACGAGAGGGGGCGGGGGGCAGTTTTGACGTTGGGGATGGTTAGGACATTAGTGGAAGCCGCCCGTTTCGGTTTCCTCGTGACTCACCTTCTCGCAACTTGCCTGTAACAAATACCGCGAACATGGCACGGAATATTGAGCGGGCAAAGCTCGGGAAACTCTACTTGTGTATGTATGTGGATGTGTAAGTACCAGCGACTCGAGACTCGAGAACGTGGAGTATATGTAGCGTAATAATACTATCTGATGCGAGAACGAGTAGAGATGGTTGAAGCTGGAGAATGAACGAGAGCGCATAGCCGGAGAGAGTGGACGAATATCGTACGAAGAAACATCGTACGGGTTGTGTTTTCGTTTGGTTTACGACAAAAAGAAAAAAGTACTGGCAGTTTATCCGATTATGGGTGTATTTATGTAGTGAGTCATTCGTACGATATTACATTCTGCGAACCGCACGGAATTGTATGTGCAAATATGAAAGACGGACGAATTTTCGTTACATGATATAAAAAATAATCAAAAATGTATATTCACAGAAAAATGAGTACAATTTTGTCGCTGGTGAAAGACCCAAAAAAAAATGTTCATCTTTGTAGTGACTTTCTTTTGTCACAACTTGGAACAAATGAGAAATAAATTGGAGTTGCTATGTAAACGTAGATTTTCGAAGAAAAACAAACGGTAATCGTTTTTTCATCAAAACGCGAAAGATTGTCGTAGAAGTGTCGAAAGATTCGACCAGAAGGTATCTCCCTCGAGACTCGATTTGGTTTTACTATCAAAACTTCGACGCTTCTGGTAGCATCTGTCCCCTGAATAGGTATACATACGCGTATCGAATTTTGAATTTTTCGCTGTCGCGTATGATTATTCGTCTATATCTCCAAATATCGCGATTTCGCAAAGCTGTTAAACTTTACCGAGGACTGTTTCCTGAAATTGATCGATGAATTTTCGCGTATTTTGCTGCCAACTGGCCGAAAAACCCCCCGCAAAGTGTGAACGACAAATGGAAATGGCTTACGGTTTGCCCTCTTGGTCTCAGCTTTTGCGTAGGGTGATCCAAGCCTCGCAACGAATGCGTCACGTGCCGGCAGTATAACATTCCGTAACACGTGCCACGAACGTAGAGCGACTACGTATGAACGCGGAAAACGCACGTAGAAACGCTTTGGAGGTTCTTCAACCTCTTTCGTTCTCGTGCCCTCCTACGCTACCGTGTTCTCCGCTTACCGGACTGCTATCGCGCAAGTACAAAGCTTTCTGTCAACTGGCGTTGCCAGAATTATAAACACTTCCGTGAACGAGATATCTCGAGTGTAAAAAAAATTCAATCTTATTCTCCATCAAGCCGATCAATGGTAGTGCCCTTTTTTCCCAAAATCACGAAAGAACAAAAGATCTCACGAAGTTCGAAGAACCGTGAGCTCATTCTTGTTCTTTACCGAACGATAAGCGATAAAAAGAGACAAAAACATGTTCAGTCCCCTTCGATCGAACGATTTATATGTCTATTCCACAATTTTTCGATCCTCGGCTCATTTGAAAGCCCTCAAACGACTATTCCGCGAGATCAGAGCCCCCCAAGTATGAACGGATAAAGTGAAATTTTAAGAGGGTAGTAAAGCCCGCCTCCGTTCTCTTCCCCGGAAACCCCATCGCGTTGCGTCGTTATTCTCACGCCTCGTCGCTGTTAAATCGCAACGCGGTAATGGCGGTTCCACGGACTCGACTCTCCTACTCGTGCAGTGTCTCGGTCACGATGCTCTTTTCAACGATGAGCCCCTCTTGAAATATTCTCAACTCTCGCGAGCGGTGTCGAAAGTTTTCTCAGTAAAAGTATATATACTATACGATCGAAGAGGAACCTGTGAGAATGAGAGAATGCTTTTCTCACCCCTTTCCAGAGAAAACGGTGGCTGGGGGGGGGGGGGGGGCTATATATAAATCCTCGACGTTAACGCGATTCTCAGATTTAACGCTCAGCGCAGAATTCTATCGAGAAAATCGAGACGGCGCACACAGCAAGGCTGTTACGTAAATCACACTTGAAGGCAAGAATCTTGAGATGAAAATCCTTTATAAACTCCAGTTTTTTTTTTTATGAAAAATTGCTGTTTTGTGTTACGAAAATGAAAAAAAAAAAAAAACAAAAGAAAAACTCGTAGGGTCATATTCAGGGCTCAACAGCGAACAAACTTTGGCTCAGGAACTTTTGTCCAAAGTGCATAGTTCATGAGTTATGCGCTTGAAAAGAGCGTGGCGAATACCTGCCAAGCTGATTTTTTTTTATTGGACGATGATATAAACATTGTTTTATCTTATTACAAACCTTAAAGAAAGGCTTTCTAATCGAATTACATATTTTTAATTAGTTTAGAAAAAAATTCAGAACGATTTATAAATTTTGCCGGTTAAAAAAAATACCGAACTTTGAACAATACATTTTTGTAAATAACGTATCCTATAATACATATAATTGTAACACATAGTTTTATCGTTCATTTTTCTTTGTTTCCAAAGTTATTTTTAATCAATTAATGATTCGAATAATAATGTTTGGATTCATTCTTTGCATTTGTGGGGTTCGCTATTAATGTTACATGAAAAAAAATATGTGATCGATATTATCCGATTATCTGGTAAATACCGGTGGAATAAACTTTTTTTTATCAATTGGCACTTATAATTGCTGATGCCAATAATTTTTTAGCGCAAGACGTTAATATTTGTGATTCAACATTCCAAAGCTCGTATGGATTCAAAATTATGATCGAAACTTTATTTTCCAACAAAAATAATAAAGTTTTCCCTCAGGTAGCTTTTACTGCTCTTAACTCGAGAACTACGCCTCAACGAAAAATGTTTCAAAGCGAAAGTCTGTTGATTGTTCAATCGTTAGAACGGACCTTTTTTTTAGATCAATTTTTGTCCGATTCCAAAAACTAAATTTACCTCATGTTAAGTTTGAGTTAATATCTTCGAAATGTTCAAATTCGCAAAGCGTTAGAGTAGCTCGTCATCGGTAAAGACACGGAATAATCCTCTCGAACCTTCTAGAAAGGAGGAGAAAAAATAGCCTTCGTCTCTAACGATCGTTATCATTATCGCATTACGGAAAAGATTAGAGCCGCCGTATTTTAATTAAAAGCTTCTAGTGGCCAATGCGCAGCAAGGCGACGGCGCGCGCGCAAGTTCGTAGCATATCCTCCATTCTACGTAATGAAATACCTTCACAAAGGGAAAGAAGGATTCTCCTCGCTCAGCACAGGCATCGCTGCACATTGGCTTCTTCCTCGCTTTGCCCGGGTGTTTATTTACCGTTATAAATCTTGATAATTAAGAAATACGAGGCATGCACTCGGGGAAGGGGAGGGAGGAAAAGTAGAAGTGGAAGTGGCGCGGATGCGGCTGCTCCATCTGAATTACAGTATACAGCCCTTCTTGTCGACTCGCTTGCGCGCGGAAAAGAACGAAGAAGCGCCTCGGTGCGATTATACACACCCTCGGACCCTGTCTTCCTCAACGGCTTTCTGACCTTCTTAATTACCGTAAGTACTTAAACTTTCAGCTCAGCTCCAGAAAAACGACTACTCGCATAGACAATTTTTCTCGTATCTCCGATAAAGAATTATTTATTTTCACGATACTCGATGCCCCCAATAAAAGAGTTCGGAGTAAATAATAATTAATCCAATCGCGAGACTCATTCGAGCGAAATTCACTGAAAAACAGAGAAAATAAATCGCGAACAATCTTTTCACCAACGATTCCCTGTTCCATGAAAATTTAACTGAACTCATCTGTTATCTCGTTATTTTAATTTTTTTTCAACAAAACACCCCCAATTCATGTTCTTTTTTTGTTGTTGTTATTCTGCGATCTTTCACGCCTATTTTGCTTCGTTTTCACTGTCGTACTGTCGAGGCGAATAATATAAGAGAGAATGAAAAGAGAGCGAGCAGCAAGTGAACATAGAAGACTCTGCCTGGAAACGACCGAATCTCGCGACAAAAACACGAGTCTCTCGTCGTCGTCGTCGACGTCGTTGGCTTTATACCGAGAACGACGTGTACCAATGGCACTTTACGAGCGACGGGCCCCCAGGATACTCATACACAGAGGCTGCACACCTTAGTTATCCCTCGGAAAACTACGAGCATCGCGAATCTCTGTCCTACTTTTTCTCAACTGGTATTTGTATACGTACAGAGATTGCGATACCAGCCGCTAGACGAGAGGGGTGCAACACATTTTCTACGAGAATGTACGAGGGAGGATCAAAAAAGCGAGCCTCGCAATCTCTTTCACGGTTCTCACATTGTCCGACTCCCGAGTCTTGGATTCTTGCAACGAATGCAGCGACAGCAGGGAGAGAGGAGGGACACAGAGCGGATCCACTAGCGAGACCGACCAAGCAGGCGGGCGAAACCTCTTTTTCTGTGCTCGTCGAGTGCAACAACAAAACTGCAATGATAGGAGCAACCGGCAGAAACTGCCGTACTTCTCGTAACGTGGAAACTTGAATGTATAATTGCAAGAATTTTTTTTATTTCTCTTTTTTTTAATGCGAACTGAAGAAAAATAGGCGAGTTACAAAAAACGACGAAAATGTTGCATTCGTCAAAATAGGGAGAAGAAACTTATTGTTTTACAAAAAGATATTTTTTTTCTAAGCATTGAATAATCTTTCGGAAAAAAAAACAGTCCGAAAAAAATGTCAGGGAGACGAGAAACGAGAAGTTTAATCCATCATATTTATGAGAGTAAAACTCAATGTGTAGTGCAAAATGGAAGGATGTTCGGGCGGAATAATATTTTTCTTTTGAATTTATGATAACGAGGCTAATTAGTAACATATGCCGAACCCGAGAGAATCGCGTTTTACTAGTAAATTTGAAACTGTGGCGCTAAACAATGTTCGAACTCTCGTAAGTGAAGTGGAATTGGAAAACGAGAAAGTTCGCGATCATCCGCCGAGAAAAGTTGACTATAATTTTCGCGAATTTAATGTTCCAACTGCTTCCGACGCGAAGTGAGCGAGGAAATCATGAATTGAGATGCCGAGTTACTCATACAAACAGAAGTCAAAGTTATCTTACGCGATTAGAAATTAATTTATTCTCTTTGCAACCGATGGTGAAACGCTCGCTCATCGGTTCTGTGTAACTCTATATATTTAGTTCAGACGATATCTATTCCTCGAGGTTTGCAGGCTAAAACGCTTGGGTCAAGGTGAGTTTAAACAACCAGTGAAACGCTCGTTTAAACGCGTGCAACGAGAACAACTCAAACAGGAGCGAGACACAAGATTTCTCTAGCAGTCTCTGCAAACAAACACCATTTTCCTTGGTTGGTTAACCCCCTCAACTTATCATCGCCGTCATAACCCTTCAACTTATTCTCGTTTCTGCCGCAGATGCTTTTCATTCCCATTTAGCATCGGGCAATCGAAGTCAAGTCTTGAGTCGTTCAATTTCCCGAGGTGCTATTCTAATCATTGATACTATCCTATTAATTACGGTAAATACAACGTAAGTGGAGACTCAGCCACTTAATTTTTTCCTCAAAACAGTGGTGGAGTCAAAACATCGAAAGTAATGTCTGAAAGTTGGACCGGAAAAGTTCCATTGCAGTCGGTAAATAAAAGAATTCAATAGGCATTCGCCGGTTGGAGCGAAGATTTTTTTTTGCAACATGTAATCTTTTTTTTATTATTTTTTTCCAGATTCAAAATTGTTGGGTTTAGGTTTTGTTTTTGTTTAACTTACCGCTGTATCGATATTACGAACTCTACGAACTGAATTCTTTCGGGTTTCCGGCTTATTTTTCGAATCATTCGCATCGATCATCCGTGCGGCGTTCGCGAACGTTCGCATAAATGAATGTATCCCCGAAGGGTGTAGATCGTAGCTTGTAAAATGTAATATATATTAGAGGCGGATTCTGTAATACGCGGGCGCTACACAGCGTGGATCTCATCCCTTAAACATGAGAGGTTGTCGTGGTGCAGAAAAAGCAAAGAAAAAAAAGCGCAAGAGATGTCCGTGTGATGGATCAACGTTTCGATACACTGATAGTATATACCGGTCCTCCGAATGGCACAGTTTGCTATTTGCCGAATTACTTTTTCACGCGACTCGAGCGATGATTTTTTTATGAGGGTTGAGGGTGAATAAAAAAAAAAGAAAAAAAATCCATCGATAAATCCACGGAGTTTCGGTGATTTTGTGCCCTCTTTTCATTTAACGAATGAGAGAACGCGAGATATCCGACGACGAAAAGAATTTTTTCAATGGGTCGACTAGGAGAGAGCGGTAGAGCAGTGCGAAACACCACGAATCTCGTAGCTCGTGCGCGGCGCCAGGTTTTACCCTCCGGTCCTGTTGTTCCACTACTACCCCCGTGTACGTTCGGCCTTTTTGTTCTTTCGCCGATCGAAAATAGCGCGCGACCACCGGTGCACGGAGCGGTGATTTATTTTTTCACAATAAAACTTTAATTGCGATTCCCAATTTCGAATTGTTCGATTGGCATCGCATTCTGTGGCTCCGGTGGAGAATATAAACGACGGCGCGAATCAGTGATCTCTATGGTCTCGATTACTCCTGCGAATAGCGCAAGGAACTTGGACATTCGCTGGAATAATGATTTATTAGGAATTCAACTCCCAACAAAATGATTGAAATTTAATTATCCATTTTTGTGTGCAACATCATTGCACCCAATAATGATAAACTGCAAGAAGCGATTAACAGTGCAGCAAAAACTGCAGGTACCGTTTTTTGTTGCACATTTATCGGCCTAAGATTTTTGGCCCATTGGATTGTGAACAATCGTTATTCATCCAGCGAGTTCGAGAAGATTAAGGAAACAAACCTCTCGAAAATTCCACAGAATTCGCCTGGAGATCCGTTCGAAGGAAGAATACGTTGCGAAAGTTCGCGCACTCGAAGGTACTCAGAATTCCTGGATCAACCGACTTTGCAAAACGGATACCCCAGGTAATGCCGACAGGGGGACTTATCATTCACCGAGACAACATCACTTTTTGGATGGAAATAATATAATTGGGTAAGTTTGGTATAGAAAGCCGAGGAAGTTGCGGGATCCTTGAACAACAAGTAGATTGTACTGAAGGGTGAATCAGAGCTGAAACTGTTGTATACAAGGCAACTCGTCTCAACTAACCGGAACATTATATGATGATAAACCTACAGTAGTCCTAACATAGGTCCTCATCTCGCGTCCTCTACTCCGCTGGTACTGCAGATGGCAAATACGGAGTATCATCGCGACGAGAGAAACTTGACGAAGTTACTATGAACTGTACTTAACTCATCGAGGTCCGACTCTGATGCACCAGTGCCAACTTGACGGGTACTTAACATTGGACAAACATTAAACACACTTGTGTTTACATACAACGTGAAATTACGGTAGATATGCGCTCCGCGTAATTATACCGACTGTATGAACGATGAATCTTCAGAGTCTTCGACGCGGATTAAATTTAGGTAATAGAAGTTGTGATTAACCAAAATTTGAAATTCGTAATATTTGAAAAACATAACGAAAATTGTGTTTATCCTGAAAATAGGAGATTCTCTCCGATCTGAACGTCAAACGAACACTGTGTTTATTCGAGGGGTAGAAAAGTATACACGACGCAAGTACAGATATACATACAGCAGATTATTTTCTTTTTTTTTCATCCAGACATACGAATAACGAGTGAAAGTTGTGTCGAGAAATATTGTGGTACAGTATTTTCATAGTCCGAATACGGTCCGTTGAACGAATTCACGCATCACCTAAAATCGAGTACCGGGCATTTTTTTATTTTTTTTTTTATTACCCAACGAGAGCTATCCGGGTTCGCGCTATGCTCAGCGTTTACTGGAAAAATGGAAGTACACTTATACCGGGTGATACGCGATATGTGGATCAATCGAAAACGTAGCGATTTCTCGTTTGCCAAAAACAATCGCGAGATACGGAAAATTGATAACGATAAAGAGTTGAATTTTTAGTTCGACTCGAAAGTATGCAAACTTCACTTCCGCGATCGATGAGTAACAAGACGCAGTATTAAAACTTTGAACTAATTATACGAAAAAAATATAACGATTCTGAAAAATGGCGTACATCGATAAAAGTCGAGTTTAAAGAACGAAAGAAATTCACTATAAACATTCACATCGTTATTATAAAGAAAAGAAAACTTCGTCGTTATTTTCCGGCACAGAATTAGCTGTTAATATTATATTATTATTATAATGTTAATAAAACAATAAATTAAAAAAACGCTTCAGTGAATTGTTAATACCAACATAATTTTTTATCGGGCGCACTGGACTCGCGTTGCTTTTTGCAACTGTAATTTATTATAATACATAATGGAAAGGACACCGAATCGGGATCACACTGTATATTTGCCAGTGGCTAGCTGACGGATAGAGTACGAGAGTCGACCGGATCGAATGGATGTGTGATGTGGCTGACGGTAAGTAACGTACAAATATTTCCATGCGTCAATATTGACTCGCGAGAGTTTTTGGGGTACAACCCTCAATACCCTGTATATATGATTATATTTCCCTGGAGTGTACACGAGAAAAAAAAACATTCCCTACTAGCAGCATCGGCAGAAGCAAAAGCATTGCGTCCCGAGCACAACGCGAAGAAATGGTTCGGTCAATCATGAAAAAAAAAAAAAATCATGAAAAATCGCGTACCCCAAAGAATGTCTCGAACCTGCAACGAATATTTGGATAATACTCTTTGGAGAGTCAGTTTTTTCTTTATTATAATTCCCGGACGGATATCAAGAAAATGTTACATTCGTTTAATAAAAAAAAATCCGTTCGTGCACTGTTCGCCGTACTTTCTGGGGATAAATTGCGACGAGAATATCCGGTCGATTCTATTTACATATAGGTGCGGTACAGCGTACAGCGCACTGGATTTGCTAATATCGTACAACGCCGACGTTGCACGAAAATACACGCCCTATTCGCCTCTGGACACGATGACGAGTTTACTGGAATTTCATTTGAATGAACTAATATAGAAAGTTCTATTTGTAAAAGCGAACACCGTAAATCGAATATTGATGCTAACGGAGATCCACTGGTGTTACGTCCAGACGAGCTCTTGCGAGTTCGTACAGAACATGTGTAACGTCGGTCTCTCTTTCGAGTCAAGGCGTTAGCCCTTTACTCAGGGACGGAGACCTCGCCTTTACACTGCCGTAGATAGGAGATACGTTGGAAGTTGGAAATACGTTGGAGATATTTGAGACTGATAGTCTCGTTGCACAATTGTAGAGCATGCAGGAATAATTCGAAGAGTTGTCGTAGTTTTAGTACTCACTATCTTTTATTAAATTCGATGTTCGGTGTTGATACAATGTTGGCGTTACGATACTTGGTAACTCTAGAGTTCCGGAAGACTAGGCCGCGCAGGGCTATCGTAGAGAGCGCCGTCGGATAGAGCTGACTTAGCCGCGCAGGGCTATCGTAGAGAGCTCCGTTGAACAGAGCTTGCGCGCTCTGTAGAGAGACTTGGCCGCACAGGGCCTTCAGTTACGTCCTACGTAACCTTTCTACATAGCAATTACCAGGAATCCGAAAATATAGAGCATAAAGTATCTTTCTCAAGATAAAACATTAGAATCTCGCGTACAAGTCAGCCACACGCTCTCGCACGGAGGCACGCGCCTATCTTCTCCGCCGCACACTACCAAGAAGCGATACGTCAGACGGCCTTTGCAGGCACAGACTCTCTATATCCGCGTTCAGTTATCAACTCACTGGACACCGCCACTGAATCTTATTACGCCTATTAAAACGTCGAGTCTATTTCTCTTATAATTAGCCGATTTAGCCGAATCTTTTTCGCCGAATCTTTTCGCCGAAACTCTTTCTATCAACAGTTAATTAGACCATCGGAACTCATCGTGACGGTTACTTCAAATAAAGAGTCGCGATCTCATTAGACCCACCACCGCATAATATTTTTTGCACTAGTAGTATAGGACTAAAACTAGTATATAAGACCAAGCATCTTTACCAAAAATCAGTAGTTCTTCGATTATTCTCCGAGTATCATCATCCGTTTACCAGCGAAACTGCACAGAGCGAGCAAGGCTCTGCACAACGAGACTAACTACGAAAGCCCGACCGCGGCTGAGTCTCCAGTAAACTAAGTTCAACTAAGTGTTTGTAATCGGAATTGTATTCTCACCGAACGTCGAACAATAAATAAGTATTGAGTGAGTACAACGCAATAAACCATTCTCAACTATTATTTCTGCATGATCTACCATCGTGCTACGAGGCTATCAGTCTCGACAATCCTCCTAGCGTAATCTCCTATCGACGGACAGTGTACGGCGAGGTCTCCGTCCCTGAGTAAAGGGCCAACGTCTTGACTCGAAAGAGAGACCGACGTTACGAATGTTCTGAACGAACTCGCTTGAGCTCGTCGGGACGTAACACTTCCGTAGAATCGTAGTGTACTTCGTCGGGCAGAGCCTTGCACGCTCAGTGGAGTCTCGTAGATGGTGGTCGGATGATAACTGCAGAACTACTGAGTTGCTACCGAAAATGCTCGCCTTTTTATACTAGTTTAACCCTATGTATCTAATGTTAAAAATTGTAGAGCGGAGGGGTTAAAATAATGAGCGTAAGTCTCATAAAAATGTTTGAGATGCGTATTCGCCTAGCGACCCTTTCGGTAAAAATTAGTGGTCGTAAAGATTTCGGGTAGCTTTTACTTAGAAGTCCATAAGAAGATTGCCACTAAACCCTTTTTCGGAGATGCATAAAGTTAGGTGACACTCCTAGACTAGAGCGCAACGTCTTGGTAAAAATTATTAGTCCCGGTTGCATCGGCTTTTGCCTTTGCGGTGCGTGAGAAGAACGTTGCTACTTCTTACAGAGATGCGTAAAGTTTTAGGGTGTCAACCGTAGGCGACGACGATAATGTAGAGCATCTAACGACTCTTATGGTAAGAAATGAATAGGCGAAGGAGTAGTGGCAGCGCCTTCGCTTCGCCATGCATGACAGCACGGGCAGTGCGTGTGAGCAGAGGCGTGCGTATGCGAACCCCAAATTTTGCCGTAGAAGGGATAAGTTTTTATGTGTTCGTGTTCGTGTTCGTTCGTGTTACGTGGCTTCGCACACTGCCTTTATGCAGTAGGTTACGTGAGACGTAACACTGGTATTCGCGAATAATTTACATCAATTTTAATTCAAAAGTACAATGTCGGATGATCGTCATATTTTTTTAAACATCTTTGATACGGTCGCTCGATGTATTTGAAAAAATTGTACAACGAGCATTTCGCTCCATTAGCAAAAGTGGAGTTCATAAATCAATAATTGGTATCAACCGGCAGTCGCTGAAGTTGACGAATTATTTATATCGATTACTCTACAAACTTCGAAGGTGATGTATTTTAAAATTAACGTGGTTTTTAAAAAAGTTTTTTAATTCGTCATTACCTTCGCGACATCGGAGGGATGAGTGACCGAGAGCGGAAATCGCGCACCTTGACCCCCGTTTCAAAACTATTGCGCCCACCGGGATTTCCGATCGCGAAAAGTTAGATTGGATCGCCTGGTACACCGGTCGGCGAGAGTCCGGTTAGCCGCAATACTCAACGAACCGGGAGAGCCGGGATTTAGTGTGTCCCATCACGGGATCGCGTCCACTGACCCCGTCTACATACTATCAAAACTCCGACTGAAACTTGAGCCCCGAACTTATATTCCTTGTTCGCGAAAACTTTGACGACGAAGCGTGATACAGAATTACACATCAAACACGAAGCTTATCGACACATCGTAATTTTAGCACAGAATACGTATATTTGATATAATCACGAAGAATAGTGAAAATTACGATACAATTAATTACTGCACTTCGAAAGAGCAATTAAAGCATTTTTGCAAATCTCAATATGATCTGCAAAAAATGTAGTAAAAAGGATCGTTGAATCGTCAATTTATCCAGTATCTAACCCAACATTTTCGTACAATGGGATCGCCCAGCGTGTAATTTAGTTTTCCGAATAGACCGACCGTACGATTGTTGCATATCTATCGATGCTCCCGGAACGCTTCGATAATTGGACACTGCATGGTTATGCAAAATAGTGCCAATTCGCGACTCGAACCAATCGCATATAGGAAAGGGGAGGGAGGAGGGGGTTACCGTACGTATATGTATTGTGTCCGCCGCGTCCCTAGCAACTATGCGTAATTACGTATAATTACATGCAATTACGTAAGCTTCGGGGTGACTTTCGCCGGTTCTCGGAATATTAGCCACAGCAGGACGAGCCCCCGAGAGCTCGGGCTCTTCAACGAGCGAGCAAGTTAAATTGTACGAGCTTACGACCTCAATGCATAGCTAGCTGCACTGGTGCTGCTGCGTGTCTGTCACCTTAATCCGGCAGCTGTCGTCCGGAAAAAAAAAACGAAGACATAGCTTTTCTCGGGACATACGCAATTGCATTTTTTTCTATCCGGAAGCCCCAGGAACTCCCGAGCGATTCTTCATTTCGCTCGGTCTGTCGCTCACTGCCGGTGCATACCATGACTCCTACTACTGCCGCCGCTGCTACTGCGTCCTCGTTCGTCGCTCACCAAGTCGATAGAACAAGACGGCGCCGAGATAAAAACCGAATGACAAATTAGAGTCGACCAAAGGGGAAAAAAGAACCGAGACGCGAAGAAACGGAAGGAAATGAACGTTAAGTCGATCCGCTTTAATTTTCATTCGAGAGACCCCCCCACGAGAAATAACGAAACGAAGAAGCCGAAGAACTCACATCCAGCTGAGTTGACGGAGGGAGACGGAACGAGCTCCGTCGTATATTGCGACAACGGAAGAGGGAAAAATGCGGGTAGGCAATAAAAACAACGATAAAATATACAACGAGAGGACGAAACTCGCCCTACACTTGTCGCGCTCACGTCCTTGCGAAAGCGGTCACGCGTTCCGCTACCCCTCTTGCTCAGCGGGAAGCAACAGTCGCGAGGGTAACTCCAAAGCAATGCCGCTGCACTTCATCGTTTATTTTTTCTTTATTTTTTATTTTTTTTTTTTTTCAGTCATAAATTTTACATTTTATTTCTTCGGAATTCTAACGTAAACACTCAACAAACTTCGCTCTTGGATTCTTTGTGGGTGGAACAATGGAGAAAACTACAATGGGAAAGGGGGAAAATCACAAAAGGCTTAACTCGAGATCGCTGCGGCTGATATTAACGAAGCTTTACTACTGCGATTTCAATTTTCTCGGTTACCTATTTTTTTTTACGTTGATTTTATGGTACCGGAAACTGTAGGATACGATTTATCGATATATCGTGTTTTTATGAGCAGTGGAATCATTTTTCATCTATGAGTTGTAATTAAACAAAAATACTTCGTTCTTTGTTTCTTTGGAAACGAAACAATGGCAAAAATCACAATAGGGAAGGCAAATAACCAATGGATTGACTCGAGATCGCTGACTTTTTCATATATTTACTACTGTACCGTACATTTTTTGATTGGGTATTTTTTTACGTTCGCTTTATGAATTAGTCATAATTTAAAAAATCATCATGAACGCTAAAAAACGGTCCGTCAATTTGTCTTTGATAGATCCACTGCTTGAATTTTTCATTCTCAATTTACTCGTATTTCATAAAAAATAAGTCTGTACCGTCAACTTGATTCTCAGAATGTTTTGATACGCGAATGTGTCGTGACGTTGCGAGAGATTGAGAAACAAAATTCGTGCGATGTCGAGTGCCAACATAGAAATCACGCACCGATTTTTGGAGCACGGATTCCGTACGACAAGACCACGTAACACCCGAAACATATGACAACGTAGAATGCCGTAGTTATTCGAGCCGAGGGGTTACCGGAGAGCAACTCTTGGGGATCTGACTTCGCGGTTAACGTCGGATCGAGCGATTTTACGAGGCAGCGAATCGCACATTTCTCCCACCTCCCGCGTATGTATATCGCCAAAGCTACGAGTATCTTTCTACTTTCGTTTATTTTTTTCTCAACCACACGACGCCGCGAAGCCCGAAAAAAAAACCCGAAACGTCAGGAGGAATACCTTATCGGCGAGGATATTCACGAAGGGTACACACGTAAAATAAAAGGAATACGAGCGTTTCGGTAGAACGAGAAAGCGCCACGAATACACATCGTGCGGTTACGACATGCGGTGTGGAAGCTACGAAAAAAAGGCGTACGTTACGCGATCCGTGGCCCATTTTTACCGAAGCTCCAAACTCGAGAAAAATAAGCAATGCGAATTTTTTCACGAGCCGAAATGATGAATTTTTATGAATACTCGATAACTTCCGGAAATTCATGCGTTCGTTATTTAAAAAACTTACTCTTACTCTACGAACTGTGCCATTGGAATAATTATCTATTCTTTCACTGCAGAGAGGGTGCAGTTTTTTTTGTAATTGAAATTGTATTTTTCACGTTGGCACAACCTTTGGAAAAAACGATATCATGGAGGTTTCATAAACCGGAAAAATTAAGTTTTTCGATGCATCTACGTGGTAGTAATAATATCCGCGCGTTTTCATTCTTTCACGATTACAGCGCTCGAATATAAGGGATAATGTACGCTACCCATGGGATATAAATATACCCGACAAGAAGGAACAGCAGAAGTATATACGCGAATAAACAGAACGTAGAGACGGCTTCCGGTTCGGCGTCTCGAGAGACCGGAAACGCGGGCCGTTTTCTCTTGCCTGTTACCACCCCCGCAGGGTACGTCGTCTAGCTGTACCACTGACTCCGACTCTTCCCTGTTGGGAAACCTTGCAACACGGTATAAACCCGCTTCGGGAGCAACGAGAATCTCCCCGAACTCTTTGCCTCTCTCATGTGTCTCCGGGAGACGGTTGCGAATAAGAGAAATGAAAAGAAAAAAAATCGTAAAGGGACCACCGCGTCTCGGATAAAATTAAGTAATTTTCCAGTATACCGGACGATAGCTGTGAAAGGAAAAAGAGGTCAAACGAGCAATTTTCAACTGCGACAAAGATATCACAGAGAAAGAAACGCGTATGAAGGGAAACGCGAAAGAAAGAAATGGGTAGGGAACTTCGGGCAAAGGAAGGGGTGGCAAGAGGAGAGCTCGTGGAATCGTACAGCTTCCGGGATAGAGAAGCCTCCGTGACTGGTCGATCTTTCCAACCGCTAACGAGACGGCCTCCCGTCCACGCCTAAGTACTGCTGAGTCCTGCGCTCTTTCCCCAGTTGAAACCCATCTCCTCATCATCATCATCATCATCATCCTCATCCTCAACCGATAAAACCACTTCGTTTTATTCTCCATCTCATTATACTTCCTTTCTTTTCTCTCGGTTTCTCGCGTTACCTTCGTCCGTCTACCTTTTTTCTACCCTTCTCTAACCTTCGGATCTCTCGCGCTATATCGCAAGAATTTACAGTCGTTGGCCCACAGTCAATGCTACGTTTAACTCCTGTATACCGAAAAGAGATGAGTACTACTAATTGACTGAGACCCGGTGTGCCAATCACTGAAACTCATCTTGGCGATACCGACGGTCTCGTCGGACGGAAGCTTCGGAAGCTCTTTCGCTGACGTTCGGATGGGAGTCGGGGGAAGTAACCCAGTGGGCATTTTTTTCTATTACGCAGTGAAAGAAAGTTAAAGAAAGACGATGAGGGGATAAAACCGAATAAAAAAATTTCATATTCTCCTAACAACCTTTCGAAAAAAATTACAAACTCAAGTATGCTATTTTTTGTTCTATTACATTGAAAAGAAACGGTGATTAATTTAATGAATCGACCAGATGAATGGCGTTAACGGCATATTTTATAATTTTTTTTATTATGTAAAATATAAGTATTAAAAATAAAGATGAACTTAAAGAAACATTGACACCATTTACTCGGATCGATTGTTTTCGTCATTATGTAAATGCAAAAATCGAAGGAAATCAAATGTTTACGATAATACATTTTTTTGTAGATTGTGAAACACCGTTTAACTTTCGATACAAATCGCTGTCAGATTTGCACGTTTGAAAAAATACATGGAAATACGTGGAGCAGAACGTTTTTTGGAAAACTTCAATCTCTATGCAAAATTTCAAGTATCCCCACGTGACCGTCTGTACCGTTTTTTAATGTTCTTTATGTCGTCCGCCAACGGTTCGAAAAAAACGATTTCGTAACCCGCTGCGAAGCCGAATCTGATGAATTTTACCCATTTTTGTCATAGAACACTATAGGCAACACAATTTTGCCAACAAGTCGTCAAGAAGTCAAAATATAGCTGCTTAAAAAACAAAAAATTGCACTTATTCGCAAAATAGTTTCAGCAAAAAATGTATATCTCTCAAATTTCGATCTTATATCCGATATATTTTTTCTACCTGACAACAGATTTTCAACTTGATTCAGTTCCAGCTGATCTTTTGATACATAAATCCACGTCAGAGGTGAAAAAAAGGGTTTTTCGTTATTTTCCAAGTGCTTCAACGCTACCGTAGCGAAGAATAGGAAAGAACGCGATTTTAGTCTTATTCAGCGAATTTTCTTGAAGTACTTTTTTGGAGTAAAAAATCGAAAGAAGAAACTTTAAGATTAATCAACATTTGATCGTCGTGAAAGGGGATGGAATTTTTAACGCACAGTAAGCGCGAAAGACGAGGATGGAAGGTTCGCTCCATTTTTGCGGATCTTTTTTCCTTGGTACGTTGAAAAATGAGGTGGGATCGATCCTCCGGGCTTAATGAAAAAGGTGGTCAGCTCTCGGTACTCACGGGCGGATGGTCGACGACGAGAGAGAGAGGGAGAGATATGCCCACGTCTCGGCGAGCTACGGTGGAAAACCAGTAGGACGTGCCGGTTACCGTCGTCTCGTTTCCGTAACACAAGGGGACAGCGCACACCGGGAGGACACATAGCATAGAGAGAGCTCCCGCAGACCCGCTCTCGGCTCTATATAGAGGTGATAGAGCGTGGAATGACAAGGAAGCGAATCCATGAATTAAACATCAGGGTGGGTCCAATATGAACGCGAGGGCTGATATAAAGAAGTGAGGGGGCTGGAAATAGGTACGGATAGTCTCGTTAGATAAAAAAGAAAAAAAAAAAGGTTAAAGGGACAAGGAAAAAAAAACGTTAAACGAGTGAGTCAGTGAGTCCGAGTACATTTTTTTTATTTCCCCAAACCCAGAAATTTCATGTATTACATTTAAAAAAAAAAAAAAAAAAAATATGGAGAAAAAGTTCGAAGATGTCGAATTGCAACGAACCAAGGAATAAAATCATTGAGAAATCCTTTAGAATCCAATTAGGAAATTAATGGTGAGAACTGGCTGGATAAGACACGAACAGGAACTACACCTATAGTATACGTACTCGTGACGAGGATAATTAAGGCGACGCCGGAAATTCAAACTACGTACAATCCTCCTTTGTACCCACTAACACTCCTCGTTTCTAGACGTTCCCTCCCGAAGTACTCCTCGGGGCGTTATGCGCGAATGGTTTTCGAAATTTAATTAATATCTTCATCGCTTTTATATAGAGAAAAAAAATGTATAATTGTCGAGATCTCAGGGACATTGGTTTACGCGATCCGACACAAATTTCTCATCAGTTTGTTCCGAATAAAAAAAAATGTATTCGAAAAAGAAAAAATAAAAAAAATTCACTGTAATAATATTTGCGAAGAATACATCGAAGAAACGCCGAAAGAACAATATTCGACATAAGAAATGCGATAAAGAGGAAGTAATAGTACAAAATATAAAACGTTGACCTAAAAATATCAAATAGGCTCAGCCAATCGGAAATCAATTGAACACGGCAAACATCCAATCGGTTGGAATAAGTATAAAGGATTCTCTCTCTCTGCTTGGCCTTCTATGCTCGACATAGGCACCTACTTTTCTGCGCTTTTCTCTATATCTCTTTCCGCTATTCCGTGAACGTTATATACCGTTGGGTATGAACCGCTGAGAGCAGCACGGAGTAGCAGTAGGAGAAAACTCGTTCGTGGCTTAAAGTGGGCCAAACCTCCCGCAACCTCGGCCTCTCACTCCATATCGGCCAATTCATCCGCGTAACCTTGTCTTCGCCAACGAATCTCTGACTTCCGTTACAGTTAAAAAATAATAAAAATATTTACAAGCGGATAGAACAAAAGAGAAGATTCTGGAGCATCATAAACTATTCGGCCCGATGAAAGATTAACGAGTCGCCATGCGTGACCCTCGTCCCTGATAGATAATCTTTTATCGCTGATTAATCGAAGCACACGTCTCAAAGGTCGAAAGAATTTGCTGGCTCCGCCACGTCCGGATGATAAGCCTCCGCGATCTTTATCGAGAAAATTAAGAGAAACGCGTGCGGCCGCTGCCGGGACGTTTACGAGGCGGTGCGTGCGTATCGGAGAGGTGAGAAGGATCCTCGTAAATCAAGCGCTCTCTTCTCTCCCCGGGGAACATTTTCGTAATCGACCCCTGTATACGCGAACCACGCGAATATGATCATTAGCAGTATCGCTTCCTTCTTCATCTACGTCTTCTTTCCACATTCGCTTCCGTTCCTTAAAACTTTTGTCTATACCTACAGACTTCGAAACACTACGTCTCACTTACGACAACAACAATAGAGTTGCGATTTTTTGTCGGTTCGTGAAGATTTAATTAACTCATCATTACGATATGAAATGCTCATTACTTAGTTAACTTCGGATCATAAATCCTCATTACTCCGGTCACCTCAATATCTCCTATGGATATTTTCTTTCCACGATTTTGCTTTATGCGAATGATATTTACCGAAAAAAATGCATTAAGATGAAAACACCGAAGAAAGAAACCGTATTATATCGGGGAACAAGTGAAAGAAACTGAAGTGCAAAATCGTATAGTGACGCAGCTATTATGACGAACTGTAGCAGACACGATGAACAGGCAACGGCATTCGCGACAACAAAACACAGAGCATCTGGTACAGTCGCTTTTGCTGCTGTTTGCACCTCAACCCTTTCAGCCTCGCGTCGGCCCGCTTCCATGCGACTGGTGGAAGAGAGACGGAGATATCTCTCGTCATAACGCGCGTTCAGCCATGCGGAAGCTCGAAGCTCTTGCGTTTCCTCTCGCTTTCTCATCGTACGTGTGTTATTTTTTTTTTTTTTCGTTTTTTTTTGCTAGCGGCGCAGGGTCTTTAAAGCACGAGAGCAAAGAGTGTTCGCGCGCCCGAAGCACGTTTCCACGTTTTTTCGTTTATCCTTCCATGTGCCTCCGAATCGTGGTGCACAGAAAGACGCACGGTACGTGGCTGCGGATTATTATAATCTCTACAGAAAGCGAGTCACAGGAACGGCACGTTTATCTTTTGACCCCGTCGAAGGATCACGTATGTGGAGCAAACGCTTTGCAGGAAATGAGCGGCTTATTTCGATTCGAAGAGAATCATATAATATAGGATACAATATCGGTGGTTTGATATCGCGGAGTAATATCAGTTGTATCGTTAAATTAAATTATATGCTTCGCTGGCGATAGATAAATGATATACGAAGTATTGAGGGGGATTGCTAAGGATATCGCAGTGAACATGACAAATTGTATGAACGTTGGATACAACGAATGCGTAAAGATCAGATATTCGGAAATTATCGTAAAAAATCTCAACTTTCTGGAACTGTACTGTTCAACAGTGCAAACAGTAAACGAAATACAGGCGAATAATTTACGAATCTCTACAATTCAATGGTTTTTATCAGTTCGATGATAGAAAACAACGGATTTTTATTTTTCGACTGAGCGTTTGCGACAAAAATCGATACGCGATGGAAAGCTTGAAAACTCGCGAAAGCGATCGCTGATACCATCGGCGGCTGGTTTTACCGGCGTGCAGTAAGGAAAATGTTAATGTCAATGCACTGGAAAATTCGAAGGTAAACCTCTCGAAAGTAACTGTAACAACTATAGATAACTACTCAGAGACATGGAGTTATTATTGTTTTACGAATGAGGCGAATATCAGCATCGATCGATTATGTAAATTTTGAATTTGTAAATTTATTAAAAATTTAATTGTGCGATAAAATATCCTCGGATAATTATGCCTCTTGTGCTCATAGGCAAATAATGAGTTGGTTGATAATGCAAATTACGTGTTTATAAATTTATCGAAAATTTAATTGCGAGATAAAGTGCTTCGGATTAATTATATCGCGCATGTTAACAGAGTTCCGTTTGGAGTAATTTTCGGTACGATCGTCGATCAATTTTTCCACGAGCGACACACCAATGTCCACTATTTCGTATGGCTTATCACGCGGCTTTTTCATGTAATCCTCAAATCCGTACTTTCGAAATTCTCTCTTTCGCTCTTCGCGCGCCGCTTTTGCCATTCTGTAGACTTTCAGACCAACCGCCCGACCCTTCGCGTAAGCTTCTTCGTAATTGTGACTCCACAAGTCGGACTTTGATTGGTCCTCTACTCTCTTCTTTCTTTCGTCATTATTATCCGCGACCTCTTTAGCGTCTGCACTACTTTGAGCTCTAAACAACCCCTCTGTACTTTTTTCTTCAACATCTCCTTCAGTTTCTTCTGTGCTTTTGGCTTCTAAACCTTCTTTGAACTCTTCCCTTTGAAATGTAACCCTTTGTAACTCCGGAGATTCGCCGAACTGTGAGAATTTTCCGGAAACGTTTTTACTCTCTTCCGCATCAGTCCCGACACCGTTTTTACGATTTTTATCAATTTTTTTTATTTCCTCGTCGCTATAATTATCGTTCGCTAATTTCGCTCTATGACTATAGGCGCTCGAGACTTCGTTATTACTTTCCACAATTTTTATTCGAATGCTATTATTAAAGTTTGAACTGATTTTCGATTTTTTATTTCCCTGCCAAACCGGAAGTTTTGATCCATTAAATGAAGGTTTTTTCGTAAGCCGATTTTCCCGCTTCGAAAAGACGCGCGCTACTGGCCTCGGAATCCCCGAGCGTTCTTTAGGGCTTTTGATTTTCTTCTCTTTGATTATCGTGCGCGATATCGATCCTAACTTTCGTTCAACTTGTGGCAAATTTATCTTCGGTCGAATATTTGCTTTATCCTCAGAACTTTGTACAGTGCACGATAATTTGTTTCTTCTTGACCATCGATTGTTCTTTGTTCGGGAATTATTCGCCGAATGGACTTTATCATCGACACTCTCGTGCGACTTTGTCAATTTTTTCGTTTTTGATGATTTCGACAAAGGAAGTTCTTGAGTTCTTACCTTTATATTTTTCCTCCGAACATTGTCAATGGTCGACGATACAGACGAATTTTCGTCCATCGAACATCTCGAAGTGTTTGACAAACTATCGCTGTCTACAGCTCGACTGATCAATCGTTTCTTGCCCCGCAACTCACGAGACTCGATCTCGTAAACGTTCTCGAAATCTTCAAAATCTTCGTCATCTCCGTTTATTTCGCGATCTACAATATTGAATGTAATGCTGGAAACTGCCAGACCATCGAGAGAGTTTTTCTTCGATGACTCATCATCTTCATTTGGTGACAAATTTGAATTTTCATTATCTCTGTATTCCCGATTATCGCCACCATTGCGACGAGCAACCTTTTCTCCAATTTCCGTTTTTTTTTTCGGCTTAGAGTCTCGAGAATTATTCAGTTTCGAAATCTTTTTGGTATTATTTTTCGCGATCAATCCGGTCAAATGCGCGTCGCAACCTGTATCGATTACTTCGACGATTTTTGCATTGCGGGAAAATTGTTTTATTAGATCATCCAGTCTTGTTAGCCCGTACTCGTCATAGCGGGCGTCTTCATCGTAAAAGAGAGAATCGTCGTCATCGTTCCAATAATCCGATGCAAATGCGTTCATTATTATCGAAGTGCTGAACGTTTTTTACAAATTCGATATCTTTCTCGTTGCAAAAATGTTGAGGATAGAGAAGTTTACGAAAAAAGAATTGCCGACACGATAGTATCGACATCGTGCACGAAAATCTTGATTATGTCCGAAAAAATGTTTGAAATTTTAACGGATGAGCACATTTTTTTCTTGATTTAACTCGCGAAAGGGTTAATTTCGGTGGGAATTTTCACTAATTATTTGCCGAAATGTCATTGGAAAATGTTGTTTGTTCTTTTGTTTATTCGACGAGAGTATGTGTGGCTAGCGTGGTAGAGGTTATTAGGACTTAAAAATAGCAAGGCGTTTAGTATGAGGGAAAAAATGAGAGAAAATCGTTTTGGCATACCTGTTGTTTTTAAAGGATCGGAGGACAGGAAGACGGAACATCCTTTGTATCAGTACCACGGAAAAGACCATAAAGGTTTCCGCGTTATTTTAAACACAGTTATCACTCACAACTCACGGGTATGTCGCCGGCTGCGAGCCTACTGAAGGTTTTTGTTATAAATTATTAAACTAACAGTTTAATGCGCAGAAGACGCGTGCGCATCTTTACTTTTTCAGTGTGCTCAGCAGGTACGACAGAAATGCTCATCTGTCAGCTCGCCGTCTGATTTTCGTGTGATACGTTATTTGTTGTTGTAATTGTCTTTTCTAAGTAGTAAAACAATCAAATAAAGAAAGACGCGAGCTGCTTTGTTTTTAATAATAATTAAAATATCCATTCATTCGGTGATAATCCTTTGCTTTCGTGACCGAAAGAACTTTAAATTACGTTATTTCAACGCTGTGTAAGTAATGTTCAGGTTACGCGTGTTTTACCACGCAATACATCGATAAGAGAAACAAAATAAATCGATAATTATCAATAAATATTTCAGGATCTATGATGGATGATTTATTCGGAAAGGACGATTCAGGTAATGACAGTGACGCGATTGATATTGATGACAAAGATGATAAGGATAACAGCTTTGAGGTTCGGCAGTCCGCACGAAAAGATTCCAGCGACGGAATGGACGTAGACGGAGCTGTACCAGCAATAAAGGTACGATATTTATGACATTTTAGAAAAAAAAGTTATCTAAACTCTGACAGCGCAGGATTCTTGATTAATCACTAAAAAAATATTGTAGACGGAGTCTGACGCAGCGAGTTCCAAATCACTTTCCGATTTGGATGGCGCCAGTTCCGACAATGCGCCTGCCTCTCAAGATATAGACGACAATATAGACATCGTCAAGCATGAGATCGAAATCGATGGCAGAGATGATATGGAAAACCACAATGACCACAATTTCGACAACGTCATTATCATGCCTCATCCGACGCCGATGAACGTCAAAGAAAGACGAGAGAGCAAGGAAAAGAGTAAACGTGAACTCGAGGAAGAAGAACGAGAAAAAATGCAGTTAGTACAAATCGTCAAAGTTTTTAGTGAACAAAAGCATCGCTTAAATGCCATTATGCAAAAAAAAAAGAAAAAAAAATTGCACAATACTTCTAATAATTATTTCTCCAATATTAAAAAATTTTCCATTGATTGACATTAGTTTACGCCTTAAAATGTGATTATTTCAAGTTACGCGTAATTTTTTTTTTCATTATTAATACGTTTCTTCCACATGTTTTTGTTTCTTGTTTCGAATGGTTGAAACATTTTAATGCTTGTGATATGACTTTTATTCGAATTTATGGTGTAAAATTCAGAAGGAAAATATGAATTAAAATGTTATTCATTGTTGCAGAGTTCTCGTGTCGAATTTCACGGAAGATCAACTCGACAGATATGAAATGTACAGAAGAGCGGCGTTTCCAAAAGCGGCTATCAAGAGGGTACGTTTGTTATAATTACTAACATAAAAAATCATCGAACTTCAATCTACAATTAGAAGAGACATTTTTTTAATTGAATTTACAGATAATGCAGACGATCACCGGTTGCTCGGTATCGCAAAACGTCGTTATAGCGATGTCTGGTATCGCCAAAGTTTTCGTCGGCGAGATAGTCGAAGAAGCTTTGGACGTTATGGAAGCGAACGAAGAGACGGGACCTTTGCAGCCGAAACATTTGCGCGAAGCCGTTCGCAGACTTAGACTAGAGGGTCAAATACCGAATGGAAGAGCTCACAAGGCGTTCTTTAGGCTTTAAAACTAAAAACCGGCACGCAATATATTATTTCTTTTCGTTTAATTTTTCATCGAATTACATTATTTTTTCATCATCGTCATCGTGTATACTAATTAAAGTCTATAAAGTTTCGTAATGAAAAGCATTTTAGCATTTCTTAAGAAATTACGAAAAAAAACTATGGAGATCGCGTCAATATTAACGCACATATGAAGCGCGGCGATCGCGATATTCCGTCACTTTGACACTGACAACTCGTGACACATTCGTGTGACATGAAAAAATCGGAACGCGAAAGGATAGAATGTTATGCGAATTATATTCGCTCTAGTAATAGCCTATTCTATCGGCTGTGTTTTTCTCAAAGATTCTAACGAGAAAGGCGAAGATCTCGAAGCTTTAAAAGACTATTATTTTAAAGGGGTAAGCGCTTCGAGTCCATTGAATCATTTTAAAAAAAACACACATATTAAGTGAAAATCACCGATGCCTATCGAAAATTTTCTCTGACCCGAGTGCTCTTCGATTATGCAGATCCTTACCAACGAACCTGAAATCTATTACGAAGAATCTCGGAAACGTTCGCGAAGACACGTTAATAACAAAAAATCGCTTCGGAGATCGCATACTCCAAAATTATCCGGGAGTCGAAGGGATCGAGAAAAAAATGTTTCGACTCTCGATATTCATGACAATCATTTACGATTTGCTTCTAAAATTGCTCGACGTCACGGCTCGCATCCTCACCGTAATGTTAAAGCGGCAACTGGCAAAAAGTTGGACGAACGTAGGTTCATCGAAAAGGAAGATAATTGTTATACATATATAACTCTTTACTTAAATAAAAAATGTAAACAGACGAGGAATTTTTGCATTGGGACGATTGGGGCGATTGGACAAAATGCAGCGTGACCTGCGGAAACGGACGTCGCGTTCGTTGGCGTCATTGTTCGTCTGAAAAGTGTCCTATAAAGGGTCTGAAACGCGCGCAAATGAAGACTTGCCATCTGGAAGATTGTCCTACCAAAGGATTGCTCTCTTGGCTGGGAATAAAAAATGATAATTAAATCAAAAACATTAGAATAGAATAGAAGCAAAGTAAAAAATTGTATTCTCGCAATGAATGTAGCAGCGTATATGAAAAATTGCGCGACGCTCATCGCTTTTTTCTGTCAGTATACAAAAATGATTTACGTCGATGTCTTCTGAAAAATGGTACAAATTTGTCCAAAAATGATTAAAGAGATTGCTTATTGAACGAGAAATGTTGGATGAAAGCAGAGGAATTTTTCTGCGATTAATTTTAATCGTCGCGAGCCTTTCTCTAGTTTTTCTTCGGGCCATTTCTGCAGAACGAGACACTGGCGATATTCCGAGTAATTACGAGATTTTTGACAATTCTGCGATAGAAAAAAGCAACAGCGACAGCATCGAAGCTCCTGTCGAAGTTATTGCAAGATTTGTGGATCCCGCGAGAGAATTTAATAGAAAAAAGCGTAAAGCCGAAGAACCGAAAAATTCACTCATTGCAAGTTCCGTTGCATCAAAATCTACCCAATCCGATAGCAATAAAATCAATGTGTGAGTGTCGACTACGAAACCCGAAAAATAGAAAAAATAATAATTGCGATCTTATTTTCTAGGCGTACAAAGGCGTCGGAAAAGTTGTACGGTAAGCGAAGCGATGCTTTGGAAAACGAAGAAGATGAAGAAGACGACGAGGACGAGGATTTCAACGAGGAAATATCGCATCACTCTAAAAAACGCGGGGGTAATGAACGTTCGTTAAATCTCTCAACTTCGGGGCATCGTGACGCTCGTCAGGGACCAAAAATTTGGGATCAATGGGGCAAATGGTCGAGTTGCAGCGTATCATGCGGCGTCGGTAAACTGACGAGATGGCGTCATTGCATTGCTGGTGGTTGTTCGCTCGGCGAGAAGGAGGCGCAATTCAAGACGTGTACTTTTGCCGCATGTTGAAAGTAGGAAATCCCATACAGGTTCGCGAGAGCCAAAGATATGGGATCAATGGGGCAAATGGTCGTGCTGCAGCGCATCTTGCGGAACTGGAAAGATAACGAGATGGAGGCATTGCATGGCCGGTGGTTGCGCTTCCGGCGAAAAGGAAGCACAGCTCAAGGCTTGCAACATCAAGAGTTGTCGTTGATTTATATATTTTTCGTCGTTTCCGACGTGAATAATGTTCGCCATTTTCGTCCAGTAACCCGACATAAATAATATATTATAAATAAACATACGCGCGATGTAATTTCCCTATTTGAAAAAAAGCTCTGGTGCATCGCTTTGCGTTTCTCATCGCCAGAATAACAGTGTTAACTCTTATAAGTTTTCTACAAAAAGATTTAACACTGTTGTTCCAAGAGAGAAAAAAATGAATTCGTAAAAATGTTCAACGTTGATTTTCGGTTATTATTCGTTCTTGAAAAACTCTTCGGTTTTGTAAATAGTCGGCTGTTCGAAAGCCGATACTGTACGCGTCGTCGATGGAATTTCCGGATTTTTCAATTTCTGCAAATGGATGTTATAAAAAATTCAACGATATTCTATTAAATTGAAAATTACGAAAGTTTAAATATTTGATGAAAAAAACTCACGAAGAGATGAGAAATTGGATTCAGCATTCCCAATAGACGATCGGATACCCCGACCCCGCCGAGTTCAGCTTCGGCATTGTCCACAGCTGTTTCCAGAGCCGTTAGATCGACGTTCGCCCGAGCGACTACGTGCTCCAGAGCGTCAATGCGTTTGCAAAGCGTCAATAACTCCGGGCGCACGGATTGCAGTCGCGGGAGATGCTCACTCGTGCACTCCGCTCCGCTCGTTTGTACCTGTTTTCTCCAAAGGAAAAAAAAACGATATTTTTAGATAATTTTAACGTTACCGAGAATAATACGCGGATAATGTCGCTGACCATTCCGATGATCGACTCGAACTCCTCCAAACGAACCAACATGTCCTCAATTGTCTCGTGTACATTTTTCATCTACGATGTTGTTTTATCATGAAGAATAACAGTGAGCGGAACACACATGGCATTCAAATCAATCGAATAACTCACCTGATTCGAAATATCAACTTTCGCGTACGACGCATAATCTTTCGCAAGTTCCTCGATCATTTTTTACTTTACGCGAAAACCGAATACACGGAGATAGAAAAAAAATTGGAACAGTCGAACAGTAATTCCTCAACTACTGTCAGTAACTCGATAGTTTAATAACAAGAGAATACTTTTTTATATGTAAAACGAACCAAAACTACGTTGATTAAACCCGACGCATCAAACTACTAGAAAATTTCTTTTGCGATTAACGAAACCCGTGCTATCGTTACGTACGATTGGTCCGCGAGGGTTTTCGGCCCTCGTTCACAGCTGAGCAGAGTTGCGCGCTCTTACTGTTGACAAGTTCGTGTGCGGATCGCGCCGAGAGCGGTAAAGGGTTAACAATCAGCTGTCAATATAACCTCGAAAAACGTTTGGCATCGGCGGACGTGAGTGTTGTTGATATTTTTGCGAATTATTCGGTGAATATTAAATAAAATCATGGAGGACCTTATGCAAATGGATTTGTACGCTTTAATTGGAACTGTCGCCGAAGCGTCTATAAAAGAAGTATGCGGTCATTTTTTATTATTTTTTTTTAGCGCAAATTACGTTTGCGTAACGTGCGGTACTTGACGTTAACTCGTTAAATTTCCCGTTAGATTAAAACAGCGTACAGAAAAACAGCGCTTTCGTGTCATCCGGACAAAAATCCCGATAATCCGAAGGCAGCAGAATTATTTCACCAACTGTCGAGAGCGTTGGAGATATTGACAGACGACTCCGCAAGGGTAAGAAACTTTGCAATAAATACGAAGTCAATTTTTGGTAGAGATTAATTAATCGCCGTCGATTTTCCGCCTTCAGGCAGCTTATGACAAAGTTTTAAAAGCAAGACATCAGGCAAAACTTAGAGCCGCACAGTACGATTCAAAGAGAAAAAAATTGAAAGACGATTTGGAAGCGAGAGAAGAGGCGTACAGAAGATCGCAGAGTGGAAGCAACGCAAAGAGCGACGAGCAAAAACTAAAGGTAACAATTTTGAATTCTAACCGAATTTCTGTTTGGACCAATAATCGTATAAAATGTTTGTTTTCAGGCGGAAATCGACAGATTACAAAAAGAAGGATCCAAACTTGTGGAGGAGGAAGTTGCCTTTGTGCATCAAAAAATTCATGAACAATTGTACGGAGGAAAGAGCACAGGAAAGAGAAAAGAGGGTTGTAATATGAGAATAAAAATTAAATGGACAGCGTCACGAGACGACGAGGAAAACGGTGGCTATGACTATGATACATTGCACCGAATTCTTTCAAAGGTAAAAAAATAAAAATTAAAAATAAAAATTTCATTCAATAAAAAAAGTTTAATGAAGAAATATTAATAAATCAATGATTTATTTTAAATTAAATTTTTAACGCCGTTTTCTATTTTTTTGTAGTATGGAGACATAGCAGTATTAGTTATCTCAGCCGGTAAAAAAGGAAGTGCGCTAGTCGAGTACAAAGATCCGGATGCCGCGGTAAATGTCTCATTGTCAATAGTCGATTTTTATTTACGATCGCATTGAAATAAATTATATTCGCGTTACAGGAAACAGCAGCGCAGATAGAAACAGGTTTATCACAAAATCCCCTCAAACTTCAAGGATTGTGGGAAACTGACAAACATTCGAGAAAATCGACGATGAATTCATCGAATAATTCGACTCCACGGGGTCCGGGATTATTTCCTTCGACGGAAGCACCCGCTGCTAATCCCAGGAGCTCAATGTTTCCGAGTTTTTCTTCGGCACCTGAAATATTCGTGAGTAACGATCTATTGATTTTCATTACAAAAAAATTTATATGCATTGATAAACGATTTATTAACAATCATTCATGTTATTACACAATAAGACAGTAATTGTTTATTGTATTATTTTTTTTTTTTATTGCAGGCAAATCAGAGCAAAATGACTGACGCAGAGTTCGAAACTTCCGTATTGCAAAACATGAGACGCGCTCAGGAACGCAAGCAACTCTTAGAAAAACTCGAAGCAGAAGAGGGAACTTGACGATGATTGGTTGTAACGATAAATAGCCGATGTACAATTTTTTTTTTTTTTCGTTCATAAGAAAGCGTTTATTTTTCATCGTTCGACCCGCAGAATGGTTATTTAAATGCAATAAAAAAGAAACAATATTTTAAATACAGTAAATGCGAAGTTCTTCACAACGATCCCCTATTGCGTTTATTTCGACATATTCTCCTTCTGTTTCTTTTGCTTTTTCGTCTCCGCCTCTTCAATCGGAGCAGCTTTAACGAAGGGTATTTCTTCCTGATACTTTGCAGGCATAAACGAGGATATTGCTTTTGGTACTAATATTCCCGTTTCCGTTTGATTAACTTCGAGAATAGCGCAAATCACTCTCGTAGCAGCGCACATCGTAGCGTTCAACATGTGCACGTAGTCGACAGCCGCGTTCATCTTCTTCGTTTGTCCGTATCTGAGGATAAATCGTATCGATGAAGATTTATCAGTAAAAACAACCGAATCGTCACGCATATTCGATGATTTCGTTGTTTACCTGACTAACAGTCGTCGCGCTTGGTAGTCGAGACAATTGCTGCACGATACCAATTCACGGAACGCACCCGAACCCGGGAACCAAGCTTCCAAATCCAGTTTCTTCGATGCCGCGTGATTCAACGCACCTGAGACGATATTTACAATGCGATAAGGAATGTTCAAGTCTTGATAAAAATCCTCGGCGTTGCTGATCATCTCGTCCATCATTTCCCAAGACTTGTTGTCGTGTGGAGATGTCAGACAAAATTGTTCCACCTGTTTCAATCGATCGACGCATTAATGTTTACTGTAAATACGAATCGAGTTGTTCTCGACAGACGCCAGACGATAAATTACACATTTTCGAAATGCACAGATTTTTATATTACTTTTCCGATTACTACCAATAATTTTCTTTTTTTTTCGCTCCATTCAAATAACGTTTGAGAAAATGTTAAATAAATTGCAGTGTAAAAAAAAATATATATATGCAAAACGAATTTTTAATTGCCTTTGTAAAGACAACGTTGAAAAATCGTCTCTATAGTTGAATTAATTTGTAAAAAAAGCGTTATACCTTCTCAAACTGATGAACACGGAATATTCCGCGGGTATCTCGTCCGTGAGATCCAACTTCTTGTCTGAAGCAAGTAGACAGTCCCGCGTATCTAATAGGCAAAGAAGCTTCGGGAATCCATTCGTTTCTATGAAAAGCAGCTATGGGCTGTTCAGAAGTTGCAATGAGATATTTTTCCTCCGCGTCTTTTTCGTCTCCCTTTTCGCTGGCCTTTCCAGTTACCTGGTGGGTGAAAAATAATGATTGTTATTTTTTTTATTTTTTTATTTTTTTTTTTTTTCGTTATAAGCGACAATTTTACTTACTTTGTACAGTTCTTCGTCAAATTGAGCCAATTGAGCGACTTCCTGCATAGCGTCTTTGCGCATGAAAAATGGAGTGTAGAGAGGCTTGTAATCCTTGTCGTCAAGTTTTCTCAAAGCAAATTGGATTAACGCGTGTTCCAGAAAAACAGCCGGTCCGGTGAGAAAATATCCTCTTCCGCCGGCGACGGCTGTACCTCTCTCGCCGTCCATTCCGTCGATCATGTGAATCAAATCGACGTGGGAATATTTTTTCCTTTGTTCGCAATCGCCGAACGTTCTTTCCACCTGCAAAATTGAATCGTTTTTGGTTAATTTTTTTTTTCGTATAGTATATTAATGCATTGATCCGTATGGAACAGAGACAAACCTTATTTTCATCCTCGTCATTGCTGACGGGTACCGTAGAGTCCAAGTGATTGCCAACTTCACGCAGCGCGGAATTTCTCTCGGCTTCGGTTTTTAGCAGATCCTGCGCGTTCGTGACGATCGCCTCGTCGATAAGGGTACGAATTTTTTTGATCTGCGTGACAGTCAGAGGTTTGAGGTTATCGAGCGTTAAATCATCGAGATTCTTCGTTATATCCTCGGTAACGTTGTCGTCGTCGCCCAGTGCTTCCTTCTTCTTCATTCTCTCGCCGATTTCTTTGCTGCAGACATTCTTTAGTTTGTTCAAATTATCGGCCCGGTGTCGCAGCTGTCTCCAGTACTTGTCCTTCGCAATAACCGCATCGACGAGGCCGACATCCTTGAAGCGTTTACGCTGATTCTCGCGTACCTTCTCGAGATTCGAACCCTTGTCCTCGCGGAATAAATCTAAATCCAGCACCATGTCGTCGTTCGAGGGATTTTTCACGAGAACCGGTTAAATTTCCACGTGGACGTGACTTTTTTTGAGTAGAAAAATGTTCGCGACAGAGGAGCGCCGTCTCGATACTGTTCGTGTGTCTCACCGACCCACCCGCTGGCGCAGAATAGCGGCTAGCAAGAGAAACGAAAAGTTTCGTCATTCCGTGATGTCATACGACATGCGCGTATTCAGCGCAATGCATCAGGAAATTCGTCGATGCGGATTATCGAATGCTTCACGTGAAACGCAGTTGATAACATACCAAAAACTCGATTACATTTTACCGGAAGTCTTTGTTACTGTAGGCCATGTATATTATTATCGAATAATACTATTGAAAAACGAAAATATAATTTCGATTGATTATCGAATTAGGTATTAATGATTGTGTTTAAATAATGTCAAAAAAATTTTCGTATTCAGGTAATAAATTGCTGTTAGTACAGTAAAAATAATACCCTAATTTTCCAATATTGGAAAATATTGGAAGATTATGCCGAGATATGAGATATGACACCCGAGATATGAGATGTTCTTCAGTACTTCGTTACGTTCGTATTTTCCGAGTTGGTCGACTAGTTATTAATGTCTTTACAGACTTAAAAAAAATGATATCATCTAATTTTTATTCTCACTACAATTTTCTACTTCGATTATGTTGAAAATACGGCATTCTTTAAAAAAGAACACAAGCAGCTTGGTGCCAGACAACAATGTATTTATATACCCTTTATCGTGTACGATTATAGTCTCACTGGTCGACTCAGTCCGTATACATATATTCTATCATTATTAAGTACTTTGACGATCATTCTTTTCACCACCCTTGACACGCTTACAGAAAATGTTCATAACTCCGACAAAGGAGATACGTTCTGTACCGAGCAGACGTTCACCGAACTGTAACTCGAAGCCCGCATACACTTTGCAAACGCGATGAATACGCTCCCAAGCTGGTGACAACTTTGTTCCACCCACGGCGTTAACTTGCCTCTCTGTTGTAAAAAAATCTCGAGCGTGTAAATCACACCGCTGTAACTAGTTTTTCACTATTAAAATAAAAACGATCGTTTGCGCAATAGGTTCGCAAATGCGTTTTGCATTTTCCATCGGTATAAATCGACGATTCGACGATTATTCGAATGTTCCTCGTAACTTTCGTCCCATTTAATTTCGCCCGTATCTGTAACACTGTATCTTGGAACAATTAAGACCATTTGTGTCATACTTCCGGTGGCAAAGGCGAGCGTGTTGACGATTGCACCGAGGCACTCATCACGCCTTCCTTTTCCTCTGTCTATGTGGACTTCCTTGCTACCATCTTCCGAAAGGATTCAACCCACTCGGGAAATAAGCAGACAAGAACGATCGATTTAACGCGTCGGCGTAGTCCTTCAACAAGAAAGGAGAATCATTTCTAACGAAAGGGTTCTTCTTCCTCCCGAACGAACACAACGATTAGCAAAACCCGAAGAAGTCCTTAACTCCTTATTTTTTTATCTCCAACTTTATCCATTTTTTTCTGTTTGCAAATACCTAAAATAGCAGAAAAAAAGTTGGGCCACAGCCCGAGCCTCGATCGTACACCCAACTTGGATCAAATTTTTATTTTTGTCGTCTTAAGGATCAAAATAGCGACTCGCCAGATAATTTTCTACCTGACATCGCCAAAAATATATAAAGATATCTTCAACAAGTACGTAAATGTGTAACTATATATCAAAGACAAGAAGAGTTTCGAATAATTTTTTTTTTTTTTTTGCGACGTGTAGGTATCACTTGAATCCTCTCATTCGCCCATTTACCGTGAACACAAGTTTTGTCGAAGAGTCTCGAGAGAGAGCTGCCCTTTGTACATCATCCTCGTCTTACGTTTTCTCGCGGTTCTTCGCTACAACGACAAAGTCGTTTCTGGGGTCTGGTGGAACCTAATTTGCTCACTCGAAGCTCAGTGTAACACCCCGTACTATATATATTCATATATATACACGTATCACGCGCATGCTATGTATTAAAATCTGAGAGAAATAAAAAAAAATAATAATCCTAATAAAAATCATAAAAGGATACTTGACGTAATATTATTATTATATGGACCAAAATATTACATAATTCTAATTTGAACCCCAAAAGTGATAAATATAAAAATATACTTCAAACTTCTATAATAAAGTTTCTGTAACAATATGATGGTTATGCATAAAAAACTTTTTGAATAAAATACTTTACATATTATACACGAATGACGCCCTTAAAGCTCTCATACAATGGCTCGGCTTCGATATTTATAGTATTGAATAATGCACGAGTTTACGTATTACATTTTCGCGTGATATTAATGAAGAAGGAATAAACTTTTGCGAGTTTGTATCGTTGTTGTTGCTGTTTGTTTCTCGCTATACGAAAGCGGGGAGGAGAGCTTTAGTCAAGATTTTACCTTATGCAAAACAGCTTGAAAATTCATTGGTCACGTTTTCGTACCGTGTGAAAGGGAAAAGGCTTGTAGCGTTTTTTTTCCTATCTGTTCTTATAGCTCTGTTTCGTATTTTTTTATTTTATTTTTTTTCTGAACAAAGGTGTACTCGATATGTCTGCTTGACCCACATATCTAGTCACGGAGAAAGACAAAAACAGAAAGGGCGAATAGAACAGGTGGGTGGGTGCGAAGCTTTTCCTTTCTTTCTCTTCCTCATCATTATTGTTTGGCGTTTCTCGCTCCCGGCCGTTTACGAGGTTCGTCCGTTTTCTGATTTTCTACAGAGTTCTATAGCACCACCGTTTCTGTATGTTACTACCAATGCTCGGCGTTTCTCGCCTTCGAAAGCGCTTTTATTCTGATCGAATTGAGAAATCAAGATTCGTGGGGTTCATATTTATCGATACTGCGACGGGTGATGCTGATTTTCCGTATTGTAGTACCGATCTATGCATAACGTAAAGTTTCTGAGAAACTGAATGATATACATATATATATAGAAACGATATCGGACGGGACTAAACAACACGGACAATTGCCAATAGAGTAGCGACCCCCGCATTCAACCCAAACTATTCGTTGCAACACTTCTCGTTTTGTTATGTCTCCGCGTCACGGCCGTCTACTTCATAGTCTTTTCATCGCACAGTCGATACAGTCGTTGGCCTTTTAAAGAGTTTTGATATTTCATAAATTATCCGGAATATATATTGTCGGCGATTTTTTTTCGGATTTTTTATCGGAAATTATAATTTCCGGATAATTTGTGTAATATCTGTTTTCTGACGAAAATTCATTTTTTTTTCTTCGATTTTCAAGCGTACATTTATTATTTTTGCGATCGGGTTAAAAGTTACTAAATTAAGAATTAAAAATTAGTAACGAGGGGTTAATGTTATGAAAAAGCCGTTTCGATAATCACATTCGCATATTATTACGTCCTTCTGGGTAATATTATTTATATACTGTGTTCATTCATTGAAATGCCAATGACTGTACATTTGAAAAATAGATGCCCTGCAAAGACGCTGCTCAATTCGCTCGAACATCGCCTGGCGAAGAATATACATATCTACTGCGGCGTATATGCGAGAAAAGCCAAAGTAATCCGTTCGTCCTGCGTCGCTCCTCCGTCGCTTATCCCGACATTATTTTCCCATTTCCTCATCTCCTCATTCTTTTCAGTGTTCCCTACCAATATTCTCAAGATTTCATTCATCTCGTTTTTCGTAAGATAAAATTTTCCGTCGCGCAAATTTTTCGTAGTATAATATCGAAAGACGAAAGAAAACCGAGAATGACATAGAAATATGGATAAGAAAGTGGGATGAGAGAGCAAAAGTAAATAAAAGAGCGTCGTTCGCGCTCGTGCCTCGTATTGAAGAACTACAATATATAAGAAAGTTTTCACCCGGGAAATAGCAACAAGCTAAATATAATCACACGAGAGCGTCTACGGTAACGGTAGGTATCTTTAGATTCTTTTCAATTTCTCGCCGTCAAAACAGCAGCAGATTTTTTTGATATATACTTTTACCCATTCACACTCTCTTTCAGTTAAATAAGATATTTAACGGATAATGGATAATATCCTTGAAGTTCAGCGAATAACGTTTAATTGTCACCAAAACGAAGTGCGTCGTTATTCGGCATGCGACACGAAAAAAACCATAAAGCGCAAGCTTTTCTTTGCGCGCTGACCTCAGATGTCGAAGAAAACCAAGAGAGCAGCGGTCATACACGTCGGTCACGCACCGTTTAAAAATCGAATCTTCCTTATTTTATGACCTCATAAAAGTGTCGCCGTAAGCTGTCGAGAAAGTCCGCGTACGATCGTTGGTTATATAGAGCTATCGCATTAAAGTTTTTCCTTCGAATCGGCGAGCCAAAGGAACGGGTGATAGTTTCTCATTCATTTCATTAATAATGTCCTATTAATCATAATGTTCTTCGCAAAACTAATGATTAATAATAAGCTCAACGTGCCAAACAATAGGACTGAATATAGCGAGTGAAGTAATTCGCAAATAAAAACCAAAATTGCGTACGCAAAGATAATGGAAATTTTCGTTTTCAATTAATCTATATACAGTAAAATGAAATTTGACGATATTATAGATATATTATTATTTTTGCGAACAAAAAAAAAACCGAATGAAATGACGTGACACACACGCGTCATCATATATAGTATGTATAGGCAGAGTCCGAACAAGCGAAATTTATGATTTATTTGCCGAGGCATAAAGCTGCAGAAATCAATTTCATTCCTCTGAACGAATAGAGGAGAAAGCGAAAGGTCTCGCCATTTTCCCCCCGCATAACACACTCGTCACTGTCAAAATATTATCGTTCGCGACGCGTTGCGTGGAAAATACTCGCAACGCGTTTTCATCGCCGGGCGCAGCATATTGTATAGACTCACATCGCCCACCGCATCTACCTTATTTGAAGTAAACTTTTTTTTTTGGCAATAGGTCAGTCTATTTTCCTCAATTTATGGGAAAACCTCTTCGATCGTTGACCCTTTGTAGTATCAATACTGCATATAGTAAGCAACCGCACATTTAAACTTAAAGGGCATTGTAAACTTTCGAACCCTATAGCGGAGCATAAAGTGAGGATAATAATACCCCTTACAGCATTGGGCCGCTGTATTTTTCAATTGTTCTATAATAAATTACAACATTTGTAAAATATTCTCGGAGAATTCACGGATTTATTCGAATTTTTTCCACCAAAATATGGTTTTTTCAAAGGGGCTAATCGAAGAAATAGTAGATATACAGTCATTCGGAGGATTAAACAAATTTTTTTTTCATTATTCTTTCGCACCGAGATACGGTCAACTATATGTTTCTTGAAGTCTCTCGTAAACTCGAAGAAAACGAGGTGTGGAATAGAGAAAGAAATGAAGCGAAGACGTCTCTCGTGGGAGAACTTAACGATCGAAGTCTGCAGGGCGCCAAGTTCGCGCCATCGCGCTCTCGACAATTCGAGTCTAACCGTTGGTAATTAATAACGCGCCCTATAATCCAGAAGCTTTTAAAGTGAAACTGGACTTACACGTCCCCAAAGTCTGCATCAGCGACATTCCCCGTGTGTCTCGTCAAATCCGGTATTTTTTTTCGTACTCTTGCATTACATCAAATATGCTACGAGACTATGTGAACTGAATTCTCAGGCGTGGAAAAACGGGACGAAGTCGAAGCAAATGGAATCAAAGGCTTTTGGAATAGAAATGAAAAAACAGAGAAAAAGGGAGTAATGGAAGAGCATTAGCAGAGCGTATTGCCAGTAACGATGCCAGTAATGTATAAATACAGATACAGTGAGTCTACGATGGCTAAACGAAACGATGAATCAGTCGATGTTATTGATTCAAAAGTCTGTCTTTTACATGAAATACGTGACTTAAGAGCTCTCTGAAGCAATTTTCCTATTCCTTCGTTTTCTCTCTTTCAGTCCGGCGTCGGGTTACGTGTGCTCTTGAAATTCAATGACGAAGTATCGACATTTGTCACTTAAATGTAACTCAATCGATTACAGATATTTATATAAGACGATTTCGCGGAAAATTTCGTAAAAATAGTTTTATCTTTAACTGGAAAAGTTCTCAAATCGTACAATCGTCGCGAGATAGGTGCGAGAGAACTGTCGCGCGAGAAGCTTAACGGCAGTCGTTGTGGGACAGTGGGACGAACTACGCTGCAACACAGTCTATCCCGGCGTTGGCAAGAAATAATTTCATAAGCCCGATAAATCGATTGAGTCTCTCTCGTTCAACCGACTACGTCGTAACTCTGTGCCCCTGACCGTGGTGGATGTCTATTAAACGAATTTTCAATACCGGACGTTGTTAGTAGGGTGACGAAGCCACGGTTGCCGCGACGAATCTCCGCTTTCCCCACTATTCGATATTCATACAGACGGACCGGGTACATTCTACGGTTCCTCGTTTCGCAGTCGTTATTAATTCCCATACTGCATTAAGGGACAGTAGGCAAATCGAATACTTAAAAAAAAAATTGTAACGCTTTTCTTTCGTCCTCTTCGTTATCGTCGACGAATTATTATGCAATACTTCCAATCAAAAATAATAACTGCAGATCCATCGCAGTTTAAATCAATAAAAAAAACAATGAATTTGTGAAATAATGTTGTACTGAAAAAAAATTATGACTCCGAAGAACTAATAGTTATAGCGAGAGGCGCGCGATACATTTTTTAAGAAAACATCGATTGCACAAATTTGCTAGTAATTCTTTGAATTAACTGTTAGATATCCTAACTTATATTTTTTCAGTGAGTAAAATAAATGATGAAACAAGAAAATCGTTTTATAAAAACCGGTTTAAGTTTAACTTTCGCGAAAATAAAAAATCGTAACAAAATCGCGCAGAGTTCGCAGAACCGATACAAAAAAAGATCATTGTATTTCGAAACGTTCGATATCTATCCGCTCGACGCCTTTTACCCCAATCGTTATCTCCAATTAACGCTATTGCCTTCTAACTTCTAATGGTAAAAAAAAATTATACATACTTCGAATAACAGTGGTTGCGATAGCGTGAGCAAAATACCTGCGTCGAGAGTGGAGCTTTTCCGCCTTTCTGTTCTCCATTCTCACAGAGTCCAACCTTCCGACGTGGTCACACGGTCTGCGTGGATGCGATTTTGCACGTACCCTCACCGCGATACCAATGAACTCTCGCAGATATGCATTGCACGCGTTCCACAGTACTTACTTCGAGGATAGTATCTATTTGTTCCGAGTACGTTACGCTTATGGGGGGGTCATTCGTACGAATAGCTGCTCGGCGAGTTTTCATCGCTATAGGTACGCCGCACAGTCCATTAACATCCTCTTGTCTCTTTTCATCCCTTATATTTTCCTATACCATTCTCTCTGAGATGCCAACTAGTGTACAGTTTGCTCCATTTTGCTCTGTTAGTAGCTCGTTCCCTGCCTCGCAGTTCACCACTTCGCCTCCGATATTATTAAAATGGGCTGTAACGTAATTTGCATGGCGACAACAGCACAAGTCGTCGGTGGTAAACGTAAAAAAGAGAAGATATAAAAAGAAAAAACAGGAAAGGGGTGACGCGAGAAACGGTGATATAACCGACGATCCTCGACGATATGTATGACTGGACTATATTGCACAATGCTGTGCTTTACGCACTATATTAACGCCTATGTAGTACTATGCCCGAAGTTTAAATGGAAGAGGGCTGCCAACGGACGAATGTAGGGACGAAGAAACGACCGTAGGCTGTAGGTATATTATACAAGGAAAAAAAATGAAATTGAGGGAAAAAAAGGGCGAAAAAAAAAATTGGAATTCGTGATTATGCGGATAGCTTGGTAAGTATTGTAGGGGTTTACCAAAAATACTATCTATCTGCATAATATCGGAGTACATGCATATCCACGTAGAAAAACGCTAGCGGCTGTCGACGGGGGAATCTTGCGGATCACCCCTCGCGTGATCTGTGACCCCATTTCATTCTTAATTCGTGGAGTGCGTGCGTTAACGACTACTCATGGTGCATATGAGCTTT
This sequence comes from Buathra laborator, assembly GCA_934046635.1. NCBI lineage: Eukaryota > Metazoa > Arthropoda > Insecta > Hymenoptera > Ichneumonidae > Buathra > Buathra laborator. Next base: position 19,712,291 of record OW203892.1, read on the forward strand.
AGTCGTAGGGGTAGTCGGTAAAAAGTATCGTGTAAGATAGGGCTATGCGATTTTACTAAAGATTGCAATAAATAGCAATAAAGGTACAGCGGACTTTACTTGCGAAAGTGCCGACAGCAATGAAAAATGTTCTCTGATCATCCGAACGAGTGTAGCGGAAACAATGACAACTTTTTTGGTCGTGAAAAAAAGACGAATAAATAAACGATTCCGATAATTTAGAGAATAATCGCGTGTACGTTAAAGATTCGTTGTTTGATATTCAAAGATTCTTTCGAATGTTTTAAATTTCTTTTGAATTTTTGCAATCCAATGCCAGATACTTATTCGTATTTCACGTATCGTACTTTGCTCTCTAATATGATGTGGAGATCTTATGCGCACTTTGGCCGCATTTTTCACGAATAACTGAAGCGGAACGCACTCTTTTCAGCTCATAAACTGTGCGACCGTTTCGTCTCTTATGTCGAATTCTTCGGTAAGCAAATAACTTGTAAGCTTTCGGCGCGTATGGGAAATTGCTTGGAGTTTTTTTTTCGGCACAAAAAATGATAAAAAACTCAAAAATAAGAACAACCGTTGGGTCGAAACCGGAAGTGGATAAACACCAAATGCGAATGTGAATTCGAAGAAACATACAAATTTGGAATAAAAAAAAGCCAGATCTGAACTTACAATCGGTGTTTGCCAATCCTTGATAGTAAAGAGAAGAGTAAATCAACGAAAATCGGAGAACGAGGAACTCGATACTGAAACTGCGCAACAGAAAATCGCTCGGGGGTATAGAACTCGAAATCTTTGAAACTTTCAAAATTTTCAATCGTTACACTGTTTCATCTGTCTGTTTTGCTCTATATACGAGAAAGTAAGGACGGAAATATGGAGTGCTATGGAACGAGAAAGAAATAGGAATATCTTAGAGAGTAAGCGAGCGACGTGATAATTGAAAAATAATAGTGATATAGTTGACTTTCGCTTCCATCTTGAATGAACGAAAGACGAGAATACGGGACCACGGGGATCTCGGCGCTCCGAAAGCATCTCGCACGTTTTTGCGAACAGGGAGACGGGGGAAAGCGTGCCGAGTTACTCGTGGGCTTCTAAGGTTCTAGTAGTACTATCACACGCGGGGAGGAGGAGTATAGTATCGAGAGAAAAGATAAGAACATTTTTCGAGGGAGAAAAGTAAGCATCGATGTATTCTCCGAGAATATCGCAAAAGTCAAGAGAGAACTGCTGGATGTGGATACATTTCGGCGTCGCAGTGGCCACGAAATCGTTGACTGCATATACAGGAAATGTTTTTCTTGCTAGTCGATGACATCGAATGTAAAAACGAACGATATTGTTAATTATTATTTGATGAAACAAATGCGTCATTTTAACCGAAATTCGTTGCGTTTGCTGCGGAAATTGTATATCTATATATATCGAAGGCACGCGTTCGAACGCGAGATTTCTCGTCTAGAGACACACCTCCAGCTTTGCTCAATGTAAATTTTCAACGATTCTCTCGCGCATTCGCTCGAATTGTTTAGTGAAATCAACTCCCCCTCCTCCTATATATAGGTGTTCATATATAGGTGAACACCTTTAAATTTCAAATTTTCAATTACTTCAACTACTTTTTACCAGCAGCCAGACATACGGATGCTGAATGAAATATTTACCATTGTTTCGTCCTTTTTTTTCAATGCATAACTATTTTTGTCGGATGAAAGATCGATCGCGCCGTATCTAACTTTTTTTTTTAAACGTTACGAATGTTTAGATTAATTTAGGGATATATGTTGACGACTCCGTGTTCAGTGATAAAAAATGCATGAAAATAGGTGGACCAGTTTTGTTTTTTTTTCGAATTCTTTAAATTTTACATAAGGATTGCAAGGGTACTTTTCACCTACATTTTTTGCGCTTTTCATAGCCGTGAAACGGTTAGAAAAATGTTTTCAAATTTCATCGCCCACTCGGTTGTGTATCTTTTTTCCGCGAAACACGACATACACCTCGGTATTACCGAGATTTCATCGGAATGCAAAAATATCGTTATTTGAAAAAAATGAAAATCGAAAAATTCGTGAAATTTTTCGAATAATGTTTCTTTGTCACTTGTCGTCGTTTTTAACGAGAAATCTGTCACTTGTTTTAATTCCCTCTTAACATATATAAAAAAAATGACGCCGAAAGTGAAAAAAATATATGTTTTTTATCGTTTACCTTAAAAAAAAGTTTTGTATCGCGCTGATATAAACCGCTGCAACCATCGCTTTGGAAGATTTAACTTAATGGATTAATGACTATAACTTTGATTCCGTACCAATGATAACAGTTTGATAAAAAAAAAACTTTAAATCGAATAGTCGGAATGACAAATGAAAAAAAAAACGTAGGTAAATGCAACGAACAGAGACGCAAGTGTCAAGAGGCACCTGTGGCTGCTGGGATGCGTGTTGACCATCGGCATCGAGACTCGACTTCGGAGTTACTCGAGAGTCATAGGGGTTGCGAGGGGGTGGATGCCGCGGATGACTCTCGTTGGGATTGAAGCGTGGGGCACGGGGTGGTCTGATTGGACGAGGGTGGGCGTTGTTGGAGGGAGTTACTGGAGCCCGCGAGTCGTGAAGTCGCGGGCTTATATAAAAGCATTCGCGGGTCCGAGTTCTCTCACATCAACCCTCGTCCTTCGTCCGAGAGCTACGACACACCATCGAAAGTTATCCACTTCACATCGCTGTTAGGGTAAGTCTTGATTCTCGTAATTACAAACTTATTTGCGTTTCGATTTAATCACATTTATTAACTGTACATTTTTCAAAACCATTTTAACATTTTTTTTTTCGAGAGCAATGGGGTGTTTTTGTTATATCGCGACGTTATAAGTTTTGTGCACGAAAAGGTTGAGAAAACTTCGTCCGTTGTAAAGTTAAACTTGTTACGGATAGATCGATTTCCGCGTTCGGTCGAGCGGAAGTATCGCTTTTTAACGAGGAAACGATATCATAAAGTTCGCCAACTTCATATTACAATAAACGAAGATCGTTATCAAGTTGTGAGATACATTTGATGAATAAAAAAACGGGATGAAAAATTCGCGCGCAATGGTGACACGTGTACGTCCTACGGATCTTGTTGCGTCGGTCGTGCGGAAACGAATATCGAAATTCAAAACGTTTAGAGTGTAAAGATTAAAAAAAAAATTTGCCGATTCATCAACTGTTTCGCACGCTGACAAAGCACGTTTAATCAGTTTCGAGGGTTCGCTACATCGCACACAATTTTTTACGGTCGAATATTAGAAGAAATATTAGAAAATTTGCAATAAAATGAGAAACTATTGACGCATCGGACGCTCCTCCCGCACGCGTTGCTCTTCTTATCGAAAATCGTTATGTCGTAATCGCGCAATAACCGCGAGAGAACGCTTTTCCCAAAGGCGACAAATGAAATTACACGGTGTTGGACTTATTCGCTGCGGCATTGTCGGATTAATGGATTGTTCGAAAAATTGATTTGACAGCGACGCGAGAATCGCCGAATTGAAGCGCGCCGGGGATAAACGGAAATGAATACGCGCACACTGTATCGCGACGGTACACACAGGTTTTTTGTCGGCTTCGAACGTTTATAGAGATAAAACCAATGAAATTTCATTTGATGAATATTATCAGAACAGTTCATTTATGATCTATTGCACTATTAGTTTCGGCGTGAAAACAAAAAAATTTTCTTTTTTTTTAATTTGCAATATTTCTCATTCGAGACGTTTGTGTCATCAGTGATTTATTAAAACCCCAACAAACGCCGAATTAAATACAAAAATATGAATTTCGTCGCGTACATTGTTTTCCACTTACATAGCCCTTAAAATATACTTGTTACTGACGATTATTAGATTAACCCGTTGAACGCATAAAGCGGAAACCGTTAATGATATTTACTCAGCAATGCAGGATTGATCGTATTTGTTCGAAAGCTCGTTTAGTGGTATCGATGACCTTTTCGATGACCGCGATACATCGTCCCGGGCGTATGGCACCGAACACCTCTGTGCGAAACGATACTCAAAGGGCAACCTACCGCGAACTCCAAATTCATTATCACCAAACGACATGACTTTCTATATGCAAGCAATACATAACATCGCGCGTACATCCACTCTTTAACGATGCAATTCAATCAATTATAATATCAGCCGTATACCAATAATTACAATCAGACGTTCATAATTATCGTACACCGACGTTAAAATCTGATAAGCCGACATAATTATTATTGTTGTAGTATAATAACTAAAAATCATTCACCATAAAATAATTACTCGATGTCGTCATTCGAGTTTCGCGAGGAATAATTTTACGAAGATTTTTTTTTTCAAAAAAATTACCTACAAACGTCTTATACGAAAATAAAGTATATGCAAAAAATATAATAATTTATATAATTATATAATTTGTTATATATTTGGTGAGAAGAATTTCCGGAATATACCATTATTCGGCAAAAATACATTGGATATATCACATATATATTTTGCAATATCCTTTTTTCCGTGTATAGTGTACGTTAAATAAATGTCAAGGATTGTTGAAATTTGGGATCGAGTGTTCGTATATCGATGATTCCTTTTTCCTTGCTGTTTGCGATGTCGTTCCGGCGTTCTATATCGAGAAGCTATTCAAAAGTTTCAGATCGAAATTGTCTCCGATCCCATTGGAACGTATAAAGATCGTGGTAAACAGGTGTAGAATAGCGCGTGGGCGACCAGTCTGTGATAGCATTTCAACAAGTTAGCAACCCGTACCGATGCGATTGTCATGTTCGTACACATCAGCGGTTCGAAGGTAAAATGTTTCATCGTTAAGCGACAACCGGTTAGCTACCACAGTCATCGACGTAACAGTATTATTTCAAAGTTCGTCGGGAAATGGGAGGGTTTTCTCGTATAACCATCAAAACCAGGAAACTTGCTTCGATCGAAACATCTTGGACAAAGTTCCCTCATCACGTGTCGTCGTGTGTGTGATACTCGCAGTGAAGAAGCCACGCGCAACCCATCGCGTCCCATCATGGCAATGCAATCATAAGCGTTCCAACAAACTTTCCGACCTTTCGCATCTTCCGTATACGACGTACAATACCCATTGGTAGGGGAAGATTTTTTTCTCGGGAAAGCAATACTACGAAAGTGTTGTTGCAGTTTCGACAGACAGAGAACAAGAGAGGAAAATAAATAGAAATCTTCAAGAAACGCTCAAGGGGATACGGATACAATTCACGCAAGTCTCGTGTTGTCTCGCCTCGAAAAGAATGAATCCCGCATCCAATATCCGTGTTTCTCACCACTTTCTCGTATGTCTATCTTGAGATCAAGTCCCGCATTGCATTTCTCTACGATCAATCATCGGACTAAAGAAAAAAGGCACTCAACACCTAAGGCGTATCATTTATCAAGATCGCTGTCGATTGGGATAACCCTTTAATGATCACAGAGTTAAACTGAGTTTCATTACGCGCTAATTGCTTCAATCTTTTCCAGTATTAACTTTATGCCACAAGGAAAGTCTATGCAAAGGCGAAGTGGAATATCGATGGGAATGATTATTGTATAAATACCGCACAATTATTTTTTAAGCTGAAAGATTTTTTTTGCCGATCTTCAAGAGATAAGGAAAACCGGGCGAGTTGAAACGCGTAATGAACGAATCGGATATTAACACGACGAATTTGATACTATATGAAATGAGAGTGGGTATTACGGCAAACGATTCCTTAGCCACCCTCACTGCGTAAAATTTTCGATTTTTTAAAGATTTAGCTACAAATTTGTACAATTGGATACCTATTTTTGCTATAACTCGCAAGTTTATGTGATTGAAGGTCTTGTCTATTTTACAGTCATCAAATCGAATCACAAGTTCTTTTATGTTAGATTCGCAATCACTGTGCATCCAGAAGCTAAGAACCCTTGTGAAACGCCCCGACTTCCGATTCTTAAGATTATGCAACGTGTTGAACACGCAGAGAGACAGAAACGAGGATAGAGAGACTTGAGCTCGAAGTTGTCGCGATCAACTGGTGGCATCGTAAATGCTGGCGAACCCCTCGGAGTCCGGGCGGTACGCCACAGAGGGTTCACAACTCTTCGTGGTTGTTGTCGAGGGCGCATATAGCATTATCGCGACTTCGACTCTTGGTACGCTTTCTCGAGGGTGCATTATCGCGATCGCGTGATATATAGGGCGCGGTTTCTAAACGTTTTAACACAAGTTTAACTTCAGTCGATAATTCGGCATTTAAGTTTAAAAGTTTTAGACCGACAAGGGCTTAATTATTTCGACATAAAATGCCGATAAGAACCGGTATTTTATGGGGGGGTTGACATTTCGGCGACCGAAACGTGTGATTCGAATCACGAATTTTGCCGCTGGATCCCATGTCAACGAAATAAAATATATCAACCCCAACTCGTAAATTCGAGTTACGACACATTCATTCGTGTTTTTTTTCCCTTTACGTATCATATCCGCACGATACGAAACGAGAGACTAGAGATCTTCCAGCCGCACGTTTCACGCGTATACTTTACCACCGGCCGAATAGACTACGAAACACTGTAGGCTGAGGCTCGTTGGCAAGCCAACACGTACCATGCATCGTAAAGAATGAAACGTGGGTAACTTATGGGTCTTTATGAAATTAGAAAAGGAATTCGTGGTCTCCATGGGATAAGGGGGTACCTAATAGATAGCCCGATATATCGAATTGCCGGGGGAAAAACTAAAGATATTTACACAGCCTCAACCCCCATAACCCTTTATGTACTCAGAGCAGTCTGCTAGTCAGTGATATTGAAACTATTGAATGAACAACACAATGATATAGAAAATCGTGAATTTTTTTTTTTTTACATACATCGATATTTTTTAGTTTTTTTTTTTTTTTCTTTTAGAATAGCTTCGGACAGAGTCGGTTTTTCTTTCGGCATCATAAAAAAAATGTAATTGCTCACTATCGTAAGTTCGGACATTTTTCCCTCTTTCGCACTTTTGGTCTCATGTAAGATAACTTTTTTAAAACTTTACAATTATTGTGTCCTGCTCTTCGGGCGCTCAAGTGCTTATACGCCGTATATCCGAGTGCAGTAAACCGAAATAGTCTTTCTCCTCCGATAGAGCACAAGGGAACTACCTATAGTCGAGATCGTTTCGCGAGCACGAAGCGACAGCACTTGAGATTTTGCAAGATTTTAAGTGCAACTCGTATCTTCCGACTCTATGTTGGGTCATAAATTGGTTTAGATAGAGGCGAGTTAGAAAACGGTTGGGATAACGAGAGAGCTTTTGCCGTCGAGAACAATTTTACTCTTTCCCTATCCATCGGACATGGGGAACGATAGAGAGAACCCACAGCTGCCCCGGGGAAAATACAAAAGTTGGCGTAATTTTCACCCGCGGAATAACGATAAATTTTCGAGTACTTGGTTACTATAATAAAGGTAAAACTCGTACTCGTTTAGAAAATTTTCTCCACTTCTCTTCAACAACTATGTTTTTCTTTTTCTCACCTCGCTGTTTAATATAATTTTATCGAAGCTACGGGACCACTCTTGAGAATCTCGCGTGCACGGCACACTCGTTTATGCATACACTTTATGCGCGGCACCAGTCGGTGAGAATAACTCCGAGGTATAAAAAAAAAAAAAAATAAAAAACATTCAATATCGTATAAAAATGATAATACGCGTCTATCGATATTTCCGACACATGACACGATCGTTTTATGTGCAATGTCATATTTCACGCTACTTCGAGCCCAAACATTATATACCGCGATAACTTTCAGCACACGCATGTCACGTGCAGACATCGCACTTTGAATCTGTTTGTTTAGTTCGATTATTCGATGGTTTCTCAATTTTTCACGAGTATTTTCATAACAACCCTACATACGCGAGCGATAGAAGCTCGGTGTAGCGTTCCATTATCCTTTTTCCATGCGGAAACTCGAACGAGAAACCCCCAAACGGCGTTTTACGCATACGCTGCAACCCCTCGATCGTTAAACGTTATCGAATTACTGGCGGGTCGTCGTGAAAGGCAAAAAAGAAGAAGTTTACACATTGGGTTAAAGTAATGGAAACTTTAGAAAACCGTTGTTTAGATTCGATCAGTCTTCCTTTGAAAAACAAAAAAACCTCGCAATAGCTATTCTTGTGGCGGGTAAAATAAATAAAAAAATTGAGCAAAATTCGTGAATATGGGTCATATTTTTTGTATGGGTTTTTGATAACAAATCGCGTTTCCGTATCCCCCATTTTTATTCTCAATATATGGTGCTATATTTATCAACACGACCGGAAGTAACGAATTTCGAAAAATGTGAAAAAAGAAAATTGTTTTACGATAATCGATTAAAGTTCAGTATAAAAAAAAAATTATTTTTCGATTGCAATAAAAGAAAGCAAAAGCAGACACGCCTGCGGTAGATTCGTGAATGAATTAACGTGGATCGTGAAAGCCATAGATCATTATTATCACTTCGACAAGTGACCGGCCCCTTTGCAGCGAGTTGGACGCTGGCTGCACCCCCTTTGGTCGTACGTTCGAGCGGAACAAAAATATCGATAGGCGATTATATGGGTATTCCTGCACGGGATGCTTGTCGGTTTGCCCGTAAATCTCTTCGGCGCTTGCGCCCATTTCCAGAGAAAATTCATTTTCATACACACCGGACCGCTGCATGAGAGTTATACATGCAGTCTACGATGTACCAGGCTGTACGGTACCTCGGGCCTCTATACATATCTCTCGTTAAAGGTACACGTTGGAAAAGCCATTATACATGCGAGAAAAAGAGAACAACAAAGCGGAACGGCGAAAAGGAAGCTGGAGTACATCAACGAGAGAAGCAAACCAGTAGAGGAAAGTTTATCGGAGCTTTGCCGCAACGAGCAACTTTCCCTCGGAATTTTCCTCGTTGGAGGTTTTCTCTTGCGCATGGAAAGTATCTGCTCAATCGAATCATCCCGGTCGCACAATTTTTAACCACTTAACCACTCGTTCGGAGTGCAGAAAAAAATATTGCGAAATAATTCGTTATGCAATATTTAATAAATGTTTATTTTCTTCATTTTCAATTCTATGATAACGCGATTATTAAATATAAAAAAAAAAAAATGTTATCGATATAAATAACTGAAACGATTATTCACCGATGGCAATACATATAGAAAATATAATAATAATAATACTTTGGAGCATAATCATATAATAATAACAGTATCATTTTTTATAATGATTTCGTTAATTTTGAATGTCGACTAATATTCAAATTTCTCATTATTCGGTTGGAATGCTGACGTGGGGTGTTAGATGTGTCAAATCGATACTGATTTATTAATCCCTTCGATGAAAACTGATTGGAGGACATGGATCGTGTTCATAAATCAATATTAATCAGGGATGTCATTAGTTCCGTTATAATTGAGCCGTAACGCCGGTAATGCGTTGACTCCCCTCGACCGTACAGGCGTTTAGCTATCTCATACGACACTATATTCAACAGGACACACGTGTAATACACAAATTCCTGTTGCTGTTTACCTCCACCATATCTTGCAGTCGAGGTGCTTCCGTTTGAACACTATACCACTCCGAAGTTTCCATCCAACAGAGATAATCTATATATGTAACAGTATATTCCCATATTCGAAAATGCCTGAGTTGTGGAATCAAATTGAAAAGCTATTACGCGAAGCCCGTGAGCTTACATACCGGTAGGATGCGGTATCCGGCGTGTATACAAATTCTGCATAAATTAAATTTTCGACTTCGCTCGAGGTACGCAGTATACGAAGCGATCTCGAGAATCCACTAACGGTTGAAATTATCCTGAATTTATCGGACAGCTGACTCACTGAGTGCAATTCAGTATTAGAATTTGTCGAAAAAAAAAAAATAAAAAAATAGATCGTGCCTCAGGGTATCCGTTGTGTAACAGGGGATGACGAATTCGTCAACAACAGAAGCACTCCCCGAGGAAAAATAGGCAAACCGGAAGTACATCATGAATCTAAATGTCGAGCACACGTTGCCCGGCAGACATGAGAAATATCTGAGAATAAGGGAGGGGTGAAAAGATGCGACGAGAAAAGTTTATCTTCTTCTCAGGGGCGGAATAAAGAAGATACAGTCGAACGGGAGTCAACGAGGCGAGATAGAAATTGACTAATGTTAGATGCAAAATATCTTTTAAAAAACTTTCGCGGAAACTCTGTAGGCACGATAAAAAAATGATGTACTTGAACGAGAGAAGTTCATTATCGCGACTAAAATAAAATTGGTTTTTATTTCTTTTAATTTGAAAGTTTACCTACTTCAGACCCGCGTAATCGGCGCAAAACGCGAAAACGACGGATTCGTGACTTGGGGTGAGTTACGAAGATGCTGTCTTATGTGGATAAATGAGACGAGATAAAATGAAGTAATCGTAGATGCAACTAATTAATATATCTTTAAAAATAGTCCATTCAAACTCTCCGGAAACCATGGTATATATTGGATTTTTAACGAAGTTTTTTATCTCACGATGCAGTCGTAAAATTGCTCACGTCTTTATGATTTTCGCAAACGTTCCTGAACTCTGAATATCTGCTATAATTTGACGAATCACGGATGAAATGAAAAAAGAAAAAGGAGTCAACTTTTGGATAAAATTCCCACGAGTTAGGTACACGAATCGTCGTGCTCTCCAATTCCCCAAACGAATCAAGAGAGTCGAAGCTGAGTGAATGCAGCAGGGGATGCCGAGTGTAGTTTATCGAGGGTTGGTGCATCCCGCATCACCTCAGCTTTCCTAACCCCGGCTTCCGGTGAAAACGCGCGACCGCGTGGGACGGCTCGCTTGGAAATTCCTTAGCAAATAATGTAATCATCTGGAATCCAAGGGTAATCAGGGCAAAGGTGGAGCAATTAAGCTGTTCGATCGGTTCCCGCTGATAACGTTTGAAGCCACGAGAGCTTCGAGCTTCAGATCCCCCGCGCACACTGGTAGAATAACCGAAGGGACGGGAAGCCACGAGCGAGCGAGAGGGACACTAAAGTTCGAGGCTCCGGAGTTGAGAGAAAATCCACGCGAAGCACCATATAGATAAACCCCTAACGCCGTCAGGATAAAGAGTTTATTCGCCAAAGCAGCTTCTACGATGAACAATCAATCTTCATTTAAGCTCATTGCTGAACCGCGCTTTCTGACTTTTTCAAACATTTATTCTTTGCATACATTTCGATCGATCTTTATCTTTTAGCTTCGTCAGTCATAATGGGAATTTGAAACTTTTCTTCGCGATGTGTTTGAAAGCTGTAGAGATACGATGAATTTCGAAGTTATCCGTATAATCGATTATTCGAGTTAATTGATGCACTTGGTATTGCAACGGTCCAGAATCGCATCGAATAATTGAGTTGGCGAGATGACGACAATTTTTTTTTATCGGTTATTCAGATCGATAGTAGTTACTTAGTATAACTTGGTTTATCGGTACACTTTATGTCTTCCGGTATTTACCAAAGAGCAAATTGATTAATCCAATAGTAACAAAAATAAAATTACAAAATGCTCCAAGTCACCACGTTTTCGTCTGCATAAATTCTACTTAATAGTCTGAAGAAACAGCTGGCTGTTCGCACGATGTTTGCTATTTTCTTAACAGAGGTCCCCTATTTTCTTCGCATGCCTTCGACTAAGTTCCCGTGTTAGTACTTTCCGACGCATTTGGACTGCCGTTACGTGAACCAATGCTTTTTTTCTATCGCTCGATCTGTTATTTCGTCGAAGTAACGAGAGCACGCGTTTTATATCCTACAACAACAACGTATTGCAAAAATCCCATCTCGACGAAACATCTCCCGTGTGTATCGTCGACACGAAGAGAGAAAAAAAAGGACACACATAACTGCCTATATAGACCAGAGACTATAATCGAAGACGCGTAAATCTCCCTTCACCCCCTTTTCATCTCTTGCGCCGATTTGCTCGATATATAATTGCCAGCGGGTATCTCGATGTTATACAGAGAAACTATTTTCACTGTGCAGCCGTGAGAGCTTTTGCCTCTACAACTCGGAGCAATATCGTTCACTTTTTTTTCCACCCCCTGCGTATCGAATGAGATAGTCGCTGGGAATGGGAGGACCAGGAGTTCTCGATACAGAGGGAATACGGTTCAAATGGCAAAGCGGGTCAGCTTTAGTGCCATTACGGGCGAATCGTATTCGTTCTCGGTATGTTGGTAAAGGAGATGAACACGAAAATGTAGGAAAAAAGTTACGAATACGATGTTGCAGACAAACGAATGAGCGCAATCGTTTATCATCGATGCCTTCTTCTATTTTTTGTTCTCGGATTTTTTAATTTTTTTTCCCACTCGGCAATCGACAAGACTTAGGTACATTTTGTTTATACTTAAAAGTTATCCGCATTTCTCAATAAAATATAATCTTTGTTCGATGTGAAAAAAATAGTTTTCTGCAACCGCTCACTAATAATTTTTCGATTATTGAGAGTCGTCACTCGCGATCTTATTTTGTTATTTGCAAGAAATCGATCTGTTCCCTATCATTTTTCTTCTTTTATTTATGTTTTTTTTTTTTTTTCACGGCCACACGGGGCTTTAAATGTACGAATTACCTGACGAATCTTTGATAAAATCGCACAAAGTAGCAACACGTTGCTGCGTGGGTGAGTTAGGGTCGAGGAGGCGGGCATCAAAGAGATCTTCGTCTTTTCTCCGCGAGCACAAGAAAAGTCTATACGGCTGTATCACATCCGCGGTTCCATTCTCACTCGCAGCACCTGACGGTTTTCTCAAACGATCCTTTCGTCAATGACGCGCGAAGAATGTTAGCGTCCTCCGAAACTACGCGCAACAATGGCAACAATGATGACAACGGACGAGAATGGATACAGGCAACGTTTGAGGGGGATGTAGGCGAACAAGTATGAACGAAGAAACTTCCGTGCGCGGCAGGGTTTTCCTAAAACTCAAAGTGGCCCGCGGGTTTTGCTCACGAGACTTTAGAAATTCCTTCCTCTACGCTGCGACAATTTGAACGACGCTGCGAGCGAAGAATACGACGGGAAACGTTTAGGGGTGCAGTACAACGATGCAGCACAATGTTTCTCATTCCATACTTCTTTACTCGATAGACCGCGAGATATTTTTTGTCGTTCATTCGCGATCGCAAGAAACCCTAAGTAATTTTCACCCGACAATATACTGGGCACCAGAAATACCTTATCGAGTTTAAACACCGAAAAAACGGGGATACTTTCCTTCAGTGCTATTTTTTTCAATAAAAAATCAAACTTAAATTTTTATCATTCATTCGACTAATTCTTTTCATGCGGATTTTATTTACCGAAATCAACCAGCAATAACTTTTCCTTCTATCAACTTTTAACATTACATTTTGGGTATAAAAACGTTATTAAAAAACATCAATTCTTTGATGTGAAATAATAATTGAATAGTTTGTGTGTTGTTAAGATTTATTGGGAATAATTTAGTCTTGTTTACCGTTAATATAACATCAAAAATGATTTTTTATGAAAAAAATTGACCGCTGTATATAAATCAATTAGTTTGGCATCACTGATCAAAAAAGTATATAAATAAAAAAAAAGTTCGAACGGTCTCGATCAACAGGTGCACATTGATCTGTGGAAAAAGTCGTCCAACCGCGCTATCATTATCCGTTGAAAGTTTCGAATTTCTCGGTGACTTTGAGAATGGTATTGAAGCCTTTCGAAGCGTAAAGACATTCACTGCTTCTCCCATTGGTTCGATTAGTGAGTCTGTAAGAGATAGGTACGTTGGTGTATTCGAGAGTTTCCCTGTGCGTAACACAATCGGCTGGAGTACAAATTCGTTGGCCTACGTGTGCGTACGCCAAGAGCCAACGGTACTCAATAAGCCGATCGACACTCCAAAAGTCCGGCCAGTGAGCTTTAACAGCCGAGTTTTCGATTAAGATAGAAATACTCGATAGACACGAGCCAAACACCCACACCATACACACATACAGCCACTGACTGTACTTTACTGATCGCCTATTGCCTCTCCAAGAAAGGTTTCGCCGTTTTGAAAGAACGGATTTTACGGCTACGTGCACCGACGCCTAAAATCCCCTTAACGCGCGCCGCAAAAAAAAACCTCAAATTTACTTTTTTCAACATTTTTTTTTTTTTTGCAATATGTCCCATCGACTATCTGTTGAAAACTGAATTGGAGGAAAAAAACGGGTTCTCGAAATTCTACACTACTCGAAACACCTCTCGAAATTCGAGATACTGTCGACTCTGCGTAGCTATGTTATTTTTTTTAACCACTACCACCACCTACACGAACCATTGATGTCCAAGATTGAAGGGTGAAAAAAAAAAAAAAAATTGCTTCGAGCCGTGTATTTATACGATAACGTAGCGTCACTACCGGAAGCTCCACTTTAATTCTCGGTAGTGTCTCTCATCGATTGGCTCTTTCGAGTTTCATATTTTTCACTTTGATTAATTCGACACTGTGCCACTGACGAAAAATACAAAAAGAAATTATTAAGGGTGTTTCCGGGGAAACTCGATAATTTTTATCGTGTTACAGCTGGCCGATCGCGTCTATCTTCCTCGTTAAACGTGAAATTCTCATTTTTCGATAAGCGAGCGCTCTCGGCTTTAGTTGAATAACTGCAATTTGCTACACATTTCCTTCTCATTAAAAACAAAAGATAAACGCCCATCACACAAATTTCGTAGAATATGAGTAAAAAAAAGAAATCCGATATTCATTCATTTTTCAGTCATAATTTACGGCATTTTGTACGGTGATTTTCAGGATAAAGAGAATAAGAGACAAGATGCACACGTTTTATCGCACGCTTGTGAGAGACTGTCGCGTAAATTCACTGAAGAAAAATCCACTTATCCATAGCAAACTTGCTTTCGCTATAAGCTCCAGTGAATTACCGTCCTGCTTCGACGTACAGCGTACACGGTTTATATACTATCTATACGTACACACTGCCCGCTCTCGCACTCGATCCATCTGTACTCCATTACGTATTTTAAATTGCTTGTCTCCTCGTTCACTTTTGCTCCAACTTATCGCCACATCCCATCATATATAATAATTGAAAAGAGATAAATTGGTATAGTTTTCACGCGCACATACTCGTCGAATCTCACGTCGAATAGTACAAGTGATACTATATCCGCTTGATTAATCGTGTGCACAATAAAACGTAAGAAAACCTTGCGGAGTTATAATGAAAGACGTGATGAATTTTCATCGCTGTAACGGGCGGTACAGACGTAGTAATATTCTTCCTCGCAGTTCCGCGTCTCACGTGTAAATGCGTATATTTGTAACCGTGCGGCTGGAGGGTAAGATCCGTGTGTATTTTCACCGTGAGTGAAGAGGTATGCCAAGTAGAATAGCGGGGATTAACTAATTAAAGCTCTTCGCTGTTTCTCGTCTATAAGAAGGATTAGTTGCTTCAATTTATTAACCTCTACGACCGAATAATCCAGCTATTTACATCGAAACGATATATCTCGTCTTGCAGCTCTCGCTTCCTTGATACATCGAGTCAATAAAATTGCAAAATATACTCCGCCGATTTTTCAAAATAATAAAAACAATGGGCGTCTCGTTTTTATATATTTTTGCATATTTTTATGAAATGTAAAAAAAAAAAAAATTATTTTAAAAATGCTGTGAACTTCAATACGGAAAATTTGTAAAAAAAAAAGGTAAATGCTAATATGATCAATTTTTTCAAACTTTAAAAAATTCCAGATATTTTAATTTCTATTCAAATTACGATTGATCGATACAATTTTATTCAATCGGTTAACCGTCAATTCACGTCTATGACCCGGCGGCACTGGTACCGCGAGAGTGCTGCAAACACACGTGCCACTCGCTATCGATTAATCGTGAGATGTCGAGTGATCCGTCATTTCTCATAATCCCCCACGAATCTCTGGTTCTCTTTTCTCACATTTTGAAATCCTCCACAGTTTTGCGAATTTCATACCGTTATCTCTTTTCGAATGAGAGATACGCGGTATGATCGAGAGCGATGGTGGCGCATAGGTACGTGCGTTACACACGTTCCCATAAGCCGTTCGATTCCTTCGGGAGATACGACGGGATTTCAACGTATACACGAGGGTTGTACCACGTGTACGAGAAAAATATCAAACATTTTCCATCCCCTACGATGCGAGAGGCCCCTATTGACCATCAAAACATCGTTAAACTGTCTCGAGTTTAATCGTTATTGACGGTCGAGTATTATATCGACGAGGCTTCACTCTCTATACCTATAACAAACGCTTATATCTCATATCTAATCCCTGCACTCTAAGTTTTATCGTTATTACTTTTTATATTCAATCTTCGGTGAGAAAAATCCTCTGGATAAATCACCATCATCGATCGCTTTAATATACGCGGTAAACGATTCCATTTTGTTTTTTTATTTCTCAGCACGTAATCCTCGAGTTTGTTCAATCAATTATTAATCAATTTCTCAAGATTATTACCTCCAAAGATGAGAAAACTTTGAAGCTCTGTTCCTTAAGTTTTGACGTCAAAATTAATTACTAGGATTAGCTGTAGAAAATTGAGAGCCAGAATTCGTAGTAATGCATATAGATAGATAGTCAAAAGTCAAGTTATCTCATCGATTCTTATATACACTCACAACGCTCTAATGATCTCAGGCCACCGATATTATACAGCAATTATCGCAATTTGTAAAATTCTCCGGAACTCTTTAGTCATTTATTTGAGCAGTTCGATCCTTTATAATCATAAAATACGTTCGGATAAAATTTAAAAAAATGAATGCACTAATGTCCTATCTGTTGACCGATAACGAGTAAAATTTGTGGCAAAGTGCCTCAAGCAGAAAAGTTCATGGCCGAGAGAAATGGAAAAGGAATGGTCCACTTGTCGAGGCCTATGCTGGTACTGATAGTGACGGCGAAGATGTTACGTAATTGAATTACGAAGGCTCAGAGGAGCCTCTCAGAAGCTCGGTTAAGCGTACCCGCGACTTGTCCAGTTCAGAATTTCTCTCTTCGCCCAAAGGACACACGCTATTTCGTCATGAAATCGTGTGGCCGCGTGCCAATTTACCGTCCCTTTTACTAGCGTTCCTTGTATCTCGTTCAAAGACACGACACTTCCTCTCGCACTCCGTGTCGCCTGGACCACTCGACTCTCACCTCTCTTGAGGACTATACTTTGCCGAACTTGTCGGTGACTTCAAGCAACGCGCGGCTAGGGGGCAAGAGACAGAGACCGTGTTGTCTTTACAGCTACGACAGAGTTATCCCTTCGGCTGTGTCGCCAGGGGACGAAATACTCGAACGGAACTGAGCGAAAAAGAACGGAAAAGTGGTTAACTCAACGTGTCCTATTCCATTTCGCAACCCACACGTTCGAACGTGGTTTCAACTTTTCGTTTCTCTCACATCTTCAATCACACCGAAGCTCGAAGCTTGTCGCGAAAATTGCGCTGAGATACCAACGAAAATGACAACAAAAAAAAAAGAAAAAATGCATCTCAAGACAAATGCACGGAACCGTGAAAAATCTCGGGGTTCATGTCACGCGTAATTTAAACCGGAAAGAAGCAAACTACCGGAAATAAAAATGAATCAGTGACGAATATTGCAACAAGTGTAATTTAAAGTTTTTTCTTTTATATTATTATTTTTAGGTCAGCAAAAATCGCGACATCGTTGGCCTTCGCAATACCGCTCCTTCGCGTTGTACAGTGAAATATACCGCGGTGTTTTATGTGTAATGCGGAAATCGTGTAATATACAATACCATGACTCTTGACTCTATTTGATGGTGTAATAACGTGGAAATTTTATCATCTTCATACCGTCGTTCGTTTGTTGCAAATTGCAGACAGAACTCGTCATATCCGCGGTTCGTTCGGGCGCAATGAAAATACAGATCTATGTCCGACCATTTATTCGCTCGTACTACTGCGCGTTTGAATCATCGAGTTCGTGACCGCGTATTTTAGCATCGCGCTGCCCGTGGGCTCGTTTTTTATTGCCGGTATGAGTTGCCATAACTGCGAATGGGAAATATATTAAAATAAATGAAATTTTGAAGGTTTTTTTTTTTCTTTTTTTCGTTATTCCTTTGACTACATCATTATTAACCACGTGGGGCGGAACATCGTTACGTTGGCTCAACCTGTTTGGCATATTACAATTTGCCGTAACCGCTGTTATTTCATTCCGGTAAAGTGCTCCGAACATTAGCACATTGGCATATCACCGATGATATTTTGAGGGATGAAAAGAATTTATTAGCATAGCAGTGCGGTACAGCGCGACTGAACACCGCAAACCTCGACGGAATGGTAGTAATAGCGAAATCGCAAAGCACTGCGAGGGAAACTCGACGAATCCAATTATCCTACGGTATGCTATTGCAACGGCGTGTGCCAACGCCCGATCGTCATCCACAAAGGGCGGCAGTGATTGCGTCGCAATAAAATTCTGATCAGCAGACACTCCAATGTCCGGGAGACGTACAAACAACGAGTACCTACCTATCTTCTATGTAATGAGCCATTTAACATACCGCGATCTCGAGTAATATTTAAAAGAAATAAAATTTGTATGAAAAAAATCTGCAAAGTAAGTTGGTCAACGAACACGTTCCGTAAATCGACGTTCTCCGCGTTTAAACGAATTTTTATTTACTACAACAAAACAATTGATTCCATCAGTTGACAAAAATATGTTTGCGACAAACAAAACTCGTGTTGTACTGGTAAAACATTATTTTGAAGAATTCGATTGAAATACAAATACACAACTGCATTAAAGGGTTAAAATACAGTAGAAAGTGAAACCATTAATTCCTTCTTCGATTATCTCGATAACATTTTTTTTTCTCGTTGCTCTCGCTCTCTTTAACGTTCGCTTTAACCCTTCCACGTCAGTTACCACGTCAATTGCAGAAAAAAATCGCCCACCCCGTTCTAATGACTAAAAAAAAGACCAAAGAACTACTCTCCGTATGGCTTTCAGTATCCAGAAGCTTCGGGGGAAACAGTTCGTAAGAATAATTACAAAAGAGTCGTGAAACCGGAATAATAATAAAAAAAAATTCCCTACATCTCACTAATGGCGCCGTACACCTGGAGTTATTTCGCTTTCTACGTTTTTGTTTGTTTTATTATTTCAGTATACCTATAAACCATGTAATGTTCGTATCTGCATAACGCGCGCATAGATAGAAAGCCGAGGCGTCGTGTACCGCTTTCATACCGCATGCATCGCACGTCAGCGGAGAACGCTGAGTTCTCCGTTGTACGCAGTGGTTTTGCGCTGCTGTTTCATCCCCCGATTCTATGCAACTCTCGCAGCTATGCGCATATATACACACACACACAGTCATATATATACATTAGTGTACGTACTGGCAATGCTGTATGCATTGCCAGTACGCGTCAGAGGAAGAAGAGCGCGTCGGTAGATGAGTTGTTGCACGTGCGACCTCGCGATTCGTCGCGAGAGCCGCCTTCCCCTCGCCTGTTCTCGTCTCGGCGACACTTCCTTCGCTCTATGTATCTTTTTTTACGTTTCTCTATCCACGAATCACTTGCATATGCAAGTGATGCAGGCGCACCGGGCACATGGATTGTCAGAAGCAACGAGACAACAAGATAGAAGTTAGATAAAAGAGAAAACGAGACAGGAAGAGTGAGAGAGGCTCCGTTCCGTCCGAACACAGGACCTTCTTCCTGTTCACGACCGACTATGAATAGTTTGTTAGCAACAAGCCGTTCGTCGTACACTAGTTCTATCGTACATATAGATAAACCCCAAACCCGCCGTGTTCGCCGACGCGACCGAACTTCTCGTCTGCGCACCCTCGGAACTATCCTCACCCTCGACCACTGCCGGGGAAACCCCTTCGCATTGTCCTCACGACCTGTGTGTCACTGCCACAGCATTACAGATCTACAGTAGATCACCGCGTAGATGAAATTTACTCATTTTATTAGGCGATTCCCTTGACGATATAATTTCATTTTTATTTTACCTCAAAATGTCGATCGTACGAAAGAATTGTAGAAATAACTTCTTTTTTTTCGAGTGCAAGTTTTACGAAATAAAAAAAAAAATTATGTAATTTTTTCTTTTTCGCGGGTCCTTCGAAATGTTCTCGAATTTTTATAAAGTTACGAGAGACTCTACTGTTTCGTTCCTACAAACTACGAAACGCTACAGAACTCTGATCACTGTAACAACGGCCCTCTTCTCCACGAACTCATCCCTCGCGCGCTTTCTACGTCTGCCCTTCTTCCGTTTTTACACATACCAAAGCCAAACTGGCTTGCGCGTTTGTTCGCAACCCCGGCTATAGGACGTCAGTGTCCACGACTGCAGGAACTTTTCTGAATCTTAAGAAACAAATTCTCGGTGGTTCGAAGCAGTAGCACAGAGAGAACAGAGAAGAATTTACCGCGGTAGCTCACGCAAAGCGTTAGTAATTCCGGCATTGTTATCTCGTGGGTGTTGTTGGAGGGATTCAAAGAGGCAGGGATGCTGTAATTTTCCTTGGTGGGATGTCTAACTCATTCTTTCACGCTTTGTCTATTTTTTTTCTTTTTTTTTTCGCGTTTATCGTGCGGTAGAGGGTTGTTTCTCGCTCGCGGGGGCGGACAACATTCGTGTTAGAATAGATTAAAAATTGAATGTATCGATAGAACGCCGGAAGAAAGGAGCTTTTTTTTTATTCGAAATTAAAAAGAAAAGTTGCGGGGGTCGAAGCATTTAAGTGCATCAACGAGCTTTCCCACTCGTAGGTGGATCGCAAAGATACCATTCATCAAAAACGTGTAGACAACGTGGCAGTAGCTGTAGATGATGGTGGAAGGTATATGCGAACTGATGCAAAAACTCTCTTCGGCCAAACCGACGCCGGTCGAAGAGGATCGATCAATCGAAAGCGTTTCCTCGCTTTCGTGACGATGCAAGAGGCTACGCCGTAACGAAGCTCGGTGTATAACCCCGGCGCGAGATACAACATCCGATCGTTAAGATTGATGCGTCGAGGAAGGAAGAAACTACACTTCCTTGCTGTTCATCCCTGCAGTTTGCGCACAGATCGATGAAAAAAACAGCTTACTATTTTCTTACCGCTTCGCTTTTTATTTCATTTTTATATATCGCTCTGTTACCGTCTTCAGTTTCAATTCGCATTCAGCTCACTCTCAAGTCGATAATAAAAACTTTCATTTTTCACAACTCTTATCTTCTTGTTTGCTTATCATTTTTTTTATCATCCCACATTTTTGCATTTTTACATCAGCTTTACTAATTTTTTCTGTTTCCGTTTCCTTTTTATTCCAAAAAATGATAATGAGATACGAGACTGCGAACTTATTAAATATTGTAGTTTTTATTATTTTCTTTTTTCTTCTCTTCGATATATAGGATACGTGCGCCGACGAATTCGCGAATTATTCTCTCGCGGATCTTGGCATACATAGGAATACTGATAGGCTTTACACATACGAATCTACTGTTGATTAAAGTTTCAACTTTACGTGTGAAACGCGGTTTCTCAGCTCTTCGGCTTCTATGCCAGTCGACGCAAACTCATGCGCGCCCTGTCGACTTGCATTATTCAAACCCATCCTGTTCTACTCTTTCCCTCTCTTCTTATTCTTCCTTCGAAAATTTTCTACCTTTGCTTACACCCACTACCTTCCTTCGCGACAACTCTTTTTTTGCCTGTAACAACAATTACTACGTTGTTTCTAACCGCGCATCCACTTTCTGACGCATTCGTACGGCAGAAAATAACGAGCGTACTTCCCGCGCAAATCTCACTAATATATCGAAAAATCAATTTTAACCACAGTAAAAAATGACAATTCTTCGACATTTATCGCAGTTTTATCTCGTTGAATATTTTTTATCTTTGCTGTGGTACTATAATTATTATGTCACGAAGCTGCTAACGATGTATTCATTATACTTCACTTCCGAAAAAAAAGATTAATCGATCGTTCGGTAATTCAAAGATAATTCTAACGAAAAAAAAAAACTAAAATTACGAATTTTAATTTCACATCAAAGGTGTAATTTATATTGCGTTGGAGGACTATTTAAGAACAAAGTTTGCTGATAAACCCGATAGATGTTTAACAAAAAGTATCACGTTTTTTCGTTCCATCGGTAACGATAGTTTCATAACCGCGACATCGTAATCTCGAGAGTCTTGTTTCGAGTGGTTAATGAGAATTTAGCTGTGCCTACGAAATTAATTGATTACATATTCAGGACGACAAGGGGAGATGCCGTGCTGCCTCGTAGCTTCCGCGAGCTCGTTTGCTCTCTTGGCCTCGGAGGGAACTTTCGAGAAGCGAGTGGCACTTGATTAACTTTTTGAAAAAAAAAAGCGCTAAGTCGAGTAGTCGAGAAAGATAGCGAAAGTTCGAACGAAATTTCTACTCGCGCAATAATAACTATCTTCGTAAGTTTTACACGAAAAACTGTTCAACAAAATACGACGACAAATTGAGAGTCTCTTGTGTCGGATAATAACTAATACATCAAACGCTCCTTAAACGTTTCAAAGGCAAAGTTTGCGAAAGCGAGTGACAAAAATTGTTTTTTAATTATCCCGTCGTCTCATTTCCCGCCTTGATCCACCCACGCAATTTTCTCCAACGTTGAAGAGACGAACACGTAAAAAAAAACTTGAGAATTATTGCAGCCTTCTCGCGAAACCTCTCCCCGGACCGTGTGCTCACGTCCTCCACGTTTTTCTTCGAGCGGAAATACTTATCCTGATTTCGAAGAGTTCAGAGGCACGCGGGTAATTAGGACGCGATATAAATTATACGGTAGAAAAAAAAACCATTGAGAAAACAAAGAAACTGCGAGTAACTGGTAACAGAGTAGAATAAAAAAAAAGTATGCAACGAATCGTATTGATACGAACGATAAAATTGTATACACGCTCCACTGCAAGTAACATATTAATGGCTGATAATGAGATCACGAGATAACGTTTCGCATTATTTAATGAACAGTGCAATAATGGATTAATTTGTAATAAAACGATGGAAAATGTCGTTCGCGTTCGTTTCCGCGGGCACGTGGATTGGCCTCATGTGGGACGTTAATTTTAAAATCGTAGAAACCCCGTATATATCGTACACCGGCGATTTCCCTTCGATGAAATCCCAATGGTCGAACAGAAATTATCGCCACATGCCAGCGAGTTTTGCACGTTATTGAATTACGCCGAATTATGGATAATTTATGCAGCGACGTCCGCGGGGATCGGTGAAAAGGACATTTGATAGGATTTAGTACCGATAGCTTCGGTGGTTCGAATATCTGTTACATGCATCAACTAATTAATTTTCAACTACTTGCGATGCGATATTAATTGGACTGATACCGGCAGAAGATCGTATATCGCAACTAATAAACTTGTTAATATATATTAGCAGAAGTTTCTCCGAACTCGAGAATACCGAAGAGCAGGAGATCTCTGATAACTCATTCTCCAACTCCGACTCACTTTTCTCTCTTGACGTTAACGCGAGTCGTAGCTTTTCCTTATACCAATACGAATAAGTTACGATGCAGGCGAATTGTTAAGGAGAATAGGTAAAGAGCTGCTATAAAGTTAACCGCAAAGTTTCGTGATATGTAACGGAAAGGTATTACGTCTTCGCGGCTCAGAGTACAGTCGGTAAAACGTATCGAATAGTCGAATGGGAGGCCATCGTATTATTCGCGGCAAAACGGAGCCGCAGTTTTGTTATGCAAAGTCTCGGTAATACTTCGTCAATGGAGAAACGAAAAATAGAAGAATGCGATAAAGCGCTTTGCTTGATAATATCGTGTTACGTGGATCGTTGTTGGAAAAAACTTTACCGAACATTCGATTTACAAGATACCGAAGCCGAACAATCAGAGGAATCTTCGTCAACGTTTCGAGTAATGTATTCAATATCCGATAGATTCTGATTTTACTTATATGTAGTCGTGGAGGTACCAGTAAAGTAATTATATTTTCAGTGAATGAACGTTTTATGCTAAAACGTGTCCTGTTTAACAAGAATTTTATGGTTCAAAAATATATTTGAAAACTACAATCGGAATTGCAACCATCCGATTTGTCATTGCAAATAAAAGTTATTTATTCGTCATCCCGTAAAAATACTTTGCAATTGCGTTATCCAATTCCGGAACGCGGATCTTCTGCGATGATAAATAAATCATTTCTCGGGTTACATAGATTTATTATTTACAAAGTTCGCTTGGGGTTAAAAAAAAAACGCCCTCAGCGTCCAAAGCCACGCGATCGCATCATTCTACGGAGTTTTAGAAGACGTGGGTTTTCCTAAACATCTTCTCCACTCAATGAAACATCGCCACTCTGCATTTTTCATAGACGAGAGGGTCAAGGTGTCGGCAAGGAATAAGAAACTTCGATACTGCGATAGTAGCTGCGTGTCAGTTATCGAAACTCCCAATACGGCGTTTATTTAATTATTTTTTATAAAATTCGACATGTAAAGCAAATTTGCTTCGTATTAGAGGTGAAGAGGTGCGGTGGTCAGTATAACCGAAATGTTATTGTGGAATGAGTAAATGAAGTTAAAAAAATAATAAAGTGGATTATATAACAGTCTAAAAGTATTTTATGGAAACGTAAAAAGGCGAATCAAAACATTAATTTTTATTTATAACGAAGTGACTTTGAAGAAATCCATTCAATTTAACCGCCGTAAGGTGTCCCGATGTATGACATGAAATTTACATGGAAAGTGTATCTGTATAATACAATATTCGTTATTGTCATTGCAGATATTTCAAAAAGGTGATGTTTAATAAATCGTTTTGAAATTCAGCGCGAACTAAGATTATGCATATTCCACGATAACACAAAAATTCCGTACACGTAACTTGATTTCGATCTCATCACCGAACCCTCTTTTAAAACTACACAAACTTTTCTTCTGAAATTTTTATATTTAAGTCCATAACTTTCGAGTTACGATCGAATTAAATTCGACCAGTGAGGACGCTAGCGCCATTCATAGCCGTTCTCATTGCTCAAACTTTAATTACTCGTACCTCGGAAACGATGCAATGTAAAATATTTCATCAAAAGGAAAGCTTCGTCTGTTTTGAATCCCGAATGCGAAAATATAATTTTTGTTAAAATGTTACGTAGAAAATGTCCATTTGTAACTGTCTCGCCGAAGCGCACTAAAATTGGATATTTATGTCCAATTACGTAGAAACTCAGATGGGTACCAACGACAAAACTCGTTCGCGTTGGAGAAATGATACTTTACGAAAACAAACGGCATAACCATTTTGATTGCTACCTTAATTACCTGGAACCACAGTTGGGACAAAACGTCTCTGCTGTTTCGTTTGCCACCGGTGTTTTCCGGTAACCGCGTAACTACCGTGAAACTTACCAACGTCTCGTATAGCTGTAAATATAGGCAAACGTGTGTCACACAGCTTTACGCAAGGTAACGGTATATTTATCAGAGACGGGAGTTGCCGCGTCCTCAGCCGCAACCGGAAATGCATCCCTCTGGAGTTCGCTTGAGATTAATCCAGAGACGTTCCTCCGGTCGTAGCTACTGGCTGCATAGTTACTACTCCTAACGGAGACAGCCGAGGGTCACCCAATTTTAGCGCCGCGAGAGACACATAACAATCAACTTTTGTCGTCAAGAAAACTTTTCGTGCCTTGCAAACTTTACGATAAATTATTCCTCTTGTTTAATTCGTTAACTCTCTAGCGAACTTTCTTAGAATTTATTTTTATAATTCTTCGTATTATTGTGACCCGACAATTTTTTTTACACCGTTAAAATTTTGTCTCTGCCGGCAATAGAAAAAAAGAATAATAATTTTACGACAAATATTACAAAGTTCCATTCGTTTTATCGAAGAAAACAGAACGTCTACGGTTATTGATTCAATTTATTATCCTCTGGGAAATCGGAAAACGAATTATCTACGAAAGCTTCTTGCTGTGCCATCAGCAGCAACGGGGGAGTGCTTCTTGTCTGTCTGTTTGTCTGTCTGTGAGAGTGGAAAGTAGACATCGTGTCGTCGCGTTGTTTCTAGTGTGTCAAAAGACGAATAACTATAAACTTGCGAAACGTGCACTTTTCGCGGTGACTACTTCTCATAACGGCGCTTGAAAACGCTTCAATTAAACGCGACGCGTTTGTTGAAGCAAACCAGTGACACTACGACGCAGTATTGCGTTTTCGTCTCTCGCTGTGTCCATCTGCATTCGCCTCGTGCCGCGCCACACTCGTAGAGAACATCTCTGTATCACCGGTTAATTCAATTGCTCGCTGGACCGTTTAATTTTGTCGTCTGAAACGACTAGAAATCTCCCGACGGTTCAATTCTTAATGAGAACGAAGGAGAGAAATTTCACATCAACGCGAAACATTATAGCGCGAGTCGTTTGTACAATGAGACAATTTAAACAGAATATGTCTTGTGGGCGAAGTGTACGCCGAAACGGACGGAAATTATCATATCTCGCAAACAGACGCAGAATAGAGAAAAACTCAAATGCTTACGATTCATCTTGCTAATTTTATTCGAGATTGATAACTAACCTAATATTTTCTTCGTCAGACAAAACCGCCGGTATTTTGAAATTTGACTTCTAAATTTATTTTTTTTATCAATTTTTATTTTAATATGGATGACTAAATGGAAGAATTCCTCAATCAATCGGCTCGCAATTATGCTTCTAAAATGAAATCTGCAACACTGATTTCTTCTCAACCGGAAAGCTATACGATTACGTTGAAAATTTGCGGTATCCGTTAATTATCCATGAAATTCAATCTATTTTCCTAATTGTCTCTTTGGCGGAACGAAATTTCTAACACATGTGAGGTATCCGATAGGAATTGGATCCTTAACACTTCTCATTGATTCCTCATCGTGCGACGCATTCCAACGTATTCCACAATAACACACACAGCCGGCGAAGGGGTGTGAATCAAAGTCAGTCACTATTCCAGGCAGAGGAATTCATCGAGCCAATTATCGGTTATACACCGTGCGAGAAATGTTATGAATCGACGTATCAAACCGTGGAAACCGTGGAATTAATGGAAATTTGATTGCGGCTTGACGCACAGAAAGGGGGAGGGCTGCTGAGGTCGGCGACGCGACAGGATAGCGCTTCATCAACGCGAGACAAATTAACAAGGGTTACATACGCGTTGCTCTCCGAATTACCCATAGTTACTTCCTCTTCCTCCAGTTTCTTGTACACGTTATATGCCTATCTATTCCTCCAATGATCTCAAGGTCGACAAACGAATCCAACGTTTTATCTCTGTACGCAAATTAGACGAATGGATTATACGCATAAAAGTGCAAACTAATAAAATAAATACATCTTCGCATTGATATAATTATCTTTTAACACAGACGCGATTTTTTTGTCAGAGAGTACATTAGCTAAAAACATTTTTCAAATTCTACGAAAACACTTTTTATTTTAGACGATTTTTTTATTCTGGAAGTTTTGTTGCATGGAATCAAACGTTTTTATAAACGTACAGGAAATTCGATACGTATGAAACATTTAGAGAATGTGGTGATTAAAACGCTTCGATATTCCGTATGTTTCAGGTAGCTGCAGAAAAGCACCGTCGACAAATAATCAAAATGCAGAGAGGAATAATCACATGGATGACATTGGCTACCATCGCCATCGTCGCTGTTGTCGCAACGGTCGAAGCTGTACCATATCCGTAAGTTTATAACTTATCTCGACGGAATATCATTTGGCAAATTTAATTCAATTAAAAAAATTGAATTTAAAAAATAAAAAATAGAATTTCGCTCTTCTCTTTTACCGATTTTCGCAACTTATGAATTGCATTATCACCTCGTTTTCCAAGCAATTTAACATTAGCCAATCAACTCCCAATTTTCACGCTCATTCTGCACACAGCCGTGGCATCGAGAGCGAGAGACAGCATTTTTTTTTATTGTTCGCAGAGTTTCAGTTCCGTGAATTTTTTATCGCCATAGGGGTGTTACGATGCATTATAATTTGGAACGATGTCACGTACAGATAGAAGTATATATACAGTACGAGTAGAAATGTGGTTGGCAGTTAAAGCTTTGGAAATTAATTTGACTAATGGAAACGATAATGGGACGATGGGGAATGGTCGCGCGTATTTGCTTGTGAGAGATTATTCGAGTGAGTAATAGGTGGCTTTCGTGGAACGAACTCGCAGCCAGAGGAGATGCAATAGATCGTTTATCCAGAATCTCCACTTTCTATCAGCAGATTATCCTCGATTTGCTTACCGCTTGCGAAAAACGTTCGAAGCTAAAGTTTGAAGAATACGAGTTGTTATCTTCATTGAAGACCCGAGTCAGCTTTTTTTTTAATTGGATCAAAAAAGGAATAATAACTTATTCGCCAACGATTCAGATCCAAGAAATAGTTGGCTACGGATTGGATGCCTCGGGATTGACTGCACGTTTAGTCAAAGTCCGAGAACGTATATATCCATTACTCACTTCAATCACGTTACTCCGCAATCCATACTCTACGTTTCTAGACAAACCTATATATCACCAGCCATAAAAGACCGTGAGCTTTTAAATCGCGACAGAGATTCGTCGTCGGGTCTCGATATTTCACTGGACTGCGACGATCACGCGAGCGTGTAAAGGAGATGATACGATCAGAGTGCTCGGGGGGTCTTTTGCCCGCATCCACAAGAAACTAGATGCAGGGCATACGTTATTTTCGAATGAGACAAATTGTTCCATCATTCCTACGCTCTTCCATGAAAGAAATCGTCTAATATATATATCGAATCTGAACAGTCCGAAGGATATGTGTCCAAAGTTAAATGATGCCGCGTTGACCCTTTCGGCTGCTTTCAACATATAACCCAAAGTGCCTCAGATTTTTCTCCCTCAACACAGTTGCATAAGATTTATTTTTCAATCTCCTTGCCACATATCCTTAAATACTTTTGTGCATGAAATTCAAATTTTATATCACGGGATTCATTATTGATTATTGAAACACGTAGTGAAAACGATTATTCGGAACATTCAGCTTATACTTCGGAGATTTTGAATTACCATTTTTTAAAACTCTACACAGGCGGCCAATATACTGGGACCAGCTGGAGGAGGAAGATCCGGAAGTGATAATGGAGTGGTTGTCCCGAATTGGAAGTTTCGTACGCGTTCACGATCAAGAGAAGTGAGTAAACAATAGTATCCTTTCATTCGTAAAAAAAAGACTATTAAAAATTTTAATGCATTTAATGGATTAAATCTTTGCATTCAATCATTTTATACTGCGATAATTTCAGCACTAAGCGCGGTCTGGATCTCGGTCTGAATAGAGGATTCAGCGGTTCCCAATCGGCCAAACACTTGATGGGATTGGCAGCGGCGAATTACGCCGGTGGACCCGGAAGAAGGCGTCGTTCGGAACAGGCGTAAAGTGCGGCTATTCCAACGAAAAACGGATAAAAAAAAATAGCTGATAACAAAAAGATAATCCAAAGAGCAAACCCACTCGTATAACTATCCTACTAGCGTCCAGTAACCGGTACTCCTATTGTTTTTGCGAATGCTATACCACATTTCTCTCTCCAAAAATTTTTTTTCGACCCTCAATAAATCTTCCGTTGCCGAGAATACTTCAGAATACATACTTTAAAATATACTTTAAAAAACGTTAGAGATTAGCGCATACCACGTACTACCGTCCCATTTAAACCACTCGACGCTCCGCTAGCGAGTTTAGTACGAGGTAAATGTTAAATTTAAAAAAAAAGCAATTTTAACCCGTTCATGTAAATGCGACCATTTTGCCTCTAACTTTTCATTTGCTATAGTACATCGCGACTTTCTTGACGAAAAAAAAAGGAAAGAGCGTTACGAAATTGCACTTTAGCGAGTGTAGTACCAGCTATGTACCGATAAGAATTTTTCTCGCACATTCACAACGTTTTTTTTATATTTTTTAATTTTTCTCTCTCTCTTGTTATTCCGCTCTTATTCTTTTCGTCTACAGCCTCGTAGCCTTATCTTATCTCGATGTCTGTCTAAGTAACGTAGGTTAATCGGCGTACAGCTAACCAATTAGGCTATACACTCGAAACTTTTGCCAACCCGGAGGTTTGCACGAGGCAAACAAAACTCCAAAGCGGCTCCCGAGCTCATCCGCGAATTTCCGGGATTCGCACTTCATGTGCACGTGCAAAGGTACTTTGTTTCTCTTCCGTGAAAAGAGTCGATTCAACGGTTATTCCTGTTTGTATACGTAGATCGTACTATAAATGTATACTAATCGGCAAATTGCTCTTCTACCCGCTTAAGGCATTGCCAAAATTTGTCTTGTTTTCATCGGATATTTGAGTGGCGAAAGATCGATCGGAATAAAGAAAAGAATGATGGACGAGAGAGCACACGAGATTAAGATTTTTTTTTTTTAACTTACGAAATTTCTAGCAATTGATTTATGTAATTTCCAACAACAAGAAATTATACCCATCAAAGTATTTCTCGGTTGTAGTTAATTAAGACGCTTCAAAAATGTAATACCTTAAGCAAAAATTTGTTACCACTCACCAGAAAGAGAGAGAGAAACATCGATGTAATAATTATTATTTATTAAAAAAACTATTATATAACTATAAACAAAAATACATGTTATTATATTACACGAAGCAGAAGTAAAATGAGTAAAGTGAAATGAAAAAAGAAAAAAAATGAAAAATTTGGTGTCTCAATCGCCTTTGGATGGAATAGCGTGGAACGAGTGGGAGAGATTCGCATGTGCGGGACACAGATACGATTGACGACATATATTGTACGTGATGGGATCGAATAATATTGTAAAACGGACAGTGCGCGTTAGGAGGCAACAGGTTGCTCGGATCAAATGATAAAATGATTAATTATATTATATTAGATAGTACAAAAAAAAAAAAAAAAAAAACGATGAAAAGTAAAATCGTGAAAAGTTGAAAAAAATCGTGCGCTCTATGTACCATAACGTAGATCTGTCTCCTGTCCTAAAACTTCTGAATAATAAATGTTACTTTAACCCAGTGGCAGCATAAATGACATTTTTCTATGGAACCCTAAAATCCCGAAAAAATTCAAAAATTCAATTACGTAATAATGAAAGATTGATGACGTAGTATGATTTTTCGAAAGAATTAATCTAAATAGGAGCCGTATCAACTCATCCCAATTTCAATTGATAGTCGTTCGATCAATTGATAGCTAACATGACATGCAACTATCAACGAAATCAGTTAACAATCATGACTTCGAGGAGTTCAATAAACGGTTAGATTCCATCGTAATAGATCGACAGAATATTCGCGAAATAGTTCATTGTTCTCGATCCCCATTGGCCGAACGTAATTTCGTTGATCACATGGATGATGACTTGTTATAATATCGGAAATCAGCGCTTAATCTTCTCCTCGAGATATAAACAAATGGGTACATGTGATATAATAGATAGAAAAGATCATCGCATAATGATTAATAAAAGAGCACACAGCCGCGATAGAAATTTTGCGATAAGATCTGTAAAATCTCGATAAGTGATAACGATCGGTACCGGGCGGACGAGATTTTAGATACATCACTGAAAAATCCCGCGTTAGGATAGTATACGAGTCTGGCATATCGTCGTAGCAGTCGTATGCTTCGCAGGCAAGTAAAACCCGTTAGTATGCCGCAGAGTCGTACAATCGGCTGTGCCGTCCATGTGCGTTTCACGGCGCTTGCCCGGGGAGCCTCGGGCGGCCCGCGCCTCAGTTCGCTCGCGCATACCGAATTCGATAACATCATTCGATAACATATTCCCGCATTGTTGATGAGTTATTTTATCGCGAAAAGAAAAAAAATTTCCCAAACATGAGACCATCCGGAATGCTCGAGTCGTGAAATCATCGCAACGACAGTCGTCGATTGAATCTCTCCAAATTACGTAAGTTTGTCGTGATTTCTCTTACTATTAAAGTGGAGTACGAAAGAGTGCGAACGTCAGTACCCCAATCTAATGTGATACTCCGATTTTGCGCGTTCCGCTCGTAAACGATTATCGCGCCGCGTCTCGATTGACACTTGTGAAATAATTTGCGACGCTTCATCTCACGCAGAAGTGCTACAGAAATGTAACATTACGAATCTTTAACGCGTTATTTCAAAAAGTTAAAAACTTTTTTTATGGTTTGGTGTTTTTTTTTTTTTTTTTACAGGAAAATGGAACGCACGAGAAGTTGTTTGGCGACAAATTGCCGTTCGGGTAGACGAGGATTATGCATCTCTGTTGTGGTCCTGGGAATTATAATTGGCTCGGCGCTTTTCGCTTATACGGCCTTCGCTCAACGCACCGATCATCATCGACTGCGTCAGGTGGCCATAGTGAGTTCAAATTAGCGTGAAAATTAGACACTTAGTTATGCGCGTGTCGCGCCAAAATACTCTACAGCAGTGATCACTTGACCTCTCGACAAACTGCTAAGTACGATAATGGCACGTGCGCGAGTATCTCGACACGTGGAGCAAACGCGTATCGTTTAAATGATCTTTTTGCTGTTAAAATTGTTCACTATTTTATGAAGAGAGACTGTAGCGTCTTGATGCCAAGTTTATAAAAATGCATTCATTCCAATTAATATTATTAAAACGATAATATCATAGTTTATTATTATTATTATCATTATTATTTAATATTATTATTTTTATTTGAAAGATTATTTTGTTTTTTTTTCTTAATTAAGTAAGAATTATAAAATATTAAAAACATCGCGAATAATTGACTTAATGGCAGATATTTCGTCACGGAGATAGAACACCGACGGAAACCTATCCGAACGATCCGCACATTGAACACGAGTGGGAAGATGGTTGGGGTGCTTTAACGAAGGTGAGACTTATGAAGTTTTCGCGAATAAGTGTTATAGTATCTAAATAAACGGAAAATATACTATTAATTTTTTTTTTTTTTTTTTTTTTAGAAAGGAATGGCACAGGAATACGCTGTTGGTCGATGGATTCGAAGCGAGTACGGCACGCTTGTGGATACCAAATTCGAAAGTGCAAAGACTCTTATCAAAAGTAGCTATGCAGATCGTTGTATAATGTCGGCTCAAGCTTTACTCGCAGGACTTTTTCGGCCGCAAATCGTTGATTATTTTCATCCCGATTTGCCTTGGCGACCAGTTCCGGTTCACGCCACAGACAGAAGTTTGGATAAAGTATGTTTTCGTGATAAATTATTATATACGAAATACGAAAAAAAAAAAATTAATAACACGAAATTAATATTAAAAATCTATAGTTTCTACTCAGCCATCGATATTCATAACTCAATAGAAAGTATTAGCAGTTTTTAATAATATTTTAACGCTCTTGATCATTTTTTTTTGTGAGAAACTTTATGATAGATTGCAATTAATAATGCTGATCTGAAAAAAAAAAAAAAAAAAAAAATTGCAGTTGATCGTCGTGGGAGCGCCGTGTCCTCGATTGACCGCAGCACTCGCTGAGGCATACCGCAACGAGTCGGCAAAAACGGACGCTGAACTCGAGACCTATTATGCCGAGTTGACGAAACACACCGGTAAAAAAATGGCAACTATAACCGACGTGGAGTTTCTCTATAACACACTCGAGATCGAGGTGAAGTTGACAAAAGATCTATGCATATGTTTCAGCTGTAGTATAACTATAGTAAGTACCTGTCGTTTCTAAATGGATCGATTTTTTTCATTCACAGGAGGATAATGGATTGACTTTACCCGGTTGGACGAGCAAATTTTACAACTCGAAAATGCGAGAGTACGCAGCGCGCAGTCTTGCAATTTTTACCAGCAATACTCTCCAACAACGACTTCGAGGAGGTATTGTATATATTTTTTGCCTGTGTAGAGAAGAACGATTTTTTCGTAAGAAGAATAACTGTAGAATTCTGATCAGCAAATGTTTTAATTTTCAGGACCGCTGCTAAAAGAAATTTTGGATCATATGTTTGACGCGGTCAATGGCAAAGATCACAGGAAGTTGTACATGTATTCCGCTCACGATATTACGCTTGTAAACGTCCTACGAACCATGGGATTCACCGAAGAGTTGTTTAAACCCGATTACAGCGCTGCACTGATCTTCGAACTATTAGTGGGCGAAGGCGATCGGGATCTCGAAGTGCAGGTGCGTTTTAATACATTAATTAACTCTCTAATGTCGAGTTGCCAAACAGACAATAATATCCCTGTCATTATTAAAATATTTTCGTAGAAAAAAACTTAAATTTATTAATTCATTTTTTGCCACAAGAAACAGAAGAATGCAATTATATGCAAAGCAAAATTATCCATAATATATTTGAGAGATTAAAAATGGAATAACCGGACAATTAATAAAATTTAACTGTGCATTACAGGTGAAATATTTGAATAACTCGGAAACCAACGAATCTCATTCTTTGAAGATTCCGATGTGTCCGGAACCCTGCGGTCTTACCGACTTAAAAAACGCGTGGAAAAACGTTCTTCCAACGAATTGGGATGCCGAATGTCGTTTGTAAAATAGAAGTTTTCCCAATTCTATTTTCTTTGCTCACAATCTTCGTAATTACAAACGCGCGCAATGTCTTATGCGATTATGATGCCAAGAAAAAACAAAGATAATCGAATATTTCATAGTATTTCTACCAGTATATAAAAATTATGCTGAGTTTTGCCAAACGTTTTTATAGATATATATTTTTCGGAATGAATGTTAATTTATAATGATCAATGTGTATTGAAGAACATTCCCCACGATGAAAATTGTTCCTCGATAAAAAGGACAAAATATATTTTTTTCTAAAAAATACAGTGTTTTGTTTATTTATTCGATGCCGTATTCACGTTGTACCGAGATTTCTGCGTTTTGGTTCTTTTTATAACCTTTTTTACTTATAAAATGTTTTTTGAAGATGTTTATTGAGTAATTAAAGATGAAATTCGATATCTGCACCGATTGCAAGGAATTAGAGAAATATGCCATCGTGCAGAAGTTTTCGTAAATTGGATCAATACTCGTCAAGACACCGTTGTGCCATGCGAGGTACGATTTATCGAAGAGCTGTTTATTTTTTTTATTATCGAAACTATTCATTTTATTATGATTAATTTCATACGATCATCAAAAAAAAAGGAAGACAATCTAACGACAACGTACGTAATTCTCTCGAAGCTAAAACCGCTCCCTTTCGTTCGACCCGTCAACAAAACTCATTCATCATCGAATTTCGACGCTGGTTAGTGGAATTTTGGAACTCCGTTATCAAACGCTTGAAGGGTGTTTTTTCGAATTCGCGAAACTTGCACAGCTCCCGAAGTTTGACGTCGAGGTACGCAAGTTGAATAAACTAATGATGAAAAAATATTTTACTTTCTACTCCATTTACTTTTAGAATAACGAACATCGAACTCGACCGCGAGAACGCGTTTTGGCGGGAGGGTGGCGTGTGTCATAATTATGAAAAAAATAACTCGATGAAAGTCAAGAGAAAGAATAGCAACATAAATGGCAGAATACAAAATCGCGAAGCTTATTCGCAGTCGAACAATCGTCGACATCCACGCGCACAAGATTCACCCACGTATCCCGTTGGCTATAAGACGTATCAGTGGCCAAAGACTCGACGAAGATCCACCCGAGAACTCGCCAATTTTGACGCTACAGAAACAACTGACGACGAGTATTTTGCTCTGTACAAAAAATCGAGTCGCAATGAAGATACTGACAAATCTGAGAGAATTTTAGGCAACTCGAGCGGAGATTGTATCGTGGAACCGATCGAAGCAATTTTGTCGAGTAAATGATTCATTAGTTTTATGAGTTGTTAAAGCGTTAATTAAGGTAATATGAAAGGGACGTCGAGAAATGCACCAATAATGACAAATAGTTGATATTTCGGCCAATAGCATGACAACCCAATTTACTTGCGTTTGCAATATTAAAAGTCTTTAAAAAATGTACTGCAGGCAATTGATTATCGATAGTGCCATTTCACATTATCTCAACGGTTATCTGAAGTTTTTTTTTTTATTAAACAGGATACCAAACGGGAAAAACGTCCAAGTCGACGATATATCGAAAGCTCGATAGTTCTATCGATGACATAAAAGATTCCGATGAAGAAAAATCGATGCAAGAAGCAAAAGCATCTCGAAGTGTTACCGATCAAAATAGAATTTCGATGGAGAGTACCGGAAGTGGTAAATGGAACGAAACCAGTTGTTTCGGTAGCGTTTGGTACTCAAAGTCAGAATTAAATATAACGCCGAAGAGAACCAAAACAACAAGAACGAGAAATCAAGTTTCGAGGATTCCGAGACTTCGTCATACGCCAGCGAAGGCTGACAAAATCGGCAAACTTTATCATACAAAAAACGCGTCACAGCCCAATAGTTTCCGTAAATGACGGAAATAAAATCTTTGTATTATCATTGAAGAAAAAGAAGCGCAATAAAATGTCGATCTGTTTTTATAATTATCAGTTTATTAATATTTGTACATACGGTCTTCAAAAAAACCCATCGAAATGATCGATCGACAGGCAATTATTAAATTACTATACATTCAACGACTACCACCTGTCAACCTTAAAAATTGTCCGCAGAAAAAGAAATCAACTATTTCGATCTTAAATTTTGCGTAAATGAAATTCTATGTCAATTAATGAAAAACTCAACAAAATAAAAAATAAATAACATGCGATAAGATAAATAGTGCGGTACTGAAAAAAAAAATTAAAAAATAAATCGAAAGTTCGAATCAATTAAAGTCAAATTTATTTTATAATTGATCGATGCAATACCGAAGATACGAGACTGTTATCAACTCATTCTCGGGCTCCTCCTCCGAATACGACAAAAGCGATGATGAAATATACTACGAAGAATATGATCGACAGTCCATGTTTAGTGGTCGAGAAGCAACAGGAAGTAAATTATTTCGACGATGGTTTTTGAACATAATCGACCTGCCGAACGCCCTGACAAATCGTCTGAAAGATTGGCTGAAAGCTCCACCGGGTTTGCGGAGCTCAACGAGTGACAAAAGTTCGGGAACGAATTCCGTCCAGACGAGTGAAATTCAACTGACCGAATACACAGAAGGCGACGATGGCTATTACAAAAAACCAAAACATAGACGCAATCGCGATGACCCAAGTAAACATTTTCATGCACCGGGAGCACATCGTCCACTGAAGAATCATCACGTTTATCACATATACAAACAAAACGAGATGGAAATCCACCGAAGCGTTGGAGGACAACGTAATTATTCGACTTCCTGGCTACAGCGGAATGAACGGTTCTCCAGCAGTCCGGTACTCGTTTTACCGAGAATAGATCCGGGTACTGGTCAACCAATTTGTCATCCCCGGAGTTATCACTCGAGGACTTCGACCGACCGTCGAACAGTCACGTAAGAATGTATTTTCTATTGACTGATAGATATTGAAAGCATTTAAAATGTCTTTCTTCTAAGCTTTTGATAAGAATTGCAATTGAACAATGACCTCCAGAATTTTGTTATAGATCGATAAGTCCTCTTTTCCGATATGCAAGTAAATTTAAGTTAATTCTTCGACAGTGTAAGTCGAAGAATAAAAATGCCGATTTTTGAAAAGGCATCAAGTAATTACGGTTATAAAATTCAAAATTTGAAATTCAAGTGAAAAAAAAAAAACAAAGTTTGGTCTCAACGATTTTCCTCCATCCTATCCGGAATATTAAGCAAAGTCTTCGTGTGAACGCCGTTAGCTCCGGAACACGTGAAGCGTTTCCGTGCAGAAGCCATTAGCAGCTGGACCAACCATCAACGGTAACAGAGTCGCGGTAGAAAGAACGAGGGCGTCCGGAGGCGCTTCCACGCATGCAAATTACGAGATCTCATTCGTTCTCTATTCTCTCACCGTTTCTATGCACGCGTCTGCATCTCGTACGAGAGAGACAGAGAAAAAATAGACGCCCTTGGCGTATAACGCGTTCCGCGTACAACTCGTGACACACTGTGGTCTACACGTAAAGAGACGATTCCGGTCACGGACGGCCGACCTTTTGACGCATAATTACCGGACCCCAGAGTCTCACTTACAACTTATTCCGAAAATTCATTGATTCAATGATTCACAGCGTTATTACAGCTCGAATTGTTCTTTGTACGATGATAACGCTATTTGGTGAATTCTTAAAAGGTATTTTTAGAAAACATTCTCTTGCGATGGCAAATTCGAGAAATTTAAATATTCATAAAAATTATTATGGCTTTCTAAGGTTATTTTTCAAATCATTAGGCGCCTATTTAAAATTCGCCTTATAGTGTATTAATAGGAAATGACTTCTTCTTATAAAAATTATAGCGGCTTATCGGGGTGATTCTTCAAATCATTAGGCGCGTAACATTCCTCAGTGTATTAATAACGAATTACTTCGGCTCATGAAAATTCATAGGTCTGTGATAACAAATAACGTGATGGATATAATGCGAGTCACTTTTTGCTCGACCTTCGATATTCGATATTCGTTAGTAAAAGTAATCTTCTAACCATAATTTATACAGATAACACACAACGTTTCTGTACGCAAACTTGTCTTTGGACAATCTATTTACGATTAATGATACATAGTGTGACATTATGATTCACAGACATGTATCTGTTATCGAAACCATGGAATATTCAATGCCTCAAAATACACTGTTCCTCTTTCAGTTATTTATACGTGTTTTTTTTTGTTTATTTTTCTTTTTTTTTCGAAATGTGGCATTCGTTATCGTCAATGCTCGCCGATCGACACTCGGGCGATCTTTGCAGAGCAATTATTCATCGCGTTATTAGATGCTTTCGCGGTGTTGTGCATAGGAGCCGAGTATTACGAGCAGACCACACACAGTGCAACTTCTGTGGACTCGTAGCCACGGAAACATACTGACCTCATTCGGCTCGTCTTTCTTTCGCAGGCAAATGCAACAGGCAGATCTAACGTCGCGCATCTGTACGATGAGCAGAGTAGGTATACAATAGGGACATACATGCTGTCGTTTTGCGGCACGTGCCGTAATCACAATTAAACGTGTACAATATGCGACGATAGAATAGATCAACGATTTTCTCTGTAACCGCTTACGGAATACTCTCCGTTACTATTAATTCCTCTCGCTACATGCGAGACCGTCCGGCGAGAACGGTTCGCGAATGGTTGAGCTATGGAACAGCGGTCAAGTGACAGTGGTCACATGGCTATAGACGCAGAACTCGACGGATTGTGTTACTAACGCTGCTGGTTTTGGATTAAACTGGTTATAATTTTACCGAAATCGGAAAGAAGCCTTGACTCGGAAAAATTTAATTACATCAACGGACCGACTAACAAAGTCTCGCGCCGAACACAGTTGATCATTTAATCGAAATAAAAAATCAATTTTTTGGTATTTTTTTTTTTATAGATTGAAATTCGAAATTGAATTAAAAAAAAAATGACAACAGATTGCTGGGATTCTTATTCAATTCTTGCATTCCAGACTACATCGTGATCTTATGAATAATAGTAATATTTTTTTTTTCTTTTTTTTAATTAATTTTTAATATTTTTTGTTTACAGACGTGGCGACGAAAATTTGAAACGCGAAAACTGGCGAAGCGGAATTTGGGAATTGCAAACTAATCATTACACGCATCTGCGAGGCGATACGAATCTCATCGGGGCTTTCGTAGGAAAGCAGATTACGGAAAAGAGTCAAAGTTCATTGACGTCGAAAAAAAATTGTGTAGACAAAGACAATGGTAATGACGATAGAGAGATTGACCTGAAAAGCGTTGAATTGAATATGACGGCGTCGACAGCTTTCCGCGAGACAATGTCGATGAGATTAAATCACGAGGATTCTCAATCGTTCACGCAAATACCGTACAATGCAATTATCGATAAAAACAATTTAGAAAAAATAAAACTCGACGACGCGAAAGAACGAAACTATACCGAAGTTCACGATTACCGAAAACTCTCGACTATAACGCCAAGCAATGTCGAAGACTTGTTGAAAAATTTGCGCGAAAAAATGAATTCCCTTAACGCCGAGAAAAAATTCAACAGTCCCGTCGGCCGTCTGTCGAGTTTAATGAAACAAGAGATCAGATCCTACGATCGCGAACACTCGTTCCCGTCCCGTTGGCAAGATAAATCTGCTTTATTCGCGAAAGGCGTTACATCAACTTGCGCGGAAACTCGTGCCTCGTTTGCCGAGAGAATTCAGGACATATGGATACAGGAAAAAACATCTCGCCAGTTGGCGGTGCTTCACAAGCGCGGAACTGTTTTGCGCGATGAAACTACGAGTGTCGAGGATAACGAAGATTTTCGAGAAGAGAAAGAAATTAATTGCGATAATGTAGACGCGATAATAAAAATCGAGGAAAAGGAGGATTTGCAGGATGCAAAGGAAATTGATTGCATCGGGACTGAGATAAATCAAAAACAGAACGACGAACGTTTAGCATCGTTACTTTCATCGTCAAACGGTAACGAAATATCAACGCCAAGAGTTTGTCACGTTGCAGTACAGTATAGTGTAACCGAAGTTGAAGCATCGAAAGAATTGCATCACCCACTTGTTTCGCCGTCAGGGAACAATGATGACAAATCAGAAATTCAAATACCACAGAATCTCAAGTCTCTCACCGTTCCTAATGAGATTCTAATCGATTCAATACAAATTCCAGAGGTTCAAGAGATTCAAACTTACGCTCAGTACCGCATCGAAGCCTCGGGAGACTACGTTTCGCCCCCGCCGTTTATTGCCGTCGAGTCGAAAGCTAACAGAGAAAAAGACTATCTCTTCGATGAATTGAGTGCAAAAAATAAATTTTCATCTCTAAACGACGCGCCCAAGAGTGTCGCATCTCATCCTTTGATTCTATTCCCACGCAAAAAAAAGTTTGGCTATTGCTTTACAAGATTAACGAAAATTTCTCACAAATCTTCGTTACGGTTTTCTCGTAAGTCATTCTTGCAAACGAAAAAATTGAGTCTCGCGCGATGCCGAGTTTCGAAAAAACTTCGTTTGTGGCTTTTTCACAAATTTCATTCGGATAGTACAGCGACGCAACTTCCGGTAGACGATAAAACGAATTCAGAGTCGAGAGACAGCAATAAATTTGGCTGTATGGCAAATATTTTCAAGTGTGTAAGAAAAGCCTCGAAGATCGATGTGTCTCCGCGTTTTTTTGAGGTTTCGTCAACAATTATTGCGCCGATACCACCGATAAGACTCAAGAAGCTTCGATCTCAAAGTCTTACGAACAAAATGGCGGACCCGCTATCCAAGGATGCAGAAAATTCTTTGATTGGAAAATCGAAGATAAAATGCCCGGAAGAGATTCAGGTCGATTTAACCACCAATACCATCGAATCTGAGACGAGTGGTAACTGCAAGACTCACAGTGAGAGGTCAATGACGATGTTATCAGTTACGACCTCTAATTCAACTAATATAACCCTTCAATTACTCGACTCAACGAGCGATACGACGATCGTACCCTCGCGCAGCTCGCAAGACGATTTCAAGCGACGAGTCGTCGAGACTCCTGACTGCGCCGAGATAACGACGAGGAAACAAGAGATTGAAACGTTCAAGGAAACCAACGATTGTCGCACCGATTTATTTTCACCTGTACCGATTCTGCGACGTGACGAATCGAAGATATTCAAGTTTAACGATATCCTAGAAAATCCCGAAATCTCCGAATCGAAAATTAATAAAAATAGCGAAAAAAAATCTCTGAAACTCGATGAAAAAATGTCCAAAGCAGATGTGACGATCAAACGTTTACGATCGAAGGAAAATATTCTGCTTAATAAAGGACAACGTGCGCGAGTCAAGTCGGAGAAAACGATTTTTGACAAAAACCGTTCGCTTGATATCGAGAATTTGTCGTCGCGCAAGAGAGCCCTCAATAGAGTTGAAAAAATGAGTTTATCGGATAATAATCCGGGTGCGCGAAATGTAAATAATCTGAGATTGAAACATCGCGAATCGGTGATCGATATCGGCATCGATAAGACGTCGTGCAGTGAGT
Organism: Buathra laborator; assembly: GCA_934046635.1. NCBI lineage: Eukaryota > Metazoa > Arthropoda > Insecta > Hymenoptera > Ichneumonidae > Buathra > Buathra laborator. Next base: position 19,754,571 of record OW203892.1, read on the forward strand.
CAAAGCCTAAAAGTCCAGAGACAAGAGATACGAGCAATAAATTGGACGAGCGGAAGTCATTTTTGAATATATCCGGAAATTACTGTTCGGGTACAGCTGAGATGAAAGAAAGTCCAGAAAAACAACAAGTTAGAGGATTAAATTCAATAGGATTTTATCCAGAATTGTCACCGACGATTCCGAGAAAAAAATTACGACAACGCGCGGATTCACCGATGATTCCTCGCAAGGCAACGAATGCGCAGAACAGGAGAAGCCCAGCCGCAGGCAAATCGAGTCTCATACCAGTTGGCATTAGAAATTCAAAATACCTCGGTACTGTGAACAATACCGATGAGAAAGAAACTAAACGTATTTCCAAGTCGAAGTTACCGGAGGAAAAAAATCGATCAGCGATAAAATCCGCGCAAAAATATCGAACGTCTTTGAAAAAAACTCCGAGAGATATTTCGAACTCGGAAAGCAAAAAAACGTCCAATCACAAAGTTCGCTTCGAACTGGAAAAAATTTCTTCGAATGAAGAAGAAACGAAAAAAATTGATGAGAACAAATTCGAGAATGTGTCGGAAAATTTGATCGATCGATCTTTGCACGGTGATCATAAAATCGATGACAAGCGAGTGGCGCGAAAAATCAAATCGAGTTTGGAAAATGGTATGCCGTTGAAGAGAATTACTATAATGGATCCATACGCTGTTACTCACAGCCTAAGTGTAAAGTACGATCGCGAAGCGAAACCAAAAGTAGAAAAAGACGTTATCGATCAGGCAAGCGAGTCACGCGCAAATACCCAGAATTTAACAACGCCAATGGAAAAAACGAGACCGATAAGTCGCAGAGATAAAGAACTCGTGGATCAGACGTATCCTCACAGAAAGACGCTGTTATCGAAACGAACTCCGAAACACGAAGTTTCGTTTGAAAAGCGTCATCCTGATGAAACAAATTTATCTTATCGTTCTCGTGCTTTGAGAGAAAGCAATAAAAATCATTTAACAGATTATTCGTCGAAACGAGAGCGAAAAAAGTTTAACGAACCTATCATCGATTTGGCGCGAATAAAAGAAAAAGTCGAAAACGAGATACTCGAGAAAACATCGAGAACTTCCGGTATCGAAGATTCGGACTGCGCGAACGTTCTCATAAAAGCAATTAATTCTTCGATGGAACTGTCCGACGTTTTATAAATATTACGCAATATATTGTTATATTTATAAAACAATAACTTTTTTTACCGCGTATATTGGAAGGAGTAATAAAAAATCGGAAAAAAAATGAAAATGGGAATTAATGAAAAAATCGCGAACTTTTGGTACCGGCGAAGATATCGTTTTCACAAATGCATCCTGTCCTTCTTGTATTAATGTATTAATTCTTAACAAAATTTTACGTGAGTGTAATAAAATCTTTTTTTTTTTTTCGCTGTATATCAAAATTAATATCACAAAAATAATAGTTAATGAGCGATTAAAAATAGAATTGTCATGTGTCTGAAATTCATTTCAGCTTAAACACAAAAGCGGGCTGTATGTCGAGCCGTAAATTGGCGCAAAATCGTTTAGCCAGGATGTGTCCGAGCTTACGCAACGGACGTCACTAACGTTGAATGGTTCGCATATCATTACGCAATATAACCCGAATGATTATCGCAAGCACGAGTTGCCGTCGTTTCAATACTGTGTACACAGTGTGTTAGAAAACGCTTTGACAAAAAAAGAAAATGACGGAACGCACTTGAAAATGTGGCGTTCGATTCATTCGATAAGTCGTCCCTTACACTCGTCGTCTGTTCGATGTTTGCGCGATCGAACAGCAAACTTTTCTCGCTCAGTAGCACCTCATGAAAAGTTGAATGTTTCTTTAATTTGCTACTATCAAGTATTTCCCAATAAAAAAAAACAATTTTTTCGTAAGATTCTTAAACTTTCTGTGCGATAATCTCGGCCGGTCAGCGTTGGTGAACCAAGAAACGCGCCAATATTATATAATGTTCTATTTGCGGTTCCAGCGCGATAATTCGAATTTTGTGATAAGGGATACATTATCGGCAGGATGAGAAGGCACGATAGCATGAGACATTTAACCAACATAATGCAGACGACTGATTCAGCAAACCGGGGACATTTATTATATCCACGGTATAATCAAAAGATAAACTAAGTACGCGGTTCGATTTGTTATCAATTCAAACATCGCATGTTATGGCATGCAATATGATTCCCAATTAATACAACTCAAATATAAATAGTGGTATAGATTTCATTGATCATTCGTAACGTTGGATATCGCGTCCTCGAAAACTAGCCGCGAAAGTAAAACTACATCTATATCTACATCGGTAGTGCCTCCAAATAGTATAACCTCTCTTATTCTAATCAAAAACGTTGAACACAAATAACAATTACCGTGAATCATTGACACGATATCCAATGAACCGCAGGCCCGCCTTTCTCCTCTTCGGCCCTGTGGACTGTGGGATCGTTTATACTTCTATACAGTATTACTGTTGAACGTATATCCTACGGAGTATCAAAACATGTGTCTCTTGTCCGAACCTTTCAACGTGTTTGTGCGACTGTGCGGCTCTCCCAGGGACGCGGTAGTGGTAGCAGAGCAGTAGCTCGGAACAACTCGAGCGAGTCATCAAGTGCACCCAGCACACTGGGACACCGTGGCAACTCGGCTCTGCGCGTGTGTATACGTTATGTTTCACAAGGCAACAGAGCGCCAGTGTCGTCAGTAGTGGTATATCTCTGTGGCTGTGTCGACTTTTATCAGAGCACTCCAGAAAATCCGCCTTCCTTCTGGCCACCTCGTAGTTGTAACATACATCGCGTGTGCGCTCGTTCATGCCTCGTGAACGTTGACTCAGTTTTATACTCGGAATACTTGTGAATTAAAAAAAAATAAAAATACAAAAAAATCCAGCATTTCTCATCGGTGAGTGGTGACGAATTTTCCGCACGGTTTACACGGTGTAATAACGTCCCGTTTACCTGGAGTGCACGTAATTACTACTGTATCGGCGTGTACCGAGAAAAACGGAGAGTACCAGAAATACACAGTACACTTTCTAATTGTACTCACAATATACTTGTAGAAATTCATTTATTTTACGTACACCGGAAGTTCAAGCCGAAGTTTTACAACGTTGATTGAACAAAAACTCGTTCAGGTACCTCGCAGTTCCATAGTTCGTTTTACACATCAACGTCATCATAAATTCGTTAACAGTTCGCGACCTCGGGGGTGTATTCGTACTCCGAAGACTCTTATTTTATTCATAAGCTTTTTTTTTTCGGTATCAACGATCGTAACAGGTTAATACTTCGCGGGTATCTCGACAGCACGCCCCGTTAAACGATTTAATTTTGATCCAATTATAAATCTTGGCAATTACCTCCCTAATGAAATTCGGTTAAATTAACGATACGCCGAATAGATCGCGAATTATGTTAAATTGTTGTGTGAAAATTTTTAACCATGTTTAAAGTTTGTTGGTAATGAGCGTTTCTTTTTTTTTTTTTTCTTTTTGACAGGCTGCAAATTAACGAGTCGTCAAAATGTTTACGTGGCTCTCAAGAGAGGACAAGGACAAGCAGGACCTCTTCGACACCGTGTCGGACGGTCTGATAAAAATTTATAAAACCAAATTGCTGCCGCTAGAGCAACACTATCAATTCCATGACTTTCATTCGCCCCAACTTGACGATCCCGATTTTGACGCAAAACCTATGATTCTACTCGTCGGACAATACTCTACGGGAAAAACGACGTTTATCAAGTATCTCTTGGAAAGAGATTTTCCTGGTATAAGAATCGGTCCGGAGCCAACGACGGATAGATTCATAGCTGTTATGTACGATCAGAAGGAAGGCGTCATTCCTGGTAACGCACTTGTCGTTGATCCCGGCAAACAGTTCAGGCCGCTGTCTAAATTTGGAAATGCATTTCTCAATCGCCTTCAATGCTCTATGGTTGCGTCGCCGGTTCTGAAGGGAATTTCAATCGTCGACACGCCTGGAATATTGTCAGGCGAGAAGCAAAGGGTAAGTTGTAAAATTGAATTTTCATTCTACGAGGCAAAAGAGTTTATATTTTGAATTATATATTGTTGAGAGTTATATATTGATTATTATTGTTGTTAATATATCGAGTTATATATTGATTTTCTTTTGCATTGCTCTCTCTTCATGCAGCTTTGTCTCAGCAGCAAAGTTAATAATGATTATTTTTTTTATCGTTTACGTTTTTCACCTTTGCCTCACCAACGGACGATGAACTGTTTTTTTTTTTCACTGCTTGACTGATCTTTGCTACTGCAGTAAAAGTATTGAATCGTTTTTTTTTTCACTGCTTAACTGATCTTTGCTGCAGCAGCAAAAGTTCTAAAACGATTATTTTTTACCTTTCACTCAATGCGCTTTTTGCTACAACAGCAAAATTAATAAATTAATCTTATTTCACTTCTCGCGTGAGAGCCACAGCTTTGCTGCAACAGCAAAATTAATATAACGAATTATTTTCATTACGTTTCTTTTTTTTTTTCTTTCTTTTTCAAAGTTTATATAATTCACATTTTCATTCAATTCGCATTGCCACAGAAAGCATTAATAAAATGTATTTTTTTACGGCTTATTTCGTTCAATTTGTATAAAAAGCAAAATTAATGAAATTATTTTTCTTTTTGTTCGCTGCTCGCAGGTGGACAGAGGCTACGATTTCACGGGAGTTCTCGAATGGTTTGCCGAGCGCGTGGACAGGATAATACTGTTGTTCGACGCTCACAAACTCGATATATCGGACGAATTCCGAAGATCGATCGAAGCTCTCCGAGGTCACGACGACAAAATACGAATAGTACTAAACAAAGCCGATATGATTGATCATCAACAATTAATGAGAGTCTACGGAGCGCTCATGTGGTCGCTAGGAAAAGTTTTGCAAACCCCCGAGGTCGCGAGAGTTTACATCGGCTCGTTCTGGGATCAGCCGCTTCGTTACGACGTTAACAGAAGGCTCTTCGAAGCGGAAGAACAGGATCTTTTCAAGGACATGCAATCGCTACCGAAAAATGCTACAGTCAGGAAACTCAACGATCTCATCAAACGGGCGCGACTAGCTAAGGTAACGAGCAAAAAGGATTCATCGATTTCTTCGATATGTTCTTTTATTTCCTCTAATTTCGTTATTAAATTTGATTTCTCTGATCGACAGGTTCACGCGTACATAATCAGCGCACTGAGGAAAGACATGCCGTCGGTATTCGGCAAAGAGGCCAAGAAGAAAGAACTGATAAAAAATTTGGGTCAGATATACGATCAGATACAGAGAGAACAACAGATATCGCCCGGGGATTTTCCCGATCTCAAGAAAATGCAGGAGCACTTGGCTAATCACGATTTCACAAAATTCAATCCTCTGAAACCGCGACTTTTAGAAGTGGTCGATAAGATGCTCGCCGAAGACATAGCGAAGCTAATGGCGATGATACCGCAGGAAGAAATCACAACGACAACCGCACCGAAGCTTCACGGTATTATTTTGTCAGATTACGTGTCGTTTAGTTACCGCGCTGCTGCGCCGTATACAATGTCGATCGTTCATCGAGCAAAATAACGGGAGACCGATAATTGCATGAGTCACAGTTTATATTCAGAGACTCTCGATGCTTCAACGATGTTACGAGACTTATTTTTATATGTATTTTGCACGAAAGCGATTTTATAATGTTGCGTGGGTTTTCGCGCAGGTGGAGCTTTCGAGGGAGTGGACGATCAAGTGAGTCCGTTCGGTTACAAGAGAGGAGAGGGTGTCGACGCAGGTGCTGGAGAACCCGAATGGATCGTGAACAAGGAAAGATTCAAATACGACTCTATGTTCGACGCGCTCGGGCCGTCCGACGGAAAAATCACCGGCGCCGGTACGTATTCGTATTAAAAAAAATATAAAGAAATATAATTGTGCATTAATTGCGGTTGTTTTGTATTAAAAATAAAAAATATTTATTATTTTTGTATTTGCAGCGGCGAAATCCGAAATGGTAAAATCGAAGTTGCCGAACAGCGTGTTAGGAAAAATTTGGAAATTATCCGACATCGACAAAGATGGACTACTGGACGCCGATGAATTTGCCCTATCGATGCACTTGATAAACGTTAAATTGGAAGGCTACGATTTACCTGCTGAACTACCGGAACACTTAATACCACCGTCGAAGAGAAACATATGAACGATGCGATTAGAACAATGTGTCTTTTTGAAAGTTTATTTGGCGTACTGATATTCTTTTTTTTTTCGTTGCAACGTCAATACATCGACGCGTCTATCGATAACGAAATGTGGACATTCTTAGGCTCTCGGAGGCTCAATATAAAGCATTTTGCGCCTTTTTTTTTCATTGATTTACGAATTTTCACGGCAACAAATCTCTGCGATTGAATTGCTACAAAGAATAGTCTAAGGAAGAAAAAAAAAAACAAAATAAAGTTAAATGCGCGCAGCATCACACATGTGCATAGAATAATAATTTATTGAATGAGAGAACTTATATTCTGGAATAAACTCTACAATGACTTTTTTTTCTTCTTTTTAAAGTCCACAAGCAATCAATTACACTAATCGTATTTCGGTTCGATACGAAAATCGAGGGCGCTGTATATTTTTCCAATCAATTATCGATGTTGTAAATACCGTGGAGCATCGTGTACAGCTTTGTAAGAATGAATTAACTTTTGTTTTCTCCGCGTTTTCATTGTTAAAAATTTCGAAATTCGATTTTTTTTTTCGTGGGAAGTTCGACATTCGATTGAAGACATTTTTTTTGTGTTTATCTGCTATCCCGAGCTTTGCTCTCTCTATTATAGTCCGACAACTCGAACAGTGCGATATTCAAAGCTTAAAGAAAAACAGTTTTTATTCACGTTCAATAAAAACAACGCTACATCATTCCCATTGTTAATCGTTATAAGTCATAATTTTTGTACGGAATGATATATACATATAAATAGATAGATAGACGGAATGGACAATGATGCGAAAAGAACGCATTGGATCGAAGAATGAAGCATTTTCGATGGTACCTTCGGCTTAAACACTGACGATATTGTCGACAAATTCATAATCACTCACAATCTACGTAACGAAGAGTAAATGTGTATTTATTTGTCTATATTCTATGATTAAAATAGCATTGATAAAAATGTCTCATCAATTCGTCGACTCACGGACGATGCGCCGAACGATTTTGATAGCACCGATTTCTATTAGCACTGCCTTCGTACGGCGCAATTGTATGTGATATACGAATATATATATTTATATGAAAAAAAAAAAGAAAAGAAGAACAGGCGCTCGTTTTCTAATGGCCGGAAAATCAATGAGTGACGTCAGTTACGAATTACGACAATGTTAATATAAAACGAATTCTTTCGGTGTTCGGCTGTTAGATTTTGTAAAAGATTTTTTCTAAAAGTCTACAAATGCTTTTGTACAGATTGTTTTGTAACAAAGAAGCAATCGCAGCCTCGCCGGGTTCGTTTGTCATTTCTGTCGAAGAAAACAAAATTCCTAATGAACAAAATAATTATTTCTTTGCTGTTCGACGAGGCGGTGATGAAATTCCTACGAAAATCGCGTCGAAAGCACTGAGACATACGATGTGTGCTTATAAATGATTTTTAAGAATTAAAAAAAAAAACTATATACACGTTCACGACTGCGCAAGTCTACGAACAGAACGCAACAATTACTTTGGATCACATGTAAATTGTAAATGATTTTATAAAAAGAAAAAGAAAAAAAAAGTAAATTATTTAAGTAATCTATTATATACTATAAATATATAAATATATCGTCACGCATATTGTATATTAAATGAAAAATGTATCGAATAAATTATATTATGCATTTTGAGAGTGAAAACTTGAATTTTTTTGCGATATTGCGTTTTATTCGATGAAAAAATGATGATTTTGTTTCCGAACATTTATTACGGCGAAAACAGAAATTTATAGCAATAAAAAATTATTTAGATACATCGGGATATTATACTCAATTGATGTCGGGAAATGTGTACAATCCAACGAAGAAACAAAAAAACAACATATAGAGATTCAATAAATGTCGTTACATTTAATACATAATAGAAAAGTACATATCGCTAAACGCGCGATGGTATAAATGTCAGAGTATATTTATCCTATCCTACACAGTGATGATATTTTATTGGATCCTAAATAAAAAAAGAAAACCAAAAAGATCAATTCACTTCAGTGAAAAGCTATCACAATCGAAGAATCAAGTCTTGCATTCCTCAAAATCATTGAACTATCGTGTAACTGGAAGTTGTTGAAATATCGCGCAGTCTCCGTCGTCTCTATAATTGAGATACATTATTTACAATTCAAAGTTTCTATTAGACGATAATAATATTGGAAAGTATCCTAAGGTCCGTCATGTTACAGTTCATCGTGATTATTTCTCGACGGTATGTTGAGATATTCCAAAACTTCGGACTCTATCTTCTCGCCTTTCGTCGACGTTATTCTTTCGCCTCCGTGAATCTTTCGACGTGATTTCTTTGCCGTGTAAATCATAAGGGTGGGATATGCTCTTACGCCGGCACGAGAACATTCATTTCTATACATTTCGCAGTTGAAACGCCCCAACCGCGCTTTGCCTTTCAAGAGCTAAAAAAAGAAGAAAAAAAAAAAACAAAAATTGCATCAATGTACATAACCCAATAATCTTTTCTTTTCAATTGTTCATACAAAAAATTCGCGTGTATTACCTGAGCGGCGATAGCGAAGTGGGGTTCTAAGGTTTGGCAGTGTCCGCACCAAGGAGCGTAATAATCGACGAGCCAAACTTCGTTACTCGACAATACGTCTCGTTCCAGCGATACTTCGTTCAATTCGTGCACTTTAACCGGCAAAAATTGTGCTATCCATCTGGCAAGCGATAGAGAATCTCTCGAACCGGTGTACATACTGTAAATAATGAACATCGAATTATCGAAACGTTTTTTCACCGATGAATTTAATAAAAAAATAAATAAATAAGAATTATTTAGAAAAGTATCACAGAACTTACGCTACTTTACCGAGTCCCTCACTGCCGAAAGGATACAATCTTATTGTAGGATAACTCCGAACCCCTTGAGATTCGCAAAGTGATGATTCCGATTCGCAGTCGACGCTCGCGATTTTGATGTTCGGCAGAGCGCTGAATATCTTCGCGACTGCCGTCCACTCGGGGGCGAGCTGCTGACAAGGTCCGCACCACGGAGCGAAATAATCCACAGCCCACAAGACTTTAGCTTTTTTCTTTCCGATCTTATGATTGAAGTTTTTCGACGTCAGATGCACAACTGTAAAATACGTTGCAACGTTTATTGAGATTATCAGGAATCGACGGAAAATGTAGTCGAAGTTCGTAACTCCGAATACTCACCCGTGGGATTTATAGCTTCTTTGATAAATTGCACAACGTTAGCGGCAGTTTTTTGCACGGTAAATTGCATCGTTGTACTCCCATTGATTAGCATAGCCGTGGGATAGGAACGTATGTTGTACTGTCGACAAATCGCTGAATGTACGACGCAATCGACGGTACCAAAGTGTACAACAGATTTCTCGAATTCCAATGAAGCTTTTCTGACTTCCGGTAAAAATTGGATGCACGGAGGGCACCAAGGTGCGTACCAATCGACGAACCACGCCTCGTTGCCGCTTTGACGATTCAGAATCGACAGTATCTTCTCCGCCGAAAGAGCCCATACGTTCTTTGCTTTTATACTGTTCTCGGCAAATTTTGCTATATCGTTAATCGTTTCTTTGCCGTGACTGAGTTCGAACGCACCCCCGGGTTTCAGTACGCCCCACATCGGGTAACGATTAACGTTTAAACTCGTGCATAATTTCGGATATTTTCCGCAATTAACTTTACCCAAATTTATGTCTTTCACGATACCGGGCAAACGTTTCAACTGAAGATCCAATTCGGTCGCGTGACCGATGTAGAAACAAAGTAGCCAACCGTCGTCGCGCTCGGACTCGAGACGCTTGCTAACGGTTTCAAATTCGTCGGAACTGAGATCCTGCGGCTCGGGCAATTCTTCAAGTATTCGCTGTACCAAAGAATCCGCTTCGGTGATATCGTCGAAAAGTACGCGTTTCGAGATACCGTCGCTCTTAGGCGGTACATAAACCGCTCCGGTATCGCGAGATACGAAATTCTCGCATGTGTCGCCCGCGCAATCGTAAACACCGACGTTGATAATTTTGTCGAATATCGCTGCCGCTTTGAGACGCTCGTCGGACGTCAGACAATCGCGAATTCCGCCGCAAGTGAAAATCAACGTTGGACGCTCTTCGCTACCAAATTTCATTAGTTTCATCCATTCGGTTTTCGTTATTTCGTCGATATTGACGTCGATACGATCGAAAACGAAACGATTTATTTCGTCGTACGATTTTTCGCCCATGTAACGAATTCCGTGTTGGGAATTTTTTGGATAATGAAGAAGGGTGGGATAAGACTGAATACCCAATTGACGACACAACCCCCAATCGTCCTCGCAATTAACGGCACCGATACGGATAACTCCCTCGAGATCTTTGGCCAGTCGACGCCATACCGGCGCCAAATGGTGACAATGACCGCACATTGGAGAATAGAAATTTATTAGCCACATCTTCTCGGAGTTTACGACACTGTCGTCTGAAAGTCAAAAAAAAGATCGAATGTTGTACATAAAAAATTGAAATACGCGACGGATCAAGTTAATAAAAGTAATAGAATTTAGTATACAAGGATAGAAAGAAAAATGTATAAATTCGTAAATAGAAACTGTGTATCTTATTGGTAAAACAAAATAAAACCAATAAAAATCCAAAAATCATTAAACTTTAACATTATGCAAAGGAGTAATGATCAAGGGATTATAATTAAATGATAAATAAATACAATTATTATAATACAAAAAAAATAAAATTATTGTTAATTATGATTTATAATTTTTTTTATTTTAATTTACTCACGATAATCGTTTCTGTTGAGAGTAACCACTTGAGGATCGTCATCATAGATACCAAAGTTGTCTTGATAATAGTTCCAGGAGTGATAATTCTGCTGTTTGTTGGCACCATTGAGACCCTCCTCACCATACAGATCATACTTTTTTCTTAGATCCGGATCTTTCAGTACTTCGTAAGCTGTTGTATATTTGATAAATTTTTCATGAGCATCCGGATCTTCCTGTAATTTCAATAAAATTTTATTTAAGCAAAAAAAAATTTTGATTGATCAATGAAATCTCAATGAACGTTAATTTATGTCTTACATTGTTTTTATCGGGATGGTGAGTAACAGCGAGTTGCTTGAACGCTTGACGAATTTGTTTTTGCGTAGCGTCGCGCTTCAGTCCTAGAAGTTCGTAATAATCCTCCGCCAGTGATACAGAGAGAACCAGCAAAAATAATACGATTCTGAGACACCTGTGAAATAAACAAAAATTGTTTTTGTATTCACGAAAATAAAAATTTTAACCAAATAATTTTTTTTTTTTTAACCGTTTCGAAATATTTTATCAAAACGTGAAGATCGACTTTATATTTTTGATTATCTCTGGTTTATGGTGTGACAGTTAGACTAACGCGTCGATCGTGAGCGATGACAACAATTTTTACTTACATTTTCGTTGGGTTCACGAAACGACGAGCTTCTCGAGAGTGCAAATGATTTTTTTAATTCAATGAAACGAACGCTCACAGCTTCCTCTTGTGACGCTCAATGCTCCGTGCATCTCGTATAACGCCCACACTTTATGGTTTTACCACATTCGTTTCCTATTTAGGCTTTATCACTTCGATCTTACAGGCGATCCGACCCCACTTGCCAGCTCGACAATGTTAGACTGTAAATTTAACCTCAGCTTCGCGCGATTCCGGAATCACGAAATCTCCAAATTGTTGCACCGGTGTATTCGATAAATAACAGAGATCAAAGGAAGACAAAAAATTTATCTAAAAAACTGTACATTAGGTTTCAATCGTCATTATCGCAATCCCCTTTTACTTATACCCGGCAAATCATCGAAATTGTAATTGGCACCGATTTCTAAATGAAACTGATGATTTTCGCCGCTACGCTCTCTGAGCTCCGAGCTAAACCATCCGTCGGCAGGGCGGCAGTAGTGTCTCTTCGGAACAGTTGTTTCTTCATTACTTACGAAGAGATGTCGCACGTCGTGACGTCCGCGACCAATAGGAAGCCTCGGCGTTTCAATGTGCCGCAAGTACTGGCGGGCGCCATTTCTCTTTCCCCTTCAGAAAAGGTAGACGCAGCACGCTTCGAACACGACCGCCTTGTAATCCATCAATTACAATGGCATCGTTATATATTACAAGTGTAAAAGTTGCAAAACATCGTCTAATAACATTAGACAATAACGCTGTTTGTTTATTTCAGTTGCAGAGACCGTCAAAATCATGTCCGACGTTGAAACGTAAGTCTGTTGAACAAACGTCTAATCACACATTATCACTCACTTTAACGCTGCGTAAACACGTGAACTCACAAAAAATAACCTTTTTTATTACCCAAAACTCCATATTCATCTACATCACTGCTTTCTTTGTTTGTCATTTTAATTAATGCCGAAAAAAAAAAAGATAAAATTTACCGGACGCGTCATAATAACCTAAAATGTATCGATACGACTCGTCAACATTGCTGCTCCTCCGAACGATTAATTTTATGCTTCAGTCTCGTTAATTCGATTTTTTTTGTTGTTCAATCATTTTTATAGCGACGATGTGCCCTCCGCGGTAACGGGAGGAGGTCCCATGGACGTTAATACAGCGCTCCAAGAGGTTCTCAAAAGTGCCCTCATTCACGATGGTGTTGTTCACGGCCTTCACGAAGCTGCCAAAGCCCTCGACAAGTAAATCTCGTTACAATTCACAAGCTTTGGCTAAGAGAAACAAGAAAAAAAAAAAACAAAAAATTTAACATTGGTCTCATTGCAATTCTAGGAGGCAAGCGATGCTTTGCATTCTTGCGGAGAACTGCGACGAGCCAATGTACAAGAAACTCGTTCAGGCACTGTGCAACGAGCATCAGATTCCCCTCATCAAAGTTGACAACAACAAGAAACTAGGAGAGTGGGCAGGTCTCTGCAAAATCGACAACGCTGGCAAGGCTCGCAAAGTCGTTGGATGCTCCTGCGTCGTAATCAAGGTGCGCATTTTTTTTTTTTTTTTTTTTTTTTTTTTTTTTTTTTTAAGAAAATGGAAAAATTAACATGATGAAATCATTAGGCTCCCTCTACTGAGTCGAACCCAAATAATAAAAAGCCATGCTGAGCATTGCCTGTCTGATAATTTCCGATACAAAAACTTTTTTTTTTTATAGTTTGATTAGAACTGAAAAAATTTTTCTTTTTGTGTTTTTTCAGGACTTCGGTGAGGAGACTCCCGCCAAGGATGTGCTTATGGAATACCTGAAGCAAAATTCTGTACACTAAGATACTTTTAATAAAACATCAAACTTTAAGAGTTTCTTTACAATCGATTTTTATCGTCGGTCACTGCACCCGGTTTTCCACGAATTATACGGATCCTATCTTCTCAATCTTTTATCCCGAAAGCTTCTTTGGATTTTATTATCTCGGCGCACGTTTCCTTGTGATTTGTCCAATCTTTGACTTGACATTCTCTGAAAAAAAAAAAAAAAAAAAAAAAAATATGAACTCGTAAAATCAATGCCACGATAGATGGATGATTTTTTTTTGTAATTACCTTCCGCAGTACCAGACGCCGCGGCACTGCGAGCATCTCTTCGACGCACTGTCTTTGCATAGAGCGCATTTTTTCGCTTCCGTGAATTCGAGTTTATCGATGTTCCAAGCGTCGCTCAGTACTTTAGCGATATTTTTTATATCATCGTTGTCTCGGGTGAATAAGTATTTCGACTGATTTTTCGCGAGTTTTTTCCATTTTTTTCGGTATTTCTCCATTATCGATGATCTCATTTGCGGCACTAATTCCACGGATACCGCGGGCTTCGCGTTTGACGATTGCGACGAAGAGATGGTGAGATAACTCAGCCAACGTCGTAACTCGATCAATGGCGCTATTTGGTCCATGACGTGTTCTTGAAGATATTTCTGAAGCTGTATTGAAAAACATTAACGTAATGTATCGTTTTTCCGATAAACAAATTGTTTAAGTACCTTCGATAATGCAGAAATCCGAAATTCAGTCATTTCATAGTACGGTGCTGACTTGGGATTGAGAAGAAGTTCGCGCAAACCAATCCAAATTTGACCCTCGACTTTGCAGAGTTTATCTTCCTCATTCGATTTAATTTGTTCCCATTTGCCGTTGTAGATCATTACTTCGTCTGTAATTAGCAAGACATTAGCTTCTTCAAGGTAAATGCAGTAAGCATTTTACCTTTCGCGTTTATTTTCTTCCATGGATGCTTCTCAATAAGCTGCGTAAGAAGATAAGGAACGTCGTGCGTCGACAGCATTCGCGAAAGAACACAGAGCGGCAATTTGTCGGAAAACTCGGCGAGATAACGAAGAATCGAGACGCACTTAATTCCAATATCGAAATCCAATTCCTCTTTTTTTTGCATCAATTCTTCTAAACACTTACTGCTCGCGATGTATTTTATTAGTCATTGTATGATTATTGAAGAAATTTATTGCAACTCACTTGCTATCTCGAAGGGTTTCTTCAACATCTGTTTTACTGAAGATAAGCGTTGTTACATTATTAACAGCGTAATCGACTAAATCGAGAACAGAATCGTCGAGAATCTCCGCGCTGTCGGAATGAAAAAGAACGTTCTCCAAAAGCGAAACTGCTATTCCTTCGTGATAGAATACGCTGTAAAGCATAAAAGTGTTGGAAGGCTCGCCATTCAGCTCTATCAAGATTGGGAAAACTTTGTTCTTCCAAATAGCTATCTGAATCGCTTCGTAAATTAGAACGGATATCTGGGAAGTAAAAAGGATAATCCATCACTACCGAAAAAAAGTCTATTAACGAGTATATATACAATATTCAAAAACAATAGTAACATATAATTGTGTAGTTAAAAGTTTCGTTATAATTACCTTTTGGAAGCTAACGAACCACTCTTTAACGGATTCTTCGCGCAGTGTACTAATCTCTAAGATACTCTGTTGATTCAGTAGCATTAGCTTTTTATGAAACTCAAACCATCTGAAACGAAGAAAATACGCGTTTCTTCGTAAATTCTTTCTCCGTTTCGACGGATATATTTTATGTCTCGCTGTTTTACCCTTTTGTTCCAACCCCCTCGAGATCGGAGGGTTGCAAATTTTCGACGTAACTTTCCGCCTCCCATGGTTGCAAAATACAATCGGAATTCTGCGACATTTCGCTTCGGACTAATAGGCAAAGTTTATTGAAGAATCGCTGTCAGGGAAACGACCATTTGTAAACAATTTTTCCATGTCTACGTTGTTTCCTTGTTACTAGAGAGAGTCAGAAAACTACAATACGAATGGGGGCTTTCGGTTATGAGTAACGAGACTTTATTAACAGTTTTTAGTACTGCAATTGCATTGTTTTTAATACCACTAATATCTCTCGTTCATAGAGAATATACACTGTTGTAAATATAATATCTTTATTATTATTATTATTATATTCATTGTGTTGGCACGATAAGTCGGCAAACGCCAGCGTCAGTAGTCAGTAACAGTCAGTAAGCGCCGAGCAGCGCATTCGTACGGATGTATGGATTTTATTGTCGGATAGACCACGGTCGTATATACAGGTCTGGGCACTCCGGGCTTTTAGCATATACATTCGCGTGACCACAAATGAAGCCGATAAGTTCCCAGTTTGTCCGCAAATCGCCATGGCGCGAGTATCGAGAAGGCAGATGTGCGACAGAGAGGGATAGAGCTGCGATCTCTCTCTCTCTAACCCGCGCATGCGCAATGGCATAATAGACCTCGATGACCGACTAATTGTACATTTTTTTTCTGTAATAAATATTTATGAAATATTTACTCAAAAACTTTTTATTCGAAAATAAATTATCTTTTTTACTAATGCGTAAAAAATTTCGCTTCTTTCCTTTTTTCCTTACTTTTCTTTTGAGGAACTCTACTGTGCTGCGCAGAAAATTGGCGCATACGAAGCCGCACATAATAGTGTATGGCGTAAGATAAACAATCGTTGGCATGTCGGCGCAGGGGAATGTAAATTTGTAGGAGCCCAGCATGTCATTAACGGTTTCGTTGTATGCATTGGGCGATTCGCAATGCTTAATAAAGCACGATTCTAGTGCCATTATCATATTAAAAAATATTTTGTTTGGATGAATGAGTCTTCCGCGAGTTTTCAAATTGACTAGTTCCGCGCTTGCTTGATGTGAATACGATTCCGGCGTCAGGATGGCATCTCGGCATATGTCGCATTTAGTGTACCTTCGCAATTGTTTGCAAATATCTCCGTTGAATAATTTTGCGCATGCGTAGAGAACGTGCCTGCTCGATACTAGCGACCTCTACTAACTGGCTTCACTTACGGTCACCAGAGATTAGTAGGGAGATGCACAACGCTCGGCTTTTGGCCGTCCCAATTTGAGTGGCGCTAAATCGTAGCGGCGAACTCGGGAGTACGATTTTGTGATCATCGCCTCGGCCAACATTGCAGAGTCGGGGCGAACGTGATCACCGGTGCGGTGGGTATTGCAGGCGCGTGAACACGAGTCAGCGCTTGGCGGAGAGAACCTCTGCGCCGCTCGAGCCTCGTTCTCACAAACCCAGAGACTCAGTTCTTTGGACGCGGATGAATTTTTTTTTTCCCTCTTTTTTGCATGTTACAAGTAGCCAACCATTGTCTATGTACTTTGTAACGTGCACGAAATGAGTAATCAATTAACGTAGGCGTGATTAGGTGCGGAAAAAATATTTTCGAACGGCAAGCGAGCTCGCAACTTTTATGGGACTTTCATGTGTTGAACTTCAAAGTCATCGGTTAACCGAGTGCGTCTCGGCACCTTTTTTTGCATCGAGAATTCAACGTTCGAGCCCAAGATGAATTGATTTATTTTTATTTCTTGCTTTTGTCACACCAACTTCCGGAATACCTGGGTGCACTGCCATGAGCACTGAATTGACTAATTATTCTAGGTAGTACAATATAGGTACGAGAAAAATATTTTCTAACGGCAAGCGAGCTCGCAACTTTTATACGACTTTCGTACATTCAATTTTGAAATTTTCGGTTAGCCGTGAGCGTTGACGCTTCCTTTTTTATCTCAAGAATCCGAGGTTCAAGCCAAGATAGATCGGCTTATTTTTTTTTTTTTTTTTTTTTCTTTCAGTTAGTTGCGATCACGGTCTCTATACTAGTGTAGAGGATAAAAAAAAAACTGATCGCAACTAACTGAAAGAAAAAAAATTAAGCCGATCTATCCTGGCTTGAACCTCGGATTTTTGAGGTAAAAAAGGAAGCGTCAACGCTCTCGGCTAACCGAACATCTCAAAATTGAATGTACGAAAGTCGTATAAAAGTTGCGAGCTTGCTTGCCGTTCGAAAATATTTTTTCCGCACCTAATCACGCCTACGTTAATTGATTACTCATTTCGTGCACGTTACAAAGTACATAGACAATGGTTGGCTACTTGTAACATGCAAAAAAGAGGGAAAAAAAATTCATCCGCGTCCAAAGAACTGAGTCTCTGGGTTTGTGAGAACGAGGCTCGAGCGGCGCAGAGGTTCTCTCCGCCAAGCGCTGACTCGTGTTCACGCGCCTGCAATACCCACCGCACCAGTGATCACGTTCGCCCCGACTCTGCAATGTTGGCCGAGGCGATGATCACAAAATCGTACTCCCGAGTTCGCCGCTACGATTTAGCGCCACTCAAATTGGGACGGCCAAAAGCCGAGCGTTGTGCATCTCCCTACTAATCTCTGCGGTCACGGCTGTTACGAAAGAGTGCCCAGACCTGTATATACGACCGTGGGATAGACTATTGATATAACCTATACGTCAGCTGTTGACGATGCACTTGCGATGGATTTAGCGACGCTGCTTCAAAAAAGTGTCCGAAATAAGAAAGGTGACCGCAACACTATCAAAATCAATAAAAACACAATTATAAAATTAAATAAAAACAAGAAAAATAAGCATTAATTTATGAAATAAGATGCAGACCCGCGAGAAAATGAGAAAACGGAAGAAGACCATTTCCAGACGATTTACAAACAATGGAAAGGAACGAAGGCTCAGGACAACGATTTAACGTACAAAGTCATACCAAAATTTTACTTCAAGGTAACAAAATGCATTTTCTTCGAACGCGCAATGTCCGAAAAAGGAAAATACGGAATTTTTATTTTTTACACGAATGTCGCAGCTGCCGAAGGAGGATGAAATATTGCCTCAAAAATTGAGAGAGGAAACACGCGCCTTATTTTTGCAAAGACGCTCTCGTCAATTATTGGACAACAATGAATTAAAAGCGTTGTGGGTATTGCTTGACAAGCATCATAGTCCTCCGTTGTCGGGCGATGAACAGCTCATTAATTACGAAGATTTCAAACGAGTTGGAAAATTGGCTGGTCCCAAGTGCGCTACTTACTTCACCGCTGTTGTTTTCGCCAAATTGCAACAGGGCGATTCTCACGGACGTATCAGTATTATGGCACTTTTTAACTACGTCATGAGAAAAGTTTGGCTTCATCAGACGAGAATTGGTCTTTCCCTTTACGACGTAACTGGACAGGGATATCTGAGAGAATCGGTAAGCAACTCTACGCAATTTATAGCCATACAAAGAAATGCGTATAAAAATGTATTTTACCATTTTTTTTTATGAAAAATATTTCGAAAATGTATTTTACAATTTTTTAACGAAAAATTTGAATAAAAATATATTACAATTTTTTTACGAAAAATTTAAATAAAAATATATTTTACAATTTTTTGACGAATGCGTACTGAAATGTTTATTGCGATTTTTTTCTTTTAAAATTTTGTCATTTAAGTACATTTTGTTTGTCAGGATTTGGAAAATTACATTCTGGAGCTAATCCCATCGTTACCTCAACTCGAAGGATTGGAAAAATCCTTTCACTCCTTTTACGTCTGTACTGCTGTGAGAAAATTCCTCTTCTTTCTGGATCCATTAAGAACGGGAAGAGTTCGTATTCAAGACATTTTGGCCTGCAGCTTTCTCGACGATCTATTGGAGTTGAGAGACGAAGATTTGCCGAAGGATTTGCAAGAAGCGAATTGGTTCTCGGCGCCATCGGCACTCAAAGTTTACGGCCAATATCTCAATTTGGATCGCGATCACAACGGAATGCTCAACAAGAAAGAACTCTCCGGATACGGAACTGGCACTCTTACGGGAGTTTTTCTGGAGAGAGTATTTCAAGAGTGTCTCACCTACGAGGGTGAAATGGACTACAAGACCTATCTGGATTTTGTTCTCGCATTGGAGAATCGTCATGAACCGCAGAGTCTACACTATCTCTTTCGTATTCTCGATATCAACAATCGTGGATATTTGGACACGTTTTGTCTCAACTATTTTTTTCGGGTACCTATATTCATAATATTAATTATTAATGTTTCTTTAAGTGTTATAATCGATCGTATTACTAAAAACCGAAGGATTAGCGAAGATACAACGAAATTTCGCGCAATATCATTAGAATCGTATGCGTTTCGTTGCATTTTGCAGGCAATCCAGAAAGAAATGACTGTTCACGGACAAGAGCCTGTTACCTTTGAGGACGTGAAGGACGAAATATTCGACATGGTAAAACCCGCGGATCCTTGCAAAATCACCTTACAAGATCTGCTCTCCTGGTACAAAAAATATATTCAACAGAATTACCAAATTAATTTAACTTTCTCGAAAATAAAATTTATCATAAATTTTCAGTGGTCAAGGCGACACCATGGTCAGTATTTTAATAGAATTTCATGGATTCTGGGCGTACGAAAATCGCGAAGCGATGGCAGCCGATTCGGGTGATGAATCGTCTCATGTATAAACGACTGAAAATAAATTATTACTACTTTTTTAGTAAAAATGTTTCGTAATTATTCCATATATCCCCAATGCTCCCTTCGCGAGGCATCCCGTTAGTTAAGGAAAAAAAAATCGTGTAAAGATTTTTCAAAGTCCAAATTCAAAAAAATACGCAATATGGAAAAGTGCTTAAAATGGTGTCGCGCACAAAAAAAATGTGACCGAAAAATACCCTCTCAAAATTCACCAAATACGAATTGATAGACCCGTTAAACAAATGAATAAATAAGAAAATAATTTTTTTAATATACTTCAATTATTATCTCTTCTTCGTACTTGAAAACAGTGTGGCGCCGCTGTACGTGTTTGTCTGTATGCATATATATACATCCAATAGCTGTACACACGTTTATCGCGTTTTCGTTCCGGTGCATCGGCTTTAGCGCGAGTGAACCTAACCTGCAACGATGCAGACATCAGTTATCAAAAAGATTAATTCGTGAAAAACAGAATGGAATCCAACGATGTGCCGCCCAAGAAGAAAGACAATAAGCAACGACCTTACCTCGGAAATACACAAATGTTCAACGAATTGAGTAATCCTTGTATAAAGGTAATCGACGCTAAAATCGCGAAAAATAAAAAAAAAAGAAACAAAAAAAATCACTTTTTTTCAGGAACAAAATTTATCGAGAATGTGTTTAGAGGACAATAATTACGATAAGGAACCGTGCGAAATATATTTCGTCAATTACAGAAGCTGCAGAGGATTCTGGGTACATACTGTTCGTCATGTCTATCGAATCGTCCGTTTGGTCGACGTTACCAAATAAGCAATTTTTTTGTCGTAGAACAAGGTGATCCGTGATCGTCGTTCCAAGGGACTGATGCCTTACCTGCCGCTTCCGGAAGACAGAGCTGAAATAAAGGCCAATTGGTTTAAATCGAAGCAATGATATATCGTATAATTAACATGTATATTACTAGTAATGCAAATATATAATTACATCGCATTTTCTGTTGCGTATAAATAATTCCACTTTTTACCGAATAAAATCGTTTCTACATCAAAGCGAAGCCTCTACATTGTCCTTTACACTTAACTATGGAGTAGCTAAGCGACTAGCATCGCAAACCTTTTTTTTTTGGTAACAATCACTCCGGTAAGAGATGGGCGCGCGATGCGAATAAAACTCTTTGAAATTCAACTCAATGCAAAGCCATTCGATTGAGTAATAAAATTCATTTTTTTCTCTTTGCTATTTATCAAATTTATCAAAGAACAGACAATTGATAATTGTTATATCGAAGACAAAATCTGCCCATCTCTCTACAGTTGTAGTAGAAATTCGTTTTACAAGGAAATACGTAAAAAAAAAAATGTATATCACCTCACAGTTATTTGGTAACATTATTCATACGATAGGCCTAACGAGGGATATATCGATATACAATCTTTGTTTTATTCCGTTTTTTTTTTTTCGTTCTGTATAATGCGAAATGCATTCACGTGAAGACAATGCACTGTTCTTGTTTTTTTTTTTTTTTTTTTTTATATTTAATATATACACGTTTGAGCCACGTACGAGGATATACATCGTTTAAAGATAGAGATTTTGAGACTAGTTTGTACATAGTTTTCTTTCTTTAGTTATTAATATATATATAGTGGTACCGTGTCGCTCGTCCGACGTGTCGAAACATAATTTTCACGTTTTTTTTCTTTTTTCGCTACCGATTGATCGTCAAAAGCCTCGTCGATTACACGCGTTCGTGTGTACACCCGTTTTATTTTTACTTTTTTCCTCTCTGCATTCAACAGAAATTAATCAAATTTACAAGATTTCGATCTTTGACCCCGTAGAATTAATTGGAATCAGACAAGAATTGGCGAAAGAAAAAAAAGAAAAAAAAATAGTATTCGTACGTAAAAAGCGTTATAATGCGGTCTCACGCAATCAACTCACATTCTTCACATTTGAATACTTCACGCTTCTCACGAAATTCATCATCGCAAAACTAACTCTCACGAGGATATACGTGTATCAATAACTATTATTTTTCTTCTCATTCTCGAGGAAACAGCATTTATGGCCATTATTACATCGTTTGTATCTTTCATTCGTCTCGTTTGTATATTGTCCCGCATTATATTTCGATATACGCCATCGATTAACAGCGAAATCGCGTTCTACGTTCTATAAGTATTAGTTTATTATGTTTAATTGTATAACTTAAAAACTATCTTACCAGAGTAACGAAATAATGCAAGTGCGCAATCATGGCGATTAAATAGTGACGTGCCAATATATATATATATATATAGTATGTATATATGTATAGTACAACACAAATTATTCGTCCTCCGATTCGCTTGCCTTGCGATTCGCGTGCCAAATGCCGGACGTACGAACAAAACCGTCGATAAACAACGATCACCGGATATGATTGATCGTATGCATCATTTTTTTAATGAATTAAAAAAAAAAAAAAGAATATTCCCTATAAATTATAAACGTCCGAGGGACGATACACGATTGAAACGAAGAGGTGCAAATCTTAACGTCTAGACACAAGCCAAATCCAAATTCATAACTGGCAGTAAGAAATGGATATTTTTTTTTACCCGTAACAAAGACGCGAAGGGACTAGTGAATGGTAGGAATGAACATTGATTTTTCTCGGGAGAGGTAGACGGCTATTCTTCGTTCGAACAAAGATGCTGATGATAAATTCATTAATATACCGTGACGCGTTTAAATAATTTTCCTTGACGATGTATATACTGCGAAAAAATAAATTAACGAGAAAAAAAAAGCTCTACGAGAATTTTATGAAATGAAGAAGAAGTCCTTCGCGAAAGTGTTTCTTTACGATACGACGATAACTGATAGATCTTTGGCCGTTCAGCCGCGAAGGATCATCGTGAAAGTCACGGCACCTAACGTTTATTTGCGCATTCAATTTTTTTTCCGCACTTGAATTGATCAACCGATTGATTGAACCGTTCGTATGAGAGTTTGAAGGGGATGTACGTCGATAATTGGCTTTTACAATAAATTAACGTGTGTCAGATCTCTTGTTCTCCCTTTTTTTTTAGTTGCTTTTTTTTCTCTTCGTTCTTAACATGCATCGTCGGCAAGTAGTCATTCAGAATGTTCTCTTATGCGGAATGTGTTGATACGAAAGTGATGGCACATTTGACGAACCTGAAAAATAAAAAGAATTTTTAATGTTTGAAAATTTGTTTTCATAAGTATTTATAGAATCAATGATACGTTTTACTGGGATGGGATAGAAGATTGGAATTTCTATCGTGCAACTTACCACACACGTGCCGTAGTGTATGTGGGCGGCCAGCGCGAGAATAGCTACGACGTACATCGTCTGCAGATCGAACTGCGGCAGTACGTACGAAAAGAGAGCCGCCCCTGCGACTGGCAACAATATCCACGGCAAAATTTCACATCTCGTGTTACTCATTTGCGAAACTATCAATCGACACTGTTAACAAATTGGCATTTTTTTTTAATATTACAAAAAAAACATCGTTTATGCAAAGATCGAAAATTTGATTAATTATAAAAAAAAAAAAAATTATACATATATATTTTTTTTTATTTTTATTTTAAGCGAATAACTCACGCATATATTTGAGAATATCGTTCCAATGGCAAAGTATATGATCCTCGGATCTTTGTCAAGTATATAGCTCGGTGAGTGAGTGACCCAAAGTGTCGCAATGACTAGTAGTAGCGTCAGGGGTACGAGAGGCCTAACGGCTTCCGGTAGAGTTCTGTTCTTTCCGGTTTTGTCTCTGTACGACCTATCATAGAAACGAAAGGAAAAACAAAAGAAATTAATTATGCGCTTGAGGTTTCGCCGCGAAAGATAATTATTTCGAAAAGAATAAAATTATACTTGTAAATGTTCCAAAGTACGACAGGTAAATTGGAGACAAGCGCGCTGACGTAGAGCAGCATTTCAAACATAATTCCCGCTGAAATTCCGCCGGGTAGTACAAACTTCCACGCTTCGTGACCGCCGATGCTCGTCAATATGAATACAATAATAGTTGCCTACGATAAACAGAAAATAGAAAAAAAAAAAAAAAAAAAACACGGAGTCACGTTATTGATGGGTGTCTGATAAAAAAAAAAAACTCGCGTGCATTAATAATATCGAGCAGATCATAAATATTCACCAGCATAGAAGCATCGTATCCCCACGGTAAAAACAACACCCCAGTGTTGTATTTCTCCCAATGGCTGAGATAAAAATTTACGAAAACGTTCCACAGTATAAAGTACATTCTCAGCGGTGATACGCTGTGATCTGTTCTACCAAAAACGGAGTACATGCAGACTGTTATAAGCATAGCTGTCCAACTGTCCAATCCGTGATCAAATAATTCTCCCAGAGGTCCGGAGGTTTGCGTTCTTCTCGCCTGTTTGCCGTCGATTCCATCTGAATTTTAAAAAATTGCGATCTTCGTCATTTAATAATAAACATTTTTTTTCGATGCGAAAAAAATTTTTGGTCGAATTTTTCGATTTTTTTTTTTTTTTTTCGAATCAATACCCACCGAGTGTATAAGCCATGAAAATGTTGAAAGCAGCCAAAGCAAAGACCCATCGTGGTATAGGCGGATAATCCGGTTGATCGTCGCTCGATGCATAAAAATAGTAATCGTAACTTGCGAACATCAAAAAATTGACGACGGTGAATAGAAAACCCGAAAAAGTCAAAACGTTGGGCGCAACCCATTTGGGACAGTACTGAAAAAAAAAAAAAAGTCGCATTTTGTAATCATAGATAAATAGTGCGTGACGGAGGTGGAATATAGATAAGAGATAATTGATTACCTGTACGACTCGATTCCAGAATGGGTGCATAACATAAATGCTCAGGGGACTCGTATCCAACGAACTGTACTGTAAACAGAATAATAAAAAGCCTATTATAGTTAAGGATAATATTTAATCTCTTGCATAAATAATCAATTGGATAGATAAATCCATTGACAAACATGACGTTTTAACTATTTTTTTTGTCTTTACTTCAGTGGAAATTTATCTGTGTGCCATTAATGGTACCAATGATAGTGACTATCTTTTCATTTTCTGGCAGACTGTGTACTTAACTATTACTAAGCGTAAAGTCGCGTGTCAGGTAATTACGAAATTTTTGCATAAAGCAATAGCTTGTTTGGGTGAAGGATAGATACGTAAACGTTCGAAATTGAGGTCTTATCATGACGTTCTTTCGTAATTAGTGAATATATAAGATAGAAGAAAAAAAACAATTTCGAAAAATCACACGGATAATGGGGATTGTCTACCGACAAATCGCGTTGAATTATTAATTTGTTGACATTTATGTTAAAGAAAATATTAAGGATTTCCGGTGCGAACGGATGTCAGTTTGACGGCCGGAAAAATAAAATTAGAAAGACCGTCCGATTTGTTTCAATTAAACAATCTGTGAGTCGACATCAAAATTTCGATGATGATCTCACAAACATGTCAGAGATAATGACGTAAAATAACGTGGAAGAAAAAAAAGTTCAACGTGGATAGATATGATACACATCGTGTGAATAATACATAACAGGAATTATCGACGTACCTTATAATTCTCGAAGCCCGTTAGATGCTCCTGCGACAGATACTTTACATCGAGATTAATTTTCGACATCGTTGATGTTGCAATAGGGGGATAACGCACAACTATAAACCGCCACTATCAAAAACTACACACTTTGGTATTAATCCCGGCGAACTAAATAGACCTGGCCTCGTTCGATTAAGAATTACATCGAGATACAGAGATATGTTTCGCCGACGATATTTATGTTTTTCAACATCCAAGTCTTGCCTAACACTAAACGTTGTTTTTTACAGTGTAAAAATTACTTCACCACAATGCAATTAAACTAACGAGTAATATTATAGTATTATTAATATTAAATTCACGAACGATCCTCGCACATCGTTGCCGCAGCCTCGGACGTTTGTGCGAATTGTGGCAGATTTTTTTTTTTCTCTTTGCCAGCCAAACGATACGCGTGCGCTCGTTGATACCGAGAGGCTCGAAAAAACATATACCGAACCGCTTGCTATGTCCACGAGTTGTCGAAGCAACGACAGAGAAACAACCGAACGGAGAACACGAAAAAATGACCGACGCAGGCGGAAATGGAGGGGAAAGGAAATAATAATAAGAACATTATTATTATTAAAGGCGAGTTTACAAGTGCGATATATCGAATCAAATTATCGAAGTTCGAACTGTGAGAACGTCGTCGCAAAGCGCCATGCTCGCCCAAGTTGCTGCTGTTAGCTTCTTAAAAACGACGTATAACCCGTCGGTTCGTGGATTTTGTGATAATTAAAAAATATAAGTAATTATTGCAATTTCTATAAAATGGCCGCAGCGATGAGACAAAACATAGCTGGTATGCTTAAGGGCATCGAAAGGTAATTTCAGCATTGTATTATCAATTGTAATATACAACTCCAAATACTTGTCACGTTTTTGGGGTTAGAATATTTCGCTCATCGGCCACAAATGTACGGAATATGAAACGTTTTACAGATACAATCCGGAGAATCTCGCGACTCTGGAGAAATATGTTGAAATCCAAGCTCGCGAAAATGCCTACGATCTCGAAGCAAATCTCGCGGTTTTGAAGCTCTATCAGCTCAATCCTCAACGCTTCAACGTCGATATCACTTGTCAGATTTTGCTCAAAGCTCTGACCAATCTGCCGCACACGGATTTCGTTCTTTGCAAGTGTTTGCTCAGTGAAAAAATCGTGAGTCTACAATTTCCTTACAATTTTTATGATGCGTTTAATCAAATCTGAAATGAGGAACTTTTATGTATCTTTTTTCTTTTTCAGATGCAAGAAGATTCCATCAATCAAATGATGTTTTTGGGAGATATTTTGGAGCAATGCGACTTCCAGCTATTCTGGGACAGAATTGTAGACATGGGAGATCTGTGTAACAGAATCATAGGCTTTGAAGATTCGATAAGAAAATTCGTTTGCCATGTTGTGGGAATCACATTCCAGACGATAGACAGAACTCTGTTGGCACAATTGCTCGGCAGCGTCGATGGTAATATAATTTACGTTTGTTAATTATTGGTAATTAATTGCTCGTTTTTGTGTATCACTAATTATTTTCATTAATATTTCGCTATTTAGATTCAACGTTGAAGCTCTGGGTGAAGAAATATGGATGGCAAGAAGAGTCCAATTCTGTTATATTTATAGCCAATCAGGATGAGAACATAAAGACGAAGAATATCACGGAAAAAATCGACTTCGAAAACGTCGCCGGCCTCATGGCTTCTTGTCTCTGAAATGTGAAACAAATAAATGAATAACATTTTTCATTTACATCATTGCTTTTGACAAGTTTTTTGTAACATTTGCAATTGCTTGAAAGTGATTTTTGTATAATAAATAAATTGTACGAGCCGCGTTGGTAATTGACGATACTCGATCGGCAGGATATACAGCAATTGACTATTTGCCGAACTGTGGTAATGATACCGTACAGTGATAGACAGAAGCCGGCGTGGGGAACTTTACCTATTGTGTCATACATTATTTCGATAATTTCAAACTGACGATAACTTTGATAATAGAACGAACTACTGGTTGCAAAAAATTATGTTTCTACTTCTGTATTTCATACAGCGTTTATAAATTAAAAACAATCTACAAGCGATTCGTCGAAACTTTGCGTTTTTTTTTTTTTCGTCTACCGTGTTGCGCAGCTCGATGCGCATTCCCACTCTTCAACGCCCGGCTGCTGCCGTTCCGGGTACCACATCCGGCGACACAATTTCATTTGATGTCATCGCATTCTTCGTTTTTGGGATAAAATAATATTTGGTACAGAATTTGATGCTTCTGTGTGCTAAATATTGGAAAATCTGTGAAAGAAATAAAATATTGTCTATGATATATTTATTTTTTTGAACATCCTGTCTTCGGATCGAACGGCATGAAGAGCTTGTGAGTAAAGCCACGTTATCATTCCTCGTAGCTGCAACGTCATTGGTCGGAATATAAAATTGACACATCGGATGCATCATACGTCGAATGAAATGCGAGCACCGGTGCTTCCTTCTACATAACTTTGTATAGTTTCCCCGTGTATAGTCAACTTATATCCCCACGGTATATATACGCAAAAATTAAGCGTAGATCGCATCGAAGAAAATCAAAACGAAATAATAAAAAAAAAAGAAACAACTCAGTGATAAGCGAAGGTGGCTAGCAAAAAGTGGAAAGGGTTAAATAAGTCGGGCGTGTGTTACGACGTCTCGGTGGTTGGGACAGTAACACGGACTGGAGCTCGGTAATATTAAAATCCGAGTTGGATCGAAAGTAACGAGTCATCAACCACTTCAAGATGGCAGAAGGACAGGAGGGTCCGAAAAAAATTACGATTTTCGTTAAAACACCGAAGGAAAAACAGAGCGTCGAGATCGAGGAAGACGCTGCTATAAAGGACGTGAGTACGACGTTTTTATTGCCGAACGCCATTATCAACGACAAGCCGTATTGTTTCGCAATCGTTTTCCGACCCGTGTTCGGTGTCATTTCGTTGGGTTAGGCATGCAATTTTTTTTTTTTACATTTCCTCTTTTTCACGACGAATATGAAATTCGCGCAGTTCAAAAATGCGGTCGCGAAGAAATTCAACGCCCAACCAGAACAGCTGTGTCTCATATTTGCTGGTAAGATAATGAAGGATCATGAAACTCTCGGTACGCACAATGTCAAGGATGGTTTGACGGTACATTTGGTCGTTAAGGCGCCTAGAAATTCGTCGCAGGAGACAAGCGACTCTGCGCCTACGCCAAGGCCTGCCGGTAAATTAAAATGACTCCTAATAAATTTTTTTTTTTTTTGTGATGAGGAAACATGAAAAAAACAATTTTTTTTTTCAGCCGATATTGGCGCAACTCCGTTTGGTTTAGGTAGCTTAGGAGGCCTCGCGGGTTTGCAAAATATGGGAATGGGTTCCGGTAGCTTTGTGGATCTGCAGCAACAGATGCAGAGAGAGTTGATGTCGAATCCAGAGACGATGCGTCAACTCGTTGACAATCCAGTGGTACAGAGTATGATGAACAATCCGGATACAGTACGCATGATGGTATCGGCTAATCCTCAAATGCAGGAACTCATGCAACGCAATCCAGAAATCAGTCACATGCTTAACAATCCTGAATTATTGAGGTAAGCGCACATTTAAAAAAAAAATGAATAAACACCGGTCAAGCAATATTTTTATTTTTTATTAATATTTAATAAACGGATTGTTTCTTTTGCAAACAACGAAAAACGAATAGATAAAATGATCAATTAATAATCAAAAGATAAATAAAAATAAAAAAAATTGTACATTAAAATTTTTAAGAATTGTGTTTGCAAATATTAATAACAAATCGAAACCGTTAAATTTTCATTAATTTACACCCAATATTATGCAAACATTTGTAGGAAATTAAAAAAAGAGCTAAAATTTTTGTTTTTTCAATGTCCTCTATAACGAGTTTTGTTTTTTTATTTTATTGATGATTGACGAAAATAATTCGTTTTCCGTCAACGACATAACACTGAATCTGTTGAAATAAAAAACCTTTAAATTAATTGTATCCGTCCGTTTCAGGCAAACACTGGAATTAGCGCGAAATCCTTCGATGTTGCAAGAGTTGATGCGTACTCACGATCGCGCTCTGTCAAATTTAGAAAGCATTCCCGGTGGTCACAGTGCGCTGCGCCGTATGTATCGCGAAATTCAAGAACCGATGTTGGCAGCAGCGACGGACGATCGAAATCCGTTTGCGGCGTTAGTCGGCAATAACGCCGCCGAGGGAGCGCCGAATCCACAGCAGGGACAAGAAAATCGTGATCCATTGCCGAATCCGTGGAATCCCGATTCGGCGGAATCCGGAGGACAACCATCGCCGGGTCAACCACCGGCCGCTGGAGGGGTTGACCCGTTGACCGGTCTAATGGGTTCGGGAATGCAGAGTATAACGACGCAGATAATGTCGAACCCCCAACTGATGGCCGACATGTTGAACGCTCCTTACACGAGATCAATGCTCGAAGCTATGGCCGCCGATCCTGCGATCGCTAACAGCATTCTGGCAGCGAGTCCGTACATCAGATCAAATCCACAAATGCAGGAACAGATGAGAGCTATGTTGCCACAATTTATCAGCCAAATGCAGAATCCACAAATACAAAACGTCGTTACCAATCCCGATGCTCTTGCGGCGATAATGCAGATACAACAGGGAATGGAACAACTGAGAACCGTCGCCCCGGAGTTTGTTGGAAGGTCGGTACTTTAATTAAAACTCCGATAAAAAGTTATTTTATTTCTATTTTACATTACCGGATAAAAATACTTTCGAACCTTAAAAATTCGGCGATTATTTAGTTATTTTTCATAAATAACAAATTTCAATTATATGTTTGAATAAATCGTTGATTCGTTCAACAGTATGGGAGTCGGACTCACACCACCGCCGAGCGCAGCGACGACGACACCAAGTACAGGAACACCGACACCGAACGCACCAGCTTCGGGACAAACGGCTGATACGAACGAACAGAATGTTCTCTCACAATTTATGGCCAGAATGGTGAGTTTCGGTTAAATTACGATAAAATTTAAAAGTTTCATCGTAATAAATAGCGTCGATTTTAACTCTCGTAATATGAAAAACGTTTGGTATAACATTTTTCGAATGTAATCATTTTTTTAAATATTAAATCGTAGATCTCGGCGGTTGGATTAGGTGTAGACGTGGACGGGCAGCCGGCTGCGCCACCGGAAGAACGTTATCGCGCCCAACTGGAACAATTGACGGCGATGGGCTTTGTAAACAGAGATGCAAATTTGCAAGGTAATTCTTTATTCTTATTTACTCGATCACCCGTACTATATATGTATTCAATTTTTTAAATATCAAACAATTGTTTAATTCCGCGTTTTTTTTTTTTTTTTTTTTTTTTTTTTTTTAGCTCTAATAGCCACATTTGGTGACATAAATGCGGCCATCGAGAGACTACTGGCCAACGGACAGGTTTCCATGAGCTAACCACCAATCCGCAACGCTCTTATTCCATTTACAATCTTTAGTTCGCTCCTCCTTATTGACTTCGCTAATCGATCGACGTCCGACGATGTCCGAGGTAATACATTGATTGTCAAACAGATAAAATTAAAAACTCCTCCATCCCTGGCTATTGGCATAATACACGCTACTTGACTCGTTAAACATGCATTTTTATTGTTCAGTTGAAGAAAAAACTATACGAACGACGATCTATACTACAATCGAACGAAAAAAAAAAAAAAACACGATGATACTCGTTAAAATTCGTCGTTAGGCGTTCAATCGATTGGACGAGTATCGAACGAAAAAGCGATTATTACCTATGCTTTCAGTCGCTCGTCCCCGTCGATCACTGTTACCTTCTTATTGTGTATCGTTTGATGTGCTGCAAAAAAAAAAAAAAAAACACTATACACGTATTTGAATCTACTTAAAAAGAAGAAAACGAAAAAACTTAAAAAAAAAAAAAAACGATTTATTGCTTTACCCTCTGAATTAGTAATGTCACAATGTTAGTTTACACACTTCGAACTTTATTCGCGTTATTTCAATGCGTTAACATCGTATTGTCTCGTTTTTCTCGTGATTGCTTTGCGCATTTCGTAGTTTCAACGAAAACTTTCTCCGGACGCGTGCAAACGTCATCGTGCGCTGAATCAAAATATCGTAAGGATTAATGACATCGAACAATAGATCGATATATATTTCTTCTTTTTGCTATTATTTTCTTATCTATTTCAGAGGCTTCTAAAATCAATTTTAAATTAATACACGTATTTCTTCGATAATTATTTTGCTTCGTTTATTTAACAGTATACAGCTATTGAATACGATGTTTTGTGGATTATAAAAAAAAAAAAAATCAATTTTATAGATTAATAGCAAGCAATACATAACGGCGTAGATCGTTTGTGTTTTGTGTTTCTATAGGCAAAAGCGCGCGCTAAAGAGATCGAGTCGATAAATTGTCACAAGTAGGTGTGTTCGGGGATTTAAAAAAAAAAAAAAAAAAAAAAACTCGGAAAAATTCATTGTCAGTTAGTATTAAGATTGTGGACAAACAAAAAAAAAACAAAAACAAGTGGTGAATGTTGTAAATTATCTTTATGGAAGAGAACAGTTATGGTTTGACTATTTTTGATTGACATAACTAAAGGGAAAAAAAAACACATATATATATATATATACACGTATATATATATATCGCTACGACTTGTGTTATCTTTTACGTGGATTTCAGTAATTTTGATCACTGAAAGAGGAAACATTGTGTAAAAGCTATTATATATATATATCTATAAAATGAAAAAAAAAAAAAAAAAAAAAAAAAAAAACAACACGTGGGTAAATCCGTACTAAAAGCATCGACGGAAAGATTGTCTAACTGTGCGAGAAACAGGTGCTCTGCCTAATATTGAAATCTCTGATTTGAAAAAGAAAAAAAAAATTGATATAGAATGCGTCGAAGAATAAACGCCGCTTGACTGTTTGATCGTCGAAGAAAAACAACACGAAAAAAGAAAAAAGCCGTTTGGTTTCTTTTTTAATAAAAATGATGTATATCGAGAGGCGCTTTAGCGAGAAGCGAATATGAAGAATAAAAAAAGAAATAAAGAAGAAGAAATGCAGTTATCCATAAACGTTTTTTGTAGTTTGAATATTAAACGTCGGTTAGTTTTATCCGAACCGTGTAAATGGTACTGCATCATGAGACTGTTGTTTTACAATTTACTATGTACCTCAATCTCACGATCATGTTTAGGGATAGGGACGGTTAGGTGATAAGGTGATAACGTAAAATATATATTAACTAATTGGGAGTGTGCCGCGAAGTGAAAGTGAATCGATTATAATATATGCGAAATCTTACGATCTGTCGTATATATATATATATATACAAACAAAACAAAAAAAAAAAACGCTGTACTCTGTAAATACATGATATAAAGTTATGGATGCACTTTATGCAAACAACGAGTACCTCCTGTAATAAATATTTCCGTACGATTAGCAAGAAAAAAAAAAGTAATAATGAAAAAACAAAAAAAAAAAACATTCTATGTTCCATCACCCAAATTGCCGAACGCCCACCATCAGTTATAGAGCAAGTTATGCTTTCACATCGCGATAAGAATAAGCGCAGCACCATTTTATATGTCATTTCAGCGATCTGTCGAGAAAGAATTTTCCATAGTTCGTCGGTTCAAATTTCATTTTTCGATCTTTTTTGGTAGAGTATTGACGATTTGGCTCAAGTAAATAAAGAAAAACGAACGTTGCTAATTTCGTTATAAAAGATCGCAACTCGCTTTGTAGTAAAATTCAATCGCATTCCCGTGCGTTATCGTGAAAGTTGTGCGGAACGAGTTTTCGTCGTACAAAACATCTATCCCGAAAGGAATAGTCATAGTTCTCCTGTGTTTCGAGTCTCTAGTCTGGCAAAAGGTAAAGGCCCAAAGCAAAAGTCCGGAATGAGTGGGCTGTCGAGTAGGTAGTCAGGTACATACTACAGGCTCTCGGAGAGAGAGCCAAGCGACTAAAAGCCAAGTGAGCGGGCGATATACAGAGAGAGGTTTTACCCCCACCACCGGTGTCCCGTGGTCTCGTCGAATGAAGTGAGTGGGGGTATAGCAGCACACCGATCGCATCCCGTGACCGTTGGAAGATGTTCCACGGCGGAATAGCTCGCGGTCCTCCACCGGAGCAAGTATTACAACCAGGGGGCTCGAAATTCCGTTCGTTTCACAATCCCCTCGTACATTCGCGCGTTCATACAATTTCCGCGATTTGTCTCTCCCACCCTCGCTCTGTGTATTACCAAAACCCCAAAAACCCACGAAAAAAAACAAATATATATATCCTATAAAATTGAAATATCCTATTTGAAAAAGATATACAAAAATATCTCAAAACAAATGCTAAATTTAACGAATCTACAACGCCGATCAATTCGCCTCGGCGCGTCGTGGACTAAAACAAATCAAAGTGTTCTCTCGACGAATGCGGATACCAACAAAGCGCGTAGGAGTCGCGCCAACATAACAAATCCTTAGTTGTTGAATAATTCGCAGTGTCGCGAAAAAAAAAGAAGAGATAAATAAAAACAAAATAATATTTGCGAATCGTTTCTTTACCCGGCAAGAATTTAGGATAATTCAATGAGTCGCATTGCCGCGAATAGTTTGTGTACATCGGTCAGTATAAAGTACGACGGTGGAGGGTCGAATTTTGCGCGCATCCTCGTCGTCAGGGGCCACCGTGAGAGTCGGGAGTCTCAGCCAGCTGCTTCGGAGGAGCCGAGGTCGCGAGGTACCAGCGCAGCAACGGTTTGATGCTCGTTCGCTCGCTCGCGGCTGAGCAACGACTAGCAAAGGAGCAGCCCGCGCACCGCTAACACCGCACACAACACCACGGGTCTCTGTGCGTCGTCGTCGTCCGTTGCCGCCGCTCATCTCGCCGACTTTACCGAAAAGAGAGACACACGTGCGTGTCGCACGCAAAACCGCGCGAGAGTGTAACACGGGTAAAACGAGTTCGAAGCGTCCGCGCGGCATCTATATAACGTCAAGTTAATCGGCTGTGCGCGCCTGTGTGTGTTGGTGAATAGTTTTTTTTTTTTTCATTTAAATAATAGTTCGACGTGAAACAACAACCTGTTGTCGGTTTTTCGACGGTGTTTTTGGAAATTCGTCTACAATTGTGCACATCGACGTGGAGAAGATTTTTTTTATTGGTTTTATCAACGGCGAAGTAACGTTTCGCGTAGTGAGGCGTCGCCGGAACGGTTGCTGCCTCGTCTCTCGTCTCGCTACGTCGGGATAACCAGCGGAATGTGGCACGAGGTGAGTTAGCGCCCGGCGGACCGCCCGATCTTGCCGGTCTCTCTCCCCGTCTCTCTCTCACTCTCTCTCGAGCCGCGCGCGGTCTTCGAGAAGGCACAGAGTCTCGAGGCCAGGGACGGAGATCGGGAAGGGCCCTTTTTTTTCCTTCTTCACTTCTTATACCTCCTTCAACTAATTCTACCGACGACGTTACCCAGCCAACTCTTCTTCTCTCTGTGCCTTAACTTTGAGATATCGCGCCCGAGACGTGTGGGATACACACACGAGGGCAGCGCGTGTAACTTCGGTGTAATTTGCATCGAAGGCGGCAAAGCGAAAGATATTATTTCGACCCGGGAATTCATTAATAACGAATGAAACAGTGTCGATTGTTTAAAATCGATCGAGACTCATTAATGTCATGGTATTGGATTAACTCTTTTGACTCGTAGAACCATCTTTTTTTTTTTTCATTCAAGTTCGTAGTCTGTCGAATGTTACATTATAAATTATAAACATGTAATGGCGTTCTTCGATATATTTGCGACAAATCATCGCGAAACTAACCAAAAAAAAATTGAGTTGACAGTTAATACTTGACACGAATTCGTTTTCGCAAAAGTTACGATTGCGGATAAAAAATGATACGTTGAAAACTTGTAGTGGATTGTAGGATTGTTTTGGGAGATGGAAGCAAAAAAATTTAGCCAAAAGGTTAAATACGATAAAAACTGTTAGTCGTCCGATAGTGAAATGTATACGAATACATTGGGATCAACGTCGCTAAATCAATTGATATTCGTGTACAATTTGCACAGTACATTACACACTACAACGATTAGCGAACATATGTTACTAAATTCGAAGCGCGTAGAAAAGGTATGGAAGCGTGCGCTCTCGATCGTTCGACAGAGAGCACGCACTTCGGAATGTTAAGGTCGTGCCGGCGGACATAATACACTATATATATCCGTACGAGTCGACAAGAGAGGCCCCCGATGTTCGCGATGTTAGTGCTCCAGCTAACGCGCATCATCGGTCGCGATCGATAAGTACGTTGCGATCGGATGTCAACGGTTCTTCGCTCGAGCGGAGAGAAGTGTCCTTTTGCTGCCTTTGGCTCGCCTCTTCTTCCACGGGGCAC
The DNA here is from genome assembly GCA_934046635.1 of Buathra laborator. Lineage (NCBI taxonomy): Eukaryota > Metazoa > Arthropoda > Insecta > Hymenoptera > Ichneumonidae > Buathra > Buathra laborator. The sequence continues at coordinate 19,790,734 of OW203892.1, forward strand.
CGCATCGTGGAGGGGTGCGAACCCGTTTTTCGTCGCGAGCCGCCAAAGATTCATTCAAAACTCGCCCGTGAGCTCAGGTCCTCAGCTCGTACAAAATACATCGGGTAATTCGGGTCACTTAAAAAAATAAATCGTCGTCCATAAGTTGTCGATTATTTCGAAATGGCATTTTTAATATCGACATGAAAAATTATTTACAGTAAATGAATCCCAATTATTTCGCGTAAAAAATAAATAAAAAAAAACAAGAAATACATCGCTAGGTCCTTGTTACGAATTTTGACTGATCTGTAGATATTTTTTTATTTTTGTGAGATCGGTATTACCAGTGTAATTCGATTTACGCACGTGCGTGAGTGTCTACGGTACGCAGGTAATGCAAGTAACACTTTCGAGTGTATATAAGGCGTCCCGCAGTGAGAGTAGTAACCATGAAAATGAATGAGGCAACGTTGCGTAAACATACAACGCCGCGCATTCGCTTTATGAATGCTCGTCATTGTGCGAGCGGTTTTTTTTGTCTCGAAATTATATACTATTCACGTAATGCGCTGCGTTAGAGGTTGGAAGCAAAGGAAGCAACGGAAATCACCCCGAGATGACGTGTAATCCGATAAGTGATCGTTTTCACTTGATTCATGAAAGAAAGACGATAAAAAAATTAAAAAAATGAAGTATTATAATAGCTCGACGCGGTTAGAGTGGGCGACGCGAGCCGCGAAGAAACACTCGTTTTTGTCTATACTTATCATCGAACCGTGTCGCGGGAGACACGGAGAGAATTCTTCTCTCGCACTCGAGAACCGTTTCGATTCGAATATAATGGCTGATTTATGAAAATATATAAATCCCCAGCTGATCCCCGAATCACTGCAGACGAAATACGATGATGATGCGTGTCCATAAAAAACGAGTTATGTATACATTTTTTTTTTCCGACGGATGGATAATAAGCGGAATATTAAACAAATAATAGGATTAGACAATTGAATGGGCGATATTTTTACTCGCCGAGACAGCGTGTCACGAGACTCGAGTTCGTGTTTGTCTCACGAATAAATTTGGTTAATTTCGTTTACCCATCGGACGGGACGGAGTTTCGATGTAAAATTTGAAAAAAAAAAAAAAAAAAAAAAAAAAAAAAAAAAAAAAATCGTCTGGATTATAAATAATCAGTCATTATACACTCACTATATACATTATACACAATGGGACTTCGATTTGCGAATCGATCTTTTTTTAGCAAAGTAAAAAAAAATTGTTTAATTTTCATGCGCGGAAACGTCATAGTGTAACTTATAGTTAATTTTTTGAACGGAGAATTCATTCAAAATATTTGGATATGCGCTTTTTTTTTTCCAATAACCTGCAAGTTGATAGAAAATTCGGTCGGAAAGAATGCATATTAGAAACGCGGACTTTAGAGCAGAAGGACGAGTTGAGGAAGTCGGTTAACAGCTGCTCCTTCGTCATAGCATTAAGGATACTGCCGCTGCTCCTGCTGTTGCGACTGCGTGCTCTACGACGTTAAAACCGGCGCAGCGGTCCCGTATCGCGGGTACGTGTACTACGTGTCAACAGCTGCACGCTCTTCCGTGCTGTGTGCGTCAAAAGGGGCTTACGATTAGATCGTTCGCTTTGCCAACTCCACGAGGCGAGTTCGGGAACTTCCGCGACATTATAGTTCAGTCATATATACATAAATACTTTTTATACTGAGTATAAACCTCGCTGCGGCCTGATTTCCGAGGGTAAATAATTGATTAAAGCAGATAAGAAGAAATTCCACTCGCGAAGCGCACGCGAATAAAAAATAACTGTAAACGACGATTTTTTTTTTAACCTTTTAAAACTTCTCGTAATATTCTACCGTACGTAGAATACATAATTCGCAGATTTGAACGTTTATATTTACCGGTTGCCCTATAAAGATATCACGAGAAATAGCCTATAATTCAATTTTTTTTTTACAACTACGAATTATCAGTTTTTTGTCGGTAACCCAAAAAAATAGGTTAAACACGTCGACATATTTTTTTGTTTAACAAAATTTAAAAAAAAACCACTAAATCGATTCTCCAACATGAAAATAACATTATCCAAAGTTCAACGAGCGGTTATCGTCTTCGTGGAATATAAATAAAAGGATATTAGATTTTCTATGTAGCGGAATGCGCGATAAATTTTCTCGCGTCTTAACCTCGAAAAATCATTCAACACCGGACGCCCGGGTTCTCCGATTCCATGCCACAGCAAAACCGATTGCAAGGACTAAGCCGGTCTGGATATGCGCCAATTTTTTTACCCGTCTTCCTCGATCGATGATATTTTATTGGAAATGCGAGACGCGAGAGCGAGAGGCCGAGCTTCGCTGGTTATGAGGAACGTACGAAGACTAAACTCGGCTTCTTCGTTCGGTCTCATTCTACACGTCCTACGTGCATTCGCACACATATTTTCTTCTTTAAACTCATGTGTAATACATATATGCATATGTATACATATGAATTTCTGGTTGCCTCACTCTCACCTGGCATCGTATTCTCGCCGTCTGCATGTATATTAACCGCAACGGTTCGTTTCTGCTCTACCTGCGGAGAGTATATTCTCAAGTCTTCGGTTGGGTGTGTCACGTGCACATAGCAGTTATATGCAACTCTTCAGATATTTATCCTCTTCTTTTCCACCCTCCGCCCGCGATGTTCCTGGCAAAGGCATCACGTGTTAATCATTCCATGGCGTTATGTTAATCGCGTCAGTCTGCCTTCTCTCGTTTCTTCGAGCTTTCTATTGACTTTGGTAGCTGCTGGCCTCTGTACCCCGAAACTACTCAAAGGAGAGAGATTCACGATTGTAAATATCCAAAGTATAGCTATGTTCGGGAAAAAAAATAAAATAAAAAAAATTAAAAAAACAAAAAATTGTTCGAAGTCTTGGACCACGACAACGACGACGAGTTCGAAAGAATGTAAGAAGAAGTTATGAAGCCGCGAGCGCGCGTCTCTCGAGATTCGTGAAGACGTTTCATGGTCGTACGTAGTGTAGGGGAACGAGAGACTGTGTGCCTTCGCGGTCGTTCGCTTTGCGATAAATTTAGATACTCTGTGTGCAATGTACACGTTCGATCGCAGTTTACTTGTTTGTTTTATTTTTTTTTTATGACGAGTTTCTGCCGACTGGTATACACTGAAATACAGGATTGGAGATGTACGATCGATAATTCGATGTGATCTCGAATGTGTCTCGAAGAAACTCGACTCGCATTCGAATCAAACTCTGGCGCATCTAGTAAGCTCGACATTGCAATCGCGAATTTATAAGAAAATATTATAATTATAATTTACTTCGCGAATTTTATACCGAATTTTTATAATTAATTAATTTTTATCGAAAACCAATTTTTTTTTTAGTTATAGATATTACAGGTATACCAAACGTTTAGTATGATTGACTACGCAACCAAGAAAACCTGAAAAACTCAGAGATTTTACGAGACCCGTAAATATTAGAGAAATATTAGGGATTTTTTTTAAACGGAAGAAAATCTCTAAGGCATACAATTTTTAAGGAATTTTACGGATTTTTATCTGTTTGCGAAAATATTTTAATGCAATTTTTCCCTAAAAGAAAAAGGTAAAAAAAAAGAGAAGGCTACAATTTTGGTATTCACGGCGGTGTGCTGTTGTTTGCGGTTGCTGTTGTTGTATAGTAGAAACTATAATAATAAAAATAATAATAATCTATCTATTAACAGGTCAGGTATTTTTTTGTACTTAATTGCACCCCGAGATACCAATACCAATATGAAAAACATGCATGACAGCGAAAACCGTAAAAATCACGAGGTCTCAGTGAAGCGCATAATTCTCGTATTTTTTTCCCCGGCGGGCAGTCGCGAGTAAAAAGGTTCCGATAGCATTTAGCATACGTACGGAGACATATACTTATATAAATGAAATGGCAATATAGATATTGTTGAGAAACCCACTTTGGTGCTAAACGATTGTTATTTCTGAAACTTGAGATGATACGCGCGGATAATATCACTATAGTTCACAACTACCGTAACTTCGATCGTATCCCATTATTACGATAAAATTACCCGCAGGTATTAACTTAAATGGAATAACGATTGTCTGCATTAGCATTTCAAAAAAGCTATTTAAACGGAGTGAACGCATGAATCCCGCTGAATGGCTTTAAATCTCATAATAAAGTAACCCTTTCGTTTCGTAATATCTAATTTCCAATGGATAACAAAATACGTAACTGTGCGCTATTATAAATATCGAAAGTATAGTTTTTTCGTTAAGATTCAACATTTCGAAGTCAATAGACGCGAAAAATCGTAAAATTTTGGTTCAGAAAAATCTGGAAAAATCGGAGTATTTTAACTTCGAGACTGAGTGGCCACTATAATAACGCATTATAAATGGTATTGCAACGATAAACGCTCTATAACTCGTGTAACAATGTTCACAACGATGGCACAAAACCGGAAGGGCGTGTCGGCTGTGTCGAAGCACAGATGATACGTTGTACTCGGGTTGTCTACCAGCTATACATATTTTTTCCACCTGGTGGCTCATTATCGGACGGTACTAGAGTGTGTAAAAGATTTTTTTTTAATGCGAGTTATTATACGTAATACGTATAGCTATATATACTCTATACGTGGCAAATTATATTCACACCGGATGCACAATATTAAGGCACGCTTCGCGATCACAGCTTAGGCGAAGCGCGATGAAAATTGCCAACAGGGGTAGCGAAACAAGCTATAGAAAACGCTCGTGTTTCCTACCGCCGAGATACGCTTCGGACATCGTGTAATTCACTAACTTCCAATAATATAATGAAATCACACTCCGTGCTGAAGATCGTGCGCTTTTCCATATATAACGAGAACGAAACTCGTCGTTAACGAGTCCATGTCGCAATTAGCACGAAATCTTAGCAATTAAGAGCAAACGAGAAACGGTTACGAATTCGTGGGATTTCTTTAACAAGGATATAAACTCGACGGCCGCACGATTATACAAGCTAAAGTAGGACGTTTTTAATCCTTTGCGGTCAATTTCAAAATAGGATATGTGCCACAAAGCCACGAATTATTGGAGCAAATGCGATTTTGGTATCGTTTTTATACTTTTATTTATCTTAAAGAGGATTTTTCTAACTGATAAATAGGCATTTTTCATCGTTCGTATCTTCAATTATGAAATAAACACTTATTTTACGCGGGTACCATTTTCGTACCATTTTTAATGTTTTTTGCACTTAGACAAAATTTTTTTTTTTACCCTTACGAATCTCTAATTTTTATTTTTTGCGTGGCTTCGATTAGGGCAATTTTTTTTTTGTTTTATGGATTTTTATTTATTTTTGATTTGCAAGGGCTGTAAGTCGGTCAGTTTCACGAAAAAAAAAAAGTCGAAAATCCTCTTGGGAACATGCATCACGGTTAGGTATGTGTTCCAAAGGATCGAACGCCGACGGAGAGTTAACCAGCACTTAGAGTAAGAAACGAGACGCGAATTTATTCGGGCTGACTTACCAAGGCGCGCGGGCTTCTTCGAGAGCGATCCCCGCGTCGGCCATCACACACTCCGAAGTTCTCTTCGCACAGAAAGATCCCTCGATCTCACTCTCGCCGCGCAAAGTAAATTGTTACCTGTCTTGGAGCTCTCTCGCTGGATAGGTAACGCTTTGCAAACGCGCGCGGTGTTTTCTCTCTTGTATTTAGCCGAGAGGAACGAGCACGAGAGAGGAGGGTCCGCCGCGATCTTTTTTTCGCGAACGATCTGTTCGCAAGAGATCGAACTAGCAATTCTCCTATATACCGCAGCGTGTGTGTGCGTTCGCAACAACTGACACTCGTGAAATACGTCAGAGCCGATTTATTCGAGGTTCGCCACACTCCAAACACTCGAGATTGCAAATAAATCGTATTTTTTTTGTTTTTTTTTAATCACGAGAGAGCTATCATGCTGGAGAGCTTTTTGCATTCGACCCCTCGATCTGCCCTCCGTGACCTCCGCAAGACCTCGCGAAATGTTCTCAAGTCGCCCGCAAATGTCGCGATCAAAGTTCATTAACTCGAACGGCGGTATCTTCAAATTTTCCCTCCAAATAAAATATATCGAAAATACATCGAATTTATACGATTGATTAAAAAAAAAGTAATTTTCTTTGCAGTAATACCAGTTTTCGTAATTGCGATAAAGATCGATAAAAATGGAAACTTTACTCCGAAAAAATAATTTATATTTTTTTCCGGAGGATTTTAATTTGTATTATAATGTGTACAATTACGATCGTTTCTTTATTGTTTTTTTTTTTAACCCGTTCACACCTCCTCTCACCTCCGTAGTCGCATCAGAGCAAACATTCGCGAAGACAGTGGGGTGATCGAGTTATATTTCGACGAGTTATGAGTTCGTGAGTCTATACCGAATGTGACACGCGACTTTCACCGATCCTGTCGGGTCCTGTGTCCGTTAAGGAATTTGATCCTGAACCGCGCCGAGCGGTTTGCTTCACTGGCTGGTTAGCTTTTGCCTATATAGAGAAAGAGAGAAAGAACGAACCGCTGCCGCTGTGGGGGCTGAGTGGCGAACGATTCAGCGAGAAGGCGAACGAGATCTCGAGGGATCTGGTCCACGCATCGACACGGACGCACGTCCAAAGATTCGCGCAAGGATATCCCCGGCGAAGGCCGCGTGTGTATATATACCTATGGCAGATATATCTCTCGTCTCGCGCATACACTATATACATATGCGTTGCCAGGCGTGGTCCACGCGTACGAATGACGAACGACGACGAGACAGACGTCGAAAACATATACCGACAATATCTCGGATCACCGCGTAGAAATCAGATGCAAAGATTAAATAAAAATAAAAAACGAAAATCATAAAAATTTTTTTTTTTAAATTGATAATTTCTGGTCGAGTGACACACAGTGGTTACTTTAGCAATCTCGAAGGAACAGGTGAAAAAAAAAAAATAGAATTTAACACGAAAAAAACAGAATGAAGTTCATTTTTAAAAATCTTCATCTTTCCACTTCGTGGTCAATTGTGGCCGAATGAAGCGGCGGTCCACTCCAATTAGATGCAAAGACTGAATGAAAGAAAAATAATAAAATATAAACATCATTAATAAAATCTTCTTTTCGGCCAATTCTCGTCGAGTGAAGTACACGAACGATGCCAGACAAGTCTCGGGTGAATGCTCCGTGTCGACTAATGCGCGTGGCATAAAAAATAATGAGATACGAAAGGAGGAATGACGATTGGGGTGTAGAAGTTGAAAAGATTGAAAAAAAGAAAAGAAAAAATGAAATAAAAATTAAAACAACCCGGTAAAGAAATGTTCCGAAAGTGAAGAGAAGACTTTATAATGTACAAACGGGCGGTATACGCACGCGAGAATTCTTGTCAGCGGTCCGTAAATTATTAAACGCTGTTAAAACGGCCTTCATCCGTCGTGAGGAATTTCATCATCATCATCTTCAATTTTTCGGATGTTTTGAAGCGGCAAAGCGGCGATGTTGGCGAGAAGTGGTCCGGTCAAGAATGAGGTTTCGGTTGTCTGCTTCGAATTATGGCGGCAGCCCCTGAAGCGGGCGAAGTTATCTCGTCAAGCTGGTAAGGGCTCCAATACTTCGGTACTTCAAATTATTGCCCTGTTGCTGTTTATTCAGTAAACACGTACCTACCACAATCCGTCCATTTACCGGAGTCGTCGAGTTTCGATATTGAATATAAAAATTATTTTTATATCCGCTTCCTCGCGGAGGAACGGTTTGTTTTCGCAAAAAGCCAATTTACCCGCATTCACATACGCGCATGAAATTCCGACGAACTTCTCGGAGCTACACGAGTCGTTGAACTTCATTTTTGTACGATTTTTTTTTCTCCTCACTCCAACGCTTGGTAAGGCGCGTTGATCTCGCGTCTTCTTTTCCATCGCTCAGTGAGCAGTCGTGCAGTGAGAAAATATGCCGCGCGGGCTTTTTTTTTTGTAATCTAATTAGCGTCGACGATTGACATGACGATAAAAAAAAAAAAAGAAAAAACGAAATTCGTCTTTACCGGGAAAAAAAATCGGCTGAATCGACTAAATCGGCACTTGCGGGTGGCGAAACTAATATCATTAACTATTATTTGCATCGCCTATTTCCTTCCTTACGATGACGATTATTTCATTTAATTAACCTAAAATTTATTTCGCCATCCGCAAGCGCCGATTTAGTTGATTCGACCGATTTTTTTTTTAACTCTGTGTATCTGTGTTTTCTCTTTGTCAATGTCATTCATATACTTATCGACAGTTCCGGCAGTAAAAATGAGAAAAAAAAAAAAAACCGTATCTAACATATTTTAACATGGGGATTACGCTTTTTCGATTATCAGCCGTTGAAATCATTTATTTTTTTTTACACAACTGTTGAATCGTCGGATTAAATTTGTCGTATATCGTTGCTCCGATGTTTGGCCTCTGCGCTCCTGATACATACGACTTACACTCCTCCTTTCCCTTCGTCTTCTTCTTCTTCGCCCCGAGCTTACGACGCAGCATCCTTCGGTGTGTTTTCTTCTCTATCGTTTCTATAAGCTGCTCTCGTGATTGGATAGAGGAAGAGCCGAAAGCCGCTTTCTCTCACTCTTGTGTTGGCATCCCAGTCAACCAACTGTACCTTGCAACTGTTATCTAGGCAACGACCTTGCGCCTTAACTCGACTGAGCTCCCGCAACTTCGTATACGAAGCCTGAATCTTCTTCTTCTTCTTCTTTTTCTTTTCTTCCTCCTTCTGCTCCTTCACCGTCTTCACCGTCTTCTATGGGTGCCCTGCTGCGTAGCGATGCACGAGATGCCGTCGTGTAATCTACACGCCGCATTATGCATAGTTACTATAATGCACATCCGGTTTTTTCACGGTGAAACCGATCAAAGAACTATTACAATGTTTGCCGATACGCGGCAACAGAAATTGTACTAAATTGGTCAACTTTATCGCGCGGTATACGATGAAAATGCTGCTGAAGCGTTGTGAGATGCAAGAGGCGAGATGCGAAGACGAGTTCTCGTCCCGTTGAACGACTCGAGAGATATCAAGGCGTACGCAGCTCGTCGGCTCGCGGTAAAACCGTTGACCTTGTCGGACCGCTCATCATCATCTCTTCAGATACTTCACTTCCTGTTCAACGTCCTTGCGACGATCGGCTTGTGCAAACGATCTTCTCCGCGGAACGAGGAAAAATACCGGAAGTCTCGACAAAAACAAGAATCTTCGTTGCTCGAGAGGCCGAATGAATGTACAACTATTTACTTCTTCGAAGAATCGATAATGATTCGATTTTTCAAGGAACGGAGACAATTCGTTTTAGTTAGATTTTATTGCATAGAGCGCTTCGATTTCTAGTAGTATTATCGATAGGATTGTTATATAAGAAACGAGAGTGATGAAGGCGTCAAGTTTCATTTACAGCCTGTTATCAGTTATTACGATATTTCACGACCCATAACGAGCGACACGATGATAGCTTAAGGAGGACAGTGCCACTCGGCCAGTCATTCGATGTACTAAGAAATCTTAAATAACTTGCTAATGATTTCTGTTACGTATACATTTATCACGGAAATTTATCAAGTTGTCAGATTTTTGTTGTGTTTATTTTTTGCGGGAGACTTCTGGTCGAGAAATTCATTTTTTTTCGCCGTAGTTGTTTTTTTATGGTTGTAATTTGGTTAGTAATATCATTGGCGTTTTCTATTGCAATTGCTCTGCAATCGCTGTGTAAAAAATTTAAAAGAGTTACTCGGAGAGTTAAATCGTCGATTGTATATTTTTTGTCAGCGATTATCAAGCGACCCGGTTACGGAATCGGTGATGACGAATATTCCGACTTAATTTTTTTTTCACGATTGCAATTAACTATTGGCATCGTGGTCACTATTGTCATTACAAAACGTGTTTTAGACGGTTGAATCATCGATTGTAAAGTTTTTTTGTCAGTGAATTGCGGTCAAGGAACTGGTGACGATGATTATTGCTTTGCGTTTTTTCTTTTACGCTTTCAACGAACTATTCCCATCGTTAGCGGTTTCTATTATCGATATAGGTGCTGTAGGACTTAAAAATGTGTGACTAAAAGGTCAAAAATCGGCTATCAAATTTTTTTTTTCGCGGCATCCGGTTCGGAAATGAACGACGATTTTTTGGCGCGAATCATTCACAAGATGAAAAACGACCCGAATAACATCGCGCCGATTTCCAGCTACGAGGATCGCGGGGACTCACTATGAGTTTCGAGAAACAATTATTATTCACCCGGAAATTCCGTTGTGTGGCATAATAACGATGTTGTTTCGAATAGTTTCGTGAGTCAATCAAGTCTGACAAATGGTACCCTGTATCCCTTTCGTTCCTACGCTAATGACATTCAGATCTAAGAATCGCAAACTCGCGCGTATTTCACAGTTGCGCGATGCTTGGTGAAGCGCGAGAGACGCGCTAAACCGCGTCGCGGTTCGAGCTGTGCTCGAGTTCGGCTTTTGTTGGAAATTGGATAGACCGACTGTGGTAGGACTTCATCGGTGTCGCGGAAACCCCGCGTACACGGAGTTAAGCTCGTAATAATTTTACTGACGCTTCCCTGGTCTCGATTTCTTCTTTTTTTTCTCTCGCTTTTGTGGGGAATGTTCTCTACGTTGAGGGAAACTCGAGTGTGTGCGTGCGCAGGGTAATTATCATCGCGAACTCTTCGCTGAGACGGGAGTCGAGACGCGAATGTCGCGGCGTGAGGCTCTGCACGCGATAGACAAGATATTCGCGGGGTAAATTGAATTAAATTCTCATTGATAGATAATATTGTATCTATATAAGCAATAATTAAAATTAATCAACTCACAGAAAGTTTCGATCTGATAATAATTTTTTTTTTTTACATCGAAATACATTTTTATTGGGAATTTTTCAATGAAAATTCAACGACAATTCTAGACTTTTTTTTCTCATTTTTCAGTAAAAATTTAGTGTCAAACTGATAAATCTTTTTTTTTTTTATCGAAAGACGTTTTTTTTCGTGCAAATTGTTGCATGTGAAGTTTTTAGTGGTGCATCGTTTCGTTAGTAATTACGATTTATTATCATGTAAATGTTCATATAATTACGAATTTGATGATTTGATCTAAATAACTGTGGATTTTTTTTACGCCAATTATTCTATCACTCATAACTTTCGTTACCGCGAGTATCTATGATATCAATTACATTATCTCGCTTTCGACACGGAGGCTGCGTTCGCCAACGGTATGATCTCGAGAGTTACTGAGTCCGATGAATTTTCTGTACTCGACTCGTCCCGCAATAAGTATCGTCGACTCTAATGAAACCCGATATTCGCGTTCACGCGACCTGTGCTTGAGAACTCAGCACTCGTTCTAGCGTTGCAACTATTCGAGCACAAGTATCCCGTCGTCGCTCTGTTCACAATAATTTTTTCTAACAAGGAAAAAAATATTCATCGTTGTCGTATCGTCCGCTTGTATGTGCAATAACCGGGGTTTCGCGACCTGTACCACCTATCGATTGCAATTCAGAAATTAAAACGTTGAATTCTTTTCTTCGATCTATCGATCATATTTCGTTTGCTGTTAATCGTAGAAGTTAAATCCATCCGAAAATTGCGATTTCCGCAAAACCACCCGACGGGTGAAATTAATTTTTTTTTTTCATTAAAAAAATCAATCTTTACCCGTCTTCTTCGGCATTAATACTAAATAAAGAAATTTTCTAAATTGGCCATTTTCAAAAAAAAAATCGATCGAAGAAAATAGCGGTTCTTTTTTTTTTAATATTTCCGGAAGTGCGAACTATGGAGTTTCCTCGAAGGATCTATCGCTCCGTATTATAGTTTTTACTCTCTTGGACTTCGCTATAGAATGAGAGTGAAGATACAGCGAGAAGATGAGAGTGAGGCAGAGAAGAAAGTAGTTAGCGCGTACTCCGCGCGGCCTTCTTCTTTCTTCTGTGTTTCCTCTCAGCGAGTAGAGTGCAACGTGCTACCGAGTTTGTTGGCGCGCATCCTGCTCCATTCCGATGCGAGAAGAAACGCACGTGTGCACGTGGCCGTGTATACGCTATATATCTCGCGCGGTTCATGCGTAGTCGAGCTCTCTTCGTGTATAAACACAAGTCGCTTGTTGAGAGTATAATGGTAGAAAGATAGTTTTATACCTGTATGCATGTACAAGTATCGTCGGTAAACGTACGTAGGCCCCACGAGTCTAGGCTCGCAAGACGAGAGGATCAACGTGCCCGAGCATCCGCGACCGGACTCGTGTGTACACATGCCTTGGACCCCGTGTGCTCCATGTCGGGAATGCGAGCGGAACCCGTTTCTATGAGTCAAGCAGCAGCGGTAGGAACGTTTGCTATTGACAACACAACTTGGTCCAACGTCTCTTGAATCCCGAACGGATATATGCTCGCGCGATCTCAATTCTCTAACGTCTCGTTTCGACCCCAAGGCGATGATACCGAGCGATTTTACGTAAGACCTCCCTATACACGAATCAAAAAATAACTCGCAAAGTGCAAGTCATTTTTACAAATGAAAATAATGTTTTGACACTTAAACTACATTTCCATTAATAATTATTCAATGAGATCATCATTATTATGATTATTTTAAGATATATTTCACGATTTACCATATCTTTTTGAAAATTATTTAACGATATGGTTATCGCGATTTTATTTTATTGAAATAATATGATCGGAGTTCGCGCAAAAAAAAAACAATTATAGAGGAAATGTTTTATTGACTGTATCTTCGTAAAAAGATTACAAATTTGGACAAAGTCTACGATCGGCCCGTTCGATGAGAATTTTTAGACGAATCGGTTGCGAGCGTCTAATCAACTAAGACGATAAGATATTTTTCAAACGATTAACATTTTTAGATTTGTTTTTCGACACTGAGAAAAATGAATTCATGAAATAAAAAACACGACGAACATACAATTGCTCCGTAATCCTTTCCACTTCCCTCTCTAAATTATTATCCAATCCCGTCAATATTTATTATCAATAAATGTTCAATAATTAATTTAATTCCGTAAAATTTTTTGTTTGTTCCATGTTATGAAAAACCAGACGGAGTCTCACGATCACGGGAGCTATGCTGGCTGATGTGCGCGCGGGAAGACGAGGCGAGACCAGACCCACGCTGCAACCGCCGTAAGTCAGGGTGCCTCGAGGTGGAAACGCGTGGTAGTTGCCGTTGCTCCTGTTGCTGCCTACCGCAACCAGGAGCGAGGCGAAGAAGAAGAAGACGAAGAAGACGCCATATTCCGGTCTTGAAACTTATATCGCATTTTCCTCGTTCTCCCCATCGCGAAAGCTACGAATCACAGTCTTAAAAGTGAGAAAACCGGAAGTTATCGATCGAAGCTATAAAAATCGTGAAAAGGACGCGTGAGGAGGAATAAAACAAAAACAAAAAAAAATAAATAAAGATCGTGTATCCGCATCGCGAGTACAGCCCCGTCAGTGTTTCACGTCGTTAATCGCGATGTGAAATATCTGCGCTCGTAGACGACGGACGTAGAAGGGCCGTTTAATCGAGTAATGCTTAAGCACATCCTGACGGGGCAGCCGTCGTCAGCGGGCTCCAGGCATCACAATGACTACCAAGTTCAGACCCAACAAGCCCACCAGCAAGCACCGACGACGGCAACGGCGTTGCATCAGCAGCAGCAGCAGCAGCAGCAGCAGCAGCAGCAGCAGCAGCAGCAACAACAGCATCACCATCATCACCCGAACCACATGCATTCGGAACTTCATCATCACCAACACTTCACCGCGGCATCGCCGTCGTCGCGAGTCACGGGATCGCGAATCGGCAACGACGTTTACGATTCGGTCGTTCATACGAATCAAAGAATCGTAACAAATAACAATGGACAATCGCATCAGCCGACACCGTCGTCGACCCATCGACATCCATTGAATCATTCGCAACTGAGCGTAAATAATCTTTCGCAAAGATTAAATCACTCGCACGCATTGAATCTCTCGACGCTATCGACGTCGAAACATTCGGTTAACAGCGCGAGTCCCATTGTTGGTAATAATAATAATAACAATATAAATAGCAACAATAACAATGGTGTGCATAATACGCTCACCAGCATACCGCAGATGGCACACGAACGCGAGAGGTCACAGGCGAACGGTGGTTTGGATATTTCCAGGCTATCGAGACTTCCGAGTCAAACAACACCGTCCCCTGCACCTGTCCCCGTACACGCACCTGTCTCGCAGGCCCTTCAAAATCCCGGACACGCTGCCGTGCAGCTCAACACCTCGTGGTCATCGACCATCTCGAAGAACAATAAGACTGGATTACTACTCGGACAACAGCACGAAGCCGGAGTCAAAGAGATGCTAACGTCACTCGGATTGTTGTGTCTCGTTTCGCTACTACTCGCTATGCTGTCCCATATGTTTCTGATGAAATTGTCACCGCTAACCGCTACGTCCAGCAGTCTTATACCCTCCGAGGATTCTACTATCGTTTACGAAATCGCACTTGCGCTTTGCGCCATTGCCCTGTCGTTGGATCTTTGCTGTTTGCTCGTTTGCGCCATTCAGTTCCTCTTCGCTGTTAAACTCGTCAAGTCCTCGTATCAGGGACATCGGTAAATATATTTATTTTTCTTTGTTCGTTTTATTATATTTTTTCATATACATGTGACGATTATTTTCGAGGGGCGGCTAAGTATATTGGACAGTTTTATTAACATATTTTTTTTTTATTTGCGGCTTTATAAATTAATTTAATACACGAGATTTCGATATTATTTTTGCATTTTTCAGAGTTTAGTCTATCGGTTGTTTATTCTATTTATTATTTTGTTTATACTGTTTGGAGAAGAACATTTCTCGAAGGCGACGGGTAGAAATTGGGTGCAGCGGAGATTTGGGGAAGATAAACAGTTTTTTTTAAACAGTTTTCTGAAGATTTATCACTTTTCTTGGGTTTTTTTTTCTTTTTCTATCAATGTTTTTATGGATATTTTACTGATTTCGAGGAACGTATCGAACTTTGAGACTATAAGGGAGTTGAATCGACTCGGGGCTCGATAATGATTGTTGGTGCATCGATCTACAAGTAATAAACCGAAAGGTCTGAGAGTTGTTCGGGATTTTTGTGGCTTGCGTAGGAACCGCACTCGGTCTGCTCCCGAACAGCGACTTTGACACGCTGGAATCCGGTTCGATTATTTTTGAGCTTCAATAGTGGCCGCTGGCGAGCGCGATACGTGATTAATTAAAGAGTAAAGAGAACGATGTGGAGAGAAGAGAAAGAATTTATCTCGTTCAAAAACGACGTATTGTACACACGGGGATTCGGGTTCAACCGATTTTTTTTTTTTTTCTCGTAGTTTATATCTTCTCGGTATTGTTTACAATCGATTCGAAAGGAATGAAAAATTATTTTTCAGAAAAAACACGTCGCGAGATCGAAATAGAAAAAAAGAAAGAAATATATCAATATGATATAACAGAAAACATCGCGCGTGATACGTGATTAATTAAAGAGTAAAGAGTGAACGATGTGGAGAGAAGAGAAAGAATTTATCTCCTTCAAAAACGACGTATTGTACACACGGGGATTCGGGTTCAACCGATTTTTTTTTTTTTTTTCGTAGTTTATATCTTCTCGGTATTGTTTACAATCGATTCGAAAGGAATGAAAAATTATTTTTCAGAAAAAACACGTCGCGAGATCGAAATAGAAAAAAAGAAAGAAATATATCAATATGATATAACAGAAAACATCGCGCGTGATACGTGATTAACTAAAGAGTAAAGTGAACGATGTGAAGAGAAGAGAAATAATTTATCTCGTTCAAAAATGACGTATTGTAGACACGGGGATTCGGGTTCAACCGATATATTTTTTTTTTTTTCGTAGTTTATATTTTCTCGATATTGTTTACAATCGATTCGAAAGGAATGAAAAATTATTTTTCAGAAAAAACACGTCGCGAGATCGAAATAGAAAAAAGAAAGAAATATATCGATATGATATCGCAGGAAACATCGCGCGTAATTTACTAATGTGTATACACACGTCTCGCAAATATTTCACGTTGCCTTGAAGAGTATAATTGAAGTTACGCTCCCGCCAGAAGTTCTCAGATCATCCATGCATGCGGAATATACATTTACCGCTGTATATACGCGTCTCGTGTCTATTCGGTTTATACACGTGGATCGGTATACACGAGAATAATAAATATATATATATGTGTGTGTATAAGTATACGAGATCATTGTCTCGCACGATAAATCTGCGACGCACGTACGGTGTGCACCTTCTCACGCAGTGCGAGAGAGAAGGGACGCACGAGACTCTATATCTCGAATGAGGAACGTAAAAATTCACGTCCTGCGTACTTTTATATACCCCATGCGATGCTCCCACTCAACTCCGAGCACCGAGAGCCCCGAGGTGTACACGAGGCTCAGCAATTCGTCCTTACAGTCAAAACTCTTAATAAGAATTTTAATCGTGAAATTAAATTACGATTATTTTTCATTTTTGTTAAATGACTAATTTTCATAAATCGCCAATTTTTTTAAAATTAGTTGTATATAGACGCGCATAAAAAAAAAAACGCCTCTGCAACGTTAATTTCTCTATGTTGACGTTTGAAAAACACGCGTTACGCTTTTAAAGATTTCATTTCAACGTTCCTTTCAATACATTTTTTTTTTTTTATGATAATTATTTTTAATAATTTTATAGATTAGAAACTCTTATTAAAAATGTTCCTCGGAAAATTAAATTACATTAATGTATAATTTTCGATGAATTTCTAATTTTCAAAAATCGAAGTTAATACATTATTTGTATAGATATAAAAACACCTGAACAACGTTAATTTCTCTATTAACGATCGAAAAACACGAGTTACGATTGATGAAAAAAAAATTCCAGTTTACATTTTCTAATTACACTTTTCTTTTAATAATTTCACACTATACGGCACTTTGGTTACTAATACAATTTATAAAAAAAATTGATTTAAAAAACATCGCTAATTAATAATAATAAAATTACAATTTGTAATGAAAGGGGGAAAGGTGATGTTGAGAAATGACCTTTTGAGAGTTTCAACTGTATTAATATCGCGACTCATACACTGTCTTACGATCTCACAGGTAGCGCTCGCATAATACACTGTGTCTGTTTATACGCCGAGTCTCGTTGGAGGCATTAAGAACACGAGGCGATCCCTCGTTAAGATGAATATCGATAATACCAGGGTCTGTGTTATTTTTCCGCTACTGTGCATTGCCTCAAGTAAAGCAAGCGATACATATTCATAGGCGCCCCCTTTTAACGTTACCTCACAATACCATCAATGCTTTTTGTCGCTCTTCCGTAATATTTTTCTAATAACTCGCGAAGCGAAACTTTTTTTTTCCCCTTTTTTTTTCTTCCACTCTCATTCGCATGATCTCTGCGGACTGACCTTCATCCTCTCGGGGAACGACTCGCAATTACCACCGGTGTTCCCGTGTGTTGGTTAGACGAGGAATTACCTTTAAATTAGCGAAACACGAGAACATTTCTTCTATCTTTTAGAATTCGAGAAATTGTGGAATTCTCGCGAGATAAAGAGAGCCACAGGATAATAATAGTAGTTCCGAGGTATAAGAGCGTTGGATAGTCTCTAATTAACACGAGAATGAAAGAAGAGAACTTGCCGAGGGAATAAGCGCGAAAGCAGCGAGAGGGAGATCGAGAGAACGAAAGAAAAAAGAAAAAAAAACAGTATGAGATTGCGACGAAGGGCGGGAAAGGGCGACTATGCGAGAATAAGACGAGTTCCAGACTTCTTTTCTTACGTCTCGACTATCATCCGCGTTTCTCAGATTCTAAGCTCTACGGATCTTCTGCAATATAGCACTCCGTAGATTCCCTTTGCTCGGTGAAATAGGCTTTGTATCTTCCTTTCGTCGGAGTCAAGTGCAGCGTCTTTATCTTTGAAAAAAAAAAAAAAAAAAAGAGAGAAAAAATCAACGAGATGCCTTTCCGCGGTGCGTCGAAGTAACCGTAGAAATGTTTTGAGTGGAGCAATCGCGAGAGAGCCTTCGAGATCGTCGTAGAACGATTCGAGAAATATCCCACGGATCGTTCACGCCACAGTTCCTCGTCTTCTTGGCCTCTGAGCTCTTTTCCTCTCTCGTCCCCGTTTTTTTTTTCCGGTCTATATACGCACGAACCTTCGCAAAAGTTACGACAGAGATTCCCGCGTTATCGGTAACTTCTTATCGTTGCGGTACCCGGAGAGCGCGATAACGCACGGCCCACTTTTTCGCTCTGCTTCATCTCTCGTTTCGCTTGTGTTACACTCGTACTACTACACTCCTTACTACGTATCTTCTCGTTCTTCCCGCCCCCCTTCGGAGGATCTCTCACACGAAATCATTTCGCCCGGGTGTGCGTTGCCTCGTCCGGGCTTCACGATGATGGGACGAGAAATTCTTTATTTTCTTCCTTCTTTCACTACATCTTCTCCGTACCGATCGTGAAACGTTCCCGCGCCATAACGAACGAAAACCACAGTCACTGGCCGCCGATCGGCGATCGGACTTGTAAAATGGTTTTAAAAAAATGTTTAATGCGAAGGAATTCCCATCTAAATGAATTCAAAGATTTAAACTCGATAAAAAAAAAAATAGTAACACGTTTGAAGAAAATAATTCACCGTATAATCAGCTTTTAGAGTTGAATTTTTTTAAATAAAAATTATTATAATGAGATCTCAATGAATTGGAGATATTTTACGTTTATTAATAGAGATTATACTATCCGAAAGTAAGAAATTATGACAAAACGAGGAATTTACTTTTCAATACATGCTGATGGAGTATATTACAGTTTATTTATATGAACGTTACAGACTATTCAATTTAAATAAAATTATATCATTTTTTCGAACAGATCGAAGTAATCAATCGGCATTTACTTAAAGTGCCAATGACTGTACGATTTACGATAAGCGCCTTCTCTCTGCTTTCGATCTTCTCAATCCCGACTTGACTCCTCGGTTCGGTTTCGGTGGACCGGGGCTCTTCAGCCTCCACGCTGATGCCGCTATCCCAGAGAGAGAGACATTCCTTCGTACATTCCACTGTTCTTAAATATCCCCCCCTCCCCCTCCTCGCTGCCTTCGAAATCTCGCGTTCGCGTCGAATGTTTTATAGCAATATAACAACAGCCACACTCGGCATGAACACCGTGTATAGTTATATACACACATATATATATAGACAACGTCGATGTATATAGGCAGAGGGGGCGCTTACAGATGTAGCACCGAATTGCCTTGCTGGGAAAAGGTGGTGTGGCGTATACACTTCGAAAGAGAAAGAAAGAGAGAGAGAGGGATCGTAAGAAGTTATTTATTCCCGTAAGGCATACCTTGTACAGCATCGTTCGTTCTTTTCACGAGAATCCTCGTGAATTTCGAGATTTCACGAATTTTTTTATGTTTAAAACGCTGTTAAACTCGAGTTTTACCCGGGTATTTACACGAGGTATTAATTTTCGTCGAGCCCTTTAATTCAACCTTTTCTAAGGTACTCGGAGATAAGAATTTTTTTTTTTAACGCCAACAACGTCGGGACTTTAGTATACGCGAAGGACAATTTGGTTCTTTCGCATCGAATGAGAATTTTCATATCAAACGTTAAAATGGCAGTTAAACAATAAGTAGCGAAATCGTAATCAGCGTGGTAAAGTACTTCGGTTATCGCCTCGTAACGACGAGTGAAAATAAAATTGGTTTTCCGATCCATTTTGCGATAAAATACAGTTTTTGGTATTTTCGAATAGCGATGTATCTTTGCGTTCCGATTGCATATCGTGATTTACGAAGATTCTATCGAGTTTTACGGAAAAAAATGCAGAGGCACTTGGAGATGCCGGGAGCTTTGAAAAACGTATTTGATCGCAATTATGGATGTCCAAACGGGACGCAAATCCTTTCCAATAACAATTTTCTTTCGAATCCGATTGAAATTTCTCCGATTAACATCCCACTTCAGTCTCATCCATGAGTTAACAAACCGGACGCATAAAATGATGCATAACTTTTCATTATATCGATACATGTCGGGCAATAACTATTTTTACGCCGCTGTAAATAACGGCAAATTCATGGCAATAAATATTGAAAAAAAAAAAATTAATTAAGGAATGTGTCGAAGTAAAACAGCAAACAACAATAAAGCAAATCTATTCGCTAAAGGAAACAGTGTTACGTAGCCAATTAACTCATTCGAACGTCGGTTCCTGTGAGAAAAGCTATTTGCCGAGTCTCTCAATGAATTAATTTCCGGTCGTAGCGTCGTTCTACAAGGGCGGGTTCATTCATCTCGCACTTCCGACGCGCTCTTTCATATTCTTCGACGGCAATTGCAGCGCCTCAACAGACCCGGGTATACTTTTGCCTCGTTAGAAAAGATAGTTGTACCTCTTACCGGTCTCGGTAGAGCGACCAGACGAATAGAATAGAGATGAGAGGCTCCTCCTCCCTTTTTCCCCGTTGCGAACTTTACCTTCGTGTTAGAAGATCTTTCGTCGACGCAGCACTATTTGTGACTGTTGTATAATGAAAGCCCGGTTAGTCCGGTGCACGTACTACGCGTATTGTTCTCTCCAACCATCGTCTCTCGAGGTATAGCTCTCGAGTAATTGCGTCTCGAGACACGGGGCGACAACGCTCTCGCGAAAGCTCGTCGACACATTCGCCGTGAGCTTCGCGTCAGGTAACAACTATATACCGAGGAGAGAACTACGAGTAGTTGTAACTACCAAGCCTTTCGGCGCATTGTTGCTACTTTCAAGTGTACAGTAGGGATTCGCACAGTAGTTTTTTTTTTCTCATACAACGTAAACTTGGACAATTCCTTCTTCCTCTTCAATACTAATCGTTCTTATGGTTCCCACTTGTTAAACCCTTATTTTTTCCCCATTATTAGTTTTGAAGCTATTCTTCTTCGTCATTTGTATTTTTTTCTTAGTTCGAAAAATATTTTTTTTATTCCGTCTTTTTATGATGTGTTTTTTTTATTTATTTATTATTAGATTCATCTAAAGCAATCATAACAATCTTACCGATCTAATCGATCATTATACATTTTAAAAAAATTTTTATTGATCGTCAGAGAAAATTTGCATTTTTTTGCTCATGAACATTTATGCGAAACATTACTGTACACTAAGTCAGAAATGGTAAGAGTCACGGTGCCTAACTGAACCTTCGATGTATCAAGGGCCGCACGAGGCGGAGGTCTCTACCAGTATAGAAACAGAAAGTGAAATTGAAAGAATGAGGAAACTCCGAGGGGGTCTTTCTCTCTCTCTCTCTCTCTCTCTCTGTTAGACTCGCGCTCAGGGGTTGGGGAAAAAAAAACAATAAAAAAAAAACACGTCGGAGGTCGAAAGACTTATGACCCCAGTAACACTTCGGTCTCGACTATGTAAGATAGCTGGCTAAGTGGCTCGCTCATTACTTAAAGCGTTGCACGACGATAAGTTGACGGTTTCTTTTCCCTCGTAGTCATTCACGTCAAACGGTTCCTGGGGGAGGTTTGCCCTGACTATACATATATGCCTGAGAATCTCTTCGGAACGTTTGAAAGTCGCAGCTTAGAACACCCTGAACGATGTTTGCTTGGTGTCGGCGGTAGGGAAAAAAAGACCGAATATAGAAGCCAAAGAAACTTCGTACACGAGTAGTTCTTATCTTATCCGGGACGGATGATGGTCAGAAAGCGTCTTTGGGGATTCTTCGTGGATCGCTCCAGTTTTTTTTTCTCTTTTTTTTACCACAGCCTCATCGCTCTCGTGTTTTTTTCGTTCTCGTATAAATACGCAGCATTCTTTGAATAACGTTGCGTCATCGATTCGGTCCACGATATATGTAGAGCTACAGTTCATCTTCTTCCTCGCGCGTTTCAATTTACTACGATAATTACATTTTTTTTTCTTTAACCCCCCGAAGCCCATCGCGTAGCGTCTCTTGTGCACGCGGGCCTTTGGCATCTGGTTTACGTTTCGGGGCGTCGCTCGCCGCCTCTGTGTCGTAAAAAGGCTTATAGAATTTTTGTTTTAGTTATTTTTTAGCGTTATGCCACTTGGCGTTCCTTGAGCCAATCGTCTCTTTGGTGAGAATGGACGCGATATTAAAGCCGTGTCGATCGAACGTTATTTGAAGTGTCGTTTACCATTCATTAATTGTCAATACTTTAATGCATCCGAGGACCGGATGAAGCATCTCGTTAATAATTTATTCGTTTATTGACATAAATGACTAATCAACTTTTTTTTTATGAGGTTTAATATAGATTGAGTAAAAAAATGAAAAAAAAAAAAAAACATCGAATGCATATTGATGAAATCACGAAAACAAACAAATGGGATGTTAACTAACTGTAAAGCCTAAAAGTGCCGAAATTTAATATCTACGAATCCCACAGCAATAAAGTTACATATCCCCTGCTAAGGCAGTACCCCAACTATTAAAAGGCTGTAAAAACACAAAAAAAAACAATTTGTAATAACTTTCATTTTCAAGTCTCGTCAAAGCGAAAGTAACAACTTTGTCGAGTTCTCAGCCAGAGGTGACAATGAAATTCATCTTTCACTCTCCCTCACCCCGTAAAAGGTCTTTAATCCTCTACCGAAGGCAGTCAAATGCTGGGATTTCCCCACGTCGGAAAAATCTCCAGGTACGTCTCACATCTCATCCGCACGTTGAAGTTGACCTTCCGCGGCACTCGCTGCAACGTCTTTGAGTCTCCGTTTAGCGGAAATATAGAAAGTCGGTTAGCTTCACAAAAGCGACGATTCCATTAAGTTTATTAGCCGTCTATACCTGAAGTAACCCATCTGCGATCCATCAGTCACAGCTGGTGAACGCCTCCTAACAGTCAGGTGTCCTCAAAGCCCTAAACGAATTTACGATGCTTCTTTTTTTTTTTTTTCTTTCTTCTATCGTCATATTTTATGTACATATTAAGTCAGACTGAGGTATAATACATCTATAGAAGAGGCTCTCGCCTAGTGCTCGGCAAGCACTGCTTTAGCTTCGTGTACTCGAGGAGGCAATTGGTCGATCGAGTAGGGAGCAGCAGAAACAGTTTGCTCGAGACACTCTCGAGGCTTGTGTCCCGATCGGTTCCGTGCCACTACGACAGGTAATAGCTTCCGAGTCGGGGGATATGTACACTGTAGGTGTACTACGGGTTGTATATATACCGAAGAAAGAACAGGTGCGGCACAGCGAGGGCTCTTCCACCCGTAACGGTTTCTTCTTCATTCTTTCTTACTCTCGTTCCTTCTTCTTCTCATTCGCATTATCCTCGTCGCACCTTCGTCCGCGTCGTCTTCGTTAAATTTCCGGGACACCCTCGCCATATTTTTTTTTTTTTTGTTTTTCGAGAAACAGACCGGACGTGTCGTATAAAATATAAGTACGCTTGCCGACCGGCTAAACTCTCGTCGAAGAAAACCTCATAGCTTTGAGAACATCGCGGTTAGTCAGCTTTCACGATCTTATTCCGGGCGCATTATAGCTGTAATGCTATGCCGCTATGGTCTTTGCCTTTCCTGTTTGCCCAACGAGAATCTCCCAACCAAACAGCTGTTTCAATAAGATAAACTGTGTCTTCCCCTCGGATTAAAACGCCTACGATGATTCTTCTCGGGAGACTAACTCGAGTCTCTTTTTTTTACGATACGATTGGAGCGATTAAAGTTATTCGAAGGATGTTTGCACTGTCAATCCGTGTCTTTCGATCTATTCTCGATGCTTTTAATGCAGTGTCAATAAAACATTTGCTGGGGAGGAGGCGCTACTGTGCGATACCGGAAAACGTGAATCAGAGGCTCGTAGTCGCGTAAATTTTTGGAGCGCTCAACGAAAGTCGATCGATAATCTTCATATCATTTTTCATTGGGTGTGGGATTACTTTTTTTTGTCACAGCCTCTGATGCACTGTTAACTCGGTGAATAATTGGTTAAATTCGAATTGTTATTCAACGATTTGAGTATTTATAGAATCGGTATAGGAAGAGAACGGAGAGAGGGCTGTATAAGCCACAAGCAGTTAGTTCTGGTGAAGACGTGACGGTTAGCTCACCGCGCGACCATTTCGCCGTCTATTTCGGTTGTAGACGGAAGGAATGGCGTGTACCATCACCGCGCGTATATTTCGACTTCCAGCTACCGAATAAATGGAATAACAAAGAAGCTATAACCCGACCATAGAAGTTTCGTTAAGCGAAGGCTAATTAAAATCGCTTTGATGCTCGCGATGATTGGCCACACGGAAATAGACACCAAAAGGGCGGAAGATATTAAAAATTGTGTGTGTTTCACTATGCGAATCACTGGTAGGCATGAGAAAATAAATTTACCGTTCAGTACGTTTTACATGTTTATTGATAAAAAATGAAAATTTTATGTAAACGGCAGTGCTGATTTTAAAGGCACACGAAAAAATAACAGTTTTATTAGGGAGGGTCGCTGATGAGATCGCATCTAAATAACGGCTGTGAAATTTTCGTCTTATCTTGTAACGTGTACATTGTTGGTACGCAACAAGTTTCGAAACAATTTGCCGACGCCTTTCTGAGATATCTGCAACGAAAAAAAAAAAAAAATTATACTGCATAGATATCCAGGAAAAAAAAGTCAGTGAATACACTGAAAAATATGCAATGTAAATTTAATATCATATATCTCGGTATTTTTTTCGCACACACGCATTTCGAATTAAAAATTACTGCAATGATTTTTGTAATAAAACAAATTGTAATTTTTTTTTTCTGTTCATAGCGTTATTTAAAAAATATGGTATATGAAAATAGAACAAAATTATGTTTTTGCTCTTTTATAGACGCCCGGCGTTAATTTGGATAAAAATGTTTCTCAGAATGGCTTCATCCTGTTTCTTTACCCGCCATTTCGGTGAAACTGATCGGCGGAAACTCGTTAATAAAAAAAAGTGATTTGTAAAACGATAGCAAAAAAAATCGCGATTAGATTGCGTCAGAGGATATTTCAAACCGGAAATGAGAAAACCATCGTGGGCCGAAAAGGTTTAGGTGACGCCGGGGATCCGATCGAGCGAAGCGGTAGGCTTCATGCCGGAAGTCTGTTCGCCGTGAGTGGCGAACACGATAGAACTCACGCGGGGCTTCTCGCAGGCATGTTGCTCGATTGGCCGTAACGATAAATCGTAACACAGTCGTTAGCCATCGGTGAATCTTAAGCTCGCAAACCCCTGCAGCTAGAGCAGGATGCGTAGTTGCCAATATTTAGTTATCGTCCCTTTCATAAAGGATCAACGATTGTATCGTTTCTTTCACGCGGCTGCGGCGCGGCTGCCTCTCGGATAACAATGCGCGCGGTTCGCCGCGAGCGTTCAATTGCCCCCGGAGCGTGGGTATAGGAAATGAGTAGGAATCGAGCGACATTGATTGTTACCTCGGCGCAAACTGATCGTCGGCGCAACGCTGCGTGTAACGTGTTGCGTGCGAAAGAAGAAATTCAATTGAATTTATCGATCGCATATATATCCTCCATCTGCGATTTACAGTATATACTCCCGCGAGAGTTCACTCGCGAGCTTCTCTCATCGATAAATTACGAATGCGAGTATTGAATAGAAGATGCCGATCGGCGCGTGGGCTCTTTCCGAGACTGTGGACCCGTAAACGTCCCATCTGCGCATATGTGTGCGCATATGTGTGTGCGTGTGCGTTGCGATAGTGAAATTGAATGAATGAAGACGGTTTCGATAATGTAATACGCGATAAATGCTTATCACAAAATATCGTGTACACATGTACTCTTTATCGCTCGCGATGTATTACGGACGTAACCTCTGTTAGTTCCTCGTGTCTGTTGGCTGGAGAGCTTAAAACTTTAGAGGAGCAACACTTCATAAATCCTGACTGGTGTGTTACGCCCACCGTGCTATGGTGACATCGCGAGGGGGGGCCTCGGTGAGAGGAAAAAGAGAGATAAGTGCATTTGCCGTAGGGCCTTTCTTGCGGTCTATAGTTCAACGTGTATGCGCCGTATGCATGCCTTGCTAAGGCGTTATCGAGACCTAAGTAAGCTGCAGTGTCAATCGTCGCATACTGAAGTTATCGTACTTATTTTTCCATTAAGGGGATGTTACAGTCGCTGACAAGCATTCTTTTTGTAATTCGATCAGTGGGAAAAAAAATTTTCGGTATTAAATTTTTTCATAAAATTTACGAAAATTTTGGATCGAAACGAAAATAAGAACTTTGCATATTTTAACCGGAAATGGAACTTCCGGGTGTTAGATGACCGAAAAATTTGAAAAAAATTGAACATTTTTCACATTGAAGATTTAAGTTCAAATTTTCTTTTTTTTTAAATCTCAAGCTTATTGTATGTCAATTGCGAGATTAACGTCGAAGTTTTTAGTTTCTTCCTAAAATTAAGAAATGATCCCGAAAAATAAAAAAAAATAAAAATCATGCGTCGCAGAGTCAACTCGTTGCGCAATGAAATAAACGTAGGGCGTCGCTGGAGCTAAGCGCCGCGGCATTGCAACCTCGGTAGGGATCGGCTTGATTTACGATTCACGATTCTTTGACGCGGTTGTGTATAAACGTGCGTGTTGCAACTCCTGCATGGCTAAACCCCGAATGTGGGTCAACCGCGTGTGTATATCTCGCGAGCTCCGCAGATACATATCGTACATAAACGAAAATTATACATGAATTTCGTATTATCCTCCACTGTATTAACATCGTCGTCGTATTAGTGCATGTGACGCGTCATGTGTAGATAAAAAAAAAACTGTTTCTCGAAGTGTCTGAATAATTTATGTTTTGCTCGTATAATCGAAAAGTTGATAAAAAAAAAAAATAAAAAATAAATAAAATACATGGAAATTCTTTGAGTCTTTGCTCCGTGATATCGCCCACATGCTGTGTTTGCTTTCTTAGAAATAATTTTTATCTCGTCGGCGTCTCGTTCGTCTATTAAAAAATGATCATTCGAGTATTTCGGAGGGGTTTATCGGAACGATCTTTACACTCGAGTGAAAAATCGTATTTGATACATCGCCTAATAGCCATTCACACTCCGAAACTCGTTGAGCTTCCGATGGTGTTTTTTGAATAAGAATATATACATATTTCACTATGTAATGAATATATAATGGGTTTGGCAGCTTCCGCTGTTGCAACGCTTGGGTAAACTATAGTACAACGCTTTGAAGGCTCCGGTTAAATTATAATAGGTAATCCTGGTAGAGCATCGATCAACGATGACTTTAGACGAAGGCGCGTGGGCGGACGTGTCATCTATCGCTTTCTCGCTCGATATCGTTGTTTCGTGAATGAACAGTGGAGATACTACTACTACTACTACTACTACTACTACTACTACTACTACTACTCTATAGGAATTGTCGGCCGACTGTGACTCAGCTTTTCCGAGAGGGATTTCTAGCTTTGAGAGTCGCGTTGACGCGAGACCCATTGCTGGTCATGCATCACTATATGCGTGTTTCAATCGACTCACCTCGGGTCATCGCAGCCTCCGTATATATACCCTCTTTCTTCTCTCGAGACTCGAATAGGAAAGATTTGTATACCGCTGAAATACAGAGGCGACGACAGGGCTCGTTTGTCTCGAGATCTTTCAACTCCGTGTCGTTAAAATCTTTCAATGACGCATTCTATTAGTTTTAGTATCGTATGTATTAATTCTCCGTGGATGGGATCGGTAATCACGATGTTTTTACTGTCGTGAACATTGATTTACACTCACACGATAAAGTATTTAAAATACGTATTTAATGTATACAAAATAAATGGAAAATATAAAAATGGCAAATTTTTTTTTTTTTTTTTTTACGAAAAATTGATAAGCTTTATTTTGCGTACAATTTTATTCAAAATAACTTCGATACTTGAGTGTCTGCATATATTTGAGAAAATAATGTTTTTTTTTGTGATATCTCTCAATGACGCGCTATATTGGATTTAGCGTCGAGTGCATCAATTTACTGCCGATGAATATTGATAATTACGATTTTCTTCAATTGGGCGATCTATATCCATACGATAAAATAAAAAAAATTACATACTTAATGTCTTCAAAATAAATAGAAAATATAAAAACAACGTATATATTTTTTTACGAAAAAAATAATATATTTAATTTTGTATGCATTGTTATGAAAAAATAACTCGTATACTTGAGCGTCTTTATGAAATACATAAAAACTTCAGATGACTTTACAAAAAAATTCATTAACCTAATTTAATTCTATTCTAGAAGAAAAAAAGAAAACATAAATTATTAGGATATCGCGCCATTCGTGTATAAATAGAGGAAACAGTATGAATAAATAGAAAAAAAATGCATACGATGAATCGATCGTATATAGAGAAAAAACTGATCGAAGGACATTTCGGAGTTGGCGAACTCCGCGCGTAATCGCTTCCGAATGTCTCCTGGAAGTAGTTCGAGCTGTTAGTTCTTTCTCTCTCGTCAGCTGATGAATGAAGATGCAAATGAAAGTAACGAAAAAGCCGTTTGCTTGAGGCGGGCGACAAGAGCGGCGAAGAACACACACAGGTTCTCTCGCGTGCGCGCGCGCTAGTTCTCCCGGTAGGATGAATCGCTTTGGTCCACAGAGAGAGAGAAAGAGAGCGAGAGGTTCGGCGTCCCGAGGAAAAGATCGCGCACAACGAGCGCGCGACGCGCGTTCTCGTTGTCGGCGATAGGTCTTCGCCGCCGCCAACGCTACTGAGGCTCGTTGCCGTGGAATACTGGCACAGCAAAAACTCGTAGAACTTCACCTACGTTCGGCCGTGTGGACGTTTAGACCCAACAGCGGCTTCATCCATAACGTGCACACGGTCTGCCTAGAAATTCCCACGATGCCATTGCTACCATCCCCTCGAGGCCGGCGACCCCGCTGCGTTCATTTTCTCTATACTGCACCTCTTGTTCCTCTTCGTTTTCGTATTCGCATAAATTTCATTTACGTTATACATAGTATATACTAAATGACGTAGGAAATCGTCTTTATTAAAGCTTCCGATAAATGCGTGACGAATCGTTTGGGCGCGTTGCCGAACGTCTGGCATTCGTTCAATTGCCGAAGAGAACAAAAATCAAAAATACCGATCATAGATCGATTGCCCCGAAACAAACAACGCAAACTATGCCTACAGTCACGCGAGTTAAGCTGTTAATCTGCTTATTAAAAAGATTGTCTCCACGTGGGTACTATTAAAATTTGAAGTATATTATTAACCTTTCCAGCATTAATAATAATAATAATGTGTCCTTGAAAATCAATTAAATAGATCGAAAAAAAAAAAAAAAAAAAAATCGAAAATTACGAATAATGTTTTGTTACAGAACCAACAAGTACTTGCAAAAGTCGTCCGTCAGTCGTGTGTGCGCTGTCGGTGGTTTCTTCGTCAGCATTCCAGTCTTCCTAACCGGTGAGAATATCTTTTTTCCCGTATAAACATATGTACAGTAATATATAATAGTAAAACGTAAGAGTCATAATTCACAAGTTCGGGAAAGAGAAAAAGAGAGAGAGAGAGATCAGAGACAACACTGTACAAACGCACAGTGACTCGTTTCCGATTGGGTTCTTAATGCTCATTTAGTTTTCACGATAGCCCAGTTACATTAATTCTCGACATCGGTTGAGTAACCCCGTGATCGTTATACCACACATGGCAGAGGGGGGCTAAGGGAGAGAGAGAGAGAGAAAGATAGAGAGAAAATGAGAGGATAGCAATGTACGGAACGGTGGGAGGATCCACGGAGAGGGGAAGATGCGCGGGGGGAATGCCATCGGAGTAAGTGGTTTGGCCACTTTTCAGGATTCCAAGACGCCGCGAGCGCGAAACCGCGCGTCCGCGTTTGCGAATCCTCTCCCTCGGTATGCGCTCACGGGCATCGATGAGTAATAATTAATGATCACCGTGGGCTCCCGCGCGAGTTCCTTCTATTGGACTGTGTGTGACCTCCGCCGTTAAATCGTCGTATCTCATACACTATAGTGTCCGTATGAACCTGCGTCGGAAATAAGACGGTGGCGAATAAGGGGGATCCGCACTCTGTCGTCGCGATCTTCTTGACTGAATTCAAATATCGCATTAGTCTGTGTTAACGAGGTCCGTTCGAGTCAAACACCGTTTAGCTATGCCTGTAAATTTTAATTAATCGAATTCAATATCGTATATACGCGGTGTCGGACGGTAACGACGAGCAGTACGGTACGCTTCAGGCAAATTGGAACTAAACATTATAAAATTACGAACGTAATTTTTACGAAAAATTGCGATAAATTTTTGTAAGAAACGAAAGTCGTTTTCGCAGTGGGGATGCATAGGGAAAATCGGAAGGGTAAAAAAAAAAAATTGCAAAATGCAATCAACGGACATTTGTAATCGAGATTTTTAATTCAAATTTTTTTTCATCGAACATAAATTCGTTGTATAAATTTTGAACGAATATATTCTAATGTTAATCAATGTTCTAATATCGATTAATAATCGAAACAACTTTGCTTCAGTCTTCGATCAATTTAAACGTTTCATTAATCTCACGCGAAGTATGTGTATGTCGCGGGATACAGAGAATTCCGCAACAAGAAGATAAATCAATTAAAATGAGTTATCGCTCGGCGAAAAAACGTTTTAACTCGTGTTTTATCATCATCATCGTTGTTAATTTCTGTCAAGCAAAGCTTTAAAATTTGACTTATCCGACGATACTGTCGGCACCCCACTTCGCAAATTAAGCTTAAAACTCACGGATATTCACCTTGCATACAAACCCGCAGGCCTGTAATTTATTATTCACCGGGACTCTTCCTCATCGTTTTTATTAACTTCATATAATTATTCTCTCATTTCTCAGGTATGATACTGTACACCTTCATCCAGTTTAACTCAACGCCGGCGATCGTCATGTCGGTATTCATCGGTCTCGGTATCGTGTTCTGTGGCTGCGCTATGGTTCACAATGTCTTCGTATGGCAGAGAGTGAGTATATACCGCGTTCATGATGTTTTAACAATGCGTCGAGCACCCATATACATACTTCCTACATATAGCCCTAACCTGTATGTACGTAAAACACGAGACACCGTATACCTACTCCGACTATAGTTTGTTGTCTTCGCCGGAGTTGCAATACAGTACATACATATATGTATATACCTATGTACAATATATATGAGTCTCGAGACTGATGCCGTCCGCGGTATACGAGTTATACGACGCGAATGTCCGGTACCCATAGCCGCGCGCCTTCTTCTTCTTCTTCATCTTCTTCTTCTGCCTTCGTAAGACTTCCGAGAAACGTTTCGCGTACCTACCGCTCTCTCGGTGAAGAGAGCGAGAGAATTCTCTCGCCCTGTTCGCGCACGTGTACTCGTCTTTAACAACTGCGAGTCTCGAATTTGGCGCGTTTGCGTCGATCAAAGAGAGAAATATATTCTTTAGTTCGGCATATAACGAGTGCCAAACAAACTCGTTGGTGTGTTCGAAGATCGAAAAAACATCGATTCCCGAAGACGATTAGCATAACGAAAAGTCGTTGATACCATTACGATCCTTGCCACCGTTTTACAATGTCGCGCATTGACCCGGAGTGGGAGAGCGAACTGGTTTTCATTTCGAGAAATACATACACGTGTTATCGAGACGATCCCAAACTCGGTCCAATGGCCTCGCGTGCGCGTTCGTCGTCGTCGTGTATATATATCGGGGGCCCAACGCAACGAAAAAATACCGCGATATAACTCGTCTCTTATTTTCTCCGATATCCTCGTGATTACTGTATATAACGCGATCCGTCGTGCACACGAACCCGATGATTCGCTGCGGCTTGTTTACGCGCGATGCTGAAACGCTTCATACTTACCGGACGTGTAGATTCGCCTCTTCTGTGCGTATCGCACATTACCGTTTGCGCTAAGCACTTCCCTCGGCAAATCGTGCAACTCTTACGGTTTTCATTTTCATCCTCCTTTATCGCTGAGCCCTTTAGCAATCTGCTCGTTGTTTTTCCTTCTTCTCATAATAGATATAGTCTCCTCGGTGAAATAATAGCCCCGGAATAATGAATTCAATTTTTTTTTGCTCCGTTCTCCCCTTTTTCCGTCTTACGCTGTAACGCGGAAGAAGAAGAAGAAGAAGAAGACGCGGTAGTCTAGAATTAGCATTTGTAGCGATGCAACTTCCCTTCCTCGGGGTTCCACGAGCTCGCAGCACCGGCTGTACGGACCTTGTTGTGCATTATATCTATATATACAACATATATATGTATATAGAGTATACTATTAACGTTTTGCAGAACACTACAAAACAATGGGGCAAAATGGGTTTAATTTTTATTTATAAAATTTTATTTTTTTATAAAGTTAAATAAAATTGGAAAAATAAATTCTGATGCAACTTCCTGTGGAAAGTCAAGATTTTAAAACCGGAAATAAAAACACAGAAAAAAAATCGAAAAAAAGGTATTGTGAGGCTACTTCCGGTTCAAAAATCTCGGGTTTTCATCGAAAGTGACGTCACCGTAAAAATAAAAAATTTAATAAAAAAATCGTAAAATTTCGGAAATTTTAACTGTGACGTCATTTCGATGAAAAAACGAGACGTATAAAACGGAAGTGACTTCACAATTTCCTTTTTTCCAATTATTCCTCTGTAACATCCAACAGAAAAACTTTGGCGTCTGAGAAAAATGATTTTATTACAGCAAATTTTCAAGCAGCGAATCTTCCATACAAAATTCTTTTTGTTTTTTCAATACAACTCTCTGTTGACGATAATAAACCGTTTATCCTGCTATTCCATTTTGCCCCATATATAGTCACTCATCAAGCGTAAATCTTTCCGTATTCTATGATTACTGCTCGCATTGACGTTCACTCGTCAGTCCATAAATATGTTGTTTATTGCCCGCAGGAGAAGACGAACGCGGTAAAGGCGTTAGCGAGAGCCCAATGCGAGGCCGCGGCGCAGATGCAGCGTCAGCAACAATTGCAGCAACAACAACAGTCGCACGGACGTACGGGAATGACGATGCATCGCGGTGGACCAAAAATCGGCAACTTGACGGCCGCGCATTCGACGACGACGTTGCAACAGGCGCGCGGTGCATCCGCGTCGTATCATCATCATCATCATCATCCGCATCGACACGTGCAAATGTCACCGCCGTTGTTGCGCTCGTCGACGAGCGCACTTGCGGCGACCCACAATCACACGGGTACAGGTGTGGTCGGCAATCATCGAATTCTCGTAACACCGCCGACAACGCCCGGCGATCGGTCACCGCCGAGTCCGAGCAACAAGCACAACAGGTCTCAGCACCTGCAACGGGAGGCAAGTGGCAGCGTGAGTCCTGGACTGCCGCAAGCAACTCTGGATCTCAGCAGCGCTGCTACCACGAACAGCCCTCACGAGCTCTCCACACTCGTATGAATATAAACCGCGAGTGCGCGAAGGAGAGAGAACGCGAGAGGCTTCGTAGGCATTAAGGTGGTTCGAAGTTTTGCATCGCGAAAGCGGCAGGAATGAGCTCCAGGCGAGCTGCGAAAAAGAGAGGAAAACCATTTTACGGAGAGATTCAAGTTTGTCTTTAGCTAAAAACAAAATTAAAGTTAATAGATTCGAAAATAATCGAAGTTAAAACAATTTTTCATCGTTAAACATATATTTTTTTTTAATATTGCAGATTTAACCTTTTATGAAAATGAAGAAAATACTGCATATTTGAATCATTGGAAGAACCGAGCGAACCTCCTTTAAATGCCTTGTATAACATTACAGCGATGACTCGAGGTTTCGGAAAAAAATTACAAAAGATTTGATCCAAATTCGAAATTTGGATCATGAAAATTTCTTGCCAATTTTTTTTTTTTTTTTTTTTTTTTCTCCAATGCTTCCACGTTTATTGCCTGATCGGGCAAAACATCTAGTCGTAGATCGCTTTCGGTCAGAACGAAACATTAATCGACGATCTTCATGAACGTACCGACGTTCGCATCCTTTTTCACGAGTTTATTGAGAAAAAAAAAAACAAAAAAACATTTGCCCGACATGAGTTCGGACTCTCGACTGACCAGATAATTATCGCGGAGTCCGGAGCGCTATTGGACGCTGAAAAATTTCGTGAATATTGTTGAATTTTCACGATATCATTTTAATCACGGCGTATCGAATGTTTGGACTCTCTGAAACGAGCAAAAGAAAAAAAACGTTACGAAGAGAGTTGAAATTAAAAGTGTGAGGCTATGAATACTATTTTTATCGACGCCTTTTCGAGTCTCGAAACGTTTTGCTGTTCGAACGATGGAATAAATGGTTCAATCGATGAGATCATCGATCACTGAAAACCACGAGGGCGTTATCGGTCGTGGCGATGCGCGGACTGCTCTTATGGCATTGAATCGACTATTTGAAAATTCATTGACGAAAAACATTGCGGCGCAATGTAATCGATAAATCGCGACTCATCAAAGGAAAAACTCGCTATGTACATAGGAATTCCATGTTCCAAAGTGAATTTTGTCGCGACGATCCTCAACAAACAACGAAATAAAAAAAAAAATCGAGCTTTGTGTAAATAGACATTTTGAAATTAGTTATAGTTACAATATATATATATATATAAATATATATATATATTATCGACGGCGTTATGCGAAACTGGGCAGGGTAACAAAAAAAAAAAGTGAAAATATGTAAATTGAGTAATAATTATTGTAAGAATAATATTGATAATAATATAATATGTATTTTTTTCTCCTCCACATCATCGATCAGCCCGTGTTGTAATTAGTGTAGTTATAACAAAGTTGCGAGTTGTAGGTTTTTTTTTTGTGTACTTTAAAAAAAAAATAGAGAAGTAAATTATTGGGTCCACGCATAACGCATATATAGTACAAAAGTGTTTTAGCTTTATGTACGCGGAAAAACTATTCCTGTGCATAACACGGAACTGTCGTTTATCGTAATACTCGGCATGTACCTTATTTTACGAGGAAAAATAAATTATTTCAATCTTTTACACTACGGATTACGAAGTCAATTATTTTTTTTTTTTTCGTCTCTTCAATTACTGTTGCGAATCGTTAAAATGTTTCGATGTATAAGGAACAATAAAAATGCGAATTTTTTTTGTTTTTGTTTTGTGTAAAACATCATTTTACTAATGGAACGTTTAGTTTACAAAAACAATTTTTCATTATTTCATGCATCTAATTCGTTGTACATATATTTCTGTATTTGCTAGCTAATTACATCAATGTACATTTTTTTTCCTCACTCTCGTATCTTAGAAAACGTTCGTCATCTATCCATTTGTTCGTTATTATGTACAGAATCTTACAATCATGCGATGTTCGCTCACATTGGAAAAACCTTGATATAAATTCTTAGATGAAACAGGCAACAGCCGTAATCGGTAACCCGTGCAGCTGCGCGTCCTTCGGTAATTGCCCGTATATTAACTAAACTGACCCACAGTCAGCGTTGCATTACGCTCGAGCGTCGTTTATCGTCGCCGGTACGTGTACCTCCAATCCGTCCAATTCCTTTGACATTATTATCTGACAACCCAATCTGGAA
This sequence comes from Buathra laborator, assembly GCA_934046635.1. Taxonomy (NCBI): domain Eukaryota; kingdom Metazoa; phylum Arthropoda; class Insecta; order Hymenoptera; family Ichneumonidae; genus Buathra; species Buathra laborator. The sequence goes on from OW203892.1 coordinate 19,826,511, forward strand.
CTGTAACAACAAAGACAAAATATCCACGTGACGAAAAACTCTCAATAATTCATGACGATTCACGCGACTCTCCGATTTTACGCGCGATAAGGTACGGCGTGTTCAATGATGCAATCCTTCCAAAAAAAAAAAAAAAACTTTGTTAAAAATTCTGAAACTCACGTGTCCGACAGATCGTACGCAAGATCCAGCATATCCAATTCCTCGTCCGTCGGCTTGTCTGGAAGCTTGTCGTAGACATCTTTTGGAATTATCAAGTGGCAAGTACTGCAAGTTAATGTTCCTTCGCAAGCACCTGCAAAAAAAAAGAAAACATGACAAATTTGCAAAAAAATTCGAAAAATCCGCAAAAGCTTTTGTGACATTAAATCACTGTTCTGATGTGAAGATAAAGGCAGATAATTTCTTAATCACAAGATAATCATTATCTTTACATCATTGTCGTTACGAAATCTGCGACCTCAATGTCTCGAAGATAAAACAATTGGAGGTAATAATTGCAAAGAAGATAATCGATACGCACCATAGCCATCCAAGTCGATTTCATTGTTAACAACGATGTCAAGCAAACTGTCTCCGATTTTGCCCTTTGCTTCGATTCTTTCACCGCTCGCCCTGATAAACGTAACCTTTACTCTGAAAACGAAAAAAATAAAAAATACATTGTCTGTACAAAGTACCGACACGATTGATATTTTTCAAATTTTTTTCGAGAAAAACTCACCGATTTCACTTACTCTTGTTTCTCGTGGAGAGGTTGAGTGGTCGACGCGGCTCTGACGAGAGAAAATCGCTGTTCGACAGTTCTACTTCTCGGGGATTTTAACAACGGCGAAGAAATCACCATTCTTGCGAAAGTGTTAAATTTACGCACGAGTGCCATTCTAGGAAGTGTTTCCGTCAAAACTCGTTTTCCTTCTCGGGATTACACTCGTGTTTCTGCGAAATATAAAAGGATAAACGGATTCACGTAACCGCCGAATATTCTTGCAGAATCTCTCACGCGAGGTCATTGGATACAATTATAATAATTCATGCAGATAAGATTACGATTTAATAGATGTTAAAAAAATAACCTTGCAGTTTATCAAGTCTATCGAGCGTTGGATAAAGACTTGATGAATAAGATACCGTTGTTCATCAACTGTCCCCGCATCGTACAACAGCGCGAACTCGACTGACCACCCAATTGGTGGTGGGGGAGATAGATCTAATGGGGGAACTTCGCGGGTTTCGACGGATCGGACGGATCTGTAGATCCGTTACGAGAACGACTGCAAGCTCGTGTAATTAATGTTAAAATGTACCCTGAAACTCAATTTTATTATTAAGCTACGATCTTTGTAAAAGCTCTCTGTGGAGTGCGTTATTTTTCTGTCAAAAGCAGGCAATTTAAATTATGACACGACGATGCTGTCAGTACTTGCAGTTAATATTGAAACGCGCCCGAAAGTATTGCATTCTGATTGGTCGAAGGCTCGACTACGAGAGCGCCCACGCGGCCATCGTCGTGTTGTGCTATTTACTGTTTATTACGTTTATAATACGAAACCCGGTTGTTCTATCGTGATATTTCAACGAATATGACAAGAAAAATCATTGATGAATGAATAAACATTAAATTTGCAGTTAATCCCGCGTCAAAGATGGAACATGAAGATAATGTATTGTTCGTCAGAGGAGCTGTCAAAGTATGCTGATCTTGATATGTCTTTTTGAAATGAGGTTATAGCGTCCCTTTTCCTCATCGTAAATTTATCGTTTTAATGGGACTCTCGTTGATTGATCGTTGGCTTATTCAACGATATTGTCGTCATGTTAATTTTTAGAAAACAACTTGTACATCCGCCGACGATGTGTGGGACGACTCGGCTCTGATAACCGCTTACGACAAAGCTATAAATTTGGCCAAAGATGAAGTCGCCAGAAGAATGGGAATGGAGGTCGAAACTATCCACGAAAAAACCAGCAAACCCGCGAATCATAAGAAATCACAGATGCATCAAACTCAAAGACCATGCAGGGTTCGTAAAAAAAAAAAAAAAAATTTATAAAATTAAGCATTTTTTCCCGAGTTGATAACCTGCGTAACGTAATTATATTTTCTTTCGCGTTGATTCTTTAAAAAACAATTCGTAATATAAAAACAATGTTTCAGAAATGGACTGTGGGTTCTCCTTGCCGAGCGACGTATTCAAGTGACGGAGAAGTCTACGAAGCGATAGTAACTAAAGTTTATGAAAATACTGGAACTTGCATCGTTAAATTCATAGGTAACAACGTTGTATGTCTTTTCAGAAAAAACATCCAATTACATGGATTGATAACATTTAATGTATTTTCCAGGCTACGGCAACACAGAAAAAGTGGAATTGGTTCATCTTCAAGAATCCGAAGGACTGGCAAGTCAAATAGCTCAACAAAAAATGGCAACTGAATCGAGCGAAGCTCAGACTATTTCTCAAACAGAGTCAAATTCTCCAAACGGTTCTACCGGAGAGCGTATGGATTATGAAACGGAAAGACCAAAATTGCCGAAAAATGTTTTTAATCCGGGAGCATCTTTTACTTCAACCTATGGAATTATGCCTCCCGCACCTCCCATACCTCCACAGCTAATGGCTAAGTATGAGTAACGAATAAAACATTTTTTATTTTGAGGCGACAATCTAATTAACTTAATTTTTTTATTTTATTTTTTTCAGACTTCCCGATAACGACGCGGATGCTCTTTCCAGTATGCTGATGTCTTGGTACATCAGTGGTTTTCACACAGGTAAATTCAGATTTATTTCTTGAAGAGATCCTCCTTTAGATTTTTCGGAGTTGTTTCATTTCTCACAGTTTCGAGTCGATGCGTATTATCGTTTTATTTTTAATTGGAAAAATATCGGGACATATTGATAATAAGTTATCGAATTTTTAAATATACTGCTGTTAGACGAATAATGATTGTCACATAATTTGATACGACTTGTCTGAAAACGCGAGAAGTATTGAATCTTCAATTCACTGTCCCGTATATATATATATATTCCGCAGGATACTACCACGGAATTAAGCAGTCGCGGCATTTAGAGGATAAACGGAAGAAGTGATGAACATCAAACTATCGAATTGTATGAATAATCTTCTCATTAACAGTTTACAAAATTATAATTTTATTTGTACGAAAAACAAAAAACATGGATTTGTCGATTTCGAACCTTTGAATATTCCCAATTTAACAAATGGAACATATCCATCTACATTGATAACAACAAAAATTAAATTACCTTTTTAACATTATTTTCGCGTCTTCGTATTATCGCTTTTGATTAAACGTATTAAACGAATACTCTACGTTACATCTTTTTTTTTTTTTTCAACAAAGATAATTCCCACTGAACTTAAAGTAACATTTACTTTGTTGCGACATCACAATATTCTCTTTGACAGCCAAATAATAAACGTTTTACAGAAGTCTTGCTGTATAGAAAATTATATGGACGACAGCTGGATAACACGTATTCAGTGGATTATTACACAATATAATTAGATAAATCTGTTCGGTAATGAAGTAACGACTAATTTGATATTCCAAACTGGAATAAAAGGAAAAAAAAATGAAAATACCGAAGAAAAAAGTACCGAACCACTCAGATTTCGCCGGCTATACGCCGCTTTTTTCCAGGCGGACTATCGTCCGATTGCAACGCTTCGATCTTCACAACGCGAATCCAGTTTTTTTTTTTTTTAGGCGAACCTTCAACAGAATCAGATTCATTGTCCGCAGCTTCGATCCCGTCGAGCTTTTGAAAAGGCAAATTTACCTCCGACTGTGAGAGTTCGACTTTCTCAATGTCGACTCCGTTGCGCTTTGTTACAGACGAAGAACTCGCTTTCGATTTCGATAATTTGTTCTTTGTATCGTCAACTCTTTTGCGCTTTTTCACAGTCACATACGCATCCGAGTCTGAATCCGTTTCTGAGGTCTGCTCAGCCGCGATCTTTCCATAGTTGTTGGTTTTTGGAGGCGAATTCTTGACCGACGAGGAGGACGATGAATCATTCTCCGCATTCTCGTCTGACGAGGAGGACGATGAGGATTCTCCTGTCGTTGGCTCTTTCCTCAAAGCATCGATTCTATTACGAAGTCTTTTGTATTTTGGATGCTTCGAGCATTGAGCCAAATGCATGTCGACTTCTTCTCGCATTGTTTTCTTCATCATATACAGCTTCGAGTACCAATACTTGATACGCGTTGTTCTGCCGGTCGCGTAGGCGGCTGCTGCCATATTACGAATTTCGGCCATCCGTACACCTTGTTCTCCGAGATCGGTTCGCGGTTTTAGCGGTGAACCATTTCCCAATGATAATTCCATAGCCTTTGTACCGTCGCTGATGATCCAGCAAAGCATTTTCTGTAGTGTTGCGTTGTCTCTCGCCTCCCGAAACGAGACTCGTCGCGAAGAAGTTCCGGACTCTCGTGATGTTGATGACGAGAAAGACATCTGAGAATGAAAAACAAATACAAAGAAATTAATTATATAAAGAATTTAATTAATTTGCTGGAAAATTATTGAAACTCGAGGATTTGTTATGCTTCGCTTCAGCGCTTATAGACAGACGTTGAAGCTTTGTTGATACTATCGGCGGTATTGCGTGTATACAAGACTTTCGACGCTCGAGCCTTTGTTTACCTGTTATATACGTATAGTTCAGTACCTCGCGAGATAAACTGTATGTAAATGAAAGACGCGTGGAACTTACTTCGTAAAATATTTCACATAAGCGGATTCTTGCGAAACGTTTATTCACTGTATATCGTTTAGTTGTTAATTTGTTAATTGATTTTTTCACAGATAAAGAAACTTTCAATGGATCGAGTTTTTTTTTTTTTTGTGATAAAAAACTCTTTTTGACACACTGGTTTGCTGAATAACAATCTTATAACAACTACTAAATTACGAGTGTTTTTAAGAAAAAATCCCGAAAGGGTTTCTTACCTTTTTATATCGTTTTTCCGTTTTTTTGTGTCGTCGCAATAACTTGCAAACTTTTAGAAAACGGATGAGCTTTTTTCAACTCCTCGTTCGCTCACGAGTGAGTCGAATGTGAACCGATGTTACGGAATAGTATATTAGCGAGAGCGCGAAACAGGAGAAAAGGATTTTATTGGTTTAACGTGGAAGTGGTAAGGGACAGTGTCGAAGTACAGTGAACCAATCAAAAACGCGATTCGTATTTTTTTTTTTTTTCATTTGTACCGAAGGCCCGACGAGTCTGCGAACGCGCGTAGAGAACAATGGAAAACGGAAGAAATTGGACAAAAACAAAAAAACAGTGACGATCATCGCCGTAATGTCAAACAATTCATTCGAGTAGTAAAAATATAACTACATGATATCAACGATCCACGAAGTAAAATGTATTATCTCTTTAATCGTTGGCGGTCAACATATATAATTATTAGTTCGAGAATTTTTCGAGTAGCGAATACCTTTGAAGTGTAAATACGATAACTCAAATGATTTATTTTCGTAAATCGCCACAATTAACAACGAGAGTCGTAGAAATATATTTCAATGTATTGTGGTGTTGATATATCGATGGTACTCAAGGAAGTCATACAAATAGTAGTAATGTCTGTTTTATATACCGCAGGATATCATTAAAGAATTAAAAGCATTAAATTAACAGATCGATACGGATAGACAATTAACAAACAAATAGTAACGTTGTTCCTCAAGTACGTCAACAGTTAGTCAATTTTTTCTTCCAGGTAAAGTATTGTTCTTTTGTCTGATTTGCAGTGCACAATACGTGTTTTATAGAATCTAAAAGAAAGCCACAATCATTAATCGCTTCAGCTTTTGTGATCCAATGATCTTCGTCAGCTTCGGTGTATGCGGCCGTCTCAAGCTTTTTCCAAAGTGGTCGCATCTGCAGCATCCACGCTTCTCTGCACAAACGCTTGATATCGGCGCCTGAATATCTTTCGGTTTTAGTTAAGAGTATCTTGAACCACTCTGACTTGTGAATTTTTTCCGTTGTATAGATCTTAAAGATTTCCTCGCGAACATCGTAATTCGGCACATTAACGAAGATGTGATTTTCTAGTCGTCTCAACAACGCGGAATCCAAGTTCCTGGTATTTCAGAAAAATAAATTTCGATAAATACGAATATATGAAAAAACTTATGGGGAAGTTACGTAATAAAAAAAAATTATTTTATTTTTATCGTGAGTATCGATATCGATGAAATATTGGGATACATCGAAAAAAAAAAAAAAAGAAAAAAAAAACGGTTGAACTGACCAAATCGACGCTTGCGGCTCGCGAAACAATTAATTCGTTACTTAAAAGAAATAAATTTTATTGTAAGGAAAGAAATAATAATTTCAACTAACGGTTAGTACGATCAACTAGATATTTCTTTCAGTGAATGAAATATTTCTTTCGCCACCCGCAAGCGCCGATTTTATCGATTGAAGCGATTTTTTTTTTTTTGTGTTATTTTTATTACCACGGGGCATTTGTTGCGGCCAGCAAAACCACTCGAGAATGATTTTCGGACATAAGACCGTCCAATCTCGAGAGAAGTTCGGCTCTGAATCTTCTAGCGGGTTCGGAACTTCCCGAACCGCATTCTCCGTTTCCTGCTGCTATCCAATCAATTTCGTCGATAAAAATTACTGATGGTGCGTGATAGTCTGCAAGTTCGAACAATACCTGGATAAAAATAACAATTTCGTCAATTAATTTATGCTGCAAATTTTGACGAAAAAAACAGGGAACTTACGCGAACGTATTTCTCCGAGTCACCACGCCACTTGCTGACCAACGAACTGGCAGCGATGTTGAAGAACGTCAGGTCGCACTCTGTCGCTACCGCTTTAGCCAGCATTGTCTTACCTACGAATAAAATTGCGCGATTAACAGTTGTGCGCAATGGAGCACACGCCATTTTTTTCCATACCAGTGCCCGGCGGACCATAGAGAAGAATTCCCTTTGAAGGCGGGAACAAGGGGTTGAAATATTGTGGATATTTCCTCGGATATACGAAAGTTTCTTTCAGTTTTTCTTTGCAATCCTCCAATCCGTATATATCGTCCCAATGAACGTTCAAATGTTTCATAACGATATCCTTTAAATAAATTGAAAAGACTATAAATTCAGCTTCACAGTTGTCAAATCCGCAATAATAGATCGATGCATATATAAAAGATAGTTAGACATTATAAAGAATTGCGAAGAAATCTTTTTTATTACATACTACTATTGAAGGCTTGAAGACAAAGATAAAAAAAAAATTAAACAACAAATCTATTTTTTATTGTTATTTAAATGAATAAAGCTGAGACTAAAATTCAACGTGTGATAAAAGAATCACTGAAGTCAAAATCAGTGGATACATTTTTTTTTATCGAGTATTGCGATTAATTTCTAAGAATACTAACTTGTGTTATAAATTCGGCAATTTCCTTCCATTCCGATCGAGTCGGATACAAATCGCCGATAGGCCGAAGAACTCTTTCGCCCCCGAAGAGTTTGGCTTCTTCATCGTCGATTTGATTCAACGGGGTTGTATCCTTCTGCGACAGCGGTGTTACCGTCAAGCTAAGTCCTTCGTTAAGCGATTCTTCGATTTCGTTTGACTTTTTTGTCTTCGGTTTTGCTCTGTTGTCTTTTTGGGAAGTGGCTTTCGGCACAGTAGACAAATCCTTTATCACAGAATTTTCTACTTGTTTGCAAATTTGTGGCCACTTCTGGAACCTCGAGTTGTAATAATCACTGTACTCCTTCAGTATTATCTCGAGATCGATATTGTCGCAAATTTGATAATTGTTCGAGAGTTGCGCTTCCTCGGTCAGCGTTTCACACGTCTTGAATAGTCTAAATGATCAAATTTTATTTATTTGAGTACCACATTTTTTTTCGTCAAAATCAAACTAACTTATCGCGATTTTTTCGGTAGGCTGTCGAAAATTGGCGATACGTATTTTTTGCTCACTGCCTAAATGTAAATAATTTTTTTCATGCTTTTATGCGCTCATGGAAAAAATCACCATGAGAAATTACAATTCTTTTGACTTCAGAGACCGGTATATAATTATTCTTTGGCTCACCCCTGTTGGCGCAAAAATTCAGCAACGAGATACATCAAGCTTCGTCGTTGCTCTTGAGACCGCTTTTCAACCTTATTAATAATTCATAAATTCCTCACTAACATAGCTTCAAAATGAATATTTTTTCGTGTCAAGTGTCAAAGTGTCGAATTCGTTACCTTTTCGCGTATCGCATAGTTCATGCGATTAGCCATTGCTTGACGCGATAATCCGGTACTCATTATAATAAATAATAACTTTTCCTATGGATTATACCATTTTTTATCGCGTCCTCTTGTGCGATCGTATCAAATATGAATATGAAAAAACAATGAAACGACCGGTTGCTAGGCTGTTGCTATAAACAACCATTCGGAGAACGATTCGTTACGATGTTCGTACCCACTGAGTTCCGCTCGAATGAACCATCGTAACGCTATTGTTTTTTTATTCAAATAAATGTAAATTAAAACCGTTGTTTACAATATTCGTATCGTTTTGTTAAATATTGAGTAGATTCGTTTTTCATATCGCAATATTCGTGTGGGATATAATTTTAATTGGCGACAAGGTAAAGATTTATAGCGTTCGGTAAAATTCTATCTTCGAGCTGATATTTCACACCCACGACGACACTCGATTCGTCTTCGATTTTCTGGACGTCGCTTCGACTCAATTTTTCCACGTTTTTGACCCGACAGAGAATTGTCTCGTATAACGTTATCCATCATGACAATTCATCAAGTTAACGAGTCACGTTCTTAGTACCCGAAGTGTGTTATACAGCATAATTATTCTCACAATTTTTAAAGTCTTTATCGGACCTTTTTTTTTTTAATTCAAAACTAACAAAAATGTTATCAAATAAAAATAAAAAATATATAGAATTGCCAATTATTGGAGAACCTGTTAAGATTTATACAACCCTTTCGTAGATACCGTAAACTCCCCACTCTGCGGCTTTCCCGTTGCGGTAAAGGTAAGAAAAAAAAAATCGTCATCTCAGTCTATAATGAAAGAGAAAAATCGTCATAAAATTCAATCAATCATCTAAAAAAAAAAAAAAACGTGCCACCCGAGGGATAGTTGAGATGTATCAGCAACGTCAGCGTACTTTCGTTGCGCTTATTATTTCGAGTTAGCGCTCTCGCTTGGGGTAGTTTGCGCGTGTGTACGGTGGATGGTCGGGAATAGCGTTAGTGTGGGTGGGCAGCGTCGGCGTTGGTGGTTTTAGAGAAGAGAGGTGGAGGCGAGGTGAGGTGGAGAACGTGTTCGATCGACCCACGAACGTGGCCCGTGCCGCTCTCACTGCGACAAGAGTAGTCAGTCGGTTGGTTGCCCGGCTCGGAACGTCAACCGCGCGCGCGGAGTTCCTTCTCCTAGCCGCGTACAAGATTTTCTAGCAACCGCCTCGAAAGCCGGGAGAGACCATTGAGTCGTGAAAGAAAAAAAAAAAAAAAAAAAACGAAAAAATCTCGTGTGTTACTCGAATGAGTCGGTAACGATACTCGGCAATAACCGAAACCATCATTATAATTCTTGAGTTAATTATTTCAGTAAAACACCCGAGCGGCTTTGCCCGGATCATCAGGCAGTTTCAAGAGTCATTTGAACGCGTGTCACACTTTTTTCCTTACAAATCGACATTAAAAAAAAAACAATATTTATTCATTAATCGTAAAAAAAAAAATAAAGTTTTAGTCAAACCCCCATTGTTGTTCGCACGCCGTTTAATGAAATACAGTTGAATGGTGGAAGATTCGAGGGACGTCGTTGACTTTTCCGAGATGCTATTCAAAGGTACCTATTTCATTGAAAATACTCTTTTTTTTGTCTCATATCGAATTTATTGACGTCTAAAATTGTCATCATTCCTTTTTTTCTTCGTGGATAGTTATTGTTTCATACATTTTTATTAAATATATTTAGCTATACTGTGCACAAAATTCGAAACACATAAAAAAATACTATTGAATAATTAGGTATTTAAATAAACAAATAAGTGATTAATGAAAATCGCTTATATTTTTAAAGCTCTGTTAGGGTTTTTTTATAAGAATCCCAAAAGGTTTACTAGATAATTTTATTTTAATTCACTGCGGAAGCACTCAGGCGCTCGAAATCGTTTTATTTCGCAAAGCGGTATGCTGCAGAGGATAAGAAAAATCTCGTACGCTCTCCCGGGTGTATTCGTTTAATATTCCGGGTCTTGTTACGTGGATCAAAGTGAGTCGTCAAAAGGACACCGGGGGGATTTTCGTTATCGCGTCTTGCGGATTGTCGATGCGGCGTTACACGGTACGTACCGTTCACCACCGCGTGTCACTGGGTCACCACGTTTTTTCCGTGCCGCTGGTGCATTATGCGGCGTTGTGCATCGATACGCCTACTTTTTCTGTTTCGAATATGCGAGCAAATGATAAAAACTCCGGACATAAAATAGACACGAAGAAAAAAAAAAAAAGGAAAAAAATTCACCGACACGAACTGAACTGAACTAAAAAGGGTTAAAAGCAAATGGAGCGGCAATTTTTACAATATTCCAGCTGAATTTTCCAAATCTTTCTGTTCACAAATTAAATTTAAAAAGTAAACATTTTAATTTCAATTTGTGTTCGTTAACGAAAAAAAAAATGCATTAAAGTGATTTTCTCGCCGAAAGTAAATTTTCATTTCGTGTCCCATTTACCCTATGCGCCACAGACCTATATAACCGAACGGTAGCATATACAATCGACCTATAGCGTAATATGGAGAGCGATGAATAATTATAAATTAATCGCGAAACGAAAGTTTCAGGGAGCGACGAAACTTTTTATTCTGCATAAACTTTAAATTGAACTGTACGCGCGTTTGAGATTATGAACTAAAAATAGCGTTGCTTTATCAATTCAGCCTTCGTTTCCGAGAGGGTGTACCAAATTATATACAAAATGACACCCCGACGAGTGTTTATCGCGCGGGCTTCTTTCTCTCTCGCTCTCCTCTCTTCTCACTCCACGCTTTTCACGCTACGCGTTCAACTTGTAATTAGCGAAATTAATTTTAACGAGACACGACACCTTTCAGTGTTGAAGGCTTAGTCGCCTGTGTTATACACGTAGGTGATTAAAGGACTGAAAACGTTTTTTTTTTTTTTTTTTTTTCGTTTTTTCGTTTTTTGGTTCGTGTCAGCCAATGGCATTTCAGAAGGGTTTTTGGCGTGGAAAGACCGAGCTTTCTAATTAATCGTGTGAGCGACTTTGAGATACGGAACGTAATGAGAAAATCGGTTGACCTCGAGATAGAACCATCGTATAAGGTCGCCGGGTAATTCCCATGGGCTGTTCGTGCAATAACTATCGTAATTCCGCGTAGAGTTAGTTACGCCGACGACGTTCGGGGTAATAACCAGAAGCATAAGCAGCGTACCGACCGCATTAGGTAATACAGCGTTAGACATACTGCACAACGGCGCAACGTTGTCACACCCGGTATTTCGACGCGATAATCCTTTCGCTCGAGATCACACGGTCGTAAAGGTCAGCATAAAATCATATTAATAACGGCTGTGTCATTCGTTTGACGGATAAAAGCGATTGGATCACAGCTTATTATTCCTCAGCGAAAAGTATCAAAGGTTTTGAACGTTGCTACCGTTGCGGCGGACACCCTTTGGATCGAAAATAGAGTCGAGATGAAAGCTTATCCTATGCGATCCAATCTATGCACGAAATCCGATAGACCACAGAAATTTCGTTGACTATATGCCATCTATGCACGGAATTCTGTAATAAACCCCTTCCGAATCTGCGATAACCCCGAATCATAATCGAACTATTCATACCGGGAAAACCGTGACCCATCATCGCAGGAAAAGCGATACGCCATTTGAAAAGAAGCATAGAAACAGTTAGTCTCGAATGATTTATCGAATCGGTCGATTGTGATCGAGAAGTTCGTACAGCGAATCTTATTTCCGTAAGTTTAGAATTATCAGGAAAGTTCTGTTACTTACTTTATTTAATAGAAACTTCCACGATATTCATTTTTCATGATATTCATTTTTTTTGGAAATAAATCTAAATACAAAAATTAATCCTTCGTCAGAACACGTATTTTTCAGACCTTCCGTCGGCACACTGGGGAATTGAATACTTGGTTCGGTTTTCAAAATATTCCGAGCATTCAATATTTTTTTTTATCCAGGGATACTTTTCAAAGAGTTCAGTGGAAAATCCAATAGTTTGAAAAAAAAAAGATAAATCGGTGAAATAGTTGGAAATAGTTGGTCGTAAACAAATGTATTATTTGTACTTTGACAATCGCGAAGTTCCTAAAAATAGAATGCAGTCTTTTCAAATCGCGTATGCGAGTTGACGATTCAATGTCAAGTATCGTTGCCAGTGGAATAACCATAGGGCGCGAAATATACGAATAGTGTGCTATACATACTATTTATATATTTATAGATTCATAAACAAATAGTTAAAAGTTGGAGTCGCAAGTCGCGTGACTAAAAATCCAAGGACTTTTGTGCTTCAATGCAATAAAAAATTTGCTCATCTGATTTTTTTTACACGCGATCCTTCGTGCGTGTATCGTGCGGCTCTCCAATATAAAAAAAATCCTCGTTTATTATTATTTATTTTTTTCACTAAATCGCTTATTAAAAATATTCAATCATTGCATAAATCATCCATCGTCCAACTCGATCTGATCGACAATTGAATAATTAGCAGTCATCGATCCGATATTACGCGATTGAAAATCATATAGATGCGAATACCGATATATGCAAACAGTTGAGATAAGGTATTCGCAATCAAGTTGGCATGTAACATGAAATTGAGTATCGGAGCTCAACCCACGCGAAATTCAATTGATTCGACGATGACGAACGTGTCCTGATTAATCCTTGGTCAGGAAACATGTTCCTGCCGCCAGTACGCGCGAGGAGATCTCTGAAGTACTAGCGAGCGGCGAGCGGGCCTCGAGTCTTCGGATTCTATCCTTTGAACGCTACGTCATGATGAACAATATCTTCGGGATGAGCAACTCCCGTACTTATTCAGGGACTCTACAACTCCTTGTCCTAATTTTTCTATTTTCGATAACCGGTGAGTCTTTTATAAAATAAAATTGAAGCGATAAATCATATCTTTTTTTTTTTTTCGATCGTACGCCATGTAGCAATTTCGATTTTTTTTTGGCAATGATGCAGATGCTCTGGAGGAAAACTGCACGGACTTCCAGGGTGGTACGGTGACGCACGGACTTTTGTACGTGCCAGGACCCTCCGTGTGCAGTCTCTGCGTTTGCTATCACTCGGAGCCCATGTGGTGCCAAGCTATCTATTGCTCACCACCCTATGTGAGTAACAAATATCTCGAAATACCAAAACGATTTATAGATCACTGTGCCATTACTAAAACATATATTTTCCAACTATTTCAATTACTCGAGAACAAATTTCGGGTATTTAACAGAAAAATACCCCAACCGAACCACCGAACCACCGAATCGAATCGAACCGAATACCGGTTTTTTTCGGCTATTTCGGGTTTCTTTCGTTACAAATTAAAAAAAATTCAAGACTGCAAAACGCTAAACCACACATACTTATTTATAAAAAAAAAGTTTATAGGTCTCCAATTCGATTCTGAATTGTTCCGTTATAGAATTCGTAATTCTGAGTTATCGGTATTAAATTGACTCACAGCTCAATCAACGGAAATAAAAATCAGATTATAAAGTTTTTTTTCCTCATTCTTCGTTATTCGGGAGAAAATCATTTCAAGGGGATGAAAATATATTCGAATCTTCGTGGAAATATTCGAGATGCATGAAGAAATAATTTTTAGATGCGCGAATAAATTTTGCCGCTATGCGACGATTTGTCTCGGAGTATTTCCGCAGACACCTGTGGGACAAAGTTCTTCGTCTTGAAGGAGGCCCTCTCCCGTTGCGTCAAGGTTGACACGGCAAACTCGGTGGTTTCCACTTGGTACCACACACTTTATCTCTCTCGTGTCTTTATCCCATATTAGACAAAACTTCGAAGATCTCGCGATGTTTCCGTTGGACGAAGCGTCTAATTTACTTATACAATCGCATACAGCGAGGAAACAAGCAGTCGGAGAAGTCCTAACTAACGCGATTTGTCTGTCCTCCGCGGAAAAGCAGTTACTAACGACCGTAATGATGGCTTTCCACGACTTATACAATTATTTATCTCTGAATGTGACTCTTTGGTTTTCACTCCCCTCGAGCATTAGTGCTCTTCGTCGAATGTTCGTCGTCCTCGTTCTCTTGCCAATCCGCGTAACGAGATTTTCACCTCGAATGAAATTTTCACCTCAAACAACCACCATAACGAGGTCGCAAGTTCTACGCGACGTTAAGTTTGCTTGTACATGCCATCTGGCAATATGACACAAGTTTCAGTACTCGAAGCCGATCGATCAGACCAAGTTGCACGCACGCAGCTTTTTTTTTCTCCTCGTCCTCCTTTTAACTCGCGGAAAAGGTAAAAAAAAAAGGGGTAAAATATTTCGATCGTTATGCACGGCTTTGTCGCCGCTTGGGAAACGACGTCACGTTTCATTTTCTTCTAAACTTATATGCAAGTTTGAAACACAAACGCGTACAATAAAACGGTAAGAAGCTAATAGACGATTTCGCAATGTGGAACATGTGCACGACGCGTTCGCATGCAATCTTTAAAGCAATCTCGTATGCAATCTCATTCAAGGGGTTTACGTTGACGATACACAAAGCGAATATGAAAATTTCCTTTCCTCCGAATTATCCTCCGTAGACTCGTTTTATCAGTGAATTATTCGAAATTTGCGAACAATACGAAAAATCGATTATCGAGGTTATTTATAGCCGCTAATTATCGCGCGCAGCCATTAGCCGAGAGGGAAATTTTTGGAACGTTTTCAAGGGGAGTATATATCCCTATACCCTCGGGTAGTTGTGTGTATCTCGCCGACTCACTGGCTTAATCACCGTGATTCGTGAACTTTCTCGACAATTCGCTCGAGTGCCCTGATATAGGTGATTTTCGTGGAGTATCCATCGTTGTTACCGGGTCGTTTGGTACAACGGGGAATCTCGGCACGTATGAAAGTATGGTATAGAGAATTCTCTTGGGATTCAGCCCATTCCGCAGAGAATATATATATATATCCATTTATTCGTCGGAACCATCGGTTAAACGTCAAAAAGTAACATGCAGTGGATCTCTATCTTCTTCCCTTATTCATCTTCGTGTTTTTTTTTCTCGTTCGGGGGAAGAGAGGGTCCAGGCTACGAGCCAAGAAATTGAACGCTATCGACATCCGAGAAGATACGTGGACCGGTCCACTTACTCATCTTACATTAATCGATAATTTTGCATCGACTTATGTCCATTAATCATAACTCAATTGGCTGCGGCATTTGGTATATCACGGCGTTATTGCCGCCTGTGTGAAGCAGACATCGCAGACTATGTACCGTTATATACATATACTCGCTGTGGTGACAGACTGCACTTTTAATGTGTAACTTCATATAAACTATATGTACCGAAGGCTCGCGTGACGTACCTAATTTTCATCGATCCCATCTCATCAAAGTTACGACACATTCTCGATTGAACGGCTTTTAGAAGGGGATGAGGGTCGGTAGTGACAAAAGTCGAAGTCTATAGAAGTGTAGTGTCGTTGATACAGTGAAATTCCTCTCCGATAACTTACATTATCGTTATAGAATATGCGCCTTAATTGTCCTAAATTTTTTATCCGAGAAAAAACTCGAATTGTGGACATTTTTGGATTTTATTCGATAGGGAAATGATTTTTGGGTGAAAAACGAAAATAGAAGCCGAAAATCGAAATCGATGATTTGACGGAAGTTTACCTGTTTCTTGGAAGTCTTGTATATTGCAGGTATAACAAGTATTGTTAAAGAATAAAAAATTTCATTGCCGTAGGTGTCGATATTGATTGGAACAATAAAATATGTGTAATACACTGGTGAAGTAAGAGTATATAATGAAAATATTGTTTGTATATCGATTGCATATGGTCGGTGGACAACGAAGTCCGGGACATCCACTTTGCACGTAATTCGTTAAGGAGATTACCTTCGGAACGTGTCGGACACGAGTACTCACAATATTTTATTTCTCGACACGTTTCGAAGTAAAATCTTCCTAATTCCACGAACTCGTATATATGTATACGACTCGCGTACACATGTCGATACGATCCGACTTTTTAACTCCTCGTGTTTGACTTTCAAACGCGGGAATCCCGTTTTTTGGCATCGGATGATTCACTCCGGATTTACTGAGTTTCGCTGACTTTGGCTCGCAGTTTTCGTTCCTTTTTCGCTTTTGTCTTAACGTCTTTTTCTATAGCTCGGAATTTCAAAGCCAAGTTTTACGACTGCAGCTTTTCGGTTCGTAAATAGAAGCGGACTGAAGTCTCTGCAGCGATTAAAGTCTATAGCTACTTGTGGATACGTATATAATAGCGGGGAGTCTTAAATTTGTAAACACAATTTTGCGTGAATTTCGTATATACATCGAACGTGTTTTATCATTGCGACTTTATTATCCGTCTTCGAATATTCAAGTTCACCGGAAGGATGGAAAAGTTAGGAATGACGAAAATGCCGCAAAATCATACATACACTTGCAGTGGACAGGTAATAATTGGGTCACGTGAATAAACAAACGAATAGTTTGACAAAGAATTCGCACCCCCTTCGTTACCGCGATCCAACCCTCTCCCGGTACCACGCGCCATGCGCGTACTTTTTCGCGTTATTCGATTGTTATGCTTATACCTAACAATGCCGTAAACGGCAAAGTTGAAGCTAATTTGCCGGAAATTTAGCATAGACGTGAGAAAGTATACACGTGACTATCTTTTTTCAGACATTTTGCCGTCTAAAAAAAAGAAATTACACGTTTCGTGTAAAAATACGATAAAATTTTATTTCATAATACGCGATTCGCGGAACGAAATCTATATTTAAAGATCATTGGAAAAAAAGTATAAAAATCGAAATAGAAAATCACATGTCCGTAATTATTATTGAAAAATGATAATTTAGTTATCGCTGAAGGATTAAAATAATTCAAGAAAATACAAAATTAATTTAAATTTATTTTTGGTAATAATATTGTGGGTAATTTTCTATGGTTGATCTTGAACTTCGAATTTGATTTTCGCTATTCAATTTTCGTTAAAGCCGTTCATGTTTCTTTAAGGGTACGGGAATTGAATGCTCAAAGATCTTTTTCTGATAACAGAAATGCAAGAGATTTCGGGTGGGCGAACGTTGCTGCGAATTCGAGTGCCTCAACGAAACCGTCGCAGTCGACTGGAGTGCACCGGATATGATAATAGCAGCGGGTTCGTCGAGTCTCTGGGAGCATCACGGTGCAGCGACCATGTGCTTTCTCAGCGTAATGGTACTCGCCATCCTCGGAACACCTTAGTTTTTCTTCTCAACACCGATATCGCCATCGGAAACGAGCAATTTTGTGATCAAATAAATCCGCGTATTCATCGAGAAAAAAAAAACAATATCGACGAACTGCAGATAAAAAGACGTACCGAGGCGTGTGACAATTTTCCGTTCGTTGATGAAACGAAAAAAACGAAAGGAAAACTAAATTAAACTTCTTATTGCTTAAAAAAAATTATTTAGTTATATCGAACCTTTTGCCGTGCGATTTAATGAATTATTGAAAATGCAGCTAAAAAATTTGATTAAATTTCCGATAAACTATTTCTTTTCTTTTTTTCTCCGTTTTTTAAGTATTATTTCAGATAAATATTTTATTCTTTGAAATTGACGAGTGACAGAGCGACGACAATCGGCGCATTTAATTCTCCAGTGGGTAATCGAGAATCCGGGATCAAGGAGCCCTCCGGCTCGTCACGATCGTCATCGCCCTTCTCGTAGCGCCCCAGTTTCTCCACTCTTCAACGAGCGATTCGTGATTACTCGTACCCCTCAAGTGTCCATTGTTTTGTGTTAATACACACACACTACACTCGACGGCAGAGAGGGGGACAGAACGGAGAGAAATTCTGTGGGATTCTAAACGTGCGATTACAATATCGATACGGTATGTACCGTTTTATACGTTCGATCGTACGTTGAAAAGTGGATCGGCAATTAGCGATCGCGATACGTCGAGATTCGAGAGAATTGTTTGTTCAAAAAATCAAAGGTCAACGCGTCGTTACCGGGCGTTAGAATCGCTCGAAATAATTTCGTCAATATTCGCCATTTCTTATAAAAATTATTTTCACACCGATTGAAAGATTTACTTGTGCCTTCGATTCGATTCGACGAGGACGTTGAAAAACGATGAAATTCGGGCCGTTCGTTTTTTCAAAATTTTTACAAACGCTGCGACGAGTTATGAAGTAAATTTTAAAAAAATGAATCTAAATCAAAGACGACGCGTGATAGAAATATCTCGTCCCCCATCCGAGTAGACATTTTATTCTTTGATTGTTCTTCCGATTCCAAATATATTTATTCGGTAGCTTCGAACGAGCTTAATAGATCGATAACAATAATGCCTAAATGTGTATCCAGTTAGACCGCTGATCTATAGGTTTTAAAATAGAAAAAAAACAGATACTGTTAACAACTCTATTTCTAAGAGCTTCGAGGGATATGAAGATGAAAAAAAAAAATGAAATCTTTCGATCCTATTACGCTGTACACGGTGTTTTCAATTATTGAAGTACAATAAGCACGGTGTTTGAGATCCAAGTCGAGTTTTATCAGAAAAATAAAAAAAAAATTAACGTTTATTTGAATTGATAAAAAAAAAAAAATGTTATTAATACTATCGATCTGAAATGTTCCGAATCTCGCGTATATTCTAAATTAATCAGTCGATTATCCTTGCGATTATTATTGTCAAATTGAAGACACACTGTCGACGGACGAATGTTTTTTTTTGCCACGTAACGAATATACATTGGAAATACAGGAAAATCGAACCACGATAATCACGAGATATATAACGTACGTGGCTACGGTACGAAAAAAAAGTCGTCGTGAGACGATTGTAGTAAAATGAAGAAAAAAAAAAAAAGAATAATAACAATGAAACACGACGGTAATCAAAGGAGGGAATCCATCCATTAAGGTGATAACATAATACGAAAAATCTGCTCACATATCACGCGCGAAAACATTTAACGGAAAAGATACGATTGATAATGTCGCAATAATAATAAGAGAGTGAAATAAGAGAGTCTGTCATATTTTGTGCCGTTGATCATGAAAAAAAATGAAGAAAAAAAAGTTACTTACATAAGTGTTTACCACTTAACGATCATTAAAGTAGAATTAAGAGAGAAAACAAATTTGTCGATGTCCTGTGGTGACCACGCTATACAGATGAAAAATTAATAAAAAAAAATAACGAACAATAGCGAGAATAAATAAGATCGAGTGGTTGAGTAAAATATTAAACGTTAAAGTTGAAAGCGTGCTATGCGGGACCCGAATTGTAATCGATTTCGATGATGTGGCGTTTGCAAAACGCGACTATTGTAATCGGGACGTGCGTCGAAAAGGACGAAAAAGAAAATAACTTAATCCAATTACCTTTTATTCTTTTCGTGCGTATTTTTTAATCTAAATATATTTGCTTGAATTATCCAGGCGAAAAGAAGTTTATAATTTGAGTAAAGATACGTAACTTAGTGTACGAAAAAAAAAAAAAAAAAAAAACGAATGGGATACCATTTAAAGAAAAGAGTTTGGCAATGAGTTTGATCAGTTTTTTTAAGGCAATACGTACGAACGAACATCTTTTTTTTCTACCTGGTGCACTATATTTTTTCTCTCGTCACCGGAATATTTTTAGAACTCCGAAAGTATGAAAATTTTTCTCTCTTATATTAGGCTCCTTAAGACCTCTTGAAACCGCTTAAATATTAAATTATCAGCTTACAAAGACAAAAAAAATAAACGCGAAAAAAATTAACCTTCTTTCTTATAACGGTCGATCGCATCGAGCAAATTGAGAAATAGTAATCAGTAATGCAAAAATAAAAAAAAACAAAAGAACAAAAAAAAAAAACAGCAGTAGATGAATCGGTACCTGTCGTGTATGTACGACAGACGTAAGATTACGAAGGATTCCAGGATCGGATAATACAATGCAGAATCGAAAAGCTTCACGATTTACACCTATGTAATTTATATAGCGTAAACAAATTGGTCCGCATGGCGTTTGAGTAAAGTACAGTTAAAGAAGAATCACCAAAAAGGAAAAAACAAAAAAAGAAAAACATTCAGCCTGATTTGGAATTGAAGGGGTTGCGATGTACAAATAAGCGCGTAAATTGGATTCGTTGCATGAGAATTTATGCAGCATATGGGCTTTTCGTACGTCGTCGCGCGAATACCAAATCGCGACTGTTCTTGTGCGCAATTGGTT
Source organism: Buathra laborator (assembly GCA_934046635.1). Classification (NCBI taxonomy): domain Eukaryota; kingdom Metazoa; phylum Arthropoda; class Insecta; order Hymenoptera; family Ichneumonidae; genus Buathra; species Buathra laborator. The sequence goes on from OW203892.1 coordinate 19,847,060, forward strand.
AAATCGATAGAAATCGCGTACAGGCCTAATGCATCTCAAAAGTTTTTTGTGAAATATCCAAAGAAAATGAGGAAAAAAAAGCAGCTGATGTACTTTTACTCGTGCCGTTAGGTATTTTCGAGAAAAAAACAGCGTATATGAAAGAAAAATGCATGACGAGAGAGGGTATTCATCGCTTCGCGGCGAGAACTGAAGACAACCAAATTTTCGCATAACGGACCCCCCATTCGCTTCAGCTAAAATATCGATATATTATAATAATATTGTCAGAAGTTAATCGACCAATTTCTCTAAGCTTACAATTTTAAAGGTAACGTTTACACGTATGATAATGTATCGCCCCCTCCCGACAACAGTTCCAATTGTAAATACAAAAAGAATTAATTGATTATCGCTACAGGCGCTGTGTGTGTTTGTTGATTAAACCTCATCCCGCAGTATAGATACTTCGATTAACGTTGCAAATAAATTCGTGATACGTTTATACAGAGAAATTAAACGTTCGTCACCGTGTTGGCTGCTGGAATGAAAAATTGTACTGGAAATTCAAGAAATCCGCAATGGAAACTTAACTCAGCAGCTGTGAAGTCGATGATGTTGATAGACTAGAAAAATTATTTTTTCTTCAAAATCGTATCGTACAAATCGGTCCGTCGTTGTTTAAAGACGGGGATTTGACTTCTGACTTCGTCGATCACCGACATATCTGGAAATTTCAGGCGATGGTGAGTTGTTTTTTTTTTTTTCAATAAACATCGAAGCGGTAAATGTTACCTATGTCGGCGACAACAATGTCTTCAGCGATGTCGAGATCGTGAAGAACCTCAGCCCAGGGACTGGTTAGCTGTGTATGAGCCCAAGCGACATAACCGGAATCGGTATTCCGCGCCGGTGCGATACACGCGACATAGCATTGATTGTCGTTCGCTCGGGAGCGTTGAAGAAGCGACCAGTGAAGAGGACCGGTGGTCATGTTGAATGCAGCCGGATAAATCAGTACGTGGCAACCTAATGAAACAATAATGAAAATATCAATTGGAATCGACAAAGTCACGTGCTGTGGTTCACAAAAAATAATTCGAAAAAAAATTGTTTTTTTTTTTTTGCTTGTGATGGAGATATCGAGACGAACCCATATTTCTGTAAAGTCGCGCCATCTCTTCGAAGCGAATATCGTAACAAATACCGATGCCGATTTTGAATCCCTTAACTTCGAAGGTCGTCAACGAATCGCCGGCCGATAGTGTTTCGCTCTCGAAAAACGTAATTTTTCCTTTAATATCGATATCAAACAGATGCATCTATTCGACAAAATAAGAGAAGATTGATAAGAGCAGAATAAACTTTTTGGCGTTTTGTTTTTTAAACAGTTGTCCCCGGAGATAATAATTTCTCTTGCGCCCGATTTTTTCGTACTTTTCTGTGTTTCGCTATGAGATTTCCCTGAGGATCCCACACCGTTGCCGTGTTGTAAAGCGATCCGTTATCTCGTTCGGGTATCGTACCACCCACGATATACATCGAGAATTTTTTCGCTGCTGCGGATAACGCTGCACTCGTCTCGCCGGTGGGAATAGACTCCGCGTATTTGTTGAAGTGTTCTGTTTCGATTGAAAAAATATTATAAAGCGACCGAACCGTGGATACCGATAAAATATTATATTCTACAAAATATTAATGTGTCCCTCAAGGATCCGCGGAGTTTTATTCGATTTGCGAGCATTTCAACTGCGACGGAAAATTATACGAAAAATTAGATTTACTATAAGTCGATATTGTTGGAAACAAAAATTTATCCTATGAGTTCGAACAATGGATTCCGTGAATTAACATTAAGATTTTAACATTAACATTAACATAAATAATTTAAATACGCAAAATTAATTTTTTCAAAATTACATTCTTTCCTCATAAGATTTTAGAGGTGATTTGCTTCTAAAGAGTAATAAACAGCAAATAAGATCGATCTGCTTGTCTAATTGAAACTTCGAATCGACGTGGTCAACTATTGGTACGTCTATAAGTTCGTCTAAAACAAAATAAGAAATAAAATAACGCTATTGGACGACAGTTTGTGATTAAAAAGATTCTACTAACGCGTTCCATACGGCGAGTTGAAGCATTCCGGTAAAACTACAACATCGGCCTGCTGTTGTTTTGCCTTTTCGATGTAAGAAATCGCGCGTTCCACGTTCGCTGATTTGTTGTCGCTAACAGCGAGTTGTGCCAATGCGAGCCGAAATGCTGTAAACAAATGTATGCCGATTCAAGAAAATTGTCAAAAAGTTTTTAGCGAAACTTTTGCGATCTTTCAAAATTCTCAATTCTTGACAAATACTCACTCGACATATTTCTGTACGCTTGTCCAACGAGATTTCTACTGAACATGATATTAAGGTTATGAACGCTGTTATCAGCGACGTGACGTAGTAGAAATAATCACAGCATATATACGTTTTATGTAATTCGACTATAAGACGCCGAGTTTCTCGATAATGTTAAGTTTCGTACTGTAATTATTAACTCGCGATGCGATTGGTTCGTATGACACAATCCATCGGCCAATGGAGTTACTTAAGAATTTGTAAAAATTTTACAAATATTAAAATTACATTATCTTTTAAGTTTGCAACGATCGTAATAAATATCCATGAGAGTTGTTATGCATAAAAATAAGATTTATTAAAAACAAAAAAAATAGAACGGACGAAATTAATTGTACATTTCCTAGGAAGGTCAATCGAAGGCTCGAATATTATAAAGCTCATCGTCTCCGAGGCGATCGCGATCGCGATTTTTTGTGCTTTTTGTGTTTTCGTCGATCCAGAGATTCCGAGTATTCGGATTTTCGATCTCTCGTGCGCTCGCGATCCTTGTCCCGCTTTTTGCTTTTTTTGCTCGAACGTTCCGCGCTGCTGTCGCGCTTGTGACTCTTTTTAGTTTTCTTGGATCTTTTGTGTTTGTATTCGTATTCGCTATCGCTTGAGTCGTCTTTGCGTTTCCGCGATTCACGACCCGATTCGTTGCTCTCGTCGGACGAGTATTTCGAACGTTTCTTCGATTTTTTCTTGCCGCTCGAGTTTTTTTCGTTTCTCTCGATGCGACGATTCTTCGATTCTCGTTCGTCGGACGTCTCGTCGCTCGATGTCACCACGACACCGTTGTCGGACTTCTTGTTTTTGTACTCTTCGAATTTTGTAGCGTCTGAAAATCAATTCAATTGAATATTAAAGGCTAAAACTTTCGTGCGGATGGAACAAAGATCGACCCACGCGAGGCTAACGCTACGAGGTTTTTATACGCACTTAGGACTTTAGAGTTTTTCGCGTAATCGGCTTTTGTCACCGGTTGAACGACGCACTCGTCCAGAGATAATGTATCCCCGCTGAGCGCCATTTTCACTATCAGTCTTCCCGCGCCATCGTCGAAACCCTCGATCTGGCCGTAATTATTCGCGTTCTTTCCGGTTATTATCTTTACGAAAGTTCCCTTTTCGAGCTTCAAATCTTCTTCCTCCTTCGTTTTCGCTTGAGTATTTTGCTTCTGCAGCGCCTTGTCGGCACCGAGACCCATGCGTCTCGGTCTTAACTCCGGTAAACTTGCCGCGCAGAGTCTGAAAACGATCGATAAAATAATCTTCATTATTTCACAGGCTAAATTGAATTAAAATTTAATCGGAGATCATGATATTGTAAAGTTCAACACCCAAACAAATAATTTTTTGTTTTTTTGTACGCAAAACCCCGAAAAAAAGCGATGATAAAAATCTTCATTATTTCACAAGATAATGTTAATGAAAACGTAAGCTGCGATCACGAAATCGTTAAGTTTATCGCGTAAAAAAAATCGCATACTTTTCGTCTTTGCCGAGTCCCTTGCCAGGTTTCCATCCCATACCCCGTAGCATAGCTAAGCCAAAGACATCAACGGGAATTTGTTCGTAATCCTCCAATGTCGACTGAAACAAAAGATATTTCGTTTACAATCAAATAATTTTTTTTTTTTTTGCATTTTTTTTTAACACAAAAAACATACTTGTCGGGTACCATGTAGAGATTCGTTATCTGCCATAGGAACGGCAAGATTAGGGTTCTCAACTTTTATCTCCGTGGCATTGAGATCCGCTATTATCTCGCTTGCTGCCTGTTCCTCCAAAGTTTTTGATACTTTCTCCGTTTCTTCAGGTACTTCTTTCTTTATTTTTGAAACATCCATCGGTTTGCTTGTGTTGCTATTCACACCAGCATCGCCGTTTGTAATTTTTTCAGTAACGCCATTTTCTTTCTTCGTTTTTGGTTCGAAGATATCGGCATCGGTTTTGTTGAGAATTCTGTCATGCCAAGTCTTCGATCCCAACATAGGAATGACAAGAACCTCATCTTTCTTCTCTTCGACTCTACGAACAAAAGGTCGTGTTATTGAAAAATATTATTCGCTCTTTTTTTTGTTTTTTTTGTTCCAAGAATCGTCACTTACCCCACAACTTTTATTGCTTTTGCGTCGAGACACTCGATATAATCGACTTTCTTCTCTTCCGGTTGCGGCAAGATTTTCAACGCTGATTTTTTTATGGACTTCGAAAAACCGAATGACACTTTCTTCCCTTCGTCTGCCATCGTTGACGATTGAGCAAATTAATAAACGTTAGCTAAGCGTTTTGTTTAACCCGTTCAACGACGGGAATGTTGATATTCACGCGAGATCATAATACGATTTACGTACTGATGACTTCGATAATAAATATTTAATTCAACTGAAAACTTGGATTCACTGTGAACAGTTTTTTTGATAAACAATAGGAACTAACCTAAAAAGAATACGTTTCGAACACACTTCGAGGGCAACTCTGCGGAACGCCGAATAAATCGTTAATTTAATTACTCGATTCTACGGTAGAGCGCGCTCGTGATCCAGTGCCGCTATTATACAAAAAGAAATGTATTGTTGCGAGACAACGTCGTTTATGTGAAAAAAATTTATTTATCGTTTTTTTGTTCATATTTTGATGAATTGCTTTTCATTGATTATTTTTTTTTAGTTTTGGTGCACACAGTTGCTTAAGGGAATGTTAGTTTGATAGTTTGTATGGAGATTATTGAGAAAAGGCGAATGAATCATTCGGTTTTGGCAGCGCATTGTTTTTTTTTTCTTTTTCTTAACTCTGATGCTTTCGTGTCACGACGCTGAAAAGCCGTATCCTGTAATTTCGCAATGCTTATTGTCCCAAAAACAATAAATCGTTGGGTAGACGAATGAAAGAACATTTTTACAGAGTCCCGTTGTGAAATATCTTGCAGGACGTGTCAGTTTCCCAACAATTGTATGCTTATAGCTTACAGCGATCTTTCGCGCTCCAAGAACTATCGTCGTTTCGTCCCTTTCATTCATAATCTCTGCGGGTACACGCAATTTACCACTTGCAATTTTGCCGGTTATCTCGTTACTTCATAATGATAAATGAATTATTACGTACGATTTTTTCTTTCTTTAACGGAGGGCACGATAAGATAAACGTATTATATAATGTATAAGTTTTATGTTGCATTGATGATAATCGTAATGTTGCAACCTTGTAGGTACTATATCGTTGCAACGGTACCGTGTGCCTCACTTAGTTCGTATAATAACCGGGTTTGCGGACGTTGACGCTGCGTATAATGATAATTGTGATTACGATTTGTGATTTAAGTTATGAGTACTTTTCACGAACATTTCCGAGGATGAAGAACACGCACCTGGCGATCTTTCTCTCAGCAACACCGGGTTGTACAGTTAAAGAAAGAAGGAACAAAAATTGCTTCGTTAGGAACGGTAGTAAGTAGTTCTCGGTAGTAGGGGGTGAGCTCAATGCTCCTAGATGAGCTGACGGTATGTAGATGTGACTATATACAACCGTGAGCACCGACGGTCGCCGCTTCAGTTATCATCGTCACTTCGTTCGGACAACATTGCGGGGGTGGTCACGGAACTAACAGCGATTCGTATAAGGTAAATTTATTCTAAACATCCTTAAGCGCGTTAGTACCTTTTTCAAAATAAAAAATTATCTATACCTCAGATCTACTATACTGAAAACAATTTTTCCTACCAAATTTCGTATAATTCCGCGTTTTTAGTAAAAATATGAAAAAAAAATAGTTTAACGAGTTTATAGTCGATTTAATACTAAAAAACATTATACAAACCTATTTATTCTGAGTTTTTTCCTCATGATAATGTGATGTACTGTTAAAATCGATTATGAAGAATTTAATTAACATAAAATTAATTGGAACGTGACAAAAAAAGTTATAATCTATAAAAGTGATTTAATTGGTGATATTTATAAATCATTACCGGCGATGTTTTTTTTCATTAGAGATTTGCAGATATATAACTCTGATAGCCGATGCGATGTTTGTTGGCTTAATTGAACGCGCGTTTGAAGCTTCAATTCTCAAATGAGCTATCAATGTAACGACGCAAGACAGGTTCGTTTAAACTAATTAGATATCATCGGGATAAAAAATTTTAATTAAAAGGCCGGTGTGCAATTCCGAGACATCGTACGCCGATTGTCGCGCGTGTATTATAACCGTTTCTCGGTTCTTCAGTGTGCGACAACGCGCTTCGCAATTAGACGGTTAATTGCAAATTGGAGTAGGAACTGGTACGTTGAACCAGTACCTAACTGTACAAGCGAGAAGTTAACTGTCTACGGGTTAAAGGAGCTAACGGCTGCAGCGCGAGGACGTCGCCCAGATCCTGAGGAGCTGATTTGTTCCGCTATCCGACGACGACATCTCGTCGTAACTCGGAATTTTACGTTCCCGACAATGCCCCCAACTCGTTTACTTACTTTACGACGGAAAGTGCGGGTACGAACAATCGTTGAACCGTTGCTTACCGTTTTGCATAGATTTTACAACTCCCGAGGGGGCACAATGCTTATCCGGACGAATACCGTTGCCAATACAGGAAAAAATCCTACTTGTTAGGTATAAACAACTTTTCCTAACAAACTTAGAGCCCAACCGCAATTGCGACCTTTTGTTTCTTCTGTAATAATTCAATCAAAATTTTGATTAAAACGTTCGCAACGTGACGCGCAATTTGGGGACTCAAATGCCAAAAATACAAATCATAAATAGATTTATCCTTACAATATAAAAAAAAGTTGAGTTATTCCGTGTTAAATGAAGTATTGGAACAGCTATAATTCATATGAGTTGAACATAAATAATCAATCATCCGGCAGAATAAAAATTTGAATGAGAAATAACGATAATCATTTTTTTCTAAATCATCCAAAACGATTTCTGAGAGCAAAAGAGTTAATTTTTAAATTAACCCTTTAATTCGTTAATTAAATTGATGAATTAACCGCAAAAACAAATAAAACTTTACTTGTCGACTGTAAAAATAATTTTCTATTCCGGTTTGATTAAATCGAGAGCAGAAAAAAAAACATTGGTGAGATGTAAAGGGTTCACAATCGTCCGAGCGAATGACCGAACAATCGTTCGGTGTCGAGTAGGCCGGATCTCAGGCTGGCCGGTCCTCGGTATAATACCGCGGAAACGCCACGGGGAAATTATATTTGTTATGGAGAATCAGTGACGGTCGGGGCCATGCCGAAGTATTCGTGTGTCCGAGAATATCGCACAGATACACATGTAACGCTAACGAACAATCAGATCTGGACTATCCGTACCGGACGGAGCTCTCGGCATTGTTCGTTTCCACGGAATACATAAAAAAAAAGACAAACCAGACGAAATCATCGTGACATTTACGCACTGATGAACGTGTCGCTTCATGGTGTGGGGTTCGCAATTTCGAGGTCCGGCAAACCGTGCTGTGGGGAGCTGAGTTACAAGGTTTTCATGCTATCCGATCGTTACCGTTTGCGCATTAATTACGTTTTACATTGACCTTTGAAATTCGCGTACAGATAAAAACATCTGATCGAATTAACCATTAATTTTTTATTATTATTACCGAAATTATAATTAATGAATGAATCATTAACTGAATATGACGATAAGAGATAAAAATATGTTATACGTGAGTTTCTCCGAAAAACTAAAAATATGCATAATTTAAAAAAGATCGCACCTGCTATGGATAATTTTTATCTGACTAATTATCGATTATGTCGTTGCAGAGTGGATCTCAATCGATTGAAATAAAAATGTTTCTCGTCTACTCAACCGTCTTCGTCATCGCTCTGCTGACCGGCACGGACGCTGTAGGAATCGGCAAAGCATGGGAGGTATCACCGGTTAAAAATACCGATCGTCCGTTACCGCTGCTTCCCTGGCCGCGTATGGAAACAGCATTCGAGGTGCGAAGTATAAGCGGTGTCGGTCGTCGTGCCCCTTCCGAAACGCTTCCTTCGCCCTTCGAGACGGAACGCAGAACTGATTCACACACGGAAAATCCGGAAGTGTCGACTTCGGAATGGACGACGCCGTTGCGCGAGAGCCGCGAACTCGAGGATCTCGATGGCAGCAATGTTTACATCTCTGAGGTTCTCTTGCGCGATCCAATGGTTGAGGGGTTCTTCCGGAAGGCCAAAGACGTCGAGGATGTCGAGGCATTGCCGAGCCTCTGGCAAAAATTTCGCAGACACGGCAGAACCGGTAGGAATCACGGTCATTGCTCCGAAGTCGAGGAAATCGACGAACCATCTGTGGAAAGAGCATACGAGACTGTCGAAAAGGATTCCGAAAGCGTGGAAAAAGAAGTAGATGGCGCGAGCAAAGCCTTGGAAACGATGGAAAAAGAGGACGGACCGGAAGTCACCAGCGAAAAGCCGCGAGTACGACGCGAAGCCGATACGGAACTGGAGAAAATCGTTACATCTAAAAATCTGCGGGAAGCGCGACAGAATGCACCAGACGTCTGGCCGAGTCAGCCACTTTCCGTGGAGTTTCGTCATCAAACAAAGTTGGAAAAAGCCGGCGATGATAAAGACCAGTCTGCAAGATCAGCTACTCGCGGACTTCAAGCACCGCACGCCGATTTCGTAACTGCGAATCGGCGAAGTTTCACGAAAACTCGAGAATCTCGTGACTTGCCATTGGCTGCTGACAGAACATTTGATATAGGAATGCCGTCTTATCGCAACACCCTTCGAGATCGGGATCTGGATGCGCCGTATTCGAGAGGATTGTTCTATCCCGATCGCTACAGAACGGAGAGAGATTACTTCGTGAGGGGATTGAACGAACCTACCTATCCGCAGGATCGTTATCATGAAGCTGATCTCGATCGTTACGGAAGAAGCAGACCAGCGCCCAAACAGAAGAGGATAATATATTACGCAACATTGCCGGAAGTTGTTCGCAAACCTGTCGATCTGCGAAGTTATCCTCGACCCTACGACACCCTGACGAGATCAACGAATCCTGCAATGGCGCCGGATGGTTACTACAAGAGACGCGCCGCGACTGTGGAACCCACGAGATATCGTTACTATTCTTATCCTCATGGATCAAACTATGAGAATTACGATCTGTACGCGAAGAGACCCTGGAATGAGCGTCATTACGAGCCTTATGCGCAAAGAATAGAAGCCGTTCGTCGTCGGGAACAGGATTTGGATCACGCGAGCATGAAGGACGCCTCCAGGACTGAAGAGTCCATGCTGGAGTTGGGACACGACAGAAAAATGCCCGATCGCGTGAAGCCACGTGAACACGAACAGCTTCTGTGGCCTGTGAAGATCGGCACCGAATTGACCGTCAAGGACAACGAAAGAATTTCCGGAAGGAAGATTTTTGGACAACAGGACGATTACAATAGATTTCGCAACAACGCCCGCATGGATCGGGATCGAGAATCCGTTGGAACTGCAGACAATAGGGATTAGAAATTTGTAGATTTTTTTTTGCGCTGGAAAATTTATATGAAATTGTTTAACATGATTACTTCCGGTGGTGATGGCGCTGTCGATATGGCTAGAACTACAGAATGTAATTTTCTAACTAATTTCTGAAAAATTATCAATTCTTTCTAAGTTGTGATCCAATGATTTTGAGTTAATTGCTTTCACAAGCGATATAGAATTAGTTTGATGACGTCGACAGAATTAGTGAACCGATCCTCGCTTCTTCGATCAATTTTTCATGCTACCGATTTTGCTCGAGCGAACAAAAAGTTTCCCAAATCTTCGGCGAAACTTTTCTTTGCAGTTATTTTTTGGATGTCGGACAGCCAAGAATTGATCTGAAAAGATTTTGGAATATTGTTGTAGCGATTGAATAAATGAATATCTATGATTAATCCCTTTCGTACTGTGTTTGGTGGCCGTCCTCTTAGAAAACTCGTTAACTCGCCAGGTGTTATGTTCAATATTGTACACGCAGTTTCGTGAGCTTCTCGCTCGCTTGCTTCGCTGCAGCTTAATTCGCGCTCAGCGTCGAGCTCTCGACGATACTCGTAAATTTCTTTCAAAAAAAGCTGTAATTGGTTATTTTTTTTAATGAAATGTAATTAATGATTAAAAGCTCGAGATTAAATTTCAATTACTTTGATAGCTCCAAAATATTGCATTGCTAAGTGTTCCGCGGTCTTTAATTTACTCTCAAGTGCTTTGGCAGCTTTACCGTAGTTTGCTTTCATCATATCGATTCTTTGAAGCATCGAACGCTCGTATTTCGTCGCTACTTTTGTTTCCATCTGTTAGTTATTATTTTTTAGGTTTATTATTATTTTTTATTTGTTGTATTACAGTCATAATTTGATTTGACCTTAAGGCGAATAACCGCACGCAATGAAACTGCCTCAAGTATTGAATATCAATAAGTTAGCATATAATTTACATCAAGCATTCTGTTTTAAGATGTAATAAAACGCTTACCCGCTCCTTTAAGTCGATTTCCGATTTTTCCGATTCCGTAGCCAATTTTTTCCTCTCATTGTTCATCAGCGTTACGTTAGCTTTGAGCTGTGCGTTGCTGTTACGCAGCGAACTATTTTCATTCTCCAATTCTTTGATTTGGACCGATAAATTCTCTTTTTCTTTTGATAACTCTGCTAATTGACTTTTATAGTTATTTAGCAAAAATCCTTTGTTCGCATTTGCGGATTCCGACCGAAGCAGTCTACAAACGACGATGACAATCTTTGGAACGATTTTTTTAATAATATTAAAAAACGTTTGAATACAAAAACGCACTTGCTGCGCAACTGAGCAATAGTCGAAAAATCTTCTTCACTCTTTTTCTTCAAATTCGACAATTCTCTGCTACGTTGAATATCTCGAAACTGCGCGGCATTAATTTTCTCATTACGTTCTTTACCGACCCTCGTTTGCATCCATTCTCGCGCGTCGTCAATTCTCTTGCGCAAAGTAACATTTTCGTTTAACAAATCGTTGAGACTCTTTTCAGTATTTTTCTGTTCTGTCTTTAAATTTGCGAAACATTTAACTATGGAATCATATTGACGGGTTTTTTCAATCAAATCGTTTCGCGCTCTCAACACTTCTCGCTTGAGTTTGGCTGATGTTAAGGTAGCGATTCTTAACTGTTGGTAAAAAATCATCATTCAACGTTAGTGAAAAAAAAAAGCGAATTAGCTTCTCAAGATTATTTCAATTGCCGCTATTATTTTACTTTTCTGTAAAGTTTTCGCGTGAGTTTTCCAAAATGCTGCAAAGGCTTGTGATGTTTTTTCGAGTTTCGCTTGAATCCAGGACTATGGAGAGCATTGGGACCGAATTTATCGAGTACCGAGGTACAAATTTGAACTAATTTTCGTTGCAGCTCATCGCGCTCTTCATCGGCAGCGATTTTGGCATTTTTCAACGCTTTTTTGTATTTATTTTTGATCATTGACTGTTCGTTCAATGCCTCTGCTAATTCGGATTTGGTAGCGCACAGTTGTTTCTCGAGATCGAAAATAATATTTTCGTGACTGAGTTTCGTAGCAATAATATCATCGTTCTCGTCATGATTACCATCCATTTTACGCAATCGATTAATTTGACTGAACTACAAATTAAATGAAAACATTAGTGGAGAGCTGAGTAACCGAACGGTTCGCAAACTTTCGTAATTAGCAGTTTTTAAAAATACTTTTTGTCCTCTATTGAGCGCTTCCTCGATTAGCCACTGAGGTGCCGGTTCGTCGGATTCGCTCCAAACTTTTGTAACTCCTTTGTGCTCCAAAAAAAGATTTTCAGACGAAATCCCTGTTATCTTTTTGCTCGTAATTATAGTTGAATCGGAAAATCTCTCATTTAAATCTGCGTATGTTTGCGTAGAGGCAATTTTTCGTTTAAATTTATCTACAAAACACGTATTACTAGTTTCGCTATCAATCAAATATATGAAGATTGTGATAAAAAAAAACGTTAGTATTAAAATATAAACACGTTATCAGCGATGGCACGGAAAAAAAGCAGTTTTTTCGAACCATCGGCAGTTTTCTAAGTTATCTTTGCCGCATCAGCAGAAAGCTGTTGCACCCGCTACGAGTAAAGTGTAAACCGTTCGTTGCTGCACCCTGGTGACGATGTTAATGCATTAAAACTCTCCGAATGTATCCCTACCGAGCCGCAACTTTATCAATATGCGCACAAGATGTGCCATAAAATCGCACACTGCGGTATCATCAATTCTCATATCATCGTTGCCATTCAACGACGCAATCGAAAGTACATATTGAGCGTTTATAGTCAAGCTAAAGGTCCACAAAAACGATTACGAAGAAATGGGAACGAGAATCCGACAATGAAAAAAAGGCAATCGTGATAAAAGACTCTTGTTGATCGACCGATCGATTCCGTCGAATTGCGCGTCTATACAAAGGGCGCAAAAGGGCGCGGACGGTCGGTGGTATTATCGGGCATTATCGGACCATATGGAATTTGGGCCCGAAAAAAATAGTCCCGTGCAGGAAATTGCTAACGACTTAAACGACGGGGCGTTGCCAGGGATCCTCACTCTCCCTATCCACGGTATGGGTCCTACCCACGTGTGATGGATGAACCCCGGGGGACTCTGTAATTTTAAGGCGTTATGTGTGTTCCACCGACACTGGGCATTACAGAGGTGTTGGTTAGTCCTCGATCGGGATTGAACTTCTCTCGGTGACCGTCCTCGTTGCGTCTCTGTCGTTTGAATTGTTGTGCGAAAAAAGTAAGGCTAACTTCGTTAAATTTTACGGCAAAAAAAAAAAAACAAAAAAAGAATAATGAAATTCGAAGTTTATATTAGATACGAAAGTCGATAAAGTATGTTCAGTTCAGTCAGCCGCGATGTCGATGTGAGGTAAAATTATTCGAGATAATACGTAGAGCAAAAGTTATAGTGGAGGATATAGTCTCGGTCAGCGCGATTAGTCTGTCCAATGGATTATATTCCTCCCCTTTTCATTCCTACGACTGGCCCTCGGGCTCTTCGGGACGCCGGCTTCATGATGAATGACCAAAACCTCCTGTAGAGTTTTTAGCTTCATTCTATACTATATACATGCTTGCGGTACAGCATCTATTTCTCTCTCTCTATCTCACGAATTACCGGGGGACTCTGATTCGCCAGGATCTCTGGTAGTTGTATAGTTTGTATGGTAGTTGTAGTAATGCGCCGGGCGAAGGTCGATGCCACAATTTTGCCGTAAATCACCGTAAACGTTGACGTAAACGCCAGGGTAATTAGATACACTTACGTGGGGTTGAGGCAGCTTCTTGCGCGTCCTCCTGGACCACTTTGTCCTCGACCTCTTGCTTCTGGTAAGAAGAGAGTGTATAGTATAGTATAGAGCGAACAGAATAAAGAACCATTTGGATGGCAATGAAAAATAACGTGAGAGAAAAAAAACAACAACAAAAAACAAGAGCAGCGGAGAGCGAGTCACGATGCGCGGCGCGTATTGTTGGCCAGCGGTGCATCGGAAATAGTTTACGATAATACGAATGAAAGGTCTCACACTCGCGCTTGCTGTACAAAGGATAATACAAAAGGGAATGTTTATTAACAAAATGAGATGTCTCGGATGCAAGACGAAGTTTCCAACGATCCTCTGAAATTCTTTGAAATTTTTCTCTTCGGCGAGTACATTAAGAGGACCGTCACCCTTCCTTAATGTTCTTGCTGACTCTAAACCACGAACAAAAAGGTCGATAAAAGTCGTCGCATTGATATTTACGATCGTAGAATATTAAAATTAAAAGACACCGCGGCAGTATGCCGCCAAGTATAAGTGAAAAAGGGTCCAGGAGTTCGGTTTTTTTTCCCCTCTGCCGCTGTGCCTCCTCGGCCACCCTGCGTCTTTCGGCGGTTAGTAGGTACATCGCTAATCCATCGGCCAGAATTCCCGCGCGGAACAACAATCCCCCAGGCAACAGCTTCTTTCGGGCCATTCGCCGTGGGGGATTTTTATGCAGATTGCGCGACGCCCTACGTACCTAATTTCAAGACTCACCGTTGTTTATTGCCGAATCCTTTTAGCCGGCTTTGCTCTGACTTTGCCAGCCGCACTACGCTAACATTACGCGTGCATACACTTTTTTTTTTTTTTCTTTACCGTAATGCAAGGGTTCGTGGCATTTCGTTACGAAGCAGCTTCCGATATTCTCCCACTCAGCGCGAGCAGTTCCTCTCGTCGCTTTCTCGATGCTAATGAAAAGCTACGACAACCAGTAGTACCTGTGCGCCCGCGACATTAAAAACGCTAATAATCAAGCAAGGACGCGACCAAGAGCCAACATTATGTATACATCCCATCCTTCTCGCTCGCAGCGTAATATCCTCGTATAAGCAACGACATATTCGCACTTAGTTGAATTACAAGTTTGTAACGATCGTTGGAGCGAGAAGCGCGGCGTCGTTTTCTCAGAACTTTTAACGACTCCTATCTCATGATTATAGCGTAGTATAAAAGAGAGAATGCGGCTGAGGTATATATAGTTGAGTGACTGGTACTTCCTCGTGTTACAAAGTGCAGCATATGTCTCGCGGGGTTTGCCACTTTGATCACTCGTTAGTGACATACTCTCGTTTAAGAGGCGAATAAGCGAGAAAGAACACGAAGAATAAAGAAAAAAGAACGTTTTACTGATGTCAGAATGGCATTAAGCCGTCGATCTTTCGCATCGGCATCTTTGTCTCTTCTCTTTGTCGTCAATGTATTACAATATTGTATCGCTCATCGATTACGGTTCACTTGGCCGTTTCGGAGCCCTGTATACATTGAGGCATTCTGGTGCTTGGACGATAATCTTGACTTCTTTATTTCACGATCCTCCGGCTGGAGATAATTGACAACCGACAATTTCCGTCCACCCCGATGAACTGCGCCTATAGTCGTAGCGGCTCAGTGTCTCGCCGGAGCCGAAATGCGGTAAAAACATAATTCTTTTTTTTTTTTTAATTTTTTCTCTCTCTGTTTCACTTTCGCTTCATCGTCGTTTCGGGAGGGCCACGGAAAGGCTTTTGGTCCTCTTGTTGAACGT
Source organism: Buathra laborator (assembly GCA_934046635.1). NCBI lineage: Eukaryota > Metazoa > Arthropoda > Insecta > Hymenoptera > Ichneumonidae > Buathra > Buathra laborator. The sequence goes on from OW203892.1 coordinate 19,862,505, forward strand.
TGAACGAGAATCGGTGGAAGGGATCAGTGGCGTTCGAGCTCTCGACTCCACCTCGTCCTCGGCGGATTACCTCTCTCGTTTTGTTCGTTCGTTCGTTCGGTGCACCGATAAGTGAACACCTATAATTTAGTAACTCGAGCGAACAACGCAGGCCTAATGGAAAAATGCGTTCCGGCCAATTTTACGCGTGGTGCAGCCGTCAGCGATGAGAGATCCCCGGCTTCGAGGAGAGCGATGCTTGACCGCTCTTGACTCTCGGGGACTTTTCGGAGGTGCGAGATATAATGCTCACGAGAATTACGTACGAGTATCGCGTGATTTGATGAAGATATACAGGGCCTCGAAAAGAGGCATAGTAATTATGCATTTTTTTTCTTCTAAAACAACGACTCTTCATAAACAACGGTACGAAATAGACACAGAAAAATTTGGATGATCCTATTGGCCGTCGTTAAACCAAGTAACGAAAAAGAAATTTAAAAAAATTATTAAAAAAAACGAATAGGCGTTTATGATAATTTCGTAATGGGAGTTTTATTGGCATTTAAAAAAATGCAAATAAACAATAATAATAAATAAATGATAATTGGCAGAAAATAGTGACATTTTTTTTCTTTTTATTTTAAAAAAGGCACAATGTTTTCTAAAATTTTAATACCGAATGCGCATAATTTTCGCCGATAATTTTTTGAAATTTGATGTATTCTTGCGAGTGAGAGAAATAGAAGAGATGAATAAATAAATCAATCGAAATGCGACTTGGTAAATTTGTGATCGATGTAACTTCAACGAGAACGCAATCATGACGATGATGAGATTGATAGAGGGGAAAGAGGATGAGGATAGTCAATCCACTGATGAGTTTTTGGAATTCTCCGAACGCGACGCGAACCACGCCCGGATTTGCCGAATCGTTGCGAAGGGTTGATGAACGAGAATTAGAGAGTTACGGAGGATGGGAGTGATGCACTCGTGGTTTCGCATTGTTGCTATGATGTCTATATAGGGACGGCAATGCGAATGCCCTTCTCTCCCTTTTCCCCTGCCATCCCGCCTGGTCAGCGTGGCGGGAATCACGTGCGTTGAATTTTCACTTTTGCGAACGACGGCTCCGCACTTTCTGTGTGTTTGATAGTCCGAATTCGTCAGGACCTTTACATGTAGCGAGTGTCTATCCATAGAAAGCCCAATGATTAACGCGCTGGGCTTTTCCGTTGCAATATTTTTCGTTTTTTTTTGTTTTTACAATCATTGAACTCTGGTCTCTCGTTTAATTACAGTTGGCTGATGAAAATGCAAAGCGTATTCGTCTATACGCGAATCGCTGTTAGTTGATTCAAAATATTCGATGCTGTCTGCTCATCAAATAACAGATCGAAAAAGAAAAATCCGGTCGTCAAAACCATCGCATATAAAATATAGCGGCTTCAATCTTTCTACACGAGAAGTTCATTACGTTTGAAGACAAAAATCGCTAAACAGCAATTAAAAAAACCATCCAATGGCAGAAAATAATTGAGCAGGAAAATCAGCACGAGATTTTTTCAAACCGCTTTTCTCATCTGGAGAGTGTGTCGTCTCCCTTGCGATCGCAATCAACAACTAAAGGCCATCATTCGATTAATTAAATTAAGATATTCCAGTCTCTATAATTAAGTTGTCGAGTCGTCTCGGTCGTAGCTCCTCCAGTACTCCCGTCTACCGTCGTGTGTCTTTTCCTCAGCGTGTATCTCAATCCTGAATTTGACGCGCGCCAGGGAATCTCGATTAATTTAATCGAGCGACCTAATTGAGTGAGTGTAGCGTGAAGAAAACAGGACGAGTATATATATCTTGCACTTTTTTCCTTTCCCCCCTTTCTTTCTCTCAATCTCGAGACGAAGAGAGAGAGAGAGGGCCGACCATCGAAGAAGTTGCAACGAGACTGCCGAGAATCACAGATAAACTGGTGAGTCGCGTGTAGCTAAAAGAGAATCGGAAGAGGAGTCTTGGCGTAGCAGCCCTTGGAGTCTTGGGGAGTCTTTCTCAGTGTTCACAGCCTGTTGGACAGTCGCCCGCAGTGTACAGGATATTCACGAACAGGCGAGAGAGAGTTAAGTCAGCGGCGTTCCGTGAGCCCTGAGAGTATTTAAATGGTCTCGTGGATGGCGTACAGAGGCCCCCGGATGGCCGCTTGGTGGATGCGCTGTGGCGAAGAGAGGTCCGTATAGACGGCGGCACGCGGTCGTTATTGCCCCGTGGTCTTTGATTAACAACGACGCCCAGGCGCGGCGGCCAAGGCACCAGGACCGAAGAGAGTACTATATCGCAAAGAGGGGCCCCGTGTGCCATAACCGAGTAACAAGCCGCGCGCGAGCACTCGCGCGCGGACGTAAAGATGTCTCGGCGAGTCGGCTCGGTTATATCTTCATTATAAGAGTTCCCCTGGCCAGAGTTACGTACTCCTTGCCGCTCTGTCCTTCTCTCTTCCCAGCTTCGCGCGAGTTCTTCTCCATGCATCGCGAGAGAGCTCGCAGCGAGAGACTATATCTCGTACAACGGCGCATCCTCGCGCGGGCGCGGTGGGTGAACAAAATTATGCGCCGCCCCGAGGTATCATTGCCTCGGGGTCAGCAAGCGCAAATAATTGGCTTCCACAGCCGTGTAATATACTCCGGGATTACCCTACGTCCCTGTCAAAGTCGGGATAGCACGATGACGCTCAACGCTCGGAGGGAAAATATAACAATTTTTTTCTTTTGTTTTCCGAAAGACTAAGGGTGGGATTTCTATATACGCATTCTAGAGGCAATTTTTTTCCTCATAGATATACCTAAAAATCTTTTTTACCTTCAAGAATGAATATACTTCTGTTTAAGCAGTTTTATTTTTTTAGATGAGAGTTTTTTTTTAGGTGTAATTTGAATATGAAATTAATTGGTCCAATTTCACTATCTGAAAGGAGTCATAGAAATGTAGCAATGTCGTTTTTCGTAATTTTTTTAATACACTTATTTTAATGAGATGGTGGACATTCTATTTCTGTATTTCAAAGGGTTAAGGACCTCGAAGGATTCGTTTAGTGAAGACGTGTTTATGCAATTGCTACCCCCATGAAAATGGAGTATATACCGAGATATATATAAGATATGCATTTTTGTGCCGCAAGACACATAATTTATGTAAATTTTTTTCCGTTACATGAAGGAAACGTCTTTTTGTATATTATGCTACTATTTTTTTAATGAAAAAAATGCATGTAATATTTTGAAGATCTTGTAGAATTTATTAACCGAGTGAGTAACGCATGAATATTTCGATTCAAACGCTGCATCGATTTTTCGACCTTTGCGTCGAGTTAACGGCATTTGTTCGTTTAATTTCTCATGTTTCTAGCATTCGTCGTGTCTTCTCGTGTCCCGCGACCGTTCGGGTTTGTCGAACCCCCCTGGGACGGCAACATGCGCCGCCGCGGCTTGTGAGCTCCTCTCTCCACGTAATTCGGAATCCTCGCGTTTCTTACGAAACGAAGGAACGAACGAACGGAATGCATAAGTGTTTCCGGCGATATTCCCTCGGACGAAGGGAGGATTCTTGAGGCGACTTCCGGTTGCGAGGCGAGCTAGTGTCCCTAATTACCGTGTCGGTTCATGAATACGATTGCTGCCGCGCGGCTCCTACGCTCGCGGAGGAGCACCAGCAGCAGCAGCCGCACATATACACCGCGAGAGCGGCACGGAAGCTAGCGTGGCGTCACTGGTTGTTACTCGCTCATGAATTTATGTATCTGCATTCACTTCGACGCAGCTTGTACTATAACGTCGCGGTTAAGGGGACCTGTACTACTCAAGTCTCGATTGTCTATATATTGCCATCGTATCACGACTCCCTCAAGAAGGAAGTGATGCTGCGGTCATAACCCTTTCATACAATTCATTTAAAACTTCCGCCTTTCCGAAGCTCCGACGTGACATTGAGATGTTTCCCATCAAATCAAAGCTCCAGCAAAGTATTCTGTCTCACGAAAAAATACCGAAATTTGAGGTGTCCATTTAACAATTTAAAATCCCACAAAATTCTTCAAGCGTAAAAGTTGCTCGTAAGATTTTGCCATCTATAATGAAAGCCGATGTTTTTATTCATTTTTATAAAAGTATAAAAGTCTGTAATACTCAACTAAAACGTTTGAAATACACTATAATTAATTTATTAGTTGATTCTCACAATCGAAATTAATTAAATTAATTTAAAGAAATTTAATTAACACGAAATTAAAGAAAAAAATCGATGTTTTGGGTGCAATCGATGAAGTCCTTATTTTTACGGTTTTTTGCCCTCTCGATCATCCCGTCGCAGCACGTGAGACCAATTATATCTACTTGGAGTTAATTTTCTGATATTCTTACGCGGTACCCATAGTCGGTTGGAGTTTCAACGGAATTCCGGCTTATCCATCACAGCGTACTCGGCAGGTAGTTCACCTGACTTCTCGCACCCCCTTGGCACAAGCTCACGAATCGTCGCCCGGTTTAATCGAAGTCCCGAGGGTCGACAAAGAGCGTTGTTGGGCAGGTGCACAGGCCTGTATTAAAACTGAGTCGGGCGTTGTTACAGAAAAGTTAGTTTCTATGGCCCCGTCGTGTGTAGCGCAATGGAATCTTGGCGTACGGCGATGGACAAAGGAAACCGTCGCGATTTAACATATTAGCGTTAATTAAGGCAATTATGTCTCCGCCGTGAGCATGAGAGTGTGTCCGCTGCCTCGACTCATCCATATTCAACAGGAACTTCCGAGGCTGGTGCTCTGTTACTCCTCTTGCATCTACTGTAACTATACTCGAGTATATAATACGCGTGTGTATAGCTTAGTTCTAGCTTAGGTTACCCTTCTCTACTACCTGCCTATAACGTCGTGTAACAAACTACCTGTACGTTTCATATACCAACGAACCGGGGAAAACCCTCACACCCGTGACTTCTCGTTAAGTTATCGCATTGTGCGAAGCGTTGACAGTCATCGTGGGACTGTCCCGTTTGCGTTCGCCTCTGCCATAAAAAGATCGAGGACAATGTGTATTTATGCGACTGAACGCGAAGGGGGGAGGGGGGGGGGGGGGGGCGCCTGCTCTGTATGCCAGTATAGTTTATCCTTACGTAGAGATTCGAGCGTCGCCGGTTCTATCCGGTTGTTTCATATACACGCTTCTTTCGCCACGAGAAAAAAAAAAAAAGTCGGGTCTTTCGAAGAATTATAACTTGTACTCAACGTTCTGTAACGACGTCCTCCACTTGTTTTACATATGTTCGGGTAATTGTATTTCTGCTTCCCTATTGCGGGTTGTGGAAAAAGTGGGTACGTTGAGGCAATATGAACACGTGATGAATGAATTTCATTTTGTTATTATTTTTTCTCCATTTATATGTATTTTGGACCTAAAAATAGGGAAATGTTGGTTGACCTACTATTGAGGTCATTGAACCCGTCCGCATGGTTTCATCGAAATCTTCCAAATCATAGCTGCTCCCATTTCATCTTTATAACAGCTTTCTTATTGATAATTTTTCATGAATTCTGAATCGTGTTTTACAGATGAAACCAAGAGATTCGCATTCATTATGGGTTTTCTGCCTGATTTCGAGTATATAGAGAAAAAAAATCGGTTGAACTTTGCGTAAGGATCATTGAATTCATGTTTGACCCAGTAGTTCGGTAATTGAACTCCGTCTTGATGGTTTCAACGAAGGATCTTTTAAATCAAAGCTGCCATCCCTTCACTCGTTCCGCAACTAACCCATCCAAACTTATGTAGGTGAGTCTGTTACGCGGCGCAGACTGGATGCAAAGAGCCGTGGAGATGCGCTGTTCAACCCCCGGGACTTACGTCGAGGATCGCAACGAGACGGGGGGTGGGGGGAAGTTTCGGTGTGCGGAAGAGGAAAGAGACGAGAGTAACCAGGCGAGGCTGTCGGCTATCGGAACGAAACTCCAGCGCGATAGAGAAAGAGGCAAAGATGTGTATTCTGTATAAAAGCAAAGGAGAAACGAGGAGAGGCCACCAGGGCAACGGGGGTCCATAGAGCTTTCGTCTATGACCAATGGCAGAGTCGCGGGGACAGGAAGAGAGCTAGAGAGCAGAAGCAGAAGCAGCCGCGCGCCTCCAGGACGGAGACTACGCGGTATCGATCCTCGTCGCTTCGGCCACTCTCAGCTGCCGTAGAGAGGAAAGTCCTCCCGGGTCACCTCATCCGTCCTCTATAGCTGCTCCTGCTTCTGCCCCTGCTGCTGCGAATCTTCGTCTCCGTTTTTCCGTCTCGACGGCGCAACCCTCCGTTCCTCCCGCCCTCCCAACCAAACTCCCCGCTGTCCGACGCCGTCACTTCGACCTCGCCTAGGAGTGGAAGAGAGCTTCTATCTCAGGCGTCTCGTATTTTCACCCTCCCTCACGTTCATCCTCTCATGCCAACTACCCTTTGCCCGGAGATTCATCTCTCGTCGGGCTTTCTCGTTCTCGAAAGTCGCGGCTATGTACACCTCTGATATTAGGTAAAAAAGAGATATAGGGAGTAAATTATTAAAATAGCTGGAAGATGGTAATTCATTTGCGAAAAATAAATTGTGATACGAAAGATTTGAAATTTTTTGTTTTTTCGATGTTCTATGGGGGTTTTTATTATATAGGGTTGAATTCTTTGAGGTTGATGAGCTTTTGGCACAAACAGAAGGTACTCTTGGAACCAGACATGCGCAATTGTGAGTGGAGAATGTCGGGACATAGATACAGGTATAGTTGGGAGGTTTCGAGGAGAGGACACGGCATACGGCGCAAGTTCGTCGCGCCGGGAGTTCCGGGACTCGAGTGCGTGTCACCAACGGGTCGCGTTGTCGCGCAACCCTCGCGACGTATACCTATTCACCCACTGTGGTGACATCTCCGTACCGGACATGCGTACTCCATTGGCCTATCGGTGGCCGAGTTATTAAAATTTTCGAACCAATGAACATCAATCCCTTGACAAGAGGTAGTTTCTACTCTGCGCAGTTGATTCAGGGAGGAGTCTTATTCTTCCTCCGAGCGAAATACCTCCTTCAATTCATCTTAAGATTCCTCCAATTTTTATTGAAGAGATCGAATCAAGGGTTGTTAACCCGGTCCACTCTTCGTGTCTTCTAATAAACTACAACTTCGCAAAGAAGTGAATTTTTCCAACGAGCAGACGTTCAAATCAAATAACAATGAAACTGATTTCGAACTTCAATAATTATTTAAGAAATAATATCTTCTAAGAGATTATAACTCGGTCAACCCTTTAGGTTTATCCACAGGTCGCGGCTGTAGAGTTTCAATCTCTTTAACACAACATTTTTTATTTTTTATAACATTGATTGTTATTTTATTTTATTTTAATTTAAATGAATTTTTCTTTACTTTATAGAATGATAAAAATTCGAATATTTTGTCTTAAACTGACAATGACGAAATTAATTTATCCCCGCAATTTTTCCGTAAAACTTCGTTCGACGTTTTTTCACAGAAATTTAATTGTGTAAAAAATTCGTTATGAAAAAAAAATGTCTCGCCGCCGTTTCTATCTGTGCCGAAAGACAGTAGTTGGCAGACTGTAAGTGGGCAGCGAGTCATAGAAATGAAATTGAGGAACCGGCATATCTCGAGGATTGACACGAGAGGTCAGCCTCGTTATTCCTGGTCATTCGCTTGCGCGCTTCTTGCTGCTGGTCAGGTAGTAGCATCATGTGCTGTACGTTTCGCTCGTTGTCATGCTCGGCTGGCTGTTACTTCTCGACGTACGAGATCGCCTCCGTTCTTTTGGTCGTTCGGTACAGAGTATACAGGTTAGTAATGGTAGTAGTAGTAGCAGCAGTAGGGTGTATATGTGACGAGAAGTACGCCGAGGAGTCACGAAGAACTATGATGATTTTATGGTTGTCGAGTCTCGAGCTGCAGACTAGGCTCGTCGTTGAGTGGCGGTTCTCGTTGCCTCGTCGCAGTATCGCGCGAGTTTGGTTTCTTTCTCGCGTTCCGGACCGGTCCGAGACGATCCGCGACGGTTCGGATCCTTCGCGTATCCGCCCACTCCATTATCCCCGGTGATGATGAGTGCGCGGGCGTGTATGGGAGCCGTCTTCGTAGCACACATCAACCCTCGTCGCTTGAGATACATATACATGTAGTATGTAGTGTATGCATACGTATACATGCAACCTACATTCATGGATATTTGCTTTCCTTATCCTATGCCTCGTCTTAGCACCGTAGAACTTGACTGTGCCCACGATATCGCGAGAAGCTCACGTGGACTAATGGCCAAAATGATTTGTGAGCGAAAAAGTAAATTGCCCAAAGAGTCTCCTGCGGTTGCCGCGAGTTGGGAACCTCAATCGAAAATCTTCTGCGTCTCTCATGGCCCTCCAGTTTATGGATCTTTTATGCCGTAGCAGAGAGGAAAAGATATCGAATGTCGTACTTCACGAGAATTGATGAACACGCTGGCGGCGTAGGACAGAGGACAATCTTATCTGGAGGTTTAAAAAATTGATATGTCTACCGTAGCCTTTTCAAGGGATCACGGACAATCGCGCAAAACAGTGGCGACCGCCTTACGGTGGGGGCATCAGGTTCTACGGGGCTTAAGACGATCTAAAGAAGATAACGAAGCGGGCCGTATATGCTGCTATAGCAACTACTCCTACGTGTAATCAGATCTCTGTTTCGTCATATCACTATAAATTTTGCTCGTTCTATAGAGGAAGAAAAAAAAAATTCAAAGTATATATCAATTATGATTTTTTGCAGTTTGAATTTTTGTCCGAGATTCGCATTGTTCAGACGGGGTTGCATTATTAACAGTTAACGCAGAGAGAAAACAGAAATACGACGAGTCTGCGAATTTTCTATCGAAGCCCCAAACGAGAAAACGTGCTCGAGCCGCTCTCGAATAAGAGAACGAAGAATGTTAAAAAATAAAAACGAAAAAAAGAGGACGAAAGGAAAAACAACAGAGAAAATGAAGCGTACGGTGTGGGCTGCGTATTATTCTGTGAATATTACATTTGTGACTTGGAGCACACGGGTTGGGGAGGTGGGCAATGCGGAGAAGAGGGTTGTATTCGCCCGCTACCGACTCCTCCACAACCGCTCCTAATTTCCTTCGGGATACGGTACGAGTGACGTTGCTACTTGCCTTCTCGCTCCACCAGAGCGAGTGCAATGGCTCCGGGCTGCATTATTAACAATAGTGTACGCTGGGATACTCGACCTTTTATATTCAAGGAGACACACGAGAGAAAATGTATGCATACACCGACGAATTAACTGTGGAAAACCTCAAAGTCATTTTAGTCATTTAGCGTACTTGGCCTGATGATTTTTGCCCGACGAGCGCCTGATACGTGAATGTACTCGCTAACGAAAACAGTTTCATTTACTGCGTTCGTTTCGACGCCGCGAAGCAATGAGTACGTGGAAAAAAAAAACGCCGACGTCAGCACTTAAAATCTTGGTGCGGAAAGAAAACGCTCGTGTCGCTTCGTGAACTCGAAATCATTTGTTGGAACGAATGCTTGTAGCTTACGTGATCTTAGGGATGAAAATTAACGATTTTTTGTAAATAGCAATGCGGAAAGAAAATTGACTATTTTATTCACATCGTCATTATCATGGCAGTGCAGTGACGAACATTTTGCCAACAAAAATTTGACAAAAGAAAATTTCAATTGTTTTTTTTTTTTTTTTTCATGATATTAAATGAAAATTAGAAAAAGAAGTTAAAAAATAAAATGATTAGATGGACATTATTGTGTATAAATCAGTGCCACGAAAAAGAAAAAAAAAACCCGAAGACGTAAGAATGTTAACTTGGAATTGCATTGTCGGAGAAGTGTTCTTATTATCAGCGAAGTTGATGAGCAAACTTCCGGTGGCGAAAAGTCGTGGTTGAGACACGCGAGACAAGAGAAAACATTTTCCGTGGCGCGGATTTATGATTATAAATAGTTCACCTTGCGAGAAACCGTAAAGAAGCTTTTGCCGGAATGGGTGGTGGCCGTGAGGGCGCGAGTGAAGACCGGAGGGGTCGCGCGTTCGTGGAGTTTGTCAGCAAGACGAAGCAAATGAAATTGTATTAAAGTTTCACCTCGTCGGTCTCGACCCTACGCAGCATAAGCAGAAGCACCGACTCTTTCCACTCTCGTTCCATCTTCGCGTCTCCCTTTTCTTTCCTCACCGACAACAGCGAGCAGAGCAGTCTGATACTGCCACGCGCTATACCGGCTCCGGGGGATATTAAACTTGTCGCTTTAACGCAAAATGAAGCGAGGACTTTGCCGTATATATATGTACATGTATATACGAACGACCTCAGGCCTCGCGCAATAAACTTTTATATATCGATGTAAGAACGCTCGATGGGTCTCGTTGCTCTTCTTTTTTTTTTGCTTTTATTAAAAATGAATTTTAAAACGCCTGACGGCGTGTGCTGTCACGCCGTTAGGCGTCTTAAAATTAATTTTTTTTTCTCGCTTACGCAATTTAATAATCGATGCCGAGTTAAAGATCGAAGAAGCGCAGTTATGAATTATTAGAAAAACGCTTAGCGATCATCGTGACGTTGCGAAATAGGTAAAATGGACATTAAGCCGGTGATTTTTCGACTTGCGGATAGCACACCCGGGAAAACGTACTACCGCACGGTGCGCGGCCGAGCTATTACTTGAAATTTATGCGGCTATCAAGGCCTCTGATGCCAGGTGTCCGCACACCTCGCTCTCGGCCATCTCTTCTATACCCTATACGCTTGCCTCTGGACCATCTACTCTCGCTGACCCGTCACGTCTACCGTACATGAGTTTTTTTTTTACCCTTTTTCCTCCCCGCCCTTCCACCTTCCTTCGACTTCGCGAGGATTTCCCGTTATCGCATTAACTTCTCGTGCACGTTTAACGAATCAGCTCTTATCGCTACTCTACGGCTTTCTACCGTATCCGCGACTGAATGTTTCTGTCTCACTTCCGTTATTCGAGATCACCGAATCGACCTGTGGCTGGTTACACCCAATCGTAATTTCATAGTTTATGAGTCTAACGACAGGGAATTACCACTGCAATTATCGTTTCAAGTCCAATTCCATGTTTTCTTTTGAAAAATATCCATTTTCAACAAGGCATTATTTGCGTAGAGTTCGTAAGATCGGAAACGGTGGTTAATTAATTGTCTTCGTCTATCAGAAGTCTGCGATCACTTGTTTTTAACCTCCGACTGCCCGCCAGAATAAAAGTTGGTAGTTGTGTCGCTTCACGAGAAGTTACCGATGAGAAAATTCAAGTAATTTTCAATTTTGTCGATCCAAACTATGAATTTACCATTTTCTCTGTCAGATGGCACGATGATTTATCAATTCTGTTGTTTTTTCGAAAAGTATCAAGTTTTTAGCGGCATCTCGGCAGTTCTCCCGCCTGTATAATAAAATCACTGGTAGCCCGGTAGTGAATTAACGCGTCTCGAATCTATCCGAAACTAAGGAAAAGTAGTTGGGCGACTGACGAGGGCTCAGTGGCGGCATCGCTACCGCGTCGAGATTTATCCGCGAATAATCACAGGGTAGGAACTTCCTAAGGATTGTTATTGGAGCATTTTAATGCGACCCAACGCTGTACCGTGGGGGTGTTATTATTCTTGCGGTTTTGCGGTTGTCCAAGTAAATTAGCGGTTAGTGCGCTCGCGCACGGCGGTCAGCTCCACCTCCGCCAACCCCGAAGTCCATCTGTCATAAGGGCGCGGGAGTGTGGCGCGCTTAAAAATTTCTCGGTTATAATTCCAAATCGAAAAAAAAAAAAAAGAAATGTGTAAATAATTTCATCTGTTTAATATCTAATTTAAAATTCAAAAAATTAATTCCCAGGATCATAACGGCCGAGTAAAGAATAGATTTCAGATAGTCCGGAAGGATAATACTGCAGACAGACGGACGGATGGACGGGAATAAAACACCAACGTCAGGGGATCATCGTCTCAAACATCGGAGCAAACATTGTGTACCAGAATTGAATTTCGAATTCTCATCAGAAACACGATGATTGTCTCGCTCTGCTATCCAACCTTAATTACATACACCGAGGACCGACGCGGGGTCGTCGATAATGGCCACCTTCGAAATGCCATAACAACCGCGCACGTCATCTTGATTTATGTCCGGGAAATGGGTTGTGCCTTCCAGGCTAAACTGTCTGCTGCTGCTCTGTGCTCTGCTCTCTCAGAAAACGGTTGGGACCTATTAAAAAAAAATGTTCGTCGACGAACGACGGTAGTATACCAAAGTCTGTTACTTGAGACTCTATCCGCCGCTTAGAGGATACGCCTTTATAAATTTACAAAGACGTCAGTTCACATTTTTAGCAAAAAGAAAAAAAAAAAAATATTACGAAACGGCTCATCGTTCGCCTCAATAAATTATCTAAAAATCATATTCTTCGAATCGTTTCTTTTCAAAATTATTCCACGTGACCGTAATTTCACTATATTTTTCACCCTCCTGCATTCCTGCTTCAACGCAATTTTTTTTTAGTATTTTACGTTATTTTATATAGTGCGTACCATACTCGTCAACTTGACGACCGACGAAGTTGTATGCGACCCTCGAGGCGAGTCGTAAATTTTAAGTTTCTCGTCGCATTAATGAATTATGCATATTACATATATGTAAGCCTGTCCACCCGCCGGTCACGGCCCGTATTTAGAACTCTTGACAATTATCTTTCCGGTGGGGTAAAGAAGCATGTAATATTCATGTAGTTCGGCACGGTAAAGTGGACGAACCCAGTGGCGGCGCAGGACACCGGCTAATATACGCTTATATACACGAGACCATCACGGTATTGTACACAATAGCTGAAGAGATTTCACGATTGCGCACTAACCGTAACACTAATACCAGTGTAGCGGCAGAAGGAAACGAAGAAAATCCGATCTAATTGGGAACGATGGGACGGCGAGTAACGATCTTTAATTCAGTCCCAGTTGCCTCCACCTTTTAATATTTCTCTCGTTTGGACATTCTTGACTATCGTTGTAAGCCGATTCGAGCTTTCATTGTATTCAATTCACATTTTAATGCAGGATGTTCTCCGATAATAAAGTAGGAAGGGATAAAAAAAAATATTGAAGAGTTGCTTTTCGCAAGTAGTAATGGTCCGTTCCGATCAGACAGCTCGGCGATGGGGACAGAGAAAAAAAAGAAAAAAATAGTCGATGCGGAGGAAGCGCACACAGCGTCCCTTTAATGATTATTTTCAAGGAAGATTTTAATAAGTTGTCACGGAGATAAATTGATAAGTTGTCATTTCGCGGGAGCGTTGCTAATGCCCGTTACGAGTAAAGCACGATCGAATCGAGAACGCAGCAGGGTGTCCGGACGTGAGGTCTCTCTGTCTTGAGTTCTTGGTCGAGAGATGTATTGCCCGAGTGAGTATAAGGCTGTCCGACTTGGTACGTAGCTTACCTACTACCGCGCGTAGTACCTACTTGCCGAGCGTGATGCAATTACTCCGCAGACGTACGGGAGAGCAGTGTGGATCTGAGCCCGAGCTGGCGTGTCCAGTGGGAATAATAATATACGCTCGTGATAATGATGGTATTAATAATCGTGATAATAAGAGCGTAACCGTATGGCGATTGCTGCTGTGAAGCACAAGAGAGGACAGGACACGGGTGACGGAAGACTCTCGTCAGATTGACGAAGCTAATTACTTATTCGTTGATTGATGGGGATACTACTGATCGTATACACCAGATTTATTCAAGATTCGTTTCGATGAAACGTCGATTTGCATTCGGGGAGAGAAAACATCAATTTTTATATTTCTGTATCAAATAAGTTCGGAGCTGTAAATCCGAGCGACTTTTCCGAGAGAAAAAAAGCGCAATTTATCCGGATTTTTTTTCTTTTTTGTATTTTCGAAAAGGTTAAGGACCTTGATAACGGTCACCGTGCGAAGTTCGTGTCCTTTGGGTTGTACGGAAAAGCAATTATAATTCCCGGTGTATCGTCGGCGTTATAATTGAACGACGGAGGCTCGATAATGGGGGTCCAAAGAAGATTAAGAATAGGATGCAAGGGCCTGTTGTCGAGACAAGAAATAGGAGAGGGAGAGAGGGACGGAACGATCGTCGCGTTGTGACTACGACGAGAGAATAAGAAAGACAAGAATATTCCGAGTAGGGGGAGGGTTTAGTATAGAGAGAGTGAGATAGACCCCTCGGTAGTCTCGATGACTTATGTGGCTCTGACGCTATCAGCGAGGCCTCCTCTCTACGGAGTCCGGCTTGAGCCCCGGACGCCGGTACTCGTAAATCATTGCGATCCACCCACGCCGTGCTCTTACGATCTTTTACTCCGACTCTCTTTCCCCTTCCGTCTCTCTCATTCGCTGACTATTTTACGCTGCTTTCTTCGTTACACGTTACCGCAACGTCTCTTCGGTCCTAAACCGTGCCGATGCGATAGGACAATTAACGAGGTCGCAGCAGGCGTCGAGTTTGCCTACAAAGTTTCGCGACTTCTACGACGTTAACTCGTGTCTCCCTTTATTGCTCGAAAATAATTTTTCAACTTCGTAAAGTAACTCTTCGAATAACGAGACGACAGTGGTAATGGGACAGCGAGTGTCGACGACGAAAAAATGAGATTTATTCCAGCTCTTTAGCGAGAAACAAAAAGGAGATTAAATTCGCACCGTTAAAAAATCGTTTTCTTGATCCGTTAGTAATTTGGACCATTTTTGTTTTCAAAACTCGTGAAATTTCGCGATAAATCGTAGCCACCATCCAAGAATTTCCCTTATCAAACATTAATGCAAAAATTACGTCATTCGCGGGGGAGCACCTAAAATTGTCGATTATCAAACTTAACTGTGAAATTTTTCGAGTAGATTTTCAAGTGGCTTCGTGGTCTTACATAATGTCCGTGATATCAGTTGAAAAAAAAAAAACAGATAGAAACATTTGTTTTTTCGGCAACGATAGAAGTTCGCCGGGTGCATATCCTTCGGCCGAGTCGTATCCGTTGAACGACGGACCCCCGCGGCGCTATTCGCGAATGACACACAAAGCCCCCAGAGTGCACGGTGAACGAACCACAAAGACTACGACGAAGATGAGACCGAAAAAAAGGAACAAAACAAAGAAAAAAGTGGAAAAAAATAAGAAGCTGCTAGAGTCGCGCCCGCTACCGTATTCGCAGTGTCCCGCTATCTCGGAGTGCCATCGTGAAGTAGTCTCTCTACTTTTTTTCCGGCTCACTTGAGACTCGCGCGCGTCGACCCTTCTTTCCATCCACCGACTCATTCCTCCACTTCCACCTTTATTCGGATCCTTATTCTCAGCTCGACGTCTACTACACTCGTCTCTCAGTCCTCAGCCGGCATCGTCGTCGGCATGCCGCCGCGGAGGCTAACGCGGGTGTGCAGCAGCCCCACAGGGGCTGCGTAACATTTTTATTAGGGCAATTCCGACGACCCACAAGTGGTTGCGGGGATATATCCTTCCACTGTACACTGCTTTGAATAGCTTGCTTACAGTCGTCTCTCGTCTCGCTATACTCACTACAACTCGATCCTTTCGAACATGCGAGAGCATACGTAACGATGTATTCGTGTGACCCTCGCATATATGGATGTGTTCTTTTTTTTATTTTATATTTAACTCAACTTTTATTTAAAAGAGAAATATTTCTCAAAAAAATCTGCTTGAAATACTAAATGTAAAATAATTCGATTCGTGAAAATAAAAAAAACTCAATTGCAACAGATCGATCTATAATAAAGATTGACGATTGCACATTGTGCATGTTTTTGTATGATTTTATCGAGACGAGTTATATATCAGATATCAGAACTATTTATTTTTTAATAGATTTTTTTTTTTTTTTTCGACAATAAATAAAATTCGGCCAGCGACGTCGATTTTTGTGTTAGACAACAATTGTCGAACCTCAACAGTTTCTTATCAAATATTTGATTAGAGAAAAAAAAAAGATTTTACTTGAGGCATATTTTGAAGTGCGCTTTTTCAGCGTGTTCTTTCAGTTCGCATGGAAATATATGCATATTTTTTCTCTGTGTCTCTTAGGCAGATGTGATAAGCGAGATGGGTAGAAGGGAAATTGCGTGACATAAACGAGAGACAGTTCACGCACGAGAGACGAGGAGTATCGGATGTGCGGAGGTACGCAGAGGAAGGCAAAAGACTCGGAACGTTCAGATATGCGGGGGACACCCGTCCCCGGCAGCCACACGACGTGTAATATTGCTGCGGAGAGCACGGCCTCCACCGTACAGTCCGCTGCCGCGTGCGCCCGACTCGGAGATGTCCTCAGGATAAACGCGGTCTTTGTTCTACCCTTATGAATAAAACATTCGATAACGCATCTCGTACCGTACCGTACGTAACACTTACACATTCCTCTAACTATGTATAAGTTTTACTGTACATACGAGACGAACGCACGAGCGTGCGATGAGAAAGGGAGTGAGAGTCGCGCGGTCCTACCTGCACTTACATTCGCTACTTTGACTCGGCAATTGTTATTACCACTTTTGTCGTACAGCTGATGTGGGCTCTATTTTCCGACATTAGGTTTTTTTTAGGTTTTTCATCTTAAAACAAATGTATTACTTAATAGAGTAATAATTGCCGTTTTTTTATTATTCATTTAAAAACATTTTTTTTTATCAATGTTAAATTGGAGTTCTTGAAAAAAAGCGCGTCTATCACGAAATTTGGAATATTTCGAAAAATAAAAGAAGGCCTTGGAAGAAAAAATGTACAATCGGATTTTACAATTGCGTTGGTAGTAGAGCGAAAATGGATTAAGAAATAACGATGTTGTTGTTCAATCGCATAGAAAGTAATGCGGAAAGGGTCTTAGAAACGGGTAGACATCAAGGGGAAGATGAGACTGTAAAAAAGAAAACCTGCACCTTGTAGCTATAACGGTGCAACGAGACATTCACAAATGACGACGGTACAGGAAGTTTGGGAGAGCGCAGGAAGAACGTTTGGGAGAGACTCTCGAGGCGCAACGGGAAGGTGAAACTCTGGTCTCGTCTCGGTTACCAACCCGCGAAATGTGCGAGAAGCCAGTGTACGGAGGAAGAGAGCATTGGAGAAGTCTGTAGCGAGAACTGTAGATGAATAAGGAGGAGTATGAGAAAGCGTAGGAGGTGGAGTAGATGTTGCGGAGCGCAGTCTCTTCTTCGTGTCTCAATGTCTCCCCGAAGGCGCCCAGGCAATTTGTGCTTTCGTTCGCACAAAGCAACGCCGTGGAAAATGCCGACATAAAAGAGAAGTTAAAACTATGCCGTCGTTCTTATTACTGCCTCGAGCCACCCTCCTGCTGAACTCTCTCTTTCTCTCTGCTTCCCTCTATCTATATGTATATCTACATTTCTCACTCGCTCACTCCCCATTTTCGCTTTTCATACTTACATTCTCACTCCGTCTTTCTCACTCGACCCCGTTGCTCGACGCCACCCCGACGCGAAACTCAAGCTACCCCCGTTCTCGGGGTCGTATTCCTCCCACTACGAATCTTATAATGGGCCAAATATTTTTCTTTTTGCTTACCTACGTAACAAGAGACGCGAGTTGCTTGATTAAATAATTTATAATCCGCTCGAATGATCCGCGGAGAATGTCATAGCAAGGGGGATTGTCTTTTCCTCGGTACACACAGCTTTTCGGAATGTATAATGTATACACGGGAGTTTGTCATTTCGACTCTCCGAAAATCCCGGTCTACCGCGAATTATTTTGTACAACTTTCAAAAACATCGTGAGGCATTTAGAGAATAGTTTAAATTCTATTTTGTAGCTGGGGAAACATTGTATTCGATGCTTCAGTCCCGAGTATGGCAGAGAGGGAAAGTGTGCGTAGAGAAATTATACCGAAAAGACCCGCGCGCGGTCAAAGTAACCACGAGACTCGAGAGAGCATTAATTTTGTGTTACATTTGTCTAAGGATAGTGAATAATTTGCCTCTCGCGCATGAAAATATGTCAAACATCTCCGTAATTCGACCTTTTTGATAATGAAAATAAGAATCGTAAAAGAAATGTAAAAAAGGAGCCTTTTGAGAATCTCGGCAACTTCGGGGATTGGGGCTTTTCCTGCATACTTCGAGAAGTTTGATTAAAATTTGTGTTTACAGAAATGCAAGGGTCACAAGGGGTGTTTTGGTGTGTCCGGACTCTCGTAACGGATTGTTTCAATTATGTTATTTCCCTCGTCATGGACCCCCAACGCTCTTTCTCTCACTTGGTCAGTGAGCTCCGTCACATCGATCATAAAGCTCACTCGAGTGATGTGTGTGTGACTGCCGAGCGCGACACGTCGTTCTGACAAAGAATGATCGAAATATGAATTCCAGAGACCACGTGTGTTACGGTCCTTCGTTCTTTTACTCACTTCCACTTTCAGACTACAAACTCCCCCTTCACAAATGTCGCACGACGACTTATATTTAATATCAGGTTGCACGAGAAGAGTGTTCGTTTTTTCATATTTTTCACAATTTGGCATACAACTTGCAGCTTTTAATAAAATTGATTTGCTTATTTTGACAATTATTTTACAAACGCAAAAATAATTGTTTTTGACAATTACGAAGATTCGTGTTTAGCGCAGAAAAATACCTGAAAATATGTTGAGAATCCCTTCTTTTATTTTCCGATTTCTACATTAATAATTGCAAGATCATCCGTTTGTCACACTTTTGAAAATATTTTTTATCGTTCCGGAACGGTTCGAAAAAAAAACGATTTTTCTAGTCGGTCAATTCTTCCATCTTTTGATTTTTTCCCGTAGAATGCCGTAAATGCCGCGATTATCGAAAATCAAAGTATTTTGGAAAGTCGGTAAAAAAATGAAATGTTTTCATCCCTTCAAAGCCATATCGGGTATTTCTTCACACTGTTCACGATATCTCGATATCTCACACTGTACCACGCGGTTTCGCTCGTATGTATTTTACATCTATCATGAATAATGTTCACAATTCGAATGTAACGTTGTCGAATAATATTACGACATCGCAAATAGACATGTATGACTGTGACTACACCGCGGCACCTCCTCTTATCCCGGTGTTTAAACATGGTCAGTGTAACCGGAATGAAAATCATGGAAGTGGAGGCTTACGGCAGCTTTCGGGTTTATATAATTGCGAGCTTTCATATTTGATGTTTTCAGCCGGCTCTGCGTTTGCCCTGGCAGTGGCTTACAGTAGAAACGGCAACAGTACACGGTCTAGAATTTCACGGGAGTGGCTGACCTCCAGTACAATTACATAGATGTATATACATACAAAGAACGAACCAAAAGTACATCTAACAGCTACGGGTCGCTTGTTCAAAGGTTTCGGTGGTAGTATTGAAAGCAGCACACAATTCTCGAACAATTCATTCACAAAAGACCCTTTCAAATCGTCCCACGAGTACTCGCAAGGGCAGTGATTTGTTAAAAAAAAAAAAAAAAGATAAATCAGTTTAAAATTAATTAGAATCCGCGAAAATGTTAATTACATTAAGCTCTTGTCTTCATTTTTTCATTCAAAGACCTTAAATACCTTAAATACTGATTATTATCTTAAATACCTTAAATCCTTTTGCGCTTAAAGATCGTTGTCGAGACCTCTATTTTTCGAATTCCGGAAGCTTTCCCAAGGAATCGAAAAATGTATTAAAATACAGAAGTAGAATGTCCGCAGAGCCACAAGACCACACGCAAGTGTCGTGGCTCGGGGAATATTAAAAATTAGTACCATTCCAACTCGAGCGTCTTTTGCCTGGGGGCACCTTTACACACGAGTCTAATATGCATCGAGCGACGATCGCACAAGCAACGAAGGCAACGACGTACAGCAAACATTTTTTCTCTCTCAAAAGTATATTCGAGTGTTCCAGCACCAGTAGTAACATGTAGATATGTATCCGCGTCCGGTTTTATGCCCCCACGACATACCGTGTGTATGAGTATACGGATCGGGAGGGTACACCCGTTGTTATATTCAAATTCGGTCACTTTGCTAGTCCATGATTGTGCGTCGAGCGAGTATTCCAATATTCCTCTAAGCTTCATATCTCTCTTCCCCCCGCGTCGGCTCTCTCCTTCTCGTATGTATGATTCTATTGCTATACGGTGTACGCTATGCGGGAGAGGATCCCACGATCGGAATAAGAAATCGCCTACTATGTGATTCAATAAAAAATGTTTCCTCGACGCGCGCGCCGGTACCGTCGCTTTGCCTCTCTGCCCTCAACCCTGTCCGCATCGTGGATCGACTCGTAAACAATTATATACCACTATCGTTTCGTTGCGCGTAATCCTTTCCCTTTGGTGAACATTAAACAGATAATTTCCCGGATAAAGTCTTCGGCGCGAAAGAAAGATCGTGTTATCGAATGGTTTGCGGGTTACCGACAAAACGATAGAAGTCAGTGCGCCGGAGTGACTTCCGGTAAGCAGTAAAGCACCCGTGGTTCTGCCTGCATTACTGTTCGGCTGATCTCTCATAGTGGTATCGTTGCCTATCAATGGGTAAGCGTGCGGAGAGCTAACGTTACAGTTACGACTGTACGGTGCTATCGAGATAGAGAGTCAGATATGCGAGCCTCTAATGGGCGTTTTACGGCGAGATGTTGAACGAGGTACGAATTAAAGAAAGTAGAAAGATCATACACCTGTTTTATACGGCACGGATCGAACTGTGATACGGTCAGAAGAGAAGGTAAAAATTACCGTTAAAAACCAACAATCTCATGTTAAACAGCTTAAACGATTAATTATTCGATTGCCACTGGTATCTTTAATTGAGGTTCTTTTCTTATTCAGCTTGATCTCCGCAACCTCACGTTGCAGTGACGAGAGATTGAAGAAAATTTTGCCTCCGGCTGTAATATGACATTTAATTAAGAAGCATCGTTTCCGCATCGCGAAAAGGCTGCGGGGTTGAGGGATATCTGAGGCAATTAAAAATTTATCAATCGCGGTTCTTTGAGACGTTTCCACTGCTTTACAAAGGCGAAATGAGACGCGAATCGTGGTATAGGCTAATCTCCGATTCTGTAATTCTGCTCCGTTTCCATCTTTGCCGTTGCTGATGCCTTTTGGGGCTTCTGGAAAGATTTTGCTACGTTCTTGTAACGTGTAATTTTCTGGCTGTGCGAGAAAGTGAACGAAGAGAAGCCACGACGGACAGAATTCTTTTAATCGTTTGATAATCTCGTTTAAGCCTGTCGCCCTGACTTGCGAGCCCCGCGGCTTGTTGGTTCTATACTTTGTTTGTACGGATTATGAACAGCGTCTTTCGCTGTACTGGGACAAGAGGAGGCTGTGCTATCGGCGTTACTGCTCGGCCCACAGATCGCTGAAGGGTAGCTGGTTGTACGGAACGGGGGAAATCTTGGGAATAGGGATGAGGAATGAGGGAGAGTTGTAAGAGGCAAAAAGAACGGGATGAGGGACAGCGAGAGAAAGTATACGGAGTGAAAAGCCGAGCGAGTTTTCTCTACTTCTCTACACTTCCCGACCCGGCGAGAGAAGCCCAGAGCTTCCAGGGCTTTCCGCACTCCTACACTCTCCCATCCTCGGAAGATTAAAGTATTCCCAAGACGAAAAGTCTCGCCGAGGCACTCTTACAAGCGTCAAGATTATAAACAAATATATTTATAGAAAAGTTATACTTTAACATCTTCGCTGTGATTCGCGGCGCGTTAACTTAGATAATTTTTTTTTGACGGATTGGAAAAAAACTTTTGTAACTGTATTGTCTGCGGGCGGATGTTAAGAAAATATATTCAGATTTTTAAATCATATGTTTTACTTGGAAACAGTTACTAACGATCATTATAGCACTATTTTTAATTGAAAAAATGGTAAATTATCGACGATAGTTATATGGAAGGAAGAGTTGAAGTTTTATCTTTATTTAGTATTTAGATTTTTACTTACATTTTTTTTAATTTACATTTTACATTTTAAATCCCTTTTTCCATGATATTTTTTCGGCAAAATGAATTACTAATTACAAAAAGTATGAAAAAATGCATATAGTTGATAATTACTCTTCTTTTCGATATGAAATACTTCGTTCAAACGTTGAATTTTTTTTTTCGATAACCCGATTTTTGAAATGCATATCCACACAAACCATAGCACGACATCATTTTCATTGTCACAAATTCTAATTGTTCATCGTAATTTAGATAAGTTTCTCCAGCATTCACGACTGTCGCTCTCGATTTTTTTCGAGAATTTCTACTATTACAGGCAATCTCAGCGCAACTTTTGTCGGCACTTTGTGTCACTGGACTTTTTCGAAATCGAGGAATTCGAGGCTCTCAAACCATTCTACGACATTTTCGCTTCTATCCGCGTATAATCTAAGCGGACGCATAGTCGTGACGACTATCCCGCGGGCGGTAGCACCCTTTGAAGGGATCTTCCCTCGGTTCGTGCGTTCGCGTCGTGATAGCTACGTGTATACGAGAGTATCACGAAACAGCCGATGGCAGATACGTGCGAATGACCCGGATTTCGAGGAAGCTGAGGGTCGAGGCGACTAAGGATTCGCATGTTCACGCACGTCCGCGAGTTCATTCCTCATCCCGTATACACGCGAAGTTATTTAAATAACAATTAATTACATCTGAGATAAAAATGGCGAACCGATTTAACTTAGAAAATTCCAGAAGAAGAAACGATGGTCCATATTCCCCAACTTTTACTCTACTTATTTCTACTAAATTATGTAATTAATTGCAAATTCTATGCAACGTTTGCACAGTGTAAGCCCAACGATTAACAGAATAGTGCGTAAAGAATCGCTGCCGATGCAACTTCGTTGAATCGGTCCACCGATTTTACGCTAAAACAATGCTAAAAAAAAAACAAAAAAAAAAAAGAGGATAAAAGAGCAGAGAAAAGTTTTAAAAAAAGAAAAGAAGAAGATGCAGAGCTCGCTGTATCCCGTAAAAAGGCGGGAGGGTCGGGGCATTGCCAGCGAGAGCGAGGAAGCGAGAAGAATCTCTAGTCTGGTTCCGGGTACAACGAAGCTGAAGAGAAAAGAGACCGATGAGAGGAGCTTGGAAAAATTTTTCATATGCTTACCTGCACAGAAATAATGAGCTTGTCCATAAATAAAGAATAGAGGAACGCGTTGCTGGGGGCGAATGGGTAATGAAGTCTCTCGTGGATAATTGCTATTGTTGGAAAACGCCTCGCGGCGGGTTTATCTATCTCGCGTATTTTACGGCGGCGAATCATGCATAATATCTAAATAATGCTACTGCAAGAATTAAGCATAGCTACACCAAATGATTCGACTGTCTACTCGTAATATTTTTTCATGTTAATGCATTCCCTTTTCATCCAAAAGCTCCGAAATTAAATCATTGCCATTCTAAAAACCTCTGCCACATCTGCAAAAAAAAGGGTTCCTTTACCCCCTTCACATACAATTTATTCTACATTAAATCAAATGCCAGTTAGATAAATCGTTAACAAGATTCTTCACTGTAGGTATGTGAAGTTCGAATGCTGCGCGATTGCACGCTTCACATATTCATTTAATTCGCGAAGCTCATGGACATATACATAAAGCTCGGCAGAGGTCCCGGTCGTCTGGTGGAGAAAGAGGTCTGACGAGTCGAGAGAGTCTCGCTTCCTCTGGAAATCGACTATCGGCGTGTACATATCGCGTGGCAAGAGAGAGTGTATAAGGGTAGGTAGGTAGGTAGGATGTATATATAGGTATGAGCGAGGAAGCGAGCGTACGAAGCTTTTTAATTAAACGTAGAAGGGAGTGGCGTTCTCGTTGGGCGAGGTAGCGAGGGAGGGGGGAGAGGGTGCAAAAGCAAGAGGGTGGTCTGAGGGGGGAGGGGGTGGCCGGTACAGTTACCGGGTCGCGAGCGAGCGGAGGTTACGGTGTGTTTCCGAGAGAGAGTTCAAAGCCGCGCCCGCGCCTCGAGAAGTCAATATCAAATACCTCGAAGCTAGCCGACGGAGTATATATACACGCGAGAGACGCAGCATCGGGTGCTACGGATCTGCAGAAACAACGTTAGTCGTTGCGATGTTCCTGAGAACCGAAGCTCGAAGCTACTGCGTGAAGCAAGCATCAGACCTTTGCGCGTTTCTATCGAGGCTCTCGTTGCCGGTTCCATAGGGAGAATCATCCCTCGACGGTACCAAACGGCAACACGTTAGCATTTAACAGCTCACAGTACAGGAGCAGAACGCAAGCTTTTGAATCTCCTACATGCCCATACCCACCTATGTTCATGTATAATGCAAACATACACGTTACGGTATGTATCTGTATGGAGATAGTACTTTGCTCGCAAGCTTTATCTATCCAAACTACCACTCGCGAATTTTCGTTTCAACGTATGTATACGTGTGTATGCATTTACGTAGAGTTGATTCAAAGGACTCTCTACTCTTCAGCGACCTTACCATTGGCGAAGAGTACCCGAGAGATAGTTTTGAAGCTTCGCGAAGCTTCGAGTCAAAGTTTCGTTGATGAAAGGAGTCGAAACCGATTTTTTTTTTTTTTTTTCTTACTTCTTCAATGCAGTTTTAACTTTATTTGGAAATGTTTACAAAGCTTCGTATCTGGTTCTGGGTGGAGTGTTAAGAAGAAACTTTGACGATGATGCCATTTTGATGATGAATAGAAAATCGATGAAAAAACATTTCGCAGCTGATAAAAAACGTTGCCGAGCTGTAGAAAGAAGTTTTATCTCATGTTATAGCATTGACACTCGCGTGGCCGTTTACTGTTCGCAGAATCTTTGCGAGCGCCTCGGCAAAGATCGACCGTATCAGCACGAGGAAAGCTCCTTTTATTCTTCTCTTTTTGCGCACTCTTGCGAGGGGGCGCGAGCTACTCACGATTCCTCGTGCGAGGTCGCCCGAGAGAAGAGGTGTTGGCTCTCTCGTGATAACGTTAACGCTCTTTCGCTGTGATAACTGGTTACGGTAATGACTGCGCGACACGACACGGAATGACTCTTCGTGTGCAATGCCCACGTGTGCACCGGTACCAACGCTCGAGCAACACCCATTTCCTCGTATCCACACTTCTCGAGACTTCGCCGTTGCGGAATCTTTCTCTCTGTATTATTCGTATGTGTTGCATACTGGTCATACATATAACATACGCAATCTTCGCGATCTCTCGGAGGAGTCTTGCCTAACAATTTAAAACAACTTCCGCAAACGAACCCGCGACGAAAGTACATTCCTTGTGACTTATTCGTCTGATAGGACGATTTATATGGTATATTATTAACGCATTATCGCTGAGCTACGAGAAGTCGACGGTTCGGTTAAGAATTATACGTCCGGCGACGTTTACGTGTGAAGATTTTGTTTTTACGCATCGACGCGATCGAAGACAGATTTGGCAAAGTAGAATCTTTGAAAGTCATCGATTGAAACTGCAATTTTTGTAAAAATACAACATAACGCGTTGTATTTTCAGATGCGCTCCCAGTATTAATAATCATTTTTAAACATCTTGAAAACTCTCGAATCAAAAAGAAATGTAGTTGAGTGAAGAAAAACGAGTGAAGTTGGTAATAATTATTCACATCTCTCGACTATAATATCGAATAATGATACTATAATGATTTGTTATTGCACTCTTTTTTCGTACTGAAAACTAAATAAAGACTCAAGTCGCGATACATTGTGTGCCAAATTTTTTAAAACCATTTGTGGCCGTTTCGGAGAACATCGGTTACCAAAAGAACACGTAAAATCACATATTTGCGATGTAATGGCGTTCGAAATTAATTGTATAAAAATTAATTTTTTGCAATAATTAATTGCGGATTTAATTTGTTGTTTCGCGAGACTCGTGTGACAAGTGGTTAAGATTTGTTGCCTATGGTGAATCCAGGTGTCGATGCGTTACCGCAAAGAAAATACGAAATAACACGATGAAAATAAAGAATCGTCGCTATCTCGAGGAGTAGTCTCATCGCGAGTAGTGTGAAATAAATCGTGAAGAGCTCTCGAAAGTGTTGGCGTGCGTATCGCGTGTAATTGGCTCTCAGTCGCGATCTCGAAGCTGTATTCCCTGGAGCGAGGAAAAGGTTCGCAGTACACAAGCGTCGAATGTTCAGAGAGAAAGAGCAGCGCAGCTCCTGCTCGCCGATGATTGTCGCCAAGCGCTCGATATACATCACCCAAAGACACACGGATCCGCCGGCGAAAGAACGAAACTCTCTCGCGCCTTGTGGCTTTTGCTTCGGCAAACCCTCGCGCGGCTTTGGGACTAAGAAGCACAGAATAAACGCTGAAGAAGAAGAAAACGTGCGCGCCTGGGTGGCGAAAGGGCCGCGGAGATAGCGCACCGACAAGCGGCCACCGGCGGCCTCGCGTGCAGGTCCAGTTCTTCTTCTTCTTCTTCTTCCGTCTTCCTTCTCGACATATACACTTCTTCTTCTCGCGAGCTTCGAGTCGCCCGCGAGGATCTTCAAGATCCCCCCCGAGGGCACGCAGACCGCATTAAAGGGATTCGCGATCGCGGCTACCATGCAAATAAAAATTGGGGAGAAAAAAAAATTGATGTTTCTTTCAAATTCATACAATTTAATAACTCTTTCGCTCGCATGCTGTGACTGAATATACTGGGAGAAAACAAATTTCTTCGATTGGTTTAAATTTCATTACATTTTAATGATTTTATTTGGTGAATGACATATTTTATCTGTTTCTATTTTTTTTAATTCCTCCGTTGGCGTCGGTATTGGAATCTTCGAAGTATTCCTGTATCTCCATTAAAGGAAAGGAAGAACATGTCTCGCGACACCGTGCGTTTCTCGCACGCATATATAGTATATATATGTGTGAACCAAGGATAATTTTTATCTCGCCTGTTTACGACGCTCTCGCTGTAACTTGTATACCATGTAGGTACGCGTCGTACGCCGTAGAAGCCGCGCGACATACCGCGTCGTACGACAGCAAAGTTACCAAGTGTCCACCAAGACGCATCGCGTGCGCCGCGCACGAGAGACTCTCGATATCGGCACAAAAAATGCGTTCGTCGCCAATTGAATTTATTCGCCTAACGAGTTTACATGGCTACGAGAAACGAAGTTATGGGGGCCGCGATGAAGTAAACTATGCGAGAAAGGATGTTAGAGAAAAAAAAATATTCCAAGCTTTTTCAACGTGTATGTACAACACTTTAAAACATAAATATCTCGCGAGCTTAGTTTTCATTTTAATTAAATCCTTTTTTATGCTTTAATGTTTTAATAGAGCAATATAAACAACAAACGTATTTATAAATAAAATATCGCCTGTTAGGACAGAGAAAAGTATATCTTAACTCTTCTTGTTTTTTTAGTATATCATATATTCATATATATTTGATTTATATTAAGTGATTAACTGATTTACTCGACCGTAATTTAAAAAAAATACATGTGATTGTATACAGTTCAGCATAAAAAAAAAGTTCTTGCGGTAATAAAGATATTTTTGGTCACAGGAATAAAACTGCTTCATTGAAGGTTTTTTTTTATTCTGGTAACAAAAAATACATTTTTATCGTCAGAAATTACATTTTTTGGGTGAACCATGGCAAAAAATGGAAAAATACGTGGAATAAAAAAAAATCATTTATAAACCCATATTTTTTTCGTATTTTTTATGGAAAACATTTTTACGAGAGATTTGTTTTCTCCAGGTACCTAATATCTCGAGCGAGCGAAGCTCCCGCGCAAGCTTCTCTGTAGCCATTGTTGAACATTTACTTACAAGAGTAGTAGTATACTCTCTCCATAGTATCTCGAAGTCTCCAGTAATGCGAGAAAGAGATGGTAAGGGGGGAGGGAGGGGGTTAGCGTTAAAGTATGGCGTAGTTTATACGGAACGGAATGGTTGCGCGAAACGAAACGGAATCTAATCTGATGGAGCTCGGGGTCCACCTAATGGGCAAGCCGTGTCCGCGAGGACACGCACCTCTTCGTCCGCCTCGTGCGAAGACTCCTGGCGGACCTCGTGTCCCGTCGGAAAGCCAAAGTCGTGTAGCCTGGTATCTCGGAGCGGTCGCGGTCCCCGGCTTGACGACGATATCGTGTGCCCCGGCCGATGCTTTGCCCGGTTTTACGTGTGTGATGATGCGCAGCAATACCGAGGAGCAGCCGAGAACCGCGATCGAGAGTCGCGTGTAAACGCGTTCTTTCCGCAAGATCGCCGATTCTTCCCAACCGACTCAGTCTCTGGCCGCGATCGGCATCGATTCGCGCACGAACTCAAACTTGACGAGAGATCGCGAAAAATATCATTCGTATCCTCCAAACCGAATTCAGCACAGAAAAAAAAATAATTGAAAATTCCGATTCCGAAAAAAAATCAACCAATTACGGAACAGTGTTTAGAGTTTACGATTCATCGTTCTCCGGAGATTGCGCCGGGTAAAATATCGTCAAATAACCGCGAATTTTTGGTACGAGATAAATTATTGCATGAGTACAGTGTCGTCGTCGTTCCCCTGGTCGGAGACCCCGTACGACCCGAGCAAGCGGCGCGGTTGAGTGCAAAGCGGAAGAGCAAAAGGAAATCGGTACGTGTACCGTAGGACAGTCGCCGATAAGCGAAGTACCGGAGAGCAAACATCAGTGCGATAAGATTGTAAGGACGTGCGCCTGTGGAGAGAGGCAAAGCCACATGGTTACTCTTCTCGTGTGTATGCTTAGTCCGTGGCTTCGTCGCGAATGACCTCTCGACTTCGGTAACACGTAAGAATGACGATAACTTAAGTTCCTCTTACGAGATTTGCAATAACCATTTCGCGACGCACGCGATATACAAACGGATAAATATTTTTTTATGTGCCAAAAAAAAAACTCACCGTTCCGAGTATCGACGAGATTTCTTTCCGCCCGCAGCGATTCTTCGATAATAACGCGTCCAGACTGCAACAGAGATAGAAAAAAAAAATCATTCGATAAGTACGAATTACCTTCGAGGAATATCCGAAATGGTAATTTTTGTATCATTTTTTGCTACGCTCGAGCGACACTCGGCCGGTAGTTGGAGGAGGATGAACTGCGTAATAAAGTCGCGTCTCGTTACCCGTAGGACGTCTCGTTACCTCGGGCGCGCGGGTATGCCGCGGGTAACCCGGTTGCCAGATGGAGAGGGGTAGGTGCTAGCCGACGAGAAGCCCCTTGCAATTATATCGCAACCGAGTTGCATAATTGCACCGTGGCACCTCGTTCGCAGAGCGCGCGGTTAAAAAAGTAAATCGTCCGTCGCGCGGGGGCCCTACACCCGGGGAAAGAGAATCCATTCGCATATCCTCGCTCCGTCCTTTCCCCTCGTCGTCGCGCTCGCGATTCGACGAGGCAGCATCGTATAATATTGCTTTATTAAACAAAATGGCATAATGCCACGGTGTGTGACAAATTGGGATCAACGCACGCAAAGTACGTTGTACGGAAGGCTCACGCACGTGGAAACTCTCGGTGCTCGCGACTCTGGTGTTCTCTAATATATAAACGCGAAGGATTCTCTTCATCGTCGTGTGTATATCAGGCAATGCTTTATACTCTATGAAGTATTCAACGGGTGTACTGTAAAGTGAAACACGGGTACGTTCGAGCTTTACTAACACAAACGCAATGGTATGTGTGCATTGCGTAGCTGTTGCGAGAAGCGGGGCGAAGGCGCGCATGGAAAATTCATGAATATTCATGAAAACGGACGAACCAGCGAGCAAGTCGGTGAGACCCGTTTCGCGTGTACTACCGCGAGAGCTGCGGCAAACGCACAACTCACGACATAAGACACCGTTCACACGTATTGTGACAATGAGAGAATGTCGCGAGGATGATCGTCAAACTCGAAGTAACTTTTTTATTTCTAAAATTTATACGATGGTATGAAAATAAAAGTAGTAAAAATCTCGGGAATGGCAAGATTGTAAATCAGTTACTGTCTTGAAGTATCTTCTTACATCAAAATTATTCCATTTTATTATTATTACGCATTATCTTTGATCTTTTTTTGTTTGAATTGGACCAAAAAATCTTATATTGTTGAATTGTCATAATTCATTATAAAAAATGTATTGTGAGTAACGAATTTTTAAATCTTTACTTTAATTGCCACTTGAAGAAGCGGTTTTATACGAGACGCACCGGCACAGGAGCGATAGTAAAGATCGGTAATAAATTATGTAAATTAAGAACTGATTCAATTACGTTTTACAACACAATCAAAACCTCGAAGTGCCTCAACGCACCGTTGATGTATTCGACCACAAATTTAATCCTTGTTGCTGCATAAAACTCGGGAAATCCTGTACCGTCGAAGCACATGCATTTCCAGATAATAGTAAAAGTATATTATAGACGTTACATATAAAAACGTTCGGTATGATTTCCGTTGCGATTGCCGATCGTATGCATAGAAGGCGACATTAGAAAGGCGAGGCGATCGCGGACGCAAGTTGCCTCGGCGACAGGCCTCTCTCAACCATCGAGTTTATCGTTTTTAAGGATGCAATGTGACGTGCCTTGGTAATTGAACGATCTCTCGAGGAGACCCGCGCGCGCACGCGGTCGCACACGACTTCTCGCGACGACGAATAACGACGAGATGTGGGTTTCTCGCCCCGACTTTGTTGCACCGAGCGCTGCGGCAAATGGCGAAAGGTTTTTCAGAGTACCGATCTTTTACTTGCCTCTAAGTAGTGACAACGCGTGGGAACGTTTTAGTCAGACGCAGAGCGAGTTCAACGGAGAAACTGTACGGTGGACGATGATTGGACACGTAGATTTCATTTATATTTCTATTAATTTATGTACAACGAATTAAGATTATTCGAGATTTGTTTTCAACGTGAAAGGATACCGATATCATTGTCATAATGTAAAGTTCACCGTCGTTGTTGTCGATGTTCGAGAACGATTTTTCATTGTTATTTATTATAATTTTTTTTTATCGCATACTGAGATCGCGATTGGGGGCGATAGAAGTGCAAAGCTTCGAGTGTGAACCGAGCCTTATAACAAGCGTATGCAGTACTCCAGCAAAGAGTTGAAATATAATGTCCGGGTAATGAATCGCAACATTCAATTACGCATTAATAACAAGGCGGTGGACGCGCGACGGGGCCCTGATTAACTCTCTGTGCCGACCGCGGTTAAGCCCGACAATGTGTGAGAGTCCACCAGCACCGAGAAACCTCTTGGATACGCGTGCATACGCGGGGTTTTATAACAAACAAACTGACGCTTACAGCTAACGACGAGAGACGGGCTCCATTAATATGCCGCTGCTATATAGCCGGCAACTTTATTGCCCGCGAGATTTCGTTGGAGTTTGTATTATGCATGAGGCCCGACACGACTATGTTCTATGCGTGTATTATCCATATTGCGAGGCAATGTAATTTGCTGCGAATGATAAATCATTGATAGCACTCGTGTCACCAGCTTATGCAACTCGTTTGAACTCCGCAGATTTATTTTTCATAAAATGAGGAAAGAAACTTATTAATTTCTTGCCGCAAGCCTACAATGCTGCGAGGTCGGATTCGTCAGTTCACAGATATCCACACAATACTTTGCGAAATTCTTGAAAAAAATTGTATGGAAGACACGGTTTTAAAAATCGCCGGAAAAATAATATTAAAGGAAAGTGAAATTCTTCCGCACGTTGTTATATTCGGACTTAGGATTTTTTTTAGATGATCAGAACACCGATACAAACCATCGGTCACAAGGAATCTGATAACATTTTTTTCTACCTATAATAAAAAATACAACACGCTTCGTACCTGAAAATGCGGTACACCTCCCTTAACATCCTAAAGTTGAAAGTGACTCGCGAACAATCGAAAACTATGTTGATGGAAAAATGATTAATTTAATTGAATGTTCTTACAAAAGTTTTACCGATGAAAAGAAAACATGCTGTCATGATGATTGAATTTATGAAAGGCCCGCTGGAGGAATGCAAACATAGTAAAAACTGACGAAATTCGCTAATCCGGAAATTACACGTCTCCGCCAGAAACGATTTTGTGCCATTACAAGACTTGGGCTTTACAACCCTTTCCAAAACGATATTTTCACACGAGATCTTCCCCTCATCGCCGACGCGTTACCACCCTGTGTTTGACTTCACGCTAACCGGGGGCCTCTCGCAAATTTGAATAATTTCTAAACGTTTTCTCTCTCCCATTCTATCGCACTTGCCTCACTTCGGTTGGTTCTTCGAGCGAAGCTCACCGCCACACATCGACTCTTCGAAGAAGCTGCGGCACGTTCGCCGGAGGCGACGAGCAGCATCCCGATCCCCGATGCTCGCTGCGCATACAACCCAATAGGGTACTATATATACCGGATATCGGCGAGCGTAATGCGCGAATTATACGGCGTAATTCAGCGATCGAGCGTCATCGAGAAGACGAGGCGATGGAATAGAGAGACAGGGGCGCGGGAAACGACGCGCGCGCGCGCGCGGGATCTGACGATCAAGTATAAGAAGAAGAAATAAGAAAGAAGATGCAGAAGCGAGCGTCGGCTGTCAGGGGGCCCCGGGCCACGAATCAGCCTTATCTCACGCCCTAATGAGACGTCTTCGACTCTCTTTATTATTTGTCGGGATCCCCGGGCGTCGGTACAGTTGATCTCAGCTCGTCGATCCTCGTCGATC
The DNA here is from genome assembly GCA_934046635.1 of Buathra laborator. NCBI lineage: Eukaryota > Metazoa > Arthropoda > Insecta > Hymenoptera > Ichneumonidae > Buathra > Buathra laborator. The sequence continues at coordinate 19,895,241 of OW203892.1, forward strand.
GACGGGGCTGTACGTGTTTCACTTCGGAACACCGTGAATAAACCGAACAACGACGATCACGACGAAACAATCAACGACGAAATGGTCCCCAGTGATAGGAAAATTGATGTAATTTCACAAATGAATTTTCCATGAGTCTTTGTATCGTAATAAATTATTCCGTCAATCGACGGTACCGTGGGTAATAACACGGTCTTCATTATTATCTTCCTTCAATTTTTTTTCTTCGTCATCTTACTTTTGTATTTTTGTTTTTTTCTTCGTTCCTATTTCTACATCCGTTTGTTCGGCACGGCGTGTAAGACAGAGCATGGGTAAGTTACTCGTGAATTCCTGCAGGCCAGACAATGTAATAAAGACGTCCGCGGGCATAAATCAGACGCGGCTCGCCAACAGTTCAAGCGGCAATAGCCGCGATGCATACACACGCACACACACACACCAGTTTTGCTTATACACCGAGATGCATCGCGATGCAACAACAATTCCCCGCTTTGCATAAACAAATATGACACTTCCTCTATCCTTTTGCACTGTAAGGGCTTTTGCATCGGCGTCTTTATACTGGTAAACGGACATTGCTTTCGCCCACATTTGTCTTCCAAGAGCTTGAGATACCGCAGTAGAGTAATACTTATACACCCGCGTACCGGGATCTTTCCTTCGATCTTCTTCTCATTCTTCGTCGTCCTTTTCGCATTATTCTGTTCTTATTTCTCAAAATTTTATCTCAGAGACGAATCATAGTATACTTTCGTTACTTACTTCATTTTTCGAGATTCTGAAAACTTGAAGAAAAAAAAAATGTTGCTTTTTTTTTTTTATGTAAAATGTAATACAAACTGCTGATCGACAATTTTCATCTCGATTATGAAAAATACCAAATTAAACGTATTAAAAAATACTATAATATTCATTGATCCGTCTTTATTGATAAGTAATTATTTGACATTTTTGTTATATGAATAAATAGCTAAGCCTCCGATAAACTTTTCAGCATCAATGTACTTTTATCGCTATACACACGATTCGGCAGAGATTGAACGATCGTTCGAAGAATCACAAAGTGTGAGAGGTTCGAGTACCAAAGTAGTCGATGATTAATTCGTCGTACCGAAATTTATAATCTTCCCCAAAGGCGAATGATATCGTGCTGGCGGATGATCCTTCATATTCACCGCGGTCAAACCTTTGGCATTAATATCGGGAGCGGCGGGTGCGCTCGAGAGTTGCTTGGATCCCACGGGCGGGCCCCGAGACCCCACGTTGAGCAGGGCCCATGATTAAACGACCATTATACTACACTCTTCTTCTTCTTCCTCCCCGTTTCTTCTTCTCTTTTATTCCCATCATCGACGAACGATGAAGAATAAACCAAAGTCATTTACGACACACACATACGTACACACAATCCGCGAATCTCGTACTCGCAAATGCAGCTATAACCACTGAATATATCTATAACCCCTTCGTGTTTAAACTCCTTAAATCGCTGAAGATTCTTATAGATTTATCCTTTATATATATTTACCTATAAATTGTTTTTTTTTTCTCGCATACTTCGCACCTGGCCGCTATACGATGATAATGTCTTGCAAATACTTTGTACATTGCACTTGTGCGAAAGAAAAAGAATAATAATTGCGTCCCGATCCTCGATGCTGGGCGCTCGCGCGAGTTCGAAAGCCATACGCGAGATATACGAAGGGAAGAGGAGCGCGAGAAAGAACGATATGAGGAGAGAATAAAAAGCGAGACAGAGTGAGAAAGATACTCGTAAATCGGCGTCGGCCACTTTGCTGCGGTGTGAATTCAGTCTTGCAATTACGATCTCGTCTTGGTACGTGCGCATATGCGTTTCTTAGCCACGCTCGTCGGTCTCTTGTGTTATACGTTGTGTATTCTCTGTATACTCAGTTCGCCCGGTAGCCCCTCGGTGTGTATATATATGTATATATAGCATATATATATATTATATGCTAGCGGCATGTTACCTCTTCTTATATACTCTCTTGCCTCGATGATGCGAACCCCCCTAAGCCTTATGGGATATACCGCGAGAGCGTAACTGCACGCACGACGCGGAATTCAGAAGACAGGATTCCTATATGCTCGACGATTTACTCTTCGAACGCTGGTGCAGCAGAAGTGCTGCAAATCTCTCGAGAAAATTGTAAACGGGAAATGAATGTTGTATCGCAGCACCATTAATCCGATACCGAATGGCTGAATTTAGAAATCGCTTTAACATCTATTTTAACGTGCCGATTAGGTTAAAAAAAAATTGTTTTGCCGCAATGAAAGAATGCGGTTTTTGCTAATTGTCAATTAATCGGATTCCAATAACTGTACGGCCATTCCTTACCGTGTATTGCGTACGTTTTTCATCGGTTTTTAATGGATAAAAAAAAATATGAAATTCCGTGATGTACCGTATTTTACCCGCAAACGCCGCCATTTCCCGGATACTCCATTAGAATGTAAAGATTTCGATGCTTAAAAATACCGAAAAATGTAGCTTTTCGCAAAAATAATGAAAATTAATTTTTTTGTCGGCAATCGTTTCTTAAACCCATGTGTTCGATGAATTTTTTTTGCTGATCAGGGATCTGAAAATTATTCTACTTATAGCTTGGAATCCAACACTGATAACCGACTCTGCTTTTTCGTAGATTAAAAAGTCATTAAACTTGACGAACCTTAGTAAAAAAATCTGATAGCGAGCATATGCGTGAGCGACGATTCAAGAGTGCGTGAAAACACGCCCGAGGGCTTGACGTAGAAAATTGGTGTCTGGCGCGAGCCAGAGATCGGTTCCGTTTCAACACACTTTTACACACAAACACGGGCGCACAGATTAACCGCATATCTCGAAGAACCACACGCCGCGAGTACGATTGCTGCACGATATACCTACTTAAAGCTCGGAAGCGCGCGTGCTTATCCTGTCGGCGTGTTTGTCGCTCTAGTACTATATTATATAGTATTGTATACATAGACGTTCTCTCAACGTAAACTCACCCGTGAGGCATCATTACCCGAGGATCGAGTGCAGCCGCGGAGAGTTCGAGTAATATGCGTGCGTGCATCGGACGAGAGAGGTGCGCGCGGAACTCTGCCTCGTTCTCAAACGTATACACGCGTGGCTGCACGAAAAACACACACACGCGCGGAATCACGACTTCTCATACATACATCCGACAATCATGCATACCATACCATAAAACTATAAAATAACATTCGTCTATATACGTGGCATCGTGTGCATGGCAATTCCATAAATACTATAGAACGTGTCAGTAGACTAGTTTCCTGCATGTAAAGTGCTCTATCTTCAAACATTCGTGGAGCCGCTCGCACACAGAGTCAAGCCGAAGGATAATACACGCGTTGCGTGCGTCGCGGAAGTCTCTGCTTACTTAGAGCTGCCCGCAGCTTTGATATTCTCCTTACAGCCATAACATGTCAGTACGTACTTCGCAGTACCGCACGCTATATTACCAACGTGTATTAATGTATTCCTATATGCTTAATACATGCGCAACGCTCTGTGTACGTTTATTAGGCACTGGGCAACAACTATACGATATCATTGGGTATAAGTGTTCGCGATCGTTGCAGTGTGTATTGGGTGCGAGAGGACTCTATAGGCTTCGCTTGCGAGCGGTTGAACTGGGTCGGCCGATGTCCTCAGGATCGCTGAACGGCTCGCTCACAGACCAGAGAGAAAGTGTTCTCCGTTAGACCAAGTTATGCTCATGTAAAACGAGTGAAGAGTCTCTATGCACCTACTCCCAAGTTTCAAGTCTCCCACACTATTTTATATTCGGTTTCAAAGTGATATCGGGCTTATTGCTGCCTGACTTGTGACTCGATGTTGGAAGCAATAACATAGCGCGAACGAGCGTCCCGGGTGTCTATGTGGTCGATGCTTTGAGACTGAGAAACAGCGTTCGATGACCGAGTGAACGCCTACCCAGAGATACTTTACAGCGTCTTATAGCAACGTTGCGGGTGGTCGGATTTTCTTTCGTCTATCTATAGTGATATTGTTGGAGAATCATACCAAAGCCACTTCTACCGCTTCTTATTCTTCTGCAGCTTGGTTAGAGGTTAAAAGTTTTTACAATCAACGATGCAGTCGCAGATGATTCGAGAGAGGACTCGGGGGTAGGAGGGGTGGGGGGAGGTCGAAACAAGTACATGATGAAGAAGAGGACTAACGCCGTAGGACATATCGTCGCGAAAGACGTTAATTATTACCAAGTTGCAGAGACGGGCTCAGGAATTAACTCGCTGAAGAACGTGACCTATACTTTGCACGGGAGATTATTATCCCCGGGCTGAAAAAACATTCTAGCACGCTTCCACACCACCATATACCTTTAATAGACAAGAAATCGAGAAAAAGAAAAAAAAAAAAACCGGAAGAATTGAAAAATCTTGATAATTGGGAATAACATTTTTTTACGAATTTCGAATTTCGTGAGTCTAATTTCGAGCACTGGCGCAGCTTAAAAATGGTTCGGAAGTTTGTGCAATCGAAAATAGATACCATTAAGATTTGACGAATTCACGTCCGCAGCAGTTAAATTTGTGTAATCAAAGGTTTAGATAGTATGCTATGCGGCAAACTCGACGTTACCACCGTTCTTACCACCGTTTACATCTAAAAATGTTATTCCTGAATAGCCGCAATTTTTTCAGAACCCCCTTCTGTAAGTACGCGTTTGAAAGTAGTCGATGGTTTCTGGTCGTAGTAAGAGTCGAGTGTTAGTATCACGGTTAGACTTCAAAGAGACTCGAACCGCGACAAGCTCGTATAACCAGCAAGTCCCTGCTGAATACGACCTTAACCGCGACGTTCTCTCAAAGGCCCTGTGCATCGTTGAACACGATTCTCCGCTACCTAAAAAGTAGGTGAACACACACAGTGGCGTGCGCTCACTATAGGGTTGTGAGAGTTGCCCCGAGAGGGAATACATAAGCTGCGCTCCGAGTGCGCATCGGTACGACGCGAAGGGAACTTAATTGGCGCCTTACGGACATCCTTCGGTAAATTATCGTGATCCCGCAAAAGCTCCTTTTACGTTACGTAAAGCGAAAAGTACAGCCTGTTGGGTAGCTAGCAACGCGGTGCACGTTTGCAAACCATCCAACGGCGTTGACGTCGTCGATTTTAACTTGCAGCATCTCTTTGCTTCATGAAACGGGATCTGGCGCCACTTGAACGTTGTATTATCGCCATCGTAGATAGATTTTTCGATTTCAGCTCCGTTTCTATACGGTGAACTTTTCAAGTACACAGAAAAAACGTAGTTAACCGCTGCAGAGTGAGAAGAGTCAAATTTGACGACTACCACTGCAGAGACAACTACTGACTGTTACTTACTGCCATTGTACTTTGGATTGTAATAAATTGGTCTGAATATCAAAATTGATACAGAAACTCGACTGACTTTGATACGGCTACTCGTCATGAAGTTCCAATGCTTCAAATACAGACGCATGGTCTGGCCTAATAGTACCGATCCTACCTATTCAATCTAATTTCAGGATACCTCAATCAACTTTCGTTAGTAATGAACCCTTCTCCCAAGCTCAGTATATTCATTTCATCTCCATGAATATGTATTTCTAACATACGAATCAAGTTTTAGAACTGCGAGTTGCCAAGCAGCTGCTCACGTGCAACTACTGATCGACCCATCCTGTCTAATACACGATAGTTGTGCCGAAAGCCTCCAGCATTCCCCTTTACAATTGGTTACTGGCACTTTGACAGTCTGGTGTAACCTTTGCCGAGTCGATTGGGGCCGCGACTGGATTGTACGTATGGACGGTACCAAGACGCGTATTAGCGCAGAACTATCATCACACGTGTACCATGTAACTGATGGCTTTGCAGTGGAGAATCATATGTGATAACGATGCAAGTGCGATAGGGACGTATAGTTAACCTGTACATACTGACAACGAGCGGACGTCTCGTTCATCGGTTCGGTTCGTGACGTGTTTCCCGAAATGCCACAGGCAGAGCAAGCGGCACTGTACTACCCATTGTAACTCTGGTACAGCATGGATTTCGTGCCTCGGGCATTCTGACGTCGGGTAGGTGTACCTTTACCTATACGGTTCAACGCTGTGGATCACTGCCTCCGTTCAAGCTTCGATGTTGCTGGACGAGAGTCCAGTCTATGATCTCTCCTATACCGGGAACGTGATGTCCCTCTCTCTCTCTGTATCGCACGACTCATACTCAACTCTGCATGGAAGTTCGTACACTCAGTGTAGCATACTGCACGCTCAGATGAATGTGGTCGTTCGTGCAGTCGTGGTAGTTGTGCCACGACTGCGTGGGTGCCTGCTGGACGCGAGGCAGGTGGATCGCTGCCCAGCGGCGCTACCACCATTTACTCACTTACACATAAACGCGTAAGTTACACACAAATTACAGGCAAAAAACATTAAAATATGCATGAAATATGCTATTACAGTTAACTTTTAGTTTTTTTTTTTTTTCGAAGACTGCAGATTTATCTCCGAGACAAGAGTAACCCAAACGGATTATTTCATCTAGAAGCATTTCTTTTTTCATTTCAGTCGCTTCTGGAAAGATTAAATATATTTTCTGAATTCTCGACATTTATTTTTCGTGCGGCAATGTATTAATTTGGAGGTCAAATTAATTGCTAAATGATCTTAAGTGACCCAAAGGTTCAGTGAAGGAATTCCGAGTACACGAATGCACTGAAATCACTAACGATTGAACGGGGAAAAAATTTTAATCTCGTAAAAAAATCGGTGATAAGAGGGTCACGTCGAACCTGACGATCATGCGCGCTCGAGGTTTGAATCTCTCTCTCTCTCTGGTCAACCCGTTCAGAGCGGAAGTCGCTAGGTGGACGATTAACGATCGCTCATCGGCGAGAGCCAACGCCGCCGTCGTTGCCACCGCCGCGAGATCCCTATTGCCAACGCGGATGTGAACCCGTAGAATTTTATATGCCGGACATAATAATGGATAGTGGAGTACAAGAGTGGCTCTCTCGCGAACGAGGCCCAGGCGAGCGTTTCAACCGAACGTTTGTTTGTGTACGGTAAGGGAGCTTGGGTTGGAAGCATGTGCGGTGATTGCCGTAACCATCGGGCACGCCTGCCTCCTCTCCTGAGTTGCACACACAGCTTTGCTGTTCTCTCTCCTCATGCCTGCCTTTGCCCTGTTCTCTCTTGCTGTTGCTGCTGCTGCTGCGAGATGAAAGAGAAGAAAAGGAGGTGGACTCTTCCTTCTTGCTTAATCCTTTCTCTCTTCTTCGTCAATTCGTAACCCTCGCTTTATCCTTTCCTCGTTGAGGCGAGAGAGCCCTGCCTATCGTCTATATCTTTCGTCCACAGCAAATGCACCGAATGCCCGCTGCACTTTGCCGTTTCTCGTCGGTTGCATGGCATTGCGCTCTTCAATGCACTGGTAGTTGCCGCTGCTGCTGCGCCTCTATCACCTATCTTTACGTACGTAGAATTTGCAGGCGTGTGGACAGTGGTTCTCTCTGCTCACTCCGCCTACCGCATAACCCTCTCTCAATACTCGTTAAGTATTCCGCCGGAGGTTCAATGCGATTAGTGAATTATAATTGGCTCTATCGATCATCGTAGTATATAACCCCCGTGTTCTTGACTCTCTTTATCCAATCGTCTCTCTCGGCCACTGCCCGATCCTTCTCTCTGTGAGAACCGGAAAAGGATGAAGATATAGACGACGCACACGAGTCGAAAGGCTGATTGGTATATAGCCCCGATGCGCATAGCGCGAACAACGAACCTCGAGGCTCGCGCGCCTCATCGTTTCTTTCAATCCGAGAAGAAATAATCGAGATCGTTCAATATACACAGAGAGCGGCCAATGCTTGTTATTCATATTTTATTGAACAGGTGGATTTTAATGATTATTATATTTAAAATAGCGTGGTGTACCGATCAATCTGTCGTTTAATTCGCGATCGAGAAGAGGGAGAGGTCAAACGCGGTATGTATGCGGAACGACGAAAAATTTATATTCTCCAGTCACGTATGGCTTAAACGTGGCGGCGGGAGGATGAAATCACAACGCGGATAATCCCCTCGATGAGGATTCACCAACACTTTGGTTCGTATAAACGCGTGGTAATTAGGTACATCGGTGTATGAACGAACGCTGTGAGCCCGAGATATATACGGGCGTTTGGCCTGTATGATGTATTCAACGGAGGGATATATACCTGAGGTGAATGATGGACCGGCGGTGAATCGTAGTTACACCGGACCGATAGCGTGTAATCGATGTAACGTATCTGGTATACGTACGCGTACGTGGTACGAGAGGGAGAAATAACGTCCACGTACTGCTAACACCACGGTACGGGGAAATACAGCTTGAAGAGACGAACGTGTCTAATATCGATAGGAGAAAATTGGAAAAATTTTCGCTTGGTTTTTTTTTCTTTTCTTTTACTTCTTTTTACAGTTTTTTTTCTTTATCTCGGGATATGCGAAGGGAAGATAAGTGGTGCGTGCCATGAGGCTATCGTCGGGAAGACTTCGATCGCCTCTATCGACATGCAAATCGTTCGACCAGGGCATAGGGTTCATACGAGACGCGCGAGAGGGTTACAGAGAAAGAAGCCAACGGTAAGACTCGATCCTGTCGTTATCTCCTCGAAGAGGCTTCGATAATTTGTTTTTGGCGGGATAACAGTTAAATATATAGTGAATGATTATATTAAGTTGGAGCTTTAAGTATTATTTACTGAAGACTATGCGAATACGAAATAATTTTACGTGGAAAAACACGTATCGACGAGTGATACTTCACTTTATTATCGTAATGGTCGATAGGAAAATATTTCTTATTATTTATGCTTGATTGCTGCAGTAAAAAGAAACTGTACGCAAGAGAGGAAATTCCAGTATCTATAAAGGTCGAGGATACGCAACGGGGGATCAAAACGGTAATACCGGGCTGATTTTTTTTTTTCGAGCGGTATTTCTCGCTTCTCATAGAACCAATTTTACAGTACTTCCGAATGGTTAAGTAAAATAAAAAGAAAAAAAATCTTTAAGCATAAATCGAGAAACACAGCACCCGATATCTTATCTAATCCTTGGTAGCGCAACAAGCTTAACCCGTGCGTACAGGCATGTCGATCACGTTCGGCACAATCATCGTTATTGATCATCGACCGACTTAGTTTTCACAGTCAAACAGCACATTCAACTCGGGACATAGCTAATTGCCGAGGAAAGATCCAGCGGTATAGATCCCCGGGGAGAAAAAAAAACATTCCGCGGATTTCTCTGGAACGTTTATTGCTCAAGATTTGTTACATTCAAACCGCTACTATATCACGCAATGGTCGAGAGTTGTCATCGAATGAATTTAATTCTGCGAGAACCGTAGCCTCTCGCTTGCCTTATTAAGTGAATCCTTTTCTGGAACACTTTGAATCGAAAGCCACTTCGCAGCCTATATAGGTAGAGGTATATAGTCATACGTAAAAGTCAGTAAGTATTAGAGAAAAGGTTGAATAGTTACTCGATTAGTTTCGCTTCCTATTTCCATCATCATCATCGTCTATCGCGAAACTTTGTCGTAATACTATAATGTACAATGAAAACGCCATTATCTCCTCGTTATATAAAGCGTGAAACACGGGGCGTTAGATCTCATATGGGGGCCCCTTCGGGATCGGTGTGGATCATCGCCTGATAGTTCACGATCCTGGAAGTGCCGCTGATGTAGCGACGCTCGGTATCGTTATAGACGCGATCTCGCGAATCGGTGCGATGTTGTTCGCCACAGCGAGATGCTGAGAGGTGAGGTCGTCGTCTTCTTCGGATGAGCTCGGCGTGTCGGCGTCGCCCTCCCCCCTCCCCCCACTCTCCCCCTTTAACCGTTGGATCAAAAAGTGCAAGGTGCCGCGGCGCAGGGGGCCAACTGGTCCACGGTGTTTCAAGGGCAGAGAACGGTCCCCCTGCGCTTGTGGCTGTTGCACTCACGTGCGCCGCATGTCGGGATCGGGCCCTGGCGTGCTTCTCTCATCTTCCTTCTTCTCACATTCTATATATGCGCTTTTATATATACCACATAACACGTATACTATAACGTACGCCGCAATCGCTCGGTTTTTCCATCAAAGTCACGAGAGAGGAGAGCAACGCTTCTGCCGGCAGAGAAGATCAGCCACTTAGTATTCCCACTGCGGATGTAACGCCGTAACGGCTAAACATCAGGGTTCAACCAGGCAGCTCTACTCTCCGACGCGTGAACTCACTCGAAGACCCCGTGACAAAAATGGCCACGACGAACGCGCGAGAAAAGAAAGATCGTTGGACGATGAACTCGAATTAAGGTGGTTGAAAAGTTCTTGAAGTCTTGCATGCAGTTGACAAATAAAATGTTTATTATAGTAGAAAAAAAAATCACCCTCGACGCTTTTTACCACAACATATTTTTTAACGCATCAAAGGATAAAAAATAAAAAAATTTAATGATTGATGAAAAGATAGGAAAAAAAAAGGAGAAAGTTCTTGAAGATTTTCAACACCCTGAAAATATGACACAAAGTACGTGATGATTCGTTGAGTTGCTTAAAAGTTTCATCGTGTAAACGAGGTGGTTACACGCTGCTGCACTCGATGCGCTTAAATCGATCTTTTGTGTTGAATTAATAAAAAATAAAAAAATAGTTAATTGAGATAATCTTTCAATCATGCAAACACTTGGCGCGTTGACTTGCTAATCGCGTATCGCTTTGTGCGTGAAAAAAAAAATCGTAAGAGAACCCGTAGCACATTTAAATTTTCAAGATGAGGCGAGTTCGTGCAGTGGCTGATTTGTCGAGATGATTCATTACGCAAATTGATTTTTAAGGATCCGAAGATTGGGAATATTAGCCCCATGAGTTATGTACATCGGTGTTGCTCTTCAATATTATTCTGACTGCGTAGAGGCATCAATTTTCATATAAGCCTAAAGTGTATCGGTATCGCGTGGTGGAATCGCGGGTACGCAGCATCTTCCTTCTTCGCGCCGCGCGGCTCTCGATCCGCAACACAGCCCGGGCGTTCGTGCCGGTTAATTCGTCGCCCGGAGCGTCTCGCCCGTTTGCTCTCGCCGTGTATAAAATCGGACCGCCGGCCGCGTGCGTCGAAGCTCGCGTAAAGACGCGACAGCGAGATGCAATCTCTTGGCTCACGAGCGAGAGGGCTTCTCGATAGATTATTAATTTACACGTCGAGAGTATCGCCGGCGTGGAGGGTACTTGACGAAGACGAAACGGCGCGAGAAGATGCGTGAGGTAGAAGAGAGTAAATAGTAAAAAAAAAATCAACAACAAACCAACAAGTACAAAGCGAGAAGAAGAAGAGGATGAAGAGAAGGCGAACGAAGCTCGGAGAAGAGAGAAAAGTCGAGAGAGAGTCTCTTGCCGCACCTGTCCCAAACCCGTCCACGCACTCTCGTCATTTCTCTCCCTCGTATAACCAACGCACGAACGTCCATAGAGAGGCAGTGCACGGCGCTTCCCTTGATTATCTTGCATTATGCAAAATGAGTTTTTATCGTTTGACCGGGTAATAAACGGTTGTCGGCAACGGTTGACATAATGCAAGGGCTATTACTCGAGGTACGGGGAATTGAGCCTTTTTAGTTTGACGAGGCGCGACGTCGGAACACGAGAGCCTCAGCGAACGAATGAGTTTTAGTCTTCCTTCGTCGCGGGCTTCTCTTCGAACGGCTCGAAGGGGATTTCCCGATGCGAATAAACGCGTATATACATAGAAGCGACTTGAATGTAATCCTTGAGGCTTTCAAAGACTCCTCGAGGACTTTGAGTCTATTGCTTGAGGCACCGCGTGCACAGCTTTATCGGAACTTCTGTCGTGTTACCTGTCGCCACATGTGACACAACTCTCTCCCTCGACGAAATCCGCGAATGCATGCATATACATATACATATACACACTATATATGGAAGAGAAGTAGTGGTTGGACGAGAAATCAATCGGCAAAGTCGAACTAACCGATAACGAGGCAATTAAATCCTCGTGGCAGCGTGCGATCGAATCTTTGTATAAGAGCGGGCAAACTCTGTCGGCGATCTCGCTGTGATCGCGGGCGCTAAGAGATCAACGAGAAAGACGCATTGTTCTCCGGCGACGACACGGCGACGAGTGACTGAAAGGTCTTTCGCGAGATTGTTCGATCGCGAGAGACAACACAATAATCAGCAGTCAGGACTCGCCGATTGTTCGGATACCATTTCGCAAAGAATTTTATAATCGACAAGGCCGGCAAAGATTGATACGTTTGAACTTTGAACCCCGCAAAGTCTATAATTAGATGAAATATACACGCTCACCGGAACTTCTCAAAGCAAATCAGAATCGTATTTTTCGTTTACAGCTGATCTTGAAATATTAGCTGTTTAACTGAGTGGAAGAATAAAATTTCTCAATGAATTGCAATTCTTAACTATCTCTATAAAGAATTTGGTTTTTTTTTATATCGACCACATTGATTTCTTGGACATTTCTTAAAACTAATTTTTTTTTTTCTTTATAATAAATAGTCTATATTTCTACGATTTATTTTTTTTCGAAGTCGTGACAAATTCAAGACACGAAATAATTTATTTCCCCACGAGAAGGTTGAAATATTAATCAAAATTTGATCGTGCAGATCGTAAAATTGAAAATTCAGGATTCAGCATACTTTTTGTCGATTAATTTTACATTCACCTTCTCTCAACTTCACGCTGTGAGTGCACCGTCTTCTCTATGTAGGTCGTAAGATACATCAGTGAAAGAAGCTGACAGTATAACCGTCGTTGAATTTTTTTGCATACGCGAGTCATACGTGTAAGTCTACGATTTCTCTTACAAAGTCTTCCCTCGGCAAGAGATATCGAACACGCACCTCGCAATTCCATAAAGCATACAAGAGGCTTGCCAAGGGAAGAGACAGCGACAGAAAGAAAGAGAATAATATGTCTGGCGGGTAGAATGCAACTCGTTCGAGATTCTGTTACATGGTAGAATTTCGAGAGCGAGCGCGTTACGCGTTGTCACGTATATACCCATACACATCGCCTTCCACTTCGCGAACTCAGTGGTTCACGTCTGCAACGAGTACCATGCAGACTTCTCCCTCTGTTGTGCATCTGTTGCCGACACGCTGCTTGTACATTGTGGATTATAAGAGAAGCGTTCGCTCTCGCTACGACGAAGACAAGTCTCTCTTGCTGTTGGTGCTCTAAGAGCTATTAAAGAAAGCGCGACACACCGCATATGTCACAGCGTTCGCACGCCCCGGTCGCGGCACTCACCGCGCCTATGCTACATGTGTCTCTTTGGCTATATCCCTTTTTGCAAACCGAGATAGTGGAGTGTCGTTGTCGTCGTCGTCTTCGTCGCCAACAACGGTGGAAGCCAGTAGCTGGTTCGCTATTAGCTTGTCGGATACTCGGCACCGATACATACCACGCATTGAAACAGAACCGAATACATTATCGTCGCGCATATAAACTCGTAGACTCGGGGAACGTAAGCCCGTCACCCAAAGAGCTTGTAGAGGATAGATTCGCGAAAGAAACTCTTGTGTACATAACACGAATAAGAGACAATCTTCTCAGAGAAACTCTTGTTACGAACTGCAGAACGAGCGTTCGCGAGATGCGACGCAGTGGAAGAAGAAGCCGATGCTGTGCTCGGCCAGCCGTAGCTTTTCTTCGAGGTATATATGAGGAACGAAGATATACCATAGGCCCCTTCGGACTCTACCCGTTTAGAGTTCCGAGCTCGAGCACCTCGCGCTGACTCGTGACTCTCGTCGGTCCAAGGGACTCGCAGGTAGTCCCAGGAGCACAACACATCCGCCTTAACCCTCCTGCTGTATTTTCAGTAGCTATAATAATTCCGCTACCGCGCAGTAGGCTATGGACGAGGGCTACCAGTCACCTACAACTAATGGAGGCTTCAAGCACAGACGCTATTCGTTTTACTAGAATCTGTTAATTAAAAAAAAATGGTATTTCGACCACAGTGATCCTTCGATTGATGTGGGATTTTGCTTGAAATTTGCGTTTCTTTCGATTAACTACGACGACAATGGATGTTCTTTACCAACTCATCGATGAAACTACACTTTTAGGTACTCCAATCAGTTTTTTAAATAATGTTTTACTATATTTTGTTATTACTTGACGAAGAAGAAATGAAGAGTTAATTACGTTCCATTCACCAAATACATTAATGTTCAAGAGCATCGATTGGAAAACTATAGAATTATCAATGGCAAAAATCAAGATATATAAAATATTGATTTTTTATTATCAGAAGAGGGATAATTGTAACCTTTTTTTTTTATAAATGATTGTTTGGTTGGGCAGCTGTGAGTTATAACTTTGAATTGTTCTTATGAAACGAGAGTGCTAGTCGCGCTCGTGCTGAGAACGTAATATCGAAGAACACAACTTTCGAGGTCGGGACTCCCAAGAAAATTCATTTCACAAAAAAAAAAATCCTTTTCAAAATGTCATAGTAATATTTATGCCTAAGATATAATTTCCTCAATGACCAATACCATAAACATCGATTTCGTAAGCTTGCCGTGTGTCTATCGATACGCGGATTCACCTCAATCCCGGCACGTTACACTTTTCTCTCTACGCTTGTCGCGTTTAAAACTCCTCGTTTATATACAGCTTTATTCCTACCGTATCATGGGGTACTGTACGTGTATGTAACACCCGCTGAGCCATATAGAGGAACTCATAGGAGCGGCAACACGAGAGTCACACTCGTGACTTCGCGTTAAGCTACGAGCACAGACCTAACTACGTATCTATAACATATAGTAGCGTTCTAATACCACATACGCGTGCATAGAGAGAGCGTTATAGTATACTTATAATACTCCGTTCTCTCTTTCGCTCTTTCTCTCCGAGTACTCGCGAGCCGTGGCGACACGCACCGGCGATAATATCTTTAATTGCCGGTGCAGAGCTGCTCGCGCTCGCCCGAGCTAAGGCCACTGACTCCGTTCGCGGGAGATTTTATTATTTCGCTATACACTCGGTATAAGTACGTGTAGCCCGCGCTTGTGTCGCGAGAGCTCACGTTGCACATATGTGTACACTTTTGCTTGGGTGCAGGAGTGCAGCAACCGGCGGAAGGCCTGCAGTGGAAACGCGACGCTTTAGCCCCGTTACCGATGTTAAATGCGTCCCACGGTATCCCGAGACGCGAACTAATGTCCGCGCGTCCGTCGTATATACAGCAGCGAAGACATACAGGAGAACCAAACGTATATACCAACTCTAACATGTAACTATACGTACACCAGCATGTTGTACACAAGGTTTCTGTAGGGGGTATGGATTATGCACTGGACACGAATCAACTGCATAATCTACTCACGTGTAACTCCATTTGATCGGGGGCACGCAGTTTTAACGCGGTACAGCTACCGAACATGGTGTACGGAGCAGTGTTGAGTCACTGTTGCCTATTTATTCGGAGACGATGGAACTTTGATTTTGCAAGGTGGATTTAAGGGACATAGTATCGCTGATTTGGTGCATTTTTTTTTTTTTTTTTCGAAAGCATTTACCGAAACATGAGCGTTTTTTTAATTATTTGGTTGATGATTCATATTAGCACTCATTCCAAAATTTGCAGCTTCGAAATTGATTAATTCACGAGTACAATTCGACAAACATCTCGTTAACATTCTCAAAGAATCAATTTCATTATAATCAATTTCCAAAATACATACTTTTAGCTGAGTAGTATGTGGATGAAGATGCTTAACATTTCAACTTTCGTAATGATATTAATTAGTTGATTGTTAAATTTGTCTACATAAAGTGTAATGAGTACCGTTCGTGCGAGAAGCATTTATTATTGACAATCTCTGATGCACATGCAATAATGTAATGGCGTTTTACTACTATAAAATATATACGCCGATTGCTACCGCTGGCTTTTGAGTGCGCGATGTAAAAGCGGAGATTCCTTAGAGTCGCCTTAATGAATCCACTTTGCATTGCTGTTCATGCCGAGCGGACCTACCCGCTCTCGTCTTTTTTTTTTTTTGTTTCTTTTGGTTTTTTTCTTCGTTCGGACGTTGTTCCTTTAACCCGCGACCGCGTGCCAACGAACACACCACACGGCGTGGTAGTTTGCGCTGCAGGTGTATAACGCGGTGCGCGCCCGACGCGGCAGCCGCGACCGCAGCGACGGGGTACTTAATGAAATGTCACAGGTGTCCTACCGATTGCCAAGCTAAATGCCGTCGGCTTCCCATACCTTTAGGACCAAACTCATGCCTATAACATCTATATAGATATACGTGTTCGTGACCAGTACACGGGCGTGTGATTTCGATTTTCACGCGATCGCCGACTGCGCTATGTCACGGGAATTTTGCGAAGGCTCGTTAGATCGTTGGATAAATTATGATAATTTTCTCTTGCATTCCATGTCGATTCTAATACTTTTGAAAGTTAAATGTAAATTGATCGGTGGTCAGTCGACTTGTAATTGAATATAAATTTGTAGTGGAAAGTTGTCAGAAAAAGTATTCATTTACATGATTTTTAACAATTTACGAGTCATCAGATTTTTCAAATTCCCGACTGCCTGCAAGGGGAAAATATTAAACTTATGCGTTTCATTGAGATCCCGTGATTTTGCCCGTTATCGCTAGTCCGACATGTCGCCGAAAAAGCTTCATATGTCTTAACAAAATTTAGTACATTAGTTCTGTGAGTCATGAAGTGAAGACGATGACTCATGAATATGATACATGACCCGCCTAGAAATAGAACGTTCAAAATTCTAACCAAAGCTTTATACAGACAACCGAACAGTTAATACCATTTTTTTTTTTTGTTAACACGATTAAAAAAAAATGTAATTATTTTTTCCGGTTTACAGTTTTTGACAATGTAACCAATTATAGTTTAATGTCGATTAGTACATTTTGTAACGAAACAAAAATTATTAAAGTTCCTTTGATTTACCGCGGGCAGTATTTTTGTTTGTTTTACATTTATTTTAATTTGTGATCGATAGAGAAGCGCATAAGAATGATAGAATGGACTTGCATGCGAATGGCACCGTTATACACCTATTCCCCTCCTGACAATTATGAATTATGATGCCCATACGTATATCCTCGTCGAGTTAGATCCTCGAATCGATCGCAATTCGATATCGCGTGAGAGATACGCTCAATAAGCCCGAAGAATGCAAAACACTGCGGCTCACTTCCTCGTTTCTATATATAGTATATCTTTATACTGTGTGGCTATCTGTCACGGATCGTTAGGAACTCGCGAGATAGAGAATTATTCGACGTTCTCGATCCTCTCGCAATTCCTATCGGCGCAACTGCGTCATTTTATCAATGTGTATACCTGCAGCTGTTAATTCACAGATCGATTCGAGATTCTTCCCAATCGCTCATGTCGCAAATACATCGAAAATATCTCTAAATCACCACATATTATTTCATTTGTATGCAAAAAAAAACAATAAAAAATTGAGACTTCATACTTGTTACTCGAAAAATGTTTATTTTGGTACTAAATTATAAAAAAAAAATATTTTTTTAATCGATAAAATATTTCTGAAACTCTACTTATCACGAGAATACATACATACATATTACATACATATTTAACTTTCGTAAAAAATCATTTCCTCGAGTCGCCAATCCCTCGCAATCATTATTATTATTATTGTAATAAACGTTTGAGTCTCCAGTATCGTCTTGGTATGCGAATCTCTTTCGCGGGTGAGGCAGCCCGCGAGCCGCATATCCTCGGAAGAGACCGTACCTACTTTGTTCCCGTGGAACATCAGCAGAAGCAACGTCGTTCTCGTTCAGCGAGTCCAGCAAACTCTCTGGTTCTCTTTCCCTCTTTCTCATTCTTTCGCTGACCACATATATGTAGGCAACTCGGATCTCTCGAAAGAGAACCCGAGGGCTCTCTCTGCTGGGTCCAAGAGAAGCGGGCGCGCGCGCGCGAGAACGCGGGACTCCAAGATCCACCCACGAGGAAGCAGAGCCCCGGCAGGTGAGGTGTCACGAGGCGCGCGAGTAATATATCGTTACCGTGCAAGCAGCGTGTAGGTGGGTGTGCGAGCCGAGACTTGGTCTCTCTCCGCGTGGATAGCCAGCAAAAAGGTTCTCCTCTTTCCGTCGCCGCTATAGTATGTGTTACAGCATATCGTTCTCCCCTAAGGCCCCATGGCGCTTCTCTCTTTCTCCGTCTCTCTTTGTGCAAAGGCCCAAGAGAAAACCGGGCGCGCGCGCGCGCGCGTCTCGTAATGCATTCTTTCTTTTTCTCGCCTCTTCTCTTGCTTCTTCACTCGCGAGCTCTTTAGTTACGGCTTTTTGTTGTTGCTTGGCGTGACTCACTTTTTTTAAATTTAATTTCGAGAGCGAGATTGCCATTAACGAATATATACACCGATGGAGAATGTATGTTCATTCACCTGCTTCTACAAATTGACGACCTCGAAATGAAGAGCAGAAGCTTTCAACGAGGAATTCGCGAGATAAATGTTTTTTAAACGATTATTTTCAATTTTATTTTATCATTGATTATTATATTCTTGATTTGAACGTCGATGATAATTATTAATAAATTCGTTACAACTTTAATGATTGTTATTATCCGAAATTTCGGCGTCGTTTACAGTTTGCGTTGAAACGACGATACACGGTATAAAAAAAAATGTAACGCTTTATTATTCCCTTTCGCGAGAACGAACCGCGAAAAAGTAATTGGCGCGGTTGGACTAATTGGAGGCAAGGAGTTGTCTTGAATTTATGTGGAGACATCGAAGACAGAAGGAGAGAGAGAGCAGTTCCCCGGCGCAACATCTGCCCCGTTGGTAAACGCGACTGTCTGCCTCAACCGTAACATCGTACACCGTTCTTTGCTTTCTTCTTCTGTCCGAGGCGCACTGCCCTCGAGGAATCTACTTCTCTATCCGATTGCGAGAACGATCATACATATTAATAGGGTCTCGGGTGGTGCCCCGAGCTCTTCGCAGTACCCCCACATCTCTGGATCGCCTGCTGCTACAATACGGAGAGAGAGTTCCTAACGGAACTGATTGTGGACCGGTGTAAAAGGAAGCCACGGACTTCGAGAGAGAATACAACCGCGATATATAAGATCGTTTTAAGACCGAGAGCAGTCTTTCTCCATAATGCACGTATCGGCTCGATTGTTGATCAGCTATCAATACCCAAATCATAGTGAATTGTCTATGAAACTATATCGTCAAGAAAAATGTAGGAATCCTATCCAATTTTACATCTTTCGACTTGTAAACTGGATGAATCAATAAAAACGACAAAAATCGGTATACATATGAAGGGGAAAAAAAAATGATATTCTTTTTCGCGGATGAAAGTTTGCGTTTAGTCATGGATCGTGATTTAAAGTGCCGAACACTGTATGATTTAACCCCGTTCCCGTGAGGGCTGAACGATAGCCTCTCGGCGACGTGGAAAGTCGCGAGGAATGCGTAATTCCAAGGCCTCGAAGGCCGCGCGGCGTCGGCGTCTCGTTCGCGGAGCTCGTGGTAACTCTCAACTGAGTTATACAGACCCCGATATATTCCTTCTGGTTGTTTGATGCTCGAGAGAATCTCGAGATCCCGGAAGGAGTCAGCCTCTCCTGCGAGAAGAAAACTCTCAGGCTTCTTCGTTCGCAATTCGCTCGGGCGCGCGCGAACCACTTTGTATACTTTACTGCGCCCAATCGTGTTTCAACTTTTCAATGCGAATATATACCTCGACTCCTACACATACATTTCCTCCGACCGATAGTTTCGTATATTATCTATGAATACCGACAAATTATTGTGAATGACAAACATTAAGTGTTAGACGGAGAATTTTGCAGATTCATCGGAAAATTGCTGTGAGATCCGAAGAGATAAAGAGGAAGCAGATGGAGAATTTCTTCGATATCTTGTTTATCTCCGAGACACGCGATCCGATCAAAGTGTATTAGATGTACGATGGTGTACACGAAGCTGTCGCGAACGTCTGCGGAAAATTACTTTTCTCAAGCAATGCAAAAGCCCCCACCCCCCTCCACCCCCTCTTTTGCTACGGAGATATATACACGTTGTTGTATCTCACTCACTCCAATCGCTTTGGCTATAACATCGCGCAATTTATATGTAACCACTCGGGGCGACTTGATGTATGGGATATACGCGAGAGAGTGCGTGACCGTGCGTGACCGAGCTCCGGACTCTCGCGTGCACAGACGAGGCATCGTTTTATTTCTTTTTTTCTTTATCCTCTTCGCCTTCGCCTTCTTCATCATCATCCTATTCGTCGTCGACGATCTCTCCGAGTGAGTCGTTTCTTTCGTTCATGTTGTTAGGAAAAAAATACATGGTAACAAGATTCTGTCGTCCTCGGCGTCTTCGACCCTTCTTTGCTTATCTTCGTTTCTAATATCCAAAGTCATTTCGCTTCAATCTGCCGAGTGAATTCCATTGTCTTTTGCATCTCTTTCATGTAGTTTCTTGTGTTCAAATTTGAATTTAAAAAAAAAATCGCTCATAATTCATTAATATGTGTTTTGATTTTTCGGTATTTCGTCGTCGACTCGACTCACGTGATATCGAATCATCATCGTGGCATGCGGTCATAGAGTTTTTGCACGTTAGGGCACACGATGAAGTATCGGCGAATGACACGACTCTCGGAAGAGAAGGCCTTTTTTTTTTGCTCCCCTCAACGGAGCCCAGAAGCTCGCGTGCAGAGGGAAGAAAGAGAAATTCAACATGTGACGAATGGGCCACCTGTCATATCGCTTACGCGACGAGTAGAGGGTGCCCTGCGACCCAACGATAAATAATCGTTTCTTCGTCGGTGAAAGAGAAGATAAAAAAATAATAGGCGAAAGGTCGGATGCACGAAGCGCTGAAACTATAATGGTAGTGGTAGCGGTGCAATAGTAATTCCGCGTTGTTTCCCTATCGTAGCGTCTTTCCGTATCGCGTCTGTTGGGTTTTAACTGCGTGCTACGGCAGTATCGTGTACTTATCCACTCGACTGACCACACTTCTTTCCTCGCATATCAACGAAGTGACACTCACCGGTGAACAATGCGATGACAAGGAAATTGGTATACAGAAGAGCAAAAAAAAATAAAAGGACTGGCAAACGATTGAAGTTAAGGAAAATAAATTACACGCGATATACATGAGAACGAATGCGGATAAGGTAGTGGTTATAAGATATATAAGTTCAGATGGACCTCCCATGATCACTGAGTACTAAAAAATTTTCTGAATGTTGTGTAAAAAAATAAATCATTACAGGTTTTCCCTTAATCATAGTAAACGGGACGCAACACCAAACGTAACGATTTTTTTTTGTTCAGAAGTTATTGATCGTGAAAAAAAACTTACCAAAGTAACGTGAAGGTAATTGGGTTCATTTTTCAATGAAATTTTTTCCACAGTGATTAGGATTCTGCATATGAACCGATTGTGGACTAAATGGATTCTTTTTAGTTCGCTTATTTTTCGGACCTTCTTTTCTTTTTTTTTCATTTGCAGAACGTATTTGAATTCACATTCGAATTGCCTATAAATTACGATGTCGAGGAATTGACGCGATGTCTTATCGTAAGAAAAAAAATCATATTGAAGTGATTGATGGGTTAAAGGTTGATAAATGGTCAATGATCGAGACTCGAGGTATACAGGAAGGATAAACCCAGTGACGAATGCCCACGTACACAGACGTATCATTCTGGTAGTTCTTAGCAATCGCGGCGTTGGCTATTGCGGGTAAATAGGCACGGCAATGGTGGCACCGGCACCAGGGCAACGTGATATCCATTTCATAACACCCACAAAGAGTCACCGTGTGAACGCAATCACGGTCTGGCTATGGTTACGTAACGTCTCTCTGGGTCTAGAGAGCCGCGGCGTGAGGTCGCCTCTCGGTGCGCCATGGAATTCGCGCGAGCGCACCGAGACGACGAACGATGCTGTGTGTTAACCGTGGTACAAGTGAGGGAGAGCGAGTGACTCGGTCTCGCCACGTTTTTCCACCTATATACCATACAGATACTTCAACGACGACGCTGTCCCGCAGAGTTCTTGATTCCTGCGAGATCAGCATGCACGACGTTTTTTTTTTTTGTCAAATAAAATATTCTAACCTGACCGCCGTTGCTGAGAACCGCGGCTGAGAATTTCCTTATCGTTGTGCTCGGATCGGAGTTGACATTTCTCTCTCTCTCACCGGCTACCATGACTGAAGATTGGATGATTTTATTATTATTAGAAAATCTCCCGAGGAAGGACTCCCGTGGCGTCGAACGACTGCTAACGGAGTTCAGAAGCGAGAATACACGAAGCGAAGGTAACACTTCGCGTCCCGGTGCGATCGCGGCTGGGTATCGTCGTTCTTTGGTCGTTTGACCATAGACGGGATAACGATCGAATAATCTGCATGTGCATCCCGCTGCATGCGATAGAAGAGTAAAGCGGGTCACCTTTATTACAAAGGATGCAGAAATCATTTCAAGAAGAGTATATATATTTTTTAGAGTTTATTTTCTCACCAGCGTGAACACTAATTAAACGTCTCATCTTTCTAACTATAAGTGCGGATAAAAAAAAATGGAAAGGAAACATAGATTGAATTGAATCTCATAGATTACTGAATCCCATAAATTTTCCTTGATTACTCGATTACTTTAGTCACCGACGTAATTAAAAAAAATATATCAATGAGGTATATATTCAAATTCTTCTTCGGACGTTAATCGTGTTGCTGTTTACCTTCCGGTATAATTCTCAGACATCACCTTCTCGTATACCGCGATCTATTTTAGTCATTTTATTTTATTCCGAACGCGAGGAATTTCGCTCAGGTGCATTTTGCGCGCCTCTAACACCCGCGGATAAACGGAATAGCGGAGATCACGCGCGAAGCAAAGCAAAGGTACACACACATGGTGCTTCCTCGCTACTGTAGCGTTACAGGATCGAGGTGCCTTATATCTGGAAAAGATGCGGGGGCCAGTAGAGATTCTCTCGGCTCTCTGGAAGATGTTCGAAGAACGAAAGAAACAGAAGAAGCATACATGCTCTCGCTATGGTACCCTATGGTGCTTGTGGCTAAACACACCGTGCGTGCACCTCAACAGCGTGCGGCTACCAATTGCGGATTTAAACTCCGGTTCAGAGCGAACACAAGATCCGATCTTGGTGTGTCCGGCACCAGTTACGTTTACCAGGCGAACTATACAAAGTCCGAGCGAAAAGAGAAGGAAGGCACAGGGGCAACCGAGGTTGCGCAGATTCCACCGATGGTGTTAAACCCGCGCGCGCGGCACCTTCAGCTTTTTTTTTTTATTCGATTTTCTTTTTTCCCCACTTCTTCAAGATATCCTTCCGCTTCTTCGTGTTCTCTTTCTATTTCAATCCCCCGGCCGGTGTTCCGGTATTCCGGAGCTTCTCCGCTTCGTCGTGCCTTTTTCTTTCAATTTTTCTTTTACCTCCACCGCGATCTTACCTCACCGGCATCTTCAACTTCGTCGTCGTCCTCTTCTTCATTTTCTTCTTTGATTACGCGGGATGCATACAAGAAACCGAGCGTTATACCGAGAGTTCCTCTCCGCTGTCCTGTCAGGGTGAGAGGCCCTTTCGAACAGCTCGCACGAGCTATTCGATGCATATATGTGTTTACACACTCGGTGGCCGGATTTCGCATGGTTCACTTCGTCGACAACAACGTCGGTGTGACCAACATAAATTTGCCTCGCTAGCCTAACACGTACCATACTTTGATACCGCCGACCGCGTAACTCAATATTGGATTTGTGGATTTAACGCATGTCCGGCATTCGCGCGCGTACCTTCAACTGAACGGTCGCTCGTGTTTATATTGCCAGGTGCAGGAGAAGGAGGAGAATGGATAAAACTATTTTATTTGATTGGCAGAAATAAAAAGAATCCACAGAGCTCGTTTCAACTATGATGATTCGACTCGAAGAGGAAAAGTACAGAACGGCAAATTAAGGCGCCTACGTGCTCGCGGTTTGAATGAAAACTTCAATTATTACCAGAGAAGATAGCGAAGAAAATGTCGACAAATTGGTGTACTTCGAAAATAAATTCATCAAAAATGTTATCATTTTTGATTGTTTGATTGTTCTTTTTTTGTTTTTTTTTTCAAATAACTCTTGGAAGCTCATATATATCTAAGACAGCAAAGCATTAACTCTATTAGTCTAAGATAAAGTCATTTATTTTCAGAGAAACTAGAAAAAAAAAAAATTGACACAAAACATATTTGCAATACTGAAAAATTTTATTCGGAATTTTTTCAGATTTTTTTTGAAATACCAAAACATGTACTCGACTTCGTTTTCGAACCACCAAATACATGTACCCCTTTAACGCGCGTGGAAAGAACTCGGAACGTATCGGCCATAAATGGCTAAATTATAGCGTAAGGCTTTAAACACACAAATCGTTAGAATTCTAGGAAGCAAGAGACTCGCAAGTTTCAGCATACAGAGAAGAAAAGGATTCGTAGAATATGAATACGTTTAATGGACGATAAGATCGAGAATTGAAACGAAAAAAAAAAATCGTCAAAGAATATAATACATTATAATGGAGTCGCGAACACACGAGATCTCCAGTGAGCTTCGACGGAAGGTGAAAGCTACGTGGCACGAGGAGTTTAACACGCTCCCAAGCATTATTACAAACCGTCGGTGAGGCGCGTTTGCCTCGCGCGAAAAGACAATGGTTCTCTCGCGCCTGTCCTCGTTGGACAATAGTACTACTGGACCGAAGAATCGAGGCGAGGGAGTGAACCAACGCTAAGTTTGTTCTTATATGGATAATATCGTTATCGTACGATATTTATCGCTCGTTTCCCACTCAACAGTACTTATACTCAATGCAAAATCGTGAGGGATAAATATCACAACCAATCCCTCGTAAAATTTAACTCCTAACGTGCATTTACCTACGCGACTTTTTCTTATCTTTTTTTTCCCTACCATTCAGATGATATAATTCGCAAGATTTATTAACCTATTATAACATCGAGCAAACTAATGATTATGGAGTGCTATAATTTTCCATCGATATCTCAGTCAATCGAGTTCCGATGTTTTTTCTTAGCTTCGACACAAATATCACCTTTCCACAAATTTCGACAATTTCATCTCATTTTCAACCCTCTGCGCCTTTGAAGAAACCGAAAGTATCACACAAATGAAGAATAAATATAATTTTTCCAATCGCAAGGCTGTTTCAACCCTTTCGAAAGATAATCAGTGACTACGAATGATATTAAAAAAAATCAAAGGCTATATTGCTGAATGGTGCAGACAGATCGTCGTATCTCGTATCGCAGCTTCCGTCTGTGGACCAGTATCAGGATGAGCAAACTCTCCGCTGGCAGGTTTCGCGGGGAGGGGGAGAGAGGGTTGACAGGAGTCGCTTTGTCTACGGTTTTGGCGTCCTCGTCGCCTCGAGGAACAACAATTCTCTCTCCTCGTTTCTGTCTGGACATTGATTCATCCTCGCGTCCGTGCGAGGACTTCCACCGTCTTGCGCTGTGTTCGGTTCACAGGCGAAGAGTGTCCGTATCACGCGGACACAAGAAGGATCCGTCGAGGCATATATATCCAGAGGCCATACGCGAGAGAAAGAGATACCCGGGCCGCCGATCTCGCTGCACGACCGATCGCAATCGCTTCCAACAGCAGCGAAGGAGCACTCGGTCGTTTTGATTCCGCGCGGTGCACACGATAGTAGACGAGAAGTCTATGGTGTACACAGAGGCCACGGTGCGCGCGATCCCACGCACTCTCCTTCTCGTCGCGTCATTAATCCACCTCGTAGAAAACGTTACAGTATCTCTATAATATCCCCAACCCGTTGAGCTCAAAAGATATTAACGCAAAGGTTAAGCCAACGATTTTCACGCTTCGCCACCCGCGTGCCCCGAAGCGGGCGACACTCTCGACGATCTCTAACTATATGCGTGCGTTACCTTCTTCGCAGCCTGGCGAATCGACTTTCATCGAGAGAACACGCGAAAAAAATTTAAATAAAAATTTGTCGTGTATGCATACCCTTCACCCGGACATTCCCACGCGCACCGGCAACTGGTCATCCACTTCGCTATATTACATTTATTTTACATGCATGCATGCGAGAGACGAGGCTTTCTCAACGAGGTATAACATGCATGATCATTATCGAGCTGCAATACACTTTGTTTAATCTCTCGAGAAGTAGCGTACGATTGCTGGTTTCGTTGTATCAGCTACGCTTCTCTTCAAAAGTCCTTACGAATTTACAAGTTTCTGATTACAGTTATAGTTGATATACTTGTCTCGAAAAATGTTAAAAAAAAAAGATTTTATCAAAGGTATTTGGGGCAATTATATATATTTTTTTAACGGAGAACGCTTAACATAAAGTACAGGAGAAGATATGTAGTTCAACGACGCGCTAAGCTGTTCGTAAAAGCTAATAGCTATTCTGTTTTGCATAAATATTTCGATAAATCTTAATATTTTCATAAATTTTTACAAAGTAACGTGATATACAAGATGAAAATTTCATAATTACAACATAATTAGATGTTCTCAAGTATCGTACTAAATTTTTTTTAAAATTTTTATCTCGATCACCGGTTGCAAGTTTCAGGAATTCAATATTTCTCTTTTTTTTTTCTCCCGCCTTCTATTCCATCAATACGATTTAATTAATGCCCCGCAATCTACTTTCATCTAGGCGCTTCGTGCGAATGTAAGTGGCTGCGATTATCGAGGAATTTGCACCTACCACACGATACACCCAAACGGGAGTAACAAAGTTGAGATTTTTTAAATTCAATGCCCAAGTGATTTATTCTCGTTAATGAAAGGGTCAAACCGACCGGTCACGCCGAGCGAATGAATTAATTAACAATATATAATATTTAACGGGTTTCCCCATTGGAGTTTCTCGGTCTGCATATGCCAGAACGCTCGAAGGAGACGTTGAGACACCGAGAGCCTGAGAGAGAGAGATTGGCGCGATCTCATAGTCGCTTTGGAAAATTAATGCCCCCGAGTTTCCGCGTGTTAGGAGTGGCTTATTCTCGAACTTACACTGCAAAACGGTATGAAAATTTATCGTTGACGCCGGTGTACGTGGCAAAACTATCGTTACAAGAAACTCTCCGCGATCTCTCGGACAAACGCGAAGGATCTGTCTCTCGCAGAGTCAGAAGTCACCTTTTCCCGTTCCTCGGTCAAATATTCAAGCGTTACGCGTCGTTGCTGTTGAGCCTCTGCTGCACATGCGTTCAAAAGCATTTCGCGAAATTCCAATGTCAGCGCTTCCACGCGACCGCGAGAAGTTTCTCGGGGATTAAAAGCCCGCGACGCTTTTGCGCGTCCCGGTGACATTAAGTTTGTGTCCCGTTTCTCTCGTAGATTTATCACCGTTGGATCTTCCCGGACCACCCATCAAGCGCTCACGCGGCAAAAGATAATAACGCGCGCAACTCGCGTATGAGAATTTAATGCATGAAACACGATGCTCTAACATCGGACGTAATTAACTGAATAACGCGATTCTCGATTAATTATCATTCATTAAATCATCATTATCGTACGCTATTACAATGTTGTTGGAAAAAAACAAGAAAATAAGCAAAGCGAAGACTGATTAGTGATTAGAGAGAAAAAAAAAAATGAGCTCTAATCCTCTGAATGACTTTCGCCGATTGTGTTGTGTTATCCTGCGTAAAGCACAGTTAATACGAGATCCTTTCTTACGATATCGCCGTTGCTCGTTCACGTGCTCAACGATCGTTCCTTTACCCTCGTTTCATTCTCATTTCAATTCATCGCCACCGGTTGGTCGGCAGATATTAATTAACGACCGTGCTGCACTAGCGCATTAAATACGTTCACTCGCGATATACATCCTTGCGTATCCGAGACTTTGACCCGAGTCTATTTGCTGCCAATGCACCTACTACAATGTTGCTTCCGTCTGTTTCCATCTGAGAGAACTTGAAGCCGTGTAAAGTGTTTCCCTCCTTCCCAGCTGTGCTCGGTTAGCAATAAAAACGGTGATTAATGGGGGCGTATTATGCTTTTTTTTTTCAAGGATGTTGACTATTTGAGATCGAAACAAAATTCTCAACAGAAGCAAAATTAATATTTTCTTCATCTGAGATTTTTCATTTCCGCGTAAATGATCAGCGTTTACGTAAAAAAAAAAAAAAAAAAACGGGTGCATCACTTTTTTTTTACCAACTGATCGTCTCGAAACTCTTGCTGAGCCACGCGCCGAAGAAAGAAAGCACAAGAAAAAGAAGAGGGACTCTTAACACAGAGTATCATTCTTGTTTCATCCAAAAGGATTTGAATCTCCGGTTGGAACCCAAGTCGCCAAATGGATTTCTGAAATGTGAAACCCCCTCGCGGTATTGTGGCAAGAGAATTGCAATAGGTATACATTCACGTAGGTATAAAGCACATACGAGGTCTACTATATCCCGGTGAACGTGGGTCGCGAGAGGTCGTACGCAAAGTGGAAGGATACTACTGCCACACGTATAGTTTGCATGTGTATCTACGCGAGACGAAGAAATCTTTTTCTCTCGGAAAAGTTGAAATGGCAAAGAGAGGAGAATAGGAGTCCACTTAGGACCGGGCGCGGTGCTTGGGCTCGTATCGTGACTCTCTTCGGTTACGTCGTATGCGAAGCTCCTTATCACGCTGAGCTACGTGAATGTCCTGGGCGTGGGTGTGGCGAATGGTGTGCGCCCGAAGAAGAGAACGACGATGTGGACGACGCATCGGTCTCGTACGTGAAACATCGCCGTACCGACTCTATAAGAGCGGAGGCCGAGTTTACCGTAAGAAGAGCTCTCGCGTTACACCATCACGTATCACCATACGCTTACTGCATCGTTCTTCCACCGGTGATAAACAATATTTATAAGAGAATTTTATTTGTTTGCACAGTAAGGAATGTTTATGGGGCAATCCCCGACATGGACGGACGACGCGATTTATCAATCAACTTAATAACCTGAGACAAGTTATTCATCGAGCGTCAGAGATACAGATGTTAGACGGAAGAAGAAAAAAAAAAATCAATCCGAGTTGGAAACGAAAGCGTTTATTTTATCGATCGTTAAGTCACGAATCGAGCCGTGACTGGACAATGCAGGCATAAATTTGTCACTTAACGATTGATAAAATTATCAATTTTCGATAACAACGGAAACGACGAATATGTATGATTTTCTCTCTATGTCTGCATAGAAAAAATTACACAATGGTAATGATAATAATAACAATTATTATTAACAATAAATTGTTTTTATCTTTTTCGAAATGTACTCAGCGGTGATATTTTAGCATGAAATTACGTCGGAATTCAAGAATTAATTATATATTGCGAATAAAAGGGTATTTTCATAATAAATATATGAATCTTGTTGGTAATTTTTATTTGGCAATATGTATATCGTAAATTTTGCGTATAATCCGTGTCAAGCTTCCTTATAGTAAGATCGTGACTGCTTGGCGACTACTCCCGTATAAGTATATGTCTCGCTTGAGGAATACGGTTAGATGGCCCGAGAGTGTCACCTGCAGGTGCAACCAGCTGCCGCTAGTGCTGCTGCGCTTAGTTAGAACGTAGTGGACGGAACACCTAAGAAGGCGGCGGCAGTAGCGGTGGTTACCGTGGGCTCTTCGGCTTTATAATTAGTTGGTGAGATGCGCCGACGATCTCCGATCGTTTGCGGGTCGCCAATAAAATTCCTGCATGCTGTGTCTGTGTGCGCGCGCGACCGAGCATCGAGAACTTTGCTACAGTTGCAACGCGGACCCGTTAAGTGACATCGCCGAGACTCTCTATAACGCAATACAGAAGATAGTCGCGATCCTCTCGTGGAACGTCGATGCTCTCGCACCAACGCAACTATCCAATTATCTCTCGACAATTAAGCGGAGCTTCGATGCAAACTTAACGATCTCAACAGCGCGCGCGATCGCCCGTGCAATCACCTATACCTAACATTATTATACATTTAACACTGACGAGAAGTCGTGCCGACGAGGTGTTTTGCTTCTCGGCACGCCTTCGTCCCATAACCGAGAAACCGTGACGCAATTTCGTTCGCGATTCGAGAGTGCGAAGAACTCACGCGACGATTTCTTAATATTTCAATCGATCCATCCAATTAGGAGCAATGAATCGCGTGAGAGAGGCAACTTGTTTATTTCGATGAATAATTGCTATATTACTTCGAAGGTTTATCGACAATTATCTTATCGCGATCTAATCTTTTATCATGTTTTATCGAAGTTTTATCTCATTAAAAAAATCTCGATCGAATATAGTCCTAACAAGTACGGTACCTCCCTTGATAGAGATTCTAATATGTATTCCTAGAATTGAACTCGTATTTGCAATCGCGGCTCTCCCAAAGGACGTCGTCTCGCATACTTACATCTCTCCGACACGATTCCAACGTGTAAGAAAAGAAAAAACGACATTGATAATTTATTGATATTACCGTTGATGTAACATCATGCATGTTTAGAGATAAATCGTGCGAAGGCGTTTTCCGAATGATGTTTCATGTCCGTTCTATCTGCATATCGAAATTTTTTCTATTTTTTACGTTTTCGCGTAGCATTCGTACAGATCTAATCTCGATGTACGAAGGCACCGAGTCTCTCGCGGTGCTCATGGTGTTAGAGTAGGTGCCAGCATGACCGGAAAGGTTCTTTCTTCTTATTCTTCTTCTTCCTCGTGTCTCGGATATACGTATATACATATGTTGCAGAATAACTATACAGAATGGAATATAACACTATACCGCAGCAGGGATTTACCGTACGTACGTATTACGTTCGTATACACATACTTTGGGAGTTGTAACGCCATGAAAAAGAAGGTAAAGAAGTAAAGGGTGAGGCACGATCGGGCAACGGCATGGACGTTGCTGACCAGAGCCGCTCCCCTGGGCCCGCGGAGAGAGAAGAAGTTCTATAAGGCGCTATCAAACGCACATCTTCCGCTATCGCGCCCGTTGAATGCGCGATGCGGATGGTCAACAACCTCTTTACCCCTCTTAGCGAGCAGCGCACAACTCGGGCTCTCGACGAAGCGCACCTTATACCACTTAAATATAATAATATCTCTGCGCAAGAAGCGAAGGACGGTACCGTTCGCCCGCGGAAGTTTCTCTTATAGGCTCTTTGCGACCAACGTGTCCGGGACACATTCATGGGGCAATGGCGAAAGACTCCGAAGAAGTGTTCGCGTACGTCTTCGAGGACGAAGAAGAGGGTGAAGAAACGACGATCCGTAGTCGAGAGAAGCCGAACACCGTTGGCAACTCGTCGTTTCTTTAGCGTCCTCGAGAGGCCTTTTATCTATTTTCTTCTTCTGGTCTTTCTTGCTTACTCGGTGGTCCAGCGCGGCGCACTGATGGTAACGAGCGCGCTGCACCCATCATAGCGGTAAGGCATTTTAACGTGTGTATCAAAAGAGTTTATGATACGAATTGCGAAGCCGCATCAATCCAAAGTGTCAAACCTACCCGTTTGCCGAGATCCCGATTGTAAGAAATATTTTGACTCTGACAAAAAAAAAGAAAAATGAATCTCGAGAGTTCAGTCGCCGGCGACGAAAATGTGATGAGCGAATGAATCGACGACGCTAAACGACGAGTCAGCGTGATCACTTGATCGTCCCATTCTCTTCGAGTTCTCGAGAATATCCTTTTCTTCACGCGACTTCGCGTCCTTCCCTCCTATAACTCTCGTTCTCTCTCGATCTCGTCGTGTGCTTTTGCCGCGGCTATATACTCTTGAATTACCATACCAGACGGATTATCTTTCGGGCGCAAAACATCTCCATCGAGAAGAACAGCGCTGCAACGTCGCACGGGTAATCCGATAAGCGAATTAAGATTAGCTACTTCTGATGAGCCGCTAAGTGAAAGAGCGCTCTCTTCAGAGTGCACATTAGGACCCACCTATGTATATATATATATATTAATCTATGAATTTGCATATCAAAAACGCGCGGGTGACACGTTTCATCGCGTTGAATATCACGATAGATCGACTTCGCAGCATCAAACGTGTTTTAAAAGGGTAAAAAAATTTATAATTACTCATAATTACTGATATTTCAATGATTGCCGCTGGTCGTGACAAAAGAATAACTACTGTTTCGTCATAATGAAAGTGAAACTGACAATGTAATGCAATGAAAATTATAGCGAGCGTTTTAATGCCATTTTTTTACATTCACTTGTCTAATAAAAAAAAATGACAACAATAAAATAAAAAAACGTGAAGCGGAGAAGTGCACGGAGTGAAAGTATACACATCTATTTCATAGCTGCTATTAATAGAAGCAATTTTCTTCATTCATAACGCACTTTACGTTGCTCGTGATGAACAAAATTTATTGGACGTTCCCCGAGTTTGTTTTTTGTTTTCAATATATCTCTCATTCTGCGACGCTGTAATATAATGTCTGAGAAAACTCGAGTCGTCTCGAGGATCTGGTGAAAGTCCTGCGCCACACCGTGTGACGCTTCCTACTGAAGCTCCATATCTTATATTCCCAAGTATCGCCGATTTTCCATTAATGAGCTTTTTTTTTTCTATTCATCCGGTCGAGAGAAGTTGAATTTATTTGCCTGTCTATCGATTATGCGGCGTTTCCTCGCTCGGCGTGTAACTGGGTTAGGATATCGTCTCTCCGATTCTTTGCGACTGTTGGAGACTGTTCGCGCACATGTACCGTATCTAATGTACCTACGTTCGTCGAGAAGCCAAAGCTTCGGAGGCGTTTGAGAGTCGGGGACTGTCGCACGCGCCTTGGGCTTTCGGATAAATTAGATAAGCACGCGAAAGTGTCACGTTCCCACGAACGAGACGCACGCGGTAAATTTACGGGACGTGTCACCCTACTACCCAACTAGACGGCTTCGTACGTTCGCATTCGATTCAGGATCGCTTCGATTAAACTAACCGCGCCGGCTCGGCTTACGCTCTTTACGTATTAGGATATGCCAACCTTCGCACACTGCCATACAAACGCGAGAGTCTGTCCGTGTAAACGCTCACGCGGCTAACTGAAATTTTACGAGTACTTCGGTGAACGAAGTAGGAAAACGAACCCGTCCGCACGAGGAATACGACGATCGTGCGCCAGTTGTAAAATATCTGCTCGGATAACTCTCGATGTTCTTGTTCGAGCCCCAGAGTGGCCCATCACAGCGGGAACATGAACTGTCCCTCGCAAACTCTTCGACGCCGATCTCTCACGTTCGGCACTTTAAAGCGATCGTAATATAAAGAAAAAGAAAAAAGAAGACAAGTTAAAATAGCTCTAACCGCGACGACGCGGACGACGCCGTGCCGAAAGGATAACTTTCTCCGTTCCCGATTATCGTCGTTCAACGTCGCGTATAGATCGACGATCGACGAACGAGTCTCGGGTCATCCGAGATGACTCTCGTTGGCTCACGGCTCGATCGTGACGAGATCGAACCATTCTCTGTACACCGACTGGAGCTTGTGATATGGCAATCGAGGTTCTTCTGTTCCGAATGAATTGGCGTACGAAACTTTTTGTTCTTAACCCTTTTTAGGACATAACTCTGAGAACGGTTTAACATCGATAAAAGTTTGCAATCTACGTTCCGGCAATCCAAATTAATATTTCAGGGACCGGAATTCGCTCATACAGACGAAAAAAATTTAAGTTTATTTAGACTTTTTTCTAAAAAAAAAAAAAAAAAGGTTTGCAATGTATTTACGCTTCTATCCAAACGGAGTAATTGCCTTGAGGTCAATTTGTGTAGCAGGTTACAAAATTATCGTAAAAGGACAACTAGCAAAGGCGAAAGGGGGGAGGGGGGAAGCGGTTGTCCCATAAGGCGCACTAGGAATCCGTATTTCCACTTAACTATTATTACTTATGCTAAAATTTCGAAAAAAAACAAAAAAACAAGTTATAGAGGTTATAGAGATACTACTTTGAAAATAGAGTTGAAATGATAATAATATAAAAAAAAGTTTTCAGGATTTTAAACTTCCGAATGAAAAATTATCAACGAAGAAATATCGGATACAAGATAAAATCCCGAATCAAAGATGGAACAAAGATTTAAACGTCAGGAAACAACAAACACGTTGTCTCCGCTTGACGCAATTTACCTTTCAATACACCTCCTTTGCAGTGTATGAACAATCCTCGTTGTTTGCATTTCAAGAAATATAGACATTCAGAATAGATCCGTTGACTGTTAGAAACCTCCGGCGTAGAGTGTCATTTGGAGACGTTGCATGACCGCAGCGTTTGTAATAGCGAAGAAAGGCTCGAGAGCACTTGCTCCTTCGCAATCACGAGGGCATGCAAGGTCCTGACCTCAGGCAAACGAGTCAGAGACTCTTCTCTTGGCCTCGTGACGTGCCGACGGTTTGCT
The DNA here is from genome assembly GCA_934046635.1 of Buathra laborator. Taxonomy (NCBI): domain Eukaryota; kingdom Metazoa; phylum Arthropoda; class Insecta; order Hymenoptera; family Ichneumonidae; genus Buathra; species Buathra laborator. Next base: position 19,929,841 of record OW203892.1, read on the forward strand.
GTGGCAAAACTAACTCGCGTTTCTCGCGAGTTAACTTTCTAGTTCTGCGCTAACGCTGCTCTGACCGCAACAGGGTCGGGTCATCGCGTCATGGTGACACGACAATCGTTACAAGGCATCGCACACGAGAGGTAACCCTCTCGAGAGTTCTCTCGTATACTCGGAAAGGCTCGGTCAGCTGCGCGGAACCATTGTCTTCGTAATAGAGTTAAGACTCTGGGGTAGAGGTACCCGGAAGCGCAGCATATGCTCCGAGTACCACAAGCGTGCAATACCGACCGGCTCTCCGTTAGCGCTTGGACAACGGCGTGACGTATTTTAATCACGTACCGATTCGTTTCGTCAACAATGTTTTAGAAAGGACTCGTACTCGACCCCCGACTCTTATCAACACGTAGATGTTTTTTTTTCTTTTTTTTTTTTCTGAAACTGCAACTGTTTCCTGACCTGTGATATACCAAAAGACTAATTCTTAGGGTCTAGAAGTGGTAGAACTTTGTCCGAAGACGCGCAAAAGGATTTCTTGGCTCTACGGACGCTCCGCGCATACCCTGCGGGTCAAGGCAAACCAGCAGCCTCCCGAGTCCAGGTGACTGCCTCTATTCGTTCTCTTGATCTACCTGCTCGCAAGTGCGTTGGTCAGCTGACAGTCCTGGCGCTCAATAACAAATGCCTTCTCGAGAGAATCTGATAAAATAACTCATAATCGACCTTTGATAATCGATTGATCGATACGCCTTCTTCTTTTCCCACGACGGTGAGATTTGTTTTATCGTTTTAAGTATACGAGATTCTTACGCAGCCTGCGCAGCACCCGAAGTAATTTGTTGCTTAGAGCTGGAATTCCGTGCGAGAAATACTCGACAACTGTGCGGAATCTACGCGTTTTCTCGAGCTTATAGGTGGAGTAGGTACACGGTGTATCTATCGTCGAGTCTGCGGGAAGAGATGTAAAGCCTGAAGCAAGCGGATATCGCGCGGGGATAGATCGAGAAATGCGTATTTTCTACTACGATTTCACGGGAACTCGGTGCTCCTCCTACACCAGCGTGAGCGGAGTGAAGAAACTAACGTATAGGGTACGACGGTTGGCGCGTCGTATATACAAGAGACCACTTGACAGCTGTCACCTTCCAAGCGGGCGACAAGACTCGGGGACACGGTGATTCATGCGCGACGCCAGGGTGGACGCGCGCGGGGTTGAACCAGCGGGCCAAGAGAGAACGAGAATAGAACTAAGTTGTGGTAAATAAAGGTAAGAGAATGATGCTGAAGAAACCGCGGGGGGCCTAGCGGGGGCGTGGACGACCGGGGATCCGGCGACCTCCTGTCAGGACTTCTCCGCGAGGTACGCATACCGCGAGGTGACATTCGAACGAAGAGATTTAATCGCGCGCACTCAACGTACCGGCCGCGATCGCGCTGAGTCAACCGACACGAGATTGTACCTCTGACACGCAAGCGTATGCGAAGTTTGATGAGTTCTTACCGGTTATTTTCGCCTTTCGACCATAAAAAAAAAAATAACAATAATAAAATGAGGAATGGAAAAAAGAGGCACTGTCTGAATTTTGCCAATAGCCATGTGGGGAAATAAAAAAAATGAGTGGCAACTTTTTGAGTGAAAAACAAAACAAAAAAATTGTTTCTCGATGTTTTAGTAAAATCCACACGAAATTCTATCCAAATTTGATTAATTTCTTAATAAAGTTACCGATTGAGATTTCTAATTTTTTTCGACTTTAATCCGAGATTCGTCGATAAGCGTAAAGGTCACAAGAATAAAATTTCTCGGTATTATTAATACGACCTCAACGATGAGAAGCAAGGAAAAGAATCAGAATATAATGTCTTTCAGCCATTCCCCAATTCTCTCGGTCTCTCCTGTTGCTAGCATCTCTAATGGAATTACTTTGGCGCAATGACACAGCGATTGCGAAATTGCGCGAGGCTTCGTTCATCCGGGCAGTCACGGGTGTGACTGCTCCTCGTCGATTATTCCCCCTCTGTTGTATATTACGAAGGAGACTCTCGCAGCTCGTTCGCCTCGTTCAATCAGCGAGTTTCGCCCAACGCGGAGACAAATGACGGAGCTGCCAGAGATTAACGATCTTCCGCAAAATTGGAAAGTGCTCCGACAAATATTCTTACTATAATAAGCAAGTAAATAGAAGCCATAAATATAAGTACCACGCGGTACAATCGTAAAAAATAAAGTCTTTCCTGTATTTCTAATGCATTAAAAAATTATCAAAACGCTCGAATACTTTTAAAAACTTCTTTACCATCGAAGTAAAGTTGAAACTATCGTCGTGATATCTTTTAACACAAAAACTGTTTTATTCTCGAGACCGGATAAAAAAAGGACTTCAAAACTTATCGATCGAGATTGTTACATGAGATAAATCGATAATTTTAACTTCGCGCCTTCGGCAAGGCAGGCAATAAAAGAGACGAATAAAAAGTTGGATGCTGTAGCTCCGAAAGACAAGAGAGTCCCCTGTCCCCTATATCCCCTATCTGCGTCGACGCGACTCCAGGCGACAGGTCCGGTACATTCCTCGTATTACGTACTGCCAGGTCGACACGACATTGTCGCCTTGTCTCGAGCTTTATACCAACACTCTCTGCTGGGTAATACGTTGTCCCGCAGCTCGTTCTCGTTCGTGTACGCATGTCTCCGTATACCATACCTTCACCACTTGCCATCCTCTTTATCCCACACTTGGATTTCTTCCGCCTCTCGTAACCGCCAACAAATCCACACGCCGACGACGACGACAACGGCGACGAGGGTATATGCTGTGTACGATGCAGGATGCATCTCTCGTAGCGATTCACAGGGACATTTCTGCTTGTGGATCTCGCTGTGTTGCACCGAGTCGAAACGAGACGTTTATCACGGCGTCAGAGAGCACACGCTGTGACGCCGCAGCTCGGTGACGTCGATGTATCAACGTCCATTAAATCCCCGCGAGCAAAAGAGCAAAACGAGAGAGAGAAAGGTATCTCTCCAGTTTGTGGAAAACCTCAAGAACGATTTATACGGGTCGGGTGACAACCAGCTTGTGGATCACCGACAGCCCTCGCGGCTGTCAACGATCGAAGGTTTAACCGGGATTTGCGTGAATCCGATCACGCGACAGTTCCACGGCATGCTATACGGGTCGTCTTCCTCTCTACGCTAAGATTTATTCCCGTTTGTAAGGATTTATATCGGTTAAACGATCGACACACGAAGGACAGAATTCGTTCGACGGTTAAAGTCCATTAGCGATTATGGGATGAATCGTTGATGAAATAATGAGAAATCATAGATATTTCGATCGCTACTCATTCTGGGTGATGTGGAATAAAAAGCAGGACTCGGGGGATAGAAAAAAATATAGGAGGGCGTTGACATAATCCGAAGTTTAAGCTCATTCCCCTTCGCAGCTTGAATAGCGGTCGGGCTATAACCCTTTACGATATTATTATGTATTCAAGAAAATTTTCTATCTCTGAGCCTCTCGTAATAATAATTAATAAGACAGCCCCCCCACTTGCTACTTTCATTGTTTTTTTTTTTTTTTTTTTTTCAAGAGCGTGCTATACAGGGAGTAACCGTAGAGTGAGGCTCGCCAGTTTTCCATCATCGCGCCAGCCGATTAAGACGTCTCGACGTTAAAAATGCATGCAATTAACTCGCTCGAAGGCCGCGTCGGCAGCAGCACGCCGTTAACCTTTTTTCTTACGGTATAAGAGGGTTGTTTCGGGAAGCTTGTTTAAAGTCTTGATATAGGAAAGCACCATCGCCAACCCCTTTTTACTATGGTTGACAAACTTACGATCTACCGGGTGTCGTTAATACTGAAAAGCTTCGGTGCGAGGGGTTGGAGTATAAGGTTGTGCGGAATATGATGTGCGAGCCGAGGATGCCGTAACATGATTTTCCATGAGTTACCGAGCGAGACGCGTGTAAGGGTGCAAATTCGCACTCGGAAAGAAATCGATATCGCTACTCGCAAACTAAAAAGACGTACGAACTTCAAGTCTCAAGTATTGCAAAACTACATTTCGATTTGAAAATGACTATTTTATATTTTTTAAGGACGAAAATAGTTCAAATAAACTAAATAGTTAGTTACTAAGAGAAAATAGAGTATTATAATTATTTAAGCGTGAAAAAGCGTTTGTTATTTTTTCTTATCAGTAAAAGAGATCTTCTCAAAAATCCCATGTGAGTAATTGTTTGTACCGAAGTCGTGATCCTGCTGAAGACCGTAAAATAAGTTTCCGATCTGAACATAACAACCGGAAACAGTACGGTTTTTGTTAAAATCGTTAAAAAAAAATTACGTTTCTTTTATAATTTTTTATATATCTGTCTTGAGGATTTTTTTACGGAATCAGAACCTTATTACCAACAAACTATCGCACGGAATTAATGATACGACTTTTTGTCACCGACAAAAAAAATTCACGCTTTTTTGCTTGAAATCCATTTGAAAAATCGTTCCCTTTCCCAGTGCAAAATTATTCTCGCAATAGCGTAACATTCGTAAAGTTGCCATTCGAGACAATTCTCTAGTGTCCTTTCCACCGTTAGATAAACCGTCGCATTGTATTATTTAAAAAATCCATCGACTTTCGATATCGCCGAGTTAGTTGGATTGCGCATTGAGAGCATAAAGTCTCTGGGAGACCCGTCGATTCTCACGACGATAAAGATCTGACCTCACTTCACTCGTTGGTGTATATCGAAACGCGCCCGAACCGTTTTTTTTTTTTTTTTTCCATTGCTCGACTCCGGCGACACGATGGCATCGCTCTCAAGTCCGAACGGTGCCCACCGCAACGACAACTTTGCCGCGACGACTACGTCGTGTCCTACACAATGGTGTACCGCGGAGCCTGTGCTCGAAGGCCTCGCGATAACGTCAATTACTTTCGAGTTCGAGAAACTTCGCGTTTGTCAACCGAAGGAAACGAAACGAACCGAAGAGAGAGTGTGTTCGTAGACTCTCGAGAGACGGGCAACGCGCAATCCGCAGTCGGAACATGTTCGCAGCAGTCCAGGTCGATGACGCGAAGCCTCACGAATGGCACACGAAGCTTGAAGTATATCGAAGTACGAACAAAACGAACGATCGATCGATGGGAAAGGCCCAATCGGTTATCTTGTATACGGGACTCGAGTATTTTGCTCGATCGGCAACAGAGACTCAGAGTCACGTTATACTTTCAGCTCTCCGAACGTGACTAATTATAGCAAGGTGCCTTTCAACCCGGTGAATTTATTTTAATACACGCGAAACAGGTGCGTATTTATTATTTCACGAATGCCGCGGTCACGCCCGTCTCAGGAAATATTATATACACCATATAATACGATCGTGCGGATCTATACGCTCGGATAGCGCACTATAGACAACGGAGAGTAAGAGAGGAAGAGAGAGAGAGAGAGAGAGAAAGATCGAAAAAGGTTGTGCCGATGAGGAAAGATAAGGATCAATTACTTTCATCGACACGCTTCGGGATCCACGAATGAGATCTGATACGACTGACAATTACATAGTAATACCGAGCGTAGGAACTTTGGTGGAAGGGATTAGAAATAATTCCTGTTATAATCTCGTCGTGAGTGTCTCGGCTCGATCTCGATAATGAGAATCCTCTCGTGGTACACATACACACACACAAGAACATGCACGGTACACGGGTGACGCACCGTGGAAAAAGAGGTAAGCGTCAGACTGATTGATCGATCAATTCTATACTAGATGTGTTTCGGTCGTATGCTAAAGAGAAAGAAAAGAAAGGGAACGAAGGAGATGGAATGGGAAGTTCCACAGGTGTTTACTTCGTCGTGGCATGTTTAAATGTAAGACTCCGACAGGAAAATTGTTTCTAAAGCGGTATATCCACGTGGCCGTTATATTCGCGTGGTCATTAGGGCCCCCTGGACTGATGCCTCTTGCGTTTGCTAGTCTCTTCTCCTCCCCCTCCCCGATCCCCTCTTCACCGAGCAAAGACTTCACTTCTCTTGTATATAATTTACTCGAAGTCGATGCTCGCTTCCATTTTCTTCTTTGATCGTTATTTCTCCTGCGTCGGTTGTGCTTCGGTGTGAAGCCGCGCGTTTTAAAACTCCGGTTGTACCAGGAGTCTGCGAGAGACGCACCGGTGGTCAAGAGTATATATATCCTTTCGACTCGCGGTGTCTTCAACAGTCGACTTGGACAACCACGGGAACGGTGGAGACATTGAAAAAGCCTACGTAACACGACAGTAATCGTCGCTGATCATCGCAACCACCGGCATTCCGTGACGAGGAACGTCGTAGAAACTAACGCAAGAAAGAAGTTGAAGAGGGGGGAAAGGGGCAACAGTGGTTCGAGAACGAATAAGAAGAAAAAGAGATGGAGAAGAGACGTCCAACGACTCTTTTTACGGGTTCTTACAGGGAAAGACGAGCACAATATATCCTCATTTCCTATACAGGAGAGACAGAGAGAAACTGTTCGTGTAGTAACGACACCTCGGGGCACACATCAACGGAATTACGGACAAACAATGATGCGAAAATATGACAGAGGATTAAATTACGAGTAAATTATTCCACGATGTTTTTTTCGTACTTTTTTTTTAAGAGGCTAATCACTCGGTTCGACATTGAAATTCCTCGTATACTCGACTCTCCGTACAATTTAAAGAAAGTCAATTTTTTGCCACTTTTTTTCGGGATGCGACCAAAAATTTACCGTCTGAAATATAAGTTTTTACAAAGTAAATCATCTTCGAAGTTTCTCATAACTTACCGACGAACAATTTGAAACAAAAAATGAAGACGTCATTAATTTTTTAACGGGCTTCACGGATAAAATAAAAATATTCAATGACTCGAACGCTCGTTACGATATTTTCGTATTTTAAATAGGAAGATTTTATTCATTTCGCGTCTATCCTTCGGAAACTTTTGGTTTCCGATTCTTTCGCGAATGAAACTCGATACGGTGTACGTAGTATGAGAAAGAAGCCGTGGATCGACCCGAGTTTTTGTCAGGATGTCATTAGGAATGAACGAGAGAAGGGGAGGGGAAAGGGGGTTAAGAGGATACAAGAGGATGCCGCGGGTGAGCGCAGGAAGAATCCACCGATCCGGAACGCTTGTCTCGTGAGGCAGGCAATGGACTTCCAAAGGATATCTGTCGCGACGGGCCAGGCGATCCGCGATGCGAACGCTCGGGATCCCGAGCACTGTCTTTGTATATAACAAGACCCCACAACAATATTATAATTTAATATTATTCACGCAAGAACGAATATTCCTTCCTCGACACTCTTGCAACTTTGTACCGCTGCGTATGTGTCCTTCCCTCCCAACCCGACCCCCAATCGGACGGCAAACCGAGAGTACATAACTCGCCCGACCTCCTGGAATCGTTGCTCCGTCTGACCGTTGCTGTAAGAACTTATGTAGCATAATAAAATCGAACAGGGACCACTCGTTCGATTCAACCGCGTTCACGACAGTTTTGTCTCTTTGCTCGTGTACAACTCTCGCATTCTTCTCGACTTCTCTTTCTTTACTCTCCGCGATTCTGCCGCTGTGTGCGGCTTGGACTGTGCTGGGAGCTTCGCCGTCGAGCAAATTAATACGAGCGAACGGCCGCGGATCGGGAGCGACCGAGCGTGTCCACTCATAAATACATCCAACAGATTTCCCCCCCCCCCCCCCCCCCATCCCGCTTTAGCTCCATCTCTCGCGCAACGGTTGCCTTCTCACCGTCGATGGGCTTAAAGGACTCTGTGAGAACGAGGAAGAAGAAAGATAATCGCGACGAGGAGCACGTGGTCGTTGTCGAAGCAATACACAGTATTCTCGAGACCGAGACGATGCGCACTTGTATCTCGTCAATTGCCCGGATTCGCTAGCTGGGCGAATAGGTAACCCGTGGAGCGTTGATCTTCCGCAGACTCCCATTCAAATATTATACACTTGTGGGGCTTTTTGCATTTTTATTTTCAACTATCTTTGACAAGGTTTTTGACCTCGAGATTGGAAAATGATGGATAAAAAAGAAGAAAAAACTCGATCCTAATATCTTTCGTGTAGTTTCGTAAAAAATTGCCATTTTTTAGCATCTATTTATCAACGTTTCATAATTTCTTTTTTCATGTAATCAGACAACGTGAAAGGAATAAATTTTGCCTGTCATTAAATCGCTATTACCCGTCTACTTGAACCTCTAAACGCCGGCATCTCTGTTTTGATCCGCGATACTTTCAGGACATTTAACACCCGTATAGTTTAGGCTTTTTGGCGATCGATTTGCCTCGCGAAGCCTATACAAACGCGAGTTCGCATGGTTACCGCAAGTCACAAAAAGAAAAACAAGTGGAACTCCTCGCGAGCGCAGACAAACGAAAGATCGTCAGTTCGTTCCTCTCGGTGCTCGTTCGACGGTGCGTGACGTTCATGAACGACCACAACACAGACCGCCGCCCGATTGCCCCGACGCTCCACTTTGCCGGTCATTCTCACCGCGGGATCCCAACCGAAAGGAATATATATTTCAGCTCGTAGTCACTGGAGATGGAGACGGACGAACGAGAGAAATAAAGGGGAAGCTGTTAGAGCTGTGCGTGCCAAAAGGATCGAAACTGAACGTTTCGCAAAAGCCGCGGGAACGCGTGACGTCGTTAGAGAACCGGAGACCAGAAAAAAAAAATTCGACCCAAATAGCAAAAAAAAAAATCTCAATTGATCGTGAAATTTACGACTACAGTTTAGTACAGGTTTCAATTTTTTTTTTATGTCGTTTGACCGCATACTTATCGCGGGTCTAGCGTTCGATACAAAAAAATCCGACCGAAATGCAAAAAAAAATGAAAAAGTTTCAGTTGATCGTAAAATGTGTGCGGCTACGATTTTAATACAGGTTTAGATTTTTCGTTCTCGCAGTACGACGGCATACTTTTGCCAGATGTAGCATCGATCTGGTGGATACTTTGATATTTTTGTGTACGAACGAGATAGCGACGTGATCCCTGGTACAGCTATAAGCCGCCGATCTGATTAATGCACTATCAATTTTTTAATTAACGCGACACGGGAATTGCTCACGAGGAATGAAACCGATATCACACACCGGATGACTCGTTAGTCGAAGTTTCTCGTATACATGCCCACACGTCATCCCGTCGATATAGCTAAGGTATAAGCATCGCGAGGAGGAAGAAGTCGCGATAAAGTCACCACAAAAAGGAACGAGAGGAATCATATAAATTATGCGATCCGACCGGATGGACTGCGCTCAGCCTCCGGTGCATTCGCAACATTCAGAGTCCCCAGGTGCATCCGCGCGTCTATCTGTGCCACTGGATAGTGTCTCGAAGCGTTTCCCGGTTAAGAAATTGCTCGCACGGCTCGAGGATGACGGAAAGAAGAAGTAGAGTTAAGAAAAGATAAAAGAAAAACAAGAAAAGTAATGAAACGGAAGAGGAAGAATAAGCGATGTCGTGAGAAGCCAATGAGCATCCAACTGGTCGTTAAGTGCACCCGGGTGCATGATGCAACTTCGAGTTACGAGGCCAAGGCGTACGTATAAAGTACTTATCGGGTGCGCATAAGACGCCTCTAATCTACGGGCGAAGTCATCGCTACGACAAAACTACCAGTTTCCAAGCCTTTTGCTCAACAACCGTATTTCAGGATACGAATAAGTGAGGGTATAACTTTCGACGAAAATCCAATCTGCACTCAACGGCACGGAAATTAGTGCATTTATTCATGATAGCACGCGCCAGTTTGATAGCTCTACTTTACTTATAAAAAAAAAAAAAAAATTCCTTATCAATTTACTATCATTTTCTTCGAACACTCTAATTTATATGATATCAATTTTGAAAGTCATTTGACGACTCTGCACACGTGACTGGAACATTTTTCGTCAAAAGAAAATGGCTTATTTAGCAATCAAGAATGATTGTTATTGACGAAAATGTGATTGATTGCTACCTAAATCGAAAGCTCTTACCGCGCCGTCAACCTTCTTCGAACGAACTACCCTACGTCGATACCTAGTGTTGCAACCTCGAGCTCCCCATCCCGAGTAACACCTTACACCACCGGCACACAGAAGCGTCGCGTGTTACCGGTAATTACTCAAAAATACACCGCACGTTCGGCGTCCTTGTTCTCGCTTTAACATGGCCAACAAAGCGCGCCGGGTTCGCTTTATTCGCACCGCCGTACCTATAGCCCCGATATACAAACCCGCGTTCATAGTCGATCGTTCGGTCGTTAGGCTCTATATCGTGCGAGTAAACGCTTTGCCCGGTTTTCACCCACTTACGCGCTAAACAAGCTGCGATTTATCGCACGGGGTGTGTGTGCGCTGGCATTATTCGCCGAAACTACATACTATCAATTTTGCGAACCATATGAGCTTTTCCTGGCTATGTTAAAATGTTAAGAGATTAAAAAAATAAATATTGCCGATTTTGCGAAAAAAAAAAAAAAACGACTTTACGAAAAACCAAATTAAACCAAAGATTACTTAGTTACCATCTCCGTGTATCAAATGAGGAAGAATTTCCGCCAATTTTCCGAGGACAAATAATAATTCAATCTCACGATGCCGATGCGGCTTATCGACAATCGTAACTACTCGCCGCGGTTGTCCATTATAAAGTCGTTATACCAGAGCCGGGAGCCACCGCGGCAACGTTTCTATACAGCAACCAAGTGTTACTGGTATATATACAGCGTAGGTATATATGAGTAAAGCCTGGTGCCCGGTTATATCGGATCGGCACAGATATCGATCTACCGGTACGAAACTCGCGCCCGTACATCGAACGAACCACACGGGGCGCTCTCACTTCTAAGAGCATAAGTGTACAGACGCGAGCCTCATACACTCGTGTCTCGCAGGCATACATCGCTTTTCGATATGGCTTTCGATGAAGTTGACCGATTTGTTACAATTGTAATGGCCGATGCTGAGTTAAATCTGTCGGTTTCATCGTAGACGATCGGAGATACGGGGTATCTGACTTACACATTGAACGTAATAGCGATTCCAACTGTATTGCAATGGCGATGCAAATTAATCGTCGAGCCTCCATTATCCGGCCGATCGACGATCGTGCAGACTCGACGATCGTGCGCACCTCACCACAGTGTGAGAGAGAGATCGCTCAATACGGCAGAAATATATATACACCGTGCGCCAAGAACTAACGATTCCCGTGTCCTCGCGCGCGTTCCTCAGCAAAATTTCGATATCTTTAAAAAATCGCGATGATCGTGGCTCATCGATGAGACTCAATGCGTCGTACGTGATCGAGGAAAATCGATGAATCGCAGAAAATACTAATAAGCACATCGGTCACAAAAGTTCAATTCGTTTTAAGCTTACAGTTTGCAATCGGTAAACAGCACTGAAAGTTCGATGTTTCAAAATCCACCCATTTGTGAATATTGTTTTCAACTTTTGTGATGAAATAAGATGGCAAATTATAGTTGTGAGCGCTTTGAAGCTCTTGACTTTGAAGTCAATGTAAGAGATAATAAAAAAAAAATGTCTGTGAACATTTTTCGGGAGCTCTCAGTCAAGGAATCTGTTCACAAATAATACTTTGACTCTTTGCATGCATTGTCACCGACGCGACAACAGACAATAAATACCAATTTTTTTTTTTTTTTTTCGACCGTAGAAAATTTCAGTGACCCTTTGAAAAATTCTTCAAGAACCTCCCGTCCGAAGGATCCTTCGGCGTCATCGTCGCTCATTCCGTCGTCCGCGACATCGCGTGGAACGTGTACGCGCGGGTTATAAGAATCCTGAAGTAAGTGACCGAGTCGAGCGAATGGTCAGAGAAAAATGGTGGAGATGAAATCGGCGAGAGTCAAAATGCATGACAAATAACGTCGGTGTCGTACGGGTCCGGAATGAAACAAAAAACTCCATTCGGAAGCTTCGTAGAGTAACGTAAGCGAGTAGGGTCCTTCGGAGGTGATTCTCTCGTCTCCTCTCCTCGGTCTGAACCCGCCACCGCTTTGTTCGCCCCATTGTGCTGCGGTGTCACTTCGCGGTATCGCGGAGGTCGTCTCAACCTCGTGTGTAGGTAACTCCAGTGGAAGTGAGTTTCTCGCAAAGGAAGAGCCACGGAGGATCACGAAAGCCAGAAGAGAGCCCCCAACGGCAGCAGCAAAAAGCGAAGAAGCGAGTCTGCAGAAGTGCAGCGAGGCGGTGTCGGGTCGCCATCAGATGACGCTCGATAAAACGGACAACAAATTGGTACCACCCGAACGCGACTGCCGCTCTTCGCGGAAGATCAACGCGCGATAACAACGTCGCCACGGCATGCACCGTCGTTCTTGTGTCGATAAATACGATACGCGAGAAAGACTGTAAGCGAGTAAAATCCTCTTTTTTTTAATTTATTTTCAATTCTCCTTCTTTATTTTCAAATTCATCGTTGAGGAAGAATGAATGAAGGACGGAACGCAGAGAGGGAAGGCATCGAGATAAAGGATAATAAGAACGATGATCCGAGTCGGACGGATGTCGCGTCGCGATCTTTATCGTCGTGGAGTCGTGTGACACTTACCGGTCTTGAAGCATCTCAAATGATCGATCATAAAATTTCGAACGACGCAGCTACGAAATCGTGGCTCTTGCGCGCGAGATCGAAGCATAAGGAAAAAACGACATTAATCGCTTCGGCGTTACATTGTGGTATTATAATGTGTGTATCGTATGCCCGTGGGGTGTCGTTGAGGGTTTATAGAAAAATTTGCGTAGTAGCTTCTAATAATGACAGAGTTTAAGGCTGGTAACGGCCGACAAGAAAGTTGCAAGAGATCGTCTCGATCGAGGGGACGAAAATGGAACATGTAATATTTTTCATTCTCATCGTACGTCGAAAGAGATCGAGATGAGGTGGGGGGGTAAAAAATATCTATAATGTAGCAAAGTAAAGTATAGACGGTGGAACGTTTAAATTGCGAGTAAAATTATTGTTTCACCGGCGGCAAAGTAAGCAGCTTCATCAGTGGCTCAATCAGGATGCTTGGGTCGTATCCCAGGCGTGTACGTGAAGGTAGAAGAAGAAGACGACAAGGTTTCGCGAGTCGCTCCAGGGAAAAGACGATTTTGCTGCCTCGCGTATAATTTCGTCGGGAAAGGGGAAAGAGTATATAAAGAAGAAGAAGAAGAAGAAGAAAAATATGAGATAGAAGAACACGAAAGAATAAGGAGGAAGGAAGGGTGGGGGGCGGGGTGAACTACAGTGAAAAAGAAGAGGGGAAAAGAAAGAGTAAGTCGCTTGGGCTCCTTCCGCCGCAAAATGTGCGGCTCTCGGTTAGTGAGCCGCGCGGCACTCGGTGACTAATGAAGCGTCTTTTCCCGGGTGCTTTATGCGGTCAGGCCTCCTCGCCTCAGTCCCGTTTCAGCAAATTACAACCATTAGGGCCACTTATTTTCGCCCGGCGATCATCGAAATGTCCATCCGCTTATATTCGCCCGCGCCGCGCGAACGCAATACACAGCCAACCACCACCATCGTCGCTGTGCTGATGTGCAATTTTCGTTAAATTAAACGAACCGAATCAATTACCCACGCGACGTAAACGCGCGACGAAGAGATCACCGAGATCGCGACGGCTTAACTGGATCCTTGTCGTGGAGGGCGCGACATCACGCGACCAGCCGCGGCTTTTGAATCTCATTCGGTTGCGCGACTCGATATAATTACACGGGTAAAAAGAGGGCCGACGAATACGTTTTTGGTCAACTCGTTACAAAGTTTCGTACAGATCGAAGCTACGACGGGTTAAAGCCGATTTCGAAAGACTTTTTATTAACGTCCAATATCGAAGGAACGTTTAGTTGTTTGCGTAAGAACGTCCTAGTCGTACTCTAAGTGCCGGATGCGAGCGTTATGGACTTCGATCAAAAGATCAAAAGATTCATAGATCTAAATCTCGATCGGTCAGACACGTCAACGGAAGATATATGTGTATATACTATACATATAGATACACATATATATTATAGAGTTCTGTGTATATAAAGCTGGAGACTCAAAACGCTCGTCACGTTATATCGAAGTTAGATGTTATACTCTATTAAGTCGTTTATGTTTGACCTTTTGAAGTCCGCTCAGTCATCGGATGTCGCCGAGAGAATTAAATCGGTCGTGTCTGACCACTCTTGTCCCGTGACTACTTCACCGGTATTGCCGCGACGTGATTTCCTCTCGATTGTACGAACTCACACGATAAAAATTCTCGTCGCGATAGAACCGACTATCGAACCCCCGTTAGAGAGGCCTCTCACGGAATCACCACAAATAATATTGACCCTCCGCCGGAGATCGACTTTGTGTACACTGTCGCGGCGTTAATACGACGGTGATGCTATTATTTATTCAGGACCAGAGAAAGACGTGTCTTCAGGCTCAATATTAGTTTTTTAATCCAGAAAAAAAACACTGGACAGACGCGAGAACTTTATTATCACACGTTACAACTCTACGAAAGATTTATAATATTTTTTCTAACGTTCCGATGATCTTGAATTTAAAGAATAAATTTATATGGTTTTGACAGATTTTTTCATTTTCGCGCGAAACATTTTATATGCTTCTACAATTTATGCAATGAGAAAATATGATAAATTGTTTTTGACGGTCGAACGTCGAGATTTATAGTTTCAAGGATTTTCCTTCCTAATTGCTGCCGTTCGGATTCAATGATTCTTAGATACGTGTTGCGTCCATTTTTTTTTTTCTTTGTCGAATGACTTGAGTGACGAACGAACAGGTGATCATGGCAAGCAAATCGTTCGGATACTCTAAAAACTTTCCCGACAGAGTTTGCGTGTGGCGTGCGTATAACTAGAAAGGTTCGCCTTTCACTGGCACTCGGCACGCCACACCACAGGACGAACTGCAAAATTATATTTTTGCGATCGCGGAGCCTTTTCCTATGTGAAATTCCACACAGGACATGGATCTCTCTCTCTCTCTACGTCTGTCGACAGATAATCTAAAAAAGAATATCTATGTGCGGTTTGGTAATTTCTTTGCCGGTAACATCCGACACGAAATCTTCCGCAATTCACGGATTATCCGTAAGCTGGTTGGACGGTAGAAGCGATAGATGCATTAGCAACAAACGATCTACGAGCGAGTCGTTAGCCGCAAGGCATCAACGACGAGACCCCGAAGAAAATTCCGGAAATGCGGAGCGACGCGGTCTTAACGCGCACGGACGCCGCCTCGATCCGATGCGGAAACGATGTTGAACGTGAAACACGAGGTATATATCCACGCGTGTCTATGTACGCGAGTGCAAAGAGTCCGCGTATACCCGCCCGAAGAAACATGATTTATCGAGCTCGGCTCGTTATCGTGAAAGCTGAGTAGCCGCGAGTCGCTCTCGGGCACCGACTCCGATGCGGAATAGTCATCCCTCTGGCTTCGCTTGCGAGTTCTCGTGGGTGTGAAAATACATCTACCGAACTGACTGTTCCGAGTTACTGACCGTGTACAACAATTGACCAACAATTTTTCATTTTTCTCGAGTCAATCTCTACGCATTAATCCGTCATTTGCCACTTGACCTTTCGGGCGTTGCGGCGTCTTTATCAATGAAAAAATAAGTTTCATCCGGACGAAAATTTAATACGGAAAATAGAACATTAATAAGAATCTCTAATAATTGACCTTTTGATTTTTATGCTGTATAAAAAATGAAAAAAAAAAAAAATATAACGGCGCGATAAAAATATCCGAATTCTCTTAGACGAAAATTAAATCGCGATATATTGTACGGAAAAAGTTAGTTGAAGACTTTTGATAACACCTGTACCGTGAAAGAGCTCCTGGTAAACTACGGAGTCGAAAAAAAAAAAAAAGACGGAGCATCTTCACGATGGGATATGGCTGAGGAGGACGAGGAGTGGACTAGGGTTGTATACCTACACGATATATACAGCGGATGAGGCAGTAGGAAGGACGAGAGCGCCAGGGATCTCTCGTTGGAGAACCGTATCGGGCTACGAGGCTCGATTTGTTATCGTACACACCTGCCGGCGTCCCGTTCCGGGACAATAACCGCTATCTCGATCTCTCCGAGAAGGTCCTCTTACCTTACCTCTTTCTCGTTTGCCTCTCTTCTCTCGTATACACGCTCTACCAGTGAAACGCGGTATAGAAGAACTCTCCGGACGGTGGTTCATAATCGCAAGAACATAATCGTGTGTATGGCGCGCTATATAGCATTTCACTCGAGCCGAGAACGACGTTCATTGTACTTGCAGTCAGAGGATACTCTCGAAAGGGAAGAAATAAAGGGAGTCGAATGAAAATGAAAAAAAAAAAAGTAAAAGGGCCACAGGAACAGCAACAGAGCGGCAAGAACGACGATAAGAATGGCTAAAGAACAATAAATCATTTGTGTTCTACTATGTATGTGCTACAAATATCGTACATGTCGTCATGTGCCATGTGTTAAATTTAATCTATTATTACCATATGGTTTTATTATGTGTACGTCTATTAATCCCTGCTACTCCGTACACTCCATATTGCGTTTACGAGAGCATCTTGCGGTATTCAGAGAACGCGTTGCAACAACGTTGCATCAAAACTCGAGGGTCAAGTACGGTCAGTCGCGGATGCTGCGAAGAGTCGCCAATCATCTTGAATGGCGATGATACTGATTAACTACGAGGATATCAAGAGAATAGCGCAACTGAAAAAATCGTTATTTATCGCAGATTTTTTTTTCCACGCAATGTCGAAGACTTTTACAGTTAATTAGTTCGCTAAATAACGCAAATGTATTTAAAAAGAAAGTATCAAGGTAATAATACGATTCCAGTAAACGAAATACAAGAATTGTTAAAGTACCGATATCGAAAGATCAATAAATCCGTACGAAATTTCTCATCCTAAAGTCAATGAGATCAGCGGCTATCAATTACAATTACGGTAACGTCCTTGAAAAGTCTGCGAGAGCGCATCCTCGTTGAACGGGTGGTTATTACTCCTCGTGATTGTATTAACAACTTCTCTCTCGGTATAGCGGGGAAAATCGCCCGGAGCACTCGGACTCCTCGAAGTTACGACTCGATCCTCTCCTAACGGTTGGCCGTTAGGCCAGCTGCGAACGTAGAGAGAGCCGCACACCTCGAGGACCTTGCAGCTTCGTAACATCAACACAGAGAGAAACCAAGCGGTAGTCTTAAAGCCCTCCGTTGCACTCTCGGATACCACAGGTATAGGATATAGAGGAATACGACGATAAAGCGAGAGATAGTCAACTCGGGTATATATAGCTGATGCTTCATTGCGAAAGAGAACAGAGAGGGAGAGATCAAGAGGAACAAGTCCCAAGCGTAATTTACTTGTCCGGCCAGCGGCGATGTCTCGTTAACTCGCGATCGGGAATTAAGGAGATCGATCGGGCGCGCACGGTGAATCACGGCGGACGCGCCACGGCCGTTACTACTACTACTACTACGACTACTTCGTCTTATTCTTCATCTTCCCTTCGTATACCTCTGCGACGTTCTCGCGCAGCTTCGAGAACCGACAACTTGGTCTCTCGCGGACTATGTCGGTGTACGGTTTCGTTTCTGAGACGACGAGTATGCAAATTGCCGCGCGAAGATTCCCTCGGACTGTTCTTCATCTCTCAACCTCGGATGACGAGAATATGGTAAAAACGAGAGCGAAAGTGCCCGAGCGCACGTGTGACGAGCCACTATCCGCAACAGCGATAAAGAAAAAAATACCGAAACAAAAACAAGGGGCTCAGCCGTTCCTTTTTACCGAAAGAGAGCGACCTTTTCGGTGAGACTTCACGTCGATGAGAGATAAGCCCTAATCTTACGCCGCAAAGGAGGTTTTGACGCAATGTCGGACTACCTCAGTGGCTCTCGAGATCTGCTTATGCATCTTTGATAAAAATATTATTGAGAAGAGAACATTTTTTTTTTCGCACCACTCGAGCCGATTTTCGCAACTATCTTCGTATAATTGCGATATATCGATGGGATTTAATTGGAGGCATCGAAAGATTTTTTTTTTTGTTTTT
Source organism: Buathra laborator (assembly GCA_934046635.1). NCBI lineage: Eukaryota > Metazoa > Arthropoda > Insecta > Hymenoptera > Ichneumonidae > Buathra > Buathra laborator. The sequence goes on from OW203892.1 coordinate 19,947,941, forward strand.
TTTTTTCTTCGGGATATTTGAGATCGAGAAACGAGGGAGCATTAATTCTCGTATTAATTATTATTGACGAGCTCTAAGCCAACTCGTCTGACAGTACGAAGTGTTGCGTTTTCTAATACCCATTGCGCCATATACTTCGTGAGAGTGAAATTTATTTATCTCGTTTCGTTTCTTTCGAACAGCCGCGCGTCAGAGAGTGTCGATGGTTAAGTCTTGACGTTAAGAGCTGTTACACCTCGGGCTCCCGGTCTTATAATTGGTATCTCTCTCTCGGTTCTGCCGTCACAACTGTGGCCACTCGGGAGTTGGACGCGTCCAAGTTAACTTCGGATACGAGACGACGCATCGCGAACGTTTCCGAGAGAGCTTAGCCCGCTGATCACCGACAACTACGAGGAGAACTCGAACTGACCGCGGGCGCCAGGACTCACTCTGCTCGCAGAGCACATTCGTTCATTCGTGTGCACTTCTCGCGCCTCAAGAGAGAGAGAACAGAGATGTGCCGGACGTGCTGAGATTCTTCGGCTGACTCTACTCGCGGACGGAGACCCCGTTAGGATTGTCAATCCTCGAAAGGCCTTCAAGAGAAGTATGTACGTCGTATTTTCTCTACTCGAGTCTCTTGTGTCGCGAGAACTCGCTGTCCATTGCTAATTGGATGCGATAAATTCGTTCGTCCGAAGCTCAGCGATAGTTTTAATTCGTAGAAAAATATATTTATCGGTAATAATAATAATAATTCATTATTTATATATATTGTTGATGTAATATAAATAGATAGTTATTTTTGTTTTTTTTGTTGTTGTTTTGGTGAAAATATTGCCTTCGATTGGTTTCTTCGCAATTTTAGTGCAAAATATTGTATTCAGTTCGATGAGATGTTCGATACTATGTCATTTGTTAAAAAATATTAAAATGAAAATATTTTTAACATATTAATTATTGGATGATTACTGTCGTATTTATTCAGCACAGCAATCGTCTATCGATTATGAATTGCACACTTTATTACCGTTGCTTTCATAGCCTACAATTATTTTATCTAATGTACACAACCTTTTCAAACTCTTGAAAAATAAAATGTGAACTCGTATTTCAAGTCATCTAATTTATCGGCTCATTAACGCTGTAAACAGGACGTCAAATTTTATTTTTCAAATTTTCCGCATCAGAATTGAGTTTCTTCGCAATTAAATGGAAAATTATTGATAAATTAAGTAATTCGTGACAGTGTATTGATTTATTACTGAACGTTAATTAATTGGCGCGGTTCACGTTACGATGACATAATGATCGTAATTACGCGGTAGATTTACCAGTAATATATCGCATGAGTTATTTAGTATCTTCATTTATAATGCAACTCCGACTGTATTCGAATAGATAATTTACATCGATGATGCTGCGCTGTAAATACTCGTCGAGCACGTCATTCATATTCGACACGATGCGAGAATTCGAATAGACAATCTTTTGATATTCCGACAAACGTAACGTACGCTGTACTATCGGTGTACGTTTTCAATTACATATCGTTGAGGTTCCGTGTAACGGGGAACTCTCGATGACGTGACGGGTACAAAGAGCGAGTCAATGAATCTGCCAATATTAATCCACGCCTAATTGATTCCATCAGCGTCAATGCCCTTCCGCGCCAAGCAAAAGTTGCACACGGCCTGTACGCTGCTGGCTATGTGGCTTTAGATTTACCCAAACTCCGCGTAACTTTTCGATACCCCGCGCGGCAAAAGTCGATTTGTATTTCTACTTTCGTTAAACTCCCTCGTGAAATAACGGATTACAAAATTAATTCATTTGCCTTTGAATTAAACGCCGCAAAGTTCACTTTGAAAACGTAAAAAAACGAATGTGCATTTAATTTGAAATAAAAAAATTAAACTATCTGCAAAAACTCGAAGATAATTGGTTTATGCAGTTGGAACACCCAAACAAATTAAAGTTTACAATTCCCACTATAGAAATGACAAATTATAACTTCAATCGTATCGTATAGCGATTATGGATCAGTTTTCCGAATGTCAAAAAAAAATGCATCTTTTTAAAGATAATCTAAACAATTATCTCGCGCATTTGGAACGAACATTGTAACCGGAACTTATGATTGCTATAATTAAAAAATGACAAATTGTTAAATTCGTTGTATACAGAATCGAGTATTAAACCAGTTGGGAAAAAAAAAGAAAATTTAAAGATCGATCGATCGATCGATCACAATCTTCGGTTTACGACGATTCTGCCCTCTAATAATCGTATCTGATGTCACGATACGATACCTCGCGTTTACAACTGCTTGATCTCTCGCGTCTTACCTCGCGTTTCGATCGACCGTAATCAATTTCGCATCATTGATTAATAACTCGGTAAAACGAATAACCGAAGAATCATTCGCCTTCGATCTCCGAGAGATTCCGGGCAGAGCACTTGTTGGGGTTTCTATTGCGTGTAACGTGTTCGCGATAGGTATATATACGACGGTATTATATGATTTATCCAGCGTGGGTCGCGGGTCGTACGCCGCGCGTAATTATCATACGACGGCCGATTAAAATTGCGCCTCGGCCTCTTCCTCTCGCTCTTCGGACATCAATTTCAGCTAATTACATGCATTTTCATGTCCATGGCCGTTGCCGTGGCATCGATCCCCACACAGGCCTTACTATACTCTATTATCGCACCGGCGGCCGCGCTTTTTACCCGAGCCGCGATGCGTGGCTTACTCGAGTCTCTGGCGATTTGGAAACGTAAAAAAAAGCAAAACAACAAAAAAAAAATAACAAAAAAATCACTCGTACGTGCAGAAGCGACGACCCCGGCTCGTTGCACTCTTGTGCACCGGCAAACACGAGATAAGTTCAACATCGCGCGGGACCGCGCGCGCGATCGCGAACGAGAAACCCAGACGCTAGTCACTATGGGGCTCTCTCGTGATGCTCTACCAGGTAATCATTTTCTGCCATTCATGCGAGATGAACCGAGACGCTAAGGTGGCCGTAAACTTTCGACGATATACTCCTATGCCGGATAGTATACTCCTCTTTGTCTCTTGTCTACGTCTTGTACAACGCGAAGGCGCTTTTCTTTTGATTTGTATGCAGTCCTACGATTAACTTGGCATACGAACGATATAGCGGAGCTTAGACTGGACTATAATGACCGGGGAATCGGTGCTACGTTTCGTTGCGAGCTTATAAATCCTTTGGGCTATGCATGTCTCGGCAATGGCGAGCAAAGATGCATCGGGAATTAAGATCGAAATTGTTCTTAATTGAGGAACAGGAAACGCCGAGTTGGATAATTTCAATTTTTTTCTTCAACTGATAAATTTAACTTAGTATATAAACTATCTTCCTATTTCTTTTCGAAACGACTAAAAAAATTTTAATTTCCAAAACGATTTCGAAAAAATGTATCGATTTAGTTATTTTACGAATTATTTTTGGACATTTTTCGGAAAATTGTACCAAATTGTTCCAAAATTGTACAAAAAAGGCGGTGCGAGAAAAACGTTGTAAAGTATCGATAGAATTTTTAGAAACTCACCCCGCTTGAACCTCTTTCAGATTTCTGCTCAGCATATTGCTTCCTCGAGTTTTTCCAATTTTTCTTTCCACTCCCCGTTTCGCGAGTCGCCGAGACGTTCCTCGTCGCGTCTTCATCCACGGAAGGCTGCAAGATATTCTCGGAGAAATGAAGTTCTCGGTTGACCTTTCCATTCGTACTTTCTTCACCGTCGTCTCGTTAATCACGCGTCCGTCGCCGGAAACTCGCACACTATCATTACCGCGCCATCGATCCTCGTTGAACTTCGAAAAAGCCAGAGCTGCCGTCACCACAAGATCAACGGAGCTTACCTCGTGACGATAATTCTCGATCGTTGAGCTCGAATCGCCGAAATCGGAATTTGCATCTTTCAAAATGACGGCATTATTATCGAAACTCGAAACCGACGTCGTTGGCAATTTTAGACGAGGAATGGACGATGTTTGTAAAGTTTTCTTTTGCTCGTCGGGATTTTGTTCATTTACAATGATTTCGTTGCGATGTTTCGGCGAATCCGGCGCCTCGGTAGGCGGAAAGCTTAGATAAGTAGTTTCTCTTCCAACGCTTTCGAAACTCGTATTGCTGCTCGAAAAATCCGGGCAGCTGATGATTCTTGGAGAAAAATCGCCGCCAGCTTGATTTTTATATTCGGCAATTTTTCGCTCCAAAAAAGCGATTTTTCTGTCGCGAGATTTCAACAGTATCAACGCTTTGCGGGCCCTGCGTTCCTCGTCCAGAGCGCCTCTGGAACAAACAAGATAATCATGTAAATGCATCCTTGCAGCGATAAATCAAAAGTCCGCCCCGCGAGAATTAAGAACGAATAAGTATAATCGATGTGAAATTCACGTTATACTAAATATATAGGGTGAAAGGAGAGGGAGAGAGGTAGTGATGACGGGGGGCCGGATAAACGTTTCGATGTACGTACACGTGGTAAAAAGCTCGAGGAAGCGTGAAGCCTCGAGTACAGCGAGTTGTACGTAACAGCCGAGTCTGCTGAGGACTTTAAAACGTTCGCGGAAACCGAAATAAATTACCGACGAGCGTAGAGAAGAGAGGTGCATATTTAATTCGAGCAATTAATGCCGTCTTGTAAAACACGTCTGGGGGAGGAGAAGAAGGAGAACGGCGGAGGGAGGAGGAGAGACGTTAGAGAATGAGAAGGTGTAGGGGTACGAGGCGAGGGATGGAACACAGTGGTGATGGTGGTTGGTGGCTGTTCCCGGAGCCACCCTATCCGCCCAGTGGCAGTAATGAGTCCGATAAATCAACTGCCTCCGCACTCGAAACTTCGAATAACTTTAAGGCTCCTCACTCCTCGTTGGGCCGTTCGTTGTGTTGCTCCGGCGAGAGTAGGAAATGGAACGAAACGGTGTGGCGCGTCGAGACTACGGTAGATATAGAGAGAGAGAGATTGGAAAAGGTAAAGGAAAAGGAGAGAAAGGAGAGAAGGAAAGAAGAGAACGAGTGAACAAGTCGGAGGACCTGAAAAAGCTTTTCTCGCGGCTCCCGAGCTTTTCTCGAACTCGTCTCAACGTCCGGACCGCGAATGAGCAATGCTGTTTTTTTTTTTTTTTCGCCGATTACGAAAAGAATGGCTCGATGCGCCTAGCGAAAGCACTACCGGGGTCGATGTTTTGCCTCTCGACAAACCAGTTTCAACACTCTACAGCCTTTTTCCACGTCAACGAACTTCGACTCGGGCTAATTAACGAATGCTCCGGGTTACCAGTAGAACCAAATCCGATACGAATGGACTCATTAGGGACCACGCAGTTTCAGATAACTGCGATGTTATTCGTCGATGTTATTAATAATAGAATAATGGAATAAAATTCATGTTATGGTGATACAGAGATGTCTTCATTAAGCAAGTTGATGAGCAACTATAGTATTTTTTTAAATTTCTACAGCTCTGTCCAATGCAAATATCTACAGTGCAATAATGTCGAAATATTATAATAATGCCGCAATAACGAAACTTTTAAAATGACTTAATTGTGAATCTGAGTCTAAAAACTCATCGTAGAAACTAATTTGTCAATGCGATATGCCTACGAATTTTTTTTAATAAGATAAATGTGACTTCTTAAACGTGACGCCTACAAGTAGCTTTTTTTTTAACAGCATATTTTTTTTTCCCTACACTCGCAATCGCAGTTACGCAGTGAAAGTCGTAGGATTATCGCTGTAAAAAATGTGGTCGACTGTGGAGGGTCGCCTTTTGTTTTTTTTTTTTGTGTTTTTTTTTTACAACCGCTAATCCTCGACGTACCCTCAAAATTATGACGATCGATGGTGCGTGAGAGCGGCAGCTCGTTTGCGTGAAAAAAAGGCCGCAGATTGCCCCTCTTAATCCCTGAGAGCGTTGGTTCGGTTGGGAGGGGGGATTGGTCGAGTTTCAACGCGAGGCGCGAGCATGACGCTTCTCTCGTCTCGTGACGCGGTAACCTACCACCCGAACAAGGGGGTGGGGGCATTCATTAAAAGCTTCAGCGGGACTATCGCATTTGTTCGCGACACTCCCCAATTTTCCAATTAAATAACGTAACAAATGTACCCAAGGGGCAGGGCAATTAAAGTGTTGGAGGATTGCTTCGCTCGAAAGAAGCACGAAATAGGATATAACACGGAGATCAGATTAGACAGAGATCCGTGTCGACCGATTACGGTCCCCTTCTTTTACTCCACGATTTCTTTTTTTACCCGCTAATTGATACTTAAAGAAGTCAACCTTAAATCCGACAAATTTTAATGTGCCACTTAAAAATGAAAGAGTTTGAAATTTTAACGTAACATTTTATTTTTTTATTCTGCATCGTCCGACAAACTATACTTTAGAAAGGTGAGCGTAGATTTTTTATTCAGAATTTTTTTAATTTAATTTGTCACAAAAAAAAAACAATTTTAACTTCACCGCAATGTGATTTACCGCGAGTCATCGTTTAACGATTTGTAAATAAAAATTACTGAACATCGATCGAATAATATCTTCGTGGGGATACATGACGATAAATCATAGAAATCGAGCGTAATATCCCAGTTCAAGTTGTAAATTATAAATCAATTACTTTGAAGAGACTCATTGATTGCGAACCCGCTAATATCTTACGAACTCACGACTATTAAATAATAGTTGAATCGTGTGTTTGAACAGAATAGCTTTCCCTATCACGATTTCACGGTACAAGGAGGAAGGAAGCCGTAACCGTTAAGGTAGCGAACGCGTCCTCGTAATACGGCTTATTAAAATTACAGGGACGGTTTGTCGAGCGAGAACACGTTGTCGGAGGGTCAGAACACCGCCGTCGACCGCATCCTGTCGGGGGACGGACCGCGCGATGTCTCGCTGCTGCCAAGACGCCGAGACAAGGGAGCTTTCCAAGTGCTACCCCTCCTGTCTTCTCTACAGTACTATCCATGCTTTATCCTCAAGATATAGAGATATATCTATATATATGACTCGGTCTATATATATATACGTTAAGTCCGGGGCGTTGACCACCGGGGATTACTCTCCTGTAAAGTCCGCAACGTCCTCCAACGTTCGCGACCGCGAGACTGAACACGAGCTTCTGGATTAATGTTATTGCTTTGCCAATTTGACCCGAGTACTTGGTAGCTACTACTATATCGCGGACAGAGCGAGATTAACAATATTCGGGCACGAAACACCGAGTCTCTCGTGAACATGGAATATCTCTAACTACTGTAATTTGCAAACCAGTTTTGCACGATTCGATTATTATAACCTACAAATTTAATGTCGAATATGCGAGATCTCGTGTTTAAACTATTGTTGCCGGTGTCGAAGGGAAAAACAAGCAAGACGAAGAAAGCGATTTTGTTCCCTATTAAACCTATGTTACAAGGAATGAGTTGTTCATTACGATGTGATTCGTCTGTACTGATTTATCGATTATACAACCCGGAAAACAATTACGAGACAGTGAATCCTAAATTTACTCTCGCAGTAACGCCTGTCGCAATGTAATAAAACCGATAGATCGATAGAAACATCAAACGTCTCAGGAATATCAAAATAGAGAGACAAGAGAATAAATACGAATAAATACGATATTTATTACGAGGCGGGTTACGCTCGGGTGTCTGCGACAAGTTTATGTACGGACTATAGAATAGCTGTCGACGTGTTTTACTTACTGTTTGGCATCAGCTGCAAGTATTATTGAGTGAAAAAAAAGATGGTACGGTTGTAGTGTGTTCATAATAAAGGATAAGGATTGATAGTAATACGCGATTATACGAAGTTTCGCGATCGATATACGGTGTACAGCATTACGCGCTCGACACGAGGTGAACGCTGCACGGCCGACTGTTGACTGAGCCATGTAGCCCCCGTAGTACTACGTACTACGCGCCGCTTCGTTCGCGCAGCTGACGGTTCACGGCGGCGTGCCGCACGACGACTCGCGACGCCGTAACATAATAGATCGCATAAAACTTTCACTAGAAATCAGTTAAATCGAAGTTCGATGTATGATTATATTGAATTTTCTTTCGCAGAATACAGTGTTTCGCGATGTATTGTCTTGCAGACTTTATTTCTTACAGATTTAAGCGCGGATAAAGAATAATAATAAAATAATTTGCTATAAAAGTACGAGAATAACAGTTGATAACATGACAACGTTATTTTTCGGTACTTTTATTTATTGGTTTTCTTTTTCAATTAATTCTTCTGTGTTGGGAAATAACAATCCCAACATTACCGAAAGTTGTAATACTTTTTTTTTCAATACAGAAAATGTGTGTTAAAAAAATTGAAGCGAAGAACACGAATTATCGTTCGTGTGTGTGTGTCCGTTGTCGTTAACACCTACCCGGACAAATCACTCGATTTTCTCGGACGATTTTCCCGCGGCACGTCCGGCAAATAAGGAAACACGATGTATCACCCGAGGGAGACGACAGACAGGACGTTCGGCTGCCACGCCGGGTTCGAGAGTTGCTTCGAGAGTCGTACGAGAAGAAACAAGAGCGTGAAGGACGAAAAGGGAACGTGCGGAAAGTCCGGTGGCAAAAGGGGAAAGGGAATATATATATAGAGAAAAGAGAAGTCGTGAGAGGCGAGAGCTAAGGTGGTTTACTGCCGCTCGGTAATGACGAAACAGATGGCCTCCTGCGGGATGAGAGAAGGAAAAGCATCACGGCCACTGTGCCGCAGAGACACCCTAGAAAAAGATAAAAACAGAGACGAAGACCGAAGTGCCTATGGAACACGTGAACGTACATAAGAGATGGGAGATAGAGAGAGTGTCCCACAGGATGAGGAGGAAAGAAACTCGTTGATGAAGTGCGGCCATTATTGGTACGAGACAAAACCTACTTCGCCCGGTCCAAGCGACTTTATTACCCGCGAACACATACGCCCGCACAACGACGAATCACCGGCGCTATACGTTTCCTTAAATCTTTCTTGTCTACTGTTCTATATAGATGACCTTCGAAGAATGGTCCAGGGACTCGAAGATCGTTAACGAGAGCCTCGGAACATCGAACAACACAACACATATCAACATCATATTATTGCTGCCCGAGGTGAGTACAATTACACAATAATAACAATCATTAAATAATAAAAAAAATTACGATAATTCGTCTGAAATATTGTAATATCGAGTCATCAAAACCAATTTCGACTTAAAAAAAAACTAAAATCATACATATATCGATTATTTCTGACGCGATGTTTTGGTGCATCGATTATTTATTTATTTATCTCAATAAATTTTTATACTGCCGTTTCAAGATTTATTCTGAAGAATTACGAATATATAATTAAAAAAAATGTATTACAAAAACTGCCGAATCATAGTTAAATTTCGTTAAATTTCGATATTTCTATTTTGATATTAGACTCTCATAAAAAATAAAATATAAAATTTCATATAAAAGAAGCAGAAGGATTAATTCACGTGAAATTCTGAGAAGCTACTGATAGTCTTCGCGATCGAAAAATATGTTAATCGTTGAATAGCGCTATCACTATGACTTCTAATCGTTCGGTACCGTTTCGTCGTCGATCGTAACATCTACTCGAGTCCCGAAGAGGAAGGCTTCTTCTCTATGCAGTGGCCTCGTACCGGTAAGATTTTTTGAACCTAAGTATAAAACCGGATAGGTAGCATCGCATCGCGAAGAGAGTCACGCCTTCGATGAACTTCTCCGCTCTGGAGCTGCGGCTGCGAAATGCCGCGGCAGCAAAAGCAGCAGCAGTAACAGCATCGACTGACCAGACGCGGAAAATCTATGCTATATATTCCAACGTAGGAAATTCTTCGTGTGACTCACCACCGACTCGACCGGCTCGGCAAGTGCTGATTTCGATCTTCGAAGCGATAATGTTTAATTAATTTAACAGATAATAATGATTTGCTTCGTAGTTTTTGCTCCGGCATGTTACACAGCGTGTAACGTCGCCGAAGGGCGCTGAGGAATTCTCGTATAGTTAATGTTAATACTACCACTACGACTACTAACTAATACTAATATTAGAGGACCTAAACGAGAGAAAAGTAGCTGACGACGCTGTTGGTACTTATGCAGGAGGCTGGAAATGAGAGCTGCAAGAAGGAGAAAAGCTCTGGTAAACGAACGAGTCAGTTCTCGAGGAGTCATCGGTGCATCGTTAGTCGCAGCTGTAACCCGTATCGCGTTCAAAGCGCGTGTGCGTTAGTAAATGTAATGCGAACAGGCGAGGCAAAGCGGACACGAGTATCTTGTATACGTCGACTATATGGATCCCTTAGCTCGTTCCCTCTCCAATCTGTGCGCGAGAGAGCCTTTCGCGAGTTCTGTAACGAAGCATTCACGGCTACCCAGTCGCCCGATTTGACCCGATCGCTAGGATGCCGCGAGTCTATATACTCTACTCTCGGGACACTTCCACCGGTATTCCTCATGCGCTTCGATCTATGTGTATCCTAAAGATGTGTATACTATCCTATATACCGCGATGACATAACGGTTAAACCGGCAATGGAATAGATATTGCGACAGAAACCGAGCTTCGGATAAACTGCATGTCGTTCTTGTAGCATTTAACGATGAGTAAACGATCCTCGAGTCTCGTCGGTCTGACAGACATATAAAAGAAAAAAAAAAAAGGGGAAGAAGAAGCGTAAGGTGGATGGGATGCTGAGGATAGCTTTTTTTTTCTTTCTCTCGAGACGACAACAATGTGAAAGTGATTCGACTCGTTGGCCGCGTTCGTTCGTTGACGATTGAAGGAACGAGATTTCCAACATCTGGGATACACTCGGACTACTGCGCACGGAGAGTCGAGTCATCTTACCGAGAAAAGGACGGTGATTTCGGAGAATATACACCTTTGAGCGGTACGTCGGCGACGAGACTGTTTGAAATTTTGGCGACGCGAAAATCGTCGTGAAAATAAATAGCACCGTTTATATCGGAGACATTGACGTAATTTACCGAAATTTTTGTATTACCTTCGATTTCATCGAAAAAAGAAAAATAAAATATATAAAAATATCGATAATTGTTACAAAAATTTCGTAAAAAAAAAAAATTCACAAATTTCATACTTTTTGCAGCGATATAGAGCAGATTGTTTAATAATGTATAACTAGTAAAAAATGTAATATTTGCCGATGACGATAATTAATTTTAATGTTAAGTTTCAATTTTTTTTATAAAAAAAAAAAAATAGGCGAATTGCTTCGTTCTTAACGTACGGATAATCGTCTACTGTCAGACTTACGTTGTCAGCTCGGTGTGGATCTTCGGGACGCGAGAAACGACAACCAGGAAACATGGAGCACGAAGAGAAAAGTGAGAAGAGACTACGTCATCGCGCAGCATCCCGGGTCTGTGGGGTTGACGCGATATTCCGAAAAACTTTATGAGCGGTTTACGAGAGCAATAATCCTCTCGCGAGTAACACAATACACGGCTAATTATAGAGTAGCGTGTACGCGAGAGTGAGAGCGAACGCTCGCGAGCTTTTGCTTCGTCAGGCATTAACATACGCGTAAAACGCGTTCGCTGCGTCCTCACCACCGCTTGGGTGGCGTTCACTATTTTCGTCATTTTTTTTTATCTCTCTGCCTCTCATATGCTGTCTTCTTCGTCATCTTCTGCTCGCTCTTCATCCGCGCGATCTCACTTTCATCCGAGCGGCTAATGCGTTCGAGTTATTTCGGTCTTCGCACCTACTTCGAAGCTGTCTGTTTTTCATTTTCTTTTTTTGCTGATCCTCGAGATACGCAAGGTTTTCGTGATTTTTGTACTGAAAATTTTCCTTCGATCTTAATCGATTTTCATTCGAGGCAAACAAGGCGGATACGAGGCCACCGCTTGCCAATGGATGAGCACACGGTGACGAGGCGATTTCGACGGGACCCTTGCGATATTCTCGCCCCCGCGCCACTCTCACTCGTTGTAAACTAGGCGCGAGGGAATTTCGCGTTAAGAAGCGAGTGATTAATGATTATGGAGGAGAAGCCATGAAAAAAAGCTCTGTATATTCGTTCGGTCGCGGAGTCGTCGTTGTCGATACTTCGAAGGAAATGTCTCGTTTGCTTTCGCGTCAGAGCAGAGAGACTGGATTGCTTTCTTATTACGAGACTCCGAACTACATCGTTCAATCAACAGGTGCAGAAAAATTTAGTGATCAAGGACTTTTCAAAAAAGCTTTCTAAACTATAGGAGAGTTAAAAAAAAAAAAGATTTTTACAATGCCGATTTCTACAATATAATTCAGTCTACAAGTTTAATTTTTTCTTCCACGATGGCAGACTTCAAATAGCTTTTCTGACTTTGTCGAATTTTCGTGTCGGCACATTTATTCTCGCGTTCTCGCGGGATTCTCTTTACGACGAAAAGGTCACTAGCTGGTGTCAAGCCTTTCACGGCTTCGCGACGCGTTGGAAGCAGATATTTTACCACTCCGGTAGTCACCGAGGACTAGGAAGTGTCGACGTACACACCGGTAGAGTAATATTTCAAAGCGTTCGTCCGCGTTTGCTTCGTGAAGCTCGTGGAATGCCGGGGCCTCTGTCTGAGGCATCGGTAGCACAGCAGAAACGAGACGCAAGAGCAATTTCGACAAACTCGCGACAACGTCTCATTTGTCACGGAGTTGACGCTGTTAATGAGTGACACTGCTGTTACGGAGGACCAGAAATATCGGCAATGGAGACACATTTTTTTTTTCTCTTGGTAGATGTATAAGAGCGATGGGTGTCGCGCCTCCTTTCTTCCACGACACCCTGTCACGGATATATCGAGAAAATACCAGTGTATTATAACGAGGACATCGACGCGGGTTCAAAGGGTTTATTTTTGTTATAACTGACGGAGGCGAGTGAAAAAAAAAAAAATTACTGAGATTAGATGACGAATTTTGTAGTTTTGCTGTCTAATTTTTTCGTCATTGATGCGGACGATCTACAGATTCGCTTTTCGGGACACATAGAGAAATAGTCTTTAACTGCTCATAAAAAAATTCTGAAAGCTCTGACCGTCTGCATTTCGTATCTGAGTTCTAGAGCATTAAAAATAGAGTGCTTCGGGTATCTTCTTCTCTGCTCTCAGTAATATCGAGCAAATCCCATATAATTTTCAACTCGCCAACCCCCTCTGCTCTACCAGAGAAAATCTCGATGTCTTCATCAGAATTTTTTCATACCGGGAATCACGAAAGATAAGAGAGTTAAAAGGGAGAGCAGAAGGATGTTGTGTACGTTAGCGTAGAATCCTCGTCTATCCTGGCAAAGGTGCAGGTCCGTCGGGGGATCGGTCCGTAGATGTTTGCGAAGAGCAAACCACGCTAATTAAAATCCTGCGCGGCCCCGCGAGTCTTGGCTCTCCGGTAATCAACGAAGGCCCCGCGGGGCTGCTGCGGAGCCGCGAGGATGGTCAATGGACAGAACGCCCAGCGCTTGGCCGCGTAAGTCTTTACCCCCTTTGGCCCCGAACACGACTGGTTACTATTACGCCGCCGGGTGAGTCTCCTCTTTCTATCCCTCTTCATACCCCTTTCCGCTTTTGCTACATCGTATCCCTACTACCCAGAAGCGTTTGCCAAACGACGTTTCCCGTAAAGCCCGCGGCTATTCTTTTTCTCTTACCTGACGATATGGCCCTCTATCCGTCTCGTTATCGTTTCCGGCGAATCAAGAGCTTCGTCTTTTCCTTTATCCATCCTTACGTTCAAATCTGAAAGCAGAAAAAAAAGTTCTCTTCACGGTCTGAATCAGAAAAAATAAACATCATAAAAAATGAAGATTCATAGATCGTTTTTTTGTTAGCGTTATTGAGCTTTAGAATTTCGAGTGGAGTTCCGTCTCGAGGGCAAAGATAGTGCGTCGCGTTGGCGCCGTGCGCCTCGATATCCGTCGATGCTTCCCGTCGTCGTCGTCGAGAGAAAGCGAGTTATACGAGGAAGCGAAATATACAGAGGATATAGAGAGTCCGTCGACGTCTCGCTATTAATAATCCGTGCTGAGAGCTCCCCCTCCCCCGCTCCGAGTGAGGGAACCGACGATAACCGCGTGTCACTACTAACGGATAACTTCGACGACTTTGTTTGGCACACGCGAGCCAAACGGTTGACAAACATGGGTCGGGTGAGAGAAAAAAAAAAAATGGAGCACGCGAGAGCGACAAAAAAGCTTAAGATGGCAAGAAAGTTGAACAAGGATGAAGAAGCAGACCCGCCGCGTGGACAAACGTCGCGTGAATCGTCGCGGCATGTTTTTACAGGCTGTTCCTCATCGACGATGCCATGTAGTTGACGTTGCGGGGGACGCAAGTCATCCAAGCAATGCCCAGCGAGAGCGACGAAAATTTTGTACGAAAATAGATGCGATGCGATTTCGAACGAACTCCTTGATACGCCACGACTCAACCCCAATGTCGGTGGAGTCCGCGAGGAGCAGCAAAACCCGGAGGGGGATTCTTACAGACCTTTTTTAATGGATCCGAGAAATCGTAAAAAGTGCAAACTGCACCGAGCCGAGTTTGTCAACGACTTTGTCGAAGTTATGTCAACAGAGGCCGCGAGCCAACAGCTGGTACGGGCTGGTGGTATGGTTATTTCAAAATTTAACGATCACGCGTTTCGTATACCTCGTGGCGTCTTCGTGAATCCCGGAGTTCGAACGAGAACCAGAGAAAACAGCGAGAGCAATCGAATTTGATCGAAGTTTTCTCACGTTTTTATTTTTAAAAAATGCATTTAACGAAAATAATAATAATAATAATATATACCATTTATTACTGCTATTATTATTATTATAAAATAATATATTTTTATTTAAAATTGATTCAATCCATTTTTTATTGATTTTGATTGATTGATTTTGTTTTTCATAAATTGATTGTAATTCGACGGGTGTTCTATAGCTCTGCACGGTTTAAGAGAAGTTAATTTTTCGAAGGGCTGAGAACATCTTCATTACTAATCATTTTACGAGATTACAAAATTTGGCTCGTTGAGCATTGAAGACGAAGATGTGACGTGAGAGAACCTTTCCCTCAAGAATATCGGCTTATTCCACGTCGGCTCGACGACCAAGTAACAATGATGCGATTACGTTGAACTCATATTTATTCAAAAAGCGCAAACTTATTGCCGAAATAACGTATATTCCGTTTAATGGATTTCGACATTGTCCAAAGGCGTCTCTC
Organism: Buathra laborator; assembly: GCA_934046635.1. Taxonomy (NCBI): domain Eukaryota; kingdom Metazoa; phylum Arthropoda; class Insecta; order Hymenoptera; family Ichneumonidae; genus Buathra; species Buathra laborator. Next base: position 19,963,184 of record OW203892.1, read on the forward strand.
ACGAATTTGCGGAGTCCCAATTCAAGTCACAGATCGTTTTCATGTCGCCTAAAAGCTTTTTTTTTCTGGTTAGGCATTTAACGCTTAACACCCGGTGCTTCCAGGGTCGAGAGACATGATTCGTTCGAAATAGGATGGGTGCATAAGCTGTCAACATTGAACTCCCGGATGGAAGAGAGCTGGTATTAGGGTCGATAAAACAAACAGAAACAGTGGGACGCGAATGAGCTCGTTGATGACAGAAGATTTTCGTTTCAACCGGGTGGATCTTGAATGTCACGCGACATTATTAAAATTCGTTTGGAAGTTACAGTCATTAGCAGTTCAACGGCGAATGGTGCGTAAAATGCAATAAAACATCTCGCATTAGGGATTAGAGACATTAGAGACATCTTTTTCACGGAATAAGCGTCGGTACGTGAGAGCAAAGCGCGTTCTGCGTCCACGACGGGGGAAAAAACCTTCGGGTCTCTCTGTCTTTGTGGTCGAGAGAGTTCAATCAGCGCCGAGAGAAACGTTCGATCATCTATCCAGCAGCGTGTGTATCGTCTAGTGAACCCTACAACCGCTAGGTATATGTACGAATGAATCCGTTGCGTGACCCGATCAAACGTTCGTCACGGCACAATTAATAACGCCGCCGTTTGCGTGGGCGAAAGCGGTGGCTGTGTTGAACTCTGAACTACTACTCCCCGGGACCCCCGTGTGTCGAGTTATTGCGTTTCGCTCTGACGCACAACCCTAACGAGAGAACAATTTTTTCGGGTACACGAAAAATCGCCGAGTCACGTGTGTTTCTCGTGTATCCCGAAGCCTTTGGATAATCGATTGCAGTTATTGGCGGAACGCCGTTACAGTTTTTTGTTATGGCGAATCTTAGTTTCGAAAGAGTGTAAAAAAAACCATCGCGATGAAAATGTTGCCCGTCTGACGGACACTTGTCTTTTCTACTGACGCTTAAAATTCCGCAATAATGTTTTGATTTGTTATTGACCCTTCGAGAATGTTGTAAAGAAAGTTGTTACAAAATTACCGATTTCGAAATCGCGTTTCTTCGATTAAATAGAAATAGATAAAGATCGATGATAACGATTAATCGTCAAATCTGTCGACAATTTTATAGAATTTTTTTTCATAAAAATCGGAGATATATAGCGAAAGGAACCAAAGATAGAAGGGTCACTGTCTCGATTTGCATGCCACGTACGCATCGGCTTAACCGTTTCTATACTTCCGAGCGGTTTACCGCACGAATACCAAGCATCGTCAGAAAAAGAAGAAGCCTCGTTGCATCAAAAGCGGCGACGCCGCGCGGACTATACTGGTGCAAAATTGCCGCTGAACCGTGGCGGCTCGAGTGGGGACTCTCTCTCCCGATTCTTAACAGAAAGGAAGAAAAGAGTCGAGAGGCGTTATAGCCAATTTGTGTAAGTTGCCGAGATATAGGAGAGCCGTGTTTAGCTTGAGGCGATCAGCCCGAGAGGAAGAGAGCAAAGAGAATCCACGTCACACCGAACCGCCGTCGATCGTGCGGTCCACGCACGATGTGATCGGTGAGACGATGATCGTTGCACAACGATCGAACGATCGATTACCTCGACGATCCTCAATTCTACCGATTTACGACAGATTCCTCACACTCGATTTAATACCACTTGTTTTTTCGTAGCTTACTCTCTAATTTTCTATTTCATTGCGACTGAAACACGTTACAGTAGAACAACCGTACAGAACTATCGAAGTTCGGCGAATACGAGGGAACTCTGTAGATTTGCTGCCGCGTTCGCGTGTAATCAAGCGAGACACCATTACCCACATGTGTAAATGTCGATGGATTCTGTACTATGGACGACGACAACGACGACGAGGACGTTTGGTCACTTTCCCACGCGGTAATTACTCCCTCGGTCCCGACGTCTTTCTCCCTTAAGGTGAAGGTCGATAGTTAACCGAGGCGATATACCCTCGTCGAGAAAGGATCGTAGAACTTGACGCGTATAACAGTTCGCAGCAGGAGATGATACTCGAAGACTCCGAAATGGACCAAGTCGCTCAGCTGTTAATTACTTCTCGTCTCGGTATTGTTGCTCGCGCGGGGGAGTAATGGCTTATATTATTTCGTTCCTCTCCGTAGTGATCGTCACGCCCTATCATTTACGTGTCGTTCAAACTTCCACTGGGAAAAACATTATTCGTTCTGTCATGCGACTAGGGGCACTACCAGAGCAATGCAATTTCAAGTCGGCTATCAGATCGAAATTCTTGCTTCCAAGTCTCGTGTACTTCGCGATTTTTTAATGAAAGAGCGTAGAACGACTCTTTTTTTTTAGATAATAATTGAGAAAAATCTAATGACATCGATCCTTCGGAGTGGGAACGACCACCGATGTGCCATCTTTGCAGTTTCGTTCGCACCAACGCGCTCCGTTTGCGAGGTCTGCGGTTGACGTCGATTAATCACAGCAACGGACTATCGTGTGCTGTGGCGAACGACGCGACGCTGACTCGCACAGTATCCAACGCCGTTTGCCGCGCTCTGCCTGCCTATCATATTAACTCGGTAATTGAAAGATATCCGGCCGGAAAGCTTTTGCTCGGTGATTTTTTTTTTGTAGTGTCACTGTACAGTAAGCGGGAGAACCTCGCGACTGGTCGCTTCTGTGGCCAACGATCCGTCGGTGACTTGCACACGTCTCACACGCGCTTACGCACTTCACTGAATCTGTAGATTCTTACGCGACCCCGTCGAGAAGGTTTAATTTTGATTTAGTCGCGAAATGGATCACATTTTTTTTAACATCTGATGTGTTTATAAGGTTTGCACAGCGTTGAGCAAAGTAAAAAAAAAAGGTCTGTTCCGCTCTCGAGGACATTTGAAATATTAATGGGTAAATATATAATAAATGGTAAATACGAAAAAAAATGCTTTTTCAGTCATGACGTGGATTATTGTATGCTATATTAAGCTGTGCATAACATAAGTGAAATATTCGTACTCAGTGGCAAAAAGTACGTCGGATAATAAGTTGCAAGGTCGATCGAGAAATATTTGTTTCGTGATCTGCTTTCGGAAAACCCGCATATTTACGAATTTTCAAACATCGATAATCGTACTGTCCGATGGAATTACGGAAAACCCAGGGTATTTATCGTTTTTTACGAGAAAAAGTAAAAAAATAGGATTTGATGAAAAACATAAAAACGCAGGGATTTCTTTGCAATTTTCTTGCGGAAAATCGAAGGGTCTCAACAAATTTTCTAGGGGACATAATTTGATGTATTTTTTCGCGGTTAATGTGAACCCACTGTCAATTTACTGCTATAGAGTTTTAATCGTCTTCGGCTGTGATTCTGTTTGACGCTTCTTGCACGCCACTTGGCACTATAGATGCGTTAAGTACATACATACTTGCGACACCATAAACAACGGCTCACTCTTCTCTTCTCTTCCACTTTGCGTTATTAATAATAGCCGTCGAGAATCGAGAGGGATCTCCCGAGCCGTACGGTCGGCGAGCGTTCGGCATTTAAGTTGGCTACATACGTTCCATCGTCACAGAAAACCTCGACGAGGTTTGCGGTATACGTTTACGAAAACATTCTTCGTCGATTTACTTTCGGGAATTCACGCGGCCCGGATAAACGTTGACGTATTTAAGGGAGGGGCAGTAAACAATCTATTTTAATCGCGACACATCGTCGTCGTCATGATTTTAGTTACACGAGGTGCCACACTTCGTGCGATCCACAAAATTGCGGAAGTGATGCGCCAAAACAAATCTGATATCGATTCAAGCTGCCGCGTTCGATTCGGCATCTAATTTAACCCTTTGAAGTATAGAGAGTCTCTCCTCAACATCTTTCAAGAGCCAAAAAAAGAAGATATGTTATATTAAAGGGAAAGTCGACAAAAATGAAAAAAAAAAAAAAAATGTCAACGAAGAGATTGAGTTTAGTTCTCATTTTGTCTCATTATTCTTCTCAGTTCTAATTTTTTAACCTTTTTCCACAAACTATCGATGAAGTTAAGTACATTTAAGATCATTCCCAACCACAATCTGCAACACTTTAAAGTCTACCAAAGCCACATAAAATTCTGAAAAAATTCATCGAGATACATGAAACTCTATTTTCTACGATGTATCAGAAAAAAAATTAATCTTAAACATGCGTAACGTTGTTAGAAATAAAATAAGAGTCAAAGCCGTTTCCATCATACGCGACAAAATAAGCAATTTTCTCTTACAAAATTGCTCATAGAATCTTGAACACATCTGCGGCCGCTACTGTCGTTTAACACGACCACTTTGTTTCACCCAGAGCCAAGGTGGACGCGTTTATAAAACCCGGTGGAATATAAACCGCGGTAGAAGAAGCGTGCACGCGGCGCGTCTGGAGGCATACACAGTGCTCTCGGTGAGCGCGTTATGTGTGGTTGGTCTATCGCGGAATTGCTATCGCCTTCTTGGACCGCTGGTCGGATGCTGTGCAGAACGAGCGTTCGGTAAGCCGGGTAGTTTAGCGCGCGTCTCTCGAACCCGGTACGTACGACAAGGAGTTATGATATCGGCACCGATCGCTTCGGCCAAGTGAAAACACAGTGGCGTGAGTAATATAGAACCCGCGGGGTGATCTTTTACGGTGCCCGAGAGAACGCGGCGTGAACGCGAGCTCGTCGGTGGCGACTCTCGGGGCCTCTCTTTCCCTAGGCGAAGAACGAGGAATGATCCACCACGTTCTATTACGTACATCGGTGTGTATGTATGTTATGTACGTCGAGAGAGAGAGAGAGAAAGAGAGAGAGAGAGAGCGAACATGAGGGGAAAAAGCAAGCGAGAGAGATCCTATCGTTACCCAACCCCGAGCGAAAAGAGCGCCGAGGGTCAAGGAGAGGCGATCCCGGAGCAGTCGGCGTCCCTAGTCGTAAATAAGGACTACTGCTACCAATGCCAATCCAAGTGGTCCAGTCTGTAGTAGCTGCCGTTCGAAGATGCTACTCTATACTAGTCCTTTGGTCCTTATAATACTATTTCTTAACTGCAGCCAGTGTCATGCGCAACACTGTTTATTGGCTGTATTCCGAAAGAAGAGACACAGAGGTTATAACGTGGTAAGTGCCGGATGCGCGGCAGACAATATTCGAAACAAACCAATTCTATAAATCCGTTGGCGAAATGTTTCGAGTTGACGTTAAAAGGGGTCAGCGCGGGTCGATATAAGAGGGATTGCACTATATCACTGTCTGGGGTTGGAGTAAAAATTAGGGGAATGAAAAGAGGACTTTTCAGCTCAGAAAAATATGATTCAACTGATATTTCTGTTTTTAAGTAATCGAATCGATTTTTTAAAAAAAAAGAGTCCTATCTTCTTTTCTGAGTCTGAAGAAGATTTACTTCTTGTCGTGATTTATAAAAAAAAATTGAAGTTTCAATTCTATCGGCAAATTTTTCGGACTCGGATTTAATAGATCGACTGTAATGAGCGACAAACAACGGACGATATTATTTTCGAGGTAATGACCGTCCGTAGCGTGTAGTTCGTTGATACAGGGAAAAAGAAAAGAAAAAAACTGGTGAACAACAAACCAATCGTAGTCCGTTGATCCCGAGAAAATTGGCACGCTTGGGATCACCACCGGGTGCTGGCAGCTGTGCAGCCCGGAGACTATAGTTCGGGGCAATGAGATACTCTCGAAGTCTGTCGGGTAGGCTTGCGAGATTGGCACCTTTACTGTCATCGAAACGGGTAGAGCCCCACGGTGGTAATCAAAAGCGGAACCCTGGCTTCATTACCGTCGGTTATTACCGGCCACCGCGCTCTCGACCCCGAAAAATCGTTCGGCATCACACAGTAAGCAACAACAGCAGCTAAAGCCAAAGTAGCGGAACAGCCAGTCTCGTTTCGAAACTGGGAGGTAACCAAAAGCCAATGTAGAGAGAGAGAGAGATTATTACAGTGAGGCCGTGTGCGGCATTAGACGCCGCTATCCGACTACGATTTGAATGATTGGACGCTCTCGAGGAACGATCTCTTCGATACGAAAAATCATCAGGAGTAGTGCGGTGATCGCCTATACGGCGACGATCAAATAACAGCCTCCGCGTCTCAAGCGTCTTCGTGACTACGATCACGAGACTGCACGCATCCGTGGAATAGACTCAACGAAAAAAAAAAAAGAAAAGGCCAATTAATAAAAAAGAAACCGTGATGAAGTTAACGATAAGTTATCTGTCGGAGAGGTTAAGTAAAAAAAAATTAAAAAACTGTTGGAATAGAGAAAACCGGGAAGAACTTTGTATCTAATCGAGATATATCGTTCAAGAAATCGACAATCTATCATTAAATTGCTGTAACGCGTAGAAAACTTGTCCATTTTATATTGATTTAATAACGTAATAAGGAACGTCCTGACTTACCCCGTTATAATATGAATGATAGCTGAGATGATTAGACTAGAATAACTAAATTGCGAAAGATAACTGTGTGACACGAGACGGATTTACTTTTATCGATTACATTCACGGTTAATAAGACTCGCGAGAAACTTCACATCGCAGACACGACGTCAGATGTATCGTTCAATTTTTTTTTTCGTCGCTGTTATTAAAGGTCGTTGGGTTTCCTTCATATACTCGGGACGGATGTAAGCGTAATTTTTCAATTCATAGACTCGCAAGGCTTCGACTTTGTCGTCACCTGCTATGAGAAAAATTGAAAGATTGACATTTTTTTATATTTATTGAGATGCATTTACGGAGTTACCCTGTCGGCGCTTTCGTTTTATTGTTTTCCGATCTTCGGAAGTGCTTTCCGAATGGATTGGACTGGAGGTTTTAACGTCAACGGTTTGAGGATTTTCAACAAGGTTACTGGCTTCTGTGATACGTAGGGTATTTTATTGTCAGAACCGTTTGGTAAGGAATCGAGCGAACTTACGATCTTTTGGCGTCAAATCGTCGACGACATCGCGCTTCGGTGGCTCGATATCCGGATGGATAGTCTGCACCCGATCCGTTGGCTGTTCCGCACCAACGGCCGTCTCCCTCTTCGATTCCGACGAATTCCGTTTGGTCACTTTCCCACTCATCAAAAACCAATGATGTTTCTTCGGATCCATCGGATTCTTCTGTACCCCCGTAGTCGTCGATGTCGCAGATTTGGAAGTTCGTTTATCTGCAACAGCGTAACAGAAATATCTTTCGTACAATTGTGGTAAAAATTAATAATAAGAATACATTCCAAATCAGAAGAACAATTATCATTCGCGATCGCAATCGAGTCGAAAGCTTTCGCATAATACGATGATTCAGTGCATGAAAAATATATATATATATTTATGTGTATACATTGTATCTTAAAGAATCCGGTGTTTGCACTCACCGTGGACTATCGCTTGTTTCCGCTGGTTTAACCTTCGGTACATCGTCATTGACGATCGGGCACTTGCCATGCGGAACTCGCCACTTTTCATAATGTTCACGACTGTACGGATATGGATCACCGGGTATTCTTATATAGTCCTCGTCTTTGTTGCCTTTCTTATCTTTTATCTCTTTGCCATCCTCCTTGTCATCTCCTGCCTTCAATTTTAATATCGTGCGCTCCAACTCGGTAATCGCTGGATTGGCAATGCCTTCTTCAACATTGAATATTTCATTCCTGTTTTCGTTCTGCTGCACGTACTCCGAGGTATGTTTTTTCGTACCGGGAGGGAACGTTGATATCGTTACGGAAGTCGGAAGCGTCGGACAAGTTTCAGATTCTTCGGAATTGTGCTGCGTGTACGAAAGCAAAACTTCCATCTCTCGTTGCGACAAATCTTGCAAAACGCTCGACAAATCTTCCTCGACTTTTGGAGCGTCACGACTCGCTTGCTGCGTTTGAATTTGCTTTGTCTCGTCGGTCCCGATTGTCGAAGATTCTTCGGAATCGGGAGGAAAGGGCGGGACGTCTTTTCTATCAGTCGAAGTGGTCGATAAGAAATTGACCATCATAATCTTGCGACAAGTACTCGGCAACCTATGGCACGCGATGCTGCACGTGTGAAACTTCTTGGACGCTGATAGATTCATTCCCGTCGTAGGCAAACCGACTTCCAACAATTTTGCAACGTTTTGCTCCGTACCGGCCACAGCATCGCTGGTTGATCCGACAACCTGAACGTCGAGCTTCGGTCGCGGTGGCTCGGGACGAATAGAAATACTTCTGTTAGGATCGCCGGAAAGCTCGATTGCTGCCATGCGAGCCAATTCTTCCGCGTGCAATTTTGACCGAATGACGACGTCGCGCCATGCAGATAATTCACTATCGTGAGGAATTTCTTTTGGGACATTGTAGTCGTCGTCACCGGGAACTATTGATCCGGAAGTTAAATCGATGCCGGAAGTTACCGCGTGTTGCGGATTTTGGGACATTTCCTGTTCATTGATCGGAGTGGTCAACGGCAAAGTCTGAGACGATTCGAAATTCGATTCAGATGAAGATACGTTCTCCATTTCTTCGTGATTATCTTGAGAAGAGAACTCTTGGATTTGTGCATTTGCAATACTAGTTGCACGGGATTCGAGGGTCGATGTAGCAGCAGTCAAATTTAATATCTCTGATTGATTAGCCTCGGAAATAGGTTCTGCGGCTTGAACTTGTGTAGTGATTTTTTGTAAGGGTTTTAGGACATTTGAATTAGCGGAGATTGCTGTTGGAGTATTTCCATCAGTTAACGGAACTTCCGGTTCGTTGTAATTTCCCATATTTACTCCCCACTTGTGAGTCACGACGTAGTTTGGCGATTTTTCTAAATCTGGAGGTTCTACATCGTCTTCCGGTACTTTAACGCCCCACTGATACTTGTAAGACGATATTTCGTCAGTTTCAGTTTTTAATACAGGTTTTTTATCTTTTTGCTCCTTTTTATCGTCTTTTCTATCGCGCTTCTCCGGCATATTTGGCTCTCTGATCGGTGGCTGGGAGTTCCGCGGTGCGAGATCCATGACGCTACGTATCGGTGGACTCATCGAGGTTCTCTCGTCTGTCGAGTGTTTGGACAGATAACAGAACGAACCAACGAAGACCGGGCGAATTCTCAAGTGTTAAAAAGCCTGCAAGATATTTATATCGTTCTCGGTAAATCTTACCTGAATTTGGTTTAAATATGTTCCTCAATCTCGACAAGAGTCCCGACTTGGTCTCGGTGCTCGCGAATCTCATGGACACTACAATTAATGATTGATACTCTTTTATGCTATTACCCTGCTATTCTTGTTTCTTTTTTTCCAATTTTACTAATCGAAACAATAATTTATTTGAAATTTACAAACCCATGGAATCATTTTTCTGTGGCGAGGGATGCAACGATTTTTTCCTCAACACGACTGACTCCAACGGATGTCGAAGCACGCGACATCGAACGGACGAAGCTATGGAATTCATTCTTCAAATACCACTGACTTATAATTTGGAAAATCAGAATAGCCGCCTAATTAAGTTTATCGAAATATCTTGACAGTTGGCTCGTTTCACGATCGTTAGTTTCGCAGGCTGTCACTTTCACGTGGACTCTCAATTGTTTCGAAAAATTGTTTCAAAACGCTTGATTTTTTTTTAATCAATAATTTTCGTATCGCAAGTCGAATCGTGTTAAGAAAATAAATAAGTACGACGAATCTCGTGACTACGCCAAACGAAAAGCACGATTCGTTTGACGTATTGAGAGTAATAGAAGCATCGAATATCCGTCGGGATCTTAACTTCGGTTAATCATTGCCAAACTTTTGCTCTCTGGAGACCACGGGACCCTCGGCCCGTCCGTAATGGCATAATGGACACTTCGCTACTCTATTTTCTTACGAGTATTTCTTCCGCCCCACAAAATCGATCAACGGTAGAAAAGCATAGAAAAATCTTCTGTGACAGAACGAAATTTCGATTACGAGAGAATGACGCATGCATTCGATATCGCCGCACAGTAATAAATAAGCCAATAATAATAATAATAATAATAATTGTTTTTGGTTTTATTATTACTGTGCGAAAAAACCGAATGAGTAATAAATGTACAATAGTAATAATAATTATTATTATTATAGAGTAGAAAAGATTTTCAGGTCTACGTTTCTAAAGGAAAATCGAAAAATAGTTTAACTCGTCTACGTTATAAATTCTTCGTTGTCAATAAAAAAAACAAAAAAAATACCCCCTCGTCAACGAATAGTCTAGGAAATAATGGCAATGGTCATTCGTACCACGTAGTCGTGATAACCGTTGATAAAAGTTTAAAGTACGTTATCGGGTAGATTCGTCGGAACATTAAAAAACGCACGTGTCCTTAACGGTGGGTACTCGATGCAATTTTAAACAGCTATTCCACAGTCCCTACAGACTTGGGAAGCACGACGAGCAATCGTTTCGGAGGGGTGACACATGTCCCCAATGCCGAGCTATGGCTACACGCAGATCTCGTGCCGAACGTGTGCCTCTCGCTACCGGGTTGGAATACCAATCGCTTCAGCTCGCCCATTCGAGAGGATAAATGTTTATACGTTCGGACAGATTATACGTCACATAAACGAGGCGACATTCGTTCGATTTCGATAGTCAAAGACCGATGAGGATTATCGACGATTTATTCCCGAAACGTGTTATTTTCTTTTTTTTTACTTCTCGACCTAAAATTGCTTTTGCAACGCTGACAATCGGAGTCACAGGACGAATTTTCCTCAAGTCATCCAAGTCAAATTAAATTAAAACGAAACAGCCGATTATTAATGAATTCATCAAACTACCATCTAAGTTCTTCAATAACAAGTATTTATTTTTAATGCACAAAATCGTCGAAGTTCTATGAAACAGAAATAGTACGTTAGCCATAATATTATTGATCACAGTACTCTTATTCAATTCCCAACACACCAGTTTCAATACGGGAGAAAAAAATGTGTCAGTCGATTCGCGCAAGACATCAAAAATCCACTTGCGTCTCACAACTCAAGTGATTACGATGACACTTTTTCCTCACAGTGCATACAGGGAAGACGGGCAAGCAAAAGCTATGCTGTAAGACATTAGCAATAAATTCGTTGGTCCCCAGTGTCAAATAGCAGAGCGGTGCGCCGCGCCAATTGTATAAATTGGCTATGACAAAGTTATCGTGCCGTGCGGACTTCGTGTTGCCTCTTCTGTCCGCCTGCTTGTCCTTATCTTAGCGAGACACATATTTTGTCGACCCACGGGGAAAAGTCCGTAGTTGACGCACGACCAATAGTTTTTTGCCTCGAGGGCGATACGCGCAGTCGTGTTGCTGTGTATAGAGGATGCCAGCGATACAGAAGCAGGGAAAGTAAGGAATGAACAAGAAAGAGAAAAACGTGGTTGTTGGAGCGGACGCGGCTGCAGGTGCGTGGCTCCCGTCCTCGTGCGGACTCCCTCGTGGTCGCTTTGAGACATCGTTCCCGCGAGGCCGACGAGGAGGCTTGGAAACGTGACGTTCCACCTTTGCCTTGGCCCACGTTCTGCACGCTATATTACGCTATATACCTAATACCCACGATCACGATTTGTCGCTAGACGTGTTGCAGGCGCCCATAAACGTAAACATGAGAAGAAAAAGCTCGACGAGCATTTATTGTTCCATGACACGAGAAAACGTACCTGCAATTCATGCCAGATTTGACGAGCCATTTGTTCAGTGATAGAGACGATAAGAGAAGAAAAATTTCCGAAAGTTGAAAAGGGGAAGAAGTGAAATATGAACATTCAATTTTTAGCTATGATTTTATTGAAGCTTCAAATCATTGGACGCAATAATGAATAATACCATTTCGGAATAAAAATTAAAGGCACAGTATGCAGTAAGTCCACAAAAATTATTGCATTGCATTGTAATTTGTATTGTTGTAATTCTTTAAATTCGTGTAAACCGATAATAATCAACAAAAATCACAATGACTTTAACATTCGTTCTCGTCCCTCACTTAGCCTACGAGTGAAAGAATTTTCAAGCCAAAGATTCATAGGCTTCAGCGACGACAATCGTTTAAGCAGAAAAAGCGATTTGCGTAACAGCCGCGTCCAAGAGAGAGAGAGAGAGAAAAAAAGAGTAAAGAGCCGACGAGTGTGGTATGAGAGAAAGAGTTCGATGCCAACGGGACGAATCGTTGGTGGCCGGGTCGGTGGTGAGTTTACATTCACGAGGGTAACGCCAGCTCCGCTGCCGCTACGGGGGTGAAACCGCTCGTTTATCAGTAACCGACTCTAGTGAAAGCGACACCGAGGGCCGTACGCGCCGGGAATAACAATTCACGGAACGATGGAGGTTCCGGAGGCACGCTCTGCCACCATAGCTACCATACATACTGTGGTCTATAGCTATATCATGAAACCGCGAAAAAGTATTGACCTCCCGCTATTTCGAAACGCGAGCGATCGAAGCCGCCAGAACGTCATTTATTCGACCTACAAGACTTCCTTCTGTCGTTTAGTTTTTTTTTTTTCTTTATTTTTAATCCACTCAAACTGGTCGAAGGTTGAGACCCACCTGAATCGCTTCATAGAGAATCCTTCGGGAATAAAAATCAGCAATCGGAAGCCTAGAATAGTGTCAACTTCCCTAAGCTTCAAGAACGACCCAATACCCAACCCCTGAAAAAACGCTCGATAAATTTTCTATAGACTTCTAGGCTAGGATCTGCCGTTTCGCGAATCAGGGACCTTAGACGAATGTCCTCCCTCCACAACACGCGTTGGAAAAGAAGAATAGGGATGCAAATTTTCTTCTCTCACGAAAGACGAACGACTTTGGCAAGATGAAGCTTCGGGGGCAGCTGAGGTCTCATCTCTCCGCGTCGACATCGCGTTGTACGCAAAGTCCGGTTCATCCCACTTCAGTTCCAATAGAGAAAACCCTTGTTTCAATGTTCCTCTCGTATCTCGTTCAATAACTTGCCAACAGCTAGGAAGGCAAACCCAAAACGTTTGCGTATACACACAAGGCACGAAAGGCCTTCTTCTTGTCGCCCCATTTTGCAAGTGTCGTCGGTACGCCGGGCTAATTTGTCAGTTGTCGAGTTAACGTCCTCGCGGGGATTCCCAAGAGAGGGTGGGCAAGAGGGTGAGACATGGAGAGAAAGAGAGAGAGTTGCGATTCTGGTTCAGCAGGGGTTGCACGAGGTTCGGGCTTCTTCTCTTCTCGCCCCTTGTGGGAAAAGCGAGAGACTCCGAGAGGCACGGTAATCAACCGGTGAATATCTGAACTGACTTCGAGCTTTTCTCCTGCTTCTCCTGCTCTACAGACGAGACGTAGTAACCTCGGAGTTCTTCCCAGCTTGGCACTTCGTATGCTCATCGCCCACCTACTACGCTCTCATTTATAAAGAAGAGGCCCACTGCCGAGCAGCCAACAGGCTTACGATTGATCGTACAGCTTTCGAACAGCCCTGAAAACATTTCTGCCAACCCGTAGACCATTCAGTTTCCGTCTCTTTTGGGAGGAATGAGATGCTTGTATTCGTAATTCCAGCCTCTCACCCTTATGTTACTTATAGAAATCACTTCAATCTCTGCTTCTCGGGTTCATAAGTGAAGCCCGGAAGACGATACATGTATTTAGCAAATCGGAGAATTTATCTTTCACTGCCTACAATTCATACAATATTCTCTTTATCGGTAGGATATATTAATTAACAGAATTTTTTTCTTATCTCCAGTGGTGTCGCGTTCGATACAAATGAAATTTTATTCCCAATTATTGTAGACCATCTAATGGTCACGAAAATAGAGTTCTAACTATGGTAGAACCTTCTGTAAAGAATCTCCCGTATGTTCCATGAATAGAAATCTCCCGAAATTCAAGCCACTCAAGCTACTTTTCCGAAATCTTTGAAACATTGACTGCCCTCTGCGCTTGGAAAAATCAAGGAAAAGTGAGAGTTTCGGTAACGTGAGAAACTTCCGAAGAAAGAATAAAACAAAGTGGAAGAAGAACAAGCGTTTCTCAACCAGGCTAATGGAGAGGTTCGATGCGTGGACATAGACGACGAGCAGGTGGAACGTATCACGCTGTCGCGAAGGAGGAGGAGGGAAGTGCGGGTTACTCTCGGATTTGGAGGCTTTGTAGTCATCCATTTCCAGGGTTAAACCCCCTCTCGCGTACATTATTTAAATAAACAGAAGGATGTAGGGGGGCTTCGACGGGAGTAACCCCGAAGATTGGCTGCCTCGTTGGCGCTCGCGTTGGTCTCTTCGTCGGCAGCCCCTCCGGCTTATGCGAAAGGAGGACGAGGATGGAAGATGGTTTCCTTCTCGCTTGAGTTCACGTCCCGATGTTTCAGTGACGAACAATTATCCCCACCCACGTTTGTATAGCACGCGGCAGTAGAATACCCACGCCAGCGCTTATAGTATATAGGCTGTGTGTTCTCTGTGTGTAGGAGTCGCCGCGAACTGACTGAGTGACAGACGGGGGATGAAGCGGCGGCCGGCGGCACCGGGGAAGAACAGTTCGAGCTTCGCTGGCTGCTGCTGTTGCTTGTAATGAATTTTAAATTGGCTCGCATTCATAATGTAGCCAGCGTTGACAGTACGGATGAGCCGGAGATGACACGGTAAAACGGTTAATAAATATTCCTCTCTGTATGTTCTTCTTCTTCGCTTTCAAATATCGCAGCTTGGGAACTTCGAGGGAAGGAATTGCCGGGACAAATCAAGACTTAGGTTACTAAAGAAATGAACGAAAGAATTAAAGAGGGAGAACAGGTAGTATGTACTCTGGATGAAGGCTGGAGACCACCAGACCGAAAATAACTGACTGAGAAACTGACGATCATAGCCATCTGGGTAATGTCTCGTACCTACAACCTATAGCCGCGATAAACAGGCTGGGAGAACGTGAACTACCAACAGGCAACAGCCATATGAAAAAGGCTCGTGTGGCTTCCTATCTCTTTGTTCCGTTTCTTTGATCTTCGCTACTTCAAATGGCATCCCGGATAGGATGGTAGTTATACTTATACTCTACTGTTCAACATTTTGAGAAATCGTAAAAAAAAATCATGAAGAATGAATTTTGTAATTTAGATGTTTTTATTTTCAAGATTAAATTTGGCTAAACAGTTTGCAGCGAATTGTCTGATCAATTTTGATCTTCGGCTTGCGCTACATTGCGCTATTATGAAATACCCCGAGGTCGTTGCTGCTGCTCGATGCAGTGCGGGCAATGGATGTGGATTGTTAACTTCACCATGGCTTTTCGTTACAAATTCGAGAAGGGCATCGGAGCTGAATATATACAGTTGAATATCAGCTTCTGCGCCGGGTACAAGCCGGTGGGTTGGGCGAGTGATACACGACGAAAGGTAGTTAGTGCCTCGGGCCATTACCAGTACGTTCTCGTATAACTTGGCCAGCGGCACGTATAATTATCGTACAGTTCTGCGTTACTTCCTAGACGCTGAAGCCACACATATTGTGGGTTTATAACTAAACCGTAACGTTCGGAAATCGGATAATATAACGATAGTCCATTTCATAGAATAAACAAAGCCTCGGGGTAAAATCGAAGGGTAAATTCCACGAGAGGATCCGGATTCATTTGATTTAATATTTAATACAAACTCTTGAAAAAAAAAAAATCTGAGTTTCCGCCCTTAAATCAGATTGAATTGATAAGAGAAAATCTCCAAACTATTCCGCGAAATAAAATTTCTCGTCAATTTATGAATTAAAACGATTAAATTGAAGGAAAAAATATTGCGCGTACTTTTCGTAAAAAATAAATATATAAAGTGAACGAATCGTTGAGCATATTTTGTCTCTGTATACAGTCTCGAAGGGGGAATGATAAATCCGTCAAGAAAAGGGAGCGGAAAAGATGAATCGTAGAGACAGCGGTAACCCTTGTAGCACGAGAGATCTTATAAACGTCAGTAGAGCCGCGAAATCTGTCACCCCGACGAGACGTCCTGCGGTTTTTTTTTAAGCTCGACGAACAGCAAGTCTAAACTGCCGTCTCGAGGGGCGCTCGTACACTTTCCGGGGCGGAACGAGATTTAAAACAATTACAAGGAAGTAGGAGGAGAAGTAGTACGAGGGTTTTGTTGAGCGGCTGGTCGCGTTCTGCGCGAGCCGAAGCTCACCCCGTGGAGAGGGGGAGAGTTAATCTTGAGGGCGGTTTAATTAAAAGTGGTGCCAACTGACGGGTGGCCATCGATCAACACTCCTGGCCCGCGGTGTGCTGCACCGCGCGTCCTTTCGGGACGGGACGGTTTTAACCCACCGTCAAATCGTCCTGTTAACACAAGATTCATGACTCTATCTTCACAAAAAAAAAAAAACTAAATGCAATTTTTTTACATTTTCCCCTTTTATGAACAATTAAGACATGAAGGCCTCAGTGAAACGTATTTTCAAAATGAAAAACACAACATTACGGAAAAATTTTAAAAATGGGAAAAAAAAAAATATCATTCATGAATAAACGTTCGTATTAACCCTGTGAGGGTGTCATACAAATTCGATAATAGTTCTTCAAAACCGCAAAAAATTGGGTTAAAAGTTTTAAAAAATCGAATTGTGCCAAATTCAAAGTTCTAAAATCGTGTGACAAACCCGAAAAAGAAATCTGAGTGCTTCCCGTGAAAGGAGCTTTCGGCATCGTCTTGGAATTTCGAATATGTCGGATGGGATAGAACACCCGGTGTTATCGGTGAGCGAGTGGCGTTTGGTATTCCGAGATCGCTCGGCATGTGCCACGGGAATGTCCAGCAGGTGACGTTTTAACGCCCTGTCGCGTTCTCCCTGCGAGGTCCATGCACAGCATCAGCCCTTCGTCGAAGATGCGCGCGTGCCACGGTAGAACCGATATCTCCGTGACGTCTTTCGGCGAATTTCTCGCGACCCCTTTGTCCGAAGTTTCTCGGAAGTAAACGACTTCGAGACAAATAGCTCCTAAGCTCTGTCCAACGTCGAGGAGACGTGAAGGAATTGCGGTGTTTCGAGCAAACGAATCTCCCCCCGAATCACCTTGGACACACAGTTAAATAGCAGGAATCGCGAGGAACACGAACTGAGAGTTCAATTTCAAATAACAAGAAATACAGGATCGTGTTTATCGAGCAAATTTGTAATCAAATGAAGAAAAATCTGTTTACAAAGCTGTCGGTATGGCAGTCGTTTATTTCGAGTAAACGAACCCTTCAACCATTTCTCACCCCCTTATTCCTAAAACCTCCGACTATCCAGCGAAAGTCTCGAATACCAAATTTCAGAAATAGCGTGCCACTTGCCGTTCGTACTTCAACGATATCCATGGATTATGTTCGTGCTGACTTTTCGCTTCCGTGAAGACGCGATGTAACTGCAGTACTTCTCTTTTCAAACGAACGTATTTCTCGACCTCCTTTCATATATTTATTTTAAAAAATTCTAACAGGGGTTGCGAGTGAGCCGAGCCCTACCGATGAGTAAGTTTAAGTGATGAGAAACAAAATACCTCGTACGATGGTAGAATCGCGTTTCAACGGAAAAAGATGAATACCTGAAGGGCAAATTCGAACGATACAGAAAAGCCGAGAGACGCGAGCATAAAGCGAACGCATTATATGAAAACCTTTGCACTCGCAGAGCGCCGGGAGTCGGGTACAAGCTGAGGCCAAATGCTTTCTCGAATTGGCCGCTCCTTTGATCGCCACCACCGACGTAAAGGGCTCGATACAGGTTTGAATCTTTCTGCTCTCCAAATGTTTCCTTTATTTGCTCTAAAATCAGTCCTGATACGAGATAAAAATTCGTTCGGCAAAATATGAGATACACAGAAACTTCGTACGTTGAAGTACAATCCAGCGATATATTTTGTACCAATGTCCCGAGTTCAACCGCCCCGGACCGTCGACAAAGGACGTTCTTTTATTGTTCCAGCGATAAGAATGGAAGAAAATAATGTTCGATCGAGTGCGGAAACAGTGAACGCTCGTAGTAGGTAGAAGAAGTAAGAGAAACGACGAAGAGAGTCGAAGTATACGAGCGAGATAAACGAAGGGGGTGGTTGTAGAGGGATGAAAGGATCGTGGGACTTCGCGTGCAGCGGGGTCATCCCTCGTCTCGGTCCCGTCGAGAATTTATGCTCGTTGTCCCTAACACACCATCCTAACTAGTCCACCCACTTACTTACCAACAAACCCTAAGGACTGTGAGCGAGGAACAAGGAGCGCCAGCCACCAGTAACACACCGGTGGCAAGCGTTCGAGGAGAGTCGAGAGAGGAGTCTCTTTCGTCCGAGGGTGGACTTGGACACTCCCTTAAAATATCACCTTCCACGAGGTTTTATCGGAGAGAGCTATAGTTACAGATATATACTGCGCTTAGAGTACGATCCACTCCGTTCGGGACTGCGAGAAATAAGAGAAAAAAAAAAAAAAAAAAGAAACTCGCATAAGTGCGATGGGTGGTGGTTTTCTCTCGTTTTCGATGGCTTCGCGAACGCCGGGGTTGAAAAATCCCCCACTCTCGTTGCATCCTCCCTTCTGCTTTCGAACAAGAGAACTGCACCGAAGCGCCAGCGAATCGGAAATCTCCGACGCGGATATATATGTAAAGCTCGAATTTACATACCGGCCAACAGTTTTATCGCGGTCGAGCGATGTTGGGCGACTCTTCGAGTACCCTCTCGTACGAAATGCTTTCCCCTCTATCCAACTAGATCTTTCCCCTCGGGCTCTCGGCCATCGAACTGAGAACTACAGCTACAATATATATCTCTATGCATGTGCACATGTGTACAGTAAAGCGTGGACATTGGGTCAGGAAGTAAGACAAGCGCGAGATGGATTTATGATCATCCGCGCGAGCTCTCGGATGCAAATCAGGCGAAGACTTTTCGAAAAGTTCCAGTTCGGACTTTCGGGGGTGTGAACAGTCCGAACGATTAGATCGAGTTAGAATTTTCAGGGATTTGTTGGGGCAAAAAGGATCAAGTACAGGATTTTCAAAGTTTATTTTATTTTTTTATCTTATCGTATCGATATCACTGGAGAGAGGAAATTATTCGTGGGGTTTAAAAAGAGTCGAAGAGTGCGGGAGTCGGCCAGCGAGATACAGCCGGAGGGTTTGCGAAGGGAGAAAAATAAAGTATTACCGCATACGCTCTCGTGTTTCAAGCTGATTTTCCGAGGGCTATTCGTCTCGCGGAGCGGTACCATTGTGGCAACAAAGGTATACCGAAGTGTACTATATACAGGCCAAGGTACGTAGATACTCGTACGAGTACGTTGAGTTTGTAGGAACGGCATAGCAGGCCAGGAGCGAGAGAGGTGCTTCGTCCGAATTGCTTGTACCACGGACGCCTTAACGGGCACCCGTTACGCACCCCTCGGGGCTTTAACGAACCGCAAATGCGTTGTTTTAACGACGTCGTTAATATTTAACCAAATATCCGGGCGCCGCGGCTATTCGTGCGCGACCCGCAACAGAGGCCGGCAAACGATGCGCCTCATCTCCTTCCTTTTCTCTCCCGCTTTCTCTATGCCTGCGTATATACCTACGTGTGGTACGTAGATACATTGGACGTTCCGGTGGTGGACCTACTCCTATGCTTATGGGGTTCGCTTAAATGGGAAGGGAAGAGCTCTATTAACAAACCCGGAATGAGAAATCCCGTCTATAATGTCAGAAAATTAATACCACAGCCCGGATATCGAATAACTCGAAAAATCTATTTCGTATCGATCGGTCTGCTAGGCCTCTCGATTTAGATTTTTCACTTTAAAGTCATCAATGTTTACTCCATTTTTTTCACAACTATCGCTCAATCTTACACTTTGAGAACGTTAGACAATAAATCTGATTTGCAAAAACAACATATGTCAAGTAAGAATTCTTTATTACGCAGGAAAGCTTGCTAAATTTTTTTGTTTTTTTTTTATTTTCAATATCAAACAGCATACGACAATCCATATGTATAGAAAGGAAGAGCCAAAGTTTCATCAGTCAAGGAACTTTCAATCGTGGAGACTTTTATTTTCTCCATTTCTTTCGCGTCCATTGGCATTTGTTTCGCGGCATCCAAGGGCCGGGCGGACGTCAGGAAAATCCTAAGAGATCCGTGGTGCTCCCTTAATTGCCTCTATTTATGCCCCTTTGGTCCCTATCGCCGCACAAACCTCCGAGTCCGTTCCAACCTACAGAGTCCTACGTGACATGTTTATGAAGTGAACGGAGGCAAGCAGCTAATGCTCGATGCCCTCAATCAAGCCATCGCACTCACCCGTTGCTCTTGGCTTTTCGCGTTTCTCTCCACTCTCTGCAGGGGCACACACAACCCCTCTCTTCCGACTCGAACTACTTATGCTATCCTCGTGGCACGGGATCGCCACACTCGCACACGCGCTACACTGTAATACACCCTCGCGAAAGCAAGCCTCGTCTCAGAAACGTATTGATCTTTCGGAGGGCGCTTTGATCTACCAAAGGGCCTGTCTCGCGCGAACGTTCGAGCCGATAAAGTACGAGTGAGAAAAAGAGCAACGAACGGTACTTCGAAAGAGAACGAAGCCAAGGAAGAAGTGAAAGAATGAATTCTCACACACCAACGAACCGTCACGTATAAGTTTGTCCGATCTCTCACGTTCGAGAACGCCAAGTTTATCAGAGACCTTTATCTCTTTCTCCGGGCTCTCGCTCTCCGGACACCAACGTCGGCGCCTTCGACTTACAGCGACAGAAGTGGTCGCGTAATTAGAAAAATGAGTTAGCCGGACCAGAAGCTGACTAGTTAGCGAAGAAGATTCTCGCGCGAGAGCCCGTAGTGTTCCGAGAAAGAAATTCTTGCTTCGATAGTTAAAAAAGTTTCGCGCGTCTGATCCCCGCGTACTCGTACTACTTGGAGGAATCGATGAGTGCGCTATCCTCGATGGTAAGACGAAGGTATAACTATGGACCAAAATAGGTTCGAGGACTGGGATCGGAAAATCTAATTCCACGATCAATTAGGAAACCGGAGAGTTCTATCGCTTTCGGATTGAAAAATCGGCCAATACCGATGTAATTCCGCCAGTGGATAACGTTTCGTATGGATAAACGCTATTCGGTGAGATAGCAGACAGAAAGTATCGTAGATCACCGAGGTTCGGTGCCGGGAATATTTAGGGAGTTAATTGCCGATATATTTTATTAGAATTGCTGAGAGAGCATCCGAGAGGGCCGCTGAGTTTGCCTGTCTCGTAAATTCCTTTTCTCGGTTGTCCCTGCATTTTAACTTTTACGCTCTCCGGCCTCTCTGTCCTCATCTCTTTTCATTCCTCCCGAGACTCTCTTATCTCTTTGCAATTCGTAATTAAATCCTATGGAATTCTTCACTACTACTCTTCGGTATATATAGATAAGGAGAAATTTCAAAGAAGTTCGCTTGGGCAACGAAATTGTTTCGTGGACTATTTATAATTTCTTAAATTCCAGAGTCCTCGGAGTTTCTGAAAGACCATTTTTTTTAAACGTCTCGGATATTTTTTTTTCTTATTATAATGAGTTGTTTTTTTTTTTTCAGTGTAAAATTGATTTCGTACCGACAATTTTAATGGCGCGAAGAAAATTTACTACTCAAGAAATTGCTCCGCGAAAATCAAGCCTCGGGAAATCATAGTTGTTAATCAAATTTACGAGAGATTAGACAACTTGAGGAATATCGTCTCTGTTCAAAGCTCTGTTTCATATCGCGAGTCGTACTTACGTTTGCCGGTGCACCCTCGCGTTATGCCGCGGTAATTAAACTCCGCATGACTCGACGACACAGCCCCAGGCGCAGAGTACTAAGTTTCCGTTTGTAGTCGCTAAATGCGTTTGACAACGGAAGCTTCTCTCGTGTGCCTCCCCTTCTCGTTGTGGCTGCCGGCTTTCCTTATATTCGCCTTGAGCTAAGCCTGTGCAGCGCCTCTGCGGACAACAATGCTTTAACGTGAGGCTAAAGGTCTACATAATCTTCGACAAACGTCTTCAACACATTTTTCTCGGATGCTGTTAATTATCGCAAATCTCTAAATCTTCGACACAGAGAATGGCACTTTCGGAAAAAAATGTATCCAGATTTGCACTCAATTCATTCCTCACCAACAGGTTCGCGATAAAAATTCGAGCCAAAAAAATACGAACAATGCGTATGGAGCTATCGGCTAACAGTTTGACCCTTGTTTTTCCGTTGATTGATATACAATACACCACACACCGAGTCGTTACTGCATATAAAAGTTGTATACTGTACATAACCCCTCGTTCGTTCGATCGTCACGTATTTGGGGATATAACGTCGAAGAAACGTTTGACCGCTGTATACCATAGGTATTAAGAATGAAAGGGTTGTACCAAATCCTCATGGGAACGAGACCCGTTTCCAAATAAAGGAGTAAAACTGCCGGACACACGAGTGACCCTTGGCCTAAGCTGCTGGGCCAATGCTGGTCCGCTCGAGGGAAACGGGGCTTTCGCCACACCTCTCAACTCGTAATATTAATTTAATAACTGAAAGGGAACAATTGACAGGCAATAACAGTCGGGCAATCAAGAGACGTCCGCCCCAGTAGTTAGAGTAAACCCTTCTTTTTCATGCTTTCCTCGCGAAAGGGGTGAGTTTCCTTCTGGAGATCGAGACAGAACGACGAGTAGTAGAATTCGATATAAACGAAGAACAGCAAAAACTGTACCGGAGTCGAGAAGACTTCGTAAGAAAAGAGAGCGAAATAAAACAACACGTCGAATCGATAGATTGGAAAGAGACAGAGACGCGAGGGCTTGAAGCCATAGGAGGGTTGGCGACGAAGACAAAGATCGAAGATACGACTGTGCGTGGATTCAACCCTTCCACGAGGGGCGAGTGTCACTTCAGGACCAAGTGCCATGGCCTTTGCCCTGCCCTGTTCCCGTACAATGGTAGTTGTTCTTGTTGATTTCATCGCACGTCTCTCGTTCCAAGCCCTTGGGGAATCGGGCCAAAGCGAGGAACAGCAGCGAGAAACGACATAAGGATTTTCGGTTGAAGGGCGAACGGACAAACTCGCACGCCGTTACATTATTCCGTACGAGAGATGCTTGCCACTTGGACGAGAATCCTTTGGCATTCCGAGAGGGAGAACGTGACGGGGTTTTCGGAGGGGGCAAAAAAAAAAACTCTTCCGGCAGCACTTTTTCGTGTGCTTTTGGACGCATCGAATGAGTAGACAAATACAAATAAAAATTCAGCAAGCGGAGTAAACTCATTTGAGGGCGAAAATGGCTTTGATTAATTTGTTATGAAATTTAATAATTTTTATTAAAAAATGACTCGGGAGGGTAAAACAAGGATTTCAAACTGTCCAATCCTGTCTTCGTCTTCTATTCGTTACAAAAACTTACAACTACGTGTTAGCTTCTTCGTTTTTTTTTTTATTCACCGCCAAGAACGAAAACATAATTCAATCTACTCGACGTCAGCCAGAGTCTTGCGTCTCTCGAGGGTGGTAGATTAATTTGGATATTCTCGGGATATTCTCGCATAAATCACACTCGAAGACGAAGTAGGGCGTCTTTGGGACGTGATGCGCGGCCGACGTGAAAAAATAGCTCGAGTGAGGTTGAGGATAGAGGAGAGACGCGGCGAGGGAGTCGAAGGAAAACGACGAGAGGATGGGAAAGAAGAGGAATAAAGAAGAAGATGAAGAAGAGAGAATTGTGGGGAGGGGGGACGGCACACAACGGCGTGTGTCGTGAGGTCACCCCCGGGTTCGGTATAAATATTTAAAGTCCCGAATTAAGTCGAGATGATAAAGCGCTTCCAAGTAAGCACGACGTGCTCTGGCTACTATCAACAGTGGTCCATCAGCCTCTACTGCGCGTACTACGTCCCGTATATACGTACAGCCATCGGTGGTGTCTCAGGCTTCCGATACTAATTCCTATATCATCCGCAGGCACCATCGCAAAGGCCGTTGAATAAAAAATCTTTGCTTTAACCCTTTGATAGACATAAGTATAGAAACATTATAAACTGTTAATTATCATATTTATAAGAAAAAAGGGTTGAGAAAAATCGCGTAAATTCGAAAAAAAATTATAATGATCGGTTCAAAATTTAGTCGAAATTTCGTAATGATTTATCGAACTCTTTGAGTGATACCATAGTTTATTAATAAGGAAGCAAATATATACTCAATTTATCGTCTGATTCTTCATTTATGGTGACATTCCCTTACCCTTTACTCTAACGATCAATCGTATCGATATAAAAAATAATCTAAGCTCAATAAATTATTAAACGATTGATTGCCGAAGCAGCTGGACGAACTCGTGGCCCGAGCTAAAACTATCTCGAGTTTCAAGAGCTGTCAATCTCCGTCTCTGGAATTCGGAGTCATCGCAGTGAGAGACAAGGGCTCCTATATCGAGAATCGAGCGACCAGACCCCGAGATACAGCGTGTATGGCTGTGTGATCGTCGCTTGTGACGTCACACACGCATTACACGAGGCGACGCACGAAGAACACACGACGACGGACGAGAGGTTGCAGACACGCGTCTCGTAAGTCGCGCGATAACGCGAGTGCGCCCTCCAAACTCTCTCACACGTGCTAGTGTACCCAGAAATATCCGTCGTTCTTAGCACGCGCGGCGAGATTATGTGTATATGTATGTACAAGAAAGCTGCCTGGTCGCTATGCCGTCGCGGGGACCGTGGCAATCGTTTCTCTACTTTGGACACGCGCATACATCCGTCGAAGCTCGACGCTTCGAGTAAAAGTTACTTAGCCAGCGGTACCGCGGCCACTGCTGGTTTCGCTAAATTATCGGCTTCCCCTTCGGCATCTACGCGGCAGAAACACCGCGAGAACCGAAGTAAGAAAGAAGAAAAAAAAACAAGACTCCAAAGAGATCGAACGGTTACCATGTGCTGCCCCGCGAAGTCAACACTGCGGCTCTTTTTCTATTCGTCGCTTATGCGCGTATACGCGCGAGAGAATGGAATCTTTGCCGGGCAGCCTCGGCCGGATTAGAAATAGCGTAAGAGCCGTTTGGTGACCTTTGGCCCCGAAATATCCACGCAAAGAAGTTCAAACTATGCAAAGTGAACGCGCGGACTTTGAGCTTTTGTTTTTACAGATGATGAAGAAGATTTGTCGATTTTTCGACCATTCCCAGTGGCAAGAATATTTATCATTAATTTTATATTAATTTCATAAATTTTTCTTATCGTTCGACGTTATCTATGAAAATTCAAATGAATCATCGTAACACCGGTAGTTGAATCCTCTCAACGAACTTACTTTTGTTTATTTTTTTAACTTTTTTTTCTTTTTTTTTTTTCATACTTTGATCTATCATAATCATGGGTCTCTATAGACGGATTAATCGACGTCTATCTTCCCGTCTATCTCGTATTATACCCCCGACGTTTTAATCACAAAATCATATTATCCCACGCTCGACGTACCCAGAGTACTATATATCCCTTCCACTTTTGCGATCTCTCATCGAGCCGTACTGACGTCTCTAATGAGAATAAACTCGGCTGCGAGAAGCAGCGAGAGTAGAACGTTGCCCGATGAGAGCTCACAGAGAGCCACGGCAGTGAGTAGGTACACTCGCCTGCCGTGGATGCCGAGAACCAACCTACTAATTAATTTTTCGTTTCTCCCCGCGAGTTACCGGGGGTCTCGAGACTACTCTCTGGCAATGCCGGATGGATTCATTGAGAGGTTTTGCTGCCGGGTTGAAGCTGATGCACGGTAGTCGTCGATCCACTCTCGGTGGATCGCGTGTCCCACGGTCCAGGAACCTTCAGGAGGATTCCTGTTTATATGTTCAAGCGTTCTCTCTCGATCTCTCCCTCTGTGCGTTCGCTCACCGTATCGACGTGTCCCTGAAATCGAGTCTTCTCAACCTTATTTCTCTCAAGACCCAAGACTTCTGTTGCACTTCTCGAAACCCCACTATGGATAGCCGCAACTATACCGCGCTACAGTAGTTGTATATAGTATACATAAAGTTTGATGCGCTGGAAACTGCGAGAGATATACTCGTATGAATTCGCTTCTGCGATGGTAGCTGAGAGGGAAAGATCGTTCGAGCCGCAATCCAGTAGGACGTGCCTTGATGCGGCGTGGTGGCTCGAGATACGTGCGCGAAGATGCT
Organism: Buathra laborator; assembly: GCA_934046635.1. Lineage (NCBI taxonomy): Eukaryota > Metazoa > Arthropoda > Insecta > Hymenoptera > Ichneumonidae > Buathra > Buathra laborator. The sequence goes on from OW203892.1 coordinate 19,989,320, forward strand.
ACCTTCTTCCGTGCAACTATGGGTAATACGTAGAGGGCCACCGCCGCCGCCGCCGCCGCCGCCGCCACCGATGCTCCTGCTGGCTCCTTCGGACAGCAACGCGCCGCGGCAAGTGCATCGAGAGCACCGTGCGCCCAAGATAATTTGCCCTCCAGAAAATAACAGGGTGTGTAGCGCCGGTGCGCTCGCTCTCGAGAGAGACTTTTGCTATGGTATAGCGACTCTTCACATAGGACCGATCCACAACGGAGCTTCTTTCTCTTTCTCTCCTTCTTATTCTTCTTCCACTTCTGCTTCGCCTTCCACCGGACAGTGCCCAACCCAGCATCACGCGCAATACCTACGTATATACTTATACGTACTTCTACTTAAATAAGTATGGATGTGTGCAGATGCGTTGTGTAAGTTCACATGCTCGAGCTCTACGGCTGAATGATGTCTGTGACCTTCATTTGTGATCACGTATTGCACTGTAGTTACACCCCGGACACATATATATAAGCTCTTCGAGGACATATTTAGGTGCGCTTACGATTTACCACTTTTTTCGCCTGTTGTTATTTTCGTAGTTTTTTTTTATAATTTTTTTTTTTTTTTTAACATTGTAATTACGTCTATACTTTGTTTTGGAATGCGACCGGAGAGATATAAATGAGAAAAAAGGATAGAAGTTGTAGTAGCGAGGAGGGACGAGAGTGGTACTGTGCTTCGAACGTCCGGCAGCTTGAAGCAATTCGTTACACGAAGAGAGTTAGGCTTCGAACAAGAGCAATAAACTTGTACGTGTATAGTGTATAAGCTCTATGGTTTTGGTGTATTGCGATGTGGAGATGCGAAATGGAGGCGCAATCCCTCTCGACCTTCGCTTTATAGGTCTGCTCCGGCACGACCCCCGCGAGACTCGATTTGTCAACTCGTTAGTGAAACTCGTTTGACCTCCCCAACGGGCGACGCTCGTCGAAGCTCTCTGACCCCTGGAGCTCTTCGTCAGAATCATCGACCTTGTCGAGCCTCGTGTGAGCGACACCGCTGTGGTCTGTTCTATATCGGAATTTATCTACTCGACGTGGTCAAAATTAACTAAAAGAAAAACTACTTCCAGGACGGACGATATCCGTTTGAAGCTCAGCGAAATTATAGTAAACATGCCAATTCCTAACATGTATTGTCATATAACCTCAACAAAAAAAACAGCAATCGAAAGAAAAAAAAGCTAATTGTCAAAATTACAATTGCTAAACAACGAAAGATTTTTATTTTTTTGCGCTTCAGAACGCATCGCTAAAAACTTTCTCGAAAGATCAATTGAACGAGTCGTAAAATTTAGCCAATGAATATAGTGTATGTATAGCGCAAATGTCTCCGTCCCACCTTCACAATTTTCCGGAGAGGGGGGGTCACCCTTGCATCGAGCCGAAAGTAACAACCATAGAGGAAACAACCCCTGCGTCCAACGCTCGCGAATTCCGACGACGTGAGCCGAGGGGTTGTGACGCTGCGTAACGCGTCGCACAGAGTCGTTATAATGCGCTACAAACACGAGAGGTTTTGCCCATTGCCACGGAGATATCAGCTTTGTATATAGTGTAGAATGTAGAAGGAGAGCACAGAGAAGAGCAGCAGGTCGCTCCCGGACTCGGTGAGGGACTCGTGACTGATGTCGGACCGTTGGCCATTACGCGGAATAGAGAGCCATTGGTCACTCGGTACGAACGTACCTCAAATTGACGAATGGTAATGAGTTCGCCTTGTTAAACGACCACCGCACGCTGCCGCGCTGTTGCTTCTATGCTTGCAATGTTATTCGTGCCTATGGAGAAGCTTCCGGATGGAATTAAACTTCGTATCGGGCCTCTCTCCATTCACATTTTTCCCCTCCACCCTCCTGCATCACCTTCTCCACAGTTCCGTAACTCGAATTCTCTTTCTTCTCCATTAATTCCAGTCCACTGAACCTCTCGAGTATTGCAGTTTACAGATTAATTAAATAATGAGAATGCGATCGTTAGAAACGTATTAATTAGTCTAATCTATTACAGCTTTCGTTTCCATCAATACAATTGTTCAAATGAAATAAAAGCCATTTTGGAATAACATATCTTTACGATGTTAAATTATTGTCCTTAATAGGCAGTTTAACCCTTTCGCTTCGGGCGGCACATGTATATACCATTGAAACTATGAAACGATCTATTGTACTTTAATATTTATCTCTAAAAAATCGATTCGGTTCCGCATCGTCAGCTACAATTTGTAAAAAAAAACTAAACTATTGTTCGATTGTTAGGGCGAAAAAAAAATCGTAAATAGTTTGAATAGCATTATTATTCGTTGTTTTCTTTCGTATTAACAAGCGCGCTGAAAGGAATTTGTGCTTAGGACGCGGAAATATAAATGTCGGAGCAAAAGGGTTAATAGGAATCGTAGTTTATCGCTCTTTCGATTCAATCTCAGCGAAACTAGCGGCAAACTAATGCTCGTATTTTCGTCGGCACAAGGCCGATCGTTTGGCAACATAAATTATCGAGAACCTTTGGGAATCTACGCAAGGAAATAAGCGAATGGAATTTCGTAGCGATTCTCTAGCGATCGATAGAAACGTATTTATGTACACCTACGGCATTCGCCTAATTCTCCTAAGTCGGCATCGACTCTTTTCGCTTGTATCCCCAGAGTGTGAAGCTAAAACCTCGCAAACGCCTGGCAATACCTAACGGACTTTATTCGACATTGTTGTATGGCGGCAGTTGTAAAAATGATAACGGATGACCGGTGAGGCCGAGGGCTCCCGGGTAATGAAGTACGGTCAGTACGGGGCCCGAACCAGCCTCCCGCAGCATCAGCCGACTCGGCAAAGCGCACGGCTCCTTCTACATAGATGCTACTGCTCACTTCTTGTTTCCTTCCTCGCTCTTTGCTAGAAACCCGCGCGGGACTCTCGACGATCCTAGAAACGACCGGCATGTTTCGCTCTGAAGGTATACTCCACGATGTTCACGCGAATTTACAGACTCGTGGCTGACGCCGCAGGCACGTCAGAAGTTACACACAGGTCCTTTGGGATTTCGGGACAACGGCGGGAGCAACACTTGATGCCACGTTTTCGAGACTCCCGAAGGATTCTCGAAACATGAAATTCTACGTATCGCTGACACTTTACAACCAACCAATTTTTTTTCCATTCGAAGACTTCGAAAAAAAAATCTTTCATGGGAATAAATATACAAGTTTCATTATATCAGCCAAAATATTGTGTCTCTTAAGAATAAATTCATTTCCGCAAATTCATGGATTAAAGAAAAAAAAAAATAATCGATCGATCAATTTTGCTATTTTTTTTTGTCCATCAATCGAGAGGCAATTGTTCAATGAGAAAGCAAAACGAAAGACATAAAGTAGCGCGATAGAGATTCGAGGATAAAGCGAGAAAAAGAATAACTGCCTCTTATCATCTCGTTCATCGAGGGTCACAGTGTTCCGAAACGTGAAAGAGTGTTCAAGTCGGCACGAGCACTACTACCGCGAGGGCTCCATAAAATTCCTGGCTATTACCGGGAAACAGAGGGCAGCCCTGTAATTAGCACTTCACGATGCATTAGTACTCCGGCGAGTCTTCTCCTCTCGTCTTATGCTCTCTCAGTCGTCTCGTTTCGCTTCTCCCTCTCGTATTCTCTTCGAGTTTGCTATATCCCAAACGGACGGAGACACGCCGAATGGACTCGAGGAGGGTGAGCGAGATAAAGAGCGGAGGGATGCTGAAAGAGTAGAGAAATAGAGAAACGCCCTTGCAATAAAGTCGAAATGACTTAGCACCGTGAAAGGTCCGATAGAGAGAGTAGAGATGGAAGAGACGAATACACGGTGAAACACAACTGCGAGGAATCGTATTTTCTGAAGATTCGAAACCGAGACGCATAACGAAAAACGTGTCGGTGCGATTTATTTCTCTCAATGTTCAAAATCACATTAAATTGTCTCGCTGTTGGGATAGAAAAATAAGAATGTTTACGTTTCAAAACTGACGTAGAAACATCGAAGAACAACATTTCGAATACATAATCGTAAGAGCGAACATAGGTAACATCGCGCGCGCGAGTCAGCGAGCCACACGAACGGCCGGCTTCTCTTTGTTAAATCGTGATTTGTAGCGGCCAACGAGTTCAATTATCGAATTAATTGGTTCGCGAAGAGTCGAGAGACCCCGGCAACGAGTTCGAGAAAGATAGAGAAGAGAGCACGAGGCGCACGGATTTCTCTGCCGCACACAGCTTCCGCTGCATCTCACTGTGCATTCAGTTCTCTACCCCTTCCCGTTCGAGACTCAAACCACAGGCGTAAATCTATTTTGAAAATAAAGAAAATGGAAACGGAAATTCACAAAACGAGAACGTTTATCGATTCCAGAGATGGTAATTATTTCGCGAAAAATCATGATAATTTGTGCTCTTCGATGTCAAAGGGTTAACGTATTGACGCGGGACGAAAAAAAAAAAATAAAAAACAATGGGTAAAAATAATCTCACGATAAAATATGACGAAGGTGAATCGCCGATTCTCGTCGAGAGCTTCTCGCTTTTCACGGACGCTTCTACGAGGATAATACTCCTTGCCGTTGCTGGTTGCTTTTGCTTCTTCGACTGCGAAGACTCCGCGGATCGAGAGTGAAAATTGCAAGGCATTAGCCGCTGTGGGATACCTCGACGTCCCTCGCTGGCCAGCAGCGAGTCTACACGGTATATAGTATACACGCGTAAGATTCTTTCTCTCTTTTCATCCCGCGAGGGGGAGATCGACGAGATGTATACGAACGTAAGCGCGCCGACGATGCCGAGGTCAGAGTCGTATCTGTCGTGGGGAGTCGTTACCGCGAGTTCTTGCGCACCCTTAAATTGCCGATATTTCGTACCGCGACTTCACGCCATATTTTACCTGTCGTTATACCGGTTTAACTTTTGCAACACGGTATCAGCATCATTCTCGCGTGAAATAACCATAGTTATTCGTTGATTTTAATTCTAAATCTTGCGACATTCCCGCGATATCTTATCATCGCCGTTGAAATGAGTAGCGAAAGTTCGATAACCCGCAGCAGAGATCAAAACTGCTTATCAGATTCTTCTATCTTTTATTATCGCAATAATTGCCTTCGACAGGACAATATTTATATTATCGTGTTACCGAAAGGTCATTTTCACCCGCAAGCCTTTCAATCCACATTCTCATAGTCTTAAATGAGTTCATCCAAAAGAAAATTACCCCGGAAAATTGGCTCGGCGATTGACCGGCATGAATCAAACTCGAATACCGTACACAAATGCTTCGTTGACTACGGAAAAAAAGGAAAAAAAAAAAAAAATCACAAACTCGCAATTTCTTCTCGCTATATCTCTAATACCGGTGCAAAAGCAAAAGTACAGTAAACTACAGTGAGTATAATAAGTATACGTGGCATAAGTACGCAAGTACGTGTAGTAGTACTTGACGATAGTGGTATACTGCTGCTGTTCCCCGATGGTGCAAATACGTGGGTAAGCCACGTACATAGAGTTCGAGTACGTGTACCGGAGAGAGTGCAGTGGCTGTAATACCACGATACTTCAAAGTATATACTTCATGTATACATAAATATATATGAGTATAGAAGGGAAGAAAATACGTATAGTGCGCTGCATGCAGTCAGTTCGTACAGATCGCGCGCGCGCGCACACACACATACACACCCACATAACACTATATATATATATACATCTGTATATATAATTCGTGTAGGGTATGTACGGAGCGGTGGCGAAGGCAAAGTGTGGATAGTCGTGTCGGTGCATCGATGCACGGTATGTGTTGCACGCTCCCGGTTCGTCTCTCTGGTGCAGCGCGGGATTTCTTTTACGGTGGGCGCGGCTCGCCGAGAGGCCGAGAGGTCGTTCGAGCTGCTGGGAACCGGCGATTGTCGCTCCTACAAGCAACTGCACCAGCAGCAGCCGAGGGTCCGGTGCACCAGCTTCTTCTCAGCCACCGCTTCTTCTTATTATTATTATTCCTCTTCTTCCTCGTATTCTTCTTCTTCTATTCGGCTCATCGAGGAGCACGCACTCGCGTTCACCGACGAGAGCCGATACGTGATGAACGTACGGGGCGAATATCGTTTTCGCTTCTGCGGCGTAATGTTCGCGGTGGCAAAAGACTCGAGGAAAATTATACTTACGTTTCCGGGGAAACGATATACTATTCTGACAATGCCGATGCGTGCGTACATTCAGTTGGAATAGATTAAAGTCTCGTAATTCATTTTCCGCGAAGTTGTTGTCTGTTACTTCGACTTTTTACCTTTCATTCCTCATACCGAGATATTCGAGTAATATTGCGCGCAATAAAAAGGTTGTGCTTGTTAACGATAGTGGTAAGATAGAATATGTTGCGATTTGTATAGAGTTACAAAAAGGGTTCATTTGAAAATCATCGCAATCTTTCAATAATCGTGAGATCAATAGATCGCTATACATTTTTTTTTTTTTTTTCATATTTATACATTATAAATTTTGATTATTTTTGTTGAATAAATTAGGCTAATGCCACAAAAACTTGATTTTTTTAACCTATAAAAATGAGATACGTTAAATTCTGATTTCCTAACGTCTATTTCGACTCCAACTCCAGTCTACTTAAAAATAATTCGTCAATTTTTATTTTTAACTCGAAATTTTCGTATGTACCGGCGGCAGAAACGAAATCACTGAGAGGTGTTGAAAACATGCATTACGGAAGAAAAAACGCGGAGTATAGTGGCTCCGTGTGCCGTGGATGATAGAGAGAGGATCGCGAAGTACGAGGAAACGGCGGCGAGAGATGGAATGATATCGAGTCGGATTGTATCAATCAGGTCTTGAGGTTGCGTGCTAAGGTCGCGCGAATCATCAGCTCTTCGTGCTCACGAGATCACGAGAGAGAGAATGAGAGAGCTGGCGAAAAAAAAGCGATGAAAATCGAAGTGCAGGTGCAATTGGCGTTGGCCGTGGGCGTTCACCAGTACGGAGCTCAGCCGTCGGGCTGAAATCATCGAAACAATTACAGATCGTGCTGCTGGCGGCGAGTACCTACAGGGCCGGGTTGCGCTGGTCCCATGTACCGCAATTGTGGACCTCTCCGTACGAGCGGTAGCTACCGATCTCACAATTGCTTCGAACTCTCCCACTTCTACCTCCTGAATTCGTCCAAATAAAAATGCGATTCAGACAAATTTCTGAATGACCGGTTTTCGAAAAATCGATAAATTATATCTGCTCGTAACATCGATTCTTATGTGTTACGATAAAAATTGAGGTTAAATGAGATCGATAATTTTTTTTTCTCCGTTCTTTGTAGTAACGATCACAAAAATTCGATGCCGTCATCGGATTGTAACGTTGATCTCTTAAATTTTTATGGGGCTCGATAAAAATTGAGGCCAAATTGAATCGATAAATTTTTCCCGATCACGCAGCATCGATCTTTCTGCATTGGACGAAGAGCCTTAACGGGGGCCTACGATCGAATGAACTGTCTCGTACAGTGGATCGAGTGTATTAATCCTCGCCAGTGTAGCAACGGAAGATCATCGTCTCGCCGGCGTATAGTATAATGTATAGCAAAACTGTTCTGCCTCCATCTCGTACACGGGTAGTTTTCCAGTCGAGCGAACGTTCGACTAATGTTCGCGGTGTGGCTTCCCCCTCGTCTCTTTTTATCTCTCGTTCATGTTTTCCCTCTCACTTTCTCTCTCTCTCTCTCTCTCTCTCTCTCTCTCTCTTTCTCTTATCGTCGTCTCTAAATAACGCGAGGGGAGTAATAAAAGGATAATGACCAAAGAGAGCTGACCAGGATCACGGAACAGCTCTAGCCATCCAGCTCTTTGGTTCTCGATCGTGCCATAGTATCGGGAATCGGGACGTATAGCAATCGGGTTTCGATCCACCCGGACAAAATTTATATTACTCTTTGCACAGTGAAAACGCCGATATTTTACGAGGACGTTTGAACGTCGTTACGTTCGAACGCGCTATGAAATTATCCTTGACCTCACGATTCCTCAGCTTACGGAGATGCAGCCCGCTGCCGCCCCGTGTTCTCGTACAAGTAGATTCTATACACCACTCGATGTAGTTCGATCTATGTATAGATTCGCGATGTTCGAAACACAGAACAGCGGCGAATAGACTGCGTGCGAAAATTCTCGATTCAATCTGGTGTCTGATTTTTATCATCGAGAATCTCCTTCACATAAATCATTGATGTTCAATATTGTGCGCGAGAACGCGATAAAATTTTTGCGATTAATATCTAAGCTATCGATAATCTTCGCGCTTCATTGGGACAGTACGTCGATATATGTCGATATATGTATTAATTTGAATAGTAGTGGGAATGAAATTACATAAAAATACAATGAGAATATATTTTTTTAATAGCGATTTTCCGGTTTTTGGAAATCTGAAAAAAATAAACATGGAGTTTGCAACAGTTCTGATTTTTTTGTTATATATTATTCCTTCTTTATCTGGCATTCGTTTGTTTTCTATTTCTACTCTCCGCGCCGTTATAAACGCGAAACGAATCCTAGATATTAGTATCCAGTATAGTCTGCCATTATCGAGGCCGGAACGGCTTGTACCAACGATACGTGTCGGGAGTGCAAAAAGGCAAGAAAGCCTTCGCCCGCTGGTGGCAGTCCTCGTCGATTGCGAGGGTGTGCGAGGAGGGGAGGGGGTTGAGCGTCGACGATCCGGACATCCCGAGCGACGGCTGCGTAGATGGCTACACGACGAAGGGAACGCAAAGGACAGCGAGAGCGCGTCGTTTCTCTCGCTTGTATATATAAATCTCACCCTCGTATTATCTCTGCCACCCCGCAAATAGTAAATGCTTGTTCGCGACGCCCCGGGATCGAAGGTCTAACTGTTGTCCGGCAACAACGGACCACAAGGAGTTCATTCAGTCGCAAACTGACGGAAGTCTCTAAGTATACATATACTGCGTGGGGTGAATTTCTTCTCCGAGCGTATTCTCTGGCGAACGTTCTTAGGCAGTTGACGATACTACTGGCCAACGTCAAAATATATGACTTATAGGTTTCCTAAGACAACGCTTCTGCGAGACAACCTCGGGTTCGAAACCTATTCATTTTCACACAGCGCAACGCTAACAACGTTATGCAGTTTTAATAACGTTTTCTATCCACGTACGAAATTACAGCGCTAATACGCAAGAGAGGAATATTAAGAAACACGGGTACCATTCATCGTTCTCGCATCTCACTTTTGTACCCTCTCGTTAAAAAGCTTATATAAAACATCGTGCGAATGAAAAATACTTCTTACCAATTAAAATGACGTTATAGTTTTTTTCTTTATTTCGCCTCTTTGAATTCTAATCTCGTGTTCGAAGAGTCGTAAGCAACGCGGATGTATCTCAAAGTTTTGCGTACTGTACAGCTCGGTGTAACGCGTTCTTTCCGCATCCTCGGGATGTTTGACTACCAAACGGCGGCGTTTCGTACGGATTTGAAAAGAATTGTTAAGAGGGAACGTTTATGGAAGAATTTAAACCGCGCGCATGGGAGAATTTCATGTCCCCGTGTTTTGCAATTACCGCGAGACATTTCTAAGTGTACAGCGTTCTCGTCGGCAATAATTCGAGTCCAATGCAGAACAGTTGTAAGTGAACGTACCTATTCTTCTTCGTCAGCCAAGCGAGCCTTACAGGCATCGAAATATTACATCGAGCCACAAAAAAAAGTAACTGGTTGATATATTTTATCAAAATAAAATATTCATTCGATTATTAAATATCAACTTTGGAACTCAATCAAGATTTTCGTTACTGATAGACCACAATCACTTTGCCGCTGCAAGTTGTTCAACCCTATCATCTTCGGGTCTATTTTTTCTTCTTTTTCGATTAAAAAAAATGGAAAAATGATTAAGAAGTAGTACGCCTAAAAATCATAAGTATATTCGTACATCGTAAGGGTTAAAAATGAATATTATTTATTCATATTATTATTACTATTAATATCATTATTATTATATTTTTTATTATTTTAGTTTTTTTGCAACTTGGCATTTAACTGAAGGCGATGCGGTTTTGCTTCTGGTCTTCGTCTGTTTACCCCCTTCGAGCGATTCTTGGGTTGAATCTCACGCGAGTACGCCATCGCGTTCCTACGTCGCATAGCGCGGCTCGGCCCGGCAATCGAAGGGGGGTTTAGCGGGGTACTCTCCCGCTAATCGTACAAAGCCTAAACGCGCTAGCCAGGTGAAAGTACACGCTCGTTGGCTTCGCAATTAGCGATACGCGGAGCCTTGCGCGCGCGAACGCGAGTAGCAGCTCTACGACTATATACACGGTGTGCTTCTCTCGCCTATTATTAAGCGACGGACAAACCGTAGCGGCGATGGCGACGCGGTGCGGCTCTCCGCACCGGAGCGTTAATGATTTATGCGCTTTTATATATACAACGTCCGCGGACGCGGAAGTAACGTATAATAAACTCGCGATCACCTGAAGAATGAGAGTATTCCAAGTTATATTTTTATTTTCCTAAGACTGTGGAGAAAATCGTTTTCTTCTGTGGCTCATCACCTTAAACTAACACAAAAGATATCGGGGATAAATAATTTCCTATCCTTCTGATATAAAATTAAAAGCAATTATTCCATCATAAATGCGGATGTATTTGGGAATTCCATTAAAAAAATATGTGCAATGTCACTTCACGAAACGAAGTTTGGGCTGAGAAAACCTTTAATGTCGACTAGTATAGGATAAAAATAGGGACTATCGGACTGTCGACTTTTCGGAATTTTCGTTTCGCAGCGATTATGCGACGTGGCACGTTCGGTGGGGGTTGTGGAAGGAGGAGGAAAGACGTGTAAAGGCGCACGAGTGCTTGGGTAAGAGTCGTCGAAGGGTACGAACCCTCCTTCCGACCGCTTTAAACAATTTTAAGGCTCATTTCCCCCCTTAAAGCGAATATCCTGCAAGGGTGGATAGAAGAGCCGGAGGCATTGCCGAGGATCCTAGCGGGCACTCTCTCGTCCCGACGCACACATATAGGTAACTACCACAACGCAAATTGTAGTATAGTGACGCGATTCGCGACCCTTCGCTCTCGTCCGAGAGACTTCCAACGAGAAGGAAGCGTAACCCTCTCTCGTATTTACCAATTACCTAAGTAATCTGCGGCTGCCAGACTGCGTCTCTGAACTGTCCTTACTTCTTGGTTCGTACACTGTTTGTAGGACTCGTGTGTATATATGTATGTAGAATATATACATGCAGCAGAATGCCTTACGTACGATCTTCTGGCTAACTCGGTTCCTCAACTTCCCCCCACGTCTTTAAGTAGCCCACGGCTAGACGAGGGTAACTATGCCAGACATACATAGATATATTTTCAACGGTAATAGTTTAGCTTTGTCTGGATTCCTTCTCCGGCTCGCCGCTGATGTCTTCCACTCCATACAATATCTACTCGTTTGTCCATCTCTAACATCTTGTAATAACATGCAAAACTGCATTCCTGTTTTTAAACGTCGTTTCTGTATCTCTCATCGTATAACTCGTCACGTCCATTAGTCAGTCTTCAACCCTTATAAAGAAAACGCATTTCTTAAATACCCACCGGCACCTCAGCTATACGCCGTATGAAATGAAGTTACGGAATAGTTCATGAAGATGCAGGGGAATTAATTTTATTACGCGCTCTCGTACTTGAACTTTATCGCTCGAACGTAGAGCGCCTTGTGTTCTTTTGGCTATAACAACGAAGTGAATGTTTGTAATCAACTTGTTTCCTGTACCATCAGAGAAACTATACTTCCACATCGGTTCGTGAATTATTTCAAAACTTTTTCGACATGTTTCGTTAACTTCTTGAACCTTCTGAAGGCAAACGGTTCTATGTTAAGAATCGAATATGATCATTGAAAGCGTTTATGCGCCGATAAAAAAATCCCACTCATGGAGGACTTGTTAGTAGGCGCTTCCCCTTTCCAACCAGTAAACGTTCCATCGATCGCAAAATTGTCAAAGTTCCATAAAGTTATCCATTTTATTTGGCAAACTGTTGGTCATGGAATCTCCCAGCCATGTTAATACAGTTCCGTTCTAAACATGTTAAGATGGCCGCTGTTTTCAGCTCTCTCTCGGTGATTATGTTGCGTAATCAACGCTAATTATCATGCCTCACTGCGATCTCAACGCTGCTTTTCGCAGGAATGGATCGAGGCCTCTAGCAGTAGAGTTGTCTTATACAAAATGCAACTAAATTCAGGTACACACTCAGGGTAAGCATGTGATATATACCTCGATGTACTCGGGATCATATATATATACATATAGATATCGTGCAGTAGTAGCAGGTGCATCTATGCAGGTGATACGTGTACTCGAGTTCCTGCGAGCAATAACTCGCTCTCGGTAACTATATAGCCCTAGCTTTGCATCGCGACCCGCGGGTTTTAGCGATGAGAGGAAGGAGCGTATAAGCTCCGGGCAGCATCAATGCTCTTCAGCATCGTCTCTCTGTGCCACGTATGGCGGCTCCTTCCATTTCGCGACTTCCTTCTACCGTACGGTATGAGCTACAAGCCAGAGAGAGAATCTTCGGCAGGTACAGACGTAAACGTAAGTTAGCGAGCCACGATCTTACGCGAGATACTCGCACAGAGACACGTACAGTATCTTAAGGCTTTGGCTGCAGACGTTGCCTTATGCCGCGCCGAATGGGCTACACACGGCAATAGCGAATCCCCGCAGAAAGAGACGTAATGGCACTACTGTATTGCAATCTGCATATATTACCCACCTACCTTCGCGTACGCTGTGTACCAACATATGTATATATACAGCATAGCACATGTTGTACCTCGGAGAGAAACGCGTATATGCAACGCGAAGTCTCTTTCGTGCCACGGATACGCGCACGCGGCTGTACCCACTCGAACGACTAGGGGAATCCCCCCGCGAGAACACACGATCCACACTTTTGTCCTGTTTCGTTTCACGTTTCTCACGGAAGCTCCCCACTGACTATACGAAACTCGCGACGCCGTCCTCTTGTTTCTCAAGGTCTCGGGATCTTATCGCTGTGTGACGTTAGAACTGATGACTCTTTTTTTTTGCTCGTTTTCTTGTTTTTTTTTTTTTTTTTTTCATTCATTCTTATGTATGTATGAGGACAGGCAAAGATCTAATGGTTGATGACGTAGCATGGAATCCAGAATGAAGAATTCTCGGATGCCGAGAGAAGTTACCGTACGACGGGGGAAATGGGAATACAATGGCTGTGGCGGAAAGCATCGGTTCATCAATTAATTGTCCAGCGACGGAGTCAACAGAAGCCGAGAACTCTCGAACATCACGGAGACCCGCCTGACATTTCGAGTGACAAGCGCGAGCAACGGGCGTTTTCATAATGGCCGTAGCGTGACTGTCCTCGTCTCTTGTCCCGCACATTTATTATTCAAATAAGACGATAGATTTGCCACGCGCATCGGTACGAGAAAAATAAGGATGAGCAATCGTGATGAAATACAATCGTGCTGACTATCCACCAGTGTTTAGTAGTTGAACTTTGGGCATTGAATCGAACTAAGAATGGCACAGAAAATGAAGGAAATCACCACTATAGCATCTTTCAAAACATGTCTTCACCCATCGCAGTAAAAATTAAAATAATTGTAATATTGAGCCCCTAAAAAAAAGGTCCATTTATAAGGGCTGAAAGATGCCTCCAAATTGAAATCTGTTGCGAAGTACTTTGCCTAATCGATTTTTGGACGTTGAGGATCGCAATAGATTGTCGACGATTACATCGCAATAATTAATATTATCCTGAATGAAATTACATTTCGAAGCAATATCGCTAAATGGACACGAGGTTATGGCGCAGGATAGCATCAAATCGCGGTGTGCGATGTCTGGCCATCTCCCCAAAAGCCAGCGGACTCGCAACGATCGTACCTATCCCTCTCCCCCTTGACAAACCGACATCCATAAACAGGATAGGCCCGAGAGATCCTCTCTTGGGCGCCACAGGGCGAGACTCACACGACATAACCGTAGATTCGACCGCGTTGCATATTTGATGGTAGCATGCTCGGCATGATCGCCGCAAGAATTTTACCCCGGTGAATCGTGCCGGGGTCATAAGAGCCCTCAGTGATTGAGAGTCTGAGGGGGGCGCCGCCATCCAACTACCATCATGGATTATAGCACATGGCGATTCCCGACTTTCGCATTAACTTTTCATCTTTATATAATTCCGGAATGATGATGCCGTCGCGTAGTCATGGCCCTCAAAAGCCCAAAAGTATACCCAACGCCCGGTTAACTTCCGGTCGCCGTTGGGACGATGGCTGGAGACCGTTTTTTTTTCTTTTTTATGCCGTCTCGTAGGTACCGTTTTGCGCTCGAACTTCATCTTCCTCCGCTTCGTTTTCTATACACTTCTTTTGGTACCGTAATACCTTCAACTTGGTCCCGATTCGACGTGCGGGACTTTTTATCGTGGGATTTATTTTTCTATTCTATACCAACTTGCGGTACTTTGTAGTAATTTTTCTAATACAATTTAACGAGTTGCCACGATCATATGCTAGCAAGAGAGACCGGAGCTCTTTGACTTTACAATATTTCAACGTTGCAGGTTTGCAGTTAGGATTGTAATTGGCTAAAAGATGCAGTAATTTTTTTTTCTGCGGAATAATACCCCATGTAAATTTGTGCCAAAGGACCAATCCATTTATCCTGCTACAGTAAAGATAAAAAAAGGAAATGTAAAATTCAAAAATGCTTCATATACTGTCATATAATTTTGGGTAAATCAACCTGTAATAATACAGTAGACTGAAGTCCAGAGAGAAAAAGATTCGAAAGAGTGCAGCTTCGACGCCATGTAGCGAAAAGCACTCTGGAAAAAGAATCTATTGCGAGAACGCGGATCCGAGACTGCGGTAGAACGTTGCGGCTCACGGGGTGGGTGTGGGATCAAATGACACGGAATAAAAGTAATGCTCGACGATACGGGACCCCTTCTAAGAAGTGCAACCCCTCTATCGTCGCACTCCGGGCTTTCGCCCGTTGATGTTTCCTTCTCCCTCATTCTTTTTCGATCTTTTCGTACACCCTACGGATTTTCTTTCTCTCTTCCGTTAGTTCTCATTGACTGAGACGACGCCCGGCCGTCCTTTCGCGTTTCTAACCGGCAGCAGCCAGCTTTAGCCACCCGGCCGACAAGCACTAGCTATCGTTGCTTCGTTGGTTGAAGCGAGAAATCGATATCCGGGATAAGGAATGCCCCTCGATAGCTGCACCCTGTGCACTCCGAATGGTTTTCTCTACCCCACCGCGTACCGATCGATTCGCAATTATCGAGGCTATTCGACGACTATCTCGCATCGGTTGCTAACACATGCGAGAGAACATAGATTCGATAGGCAGCCGATTATCGTGTTCTATTGTCACAGGCGGAAAATTGTCTATTGCCGTATAAAGTACATCAGAAATTAATAAAATTAAAATTTGATTCATTTTATTGGTTTAATTTATGATTACTTTCGGTCGAATTATTTTCTAAACCCATTTGCAAATAACGATTTGTCGACGATCGATCGATCGTCTCACGATTTTCGTTTCGTCTCCTCGGAGTGTCAAAGAACTCGACACAATTGAACGTGCCGATTCAATGTCCTCAACGAAAAGGCAAGACGATTCAATCGCACGTAGATCGCTTCGACTCGGTCACGTTGAATAGATCGCGATTATGTTCCACGAATTTATCGACGACCAAAGACGATATTTATATAAGCTGTCAGCTTGTTTTTGTGTACTCAAGGCCTGTGTGTAACTTTTCGTTTATGGACGTCACGCCTGTTAGACAAGCTCGATACTTTACAGCACAGTCATTTGGCCGCTGTCTCACGATCTTTTTTTTTTCGTTAGGTTGACAGCCTCAGGGGATTTTTTTTAATTTGCCGGTTTAATCGACCACTTTGATCAGAATAAATAAGAGTATTCGATGCGTCTTGAGAATATTGGTCGATTATATCACGCAATCTTTATCACTATTATTTTTTTTTATCTCTGTCAACATAAATTTCGTGATTGTTTTGGCAATTATCATGAGTTCTATGGAAATGCAAATAATCATTTGTTTTTGCAAGTGCATTCGAGTTAAACATGAATCAAGTAGAATAATACGACGAGATAAAAGTAAAGATATACGAGACACGCATCAACGAGAGAGCAAATGGGGGAAAAAGGGTGAATCGAATCGGACCACCCTGATGATACGGCTACGGCGGTCCAACGTTCTTTACCTCGTCGTCGTCACTTCTATGCTTCTCTCCGCAACGATGTGAATATAACGTGTCGCCAGCCAAGAGGCGCGGCGAGAAGAGAAAGAGAGAGAGAGAGAGCTCGCGCGGCACTTTAAAGGGATTTGTCACAGCGTGATGAGCGTCCTCGGGATACCGTGAATCCTCGGAGGCGTGTCGCGCTCTGCTTGAGGATATATACCTTCGATATAAAGCCGAGCCGCGAGACAGGTTGTCCTTGAATCGGCTCGGGTATTACCAAGAAAACGATGGGTGGAACATTTTTCAGAGAATAATTTTAACCGAATCGCAGTTCGATCTCTGAACTAATGGAATTTAAGTTGACGCATAGATACTAAAAGACGATTATAAAAATTCGTAATGCTCGCGCGTGATAACAACTCGGAATAAAAAAAATTAACCGCAATTTTTTTTTTGTCCATTGATTTTTATACCCTATTATTATTGATATTATTAGTGGCATCTATAAATTTATTATTTAATCTATAAACGAAACGATGGTTCGTAATTTTGTTGATGAAGTGAGCGTTTTTGATCAAATTTATAAAATATCGATTAACAAGTATCGGAATATCAAATATTTTTGTTTTTCCGCTTAATAAAATAACCCCGATAAAATTTCAATTACGTTGTAGAGCATTTATAGTTGAGATGCTTCGAGAGAACAGACACACTGACCTAGTGAAGGGGAATTGCTTGGTGCGTATGACGTCATCTTGTATACGCTTCGCCAAGGGTAAATTTCATCCGCGTGCGAGACTGGAGAATCGATATTTGGGTCCAAGGGGTGAAGGAGCCCTCAGGCAGATCCTTCGTTCCTTCGCATAGAATGTAAATAGTTCACGTTTAGACGCTACTACTCTGTATCTTCATTGAAGATGATATATAAAATTAATACATCTTCCGCTTCGCAACTTGTCAATCGATTGATTGACTACAAATAAATATTAGTGCTGAACGTTTTCTTCAATCAACCGAATTGAATCGAATCTCTTGTCATCCGAAAAAGCTTCGTAAAGATAAAAGGAGAAAAAAACCTCAGCAGAGTCCGGCAGACGCCGCGGGAACGATAGGATTTGGAGGGACCGATTAAAACTTCTGTAATCCTTGAACGGATCATTGGTTGTCTCCCTTCTCTAACACGGGGGCCAAACACCAAGTGACAGAGTTTCCTCTCGTTGGCTGAGACAAACTGTGAGACCCTTTTTTTTGTTGCGTGAATCTTTTTTGCCCGGATTTGGCGCAAAGCCCTCGTCGTCGATGCGATATATCGAGGCGACGCTGTGGTAATCGTCTTTTGTTCCTTTCACAAGATTCTTAGTCTCGACTTTCGCGCCTCTGACGAGATGCGGGAGCAAAAGGGACGATGACTGTATCGATTCTTCTTGTTATGTGCACTGCAGTATTTTTCGAGAGCCTTTCTCCCCCCTTAATAATCGCTACGGCTAGTTCCCGAATTGATTGATTACCGTGTACACTTCTGAGGTCTCAGAAATTAACTCAGTGACGACTACGTTGATTTTTTGGTAAAAAAAAAAACACAAAAATACTACTATACGTCATTGAGATATTTTTAATGTATGAATACATCGAAGCAATTTTGTGGGTATATAAATTTACTTCAGTATTATGATTTATGTATTAAAAAAAATGTACCAAAAATGATAAGAAATTAATTAAAAAGATCTACAAACCTAATTGAGACGACGACTCCTTACAAAAAAAATGGATTGTACCAAACAATTAATAGTTCTCTAAACAAATCCTTTGTTTTTCTACCTCAACATTATTTTCCAGTGTAGAAACTTGTCGTATTTTTTTTTCAAACATATTTTCTCATCGCAGAAAAGCTTTGTGATTGAAATTGAAAAAAAAAAAACATAACGAGCGTTTTTATCGTTGCGCCATGTCCCCCGTGCAACAATTTCACAGATCGCAGAAGCGGCAGAGCGCTACGAGACGTGACAGGAAGATAATAGCCGGGTAGATGATTACAGCAAGAAGTCGACTGCGCCATTCGCGATTGTGATTACACACAAGTTACATCGTGGAAGTAGAATTAGCATAAAAGTCGATCGGCGCGATGTCAAAGCGCGCACTGCCATAACGCACATATAACATAACGTCCGGTGTGTTGTGAGATATGTAGGTAAGGCCCGCGAAGCTCGTTATCAGAGATCGTAGATCTTTTGCTCGGATTAATAATCCATCTGATGCCGTTCCCGGTCGCGGACTCTTCAACAATAATGTACACTATATAGGCCCACATTTATTATTGCCTACGCGTTGGGCGTGTATAAACTTATATATCCAAGTAAAGCGTATACTATAGGAAAGAGAGTCCGGCCATCCAACGCCACAACGCGACTGAATCTTATTTAAAAATAATTGCGTACCCGTGAGCTCGACTTGCCGACTCGCACACGGTTTCCTGTGCTTGATTACGGTTAATTGTTCGAGATTTAAAAGTATAATGGGACACTAGAGCGTCTTAAACGGTGACTACGTAAGACCCGTAACCGTTCCTTGCTGCTCGTGTATCGTTCTCTCTCTCTCATTCTATTCGCGCTATACGTAGCGCGTAGTCTAGTTTATCCATCAACAGTAGGAAGAACATTGAGCAGATATTTGAACGCTATTGTACGCGGCTTGTCCAGCGAGCTGCAGGGAACGCTTTACATTATTGCGAAGTCAATGATAATTGTAACGAAAAAAAAAAATTGAGAAACCGAGAAAATTAGAGAACTTTCTCCCGCTGGCTTCGACGCGGTGATTCAAGAATTTTTGCATTATCGGACTCGAAGAAATTTCTCTCAGACAATCGCGAATGGAAGGGAGAATAAACGAGACGTTGTTAAGGTAATTTGTCGGAACGATGTAACAAGCAACAAAGTAATAGATCCCCCTACTTTTGCACTATTACGTTCTGTAATAACTTGGGGAAGATGGCCCGGTCATGGTACTTGCATTTAATAATGCTTGATAGCTCCCATCGTGGTACTAACGTCATTATTGTTTCTCACAGTGTCCTTAAATCAGTATAATCCGTGATAGTCGTGATTTATTTTTACCCTCTCTTGTTTGTGGCAAAGAGATATTGTAGAATTTTTATTCGCGCCTTTAAGTGTCGTATCCCTCCAAATAATGGATTTTTTTATTATTGAAAGAGTAATTTGGTACGCAGGCTAATTAAAAAAAAAAAAATGTCCATTGAGACCTCGAAAAGGGACATCGCCCCTTACGCGTATAGTATCGTTTGCCCTCGCGAGTTCGCCTCTCGCATTGCACTTTCCGAAAGCAGTTGAATCCCTCTGGTTCTCTTCTCGTTAGTGATCTCGCCTGTGCGTTCGCAGCAGCATCCACAGGCCATACATCGCAAACGCATTTATGCCCGTTTCTGCCGAATGATATAGGGCGTCGCGCCCGCCGTCTGGCCCATCGCCGAATCGTTTGGACATTTTCGCTTGTGCCGATAGCAGCTCCACTCTCTCTCACTCTCTCAAACGCAGAAAAGGCCGCGGGGATTTTGAGCTATCAGCGAAATGACCATTCGTCGAACTCTGCCACACGGGTTCGTTGGCCACTGGTCCACACGCTGATAGCGGCCACGGCAACGACCGTAACAGTGTGTATGCATACGAAGAGAGAACGAAAATGATCCGAGAGACACGAGAAACGACAGAGATCGAGGATTTACAAGCGGGCCATCCGGAAGAGGGAGGACGGGATGGGGTATCGCCAATCTGTCGCTGGCTGCATTAGCCCGGCAGAAAGCTTTTGAAAAGCGAGTTCGGCGGACCTATCCTTCTCCCTGTATTCCTCTGTGCTATCTATACATTTCGAGTTTCGCGGTGTGGATGGAAAGAGAGCCATTGGCCTCTGTTTGATGAAACGTCCTGTCTCTATCGAACCCACGGTTCGTTCACTCGTTTTCCCAATTTCTCCATCCCCGCGACTCTCCTCACCTCTCCAATGCCACCCCCGTTTCAATCTATCCATCTCTTCGTTCATTCATTCTATATATGTATGACATACCGTGCTATATATATGACCGTGTCTTTCAGTCTCACTGGTACCAAACTGAGGGCGCGCCGGACCGGATACTTTTAAAGTAAATTAGCTTTTTAGTTTTCTGTGCCTAAAACCAACCTCTGTAATATAACATGTAAAGGGGATGCTGTGGTGGGCACAGGACCCGACTGCATGGTTGGACCGAGGGGTTCGAATCTCTTTCTTTCTCTCTTACGCTCTGCTCAATGCATGAATGCGAGAAAACGCGAGAGCTCCTGTGTGCGAGGGTGGCGAACTCTCGCGCAGATTCTACGTACGAGAGACGGAGAAAGAGAATCGCGTATCCAGAGCAGAAGCCACGAAAAGTGAAAACACACAAAACGCGTCGAGAGGAAAAGGAATAAAGAGGATGGTGGAGAGAGGGAGAGACGAATTTCGCGTGTAGGCGAAGTCAACGAGTGAGATACTCTCTCGGACAGGACGAGAGATTCGGCGAAGCAACGGGCAGTAATGTACCTAAACCGCACACACAGAGGGAGGGTTGCATAGCTCGATTCACTCGGTGAAAAAGCCAAGAGACTTTTGACGGGGGTTGCTGCTCCATCGTACGGGGAGAAAGAGAAGAGACGAGCAATGGCATAGGAACGAATTTCGAGATACTTCTCATCATTTTACTCGAGCGATTCTTTGGACGCGTTGACCCTTTGCAGTGGCTTCCTTGTGCCCGAATTTGACTTCTTTTCATATATTTAACTGAAAGAGACGAGACGAGACGAAGAGAAGAGACGATGCTCACGCTGCGGACTTTGCCGTAAGTCGAGTTGCGTCGAAGTCCTTTTTTTCTCGAGGGGAGATTAATTAATTGAAGGTGAAATTGGTAATTGATTGAAATTTATTTACGGAGAGTTGAAGAAACTGTTTGATGGATGAGTGAAATGAGTATCTGTACACTTAATAGCGTTATTGACTTTGATAGCTATTGGTTTTTTTGTTTGTTTGTGCGCCACGGAGGTTTCTTCTTCAGTGAGCGAGGCGCGTGCTCTCACGTACCACGCATCATACGGTGTGTGAGGCTCGTTGGTAATAAATAATCGAACGAAGGTAAGGATTGGGAGAAAGAGATGAGACGAAAAAAACGTATAAGGGAAGGTGAGTGAAGCACATAGGGTCCAAAGGCAAATACTGTACGTCGGACGCCCCGCGAAGCGACCCCGCCGCTTGAACTTCTAGCAGAACTTCGCGGGGGGCCCTTCTAACGAGTCGAGCAATTAACATTTTTATTAGACAGTTACTTCGAGACTTTTTTTTATCATATCTGTACCTCTCGAGATATAGTGAAGTTTGAAAAAAAATTCATCAATAAGGTAGACCGCGCCGAGTCTCCGAATATTATATTTCACAAAGTCTTTTTTTCGATTGCGAAAATTATAAAAAAAATGTATCAAATCAACAAAATTCTGGGAATGAGATAAAATTGGTTTTTACAGATTCGAAACTTGCATTGGTACTAAAATCAATAAATTTGATGTGATTAAAAAAAAATTATTATTATTATTCTGTAAAATATATTATGTAAGCATTAAATTATAAAACCCATTGAATTAAATTGTAATTTAATTAATTACAACAAATTTACTTTGAATTAAACATATCTTTTTTATCAGTACATTAATAGAACAGCAAAGCCTGGAATATTGATTTCTTCGGCATACACAACGCGGCTTACATTTCCCAAATTAAACGTTTACAGGATCCCGATAAGCTTCTCCGTAATCCAATAGTATCGTCGTCCAGTCGCCGAAACGTTACGAGTATGCGATATGAAACACGAGAAGCGGTGCACAGGTACGATATACAAGTTTGCACGCATCTCTGTATATGTCTATAGGTATGATAATACGCGGGACTTCTCGGGCATTTGGTGGCCACGTCAGTATCCGGTACACACGCGGTGCAACGTGCAAACAGAAACGGGCTATCGTTCCGACGTTGGTGTTCGCGCGGCTAGCACACCGGGGCATTCGACACCGAAGGGCGAAGGGACGAGCGAGCGAAAGCCCATACGAAACCGGCGGGGGAGGAGGGAGGGAGGGATGCTCCGCACGCCGATTAGGCTAACCACACGTTGTCGAGCCATCGACGGCATCCGCGCGCATTGTTTGCTCGGCTTTGATGATGCCAATTCGCGTATTCGCGATTCTCTCGTGTATATCTGCGAACGGCATGCAACGGAGTGAGAGAAACGATGAAAGACAAGAAGGATGGACGTTTGTACATCGATGTACGCACACGATACGTTTCTCTCCCTCTCGTTGCCGTTGATACTGCCGCTGCTGCTGCTGCAGTCCAACGTGTGTCATTAGTGACCCCGCGGGGTCGATGCTGGGATTCGCTCTCACCGTTCGCCACGTTCTGCACACCGTGGATTCATCACCTCGCTATTCTCTGTGCCTATATATCTCCGTGAGTGCACAGTTACCGTATGAAATACACAAGACCATCGAATGACCGAATCTACGCGCGTCCCGGTACGATAACTGATCATTTCTGATACGCTCCGTATATATATATATACCGATACAAGAGAAGAAGAAAATTATTGTCTTGTTATCTCCTTACACCTGCATTCGAGTTTTATCGTTCCGATCAGCAGATAATGGTATTCTGGTATAATCGAAATTTCTATACAGGTATTATCGCACGTAAATTATTGTAAACTTTAATAAAAACGAAAAGAAAAAAGCAATCCAGCATCCTAACCAATTTGCAACAAATTTTGTTTTTTTTTTATCGGACAAATCGTGAGTATCGCACAAAAATGAGGTTAAAAAACTTAATGTAAGAATGACGTGTATGCGAACTGAGAGATTTTCCTCAAATTCGTAAAGGGTTGAGCCGAATAATAATGAAAATATATTGCTCTTTTCTCGCGAGCTGCACTCAGAAACGTACAGAGCTTCGCGTATGCCGTACGGATTTTTGTGCTTCACATCCAAGCATCTCGCAGTATATTTTCATTCAAGACGGTTTCGCCTTTCCGTGAAGCTCCGGAAGCTCACGTCGCGAGTTTTACGGAGTCAAAAGTTTTGCCGGTGCATTTTCGCTGCAGCCGCGGCAAAAGTGAGCAGACGACAGTCCGGAACAGCGAAGAGAGGAGAGAGGAGAGAACGAAGTTCCACCTCGATCGATCGCCACGTGAGACTGGCCCTGGGGGTTCGTCGAGAAGGTCGGGGAACCAGAAGCGGGAAGGGGAGAAGGGGGCAAGAAGGAAGGAGAGAAAGGACAGGGGAAGTTACCACCGGGTGCCGCCAGGAACTATACTGTATCTGCCTTTATACCGAAGGCAGAGATATATAACTGTATATACGACAAGGATACGTGTGCTTCTATATAGATAGGTGGTACATATAGAGAGAATAGCCTGTGGCAACGGTGTATACGTGTGGCTGGTGGGCCAAAGTACTTGAACGGTACTACTCCGACGATAGTCGTCGCTCCTCGAGACTCGAGACTACCGAGACCAGAGCCCGGTGTGGCCCCGCGTATATCCGAAACTGTAAGTAACCGGAGGCCCTATTAAATGCAGACACGAGTCGGCACGGACAGGAAATTGCCTAATTTCCTGAGTGCGCACGCCGATCCGTCAACTTGACGTGACGGAGACGTAGTTCCGCACGAGAATCGTGACTTTTAATGTCAAGTGTCGAAAATAAGGCCGCACAGAAATATAATCTATAGTATATGTTACGAATTCTATGTAATAGATAATGTTTGACGATGCATTGCGACGTATAGAACGATACGAGTGAAAACTATGCGGCAATGCGAGAATATGTGAATATTTTAGCGTCATAAAATTAATAATGGTCTATCGTGTTTCGAATAACTTTCAGATTGAAATGGATTCGAAAATAGAAATCGATTAATGGGATTTTAGTATCGGATACTGATTTTAATCATTGATTTATTTCAATGAGATAAAATTCATTTGTAAGGTGAAATAATGATTTACTGCAAGTACACGTTACTCATTTTTTTTTTTTATTTTTATTAATCGGTTTATCAATGACGAGTGTATATGCGTATAATCTGTGTATCGAAAGAAAATCATGTTTTACATTCAGTGAATTGCGGAGATTCAATAAAACGGAAAGGGAGAGTTTAATTAAGGTATCAGAAGAGTAAAATCGTAGGTATTACATCGTAGGCTCGACCCTCGATACACAAGTGAACCCGGAAGACACAGCGAAGAGAGCAGAGCACAGCGGAGAGTCTCGCATAGGGGGAAAAAAAGTCTTCCCACAGTGTGAGAGAAGAAAGCAAAAGATTAAGTGCGGGACGTGGGTCGGCAGTGATAGAACTGCGTAATCCGTGAAGTTGAGAAGCTCTCTACGACGAAGGAAATCTCGTAGCGCGTGGGCTAAGGTGACAGTAGATAAGAGACAAAAGCCCACAATTAAGGGAAATGTCGATCGAGCCGATCGGCGAGAACTAAAAGACCAACGGTATTATTGGTTTTACTGCGACTTCGCATTACGATCGTTGTGAAATGATTACACACGCGGACGTAATCTACAAACAATAATGGTCTTGAAACGAAAAGCCTGCAAATACGAAATCTCGTTTTTTTTTTAACCCTTTGATTCGAAATTTTGGGACGATTACTTACGAAGATGAAGAATGAGCGAATGTTGAATAAATAAGAATACATCATTTCGTTCAATAAAAGCATTGATATATTCATCAAATTATTCGAACGACTTAAAAAAAAATTAAATTGTAACAAAAATAAACATTGAATTCCGAATAAAACGGTATTGGTAACGGAACTCCAAAATAGTGCGGAAATTAATGCAAGTAATCAATTTCAGGTTAAAAGCGAAAAAAAAATAAGCGGAAGTAAAGAATTAAGCTACACGAACGATTCACCGAATATGCGTGAATATTCATAAATCAGTGTTAACACTGCCTGACATCGTTATGAGTATCTTATAAATCGATAATATCGTATGCGTAGATAGACACGAGGCGATACATAAACACGAGATTTATGTACGTGTATATATGTATAGTGGAGCGTGAGATAGGAGCGACGCATAGCATAATCCACGCAGGAGACGACGTCGACGTCTCCCCGCGATGCCGCCAGATGCGACGCTGCGCCGCCGGACCTCCGCCGGTTCCCACTCCAGTCGGTGGGGGCGTGTCAACGTTTCCCCACCACGGTATAACTTCCCCTTAAGCCCCTATATTCCTGTTCCCACTCCAAACGCGTTTGGAGGAGCCGTCGAAAGGCGACGCGCGACAGTGGGGTCCCGACGAGCGGGCGACGCCGGCGTCGGGGAGTCGAATCCGCTATCGCGTGTCGTTTCGATGTCCCCGTGAACGAGGTTCCACGCCTTCCTATCTCTCATTGGCTACCACTGTCCCCGTAATGCAACGGACGACACACCCCCATTTTAACCCGGAAAGAAAAATCGCAACCCTTCTTTTTTATTGCAACGAACAATTAATTGGATTTTCGGAGTTTCCCGAGTTACAAGGAAAAATTTGTTACTCCGAAAAAAAAAAATTATATTTATGATTAAAAAATATTTCACCGGATACCGGTATGGCTGCAACGATCGTAAAGGAGATATCGGTCATTCTAAATTTCAAGGTGCAAATTAGATGAAATTTAGTTACTTTTAACTTCATGTATTCAAGTGACCTTATAGGGCGACTAAAGTCCGAAATAACCACAAATAATATTAAAATTATCGTTATTAAACGAAAACGAAACAAGAGTTAAAAAAATGTATTGCAAATTTTAACTTGAATTTCCCTTAAACGCGAATAGTTCGGTGTCCCCTTACGAATTAATAAGCTCTTCGATTCTTTTTTTTGCTATTTATCGATGTATCATGTATCGCGGTAACCGATACGGTCAAATTTTGTTTGTTCCCTAATTGACAGAAAACAGTCGGAGAAGGATGTGATGTCCGATCGAAATACTCGCTTGATAGATAGTTGAAGTCTTGTCTGTGATCTATTTATCATGAGACCGACGTAGAATCGTCGATGCATCAGTAACGCAGTTTATTGCGCGGAAGGGGGATGATAATAGTTTGACGAGGCGGGTGGACGAAGGGAATATCCATATATATACTCCTATATACATATATATATGTGAACTAACACGCTTGACTCGACTTCGTATGAACTGTCTGTCGGACAGCTGGACAGCGAGAGAACTCGTTCCGCGATTGCGCAAGTGAAGCAGACTATATTTTGCGAAACACGGAGAGAGAGTAAAATAAAACAGGCGAACGTCCGTACACACTATTAACTAGCGGCACACATATATATAAATGTCGTGTTATACGGGCGTAAGTGAACTGTGTACTATACAGTACGAAGGCCGAACGACTTCGATCGAACGTCTGCGAAGACTCGTCAAGTTGTATACCCCAGGGTCGCGGAGGAAGAGCCGCGCGAGCGTTCGTTATCTCGCTCTCTTCTACCGAAGAAAACACTGAGAGCGATCGGAATCGCGGCTAAAAAATTTCAAGAGTTCAACGTGAGAGTCACGCCTCGAACATTCGTCCGAACGTTTTTTACGTCTCGATATGTCAATCCACAAGCGAACGCGGCCTGTCATCGAATCAGAATCCCTTGTGGAATTATTTTACGACGAGACGAACGATTACCTCCCCCCCCCCCCTCCCCTCCGATGAGATGAGAATACGAATGAATGAATGATCGCGAAATGTGCTCTCGTTCGTTATATATATGTACATCTATGAGTTTAACGTTCGTCTGGTGGCTAAATAACGCCGATTTGAAATTTTGTAATTTCTATGTATATTTTTCTTCTACGAACTAAATACTTGTTACCAATTGGCAGGTGAAGTATTTTGAAAAATGAGAGAAAAGCAATTTTTCACGGAGAATTATAATTATACTGATCGAATTATTAATTTATTATTTAGATCGATGGACGGATCTTTGCATCAAGAAATTTTCGAAAATTTTTATTTCTATACTGCAAATACCAAGATATTTTGATAAAAACATCGGTGTTCGTATTTTCGACCCTTTTGTATAGCGTATTCTGTTGAATAGTTTTTTTTTTTTTTCTCTCGACAAAGGACTCGATATTACGGGGGTCGCGCGTGTTCTATGTATATTACATAGTAAACAACTAGTATACGCTATCGGTACAGAGACCGACTCTGATGCGATGGCCAGGGTGTGCGCACTGAGAGAGCGCGAGAATGCCGCGAAGGTGAAACGAGAAACGACGGGCGATCCGCGGCCGTGCCGAAGATGGAAGTACGATAACGACGACGGAAATTGAATTCTCTCACCAGTCATCCCGCTCTCGAAGAGAGTCCGAGAGATGGGAGAGACTCCGTACGTACCTATGTTATACCTTTATACTGCATCGTGTAGTAGTGGTACTATTGAAAAAGGTACAATACGTACGAAACTCAAGCGCGTACTATATATATAAAGGATATAGATATATAAAGGTATACGCATCGCTCCGTGCCAATCTACTCGGTGCAGCGCGAGCAGCAGCAGCAGCAGCAGCTACGAGAAGGCGACGCGGCGTGGAGAGGGTGGCGATGGTGGCAGAACACCGCGCCGGTCCCGAGTATCGACTCGTCGTTCGCCGCTCACAGCTCCGCACTTCGAGAACCGAGGAAAGAAAGAATGAAAGAAGAAAGAAAACGAGGAAGAGAGAAAAAGATAGGAGAGTAAGCACACGCGTCGTCCTTCCCGCACCTTTTGTCTCGAGGCTCGTGCACTTTGCTACCTGCTGTTGTATGTATATCTATATATATGATATACCTATGGTATACACAGAGTTTGCCACTATCTCTGTAGCATCTGTATACATAGATATACATGGGGATATACGTATTCATGGGAGCGTTAGGTATACACGGGTTGTATACCTCTGTATCATATCTATACATACCGGAGACCTTCGACGGAATAGTAATACTGTAGCAACAGCAATGAGAATGCGTTGGTAGTGCAAGAAGAGATCATCTCACGATTCTCAATATGTATGATTCAACGGAATTGGAGTATCATTGGAATACGATGTATTTTTTCTCCCAGGAAATATGAGAATTTAGATTTGTTTTTTTATTTATTTTTTTTATTATTATTAGCTATACATATAATTTTCACGGAGGTCAAAGTTTCGAGCGGATCTATCGAGCATAATTGATAAACGCCGTTATAAGACGCGATGACGGAAATTGTATCACGCGATATATCGCGTATCTCTAATACTCTTTCGAAGTAAAACTATTTTATGGTTAGAAAAAATGTCGAAATAAATTTGATGAAACAAATAAATTTACGGCGTCCGCACGGTACTGATTTAATCAAATATTGTAAATTTTCGTATTATCACATTTACGATCGAAGTGACCGATATCAAATTTAAAAAACGTCTAATCTCCTCTACAATGTCGAAAAAAAAACACCATCTTCGAAAAATTTGTTGAAAACTGAAATGTATATCGATGTTGTCGTAAAGTAGGTCAAGGTCATTAACTCATAATCTTTCATAAAATCTCGCCTATTCAAAACTCGAAAAAAAAAAAAAAAATCATCGTTTCGTGAATGCCGAATGTAAATCTTGCGGGTATAGAAGTATAAAATACTTACGCGTTCGGATGTGGTTAAACGTGTGTGCACTTGGATCGGTAAAAGGGGTAAGGATTGGTCGGTGTATATAATACACACAAACAAAAGGTGAACCCATACGTGAAGTGGTCCGCGGGCCGAGGTCTCTGCGCGCCCGTTGATACCGGGAGGACTTCGGTAGTGGATGTTCTGCGCTTCGTATAACCTCCAATACATACGTACGCGCTATCCCTCGGAGGATCATAACGCTCGGCAATACTCGACCGAACTCGTGGAGCCTCGTGGATTGAACCCGACCGCGCGCACACTGCACACCGTCGAGAGCGAGTGTTTCACGCTACGTGGAACGAAACTCTACCTCGTACGCGATCCGCTCGACCGAGGCTCACCGGTGGCCTCGTCGACGTAACCGTTTTAACAACGCAAAAATTTAAACCGCCCCCCGCCCCCTTGCCGCTACGGCCTTCAGAAAAAAAAAATTTTCCATCGACAAAAAACACGAAAAATCGATATACATATAACGTACGATTTCGCATCGTGAAAAAAACGAACGAGAAAACGATAACAACAAAACGCGTGTTGCGTCGATCAGTGAGGCACGCGAGAACGCGTACGGGTAATACGGAGAAACCCGCGCGGGCTCCTCCTCGGTATTCACGATTAATTACGAAAACGCACGAATAGCCGCGCTGGTTCGGCGCGCCGCGCCGCGAGAGTCGGTCGGCGTGCGTTCGCGGAGACGGTCGTGGGGCTCCCTCAAGCAACACCACGAGTTTTAACCTCTTTCGTAACGGTTTCAGCGTGTATATTATCTAGCCGGTTCGAACGGTATTATTGTTGTCATCGTGTGATTAGTGCGGGAATATACAAAAAAGATCGCGGAGAAAGGAAATGGAGGATGGGCGTGGGCAAAAGTTGTCTCGCGAGTGGGAGACCCAGTGATACGTGATACATCGTGAGACAGTTGATAAACGCCACGCGTGACAGTAAGAATAGAAAAGAATAGAAGTGTGCGAACGTAAAGAATAAAAGACAATTGAAATGATAATTGTGTTGTGAAGTGTCGCGGTGATGGAGATTGGATAAAAATTGAAGAAATATATCGAATAAAATAAAAGGGATAGGATCGAAGTGACAGTTCTTTCGAGAGCATAGAGATCGAAGTCTCTCTGCTCACAGTTTGCCGGTCCTCGGACGAATGGGACGAGGTGACCGAGAAGTGGCGGAGGACGACGAAGGGCTCGAGGACGAGCGGTGCAGCACGCGCTATTGCTGCTGCGACGACGACGACGGCGACGTTCCTACGGAGGGAAAATCCGTTTCGTAGGCGGGGCCTCGAGAGGACGCCGCGGTGGACACGTGACACGGAAACTGTCACGCCGCCCTTCCCCTACTTTCCCCCTCCATCGAGGCCGAAAACTACCGAGGCGAGAGCGTTAGTCGGAACGCCGCAACGCTACTCGACATCGCCACCGTCGCACGAGGGACACAGCAGAGAACGACACTGTTAACCTTCCCACTCCTCGACTCATCAATCCCTCAAAAAAATCCTCTCTACAAACTCGTTAATTAGGTAAAAAAAAGAAAAAAATGTCGATAAATTCTCGATAAATCCCGCAGATTTTTCATCTTTCATCGTAAGGGAAATAAAAATGACGGATTTATCATCGGAGATTGAGATATTTGAATGATGCGATAGAACACGATGAATACTCGATTAGTCGTAAATTTATCGCTTTTATCCGAGGTCATTAGAACTGGAAAATTTTGCGTCTCGTGTTAAAAAAATGCAGCAAGCTAGTCTCGGTTTGAACTGCAGCGGACCGGGTCGAGTGTCCATGGACTCGCACGCCGATAACGCCGATCGCGATAGAGATAATTTAACCTTGAGAAAGGACGTTGTCGTGAAGAGTGAAATATTGTCCACGGAAACGGAACAAACGATTTGCGGTGTTGAAAAAAAATTAAAGATCAAACAAGAAATTCCGGAAGACGACGTTCCCTCGCAGGATATTCAAGCTAAAGTAGATTGCACTCGTGCGGGACAGGAAAATCGAGATTATCGTTCAGAACAGCTCAATCGATCGAACGTCGATTATCAAAACGACAGAAAAGACGATTACCCCTCGAATACAGTAACGAGCGTTGCACCGATTGTTTCGGCTCCGATAACGAATAAACAGCATTCGGACGGTTTAGATTTTTCGAGAATATCGAGTCAACAGTATTCCGGTATTCAACATCCGGCATATCGAGCCGTCGGTCCAGCGGGTTCGGTAAATTCGAATAATGCTTTCGGTTTTTCGCATTTTTACGGCCCCCAAGCGCCTCCGCCACGAGCGGTCTCGGGGCCACAGGCTGCTCCCGGTTTTTCGAACCCTTCGATACATCCGTTGGATTCGACAAAACGCTTGAAAGACGAAAACGATCGTAATCACGAAACGATGGAAAATTTGGACGAAGCCGTTGCGGCTTATCGTCAAAACGCCGCCGGTATGCTGAACGAAGCGTTTCTTCGCGATTATCGAATGGAAATGACCGATTTTCATCATCACGGAAAAGTGACGAATTTTTCGGGCGCCGGTGGTTATCCCGCAGCGGCGTTTCGGCCGTCGCTCGCGCGAGCGTACGCTCATCATCATCATCATCAACAGAACAATAACAGTGCGTACAGGAATCAGCAGCAACATTTTTCCGGGAATACCGTTGCCGGAAGACAGAATAAAAATAAGTGGAACACCGGTTCGTCGGTTAACAGAGGAATGCATCATCCACCTCCACCGCCGGCCACTAACTCGGTGAGTTTCGAAACAATGAATTATAATAGAGAGAATGATTGATCATGCGAGAGCTGTTTCACGGTTGTGAAGAAAACGCCTTTTCTTTTGTGGCGAGCGCTTTTTTTTTTCGTATTTGTTTCTGTTTGTTATTGCTGAGATTTAGTAATGTACACCGCGACTAACTATGCGTGACGGTGTGGCGCTCACGAAAAGGCTCGCGGGCATCGTACGATAAATAATAATGGCTTTTAGCCGGGTTTCGATTATTAGCAACGTACAAGAGTTTAAAAAGGAGAAAAACATTAATTCGATATACATCGAACAATAACAGTCGCAATGATTCGATTAAAATCTTGAAAAAAGTCCATTTTTTAATACTCGCGATTACAAAAATTATTATATTTATAAATGAATTATTTCGATACAAATCGTCGAATTCACATCGCCGAACCAAGAAAAAATCAAAAAATAATTACGGATATGAAACATTTGATTTTTTTCACGAATAATTTAATTCCTTAATTACAAGAAAATTTCGTACTTTATCAAATGTGAAAAACATTATTTATATCGATCGAACAACAGTATAAGTTTTTTTTTTATCTGATATTACACTTCGAAAAAAAAAAATATATATATATATCTCTCTTCGGAGTTTCATGAGACTCGTTCCATTTCGCGTATTTCACGGGCGACTCTGTAAATTTCCCATAGAAGTTCGGTCTCAGCTCTATCATCGAATTCCTGAGCGATAACTCGAAAGTGTAGAAAATCACGCGTCTCTTGCAGTAAATTTTCTCTGTTCCACGAAAGATATATCCCTTTGTCCGTATTCTCGAGACAGAGCCTCTCGCATTGAGACACAAAGAAGAGAGACTTGTACTCGCCGCGCGCATTCTCTCGATTCTCGAGAGGGTCGTTACCGCATTTGCAGTCCGGATAGTGGTGTAGACGCGATGCGGACGAAGAGAGAGTCCCGCGCGAATTGCGCCCGTTTCTATACCCGTTTGGATTTTACAGTCTCGCGCTCTTTCTTTACACACTTCTTCGCTGCTCTACAGTGTTATACAATGTATAGGACGCGCGTGTTTTGCTTCGACGTCTACAAAGCGCGAAAGAGATACACTCTCTATGCGCCACTCGACTCTATAGGCATCAGGCAGGTAGAGATGGATGTATATGTATAGTATATATGTATATATAGCCACATACATCCGCGGTATGCAAGTCTTCGCGGCGTTACGTATTCCGGAATTTGTTATATTCCTCGGTTGCACTTGGACGATTCTGCGTCTCCGCGAGTTTGAAACAACCTGCATGCACTCGGCTGGGAACTCGCAATAGAGCGAAATCGAGACGTCCAGCGATCGCAGACCGTTACGTCGTTACGCGGACGAACGATCTCTCCATGCGCTCTCTTAGACGCGCCTTCTCACTTTATTTATTCTTGGAAAGCGCGATATTTTTTTTCGCAGAACTGCATGCATCATCATGTAGATTTATCGTATCAAAACGTTTTGCAAGTCGTAAAAAAAATTTTCAAGCTTCATAAGGCGTTAATGCTATTTTATAGCTTTGATTTCATCGGACAACCAACTAAAAATTAAACAATTCCCTACTTTGTTTTTCCAACACTGAGACACGTTGTGACTGAATATCAAAGTGTCTTATAATTCATTATTACACTCTCCTGGGAGCAATCAGCTAAGCATTGGTATCGATTTGCGTGTTTGAACTTTGAACTTTATCGTTGTTGATTAATAAACTACTCGGAGTGGTCGCAAATAAACTCGAATCATCGTAATATTCATAGATTTGTATAATTACATAATTTTATTTAATTCGATTCATTGATCAGAATGCTAATTACTCGCGGGAGGGTAATGAATATTCTTTAAAAAAAAATATAAAAAAAATCGGAGTCTCTAAAACTTTCGAAGTACGAGGCTTTTCCCGTTACGATACGAGGAAGAATATTAATAAAGATTTGAAATTATTATGGTTAGACGTAGCGTGACAGAATCATTGAGATTGAATTAAGTCAACGGGTTTTTAATTCACGTAACGCGCCCGGTATCCGCGCGACTCTATATGACGGTGACGAGGAGATGAGTCCCTGAGCTTCGCTGTGCTTCTGGCTCCGTCTAAAATTATGCGAGCAACGTGCAACTCCGAAATTACAGTGATCGGACGCGCGCGAGGCGCGGCATCGCGCGTCTCAGTGCGCCGCCACCCTCGGGGATATTCGCGGCACCTTCTCTCCGAGTGTATCCCTTTCCTCTCGTTCTCTCTCTATCTCGCCGCGATCGAGCAACTCAACAGACGCACACAGTTAACTATCCCTCTTGAATCTCAAGCAAACGACGTAGATATGCTCTATATATGTATACGACGCCCGTTGAGAAGCAGAAAGGCGTATCCCACACCGTTTTACATGTTAAATGGTTTGCGGTATGCGCCCTTCTATTTCCTTAACTCTCGATATACATTCCGCTATATCTCAATACTACTATACAACACTCTCGTCTCTTACCGATAGGCCTCGTTCGGCATTGCCTGCGGCATGATTACACGCAACGGGGAAATGAAAATGGCCCCCGGTTTGCTCAACGATTATCATTTCGGGAGTGTAAAGACCCGAACGTATTTTACGTATTACGAGTCTCTTTGTCTTTACACTCTCGTTTTCCTTGTGTTACTTATCCTCTGTTTCGATCGAAAAATCAATGTATTTTGAAATATGCATATTTTTTTTTTTTTTTCGTAACACGCCATTTGATAAATAAGTAAATAATTTTTTTCACGAAAATTTATATATGTGACATTGTTATAGTTGCCATTTTTACGGCAAAAATTGTGTCAACTCTTTAGATTAATAGGTTCGATGTTTTGCATTTTTTAAATTTTATTTCATAATTTATTTAAGATCGTTAGGACATTGAACGGGAATTATGAGAAACATAAACACATTGCGTTTCATATATTACCCTCTTAAGTCGCCCGGAAACTTGAATTCTCTTATACACTATATCTCACCTGCCTTCGTCTATCAGGCATCTCTTGTCGCCTCTCGCAGCTTCGTCTTCTCGCGAATGCTGCAACACTTTATCTCCGACAGCGGTTGGATGCTTAGCAACGCACCTGTGCGTTGCGATAACGTCGAACCAACGCGCAACACGCGGTTTTCATTCGCTGTCCGCAACGAATAAGGCGATTGAATCGATGCCGCGAAATACCCTGCCGCTCGTCCACATTCAGTTATCCCCGACATTGAAACCCTTTAAGGAATAATATATAACTCCCGATCCTTGCATTCGTAGGCTCTCTCACTACCGGAGCAGATTAGCAACGCGCCGCTATAAATTTCCGTTACCGTATTCCGATACTCCCCCTCTTTACCCCCCCAATAGAATCTTTTCCATCGCTGCTATTACCAGCGCCAAAACAGTCCGTGTCGAACTTTTAAACCGTTTGTTGTTCTGGAATTTCTTTAATCACCAGTTTCGTTACAAAGTAACGAGAAGTTTCTTTGGCTGTTACTATTGTAACGATCTTTTGTCCAAATGATCGTCGGACTATGTCCGAGAGATAAAGAGTTCGGTTCCCTCTGTCTCTCTCGAGAATGCCACTGGACTGAGTCGATTTGTTGATGCTGCGGCAGCATCAGCGGAAGATATACAAGAGAGTCGATGGAAGAAGCGCCTTTGCCGCGCGGCCTGAACATGTCTTACCGATGATAATATTTCATCTCTCTGGCATACGCCACACAGCACATCCTAACGTACGTTGCGCTCGCTTGTGCTTAGCAGTATATACGGTGGACGCCATTATTTCTGATTCCAGCACCGGTGCCCCGTCAATGACCCAAGTCAGTAGGGTCTACGCACGGGGGTTATTATTATTCCTCGTCAGAGAACACACTCCATTATTCTCCCGCAAGCATATTATAAATGTGTATTGTACATATACATAATTCTTTACATATATATCCTTAGGAACATATGTATATATAAAAGCTTCCATGTTGTTTCGAACTGAAGAGAATGAGAGAGGAGAGAGAGAGAGAGAGAGAGAGAACTTTCGTCTGACACGCGGACCGTATTAGCGCGTGGGTATGGATCGACAGTTTCCGTATTAAACTTCCAGTACCGCCGTCTAGAGACCTCGTCCGCACACCTATTCTTGGCAATACATGAAGAGCGTGTGGAATTGCGCGTCTTCTATTCCTCTAGATATGACGTTGATGTAGATTGAAGATTCATGTTCAAAGCTCCGCGATGCATACCGAGATGAGGGCGCTGCATATTTAATGAAAAAAAAAAAAAAAAAAATTGCTAAAAACAGGAAATTGTGGATCGTGTTGCGATTAGAGACAGCAATTTTTTGCACCGCGGAAGAAATAATTATTGATAGTCAATTATCTGTTTTTCATTGTTATTTTATAATTTTTTTTAGTTATTTTTTTTTTTGTTATTATTTGATGATTATTTTTTCGGAGCAGCGAGATTTACAGGTGAAATTCGAATTTGCAATTTATTGTTTCGATTTATGGTTATCGATATATAAATCGAAGATAGTCGTTAATTTGAGGTCATTGTTGTCGCGTATGTAACATTTTATCGAACGAATTCCAAACGATTTTGTCGAATGGAGAATTGGACGTAAGGTAGGAGGTGGAGTGACGGAAGAGAAAAACGTTTGCACGCCCCCCCTGGCATCGGCACCAGCAGGAGGAGAATCATACTCGCGCCCTGTTCCAACAGTGGAGCGAAGAAGAGGCTTCCACGCTCGCCAGATGGGTGCTTAGAGTTGGACGGGTCGGGTTTTTTTTTTTTCTACCTGAGGGGCGCCCAATGGGCACACATGGCGTCTCGTGGGCGCGCGAGTCTTCGCTTCGTTCCCGTCGGGATACGCTGTATTTTACCGAACTGTACCGATTTTTCTTTCTACGCGGATCATCGATATGTCCGGACTTCGAAAAAAAAAAAAAAAAAAAGACGAAGCAAAAAAAGAAGGAAAGAAAGGGAGGAATCTTGAGGGACAAAAGTTTTTTTTTTCGATGCTCTACCTTTCGATTACCGCGCTCTTTTCATCCTCATAATCTTCGTCAATGATTTTCTCTTTACAAACGAATAGCAGAAAATATGATTATTGTTGTCGAATTTATATTGTCATCGTCATCTTCACCAATCATTTTTTTTTCTCAAAAGAATAGCAGATAATATTATTGTCATCGAATTCATATTTTATTCCGCGTCTATCGAATTTTTCTCTCGATTTGTTGTGTTCCGTCAGTTTTTCCCGCGACATTTTTTATTTTTTTTCGAAGCACAAGTTTCTTTACCGCTGAAATCGAGTGTAGTATTTATGCCCGAATAAATAACGAGGTGACCCCGTGACACCAGCGTCCACGATATTTACGATCCGAATAATTATCTTTCATTCCGTGTATAACTCTGTCGTATCGCATATTCTTTTTCTGGGGCGGTGAAGGTGAGGGGGCGGAGGAAAGTGGAGCAAAAAACACGGCAGTTAATTGGTGACGAGAGGCGCGTTGATTTTGCGAGTGACGTTGTGCTACATTGACGACAGAAATCTTGCGTCGAAGTCTCTGTCGTTTTGCGTATTTATATAAACCACTGAACGACGAAGCATTCGCGATGTATTACGGGCGTCATAATAATGTCACGGTTTTGAAATCACGCGTTATATTACAAATCGCCATTGGCTATGTCGGAAAATTACTGCGAGCTCTATCGGCGATCGTAAATAACGAGATGCCGTACGATCTATCGTATAATTGCGCTGTATTGCTGCGGAGCATTATAACGAGCGATCTAACGATCATGCGACAGGAGCATTGAAATGCTTGTTCGACAAGATAAAATTATCAGTAAGGTTACATACACACTTAAATTATTAACATAGTACGAGGAGAAAGCTGTCGCGAATATTGCATTATTTATTTATATATTTTTTTTTAATAAATTTTCGCGTGTGCGTTTGCCCCGGGAACGTCGTGGTGTCAGCCGGTTTCCGATTCTACCGTCGCAGCAACAGCCGTAGCGGATATATATTCTTAACCGGAAATCGTTCGAGGTCTCGCCAACAGCACGCGTCCAGCTTTATTGTGCGGTCTATGGTGGCTTACGATATCTTCCGGTACTGTTGCTTGTCGAAGAAAAAATAAAATAAAACCGAAGGAAGAAGACGTAAGTGAACTTCGAGTCGCTCATCGCCTTTTGCTTTGTCTTCGCACTGTGGCGATGTCTCATCGAGCCGAACCCCTCAATTCGCCAAAATAATAACCAAAGAAGAAGAAAAAAGAAATAAATATGGAAGAAACGAAACGACGAGGCGAGCGTAAGGCAGAGGTCATTACAGGACGGACGTGCAGAGCGACGACAGGCCGAGAAGCTGCTGCTCACCAAGGGCGCGTGCTCGACGAAACCACGAGCCAAAACCGCACGATAATTATTTAGTACCTGTCGTGAGACATCGTCAATGCCGTCAATGCCAGAGCAGACGACTTACTGATAGGTTCGCTTGGTTTTCGACGACGAACCCGTATTATGAAACGTTTACATAGCAATATCATTTTTTTTTCCTCACTTTAGATGAAAAAAAATCGAACATTAATTTTTTTTTTAAAAAGCAATTGGAGCTTTTAGTATTTTCGTCAATATATATCGTAGAATTTGATAACGCGATAAAAAAAAACAAAGTTTTTGATGTAAAAAGTAACATAATAATTCAATGATAAAAATTACAGATTAATTTTTTTCATCAGATTAATGATAATTAGGATGATTGCATTGGAGGTAATGCGAGTTTTCACCTCCACAAGGAACTATAAGCAACTCGATGATTATCTCTCCTCTCGTCACTTGTGCAGTTAATTCTCAGATATGTATCTGTTTTCTTCTGAACTCATCCAATAAAGATACTTCGTGTGATATTGGCAGCGTGAAAAAAATCGAAACGACTCCTTCACTTGACACAGTGATTCTTGCGAAGGATTATCGTACTCTTTACCCCGCGACACCGGCA
The DNA here is from genome assembly GCA_934046635.1 of Buathra laborator. NCBI lineage: Eukaryota > Metazoa > Arthropoda > Insecta > Hymenoptera > Ichneumonidae > Buathra > Buathra laborator. The sequence goes on from OW203892.1 coordinate 20,028,183, forward strand.
TTTCCAGAGACGGTTTCTCGTACCTGCGAGGAACCTCGAGCGACCGCGTGAGTTCTCTAACGAGCAGATGCTGGTGGCTCGGTTAAGCGCGCGAGTCTCGACGATTCTTTATGAGGCCATTAAAACGGAACGTCTACGTAGTCGCATAGTAAACATTATTATAATCCAACTAGGCGCTCGGCACTATCCCCGGCTACCTTCTTCGATCTTATGATCTTTTTTTTTTTTTTTTTTTCATTTTTATTTCACGACTCGTCACAAAACCGCGATTTTCCGTCATTTCTACCCTTTTTTCTTTCGTCACCGTCGAACGGAGCTGCCGCGCGGAAAGGATGAAATAACGTTACAAAGAACGAAACGACTCTAAACGAAGTAGCGACGAAAGTTTGAGATAAGTCTCTTTCATCTTTCCGTGTTTCTCTCTCTTTCTCTCGGTGTATGCTTTACGATCGCTGACACCTATAACCGCGCGACTCGCTCGCGCTAACGATTTTTCTTTTTCTTCTCGCGCTTATGCGCATCGAGAGCTCGCCTTCGCGCTTCTTTCAACCCCCTTTTACCTTGTGCTCGCGCTCGTGACCAATCCTATAGGTATACATTAAACTGTATAACACGCCACGAAGTATGTAGCTATCGCGGCGTTTCGCGGCGATATTACGACCGTGAATATTAAAGTAATTGATGCCTCCATAAAACAGTGAACACCGCTCGCGCGCGCGCGAGCGTTTGCCCGTCTTCGATGTCCCTGGGATACAGTCGCAGGCGGTTCTCAAGTATCGCGCGGAGGGTTAGAGACGAACGTTCGTATGTTCGACTCCGTAGCGCCAATGCCAAAGCTAAAAGCTCCGCGCGAAGACATATTCGCGCTTCTCTCTATAACACCCATACAACTTTTCTGTTTTGTATGTGTATTGAAGTGTATACGGAATTCCGAGTTGCCTTTGCCGCTGTAGACGCCGACGCCGACTGAATCGCCTGTCTCGTATATAATTTCAGTTATAACGCACGCGACTTTATCGCGGATGGTGCACATTATTGCAATGTGTGTCGTGTCACCGATAGGCACGTTATAGAAATTCTCTTTTATACTCGTTACTCGCCGATCGTCGTTTGGCTACCGCAAGAAAATTCTTTCGCAATAATCTCAACCGCGCGTTTCAGCATCCCGGGCATCAGGCCATTTCTGCGGCACGGATCTCTTGCGATAGGTTGTTGCACGATCATCTCGTCGTGTACCACGGGTGATAGATACAGAGAAATGCTGTATGTTCGCCTCGACGTTGAATAGCTCGTCATCTATGGGATGAAAGGGGGACAAGGGGGAGGGTGGAGGGGGATATGCCGAGAAGAGCGCATTGCATGGCTTGTAGGGCTGATACTCGTGCTGCTGTTGCAAAAGGGAAGAGTTGAGAAAATAAGAGAATAAGACAATATCGAAGGAGAGCTTCTCAGCTACCGAGAGGAAGGGCGCGCGGAATAGGACGGATAATACAGTAGATTGATAGGATAGATCAGACCGCAGTTGCAGCTGCATTGAACTTCGTTCTCACGTTCCTTAAAAAAAAAAAAAAAAAAAAACAAAAATTGTCTTGATAGTCTGAACATTAAATAAGGGAATGTATGTAGGAAGCATCATGGGAAAACATAAAAATGATCTTCAAAGATCTTTCGTTGATACACTTTTTTTCTTCCGGAAATGATTTAAAAAAAACGAACATCAATTTGGTTACGAAATAATTTTTTTTCGTTAAAGTTTCCCTCCGATTTATCTCGAAATAGTGACTGAATTTTGACTGAAAATTAAATTATTTTCTCCAACAACATGTTTTGTCTCGTAAAATTGGAAAAAAAATCAGATCAAAACTGCCATTTATGCGATAAAAATGGTTTATCGTACGGCAGATTGTCATCTTTCGATCTGTAAATACAGTAAATTGATTAGTCAAAAGTTGCAATTGCATAGTTGGGAGAGCGGAAGAGCTGACAAAAGACCGAAAAAAAAACATTTTCTCAGTTAAAATGAAAGAAAAGAGTTGCGGAGATACGTACGAAAGGGAGGAATGGAACAGCAGGAGCAGCAGCGAAAGCTACAGGAATAGTTGGATACATTGAGGATAGAGCCCCGACTCAGAACCGTGGCAAGGGCACATGGAAGGAACAGCGTGTAACGATGTATCAAGCTGTTGCGCCCCCGGCGTGTCCGGCAATGGTGGATCGTCGCTTTGAGTCGGTGCCGCTCGGTTGGTCGCTCGCGCATGGCTCTGTATCATACCTTTACACGCTCCCAATGGCCAAACGAGGGACGATAATGCTGCTCGGGGGGCTCGAGATGGGTTCCCTCTTTCTCTCTCTTGTCCTCTTCTCACAGAGCCCCATAGACACTATTAATTTTGTATATATCCTCAACACTTATCGTATACCATGCAACAACGTTATGGTATACGTGAATATATATACGCGTACAAGAAGCAATACGTACTGTACATCACGTATAAGAGATATAGTAGGTACTATACATTATATTATTATATAGCTATTGGATATATCGAGTGGTGCGATGGACATGGACCGTAGCGAATTCTCCGATTGAATCGTTCGCAGGATAATCGTGAGCTCTCCGAGCTGTCTGCTTCGTACAGAAATGAACAAAAATTTGTGTATATAGTGTCGTAATTCTGGGTATCGACTGAAAGCGTTATTTCCCTAACGATCTTTATCTTCTTTTTTATTTTATTCATTTACGCATGTAAGGTATTTTTTTTCAATCTACGAGACCATTAAATGGTCCAGTAGTCCAGAAATTCTTCAATTATTGAATCCAAGAAATCGTTCCTAATCGTGATATAAAGAAAAACACCCAGAAACTTCTGATGCTTTGGTATTTCTCTAATATCTTCAATGGATGGTGCGTACGGAAGTACGATAGAATTTCGGGTGGGATGTAGGGATCCATTCTCGGGTCGTTGCGGATGTAACCCGAGACAGGGTTGGCGGGTCGCACGACGTGGCATCCTTCCTGATGAATCTGGAAGGCCGCGAGTCAGAGTGAGAAAGGTGATCAAGGAAGGGGAACGGGGTTGAGAAGGCTGAAAGGGTAGCGCGAGAGGTACCTTTGCGGAGGAATGAAGAACACACACACATTCGCACGCATATATGTATAAAATATATAATGCCGCGCGTGCACAGGATAAAGCAGTAGAGCAAGAGGAGGACCATAGCGCCAAACCGGGCAAAAGCAAGGCGTTCCGGCAGCAACCCTTGCCCGAGGGTCCGTGAGACGGAAACCCCGGGAAGGGGTATCTGTTGTCATGGTCCCTGTGATGCTCCATTATTGATTAAAGATGGCTGGTTCTCGCTCTGGTTGATGCTGCCTATTCTATATACTACTCCCATCCTACAGTAGTGCGGTGAGATGCCTCTGCCTTCGACTCGACGGATGGATGGTTTGCTTGCCGGATTGTTACATCAAGTAAAACCGTACCCCGGACCCAGCTGAGGCACTCGCACCATTTTAATATGCGCAATTATAATGTGTACCCAGAAAACCCGCTAGCGGATACCGAGAATCCCGAAGGGTGCTGCTACACGACCCTCCGATAGAACCTTCTCGCTTACTCAGGCTGCAAGAAACTCGAGGAACCAAACAAGAGAGACGAGAGACGAATCGTCGTCATCGTCCACCCCCCCGTCCTCCATTCTTGCGTCCCTCGACATTAACTCGATCGCCCTTTCTTTGTTTGCCATGAAATCGCAGCGAGGAAGCCACCTCCTCGTTCCATTAAAACTCACCGCGCGTAATCGAGGAGTTAATTAGGAACGCTTTTGGCGTTTTAATTGGGTTTCGAGTTCTCAATTTCAATGTCGATTGCAAAACTCTTCGACATTAGCTTTCCCACGGATATTCATTGAATCCGGTCGTCTCGATGAGTCTGTTGATTTGGGTAACTTGGCACAGAGATATGGAATTTTCTTTCGATTTGTTTATATGTAATGTGTAGTTTACAATAATAACTTTGTTAATAATAAGATCGTAATAGTGAAAAGCTCAGTACTATTGCAATGGCGCGATTTATGGAGATCTTACAACGAAACTGAGATTATATTTGTGTTTAGCGGAAAAAAAACCGGAAATATGGATCGCAGTACATTTTTCGGAAAAGCTCTATTTTTTATAAAAAAAATTATTTCACTATTTGTCACTATTTTTTATATTTTTGATGGCTCTTCAATGATAAATAACATTGCAAATACGATAGTCATTTCGGTTTCGATGATCTCACACCAGGAAGCAAAGGTACCGAATTTAAAAAATAAAGGAAATCGCATATTTTTCCAAAATGAGTTGAACAATTTTTTACTTGGTGGTAAAAAAATCTTACCAAGAATTCCAGGCGACTGCTCGTTCACATGGGTTTTCTAATAATGTAAAAAAATGGTCAGGTCCTAAAATAACAATGTGCGGAAGGGATGCTATTTTTTGTAAAACATATTTTTTTACATTTTTTCTAATTTAAAAAAATTACCCTTCTATTACAGTATTTTATATTTGCACTCGGATATTTTTTTACATGATCGAAATACTATTACCTGAACCAACAACAACAATAATTGCGTGGAATTAGTGAAAAGCTTGCGTAAAAAAATAATATAAATTTATTTGTGCCATTGTCGCCATTGCGTTCGAATCCAAGAAAATAAATGTCTCGAAAATGAAAATCTTAATAATAAAAGATCATCATTGTCGTGAAAGTGCCCGTGAGCGATTCCCGTGATTTCCCTTTAATAATTCAATTCATTCATACCTCTCACTCCTGCGGCGTATGCGTGCGTGGAGCGTACATATCTATATTAATTTGACGGGTGTGTTTACCTAAGCCCTGTGCGTTGAGGGGGAGGGATCACGTCTCGAATCCGTCCAACGGATGATGATGCGATGGGCACGAGGCCTCTCGATCTCCCAACACAACCGCAAACATTTCCTCGTCTATCCGTGTGTTTCGTTATGTATATATATGCCATGTACACACGCGTCTCACTCGAGGTCCGAAGCGCGCGTCGAGATATCGCTGACGACAGCTCGTTACACCGGCACCGAGAGATCCTCTAACTATATATACATAACATCGGGTAAGCGAGTGAGGTCTGGATGTATATCTATCTGTATATACATATATCCACCTAACTCCATGACGAAGAGCTCACTCCGATGCTTCATAATGGCGTCGCGACGCTCGATACCCGATAACACCCGTCTGTGGGTGTCCCGTTATCCTCTCTCGCCCCCGCGACGCATCATGCAAACGAACACGTTCGCACAATGTGAATACCAAGGAGTTATGCCGTGTCCGCCACAACCAGCAGCACCGACAGTACCGAACAAAACTTCGGGACAATGCCGATAATAGGAGAATTAACTCGCGATCAGGCGGTCTATAATACCCGACGCAACATTACTTCTCCACGCAATACATATCTGTGTACAGATAGATAGACATAGATAATAGTTTAAATGCGTGTACGAGGAGTGACGAGAGGACGAGGAGTGCATAGTGAGTGAGCAACATCAACCAACGTGCTCGCGCTCGAAGGGGAAGGGGAACGAAGAGTTGCTGACGGACACGAGAGACCGCGTGAGTTCCGCGATGGTGCGTGTGGTCCCGCGTGCCGAGACCCTCGAGGCTTAACTCACCCCTTCGATCGATCCTCCCTCATACCCCCCATGTATATTTTCTCTATCTGTCTATCCTTCCTTTTTTTTTTTTTTTTACTGTGAGCTCTCGCAACGACCCGGCAACGAGATTTCAGATAGCATTGTTCGGTAATAATTTGTGTGCGCTATTAATTTGACTCGTCGAACCTGTGAGCACCGGAGAGACTCGTGTACCTCTCTCGCTGACATTTTTAAAGCGCCATTGAGTGCCACCCTGGAGACTCTCGCGAGTGAGGGAGTGATTATATATATAGATATACCGAATGGGCTTTATATATATATTATCTATCTCGCTCGGTTGCACGCTTTTAGTTCGGCACGAGCGGAGCCCGTACGTCGACGAACGATCGATTCGTTGAAACAGTAAAACCGCATTAAAAGCCAGCAAACCAGCCCCACCGCCGCGATGGTCGGCAGTGGCCGCGAGCAGTCGACCAGTATGAACGGACACGACCCGCCACCACTGGCACAACGCTTTAATCGACTTTGAATTCGATAAAGTCAACAGGGCCATATATGAATATAAAATAGAATCGTTTCAATGGATACTATTTATGTGTGTATATGTGGGGAATGTTGAACTCCATTTCTCATCGTTTTCATGGCATACCTATAAATTTAAACTGTTACATATATTATTGATAATGCAGTGTCGATAATAAATCGTCTACCACACTATAAATACGGTCACACATTTCACGATTTATTGAATAAACGCCAGACAAATGCGTCGAAACATTAATAAAATCAATTCGATCCTTAGGCGCTATTATAATTCGTAATAGAGACGAAAAATACATTAAAAAATAATTTCCTCATTGTTTTTTTTTTTTTATAATTTCCTTTCTAAAATTGGAATCTATGAACAGTAATTTTTTTTTTTTTTTCGAGTTTCAGATGAAATTTTTTAAAGCATCAGTTACAAAAGAAAAAATGGCACTTCTAAAAGAGATTTTTTTTCTTATCATTCAAACCTCTAAAAAATCAGATATATAAAAAAAATTGGTTTGAATACATAAATTGTTATATCGAAACAATAAACTCTCGCGTGTCGTTGAGCTCAAAATGTATCCTACCTCCACCTTCGTATTGTTTTGTTTTTCGATTTATTATTATATTCGTTCGATGTAATAACGTTGTATGTTACGTTGTCGGTCGATTAATTCAATTAGTTCGTCACAGCACGCACCCCGAGGGGTAAAACCGCACGACCAAACGCTTCGTATACGAGGCATATATTGCACCGAGAGACCGCGATGTTGCCGCCCTTTTATATTTCGTTTACGATGTCCGCGGTAATTAACCGTGACGTCATACCGACGCCACGTACTCTCGCGAAGATCGAATACCGCGACATGCATATATGTATACATATCCAAGCGCATACACTCCCAAGCGTCTTCGCTTTGCGAAGCTCGCGCACACCCGGAGGTCGATTACTTTCCAGCCTATAGTGTATAGCGTTCACTGTTCATACTACGATAAAGACTGGTTTTAAAGACAGGTTTAAAGGCGGTCGTAATGAGCGATGGCGGTCGTTACCACGGACGTTCTAATCACGTGCGCGGCTCGATGTGCTCCTCACTGTCTTTGACTCCGCTCTTGTTTCTCTTCCTCGTATTACTTGGTCCCGCCCGCTACTATGTTTCCGGATTAAGTCTAAATGTGCAAATGTTCCATATCCTTTGTCACTTTAACTCTACCAGATCCGGAATGTCCCCGTAATGTCTTTACAGTTTTAACATTGAATTTAGACGCTCGCAAAATTACAATGATCATCAGTGAAAATGATCTCCGACCAATGCTGGGTATTTTTTAAAATTTTTTACGCATATTTCTTTAAAATAAATACTTTTTGGTACGTTTCGAATGAACATCAATACGACACGACACAAGCAATACATCTGTTAAGATGCTACGACGGTATAAAAAATTCGATAATAGTAATTACGGGCTTTAGAAAGCGATCCAAGTCGAGAAATCTAAGATAAATAAAAATAGCCTGTGGTCTTCTCGGCTTATTAATGTTCTCTTCCTTTGCGAATTTTTTCTCATTTTTTTTTTTTTTTTCACCTCCAATTTGCACCTGATCTCACGTTTCATCTGAATCGAGGTAAACCGGAAGCGGGCGTTACGTGAAAGTGACGATAATAGTCTTCCTTCCCAGGTGTTATGAACGATAAAATTTCAATTTTCGGCTTCACGCGTGTATTTACAACGTGCATTAACGAAACACGTAATTGTTTTTATCGGAAACGCGGCGATCGCGATTACGATTACGAAGATATTTTTTTTTGTAAAAATCTACACGAGCCTTCGGCAAATCCATGTTGACACTTCGCCGGCTTTATATTATGTATATTCGTTGTTTTTCTCATGTCCGGCATAAATTGTCGCATTTTTTTCATTGCACAAATGTACACCTTACCTCGCCTGTTCCATACCAATCGACTCGAACCGGAAGCAGGCGTAACGCGAAAGTGCGGATGACACTATTATTTAACTCCAGGTGTCGTCGAGGCTGTATTATTAACGCAAAAAAAAAAAAAAGAAAAAGAGACGAAAGAAACTATGCTGCAATGATCTCGAAGAAGGTGGCGAATAGGGACGGTTTCGTCTCACTTTCGAACCCATTCTTGCTCACCGCGTCCTTGCAAACGCTGCATTATATTTCCACACTCGCGTGGCTTATTGACGATTCAATAATAATATTCGAACTCGAATAAGAATTCGATAACAAAAAAGAAATGCAACGGCAGGGCGTATCCATACCAACGTCAATAAGTCGTCTCAAAAACCCGCAAATACACGCGTACATCGCATAATTCTGTGTTTAACAGCGGTCGCACGGAAGAGAGTGTTTATTGTATTCGCCGCAAAGAGGATCGGCCCAGGATGCTGCTGCGGTCTCTCGAACGTGCAATTCTTCGAACGGCGCGCTTACAACGATAAGCCGGCAGCAGATGCTCCAATAACTCCTTAATTTTTTTTTTGCTTTCTGTCTCAACGTCACCGAGAATTTTTTTGTTACTTTCAATTCTATAAACATACCTTACAAATTCAATCTTCACCGACACCCCGAGGTTGCATCCAATGTTTCTTTTTTTATCTGCGCCATCGAGTAGTAATGTTTGAACGAAAGTTGAATCGCAACGGTCGCATTATATGCAATTTAAGTTTGTTGTGTTTTCTACTTATAACCAAAAGTTTAATTTCTGTCGGATTTTTTTCTTTTTTCTTTTCTTACCAACGTTTATCCTTAATATCGCCGGCGTATCTCACTTTAAGTCTAATGTGCCGGACGACCGTTTTGTCGCCGCTAATTAGTCATCACGAAGCGCAACGAGCGCGTAGCCACTGAGTAGAGCTCTCACGGTTTGTGCGCCTTGACGTGTCGCACGCGCGTCAAATCACGACGGAGAGAAAAAAAAAGTAAAGTAAGCTCCGCGATACGGCTGTAGGGTAAAACATGTTTCGTTATCGCGTGAGAGATTCTCCTCGCTCACCGCGAAGAGCGTCAACGAGCTTCGCGTGGATCGACACGCGTGATAAGAGGTAAAAAACTCTTTCACGCAAAATTAGCGTATACGCGATTAAAGAGAGTCTATAATCAGCGATGTTTGCTTCAACGTGAAAAGAGACTTTTTGTTTATAAACGTAAACGAAACGTTGCGTGACAACGATGAATTCTTCGTCGTTCAAAGATATGATAAAAAGACAAGGAAGAAAAAAAAAATTAAATAAAAAAATGAAAAATTTTGCAATAATTTTCTCGTCACTCTACGGGATAACGCAAGGGGGGCCTAAGGGGGCGATTCGATCGATTGAAGATTCTAATGGGCCCGAAGATATAATACCCCGCGTGGGGTCGCGGATAGAAATTTGCATAGGTCGTGCACGACCATCGTTGTAGGGATCGTTGTTCGCGGCTATCGCGCGCGACGCTCCTCCTCGTTACACCATCAAACTCATCGAATAATCGTATTCAAAGATGTGTTGGTGTCTATAGTTTATGGTCTCGAAACGTTTTTCGCGGTAGCGTGTCGCCCTCCATACCGCAGGCAAATTGATGCCTGTCGCCCGAGCGCGGCAACGGATTGCGCGACGTAAATGTAACGTTCGTTAAACGTTAAGTTCGTAATTATTGAGTATAATCTCACGACGAGAGCCCGAAGTGAGTGCCCCCAGAGTAAATTCTCCGAATTGATGCTGCCGCAGATCGGCAAACGCGCCCAGAGGTAATACCCGACGAGTTCGAACATAATTCTCTCGCGAATAAATTTTACGAATTTTTTTTTTTTTTTTTTCTTCACGGTTGAAATTTGTAAAAATAACAATTAGCCGGTTTGTAATATTTTATTTTTTTCGATACGCACAAATTGTACGGTGTGCAAATCGTATTACGAAGAGCGCGCAGCGAGAGGGATCGAGTGGGGCGTTGTAATTCGGTAAACCAAATTCCATGGACGACGCCACAAGAGTTTGTTATTATATCGTTCAAAGGCGCTAACTTGAGATCACTGTGTAGAAAAGACATGAGAGACGACATTAGCCAGACGCGCGCCTCGACCAATGCTGGGTGGTCCATTTCTCCCCTTTCTCACCAGTTTTTTTTTATGTTGTGGCCTCGTGTCACGAAAGTTCGATACGGGACTCGAATTGTTTACTTTCTACGAACTTTGTGCAGATAACCGATACATTATCGCCGAGATATCGTATCGACGTTCTTTAGTCACAATTGCAGAAAAGTTTTTCTTTTAAATCTTCAAATTGTTAAAATTGAATTTAAAGTGGCGTGGCGTAGTGGATTTATTAAATGACTACGAAAATTTAAAACCTTGTTTTCTCGACCATTGATGCGTACCTTTAATTGATATAAATCTTTTTGACGGCATAGTTATTAATTTTTTTCTGTCATAAACCGACAAAAATCCCTTTTTTATAGTCAAACTATTATTTTAGCCTCATGGCACTTAATAAGAAATCTAACAACAAAAATTAGTGTACTAAGAATATAAATTTTTTTTTCCACAAAATATTTGATGTTTTTGATAATCGAGCGCGAAAGGTTGAAGAACTCATTATTTAATTCATATTTATCCTCTTGAATCACTCTTTGAACGTTTGTATATCCAATTTTGAAAGTATATTACTCCTTTTAGTAGTCTGTACTGCCCACAAGCTCCTTAATTCTCGACTGATTAATGCGATCGTGTCACTGCACGTATATTATGTTGAATCGACTCCCCGCGCATCATTCGGACAACAGCGAGAGACATAATCGTGATCGTTACGCATCAAAGGCTCTTTATCCCCTCCGAGTTGATGCGAGTTTTCGATTTTTTTTTTTTTCATTTTCTTTTCTCTCGCCTTTCTTTCTCTCGACACCTCTTAAAGAAAAGAGAGACTGCAGCAGACCCGTAACAGTACCAACAGCACACGCGGTCACGGTGCAGGACCACACGCAGGGGGAAGTTCAACGGCGCTCCCTATACTCAACATACTCTTTCTCACTTCGTCTTCCTTCATCTCTATACTTAGGGACTTCTCTCCAAGGGTTCAAGTCCTTCACGCTATTCATCTTGACGAGTTTCATATTCAGACTCTACAGTGACACTAACGTTTCGAACCATTGCGTTGTGTAGGTGGAGAAGCTTTTTTTTTTCTATCCTCGGCTCCTGCTGCTCTGCAGACCTTTGCTGTATTTACCCCACCAATATTCACCCCCATTAGGTGTCCCCTTCGTCGAGATTTTGTTTCTTGTAAACAAAATTCCTGTTGAAAACATTACGATTTTTTCGAACTCCACTTGTCGCTTCTTATCGATGATCGTGTTTCAAATTTTGGCTTCTCGAATGTCTTTGCGTAGCGGAGAAAAATCGAAACCCGACTTTTTTACTTTCGTTTTTTACCCCGGCGAGCCGTTCGGAGTTGAAAAAAATCACAATCAGACTTTCACATTTTTTTTTAATGACAAATGTATTTTTTCGGTCTATGAGTACATTTTTCGGATTTAATACGATATTAATGTATTTTAATTTCATGGATAATTTGATCCCAGCGAATACTCCAAACGATTTCGTTCTTATTTACTTGTTCCAGTTGCCTTCGTGGTTCATACGGCCGGAAATACCGATAAGCGGTTCCCTCATGAATCATATGACGAATCCGAGTATAATATCGAGCGCCTTGTCGCCGTCAAAGTCCCGTGGGGGAGAATCAACGAAAGGAGGCCAGGAATCGTCGATCGACGTTAGCAAGGTTCACGGACAAACACCGACAATCTGCACTGTGAGTAATGTTACTTTTTTCTTTCTTTTTTTTTTCTTTATTTCACTGGGAGCGCCAGCGTGTCGAGGCAATCTCCACCGAAGCAGCTGACAATCTTCGAGGTTTGTCGATACGAAAGAGTGCACGAGATTCAGTGCAAAATGATTTTTTTTTCTTTCTTTATTGCTTCTCACGCGCGTCCCAATGGCTATCCGTGGCAATGGATATTGTTTTATCGCGTTCGCGTGTTTCCATGTGACACCGCAAATTCGTGTCACGAAACTCGGAACGAATTGCAGGCTTGTAAATTGTGTATACGTTAAAGTATCCGTATAGTATACGTTGGGGATTTATCACAGGCGACACGTATAAAAGGGTGCATGTGGACACGATCGCCCGGTGAACCGGTAATTTCATTTCTTCGTTGCGAGAGGCCTCACGGTTTGCACGGCACCGCGGTTCCTCGACGATTTTTTTTTATTGGTTTTATTGTTCCCCGAGTTTTATTAACCTCTCGGATTCAATTCGGAGTCACGCTACAACGGCAGGTGAAGAAATACCTGCTGATTGCGATTTACCGATTGATTTAAGTTTCGATGAAAATAAAGAAAAATTGCGTAACTTCGCAAACCGCTTAGAATCGTATAATCGACAAAGAAAAAAACAGTAAACTCGATCGTCGTACGTCAGGTCAGGGTCTCGACGAAACGTCGTTGCACGACAGCCCCCCGGGTGACGGAGATCGATATTCAATTTACACTTTTGTCACAATGGCATTGCGTTTCGTGGAAGCGATGGCGCTTAGTCTCCGGGCGTCGAGGTAAAATTGTTATTCGACAAACTGCGATCGATCCGTGTAAATTTTCTCGTTCATTTCATACGCACGAAATTGGCAATCTGTCAAATCGACGACGTAAAAAAATACTGAAATAGCTGTGTAGTATACGAACAGCGGAACTGTGCAGCAGAACTGCGGAATTTTTAATTTTTGTTTCTTCAACTCCCTCGTCGTATAAACAGAAAAAAAAATAACTACGTTCGTTCAATTATCAAATGCAATACTTTTCTTTTTCATTATTTCTCTCCGTGCGAGCTGATAAACTTATTTTTGCACGCCAAAACGATGTATAAAAATCGAAAAAGAGAAAAACTTTAATTCACAGCGACGTATCGCGTCGATTAACTTAGCAGAATTTTAATCGACGTTTATCAAATCTGTGAATTTGTTTCTTTATTATTCAGTACTGTCCAAGAAAATTTTAAAAGTCTGTGTACGAGACGTTCAAAACACGAAAATAGCGAGCTATACTCCCATAGACCCGAAACTATTCGTTGTTTCGTTCCCCACAGGAAAGAAGATAACTCGCGCGCCCGTCCGACCTAATTAACCGTAGCGATTCCAGACGGTAGGAATTAACCGACTGACGACTGAATTTCACGGTCTCTTCGTTCATCGTTCATCGTGTCTCGTCTCTACGATATCTGTTCTATATGTATACTTCGCTCTTTCGCATCCTCGTAAATGAATTAACGCACGTGAGTCGCTATGTGAGTCTCCCGAGAGAGAGCGTTGGCTTAATAACACACACACACGCATCACACGAACCGCCGAGAGATGCCCGCGGTGAATATTCCACCGTCTATGGAGAGCATCGACATCGCTATCCCAGTTAAAATCTCGCGCGGTTCGTCGCTTCTACATAGTACCATAGATGCCTTAGTTTCTCACACGCCGCCTTGGTGTGTACGTCGAGAAATAGGGTATATAAGAGTGTCGGCGCACAGAGCCAACATCCGGTAGTGCTGTAGTTCACCTGATGGTAAATACGTAGCGGACGATGATCGCGAGTCATCAACGCTTAATGATGATGAACGCGCGGTGCAGGGATGCTTGTGACGAATCTCGAACAGAAACGCAATTCTCATTGCTATCTTTCACGTATTACCGCGATATAGTAGTACTGGTAAAAGCCATTGGTATGTTACCAACACTATCGGAATGTCAGTGTCGAGTATACAGTGGAATGTCGAAATAAAATGATACGGAAGAGTAATTAGGCTGAATTACAACAAGAAATGATCGACTCTGGTTCACTGTACTACATATACTTAGCCATAGAAATATAATCTACGCTATTTGTTGTTTTTTTTTTTCGTCTTTGTTTTTTTTTTATTGAGATTTAATGTACAGGAACGGTCAGCGGCGTTGACTCACGTATCTAGTTATAAAAGTCACTATATATCTCGAGACTAATATTACTGCGCTATGGTACACAGTACCGATACATCAGTCGTCGCTGAAAGCAACCAGCGGATTCTTATAATACATAAGTACGTATGTATGAATGTATGTACGTGGAGTCGCGCGTCGTCTTATACAGCTAGGCGAGACAAGTAACCTCGTTATTAGTCGCTCGAGAGCTCGTAAGCATACGGTTGTATATGTTCTTCGAGACTCGAGAGGCTGCGGGAGAGTACAGTAGAGCGAATAGTGGAAGAGAGAAGATGAAGAATAATAAAAGAAAGAAAGAAAGAAAAAAAAAGGAAAATAAAAAAAAAATGAAGGAAGTCGATTCAACGTCCATCGAGAGACTCCGGGCGTCCTAACGACGAGGGAGATATATGTACGTTTGCGGACAAAAAGGACGATCTATCAAATTGTCACTGGGATTTCGTTTTTTTTTTAATCTTGTAGCGATGTAACGCGAGTTTTCTAATAAGCAATCTCGAGCCTCTGGCGATGCTTGACGTGAACTTCGATGTAATGCCTCCACACTTCTTCTTTGTGCTTACAATGGCGCTTGTTGAACGGTAGTCTCCGTCTGGACCTCCGTGCTAGAAGCGCTGATTTTATCCAACGTTCAGCCGTGAAAATCAAAATGGTTATCTCTTAAGTTTATCCAAAACGACGCGACAATTTAATTTTAAAAAATTGGAGTTATATGAAAGTTAAATAAAAATGAAAATTGTTGAAAAATAATATAATTAATTTTTTCCGAATTATCAAAAATTCGATATATCGACATCGGTCATTCTTACGCCAGGATTAATAATTTTTTTTTTTTGGATATTCAATTAAAATTATTATTTTTTTTTAATAATTTCATGCGATTTTTTTCATTTCACGAACGTTACCAGGGTGTTGTAAACACCCCTCGAATGCGTCGCGATTTTTTCTTCCCATTCTTTCTCTGATCGTCGCTTTAGTGCCTTATGCTAACGAGAGGACACACGTGCAGTCCGGCTGATTGTTATTTACGTTGGAACAGACAGCTCGTCCTGCGTTTAGGGTCCCGTCTATAGAATTTAACGATCCGACGAGGAGTCCTCGTACGCGACATACGCTGAAATCCAGGTATCCTCCCCTTTTCGAGCGCCAACTTCGCTCGTTCGACCTCTGAAAATTCATACGGCAAAAATAAATAAAATAAATATAAAAAAGCGAATCCCTTTCGCGGAAGTGCCAATTGATTTACATTTATTCGGTAATATATTTTTCGTCGCTCTCACGAGTTTCGCTCGGAGCCTCCGGTCCACCGTCTCGTCCGGTAATTAACTTACTTCGTTCAACGTCCTCCCTGTCTCGAAATTTTTTATTATTATTTTTTTTTTATCATTCTTCCCGTCTGTCGACGGTGGAACTCGCCACGAAGTACACTCGTTCACTTTTAGACACATCGAGTGAGTCGCGCGGTGGTCGCGGATCGTTAGCACCGTGAGCCGTTCAGTTTTTTTTCATACCTTCGAACCAGAGGTTCGACGAGCAAAGCGGTGATTGCCAGTGGAGACCCGGGCGATTTCGCTCGCTCCATACTCATCTTGCCGCGGTTCACAGAGTAGGTACACGTATTCCAGCGTCGTCCCCGAGGTTTTACAACCCTCGCGTGTGGCCTGTCGACTTCAAAACTGGTCGCTCCTTCGCACATAACATTTCCGGGGTTGTTTCCACGAAGAAAAAAAAAGCATTCTCGCCGAAGCGTTGCCGGTATTCGCAAACCATGAATTTCGCATCGATTCGTCATTTAAAAAAGAAATTGGTGTATTTTTTCCGACAATAATTCGATGAAAATTACTGGTTGAGGTTATTGAAGGAAGTGACTTCTTGCCGGGCAACGCTCGTTAATATATCCGATACGTGTTACCGGAAGTTGTACCCGACAACCTGTATAATGCGATTCCCCGCGTAACGGTAGATACAAATTGTCACACGGGTTGCGCGGCTTGATTGCGTCGAAAGTGCCTATACCCACACGCCTATCTCCCGCCTGTGTATATACTATAGATATATTTAATCGTTGAAAAGTGCAACAGTCGATGCCTCGAGGAGAGACGTTGCACCGGGAATCGCGGGTCCGATGATTATACACGAGGCACGGAGACGACGACGACGATAGAATAATATATATCCCTTCTCGGAGTGTGAAAGTGGAGCGTCGAGAGATCGTCCTACGTCCGGGACACGATCTCCATCCTCCGCACTGTGGGAATATATTTATTCTTCGCGCGTCTCATTCTCTCGATATCGATATGCAACGACAATGAATACTCCGTTTTTTTTTTTTTTTTTTTTTTAATAAAAATAATACGTCAAAGATTGTAAGAAAGGTAAAGGACCTTTTATTACGTGTATATATATTAAAGTAGGAAAGAGAAGAGATAGGTACAAAGGGTACCGAGAGCACAGCTCGAAGCTCCGACGAAAACATCTGCGCCCTTAATTATTTTACAGATTTAGTAGATCGTTATGGCTTGTAAAATTACTGCCAATTTCACGCCCCTAAACTTATTTTATCCTCGGGTTAGCCTCACTCGCGCGTTTCAGTTTCGCACTGCTTTCGTTCGTCGGCGGTGGCTGTATAGCGTCCCCTCCCTCCCCCTCTCGCTACCTTATATCGTCGGGCGTGAATCCCTTACACTCCACAAGGTAGAGCCGAGCTTTACGAAGGATATTGGGCGCATCATCCTTCGTGGGCAAATTAATGGGCAGCTTGTTTATGACTGCATCGCCAGCGGACAACACGCAACTTGATTCCGTCGCGAATTTCCGTAAAGCAAAGGGGCACGTAGCGATAATAAGATTTCAGGTTCTTTCGTCTACTACGGCGCTCGATTGGTTAGCTCGGCACTAATTTTTTATTATTTCATTACTTTTTTCCTTTTTATATTATTATTTTTATTTATATATTTTTTCTCTTTGTCCGATGCACTTTATTTATCCTCCTTGACGCGTGTTACCTAGAGCTTCTTCTTCTACTTCTTGCTCCCTTCTTTACGTCCGTCTATCTTTAGCTCTCTTTCTCTCTCGTCAATCTCGCGGTTTCTCCACGCGATTATTATAGCTACACAACCTTTTCTTTTCCTCTCTCACTATCTTCGAAGTCTTCGCTTAGTCTGTCTCTCGGTTGAAACATCAGCGGGAGCACTACCGTAAGCGATATAACGAGCACCCGGCGTGACCGTCGGGTAGCCCCCGACGGTACCCGTTCGTTTCACGCCCGATTTCATTTTTGATCTACCAGGCAGAAGCTACAACCGCAGCAGCCCGCTGGCAGACGATACGATTTATCGTTTCACGCACCCACACGTCGTTCTACGCTTCTCTTAGCTCGGCACGCACTCGCTTTAGTAACTCAAAGACATGGTGGGAGAGGCATTAAAAAATTAACCGGTAAAAACAATTATTTTCCATTAATAAAAAAAAAAAAAAAAATCTGCATTAAAAAATCGTAAAACGCATAAAAAAATGACACGATAAACGATTTAAACAATGTATTATTGTAATCCCGAATAAAATCGAGAAATGAAAAGCACGAGGGGGACAAACCCCTTGCGACTACCGGATGCCGCGTCGATGCGCCGCGCGTCCAGCAGTTGCACGAATCACTGTAATTTAATAAATTGCGATAGCTGCCGTCCCGGGGCAAATTGTAGCATAATCATTCATTAGTAGGTCGTGACTTCGCGTCGGTACTCTCGCGCGCGCGCGCGCGCGCGAGTGCCCGAGCCCCGTGCTCGATGCACTCGTGGATGCATTCTCGAGAGCGTGATGGTGGCCGAGAGCGAACGCGGATCGACGGACGAACGGTCTGGTACCGCTCAAGTAGTAGTACACATAGCGAAGGTACATGAATATACATAGATATATATGTATACTGTATACAACGTACTGTACCCGACTCATCGATGCTGCATGGAATACAACTGGCGGAAGCCCCAGCCGGTGTACAGTAACGTACAGACCATCGGCTACCATCGGCATTTGTGTGCTCTGGCGAGCATTAGAGGGAACGAGACGATATTTGCTTTCCATATCCTTCTCAGAACCAATTCTACACGGCATGTCGACTGTGATATGTTTGTTCTCTAATCAAGTGATATTGCGTCGACTCGTAGAATTGAGCAACAGTGAGTCGTTGAATATTTTGATTGTCGAACTGTAAACGCAAAAATGGGGTCGGAGATGAAAATATTTCGAAAAAAATCCGTCCCGAATACCGAATTAGGGAATTTTCTCTGCTAAACCTAAAAGCTGAACAATTTATATGGTAAATACATTAAATATATGAAATTTGATATATTTCAAAAATATTTTTTGCATATACGAGATTTTCATGAGGGATCCAACTTTTGATGTTGCAAACTGTCCTGATAATCATATCTTTTTCACGAATCTAATTTTTCTCAATTAGTGCAGTTGGGGCAATTGTCGCTTCGTTCTAACGCGTTCGAGTTTCGATTTCTTCCGAATGATTCGTAATAATCATTTGAAGTCTGTGATTAGTTGGATTTTAGGATAAACGCGTATAGCACGTGCGCAAAACGTTGATTGCTATCGAATCCTACATCGATGCATAACAGTCGAATCTGTTGGATATATACATGTGCGCTTGCGAGCAGTGCTATTCCGTGTGTATTTGCTCGGAAGCATGCAGCTCGCGGCACAGCGCGCATCGATTAAATCTCGATCGGGTACTCCAAGGGGGGGTGCGCGCGGGGAGCAATTAGCCGCGCTAATTTCCCCGCAATTAGCCGTCGAGGTAATGAAGTTATCGCTCGGTTCGTGTCCCCGATTACACGGCATTTACATGGAATGGCGTGTGCCCGCTCGCTCTTCCCCTCGACCGTGTTCCTTCTCTCTGCGGCGCTGCTCCTGGCTCTTGCCTCTGCGGCTGCATAGCTGTCCCTGCGACAAGAGACCGCGGCGCGTGCACTTAAAAACTGAATAACGCGACGTCGTTAACCCGGTGATTAACGAGACACGGTCCGCGACGCCGGAATCAACGCACGCTCGCGTACCGTTACGATTTAATAATATATATATGTATTTTTTTATCAATTCCAATCCTCTTTCCTTCAAATCAGTTTAACTCTAAGTCGAACAAATTGGATTTCTAATCCTTCGATCTCGCGATCACGATTATCGATTGCATTTCTCAGCGTGTCTGGCAACGCGTGTGAACGAGACACGCAATGGTATGGAAAAATGTATAAAGAAGTATAAAAATAAAAAAAGAACTAAGGAAATAATAACATTTCTCATTCCCAAACGGCGACACGGCAGTCGATATATATTTCCTCTTTACTTCATCCTCTTGGGATCCCTCGACATCGTTCTCGTTTTCACGAACCTACTTCACTCCACTCAAACGTTCGAGAAATTTAAAAGGATTTCCATCGAACGATACTCGATGGAGAGAGAGATCGTATCGAGGGCTCAACTCTGTGCTTGCAACTCCCCGAACACGAAGAAAGGGATCAGTTTGCGAACTTTTATTGGGGTATCGAAATATTTGCACTTCTGAAGAAGCACAGCCTCTCGACGAGCCGATCGAGACTTCTGAGACGAGACGGGAAGAACAAACTTGCCTTCGACTGTGTAGAAAGGTGATCGAGAAAGCAAAGACCCTCCCGTTATACAAAATCTACCCTTTTGCTCTTTCCCTCGAAAAATTTATCTTCATCTCTCGCATTATTTTTTCGTTTTTTTTTTTTTGCTCATTCCCGATTCGTGTTCAAAATCGCGATAACAAATTACTGAATTCGCAAAAGCAATTTATCAAAAGAGAAGTTTAGTGTGATCTATGAAGACAATGAGATTATTCGCGAGTGAGAATCGAGCACACGATCCGATAGTTCTTCCACGGTACGTACGAGAGACTCGAGATACAAATGCCCTGAAGCGTTTCTCGAACTCTATTCCATCGAGAGCTCTCCGTTGCACGAGTGCAGGTAGAGTTTGTGCGTTGCAGGTGTATTACAGAGAGAGAAAGATAGAGACAAGACGGAGGCGTGGTTCATCTATTCGTTAGAACGGACATTCGTTAGAACGAAATTACGGAACCGTGAAAGACCTTTGAAAGCGCGAACCCGAGCGATCTCACTAGCGTTCGAATCGAGAGAGAAATCTCGCCGTGAGATATAACTCGTATACCTTAAGACCCCCTCCCTCCCTCCCTCACACTTTTGTCGTAGTTTTCTTTTTTTTCCCCTTCGTTCCCTTCAATCTCATCAGTTTCAACGTGTAATGCACCTTTGGCTTGTTCTTCGAGCTGCTTAGGCGCACGATACTTATTGAATGTATCTAATAGTATCGAGTATCTGTTTCGAGTGAAACGGAGAAGGGGAGAGATGATGAAGAAAAAAAGAAAGATAACCGGCGGCTGCACTGCACGCCTACTATACCTCGCGCACACCTTACGCAACATCGCGTATTGTGTGATGTATCCATGTGATATATAGGTGTGTGTATACGCGCCAAGCTCAGTACACACTTCGCTGCGACGGTGCAATGATCGTATCTCTCGGCGCGATTCCGATTGCCACGGCGATGTTGGTCGCGTGGGAAATGAGACGCGAGCCACCCAGTCAGATACACACACACTAAGACCCGCGTCGATGAGATATGATATAAAAATCTCGACCTCATTCGTTTAACATTCTTTCCCACTCTCTATAGTCTCATTCAATTCATATGATAGGTGTTACACTCGCTAAATATATCGAACTCTGATAGGTGTAATACAAAAGCGTGGCGAATGTAACTGAATTATCGTTGCCGTTTGTCGAAGTTATCGGCTTCGCGTAATGTGAACTTTTCATGATAGAAATTTGATTTGTGAGAATATTGATTGAGTGCGAGAAAAAAAAATACTGCAGCCAATTTTATTTACTTGCTATCGAATAAGTAAGAGGGAAAAAATTGATTGGCAGATTTATGAAATTATCTGTTTTAATGATCTGTTTAATTATTCATTTAAACACTTTCAAGCATATTGGCCATTCTTTGTAGAGCGATACAAAAGCTATGATTTGAGAAAAGAGATTCGAGAATGTTTTTTTTAAATTAATAAATTAACAAAAAAAATTTAATTTACATAAATTAGTTTTACTTCTTTGGCGACGTCGTATGAATTTAATCATTTTTCTTACCGTTACTGTCTCAAAGGATTTCGACGGAATTAAAAAAAAAGTTTATTCAAATGTCCAAAGGTCTTGTTTCAAAAAATCGAATTATACAAATTCGATAATTTTTTAAAGAAATGTATCGCCCGCCTTCAGCTTCACCTATATATCTACCGTCGTTTACTCGTTCAACAACCCTCTAAAAACGCATGAAAGATCATTTACAGGCGCCTGTGTTTTGCTCGGAAAGCAATTAAGAAACGAAGAAACGACAAGAAAAAGATCTCGAGAGTCCTGTAACGAGAGTTGACCTCAGAAAGTATTCGATCCCAAGATGGCTGCGATTCTCTGCTGCGCGCACGGCGCGCGGCTTGTTAATTGCAGTTTAGTGTTCTCGTTCGTAATTAGGTGTACTCGAGGCACCTGGTCAGGTTGGGTAAGTCGACGGAGTGGAGGATCGCCCGGTCGTCGGTGGTCAGTCGAGTACGGCTTCTTCGGAACAGGCTTCGTGGTCTCGCGAAGGATAATTACCACATCGGCATCGACCGTCATACGTTTTGCGTCCTGTTCCTCTCAGTGGCCACCTCGTCCTTTTTCTTCTTCTCATCCCCATATTCTTCATTCCTTCTCATTCTATTTCGTCTTGCCGCACTTCTCTTTTACGCATCACCTCGCCTTTTCGTGTAACATGCGTGTCCATTTAGCGAACTCGCCACGTTTTTTTTTTTTTTTTTTTTTTCGCCACCTCGTCATCGCGTCAACGAGAGAAAGGAGAAAGATGTTCGGAGAAACAAAAAGAAAAAGTGCAAAAAAAGTCTTTCGAAACGTGTATAATAAGATTGATGGGCCCGAAGCTCAACTTCGAGACAAATTATTATGCGAGAAGAGAAGAAATTGAAGTCTGAGTATATCGGGCGAACAGGGTACATGTTTTCGCGAAACGATCGTTCGAAGGTCACCGTTCGATTATGAATATTCATATCTAGTCTGCGAAACAAATTATTTTTCTTTCGTTCGTCTTCGACTTGGACAGTTTCGATTAATTCTCATCGTCGTCATTATCCCAGCGGGTCTCCCATGGGTTGTTTCCAATAAAAACAGGAGAGTCAGTCTGGAAAGTAGATTTTCATCAGGATATCGGTATACGGTGCCGAATTGAAGGATCGTCGCGGTCGGGATTCTTGCTGCGAGCGCAGGATGCGTCGCTTTTTTTCTTTGAACTCGTTTTTTTTTGTGGCCTCGGAATATATACGTGGTTCAGTCTCGAAGCTACGCAGCCTATTTACTCAAGTATTTAGCTCGGTCGTCCACCGAATCGTTGTACGGAAGTATGGAAGGGCCACCGACTCTCGCCATAGCAATTAGCACTTTGGTGAACGTTAACACGCGTCCTCGAGCTCCTGGGCTTTGCCATGCCGGTTCTTCAATCTCAATATTCCCCCTCCTTCCCTTTGACTTCTCGGTTCTTTTTCGGTCACCGCTTTTTTCCCCCGAAATTGTTCAGTGAAAATCAGATAAAGGAAGAGAAGAGGATTGTTGGAGGGCATTGTGTCGTCTTTTTTTTTCGTATATAACACCGCTGTTTGCCCTGTCCCCGGTAGCGTTGCCCGCTAAACAATTCTGTTTGTTCACCGGGGACCTCTGCCGAGTGTGATCACTCCCGCTGCACTTGCTCTCAGGTCTGCGGGAACAAACAAGTGGACAGAATCGATTTAGGTGCTGAGTCGAAAATTGTTCGGTGTTTCCTTTCTACTTTGCCGAAACAGCTTTGCCTATTATCTCGTAAAGTACAAAGATTAATTGTTGCGGGAGAAAAAAATCAAATACCCGACCTTAAACTTCAAAGTTTCTACTAAGTTTTCGAATTTTTAGAAATCATTATATAATGCACTTTCAAATGATTACGAAGTTTGAGATAAATTACGAAATTAGTACATATTTTCTTATTGCAAATTTTTCCAAATTCAGTTTTGTAATCCTCAGCAATAGCCATTTAAAAATATGAAATAAGATATTATATTGGATCTAAATGTTTTTTTTTTAAATTAGCGACACAGCTGCAATAACCCGGAATATATCGTAGAAATTTGGAAATGTTTCATGCAGCCATATGGAAGATATCGTAATTTATCGAGATACGAGAGTACATAATGCTTCGCTCCAAAAAGATTAATAACACGTAAAATGCAACGAATAATCTCGTATTTTCCTGTAATATACAAGTGCAACGAATGTTTCGACAGTAGTAACGTTCTTCCGTGCATTCTACTTTTTCGAAATATCCATTCGCAGCACGCTTTACGCCCCCGTTTACACTCGCGTTCGGGTACGTTTTTTGTTTTATTCACCGTTTCGTTAATTTTCTTATTGTGTATTAACATGCATAACACGTGTGTTCCGGAATATCGGGACACGCGAACCCCCGGCAACTCAGTATCGCTTTATCCGCGCCGGGGTATACTTTTGTTTAGCTGTGGGCGCGTTGGACTCGCGGACCGTGTGGGAGAAGTCAGCTGTCCGTCATGATAGTAGTATTGCATTCGCTTGCGCGGGGTATTCTTCGCTCGCGATTTCGTGGGGCCGATACGTCACGTACAGTGCATATCACGTGCAAGCGTAGCACCGCTGCATACCTCTCGCGACGTCTTGTCGATAACGCGCTCACCCTCGAGACTTCGGGGTTGGAAACATTCATAGCTTCGAAACGTATTTACCTTAAACTCGCGGAACCGCAAGGAGAAATATGAAAGACCGCGTGTTCACGTTTCGACTGCATGTCGGTAGGGTCCCGGAGAAAGCTGTCGCTGCATCGTAAAATCCAATCGACGTCGTCAATGGAGCTTCGTTAACAAAAAATTTGCAGCTTGTCGATTTTATAGCTTGAAAACTGGAGCGTCATAAATGTACGATGTCACGGCAAGAGCGGAGCAGAAATAACGACGAATTAATAATAATAAGCCCGACGTAAAGACGGTACAATCATTAAGATTTCAATCATTAAAGGTACCCATTATTTCAAAACCAAAAATTTTCGGTAATACGCTCACACTTTTGCATATTTGTATAATACTTTTTGCATTTTTGTTTTTTTTTTTACAAATGTTACCCATTTGAAAAATAGTGTTCATGTATACAGTATTAAAATACTTTATCTTTTAAATGAAATATAACAAAATTTCATTCAATTTCTTATTTTCAAATTCTCAATTTTTTTTCCTACGTAAAAATGGTTTTCACTTTACACGATATTTCGAAGAGTTAAAGATGCAACGAAAGTGACTGATGATTTTTTTAAAAATAACATTTCTTTTCAATACTTTAATGTGTTTAAATGTCTTTTAACGAAAAATGAATTGTAATATTATTTTTTTCATAATTTCTGGAATCTCATAACTTGAATCCACTTAAAATATGATAGACTTGGCAAACGGTCGTTAAAAAGACATCATCAACATAAGGTTAAGAACCTCGAATTGCAGGCAACGGCAATCTCAATTCCTCGTCGTAATTTGTGCCGACAATCCGAATGAAATAGGTCTCGGTAAAAGGCTGAGATATGAAAATCCTAATTGTAATAAGTGAGCAATACGAATTACGTAACGAGATAGCGAGTCACGAGATCGTCGGATATATATATATTTTTTAGTATGCGCAAAGATGTTGCTCGGCGCCGATTCGCGCGACCGTCGTTGCTCCGCGGTCGCAGTGATCGTACTCAACGATTATGCGCTCTCGTCGCCGTCTCGCTATCCTCTTACTCGTCTTCGTCGTCGTCTTTATACCCGTATACATGTGTAGTACTTATATTAATTGCCTGTCGACGCCTGCAGACGCGAGAAGCGTCGGGTTGGGTCCGCAAGCCTTGCGTTGCAGTTGCCGCTGTTCGATCGCACATTTCCCGCTATCCTTATGCGCCGTATACATTATAAACTTATGCATATAAGTGTAAAGATATAATATGGAAGGAACTGCGATGTGAGAGTAAGGAGACGCTTCATGTACGGCCGGTAATACCTACGCATTCGAGTATCATTCACGCTGCAACCGCACACGGAGCTTTTCTCACCCAATGTCCCGTACAATTAGCCGAACAGAATTTTACGAGTCACTCACTGCTTCTGCATAATGCGACCCAATCGATAACCGCAATGCACAGCTGACCACACGTGTGTTACACAAAAAAAAAATTAAATGAAACTTTTTATTCGATCAGCAAATTGAATTATCCTCGCCATTCGCGAAACAATATCGTGACAGCTCGCAGTCATATATTCCGGGTATAAAATTTGCACGCGATTAATTCATTCTCGCATCACATCAACATACGATTATTTACTCCAGTCAGGCAATCCCTCCGATCAGGTCTTACGATAAGTCGAGCCAAACGAATGATGAATAACAAAAAAAACGCGACTCTCGCTAAATAGTCTCGATCTCAATAAAGATTGGTCACAACTTTTAATAATTATTATAATTTTGTATTAACTTTTTTATCCCTCAACATTGATGTTATTATGTGCACAAGCAAATATAATTACCCGATGGTTGACGATTAAAAAATACATACATATATTTATGATAATGTTGAATAGATACGGACGAAGAAGCGGTATACGCGAGTGGGTAAACAAGCAATTAATATTGACGCGCACGTCAGCTCACAGCCGAGAGCACAATTGGTTTAAAGATAAAATTTAACGTTTTACTTCTCTCGGTAAGTCGCAGGTGAACGTTAATATAATATTATATTGGGGAAAGATATCGAGTGGTCTCTGGTATAATACGATGTTATGGGTAAATCGGTTTGCCGCGCTATGCGTACGGTACGGCAGCAGAAGCAGAAGAATCATCAGGATCGAAAGAACCGACCGAACGCGGGGTTCGGTCGTTCTGCAAATTGAATTCTCGATGGCGCGAGACGAGGCCGAACGACAATCGAGCGCGACTCTCGTCTCGGTACAAGATGATGAGAAGATCGAGCTGTGAGGATGAGAAGAAGCGCAACGCTGTTTGCTGCTGCAGTTCCGACCGAGCGCGGTGTGGTCCGCGAGTTGCACAGAGAAACGACGGAGGACGTCTTCGATGGAAGCAGCAGCAGCAACAGCAGCGGCAGCAGCCTCCTACCGAGAGCGCGCGGGTTTGTTCGATCGTAAAAAAGAAATTTTATCGGCCGTTACGAGACACGCGATCGCGGATCGACGGGGCCGCGTCGTCGTTTAATACCAATTACCCGAGGACGCGAGCGCATCCGCGTTCGCCACGCACAGCTCGATCTTCCCCAGCAGCGAGAGGAGCAACGCCAATACTCATGCCTTCTCCTGCTGATGGCAAGGAAAGACCGATCCGTCGATTTACGACGCCGACGCCACGACGCTGCACCCAATTTCCAACTACGACGAAGACGCTCTGCTATAGTCGCGATTTACGACGATCTTGCGGTCTTTGGGTCATTTAGAATTATACCGTACGTACGTACACAGCGATAGAATTACCGCGGTAAGAAAAACTCCGCATCCCTTTCAATTCGATTAACGAGCTGTAATTGCATATTGCCATGTAAAAGTACTCTGATTTCAATTAATTGATATATATTTTCCGTAATGAATATGTTTTATTATTTTTGGTTTTTTTCGTTATTTAGCTCCGTAGTATTTTACAGAGTGTGGGTATATATTCATCACGATACTCTGAGTTTTTTTTTTTTAAATTAGTATTCATAATGCAGCAATAATAACGTGAATCGGGAGAAACAATAGAAATTAACGAACATTTACACGTTGCTTATAGTCTATAAATGAAATTGATTATTCTGTTCAGATAAAGTTTTTTTTTTTTTTACGAGCAATAAACGGCGGCGATAAATCAGACTGCTACTTTGTCGATATCGCCGTCGCATCGTTTACATAACGCTATTTTACATTCTAATCGTTATTTCTCTCATCGCGTGACGGATTTATTTCGCCTTAGGCGCACACATAAAGAAATACGGTAGAATGCGGTATAACGCCTGTCGGCGCCACTGGTTACTTGGCATTTCGTAAGTTTTACTGGTCTAAATATCAACTAATAATTTACAGATTAATTGGGATTTCGATTAATGCCTTATTTATTAGGTGCATGCGAATTATTTATAAATTAGTTGTTATTTCGTCCCATAAAACTAAAAATTGGTCAGTGACCGATATGGCCCACTGACTGAAATGCTCCACTCTCTTGAAATTTTTTTTTGGCAACAAAAACAGTTTCTGGAAATTCTCGTGAATTTTATGATTTGCTACAAGTATTTCCGATCGTACTGCTGAAAAATTGGTTTTTTTTCCCACGGCCATCAAACTCTGACTGCGCAATTGTAACGACGGGAAACTTTCAATTTCAATCACACATCATGATCGCTTTGCTACTGTATAATTTGCAACTCGTGAAAATTTGCTCTCAACTTCAACCAAATTACTCATAAAATTTTCCCCGACTCCGACATTAATATTTTACGAAATGTATTTAACGCTTCCACACCTGCAGCTCTCTCGCTCACCGGTATGCCGGGCACCTGTCATGTTTCACGCTCTCTTGAAACAACAATTTGGCTTGACCCCGGATTACGAGATCGTCTGCCCATCGGCATCGTTCCCGCACGCCGAGGGCTTGTGTTACCCTGAAGAAATATCCTTCGGGTTTTGCAGTCGATCTCTCGTCACCCCAGCGAGCACACCTCATCTATACCCGAAAAGGTGTGACTCGGTAGAAAAAAAGAATATACGCCCTGAAGCCCTACTATTTATTTATTTATTTATCCACACGAAGTGTCCGACCAATGCGCTCGCTAAGTCCACTCGAGACTCGAGTCTGCAGGTTCTCGTCTATTCTATAGAGATGCACTACGTCCGCGTAAAAGTAGGTATATAACACAGTCCTGGGATACGAAACTAGAACCTGCGAACTGACCAGCCGATTTGAGTCATGCCATCCTCCCTCGTGTTTATCCTACAAACCCTAAATAAAGACAGCTTCCCGAAGTCTCCGTGAGCTTTGGAAATATCTTGGCTAGAAACATCATATTAACGCCGAGTCAAAGGTGCCAAGTTCCAGATTTTTTTTTACTTTTTTTCAATCTCTCCAATCGTGACAAAAGTGCGAAATTGCGAATCACAGCACCCAGATTATTCTCCTCGACGAAATCTTCAGTACCAGTAGAATCTCCTGGCTTTTATTACCAGAGCCATAGTTAGAGAAAAGAATAGCAAAGAAGTGCCCGACGTTCGAAGAGATTCGAGCTCTTGCCGCGGTCTCAAAAGGATGAAGAGACTCTTTGCTAGACAGAGGAAATCGGTGAGTTTAGGGGTTGTATTTGTCGAACAAACAGAACGGGGTCGAAGCCATTGCCGCCTCGGCGTACGAAATCGACTTCCCTGATCCTGCAGATATAACGCTTCTTCCTTTCCGTCTATATTCGCCAATACCGTTGCGGGTGTGAATTTGTGTGCGCGTCTGTGTGTGCTGCACGGTAAAGGAAAGGATGAGCGGCTCGCTAGTAGGTTGCGTGTATGAGTTTACGCTGTTTATCTTACGACCGCAACATAATATTCGCGTTCGCGAGCCACAGGCCCAACCACCACGAGCGTAGAATGATCGCTGCCGGGCACTAACAGTTCAGCATGCATATTCCATTCACTCGTATGTAGTGCACACACTCTCTCTCTCCGCACTTCGAACTGACTGCCGCTAGCCGCTGCTTCTGCTATCCTTACTCACCCATCTCGCAATCGGACTCTTTGACAGTCGCTGACGAGTCCATCCCGCTTCGCCCTCTTCAATATTTGCATCTTTACGAGCCATGCCGAGAGCGGCACCTGTACTCGTGCAGACGTCGCTCCTGATACTCGATGGATCTACCAAACCTGTCTATACGCAAACACGTATAGATAACTACCGACTACGACGAACAACTTTCTGTCTCCAGGCTATCACTAACCAGCTTATTCGCGAAAGGGTTTGTCGGATTTTTTTTTGCCTTTAACGTGATTCTTTTATTTTGAACTTAGTTCCGGTGAAATTTGGTTAAAACATCGAATGCCGAACGGTAAGATAAAAAGTGGCAAAAATGTTCTGACACCTCCAAAACGAATCGTGTTTGAAGGTCTGTCTTTTGTGTTTAAAAGAAAACAAGACATAGCCCTGAAAAGAAGGTTAGAAAGATTGGAAAAAATATCAAACAATCGTATTGATCTTCTGAGAGTGTCAAACGATTTTCATAAAATTTTTGTTGAACGATTGACAAGATTCAGAAATAGGTTTTAGAAGGTTGATTATGGAGTAACCATTTAAAATCAATGCAATTGACCAATGCGTTCAGAAAAGTTGTATCCAAGGATAGCGATTCCGGTCCACACAGTGGATTCAGTAGACAACGACCAGTATGAACGACAGAGCAGTTATTAACGATCGTCCGGTGGTACGTTGTCACTGGTTTACAGTGCTCCTGTTGGAACGTAGCAGCCGGGGCGAGACTGACTGAGAGAGACAGGGAAACTGGGAGAGAGGCTACCAAGTACTGCGTCGAGTATCCACTCCAAAGAGCTGCTGGGTGGGCTAATTAGCGGGTTGCCTGGCAACTGCTGGTGCTGCTGCTGCTGCTGGATATCCCGAGTACGATTTGTACTTTACTCCGATTTCTCTGTCGTACCTTCGTTCCTTCTATCTCTCACTCTTGACGACCGCATCGCCATTTTGGATGAAACTGTTTCATTCGTTTTCAAATGGAATTCGCAAAGTCGACCATAAATTCACCCGAATCGATCATTTTACCTTTATTGCAGTAGTGCAATACTTGATAAAAGGGGGATCAGGACAGGTCAAAGTTGGGATCATTGTGAGAGTCAGTCGGGGACGATTTTTCCCCCGGGATCTTTGAAGCGGTTCGAACACAGAACAAGAGGAAACAGCCTTCGCCGTCTTCCCGGTCTCCATGTCAGTCGGCGCTTCAAGCTGTGAAATTGCTCCGACTTATCATTCGGGCTAACGAGTTCCTAACCGTCTTCACACTTCACACTCTCTTCTCTTCTGTCTATTCTCAACGCCGTGGCCAACGTGCCATCGGCGTAGGCTCCCGTGGGCAGCAGCTGACTTCTCCAAACGGTCGTACAAAAATTCACCTTCGTCGTTGATCCTCATTCAATTTCGTACACGTGGTCCCACAAAACGTCACACAGATCTTTTGAACTTTCAATCAATTTACGAGCGCAAAAAAGACCCTGTAGATTTATCGTACGCTCGGCAATTTATCACTCTCGAGTGTCCACATCATTTTTTTTTCTAGAGGAATTTTTAATGAAAGATCCCTGATGTCGTTTTTACGCCAATGTGGGCAACGCGCGTAAGGCATCGTTGAAGAAATCCGTCCGGTGAGGCTTGTCACCCCGCGGGACAGGAGAGGCTGCGGTTTCGAGAAGGACCGAGCAATCGCCTGTAATTTGTGCCTCCGAGCCGCCAACACGACGTGCACACCTCGAGCCATAGCCATACACCGGCGGATGGTCATCTTGGTCGTTGTCCACATTGCCGGTCCCTCATTGATGGCACTCGCATTGTTGTTTCATCTCGCGCCTCCTCGTTCACACCACTTCGCAGGTTCCCCCGACTATACCATCGGCACCAGCAGCGCTATGTCTTTTCTTCTTTTTATTTTCAAATTTTTTTTCCACGCTCACGACGCTATGCCGCGGAGTCTCGCAGGTTGCATCGTAACTGCTGCCGGTTCTTCGGGTGTCTCATACTCGTTCAACTGCTTAGACGTGTCATCGTGAACCATCGAAAAAAAAAAAAAAGAAAAAAAAAATGACGAGACACGATTTTGATGGAATTTATTTAACCGATTTTTCTCAACTACACTCGTGTACTATGTATGCGTGTGTCGTAAAGGTCTTTGGAGATACATTCGAGGTCTCCTCTTCGACGACCGACCCATCAATTATTATTACTGCCATCCTATACGTATTTCTTTTCTTTCTCAAGAGCAACACCGACAGCATCGTCGGACTGTTGGCCTCATAGCTCGACTAGTCATCATTCGCTGTGTCGAAATCTTTCACAGTCATATTACATTATATATGATATTAACATTAGCGCAGCTTCTGCTCGTGTCTCGTGAATTGTAGAGGTGAGACACCCAGAGACTCGCGTGAGGTCACGATTCGCCGTGATCGAGCACCCAAATGGATCGTAGTTAGATCGCTATTCACGAAGCGTCATTGACATTAAGTGACAACGCGAACTGTCGCCTTGAAAGCATTGTGTGTCGGGGTGACAGGGCCATCACGGACATACGAAGGATGTTTGTCGTTTCTTACCAATGAAATTACGCTCTTTCCTTTAGCCTTTCGTTCGGCCTCAAACGATTTTAATTGCGAGAAGGTCGCGTCAACTGTCCGACTATCATCTATCGAGTCGATTGTGACATTTGCGTGTTGGCAATCAACAATGTACAGATACTCCGACTTATGTACACAAGACTCAAAACTCCTATAGGTGTGACACAATTGTGATGTAACGAGCGCGACAATGAGATGCCCATCTGGAGTTGGGCGCATTATTATCTCTCGTCAATGGAGAATGGACATTTTCGAGGTTGTTATTGATACGTTTGCCGAAGTTTCCGCAAGCAGGCAGACGGAATACATTACGAATATATCGCTGGTTGAAAATTGTTGCCCGAGGCATATTTTTATAATATGCAACGGAACGGACCAGACGGTTCGAGGGACACAGGGAGAAAGCGTAACAAAGAAATATGCAGGTAGTAGTTTTTGGGAATAATTTAGACCTAAGTTTCAGCGTGAATTTCGGCGTAAGGGGGACACACACTTGTGCAGAAGAGATGGCCACTCATTTGTTTTCACGTTTCGCGAAGAGACACAATTAGAATAATGGCGGTGGTCGTTTTCAAAGCGTTTAGAATATAGTTTGGACTGTTTAACATAATGGCCACTGTGGCGAAGAGATGAGAATCGTGCCCGGCGCTACGTGAAATCTCAACGATACGATGAAAAAATAAAATAAGGGGGCCTTCGAGAGCATTCAAAGTTCTTCGGTCTAATGTCAACAGATTAGCCGGTAATAGTGAAATTACACGTTCGGGTCACACATGAAAGCTCGGACGGGGGAGAGATAGTCACGTCCTCTCAAGCAAGAGATTCCTCGTCGTCCCCTTTCGGTGTAATACACGTAATTCGTGTTGGCCTCACGAGGTATTCACCCCCCTTTCCCTCTTCGTCTTCTCTATATCTGCTTCGTCTGTTGAAACGGATTTTCGGTAATTCTAGGGTTAGAACATTATTCCAAGGGACGAGAGGTCAAACGGCTTTACCGGAGAGCCTGTGCCAGATTACATGAATTATTATTGCGCAGCTCTCGAATAACGTTCGCGAGACGACGCCGCACACACGGTAATCGCGAAGGTATCTTCTTCGCGGTCGCCTTCCTGTGGAACGTTTTTCGACGATGCAGTCGCGATTTGCGCGCTGCGATCAGCAATGAAATTGGAGTCTTCCTTCCATCGTCCCATCGACGAATCTTGTATCGATGAAAAATCAAAACCTAGCAAACGAATTCAGTTCTCAACGTAGTAAAATCCAAAATTTGGCTGCTTTGCGAGATTCTGTATGTCTGCAATCGCGAAAAATTGTAGTCAGATACATATGAATCCATCATACGTAGGAAGCGGATAATCCTAATATAATCCGGGGCTGCAATGGACACGCGTCGATTTGGAAATGAATGACTGAAGACCTGCGCCCAGAGCAGAGAGTTCGACCCCAGGGGAAGAAAGTCCGTGTATCTGTATACAGTTGCCGATGTATTGTAGGCTAGTGATCCATTGTTGGCCCGATATCTCTTCGTTCTGCCTTCGTGTTTAATGCATAATCTATTATGGACTTTTAACAATGCGAGACAAACAGTCTGACGTACCATACAGTCGACGGACCACGGTAGCCTTACCGCATCGTGTCTCCTGAGGGTGAATTGATCATTCGCATTGGCTCACTGCTCGTAAAGACGATGTCGCCATTCATTCTCATTTTTCACAAATGTTTTGACGTCTGATGTAAAATGCGACAATTCTCGGTGAGTCCCCAACTTCGAAGGCGATTGAGAAATATGTATTTTTTTAGGTGTAGTCACGCTGGAAAAATGGATCAAATTTTTTTTTTTCTTCAACTTTTTTATGCCTTTTCATGATATTTAAAGGCTTCTTGACGTAAGAAACAACTTATTAGTGTAGAAAAGTGGTTCAAGAGCATTAGAAAAAAATATCTAAAAAAACAATTTATTTAAAATATGAAATACGTCGATTCAGTGGGTTTAAAAGGATTAAAATGTATGATACAGTGGACATACCGAAAAAAACATTTCCCAGAGTCAAGAGTAGGGCAAATAATTTCTATGATTTCGAAAAATAAGACACTCGTTACGACGTTGCAAATGTATGGCACAACAGAAAAGGCCTTCGTAAGATTCCTTCGCTACGGTTTTTACGAAACTTGATAACTCACTGAGAAGCCACGAGCTCGGATCGAGAAAAAAGGGGGATACTGAGTGCCGAGAAAAAAAGAAAGAGTGATTATGCGATCTCGAGACTCCGGATCATCCGAATCATCCCCCGTCCACACTCCGGCCGCTCTTATTCGTGCAGAGAGTCACCCATAGTGATTTTTACCGTCGTCATTTCCCGTAATGCGATATCTCGTGACTGTCTCACTCTCTCATTCGTTTCGTTCCTTTTCCCGCTCTCGTTTCTCTCGATGCATATGAAGCCCCCGATGAGAGGTATTCGAGGGTTGAAGAGGATGAGAGCGATCCGAAAACTTCGAGCATCACTCCGGGGCTATTAATCTATTGGCGGGCTTCCAAGGCCAATG
Source organism: Buathra laborator (assembly GCA_934046635.1). NCBI lineage: Eukaryota > Metazoa > Arthropoda > Insecta > Hymenoptera > Ichneumonidae > Buathra > Buathra laborator. The sequence continues at coordinate 20,062,476 of OW203892.1, forward strand.
CACTTCGCCTCTCTCGCTCATTCAACTTCGTCTCTCACTCCCTCGATATACATATTCAGCGGGGTGTACGGACGCAAGAAGCGGGACGGGTAATTGCGCGAAAGAGCTTTCCCGTCGCGGTGCAGATCGATCGAGCGCGGGGGCTCAACGGTGTGCGTCCGTGTTATACGGTCGGCTCGGCGTCTCTACCGTCGTTCATCGAAAGAAGAAGGAAGCGGATGTCCGCGCGCCGGAACTTCCGAGAGCGGAGGGACGGTAATCGTGGCGAAGAAAATAATAAAAAATAAAAAATGTAAAAAAAAATAAACGAGGAAATTCCATCGCAAAACAACGAAGTAGTGACCCTTTAGGGACGTTGAATGTATAATCAAATTATTATGGAGAGCAAAAACCCCCTCTTTGAGATATTGTAGGAAGTCTTTCAGGCTTAACGTGTAACACTTTGTTGCATAAACTCTTTACGGTGAAGTAATCTTAGGTTAGAAATATCTGAACGCCAGTGAAGCTAATTAACCTTAAAAGACCACACACGTGCCTGGTAGATGATTAAACTCCTAGACACTGTATATTTTTACGATAGTAAAGATAGCATAATAAAGACAGTGTTACAAAAACATGTAACTTCGGGGATTATTATTCATTGGAACATTTCGAGTTATTTAATCCTTCTATTGCTATTTATAAAAGTTTCGAATGTACAGCTCAACAGCTATAATCAATCGAGATGTATAACCAGGATAGTAATGTAAATAAATATGCAATCGAATTGTAAACTATCTGTGAAACTCTATACCCCTTTAGGCTCTTCAGTTACAAAGTTTTTCATGAACAACTTTCATCGTATGTAACTCGAGGCTGTTAAACAATCGTATAGCCAGAAACAGGTGAGCGTGCGATACGAATAATACGAACCTAACAGTGAAGTTCAAGTGCGAAGGTGCAACACTCGGCGGTTAAACGCTTCCGCCGATCTTCGGCTTGAATCTCTCTCGGTACATGCGACTTCGCTCGGCGAAGGTTTGCTCTCGCGCGTCGGTGATCTTCGTGTATCGATCACGAACTCGCGGGTAGGACGAGAGAGACTCGTGGATTGCGTGTTGCTGCTGCTGCTGCTTGGCGCGAGTGTTCGCTCGCGAGAACCTGGAATCTCGATCCTGACCTCGATGCTCCTCGCCGAGGAGTAGAGGAGAACGCCCGACGCGCAACTTCTCCCGACGCTGCGCTATCCACAAGCCGAAGGGCGATTCCGTTCGATCGATCGCGGATATATTTATGAAGATTCGGTGTTGGAACACTCGCGTCCGTTCAGGTTTCCTGTCGGCGAGGCCCGCGTTGAGCTGATCTGCATCTGCCGTCTATCGGCCATTAACTATTTTCTAGGATAGGAAGATATGCATGCACCGCCGCCTGGGGATGCTAGAAACTACGTGGAATTGCCCGAAGGGCCAGGTGCTACTTTGAATCTGAAAACGCGTCTTAAACTGTGCGCGATGACTCTACGCAATCTGGTCTTTTTCATGACAAAAATTTTCGAAATTCCGATTTTCGAATTTTCGATTTTCGAATTTTCGAATTTTCGAATTTCGATTTATTCATTTTAATAAATTTTCGAAGTGTTTATAATAACCGACGAGATTTTTATGATAAGTTACTTTTTGCGCTGTTTTTGTGACTAAAATAATGTTTTGATAAACTCCGATGGTTGAGGGTGAACAAGAAAATTTTACTCAATCGGAATCAAACTCTGATAATTATTAAAAAACAAATCACTTTTCTTCGTGTGAATAAAATGGCGTCATATTTATTTCTCGAAGCTTTTCTCGAGTAGGGGGATGATGACACCGTGGTGAAAGAACGATTAAACCAAAGCGGTAGAGTTCCGTCTCATGGACAATAGGTCTTTAAACGGCACGAAGTGCGAAGCATTAGTGGGAAGTTACGTGGAGTTCTTTTTCATAGATACGCACTCTACTCTTTAACCATCTATATGTATATGCATACACACATATATGTGTTTCTCTTTCTTTTCCACTCTCATTTGCTCGTTTCCCCGGCCAATTCGCTCTTTGTACGACTAACTCATCGTCCGGTCGATCGTTGCCGTCGGGGACGAACGCTCAACCCTTTTTATCGGCGACAGACGTTGGTACCACGGCCTCGCGGAGAGAGGGTCGAGGGTTACCCGTTCGTCTATCCACACTCGGCCAACCCTACTCTCAAAGGAGAAAATAAAAGGCAGCGTTAGCTACCGAGTAGATGGAACAATGGCGTACCTTTTCGCTTGTACACTCTGTTCCTTTCCGCATTTCCAATTTTATCATAATCATTATTATATCTCTGTTAAAAAAAAAAGTATATCGTTTTTAAAAAATTACGTAAATTTTCATTTGGCAAAGATGCTTTCTCAATGGCGACCTATCCGGGTCGTCGAAAACTCGCTGACGTCCACTCGATGCGGGCATCAGAGCGATATCCTCGAGCACTCGTTATTAATCACGAGTCTGCCATCTCCTGGAGAGAGAAAGAGAGCCAAGCGCCGCGGCCAGGAGCAGCTCTCTTCTCTTGCTCGTTAGTCCAAGCGAAGGGGGTGGACGCAAGCAAACGGAGAGGGGGGTTGCTCTTTGGCCCTTCCATTTGCATCCCTTTCTCGTGGGGATAGAGGTATACACTGCTATAGCCCGCTTCTTAATTATTTCCGCGCCAATTAACAACACCGCTGTGGGAATGAAGGACGCTAAAGCGAAAAAGAGAGATCTGTTTTAGATGGCCGTTCGCCAATGGCGGTTCATCGTCGAGAAATAAATAAATGATAGCATACCTCCTGTAGAGAGGGATACAAAATCAATGGATGACGGGATCTCTTGGCAGAGCTTAGAAACTCTCGATAGATAAGAGAAATTCCAACCCTCTGCGGTTACGTGTGTGTATACGAAAAATGTGTGAGGAAATACTGTCGAGGTAAACCAGTCACGTTCGATAGGAGAGTTCGGTAGATCTCGTGGGTTTCGAGAGAAAAGAGCTAAAAGAATCTACGAGATAGCCGTGAGGGATCAGCTGCTGGTGTACTTGGTGCGTATACTAGGCTCTTCCAAAACTGGACTCCCATGGGAAGTTAATCAACCGGCCTTTCTTCGCCCTTTCGGTCCGGCGTTTAAGGGGTTTACCACTCGGAGGACCGATCACTTTTCGACAGCTTTCAGCTATTTCTTTCGCACTCCGTATTGGGTTGGACTGTGTATAACCTCGAAATGGCAGAGCCTTTATCAGGATCAAAACAGGGATGATCCTTAGCTGAATCCACATAATTCCCTGCGATCTCGTTCTCATAATACTGTAGCTTATGTCCACGTATTTATAAACATCAAGCATACGTCACCCCTTCCTTTTGTCCGTTGCATTTCTCCAACCCTTTGTCCTACCTATACGCTCGATACATTGGCAGAATCGGAAAATAAATTTCATTAACGCTTTAAAACTTTTGTGCACCTGAATGCAGACGAAGACAAACGTAAAAAATAATTGAAATTTTATTTTATCGAATTTAGTCGTTTTCTACCCCTAACTTTTGTGCCAATGCTTTACTTGCAAAATTTCCTTGCTACGATAAAATTCTCTGCAGACAGAAATCTTTGACTACCTCTTCGGATCTCACTCTACAGAGTTATAGAAGACGGTTCGTAGAATGTTGGCGGCAAGTAGCAGCAGAGGGTTGAATTGAGTGTACGACGACCGGGGGCGGAGGTTTGAGAGGGTTGAGTGGGGGAGGAAGAGTAGCGAAGCAGAGAGGTAGCACAGAGGAAGGGAGAGAACGACGAGGAGGGTCGGCGATTGGCATTTAATTAGCGGCCGGATGACCGCCGCCGCCTCTGGATCAATACGCCGCCCCCGGGGCCAGAGTGTGCAGGAGGCAGCACTACGAGCACCAGCAGAACCATGAGCACCACCAGCATCCTCCTCGTCCTCACGCTCACCCTCTACCCCCTTCTGCGCGCTACCAGCAAGCAACGGCAATGCTACGATCCCTCTTCAGCCACCAACGTTTCGTCGTCATACTCTTTTCATCGTCCTTTCATCTACATAACTTCGACGTTACGTAAAATCTCCCCACTGTTCTTCAAAGAGGAGAGGAGAAATCAAGTAACAAATCCTGTTTTAGCAAAAGTCATGGGTATCACTAGTAAAAAAAATTCTGCCAGTTTTTACGCTTTACCGTTTCTAGTTGCCATCTTGGAAAATTAAGCTTAGGGCATTTTTTGGTGGAGAGGATTAAATCTCTATGTCAAAGGTTTTCCGAGATAAGACTGTGATGTTTAAAAGAACGAGTTCTCATTTTTCGAGAGGGTTTTGGCGAAAGGTAAAAAAACGTTTTCATTTCCTCGAAGGACTCGTACGCCGAGGGTTCGATTCCGAAATGACCTGCACCCTCTCTGGTTCACCGCACCACCCTGTACGAAAGAACATCCACCTCTGACTATGTATACCATAGTCTGTGTAGTATATAGCTTGGACTCTTTGCTCCTTCTGGACCTCCGAGTCTACGTGCTTCGAATATCCGGAAGCACTCGTGTTGAATAAATAGAAAGGCTACGATAGGTATAGAGGACGAAGAAGGGAAGGAAAGCAAGAAGAGGAGCATCGTCTTCTGTTTTTTTTTTTATCCCGGGGCAATGTTTCAACGTTTTCTTTCTTTATGCGCTACTGCTTCATTGCATTTTCTGCATAGATCGTATATCGCAGACATATTCGTACGTCATGATGAGTAACGGCGGTATTCACAATGCTTGCGCAGCTTGTTCGCTAAAAAACTACTTCTCGAAACGTGGAAAAATATTTCTTTCGCGACGAAGAAACATCCATTTTTTTCAAGTTTTTTTCAAAAATAAAAATTGTTAATTAACATTCATATTTGTTAGAGAAGTAGGCAAGAAAAACTTAACTAAATTACAACATTAGTTGTACCTAAGTTCAGTGATTTTGGTTGCATCAGAAGCTTCCAGGGAACACGATTTTTCGTCATCTACGTTAAATCATGTGAACATCGGTAAAGAACGTTTTGCCGGAGTTTATCTGAACCATTTTCTCCTACCAAGAGATTCGTATGGAATAAAATAAGGAAGAAACTTGTTAACAATGTTCACACCTCTTTCACGGCGCGCACATAGCAGCCCGCGGACTTCTCGTGTCCTCGTCTAACATTCGTACACTCGTCTCACGACAGGACCGCATCTCGTTGCTCTCGCTGTTACGTACATACGCGAATAAGTCTTTTCTTCTCCTTCGTTTCTTATTCTCGAAGCTGCGGGCTCCCTTTCGGCGACCGCGACCTTCGACCCAAGATCCTACGGAGATATTTTATTCCCGTGAATTTTTTTACGAGCCGATATATCATGCATCGAGGCGAGCTCTCGTTCTATCTTTCCTTTCTCATCCTCTCCCTCGCATCCTCCTTCTCTTCTCTTTCACTCGTGTTACATCTCGCGTCTGTCTAACTTTTTCACTTTCTTTCTTCCTTCGCCCCGTCGCAGAGGCTGCTGCGGAGTTTTGCCGCGTGCGGACGTCGACGAGCCGAAAAAAAAAAATAACACGCGGGGGAGGGTGGGTTACTTCTTGCCGTCCTCCCTCTCAGATTCTTTTATACATATATCTGCTTTAGTTCTTCTCGCGTTCACACGCGTTCGTATGTGTGCTTGCAAGATCTGACTTGAAGTTCGTAATATACAAACCCAACCTGAGACGACGTGTAAACACATTCACTCACGGATGTGCCCCGGAGTGCCCCACGGCTTCGCGGCCTTCGTAACTCACTCTTCGAGCGCCGGAGAAACCGACGCATACGTCGAGATATTGCGCGCGACTACGAACGCCGCCCCCGAGCGATGTTTAGCTATCCGATGCATCTTGGAGTCATCGCAAATTTTTTTTCCATCTTTAAGAACGGGAAAGGTTTGGTCTTAATGGCTTTGGAGCTATGGTACAGGTGAAACTCGTTTTTTTTTTTTTTTTAAGACGAACAGACAAAATTGGGTGCAGGTTTAATCGCAAATGGCCTAATTCGATGGGCTTGACGCGTTGATTATTATATTGTCTCGTCGCTCGCGACTCGAACGCTCCCTAAAATATCGATTCATCGATGATGAGAAGAAGCTTCGGTAAAGCTCCTCGCGTGGACAGCATTAACGTTTCCTCGACGTCGAACACTCCTTCGTGGGTATCACGAGCTTCTGGCACGTGAAATTCCCATCATTGCGCGTTAAACTCGATCCCCTATATAGCATCATAGCTCTCGCGAAGGGGAATGGCGGAAGGAGGTTTCCGCTCTGGAGACCTCTCTCGATTTATTAAGGGTCCTTTCGCCAACTCGGCTGTAACGACCGACCCGGAGAGACGTACCGGTAACGTCGCGTCTGCGGTTTCGTGTCACGAAGGTTCTTATACAATCAACGAAATAAATCTAAGAACTACCCTGTTTCGTGAGATCCGACAATTCGGCAATGGGAAATAATAATATCGAGAGTCCATTGTACAAAATTAATAATACCAAAAAAAAACCGGAAAAATAACAAATTCCACTCGGACTTAATGTTACTGCCAAAGCACTCAACGTTATTCTCGAACATCAACGACATAGTCAACGAATTTTTAGTTAAACTCAAAGTGAAACTTTAATCTCCGAAGAAAAACCTGCACAGTGATCAACGCTCAGTTTAGGCCAGAAATCGACAGCGTTTAAGCAGGAAACGATTCTTCTCCAAATCAGTGCCTTTTCGGCGAACGTGTTTTTTAACGACTTCTTAAAACCAACTTACAAATATGAGAACAAAGAGCACGTCGAAAGTCTTTTTCGTACTTCATTCCAGCAATAAGGAATCATCGATCGCGAAACTCAACTTTGTACGTATCGTACTAACTACAGTCGTACAGAGGGGCAAACTCTGACAGGGTAGTAATATCTGTGAGCGAAAGCGAGAAGGTTTATCGGACCCACCCCTTGAAGCGTTTACTCGGAAACAATGTCCCGTGCCAGGAAGCCATCAGAGACCAGGTGGAACTCAAGTCCTGAATTTTGTCGGGTCGAAAGGCAAATCGTTGGGCGGACCCGAAGACTCCGCTGCACACGACTTCACCCTCCCGCGAGCGTTGCGCAAACCGTGTCGAAGGCGCATTCGTTGGCTTTGCTTTGCCGTCGCGTGTGTCACTTCATTTACAGAAGTGTGGCCGCGGAGTGTCGTGGCTGAAGTTCTCGCTCGTTATATCGCGCTCGTACGAGCGGATAGAACGCGACCCAACCCCTTTTCTATGTCTTTTACCTTCCGCGCTGCACTTATCACGCTCTCTGTCCAAACGGAAATGAAGGAACGATGTCGTCTCGGTCGTGTCCTCTTTTCTCTCCTTTTCTTCCCATTACGCCTCATTGTCGTTTAACGGTGCCGGATCAACGAGGCCACGACCTTCCGGTAACGGGGGTGGCAACCAAGGTGCGGTCACGACGACGATGAAAAGTCAGCGGTATGCACAAAGTGCTACGCAAAATGAGCTGATCCACCTCGGGCATAGAATATATAACTTTAACGATCGATGCTGGCATATCGTACACAGCTCTGACGACGAACATCCCCCCGCCTCCCCATAACACAGGAGCCATGAAACGACCCAATCGGAAATTGCCGATGAAACTTTCCGGGTTGCTTACATAGGTAAAACACTGAAACACGAATTGCTCGAAGCCAATATTACTGAACCGTAAGGCGGACCAAACGATTATAAAATTTGGCAAATAATTGAACAAGTGTCGATTTTGTCATTTTGTTCGCCTGAATCTAATAATGCGAACGATGCGAAACATTTATCGGTTTTCTATAGTTCATAAAAGCTCACGTTAGCGTTTATTACAAATTGATGTATGTAAAAAAATCAGTTTTATAACTCACGCAAAAAATGACTTCCTGTCGGGAAAAGTACCGTTTGAGTTAACAAAAAAAAAAATCCTTTGTTATTCTTGTACCCCGGAATCTCGCGAGTCCAGAGTTGTTTCCGGTTGGCGAAAGCGCCGCGTGCGTGCGTGGTTAGTCGAAGTTTAAATGTCAGAGGGAGGAGGGGGTTGAGCAGTGATTCGAGAGTACGGGGTTACAGTAGCTGGAGGCGGTTGGATGGTAACCATCGAGCTAAAGAAGTAACGTTTTCGCTCGTGTGTATGCTCCTGCGGATGCTGAACTGTAGTCGGAGGGAAATATGCGTGGGTTTTGTACGTGCTGCGCTGCTCCCGGGTTAATTAAAACGTGCTGGTAACGCGGAAGAGAGGAACGAGAAATGAGAGAGAAAGGAAGTTACCCCGGGGGCTGTAAGCGAACGCGTCCTGTCAACGGCTAGTCCCCGTCACTTTTCCCTCGGGAATTCAACACCGAAGGCCACACGCTGATTGGTGTTCTCAGTACTTCTCTCCTCTTTCTCTCTTTCTCCATCTCCAACTTTTTCCCTTTTTAGCTACCAACTCGCCCCCGCGAATGTACCACACACGTTCGTTGGCATTTTTTGCGAAACGCATCTAGACGTCCTGACTCCGCCGTAGAAAAGACCCTCCGGGATCACAGATTTTTTCTTTTTTTTTCATTACCTTTTTAATTCTATTTATTTCCACGATTCCCAATGCTGAAAGCGAGGAAGGAGGGGTTGACGGCGAGGGAGGGTACCGACCGAAAATGTACGTACACCAGAGATTGTATGGCGTATTGAAGCAGCGTTTGGGAAAAGCGCGATATTTGCGAGAGAGACCCGAAGCTCGGGTGAATTAAAACCTGACCGTTGCGTGGAAGTACGCGCGCCCAACAGGGGGATGAAACGTTATGGCACAGCTCATTAAATTCGAATTTTCGCATTCCCCCACAAAGCTCTCGGCCTCATACAGTACGTAAGCGCTTGTATGTATACACTAGCGAGGAAATACATCATTGCAAATGATTTGGTGTGTAAAACTCCTCTTCTCTCATCAAGTGATGAGAGCGAAGCACTTATCAAATTTATGACGCGGATCCGTGTATCAAATAATTTTCATTCCCAAATAGGTATTATTTTTGCATTTTTCAAGTTTAAGGTACTGTAGAATATTTATGTTCAGTATGTGATTACATTTTGCAATATTATTGTTGAATTATTATGATCCTTTGGTCATCAATAATTGTAACTCGATCCAATTTGATTAAAAATCCACGTTTATTCGATCTTTTATCTTGTTGGATGGAAATTAGTTTCGATTTTCTGTTTACCAAGGGGATTGGGTCTAAATTTGTCAAAAATTAACATAGCATCAACTTCGTTCGAAATTCTTCCGGTATAAGAATAATAGAGTCGTCAAGAGACGCGTGACCGAAGCTGTCATCGTCGGATCTCACGCATTTCCACGTGCTGTTAACCGCCACAGGACGATCGTGTCTTTTCACAGTCGGTTTACGGCTAATCCTCACGGATTATGTTCAGTCTTCGCTTCAATCGTTTGTCGACCGGGTGGCTGTATTCCCCGGAATAGGAAGCGGCGCTTTTTCAACCCTTGTGGTGGTTATTTCTCGTGTTATGCCCGGAAGCCTCCAATAACGAGATTTAAAAAGCAGCAAGAGCCTCGCTTACCTACCTGCATAAATGGCTCTGCCCCGTATCTACCGAAACGTGAAGGAAAGACAAAAAAATGGAAATTAACGAGAATGTGTGAGATGGACGACTACCGTGGTTAGCAGGAAAAAAAACTGCAATTTTCTTCTTTTCCAGCAAAGGACCAGCGGCGAACTGAGCCAACGGTCATTTCCCACCGGGACTGGTACACTACCCCCTTACGGTTTTGCGGATTCAACAAATTTTCCCTAAATAATTGAGAGTTACGAGCTTCGTATTTGCCTCTCTTCCTTCGTACAGTTAGTTTCTCGCTTCTCCGCGCAGCCTTTGGTGGATTCAGACGGCGCCGGTCTTTTTTTGTTGTTGTCTTTTTTCTATATCCTTCCGGTTGACTCGTTCCTGACAGTCGAAATTAGCAAAAGGGTTTTTCGTCAGTTCTTTTTAGATTTTCCAGAAGGCGAACATCGAGTGAAGGGTCACAGAGAAGAACATAGAGCGATGTTTCTTATGCAGAAGATATTTTCAAGCCTCGTTTAATTTTCCATATACGAAGGAATTTTTGCCAACACGACAGGAAAACTCGGGATGGAGACGATTCGTTTCACATCTTTCGGTGCATGGCGGCGTCCTTTTTTTTCAGTATAGAAAAATTCTTGTAGTTTTTGCGTGTAGACGAATTTCACGGTACATGGAACCCGGAACGCGCGGGTCTTTGGCAATCGGGTTGTGGCGGAGAGGTTCGCGATATTATTTCATCGGGTTCCCGTTTCGAGGGCAAGCGGTAGAAAGGGAAAAGGGTCCTGCGCGGGTTAGCATAAGCTCGTGACTTAGTGGTCCTGCGGGTGTCGTCCGTCAGCGGTACGCCCGACGCCGGAACCTTTTCTTATATATTTTGCGATATTTTGTCGCCCGTGGATATATTTATCGCCTCTTATCCCCTCGTTCCCCTTTTGCTCACCCTTCACCCTGCCACCGTTCTTCTCGGTCCTTAACCATGCCGCGTGCCGTTGCGTTATTATCGCAACTCTCGCCATTTTTCACGCGCAGTATGGACGAAGAAAAAAAAAAAAGAACGAGAGAAATATATAAGAATGAGGGAAGCAAGAGAGGGGCAGAGAATGCAAAAAAGAAACGAAGCATGAGGAAGCAGGAAAGTCGCTCGCTAAAGCCAACACCGTAGACGAGTTAATTCCGGTACATTTGAACGCGTCTCCCGGGTAATGGCCAGATACATCACGCAAATTGCCATTGTGCGGTCGCGACAATGTGCTAAACGTGCTCGCGTGTACCCGCACGCACTCTTTTACTGCGTGCGAGAGACGGTCGCTGGTTAGCATTTCGTTGTACATTATACTTCTTCGCCGACGAACGCTTCGACGACTGAATATTTTACACATAACTATCCGTTCTTCGCTGTCATCCTTTTTTTTCTTCGGTGGACGCACGGAAGCTATCCGTATAAACTTGCCGTACAAATTTCATATTTTTGAAGCCCTTTTTATTTAAACGATAAATGCATCAATTTTTTTTGTTCTTAATTCAGACTTCATTTTTATAATGACTTATTGTCAAAGTCAGAGAAAAATGGCGCAACGTCGCAGTGGTGACCCTAAACATAACAAAATAGAGTTGAAAATCATTTATCGAAATAAAATAGAGTTGAAAAATCATCGGTTTCGCGTTAATTTCGAAATTTCAAAAAATCAAATAATAGTACGATATCTCAATAGAACTAAAATATTCGCGTATACCCTGTTATTATTGATTTATGGCATATACTGGTGAGTAACGAGCCAATCGTTTATTCTTGGCTTAACTTTCCATGTACACCGTTGGAAGCTCATTACCCGAGATCGTTCGGTGTGGTCGAGCTTCAATGTACGCCATGAGTTGCACCATCGACGAGCTTTATACTTGAGGTTTAATTCGGCCCTCTCGAATTCATTTGCAACGATAAACGAGGCTTGGACGTCGGCGGGATTGTAGAGGATGCTTTGCGAAGTACGCGGGAACCATAATCATATACGGTGTATACCGTATACGAGCGAACAAGAGGGGCATCGGGTGCGGAGATTAGTCCCGTTTATTAAACACGAACGCCCGCTTGGTGCCCGTTCCACAGTATCGAGGACCAAACAACGAGAAATGCAGCAGTTTCCCATCGTCGACATCGTCGTGCCAAACTGACGAGAGGGCCTCTGGTAATATCGAATTGCACCCGTTCGTGGAATAGAGAAAGTACATAGAACCCGTTTTCCCCTCTACCGCGATATACACACGCATCATTCGATCGTACCGATAATTACCGCATTTGCGCTTAGCATTCTGGATTTGCGCGACAGATTTATCGAGTTTTCCAGACTAATCTCATCGAAATTTCGAAATTTCGAATACAAGTAGCCGTTTGATTTTGAGGTACCGTTATCCTAGTTTTATCTCTTTTCACTGTGCGCATCACTCGATCACACTGAAAGTGTGGGATTAAGTCCAATTTTATTTTACAGCAGAATAAAATAAAATTGAAAAAGAATTTTTTTAAAAATAACAATAGCAACAACAGTATTTAATAATCAAGTTATCTCCCTGACATCGAAATAATTACACCGTACGTTTTGCCTACAATTTTTTTTTTTAAATCGTGCATTCATGCGTTTTTTTAGCTAACCGAGAATATGTAATACAAAGGTTACAAGATAAATGCAAAAATCATATCGTAGACGCGCGGTTAACGACGAATTAACTCGTGAAAGCAACATCGAAAAGTCGGGTTCATACATCGCCGATAACGAGAAGCATTCAGCAAGAGAATATTCGCCCCGAAGCCCTTTACCGACGTACATTTCAAACCTTTCGCGGTAACGGACAGTGGAAGGATTAAAAATGTCGAAAGTTGGTTGTCGGTAGCGAAGCGGGAGCTATCGGATTCGCTTTGCCAGTCGGCACCAGCGATCGCTCGTCTCTTTGTAAACGTGACACAAACTCGATTAACTCGAAAGAGTTTTTGTACCGGACGAATAATTATCCTGCTTTATAATTCAACGCTCGCGAGCATTCACGAATCGGGCTTCTAACCACAAAGAGAGTCTCGTCCAGTGATCGAACAAAAAGATTCCGGTACGGTGCGTATGCGGATAAAAAAAAATTGTGAAAGAATAGACTTGAAGTTGCTGCACAAACGATCTCAGAGTAGCGTATAAAGCTACGCGATATTTCATTTTTTAAATTCTACCTCGATGCAGCAATTGGAGTGATTATCGATTCGCTCGTTAGCTCTCACTTGAGGTAAAAGAAACCATACAATTGCCCGAAGCTTGATTGCATTCTTTGATCCCCTCTCTCGACCGAAAATTGGCAACGGTTATAGTCATTTTTTGAGTTTTTATCTTTAAGGATATCCTTACCAGAATCGTGAAAGGGGCACGCGAGAGGGGCTCCGCTGAACGCGGTAGTCACTGTGCGGGAGAGAAAGGTGATACGAAGCAAGAAATGTGCGAGAAAGAGATAGAAGCTTTCATTTTCTCGACGGCAGCTGAAAACTAAACCGTTAATCTTTTTCAAATTTGGACACAATCTGTGTTAAAGTATATTCTTCAGTCGGTCAGTTTTTTTAATTTTAATCGAACAGAAATTGGCAGAAAAAAATGCTTAATTGTACCGTTTTTGAGGTTAGCTCCGCACCTTTCCATGTTAAAATACGTAACTTTGAATTCGCGTGACAAAAAAACTGGACCGTGAAAAAATCTTTAAAAAATCCCACAAATAAAGCTTGTTTTTTTCTTTAGACCATATATGTTTTAATACGATCGAAAAGAAACGACTTTTGATAAGGATATCCTTAACTTTCGTTCGATAATTCGTAAACTCATTGTCAGAAGTTTTCTACTAAACAGAAACTCTCGAATGAAATGTACTTTTGCAGTTGAATATAAACCAAAGTTTGTCTGTCATCTGATCCGAGGCACCTGTGCATCCTTAAACGGCGAGTATTACGCGACACGATAATAAAAGCCCGCGTGAGGAGGCATAACCGGTAATAAATGTTTCGTGGCCTCGTAAAAGCGTTATTACCTCGTGGACGCAGAGGTGGGCGAGAGAGCTCGCGATAAAAAAGAAGACAGTGGCGAGCGCACGGACGGGCGCGAAACTCGAGGGGGAGGATAGGATCTTCGTTAAGTAGGAGTCGAGAGACTTGCACCGGGGCTTGCGTGACGATATGCGAAGATTCAACTCGAGATAACTGACAATTTATAATCATGTTGTGAGCAAAAACAAAACGGGGCTATATAAGAAAAGGCTCTTGGAGATAGCATTTCGAACGGTTCGAAATGATAACACCCGTTATTTTTTTTTTTATTATCATTTATTAAAAAGAAAAATTATAGAACGAAGACTGAGTTATTTTTATGCCAAACGAATTCGTATTTTTTCAGCACAGCACCAAATATCTGGTGGGTGCGAAAAGCATCCATTTCATAATCTGTCGCCCATTTTGAAACGAACAACCCTCGTCGTTGTGGCTAATAAAATTTCTTGGCCAACATCGATAAAATTTAGTCTAATCCCGTCTCTGGCGTTGTTGCGTTACACAACGACAGTACATTTTCGGCTGTAAAATTTTGCAAGCTTGGCACGTGATACTGTCTATATAAAGACACATGGCTCGGGGGGGTCGTGCGGTGTATTATGTTGCGCGTCGCTTCATTTGTCTTTATATTAGCGCCATACGCCTTGGGGTAACGGCGAACCGTGCACGATATAACGACAACCATGCGCCGCGGGATGCCTTCGCGAAACGAGACCGCGAAGATACTACTGTAATACAATTTTCACCCGTGTGGCAGAGGCAACGGGTTTTTCTCGAGCCTCGAAGATAAAATTCTATACTGCGATAAAGAACCGGCGTTCACGTGCGATAGAATACCGTCTTTCCGGCAGTAGAAGATCTCTTTGCAAAATGAGAAAACCAGAACGTGGGTGCAGCGTGTACAAAAATCATTTTTAATCAAAGAAAATACCGTCAGATAATAAAATTCACGAATATAGTTCACGAATATAAAATTTTTAAATATCATTCATTTTAAAAATCGCTTTTTCATGCGGTTTTTTTCAAAGTTCTTCAAAGGGTTGGATCTATTTTTCCCCAAAATAAAGATGCAACATTCAGTAGTAGTATTAGTAACAGTCAATTTATTGACAATACATGGCGTACGAATTTTACACACATGATTTACAATATTTTAATTTTCCCTGATGGGTACTGCCAATTGGCCATCGACCGGCCCGGATTTCCGGATTCCGGATTTTCCGGATAAACGTAACTATGAATTATATATGATATACTATATGATTTTAATTCTTAATCATTCTTAATTATTTCTAATCGTGGGTAGTGCAACATTCATTATTGTGCTTTTGAAACCTTCCAATTTTTTTCTTTAATACTCCCAGATTGCCTCGAGATACACGTACATGATTTGGTGTATCACTTGATACGGAATGTTTCATATAGATCCTTGCATCAGATATTTATACACTAAAAACTTGAAGCCCTTTTAACGTAAAGAACAGAGAGAGAGAGAGAGAGTTTCGAAAGGAGGAGAGAGTAATGCAGCGTTTCCGTTTCGTAAAGACGAGAGTCGCGGATTGGATGCTACCCACGAGTTCCCATGGGGTTAATTTCGGTATGAGAGAGATAGAGTTGCTCGTTGCTCGTGGGTAGAGAAGGGTGGAAGTATTCACGGTTCCTTAAAATCCGTCTACCCTGATGCTCACGGGCCGGTTCTCTGGGGTCGCGTTATGCCAAACGGTCACTCAAAATACCACACCCCCTTCTTAGCGAAGCCCGGGGCGAGGATCTTGTAATCCTGCATCGAAGCGACCGTAGTATAGCCCAACTAGCTGGACGGATGGGAATTCATATCGTTTATCGTCTGGAAGGACCTGAACGCCGCTAGCCTCCCTAAACTTTATAGTCACATCGATCGGACACGATACATTCGCTCGAATTAAACCTGCGCTGCCTTCAGTTCCGTCTGATATTCAACCAAATTTATCTACAATCCTTAAATTAGAACTGCACCGGCTCCAGTTCAATCGACTTTGTCGTTCAAACGTATCTTCATCGCACTTCGTAAATAAAATTTCAAATAAATTCGTATTATTTCTTTATTTCCAGTCGATCAGATGCACTGTAAACGGATGTTCCTGCGATTCTTTCACACCTGGAAAACTTCATCTTCGCTACTGCGACAAGTGTCATCACGGTTGGGTTCTTCACGGTAAGTTTAGTTCATACAATTTCATTCCTCTCGTTCGTCAACCCCTCGGCTGGCAAAGATATGATCCCCTGGCTACTTTCACTTTCACGATCCTTTTCAATCCGAGTCAAACGGCCATCAAGGGCCACACAGTGAGATCCCGTTTCCAGGGTCACACGAGTTCTCTCGACTTATACAATAAAACAGTCACCGCATGCTCCGTGAAGCTACGGGGTTGTTCTCGTTGTATCCGAGTGAAATTTTCCAAATGTCAGCATAGCTCATCCTCGCGCGGTCCTGTGGGACGAAATTCAATTTTCCGCGGATGACCAGTGCCACTATCCCCTTCTTGGCTATACGGCGCCGCGGTATTCCGCTTTCTCTTTCACTCGTTTGGGGAAACCTTGCAGCTTCAACCATCCCCTAACCTGGACGGGGTTATAAGACAAGCGCGGACTTTATGCCCTCGTAAGTTTTAGAACGCCGAGCTATGATACTACAGCGCCAATACTGTAGCGCGATGTATACGAAAGAGAGGGAGGGCAAGGGGCGATTTTCTTATGGAAGTCGACCGAGAATCGACACTCGACCGCGGCGAACCAAGGGATACACCGGCCCATCTATACGCGAACCGATGTTATAAATATATCTGTAGCAGATATTTTTATAATATTGTAGAAATGTGTGTAAGATCCGTGCGGAGTTCACGTAGAATACAGGTTGTGGTGGTTGTGCGCTCAGCTATATATACCAGCGAGAATATCGAATGGTCGATGCCACCGTTGTACCTTTTACATTGCCGACAGAATATAGCATAGACGATATTTTCAACATCTACACTGCAGTTCCTGTATAGTGTTTTTTTTCATGTGTCTTGGTGGGTAGGAGAGGGGCATTCTTTTATACGGAAGGGGCAGAATTGTAGAAGTGTAGTACGTAGTATCGCGCTTAAAATTCCGCCTGCTTGACCCGCGATAGATTGGACCCGGTGCGGCATGGAATACATATCAATTTCGCCGAGTTGTCTCTCGGGACACTCGGCTTTTCTCGTTCGACGTACAAACTCTCGAGCAACGAATTCTTTGACTCGGAATTTTTCGTACGTGCTTTTATATTTTTACGTTTTTTTTTTTCTCGTGGAGTACCATTCTTCGGTGAGAAGAAAATTTGAATGCTAAATTTTTTTCGGCTATACGACTATACAATGTTCCTACAAAAAAAAAAATTGTAACACTCTTTTTACCGGATATGAAGACCTCTCAAAGCTTTGAAATAGCAAATTCCAAGAATACAATCACGAAACGGATTATTTAACGACAATATCAAACGCATAACTCACCTCCTCTTTTCAGTCGGCCGTAAAAACAGTACTTTTTATTTATTCACAATTTCTTTACGCAACTTAATTGAAATATGATAACTTCTTTAATTTGGCTGATAACATCGCAAATAATTTTACACCCCACAAGTTATTTCCGAAGAATAATATATATTAAACAAATTATGGGATTAATACATTTTTAATATTATCGATTTGCTGCAATCGCAGCAAATCCCTCGATTTTCTATACCGTATGACAGAAAATATAACGGGAAATATGAATCTTTTGCGAATCACGTCAGCCTCCACTGCTGACAAAAGGCGCCGGACCTTTTTAAATTGTAATGAGCTGCCAAACAGTGAATTATTATGTTTGGTGGCCCGAGTGGCATTGGTCCTCTCGGCGTTGCGCCGAAAATTCCATCGTACGAAGAAACCCCATATATATCCGTTTGAACCGCTGGCAGTGGCATCGTGTGGCCCATAGAGGAGACCGCGCGCTTCACCCCAGCACGTCATGAATATATTTACATTGATCGGTTCGTCTCGGCATTTTTCATTTGGCGTGCAGAGGCCCCCGTCACTTGGCTCGTCGGAAATGTGTCTACTTGCTAGTATAGTATACTCGCACTCTCTCAAGTGAGCGCCGTATATCCATCTCGGATACTTTATTTATCGTGTATCGAACGATACGTCGCCGTCACCCTGTCTCGTCACCGATGTCGATGTACCCGCGACGTTCGAAAATAAGGGAGAATAATAGAGGAAAGAACGATGAAGAAGAACTTAAAAAAAACACCCAAAAAAAAAAAAAATTGAAGATCGACGCATGCACTTTTCATCGTTTTTCCTGGACACATGAGCGATGAAGTCTAAAAATTGACGTAATAGAACATTCGAGTTATATATCTTTTTCATATCTCGTCGACTAGTATGGGTATCTCTAACGACATCTGACTCCTCCTCAGCAGCTTCGAGAAATTCCACAACGGTTGATCGAATAATAATAAATAATAAAAAAAAAAAGGAAATACGCAGCTCTTCGTTCCGATATGGCTGCGATACGTGCACGAGAATCGATTCACGCGGGGCACAGACTCTGTAGCAATATTTTAGAGCGAGGATTATAGTTTGCGCGTCTTCGGTGAAGCGTGATCACGGCGTGCGAGAGATTACCGGAGCTCAGCGTGTATAACCCGCGCGCGTTCACTCTCTCTCGCTCGGTGTAATGCGTATCGGTAATTAAGCGTTTCCAGCTCAGACCTCTTCGCGGCAAAGAGTACAAGTCTATGTCGTGGTTTTGTTTTTCTTCTTCTTCGTTTCGTTTTTTTTTTTTTTGTTTAATCTTTTAAATCCTTACTCGGCTCTATCGTGCGAGCAAAACCCGTCTCTGTATTCTCACTCTCAAGCGTGTATACTATATCTGTACGGCTCGTAGAACCGTTCATTAAGTGTCCGACGATAATAAGGTATACGCTACTTATTATCGATACTCCAAGCGCGTCGAGCATGTGAGGTACGACGTTACGGCTCGTTCTCGCGAGGAGCACGGAAAACGATCGAAGCTTCGCTGGAGTGCAAGAATGAAAATAAAATGATAGTCGAACTCGCGGACCAGATGCCTGTTAACTGTGACTGAAATAGAAGATCATTTTATTTATGTCGCACGCCCATTGAACTTAAACTCGTATCTCAAACGCTTATCATCCAAACTCTTTCTAAAACCTCAAAAATATCGTCAGATATCTTGACTCGATCTTTTTAGTTTTTTCATTGCTTATATTTCCTCAATTCTCTTACTGTTACCCAATTCTTCAATGTGATGTTCGCCTATTTTACTTAACCAATGAGTCAATTCTAATAATATCTCTTTAAACCCCCAATACAATTCGTATTTTCCAATTGGACTCTTGAGATTCGACGTATGGCGAATCGATCTAAAACGACTGTGAAATAAAGGGTGTATCTAGGCGTAGGGATGCCTTAAAATTCGAATAATCGATCACCATAGACATAGTCGAATAGTGAGGACCATCTGCGCTTACATCTGCAGTAACAGCAGAGAAGAGGCAGCTGTAAGGTAAACTGGAGGATCGAGGACCCCCGAAGGCAGCTATAAGGCGAACGAGACGTACGACGTCGTCTGCCTGGGGTATCCCATCCAGTATATACACCATCGTTTTATAACCAGGTCCCGGTGTTCGCCTAAAACTATACCATACACGGGAATACTCTCTCCTTTCTCTCGTCGACTCTCTCACGATTACGACGAAAACGAAGAAGTGCATATTACACACCTATACATACATAGATAGAGTATAAACGCTGCTGCGGCGGCTGGCTGGCGCTCGAATGCGCTTATAAATCACGAGAGGCGTAGCCAAAAGTGACAACCTCACTCCCGGCGTTAATAAACCGCGAGCGCGGGGGCGAGAGAGGGAAACGAAGCCAGAGCCGTTTCTACAATGTGAATTACGAAGCTTGTGGTAGAGGGTGACTCGACCCCTGTCGCGAGAGACCCGGTATAACTTCAGTTCGGGAAGTTCAAGGTGGTTTTCAGCAAAGACCACATTGAACAAACGAGCCAAGGGTTGAATTTAAGAAACGTTCGGTGAAGTAGAGAAAAAAAAAAATGCCTCGAGCTTCGAATTACTGTTCGAACTTCAAATTTTGTTTTGCTTTTATTCGGCAGTTTCCTAAGGGCTGTTGTTGATTATCCCCGCCATTAAGCGACGCTCACTCCCGCCCTTCGTACAAAGCCTCAAAACACCAACGCGCGCGCCCCTATTTGTTCTACCGTGGAATACCGATTCTTAATAACGATATATCACCCGTTACTCCCTAATTTCTTTCTCACTCTTAGTTTCAACTTATTTTTCTCACTCGGTTGGGTCGAGAGTGAAAAACCACCCCTTCAAAAACGACCGAAGAGAAGAACGTCTCCGCGTCTCGGGTTATGAATCATAGCTGGAGTTACTAATGTATCGATTCATCTTCCTAACATCTCTCTCGCTCTACTCGCCTCGACTTATTAAGACTTATATTCTATCGGTGCAAACGAAGTTTCGGCATTCGATCTTGCGACGTTCGTTAATGGAGAGATATATCGGTGCCAAGAACTTAATAAAATTTAAATATTTTTTTGTTATATTCATTTTTTGGGACTGCGGTATCCGGGAATCAAATGATCTTCTATCGTAATGAATTCATAGCTCGAAGTAATCGACTCGATTGTGAACTGCAACTGAAAAGCGTTCGGGACACATTTCCGTCGCGTTGGTAACGAAAAAATGTAAAAAAAATCGCAGTAACCGATTTTTGTGGAATTGTTTTGTGGAGATTTCCTATTTCTATGGAAAAATATGGTAACTTTAACATACTTTTTTAACGTTGTTCATCGTATTGTAAACAGTTGAAAAAAAGGGTATTCTGGACAATTGATCACGAGTTTCGGTCTTATTTTATTTCTATTAAGTTTCATGCAAACATTTTTTTTTTTTTTTTAACAATTACAATTTTCCAGTGAGATAAAATTAACAGCTTTGTTGGTCCAAACTATCGCGCGCGATCTCTGCACAGTATCTTTCGATCAATATAATCGAAGGGTTTTCGTTGCGGTTCGTCAGAAACGTCGTTACTCGCGGCTCGCCATGCGAGAAGTTACGAGAATAGACGGTGCCGGCAGTGAATGGGTAATAGTGTTAGAGCTTTTCGGTATACACGCCAGTCGTTGAAAATCAGTCGTTAGCGACTCGTTCGGTGTTAGAGAGGCAAGAGGCAAGAGGATTTTCGCGACGTGATCGGCGCGTCGCGGTGTTGGGTGGGCTACGCGGGGTCGCCCTCGTGATGTTGTAAACATCGAGGCGCCGGTTTGCGTTTACGAGACCTCGGGTCCCCGAGGCGTGTTTAACTTAACCCGAGACTTTCCGGCACTATATGCAGAGTATGCCGACGCCGCAACAGACCATTTTCGCCTCGTAGGTACGGCCAAACTTACGGAGCTGGGGACACGCGCGGGCGCGCGCCAAAACGTTTTCTCTGGTCAGCATCTCGCGGAGGTTTACGGGACCCGGTGCCGAGCGGTCGATCTCCGTTCACTTCCGTAAACGTCGTACGTCGCATGTACTAAAATACTATTCGTGTCCTCGGGCTTCGGACGGAGGCCTTCGCGCTACCGTCGTGGCTAATTTCGAAGCGTGTACATTACATTCAACGACGAACGGTACTGTATATAGAGGAGTAATAGTGTAGCAGCGCTAACTGTCTATAGTATGGGATTGGGAGGCGAAGAGGAGAGATCAAGATTCGACAACCGATTGTCTAATGCAACCCGGTCTGTACCCACTGTTCCAGAAGCAACCTCGGCAACTGAAATGGAATCAGCTTTGGATAGAACTGGTGTACCATCTTCCCGATGAGGATTAAACATTGATGCGCCGAGCTCTGATACAGATTAATGTGCCCTCGCCATCGTCCTTTCCCGATATCGTCTCTCACCCTCTTCACAGATACCAGAACACTTGACCCGAGTCTGCTGCGAGCTATTTGTCTCCCGTCGTTTTCCGCGGGGTCAAATCTCATCCCCATAACTTTATTCTTCACAGCTTTGTCTCAATCGAATTTTTCTTCTCCGAATAGCTAAGTCTTTCGGGAAAAAATCACTCCACCACAGTATTACAAAAAAATCATCGTAAATCTTTTTTTTTTAACTAAACTTTTTAAACTTTTTTGACTTTATATGATATGGAAAAATAAAAATAGAAATTATATTTTTTATCGTTAATGTGGTAACTCCCGATATTTCTGTACTTTTTTTGGGAAAAAGACTTAGTTTTTTTCTCGGAGAGAGACAGAAGGAGTAGGAAGGGTTTATCGAAAGCTCTTGGTCTTAAATCGCCCATACGAGATCAGCGAGTATTGTATCCTGCCATCTTACAATCTGCCACAAGATTCACCCTCGATCTTTCCTCACGACTCGACTCGCCCCCGCAGTCTTTGAACACCCTTCTGTTACTCCAGCGCGTGTTCCCGCCACCCCGACAACTGCCACCCGGTTATTGTATGACGAACGGTGTCGCTGTACGCAAGGCATTTATCCCGAGATAAAGTCCCGAGGGAATCTATTTATCCCGCTCCGTACCCTCGAGGTCGGATGGATGTGAGCTTATTTACTCTTGATGCTGTTCCCCTTTGCCGCGATCTTTCTTCGACCGATATCCTCTCTCTATCGAGTTCACTCCCCCGCGATAACGGCGAATTATATCATCGTCTTTCCCTTTGTAATCGCGAATATGGGCGCGACGAAACTTTTTGGGGGGGAAGGGGGGGGGGGGCGCTTCTCGTTTTTCGCCTCGTCGACTAACACTCGACGATTCTCGCTCTCTCGCTGAAGCCCGATAACTCAGCGATGCGAAGATTCTTGTACCTGTCGCCTTAGTCATTTCTTTTATTTATCTCGAACAATCTCGTCTCTTCATCGCCTCTCGAATAGGACTCATAAATATTAGATATGTCTTACATGCAACATGTACTTTGGCTCTTTAACGCACGATATGTCATATTAAACTCTGGGCGTCTCCTACTGTGGCAGAAATTGTTCTGCAAGTCGATAAAAAATTGCATGGATTGGATATTCAGAGGTTCACTCTGAATTTTGCCACAAGCTATCAACACAACATTTGTTCGACGGACAATCGGTATCTCACGAAAAAATTTTAAAAAATGATAAAATTTATGGAAAAATATTTTCAATAAATTTTGATCGAAAAATAGACAAAACTGTTTTTTCTTCCCAAATTAACTTTCGTGTTACAGTTGAAATTTTTATTTAAAATATCATTTGCAGCTCCGAAAAAACAACAAAATACTAATAAACGCGGATGCGGGGATGTATATACGATACGAAATTATAGAAATCGAGTATCTGAGATAGAAATAATAATATTGTGGCCCGGGGGATGTTAAAATATAAAACAAAAAAAGAATGTGAAGCCTGCGAGGGTAACGAGTATTTCGTCTCCCGTAATAGGAAGAACGACGAGTAATTAATGCCAAAGTGACTACATAGTGGCGGCTGTCTCGGTGAGGTGGACCGCGCATGGTGCGTACTGTAATAATCGGTAATTACTCACCGTAATTAAATAATGCCTTTATCGCCGTTGCAATCATCGGTAAGGCCAGCTGGGTGGCCGGCCGAATCTTATTCTTTCGCCGACGCGATATACTCCGCGATCTCATCGAGATTCTTCTCGCGGTTAAGAGGAGGACGCGACACGTTCCAGGCAAAACGGGGCCGATAAATCTTTTGGCGAGATCGGCGCCGCGCTGGTCCCAACGATCATCTCGTGTGTACACACACAAGCTTTTACACGAGAAATTCTTTAAACTGGCCGAGGGTCACGATCCACTATGAGAGAGATCCACGAGGGATTTATGAAGCCAAAACCCGCTTCCTCCTATCGCATTAACTGTAATAACGTTATAAAACGATTCTCTCGTAATAAACTCTTTGACGGGTGAGGCAATTAACAAGAATTTATATGAACAGAGATTTTTTTTTCAACACCCGTCCGGTCATCTATTCAAGAAACAGTTCAATATTATTCCTCGAAGCGATCTCGCTGCATAGCAGAAAATATGATGAATACCATCGATATATACGAAAGTCGCTCAACGATCCGTGAATGCCGGACAGAATGGACCATTTGTCCATAGTTTCGAAGTCTGGAATTTCGCGAGCTTCGAGCTTCGTGACCTGCTTGCAGAATTTACAATCTCGATATCCTCGAAGTTTCGAATATGTCGATGAAAAAAAAAAACTTATTAAACATAAAACGAAACGTCTTAAATTTTTTTAAACATCAAAAACAACGGATTTTTTTTTCATGCCTCGTGCTAAGTTTCATCTTAGACTATAATTATTATGATTTTTATTCCATTCGTTTTTACTACAAAAACTATACCTTCGCTCATTGTCGTGTTGAACAATCATCCCGCTGTGTACGTATTTTACGCTGCACGCGCGTCTGTATATGAAATGGCAAGGGAAGAGGTCGCAAGATCCGTTCGAACCGCAAGAAGAGACGATGCGGTCACGGGGTCTCGGTGAGATTAATGTGTCGCCTGCTATCACCGGTGATTGACAGCACCGTGACCACGACAAAGTGCCGACCCGGGTAAACCCCTCGCCGCACTTCTCCGTCATGTTTCTCTACGTGTGTCATCTATGTATCCTATACACTCGTAAACCCACTCTCTGCTTCGTCGCATCTTCCACAAACACTCTTCTTTGTCGTCGAGCTCTTTTCTTGTCGCGTCTCTTGTCACTCCTCTGGCGACTGATTTTATACCTCGGGTCACCGTACTCTGTTCGCCGTTTCTCGAGTTCTCCGACTACCTATTACGCAAGTGACAAGTCAACTGAAACCGATATACTTTCCTCGAATATATAAAAAAAAAAAACGTACAGATATAATGCTACATCTCTGTCCAATTTTAATACACTTTACATTTATCGTTTTTTTCCTTGTCGAGCTCATTTTTCAGTTCGTACTTCAGTTTTACGCGAACGATTATTTTCAATATAACAGCTTTTGTTTCGGCGAATAAAAAAACAAAGTTTATTAATTTTGAAGAAAGCTGGCTTCCTCGTTCGTGTTTAATCCGACTCTTTCTTCTACCTTTCTCGTACCTTTTTCTTCCGCTATACTCATCGTTTTTTTTTTTTCTTCGGAAGCCCCGGCTACGTTGCCCAATTAGTCGGACGGTCGCCCCGGTAATTAGATGAACCTTTAATTGCACCTCGGCCTCATCGTGCCTCGTAAACGAGAAAAGCTCTGGGCTTCCTGTCTCCGCGGTGCAGTTTTCTTTCCCCGCGCGTATTTACATCTCCCGCGGGATAGCCGGGTACAAAGGGCCCGTGGACGCTATACCCGGACGCGGGTACACTTTGCGAGGCGGCGAAAGGGTTGCCCCGCCGGCGTAGTTCTCCGTCTGTACGCTCGCTAAACCAAGCGGGAGGCTAAAGGGGGTGTACAGTCTCATGCTGGGCTATGGCGTAAAGGCGGAAGGCCGAACAGGCGCAAGGCAGCCAGGCAGGCAACAGCAGCCCCTTTGTAACGGTTTACCGTTCCCTCCGGCCGTCTTAAAAGAAAGGGTTAATTAAAAACAACAAAAGCTATACGCGCCATTAGCGCCCGTTTGTATGCGCCCCGTTACGATTATGTCCGTAGCTCGAGCTTTTTACTCTCTAAACGCCGAGCTGCGAGCTATTCGCACTCATCCTCCATGCAGAGCTTCGGCGTACACGAGCCAAAACCTTACGATGACTTTCGACTTTTTTTTTTCGCGAGATATCTATGAAAAAAAATGTTACCTTGAACTTTTTTCCATAGCAAATATCCGACGCAATAAAGCAGATTATTTTCAAAGATCGATTATGTTTGTAATGTTCCTGAAAAAAGATTTGTGTCATTTAATCAACTAATGAAACGATTTTTAACTCGAAAGTAGACACGGAGATTCGTTAATGGAGACACACTGTCCAAAACGTTGTACAGTCAGAATCGAGACTCTCGATACGGCGGTTTAATTGCCCAATGCGCCACAGCGTCCAAACCGCGCCGGTAAATCTCTTTGATGAACCCCCATAAAGTTAACCCGAACTTCCTCGACGTTCAATCTTATTACCGCGTTCTGGTATCATGTGTCCCGCAGCGCGCGGGTGGGAAATTATTCACTCGAACACATATTTATGTGCCATACGTCCGAAGTCATCCATATGAGGCTCTCCTCTCCATGTTTAATTTATATATATGCGAGATATATATATATATATATATATTTCGGCCCGTTTTCAATCAATCATTTAAGTATAAAATCGAAGCCACTCGGAATACGCGTAAGTTAGTTGGAAATTTTTAGACGAAATATATCTGATGGAAGACTTTGCTGAGTGAACGAACGCTCGAGTTTCTTATCGAGTGGCAGTATGATACACCGCTGGAAAGTAGTAGCATTTTCATGGCGCATTTCCACAGAGATTCGACTTGCCGATGGTCCACTTTTTCTTCCCTCTTCTCGTGTAACAACGAGAGACAACGACTCGTGAGGACCGTATTCACGGGGTCCGGCAGTGGGCAGCGGCTCGAGAACAGCGCAACGACGTTATCTCCCCCCCGCAAATATATATTAATGCGACCGTGATATATCAGAAAGCCGGACCCCGAGAGGGACAAAACCTTAAATATTGGATAAGTTGGTACGCGGCATTGGCCCGGTTCTCTCTGCTTTCTCTGTCTCTCCGTCGGGACCGAATCTCGGTGATGGATGACCCATCGCTGACTGTCATAACAACAGTGCCAGTGAGATCCTGGAGGTCGAGGAGCCAGAGAGCGCGTATTCACGGACCGGCGTCGAACAAACCGGAGGGGAAAATAAGAACTCCGATACCCTGGCTACCGTCTCTCGTTGTCGCGAATCTAATCGATGCTTCGCATCAACGCCGAAAGCTACTAAATTGAATTTCTTGCGGTTTTTGTAATAACAATCGGTTCTTCGTCAATTCAGCAGAATCGGACGATGATCTGAGATACGAAAAATATTCGTAATAATAACTGTGAAACGAGACGAGGTATAAGAGTAAAGGAATTGCTTCGCGTAAAGGGGATCGGAGAGGTGTTTGCAGACATTGCGAACACACACACCGTGACTCGCTCGTTGGTAGTATTATGGTACCAAGTTTATTCAGTTTATTCGGCTCTTGATCTTAATTTGCCGCCGGACAAATTTCGCGGTACCAGTTATTGGATTCGTCCTGATAATTCTCTACTAAATCATTGTGCTGCGGCGGCGTTTGGATAGAGGGCGAAGCAAGCAAAAGGGAGTCAGGGAGTTGAGGAGAACAGAAGCAGTCTCTAATTTCGACGGGGTCTCCACGGGGTCGTGGATTATGCAGGGTATATACTGCGAAAGGGTTGCCAATTCCCGTGGGACGCGAGATGCGCACGGGCGTCGACGTGACACTCTACTTGGGGCCCTTCTATCTCATCGTTGATAGAATAACTTGTTCGCTTTGCCTTTTCGTACTCGCTGCGCGCTAAATGGTTACATGCCGCGACAAGGTACTTCCTATACATAATACCACGAGAATAATGCATCGCATCCTCGAATTGTATTCGGAATTCCTCGCAGTCTGCTTTAAACCCCTTTTTGTATACAGCTTTACGCATCAAATTGAGAAATAAACAATTATTTTCTCTCCTCTGACGTTCGTGCAACGAAAACTCGAATTAACTACGCAACTTCTCGTAACACTCAAAGTTAGCTGATTAATTATTTGAAGGTTTATATTTCGTTTGTAGCTTCTGAAGAAACGAAAAAAACAATAATTTGCTGTGAAAGAAAATGGATTGAAAAAATTTTAGAAATATGATATAAATATTTCATAATAATGCCATTTTAAAGATACAACAATTTAACGATGTATTACTGAGCTGTAATGTATCGTATTTAAACTTTTGACTTTAAATATGTTTTTGCATAATCCACTCTCATCTCTCATTTTTATGAAACATTAACCCTTAAGGCAGAAAAAAATCGTACGATATATTAATTTCATAGGGTGGAATACTCACTGCGTCTCGATGTCCGATTTTTTCATAGCTTCTGCACCGACTAATCCCGGTCTCTTCTACGCATGCTATGTGTTTAGTTTCTTATTGATTGTCGATAGAATAAGTCATTGTCTTCTTCCTTGTTTATTCGATTAACAATCATTTCGTGATATTCGCCATGGCAATTACTTAGAAAATACTAGATATCCTAGAATTCTATGATGATTCTCGGAAGCCTGCATTAAATTAGCCTGCGATTACGCGGTTTTTAGAGCCGTTCGCGATGAATCGCGTGATGCAGAAAACCGAGAGGGCGATGTGATAAATTCGTTTGACTTCGTTAGTAATAATCTCGCCAACTAGGATGAAACGAGCGTGAGACAAGGACAGAGACAACCCCGAGTGTAATAAAAGGAACCGGTGATCGGTCTTGGAGTGAGCGTTTCGTGGAAACGATAACGCTGACGAAGAGAACGAACGATGTCACGAGTGAGGTTATCGTGTGAGGACGACTGCGAGAGGCCTATGACATCGATCAGTCTGCGTCGACTTCGAATATTGCGAGCTTTATTATCGTTCTACATTAATTATTATTGCTTCTTCGACACTCACTTTTGCTCCACTAAAGTTGTACATAATGCAAGTTAATATTCCGCGAGCCTTTCGTGATATACATATGTCTTCGTGTCGCATCCGTCACGAGGCTGTGATAAACATGATAATTATTGAGTTTATTACGTTGTACGAAGCTCTGGACGATCGCAGTACGTGAAAGGCAACATAAAAAAAAAGATCGATTTTTTTTTTTCGAAAAAAATTTGTCGTTTAAAAAACTGCTCCGATTCACGATCGGAGTAAATTTGATTTTTTTTTAGTAATTATATTAAAAGGATTTAGCATTTTTAAAATAAATACAAACAAGTCGATGAAGGAATATAATTACATGCGAACTCGTGCGAGTCCCCTTAACAGCGAGACTTTGTTGTTGATGCAACCAGAACTGCATACGCGAGCTCAGCGAGGAATCGTGCGTACGCTAAAAGGGAGTCTCGTGCGTACGCGCATGCTAACGTACACTTGTGCGTAAGCTCTGTATAACTATATACTTGCGTGATACGCACACCCGTAGGTACAGTTATGAATGGAGGCAGTGTGCGATCGCGTCGAATGCGTGAAGCGTGCGTGAGGTTAGTTACGCACCGCTTGCCGCTCGGCCCCCAGGGGTTTTTCGCCGGCGTGCTGTAACATACACCGCGAGCCCGACTCGTTCGTTCGTTCACTCGTTCACTCGTGCTCTCCGATATCACGAGAAAAGGAACGAGAGGGAAAGAAAGGGAAAGGGAGTAAAGTGTATTGAACGAGTGAGAGTGAGAGGGATCCTTCCTCCGGTTCTCCCGTTACCCGGAGAACCGCTGCTGCAACAGAGTCCCCAAAGATATGTTTCGAACGCCCGCGAGCCAAGACACGAGCGATAGATAGCCGGCTCTCTGCAACTCATCCGGACCAAGACCAGCGTACCCTTGTGGCTGTAAGCTCCTTTCACGCTTCACGGTAACGTCAACCGAGCGATGACAAAAACAAGAGACGCTCAAGCGATTCGGCCGTAGACGCCGGGGACAGACGGAGCAACTGATGGAAGAGGTTCACACAGTGAGCCGTTTGTCTTACGGAATTCACAAAGTCCGCCGGACGGCACGAGACGAGAACTACGCCTTACGACGCGTTTTTCTTTTCTTTTCTACACATTCACTGATTCTCGTATCCTTGTTGTTATCTTTATTTTTATTTGTTTTCTCGTCATTATCGTTAAAGAGGTTCTACTAGTATACAGTCGTTGTAGAAACTATTTTAATAATCAATTAAACGGTCAATGATCGAAAAAAAAAAAAACTTTATATACAGAAAATTTCCGCGGAATATCAGACTTCAATAACATCAAATAATGATCATTTAAATAATTAATAAAATAAAAATTAATCGATGAATATTAATATGGAACAATTAAATATTATTTTTATTATTTAAAATTTTTCACATAAGTAGGTAAATATTTTCGAAAAGTGATTTATTTTGGGGTTATATTTTGATTATACCCTTTTCGTGGGGTCTAAAGAATACATCGCTTCCTCAGCTGTAGTTTGCATGAATTAATTCAACTTTAATATAAACACGATGAGATCGAATCAAAAGCAGATAAGAATAATTCGTAGCTCAGTTCGTATTTGACAGCGGAGCAATTAGATTTGACAATAAATACCCGTGGGGCCCTTGCGGAGGTTATATCATCGTGACGAGATTTTAATCGGGGTTTGGATCGTTTGTACACTGTTATTCGTACAGTACGATGTATTTCCTTTGGCACGAAGGTTCGCGAGGGCTGAATTGTTGCATATACAACCCAGTTGAACACACGAAACTGCCAAGTACTTCGCCGTCCCTGGGCCACTTAAACTTCGCATCGGTCTTCTCTTCGTTGAATGTATATTCGAAGGCGGTGAGGGGCATGGGGCGGGGGCGGGGGGAGGCTTGGTTCGACCGTCTCCGCGATTCAACCACGTCGACCCGGAGGCCGGATGCCAGCAATTCGTGGCACGCAGCGCGGAGAGCATGTGCTACCGAGAGATAAGGAAAATTATCCACCAAAAACATTGCGGCGTCCCGCCTCCTCGCCACAGACTTCGTCACGGTCTCAAACCCCACCCCCTCACTCCACCTCACAGTATATCTACTATATATATATCCGAAGCTCTCGAGACCTCTCTTTCTTTGCCGCTGCACGCCGCTGCAACCCTAATAGGAGACAAGTGACTCGTTTTTTGCCATTCACTGCGGCACGTGTTCTCCAGAATATCACCATTTTTTTTTCTTTTTCTCAACCCCGGAGGATAAACTCAATCTGATTAGATTTTTTATCCCGAATTCTGCTAGTCACATGTTCTTCGAAAATGCCGACAAGATCTGAGATGCCTTTCGGATTTTGATTAGATACTTCGGATTCGTGCATTTTTTGCACTGCTTACAATAGCTTTTTTTTTTTTTTTTCGTAATAAATTGAATGTAATCGGTACTTTTTTCTATTAACTATTGATAGCTTGGCAAATTTTCCTACCAACTTTATAACGTTATACATAATCCCTCACTGGTAAATTTTACTCGAACCGTTCCGCAGCGAGAGCCGACTTAGGCAAAGAAATTGGAAGAAGGATTTTGCGATCGAGCGATTAAAATTAAAATCTGGCGATTTTCTCGAGATGGCAGTTTCTCCCGCTCGTTCGATCCATTATCTCAGCATGGCACATCCGTCGACTACGATAATTTCGCTCTCTTCTCGACGGATTATAATCCGTAAAATCTAACGTTGTTCCTAAAACGTCGAATTACTTCGTTCGGTTAAGTTGCGCGAAGGTCCGATAATAGGAGGGTCTTATACTTTACGGTAAAAACGTGTTCCATAATTGATTCTACTCGCTCGTCTCTCGTGTACCACGTAGAGGGCGAAGTGTGCCGTGAGGAAGGTAGGAGTTGTAGTACTACGTGGTTGCAACGATAGAGGATAACCGAGAGAAGGAGAGTTGTACGCTCTCTTCGCAACACCACGAGGAATTCTGTGCATCCAGGTAAAAGTTCACGACTGCCGGGTTGGGGGAGGCAAACGTAGGGAGGAATCGTTCCAGAAGCCATGGAAGCGCCACATCGGCACGGTTTCTCTCAGCTCTATCGTTGGGCGAGAGAGAGAGAGAGAGATCTCGAACCCGTTAAAACTTCCTAACGATCTTCTTGAGGAGCGACTTGTGAATGGCGCTCGTCCAGACTTTTCGACGAGGCACTTCTCTCTCATTCTATCTTTACTCCCATCAACTTCTCTCTCCTTTCTCTTCGTACGCGATATAGCTATAGTACAGATGCTGCGGCGAAAGTCTCGACGAACAATATAACTAGAAAAATCACTGGGTTAATCACCAATTCTCTTCACGCACCCGTCTCTCACCCTCGAGACAACGAAGATTCGAAAGAAAAATCTATAATATTTATTTCAACGCGTGATTCCGCTTTGTGTTTTTTTTTCTTTCCTCGTCTACAACAATGAGACGAGCTCCACCTGCTTGTATGTCGATGTCGTAAAGTACGAGGGCTCTCGTTTCGATTATAAAATCATTTAACACCGATGTTGAGACAATCCGTAAAAATAAACACTAAACCTATCGAGACATCGCGAACAGCCTATTAATAAACGTCGTAAAGCTTTTTTTAATTTTCCCTCTGCGTCGCACAAACGTTGTTTGTTTTATTGCTTACGAAATCTTGTCACGATATGTTCGATACCGTAGAATCGTAAAAAAAAAAGACTTTTTTTTTAAAGGTTTTACCTTCGTTTTACGTTTAGAAAAATTCACATCCTTCATTTTTTCTTACATTTCCGTTGCAAGTACAGTTGGCGGAACAGACTACAACGTGAATCGAACGTACAGTCGCAACTCTCGCGTAAATCATTCTAATAACCGGTGTGCGGTTCCACCTGTGGACTGTCAAAATGTTCTTCGGGACCCCCTTCGCTCCTCTAACTCTATCTTTCTCTCGTGCATTTCGTTTGTTGTCCAGCGTGCAAAATCGCACGCGAATAAAGCGTTGCATTATTCAGTGAGGGTGGACGCACCTCGCTGCGTTGCATAGCGAGATAGAAAGGTTTTGCCAAACTCCACTTCGCCGTGCGGCACACACGGTGCCCTCGCGCACTTTGCATAAGAGCTGACGAGGAACGACCGACAGACACGAGTTTGTATATTCACCCAACGAGTATTTCCTTCGGCTTGCGTGGGCGATCGAACCACGCGTTTGTACACACGTGGAATTAAATCGAGAGTGAAAGTATATAATAATGGTATAATGCTCCGACTAAACGAGAGACTTTATTCAATTTGTTACGTCTCGGGTGTTTCACTAACGTCGTTTAAAAAGACGTCCGATGAGACAAAGAGCGAGGTGCGTGACCAAGAAGTCACTGGTTCGCCTCGAACTCTTTTTTTTTCTGATTAGCACCGAATAATTAGCAAGCGGCAGGCCTCCCCGATTAGCGGGAAACAACGAGAGTCTCCCCTCCCGGCGTGGTGTTCGACTGCGCGTATATATGATGATTGTTTGCAACCGAGAGCAAGAATCAAGAATCCGTGATGTGTTTACGCGTAAAAAGAAAAGAAAAAAAAAGTATAACATTTTTCAGCCCTTCACATGCGGGGTAACTTTTTTTCGAGCAAAAATAGTGTCGTTTTCGAATATCTAAAATTGCAATACGATTGTTTGTAATTAATTTGTCTCTGAGATTTATTAATTTTTTATGATTTTTGAAACTCCTGTAACGACATGTTATGATGATTATTATTTTCTGGCGCTTGATTTGGAAATATATATCTTATCTGCTGTACGATGAAAATAATATTTTCCAATTGGTATGATATCCTTAGACGATTGATATACATTTATTCAAGATTTTTTTTTTCCATCCTCTCTTTCAAGGCAAATAGACATATTGTTTTTCAACATTGAAAGGTTAGAGCGTCTTGAATTTAAGACTCGAAGAATATAACACTTGGTAACGTGTTCTTTTTCGGTTCCAAATGTATACCAGAGGCCATTTACTCAACGCCTTACAGCAACATAACGAAAAACTTTGCCATTCACCGAACGATCGGGTTCGAACGGTTATATACTATAAGTCCCGAGTTTCTCTCTTATTCTTCTGCTCTTTTCCGTAGGTGGACAAGTCGGTTGTTTTTACGATGAAAGTGTAGGCGCGTTCGCGAGAGCGTTCGTTCGGAGGACATATAACGTTCGTATCGGTTCGCTCTCTTCTCTCTTTCGAGTGTCGCCAGAGTCAACCCGGGATACGGTGTTCGAGTTCACGGGCGGTCCTATTATACACTCGTGTACGAAGTATACGTTAGCAGCGCGATAGTTTCGCTGTGTCGCGAGAAACACGATCCCGATACGGTATTAATAACGATGATGAATAATAGCGTGAATATTATACACGTACAACAAGTCGACGCGCCGGCGCAAAAACAGATATGCGAAGAGAGAAAGACACAAAGATATAAAAACCGAGTGATTCAAAAGTAAATAAAAAAATAATCAAATCAAATATAATAAAGTTGAGTCGAAAGAAAAGCAACACTACTAAAAACTTTGTTTTTTTTTTTTTTTTCACTGTGTAAACCCGCGAAAAATATGTTGAAAAAAAAGATTTTATTTTGGTCGGAATATCCTCGATTTTTTTTTTTATTTCGTAATATTTCCGTAAATGTCGATCAAATTTCCAGTCGCGTATAAAATATTGTTTTACTCGTATTTCATGGTTCGCGCGATAGGGTAGAAATATCGGTAGTACGAGTATATTATCCTCGATGTTCCGGTGGGACGTATCATTACGGTCGTTATCGTTAACATGCAAATGTGTGGCCGCCGTCTAATGGTGTCTTAATTGAGTCGACCATTAGAGCGACCCACGCGTGCGCGCGCGCGCGAGAGACTCCGGTACCCGGCGTGGCCGGCCGAGGAGAGGCTCTCTAAAAGCCTGCAGAGCCCGGCGCTCGCAAGAATGCCGTGGTATGAAGATATCGCGGCGGTTCTTTCGCGAGAGCTTCTTGTATTATTTATAAGAGGATCAATTCCAGCTGTGCCGATGTACACGCGGCACATACACGAGTCTCGGTTCTCTTGAACCTTAATAAATTCAGGGTAAATGTACGCGCGTTTTATTATCGCGGACACGCTATATTTAATATTGTGATTCTTTCGACAATTCCAATGGCGTTTGCCCGCGTGGCGAGGTGCACGAGAGCCGGAGAGATAGAGAGAGCGAGAGGTGGAGATGATCGAGGGAACGAGATGATCGAGAGAACGAGATCTCACCCGGACGGTAGTAGCTCCAGAGCCTTGATAGAGCCATAAATAGCGCTATAGCTCATTGATCCGCATAATCGCATGCATTACCGCGCAGCACTCTTCTTCTCCCGCGGCGTCGGTGGTGTGTACAGGGCGCGAGCATCGCGGTTTTCGCTTTTCGTGCCGGAGGCTGTGTGCCGCTCGTGTATTATTATATCGTGTATATACGTATAGGTAAGAAACGGGACCACCACCGGACCTGTCCCGATCCCTCCAAGGGTATGCTGCCAGCTTCCGCTCCGTTATCTCGTGAATTTCGAAGCTTCCCGTAACTCTCGAACATGCAACTCGATTAAACTATCGACTTTTTCCGCATTCTTTTTTCCGTATATACTTTCGATTATAAACACGAACGCGATCGTAAAACGATTCGTCAGAGATCCGAATTAGTACGAACGTCGTGCCGATTAATGGTCAACAGGTAGATAATTAGTCAGAGTCATCGGTTGGGTATTACACGGGGGGAAAGGATCTATTCGTCTTGGAATGGGAAAAAGGAACGAGGGGTATTATTCGATTGGCTCGAGCAACGCTTGGGACTCTCTCGATTGTCCCGACGAAGTAGAGCGCCTTATGAGAAACGAAATAGGAAAGAAAGAAAAAAAAAGGTAAAATCTGTGCCGATGCGCTGATGACGTGAGACCAAAGCATATCGCATCAAGAAACTGGGCTGAAAAGTGGCCTTTGCCGTGGTCTGCTGGTGTGGCTGGTGGCTACAGGACGAAACCGCGGGTATAGCAGACCAGAGTGCACGACGTCCCGCGGGGGCGGCCGCTTTGACCTGGTAATGGCGTGCCGAGAAGAATGGGAAATGTCACCAGGGGGCTCGAACGCGCGGCACGGGAACCGCCTCCGCCGTACGAACGCCGCCACAGTCAACCTTCCTTTTTCTTTTTCTACTTTTTTTATTTTTATTTTTATACGAAGACCGACGCAAGAGCCACCGCATGGGGTTGGATCATTCACGTTGGGGTCATTAGTCCTCGACGTCGACGCTGCTCGAAAGCATTCTTCTTCGTGGTCTATATATATATATATATATTTTCTCGTTTTCATGACATCAAGTCGCTCTAATCGGGGACATGTTCGATTTACTGCATAGTTATCATTTTTTTTATAAGGGTCGGTGGTACGAGGTCGAACGAAGTTTTTTTTTTTAGCGTTGTCCAAACTTAGATGATGTCGCGAGATTATTGTCATAGTGTTACGAGTGTTCGGTAAATTCTTACACGACTCGTGGCTTTGAGGTAAAGAAACTCGTGTTTTTGCTTGAGGTCCTAATGGCCTCATGTAACGGCCTCAGGGATAGAGCGGGAGACCCTCGTAAAAAGCCCGGCATGTCAATGAGCAGCGGCATCATCGAGACGCCTCTCTGAAGTCTCGTCCCGTTTCTACTCTACCGTACGGGACGGGTTTCTTCTCTCTATAGAAAAATCCCGACAAATGATCGGGACCGCCGATCGACTTTGAATAATCGATGCTTCAGCGTGGACATCATGGGCGTGTCGACGAATCTTTTATTTTTCTTTTCCACCACGAAAGCAATGTGATTTTCATTGTTTCTCGCGTGTATGTCGGTCGTAAGACTGGCATGACTAGCAATCATTCTGTAATATTCTTTAATGATAATTTTTTTAACGACCAATATGGAGCACTAACTACTTCATAGTAGAAATCACATTCCACTGATTTTTTAATAAGACGATTTTTTTAATTACTTTTCTTTAACATTATTACAATGAAGTATTTGTTGTCGTTTCATTTTCCCTTCCGGAAAGTCGAATCTCGCGATGTTTAGAATAATGGACCAAAATACGGGAGTAATAAAAGGCGAAAGAGAAGCCGCTACCTTCAGCAAACGAGACGACGTCGCGAAGAGAAAAAGTATATTTGGCAGGATGACCCGCGCCCATAACGCAGATTAAAAGAGAAGTAAAATTAAAAGGAGCAGAAAGAAGAGCAGCAAAGTAGAGAACGGGGTTGATGGTGGCGCGAAGAAAGAAACAAAGCGTCTTGAAGTGGTGCGCGGGGGACGGGAGTGTGATGAAGAAGACGCGGTGAGAGGAGAACGAGCTGTAGAGATGAGAAGAGAACGAAGGCGCATATAAGCCGAACTCTAAAAGCCAATCAAAGAATGACAGTCTCGGGACCCGCCTCGCAACCTTCAAAAGGGCTGCCCGAGGGCTGCTGCCGTGCTGCAAGAGAACTCGGATTCGACACAGGAGACTACTCCATATTGATGAGTGAACGCCGAGCAGAAGAGATATAGCTGGTCGGGTCCTCTGTGACGGTATCTTGCGCCTCTCGGCGCGGCAATAGCTATACGAAATCGTCGGGAGCTTAGATACCTTCCTTACAACTCGACATCGATTGATCTCTATAGGTTGATCGATAAGAATCTGCATATATTAAGTTGGTACGTGTGAAATGTCGTCTTTACTGCAACCTTTGAAACTTTATAGATCGAAATTCTGATGTTTAACTCTCTTAAGCGTCGCAGTGGAAAGTCTCCGCTAACTGGTTAGTGTGCTCTTGCAACCTGTTTGATAAATCAGTATCAAATTTCTATGATAAATCCTCACATGATCGATACGTATGTTTAAAAATGTTTCCAACGTTTTTTTTCCAATAGTAATTAATTGTTTAGTTAAAAAAAATAGCTACTGATATCTCTTAACTGATACCTCTTAAACATAACGGGGAAATTATCAATGATATTAGAAAGACAAGATACCGTATTCACTTTACGATCGCAAAAGCACTAAAACAAACATCACGTTGATATTTTTTGTCATTCAGCGTTTATATATCCGATGTTTATATGTCTCTCGTATCTCTCTACGATTTTTAATTTCTTTTATTTTTTTCATTTACGATACAGAAAAACATGTCTTCATCATTTTGTTGCGTTGACCCGTATACAGCCGACTCCGAGAGTCATAAAATCTGCAACGTTGTCGCCGACGTTTCATCCTTCTGCTATCCACTAAGTGCGTCAATTACTGATTGCTGTAAAAGAAAGCGCCGCTTGGACGCTGGACATGGGAGTAATTTTCTTTGTCCCTGATATTCTATGCGCGCGTTCATTGGACGTACGTGTCAACGTTCTCGCGTTCACCGCGGTAGCGTAGAAACTCATCCGAGTGACGGAAGTACTGAAGATTTGCAAGAGATGATGGACGCTCGTCGTTGGTCGTCGTCGTCGAGCAAATCGACGTCGCAATAAATCGACGATAAGCGCGTACAAAGGATACAGTGTGTTAATCGTTGTCGTACGCGATGATGATGCTTGGGCATTACAACACACGTTAGAAGGGGAAACATTTTCATGTACCATTATAGAATTCGCTCCGCCATCGTCGGAGTCATACGATAATAATAATCATTTGCTCGTATCTTCTTCTTGCGCGTTGACACTGAGTCCCGTTGTTCCCTCATCATCGTCGCCGCAGTTACACTTACATACACGCGAGTGAAGGCTTCACGACTCACAGCCGGCATGTACAGTGACACGGAACAAATATGTACTCGCGGCACTAGCGTCCGCGCTCCATCATCCGCCAACAATTTTAATAATATCGAGGTCCTCCCGCGTAGCTTTCGCGCGAGTAGCGAACCGCCTCGGGTTTATCATCGGGGTTATCCAAGAAGACAAAACTAACGGCTTGTCGTTGGTTCTATCTCTCTTTCTCCGCTCGGTCGATGCATCGGCGCAAGCCACTCTGGTGCCGATATGACACTCGTCGTCGGGTATCGAGAGGCGAAGTCTTACGCGTCCACCGTATGCCGTCGTGTCATCGTTTATCGTTTATGGCCAGCTAATTAGCGTTCTCGAGGTTTATTATAGCCCGTTAGAGTCCAGCAAAACGTCGTCGGCGTACATTTAAGTTTGCCGGGGCAAGGCCCGCGCGATGCGGAATCGCGAGGTTTTTATGAAAAAAAAAAAAAAAAAAAAAACACGTGATTTTCCATATAAGGCATAAATATGCCATGAAACGCCTGTACCTGCGGCCGCGTTATTAACTAACTAACCCGTGGAAATTAGTTTTAATAAATGATTCAACGAATCAATTGAACTTCTCTGCGTTGCGGCAAAGCGATGCTTTGGAAATGGTGAACTAACCTTAACTATAGAAGACGCTGTAAACTCATCGGGTTCATTAAAAAGAGATATTTTAAGCTCGTACAATCTTGGGGAATGCTTGACCGGAAATTTCTATCGCGAATTCTCCGTTAAAAAGAAATTCTTCGTCGGGTTAGACATCCATGAAAGATCATTAAAGGATATGGAATCTCCGGAGGAATTTCGCATTGAAGACGTCCATACGTCAACATTTTTACCTACCGATTGAAGTGGATCATCATTTATCGAAGTTACGATTTGTGGGGACTAAGATTGCCCAAAGGGAATTCCGTGTTCGGCTTATTGTACTTCATGATTGATCCTCTCGGAACGAATCACACTGGATCCGTGAATTAAACGCTGGAATGAGACGAGAATCATCGTCGTACCACTCGCGTCTCATCGCATCCTTCTGCCTATAATAGCATAAGTCTTCGTCTCGACCAACAGGGTAATTTCTTAACGACGGACAATGCGCCGGTGATTGTGCGCCCTGGAAGCCCGCGCTTGGTGCGACGAACACCGGATGACGGATACCCGACTTCACCTCGTGAAAGTCACAACAGTGTTTGTTAGAGGTGAGTTCAGACATCACAGAGGCTCTCTTCCTGCGTCTCTTCTCTTGTAGAAGCGGCAGCAGCAACTTCACTGATGGCACCTACGTCGTCGGTGTGGAGACGGTATTATATTTATGTGGTATGAAGAACCATGCAGTCGCTCAAGCTCTCCTCTCTTTCGTTTTCTTCAACAATCGCTCTTTCCAACCTCGGGTCCTTCTCGGGACTACTCGCCAGCGAAGGCACAATCCTCCATCAAGGTTTCATAAACTAATGTTGGCTCATCAAACGTTCGGACTAGGCGCGGTGGACGCGGCTCACGGTTTGAAAACAGCGCATTTGTTACACACCGGTTCCCGGTTGAGTGGATATGTATATACATATATATGTCGTTTCCATCTGTTTTTCCCCTCTCGCTGCCGCGGCCGTTCACAAACCCCTCACGGATTATTACGAAAAAGAAGGGTGATGGAATATTCGAAATGGGAATGAGGGTGTGGACGGAAAGGGAGTGCGAGACAAGGGCTCCAAAGGAAGAAAAAATAAAGAAAAGAGTTCGTAGAGGACGTGCCTGGCGGGATTGTATAGACGAGACTGGAGAAACAAAAGGAAAAGATCAACCTGGAAGAGCGATGCGAGGAGGATAAATCAAGACTAACCAGCCTCGAAGCCTTTAATTCGGACGCGTGGGACTGATCATGGCAGCGGCTGCGGCGCTTCCAAACCCATTCTCTACTCTCGAGACCCATTCTGTATGTTGTGTAGAAACATATCGTACATATAGTATACCGAAGTCCTCTTTCCTTCGGGGCTAACAATGAGGATCCATCAGGCTGCGACCGCGCAGTCTTTGATAATGAGGGATCGAGACCAATGCGGCCCAGGGGCGTCGTTCTCGAGAGTTGCGCTCGCGCCTCAAGGTTCTCCAAGTGGCATATATTCGAGGACCCCCATTCCCGTGTGTACCGATTACATGTCATTTCTCCAACTTTGTGATCTTTGACACAGTTTTCGTTTCGTCAAGAATACGTCCTCGCGGCACACGCACGTTGAACCAAATGGTATATAATGATGATTTACCGAGTTTATTATCGCTTTATTCATTGCCGTGACACCGATCTGACATGCAGCTCATCATGGAAATAACTAAGATTGCCACACTGTTATTGCGTCGCAACGTGGCCAATTAATGGTTTCAATGGTTTATCAAAGATCGATTTATAATCCAATTTTTCACCCCTGCTACGAGGTAGCAAGAGCCAATGAGGGTATCGTGAATAATTACACGTGTGAACTTATCGCTTCGGCTCGAGGCCATAGACCGATCGAGTTTAATCGTTAACCGGTACGGTCGAAACGTATATAATTACATTACCGGGTAATTAGCCAGTAACGAGAAGTTACGCGACAACAGCCCGCAGAGGAAACTCGGCAACAACCTATTATCCCCTCGGTATTCCTGATGTTGAAGCTGAGCGCGAAGAAGGGCATTTGGATGAACGAGCTTTGGCGATTTCTTCGAAGTCGTATCGAAGTCGTATCCGGTCGCGTTTCAACGGTGTACGATCCTCTTCGACCGGTAATTATAGGAAGTCGAGAGAAGAGGTACAAACGGGGTGGCGAGGCTGCTAAGTATTACTACTGTTGCTGCCGGTTGCTTCTGGTTGTTACTATATAGCGATTGGCTGCCGGACGCTCAATTAATTATTGAAATTCGACGCCGCCCGCGCGAGAGCCACTCTTTCTCTCGTCTCTTTCTCGCGTATCACGCGGTATATCAGACGAGAAAGCCGATCTCCGAAAGCCTCTGTGCGGTAGCCAAAGACGAGAGAGCGCTAAGTACCGGCGCGAGCGAACGCGCTCTCTCCGCGAGAGTGCGAGTGAGTATTATATAGTGGCGAGAGAAGCGCGCATGCACAGCCCGGTAGCAATTTATTCATTGCGCGCGCTAACTGGCCCCGGCATTGAAAACCCGCCACGGTAATCTGCATTCATTTGAATAAATAACCGATCAATAACCAATAATAAGTTGGGCAATCGGTGGTTTGTCATCTTAGCAAACCACCCGGTTGATAAACTGCCCTCGTCGCGGTACTTAGGTATGTGTATGCGTGTTATATATAACGCGAGGTAAAATCGTCGCCAGGTGCTCTGTGCGCTCTTCATATTTGCTGCAATTGGATCCGATAAAGCGAAATCGATTTTATCGTTCATCGAAAAAAAAAAAAAAGAAAACTCTCTAATTCCCATGAATGAAAAAATCGGACGAACGCCAATTACGATAATAAGCAAGAAGGCTTAATTGATCGAAAAAGCGTTCAAAAATGAACTTAAAAGCCGTTAGCTACAATTAAACAAATAACTATCACGAAATTCCACACATTAACGAATTATTTAACTCGCCAATGTGAACGAGCGAATGGCGAGAGAAAAAAAATTGAATCAACGTGCGAACATCTCGTCAATCCACAGTCTGATATTCAATCTCACTTGCAAATGTGTTTTCGAGGCTGAGCCATCAGACCAAGTCAGCAAGCAGCATTCGAGGAATGAGATGCGGGGAGAACATGGCGAGCGAGATAGTTGCACGTAGATAGAACGAGAAGAGTGTATTATTCGTCTGTGGACCTTATTCTACTCTCCTCGCTCACGGTCTCCGTGAAGCATGAGGTGGGCCTCCGAAAACCAATTTGTGACCGACGAGGCGATTGGTAATAAGCAACGGGGACTCAAATTGCTTGAGTTTTTCTGCGGTCGTTCATTGGGTGTTGTCGTCGAGAGTGCGAGCCCCGCTCGTCCAGCTCTCTTTCCATTTCTTGCTTTTTTTTTTTCCTTCTTATTTCGCCCGCGTCTTCTCCTCATTCTCGTTGTTCCCTCTCTTCCTCGATCTTCTTTCCCGTCATTGATGCTCACTCTCTCTCGCGAGGCTATCCCTCGTTTCCCCTCGTGGTAACAACTCTCCGAGAGTGAAAGACGAAAAAGGGTTGCCAAAAGACAAAAGAAGAAGTAGAACAAGAAAGAAGTATAAGAAGAGAACGAAGAAGTTGGCGAAGAAAGGATAGAGATAGGTGGCCACTCCGATCCGCGCGGCGATCCCATTAACTGAACCCCGTTCTTCTTCGGGGGCCCCCCGAGGCGCCTGCAACCCTGCTTGTCCATTCGGTCCCCATCTTACCGCGCCAACTTGCGGCCGTGTCTCCGCGCGTTGCTTAGATATATATACCTTTTGTCTCCTACCATTATTATTCGTCTGGCTAGGGATCTATATATCCACTATACCCAAGACTACTCTTACGAACTTCGATATAATAATGAACGGCGAGAGTATAATTGCAGGTTTTCTCGCCACTGTCAGCATTGGACCGAACAGATCAACTCCCCCCCTTCCCTCCCTTTCCCCTACACACAGTATTACTCTCGATGTAACGCTTGGATTATCCGTATAAAACGTCAGTATCGCGTTTCCCGCGTCGGATTGATCCAGAGAACATGAACGAT
The DNA here is from genome assembly GCA_934046635.1 of Buathra laborator. Lineage (NCBI taxonomy): Eukaryota > Metazoa > Arthropoda > Insecta > Hymenoptera > Ichneumonidae > Buathra > Buathra laborator. Next base: position 20,105,384 of record OW203892.1, read on the forward strand.
ACATTCGTCGATCCGTATAGCTTTTAGACTTTTCGAATCTTGGTGAGATTACAGCCGGTCGATTGCTCCTGCCGGGGGTTTCATGAGAGGCAGAAAGGAAGCAAAGGAGAGTCCGGGTGATTTGAAATGAGAGATAGAGATAAGTTGGAGCTCGCGAGTGGTACAAGGAACGAGGTGGAGAAAGAACGGACAAGAGGATGAGGAAGCAAAGACGGAGGGAATATAGGAGGCTGCTGGTACACCTTATATTATAAGCAGCCACCCGAACGTGTTGTAATCTTCTCGAGACAATGCGCCCCCACCGAGTGGAGTGGCGCGCGAGCCTCCGCGGACTTCATCACAGCATCGGCAGCATAAGCGAGTGTAAGCAGAGGGCAGACGCGGCAAGCCGGTCGAGCGCGAGGAAAAGAGAAAGACGGCGCGGAGATCCCTTGCAAAAAGACCGGAGGCCGATAATAGCCGCGACGTCTACGTCAATCCGCAGCCCGGGAGAGGCTTCATTATTTTTTATTCGCACACTCCCCCTTCGCATTCGTATGGGGTTGGTGAAACCTCTGATTCACTCATACTCCACAAAATTTCATGCGTATGCCCCGGCTATACCAAGAAATTCGTCGTTGATTCTGCGTGCATTCCTTTGCCACAGCGGTGTTTACGTTATCCGCGTTGTCGTGTCATCAGGTTCGTTAACGTCACCAATCACTTCGCGCTATTCATTAAAATAAGGGTCAATTTTTTGCGTCGCGCAATAACTTGTCCGCCAATGGTTGCGGAGACGTGAGAATTCGTGGTGTGTTCGTTGGACTAAATTTTTTTTTTACTCGACGTCAAGACGACGGCGACCAGAACACTGATGTGTAAATGTCGGACGCAAGTGCGTGGAGTCCAAAGGAGAACGAAAATATGAAGGAAAGGTAGCGGAGAATAGACGGCGGTCATCGTAAAGCGATAAAAGTCGGACGACAGTAGAGAAAAGAACGAAGAATACGAAAGAGAGGAGAGGTTTCGTGAAGCCGTGTGGAGGATTCACGAGTGTCTTCTTGGAAGCCTGAGGGCTAATTGGTCCGAGAGGGGTATATAGCATGGAAGAAAGACACACCGGATGGGAAAGGGAGACCCGGGATACTCACGCGGGACCATAAACTGTCGCCCGCGCGAGATCGGGGGAACTCGCGACCCCGAGACGCGGACCCCGCGGCATCGTGCGCCCGGTGAAGAAGAAGAAAGCAAAGCGGCCGGAGCTGCGGCAAGGAAGGAAAGGACGAGGACCACGCGAGCGTCTAGGCGTACCTCAGTTTTATAAGGGCGCCGAAGCATAGCTCGAGGCGCGAGACTCTATATTCCGAGATGTGAGGCGAGAGCAGAGCGCGGGGTACGAGTGCCGTGTACGAATTTACATTTAGAAAATATAATGAAGCAGCGTGAAGCGACCATTAGTCGTTCGGAGATGACAGACGGTTTCGGACCCCCGCAGGTCTTTCTTTCACGTTGGCTCGCGCGAGCGCACACGCATATGCATTTCCAGCTGCACGCATACTATATCGTCCCACTGTACGTTATGCGTCGGGACGACTTTTCGAATGAGTTCTCGAATGAGCGCGACTCGATGGAACAACATCGGTCGAGATGAAACAAAGCGTGCTGTTGGGGGCCGTAGACGTTGGACGAAGCGCGAAAGATTTTTTTTTTTTTTTACCATACAATCTCGATTGGATTTACTATGATCGAACATCAGAAAGGATTACCGCACTGACCTTGAACAGGACGTACGAGATCCTCTTCAGTCATTTGTACATTTCTTTTGTTATTTTTTTTTTCTTCACTATGTTCCTTCGCAAGTCGAAAGTCGCGAGACTATAGCGCTAATTCGATTTCTACTCATAAATCACGTACGAAGAAGTGAGAATGCTTCATCGTCGTCGTCGTCGTCGATGAAGGTTGAAGCCCGAACTACATCTCCGCGTGATTGTTTTTTTGGAGGTTAACATCTATTCGTCCACCTCGTTAAACTCTCCTTAACGAAATCTCTATTTCTCCATCGTATATACAACGCTCTTGCGGTGCGTTATATACGTGACATGAAAAATATGGCCCAGAGCAACGTATTGATGAAATAATACGAAAATGTTACGCTGCGCGCGCGTGTCCTCAATCCTTCGTGCGGGACTTCTCCATGGACGACGAAAATAACCGGGCTACGATGATTAGGTGGTTCGTATAATACCGATACGTATACTTTAGAACTTGCGCAATTCGAGAGCACCACGAGATTCGATGGTAAGAAAGGGGGAGAAAAAAAATGGAACGTGCAGCACGCACGAGTGAGTGACTGGCAGACTTAGTAGGCTCATCGTATCGGTATTCGACGTGATTTCTTGCGGTTTGTATCGCTCACTCTTCATTCTTTTAAGGATTCGCATTTTCTAAACTTTTCTCTCTCATTCATCTTCAACACGATTTACCTGCATCTTCGCAATTTCTTTGTTCCGTCTTGTGAACAGTTTTCGTTTGCTTGTTGCCGCAGTCAAGACGGGTGAAAAAAAGACAGAGCGACTCTACAAGGATAACAAAAAAAACATCGTTGCGCGTCCATCCATCTCGCACGGCAAAGAGGCGTGTCCTCTAATTATTATAATTATTCTGGGTGAGCGCAGGCAGGAGCAGGAGCAGTCGTGGAGCGCAGGACCATAATTAACGCAGCCAGCGTGCCGGAGCACACAGGACATCTTGACAGATCCGAATTTCTACGTAATGATAAAAAATAGTCGAACCAAAGGCGCTTCGTGAACGAGATCGAGAGACCGTAGTACAGGGCGACTCGACGATTATCTGTGGAAAGGTGCTCTGGTAAAAGTTCACGTGATTATCGTGGCACTAAACTCGTAAACTGTTCGCGGCCGCTTGGAACGGTGGGAAAAGGGATCAGAATTGCTGGAATTCGTCTCTATCGCATTCATCAACTCGTCCATTTGTATTCTCGCTCGTGAGAATCATTACGGTGACCCCATACAACAAAAAACAAAAAAGTTTTAACTCCGAAAGCACTCAAATGAGTTTGCCAGACCTATGCTTGTTTCATTCTTATCGCACTATTTTTATACTATTTGTTTTATCGGTGTGAAACATCAACATATTCGATGTTTACATGGTCCCATATCAGATTCAGTACAAACAAGCCACGCAAATATTTATTTTCAGTAAACTAGTACAGCGGCGAAGATAGGGATGTAAAAATAGGTCCGTTGTTTGGGGCTAAAGTTTTACGTAGGTAATTTCGGATGGTATATATATATGAACAAAGCAAGAGAAAACTGTTCTGTCGAAGATTCTTACTAGATATTCTTTTATTCTTTATTTATGGAAAAAATTAGACTTGATCTGCCAGTTGGACATTTTTCGATGTTTCTCGCTATGACATTCTGCTTCATCTGTCCAAACCGAATTTTCAGGGGCGATAATCGTCTCAGGGGGGTGAGGGCCGTATAATAGCCGTCGATCGGTAATTAAATCAGAGAGTTATTCCCGTCACGCGCCGCGCAATTATAATTAAGGATTTATTAGCGGGTCCGTTGCCAGCCCTCCGGCCGAAGACCACAGAAACGCCTTCCCGCCGCCTCCTCATCCTCTCCACCTCCTCCCACGGTGCGCCTAACAACTAACAGGGCCAAAACTGCTTAAAGACCGTCGAGCATCGCCGAGAGGGACCAGAGGGCACCCTCCGCCTCGTCCTCGCCATCAGCATCCTCCTCAGCTTCACTCTCAACCCAAGAATCATCACCATCGCATCAGCGAGCGACCGCGCGCGCGTTCTTACTCCCTTCTCTGCAGCCTCTAAGGCAGAAGCAAATTAAAAACTGTCCCAGTGGCCGTAAATAAAAACTTGGGCTGGCATTCCGCCCATCTCTACGCGAGCGCGTATACGCCTTTAAAAAAGGCCTCTAGACACGCAACTATACGTGATTTCTCTACCGGGTGAAGATTAGTCTACTCTACGATACACAAGATCATAACCCCTCGTGAAGCACCCCTTTAACGTTGCTGCAATTAAGGAACAAGAGTCCTGCCTTGTGATTTAACGATGCTATCTACGAAGTGGCAATTCATTCTTATTTGCACACGCCGATAGCATAATAGTTGTTACAATTATCGACATTTTTCAATGAATGAACATACAAAAAATCTACCGAAGCATTTATTTTTATTTCGTTGGCTGATAGATCAATTTTCTTTTCTGTAATTATTCCGTCATTCCATTCAAAGTCATTTATAATTTGGGGTCTCCTCGTCACGAACAGTCGGTCACCCGTTATATGAATCCGTAGTCTGGTCAACGCGGCGTTTTAGTAGAAGGATGAGATACTGGGTCCTGGCGCCGCAACGCGTTTCAAAATAATGACACCCGGGGCCTTCACGGCGAGGGCAGTAGAGTTACCTCGCTGTTCAACAGCCGCCGCTGCTCTTGCTCTCCCTCCATCACATCGTGGGGAACTTTTAATTACAAACTGATGACCGAGCCAAAGCCGAAAATATTGTCTTCCGCGGCGAGCCATACCGCTATAGAGGGTCCTCCGTGTCTATAGGGGACCGTGTGGGCCTTCGGTGTTCCTGGGACTCGAATGCATTAAAAGGAAGAGAAGAGAACAGCAGAAGGATCGATTTCGCGGGTGATGACCGGTCGACCCTCATCTTTTTCTTCTTCCATCTCTTTCTTTCATTCATTTTTTTCCAAACCTCCTTCAACGATGCGCCATCAGTACCAGTTTGAGCACAAGTTTTCGCTTCCTATTCTATAGTCGCACGCAACAAATTTACCTAACAGACTATCGGAACTGGATCGAGGCTGCACCTGCGTTGCAACATCGTTCAATCTAATCCAGCCAGCGCTCGGGTTATCCTAAACATACGGCAAACGATCTAGAAGGCCAGGCAACCAGAGCGATTAGCCCGATTTTCGATACGCCGCTTCAACCCGTTGATTAAATCGTTCGTAGATTGTTGTTGTTGCTAATACGTTGAATGATCCCGACGAACGCACGAGGCCTCCACGCGCCTTGATGATTTAGGCCCCCCGGCTGAACTTCCACACTCCCACATCAGTCTGTGCTCCTCTGTTCGCGATGATTTTCTGATACAGATATACTCTACAGACCGTTTAGGATATCATCGCAGCGAAACCGACCACAAGGTATACACAAAGGTATTCGAATAAGCTATAACGCGACCAGGGGGTCTTGATTTCAGAGACCGACTACCTCGGTTCTTCCTCCTCGAACAGCCAATTCCAACTTTTGCTGGAAAGCGAGAACGAGATCGAGGCAAACTGAACGAACAAGCTTGTGCTATAGGATAGGAGTTCGAGTCATGGCCGTTCTGTAACGTAACTTCTGATGCCATGGCAATCCGACTTCGAATCACCGTTGGCTGAATTATCGTGCGCTCGCGCGCGCGCTCGGGTTCTCGCTCCGTCCCCCCCCTGGTAAACTGCGTGCAGCCGTTCCCCGGATTGCGGCAATTACCCCGGAGAACACGGCCGCGCCACCGCGCCACCGGGGTAATTATCGAGAACGCGCGCGGAGAGGCCCGGGAAAAGACTTTGCTGCCACCACCGCGGAGAGAGTCTTGTTTAATCGGTGATCTGCTGCCGGTCGTGCGGCTGTTCTCGAACTCTCGAAGAATCATAGCGGCCAGCTTCGAATCTCCAGCTCGCGGCTCGAGACTGCCGCGACCACCGATTACGCCAGAACCCCCCCAAGGCCTGGCCCGGTGCGCGAAATCCCCCTTTCTTGCAATTCCGCTCCCGCTGGCAATAGAACAACACGATCGCGACGAGATCATCGACGCCGCGGACCTACCGGTTACCGCGGCTAAATCATGATTTTCACAATGTTATTTCGTACTATGCCGCGGCAATAATGCGAAATTTAACGTAGCACGAGCTCTCGATAAGTCGGACATTCGCGCCTTTTGGCCAACGTTGGCTTTGCTCCGCGCTCCGATGAAGTTTAGTCACGATCCCTGGCTATGATGAATTGGATACTTTGGTGTTAGATTCTCGATGGCGAAAGGTTGTTTCGTGACGAAAAAAAAAAAAAAAAACGAAAAAATGAAGTAGGCATTTGATACTCGGAGCGCATTCAGAGCACGAATAATGAGGGTTGGTTTTGATTGAAACATTATTTTATGCAGATTCTTGTACCGATGAAGCGATTGACGGTAGATTTATAATTAGGGTAAGGAAAGTAAGTGAGCTTTCATCAAGTGATGGACTTCAAATTTGGACTTCTACTCATATAGGGGAGAGTGGCGCAAAATGGGCCATAGAAAACAGAGGTAACAGAAAAAAAAAAAATTGAAGAAAAAAAATGAGTTAAAGAAAGAAAGAAATTACTATGAAATTTCAAATTTTGAAAAATGCCCCGACCCTGCCCTCGTTCCTGTTTTACCTCCCGATCTCATTCTGCTCCGCTCGCCCCTATTATCAATGATAGACACGCGCTGTGCGTTTATTAGTATCTAAGAGTCGTTTAAAGCGTGAATAAAATGTCAACAATGAAACACGAAAGAAAATAATCTTCATCCATTAAAATTTTTTTGCGTCGGTTGTTCACGACTGGAAAATAGCTTGTTTTCTGTATCCAACATCAGCGCAGACTTCTGACAAGGAGCAATTTTCTCTCTGACTATAATCGTATTAATCTTTCGTGAAGTATCATGGCCTCAGTGGGCAGGTAACATAGCATAGCTGGGATCAGTACAAGACACGGTAGAGAATAGATTTTTGAGGAGTCGCGGTATACATATTCCTCGGCGCGCAGCGCGTCGAGTATATTAGACTTCCCCATACGGGGAGCGTAGATAATCTTTAGCGTTGGTCAGAAGGAGAGGAGAGAATAGGGCCTCCGTAGCCCAGGCGTACAAAACAGTATAGTCCCGGCGAGACGTCGTATCACTCTATCGCCTCTATTATCCTTTGCACGAGTTACGTAGAGAGATACTTTTATCCCTTGGCGAAGGCGCGCTTGAGAGTGCAAGAGTGTGTCTTGAGTTGAAGGCAAAGAAGAATAAGAGTAAAGGCCGACTCACCCTCTTTTCCCCGTGTATATAGTTTGTGTTTTCCCCCCGCGTGTGTCTCGGGACGATAGTCGGGCGTATACGAGCCGCGGGTGGGCTCAACGTGTAATCTCCTTCGGTTCTCTCGCGACTGCTGCACGTATGCCCTAGAAGCATTAAAGTCTCGACGTCATCCCCGCGTGCACTGGCGTGCGCGCGGTCTTCTCGCTCCGCGAATGCGATCCTAGCTATATGAAGCACACAGAGAAAGCATTGGACGGGCTCTCGAAGACAACAAAGAGAGAAAAACGAGAAAAAAAAAAACGGTAGTGGAACGACGAGTAGAGAAATAAAACGAGAGACGTACGAAAGAAAAAGAGATCGACGCGGCTCTTGCCACACGAGGATGAGGAAGAAACGAAGGGTGCCCGGGTATAAAGGGTCGAAAACGAAGAAGTAGAGACGATGGGTAGGAGGGAAAAATCGAGAGAAGAGGAGTAGAGTAGTTGAGAGGAAGGGATGAGGAAGAAACGGTCGAGAGTGAAGAGAAGAAGAGGAGAAAAAAAAAAGAAGAAGAAGAGGCCGGGAGCTATGCGTGCTCCGCCCCGCCCACGCTTTCAGAGACCCAGGACTCAACTTGTCCACCTTCTTCGCGAGGTACAGCCAGAGGCAAGAGTAACGACCACCCTGATGCATGCGCTCTGCTCGCATCGCGTTTAGAACTATCTCGCGCCACTCTTATTTTCCCTTGTCAGGATCATGACTCGGAAGCTTTTCACCGATCCTGGATATAGATCAAGTATTCCACCGCAGCACCCAAAGTTTCTCTTTGAGATCAAATCTAAGAAGACGATTGCTCGCTACCGATGTACCTAAACTTCATTAACAAAATCCTCATAAATACGATACATTGAAGACGGTTAACTTGCTCATCGAATCAATCTCATTTACATATTTTCTTTCTTTGGCGAGAAATTTGTAACGTCACGAGTGTGTCTCGAGACTGAAGTCTTTGACTCGGTCAGGAAGCTGTGGGAGTCGAGAGCACGGATTCTTTGGCCTCTTCAAACTCGTATTCGACGATTCGGTATATATACTCACACGTTTAACATTCTCGAAGATACAGACTCCTTCTCGAGAGGTGGAGGAGGAAGCTTGATCGTCATCTTCACCGAGAGAATTCTGTGCCAAGAGCGTAGATATATTGTGAAGTTGCTTCTTTTGAGTCCGAGGGTACAACATATGTATACGCGGGTTTGAGTTCGGGGGCCGGAGGCGCCATCTCCTCGAACTCTTACAATCCAGGTATATCTCTTCTGTATGGCTCTACGGACACCGAGAGAGGATCGAAGGAGAGTGAGAGAGCGGCTCGCACAGGCCTCTTGTGTATAAGTCTCTTCGGCGTGTCCCTCTTCGGTGGGTCCGGCACACGCATTACCATAGTGAGGCCCGCAAGGGGCATGCAGTCGCCGGTCAGCAAGTCGATCTGGTGGCCGGTGTGCGCGCAACGGCGACCGGCGTGTCCTGCAATGTTCGAGACAAGTCTTCTCCGCGAGTCTTCGGGGGATGAGAGAACGAGAGAGCGAGAGAGAACCACGGAATAATATTCCCGTGACGCAAAAAAAAAAGGGCTCGCACACTCGCATTATGCATGGGCCGGACACAACCGGGCAGGCAACACTGCCGCAATGGTGAGTTAACATTAACCGCGTGGCGATCTTCTTGGTCGCGGGAGCCGCGGGGGTGATGTCGGATATACACCGGTCTTATGCGAGACAGACGATGGTACCGCGGTGTTGAGTAAACGCGCAGGAGTGCAGGATTGGTATTAGTCCTCTCATAATTTTTGGCAAATACTGCCGATCCACGGTAAACATTCACTTCGCAAAACGTCGTCCCTCACTGTACTTCATTATCTGTCGATTCGGTCGAATCATCGAATGATCACTTACAGAATCAATTTCAATAAAATATTTGTTATGATAATTGTATGGAAAAAGGATTACACACGAGAATGGTTCGAAAATTTCTGTATGGAATCGATCGTACGCTCTATTGGTATAAATTCATTCACGCTTGACGCACTAAACGGCGAGCAACCGCGCGAGGGGAACTCTCTAATAGAAAGAACGCCTTTTGTTTCTTTCGATCTCGTTCACGCTTGCTGGCAAATGAGCTGTTCTCTATTACGGTTGCCCTGCGAGAGTCAAGCGAGGAAACTCGAGGAGGGGAAGCGAGAGACGGCGCCATCGAGTGCGAGAAGCAGGTGAATAACGAGTTGGGGAGAGACCATGGATTATTAGTTCTTTGTGTCAGAAATTATCCCCTCTGCAGGCTCCCGAACAATCAACTGCGAATGTCACGGTTATACTCACCGAGCAACAGACGAATCAGTATTATTATTTTTGCGCCTTACCTCAATTATTCTATTACTCTACGCCCTATTACATTCTATTACGCGCTTTACACCGACCATACTATACAGACAGGACACTTATATCGTCAAGATTGCGGCCGTTAGAATTATAAGTAGAAGGTTTTGTCTTTTATTATACGCTCCGAAAGCCGGCATAATTCGTAGCCCTCCGCACTCGCAACGAGTTATTACACGTGTGTACATCATGTGAAAATCAATCAAAGACACGCTGTGCTTATCTCCGCCGGAGACCGGTTCAACGTCGTGCAGACGTGGTGTGCTCGCGTCATTTTTAAAATCGATCGAGAACCGAGTCAAAGAAAAACATCAAAGACGCGACGGGCTGTGATCTCGCGAGGATCTCACGGGGGACGGAAATATGTATGAGATTTGATTAATAGCTCGTTGGCTCGGGCGTTGATCGCGACGTGGTAGACTCACACGATTCCACTACGCTCGAGGATACGAAAATCGAAGGGAATGTTATACGCTCAATGCTCACTATTACGGATAGAGAGAGGATAATATCGCGCTTTGCTGTGTAAGCACGTTCGTCCCTTTACGAAAGACTCTTGTGGTGTTAGAGTTACTTCGACGTATAGACAACCTGCCTATAAAACAATTTATTCGGCGCCTCGACGGGAGGTGTATTGTCTCTGTCCGTGGCAAAGCCATGCCGACATGTATCGCTGCGGGAGGAGATCCCACCTCGCGGGTTTTCCCATCTCACTCATTCACATGAGCTTAACAATCTCGGCTTCGCTATAGAATATATACATATCCTTTCTCATGCTCGTTCCAGCGAGAACGAACAACCCGAGAGACCCCTTCGAGACGTATGCGTATCACCTTTCGGAATTCGTGTCGGGCACGCCGCGGGAGACGCCATTACTCGTAGCCTCGATAATTACCGGGCCCGCGGAGTTCACGATCGCCGATGCTTGTCCTTTTATCGTGTATCCATATACGATCCTGTCTCCGACAATTTTTACCTGCTTGTTTTTCTTCAAATAAATGTTTCCTTTAGCGAGAAACGATTTTCATAAATGATCATTTAAAACATGCAAAAAAATTGAGTTTTAAAAAAAAAATATTTTTTTCCTTAGGTAAATGTTTCTATATTCGCCAATACCGATGGCTTTGCTTCACTATTCGCAAAAAAAAAAAATGAAATTAATAAATTAACAAAATAGAAAATAAGAAACTAAAAATGGTAATTAGACTGCGAGACTGGAAAATTCAATTCACAATTAATTTGATTATTGATACATTTTTTTTTTTGAGTGAAAAATTGGATAGACATACTTTTACGTGCCATTTTTTCGATGGTCCAGAAAACACTGATTATAAACATCCGCATAGATGTTATATCTTAAGGAATTCTCTCGGTACGTGAAACATTACAATTCTTTACCTAGGAAACTCCTTTGACTCTTCTCTCTCTTGATACACGGGTCAAGCGAATGACCCGAGTCTGGGGACTCCTTTCTCGCTCATCATCTACACTCTTACTTTATACCCGAGAAGTGGGTATATCCCGTGGGTAGTCTTGGGCAGTATATCGTATAGTTATTCTATGGAGCCGAGTGGACGTAGCAACGGCAGCGGAGTCACTGGATTCGTCTTTTGGTAGCCGTCACGAGGCATAATCCCTTCGGGGTCCGGCGCTGCTGCTGGTGCTGCTGCATCGTAGCCTTAACCGCGCCGAGAGGATCCTCGAGGATCCTCTTCTAAACGCCGTGTATATAACAGACAACGACCGAGAGACATCGTGTTTACGTTTGTCTCTCCTCTCTCGCGGGCCTCCGGGATCTCACTCGGAGGCTTCTCGCTATGTTCGCTCGCGCCTCCGAGTGATCCCGCAGCACAAAGAGGGTTCTATAGTCTGGACGGACGGCCGCTTGCACGAAGCAAGCTGGAATTATGTTCCTCCCTCGTCAGCTTGGCATGCCTGTCGCTGCTTCTGCGAGATCCGACGAGACCCAAGACAAGGCGACAAAACATTACAAAGCATGCCTTGTTGATAACCGAACTTGCGTGACCTCCGGCGCAGTGGTGGATTCATCATCGTCGTCGTCGGTCGTCGGTCGTCGGATTATCATCTCACTCGCGTCCAGCATCCGGTCATCCAACGGTCTTGCACGTCTTGCAGTTATTAATGAACAGAAAAAAAACACCAGAATCTTCGATTCAACATGCTAAAAAGTTGCCGACAAGTTGGTGAATTTCTTTTTCGCCGTTTAATGTTGGGTGGATGAAACACAAAGGAGTTGCACGAGGTGCACATAAGGAGGAATGTTATTCCTGGATGGCGATCGTCACTTCGGTTTGTTTATACTGGGTGGGACAGAAATACAAGAGTGTCGCGTCGGCGGGCGCGCAAGGCACCCGCGAGACGCGAACCATATGCCGCGGAAAACCATGCCGGTGGCTACGAGACGCACGTCGGGAGTCGCTATTTTCGAACTCTCGCTGCGAGAGAGAGTGAGCTTTGGAGAGCCGCAACGGCCGGCTATGAACGACAGAGAACTCGACCAAGCGGATCCGCGAGACCGCATGGTGACAAAGTCAACGGGGTGTATATAACACGTCAAGTTGCGTTTTCTCGGAAGCCGCGACAGCGCGACGATATTACATCGGCGGAATGCGTCCGGCAAAGAACAAGCGCGTTTGACGCGACTGTCAACATATGCAGGGAGACGAAAATGTCCATTGAAATTTATTGTCGCGCCGCTTAAAAGCCTCGTCTTGTGTCGCTCGTCGCTGAAACTCATCTTGTCACAAGTCACTAGTTGTCACTCGAAATATTAATGGATGCAAAAAAAAAGAATCACAAATAGTCGAGTCACTTAACAGACTCGGTGACATAGTTATAATTATAACTTAAAAATAAAGCTTTTAATTTGGCGTATGAAATTTAAAATCATTTATAAAAAAAAGTTGTTTGACGTTAAATTTAACCAGCGAAAAAAGTATACGCTGAAATATTTTTTTTCCTATGAATAATGATATTGATGGAGAAAATTATAAAATTACTCGGAGTTTATTTTGCTGAGTAGTTTTCTTAAAATATAATAATCACGAAAAAGACTATTTTTTTCATTAGTTACTTCGTCAAACAAACTCGAGAAACGTCGTCAAAATTTTGCATTCGCGAGATGGACCTCGTTTGACTCGCGCGACGAGAATAGAACTTTTCACGTCAATAGTCTGCACCAAAAGTTCGATGTCCGAGCGGTTTCGATATTTTCGCACAGCGGGGTTCAACGACGTTTCATCCCGTATGAACATGAAACCAATTCGTTCAAACCGTTCGTTCAACCAATATTTTGCAAGAATGTAACGAATGAATGCACTTGCACTGATATCACGTTGCGAAAAGTGAACAGCATTAAAACAAGAATCGTCGAATTGCAGAGTGAAAGAACATTTATACGAATATCTTGTGATTGGTAGTTGCGTTTTGTCGATCTCGACAATTTCACTCTCGATTCATTGAGTGTAATCCGTGGCGATTCCGCGTTTACCAAGTTCCATGTATTCCGCTTATATTTTTCGCCCGATGATCATCGAAAGAATCAGAGGTGGAGATGAAGTCGAAGCACAAGGCGAAGAAGAAGAAAAAGACGAAGGAATCCTTCGCGACTGATACTCTTTCTCTTCGTACTTTACCAAGAACATTCGGCTCCGTGGAATCCGCAGTCTCTGTAACCGATCGTTACCCAAAGTGTCGCCTGGCGGGCTTGCGTGCAGGAATGCGCGACAGAGCGAGAACACATAAAGAGCGAAGGAGATAAAAGACATCAGTGGGGTATAACCTGGTATTATCCTTGGCTGTGTCACCCGAGGAGGGTAATTTCGTCGAAAGTCCGCCTGGACGACGACATCGACGATGCCTTTGCTCATCTCTCTTTCAAAAGGATAATAACAAAGGGAAACAATCATAAAAAAAAAAACGACATCAACATTGGTAGAAAAAATAATTGAATACACGACGAATGTGTTATCATTTATATACGGCAATGCGACAGGGGGGATAAGTCTTTCGCACTTTTTGTGCACTTTGCGGTTGGCTGCGGCGCAAAGTCCCACCGGAGGACTGTCATTTTCTTGTTTTACCTTTTCCTTTCATCTCGAGGGCGTAACTCGGGGATGAAGCGATCTTCGCTCCGTGGAATCTTATGGTGACATAGGGATGGCACCTGTGTTTGATATAGAGGATTCAATATCGACACCTTTAGTCACACAACGCTATGGGACACATTGTCATTCTGCGTGACGCACGTAGCGGTCATTGCGGTTTTTTTGCAACTGGCAGCCCTGGCACTCTCCACGCCTACTCGTATTTATCGATAAGTTGCGGCGCAATTGCGAAATTTCTTTCTTTATTCTCGATAAAATGAATTGGTAGGTAGAACGTTCTAGCATCCGCTGTTATGTGTACAGAAAGCCACAAAGGGAACAACAACGAGGTTCGCTTTCATTCGATTGACCTCATCCGGGTGGTGACTTCCTTTGACAGTGAGCTTATGTAAACTTGTTTCTTCGATGCTTGCGGCCTTCTTAATGATAACGCACGGATGGACTGTGCGTGCTTAACATATCCTGCCACATATGACGTCCTTTCAATGATCTCTGCCACTTCTGTCGCTCGTTCTTTCATTTGGCCCACAAGGAGGTTCACAACTATTGTTGGCTATTTGCATACAAAAATTATGTGTGTTTTGTACGACATACTGTACGCGGTTTAAGGGGACAGCAATTGTGCGATTTGGGAAACAGCGACGCACGTACCTGTCGCCACACGAGCGATGAACGCGACTAAAAAAAATCCGCGCACATTGTATAAATGACATTCCAGGGTAATCGTTATTGGAAACGTTGTTCAATGTCGGTAGAGTACAGACAAAAATTGTTGACCATTGTCGAGATTTTTTATACATGGAAACAATGGTAAAAAAAATATAAGTCACCACGACGGACTACTTTAATTGTATTCCTCTCGTGAGTTTCGCTGCAGAGTTACTTCTTCCGCATTTTACGATTCACGGTAGGCGCCCCGCGAAGTGCGAGAAGCCATGTGCAATCCGCAGCCGATAGTGGCATACGTACAACAAACGAACCTTGTCGAAACGATGAAAAATAAAGTAGAAATAATATTTGAAAAAAAAAAGTGATATATCCATTCTAAAAAAAATTCTTCGTGGCCATTGTGCACTCTACATTATTGATAGCATAACCTTGTGTTCCAAAGTTCATCGTTTGTTCACTTTGTCTCGGTCATCAACGACGGCCCGGTACAACACACAAGGATAGAAGCCGAAAAAAAAAAAAAAAAAAAAAAATTCCAATCGATACAAATTGGGTAGTCGATGACGTTGCGGCTATTCTTTCGGCTTGGACTTTTGGCCCGAGAGGATAATGACAAGTAGAAGTGAGGAAGCGTCTCTTCGGGACATAGAATGGAAGGACGTTCATAGCTCTTGTCTGCTGCCTTTGGGGCTGGCGTCGGTTTCGCTGATTTTCGATATACACAAGCAAAGTATATACAGTGCTAGTGTTTCAAGCATAACGCACAGTCGAGCTTTGCGAGTTGGGGGCGAAGCAAAGAGGGATCGTTAGGGGAATCTGCGGTCGCGGGAAACAATCGACGTCGTTCCGGGAGTGTCCGCATGCCACGGCGCGATGATGTTGGTGTAGCCGGGTATAAATGACCTCCTGAAAGCTCCGCGCCTGCTGGGTACCTACCGTTTAGCCACGTAATTTCGTTGCAAGGGCCCGCAACGAAGCGCGGGCGCGAAGCAAAAGCGAGCTGGGCGTGGCACGGTCACACCTTTGGTTTGCGAGAGGCGCGATTTTCTTCATCGTCTCTTTCTCTGGATGGACAACGGCTCTGAGTCGAGTCGAAACAGCGACCCCGACGACTCTGAACAAACGAACCCCGATCGGCATTCCCGACGAGCTTTGTTTTTGCTGGAAAAATGACTTGTCATTGAACGCCTCTAGAACCATCACAAATGAAATTTCGGAAGAAAAGCAATGCCTCATAGAAAAAAAAAAAAAAAAAAAAAACAAAACATCCCATCTGAAAATCAACGGTGATTCGATTGACCCGTTCACTTCCATAATCCTCGGAATAATTGTTCCTAGTAGCATTATTTCTCGAACAAGACCAATAGTTTACACGAAAAATTCGTCCATTTTGGCTAAACGATTGCGTGTCGGTCTCCGAGGTCTCCGGAGCAGCCCTGCGTCAGGTAAAGCGACGCCGCTCGTTCGATCCCAACGTTCGCTACGCTCGGTTCGGGGTCCAAGTTATTATTAGCGGGTCACCATTGTCCTGCTGTCAACAATTAGTTTAGATGATGCTTCAAAATTTTTCCCCCCCACCCAACAATGTACAATGCCACCTGAAGGAAAAATAACGTGTAGACACAGAGGTGATGCTACGATTTTCCGGACGACGAGGGGAAACGCATTTCAAGCTTTTCCACAAACCCCCAAACGCATCGAAACCAAAAGCAACGTAGGTTCTTGATGTATTCCATGTGTGTCTAACGTCATCGAGATTCCTAATTCGTCACGGTAGAACGATATTACTGAATCAGTAACGTTACAAATCGTTGTGTACTCTTCAGCTTCCGGAAACTATTGCAAATCTTGAGAACATCTCTCGAATGGTCTAATTTTTTTGTCGGTGCAACATTCAAGCCCTACCGTCGAGAACGCAATTCTTTTTTTCTCCCCGTGATTGCCGTAGTTGTGGAAGATCCTTCAAAAGAAATCACAATTTTTGTCTAACCCTCGGGGATAAGGAGGGAGACCGTTGCAAAGCCTTCCTCGATGGAACCACAGGCGGCAAATGGGTCGCGACTTCAAACGACAAAAGACACAGGAACAAGAGTTAGACAAGGGTACCAAGTAGCAGCAGTTGAGTAAAAGCAGCGAGAAGAAAACGAGAGAGGATACGCTTCTGCCGGTTGGTTTCGCCGTCTAGTAGTAGCAAGGATGATACAAAATATTAATATCTCGCGTCCCTCATAACTCACGGACGGCTGGTCGCGTTACGCACGCTCCACGAAACCGGCGCGGCCTCTTCCTCCTCGACATCCCGAGGGAAAACCTCGGTGGAGCACTGCGCGGGGGGATAAGCAGGATACGAGTGTCTTTGTGTACTACGCTGAGGAGCAGCCACACTCTAGGCATCAGACAGAGTTTCTAGCTTACGCTCTCCAAGGTTCTGGCGAGAAGAGAGATGGCAAACATACTTCGTACGGGAAGAAGAACGGCAGCGGCCCATTGTGTCCCGTCGAATTACAAGGGATAGACAGAGCATGTGTTTAGACGCAGCTGAATGCACATTTATGGCGCGGACCTGACCCCCTCGAACGTTCTTCTTGCTTCGGTTCTTCCGAGGGACCTCCATTATGCTGACATAACTCGTCAAAAATATTGTGATTGGTGGGCATAGAATATGACGTTACCTGAAGGACCTTCTATATTTCGTCATCTCACTCAATTTTTAGGCTGTTTAGAATCCGATTCGGAGGATGAAGAATAAAGGTAGAAGAGCCGAAAGAGAGAATAGGCAAGGAATCCGGTAAATCTCGGCGGGAGCTCCCCGTTGCACGAATAATGGGATCTGTATACGCATGCGAAAGAAACGAAAGGAAACGATACGTTTGCCAAACGAACTGTGCGTTATGCCGATAATCGAGAATATTCCTTGAGGACTTTCAGAGTTTCACAAAACATATTTTTTCTTCTTTAAAACTACCGATGGATGCAACTCGATATTATTTCTTTGACAGATAGGACAAGATGATGTCCTGCAGTCCTTGTGTTCCCGGAATGCTTTTTTGGTCCTCACAACTTGATAGTTTTTTTAGGCTGTTCTCTCGGAAGGATTTTATTTTCTTGTAAAAGCGATATGAGACATTTGACGTGATGAAAAGTGTTCCAATTCTATTAGAGGGTAATTTTGAATGTGAAGAATGTCGCGACAACATATGTCGCACTTTTAAAAACCCGAATGTAATGCAAAGAGCATTTCGCACACTATTTTAGAAATTCAGAAACCATTGTTCGCGAAATACATCACTCAACGATATTCTTTGCAGACTACAATAAGACTTCATTTTATGAAAAAAAAAAATTGGTATCTTATATTCTTTGTGAAACGTCAAATGTAATTTTCCGTAGTGAGGGATATTGCCGACACATCGATTATCGCCCGAGACCTTCGCGTACGCGCCAAGGAGACAAAAAAGACGTCAGTAACGACAACGACGAAAAAAAAAAGAAACAACTGGCAGGTCTGCAAACTCATGAATTACGTCGTTGTCTCCTACGAGTTCTGACTGTAGTCAAGGCATCGGGGTCGAAGGTCTCTCAGGCTTAATTGCCTTCCATCTCGCTACCCGCAGTCCCCCGCGCGTACTCTTTACGCGTAATTGGCCAATCGTCTCGATTGGTACGAGTTATTTTGGCCTGCGCGGTCCATCGTACGCGCGTTGGACCCCAGAAGGTGTGCGCGAGTATATAATCCAAGGACCGGTCACTCGTTTTTTTCACTCGACTATCCCCTCTCTCCTCCTCTCATCGCAGAAAGAAGAGCCACAAGAGGAAAAGAGATTAAAAAACAAAGAACGCCAACGGAATCATCAAATTCCGCCCAGGGAGTCATTAAATCGCAATTTTAAATCGCATCTCTCCCACGTACCCCCAGCAGCATCCAGTATCCCCGCGTTCGCAATATTCTCTCTTCCCATACTGTAGGTCCTCAATACTTTTTTAAATTTCATTCGCTTGAATAAAGAAAAAAAAGTTTCGACGAGGAATCTTCAGCTTACTCCTCACATCCTCACAGCTCAAACTTGTCTTCTCTATCGTTAAATTTCTCGACGCTGATCCGTTGCATTAACGAAAGTCCGGAGACTGTAATTCTCGTGCTGTAAACTGCTCTTTGATACGATCGAATTGTTCGTAACAGGGCATCAACCTTTGTAACTCCTGCACATACGTTAACTGTGCACACTGCTGACCGCGAAATTCGCCACCGATACAGCGAGGCAAACCAAAGCGTTCCATGAGCTTCGGCAAGAGGCATGCCGCGCGCTCGCTAGGGTTCTGTTACATCTCGTCAGATTCGCGGATCAACAGACGTAAGACTTGGCAGAAGGGCGCCAGCGCGTCTGTACAGTGTATAGTTCGAGGTTGGAGATCGAGGCAACCCTTGGCAGATGCGCCTCACAGAGAGTCGAGTCGAGAGGGCCGCCGCTTTGGTCCAGACCGCGAGAGTCAAACTCCTGCAGAGTATGTAACGACCCAGAGCTACTGTGCGCGGTGCGAGGATAGTATACGCTCGGAGTAACGCCGAGGTATAGAGAGACGCGAACAGAGAGAAGGATAAGCGAAGCTACTGCTGCTGATGCTGTGCTTCGTTGAGAAGTCTCTGACGCTTTGGCTCGCCATCCCCGTTCTATCCAAGCTCCGTCCTCAGCTTCGGGGGTTGCCGCCGCGATGATGTTGCAAATTTAATCATCTGCATACTTGGCGATTACACGGACCACCGATCACAGAGGTCCTCTCGCTCCGTGGTACCCACGACCCTCCGGCGTTAAACCGTCCGAACTCTACACTGAACCGAGAGCACACTGTTCCGTACACCCCCCCCCCCCCCCCCCCCCCCCCAATGCTTCAACTGTGCTATTTCTGCTCCGTGTATTATCGAGTCGTAATTGTTGCCACGGAATGGCCGAGTGTCCTAATCGTCCTCCGGCATTCGGCACAAAACTCGCTTTATGTCTCCGACGCATTGTATGAATCTAATCGCTCTAATTGATTTCCCCGGGGCAAATTATACATAATTTAATAATTGTACATTGAACATATATTGAATATTACCACATGGAATGAATTTATATTGAATATCACACGTATGATATATGATATATATTTTCGTCGATGAAAATTAGATTACGCAAGTAGTTTAGAATATATTTCTCGAAATATGTCACCAAATATATAACAAATTATATGATAGATGTATTTTTTATATAAAAACGCTTGAAGCGCTTCTATTTTTGGTGAAAAAGTTTTCGTTACAGTAGTTCTATAGATACACAGACGAAACATTGTTAAGGATCGTAGACAATATTTCTCAGCTTTATACAATTTCGTTATTTTTAACACATCGATGTTTTTACTGAGATTAGGGATATGTCCATTCGAACAGCGTGAGAGACGAGAAATAACGAGTTTATTCGTCCGTGCATCCACCCGACAAGCTTTTATTTCCATTAACCGAAATGAAAACTTAACGAGATTTGGTACGAACGCTACTGAAAAGTATTTTCTCCCGACGAATGTGAATGCCATACGTGTATCTCATGCTTGCCTTCTATCTCTTTTCGCTCGTGTCATCTCCGTACGAGTTCCCCAAGGACTCGGCGGGCTTCAAAGAGTGACACGTGGCCCGAGCGCCTCGCCCCATTTGACATTGGATACATTTCGATAGAATAACACAACCCCGTCTACGGTCATAGCGGTGCTTGGGGTACCAGGCCCGCGGGCGTGTTGTACAAGCTCTACAGTGTGCAATCGCACGTTCCGTAATCTGTACCCTGAGCTGATTTTGCGTCTCGTTCTCGCCAACCGGCTCCCGAGATCCGCTCTCCGACCCGATCTCTGATCACAATCAACAGAGGCATTCCCGGGTAATTGGTTTTTACGTAATGTTAAGCATCGAATCGTTCGCTGCCGGACGTATTTGCCTTTCCGTTTGTGGCCTTGTGCTTCCCAGCTTCTGTCGATATGTTCGAAGGCTTTTGGTGAGGGGGTCAGGGAGTGGAGGCTTCAAAGCTACGAGAACGGAAATTAATTGAAGGCACACTAGCTTCGGGCTGCTTCCAGACGCGCGGACCCATTCAAGAGTTTTCTTTTAACAATCATCCGTATTGGCATTCCACGCATTGTAAAGATTCGCGCCACAGCTAATGACTCCAAGTTTCAGGCAAAATCAGTTGAAAAAACACGACGATTTTTTTTTATATGATTATTAAAGTATTTGAGTCGCCGGAAGATCGTTGATTTGCCCCTTCGAGATGTTAAATCTCCGAATTTCCGGAGTACACGGGAAGGTAGTAAAAGTGCCTCGATAAAATTCTATTGTGTCGTCGGGAGCCGAAGCGTTTAAGCTTCCTATCTTTTTTCCCCGGCTTTGTCCCTCACTCCTCTCCATTTTGCCCTTCACTTGCTATCACGCTTTTCTCGTTTTCTTTTTTTATTCGCCGAAGCTCCCGTTGCCTTCAGAATCGTTCAAACTTCCGTCTTTCTTCAGCTCCCGTTCTCGGCTTTCGAAGAGCACCGCTTGTTGTCACGAGCTCTCCTTTATTAGCCTCGCGCGCTTCCAACCCTCGGTGCGACTTCTTTCTCGTCCACCCCCGGCGAAGAGAGAAAAAAAAACCGAGGGTGACTCTTTTATTTCCTCGACTTGACATCACCGCGACCTTTTTTTCTCTTTTCTCCCTCTTCCCCTCGTCTTCGTGTGGTCCACTTGTTGCTGCTATGACTCCACCGGAGGACTCTTCCCGATTCCCTCTACAGAAAAGCACACCCTTGTTTTCTTTTCTCCCTGCCGCACGCACCGGGCAAACCTACGCAGTACAAAGAACGTCAAGCTTCCTGGTGGGGAATAAACGAGACGCAATGTGTTTGACATTTTTTTCACCCTGCCACCCTCATCAAGTGACACGGATATCCATGGAGAGTCGACACTTTATTTAACCAAGTTTTTCTACACCTTGTATACATAAACCACTCGAACGACGTCGTAAATCATTCGTCGGGTTGAGCACCATTTATCATACGGACATGCAGTGATTGACAGAACATAGGTTGCTATAATAATTAATCAACGCAAGATAATTTTTTCTCTTTCGTTCCGAATGAATCGTGGACGAGGCTGTCGAATGATAGGGATAAATACCGCATTGGTATGAAGGAGGAGTGGACGAATTGTGCTGACGAGAGTAGAGTCATGAACCCCCGCGGTGGTTGATACAGCCGAAACAACGAGACTCGCGAAATATGCGAACGGTAGTCACGTCCGTCTGTACCTTCTCATACCTCTCTACCAGCTTCTGCCGCACATTTCTCCGTCATCAGCGTGTCTCTCATTTCTCTTTCGACTGCCACAAATACGAGAAGCGCCACGAATTCGTGATTCGATCCCTGAGCGATTCCGAAGAATTCGCGGATCGAACCAGCGGACGTTTTGGGTTTTCGATGCTTCTCGATGTTGGGGACGATTGTTATAGCGAGAATTGTTGTGGAAGAACGGTCAGCAACTCTGGTTAGCCAGTGAAGACTTCGCGGAATGATAATAATCGTTCGCGGGATCTCTATTATCTGTGTTCTGATTTGGAACTGTATAGTGGTTGTAAACGGCAAAGACAGCGATGGTCTGATGCTGCTATGTTTCTCAAAGTTCCTCATCCACAGAGACCCGAAACTTGCGTAGGCTACCAGCAGTTTCAGATGGGCCCAGCAAAGATTTCGAGACCCGGCTAGTCCTTTCTTCTTCTTCTTCTTCATCCTCTTTTCGTCTCTCGCTACTGCGTGCTCTTGCGTACATCAAAACCGCAAACCACAGACCGATATAATGAGATTTAAATTACTGTGGGACTGTGACAAGGTGTCCGGCTCTCTTTGGCTTCGCGTTCATTATTACAGCGAATGGCTATGCTAAAATCTTCGGTCTTGCCTTCAACTCTTCATCCTTTCTTCTGATGGAAATCCAATTCGAATCAACGGTTACGAAATTGAGGCAATGAGAATAAAATAACAATGAAGCGAAGTATATATTTCGTATACTTTGTTTTATAATTCAAGGGGTGGAAAGGAAAAAGAAAGGTTGCGAAGGTTAGCTTCGATGATGGAGTTGCATCAAAAGACAATTTGTCACGAGGGACCGAGGATCGCTGCGGTCGGTCTGTGAAGAAAGCGGCCAGTCGGAGCCTTGGTATGCGGATAGGTGCTGTATAAAATACCGGCATGACACGGTTAGTCGCGTGGAGAAGAAGAAGAAGAAGAAGAATCATAGCAACCCGCAGCGTTTATATCCCATCAGGACGAGATATCCCAGCGAGCAAGACGTTTTTCCGGCTTCCATCTTTTTTTTGTCAATCAATTAAGGTCGCGCCTTAGGCCGAGGGGGCAATTTAGAACGCATCAGCTTCGCCGCGTACCGTGAACGGCGTGACATTCCACGCGTGACTGTCGCGTTCCTCAGCGTTCCTCAGCATCGTCTTGAATGTCCGAGAGCTTCTTCGGACTGCACCCCGAATCGAATAACCGAGAGTCCAATGACGCGGGCATTTGATTCATTTGACAAATAGAAGGAGCCTAATATATAGGTTTGTCGGTCTTCTCGTTTCAGACCTCAACAAAATGGGATACAATTAGCTAAAAATGTGTTCAGTAATTGCGTTCCAAAATTTATTTCTCAGTTTTAAATAATAATTTCGATTGCACCCGTAACTTTTATATAAAATAACAATTGTACAAGTACTTATTACTGGATAAAACGCTCCACAAAAAGTGTTAAAATAGGACAATTTTAATATTTAAAAAAATAGTTTCAGGCAAATCCGTTATAAGACAGATAAGTGTTCATATTCACTATAATTTACCAAAAAGCAATGACATCATTTTGTGTTCGAAGCCTTATAAATCGTCTGATCTCGCGAAGCGTCGAAAATATTCTTGCGAACCCGGTCATTACCGAAATCTGTATTTAATGCCGAGCACGAGATGCTTTAATCCCAGAATTATCAGATTATCTCATTTCTCGCTTGGGAACGGTATAACTTCATGAAGAATTTCAGTCTTTCGCGTCCCAATGAACCCGAAGAAGGTGTTCGTCGAACGATTCTCGTGGCGTTCAACGAAGATCCGATCTACAATTCCCTTTCTCAAAGTGCGAGAGAGCATCTCGGCTATACGCGATGGTGAAGGGAGTTCGTATCGAGGGTAGAAAGATGACGAGCAGAGGGAATTTTGGTTCGGTAGTGTACGCGAGCGAGCGATGGCGAAATGCAAGAGACGAAGACGTAAGATTTCCACGAGAGATCGGGTACCACTCGCGTACCACCGGCTCCTCCCGCTCGAGGCTAAAAATTCGTCGAGACGAGACGAGAGGAGAACGATGTACTATCTCCGCGGGGTATCGCGCCCGATGACCACCGCCAAAGAGGCCCCTGCTGGCTGCCCTATTGATTTCGATGGCTATCGTGTATGCCTGCACCGTAACCCTGCCGCTTTCATCCTTCCCTCATCGCGACTCCGATCACTTCAACGTCGAAGACGGCGACGAGTAGTAAAATAGATTTTTCAAGACAATGTCTGCTGCATAATGGCATTGATGTCGCAATTACTAAAAAAAAAAACGTCACGATCCAATAACAATGTATCTATGTTATTTCACATATTCAAATACCCTTCAACTTTTGCGCGACACTCGAAACAAAGTTATTTTTTAATAATACGAAGGATTAAAAGCATCCAAATGAATACATCTCTTTAACTTTTTTCCCAAGTTTTGCTGCTTCTCAGGAACGTTTGTGGACAACGGCGAATATAATAGTTATTTATATAATAAAAAATAAGAGTTATTTCTTAACCGGTCCGAAGCGTTAAAGGGATCGAAATAAATGAAGTACTTCAATTTTTTTTCCGAGTTTTATTGCTTCCCAGAAACATCTGTGGTTACAAAGGAGTAACACCACGAACACTTGACGCGTAAAAACGTTCATTAAATTATGTTCACAGTAATGAAGCGTATCGCGGGCTACTTCAGCAGCACATCCAGAAGCTAGTCATTCATCGGTGACAGAAATTTTTTGACATGAAAAGAAATGCTCTTGCCGCGGGTACAAAATGTCCTTGTCACGCGATCCATCTCGCTTCCTCAAGACTGATTACCTCTGAGCGTATATAGCGTGGTCCACTAATAATGATCGAAATTTTTGACTCGCGTCTCCGCTCATCGCGTTCCCGAGCTATTACGTCCGTTGCTAGACTTGGCGAGGATTCTTATGTTCGAAGGCAATCCGACGAGACGCTGTCCTCTAACCGGACAGTCTGACGTCAGACTACATATACGTGTGGAACAAAGTGCGCTTGTCACGGCACTCTCGCCTCGTTTGGATTAATTAGCTGTGGGTCAGCCTGTCGTCACTGACGAGACCCGCGACTTCGCCGAAAATCTTTCTTCATCGTAACTCTATGTTTTTCTACCATAACTTTTACGTTTATTGTCCCGGACCGCCCACGATTATTCTCAGAGAACGATACGAAATATTATTCACTCGAATGTACTTTTCTATCGACAATTGTCGAGTGAAGGTGCATAGGACAGCTAGTTATCCCGAGAATCGTCGTGCCGCCAATAACGTTGTCGCTTACACTATACTTAAAGCTCCCTGCAAGAGGACTGCAGGCGAATGTAAGTAGAGACGTGGTTTGCAGCCCGATCCCTGTATGTTCTCTTCCTCCCTCGTACACAATATCATTCCACGTAGAGATACTTGCTACTTACGATTGCAAAGTGGCAAGGAGTCGTGCATACGCTACATACGTTGTCCAACGTGCGTCTTACCTACTGGCTATTTGCCGCTAAATATACTATTGGAATATATGTACAGCACGACGATGTGTCCGCGGTGTATACACGCGTCGCGAAAAGATACCCAGAGAGAACCTCTCTCTAACTCTTTCGCTCAGAGATACTTTGTGTCGTTGGATTACAAAGTACTATTTGCATAATGACAGTGATACAGACATACACTCGGTATAATATACTCTTGAGACACCGCTTATATTCCCAGTCGAATGAGTGTCCTGTCGTTTTTGCATACTCGCGGAACTTCCGGGTCGGTTCACGCATCGCGATAAACATTATCAGATACCAGGAAATGTCCCATTTTATCTTCGGGGCAACATATATCAGTAAATAATTGGTGGAACGAACGGTCATTTAACATTCCACAGATGTTGAATCCTCAAGTCAATGATAAAGAAGCTTATCTTATGTATCGACATATGTAATGAATAATAATATCAATGCTCGTAGCCGTGTGTTATAATTAATCATAAATGGCGTTATAGATTATAGCGGAAATTTCTTTTCAACATTATTTAGCGCTTATCAGTTGAATTTTTTTTTCAAACTTTTTTTTAAAGCGATTATTCTTATTACTTCTTTTGTAAAACAAAAACACTACTTCGTGGAAGTTTTAACTTTTTCGCAAACAAGTTTTTTTTATGAAATATAACTTTACTGATGTATTTATCGATGTGATTATCTCTTCGAGATAATGAACATATCAGCGCTCTTAGCGAACTACAGCCAAACTGGCAAAAAAATAGAATGGATAAGAATAATGAATCATCCACCGTCCGTTGAAATGAATGTACGTTGACATCGAGTTCTCTCTAATCCGGTTACCATATTGCGACAGTGGGTCGAGATTTGTCGGGATTTGTCGTGGGATGAACCGTGTTGAAGGTTTAGTCGTTCAACTGGAGCGACTTGCCGACTTTGCCCGCAAATCCTCCCTCATAATAGTATAGTATTGTCGGGAGAAGATCGTCCGAGCATTTCGCCGAGTGTCACCACACAGTGTGTTCGTGCCCCCAGGAAAATGTCACGGCTTGTCACCTGTCGCAGGTAAAAGAAACGCCCCCGATCGAGGCGCACTGAAGTGGTTTTGCGCTCAACAGTCTCGACACGCAGCGGAGACACGAAGTACGACCCTCCTAATAATACAAGTCGAGTCGTACGACCGCGCGCCGGGGACAAGACGACTACCTCCATTGTGGTGATGTTTCTCTTCGTTTTGTCCCGCATACCCGCCAACGACAGACCGCAAAACCACTGCTCGACTATTGTGCACAACTGTGACCACGAAGATACACGCCGCGACTCTCGACTTTCAAGATTTTTGGAGTCATTCTTAGTCTCGTTTTTTTTAAATTCTCTTTCCTTCTTCCTACTCGATCTCGTGACGCCACCCTGAATGCGAGCATAACACGAATTCCAAGACTATTGCCGCCTCGTGCTATTAGAGCCATCGAAACACAAAGCCCTCCCCCATCGAGCATCGATTTGCTAGAAAAATCAATTTTATTCTTTCGATGTTAACAATTATATTAATTATAGTTCTTATTCTTCTTGTGTTGCAGGTAAGCTGAAATTCAAGGCTCCTCGGAGGACTTTGGGACACCAATCTTCTTGGTTTTTTTCCGATTTTTTTTTGCTTTTTCTTCTTTTGGCACTCGTCCACATTCGTCATTCGTCTCGGTGTATTTAACGCTCGAAAAATAATCGAGACATCGTTCAACTGCGGTATTTTGTTGACTATTATTAATAATCGTTGCGACATTCGACTGACCTCGGCGAACATTCGAAAACGTGTGTCAATCAAAAAATCGTCTTGCGGTCATATCGCGCGTCGTGTCTTTAGAACAGTAAAGTCACGCCTCTAAATCGGATCCTCTTGGAAATGGAAGAGCGGCAGCAACAACCTCGGGTAATTAGCGGCGTTGGCTAATGCATTCTTTTATCTGCTCGCCGAGGGGGTTATCTTGATTTCTACTTTCGGTCTCTTTCTCTCGACGCCGGTACCTCTTCGTCGATGCTTCTGCATGCTACTTATTCTTCTGACTACTATACGGCCGATCGACTCGCGCCACTGACCAGCCGGTAGAATCGAGATAAGACCATCCGACATCGTCTTTCCCCTCTATCCATCTCATCGTACTCCTTCGTGGAACCGACTGGCGAACGCGTCGAGGGTGCAACGTTTCGAAAAAAGGTTTTTTGCGGGACGCGTCCATCAACGAGTGGCGCAATCCAGGATCCTCGGACAGGTCGCGCCCCCTCGGGCGACGGAAATCTCGGCGGTCCGGTGACTCCGACGGATTTGCAAGAAACCGCACTGCGCGACCACTTACCTATTCTTCTGTCCTATCGCGATCACTGATCGAATCTTCAAATGCTATCTGAATCGCACGGACTTCGGGAATTAACTGTTCGGAGCGTTCGTTTCAAATGGAGTTCAAACTTTCTTCATTGTTTCCTTGAAATTTCGTTCGATGCCTTGAAACACGAATGAATCTCGATATGTTCGAAAATATATGTAAAGATCTGCAAATTTTCCGAGTTAATGCACATTTGAGACATAGATGCATATCTCCAAGAACTCGTCAAATTACAGTATTATTTATGAGGATCCGTCCATCTAGTTATCTAATTTCTGTGATACATTCGAATAGTCAATATTACCGATAAAGCGATTTTTTTTTTCTAATTTTTTTTTCTCGATTTCGCGACTAATGGAATCATATACTGGTCTTATGAAAATGAATAAAAAAAGTTCAAGCACTTCTCTTCTCTAATGATAGCATCTGATGCAAGTAGTTTGTCGCAACGATCTGAACAAAGCGTCCGCTTGGACACTTCTTTTTATTATTTTTCATGACGTTAAATAAATTTATAAGCCGAGTCGATTAAATGACTGTGCGATTATTGCAACGATTGAAAAACTTGTCACGCTGAAATGACCGGTGAAAAAAAAAAAATAATAATGTAAAGGGGAAGGTGAGAAGGTTTCGCGCTCATAGTACGTTGCCGGAAGTGCGACATTAAAGCATCATTACACGCTTTGCTCACGATGAATGTTGCACAACTCAATCGTACGGAGCGCGATCGATTGTCGGCGATCACAGTGATAGCGAGTCAATCGGATGTCGATGCAAATTGACCGTTGGAAAGAAAAAAAAAAAAACGAGGAAAAATAACCTCACGAGAACTTGGATTATTATATCGAAGAAACGTTTGTGATTTCTTGTGGCTATGAAATTACAGATCGTTAGACGATGCCTGAACTGATTACTAGATACGATCCGCATTGATTTGACATTAGAATCAATCGTATCTCCGCAGGCGAAATACTCAGTATCATTGCGCCGTTTTTTCTTTTTTTTTCCTTTGCAATCGTAAATTTATTTCTTGTCATATTTTAACCGATATCTAGAAATCGAACATTGCTGAAGAAAGCAACATTTAATGAGGGGTTCAATATAATTTTTTTTTTTTTTTCGATTTTTTTTTTTTTTTACTAATTTTGCAATATTGTTTCCTGGGGAATTTTAGGCGCGTCTCACGGTACAAAAAGCGGCGAAGAAGGTGTAAGATAGATTATGGTAAGCGGTGGTATACGTACACAGTATATTATAATAGCGAAACGGAAGATCGTGAACCTAATCAAATTATCGTAGCCACTGATCGTACTTTAATAGTCGATTTCTCGGTGTTTCTTACACGCCTCTCATAGAAAATTACCCGTACCTCGGGGTAATGGATACACCGTGTTTTTCATCGCTGTCATTAATTCGTTGGACGTGTCGCGTCGCAAAATCTCGAGTCTCATTCTCTCTGTCTCTGTCTCTCTCTTGAGTTTATTCTTAACGACACTTTTGCCCGCGGGACACCAACGTTCCACACTGGAAAGTAGGTGCGCAATACTCGCGTGTCGTATTCGCCTATAATACGCGCCGACTGCAGCAGCAGTACCGCAGAGTTGAGAGCTCCAGCGAACATGCTGATTTTTCGAGAGACCGCGATGAGGAACTCGCGAACATTTCGTCATTTTATATTACGCTCCAGCGTTCACCGGGGGGTTTACGCGCTGAATAACTCTAACGTCGTAAAGTCCTGGCAGCCGTCACTGTGCGCCGACAAAACTTTATTACCGAAGAGCAGCTCTCACCGTTGCATGCGAATCCGTGCGAAAAATTACTGCTGCGTGACAAAAATAATCTATGCACTTATTATTGGAGCAAAAATTCTTCGTCACATTCGACGACTTTTCCTTATGGTACAGAGAGTGTTAATCGATTCACGGCATCGATATATTACTTCAAAAAGGGATAATTAAATGCACAACTTTCTTCACGAAAGACGTTTTCGATAACGATAATTTCGTTGTCGATAGTGATATTTTTTTTCTGTTTGATATATAATTTATTATCTAAGGATCTGCGCCTAAAAATTGTGTCACGAAATCTTTCCGCTGCTGTAAAGTCGCTGCAACGTGAGATTGTTCGTTAAAACTTCATAAACAACAGATCATAATCATTCACCAATCATTCAGTTTATATTCTCAGTCAATTACATCGATCAATTCACGACAAGTATATATACAAAACATATAATAATACAACTAAACCTCTCTTAAAGCAATTTCTTGGTAGATAAATCGTCGGATAAATATATGAATCGTGTATTTCCAATCAATTAGTCACAATCAGCATTTCTCGTAGCATTATAGACAGTCTGAATGTATATCTATAGAGCTGATATCGCGCGAACCCAAGAGAATCGTCTCTCTCATAATTCTAGAAACTAATAAATTGAATCGGCGGGCCTTTCGCCGTATCTCTCGGCACTTTTTTATTTCGTTCCTTTCGCCTTCTCGTTCTTTATTTAACGCCGTCTCTCTTTCAAAGCCATTAACGAGTCATCGTATTAGTTCATCGAGCATTCGCGCGACGATCCTATATAGTGGCGAGAGCGCGTCGGAGAGTCGAAGGTCGCTTAGCTGCATCTCGTTGTCGTTGTTCGTTGTCTCGAGAATGATAGACAGAGAGATCGTCTCGTTTCTGCATTCGATAGCGGGGAATACTATATAACCGAGTAATAGTGTCTCCGGTACGAGGTTCTCGCGAGCATTAGCGTGCCGCGTTACACTCCGCCGGATCGTTAAATGGATGGCGATAATTATTATGCTGGGAGACTTACAGCAGCAGCACAGCGGCAACCGAGGAACGAACGGCATTATCATCGTTGAGCGTACGTCGCATCTCGTTAATGTCTCTGGACGTATGCGTATTTATGCAAATCACTGGCCCGTTGTCGTGAAGTTTTATCAACGTTGAATCTTTGCCAATAATTCTATCCGCTCGCGGTACGCGGAGGACATTATTCAACGTTGATACACGTGCGACCAACGCGAGCCGGAGACGATACGTCGACGGGGACGGTAAAAAAATCTCCATAGTCGCAAATCGATGTGACAATGATTCTCAAGCTCGCGATCGTCTTCCAAGAAGTATTAATCCTCAATTACAAACTCGCGGGAAACGACGCGATCGATCGATGCAGCTTCTTCGATCTCTCGCACAGTCACACATGAGTTTTTCTCGGGGCGCCTCTTTGAGTGATAAATTATATCCTTTCGTATCGTGAAAATCGTTTTTAATTAACTCACTGACGATAATGGAGTACCGATGCAAAGTTGACCAGGAAAAACAAAATCTCTTAGAATATAAAAAAAACTATTTTACATTCATACAAATGCATATGAATTCAGAGAATTTATATGTGAACAATTCACACTTGAGTTTTCAAGATCGGAACCGGTAATTGTACAACTCCTTCATCCCGAAAGAAATTCTGATGGAAAAAGATCTTGTGGGTCATTGATCGAGTATAGATCCTTTATTTTTTTTTACTTGACGACTCCACGAAGCTCGTTGGATAGTTTGGTTTTCTTCTAAAGTAATACCAGAGGGAAATGCATCAGTTCGGTAAGCATCATTCGCGGGGGTAGGGCGATGCTCGGCACTCGCTCTTCGAAGGAACGCAAAGCGTGCAGAGTCATCTCGTCCGGGACCGTTGGATGGATGCTGTATTAGCATGACAAAGAGACGTTGGGACGCCTTCTCCTCGCTCCTGCTTATACACTGTGGGGGCTGATGCTGCTGCCGCTGCTGCTTCTGCGGCAGATCCGCACCGACGTCGCCGTCGCCGCTGCCACCGCCTCTCAATTCAAATGCGATGGGCGTATGCTATGCTAATATTTCGATCCACCGGCGTTAATGCATTATCAAACAGGGCGAAGATATAACGCTGTGGCACATCTCGCGTCTCGAAACGCGTGGGGTCGACGTCTCTGTTACCACCTTCCCGCGGTGAAAGTATCGTCTATACGCGGATTCATCCTCTCGATTCCTTTATTATAATGAGAGCACGCGATTTTCCTAATTCTGTCTGTAGTAACCTAATCATTTTACTCAGGCGCATAAGAAAAAAAAAAAAAAAAAACAGCGACAAGTCGCGTGGAGGACTTGAGATATTTTGGAAATTTATACTCTAATTTTCAGCTTCTGGATTATCTTCTTTTTAGGTAATTTTACGGTCCACCATCGTTTCGTTGTCGATTATTGTACCTCATTCCCATATATTTCTTAATTCCTTTTATCTTTGTATTAAAATATTTCTGTGTTTTCTACCCTCTCACATTTTTTTTTTGAAGATCTCTAATAATTAATCTTCATCGCCCCCGCGTAATCGACGCTCGACTATATTGTCAAATGTGCTCATCTGTGAGGTTATTTGCGATTTTCTGAATTTTTTGGTTTTCGTACATCGCGTTCGGTAGAATCAGCGAGATGTTTTTCAGTCGGATAATTCTTGACACTTTTGCCGCGAATTCTATAGTAAAATTTTCCATGTTTGTACGGATTCCCACGCGTCGCGAGATAGTCTCGTTCACATACATATATGTATATATATGAATAGTACGTATATCTATACTACGTGGAGTAGTATATACGCGTGGCTGACTGCCGGCCTCGCGCGTCTGTCCGTCCGTCCGTCCCGTTGCGCTCGTCATGTCACTAAATTATTCATTCCTGCGTGTCGCGAGTGTTCTCTCGGAGAAGCGAGGCGAGCGCGAGAGCGAATTGCGGGGGCGAACCGAGGAACGGATGGGGAAGGATGTGTTATGTAGAAGTGTGAGTGAGATCGGTATAACAGTGCCCGTCCCGACGCCCCAACAATGCCAAGCCGCGCTACGCTCGCGCGATCTTGCACAATGGTGAAACGCGCGTTGCGGTGTCAAAGTGGTGTCAACTGTCAACCGACCATTTCGGGGCCCGGGCGCCGCAACCAGCCGAGCAGCAGAAACGCCACAGCGAATAGTCGGAGCGAGAATGCAGTGAAATGAGAGGAAGAGAAATAAATATCGCGAGAGGAGACGAGGGACAGACAAATGGAGCGTAACTGAGTACATTGAAACCCCCACCAGATCTCCCCATTCGTAAAATCATTGGGCTGCAATGCTCCAAAATTTTTTTTTATTCGACTGGATCTCGTTATAATGCCGTCCGAATCTTTTTAATTTTACGTTTTGCGCGAGTTGCAATATTAAAAAAAAAAAAATAGTTCCCATTTTCTGAAAAATAACGACCGCTTTTTTTTAATGAAACAAATGGTATTTAATTTTTTTTCTCATAAAAATTTGGTATATTTTTTCAATTTTTATGTCTATTAGCTTGAAATAAGCAATAGAGAGTAATAAACCAATCAACGTTTTTTTTTTAAGCCGAAACGTCGACTTCTGAAATAATTTAAGTATCGATAATCCTCGAAGTACAGAGAATAAAAGAGATTTATCTATCAATCCGACGTGGCCTTGGGATAGAAAAGGTTAATGCTCCATACACATAAGAGAGGTAAATTATTAACATTGGTACCATCGTACAAGAATCATATATCTCATACGAATCTCCGCACGAAATGTCAGGGATATTATGTCCCACTGTCATTGAATGTTTTAAAGCGAGAAAAGCGCTTTGCCGCGTTTTCTGTCCCCTAAACACCCCATAATCGCGGCCTCTCTCTCGCTCGCAACGTCGTCGTCTTCGTCGGTACGCTCTCGGCGTTTAGTGGTGTCGTTAAAATTCTGGAAAAGCCGTAAAAGTTACGTGCCGAGAGCGAGCTCCGCCGCGCCGCGATGGACTTGATCCCTCCTCCCTCTTTCTCTCTCTTTCTCTACGTAAATTCTTTACGAAGATTTTTCATCTCATTCTATCTTTCATTCTCTCGAGATCGCTTCACCTGTACGAGAGAAGCGTCCGTTCCGAACTGTTCGCGTCCCCGATGCCCCCGAAGGAGTACAGTAGGAAGTGAAGCTGTATAAAGACCTAACCAAGACGCGGACGTCCTCGTGCGCTTTATGGAGGCGAAAAAAAATATACAACGAGCGTCTTTCGTCTTTCCTATCGCCGATTTTCCACCGAAAAAGAAAATAAAAACTAAAAGATCTCGCACTTTTTATAAGCTCGGATGCACTTGTCCCTTCTAAGCTTTCGACATTTTTCGGCACCAAAAAAAACCAATGACAATGAGCAGCCTGAGTCGGCTACTCTTTCATGTTCCTTTTTTGTCATAGAAATATTATATTTTAGTGATATTTTTTTGGCGTCTCGTCGAGTTTTATGTACGGTTAAGAAAAAAGCTCAATTTGGCTACGAAATTACCCGAAATCATATATCTGGACTTACGTCCTTTTTTTTTCAAAGATACTATTTTTTGCTGTCCAGTAAATTTTTTTTTTCGTAACGAAGAAACAGAAAGACTTTGAAATAACTTATAGCAATCCGTACATCTAAACTTTGATATACCGAGTGAACGTTACATGAAAAAAAAATGAAGAAAATTTATTTGCACAATTTGATTTTGATTTAACGTTCTAATTTTATCATTTATCCTGTTCCGTCCTTACTTTATACTTATCCACTTATAAATTGTTACACAAAGCTATCGAACGAAGTGCAATGAAGTTGTCGATGATTCACAAGCCTTAGGGCTCGTTGAACTTCTACTTTGAATATATACGACAGGAGTATCAATAGTTTAGTTGACTGGTATCGAGAGAGCTGCACCTTCTCTCACGGTGTAATCGAGGTGAATATATAAGTCTCGTATCGATGATCGCAAGAGCGCGATCTTTTACCGATTTCGCAACGATATCGCGGCGTATCGTTGAATCTCTCACGTGAGCGAGAGACGCATCGACGCGCGGGGGTCAACGTACAATTATCGAGATTCTTTATAACCCGGGAACGACATTTATTGGGTCCGCGAGAGTAGGTTCGAGGTCTCCTTTACGTTCCTCGAGTAACCCGATGTTTCGTCGAGCGCACCGCAGAGATCGGAATCCCAAGCTAGTAGTAGGTTCACCCTTCGTATTATTCTCGTTTCTGAATAGTTGCGACGATCGAAGAAGCCCAGTATCGAAGGTTGGTAGTTGCTCGCTCACGCCGGGCCGAACCGACAGATCCGCCGGGGTAGCACTCTACAGCGTTAATTAATTTATCCGGGTTTATCGGAGCTTCGCGGAATATCCTCGTCTAATTCGATTCCTCCAGCGGATATCCACTTAGCTCCAATTAATTAACGAAAGCCGCGCAGCGCTTCAATTCATTGCTGTGTACGGATAAATTCTTGCACGTGCTCGACAATGATGCCGACTAGATACATATCAGCCATTAAGTGTGCGGGAGACGGGAGTCAATAAAAATCAATGAAACGTTAAAAATATAAATACAAAAAAAAACTGTTGCCACGCATTTCTGATATCGGCGGTTACACATTTATTAATTTTGCTACGATAAAGTTTTTCGAGTGTATTATATAAATGGAGTTTTATGTTCCGAAAATTTTGGCATACAATGAACAAACGTTAAACAATATGTATTGTTGTCGTTCATAAAAGCTCTATGCCGCACGAGTCAGAAGCCGATACTATTCGAATAATTACGTACGATTTTACTACGATTGGTTTGATACATAATGCATCTACTAAGTAATTAATGTGAGAAGAATAACATTTTTGACGAGAGGGTTGGTACCAAAATGTCGTTAACATATTCTATGTATAGACGGTATAGATATTTTACACTCGAAAATTGAATTTCGTATGATAGCTGTTTATTTTATTTTGACTATTCGAATGATTTTTCGATAGCATCAGAAGCCGATACAAAATGCTTAAAAATGCTAATCACGTGTTAGTATTAAGAATCGAGGATTGCGCATAATCCATAAACATCACATATTGCAACATTTGTAATTGAATAATTGTTTTACAGATCATGTAAATGTCGTATCGAATAACATGAACAGTACGAAACGTATCGATATAATCACGTATTATTATTATTGTTTTATTGGTTCGATGATTTACTTTTATCGGCTCCTTTTTATCGTTCAGCTATATCGTTACTTAACCTCCACGACCAGTCTTGTTAAATGTATATGCATTTCACGCCAAAGGTTTAATTCGTACCGTTCAAAGATTGGTTTTTTTCTCTTCGCTATACCATAAAAATGCCAATATTTTTTTTTTTTGTTTTTTCAAATAAGTCATACATCGTAAACTATAAGCTACTGGCAACGAATCGGAATAAAGTAAAGCGCGAGTAAGGTATAACGGTGCGAGGGAACACAAATGCAAAACGCGCAAAATGCACTTGCCGCGGAACGCAGGACAGATTCGGGTCGCGCTTTTACGATCGGTTTACCGTCCGGCAAAAGCCGGCATCGGTTGTAACAAGCGAGGAGAAGAAAGAGTTGCTGTGTTCGCGTCGTCGTCGTCGCGTGCTGGCGAGCACTTTTTTTTTTACTGTTGACGACCGAACAGCAGCAGCAACGGTGTGGGGGGGACGCACCGCTACAAACGGGCACACCATTCGTGACAACGGGAACAACCCTTCCGCGAACGTACCCAATCTCGTATCTCCGGGTACTCGTAAACGCGAGGCGACCTCAGCAACAGCAATGAACTCGCTTCACACTTTTACGACTCACGTGCGTCACGAGCCTCGGACGATTAGAGGAAGTTGAGACCGAAGTGAAAATCTCGTCACAGTCGATGTACTGTTCGATCCTCTCCGGCTCGTTAACTCGAACGTATATGAATTATGGAGATTAAAAAAGAAAAAAATGGAAAAACCTTCAAAGATAGTACGAAAATCTTGGATATATCTCTTGGATATATCGCGTGAATATTCACACGAGATCTCAACGTATATTTATGTTTGTTTGAACTTTGGTATGATAATATGAGAAAACATGAAAGAGAGCGCGTATAGATATTATAGCCGAGTATTATTGCGTCGAATATGGCATTCCGAATGTGTCATGGCTGTAAATAACACAATTAAGAGTCTTTGGTATCGATACGCTCGAGGTTTAACGAGGCGATAAAATCGGACGACAAGTGTCACGCTTCTTCGAGACGTTGTTGGACCGAGTATAAGTGGTGTTTTTTTTTTCTATTCGTGTGTAGGCTACGAGACGAGACTACGGCGATCTCCGCTACACAATAGGGACAAATCTGCGTTGCCCCTAAGGGCCTGTCTCACGGTCGTATTTTATAAAAAAAAAAAAAGATTTCTTTCGGTTTCTCGTCGATTCAAGGTGCTTCGGTCACGGCGATCGAAAAAGTAAAGGGCCCGAAGTTTCTAATATTTATGTTAAGGGCGTTGGATGATTCTTGAAATTATCAAATTACCAAAAAAAAATAAAATATTCAAACGAGATAAAAATTCGATTCGACACAAATCGTCACAACATTTATCAAAAAGCTTTCGATATTAAGCCGAGTTAATTTCGTAGAGATAAAATTGGACGTTTATTTTTTTTTTATTGCGCAAACTACTCCGCCGGAATGTGAAATAGCGAGAAAGAATGGGCTTTTATTAAACGTTACTCGACCATATCCGGTATTTCTACCTTTCCTTTTTTGTCTCGTCTCTGTCTCGATTCGTCGCCGGGGACTGTCCGGCAAGTCTCGTTTCTGAATTGTCACTCCGGTTTATTACGAAATACACCGATGGCAGAGCCTCGAGTCTCTGTAGCTATATACAGACTCTATAGTTCACCAAGGCACCCGCCGTCACCGCAATTGAAAAATGAGATTACGTATACGCTCTCGCTACGGCTCTCACTCTCCTCTGCCTCCCTTAATTTCGAATTCACCCTCGAACTCGTTTTACGGCGTATTATCCTTCATCCACTTTGCTCGCTAGTACGCGACAAGGACATTCGATTCCCCGACGGTTTGCGAGAGCATGTTGTACATCCTATATCCTCTTCGTATCTATACGTACGCACAATACCGTGCAGAGTCGGAGCTTTGCGATTTAAATTTTTGTCGCTGTACAAATTGGACGCGCAAATCCGATTTTCGCCTTTTGGCATCATACGGCCGATATCGCTGAACATCCTGCTTCTCATCTCTCATTTTTGCTCCGGATTGCTACATTTTCAATTTTTTTAAAAATTATTCATAAAAGTTTTTCGAGTGGCTACTCGAAGTCGCGAATCTTTTCATCGTCTTTTCATAGCTCATTATTATTTCGACATATGTTTTGGTACGTCTTAATTAAGCCCTGGCGATTCGTTACCTTTTCAGCGAGCAAAGATTCTTGAGCGAAAAGCTTTGGAGCGTCAGGTTCCACGACCGCTTTCTGACTTCCCCATCCTCCAGACTCGAGATAACGAAATTTCGTATCTTTCTTGAAGAGTCTCGTTAATATTCTCCCATGTCTCGGCCATTGATAATTGGCATACGAGAAAGCAAAGGAGCCTTACGTTATTCACGCCGGATGTGGTGTCCCCTTCGGGTAAACCGGACGACAGTTGATTATTATATTCGATAATAATAATAATCGCATGTGTCCCCTTTCTGGCGACAGTGGCAGATTTTTTAATCTACTACATCAATCTTTCGACGCAATTTTCGTCGAAAAACGAACTCTATCCACCTCGTTTTCACGTGTATCGGATGAAATTATAAAAATTAAGAAAAAAAAAAAAAGCCGTTTACTTCTCTCGTCGAAGAAATCAACGAACCCGGATAATTAAGTTATTAAATTAACGAAAAAACATTCTCGGGAGACCTCCCTCGCGGTTGATATCTCACGAGTATATTATATCGTTGTGGTTATGCGTGTGAGTACGTATGATTGCGCAAACGCGATTGCACGAACCGTTTCACACATCGTATCCGTTATTATCTCGTTAATTTTAAGTACAAGGCGCACACTGTGTATACGATATATATACATGCGGTTGAATATAATGTGTCCCGATCGAGTGCGGAAGAATATCGTGATCGCTAAACGTTTTTTGAACCCCGGTGGATATAAAAAAACGGGCCTAACGAATCGCTTTGCAGATCGTACGGTATGCACCCTCCGCGTCGACGATTTCTTTTTTTTTTTTTTTTTTTCGGAGTTTTTTTTTCTCTGGTAAACGGGGGGCTGCTCGCGATTCATCGTGATGCTGGCATGGCCCGAGGCGATAAATATCATACGCACATGTACGCGTTGCCTAACGGTACACTGTGCGGCAGAACGAACGCACACATATAATCGTAACCCTCGGAGTCTGCATTGCGAACTCGCTACAACTATACGCGTGGAGTATCAATTCTGTCAATTGTCAATTCCGGCTGCGGTCGGCCGCGAATGAAGCCTTTTGAAGTCGCACTCGAAGCCACAGGGCTAAAGCGGATGGCGAGGGAGGAGTAATTTCATTTATTTGACGTCGTTACACCACGCTGATCCCAAGCAGCGCCCGGTGTGATGTTCTCGCTTGCGAATATAGAAAATGTCGGATAATAAGGATCACCTTAAGCCTTTGGGAAGCCGTAAATTTGCAAGAGTAAATACAATATTTAACTGTACAAATATAAATGTTATTCATCTATAAATATGTATGTTTTTATAACCTCGAAAATAAATTAATATATCACATTTTTATAGCAAAAACTTATAGGAAATAGAAAAAACATGTATACATCAAGAACTATCAAAATAAATATATCCGGTCAATAATACGAAGTTCT
Source organism: Buathra laborator (assembly GCA_934046635.1). Classification (NCBI taxonomy): domain Eukaryota; kingdom Metazoa; phylum Arthropoda; class Insecta; order Hymenoptera; family Ichneumonidae; genus Buathra; species Buathra laborator. The sequence goes on from OW203892.1 coordinate 20,144,618, forward strand.
GAATATATATTATTGTTTGCCGATTGTGCAAGTCATTGAAGATGTCGAAAGGAATATCTTTAGCGAAATATTTTGATGTTTATTCTCAAGTATACTTATTATTGGAGTTCGCTTCCCTCTTGATTTTCAATCTTTGGACTATTCACTCGTCTACATTTTTCAGCAATCAATTATCGAAGCTTACTTTGCCTTAGCTGGTAAGAGGAACTGTTCGTGTCTTGTCGAAATTAAGGGGTTGGTGGACGCCGGAGAGTTAGAGAAACCTCGATCGCCGAGGGTTGGTTCGCATTCGCGGGAATTGTAAAAAAGAAAAAAAAAAAGGTACGACGTTTCGCACACGCACAATACACCCACGCCGTTCGTCATATCGACTGGACCTCGTGGTGGGCGAGAGAAGAAGGGCGGAAAGCGACAACGTATAGATATAGAGTAGTTGCCAGTTCAATCGTTGGGGGGTCGCCGTTAAAACGAAACTCGAACGAGGCAATGTGCCCTACTCCATGGCTGTGTTCGGGGATGGCACGAGGGGTTGAGAGACCGACGCGAAAATAATGAGTCACCCGACAATCCGCGGTAGCGGACGGCAACAATGGCCCTCTCCTCGATATAGTACAGCGCCAGCACCAAATATCACCGCGACTGGGGGATTATTGCGGAATTTGAATGCGTAAACGTTTCGCAATGGCAATATTGGAAAAAGAAATATCTTCCTATCGAACACGCAGAAAAAGTTCGCTCTCAATATTCATGAACCCTCATCATCGTCATCTGCGAAGGCAGATTCTCCTCCCCTTGAAAAAAAATGAAGTATTCTGGATCCTTCAACCACCGAATTTCACGTACTATGTTACTTCGGCCATTGTGTTATGAGAATCCCACGATAAATGCCTGAAACAGGCCAACCGCTTCACCAAGCGGACACCAAAGATTAATTTTTATCGACAACCCCTCCTTTGCTCTTATTTTTCCTGAGTTTGGAGTTATTAATTAACACAACGAAAAAGCACACTTTAGACAAATTGTAACGTTCCAGTTGATTGTAAAATTTAACGATCCTGCCGGCGAAAAAATTATAATAAATTCCAATATTTTTTTTTTATAAAAATAAACACATCACAATTGGTTTTTTACAAAAAATGCTCCGTATGTGAAGGATGAGCGGTTCATTTATTGATAGCCGCGCCAATACGCAGTTATTTATACAATACGCAAGTCTTCAGCTTTTCCCGACCTTTTAATATTGCCGAAGAATATTTCTTCATCCCCCCGGAGTTTTTCGTGACGACTATATTATTTTGCTGTCCGCACGTCAGAGACAAGGCGACATTACGACGTGGCAGTGCGTTATAGGTGAATAGCGGTAACTATACTTATGTTCCTATAGCCGTTCGCAAAATGGTTCACTCGTGTTGAGTCGTCCACTGCCTTCGAACGGTTCACCTCACCCTTGCCGCTTTATTTCCGTACTGCTATGGGTTTCTAAGGGACTATAATATACCATCGCGTTAACCCCTTTCGAGAAGGGGTGCGGTTGAAGAAGGCGTGCACCTTTTTTTTCCCCTGGGCAGAGGACTCTGCTATGCCAGCCTGCATGCATGATGCCTTAACCCTTTCGTCCACACATCCAGAGGCAAACAAACGAGAGCAAACGGCCATTCATTCTCCTATGCCTTTCGTATATTATATTTCGACCAATATGAATATAAGAAGGCCGCCAGTTCCTCGAAAAAAAAAAAAAAAATCTCACACACCCCGAAGAGTTCCCCGTTTTCTCCTCAGTCTCAACTACTCTCGAGTGCGCGAAGCACCATACCTCAATCGCGCCGACTGCAAGTTTAACGTGCATTACAAAAATTTCCCTCCAACTTCTCGTTAAATATATATTTAATTGCTCCAAAGTGGGGAAGTGCCTCTCGAAAAATCGGATGTGTGTTACTTGTCCAATTAAGAAAACTGCAAAATTATTATTATCATCAACTACCATATGATTTTTGTGTATTCGATGTTGCGAAGAAAAAAAAAACGAAAACGACTCTTAATGAATTCATTAAATATCATGTGTAACGCGTACGAGGTGGGCGATTATTAAGAAATAATTTCTTGTAATATTCACAATTAGTCTCTGCGTCGCACGGGCGGATCCGGAGATGTGTCTCGTATTTTCTGATTAATTGCCGTAACGATGTGAGGTGTACATCGCCGCTCGAAATCACCGCCAATTATCCTGGTCTCTGGATAAGACAGAGGCCCGCAAAAAAAACCCACGCGCCTTTCGAATTTTTTTTCTTTTTTCGTTTTTTTTTTATTCTTCCGGGAGCCCGACTGAACGGTTTACTCGGGTGCATGTGTGTGCATCTTTTTGTCGATCGGCTATCGCATCGGTCGTTGTTTTCGTGGTGCGCGGTGCAGCATTTCCTGTGACAACGAGAGACGTACGCGATGGGAAACGGAGAGCGAACGGGAGACGAGCAAGTATTACGGGGCGGGTGGGGAAGGGGTGTAAAGGGAATCCAAGCGAACTGTGGAAACGAGAAAGGCCTTGCGTGACACGACGTGAGCCCCTGCACCGACGAAAATCTCCGAAAGTCGGAGCCGCCACTGCCGCCACTGCCGCACGCTAATTGCTCGCCCTCCGTGCGCTGCATGTTCGGTTTAATTACGGGCGCGTCTCTCACCGGCGTTCCTACTGCTACTACTACTACTACTACTACTATATACCCGAACGAAATTGCATTCGAGATATCGCCTCCGAAAATCGCCTCGTTCGCGTCGACGGCGCGGTTCTCGTCGCCGTGGTGACACGCCGTGTAGCGCCTTGAGCTCATACCTTATATATTTATATCTACTTACTACGCTGAGCATATGCGTGTCGTGAGAATTCATTTTCTTCGCGTCCGACGAGCCGCAAACTCGTTACTGTCGAGACACCCCCCCAAAAAATTGAGAAATACTATTCGCAACACGGCTAAATTTATTGAATGTGATAAGTCTGAGGAGTCTTGAACGATGCTCGCCCTTTTGGAGAATCCATTAAGCCTTCTGTCACGTGGTATAGTTTACAATTTTTTTTTTGCTTTCTGTCTCAAGAATGTGAAGATTGATACTCAATCATCCGAAGCAATTAATACTACGTTTTTCGAGTTATAAGAACGATACAGATGTTTGTAATCTTTTTTTTCTCCGCTATTAAAGATATCATACTTGAAGGTTCGACCGCAATTTTTTTCAAACTTAGCCTTTCGAAAAAAAAAACATTTTATCGTCTTTGTTAAATATCGTTCCCAAGAGGATTGCAGCGATTTCTTATCGCCCCTGCGCTTTGTTATTCTCGTCGATGGTGGAAAATTGTTCAATCATAGAAATATCTATGACACGCGAAGTCATTCGGTTTGTTGGATTTGCACGAGTTGGAAGCCCACGGAGGGGGGAGGGGGCGGGGGGATATATAGGATAGGTATGTAACTGAAGGCGCGAGCGATAAAGTGAATCGGTGAAAATAATTCAGACCGAAATTGCCACGGAAATATTGCCCAGGCTAAGGTTGCCGGCACGATGAGCTAACGGCGGGTACACCTCTACTGCGAAGAGTGCTGATCCCATCGGAGCTCACGACTGTCTCATTCTCGTTCGAACTCTCACTCCGTCGTCTTTCCTTCTCCAGCGCACAGGGCTCAGGCAAAGCCACTCCACAACTTTTGATATCGACGCATCATCTCGATCCTCGCGCCTCCTCGGTTCCACCGATCGATTTTCATTCCGCGCGGGTTGCACCGCGCGCGCGCGCGCGCCCTCGCGCTTCTCTCCGCTATCCGTTCGCTATCTTCGACGAGGCCACTCTCGCGCCTCCTCCTGCACAACTCCGCGGCGACGACGATTCTCTTGCCTTTCTGTTCGACTCCGTTGAACACCTCTACTGGGTGATACCGAAGTATATAATTCATGCTATAAGGCTGAACACCGTACGCGAATTGTACAAAATCCTCGTGCGCGCGCACCCCATTTGTCGGCGATCATACATTTTTTTTGCCGCAATAAAAGAGAGACATTTATAATTTTTCTAATTAAAAACAAAGCCCCGGTTTACCGGCGCTCGCATACGTTTGGGTTTTCGCATCCCATAGTCATGAGAGAAGAGCGGGAGAGGCTCGCTAGGCTATGATAATACAATACAAAAGACTCCCGGAGCCTTCGCCGATTAACGGCGTCGCACTACCGTACGGTAACGAAGCGTGGAGAGGAGGAATATATCCTATCTCTTCGTCCGCGTGTCAGCGGATCGTTATGCTTCCATGAAAGTGAGCGGCAACTAGCGAGCTCTCCTTTTCGACTTATAAATTCATTATATACGAACGTAATAACAATAACGATACATTGACGCGCTTTGGAGTCATATCCGTGCTACATTATTGTCTTATACGTGTCGGTCGACCCGTATGACTATAAATACCAATTTTTTGTGACCCGTTTTTTTTTACCTACGGTATGCTATTCAGATTGATACGTGCAGAGAAAATCGTGGTTGTTCACTCGGACTTGTCTACGTGTGAATATTTTAAAAATCATTTTTAATTAACATCTAAACACAAGTAAAAGACAATATCAAAAATTATTTTTCCAAAAAAATTAAAATAATGGAATTGGCGATATTAGCATTTTTTTATCTTCACTTAAAGATTCTTTTTCATTGTTCGTTAAGGGTAAATTGGTTCATTATACGACAGTATAAAAATAATAATGTGATAAAAACATTACAATTAGAAATGTTTGCGCGAAACCGATCTGATTAACGAAAAAAAAATTAATTGAAATACATTTTCCTTTTGTTTATAATTGATCCATATCTTTCGATCATCGATCATAATCAAGCTAATAGCATATTCACAACCTACGCTCATAAAAATAAGTATAATTCAAGCAGTTTTCGATAAACCCTTTGCGCTATACTCGGCTTAATGTTTTGCAAAACTAAAATAAAAAAAAAACAAACAAAAATGAGTAACGAAGCACGAGGAACGTCTCACGATCTCGTCGAAAAGATCGACGAGTCTGGGATTTCTGAGATGCTGGAGAGAATAATATGAGTAACGCAGGAATATAATCCAATCGTCGGATCTCTCGATTGAGTCGGCGAAAGAGGAAGTGCCGTGGCGTGGGAAGTGCATCGGGTTTCCTGATGATCTTCGCGGCAGCTTCTCGTAGGACATTCCGTACAGTGAGATATAGAGAGAATGAGAAAGACCGAGAGAACTTGAACCGACGGATCGAGTGTAAATCGCATACCAGTATACGCGTCGAAGAAACATCAACCCGTTCTTTGGTGAGCGCGCGGAGGTTTCGATAGCGAGAGGGTGAAGGCAAAGCCGTGTGTAAGATATCAGCCGCGAAACCGGGGAAGGAAGGAAGGGGGCAGCTCCCCGCTCGTCCGTGTCCGCGAGAGACTTTACGAGCGCTCTTGTAATTATCTCCAATAAATATCTCCGCGGCACGAGAGCGGATAGCCCTCGCGCGTGTATATAGTAGGGTATATCGAAATGTACTTTCCGAGAGCTGCGATGCGCGGGGCGGAGTGGTGAGCGGCGTGCGCTCCGAGGTCGTAGGTCAAACTCCTACCTCGCTCTTTCGATCAACGGCTTTCTTTTGGTCCTCTCGCCACTGACGTACCTCGCACTGATAAATTTATAATGTTAAAACTGGCTTCGGCCGGTTGCTGGAGCTTCGCTTCGCTTAATAAGCTCGGTGACCACACGCGAACCATTTCTTTGTTTTTTTTATTATTATTTTATTTTTTTATTTATCATCACAGAGAAACTATATTACACGAAAAAAGAATTCTTTGCCAATAAATTTGCAGATATTGCTTTCGACGAGGTTGTGGAATAGCTTTAATAACTGGTAATATAAACATAACTCATATCATATGTAACAAGTTAATAGTGAAAAAAACAAAATGTAGCAATTCAATTAGTTTCTATTAAATGATAAGGGGATGAGTATTCCAATACGTTTTGCTCCGGTTCGTGATTCTGTAAACGTTTTTTAATACAATTTTAAGTTTGTATATATTTTTTTTTCATTTTTTATTCCATTATACATTAAATTTTTTTTTTTGGTTCCAAAATCATTTTAAACTGCAGAAATATATACAGTTTCGACTACGAATCGCGGGGAATAAAAATCTTGAAAAGACTGACAAAGAATCCTCTGTGGGAAAGTTCGTTTTATTTATTTCTTACACTCACGGAGATACGCACATGTGACTCACGATCTGACGGTCTCGCCCTGCCGCGGATCTTGAAACTGCACGTGAGCAATACAAACCCCCCTCGTCCACCACATTCACAATCTACTCTATACGTGTGTAGCAGAAGTGAACTCGCAGACGAGCTAATTTCGCGATTCGAATCTCGATTAGCGCGACCTCGACTACTCAGCCTCTTGGGCGCAGCGGCTGCAGCAGCAGCGGCAGCTTCCATCTCTCGCCTCCCTTATATTCTCGTTTATCGTTTCTTCTCACAGAGCACCGAAGGATCGTGCTGCTGCTGCTGCCTGCTCCTTCGCTGCAGACGGGAGTATCTCTTCCTAGCTGAGCACGTGTTCGCGATAAGCTAGGAGAGTGCTATCACACTGAACTATAGTAGCCACATCAACCCGCGCTGAATGCTTTAGCTACTATACACATAGTTAAAGAACTAAAAAAAAATAAAAAAAAGAAGGAAATATTAAGAAAACGTATCGAGATATCGAGTCGACCGATTAAGCCGGCGTTCCGTTTAATTCCACGTATTAATATTATCTATATGCGGAACCGCTTACGCGGCGTCAGAAATCTTTCTCCTTACCTTCGTATTTAGGTATATTAGGTATTACTGTGATTAGGTATTATAATGCAAAAGTCTTTATAACGACTAATTGCTCGCGGTGAACGGTGAACGCCTCTTATAACTACACAGCGCACTTGTGCAATTGTACATGAAGTATAGAATATAGGATTCGGTACCGACGTAAGGTCCCTCTAATTGTCCGCTTATCCGTTCAACCTATCTGCTAACTAGTTGCAGCGCGTAGTAGTAAACCCATTAGAGTAACGCGCGCTCCGAGCTATCCGCAAATCCTCGATCTCTTATGCCGGCTTATGTATATATAGCAAATAAGTATGTATCGCATTTGGCGGGGCACGCGCGAACGTACATAGCGACTATATAGTATTCCGTCGTCCGAGATAAGCTATCGTGCGCGCACCGTTGAACTATATTTAACGATGTGTCCGCGCGGATATTCGCCGGGAATTATATACAATTGTACGCAACACGCGAACGAGACCAAGAAGTGCGAATAAGTCTCTCCCTGTTTCCTCACTTTCTTATCGCCTCCGTGCTGCGGAATCTATCTTCCTTCTCATTCACGGATATACATCGTTATTACTTCGATTTGGACTTCTTCGTTACCCGAGCGGAAATGTGTGTAACCTCACTATCGTGCGTACCGGAACTCGATGCAACGTTAAAGAGAACTTCACGTCTGTCGGTCTGAAATCAGCGGCACAAACCAATCTGTTTCTCATCCTCTGCAGTTGCTTGCCAGGAATACGTGTATCAGATCAGTACCGGTTTTTTAACGGTTGGTTTTTTGTTGTAACAAATTGAATTTTTTTTTTTAATTTGCATTAGTTGCAACTAAAAAAAAGTTTTCTTCAAGTACAAATAAAATCGTATTGGAAGGGTAATTTCATTTTCTATTAATTTAATTGTTGTAATACCCTCGTAATTTTTTGTTAAAAAAAATTATTATTTCTTAAAGTGATGCGAAATATTGGTAATCGTCGAAAACCATTTTTTTTTCTTTCACTTCCAAAGTCATTTGAAATGTCCATAAATTTATTAATTAAAATTAACGATCGTTTTTAAATTTTTGCGATTTGATAATTAAGATCTTCGCGTGTTTCACAAAAGGTTAATTAATACTTTTACAATGTTCAAATCATAAATTTTACACTACATAACTGCAGAAATTTTCTTCGTACACTGTATATCAGCACCTACTCTCGACTCGGCTCTCGACGCATTGTAACAGAATACTACACGGTGCAAAACTGCGTGTACGCACGGACGCTAATCGCGTACAAGCATCGAGTTATACAGTATAAGAAATCCTGATGAACAAGCATTCCCTCGTAGATACGCGTCTAGTATTCAGCGCGTAGAGTACCTATCCCCGCGTTACAAGACAGCGAGTCGAGAAACGTACCGAGCGAATGCGTACCGGTGGACTTGTGGGATTTAAACGAGGTACATCGCACATGGAGTAGAGTCAAGTCGCCAGCGAATCGTCTATAGCGTGTATGTACACACTGTATACATATACTACACAGTGTTGAAAGCGTCTAGGAGTATCTTTGCCATGTTGTAGTATGAGCGAATTTCCCTGTGCGTATATTGCTTCCTCCGCGTTTACGCTCGCGCGTATCAGCACGTGTAGTTATCTAGGTACTCGTAAGGATGCAGACACGGTATAGTGTATGTATGCTTCTCGCTGACGCACCTGCGTGCGTAAATCGCTGCTGAATCTCACTACTCACTGTGCTCCACGAAGAGGAGCAACATAGCGCGAGTAACGGTAAAGGAGACGCGCTTTATATTATTATATACAAACGAGCTATGTAGACGTGCGAATGTATACGAGCGCAAGGGAAACGTGACGGTGATTAAGAGAGCTTGATACTCGAGCGGGCGAGTGAAAAGTTTCGTCGTCTCTGTTTCGTTACTTTTTTTTTTCTCGCTTGTCTAGCCAATCTTCCTCGAGCTCGTTGACTGTATCCTGTTTCTCTCTTCTAATCAAAGTTAGAACTAAGCTATTATTTCCGAAAAATACGAAATTCAAATCCTCGATGTTTTTTTTTTACAAGCATCAAAGGAGCGTTGTTTTTATATAAAAATTTGTTCTTGAGATTTTCACTTCAAGAGCCTCCAAATCGTTAAAAACATCGAGAAAAGTGGTTTCGAGAAATATATGTGTCTGTATGCGTGTGTATCATGGGATTTTTTTTCAGTACTTTAGCGACTGCAACTTTTGAGATAACGAAGTCAAATTTAAATGACAAGTGCATCGTTAAATACGGTTTCGGATAAAGTTTACCGTGAATTCGTAATGGAATTCAACATTTATGAAGTTTAAAATTTTTTTTCAAACTTTTGCGCTCTAATTATGGCAAATTTTGAGATAATGAGCGAAAATGTTATAGAAAACGGATAGTGCTTAAACAAGATTGCAAAGTAGAACATCGCACATTACTTTCTCATTTTCCACTGTTCACAAAGTTTTCTCTATGTCGACTCAAAAATTAATCGTCATACTTTTTTTTACAGAAAAATGCTTTGTTAACGGTGGAAAATAGTGAGGAAGTAATGCGCAACTTTTTGCTTTGCAATTTTTTTTGTAAATCTTAAAATAACTAAACAGGTAATTAGTCAAATTTAGCGAACAATACATTTTTCAACGACGCAAGAAAAAAAAAAACATAAAGCGTTGCTCGCCCCTTTCGTGACGCAAGTCTTGTAGTTCGTCTTCGAAATATGTAACTGGCACGGGGCGTCGAGAGTTCAGAGAAGCATCGGCGTGTGAAAACGCGTACGACGATGACGAGGATGATGATGCGTCGACGAAGGGACCCGGGCAATTCACGAGGATACGGAGCGCAGCGCAACCACCGCCAGCAGCAGCAGCAGCAGCAGAGGAAAGGATCGGACTTGAGTCGCTTTCACGTAGCGGCCAGCGGCGAGATTCCCCGGGTTGAGACATCGCACACCGGGGCCTTCTCTTGACACGCTCGACGAATTCACCGGCGACGGGACACGGACGAGAGGCACACCGAGAAGGGCCCTTCCTCTTCTCGCTCCGTCGAGATACGAAACTGCGATATATACCTACACGACTCCCACGTCCCCCCCATGAAACCTCACCGTCATTTATGCTAATCGGCAAATTCTCATTTCTCGCGTTGAAAAAAAACTCTCAATCAAATGATACCGTAGCAATCCTATTTTCTTCGGTTTTTTCATAATTATTTTTTGCAAAAATTTCGAAATAAAAAAACCATAAAAATTTCATTTCAATAAAAAATGATAAAATAACCTCTAATAATCACACGAGTTCGTCTTCAAGGTAATTTTATCTCGAACTCGAGGAACCGGTGGGGTCCTACACGCCAATATCGTAATAAGATATATTTTTCTTTTCTTATATTACTGCCGTCACGTACAAAGCCGGAGAGAGAATCGTGACGGTCAAGTCACTCCGCCCGAAAAACAAGAGGAAAAATAAAAAAAAAAAAAACAAAAGATAAAATCTCGCAAGAGGCGCGAGAGTGAGTTGACCGCGTCGTGTATATTCTGCCGGAGCTGGCAGAATTGTCGCCGCACAAATTCACTCTCGCGTATGGTAGCGGTGACTTTTATTCCCGATAATAACAGAGAGGAAAGAGAATCAGAGAGGTGATTCGGAGAGACCGGGGCCCTCGCGCATCCATGGACCATCCCGGTACCGCTGTACGTGATCAATTTTCGGTGGTCCCGAGCGCGCAGTTTCGTTTCTTTCGTTCGTTCCGTTCCAAACGCCGCGTTCACGTTGTGTATCCCCCCCTTGTGTATTGGTACCTGACTACGATTTCGGCATAATTATATACGTCGCGGTCTCTGTCCCGACGCGAGACTGCGACCAACGCGGTTCCCAACTCGAATAACCCATAACTCGGACCTCGTACATTAAACCCCAACACTCTTAGATATATATAGCGATCCCCTATACGCATACAACGATACACCGTAAAGCCGCAATACTGATTTGTATAGATAGTTTTTTCTGTATTAGTTGGGCTCTCGCCGAACACTTGTTTCGAATGTTAAATTTACAGATGTGTCCCGCGTCCGCACACCGCCACGTATTTCCAACACGTAACATATATCATCGTCCTACAACGTGCGATTCAACATAATACACGTCGTATACGACGATATGTTGCACGGTATGCGTACGTATGGGCGTATAATCTGACTGTCGCATTATCTCTACACACGCAGTGTGTCATTTATGCTTTGAATCTTCAACGATTTTTCGTCATCTCGAAGCTTCGAGTGTCGGTTATGATTATCGTGACAGAATTAAGGCTCTTATCGATACGTGTCACTGTCTCTTTTTTAAATATGGTTCATTATTAAGACATGCAGTTAAGGCGGTGGAGGAAATTATAGGTTGCGGCTTTAAGGGCACAAAAAAAAAGATAAAAAATAATGAGATAAAGAATAAATAGATAAATCATTGATATTGATATTCATTAAGCGATAACTCTTTTTACAATTAGCTTCTCTCTGCATAAATTAATAAGTTACTAACAGAATGATAAACAAAAAAACATAATTAAATTAATAAATAAATAGGAACAAGGAAAACAGTTTTCTATTGGATCGAATAAAATACGAAAAATTAGAATTATTTCAACTCGTTGAAAGTAATGCTTCTCATAGTAAACCAATCTATACTTCGACAAATGCTATTCCACTAAAAAAAATATCCTTCGCGACATCGATAACATAATCTGCATGTTGTCTCATTTTCTGAAAGCTCTGGTATCGATTACCGTTTGATGATTATAGTGTAAAGTAGACGGCAGTTCTATGTCGACAGCCTTAGGCGTCTAAGGCTCGGATTTTTTAATATATTACATCGTTGCATCGTCCAGTTAGGCCCGTCGAGAAAAACGCAGGAGTTATAAGTGAGTGCACAGGAGTAAGATCAGCGAAGAAGGATGTAACAGTGAGAGGAGTGGCAGCCGGAACGGTCATCGGTACAGGTCGCTCTCGGAGTATATAGCACATCTCTCGCTGCTTTCTTACTCTCGTTCAACTCTGAGCAGAGAGCAGATGGCCACGAGACGAGCGTAATTGGTCGGGCCATCGAGATTATTGCCTTTGGCTCTACTTTGGAGACGTCCAGCGAGATACGAGAGTAAAGCAGGACGAGATGAGCGCGTATAGGAAAAAAAAGAATAATAAAAATAATAAAAAAATAAATGGCTAGAGCAGAAATCTCCACCTTGTGAGCACACTGACCATGATTCGTATGAGATTCGAAGGACTCGATGATTCTCTCTTCGCGCGACGTCGATCACGAAGAGAGGAAAGGAACGAACGGTTTCTTTCCTCATCGGAGCCGTCTGGTATATGGATGAATTTCACCGTCTCTCGTGTCCAAAATCAAAGATAAGTTGCCGTAGACTATATGATCTCGCGCGCGCGCATTTACTAGCACGAAGATCTCTCTAAAAGCTGTTACGAAGTCTATGAACGAAACTCTACCGTGGACCCCTGTCACGAAGATCTCTCTAGGAACTCCCCGGCCAGTGCCAGTCGATTTCCTACATCTGCGAGTACCCTAAAAACTTCGTCGACGTAATTAGATGCTCGTCATTTTTTTTTTTTTTTTTTTTTTCGAGAACAAGGCCCATTTTTACCGTCTGCGGTCTTTCGTGTCGAATCTTCCCTCGAACTGCTCTTTCCAGCGTGGCACGAAAGCGGGTTATATATACAGTAGAATATTTCCTGGTGTCACGGAGAGGTGCGGAATGAAAAAATCAGGTCGAACGAAAAAAAATCGAGGAGTTCTTGTTCCTGAGGTCCCTTGAGCACGAATGAAGGAACAAATTTCGAAGAAATTGCGATGAATAAAAAAATACGGTGATACTTAGTCGGCATATTAGTTGAGTCAACGGCAAATCAATATATTTTCGTCAATTGAGGAGGCACTTTGCTATCTTTTTTTGTCCAAGACTTCGTCCAAATTTTTTGCGAAGACTGAAGTTTGAAGATATTTTCGGAAAAAATCGGTAAACCGAGCAAAAAATTTGTGAAAAGATCGATTTTGAAGTTATCTACACACGAGAGAAAGAACCAATTTTTCGGAAGCGCCAATATAAAAAATGAAAGAATAGGAGACGATGATCCTCGAGCACTTCGCTTGTGACTGAGCGAAGTGCTCGAGGAAAAGATCGATTTCGAAGTTATCTGCACACGAGAGAAAGAACCAATTTTTCGGAAGCGCCAATATAAAAAATTAAAGAATAGGAGGCGATGATCCTCGAGCACTTCGCTCGGTCACAAGCGAAGCGGAAGCTTTGAATCTTCCGTTAATGATACCCGGTTCTTCTTTTCTAAAAATCCCAATGACGAGGATTGGCTTTCGAAGTGCAGCATTAACAAAATCCCCAACGAGCATGAAATTTCAGATCCTTACAAATCGTCTTCCGGGACATATGATGCATCGTAATCACGATCACACGTTTGAATAAAACGGTGCTTCGTGCATTAATGGCGTTATGCTTCTCTCCCTATTACATTTTCGTTGTAACGCACTATTCGTCGGTCATTCGTTCGTTGAACATAGCGATGTTCTCGTACTCGGAGTGGCGTGACGGGAATTCGAAAAACTCCGAGTTATCCAATGCTCATCTTTGGTCGAATCGGAGAGGTTGTTAAGGAGTCGCCAACGTGACGTGTACGGGTACTCCGTACGTACACTCATCGCGTTCTTATCGTAATGCATGCGTTCTACACGTGTGTGCGCGATTACTTTTATTATTTATCTTATTTTATTCTTTCACGTCTCTCGCGTCGAGAGCAGAGAGTTTCTCTGGCGCGTCTGTTCAGAGGTCCGCGATGCGAGCCGCGATGTATAGCAAAGAGAAGCGGAGAGGACCTGAAACACGGCTGACACGCGGCGCATCGCTCGCGAGGAACACGCGCGCGCGCGGGCGCACGCCCGGTCACCTGTCCCTCCCAAGCGTGTAAAATGACTTTTACGACGAGCAGTCATCCCGACGTCCAACCTCGTCCGCAGGAGGTCCACCAAAGCAACAGCAGCAACAAACTCGAAGAGCTTCGCGCCGAGCTCCTCTTCACCGCGCGCGCGTTGGCTGACCTCAGCCGGGCTCGGGGCCCCTCGGTCCCGCAACGAGGTGTCTCGTTCGATTCCAACCGACACCAATCTAACCCGACTCCGTAAACGTCAGATAAATTTTATTCGGTGGTTTTATCGCGCTCAACGATAATTTACGACGACCGGACCTCAACGAACTTCCCTCTTTTTTTTCGGTTCGCCTCGTTGCAAACTAACAACGAGATTCACTCATGCGAGATGCCGAAATTTGTATTTCTAATTGTGAACAGACTTTGCTCTGTTTTACAACATTTATCTCGTTTAGTCGATGCAAATTAAAGCAATCAATGCTTTTTAACATATTAACAGTAGTTAAACATCGAAGTCTTCGGATCAACCAAACAAATTTGGTCGTACGAAGGGATGCAAAAGCGATTTTTATCTTTCAAGGTTATAATTATAGATCTTTGCTGTAGATTCTGTTGCGCTCCGAGAAAAAAAAAAAAAACTGACAATAAGACTAATATTTCGCGATAGGCTCTTCTGAACTCGTGCCAAGACACCGTACTCCAGTGCGTGAGACAATGTTCCCTCATTTCGCAACGACCCGATTGCGAGTGCCAACGTTCCGTCTAAACGTAAAACCCGGCTACACTTCGTACAGCCTCGCGCTTACGATACAATACATTATAATATAACAGAATAAGCATTATATTGCGCATATGCCTTGCACGCGAAAAAAAAAATAATAATTGCGTATCACGAGAGTAGTATAGAATTTTCTCGTTGTTAGAAAACACCGTGAAGTTCGCACGCACGCACGTCAACCGGTGCGTCGTTGATACGTACGAGGGAGCATCGGGGCGCCTCGTTCGTTCGCTTGCTTACACCTCCGCGTGCGATTATGAATTTAAACATCGAAGCGAGAACTCCGCGATACGGAACTTTGCGGATTTTTTCATTTTTTTTTTCTTTCTTTTTTATCTTCAGCCTTGGAAAATCGAGAGATTCTCACTCGTCTCGGTCGCGTTTAATAATGTAACATGCGCGCTTATTATCATTATTATTATTAATATTATGTTAGACTATCGTATTGCAGTGGCGAAGTGAGTCAGTGCGCAAAGTGCGTAACACTGTATAAGTACGAGTGTATATACGCGTTTATTAGTTGGTTATATTGCACGTGTCGTGCGTGCCATATATACTCTCTCGCGGCCGGAGTGCAATACGCGTCCAATTTTATGGGCTTTGCACGAGTGAGGCTTGCCGCTTTCTTGACAGGGACATTACGGTCGTTCGGTAGGTGAGACGCGCGAGTTATACTGCCCCGGGCTTTACCTCGCGAAGAACAGTACGCACGTTATACATATACATATACATATACATATCAGACGGCATAAGCAGAAACGAAAAGAGAGCCCAAGAACAAGCGCTGCTACAGCCAGTCAGCCTGGTTGGTCACAGTGGCTGATTCTCGCGGACGGGATACCGGGCCGCGAGGACTCGATATGCGGCTCTTCTTCTTCTTGTTCTCGTTGCAAAGACGAGAGCAAGAAAGAAGCGAGAAATCGTAACCACTTGTCCCCGAGAGACCCGGCGTGTCTCACTCGCTCTGTGTTCACCTCTGAATTTCCATACAATGGATACACCGAGAGAAGCGCCATTTCCATGAGCCACGCAGAACGTTGTTACACGTTACGTTCGCACGCGACCCTCCCCCTCGGTTCGTCGTCATCTGTAGCTATTGCAACACGACTGATCCTTGTCGCATGTGTCGTGAGCTCCGCTTCGCGTACAGCATTATTGTTAGCGCAAAGCCGGAAGAAGTGGCGACTGTAATACGTTGAATACGAGAACGAAACGATCAGAATCGAGAAGCGCAACAGTCCGTGAGAATGACTTTTATTTGAAGATCATTACGGGTATTACGTTGCTTGCGCGCTTCATTCTCGAACATTTTTTTTTATTCCGTATCGATAAAAAAATCCGAAATTCTCAGAAATTATATAATATTGTTTAGGAGGCTTTTTCTTTAAGGGATTGTGTGCGAATTCGCAAAATTTCAAGAAATACCGCCGCTTTATTTATTTATTTCATAACGGGTCCAGAATAACATTACTATGGTACAATACAAATTTTCGTAATAAAGGTACAATTTGATTTTCATCGTTTTTGAAAAATAACATCGACCTTTTCATTCGTTACTCCAACGCAAGCTAAAAAAAAAGTCACATCTAATTTATGCCGAAGCATCTCATTACCTCATTCAACATCACTCCGAGACGTTGACGATCCTCCGCGACGTTTTAATTAATTCCCTGGGAAAATGTGCGGAATACATGCGTAAGTGCGTGCAATATACGTTGTATACTATTTCTGTATTTAATACCATCGCGGTACGTTGCGGACTGCCGCTGCCGGTATCTCGTGTTTCTCAGCTATTTTACATGTAAACGTACACATTGATAAATGTGTACGTATTCATATATGCACGAAGAAGCTTGCACTATCGTGTATATCGATTCGTGCGAGAGAAGCTACCACGTCCATGGACAATAATGATCGATCCTCGGAAGTCTCTTCGTACCATCGGTATATACCTTGGGCTCTACCGCGACGGGCTCGATGAGATTCTCATATGCGACCATCGGGCCCAACGCGCTCATATACACATACGTCCTCTTCGTGACTCTCTCGTGCGCGGCCACGGCACGGCAAGTGACGTTTCGTGATTGATGCACGGCTTCTCTGCATGTTACGTGTATGTGTTTGTGCGCTGTATGTGTTGTATGGCTTCACCTCGCCCGACTCCTTCGCGCTCTCGTAGCGAATATTAAATTCTTTCTCACAGTTATTAGCAGAGTTAGCTCTCGCGTTCAAGTGAGTCCGTTCGTCGAGAGAGGTAATGGCTCGCGGTCTCGCGATATTCTAGCATAAGCCATCGAATTCGTAGCTTTTTTATTTTCACTCTTTTCTTTCCGACTTTTTTTCTTTTTTTTCTTTTTTTGCTACCTCTACTTCTTCTTCGAG
This sequence comes from Buathra laborator, assembly GCA_934046635.1. Classification (NCBI taxonomy): domain Eukaryota; kingdom Metazoa; phylum Arthropoda; class Insecta; order Hymenoptera; family Ichneumonidae; genus Buathra; species Buathra laborator. The sequence goes on from OW203892.1 coordinate 20,161,571, forward strand.
ACCTGACAGTACGAACTGCGTGAACTGCCTTTCGACCGAAGGGTATTGTGTGTTATTAGGGAATATTCGTTGAACCTCTCTGGGAAAGTCGTGACCAGCTGTGGGTTTATATCGCGTGGTCCACGACGATTCGTTTAGCCTCGTAAGTTTCTACGACCGGGGGTTGTTGTTGCGCGGCGCCGGCCAAGGAGGGAGAGAGGGACACTTTCTTTCAGCAACCGCGCGTCAGGTAAAAGAGATGAAGAAGAGAAGTAAAACTCGCATCTTCGACGCGGTTCTCGATGGGGGCCACCTGAGTCGCCTGCGGAATATGGGCGGCGCTCGTTCGAGCTATATTACGAACTCCCGTGAATTAGTTCTCGGTATTCGTTATTTAAGGTGGCTGACGCGAGTAGATGCGAGTAGCACGTTCCTTTTTTTTTTTTTTCGTTGTTGCTTCATCGATTCCGAACAGGTTGTTCGGTTCTTCGTTGCGAGATCTGCAGGTGACACACCCGAAAACCTTGACGACCACCTCGCAGAATTCATACTTTATTCACGAGACACGGCATGGCGAATTTTAGTATCGGCTAAAACAGTCTGTTCCCACGATTTTTTGGTCCATCGGTTCTTTTGGTGTCGTTGAGGCTGCGACTTTTTCTCAAAAACAGAAACAAAAACATTTGCTTCGAATGCAAATATAACAATGTGTTAAAGATGTTTTATCTTTGTTCATATAATTTTTCAAATGTCTTGTTTAAAAAAAAATGGACACTTTTCCCGCAAATTTTAATATTTGGATTTACGATTTTTTCACACAATCAAAACCCTATTACCAACTGACGATCGCTTGGGATTAGTGATACGTTATATTTTTCACCTATTTAAAAAAAAAGGCTTTTTTTGGTCTGAAATTGCCGAATCCGCCCCCTATAACGTGTTACTTGTTTGACACAGATACAATTTTCTTGCAAATATATGATTGTTATAAATAAAAGAAGTGAAAACGTTTTGGTTTAAGTTACTTGTCGAATTTTAAGGGCCCAATGGACTTTTCATAACGCATGACGCAAAATGCGTTTATGAAGAACCAATGAAATTCAATGCTTCTTTTTTGTCTCTTCGCGAACGAATCGGTTCAGAATTGAATCAATAATCCGAAGCAAAGTTGCATATATGCGGCCGATGGCAACAGGGTTATACACCAACAGCCTGCTTCTCGCATAGTTTCGGTATCGTGACCCCGAGCGATCACGTTCAACGTCTCTTCCGGACTGGAGGACGCACGCTTTCAGAGACTTCCGTTAATTTTGTTCAAACGCCGGGGGTTTCGGTGGCGTTTGCATATACACTTTCCTATTAGCAATCACGAATAACTCGGTTTTGCCCCCGCGGGTCTGCCGCCGACGACCCGCTCGCGTCCAACAACATCGCCGAACAAAACTCATTAAACGGTCTGTCCGTCGTTTGTTTCGATATGTTAACACGTGGAACGCCGCTCTGTCGGGCTAAAGCGGATATATATTTCTCTCGTGGATTGCTTATATACCCTCGACGATTATTCTCGCGACGTACGTCCGTATGATCCACGTCTCACGTATGCGTCCGCGCTTGCCCCCTCGTGCCCCCGACGTTTCGTACGCTGGACGAGAGACGACCGCCGCGTTCCAACGTAACGTCGAGAAGTTGCGCCGAACGAATTATAAACCTATAAGGGATGTCACGAGGATGTTTCAAACCGCGCAAAAGCTGTCCCGAAGTCTTGCCTCTTACTCGAGCTCACGAGACATCCAAACCCCCTTTTCCACGTTGTTTATTTCCTCTATATCTTCGTACCCTCGGAAATTATAATTACGGTCATTAATTGCCTACCGGTTAAAGTTTAAATGACTCTTAGAGTTTTTGATATTTCGGAGTTTGCGTTCTACGAACGCGGGGTTAAAGTCCTGGGGACTCATGCTTTATCCTGAGCTTCAAGAGTGATTGTTGGATATGTTCGGCAAGTACCATAATTATCTGGGTTGGATGGGGCGAAGAAGAGGAAGAAGAAAACTGAGCCTCAGCACTCTTCTCGGGACATAAAGATTCGAGGGGCGACGAGACATTACAGTAGTATTAACTACAATGTCTACCATTCCATAACGTCGAACACACCTGTCGTCCCCAGGATCCTGCAACTCAGGACACCGAGATACTCGGGAGCCGAAAAAGCAGACTCGAGAGAGACAGGATTGAAGAACTAGTCTGGCACACAGTTCGGAGAACTCTTTTGCCCGACGAAAGTTGTGTTAATGTCTGAGTTCAGCCAAATATGAGGTTTGACGATGTCGCCGAGATTCGTGCTGCCTGTTCCTTCGTCGCTGCTGTTGCTCGACCATAAGACCGAAATCGTAATATCGTTGAACCAACGCGGGCTATGGGATTCCGTCGAAATTACGGCGCTCCAGATCTCGCTCTCCAGACGGGAGAATCGAGAACGGGACGCCTCGGGCTCGGACTCTATCCTCGAAAGAGGGCAGTTTATTCTCGGGAACTCTAATTATTATTCCCTAATTATCCCGTTCGAGTTGCGTGGACTTTAGAGGGTTAAGGACCACATTGCCTCGAGGCTCGTGCTGGCGAAGTCAGCACAGATGTGGATCTCGAAACTCGGAGACAAAACGCTTCTTTTAGGCCTATACTTTAATATTTTTTCGAATATAATATCGAGAAAGAAATTATCGAATGTAATATCTAAAAGAAGATCGGAAGAAAAGATGAAGCGGAGTGCCGCAACGGTCGAAAAATCTGAAAAGAATTTCATATAAAAATGCTTTTCAAAAAATTATGTTGCTTGAGGGAAATTCCGAATTGACGAAAAAAAAAATTAACCCTAAAAATGAACTTCAAATAGATTTTTTTTTATACTGTAGCTGTACGATTAGGTTTATGAGTATAGTAAAGGTCTTCGTTCTCCCAGTATGACACGTACCTTCTCTACCGAATCTTACATTAGTATATAAAATTGTAAAAAAAATACAGAAATGAAGGAATCAGACTGGAAAGGTCTGGAAAGGCCGATTGCCGGACAGCAATCGTTTTTTTTTTTTTTTCTTCATCAAGTACTCTGTTGTGTCTGTCGGCATATGGTCCGGGATGCACGCCATTTTAGATCCTATAAAGTATAATGTCCAGCGACGACAAGCAAGCTGCGGTTTCTGTCGTTTATCGATAATCGTTTTCCTGCCGCTGTTCCTGCACGTTGGACCGCTGGTACCCTCGATGACCGCTGTTCGAAGAGGTCTATACTCTCATTTCTCCGCTACTCCCTCGCAGCAACCTCTCTCTCTCTCTCTCTCACACACACACGCCTCCGCCCACTCACATACACACAAATATTTCGGCAACTTCCGGTCTGTTATAGATATTGTGTGTTTTGGAGCTTCGATATAACTGGAGATTTCGATGAGAGTTATAATAAAATAAAAAAAAGAAACAACAAACCGTGAACGAGGAGACCGTTCCGATGTCCGAACACACCGGAAAGATGACACGTGTCCAGTACCGCGGTCATGGTCATTATTTTTATGGGTGTCGCTTCCGCGCCCTCCCGATCATCCAAGCCGAACGCTCTTTCTGTGGAAGGGAACTCCGATGCCCTGGCACGAGTTCCGGGTAACTTATACCCTATAACTGCCTCATGATTATAGGCGGGCCACAGTATTTATCAGTGAGCAACGATCGGCGTACTGTCTATCTAGCAGGTGCTCGTACTTACACACTTATTTAGGTAAAACTCCAGAAAATTAAAAACACAAAAGAAAACCACTAACGGATGACTTCCGACAAAAGAGCACCGACAATTTTTCTATACTGATTTCTTAATTTTTTTACTACGATTCTCTGAAGATATCTCAAAAGGCAGAGTAATCATCTTGGGACAATAGAAATAAAATTCAGTTCGTAAATCTGTTTGAAAATAAATGTGCAGTCTGTTTTAAAATAATTAAATTTTGAATTTAAAATTTCTTTATATCCCACACGAAATGCGTGTATAATTGAACCCTTCGCGTGTGCAGAGCGTCTCGATCGCTTAAAACAGTGATGGGAAGCCTCGTCGAGCGCTCAAAATTCTTCCATCACATTTTTTTCCTAACAAAAAAAAATCGTCGCGTTCCTTGCGTGCTTGTCGATTGGTTGGGCGTTGATGCAGGGGTGCGACGAGTCCCACAATGCATCAGCGCCAGCCGGGGGAGGGTAGGGACGGCGAAAAAGCCCCGTCCGTGCCAATATTCGTCGGGGGGGACTACTCGGTCTCTCTGGCATTTAGGGGCGGGTGTGGCCCTCGAGGAGTCCTCGAGCATCAGCCGAGGGGGGTAGAAAGGCTGTCGCTTGGGTAAATAGGGCACGCGAAGAGACACACGCCCTCTCCATTGTCCTCCACGCCATATATACTGCGCTGCGTATGGGTCCTTGCGAAGGCGCCCTACTGCCGACACAAAAGGGTTGCTCGCCTATATTCCACACAGGGCAAGTTTTAAAACATAATTTTTTCATTCAGCCACAGCGTAGCAGGAAAGCGGCCATCATAGAAGCAGAAGGAGATCGAACGAGCGACGCGACAGCAACGTTATTTTTTTATTTTACGTCTCATTCTCCCATTCCCCTGCGCCCTGAGCTCGAAAATTATATGGAAATACGTTTATAGGGAGATCAGGGGGGGTTTGTAGTTCAAGTCTTTCTGTCAGATCCTCCGGGTACCACAGCAACGAGAGTCCTTGCTCCCGACGCGGGTTGACGCACGGCTATGACGTGAATGGAGAGACGCAGACTTTGATGTCAATCGTCCTTGGTCCACGTATACCACGATTCTATGCCATACTGCCTCGTATGCTGTACGGCACGATTGAAATGATCGAGGTCTCGCCAGGAGTGGTCTTGATGATTTGTTTTCTTTATTTATTTGCTTTACAATGATATATACATGAACATATAAATATATTCCATATACCGAAGCGAAATTGACGTGGAGAGGCTCTCTTTGCATCCAACGCACGGTCAGCGAGATCGAAAATATAATACGAAGAACGTGTAAACTCTCATATCTGCTCGAACAATAATGAGGGACACTCATTTCTTCGCTATAACGAATCCGCGCGCTCCTTTTCTCGTCCGCGAATGTCAAACTATGGACTTGTAAGAGCCTCAAAAATGAGTCTTGCAAGTAAGTAACAGAAGAAGAAAAAAAGGAAAAACGATAAATACAGCTTGGAAATAGCACTAAAAATAAGTCTACGGAACAATTTTCTAACCGCAAAGAAATCGTGAATAATTTATCATCGTTCCGCCCCCTCGTCTATTGCATCGACGATGGAAAGTCGTCATGCTGGCGGGCGGGGGATAGCGAAAAAAAAAACAATTCGAACTGCAAATCGCCATCGCAAACCACTCTTTGGCATCGACTCTTACGATAGGTTGCCATTTGCCTTGCACACGCCGTACCGAGAGTCTCGATGTAAAGAAAATCGTGCAAGAGAGTCCTTAGAAATGCGCGTGCTGAAATACAAGTGAGCGTACGTCGATAGCCCGTGAGTCGCCAATGTGAATTAATAAAGTCGAGTTTCGCGAGTGTGCGCGCGATGGTTCATGGCGAGGGGTCGAAACCGAAGCGAGAAAGTGGCGAACGGAGAAAGGAAAGGAGGAAGAAAAACATCGGCGAGGACTCTGCTACACTTCGCTCATATGCCTTCGGACCCTTTTCGGTATATAGCTTATATAGTATGTACACTATGTATACGCAGATGCGTATGGTATGCTTGTGCGAGCGTCCACCACGGATGGATAGGAGGACGAACGAGCGAACTTTACGGCAGGGGGTGTGTATACCAGAGTCTCTCCCTGTCTCTCTATAACCTACTATGTCTCGGGCATCCGTAGGTTCGTCCGCCTGCCGAAGGTACTTACGTCCCTGGATACGAGTGATTAGCGATATTTTATTTCGCATGGGAAACCAGACAGATGAGAACTAGTTGAGTGGGAGCTCAGCTCTCTTTCATTAGGGAGAGACGAGAATCACCCCTCTTTGTGCTTTTCTCTGTCTTTCCTTCAACCTCCTCTTCTCTCTTCGTGTACTAACTACTACTCCTACTGCTGCTGGATTCCGTACCCCGTTCCAGTCGCGAAGCCTGGCATCCACCCACCCCCCCTGGTATAAGCATATATGCGTATGTATATAGCAATACCCTCCTCCACCACTCGGAACGTCCCATCGCGCTGTCATCATGGCGTTACATCCAATATTCCCGGGCTTAGCATGAGAGCGTGTAATTCGGGACGATCAAATCCAAAAGGAAAACAATATACAGCGTGGCTGTTCGAGCGTTGAGCCATCCAGTTGGGCGACGCTGAGGGAACTCATACGAGCTTTCAAGCTCTTTCTCTTTCGGAGTAGAGATATATATATGTACCGCGTTGAACTGACAGGCTGCTGTGGAAAATCACGAGGGAAACTAAAATCGCCATTTGCACGACGTATGCAGTGGTAGAGAACGTTATTTGAGCTCTAGCTGATTGGGAATGAAGGTTTCAGCGTGTGATAGAATATTGAGAGTCTACTCTTTCTGCGACAGTTGCACGGATTTGTTTTTCCATTTATTTTATTTTTTCATGATTTTCAATTCATATAATATTTTAAATAGTAAACACTTTTTATTTTTATATTGAAAATATTATTTGATTCATATTCTTTTGATGTATGTAAATTGAGACGAAATACCAAAAAAAGAATGGCAAATCATATGACATTTAAAATTAACAATGCGCAAACGATGGACACGAAACAGTCTTTTCAAGTTCTTTTGCTCCATTATACCAGTCGACTTTCGAAACATTTCATGTTTCCCAATTTTTCAATCATAGCAAAAAAAAAAAACGTTCATTATCGTCGCCGATCGTTTAGGATCGAAAATGACGTTCCGCCATTTCCGGCGCAGCTTCAGCCGTAGGATCAAAATCCGGATGGGTTTGGCCGGCTGTGTTGTATATCTTTCCATGTGTATACATACTAACAAAAACCGATATAGGATGAAAACGAAGGTTGGCAAACCCGTCCTCGTTAGCAGCTGCGTGGATATCCATCCCCCGCCCGTTACACAATGCCCCATCCGCGATCCTCTTCTGTCGTTCAGTCTTTCTCGCTCCATCGCTCTTCGGCTACGATGTAGTATCACGGGCTCCTTTCGTCTCCCATGCTTTCTCCCCATTGCATCGCGTACGACCGCTTGATGGAGAGCGAAAGAAGCACAAAAAAAACGATGGGTGGATTATAGTGACGTCACGAAAACGGAGACGAGCACCTGGCACGCATAGTAAGCTTATGTATACACCCATAGCAGTATAGCAAAACCTTTATAGGACCTACACAGGTAGGTTGAATGTAGGTACTGTCCGTATATACCTATATATGTACAGGAGAAGGAAGGGAGCCAATGGTCGATCCTCCCTTCGACAAACGACAGGACTGGTTCATCTGGCTTTTTGGTGACACGCGCGCGACATTCAATGGGCGTGGGATACATCGCCCGCTTTTCCCCCGATGCTTCATTGGTGCGAATTCAACAATAGCCAAACTACCCTCGATTTGCGCAGTGCGGAGTTTGTCATTCGAAATTTTACTCACTGCACATTCGTCTAAACTAAAACGAACGAAAATGGTGCCAAATTCTTTTTCATTCGAATGGGAATTCATTCACGAATTTTCTACCAAAAACTGTATACTTGTTTTTTTTTTTTTTGCAAATCTCTCTAAATTCACTGAGGCCTTTCAACTCAAATTCGGGCCATAAAACAAAGATGAAAAAAAAAAAAATAGAAGACATTGAACGGATGAGGAAGAGCGACTGTGCGCGTGGCTACTCCGCTAGCTTTTCAAGAGTCTCTGTGGAGTTATCGCAAGGAGCAAAACCCAGGGTCCTTTGGGGTTTTTCGTGGGGGGATGAATGGGAGTCCGTTCGCTTGTACACGGCTCTTGGAACATCCATTTTCGGGGTCTTTAAATCTGGGCCACGAGTATAGTCGTACTCGTCTCGTTCTTCGTGTTTTTTTTTTTTTTTTTTTTTCGTTTTTTTTTCTCGTAATTTTTTTTTTCGCTCTTTCTCATCGTTTCTCGTACCAGTAGCGGTGCGCTCTTTGGTTCTCAAGAATATACGATAGCTTCATCGTGTATATCGCTCGACTATAGTGTATATAGTCTGTATGAAGAGCGAGAGATACACGTGGCCCGGGGAGAGTAGGTTGCTGATTCGTACGTACGCGTTCAACAACAAAGTCTCCGACGATTCGGGAGGGAAGCGAAACCAACAGAAATAAGGGTCTTATCGGCGTCCCGGTTTGTTTCATCGCTTCTGGTTTAAACGTCCCTTTGCCACGCGATCCTTAAGCCCCCTCGGTGAAACTCTCTAACCGAACAGCACCCGTTCATCAACAATCACTATCTCTCCCTCTCTTCCTCTCATTCTCGCAATGACTTCGCGCCGCCGCTATACTGTTACGAACTGCGTGTATCCATCGCATCGCGAAATCGGTGGTTTCCATCGTTTGGGAAAAGTTTCGACAAAGTCGACGAGAGGGACGCACCTGACTTGCACAGAGGTTCGATTTGAAAGAAGACGAAATTGAAGACGTTTTACCGGGTTTTAAAACGCAACATTCGTGTACAGATTTGCGAGTGGCACGAATGCCTAAGGCATTGGAGAATTCAGACCAATATCCGACGCTGGATGATGTTTTTCGTCGCTTTCTCACCATTCTACGGACAGATTAAACGCAAGTCTTCAATTTTTTTTTTGTCACGGAAATCGACGAAGGCACTTTCGGATTTTTTTTAATTATTATTTTGCGCTGACTGTGCTTCCTGTAGGGAGGCGTTTATTAGTTCGCAGCCTCTGTTTTTAAGATGTGAAGACGTAGATTCGGTGAGGGGATGGAAATGTGAGTTGAGAAAGTATAGTGAAAATCATCGCGGAGGGAATAACGCGATGAGATGGATCCAAGCGAGCAGGGAAAAGGAATACGATCGTTTACCATATTACGCACGGTAAGAGAGGGTTTCAGCGTCCCTCGCGGTCCTATCCGCTGATGGTGGAAGACGTAATTAAGACGCGCGAGAGACGAGGCAGTGGTAATGGGGCGACGCGAAGAGAGGAAGAAATCTTTAGAAAACTTTTCAGACCGAGAGCTATGGACGAGAAAGGGTTGGTCGTTTGGCAACGCCCGAGACTATCGTGAATGATGAATAAATTAAGGCTGCTAATGGCCCGGTAAGAATATCTATATAGCGAGGCGTAACTCTCTTAACGGTCTGGCTAAACTGTATACATAATATTGTTGATTGAAGAAATGCTGCTACTGTTATTGTTTGAAGAAAGATCCCCTTTGCGGGACGAGACTTTCGTCAACTATACTGAATTTTTAGCGAATCATTGAAGAAATAAAAAATAACAAAAAAAATGACTAGTCTCGCGCCGCTATATATGACCAATAATTGGTAATGCCGATACACTGTACAATTTAAATTCTTATACAAAAAGAATAAAAATATTACCGTTTTTTGCCGTCTCGCATAACCGAATATAATCTCGAAACACGAAAAAAAAAGTGGTATGACAGAGTACGAAAATGTTAAGATTTGTTTTCAAGTCGAGTTTAATATATCCTATTGAATTCGAAGAAAACAGAAGTAGAAAGAGCAAAGAGACGAAGGATGAAAAGATCCAAGCGTGGTAGCCGACGTATTACGAGGTCACGTACATACTCTCGTGATACGCGAAGAACGCGCGCACGTTGCGCAGTAAGACGCGGGCAATAATTCTTTTTCCCTTTCCTTCTTATCCTTTTTCTTCGATTCCTTGTCTCTTCTTCTTCTTCTTATTCTTCTTTTTGCCAGTGCAGTACAGCCTGATACATTGTACATTCGCCCATAAAACTGCATCTCTTACCCCAGGAAGCAACGCCTTCGCTTCCACAGAATCGATGCGAAAAATCGTCCCGCGGTTTGCCTTCCCTTACATTTCTAATATCTCTCGTGCCCGATACACGCGAACCCCGGCAATTTCAACGGGTTTTCATGCACGAGAACACCTTTCAATCGATATACACGGACACGTATAGGCGCGCAGTAGGTACCAATGGCAATAAGAAGAAACTCTTCTCCTGGTCACTGACAAGAGCAGCTGCTGGTACAAGCTAATCCACCGTGCTCTCGCAGAGCATTTAATCGAATTCGCGGAACTCGAGCGCGCGCGCGCGCGAGCTCGCGGGGCCACACCAGAGTATATACCGGTGACTGTAATCGTTTCGAGATTACACACAGCTTTCGAAACTCTCCCAACGCGCGCGAACCTACCGTTGAACCTTCCAATAATAATCCATATAACACCGGTGATTAATTCACCGAGTGCATGTACGGCCGCATGTGTCCGTAGAGAGAGGCGTGGAGAAAGTAGAGTGAATTAAGAATCATAGCAAAGAAAAAAAAAAAATTACAAAAAAAATTATATATAGCTCTCGTGATTCATCAACGATTTTAGCTTTTTTTATTATTGACTCTTCAGCTGAGAGAAACATTTAAAGAGCATAGTATCCACAAATCATTTTGCAGCTTAAATATGATCAATTTCTCGCGGTAAAAAAAAATGACTTCGCGAGGATCCCGAAGTAGTTCACGATGTGCACGGTCGAGGCAATCGGAGTCGGAGTGGCGTGGGGAAACGCATATATATGGGTAGATCTTTGCCCTCCACCTCGAGGTTTATATACCACGAATGGTTTACTCTTCGTACCGATAGATTGGTAGTACACGTTATTGTATATTATATGTACCAAGATTCAAGACTCTTCCCCCGTAATTACCGGTCTATCTCGCGCGATTCTTGCTTCTTTCTCTCCGTCTCCGACCTTCGCAGCGGCAATTTGTCAAGGCTGTAATATTACTGCGCTATGGCATTGTATACACATCGGGAGTGTATATACTCGCACCGGTACTCGACCGATGCCACCTCCCATCGAATCGGATAAAATCTCAAACGTGGCAAGACACATATATTTTAAGTTAAAATTTTTTTTTTTGTTTTTTTTTTTTGTATACCTTCCTATCCACTACGAGAACGTTTTGCGCACCGACGAGGTAACCATCCATTTCGTGGGGTCCAGAAGAAGGTTTCATTGTCTCGACACTGTACGGACGAAACTATAACCACCTTTCGAGAGTCCAGAATTTGTTGACGCCTCAGTCACGAATTAGTGTTCCAGCTGCCTCTCGTTCGCGTTCTCGCCTCTCAGGGGTGAAACGGGGGCGTGAGCGCTGCGAGACAAAAAGATTGCAGTGTTTCTGAAGACGGAGAAAGGTAAAAAATAAGCTGAGAAACTGTTAGGGGATTCATTGCTTTCGTTAATTAGGGGTAAAAAGAATAGGGAAGGTTTTTTTTTATTTTTTTTTACCGTCTTGCAGCTTTGCCGCAACACAGTCGATCATCTTTCTTCGCGCTGAAAAGATCGACAGGATCGTAGGGGGAGAGGACACGAGAAAAATTGAATCTCACAGGGTGACTCGCGCCCGGAGCTTATGCTCGAATTTTTTTTTTTTTTTCATTTTTTAAGCGAGAGAACTGCGAGAGATTTTCTCACAGTGTTTTTCGGCTAATGATGCATGGCGGTTGCGGGTCGGATGATCTTGGATCGAGAAGCGTCGAACGGCCTACACGCATCGCGCACGAGCAACGCTCTGTCCTATCTAGATGAGATCTTGTTTCTTGCAGCGATGTGTTTAGCGGGGTAGACACCCCGTGGGGTACGCGCGCGATCCCGATTCGTCACGAATACTTTTGTGTTACGTTGTCGGAAAAATTGCCGACAGTCTCGCGCGTGAAAGCTTCATAAGCGTCACCTGCTCGAGAGGGGGAAAGAAAAAGTAACAATCACGTTGTGTAATGAAAAAAACAACGATTTCGTTTTCATTCGACAAAACAACACAAGAGATCGATTTCTGTACGAATAGAACAGCATTTTTTGAAAATTTCGCAATATTATAATATGAAAACGTGTTGATGAAAATTTCGACATTGTCGATACAAAGTATCGTGTAATTCCAAATTTTTACTGTACCGACCGACGAAAAAAATTATCTGTGAGCATTTATTTTTATTGATTCATAAAATCATATTTTTTGTGACGCAATCTCCGGACCACTAAAAGACGTGGTATGTCACAGAAATCTGATGACAGAGAAAAAAAGGGGCAATGAGTGAATGAATGAAAAAAAAAAGAAGGTTGAACAGTGAGCGAAGGTGGTCGAAGAAAAACCGAAAAAGAAAAGGCACTTTTACGAGGGCCTAATTGGGATAACAGAGACATCAATGGCGGTTCGGAGGTCGCGCACAAAGAGACCGTAAACGTTGGTTACGGGTGTAAACTCGAGATTTTAGTGTCACCGATGTATTTTTTTTCTCTTTTTTTTTTTTTCTTCGTGGAGCCTGAATTTTCGGAGTATTCCTAGCTGTGTTCCCGCCGCAACCCCCTCGTCGTAAGACCACCGTGTTTATGGGATCGCGCGCGCCACCGCGTTCGTAAAATGTAATACGTATTAATAAGGGACTCGCGCGGACATCCGACTCTCGTCGTTCGAAATATTGCCCCTGTCGCCTGCGTCGTAAATGCGATTTTATCTTGGGCTCTTTTGCCTGTGTGTGTGCGCACCGTTTTTTTTCGTTACCCTTCTTTCTTCCTCATACCTTCGAGAGATGCGCAACCAGCACGTTTCCGTACCTGAGCTTTAGCCACCAGCAACATTTTACCGCGACGGATGGTCCCGGTAGTTTTTGGTGGCAAGTCTTCGGTCGATACCGCTTGTATTTTGCATGGGCCCCTAGGACCGTCGACTGAGCGGATATTCCTTTAAGTATTTCTGACAAAATTATCTTCTTTTATATTGAACCCTTTTTTAGCCATTAAAAGAAAAAAAAGTGTTCAAATGGTTATTTGAAAATATGAAAGTCATTCAATGAAATTGCGAATTAATATTGTAAAATTAACTAAATTGATGTTAAAGTACCGATCGTTATTATTTTTTATTAAAAAAAGCGATAAATTTGTTTTTTATTTAAAATATTTTTTGGAGTCGATACAAAAATAAAATAAAAATCAATAATTTAATTACGGTCTTTGGCAAAGTCAAAGTCACCGTATATGAATAACCAGTAGTATCAACTGATGTCCCGTCAAAAATAAAAATAAAATTCTCCCCAATAAAAAAAAATGTTAAGTAGGGAGTCCGAGTCGTCAGGACCTTCTACTCGACATTGCTGTAGTATTAGTTACCGATATATTGTACACCGAGAAACAAGCTCATTCGAAAAACCCAAAGCAAAAGCGAACCGCCGAATCCTTCGCGTCCCATCCTTGTAATTAGAAATTTATTCACTAGTTCCCGGGTCCCGTGTTATTCAAATGGGCAACAAGGTAAGCCCACCCATACTTAAATACTAACTCGTCGAATGTCTCGGCATTCACCCGCGAAATATCAACGACTCACGACTCGTGTATACACCTAAATTTCATCTACATATGAGCTTTAAACTTGTAGCTCCGAAATCTCACGTTTGACCCTTAATGGAACATTAATTATTTATCTTTCGTTATAAATGAGTCTCTCGGCAATTTTATCGATCCGTTTAACATTTGTCATCGACAAAACGATGCAGATAAATCGGTGACTTAATTTTTCCATTTTTTTTATTCCCTCCCTGACATGCGTATAGGTACATTTTTTTTCGTAAGCATATTTCCGATGCACGAAGGCTCGAGCAAACCGGAGCTTCTCAACACCGACTTACAAGCTGAGATAACGTGGATAAGAATCGCGACGGACATGCGTGCCGCACGTGCGTTTGTTATACATACTGGTGGTCGGCTAAGCGGGCGCGTGTAACCACTGACAAGTACACCTCAGCCCATTTCGCTACCAACATATATACATATATTGTATATGTATATCTCCGTCTCTTTTCTTACGGTGAGGCCCATGCGGCTCGTGGCGCATGGGATTTAATTAACGCGATTTATGACATTCGAAGAGTCTCGTGGCCCACGAGTATAACTCGTCAGCCGGCGAACAGAACTCGCGCGTAGGTTGAATAACGCTACGCGATACACAAAGTACGGCGTATACGATGCGAAGAAAATTAACGTGGTGCGAAACTCAGCGTGCAGTCGCGAGAGCTCGAGATTAGATAACCTTTCGCGAGAACCCCGCTAACAGTGGTAGTAAGCAGTCTTCGGCATTTTTATCTGAATCATTATAATTTTGTACAATTAATTCGCTCGAGGACATTATGTAATTTATCGGAAAGTACTAATGCTTGTTTTTTTTTTCATCATTCTGCGGTTTGTACAATTTTTTTTTTTTTTTTCGGAAATAGTTTATAGTTTAGTCGAAGGCTTTGCGCAGTGGTGTGGAAGTTCAAGCTGTTGTTTGCATGTGGACGAGGCAGAAAATTACCGTGGCTCCTATTGCATAGGGTGAGAATATTACCTTGTGTACTCGTGCGACTTCTCGCTCGCACGATACTACACGACGTCATGTTTTCTCTTTCCTCGGATCCGACGGTCTACCGTACCGTGCATACGTATAGGATTTTATCGTTTTCTCACTCGACTCAGCGCAACGCGGGAGAGTAGATTCGTATCGTCCGCGTGACCGTAAACTCGTCGAGGCTATGTATTTTCTCTACACTACTTAGTATAGTGGCACTATAACAGCGGAGTGTATGTATACCATGACGGAGGTATAGGTTAGACGGTATTTCCGTGGTGGGAGAGTCGACAGCTTGACAAATTACCCCTTGATTCGCGTTTTCGCTAAAATCAATCATCGCAGGACAGGGAGACGTCAACCACGTCGAGCAGAGCCCAGTGACTTCCACCGGGTCGCCGTGCCTTTAACCATGAGATTCAACCCTCTCTGTACTTCACTTGAAGGCAGTTTCGATTAAGGATCTTAAGATGGTGGTGTTTGCAGAAAAAATAAAATAAAAAATAATATTGCATATATTAAAATCGAAAAAAAAAAAATTGAAAAGCAATCGGTTTAATGTATTAAATACCAAGGATGGAATAGACATTTTTAAATTATTTTTCATTCACGTTATTGTTAGCGCAACTGTATCGCGGGATCCCTTACTCGGCCCTTTAACTTCGGTGGGAATTTTTTTTTTGTTTTAATCTTTATGCGTATACAAATTTCATTATAATTGATTGAAGTCTTTTAATGATATACTACTTTACTGAGATAGTAATCAATATGCATCCGTAATTTTTGTAATTATAATACGAAACGGTAAAACTTTGAGATCATTTTTGAAGACAGTATTTCTTCGTTTCTGTGGCTTCTCGTGTGACCGCGATGAGATATCTGAAAAAAGGGAGAGGGGAAGGTCTCTAATGAAAAGATATGGTGGATGACGCGCCCCCTCCGTCCGTCTATAACCACAATAGAGTGTATCACGCCGTTCGACGATGATACAGCCGTTTTCTATGAATGCGGCTATCCACAGACTCTACCATTGTTATGTATTTCATTCCCTTTCTAGATTTTGTATTCCCCACCTCCTCTCCCTTCGTCTCACCGTCGATTTCGAGTCTCCCGATTAAGTCCGCTCCATTAAGAATAATAACAAATAAAATATGAAATCTGATGGATCAACCGATAATCATAAGAATGACAGTGGAATATCGGAAACTGTATCAAACTGCCTTTTTGATTTTCTTTTTTTTTTTCGCTCGCGATCTATTCCAGTCGAAAACAAATTTTTCAAAGTTTTTCACGGTGAAGAAAACTGTGACGAGGGTTTTGCGGCTAGAAGTCCACAGTCGACGAGTCGTGATTCTCGATATTTCAAGTGGCAGAGCCCCTTCGGCAGTACCTCGGTGACAGGTGGACAAAAGGCTTCGCCGCGGGATCCGCGCCGGGCGCTACACTGTTTTCCAAAATTCGTACCAGCGGGCAACGATTGTTCGTCGCACGTGGAGGGGGTTTCCACTTTACAAAGGAAAAGACCGACTCTCGAGACAAGGAATCCCTCTTCGATCTCTTTCCCCCTTACACCCTCGCAATATTAACTCTCGAACAATTCATCTCAACAGTCTTTCTTACGGCTCGTTTGCTAATTCTTTTTTTTTTCGTTCGGTAGCCGAAAGTCGTATGCAAGAATGAGCGCCGAAAGAAGACAACAATATCGTGTTACGATTCGTTGGTATGGCAAAAATATTAATGTTTAAAAAATAATCAATGTGGCTGCAATTATTAATTTAATTAATAAAATAACTAAAATTAAATCATTTTAATAATGTTATTTAATTAATTTTCTTTTTTTACTTCAGATTCATTTTTGCATACAAATTGTTATCAAAATTACGACTAAAAATGCGTGAAAATTGAATTGAAATTTTTATTTATTTGTACCGATCTTTAATCGCGACGCAATCGTTTTAATATTTCTTAAGTTACTTTGATGGTTAAAAAACACAACACTGTTAGCTAAAATTCGAAGAAAAAAAAAACAAAGTTCCATCGAGATCAGTGGCGAGCATTGAAGCATTCTGTTCTCATGCTTGTTTCTCGCCAACGCATCCTATCGGGACCCGCAGTAGCCGAGGCAAGCGATAGCTCCGAAACACGCGATCCCCGTCACAGCCCCTCCCCAGTTTTCTCTCGCACGCGTCTAAATTGATACGCCACGGTCGAATAATGAGTTTATCTCGGTTAGGAAAAAATATAAAAACGATATAATATAAAAGAGCGAACGATAGCGAAGGTGAATGAGCGCATCTAGGCTTCCCGCGATCAATTCGTCCAAACGTCTTTTTAATCCAATCAATTAGCGCATCCACAGCAACCGACGGCCGGAGGGGAGTGTGTGTACGTGTATGTGCGTCGAGCTAATGCGAAATACTTGTAGTTGACCGGCAGTGACGTCATCGCCCGGACTCGTTACCATCAACTTCCGACGAAGATAATAGATATTAATAGAACACTAGACGCCGTTATGGACGATTCGTCAGATTAAACGAGTCAGAGTCCCAGCAGAGCCCACGACCAGTATGAACGAAGTATCCACGATATTGAAAAAAAAAAAAAAAAATCCGTGTCGCGAAATTTATCGAGGGGTCGCAGCGTTTTATTTATTCAAAAAGTGGTTGTTACAAACGAAAAAATAAATGTTTTTCATGATTCTGGAAACATTTGAGTACCGATGGTAGAAAAAAAATATTATCCCCAAAATCTCATAATTCGCCTCTATTTTGGCTTACTGTCCACAAGACTATAGGGTTGTTATTGGATTTGCAAAAGCAGGCATAATATCTTTCATTGAAACAAAATTTTACCAGCGACTCGAGCGACTCTCGAGAAGAATTCCCGACGAATTGACCTTTTGTTTTTGAAGTTACTTTTCCGCCGTTCGAGCAGAAGAAGCGTTTAGAGTTTATGAAGGTATTGGCGGAGAATCAACGAGAATTACCGATGGCAGATCTTTGAGCGGCGATCGGAGGGTTCGAGTCTTAGATTATCCGAAGATTTTGCAGAGACTTAGCTGCTGCCGCGGGGATGAACTCCGCGAGAACAGTCAAAAGTGCTCGAATCGTCCAGGATGAGTTCGTTGATCCAGGAAAGATTTTTTTTCTACCCTCGAGATCACCTTGAGAAAACGCTCGGAGAACAGAGGGTTGGGGACAAGTCGATGAAGTGAGTGTAGGAAAAGAGAGACTGAAATCTGGAGCCAAAGTTCAAGGATCCGGAATGATCTATAGGAGACACACCCGTGTCGTCGGGGAAAGAAAAAAAAAGGTTTCCAGGCAATTTCAGGTTGACAGTGGAGAGACTCGACCCTGTCCTCCTCTCTCGCTCCCACGACGCTATATACAGAAATAGAAAGACTCGACGAAGCGGACTTGGAGAGAAGTTAAACCTGTCATTATATCGTACTTCGTATCCCGTAGTGAAAATGTCAAACGTTCATCCTACGAGTCGGTGATCTCTCGTGTGTCCAGTCTCCCTCTCTCTCTTCTATCTTCTTCACTTTCGGTCCCTTGATTCTCCATCGTTCTCTGTCACTTGTCTCGTGTCTCGCGACCACGGGATCCCCGGAATGCTGGAGACAAGCCACGGAAGAAGGAGAATCTCATGTGCGGCGGTTCGATCAAAGAACGCAACGAGGGAACAACGTCTCTTGGGCGTCCCCGCGAACGTCACGCGACAGCGGAGTTTTCGTCCTCTGTGAAGGTACCCCACCCCGTTTATTCAGCACCTACCTGCTCGGCCAAACTACCTGGCCGTTTCTACACATTTTAAAGTCGATCTTGGCACTCGTCGAAAATTTAATCAACGATTTTACAAAAACCTATGTTTCGGAGTAATTTTAAAAAATCATTTTGTTTGCGTATTTCAACGTTTCTTTAATTTTTTTTTTATTTTTGTTCAAGGTAAACAAGCAAGTTACGTTTTTTTTTAAGTACTGAAGTGCTTTTTTTTAATAGCCCAAGAATTACCGGGGCGTAATGGAAGTAGTAAAAAAAAAAATGTTGGCGAATGGAGTGAACTTTGAACCTAAAACATGTTGAAATGAATACCAGGTGTAAGAGACAAATTTAAAAATATCTGCTTCTTGAGGAGCATTCGACAGTTCATAAAAATATTATTTATTCGTAAAAAAAAAAAAGAAGTACCGATGTACTCCGTTTACCTTACATTGTTTTTCATGCGCCGCCTCAGGCAAGAACAATATAAATGCCAACGTTTCTCAGCGGATTTTTGGCAGGTGCCAAAAAAAATTGATGAGTGAACGGCAAAGTCGATTAATGGAGAAGGCAGTTTCGCGCGCGCACGCTGGTTCTCGATTAATTCGCTTCATTGTAGCAAAAGAGAATTTTTCGAGGATAGAAAAAAAAACAAGTAAATCTACAAAAAATAATAAAAAGAACAACAACAATACCGCGTGATCGATAAATTCTCGCTGAAAGTCCAGCAGGCAAGCGAGAGGAGAGCGTGGGTCGTTAACTGAGGTCCCCGTTCGGATCACAAAAGTATAGGAGAATTGGGTCGGGAGGCCCCGACCCCGACGCGACGAAATGAGATGGTCCCGGTTAGCGCGCACGCTCTCGTCTCTCATCCGAACAATTATTTTGCGGATCCTTTCCCGCGCCCACCTCGACATCCATTGGACCACCTTTCTTTCTCTTTTTTTCCCCCTCGCTATATAGCCTTTTCTCTACGCAGCATCGGAACTCACTCTTGAAACAGATTCCCGCAGAGCAACTTGGCTGCGAACAGCTCGAGAAGACAAATGGCCCAGTGACGGCGGCAATATTGCGTTTCAAAACTGTGCGTTCGCCGATCGCTCCTCTCTCGGTCTCCTCTTCGACAGAGAAGGGAAGTCGATACGGTATATACAATATATCCTGCAAGACGATCCACCAAAATACGACCTGTGGCTTATGGTTTGAAACTGTGAATTTCAGTTATTAATATCGGTACAACTAAATATGCTTAAGTATATACGAAAGTCGTACTTCTTGGCTTTTTTTTTTTCAATACTTACGGGACATTGATGAAAAACTATCCATAGGGATAAACAAAGATATTGAAGAGTAATCCATGACACAAATACAAAGCAAATGAATTTTATGACTATTCAACTAATAGTTCGAAAGATGCAATACTTGAAACGTACATCGTATCTGATATCTATATTATTTCAAAGGGTTAACGTGCATAAGTTATCTTCCTCTCCCTCATTTTTTTTCTCGTTAAAATTCTATTCCATTTTAACCTCTCGAAGAATAAATGTATAAATTTAACAAATCAAGAAACAGTTTACGAAGAACAATGCTGTTTCCCAAATTAACATCGCACTATTGCCGAGTAACAGGTGTTTGTGTTTACAAACATTTTTTTCTCCGCAATCCATTCTACTCGGTGGAAAATTTAATGCGCGCATTGTCAGCTGCGGAGGTGGAACTCACTGAATTATCAATAATATTTTACACAGAATATGCGATATTCTACAAAGCCTATACTCCGTACTGTACATACTTTATGCCATATACAGCCATAGATGAGAGTGGTATATAGTCGCATCTGATTTTCTGTGCGCATCGGGACGTGGATAATGTTTTAATGGAGTTTGTGGAGGGCACGAGTCTCGGTCGGCGGGGCCAAGGGTGGAGGCCAGCAGCATGGTTTACATACCATTTACTCTCGCCGCGTAGTAACCCGGGGTACCGAAGCGCTGCGCTAACCACCCTCAAAACCCAGCAACCCACCCTGTTTACAGTGCTGTACAAACGGGTTCGCGTCGGTACTACTTACGATGCCCTAACTCTCTCACCGAATTGTAGATAGATACACACATATATATACATATATATGAATACACATCGACTCTTGTGTCTTCTCTCGTCGTTCCCGATCTCGCGATATTCCAACTCTGAACGGCGCACATTTCACATAATTCTGATAACGCAACGAAACGTCCAAAGTCTGCAAGCGTACAACAGCTCGAAAGCGAAATAATTTCGTTGGACTAAAACCAGGAATACAGACCGGAGTAAACCGTTACGAATTCTTCACTATGTGGTATTATTATGAATAATGACGGACGTAAAAAGTAACGAAGTCTCATCGCAGTTGAGAGTGTTCTCAAGTCGTTTTTTCTTTTTTTTTTTTTTCTCTCTCTCTTACCTCTTCGTCCCGTGTATCCTCCGCGAATTCCTAAATATTCGAGAGCTCACAACGAATACAGCACGGTAATATAAATAACAATCGAACAAATTGCCGTGGCCGCGTACAATGTTCGCACGGGACTTTCTACCGGAGGAATAGCTTCGTACGTATATATATCTAGCAGCGCTACCGTTTCTATACCGTTGTACTCTTCATTTACGCAGGCTGTAGCGTATCGTACATTGTGCCTGTACTGCTACCGACTCTACCTGTGCGCGTATGCTTTGTATCCATTAGTGAAACGAATGCAATTACGTGCCCAATTACGCCCCGTTACATACGATAGAGAAACGTAATCGCGTTACCCATATACCACACGGGGCCCTCTGTTGTGCTTTCGGTGTTGCGTCACAAGGATTTCCGTGCCAAACTCTGTACCGGCGCATGCACTCGAATCTCAAATTCATTAGAGAAGAATCAAGTTTCGTTTATCCGGTCGGTGGATCCGCGATTCGTGATTACCGGCGAATTTTCAAATAATTCCGCGGATCCGAACGTTTGCATTATCAGCGCGTTTTCAAGTTAGAAACAAATACTTGGAATTTTCATCTTTTACATATATAAACAAACTTATAAACTTCTTCGACGTAATTTGACTTATAACTTTACGAAAATATCTTAACTTTACATACACACCTCGATTCTATATTCATTAGCGAAGTATCCAATTTCCTGCATTACCTACTTCTCGGAATTCGTAAAAATTTTACCGTAAATCAATATAACAGATCTCAAAGTTCCGAAAATGGAGTTGCATTTGAACGGTTAAAAATATTTGTTCGGTGTCTATTCGACTAAAGTCAAAGACAAAGTAAGAATTAATGCTGCATAAAGCCGCTTCTTGCCCCATACAGTGCACACAGAGGTACCGCTTCGTTCGCGCAGCTACCGCGTCGATAATAAATGATAGTTTCGATAATTAGCGGCACTTTCGATGTCTCATCGGTTTGCACGGTTAATGAGCGTATCCGAGCCTTGCCCCCGGCCGCACCGCATCACCAGCACGTCTCGCACCTTCTCGCGTCAGGATTTTCAGCACCCTTCGGCCGCATCGGACTCCGCAAGGGTAGCTTCTTTCCAGCAGGTGCCTGCGGCCATTGTCTATGGAGAACCATCTCTCGATAACTTCGCGTTGGAACTGTTGCATGAATATTCGAAAGGTTTCCGTGACCGGATCGAACACAGCGAGAATAGGCAGAAGAAACATTGGGGGGAAAAAAGGGAAGGAAGAGTCACCAGTCTTCTCAAATATTAACAATAGACAGAAGTCCCTCCGTCGTCGCACAATGGCAACTGCGTCGCAGGTTGAAATTCGATACCCTATTCTCGTTCTCTTCGGCGAACGGAACCTCGACGATGAATTTGCATTCGCGAACGGTAGTGTAAACCCGTGTCGCTCCGAGAGTTCTCTGGCGACAAAACACTATTCGGTGGCGTTTAGTTACGCCAACGATATGCCTCTGCAGAAGTAAAACGGAGCTTTACGAACCTTAGCGTACTTCAAGGCTACATTTTTCCGGAGTCCTCGTTATACCATTATTCCCCTGGTCTTTCGAAGTCGATGGGTAATACAATGACCCATCCGGACATCGCGATGGGTAACAATGGATATGGGAAGAACAAAATAAATGAAAAGGGGACTCACGCCTACGACTGAGTCGGGTTGACGCGAACAGTGAAATCGGGTATCCCTTTCTCTGTAACGATTGTTTCTTCACTCGATAATTATATACACGTGTATATGCGATCTTTGAATAACCGATATATCGATATGCTTTTACTGCAGTATTCATACGAGCGGAGAGCATCATTCTCGAAGGAAAAGCTCGAGATGATGCCCGATGACGTGTTGACAGCATGACGACGAGTAATTAGATACTTTCACGTGTGTTCTATCGCGTTCCATTATGTACTTTTCATATATAGACAAGAGCTCCGTACACGTCGGACGCGTTCGCTTTACGATGAAAGCAACTCCTTGCATCTCGAGAGAACGGTAGAGGCTCGAGGCGAAGGAGCTGAGATATCCTTCGAAAATGCGTATCTCCTCGGCTCCGTCACCGGAAAATTTACATTCCCTTGAGAAAATACACCGATGAAGGATTTTCGTATTCATGTCGAGTTTAGTTACGCCAACGATACCCCACGAAAGAGACGAAGATCTTTTTCGTCTCTTGTTCGCGCGCCATTACCCACCAAACCGTTTATAACTTTGAGGGTTATTCTCTCTTTTGAATAGAAAGGAGAAGAGTCGATATTATACTCGGTCCCCGGGGGGAATTGGCGATTTACAATACAACCTGTAGCTAAGAAAGTTAAAGGATACCCGTGCCAAATGTCCTCTCTGTGCGCGCATTCGAAACGTCAAAACCCTTCGTGGACGCGTGTTGGAACAAATTTTGCCCAAATTTTTCGGCTCACTCACGATCTTTTGACGTTTTGGAAATTACAGCAGTGATCGGCCCAATGAAGATCGAATATGTTAAATTACGAATTACAAATACAATTGATGACAAAAATAAAAAAAAAAAACGTAACAGTTGGCTAAATAATCTAAAAAAAATCGCGGAAAAAAAGTGAGTGCTCTCTTTTTAGAGAGGGAAAAAGGGAAAAAAAAAGTGAATTTACATTTTATCGATGTTTCTACGGAATAAAAATTCCAACAATTCCAATATTCCAATGAATGAGAAAAATAATTTTTGAGCGAAAATAAAACTGTTTCGTTTTCCGTCAGAGATAAATATGCGACAAGGGAGTGGGAGTGCGGGAATTTCACCGAGTATGAGGTTTGCTACAATTACACGAGGTGAAAAGTACACACCCTTCCGAGTAGAATACGCTATTTTTTCCCGATTATATGATAAAGTTGACCGTATTTTATGCCTGCAACGGCGCAACAGCTTGTCGGCTACGTTTCGTTTCTAGAGACGAAAAGTACTACTTTTTTACTTTTTTACGATTGCAGCACTTTTTTTCCCGCTGCTGTACTTTTCCTCCCGCTACAGCATTTTTTTCTCCGCTGGTAAAAAATCGGCAACTTTTAATCCGCGTTACAGGCATGGAATATGGTCATTTTAGCGTAGTCGGAAAAAAAAAATTACTTTCATCGTTGGAAACATCGAACGTTGGTACTCGTTGTACATAAATTTATAGAGTATGCATCGTAACAACGGCGCAACACAATAGGAACGATACAGAAGGGTTTTTCAGGGGGTTTGAAGGATGCGAGGAGTAGGCGGACGATGAGAAACAGAGGGATGAGAGCGACGAGACAACGGGAACGCGATCGTAATTAAGCGTGACGGACGTGTAACGCAAACCGGACATGCGTGAGGGCGGATTTTGGAGTCCGCGAGAGCACATGCAGTCAGGAGAGCATACACATACGCTGCTTCTACCTTGTAGGTTATGTTTTTTTATTTTTATTATTTTCCCTGCCCGCCGTTGTTTTCTCGTTCACTTTTTTTTTTTTTTTTTTTTTTTTTTTTTTTCACCGGAAAATTCGTAGAATCGCGTTCAGTCAGCTAAATATTGACGCGACGGTGCAGTACCGCAGCTGCACCGTAGCGACAGCCCACGACGAAACGAGTAAATCCGATACGCGGTACATGCGGTAGCCTCACGGTTGCGTCATCCGCTCGCTCGTGCGTCCAACGTTGTCGAACTCTAGATAGCTTGATAAAAAAAAAGCTCTAACAAAAAAATGGGTTTTTTTTCCCCATACGCCGCCTTGTTTTCTCGTTGTCCTGTGTTAGACCTGGCGGTGTGCTGTTCGCTACAAAAATAAAAGACGCAAAAAAAAACATGGAACGAAGGGGTTTAGAGGGATGGAACGTGCGTGGGCCATCGGTTAACCCGATATTCATCGATGCCAGGGAATTCTCGCGCTGTCGTCCGCTTCCGAGAACCCCCAACACGCCGTACTCAATATATATACACGTTCCACCCCCGTCATATAACTCGTCCTCCCTGTCCACCGCGGATTCACCGAGAGCACCGTTATACATAGTTCTATGTATAGCCGATATCGTGCCATATATGTACGGGCAGTTTGCCGCCGCGGGGAGGTTGCGTGCTCCTGAATGCTGACCAATCCGCTAAATGGCGGAAGGGTGAACGCGTCGGCCACCAGCCGCATCAGCATCGCCGCACATTGCTGTTGTTCTATATAGTACAGCACGGTATACCCCTTGTTAATCCCGTTTGTTTATTACGCGACTAAAGCGTGCGGGTGGAAAAAATAAACGATTATGTCGATGCATGCCTTTGCTCCGTACCCTCTCGGGGATTTATGCGCCTTCCAATTTTTTCGCTGTCATGCTGTCGTTTTTAATGGTTTTTTAGAGGAGATTTTTTGTTTGTACCATTGTGATCCTGCAGAGGTATTCAGGGGATACAGAATGCAGATTGGTTCGAGAAAACGCTTTTTCTTTTCCCACGATTTCTATAATTATCGATCTTTTTGAAAATTGATAGAAATTTAAAAAACACACTATTAAACGTCTTTATTTTATGAGAATGTCATTGGAATTTGGCTTTTTTTTTATTCAGCGCTTATAATTACGTACCGCTTTGACGACGGAGTTTTGCTTTTCTGATTCAAAAGGTCGTCGTGTCGGTTTCTAACGCTAACTATATACCTAATATCTACTTAATCGCATTCTTTGCATAATTATACATTTTTATTCCGGCATCGGCATCGAAAGATCGTTTCTTTCACTCTCAATACAGAACTCAATAATACTCTTTTAAAAAACTGAAAGTATATTGCGAAAAATAAAAATTAGGTAATGAAATGTCGAAATGCTGTCCCGAGATTAACTGTTAAACTTCGAGACGTTTTTCTCACAGTTGATCTCGAACTCCTATGTAACTCTCTCGTGATAAAAATCTCCGAAGAACACTCGATGAGACTTTAAGAGATATGATCATCGAGACTTTCTGTACGACGTCCTTCGTACAGTAACAGGTACTCTCTGCCCACCCCGTTCTCCAATGTATCGATACTGTACGTACGCCCGTTCGTATTTATGAGAAGATCGAGAAAGAGAGAACCACTATAGGTGGCAAGATCGTCATCGGGCTTTAATTAAATCGAAAAAAATCGTAGAGTCATTAATGACAAGTGGCGCCCAATCGGGATGACTCCATGATTTCTATTGAGCCCATGCTGGGACCGCTGTGCGGATGAGATTTCGGGGGACCCCTTAGTTCTGTGTCCCGCAGACGCAGACGACGCCGACGCCGCCGCCGCCTTACATATATATATACATATCTCTGCAAGCGGGATGCTGCGTATAATGACAATAACAGCCACTAGCAGCAGTCCGAAGCATATATATTCGTTCTCATCTTTTTTTTTCTCGCTCTCTATACGTCGCGTCAGACACACCGCCTTCTTCTTACAATCCTATCGATCGAGGTAGGAACACGGTGTGCGGTTCGACCGGTAACTATATGATGCGAAGCACGATGAAAAAAAAAATGTTCAAAGAAAAAAAAAAAAAACAAAAAGAATATACAAGTGGACGTGTACCGAACGCTGACGTACTCGAAGGTAATGGATCCCGAGAGAGGCGCACACGGGGCAACTTTCCCATCGTCGCCCGAGCGATATGAGTGATGATCGCATCTCGACTCGCCAGGCATCGTGCTTGTAGTCTTTTACAGTATATGTAATATATATATATATATGTATCTATATGTATACATATAAAGTACGATCTACAATCTTAGGATAAGAGTCATTTCCCAGCAATGCTGAGATTCAATCTCTCAAAATGGATAATCTTAAGACGTGCGAAAGTCGTATTTAACGCCTGTAAGATGTATATTAGGAATGTCTAATCGGTTCTTTTTTTTATTTTTTTTTTTCACTTTTCGCGCGCGTCTTTCATTAATTTTTCATGAGTTACTTCGAACAAAAGTTTTCTCGGTTACTTTGTTAAGCGATACGGGAATGAAGTTCGATGGAAAATAACATATAGTAACGGCAGTGGCGGCTCGGCCGTCGAGGTTCGCCGAGCTTCGCGGGTATTCGCGCGCGCGCGCGCGCGCGTGGACGTACGAAACATCGGTGTATATAAGGTGAACGCGAAAAGCGTGACGATTATTGTAGGGGAAAGCGCTTTCGCATCTACATCGCGGTGGTATATGGACTCACCGAAGGTAACTGCGATCGTTAAACCTTTTTCTAACACGCGAGTATAATTCACAAAAAAAAAAAAGAAACAAATTATTATGCAATTGTTTCAGGTGCTCATTAGAGAAACAAACATTTCTGTAATAATTTTTAATTTTAACGGGCAGCGCGGTGTTAACGCGTGAAAGGCAATAGAATTTCAATTACGAATGATCGATCGTACTGGTCAATAAAAATACGCAATGAAAGGCGTTTATCTTGAGTTTAATATTGTAACGGAATTGAGAAATGAAGTAATAAGGAAATACCCACTGTAAACGTTATCGGCGATTTAAGTGTAGTTGAAATAAGGGCTAATATGACGAGAATTATGCAGAATTTATTAGAAAGAGGACTATTGAAAAATTACGAAAGTATTTAATAAAATATAATAAAAGCATTAATTAGCAATAAAAAAAATAACTATTCAAAGATCGCAATTACTATTTTTGTAATATTGATAAACTGATAAAAAAAAACGGAAAAAGCTATGATTTGTTCTTTCAAAATTTTAAATAACTAATAAAAAAAAAAGTAATATCCCAGGCGGAGTCACAAAAAAAGGATTAACCGAAGGAACGTTAATTTCCTACTCTCGAAACATAAACAACAGCTAATTTGACAAGAACTGTACAGAATTAATAGAAGGAAAGTGCTATTGAGAAATTACAAAAGTCGCTATTGGAAGACAACAAAAGGATTAATGAGCGATGAAAAAAAAGGACTATTCGGAGTTCAGAGAAACCATTGATGGACTATTGAATAAGCTGACGTAAAAAAAACTGTTTAAAAAAAGTAATTTATCTCCGCAAGAAATTAAACAAAAAATATAGAATGATACGCAGTAACTAAAAAAAAAAAGGATTAACCTAAGAGGCGTTAATTCTCTACTCTCGAAGGAAATACAAGAGTATATCGCATCGTCGTACCGCGCGTCTAAAGTACTCGAGTCTACCGCTCTAGAATCCCGTGTATCAAGTGGCGGCAGCAGCAGGTTGATGGATCAAGCTCGGGGGATCGCCTGTCGGGTTGACGGCGACGACGAGCATAGGACGACGCGTTGCGAGCTGTGCCAATAGAGTGGAGGGGGGGAGAGCTTAGGGATCGCGACGCCTCGGGAGCACCTCCGTTGCGACCGTCCGCGATCTCCAGTGGCGGGGGCGGAGGGACGGTGGGAGTTGGAAACGTCGCGCGCGAAGTGGTGGATGCCGTAGTGGGGGGATAAGTATACAGCTAGTAGATTCTGTCGATCGCGACTTTTCTTGCGTATCTCTTCGTGACGAGAAACGTAAAAGATGATAGAGGGGACGGAGCAGAAAAAAAAAAAAAAAAAAAAAAAATTCATAAAAAAAAATGTATCTATAGGTCCGACAGCATCTCTATACCTACACCCGCCAGCATGTATTTTTATATGAATGTATATATATATATATATGTGTGTACGTATACTATGTATAAGACAGCAGAGAGACGAGTAGCGAGTAGAGAGGTGGGAGAAATCCACCGCAGGGCCACAGAGACGTCTCTTCGCGACGAAGAGCCAAAGAGTGGGAGGCGTCGGTGGACTAGGGAGTCGCATCGTCGTCCGTAGTCTCTCGTCCTTGTCGCTTAGTCCGAGCTCTACCCCCACCGAAAATTCTTCGGTGACTCGACGCCGGCGTGCAGTGTGCCGCCGTCGCGGACACGACTGCGAACGGATGATATTCTTCTCTTTCTCTTACGCTTTTACTGTATATATATATATATACCATCTCAAATGCTTCTCTCTGTGTACAAATCGAGATAGCCACACGCTCACGTTTTTCCCTCTTACGTGTGTTGCAGCGCTCGCGCGACTGTCAAGCCTCCAACAGCAGCAGCAACAGCAGCAGCCGCACGGAACAGGCGGTGGATGTGCCACCGTCCGTGGCGATGGTAGTGGGGATGTCGCCTCCGGCCCACGACGTTCTGGTAGGGAGGACAAAAGCGCCGTAGGGAGGGTAAAGCTACGCGACCGTGGTGGCAACGTCGGTACTAGCAGTGGTGGGGAAATAGCCGGCGATGTTGCGGAGAAGGAGGAGAGGCCACCGGCTTCAGAGACTGTCGAGCCGACGGCCGTGTTTGACGTCGCATCCCTCGTCCTTTACGGCTCACTCGCGCTACCCATAAGACTTAAGATACTACTCGATCAGTTGTTTAATCAGTTGCCACACGCGAAAGTGACACGTCTACTAGCCGCTTTCGGCTGGAACCACGAGGATTACACTAGAGGATACATACTGCAGGTGAGTTTCGACAAAAAAAAAAAACAAACAAACAAACAAAAATAAATCGAAAACGCAAACAACAAAAACGGAACAAAAAACGACTGTGATGTGGAATGGATTGTACTTGTGACGGAATTGTTGAAAACTCACGTCGAAGTGACAAACATCGTGACTCACAGAAAAACAAGTGAAAGTGAGGTTTGGAAAAAAAATTTTTTAATGTTTATGAAAAATGTCACTGTCACTTCGTCGTGCGATTTTGCGAAAACTAAATTGACAAACTTTGAGAATAACTTCCGACGAATGACGAATTATCGACGAAAACTCGGTGCGGAATTTAACGATTTTGCAAACCGGTAATGACGTTTGACAGAAATATTGTTGATTAATTGCATGACTATGGTACTTTGGAATCAAAACTGATTAGTTCGAAGTTTCGAGATATAACGAAAGTATGAATTAACGATGATATGTGTTCGATGTGTTGGTTCGATTGAATTTTCTTACTGTTAAGCGAAAGCAAATGAAAAACGACGAAAAAACAAAAATAAAGTGCGATATATTTTTTCGGCGGTAAATGTTTCGACCTGTGAACGCGAGATAGAGGTGAGCCGAGACGACGCGCGTAAACGAACCGCGACGACGGATGACAGGTGCGCGAAAGATTGTCATCAGCGATAACTGCAGAATAGAAGGAGGGTTGCACGAGCGTGAAGTACAAAGAACAAACTGTTGCGTTAAACTTGAAAAACAAAAAAAATCATCTTATCGCGATGTAAATAATAACCGGAAAAAAGATAACAGTGACACGAAAAAAAAAAAAAAAAAAAATATATATATATATATATAAACGTTATTTAACTTCGTGTGTTCGTAACCGGAAGTAAATCGAATTATTAATAGTTCGAACGGAAGTCGAGAGTCACGTTGACAATTTTGACGTATTTTCGTCCGACGTTTGACACGTGTGCTCGACGTGCGGAAAATTTGCAACGAATATGTTGTCGTTGAATCGCGACGCGTAACGAGACCAAAAGTGAGAAATACCCGAATATTATCGTTACCGAAATAATAATGTGCGGCATCGGCGTGGCCGAGCGTGTGTGTGACTCCTCGTAAAGGCTTCGAGCGCAGAGACTAAAAATAAAGATCTACCCGCTTTCGATGGAGAGGGAGAGAGGCATCGAGACGAAAATTGACGAACGAGCAAACGCGAGACCCCCAAGTGCAAACGTCAACGAGTGCTACATTAGTGTTCAAACTCAAAAGTGCTACGGGAACAATTGACCGATCAATAAAAAATGAACATGTGAAAAAAAAAAGACGCGCCCTTCGTCGAAATCTAAATCGAATCGATAAAAGACGAGAAATAACCTCAAAACATCGTAAAAAAAAAAGCGATAAAGTAAAAATGAAAAAAAGTGACTCGTATTTTTACAATCGTTAACCAGCAACACGTAATCATGAAAAATAATGTTCGCGATAAAAAAAAATAGTTTATTCGAAAATCATTTAAAGAAAAACACATCTTTCACAAAAGTTGAGGTTAATCGCCACCATAAAGATGAGATACTAACCATATTTAGTTCTTCCGTATTATGAAATCTTTAATCGTCCCCGCCGATCCGTAGTCTTAGTAAAATACATCGATAGATCGCGTCGCGTGTAAAATCGTTTATACCCGAGTCCGATTTTGCTGGATGTTTATGAAGTGACGAAGTAGGAAGACGTTAGAGAGTTCGCGTGCGTCGAATAGCCGCGAAAATTTCGCACGCCGATACTCGGAAGGCTGAGCGAGTCGAAGGTGACCAGTGATTATTAATCTCTCTGGGGGCGCGCAAACATACGTGTACATGTGTATACGTACATATATATATGTATATCCATAATATTACATATGTCTATGTATATCTACGTGTATAGTATTATGCTGTACACGACAGGATCACTGCGTGCCTGCCTACTTGCTTAGTTCACTACATGCTTATGCTCCTGGGAACCATCGCCGGTTATCCGCGTAAGGCTACAGAAAATGGGGAGTATCCGTGTAAACTGAATTGCCCCGACGTTAGCGTGAAATTAAACGTATGGAAAACCGGTTTCTATCCCGTACATGAGCGAGACGGACAGTAAGCAAAAAAACAACGATTTAACGTAAGAGGGAAAGAGACACAACTCGAAGACACATCGAGATACTCTCTCGCGCGCGCGCGCGCGCGATCTCTCGAGTCTACGGACACACAACGGGGAACACTCGATAGTTGCAACGAGCGACGTACTGGAATTTAATCGCAAAATCTGTTTCATCGGTGACTCGCTCGATCTTTCGCTATACAACATAGTTTGTGATATTTTACGAACCGGCTGATGGCGAATGCGAGATTATAACCCCGACGGGTTTCGAATCTTTTTTCCGTCCGACACATTTTTGTCGAACGGTCAATGTCGGATTGACCACGCGAACGTTCGAGTATTTGAGGCAAGAGCAATAACTTTGATGATCTTTCGGTGGTAGAAAAAAAAATACATATATTCTGCGAGACTCGAGTCATCGGTCAAATTTTTGAAGTTTACGATTACAAGAGTGACGAATACTTGAAGGATTGGAAGAAGTTCTTCGAATTGCAAATGTTGAGAAGATCGTTGATCGGGTCAGAGATCGATTTTTTGTATGTTTTTTTTATCGAAACGTGTGCACGAATTTTATCGCGAGTTTTCGAAATGATTTTTTTTTTTTATTTTAAAAATAGTTTTTGTTCGCACTATAAAAATCAATAATTATAAAAAATTCGTTGCAAAATAGTTAATAAAATTGATGAGAGATAATTTCATTCTATCGATGAATACTTCAGATTTTATTCTCCTCCGATAGAAAAAAGGACGTGAACATTTTTGTTGTTCCCATCGTCAAAGATCATTCTTAAAATTTCTTCAGCACGACGTTCCACGCTATAAATTTCGCCGAGTCGAGAAATAACGAAACGGAGTACACAAGGAATACGAGAATCGTTCGCAATCTTTTAGCGCAGTAAAATTGCCGCGAGTTTTATCCGATCCGTGCGCGCGATAGTTTTGCCCGGTCGGAAATGCCGTGAGAGATTTTGAACGTTTGAAGTGGAACCGTTTACGCTTATCCGTTCGTTGCGTCGATCTGTCGTTCACGGATGCGCGAGATTTTCAAACACGGAAACAAGGAAGTGAGGGTAGAGAAAACGCGAGACGGAAAAAAAAAATGTTGCGAAGTATCGTCGGAAGATTTACGATCGAAGCGATCGAGGATTGCGCACAGATCGACTGCACTAAAATACAAATGTAATACGAATTTATCTGTCCACCCGAAGCTTGGCAGTAGCAATAGCGCAATTTCCATTCTTTCTTCAACCTTTTGTACTTCTCTCGTTTCTTTCGGTCACCGCGAAAACGCGAACGCCTCGACACTCGTCGATAGACTAAATTTAGAAATTTAACGTGACTTGCGGCGTTGCGACGGGTTTGCTCGGTACTCCGAAGTACTCGCAGTTTACACGGAACTCGCGGTAACACTTAGAAAAAAATCCCCGAAACAATCTTTTGCTTCTCAAAATACGCGACAAAGTCAAATTCAAAGCTGAACTTCGAAGTTCTAATAACAAAAAATTACAAACAGTAATGTTAACCCTTTGAAGATATCCTGCAAATTGCGTAACGATTCATCGTTCCCGAAGAGAAATAGAATTCTTGAAATGTGATAGTATAGATAATAACAAAAAAAACGTTCTCCAAAGATCCATTTTCTTTCATTTCCGGTTTCGTTACCCAGCGTTTCCGGCCTAACGGCGAAAAAAAAAACCCTCGTGAAACAAATCTCTTCCACTTATGGCTTCACGTAAATTGAGATAGTATTTGATCCGATGACTTGCTAATATCAACCGCAAATACATCGCTCCTTGTCTTCCACTTTTACAAAACGCTCGCTAAAGGGTTACCAGGACTTTCCGATAGGCCCCTCGAGGCTTTGAAGCTAATTGCGAGAAATTGGCCGCAGAATGTCTCCGGCGCCCGTTTTAACGTCGTCAACTTCTATAAGCCGCGCGCTTGTTCTCTCACTCTTTTGGATCCGACAAAAAACGTGTTTCGTATGTAAATCGGTTTCTTCAACGTTCTCGTACAACAAGAGTCCAGGATCATGTCATGGGAAAGGAATATACGAGGTTGAATATAGTCGGTACACTAACACGCGTCGTCTCGCCTCTCAATCTCACGTGCGTCACCAAATTTTACCCACACTATCATAACCGCTGCGTCCATGATAGCCAAATAAGTTTCGTTTTGTTTTTCATTTTTTTTATGTTTTCGCTTCGTTCATCGAGACAAATCGCCCGAGGCTCGTCAAATTATATTATCTTATGGTAATATCGCGATATTACGCGTACATGATGATTCGCCTTAGCCCGGCGGGATCGAATCGAATAGACAGAGTCCCACCCGTATACTTCGCGGATATTCGTATCCTTTTTACCTTTTCCTCTCTTCCTCTCTTGCACGCTAATATTCTTTCATGGGAATACTATACGCTCGTTTGCCCGTCCCGTTATGAGATTCGAACCTGAGGCTAGCCGAGCAACAGCAGCAGCAGCAGCAGCAGCGAGCAGGTCGTTCATTCGTGCGAGAAGAGGTCCTCTCGTCGAGGACGAGACGAAAAACTTGCTACATATTCATGGCTCGAGAGGACCGCGGGAGAGAGAGTTTCTGTCCGAGCAACTCTCGTACCAACTCTCAGAGCTTCATCCACTCGTACGGAATTGATTTATTTCTCGATCGCAAACCTCTCTCCGTAGAACTTGGATGCACTGATGACGAACAGTTTTTTTCTCTCTTTGTTTTTTTTTTTTTTTTCGAAAGAGATATGAAAAAAAAATGCACGCATCGGTAGTTTAAATCATAATCGAGATTTTTCTTTTTTTTTTTTTCGCAACGAACATTTCAACCCCACAAGCGTGATTATGGTACTTGCTGTACTTGCATGGTACTCGGCTCTTGGTTTCTTCTATATCTCGACGTCTTAACGAGTATCCGTTCAGTCGCTAACGAGGTCCAGTGATAAAAAAGTATTATACCGAAGCTTCACAGGTGGGGAAACGAGACAGAGAGAATGATCGCTATAGAAAAGAGACGAGAAAAAAAAAAAAAAAAAAAAATTACACGAGAAGAAGAAGCTAAGAGGTCGCGCGGCACGAAGAGTCCGACCGACGCTGTGACTGCAATCCAATTTAAAAGCGGATACAATCCAACGCGAGATCTTCACGATTTCTACACACGAGAATAAGACTGTGGGGGGAGACCGAGCGTGAAATCATATGCGGTGTCCAGTCACGGATGGCACCTTCGATTGCCTCTCTTATTTCCAACCTCAGTGTTCTCCAACTATTCTTCATTGTGTGTACCGATGTCGAAGAGACTCGAGAAATACGAATTGCCGAAAAAAAAGAAAAAACTCAACGACTTTCTAAATGATCTTAATCGTCGAACTAAAAATCTATCAATATATTCACGAGTTCTATCAACAACAACCATCGCAGACTTAGAACTTTGAGATCTTATAAAAAAAATAAAAAAATAATTTTTCTCCGCGAAAAACATACGATAAAACATAAAAATCGAAATGGACAAAATATAAAAATTATCCGATGATTTTTTTTGCATCAATCAAATTTACACTGATTAAAGCGATTCTTATAAACGAATAAAAAATGTATCGATTTACTTGTGAGTTTGATGAGTATTTACCATCGATTATTTAAATTTGAACTCCGACTTCGGTGGAAAGTTAGCAAACGTTATGCAAAGATTAATGAAATAATGTAATTAGTCATTTTTATTAAAAATATATCAATTGCTAGAGGAGTTCGCTGCAGGGAATAAGGCTGTTCGTAGACAGACGATCCGCGAGCGAAGGAAACAGCCGCTGGATGGCGCCACGTGACGGCCCGATCCGGTGCACGCTTCGTTCTGTTACTACTTACTACTACTACTACTGCTGCTGCTGCGTGTACGATAGCTCGAGCGAGTCGCACAGGTGGAGGCGTCCTGCCTTCAGGTGCTCGTAGAATCGTAGAGTGGGAGAAAGCATAGACAGCGCACAGCCAGGTCGCGCGGCTCCGCTTTCCTCGCTACTATCTATCCATCGTTCGCGTTCGTAGTCCACGGGTTCTCTTACCCGAGATGCCGGAAAAGGCGAGGAAATCGCGGAGAAGACACGAACGTACGCGAAACACGCAATTCCAATCCGCATCTTCGTGAAGGTGTTGGATGTAACGTTTCATCACAGATCTATCGGTGAATGTCTCTGTTCACCGGAAACTTTTCGTCACAGGTGCAAAGCTTCTTCACCGCAGTCTCAATAGAATAAATGCTCAATGCCGAAGATGCTAAAGATAAAAAAAATGTTAACGATACACAATTATTTTCTTCCGACCAATACCAGCGGCTTAATCGAGAAATTAGTCTCACAATTTTCTGCCTATTAACGTAATCATTTTTTCTAAACTTCATTATTCCACATGGTTCGTTAATACTTCAGGGCGAAACTCCATAAAGATGACGGAAAAAATTCTAATCGATAACTACTTTAAGCCGAAGAAGCGTAAAAAATGTTCTCGACACTTCCGATACAATTACAATCCAATTTCGAAACATTGAGACAGGTTCGCCCATTTACTTCCCAAGCTTTCGCACGGTCCTCGCAATAATAACGCGTACAAAAGAAAAAAGGAAAAAAAAAAAAAAAAAGAACGCTGAACCTCGTTCAGCGATTCCGCAAAAGGCGAGAAAATCGAGAGGGGTATTCTCTCTGTCTCTCTTCGAACGCATCCAAGACACGCGACTCTTAGCTTCGCGGTTCGCCGGCCGCTCTCGTACTTTGTTCAACTTTTGTTTCGTCGACGCCTCCCGTTCCGGCTCCTGGTCGTCTCATCTCCTTCATTCCCCATCGACTCTCTTCTTCCACTTCCCTCATTTTTATTATTCTCACATTTTCTTCCTTTTTTTTCCCCTTTTTTTTTTACTCCTACACTAAATATTTCTTCGTGTTTTTCGGCTCTTTTTTCATCTCGTCGTTTCGTTCGAGTTCTCTCACGATCCCTCGAACCTGCGAGAGGCCGTTTGAGTGTCGGTGGCAGCGCGCGCGACTCGAAATTCCATCGCGCGCGCCCGCCTATCCTCTTCTCATTGTGTGTGTAGAGAGTGCCACGTCGCGCGTGACGAATGCCGAGAGATCCTTCCCCAGCTTCACCATCTTGCACGTCGGATGGTAGTAGCTGACGCCGGAGAGCAGTGGCACACTTACATGCATCACGGTGTTTATATATCCTAAAACTATACCTATACCTTTCCATACCCTCTCATGTAGCGGAGTAACTATAGGAGCCGCGCGGGGGGGCTGTTTCTCTCTTCTCTCGCTTGCGTTCGCGTGCGAGATTGAAAATTCGAGTCCCACGGTGTGTTTCACGTTCCGACGAGAGAAAGAGAGGATTACCGCCGGTAGCCTTTGCATTCTCAGACCCCGGCGCAGTTTAGGTTTCGCCGTTCCTTTTATGTAACGAAGACGACGACGATGTGGACGACGCGAGAAGGGAAGAGAAGCCCCAGCGTTTAGCCCCGGTACTGATGATCTTCGAGGAAACAGGCGTCCGCGTGTACTGCAACCTCTTCTTCTTCATCTTCCTCGCCTTCGTCTTCGTCTTCGTGAAACTCCGGGGCGTGCGTCACGCACTCTAAACGATCGAGAAACGATCGCGTTCCGCAAGTACGCGAACTTCCACCCCTCGTTTTTTGGCTCTTTCTTTCTTTTTTCTTTTTTGTTCAATATACATATACATGACAAAAGAAGATGAGTAGGCGATGTTTTTGTCGATGAATTTCCGAAGAACCGTTTCTTTTTGCTACCGAACGAGAGACGGGCGGGGAAGATGAAGAAAGATATAGAAAAGAGTTGAAACGGCGAGAGATAGAGTGGGAGAGGCGAAACGCGATTAAACGGTGAAGGATGAGATTTACTTAATGGACGGTCAGCAAGAGCGGCGGCGGCGGCAACGATATACTGTATAGCGCCAAGGGTCCAACCAACGATGGATGATATACCGTGTTACTCCGGGATCTCTATGACGGGTACGCCGAGGCCTGTACTTAAATCCATCGAGAGGGACCGCGCCGCTCCTCGGCTTCTGCTGCAGAGCTCCCGATGCTTCTTCGCTTGTATCTCTCGAGCTCTTTTCCTCCCGGCCTCGTGTTATATTCTATCCTAGGAAGTTAGATACGCTCGGGACACGCTGTAGCACGGCCGACGTCACCTTTGGCTTTAACGTTCTTCTTCTTCTTCTTCTATAATTTTTTTTTTTTTTTTTTTTCATTCGTCTTATTGCATTCCACACGGAAGCGCATTACCGAGCAACTCTGACCTCCCGACGGCCTTGCTTCACTCGTGAAGGGAAAGAAGCAGATGCCAAAGTGATGTTAGGATAAAGTATTTTCATAATCGACTTGAATGGGATACGACGTGTCGAAACGTCTCGAATTCATTGATTCATAAATACCGTTTTAATTATCGAAGATTCTCATGGTATTCGAAGCTTTATTCTTGCAAAAGTATTTTTTTTCGGCCGAAAGCGACGTTGTCTTTCTCATTTTGAAAAAAAACTAAAAAAAAAAAAAATACGGTTTCGATTTTCGTGTTATTTAAAAAAAGTATTTTTAGATGGAAAGAGTATGTCTTCAGAAGATCGTCCGTGTTCGAGTTAAATTTTTCCGTTGATGATTCATAAGTATAAAAGATCGAATAGTATATTTTCGCTCATTACGCGATTACGCGACGGTTCCGACCTCGTGACGGCCTTCCTTCCTCGATGAAGTAAGAAACGACCGGAGAGTCCGAAGAAGCCGAAGTCGTTGGAGTGGCCATAAATCGTTATAGATCCGTAGACACACGAGCCGAGTTGCCTCTATAACTAAAGATCGCGCGGGCCAAAGTACGCGGCGGATTAGAGAGAGTGGACGATGGTGTAAGTGAGGAAGATCGTCGGAGCTTCCAGAGTTTGGAGATCGACGAACGAGAGTGGCCACACCGGGCGGTCTTCTCTTAATCCGTTGAGGAAAATATACACGGGACGCGAAAAGCGTCGCCGGAGCTATGCGGCCTGTCCTGCGTTACGTCCGGCTCGCTTTCGGTATGCGTAAATATACAAAGTTCCGTTCGCGCGTTATAGATATGTACGAGAATGGTGGATACCGAGAGGCTGGAAGACGAAGGCGGAGAGACAAACTGACAGAAACTGTATACGCCGTCACCCTAAATTTATAAGAAAACTCGTGTCTATCTCTCACGTCCCTCGTTCGAGGCGCGTGCACACCGCTCAATTTCAAAACGGGATCGAGCGGATTATTTTAATCCAAACCCGGCGCGTTTAGACCCCTCCGCGCGCGCGCGCGTGTTATAACGAATACAAAGTGTACACTCTAAGATCACAAACTGCACGTCGTTTACATTAGTTCTACGAGGTCGTGATATAAACTGCATGCGCGACGAGTGATCTTGTAGAAATAATATATTTTTCTAAATCATTCGGAAACTTTGTTTTTTCACTATTTTTCAATTTTTTCGTATAAAAAAAAATGCGAATAAAAACTAAAAAAAAAAGAATTTTAGCGGCTGTACAAAATTGAAATGAGACACCTAATTTTTTCTTGTAAAAAATGTTACTATTTTATTTGTAATTAACAAATTCTTAATTTTTCGTTTTTTTTTCTTTTATGATTTCAGGATTCGCAGAACGGCCCCCTGCTGGACCGATGGAGTATCTGTTCAGCTGAAGAGGAACCGCTGGTGTTACAGCAGTTCCTAAGATTCCCCGAAACGCGTCCGTTTGTTCAGAAATTATTGCTGGCTCCCGGTACGCCAGCGTCGGATGCTATGTCACCTAGCAGACGACCATCGCCCCCGACTATGCCGCTGGCGCATTTGCCACCGTCGTTGCACTTGCTACACTGCCGTCTGCCGGGTTCGCGTTTGCCACCGCCTCTACCGCCACCGCCGCCACCACCATCGGTGTCGCATCCTTCCATGTCGCCGTCCGCCCAAAAGCATCATTACACACCGACATCCGGCAGTCAAACGACGAATTGCGTATCGTCGAATTCACCACCGAGAAATCACGAAGCAACAAACAATAATTCGCATCTCACCGTATCGCCGTTGAATCGACTTCAAAGTATGCAACCATTTGATTTTCGCGATCTCAGTAGTCTCGGACTTCCGGGATTTCCGCCGCTACCCCCGCACTCTCTCGATCAGTTGATGCAGAGTCAGAGAAAATCATTGAGATCCCATCCGCACAGTCCTCACAGTCCGCCGCATCACGGCTCATCGCAATTGAGGCCACCGATGCCGGTAGCACCGATATCAACGTCGGCTTTGGCCTTTGGACATCCTCTCGCGGTTGCCGGTTCCTCGGGCGCTCTGCCGCCGAATTTTCCAGCTCACTTCTCGCATCCATCGATGGGAAAATTAACCGGTAACGGTGGCTCATCCCTGGGAATGACCGGTCCGATCGGTGATGCGCACAGCATCGGTGAGAAGAGTAGCGACTTCGGTTCCGACGACGACGAGGACGACGACGAGAATTCCGGAAGCGCATTGAATTTAAGCCGAAGAGACTCCGCATCGAAAATGGCCGAGAAGCAGCGTCATCGTCCGATGTCCATGCAAGCAGCGCCACTCGGCAGACCGCCCGGTATGCCGGGGAGAAAATCGCACTCACCGGGTAAACGCAATCAGTGGGGTTCGACGTCGAATTTGCCGCCGAATCTTGGAACGCCGTTCATCAATCCCGCAACCGGCAAGAAGAGAGTACAGTGCAATGTTTGCATGAAGACATTCTGCGACAAAGGCGCGCTGAAAATACACTTTAGCGCGGTTCATCTACGCGAGATGCATCAGTGCACCGTTAAGGGCTGCAACACGAAATTCAGTTCGCGAAGATCGAGAAATCGTCACAGCGCGAATCCGAATCCAAAATTACACTCTCCACATTTAAGACGAAAGATATCGCCGCACGACGGTAGATCGTCGATGGCTCACGCTCTCGTGATGCCGCAACAGATGGGACTTCCGGTACCGCCGAGCGGCTTGAATCATCTGCCATTCGGTTCGTTTCCGTTGCTGACACCACCGCCGGATCTTCGCTCGCCAGCTTCGCTCTGCGCTCTCGACTTCAAGCATCTCGAATTATCGTCGAGTCAAAGTCAAGCGATGTCCTATGACGAGGCTATGCATCAGCGTATGATAGCAACAACGGCGGCAACGACAACGGCGCACAGCAGTTTACCAATGTCTCTTTACACGTCGACGACAACCACGGCGAGTACTCACATTCGCGGGTCTTCGAGCACCGCGAGTACAGCCGGTGCTTCACCGTCGTCGCAAACACCGTCGATAATTCTTGAAGGGGAGGAGGACGACGACGAC
Source organism: Buathra laborator (assembly GCA_934046635.1). Lineage (NCBI taxonomy): Eukaryota > Metazoa > Arthropoda > Insecta > Hymenoptera > Ichneumonidae > Buathra > Buathra laborator. The sequence continues at coordinate 20,202,283 of OW203892.1, forward strand.
GACGAGGAAGGAATCGTTATCGTCGGCGACGAGGACATCAATCTATCGAGTGCGCACTCGGGTCGCGAGGACGACGAGCAATCGGCTCCTTACAGTTTGGCGAAAAGACCTAAATTATCGCACGGTGACGGCGCTGACGAGGATCTCGTTAGCAACGCCGACAGCATGGACGACGCTGATTCCATGAGTACGATAGATCCGCATTCGATGTCATTCAATCCCCACTCGCAATCCAATACCGCGTTCAATAATCGAGGAGTGCGAAAGCGCAAATCGCAACATCCAACGAGATGCGCTCTACCGACGGAGGTTCATTCATCGTCGACCGACGGCGATTCGTCGAACGACGGTGTATTCCAGGATCAACCGGAGGACATGTCGATGTCGAGACTCGAAGCTGAACACAGAAAAACCACTCCGTCACCGAGAAATCGTAATTTCGATCGCGAATCGAATTCACGATCACCAGAAGCGAGATTAACGGCCGGCAGTCGTCGTGAAACAATTTCTTCGGAGGACAACGATAATCGTGGGGATCATCAGCATCATCAACAGGACGAACCAAGGGATCTTAGTTCGCGCGCGAGTTCCGTCAAATCACCGAAAAGAGCATTATCGCCGGAGTCGAAAACTGCAAATTCCGAAAGTTCGTCACCTCGCGAATCGCGCTATCGTTCGGATATTCAACCGACGTGCGTAACGGACACTGAACGTCGTCGTTCCGTTGACGAAGCGACGGATAATCAACGGGAGGACAACAAAATAGCTGATCGTCTACGGGCGAACGATGACGAAGCCAAGAGACGAGCGAAAGAAGAAATTTTGGAGAGGGACGCCGAGGCAGCAGCGGACGAGGAAGTACGAGCAGCAGCGGTAGCGGCAGCGGCAGCCGCGATGAAGAAAGAGGCCAATGATGTCGACGAGGACGAATTGGACGAGGATACGGAATCGAAGGAAGATAATCGTCGTTCAAATCGTGAAGGTGAGCGTCCCGATGTATCCAACTCCCGTGCCCCGAGCTCGGTCGGCAGCAATCCGAGAATCGCTAACGACGAACTCGAATCCCTCGACTCCTCGAATGCTTTGCGTCAACTCGAGTCCTTGTCGCAGGGTCGGACGACGACGTCGTCGATGCTGTACGTGGAATCAGGCGGCAACGGCGAAGAAGAAGAAGCAGCAACAGCAGTAACGGAGGGGGAGGAGGAATCGACGGTAGGAACAACGAGATTGGAAACAATCCAATCGGCAGTATCGAGGCGTGGCAGAACCTCTATCAGCCCAATCAGCTCCGTCAGCCCTACGTTGATCCAGGACAACAGCAACACCACGGACAATTACTCTCGTGGCTCACGCTCATCCAGCGTCTCGCCCTCCACAGCGGCTATGGATACGGACAATAGTCTGATTACTTACGCCCGTTACGAGAACGGCGGTTTCGTCAGTACACAGGAAGTCCCGTTGGATCGTGAAAATCCTCGACGTTGCACGGCATGCGGCAAAGTCTTCCAAAATCATTTTGGCGTCAAGACACACTATCAGAATGTGCATCTTAAATTGATGCATCGTTGCAGCGTCGATGGTTGCAACGCGGCATTTCCGTCGAAAAGATCGCGCGATCGACACTCGGCTAATCTGAATCTTCATAGAAAATTATTATCGACATCTTCGAGTCCACCGTTGTCATCGAGTTTACCGGCGAGTCTGTCCCCGAGAACGATTCTCGATGACGCCGCGACGGCGTCGATGAATCCAATTTTGCACAATGATTTTTTGGCGCGACTTTACGCCGATTCGGGTCTCGGAGCTCTCGGGGCTTATCCATTGGGAACGGCGGTTGATCTTGCCGCGAGAATACCACCGCCTCATCTTTTACTTCCGCCCCATTTGGGCGCTGGATTTCCGGGATTGTCGTCGTTTGCGAGTCATTTGGTGGGTTTGAATGGACTTACGCATCAGCATCTCAGTCATTTGAGCCATTTGACGAGATTGAGCCAAGAAAGAGGGGAAAGCGGACACAGCGAGTCGCCACACTTGTCGCCCAATGACGGGGAGGAACGACAAGAGGAAGCGAGATGCACCATTCCAGGGTGCGAAAGGGTTTTTGGATCCAAAGCTGTGCGCGATGCGCACTCGAGGGATCCACAGGCGCACAGAGACTTGACGATAATGTCGAGCAGCGGCTCGTGACCGGGTTTCAACGCTTATCGAACGATGATCTCACGCAACGGCTATGAACCGCCGAGTCTGTGATGCCAAAATATCAACCGACAAAACGTTACACGGAGGTAACTTTCGAGGTGAAAAATAAAGAAAAATAATAAGGTAAAATCAATAATTGTTACGAAAAAACGATCGCGATTTTTGCCAATTTCTTTCTGCCTCCCGTGTAAGTATCGATTATCCGAAAAAAAAATATTAATAAATTGATTGTACGGGCAGTATTAATGTTTTGAAGATGAAGAAAAAAAATGAAGGGAATAAAAATAACGACGAAGCTTCGCTGCTGGTCGGATATTTCGGTGCCGGTGAAAAAAAACAAAAAAAAAAAATTTGAATCGGCTTCGGAAAAGAAATTTTATCATCGTTGTGATTATAACGTACGGTTAGTTGAGTACGCATTAATATTTAATCATTAATCATCCCTAGTAACGCTGTATATACCTATCGATGTATTCGAGTTAATTAATTGAACGATTAGACTGTAAAAAAGAGTTGCGAGCCGGAAGTCCCACGGCAGCGGATCGAACAAAAAAAAATGAAAAAAAAAAAAAAAAACGCAAAGCTCGTAACCGAACAGTTCTATTTGTGAAGTTTTGTAAAGTCCTATGAGAAAGAAGATTAAAAGATACGAAAGATTGGGAGATCGCGCGAAAGAATATAAAAGATGGCAGCTATACACAACGATTTGCAATATAATAGCACAGGGAGAAAAAACGCCCAGAGCCGAATCGAAGCTACGCGACGGGGTGTGACGATAGATACATGAATGAATTTTAAAAAATAATGCTCCGGCCGGCATACTCTGTGGCGTTTTAGATTTATAAAACGAAAATAAGACGATGAAGAAAATGAAAAAAAAAAAAAAAAACGATAATAGATAGATTTTATTTATTTGTTTCCTAGGGAATCCTATAAACGTTACTCTGTAATGGCGGCCAGTAGCGGGAACTGCCGTATGGAAACTTCCTCCTTTTAGAATTAAACGAATCGTGTAACGTCGTAAAACTATCGAGTGTTAAAGGTGTTTTTTGGTAAGCGAATAACAAAAAAAAAAACATTAAAAAATAAATGATAATCGGCGCGCAGATTGATTCCGTGATCCGATTGTCCTCGATGTGTGCTTCGTAATCGTGCGCGACGATCCATTCGAGAATCTATGACTATCTCCTCTTCTCTCTATCTCGATATTATTCATTATTATATTAAAAAAAAAAGATTCTCGATGACGTCAAGCGCGTTAAAGAAAACAAAAAAACACGAGCACCACTGCCTGTGGAAATCATACATTACAATTAATAAGTATTCGCACCGGGTGACCCGCAACTCAACTCAGACGCTTCTCATTCACTATTTTCGTTGTACATAAGTTTATTTGATTTTTATACTTTCATTTTTTTTCTTTTTTTTTTTTCTCTGATTTATAAATACCGAGAGCAGCTTAAGCCACCGAGCCTCTCACCCTCACACACTCGATCTGTCGCTACTCGCTTTTGAGAGAAAAACAAAAAATAATAAATCTTTTTCTACGCGATTATCGATGTACGTTAGTTTTCACCGCGTTTCGCGATCACGAATTTAAACGAAAAAAACAAAACAAAAAAAAACATTACTAAATGAAAATGCAAAAACGAGAGAAAGAAAAAAAAATAACCCAAGCAACCGAACACCACGTACCCCTCACTCACTAAACGCGAAGCATCCACCGCGCTCACGCGTTTACAATCCTCTAGATTAACAGAAAAAACCGTGTATAACGTAAGTCGTAAGTCGAGCGAGATATATGAAACAAAATAAATAAATGAATAAATAAATAAATAAATAAATAAAAGGTTTACAACTGTAATTATGTATAAACTGGACGCTATGATGTATATTATAGATCGATTATAAAGAATCACTCATCATTATGAAAATAAAAAGTACCTATATGAAACTTAATTTGAATTTGTGACAACCATTTATTATCCAATCCTCCATTTCAGAAAAAAAACTTCATTCTTACGTTTAAAAAAAATTCTCAAAAATCCTCGAAAAAAAAAAACATAAAAAAAAAAATAATTGAATCAAAGTATTTTGTGTATATTTTTTTATTTAATGTATATAATCCGAACATTTCTGTTTTACAACGAATAAAGTTTTGAAGCGTTTACATCGTAGAAACGCTACACTGAACGAATTAATTGTTGAACTTTTAATTTAATTTTTACCGAGTAAACTCTGCACATTGCATTTTATTTAAAAACTCAAACAGAAAACTTTTTTTCTTTTTCTATACAGCAGTACTAACTTTGAGACGAAGCGTTTCGAATTAAAAAAATTTTTCACATATTCTCCGACATATATTCGTCACGGTCTCACGATGCCTCGCACACGGTATGTCGGAGTTGGTCGACAACCGCCCACGCAAAAATGGAAGATGCTCTTGGCGAAGCGTTTGGTTCTTCGGTGCCCCGCCCATGTTGGCCCGGTATCGCCCTCGTTCCAACACGACGAGAGGTTCAAAAATCTCAAACGAAATGAGAAACACCCGCTCATTTATCAGTGAATCTCTTTTCGCCTCTGTCTCTCTCCCTCTTCGTTCGAATACCTGTTTTGTGCTGTAGAGATCTCTCCCGCGAGTGCGAGAATAAAGGCCGCACGCGCACGCCTACCGATCCGAGGCGAAGGAAAGAGACTCTCTTGAAGCGTTATAATGTAACTATAATATCCTCCGCATAGTGTGTAGAAGTCGAGAGAGAAATTGAGCCGAGTTAATACGAATATACACCTCGTGTATATGTATATAAATAGTATACATATATACTATAATGTTATAAACGAAGGGAAGACGAGAGTGTCGGGTGTACAAGGCAAATCGTTACTAAATTCCTTTAGCAAACAAACAAAAAGAATACGTATATAGCTGAGAAAACGAGGGATCCGGCATCTTGGGCTCCGCCACGGTAATTAGGCCTCGTGCCTGATTGGTCCCCGACGTAATTTGCTCGCGATACTTAATTACACATAACTCTTTCCCGTCGCTATCCGCGCGTCTCAGTATGTTCGAGATCCTCCCTCTCGCGAATATATCTCTTCCACTTTTTCTCCTTTTCTCTACTGTCCTTACATTTCTTTTTTCCTTTCTTTTTTTTTTTTTTACCATAACCCCTTCTTTTCCGTACAGCACACGTACATAAAGTTTCGATGAGGATTCTCTATACAGGCAGGACGGCAGGACGTAACACAGGTATATATCTATATTATAGTAGGATATAGAATGCACCGCGAGAGTCTGGCGATCGCCAACGGGGAGATTAGATTAGCACCTTCGATTCTTCCTCAGGGGCCTAACGAACACGACCCGGACGTGTCATAATAACAGGTGCGCGAAGACTTCTCGACCGAGAGAAATCTAAGTCAGGGTAAAAAAGATTCGTTGTGGGTACTTATCTTAATGAAAAAAAAAAAGAAAAACTCGAACGTACAACGATTATGAGACCATTATATTGAACAATAATACTGTGTAAAAATAATAATAATAACTCATTGCAGCAAAAATATATCATAAGAATTCATCATAAGAATCAATTATTTGTTAATTCGATGTATTACGATGATGTTCAGTATGTTTTAAAAATTTTTTACCGATTAAAAAAAATTCAATTTATAGTTTCGAACTCTTTAAATTCACGTAAATTCAATGAATTAAAAGGGTTTCAAGGTAAGTCGATAATAACGAATTAATCAGTATTTACGCTACAAAAAAATCCCAACTTCTATTTTTATTCCGACAGAAAATCTTTATGTCGGATTACAGTACTTTACTCTCAATATTTAGCGTTACTCGCGGAGCATTCTATTTCCTACCGCAGTATAATACCGACTGTGATCGATTGTCGAATTATATAAAAAATATCGCTATTCCCTCGTTGGATATAACGCGACGACCATAAACGGTTGTACACCCAACGCTGCCACAGATCGCTCTCGAGCTTACAGCACAAAATTCGCTATAGCGGTTATACACACGCGGATCGTTCGGCAAATTCAAGTCCAGAGGCTTCTCGTTCGCGAGAACGACAGGTGTAGCGTGGGAGAGAAAACGAGGATGCGGAGAGCGGCATCGGTAGAACGGGAGAAGGCGGTCTCCCGGTTAGCGTCGGACGCCCATCGTGCACCTCTTCACCCCCTGCTGCCGGGACAATCCACCATCGCACAGCGTTGTCTGCCCCCGCTGTCCGAACGATTTTCTCGCGATATAATCCGAGAATGTGGCTCGCGTGGTGGTCACTTTTGCTGACTGGCGAAAACACGACATGTTCGTGACAGTGAAACGCGAACGTAGAGAAAACACACAATTGTTGATACCTATATATATTTATATATATCTATCGTAGAATCTATAAATATAGTTTGTTCGTTTGTTTCGCGATTGTTGGAAAGGTACGCTACCATAGAAACCCTATTTCGCGACGTTGGCATTGTCAAGAGTCTCGAGATATATAACTCGCGGCGAACTCGTGAAATAGCAAACACACGAAGGACAACTGGGAAAGCACCTGCGAGACTTGATTGTTGCCTCTCTCGATGGCAATGGCTATTTGGTAATTAATTAAATCGACGCAAAGGGATATACAATTGTTTCGGTCTTAAGTAGAAGGTATATGTATAGCTGTATTTATGAGTGGGGTAGTTAGCTACAATAATAACTGGGTTCGCTGTTGAACATGAAGCGAGGCCTCGAGGCGAGCATCTTCATGCCGAAGCGTGAATATCGGAGTCTCGTATCTTTCTAGCGATATGTGAGTGAGATAAAAATCTCACGGCAATTTAGGCGTCGCGCACATGTCGTTAGGGGGCCCACGGCGGGGTAGTCGCGGCGAAGACGATTACTCGGGGCTTTGGGTGAATTAGGCTCCGGTACGACGAAATTACGGCCGGAACCGACGATTGGTACCGCGGATAAAAAAAAATGTAAAAAGAACAAAAACGGAAAAAAAAACGCTCTTTGGAAATTTTATCGGGTCGACGAATCTATCGGGGAATGATGGGTCAGGTGAAGAAGACTCGGACATCGTATGGCGCTGTCGATCAATTGCCACCAATTAGGCTCACGATCCCGTCACGCAAATGATTTTTTAACCTCGAAATGTATTTTGTCAAAAATTCATTCATTAATATTTTATACACATTAAATTATAAAATAATTTGACGGGAAAAACAACGAAAACATTCATAGAGTGTCTGTTGGGTGTCATAGAGTTTTTGTTGATGGGAATAAATTAATTATTAAAAAAAAATATATATATTTCAAAAAGAAAGAAAAAAACCAAAATCAATAAAAAATAAAGTACACACGATTAAAAATATTTTACTGTTAATACATTTTTTTTTCTCAACATTACGAAAAATTATTGTAAAATGAACAAAAATGAAACGGACGTGGATAAGAGATTTTTCCACCTTTTCCATTATGAAAAACCCAATCTTCGTTGTTCTAAAACCTTTAAAAATATCGGTTATTTTAATCATCTTTATAAAAAATTCATCGCCGAAAGTGCGTTCAGTCTTTATTGCGAGAAAATATTGTCGAAAATGTCAATGTCTGGTAGCGTCCTGTGCGGTGAGCTATGTTCGCATTGACCACCGGGAGTCGAACGAAATCTCGGATCAATCGATTCTTCGTGAATAACCGCAAGGTTTTCCGGTCGCGTGGACGTTCACGTCGAAACATCAGGTGGACAGTGAGGTAGAGAAAGAATGACACCGCACGCGATTCTCCAGCGATTTGGCCATCTGCCTTGTCCGTCACCACCGCGACCAACGATTGTCTCTCAGTCGTAACACAGGACGTGACAAGTTTTCGACTGTTGTGCTCGGTCATTCGATTCGAGGAGGAAGAAGAGGCAATTTTTGGGGATCATTGCGGCGACGGACACGGACATTGTCGGACACGCAAGGATTCGCGTCAGTGGGTAATACAATAGTTGTGTCTCTCTCACGAATTCAATTCCGCGCTGTAGAAAATGAGGGAGGGGGGGGGGGGGGGGTACGGGAAGGGGCCTTTGACCCGTCCCGAAAAATCTGTCGACACCTGCGCCTGACGTCGCGTCGTCTCGGCCGACAATTCCGAAGGACAAAACTCGATGATGGCTGATGACTTCGATATAATTACAAGACTCGAAAATGTATGTAAAAAAAAAAAAAAAACTGAGCTTCGGCGATGATAGACGAGAGTTCCGAAAGCCGAAGGACACGATCGATGTATGTATATGATTGACCTCACAGGCATAGGCTCTCGTGTGTTATTATAACCTTGGAAGAAAATTCTTAATCGATCTACTCGAACCTCGTGCTGCAGTGACGTAATAACGAACACAAGTTTTCGTTCACGTGCACCAATAACTCTCTCGACCGCATGCTAAAACCTCTTTCTCGCGTCGATAGAGAACAACGATATGGGAGGGAGGGGCGGACTAGCGTACGAAGGGCGAACGATCCGACAACCCCCAAACAAATTGAGGGTGCATGTAATCGCTTCGTTGCATCGGGAACTGCAAACACGAGAGAACTAATTTTAAGCCGTGTTTCTTACATTCGTGGATTTTAGATACGAAACAAACGTCACGCAGTTAAATTTTGTTTACTTTTATAGGGAAGGCAATGATTTCGTCATTTCTACGAATTAAGGGGCTTTAAAAAATCCTTTCTAAAGGTAAAAATCTAAAGAAAAACAAATATTTTTAGAAATTCAATGTATTTCGTGAATTTATTTTAATTGTAGACTTGCGATCCACTTCCTTGAAAATTAAAAACAAAATCGATTATTAGGTGATGAGAAGAATTTTTTTTTTCGAAATTTAATGTATTCTGTATGAATTTATTTTGAATATCGATTCACAACTTTATCGAAAATAAAAAAAAATCGATTCTATCAAATTATTAATTGAATTGAAGAAAAAATTTAAACTGCTAAAAAAATAGCTTTTGAATCGCAATGCTCTATTTTCGACGTATATGAATTCTCGATTTAGGACAGATTGTATCTTCGCTATGACATCACCTTTCCATGTAGTTAATGGGTAGACTTCGTACCTTTTCCATCATGAATCTAAGTTTAGCCCCCCAAGCTGAGCAAAATTTCTCACGCTCTTCGTAGACATCGCGATCTATCGATCACATTGTTTTCATCCTGAATCATCAAATCGCGTGCCAGTTGTATTTTCCACATCGTCCGTATCAATAATACCGTCAGTCTTCGTATCGGATGACGAAGTCAAAGATATATTTCCGACAAACCGAAGGATTTGGGGGGGGGGGGGGGGGGGGTGGCGGCGGAAGAATCCATGCAATCCAGTACCACAATTCCCCGAGTCTGTGCGTATTATTCTCAGCTCTAGCGAAGGCGGTTTTAGTTCGGTGATAAAAATGATCGTCTCGGCACGTTCTTTCCCAACCCTTTTCTCTCGTTCTCTTCTCGCAACATTTTTTTTCCTCGCACACTCGGCCTGCGCGAGTTTGCAACACGCGCCCCCTCTCCGTGTGGCGAAATTAGAAGAGTGCACCGACATAAAATCCCAGCTTGGAAGACGAAAGACACAAGTGGAAGGAGAACGAATACGGTATAAAGAGACCAACAGAAAGAATGAGAGAAAAAGAGTTGCCGAGAGCCTAGTGTAATCGGTTACAACTCTTTCTCCGTCGGGGGCTCTTATGCACTATATCATTCGCAAAAGGCTTGAGAGAGTGGCGAGAGATAAGAGGGGTTCTCGCAGAGGGATGCAAACACAACGCGAAGTCGTGGAAATCGCCCAGCTGCAGCCTGCAGCAGCAGAAGCAACTACTCTTCTACACGGTCGACTAAGACTAGCGTTTCAACGTTGGGATATCACGCGAATGCCGCAAGTCGAAAGAGAAAGAAGGCAACAAACGACCAAGTTGCGATGCGTATAGGGCAAAGACGATAGCGAGAGAACGCTCTCTAAAGACAAGGAGTGAGAGCGAGGAACCGCGCGGTTATTTCTGTCTTATTTTGTTAGCGAGAAGCTCAGGCAAAGGTGCAAGCAAGCGAAGCCGCTCACGACGACCCGCCACTCACGGGGCCGTAAAAAGGGCTCGGGAATGTCACTGAATGATGGACCGCGGGACCGGCCCCCGGTAAGTAATTCTTCGGCAATTACATAATTACTCGTGGTTAGGCGGGTGAGCCTTGCCTCGCTATATAGCCCGAACGAAGACGAGAAGAGAGTTTTGCTTGAGACTCTCGAGACTCCTCTGGCCCCGTACAGTCGTTACGATATTTACTACTACGTAATGGTTGCCCCCTCCCCTCCCCCTCCGTTGCCAGAGCACCCAACGGCAGCAAGCAAGCCACATCGGGGGCTTTTGCAGACTTGCAGAACGGGAGAAGAAACCCGCGTGCGAGAGGATAGCTCGACTGTGCGATGCACTCGCGCGTCCTCGAACTCTCGCGGGCTCCACGCTACTCTCACGAAGGTCGCACTGACAGGTGAAACTGTGAAACTCGTGTATATGCTATCATCATTGGGACTTTTACGATCTCGCGACTTGTCGGAACTCATCGATCTCTCTTTTGGAAATTTCGACCCGCTTTTTTTTTTCTAACATTCGATGTAATTGCCGTCGATAATTTCTGTTCTCTGAGTGTAACTTTTTTTTAGAATAATTACAATTAATAAATAAGAAAATTCTCTCGAAATAACAATCGGAACGATTATAGAACGAGTGGAACGATCAATCATTGAATTACCAATCACGAATCTTGCAAATTTCTTCACAATTGATTTGAATGATTTTTTTCTCCAGAAAGATTAATTTTTTGGAATGATTGCCAATAAGATGGGAGATCTACGGAGTGTTATACAGAAAACAGTGATATAAGTTTTCGTTCGAAATAATAATCGGTACAACGATTCAACGATCCATTCATTATAGTCACGAATCTTTCGAAATTCGTAAAAATTGCCTGTCGATAATTTTTGAAAATAATTGCCAATATTGGATGCGCGGATCGGCGGATTTTTATTCAGAAGAAAAAAAACAGTGTTCCCTCGAAATAATAATTGATCCAACGATCTATTCGGTATAGTCACGGATCTCGTGATGATCCCGCGCGCACGCCGACTTCCGAGAATCGCGAAGCGAAGGAAAAAGGATAGATACTCGAGAGGTAATAAGAAGAAGAAGAAGATGTGGAGGACTACTCTCCTCGCCGATGAGGGCAAGAAGAGTGGCTGGTATATAGCAAAAAGAGGAGAGAAGATACACGGGGAGTTGGCGGGAGGAGAAGTCAGAGAAGAGAGCAGCAACAGCAGCAGCAACACGCCCGCGTGGAATCTTCTAACGATGACTTTTGCACGGGGCGAGCGAACGGGCACGGGCTGCAAATATATATCGTGCAAAAAACTGTACGCGAACGCACACGCCCGGACCCGTGACCTGTGTTTAAGGTTGTTTCGTTCTGAGGGAGAGAAGGATCTCGCGGGCCCTCTTCAACCATATACCGGCCGAAGAGCCACGAGAGGAGATCTCCCGCGGACTCTATATACTCTCTTCTCGCGCCCAGAGAGAAACACAACCCCCTCCACTTCGATTTTTATTTATTTTTTCGAAGAGATGCCAAAACTCCGGGCCTCACCCGATTCCCCGCGCGCCCGCTTTGCACACGCGAACTGCGTGAGAACCGTGGACTTTTCGGGGTGCGTTATAGGTAAATATGGAGCTGATGCAGCTCTCCGAGATGCTGGGGCATGTGTGCGCCTGCTGAGATTACCGATGAGTGGTCTAATTTATGCATTCGAACCTCAGACCTATCGCCACTCAGGCATCAAAACGTAACAAATAACTGTTCAAATTGCACCTAAGCATTTCTTAATTTTTTTCCACTATCGTAATGGTAACAGCTCGGTATCAGCGTTTAGTATTCGTCGAACAAAATACGATATATCGACTATCAGAACGAATGATTTTTTTTTGTGGTGAAAATATTCGAATGAATTGTTATTAAAATTAAATTCAAACAAACATTTGTTTTTATTATGCAAACGTTTCAGAAAACAATATAAGATAACACAATTTGACGAAATAATCGCAGGATATCGATGTGTTGATCGCTCGTGATCGACTGTTAGTCGAGACTGAAGTTGGGATTTTTTTTCTCCATAAGAAACTTCGGTAGCAGCCAGAAATAAAAACAAAACGATTTTTGGCAATTACCAATTCTCCGCTTCAGTTTAGACCAAAACTCCTGTCGGTATCGTGTTGAGCGTAAAAAATGCATGGAAATAACTGGTCGAGAACATTTTTTTTTAACCCTTCGATTTTTACGCAAAAATTGCAAGGGCACCTCTCCGTCGCTACTTTTTTCGCGTTTTTCATCGGCTTGTAACGCATAGGAAAAAAAACGATTTAGAAACTCCATCAAGTTCTCTATGCTGTATATTTTTTCCCGTGGAACACGGTGAACGGCTCGAGTATTCCGATATTTATGAAATGAAAATCGTAAAATTTCCGAAAAATCAATGACGCAATAAACTTTCCTCGTTTCTTCGAACTCATTGATAATACAGATTCCTTCTCCCGTCCATTGCGAATCTACCACTTATGTTATTCTCATTTCGACATTAAAAACGAAAATGTGTGTAAGAAGAAAAAAAAAAGTCATTATTATCGGTCACAATCTTAAGTTTGTAAAGCGTTATTCGACGCCTGGTTAATGGCGCTGGTATACAGCAGACAACGAGTAACAATACGAGAGAGTGATGATTGCGATATCGATAATTCATTACACTTTATTACCTACTGCAAAGTCTGTAAAAAAAAAAGAAAAAAAATTGCTCAACTCCTGCGACTCGCACGATTTTTACTTATCTGGATTTCGCTCAATAATTCCTTGAGCAATATAGTATTCGTGACTTTTCGATTTATTCGATTTATTTTCAAGACTCCTTTTACACCCAGAGAGACTCGTCTTATTTACTAGCAACCGAGGAGAAGGGCTGGTTATACGCCAGGGATGATGAATGCACGTGCACACCCTTTCGCACGTAGAATATTATAAAAGCACGTTGTAGTCCACAGTATATATATCTATATATATACATATATTGTCCAATTCGATCTCTATTTGATATCAATACTCTCTTCTTCTCATTCTTTGCCGGCTGGTTTCGTTCTCGGACTTCTCAGCGATATTCGTTTTCGCGCGCGATCTCGCAACACACAGCCGGTCCGAACAACCCTCTTGCGTTTCTATGCCGTCTCGGGAGAGAGACTCTTCTTGGTTCCGCGGCTCGGTTGGCACGAAGCCAACGCGAGAGAAAAAAAAGAGTTGCTGCTCGCAACACACAGGACTATCGGTCATCGGTAATAAATTTAGAAATAAATTGCAGGCGGGGGTATATACGCGGGGCCGGCGACCCGCGAGATCCTCAAAGCAAACAACAATAATAATTATTCGATACGGGCAATAACTTAGGAGGCACGGGAGGCTGCACCATGGGCTTTTCATGCGCGCCAGAGAGCAGAGAGGAGAGAGAGAGAGTGGTATAAACCCCGACGAACGCGCTCGCGCCCGCGCGCGTGTTCTCTTCGTCTCGAATCCTCCTCTTCTCGTTCCTCGGGCATGTAATATCTATAATGGGGCTACGGTGTTCTACTCGAGTGACCTGTCGGCCGGACTTGAATTAATGGCGACGGAGATTTCGCGAGAAATCCTCGCGACCCATCGACCAACAGCGAGAAGACGAACGAATTGCTCGGGCCCTCTCTTCTTCCCCGCGATATTCTTCGACGTTCCGCAGCACTGCATCGCCGAGTGCGCTCGACGCGCTCGTTGCCGAAGAGAGCAGCTCCTTCGCCCGCCAGAAAGACTTCGTGGCTCACGATTTTTGAGCGTTATTAATCGACAATGAAAATACGACTCATCGATCGTCAGACGCAACAGTTAATACTTCATCGGAGTTCGCTTGTTCAACCGGACGAAGAATCTTAGTAGCCATATTAGGGATGCATTGGTAAAGATCTTTTAACCCTTTTACGCATTTCGTCATTGATCATATTTTATTTGTAAAATAGATAAAATCTCATCACTGCACTTAATTCAGATTAGAGTTGAAAATCGATCGATTAATCGATTAGAAAAATGCTGAAAAAATGTCAGTAACCCGTTTTAACTCCGAGTTACATTGATAAGTTTTTCGCGTTTTTCTGAAATTTCGTTGATGGTTAATACTCGTTAGGATTAGTACCAGAGAAATATATTACAGCAATGACATTTAATTCGATGTATCGAAACGCCATCTGAACAAAAACATAATAGTGAGGAGGACGTCGAACGAGGACGGTAATAATAGTGAGACCGTTGCTCGAGCAGTGGTAACGGACGGGATCCTCCCGCTGCTAATTAAAATCTGCCGGTTGGGAATACATTACAGACCGAAATAAGCAGAGAAGAGGTCCTCTCGCCGGATGGCCTCTCGTAGCTCGCAGACATAGGTGCGCGACGAAGAAGGAACCGAGATGGACCGCGGAGGGATGCTGTGGAGTAAAGAGCAAGAGGCACGCACGCCCACCGCAGCCGATTTGACACTTCATTATTCGCCGAGTGCCCGTAGAGCTCTTGGACCGCTCGGACCCCGTCATTAAAACGAGATTAGTCCCGTAATCGTAAAGACCGAGATGTCTCGGAAATATTCGTGGTCTTCGGGGTCCAAGAGCCCCCTTCGCTCTTTTACCAAATGCGCGACGCTGAGATAGAGACTCTTGTCTCTTTATCTCTCTCTCTCTCTCTTTCACCAGTTGTGGCCGACGGCGCGCCCACTCCGAGTGAGAATATTCATTTGGTAAACGACCGGTAGACGTTAACGAGGTGACTCCGGTCGAAATTGTTACATTTAATTCGCCACGGAGTCACGAAACACTCAATCAACGCGAGAAATCGTCGTTTTACAATTGGTAAATCGTCCACTGCAACATCACGACTTCTCTTCCAGACAATTTCTAATCTATCATTATTATCATCGTTTTTTGTCGTTTTTCTTCAGAAATTTTATAGAAATTTTAATTCGAAATATCTTTGACTAAGAATTTTTTTTTTTTTTTACTATATCCGCATTTTCTTTATATTTTTTTGAAGAAATTTTATGCTAATTATAATTAATTTCTGATATGACGGACGAAGATGTTTATGTTGGATATCTCAAAGCTCTCGTCAGCTGTAAATCAACGAAACATAGTAGTAGTTTGTTCGAAGGAATGCAACATTATCACGAAATGTGAGAAAAACGAATTTTCTAACAGACTCTCCTTTTCGCTACGAAATCTCTACCCTCTTCGCATCGTTTCTACTGTGCAACCTCTCTAGATACTCTCTAACGTCGAAGAAAGATGTGAGTGACGGGTCAGAGGTGATTTTCACGCGGCATTACTTTCGAGAGTCAGAGTCGAAGGGGCGTTCAAGTTGGGTCAGCTACCAACGGCGCTACCAGCGAATGTTCCCGCTGCGGGGGATCAAAGTTCGCGAGCATATGCATACAAGCGCTCGCATGGTACACCCAACGCCGTGGAGTCTCTACGAGAGAATCCTCGTACCAATCTTTCTCATTCCACTGCGAGTCTCAAGCGTGTATTCTGGGCAAACAACGCGCTCGATCGTCGATGCAACATCGCTCGCGTTCAGTCAAATCCCCCGAAAAGGCGAAGAGGGTGACGCTTTCATCCCCCTCGCGAAGCTCTCAAACATATTGGCCGTTTGCCTGCGGCTGCGCATACTTAATGCTCCGTGCTCTCGAGATTTCTGTATGTATATATCGGCAAATTCTATGTTAATTCCTACCTACTGTCCAGCTTACCGAGGATAAGTGTCATGCTTTCGGCGGTCATATTTTCCATCAATACGAGAAAAACGTTTTATTCTACGTTGATAATCATTTCGGATTTAACGTACAGAATAACTTTGTAACTCAAACATTTTATGTTTTATATTTTAATTATAATTAACATTTATTTTATATTGATTTTATCATATTGTTTTTATTATATTTTATTTATTTATTTACATTTACTTTCCGGTGCGAATTTTAAAAAAACGTTTCAAGTCGTTTTCAATCGATTACGAAACATTTTTTTTTTTCACGTTGCGCTCGAAAAAATTATGTTATTTGATGTTTGAGACAAAGTTTCGTCAGCATGTAAAGTTCTCTAACTTTCGTATGGAACGAGCCTTTTTTTTTTTTTTTTCAAATATTGTGAAATGAAGCCACCCGGTGAAGCATGTTGAAGACGGCGCGTCCCCGTGAAGCGAAAAGGTGGCATTATAAAACGGCGTCGAGACCCCCGCACGCCGCTTGCCGTTGTTGCGGCAGTATAGTACCATGCTGTATCCTATACGCGTTTCGTCGTCGCGCGTAATTCTTTATTTTGCGAAAATGAGAGTTTACTGCCTTCCACGGGCCGCGAGAATGCTCCTTTGTCTCTTTATGGTCTGAAAGTGGCCCGAGACAGAGAGAAGCGAGTAGGCAGCAGCAGCAACAGCAGCAGCGAAGAACATCGGAGAGCATAGCACACACACACATACATACACCGCATCTCGACTGCACCGGCGCCCCGGACACGCCGCGAACAAGTACAGCTCACGGGGATAATAACGAGTTTCGCTGTCGTCCCTTCGGCTCGGACGCAACGCGAGCCGTAAAACTACCCTCACCCGCTCCCCCTCTCTTCACGTTGTATTTTCTTTCTCCCTCGCGTTCATTCTATTTCATCCGCAACCCCCTTCACCCTGTCTCTTTCTACTCTTATTCCTCTTGGGCCGTTTGTGTCTTTCGCGCTCGTTCGCCAACTCGCCTTTTTTTTCTTTGACGCGCGGCCCCCTTACGCCGCTCACGCGGTAGACGGTGTCAATTTTTATGCGAACGCCCGGAGTCTCTCTGGAGGTACGCACACAGGCCTCTTCGGCGATTCCGAAAGAGTATATATATGAAAACACTATACACAGGTAGTAGTGTAGATAATACTATGCCGGAGAGTCTCCGTCGAGGTCCTTGTCCGGATCTCGCTGCAGTGCCTAAAGGACCACGGTATACTTTGTACGAATGCGTTACACGGGAAGGTATATGATCTTCGAGAACCGGGAGGGAAAGCCAAGTGGGAAAAGATAACGACTCGCGTCTCGCCCTTTACGGACTCGTGGAATAGAGACGCCGCAAGATACGAGTTCGTAGCTGTGTACTAAGATATTAGAAGACGATTGGATTATTAGACGCCACGAGGTATAGACTACGTAGAAGAGCTGCGAGATTAATGAAAAAGATTATTGCCGTTGTAAAGATATTTTTATGGTCAATACCAGCTGCTGTAACACTGGCATTATGCCGAGAATATAGAATGGAGACTATTGAATCGCATGTTTGAACGTAATGGCGTTATGCCATCGCGAAGAGACAAAAAAAATGGATTTTATTGACGATTATTTCGTGTTTATAGGTTTTTTTTCCTACCTGTCTGACTAATAATGACTTATAGAAAGCGGTGAAACGAGAGACGAGATCGATTAACTCACAGATGATCATAATTTATCACGATTTCGGGAAGAGTAGGATATTTAGTATTCCATTTGTTTTATTTACTGCAAAGCATCGTGAGGATGATTTTTATTTGCTACATTTTTTATTTCTACTTTACTACGGATAACGAAGTGATTATTGATCGACCGACTTGAGAAATTTCTCCGATTTTTCCGATAACCAAAAAAAAAAAAGATGTACAAGAGAGAGCTTATCGTATTGGAATCGACGAGCTTTCGTTGAAGTGGAACGTTAAAAAAAAGTGTTGAAAAGGAGGCGCGAGAAAATCCGCGAACGAGTCTCTAAACGATTGGTGCACCTGTTTGTGTGTTCGTCCGATTTAGAAGAGTGCGTGTCGGCACTAAGTTTCTCGGGAAATGGTACAGCTTCGCTGTAACGCGATATTTTCCCCGATGCTTTTTTACTCTCCCGCGGACGCATTAACAGATTGGCACTCGACCGCTGGTTAAAGCTTTGGGATCGTGAGGCTCGCAGAGCGGACGGTGCATTCACAGAGAGCATCCCCGCGCTCCGGTCCTTTACATTCATGAAGGCTTTTATACGGCTGATTTGACTATACGCTTTTCGTATTCACGGTTCTCGATTTGATTTGCATTGATTGGAGTGCCGCGGTACTTTTTCCAATGCTATACGCGATACCCCTCTCTCGTCGGTGCGATGCGCGGAATGCCACTAGCCGCAGGAAAACGTGATCGCACCGCTAGAAGGGCTTGCAGTATACGTTCTCGTCTGTGCGGACCATCGTATTATACGATGAACCTCCGATGTCCCAATAAAATTCACTAGTCACGGGTATGTTTGAATCCTTTTAACCCGATGGACGAGAGAAATCGACGCGAGAGAAAAAAGAGTATATCTTACAAGAGATTTCGGTCTAAACATCGGGCACCCAAGTGAATGGCGCAAAAAGATTTTTTTTTTATTCAACAACGACCGCAGGTAGATGATTAATCGATCCTGCGACCGCAGCGAGGGCCGCTTGAAAGAGTCGCAAGCGATTCATTATAGAAATTCAAACAGTTACAAATATTTGGTACTTAAAAAATGCAGCTTTACGGGATTCCATTAATAAAAATCATATCGTCATTAAGAAAAATAACAACGTCGAGGTATTTCGTACGAGTTATGCCTAATCAGAGGCAATATAGGAGACATTTTTTTCAATGGTTATAATCGTCGCGCGATGAGCTTTCGATTTCTTTTCAGTCGGCGCGGCTTTAGCCACCTGGAAATTCTACGGTAGTTTCAATGATTAGATTGATACGTTAACTCGTGACGATGAAAAAAATCAACCGCTTCTACAAGTCATTGAAATATTTATTTAACTGAACAATCATTCTTCAACATTCTCTAATATTAATAAAAATTGATTAATAACTATTCTGATTAAAGTCGTCAATAAACATTTTTTCGCGGTTCATCGTCCAAAGTTTTGAAGAAATTCAATGTTGGAAATCTTCTCAATCGCAGAAGTTCGTGTTCCGTCTGGAGAGCCAATATCTCCGTGTATTCTTTCTGCAATTTTCTCACCAATTTCGATCGACGAACAACGACGGCCATTCGCCTGTCGTAATACTCCTTTTGTTTGGCTTCACCCTCGAGGTCTCTCTGCCATTCAAGTTCCCATCGATCGACGTTCATCTTCTTAATTTTCCTGTCCATCAGTTCGTTTTCTCTTCTGGTACTCCCGATTCTCTGTTCGACGTCTTCCAATCGTTGCACTGAATCTCTTAAACGTTTTTCACAATTTTTCTCCATTGCCTCGAGTTCCTTTTCGAACTGTTGAGCAGTCTTTTCGCCCTGTCCCTCCGCGTGTCTCTTCAAGTACTCTCTGATGTCTCTCGTTACCGAGACATTCTGAACCAAACGGAGCTCCTCCTCGAGATCCTCGATCGTCATCCTTCGACGCTTGTGTTCCCACTCTTTGGCGAGAATTCCGCGTCTGAAGTTTATCGTGCGATTCATTGCTCTCAATTTTCCACCTCCGGCCTTCACGATCTTCTCGTTCACGGCGTCGATTTCCTCGCGAGGAATTAAGATCGAGTTCATCATATCTTCTCGACGTCCGTTCAACTTCGCTTCTATTTGTCCCATTTTGAGAACCAACTGAATTTCTACATCGCAATCGAAGTCCACTCTCTCCTGTCTCAATCCTACCAAATTCTCTTTCAACAGATCAATCTCTGCTCTGCACTTTATCATTTTTTTGCTGTTCTCCATGATCGTCCTTTCCGTTTCGTGAATTTCCGCCATCTGCGCACGAATTTTCATCTCCAATTCGATTCGGTTTCTTCGAATGCGTATTAGATGATCCCAGTGATGATTTTCCACAGACGGCGGTAAACCCGCGGGTCTCGTGTCCAAAGCTTCCAAATTTCTCAAATATTCCGCGCAATCGTGTGGCAAATTCGTGAGTTTGTCGCGCGAGGCTGTGACTCGGCCCAATTCGACGAGATCGCTAGCAGTAGCGTTTTTCAGAGCATTTCTCGGTCGTCGTTTAACCTCTTTCTCCAGAAGCTCCACAGTGCTCCGTCCCAAAGACGGAAAATCGCTGCGAAACTTTCGTTCGACCGTTCTCTCGCGCGCTATGAGTGTCTCGTATTGACTTCTGTACTCTAACAAGAGAGCCTGAAAAACCGGAAGTTGTTCCTCGAGATTATTTAGAATTTTTCGTTTATCTCGAATCTTCGATCTCGTCTCGTCGTCCTCGCGAAGTGCTCTCATTCGATGCGCGTGTCTGATGCATCCGCGAATGTTCTGAAGATTCAGCTGTTGAATCGCTGCCTCGATGCGCATTTTGACGACAAAGAATTCTTGAAGTTTCAAGTTAAACTTGTCGATAGCCTCACGCAAGGCGTCGCTTATTTTCGCGTAATCGGCCTCGAGAATTCGCTGATAACGCAAGCGTTCGCTTTCCAAAAAATCCACGTCCTTTTCGTACTGTTGAATTGCTAAGAGATCCTCGGCGTTGTAATCGTCAGGTTCTTTCGCCAGCATGCAAAGAGGTTTGGCAATGTCTTGTTTAATCGTATCTTCCCATCGAACTTCGAGTACCCCGTCCATCATCGCGATCAAAGCTTTTTCTCGAAAATCATCGGCCAACAAAATTAGTCTCAATCTTTCGGCGTCGGCGGCCTGTTTGTCCAGTAAGTCTTGCAGCGAAGGCGACACGTAGGGTTTGACTCTCATCTCGCGATCGTCAACTCGTACGATACTTTCCGGGGTCTCTTTGCAATTCCACTCAGGATCCACAGGCATATCCGTGACTGATTGCCCGAACATCAGACTAAGTTCCGAGTCGATGTAACGTATTCTCTCATTTCTCTCGTACACCAGACTCATTTCGCGTCTCTTAATTTCGTACATTTCGTCGAATGATTTATCAAAGTATTCCCGCAATCTCTTGCAGTCGTCGGTGAGATTTCGATTATTGAGAAGAAGCTGAGCGAAACCGTAGAACTCGAATTGCGAGTAGTAATGATTAGAGGGCACGAGAAAGCGATGAGTGGTCATTCCCTCGTTCGCCAATTCATCTACCGTCTCATCCGTCCCGATCTCGTGCTCATCCTCGTCGTCTTCCCCGTGAATGAGAGCGTCCATTCGTTGTCTCTCATCTACACGATGCAATCTCACTTTTCTCGAAAGCGCCAACTGCAATTTCGACGGGGTGTACAATTTCCAAGGACTGAACGTCTCCGGCTCGATCGTGTTTCTCATTGATTCGCGAAAAAAACGAGCCAAGCGTAACATATTCGCGGCATCTGGATCGTCGTCGGTCGTAGGATAATTCGTCACTTCCGTTGAGCCATTTATAGCGAGAATAGATTTCCCGAGTATCTTTTGCGAGTCCCAAAAAGTCGACTTTAGCCAAGCAGCGACTTTGTCCATTGAGACGCAACTGGCTTCAAGTTCCAGCCGCGTGTCTTCTCTCTCGTCCCTCGCCGCTTTCGATCTCTGATCGCGAGTGAATTTGTCCAAATCGAAGGCAGAAATCGGTAGTTTCTCGATCTCCGGACACGTCTCGTTGTCGTTTAATAGTCGGACGACTCTGTCTCGAAGCTTCGCAAAATCGGACTCAAGAGCCATTTTTTCATGCGCACACCGTTTGGCGTCATCGAGATTCTTCGCTTCGTCACTCCACTCAATCCAAGTTTTTTTCAGACCATCTTTGGGAGGTGGAAACTCTCCGATTCGTTTGGAAAGCAGGTCAACGACACTTGGATCTAAGCTGGAATAATCATCCAGAATTGTCTTCTTCCTTCTCTCGTATTCGGAAAAATCGAGACGACAATATTTCGTCGATTCCTCCGAGGATTGAGGATCTTTTACACGACTCAGTTGTGTTCCAACAAGAGAACCGTTGTGTCCTAAGGCAATTACCAAATCACCCGACGGTTTGACGAGAGCTTTCGATACACCTAAATCTCTTCTGTGATGCGTAGTCAACGTCATGATAATCTTTCGTTTTTTCCCCTTTCTCAGTGTGATCAGACCGTCGAAAGCTGTGCTTGCGATCCAGACGCGATCGGTGAACAATCTCGCGCGTCTTGTCTGATGTCCCAAAGACGTGGCGTCGACGAGTGTAACTTCTTTCCAGTCTTCGATCTCCAAGAGATGAATCTGTCGCGAGAGATAAGGAGTTCCGACGAATGAATTAACGCCCTCGGGTGCGTAATGAAGAAATTGATAGGCGTAAGGAAGTTCCAAGTAATCGGTTGGTTCCTTCGAACCTCTTCTACCGGTCTGCAGATCGTAGTGAATCAAATGATGACCGACAGGAATTTTTCTCGATGATACAACGAGTACAAGAAGCTTGAGATGACCTCGAACGTCGTAGAAAAGAACGTCTGCCATTCGGCATTTACTTTCGAATGTGGCTATCACTGTGAAAGGTTTGTTGGGCGTCAGACTTATGCAATAACAGACGCCCTTCGTTCGTTGTCCAACTACAAGATTGTCGCCAGATTGCGAGAACTTGATGAGATCCAATCTCTCGCTTTGAAGATCGAATTTGGTAATAACGGAAGGACTTTCCGGTGCGCGCAGACTCAACAAAACTAACTCTCCTTCTATGCTTGTTATGGCAGCCATAGGGTAGTCAGGATGGGACAACATTTGAGTTATTTCTCCAGCCATTCCGAGATTTAATCTGGCGACTTCGCGTCCATCGTAACAATCGATAACAGCCACTTCTTTAAGATCATCCACAGCCAGAAAATGATGTCCCCACGGACGGACCAATTCGATAAATCTGTAGATCGCACCGAAGTGCAATCTCTTCTCAACTACTGGATCATTCTGACCCTCGACTATGTCGAGTTCCATCAGAAATCCTTCGAAGGTGTGATAGAACAATCGATCATTTCGCGATGGATGAACACTCAGAACGCACGGCCTGATAGTCGATTTGACATACCACTCCTTGCGCCAGAAGTTATTCGAGTCTTTTCTGTAGAAACGTATTTGACAAAAGGTTGTCCTGAGGACGATTCCACCGCGAAACCAGCCTACGGAAGGTGCTTCATACTCAGGACAAACACCGCAACGTTGAGCGAAAACTATGCGATTAACTTCACTACCGTCTTGATTGGAGATGTAAATGTTACCAAGATTGTCGACAATAGCGAGCAAAGGTTCGGACGAGTCTGAAGACCAGTCCATGTGATGAGCCGAAGCTCCTTTAGGCAGCACGACTTCGTGGTCGGTAAGAAGAATCGTTTTTCCTGCGGGGTATGTCTCCCAGATGTGCAATTTTCCCGACGGACGACCAAGCTGAGCAATCATCGTTGGTTTGCTGCTGGTAACACGAACTATCTGGCTTTCGATGTCGTGGATCGGACTGGTCATGGATGCAAGTTTCGCACCGGTTCTCCAGGACCAAATGGTTATTGCGTAAGTTGGATAAGCACCGAGAGATATCAGGTGTTCAGCTGGCGTGAAACAGGTTGCTAAATAACCGCCTCGACTGCCTCGGAGGCATTCGGAGACTTTGGTCATAGATGGATAGGAACGTACAAAGATTTTGGGATTGTTGGAACTCTTGTCGGCAAATGCCAAGAGATGCATCGTCGAATGTCCCGACAAGCAGGACACACCTTCACGATTCTCCGATTGCGAACACCAACGTAGACTCACGCGTTTCTGGATTATATGATAGAAGATCAAATGCATACCGGAACACCAAGCTAAAACGTCTTTTCCTATCCAAGAGACTTCTTCAATTTTGCCACCGCGTACCCAAATGGGACGCCAGACTTCTTCGACTTCTGCCATTTTTTAAATCACTGTATAACCTAAGAAAAAAATCTCCGGAGAGAATGTCAGTTGCGAGTGAACTCTGTCACTCTTCAAGTGATCAAAAACGAGATTCACGCGCATTCAGCAATTGTCTTATCGAACCTCATTATTGCCACTGTATTTCTTATATATCATTGGTTCATTGGTATCAGGTAAACCGAAGATAGAAAAATGTTCTCAAATGCTGGGATCATAATTATTTTTGCAGAAGATGCAATTAATATGTGTAGAGCAGACATACGACGATCGTAAGCCACTGCTTTCCCTGAGATTTAGTCATTTTTACGTAAATATAAGACTCATTTGCAAATGACTGCAGTGTTTCATTGGCCATTTTCTTTCTTTAATACTAAAAAAAATCGCCAACTTCTCTTTCTCCCGGTGGTATGAGAAGCGCAAAGTATTGTTTTAATTTTATGCAACTATTCCAATGCATTCAAACGTCTTACGATCGTTGTTTTTCTATTATTTGTTATTTTTAATGTTAACTTGTCATTTTGCCTGTAGCGTAACTTTCTGAAGATAGTATCTAATGCCTACAGTTGTGGATGTTCTTTCGCAACTAATACACGGTCAGCCTCTTCCGAGCGCATAAGGCAAGGAGCCTAAGACAAAAGCTGATTAGGTCCATCCGAGTCGGTTCTGTGCCGCTCAGCGTCGATGCTTGCTTTATAAAGACCCCCATAGCGTAGCGTGATGAGGTCAAGCAGCGGGGAGTCATCCCGTGGCAGAAGCAACGGAGTCCGATCAAAAACTTATCTTTGCGCGTCTGTGATATACTGCCCAGTTGGCTGGCTGCTGCTACGGATGCTGCAAGCGAGTCTCCGGCGCTACGGCGGATAAAACTCTTCCTTCGGTCAAGAGATCCTCAGTTCGTTCGCCAAGAGTCCACTCCACTAGATGTGGTCAGTCTACTCACTTATATATTCTTCCATAGGTCTCTTCCCTCTTTTTTTTTCTTCGAAATTCGTTTTTTTTCCTTTCTATCTCGCCACTCCCGACATATCTATAGAAACTCCACCCCGGAGAGAGCCGGCGCTGATCGGCTAAAGTCGAGATGCGACGAGAGGGCTCTCGGGCTGTTCAACATTCGCATGATGAACCGTAGAGAAGAGAGCGAGTTCACGAGAAGACGTCGGAGACTTGTGAAGCCCTCGCGGCATCGTCATTAAAGTGACGCCCGCTGCGATGCGTATTTGCATAAGCACGTGGATGTTATCGACGCTGTAGAATGGGCGGTCCGCGAGAGACCACTTAGTCCGCGCTATGGACTTCATGGTCTCTCTCCGCGAGGACGACGAACGAACGAGAGACGGAGAGAGGATAAAACGCGTTATTCATTCTCTCTCGGCGTCATTGATTTTCATCCAATAGACGCCGGGACTCTCGCGGCATTCTCGATGAATTAATTGAGTCGTTCAACGCGCCACGAGAGATAGAGAGAAGCCAAAGGAGAGAAAGAATTAAAGCAAAGGAGAACTCTGCTCGGATTCGATAAAAAAACGCGCTGAGCACCTCGCGGTGTTGTATATAGATATATACGAATATATATCCCGATAGACTGGGCTTCGAATTGATCGAGTATTGCTCGTACCTACTATAACAACCGGTAAGAGAAGAGGATTCTATAATTGGATCATTATTTACATAAGAAATCGGTGCGCACGCTTCAGGTAATTTATTTATATATAATATCTGTATATCTATATAGATGGATGAAGTATATACGTAGACCACTGCATGAGTACAAGAAGCTGCGAAGGAATTCTTTCCAAACTCTATGGAACAACTACCACCGGATTTTCTGTCTCAATGATAAAACATAATTCCTACAAAACAATACTTGACGTATACGCGAACTACTTGTTATAATGCGGCAGGTATAATAATTGCAGTTCTCGACAATATCGACAACGCGAGATATCTTATCCCAGAGATCGAAGAAAAAAAAAAGGAAAAGTGGTTATTTTGTCGAAGGATGTGAACGAATCAAAATCGAAGATTTAAATAATAAATTAAATAAAACGCCGACTTCTCTCAGCATTTATCGTCTTTTGCCATCTCGAAAATCGATGTTTCAAATTCGCGGCACACGATCCTTCTTAACTTTGTAGAACTTGCATCTTACCGATCAGCCATTATTTTTTGAGCTGCTAATCATCACAAAAAAAAATGAACGGAAAAAAAAAAAATTGAAAAATGCTAAACAGACGCCCGGTATACCCCGGAGCATTACCGGTGTTTCGCGGTACGGTGGCGTGCTCGCGCGTGTAACAAAGTTGGGATAATACGAAATTTCGGTATCTGGCGAAGGAGTCTTTAGACGGTACACGGACCGATGTCCCAGAGAGGCAGTGCAGACCAAGAGAGAATCCACAAGGGGAAGTAAACGGAGGGGGAGGGGGTTGAGGATGAGGATCGAGGGACGCGCAAAGGTCTCCCGGGCGAGTGTGGGAAACATCGGACAGAGTCCGGTCCGCGGCGGGGCATGCGGCGGGTAGCATTTAATCAACGTGCGCGCTCACCGCGGTGTAGAAGCGTGGTTACGTACGCCAACGTTGTGTATTTCGCATACATGTACACGACAATATATATAAAGATGTATATACATACATATATATATACAGAGACTGAGAGTATAGAAGGCTATATGGTTCGGTTAGTTTTTGCCGGGAGGTTGCCTGGAAATTGGCGCCAAATTAGTAAGGAGACGAGGCGAGGCCTCGCGGTGCCTTGGGCTGCGTGACGCGAGACATTAAAAGTAACCTCTGCTCTCTCGTGGCACCCCCTCGCGCGCGCGCGCGCGCGAGAGCACAACTCTTCTTCGCTTCTTTCCTCTCTTTACCCGGCTATTCCCCACCCTATACTCTCCTTCTTTACTCTTTATTTCGTTTTTCTCTTCTTCTTCTTGGACTCTCACACAGATAGCAACCATCTTTTGCCCTCGTTCGACGCTTACGGATAACATCGGTATCGATTCTACGCAGCATCCATCTCTCATCCCGTTTTCTGCCTGCGATCTAACTTTCAACGACGAAAAATAATAAAACTCACATGATAAATGAATTAAGTTAAATTCTCTTTTACTTTATCAGATTTTTTTTTCATTTTGTTGAATTTTAATATTTCTTTAAATATTTTAAATTTAAGTAATTAGCTGATTCGATTTCCGG
The DNA here is from genome assembly GCA_934046635.1 of Buathra laborator. Taxonomy (NCBI): domain Eukaryota; kingdom Metazoa; phylum Arthropoda; class Insecta; order Hymenoptera; family Ichneumonidae; genus Buathra; species Buathra laborator. Next base: position 20,229,557 of record OW203892.1, read on the forward strand.
ATAAGCAAACGCTACGGAAACAAACGTAAGTAATGTGATTTTTTTTTTTTTTTTTTTTCATGATTTGAACTCATTTTCGAATTCCATTTCCCTTCACAGTAAATCCGAAGATACGAAGGTTCTTCTGGTCTTAGAATTCTCGAGATGCGTTCGTCTGCGTATCTGCGTTACTCTTGCTTATTCTCTCTTTTCGCTCAACGCTCGCGATCCCTTACTCGACGTTCTTATTACTTTGTTCTCTCTTCGCCATATATCTCTCGGTCTCTGTCTGGCCCTCTTCGTGGCTCGGTATCCCAGTAGTAATCACGAGCAGAAGAAGCAACAAAAAGGGTTCTCGGTTGCACTTACGCGCGAGCCGGTGTGTCTGTGTGGTGGAACGGTGGGGCAGAGGTGGTGCGCGCGGGATCTCCCGTATATACGTTCGCACGTAACTACCTGTGCCAGCGTTGCACTCCGATCGACGCGCGGTGCAACTGCATCAACGGCAAAGCAGAAGCAAGCTGATGGCGCGTCGAGTACCACGAGAGAGATAGTACGACCCGCGCCGAACGAGCGCGGGGCCTTATTGGTACCGGGCTATTATACGAGGTAGTAGTACGTATACCGTACGTGGGCCGGAACTTGTCGACGAGTGAGAAGCTCCCGCCGTATTCTCTGCTGCTATATGTGCGCTCGGGATCAACCGGAAGTCACGTATCTTACGTGCTCCGGACGAAAGACGAGATCAACTGTGCAGGGAGCATCGCCAGTATGATTGGAATTGGCCGCGATACTACTGCGATTTTACTTCGGTTTCGAGAATCGGTCGTCGGTTATATTAAATTATGGCGCCGCAAATTGACAATCGGCGAGTCGCGAAGTAGAAAAAAAAAAAAAAAGAAAAGAAATCGTGAAAATACGAAGCATCAAAAAATAAAAGTAAATAAACGTTCGGGACACTAATTTCAGCATCCAATAGTTGTTTAATGGAAACTTTTGTCTGTGTAAATTCACTGAAAATAATATAACGGTAATTTCGTTCGAACAGCAAAAAAAAAAATGGTAACGTCGATAAACGAAGATTTTTCACGTAGCGCTTCGGTCACATCTTAAACGGAGGTGGAGTAAAAAAAAAAATAGCTTTACCGAAGATAAAAACAAGAAGTTCGAAGGATTTTAAAATCGGAGCTTCCCACCAGTCATCAAAGAGAGCGAAAGGTTTCTGAATGGGGAGTGTTCGCAGTTTGCCACACACAGAATATTGGGTGGGCGCATTGAAACAAAAATGAATAGGTAGTTATATATTAGTGTATAGCTGAAGAAAACGGTTTCGGAGCGAGAAACGGCGCGTCAGCGAGCGGAAGATCGTTCGTGGACCAACGGAGAGAGGAAATAGTTGCTCTCGGCACGGCAGCTGCATTTTTCTACTTTTGCTTTTGCTGCTGTGTTGTTTCGTTCCTCAACGCGGGGCTAAGTCGGGTTGCATGTTTCCCTTCAACCGGCCACACGAATTTGCTGACCGAGAGATCGCCGCGCCGCGGTCTTTCTGCTCTCTCTCTCTCTCCGCAGAAAGGCAAAGATTATAGTAGATGCGTCCCGAGCGATCACAGACAAACGTTTATATCGCTAAACGCCAAATTACTCGCGGCGAGTTCCTAATATACCCCGGCAAAAGACGCAGAAGCATCGGTATGGTTGGCTGTTGTTGTACGGCTACAACCGGCAGCACCCGGTCATAAAAAATAATAACACGCTACGCATAGATTCGGACAACTCGCGATCTCTCTCTCTTTCTTTCCCTTCCCTAGACTCGCGCCAGACTCGAATCTCGGAGGCACATATAGCACAGAATATACAAGGACCAGCTGCACTGTCTCGCAAGGTTCCATGGAGTCAAAGGCCTCGGAGCTTCTCGTTGAATTAAAAAAAAATTACGTAAAAAAAAAATCGATTATCGAACGTGAATAAAAAAAATAATTCCAATTCGTTGGGAAAATTTCAGATTCTAATGGGGTTAAAATCGTTCACGAAAAAATTCGAATTATGGGACAAAAAAAGAAAGAACTTTAAGCTCATTTATACTGTAAGTTTACTTCCATCCTTCCGTTTATCTTATTCATCTTCATATATTAATTTTTTAATTTTTTCCTTTATGTATTTAATTCCTCATTCAATATCGCCCACTTCGTAATTGTGACGGCGATATTATTACTACGAACAATCGAAAAAAAATATCGAAAAATAATCATCGTTCGGAAGCTTCGATTATTTGAACCCCTTGCATACAGTATTATTGGTACGTGGGGTCAAAAAATAAAATGTAATTTATGAAATAATCGATTTCGTGCGGAGATATTTTCGCGATGAAAGAGAGTTACATTATGATGTACAGGTTTCGCTTAATGACGATCGCGAAGGACGACGACGACGAACGAGTTAACGACGTCGGCAGGACCACACACACGCGGCGAACGCGATCCCGGTCTCGTACTAACGTCAATTAGCGATCGCTTACCGCCGTTAAGCCTCTCTTGTTCCGCGATATACACCACGAAGCGAAGAGCTCTAGCAACAGCATAAATGACTCTACCGGCGCTCCTTGAAATCTTTGCTATCACGCGGCACGAATGTTGTGTTCGCTTGCGCGCGGCATCGAGTCCTATTGGAGTCTCGCGACGATGACATATGAGCTACCGGCAGAGCTTTGTGTCGTACTGAATGCCTTCTAAATTAAGGGAGACCGACGACTCTTGCGGTCATTATATCACGAGCGGTATACAACTCTGATACGCTACTGAATATCGTCTCTGACTCACTGCCGTACATTTTTCTTAAATTTATAACGAATCATCTGCCGGTGGAGATCGATTAGTCGAGCAAAAAGAGTCACCGATATTCGAGGACATTCAACCGCATGAAAAAATTAAAATAAAATAAAAATACGAATGGCTATTTCCATCAATTAATTTCCGATTGCGAGAGTCCATTATTAGCCATTCAACCATTTTTTTTACGACTCGTTGATGGCTCTGAAAAAGTATAAATTACAAGATTTTTTCACTCATCAGTCTGTATTAGGTAAAATTTTGTTTGAACAGCGAAATCACCAGTTTTTTTTTACGCGAACGTCTTCCAACTTCCATACATCGATTTTTAAAAAATCGATGCTAAGTATGAAAAAATTGTTTTTAATAAAAAAACCTCGTAAAAAAACATTCTTCTACCTTTTCTAACAATTATTAAAGAAAAAAAAATGTCACTGTTCCTCATATTACAGCGTCAAAATAATTTTCACGCCTCCTTTCCGAAAGGATTTAATCGAAAATGCGCGGAAAATGGTTAAAGGAAAATCAGTTTTTACTCTTCAACAATAACCAGAGCTGCATAATAATACCATAGGCCGTATAATCCCGCAGGATAATACACGAAGCATATAGTATACACGTGAGCGAGAACCAGATGCCTTTGTCATTAATATAATCCCGGTAAGCTATTAATAACCCGTTAATGAGGACGCGCTCCACCCCTGCTTTCGGGACGCTGCGTGCGTGAGTGCGAGAGGTGCGTGAGCGCAGCCTCTCTCTCTCCCACCGAGGGACGAAGTTGCACGGGGTCGGCGTGGGTCGGTTGCGGTGAAGACGAGCAACCACCCCGCGCGCCTCTACCACCGTACAACAACCACCAAACTCTCTATACACGTGACTACACGCACGTGTGTATGTATATATAAAAGCGAACTCATCGATGGAACTTCGTCGAAGCTGTAGCAATATCCTCTATGCGCGTAAACTCGAGTCGAGAAACCTCGTCAAAGGCCGACCCGCCAAACATCGTGATTTATAATCGGGCGTGTCGTCTTTTGTGCTCATCTCTATATACCTCAACACAATTCTTTTAATTCTCACGGAAAAATATATACAACATGGGGCGCGTGCACGATATATATAATACGTATACTAGAGAGTAAAACAACAAAAAAAAACGAGAGAGAGAAATAAAGAAAAAAAAAATTCTCTCATCACGTTCCCGTGTGAGAATTTCTGCGTAATTTTCTTCCTGCACTCGTCCCAACGCATGCAAAGTATCATAAAAACATACATCGGTCGAATGCCAATTTTTTTTTTTCGTTTTTTTTTTTCCGCATTCCACGGCTCGGAATCTCCCACAGTGTGTATGTACGCGGATAAAACACACGCGACGCGTGCAAAACCCGCGGATCTTACGAGCGAAAGAATGTGCCGATGCGCTGTGTCGCGGGAGGGGAACAAATCTCAGCAAATTTCTTGTAATTTCAAACTCAATACTCAAATATCTCTAAGTGCAGAGATACGCAAATTGCGATTTCTACGTATTAACAGCGGAAGTTATAATGTTGCAATGGGAAATTTCGTCAAGTATATGAGTATGTCGAACGCTGAAACGACGAGAAATTCTTTCCGATGGAGGACCCGACGTGGTTGCACTATAATTAAATGAGAACCACTGGATGCTACGAACGCAGGAACGCCCACGCCATGCATCAAGCATGACGTAGATAGGTAACGCTGCCGCAGATGGAGAAGATGGTCCTCGGAGATATATACCATCCATCTCTCTCTCCCCCCGCGCGAGTGCGAGTGCAATCCTTCCTTCACTCTCTCGTCCACCTTTAGTATATATATCTACGTGCGGTTTCTGTCTCTCGGTATATACACCTCGTGTTTATAACGCGTATATATATATATGTATGTCGGTGGATACCTATATACCACCTTAGTTAGGGTCAGCTATCTCGCGCGACCCATCTCCGCCTATCCAATCACACACTGTACCCCAGCCAAGCGCGGTGCGCGCGTATGGCACGCAAGCGATAATACACGGTGTCCCAATTATCCGGCAACACGACAGGGGCCCCTCTCGGCGAATACTACTATCGCTGCCGCGCAAAACACGCCGTGAGAGTATTTTCAGCTCCTCCCAGACCTATGGACTCTCTCTTTCTCTCGCTTCGCTCGTTTCCTCTCATTCCTCTTTTATTCCTTTGAAGTATATTGTTGCAAGATAATTATCGATGATTTAGACGATTCGGTGATATTAACAATCGTTGTGTATTTTATTATCGGAGATGAGAAGAAATTGCATGAATCCATGTTAACGTTTCTATCGAACCGCTATGGTTTTCACACTGAAAAATATTTCGTTGAGACATTTTTTCTATATCAACCGGAATGTCTGTTTTTTTTTTTTAATAGCAGGTGAAAAAATTTCAAGGGTTGAAAACTAATTATTTGGGCTCCGTAACGTCGTAGAGATATGAAAAATGACGACTTTGAGATACTTGTGAATTAAATTCATTATCCCGATGTTTACATAGGAGTGATAAGACGAATTCGCAAATTCGAAAATTAATTCACGCGCCGAAGTTATCGAATCTCTTGCGACAAAATACTAGCGAGAGCAATGTCTGTAGAGTTTATTAACGGCATGAAAAAAAATTGACGGCCTTATCACCCGTTGTTATTACCGTATTAATGGGTTAAATGTAAAGCTTGTAATGTGTACGGCGCTAGCAAAACACTTTACGGTGCTTCTTCGCTGCCACTTTCGTGACGTCTCACCAACACGCGCATCGCCCTTCTCGTTATTATAGATCTTTATACACATCTACATCGCTGCATTCTAAACGGGTTGCAGTTAACTCGTCGGATCACCCACTGAGTTTTGCGGTCAGATTTTTGAGGAATTTCTTTTGTTGAATAGAGATTTTGGAGTAATTTTTGAAACTTCGCTGATTCGGCATAGTAAATTAGTGGCAAAGTGGCATGTGGCATGCAGAGTATAAGACGATACGAAATGATTGAGATTCTTGTTAATCTGTGCGGAGGGTCCGAGAGAGCGGACTACTTTGTATAACTTTAGTTCAAAGAAATTTTAGTTCTGGAAATCTAAAAAAAATCCCATTGAAGCGATACATTCGTTCGCAAATGTATAAAAAAAAAAAAAAAAATGTAATGTTTTTTTCGTGAAGAAATAATATTTTTCGCTCCAAAAGATTAAAACGTCGGTAAAGTGCAATTATTTCGCAATGAGTATTAAAAAAAATCGAAAAATAAGATATATATATCTCGAAGTTCGTGAAAAAATAATTGCAGCAAAAAAATGTCTAATCGGAAGATGTCGTGTCGTAAATTTCTTTCGCTGTTACCAATGTAAAAAGGGGAGTGAAACTCCCACGCACCTCGATTCCCAGGAATACCGCGAAGGCTGCATTGGTATCCGCGAGAGATACGGCTGCAATTATCGAGAACTCGATAGCGATGGAGGTTGACCACGCCCCTGTCCCTGTCAACGACCAATCGGCGTTGTCGCAGGGACTCGTTCCCCCGCGGCTACGACGAGAAACGACATTCCGGACTCGAGGAGGACAGCAGTTCGCGCTCGAGTGCGAGACGGGGATAAGCGACTCGAGTCGCGAGTGGCAACTCTCGATTCTCTCCTTCTCGCGCTCCGGGAGAGTGTGTACCCTTCTCGTATATACCTCCTACTTTGCTGTCGACCTCGTCACAAACCTTCTGGAAACTCATCTCGACGAGTGCTCCACCCTCCACCTGTGTACCACTCACCGCGATACCGGAGGGATGGTGGGCGGGTCGTTAAAAATGTCGCGGAGAGAAGAAATTTGTCCAAAAGAAAAAAATCACGAAAAAAAAAAAAACCCCAACTCTACCGGAAAAATTATTCATGAAATTGACTATTCTGATTTTTCAAATAAAACGATAATATAATCATTGTGACTATAAATTTCGCAATAGTTTCTTATTTAGTTTAAATTTCAATTATCAATAATCAGACGAGAAAAATCTTTAATCGAATGAGATATATGTGGTATTTTCCCCTTTGGAGTCAACAGAATTTTTTATTTGAAAACATTAAACTTGAAATTAAAAAAAAATCTCAACGAAAATCTCAAAATCTTTTAAACAGATGTAATGCCTCCACGAAACAGGTCTGAAATGAATGAATTCCCGTTTTTCAAAGGATTAAATTTAATGCAATTAGACGAATTGCACTAAACACGTTAACAGAGTGGAAGACTTCTGTATAATCAGCTCGAGAACTGCTTATTGAACAGAGAATCCCTTGAAGCAATGCTTAGTACCATAAGAGATGCGAAATCTGCGACGAAACGTCTGCAACTAAACAAAACAGAGTGTAATAACTCTTGCGACTCACTGCTAATATTTAAAAATTCAAATCCCGACCTTTGATATTTCCTCAGCGTCAAATCTCGGAATTAATTTACTTCCCCGCAGCGAGCCCAATATTTTTACTCGAAAAATTGACTCTACGTAAGAAATAATTGAATCCCTTTACCAGTTATCTATTTCCTGTAGTCTTATCACACGAACCAGGAAACGTGAAATATTTCTTCGCTAATATACAATGTAATCGCGAAGCCGACGAAAACTCTGCTGTAAAGCAACGATACAGCGAAAAAAAAATGTTATATTCCGCTACCAGTTACCTATTTTCTTGTAGGTTTGTTGCACGAAACAGGGACACATGAAATCTTTCCGCAATGTTGTATAACCGAGTGCTCCACCCACGCGACACAGTGAAAAGGGCGGCGACTCGGGGGCAGGTGCGCGTCGCGCAGGGTCTCGTGTCGCCAAACTGTTCCCAATCCACCCTCTTCCATGTATACAGAGAAGAGGGTAGCTGCTCGCCGGTTGGTGACACGGCTGCGACAACGATTCGGAGGGAGGTTCCCTCTCGTCTGTGACAAACCGAGAGAACCCTGTCGTTCCGAGCGTTTCCACGAATCAGAGCTGAGCTCCTCGTGTACTGCTCGATACCTGTTTCTATCTATATGTACTATTGTTGTATATAGATACAGTGATATCCCGAAGGTACATAACCGTGGAGACAAGCAGGAGAAACGACAGAGCGCGCAAGCGCCTCGCGACCGCTGGACAACGCGGCGACACATCGATCCGCGGTTCTACAACCTCCTTCTTCTCCTCCTTCGTCTCTTCCACGTTTCTTCGTCTCAACCCCCGAGCGAAGCTTCGGCTCTGCGGAAAGCCCGAGAATACTCTTGCGCTACCCTTGTTCTGTGTGCGCTTCACTTTTTCTTGATTAAACCACCGTTCGTTTCTACGGAGAAGATATTTTTGCCTACGAAAGTAACCGGGAGAAAGAGACCGGCAGCATCTCGACGAGAGTACCAATCGCAGTAGTGATGCAAAAGTCGAGTAGCTTTCACGAAATTCCGCCGCTTTCCGTGATTTTATCTCGCGATTCGTGGATATTTGAAAAATCCCTTTCAATGGAATCGCTATCCGCGTAATTGAGAAAAAAATATCGTAAACTGATAATTCCTTCGGAGTTATTCAATGCTTCGTGAAATATTGAGATTTCAATCGATATCGACCGCTTCGATGTACAATTTTCATCCTGATTCATCGACTTACGACACCGAATTTCAACCATATTTCGATATCAAAAAAACAGTTTAATACTTGCAGACTGACTAATCCTATTGTCCTTTCATAGGGTCCGCAAACGTGAACCATTAATCCAAATTTACAATAACCAAATACATAAAGTTGTTCCATATAATTTTTTTTTTCCAAAAAATTGTAACCACAAAGTTTTCTCATGACTTTCCATAGGTAACCACAAAAAAAAAATATCGCGATGCGAGATCTCTGTCGCGAAGAACCAATGTGAAAGACGTTTAATTGTAATCCGCTATAGTCTGGATGTTCGTTATCACAAGCAAAGGGGGTGGTTCAGTGAACGAATCCGAGTTTCTCTTCCTCTTCCAAAAACCCCTTTAGCTTTCTATCTGTAGCCGGCAGTAGACGCTGCTCACGTAGCTATCGATTCTCGGCCTGTAACCTCCGGAGGACGCGAACGAGGAGAAGGTGAAGGAAGCAGAAGGACGAGGAAGAGAGGGTGAGACGATACTGGTGGCGGCATCAGCGAGGATATAGAAAGAGATAGATAGAGAGGAAGGGAGAGAGAAAGAGAGAAAACTCGTGCTTGGAGGTGGGCACTGGCCGACAGGCTTACTTGCGTCTCACGGACGACAAGGAGGTGATATATTACCACGAACTACCCATCGTACCACCGCTTGCCATTCCTCCCTTTCGATCACTTGCTTTCTCTTCGTCTTTCTCTCGGCTTCGTACTCTACTATATATACGTATAATATATACTATATATATATGTATATATTCCCTCCCTCGTTGCCTATCGCACCCCGTGTGCCGCCACTTGAAACTACCCCCGCTACATTCTCAACCAACACCATCGGACGAGACCAGCGACGTTACCTTTATTCGAAGGAAGATCCATCTCCATAATGGGCCCCCCACGCCTCCGGCCATCCCACACGCTCCATCTGCATTGTATATAACGCTACGCTGGAAAAACCCATCTCTCTTTCCCTCGCCTATCCATACTTATATAGATGCGCTTTCCTATCCTTTACGGTTACTATATACGCGCGCGATTTCTATGTATGCGTCTGTATTCATCAAGAGATACCTTGTATATGTGTGCTGAGGAAAGAGAGCGGAGGTTTCCGGAAGGAGAGCAAAGTCTTCTACTATCTGTCGGCTACCGAAAAAGATTTGGCACAATTCCCCGTGCGGGAGGGATGAGAGAGGCAGTTTAATATAATATATATATCTCGAGCCCTCGCCACCTATGTATTCGCGCCTTCCCTCACGAGCGACTCACTCGCGATGACGTTGTCACGGGGTTGATGCCTTTTTTTCCGCGAGACGATTGATGAAAGATGCCGGAAGAGTTGCTCGATAGATTATATTAGGGATTTTTCGGAAGGGTGGAAGGGAAAGTTGTATTGAGTAGTCTTATCCTTTCGCGATAACGGGGAATTCCTTTCTGATAGATATAGTTCGCAGTTTTGACAGCACTTTTTAGGAAAGTATTTTCTTTAGAGAATTTCTTTTTTTTTTTTTCTTTGCGCTACGAGGAAATGGGTGATGATTTGAGAAGAGAAACACATTTTTGGGATACACGTGTTTCACGTGCTTCGCGTGCCATAGTTCGCGGGGAATCTTCGAAAAAATGCTCAACCTTTAACAGCGCGTTTCCTATCGTGATCCGCGGCCACAAATCATACGAGTCACATATTCTCTGTCGAGAAATATGATCCCTATTCCCTTAAAATATGTATGTATGTTTCCGGAAGCAACAATTTGCGAGTTATCAAATTACGCTTCCTTTTCATTCTATATAAACCGTGGAGAAACCCCTAAAAACATACCTCGACCGTCGACAGTATACTTTTGTCCAATTACCTCTGTCCATAACAGCGACATGTTAAAAATTGTTTCCGGAAGGAAATATTTACGTAAAACTGAATATACACCTTTTTCTCTCGCCGTAGGCAGTGGCATAATGTCTCGAAAATTAACAGAAATTATAGCTGTTCTTCGCGCGTCTGCTTTCACCGCAATTTCAATATCAATTTCATAAAAACATTACTATTCATTATATAGTAATATGAACATTATATAAAAATGATATAATAAAAAAGTTTGTCGTTTAATATTTATTCCGTCCAAAAATATCATAAAAAATCGAATAGTTAATTGATAACATTCAAAAATTAATACTCCTCATAACACCCGTTTATTAACGTTTACCTCTATATTAATAAAAAAAGTATTGGTAACCAAAAGAAAAAATAAAAAGCATTTGCGAAATATCGCTGCACCTGGTTCTCACGCCAGAATCCTCGAGAAGCTGACCAATTGGTGTGTAAACCGCCCTACTTGATAAGTCCGAAAGATCCGTAACGGTGATCTCACTCTTCTACCCCGCGCGCTCGTGTGCGCGGGGTATAGGGTAAAGAAAGAAAAAGAGAAACAGCATCCACCGGTATAGTAATCTTCGCTGACAAGCGAAGGCTCTCCGCGGAGATTCAGCGTAATTTCCGTCGGTGATCCGGACGCGCCTGGGATATGGCTACGGCGGCGAAGAAGGAAGAAGAAGAGGAAGGCGCATCGACGAGGGAGAAGGTGAAGAACGGTAAGAGCGAAGAGTAGAAGGAGCTAAAGAATCGAGGTTCGTATATTGCAAGTCCCAAGGGCCAATAGCGTGTCCCGGCGATGGCGTGCCGGACTCATCTCCAGGGTCTTCGCTCTTATGTGGACCCTGGTGGATGCTGGACGCTGTATAGATCCCGCTGGGATTCCTTCTTGTTCACGGGCGCGCGCGAGGTTTCTTCAACAAAATGTCCCTCGCAAAATCGCGGAGGGTCCCGGGCCCAACACGGGGAGTTATATCTACATTTGGGATTTCACGCAACTAACAACACACCAGCAGCGCGAAACAACCGAAAGTCCAGGATCTCTCGTTCTCACGCCGCGAGATATCTCGGCGAAGAGCCAACAGCTCAGGCATTCTAGTCGACGTATATATACTCTCGTCGCGACCTCGACTCTTTATTCTTCCTCTTCTTCTGCTGGTCCCTTTTTTTTTTCTTTCTTTAAACGTCTTCTCTCTGCCCAATTCCTTAATTCCTGTGCAATTATACTCGTGCGCGAAAGGGGACCCCATCGTTTATACCGAGATGTGCCAAACGTAATTTTCGGAGGCTCCTTCACAAAGGCGTATTTATTATGGAATGAAAATGAATCTGAACTCGTCGTTGAACCCTATGCTCGGCCACGCGATCAAAGAGTCTCACTGAATGAAAGAAATTACAGTAGTGGAAGTTACCACGGAATGATTCTATATCGTGAGACGACGCGAACTGACAAGACAGGAAATTTCCTCACGTCACGAGATCCTTTTTTTTTTCTCTCGTAGAGATGTATCGTTATTCTTTCGGGGGATTTTTTTTTGTGCTCTATCCGCATCTCACGACAGGGTAAAAATTTGGACGAAGATTAGAGGTCGGAGAGATCGGAATAGATATTGCGGGAATAATTAAGTGCCGAGATTATTATTGCGTTTTGTTAAGCGTTCCGATGGAAATAAAAAAACATGTATTTACATTTTTTTTTATTTAAATTTGGGAAAAAAGATTGCGCGGGGGAATTATGAAAATGCACACCTGCCGCTTTCCAGGCAGTTTTCCTTTCGGAGCCGATACTGCTGCTGAAGAGGCTGAGAGGTGTAACGGGGGTTTGCGTACCCGCGAGAGTATAGCGTTGAGGGTTCGCAAAGGGGATCTATATATACCGGTGTTGCTGCTCTCTTACTATGGGTGGGTGTCGGCGAACAGATTGAGCTTAGAAGAGAGATTTATGGACGCCAGTCTCGTGTAACGAGCAACTTTTTCATGCGTATTTTCTCGTTGCCTCCGTGTGCCGGCGGATGAGATAGGCTCGGGGGCGGGATTAGCATAAGATCCAGCAGCTGCACCGAGAGAACTCCGAAGCTTTACGTCTTATGTACAACACTTATGTGTTGTAAATTTTGTTTTTTTTTTCCTCTTTTTTTTTCCGCCATGAGAACAAGTCAATCGAGTCAGAAAAAAATTTACTCGACATTCGATGGTCGTCCGAGTGGACTATTAAAATGACACTAATTCTCGAAGTGTATTTCCAAAGAGCATAAAAATAAATCGATTTAAAATCGATATAAGCTAAAAATAGTTATCCAAGTGATGAAAAAAAATTAAGTGGACGTTTTATTAAAATTTAATCGATTGGAATCATTAAAAGTTATAATTCATATAATTTTTTATCCCCAATCGATTAACCTTCTAAAAACGAACTGATTGAAATACTCTCCTTTTCACTTTTTTCGAAATTAATAACAAAAATTTCGTTGATAAACAAAAAAAAAAACACAAACTTGACCCCCATTTCTGTCTCTCCGAAGTAGAAAGCTACAAGAGTGTCGGTTCTGCATCTATCTCCGCGCACAGGTGTCTACACGTTTAAAAGCCTCGGGCACTGTAGCATTCACTTCGTGCATCGGATTCTCGAAAAAAATTATATGATAGGTAGGTATTACACGAGGTATTAGATATCCGGAAGCTTCGGCGCAGCTGTGGCTCTCCGAGTTCGCATCGAAATGTATGCAAGGAGTTTTATTCTATGATATACATTCGCTGCAATTGCGTGGATTTACGGCTCCGGTACGACTCTGCGCGTGTGTGCGATTATCACGACTGCGAGTATTGCATTGGCGCGGTATTGGTAATGACGCGTATTTGGATACTGACATAATTGACCGTAAAGGCTTAGGCATTACGTCGATTATCGTTAAACCCTTTGGCTGCGTACGTGATACTCGCGCGCGCGCCCGCGCCATTTCTGTACTGCGGCTACCGGCACAGCCTGCATCAATCGTAGTCCAAGTATTCAATTAAGTATCCCTCTGTTCGTCCTGCTCTCTGTCTCTCGTACGATCTCTCTCCACCGTCCTCTCGCCTTGGATAGCTTCGTCATTATCTATCCTTTTCTATCGTTCTATGCTGTTCTCCCTCTCGTACCGCCTCACCTCCTTCACCTTTGCCCTGAGGCCTTCGGCTTCCGCTGTGGCTCTGCGCCCCCCAATCAACTCCTCTCGCTCCCTCTTATTCGATCCCGTCAATCTCTTTCTCCTTCACTTTGCGCGAACGAACCTGATCGCCGGTACGCGCTCTCTTGGCCTACGAGAACCTTCCAGAGCCCCGTACATCGGCGTGTGTCTTTTTAATATTAATGAGACGATTCGAAACGTTCATTGGTTCACACCAATTGCCAAGGCATGGATTTACGGGAATGGAAATTTAATAGCGATCCATACGTCGATCTTCGGGATTTTTACAACGGGAGTAAAGCTGAGGGTAACGATATAGCCATTGAGGAATAAATTGAATAATTTTCACGACAATTGAAAGACAAAAGTGAAGAAAAAAAATGCGGCAAGCGGTATTAAAAACCAAAATAATGTTTAACCCTTTGTAAACCGAGAGAACGAAAGGAGTAACTCATTTACGAAGAATAAAAGAAGGTAATCAATTTTTTTTTATCAATTTCAATCAATAGAAATTTCTTTCACTATAGTCTAATAATTTTTTTAAAATGTTTTTAGGATCATCTGCAGAAAATGTTGAATTAATCGACGATCTGTAAGGAACTAATCAATTAATTTTGAAGTATCGGTATTGCTTCAGCGTCTCTAAAAAAATTGATAAAAATATGTTTATCAACTGGACTTTCCGATTTTTCGTCAAATAAACGATTGCAGTATTTCTAATCGCTAGGGATTTCTTATCACAATAATTGATAATTTGAATTATTAATAATAGCGTATGTTTAATTGTATATAAATATATATATATATATAATCCTCAGCAACATCGCCCTCTTACGGGTCATTGCGTCCGAGATTTCTGGCAGCGTTGGGGTTCGTTCGTCGGAAAAACTGGGATATACATCCAGAGAGGGTAGAATATCGGGGTAGTGAAAGGGTCTGAAGAAGCAAAAGGTAGAATACATGTATATGTATATACGGAGGGAGCTGAGTGGAGAGAATGAGAGCGAAGGCAATGTTACTCTTGGAGCTCCTTTACCGGGCACCGATGACTGGGATCTACGAACGCAGTGGAAGGATAGCGAGAAGAAGAAGACGAAGAAGCAGAAGAGAGCGGAGGGTAGAGAGAGGGTGGACGGCTCTGCCGTCGACTGGATGCTGGAGGGAGTGGAGGACGTCGTCAGGTCACGAGGTCCGGAGTGGCATAGCAGCGGTGGAAGAGTAAAGTAGAGACGGGAATGAGGAGGACAGTGCGATGGTGAGGAGGACGGGAACGACACGACTAGGGGGCCATTGCCGGTGGGAGAGACGCAGACGAAGGAAAAGCCAAGAGAGGGAGAGAAAGATCTCTCTGGACCCAGGCGTAGGAGACGTTCAATACTGTAGCAGCGACGCCGAGCCAACGCCATTGGCTACCATTTTCTCTACGAACTCTCTGTACATATATACATACGAGAAATCGTAAATGGCACAGTTGTTGGTCATCCAATAGTTATTGACTATCCACAAATCAATTGTATTCGTTAGAATGACAATAATTGTTTTTTTTTTTGCCATTGGCGATAGCTAAGAATTCCACGAGTCGAAGTATATGTTTGAGGGGTATATGCAATAGTTAAGATTTACTAACGGATTGTTCAGTAAAAATGAAAAATTGGAGGTCATAGTGTTAAAATAGATTATCTTCAGATTATCAGTTATAGTAATCGATTAGCTGAGAATTTGTAAATCGTTAATCAAAGTTAAGCTGCGAAAAAAATGAATGCAGAAATTGGAGTTTATAATTTTTTCGGTTTCTACGGCGGAAATGGCTATTTACAACGCAATTTTTCTTTGCGGTTCGAATTTCGAGATATTCTTTCATTGGAATTGAGAGGAAGAGAATTCTTCACGAGCAATTAAGCACCGCGAATGTCTCCGGTGTACGAATAGAATTCTGCTAGAACGCAATTTTTACTGCTAACGGGAAAGTCGATTTTACAGTGGAGGCTACAAAATTCTACGACTGTTTGCTGCGGCATGCGGAGCACACAACTGAACCAACGAATGCAAATCGCTTACGTTTATCTTTATGGATTTGTAATTGGAGAATTACGACAATCGCTGTTGGCTGGCAGTGGATAGTACGCGCCATGTGAATTTTGATAGCGTGGAATTTCGTCACGGATACAATTGCGTAAAATTTGTCGATGCGCGGACCTTCCGTAGATCCGCAATAGATTCTAAGATGTATTATTATCGAGAAAACGCGCATAATTTATAGTTGTCGTAAACGTGTAAAAATTGTATAATGACAAACAAAGTAAGACAATTGTAAAATTACCGAAGTTTCCCGGAGATAATTTACTATATATGGCTAACCAGCGAACCAACACCGTTTATCGAGGCAAATCTGCTATTTAATTTACCTGATACATTTTATTTCAAGACAATTATTATTTACGTTAGTTGTTGTGTGTTATTTAAATTGAAGGAAAATTAGTTTAGGATTGATGGGTCTGAGTTAAAGAAAGAAGATTAGAGAATCCGAGTTAAAGTGCGTTTAAAATTACAAGAATGGATTAAGGATTACGGTAAATTAATTAAGGTAAAAATTGAATGCATCGAAGATTATTAAAATGTTTAAATGAATGTAATTTCATAGATTTATATGCAACATATTACTCAATCGAAGTCGTATATAATTTTTTTTTTATTAGGCACTTGGGGTTTACTAGTTAACATAAAAACCGTCGTGTTTACGTTAATCGTCGTTTAACTACTTTTTTCCATGACGATAATAACTCATACTTTAGTTTTATTTTAACTGAACATTTTTTTTTCGTCGCTGTTTCTTCCTTTTCTTTTATTGCGTATTGATTATCTTTTCTGTCGATTATGATGATTAATTAATCGGAATCGACGTTACCACCGACATTTACATTTCAAGGCCACGAGTGAATGGGTATCACAAAAGAGCGCACGCGATTTGAACGCGTATACGTATCTACGTCCGCTTGGGCATTTCAACTGTATTAAAGCCCGCGATAGTATAAAGCCATCTATAAAGAATGCGATGAAAAACGAGGCCTCTTCGCTCCATCGTTTTCATCGACGTTAAAATAACGAAAAGTATTGTATAAACTTATAATCGAGTATAATATATATTTAATGAGAGAGAGAGAGAGAAAAAAAAAAAACGAAACGGACAACGAACGAATAACTTTCGGTGGATTCCACTTGCTAATTGGGACAATAAGATGCATCAGTCTTAAGCGACTGCCGAGGAACAGGAATACGAGCAACAAAAATCCCGGGGAAGGATTATCATACGACCATTCCGAAGGTCGACACCCGCGATTCATTTTACCCAACTCTGTCGCGCACGATAAGATCGCTGGCTATTAATTTTCCATCGATTAATAAAAAAGAACAAATGAAAAATACGATTCTCTCACGCGATTAGAATGCAATTTTCGTTTTTCTATCGCTCAATTATTCAGAGAAAAACGAGATTCATTTTGTCGTAGAATTTTCCGTCTTCTCGTCATCGACGTCGTTACTGTTGTCGGATTCGAGATCGATAACCATCGGCGCAATTGCCGAACTTTTATCGATCGACGCGGGCGACGCGATCGAACTATCGCACGGCTTTGATGCTACTGTATTGGGAGTTTTTGAAAATGCGTTTATAATCGATGATTTAGGAAATTGCTCACCTCGACCCACGGATATCAGTGTCACACGTTTGGGAGGCTTGGATTGGGAGGAACTCGAAGCTCGCGGGCTTGGAATTTGCAACGGTTTTACCGTCAATTGTTTCTTCATCTCCTCCTGCGTTATTTTTTTCGTGTACTGCGTGATCAATGGCTCGATCTTCTTTTCCTTCTCCTTCTCTTTTTCTTCTTTTTCCGGTTTTTCGATCACTTCCGGCACTTCCGTCAAAGTTTTTCGCTTTGGCGTTAACGCGTACTTCCAACGATTAGGTAACGTCAATTCCTCATCCCCGAGATAAGCTTTTCTCGTCTCTTCCGAAACGTACCAACACGCTTTCAGGTGCATCGGACCCTCCTCCGGACAAGCCATATGTCGCGCTAATTCACAGATTTTCTTGTTAACGCTCGACTTCGATAGTGGACGATCGTTGCCCCGATTCTTGCGATTCCAGAATGTCATGAATTCTTTTATGAGAAAACCTCGTCCGTGAGGATTGCCGTGAATTAGACGAATTAATTCGGGTAATGCTTCGTCCGGTACTCTTGTCTTTTTCGGACCTCGTTTTTCCTCACCGGGGCCCGAGGTACCGGGATTCTCCGAGGCGCTTGCACTGTCCGTTTCGGCTCGCGTTGCTAGCATTATCGGCGTCTCACGAACCCACGCCTGACGAGCCATGAGAAAGTCCACCAATTTCTGGGGTACTGTGAAATACCAAAATTAAATTATTTGTAAATGATAAAAAAAATGTTTGTGATCAGCGAATGGATTGACTTTGTTTTTTAGAGTAAATATCATATTTTAACGGAAAATGTTACAAGCAACCAATAAAGATGCGAAATCTTTTATGTACTTTTGAGAGTATCATTAGTGAATCATGTAGTCGAAATAAAGATAAATGTACTCACTGTTTTCGGGATATCTATTGACTGGTCCTTGCCAAATGCATCCGATAACTTTCGGCTTTATTTTCGATGTCTGTGTCTTTCTTTCAGCTTCAAATTCTTCGCCGAGAATTTTAAGCTTAAACTTTTGTGTTTCCGGTGACTAAAACAGAAAATATTGTAGTTAATTATGTTCATTATATTCCTATGACGAGCTTTTTTTTCAATGAAAGACTTACCGTATCTTCTTCGTCTTCGTCTGCTTGCGCTTCTTCGTCGGAGAGATATCTAAAAAATAATTTTTTTTTCTATCTTTCCTCCAAGATTTTTATAGAGATTTTATAGAACAATATGCGCGTAAAACCTACCCATGAGGAACCATAAACTCGTTGTCGACATCGTATTCGTCGTCATCAGGATTTTCTTCGTCCTTTTCATCGTCGGAGCCCCGAAGAGACTCGCCGGGTTCCTCCTCCTCCCATTCCTCGTCCGAGTCGACTTCGTAATCGAATAATTTCTGAAATATTGATTATAAAAATTCCTCATTAATATCGATGTCGCTAAATTTGCAAATAAAAATAAAACAGTACTTTTTATTTCGTCATATAGAAAATTGAGTTTATCATCAATTAATTCAACGCCGCGTTCTTCGCAAAATTTAAAAATTCCCTATCGATTAAATAAAAATGATCAAATGAATCATAAATGGATCGACGAAATGTCAAGGGTATCCGATAATAGTCGTCAATTATTATTTCATTTTATTTATTTTTGTCAGTACGCAACGAGTCGTACGTTCAGAGACCGTTGTGAATAAGCAGGACGTTCCGTATCAGTGGGTACTTCCTTCACGAGCGATAACTTCGCGCGCTCTGACGTGCAGCCGCGCGATCTCAACTCGTCAGTTTTTCCCCATACTTTGACAATTAGTCACGGAACTGTCTGGAGAGTCGCGCGATCGTACGTGATTCGACGAGAGGTGACTCGAGATCATCCTCGACAATCCTCTCTTTCTCCCCGCCGCTGTATTTCCTCGAAGCCGTTTCGTCTTCGCCGGGATAATCCATCGCAGTGAAATTGATGGGCTCGTCAGACCCGAAGATCCCCTCGTTCGTTCTCTCGTTAATCGCATATATACCGCGGTGGTGTGTGCGCGCTAACGATCGATCCGACTGACGCCGCGTATCAATCAAAAATGTGCAGCATCCTTTATTACAAGGATAACAAAACAACTGCGAATGATTGCAGCAAATAATTTGCAGCTTTTGTTTAAAAAATCATATTTTTTTTCTTCGGTAGCTTTCTTTAGATCTTTACAATTTAGTATGAAACAAAAAAAAAACGCTGTTTCAACGTCATTGTTTTCAATGGAAATTTGAGCACCAAATATCGCCTCTAATAAGAAGAATTCACATAGCGCTTTAGTATTTTTGGTTTTTCTTTTTTTTTCGTTTGTAATAAATCAACGAGTCTCAAAAAAGATCGGAGTTATTGTTTTATTATCGGCGATCTTAATCGAAAAAATCGGTAAATCGATCGATGCTCAAGCCCCGCGAATAAGATAGTGCGTGTGATCCTTGCAATGCTCGATACATCTGAAATCTCGACGCATTGAATATCGACACGCGAGCAGCTATCGGCAGCGATACAAACACTGCACCGTCATTCGACGTTAATCGAAAGGTAAGAAGAAGAAATAAGATATCAGAAATCCTGTGTTTTTTTTTTCAGCTGTAGAATATTTCAAGATGTATCAACAAATTGCCGCGATGTAGTAGTTTTTCGTGGAAAACTATTACAACAACTTTATATCGAAACCGCTAATAACCGGCGTGTCCTTTACAATTTCGCCGACAGTGATGCGCCTCGTCGAGTGGCCCTTGAAAATAATCTTATCTCTCCACGACAGGACACGATTGTACCCGCGCGCACAACCGGCTACTTTGGTCCTCTTGAATGAGCGGCTCTTGACGCCCGCGCTTCCCACTCCTCTGCTCACAGCATCCAGCATAGGAACAGATCAACCGACAAGCGTTTTTCACGGTTTTTGCGTTAAAAAGACAAAACAGACGTCGGAAGAAACGCCAAAAGCTGATAAATAGATAAAACTCGTATATATGAAATAACGAACTTGTATACCGATTGAGTGAAAAGATGCACGTTGCACGTATATCGTATATTGATACGTATATTGGAATAGAAAGCCGTTAGAGGTTTATCGTACGCGTGAGGGAGAGATGTGATAATGTGTGCACGAGTGGCGAACATTATTTACAACGTGTTGTCACCCGTCGGGCCATCTGTAATAGCTGTTTTGTGCTCCATTGAGATTAGACCGCTTCCCGTAACGCGCGCGAGATTAAACACCGCGGAGTAATCGGTCGTAATTTGATTTACGGACGAGCAACGATATATTTCGGTGCGTCTGTCCTGGTCTTTCGCTGTAGGCGCGAGCCTATGCCTAATCGCTCGGTACATGAGTTGCCGCCTATAATTACCAATTTTTGGTACCGTTTATCTATTATACAACGATGAGAATGTGGATTTTATATATAAAAAAAAAAAAAAAACATGATAGAGACACGAAAAAAGTATCGTAAATATATATATAGATATTTTTTAGTATTAAGTTTGTGACTATCGCTAACGATTTCTCTTAATTTTATGATTTTTCACTATAATAACGATTCTGCGATTTTTCACTGAGCAAAAATAGAAATGTACTGCAATAGGAGAAAGGAATATTGAACTCTATCGATAATCTCGCGAGTCGATAGAATTTACTACTGTGGAATATGATACGCGACGTCACACGTGAGAGATAAATTTGAACTTCCCGCGAGTGCGTGAAACCGCACGTGGAATTGCGAAAATGCACGCGACAACTATGTTTTTTTTTTTTACGCTAAGTAGATGCTAAATAGTTGAGAAGTTTATTAGAGGAAAATCATTTTTCGGCTCGTCGACGTTACGGGATCATTAATTTCTCTATTTAAACTTAAATTCTCGTTTCATATCGCGGTTATCACGAAGCGCTTGGATTTGAAAAGATAGTAAAAAAATATTTGAAGCGTAGGAAATACGACCTAACGCCGTATAATATAATAATAATATTACTAATAGGACTAATAATAAAATTCAAAGAATCCATCGAAATGCAAACACTTTTAACCTCAATAAATAAAAACGATAACCAATTAAAAAAAAATAAAAAAAAAAAAACAAGAATTCTGTAACAATGACGAAACTTGAAAATCCGTATCGTAGACCAGTTTTCATGCAAAAAAAAACAAACGACGTGTATTCCCAAAAAAAAAAAATTCCCTGTTGTCGGCGAGACGATAAACATAATCTATTTAAAGAAACCTTTAAATTACAGTAACGGCGGTCGACTGACTAATAAATACGATAATAACGTATTGTACGAGATATATACCGTCGTTTACGATCTCCGATTATACCGAAACCATCATCTACCGTGCGCGTGGACGCATGGTATTTTTTCCCACTCCGAGTGTTTTTGTTTCTAACATACGTAAATGGAAAGTCCATCTTGACTCAGTTTGTTGATCGGTATCCAATTTCACGTAAAGTGTTATACGTAGGTTCTCCGTTACCCGCGTATCATACGTCGTGCGCGTACGGACAGTTAAAAAAAAAAAAAAAAAAGAACTGTTCGATAACGCGCCGCGGTTATATTCGCGATATCACAACGGCACCATAATTTAGTCGGACGCTGCGCGCCGGTTGCTCCCGAGATCTGTTTTTTCATAAAGCGTATGTTCCTCAACCGAGAGAGGAAGAGAGAAAGAGTTCGCGCGACGAAACGATAAAAACGAGTCTTGGGGCTTCGCGAATGCGATAGCTTCCTCGTGTATACGTATAGATATATATATATATATATATATATGTTGTAGCTATCACACACCACAAAAGTTATAATATTATACCTTCTCTCTTTCGAATTAAAAAGGCATCGGCATTAACGATAAACTATGCGAGATCGGTACAGAGCGCGCGATGTATTCGCGTCATCAGACACACCAGAGATCTGGACGAGTTGCGATGGTGCGCGGAGTTGGATATTCTGGTGTACGCGTTCTGGAAACGGCAACACGTACATCCCAGACTCCCGGGGGAATGTTGCAGTGACGGGACCGGGTGGCACAGAACCGATATCGCCGGTCCAGTCGCGACGACGAGTCGTCTCTCGATCTGTTTTGCCCTCCCGAGCCTCCGGCCACCCGTAACAAAACGTCCCTCGCCATCGGCATCTCCTACCCAAAAACTCAGGGGCTGTCAGTCCCCGTCGCTTCACGAAGAGATCGCCGACACGACGGAGAGAGAGTCAGTCTATGTGCCGGCGACACTCGGAGACAACACACGAGTGATTTTCGCGCGCGCGATCGCTTACCAAACAGCCCGCGGAACTTACGACTAGTCAGACGAAAGTTGACACTCCGGTCACGCGGTTCTGCGATGGCGAGAGATATTTAATAATAGCTTTTGTAGAGATTTTTATTTTTTTATTTTTTTGTATAAAGAAACTTTTTATTTTTAATTGAGGTGATGAAAGACTGTGTGTGATTGTTATTTATTTATTGCATTGTCGCAACGAAGTTATCGAATATAAGATCGATTTGATAATTCGAAAAAGTTTTGGCTGAGGAAATAAATCAAAAGATTCAACGCGCATGGTATTGATCGAAATTAAATATCGATCGAAGTTTCATTGAAGAATTTTTTAAATCGTGAAGATATTTACGATTTATTTGAAGACTCAGTGTTTCGGTGAAATATTTTTTACCGAATTAAAAACAAAAATACAAAAAAAAAGGCGGAGGGGGTTGGCGCGAATCGAATTTTGGATACAGCGCGCAAATATGATTGGAGACGCTGGGATGTTCGACGTGAGTATAAACATGTGGGTTTCGACCCGAGAGGTCACGATTAACGAGTGTTAATGAAATCAATGAACGCGGGAATTCGATAAACGCAACAGTGTAAACTTTCGTGATTAAAAGTACACGATTTCCACATATAAATCAGTTCTGTATATAGATTTATTTTTTAATTAAATAAAATAAATCCGATGAATCTTTGTTGGTACTCGAGAGACAAGACTTTGAGACCAGAAAGGACTCGATAACTCTACAAGCACCGGCATCGAACGAGGAAACGATGACTCTGCAGACAAGAGACATGAGAGTCGTCGTCAAAAAATTTTGCACGCAACATTGAAAATAATAACGTTGTCTTGTTCTCGTCTATATTTTTTCTTCGTTTTTTTTTTTTTTTTTTCTTTTTATTTTTCAATGTTCGAATATAAAACGTCCATTGTTGATGGGTGTGCGATTGAAACATCGAGAGCTGTGCATATATATATAGATATATGTATATATGAAATTGCATTTACTGCACGGATAAGCATCTGAGGAATGTCGAGTTGCACGATGCGCCCCCGCAACTCTACATAAGAGTTCGCGATCATCTTGTCTCGTTGATATTTCAATTATCTTTTGTTTTTCATTCTTCCCAACCGAAAATAGATTTCCGTTGTTTTGACTATGTCGATATTTTTTTTGTATCGACTTAACTAGTTATAGCGCGTAGAATACATGAAGCGTTTTAACGAGAGATGTTTTGCTTATGTGTTTTTTTTTTTTTTTTTTTAGCAGGAGATGACCGATGAACTATTGTTCTCGGTTCTTGGGCTGAGAATGGAGTCTAATAATGCGGGAGCATCCAAGCCTCAGGCTCAGGCCTTAGCTACAGAGTCGTGCGACTACGAGACACCGTGTCGAACATCGAACTGCGAAAATGCCGAAATTTTGGATAATTTTTCAAGTGGTACAACAAAGAACACCGTGGAGTGTTACACCGATCTAACGTGCTCACCGGAAGTACCTTGGAGCGATTGGACGATCAATGCTTCAACATCATCGAGTAATAACGAGTTTACTTCATTATAGTCTCTCCGATGATATTAGTTTATCGATACGAAGAATTTTTTTTCCTACATTGCATTTTCTCTGTTTTATTTACTTCAGGCTGTTTGAGCGAATTGAGCGAATTAGACTCGGACCTCGAATGGTGTTTGGACACAAGTTGGAACTCTGATCTTCCCGATAGAACGCCACTTTGCACACCTGGATGCGAAGGATTTTTACATTTACCTCTACCAAAGCCTCAACAAGTTTTTCAACATGACGAGCCATTGCTGGTGCTGGGAATCGATCTCAGGGCGCTTGAGGACACTTTAGGAACAGGTAATCCATCTAAATTGTGTCTATATGTGTTTTTTTTTTCGAAAATGAACCCTTTTAGTCAACTTTAATATACGAATATCTAAGACTAAAAACCATCAAAAACGTCCCCAATAACTATATCTCATAATTAGATACGATTCAAAAAATTATTAATAATTGGGTTACACGAACCAAAGGGTTGATATCGAACGCTCTTCTCGAACTAACGATTTTCCAAAAACGTGTTTTTTTCTTTTCTAAAGAGTAATTTTTTTTTGTCAGACTTGAACAACAATCAGTTGGACGAGAATCTCCTATTGTCGTCGCCTGCGAATGCGGCGTTAGCTACACACGACTACACAAACCGAAGTTTGGCTCATGCAGCCGAAGATCGTTGCTTTCCCTGTACTTATCAAGGATGTTTAAAGGTAAATGTCCATCGAATCTCTTATTTGTAGCTTTGTTCAAAATCAATTCAATTGGATAATAACAAATCGTAACGATTGCTGCAGGTCTACGCAAAGGCGTCGCATTTGAAGGCTCATCTACGTCGTCATACCGGCGAGAAACCATTCGCATGCACGTGGTCGGGTTGCGGATGGCGATTCAGCAGATCCGACGAATTAGCGCGACATCGAAGATCTCATTCGGGCGTAAAGCCTTATCCTTGCGAATTGTGCTCCAAGAGATTCGCTCGAAGCGATCATTTAGCAAAGCATCGAAAGGTTCATCGAAAAAACGCGTATCCGCTTTTTCAAAATGGCAAACAATTTCGCGGTGGTAAAATCAATGTTTTACCGTCGGAGCTATGATAACATCAACGACGTGGATACACGATGCGTTTAGATTGCGAAACGTGTGACAATTGCCAAAGATGAAAGTGTCCCAAACTCGTCAGTATAAACATTGCTTCATGCCGAAAAAAAATATATGTAAAGTCGCGTTCGAGACAAGTGCCCGAGACTGGGAAACCCGTTCAAAAATGTATGTTAGTGTGGATGAAAAAAAAAAAAAAGAAAAAAAAAATTGGATGAAACTTTTGCTTCGAACCGCGAAGGAGAGACTTATTCCTGCAGCAACTTACCCGTACTTACGGCAGTTAATAATTATTACGAAATGTATATTTTTTAATCAGAGAAATTAATCGGTTACTCAGCAGAGTTAACAATATTATAACGAAACTTGATTACTTGAATTTTGTTTCACTGCTGATCCTATTCCTATCTGATAACTATTGTAAGATAATTCCAAATTTTCTGAAGATTCTGAAGACCTCAGCAAATAATGATGTATTACGAGATTTTTAGTATCGAAAAGGATATTTTCTTTTTTCCATAATGCATATTGAAGAGTGTAAAAACGAACGAAGAAATGATAAAAATATTGGACATCCGAAAGTAACTCATTCACAGCTGAGGTGTGTAGTTTACTTTGGAAAATATCTGAATTGTCTATCTTCTCTCTTTAGAGAAAAAAAATTATGTACTCACAATATCCTTAGAAAATGGTCGTCTCGGAGTGATAGCATCGCTGCGTTTTCTCCAAGTGCCCCAATACGGAGGTCTTCGATTTTCAACAAATGCTAAAAGCTTTGCTCGCTGTTTCTCAACCGCTGTGTTGCTCTGATCGACCATATTGCAACTACCAACATCGTCTTCCTCTGTGGACGAAAAAAAATTGTTCGAAAGATACTATTTTTGTTATACCGAAAGGACAAAAATTCGATCGATAAATTGTCTAAAATTTAAGTTGATATTACCGATGGGAACGATGTCGTCGTCCTTAGACTCGGGAGGCCACGTTCTCCCCGACTTTCTTATTGACCTGCCATTTTTTTTTATCTCCGTGATGTACAAATTGTCCTCTCCATTCAATTTGTCCAGACAAACCTCGTCGAACTTCGATTTATCGGAATCGTTTAAACTACGACGGCAAATCGGTGCCACTCTCATGTCGGCTTTGACTTCGAATGGCATGAAATTGCTCGTGGGTGCGAGTTTCTCCTCCTCGGCGGTTTTTGACTCGAGTTTCTTCGGTACGAAAAAACTTACGAAGGTCGACGCGGCTTTTTGCTTCTTACGCTCGGCCTCCAATCTTTCTTCTTCCTTCTTACGTTTCTCTTCCTTCACCTCCTCGCGCTTTCGTCGATCCTCCTCTTTCACTTTGTCTCTGCGATCCTTTTCCTTTTGCTTTTGTCTGTAACGGAAAATTAGTTATTTGTATGATGAAGGCGCAAAAAGTAGACAATTCTGCACGAGTGCGAAGGGACGGACGCTGAACCGAAAAGTGACTTTCCGCGCACTGAACGTAGGCACGAAAAATCGAACTTTTCGCGCTGGTAGCATAAAAAAAAACGTTTAAAAAAAAATGATAGTTTCTCGACTTGTTCAATAATAGTTATCTGACTCAATAACTCACTCAATTTCCATTTGTTTCTTCAACTCTTTCTGTTCTTTCTCCTTCCTCTTTAGTTCTTTCTCTGCATCCTCCTTTTCCTTCTTCTCTCGACGTCGCGCTTCTTTCTCCTTCTGTCGTAACAATCTATCTTCCTCAAGTTTTTTCTCTTTCTCCTTTAAAATAATTGTAAAAAACATAAAAAATTGAGTATATCGAGTTACGTCAGCGTAATAATTATTAATTCGAATATTTGGATTTTTTTTTAAATTCGTTTTCCTTTGAAAATAAGGTAAAAGAAACGATAATAATTCTGGAAACAATATAAATGTGACTATTATTTTTACTTGTTTGAGTTTTTCTCGTTCCTCCCGACGTTTCTTTGTCTCCATTTTTTTCTCAAGTTGCTTCGGCGTCAATCGTCTTTTCGCCGCGTTAACACCGTCCGTTTTGACGCCCGAAGTCGGCGTTTTATCCAATCCTCTTCCGTTCAACGTTTTCTCACCGCTTTCAGTGTCGTTCGATTTTTTTTGCTCGTCCGTTTCGTCTTCCGACGACGAGATTCCCCGATCGGAATCAGAGTCCGTATTACCGACGGGATTGTCGCTCGACGCGTCCGACTTTTCCTTCGCCGCGTCGTCGTTTGATTTTTCGTCGTCCGTGTCTTCCAGCTCTTTGGCGAGTTCCTCGTTGCTGGATTCGTCGGACTTTGACATAGAGGGCTTTTCTTCCGCGTCGCTGTTCCGCCTTAACGACGAAGAGCACTCCGAATTTTCGGTCTCTCCGTTGCTGATGTCGCATCTCGTCAGAAGAACAATAGGCTGCTTATCTTTCTTAGCATTGGGTGAATTTTTTACTTTTTCCAAAAACCTTGTTATAGCGCCCGGTTTCGTTTGACTCTTTGTCTCGATTTTCTTGTCCTTCGGCGCAGTTTCATCGTTAACGCTACTGGGCATCAATTTTTTGGAAGAGGTCGCGGATGGAACCGATGTATTTTGTTCCTCGTCTTCTCTCTCGTCTTTCGCTTCTTCGGCCTCTTCTGCCTCTTCATCATCCGCTGGACAGTCTTTGGAGTCTTGCGAATTTTCCTTCGTCGTAATCTTCACAATCTTCGGGGAACGATATCCCGTCGGCGATGGTGACATGTGTTTACGTTTCTTGGCCAACAGAGTATTCGGAGTCGCGGATGACGCCAGTGTTTTGAACGGTAAGCGAGCTAAAAAATTAATTTTTTTAAGAGCTTTTTTTTTTATGATTACGATTTGTATGAAATTGGCAAACTTACCTTGCTTCAACTTTTTCTTTTTTGGCGGTATACTTATGGTCATGGTACAGTCGTCACTCTCCATTTCCACATCCATCGTTTTCATGTCAATGATCCTATAAGGCAAACACAACGCATTGTCTTTTTTAAATTTATAAATCGATGGTCCGATAGATTCACATAAATTAAGTGGTGGTGGTGTGGATTTGAGTAAAAAAAGATGAAAAGCATTCATAAAAATGCAATTCGATTCGATTGAATTCAAATGATATGGTATAATATTCATTATTTCTCAGAATCATAACACGCAAAATGCACGAAACACACAGTATTCATAAAATATCGTTTTCTCCCGATGAAATGTCGACGTGACGATAAATTTTGTGTTGATGACAAAGAGTGACAACAATTAAATATACCGTGTAAAGATATGAAAAAAAAAAAGGATCGTGAATAATCGAAACAATGCTCACGGGTCGACGAGAACGATTATCGTACCGAAGGGTTGAAGGAATGAACGAATAACTTACCCGAGAGATCGAGGATATCGTTACAATGGAATTCCTGGTTCGGCTGGCAAGTTTAAAGGGATGATGTACAACAGGTACTCGGCGAACAGGACGCTACCATAACCTCGGGATTTGATGCCAAGGACAACAATGTCTCGTATCACACTGTGGAATGTACGCACTGCGAAAAATTTAACATTCACAGCATCATCGTTGCGTTGAACTCGATGCGAAAGTTATTATTTGACATTTTATCGAGTAACAACGTACGGACCCGAGGTGCGCTGACCTTCGTAACAAAATCCGCGGGAAAACAGACGGCAGAATGGGGTAAAGGCATGAAAATCGCGCAACAGCGAGTTAGCGCAACGCTCGGTACGGAAAAACCGGAAAGGGACACGTTCAAACCTGTTGTTTAGAACCAATGGGATGTTCTCACTGATATCCGATTGTTTTAAATTTATCTGTAAGCTTTGCGCTGATGAATGCCATTGATTCAGCGGATTCAGTTCATTAGTCATTTTATTGAAGGCAAAGTTTCATAACGAAATGTATACAATTATTTGCACTTACCGGTGTACGTTCGAAAGTTCGAGGCTCGTCGAAACTCTTCAAGAAATACCTTTCATCGTTTTCAAATCTCTCTTGTTCTCTCACCGTGAAACTTTTGGCGCGACGAGCGTCCGCCAATGGAAGGGGTGAAGAGTTTTTTGCAGATAAATCTCTCTTTCGTGAAGCTGCGCATAGAGTGGGGCCGACACACGTTGGGTTAGGATTCTCAGTAGCACGCGAGGTCCACGACGAGAAGGAATTGGTTCATCGTCCACTGGATACATAACCGCGTATCACCGGTTCTCGATCGTTCTGTCGCTATCGCGAGCAAGACAAATTGCCGCAATATCTCGTTTGCAAAAAGAAAACGAATCTTCACAATGCGACTGTTAATGGGAGCAATAGACAGAAAACTCTTGCCAATTCTACGGCACAGAGCGACAGTCGCGAGGAAATTCTCCCGATCGTGTCGAAGCTTCGACGAATCTCAATGTTTACCGGTTGTAAGAAGACAAAAACTACCGTGGTTCGACACGACGAGCCGAATCGATGGAATTACGAATTTAAAGTTTTACCGTCACACCGCCGCGATAGTCCGAGAATTTTCCACCAAGAAACCACCATCCGACAGGGATCCTCCAAGGTAAAATGTTTACCCCGATTCAAAGAATAAAATTTCGTACATTTCAAAATTTTTCGATAAACTGAATGAAGATAATACAAAAAATTTCATTTCCTTGCTATTTGATTCAGTCTCTAATGTAAACGCAAAGTTTTCGGAGCATACGTTTTTTTTGGCGCCATAATTTGGCTTACATTATGGAATAGTTTTGCGGAACAATGAAACGTCCGAAGAAACATTCCTTTTGTTTGTTTTCAGTGAACACGAAGTTGATCCCACGGACGAGTATCCAGCGTCTCTACCAGCGACTGTAGTTGTCCCCGAAGTATGGCCTCACGTACCGGTGATAGCTATCAACAGAAATCCAGTTTTTCCGCGTTTCATAAAACTCATTGAAATCACCAATCCTACGCTCATCGATCTGATAAGAAGAAAAGTCAAACTAAATCAGCCTTACATCGGTATTTTTTTGAAAAAAAGTGAAGAGTAAGTTTGGAAATTACATGGCAACGCAGCATGATGTAACATTTTGTTATATTACAATACGCGAAATTTTTGGTTTTAGAAACGAAGCTGAAGTTGTGCAGAACATAGATGATGTATACTCCATAGGAACTTTTGCTCAGATTCACGAAGTTCAGGATCTCGGCGATCGTCTCAGATTGGTGATAATGGCTCACAGAAGAATCAAAATTGTGGGACAAATTTTGGAAGATCTTTCGCCAAAACCTGCTAATGGTGAGAATATTGGAATGTATTGTTAACGATATTAATCTGATGTCACGATCTGTAGAAATTAATCGAAATCGAAGGATAGAATTGGGAGAAATAATTACTTTAGCAGACGCGAGTATTATATAGTGAAAGAATAAATTTACTTAATTAACTGTCGTTTATAAAAAAAAACGCGATTTTTGTCGTTAAGTGAGGATAAAACTTCGTTTTAATTAAACGTTAGTTTGTTCGTTTTTCCATTGCGGTGAAAGATGAAATTATAATTAAATTATTAACGATAATTACTAAATAAGTTTTTGTCTCTCTTATAATATCTTTCCACTCAAGTGTTTTGCCCTATAAATATTTCGCTGCCTGCTGTTTGTACAGAGATGAAACTGACGTTTCCACTACTAAATACGACAATTAACGTCCCTGTAGACGACCCAATGGCCGTTAACAAGAAGAATCGTAGAGCAGTGTTACGGAATAAAAAACCAAACGACAAAATAACCGAAGTAAAGTCGGAAAAGATCGAAGAAACTCTCACTACGGCGGAGGAACAAACCGTTGAGAAAACCAGCGAAGTTCCAGAAGCCGAAGCGACACCCGTGTCACCGGAAACAGCGATGCAAGGCTTGTTAATGGTCGAAGTTGTAAATGTTACACACGAAAAGTTCCGACAGACCGAAGAGATTAAGGTAAATTAATGAAATTTAATATCCGTTGTTAAATTCTTTGCGGACAAAAATTTTCATTGATTTTTTCGGTTATCAGGCATTGACGCAAGAGCTGATCAAGACGATTCGCGATATTATAAGTATGAATCCTCTCTATCGCGAGTCTCTGCAACAAATGCTGCATCAGGGTCAACGGGTCGTCGACAATCCCGTTTATCTCAGCGATCTCGGAGCAGCGTTGACCGGCGCGGATGCCCAAGAATTGCAGGAGGTCCTCGAGGAGATGGATGTAAGACAAAACTTCAAAGATCTACAAAACTAACATATGAGAGATTAAAAACGTGTATAACTTGTAAATTTTTTAATCGCAGATTCTGAAGCGTCTTCGCTTGTCGCTAGCGTTGTTGAAAAAGGAATACGAATTAAGCAAACTGCAACAAAAAATTGGCCGCGAAGTCGAGGAGAAAGTGAAGCAGCAGCATCGAAAATACATACTTCACGAACAATTGAAAGTTATTAAGAAAGAATTGGGTTTGGAAAAAGACGACAAAGACGCGATCGAGGAAAAGTACAGAGAAAGAATAAGAGAAAAAATTGTGCCGAAAGCCGTGATGGATGTTCTCGAGGAGGAACTCAATAAATTGAGTTTCTTGGAGAGTCACAGTAGCGAATTCAAGTGAGTCTTCGATCTTTTTCACACCGAAAATAATCCTGTAAGAGACTAAAGTTAATATTGTATTTTTCTTAATTCAGCGTAACGAGAAATTACTTGGATTGGTTAACATCTATGCCGTGGGGTGTGACCAGTACCGAAAATTTGAATCTTCAAGAAGCCGTCGAGGTGCTCGACAAAGATCACTACGGAATGGAAGACATAAAGAAACGAATTCTAGGTACGTGTCTTGAAAATACCAACAACGCTATTAAAGAAACTAACAAAAACGAAATAAGTTTTTGATTTATCAAAAAAACATTATAAAACACAAAATTATCCTTTCAGAATTTATCGCCGTTAGCCAATTGAAGGGATCGACTCAGGGAAAAATTCTCTGCTTTCACGGACCGCCTGGTGTTGGCAAAACGTCGATAGCCCGATCGATAGCTCGCGCCCTGAATCGCGAATATTTCCGTTTCAGCGTCGGTGGAATGACCGATGTTGCGGAGATAAAAGGACACCGTCGTACATACGTCGGAGCTATGCCCGGCAAAGTGATTCAATGCTTGAAAAAAACGAAAACCGAAAATCCTTTGGTTCTCATCGACGAAGTCGACAAAATTGGAAAGTACGTGAAAAAAAATCGGAACATTCCTATTGGAAATCATCAATAAGCAAATTATCATAGACTGGTTAATTGCCGAAATTTAATTTGCTTAATTGTTTTTTTTTATCGATTTTTTTCAGAGGTCATCAAGGAGATCCTGCGTCGGCTCTCCTCGAGATGTTGGATCCAGAGCAAAACGCAAACTTTTTGGATCATTATCTGGACGTTGCTGTGGACCTTTCGAAGGTTCTTTTTATCTGTACAGCCAACGTGATCGATACAATTCCCGAGCCACTGCGCGATCGTATGGAGATGATAGAGATGTCGGGTTACGTTGCCGAGGAAAAGCTCGCGATTGCCAAACAGTATCTCGTTCCACAGGCGATGAAGGATAGTGGACTGAACGACGCGCATATATCTATAGGGGATACGGCGCTCTCGACTCTCATCAGATCCTACTGTCGCGAATCCGGTGTAAGAAATCTTCAGAAACACATCGAGAAAGTGTCTCGAAAGGTCGCCTTCAAAGTAGTGAAGAAAGAAGCCGATAAATTAGATATTACCGGCGATAATTTGCACGAATTTGTCGGTAAACCGACGTTCACACACGATCGCATGTACGAGATAACGCCACCGGGCGTTGTAATGGGATTAGCGTGGACGGCGATGGGAGGTTCGACTCTGTTCATCGAAACTACAGTCACAAAGCCTACGAGCGAAAAGAAATTCGATGGAACCTTCGAAATCACCGGACATCTCGGCGACGTTATGAAAGAATCGACGCGTATCGCTCTGACGGTCGCTCGGAACTTTGTCAGAAGAATCGATCCCTCGAGTACATTTTTGTACGACTCTCATCTTCATCTTCACGTACCCGAAGGCGCGACACCCAAAGACGGACCCAGCGCGGGTTCTACCATCGCCACTGCACTCGTTTCTCTCGCGAAAAATCAATCCATTCGGCAAGACGTCGCTATGACCGGAGAGCTGAGCTTAACGGGCAAAGTCCTACCTGTTGGCGGCATTAAAGAAAAAACAATAGCCGTAAGTATTGCAATTCAGATCGGAATATTAAATTTCTCCATTTAAATTTATTTTTTATTTTATCGACCGAATGAGCTTTGAATAAACTTTGGAAAAATAATATTACGATGATATTTAAAATTGTATTTCGACTTACTGTGATTTGTTATGATTTTCAGGCGAAACGAGTCGGCGTAAGGTGCATAATATTACCGGAAGAAAATAAGAAAGATTTCAACGATCTTCCGAAATACATAACCGACGGTTTGGAAGTACATTTTGCAACGACATTCGACGATATCTATAGGATATGTTTCCTGGAAGGTCCGGACGCACAGCAACCCTACGATTCACCGAGCGTTCTCGATCTTCGTATTCCACCGAGACAATCGGCATCGCTCAGCAGAGGCGATAACGTCTCATAGACTTATAGCTGCCGAAGGAAGTTTCGAAACTTTCGTGTTCCGTGTTATCGTGACGTTAAAACTATTTGGCCTCATAGGTCGCCGTCGAGTTTTCTGGACGACGAGTTCGATACAGACATTCCTGCGATCGTCGGGCATTAATTCCTAAGCTTCAGCGGTTTCGGCTGTACAAAATGATTCAAATGTTACATATATAGATATACATACGATAATATATAGAAAATAACATTTTTTTTATTTGCATTCGTTTCAAGACGTATAAAAGAGTATGCAGTCAGCGCGCGAGTCACAGGTGAGAAACTCGGAAGTGTAAATATATGTACAGAATGTATGAATTATTTGCATCCGAAAATAGCTTTCCTAGTTAATAGATTCATTATCTTCATTCTCGAGGCGCACCCTATATCAACGCTAATTTTTCACTGCGTTATTGTACTTCAGAAAAATATTTCGTTTAATAAATTTCACATGATATTGAAATTTAGAAAGTTACAAAACGACCGCGTTAATTTCTCGTTCTTGTGGAAGTCGCGTTAATTTTACCGGAAAACGAACTTCTGCATCGACCAAAAAAAAATTGATAATGAAATGATATTTTATCATGCTTATCGTTGAATTAAATTGATTAATTTACAACTCCATTCTATTCTATTACCCTATTTTCAAGGTTCAATACAAAACTTTTCCTAAAACTATTGTATGTACAAAATTTTTCAATGATTCCACATTTTTCTCAGTATTGATAATTCATATAAATTGCGTACTTTACAAAAAAAATTCTGTTATTTCAAACGGCAAACCGGGATATTAGTATTTTTGATCTTTGAAATTTTCACAAAAAAAAAAGAAATCTATACGATTAAACATTTTTTTTGTAATTTTCTCGCTGTAATCTCAGACTATGAGGTGAAAGTTGTTTGATCATTGCGATAGAATCATTTTTCATTGCGTGGATAATTCATATAAGTACCGTCTTTTCGTGAGAATTTAAACGGAACGATTTACGTTGTTTCGTTTGGTCAGCTGGGTATCTCCATCTTGCTGAGTCTGATAATAAAATCGCATAATCGCATCTGTACTTGAATTTCCATGGGATTGCTTGTGACGTAGAAACCGGGAACCCCGGCTTTCTCCAGAGTGCTCTGTTGATCCGATACTTTTTGATCGAGTTGCAAAACGAGTTTCATATCTGTTTGCTTCAATTCACCTTTGTGTTTCTCCTGCAGCGCGATTTTCGTTATCGATTTCTCCTCGTCAGTTCCATAAGTCGACAATGCCTCTTGTACTTCAATCTTCTGCTGATTGATCAACTGCAGTCTCTGTTGAAAGAGATGCTTCTCCGTTACGTGTTGTATCTCCATCAATCCCTTGACGATCTCGAAAATAGTGTCATTAAGAAGAGAATTTGCCAAACCGGACAGCAATTCGTACGGCAATCTCATTTGATACTTCGGTGGCAATTCACCGGCCATGTGTTGCAACTGTTCCACGAGAAAATATAATTTTCGCTGAAGATCCTGCGGTGTCGGATCGGCGACTTCCATTTTTCTTTTATTTTTACACAATGTGTAGCGTTTCTTGAAGGACTTCGTGTAATTCTCAATTTGATTATTGTCAAACAATCGATCAGCTGAGATTCTTGTCTCGACGACACACGACGAGCTTCGCTGTCATCGAAAACATTTATTTTCGCGTACACATTTTCGTTGGAATACTTTTTTGTTTTTTCTATTATAACGTCCGATGCTACATGACGATCTTCAACAAAATCTTCTTCGCGCGAAGTTTCACGAAGACTCGGCCAGATGGGGCGTCACTAGGTTACTCGGTCTTTCCAACGCTTTTTTTTTATTACTACTTTTACCAAGTTCGCGATCTTTTCCGCACTTACTTACCTATTTTTCTTTTTCCCTCATCGCCGAGCAATAAATTGCGTTCAGCCAGGATCTCAGTTTGTTAAATCATTGGTAAAGTTGATGACCGACTACTGTTCGTCGTGCTTTGAGTTGTTTTTGGGTGAAAGAGATAACACGCGAATTCGTGGCGAAAAAAGGCAAAAATTTTATTCGTTCGACGGTGAAAGAAAAACGCGTGGACGAATGTCGAATTTACACATCGTCGGACGGAGGTACGCGTGTCAAGAGAACGCGGGGAAATGAGTACGATGACGAGTCGACCGAACGGTTACGGGAAAACATGAGGACAGCAAAATGAGAAGATCGTACAATCCTAACGTCGCTGATAGCCGTACGAGTGATTGTCTCGAAGTTACGAGACGATTGTACAGGTCTCGTTGTCATTATTTATTTATCGATGTATCTGCTTTATCCCTTAATTTACTGTTCATTTTTGTTTTTTTTTTTTGCATTCAAGGACTTTAATGTCGCGATGTTATATATAACCTTGAAATTACGTTCGACTTGATAAGCTGATAACGTTGTATCTGAGAGAACAAAGGATCTACAAATGTTGCGCAATTTTGAAGCGACTGTTTAGTTGAAACGTGTTTTTTTACCTTTGATTTCAGGGGTGCGACAGATATCGCCAAAAGACTCGACGATCAAAAGGGATGCGCGCTGACAATAACGGATATATTCACTCCGTCGGGTGAAGTGTTAAGAGCGAAACTCAAAGATTACTGTGAGAGATTGATATTCAAGGATCCGGTAGGCCACGCGCGCAAAACTGAGGAACTACTTTGGCGAAAGGGATTCTATGACGCAGTTTTTACAGCAAAGAAACTTCGAAAGGTATAATTTGCCTCCATTTTTGTGCGGATAACTACAGCGATAGTACTACTGTGATAGTTGATTATTGAACTTTGCCTAATTTGCTTTATACTTTGCATTCTCTCATATTCAATAAATTACAATTTCAAACGGCTACCGATTTACTGTGCTCTGGAAAAAAATATTTTTTCTGTAAACTATTGTTTGATAAATTCATTACCTTTCAACGTCAATATAATATTCCATTTTCATTTAAAACTATTGATAAAAATACAATTTCAGAATTTTACATAAACATTAGGATTTGAAATAATTAATTTTCGAAATAATTAAATACGAAAATATTGTTAAGTAACATTTATAAAAAAATCTTTTGTTAAATTTACATATTTTTTTAATGAGTCCTTAATGCAGAATTTATCGATGTCTGCACTTTTTTTTTACAGATTGCGAGTACTAATAGCAAACGATTAAGATGTTCCTTATTAACGTTTGTTTTCATTACAGGGTACTGTTTGGAATGACACTGAAAAAGCTCTCTTGTCGGCACACTTGGCGGTGGGTGTGGGATTTTACCATCACTTGATCCTCAAACTTCAGCAAGAATGCGATCTCGATTTGTCCGGCGTTATCGATTTCGCATTTCCGAAGCACAAGACGACGCTGTCCGCTCAAAAATCGAAAAGCTCCCAAAACAAGCTTTTGTCCGACGAAATTCGTCAATGCGCCGTGCGTATAATACATCGAAGTTTGATATGCCTCGGAGATCTGGCGCGTTACAAACTCGATTTGGATCCGAATTGGGATCCGATGATTGCCGTAAGATACTACAAAATTGCCGTTAGCATTGACCCGAACATCGGAATGCCGCACAATCAATTGGGCACAGTAGCGGGAAACAAAAATTATGGTCTCGACGCAGTCTATCACTACACCCGATGCATGCTATGCACCGAGTCGTTTGAAGGTGCCGAAGGTAATCTCAAAAGAATAATAACAACTCATTCATACACGGGAAAGGAAAAATGTTCCTCTCAAAAGTGCGCTGCACGATTGTTCTCACTTCTGCAACTTTGGGACAGCGAGTCATCGAATACGGAGCAGATAAATCACGATTGTCGGGATCTTATCGTTGAGATCGAAAATTGTCTCAGAACCGAAAAAATTAATCCAAGTGATGTCAACATCGACATCGAAGCCGAGGACAGCATCGAAGTTTATTTACAAAATTGTAAAAACGATCAAAAACCTCATCTGTCGGACGACATGTTTTTCAAAATCGTTTCTATTTGCCTCATGTCGATATCGAAATTGGAGACTAAAGAATCCGAAGTTCAAGGAGCAATAGCGCTTACGCTCACTATACTGTCGCAACTAATGCGAATAACGATAACTCGTTTGCAAGAAGCCATTATAGATATAGCACTGCCAAACGGTAGCGAGGGACTCGATCTTAATTCGGGATATTTAGAAAACGATGAGACAGACGAACTCGCGGTTCGAGAAGAAAATTGTAACGGAATTCTCAGCGAGACGATCGTTCGATCGTCGCCCGAGAATTGCGTGGATCTCAACGATAATCGTCAAAAAGAACTTAAACCAAAAGCCGAGAAAACAACTGAATTTGTCGCGAATCAAGATGCGAAAAAGGTACGCGCGTGTTCGAGAAATTTGCTTAGGAAACTTCGGAGACCTCGAAAACGACTGAACAGCTCGGATTCTGATGCCAGCGATGTAGACGGACCACGTGCGGGATCCTCGAGCGACGAGATGAATTCGGATATATCGGAGACCGAGGAGGAGGAGGAAGAAGACGAAGACGTTCTAAGCGATTGCAACGCAATTTCCGACGACGCACTTTCGGAAGACTTAACGGACGACGAGGTCGCGAAGAAAACGAGCACTTCGAACGGTCATGCAGCGTCGGAGAAAGAGAGCAAAGATATTCCCGAAAATAACGTAAATTCGACGGAAAACGGTGATGGAAATACGGAAAATAATATTGATGGAAAAATCGAAGAAAAAAATACCAATGCGAATTCTGTTAGCGGTTTAACGATGGCGACTAACAGCGAAAGCGCTTGCGACGAGAGCAGCAGCTCGAGCAATAATCTGACTTACGTTGCGCTGTTAAAAAAACAAAATTTGGATCCGAACGACATAATTGAAATTCTTGGACGCGAGGGGACTCTTCAGTCAATAAAAATTTGCTTCGATTGGCTTCGCGGAAATCCCAAAATATTTCGAATGTTTACAAAGAGCTCGACGTCTCCCCTCAAACGCATTGCGACACTTTTGAATCTCGTTAACGTTGTCGATACGGAAATTTTATTGAAAAATTGGGATCGCGACACGATAATCTCATCGTGTAAAGAAAAATTAAGGAAATCGTCGAAAATTGTGCCATTACCGGAAGACATCGATATGAGAGGATTGAAACTTCTGGAATTCGCTCACAAACCACTCGACTGGAGTGTACTTCGACACACGAAAATGCCGAAACGAGAGGAAACGCTTTTGCGAACTTTGAAACTCATAAGTTTCGGCAATTACGTCTGTTCTATGCCCGGGTCCGGTATAAAGTTCGACGAGGATAGAAAACTGTTCGTGACTACGGAACTTAAAAATTCGAGTCCTACGG
Source organism: Buathra laborator (assembly GCA_934046635.1). Taxonomy (NCBI): domain Eukaryota; kingdom Metazoa; phylum Arthropoda; class Insecta; order Hymenoptera; family Ichneumonidae; genus Buathra; species Buathra laborator. Next base: position 20,268,667 of record OW203892.1, read on the forward strand.
AGAGCGAAGCAAAAACGAAGGCGAGAGACGCGGACTCGGAACAGTCGAGAGGAAAATTAATGCGGCACATGGGAAGACTTTGGCTAAAGGCGGAAGTTCGAGCTCTGGAAAGTCGATTGCGCTCGCGATTAATATCGCCATATTTGGTTCCCGATCAGGAAGCTTTGACGAAACATACGCAGGCGCTGAAACGATTGGTTTACGCCAAGAAATTCATTGTTATTATCCCTTCAGTCGGTAAGCATTGAATAAAATAATAGTACATCAGTATAAAATAATTATAAAATAAAATAATTAAAAAAAAATAAGTAATAAATATTAGTATTGAATAAAATAATAGTACATAGAAAAAGTTTTATCGCACTAGTATCGTATAAAATTTTACTTCACAATGTGCGAAACAGGGGTTTTACGCACCGAGTGAAATAAAAATGTTTACGAAAATCAAAGAATATGTGGGGATATTAATGATTGTTTTTTTTATAGTTGTATCAGCTCTGGACGAGATGAAACGTACGAGTAGCAAAGCTCGAGAAGCGACCCGGTGGCTCGAAGGGCAATTGAGAAAAGGTTCGCGATTTTTACGAGCTCAGCGGCCCCACGAAAGATTGCCACTACCGCTGATTAAAGGACCGAGAACAAAGGACAAAGAGGCGTGGCTATTCTTTCAAATTATCGAATGTTGTCACTATCTCACTCAACAGACCAAAGTTGGGCTGAACGGAGATAAAGAGCCACCAGTCGTAACGCTGCTTACAGGATTCAGCGTTGAGGAGAGAAAGGCGTCGAGCTTCAGTACGGATGGATTGGCAAAAACCGCAGGTGGGGAATTAAACATTTTTTTTTATGGAACGCATTTTTTAATGGACCTTTATTAAGGCGATTGAGAGTTTTTTTTAATTATTTTATTGGCGTATCTATTAATATTTGTATCTAACTTCTATCTTCGTTTCAATTATTCCAATTTTAGGCGTAAATCTCGAGCACATCGAGGCGTTTCACACGAAATGGAAAACATCGAGCAAAAGTCACGGTTGAAATCCACGGAACGCTCGAGTAACTAATACGTCCACAACTGACTCACGTATTGGCGAGAAAAAACCGCTGACGTGATTATCCGGCGGAACCACCGGGGCACGATGGTTCCCTCGAAAGAGCTTATAGAGGGTTGAAAGCCCAAGAAGGGAAATCAGATGTTGAAAAACTCCTAAAGGGAAAACTGAATCGACAATGTTTCATCTGCGGAACGCGGCATACTGAATAATAAATATTTCTTTACGATATTTCATGTATCTTATTAGAATCATTTTCTGACCCTACCGCATGATTTCTGGTCTCATTGTGTACGATGTATGTATATCTGGGAAATAAATTTTGCGCTATTCCGAATACCTTTTTCGACGTTACATTATAGCGTGCGTCCTAAACAAAAATTGAAGTTAAATATAAAAATTCGATTATTCCGATCTCTATATTCACAATGCAAATCATTACGATGTATAGTACGAATCTATTAAAAAAAATAAACATTTTCGAGTCGCTTATCAACTGAAAACTGCTTATTCCCATCCGCCTGTAGTTTCCCGAAGCCGATATTAGGGGTAATTTTCTTTACCCGCAGCGTTCGCGAGATCCCTCGTCAAATTTTTTTTTTTTTTTTACGCATGAAATGTATATTCCCGGTTTACAAAGCACGACGTACACACTACACACGGAATTAACAAAATCATGGCGGACTCTGCAGGAAATTGGTGTCTCATCGAAAGCGATCCGGGTGTTTTTACCGAATTAATACGCGAATTTGGTAAATATTATCGCGCGTTTATCGTTCTATCATTACTACGATCTCTATTAAACGTAAAACGTATCATAGATCTCGAAGTTTTGTTGGTTAATGAAAAGTGCATCGTAACCTGCACTCTTGACAGATCGAAAGAAAAAAAGACATTTCGAGTTTTGTTTGTTGTATAATAAACTGCATCGCTGTTATTCCAGGCGCAACGGGAGCGCAGGTCGAAGAGTTGTGGAGTTTGGATGACGAACAGTTTGATAGTCTCAAGTGAGTAATATTCGGCATACGATTTATTAACGCGCAAAGAACGATAGCGCAGCATCGTCAGAATAGTTTCAATCTCGTGTCCCCCCGCTGTTTTTAGACCGATACACGGCTTGATATTTCTATTCAAATGGGTTCAGGATGACGAGCCATCGGGAACACTGGTACAGGACAATAGACTCGATAAAATATTCTTTGCCAAACAGGTTTGTCGCTGGATGATTTATTTGTTTTTGTAGTTTGAAATTTTGCTTAAAAATTATTATTATTATTATGATTACCTTTTTTTTTTTTTTTTTTTTTCAGGTGATAAATAATGCCTGCGCAACTCAAGCGATAGTTAGCGTACTATTGAATTGCAAACATCCGGACATAACTCTCGGACCTAATCTTCAGGCGCTGAAAAACTTTTGTCAGGGTTTTGACGCCGGAATTAGTGGTTTGGCGCTTAGCAATTCAAACGTCATTAGAAAAGTTCACAATTCATTTTCTAGGTAAGTTATTCTTATCATTATTCGAATATCCGATACGCATAAAAAAAAGAAAATTGGTAGCGGGAATTTTCATTTCAAATCGTTGCCATTCATTTATTTTATGGGTCAATATATCAAAACTTAATTAAAATGGACAAAAGTGTAAATTAGAATTTTCATTTCAGAATTTGTCAGATAATTTAGTAAAAAAATTAAAAATTTCATCTCCATTATGACAAAATTTATTGAAAGCATTTCTGAAATTTTTGGATTCGAAAGCGTTTTTTTTTTTTTGACGATTCTGTTACCGAATTTGATATTTTACGAAATTCGCAGACAAAATCTTTTCGAATACGACTCGAAACAAGCGTCGAAAGACGAGGATGTTTTTCACTTCGTCAGTTACTTACCCATCGACGGACGTTTGTATGAATTGGACGGTCTGAAAGAGGGGCCAATGGATTTAGGTCCGTGTCCACCCGGTGATCAATGGGTTCAAGCTGCAAAGCCGATTATTCAGAAACGAATAAACAAGTCAGTATTTTCCACGATCGCGAAGCTTCGTCCCTGTGCCGCGAGAAAATTAACGAAAGTAATGATTTTTCAGATACAACGAGGGAGAAATACATTTCAATCTAATGGCAATAGTGTCGGACAGAAAAATGCTTTACGAGAGACAAAAAGCGAACGTCTGCGATCCCGGTGAAGTCGCCCGACTGGAAGCTCTCATTCAAGAAGAGATCGGCAAATCGAAACGTTACAAAATCGAAAATATGCGTAGAAAACACAATTATCTTCCGCTTATAATGGAATTACTCAAAGTATTGGCGAAAGAGGGTAAACTTGTGCCGCTCTATCAGAGAGCGAAGGATCGAGCGATCGAAAAGGAAACGAGAAAGAATAAAGTCTAAAAAAAAACCAAAAAAATGAAAAAAATTAATCGTTCAACGAAACTCGAGTGAAGGAGAAATCAATTGCATTTACTCGAAATCGAATCGCCGTTGATTCCATCGAACTTGATGTCCGCGCGTAAAGTAATATGTAAAATGTTTCATTCTTTTTATAAATAAATAAAAAACAACTTATTTTCAAGAATTAATCTTTATATTTGATATACAATGTAAAAAATACAATGTTTGTTATTTACATAGGAAGTTGATGCTCTTCTTTATGGCTAATTGGAAAGATTGTTACAAGCGTCGGGTGCATTATCAGATGTCAAAGTTAGCATCATAAAATCTTCGGGGACAATCTCAACTTTTTTATCTGCGTAAAAAAGTCGCGGTAGTAACTTGTCCTTCGGATCGCGTCTCAATCGATCGATTTTTATCGTGTGCAACCACTCCAAGATATCTGTAATCAAACCGATCAGATTGGTTTATTGTTTATATCTCATAATTCGAAAACAAAAAAATATATATATCTATCTATATATATATAACGTAAATTGGAATGCTTACCACGTAAGTTGCGAGACCCCACTACGCTAGACGCTTGAGCTGTTAGATGATTAAACATTTTTCTCAAAAACGGTATTGTGCATCCGTCGAAGTATTTCACGACAACGTGCCATTCGATTTCCTTTGAGCGTCTGATGCCTTTCATCCACATGCTAAAAAAAAAAGAATAGTCGTGAAAGCTGTTGTCGGATTATTTTTTCTTTATACGATACGGTCCTCGAGTACTTACTATTCGATTAATCTTATCTTCGTGGCATTCAAAGAAAGCGGTTCGGGAGAAAAAAATTGCAAGTGAAATTGCTGATCCCACGATCTTCTCAAGAATTCGTAATCGATTCCTATTTTTCTTTCCAACTTTTCCCAGACGACTTTTGGGATAAAAGCGTCTTTGAGATCCGCTAAATCATCGCTCACACTTACGTCGAGTAACTTCGTTATGAATTCGGTAACGAGAGGCAATTCCCATGTGACTTTCATCAACACTGAAAAGAATAATAAAAAAAATTAATTCTAGTTGAGTGTCAATGCGATGCTTAGTAAATAAGTTTTTACAACGTTGTACCTTTCTTTTTCTTTTTCTTGTTTCGATATTCTTTTGCGGTAAGATTCTGATATCTCCTCCAAATCGAAACTCGAGATCTATTTAATACTTTGGCGAGTGCGGAGCATCTTGCGTCCGGTTCTTTGTCCGAATTGTGCAGCATGTAGGCTAAAATTTTTTTATCCTCCTCCGGCGAATACCTGAAAACATTGGCATCAGTTAAAACTCTCAGAATTTTCTATTATCCAAAAACAACAGATTCGATAGGTTTTCGACTTTTTGTTTTCGAATAGAAAATATATTTTTTACATACCTCATTCCCGCATCGGCATAATCTGAATACAGAATTTTGAATCGACTGTAAACACTGAAAAGCGGTCGATTCGGCAATCCGTCGGCCAGAAATTGCACGAATTTTCGCCTCTCCTCCAAACAAGACATGATTAGTTGATCGCCGTGTTTGAAAAGAAGGAACGGCTTGTAATTCTTGGGATCCCAATCGTGATCCTTCGAGCGAAAAAAACATATGGTATTATTTCATTTAGATTCACATTACATTTAGCGGTAATAAATGAATTTTTCGCAAATCAACAAAGCAACTCACTTCGCAAAAAGCATTCCAATTTCTTTTGATTATCTCGTCTTCGTCACTGCTATATGTGTCTTTGTTGAGCGAAGCGAACTCGAGAAACTCCAATTGTTGGTTGTACGTGAGTGGAGCAGTTCCTGCGCGTTGCTCGATTTCGTGCTGCGGAAGTACGTCGTTTCTGAGTTGAACGACCATTTCGTCTAATTTCTGCGTGATAATGAAAAAAAAAAATCGTAAATGTTAATATACTTTTGACAAATCCGAACTATTTCAGCTCGAGAATTCAAACTTACGATCAAAGTTTGCAGAGGCAAACTTTCTCTTTTCTTCGCGGCTTCGACTTTTTTCGAAACTTTGATAGCTTCGTCCGACAGATCGCCGTCGTCTTCGAAATCCGATACAGTCAACGTTACGCGTTTTATCTTCAATCGTGTGCTCGAACGTCGTCCCACGTTTTCCGACGTATCGGCTTTGTTACTTTTTCGTTTATCTTCTTTCTTCTTCGTTCCCGTATTTTTTTTCCTTTTCGACGTTGAGACCGTAGCGGCATTTTTATCTTCGACTTTTGCTATGTACAGCGGATCGTAGTCAAGCGGATCTTCGCTGGAGCCGATTTGCTCGATACTCAATGGAGATTCTTCATCAGTTTTAGAATTCGGCGACGACAGGATTTTCGACAATATCTTATTGTTTGCATGCTGATTCCCAGCGTCGTATTCATCCAACAATTGTACAGTTTCGAAGGTGAAACTTGGCGTTTCCATACCGTTGTCGATGTCCTCGCAGATTTGCTCGAAATCGTTATTCATCATACAATTTTCGAATTCCTGAGTCAAACCTTTTAGCGGACTGCCGATGCTGGAATTTGGTTTGCGAGGACGCGGCGGTGTTAGACTCGCTTCTTTTTTCGGGGATAAATCAGTCGGTTCGGCTACGGAAGTGGATACGATATCGTGATTAGCTTTTTTCTTTCTCGAATGCGACGGTCTCGCGAACGTTTCTTTATTGCAAGTCGTATCAGTCGAATCTTTCGATGGATCAGATACGATTTCTTGTTTCTGTTCGCTGTTGTTACGCTTCTTTTTTTTCGGAGGCGGAGGTGTTAGACTCGCTTCCTTTTTCGGCGATAATTCATTCGAATTCGCGACAGAACTGATTACGATTTCTTGATTTGCTTTTTTCTTTCTCGAACGCGACCGTCGCGCACTCGCATGTGCATTAAAATCTAAAGCAGTTACGTCTTGTAGCAAATCAGATATAATTTCTTGAATCTTTTTCTTTTTCTTCGGATGCGACGGTGTCGAACTATTTTCCTTTTTAGGCGACAAATCGGTCGAGATTTTCGGTGAATTAGATACGATTTCTTGGCTCGATGTCTTTTCCTTTGGAAGCGTCGGCTTCGCAGTCGTCTCTCCTTTCGAATCCAAATCGGTCGTCTCTCCTTTCGAATCCAAATCAGTCGTCTCTCCTTTCGAATCCAAATCAGTAATTTCCAGCAGCGGATCAGATATGATTTTTTTCTTTTTTTTTCTTTTTTTCGGTTGTAGCGGTGTCGCATTTGTTTCAGTTTTCGATTCCAACGAAGTAAAATTGTCAGTTAGTTCATTCAGAGAACCGTCGATGCTGATTTCTCGTTTTTTTCTCTTCCTTGGATGCGGCGGTGTTAAACTTCCTTCCTTTTCAGGGTCCAAATTCATCGACTCTTCGGTTAAACTCTCTTGAGAATTAGCCGTTTTGGTTCCCTTCGTCTTTCGCTTTTTCGGACGTGACGGTGTCGCAAACATTTCGATTTTAGGTTCCAAATCCTCAATTAAATTCGTCTGGGAACTGGCGGTAGACTCGCGACTCGTTTCCATCTTCCGTGGACGCGGCAATGTTAAACGTCCTTCCTTCTCAGGGTCCAAATTACTCGAGTCTTCGATTAAACTCTCCTGAGAACTGGCCGATTTGATTCCCTCCGTCTTTCGCTTTCTGGGACGCGGCGGTGTCGCACTCGCCTCTCTCTTAAGTTCAAAGTTTTCGATTGAACTCTGTTGGGCGTCAAGTACCGTGACTTGGCTCGCCACTGTCTCTGCATCCAAATTACTCGACTCTTCGGTTAAACTCTCCTGAGAACTTGCCGTTTTGATTTCCTTCGTCTTTCGCTTTCTCGGACGCGGCGGTGTCGCGCTCGTCTCTCTCTTGAGTTCCAAGTTTTCGATTGAACTCTCCGGGGCGTCAACTGCCGCGGCTGGGATCGCCGTTCTTTCTGCGGAACGTGGCGGTGACTTACTCGGCTCCCTTTGATGTTGCGAATTAAATAAAATTGGGGATGAATTCTTTAACGTACTGGCTGTACTGTCTTTACTTGTATTTTTTTCGTCGAAACACGGCGACGCTGAACTCGCCTCCCTCTTGCGATCACAATTTTGCAGGACTTGCGTCAAATTCTTCTGGGGTCTGTCTGCACCGGCTTCGCTCGCTTTTATCTCATTGGAACGTAATGGCGACTTACTCGACTCTTTTTGACGACGTGAATTACACGAATTCGGAGTCAAATTTTCCAAATTCTGTGACAAATTCTTTAGAGTGCTAGAAGCGCTGGTTTCGCTGTCTTGACTCACTCTTCGCTTCGTTAAACGCGACGGCTCCACGCTCGCTTCCTTTTTGGTATTGAAATTCCGCAAATTTTGAGGCACGTTTTTCAGAGTGCTGACCGCGCTAACCGCACTGTCCGGAATCTCTTTTTCGTTTCTCCCATTCGGCGACGTCGAATTTGACTCTCCATTGCCGTTTACCAAAACTTTCGGATCCGGCGATAGCGTCAATGAAAAATGTTGATTGTCGTCGTCGGATTCTGCGGCGTCAAAATGCAAATTTTTCTTTATCATCTCCACCGTCTTTGGTTTAGCGTCGACGCTGGTCCGGTGAGCGAGAAATTTACGACGACGATCCGAGATTTCAATACTTTGAGAACTCTCCACGTAATCTTCCTCCATTGATTCACTGGCCAGAGGATCGATGGTTGCCAACGAACTTGATTCACCCTAAAAATAAAAAAAAAATTTATTACAGAAAACAGAAAAGTAAGGGTGGATAATGTTATTTTTATCATTTATATAGTGAACAAAAAATACAAACAAAATACAAAAATAATAAAACAAAACAAAGAAAATAATAATAATATGCAATAATAATAATAATAAAATATTTTTAAAAAATTTTTTAGGAAACAATGCATTGCATGTTTACCTGACTTGATACTGTTGAATTTTCATCGCACGGTTGTCCGCTGATGATAACTTGTTCACGGGCCGTCATCAACAAATCCTCAAGCGCTTTTCCCTCCGTTTCGTTTTCCTTCTTTACGTCATTTCCAAAAATATTTCTGGTCGTACCATTTTGCACATTGGCTATTTTTTCGTTTTCCACAGAATCCGAAAATCCAGAAGTTTCGGAGTGCGAAACGGAAGAGCGATGCTTTCTATCGGTCGATTGGACGCTTCTACCGGGCATAATGCGTCCCAATGAACGCGCTCTCTGTGGAGCATAGTTTTTCACTCGTGTCTTAACATTTTCAAATGATCTGCGCTTTGTTCTCGGTATCAATGAAGTTCCGGGACTTTTTGACTTCCTTGTATAATTTTTTTTGTAAGGCGACTTGAAAACGCCTTCCGAATCGTTAGATTCTGAATCTTTTCTTTTTGCTTCCATGAGCGATCGTTTTCCCCACTTGTGATATTCGGCTTCGTCTTCGGTGTGCGCTATGTCAATTTCCTCTTTGATTAAACTCAGTATTGCTTCGTAGTGCGAACAATCTTTTAACGGAGTTGAAAAAGTCGTGACGTTCTCTAAGACGCTTAAATTGAATTGTGGACTCGCCATTGTTACTGTCACACCACTTGTCGATATCGAATTTTATAATGTATCAGCATTGTTTCAGAGTGGACACTTTCACTCTCGTTTCGATAAATTTTTTGTGATGGTTTCTGTTTAGTTGTATAATAAAAAATTTCGTTGATCACTGTAGTCGTACAATTTATATTTCGTTACGTTGATCGCGCGAAAAAACGTGTGCATAAATTCGATGAGCGCATTTTTTTTTAAACGTTCAGAAGATTGGGCAATCGTAATATTTTATACGATATTAGATTCGAGTACTATTTGGGCACAACACGTGGTCGGCATTCACAAATCTAAGCGATGAGAACGTAAACATTTGGTTATTCGTAGAGCAGGCGGCGAATGAATAAGAGTTTAGAATAGTCTTTTTTTTTATGGTATGTAACCTGGAAAACGTATTGGTACGATGAACCTCTTGAGATTGTCGATTAATCAGTTCGGTCGGGACATCGACGGGGAGCGGACGTGGACGGCGTTAGTTTAGTACAGAAGTCTGACTGCGCGACCGTCGATACGCTATACTCAACAGTAGCCTCAACAGTACTCAACAGTAGATACTTAGAATAGAAGGAACAGTTGCTAGTAGGCGCGCGGTGTGCGACGAATGAACAGTGTTTTCGAATCAGTGTGGTTTTTTCAATGAATTTATCGTCCGCTTCATCATCCATTCATCGATCATCGTTCATTCATCACCTTAATACATTAGGTATGATGCTTACGCAAACGTTTATTTCATATTATTCATTTGTATCATCGTTTAACCTCTATAGCAACATGTGCGTAAAAAACCGCAGAAACTGCGGAACAAGCTTTTTTTTACATATACGACTCTCGATATCTTTTTTTTTCCTTGTTTGACAATGACACGCGGAAAATAAAATAAAAAAGTGTAGAGTAGGGCCGTCAGTGCAGATTCAACGCCACAACAAATGCAGTTTTTTTTCATTACTTTTGTTGTTTGCACGAAAAAAATAGAGGGTATTAGGTGGCAACAGTAAACGAGCGGTTATGAATGAACTTTCAGGAGCTTCGTCTCCTACGTTTCCTTCAAGCGTTTATCCACATTACAGTATCCACAATATATTGCTATTTTTCATTTACTTTATTACGTATATATACATCTGTATTTTTGGGACGTTTAAGCGTGCTGTTGACACAATTTTTTAAATGTATTTTTATCATGAAATGATATATCGAATGCGGTATGAGTTTAGACACGATTGCGCAATCGAATATGTGTCCATATTACATTTCGCCGTGTTTATGAAACATGCAGATCGCCGAACGTAACATACACGTTACATACACACGATGAAGATCTTTCGAGATCGATGTTTTTCATTTCGTTTTGCCTTTTAACAACAATTAAATGACATTCCGATTATACGTCGAGTACATACGCGATTATCGAAACGATTTATGTTAAAGACAGTAGAGCAGTTTCGAGAGGTCAGACTAGGGGTTCGTCTCATGTATTTTTCATAGATTACACTTTCCGTCAGCTCGACGAAGAAGCGGGTAATAATATTCTCAACTTTATGATAACAAAAACTTGAAGAAATTAATGGAGAAAAAAAAAAAAAAAAAAACAGTCTGGGTACATTCGCTCAAGCTGTTGCCCCGAGCAATTACCTCGTACGACATTCCTCATATCACACCCATTCAATGAAAAATATACAGAGCGTCAGTTTCATAATAATATCGATATATATATAAATATTTATATATAGTACATGTAAGAAGACGAATGTACATGTGAGGTAGTAGTTATATACGCGCGTGTAAACGGATGTACGTTCCGCGTTACAGTGCGTGTACGGAGCCCGATATGAATACATATTCTGAAAGCTGAGTATCCGGATGGTAGAAAAAAAAAATTAATTAAATCGACTTAATCGCGTTTGCATTATTGTAGCAAACTTAATAATAGTACTTTTCTTTTTCACGTTCACTCATTCATTCGACAATCATTACGTAACTTAGCGTTATACAACTTAACCATAAACTTAATGTATTGTTAATCGATTGAGACTCGAGGATGTTAGAGACATTTTTTTTTTTTTTTTTCGTAAGTCACTTTCGATAAATTTTTCCTTCGCATACGAGTTAAACGTCTTTTCGCGTGTAATACTGTGGTGAGAGACGATTAAGCACGATTCAGACCTGATTGCCGAACGTTAGTTTGCTCTCCACTTTGCTGTCTTCCTCGGAGTTGTAGCGCAGTATCAGTCGAGCCGGTCGCTTATTCGACGATTTCTCATTATTGTTTTTGTGCTCATCTATGAGTTTAACCAAAACCGCCTCGTCATTCGGATGCGAGGCTCGCGATATGTTGGAACCCAAGTCTTTCGTCTGCGGACGAACTATACGGGCGCTGTTGTTACGCGTTGCCAGCATGAAACTGGCGTTCGTCGTCGTACTTCGATGATGCATCGTCGAACCGTCTCTGAAATTTACAGTGATACGATTGCCAATAAATTTCGTAATAATTGAAATGAATTAATATTAATATTGATAATAACAAAGAAAATTAATATAAATTAATATTAATAATCATAATCATTATTTAAATTAATATTAATTCATTAATAATTTATGAAATTTTATTTATTAGACGTAATTCAAAGTTCGGAGGGAATGCAACAACTGAATTCGAATTTTTTTTTTATCTTCGTAAAAAATTATCAAGTTATCTAATACACCAACATTTTTCAATATACATTTTTTTTCGACATTTAAAACGGAGTCTAGTAAACTGTTGTACTTTCGAGAGAATTTTGTTTTCGGAGTATTTTGAAAAGATCGTAAGATTGTAATCGAAAAGATCGAAACAATTACCTGTAATGACTTCCTTGAGGTCTTCTCCTTCGCGGCCACAAATGAAAAGCCCCGTAGATCAACGGATTGACAAGACTATTGCTCATTCCGAAGAAGAATATGCCGCGTTGCATTTCTTCGCTCAGCTGCACACAGAAAAACAAAAGGCAAATACAGGAGCTATAAATACGAGAATTCATTATATTGCCAACCAACGACTGCGATACGCCCGTGATATTTGATAGTAAAAGATCTCTCGCTCTCAGGTCTCTGCGAATAAGTAATTGGATTTTGCTGTCTTCATTGCAATTTAGTCGGTTTTACTGGCAATCGCGAAACTGTATTGCGAGAGTGAATGTTGGGGTGTATTTTTTTACCTTCGTCTACTTATCACGAACCCAACGGATTTTTTTTCAAAGTCGATAATGTAAAACAGCGACTACGGGACTACGACACGCTTCGAAGACGCGTCAAGTGAAGCGGCAAAAAAACAAGAATAGCGACGCTTTTATTATTATGCATTCCCCGGTAATGTGCTTGTCTTCGGGCAATTTAGCGAGGAAATCTTATCGGTGCACAAGTTCTCGGTACAAACTCCTCCACATTTCTCGTCTTTTTGTCCCCATGAGTCAACGGATTGAAACTCGTGGTTTAAAGTTGCGAAAGCGAATGTACCAGAAGAGCGAAGTGGATTGAACCCGATATTTTCTGCTGAAAAGTCGATCGTCGATGCTCCCTCTTTCGTTTCGATATCGTCCGTAGTTCACCATTTTTCTTTTTTACCTTTTTTTTCTTACGTTACGAGCTTTTCTCGGTCATTACCTTCTCGCGTGAGTTTTTCCGATGCGAAGGGACTCTTCGTATAACGTATAATCGATACTACGGTAAAAAAAAAAACGAAGCTGTTAAAGTTTCTGAGGTGGAAGCGCGTGCGAACATCAGGTACCAAATCGAAATGGTTTCTGTTTGTCCGCACCCAGTCAGCGCACTTTTAACTCGCGTTAAAACACAAAAGTGGTTATTAAACTTGTGAATTACGAGCACGCGAACTCGTTTGACGAGAACAATTTTTTTTCCCGAATGGAACGCAATATGTGGGGTTATTCGTTGTTGCAACGCGTTGCCGATGCTCCGAATGGAGAAAATCAATTATGAGCCAATTGGCTGTAATGGGCAGAAGCAATGCCGTCGTGTCAAGTACCCTATTTACGTAAAAAAAAATATGATCCATTTTTTTTTAATTAGAAACTTATTATTCATTCCTCGATCGCCTCGCGATATAACTCGATCTGTGCATTTGCGAAAGATTCAGGGCGTCGGGCAATGCCCCACGGAACTTTCATAAATATTTGTTCACATGCGACTTTTCAGTGCGCGTAGCAAACAAAATGCCAATATTGGCGCGAACCGCCTTCAATCGTAAATAAACAAAACTCGAAATATATCGAACCATTCAGAAGGTTCAATGAAGCTTTTAAATCGCGAGGCTTTGGTCGTGAGACCGTTTCGTCAATCGGCGATTCGTCTATTAAATTATATATAGTTATCCTCAAAGAACCCCGTCATCGCGAGAAATTAGATTATTATTCGCATCGTTTCATTGATTCTACCCCCCCCCCCCCCCCCCCCCGTCCTGCCGCTTTGGCCAGTTGGATTGGATTTATCGATGACCGAAATATCGTCGATTGGTGATTTCGTCGATTGAAATAAATACCATCAATGAAAAAATCACTTACGTGCTCGTCGGGGTTGAGGAACATGAATATAATCATCATAGTGTAATAAGGTGTCCACCATATTACAAATGCCGCAACGATAACGATGCTGAGTCTCAACGATTTGGTTTTAGCTCGATGCATCAATCTTCTTCGATTCACATCCCCTGACAATTGAGTGCTACTCGTATTCGCGAGTTCGGATTTGAATGCTTTTTCGCTACCTGCAAACGGTAAAAAAAAAAATTCAAATAAATTATTTTAAAGTATTAATCATTATTATATTATTATTAATTATTATAATAATATTTATTATTATTATTATTATTATTAATATGAATGAAGAAATATTTTCTCTTGATTTCGTTTCTCTCGATTTTTTCGGAGTTCTCGTCATTATTTTTTTACAAGCGATTCATATTATACTCACGTGAGATCGTGACGACAGTAGATACGTATGTGACGATGAGGATCAGTAGGGGCAGTATAAACATAAAGACTAGGCTGAGGGTCGTGTAGAGTTGTTCCTGCCAGGCTTCGGTATAGAAACCGTGAGTCACGCACTGCGAAAATTCCTCGATGAATGGTCCACGTGCCACGTGAAATACCACCACCTGCGAAACAAAAAAAAAACATTTTCCAACTCGCTTGCGAATGTCGTACGGGGTGTTATTACAGTTCGGAATTTAAGTGTGGGAGCACCTTGGAAAGCGATAACGATTGTCGCTTTGACTACTTAGAAGGCCGAGCGAACTTTACCCACTGACTTTTGACACTGTTGATTCGCGAGAGCGACTCGATAGTATATTCTCCAAACTGTGTCAATCGTTTTTTTTTTCTTCTTCAATGGACAATTCCTTGCGTTACTTATTTGCTCGTTAATCGAGAAGAAATAGAAATAAATTATGGAAATTAGTAATGATAAAATTGTGCGATAACTTCGTATCGTTATGTTTGTTTTGTGAATCGCTGCCACAACGGAATATTACACGATTATTCGCGTATTATATGGGGCATTTTTGTTTTTTTAATTAAAACGATAATAATTTAATTTAAGTAATACAAAATTTAATAAAAATACCTATCGGCCTATAATTTTTTTTTAAAAAACACTTATACTTGTTGAAAACAATGGGAAGCATCATAATATTATTTAATATTTATTATTCATTTTCACCCTTTTGGGTCGATACCGAAACACTTCCGAGCCGCTTAAACTGGGAACTAAACGTTAGCGTTAATTTTTTTATCCTCGAAGAAATATGGGTCATGAAGCTGCAGTGTTTGTAACGCGATAATCAATTGTGTAGTTGGCTCCTCGACATTTTATTTTCTTTTCATTATTAGAAAGTCTAGTCGATAAATTTACGAGATAATAGTCCCGCGCCCGATGTTCGCCCGATGAAATAATGATCTAATCGTTTCTGCCAATACTGTGAGCCTCTCGTTGTCACACGGCGTGGCTTCCAATTATCGATCAATTATCTTTGCGAATTGAGGAGCGGTCGGGTGACGGAGAAAGAAGGAGAAAGAAAAAATAATAAGGGATGAATTCAAGCCGCGCGAACGAAAGCTCGGAATATCACCACTTCCGTAATCGTTATCGAATTTCACGGCGAAAGTTATACAGCAAAAATATTTGTTCAGCCGGAAAGTGAGCCTAGCGATATGCGGGGGAAAGTGTGGATGAAAAGATTGTTTTCGTATACTCGGCAAAACTTTTCGACGCTTGGTTACTCCTACTCTGTTTCAAGGTTTTCTTGTATATGAGATCGTATTTTTCAACTGACTCTGTATACCGTATTGCTCGGTACTTTAATGGAAATTGAATCGTTGCCGTACGCTCTTTTGTTGCTCATCGCGTGTTTTTTTTTCTTCCCCGTATCGTAAGCTTCCTTGGCACAGCGCTCGTTTCGAAACAACCGAAAACTCTGACATGAAATAACAGACGTTCATTCGTCTCGAAGTTTTTCTCGTTGGCGGACGGCGGTGAATAAAAAATATTTGGCCAATGCACGAGAATCTAAATTAATCGGTGTAATATTTTTTCGAAAAATTTGGTGAATCCTTTGATTCACGGATAATTAAATAAAAATAGTAACAGAAGCGAAAATAATAAAAAATCATGGTGAAACTTTCGTCGAAGACTTTGGCTCTGGTCATTGCCGCTATCAAGAATATGCGCGAATCGAAAGGATCGAGTTCGAGAGATATTCTTAATTATATCTCATCGGTTTACGATATTCCTCAGGATGTGGCGAAACGCCAGGTTCGTAACAGTTATGGAGCTACAAAAAAATCAAAAAGCATCCGCGAAAAAATATTTTCAAATTTTGGTTTCAATTTTTTTCATCGTAATTAATTTTTATTTTACACGAATATCATCATTTGTGTTTTGAAAGATATTTTGAGAGAACACTTAGATTTTTTTTTCTTTTCGACTTTTTTTTTTTTTTTTTTTTTTTTTTTTTTTTTTCATTTATCCCGCGCGTGTGAAATGTTTGGTAACTTTTATTTTCTTCATTTGCTTCACTGAAACACAAATATCGATGTAAAATTCAAACTCATAAAAAAATCAATTACATCTTACGAAAAGTATCTGAATTATTGAGATACCATTTTTCTTGTATTTTTTCGTGAGAAGGCTTTCCCTTGGGGCGTCAATCAATCACAAGAGAATGCATAATATATTTATTCAAATCATTAAAAGAAGGAAATAAAAAAATATATAGATGGTCGCCGCATTGAAGCGTGGAGTGGCACACGGAATTCTGAAGAAAACCGAAGGCTATTACAGTCTGCCGACCGACACAGAAGCCGAGTGTATGGAAGTCGCAGCCCAGGAATTGGGTCTTCTCGATCTCTGTTGCCGAAAGAAAAAGCGTGAATCACGCAGAAAAAAGGGTTGCAAGTCTATGTCGTCGAGACGTAAAAAACGCGCGAGTCGTAGAGGCAAGTCGCGCATGAAAGGTTGCAAGTCGCGTAGCGGCAGAAGTAAAAGCAAGAGACGAAAGAGTAGCCGACGGGGAAAAAGCAAGAGAGGCAAAAGCGGCAGAGGATGTTCTTGCAAAAGCAAGAGGGGTAGTCGAAGCAAACGAAGCAGGCGAAGCAAACGGGGCAAGAGCCGCGGGTGCAAACCCAAGCGAAGATCGAAGAGATCGAAGAGAATGAAGTGTGGCGACGAAGAACAGAAGCCGATGGGCAAACAGTGCGAAACGTTGAACATCGATGTGTACGATAACGACGAAAGAGAATTCACCGATCGTCACAGCGACCGGTGCCGAAGTAAGAGCAGATCTCGCTCCTGCTCTCGAAACAGAAACGTCGTACCGACCGCGTAAAAAAAAAAGCTTAATTATCTTTTTTTTCTTCGCAAAACAGATTTTTTTACGAGTCTCATTTTTCATACGCTTCTCCGTGCTGTTTTTTTTTTTTTTTTTTGAGAACAATTTTTTATTTTTTTATAAATGCGTCTGATAAGCGTCGCAATTTGTACAATGCAGGCAAGAAACCATCATGTATATTTTAGAGATTGATTAAATTTATTTTTTTTCATTCCGAAAGTACCGAGAAAATAAATTGTTAGGCTTAATTAATTTAAGTTTGACGAAGAAAATACGATACCAAAGGGATACCAAAGGGATCTTATTCAAGGACATTTTTCTACTTTTTGTTTTATGATAATAGGGTTTTTCAACACGTCTTTGCACTTCTCGTATATCTTGAATAAGAGGGGGTATGACGGGTATTGATTAAATCCGTACTTTATTATCCCGTCGGAGGTACTCGGCGGGCTTGAATAAATATTCAGCGGAAGTTTAAAGCGAACATTGTTTCAAAGCCGCGATTCTTGTCGTTCAGAAGGCTTCTGAGAAGACTTTTCAGGTGAAGTGCCCTGTAATGAAAACTGACGTTTCCTTATTTCATAGAATGTAACAAGTTTGACCTTTTTGAACATAGTAAAACTTTCATTACGCGAAAGCAGCGGAGGTTAATTATTTTTCCATCGTTACAAACGTCTCGTCAATGTAGAACATACAACGGTGTCGGAAATTTTGAAGGGGTTCCGATGAAAAGCTTAGTTCACTCACTAATGAAAGTAGTCGATATAAAATATGACAAAAACATTGATAATGCGCGAGCTAACAGGATTTTTTTTGGTCTCATCTCGAAAAAGGAAATACCCTTAACCGCGACAATGAACATTATATTATTCACGAGGAATACGAGAAATTTCCCGCTCGGCGCTTCACAGCAAAGTCATTCATTTCGAAACTACAATAAAATG
Organism: Buathra laborator; assembly: GCA_934046635.1. NCBI lineage: Eukaryota > Metazoa > Arthropoda > Insecta > Hymenoptera > Ichneumonidae > Buathra > Buathra laborator. The sequence continues at coordinate 20,286,488 of OW203892.1, forward strand.
GAACGCGATTTACTTTTTCTGCGTTCTAATTCTTCACGAAACTTCCCCCATTCTCATTCGTTTTGAATCTCGACGTGGTTCGCGTTAATATTAAGAAATAGTAAATTAATCTTCGTAGAAACGAGGGAAGACGAGGGCGGGCCGGGGGGGGGGGGGGGGGTTCTGACGTAATCTGTTAGGTAAATCTCCTGTAGTTGTTCGAGTTGCGTGAAAGCCTGGAAACGCGAAATTATACCGGCGGACGTAAACGTAATTCGGACAATAGCCGAAACGGTCTGCGATCTGCCCTTCCCTTTTGCAGATTCGAGAATAGAGGCACTTCGGTATAGTAGTGTATATTAACTACTTTAATTTAACACAGCGTCCTTTACTTACTATTCTCCGGAACTCGTAAGTTGGAAATAGGTCACTAAAATCCGGAAGATTCATCTGTGACCCCACGTGTCCCGGGACTTTCGAGAAATGCCAAAAGATCTCTTATACGTGCTGACGTAACGTGACGTCGTCGTAAAACTTGTTCAGATTTTTCTGCGATCTATATTCTCGTATTTTTCGCAACTCACGGTTCTTGACGCGATCATTTAACGTAAAAAAAATTCAACGTACGGATTTTTCGAAATTAGGCATATTTTACGAGTACAATTCATTCTTTGAACTTCCCTCCGTCGGATAAATAATAATTTATATTTTTATTTGCATCGATAAAAACACCATAAAATTCGATCTTTTGTTCGTAAAGTTCCAAAGTTTGATGAACTTCATCACCGGTTATATTTCTCGCAATCATTTTTACGACATTCCATTTCGGGGGCAATGTCGCGGGCGATCAATCCAACGACCGTTGAGGTGAATTTGTGATTTAAAAAAATATTGTCCACGTGCTCGAGATATAGGAATGCGATACAATCGTATTAAAAGTATGTTCACTGTTCTAATTTAATATGCATTCGATGTAAAACCCTCTACCGGATCTCCTTGTTTTATTTAATGCTTAAAACATCGTTAACGTCGGACGCGTTGCTTGTCGATTCTGCGGCTTAATTGGGAGATAGAAATTTACCAGTGGGTTGTCATATTGAGGTTTTTTTTTCGAGGCTCCGATGAGAGGTCCATTAGCAGAGTACGTGCTGTACGCCTTGTCTAGACGTGAAGCTTACGGGGATTGAAAAAATAACGGCCTTCGATCGAAAAAAAAAGAAAAAAAAAAACGTTGGTTGAATTTCCCAGAACGGAGCTGTACAGCGGCGAATGTACATTTGTTCTCGTCACTTTTGACGCTTCCTCTCACGCTTATGGTCCAATACGGACCTCCCAGTAATTTTGCACCCTGACCCCGATGTGTCGAGTTGGTCGCTAGAGGTGGGCGAACCCTTTTTTTTCCTCACGCGTTCACGGAATATACCATTTTTCTTTTTATACTCAGCTGGCGTCGCGAAATTCCCAAAGTCAAATTTCGTGTCGTCGTAAATATTACTTCCGACACAACAGATTTATGTTATTATGCAAGTTATGCAATTTTGTATAGACGATAATATTCTTTCATTATTACGATAATGGAACCGAATTAAATGACATTTTTTCTACACCGACAAAAGAATTCATAAAGTCTCATTACAGCGATGAAACAATAGCGAGCAGCTATTTGTCATTTATTTGTCATCGCTGCAAAAGTCGAGTTCGCTGCGATAAATTGACGCAAAGGTATCGCAATATAATGATAGAAGGAAAAAAGTTTTTCTATATACGCGTATACGTGTCCCACACGGGTCTCCAGAAACTTTGGAAGAGTTGCGAGAATAAAACTTTTAACGCCACTCGCGTTTCGCGGAGTGAACGAGTTTGTTGACATCGAATTTGTTCGAAGTAAATGAAATGGGATTAAACTGTAACTTTCGATTGAGTTGCTGCTTCGGCGGTTGTGGTATTGAAGATTATTTCGTACTGTTTTTAGCTTAATTAACACTATTTTTTGGTATTTTTTATACTCCGATTTCACGGATCTCTCATTCGATATCGCGACAACTTGCTATCGATCGATCAGTCTCGCGGCTATTCAAATAAATGAATTTACAGGCTGAAGGACGCCACGCAATAGTATCGTTAAATCAGTAACGCGGCGCGATTCTCTCGATAAATTTCACGTCCGGAAATTCATTGTTAATATGTTCAATGGACGCGTATTTACGCGATAAATGAAATATCATCTCTGTACACATTCCCGACAGTCAATAAACATACCTGTAATTCATGGCTTCTGGAAACCCTTCTGGAAATCCACTGACGAAACATAATCAAATCTGCGTACTATAAGAAAAATCTGTAAATTCCAGCCATTGTAATCAATTTCCACCATTGCCCATTCAAGTATCAAGTAATATAGAGTCCGAAAATGCGAGAACCCGTGCCGGTCATCGTCCGTTCGTTCGCACGATAAAAGTCGTCCGAAATATACTATATGTATTTTTTACCGCCGGTAAAATGTATTTATAGAAACGGAAGTATCGTCATTGTTGTAGCACGCGTGCCACTTCAACAGTAATTTGCGTTGGAAGATTAGTGGGTAAAGAATACTATAATATTGTATAGAATGCCCCGATGTGACGGTACAAATGGTTAGTTAATATCTGAATAATACATGCGTGTTTCACGCAAACCGCGTACGGATAATGATGATGGTGGTTCGTATCTATTGCAATTTGGGGTCTTTAGCCTCCACGTCTTATCGGTCAAACGTACGTTTTTTTTTTTTTTTCTTCGAGTTACGGTGTTACGCCTCAACATGTTTACCCGCATCGTATTATTTTGAGCTCTTCCCATCAACACCTTTGTCACTTTTGCCACATCGCGTCGCCGGTAACGCTCGTTTTTTTTTTTTTTTTTTCGGTTTCATTGAACCGTGTGATATTTCGACGCGAAATACATATTTAGCTGCGTAGTAAAAGCTTGACGCTACGTTCCAATTTGAAATTATAATTCCGACCCCGACGATTTAATAGCTGAATTTGTAACGAGAAGCGCTGAAGAGAAGACTCGATCGTGTCGTCCGAAACATGGCGCGCTTCACGTCGTTCGCGCATACATACCGTCACAAAATTATGGAATTTTCTGTTAACCGATATCGGGTAATTACACATTGTCTGTAATGAAAATTTATCCGTTTACTCATAAAGCAACAAAATTTTAACTAAATAATAAATAATTTATCGTCTTATAAATTATTATCAGCCTTCAATTGATCACGCAATGTGGAGTTTATTTTGATAAACAATACGAAGGAAACCTATTATTAAAATTATTCGAGACATATTGGATTTTATCTCAAGACAAAAAAAAAGGTGATTTTTCTACATTATTACTGAACTTCTTCACTGAGAAAAAAAATCGGTAAAACCGATAAAATCGGCGCTTGCGGATGGTGAAACAAATATTTCATTCACTGAAAGAAATACTCAATTAATCATATTAACTGTTAGTTAAATGAATTATTTATTTCCTTACTATGATAATTCTTTCTTTTAAGCAACCAATTATTTGTTTCGCAACTCGCAAGCGCCGATTTTGTCGGTTCAACTGGTTTTTTTTCTCTGTATAACTCACTGCTCACTGTTTTATTAAAAAAAAAAATCTTTCACCAGTACTCGTGGGATTCTTCGATGAAACTATTTTAAACAGACTTTCTTAAGTCCGGAGAGTAGCCGAGTGCTTTTCGGTTGTTTCTATTAGAATAGAATCACTATTTATCTACTCCACGGCGTACTTCAAATCTGCTTGTGAAGGCTGTTGTATTCAATTTCACCCTCGATATAGATAAAATAAATTCAGGCGCGTGGTTATGTACATCGATCTGAGAGAGTTTCATTTTTTCGTAGGCTATTCCGTCTCGAATACGGAGCAGCAAGAAGGATATTAGTCAGCATAATTTCCTAGCTTACTGCAAAATCAAGCAGCGCTTAGAATTCTGCACGGGGAATATTTAATCTGATATGAGAAGACAAGCAACGCTAAACTATGCTAATTGGTGCATTGCTGGGTAAACACATGTGTAGATGTTGCTTGACTTGATAAGCATACGATACCTCGAACCTTTTTGAAGCCTCGTCTTCGCGCATATACGCCAGTCTGCTGTCTCGTCCATTTGCATATACTGTCATAAATTATTCGATCTCTATATCGCGTCGACAAGCGACGTTAAAAAAAACTCAGGAAAAAAAAAGTAAACCAACGAGTACACTCGCTCTTGTCGGATCTAAACATCATATGGCTAATTATGTTTTCTAATGAAATGCGATATCTTTTCACTTATCGCGACTTTTATCCAACTGTTTTCGACAGATATACAATTTATAAAGTCGACAATTGCCGATCACTGGCAGAAAGTACGTTAATTCTTGTTCTCGAATCTTCAAAATTACGAAAAAAAAATATCATGCAAGTAAAAAAAAAGTTTAAACTACTATGTCGCACGTGTACGGCATTGGAAAAAATAGTGAAAAATGAAGAAAAAAAAATTAGATCGATGTATTACTACGTTTACGATTTAATTGTATATGAAAAAACCCTGCGGCGTCGATTAGTTAGAAGTCGAAACAAAAAATTAAAATAAAAACTTTTATATATGCCACTTCAGCAATAATATCGCAAACTGAGCTGATCGTTTGAACTTTTTTCGAGCTTATTGACCGCCGATTAGTTCGCACGGAAAAAAGACGTTCCAATCACGTCAAGGATGCCAGTCATCATTGAATACGACTGGTCATCGATCACTGAATCCAATCGAGTAGGAAAACAATTATTCACGCTCCATTGCTCAGAATTCAGTCTGTTCCATACAATGTCTTTCGCATTCGACGATTCTATTGCGGGTCAAGGCTGCGCGAATCCTCTTAATGTGCTATTTTGATTTAATTTCGTCTGCTTTTTCGAGGTCGAATAGCTAATCTTATCGTGTGATTAGTCACTAAAAAATTATTGTATGGAAATCAACTCGAACATTTTAGCATTCAAAGTTGTATCCTTCAACATCTCATCGGAAGCTGCTGCGGAAAAAAAAAAAAAAATTGATATCGATAAAAAGAAACCGTTGAATTAATGTAAGAAGAATATAAAAAGAAATCGTCTTGTTTATTCAAAACGTCGTCTCGTCGCGGAGTCTCTCGATTCATGAATTCATTAGATCAGTCTGATAAATTTATCCACAATTTGCCTTACAATTTGTCAACAACTTGTTAACCAAACCATCGCATACTTCGCTTGAGCTTTGGAAAGTGTTGCACAGAGGTGAACCGTCCTTCAGCTAAACATCCCAGTGGCCGCACACGCCCCAATTACCGAACAAAGCGTCCGTGCAAGAGAAACGGAAATACGGTTTCTTATGGATTTCCTGTGACTGGGTCCGTTCTATTAGGTTCTGACCTCAGGGCCGTTTACATTGGAACAAGAAGCGAGGAAGCAATTTTTTGTAATTTAGTTTCGAAAGGAAGAGAACTCTGATATCTACGATAGCTTTCGGTAGAATTCCCATATCTCTCGTGCTCCGTTGATACGCGCGTGGGAGTGTGTCCCAGTAAGCCGACAAGGGGGTTGAGTTTAACTACGGTGAGCCAGCTGGGTCGCGGGGGGGTTGAATCACTGAAAAGATAACACCACCGCGCGCATTCAACCTTCGCTGACCCTCTCTCATGTTGCGAACGTTATCTCATCCCACACCCCGGAGTCCTCGACGAGATAATGGATTTCGACGCTAAAGAAAACGAGAAGAAACGAACGGTCGTCTAAGAAGTATTCTTCAAAACAACAATGGATATGTTTGTCGCAAAATTTTGTTTTTCCAGTAAAAAAAAAAAAAAGAAAAAAAAAATTTGTTCAATGTGGAGAAGACAGGGAAAAGATTTATCGAGTTGTATTAGGCTTCGTGCTTTCGAGGCTCGATGAAAAATTGACAAAACGTTCGCACTCATCCAGCTATTTTTTCTTTTGCGATTCCCCTTCATCCCTTCGCGTAGGACGGATCTTGTTTGAGATTTTCGAGTGACGGGTTTTTTTTTTTTCGTAACACGACAAGAAAGGTAAAGGAAACGTTGAAAGAGTGAAGATGCGTTGAAAGGAGACGAATACTCTCGATGACGTGAGGTTGTCGAGGGTACGGCTTTTCAAGGAGCAATATTCAAACGCGAGAGATACAAGGAGTAAGTGGCTTCCTTTCGACGCAGACGCCCCCATGGATATCTTCGCAAAGTCGATAGGAAATAATAGGATAGCCAAGGAGAATGGGGTGAAGAATAGGAAATCCGCTTTTATTTAGATTCTTATTCAAATTCTTTTGTCTATTGTGGTAATCGGAAATTTTCGCAGAGTCACAGCAAAATCATGAATCACTTTAAAAAACCCGGAAAATTTCGTAAATCGTACAGAAATTCTATTGAATTCACTTATAAACATTCCACCATCGGTACATTTCTGAAACGAGGATAAGATTTTTTTTAATTCTTTGAATCAAGTAAATTCGTTTAAATCAAATTGAAAATAAGTAATTTTATTAAATTCGAGACATTTTCTCTGTAAGAAAGTACTGCTTGTACGACAATCCTCAGGAGTTATAAATAATTTTTATTATTTCTTTCACTCAAATTACTAAAATATGCCAAATAAATTCAGCAGCAAAATACGTTCGATCAATTGAGCCATAAGGGCGTTCCGTGTTCAGATCTTTTATTTAGGCACTTTAGTGAGTGGAAGATTGCGTCGATCACGAAATAATCGGTTTCCGCAATGAGCAGGAAATTCAGCGGAATAGAGAAATTAGTTGGATCGATCGTTAGATTCAACACGACGTTGTCGAAGCGGCAGTTTATTTGTACGTTAGACTGACTGACACTAAGCGATTTCGGTGCCGAGTCAAACACATCGGCATATGATTAAAATTCTCTCATAATTCGACACGACAATGCAATAACGAACTACTGTGAACGACGAGAGATGATGAGACTTAAAAAAAATGGATGACCAAGTTGACCTCGCGACAAGTTTTACACTGTGACTGGACTATGCCGCAACACTATAATTATTACTACAGTATTCGCGACTGACCGCGATAAATGGGAAGATGTTATTATTTTGCATCTAATACCGGTTTAAAAATCAGGTTTTACTTCGTTTCGAATACATTGGACCGTCCTGAAGTTCATAGTGGTTCATGGGGATCACATCCGGCATGAGAGTTGCAACCGCTGTGGCGAGTCTTCGGCTCGTGTAAAAAATACCTGGAAACTCTTGTACTAATTTTTTCGACGTATCTCTTGTCCGCGTTCTTCCAAAGCCTCATTCAATGGTTGGTTTCCTTCCAACACTACTTTCAGAGGAAATACATATTAAAAAAAAATTTCGTCTGCGCGTTGATGGAATACGAAACCTTCTCGGAGGCTTAAAGATGTCGATCTCCGTCGAGCTTTCGCCGCTTCCGCCCTCACTTAATGCATCCGTCTGTACCTATATACGAATGTTGAGCTATTTTGCTCGCGTGCAAAAGACCCGTCGGCCTCGTTTTTCTTAGCCTTCCTCTTTTTAACGACTATTTTTATATTTGCCACACTCAGAATTTAAGGATCTCGTCACGCTACGCTCTACGTCGGCAACCTTTTTCTTCCCATCGCTGGCTAATGATATGTATTAAAATTTGGGATGAGTGAAGATAACAAAAAAATATTAAAATATGCACGTTTCGAATGGCGCGACCGTGAAGCTGACCACAAAAATTCATTGAACTTGACTCGCTGCAGATATAATCAGAGATGTCGAAAAAATGAAGAGGAAAAAAAAAAAGTTGTCGATTCCTCGTATTTGAGTTGCTTTAACGACTTTATTATCTCGCTGTAGAGATCGGTGTATCTTTTAACAATGAAGGTTAGAGATATTGTATGGTTAGAGTGCAGTTTATACATATATGCAGATGACTCCACAGACAGGAGTCGCGAATCGAGCAAAAAAGACAGATTATAGAATTGTTCGAGACACCTGCGGCTACAGACGTAGTCATTGTATTAAATCGATACGCGGCTTTCCGACCCCTCGAACAACCGATTGATTGTTGCTTGTTTTCTATCTATCAACAAAACGGATCACGCTGGTCAAATTTCATCTGATATCCGTATCTTTCAATTCCTATGGGAATAGATTTGTAACAGGAAGGAAAATGATTCGTTTATCAAAGTAATAGGTCGATAACAGAGATTGATAGTCCAGCCGGACGATTCTTTTCGATTGCTGATGTTTTTATGGCGGAATGTCAAAATACATCATGAATCGATTTTTTAAAGGTAAATATTTGAATATCTTGTTTTTTTCTATTTTTAATTTTGTTTTTTTTTTTTTTCACATAGCGTTTTTTATATTTACTGCGGATTATTTGTAGACGGTGCGGCTAAAGTTTGACACTTTAAGGAATTTTAATCCAAAATATATATTATAAATAATATTACTTTTATCTGATATTTTTATATGACAAATATTTATGTTTGTATTATAAATTTGACCGCAAATTCATCCAGAATATGTTTGGTTGAAATATTTCTACGGAACGCAATATCATGTCCACGAGGATTGATTTTCAATGAAAGTCTTTCCGAAGTCAGATTGAAAGTGCCATTGAGTTCGCCGTCACGTTCCAATCAGAGTTATAAATCTCACAGCTTATACATTCGCGCATTTCTTATAAAACGAACTTATTTCTTTTTTATTTATTCTCAATGAAGGTTTTTACATCATGCAGAAGCATCAAATAAGAGACTAACGCCACGAATATTTTGATATTCGCACAAAGCGTCCGTTTTTTTACAATTATTTATGAAATAAACTTTGGTATTCTGAAGCGTCGTTGCGAAAGAGATATTTCAATACGATCTTTCTTCCCTCTGAAAGCAATATGAGAGCTTTGAAACGCGAAAGCTTCGCCGCCGAGCTATGAGCATCACTCAGGAAAATTGTTTCACACGTGGCGAGAATGTTTTACCGCTTTCGTTAAGGTAAAACTCATCCCTGTAATATGAGCAGACAGCGGCTATAACTCTTCCTTGTTTCCAGGTAAAAATTATAATGAATTAACTTGCAAAACTTAAGATTTATTTTTAACTCGATGATTTAAGTCTTAAGTATTGATATCCTCGTCGTCGTCATCGTCGGTATGAATTCCTAAACTAATTCGAGTTCCTATTTGTTTTTTCATTTGTATTTCTTTATATCGATTAAATTTCATAAAAATCGTTATAAGAAAATAAAATATTTTTCCAAGTCCTTTACACGCGCGGAACACTTATTTGCGCGAGGGTGCGAATAGGACTGCATTCCGATAGTCGAAGGGAAGTTAAGGTCTGTAGGAAGCCTGCTGACCGAGTGATTGATTCCTAGCGATGTGGAAAAAAAGAAAAGATCCGTGACCCAGAAAAACGAATCCATCGACTTCATTGATCCGTTTAACGAGAAAACGATTATCCTCTAATCAACGAGAATTTCAGCAGACGCTGAGATTTTTTTCGAAGTATATTACATGTCTGAATAGAAAAGCCGAATTGCGCAATACGGCGTAAATTTCGTGAATTTTTCGAAAATCATTTATCATTTCCGTGGCACTGAATCGACTATTTACTCGACATAGCCTTGCGACAAAAAAGTGTTCACGTCATTTTAAATCGTTTCTCCAATGTCAACAAGCATATTACCGGAATTACGACAGCATTGTTGTTCGTAACGTTTTCTCATTGAATTTTCATACAACGTTTCATATTTTCATATCGCTTGTATCTTCGTATTTTCAACGTTGGATTTGTAACGAAAAAAAAAAAAAAAAAAATGAAAAAACCATTATCGCGAAAGCTCATTGATGTTAGCGCCAAGGCGAATGGCTAAATTTATAATTTATCGATTTGTAAAGAAGATTACAGAAGCACTAGAGTTGCGTATAATAGGAGAAGGGCGCAGCAAAGTTCTAAACTTTAAAGCGCACGACAATCAATTTTTTAATTTTATCAAAGCAATCAATTTTTTTTATACGTTCAAAACCAATATTTTTTTATTTGTCTTCTCGAGACTCAGGAGGCTCTTTATTGTTATTGTTTCTTTACGAGTAAATTTTTCTACGGCGTCCGTAGAGGTTCAACGAACAATAAGCGATAAATTGCAATGTACTTCGACGCTTCGATTCAATTGGCTTCACGAAGTTTCGTGCTTTTTTTATCTTTAAGTAATAAAAAATAAATAAACGATTCGCACCTCAAGGATGGTACGATTAAACGAGTTGGGAATGTGCGATTTAAAAAAAAAACATGTAGACGAAAACATGTCCAGCATCCTGCTTTAGATAGCGAAAAAAATTGTAGAAAAACTCGACCTAACTGCTGTACGGAAAGAGGGCCACCGAGTTGCCAGAATTCAACAAGTTTCAACAATAACTTTGCATAATTTTTTTTTATGAATTCTTAAATCTCACATTTCAAGCGAGAAGCGTCCTGTGAGATTCGGGTATTATATTAACTTGAGACACGTTTTTGTTTCTGGTCGAATAATGTTCCCCCGGATCTTGCAGACCGCGCGAAACTTGAACTGACCCCACAAGCGAAATTTCCAATTCATATATTCCTCGCTTCGGCGGTGAATCCCCTGCATTGTCTTTCTCACTTTACGAACTGCTGAACGATTACCATTATTCCGACATATAGTACACGTGTATTTTATTTATATAACTCCATTCGAAACAAAAATCAAATGTTATGTACGATCGGCCATATCATCCTTAAATTATTATCATGTATATTCAATACGTGTGTCTAACGTATATCTCTCATTATTCATGAAATCGACTAATAATGGTATCGGCGTATTTTACGCCTGAGAAACTTTATCGTTTTACCTTTTTCCGTTGTTATACTTAACGAGCCGCTACGCTTGTGGGTGGATGCGTTGATCTTCCGCTAAAGGAAAAACGGATCCGGTTTCCTCTTCGATAAAAACTCGAGGGTATCTTCGATTATCTGAATGCCGTTATTATCGGAAAAACTTTCGCTAGCAATCCTCTAGTACCGAATAAATACGTGAAGAAAAAAAACTATTTTTTTTTATTCTCGTCGCGCTTGAATGATGTTTGCGATTCCTCGCTTGTTGAAAAGGGGAGAGAAGATTGTGAATCGCTTTACCTGATTTCCCAGGAGGTCATACTGTGTATCGCAATGATTCGTTCTCCGAATACACGACCTTCACGATTTCTTACACATCTATCTCACGTCCTTCCATCGGTCTACGAATCGCCATCAAATTTACTCACGATTACGGGTTTCATCGAGTTTACAATTGCAGCTCGTGGGCCGAATGTATTATCCGCAAACTCGGCAACGGCGTGTTATTCATTGAATTACAATTGGTGAATCGAAATTATTTAAAAATAACGATATAGTGCGACGAATCATAATTGTGGTTATAAATTCACACCGGAACCATATCTGGTATTTTAATTTTCTTTTTAACACATCTAAAAGTGGTTTTTCCGGTGGACAATTAGGCAATATTCAGTTAGTATGCCGACGATTTATTTTCATTCTTCTTTCTCAACTTCGTCGTCCGACTCGAAACTCTTGGCTCCGGAAGTGGCAAAGTTTTCCGTATACACCATAGCAGAAAACTACGTGATTGTCGGTTGCCGAAGTATGCAAGTTCTTAAGCGAACGACAAAAGTCAGAGAAACTTTCTCGTTTCCGAGTGAAAGTCGATTCTCCAGAAGAGCTTTCAAGAGGTTTCGATTCTTTTTATTTTTCTCATTACTATGTTGTCGAAGAAGACTATGAAATCAAAGGATCACACTTCGTCATTCGATACTGCAACGCGAACCCAACAGGCATTGCTTTGTTCAATGAGAAATTGAAACCTGTTGAGTACTAATGTATTTCATCCAACATGAAAACACTAAAATTAAAATACGTTGTTTAAATGTAAACGGTGCGTTCAACGGTTCTCGCGAATTTGACGAAGAATATCGCTCTGTATCGAATCGTATCGAATCCTGTATCCCGTTACTGCGTGTGTACTTATATAAAGTAAAAAAAACATGTATGAAAATGAGAGGTAACGAAACCAGAGCCATAAACGAAACAGATTTACAAGATCAACACCGCCAATTCAATTTACCGTATAACAGGCTGTCGTAGCGATCCATAGATAACAGAAACATCGATAATGGTAATTTCGGGAAGAAATAAATAATGAAAGAAGTTCCCTCGACCAAAGTTAGACACTTTCGTTTAGTTCCTGAAAGATATTGCCAGAAGAGCCATTCGGACAAATGGAAATGTAGTTAATCTCGCGGTGGCGAAGTTTGGTATGAGTTTTTTTTTTTAAACAGATGCGAGTGGAAAAAAACGCTCGGATATCTTTTGAATTCATCGAAGGATATTCGCGTGGGTGCGATTCTAAACCGCACCCCAATATCTGTCGCCGCGGTAAGCGAAGACGCTGTTATAGCGCGGTATAGGAAATACAATGCGAGATCTCCGTTTTATTCATCGGGAATTTGCCAAATAGCGAAATTTTCCATAACGAGAAACCTAAGTGCTCTCTCTGAACGATAATAGCTTTGGGTGTGCGCACCAATGGTTAAATGCTCTCTCGTTATCACGTAATTGTAGTAATTTTTTTTATCTCTCGTTATACTATAATAAACATTCATTAATTAGCATTTATATATATGAAGTCGTCGCCGTAGAGTGTGATAATGAATGAAAGCGTGTAATGCAAATCGTTCTTATGAACGCAGTTAACGCCGCTGAATGGAATAAAAAGTGAGCGTCTTCGTTGTTTGTCTTGCGGACCGGAAATTTGTTTATTCACTTTTTCGTATCTAAAACATCTTCTTAGCCCATAGGAGTCACTTAAAAAAAATAGATAATAAAACTGTTCATTAGCTTATTAATTGTACATACATATATGATTTTTTTCGGAGGTTCTGGGACATTCTTTGCATGCAAATGTTTAATCTTGCCTACCGGAGAAGGAACTATCCTTTTAAATCGTAGAAGAAAACAAATTTTGGTTGAGTCTCGATGTAAAAAAATTCAACGGCGCCCATTGAAAGTTCTATCATAGTAAAAAAACAATTCTAATAAAATCAGCCTGTCGCTTCGAAAATAAATTTAACAAATCGCTGTCCAACAAAAACACGAAAATTAAATATAAAACATGAAAAATTGGGTAAATCGATAGGAAATATTTCCTGAAACATTCGATGATTAACTAAACATTGTTAACTCACCTGCGGTATGCTGAGTACGAAGGACAGCACCCAGGTGCATATGATCAATCGATTGCAGCGCTGAGCAGTGTTTAGGCTTCTCATTGGATACCGAACCGCCACGAACCGGTCGACACCGATGAGCACGAGTACGAATGTGCTTAAGTACAGGCTGAACATCTGTACGAACTTGAACAGCTTGCACGCCAAGTTGTCCAATAGCCACTCGACCGTGTAGCTCCATATAGCTTCGCCACCGATGCAGAATACGGTTACAAGCAAATCAGCGACCGACAAGTGAAGAATGAGTATATAGATTGCTGAACAACCGTGACGCTTCCGACGATTTTTCGTTATCGACCAGATAGTTGCGGCGTTACCAACGAGACTAAGAATCGTCATTACACCGAGAATTATAGCCTTTACATACGCGCCGTTCGTCAATCTCGGCGCGTGCTCCAGGCAGGTCATGTTCGTCATTACGTCATCGACAGGAGCAATCGCGGCCACTGACTCTCGCGTACCGAGATTGTCGCTGCTCCAGTCTATCGTTCCGTTGTCGCATGCCGGCAAAAGTATCGATCTCGACGACGTTATTGTCGAATTCATCATCTCGAACGATCCTCGTGTTGTAAGTCTCATTGTCGACTCATCAATAATGGAATTTTATGGTCCTGTTGTTGTATTACTTGAAAACACTGAAAGTTCGTTCCCATTCTCGGTCGAAACCTTATCACTTTGCTGCATGAACTCTCCGACATTCTTTCGGATTAGGTTCGGAACTTTGTTTTTCAATTCTTCGGAATAACTTTACGCACACGTTGTTTTTTGTTTTTCCCGCATAGGTCTAACTTTTGTTCAAAAGCGACATTGTCCTCGTAGTCATTTCCGAAACTTTCGGGTTCGCTTTAGCGTTGTAATTCATATTCAGCTTGATTTGTGCTGTTTACCAAGTTAACAAGTTAATTATGATCATCGCAGTTTAAAAGAAGTTTCATGAAAGGCTTATCAGTTTATACAAAATTCTGTTGTTCGTTGATTAACTTTGGGTCGACACTGGTTAGGTAAGCTTCGGAGTTCTGTTTGATCTGAGGGATTTAACATAGTGGTGAGTTAGAGAGATCTGTTGAAAATTCGATGTGGGTAAGGAGTTACGGAAACTTGAGCTGTGAAAACTTTGGTAGACTTCGCAAACGTTGGAACGCAGCGAGTCTGAGAAACGATTGAATGATTCCACGTAGTTTCGCTGCTGCTTTTGATGGACCTTTCGAAAACTTTAGACTTCCGATGTTTTTTTTTGTTTGTTTACTTATTTATTGTCGTGGAGTATTCTCCGTGAGGATCGTCCAAACATCGGAAAGATGGAAGAAAATGTAACGCGAGGGAACGAAGTCGTTCAGCCGTGAGAGAAAAAGATCGAGAATGAAACGTGATCCGTTTTATAAATTTATCTACTGTTACGTGATATTTTTTAGTAAGTTACGGTTTTTCCACTCCATCGTAACAACGAAAGGAAAAATCGGGTGCAATTTGAACGATGTACTTTTATGGCAAATAAATAAAAAAATAATCGACAGTAACAAAACATTTCGATAAAATACATTCTTATAGCATATTCCGTTATACTTTCTTCCATTGTTCGGGAAATTGTATACTTTCAGCGCAACAAAAAACTCAAACTCGTCGATCAATTTTGACAATTTATATACTTTAAGTTCGCGAAGGATATTGGATATCGAGAAACGAGGGATAGTTTCACATGCTTGGCAAATGAAGTTATCGGATATTTCGAAAGCACGAATGGTGACCTGTTAGCTTGAATTTGATGCGATTGGGAGGGTGGAAACACGCCAGGGAGCGATGGAACTCGTAATGCAGTCTTACAGCGCAGACATACGATACGTTCAAGTATCGCGTGTTAACTGGAGTTTTATATGTCATCACAGCCAGAAATTGTTTGAAAGTCATTTAATTTAATTTAAATTAAACAATAGTTTCTGCCATTGTGAAAATAGCGCGATAGTTTAACGATGACTTTTGTTTAATTTCGACGAATTTTTAGTTCTCACTTTGGGTGCTGTACTGTGTTTCATTAACTACGGTCCTAATTAGTTTTATTGCGTTCTCTCGACGTACGTACATATAAAATAAATACACCAGAACAGCATCCGGTACTATACGGAGCCTTCATTCATTCGTCACTGCGCAGCTTCGCAATCGCGTATAATTCGAAAATTCAACAACCTATGGCTGGACTGTGCAACAGCTTTATACCGAAATTCGCACGAGAGAATTTATTCAGTCACCGCACGAAGCTAGGAAACACTACGAGGATGTGCCGGTATGCAATATGCGTTTCCAGTGTGAGAACCTCACGGATTTATATCCAATATGCAGTCGCGTAAAATTCTTCAACACCAGGCGCTTCTTATTATTATTCAACCTTTGCCTTTTGTTCCTACGGATTTTATTCCCTATATCCGCGTCCGAAATAAACTCGAAAGGTTACACTTGTCACACGTTCATATTTTTATCACGGTACGAAGCCAATTGCATACCCGGCATATATGCATTAAATTCTGGAAGGACTCTCTACTAATCATTTCCCTGGAAAAACTTTCCCTCGGCAAATAATCTCGGTAGCGATTTTTTTTTATTTATTTTTTTTTATTCGTGTCATGGGAACTTTAATAAAATATCGGTATGCACGCGGTCGAGAGTCATGACGGGCTTTGCAACAGCAAATCGTACACTGCGTGTATGCGAACAGGTGGAGAAGATATCGGGATACCCGCATTGATTTATCGGAGAGTATTTTACAAGAAGAAATAAAGTGAGACGTGGGTGATACCACAACGAGGGCGTATTAGGGTTCGAGACAATAAAGTGTGGATATTTCGGTAATCGTTTCGACACAAAAAAAATGGTAATATCAAAGTTTTTCATTTATATTTTTTTAACTCCACAATTCCCTCTCTCATGGGATTTTTGGTATTCGACATTTACATAAGAAACATTGATATGAAAGGAGTTTTTATTTGATTTTTAGAAAGAAAAAAAAATGGTGGAATAAAAGAATTAATTTTGGGAAATCAAATATGAGATTGGAAGATTGTAATCATTGTTTTGTTTTCTGACGCGACGGTGTCTTCGTAATAAAGTAGAAAAATATTAATTTTAGACTGTTCTAAATTTGATTAATGTGACAGAATAATGAAAATATGAGTGCGAAAAAAGTGAACTAATGATAATTTTATCGATAAATAACGAAAGGGTCATGGAACTTCGTATAGGTACGCGACGATGAACCCCACTGCAAACGGGTGTCAATGTACTTTCGCGTATTGAACGTGTCGTCACAGATCTATATTTACCTCGGCTTCTGATTTATTCGAAAGCGTGATATAAATAATACATGTTTCCTTTCGGAAACACCGATAGATATAAATTTAATGCGACAGATCGTTTCTCGTCTGTGGATCACCGTTTTACCATCATGTAAGACGCGAATGATATAACCAGATTTGTCGTCCGTCGCATCCCTCGTAAATCGAATCTACGCGATGCGTGCTGCACTCTGTATACATACGCGTCGATATTGATAGCTCTCCGATAGAAGCGCAAGAGCGATCGGAACCAATAAACGGAACATGGTATATGCGAGATTCCGGTTTCGGTAGAACTGTTATTGCATCGACATTCGTGGTCCTACTATCGACAAATCGAAGGTTTTTTTTACAATGTCCAGAAAATTCTTCGTTATTGCGAATGTTGAACCCTTCATCCTATGAGTCAATTCCACGAATAGAATCCCAATAAAAAACCAACGCGACTTTTTTATTGGTTATTTTCTATGCGTATTTTCCCTGCGTGGGTTCCGATATCGAGTATTCAGTTCGGAGTACAAAAAAAGTGATAGATACACCATGAGCTGGAAACAATGTGTTGCATGTCACTGCGAGACGGCGAGTAAAATAAATTATACGATGGATGGATTATTCAATATTTTGCGAAATTTTCCAATGTTTCGTTTTTTTAATTAACGAAATGTAATGCTTCTCGATGTATCGCGAAAAACACCCGAAATATACGATACCGAACCGTTGCAGAGTGTCGAAAAGTGAATCGCAAGTTTAGTAACCCCCAGAAATATGTACCTTCTGCTTAACTATCGGCTTTAGGAACGTCCAATCACAGATGACTAAAATCGCAATAATACATTTCAAACAATGAAAAATGTCAGGGACCGCTTCTTGATATTCAAATCTCATTGCTCATTTAAACGTTCGGAGGGAAAACAATTTTCGAATATCATCCTCGTCCGGTACCCGAACAGTAGGTAAGTATTCAGGTTGAAGAAGCTTTTGCTTTTGGATCCTGAAGAAATAGATCATCGTCTGAGGTCTTTATATTCATCGAGGGGGCCTGAGATAAGGAGTACTCGATTAACGTGGAACATCCTCAACTTTTTTTTTTTCCCATTCCTCAGAGAAGATTTCAGGCAAACACCCCTGTCGCTCGTTGAGTCACTCGGGAGAATCGCGCAACGGTATAAGGCAAAACGTTCTACTAAAACGAGAGAGACGCCGGCTTTCACGGGTCGCCAACGATAAGAGCTGTTTTTTCATCCTCCCTCCCATTTTTTATCCACCTTCTTGTGTAGGGTGCGGTGAATGAACTTTGAAAATTACCAAAAAAACGTTTTCGACGTTAACATGTGACGCACCCGGATTTTGTTCTTAAATTCTCTTCCGTACGATAATTCAATGTCTGACCGAATAGCTTTGCTGTGATCCATGCGATAAGTGAGCTATCGCAACGGAAAATTAATCGAACTACTGACGTCGATTAATGGTTGAAAATGTTTTATTCTCAGCGTTTTTCGTGATTCAACGGGTATCGCGAAAAAAACAAGTGTTTTGCGAGATACCCACGAAAGTAGAACACATCGTGCGTATATTCTCGCCTGGGAAACTCGTAAACACTTGTACTCGAGTGCACGTAGCATGCAGCGCACATTTGAAAGTTAATGTGCTTATTGTTTGCGGGCGTTAAGAGTCACCGATGAACTCTGGAGATATCTATTGCGTCTAAGTGATCGGGGCTATCTACTTTGTTCGGTAGTGTATGCAAGGTGACTGACCAGTCTTCTCACTGTATTTTTTAAATGGTTCACTGAAGTATTAAAAACATTCTGTTATCCTGAAGAGGTTAAAACTTTATTTAGGGATTTTTTTATACGATTATATATATATTTATTTTAAAGATATTTTTATATTCCTTGAAAGGCAAAATCATATTAACGTCATCATATTAACAAAAGAAATTTTTTGTCAGATTCGATAACTTACAATTTAATTTAATATGTTACCGAGACATGCGAATGGTAGAATTTCTGTACTTTCCATAAAAGCACTTGAATTGCTACAGTACAAGAAAAATTATTTCCCACACCCGTAAAATATTCGGCGGCATACCTGATATAATAAATTTTACGTTCACAATACTCAGATCAGGTGGTTTTCTTCTCGCAGCAATTCATTTAGACTCCATAGCAGCTATTAATCACCCCTGCAGAATCTTCGCAAGAGATACTTCTCTACGGATCCGTATATCGCATAAATTTCACATTGGTATAAATTCCGACTGTCGAACGAGAAACCCCTTTTTAATCCTTTTTCGCCCGATAGAATGGAGAACAAATCGCACAGCGACAGTAACGTCAAACGTACGAGAATGTAGTGAAATTAATCCGCGCTTTTCATCCTTTTTCTCCGAAAAACCGTCGGTGGATTCATACCGAATACGGTTGGTCCACTCAGCGGAATTCATTAAGGGACTTAAATCGACACTTTTATCGTCAGCCTCGATAAAGGCAAACGTTGAGGCGGTTACTGGGTACTATTACATCAACGAAGATTTCGCAATTAAATTTGCCGACAGCCGTTGTCGCGCTGGGCTCGCGGAAATGGTACTTCACATTTCACCCGTGGTAATTCGTGACTCGACGCAATTTTCCCAAAACTCTAGCTTTCCATCTTACTCGATGGTTTTTTTATTTCTTTTCTCCGCTCCGTATAACGACCTCTAGCGAGTCAGCTTACGAGCTCATTTTTTTTTTATTCCCCTCGTCGACGAAACTATGCCGAAACTACGGTAAAGCTTTTTTCATCTAGAAGTCGACAACTCCGACGG
This sequence comes from Buathra laborator, assembly GCA_934046635.1. NCBI lineage: Eukaryota > Metazoa > Arthropoda > Insecta > Hymenoptera > Ichneumonidae > Buathra > Buathra laborator. The sequence goes on from OW203892.1 coordinate 20,305,947, forward strand.
GCCAACAAGTGGTTAATACGTTATTCGAATGAACGGTTCTCCTGGGAAACGTATGTAGTGCCTGAGCGGCAACGCTGCGACTAGCCGAGGAGGTTGAGTTATTTCGGGATATGTAGACCGAAAAAATATCGCCCTAAGTCTCCAACGCGTTTTTATACCGATTTGCAGTCTCACGAAGACCCAAGCAAAAAAAAAGTGATGTTATACGTCGATTACTCTACTTTACAATCGGGAAATGCCGGAAACTCGTTTAAAATGCACAAAAAATGCAAACGAAGATCTGCATATCGCGGAACTCGATTTTAATTATTCCTGGAAACACCCAACGCCCACATTCATTTGCAGTAAAAAAAAATTGTAGTGCGAACGGAGTAATTTTTTTGGAGATCGAAATTTAATACACTTTAAGCTGCGCTTCGGCCTCTATGAGGTTACGTTTCATTACATAGCGGTCATTTTTCTACGAACACGTTAGCGTTTTGTTTTCCTGGGTTTGAGAAAGGCCCGCAAAGAATTGTTTTTCATCGCCAAGATTCTTTCGTAGAATCAATGTTGATTGTCAATTACGGCTGTAAGTGGCTTAGAACCTAACGCGTGAAACAAGGATACGGCAAGCCCAGGAGTTGCGCGTAATTCACGATTCTGTAGCTTAATCAAGGTCGGTTCCGGATCCGGGGATACCTTTTGGTCGAAGTCTCTGCCCTACCGTCGCTATGGTCCGCTTTGATATATTTTCCTGCATAGTTCGTGTCGCGACCACGCGAGCTTTCCGCGTTTCATCGAAAATTGACTTCCGACAAAATTGGGGATTCCCGGATACCTCGCAAATCACGCTTTGGTCAAACCGTATGGCAACGTTGGCCATTAACCACCAACCGCGATCGCGAACAAACGACGCATGGTCACCCTGCTGTTCCAGTCCTCAATTTCCAGGGTATCGGGGCCTCGTCCAATTTCCCTTTAGAAATTGGATCGGTATACCCAGCGACTGATAGCCGGGTAGCCCGGTGTCCAAACGTTTCGATTAATGATCCTTCGGCGTTGGGAACATAAACTTTCAGCGTCAAAATCAGCAGAATCAATTAATAGTAGCAACGGTTTCAGGGTTCTTTGATACTGTTCACTCAATCCTTTCGGTATAGAAATCGCACAAACTTGTATCGTATAAAAACAAATGATCTGTTACTCGCACTTTGCCAGATCATGGTAATAGCCGAAAGATATATGATGTTGGGAAACTTCGAATGGAATGACTGGTAAAACGTGCTGTAAACGGTAAAAGCACTTTCTCATACTTAAAAAATTCGAAAAAAAAAAAAAAAAAAATCGGAACCTCTGATAGTAAATCTCTTGAATTTCTTCGCGAATAAAGCAATTGAAAAAAGTATTACATTTGGTTATTTATCCTCACTTTTAAATCTAACGCAGCATCGTGTTCGAAAGATCGTAGAGTTTTTTCCTCTTTAAATTACATTTTTCTTGAGTTGATGGTAAATGTGATATTTGTTTTGAAAGACCATAATTTGTAGATCAAACGTTTAATTTGATTTAATATCGTGGAAAGATAATATATTGACATTAACAAGTGACAAACTGATTAATGCCAAAAGAGCACTGACCCGTTGATTTTTTTATTATTAGTCTATGCTAATACGCACAGCACAACATTTTTGAGAGCTGTCATGAGATTAAATAGGACGGCAATCAATTGCTATGAAAATAGTAGAAAAGAGACTCATTATTCTTAATCAATTGTGTTGATTCCACGGTTCGTTGGTTTTTCAAGCGTTTCGAGTGGTTTAACTACCACTTTTTTGCGCTTTACATTATTTTCACCGTGGTTGCCGCGATCGATCGGAGGCGTTGATCACGCATGAGAGAGAATCGCCGTTCTATTCGAGAGATGTGAACGAGCCACTTGAACTCAGGGTCATTCCTGTCTATGCTACGCGGAACGAATGCAGAGTACCTACGCGTATACGCCGGTGATTACACACGCGCTATCTCGACGCCACCAATTACGAGATGTCGATAGGTCTAGCGAACTGAAATTAATCACGAGTACACAGATCGGTTACTGAATTGACACTCCACATATGCTTTGTTACGCCGATCGAATGTACAATGTGTAACCCTTTTGCACGACATTTCCTCGACGTTTTTTTCCTTAAACTAGAATACGACATGTAGTTTTACAGACTAATTTTCATAATTGCTCCACTTTGCCTAAATTTCATATATATATATTTTTTTTTATATAGAAATGAATTTTGCAAGATGTATGCAAATTATTTGAACAAAACTCGGATTTGATAAACTCGAGAAAAGGTTTATATAGATTTACACATTTGTATGAAAAATAAAATTATCACGTGCACAATAGCATAGTTTTGTACCCTTTTGGTCTCAAAACATCGAGATGATAATAATAAACAATAAAAAAAATGATCAATTAAGAAAATTTACTAATTATAAAAAAATTGTATAATAATAATATTTTTTTATTTCTGAACGATATATGCGTTGTTTACTTGTTGAAAACAAGCTTAACTACTATCAATTAAAATGAGAAAAAAAAACAATGAAAATATTTCAATTGAAGTTCAATGTAGTGTAGTGTAGTTTAATAATTTAGCCTTCGGGTTTCGTTTTAATTACATAGTACAGAAATAAGTAAGTAATCAACCGTATTGCACTGCAGAATATAGTTCAATGGAAATTCTGAATAGATGTCAATCCATTTGTGAAATTCGCGTTGAAACTACAGTGCATATAAAACAGCTTTCATGCACCAGTTAACTTTGCCTGATATTCAAAATCAATAAAATATTCCAATATTGCGCGAACATCTTAGATAAAAAAAGAAACAAACAAATAAAAAGTAAAACTTTGAATCAGTCTTTCAAACAAATTTGTGTGCTTTGAGTTATAGACTGCAGGTATGTATTCTGCAGTCGAGAGATGAACGAGAAATCGTGACGTAGATACGATTCGTCTCTTCAATCAGCTTTGCGCCGCCTGTCGGGTTACCCTATCAACGGAACTGCCCGAGAAGCCGCGACAGAGAATGAATGGGTTTTTTTCTTACGCACATCAAGCTGTCTATCAACCACACATATCCGACGCCAATAGATTTTTATCGACGTACTTTGATTTCCGCGCGCTTCGAAATCTCGTTACCTCGTGTTCACCGTAACCCGATTTTCTGTTGCAAATGTCGTCACCGCCGCTAAGAATTAAAATTGTTTACTACCGTTGAAGACCGGTGTCGAGAGGAGAGTTGGAACTATCGATATTCTTTATGCGGAATACCAAGTTGTATTGCCGAAAAAGTTTAAAATGTCTCTTCTTATCAATCATTTTTTTTACCATGTATACCCTGATGAGCCTTATATATCCGTAAATACCATTTTAAATGTTAGGTAAAAGCACATATTTGTCGCGCACACAGCTTTATATACCATTAACGCGTGTCACACTACATTCCAAACACTTCGATTTTCAATCCCCAAATTGTACGGTCCGATTAACGAAAAAAAAAAAGTTCTTATAGAAGGAAATTAATAGCAAAAAGGTGAATTGCCTTTGCCAAAAATGTATAACTGATCAAATGATTCGCGAATTTTCGGCCCGAAATCCGTGACAATACACTGTTTACGTTCCGGTGGTCTCGGTTAGACTGTCGTGTTTGCTTCTCGCGTGGCGCACGAACTGTTGGGACGAAGGTGGTCGGGTCGACTGCCGTTGCGCTGCAGCTCCGTTTCGTTGGTGGTTGTGCTCGGTGGGATATACCTCGCAGTCCAGCATGCTGGCTTTAGCTCGGCACATGTCGGTTGACTCTCTTGTGCCCGCCGCACCGAACAGGCTTGCCGGGCCTCGAGCTCGTCTGACTACCTACGGGAACGATCTCCTTACGGTTTCAGTACCTGCTGTACTTCAACCTCATCGAGCGTTCACTCTCGTTTTTGCATTGCTTTCAAATGCGAGTCGTTTCGCCTAATCCGACTTCAAATGCATTTATCGCCTTTCAAGAGCCACTTACACTCGAAGCTTATAGTATGTTTATTTATAGAAGTTTAAAGAGTCCCACAGCCATTGCGCGATTGCCTTTCATATGCATGTCGTGAGGTCCCGATGAGAAAGGCCTATAAGGTTCTGAGAAGCATTGCAGATACGCCATTACGATTTGGATCACTTGATACGGCAACAGGTCACAGCGACAAAAAAAACAAAAGATGAACCATTCATTATTGACTTCAAAGATTAGTCCTTCAAAACTGCTGCATACATACAACAAAAGTGGCAACAGAAGTTTTTTAAATTCACATCTACATGAACTCCGAGTCCTTTTACAATGGTACAAGAACTTCTTTCGATAAAAAAAAGTTTTTCCACTTCCTGAATTTTAAAGATATATCTAAAAAATGGTTCATCGTAACGCTCAAAGCTCTCATAAAAGGATATGTGATCCCACTTTATCGGGATGTTTTCTTTATAATTTTGTTGCATGTCATGTCAATCTGTTACATCGCGTTACCAAAGGCCAAAAGGCTGTCTATGGGTCATCCACACAGCTTCTACATCCTTTTGCCTTCGATAAAATGATGTCCGGAAACGAAGATTTCCATCACATTTTGCAAAAAACTGTTCACACTAAAACAAAAGAAACCTTTTCCATTTATTTCCTTTTCAAGAAGAAAAAAGGAGGGAGGAACATTTCCTAAAGAAAGGTTCGTGATCGTCTTCTCACGAACAGAATAAAGCCTCTCGAAAGGAAGGGTTAAGACGCGTTGGGAACGCCAGTGATTGGCACCCTTTTATCCCTTTTAGTTCGACACATCCCCACATACCGCAGAATGTCCGTCAGGTCAATTACTGGACGTCGTGAACGCGACAACTGTTGTTACTGTTTGGTGTTACCGCACGGCTCCATCTGCCATCTCTTGCAAATGGATATATAGTGCCAATTTGATGTTCGCTTCGTACTCTACGTGATTCTGGATAGTAGCTACATTGTTACATACATATAGATATGGAAACAGATCGATGGCATAACATCGAAAGGGCGTATTGGCTCTGTGAAAGCTTGGATGGTACTTCTTTGTGGGGTTCGATCGGCGGTGTATACATACATGCAGAATCCGTACGAGACCTTCGAAAATGTTTATCGATGTGCGGGAAAGCATGAAATGGATATAGACGTGACCAGCTGGCGGCATACGGCGAAATCACACAGCAGTAGCAATATCGCAGGAGCGCGGGACATCAGTACATGTCAGCAAATAATCTATAGTCAACAGCGGGATTTCGCTTCGATTACAATTAGAATATCACCGAGCGCCGTCTGGGCATATAGCAGTTCCCAATATAACCATTTGCAAAACACGCGACCACACCAGCGGCGTTATTTCTTTTGTCGAAACTTTGTATGAAAATCTCATATATCTTCTATGACTCTTACCAGTGGAAAAATACGCGCGGAAAGGATTGGACAGCTGAGAAACGAGCAATTTGTGATGAAATGAAAATCCAATAACTCTGTTAGCATTCAATCGCCTCGAAGCGAATAATTGGTTTTGTGTAGTCGGGTTGATATCTCGGGCTCTCTTCGAGGCGTGGAATTCACGGCTAACTGTAAGGTATCTCATAGAAAGTTGAATGCCGCATTTGAACTGCGGAGATGATATCTATTAACAGCTAAATGTACTGAATTATTAGCTGATGTTCGAAATATAATGTAACATCTATCTTGATAAAAAGAAATCAAGCAGAATCACACAATGGCGTTAGTTAATTTTTGTTAATGATGATACTTTCGCTGTTTCAAAAATTTGACCAAGAACTCTGAACTTCAACCCTTGTTTTTACGTTAAAGATTACAGGAATCGAATTTAACAACATTTTTGTCACACATTCATTGTTTCATTTGCTTGTTTTCTACTTACAAATTAAATTAATGAAAACTTAACTTTCGACTGAATTCACTTCTCTCTCTTTCTTAACTCTTTTATTGGATGGCAATTCAATCAGCAAATTACGGGGTACCTTTTGATTTCGATGTCATGCAGTGTATCCATAAATACCTTTCGAAATAATCCCGACTGGCTGTGCAGTTATTATCAATCGTTTAGTGATTGGTCTTCGATGCAGTGAATCCTATCCGATCGAATAAGAAACGACTATGCCAATAACTGTTTTTCACGTCTGCTTAAGTGGCCAATGACATTAACTCAATTGGAACCGCTGTAGATAGTTTTATTAGGTCAATGGGCAAATTCCTAATGGATTCAGATCACGAACTAAGCTTGGGACTACCCTGCAATCGTCGCCTCCATCCGCTTACTCGAGCCCCATCCGTTCTCCCGAGAATTCTCGCGAATTTCGCTGCCCTGCGCCGGATGATTGCCGCAGGCGGTTGTAACTACTCAAATACACTTCAAAGCTCAACGAGTACTCGAGCTTTGGCAATATTCTGCCAGATGACGATTCAGCTGCTACGTTATTTGTTTAGTTCAGAGCTTAGATCGATGAAAGATACTTCTGATTAGTCCGATTGCTTGTAGCTGATTATCGAAGGCTCAGACTGCTTTGCAATAAGGCAGTGTTTGGTGTATGTAATCCAATATGGTATTCGTGGAAACCCGTTCATTAAGCGGATCGATGTTCAGTTTCGACATACCGGGAAATGATGGACGTTGAATTTAGCACGATATCGAACACAGAACAGGAAACCATTGTGGTACACCGCCACGTGATGCTTATAACGAGAACCTGTCAATCTGCATGCGCTTTATTGATTACACGCTTACACCCATTGCTCATGTGTTATTGTGAGCTTTTTTGTTTCAATGCATAAACATTGTACATACATATTGGTTACGTTTGGCACAGCAGCGTCGAGTTTTCCTCCAATATTACATTGAATAAACGCTCGTCAGCTATATCGGTTTTAATAGGTGTAATGCGCAACGGTCAAAATAGAGTGTAACGGTACGAAGTGCTATATATGGTTTTAAAAAGATGATAACGCCGGAGTTGTGTTATCATTCAACTTGACGAAAAATGAACGTTGTCGCTTTTCATTATCGGTATCTTTCCTATATAATTGGTAGGGAAAACTATAGGATTGTGAAAATCGCCAAGTGCCATAGATAAATAGAATGTGAAGTTTTGTTTGCTGGAAAAAAACGAGCAAAAGTTGAAGGACAGTTAAAATATAAATTATATTGATGATTAGTGTACGTGGCGACTTTGTTGTTCAAAGTTACACTCGAGTTTAAAACGGAAATTTGCGGCACCGCAACTCCATTAGGAAAGTTTCCGAAAGTTGATGTACACGACACAAGCGGGAGTGTCGCTCTCGTTAAATCAAGGAACCGCGATTGTTCGCGACCCGCGATTAATTTGGCCAGAGGGTAGAGAGTTTGCGTCAATACATCGAATCACGAACTTATATCGTTGCCTTGTACCCTCTGTAGCGTTATATAAATATACATTCTGTACTTATTCACATGTCTCTGGTGGTTCATTGGAAAACTGTCGTCGGTTTAATTAATTTCGCCATTCGGGTTGTCAAAGGAATTTGAATAATGTAGGAAATTCCTCACCAACTTCATTCCCGATAATGACATTGGCCTTTGCGATCGTTAGGATAACGGATAACAGGGTGCTGCACCGAAAAAAGCTCGAGATCGTTGAAATAGAAAATACAGCGGGAATGTAAATTTATTCGTGGAAGCAGAGATCAAAGAGACGTCCGAAAAAGTCGGAATGGAGCGATTACGACGGTTCCGTACAGATTTCGCTGTTTCAACTATTTTTTGCGACAGCTGCAGTTTGCACGAAAAATAAAAAGATGAAAGGATTTAAAGAGTAGAATTTTTAATATTGCAAACTCGCGGCAACAAAAAAAAAATGCCTACGGGAGCTAACATTTTTTTATAATCAAACTGAAGGACCCTTTTTTTTATCTGTTTTTACCGTCCAGGATTACAAAGAACGGCTTTGCTCCTTGAGTAAAGATTATTGGAGCTTTAAAAAAAAATTCTGCAATCTATCGAGTTACAATACTATAATTCGATTAAAAAGCTTGCCTCGGGTTTTATGTGTTTACACTTCTTCTGATTTTTTTAATTGAAAGATATAATTAAAGAAATAATTCGATGATTCGATGATTCGATGATTCAGAATGTCCCATTATTGTCCATTTCGTAGACAAATGTTATTTTGCAAGTTTTCGAGCACATGAAGGAAGTACGGTAACAAATGTATTTCCCGGATCCCTCTCCGGGGAATCACACCGGAGTTCCGGCTGAGCGATTGCTTACGATTTATCGCTGTCACTCTTTTTTTTTCATGCGCGGACGTTATTGCCTTGACTTTTGGTGACTATTAGACTCATTTTTATGCTCGTTTTCGTCTCGATTCTTTTGTATTTTCAAAATGTCACAGAACACGACATAAAAATTATGTATATCTCGTGATTTACACGACTATAACAGCCACATGAAATATTTGCCGCAAAGAGGTAATTTGTTTTTTTTTTTTTTTCAAATATGTTTAAACGACTCGGGGAATGAGAGGGGAGCAGGAATTATTAATATCAGTAGGAGTGGTAGCAGAAGCCAAGGGTAACATTGCCGAGAGCGGACATCTCCCAGAAGGTTAATGGAAATTAAGTTGATATTGATGACACGCCGAAAAGATCTGTCCGAATGTACAACTCGTCCGGAGCTTCCGACCCTCTCACTGCGATCGAGCGAGATTAACATCACACACTAAACAAAACGCGATCGCGTCACACTTTTCGCCTATCTCCCAATAAATCTACACAGAAGGGGATTTCCCGTCTTTGCCCTCTTTGTCTTGATAATCGCTCGCGGAGGCTCGTTTTGTCGAGGGTACCGTGTGATTTTGTAACTCAGGGACGCGGTCGGGAAGGACAATATCAGCAATCTTAACGACGGGAATCGTTAAACGGGCTACGCGTAGCTGTAGAACACGACCTTCTGTCAAATTCTATAACTTAAATAACGCAGTAAGCAATGATAAAATTAATTTCGGTGACAAATGGCCCGTTTTGATTCAACAGCTTAGTTTCCAAGGGACGAAGTGGAAGTAAAACCATTGCATTTAACGATTGCCATTGGCTTAAACAGGTTTTTTGAATTGATTTAACACATTGAACGTTGCAGAAAAATAAAATTTTGAAAAACGACGCAAAGTATACTTTGGATAACCAATGAATGATATCCGGTTCCGAGTAGCTCCGATCTTATCGTGACAAATCGTTGCACGAAATTACATAATGTATTACGATTTGAATATAACCAATTTTCGAAGTATCTCCTTTAAGAAAAAGAACGATTTATAATATTGCAACAGGCCTTTGTTACATTCTTGTTGCCCGGCGTAGTTTTTGAAATTGTGTTTTACTCTCAAACAAATGCGTCACGCGGGTCTCAATATTTATATCCAAATTCTCACAATTGATCGTGGGAAAGACATGTACATCATATTTACAACTTTCATCAACTGAAGCCGTAAATTTGAAAATGTATTCTGTCACCTCACCATCGCTGCACTAAAATAGTTCGCACGAAGTTTGTTAAAGTTTTATTCCGGTCACAGCACTGGTGCCGTACTTTCTCAACTCATCCAACAATAAATGCTCTTTTTAATTACGACATTTATAACGCAGTGATTGAATCGGCGCGAATAAGTTTAGCAAATTCTTGAGATTTTCTATACGCTTAATATATATATTAAGCTATACCCTCTTCTTGGGATATTACGGACTTTTTAAGAGTTGAACAAACTCGATAGATAAATGTTCGGCGATTTAACGTGTTGAGAGGGGTCCATACAATGTACACTTTGCTTTGAATAAATTGACAAGTTTACTGAAACATGAATCTTCTATTACTTCCGTCGATCCGCTGTTTCATAGAGGTGTAACAGGAGCTGCGACTGACATCAAATAGGACGCTGCCACTAAATAACCATTTGCTGAGACAATGCGTGTCAGGGTAGTATCATAATGTTCGTTCAAGTGCAGGTTCCCCAGCTGCCGTTGGTTGGTTTCTATCTAATTCGTTGAATTTATGTAACGACTACTGCGTGAACTCCGCAGAAATGGAGGAAATACACAAGCTGTGCTCGAGCAGAGGTAGAAGAGTCGCTCGGGTAATCGCTTTCTTCAAGATATACGAGTTTCAGACGCCCAGGACTCTCCTTCCTGGCGTCGGCCACGAGGCCGCTTTGCTTCTGCCGCTTGCGGATCAGATAACCGTTCGAGCAGAAGAACCCCCACGCAAACTACGGATAAACTAGTCCGACTACACCTTCCTACCCCATTCGCTGCTCGAGTAGTCCCAGCGGGTAGCGCAAAACTATTTCTCACCATGCCGCGTTTCAAGTTTAGAACGTATCTTCTAAAAATAGTGTATTTTTAATCGTCCGAAAGATCGCGACTGTAGCTACGCAACTGCTTGGCTCGTCCATGACGAGGAATATTTCCAAGAGAAAATGAAATAGATTATTTATATTGCATCATTGATGTAATCAGGAGGGTTTCCAACTGATAGTTAGAAGATATGTCTGTCTGTCTGGTCTGTGTTTCCTAACTCCCACGGGTGATAGCAGACTATCAGGCATAAGTACCCAAATTCCACAAGTTTTAATTAATTGTCAACAACATGAAAGTTTTAGTTCCGTTATCACGAAGTTAAACAGTTACGCCGTGAGGTTAATTTGATTTTGGATTCTAATAAAAGGGTCTCATTGAGTGATTACCATTACACGCTTGACAAACGATATGCAATTAGCCGCGTTTGCAAGTTATTCAAGTCGGGTTTGACTGTCGGATCGACGCCAGACCCCTTTGCCAATGTCTTAATGTCGACATTATGGTGGCCAACGGTACTGGAATAACGTTATCATGTCAACGGGATGTTAACACCAATCCATTATCGAAAGCGTACACCGCGTCAATACTGGACGCACACCCTTTGGCTTTGCTGCTGATTTGTTGCCGAGATAGGTACATAGGATTCAAATCAATCCGATAATCAGTCTTGGGATCAATCTGATTAATTATGCAGCCTGCTTGATCCGTTGATTGGCTTTTCGGCATCCGCTACCATCCAAAATGCGCAACAAATATCGTTGAAATATGTATAATTGCATTGTTTAGACATTCAATGTCACAAAATCGAAAAGAGAAAAAGAATCCACCGTTCGATAATCTCTGTACAGTGAAATTATGAAAAATTGAAATATAATGGGTAATTAAAAGTCAATAACAATTGATTCGTTGAAAACTCATATTGACCCTTTAATAATGCATCATTGCTGTTCCTAGTGTTCACTGTGTGAAACAGAGTGTGAAATGCATTCACCCAATCGATTCGTTAGAAAACAATAATATCGACCATCCCTTTGTCCCTTTGATACGATTAAGCTTTACGAAATCGAACCAAAAGGAGAGAAACTATCGTTGTTCAAGGTCTGCATGGTGAATTCGTGACAAACTTACATACTATAACGATAGTATCAGTAGTAGTAGTTTCATTGGTGGCATTTAATGAACGCATTAAATGGCACCAATGATTGAAATGAAATATAAAACGGACGGGCGAGAAATGTCGAAGTAATAGGAGCACATGACGCTGTGTGAATTGCTATTACAATCATAGTACTATGACGTAAATTAATGTTGAAGTCTTAAACAAATATGAAGTGGATTTGGAATTTCTCAACAAGTTTCACCTTAATTTCGAATTTTTAAACAAATATGACGTCATTTTTTTCGAAATAATTTCACGTGCATGTTCTTTTTTTTTCGCAAAATTTAAAGGATGTTTTGAATTTTCCTGAATATTAAAAGTGTATTTGATCATTTTTTGAAAATTAATAACACTAATATTATTGATGCTATTTCAATCGAATGACTCTATTGTAATGCTGTACGCGTTTTGGATCAGACTTGGCGATCATTATGAAGCGATCGTTAGACAAAATACATTCACCGGTTCAAAGTTACATTTCGGTGCTCGCCATCCAGCGTTGTGCTGATTGTGGCCCATCCGATTAGCATCGGGAACCCCACCTGGTTCGCAGGTATCGACTTTGCACCGTTCAAGTTGACTTTATCCCCGTTAATTATGCCCCGAAAAAGGAAATTTGGTTATCGCTAACGAACCAGGCGCGCGGTGGTTACCCTCATCACCATTTTCCCGGTACACAAAAAAAATGTCCACTCAGCACTCGACCCCGTCCGGATTTATTACAATCGAGTGAAAAATGGAAATTTAACCGGCAAATTTTTCGTTATATATTCATCGCGCCAATCCTTGAAAATTGATTAATCTGATAGCTAAGGAAAAATCTCGAATCGAGGATAATACAAATTTAGCATTGTGTCTGATAACCGATCTTTGTCTCATAATTTTCAAAATAGTAGTAAAAAAAAAAAATTATGTTTTTTTTTGGTGTTTTACGAATTGTCTATCCGTCTCACCAATTTTACTAGCAGAAATATGATCAATACGACAATCAGTTTGAAAGATCTTGGGTCGCCGGGTTTGTTGTTCCAAGCCAAAGATACTCTGAGTTAATTTATACAACGGACGAAAATAGATTTCGGGAATATCAGCCTCTGATTCTGTAGATAGTCAAACTCGCGGGACGTTCCAAACGAGATTATGTCGTTTGAATTTTGGTTGTCCGTTTATCGACTGTTGGAAAACCTTATTCCTGTAGTATGGCTATCGAAATGGCAATACTGATCTTATCCGTGGCTGGAAAGTGGAATCTCTACGTTATCTTCCACTCAGCGGATGAAAGCAGCAGAATAGAGATCCCAATATTACTAGTAGTCAGTTAATAGATTGTATTATCTTTGCGCACCGTAGGTCATTGACTTTAAGGCCGAAATCTTGCATTCCGAGGCTTGAGATGGCGTTGTAAGGTATTCCAGAACATAACTAATCATTTCGTTACATTTGTCTCCCACACTTACCGCACATCATAAAACCCCAACGATATTTCATATTTTATGAAATATACAATTCCCCCGCAAATCGAAAAATACATATCCCATAATTTCATATTTTCGTATTATAGAAAAACATGCATTGTTGCAGTATACGAACTTATAAAAATAATTGAATAAGGAGACAATAAGATTTCCGAAAAATAGATCTTTTATGAGAACGCTATCGCGGCGTTTGGTTGCGAATGCAGTCGCTTATTTGGTGCAACGAGCGAAAAACAAGAATTGCACAATGCCAGAACGCGGAATAAATCAAATAACACATAAATAAATCGAGTATAGGACAGACGGACAAATGTAAAGGGAGAGACGAGAAGAACAGAAACGTTTGAGTGAACAGCAGTATAGTAAATAGAACGTCGTTCGAGGCGTGTACGCGATAGTTGAGTTACGCACGTCGAGGGGTGTCGCGTCATAATCCCTCGTATACACGCACACACGTTAAAAATCTACGAGTGAAGGCGGACAAGCGTAGTCGGGATTGCCGGATGGTTCACCTCAAAAGAAGATCCCGAATGATACCAATTATGTCATCATCGCGGTACGGCGCCGTATTACCGCTACCCAACAGCTCTAGCTATACAGATTCACCCTCTATCGCCCCCGTCTACCCCCTCGTTCTGCTTTCTCTTCGCGCCACAGTTCCGTTATACGTTTTGTGTCGCCACGCAACACGACGAATTTTGCCCGCATGTCAAAACTCGTAGCCCCCCTCGTCATTACCTTTTTCTCACTCCTTTTCACGTTTCTACGATCATTCGTTACTTCCAACACAAAACAGTTCCAAATGTGTCCTCACTTACCATATATCCCCCATGTACCGATGATAAACACAATAAAACAAAATAAAAAATGACGTCATTATCTATGCGATGCCATAAAACCAAAACGTCGTATATGCGTCCTGTTTTCGTAACAATACGAAGAAAAAAAAATCCTAAACATTTTTTCCTCCGGATCAATGAAACTCCATGATATTTCGCTATTCGTTGATCGAGGAGCTATTTCAAGCTTCAAATTTTGGTTCATTCCAGGAAGCCAAAGATACTACAACCCGCCGAAGTATGAAAAGGAAAGACGTAACTTCGTTTCGCGGGAAGTCGACTTCGGAGATGATGCTGAAGAAGCGTATTGCCGCCACTCGACGTGGACGGAAATCCCGAGAATTCCCGAGTCGATGCAAAAGAGAAAAAGAAAAGTGAAAGGAGGGTAAGTGTACGGAGAGATAGAGTGTGGAAAAGAGCGAGTGAGTGAGTGTAAGTTCAGCGCCCACGCGCAGCTGGGGAACGGATAATCAAATAACCTGCACGCACCGTATAAATTATCAATCAGGGCGCGATTGTGCAACCCTGTCGGTAGGCCAAGCGTATTAGTTCTCTCTCTCTCGTGTCCCTCGTTCCCAACTGGCTAAGGGATGTTACATCGATGCGCAGCTACGTCCCACGTCACGGCAGACGGTAGGAGGGGAGAACATCGACTGACCCCAGTTATCTTCTCTCCTCGCCAAAATTTTGGCTCTCGAGACGCGTGCGTGGGCGTCAACGCGCGAATGTTCACGTATAGCTGAAATGTTCACGCATCGCCGCGACACGTGAGCAGAGTTGGGTACACAGAGTTCAGATATGCCGGCGCTATAATGTGCTTAACTGTAGGTGTATTGGAGACAGCACGGTGGCAATATAGGTATAAAATGTTTCCAAAGGCGCGGTTTGAAAAAGAAATCATAAACTGGCTTACGGACACGTGCGATGTTTCTTCTAACAGCATTCAACGTTATTGTGTTATCGATTGTCCGTAGAAAAATCAGATTAGACCGATCGAAAGAGATGTGTGAGTTTTTCGGTACATATTCACGAAGAACGAGATAAATTCGGTGGAGAAATTAATTTGGAGAGAAAATTTTTAATGGATTTTGAAAACGAAGTATTGATCGATCGATACTGTTGAATAGTATAGATATCGTTCAAATTTGAGGCGTCGGAGAAAATTCTATAATGTTTTCGGGAATAACATGCAAATTCTATTGAAGTTAAATTAATAACGACGAGTTCTCTTCGGATCTTCATGCTTCTCAGGATTGTGCAAAATTCGCTATAGTATCGGAGATTTGGGAAGGGTGCGTGTCGCGAGTACGAGTGACGCAGTGAGAAACCGTATGTAATCACGTAGGAGAACGCGGAACACGTAAAGCCAATTAACAATAGAGGCGACAACGGCTCCTTGAATTACCTTCGAGATCGCTTCTGTGGTGAAACGGAATTGTTCCCGTGGCATAGTTACCGTCTGAAGTGCTTAACAAGACTTTGTATTAAACATATCATATCGAATCTAAAATTATACCAATGCATTTGTTATTCGTGAAAAAAATTAATAAACTAAGGGAATCCCAATAAATCAAAATCGCAAGAAAAATCACGATAAATTGTTACCTGACTATAAAAATTGACAAAAATAGTAAAATATGTAGCTACTGCATAATACTATAGAGGCTAAAAAGGTGATAAACATTCGCAGCACGTACCACGAATAAGAGTGGAGAGTCGCAAAGCGAGTGCACCCGGTTAAAGGATATAATATGCACGTCGTCCAGCACGCGTCAGCCACGTTTAAAGGATCTCCCGCTGGGATTAAATGGTTTCCTATGGCCGCAGGCTGTGCGCAATTGTTCATTGAACCGACAAGTGACGATAGACTAGAAGCACGACGACCGGATCCTGCATCCCATCAATTCTCATATCGCGTTCTCACGTTACGTGCAGCTCGACGATCTATGACAATTTTCTTTCTTATATAACTCGCGTGGGAGTACCGTGCGGCGCTTTTGACAATTTTAATAATTTGAGGATACAATTCTCACGAATGCACCGCCATTTTTACTCTCTTCTTGATAATCATTTTTCTCGATATTGACAATAATCGTAATAATTCAATACTGAAAAAAAATGCTATTTAAACCCTTAATAATGATAATAATAATAATTTTCAATAATTTCCCAAGTTCACAGTTATAAAATTGCAGGAATAAAAAAAAATTACGATTTAATACCGTATCGTATAAAAATATAGAATGCAATTTTTTTGATCCAATTTAAATGAGAAAACAAACACGTTACTCGATAAATAAATAAGATGATAGTGGGAAGGGTTGTCCGGTTTGTTTGTTTATAGTATCTCATTCGTTCGGCGAGGGTGGAGAGAAGCGACCAGAGGCAAGAACGGAATATTAGTGCACTCGCGCATAGATACGCTATAACTATATACGCGTTTTACTGTGTGGATGGCCGTGGGCTCTTATTTAATAAGTTGTTATAAATTAAAGGGCTACCGCATATTAAAAACCACCCTCGGCATATTTATAGTGATTTCTCCTTCGCGGTATCGGTTATATGGGCTATGTAAATCATCCTTCCATCTCTTTTGCCCTCCTTTATCGTTCTTTCGTTCTTTCATCCTCACCGGATGCAACGCCTCAGCTTCTTCGCGATCCATCGTTGCTTATTCGTACATATATACATACGCAGTATAGTTATAACACACCGAGGGATATAGTTCCCGATCGCGTTCGCGAATTTCCTTTCACGTTGTATGCGCGCACAACAATTCATACGCCATCGAACCCGAGTTACCTTTGAGTGTTTCTTCGAGCTCACGTATGTACGCGAACATCGACGCCTACCACGAATTTATCTTCCCCAACGCGAACGACAAACGGTTTTAATTGCGGCTCGAGGCAAGCTGACCGATCGAAAGGATGTAACTAAAGATATCGAAGGATCTGTAACGAAAAATATATCGAGAGCACATACGAGAGTATCGATCCTCTCGGAACTGGAGGTCCTCTTTTCAATCGCATATCTATGGCATATCTATGGGGGTCTATGGCTGCATAGAGTATTAACAGTAATAAAAGTTTCATTGGTTTTCTTGGATATTTAAAACATTAAATAATATTAAGTATAACAAGAGTTCAAAAAATTATTTTTTAAAATTTTCATTTGATTACTTTTGTCATTAGAATGTTTTATATTGCATTGGGAATAAAACAACAATAATAATTTTTTTTATTGCTGATCATTGTGCTTTGGAATAACTTTTTTTTTAATTAACTTTGCGTCTCGTTGGCCTATAAGTTTCCCTCGTTCAACTAAAATTCTCCGGAGTCCCGGAAAATCGCCGCAGGAAACACGAGCAATTTGCTATGCCACGGGGAATAGTGAAGAAAGAATTGAACAAGTATCGGAAACCCCGGCGCTCGAGAACCTGCCGCGAAATTTTATTTGCTCGCAGGCTTGCAGCGAATTCTCTGGAGAACGTCCAATTCCTTTTCTATAGAAAACTTTATCATGTCTATTGCTCGTCGTGGCAACCGGCAGAACGATAGTTGTAACTTACGCGTAAAACAACATCAAAAAACACTACCGAATAGAATAGACCATCGTTCCTTTTCTACTGTACGCACAGCAATCAACAAAATCTATGGATTACCTTCAATACTATAAATAACTCAAATTAGTCTCAAAAACACGTTGCTTTCAATTTTTTTTTATTAAATTTTAACAATATACAAAGTTTCACTAATGTTTCTCAATTTACTAATTTTGAAAAATAAAAATCGCGACTTTCACTTGAAATAAGAATAAAATCTTCGTGTTTCTCATTATTTTGTTTTTTCAACGATAAATCATACAAATTATATTATACGCGTAGACTCGGATGTGTTTTGAAACGAGTTAACGGAAGCCAAAGGTGTTTGTTCAGCGAATAATTCCGCAGCCCAGACATACAGTTAAGTCTGTGCCGCAGACGCCCTGCCTTTGGGGATCAAACACTGTTAGTCTCGGTTGTGCCATCAGCGAAGACGCAAGAGGAAGAGAATCAGAATTGAGCAGAAAGCAGCAAGTAGCAAGAGCCAAAAGCAGTACCGGAACTCTCTCTCTCTCTCTCTCGTACTCTGTCGACTCGAGAGAAATATAGTCGGAATACTGGTTCCTGACGCCGGCATCAGAGACTCTCCTCGCTAAGTTTGTTTCCTTCCAACCCCCACACGTACAAGCGACCCTCGAACTCTTGGCCCTTCTGGCTTGTTTCTCGAAGCTCCCGGGGCTCGATATACCTACGGTATATACTTGGTATACAGCCCCTTGCGTTCGCTACTGTGTATTTCCAGTTTGCAGGATTTCCTGCAGAGATCCCAACGTGCCCTTTGCAACTCGATTAAGCTCGCGGCAGTAGTGTAACGACATAGAGAACTTCCCTGGATGTGCACGAGAGAGAATTAAGGGTGCGAGAGAAATTGATAGATCGAAAAGAATACGGATAACGAGCGATGCTTTTCGGAATATAAATCGGACAAATCGAATCTCTCGGGAAAAACAGGAGAGCTATAATTGACGGCAAAGTCTTGTTAAGGGAGTCCGGACGACATTTAACCCAATAAATGAAAATTAAACACTGGATAACTATTTATCTAAAGTTTTTTTTGTCAATCTTGTAATTTCTATATTTAAAAATTCAACAGTCGTTCGAGAAAAATCTTTCTTGATGAATTTTTTTCGATTAATTTTATCGTCCGAGATGGAAATTCACTAAGCGAGGTAAACGAGAAAAAGATAAAGTGCGTTGGTAAGAGAGTCAGAATGAATGAAAAAACGAAGATGGAAAGTTGAACTCTTCGAGGACCTTAAAGCACGCCGCCGGCCATAAGTCATTTCTGGTCGCGCGTTGCCTCGAGGCGCGAAGATAAAAAAATAATCGAAGATAAACGCGAGAGAGGAAAATAAGAGAGAATGAGCGAACGCGAGAGAAAGATAAAGGGAGAGTAAGGGAGACTGAGAGCGGATAGAAGGAGTGAGAAGTGTCCCCGAAAATCATGAAACCCACGCGGACACGTCGGAGTTAATATATTTTATCCACTCTTCTCTCTTATATTTTTTTTTGCTTTTTTTTTCCTCACTGTTTCTCTCATTCTATCGGTGCCCGCGGTGCAGCGCTCGGTATCATCCTTTTGCCTTGCGGAGCTTCGGCTTTTATACCACCGCGTACGGTATTTATGTGTCGCCGCCTTGCCTAAGCGTTTGATATATGAACTATGAAGAAGAAATGCGCATCCACCGCACGCTCCGGAGAAGAGAACCACCAGTTCTGTATCTCTCTTCGGATAGTTCCTCTCCGCTCGTGTCTCCCTCTCGAACTTCTGCGTGTTCGCGTTCAAAACGACTCGATGAAATGATGTAAAATGAAAACAACTGAAATGCAAACGAAAGAATTATCATAGCCGAGTCTCGTAAAGCGGTACTCCAATTTTCAACGACATTAAAAAAAAAAAATTATTGTAATTACTCTTTTGATTTTACTTGACTATAGAAAAAAAATCTATTCCTGCGAGTTATTAGCGATAACTCGTTAAGAATCGTATTTTTGCAATATCTTTGAGAAGTACGTACTCCGCGACTGTACGTAGCCTCTTCCAGCTGCTCGCTCGCTTGTGAGCCTTGATTGGGTTAGCATTTAGCTCCGTGATTGCCGTTTGTGAGTCTTTGGCCATTTCGCTTCTCCCCGAGGAACGAGAGAGAGAGAGTAATAAATGGAGGAAGGGAAGGAAATGCTCTTTATTCTATTTTGCAGCCTCTTCTCTCGCGCGCGTTCTTCCAAAAGTACCAAAAGTACCAAATATTATTTCAACATACTCTGTTCCTGTTTTCACTCGAGAATACATGGTACAGAACCCGAGAAAAAATTTCAAAAAAATCTTGAATTAAAAAATAAAAAAATGTCAAGTCATTCAGAAACGTGTAACTTGTAGAATTTTTACTGTATCGATATTGCAATTTAACAGATATCTTTCTTATATCCTGGTATTTCGATTTCACGACAATAAAGTTTTTAAATATTGATTTTTGAAATAGTATTATAATTATATGATTAAACGAACTTACCTGTAAGTGAAGTTCTATCATAATTGTATGAAGCGCCTCTTCCGAAGAGATTATAAGTGTAGTACCTCCTTCGGTATACCGATGTCGCCACAAATATTCAAAGATCAATTGTTTTATATCCGGTCCCGCTCCTCGACCCGGTTCACCTGTTTCTCATTCATTGAAAGGATTGCCGTAACTTAAGGGGATCTAACTGAGTTAGACATTGGGTATATTTACCGGGTGGGACTAATCTCTTCGGAAGAGGCGCTTCATACAATTATGATAGAACTTCACTTACAGGTAAGTTCGTTTAATCATATAATTGTATTACGCGCCTCTTCCTCGAGATTATAAGTGTAGCTGTTTAAAGCTAGTTACGGCCGTTATACGAGAAAGCAGGAAAAAAAAAGAATTAATACATGATTGCAGAATACTCATTATATTGAAAATTGAAGAACTTATACAATAGTATCCGTGGATACCGAATTCTTTTCAACATTCTCGTCTAATATCGACAAAGCAAACGAGTTTTTATTGTTTATTAATTGCCTCTTGTAAAACCGTGCAAATGTCTGTGATTTTTGTGTCCACCCAGCTGTTTTAAGAATCGTATCGATATTCACCCCATTCCTACTTGCTGCCGAGGTAGCCGCATGGCGAGTACTATAGGCTCCGAATATTTCTGTATCGATACAGCTAAGTTTTAAAACAATTTTAATCCAACGACTGAGAGTCTGGGTGGATACACATTTGTGAGGCTTTTTAAATGACACAAAAAGATTGTTTCCCGTTCCTCGCAACTCTTTTGTCAATTCTAAATATCGTATTAATGACGAGGAAGGACATAACAACACGTCTTCCGAATAGAACGGTATAATAAGGGTCGGTTGTATCTTATTAACCCCCGAGGTTTTAATTCTACCGGCAATTTTTATTTCAATAACTCCACCACTTGTTCGAATATCTCTAATATCGATTAGCGCCAACGTTTGTGTACGATGGCCAGTTACCAACGCTAGTAAAGTAACTAATTTTAAGGAAAGCTTCTCTAAAGATAGCTCCTCATTCGGTCCCCACTTTCTTATTTCATCCAAAACATCTTGTGGATCCCATATCGACTCATATCTGGCCTTCGGTGGCCTCAACCTCGAAATTCCTTTGAAAAATCTTTTAAGTTGCGGATCCTCGCCAAGTTCTGGACCATAAACTAAGGCAATAGCCGACCGAATACAGTTCAGGGATCCGTACGACGCGCCATTCTTATATTCATTCGTTAAAAACGAGAAAATATTCGAAATCGAGCCATAAAACGGATCGATGTTACTTTTTTGACAGAATCCCCACCATTTCTTCAGTCCACTATCATATTGTTTCTTTGATGAATCGCTCAACGAAGACAGCATTATGTCTGCCGCTTCCTGCGGTACCGACTTGCGTTTAAATCCTTCTGTGACAAAATGCCCGCAACCAGGGTAATCGACTGCCACATAGGATGAACTCTCCTATCAATAGATCGCAATAAATTTTTATTGGGTCTAAAGAATAACGGTTTTGAGTCCAATAAGGACATGTATATTGGAAACCACGGCTGAGCCGGCCAATGTGGAACGATTAAAATCCCTCTCGACTTTTCAAATTTAATTTTTTGTAATACGCGAAGAATGAGACAAAAAGGAGGAAAACCGTAAAAAAAATAGCGATTCCATCGAATAGTGAAAGCATCGATCGCAAAAGAGCCGGGATCTTTTTTCCAAGAAACATATTTTTCGCACTTCGTATTAGACCTCGTTGCAAAAAGATCAACGTCCGGATGACCATATTCGCGTACTATTGTATCAAATGCTTCGTCAGATAACGAGAACTCCGTTTCCGGTTCGAGCCGTCGCGATTCAAAATCCGCCTCTACATTATCCTTAGAACATATATACGATGCGAAGATCCACAGATTTCGACTCTCGCACCAATCCCAAATGTCACGAGTAATTTGAGTTAACTTTGGAAACTGAATACCGCCCTTTTTATTAATATATGCGATAGCTGTAGTGTTATCTACTCTTAATAGAATGTCGCAGTTACGACGATCGCTTGCAAAACATTTGAGTCCCAATAACACTGCCATCAATTCTAATTGATTGATATGTAACGTTATTTCACTTCCCTTCCAATATGATGAACGCGTTTACCTTGGCAAAACGCGCCCCAACCCGAGAGTGATGCGTCGGTAAAAATTTCGATGTGCGGTTCAAAGCAAGTTATCGAATTGATCGCAGAATGTATATTAATATTCCACCAGTTCAGATCAACTTTCGATAGTCCGCACAAAGGCATACGAGCGTCGAAGTTATCATTATAGCGTTGAAGTGCTAAAAATCTTTCTCTTTCAAAACTTCTTATATGAACCCGACCATACTTCAGCGTAGCACAGCAGGAACTTAAAGATCCTATAAACGCCGCAAAATCCCGGATTGTACACTCGCGAGACTTCCGAATCTCCGCTAATTTACGTAATACTTTGTCTCGCTTCTCCGAAGGAAGTTCCACCGTCATATTCCGCGAATCATATATGAGGCCCAAGAATTTGCAACGAACCGACGGCGTAGTTTTACTTTTTTCGACATTAATTATAAAACCGAGGCGTTCTAATAAATTTTGAGTTTCTCGAACATTACTCTCACACGCCGAGTAAGAATCCCCGAGTAATAGCCAATCGTCAAGGTAAACAACGGATTGAAAACCTCGTTCTCTCAAGTATGCTGCAACGGGCTTCAAAAGTTTCGTAAACGTATAGGGAGCTGTATTTAACCCAAACGGTAGACAGCAAAATTCGTAAATTTTACCCATGAATACGAACCGCAAAAATTTTCTATCCGTCTCGGCTACGGAAACAAGATAATACGCATCTTTTAAGTCGAGCGTTGCCATAAAGCAGTCAGGAGTAATAACTCGACGAACCGTTTTTTCATCCTCCAACTTAAAATGTTCCGGTTTTATAAACTTATTAAGGCCTTTCAAATTTAAAATTAAGCGCTGCGATCCATCTGCCTTAGGGATCAAAAAAATTGTTGAAATAAATTGCTTATCGACCGATTTTGCTTGTTGAATAGCACCGATTGCTAATAAGCGTGTCAATTTTTCCGCTATTATTTCCTTATCTCGAGTTGACCACTGGGTCTCGCTGGGATGATAATTTTGAATAGGATCGAAAACGAAGGGGATTTTATAACCACCGATCCAGCTCAGCACTTTTGAATTATCTGTGATTTCCATCCACTGAGGAAGAAACTCGCGTAAACGACCGGCTGTACAACTTACAGTGTTTAATCGCGTCGCTTCGGGAAGGACGATTTCTGCGTTGGCCTCCGATTTATCTGAGGCTTTTGGACGCGAGTGGACGATCTCTGCCCGCTTGGCGTCGCATTGGTCTGGCGCTTGAAGTTGTACGACGGACGACGCGGCGGGCCTTTCGTGTTTTTTGAAAAACCACTAGCAATATAAGATTGCTGAGCTTTCGGCTTGAGGTTTTGGCTCGATGTGGCAAGAGTCTTCGCTGCTTTAACTCGTTCGTCCAAATTTCTCCCAAACAGCCATTCATCAGCGGACGTTGAATTGAGAGTTTCTCGAAGAGACGCATTTATATTCTTCAAAATCAGGCTCCTTCGAATCAAGGATTCCTCGTGTTGAAGATCAGCGAAAATTCTCAACAAACCGCTAAGGATGCTGAGCATTTGAAGCTTTTCTTCCGCTTCGAGTTTAAAAACCAACGACGTTAAGTTTAGTAAACCGCTCACACCAGCCGTTATTCTCTCTTGTTTTTCGGTGATCCGTGCGTCTCTCTTCACTGACGGTTCTAAAAGCGATGCTTTAACCTCCAAATTTAATTTGGGAGGATCTAAAAACACGCAGTTTTCCGGTGGAGGAAATTTTTTAATTAATTTTTTCCTCTCTTCGGAAGGAAGGCCTTTTTTTAGAATTTCTTCGACTCTCACAACTAAGTCTTTATGAACTGCGGGTGCCAAGACCCTTTCAGGCATAAGTCTGTCACCAATCGCCTGTAAGATTTCTGCAGTGAGTTGTTCTTCCGCGTTAACTGACTGTGTGTCACCAGAACCAACAGCAGTCTCTTTGTTTTTCTCAACGATAATAGCCGTCGATTGAGAATTCTTCGAAGAATCGATAGCTTCAACCCTTTCACCAGTCTCGTCTGCTTGGCCTGCCCCCGCCAGGGATTGTCCCAAGTTTAAAGATTCCGTCGAATCGGCGATATGAATATCTGCTTCATCGCTGTCGACTTCATGGACAGAATGAATAACTTCGTCGCGATCTTCATCTCGTGATTCGTCAATTCCATCTGAATGACGGTTACGACTTGGACTCGGTGACATACTGTGAACACTTCGTCGATACTTCGATAAATCGTTTCGCTGTGAACGTCGATGTTCTCGAGACTGTGAACAACGTGATTCGTCATTCGACGACCGTGATCTCCCTCTGCGATGCCTGCTGTGTTTTCCTAATAGAGGATACCCCAAACGAACGAATAAATAATTCGTGTCTTGGTGTTTTTTTTTTTTTTTTTATTTCGTGGATCGGTTGGACCGAAACACAATTGAGAAAAAAGAAAAACGTGATAGGCAGGGAATTCATCGAAAACCAGAGGAAACGAACGAATCCAGATCTCCAGATCGTCGTAAATACAGATGAAACCTCATCCGGGCGTAAACACACGACTTGCAAGACGTTGTTTCGCTAATTTGCATGACTTCGCAAACGGTTGGACCGTAATGCGAGTCGAAATTTTTTCGCAATCGGTTGGACCGAAAGCGACAAGGAATATTTCGTTCAGAAAAAAATTCCGCAAAATGTCCTCTTGACATATACTTACTTTTTTTACTCCGACTAGACTTCCTATGATGTTCCAATTCCTTTTCCAATCGTTTTATTCGATCTTCTAGACGACCTTCGTCCTGATTATCGGGGGAACGATCATTTCGACTTCGTTTCCCCATATTTAATTTTTCTGCTTTCCGTTTTTCGTGTGACGTCAACGGCACAAAGAAGAAGAATGAGAAACAGGTGAACCGGGTCGAGGAGCGGGACCGGATATAAAACAATTGATCTTTGAATATTTGTGGCGACATCGGTATACCGAAGGAGGTACTACACTTATAATCTCGAGGAAGAGGCGCGTAATACAATGATATATTCATAGGGTGTCTCGGAGCCATGTGCGGCGTTAAAGCGGTACGAAAATCTCTAAGATTAAAAAATAGATATAAACTATTCGAATTTTTCCGATTGTTCTAATCAATCCCAAATTTTTTAAAACTATAGCCGTTTATTACTATTTTTATTGCCACGTTAAAACGTCTGTTTCTGATTTTCACACGAGATACATCAAGATTTTTCTATCATACACAGTAGTTAAATTCTTGAATATGATTAGCCCGTGAAGTAGCGTGAAGGATTTCTCAAGGATCTCGCAATCAGCTATGCAAACGATCTTTATACTGTATACGGACACACGTAAGAGCTGTGTATACAGTTTATACCTGCGCTCGAAAAAAAAAAAATGACTTTGTGTGCGCGTTCTCCAGGGATACGAGAGTTTTTGCTCGTAAAAGCTTTCCGTGAAATATGCGCTCTAATAACGTAGCATCCAGCGGTGGTGGTTGCTGTTGTTGGTTTTGTTATTGCAACGTTGTTGATCCGAGGCGGACAAGCTGTGGGGAAACTCACCTGACTTTGTCAGGTAAATATCAGGTTACGATCATCATCGTCGTTGTCGTTGTGTTTGCGATTCCTTCGGCCAGATGAGACCGACGTGATCATGCGCTCGATGAAATACCAACCCGGTTATTATGAAGTACTAACGCGAATGTTAGTACCGCACTAATGGTAATTGCAGTTTACGCGATTCCCATACTTTATGCCTATGGCAACCGGAAGTCGTGTTCGCCAGAAAAGTGGATTTTATATTACGGCGTATGGACAGATCGTGTGTTTGCACAGCGTTCAACTTTTTGATACTAATCGTATAGTATGGTTTATCGCGGGATGTACGTCAGTTTTAAGTCGGAAAAGATAAAAAAGAAAAAACCGTTGGCTAATTAAAATAAGAGACTCAGAAATAAACTTGTTAATTACTGGTTTACATAGTCAAATTATTATTTCTTTCGAAGACTTTAGTGGCGGAAAAAAGATTTATTTTCCGGATAGAATTTAGCAGGAAGACTTCGTAACTTTGCAATATGGGGAATGATATGTAACAGTTGGGCGGGTTGCGAGTCGGAAAAAAAAGGTTTTCATGAGACGATATAGAAAAGTGACGACATTTTATACCAATAAAAATAAAGCAAATACAATTGCTATACAATAATTACAAAATTATTTATGAAGTAAACTTGTAAGGAATTCGGTCGTTTTTTTTTTTCTTTTTCTCGAAGTTCCGATGTTAAAAGTATCGAGTCACGCAATCGCAAGGATTTTAAGAAAAAGGATGATAAAAGAATGCGAGGTGGTGGTAGCCTCACAGTAAAATACTCGTTGGCGGAGGACCAGCAGCGTCGGACTGTCGTAAATTATAAATCGAAAAAACAACGGTACGACATCCGCGGGTAGAGAGAGCTCTCTTATGATGGCGAACATAGCAGCGCGCGCGTTACGAGAGTTACGGTTTCACGTTAAAAATAAAATACTGCGACCCACACACCGCGAGCTCGCGATAGCTCACCAACCGATATTAAGTAGCTGTTTAACATATTTTAATTGCCGCATTAAAATTCAAATTATCGTCGCGATACCCGTGTGTCATACACGCGGCGACGAGACATAAAACGAGAAACGATGATCCGCCGCTGTTCTTGACACCGCGAAGTTTCCCGAACGCTCATCATCTTTCAGCTCGTAATTTTTTCTTCGAATATAATTAAAACGAAAAATGCATAATTAATGCACTTTTGGTTATAACTCAATGACATCATACAAGCCGATGAATATCAATAAAATCCGTAAATAATATGATTTACGTTTTGAATTATTGAAATTTATCGCCGTCGGGACGATTCATTATCTCCATTGACAATTGTAGTTTGTTCAGAGAAAAGGGATTAACACGGAATAATGGTATCGTTAATTTCGATAGGGCCTAACATCCGGGGTGTATGCATAGACGATACACACGACCCTTGACCATCGTTATAATCGTGTAGGTATACGATTTGTGTTTTTTTCCGAGGATTCAAAGCTTATGAACGTGATGAGGATTCCAGCGAAGCACCGGATGCCCATTAAACAGTCCCTTATTAATATTGTAATATGCTTTTAATACGCGTAAATCTAGGATCAGGACAAGGCCACCGCGAAGTAGACGACTAGAGAGGGCGAATCGTTGTTTTATGAGCTTCTAGCAGGTTTATGTGGGTTCCGATGCTTCGCGTCCTCGAGTCGGCATCCATGGAATATTGAACATGTGGTTTTCAATGTTTGTTATTGCAAGGATCGTTATCAAAACCTCATTTCAATTCCTATGCGGGTGTCTATTTACATCAAATGAACAACTTTCCATTATATCGATTTAAAAAAAAAAAAACCATCGTTTATAACAGCGATGAAGTTTTTTTTAAATCAAATTATGATCTCTGATATATCATCGATGATAATTGAAAAAAAAATGAAAAAAATACTCACAAAAGTATAAAGACTATACACAAGTAAAAAAAATAATAGAATTATTCGACGTTTGTAGCACATCGCGTGAGTATCTTTAGTTAACGCTTTCGGCAATGATTGTGCATGAAGTATATACTGACGGACAATCGACTTCTAATCGTTGTCTCGATGGAATGCACCGTGGATGAATGATATATCGAGAGTCCGAAAAGAGTCGGGACAACTACTGAATCGAAAGTAGCCGATCATGCTACGAAATAATGACCACACAGAGAGTCCCGACGTGAACTAAACGCTTTTGGTTACGCTGTTAACACTATTTGACGCGATTAAGCGATCGTTAAAACGAGAAATATAAAAAGTGGTTTTCGATCTTCCGCTTAACTCGCATAAATAAATTTTAAAAAAATGGCGAATGGTTACTGAAAGACGATAAGATAAGAGACAAGACACGGTGTTCGAGTTTACAGCCTATTTATAGTGTTTTCGATGGATTTTACCACCGTGAAAGAGTTTCGTGTAGAGTCCTACCGTACATCCAACTCACTCGGCGAATGTGTTAGTTATTCACAGTCCGTGAGACGCTGTATATACGCGACGCCTGTAAATTATTTATTCATCGTCGACTGTGAGTAATGACCCGGAGTACGTTTCTTCGTCGAGTGGCCAGCGAGCGAGAAAAGCGAAAGCACAACGCGCCGGACACAAACACGCGGACTCTATGCGTATCGTGTAAGTGTAGTGTCCGAGTGCTTCTCGCATCGGTTATTGATCACCGAAATATCAAAAGTGGGCGTATCCATCACGTATGGAGCGCGTATCATATCTATAGAATCGGAATGTGCGTTGCCAGGTGATTCACCGACTCTAATCGATTTCTCGCACGAAAATCTCAGTCTTCATCCCGACGTCTGATCTGCTGACTCTTTTGATACATTCTGTAATATATAATTTTTTAACACATTTCCTGTTATGTCGATGTATACAGTGGTACAATATTTGTTCGATTTAAATACCATTTTTTCCAATGTAATAAAATTTATTTAAATCAAACAAATATTTTTTTTTATGATAAAGTTAGTTGTTTTTCGGTCAAAATCGATACATTTCCGGACTAAAAAAAACCAAATTTCCAAATCGGTATTATATTCGATGCTTCTGCAATATATTACTTTGCACAAGAATTGCTTAATTTCTTTTGAAAATATCAGCGTAAAATTTAGTGGCGAGACAAGTGAGCATAACGATATAGAAATTCTATGTATCCGATATAAAAAAAAATTAGTAGAGATGCAGGTTGCACCTGGTAGATAATAATTTATTTCAATCATACAAAACGCCCCGAAGTTTATCGTCAACATTGTTTATGAAAATGTGACAATCGCGATAAGAACACATCCCGTTCAGAGGCTGCGGTCGATAAATCGGTGATTCGAGTGTCTCGAACTTTGGAAGCACTCGTGTGTCGCACCCCCGCGACAGAGACCACCCCGTCCGCAATTCAGATCGAGATCTTGACGAGCCGCATCGAGGGTAACCGCACGCTTTCGCTGTGTCGAAAAGGGGAACAAAAGGACGTGCAAAGGGCACTAAAGCGACCGCAGTGTCGTCGAAACATACTAACCGATCTTCGACTATTACTATTACTGTATCTACTTTGTCTTCTTTCCTATGCTCCCGCGTCCTCGTCAGGTCGTTACTGTCTAAGAGCTCAATGGACTGACGACCCTTGATCGAGCTGTCAGCGGGGTACTAATTGCAGTAGTTATGCTACTGTATTGCGCGCTGTAGGGAGTGGGCTTCAGCTTTTTTACCTTCACTCTGACCTCCTCATAAACGCCAAAAATAAAAATATATTTTATTTCGGGCCACAAAAGTCCATAAGATAATTCGAAAGTTATTCGGTGCGCACGAAATGCACGAATATTGATATCTACAACATTTTTTCAATGAACATTCCAATTACTTTTGTTTTTCCCAACTAACAAAGCAAAATATTAATATATTTACCGATCACAGTTAAAGGAATAATAGCTTCAATTTTACACAATTTGATTAAATTTTAATTCCCTGCGACCTGTGTACATCGAATACGGGACAGCCATCAGTTGTACCGTTAAAATAAAAAAAAATTCTAAAAAAAAATGAGTAATAGTCGATTGTTCGGGAGGTGCGAAAGATATTTCTTTCTTTTTTTTTTATTCCAAAGCGGCAACGAGAAGGATAGGCAGAGAAGAAACGGCACAGTGCGTTAAACGCACCGATCGCCGTGACAAATCTGCATCGATTAATCTCAGCTCCTTCGAACGCCTCGAATAGCTATGTGTGTACGCGAGAGAGGTGAAATCACGTTCCTAAACGGGTTGAGATACCTTCTCGAGCAAAGTTACAATAATACAATACAACACATGTACGACAGTACAAATCCATACCGGTGGATCAGTATCGTCCGCGCCGGCGTGTAGGTATAGGTGAATTATATTATCTCGGTATATATAGCTACAGTCTCAGTATAGTTATAATTTATAATATATGATAGTATAGCGGGTGGTACCAGGTGGTCAATGGTGGTCAATCGTCGAGAGTTAGCGGCCCCAGCATGATTTCAGGCTGCATGGTGTTTTACGTGCATCGACGATGCATACATCGCGATGCAACGACGAAGCACGTGGGAGAAAGAAAGGGATGAGAGAGAGTGCGTGAAGAACGATGGAAAGAAGAAGTCAAAGTACGAAAGAGAAAGAGAATATCTTCCGTCAAAAAAGACCCCCAGCTGGGGGAATTCCCTTGGTTTCTTATTTTTTTCACGCGACCCCCTACGGCGTTACCTCTTCATCTCTTTCGTGTATGAAGGCTCGTGCTGCCGCTTCTTTCGTTTCTTCTTTCCTTCCACCCATTTGAACACTGGCGCGAACTATACTCGATCTCTACTCATCATTTCGCTTCTCTTCTCTCCGTGATAAAGTATTCGTGTGCAAGTGTCGGTGCGCATTCAGCATGTGAAAAAAAAGATACGCGTATGCGAGAAGGGGGGAGAGGGTGGCTAATTCCAGTGATAATTACATGATCGATGCATGTAAATATCACACGCGTGGCTCGATTGTGGTAAATAAACACGTACCTACAGGATACGTGTTGCAGAAGTTGCATTCTTGGACAGTGTGGATGGCAATACAGCCGGAAAAGACTTCGTAAGGATACGCATATTCATGAGGCAAATAGGACCCGTCATAGGATCAGCGAGACTAAAATATATGGGCTATGTACGGTAGAGTTTACCGGTGGAATGCGATAAGCGAAATAGTATAGTATGCAATTGCAGCCGACACGGAATGAAATTTATTATGGGACACATGTAAAACGTCTGCAAGTACCGAATCTCATAATGATGATCGAGATAATGGATCCAATAAACAATTCGTAGTTCCAACGATAAACAGATAATCATTTTTTTCTCAATGTAATTTTGATAATTTATCATCAAAACAATATTTTTAGTTTATACTTTAATCTTTCGAGAGGATATGATTTTGTGAAAAATTAAAAACTATCGAAACCCTTATCGAAAAGTTGAATAGAATTGAATAGTTTCAATATTATACAGATGTATCGACATATTCAGAATATCGGACAAATTTGTTTCGATA
This sequence comes from Buathra laborator, assembly GCA_934046635.1. NCBI lineage: Eukaryota > Metazoa > Arthropoda > Insecta > Hymenoptera > Ichneumonidae > Buathra > Buathra laborator. The sequence goes on from OW203892.1 coordinate 20,337,233, forward strand.
ATAATAATAGTTATTATTATTATAAATGGCAAAAAAAAATTAACAAAATCAATTTTTTCATGAAAACAGTTGCGAGTTTCAATATTTCGTAAAGACAATCTACGAATCTACCAATTATCGTAGAAAGAAATTGATAAAAAATGAAGAAAAGTAAACTGTAATTAATAACCTAATTTTTGAGCAGTGAAAAGGATGCTATGTTGAAAGAGAAAACGAAGAAATAGAGGAAAAATACTGTCGTATCGTAGTGAAGTAGTAGTAGTAGTAGTAGTAGTAGTATCTAAGGGGTTTTGCTCAGGTAACCCCGTCCGACTGGCCGGCCCTCAGCAGCGACTCGAGGACTTAAAGGCTTCAGATTCTTATTTCACCATAAATAATTTTAATGACGCGCCACGGCAGTTCGGGTATAAGGTAGAAGCCGTGTGCCTTACTATACTACCTTTAGCCCTGCAGATCCCGCGTATAGCTGTAGGCAGCCTTGTATCGTTATTTATTATGCCGCTGTGCGCGTACGCACCTTCTCTCCCTCTTTTAGCCCTCGGATATGTATACATATATATATATACACATACTGACGCACGGATGCGCGCATTTGTAGAAGCATAGATTTATCGTTCCTCTCTATACGCAGCAACTGCATAAAACAATATTTTTCTGGCAATTTTTTTTCTCCATCGTTCGCTTAGAATTTTTAAGAAAACATATTACGCAATTATACCGTGTAATTTTTATAAAAAATAATAAATTGCTCGACTTTCCGGGAAATTGTTACACGCAGGATATAAAATACCGTTGAATATCGCGAACCGGAAGCTGTCGTAATCCGGGCAGTTTTAATTAAGTGCTTATGTCGCAGTCAGTTGAAAATAAATGAGGAGGTGGAAAGCTGTGACAGTAGGTAGTGATAATTCCTCCGACTCACTGTCAAACATTGGCTTTGGAGTTATGATCTCGAGGCGGAGTCGGACAGGCCACGCCTGTGTGTTGGACCACATCAGCAGTGTATACCTGTCTTACTGGTTAGCGATAAAGTTCTCTGTACAGGATGATTCAGATATCCGAGCCGTGGACCTTTTTAGCTTCTGGAAATGAAAATTATCGAGACGGCTATTTTTTTTGCGATTTATATAGCTTATTTATATGACACGATGAAACGTTAGTATACAAAGCAATTAACGAAATATCTGACATGGAATTCATAAAATTCATATCGTTGATAGAATAACACATCGAAGTCGAGAAATATTGACTTTGGATTCATTGCCTGTTTATTTGCTGTGCGAATAAATCCGCCAACTCGCCGAACCAATTTCGGGTATTTTCTACTCGCCAGACAGCGTCCCCCAATGCCGGCAGTGCACTAGTGTAGAATCTGTATCACCAGTACTAAAATACCTAATACAACAACGACAACCCTTGTGCACATTCGCGCTGAGGGAGCGAGGAATGGTAAACGGGACTGCTATTGACCATTCATCAGTGATTGGCCTGTGAATCAACTTCAACGTAAAAATGGTTAAAGGCTCTTTAAAGTGTTCTTCTAAAATCGCCAACAGTCGAAAAAAAAATTGATATAGTCTATGTATCCATAGTAATAAAAACATTAATGGTAAATGGTAATTTAGTCTCGAGATCGATCCATGAATGCGGTTAATGCGTTCTTAAAATATCTGAATATCTTTCAAATGGGTCACTTGTTATTTCATTCTACAGTTAAAAAAAATTATCGATCGACTTCTGTTCATCGTAACACATCTCATATTTTGTGATTTCAAAATTTTTTCATTAATACTTTGATGCATTTTCGCCGTATTAAAATTTTCGGGTTTTCGGTATTTCATAATTTTTATTTCTTGTCTTTAATTTTACGTGCATCTGACTAAATAATCTGAATTACAGAATTATTGTTTTGGAGCAAAATTCAAAAAACGTAAAATACAAGTCTAAAAAAAAATGAAAATGATCGATGTAAAAAAAAATGTATTTCGTCCTCGGAGTCTCATCCCCTTCGAGGGCCAATCACTGCAACGTTTACCCAATTGCTCATGTGCCAATAAAATCCTCTACTACATCTGAAAACCACGAGGGACATATGTTCACGTACATCCGCAAAACCTATGTGCACACATGCAATACTTTCCTCCCCACCTTTTTCTTCGGGACGCGTGGCACCGCTGATAGGTCAAAACCTTCGCGATGGGTGTCGCCCATCGATTCAGCAATAACCAATGAAAGCGAAGTGTGAGGTAAACGCCCACATAGACGGTTGGTATATCCGCCCATCGCGACGACCACGACGACCCGGGAAGGTCCTCGCGCCTCCGCTACTTCGAATCCCACCGCGTACAACACGTACGTCCGCGCGCAGGATTAATCCTCGGGAACACAAGGGCCGTGTGCGCTATCGAGCTATGGTGTTGTAACGCTGGTCCGTTTCCGCGACCACGACGACGATCTACGCGAAAAATCGTCACATTTCTTAAAGAAAAAAAAAAAAATTTCAAATAAATTTATCACAACTCCACCCCTGTTATCTTCCACGATAATGGATGTTATAAGTATCTCCACGTTTTCGTGTTAAAATCTAAAGTTATTCGAATAAAAATTATCCGACAACTTCCCTGTGCGAAAAAGAAATAAATGAATTTAAAAAAAACCCCCGAAAATAGCAAAATTCGTCTTTAAAAAAACATCGTATTTATAATAAATGTATCGAGTGCGCGATGAAAAATAAGGTGGAATTAATTCCGACGATGAAGATCCTAAAAATTAAAATGATTTCATAACAAAAGTGAAATATAATCTATTCGGAGAAAAAGCAAAGGTACATTTTGGAGTAAAAAAGAGATCAAGAAGAGAGCTTTAAAGGATTTTTCACCCCGCAGTGGGAGTAACGTCGTCGTCGGAGGCATGAAGGTGGGCATTTTTTTTTTATCGCTATTATTATTATTATTATTCAAGATATACAAAATGTTTTTGTATACCGTAAAGAACTTCACACCCTTGAAATGAATTATTGTAGACATGTAAACGCGTGGGTCGATAGGAAATGCCGGGCCGGGCCTGTCAGTGCGCACGTCGCGAACGAGAAGAGGCCACGTTATTGTTACTATACAAGAACCGCAAACGGCGAGACTGACAATGAAATAGGTGGATAAAAATTGGATAAATTTATTGATAATTATTGTCGCGAAGGGTTTGCCGAGCGGGGGCTGTGTGTCTGTCACGGAGTTCTCGACACAGAGTAAACTTCGTAGTTGAAACGGGACTATGCGTTATAAATTATTACGGCGTTGCCCTCGCCGCGCTCGATTTATGGTGCATTATGCCGGAATATGCACGCGAACGGGAGATGCGTTTCTTATACCGCAGTGCGATATATTCGTCGGCGCAATTCGCCTCGAGAGTTTGTTCTAATCCAATCCGAGCAATGAATGACTGGAAAATATAAATAAAAAAAAATTATGCGTTTGTCGCGTTTTTATGAGTTTTAGCGTTGGCAGACCATCCAAAGCTTTATAATAATGAAATTCAATCTAAAAGAAAAAAAATGCAAAAATGTTAAGCGAAATTATATTAATACGAAAATCTTATATATCGGCGGCCGGAAGCTGCACTCATTATACGGCAGTTTGATATTTGTTTTGCTTAGTAAAACTTCAATGATACGGAGAAGCATAGGTGCCCGGGGTTGTTAAAGTGTTAAGGTGTGTTCGAGAAATATTTAAAAATCCCTTTTCAGCGCATAACTCGGGATAAGCTTTGATGTGGCATTTTGCGGTTTACGCGGACAATTTATACCGTTCTCCATTGTCGTTGGTGGAACAGCGACCACACACGCTGCTCGCGTGTGGACGCATCTCTAAAAAGGAGAGCAAATAAGAGCCCTGATATGTCCCGAGCAAAGAGAGTCTCTTATATGCCCGTTGGTATTGTGTCCGGATTTTTACGCGTGGGACGTGTAAAGTATTTCAAATGGTTCTTACACGGATTTACGATTTCACACGGATCGAAGAAGATCGGATTAAAGTTTACGTATATACACAGTCCTGTTGCTTGCCGCTTCCTTCTCTCTGTTTACATTATAACTGTAAAAAAAAATGTCGTAATTAATAATTAATGTTGTTTTGCAATAAAAAGTTCACAAACGTCGGACATTTTATCAAAATTTCATCAGTTTGCTGTCCACGTGTATACGACAAGCGCCTTATCTAGTCGAATAGTAAAAGTCTGGACGTGGAATAAAAACGAGAAGATTACGTAATTTTTGCGATCTGCAAAGTTGCAAAATATGACGATGTAGTCGTGTATCTTCCAACGAGAAATGGCCATTTTGAAGAATGATACGTCTTCCATTGCAAAAAAAAATGATTATTTTTTAACAATTAAGTATCAATTTATGAGATCGGAACATTCGTTTGATTAATTTTGTAATGTCTCTTGGAAAAGATGAAAACAAAAGTTTGCTTCCTTAATCCTTATTGTTCAAATGGAAACGACAACAATAGACGAATAACCAAAAGCACTGATTCATAAAGAATAATACCGTATAATTCGATGTTCACGGTTCGGTATCCTCGTCAAAATAAATTGATACCATTAACAAACACGTTAATTAATTGTTATTTTTTAAAAGAGTGATGAGTGGCTAATCATTTTGGGGTGTTGAGAGCTCTCACAGGGAAGCGTCTCGAAGTATTCGAACTGATATATACTACCATCCCATATACCGGTATAGTCTACTATAACGTTAGAGCGTTTCGGAACTCTCTGCTCGGTCCATGTCCATTCCAATTAGCCACCAATCCTCCAGCTTCACCCACGTGCTACACAATAAAAAAAAATAAAAAAAACTCTTCACAAGGCAGAAGTCGAAGGCAAAGCATAGGGGCTCAGGCGGGAATAGCATCAGAAGTCTACAAAGAGATGAGAAAAAAAGGACCAATAAAAGAATGAAGCTTCTCAAGCGGATCCTCGGAAGATCTTGTGAGTTTCTCCCTTCCTTAAAGCTCTATCCGCTTTGCCAAACGCCCACGCGCGTTCGCCCCAGGATCTTGTCCGCGCGCGCGAGAGAGGGCCATAATGGTCCTTCGAGAGCACACGTTTATTCCCGTAGAGGAGCGTGTGCCTCGATCTCTTCTCGGCGACATCATCCGCAGCTTCCGTTAGCGCAAAGTATACGCTGCAAACAACCAAGAGACACCCTCGAAGTCTTGTATATTTTCCACCACAGGAGTCGATGCCTACACGCACAGTCGCATCGACACGCCTCATTGTATCTTTCGTGAGAGGATATATGTTAGCTTTATAAATCTACAGCGTCGTAAACGTTGAATGTCGAAAGGCCACAGTAAACCGCCATTGCGAGGGGTCACGAAGTAAATCGTATACGTTCTTTACAAATTTGAAGTCTCACAGATACATGTCTTTTTTTTCGAGAGCCAAAAACCAAAAATCGGATAGGAGTTTAAATGGTTTTCGAGTGACCGTGCCGCATTGAGGGTGCGCATTGTCGCCGATTCCCGACGTATATTTCGTCGCTATTCCTCCGAAATCTTTTTCCTATCGCACCTTTTGCATGGAAACTGAACTTTTCTACGAAGGCGTGAAAGAGGAAGGGCTCGTGCCCTTCTAATGTATAAACGATGAGTAGGAAAAGACCCACTCGAGAAAACTGCTTTTGCGGTCCGTTCGCCAAAGTCTGCCCATAAAATATATAGTAGGACTTGTGTTGTACGAGGAGCCATAGTCAGCATCGATGGATACGCGTATACCGATAGTATTATTTTCTCGCCGCATTTTTCTCCGCTCCGCCTCTCCGACTCTCCTTTTTCGTTCTCTCTCATTCCTAACGTTATTCTTCTTCGAGAGGGATATCCTCGAGAAGAGGTGTTCCTCATTCTCTCTTTTTTTTCGAGGCGTTTGCACCGCGTGAAACGTAGTGGACCACTTTGTCAAGTTGTCACCTGGGTTTGCGACCCGCTGGCCCGTCCACGATGCCGCCGCGTCGGGGCCGAAGCAGACGAGAGAAAAGGATACGAAGAAGGAAACCCCCCGATGCTTCACGACTGCGGCACAGTCTGCGCGCGCGCGCTATGGGGGTGTCTCCCTGTTACCCTTCGTCACTTTTTTTTACGCCGTCTCGGGCTAAAATTTTTTTAAAGAATTCGCAAGAATTTATTGTAAAACGATATTTAATTATTTTTTGACCAATTTCCCCGAAATAATACTTGGAGGGTGATTTTAGGAAAGATTATCACGTTGAATCGATTAAACGAAAATTTAAACTTCGGTAATACAGTATTATTATTATTAATAATAATATTATAACCAATAATAAAAAATGATATGAATAAAAATGGTAATATCACTTTTCGATATCCACCAAAATGGCAAATTGATTCGTCATACGACAACAGTGTTATAAATTATAATACAAAATACGAAACGCGTCCAATATCTCCGGTATCCTTTACAATTCATCTATAGAATACTTTCTTCTCTCACATCTCAAGTGCCGGGGGTATGTATTACGGTTATTATTGCGGAAAGGGATACCTGGGCCAGTGACACCGGCGAGCGCGTTACCTGCGAGGAAACTCCCTCCCTAAACCCGAATGAGAGACGAATGACAGAAGAAGTATCGGTTTCAATGAAGGGCACGACGGTGGCGTGGACCGAGAGAGTGACACGACTGTGGACCTCAAGGGCCCCGCGGGATTCGAAGAGATCGCGCGTTTACTCCCGAAGGAGAGAGGAAGGAGAGATATTGCTTCTCGGGAACCCTGTAGTCCCTCTTGGCCACCGTAGGACCCCCCGTCGGCACGGCTATTCGGCTTTGAAAGTCATACCCCGAGCATCTTTTTTCCTCCCTCCGAAAATACAAGAGAGAAAGAGACGACGCGGAAACGAAAAATCCGTAACCGAAACCACTCGAGAACCCCTCAGATTTGTAAACGGTACACGGTCCTCTCTGTATCTTCTTGTAAAAGATACACTGCGTATACGAATAGAGTATACTGAATAGCCGCAGAGAGGCAGAGAGAAGAGAAAGATGAAACGACACAGCGATATCCCAATTCGGCATTATTAGAAATGGCGAACTCTCGCTGGTGTGGCGTACAACTTCTCTTTGGCAAAGCGACGAGGGGTATGAATACTAAAGCACCGTATAGGCTTAGACGACATTGAGAGACGTTGACATTGGGAATGAGAAAAGTATCCTCGTGGTAAATAAGCCAATAATGGTACGAAATACTCGAGAATTCGTCAAATCCGAACAATCGGATTCGCTCGAAGAAAAACCGCTTTAACTCTTTCTTCGATAGATCTTTGTGAGATACTTGAAAAAAAAAAAAAAAAAAAAAAATGATTTAGGATATTATCGATAGTAAGAACAAATATTGAAGGATCTTTTTCCGAGCAAAATGCGAGTGTTTATTACCTTCTTTTATGGAGATTATAATTTTTTATCTTTGCCTTTTTTTTATGAGTTTGAATTTCAGAGAGGAGTTGATAAGTTTTTCATAAAAAAATTGATATAATACACCGGATAGATTGGTTTCGCCTTCTCGCTTATTATACCGATATAGCTGGTGGGGCTGCTCTGTTGAATCCTGTAACCTGTTATGAGATAGCGAGGGCACGAGAGATGCTGAGAAGTCTGTGCTTTTCATATCGAAACGCATATTTTATACTAATAGCCGAAACGGGCCTAATCCGGCGTTTTACGACGCGCGGGCTTTACACGAGAAGCCGCGTGGTTATTATTGTCACCTATAACTCTTTTTCAGAGTTCTTTTCGTTTCTCTTTCTTTTACATTTCTTTCTGTCGTATGAACGCGGTTGTGGGTGAACACTGCCCAGCAAATGCGGCAAAGCTTCATTCCAATCTTTTCTCGCGTGGCGTTACTTCGACTTTTAATTAAAGTTACGTGAATCAAGTAATTCGTGAGATCATCAAAACTCTGTTTTTTTAAATCGTTATATAAATTTAAAAAAATTATCGCGCACGTAAGAATTACATCTTTCTAACGCTGCGAACGAACAAATCAATAACAATTATTAATATAGGTAAATTCAATTGCATAATTATTTTTTTACACGTTAAATTCACTCGAACGTTGGAATAGACATCAATCAATCTTTTACTTTGGCGTAAAAAAATTAGTATTTCATTTTTCATTTTTTTTTAAATTTCGTGACAAATTTGCACAACGTATACAGAGTTACGAATCACACATTTCTCGATAAAGTTTTGACAATAAACGTACCAAACTGTCCCGTTTGATGCGAGTGCTTCAACTATTTTCTACTCGCGATGCTTCGGTTATATTATATATAGGTATATGACAACGATACTAAGCCGGGGTTACTAAAGCCCCCAGCTATTGATATATATGCGCTCGTACCGTGTGCGAACATTTGGCTGCTGGTTATGGTCGGTGGTTAACCATACGTCACCTCCGAACAGCTACGACAATGGCGCGTTGCAAGGGAGTTACATAATGTCGCATTGTAACATAATATCATAGCGCGAGATTCACAGTTCTCGTACATAGATTTAAGCGACAGTATACATATGTATACGCCTCACCCTACTGAAATGCACAATTTCTCTATTTCTGGTACCTATATATCTCCTATAGTCGTCTCGACGCTCTCGAAGCTTTACCTACACTTCCCCTCGTGTATACGTTTAATGTAATTCCAACCTAAGCTACAAAATAAGTGCGATCTGTCGTATCGCCGTCTCTATGGACCAATTGCAAAATAAAAAAATGAACGAAATGAATAAATTCTTTACAGATGGCAAAACAGACATTAAATTACCAATTTTCGAAATAATTTAAGGAACGGATACTACGTCTTAATTGATGGTATCTTGTTTGCCATTTTGGAAAAAAAAACCATCAAAAAGGGTAAAAATGGCGGCCAAAAATCGAATTTCGTATCTATCCATTAATAGGTGGATTTTCCAGACCGCGTGATAGGTCTCGAGTATCGCTAACATTCGTCGGTATAACTGAATTCCCTTCTGGTTACCCCTAAACGTTGCTCGGTAACTAATATCCCAAAGAAAAAAAAATTACAAAAAATACCGGAGACGAACCCCAACCATTTGTAATTCGTGTTCGACTCGAGTGTCGTTTCATGTATCTATGTACATAAGGCTTATATATAGGTGTTCTTGCTATAGTTCGAGGGTATCGGTAACTTATAAAGTCGCACGGGGTGTCATGGGCGTGATGTTTTCAGGGACTCCTGCCCTCTGCATCGACGATCCCTTGAAGCCCCTTGTAACACAACAGGACACTGTTGTAACACACGTGCGTACCGTATAGGACGCGTCGTATTTTTCGCCACAGGTTTATTATACTCGTCTGACGTTGAACGAGTCGGCTCGTCGTTGTCGTCATTTCTGGCATTGGTTGTTCGATACCGGTCTCTCAGTTGTGCAAAGAGTACACACACACGCAAAGCCGCGTAGACGCGCGTACATTGCGTTGAGATTGCAGAAAGTATGGAGAGAGAATGAGCGAACACGTCGAGATCCAACAAAAGACTACCCCTGAGTTCTGAGGAGGGGGGTAAGTTCGCACGTCGATCATTTTTCATATTTTTTATTGGCTCAAGTACTATAACCACCGGCCGGTTTGAATCGTCGAGTCATTTCGATAGATTTTTCTCGCTGATACCGTCCTTTGTACACCGTATATCGTAGACCAGCACGAGTTACTTCGCCGAGGAAGATTCTACTCGGATAACACTTGGATCACGTGAACTCACAGTAAAATAATGCTGAAAATAATTGCAACGCTGCATAATTTTCAAAAATGGCATTCTTTTGTTTACGGAGATAAAAACATTTGATCATTTGTTTACATATGCAGTTAAGTCACCATCTTCCACCAATGCTTCCTACGTTACTTCCTTTCTATCAGTCTTATATGCCTTCATGAATTCCCCCTCGAGATCCCTCCCTGCGGTTGCCACCCTTGATATTCATTTACCGAACACGCCCTTCCGATCGACGTCTGCGCGCGCCAACAGGGTATAGAAAAGCTGGTCTACGAGCCGTGGTACGTAGATAAATGTGGCAAACGAAAAGAAGAGAGAAAAAGATATGCATGATTAGCCGGTGTTTGCGACTCCGACAATTTGATGTAATAAGGATGACATTGATAAAAATGTCCGAAATTTTATTTTTACCGAACTAAAGACGATCATCAATAAAATTTTTTTTTATAACAAACAAATTGCAATGGAATTAATTTTGGGCTATTTAAGCATCTGAAAGCAGAATCCTAATTCAAAGTTTCTTCTGGTCGAAAAATGGAAGAAAAAAGGATAAGATTTTTTTTTTTTTCATGGATGTTCTGGTCTCTGCAATGCGAAGAGAAACGTGAATTTTTTGGCTTCTGAAGCGGACATTTTGACACTATAATATATCCTTGTAATACATTGATGGTTGCAATACATAGAAAGAAGGAAAAAGGGGCTCGCGCGACAGTTAAGGGGTGTGAAGAGTCAGGGTAACTTCTCTTCCGCTACACCCGAACGATGCTGCGGTCGTGTCGGCAGCCGCGTACCTCGCAGCGGGATATCCATGCGATCTCGTCTATTCGCTTGACCAGCTGCTTACCAAGCGCAGAGAACGCGCGCGCGCCCATATACGATTAGACACAGAAAAGGTGTAAACTCGAGACTCCTCCACTACCACAGACACACCGGAACCGCCGAAATCATCGCTTCCACCATTGCAACCGATACACGGAATCGCATAGAATTTTGTACGCTGTGTGTTAAATTTTACCTATACTTTGCAGCAGAGTTTCGTATTGTTCACAATTGTCAATGGGCGTTGGAGTCACTGTATCAGACACGGATGACACCTACGATTTATGAGAGCTCTCGAACTCCGGACTCTTCCATCGTTACACTCCATTATTGTTGTATACATTTCCTATTTATGAACTTTTGGACAGAACATAAAGTGGCACTCGAAAAAAGATCGGACGATTATACGAATAAAATTATTGAAGAAATACAGCCGGTGAAGGAATTTCTTTCCATCAAACAAATTAATATCTGTTTCTTTTACAAATTTATTCATTTCAAAACAAATTGCTTTCCGAAAAAAAAAGACGGGAATTGCTTGGATATATCGTTTATTAGGTATAATTATGGAATAATAAAGATAAAGGTCAATTGGTCGGAATTGCTGAAAGATTGTGATTTTTATTCATATACTTCTTTTTTAAAAAAAACATGCAGGAGCGACAAATTTTATTTAAAAAAAACGTCAGAGATAAAACATAAACTTCGGATTCTTATACAGCTGGTGGATAAAAACAACCGTTGCGGTTTATAACGAATTCCAAATCAGTAGAGTAGGCTAAACTGTTGAAAGGGCCGTGAATTCGTCGACGTGTAACGGATGGACCAACACCAGGGACACACGCATTCACGCATCGATCAAATCCCCGCGTGTATGATGTCCCTTATGTGCGCGCAGTTATGCTGCGAAGGGTTGTCGAAAACGCTTCTCCTCTGCTCATCCATCTCACTCCTTTCGATATACAATGCTCGCCGGTACGAACGATTTCCGTGTCCCGGGGGTGTTGGGAAACCGCATCGCTCCCCAGAGGGTTGATAATACCAATGCAGGGGGTGCGGGTTACGTTCCGCGTCATTAGAGACTTCACACAGTTCACGACAATGAAACCAAAAGCGACGAGAATATAAAAAATGTATGTTTAATTATTAGAAACTCAAATAAATTAATTAAAATTGATCAATTCTACGGCATCGAAAAATATTGTTTTCTCCGTCTCGTAATTTTTTTCATCGTCAAAATTAGTGCCAAATGAATTATACCGTTGTGCGTTACAAATAATCGAAAATCAATCGAATAATCTTAGTATTAAGTCGATGAATAGACACAGACTATCTGTTTTTTTATTTTATGTTGGCAAATATAATTGATTACTATTAGAATAATTTTAATAAATTAAAAATAAATAAGACAATGTTTATAATTTTTATTTATTGACGATACGAAGACGGAAGTGGAGGACATGGCGCCGGAAGGAGTGTGCGACGGTAGTGTACAGGCGACCCCGGCGACCGGTACAACGACTGGAATCGTACCGGACGTGTCGACAGGACTAATGGAATGCGGGGGTTGCGGTGAACGAGTTCGCGAGCGCACCGTACTGTGCGTCGGTGGAAGAAGTTGGCACTCGAGATGTCTGAGATGCTGTGCGTGCGCGAGACCACTTCACGATCAACACTCTTGTTTCCTCAGGGGAATGAGACTCTACTGCAGGCACGACTACGCACTGTAAGTCGCACATTTTTTTCAATTAATAGTAATTAAGATAAATCGTCTCTCATCCGGTAACCGAATTCGTAATAAATATCCTATTAATTTAAAAAAGGGTAAAAAATAAATTGAAAAAAAAAAAAAATCGTCACTCCAAGAATGTCGTACAACATTATAATGAGTCGAAGACAAGATATCGTAGTTTTGAAGAGCATTGGCAAATATATAAAACAGTACTTTAATGCGTTATTAGTTGCAATTTTTTAATCCCACGCGAATTTATCGTCAATCCCGTGGAATTTTCGTACGAACCGGTAAATCATGTACCATTTCTCCGAGGTATTTAATGCGAAGAGTCGTTCAACATTACATCGATCCCAGTATGATCTTTACACACGTGTGGCCCACCGGCACCGCGCGGTTTTGATTTCTACGGCTGTCCAAGCGGCACGAAGTGACTCGTCGATATTGTTCACGGGGCGGTCTTCGACTAACGCGAAAGACAGAGAGAAAATAATCGAATAAAAAGAACGAACAGATATCGAATGAGAGAGTGTAAGAGAAATAAAGAAAGACGGGAAAGAGAGACTCTCGCGTTCAACGTGTTTATCCAACTGTCAATCAGATTGGCCGAGTCGGCGGGTCTTACTCACGAACCCCACGAGCGCACGTCGACGTCGTTCTCTCGGTTCTCATGTGATTCTCGTTGCCGACGCTGTGCGGATACCAACCCACCTAATAAGTCACGTATCTCAACATCCGATCACCGGAGATACTATGGGATAGTATATATATCCTATCTGTGGTATCGTACGCACGGGGCACGAGACTTCCCCTATATCGCCTTGTCGACTTTATCAATCTCGACGATCTCGCCAATGGCTCTCTCCACATGAATCTTATATGCTTTATTATTACCCCTTCTTACGTTTGAGAAAAAAAATAATAAAAAAAAAAAATATTAAAATCGAAAATATAATCGACCATATAAGTACATATACGCTGAAACGGAGTAAAAATAGTGTTCTATGTTTTATTTTGGAGTACACGAATATTTTTTTTTATTTCATTTGATTTCAATAAAATTTTCATAACATTGTTTAAATGATAAATATACTTTTTTCGGAGGTTATTAATATTTTCTACAAAATTTACCAATGTGGCGGTTTTTTTTATGAATTAACATTTAAATTTTTGTTTTACACCTCCGTCTTCGGCGGCTATTTGAAAAGATAATCCACGTAATGCGCGACCTACGCGTATTTGAAGCGTAAAAATCAACGGAGGTCCATGTTTCGTTGATTTCTCCCTCTCCCGGGCTTATTGTTTTTTCTCCGCGTAAATAAATACTAATGTATGCTAAGGAAGAGAGAGAGATTTGGCTCGAGGAATTGAGACGCGTACGATGAAATATCTGGTCACACCCATCCGCGTGAGGATAATATTTTAATCTTTCCTTTCGTCCCCAACAACCGGATGGACTTTCACGGATTTGAATGTTAAGCGAGTAAAATTATTTATCTTCTAAATTTTCGTGTTGCTTGGAGCGAATTTGCAGCATTAACAATTTTATTTAATAAAAATTCGCAAAAAAATTGTTAACAATTTTCGGCAATAAATCGAATTGTCTTAATCAACTCGTATCACCAGACTTTTGCCGTCTTGAAATCGATGTAACAATATCGGTCGTCATCGCACTTGTGTACTCACGGATCGTCGAAAGAAATCACGAGCGGCAATACGTACGACACGATAAAGAAAAAAAAAAAAAAAAGAACTAAAGAAAAGAATAAAAGAGAGGTGGAGAGCAGCATGACTACAAAAATTACGTAGCAGATTCCTGAGGACCTCCCGCATAGGTTCGATCGATGCGATCATCGATACTCCACCGACGTATTATTATTTATCGTATCGCGTACGAGCGTTGAGACTTCTGAGTCCCGAGAGTCGTCAAACGCCGACAGATCGAATAATAAAAGCTTCGAAATAATTCGAGTTACATCGCCTTTTCTTAAGCTTCGCTAAACATTATGTCCCGTAATGCTTCAATCTTTGGATGCGTTGAAATTCAACCATATCGATCCAAACCATGTCGAGAGAAATTCTGCCGAGAGTTGTTGTGGTATCGTTCTTTGCATTGATATACCAGAACAACGGCAGGGACCTTTCTACCGGCCCACCGGGGTAGTCGCGTGGCCGCGTGCGATCTGCGGCGTTCCTTACGATATTCTCAAACGCGGGGGCGTCGGTATCCTCCTTCGAAGAAAAAAAATATATCGACGGATAGAATAAAGAAAAAAAAACGAGAAGAGACTCCCGAACGAACAGACAGATAAAATAGCTCGCGCGTGCTGAGCCCGAAATTGGGTCCGAACACCGTGAAGCGGAGGATACGCGAAAAGATTGCAAAGGGTCGAAAAAAAAAGCAAAAAAAAAAAAAACAGAAGTAAAAATTCCAAATCCGAAAGGGAAAGGGTAAAGATATACAAAGCGATAAAATTGAGAGTGAATAAGAAGTGTGTATCGAAATATACAGCGATAATATCGCGACTACTGGCCTTCTGTTTCTTCTTCCGACGGCGAGAACGAGCGAGAAAGATATTAAATCGCGTGCAAGAGATGCAGAATAACTCGTGTGTAGTGTAAAGAAGCGAGAATGAAAGAGAGAAAGAGACGCAAAGGTGTATCGTGTGTATTAAGTGCGCAGAGAGAAGAGGGAGATGAGACTCTTACGAATGGCGGATGGAGTTCGGGGGATCGAGAATCGGGATGCACTTTCCGTGTTCATGAATATGATAATGGGCTAATGGCCGGCTAGTCGTTGTTTAATTACCGGAGCCCACCAGGACCTGTGTCTGTCGATTCTGTGTGTTCTTTCTCCCTTTCTTCTCTATTGCTCATCCTGCCGCATCGCTTTCGAATGTCGACGCTCGCTTACTCGAGCTGCTACCGCTTCTCCGTCCTTTCGTTCTGTTTCTTATTACGCTTCTTCGATGCTTTTCTGTCTCTTTGCCATCGACGATGGAAGAAACACGTCGCGGCCATTCATCGGTCGCTACAACGAGATGGGTTGCACGGGTGTTAGCAACGAACGCGATCATCCCTTGGCTACTGTTTTACACGATTTATAGATCCGAAGAAAATGTACTTCCGTGGCAACGGTTTTGTTAAATTTAAAGGATTTCCTTTGAATTAACATTGGAAAAAAAAATTAGATAAATTATTACGGAACAACATTAAGTCATCAAATATACCATACAAATTTCGCACGTTTTACTGATTCGTTTAAGATAAACATTAAAGCATTTAAGAATAGTAACAATTCTCTATTTTTTTTTATTAATTTTTTAGCTTTTATTAATCTATTTTTTCCCCCGTAAAAAAAAAGCTCTTTTCATTTTGAAGACAGTGACGCAAAAAGTCGATGTTGCAAAATTTTGCAAAAAATGATAGCATTTTTTAATTTTTTTTTATCTTTTCGATCGATTTTCTTCATTCGATTCTATCGTGCTGAACACACGATTTAATGAAATGCCACGAGACTCGCACGTTTATCTCTCGTAAATTAATCGGGATTGTCTTAAACGCGTTATCGAGTTTGTTGAACGAGTGTTGTAGTAACCATTAGCTATTGTATAGCTCGTTGGTTGATACATAGAATCGCGATTGTAAAATAGAGAATCGTGAGACAGTGTGGACTTCGGTAGATCGGCGCGCTTTGACCGCGTTATTTATACGCAACTTCACGCGCACGAAGTAGTAACTGCTATACGCGTGTGTATGGAATCCCCGAGGCGAGCTAAAAGGATATAGTGTATGGCTACTATGATATTGCGTACTACGTTTGCTCCTAGTAGTTACCGTACTGACTCACGCGGTGTTAAATCCGCGCGAGGTACGGTCTACAGTACATTTAATACATTCGTTAGTCTCGCCCGAGCGAATAGTCGTCGTGATACGTTACTCGGCGCTATGAAATTTATCGTCAACCCCCACAGGTGCATTCTTTACGTCTTCTCTGCCTTTGACGAACGACGATATACTTTTTTTTTCACCGAAAACAAAATATTGTGCACCCTTTATAAATATGTTATTCAATTTCAGCCAAAAAAAAAAAAATCGCCGCTTAATATAACGATTAAAATTGACTCTGGGAAATGAGTTATATTTCAGTTCTGTATCGATAATAGGTTCGGAGAAATGTACATAAAATTTTTAAATAATTTATCCACGAGGAACTTACCTTAAGAGATATGTCTTTTTGCCTCATTGCACTCTAGTCGATTATTTATTTTTATTATTACCTTAAGACAGAAATCATGTAGTTTCATCATTACGATAGAATGCTTCGCATCTATACTCGATGTTTAATCGTACGAAATTTTTTTTTAAATAGTGATCTTAATATTAATAGAAAGAAAAGCCGGATCGGGAGTCCAATCAAATATGTATCTCGATGATCAGTACTCGAGACCCGGTCGATTTATCTACCGGTTAATTACACCGTGTATACATGCGCTACTTAAACTCCGGAGTTATACCTACCCACACTCCGTTGAACAATTAGCTCGTAAATAATCTTCGAACAATAAAAATTAAATAAAATAAATTCAATGATACTTCGTAAATCATATTCACTGACGTTTTCAAGGTTCCGTTATAAAAAAAAAAGGTGAAAAATGTATTTCTCTGTTGCTTACCGGATGGCAGGGCCTTCGGTGCTAAATGCGCAAAGTGCGGGAGAAGTGTGAGCGCCGGAGACTGGGTGAGACGTGCAAGAGAAAGGGTTTATCACTTGGCCTGTTTCGCCTGCGACGCTTGTTCTCGTCAACTATCGACGGGGGAACAATTCGCCCTTCTGGATGCTCGATTGTTATGCAAGGCTCACTATCTGGACGTCGTCGAGGGCAACAACACCTCGTCTGATGGTGAGATTCACGTTTGAACACTGTGATAATCGATTTTCAAGCAGGTATACGATCGGGTAGTTCAGGCAGCATTCTCAAGTAGGACGATCGATGAATCGTGCTTTGAATTCTCGATTGTAAGATAACGCAAACATTCCCAATCGGCAATTATCTGTAATTACTGGGTATTATGATGCATTTACAAATCATTGAGTCATCAAGTAAACGTCTCAATTTTTACAATCCTCTAATAAAACAGTTAATCTTTCCTAAATGTCAGTTAATCTTTAATAAAATGATTACTCGGGGCAGGAAACTTGCATCATATCATCTCGAAGTGTCGGATCGTAGTTTTTATATTAGAAATATCCATGAAAAAATAAAATTCAAGTTCAATTCTTGTCTCGTCGATAATCTTCGAAATTACTGAAAAAAAAAAAAAATTACGAAAAAAAATGGATAATAAATCAATGGGATCGATCAGTCCCATCGATCCTTTGATCTGAGATTTCGCAAACTACAGCGCGCGATCAATGATTCGAAGATATGTCTAATACACCAAATAAGCAGTACCGCGCATGTGGGTAAAAGAGATTTTGTTTCGGTTACGCTGATTTTGATTATCAGCAAAGATCTGATGACGATCGATCGATGCTCGGCTTTCCGCAGAAGGTGGAGATTCGGAAAGCGGTCACAAAGGTGGCAACAAGGCGAAGCGCGTCAGGACAACGTTCACTGAGGAACAATTGTCGGTTCTTCAGGCAAATTTTCAACTGGACAGCAATCCTGACGGTCAGGATCTCGAGAGGATAGCACACGTGACGGGACTCAGTAAACGTGTGACACAGGTCTGGTTTCAGAATTCCCGCGCGAGACAAAAGAAGCATTTGCACACCGGAAAAATGAAGGGACAGCATGGTAATGATCAATGATTAATTAATACTAACAATACTAAACGCAAATTCGATACCTTGATAATCAAAAACAAAAACAAAACACAAGAAACGTAACGAATATCTTCAATGATCAATCATTTAATAACAATTTTAATTATTTACTTTTTTTCTACATGCAGTACACCAATCGCCACCGAATTCTTCGACATCGCCGGGCGATTTTGGTCGACACATAAATCTCCATCTCACCTATTCCTTTCAACATCAACAACAGCATCAACAGAATCCGCATCAAACGCAACTGAGTCCTGCGGCATGCAAGAGTCCAACACCGTCCATGTATCATAATCACGGTTCGTACCAATTAACAATTATAATTAATTTCTGTTTGAAATTATTATTAATTGAAGATTAACCCATTTTATAGCTTGTAATCGCGTTAATAGATGAATTTATCGTTTATTTAGGTTCCGAACAGTCGATGGACGAACTATCACAGGACTCCATGATGTTAACGATGCCGAACGAAGTTTGAACATCGAAGAGTAACGGTGCCACACATCAGTCCGCCCAAAAATTTATCCGTCAATTCCTTCTCGTCTCGTTGTAAATAATTATTATTATAGTACCGATTAGGATAATATGCAAATCGCAGTGAGAGATACATTATCCGGTGGAGTCGCGTTCCAAAGTTTTGGAATTGTCGACGTCGGGATTCTACTGATTCTCTCGATAAATAGCAGACATATAACTCGGGAAGGCGCATTCCGAGGACGAAACTGTCGCGATGCTTCGGCATCGCGGGCTATGTAATTATCCTTGAGATTTCTCGAGTCGCGACGGGAATCAATGATTAATTCGAGGACCGAGTCCTCGATTTTCCTCGGAGTTTACAAACTCCTTGGAAGGGAGGATCCAAAAACACTAAAGTAATTCTCGTCTTTGAGACGTAGAATCGAATTTTCGAGCGTTTGAAAAACGCTTCACGACATTGAAAAAATCTTTATTTATGAATAATTTAATTTAAAAAAATATTAACACAAAATCGCAGCACGATTTTGAATTGAAAATTTGAAAGAAAAACAAAATCAAAGGAAATGAATCGATATAGAATTCTGAATTTCGTATAGAAACGCTGTAGTATTCGCACGACAACCGTTCGCCCGATAAAATTGGGAATACTCCGGGCTATTAGCTTTCTCGTTTTATATATACATAAAAAAAAAACAACAACTATTTAATGAAACTCAACCTTTTGCAGCGTCTGTAGAAGCGGATAGTAAACAAAAAAAAAATGGTACGGGGAATTTTAAGATAGTATATTATCGCAATATACTACAAAGAAAAAAAAACACGACATAGATTATATTTCTTCTTGTAAATATTGTAAACTAATTATTGATTAAAAAAAAAATACATGATTACACGTACCTTGTGTCGAAAGAAAATTTTGCATCCATCATTTTTTTTTCGCCTTGTCGATCGTGAAAAAAAAAAAAAAAAAATCCAGGAAACTCGTTCGGCGATAAAAAAAAAAATTGTTCAACAGTAAAAGATCGTTTATTATCGATAACAGTACGGTTTTTCGTCGCCAATATGCACAGGGAAATCGGAAAATAATACATATACAAAAAAAACATTTCGTCTTTAACTTCTCTCCTTCCACATTATTTTTACATTGTACACACAATACTACGGGGTGTCAATAGTTGTCAATCGCATTGACGTCTATAATAAAAAAAATAATAATAATAATAATAATAATGATAAAAAAAGTACCTGGGAATAAATAAACGTAAGGGTGCGAATGTACCGTAGTCTATGTACTGTATTTACAATTCATTCACCGCGACCCTCTGTCTCACTTTCTTTCTTTTTTTTCTCTTTACCTTACTGACTATAGGTACATATTATACATATACATATGTACTATAATACTCACGAGTCATGACGAACGCTATCATCCTCACTGATGACCCAATCGTTTCAATAAATTTCTCTCTGTATCCTTGCGCCTCTTTCTCACCTGCGCCTCCGACATCACGCATACGCATTATTTACACAAGAACGGAGGTTCGCAAAAGCATCCTCGAGGTTAAAAACGATCGGGCCGATTTACATACCTGGGATCGGCGTGAAAGCGTCAAGACTTTTGCGTCGGCGAGAAAGAGGTTTCGAGTGTTCCGTCTACCTGAGCGTCGAAATTTTCGTCTTACGAAGCGCTCGGAATACGAGTGCCTGAAGAGTCCTTCGAAGGTCAAGAGGATACACATTGTTCTTTGTGAATATTTTCGACTCTTTTTCACTTGTTCGTTCATCTTTTCACCGGTTTCGAGAGCAACTGGTATTGCAAAACGGCCAAAGGGAATCGAAGCTCCCTGAGCCGAGAGATTTTCAATTTTAACATCGTAGACCCTTCGAGGGTCGTAAATTATCCGCCCTGATGGCAAAACTGGGCCTGCAGATGGTGAGTCGGTGTTGTGGGTGTCATCGGTGTGAGGGGTGTCAATGGTGTCATGGGACTTCCGGGACTCTCGCTGCCCGCACTACCCGCACCTTGATAACTGCCCAAATACGCTCCTACGACGTTAACGCCTCCCTGATAAAGCTGATCGCCCGGATGGTGTTGCAACGGGGGTGAGTGGTGCACTGTAAGACAGAGAAATCATTAAGCAATCGTTGCTTTTAGGGTTTTTGGCAAAATGTAGAAAAATATCCTTTTGATGACTCGACTTCAATATCTTCTGGTAATGTAATCGCATATTTAAATATGAAGTTTTCTTTTCAAATTTTGTCTCATGCTATTGAAGCTACGAGAAGATTTATCCCATGCAAAAGTAAGGAAATACATTCGTATCTTCAGTGAAGACGACAAACTATTTAAACTCACTTTGGGTTTTGATTTTTCCACTGTGTTTCTTCTGTCGCGCCCTCGAATTTTGAAACCACACTTGGGTGACTCTCTTGCTGAGACCCGTTACGTGTGCTATCCTCTCGAGATCCTGTCCATCGGGATTACTGTCGAGTTGAAAGTTCGCCTGTAAAACCGACAGTTGTTCCTCGGTGAACGTAGTTCTGACTCTTTTGGTTTTGCTTCCTTTGCCACCGTGTTCCGAGTCGCAGTCCTCCGACGACGATGTATTGTTGCCCTCGACGACATCGAGATAGTGAGCCTTGCAGAGTAATCGGGCGTCGAGTAGGGCGAATTGTTCGCCGGTCGACAGTTGCCGCGAACATGCGTCGCAGGCGAAACAGGCCAAGTGATAAACACGTTCGCGCGCTCGTCTAACCCAATCACCTGCGCCAACGCTTCTGCTGCACTTTGCACATTTGGCGCCAAAGGTCCTGCAAAAACAACGAATAAAACGGCGATGTTAAATAAAATGGAAAAGAAAAAAAACGGGTACTTCCTGTTGGGTATATAAGTTCGAAGAGAGGTAGCAAAGCACAGAGAGACGGCTGCACGGTTAAGCGCAGCGACGGTCAGGATTCATTCATGAACTCTGGACACGAAGACGAGCCCAACACGTTGGCTTCATTAACATACTACATTACTACCGCTACAACGAAACCAACGTGGCAGTTAGAAGCTCGAGAATGGTAAGCGAAGACGTGAACACTAAAGTAGCAGGACCTGCAGATCCGATGCTGCGGAGAGAGTAGAAAAGAGAATGAAAAAAGAAAGGAGTAGAAGAGCGTCGAAAGGAGAGATTCTCTTTGGCACAGTCCTTTGGGATGGTTATCGCTATTCGGGAGCAGATCACTGCGATTATATTCCGACGTCTTCAGTCTCGAAACTTATAATATCGGCTTTCAACAATTATTCAATATGACATCAATAATAATAATTAATAAATATAATATCCACCGAAAACGATAAAAGACGCATTCGAAAAAACGGCTTCATTAAAAATTATTATTTCGAAGCAATAATGGCTGTAAAAAATGTTGTTTTAGAGCAATAGGACGATAAAAAACAAAGGAAGTAGAGATATAGAAAATAACGAATGAATTCTCTCTGTTTCGATATTATTTTTTCGCCGGATCATCTTCCGTGTGCATCGGTGTGTGGATCAGCGCAGCGTCATTGCTGCGCTTGTATCTGCGCCTCGCGAGACCCCGAGATATCTATAGATATAATATACTTTCGTGACTTTCTTGACTATCGATTATGGTAATCGTTTGTCGAGGACACGCCTAGGAGCCTCCGGTATACGAGGACATATCCTAACGTTGTTCCTTAGGCTCCGGATACTTTTGCCGTATGACGAAAAGGGAAGAAATGGAAAAGAGATAGAGACGGATTCAGCCTGCACCCTGCACTTGGAATACCAATGTACTTTGGCGCGGCAAAGATGACTGGTATTCGTTCGGATCTTTTCTTCCGCTTCTTCGTCATCTTCGTCTTCCCTAAGCTATACTTCTTATACTATCCGAACAGTATCTTTCAGATTGGTTTGCATAAATAGACGCATCTTAAGGAACGACCGGTAGGCGTAGCTATTTATTCGTCTTCTTCTTCTATATTATACATACATAGACGATGTTCTGTTTCTCTACTAATACGTAATATACATCCACCGCATAAAAAGTATAACACAAAACTCTGAATTGTTTACTCTTTCTCTTCGCCGCTCTATATTCAAGTCTCCTTCGGGCTCTTCCTTCGCATCCTACGTTCTCTCATCCTCCTCGGAGTATCTTCCGAGATTCGTTTGCATAAATAGTTGGGCGCCACCCTTGAGGCGTTCAACTTGCAATCCGCGACCTCGTCGAGTCTCGAGCCTCGGGAAGAGATCGAGAAAAACAGGAAGAACAACAAAAATAAGGAAGTACTTCGTTCAAAGAAGACCACACGTATTTTTGGGTCTCTGATTTCTTCGAAATATTAAGATTATTTTTTTGCAATTCACTTTTTTTACGTACGCATGTTTATCGAAATTTTGTACCGTCGTAGCGCATAGTATAAAAATTGCAGTTGATAAAAGATTTTTAAGACTAACCTAAAAAAATGATCTACTCTACTAAAAATCTTTACACTCTGCGTAGATTTTTGTATGATCGTTATCCTTTCTTCATAATGTTTTTGAGTTATTTTTTCGTAGCATAGGATGTAAACCCTTATTAACCTACGACCCCATAGTTATCCTCAAATAATTCGAGAAAAAATATCGTAAGGTCTAAAACTGCGAGATGGAGAAAGAAGAAAAGAGATAAAGAGCCTCGCGATGCTGGTCGCCGGCGTATACCACAGTGCATCGCGTATGCACATGCAGCAGACAGATCGTGTGCAGGGTATATCGATAAATCTTCGAGGGGGGAATACACGGGGGGGAGGGCATTGGTATATAGAGTTCAGTTCTTCGAGTCCGCAGCTACCAAGCCGCCCCGCCCTAATTTATTCATTTGTTCTTTCACGAGCACCTTCAGCTCTCCGACAGCAGCAGCAGCAGCAGCAGCAGCAGCAGCAGGAGTCGCTTGCACACGAGGAGAGACAGAGAGAGTCCTCCTATAAGTCACTGGAGGATTAAGTCGAGCGTCCGGCGGCATCGGCTGTGTTGTAGGATCGGTGGCTATTATAGGGGATACCGGCCTCTACCAGCACGTGGAATTATATCGATCCCCGTTTTGTATGCTAGCATAAGATAATTCTTAAAACCACAATCGATATTATATACGTTCAAGTGTTCGAAGTGGAGCCTCGAAAAAATAAAAATAAATGAAGAAAAACGTTGCCAAAGGGGATTTTAAATTCAAATATGAATTTTTTACGATTTTTTTTTCTTTTCCTTTTTAATAGCAGTATGGGGATCGATCAACTAAAATCTCTTGGATCGAATTATGAAAGAGAATGAAAAATATATAGATTTGAGAAAATTAACGAACAGATATCGTAGCAGTATTAATTTATCCAATGCTCTCGCGCGCATTCGCTGATAGTTAGTACGCGGAGGTTGAGATGCTTAATGCATTAGGGTGCATAGCGCATTCAAATTGAATTAATATCACAGCTTTGGCTAAATGCCTCTGTCCCTTACGAGGCGAATTCCTCGGTTCTCGGTGTACCACATCGACAATGGCAACAGATAGATAGAACTCCTTTCCTCTTGTTGACTCTCGTGAGTCGACACCAACGTGTATCGAATGCATTTTCCGTAACTCACCCTCGTGTAATGGAAATTCTGTTTTTTTTTCTTATTATATAGAAAACTTTATTTTGCGATTCACATGATCACGTAATATTGAATAAATTTAGGAAAAAATAGTTTTTGAAAAAAATCGATTCCACTCTTTTTTTTGCGGTTGAAAGAATATAATGTTACATAATGATTATAAAACGTTTGTTTTTGTCTCAGTAAAAAAGTGAAATCGTTACCGCGCATCAGTCGCATCCTACAAACGAGTCAGAAGAACTTTAAACACGCGGAGAGAAGAGAAGAGGACGGGAAGCTGTTTGAGAGAAGTAAGAATCGCGGGAGGTGCGGGATTGGTCTCTTCGGAAAAGACATTAATCAGCCTACGGCGATGGCAACAGCCCGCCTGGTACGACTACACACAGCGTACGTATCTTCTTCCTTCTTCTCTTCCCGCTCATCCCCCGCGACGTTTTCCTATCCTATACGATACTCGTAATACTCGTACGTACAACAAATATTTCGATCTTTCCATCTGCACGGATCTACACCCACGTGGGTTGATCGTCGAACGGAGTTGGAGTTAAGACTGAATTGGAATTAAAAAAAAACGAACGTAACACTAAGATCTTGCGACCGAATGACGAAGCGAAACGTGAGCGTTGGACAAACGTAATCCGAATCTTATGAACGAACAGTCGAATTCGAAATCTCAAATACTTCTTCCATATCTCTACAGACGTAAACATGGTAGTGATTTTGAATTATAAAAAATTCATCAACATTCTTAATTCAGCATCATTTTTGTAAGAAACAATCAAATTTTTGTCCTATCAGTCGATTGTTTTTTGGATTCATCAAAATGTTTACTGCGGAAGAATTATGACGAGAATAAAAAAAAAGGATGAAATTTTCTATTTTTACCCGAATCCGCAACTGTGAGAAAATTTTTATTTTTCGTTGTGCCATTGTGAGAAAACACCCTGAGAATCTTCGGAATTGAGGAACAAGAATTTCCTTGTAAAAATAAGAACGTCCGAGAAAATAAAAAAAATTGCGCGTCACACAGCCGCAGTACGGGAGATTTTGATTTTCGGCAAGTCACGCGAGTTCTCGTGTTGCCGTCTCTAATCCTCTCGTTCATTCAGGGTTGTTGGAGGGTTAAGCCAAAAGCTGATGCAATCTTCGAGAAGAGAGCTACTTGTTGTGCGTAAGATATATGTGGTAAACTGGTAGCGGAAGAAAAATGTCAGGTAGCCCTCTCCCCCCGAAGGAAAGATATCACTCGTGACACTGTCACGAGTTACGCCCTCCTCGCGGCTCTAAGACGAACAAATGATCCTTCGGTGGTAGAGGAAATGAAAGAAACGGAAAAAAGTCAGACGCCCTACGGTGCAGTAGCCGAAAAACGTCTGCCTATAAGCCTTTGAGACGTTTTGGATACACGATAAAGATGTCCTTTGATGTTACGTTTAATACGGAACGAGGGTCTCGCGACTGGACTGCGGGGTGCCGACGGATCGCCATCGAACTCATTCATGTCGATCTTTTTTATATCGATTTTACAACACATCCCTATGTACGATAATCTTCGTTCAGAGCTCAAATTTAAATTCAGCGATAGGAGCGCCGATAGTAATCTATACTTTCGATATCGATCAGCAAAGTGAATTGCCAAAATACATATAATCATTTATTGGCAAATACCTTTGATTACTTTCTGCTTTTCGCATCAGTTTCGCTATGAGAGAAAAAAAACTGCGTATTTTGGCTTTTAAGGGGAATTACGATGATTTCTTTACGGAGAGAACATTTTTCGAAAGAATAATAGAAGAGAATAGGATAGAGACATTTTTTTTTAAGGTAACTTACAGTGCATAATCGTGTCTGCAGTAGAGTCTCATCCCCCGAAGAAAACACGAGTGTTGATCGTGAAGGGGTCGGGCGCAAGCACAACATTTTAGACATCTCGTGTGCCAACTTCGACCCCCGACACACAAAACTGTACGCTCACGTACACTCTCACCACAACCTCCGCAATCCATTTCCATCCCATCGTTGCTGTGATCGCTGTGACTGCTGCCATTGCTGATAGTGCTGCTTATACTATTGTTATTGTTATTAACAACTATAGTCTTTTTGGAGGTTGTGACATTGTTATTATTCGAACAAAGCAAAGCGTCACTGGATTCCGTCTCAGTTTCAATTTCGGTCTGAAACAAAGAACGAAACAGATAAATAGATTAAAAAAATGTTTATGTTTGCAAATCATTAAAAAGTAATTATCAATTAATATGCGGAATATTGATGATTTTTTTTAAATCAACACTATATGTTTGCCGTTATTTCCAATTATCGTAAGTAATTTGGCAATTTTATTAATAAGAAAAATGAGAGATCCACGTTATCTGATAATTATTTGGGTCACTGACTGTCAATAACAGATACGAATCATTGATTTTTCTACGAAATTCTGTACGCAAGATATGTTTAAATGCGAAGGCACTTTGCTAGATTTTGCGTCAATGCTGAAACTCAATGGACCGAAGATGGCAAATAAGTGATATGTGTACAATGTGAATTTTCAGTAGTGGAATTCGTTAGTACGTAGACGTAGTAGTTAGGCTAATATATCCAACTTTAATGATGTTATACGAGAACAGTCACTATTGGCTGTTTATATCAAAGAGAAAGATACGCAATCGTTGCTTTCTTATCAAGGAATAAAATTTGCGAGTGTCGTTTGTCGAGTAATTATTTATTCAGACGAACCTTCGATAACTGTCTGACGTCTAAGTTCAAATCGCGATAAAATACCGTATAACTTATAACGCAGTGAAAGAAAGAAAAAAAAATCGTTCGCGTAACACGGTAGCTATGGACATACATTGATGTAGTTATCGATAGATCAATTTATACCTAATTATCAACGGTTCAATGAATGTCTTAATTATCCTGGCAAATATTTATTTCTTATCTCCAGACTGCTGTGCATAAGAAATATACGGTGACAACATTGTTTTGAAATCGACTGTACGAGAGAATTTCTTTTTTTTTTTTTTCAGATTCGATCACGTGACGCATTTTATGATGAATTGCGTATAATAATTAAAAATTAATCAAAATTTCGTGCAATAATTGTGCGAGACGAAAAAAATTGGCGTGATGTTGTGGTTCTCGTGAACATGAATTTGAATTAAAAATCTATCGAACATTCATTTTCTACGACGTTTCTCGCGGTCATATCGCGCGACTCTCTCATAGTTATAATAATTTCGGGACAGCCAGCAGGCGTGCCATTGATTTATGATCTGGCGAAGGCGCGTTGAACTCGCCGTACGGCGCACACACGCACCTGTGATTTATAATCCCTCTCGGATCTTCGATTTCGTTCGTTGAAGTATCGCCTGAGTGTTTTCGAGCTTAGAAAACACCGATTGCTCGAGCTTATATTTGAAGAGATGAGTGTTGGTTGGAAAATAATTGGAATTAATCAAATAACGATATCGAAACTTATCGTCAAAATAAATGCCCGACGACTGAGCGATAAATTTTACTCTAAACAAGCGGAACACTTTTCATCGCGATTTCATTACATCGGCAAGAATGAGCGAAAAAAATCTCGTAAAAAATGTTGAACTGTCCGCGGGTTATACCGGATAGCCGAACCGGGTCGGCAGAAAAGGTGGAACTTCTTTTTTTATTGCGCTTTCGTGGCTATCCAAAGCGGAGCGGCGTTAGGACTTTACGAGAATCGGTATATATACCCCCTACAGTCCCGTGTAGTACGAGTTTGGAGTCAAGACAGCAAAGGAAAAGGAATATATCTTGAGCATAGAAGAGTCAGAAGGTTCAAATTTATGGCTCGTCGGAATGTGGCATCGTTTTGCTATAGAACTCGGAGAACTAACCGAAATTTTTAGTATCACAGGCCGTCGCATTGCGTAAAAAGAGAGTAATGCATTTCGGAGTAATTCTTGTATTCAGGATGCCATTTTTTTTTTTTTATTGAAATGATAATAATAATAATTTGTTATGCATTGCAATAGGGTCGATACCGAAAAAAGGCGCCGAAAAAAAAAAAAACAAAATTCGATTCGTCACAAATTCGATCGATTTTTACTGGCGCCATTTTAATTAAAACTATAGAGAAATATATAACACATTATTTAGAAGCAAATTGATGGATTCTACACGGAGAAATATTTTCTCGCGCGATCGTAGTCTCGGATCGTTCGGTATAACCGAGAGAATTCATTGGGCGGGTCTGGGATACAGCGTCCGGAATGCAATCAACGTGTAATAAGGACGAATAATGATGGCAATCCTTTATTCTCGTGACCGTTGCCAGGGGCGGGATAAGGAAATCGAGAATGAAAGAGAGACGAGCTGACAGGGTGAAAAATACACGCGGCCACAGGTCAAACGATGGTGCACGCCTGGGACTACTGGTCATCGTGGATCTCTCGGCTCGTTTCCTCTCGCAGCCTCACGACGTGTCCGATAAGTAACTATCTCTCGTTCTTCCGAGTCTTCTCTACCGGTTCGTCTTACAGTTCTTCGATTTCGGGACCGATGCTCGGACGCATCATCAACGAATACACTTATAAATCTTTCGGTGATTTATGCTCCGGTCATTTTTTTTAATGGAGTCATTATAGAGTTCGATTTTAACCGGCGACTATTAACGTTCGTGTTTTCGATCGATGCGACGGTAAATCGCTCGATGTGTTGCAGTAATAAATTACGAAATGTTTCGCCAAAACATCGCTTTATTTTTAAAAGATCACATTTTTTCTAATTTGATTACACTAATCAAACACGGCAAATTAAATAATTATCAATATGGTAAAAATGGCTATTTTAATAAATAAAAAAATGTAAAAATAGTACTATTACTACATTTTTTAAATTCATGAAAACATAGACGTAATTGTTTACGAATCGATTATAACAAATGAGCGTAAGAATGCATTTATTAAAAAAATTGTTAATTAATAATAATAATAATCGATAACAAATCTAACCTTCATCATAAAATCCAAATAATATCTGTGCCGCGTCACGAGTAAAATCTTCTTTTATCCATCCTCTTCTTTCCAATAGTCACAACAAACAAAACGCACGTGGTTCAGTCAAAATTTCACAATCGCGATTCCGCGTCGAGATCAATTTTCCCTCCGGTCACACAAATCTCATCGATCACGCGTGACGCACTCACCGCGTAAACAAGTACATGAATCAGTGCCAAGGAAAGGTCTCATGAACTTTAAACAGTTTAATTTTTAAAAATCGCGGTCGAGATTTTTTTTTTTTAGAGGAACACGACGGAGAGTAATGCCGTCCGGATCGTGGCCCGGCTGAGACTGGGGATCCACGAAACTGCCCCTACTACCAACGCTTCCAGTGAGCTCTTGTCACGATCTCGTTCCCCCGCACTCACGCAACGAATTTACACCCGCATTCGAGACGCGATGAAAACGAGAGACTCGTCGTTCGGCGAACCGGCGAGTCAGAAGTGCCGGTCGAGCGGTGCTCGCGCGAGATCCTCGTACGGCCCCCCTTAAACCTGCGCTGCGTGAACGTTCGTTCACTCCGTTGTGCCGAGTCTGCTACAGTAGAGAACCGGAGAGAACCCGAGAGACGATTAGTCTAACAAAACGCTGGTGTTGGTATACACGTTTCGTTCGTTGCGAACGGGGATGAACTATGAAACGCTCGGCTCCGGGTTGAAAACGTTAAGAAGGGAAGGGCCGAGGGCCATCCCTCGGGCTAGACATAGGGGAAAGGGACGATGCGCTGTATAGTACGAGCACAGCATCCCCGCAAAACTCGGGTCACAAACTCTCTCTTAGGGGGATTGAAGAACCGGTGGAAGCTCCGCCTCTGGTTCACGCCCCCCATTCAGAATCCCACCTTCGTATACCTTGCATTTACTTGTATATGTTCACATGTATGTATATTATATATATTTGACTATATGGTGTTACGTGCTATGAAATTGTGAATCGAGGAAAAAATTTAGAAGTTGTGATTTTTTTTTTTTTTTTTTTTTTCGAATATTTTGGAGTACAAAAAAAAAGGCTTCAATATTAGAATACAAATAGTATATAACTTGGTGTACCTTCGATTAAATCGCGAATTTAGAACGAAATTAGTAGCAATATAGTTTTTTTTTTAATTTCGTAATTTCATTTTTTTGTCACTTTCGCGACGATGCAGTATATTGGACGAAAAAAAAAATAAACTTTGGGTTATTAATATACAAGATAATGTTTTATCAGCTTGAATGACTTTGTGGTGACGATAAAATATTTACGATTCGTTGTATATTTTGCCGATAACGATGTTGTAATGCGGACTGATAAGAGGAGCTTGCGATTGTGAAATTTTTAAATGTAGAGATCTCGATGATAGCATACATTTTTTGATGAAATTAATTTCGATTAGACTGCGTTTAGCGGGTGGATAGAACGAGCATGAAAAAAAAAATCACAGCGAGAATGAGAGAGTGCGAGAGATCGAACGAGGGTTCACAATAGAACGGCTTAACGTTCCGTTGAAAGAGATGATTGATTATCGTTCTCGTGTAGAACTCTTTCGCGATCCTCGAATATCACGCCGATACACAACCGCAATATACACGATTATATATATCGAGACATAAATATCGAACGTATTTATAGCTAAAAATTCGGCGCGTGAAAAATAAAAAGAAAAAAACTTGGTAAATGGCGAACGATGATAAAACATTCGTGCACTTTGTTAAATATGTTATCGATTATTTATATCTTGCAGTATTTCGTTTCGACGAACTGACGCCGCAATTTCAGTATACGAATACAAATGTCAGTGACTTTATACGGACAGACGTGTGAGAATCTATCGATCGTATGAATAACCCCGTCGTGAATGTGCGCTCGCGAGGAAATCCTGCCGCGATACGCGAAGCAATTCGCGTCAGATGGAGCCTATGAGAGACTCTCGATAACGCTTTTACTGCGACAGTTAGGATATAAGGCTCTTTAGAGATTGAGTTATTGGGAATTAAAGTCAGTCCGAGGTTTTCCTGTAACAAAACAGTTCCATATGTTGCCGTTCAATATCTCCCATCGCGCATTTAATCCTTTGAATCATAATATTCATTTTCTAAACGATAAAACAACTTACAGAAACGAGATCGCAAATACTTTTTGCGGTCATAGAGGGTCACTATCTCCGAAAATTATTTAAAAAAATGGCTTCCCTTCAAAATTATAATATTTGCGAAATATCTTCGGGGTGATATCGTGGAATTTTTTTTTCATCACGATTACCCTTAAAAATACCTTACTGCTCCGAGTTATTATTATATGTACTTATTTAAATTTTATAAAAACTCCGCGATCGACTATAAAAGTGACCATCAACGGTAACGATTGTCCTGTAGCCCCAAAATTACGAGTGGGTCAGCTACCGCATATCTAGTGACGATTTAGCCTTCTCGAGGCTGTCTCGATCTTTTTCATTTCCATGGAAATAAACGTACCGATGCGCACACAATCATAAATATTGGATACATAATAAGCGTATGATGTAAACACGCTTTTAAATTCGTGTGACTAGTCCATTCGATGTAGTCACACACGAATGATCACGATGTTCCGTGCGCCTCTTACTATAACTAGACATAGATCCAACGCCCCGCAGCCTCTTCGAGTGGCGCACTCACACGCGGGAGCGTGTAAGTCCATTGTGGTAGAAACCGAACGAGAGGTCGGACACAATGAGGCAAGAATTTTTATGACAAAATAGCGAGAGAAATAAAAAAAAAGGTGGAGAGGACGAGAAAAAGAGGGAGAATGGATGCTGCGCGGTTTGTGCAGAGGAAACGAAACAAGCGTGACCACGCGGCCTCGACAGAGATCCACACCCACCCCTTTTTTTTATACCACTGTATACTATATTTACCTGCGTAAGATACGTTATATATTATTCTTCTTTTCTATTTGGATGAGTTTGGGGACCAGCTAGATATATCCCGTATCTTTCTCGTACACTCGAGAACGAGGCAAGCACCTGTTTGTATTTCGGCCGTTCTTGCCGACGCATAAATCATTCGGGAATGGACTAACGCCTTTTATCACTGCGTTCCCCCTTCGGGTCTCTGTCTATCGCGTTCTCTCGTTAGATTTTTCTCTACGTAAACTTTGGGAATGAGTTTTAGTGAGTACGCAAGTTATCTTTCGACTATCGCGTCTTCGTGAATCTTTCAACATCAAAACTGAAAGTGATCGCAAATAAATTGTTGTTGACAAAATCACCAAAAAATTATAATCACGTTGGCAGTTTGATTATCGACGGAATTATTAAATTTGCCGACAATAAAACAAATGCATTATTATTTAAAGTGAAATTTTGGTTGGTGAATGTATGTATTTATAATAATCAAAGGACGTTTGCTTGATTCATGAATATGAATTTTTTATTATTGAAAAAATATTTGCATTTTTTTGGTTTCACAATTTGTAAAGCGCGATGGGTGATTGCCGAATGTATTCGTCTCTACTCTGTATGCACGAATCGCTTGGAACGCTTATTCCCAAATCGATAGACATGCATTTTTCATTTCACTTGGGAGTAATTTGGGAGTCATTTTTTTTTTTTAAGCGTTGTTTTCATCGGAAATTCCAATAAAACGCGCGCCTAACAATTCGGATCTTCGTTGCATCCATAGATCAATGAATTTTTATTTTACTCGCGGAACATCGGCGTGCATTGTCCCACACTGCGTGAGAGTGTAAAGTTTGCAATAAAAAAAAGTCATATCTTATTCGCGTTCGCACCGCGAGAGCACAACGCGTTCTTTAGCGTTGCCAATTATAAGAACAATGTAATGATCCACGTAAATAAAAGTGCGAATCTTGCCGGCTGATCGCGGCGCTCAGTCGAGTCATTCTCTGACGACGCATCTCTATGGTTCGTACAAAGTAACAGTGTGTGCATGAAAGGTGTGGGTATAATACCAAGATAGAGATATAGTACCAAGTCGCATTACTTCGTAACGCATGAATATTGCAATACTATTCAAAAGTCGCACGTCATATCCGCGATTGCGTTGATGATGAATAAAATAAACGTAAAAAAAAAATTAGCAAACGAATATCCATGTAATTCTCGAAAAACAAAACTTTTTTTCTTCATAAAAATCGAAAGAATTATAATGAAAAGATATCAAAAAAAAATTATTAATAAATAATGAAAGATTCATAAAAATAATTATACCAGTTTCCCTGTTTTAAAAAATGATCTGCTCCTCTTTTTTATCGAGAATTTTTCGACGAATAATAAAAACGAATTCTTTATTGAAGTTAAATATATGTATAACAGCACAAACTTCGAAGTTTCCCGGTCCTCGAAGCTCTTTTGCAGCTCCCGTTGACGCGGTAACTCAAAAATACTCGAAGTCTCACCGCATCTGCATCTCTCGGAGCAGCTTCACAGGGGGTTGGCAACGATGCAGGCTCTTCGGAGTTCCCTAAAACGAGACGCACCCGGCGAAAACTTTCACGTGCGATAAACCGCCACGCGATGCAAACCGTCGCTTTTTCAACATTTCGCTCTTTTACACTTTCATCTCTGATCTCCGCGTACAACTGAATTGATTCTCAGGAATATCTGGTTATTCGAAGATTTATAGAGATGTTCTTTTTTCGGATTTATTTCTACTGGAGTAAAAAGTGTAACGTTTCTACGCTCACTAACTGACGGTTACGTGTCTCTTCATTCATGATGGCACTCGTCATGACAATCCCCCTGATTGGAAGCATTGATTTTTTTTTCTCTTCCTTTTAAAACTTCGACAGAAACGGTAGCTTCCGCAAGAGAGTCGAAGAAATACGAGCATCAGTGGGATAATAAGAAAAAAAATGTAATCACCAGTATATTATACTGAAAGTAGGAAAAGTGAAGGAGAACATAAGAACTTTTCGGAGTTTCACAAAAATTGGATATGGAGAAAAATGCAAAAAAAATAATAATAATAATAATGTGAGAACAGATGAGAATCAACTCTAAATACAAAATTTCACCGATCCAGTGAATCATCCGTAACAAAAAACAGAAACACGACAAAAAACGTATGAATAAATCTTATAATAAAAAAGGTAAAAAAAAATGCAGATAGGAAACTGCATTTAGAAAGGTCAGTTTTTTAATTGTTTCGAAAGAATTTTGCCTAAAAAAAAACTTACGCGCATCCATAGGCCGGATATCACGAAGATAAAGATATCACGAAGGCTTCTAATAAGTTTTTTATTACTGCATTATTCAAGCCGTTCTTTTCAAGCCGTTGCTTCGTATTACTTATTTACACGAGCCTAAGAAAAGATCGAAAGAACGGAGAGAAAAAAAAGTCGAGAAGCCAAAAGCCTCGCAAAGATCTCGCGCGTTACACGCGCCCGGGAGGGATGCATCGAGTGTTTCTCGCAACTTGTGAATAAAAGATAGAGTGCAGTCGGCGGCGCTTGTTCCGACTGACCACAGGAGCAAAGTCCAAGAGGTACAGTATAACACAACACGCTGTTGCTGCTGCCGGCCATTAGTAACGCTTACCCGGGCATAATGCGAGAAAAATTGCGGTCGAATTATTCCGGTGGTGGAGCACACGCTCCACAAGGAGGGTGGACAAAGGTATACGAAAAGCGTCTATATATTACGCGTTATACTGTCTCGAGAGGACAGGGGGCTCGCGCGAACCCCGGGGTTCCCCGGCGTCGCACAGTTCTGCCGAGGAAAGAACACTGGTCTTCTGTGTGTTCCAATCCATGAAACATAACGATTGATCGATCCTCGAAGTAAACTACGAAAAATACTTCTAATTTTTTTTTTTTATATTTCTAAAAGATATTAATTCGTTAATTGATTAATGAGACAGGTAGTTAGAAAGATTCAAGTCATTCCTCGAACCGATATAATTTCTACGAGTCATTCGATAACTATATTTCTACGCGGGATTGGTAACAGAGCAACTTTCAACTCTTTGGTCTTTTCGACGCGGACACTTGTGGCTCCTCGGAAGCGTTGCGTTCGATTAATCGTTGTCGCACCTCCGTCATACAAAGAATCTAACAATCCTCGGGAGCAAAAGTATCGCATTATAAACATGGATAACAGTTGGAAGATTGAAAAAAGAACTATGAACTGTGAAAAAGATAAAAGTGGGGGGAGATTCTTCGCTCGTGGGAAATCAAGAATTTCTTTTACTTCCACCTTGCAGAGTCACTGCGCGGGTTTACCTTACGGGTGCAGGATTGAGAAGAATTTTCTAAAGGACAAACCTTTTTTTTTTTTTTTTTCGTAATATAAACCACCATTATAATATATGATATTTTACACTTCGGAGGACTTCACGTATACGATTTTTTTTTTCTTTTTTTTTCGTAACTTCAACTCCTTTTATCTCATAGCACTTTCCTAGATCTCTTCGACTATTATCCGCGACTCTATTCTAGTAGGAGGATTCCACTATCAAGTTTCGTCGAGAATAAAAAAAAAATGTTGCATATTCAGGTCTGGACTATCGAAAGTCCTATACTCGGTTATTAACATGATAAAAGTAGCAGTTTATACCTGTAGTCTATAGAGAGACGGTATCATGGCACAAACGGATTCGAAACGGTCGAGAAACTTACGGTTCTCTTTTTTTTTCTCTCTTCTTCCCTTTAAGCTTGACTCGCTCTTTCTTTTTCTTCGATACACCGAAAAAGCGCCCACTCTCGCATTGTTGTCGGGAGAACGAACGAGGGAAAAAAATATATATCTCATAAAGGAAAACACAAAATTCGTGAAAGTGGCGTGACATGTTACTCTCGTAAGAGGAACGCGCCACCTGCTGTGCAAACAGAAACGGGAAATCCGGTTAATAAATGGACCATATTCGTTCAAAACACGCGAGAATAGTATATTTTTTTAATTAAAAAAATATGTTTAACGTGGTGCATCCTCCGCGCTGGACCCTCAGACTCAAAAAACGTTATTTTCGTAAAAAAATTTTTCATTAATGCACGTGAATTCAATAGAATATTTGAAATTATTTTTCAATTATTTATCGATGACGTGAAGATTTCGGTATAAATTTCCAACCCGCATGGGAACCGTTAATATCCGACCTTTCATACGAAAGAATTTCGAAGGAATTTTACTATTTTTTTTTTTTTTTTTTTTTAAGACATATTAGATATTATTACGATTATTTTAACGTTTCGTCATCGAAAACGCTCGGCGTGTATTCGAGACTAATGTTGCGCTATCCACGTTCTACTAGCTTGATGACCTATGAACCTTTGCCCATAAAGAAGGCGACACCCGTTACTCATTTATCCTCTACCGTGTGGATACGGACTGTACGTATAGGTATAGATATGAAATACACGGCGGTACTCGTCCACGAAGTTGACGAATGTGCTATGATCACGATGGGGAAGGCAAGGTGACTGGCACATTGCTTGCGTGGATGCCGAAGTCTTGCGGTCTCAGCGGTGGTCCGGCACGATCTCTCGCGGACCAAGTACCGGCTGCTGGATGCCTCTATTCCATTGATCGATGCTGCGAGAGTCAACTCCAGCAGAATCTATACGTGTATTATATATCGATGACCTAATATTGTTTCCACGAACTATTTTTTTTATTTTTATTTTTTTTTTAAAGTAAAACGTATTCATTTTTTATCTCATTAATCAAATGTGATATGCAAAAAAAGTAAATACCGCAAGAGTCGAAGAGCGAAATAATTTCTAAATCATAGAGATTTTTCATTTCAATATGTAACAACTGACAAGAAAAAAAAAAAAGGTCTGAAAGGCTCGCGTTTCCTGGTGGTCCGTGGAGCCCGTGTCTCCGCGGTGTCGCATCAAAGATCGTAATCATTTATTTGTATCTGTCGATGGGTCAGCCTTTCGTACCTACCAGCGTCATCGTACATTGTATGATCGGGCATTTTTATTATCTACAACGCTCGATCCATCGTGCAACGTCCGGCGGTCATACAACCGGACGTTATACGACGATTCGTTCATCTCTCTTCTTGCTTCGGAGAGATTGCGTTGTTTCTACCAGAAAGGCGTAACTAGTGTCATCGCAAACACGGAAAGATGCCCTTTTCATTCTATTGTAATACGTTACACAATGAGAAAATCTCACCGATCAGTTATTCTCTCAAAAGATGTACTACGATAATCGATTATTCCCTTCTCTTCTCATCCTTTCACTATCGTATATTATTGCGTGAAAAACGACAAATCATTTTTTAATTACTCTCACGAAAAAAAAAAATGGATACAGCAGTAAGTCGAATAATAAAAAAAATAGTCGTTCAATCTACGACTTGACGATCGTAACAAATCGCCATGATCGACATTGAATTTTTTTCCTCGGAACCTCCGAAAAAAATACGGTATGCGAGGTGTAACTGGTAGCGAGGGAACCGTTTGGTGAAACGATGTTTTGCGCGCTATATGCCCTAAGATTGTAGCGTATGCACCGGGTACGGGTGATCCATCTTTGGATCTACGCGAAACGAATCCGCTAAGCCTGCAAACCTTGCGGCTATTAGACTCCATACAGGAGGTTTCAAAATAAATATCGGAATTGATACAACAACCGTTTCTTTTTTTAATTCTGATCAATTAATTATAATAATAATAAATGTAATTAATAAAAATAATTAAATATCCATAGTTCTGCCGTGAAATTACGAAAAACTTCAAGCATAATATTAAAACACAATTTAACGAAATAATCTAATATGATGGTTAAGTCCATACAAGCAAAGTATATTAATATCAGAGTCATTTTTTGGTTGTAAATCGAACAAAATTGCAATAAAATGTAAAGGCACATCCCC
Source organism: Buathra laborator (assembly GCA_934046635.1). NCBI lineage: Eukaryota > Metazoa > Arthropoda > Insecta > Hymenoptera > Ichneumonidae > Buathra > Buathra laborator. Next base: position 20,375,380 of record OW203892.1, read on the forward strand.
GCAGGCTGTTAAAAGGTTAGAATCAAATAACGAAGAATCGATGAGCAGTGAATACTCCGATATAAATCATACCAAACGCATTGCCAAAATCTATCGATTCTTAATTATTTAATTTCGATTAATTTTCGATAATTAACTGTTTCAAATTTCACGCGATTTCTACATTTACGTGGAACCGCTAAAACATCCGTCGTTGGTACCACTAAAAATGGCGCTCGATATATATTATGAATGACACTGTATATACTGAAGTAGAGAATTACGTGGTACTATAGTACGTGCTATTTTGCAGTTATCTATTATAAATATGCATATGCGATATAACGTGCGTATAGATCATACGTGAACACGCGTAATAAACTGTAATGTATCTCCGGGGGTTGTATAGAACGAACGCGTATGCAAGGACTTCGGAGAGAGATGAACGCACGGATATTGTCGGGCAGACACGTCCATTAGAAGTTGTATACATTATCTCGGCTCCTTTCTTATCGGCTCATCGCGTTAGATCCTATCATGTCGTATCTTCTATCACGATATACAACCTAAATCGGTGTACGTAACAAGTACTATGCCGAGCCGTTCATCGAGATACGAAGATAGGGAGCAAACCGCGAAGATATCGCAGCATCCGAGCAACGTAATCGTGTACTCCTCGCGTCACAGACTATCAGGACTGCTGTATAATACCCTCCGAGTTCTCCATCCGCTACGAGTATTATACTCTTCTGCGACCGAAGCGATATTAATCTTTCACGCATTTTCACGATCCGGTACAACATTGGATTCGTAACTAAGCATAATTCGTGGCTTCTGCATACTCGAGAGGGCCACACGCGACTCAATCTCTAATGATCACGAAGAGAAGTAGAAACAGGTGAAACTACGAAGGAATCTTATGAATTCGTTCAGCGAGATATTGTATTTTTATGCACAATACAGAGAATGAAAAAAAAATGTATCTAAAAGGGCAATGGATAAATTTCATCTGTATTAGACGAAAGTAACAGTTGCAGGTAACTAATGCGCAGAGTACATGAATGTTACATGATAAGTACGCGTACACATGTAGCTATGTGATGAAGGGGTGAGAAGTGCGGAAAGCAGCGAATACATAAGTCCCGCATGGCGAGTTTCGAACTAACTGACGGTGCTTTGGGGACTCGTCTACGCGGCCAAAGGATACAAATAAATCCGGTTAGCTGGTTCGCCCGAGCCGCACATTGCGGGTAGGAATTTCCCGCGTTGCAACTTTGATCAACTGTGCAACCACTACCACACTGACACAGAAATACGCACACATTTATCACTCATTTGACACATCTAACCTGCCATCTGTGAATATTTGCCCTTTCTAACCATTACATCTCGTCACGTTTTCCGCAGCGCGTAGCAAAGTTTTCGCTCTGTAAATCGAACAGTATATACACGCCCTTCTGTAGAACATACACACGAAAGGCATAACTATGCTCGGTGAATATCAACTATCGCGTTTCTACGTTTCTCGATCTCTCGGGGAGGGAGACGGATCGAAGGCTCGCGAGTACGAATTTACATTTTTACGGGATTACACGGGTGCGCGGTCTACAGGAAGACCCGAGGGTTGCACACCGTCGGTAAAAAGTAGTATGTACCATTGTACGTGTCGGATCTGTGTTCGAGGATTAACGCCGATAGTTACAACTGTAATAATAGACGGGGGTGCAAAGACCTCGGGGAGAAGAACAGAGGGGGGTCACTTTTTATATTTTCTCCCTCTCTAATTCTTTTTTTTTTCATTCTTATCCAATATGCACGTTCGATTGGATGTCCCGTGGTATTAGTTGATTGTAAATAATTATTTTCTATTTGAAGTTCGATCGCTAATAATATGGAAAATCGCGTAAATAGGAAGCTATCACTTTTGTGTAAAATGTTATTATTATTTTTATGATTGTTATATATTTTTTGTTGAAGAAAAAAAGTATTAAAAAGGGAAGAGTGCATAATAAATGGGAAAAATACTGGGCGACCAAAATGGAAGAAAAATTACGATAAAAATATCGTGAAACGATATTATTTGACGTATCAATTGGTCGTGTAATTCTATTTAATATCCGATGCTATGGGCTATGAAATTTCCTGGTGTCAGTGAGTATTCAATGTGTATCTATTTACAAGAAAAGCCTCTGGGGATCCGCATTGAGCATTAGCCAGTTCGCCAGTTCGTATAATCCACCCTAAACTTTCATCCCCTTTCAACGTCGGAGCCCATAGGATTCTGTAGCTGCGTACACAGCACATGTCGCGCCATACGAGGATCATTTCGTCGTACTTAACGCCTCGTACACGATAATTGGTACGCCCAGCATGGACGCGATTTGGGAGAAAAAATGTACATCGACGGTGAACAAAATTTGTGATCGATGTTTTCGACTTAAACTGTACAACGTTTATCGATCGATATATAGCCGGCGAAGTAAATGAAATTTCGTTAATCAACAGGATGGATTCGGAGATCAAAGAGCAGTCGGGCACCGGCAGCATCGACTCGTAAATTGCATGCAAATTGAAGGAGAGTGTAAAAAGAAGAGTTTTTACCCGCTTTCGCTTCTTCTCATTCTTTAACGCGCTTTACAGCCCCACCCCACCCTCTCCCCTTCCCGCCGATCCTCTTTGCGCCACAATAATTTTCTTCCTTCCTGCCAAACCGCGACGATTCATTCGCAAATGAGCTGCACGATTTGAAAGAAAGTTAAAGAGTCCGGCGAGTCGCAAAGCGGGAGCTACGAGCTCTTTATCTCCGTTACCAACCCCTTTTTTATTCGTTTCCCTCGGGAGATACTCATCACGAATTTACAGTCGATTGGTCACTGTCTTGAAACGTTGCTATTTTTTTATATATCTAACCACCTTGCAAACGGAACTCAAAACGAAAAGACACATTTTGCATAGAAGAACGTAACGCGAAAATATTACTTTCCTTTTTTATATTCCAGTCTTACTGTCTATTCGTCTGATAAAAAATACTATTACGATTATAACGTTCGATCTTTTAGTTTCTGTTCCTCTAATCTCGTCACTTTCAGTCACCATGCGGCCCACTCTCAGTCTTCTTAATTCTCGCTGGTAAAAAAAAAATCAATTCTTACTCTTTTCAAGACTCTCGAACGATAAATCCTTCTCTTTCGTTACACTCTCGTGTGCAATAAACCGTATCGTAACTTAATACATTGAAACTTGAAACAGTAAAACCGCTATGCAAGTTACTATCCATCCTTCTACCCCCATTCGCATCATCATATATATTTTTTTTTATTGTCTATGACAATGCTACCGGAAAAGCCCTCGGAGAGTTCTCAATTTGCGGATTATACACCAACGCGATCTGGAGCAGCGTTTCTCTCGTCGTAGTTTTTTCTATTGTCTCGAGGCTACCAGGGAGAAACGGGATGACGAGAAAGACCGTACCGACGATTACAAAAGGGCGCGATGCCCGTACCGTCGCATCGAGAGAACGAGTACGCGGATCTTTCACTGGCGTACTGTAGACACACGAATGAACGCGTAAATGTATTTAGGGATGTGCACTATGTAGTTGTAACTCGTTCGAAGCGCCCCAAAGTTAGGCGTAGGTGTGCATGTGCGGAAAGCCCGACCGGGTAACGGGATTAGTCGAGGGGGTTGCCGAAGGTCCATGCCTCGTAGCATGGGGGTTGATTCGTAAAGGGGCCCCCCGAGGACAAGTGGACCGAATAATGTTGCTTGGTGCCGTTTCTGCTGTACCAATGCTGCAGGGTGGACTGTTTCCTCTGCATATACTAACGATTGCTTCTAATACTCCTCCTGCTTGCTGTACCAACGTTACATCGCTGTGCTACTGCTATCTACTATATATATATGTATACGTATCCTACAGGGGTGAAATTGTTACACCGGAACGATTGTAGTACATCGGTGTATATATTCGATGCGATAGGAAGCCAGTGCACGGCAGCAGATAATTCGATCGTTAACGGATCGCTTGTCGTCGTACGAAGTGAATCTCATGTGGGAAACCGCCTCGATAAAACGTTTTAGGAATTCAGGATACTCTATCTTGTATTATTATTATTCAATGGGATATAGTTGTTGCTGGGATTTCATTGGGATGTTTATTTTCATCGACATGAATTCAGTAAATTAATATTGGTAAATTGATATTTATAAGAGTGTATAATAGGCTACTAAAATAGCAATTTCGTAATCGGTTTTAACGTATTCAAAATAAATACTGCTATTAATGACGAGTTTAATTAAACTATTATAAAAAGGGGTGTGCCGACTTTAATGAAAAAGTTAAAAATCGAATAAAAATAAAAATACTGAAACATACGATAACGATTTCAAAAATATGGGAGATCAAGCCGTTACCTTCGGTTTTGGGGATGAACGAACGAACGAAAGAAAACACCATGTACGGGATCACTGGATTAAATATTGCCATGCGTACCTAACGGCACCGCATGGCGCCTGAAAACTCCACGAGTAATCATAAAGACCCCGTCTTCTTATATATTGCGACAAACTGTGATAGAACTGCTTGTGAGAAAAGAACTAACGGAGCTCATCGTTGTGGCCATCTCGTGACCATCTCTTTAAAATTTTTCCATATACAGTATAACCCCTGTTTTCTTAATTCGACGGGACCGAATACTTTTGGTATTCTGTATTTCCCCTACAGTCCCCACTTTCGTCAGTTGCTGCCAGTAGTGGCAACGCGGAGCATATATGCGCCCGTAGATACAGAGGAACGGCGTGACACTGCGCTTGCGCAGTGTACCACTTTGCGCTTGCAGTGGGGTGAACGGACAATAGGGGAAATTCAGTTGAGCAAAATCGTTGCCAAGATAACGAATTCAAATACGCGGACAGTTGAGTTAAGCGAAGTTAAGAAAACAGAGTTCCTACTGTACAAAAATATTAGTGGACAAAATATCGCACATTTTTTATTTCGACAATATTGTTACTTTACTCGTTTACTGGGTCGTCGAGCTGAAGGATTATATCAATAAGATATAAATGAGAAATTTTAATTGCACGAAAGCAGAATGGTTTTTTTTAGTAATTAGACAATATTGTTACTTTACTCGTTTACTGGATTGGCGAGCTAAAGGATTATATCAATAAGATATAAATGAGAAATTTTAATTGCACGAAAGCAGAATGTTTTTTTGGTAATTAGCAACGTCCCGATCGATTTTATTTACGAAACTGTTACGTTTTTTCGTGTTCGGCGAGACATAAATACATCAAATTGTCATAACGACGCAACAACAGTTGCAGCAATGAAAATGTGACATAACGTTTCGTAGAACAATGCAACATTATCTGTAAATTTGAGTGCAGTAACTCGTTCTTCAATGGAACAGACGAAGGTGTTAATCTTTTCGTTTCCGCAGCAAAAACAGAACGCCCCTCAGTATTCTTACTGATCTAATATGCCATTTGTGTCTCTATAATACTACATGCTGCAGAAAATACTTCGAGGGTCCTTCGGATAGCGCGCTGTTGGCCCTTTGACTGTATATTTCTTATAACGCGATTCATAAATCGATCTATGTACGCGACAGTTGACTATAATGACTGGAATTATCGTTCCGGCAAATGTCGGGGTCTGGCGTTTTGCTTTGATCGGCGACTTGTCGCTCGAGGGTGCATATATTTTTCCCACTTGTCTACGAAATAGTAACATCTTTTCTTCGTCTGCTCTTTACACGTGTGCAACATTATCACATGTTTACTTCAGTAAAGAAACAAATACGACGTGACGATACAATAGAATAAGAACATCAAAGAAAAATCCGAACAAACGAAATACGTAAGAAACAAGCAATAAAAAATCCTTTACTTTCGCAAAGGAAACTCTGCAACGACTCACTCCGAATATATCGCAATCGAAAATGTTTTGCCAATTCTTCGACGATACGCACATTCTCCGATCTCCGATACATTCAAGAAGCTTTACTCACGATTTCGAGATCGTCGTTCGCAACAGTTTCCGAATGTTCGATTTTCATTCACCAATACCAGTCAAGAGACTCAAGATATTCTATTCGCGTAGACACAAACCCCCTTCACAGTTCTGATACATACATGTTTACACTCTGTAATATGTGTACATGCCGTACTCCAGTTCTGCAGAATATAGAAGATGGTTACATATAGTATATTTCGCAAACTGGAAGCCCACCCTTTCCCTCGCTGCCTGCATCCCTCTGAGGGATGATAGGTAACGCACAGCGGAGGGTAGAGAGAGAACTGTTCACGATTGGCGGAGAGAAATTTCGAGTGTGGGTAGCGGTGTTTGCGATTTGGGATTCACAATTCCAGCGGCGTGTAGCGCCCAGGGGACGTTGAATCTCCGAAGCGGAGGGTTGACAAAAGCGAAGAGAGCCAAAAGAGGGGCGAAGAGAGAAACGAGAATCCGGGAGGGAAAGAGAAAGATATTCAGGGGGTTGGATTTGTCGAGAACACGGCTGCTCTGTACTATCTACGCGTTGCTCAACATGGCGGACGTAGAATTGTCCCGGCGCTTGCGAAAATTCGCTTTTCGCTTTTCTCTACTAATACAGCGTCTTCTTCTTCTTCCTCGCTGCTTTTCTCCTTACTCAGCTTTTCTGACATTCGTTTACTCAACAGTTAGTTTATCTGTATGTATTTTTCTCAATGGTTTTCTCTCCGTTCTGCTCAGTTCTGTTCCGTAGCTTTCTTATACTCGTCTACGGCGTTCCCCGGCGAGAAAACGAATGAGGAAACTCCGAGCACCGAGTCAAGGGAGACGACGTGGCCGACAAGAGAGGGGAAATGTCTGGGCTATGCTCAGGGGTTGAGGGAGGATCCAGGCAGGCAGAAGAATGAAATGATCGAGTTATGCCTGATTGCCGCTTGTTGTTCCAGCTCGATAAACCGGACTCCGCTCTCTGCCGTACACGGCTCTCGTATAGCTACCGGCAACTCCAACACCAGAGGCAACGAGAATTCTCTCCCCCGCGCTCACCCCCAATTTTACGAATACTGCTAAGTCGGGACGTTTCGAATCTCTGTATCTCGGGCTTTTCCTCTGTTTTTACGCAGCTTTTTTTTTGTACCTCAGACAAGGGAGAAATATTATACCGGGGACTCTATTAATGTAGAATATTCGGGATATTTTTATCCGCGATGTAGAGGAGGTTAATTATCGTCAATAATAGTAATTGATAAAATGTCGATTTCCTTAAAGATGAAAAAAAAAAAAAAATCGTATTGCGACATGTATTCTAATAATGAAAGGACATTATAGTTTTATTCATCAGGAATATGCGAAACATAATATTATAAAAAAAAAACCGAAAATTTAATATTAAGGATCGAAATAACGGGAATTTAAAGTTCGTCTGATACCGATGAAGGTGGAAATATAATAACGGTTAGTTAATTTATAAAAATAATCGTACATCTCTGTTTGTACTTTTTTATTATCCGTTTCCCTCGGAGTCAAAGTCCTGCAAGTATTAACAACGCCTACAAAGCCATCGGCAATATCCCCGTTCGATCTTTGATCCTCGACGACGATCCTAATCCTCTCCCCGGAAGTAATTAATTGCAGAAGAATTGTACGATGTCACGCGTTCGCCCGCATCGAGCGGTCTCTCGGCAAAAGCCAAAGGTACTCACGGATTCAATTTTTTTACTTACCACGCGCGACTCATAACTGCGATTGCGTGCAAACCAGTTGTGAACAAGAAAAAAAATTACATTGTGACTTCTTTTGACTGCATCGAATCAGCCGCGAAGCTCGAAAGACTGTGAAAGAAAGAAAGAACGAGTAAGAGACATTCGAATCGATTAATTCCTCATTTTCGAATCCGAAGAAGATTTGGCTCTCCACGTTTTTTTTTTTAACTTCTTATTAATTTGCCGCCCGATTGAAAAAAAAATATTTTCGCGACGCTTCGGCAAACCGATCGCGGTCAGTGTTCATTTTCAACAATAATTCAGGGCGACGAGATTTTAGATAGGGAATGAGAGGCGAATGATACAAAGAAGGAATAAGATATACCGAAGAAACGCGAGAGACGAGAGTCCGACTGTCGGGCCAATCATCCACGCTGACACAACATTTTTTATTCAGACCCCACAGAGACGTACATCTTCTCAGTCTCTCTCTATCCTCAACATCTCTCTCACAAACTTCTTCGTAACACTTCTTTGGATTTCATTTTTTTTTCTTGTATTTTTCATCGAAAAATAAAACCGCGCAATTAACGAGGACAGCTGCGAGTAGCGTTATATCGGTACCGTAAAAGATTTGCCGCGGTGTGAATAGCCGTGACTCTCGAAAAAACGTATGTCACTGGTTACCAGTTGCAATATTTGTACTATTCGATTTTACGATATCGTAGCAAAAAAATTAATTTCCTTCATTGGCCGCTTAGCTGAACATTTTATTTTCGGAAAAAAACTAAATTTTCCATGGCGAAAAATTTTTTTTGCGACAAACGTTGAAAGTCATCACCGCCGGTTAAGGAGGATATGGACCGAGGGCTCTTCTCGTTTTCGTTGTTCTCCTTAACGTTGTCGCGGTACGCCTCGGTTAATTCGGCGTGTAACCGTACGCACAGGATCGAGTTAACGTTAAGATCAAATTGGATTTGGCCTCCGGACGGCTGCCGGTTTCTACGGCAAGTAAAGGCGATGCTGCTACTGCTGCTTGGTCTCTCTAAAACTTAGTCATCCGACAGGACCCTTCTAATCCGTTTACGCTCCTTCCTATCCCCACTTCGCGTATGTCACTGCGACATTCCGTTTTAACTTTCTTCTCAGCGTGAACTTCTGTTCCGCGAATCTTTACTCCAACGAGCGAATTTCCGACAAATATTTATGGGAAAACGCCAAAAAAATCCGAAATTCATACTGTTTTTTTATTTGTTTCGATAAACGTAGAAAAAATAAAACAATATGTATTTACGGCTAAACAGACGGTATTTATGCAAAGAGCAATATTATTATACGGGGGATAAACAACCGGCGAATAAACTATCGAGTTTCGTGAGTACATATTCGCAGTCGGTGGATATCGCGGTTCCCGTGGGGGGACACGTTTATAGTTGCGAGGGCGGAATGACGCCGCGGACACGCCCAGCAGTACCGCGGCGTCGCGACGCTTTTATCGATCAAAAGCACCACCGGAACCAACGCTCTCTAACTCTCTCACGGAGTCCATTTTACTTTTGCCATACCTATGCTGCTAATACCAGTCTATATGAACGTGTGGTTCGTATATATACGATACACGAATTTCTGAAATTTCCTATGATGCAAAAATCTTTTAAAGTTCACAGTACATAAAAGACAAGACACTTTACTTCGGCATAACTATGGAAAAAAAATTTGACCAAAAATTCTCGAACACAGCTGCTATTGATCCATCGAGGACGTTGCACACATTTCGTAACATTTTGTTGGGCAATTAAAAGACATACATAGTCCTTCGGGACGGTTTCGGAGGCTGAAAATATCTTACATATTTAATAATTTTGTGTTCAAATTTTTATTTAAATTACTATGCGACGTATCTGTTAGCTTTTCAGCACACGAAAAATGATCTCTATCTTATCGTAACGTCTTACATAATAATTATATGTGAACATTTTTTTTGTAAGCTGTAATAACACAAAGAATGCAGCAATTCTTGAAGAATTGATTGCATCAGACTCTGCTGATGAGAAAAGGTATTGACTCAAAAAAAGGTGTATAAATATCATCGATACGCCCTGAGCTCATCGATTAACGGTGTAATTAATGAAACCTCGCGAGTTCTGTTTTTTTTTTTATTATTTTTTTTTATCCGACGTTTTGTGTGGGGGCGCCGTGGGTGCAGAAGAAGACGGGCGGTCTTCGTTTTCTCGCTTATACGTTGCCCTACGGATGCCTTTCGACATCCAGTAGCAGAAGCTTTTATATACCTATACGTATGTACATATAAACAGAAAGCAGCGTCGAGAGAATCAACGCAGTAGGTGGAAGTGAGTGCATTCGGGATGCTTATAGACTCGTATATCTCTCAATAGCCTCTTATCATATTTATGGGATGCACTGAAAGCGCTCGACATGAAAACCGCATCTGTCGGCGCGCATATTTTTAAATACCAATTCGCGCATCTCGTTCTCTTTTCCTGATCGTCTCTCTCACTTTCTCGCGAACATTATTTTTGCCCTTCTCTGTTTCTTTGGCATGTAACCCGGTATCGCAGCTACTGTAGCGAATGAAATGCTTGACTTCTCGCTGAGGCAACTCTTTTTTTTATCCTCCCATATACCTTCTTCGTCCCTTCATCCCCGAGCCCACCACTGCCTTTCTTTCTTAGCGTTGGATTCATACAAGTCTGATAAGCTTATGTCTTCTGGTTTGCAATTATTCACTCTGTATTCGGATTTTTTTTATCCCCGCCTTCGTTGGCTCTCGTAATACACGAGGAGTGATAAGAACACTCGATATCTAATTTATTTACTCAGCGAGTCAGCATGCACCTTCAATAGAGTATAGAAACGGTACGGTGGTTCCGTTGCCGCGTTTAATAATTTTTGAACTATTGATGTACGCTGAGGCAATTTTTCCTTTGAGACATACGAAGAGACGATCTTTATCTAATCGAAAAAAAAATCGAGGCGTATTGACCGATTTATTATTTATAAATTTAAGGGTGAAAATTTAAAAAAAAAATGAAATCGGGTTGAATAATTTAGTCTATTTTCTTGGTAAATTTCGAAGCCTGATTTCTATTTAAAAAAAAAAAGACTATGACTCAATCGTCGCTCCAGTGTGTTCGCCTCGCTACTGTAAAAATCGTGCGACTCCTTGCTATGTACTTTTGTACGAGAATAGAATAGGATGAAACTCTATGGTCGCACGACGTTAGGTCGAGTGCGTTGATTCGAAAGGAATAATCGGATTAGAGTTTAATACTCAATGCTCGTAGTTCACTCGCTCCACTCACGCCGCCGCCGTCGCACCGCCACCATATGTAGGGTGCAAGTTCATTGTCGACTTCGCCTGACTTCGAAGGGATGATGCACAGCTCTTTCGTCAGCACTTATACTGACTATATCAGTCATACAAATAAAAAAAATCGCTATACTTAATGCTACAGTCACCAGTGAAAAATCGAAAAGTGAATAAACCATTTCCTATATATCGAATTTATATTAATGTTTAGCTAAAATCGCAATTAAACATTTTTTTTTTAATGAAAAACGGATCAGTGATTTTTCGATTCGATATCGATAATTTTTCACCAGCAAAAACAAATAATTTTTTATTTAATAATGTATAATATAAAAGTTACTTTATTAATTAAAATATGAATTATTATCAATTTATGTATAAATCGATTGATAACATAGGACCCGGAAGATTAATTCGTGATTTGGTTTGAGAATACTGTGAAGACAGCCTGAAGGCAGTGCGGGCGGTATTAGCACCTACACTGCGCATGTTGTGTCGCAATAAGGGAGCTGTAAAGAGAAGTTCAAACGGACTCTTGGTAGAGACACGTGCCAACTATTACACGACATTAAAGCCAGTAGTACACATTCCCTCTGTGTTCGTTCGTAAATCCACCCCTGTTTCGCGTGTGTGGATTCGTGCATCGAAGCATCGAACTCCCGCGGACTTTGCACTGGCGTCGTGTTCTAAACCAACACACATATACAAAGATCTCGTTGCTCGGATCACTGACAATTTTCGACTCCACGATCAACTGACTCCGATCTCCCACGCGAATTTCTCGTGCGTGATTATTATTTGCTTTAATAAATGAAAAGATAATACCACGATTTTGCGCTGCGAATTTGCGATCGAGCTAAATCATCGTAGATGCAATAGCCTCGAATTAACTTATCTTAGAACACGGCTTGTACATCGGGAAACTGAAAAAAATGACAATTTCTATCTGATGGAGATTGATTATTTAAGGATTTGTACCAAACTGTAATATATGGAAATCCGAGAATTAAGAATACGACGGTAAAGGAACAGTTTTTTTTTGCTATTAGACAATAGTTTCGATTAGTCTATGATAGAGAGTACGCAAAAAAAAAACAAGAATAGACTAATATCCGATCTTTTTTTCAACTCAAGAAAAAAATGTTCTCAGGCTGTTCCTTCTCATTAAAAAAATGTATCATTCGAAGCTATCAATTTATTGGATGGCAAAATCACGAGATCCCCAGATTACTATAGATACGATATTCCGAAGATCGATAGGAGAGATTCTCTTATCAAGATATTGAACATCCCGCATTTGAATATCAGACTCGGGTCTACTTATCTCAGCGTCTGTACACCTGTGGCAAAAATGAGGGTTGCTTTGCACGTGGGTAGAGCTTACGATGGATTCGGAAAACAAGGAAGAGGGGTGCTTCGCAGCGCATCCAGTACATCGATAACTATACTGGTTAATGCGTAATTCTCGATGGACCATTTTTTTCGCACGGTACAATTTACTTTCCTTTCCCCTCGAACTTCCCGTGTGATATTTTCATCTGAGTTCATCATCGCTTTTTCCGATCATATCCGCTGCATCGTAGCCTGTGGGAACAGGTCGTTTCCGCGGGCCCCACAGGTGCATGAAACTTATACGCGCGCGCGTATAGAGGGAACCTAATAAATCCGCCTCACGGCGATTCAAGGCTTAACGATCCAGCGCCCTTCCCTCGTCCCCGCTTTCGCCATCATTCTGTACATATGTATACACATATATGTATACACTTCCCCAACAACCCTCTACAGATGCGTATAATATCATAGACAGGCTAATTATTCCAGAGGCTAATTACGTAGCGAGAGGCGGATAATTACTAATAATGTAGTCGAGGGTGTAATTTTAATCAAAACCGTCTCAATCAAAGTGTACCATTACAGCAACTGATTTACAACACCTCAACATGAAAATTATTATTTATTATTTATTTTTTTCAAATGAATGAACATTTTTTTTCCAAGAACTCCGGTTTTCGTTATCTAAATTATTATTGTTTACGACGGTTTTTAAGATCGCGAAAAGTAGTAAAAATCCAAAAGTACTCATATAACCCTTGAAATAACGCTACTGCTAAGAACGAAGCGTTAAGGGATGTAAAAAAAAAGAGATAATTAGCGATTGCCAACAATTGAAATGTACCATCAAAATTCGTTCGTCAATAATTATCGCAGGTGACTCTGAAATGATACGATAAAAAAAATAATTTAAATTTCATTATTAGATTATCAGCCACAGAATCACATGTATTCTTTTCGGTCGTTGCGGCTTCGATGATAAATCGATCGAATAAAAATTCCTTTGAATTCTCCGATCGAAGTCTGTGCCATATACATCGACTATGTATATATATTTATATGTATTCTCGCCGACAATCCGAACACAAATTCGAGTTCGGATCGAGGTGTATGGGACGCTGAGGAGTAGCATCTCGAGAGGGAGTGGAAGCTGAACTTGACGCGTGTGAAGCCGATGTGAAAACGAAGCCTCTCTTTCTGTATATTCGTTCGTTCGGGCCGAACGGTTTGCGACCTATGAAAACAGTTGCCAGACACTACACTTGGATACGACCTTTCTACACCGTCTTCTTCTTCGGGTGAGTTATGGGCGCCTACAACGTCGTCGATTGTTCGCTGCTGCCGCGCGAACGCCGACGCGCTTTCTCTGTCATACGTTTTATATCGATAAATATGCATTATGTGTATATGTAACCATATAGACGTATATTTATAGACGAATACGCGTGTAGTTGTGAGAATAGCGTAGAAAAAGCGCATCGTTGCATTCTCGTTCGATGACGGCATGTGGTTTTACGCTTTGCCTCATCATTTCATATATATCTTTCCAACTCACGCTGACTTACGATACTATATCGTATATATACTATATTTACAGTGTACTCGCGTATACGTATCTTCTGTGTAATAAAAGAAACCGCTGGCATGCGCTATCAAAACTTGTCACTTGTCACTACCAAAGGCCGGACACCTGTTTACTTTCTTTTCTTTTTTACCCTCCGTAGTGACACTTATATTTTTCTATCATCCTTCACCTTTTAAACTTTTATTCTATCTGTATGCTTCTTCGCCGTGAGAAAATCGAAGTACTCGAAATTTTATCGTTAATCGTTTTTTTATTCTCTCGTAAAAGAGCGGAAGATGTTAAATTTATCGATTATTTTTGTTGTTATTACTTTTACTATTTTTTTTTTGTTCGGCTAAATCGGAGAATTTGCCAATTCATGATACCAGAAATCTCTCGAGTCATAGAACCGTTTGGTTTGATTGTATCGTTTTGTGTACAGAGATTTATTTGTATATCGACGATGCGGTTGTTATATATATATAGATAGCTTCATAGTCCTGTAATTTTGAAATTTCCACTTTGCCGCAATCTCGGAACGGAGAGACGACGACATATAGCCGGCGCCGCTACGGCCCCTTTGCGAGCTCTTGACGCTTCAGCCGGCGGCCGTGGAGTAATACAGAACAGAGGCGACGAAAGCTCAGTGAGCTTCCTGCTCTGTGATCTGCTCTCGTTGCTCATACACCGACGTCTGAGTTTCATCCCTCTTCGAGTTACGTAACATTCGGAGAGGGAAGTTGGCACAATGCGGACGTGATTGCAAATCCGCTCGTTATCGTCAAAACTCTATAGTTCGAAAGAGGGAGGGTTTGCAACGCACCCCCATGTACGTTGCTCATCTCTCTCGTGAGTAAAATCGGTGAAGAGGGCAGAAGAGGAAAACGACACTTATATAATATTCAATGTATAATACGAGTATCGAATACTTGAAGCCATCTTTACGCTAAAGTTCGACATAGATACTCATTTTTAATCGAAACAGTTTGAAAAAAAAAATTTAGACTGATAAAAAAGATCCCTTTGATCGATATAATAAATTTTTTTTTTTTTTTATTAAATACATCGTCGTCGTGACTATTTAGATATATTTAATATTTAAACAATTTTTATGTTTTTTTTTTCTTGTATACGCAAATTTATATGAATAAAATAAATGTTTTCTTCTCGTTTTATTAAAAATGATAAAATATTGTAACTCTATAGCGCTTCAATAAATTTTGGTGAAAGTTCTGATATGGCATAAAGTTCGTGAAACGTTCGTGTATAAATATAAGTACGGAGTCCGTAATGCAGTCCCGGAAAATCATGAGAGCCTTTCGTTCGAAACTCAACTGCGTATTGCTGCGCTCGAAATTTCCCCTTCATCGGCGAATTGAAACTCCGACGTGGGCCGAGTTAAAATTCAATTTATCCCTTTTGGCATTAACTCACATCCACCGGGGAATTTCATTTTCGGCGGTTCGAAGCGCAATGTGATATTCATTCGTAATTTACTGCGGTTTTCACAAAGAACCTCAATGGTACATAGAGTAGTAGTATTACTCTACTGTACTCTGCTCTGCAGCTTTGTCAATTTTTAAGGGTTTTCTCTGGAATACAGTGCATCAGTGACTGTGAATATTTTTATTTTATCTTCGCCCATTGAATCTCAGAAAACAGAAGCAGCCGCGGTTCGAAAAGTTTCTTAACGAACTCGATCTCTCGTAGATACGCAAACGACAAGCGAGCGTTTGAGACTATAAAGCGCGGCGTCGTAAAATCTTCTATGAGATCTTTGATTAGTTGGAAAAAAAACTTCTCCAGAATTAATTCTGAACCATCGGTCTGTCGAAGTGCCGCGCACCTTCTTTATAGTTTCGTTCGTTTTTTAGCAAAACTTAAGAAGGATGTATCGCTCCGTATTATCAAAGAGATTCACGTGAAATTCAGAGCGAATTTCGAATACTTCCCAATTTAATAAAAATTAAAAAAAAATCAATTTCGTTAAGTTTTTTTCTAATTTTCGAAAATTCGTGATTTTTTATCCATAAAAAAAAGGAAACATTTTTTTTTTTAGAAAATTAGAAAAAGCCATCAAAAAATGTATAAATATTAAAAAAAATTATCGATTACATTTCGGTTAAAGAAAAAGTTAGATTACCGGATAATTCGTTAAACAATGATTTTTTTTTACTAATTTGTTGATAACTTTTTGAAATTATTATTATAGATTATTATAGAAAATTAATCTTCTTAGCACCTTCTGTATGGTTAATTTTTTTCCGATTTTTATTCCATTAGAAAGTTGTCGAAAATCTGTCTGAATTTCACGTGAATCGCATTCTTTGCTAATACGCAACGATACACCCTCCTTAACGCGTATTCGCAGTGGTGAATGTGTGCGGTCCGTGGCGAATGCAAAAACGGTAATCAATGGAATCAATTTTTAACTTAACATATTTAAGTTTACCTCTATGAAAGGGCGTCAAATATGCAACAAGAAAAAAAGTTGCACCGCTTTAAAAATAATTTTTTTTTTTGGTAATTATTTTTTTAGTTATTTTTCTAATGACGGCAGAGATGTAATCTTAATATCTGTACTTCTGAAAATTGTCATTATCCATTTTTTTTTCGTTAACGATGAGTGACTCGCAGACACACTGTTGCCGACTTTTTATCGGATGCCGCGTAAAAATCGTTAAGATCTCTTGAAAACGAACGGTTCCGATGTAATGGAGACTCAAAGACTATCCTTAATCAAACGTTGATAGTCGCGATTCTCGTGTCTACTCGTTGGATAGAGACCGAGTTCTACTACTAAAAGAAACCGAAAAATAAGAATAAAAACCAATATATACTGTATTCGCGAGTTCCGAGCCCTCGACCGTTTAAGGGCGGTCCCCGCGTGCATCGGGGGACCTCCGAGAGATCGTAAATCAAGCAATCAACCGCCATAAATGTCCGCCCACGAGATTACACTTTTCGGTACCAAAACGGCAGCATCAACAGCACAAGAACCCCACTGACGGCAGCAAAACCCATTTTTTATATGCGCGTACATACGAGACATTCAAAATTCGCGAAGGGCGCCTTCGTGGATTCGGCGACCCTTCGCGCGCGTGAATTCTTTTTCGCGTCTCGATCTTCCGACTCTTATTTTTATTCCTCCGACAACCCTTTTTTGCGACTTTCCTTTCTTTCGTCCCGGTCGCTTAACCCCGCGTTTCAACTTGACTCTCTCTCTCTACCTATATATGTATATGCGTAATTCAATTCGCGACGCTCGGACGACCCGATTATCGTTGCCCCAACAAAGTCTCCCCGAGTTGAAGACGATAAAGAAAAAAAAAATGAAGTAAAAAAAAATAAAAATCAACGAAAGAAACGAAAAAATCCGATGCATTATCGTCGGCTCAGCGGATATTCAGCACACGAGTTATTATCGTATGTAGTGCATATTTAACCGCGAGTTTAGAATCACAATGCGACATAAATCAACTATCACCGTCGTCTTTATGAGACAACTCGGTGAATGAATTTTTCGTTTGCGTAAGAAAAAAAATTAAACACGAGTTACAAGCGAATTTCGAATCTTTGAATTTAGCGCCAAAATTATATGAAACATTTCTATAAATCTTAAATTTATATTATATAAAAATAGGATTTAGATGAGCGGTCAAACGAAAAAAGAAAGGAGACACACGTAAAAATCAACAATTATTAATATAACAGTTTATTTATAAACGTAAATGGAGTAACGAAGATCGTTAGAAAAATAACATCATTGTAATATGATTCATCGTTAGTTTTGGTTTTTTTTTTTTTTTTTTCTTTCGTAATATTTATCGATTAACGCTACTGAGTATGCGTACAATTATAATCTCAGTCTAACTGACGATCGATATAAAAATTTACGATTACCGCGATTATCCGTTGGCTCCGTTAGAAGATCTTGGATTTTGATTACTCTTATTGCGTTTTTACTCTTTTATTGCGAGTTCGTTCGAGTAGTTGGCTCTGGACGTTTCAATTGTAAAAAAAAAAAAAAAAACTGAACAATAAACGAGAGGAACACAATTTATACGAGTTTCTCATGATATCTCGGATACGTGCGAAGCTTTGCCGTGTTCGTTCCTTTTTTAACTTTTCTCATATGGTTATTACTTGTTTGTTTGTATCACGCTGAGGGGATCCATTTATGATATTATAAAAATCATCGATATTCAATTGTCATCAACGTTAAGGAGTATTTAGCGTTTTTCCAGCCAAATCCGCGGCTTTCGACAACACGATCTGTATGTCCATCGAAGGAAAGTTTTGCAAGAGTTTCACGTTCGTTGCGAAATCGTTGTCGAGCAATTGGTCTCTCAATAATCTAAAATGAATTACACAGTGATCGGTAAATGTTGTCATTTTCAAAATTGATTTATTTTAGGTTTTTTTAATGACTAATCGTCGATACTCACAGAATCATGGCACAGCAGATATGCGTAAGAAAGCTGAATCTCTTCTCGTCGGCGAACAGCGAATCCCAAATTCTCATTACATCTGGCAATGGAAACTCTTGCGACAGTAAAAGCGTCAACCACCTGCGGAGAAATTAAGATTATCAAGTTTCAAGTAAAGCCTCTCGATGTCTACGATACGATTTCGAATTTCACAACGGTCGGCAAGTGCGTTCTCATCGCCTCTGACTTTTTCAAGTTTTTGCAGAAATTATTATAAATCATTCTTACAATTACCGTTAAAAATGTATACTTTTCTGATGAATTTGCATTGCAATGAAATTTAAACAAAAGTATGAAAATCGAAATTGATAAAAAAAAAAAAAAGATTCGCTTTGTCTATTTGTCTGAATGAGAAGAACGATTAGAGTACCTGAAACTGTAGTACTGAGGGCAAAGATCCTGAACCTGCAGACGCATCCACACTTCGTGATCGTTACTTTTAACTTGTTGAGTTAATTTACACATCATCGAGTTGATACCAAATTCCGCTTCGTCCAACGATTTTATAAAGAAGTCACGAATCTCAGCCATCAGATTCGTGAAACAGAAGAAAGTATCCGCCTCCGCGTATTCTGCAGATACATCGAATAAAAAAACGTTTCTATCCTACGCTCGATGAATACGATGACTAAACTCGATTTTTTTTTATTGATACCTCTCCAGGAGTGGTCGGGATCGCAGGCAAAAGCGTGATAAATGGGACCGACGATCTCGTTCATTCCCTGAACGTAACCCTGTCCGGGATTGAGTTTCGCGTATAGGAACAAAATTCTTTCAAGTACCTCCCAGTGTGCTTCGCCGCCTTCGGTCAATGGAGCGTAATCTTCCGGTGCTTTTCTCACGGATACCGCTATCTGAAAACGTTTTGAAACAACTGATATGGAACTAATGCAAACAAAAGCACGAATTGAAAGTTTATCGAAGAAAAATGCTCATCCGATTTCATAGATTACCTGCTGCTCCGTTCCGTTTGAGATAATCAAAGAAATAGAATTCGTTTTTATTCACAATATTGACGAGAACAACGGCAAAAGGACGCTTTGATTTACCTTCGTAACGCCGAGACCTTTTCGTTCGACATTTGCGCTTCTGAGAACAGTGTGCTGCACTCTGCAGTGCAAACGTTTTGGGCCGTTAGCGCCTACCACCGCTTCGCACGGATAATCCGTACCTTGCTGGAAGAATGATATGTCTGGACAGAGTCTCCTGCAAATTTAATATCGATATTTTATTATTTTATTTACATTTATATAAAAAAAAAAAAATGTATTACATTTTTTTTTTTTTTTTTTCGATATTTTTTAATGCATTTTTAATGAAATATAAGTTTTTTTAAATGGAAAATACGAATTTGATAATACCTAACATCCTTGTCTATTTGCAACAAAACTTCGTTATCCTTGAAGAAAGTTTGCCATTTGCTGCCGGGATTTGAATTCAATGGATGATCGTCCAATGTAACGTCGACTCTTTCTCCGTCGGGCGCAGACTCACCCGGCATGACTATCAAGTCTTCTACAGAGAAAAATAAAAAAAATGTATTATTTCATCTACGCAACTTTTAGAACAAATATGACGATATCTCACCGATAAACTGCTTGTACAGTTCTCGTTTACGCGACAAAGTTTCAGACCAACTCGCTCTTGTCAGCGGCAGATAATTCAAGAGCAGCTTCCAGCACAGAGACCGCAAGCCACCCTCGTCTGGTATGCCTGCGAGAAAATTAATTCACAAATTTACAAATTCATGCGTAGCGCACCGAAAAATTTATTAAACGATTGATATTTTCGCAAAAACTGAAAAAAAACTTTAAGAATGTAAAATAAATGGTAAAGAATATATATATTTTTTTTTAAGAGACTGTTAAACATGCGACCAGTCATGTGATTCGTTAGTGAACGCCTGTTTTTTCATGAATTTAAACGACAATAAAATAACATACAGAATTCTCATTATATTGATAATAATTACCATGAAAGCATATTCTCCGTAAGTTACCGATGTCGATCTCCTCTTCTTTGAGAACTTCCTCAAAGTCAATCAATCTGTAAAAACAAACGCGTGACATACGTGTGCAGGATAAATATAAAAAAATCTCAACCTGTCAAATAGTTCGTCGTTCGGGTTGAAAAAACAACGTAAGAACAAGATATCGAATGCACACAACTTACCTCTTTCGTAAAATGCTCATTTCACAATCGACTGGCACTATTTAATTAAAAACAAAAGCAGCCACCAATTATTACAACTATACGAAAGAAAAAAATGTGCACGTTATCGATATGCAGTAGGCGGTGTTGGCCGTGTGACACCTATCACACATACACACGTTCTAGCAACAGTTTATTGTCGAGCCGACGTCGAATTGACAGGCACGTCGAGCGCCATTTTTATTCGCTTCGAGATGAGTATTATCTCCCATCGAACTAGTACGATGATGGGATTTATCTTGACGGTTCGGACCTTCCGAGACTCTTATCGCTCCCACATGTCTCGAGTTCCGATACCGTAATACGCTATTCGATTGTATTGCCGAATGACCGACTCATAATTTTCGCACATAACCTGACCGAGGCGAAGGCACTGCGAGCAAACCGATAGCCGCTATAGTAATTTCTACTACACAGTGCATAAAGATATATTTACAAGAGAAACAGGTTTTTCAGGCGATCTACTTTCACCGCTCTCTCGTGCATATCCAATGGGCGGGTGTCGAGTTTCCGGGAGGGGGAAAAACTTCGATTAAAGGATTAATCACGGGTTTCTTCATCTAATTATTATTTGTATTAGTTCATTATTCATATTAATTCTCGTTAATTGTATAGAACAATATTTTTCTCGATATTATTTCGATCAATGTTACAGTCTCGGAACAAATTCAAACGCCGCATCTTTGAAAGGTTGAGAATATATCTCGAGGCTCAACACTCGAAATATAGTAGTTTCATGTTAATTATAAGTCTGAGACACAAAGCTGATAAGCTGACCGTCGACGAACACTTGAAATACATAGCAATAGCTCATCTTCTCTCAATATTTATTTTATCAATTAATAAAGCAGATGGGGACCAAAGTTTCATTGTTATCAGTTCCTCAATAAACGACAGGGGAGCAAAAGTTTATTTGAAATACAATTTTATTAACATCGTATGCGATAAAAAAAATAATGCGCCTGTTAACGAGAGTTCGTTCCAATATTTTCTTTGTCATATATTTGTTGAACAATTTATATAACGTAAATAGTATTAACCTGAAATCTACTGTGTATAGCGTGCTCTCCGACGAAAAAGAAAGCAAAGCCTCACTAATCCGCAAACGTTTTACAACTTCATTCCCAATGATTTTTCAAATGTTGCAAAAACAAAGCTCGAAGCATCAAGATAGAAAAAAACAGTTAACGAGACAATAGAGCTCGTAGCCACTAACGGTCGTCCAAACGGAGTACGCACTTGCCAGATCAACATAAACGCGCTCGGTTGGCAAGTTCGCGAGTGTCTAAAATTCTACTTTTACTCCAAACCAATAAATAGTACTTTTTCAATAATATAAGACGACAAGTCAGTTGTTAAAAATCGCATTTACGACTCAACTACTCTAGTCAATGTCACGTTTGCGTACATTACCTCGAAAATAACTCTTTCGTATGATACACTAGTTCATCGAGTTAAGGACAAGGGTGGGGAGGGAGAGAGATATGCGAGCGAGTGAGGTAGTGCGTAATCGTGAGCGCGTTAGTGTAGTACGCGTTTAGGCCTATTCCGCACGAAAAAAAAATCTGTCAAGTAATAAAACAACGATATCGTGGACAAGCGAAGCAATAATTCGTTTTGGGAATCATAAACTAACGATCGAAGATGGACTGGTGGTTCATTGACAAGCGTTACAAGAGTTTAACGAGAAGTTTGAAGATATTTCGGGCATCGTTCTGGTGACGGCTATGCGAAGTCGCTTTACAATGCCCGATGTACAATCGTCACAGCTGATACGTTTGACACATCTGACAGTTGTGTACCGTTAATTGCGTCATTATATATCGATTAAAAAACCGCTCAAAATAAGAAAAAAATCGTATGAATTGCAGCGTTACCTGAAAGGAAGAAAAGTTTTTTTTTTCTTCTTTCGTTTTTCGTATCCGTATCACACGACTCTTGTGGCATATACACAATATAAATATAGGCCACTCTTGCATTATGGCGCATCTGGATGCACTCTTCGATTCCCAGCAACAACTGGGACCCGAATCACTGGCCGATATGTGCTTCAGAACCATATGCGATAATCTTGACATAATATCCGTCAAACATGAAAACGGCTATCGCATGCTGAGAGACGGACTAAAATTTCCCAGCGAAATATGCGACAAACTCATTGAATTTGTACAAAAGAGCAACAATGCCGAAGCCGACGATGCGTTCTTCACTATATTCAGAAGTACCAAAGCGACGAGACTTAAAAGAGTCAAAATCTCATCAAGTCCCATCACAGATTGGTCCGTCATGATGATCGCGAGACCCGAAGTGACGCATTTGGAATTTGACGACTGCCGTCACCTCTCTAACCAATCAATCGAATACATCAACGCCGAGTGCCACAATCTCAACAGTTTGGCCTTTAGAGGATCTCAGAAAGCCGCACAAATTACTATGTGTAAGAAAAGTTCTTTTTTATTGCTAAAAAAAAATTGTTTAGATATCATCATCGTTGCGTTAGAAAAGAACTAGTTGTTCCAGTAATCTCTCATTATTGTTTTCTTTTCATCGCAATTCTGTTCCTTATGCGATTATGTAAATTTTCATCAATTTTTTAAGAAATTTTTTTTTTTTTTTTATACTTTCAATTTTATGCAGATATTTGAAAGCATATAGTCAAATTTTGTGCAAAATTTCATTTAATTAAAAAATAAATACATTTTTTAATTAAAAATCGCGAAAATAATTTTACAACATTGTTTATTGACTTTGCAATAGGTTAATAAAAGAAAATTATCATTTTCGCTTCACTGTTTCACTTTGAATTGCAGAGAAAAATAATACTTCTATATATAATAATAGTACTAAGTATTTAGTATAATTAAATAAAATCAAATTACATTTATTCTTCATAGGTGAAACTAAAGCAAATTTGATTTTTTTGTCGGATATTATAGAGCTGCAAAAATTTTATTAGTACAACTGTACTGAAAACTTACTGAAAAAAAAAAAAATGTTGATAAATCACAATGTTTTTTCTCCACAGGGAAAGAATATCCGAGAGAATACATCGACAGAGGCTACGTATTCAAAACACCGAAGCTACGACGCTTGGCGCTTAATCGTCTAATTATACAAACGGCCGATTATCGTTTGCTTCTACGCACATTGACGAAATTGACACATTTGGATATATCCAACGCGACGAGCATAAGATCCTTTTGTTTCTTAGACGCGGTACCGCAATTGGTTTCCCTGTGTCTGTATAATATACGAATAAATACGAATTGCAAGAACTTCGTCGAGGAGATATGCCAACTGAAAAAATTAAGGCATCTCGATATATCGCATTCGAATCATAAGTACGGATATTATGAGAACGCAAATCAAATTCTGAGCGAATTAATCGCCGGTTTGCCGGAACTCGTTTCGTTGGATATCGGCGGTACGAACCTCGCGGGCAGAGGAGTTGCCGAACATCCGCTCAAAGAACCGTACAGCGAATACGCCGAGAGAAGCGACATACAGGGACTCGCGGCGAGAGTACAAAATCCATTGCAATTCCTCGGATTGTACGGTACTCGTCACGGGGCGTGCAGAAGACACGATATACCGGCGAAAGTGGCGAGTATTAAATTCCCGAAAAAATCCAGCAAATTTTACATTCTTTTTTTTAAATATTATTAATTTATACAATTTTCGTTTTTTTTTTTTATAGATCGCGGGAGATGCGAACGAAGAACAGATACTCATAGCCCTGAGGGTCTGCATGGACAACAAACAAGAATTGCTGCAAAAAGTTCTGAACGATCTTTATCACGTGTTTAGGTACGAGAATTGCAAAAGGATGGATCAAGCGTTGTACACTGTACTCGAAGCTATGGAAAAACATCTTCCCGAAAGACATATTCAAATATCCGGAAGGTATTATCCGTTTGAATTATTTTTAATAACAACGAATAATGAAATAATGAATTTATCGAATACCGCGTTGAAACGACGATAATTAATTTTTATTTGATAAAACACTTATATATTATATATACGATGCGATATTTGAATACAAAGAAAAATTGTATTCTTCAAACTCCTTACAGTCGTACATTGTTATCTTCGTTACGCGAATATATTACCCAATGAACTACTGCGACATATGAAAAAAAAAAAAAGAAAAAAAAACGAATGTTCGATTAACCTATCGCACAACTTTCTTATTTGTTTCCTTTACAGTGCAACGCTCTTCTACATAGTTAAAATGAAGGAAAAAAGTGGACTCGCGGTACAGCTAAAACGACGAATAATAGGCACTCTTCTCGCGGGAATGAATGCACATAAAGACGAAGAGACTATGATGCGCAACGGTTGTTTGGCACTCTGCCAATTCCGCATACCACAGGATGTGGTAAGTTTTTCTAAAACTTAACATATTTTCTTTTTATCCTAATAGATTTTCGTATTACGAAGCATTATGATTAATTAATCGATACCCAATGCAGATGTGGAATTACGAAGCTCTCGTGAAAGTTCTTCTGCATTCGGCGAGACATGCCGAATCCGAAGGTTTCGTTCAACGTATCGGTATATACCTGTTGAATTCTCTGGCGTGTCAAGTCGAGGGAAACAAAAAGCGACTTTTGGGAAAATTAGGATGCGTTGGAACGATGTTGGATCTTGTAAAATATCGCGTCGAATGCAGCATATTCGACGACGTTCTCGAAGTCGCCTGGTCGACAATGTGGAACATGACAGACGAGACACCGGTGAATTGTCAAAGATTCTTAGATGAACAGGGAATGAGTTTATTCCTGCGGTGCGTAAAGGTAAGTACTTCGCAAAAAAAAAAAAACAGAAAAAATCGTAAATGAAGAATAGAGCGAAATAAAAAAAAAAAAAACATTATTTGTTATGTTTATGATTAGCAATATCCTTACAAAGAGGAATTGCTTCGAAATATGATGGGTTTGTTGGGTAACGTTGCCGAAGTCGATTATCTTCGTGTTCATCTGATGCAACATCAGTATGTGACGGTATTCGCGAATTTACTGGGATACGACAGCGACTTGATTGAGGTAAATGAATGAAACGTTTTCATTTTCCGGTAAAATGAGAAATTGGAGAAGTTATTGAAAAAAAAAAACAAATGTTTGCATAGGTATCTTACAACGCGACCGGTATATTGGCACATATGGCCTCAGACGGTGTGGACGCTTGGACGGTGGAAGAACCATCGAGAAACGACGTTCTCGAACGTATGGTTACAGCCATCGAGAGATGGGACCTTTCGGCACAGCGTAATATAAACTATCGATCGTTTTTGCCGCTTCTACGACTGTTGGATGTTTATCACACGCCACAGTGCCAGCATTGGGCCGTCTGGGCACTGGCCAATCTCACCAAAGTCTATCGTGAGTAATGCGAATGTAAAATTCAAAACGCGTAATCGATCGATTAAGAAAAATCTTAACGATAATGTGCAAATATATTGATTCGAAATTTCTATATTTGCAGCATCGAAGTATTGCTCGTTGGTCGAATCCGAAGGCGGCATCGAGAAACTTAACAATCTACTCAAGGATTCGAGACCCTACAATCGGATTAAAAATCTCGCGGTTATTGTGATCTTGAACTGCGGACACCAGATCTATAGTTACGTGACGTAAAACGAAGAGACGATATATGGAAAAAAAAATGAAGTTTTAAAAAATTAAAAAAAAAAAAAAAAAAAAAAAAACACAAAAAAAAGTGAACTCGAATTGTTTTTAGTTGTTTCGTGTTTGGAAAGAAAAATAAACGAAAAAAAAAGACGAAAAATCTAGTAATAGGGAGACGAATTATCGACGCGGAGGATTGATGAATATAAGATAATTAAAATGGCAATCTGAAGCTGCGGATTTCAGAATTCATCGTTTTCGTACGATGAACACGAATATTATATTACCGCAATGATTATCGAATATTGGCGCGACTTTGATTGCCAATTGCCGATGCGTTGTTGCACCGCTCTTTAGTAAAATCAAAGCGTTTGTTTTATCACAGCACCACCATCGATAATTCGTCGCTCATAAATTCTTAATAGGCTTACTGTAATTATTATCTTGCGATTACAAAAATTATTACGAAAAAACAAAAGAAAAAAAAAAAAAAATGATCGATCGTCGTGTCTCTCTGCTGCTTATTTAAAGTCGAAATGTAAGCGAAAAAAAAAGCAACAAATCTGTGCTATTGACGATGATGATGGCTGTAGTAACTTATTCTTACGACTGTTTAGTGTAATAGCCGAGAAAACGTGTTAGAAGAACTTTACTGTAAATATCAATATGTAAAGGATACGGAGGTATATTAAAAACGAAAGAAAAAAAAAGGCGCGCTTTAGGTTTGTATGTTTTTGTATATCGATTATATTATATAACTATGAAATTGTTTCACGATCGATCGTTAATGCAATAAAGATGTTACGTGACGGTCTCTGTAGATTAGATATTTTGTCAATTACAGCAGCGTTTTTTATTTTTTTATTCTTCATCCAATTTTAATATAGATTACCCATTTCAATCCTTCCACAATGAAAAGAAAAAGTAATAGCAAGTAATACTGCAGTATAATTCAAATCGAATAAATAAAAACATTTGCAACAGTTCAAATCTCTTCGGGAGATGTTTTTACAAAGAAAAGTAGCTGATGTTTACATTTCCATCAAAGTAATGAGATGTAGTGGTGATAACACGTTTTTATGCACATGCAATTACTCAAATCGGAACAATTATAGAATCGAAACATTTGCGCTAAATAAACGGTTGTACTACACAACTCGTGCATGTGACAAAATAACGTATAGGACAAACTATAAAAACCTCAGAAATTTCGCGATTCGATAATAATAATAATAATACCTTCGTATTCAACAATAATAAGAAAACAATATCTGTCTTGCAAGACTTACCCTACTGCATTCGATTCCCCCGCGACTGCATTCCGCTCGATCCGAATTGTGCACTTTGGTACATCCCTCTTGGCTCACGTTGCACTTCCTTGCCAAAAACTCTTCCGCTTTCAATACACTTCGAATACACTTCACGGTTTACACGATTCCGTAATTATGAAAAGACTTTTGATAACGCGTATACACTTGTCTCGTTCGATACATGATTCAATATTTCGCGGAAGGATATATCCTAATTATTTATTTTAGGGTATTTATGGTCGTTTCTTTACGCAATAAGAATAACTTCAGTTGTGTTCTCGTACACGTTTTATCCCATTTATTACCGCGAATTCACTTATTAGGTTTATTGCTGCGTCACAAACGAACGTCATTTAAATTAAAAAAAAAACATGACAAATTGCACACTATAGCAATAACAATGAATATCTCATTAATAAAAAAAAACAGATGCGACTCACCCGAATTAGTAACAAATATCTACCGCACGGAACTACTAAATTTCATAAATTATACAAATGACATAAGATTTTGACTGAGTTTTTAAACAAACGCCTTTCTCAACGATAAACGAGAATGCAACTCCAATTTTTCGTGTTAGGACCTGTTACTTTCAATGAGAGAAAAACGAATAAATATCAAATAAAGGTATTACATACGTTTTTTCGTCGTGAATAGAAAATGTTTATCATCATGGATTACGCGTTTTATGCCACGGCTATTGTGTTATTACGTTTTTAATGAACCATTAACCGATTTCACGAAACTAGCGATGTTCGTGACGCGAAGTTTGTACGAGTACTGAATTTGACTAGACTCCGCTATCCGAACTTCAAGTGTTCGTTGGTAATAGAAGTGGTTGATGGTGTTGGTTGGTGGTGGTGCTGCTGCTGCTCCTGCCGCACGTCAAGTCAATCGTTATCTCTCCTAACCTTTTCGCGCGATATACCCGCGATATACTCCGAGACGTAAAGTTTTTTTTTTTGTCACAAAGTGTGCCGGCGTTGAGGATAATAAGCGGGGTGTTACGTAGAACGAAACACGATGTGGCTCGATAGACTGCTATCGTAGCCCAGGTTTAACAAAGGAGAGATCAAGAATTGTCGAGAGTTTCACGGTGCCGCCCAATAATAATGGAGCTGCTGGTACTCGTGCTCTCGTGATTCTGAAACACGGATCTTTCCTCATCGTCGTCGTCGTTGTCCGTCGTTTGTTATCGTGTGACACGTTACTTTTTCTCTTACCGCCCGTTCGACACGCCGTTTATTACGAACGCTTGTGTTGTTTATTTTTTTTCTTAATTTATCCATAACAATTATAACCGTCCGGCTCGTACGCGGGTCAGCTGGCGTTGATATTATAACGTCAAGAACACGATAAATAATATCATGGCATCCTCGAACATGGGCATTCAAATCGGCTCAGCCTGGTTGCAGAGAAAAATCAATCTGAGACCTCAACATCGAGGCGTACATCTCGTTACGGAAGAAATATTACGACAGGTTCCAGAACTCTGTCAATTCTCCGTCGGTCTATGTCACGTACAAAGTAAGTACACGCGAAAACTTTACATTCCTGAAATTTCTCAATGCTTCGCATACTTTTTTGCTTCTTTTTCGACAATCGCCGATTTAATTATTGATGTATCGTCGACAGTTCTCCACACGTCGGCGAGTCTGGCGCTCAATGAGAGTTGGGATCCCGATGTCAGAGACGATATGGAAATGATGCTCAATAAAATCATTCCAGAGGATATGCCGTACAGACACAGTTGCGAAGGTCCCGATGACATGGTGAGAATAATCGTGCTTTTATTTTTTTTAACATCCGAAACTTGCAAAGGAAATCGTTGTGTTTTGACTTGCAACTAATTTCCCAATGGCATTCATTGACGTAAATCGCGCACTTTGAACTCGTTTTTTATTCAAATCATCGGCATTCGAATAAAATTACTTGCTTCTCATCGTTGCGAGTGATAAGCGGAAAATATTTTTCATCGGAATACATTGCAATATCTGTTTCATAAATTTGTTTACTACTGCTTTGCGAAGAAAATACAAACTGTTTTAAGCCAAATAACTTCTTTTAATTGATAAAATGTATCGCGTTACTTAAGTAATACACAGAAACGAGTTTATATCTGTAAAACAGGATTTTCATTAATAAAAAATCGCGATTTTTCGATCTGTTAATGAATTAAGCATTTTCACGGCCGATCACTTGAAATTCAGGGTCAATTCAGGTTGCTGTATCAACAGTTGATTTTGATCGAGAAATAATCAGTTGTTTTTACGATTTAACACTATTTTCAGTCACATCACTTTTCGGCAACGATATTTCACGATATTGGTGATAAACAGTTTTTATTTCCACAAATTGTAACCGTTTGGTATCCATGTTCACGGAGGACATGAATTATTTAATACTCTTCAATACTCGAGGATAAAATATTTATGTTTGTTGTGTTACAGCCGGCGCACGTGAAAGCGTGCTTTCTCGGTTCTTCCCTCAGCATTCCAATAACCGACGGGAAGCTTGCGTTGGGCACGTGGCAAGGTGTATGGTTTTGCGAACACCGAAACAACGCCGGTAGTCGAAAGTTAGTGATAACGTTGACAGGATGCTTGAGAGATTCGGCGCGAAGTCCCCTAAGTCCTGTAAGCCCTATAGCATCGACAAGCAGCTAGGACCACTCTCATCCCCGAAGGCGTGGCAAACGTCAGCTGCGCATATCGACGTCTAGCGATTCAAGCTAGCAGCCGCCTAAACATTAGCTGAAACCTAAGAGTTACCGATTATACCGGAAAGAGTGACCGGATACTTCCGACTTAACTGTGGAATTAACAAACAGACAAACACAACAACAACAACAAAAAAACACCGACGAACGCAGCAGCGACCGCGCTCGGCTGAGCGGCACACATACAGTCTACTCAAGGAAGTGTGCGATCGATCAACAATGGACAAAAAAAAATGATAAATAACCAGGTACCTAAGTTCAGTCTCAAACCCTTTTGGCGTTATCTCAAAAGTTCTTGACATAATCTTAACGATGGGTATATGAAGAAAAAAAAAAAGAAGTATATTCAAGCAAAGATACAGGGCATTTATTCGAGATAAATAAAAAAAAGAAAAATGAAAAAACGCGAAAGAGCAAGAAGGGCATGCGATTCTTTGATATACATATCCATTTTTTACTTTTTCTGCTTGCCTTGAATCATTGAGAAATAATGAAGAGAAAGAGAAAGCGGGATAAAGAGAAGTATAACGAGCGAAGTGAAGCATTCGTTGCCGTGCACGTCGTGTTGTACACAGATGAATTCGAAGTCCGATAAAGTAGACAAAATGATAAAGAGTATGAGCGATTTATAAGAGGCAACACACTAGGCTATTTCATCATTTTTAATACAATTTTTCGTAGTTAAACGAATCAATTGAACGTCGCTCGAGAATACAGAGTCGCAAATATACGGGGCCGGTGGGTGGTAATGCAAGGGATATAAGAAACTTGTATAAAATTTAAAATTTGACGAAAAAAAAATATTAATAACAAGCTGCCAATGCGTATGTATTATCGTAGGATTTTCCGATCCAAACGTTGAAAGAAAATTAAAGAGAAATATTGAAGAAAACGAAAAAAAAAAAAAAAAATCAACAACGGTATTTATCCAGCACTCTTTCTCTGCGCTCTTAGAGGAAAGACTCAAAAAAAAAAATTAATTAATGAAAAAGAAAAAAATATAAAAAAAAACGAAAAAAAAAACAAAACAAAAAAAAGAACAACTACCGCATTCTGGTATAAACGCGTCCAATACACCGAATTTAATTGTCATAGCTTTCTTGGAGAAACCTTTAAAAAACATAATAACAATGCAGTTAACGCGGGAGAGAAGTAAGGAAAAATAAAGAAGAAAAAAAAACAAATAAAATTCATAGAGAGAGGCATTGATTGGGCGGCTAAAAATCGTGTATCCTACTTTTGTACATTATACGACGAAGGTTTGCGATTATCGCTGAACCTGGGTACACATAATAATGGCACGGCGCATCCTGAATCACTGCTTGTTATAGGCTAGTCGTTTTCAATGACGTTTCCATTGCATCGGGGGTGTATATAGATTATACATACGTACTATTTGAAACGGAAAAGTAAAAAAAAAAAACCAAAAAAACACAGAAAAAATTACAAATATTTACTTCTTTGCTGTGCTAAGAACGAAACATTTCCGCTCGACGCGCGCAATCGTATCGCATAATTGATGTCGTAAATATTAAAGACGAACCTAATGCGAAAATTAAGGATCAAATTTTACGCGTAGATTTTTTTGGTTCTTAGTTTAAAGCAATAAACGATCGCTTTGGGTATATTAACATAACATTCCTGGCATCAGTGATGCGATACGTGTCGGATAACGAGACTTTGATTTCTTACTACGTAAAGATTAAACATAAAATCCATTGTCGAGCAATGCTCAAAAAAGGGGCGCGTGACCAAGGAGTCCGATTGATTTATACATAAACACAAATATATATATACATAAATATAAATATATATATATATATATATATATATATATATCTATAAATAAAAGTAAAACGCGGGCAGCGGAAATGCTTAAACATAATGTTCTGTGAATAAGAGAGAACTAGCATTGCAAAGGATTTAATGAAAACTAAAGCAAAGTAAGTTTAAAGAAAAATAAACAAAAAAAAATGTTAACGATAACATAACTACACAAGCCGAGGAGTAACTCGATTAATCTCAAAGCTTGTCACGAGCTTTCAAATGGAAAAAAAAAAAAAATAATGAAAATGAAAAAAAATCGTATGTAATGTTAAGCGAGCAGTCGATGTTAGCTACGTATATCCCTCTCGTGTATAATAGTATAAATTGTCGTCCGCTACAACTACTGGATTAAACAGAGCAAAGAAAAAAAAAAGGAAAAAAAAAAAACGTAAGCTTCAACGTTAAGTACGCTAAAACAAAAAAAAACCAAAAAAAAATATACAACTTCACTATAACTTACATATTAAAGGAGCTCAAACTATGAATACGGCTACAATATTAAATGGAACAACAAAATATTAAGGAAATAGCGCGAAACGGTCTTTGGTCCAAAAAGCTGATGGAATTCAAGAGAGCGATAAAAATTACGAAAAAATACTAAACGTGAAAGAAAAAAGAAAGAAAAAAAAAAAGGAAATCCATGTGGTAAGAGGAGAAAAAACATAGTGAGAACTCGGATAATTCATGCATAAAGGCAATCGCGTAAATTACCAACAACGCCCGATAAAAAAAATTGTTAGATAAGCAACGATGGCATTCAGGTTCGACGATACATGATATACTATAAATACGAAAAAAAAAAAAAACATAAAAACAACACACAACACAAATTCACACTCGTATCGAAATTTTGTCGAAAAAAAAAAAAAAAAAAAAAAAACATTTTGGGTCGCGGCATTGTATGTATGTAAATAATCGCCATTCGAATAACACTGTAGTCCCCCATTTTATCGTTCCGTGACCAAGTTTGCAATTTCTTTGTTTCGAAACATCATAATTATTAAAGCTGCGCTAAAGTCTCGCGCCATTCTGATTAATCCGATCAATCGGTATTTGAAAAAAAAAAAATATCGATGCGAATCAAACTTATAAACATGAAGATATGTATAATTATAACAAAGATTCCGCAGGCTAGTGTAATCGATCCGAATTCTCATGAGTGAGAAGAGAAAAAAAAAAGAAAAACAAAACGCTACTTTTCACCCTTTCTCCCCATTCGTGATGCGTTAATCGATATTACACGTTTAGGTTCGTCGTATTTCGTAGCGTTTAATATATTTGCTATTATTTCTTTCGGCATTAAGTAGCTTATAGTCTGTATATACAGGGTGAACGAAAAAAAAAAAAAAACAAACTAAGAGTACTTATCTTGTTAGAGGAGAATTCCACAAATAATAATTTTATCGCAATATATCGTGTCGCAACCTTCGAAACAATAGTGTATCATCGCTCGTGGGTTTGCCATCGGAACACTTTTGTTTCAGGGGAATCGCGACACTTGATTCGTCGAATATTAATCATTACACACGTTGTAATTCTTCTCGTTATTCACACACAAACGAAAAAAAAAAGAAAAATAATGAAAACTCAAGAAAAAAATATCTATCTGTGCTCCATCTCTGAGATAATAACATTGTAGACGACGAAAGATCCAATATCGATTTTGGGTTCCCATACGTCACTAGTTAAAGATTTTTTTCTTATTTATAATTCATCAAAATATCTGTTGGCTCCTTTGCCAGTGATACATTTGTGTCTTACTGGTTTAAAACAATTTTTTTTCTCTCGATTCGTCGCAAATTCAATATTTTGTAGGACGAACGGAAACATAATAATTTATGATATAATTCGCAATAAAGAGTGGATGAAAAAATGAAAGAAAAATGGATACAGTAACTAGAAGAAAAAAAAAGAAATAAACAGTTGAATTTCTCGTTCTCCTTAAATAAAAAAAAAAAAGAAAATCAGTTACAACATTACCAAGCCACAACACTGCGTACAAATGATGTGAGATCATGATTTTTATTAAATAAAGAAATATGGAAAATATATACGAAGGAAGTTTTGTATCTTGGCTTCAGTCGTGTGTGCCTCCCTCGAAGAGTTTTTTTTCCAATGAACAATCGGTTCATTTGTCGCGTTGTCTCGTCACACATTTCAACTATCAACAGGTTAACTATTTAATCTCATTGAAAATTTGCCATAGTTTGTAGTTCGGGAACGGTCCCGACGTGCACACTTTTCAACGCGCAGAAGATAATAGAATTAAAAAAAAAAAAAAAAAAAAAACGAAAAACATTGTAGGATCGTTAGTCAAAAATCTGTGCGGATAATTCGCTTCAACGATTAATTTTGCAAGAAGCTTTCGATAGTAACGGCGCGATTGCAAGAAAAGAACAAGAAAACGAAAAAAAATAAATAAAATAAAAAACAAAAAATAGGATAGCTATCGAAAAATCTATGATCGTATAATTATATTAACTTTTTCCATTAAAAAGAAAAATTCGCACTATCGAAAATCAGTTTTTCTGCGCACTTATAAAACGCACGATTATCTCAGCACGATGCAAGAATATTACAGAAAAAAAAAAAAAAAATCCCAATAAACTACAAAGAATCAACTAACGACCACGCGTAAAAACGAAAAAAAAAAAAAGAAATAAAAACCAATTATTAATACTGATATCCGTTTATGACTTTGATTGCGAAATAAAAAGCATTCCGCGGAAGCTTTTTCTTTCACGTCGCTATTTTAAAACGGTCGGATGAATCAAAGTTACTGCGCGGTATATACGGAAAGCTGCCTTCCACTTAGAACTATGTGCCGTCTTCGAGTATACAATTAATAAAAAAAAAACATTGTTAACGTTCTCTCACACCGTACATCAGCTCTTCTTCATGATAGGGGCATGAAAAAAAAAAAAAAAAACACATACGAAATTGAAGATATTTCACATCGGCAAAAAAAAAAAATGTTCACGAAAAATGAGGCCATACGTTACATTTTGCCATTATAAATGATATCCATTGGATCGAAGAGAAAAAAAAATCCATCGAACATTTAATAAAACAAAACAAAAAGTGCTGAAAGGTGTTCTTTTCTAACCACGACCATAGATATTTGATATTCGCTTGCTGCTACATGAATTTTTCTGGCAACAGAGTAATAAAAAAAAAAAAAAAACTTTTTGTACGATGTTCCGCATAACAAATATTATAAATATAAAAATTTAAACCGAAAAATAGTTAGTTCGTTAATATTATACAAACAATACGAGGGATATAAAGAGAACCTTTAACATTACCAGAATTAATTGAGGAAAAAAAAAACAGAATAAATAACGTGAAAAATGAAAAAAATTAAATCAGTGCAGATGAGTTGAATAGTCAGTCGATAGTAGGTACTAATCTATGTAATTATAGGAAAAAAAAAATGCCGATTGTGTTTATCACACAACGATGCATGCTTGCGTATGCTGTGGTATGCGAGAGAATAATAAAAAATAAAAAAAAAATAACAAATAAAAAGTGCGCGCGAGTTTTAGGTAATTATAGTATCCAACACACGAGTGTAAAACAGACATTGGACAAAGTCTGACGAGTCACCCGGATAAAAAAAATTGTTGAAACATGACAATATAGAGGATTTAGATGAATTTTTGATTATGCGATAAGGCTGAGTTCGGACGTTCTGCTTTATTTAGATATATAGATATACGTATATATCACAAATGCGCGCATAATTCGAAAAAAAAAATAATAATAATAAATAATTAAACTTCTTCGACTGACGAAGAAAAAAAAGAAAAAGATGAGAGCCGAATATCCGAACTCCGTCGTATGCCTGTGAATAGTTGACGGAAAAAGGCACGTTGTTATTTAATAAATAATAATAATATTAATTTACAATCGACGTAAATGAAATGCAAGGTGTAAGGGATAAACACTATTATATTAAAAAAAAAAAACCACAACACTGATTAATGGTAAAATGCCTGATATTAGTGAAAAATCATTAAAGATAACGTATTATCGTCTACGCCCTTCTAATTTTCACCGAAGATTAGTTTTACGTGAGAAGCTGGACTATCATCGATGGCCATCTCCATTCCTCGATACCTCACTTACGAGAAAAACAAAAAAAAAAAACAAAAAAAAACCCTCCGAGACACCAAAACGAATGAGATTTCTAACGTCTCGTGAATCGTCAAGTGAACCGCGAACGATTCACGAAATTCTAGAATATCCTCTTAGATATATATAGTTTGTTGACACGAGGGGCTGCGAAATTATAGATGTAAATATAATAATAATAATAAGTATAATAAAAAGAACAAAAACAAAGTTTATTTCAATACACGGAAGAGAGAATTTTCAAGCTGCGACAATTCAAAGAAAACACTATTTGCATTTTTTAAATGTAAGGTAATAGTATATGCCGTGAATACACTACATGTATATGTAATAATGCAAGTGTATCTGAGACAAACGCATGAATCAATGTCTGTGTATATCCTTTGATGCTAAAAACAAATTAAGAGAGATTCATTACCGAGATTATACTATAAGAGTAAATTGCGATGTTTTTCTTCCATTCAATTTATTCGTAGATAAGCGTCTGCGAGACCCACGATTATTTCATTAAAAAAATAATTATAATAATAAGAGCGATCGAAAAAAAAAAAAAAAAAAAACCACGATATTTCCCGTATGACTTTATTTATTTCGTTGTCACTACGATACTGTCTTTAGTTGAAAAAAAAAAAATTATTTTCAAACTTTAACAATTTTTTTCGTCATCGATCTCTCGTATAAACGAATTCTCGCAAGTATAGGCGGTGAAAATTTAATGTGGACCAAAATTTGTGCTGACAATTGTTGAAATTCAAAGTAAACTTATTCTCTAGAATATGGAACGACGCTTTTTTTTTCATCCGATAACGCTACATCACGGTATAACCGACGTTACGATTAATAGTACGATCGCGTAAATCTTAAATTTTAAACAATCTATCAGAATAATTTTTCGTCAGTAGTTATTTATTTTATTAATAATAGTAGCAGTCTTGATACGCGCGTCTCGTAGTATTACAAAAATCGTAAATTTTTCTATGATATATCATATGGCTTTCGTAATATTCGATACAACAACGTCTACAGTAATGAAAGGCAAGCTGCGTTGTCAAATTTTATTATTTTATTGTTATTTATTTAATCGTTAAATCCTTTAATACGACTTGAGGTCACTTATCAACTCGGGCATTTTTCCTTCTTTGCTCGACTTCGTTTCAGATCCCTCGAGTTCTCTGTAATTCTCTGGAACAGGATGAGGACCCGGATTCCTCAGGTCGTTCGCTTTTTCCTGCACCTCTTTGAACGACGCTTTGATGTTGTCCAATGCCGCACCCAACCCGCTCTTTATTTGATTGAATTCCTGAGTCATGAGCGATAGTCTTCCCAGAAGATAATTCAAATTCTCGTCAACTTCGGACATTCGTTTCGTTATTTCACCAACCTGTAGATACAAAAAGCGAATTTAGTCACCGATCGAATATTCATCGAAAGCTATTTTGTAAGTCTCCGTCTTACTTTGCTTTCCATGCCTCCCATTGTCGATGTCGTGCCGTTAACGTAAGCTTCGTTTTGCTTCGCTTGCTGGTACATCACGTTTATCTGTCGCCATACCTAATCAAACGAAAAATATTACGCATTAAGTTCGATTCAGTCATTTATTCGAAGGGATTCAGTCAGATAAAAATCGACAAATTAAAAATCTTTGATATTTCTTCTACTATTCATTAGAAACAAATAACTATATTGTTGAAACTTAATTCAGAAAAAAAAAAAAAATACTTTTCTTTGTCGCTTAGTGTCACTATCTTCTGAAATTATTCGGAAAAAAGGAATTTTTCAATTTCAAAGTTATCCCTCGGATTCCGAAAGAGACAATCGACAGATTTGAACGCCGAATTCTTACGGAGTAATTGAATTAATTTTATTCGATATAATAACTTGAAACTGTTTCAAACGTTTTGTACATCTTGAAGGTGTTAAATTGAGGAAAAATCATCGAATTACTTAGTAAAATGGTTCGGCGTTCGAATCTGTCGATTGGCTTTTTAAAATCACCTGATTCATTTCTTGTTCCATCTTTGTCGTCAAATTCGCTACGGCTCCGTTCTGATTGTCTATTATATCGTTCGATATGCCATCGAATCTAAGATTAAGCGTCTCATTGATATTGTGTCCTTGCGACTTCACTAAATCTCCGACTTCCAGTAAAATTTGGTGAACTCCATATTCGACGCGTTTTTTAGTGTCGAGAACGTGATCCGCCATCGATACCATTACCGATTGTCCTTTTTCGAGATCGTGCAACTCTTGGTTAACGCGTTCGGCGTTATTAGCCAAATCCAATCTAATTTAGATGAATATAAACAAAAGTTTACCATTTTTTATCGTTGATTGCGATTTATCGTTAATCAAATAATTACCGTAGTTCGCTAACGCTCTGCCTAGTTTCCTCTTTCGATAGAATAAGTGCATTTTCAACACCACCGAGTCCTTCAGTCACTGCATCAGTAATCGAGTGCTTAACTTCCTGAAGAGATTCCTGAGTCAAGTTGTGCAAAACTTTCAATTCCGAAGTACTGAAAAAAACAGTTAATAGAATCGATAAAAAATTATTGCAAAAAAACGGATCGAAGCATTTTTTAGCAATTTTTTTTCCGCATTATAAATCGATGGGAAATGTAATAAAGTACATTGGAATTTGTTGAATACGATCCGAAGTATCTTCCAAAAGTTCCTTCAGTTTATTCAGAGTTCGCGTTTGTTCGTCGATAGCTGGTCTCGGATCGGGAATCGTTTTCTGCGACGTTTCCATTAATCGTTGACTAACTTCGCTGAGAGATTTAACTGAATTCTCCATGTCCCCGATACGCGCTCCGATATCGCTGAGCTATTGAAAAAATAAATCATAAGTGAAGACGATTTTTCTAGAACTGCAATATGACGAATAATCGTTAATTTATCGAGAATTTTTTTTTTTATTTTTTTTTTTTACGAGTATCGTTTGTATACCTCGGCAGTGACAACTTGGATTTTGTCGCCACGACTCGTCGAATCGTCCTTCAATTTAACGGCTATCGATTCGAGTTCGAACTCCAATCGAGCCACTTGCCCCGAGAGCACCGCTTCGGTTTTATTCAACTTGGCGATTATATCTGCCGATTTGTCATTTTGCGGTGGTGGCGGAACGACAATCGGATGATTCTGTACGTCCGATAATTTACGATCGATATCGGACAGCCATCCTTCCAAACGATTCTCCAAATTCTCCAACGTATCGGCGGTCTTTTGTATTTGTATTCTCTCGCGTTCGTCTCTCTGCAAATGTTTAGTTACGAAACGTTATCGCGATAATCGTGCGTTGAACCAAATCGTATTTTGTCTTCAAAGAGCATCGTACTTTCCATTGTCTAAAAGCACGTATTTCTAATCGACTTTTTATTGAAATCTGTTGATCTTCGAATGTTCATTGAAATTAATTTTTTCGTTTAGCAATTTTAATAATATATATATTAATTTTTTTTTTTTTTAGCATTTTTTCGAAATAGTTAAGTATCTTCGTAGGGAAGGAAGAGAAACGCGGTAACTATAAGGCAAATTATAGTAAATAATAGATTGTTATATTTTCTATTTTACGATTTCCTTGATATAGTCGATAATTTTTTTATTGCATAATAAAAAAAAAAATGTTAACTTTATTACCTGAGAGATCAATTGCTCGATGCCGGCGATTCTCTCGTCGAGTTTGTTCAGATGTACCTTGAGGCCATCGACTGCCATTATCCTTTTCGATAACACGCCAATAGCCTTTTTCATCTGATCGCCCAACTGGCGTTCTCGTACTTCGTGTCTCTCCAACTTCTCCGTATTCTCTCGCATCATATGAACTAAACTCAACATAGCATCCTTGATGTCTTCGTGTCTATGAGAATTGAAAAACAAAGAGCATCGTGTGTACGTGAAACTCGTGCGACGGGGCATACAACCAAAAGATAAGTATATTTCTCACAACTATTCATCGGCAAACTCTTTATCGTCGACACTCCCTGATAGCGCACATTTCGTGGAAGAAAGTAACAAAGAAAACAACGAAAAAAGAAACGAAGCTTACGTGATTTCTCTCGAATAGCTGGGACTGTAACACAGCACGAGTACCAGTAGCGTTACGACGCACAGCCTCATCTTTCTCGCGCTTCGTCGACTTTTTTTTTTACGAAGAGTTATTATCTGAGCAAAAAAAAATCATAAAATTTTTATTACAACTTTACAACCGATGAAAAAAAAAATATATCCTCGCATAATACGCAATCAAAGAAGTTTTATAACTATTGAAATAATCAATTACGTGAACAACGGTTTATAGTAAAGAGAATCGAACAGCCGTCAAAGAACGCCGAGAGACGAATGCCTTTTCCGCGTATTTTGTTACACTAATGTATAACTCACTGACATATAATATATTCAATAAACCCACAGGCGTTGAAGATAAGAAGTACGAGGGTCGCGAAAGATGACCCGTCGAGAGCGAAATATAACGCTCCCTTTCCACGTTCGCGTTGCCAATAAATTCTTATCTATATAATTTTTCACTATTAGAAGAACGTCGCTGAAAGACATCTTCATTGAATGGTATTGCGAAGAATATTGTTGCTCGCTGAAGAGTACAGCTGTTCTCGAGACAAATTTCATCTTTTCAAGAATAATCCTCGAGAGAATTTTGATTTCATCGCGTTTTATGGATCCCTGCCGTTTGCTTGTTATTGTAACTCGTTAGTTTTTTTTACGGAATATGTCAAGGTCTTTGCCCTGAGCTTCCAAGTTCAACGGTAAGAGGCAAAGAAATGAACTCGCGAGTGTGTAGCGTCTAAATGCGTCTCGGCTGTTAAGAGCTTTTAAAATGTGATCCTGCACGGAGGCTGGTGAGTTATTGGTGTAGCAGTGTATTCGTTAAATGCGCACAGTACTGTGTACTGTTATACTGTACTATGTATAGTCAGCTATACCCCTGCAGATGCGTTCTAAGGGTTTCTTGGTACAAGCCATGTGGTCCATCTATAAAGCCATCTGTTTTTGTGCAATGCACTAGACGCACAACCCATAAGATGGGTAAAAACGTTCGGGAGAGAGAAGAAGGAGGGAAGCGTGCGCGCATCTCGGTTATTCCTCCTTTACCTGGAGAACAAATTATTCTTGCGGAGTTTCTCGTGGGTATCATCATCTTTCTTACGTTCGAGAACAAAGATGCGCTCTCGAGTACTGGAGATACTCCACGGCGATATAAGATTTAACTGTTGCATCTGCAGGGATGCAGCGAAGAAATAGACTTTAAGGGGGTCTTAGTAACTTTAAAATATGAACTATCGAGTGATAGACTGTTTTCAAGTATCGCGGTGAAAAACATCGCGGTAAAATTGGTCTTATCGTTATCGTATACATTTAGAGTTATTTCGATAATCCGAACATAGATTTGAATAGTTATCTATGAAATTTGAAAAGGGAAAAATGAATCGCTGGTATTAATAAAAGCTGTGTTTTACGAAGAGAACGAATACCTCGAAAATTTTATCGAGTCTCTTAAAACTTTCAAAAAGAGTATAAAATCTATTTCGAAAAAAAAAAAAAAAAAAAAATTGGCTCGTAAAATTTGAATAATAGAATCGTAGATGCATCCTTTGTATCACCTTTGCACTCGGGCAATCCCCGCAATTGACGAGAATTGCGTAATTTCGATGATTATTAGAAATTTTCTTCAACTAACGCACCATGGAACGTTCCTTTGTCAGTAAATATACTTGAATGTTTCTACTTCACAAGCAAACGCCTTGTAGGTCATAAGGCTAAGATACGTAAATCGTGAGTGACATGTTTATGTTGTAGGAGAGAAGATCAGTGCAGTACATTAGGATTGATGTCATTTTGTAAACGAGCACTGATTCTCAACTACCGTGGACTTGCATCTCTCACCAATTAAATCCAAGTGTATTGTACATCGGGCGTGAAAGATACATGGCAATGATGAACGGAGTAAAGCGCTTATGACCCCAAGCTGTACATTGGGCACTGTGCCTCCTTTTGCTCGGCTCTAAATCAAGCAACAGACTGGGAAAGTCAAGTCTGACTACTAAGAACTACCGAACTAGAGCCGAAAGACCGATTGCTTTATAGTTTCTGAGTATTTCACCTGCGATACTCTATTTGGATATTATTAGAAATATTCGACGTAATCCTTGAGTTATATCAAGAAAAAAAATGTTTACATTTCATATACTGTAATGAGAATTTTTTTTTCGCTTATTTCAAATTATATGAAAAAAAAAAAATGTATATTATTGGAACTATAAAAGCGGAGACGTTTATTTATCAATTTCTACGAAAACTATTTTCGAACTCTATACCACGGCTATACGATAGCATAATTATCATGTATCTTATCGTCTATATTAATTCTATTCAATTATCATTGAAAATTATTCGAATTTATTCTTATTGAGGCACATTAATCGAGTCTACTTGAGATTAAAGAATAATATTTGAAAGTGCAACAAAAAGTAAATTGATTCTTTAAACATATTACGGTGATACAGTTATCCGGCGGAAGTACAAAATTACGAAGTAATGGTTGCAATTACATTGAAGCTACTGTTCATCGTTGGATTAACGAAGAGTTAGGAACTGAATCAATATTATCCTGCAGTACTCTTCAATTAAGTATATACTCAATTAATTCGAGTCTGTGGGGATAGCGGATAAATGACTGTAATGCCACTAAGCAATGCAATTCCAGCCTAATGGAATTGATTGCTTCGCATTAACACAGTGCAAGCCGAGAACTATAAATAGAGCTTCAATAAAGATGCTTATGTCGGTTCGGGCACAGTTTACATCTCGATAAGCAATACATTTGTGTTATAGTAGTCTCTGTACTCACGATTAACAATGCTCGATTCATGAGAAGCTAAATTTCTGAACTTCGTGTACATCAAAATGTTTTTCGATCCAAAATTATAAAAATCACCGAATCAACTATTCAAAATTGAAAATAAAAAGAAAACTTCGTGTACAGTTAAACAAAGATGTTTGATGCTTATCGTAAGAAAAAAAAACAATCGAAAAACTAAAAAAAATCTATAATTTAAAAAATTCCCGCTCTCGGACAACAATGAAACGAAGTCATAATTGTCACTGTTTTATTACGTTTAATAACATTGTTATGGATACTCACCTCGTTCACCGAGTAAAATACTGTTTTGTTGGCTCTCCGCGTGTCCGGTGAATTCAAGACGTTCTGTTATCCTACCCGTTGCACGGAGAACTGGATGCTGCATCATTAGGTAACCCCCCGTTCGGTCTTTTTTAAAAAAGCGCTTTTCATGCGGGCTCTCGCAGCGCCGCGGTGCGGAGGGTCGGACAACTGAACGAGAAGCGCGAAAGAGAGAGGAGATGCGCGGAAAAAGGAGGTGGATACACCGTCCAGTGTGACGATTTCCGGTTACCACGGGATTATTAACGAAGCGTGTATCACGTCATGGCGCCGATTACATGCGGCTTCTCGATTTTTACTCTGTCGAAGCAGTGTTTCAACATTTTATCGTAACAATTGACACGCGACAACGTTAAAATGTACAGACTGTTGAAAGTACGGTGCGTCGCGGTGCACAATAAGTACGCGGCTTCGTTGAACAGTAATTTGCAACCGTCGACGAAAGTCTGCTCGTTTTGCAGCTTCTACCATCGGAAAATACGAAAGTGTATGTTTATATGCTTATGACAGCATTGAATCTTTATAATAGATTAGTTAGATGTTATATTCAGACGATTATGAAACAGTTATGTAAGCTCAGCGCGCTTAAATTTACTGCACATACACGATTAACTTAGGTTAACGTTCGATACATACAAAACATTCTAGAGGTTTCCGTCTCGCCTCGTTTTTTTTCCACTCTTTGCCGAACTAGAAGCCGGCATGCAGTTTACGAAGTCGAGAATTTATTTTCATCTGTTTTTTTGTTTTATTTCGATCAAAGCAAGCGCAAGCTATCTGCAGCAAAGATGTCAAACAACTACGATAAACACAGCGCTTTTAGATGTGCCATTACCTAAAAAAATTAAGAGAAAGTCCAAGCGCTATGTGGAGTTGCTGGAAGGTAAGAGTCGGAAAACGACAATCGCTCGATGCAATCGACAGATGATCTTCGCAATAAGTTTTTTTGTTAACTTTGACAAATGTTATATCCAGTTGCGGATGATGCGACGAGTAATCGAAAGGCTACTATCAGAAATTTGAATGCCGCTCAACTTTCAATTCTCGTTGATCAGCCGGATGTTGCGTTGGATAAATTACACGAAATCAGATCGCAACTCAACAAACTTAATAATCACAGGATTACGGAATTTGAAGGTAGCGACGTTGCTAAGGATATCATTTTGCTTCAGGTAAGTCAAGGAATTCATAAGTTATTATAGAAATGGTGCAAAATTTTCCAATAACTAATAATAATTTAATAATAAATAAAATATCAATAATAAGTAATAATTCAATAATCAATAAAAAATTAATAACCAGTCATCAATAATAATTGATAAAATAAATCAATGAACAGTAAGCAATAATAATAATAATAATTGAATTCTTTAGGATTTCACGATAATACGAAAATTATAAATAATACTTTGGACTTTTTTCTGATTTTGTTCCAGAAAGTTGGAATGATGGACGCGGTAAATCCGA
This sequence comes from Buathra laborator, assembly GCA_934046635.1. Lineage (NCBI taxonomy): Eukaryota > Metazoa > Arthropoda > Insecta > Hymenoptera > Ichneumonidae > Buathra > Buathra laborator. Next base: position 20,420,267 of record OW203892.1, read on the forward strand.
ATAAAAAATCGCACGATAGAGACGACGATAATTCCATAATGGAGGATTTACAGGCTTCAGGTATCGCGGATCAAGCCGGCATGATAAAGAATTCATCATTTCTGGAAACTCTCCAGGAAGACGTACACAAAGATGATATCGAAGAGGAAGCTTGTGAAAATATAAAATCATTGTAAGTTAAATGGAATTTCTAAATGATTTTTTGCATTTGCCAAGTATTTCATAAAGTCAGCAGAACATTTTTATTTGCTCGTTCGCAGGCGAAAAAAACAGAAGCGCGAGACATCGGCGGAAGCGACAGAGAAACTTCACGACGAAGCTGCGAAAACCGTTAGCGAAGAAGCTGCGAGAAAAGTTAGCGAACTCATGAAAAAATCGAAAGAAGAGAGTTTCGCTAAATATCTTTTAGCTTATCTGCAAGTTTGTTTGAGTTGTGGAATGATCTCGAGGGCGCATCACACTCTTATGCATTATCGAAAATGTGGTATACGATTTCCAAGCTGGAATAGGATAAACGATATCGCGCTGTACGATACGGTAATGCGTGCGTATGCTGGATTGAGCGATATGGGAAGAATCAAAGAATGGTGGGCTGTCATAAAGGAAGATTCGATAAAACCGTCGCCGCAAACTTACGCGAGTGTCTTCGAGGTTTTCGGAAGAGTGCACAAACCTGCGAAACATATAGGTAACGAAAAAACGAATTATTGTTTATATCTTTTTGTCAGAGATCGGCAACTCATACTTTTTTACTTGTGCAATTGCAATTAGTGTTCAATTTTCTGTCGCACACGCAATTGCTACGAATTTTCGACATGATAGTTAACTTTGTATTTTTCTGCGACCGGTCTTAAATTTTATTGCTTCCGTCGAGTGGTGTCCGATTCTTTTACACATTAATTTCATGTGAAAACAATTTTTTTTTTCAATTATTTTATGGGAACTGCAAATAGTTATTGTAAATTAATAATACACTTTACTTATTTTGGATTTAACTGAATTCATCGAAATGTTTGGTTACCATTTTTGTTTCTGTTAGATTTTCTGAATGCCGTTTATCTGGATATGAAGGAAAATGGTATAACGTTCGACGATGTTGTTAAAATCCCGAAATACGTCTTGGATCAACGACAGTTCGTGATGAAGACGATAAGATCTTTGCAACCGGATTTTGAACCTACCGAAGTAACTCCAGATTATTCGTATACTTGTCGTCTCTTGCATAAGATCGATGCGATGGAATCTCGCGTACATCCCAGTCCCGCTAAGGATTTATTCAGCGTTAACGATCTGCAAGAGAGATTGAGCGAACAATTGAGCAGTGAGCTCGACGGTGACATAGAAATAAAGAGTATCGAAAAGACGACAGAAATGAAGCCTTGGGTAACCTTTTGCGTGAGTAGTTATCACAAATAAAAACTAAAAACCATTCAATGAAAAAAAAATTCCAACGAGCGCCTACATTCTTTACAGAGGCAGATCATTGACGACCTCGAAGAGTCGTGGAGGAAAATAGCACTGAAAGCGTTCGAACGAAATTTGCTCGCATTGCAACATCGCAATCACACTTCGGTCAATCATTCGATCACATTGTATCCGTATCTTTGCGTTTTGGATAGAGAGGCATATGTGAAAGCAATAATACGTGAGATTCGAAAATTGGCGGATGGATCCGAAACCTTTAGTCCGGGTCTTCCAGCACTTCATCGCGCCATCGGTGAGCGCATCAACAATAAATACGAGGTAAATAAACCTAATAAAGCACTACACGAATAAACAATTAATAAAAATACTAGAGATTCATTTCTTGAACATGGTGGCGGCGGCGGCGAGATATTTTTATAATATAGGGAGTTATTAAAGTCAATGTCAATCGCTTCAGATTCAGGAGAAGCAGCGTACCGGCGTTATGGAAAAGACACAAGAAGTTTATATGAAATATTGCGACTGGTACGTCAATCCCAAAGGTGCTTCGAACAGTCGTATAGCTTGGCAAAACTACGCTACCGAAGCTGAGAAAAACGGCATATCACTCGATGTGGGAAATATGGAATGGCCTTACAACGTGCGTCTCCAAGTTGGAAGGTTTCTGTACGATATTATCCTGCAGGATATCAAAATCGATATTAATTGCGTAAGACGTAACGCCGAGAAACACTACCTGCCGGCCTTTTACACGCTATTCAGACCGAAGGGCAAACGTTTGAAGGAAGAAGTACGTTTACGAATATATATATATTTTTATTTATTAAAAAAATGATCAATGACTTCTTTCCGACGAATCGGTAAACAATCAGCTGTAATATGCTTTTCGATACGCAGATAAAACCGCATCCTATACTTGCGCGACTCTATCGCGAGTCTCAGCCGGAAACGCTTACGTTCTCAACGTCTCTCGTGCCATCGGTTTGTCCCCCAAAACCTTGGTATTCCATTCGTAGCGGTGGTTACATCGTAGCTAAATCCGACATCATCAGAGTGCCAATAGATTCGGTAAGTTTACAGAACGAATTTTTTCGTTAACGGTTTTCTATTAATAGATATTTTCTTTTTTAACCATTATTTAGGGTAATATGAGGATTGAAAATTGTTAATGTTGTAAAGAAATTTTCATTTTTAGTAGGAAAGTAGTAGGAAAGATAATACGTTGTCTCTTATACGATTTACGTTAATTATTGTATATTCACTTTAGAATCATCAATGGAGAAGAATGGAAAGTGCTCCTCCGGCGCAAATGTGGCCGGCTTTGGACTCATTGAATCAACTTGCCTCGATCCCGTGGTCGGTGAACGAACTTATTCTCGATGTGATAATTAAGGTAAATTTTTCCAACCCTTCGTCATTCAATCGCCCATTTTTACGGTTTGCGTGTTCTACAATTAAATTTTTTTTCCGCAGGTTTTCCAAGATGGCGGATCCGCGAAATTAAATGTTCCACAGCCTCCCAGTGTCCTCGAACCGGCCCCATTGCTTCAGCCGGATTCCGACAATACCGATCGAATACGCGTCGCGAAAGCTCGAGTAGAATTGAGACGACAAAAAGCCGAGATGTATTCTCTTTGGTGCGATTTGCTGTACAGACTATCACTCGCCAATCATGTAAGTAGAATTCAATTTTACAAGCACTGCAATTTTGTAATCTCTAAAAAAGGTGCGATGTAAAAAAATGATTTTCTCTTTTATTCGTATAGTTTCGGGACAAAATATTTTGGTTGCCGCATAACATGGACTTCAGAGGTCGAGTTTATCCGATACCGCCACATTTAAGTCATCTGGGATCGGATCTCGCGCGTTCGCTACTCGTCTTTGCTCAGGGAAAACCGCTGGGACCCAATGGACTCGATTGGCTGAAAATTCACACCATAAACTTGACGGGCTTTAAGAAACGGGACCCCATCAGCGAACGCATCAAGTACGCCAACGAAAATATGGACAAAATTCTGGACAGCGCGCAAAATCCTCTCACGGTATAGTTACTGTGCAGTAACACAAAAAAAAATTAATGAGAATGTTGTTTTATTGATTTTTCATTTTTTTTTTTGCGATTTAAGGGTAAAATGTGGTGGTCGACTTCGGACGAACCGTGGCAAACTTTAGCCGCTTGCATGGAAATCGCGAAAGCTCTCAAAGCGCCCGATCCGGAGAAATACATTTGTCACTTCCCGATCCATCAGGACGGCAGCTGTAACGGTCTTCAGCATTACGCAGCCCTCGGTCGCGATCAGATTGGCGCGGAAAACGTTAATCTACATCCGTTCGACACGCCGCAAGACGTTTACAGTTCGGTCGCCGCGATGGTACGACTATTTAAAAAAATTTCGAAATAATTGAGAGAAAAAAATAACACTATTGTACGGAGATAAAAACTATTTGAATGCTTTACCCTCTCAGGTCGATAGTCGACGTGAAATGGACGCTGAGGCGGGTTTGGAAATTGCAAAGATCCTGAAAGGTTTCGTGGCGAGAAAGGTGATAAAACAGACTGTGATGACTACAGTTTACGGCGTCACGAAATTCGGGGCGCGATTACAAATCGCCAGACAATTGAAAGGTAAGTTAATCTTATCGAGACTTTGAAAAAATTATGGAGAGCCTCTTATGCGAGTTTCTTATGCTTCTTTTTTTTTATCATTGCAGATTTGGATGATTTTCCCGAAGAACACGTTTGGGCAGCGAGCATGTATTTGGTTCAGAAAACTTTCGAGAGTTTGCGAACAATGTTCGAGAGCGCGCGAGAAATTCAGGATTGGTTCACCGAGTGTGCGAAAATAATTTCGTCGACTTGCGGTAAAAACGTTGAATGGGTCACACCTCTTGGACTTCCTATCGTGCAACCGTACATGAAACAAAACAAATCTGGAAAGATGAAAGACCTCGCCGATTTCAGCGAGTGAGTTATTATTTAATAGGAAGAATGAATTTATTGACAATGCATAACAAAAATGTTACATACATGTCGTATGATAACCTAATTTTGCATATGATGGGTACTGCTATCGACCGAAGGACTTCAACCCCCTATCATTTATTATTGTATTATTATAAAGTAATTAGCTACTATTATTATTTACTTTTTGAGTGGTACACCAGTGAAGTTACGTTTTTTATCTTGTCATCAAAACGGATTTTGAATTGTAAAAATTGACTAATCGACGTGATACATAGAAGTCTTTAATCAGTTTGTCACTTTTTTTTTCGTTTTTACAGCAATCCGAATATGATGAAGCAGAAAAATGCATTTCCACCGAATTTTGTTCATTCTTTGGACTCTAGTCACATGATGCTCACCAGTCTACACAGCGAAAATGCCGGTCTGACTTTCATGTCGGTTCACGATTGTTACTGGACTCACGCGTGTACTGTGGAGAAATTGAATGAAGTAAGTCGGCGTTGATATTTCGCATCCACCTTATCTTCCCATACAAAATTCGGATGGTGTCTGCGAACGATTTTGTTTTTCTAACGACAATATTGCAATTGTAGATTTGCAGAGAGCAGTTTGTTGCACTCCATTCGGAGCCGATTCTCGCGGACTTGTCGCATTTCTTGTTGGAAAAATACTGCAACAACGATTTGTAAGTATCGAGAGGTCGAATTAATTTATACCTCCCGGTAGTTTTTGCTGCATTGATACATCGAATTTAATTACATACTATTTTTTTTATTATTTAGACCGTTTCCCACCGACGATCAGCAGGAATTGAACAGATGGAAACTCCAGCAAGTCCTCTCCGAAGTACCGATGAAGGGTACATTTGACTTGGCGGGAGTACTGAAGTCTGTTTACTTCTTCAGTTGATCTGATGGTTCTTAGATCGTCATTGCTTCATTACTCATTGTTACGGAGATAAACCGAAGGTTAGTTTTATCTTTTTATTGAACAAAAAATAAGAAGATTTTACAATCATCGACACCAACGAATATTTTCAATTATCGCGATTTATAAATCGCGAGCGAAATGCCTCAAATTTTGAAAATTTGAGTCTAAAAAGTTCCATTCCACAACGTTGAAGAACTCAAAATATGGAATTTTTTAACTAAATTAACGTCAAATTTAGTTTAAAAAAATATTGTAACTTCACAATTGTGTTGCAGCAGAAGCAACATCGATATTTCGACTCGTTTCTGTTGCGGGGTATCCTCATCACTCATCATCAGTAATTATTAAAACTGTGTATTATATATTTTTAAAGGTAGGATAAAGTAACGAGTAATGCAATAAAATCTTCGAATGAACAATAATATTCGATTCTTTTTAACATCTTTTTAAATTTTCCTGTCATTTATCGCAGAGTCATCGATCGCTAAGATTTTTTAATTCAAAGCGCAGGAGGGGTCGGGGGGGGGGGGGGTTAAGAATGGACTCAGTCCCGACAACAGTTGATTTTCCGCGTAAACATCAATCGTCTCGGAGACAATAACAAAACATTACCAATTGAATTACAATTGCATAACTTTAATTCGGCGTTAATTTTTTTTTGCATCAGTGAATTCGATTTCACTGCATGAGTTTCTCGCAAATATTCGATTATTCTTTCCTATTTCTGCGTATATAATTCAAATATCGTAGAGGTTTATACAACAAGTATTGACATTATTCGAATGCCGAGTGCGCTGTGACGTCACACTCATCGTCGGGACGACGTTGACACGTTGGTGTCGGTGGTACTTCACAAATACATTTTACGCAAACAGAACTATAATCCGTTGTCTGATTAAGTTCATCGCCCACGCGCATCGTTAGATTCCCGAATTGACACAGCATATCTGAAAATGTTTCGTATAAAATACGTTATGCTAACTTTACTTCGGTAAAACAATATACTGATTAACTTACCGGTATCCGTTGGTTCTAAAGGGTTATCAGTTGATTCAATTACAACGTCCTTGTCGTTCTCTAAAAGATTTCAAAAAAAAAAATGGATTACTATCGCAATTATGAAAAAATATTGGCGATTATTCCGCTATTCAAGCGAACCGATCGCCGGTATGAAATTAAATTGAGGATTCGGCGTCGGAGCAGAATATTTCGTTTATCTGAGTCCCGAGAAACGTAATAGTTTCATGACTTCCATGTATTAAAAAAAATTGTCCACTCATTGGAAGTAGCAATTAAAAAAGTGTAGCATTTCTATATACTATTTCCGTCATTTAAATTTTCGTATTTATCTGATTGACACGTTGTCGTAACTTTTAGAAAACTCTACCAAGACGCTTTTCATGCGTTTACATTGCTTATCAATCGCTGAATAATGCAGACATAAAATACAAGTGTAAAACAGGGGAGCAGTTCAACATCGACAACGACGACCTCGACGGCGTCGCAGTTGTAATGTTTGTAGAATGAGAAATTATTCAATCGCGATAAGCAGTATGACATATTAATACATACATTTTGCCTGACGCTTTCAGGCAACAATGCGTTGCACTTCCGACACAAAGTAAACATAATGCATCACATTAGCCATCATTAGCCTCTAAAGTACACGAGAACGACACTGTGACAAATGACATTGACAATGACACAGACGCAGTATCAATGGAAATGTTTACTTACGACATCGACTGAATACACTACAGCTGGTCTGAGTTGATTGAGAACTGTAGTAAACGGGAGCACAATTCGCACGAACTTCGTCGGCGTTACGAAACATTGGTGAGCAATATGGACGCTTAGGAGAGACGCAGAAAGGTTCGATATTCTTCCCTAAAAATTGAAAAAAATAAATTAGAATGCACGAATGTCTGAACAGATATCGATTATCGATGATCCAAAATTCGGAGGATATGTTAGCTATTTTAATACTTCATGATATTTTATAACAGTAAAAACAATAATTTTTACCGACGTATCCTGGCTGACAAACACATGATTTTTCGGGATCGTCTGGTGCTTCGAAGTATTCACCGTCTTTGTACACTTTACCATTGACTGTACAAGTCGCACGTTCTTCCGGAGTTTCGGCTGTTATTTGTCGATAAAAAATAACCGTTTAATAAAATTGGAATAAAAAAATGCCGGTGTTTTCATAAATTGGAAAAAAGTAAAATACAGAAATCTGTATTACAGTTATAGTACTCACGACAAACTTCTTCACCGGGGCAACAATTTAGCGGAGATCTCTTACGATAGCAACCGGGTTTTACAGGACCAAAGAAACAATCGACGACTGCACAGTTGAAAGCCGCGCCTCTGTATTACGTTAAAAAATAATAGCGTAATTGAAACTAATTGCTGTTGATTAGTATTTATTCCTCAATAGATATCGATATACAGACCCGGAGTGAGTTCTCACGCAGGTACAGCCGATGTCGCATGGATTTGCATCCTCGTCTTTCAGACTCTCGCCGATTTCGTATAAGTTATTATTTACAAGACACTGGTCGGCGGATACATCTTTCAAGAAAGTGCAATCGTATCTCTCGGGGCATTTGGAATCCGAATTCTTGGTAATGGGTGTGCATCCGAGAGCGTTGTAGTACGCCGTTGGACCCGCGCAGGAAGAATCTTTAAACGGAATAGTTTAGTTCGATTTATCGAAATCGTTAAATTTTCAAGTTATCGATAGATAGATAGATTTACTGTTTTTAGCAATAAATTTCCCGTAACAAATTTATAAGTTATATAAAAAGCTGTTAAGTTTCACCTGTTTGTCCGGCGACGAGGTGAACGGAGTAGAGACAGAACACGATTACAGTGACGATACTACTCGCGTTACGGACAGCCATTGTTATCGCATCGAGGCCGGTACCGCGATTAGTCGTACTTTGCGATATAGACCGACTTTTATGCGGTATTTCATACGGTTTGAAGAGGGGAAGAACAAATAAAGTAAAACGAAGTAAAGTCGTTGGCCTTCCCTCGGTAATTAGCTGTTAATTTAATCCTCTCGTACACATTCGGCATCACGTAACGCGGATAAGGAAACGCGTGTGAAAAGGTTCCCTCTTTGCATACAATAAATCAAGTCGTAGTTGGTTTCTTTTTCTTTTTTGTTAATGTAATACAAAGATTAAAAAAAATGTAACTATAAATTATAAAGTCGCGGAACATTGTAGTTTAATCGATTGAAATCGTAATTGGTTTGGCGTAGCAATGGATTCGCTGGATTCGTTGTTTTTAGACTATACAGGAAAATGACGAGAATTCAAATCTCAGAAAACAAAGAAAGAGATTTGCTTTCGCGCTTTACATCGCACGCTTCGGCGGAAAGCCGTTTGCACGTTGGTACCGGTGGTACTTCGCAAACGCATTTGACGCAAATAGATGTGTACCACGTTGATCGATTGAGTTCATCTCCCACACGCATCTTCAGATTTCCAAATTTGCACTGCATTTCTGATTTTAAAAAAATATCATGAAAAACGGATAATGTAAATTACTCAATAGATCGAATTTTCGCTATCTTATCGTAGTAACAGATTAAATCATAATTACCGGGGTCGGGTAGATCGTTTGTTGCAGACATGAACTCATGGAAATCATTACGCTTAATTACCGCGTCCTTCTCATTCTCTGAGAAAAAAAATTGAAAAAAAAAAAAACAATCGATTTATTGTTTATCGAGACAATAAAAACACTGCACACTCTCGAGTCATTATTTTGACAGTAATGTTTAACGAGCCTTCGACAAAATTGATCAATTATTGTATTCACTCACGACATCTCATCATCTGGAAACAGTCAGTTTGTGGTGATTTTCCGTACGCGTAAATGGGAATGCAATTTTCGCTAAGAATGTCAGGACGCTGAAGCATTATTCCGCACACCGTCGGAGGAGAACGGCAGAAGGGTTCGATGTTTTCGCCTGAAAGTAAATAAAACGGAACATTTAAACAGATATATATCATTAAATGTATATCGTAATTAATGTCAGAAGATCTTTTTTTGATGCCAAAGTATTATCTTCGATGACTAAATGCGCTATTGTATTTCAAGTAGTCAAATTTAAACATATTTACCATTGTATCCCTCGCCGCAGTAACACACTTTATCCGGTTCCGCTGCCGGCTGGAAGTATTCACCGTCCCTATATTTCTTTCCATCGACAATACAAGTCGGACGATCCTCATCCCTTTCGGCTGCAAAATTAGATTTCGCTCATCTCTGATCTTCGATATCTTTTTCATTTTGTATTTTTATTGATAAAAAAAAAAATGTTTTCTGGTACTCACGACATACAACCGGACCACTGCAACAACTTATTGCATCGCGCTTTTCATAGCAGCCCGGTTTTGGGCCCATAACCCACCACTGACCACCGCAAAGAATCAAAGGGCAAAAGAATTCCGCTCTTTTCAACACCTGACTAAAAAAAAAAGAAGTGTCAATCGTTTAACTTTGAAGTGTTTGAATCATAATGAACCATTTAAAAAATATGTTTTGAAGCTTTTTTTTTTGCTTCGGGATCGTTTAACTTTGTTAGATAAACGCGATTGTTTTATTTCGCTTCGATAAATTCAGTTTCGAGAACATACCGCCCTATCTTCATCGAACAGGTGCAACCGATTTTACAGGGAATCCTGTCCTCTTCTCTCGGTTGTTCGCCAATTTCGTAGAAATAACCATTATAGAAACATTTGTCGGCCGGCAAATTCTCCACGTGACTGCAATCGTATCGTTCCGGGCACTGAGCATCGGGGGTCTTGAAAACGGGTTTACATCCCATTTCTTCGTAATATCTCTTGGGACCCGAACAAGAATTATCTTGAATTTAAAGAATTATCATACGAGTGCGTCTACAAGAAAATTTTAACGTTTATAGTGTGTCATATAATACTTTATAACGCGTCCGTGCAGAAACTATCTTAAATCTTTAATTTAATTATCATAGTCTCGCGTCTGTCCATAATGAAAGCCTTGAGAAGCGTTCAATAGCATCATAAGAATATTTATTCAATGATTTATATTCAATGATATGTCGCAACTGACAAAATATTAACGATCGAAGTAAACGAATTAACAAAACGCATAGCGCATAGCATTTTTATTAGAGGAATTAGCATAAATTATTCGAAAATCATGAAATTTCAAGGACTTCTAGAAACGTCCGTTCAGGACGTCTGTAAAATTTTTGGCAACTGACTTTTTAAAAGAGCGATTATAGATAACATTTCACTATCAAATTCAGTGGTTTCATTATCCAGCAGTGGTTTTTAAAACTGACAAATTTGAATCACAAAGGAATCGAAGCTGAATTTTCAACTCCGAGAAATATATTTGTACTTCCGACGGCAGTGCAAGTCCTATGGTTAAATCGATGGATCGACTCACCATTTTTGGCATTGATAAGAAGAGCAAAACACACACACAGCACGGCGAAAGCGACAATATTAGTCAAGTTGCAAACACCCATTGTCTTCGAAGCGGGTTTCGCGAAGAATAATATCGAGCAACGTGAGCTCCTCTTATACGATCTCTGATGTACATCCGGTCATCAGAGAGGGAACAAAGGTTCTTGCAGTGGAAAACATTGAGGAATGAGAAGTCTCTGTTCAGAGCGGCATATTTGTCTGTTAAACGAAATATCCGTCGCGAATATCAGTACTATTAAAGATATCACGAGGGCGAGGGTGATGCCCGCAGTTTTATTATCCGAGACGCTCCGACATTGTTGTTGATGTTTCGGGAGTAAAAACTGAGATTGGCGAAGTGGGTCATTGCTAGACAGCCGGAGTTCACTGGTCACAGCTGATTGTCCAAAACATCGAGCATTTCGAAGAAATTCACGAACGCAAATTTATTCTTGATCGGGGGAGTGCCGCGTCATTTCAATTAGGTGTCTTCTTCTTTTAAAATCAAAAATTCGTTTTTACAACCGCAGTGACTTGTTAACAATTCATTATCCATTGTCATGTTAGTGTACATCTTTCATACGCTTCATATAGTTTGTACGGCAAACATACGCAAGTATACGCATCAAAGATAGATGTCGAATTCCAACCCTATGTTGATGTCCACATCCTTGGTGGCGTCACATTTATCGTCGGAAAGACGCTGACAAGTTAATACCGGTGGTACTTCGCAAACAGATCTGATGCACACGAATTCCCAATCCGTTCCTTGATTGAGTTCATCTCCCACGTTCATCGTCAGATTTCCGAATGTGCACTGCATATCTGAAATAACACGAAATTGATTATCCCCATTGATTTAGAATTGAAATTTCGGCTGTATTATTGTACTGATATATCAAATCACAATTACCGGGATTAGCTGGTGCGCTAGTTGCAGATTTAGACTCTCCAGAAACTTTATGCTCGATTACTGCGTCTTTGTGATTCTCTGAGAAAAAGAAATAACAACAATTCAACAACAGCTTATCGCTTAATCGCTTATCCAAAAAAATATAAGACATTTACAGCGTACGAAATATTTATCAATAATTATGTTTACATACGACATCTTCACGTTACGCTGCAGTCAGTTTTAGGTGATTGATTGGAGTAGAAAATGGGGGCGCAATTATTGCGAACGTCGTCGCTATGGCGAAGCATTCTTTCGCAGACGTTTTTACGACAACGCAGAAAGGTGCGACATTCTGACCTAAAAATAAGAATTTAATGATTAGAGAAATTCCTCAAAAGAGATATTTAGCGAGAGAGATATGTTTTTATGTATCACAATTAAAGTGAGTAGAATATATTTTTTATTAAAGCGCAAAATGGAATGAAATATTTACCGGTGTATCCCTCGCCGCAGTAACAATATTTTCCCGATTCTCCGGCCGATTCGAAGTATTGCCGGCCATCTTTGTAAGTTTTTCCATCGACAACGCAGGTCGGACGATCTTCGGGTTTTTCCGCTGAAAAAGAGACATCAGTTCATCTCCAGTTTTCGATATTTTTAATCTTGAAATTTGTTTGGTGTGTACAAAAAATTTCTTATACTCACGACAAGCTTGGAGACCACCGCAACGGTCAGTTGCATTGTGCTTCAAGCAGCAACCAGGTTCCGGTCGTATCAAACAATCGACTTTTCGACTTTTTTTTTAATACAAAATAAAAAAGCGTTTTGCCAACAGATCGATTCAAATAGAATGATTAATAAGCACAATGTTTCGTGATCTTACCCTCTGTATCCTGAAGTGCAAGTGCAACTGATGTCGCATGGTTTTTTATCCTCGTCTCTCAGCTGCTCACCGATTTCATACGCGTGACCATTTAGGAAACACTTGTCAGTTGGTAAATTCTTCAAATGATCGCAATTATATCTCTCCGGGCACTTTGCGTCGGGAGTCTTGAAAACGGGTGTACATCCAATTTCCTCATAGTGCTTTCGCGGACCCAGACATGAGGCATCTTTGAAAAAATGAAAAGTATCGGCAACATAATAACATGTATCCTGTGAATTATTCTCGGCTGACACATGATGCAATGTATGAATTATGAAAATATATTCAAAAAAAATATATATAAACGTCTTTTAGCAAAGGGGTAAATATCAATTATTTAATTATTCATTATTTCATACCCCACTCAAGAATTTGCAAAAACTTCTGAACCTTCAATTTTTTCATAGTTCACAACCTTGAACTCGAATGAAACAAGTCGTAAAGCGAAGATATCGCAACGATGTGCACACGCGACAGTTTGGTCGTTCACATTCATTTATAATCATTTAGTTTCGTGTCATAGAAATGCGAAGAAAAAAGGAAGATAATTTGTAAAAACGATTGCGCAACAAGTTTGATCAGAGGATCCTGAATAAATTTTTAAAAAATTGCGACATTTGCAACATTTTTTAAAGCTGTTCCACCGGTTAAAAAATGATAAACAGATAGAAGATTTTTCGAAGGAAACCGCAATAAAAAATAGTTTGCCTTGAAAAAATAATCGCTACCATAATCGCCCGGACAGTTATAATTACCCATGTTAACCCGACATTTGAATAGATATTATGAAATTTCGCGAGCATTTTATTTACATCAACAAATGTTGAAGTAGACAAGTGGAGAAAATATATAGGAAAGGTGAGAGGGCAGATTCGATGGATATTTAATGACTTACCAATTTCGGCGTTGACGAGAAGAACGAAATGCAGACATAGGCCGATAAGAGGAAGAATATTATTCATGTTGCGAGTACCCGTGGTCATCGAAGCCGACACCACGTGTTTCGTTGAGCAATGCGCTCTTCTCTTATATGATCCCCCGATCTCTATTCTACCCGTGAGAGAGGGGATAAAGGATCATGTAGTTAGGAACATTGAAGAATCGAAACACTTCGTTCGAAGTGGATTTATCGTCTGATTAGAATACTCGTCACGAATATCACGCTGTGAGTAAAAATTTATGTTTCCTGCTAACGCGTCATGCGATGTTTTTGTCAAAGATTATCGGGAACATTTACAGTCCGAACGCAAAATAATACTTTTTTTTATATTAAGAAAAACAAAGCCAATTTTTCTCCCGAGCGTAATATCGTACTGCAAGAAAGTCAGATATACATCGGTTTCCGTAGGTTCTTCATATTATAGCATAAGGAAACCGAGAATCATAAATATATCTGCGTAGTATCGGGTCATACGATTTCGCTGACACTATCGTAAAACATTGTGAGGCTACTGTTGCAAACTCTTAAGTGACAGAACGCCGTAACTCACTTAATTAAAACTCGAAAATCATTCGAATTACGATTTTCAATTATTCGCTCGTTTATCTCTCTATGATTTATTTAAGGTAATCGTTTCGTAGATCCTAACGCCACCCAAAATTAAAAAAGGATTGAGGGAGAATTGCAAACACTTCTCGATAAGATAAAAATCTGAAAAAAATCAAGTATATCGAAGGTGCTGAAAAGCTTAATTTTGCATAACAAGAATTCGGAAATGTTATTAAAAAAATACTGAAATAAAAAATTGAACAGCAAATTACCCGGCAACCGAACTTTTCTTTCTTGTGAAAATAATTTCTTAATTTTTCTGAATATGTGTGATTTTTTTCAAAATCTATACTTTTTTTCAAATCAAAGATTCGTTTTCACAACCGCATTGTCTTGTTAACATTTTATTATTGTACATTGTCATGTTGGCGTGCATCTTTTATACGCCGTATATAGTTTTTACAGCGAAGTATTCGCATTAAAGCGGCTGGTAAAAGTCTGGATGCTTGGTGACGTCACACTCCTTGTCGGAAAGACGTTGACAAGTTAATACCGGTGGTACTTCGCAAACACATTTGATGCAAACCGAATCCCAAAACGTTGCTTGGTTCAGTTCATCTCCGACGTTCATCGTCAGATTTCCGAATGTGCACTGCATATCTAAAATAACACGAAATTGATTATCCAAATTGATTTAGAATTGGAACTTCGGCTGTATTATTGCACTGATATATCAAATTATAGTTACCGGGATTAGCTGGTTCGCTAGATGCAGATTTAGATTCCCCAGAAGCATTCCGCTGGATTACTTCATCTTTGCCATTCTCTGAGAAAAAGAAACAACAATTAGTTTAATCGCTTATCCAATAAATATTTAATAACCAATACAGCGTACAAAATATTTATCAATAATTATGTTTACTCACGACATCTCCACGATAGGCTGCAGTCTGTTTGAGGTGATTGATCGTAGTAGAAAGTCGGAACGCAATTATTGCGAACGTCGTCGGCATGGCGAAGCATTGTTCCGCAGACTTCCTTTCGACGAGTAACGCAGAAAGGTGCGACATTTTGGCCTAAAGTAAGAATTAAATGATCAGACAAATTCGTCAAGAGAGATATTTAAGTTACGTTTATTGTGGATGCACAAGTACAGGACTCTTTAAATTTTTCATTTCATCCTATCTTATTTTACTTTCTTTCTCCCTATTATATTACTCTCGGTTTTCTCATTTAGAAAGAGATATCTCTTTATACATATATCGCGATTGAAGTGAGCAGAATGTATTCTTCGATTAAAGAGTAAATTGGAATAGAATATTTACCGGTGTATCCCTCGCCGCAATAACAATATGTTCCCGGGGCTCCGGCCGGTTCGAAGTATTCACCATCTTTGTAAGTTTTTCCATCGACAACGCAGGTCGGGACATCTTCCGGTTTTGCCGCTGAAAAAGAGATATCAGTTAATCTCCGGTCTTCGATATTTTTAATCGTAAAATTCGTTTAGTATGTACGAAAAATCTTAGATACTCACGACAAGCTTGGGGACCACTGCAACAGTTAGTTGCATTGCGTTTTAAGTAGCAACCGGGTTCCGGTCGTGCAAAGCAATCGACTGCTGCACAGTTGAATCGCATCCTTTTTTTTAATACAAAATAAAAAAGCGTTTTTACAACAGATCGATTGTAACAGAATTATTAATGAGCACAATGTTTCGAGATCTTACCCTCTGTATCCTGAAGTGCAAGTGCAACCGATGTCGCACGGTTGTTTGTCCTCGTCTCTCAGCTGCTCACCGATTTCATACGCGTGACCATTTAGGAAACACTTGTCAGCTGGTAAACTCTTCAAATGATCGCAATTATATCTCTCCGGGCACTTTGCGTCGGGAGTCTTGAAAACGGGTGTACATCCAATTTCTTCATAATGCTGTCGCGGACCCGGACATGAGGCATCTTTGAAAAAAAAAGGGTATCGTAACGGTGTGTATACGAAAAAGTTGTGTGTACGAGGAAACTTCGGCAATATAATAACATGTATGCTTCCGAATTATTATCGGTTGATACGTGATGCGATATATGAATTATACAAATATATAAAAAATATATACGTCTTTTAATAAAGGGGTAAATATAAATTATTCAATTATTCATTATTTCATACAACACTCAGAAATTTTCAAAAACTTATGGATCATCAATTTCTTCATAGTTCGCAAGCCTTGAACTCCGATGAAACAAGTCATAAAACGAAAATGATATCGCAGCAATATGTATACACGCGATAGTTGGATCTTTCACCGAACTTTAGCACCATAATATCTATAATCATTCCATTTCGTGTGATAGAAAATCGAAGATAAAAGGAAGAGAATTTGTAAAAACGATTGGGCAACAAGTCTCATCAGGTAATCCTGAATAAATCCTTTAAAAATCGCGATGTTTCCAACATTTTTTAAAGCCGTTCCATCGGTTAAAGAAATGACAAAGCGATTAATGATTTTTCGAAGGAAACGTAAATAAAAAAATGTTTGTCTTGAAGAAAATATCGCTATCACAATCGTCTGGACGGTTATAATTACCTATGTTGACCCGTCATTTGAATGGATATTATGAAATTTCGCGAGCATTTTATTTACATAAACAAATGTTGAAACAGACAAATGGAGAAAATACATAGGAAAACTTAATTGCGAAGAGTATATTTGTGTTGCCGGCGAGAGTGGAAGTTCGATGGATATAACGACTTACCAATTTCGGCATTGACGAGAAGAACGAAACACAGACATAGCCCGGTGAGAGGAAGAATATTATTCACGTTGCGAGTACCCATGGTCATCGAAGTCGAGACCACGATGAGTCTCGTTGAGCAATGCGCCTTCCTTTTATATGATCCCCCGATCGCCATTCTACCCGCGAGAGAGGGGATAAAGGATCCTACAGTGAGGGACACTGAAGAATCGAAACAGTTCGTTCAGAGCGGATTTGTCGTCCGATTAGAATACCCATCACGAATATCACGTGTACGCCGTGAGTAAAAATGTATGTTTCTTGCTAACGCGTCATTCGATGTTTTTGCCGGAGGTCATCGGGAACACTTAAAGATCGAACGCATAATAAGACTTTTCTAAATCTGTTCTTAAGCATTTATTGCTATTGGAATATTGAGAAAAAAATGTATCTAACTATGTTGTGGATAATCTAACCTTACGAAGTATCATTATCGAGTCCTATCGTTGCAACTGTTGTATTTTGCTATCCGCACTACCGGACGTCGATTAATGATTTTCCGCTACGGTGTTCACCGTATATACGTAATATACGGTGTTATATTTCAGTCTATTTTAACATTAATTAATTTTTTTTATACTAAAAAAACAAAGACATCTTTTCTCACGAACGTAATATCGTACTGCAAGGAAGTTAGATATATGTCTGTTTCCGTAGGTTTTTCATATTATAGTATAATGAAACTGAGCATCGTAAACATATCTGTGTAGTATCAGGTCATCCGTTTTAGCATCGCAGTGACACAATCGTAAAATATTATGAGGCTACTGTTGCAAACTCTTAAGTAACAGAACGCCGTAACTCACGTAATTCAAAATGCAGAATCATTCGAATAACGATGTTCAAATATTCGCGTGTTTGCGTCTATAAATTATTTAAGGAAAAAGTATTTTCTTATCGACTATAAATTGAAAATAATAATGAATATATTAAGATTTATATCTCTGGTATAGCAGACAGTAAGACAATCCCGATATGATAATTAGATTCGTAGATGTGCGTTCGATAAAAATATGGGATTGACGAGGATGTATAAGGAAACTTCTGATTGGTATTCAAGTAGCATGCATTGTCAAGGTCAACCGCTATCGACATTAATATCATCCTGTTTCCGAACGTCAGTTACCATGTTGAAGATGATAAAATGTTTCGGCTGTGAGATGCTAATTTTTTCTTTTATATTTTCGAAAAGCCATATTTATCCGTAATTTACACGGCTCTACAATAATAATTTTGATTTCAATGTTTAATCGCAAAATACGAATAATTACAACTGAAAAGAATTTAAGAGACGTTTTCACGTAATAAAATATATGGCAAAGAAAATTATAATATTCAATATACCGTCAAATTTCAATGTAGTGGAAAGTAATCGGGTATCGATATTTTCAGAGGAATATTTACAACAGATTTAGAATGCAATTGCATATACTCGACTTCGAGCTCTCATTTAATTCGTAAAGGTCGAATATTATTACGACGATTATTAGGTACATCAACTTGAGTTGCTAACATCTGTGTCACGATATCGATGAAACGCCAGTCAAGGATTTCCTACGCTCATTAAATGTTATCAGCTATGTTGACCAATTTATTTAAAAATCATCAGTATCTACTGCTACTGCATAAAATGTTCGATTGATTAGTCTGCGCAGATTAGATTTATCGGATTTATTTTTATCAGAAAAAAAATCTTCTGTAATTCGTTATCGAGAAAGTCGGAAAAATTGCCGCGAAAAATACGATCGATAGATTAAACACCGATGAAAAAGTCGTTTAATACGATTGGATTACTTTTTTAAATGTTTCCAATTGACTCTCAATAATCGTAAAATCCAATGAAAAATTTATTTTAATGCGCAATACTGCAACGTTCTCTTTATTCTCATAACTAACTGTGATTTACTAGACTATTAGAATAATAAATATACTCCACTTCTACTATTTTCGTCTTAAAGTTTCGTTTCTTTTTTCTTCATTGGCTGAATAGCTGACAATTTAAGAGTATTCATTCCGCCTGTGATTGGCAAACGGTAAATAGAAACAGTTTTATTGACAGTTTTATTCTTCCAAAACATCGATATTTTCTACAAAAGTTCGTCATTTATCATCGATACATTTTCATTCTGAGAGTATCACTGAGTATTTTATCATTGTCTTGTATAATTATTTTATACAGGATGCACAGCATTTTATACGGGAGCTCTTTACAAATTGTCAAATTTTGGATGCTTGGTAACGTCACACTCTTCATCAGAAAGACGTTGACACGTAGGCACCGGCGGTACTTCGCAAACACATCTGACGCACACCGAATCGTAATGGGTCGCTTGATTGAGCTCATCGCCCACATTCATCTTCAAATCTCCGAATTTGCACTGCATATCTGAAAACGATTCGTATGAAAACAATTATGCTAATTGCATCCATAGATAGCATTCCTGCTATCATATGATCTCATTATTATCTTAGTATAAATTAAACTATGTTTACCGGGATCTGCGGACTCACTGGCAGACTTTGATTCGTCGGTAGAATTGGACGCCACAGGAATTACAACATCCCTGACGTTCTCTAAAAAACATTAATACAAAATACGATTTAAATCATTTTTTCTCAAACAAGAAAACAGCTAATACATCCAAAAAACATTTACTTTAGAAACAACACATTTTTCCGACATTGTTTTACGGGTCATGTAGTTTAAAGAAAGTTTACAAATCATTAGATTCACTTACGACAACGATACGCGATACTGCAACTCGTTTTCGGTGATTGCGAGTAGTAATAAGTGGGAACGCAGTTCGCACGAATATCGTTGGCATGATATAACAGTGTTCCACACCAAGGATTCTTTGGAGACACGCAGAACGGTTCGACATTGTCGCCTATAAAAAATAATTAAATCAAACTGTTTCTTTGGGTTTCAATTCTGCAAATAGACATTACATTTCACATAGCAAAAGAAAAATATTTTTACCGGTGTATCCTTCGCCGCAGTAACAACTTTTTTCCGGTTCTGCCGCCGGCTTAAAGTATTCGCCGTCTCTGTACGTTTTACCGTCGACGATACAAGTTGGGCGGTTCGCTTCTTTCTCAGCTGTTAACAATTTATGTATAATTTCTCTATCGTTTATATTATCTTTTCGTCAATAAATAACTTTCTTTATATATCCTCAATCGTTATACGAAGGATATCTGCAATGTGACTCACGGCAAACTTCAACGCTTCCACAACAATCGGTTGCGTTTTGCTTCATATAACATCCATAACTCGGTTCGTCGAAACAATCCACAGCGGCACAGTTGAACTCCGGTCTATTTGAAACCGGAAATAAAGAGTTACGTCTTGAATCTCATTAATGATAATGATGCATATTTTGTGTTTATTTTGATAGGTAAAATTTAATGAACCGACCCTGCGCTACCTTGCGAACAATAACAAGCGACGTCGCAGGGATTCGCATCTTCTTCTCTCAATGATTCGCCAATTTCATACGTATGACCATTTATGAAACATTTGTCGGAAGGTAAATTCTTGACGACATCGCAATTATATTTCTCCGGGCATTTAGATTCGGGAGTCTTGAAAACTGGTGTACATCCGATTTCCTCGTAGTATTTCGTTGGACCCGAACAGGAAGAATCTTGAATACAAATGATTATCGTAATAAGTACAAACAATGACTTGACCTCCAAAGAATCTTCAGCGTTATCAAAATAACTATAGATATTGTTGCCATATTGTTTTGTATCTTCGCGGATACCTTTAACCCTTTATATCAGCAAAGTTATGATATAAGATTGATAGCTTCAACAGCTTTCTGTAGAAAGCAAAACAAAAAACTAAACAACAGTTACATACACACGCGTAGTATTTCGATTGTATTTATTCGTACTTTGATTTAAATTTGATGTCTTGGCAAATTTTTAATTTCTTCATTGTTTAATTATTTACCTCCGATATATTAAAAGTTTTTCGTTTAAATTTCTGCATTTCTTCGAACTTTGAAAACAGTTTTAATCGATTCCTCGGAATCTCTGTTGTACAGTAATTATATGAATACACGTGTCGTTATAGACAACTCTCGAAGTTAAACAAATCGAGTGATTCCTCAAATGTTTGTCCGTCGATAAGAATGTAACGTCGATATTAATATTGAACGACTCACCGGTTTCGGCGCTGATAAGAACAGCAAAACACAGGCAAAGCCCGCTAAGCGCGAGAGTATTATAGAAGTTGCGAGTACTCATGATCATCGATGTCGGAGTCACGATGAGGCGCGTTGTGCAATGCCAACTCCTCTTATACGAGCGTCGATCTCTACTCTCTCGGATACAAAAAGAGGGGACATGAGATTCGAGAGTGTGGGACATCGAAGAATGGGAAGACTCAGCGCACGCTTTTCTAACTTTACGCGACCCGTTTGATGAATTTCTTTATTATTTTATTCGCAACATACAAGTAAATCAATGAGTCAATACTTGCATCGATTCCGTAATAATTGAAACTATAAGTTATGAAACCACATAACTTAGTCTACGAGTACCATAAGCAGTTTACCGGCTTTAGGAATTTACCAATTAATAGTTAAATGCGGTGATTTTCGAAGAAAGATGCGAGTTGGATTCGATTTGCAAATTCGTCGTTTCTCCACGTTGCGATTGCGAAGGAAAGAAATGTACGAATTGTACAATTTCAAGACAGTGAAGAATAATTTTGAGAAGGAAAAGTGTATAGTAATTTTTTATTTAAGTATTAAAGTAAAAGTACACTGTCATTAAGTCTGCAGAGGAAGGTATTCATTTTTTTATCGATTAATTGAAAATTTTTTTTTTTTATCGGTCGTTTGTTTTTGCTTCCTTCGAAACTCCGGAGATTCTCATTCCGTTGTTTATCTATTGCCAATATCTGCACTGGCACTCGTTACATGTGGCATAGTTTTCGCAGCCAGAATTCCTTAGAAATTTTAGAATTTCAACTACTTGGTAACGTTACATTCGTTGTACGAAATACGTTGACACGTTGGTATCGGTCCAACTTCGCAAACACATTTGACGCACACGGAGTCGTAATAGGTTTTCTGATTGAGTTCATCACCCACATTCATCGTCAGATTTCCGATTTTGCATTGATTATCTAAAAATCGTGCAAATTAGATTATAGACATTATTCTATACATCGAATTGGCTGTATCGTACAATAGTAGTTATTAATTCATAAGTACCAGAATCTGTGCTATCGGACGGTTTAGAAGGCGCGGGAATTACCGCGTCTCCAGCGTTCTCTAAAAAAATGAATGAGAGAAATGGGTAATGAGAATATGAAAACAATTTCGGAACAATTCCATTCCATTGTATTCATTCGGAAACAATAAAAAAATTTCGGATCAATCAGAAATTAATTTGTGAAAAAAAAAAAAATGTTTCTTATTATTAATCTTTCGGTATGCAATTGACGGAAAATGTAAAAACTATCATAACTATACTTACGACAACGATATGATATCGGGCAGCTTGTTGCTGGTGAGTCCGTGCGGTGATAAACGGGTGCGCAATTTTCTCGTACTTTGCTGATACCTTGCAACATTGTGCGACATGCACCGGCCTTCATATCCTCGCAAAATGGCTCCACGTTTTCACCTAAAAAGAAGATTTCCATCGAACTATTTCTCATCAACTTAATTTTGCAAATAGTAATTATGATTTTAAAATAGGAAGAGAAGATTCATACCGGTGTAGCCTTCGCCGCAGAAACAACGTTTTCTCGGTTCCGCTGCCGGTCGGAAGAAGTCACCATCTCTGTACGTTTTACCATCAACGATACAAGTTGCGCGATCCGAGTCCTTGCGAGCTTTTTAATGTTTATGCGTAATTTTTATGTCTTTTATGGATCAGATAGATAATATCCACTTTTCATTCGCTTTATTTATGATATTAACGAT
The DNA here is from genome assembly GCA_934046635.1 of Buathra laborator. NCBI lineage: Eukaryota > Metazoa > Arthropoda > Insecta > Hymenoptera > Ichneumonidae > Buathra > Buathra laborator. Next base: position 20,443,104 of record OW203892.1, read on the forward strand.
ATTTGTAGCGTTACTTACGACAAACTTGTTCACCACAGCAAGATGTTGCGTTGCGCCTTTGATAGCATCCAGGAAGGAATAGCGCGACAGAACCGATGATACGTCTGAAGCAATCCGGAATCTCACAGCTGAATGTCGGTCTGTTTACAATCGGAAATAAATCGTTATTCCTTGCATATTTTTTTATTTAATTCGATATTATTTACTTATACTTACTACTTAATTCGATATTTCTATTTGGTAAACTAACCCGTTGGGACTGTGAGAACAGAAACAGCCGACGTGACAGGGACTCACGTCTTCGTCTCTCAACAACTCGCCGATTTCATAGGTGTGACCATTAATGAAACACTTGTCAACAGGCAGATTCTTTAAGTGATCGCAATTGTACTTTTCCGGGCATTTAGACTCAGGTGTCTTAAAAACTGGTGTACATCCGATTTCTTCATAGTGCATCCGCGGTCCCCGGCAGGAAGTATCTATAATGTTTAAAATTATCGTAAATCTCACGCGATCGTTTGACCCTTCAAAAAATTTCAGTGCCAATGGATAGGAAAAGAAAAAAATTGTAAAAAACTTGGTATAGAAGAATCAACAATAACAAACAGTTGTAAATGCAAGTGTCTAGAATTATAAAAAAATTACACACGCGCACGCGATCTTTTGACCCTCGAAGAAACTTCGGCGACATAAACTTGTTATAGTTTTGTTTTTATTATCGTGTACTATAAGTTTCTTTCGAAAAACAAAGTAAGAATAATAGTGAACCTGATAAAAAAAAAGCTTATTATCGAAGATCAACAATCAATAAACAGCAAATACATGGACAATATTTTGAGATTTAAAAATTTCTCCATAATTTGAAAACGATCGATCTAATTTAATGATTTTATTTTTTTTATTAGTTTTACGACTTAATTAATATGACAAATTGATTAATAATTAATTTCCCATTAGACGTGCACATTACTTAATTATTTTCATGCGCTAATTCCAAAGCTAATATTCCAGCATTCTTTCGAAATCTGAAACATCTCTAATTGATTTCTGTAAATCTCTACTACATATAAATTAATTTTGTCAGATTCCACGTATTGGTTATTTCACGATAGTATATCGAGGCAAACGCGCCCCAAACCGGCTTGAGTTATGACGTATCGCGACAGTTTTTATTTATTCAAGGACATGCGGCCACGTTAGCGCCTCTTGATAAAAATACAAGTGTAGTTGCCGTCATCGTTACAGCAACAAAAAAAGCAGATTACTCGCCAACTGTTAATCTGCCTTTAAAAATGTACCTTTGATTTCGTTATTTAACAACTCACCGACTTCGGCACTAATTAGAAGAGCGAAGCACAGGCAAAGCCCGGTAAGAGTGACAGTGTTACTCAAGGTAAAACGACCCATGATCATCGATGCCCGGCGTGAGGCTAAGATACATCGCAGAATGCGCGCTCCTCTTATAAGCGCCTTTGACGCCTCTGTTGGATACAAAAGGGGGGATACGAGATTCACGCGCGCGGGATACTGACCAATGAAAACGACTTAGCCGTTTAATTTCAACGACTATTTAATTTTTCGAAAAATGTGCAATCATTTTCTCTAATTCTTTTATCGATATTTTTCTTGTATTTGCCAAGGTGTCTTTATGCGGAATCAAACAAATTACAGATGTTTTCTTGTAGAAATAGCTTATGCAAAAAAAAATATTAAGAGGTAAAGTGATTTTTTTTTAGTTTCTCTGACTTTTTTTCATTTACAGCAGACACTCGAATAATAACGATATATATATCAATTTCTTGATATCAGAAGTTTGTATTTCGTAATATTGAATATAAAAATTATGAAATTATGTGTCCTGCGCCCTTCCGGTATTTTAGTATTTCATTTTGAATTTTTTTTTGTTTTTTTTTTCAAATACTTACTAAACCATCGCGTATAAAAAAGTCGCGTCGCGAAGTCGCGTGGAGTTATATTACATCTGTTCTCGCAATAGAGACTTTCCTGTTGCGGATAACGTCACCGATCGTCATCGATATATTTCTTCTAACATCGACCGAGCGACTGTTCCCATTTTTCTACATGTTCGGAAAGTTATTCTGTTTATTCTATAGATGAACTTTAACACGCTGTAGAAGAAACAATTATTCGATTCCTTTTAATTGCAATAAAAATCCTTTTCAATACACAATTTCTCGCGTACAGCAGATTTTAAAAGATCGGGAAATAGTAACTGCGCACGGAGGCAAACATTTGATCAAAAATTTTAGACGGAAACTCCTGATTTCGATTAAAAGAGCGTTAATTATGAAGTTCGACTGCTATACTACTATAATTCCTGTTATCCTGTTTCTAATTTTTATTTGATATCACATTACAGCGTTTGAATGCCGTTTTTATTATTCATCAAAGTATTTCTTTATCACAGCAATTCGTTTTCGCTCTGACAACATTCCATTGTCATTTTTCTTTATTAATTTCGATTATTATTTTTTTTTTTTTTCGCACTTTTTTAGACATAAAATAATTTTGCAGGAAGTACACTTCAGAAATGTTAGAATTTCGGATGCTTGGTACGGTCGCATTTTTCATTCGAAAGACGTCGACACGTTGGTACTGGTGGTAATTCGCAAACACATTTGACGCATACGGAATCGTAATTGGTCGCCTGATTGAGCTCATCACCGACATTCATCGTCAGATTTCCGAATTTGCACTGCATACCTAAAATCGTACAAAATCAATTATATAAAATGCTCTGTCAACTAATCCCGCGATACCTTATTATTATATTAGTATATCGAATAATAATTCATATTATTGCCATATATGAAAAAAAAAAGTACCGGAATGTTTATGCTTCTTGCAGCGATGCTTTGATTTGTCAGACGGATTGCGAACCGCCGGAATTACAACATCCTTAGCGTTCTCTGGAGAAAATTAATAAAAGTACCAGTTGATTAATCGCTCATTCAAATATCAGAAAAAATATTGTCCACGAAAAAAAAAAAAAAATCCGCAGTCTGTATATTATTATTCTTTGAGATAAGCAGCTGGTGGAAGATTAACCGATCATTGTCGCTACTTACGACATCTAAATCCTGTTGGACAACTCGTTGCTGGTGAACCCGTGAAGTGGTAAATGGGAGCGCATTTGTCTCGTACTTGATTGCTGTAGCGCAACATTGTTCCACATGAACTCGGTTTTAGTTCCACGCAAAATGGTGCAACGTTTTTGCCTGAAAGTAATACAACAAGCGATTAGTTTGTTTTCTTCTTAATTGTGCAGATTTTAAAAAATGTTACATAGTAAAAAAAAAATGATGTTATGTATACCGGTATATCCTTCACCGCAGAAACAACGTTTTTTCGGTTCCGCTGCTGGCTGGAAGAATTCACCGTCTCTGTACTTCTTACCATCGACGATACAAGTCGCGCGATCCTCGTCCTTCTTAGCTGTTAATAATATATGTGTAATCTTAGTATTATTTTTAGCGATTTTCAATACCTTCTTTACGTTATATGCTTTCATTTGTGATACTTACGACAAACTTCGGGACCGCCACAACAAGATGTCGCGTTACGCTTTTGATAGCATCCAGGAGTTTGCGGATAGAAGCAATCTACAACGGCGCACACGAACTCCGCCCTATTGGAAACAAAAGGTATTTCTTTAAGCTGATAAAGGGTACTGATGCTATTTTTCGTTCAATTCGAAATACAGAATTTGATAAACTGACCTTTTATCACCTTTAGAACAGTAACAACCGATATCACAGGGATTCGCGTCTTCCTTTCTCAATGGTTCGTCAATTTTATAGAAGTGACCATTTATGAAACACTTGTCGGTAGGTAGGCGTTCCAAGTAATCGCAATTATATTTTTTCGGGCACTTAGACTCGGAAGTCTTAAAAACTGGTGTACATCCGATTTCCTTGTAGTAATTCGTCGGACCCGGACACGATTTATCTATAATGTTAAAAATTATCGTAAAGCACACGCGATCGTTTGACCATTAAAAACATGTTAACGTTAGCGTGTAAGAAACGAAAAAAGCACTCTAATAACTAAAACTTGGTATAGAAACAGTAACAAATAAAAACAGTTGAAAATTCACATATAATAATGTAAATGTGAAAATAGAAAAATCGGTTGCAAAATCAAGCATATTGCTTCATTACTTGTCCGCAATTGATTCCTCAGAATCTCTCGTTTAAAATAATTGTCGCAAGAATTATCGATTCTCAGATAAACGTTCGGTTTATTGACGAAAGCCGACACGGTATAATCTCGTAAAAGAATTTACTTTGAAATAAGTGTTTGGTGTTGAGGCGTTATACCGCATCTCCGAATATGAATACAAGTATTGTTGCAGCCAACGTCGACACTAACAAAACAAATCCAGTGATTCCCCAAGCGTTAATCTGCCTTTAAATGTGTAATTTTCGTATTGATATTTAACTCACCTGTTTCAGCGCTGATAAGAAGAAGAAAACACAGGCAAAGCCCGGCAAAAGCGAGAGTATTATTTAAGTTACAAGCACCCATGGCTATCGATGATGGAGTTGCAATGAAATACAGCGCTCCTCTTCTTATACCTTTATCGCATCTCTCGAATTTAAGAGAGGGGATGCGAAATTTAAGATTGCGGGGCATCACCGTGGGAAAGGATATTACACCCTTTTTCCCAGATAGACAGACGGCACAAAATGTAATACATGACGCAATTTTTACAGCAAAGTCTGCACATGCGGCAAATATGGCGCCACGTACTACGATCAGTGCCGTCCGTCTATTTGGGTTAATTGTTCGAGATAAGCGGAATCCTTTTCCTCAATTTGTTTCTCCACCATTTTCATCAATTCGTGAAATCCCCCGAAAATTATGGGATTTTTTTCTTACAAAAAAATGTTTTGTAAGTGAAAAAAAAGTTATTAGGAAGGAAAGCGGATAATTTTTCTTCATTTTCTCACTATTTTTTTTTTTTTTGCAATCGACACTACATGTACGATACATATATATCGATCGCTAAATAGCCGAAGATCGTTATCCGCATAATTTTTAATGATGGGCCTTAAATCCTTATGTTATTTAGTAGTCGACATATTACAAGGATTATAAGTCCGACTGCAGTCCAATATGTCGTGCAGTTTGTTATTGTTATTATGACGAAGTCATTGCGTGACAAAATGTACATCTGTTCCCACAGAAGTACTTCCCCGTTGGGACCAACGTCACCGAGCGCGTCATCGATATACTTGTCCCGCGTCAATGACGGCCATTTGCGCTGATTTTTGCGTCGATTCTGGCAATATGTTCGGAAAATTTTATGGTGGCTACTCTCGAAATATCGATAAACATTACGGAGAAAAAAAATCATTCAGTAGCATGAAACTGGAAAAAAAAACGTTCTCTTTGGAAATCCTCTTTAATGTACTTGTATATTAAAGTATATATAATTATATATAGCAGCAGACAAACAGGAAAAAACAGGAATGCTCTTGAAGGCGACATTTCCATAAAAAGACAACACAAGGAAAGTTCAATATATATAATTTTCACTCATCGTAAAGATGATAAAACGTCAATTTATCGTATTTATTATTAACACGGAGTATTTTCTTTTAACAACGATTCGTTCGCAATCCCGGAGTGTTTGATGAGATGTTAATGTCATTGGTTATTAAAAAGCAATACGCGCTCGCGGAGGTAGTGGTGGTGGTGGTGGTGGTGGAGGTGAATGTGGATGTATAATTCCACCTCCAAAACGACGATAAGGGGTATAAGGCGGCCGCATGTTACACTCTTGATATGGAAGACTATGACACGTTAAAACGGGCGGTACTTCGCAAACGCACTTCATGCATGAATAACGGAAGTCGTTTGACTGATCGAGTTTATCCCCAACGTTCAACGTCAAGTTTCCGAAAGAACACTGCATATCTGAAATTTTGCGAAATCGATTATGTAGATCGCTGTGACGATAAAATGTCCATTAGCTTGTTATAGAATAACATATAAAATCATAATTACCCGGATCTGTAGGCGGTTCAGCCGTCAAATCATCGGAGGAATTAGGTGAAACTACTGAATCTTCCGGAGACGCTGAAAAATAATGGAAGATACGCGTTACGCTATTCGCCCATCGAAAATCATAAAGACGTTTGAAAACCGGGGAAAAAAAAAACTTCGGATTCCTATTCCTGATATTCGGCTGGGAATTGGAGAGAATTAATCAATTGTTTTCTAGACTTACGACAGCGATAATCTGTGGTGCAGGCCGTTTCTGGCGACTCATCGTCGTTGTACGTAGGAACGCAATTTTCTCGGATGTCATTGAGATTGTTTAACCAAATTTCACACGTGGAAGTCTTTCGAGTCACGCAGAACGGTTCGATGTTTTCGCCTATAAAACATATAGAACTCGAACCGTTTATTCTCTTCTCATTTCTTCAAAGTGCAATTGCATTTTCAATAGTAAAGCAAAACTATTTTTACCCGTATAGCCTTCACCGCAGTAACAATCTTTTTCCGGTTCCGTTTCCGGCTGGAAGTGTTCACCGTCTCTGTAAATTTTACCATTGACGGAACAAGTCGCGCGATCGGCTTCCTCCTCCGCTGTTAAAAGTTTATTAATAATTTTAATATTATTTTTACATACGATAAGTTAATTTCTTCTTTGCATTATGCATCTTCGGGATATTAGAAATGTTCATAGGTCAACTCACGACAAATTTCGGGACCGCCGCAACAGGAAGTTGCATTGCGCTTCTGATAGCAACCGGATCGTCCCCAATAGTAACAAGAGACAGAGGCACAGAGGAACTGCGGGCTATTTGAAACAGAAGGTAAACGGTTAATCCGATGAGCTAATCGATGTTATTGATACGATTTTTTTTTCTTTACTGTTAATTATCATTTTCTTTGTTTTACTAACCCTCTATAACTTTGCGAACAGAAACAACCGATGTTACAGGGATTCGCATCGTCTTCACTCAACGGTTCGCCAATTTCGTACGTATGTCCATTTATGAAACACTTATCTTTGGGTACATCGTTCAAGATATCGCAATTATATTTCTCCGGGCATTTGGATTCGGGAGTCTTGAAAACCGGTGTACATCCGACGTCCTTGTAGTATTTCGTCGGACCCGGACACGAAGAATCTTAAGTAATTCATTAAATTATCGTAACGTAATCGTTTGACCGTAAAAAAAACTTTAGTTTTTCAACGATAACTACACATTTCTAACTGTGTCTTTGTTCATTATTGTTGTTGTATCTTAATTTTTTTTTACATACTATGATGAAAGAAAATGAAGATAACTGATGGAGCTTTCTACAGATAAAGCAAAATCTCTAAAAGACATTGGGCATCGATAATATTATAAATCTCGTGACTTCTTGATATCATAACTAATTAATATTTGATTTTAACTTGAGCCCAAAACTTTTTTAATTATTCGTCTGGATTATTTTCAAAGTTTATTTTTAAATCTCGCATTTCGCTGAACTGTGAAATTTACTCTAATTGATTCGTCGGAATTTTGTATACAGCAATATGTATACAAGTGTTGCTGCCGATAATTATCGGAACTAAACGAATTGGGTATTTCCCCAAATGTTAATCTGACGGTGAAACCGTTAACTTCAACATGAATATTTAGCTACTGACCTTTTTTGGCGCTGACAACAAATGCGAAACTCAGGCAAAGCCCGATGAGAGCGAAAATTTTATTGTAATTGCGAGTATCCATTGTCATCGGATGCTGGACTCGCGATGGTGCGCATTGTGCATTGTCAGCCGTTTTTATACGATCGCCGATCTTTATTCTCGGGTATACAAGAGGGGATATGAGATTTAATAGTGTTGGACACTCGAGAATAATTACATGTTAGTTCACACGATTGTACAAACTATGTATGAAAAAAAACCTACAAAAATGCTGCATAGGTGTAGTTGAATGTTTCCATTGATCATAATATTCGCAACGATCGTATATGCAACGATATGCAGAGTGTGAAATAAATCACTATCATTGTAAGCGCATCAACAGATTCTTCTCGGAAAAGTTAATCAGATGCGCTTAAGGAAGTCTGAACTAAATAACGGCTGTCGACCATCATATTTTTTTTACATTATCCAGTTGGCAGTATATTATCGATCTAAATATCAGCGGCTAAATGTCCAAAGGTCGTAACTCGCATAAATACGTGAAAATCATATAACTTACATAATTTGTCACAGGTTTTCCCACGAATTCTCACGATCGGCGGAGCGCTACAAATACACGAAGCGAATCATTATATGACAACTTTTAAATCGAAGAGAAAAATCCGGTGGATATATAGTTATTAAGATTTCCTTACCGAGAATCGCGTAAATTAAATCGTCAAATCGAATGATTGCTCCGTCGGAATCACGTGAACGATGATTATACAGGATCAACAAAGAAGTTTGTAATAAGAGATAATCTTTATTCGACGAACAACGATCGTACATTGTCAAGGTCGGTGGCTATTAATATCACTGCTTACGCAGATTTTTTTCTTGCAATTCTTACAATGTGACGTCTTTATATTTATTACTTACACAAGTATAAAAAAAACTTTGAAAAAAAAAAAAGAAACCTTAAATAGTTCAATAGTTTTTGCTTTTCATTTGACTTAATTCTGAAGTATCAACTACATTAATAACGGGAATACAAATACAAGATAAACTGTCGATGAAAAAAATATTTTGGGACACAACAACGTATTTTTTTTTTGGAAATAATATATTAATCCTCTGCAAACACCCGTAGGAAAGGAATAACGAAAGTTGATAACAACAACGAAAATCGGCTTCCCGTCCTTCGATATTTCGTTTGAAGTTCAAAGTACAATACGAAGTTACGCGGTTTGAATACCATACGCGAGCTCTGCTCATTAGTACCAAAAGTCACGCCTCGACGTGTCATACCGATCGAATGTTTAAGTTTTTCATTAGACACCACAAATCTACCATTCCGTCGACATGGTATTTTACCGGAAAACATTTACATGTATTGGACGAAGTTACGAATTTGTTTGGTATACTGAACAATGAAAAAAGAATATTGATATTAAGATTGGTTAAAAAGTGAAAACTTAACGCTGAAATACGCGATTACGTACTTTCGACAATTTTACAGTAATCGCTAAATTATAAGGAATGTCAAACGATTAGATTTTTTTTTTTTGGGGACACGAAACAGATTAGGATTTACGAGAATGTAAAAAAACAAGAAATTTCGACGATGAAACAATTTAAGTTATTTTACGCGGGATAAATAAAATTGGATCTACACATCAGTTTTTCGACTGTAGCGGTAGCGTATAGGCATCGGCGACACATCGCTCGAGGCAGACGCAGCCTATTATCTAAATTATTGTTATTGTTAACTCACTGGTTTACACGACCCCGCAGTCGCAACGGATGACGACTCGCGAATAACGTCACGTGGCAGGAAAGCCTCCCATCAACGTCTGAGGTACGCGTTGTTTATCACAGAAAGGATAAATCGATTGGATGCTTCACAGATAAGGCTGCCAGCCATGGAAAATACGGCAGAGGTTTGACGGATCACGCGCTTGTTGAATGAGTCGTTCAACTTGGCCGGGAATACTCGATACCAGACCGTCCTCCGTACCTTGAAGCTTTTGTTCGATTCTCAATAAAGCTCTTTCAGCAATCTTATTCGTCTTCTTTGGACCTTTTGAAAAAAAAAATTTCATTATTTTTTTTATCGCGTTTATTTTTCGTCATGATGAAAATTTTATTATTTATTTATGTTATAATCATATATATTTTTTTTTAGATAAACAAGTAAATTTTTATTTAAAAATTTAATTTACAAAAAGTTCAATTTTATTCATTGTTTTTGGAACTTTAAATTAACGAAATTATTACAGTTAAAAAAAATTGCATGATGAATGCATTTTCTTACTTGTTTCTCCAGTAGTTCGACCGCCGTATCGGTGCCCGACGCAACTCTCTTCAGATTTTACCGGTGTTATGGCCCACGAGAATAGCGGATCGTAGAGAAGCACTTGAAGCAACGTTATCAAAATCTTTCGTCTATCGCGGAGCACCGTTACGGTCTCCTCGCAGCTACGTCTCATTACCCCCTCGACACCGCAGATACCCATTGCTACTTCCATGTCGCGGGTCAATCGGAATGGAACTGTTTCCGGTATTGGCAATACTTTTCCTTGAGCGAACGCGATACCTGAGAATTTAAAAAAGTTGATTGAGATAATATTTTTTCTTCGAGTATCTTAAATTATATTTCATAATAAATCGTAAATCACCGCCTAATCTTAAGAAAAAATTTAATATTCAAGACATAAATGTGAACTGATCCCAGTTTTTGTATCGATACCCAATCAATAAAGAGCTCTCGAGATTTAATTTTCTCTTAATTAGAATCCCGAAACTTATAGTATTTAGTAGAAAATCCAAATATTTTTAATATTCGTCATTGTAAACGATCGCGAATTGTAAAAAATGTAAATATTTTTACCGAAATCGATGTGTATAACTTCGGCAGTTGTTTGATCGATGAGAATATTGCTGAAGTGCCTATCCCCCAATCCCAGCATATATCCGACCATCGAAGTTGTAGCGACGCTGAAGAAATAGCAAAATTAACGTTATTTAATCGTCGTCTTCATAATTTCTCATATATTTGGCAAATGAAAACAAGCAATAGCGTAATATACCTCCGCGTATAGGCCAATCTTCTCTCGAACCACGTTTCCGCTGATGGATACTTCTCCATGAAGAAGTGGTGGAATGCGGGATGCAAATTTTTGCAACACTGCAGGAAGACTTTCCGTTTGGCGTCCATCGAGGCAGTGTGAACGTCCTGATAAAAAAAAAAGAAAAAAAACCACAATTACTCAGTTCGGGTACAACGCAAACAAGAAAAATCAGAATCGTTTAGCCAAATTAATAAAACTTACACGCATTTTTGCTCTGCATGTTGTGACGGACCAGTCCAGCGGGTAATACTTGGAGTGCAAACCGAGTTTTCCTTCAGAGTCGCATAGAACGTTTGATATCGGTAGTGTATTTTCGCACCATTCCAAAACTCCCGATCTTTGCGATAGCGGCACAATCTGTAAAATGATAAACAAATCAACATTTGCCAATGCGATTCCAATTAAAAAATTAACTTAACATTTTCTGGTTTACAAGGGACAGAAAAACGTTTCTTACTTTGTACGTTCTGATGTGCAATTTTCTTCGTTTCGTTTCTTTGCTCGCTTTTAGCATCGAATTCATCACTGTGCACACCTGTAGCATAACGGCGTCTTGCCGAGGATCATCGCGACCCTGAAAAGTTCATTACGAGAAACATAAGCAACTACCGCGCTGTGTATTTCACAAATGTATAATTTGTTGAATTCTGAGAAAATTTCGTTAGTTCCAAAGTGGTGAAATAAAATGTTCTTTAGAAAATTGCTGCGAAGACTTTACATAATTTTTATGCGTTTTTTATTTATTGTTTCATAAATAAAATACGAACAAAACTGGATTCTTACTTTGACCAATTGTTTCCTTGGAATTCCATCGGTACCGACGCAAATTATTTTTTTTGGTGCGGAGATTCCGCCCGGGATCTCGAAGCTCTTTACGTATTCACTTACGCCGATTACGTGCTTATAATTTCCGTTCGGTCTCACGTCTAATGTTATTGTTGGAACGTTTATGTGTTCGAAGTTTCGAATTCTCGTTATCGTTTGATTTCTCGGTATATTGTGAGAAACATCGGCTGAAATGAAAATTTACGAAACATACATCAAATTCTGAACGCAAAAACGAACAAATTACAATATTAATATCCCGAAAATGCCAGTTGGGAAAAATAATTGAATATTAACGTGAAAAGCTGTGGACGTGAAAAGTTTTAGCAGAGGAATTGCTGTTTCTGAAGCTCACCTTTGTTCGTTTTAGAGTCGGATACTGTGTAATAAGCCAACATGATAAGAGCATTTGACAATTGACTCATTTCCTGTATTATCGAACGAATCGGCGAATCCGCGAGTTTCGAGATCAAATAATTCGCCGCGATGATACGCGGTTCCGCTTGTGTCTTATCCTTTCTTCTCTGCGATCCCTTTTCCGCCGATTGAAATTCTTGATCTTTGTGAGTATTTTTCAGCGCAAACAAAACCGGCAGCGTGTGATGCGGATGTTCCGTGGCACATCGCTCCATAAGGTCGTTGATTTTCAAAGTAAAATCATTAAGCGAGTTGCTCATGTGAGGTGCGAGTTGAGGAAGCAGCGTAATGAATTTGTAAGACGCGACTCTCGGGAGACTATTTTTGAGAACTTCGTTCAATTCTTTATTCAGCATGTCGTCGAGCCACAATGATACGAACCGAAATATCAGAAGATCGTGACGATCGTCATGTTGCAAAGTTTCCAAATAATAGCTGTGAAAGAAAAAAAAAGTGTAATTAGTTTTTAAAGGAAAAAACGGCGTCTTTCCTTCCTGAAGCTGTCTCAACAATACGGATATTTTCGATACATTGTTATCTGCGATATCAACGAAACTGCACCGCAGAGTACCGACGAGAATTTTATTTTTTTATTTTCTATTGTCGTTTATTGTTTACATTCGAATTGTCCGATCCACGAAAGAAACTTGACGAAGAACATCGAACTCACCGTGCTGCCAAAACGAAATACATTTGTTTCTCTCGTTTTATTTCCTCCAATTCGTCAGCGTCGACGCTCATCTGTTTCTGATTAGTCTTCATCGCTCGTATCTCGTCGGTACCGCTTCCCGCAGGGACTTTGCTAATCCCCGGCGCATTCTGCAATCTCGAGCATTCGACGAGACTCTCGTACTGCGATGATTTCATGAATTCGATTATCTGTTGATACTGTGCATCGGCGAACTGCGCGAGATCCGCCTGAGCATCGGTCAAATTCTTGTTGTCAAACGACGAACGTTCTTTTATACGGAAACTCGTCTCTATCGATTCGTTATAGTATTGTTTTACTGCCTGTAAGGAAAAAAAGTAAAAAGTGGAAAATAATTTGAGGCTCAGAAAAATTTCATTTTTTCGAACAAAATCCATTTTGTTGATCTTTAATTTAACGTTTACTTATTTTAACTACATACCCGAGGATTTTCTGATTTTGTTTCAGCCATCCAGTTGCCATAGACACGCAGACTCTTGGCGCGCAAACTCAGATCCATCTCAGATTTTTTAATCAAATTTCTCAGAAGATAACGCCCGACATCTTGATCGTTACGCTTCCAGGAAAGGACAGCCTCCCGATAGGTCAACTGATCGCGCGCGCGGTCGGATAGATCATCGATTTTCGCCAGTGTATCTTAAAGAAAAAGAAGAAACAAACATTAGTTATGGCATTACTAATGAGCCTCGAAGGTAGAAGCGAAGTTTGACAATGTGTTTACCAAGAGAACGCGCCGCTATGGGAAAATATCCTTGTTTTTCGGCAACTTCGGCGATTTCCAAATGAGTGCGAATCATCGCGCGGTTTATAGTTAAGTTCGGGAAACCAGAAGTTCTCGTACGACACATGACCAGTCTCTGCGACAAGATCGGCTCGACGTACTGAAAGTCGTGCGTGTCAATGAAATTTTCTGCATGCCACGCGTCGAATACTTCGCCATATTCGTTGGGTTTTTTTGGTGCGAATTCTTCGATCTCTCGTAGCAATTGCAATTGCGAAAGTATCGGATAGACCGTTTGACTGCATTCTGAAATAATAGTTTGGTATTGTAATCTCTTGGACAGCGATGATTCGTGTTGTGAAATGAGTTATTTACCTAAACTCATGTTACGCAGTGATTTTACGACGCTGGCGCGACCGTTGTCGACGGCACTCTTCAAACTCACGATATCGCTGTCGCAGAGACACTTCAAAGCGCGATAATGCGAAGCGTGATAATCCGCACTTTTGACGCTAAGCAAATTCGTCGATGGATCCGTTAAAGTGTCGACCACTCGATGGTGATCTATGATACTCCAGTCCGCGAGACGCCACGCAGTTTCGTACATAAAGTCATCGATTTTTTCCACATCTCTGTTTATAGTGCTTATCGTACGACCGAGAAGATGTTGGAGTCCCGATTGTTGCAGCGCGTTCAGCATACCTATGATACAAATTTCGTTTCGATTAAAACGAAAAAAAAAAAAAAAAAAAAAAAAAAAAAAAAAAAAAAAAAAAAAAAAAAAAAAAAAACGATAAAATAAAATTTACTCAATTTTTTTCCATTTTTTTTTCCTCATTGTTTACGAAGTGATAAAGAAAAATATCGAGAATATAAACAAAAAATTACGATTTAGTCGTTATACTCTCAGAATTTGCACCCGAAAGTAAAAAATTGCACAGACCGTTTAAAAAATACGTTAAATCTTTGCTTGCAAGCATAAAAGATGAAGAGAGAAAAAAAATTGAGAAAAAAAATAAATGTATGCTTACCGCGTGAAGCAGTGCTTCCGCAGCTCATATCAACATCGTGAGCGAGCATAACTTTGTCCCATTGTCTCAGATGAATGTAGTGCTGTGTCCTGAACGACGAATCGATAAGATGGGACATTCCACATCCGTAAATCGCGTCCGGATCGCCAATATGCAAATAAGCCTCTCTGACGATATCTTGTAATAATTTGCCGTTAGCCGGATTGGATTCGCATATGCAGTCGATCGCGGAGATCCAGCTGCCGGGTACTTTGTTCATAAGAAGGTCCGAATCGCGAAGAAGTCTTTCGCACCATAATTCGGCATAGAGAACGGACGTGAAATATGCGGAGCAGTATTGCGCAGCTTTGGCGATCATCAGATAATCCAAATCGGCCGCTGCCAGTGGCGCGTAGTCGATCGCCTGTATTCTTATGAAATTTACGACGTTCAACATGCATCTTACGCACTCGTAGCTGCGAGGTACGTCCTGTTTAACGGGACTATCGGAAACAATAATCGCTTTCTCAGTCGCGTTGATAGACTCGTATAGTGAACCGAAAAATCTGTTGATAACGGCGTAAACATCGGGAACGATGTTGTGATTCTGTCGTATCATATAATTAACGAGCCGCGGCATCAAACTCTCGCAAAACTCGGCACTCAAACGACAAACCGGCTTCAAGCTCGTTGCATACACATTATCCAAACAATCGAGCAATTTGCAAGATATGTTGACTATCCACGATGAGTAAGTTACGTGACTCGCCGGTGTCCACAGATCGTTGTCCGAATAGACGTGTCTCGTCCAATGCTCCAAAAATACGAGAACTCCTTTGTCCCTCGAGGTTTTTATTGCAATGAAGGGATAGACGTGATCGCGGATACGACTGAATTGTTCCAAATACGAAGCTTTCTTTAACAATTCTTGTCCCCAAGTAGTAGAAAAAATTGCATAGAGCGCATCGGAAGACGCTTTCTTCAACTTCATGTTACTTTCGATCAAGTAATCGGCCAAGTGACTCACATCTTTCACCGTTAACAGCGTTGATTGCTCGGCGATTGTTTCTTTGCAGTACCCGTTCTCCGGATGAAGAATCATTGTCGTGAGATCGGCGGGACCGAGTTCGCCGAGACACTTTGCAGCCTCCAACGATATATTGGCATTGCTGGATCTCGTAAGTTGCACGAGTTTGTAAACCAATCTGTGCAAAGTACTCTGAGCGCAATCTTCGGCAAAACCTCGTAAACGTTCGAGTTTACTGTACATATCGCGCAATTCGTTTTTCCGCGTCGAAAGTTGATTCTTCACGTGCGACAGACCTTCGAGACTGCAGCTCAATGTTTTCTCGTGTATAGCGTTCAAAAAATGTTCGATCTCGTCGTCGAGACTGTAAAATCTGTTTCCCTTATACTTCAAACTGTTGTGAACTTCTTTGATCTCTTTGAAGGATTGTTCGTTTGGGAATGAATCGAGTTTTTCTATCGCATCGCCGAGTACTATCTTCTGATCGATTATTAAGAAGCGAAGGATCGACATTGCTCCCGGAACTTTGCCCTCTTGAATTATCGGTATTAACGACGAGACAGTGAAACTCAAAATTTGTTCTATTTCGCTCGATCTCGAGGGCAGTGAATTTCTTAGAAACAAAGTGAAGTAAATGCACGCCATATCGGACAGTGGTTTTGTTTCTTCCTTTATCAACGCGAGAAGAGAGTGACTCGCGTCCCTGACGATGTAGAGGGACATAGGATCGAAGTAAGAGTTCGGTAATACCTCGATAACGCTGGTGTAGAAATAGGCGTATTGATGAAAAGCTTGAAGCTTGTAGTCCACGCCATTGACTTCGTAAACGTTGCAGATCAGAGTCAACAGTACTTTTTGTAAAACGCTTGGTCTGCGAGTAACGAGATACTCGATTAACGATTTTTCATCGACCGGAAGATCATTCTCGAGATATTGAAGACAGCGACGAATCGTCTCGGCGTTGAAATTCGGTGGATTGAGTTTCGGTAAAAACACTTGAAGCTCGAAGAGCGTAAAGAAGTGTCGTTGATCGTGAAGTCTCTTAACTAAATCGACAATCACGTCGGCAAGTTTTTCTTGCAGCAAATCGTTAAAATTTCTTACGCGTTCGAATTCGCCGGAGTTCGAGCGCAAACGCTCGTACATCTCTCTGCCGTAAGTCTCGTCCGGCTCGTCATCGATACTCATCGACAGCAGCAATGCCATTATCGAAGGAAACGAATTTTCTATTGTCCTTTCGAAAGATACATCGAGATTGTTGCACAATATCTTCAGATGTTCGAACTCTCGTCTCTCCAATTTTATTGTCAACAGTGTCTCGATGTACTTTCGCGAGAAATCCTCGAGCGACTCGCAGTCCGCGAGTATCCAAGGAAATGTACTCAGAGAATTATTCGCCTTGAACCATCGCGAGATAAGATAGTGTAAATTTGTTTCTATCAATCTACGCTGCTCGGCATCGTTTCGCGATATCGAGAGGAGCGCTTTCTTCAGTGTCGTTGTTTTCGGTTCATCTTCGTCTGTTCGCACGGACATTTCTATAGCGGCAAGCAACGCTCGACTCTGAAGAAATTCGTTGGCCCGAATAATTGCCGCGAATACATGCATCGCCATTATAGTTCGCGTCAGCAATTCGTCAGTTTTCTCGCTACCGTCGGGAAGTGCGTCGACAACGAAAAGATTCGCCACGGCGACTTTGATTTTTTTGAAGTAATGCAACTTCCAAGGAACATCGAGATCTTTCGAGGAAAATACGACGTAAAGAGCGCGAATCACCTCCAATCTTACGACATAAAAAGGATTGGTGACGTACGCGAGTAGAATATCGGTAATTGGCGAAGGTTCGGCGGAATTGCGAAGTCGCCACGTTGCGTGTGCATCGAGACTTATAATTTCGGCCAAACATCTGACGAAATCCGCTTGAACGAGTGGCCCAAAAATTGGACTTTCGCTGATTACCTGTTTGTGTATCGCGCACGCGATCGACATGAGATCATCGACGCTGCGACGAAGATGCAGAGCCGCTTTGACGAAGTGCGGCAAAACGTTCGAAATACCGCGGATGGCGGTCTCGTCTTTCGGTCGCGAATCGTAGAGTTGTTTTAGGAACGTAATCGACCTATCGAGGCACTCGTCGCTCGTCACCAGCTGCTTCTCCGACGATCCGAAAACCTTGAGAATCGTCAATGCTCTTCGAAGATCGGCGGTACTCGTTGCTTGGTAAATATCGATTTTCATTACATTCTTAAAGACTCTCGTCTGCGAGATGGACATATCTTCGCCGATCCAAGCGCAACAATAATATGTGAGAATCTTGTGAGCGGAATTTTTCACGCGACAAGACTCCGAAAGATCGTTGCTTGAGAATTTTGCGACGGTGAATTTTCGCGGCCGAACGTATAGACACTGAGAAAGACCGTCGTCCGGAGGATCTTCCTCGTCGTTGTCCTCGGGAATGAGATCGTACATAAATTTGATTAAATCCATCGGTGACAATTCAACGATCATTTGGTCGACTTTCCAGTGATATCGCGTGCAATAGAGAACTTCGAGAGCCTCGACGATGTGCACCAAATAAGGACATTTGACGGCATCGATCGTTATCACCAACGAAGACATTTCTTTGAAACTGTATTTCAACGCATTCGTTAGCCACGTATATTGAAGATCGGATCGAACGTTAAATTCAATGCAATTTGATAACAATTTTGCAACGATGGCCATTCTCTTTATGAAGATATAGCAGTTCTCCACCGTGATGCGTTGATTCAGGGATTCGGTAAGCGATAGTCCGAGAAACTCCAAAACTTTGGGAACGTAATGAGTTCGAACTTCCGGTTTGGTAGCTTTCGATTCTTCTGTCTCGTCCAAGAGATTCGTACGAAATTCAAACGCCAGGTGGCATCTCTCGATGTCCTCGAGTACCTTTGCCTCGCGATCGTTGAACAAATCGCGCTCCAGAGTTTCGATCGCCGCGATCTTTCGTCGATTTGGCGAATCGTGAAAATGCTCGATATCGCGAAATTCTTGCTTAAACGAGGATTTTATCGCGAGACTGATGAGCAAATTCGCCAGAGACACAGCCGGTATCTCGACGAATGATTTCGAAGAGGGAATATCCAAAGCCCAACGAATGAGCGATTCTCTTACAGATGCTTCGGGTCTTCCGGACATACCGCCGGCGCTCAATAACTCGAAAGGCATCGGGACGTAGTTGCAAAAATTTAACAACGTTTGGACACTCGGCGATGACCATCTTATAGCGTTTGTTAGATACAGACGAAGAAATGCCGTTGGATGCAAAACGTTTCGATGCTCGATTATGCACTGCAGAAGCTTGTGGCCCAAAACTTCATTCTGATTCATACTTAGCGCTCTGAAACATACATTTTTGTGTGTTAGCGATATTGATCATTTCTTTCGTTCATTTTTTTTTTAGATAAAACGCTCTCAGTTTTGGTAAATGTTTGATATCCAATGAAAATGTTGGAATAAATAATATTGATCTCCAACAATAATTAATTGGATTAGTTACTATATTTGTTAGTTTTGTATTTCAGGTAAAATATTTTAAATATTTCCAATGTTTTACCTCAGAACCGTGTCCCATATTTTTTCCCAACAAACTCCAATGCTCTCCGCTTGTTCCCCGTCGAGAAAACGTTCCTTTTCATTTTCAACGAGTACCGCGCATAACTCGCATAAACTGTCCAAAATCTTTTCCTTGTTGAGCGACGCTATGACGAATTCCGTCACAGACTTTAGAAATTCGATGTAGTCGTCGGATTTTAGACTGTTGGGATATTTCCTCAACAATACGGTGAGTATTTGGATAAACGGCCATGTGATGTCGAGATCAGTGTCGATTAACATATCGATTGGCTTTTGTACTGCCATCGAGAGACGTCGACGTTTTTGCGGTTGTGTATCCTCTTCAGGCCAATTTGAAGATCCGTCTGTCACGTACGACGAATCCTGCATAATTTGCCTGTAAACTGAGTAATGCAAAAAATTTAGAAAAAATTAAACAGCAATGATTATAACGAAAATATTATCAAAATTGAATTGTAATACCTTCGCACGCGAGTTTCAAAAAACACGGTGCAAGTTTCTCCGCTCTCGTGTCTCTGATAATGTTTGCGTGTATTCCTCTTATTATGTTTTTCCACAGTTCCCAGTTGCAGGCGTGAGCCGCATCGTCGTTCGTACTGACACCACCGGGATGATGAATTTTTACGAAAAGCAACATCATGTCGTATTTCTCCGGACATCCCTCCAAGGCGACTATGTGCGGCAAGCATTTTTCACTGAACTCGCACAACGCTATGCGACTTTCCGTGCCGATTTGCTGACAAACGACATAAGTCAGTTTGTAAACCGGCTTCAGCTCCATTTCCTTTCCCGATCCAATCTCTTCGTAGATTTTTTCTAAAAGTTTTTCACAACGATGTTGAAACGTTAATTCAAGACATCTTTTAAAATCTCGTTACTACTTTTTCAGCTAATCTCAAAGATCAAAAAAATCATTTATGTACATTTACAACACAAATGATCAATGGTTTTTTTAAATACTTGTATCAACCGATTCTCTTGTATTGAATTGTATTGAAAAAAAAAAAATTACAATTTCAATTC
Source organism: Buathra laborator (assembly GCA_934046635.1). Classification (NCBI taxonomy): domain Eukaryota; kingdom Metazoa; phylum Arthropoda; class Insecta; order Hymenoptera; family Ichneumonidae; genus Buathra; species Buathra laborator. The sequence goes on from OW203892.1 coordinate 20,463,233, forward strand.
AAAGCGGATTATATTCTATCATATTTTATTAAATAAAAGTGACTGTAAAATTTAATGACCTCTCAAATTCAAAAAACATATAAGTTCACGAAAAAATGCAGACAATTTCTCTCCAAGAGATTTTTAAGAAAAGTTATAATTACAAACAAAAAAAAATCCCAAAAAATTGCAAGAGAATAAAATGAACTTTGATTTCTATTGGGTTGCATAGTTGATAAAAAGGAAATTATATATTACCCAAGAATGGCAACATTTTCTTAACTTCCAGTAGTAAATGGGACTGCAAGCATCCGTATTGTATAGCCAATTTAGCGGATTCCAAAGCAACGCTTTTAGAAACGTTGGAACAATGCGGATACATTTTTGTGCTGAGCCTCAGAATCTCCAGCCATTGCTCGCCGGTTACTTCTGCTCTGTACAGCTTATTTGCCAGAATGTGATTGACGAGAATATTGATATACGTGTCTTGAAAAGTTTCGTAAATTTTGTTATCCAGTATTTGAACCATCATGGCGATGAGATCGGCACAATTGAGAGACATAGTGCGAGTACTTGCAGCCAGACTCACGGTTTTCAGCATTACAGCGCAACAACTGCTCTGCAAACTCACCGCCATTTTGCTTTGCTGTGTTTTGCTCCCTTGTTTATCCGCTTCCTACAAAACAATTGTTAGTTTCTGGTAAAAAAAATGCTCACAACAGAAATTTGTTTTTTTTTTTGTACAAAAATAATTAAATACCGATAGAATGATTCGATGAACGGTGACCATTATTTCGTTCCAAGATGTTGGGCCGTCGAAGTTTTTTTCCGATATTTCGTTGATTGCGGTGACAAATTCTTCGTCCGCGTAAATATTCTGCATGTCTTGCAGAAGTGTCTAGGAACGACGAAAGAGATAACGTAGTTGAAAAGTGTGAATAGAAATGAGAATAAAAAAATAAAACAACGAGTGGAGGTTATAAATTTACCTTGCGATCGGTGACTTTTTTGCTGTTCGCGCGAGCGAGTACCGCCGCGACTCTTGTCAAAAACCGTGACATTTTTTACGACAATTGTTGCTTACGTCGAATTTGGTGATCGTTCGTAGCGATCAAAATGTTGTTTTCATTTGGTTCGAGTCGTTTTGACAACTACTTTTGTAGTTGACAACGATTTGACAACTTCTCCTCACATTATTCACTTAGGTTGATGCCGCATCGAATGAAAAGGCATATGGCGACGACGATTATCAATTTTGTTGAAAAAAATACATCGAACTCGTTGCCAAAAGACTGATACGAAAGACGAAACAATACTGAACTGTGTGTAGATCGCATGAACATTCAGCGAAGAACGTCATTTTTGCGCGGTTAAATTCACGAAGATTATTGGCCAAAATGTTTTGACGCCCGGTGCAGCCAATGATCATAAATTACACCACCACGTGGTCGGAACGGCTATTTTTTTCAAGTGTTGTTTGTGATTGAAATAGACAATAGACGAAAGAACGATTGAACAGAAAAGTATACATTCCTTTGAAGGATAGTATATGTTCTCTGACAGTATGTGCAATTAGGAATATACGTTCCTAACTCTTATCGAGATGATTATTATGTATCGACGCTGCGAACTCGCTCGGGGTAATCGGTCACCTGTTACATCATTTGTAAAATGATTGAGAAGAAAAAACAGTAAGGTTTATCGACCGCAGTTTACAAAAAGAATACATATATGTATTCATGTACCTCTTTATCCCTTTACTGTACACAGATTACGTTTTTGTATTATTTTTCATTGTACATGTACTGTCAATGTTGATATGTTCATACTTATAAAGAGCCACAAGATATGCGCGCGCACCTGCACCCCCCTACTTGTCAGACTTTTTGTCAGTTAACCGCGCCAGTACTCGCGAAAAGTTTTCAAGCGGTCGGACGTGGTCGGATGCTGTTCCAGTATATACTCCGTCGTTTGTTCAATTTTTACGTATATTTAAAACGAGATTCTTACAGTGTTCTTTTATTTACATCCGTTATGATTACAAATTCGAAAATCTATCATCTTCCGTACACTCGGAATGGTAAATCGATCATTTTCTTCTTTCGCACGTTTTTTCGAACCGATCCGAGGTATCCTCAAATTTTCATTTTACAGCTATTGTCTTAGTTTTTTAAGTACAATTCAGACAAACATCGAAGCTAATTGTTGAAAAAATAAAATGATACAAATTTATTTGTTTTCTTTTTTGCGAAAATACGATTTTTGATACAAAAAAAATATTACAGCGATAAAATCTGCGCGCGCATTTATATTATATCCTTATATGGTCTTTGTCCGTTACCTCCGTTAGTACTCGCGAGAAACGCACACGCGTTTCACACACGACTCCCGGCGTTTCGACAATTTCCTCGTGAATCCGCGAATCTTATCCCTCGAATTCCTTTAAATCCGTTATTAACCCAATTATGAAAATGTCTCACTTTCTCTATACTCGGAATGGTAAATTCATCAGCGAATGTTTTCGTTTTTCCCACATCTCTTAACCCAATGTGGCAAAACACTAGCCTCAAATTCCGATTCATCAGCGCCGACAGTTCGACGTTAATTATTTACATGGATATTTGAATTTATATTGTTGCAGATTTCGATTGAATCCCTGTCACTCCAGCAGCAATATACACGAATGATTCCGATATTCCTCTCATCCTAATCACTTGTTACGCTGCCCTAAAATAATCCACCAAATCACCAAAAAAAAAAAATGTCCACTTGCACATTTTTTTTGCTATTGCATATTCACTTTAGCATCCGCAATTTTTTACTGAACATTTGAATATCCAAATAGAAAGCAAAATAGAATCAAAATTTTACTACATATACATTGCGATTACTTGACAAAATGCGTGTAAAACTGAATTCCGTTACCCAAGAATAACTTTCATTCATTTCATAATAAGTTTCATTATTCGGAATTTTTTTTATTGAAAAAGCACATCAACTTTTCACTAACAATTTTGAATCAGTAAATAAAAAATAAAAAAATATGCAATGTTAAAAAAAAATGACAAAAACTTTTCTTGATCACCCGATTTATGGGTACAGAGATTAAATATTACAATGAAACTTAAAGAATTTGGAGTATCAGACATTGGCCTTTGAATTGCTGAAAATTCAAAATTTATAGCCCACAACCGTTAGAACAGAATCATCAATTTCGGGCTCCGGAAAGATGTAAGTTGTTTATTTTACTTCTGGTGCTTCAAGCAGTCTGTAGAAGCGCCGGTTGTTCATTTTTTAAAATTTTCCGTTCCATCAAAAACAATAAACTTTTAACTACTTAACATAAACGATACTATTTAAAGCGACAAAACCATTGGCACAGGAAAATAATTAGTCACACAGTCACGTTCTTCAAATATATATTTCGTACGACTAAACAACATTTTCAATAATAAGCGATGTTTACCAAAATATCGTTTTGTTCATTTGTTTGTTTTTTTTTTTAGTCGTTTCAACAAAGCGACGTGTTTGTGCGATAAAAAACTATGCAATTACAATGAAAAATATATATATATATCTACTCGCTGGTATTCTATATTTATCTCGAACGAAATAATAATGTTTTTCATAGATATTTTTTTACCAAGTAAGGCTGTTGTCGCGCGGATAATTTTGCATTTTTTTTTTTTTTTTTTTTCTGTGCATAAGCTGCTTGAATAGCGCGCGCGTAGCTGCGCTCGTCGCTACGACGAATCGACGAGAAACATTGGTAGACAAAAATCGGATTCACTTTGGCGTTATTTATTTTATTTTTTTTCAATTATTCCGATAAAAAAAAGAAGTAACCTTTTTTTTCGTTTTGGTATGAAATTGATGCGGATCGAGTTAACCGGTAACTTCGTCTCTTGTACGACGCGATCGGTGCTAATTTTTAATTCACGAGGAAGAAAACGACAAAAAAAAATTCAACCAACATTTCTCGAATTCATCGAGCAAATTGAAAGCGACTCGTAATCGCAATCGAGCCAATAGTGCTTTTGCTTCTTTTTTTTTTTTTTTGTTTTTTCTTTGCAAACTTTTTTCTGGATTATCGACATTTATTCGCTGACGAGAATCTCGTAGTCGGGAAAAGCTACTTCGGCACCGCCGAATGCGATGTACAACACGTTGTGGGACGGCTGAACCTTTCCGATGGTCAGCGTACCCTCGTGATGAACTCGTCCGACGAAGAGAGGTTCGCCGTCCTCGGTTTCGCCTCCCGGAATCGCGTTGGGAGGAATGTTTCCGCCGCTCGTGTGCACCCACCTCGGTCTGCAACCGCACAGAACCTGAAATAAAAAAAAAAAATCAGATAATTAAATCTTCGTATTCGCATCGATAAATCGATTTTTTTCCCAACGCTTTTCAAAAAATAGGCTGTAAAAACACGTCGGTTAAAAAATTGAATTTGTACTTTTATCGCTCATAAAACTAAACTTAGTAGACGAAAGTAGATAGTAATAAAATAAAAAAAATCGTTGATGACGGTACGTTTTCGTTTAGTATTACAGAAAAATATCGAAATACGTATTAGCGATTCCCTTTTTAATTTTTTTCTATTTTTGAGTTGTTAGTATGCGGTAAATGCGATAATAGCAAAATCAGTGTAAACGACCGCAGAGTAATATTTTTCAATTAATTAATGTAATTAATTTTGGGACACGTGGGATCATCAACGTCTCCAGTAAAAAAATAACAAAAATTCTCGCGTTGTAAGAGAATTTGGTACGCGTGAACTTCCGGTTAACCTTCGAAGTTTCCGCGCCTTTCTTTTTTTTTGCATTGTTTTGTTAGTCGTTGTTCGGCTCGTTTCCGAGATCTTTGCCATTCTCTTCGTCCTCTTACCTGATAGTCGGGCTTTCCGTGCTCCGCGCCGCCCCACGCAACGTAGCATACCGAATGACTCGGCTTGACCTTTCCGGGAATAAGTGCGCCTTCGTGCTGTGCGCGTCCTATGAACAGAGGACCTTCGTCTTCTCCGCCTTCGACAGCACCGGGAGGTATTATGCCACCGGATGCATCGCACCAGCAAGCGTTGCCGCCGGCCTGAAGTTCTGCCGGAGCGGAGGGTATCGCGTTAGACTCCGGAACTGTGAATACCGTGAATAAAATTGCGTTAAAAAAAACTCCGTATCCTTAATAATTTTACACGATAAATGTTGTTATTACGAGGCGAAAACACGATTATTAAATACACACATTTTTCTGGAAACATGTGGAGCATTAAAAACGATGAATTTTCCATTTTTCGCGTGTTGGAAATCACGGTTAGTAATAAATACGATACGAATCACGCCGATTACGAAAATTTCGTACTCTAAACTCATTGCAATGCTTTTTGCGATTTCAGTTACTTGATTTCAATTTTTTCTCTATTTTTACAGTCATCAATCCAAATTCCGTTTTTTTTTTTTTTTTTCGAGAATAGAGTACAAAGTTTTCGTGAGTTAATCGAAAATGATCGTGGAATATGCATATATAATAATAGGAAAATTGATACAACTATTGTCACATGCGGCGTGCGATCGATAGATCCGTGCAATCGATACAGTGCAGAGATACATGAGTTCGAAGCAATTCGATGAACCAGCGTCCGGCGTGATGCGGAGTCTTGTGAGAGTCGTACAATTGTCCCGGTTATAATTTTAAAAAAATGTGCTCCGTCGTTCGTACGATTATTACGATAGATTGCGGACACAATCAAGTCAGCGTGACGGTATATCAGTACGTGTAAAAATGTAGATACGTCGCAAGCAGCATATCGATACAACAAAGGTTTCGCCACCAAAGCTCACCACAGTAATTTTAACGAATTTTTAACGCGTAATTTCCATTTTTTTTTTACAACATCAATAATTACCCGTGTTACTTGAAAAAAATTAAAAGACTAATAAAAAAAAAAAAGAATCATCGATGAAAATTACATTTGGGTAGTTGGGGGTACAGCGTGTTTGACTTCGTCGCGCCGACGGGCACCTGATGGTGGTGACGTTCGAATTGAAGTTTCCAATTTCCGGTCGCACCCCAAGCGGTCCTTACGCCGATGTGACTAATACCAATTGGTTTCGGATCGGTCCATTCCAACACAATCGGACCGCGCTGGTCGCCCGACCTTACAACGATGTGACCGTCGAGCCATGATATCGAAAATTTCTTGAACTCGTTTGCGTTCAGAAGATTCGGTGTGTTTACGCGCACCTGGGCGTGGAACGCGAATTTATTTTTATTTTTTAACTGACGAATGAATTCAAGTTTTTTTTTTTTTTTTTTTCGATAGATTTGGATCCAAGCGATCAGTTAAAGTGAACAAAAAAACGTGGAAAAGTTGACCCCCTTTGATTATTCCGATAATTTTTTGATTCAAATTTGGTAGGTAGAGAGATATGTAGAAAGATTAGATTTAAGCAATCGGTGGCGAACCTTGTCGGGCTGTTTGCGATCGTATCTGATGACGGATGCCTTGTTTTCCCAACCACCGAGCAATATTTCATACATTGGACTCGTTTCGCCTTTAGCATTCGTAAGGGCAATGTGTGCGTTGCTCGGAGCTTTTACTTCCACAATCAAAGCGGCACCGGGTACCGGGTGAAAGTCGTACTTGAGATGATCCGGTGTCTTAATCGTCTTACGAGCTTTGGTAATTGAATTTACGTGATCAATTCGGGCGATTGCACGCGTCAGACATATATGTTACAATTGTCGCGTCTGTGTCCTATTTTTTTTTATTTTTTTTTTTTCGTTTTTTTCTATCGTACGTTTTGATGTTCGATTTTTTATCGTTTTTTTCTTCCTGTTACACGATAATAAACAATGTAAATGTGGGCGCGAGGTGCGGTGCGATTACGATTTGCATTCCCAGATAACAAAGCCATTCGTTATAAAAAAAACAAAAATGTAATGTCTGAAGATGAATTCTTCGCAAACACGTATATATATAATTTACGTACAACCACCGTAACCTCCGACACACCTCGCTGTGCAGGCGGAAATGCACCAGAATCCGGAACAGAGATATTTTATTTATTCCCAAGAAAAAAAAATAATAATATCAGTGACGAGTAACTACGGTTCCCATGTCCTTCAAAAATCTACAAACTCAATTATGCGGTATTAACATTCCGAAAATTTCTCTATCAAATTTATCTTTAAGCTGTTTTAGGTTTGGAATTGAATTATTAAAATAATAATAATATCAGACGAGGAAATAAATGTCCTTAAAAAATCTACAAATTTAATTATGCGGTATTAACATTCCGAAAATTTCTCTATCAAATATATCGTTAAGCTGTTTTAGGTTTGGAATTGAATTATTAAAATAATAATAATATCAGACTAGGAAATACCAAAGATCGCATCTACTTAAAAAAATCTATAAATTCATATATGCGGCATTCCAAAAATATTTCGATCAATTTTACCTTTCAACTTTAATAGAGTCGTGGAATAAAATTATTTGCACTAACTGCTTTGAGTAAATTTCCGATATAACGGCGAGATAGTAAAGTTACTTACATTCGATGGTCCACTCGCCGGATGCGCCCCAACCGGTGCAAACGCCGAAATAGGCGATGCCGAAGGGTTGAGGATCGTTATAAGAGAGGAAAGGACTTTGCTCGCCTTCGCGACCAACGGTTAAGCTTCCGTAGTTCCATCGGATCCAAAAACCACGAACTTCGTCGCCGTTCAATACTCCGGGAGTATCGGCCTCAGCAACATCGGGTTTTGTTCGGTTCTTACGAATGACCGACTTACTGTTACCCCATCCGCCGATGAAAACCTGAAATTTATTAAATTCTTCAGTATTCTCCAACAAAAATCTTTGCGTTTTATTCAGAATTTATTGTTTAATTTATTTATTCGTTCGCTGAATGATGGAATTGCAAATAATCAAATCATCGCGAGATGCCAATGATTCATAATTTTGAAAGTAAAAAATAAGGTTGAGTTTCAAAACTATCAAAAGAATAGGGGAGCGAGAAGGAAAGAGAAGTTGTAAAAATCGCAAAAAAATATAAAATCCCTCAAATTTTCAATAAAATGTTGAAATGCAATTTTTTTCAACTGCACTATGTTTCTTTCTCGTTCCTGAGGTTTAATTTTGCCTCCAAGATTATGGTTCGCGTTTCTAAAATATATTACAAAGTACTAAATTACGAAAAAAAAAGCGATCAATTTTCTTACCTCATACATGGGTTCACCTTCGTGAGGGCCGGTAGTTAGCGCGATGTGCGCATCGTTGGGGGCCTTGATGCGGAATTGAATCTGACCGCTTGCGCACGGATAGAACTGGTACTCCAGTTTATCCTGAGTTGAGACAGCTGCAAAAAAAAAAAGAAAATAGAATTTTAAAAACATATATCGATAAAAGAATGGAGTAAACATTTGGCACGAATCCAAAGTTCAACGGGTGGGGAATTTCTTCGAGGGGTTTTTTAATCCTCTAAGTTTAGCACTCGGGCGTAGCGATGGAATTCGCGGCGTCGCGAAGTCCAGACTTCGACGAGTAGCTCGGAGGTCGAATCTAATGCATTGCGGTGTGTTTCCCCCGGACAATCGAGAAAGTAGAACATCGCAAGAATATTTCCACGGGACGCAAAAATCGATACACGAACACACGTGATTACGCGAGTCACGGACGAAGATCCGTTGTTGCCCTAGAAACGAATTAGCGACTATTCGCAACTCTCGAGAGCTTTCCGAAGGACGTTTAGCGGGTTTTTTTACGACCGGCCGTAATGTAACTTCGTTGTTTCTTTTTTTTTTTACGTTTTTATTAACGTTGCTAATATATTCTCCTAGAAACTCCGAAATCCGGTTTTTGCCTTGAAGCGTTTATCCTATTTGAATTTAAAAAAAAAAAAAAAGATTATAATCGAAGATACAGACTGATGCATTGATAGGATGTTCAGACGTTCGCTAACATAACATTGACTCAAAAATCAATATCTCATTGAAAATCTTAATGTAAACTTTCGAAAAATTAAGATTGCAAATGAAAAACACCTATTGGATAATCGAGCTATTCGTTTTTTCAATAAATATTATGTTCGCGAATGTAAAAATAGATTTTTTTTATCGATGCGTCAGCCTGTATCATCCGTTAAAACGCCGGTTGCGTATGCTGTCGTAACGATAAACAGTCTCGGGTCGAGGATAAGCAAAAGCCGGTGTCGCCCACATGCGTCTGTATACGTCGGTTCTGTTGAAAAAAGTGTCCCAAATCGAGTATTCCAACGTCGCGACGCTCATTATCTCTCGTTGATTATACGCAACTTCAGGGTAAACATTAATATTCAAAACTTCTAAAGCTTCCGTAAAAGACAATCGAAGTTTATGTACCAAAAAAAATTAGAATAACTTTAAACAGCTATTTTAATAAAATACCTACCGATATGTTTTACAACTTCCTTCGTTTTGTAGTTGTAGTCCGGGAAGGTTAATATAGCAAAGAATAGTACGATTATAATAAAAAAATTCTTTGGCAACACGCGATCGCGTATCGCCGCATCACTTGCGAAGAATGCTTCGGATGTTTCGCGAATCGCCGGTGCGAAATTGAATTCCATTGTTTCTCTGTCTTATCGATACACTCGTGAGGTTTTGTACAATCGCACACGTAGCTACGGATAAACCGTTATTATTCTTTATTATACACGAAAAAAATATGTTTTTTTCATTGTCACGAGCAATTAGTCTCGTCGAACTAATGGGTCACAATAAAAATTACGTGTCAATAGTATTGTCTGTACATTACGGTTCGTCGATAGCGCGTACGCGCATTGACTGCGATGTCAAGTCGTGTATAATACGAAACCGGTGAGAATGTCGAACGCAAGTTTTATAAATAGTCCGTTGAGTCGAATAGACGGAAGCAATACGGAGTCAGTGCTGACATCATAATATTATTGTGCCGACGATGTCGTCGCGGAACGCGAGCTCTTCTTAATCTTTTCGTCGAAAGTATCGACCGAAAATCGCGTTAAACATTCCAATCGTCTTTTTGGTTTCTTTGTTGGGACGCCGGGAGACATTGCTTCACCAACAATAAATCGCTACCGGTGTGTCCTGCGGAACTCACTTCGATATTTATTTTGCTCCATAAACGAGTTATATATTTTTTTTTCATTTCTCGAATTCGGAGTTATAATTTTTTGAATTAACCTAAAGAGTTATTAAAATATTCTAAAAAATATTTTTGCAAAAAAAAAATGTCTGCAAAAACAAAACAAAAAATGCGAACTTTTGACAAACAGAAATAGATATAACTTCTCGATGTTATTTGAAATGAGAGAATTAAAAAAAATCGCTCCAAAACTATTTTTTTCTCATTCTCAAATACGATATATATAACTCGTTCTTCAGAATTCTCAATTACACTATCATGTAGCATTAAATTGCAGTCATAAGATTTCATTAAACGATAAACTGCCAATTGCAATTTTCCATTTAGTTCATCTTTGTTGTTCTCGCGTCAGAGTCGTTGAGGCGTTTGCGTGACTAGAGAGTAGGATTCGAGCGCAAACAATCCGTGCGGTAACAAGGTCGGGCGATGTTTTTTTTTTAATCATTATTTTCACCACCTTCGGACGTGTTTTGTATCTACCGCTCCAAATAACGAATCCCGCAAATTTTACGTGACTCCGGGGAAAGGAGTGGTTGAAAGAATCGATGGCGCGTTACACCCCGCCGGACTCGAGAAAGAGAGGCGTGGGTCAGTCGCGTTAACCTTGCGCGATCCGAAAGGCATCGGAGGTGATGTCAGAATTATTTCAGTAGCAAACTAACGTTACCGTATAAACCACGTCATCGACTTTGATATTTTTTTCTTTTTATTGTAACGGTCGTCGTGTCGTTATCATAATTGACGATGCGTATTGAGAGAAGGAAGGGAACGGTCGTTCTCGACGCATCGATGAATTATATCATAACAAAAATTATGATCTCAGCGCTCTCGTGAAGGTCTCGAAAATAATCATAAGTCGCGTTCCATCGGGATTTTGACGATACGCGAGGCTACCTGCGCTCCGATCTATTTCGCTTCCATCCATCCGAGATATTCGCAAATAAACGTACGATCTTTTAAATTCTTCCATAAATCGCGTTTTTATTAAAAGGTCAAAGCATGAATCTCATTTTCGATTGCATTGAGAATCGTAGGACGAAATTGACCCAAATTTATAGCGCGAATTAATCATCGTGAATTACGATCCACGGCGTGCTAAGTTTGCAATTAACATAACAATGCGAGAATTAGAGTAATTGAGGCAATCCGCAATTGCGCAACCGTTTGCGAAGCCAATCTCTACTGTATCAAACTTAAATTGCTACTCTTCCATGTAATCCTATATAGAATAAGTTTCTTTCGGCAATGGTGCGCGTCTCGTTGCGTATCTTGGCGCTCGAGAGTTCGCGGATGAATCGCCGCGGCTATTATTGCACATGACTGACCATTGTGCAAAACTAATTCAACGAATCTAAGTCTTCTTCGCGGTAAAAAGAAATTTATTTTGATGCCGGTGGCATAACATAAGTACTGTTAACGCCTCCACTTCGCTTGGTTTCGCGCTGATAAAACTAATGTATGCATCTCAAGTCTGTATCGTTCGGCGGAATACTCTACTGCTGTTTCTCGTTGATGTGTTTGTCTTTTTTTTTTTTTTTTACACACTTGAGTACCGCTGTACCGTCATTGACCTCGCATAGCGACGCCGACTCTGTATAGTATACTTTCGCCAATTCCTAACTAGTAACAGCATAGTAACAGCAGTTTAGCGTCGGAGGATCACGTTCTATCGGAACGACAGAGCCCCCCGTCTAAACTGTTCGACGATCGTGCTACGCGTAAACCGGAAGTCTGCCGCTGCAACTCCGAAAGCCCCCGAGGGGATTCGGATGTCTCGTCTGTTTATACATCGCTAGTTAAAAGAATTATTAAATTATGATATTTAAAAAAAAATTCTCAGCGTCGAAATGAAATTTCGCAAAAACTCTGTTTTTTTTTTTTTTTTTTACAATAATAATGAAAAAATTATTTATATTTTATTGAAAATCAGAAAATATATGAATTTTAATGATTTTTGGGGATAACATTTATCGGAAAGTTTCTAAAATGATAAAAATCGCTTGAATTATGAAATTTGGTTTGTATAACCTTAAGAGATGGAATTTAAGATCCCACATTCAGGGTGGATGACGTCGTCGGGGATACATATATATATATTGTGACATAAGACGATGCGGAGCTCGTCGGAGAGAAATATTGACCAGACGATGCGCAAATGTCGTATATCCGCGCCTCGTAAAGGAGATGTAACATTCTTAGGATGCGCCGTGACTTGGCATCGTGTTGCGAAACACAATATGGAAATCGTGTTACACGGGGACACCGTCCTCGTTAGAGGCGGTAACGAATAGACGAATGACGCGATCCTAGAATAGAATCATCGCGACAGAAAAGCCGGCGTTTATGTTGTAGCCGGTGGTACGGAGAGCTAAACTACGCGGCTGGTGGCAAATACAACGATATATACGCTGGAAATCGTCGAGCTTAAGAATTAACTTAATTAACAATCGCAAACAGGTTTTCCGTCTTTAATTGTCATTATGTGAATACATCCAATAGTTCGAGATGTTCGGACGCGCGACCTTTGTTGTCCATTCCGATTGATTTACGAGCATTTTAACGATTAAACAAGTTGACTCGCGCAGCCGGTTTTGCAATTATTTATCGATGATCGAGAGTGTTATTTCTATAGCGTCGATTCGATCCTCAGTACGCGATCGAGAAATGCCGGCCGGCTTGTCAAACCAGCAACCCCGCCCCTTACTATATTTAGACGCATTTGCTCTCTTAGCGCATTCCCCTACGCGTTCTCTCGAAAAATAACTATCTCCAGACTTTATTTTTCTATCCATATTTCTTTCTTAAGGACAGCGAGTTTTTTTTTATCCCTGTGGGTCTACTTTCGTTGGGGTTCTATAAATTGTTTTCGAAGACGAATTTTTTTACGTCGGTCGAAATACCAACGCGACGCGGCTTACGCGGCGCGCGTCTATATATATATATATATATTTTTTTTTTTTTTCGATAAGATTTATATTTGTATTTTTGCGAACGTTCAAATAATTTATTGACGAAGATAATCGGTTACACTACTCGAAGCAATTCCGAATGATTCAGACTTAATCTTTGTTATTCGTAAACGAAGCGGAAGGTTTTTTTTTACTTACAAATAGCCATGTTGACTGCGGCGGAGAATAGATATCCTTACAAGTGATGCGTATGTCTCGAGATTCGAACTCGAACTGCGACTCGGCTTCTCTTCTCTCGAACCTCTCGTATCCTCCCAGCCTTCGCTTCAGCGCGACGCATGCGCCAACTACTCTACTCTACGCGTTTCCAGCGCAAGCAATTTTGCAAATAATTACTAACAGAATATGTGTGACTCATCGGATTGTGACGACTATGTGGAAACATGCGAACGAACCGATCGCGATGCACGATAGATTTTTATTCTAACAGAACATCATCGAGAATCGACGATGCCGATGACTTATCTTACAGTATGAGACTCCGTCGGTCACCTCTCACGACGTTCGAGTCAAACTATTTTTACGGAAATTAATCCAAAGTATAAAAAAAAATCAGATAAATCGTAAGTTTAAAAAAAAAAAATTTACGAACGCAAGACGAGATAATATAATCGATCATCTATCAGATATTGCGTAAAAAAAAAAAACCGCATTCGCTTTCCGATTCCGATCGCACGATGTGCAGAACTTGTTATCGAAAAAAAAAAATCGTTAAATATATTTTGCTTATGTGTTTTACTGCGAAATAATTTGTATGACTGTTTTCTGGGGGTTATGCAAGTATTGTTATTGATGTAAAGGACACGTAGAATACTCTCGAATCCCACGACTCGTGACGTACGACATATGACTCATTATATCGCAATTCGAACGATTGTATTAATCGTCGTAAGATTCTTAATTAATAATAAGTAAGTTGTGTGTACTTGATCCGGATTTGGAAAATAAAAAAGGTACATTAGTGTCGCGAATTTAATTGAAATACCGTCGCGATGATGTCATTGTTTATCCGTATTTTGATCAGTCGGGTGATCTTCTTTTTAGCGAATAATACGCACATTTTTGTTTCCGCAACCCACCGAGACCTTGCAGGATGATTAAGAAGAACGTAATAACTAATCGCGATTCGAATGAATCATTTATCTCACGTGGGCGTGATGTGTATTAGCGATCCGGCGAAACTCCGTCGAGATCTCTTCTCTTACATACATACGTCACGTGGTACCTGTGACCCACTGTTATTTTCCACCTAAGATTTGACCCCATAGACGTCTCATAAATCGTTCAAATCATATTCGACCCTCGACCGGGAATATGCTAACACTATAGTTAAATTATAAAACTCGTTTATTGCTATTATAAACCAAATGCTCGCTGAGCGTTTAAACAAAAAACGAAATGTATTATAAAACAGTAACTTTTTGATGCAATTTTTTTTTTATCAAAGAAAGAATCAGAATTATAGAAGAATTCTTAATAAAAAAAATTTAGTTATTTCAATTTGAAATGATAAATATTTTATTTAAACGATATCTCAATCACTTTTTTTTGTTTAATAAATAAAACTGCAACAATTATAATGGTCACTTTTGTTTTGACGAAATCCACGTAAACAGTGTTTTGTGTAGCGATTTTTTTAAGGCGTTACATAATACCAATTACCAACAGAGGAAATTAATCGAATTGAATTTACAATCTGCAGTTGGAAATTCATGATTTTTATTTTTACCCGCATGTCGTTTGCTTTGTTAACATCATTGGTTCGGAGAAACGCTGAATTTATCGACTCAGTTAGCCGTTGGTAAGTTCATGAGATAACATCGGTCGATCAAACGATTTTACCAACGGCCGATAAATTTTGATCCGCGATCGGCTCGAAAGATTGAAACAGCGATTCCTAAGTTTGCAGCAATGTTTACACCAGTTTTCAGTTGTTTGGTGGAAAAAAAAAATAAATAAGTTTCGTCGATTCGATTGACGAGAAGGCTATCGCTGTGCCACGTGTGCAGAAGCATGTGACTCTTTGAACACAAACTATAGACATACGATATCAAAGTAGCAAGAGAGTTCGTTAACTTTATTACACGCCTCGGTCGCACCTTTCTCTTTTTGTTGGATGGACGTTGAGACTCTGTCTCCACGCTTTTTCTCCGTATAGTCTGACGCTCCTTATTATTAGAGTAGTTGGAAAATCATCGCATGCCGTCGAGCCATCGAGACCTCCGAACGAGCCGCGGAGTGTTGGGCGAACCTCTATCTACTCTCATCAGTTACGATACTCGCAAATTCAATGAGACATTCTTTCTATATTATCGTCTCTCAACGATCGTTGATTATTCCCTATCGGCCATCATTCATCGATATCAATTAGTATTTCACGCAGGTACTCGATGTTGGCAAACACAGACCTTTCATTCACATTGTCGGGTTTAATCTTCGTTTTTTCAAGGCTATAAAACGATCTTTTTACCCGCCGATTACGAATCTGCGACTTAGTTTCACTACCAACCCTATTATTTTATACGAAAAATTTCTTCGTGAGCAAAAAAAAGATGGATTTCTGCCGATTTTCATTTTTAAAGCATATAAAGCGTTTTTTTTTTTTTTTTTTTTTTTTTTCATTTTGGAGCAAATTTCGTAGTCGGGAAAAACGAGAATCGTTTTGGAGTACGCGAACTAATTTTTTTTTTTCCAAGATTCCCGAATCATTTGTCTCTCGTTCGGAGTCACGATAATGGTCGTCCGTTTTCGTAGCGTCGTCACGCCCTAATCGTTTAATCGAGTCCACGAGCGGCCAGCAAGAGCGTAATCGTTGACAATGGATGTCAATTGTTCAGTGTTCCGTAGCAAACGCGAATAAGCATAAATTATGAGCGAATGTTTCCAATAGAGAACGAATGGAAAAAAATCGATCGAATATCAAACAGAATCAGTAATAATGCCTATAGTACCCGTGGATATCGTGTTTTTTTTCCTTATACACGATTCGCGTTGAGTGCGAAATGGCGAACCAGTTTTAGCATCATTGGTACGTTCGAGTTGCGTGTGTGAACGCCGCTTCAGGTGAAAGGTTTCGAAACACTTGTCGGAGGCGTAGTAACCTCGGGTTGGAAGTACGAGGTACGCGGACTGCTACAATATAATGGTCGGTAGCGGCTAACCGGTTTTCGAGGGAAGTCAAAGACGTCGCGAAATAAACAACAGTTCGATTCACTCGACGAGACTATACAGAAAGCTGAGGCACGTGATGCCGTCACGAGTTCAGAGTACAAAGTTCGCGATTAAACACCCGAAACCGGGCATTCTGTGAATTTTAACCCAAAGACGATATGTCTTTTGTCGATGTTTTTTTTTTTCTTTTGAATTTCGGTCTACGATCGTATAACATAATTTAGACACGTACTTCGTGTTCTATACAGGATAGTCATAGACCATTCGTATTCCAGGTACAGCCGCAAGTTTTTCTTTTTTTTTTATTGCGATCTCCTTCGAGTAGCCTTGGTCCAGTCTTGTGGCTATAAAAGTCCGTGTCGTTGGACTACCGACTTTGCGATATACGGGACAAACAAGGATAATGCGAGTCATCTAAGACAAAAATTTCCATAGTTCACGAGAAGGAAACATTTTTTTAATCTTCTCAACATCTGCGGCACGGTATTGTATATTATGCCATATCGTTTTGAAATGAAAACGCAACAAATATTAACGAAAAAAAATTTTTATACATTTTTTAAAATATAAAAAAAAAAAAAAATCATTTCTATACATCGATTTTTTATTTTTTCGAAGACTAATTAATTGAATGCAAAATAAAAATTTTATTATTTTCCCGAAATTGAGTTGACAAAAATCTTTGATCCACCGCGAGGCGCTCAACGACCTTAAATTCGTACAATAATAATGAAATCGAAGCTCATTAACGTTTTAAAATTTAAAAATATATTGAAAACGATTCAGAATGTATCTCTTTTTTGATTATGGAGAATACAATGATAAGATAACGCTGCTTAATGACTTCACACCGATACAAGTGTGAAATTATAACCCAATATTTCGGTTTCACTCTTATCAAATGACTAAATGATACCAAATCGTATATTGCGTGCGTAATAATGCGTAGAAGTTGAAATGTTCACGAATAATGTTACCCGCATTGTTCTCATCCCGCGTCTCTTCTCTCACCTTCCTTCAGGACAAAACCCACTTGTTTATTCACCTGATATACATGTATACCGAAAGGAAAGATCGCGCAGGATAAAATAATTGAAACTCATCGCGAATATGCGTGTTGCAAACGTTCTTTTTTTTAATTCTTCATCACTATCACAGTGGGCATATATCAAATATGCCTGATCCACAGTCTTCTATTCTAAACAGCTACATAAATATATAATACGCTGGCTTTTCATTTTTCGTTTCTCTCTTTTCATTTTTTTCTCGATTTCGTTAACATCGAAGCACATGAAATGTTTATCAATAACAGAAGCATTTGCTGAAATATTTTTCTTTTTTTTTCACTATGTAGTCTTCTAGAATTATTGTAACGGCTCTGAATATGAAAATTCTTCGTAATATTTATAATAAGCCGGAAAAAAATCGTTGCTTCCATACAGTGTTTACACTCTAATCAAAGTTATACATTATTATTATTATTATAATTGACTATATATCTATATACTAAATGTATATAAATAAAAGTATATTTATACGTTTGAAAGGGTGTATATGTGAACTCGAATAAGTAGTACTGAGCTATAAATATGTATACAAGCGCGTCGCATGGGAGGCATGTCTCAGATATTCATTGCGACTCTCGTCGATCCGCCTTTAGTACCCCCGGGTTATTATTTAATACCTCTCTCTGCGACGACGAAAATGCCTGTGTGGTATAGTACGTTGTGGATGATGATTATGTTTTAAATAGATCGCTGATTAAACGAAAAGTGCGTGAATATTGCCTCAATGATGTAGTTAAGAATTATCAACAATAATAATGATTATAGGTATTCATCGGGGGAGCGATTCTCGATGATAATATTTATATCGCGGATTGGTCGCGATTTTCAATCATCTCTTCGTCGTCGCTGACCCGATGGACGAATATAGTTATATATTCATATATATATATATATATATAAATACACAAACACATAGTAAAATACTCATATATCGTTGGAATACTCGGATTATATGTATTCAATCGCGAAAATGACCGAAGCGCCGATTTATAATTTTTTTCGAAGAAATTTTTTTTCCAATATTGTTACCGAAATAATATTTGATTTTCAATGTTCAATTTTTTCTTGGTACTTCAAAGGGCTCTTAGTGTGTATACAAGACGATTCGATTTAATTTTTCTTGGGGATTAAAATTTTTTAATATTTGTCAAAATATCCGATGTCAATAAAAAATCAGTACGGATTGATGTACACATGTAACATTTAATATAATAGTTAACGCATGCATATTTATTTATCGACGATTTTTTCGCCAAAAATTACGTAAGCACGTAAGACACCATGGCGTAGTAACTTTCGAATATGTTGTATGTGTATAACATTAGGCACAATTTTTTTTTTTTCTGTTTTTGTTTTTTTTTTTTTTTTTTTTCATAATTTAAAGACAAATTTACGTTTTGTTAAATTGTCTCTTTAATTGCACTTTACAATCGTATGTCTCGTACATGAAAATTCGAAACTTTTATTATAAACTGATTGGATGCGTCGAATAGCGAGCATCGAAAGCGAAAGGTAAAATTTTTTTCTTTAACGATTCTCACGTCGTATAACAAAATATTTTTTATTGCCTTAATGAGTTGAAAAAAAAATCGATTAGATAAAAAATGAATTCACGACCCCGTGCCAGGATCGCTCGGCGTTAAGCTTTATAAGGCTTTTTTCTTCAATTCTGAACAGTTCTGAAATTCTGAACAGTTTTGCGAAAATTCACCGAAATTTGATGTCGCACTCCGCCACCTCTTTCTCCTTATCTCATCTTTCTCCCCCCCCCTCTCTCTCTCTCTCTCCTCTCCGGGTTTAAATAAAACCCCCCGGAATAGCCGGATGTAAGAACGGTGCAGCGTGGGTGAGCTGGAAGCATTCTTCGATCCCCGTAAGCATCGTCGAGCCGTTGCGATAAGAATGAGCAGTTTACAGACTACCGCATTCGCGAAGAACTCGATTTCCCAGTGGCAATGGTGGACGGAAATTGTTGATCACCTTAAACATTTATAAGAGAAACCCGGGGCTCGAATACCTGTTGATATTTTTCCTCCTACGATCGAAAGATCACCACGATAAAACAGCATTTTAGCACTTAACAGAAAGTTTCCTGTTAATTAAATTAGATTTTTTTTTTTTTATAAAAATAGGAACTTCTGTTAGGAAAAAAAATTAGGAACTTTTCTGTAAAATTGCTGAGAAACAAATGTAAATTTTTCGTAAAAAATTGAATTACAATTGGAAGTAAAATTGCAGTTTTGACGAACTATGTTTAAATTCCAATATTTTTTTTAATCGTGTGTAATTGTAAAATTCACGGTCGACGGTGTGTGAAAGTGATAAAAACACTTACCGCTCCATGATTGTCGTGACAAGGACATTCATCGCCCCGTGGAAACTTTCTCAAGTTGCGGAAGATGTTTAGCTGATGATGCGAGACCTCGATGAACTTTTTGAACAGAACCCAAGTTACGCTCTCGTTGCACGGTGGTGTTGTCAGCGAGCCAAGATAAGTCCAGTAACCGTTGTCGTCTGATTATTCAGAATCAAGCAGAACAGAAGAAAAAAACCATAAGAATCCCATAAAAATTAACGATTTGAAAAAAAAAAAAATCCTTCAAAGGAAAAAAAATGAATAAAAATTGCATTATCTCCATGCGCGAGGTGCGCGTCAGCTGATGAACGTGCCTCAGCGAAATATTTACTCGGTTCACAAATGATTATATAGCGTCTGACGTGACGATTACGAATCTTTTGGGTACAAACTCCCCATTGAACATAAGAAAAAAAATTTCTTCACGAATTCTCGTCATTCCATTAAAACGATTGACGCGTTTCGTTGAGATCTGTATTGTCGGTAATTTCACTGCGGATCGACAGATCGTACTCTTCAAACACGCATAGCCTATTATTTATTTCTGAAGAGTATCGCTATAATGAACGGACAAGCGGTGTTAATGAAATTCTACGAACGAGAAAAACCGTGCAAGCGAAAGGAAAAGCCGACGTTGGAATATGTAAAAGCGAGTAGACGACACTGAGGGTGCGAGAGAGCGTGTTGATAATTGATAATAACGCTTATTAGCATATTGTCTCGTGCTGTACACTCGTGTTTTCCACAATGTGAAAACATTCGGATAGGACGTCCATACAAACCTTGGTAACCACACTTGTTCTCTTGTCGTATGATTCGGTCGGCCCACCGCATGCACGGATTAATGCATTTGTGAGCTCCGACTCGTCCACCGCGTACTGTAGTTTTCGGGATACATATCAAGACAAGAAAAACGCAACGGAACTTCATTAATACGCGCCGAGCATTTTTTTGTCTTCTTGGAGATTATTCGGGAATGCGATAAAGCGGGAAGCTTTGACAATTAGTGTAAACCCCTAGCAATAGTTAATTAAGCCCACAGCCTTAACGAAGAAACGCAGTAGCGTTTCTACGGCGTTGCAAAAATTAAAATAAAATTACGTTAATACCAAATATACCGTATTATAATAATGCATAACTATATCCAGATTTTAGTATTAATGGTCGATTTACCGCAACGAAGATAGATCTAAGCAATCCTTTCGCAATGATTTTTTATTAAATAATTTATGAGATAAATTAATTAATAAAAAAAAATTATTTAATTTCATTTTTTAATTTAATAATTTTTAAAAATTTTATCTATGATCTTCGATTTTTTTTATCGAATTAAAAAAAGTAAGAAATTATTGATATTCATTTCCGGTTTTTGATGGCGATTAAAGAATTGTGAAGGCAAAAAAAATTGAAGTAGAATTCCTTCCGGAGATTTTTTTTTATCGCGTTTAAAATAGTTGAGTATTATTTTTTTTTTCTATTTTAACGACTGCGATAGAAATACCTTAATTACATATAGATTAATACAGTTTCTCGTCACACCAATAAAACACGTTATAAAAATAATAATTTACCAGGTAGAAGTTTGCTGGGGTCGATGGGTTCCATGACCTCGACAATTTCATCCTTATGCGAGACGTAGGGAAGCATACGCGCAATTTTGTCCATTTCCTCGTGCGTTTTTCCCACCTGTGACAAAAGAAAATAATAAAGATTCCTAACGAGTTCTTTAATGTGTGACTTATCGACATAACTTTAGGGGACAACGATCGCGCAGCGAGCAATGTTCAGTTCCAGTTTCGTTGGCAATCGCACCGCGTCAAAACAATCAGTCTTTAGCTTTTTTTTTCCCTCCTCGTACATCATCCTATAAAATATTCAGATAATACGTGACGACCTTTGATTCGAGTGAAATAATTTTCGTTTCTTGCTTCCCGTTCGCTCGAGGCTGTCCTCGTTTCTTACGCCATTTAATCATCAATTATTTAGCGTTTCGTGACTCCCGGAACGGAATTGATTTCCAAAGGCGAGCGGATTCGAAAAACAAACGATGAACATTGATTTCGATTTGTCTGTTGCGTTTGTATAACTCGATGTAAATCATTTCCCTCTGCATATTTTCCCAGGAGATAAATATTGATAAGCGAAATAATGATAATTGTCGAAGAAGAACGTGTGAGAAAAAAAATACAACCGCAGTACGACTGAAAGAAACGGTTGGTAGCGACATTGTTAAACTGTGAACGATACATTATTCTGAAAAGACATGCATAACTTCAGCGGCGTCTTATGTAACTAAAATTTTTTTTATAAGCGGTGCCGGATGTCGTTCTCGCGTATACGGATATGTCGGCACATGGAATTCCGTATAGAATAAATTTGCCTCGAATCCGCGAATGGAATGGATATTCACCTTCGCAAAAGTGCGCTCGTCCTATTACCTAATGCACGATTCGTCCCGGTCGTTTGGCGTTGTCCTCTCTTTAATGGCTTCACACTACTTTTATTACGTAACATTGGTAAAATGCAAGCACTTCCGAGAGAGCTGCATAATAATGCTAATCAAGTGAATTTTTTTTCTACTCGATGAATCGACGAGTTTGTACTTTTTTTAAAACATTTCGAAAATGGCAATCGTCGAAAACAACTTTTTTTCGATTTTCGGAGCAAATTTTTGCTTCAATTATTAAATTAGCGTGAAAATATGCAACAAATTCGCGTTCACAGAAAAAAAAAAACATCGGATATGCCATTGAAACGACGAATAATTTTTATTTTTTTATTTTTAGACCACCTTTACAAAATATAATATTAGGTTATTCGTTGGAGTTTAAAAACTGATTTTCCAACTCGTTACAGAGTGATGAAAAATAATTAAAAAGTTGGATGAAGTGCACTTGCAATTTTTCTCGTAAAAACGGAAAATTTCTAAGGAATGTTGTGAACTACATATTTCCGTATATTTTTTCCGGCTGAAAATTAGTTCGATAACAATTCTTGCATAAAGTCAAGCGAGACATCGGTTATTTCAAAAACAATTTTTTTTTCTTCGTTTCCGGCACGAATACATTTTCTCACGAACAGTTATTCAGGTTCAGCTTCGCGTAGTCAATAAAGAAATTTTTCCATCGGAAAAAAACAGTGTCTCCTCATTTGTTCGCATTTTTTCCGTTAATAAAAACATGATGTTTTGTGTAAGTATCGTGGTTGCCGATTAAATATATCCGCGATAGTTAATAATAGAACTCGATATTCTCGGTTTTGCTGCGTTCCGTAACACACGGTATTCTCATATGTTTACGTAACGTTAACGACACTGAGATTCCGCAAATATATGAATCTACAGGTTTTTTTCCTCGCGTTCCATTAATATTGCATCGATACTTATTATCGGCTTTGTAGAATACAAAAGGCTCAGCATAATATTATCACCTTCATACAATCTTCGGAAACGTAACGCGAAACCTTTTTCTTCGGTGGAACTTGCCACGTTTTCGAAAGATTCTGTTTGGAGCTTACGGCTTACGTAATAGCTTCGGGGTCTCGAGAGGTAAGCGTGTTCCCTCGCGAAGCCGTCCAAGAGCGTGTTATGTACGATCAACATGTCGGTGAAGGGTGCGGATATGGTAGGGGTGTGTCGTGATAGAGTTTAGATAGAAAAAAAGCTCTTATGAGGTTTCTTCTTCGTCCCCCATTATCCTGATTGCGTTATCGATTTTACCAAAATAAAATGAATCGCCATGAGGATTTTCGGCCGCGTAAACGCATTAAATTCGGAGCAATTTGTCACGAACACTCACTATAATATTGAAACGCTCCGAAACTGAATAAACGCTATTGCCTCACCAGTTTCGCTCGTTCTGCGAAAATACTTTAAGTAAGAGAAAATCTTTGAAGTTCATCGTGCACTAACCTTGAGAAAAACTCCGAGAACGGCCAAACCGTCGGGCGCCTTGGCTGCTTCAGCGAATGTCTTGTACTTCGTGGTGTTCCAGTGCACGAGGTGTAGCTAAAAAAAAAGAAAATTCATTGCAATATACGGTAGAAATAATAATAATTCGTGCCGATAATTTCGCGCGATTATCGAACAGAAAAAAATTCGTTAGCGATCTCGAAATTGCATAATTTTACGATAGTCGAATGACGCGACACCGAGCAATGATCGTTACGTTCGGAGGAAGACGACGATATTAACGAAAAAAAGAAGAGCAAAAAAAAATTGTATTCATAGTGTACCAATCACTTTTTATAAGTCTGCAGTTATTGCGTCAGCGAGTTCGCGAATCGTAAACGGCAATGGAGTAGAAGTCAAGAGCTCGCAGAGAGCCCGTGACTGTCCGCGACTGGGTGTATCGATAATTGATCGTTAGGTGAACCCTCGGTTCACAGACGCTGAATCGTCGTCGTTTTCTTCTGTTGTTACATGACTAGTAACAGCGTATCGCATAGAATTGCAATAATACAACATTGACATTTTTTTTTTTAATTCGTTTCGGAAAAAAATCGCGAGGGTTGCATTTATTAATATATAGTATATTAATAGGAATGTTGCGGGTCCTCACGGTTGATACACACGCGAATCTGCGTAGTTGGGGAAGAAGAGACCCCTGCCATCGCCCCGCTATGGCGATTGGCAATTGACTCGTTTAATAGGCTTCTTAATTGTAGCCGATGCAACTCTCGATTAATAATAGGCGCTCGGTACACCGATCGTCGCCTACACGCGGCTGAAGCCAGCAAACGATCCGATAAGGGATTGCAAATTTAAAAAAAATCTCGGCGAATAAAACGATAGGTTTGTAGATTCGTTTTTTTCGCCACAATAAGGAACGCAACAATTCAGTCGATACATAGGAATTAGAAAAAACTTACAAATATTGCATTTTTTAAAAACCTTTACGTCGTGAGCTGATATATAAAGGGTTTCATAAATATAAAATCTAAAATTGTTCCTTTGAATTTACATCCGCGAGGTAAAATAGTAAAAAAATTAAATAAAAATTTTGGATAAATAACCATAAAGAGAAATGATTTACGATTGAATTCCCAAGATGTTTGATCAATTGGCTAATCTCAATATTTTATTTGGCACATTCGCAAATCGCGAGCACGAATCGCGTCTCAGTAAACATTAACAAATTTCAGTCGCGACGGTTTGTTGTTTCATCGAATGGCAAATTATCGCGCTCTGACGTCGTGAATTTCGTGCGTCTTTCTACATAATCATATCCGGCACACGTGCCGTGTACTGTGGTTTCCGGTATTTTTAAGCAGTTACGACGAATGCAACGGTTTTGTATATATAGTAAAAGAATAACGAAAGACAATGATAACAATGCAAAGTAATGATTGTTGCATGCGCTCTCGTATAATAATAGTAGTTATGTGAAGAATCCACGATACGAATGAGAAAAAAAAAGAGAGAATGGTGGTACCGAAGTTTTAGCGCGCGTACTATTGAATGCGCGAAAGAAAAGCAAACAGAAACTACTATATGAGAAACGTGACTCGTTGAATAAAATATGGGCTCAGATCTAAACCGGGTCGACGTGTGTACCGAGTCTCGATAAATCTCACTTCAAACTCGTTGTTGCTGATGCACTCTGCTGTGCGTTACTCGGAAAAAAATATTTAAAAAACGCGGGTTAATGCATTTATGCAGGCGTCCCGACCGCCCATATGCGCAAAGTCTGCATAACGATATTTCAGAAACGGCGAAGATTGTTTGCATAGTTGACGCCGTTCGAAATAATCGTTCAATGCCACGGGGTCCTTATCGGACCAGTAGTGCGCGAGCTATACAATCACGCGGATAATCTGCGATGTATGTGAGATATTTCGCTGAAACTATGTAATCGACGCGTCTGGAGTACCAATCTGCGTCACGAAAGGAAACACGCAAGGTGATCGGTATCTCGGTTTTTTCATGAAAAATTATCGTGAAGTCACGATGATAGTTACGGATATACAATCGTTTTGAAATAAAAAAAAAAAAAAGAAAAAAACGGTACGGAAGAAAGCCGCGAAACTTGACGCCTTGATGAATTGGCACTTTCCGAGCCAATTTCACGCTGTTTCTTGCTATTTAAGGTAATACGATACCCCTTCCTCCAAACCCTAACTTCGCCGAGTTGACGACAAAAACCGTAATAACTTTTTTTTTCACGCGCGCGAATAATTTCCGGTTAAAAATATATTCGTACACGAAGCGAATATCAATTCATGCAAATAATTACTTTCGATCGTAAATGGTCGACAGAGATGAAAAAAAAATGATTAATTCGAATTTTTATTTTCGATCCTCGTTTTAAGAATTTTTAGCGGAACGGATGACTTTTCATTAAATTTAAAACCAATTATTTAAATAATAATTGGTCAATAGAAATGTTTTTTTAGTATGAGATATTTTTCGCGCATATAAAACTCACCTCGCCTGCGAACGCTTGACCGTCCACGGTGTGCTCCGAGCCTCGCGAGTCGCTGCATCCCCAGTGACAATGGTACTGCTCGAGTTTGTAGATGTCATCCATCAGCGGACCACCGCTCAGCACTGAAACAATTAATTTTTTTTACATTAATATTTCACTCGGAAATGTTGGGCCTAAAATAATAATTAAGCAGTCGTTTATTTTCTATTTTTTGTATTCTTAAATTATTTTTATTTTGAAGAAAAAGCAATTGTATTCAACGCCGCTTATTTTTTCGGACTGAAAGTTACCATAAATATGCGAATAAGCAGTTTAAAAAATAGAGAAATGCTACAAAAAGGTTTCAGAAGTTTAAAAAAAAAAGAAATTAATTCCACCGTAATAACTTTTATGCAAGAATATTGAGAAGGAAACTTGCAATGATTTTTTTTTCTTTCATTATATTCAAGAATTTCGCAAATGGAGTATTGTTATTACGAATAATAATTAATTAATATCCTGCGTCCCTTATTTGTCAACGTTCGAGTTAATAGAAAAATAAGAGCCTCAGTTTGGCGGTCGAATTTCCCAATTAAAAGAACCGATAGAGAGGAACCGTCGAGTTTTGAGTAACGATATAACTCTCTTTACTATCGTTCTCTATTACCGGATACGCTCGATTAGCTATTACGTCGTCGGTCATTGCTGCTGTGGATCGCGGGCCGAGTTTTGCCGTAGCATCGGGGGACCCGTACTGGTGCGCATGCATGGAACGTAACGCGACCGTGGACACAAGTCACCTTACGATTCATTACACTCCTCGCGCTAACTCGGCTGAGGCTAACCACGACGAATAGCTCGTTTACAACGTCGTTAGTTGATCATAGGTACCCAAATTTCGCGTGTTTGGCTTATCTTCGAAAAATCTCGTCTTTACTCATTCATCGCCGGCAACTATCGTTATCAGGTTGCATGATTCCATTTTTACTTCATGCATTTCATTTTTTTTTCCTTCACGCATTCGATTAATAGACGACTTGTATCGTTAATTTCATTTTTGTTAACTATTCTCTGCAAATTCTCTAAATTCTCGTAAATTTACTGCAATGAAGAAATATCCATATTACCTCGCGAAAAAGTTCACTGACCATTGCTTGCAAAATAATACAACAGAAACGAAAAAAAAAAAAAAAAATTCCCGATGCGTAAATAGTAAAAATCGGAGTCGTTTTTCATATAACGGAGCAATAGTTCGATTCCGTTTTTATAGAATACGACAAGTTAATTCAAAGTTTTTCTTGCGTCGGCAAATCGAGTAATAGGGATAAAGAAGTCATTGAAAAAGGGAATGTAATTCGTCACGGCGAGTCTTGTGGAATTAGCTGTACATGTATATAAGTATCTTCAAAGAGCTTTAGCGGGGCTTTGGTAGCGGTTGATTAAATGTGTTTCTCGAGACAAATAGACTGCGCGGAGGTTGAATGGAAAGAACAGAAGGAATAGTATATATACGTATATTTGTACTAACGTGTGCCTTCGCCGTCGCAGTCCACCCGCCAACAGTATCCCGGATTAACCAGCTTCCGGGATGCTGTAGCCGGATACTTCCATCGCAGGGGTTTGCTACTTAGAGCCTCGTGATCGGATTCTGCACGATCGGTCTCGATGTTCACCGGACTCTGCCTCGAACCCGCCGCCATTGGGTATCTCTCCACCCACGTGCTGGGACCTGAAAACCACAATAAAACAATAATAAGAAAAAAATTTCATCAAACATTTCTAAAGCTCTCGCTACTTCTACCGCCGCCGCGGACGGTGCTTGGCGTCGTCATCTCGAAAATTGCACGTACCAATGAAGGTCTCGTGCCGATGATGAATCACGTTCTCTCTGAGTCATCCGAAACATTGCGCATTTCATCAAATGCTTTACATAACTCTTATCAATCGCGACTTCCTAGATTTCTGCTCACGATTTTGGGCAAAAACTGTATTGGAGTCTAAGAAATCGGAGCCGCTGACACGATTACGGAAATAACGTAATATCAGCAACGTAAACATTTTTTTAATGTTATACATTCGGTTTTAGAGGTACAAATGGAAAAAAACTTCGATAAACCAATGGGATAAGATAAGTGGCAAAAATTCGAGTTATTATAAAAACAATCGAAGTGGAGAGCAAACTTTATCGAACGCTCCCAGAAAAAGAAAGCGCAGTGGATAAAACGGCTGTATGATTTTACTCGATATATTTGTCTGGTCGTAAACTTAGTATTGTTCTGAATCCCGCGTAATATGAGACTATACACGCGATTACATTCGCAACGAGGAAACGCGAGACAGCGTGCGACGTTCCGAGGTTTGTGCACCTGTTGCAAGGCCACGAGATAACGAGGACGCGTCTCCTCTCTCGCGGTGGCTGTGGGTGAGAGCTCCGAGATCTATGAGTCGATCTCGCTGTACACAAGGCTTTCCGCATACATATCCGGAATTGCGAGGTGAGATTGTCACGCGCTTTCGCAAAATCGCTTAATTTTTTAAATTTAACTCTTTTATAAATTGACGTAATTAAGCGTCATCGTGTGTACACGAGTCTCGTGACTCTCGTTGACTCTCGCGTCACAGATAAGAGATGCGGCTCGGCATTATGAAAATTCTTTTTTGTTTTTTTCGTAACGAAAGTTAACAGTAGCGACGATATTTTGCATCTGCAGATTCCTCTCGAAATATTTACACTTAAATCCATTTATTTATTTATTATCACGATAAAAATTCATTTTACTATGATTAGCGAGTTGCTAATTAAATACGAAGTTTGTGATAAAATTTTACTGCATAAAACAGCAACAGCTTTCTTTTATTATCGGTGGTTTTTTTCCGTTACCGACAGTCCAAATGACGACGATATTTTACATTTGCAGATACCTCGCAAAATATTTAAGCTTCAGTTCCATTTATTATCGGGATAAAAGTTATTTTTCAGCTATTAGCCAGTCGCTGATTGGATACGAAGTGTGCAATAAAATTTTACAACAAAGGACTGAAACAGCTTCCTTTTATCATCGTTCCTTTTTCTTTATCCATAGGAGGCTAACCTTTGTATGCTCTTTATTTAGCGCTTCCATTCCTACAGCAGTCATAATCGTTTCATAGGCGGATAACAAATTGAATTGATGTTCAAATATTTTTGCGAGGATACTAGACAAGTCAAATATTGTTAACGCTTCGGGATATTGGAGTACAAAGATAAGAGTGACGTAGGTGCGCGGTACAATAAACGAGACTGTAGGAATCGATTCGATGCATTATGAAATTAGACGGGTCGTATTACTGCGTGCAATGGCACAGGACATTTCTTTCTGCCACTTCCGGCTCATGTCTTTAATAATATTGTTTTACTTTGTCGAACAACTGGTTACCTGAAATCGTCAATTTTTTTGTCGTTCAAAAAAATATGAGAATAATTATTTCTTTTTTTTATTAACGGAAAATATATTATATTGCGTTTAACGCAATAAAAATTCTCCCGCATTTATTGTTCATCTCAACAGGAAAAAAAATAAAATTTATTAGCTGACGTAACGGCGATTAATAATTTATTTAAACTCTTCAGGAAGAAATTCGATTATAATGTTATTTTCCGCTATCAAACTAAACTTCTAAGCCTTGCGACGTAAATTCAACCTAAAGAATTGTGTATCGATTTGATGTCTATGAGTTGCTTTATAGATGTCAGACGATCTAAATTTGTCTAAATAATTCAGTCCTTCAGACTGTCAATTTACGTAAACGACTCTACGTATTTAACAATATCGATATTCATCCTTCGCAGTTAAGCTAATTGCATTTTTTATTCGTAGTTCCAATATTGACATTTCCAATCAATCGAAACTGTCAGGAACTTCCATGATTGTGTCGAACGAATAAAATGCCGTCACACGAATCGATATTTACGAGGTTAAACTTTAACATTCCTTGTCAATCGATGAATTAGTTTGCTTCCGATTGCAGACGGTACAAAAGACAGTAAATAACGGTAAAAAAGAATATTCTATTTGATTACGAAATAAAAATTGTGACTGTTAGCATCGCGCTATATAATCGATCGAACAATGTTACGCGGAAGTTTGTGCAAAGATCGGTCAAAGTTTATGCCAAGTATAGCATTCAGCGTTTTATTGCACTAACAATTGAGATAAAGAAATCGTTCAAATTCCAAAGATAAATCGATTTCCAATAACGAATTTAAAAAATGCATACAAATTGCAAAAATCAATTGATCGACTAGAAAAAAAAAATTGAAAAAATTGCAAAGTTTATCGGGAAGTGGAGTAGAGGAATTGTTTCATCGTTCGGCGAATCACGTGCTAGGAAAAGAATCGCGCGAGGTCTCGTGCGATTGATAAGTCTTTGATTATTTATTCGAGAGACGATAATGTATACAGTTCGATAAAGTCTTATCGCCATCGGCGCCATTCTCGTTCTATTGCGGTGAAAAATGTCGCGGCAAACATATCGTCTTCGCGTTTCGCATGATTCGTCCTCCAATATTTTTTTCTTCGCTCGACGAGTTTCTCAAGGCGAAGAATTTCTTTTTGTTGTGTGTTTTTTTTTTTTTTCATTTCGTACATTTCCTCAAGTAAATCGATATTAATCGCGAATCGCGCGGGTTCGGGGTCATTCAGAAGAACAGTGTCACGGACGACCAACCGGACCGACGGTTTTCGAGGCCGTTTCGCGTTGCAAGGCTCATAGAATCGGCGTGTACTCTCTCCGTAACGTTTATTCTCGCCTCTAGAGTTTCCAGCCGGAAATCGCGGTCGCTGAATTCTAATACAAATGCGCATGATCGCGAGACCACTGCGCGATTATCGCTTTGTAAAACGCGCGTGTCTCTCGTGCGTTGATCCCACAAGTGTATATAGTTGCATACGATAATGAGCAACGCGCGAGTCTCACAGACGAGGACAAAATTAGAAGATTAAATATAGAGTTCTGAAGGTAGCGGTGATCGACGTTCACGGTTCGGTGAATTCACGCAGCAATGACATTGTTAAAGTTAAACCTTCGCATATGGAAAATAGTGTTTTTCTTCGGAGAGCCGTCTATTCTTCATTTTTTATATAATAAAAAAAAAAAGAATTTTTGTAAAAAATGTCAGATAAAATTTTCAAAAATTATAAACAATTATGAAAACACGCTATAGAACTAATGGCAAATTACTGCAGTGAGTGAAAAAAAAACATGAACGCGCCGTCAAACGCTCAGGACCAGCGGGCATTCAATATCGGCCACGCGACACGAGTAGATCTCTACATTTATGTCCAAAATACATTGTACTTTTGCTTTGAGAATATACGCAGAATATTTAAATATATAATCAAAAATGTTTCGTCTTCAAATTTAATGAATTATTAATTTTTATGTTCTAAGTTTTCGATCGATAAAAAAAATGTTAATAAATTATTAAATTCAGCATCGAACCGTCATCTTGCCGATGAAACAATTACAAATTTTCAATGCAAGTTAGTGAAAAAAAATTAGATATTCAACAAGCGTAACAACATCTCCGCAATCGTGGAGTTTTTGATCGAACGATTTCTAGAAAATAATGTCGCCTTCGGAAATAATTTCTCTGCCCTTCCCGACTTATTGCGCTATTAATGGTAATTGAATAAATAGTTCCGTCTGACCGGGAGTTACTACTATGACGAATTGAGAAGGGAGGTGAGCGATCCGCAAGTATGGGCCCCCGGTACGGTATCAAGTATAGGTTGCCACGTAACAAGTCGTAACGATTCTCTTTGACACCCTCAGATCAATTTAAAGCCATTACCGATCGTTTAATAGCACGGTGTACAAGTATAGACATGTGACTCGATGCCGGATAGACGGTTGGCAAATGTGAAACGTCTGTGACGGACCGATTGTAGTTCAGATGAAATAACAATTTGCCATTATCATTCTTTTGACGAAGAGACGGGGGTTACAGGCGTTGCGAAACGATCGTGTGCGAAATTATAGACACCATTATATAGTGTTATACACATATATATAGCGTTTTTAAAATCATAAGGGCGTATTTACCGTTTATAAAAATAGAAGATACGCCCTTCTGGTTTTAGTCGCGAGATATATCAACGTCGAATAAGCCAGTGTTCTCCGGTATCGTCTGGCTGACGGTAATCGTTATTATGTCGCTTCTCGCGCTCGGCGCGTTCGGCTCGAGCACATACTGGGACACATTATTCGCGCTGGTAAAACAATAAAAGTTCCACTTCTGGAGGCCACATGTGTAGGCGATGATCCGCAACGTCGATGCTGGAGAGATATATACTTGCGCAATAAACCGACGGGACTTAATTGCCCAAATAACGAATGGGAGCGGCATGCTTAATTGCCCGGCCGTAGAAAACACATTGCTGATGGCACATGTCCCCTGTTGCATTCAGTCGCTCGTGCATGGCGCCGGTTTATCGTGTCAACCGGAAAAATTAATTATGATGAGATCACGACGGAAACTTTTTTTTTTTGTTATTTTATGTTATATTTTTATTTTATTTAAAAAGAATGTGAAGCTTTGTTAAAAAATTGCAATCGGAAAAAAATAATTGCGCAAAAAGTGACTATTCCATTGAGCATTCCATACACTTTTCGTAATATTTCATCTTTTTTTTTTTCGGTTTGGAGATAAAGGTATAGTGCTTTGAGTTAACGCAATTTGCCGACTTTTATTATGATTGGATTCGACGACAAAAAAGCCGATTCACGGAGCGACATGGAAGAAACAGAATTAATCTTCGATGAATGATAAAAAAAAAAAGTTCTGAAGAAATCGATGTAATTGATCAATTAACACATGGAATTGCGCACTACTCTAATCACCTGCCATATCTACTTTGTATCCTTCTACGGCCTGAGGTCACCGAAAAAAAAAAAACACGTGCATACAATTCCAGAAATTTAATCCATTAGTTGAAATATGTTAGCGTGCATGTAATACACGAGTGGAAAGTTGGCATTGAAGCCTACAAATTGCGCGGAGAAAAGGTTTTGTTTATTGTAACTGAAACGTATATTTATCTATTAATATCTATTTTGTTTTGTATTTTTCTAATAACGCGAAGACAATAAACTAAATTTGCTACCGCAATAAAATTGATCCGATATTTACGCTCTTTAATTCACAGATCGCTATATTTAGAAAAAATTATGTAATTTTCATCAAATTTTTTCGTCATTAAGGTTTTTTTTGTTTTTTTTTTTTTTCGTTTTTTCAGAGTTTCGTCAAAACAGTGTAATGACGGCGATCGTTCAAAACTATGCAAGAAAATCATAATTCGAACAGAAGAGAATAGCTATTGGAGGCCTGGAGTGCCACTCGAACAACGATGAATTCCCTCGGGGTAAGGTATGTCCGATCCAATAACTCGTTCTACCACTTTCGTTAAAAAAAAAAAGACTGCCTGTAACCGGTTAGAACTCGAATTCTGGTGTCCTCGCCTCAGGCCAGTACTTCGCTTGTACACATATTCCGCAAGTTCTTTCACATGAACAACAAACCCGAGGGGTATCTCGACGATTCTATCTCACCGCAAGTATATACATTTTACGTGGTGTGGGAATAGTCGCCGGCTACGCCAGCTTGCGGGATCGATTCTCCCCTGTGATTCATAATTAAACATCTGCGATGCGATATCGTTTCCCTTCCGCTTTCGTTCGTTCGCGTCACAAAGTGTCGCGAAAAGAATAAAAATAACAACAGCGATTCGATGAACAAATTTTTTTTTTTTTTTTATAATTGATGTCATCGAAACGCCGACATCCATCTGGACGTTCAGACAAACAGCAGCAACTTGTGAAACAAAAGGTGCTATCGTGTTTCCGTTGGCATACGTATCGTTTGCGGTTTGCGTAATCGCAGTAGTAAATATGTGCACGCGGCTTCAACTTGTATACGTGCATTATCAGCATATCTGGAGTTTCGTTTACATCGCGACGGAACTCTTCCTCACGTTTCGACACAAAATCTCGAAAAAAAAAAAGATAAAATAAAAAAAAACGAGGATAACGAGAAATAAGTATTTCCGTAAAGTTGAAAAAAAAAAAAATTATATATTCATAATTTAGCTACACGTTAGAATTTTGCATTGAAACAGCGTACTGCCGTTACGACACAATTTCCTTGAGGAAATATCTGTATTTTACAGTTTCCTGATAAAGAATAATCGTAAACGTAAATGCAATGAATTAAATCACATAACATTGCAGAGAAACTATAAACATACGAGGATATTCCACGTAGGGGTTAGTTAACGTTGAAAAATTCTAACGAACTATTTTTTATTACGAAAATCATTGACCGTATAAAAAAAAAGTGTTGAGACATAAAATGAAGGGATATAAAGGTCGTTTTAAACAGTGATTTTTGCAAATTCCCTAAAAATTTAAGGAGCCAAATTTCATGAAAATATTTTATTTTATCTTTAGTTTCATTTTAATTTTTCTCCGACTTGCAACTTTTTCTCGATTCACGTCAAAAAACTCTTACGACGGATTTTTTTTTTGGTGGATTTTTTTGGTTCCTTAAAAAAAATATGTAAAAAAAAACACCTTCCATACGTTTTTTTTCAGTAGTGTCCCAACGATTTATACATTTTTCATTTTTCCCAAATCCACACGATCTATCATCTCAATATTCTTTCGAGGATAGATCGTCGATCGTCGATCGATCATATTAAAGCAAAGCAGCGCGAGTCATAGAATCAGTGGAAAATTACGAGTTCAAGTAACACACGAGTGTAAATTAAATTGCGAGTGTTGTCGAGCGATCGACGATTCTGGACGCTCGCGGGGTATTCGGTATAGTTTTCCGATCGAAATGCCGTGTGATTATGCGATCGACAACGAATAATTTAAGTGATTTCTCGTTACTGCATCGCCGAGAAGAGAATCAAATTCCACAATTCGTAGTAATAGTATAGCGAGTGCAGTTACTGGTCGTAGTCTCACGCGTCAATGCGCTCGAAGCGGGAAAGTAATTGGAAAACTGGCAGAGAGTCACATCATATTGGAAGGATAGATAATCGTATTGAATCGTTGTGTGTACGTCAGGAGTTCTACTAGACACGAAGGAATGCCGGTGGTCTCCGTAACTCATGCGCATAACTTTTCCGGCTAATGTTTGCTATATTCGCGCTGTAGTTAACGAACACGCGGTATCGGTATGGCACTTTACGGATTCGTATACACAGTGCATATCGGTGCGCAAGCATACGATGGAGCGCGCGTGCTCTTCGAGTTGCAGTTTCTTAGCACGAGCTGCAAACGCCCGATGCACATCTGCGAGTCGCCGTTTGAGCGACCGAACAGCTTTTAAAGAACGTGCAGTAACTGCTGCTTCAGGGAGAATATCGAGGCGATGAGTTCAATGTCAACGGAACGTATTGAAACTCTATCGCTTCGCGATCATTCGTCACGCTAACGACGATTGTGTGGATGGGGTACCCGCATCGACAATTCATAAAATAGCAAAATCGATGAAACACGTGGTTGCTGATGCTTGTGGCGTTAAGCGATACATGGAGAACTGAATAACTGAATAAAATAACATTTACGCCGCAAATAATAGGTTTCTATCAAAATTAGAAAATAATTGGAATCCCTTCTCCTCTAATATTCTAGTTAACGTTGTCAAATAGCGTAAAAAATATTCTTTTTACAAAAAAAAAAAAAAAACTCAGTGCTGTTGCAAATTTCTTATAATAAATTGCAATAATTTTCGACCTCCGTATTTCTATTTTTTATGGTTGAAGTGTTTTTATTTTTATTTATACGATTAAAAAAAATATTCCTATTCAATTTTAAATAGCAATTTAAATAACATAATGAAATACTGTTTTATTTAATTTTTTTTCGCTTGAATGACTATATAAAAATAAAAGGGATTGAACTCAGCC
Organism: Buathra laborator; assembly: GCA_934046635.1. Lineage (NCBI taxonomy): Eukaryota > Metazoa > Arthropoda > Insecta > Hymenoptera > Ichneumonidae > Buathra > Buathra laborator. The sequence goes on from OW203892.1 coordinate 20,499,297, forward strand.
AATGACCCCGAAGTGCGTCCGACGTTAAACATACAGTAAAAACGATAATAGACTTCGAACGGCTCAATTCCATAAATACCTTATCTGCAGCATGCCAATGACATTATTTCTTTGAGTCCGAATACGATGAATGTTTTATGAATTTGCCTGCACGCGGCATGTTTACAAAGCTGCACGACGTGTTAAATGCGGCTTTGCACTCGTAAGGAATTACTGTCTCGAAATTACTTTCACGTGCCGATAAAAAGAAACCTTCCACCGTTTTTTTCCCTCAATTCGCACTGTTCAGAAGGATTCTTCGAAAGTAACGTTATGTCAATCGCAAGTTAGCAAAGTTAATTCGCGATATTACGCTCCAACATTCTTGAAAGTACAGTACTGTACGTCGAGTTATAATTCGATTTCCGCTATGCCGGTTATCGTCGTCAAAACTTCAATGCAAGTTCATCGATGAATTATGTATCTCGGAGTGGTCAACGAGTATGCAACGATTTAGTCGGCTCGTTCGATCGATTCGATGAGTTTCCGGCAACGGCTCGGGCCATTATAACGTCACGCGACTTCCTGCGACTAATTTGAGCCAAAGAACACGTCACGTCTGATATATCAGTCGTCGACGTTCCTCTTTCGCTCCCCCATTGCCTATACGATCCGTACAGCAAACCTTCGATCGATCGCGTTAATTTTCCTAACTACCGGTCATCGCCGCGCCCAATCGCGGGGTCTGCTATATGCGAACTTTATAGTTTATAATTAAAAGCGATATATCTCCGATCGTTGGAGGATATATGGTGGAGCATTATTCGCCAAGATTAATGGATCATCGTATACGATAACGCGAAAAGGCATTTTGCTAAATTCTTCTTTGATACGCATACAACACTAACGTCCTATCGGAAGTAACACGAGCTATGGTAGCCAATCCACCGCATCGCAACACACCGTTATAATAGTCGTCATGTACGTTCGGCGAGGACGTTGGCCGCATTTCTCGTCATCTTTGCAACTCACGCTGCGTTCGATCGACCAACAGCCAGCAACACATACGAAAAACTCGCAAGATCGACCCTTGAAAAACACATTGAGGTCTTTGTTCGAATTGAAAAAAAAGTACTCACAATTTTTTTTTTTTCTGTAAAAATGGACGGATATATATGCACGACAATATACACTATTTAATGTATTTAAAATTTTTCAATTTTCGATAACATTGATAAAAAAAAATGCATAAAAAAAAAATTCAATTTTTTTTTTAATGCTTCGCGCGTTTTGTCGTTGAATTAAAAAAATGAAAACAGAAACGCGTATAGTCGAAAATAACATAAAAAACAATTTTTTTTGTAACCTACAAAAAGTCTTAAAGAAAACCGCGAGAAAGACGCGAATTGCGCGAAACTCCATTAAATTTTAATGACTTCTCGTTAATTTTTTTCGAATGCATTTTCTCGCAAGTTTCGATGATTACAGTAGCGTGCACCGCGAGAATCGCGGGAAGCACGTGCTCTCGCGGGGTTGTTGCTCGACGCTTCGTCAAACGAACGGATGTCCAATTTAGAGCAGTGCTGGAATTAAGATTGAATCGAAAGTGGATCAAAGTGAGCTGACAAATCGTTCCAGATTGCAGCGGAGAGTGCATAAAAGGATAGCATGTTTTGACGGGGTACAGGAAGAAGGGGTGCGGAAGGGTTGGGGGTCGGGGGTATTATGGATATTGAGGTATGTAGACGCTCGACGCACGGAAGCTTGGTGGCCCGGATGACTGTTAACTAGGTCCGCGACCCTTGGGTTCTTCGGATCGCGCTACAGACCAGGTGCATCGCCCCCGACTCCGAGAGCACAAGGAAAACTATTGATTTTCATTTACGACGAGCCGGCAACGGCCTGCCAGTCCCTGACTCTCCTCCATACCAATCCCCGAGTCTTTCAGGCCTTTACCTTCCTCCCTGAGCTCCACAAGCGTTCCACGAACACCGAGCAACTCTAACCGCCGGTTTACCGACGGCGTTTTCTGATGACTTACACATTGCTTCGAATGCTTGCTAGCTGCAGCTCTGGCTTTCTGCACGCTTAAAGCACAGAGTGGCACGGACATCGCGCCCTGTATTTCAAGACAACGACCTCAAAGACGTTAAGAAACGAGACTCAAGATTTTTCATCGCGATTGCTATGGAATTAAGGCCAACGTCGTCGGTCGGTATCGCAAAAAAATTGCTTTCGATTGCCGGAATGCAACTTTCTTGGATGACAAAGTTTCGTAGCTTTCAACATTTATCTACTGCCGCGATGTTTGCGAGATTTATGATCGTTAAATTCTTTATTAATTGGATAGATTTTTGGACGAGAGACAAAATTACTCCCGTTACTCAATTTCAGTAATAATGATTATAAATCACTTCACGAAAAATTCCGATAGCTATAATGTAATTAGTTTCGAATGTTTTAACAAAAAAATTGTAACCGCGGACCGACCAATATTGCAATATTTATCGTTATCGATTAATCGATAATAAACTAATCGTTGAATTATGATTATTCGAAAACGCGTCATTCCACCCTATCTTTACGATATTTAACTTCCGTTGTCGTTAAATTCGATCGTCTTAACAACGAAGATAATGGGGGAGAAGTGGCGAGTGTAAACAAGAGAGGCTTTTCGAGTGAAAATCGTTTGCGGTAAGAGTAATGAGGAAATCGTGTTTCACGATTTCGCACATTCTCTCACAGCAGGTGACACGACACGACATTTATTGCTCGTTGAGAGACCCAAAGGGGCGGGCAACAGGGCAGAGAAATAACACAGGAAGCCTTTAACCGTCGCGTAGAAAGAACAAAAAAAATGTTTTCGGTATCATTGTAATAAACAGCGGTACACGAATGAAAAGACGAGAGTCTCGACGGTCCCGGTACTCATTGCACCTGTGACCTTAGCCGAAATATGTTGTCGATTGTCTCGACAAACAAAGGGAACAGAGAAAAAAGACTGAGGATAGTAGTTTTGGAAAGAATAATTTATGCCAGTTTCGCGAAGCATAATTTATGCTCGTTTTGTAACGTTACTCCGATACAGCGTACCGAGAGTATAAGTACAGACAGCGAAAGTTTGGCTTCGTGATACACCGAGATAAATCGCCGGGAGGTCGTTAACTCTAAAACGACGGACGAGTCTCTCGTGTCGAACCCATTGTAATCTGTACAGGTTGGTTCGCTATGTACGTCTATAGAGACGAAAAAATTGGCTACGAGATAAAAAAAAAACACACCGATAACGAACACCGAGGCGACGCTCGTTGACGCGAAAAAAAAGAGAATAAATCGATGAATCCAATTCTAGACTCAATATTTCATGGAAATATGATGGCCGAGCCTCTCGAGACATTTCGCTGTTCCTATCTATAGACGCGATCTAATTTTTCGGAGTCGTTGACATTGGGTATAAATAAAAATAACCATAGCCTCGACGTTGATTATAGACAACCGTACGAATCTTTAGCATCCATTTTTTTTAATGACGCCAAAAAACTAATTTTTTACGATGACGAGGAATTTTTTTTGTATTTTAACGATATTTTTGTTTACCGCGCAATCGGATTGAAATTTGAAGTGCCTGAAGGTTCGAATTACAAACGACACTCTTTTTTTTTTTCCTCCGTCATAATGTTGCTAGACGCGGCGCAACATTATTATTGGATCACGACTTTGGACGGATTCGATAATGAAAGAAATATATGTATATTGCTGTCAGGTAAAACGAACGAATCACGTAACCAAATGACTGACCTTAGATCGGTAGCGTGTTCGTCCATCCGTTCGAAAATTCATGCGGTGTATCGTAATTTCGCCAACGTCAGCGTCACACCACCCACACGTGTTTATTCAAATGCGCGTCTGTGTGATCGTCGTACGCGACGTTTTATGCGCATTCTTGGTGCGATGTAATGCCTCGTGTATAATTGTTTACCGATTTCTCTGCTACCGCGAGCGGGACGAGCATTCGAACGCTCGATACGATAAACTTTCACTCGATCTGCGGATGGTTTTCAACGTCTGTTTACGAATCGTGTCTAAGTTTTATTCGATCTCTAAACAACAATGTGCGCACATGATGAGTTTTTTTTTTAAATTTATTTTTCTAAGATTTTCATAGGAAATTGCTGACAGATGTTTGCCGCTTGGTGTTGTTAAACAAAACTGATATTTATTTGGTTTCTATGCTTATTAATTTTCTTTTTCTTATTAATTTCTAACTTCAATGGCAACATAAGGAGCTTTCACTCGTTTAATGATTAATCTGATACACGCAGACTAATTACCTTTCTAATCTATACCCGGATTACCGATCGAATTTCATTTTTTTTTATTTTTAGAACTAATATATCAGTAAATATTGAGGTGAACTTGAAAAACATCTGAACTTTCACTCGGCTTTGATTGACACGGACAATATCTGCCGACGTATTCTGTTTACAAACGACTTGAGTAAACGACATTTTTTTTTTTTTTGCATATCAACACACTATTGTGATTCCAATTTCCAATCGAATTCGATTGAAAAACGTTTGTTGACAATTTTGTAAACTTCTATATTTCTGTAACCGATTTAAGTAGACGGGCATTTTTTTTGTTTTTTTTTTTTGAGGAAACGCTATAGCACTCCGAAACTAAACGGTTTACAAATCTTTACTTGTTGAACGTTGAATACGAACTTTCGTGTCTGAAGTCGGATTAAATCAGTTTTTCACGGCGTTTATTGTGACTTTGAGAACTGTAAATCGTTTTCAAAGCGAACTAGAAAATCGTCGTTTGTTTTGCGAAACTTTTTTTTATTTTTTTTTTTATTTTTTTTTTATAATAAATTTTTAACTTACCGTTGGAGCTTGAGTAGTCCCACTCGTTCCACATACCGGCCATCTCGGGGGGTTTTATCGGAAATTGAGGTCCGAAAAGTTGAGATCCGAGTAAAGGCCGCTCCCGCTCGTTTTGTCCACTTGAACGAACTTTTTTCCGAACAAAACGCGCCTAATTCGGCACTCGCGTATATACCGCTCTTCACTTCCGTACACACCGCAGTAAGCGGCTTTGAATTTCCAAAAATTCCCGCCCGTCGCGAGACTGACGAGCTACTAGTCTGACTGTTCTGGTCTGACACTCGCCGCGAACAAAAGAAAACTACAGTCTTTTATCTCGCGAGCGTTTATACAGCGTACACCGAAGTATACGGGAATAATCACTACAATACAAACTTCGAGAATAAACGAAAAAAAATTTGCTTTCTTTTTGATTTTTCAAAAAATCACGAAAAAATGAAACGTTTGTGCGAAACTTTGCGATTTTATTTTTATTCCGTTGGTTTACGGTACAACGGTAGGGGGGATCGGAGAACGAGAACGCTGCACGCTTTCCAGCACAGTTTCAACGGATGTAAAGACCGGCCGGTCCCTGTCACGGTTTATAAGTCGCGTGGTCACGTGACGCACGCCTCGAGCTCCGTACGCATGCGCCGGTAAATATTTACACGTGCACCCGTACTCACTATCGTTGACGATGTGCGTGGGCACGTGATGGTTAGCATCGCGCACGTGTGTGAGGCACTGGGCATCGTGGAAATACCGAATGGGAACTCGTCAACGCTCTATCTATATCTATATATACTAAGAGGCAACGAACGATTTACCTCCTCTGCGTTAAAATAGAGAAGGTATTTATTTTATACGTTATACACGGAACATTTTGCTGTATAACCAAATATAGTTTTTTGTTAATTAATGAGGCGCGTGAAGTCTGGAAAATATATATACTGTATTATATATATATATTTTTTTTTGTTGTGCACCATATATAATTTATTTACTGCGTGAAAGTTAACGCTAACTAATCCTTTATTTAATGTTCTTTAAACGATGATAACCCCAACGAATGATTTCCTTCCTCCGCGTAAAAAACAAAATTGTATTCATTTTACATATTATATACAGAATTTTCGGCTATATAAACAATTCTTTTAAATATAGAAATTATATTTACTCTTTCGTATTGTTTTTTTTTGTTTGTTAAGAAACATGTAAAATTTCATTACCGCGTAAAAATATATGGCAAATAATATTTATTCAATTTTTATTATCGATCAATTTTTTTAATCGAAGATATTGTCTACGATATCGTGGCGTTTAATATCAGTCTAAAGATCACGGAATAAAAAAAAAAAAATTAATAAAAAAAATCAATCGTCTTATATCTGAGTGATAATCGTTTTATCGGGTCTCGTGGCGTATACAAACATTGATAACAAAGTTTCGCATGACACGACGCGCGAGAAGGCTAAGATTCAGATTCCAAACGGTGCGCTCTCGACGTTTCATTATTAAATTATCATTGAATACGCGTGACTTTCGTTCGTGTGTGTGTACTTTCGTTATTGATGCTCGTGACTGAGAGGGAGATAACCATCTTATCGCCAATTGCTTAGTAATTGGAGACCCGTTCTTCTCAGTGCAATCATTGCACATCACGGGACACACACTTTGTGTGCCGAAAAAAAAAAAAAAATCACACATCCGGTCTCCTATTAACTCTTTCACTGCTGAAACACTCTAATAAGCATAAAAAAATTATGCCTCAAAGTTTAAACTATTTATTGCCACCAACTAATACAGCAAAATCGTAATAAAAACACAACTAATAGAAAATCAGTTTATGATCGAAAAATACGATTACAGAAAAAATAAATTACATTAACAAATTATTTATGTAAAAATAAATCTCAAATAAATAATTAATTATTATTACCACATCTTAAACAAGCCAAATAAAACGTAACCGGGTCAAACGAATTTAATATCATTTGTTAACGGTTAAGTAATCTTATTTAGCGCAACTGAGATTTGGTAACAATAATTGTGAACTCTTATTTCGCCATATCCAATAATATATTTATAAACTATAAATAAACTCTGTTCTCGATGCGCCGCGAATGACTGATCACAGCAGTAGGTTCCAAAAATGTATAGTAGCTAAATTTATAATTAAAAAAAAAAAAAAAAAAAACGAATTATACATTTTTACTAATAAAAATGTTTCGTACGTATATTTCTAATTTAATGGAAATTATTGTTTCCATCAATATTTTTCGTTCTTTGTTTCGGAATTAACATAATTCCATATTGCAGACTTTCCTGCTGGAGAATTGCGTAGTTGTGAGTAAACGTTTCGCGGGTGCGGTTTTTCTATTCTTAGATTATTTCGTCCTGACGCTAATCGGTCCGAATTTGCTCGTCTGGCGATGCGAGCGATCACGAGGATCCCACTTCGAGGTCGTGATGTTCGAACGACCTAAACTCGTCGTTGCTACGTCGTTTATACGTGCAACTGGTAAATTTGTCATTCGCAGGTGTACACGGAATGTTTTTCTTTATCATCGTACGAAAGACAGACGCAGAGAAAAAAAAAAGAACATAATCGGCAGGGGGGAAGGGGAGGGGAAATACCCCATTCTTAGTAGTGACGTTTATAAGTGTCGCGATGGCACGTGAGGCCGATGAGACATTCAATTCTCGAGACCCACAAACTCGTTTCAAGCGATCGGGATTAAACAGGAAAAAGTTGATGATTCCGCTGCTGTGTCGGCGCGATATCTCACGACAACATTGTCATTTGTCAAACATAAACGAGAGCAGCTGTGAAAATTCAAATGAATGGCGCTGCTGATGCGCAACATGTTTTTTTTTTACTCGTCATCCGAATATCATCATTGCTGAAAAATTTGGCGATAAGATCGATCATTAAAATCTTTAATATATCGATAATGTTCGACGTTTTATCGTAAATCAATCGAATTTTGTACCAGCAATAGCCTAATTAACTGCACACCGTGTTGGACGAAGTTCGATTCTGTTATTCAAGTAAACGAATCTCCGTTATGATAACACTTACCTTCAAATTTATGAATTTGAATGTATAATACAGGTGTTTCGATCTAAATTTGATTATTGGAGTTGCACAACCCTTGTGCCTTCGAAAAGAATATGTTGTTACGACGAAAAACTTTTTTTTACTTTGGTATTGTCCGCTTTCGGTAACAGTTTGTTTTATTTTTTATTATAGTCGAAGGATTCATATAACAGTCCATTTAATTACGACGTTTTTTTTTATAACCTCAAATTCTTTTTGCATCATTGTATGCAATACATTACCTGCAAACTACTCTTCTGTAATTCAATGCCACTGGAAATGCGCGCAAGTATTCGCGATAACATCGACAAGATTCAAGCTACGCGTGGGTCGGAACGGAAGTTGCGATGTTTCCGTTGTATCTGCAGCTCTTCGCTCTCATCTCCGGAAATGAAATATTTAACCACTATACGAGTGACTATCGTGACTTCGATAATCAATTATCCATTACTAACATGAAACTTTTTTTTTTTTATCACTTTGGAATTCTCTTTAGTGATTTTTTTTACTTATGGTACCAAAAATATTAAAAAATCATTGATATGCCGATTCCGGAAGTAAATTGCATTGTCCTCGTTATGGTTGCAAAAAAATCGCTGTTTTTTTATCGTCGTTATAACTACAATGACTTCTCTATTGAAATTCAATGCCGATAAAGAAATGAAATAATCGAAACCCACTTGTGTATATAAACATTCGCAATAGCATCGACAAGCCTTCGAGGTCTCGCGTAGGCTGAAGCGGAAGCCGGAGTTCTTCACGCTCTCGGAAGCGGCTCCAACTTTTTCGCTTTGCCGTGCATACCTATTTTTATCCAACACACGAGCTACGGAACGTCAAAGAGTCGTCGTCGCTGTTTAAGTTGCGCAACTAAGGTATTTCAGTTTCATTTGAAAAACGAAAAGAAAAGTTTAAAACCCAAACAGCATTACCATGGGTATCGTGTCCAATCGCCGTGCCATAATACGACTTACGACGCGTGACCGTACTTCCTGGACGTTTAATTATCATCGTGCGCACAAGGACGCGTATCATTCGCGAACTCGATGACTACACGCATTTTCCTTTCAGTCGAAACAAAAAAAAAATGGTTTCAAATAAAATTATTCCTCTCCTACCGACACTAATTTTTTCGGTACCGCATTTTGCGAGTCTCGTTTGGACGATATAATAGAATTAAAAAAAAAAAAAAAATACGAAAGAGCTTTTTTTTTTAATGTGCAGCTTCATGGCTCGAACTCGTCTTCGTTCGATTGTCGTTACGCTGAACAATTGACGCCGATGATTCATATCGCCGAGTACTACCTGCCGTCGCTTATAGCGTTCCATTACCTTATTTCATGACCCCAAGATAACCTTGAGATACGTGTTTAATAATAATAATAAATGACTGTCAAGAGTATTAGTTCGCATACGCTTTTGGAACGGCTCAGCGTGATAATAATGCATACACGAAGCACATACGTACTTATAACCAAAACTAACACTCATCGCTGAAATAATAAGTCATTCATGTTCGCGCTTCTATACACATTTCAAAACGATTGTGTACTTCGATAAATATATATGCAACGACACGAACGAATTTCATTGAATTTCCTTTCACGATGCTTGTTCCCTTATCTACCTGTTGCGATCATACGAGATAAAACGTGGCGATTGTTTCGTGCGTTTCAAAAATCCATTTCCACGCAATGTATCGCCACATTTTTCTCCGCTATCCTCACCCTCGTCCGCATCGCCCTTCTGATAATCACGCTTGAGAGCTTTTTTCTTTTTTTTTTAATTTATTTCTACGCTTCGCAACCCGCGCGTAATCGGTGAAATAAAAATCTCATATTTTTTCTCTGACGTTGCGCAACGATGGAATGAATTACAATCATATTTTTCAACGATAATACGCAAGGTAAATGTTACGAATAGATGACGAAAAAAAAAAAAGAAAAAAAAAATGTTAGCGACCGCGACGAGACTTGAAACTTCCATCAGGAAAAATTGGATTCTTCCACGAATGAGTGGATCGTAAAAGTTACGTAAAAACGTTTTTAGTATGAAATGATTTGTTCCACGTAAATTCGCTGACAAGATGAGATGTACTTACCTCGGAGCGGAGTACTGCAGGGAGTACGAGGATTTGACGAAAAAATAATAACACATTTTTTTACCCTAAAATGACTTTATTAACTCTTAACTTTACACATGTTGAATATATACTTGTCAGACCTATTCGTGTATGTATATCGTCGTTTCGACATGTTGAATTTTTTTTTTATCTTTTTTTTTTCTTGCGTTTTCCGTTTCCATATTTATTTACCGACGATATTACATCGTTATTTCTGTTTTTTTTACGCTTGCAAAATGTTCGCTCTCGTCTTGCCCGTTCGTCGTCGTCAAAACTCGCTCTCTTCTCCGCGGCCTCAAACCATTTACATCTTTTTATTGTTTTTTTTTTTTTTTTTTTTTTATCGTCGTTTCCTTCACAAGAAATTCTCGTAGTTCAAGCAGGAATCACTCACCGTGGATATTCGACGAAAGACGATGAAAAATTAAAGTTAAGACGAAAACAAAAACAAAAAAACCACATAACGAAAGAAGTTAAGGGACACATATTCGAGTTCGAGAGATCGAACGGGCCAAGTCGATTATTATCTCGTTAGAAGCGTTGTTATACGACAGACAAAAATAATCTCGGAAATTCCCGGCAAATTCGACGTTCTCAACATACATTTTCTCGGATTAACGCGCGGCGCATTGTACAATCAGCGAGCCACGATATTGTTTTTTTTTTTTTTTCTTTTTTATTATCCATGGAACTTTTTTTTGTTTCTTTATTTATATAAAACGCCTCGAGTTCGAGACGCTTGTCTTAATAATTATACTTTTTTTTTTAATCTCTCCCCTCTTCGTTCTCTTTCTCATTCTCTCATTCGGGAAAGCGGCCTGACCTGCGAGTCTCAAACGATGCAAAGCTCGATTCGCTTCCTTTATCTATCAATCTATCAATCGCCCCAATCTCTTCCTACAACAATTACAAAATACTCTTATCCAAGTGGTCGGAAAGTTGTGACACGAATTTTTAACTTCCTTTCGCTCTCGCGTCCATCTCTTCGAGTCGGTTATTCTCTCAGCTGCTTATTTGGGCTGTTAACTTGTTTTCTTCTATAAATCCTTTCATTTTGCCTCTTCTACGAAAAATGCCGTTCGCTTCTATAATTAATACCGCGCAGACACGAGACAGGTGTGTATCGTCTGATAATTGAATAAAAAAAAAAGAAAAAAACAAACAAATGGAAAAGAAATTGAAACGCAAAACGAACGACACGTCAAGTTTGACTGACACGCGCGGGGGGCACTGCAATGATATGAGGAGAAGCATATTATGATATGACGTGTGTTGTGTAGATTTCGCCTGGTTTATCGCAGAATCGTTTCGTTACGACTTCAGTTTGCGTTTCACACCCATCGCGTGCGCCTCAGCGACAGATCCATTTCGCTCGCCGAAATAGAATATATATATATTATATGTATATATATATTATTCGGTATATTGTCTAGCGATCGATCCTTCGTCACTCTCTTTTATGCCCCAATCGCTCGGTTGATAACTTACGTAATATTTGTGTGTTCATAGCGCGCAAAGCTCTTCGGCAATATGTGTATCTCGCGTTTAGGTAATCCCATCCAATGAACGTTACGGATTGCCTAACCGTATATTTGACGCCGCGGTAACCGCACGCGAGGGTGTCGTTACAGCTGTACATTACAACCCGCGAGTGAAAAAGGCAAAATTGTCAATTGACTTGTCGATTACGAATTTCGAGATCGTTAAACGTATCCCTTCGCATGTCTGGTTAAACCACATATACATGACGATAAATGATATGAATCAAGTCAGATGCGGGGGGGTTGTACTTTACAAAATTAAAAACTCTTCGGAGCACCGAAATATCGTAAAAATCGAAGTTTATCTTATTTTAATTAAAATAAAAATGTGCTGCGATTAGATCCGATCTGTTTTCGTAAACATTTTTTTTTCGCTGTCGCATTGATTATTATATTTTTTGTTGAGTTGATGTTTTTTTTTTTTTTTTTTTTTTTTATGAAAAATTGGCAATTTTAAAATTAATATCTTCGAACTCCGAATAGTCAATTTTCGTAAAGTATGAATGAGATTTATTCAGCGATAAACAAGGCTCGATGATGGTGATGATGATGATGATTTAATGATGATTAACGATGATGAGGATTCGATCGTTGATATTAGGGTTTTACACTTAAATTCTACGTGTTTATAGATAGACGTGAATCGAAAGATAATACGTAAGTTCGCAATGTATATTATAATTATCGTTTAAAATCATAGTATCCACTTTAAGACTCGAGAGACATTCGAGATATTTTTCTTCTTTTTCTTCGACATTCAATCGGTACAATAATTATCACATTCGCACAATTTTTTACTTGACGCAACGAGGTGTCGACGAATTAAGCAGACACACGCACTGCAATGTCATACAGAAAAACGTTCTCTCCCACTCTCTCTCTCTCTTTCTCTCTCTCTTTCGTTAAAAAATATCGTTTACGAAGAAAAACTTTTTTCGAGTTATTTACGCGCGTGTGTATAAATCCATTCCGCGGTCCGAACTCTTCGCGCGAACAAGACGCGGTTTCGTTAATTATTAATATTATTATCATTTATTATCATTCAATAACACAGCGGCTAAAAAGTATTTAAAAAATCGTTTACAAGATTAAAGCGTTCGCCCGATGGCGAAGAGGGCGGACAGCGGCGCGGGCTCTTCCTCGTCGCTCATCTAACGGACCCGGTGCGGTTTTTATTTTTTCATTTTCATTCTGATTTCTGTGTTGTTCGCGTTTTTTTTATTAATCGTATCAGACCGCTGTTTCCTGTTTAACATTAATTATTTTTTGGCTTGGTAACTATGTAAAGTTCTTCATTTTTCTTTTTCTTCTAAATTAAATAGTTCATCGTGTAAGAAAAAACTTGTTAATCGTCGTACGCCTTGGGACACTGTTCATAAGCTCGTGGATACGGCACTGATCGACCGTTTAAAAAAAAACATTATTTGCATTCGCGTTTAATTAATGTCTATTTGGGTTTTTCGTTTGTTTATCGTATCTTACGACTTTTAGTCACTTTCGCGCGGAGCGATATAGAAAAAGGAGGTTTAGAGTACAAAAACATCGATGAAATTCGCGTACGGGATTTTGTGCGTTCAACGAAGAACTTAGAGTCGACGACTTTGTCATCGTGTTGATCGAAAAAAAAAAAAAAAAAAAAAACACATTGTAAGTAAATGCCTGTGTGTGTGTTGTTTGTGGTTTTGTGTATTTATGGTCTGGTAGTATTTTAATAGCAATTGCTATAAATACTTCACAGACCGAACATATCGAACGTGCGAATATTTAATATATGGTATTATCATATATTAACGTTATTTATTCCTTCGTTACGTTCAGCACGGCCTGACCGCGCCGATGGAAGCATTTTTCGATTGACGCCCATCAGCATCTTCACTGATTCACACCTCGTTTTACCAACACACGGAGAGAATTTTGTACGAAAAAAAAAAAAAAAAAACGAAAATAAACCAATAGCAACTGAATTTGAAAAAATTTCGATATGTACATTCGAAAAACTATTGCATTGAAATTTTTTTTTTTTTTTACTATTTACATAGTAATTTTTCTTAACACAGCAGCTTTGAAAGAATTTTCAAATGTTGTTATTAAAAAAATATTTAAAAAATGATATCATTGGATTAAAAATCTGCACGGCATTTAAACTTTTTTTCCTACAAAATTCTCCATTTTTTTAACGCAACGAAACTTTTTAAGTATCGCTTCGCCTTGTTTTTTTTTTTCTTTACATTCTTCCTTCGTTAAGTTCAAACTGTAAACCGCAGTTATCGAAAACGCCCGTTTTCGCAAAAGTATGACGAAAAAAAAAAAAAAATTGAAAGATCGATCGATTAAACCGGATATCGCGGGATATCAAATATGATACATCGAGGATTTCCGGTTTCGCTGGTTTAACATAACAATATGTTCCGGACGCATTCGACAGCTGCGTAACTCTTCGCTCATCAAATTCTTTTTATTCTTATTTTTTTTCCTCTGGCAGTGTCTTACGCGATAGGTACTTCGTACTTTTTTTTTATTTAATGTAATAATTGAAAAGCATTGTATAATATTCATCAATCCTCGTGGTGCTTGGAGACCTTTCGTTTTTTTTTCTTCACCCAAAAACGTTTACAAACGTCGCGGGGTTAAACGGTGTGCTGCATCTTCCGCTGCTGCTTTATTTAACGTGTAGATTAAACCTCTTATTGCTTAAGAGAAATGGCACTGATCGCTGCAAAACTTGGCTCGACGTACAAGGGGTTTTTTTTTTTAGAACTCGTCGAAAACTCATCAAATCCGAGCTGTCCTATCCATTATAGTTATTATTTATTATTTATTAATATGTTCTGTTTTTCATTTTTTTTTTTTTTTTTTCAATTCATTCGTTTTGCGCCGAGTCGGACTAGTGGAATCTACTCTATAGTGGAATCCGTTACGAAAGGCAACGCGTGATTTCTTTTATTTTCTTTAATAAACCTGTATTCCACATTATCCCAGAGTCGATGTTCTTTTCTTTTTTTTTTTCTCGTTTTTTTTTTTTTTTTTTCTTAATCAAAGCGGGTCAGCCGGTGAGTCGAAAGAAACAAAGGAATATTCTTTTAACAACTGCAGTTGCTTTGGTTTTGGGAAAATTTTTTTTTTTTTAGGAATTAAAAAATAAATCGTGATCACGTTGCTCTTCCAGAATCTCGCATATATATGTATAAAAAAAGGTCCTTGTTCGCCGTTATGCAATATGTAATATCGAGGTTGCGTCCTGCGGCGTATGTTTCTTTTTTCTTTTCGTTTTTGTTTTCTTTGTTAAATATTCCTTATTATCGAGCACCTCGCGAATTTAGAACTTGATTGCCACCCGCCGGCTTATGCGGTTTTTTTCGACAATTATTTTGGTTTTGCGCGTGTGTTGGTGAGTCTCCGAGCATCGCTAGCATATACTTTCGCGTTGGCGAGTGCACCGTTGTGTTGTTTTGTTAGGGGGGTACGTATGGCGGTGGCTTTCTGTACGTCGGCGTTGGTTTTGGCCGATTTTGACGATTGTTGTCGCGATTCGTCGCGAATGGCGGTGGCGGCTGATAAGGCTCTTCGGAATTTTCGTTCGACAACATTGGCACATCCGCGCCATCCTCGGCTTTCTGATACTCCGGCGGTGGTAGTGGTGGTTTCTCCTCTTTCAAAATTACCGGCGACTTGTTGCCTGTAAATTTAGGAAAAACGAAAAAAAAAAAAAAATTAATTTTCGTTGTACGACTTTCATAACTAAAAATAAAGGGTTCGATCTTTTTTTTTTACAATTCTTTTTACATCAGATATATTTTTTGTGCAAAATTCAAAGTTTCTCCGAAATATTGTTTTTTTTTGGCGAATATGTATTTTTACTCGATGAATTTAAGAAATTCGGAATTGCTTACCGGGATCAGGTTTTTCGTCGAGTTCATCCTGAAATATAACAGGAATTCCTTTGCTGCGGAAGCTCTGTCTTTCGTCATCCTGTTCGCTAACACTCATTTTACCACTTCGCCTTCTGCGATAGAATACGCAGGCGATTATACCAGCGAGAATCAGCATAGCGGCGACGATTATAGCCGGAAGTACATAAGTAATGAGAATATCGTCGTTGGAAGTTCCAACTGCTGTAGAATCGCCTGACGGTGGTGAGTAACTGTCGGGAGAATGTACGCCCGTTAATTGACCTAAACACATTCCCAAAGGCGTCAATGTTATTTGTTTAACACTTTTTTCGCCCATTATTTTCTCGATTCTGTCGGTCAACGATCTGTCGGGTTTAACGAGGACTTTGCGTATTCTCGCTATCTCATCATTGGGACAATGACCCGTCGGCAATGTTGTATTTCTCCACGTAACTATCGTACTGCCCTCCGTAACACTATCGAGAGATATCGCGGACGTGTCTTTGTCTTCGAAGAGATCGCGCAATTTTTCGATGAATTGTTTCTTCTGCAACGCACCGAAATTCTCGTACGGATAGTCAAGCGTCATGGAGAACTCGACACTGTGCCTCATATCGGGCGCTGACTCGACGATTACTACCATTCCGTCGGTACTGGTGGCTCCTGCAACACATTCCAATCGTCAATTGCCGAGGGCCGAGAAATTAAAGTGAAAAATGAAACAATGAGTCAATCGACGTGGGAAGAAGACGCGTCGACACGACAGAAAATATGTCGTTGAATTAGAAGAACAGAGAGAAATAAAAGGATATAAGAAAAAATATGAATTTTGAATCTAAAAATAAAATAAAACAAAATCGCAAATTGAAAGAATTACATAGATTATAAATTAGCAATTTTTCTCAATCGTACCATCTTTATCCGTGACGATCAATTGATATTCTTCGCGTCCAACGTCGCCATGCAAAGGTACTCCGTAAAATTCGTGATTCTTGACGTCGAACTGCAGCCAATTGTGCGCAGGTATCGGCGTTCTGTCTTTCGTGAGGAGAGTCATTCGCAGGTTGTCGGCTATGCCGTCCTCGTGATCGAAGAATGTATCCTTCAAACGAAAGTTTCATGTTAACAGATTCTTAAATCGATAAAATAACGGATTATAAGTTTATTAAGAATGTTTCTTACGTGTGGAACTTTGAAGACGAACAATTGTCCAACGGTGGCGTTAATCTGATCCACCGGATTTCTAAGCATTGGCCTTCTGTTCAATTTGGGCTCTTGGGTTGGTCCCGTTTCGACTCCACCTAAAATCTGCGTTTTCTCGCATTTATCGAGTCCTTGATAAACTACGCGTTTGACACGAATTTCCGGGGCGAGTGCATTCGTTAATAAAACACTTGGCTCTCCTTCTTTATTAGCGATTAAGACCTGAATAATAGCAACAAAGAAAACACTCGAGTTACGATAATTTCGATAATTTTTAAAAGATTTTTTTTTTTTTTTCAATTTATTATCGTTACATACGTGTAACAATTTGTTGATTTCGTCTTTGGGACATTCGTTGCTGCGTGGAATACTGTCGTTCGTCCACGTGAAGATTGCCTGGTCGGCGCTGGTCATTTCTATCGAACGCACAGTTATTTGACTGGGATCACTGTCTCCGTACAGTTTTGCGAGACTACGAACAACCTGTGGTGAAAAAAAATATTCATTTTAAAAAGTATTATTAAAAGGTTATCTTAGATTAGGAAGAAAATTTAGCTACAAGTGTAACCGATTTTTTTATACAACGCACTATAATTTTGCAGTAATTTATTAATTCGATATATTTTTTTGTTTTGATGTTCTTTAACACACATAATTAGCGATGCGTAACCCCTGAATTTCATTTCATATTTCTATATATCGTACCTTAAGTTCCCAGTCGACATTTGTAGGGAATGCCGTACGTTTATCGATCTTAAGATAAATGCTGAATTCATGATTCACGGAACGGATGTATTTGTGCTGTTGGACGTAGATATCGAGTCTCTCGGTGACGTTGAGACCTTCGCTGTCCGAGGCAACGAGGTCGTGATCCCATTTGGACACGTGGTCCTCCAGAGGTCTGTTGCGGTTAAAAAAAGACACATTACGGAATACGTAAATAATCGTACATTACGATACAAGTGTAAAAAAGTTTTTCGCACGGGTATCGTACAAAATTTCACTTCACAAAGTGTGAAAATAAACATTTTACAGAACCCAACGGTCTTTTACATCAGTTAGAGATTTCAGATTAGTGAAAAGAGTTGCCGAATGATAGTAAATTAACGCTTATATGTCGGGAACTTTATGTCGTAAGTAAAGAGCTTTTTTTGCAACAAGAACGATGTTTGGAATAAATTTGATTTTTTTTCAAAAAATTAATTAATATTTGAATATTTCGACGTTCGAAGTCCGGTTAAATTCGGCACGTGAAGTTTCAAGTATTAATTTCGCTTCAAAGCCGATTTCAAGAACTTTCCTGAGCTGAATTCTCCAACTGTATTGTCCAGCGATCGGCTCTTATCGAGGAAACTTACAGTCCATATATCTCTTGAGTCTCGCTATTGAGCTGCAACCAGTGAGTACTTTTAACCGGAACTCCCTGAAGATACAGTCCCAACTTTAACTTCCTCGTGTCCCCGTCTTCGACGTCACTGAACGTATCAGCGGGGATGATGTAACTCAGAGGTTTCCCGGCGGTCTTCGAAATCTTCCTCAGCCTTTTGTCTTGTCGCGGAGGGAAGTTCCGAACTCCGTACTCGATTTTCTCCGTAGTTGTCGTCGGCGGTATCGTTCTGGGAACTTCGGTCGTCGTGGTTGTGGTTGTGGTAGTCGGCGTTGTCGTTGACGGCAACTGAGTCGTGGTGCTCGTTAAGATCGGCGTAGTTTCTGGCGCAGAGGTTGTCGTCGTTGTAATGACTGTAGGCATTTCCGTCGTCGTTGTCGTTGTTGTTGTGGTAACAACCGTTGTCGGTACAGTTGTTGTACTCGGACTCTGAGTCGTCGTAGGCAATTCCGTTATTTCCGTTGGCTGTATCATCGCAAAGACATAACGTTAATAACAAGAAGGACAATAAATAGATAAACAAAAAAAATTTACACGGAGAGAACTACTCGGAGAAAAATTACTTGATGGACCCGAAACGATACGCAAAGTTTACAACGAATTCCTCTTCGATTCGTTTCGGATGCAGCAATCAAAATTTTACAGAATCAAATCTGAAACTAATGGATGTTTAAGCTAAAAAAAATTATTGAGTCAATATTTCTTAAAATAATAACGTTTTAGTGTCGTCGTCTGATAAATCGGTGCATTAAGCTTAAACTTCGGTATTTCCAAGATTCGGGATAAAACAGTTACACAAAAATAAGCTTATAAAAAGAAAAACATAAAAATTCAGTCTATCAATATGTAGCAATTTTTCACCAAAGCAATTCTCTCCGCATAGCCAAAAGAAAAATCCTTCCCATTGACATCTAAACAATTAAGCGCCGATAACGTAAAAACTAATTGAAAAAAATTGCTCATTGCATCTTGAAAGCTTTTGTTCGTTAAGCTTGCATTATTATATACAGCAGCGATCGAGCAACGATAACGCCGATAACAGATAAATGTGTGAAAAATCGATTGAAAAAAAATCTACGTGAGTGTGAAATAAGCGTAAAGCACGTTTTGAAGCCATTACCTCTTCCTCTGTAACGTTAACATAGACAGCGGACGTGGACTTTGAATCCGTTCTTTCCGAGGACGTTGGAATCGTCATACCTAAAGTAGTAACGGTGGTACTAGTGGTTTGAGGAGTGGATGTGAAGGGCGGAGGTGGTACGGGGGGTGTAGTGATATTTTCTGTTGGGAAACTCGTCGACGAGACGGTATCGGTTTCTGTATCGATTAGATTCGTCCTCTCGGCCAGTTCCTCGGTCGTATCCGATTTCGTGGTTTCCGTTGTCGAGGAAATGGTAACGGGGCCATAGGTCGTTGCCGTCGATGTTGGACTCGTCAATGGCATCGATACAGTAGTCGTACCAACGCTCATCGTAATTGGTACTTGACTCGTAGTCGTACTAATCGACTGAGTTATAATCGACGATATTGGTGTTTCGTATGTCGTTGGTGTTGGTGTTGTCGTTGTTGAAGATGCGCTCGTCGTACTAGACGTGGATGCTTGCGAGGTTGTTGTCTGCGAAATTTTGTTAGTAGATGCGAGATGTACGGCACGGAAAACATTGTTAGTTACGTCTGTTTTTTTGTTTTTGTTTTTTTTTTTTTACTTGGGATTATAGAAAAGGTTTTCCGAACGTCGATTTGGCAGTTTACAAAATTCGGCAATTAACGCTCGCTATTCTACGAGGCAATGAACAGATCTTGTGGAGTATTTTTTTGTCTTTTTTTTTTTTTTTTTAGCAAAGCGCAACGATCCCTTTGAAGCAGTTTTTTTTTCATCATATGAACAACAACAACGATTTTACCAATGAAGTTTCCTTTTTTTTTTTGTTTGGCAACGTAAGCTAATTACAGTAGAACGCGCGTCAGAAAGCAATTATCGATGATACGCGGAAGCGAGAGATACTCACCGGCGGCGCGACTGGGGTTGAGGACGATACGTTCAATCCGCTTCCAAGCCTTTGATTGACTATCGGGACTATATCGTGCTCGTCGATGTCCTCGATTGGCTGAATAAAAAAAAAAACTCGTTACGCTCGAACGAAGTATTTTTTTTAATTCTCTATTCCATTTAAAGCGCCAGCGTTCAAAAGTCATTGAAAAAATACGTTTTCTTTCACTTTGTTTATTTTGATAGTTTGATTGCTTACCAATGAAGAAACATCGAATTTCTTTAATATCTTCAACAGGAATAAAAAGAAAATTCTATGAAATGTATGATATATATTAGAGAAAAAGAATATCACCTTCCAGGGAATCGTTTCTTCTCCGTGATGGTGTCTGTGCGGATGTTGTTCAGTCTCTGCCTCGTTGTCTTTCGACGCGGAAACATTGGGCACGAAAGTCCTCGATGGTATCTCGGTGATCGATTCACCGTCTTCGCCGTCATCGCGCTCCGCGTCGTCGTAAGATTCGTCATAATCGTCGTAATTCTCGTCGTACTCCTCCTCGTCATTATCATCACCATTTCCGTAATCACCGGAACCGATTTCGCGTCGGTTTCTTAAAAGTGAAGTAGCGTCGGTTTTCACTCGCCACAGAAGTACCGGAAGTTCAAGCACTTCGGCGAGAGTTCCGTCACGCGCTTGTTCACGAAGTTGCTTCAGTAGGTCCGCCTGATGCCTCCATAGACGACCTTCGCAACCGACCTAAAAATAAAAAAAAAATGTTAAACTTCATCTTTATCGAGTTTACTTCGAACTTTGAAAAAAAAAAAAAATCAAAGTTTACGAATGTTTTCTGCAAAAGTTACGCTGTTGTAAATAACTTTTCATACGCCGTTGGTTCACATTTTTACCTTTAACTTTAATTTTTCTTTTGATTTGCTCACAACCGTAGATTAATGAAATTAAGTCCGCAAATTCGAGAAAATTTATGGTCACTGTGTGAAGCGAGAATATCTTCCCTCCACTCATAAATGGTTTATTCATGTTTCATTCTATTTTATAAAGAAACCGTTAAATTAAAAATTTTATCTCCTTGATACTCGCGGGAAACTTTACTCGTTTATGAAAGCACAAAAAAAAAAAAAATGATACAACATTTTACTGCCGCATCATGTTAAATCGTCTTCATCATGAAAAGTAGGTGCAACGGGATTCTCAGCTATTGTAAAGCAGCGAAGTATTTTTCTTCATTCATAAAGACTCGAGACTTTGAAATAGAAGTCAACCAGTAGATGAGAACCCATCGTCGTCGTCGTCGTCTTCGTCGTCGTCATCTCGTTACTATTATAATGACGCAAGAAGTGCGTGTTTTTCCTCGAGATCCTTTACGAGACGACTTGCTTTACCTCCTCACTGTCTCATATCTCTGCTCTCCACGCGGGTAATACTACTTTCGCGAACGCTCTTCGCGACTCTCTAAGTGTGTCAAGTAGGATCTCTCGTCGTCGAGACTTACCTGCCATTGAATTGACGTCAAATGCTTTTCTTTGCGATGCTTTACGTTTCCGGGACCGGTTAATATTACCGACGAGTCCTGTGACCCCGTTGCTTCTTTCACACTTTGCGGATGCATCGAGAATGAACTCTGAGAAAAAAAAAAATGCAATAAGTATAAATAAAGAGAATTCATTACTACTTAACCGAACAAATCAGTTCTGTTTTTATAAAAATCGTA
The DNA here is from genome assembly GCA_934046635.1 of Buathra laborator. Lineage (NCBI taxonomy): Eukaryota > Metazoa > Arthropoda > Insecta > Hymenoptera > Ichneumonidae > Buathra > Buathra laborator. The sequence goes on from OW203892.1 coordinate 20,521,104, forward strand.
GAATGTGAATCTTTTCAGTAATAATTTATTAATCGTTCTTAAAAAAAACATTATCGAATTTTTCGCGAATTATTATTTTTAAAAATTATATAACTTTGTAGTATTTTGTCGATATATACAACAGATTTTTTCTTGGACGTTTCGATGTTTGATAACATCGTTAAAAAACAATGTCGCGATTCTCATATATTTTTTTTAAGAATGAAATCCATCGGTGTCTTTTAAAGGATATTATTCAATTGTTTAATAGTTTTCATTGATCCTAAAACAAACATTTATGAAGTAATTATTCAAAGCTGATGTCTATTTAAGATCAATTAACCGTAAATGAGATCGCATATTATTAATTTCTGTACGACACGATGTTAAATTTCGTCGTGCGATTTAATATTTCACTAACCGTGTGGAGTCCCAAGAATCCAGCAAGATTTTCAATAGCCTCGACCTTCGTCGCGGGTTTCAAGTCATCGAACTTGGCGTCCACTATAATCGTGAGAAGCGTCTGTTCCTCGCCTTCGTTGCAGTGGGTCTGTAAACGTCGATGAAATCAGGAAAAAAAAAAAAACAAAACACAACAACACTTTATCGCTCATGAATCGTTCATGTAATTTGCCTTCGAGTCAAACTTTGACAAGTTATTTGATTATCCCTTCTCCCCGACTCGGTAGAAAGTAAAGGAAAAAAAAAGAAAGACAAACTTTAAAATGGTAGTCTGGGAAGTTTTCGCAGTTTCTTGAACGCGAAAGTCGGACGAGTGTGCGACGAACATAGCGATCACCCAATTGGCATCAATCAGCTCGTGAGTCGACGAGACAAATTTGTTTATGAGATTTAAATGCGACAACGTCGTTTTGTCGTGACGTACGAGATGCGAAGTCTATTTGAACCAAGAAGACGAGAGAGTTCTGTGTAAGTATATCAAATGTTTCGCAAACAGGACGACCGATTGCGTGTTGCAATATCGCGTGCGTTGCACCCTAAGTTGCCGGAAAACCCCCCACTGAACCCTTCTGCAATGTTCTCGTCAGCCAACGTGAAGCTCTCTCAATATAGCGAGCATCAATCTTATGCAAAATGCTCTCAAACCTTTCCATCCTTGTGCTTCAGCTCGTCAAATTTCTCAGGTTTGACGTGAAGGGTGAAGGAGTCTGTTGCGACGTCTCCGTGCTTTCCGTGCGCCTTTACTGTTACGTGATGCTGACCGACGTCTTTCTTCGTTGGAACACCGAGAAAGGCGGAGGCAGCATCGTCCCAGTGGATCCAACGAGGCAATGGTTTGTCGTTGCTGCTGCGAACCTATTGAAACGATTGAAAAACTATTCATTAATAATATCGTTTATCGCCGAAAGGATAATTTGAAATAAAGAAATAAGTCTGCAGAGCGGATCAATGAAATCCAACAAATACGTTTCTACATGGAATTTACGAAGTAAAAGCTTAACTAGGAACGTAGAAACATCTGCTCCAAATTATCTCAACGCATTCAGCGTTCAAAACTCAATAAAACTATCCACGGTGTAAATTAACCACTATGAAACGCGTTGCCAAAGGAAAGATTTATTCATTTCTTAATGCAGAATAATGCGTTGCAATTTTGCGGTCACAAATTTGGTACAAAGCGTATGAAACTGTGATTAATCCTTTCATGAAGAGAAAATATCGCGACTATCATCTTCAAGTGCGGTACATCTTTTAAACGGGTGAATGGAACATTGCCAAATTTGTACGCGATGCTCGGTTGGGTTGATACATTTATACGCGAATTTTACTCCATTTTCCGTCAACCTTCGCCGTAAAGTCCGCTTTCTCGCACTAGTATTGCAAAATACTATTATTATTTTTAACTGTACATAAAAATGTACATCGATAATACGATAAATTAAGTTTTTCAAATGTTTAACCCATTACTTCGAAGAAAATTTGATTAAGTTCTATGGAGCTTTCGAAACTCGAAAAGTCGTTCAATATAATTGATTTGAAATATGGACGAGCGATTTTCGTCCCAATTTTATTATATCTCAACCTAAACCTATTTCATCGAGCGCTCAACTCGAATAGCCCTGAATGGAGTGTACATAGGCAAAAGAGTCCGGCAGAGGGAAAACTTTTATCGAGAAGTATCGGAACCACGATGTGAGGATAGAGCAAAGATGGAAAGGGGTTTTGGCATCGTTTGGCACGAGTCCAATATGGCTGGTAGGCCGGAAAAAAATACTTTTGAATCTTTTACCTCGTAGTGATCCACGCTGCCGGCAAACGCCTGTTTCGGTATTCTCAATTTGAGAACGTGACCGACGGTGACCGTGGCGTCCGGAACACCCCAAAATCTTTCGACGCGATGCTTCTTCGTCTCGGTGCGTATCCTTGGCGTTTCGTGCTCTTTTCGATGTACGACGGGGGCTACGGACGATGTCTCCTCGCCGACGTCGTCGAATACGATATCATCCTCTTGAGGTGCGAGACAGAGGACGAGCGGCAGTAGGAGAGTCACCGTCAGGAGTAGGGGCTTCATCTTTGGGGATATCAGTTACGTTTTATCATACCATGCTGTCGCACCTGTAACACATAATATAGAAGTTCCATTTAGTTATTTTATTCCCTAAATCGACGTTCACGTAAAGTTCATCATATTTATTTCTCATCCGATATTTTTCGCTGTCGAAGTTGTATTTATGTATTCAAATATCCATTTTTATTTTTCTTCGCATCAATTATTAATTCTTGTAAAAAAATCGATTTTTTTAAACTAAATTTAGAGTGAAAATTTAATCAAATCAACACGAATACAGAGTCTCTTTGGGAACTCACCTCAAAAGTCAACGAACCCGTTATCAAATAAAATATTCGTTTAATTCTCGAGTGTTTACAGTCGGTACACTGTTCGCAACAATAAAAAAAAATACATACACTCGCGTTCGACAAAGTCCATTATCTCAATTAACAATCACCATTATCTCATTTATTTAATAGCGATAGTGATGCGGGAACGATCGGTTATCGCGATAACGAAAGGGAGTTTAAACGATGAGTACGACGAAACGAAGGAAGGGGTTCTAGAATATCGTCAATGGTAGTCAATGACATCCAATAAATTCTCTATTGCGTTTTTATTTGGATTCATTGAACGGACTACGATGGCGTGCGTTTCTCATCCTTTTCAACTCGTCGTCGTTCGATGTACCCTTCCATTAGTCCTCGGCAAACGCCAGACAGTCACGCCCCTGTGTATGTTTTTTTTTTACTTTTTTTTTTTATCTTCAACTCGGTTATAATGCACAACGTATGTATTTATGTACGGAGAAAAAAATGAGTTTCGCATCAGTTCATTTTTTGAAGTCGTTCGGTAGCGTGTCGGTAGATCAACCGAAGATTATTATTATAATGCAATGTGTGTAAATTGTGGTCAATTAACAGTACCAACCCACATACCAGGATCGTCAGTAGGATTTAACAACTTCGCTAGACTCGTACAGTATACCCATCGCTCTCTTGTTATTGAAGGATAATAATATTTTCTCTTTTTTTTGTCCGCTTAATATTGCATTTTTCCATCTTACGCCTACGCTAACCGCAGAACTTCCTTTCTCACGGATTTCATCCCGTGTGGGATGTTCAACTACCACGTCGTAGGTGCATTTCGCAACGCCGTATAAGTTGAATTTAATCGTAAGCTCGGTGATCCCTAAAGAATTCACTGGCTGATCGTGGGTGAGTGCGAAAACGGATTTTGCGATGACTAATGAGGACTTGAGACATGGCTTTGTATCAACCCTTTAAAGGACACTCTTCCTATTTGGCGTCGTAAAAATTATACATTTTTGTAAATTTTAATAATTCGTATTCGTACTTTTTAGAATATCGTAGAAATATTCAATTTCATCGGATATATTCGATTTTTTATCGATATTATTAATACCTATCGTTTTTTAAGACGGAATTCTATTGGGTATTGTCGGGCGCCAAGATAGCGATACGTTTTTTTTTTATTTTTTTTTACAACGGAAATAAATTGAATTTCAATGTATTAAGGATATCTGTGAAGATTATCATGTGAGTTCGCTGTTATCCAGCGTGAAATTTACACGACAGATTTCTCGCAAGAAACAGCTGAGACTGCTAAGAAAAGCGCAATATCGTAACCGACAGCACGTGTAGGTAGTAGCATGATAAGTGCTCGGTACGCTATATGCGGGCGGAGACATTGTGATGCGGTGACTCGTGCATGTGTCGGTTAACGGGCGCAGGTGCGGTTTCAACTTTATAATACTACAACGAAGGCTAAAGTCACGCACTCGTACCCGTAGTATAAACTGTAGAATGCCAGATGGACAGCAGACGCTTGGGCGCCCGTAATATATGAAAATGTGCAAATACACTTTAAGCGTCAAAGCGGAGTGTGCATTTTATTAGCGCAACTAGATCGCGATACTAGAACCTACGCGCATGGTACACTAATTATTACACTTGTGCAGCTCTTCATCATTTTTATTGACAATAAAAATTAAACCAGAAGAAAAAATAATTATCTTAAGCCCGCGAAGCAAAGTGTTTCCGCGATCTCGTTAAATTCGGGTATCTTTTAAAAACTTCGATGAAAATTTGTCAAATTTGTATATTGACTTCATCTTTCCGATTTTTTTTGTAATTAATCATTAATAAAAATGAGGATTAATCGTCAGAATTTCAATACTTTTGTATAATGTTTTCCGAACTTTGTTTCCAAATGAGATCTATAGTTCTTCACTTTGCAAGTATACAGCATATACGGCAATGATTCAAAGGGTTAATTTATACCTTGACTACTCTTCCCTTAATTATAATCAGATGAGTGTAAGATAAGGCTACGAGTAAAAAAAGTACGTGAGAAACGAGAAGCTCTTCCCGAAGCACAGCACGTTCGTACGAGTTTTGCTGGGGAACAGCTTTCGAGTTTTATTAGAGAGCCCTGATACCGGAGACGGGGTTGAGCAGAGAGGGTTTTCTCTCGTTGGTTTGTCCTTTTTGTGTGTTGGCCGGATAGACGAGCGGGTAGAGATGCCTAGTCAGAGCTAAAGAACTTACTAGAACTGGTATGGGTAGGTAAACACATGTACGTGGTATAGTAATACACGTACAGAGATCCTCGGCCGTTGGCCGAGCGGTGGTTGTTCGATGCTCGGACGAACGAACGGACGTGAAACGACCAAACGAGCCGATTGCATTATAGGTTCTCCAGTGTTTTATCGTACGTTTCCTGTCGAAGAAACTCAGCGCTAAGTCGACGAGTATATACAGCCTCACCACGAGAACAGAGTATCAATTGTCTCGAACAGAAGGGACCACTGTGTCCGCGTGAGCGGCAACTCGCGAGAACCCGCAGTACGCATTTTCATTATGAAAACTAATTCCTCCGATTTCTATTACCCTTTCTTATAGTAAGCCGCTCTATCGCGGAAATAACTTTATAGGAAATATTTTTCCATGTATACGTAATTTAAACAGGAAATAGAAAATATTTAAAAAATCTTTGAATAACGTATCGAACTGAAATTCAAAGGTATCAAGTTAAACTATCACGCGAGATAATAGATTTCATTATAAATAAAATGAAATTTAAAAAATTCCAAATAAATCGAATTCATGTACGGTACATGTACCGTTTGTGGCGATTTTTATTATTATACTCTTCGAATTATTTTTCTTTCAAAACCGCATATTGATTCTTCGAAAGTTCTCATATAAATTCGCCGAATGATCTCCTCGAAGTATTTTTTAAATTCGATTATTTTTTGTTTTATTGCTTCGAATGTGATGGCCATAATCGGACCAAAACGTGTCCAAAAACGGTACCTCTACCCTAAATGAAAATTCATGATCAATGTTCTGTAATAATTCCTTCATAAGAGAGAAAAGGCTGCACATTGGTTAAAAAAAAGACTATTCACAGATCGCGTATTCGCTACCCTTATCATACGTGCCTATAAATACTGCTCGCCTGTCTACATTTTTCCTCGAAAGCTGTTACAAACTTGAATGAGCTTCTTTGTAATAAACAGATAAGCTTTTTTTCCGCTTCCTCGAGCAAAGCTGGAGCGCGATATGAGGATACAAATTGCCAGTATGCCAGGTTAAAATACTTCCATAAGAATGCCGAGAGCGAAACGACGAGAATAAATCGCTTCTCGAAAGAGATTCGGTTTTTCGATAGGGGCAATTTTTCAGATCGCGAAAGAAGAAGGTCGTTGGCTGGCGCTCGATGCTCGAACAAGTCGGGTTAGTTACTAGACGGGGAGGGTTGAGTTATCGACGATGGTTTATTCATGGACAGCATCGATGTAACCGGATTATATACGCCGGTAGAGCATCAGCCAGTGTATACGGCGTGTCTATTTCGCGCCTCGTCGAGTCGCGCCTTTTTGCAACCGTGAGGGCCTTTTCCCTCGTAAAAGCACGAAGCTCGCTGCTGCTCGACCACCGAAAATGAAATGCGACGAGGCGCTCACGTAGTCAGTCGTCTGTTATCTTCGCGCAGCTTCAATATTCGCTTCAATATCGCAATCAATTTTGGTGTATTCAACTCGGACATATGTTTGTCCCGGAAAATGACCTTTAGCATTTCGTGGCGTTCGTGCGTGACTTCTGCACCAAGGTAATCCCTCCAGCTGTTCATTCAATTAAAAAATTAAACGAATTGAACCGAACGTATCGAACCTATCGGACCATATTTGGCTCGTTTCGGCGAGAAAAAAAATCGTTTTCTTCGTTTTTTTTTTCAACGGTCCACTCGTTTGAATAAAAAAATTCATGAGTGACAAGTGACTTTCATAAAAGCGTTGAAATTTCGAAATGTATTGTTCAGGTTTCATTCGCGCTTTGATTGATTCTCGGAAACGAATAAACGGACGCGTGAGCATTTTTGTGTCGGAAATATTGGGGTTAAAAAAAAACTGAAAAAATAAAAATAAAGGTACGGAAAACAAGCTGCAGTTCTGTATGTATTTCACTAAAAACTCCATTACAGATAAATATAGCTTGGGAAATATAAAAAAAAGATGTCGCACTGTGCAAAATCGTTAATTATTTTTTATACTTAAATAAAAATTCCTATGAAAAAAAAAATAGACAAGGGTTGAATCACTATTTAATAGATTTTTTGCTTCGGTTGCCAAGCAAGCGGGAAGTCATGTTCTAAAAAAAAGGTTTTTTCTATTTTCGATTTACCACATTTCGCTTGCCAATCGCAATAATCTCGCGAGTGATTATTAGATGGCCAACGACTGTGCCGTACATTACTGTTTCAATTCCCTCGCCGCACTGTAGTTCTTTCATCAATTTTTTTCTATGAGGGGAGCTCTATAAAGTAGATGACGAAAAAGAATGAAATTGGTATCGTATGTCGGGCGCCGGCTGATAGCGACAATGAGTCTTGCGATTTAATAATAGAGCTCCCCGAGCTTCTACCCATCTGAATGGAATATATATGTTTTCTTTTTCATTCGATATGATACCGAACGCGCTCTTCGCTCCCTTGACAGATAATAATTACCGCGACGAAAAATCCCGGATGATCGAAGTTTCTTGTACACATCGCATATCATCGCTTCTATCATTAGGCGTGAAGAGATCGTCAATCATCCGACCGAGAAATCTTTGATTATTTCTTCCCTACATTTTTTTTGGTCCATTCATCCCTCGACAAAAATCACAACTTAGTATCTCCGAAGTGCAGAAACATCGAATATGCCCTTCCGATTTTAATCACCCAGTTGTAGACGGTATAAACTCGCGGATGTATATCCATCATCGGTGTTCTTGTGTACAGAGAAAATGTTTCCTCTCGCACAACGTCGCAACCTCTCGACCCTGCATGATCGCCAGATGCCGCCGCGGTTAAGCCCGACGGGTAACCGTCGGGACCAGCATCGAAATAGAACGAAAATGTTATTTTTTCTTTCGTTCACCAAATCGGCTACATCCTGCCTTCGCCTTTCATACAAAAGCTCGAATCGTTTATAAATGTAGCCGTAAAATATACAAGAAAAAAAAATGAAATTCGACCCGATTCTTCATTTTTTTGCGTCTTCTTCTTCTTCTTCTGTATGACCAAAATAAAATCACCCCCTTTAGACGGCGAGAAAAAAAATCTTTCGCCAGTTCAATAAGATGCTTGATAAACGACGTTATTGCGCGATATTGCCGCAAAAAAAGTCCTCGTACCCATATGTAGGTGAGCTCGACGCGAGATAAAAGTGTAGTTAGAAAAGCTCGTGTAGCAAACGAGGCAGAACGGGGCCCGAGCCTTACATTAATGACGGGGTTGCACACCGGCGTCGACTGCGATGCTGATTCAACCACCTCGAACTCACTCTGGCAGACAGCTTGTGCGCCTTAGTCGAGAATTAGAGACGGAGAAAAAAACGGGGAAAAAGTATACAAAAAAAAGGAAAAAAAAAAAAATAGTTCGAGAACTCTGTATCCACACGAGCGTGGCAACGGTCGCGTGGAAGTTCGCGAACGAAAATTGGGTTAGGCGTTGGTGGTTTCCTCGAGGGAGATTCGACGGAGACTAGTAGAGGTTGTACTGGTAAACACAGCTCGTAGTATATAGTCGTATACAGCTCAGGGAAGAGCAGAGTTGTGGGTCTGGACCGCTTTGTCGAATCTCTCTACCTTCTTCCCTTTTTTTCTCATACCGCCCGTGGAAACCACTGACTGTAGAAATACGAGAAAGCATGTCTAAAAAGCACCTATCCAAAGAAGTAGAGAACGACGATGTTCTCCTTGGTATGTATAGGACGCGAAATAAACAAAATAAAATCGAATAAAAGAACGACGAGAAAATTTGATAAGAAGCTTTTTCTCGAAGATGCGAATAAATTTCGTTCTGTCGAGCGAGAAATTCACTCGAACGAATAACTAACCACTGCGAGGTAATATGAATCAAAATTTATATCCGAAGTTTTTTTTTTTTTAATAAATGCTGTCGAAGCATAAAGATAATTATTTAAATATTAAAAATCCCTGAAAATACAGGATAAGAATTATAAAAACAGAGAAGAGAATTGGGAACGAATGAGTTTTTACCATGTAGATCCATTTTTTTTGTGATGTGTATGTGTAATTTGTTAGCAGTCGAGTTATGGTTCATCAGTCATAAATCGAAGCGGTCACATCGCAATTTTTCATTTGCTTCATTTCACACCACGAATTTTCTCTTCGAGGAGAAATTTTTAACATGAATTCTGCTCGATAATAAAGGAAGTAAAAGTCAGTTTGATGAAATCGCTAATTACGGAAACGGGAATCGATTAAATCGAAGTTACTATCACTTGTAATCCATAGATCTGACCCCGCTGTTCAAAGTATCCAACGTCCTTCTAAAATATCAGATCAAGCTACCGATGCACGATAGTCAAAAAAAAAAAAACGCCGTCTCCTCTCGTGTATCGATGGTGTAGCGTTGTGCCGACCTCGCGATCGACAGGAAACGGGGCAGCGATAAACCGTGCGGCGAGCTTCAAAGCTAAAGGATTTCCCGATGCACTCACTTTTGCTCCGGTAGCATCATTGCGAATTTTTTTTGTCTTTTTTTTTTTACCATTTCCCGTTTCCTCTGTGCGCTGGCGCTCAGCTCGAGGCTTGTATCGTTCCCTTGCACTCGTTTTCCTTTTATTTATTTTTTTTTGCAAGCGTTACAAAACGAGCCGGCAGCAGCAACGGCAGTGGTTGTCTGTCCAGACGATTTCGTGGAATTTCAGGCCACACGTGGGACTCAACGACCGGATCTCCGCTCCCGAAGTTCACCGACAAAGATACCATTTTTTTTTTTCATCCAATTTTCACACGCAAACGAAAATGACTCTATCCAACCAAATTCGGCTCTTCTTCTTGGCGTACAGAAATTCGCTTGTCGTGTTGAACATTCTGACCCTTGGAATTCGAAACTTAATGGAAAAGCTATCAACCTTCCACCTGGTCGAGGTGTTTTGACTGTTTCTCGCCCGTTGGTTCGCTAACGAGTTTATATTCGAGATACTCTCGTGAAACTTGGCGGAGACTCCGGTAACTCACGGGCAGTGTTAACCAAGAGCTCTAACGGTAAAGTTGACCCGCGTTTTGTACAGTTTCCACTGCCAAATCTACGACGGAGATTGTAGTCAACCAGTCAGCTTCACCGTTTGAACTTTCCGCGTGTATATAACCAATGTACCAGTAGTTTAGTCGACGGTATTACATTAATAAAGCGATCGCGTGCTCGTTAGCCAACTTCACCATTCGCCGCTTCGCTATCGCGAGAGCTATCCAAACCAAATCATCACAATAACTACGGCTACCCTTATACCCGATGTAATGTTTAGAGCGAAATGGATATCGATCGTCTCGTGCTTCAATCGTATCATTAATTCGTTATGTGTCCGTTGTGATTAACATGAAAATAAATACACCATCAGAGCGGTAGGAGTAACCAACTAGGCGGGTGTTTGAGAAATAACGAGCGGTCGATGTGTCCTGAACTTTGATTTAACTGAACTCGGATTGGTACAAGTGCAACACTCCCCTCGTCTATTAACGAGGACTATGAGGGGAATACGAGTAACGACGAGCACCGATTCGTTTTCAACCTCAAAGAGACGTGCAACTCTATGGCCTTTGAGACAAAAACGGAAGGTGCGGGGGTTCTCGTTAAAACGTTCAAATAATAATACGCCCCTTTGAATTCGTAGCCAGAAACTACTGGGCACGTATGCTCTGTGCCAAAGTACAGAGAGATAGACGCGAGAATCTACAACGTTCACAGAACTAGGGGGGGGGGGGGGGGGGGGGGGGGAGATTAGTTCTGTACACCGATGATCGTGCGCGATGGAAGCGACGAAGGAACCGGTGGAAAAGAAAAAAAAATATATGGTCCGCAATTACCGTTGGTACGACGTACTTTATCCACAATTCAAAGTAACCACAGCAAAGTGATGCGAGAAATTTATTCCATCGAAGTTCCCGATAAAAGTTTCGCTGCGTTACAAGAAATTCAGTTTCGATTTACCGTAACTTTCAGATTCAGGTATTAATCGACATTTGATTATATATAGTTGCGAATATCGAAGATCGGTAACGGCTCGAGAGGTCAAAACGTTACGAGACTTCGTGAAAAGCATAAATAAGGTTCACGGATTTTAGTCACGCAACATTTTATTCTCAATTTCTATGACAATCGAATCGAATGAATGTTGAGTTCCATTAAATTTCCATTGAAAATGAATTAGGAATGTTCAGTGAATCGTTGGACTCCAAATGAAAAAATAAAAAAAAAAATTCTAGTCGCTGGCGGTGAGAATTATTCAATGCATAAATGGGTTCTGGTGAGAATTTTTTTTTCGCACATGGCAAATATGAATCATCAAAACTTGTTTGCCCCGTACGCAACGTGGGGGGATTGGGTACAATGTGCGTACAACTGTCGTCTCGTACCGGCTGGTACCATATTTCGCGCGTAACCGAATAGTTCGCTATAAAATTTACAGACTGTTTGTGTAACGCCACAGTCTATTCGGCTTTTGTGAATATCACGACTGCGAACGATTCGAAGCTTTTTGGTCGTGTTATCGATTACCTATTGCTGATAGAGCCGGCGAGCCCAGCCAGACGACGACGACGACGACGACCAGAATGAACAGAGTGCGTCGACTGGCAAACGAAGAAGACGAGACTTTCATCGATCATTTCGTGTCAGTTGGCGATGCTACTGGTGCTTTTACTGCAGTCTATACCAAAGATATATATATATGCAAATATACATATATATATCGCGAGATCTCTGTTTTGCTATAGAGCGAAACTTCATGGCGCTTTTGCAGCTCTGGTCGCTATGCCGGTTGTGAGAGCGCACAGATGTTCTTGCCGAAGCCGGCGAATCATCGATGGACTATATGGAACTGCTATGTCTGATGTGTGTATGTGTGTGGGATGTGTGGTGCCACAGGCTCATTGTCCTCCCTTACTATAGTTTATATTCGTCTCTACTTCTCTCTGCTTGCAAACACACCACTTATTACAATCTAAAATGATTTGTGCGTCTCACGTGGTTGGCCCATTTACTGTGACGTGTTTGTGAGCACAGAACGCGACAACGGCAGAATGCAGTGATTCATTGCGACTGGGTATGAATTAAGGCCCCGGGACAGCCCGACGAGACCTTCTGCTGCTCGCAGCTTCGTTTTCCGCGTAAGCATTTACTTTTATTAACGGTTCGAGCAACCAATCCGGGCGAAAATTTGCGAGAAAAAAAATAAAATCTGTTGCAAATATATTATCGGTGCATAAAAAAATTACTTCGAAGTATACATTCTGATTCTTATTTCATTTAATTTGGAAAGAAAATTAATTAGCTGTATTTATCAAGCAGAAATATTTGTGATTTATAAAAATGGAGTTATTATTTATTAAATAACGATAATGCAATGAAATGGTACTTTTAAAAAAATCTGGCAATTCTTATCACATCAGAGAAAAATAATTAACTGAATGTCCGTTAAGATCTGTTTAAGGATATCCTTAACAAAAGCCGTTTCTGTTTGATTTTCTTAACATATATGTGGTCTAAAGAAAAGTACACGCTTCATTTATTGGAATTTTAAAAAGATTTTTTGACCGTCTAGTTTTTTTGCAACGTGATTTCAAAGTTACGTATCTTAACATGGGAAGTATACGAACTAACCTAAAAAACGATACAATCCAGCGCTTTTCTCCGCCAATTTCTGTTCGATTGAAAAAAAAAACTAACCGCGTCTAGAGGATACTTCAAAACAGGTTGTGTCCAAATTTAAAAGATGTTCACCGTTTAGTTTTCAACTACCCCCAAGAAAACGCAGCGTCTATCTTTTTCTAGAGCGTTTTCTTTGTATCATCTTTCTTTCTTGCACATCGACTACCGCGTTCAGCGGAGCCCCTCTCTCGTGCCCCCTCCTAATTCTGGTAAGGATATCCTTAATGGTAGAATAAATGTATAGAAAGGAATATACCGTGGAGTAAAAAATGGAAAACTGTGACGAAATTAGTAATTTTCATCTGGATGTCCCGTTAAATAGAACGAGTAAAGGATCTTCTACTGAAGAGGACTTTCCGGTTTCGGTATCTTTTTTTATTCTTTCCCTGGTTCAACGAACGCCCTGAAAGTGATTGGCAAGAAAGAAGAGGATAAGTCTGACGACGATAAAGAGGGGAGTATTGCGCCTTTAATGAACTCGCAATGTCTGCCAGCTCGCCTGACTAATTAGGCACCATAATTGGTCGGAGGTTGAATTTAATCGGCTTACCCGTCTAACGCCCCACGTACGCTCTCCTTTGGCTATCGTGTATACCTACATTTGCATAATACATACATCCGAGAGGGATCAGAACAAACCTTCTCGCCTTCTCTCTCCTTTACGCGCGCTCTCCAATGTGATTAATGAAAATCTCACGATATACACACAAACTATGTAATTTGTTCGAGTGGTTTGCTGCGTGCAAACGGCTTCCTTTCGCTTTCGCAGGATCAACGCATTATTTTTTTTCCTTTACCCACGCATTTCGATAATAACATGATAAAATGTTATATCTTATAGGTTACAAGATACAGATCAGCGATTAGCGTAGAACCTTAAAAAAAAAATTAAAAAAATGTGATCCTTGTGTCTCGCAACGAGTCACTTGAAGTTAATTGCCCTAAATTAACGGCATCTGAGCGAAATTGTCCCAATGGTCGTTATACCAATTTACTTGGCTTCGAGAAAACTAGAGTAAAGTTATATATTTTGCGCAATTACTCTGGTGTACGAAGTACGTGCAGTGGTGTCGCCGTATATTACTTTTGTGTGCGTTCTTCCTTTCATCGCGCCATTCTAATATCGTACGTAAATCTTCCCTGTTCACTGACACGATTCGTTGAAAAAGCGACAATCGTGGAATTCACGGAGACAGAGAGCACTTTAAACTCTTTCGTTCGAAAATCGAGTTTTTTTTTTTCATTGGGAATGGAGTTTATTTTCGTCTCTGAGTAATTACGCCTCCAGACACTGTCGCACAGTCATCTAGTAATTAACGGCAACATATATTCCAGAAACTCGATACGAAAAATGGGATGGAATCGATCTTCAGTACTCGCTGAGGGGAAATCGGTTGATTGTTTTTTTTTAGAATGCAACAATAACGAATTCACGAGGCTTCGGCTCCCTTCAAAAAGGCGTTCTGTTTCAGAGATTAACAAAAAGAAACATTTTTTTTTTCGGTGAACCTTCGCAGTAACATAAAACTTTTTTGAAATGAAAAACGGAATATTACTGAATAGAACGTTGTAAAAAAATACGGGAATACGATACAAATTCGAGAATAGTTTATCGAGCCGTTTAAAAGATTAATATTAAAATTATACTTTTATCCAATTTCTTTATTTTTAAAAATAAAATTTTATTTATAACGGCAAAATTTCAATCCGACCCGTTTTTTTTTTTGACAATATACTGAAAAAAATGATAAATTTTTTTAGTGCTCCACATCGGAGCCGCTCGTGACTCTTTCCTTCACCGAAATATCTATTTTTATCTCTAAGTACGCGACCGCGCGGGCGTATTTTCATCTGTGACTAATGAAACCCTATCACGTTGAGATGTCTGGCAATTAATCTCGACATGTATACCAAGTAACTCGATCCGAAATATCCGACCGTTCTAATCAATCCATCTCGTGTCACGCCCGCATCACGAATCTCGGTAATCGTAATAACTTGATGTCCGGGAGAATCGAGGAAATCTCGTGTTTCCCGGATTGACGCTACTGCCGTGCAACGAACTCTCCGGACGCGACGACGACCTCTTCGCGTTAACGGGTCGTCAAGGTTCTCCTCGGTAACGCGAGATAACGCCGCGTCTTGCTACAGTGTACACGCGTATATATAAAATGTTCATGTAAGAGTCGGGGTTTGCGGAGCTAAAAGCCGAACGACGTTCTTTGATTATAAACTTCCGTCAAAGATGCCATTGTGATTCTCGAGACTCTCGGCAAATGCGTTCTCGCGAGATTCTACGACGTCGCAGAAAATTGTATCGCCTCGCTGCAATTTTTACGAAAAAAAATTTTTTTTAAATAAAATAAAAGCGTGGAAGCGGAAGGATTTCTTCATTAAACAAATGGCGAAAAAGAAGAAACGGTTGTGCGTTCCCTGAGTATAATTAAATAATTAACAGAGGAAGCGGTGCACGTTGCCTTTAAATCTTTGTTTGCTTTTCTCGACTCTCTCGACTCTGCACGTTTAATAGTTGTCTCTCTCTCTCTCTCTCTCTCTTGTCTCTTCCTAACAGAATTGGAATCTCTCTTATTCCTAGTCGTTTAACCCACGGACTTTACGGCGCCGCTTTGTTTTCCGCGAAGCTCTCTTTGCCTCCTCGTCCCTTTTACCCTGCGGAAGAAGTGCTTTTTGCAATATAGCCTCTACTCCCCGACAAAACGACAAACTGAACACGAAGTTTCTAAGAGAGCTTAAATTTTGAGTTTGTTCCGTACCCTCGACGCCGTAGGGAAACGCCCAACGGTAGAGTTTGCTTTTCTCTTCTCTATCTCGGACAGAGACCCAACATTTTTACCACTGGGAGAGACTGCAGTGCTCACCGATGCGCGGGTGCATCTCTCCGTCATCGAGAGAGCCTTGCGGTCTTTCTACAAACCGTTTCCGGTTATGAGGAAGCTTACTGTGTACGCTCTCTGTACAAGAGCCCCTCGGCAGTGGCAATGTCCCGCCGGAGAAACGTTAAAATATATTTGCTCTCCATCTTCGTTTTTTTTTTTTTTTTTATTTCTATTCTGTTGCGGGTTACGCGAAAAAGTGAGAAAAAGAATTCTATTTCCAACGATTTTCTAGCGCGGTGAAGAGAGGATGCGAGTCTCAAGAGAGATAATGGACGAAAGCATTGGAAGCTCGAGACTGTATTGAGGAAATAAAAGATTTTTTTTGTTATTTCGCAGCGAACGTGAATCGAGCGAAAGAGTTTTTCACGTACCACTGTCATAAGAACATCGATAAATCGATTACGGTGATGATTTATCGACAAACTCGGAATGCCGTAAAAATTTGATAACAAAATTGTCAACAGTTTATTTAGCTTAAAACAATAACAATAATAATAATAAATTGATTATTTGCAAAGAACATTGACAAGTGATTAATTGATATTAATTGATTTTTTATGAGGCCGGAAAAAAAATGTAAAGCGACTATAATTGATCAATTATTGAATCGACGATAGATGATGATACATAATGGTATTCAGATGTTTAAATCCTTGCGAACTGATATTTACACGATCTTTTTTTCATGCCAACAGTGTGTATTGTGGTTGGAAATAAGAGGTTTCGCGATTAACTCTCGGAGCTACGAATAGCATATAACGAGTCCATACGACCAATTAACGTAATTACTTCGAGACATAATTACTGGTCAATCGAGTTCTCGGTGCGTATAGCGCGCAGTGTCTGATATGTCTGGTCCCTCGGTATATAAACCGCGCCAAGTTGCATGAACGAATTTTATACTTCCAAGAAACTTCGGTCTTAAGCATTCGCGATTGCGGGAAGATTCAGGCGTTGTTTGCGAATCGAACTAAAGCGATTTCCCTCGCGTGCAGCCCCTCGACGACGACGAGACGCTGGGCGAGTGAACCAGAGAACCAGAGAAGACATGCCGTGCGTGTCCCTCTTTTCACTCGCTTCGCAACGCTGCCTCGCAGACGAAGAGGCAAAAAACGTAACTTCGACTAGCAGCACATATACACGCATACACACGCATACGCGCACATGTGAAAGCATCGAGAAAAGTACGAAGACCATGCGTCAGCGAGCGAGATGCTGCACTGGCGCGCATGTGTTACGCGTTACCGCCCCCGGAGGGCTTTCTCCGGACTTTAAAGGATTCGCCGCTCATGTTCGGTGGAGAAAACAAAAAGTCATTTTTGCTTTACGCCAACGGCAACGCCGCTCGCGTAGGGCAAAGATTTCATTTGAAGTAAAAATTATCACGTTTTTGCCCTTCGTGTTATCTTAATGAAAGTGAAAAAAATTCAAAATTTACGATGAATTTCTTCAAAGAATATCTGAGTGGCACATGTGGTTTTTCGGAGGTCTGATGAATTTGGTTCGAAAAAATATCTTACTTTAGAAAATCATAGCTGATTTCACACATAAAAAAAAGTATATACAAAATATATCTGATTCATGGAATATAATTTCGTCGAAAAATTGAATATATTTTAGAATATATTGTTGTAAATTTATGCTGCCAAATATATAACAATTTATATGATAAATACATATATTTTATAAAAACGCCGAATTCAATATATTTTTCGGATACATTTGATTTTCATGGGGATCTGATACAATTTAACAACTTTCATTGTCTTTCAAAGTCTCTAATTGGCTGTAAGATTTTTTTTTTGTTCATGTAAATTGTCGACAGAAATACTACTTACAGTCTGAGGTATCGATATCGATAAAAACGAGTCACAGAATATAATACTATACATTACACGGTATACACGTTTTTCCGTAGTAAAAACATAAATAAGGATTTTATTAAACTGATATATCGTAATTTTCAAAGCTCTCTCGATCCATTCGCGATAGTCAATATAAGTTCTATCTATTCATGAATAGCAGGGATCCGATTGCGAACTGGAGACTTCAGGGTAATCGCGATAGTCACGCGAAGAATATGACGCAAGTTGCCACACTGTCGTAGCGATGTTCGCGAGAGTGAAGGAAGAGTGAAGTTTAAGTATCGAGGAGAGCGTGAATTAAAGTGAGTCTGCCGCGAACGAATAGTCATTAGGTCTCGGCGTCTGCAAAGAATAAGTATACTACGGCTGCCTCTCTTCGACTACACTATACTGAGTAACCGAGCTCTCCGCGATCTTGAAATAAAAATCTATCCAACAACAAAGCGGTACTGTATTAAATTGCCGTTGGAAATAAACGCGACCCTGACTCCTTCGACAGCGTATACAATTATCGCATTTCTTTCTCTCTTCTCTTATTTTTACCTCTTTTCTTTCCACTCTGCGAGTGAAAATAACTGGGTCTCTAATTTGCGTCGGCCTAATTCTCCTTTTCCTTCGTTTCTTTTTGTTTTTTTTTTCTTTGCCTCTCGATAAGCATAAGTCTCGGTCGTTATAAAATATACAGAATTCGATGTCGAGTCCCGAGGCACGAGGCACTCGTTTCGGGCTTCTCGTTTTAGGTCGAGTAGAGTGCCGACCAGCTGACGAGAAAAAGGACGGGAAGAGGAAGGGGTGGTCAGAAGTGAAAAATAAAATAGTAGTAGTATAGAGAAACGTTGGATATAGACCTGGAGATCTGGGAGCCTTTAGGAGTAGAGCTCAGAGGCAATATCGTTTCGTCTCTTTCAGTTTTTCTTTTTGCTCTGTCCTTTCTCTCGGCCATCCCTCTCGCTTTGCTTGCAACGAATCTTCGGTCTCCTTGCCTCGATCTCTTACTTTTACCCCGGAGAGATATATCCGGGTTGGAAAAATTTCTTCCAGAAAAAGCTTAGAGATGCTGCCGCTTCACCGTCGTGGATCACATGTTCTGCGATATTCTCGAGGGAAAGAAATATCCTTCGTTCCGACGCTTTAGGTATACATGCGAGAGAGAAACCCTCCATCCCGAAGGATTATCCAGGACTATCCGAACACGAACCGTAGGCACGACGGCGCCTTTATTGCCTTCATCGGTGACTCGCCGTATTCTCCAGAAAGATATTTCTGGGAGAGTTTCTAAATGCGGCCGCGTGTTCCATGAAGAGATACACGAAAATGTTCGTGAGGACTTCATTAGCTCGGATTCAAAACTCTTACGACATATTCGTTATTTAATTATTTTCTCGATAATGACGACAAAAAAAATTAAGATTCATTTTTGAAATTTTAAAAATTATCGTTACAAAATTATCTTCAAAAATAACTATCAACAAATCTCTGAGTAAAGAAACTCGAAAAATATTTGTCGTAAGTTACGGCAAAAAATGATTTTACAAAAATCATGAAGAATCTTGAATAGTGTCATTTTTTACGCATCGTAAGATATCTATAATGGGATCCAATCCGCTTTCGCAGGTATTCAAGTTTTTCATATACAAAAAATACGTCGAAAGTTATTTCATAACTTCGGTCGGATCAATAATTAATCGTCAATTCGAATTTTTCAAAGTCAAGATCTCTGAATCCTTTCGGAAACTGTGCAAAAGTCTGCAAATCCTACTCTCGCGTATGTAAGCCTCGTAATGTAAAGTTCAACGTGTCAGTCGAGCGAACTGTTAGTCAGAACTCTGCTGGACAAGTAGAACTTGAAAGAAAGAAAAAACAAAGGATCGCGCGTAGCTCAATGCTATCAGTGATCGTGGATGTTGGAGAACCAAGAAGTAAAATGATGACGCTTCGCTTCCGGCACTCCGGCAATTGCGACGGCTTATAGTCAGTCGGGCCATAGAAAATCTCGGCTAACTTATAATACCCATCGGAGACGCTCGTTCGTTCGTCTAATTTGAATAACGAGCTTCTTGCTTACCCTCGAAGGATCTCGTCGCATTCGTCGTCGTTGCTCTCGTGTTCATGAGGATAAAACTGACCATGAGCAATCGCGACAATCCGGAATAGGTGCGGCTCTACCGAACAAAATGTCTTTTCGCTTTAATCAATTTCAAAAAACTGCAAAAAAAAAAATCCGACATTTTTTTTTAACACGATTTAGTAAGAGAACATTTTTTTTATTCACCGTCGGAGTTAATTCCAAGCGAAAAACTTTAACCCGAACTGGTACTCATCATCCACTCTCCTATAACGACGAAAATAATTGTCGCTCCTTGAGTTTCTCGGAGTTCTTTTAAATAGACCGTAACGCGGTGCCAGGCGGAGTAAGCGAGAGATTCAGAACTCGAGTGAAGGAACTCCCGTTCTATCTCATCGCGAAGAAGCTCACCAAAGCGAAATGAGTCGTCAGATAGAAACGTGTGTTGGTTGGTAGAGAGAAGCGAGTAGAACGTAGAATCGGCAAAGCCCACCCTGGCCAACTGCAATTAAAATACTTTTCGGCAGTAGTAGGCGCTCTCTCGCGGGCGCACACGCTCGACGAGCCGTGTGAACGCGTTCGGAGGCGTCCGAGTGTGTTTCAGCGCTGATGCCGATGCTCCCTCTCGCGTTATCGCGCAATGCCGTTGCCCCGGCAATAGAGTTAATCAAGAGTAATAGAGCGAGAGCACGGTCCACCTATTAATAGAGAATATATCGTATACATATGCCTCTGTCGTGTGTAATATGTGTTGTGCGTATTGGTCTCGTATTGCCATCATCGCATGCACCGCAGATAGGAACATCGGCGAGCCGCACTTTGCCCATACGTCTCCGTTGCAACATAACGCTAATCGGCTGTTTTATGCGATCTATGTATACTCTATTTCCCCTCCCGAGATGCGACTCGTTTGCGACACTTTTGCGAGATGCATCGGAGATACGCACTGTAGCTATACCGACTGCCGAGAAGCAAAAGGACGTAATGCACGTCATTTTACACATTAAATGATCGCGAGCAACGCGTCTTCTGTTATTCAACGATGAAAATGTCTTTATCTAGTGGATCGGTATTTCGAGTTATCGCCGGTAAAGTATCTCGCGTCTAGAGTCAGCGATAAACAGAACATCGTATTGGTATTGCGGCGATGCAACGGAGAGATCTGACTTACAGTGTAATAATAAACTTAAGCTATAGCGCAGCATCGCGTTACGTTCCCATTCGGATATCGTGACTGTTGCTACGACAATGAGTCAGATGCATCTATCCAACGAGAAGCTGCGGTGGGGTTTACGATATGTGTGTATACATTGGAGCGGCAATCAGTGCGGAGGTTTTTGTGAGACACAAAGTTGAATATATATATTGGAGCAGAGATTGGCATTTTTTTCAGGGAGGTCTCGCGTCAGTTTCAATTATAAACATTTTGGAGCAATGGACATGTGTATACGTTTGAGAGAAAATAATAATTGAATGATTTGTCGGGAGAAAAATAAACAGTTGATAAATTCGTATAGTTTATTACGCGGATGGAATTTTTTTTTTTTCAAGTCTGTTAGAACGTTTTTAAACGATGGTTCGCGTGTCACTTTTAATTTTGAATATTTCGTAGCCGATCGCCATATTTTGTTAACGATAAGATCCTTCCGACGTTTATTTCTTTAATACAAAACATTTTATCAAGTTTCGTCGAGCAATTTGACGGTTTTATTGATCACCTATCGCTCAGATAAACTGACGATAAATTTAACATAAATCTCTCGTGCGTTGAATTGAAAAAGAAATCACAAAGGGAATATCTAACTTATATTGCAGTGCGTATAGCATACTTTGCACTGATAAAGCACGGTGAGAGGTGTTCTACGCAGAATACAAAATCTCCTGAGTAAAAGGTTGAGTCATTCTTTGTTCAAGCAGATAAAAGCGTATAAGAGAATATACACACCGTGAAGAGACGATTTCTTAGATACTCCAGTTGTAAAATAGCGTACTCTTCTCTCGAGCGGCTGCTCGTCGAGTTGTGAGTTTTTCGGTATATAGTACCCCGACGATGAGAGAAGAAGGAAGAGAAAAGGAGTACAAGAACGACGACGACGACGACGACGACGACGACGACTTTCAGTACCCCGGTAGATTCTTATCCACGCTAAGCCAAGGAACGCCCGAGCTGTGCGCCAGCAGACTTCTCGAATACCTTTCTTCCTCGATTCTTCTCGTGACTCACCTCCAACTGAAGCTCGTTCTCTCTTTCGCGAGAACGGGATATAACCCAACCGCGTGCGCTCACGCTACAAAAATATCTACCTTACTCTTCGCTCACACGTTCATCCCATCCATACATATATGCAGACGTTGTAGTTCGATGTATATGCAACGAGATGCGTTCGATGCATCGCAAGGGAAATCCCTAAGACCTCTTTGTCCCGAGGCAAACTGTGAAATCGAATTTACCCGAGTATTTCCTTCCCGTGAAACTTTCCGCGAGTTGCGAGCCAATTCTGCAAAGCATTTTTCAGTCATATTCGAAAATCCCAAATGAATTTATTCGTAGGGAAAAAGTTGCTCCGAACTATTTATAAAAGTGAAACATTCATCATTTTTTTTCATAGACATGGGTCTTGAAGGAAATTTACTTACGCAAAATCGTAAATTGATTGTTTCGGTCATAAATAAAAAAATATATTAAAAATCCATAAAATTCGAGGTTTTTATAATTAATATACATATTAATAAAAAAAATTGTGGGTATCATTCGGTTTCGCATTATGATAATTTAACTCTGCTTATTTTAACGCGACAATGAGTAACTCACTAAATGAGAAGAATCCGCGAAGATTAAAGACTCGAAATTTTCTTAACTTGAATTTTTTTTTTTTTTTGTTTTTTCAGATGTAGATAACATTTTCGTGGTGTCCAAACGAAGGATGAATTCGTGTAACGACTCGTTATTTGCGCAGGTAGCAACTATCCGGTGAGTGTAATAAAATTCTACTCGAAAAACGAACGATAACTATTATGTATTTCAATAATGAGTCTTAAAATTCCGGCATACGGCGTTGTGTAAATATTCATAAAGAAAAAAAAATGGAGTGAATGAACGAAACGTTAAACGCAGCGTTACGTTATGCCTCGATAATCACGCACTTATTTCTTTTATCTCCTCGAGCGGAGAGAGCACATTGCCGAGATAAGATAGGCGCTATATGTAGAGAAGCGTGGAAAGGTGAACGAAGAAGAACTCTCGCTATCCGCTTAGATTCTCTTCTTGGCTTTTTGTATTGGGTGCTGCGAGAGACGCTGAATTTATATTCGCTCGAGTCTCTGTAACTGGGTATAGATAGCCGTCGTATATATGGATGGGAGATACAGAGAGAATAAGAAATACTGTACAAGAGACAAGAAGAGAAACCTTCGTACGTATAGAAACTTAATTTTCTTTTGGATTGACATTGACTAATACAGCGAAAAAATGTTGTCTCTTGTCACGCGAATCGTTCGTGGAAAATATTTCAACGACGTCGCTCGATGAAACTGACGAATTTACGGTGAAATATCTCCGAAAGCTTTTTGACAAAAATGTCGGTTAAACGGTCGATTTCACTGCGTGACGCTTTGTTGTACAGCAAATAGAGAAGAGACTGGCGAAACCTCGACGTGATTCAATTTCGCAGCGAATTCGCGTATTCGTAAAAATGCTCTTTTCGATATTTTCCTTCGGCATCGCTTTCTCGCAAGCTTTTCATCGGCAAAAGCTACGGTTGCTTTGGCAGAGATAGCAGACAGAGTATAGAAAATATAAAATATACATATGCGAACTTTGTGAAACTGAATATCGTCTATCGAGTATGCGGAGTCCGGGAGCCCGGCGGTCTGCGCTGTCCAGAGGAGAAGACGGGGGAGTACGGGAGAGAGAAGTATCGAGTTTCCCGGTCTCGGATCTAACACCGCGTGATCTCTTCACCGTTAGCTTCGTAGCGTTGGCTTCTCTTGTCGGAAAAGTACGAATAAGCTAAATGCAGCAGAGAAATCCTCGACGAGGGATATTCGAAGCTGTTTCGTGTTTTTTTTTTCTCAAAAAATCTTTCTTTTCTATTGAAAACTCGAACTCATTTTTTTTCTCGAAGTTTAATATCGAAAATATCTTTCATGCGAAACGGAATATAATGAAAAATAAAATATAACTACCGAAAGTATTATAATGCTTCGATTTTTAATCCTAATAATGACTTTTCATTAAATCTCATTTTCGTTAAACTTTACGAAATCCAAGCGGATAACTATTTCTCAGTCTCATCATTTCATTAGTTTGATTAAATCATTCTCGCGGGTTTCCATTAAATCTTTCGTAAAAAAAAAAAAAAAAAAAAACTTCGTATGTTTCCGAAACTGCCGCCGCAGCTGCATATAACGGGCGTACCTGGGTAGTTTTTTTGACCAATATAAACTTTGCTAATTATCGGAAAACTACGTCCGCCACCTCGGTTACGAATCCTTCTTCGTTTTATCATCGTTCTATATCTTCGTCGTTATTATACCATCGAAAAAGTAAAGTCTCGTTGAAGGAGGTCATACTTATACGAGGCTCTCGTGTACGAAATTGTCGACGCGGTAGTTTTTTTTTTTTTTTCTTTTTCCCTCGTCCGGCGTACGAGTTGTGGAATAACGGCCCGGGGAGCTGAGCTCTCTTCGTCGTTACCAAGTTTATGTCTTTCGTTCCCTGATGTGCGGGACTCTCCGCCGTCGAGAATTCACGTCCTCGCGTGTGTATACATATGAGAGCGTATATTACGCACACTGCGAAAAAGGACTGTTTCGCAGTCGTCAGGGTTCTCCTCTTGCCACAGGGAATGAGCACCGCGATGTTAGGTTAGACAGCGACGCTGGTTATGACGACGAACGTCGAAGTCCACAGAGCGTAGGGATCGAGTTACGCGAAGCCGTCGACCCAACACATACTTTTAAAGAGCCGCGGTAAACGACAGACACGAAAAAAAATAAAATAAAAAAATAAAGAATTACAAGGAACTACGAGAATCTACGGGAACACAAAGAAAATGCGAGGATAACTCCGTCGCGTTTGCCGAAGCATAGCGGGGACACATGTAGACTCTTGGGGTACATCACGAAGCTCTCATAATAATGTTGATAGTGCCGTATAAAATGAAATATGACTCGATGTATTCTTCTTCTGCTTCTCGTTCTTCGCGGGGGGTTATAAAATTCTTTAACGAAAAATGACGCAGCGCTAAAAGAAACTTCGCATTCTCTGTGTCCCCCTCTTCGCTGAACAACCCCCTATATCCTTACTCTTCCTTGCCACGCTTCGACCTACTTTTGTAACAAATTCAATCTTCGGTAATAACACGTCGAGCTCCCTATGGAGTACGAAGTTGCGTTGCACACTATACGCCGCACACTCAAGAGGATACGGCACGGTCATTGTTTTCTTAGAAAAAAATTTAAATTCTTAGTCGTTGACATACTTTTATCTGTTTTATTTTCGTTACTATATTACGAAGATTTCGTAATACTGTACGACTTTTGCAACTCAAACATACCAATGCACTCGAGAGGCCATACAAATTTCGTCATTATTTATCGAACCTTTTAAAAAACTCTTCACGAAAAAGGCGATTTTTTACTCGACTAATTTTCATTTTATTTAAAATTGTAATATTTATTTCGTCTATCCTGCAATGGATTTCTCTTTTGATATAAATCGAGAAGTGGTATTCGAGGACTTGAAAAAAAAAATGCCGACCCCTTTAGCCGATTTAATTTTTTAGCTCAAACATGTAACGTTGCAAGGTCGAGTGCACTCCATGGTTAGTTTCGATATCCTTCAAGGTAGTAACAGCGATATAATGTTGTGCACGAAACCATTAACTTGTAGAGTGGCCAATAACATATCTTTAGCCAATAGCTACACCGGCTGGTGACGTCGTATCGTAACGCGCGATAGTCGTACCGTGTTGGCTCCGTGTCGACGATGTAATGACGCCGGGCACGAGCTAAACTGATAATAATGCCTGAGGTCAGGGAGGAGAGCTCGAGCCATACCCTGCCGCTCGCTCTCGACCCGTTCATCGTGTTAATGCATCGGTTTAGAGGCGAAGCTTTTTCCGCACTCTCTCGACTACAATCTATAGCCTCGGATAGCCCACGACGAGGTGGCGAACCCTATGAGCATCGATGCCTCGTCCGTTGTCCTCGTAGTTTCACCAAGCAAGAGGACAGTAACGTTTTAACGTCGTTCATTAATACCCCTCTCGACGCGCGATCGTGATAATGAAATAATTCGCCTGTCCGCGTTAGCGCTAGCGGCTCGCACTCGCTCCGTTGCACCTCTTGTGCAACCGGAATTCGATTATTGAATAACCCCCCCTTTGGAGACCTCATTCCAATTTCTCGTCGCTTGTTATATTATTACGGCATATATAAATCCGGCCGAAGGAATCCCAGCGGTTCGAAGAAGCCGAGAGAAAGAAAAGAGACCGCGAAGCGATGATTCACGCGACCGAAACTTCGGGGAAAGTGCCGTTCGACACCGCGGCATTTGCTCGACGGGAGAAAGGCCAACAGAGCACAAAAAACAAAGATTGTTCGAATCTCCGCGAACGCGTTCTCTCGCCCGGCTCTCGAAGCGAAAGAAAAAGATCGAATCGATAACGTCGACCTCGGTGGAATATATAACTGTAAATTCGTTACTTGCCCGGCAACCGAAATGAGAAACGATCCATCGAATCTATGGAAATAGACCAATCTATGAAATGTACCCGTTTGACCCTTTTGTATGGCATATCCATCGTCAAATGTGCGATAACGAATTTCACTGTTCGGAATTCGATGAAAATGTTGATTAATCATTTCCGCTCGTGGGTCAATGAGTAGTGACTGATAAAATATCGCGACGCTGCTTTTATCTTTCTCGTCGTTTGCAAAATTAAATCTGTGAGACAATGTTTATAAGTGAGTTTTGACATCGTGAACGATGGAAAAGAGCAAACACTGTACTAATCTGTTCATTGATATTTGTTTCGTTTATAAAAATAAAAAATCTGAGAATCGCTATTAATACAGAGGCTTAAAGCGATTTTAACATTTTTAAAATTTTAAATCTCATAAAATTCATCCGTCTGTTTTTTTTTTTTTTTTCGTGAGAACAAAGCCACCTATGGGATGAAGCAAAGTACTGGAAACGGCGCGATTCATATAACATTTAAATTTCAATGATTCATGGCATTTGGTTAATTTCCATGGAGAACGAGGATTGTTTCGAGAACATTGAAGCTTATCTGCCGCCTGACAGCTTAAAAGTATTAGAATTACTGGGGTTTTTTTACCTCGTGTAGTTACAGGGAGGAGTATGAATTTCGCGGAGTACGCATGACAAACAGATAAGAGTGTCAGCAAAAAACAAACCAATAAAACAACTTCACTGTACTTTGCCACTCGGTTCAATGATTATTCGTACTTATAAATACAGAAGCGGGAGCCGAGTTGCATAATTATCTCGGTAATGCGTGTTGCGATAAAAGAAATTGTATATGTGAAATTTCGAGATTTTTTTTAACGAGTGGGCGCCAGAGAAAGAGAAACGGCAGCAGAGAGGCGTAGAGAACGAAGAAGCGATGAGAGACCCACGCAGTGCGGCACGAGATCGTTTTACGACTCCTCGTTGACGAAGCAACGAGAAAATGCAAATTGAGCAAACAAACCGCGATGACTGTGTAGAATATAATAGTTGGGGTATCCATTCGTTCGAAAACAACGGGACGATAAAATGATTTTATTGTCGATACGCCAGCGACCTGTATACGATAGGACACGTTTGTTGAATGGAACAATCGGTGACATCATACTTACTCTATCCATATTTCTTCGAATAGTTTATCCGTCGAAATCGAAAAAAAAAAATTTTTAAGAAAAAAATAAAAATTCTTTAGATAAAAATCGTTTCGGAGCAATAGAATCAAAAGAAATACAAATCCCTTTAAAAAAAAAATAGATGAAACAATATATTTTAGTGCAAAAATATTTTTTATATTTCGACACAAACTGAATTTCTAATAAATCGAAAATTATATTTGACATTGATATCTATTTCGCTTGCTATTTTTTTGATAATTTTTTTTTTCGTACTCCGAAAAGATATTATACTGTGAAATTACTCGTATTTGATATTTTCATTTTATCGCAAAATGATTATATGTATCCGTCGGCGGTTGCCTTTCGGTTTGGCCTTTTTCCATCTTTCGCTGCCTCGACCTCCTGCATTTCGAAAGAAATTATAGAACTGGATTGTATGGTGCGAGAGAGTGTTTAGCGCCCACGGGGGCAGGCAAGCGAGGTGTCGAGCATAGAGAGACAGAGGCGGTTGGCTTGAACGTGACGTGGCGAGTTCCACGTGAATGCACCCACGTATACATGTGCAGCGATAGCTTATATACATTTCTACTCTCTATACTATGACGGTATACGAGTTTAGCATATAGCGTGCGAGTATGTGAAGTCGTCGACAGACATAGATATATACATATGTATATATCGAAGTCGAATAGAGGTCTACGTGCCTAGAAGCGCGCACACGTATATTTTGTCAGCGCAACACAATCCAATATGGAAGTAGATGTATGAACGTTGCTTCGGGCTCTAAGCTCATTCATAACTCTCGGCAACCCGTACAACACGAGGGAATACCGCTACAAACGAGACCCCCCCATTCACCGCTTCGCGCGCGCTTCTCCTTATCCAACGACGAGAGACACACTACTCGCTTTTTAATCCACGTGAATCTGCCTCGCGAATCCACGTGTCTATGCATCTGTAGTGAAGAGAATAAAAAAAAAAGCGACGAGTTCTAGACGTCGCTTTATAAACAGTGCTCAGGGCTCTAGTGTCGTCGAGATGTTTTTTTTCATAGGAATGCCTCTTGAAATCGATTATTAAAAATATGCATTTTTTTTGTATAATACGCGAATTTGAATTTTTTATCGTACTGATTTCAGATTAGAGTAATCTGTGTTCATTCGAGTTATCGACGATAAATTTACGTGATTTTTTTTATCTCGAGACTCGAAATAATTTTGGCGATTCACGAAATTTGGAGTATCTAAGACGTTCTAATGAGAAAATCTTACGAGGGTATTACAGTTTTATCGCGTTAATTTGAAAATCAGAACGGCCGCCACAAGAACGTATAGGGGAGTGGAGGAGGAAGTGATCGATACACGTGCCCGTTGTAAGATATTCCAGTATCTGCGCTCGCAAGAGGATATATTATTCTCCCTTTAGCACTCTCGGCATCCCTCAACAAGATCGTTCGTTCTCCCCTTCCCCTTCCCCTCTCGTGCATAATTCGCCTTTCCTCGAAGAACTGTTCGGCTCTCCTCGAATCTATCAGAGGAGCTCTTCTCCGTCCTTCCACTCGTGTTCGCCTTCACCACTTCGTGAACCACAAATCGAGATCTCTCGTGCATTAACCGGCAGAGAAGGTACTTACTTCTCTGGTCTCTGCGTTAAGGGAATGATCGATTATGTTCCTTCCCCCGACACGAACACGAAGAAATAATCGACGAGTTGCGGTGCTATTCCTCCCCGCGGACAATTCCATCATCATCATCATCATTATCATATTATTCGCAGACCATTAACCATATTTCTTCCATTATTATAACGGAGAGCACAAAAAAAATGTATTTCTTTTCACGAAAAAAAAAAAAAAAAAAAAAAAATGTATCACAAAGTGAGAATGATATTGGCAATAAGTGTAGTACGATGCTGACGTATATGAACCCCGTGGACACATATTGCCACCCCGTGGAGTGTTTGCTGCGTTACTCTCGCTTCGCGCTTCGCTTTCTTACGCGAGTTACGCGATTCCGTACAATAGCTCGACCGGTGTGCTGACCTCGGTGATTTATCGCATGTACTACTTCCCCGGAGCAACTGTACCGCAACAATAACTTCTCTACGGGTTTCGAACGAAAATCCAACATCCGATTCCCACCCGGAAGTGAGTTCATTGATGCTGAGAATCGCTTCAACGGAAATCGTTTCGCCATTAGAACTTCAACGACAATCTTTTTTTATTCGTTGTTAAAATTCATCTGACTTTTTTCAATAAAAATTTAAAAAAAAGTATTTTCAATTTGAAAATATCGCATTGATGTTTTTTTAAAATAATGCATACATTTTACGCGTCCGATTGATAACTAGAATCGCGCATTACCGAATTTGGATTGTAAAATTTCGAAACCATTTCGTAACTACACAAAAATATGATACCTCTATTGACCACAAAGAAAAAAATGCATAAACATAACCACAATTTATTTTTCCACTCAATACGCAGCGCACCAGTGCATAAATATTTCGCTATTCGAGAATTTCGCGTGAAGATACATTTTTTACCAAAGTGCATAAATTTAACACGAAAGGGAATATTAACACACCGTTTCAAAAAAAAAAAAAAAAAAACACTACCGCGCGCAGTTGTTCGAACAGCAGCGAAAAAATAAAAAGCATACATATGATGATATACAAGACAACGGATTGTGTGTTTTCGGCTCCCGGATGTCGAGCGTTGAACCCAAAACGCGGGTGACAACATATAAATACGTGTGTAACACGCTGTCCTACCAATCCCCGTCGTTGTGATAGGTGTGCATAACATATATACAATAGTTAAACGAGTATGTAGAGCTCGCGCTTGCGAGCGACACGGAGGGGAAGGGGGGGGGGGGGAGACAAGGGAATGGTTTCCACAGTTGACGGGAATGTAGACGACCGGTTTGTGCCGTCGGCATCCAACGCGAGTTTCGGTTGTATCGCGTCTACATTGCCGCTATGGCGTGTGCTTCCGGTCATTTACGGGATTTACCTATACATGTGGGTCTATACGGGGGCATACGACCCTCTGTGTATACTCGGCATGTATACCACACAGCATACGGCTATGTGAGGGACCCCCACGACATTATTTGACTCGATACATACCGTTAGCGTGTATCAAGGGGGTCCCTTTACCTCGTCTGTACCGCCAAACCGTGGACTACCCCCGTAGACGGCGTATACGAGGCCGTCGCTCCCGGCATCCGGGACGAACGAGGCGGGGCGGTACATTTAGTCGAGACTCAGAATACCCAATCTTGTCGAACGCCCGCGACAACCTGATTAAGTCATCCCGATTTATCTACGGTAATTAGGAATTGTCAATTTCGGAGTCGAAAAAGGTTCGTCGATCGATCGAATTCGGTGCGTAATTATTTATTTTTTCAGAATATTTCCGTCAATCATTAAGGATAAAATTTTTTTTAGAAACAAACAATGTTTTTGAAAAATATTTATCATAATTCAGAACGAAACTGATGGTTATTCGGATCCTACAGAAATTTCGTTAGGATAATTTTCTTCGATCGCGAAAAAAGAGAGAACAGAATCTCGAGAGATTCGGTATAACTGATATAACGGATTGAATGCATCCGGCCAGAAAAACCGATTGAACGTCATCTGTGCAAAAGTAGCCGGACATCGAGCTGAAGGTCCTTAAGCTTTATCGAATCAGAGAGACACCGGAGACGGCAAAACGAGAAGACGAGACGTTGACAAAGAAGCAGCGAGCAGGAAGAAGAAGAATAAGAAGAACCGCCTCAGTTTGGCTGTATTGTGAAGCGTGCCGTCTGTGCTCTCCCCGTACATACAACAAGGATCTTCTCTCTTTCTACCCCTTGCTACGTTCCCGCAGCTAAATTTTGACAGCTGGCAGAGGAGCACGAAACCTCTTTCGGAAAGCAGAGCCAGCAGCAGCCGCTGCCGCCTCCGCTCTCAGCAGTACCAAACAAAGACGCCGATTTCACACCGTCCGAAAGAAAAATTGTTTTTGTATCAGCTGTCCCAACTCAGCCGGTGCTCTCGTTTACTCATACGAACGCTATACGTATTTGTGTATTTGTGAGTGTGTAAAAATCGTGCAGTCTCCTCTTCAAATTCCTTTTTGTAAAGAAGAAGAAGAAGAAGACCCCGGCGACCCTCATGCATCAAAGCATAGCTACGGTAAAAATTTGTTAGAACATCGTAACGCTGGGTATATAACATTCGTATAAAACGAATATATAACCGGTAGCTCTGTCGAGTTCTGCACTTCGAGTAAAGTTTAAATCGTATAATATGCGAAATTCAGAAAGTCAAGAAGTCTCCGTCGCGAATGATTTATAGGATAAACGAATAAAGCTTGGAAAGAGCGCCATTTAAGGCAAAATGAAAATGTTTCGCGCGGCTCCTTATTGCTGGGATAGTAACGATGAACATCATGAATACGTGTGCCGCGAACATTCATGCAAATTATAAAATACGATTGCGAGACTCGAAGGTGTATATAGTCTTAACGATGTTTGTACGTCTTTTCTCCATTCTCCGCCTTCAAAAAAAAATGATCAAATAAAATGTAAAAAAAATATTAAATCATACAAAATTGGAATATTTATATTATAATGTTTAATAAATAAAAAATTTTAAATTGCAACAAAAAGTGTCATAAATTTATGCATTTTTATGCAAATTATATTTTATTGAAACGTTTGTAAATTTATTTTACAGAATTCACGAAAAAAAATTATGCGTCTTACGAAAATTGATGAAGAATCTTTTTTTTTTTACATTATTCGATCTTTCGATTATGACATCGAAATTTTGATATCGATTGATATGCCTGAAATATATTATTGCTATAATTATTTAGATTTCATCTAAATTCAGTATCACGCGTCGAATTTTGTAACGCGTTGTATACATTACCAATAATGGTAATATATCCGACGGTACATTGCAGCTAGAGAGATGCATTATGCAGCCGTGCGCGAAATTTATGTTTCGGTCGAGCGGCGGGGGATGGGATTGAATTTACCAAGGGTTACCAGGGTAGGCAAGGTATACGACCGCGAGTTCGAGGGCTGTCTCGTTTGTTAAAGCATGTGTTCCGACCGCTCGGGTACGAATATCTCATACAGCCCGTAGCAGCCGGTCACATAGCTGACATCGTGTTGGTTCATTAACCGGTATTATAATAAACCTAATGCATACAATTCAATCATTAATGGTACACTTATCGAAATTTATGAAAATTCGATCGCAGCGTTAAATCCTCCAATCAAGTCAATCCCTTCAATGCCCTCGTAATTATTTATTCGCTAAAATGTGGACCATTATTACAAAAATTCAAGCTCCTCCATAATACGGCTTATCAACGAAAACTTCGACGTTAAAACGTTGAAATATTCAATCGTTGCGATAATCCTGTATGCGCATATACAAGGTATACTTTCGTTGATATTTCAAGAGACTCACGAAGCCACTTGCTCGGTCGCATTACTATTTTAGTGGCAAAGACACGAGGGATATTATAAACGCGGAAGCAGTCCGCTCGTTTCTCTCTCCCGTTGCTCTCTAAGATGCTTCAGCTACCGACGGAAATTGCCATAATGGCTCCTTTATCAAGAACCACGAAATTCACCTTTCCGGCACGAGTACACAATATACAATTTCGAAATGTAAATACCACCTGTGATATTATTTGGGCGTTGAGAGATACAATAGAGGAGATTTTTATTCTTCGCAGCGATATTTGTGCTCTCGATACGCTTCGATGCTGTTGGTTTTATATTATGAAGGACGAGAGTTATTTCAAGATAAAAGAAAAATCCTTGGTGTCTGTAACTCGCTCTCGAATCAAAGGTTGCCAGGCTCCGAATATCAATTATTCAGATTCTCGAATAGGGTGGTGCAACTGGAGGAAACGATATGACGGATATTCCTGGTTTCTCTATACATCGATTATCGGTCTCGATTCGTTCGGATATATATTTCGTCATACGATCGGGAGGCGTGGGCAAAAAATAATAATAAAAAAATCGATGCGGTACTATTTCGAGTATATATCACATAATACTTGTCCCACTTCGGTGAGAAACGAACAATTTTACTCCAAAAAAAGGTTCGATGTGTTTTCGCGTTTCGGGCGAAAAAATGTTGTCTATCTTGTCTTGCAGGATATTGTATTAACTGGCGGGGAGATAAAAATTGAAAAAAAAAAAAGAAAAACAACGGCGTAGTGTTCATTCATACAGGTAGGTGTGCGGGAGCGACGAAAGTCTGGTCGAAAATGAAGACAATGCATTTTCCACTTCAGTAGACGATAGATTCGCAATAAATATGGGAAAAGAATATCTTGTAGAGGTAAACTGAATAACGTTTTCCATTGATTTTTTTTTCTATTTCGAACAGATTTACGAAAGTCAGACTCAGACGAAGTTAAGGACATAACATTTTTTTTTTTTTTTTCATCGCGAGTGGTATATAAATTTAGATGGTAGATAATCTTAATATCTTGGAAGAGCAATCTATCAGTTCCACGAAAGAAAAATGCAATTATTATTATTATTTCGGAGCGATTTCATTATCGAAACAGAATAAAGTTTTGAAGATACCGTGTGAAGGTAAAAAAGTAAAATTGTTTGATCCGATCCGATATAATCGAGAGAAGTGTATACATTGAGATATCAGATAATTTTTTATATCTGTTAAGAGCGATACATCGTCGAGCGAACGCAATGTATTTTTCTTTCATGTCCGAGCAGATGGAAAATAAACAAATGGCAGAGTCCCGAAATAGAGTTAAAGGGATAAAAAAATAATTCTGTGTATCGCGTATATATGTATTAAAATTATTGACGAATATGATATCAGCGACGAGCGATCTACCCTTCAGAGAACAAAGCCTATTTTTTTTCGCTCCGAAGCAAATTCTCATTATAATATTCATAAAAAAAATGTACATAAAAAATTGTTTCGCTCAATCGTTAGGGTTTTATAAATTCAGCCAACATTCGAAATCTGCGAAGAAAGCATCGAAAGAAATGCAATATTTTTCATTTCGGAGCACATTTATCCGCGAATAGCAATTCATGACATTCTTACTTTTTAAAAATCTCTTATTCCATCCCGAAAGATATAATTGAGACGAAAAAGTACCGCGAAATTTCATTCAAAATAATTATTCCAGCGTACAGCCCAAAAATGTCATATAAGAGTTCCCGTATAAGAGTTTTAACAAAGGCGCGGATAAAATTTCTATTTTTCATTTTTGTGTCCGAAAAGCGCATGGAGGTAAAGGCCGGGGTTCGTCGCACACTCACACGTACACAGAGAGAGTCGCCGCTCGAAAATCCAACTAAACGCATTCCCTTGACGACGCTCTCTTCTCCCGTGTCACTCACCGTGTTCTGCGAAGCGAATTCTCCGGTAAAATCCCGCTGCCGCTGCTGTTGCTCGGTCGCCGGCTTATCCACCACTGGGTTATATATCTCAAGCGATTGTTGCACGCGGTACGCCGGTGAATATTTGTACGAATAATAATAATGATAATTCCTCGCGAAATAAAAAACAAAAAAAACCAAAAAAAAAACCCGAACACACAGTGCACGACAAGTGCGAGTTTTATCGATAAAAATTAATTAAACCGATTGTATTACGGGGACTGTTAGTGTTTTTTAAAATAAAACATATATATGTATAGGTGTATAAAAAAAAATATATATATTAAAACTCGTTGATTTTTTCACGCCCGCCCGTGGTTAGAGATAACAAAAAAAAGTTGTAGCCGAGCGCGAGAGCGTCGCAGTGAACGATCCGTGAGCGCTGGGCGCGTACTGTGCCGAACGGCAGTATGGCGTCGGCTAGCTTTCCCAGCTCGGTATACTCTCCGCTCGCACGTTCCTCCACCTCGTCGTTTTCGCCTCTCTCGCTCTTTGTAACCCCGCCGCGCACACGCTCGTCCCTCGTTTCTCGATTCCCCTCCAAACCCAATGCCGGCTTATACTGTATAGTGGTACTATTGCTATAGTACAGTATAACACTGCCAGAAGCCTTTCTCCCCTCCCCCTCGTTCCCCCTTCTCGTTTACTCTCCGCGCACCTCCTTACCCATGTTCTATCTCCCACGCCGCCAATCCCGAGGCCCCGATATAGGAGAACGTCGCCGGCACGCCGAGTTTCCTCTGACACAAAACCCTCCACCGGGCAACGGAGAGGCTCTCCTCTGGTTCAAGAAACTAGACGCCCGACGCCGCGATACCTCGACTGCCGACAAAACCTTACCGAGACTCTACGTATACTTTCCCCTAGAGCCGTCACGCACGCTCGACGTCCTCGACGCCCGGCTTCAGTGGATCTTCACGACACTTCTCGGCACTCCCCGATACACATATTCTCAACTATCATTCTATGCACTCTTTTTTTTTTACGCGAACATTATTCTAGAGCAAGTACCCGTCCGGCTCTGTAGATATTGATACCCATTTAAACATTGCTATTTAATTTTTTTTTACGTAAAGATAGGGGAATAAATATCGAATAAAAATAACGATTCATAGGGACAATGTAGAGTTAGATGAGCGCATCAATTTTTGGAGTTTGTCATGAAATTGCGAAAAATTTATTGATAACTATGCTTAGTAAGCGTTAATGCAAAATTCCTGGATAGAAACGGCTTTTAATTTAAATTTTACGAACAGTTAAAAAAAAAAAAAAAAACCTTGCGGAGTCGAAAGCGTCCACTGGTCCTTTCGGGATGACGTGCGAAAAGTTTAAAATTAAAAATGTCCTCACGAGGTTGCTAAGCGGGAGATAGTAAAGCTCAGCCACACATAGGAATGCTGGTTTTGTAAGCGATAACAGAATCGAGAATTAATGATGAGACACAATGAAAATGTTAATGATGTTTTTTTTTTTCTTATCTCTTTAATATCTTCAAAGGCCCTGAATCGTTTTTGTCGTACTTACTGCGTTAAAATTGTAGGTATACCTTTGCCACTTTCTTAATTTTTTTTTTAACAGTAACTTCATTATTTCAACCCTCGGGGACAATTCAAGTGGTTTTAAGTCACGCAGACACGCGAGTGCGTGCACAGCGAAGATCGCGTGACGTTGCAGCCATTTTTTTTTAACAACGAGACACACGAGTAAATAAACAAGTGACGAGTTGTAACAATTTGCATTAAAAAAGTGTTAATTCGATGCAACGTTCGTGAAAGGTTGATGGACTGTTGATTTCATCCCTTAAGGACGGACCCCTTTGGGTTTACGCCAATGAGCTGAGAATCAACGAAAGAAATAAGACGGATCTGTGCGGGAAGAGCTAAAAAAAAAGGACACAGGTGTTACCGGCTGTTCCGCTCGTCTCTCGGCTAAGACGCGACTGTAACTCCGAACGATGCAGCAGCATCCATGGATCTCCTCTCGTGTCTAATCCCACCGTAGCCCCGTTACTCTAACTCTACAACTGTTGATACAATTCTCTATCGCGTCACTTCGCGCCGTATCTCACGACGAGGGAATAACGTGTCTTGGCACTTCGAACAAAAAACTGAAAAAAAAAAAAAAAAACACGCGAGCCACGAGAAAACGATTCATCGTTTTTCCTTCCCCACGTTTTCTCCGGCCCTTTTTCTTCGGTGGATTCCCCGACCCACAGTCCTAATTATCGACACACTCCCCAAACGAAAACTTCTCTGATTAAGAATTGAAAACGACCGGTCGTGGGTTGGATAAGAGAATCTTGATTAATGGCCGGAATAATTGACGAGAAAACATTTCGATAAGATTAACTATTTATCCCCCGTTGTACGGACAGCGTAAGCTCGATAAATAAATAAACATGAATAACATTATTTACGGATCGTATTTGAGAAGCTTGTTAATAATTTTCGATTTTTCTCGATGAACCGAATAGTCTCGGTAATTCTTGGCATGTAAGTGCTTTCGTTTAAAAAGATATCAAGACCCCCGTAACCTCGTTAACGTTTCATAACTCACTTAAGACGGTCTACTAGCTGTAAGTTCGCCGGAGTTAGTCGGAAGGGCTCGGTTAATCTTCGATCGGTATCGATAATGACGCGCGATCTACGAAACGATATCTAATATCTGTACGTGTCATCCTTCGTCGTTACTCCGCCGGATTATCAATTAGCGGAGTTGAAGCCTATGGCTTATCGGCCTCTCGCGGAATTATATTTCCTATAAGACCGTAACGGGCCGCTGTGACGTTGACGCAAAGTGTGGGGTAATTAAAAGTCGTTTCGGCAATCGGTTCTATCGCGGGAGTGTGCATTCGATCGTAATAACTGACGATAGGGGTGTTATCGGAGTATGAACATCGCTGCAAATATTTCCAGTCTCAAGAGTGGCAAACAGAGTTTTTAATGTTCCGTACAAAACCTAATTGCATCGATGGCAAATAGAAAAGGTTACCTCCGTAATGGTCAGTGTACGAGATAACATCATTTACCTTTTCGAATCATTGCGCGATGCTTACAAATGACTATTTTTCTAATTTTCGTTAATGGACACATTCGCCAATTTTTCAAAATTAAAGGAAAAAATATTTTCCCGGAAAAAAATGAGGTAAAAAAATTCAAAAAATTCTTTAAAAATCTCTTCATCGTATCGAACAAATTTAATTTTTTTTTTTTTCGTCCGTTTATAATTGCGTTCATGTACACTATAACTTACAGTACTTCAAAGCTTCAAGTTTAACCCAAAATGCGATTCGAAAAAGACTCTCGCGAATTTCATTCAATGCACTTTTGTTTCCACAACAAAGTGCAGAGTGCTGAGTGAATTTTCAAGATTATACTTTCTTCTCCAAGTACTTAAACGTTTGTATTATTCAGTTTTATCGCAGTGTAATTAAATGTTTCGACCAAAAGCGCCGAAGCTTTTTATAAGCTCTCGCAGTAGTTTAAGCACCGTCCCTTGTCGGTTCTCTTTCATCTCCTCGAAGCCGCGCCCGCGGTCCTCGATCTCCACACCCACCTCGTCTCATCCCGAAGTGTCAAACTCCCACAAGAGTCGTCCGCAGAGCCTCGAGATCAATCTAAAATTCATTTTTCTCGAACTTCGTCCCATGCGGAGTTGGGCGTGGAAGCTAAGTCCAGAATGCATACTCCCGAGAGACCGGAGAGATCGGGGATGGGATTAGTAAGGCTTTTTTTTTTCAAGTGGAATATCGAGTCAGGTATTACCTTGAGTACCTCAACGTACAACATAAAACCTTCTCTATAGTTCGGATTACCCGTGTGGGTACGACACACATCCCGCGATCATAAACTCTCTTGTGACGACGCCTCGCACTGCGGCTATGTGACGGTCTCGATTTGTAAGGAGTCAACGGCGCGGATCACGCGGCTATGTAACTCTTATATGAATTACAGCTCGCCGTGTAAGGTTGGGGACCAACGCTCTGCCTATATCTCTGCTCGCTACGCAAGGTGGGTGGATAAACTCTTCCATGATATTGCTATATATATATACATCATCGAAGGGAAGCTCTCACCAGCCCCTCTTGCGCCAGGCAAAAGCTCGAGCAAAGCTCCCGGCTGCGCGTCGTCTATCGGTCCCTGCGTGTCGCTTATCGATCCGCAGGCAACAGTAATGTGTGAGAATGTTTTTCCGCACGATCCGACCTTCCGAGAGTGAGAAAAGAAACGAAAGAAAAAAAATAACGTTGTGGCGAGCGAGAGGGCAAATTTTCACCGGAGTTTCGCGATGAAAATTCGAGTCTCGCACGCGAGCACTCAGATTTGATGCCTCCTCTCGTTCGTTGAGTCTGCTAATAGTCCCATTCAATGTCCCTCATCTCTGTAATGACGCACACACGTACACACGCACTAGCATGATGGCAGGACTCTCTCTCGACGATGAAATAACTGACCGATTAGGTAATTCTCGGCCTATCGTATTTTCCTTTCGATTAACTCGGGGATAATACAAGAACGATTTTGCTCCATCGGATTTTTCGTAGCTGCCGACCGGACATGAGAAACAGGAAAATAATAACCCGAAACGCCCACAAGACGCGGACGGGAAATTGCGGAAGAATGAATGAGTGCGCAATTGCAAGAAGCACAGAAATCCGAGTGTGTATGGGTGTTGATACACCGTTCTTCTACCGAAACTGATCTCGTACTTGTATGTTTCGCGTGTACTTTCCGGTTAAACGTCCGACTCGTAAATTTAACCCGACAGAAGACGGATTATCCACGGAAAATCTCGGGAAAAGCATGAGAAAGGGTGAGAGAGCACTCGAAAAGAAAGAGAGGAAGGAATATAAACTGAGAGAGAAAAAGTACGAAACGTTCTACTTTTAAAGTCTACTGTTAGCGCGCAGGGGAATCGAGGCGAGAGGCACCGCGCCGGATTTACGGGAATTCCCTTCTCTCTCGCCACTTTTCTCATCTTTAGTCGTTCCTTTTTTTTTTCTCTCTTCTTTTCGTACTTTTACAGCTTTTAAGAAGAATTATCTCGTACCTGGAGAGAATCGATCGTTTCATTCCCTTCGCGAGGCACCAGTTTGATAACCAGTGCGCGGCATAAATTTTGGAATATTCCGGAGCGGAACGAGAGAAACGGAGCACATTGTATAACATTGAGAGGTCTGGTAGTTTCTTTGCTTTCCCTTGATAGGTACATATGTACATCGATATTCTGTACGGTGTATAGAAAATGTTATACACGAGAGTGAAGATCGGGAAAAAAGACGAATAAGAGTAACGAGAGACACGGGAACAAGTTTGTCCACATTTTATTTCGAAACTCTGTTCAATCTCGTATGTTTGCTCGCGCGTGATCTCTCTCTGTCTATGTGCTTATAGATATTGTATGCGAATATGTAGATTGACGCGTGTATATGGATAAATCGATGGATATGGGTATTTCGAAAACTATATTTACCACTTGGGTTATCGAGCTCGATTAGCTCCGCTGGCGCGCATATCCGCTATTCGATTCTGTGCCTTCCATCCCCCAAACGTTTCCGGATGTTTCGTGAACGAGTTTCTGGTTTCGAACTTCGTAACGTAACAATCTCCGTATCTATTCTCCATCGGGCGTTTTACCGATGGTTCACACACAACGCGGTTGATATCACTCGCGGTTATTATGAGTAACGATATTCGAACACATCGGGCGTGTGGTTTGTTATTGATGATAAAACCGGAACCGGTTAATTTCGAGGGTAGAAACGATTCACTCGACTGATCGCAATTTGTGAACTTTTCCAATAGTTTGGGAAACATTTGTAACACGTCGGAAGCCACATGATGGCGACCGAAATTTACGTTTGTTGGAAAGTTGAGGCTCTTTTCCATATAATTAATTGTAGTACTGTGTCCCCGTTATCTCATTAAAGTACTCTATCTTTCGAAGCCTTCGATTAAACATCGCGAAATTTAAACTATATTTTCGGCGAATTATTACGTTGGTTTTACGATTTTTTTGGGAATAAATATTCCCAGGAAATATTACTCATATTCTCCGTCACATTGAGAAATTTCAAGATGAGTGGAAGAGGTTTGAAACTTTAAAAGTTCATTAGGTGTGGTCGGGTAGCTCTGGTTATTTTTTGTAGTGCTTTAGACATTTGTCCGATGAACCAATAATGAATTTTTAATTCATTTTACGTTCTTCAAAGACGATTAAAATCCAATGTCCAACATCCCATTATTTTTATGTCCGAACAGACAACAAGCAATTCTTATAATTAATTAAAAATTGCGACTGATTACCTCAATCAATTCAAGTGATTGCGGTTAACTGCATCCCTGAGGTTGACGAGATCTTCAATAACAAAGTTTCGCGGGTTTTCAAAGCTAAGCCGCTCCCGGTCTGTCTGTCCTTCAACAACGTGACACTTCGTGTACACCGCACTGTACCCGAGGGAAAGAAAATACAATATAACAAGAAAGCGTGCGTAAGAGAGAAAGAGATGAGGACAGCAACAGTGGAAGCACACCAACAACGGGCAGACCATCTCGTTACGTCGTCTGACTGTCGCGGCGAACGAGCACTCGGCACACGTTCGAGTGTCTCGTGCAAACCACCGCCCCTCGTACCCTTCGAACGACGACTGGGGTTGCTGCACCACATCGTCGGGGGTGCATCGCCTCCTTCTCAAGCTGTACGTATGTATATAGCTACAGACAGAGTGTGCACAGTGGCCGCCAAGTCTCAATACCTTTGCCACGAGTTTCTACTGAATAGAAACTCGAGCTTCAGTCAAATATCCCCGGGGAAATGCCCGTCATCTCAATACACACAAATTCGAATGTTTTTCACATTTACTATCATGATCCCCGTTTTCCGCTCGTAAATTATACGAATACCTCGGGT
Organism: Buathra laborator; assembly: GCA_934046635.1. Lineage (NCBI taxonomy): Eukaryota > Metazoa > Arthropoda > Insecta > Hymenoptera > Ichneumonidae > Buathra > Buathra laborator. The sequence goes on from OW203892.1 coordinate 20,562,890, forward strand.
ATCAAAAAGGAAAAGAAATTTTCGATATACATAAAAAATGGTCATCCTTTCCGTGCGACAGACGTACGGTGAGAAGGATACGTGCATCGATGAGAAAATCAGCTCCCGGAGAAATTCGAATTCATGATACTGCAAGAATGTTTTATCTCCTTCGCGTCGGTGAATAAATTCGAGGAGCAATAACATAGATCCGCAAGAATCGACGAACAGTCCACAAAATTCGAGTCTACAATCCTTTAAAGTTTTTTAAAATTTTAGTATCGATTTTTAGTGATTTTTTTTAGTATCAATTAGCGGTTAATATCGATTGGCATTTGCCTACGGAATGAGAGTTAACGAAACTCAGAAATGTTCTTTGCGCAACAAAGAGAAAAGTAAATACGACTATGAAAAAATAGAGATGCGATAATCGATCATCACACTGAAAAAATTTCACTCGCCGTGACAAAAAAATATTTTTTTTTCTTTTCCCGCTTCTCGCGGAATAAATCCTCGTAGTTCACGTCGGCTGGTCGCCACTCTCATCCTTTAAAATATTCACTCTCTCGCCGTACAGAATGAAGAGGTGCGGAATGAACTTTGAAATAAAAACATCCGGTGAGGAGAGAGCGAGAGTGACGAATGTGTATACGTCTATACGCGTATACCGAGGGGGGCTCTGTGTCCGTAAGTTTTTTTTTTTGTTTTTTGTGGAGATTGAATATGCGAATTGCGGCGCGTGCGAGAGTCAGAATTTCGAGTTGGAAGCTGCAGGACGTATGGACCTGTGGGTATATGGGAGAGAGGCGCCTGCGGCAAAAGTTCCACGCGTCTCGTGTGACTAATCCTGGCCTCGGGCCAGTACTCGCGAGAGAAGATCGAGCTATATGGGATATAGTTGGTAGAGACGTCGAGGCACACACGTTCGTGCACAGGATAAACACGAATTCGTCGTGTACAGATATAAACGATACAGTATACAAATAGTGTACGTGTACGGGACCCGCGAAATGTGTGATATACATATATACGTGTGCTTTATGAGGGTAGTGGTATTTGTAGAGAAGAAAACGATATATACCGGAAAGCAAAGCTCGGAGAGCTTTGGGAGGGGGGGGGGGGGGGGAGGCGAGCGCTCTGGGGAAAGCGGAGCCGAGCTTGCAGACTGCAGTATACGTATAGCTAGCTAAAGGCCTATGTGAAATCATATGTGCAACTTTCGTATATATATATGTATTTATAACGTTGGTTATATATATATATATATATATATACAAGCTGGCAATGGAAGCTGCAGTGTGGCAAACGGACTCTGCGGGTCTTAAAGTTATTTATACCGGAATCCGCTAGGAAGCCGCTTCACTCGCGTGCCGCCCCTCCCCCGCGCGTTCTGCGAGAGCTCGATGCACTTTTGTGTATCAGTGTACCAGAACTGTGCTACAGCATCAAATGTTCCGCGAGCTATTGGGCTCTATGATCGGTGGTATTTTCGAAATCCGATTGTCCAGAGCTCTCCACGATGCTTTTGCCGTTACTATCGAATTGAACAGAGTGCAGAGCAGTCGGGGTCATTGAACTGGTATATCAAAAACTTACAGCATATCGAGGTCGATGTGTCAAATTAGATATTTATCGATTTATCGAGGTTTACGGGAGGCGGGATTAGAGTTTTCCTTTTTAGCTTACGAACGGTGAACCGCTTAATAATTGAGTGTTCGGAACATTAAAGACTTTATTATTGCAATACGTTCGGGATTAATCTTTCGCCTACGGAATTTAGAGAAAAGCGAAAGATTGACGGAAAAATTCAAACTATTTTCCGCTGTACGAAAATATTGTAGGAAATTTACTAAAACAATTTTAACTTGAAACGCGAAGTCCGCTTTTAAAAGTTAACTTGTATTGTTTTGTATTATATTTAGCGCTTAAAAGGCACACATGGGTCTTGTGTAGCCAGAAATATCTTCTTCTGGAGTCTGTACTTTTAATCCTATTTGCTAAATTGGCACGAAATTCGACGTACCCATCACTTATATCCTAACGTGTCATTTTTACTGCAACGGAGTTAAAAAAAAACTTTACATTTGGCATTGTGGCGTAACAACGAAGCGCATGAGCGAAGAAATGCGTGTGGTCTTCGAAGGGTTAACATTTGAAGCAGCGACTCGATATTTTGTTAAGGAACATCCATCTACTGTTGACATCAATCCTTAAGGGTGAATCGATGCAAGCGCAAAGATGGTAAGAAATGTTCGGGAGATAAAGAGTTAGAGAAATAACGACGACGATCAGAAGAGCCGCGAAAGACTGATGTGTAGGAATTAACGAGCGTCCGAGCGATTAACCGGGTTAAATGGAAGTGGGCACGCGATATCGTGTCTCTTTCTGAGGAAACGGGTTGATGACCGATGCGTTCGAGTATACGATCGCCGACACTCTCGCGATCGCGGGAGCGTCTCTTGTCTGTCGTCTTCTCTCGGAGAGTCACGTCCGCCAACATAGTCCTCGGGGCCTTTCTTCGTTCGCCAACTCGATCTTCTCTCTTATTCGTTCGCTTCTCTTATTCGCATGGTACCCGGATTCTTGGCTGGCGCCGTGACTATTCTTCAAGGTTCTCACGAAAGCATTCACGTATTACAGAGATAAACGACTATGGTAGATTGATTACCGACCGGATATCAGTACACCGCATATGTCTGTACCGATACAGCATTGAAAAAACAAAGATAGTCCCGCGCAATGGATTCAGCGAGCTGAGGTTCACGCCTCCAAAGCCATTCCTGCTGTTCCTGCTGCAAAATTGCTGCTGATGCTGCTGCACAATATAAACCGTAATTGCGTTTCACTCGGTCAAATTTACTCGAACCATTATCGTTCGCCGGTGCACGAGTTCGCCTCTGCAGCCACAGCCACCGGTGTCCACGGTGTTCCCGGCTACCGGCGATTGGCGCTGATGGCGATCGGTTTTTACCGGGAATAACACCGGAAGTCATCCGGCGAACGCCTCGTGAATTCCCAATTAATTTTAAATCCAATCCCGCAACCAACGTCACCAGAACAACGTGTGATACCGACGTGTCGAGACTCTTCACGTTAAATGTATTTGCATTATACAATCAGAATATAATTGCGGTTGAAAAACGAATCACAACAAATAAAAAATCTCCCCATCGACCTTTGATGAGTTATTCTAACGACGGGAATCAGTCTTTTACCGGAATGTATGTTACGAACATTTTTTCGAAAGTTTCACATTCTTTCGAAAAATGTTCGTTGTCACGTCATTGTAAAATAATTGAATAAATCAACGACACAGAACATTCGACTGTTAGTCCATAGAAACGATTGGACACAATTGCAGGTAATGATTTTTAACAAGCAGAATCCATGCAACACGAAAATGTAGGATCAACGACCATTGTGGTTAAAGCAACGTAGTTCAACGGTTTATGAGACAGAAAAAACGGCTTGAGACAGTTGGCGTAACTGTTCGGATAGTCGAGCGTCCGAGAAGTGCATTAGGATGGTCATCGGGGCGAAAAGAGGCACTCCTTAGGGCGTCCGAACTCGGGACGACTGTTCGATGCGACATTGCAATTAAACAGTGTGCTGCGCCTAGTTCGATTGTTATTCAGACATGTCTCCGTGATCAGGCAGTCAACTAGTATAGGTATGGAACGCGGACTTGAGGGCCCAAACGCGTTCACGGGCGCGAGTTGCAAATCGGTACATATATGTATCCTACATATATGTCTATATATGTATTACCTAAATACCAGTGCGTATAGGTAGGCGAAATCGTCCACGAGATAACGTGTATACCGAACAATGTACCGGCTTTACCATTGTTCGGCCCTAATGGGGCCCCAGGATGTCACCGCGCGTCGTTACCCATGCATCCCGACAACATTAACCTACTTTTGTTTAATCACAAAGGGCGATCTCCGAGAGTGTACGAGAAGTGTATTCGCGAAAGATCGCGCGGAGTTCAACGATTCAGTGCACTCGACACCGAGCCGCTGCTGATGTCACAGTCATTATAAGGATTATATCAAAGGCCGAAGAAAATGTTTTTCAATCCTTTTCTATTCAGCATGCCAACTGGATTAATTGATTTCCTGCCTCAGACAATCAGCGGCGTTAGTTCATTACCCTTATCGCAGTAATTAAGTAACCGATTTGGCTTCCCTCGGTGTGTGTTACTCGTACAATCGGATGATCGAATTCAATCGAAATTTTTTTAACAAAGAGTTAACGAAGGGAACTTAAGTAGACCACCCAATTTTAACGGGTCATCATGTGATTTTTGAAGCGGATATGGAATTTTGTTATTCTTAGAAAACCGCATTCAAGTCCAGAAGTGTAACATCTTCGATGTAAATAATTACGGATGCAATGATCTCTGCTCTTTTTTTATATTAAATTCGGCTATTCACCTAAATTCTCAATTAATCCATATTTTATCCATATTTTACTACCTAAACAATTCAGAAATCCATCACATATACGATGCAAACCACGTAACTACATCGCGTCGGCGGTACATTCGATTTCACGATCGTTCAAATCGCATTTCTCCACGAAACTCAATAACCATCCGCGAAGTTTCCTATTCCCAAAATCCACGAAAGGGTTACTCGAGTTAGGCAGATGTATTTATGAACATCTCTCTCTCTCTCTTTCGGGTTTCGCTTGGGATCCATGCTGTCCCTTCATGTGGCTACGACGAAGACGCGCACGTTCCCTCGGAGTTAGCGAAACTTTGGTGTATTCCAGCAACGAGGGAGGAAGCGAACGTCGCGCAGCAGCGCAGAGACGAGGGTCTCGTAAGGCACGAGAGAAATTGTACGAGAGCGCGCCTGGACGAACGATTTGCATGCCAAAGTTGTCGTCCGGTTTGTTGCTTCGAGCCGAGAGGCAGAAATGCGCACGGCGACGAAAGGGGACAAGTACCAATTTCTATTCCAATTGTTTCCTGATACCAATTCCGGAGGCCTCCACTCACTGTTCGCCTTACACTACGCTTTTGGCCTTCGCTTCTCCCGAATTCGACTCCCTTCCGCATATATCTACTTGGACGTATATAATACCATAGCTCGTCTATAGTTATTACCATACCCGGCCGTGACAACCCTTTCCTCGTGAGACTCTCTTCTTCCTTAACTTTACCTCCAACTCGCACCCTTTCCACTTCTTGCCTGTTCGTCCCTTTTTCAACCCCAACCTTCCAATGCCAGCGGGCGCGTCTCTGAAGGCGTCCAGAATTCTGATGACTTAAAGCTTCGTCTGGGACTTTAGCCGACGAGACTTTAGCCAACGACGATCTATCTCATAATTTCGCTCATCTTTTCTCCGTTCTTTTTTTTTTTTTTCTTTTATGGATGAAGTTCGTTCCGATCCTTCAAGAAAGGCGCCTGACATGATCTTACAAATTGTGAGATTCCGGCTAAAATATATATCAAGAAAAAATTTGATGTCGTAGACGATTTTTTTTTAAATTTCATGGATATAATTGAATTTTCTCTGTTCATCATTAAACATTATTTTTTATAGAAAAGATCGTAACTTTGTTGATTATTTATCCGAGATAACAATTGACTTGTCGGCAAACAAATGAGTGATTACTGCAATCTGTAAAATATCAGAGCGGAATTCATTAAATATATTATTTTTTTTGCACTTTTTTATATTCTCAGAATCTACTCGAATCCTTTCAAAATAAAGACTCACAGTGTCTTAAAAGCTGACGAGCTTTCCGCCACCATCGTGAGTAGTTGAGACGAAGGATAAAAAAAACTACTCATCTTTTCTTTCCCGTCCAGTCAAGCAAGAAGAGTACGCGCGCTTGGCGAGCTTATCAGCGCTGGCCGGCGATTGTCGGTGAAGCGTTCGCTCGCCCTCCTGCTCTTTCTTTTCAACGCAGAGACACTTGTCGATAACGTTCCTACTCACCGTTCTCGCTCGTTTTTTTTTCTTTTCATGGTTAAAGTAAGAGACACGTCGAGAACGTCTGAATTCCACTTTTCTAACGTGTAGAACGCCCGATGTGAAAATTTCACAGAATTACCTTTTTTTTTAAATTACTAGTGAGTAGAAATACACGTGTATTTTCAATAGTTATTAATTGTATCGTTAGCCTTCCCGAATCGCCGAAATAAAAAAATTGACGCATCGAGCGCTATTTTTATTCATCGAAATATAAAAAATATCGTAATTCACTGTTCCGGTTTTATACGTTTAATGATTGGCTATCGGAGTAATACCGGTCAGCCAGTTATGTCAAACGCAAAATTGGCAATAATTATTTTTGCAACGTGGTCTGAGCCTTGGGGAGTAGAGTAGAAATGAATTATATATTCGTGCGCTGATCGCTTTTCGTAAAATATTTCGTAATATTCCCTGTGACGTCACTTGTGTTGAAAAATCGATATTTTCCAACGGAACGTGACGTTATTGAAGAATTTCCATTTGTTTTTGGGCGGAAATTGAAAAAAAAAAACTTCAAAAAAGTTCATCGAAATTTCAGTCCGAAACTTTTTTTTTGCCTTTAATTTTCAGGCGAAAAAATTGTTAAGCTCTCCCCTCGTTATTTTAGCTTTGTCATCGCTGTAATATACGTAGAAAAAACGATTCTGTAACTTCGAAATGTAAACATTGTATTTTATTTTTATGAATTCGTTTTTTAGAACGATAGATTACTTGGATTTGCTAAAAAGCCTCATTCACTCAACGAAGAAGATATAGATTAGGATGAAAAGCATCGCACTTATCATAGATTTGAATGCAGTCGTAACACACTGGTAAGCGTTATCCTTTGAGTTCTTACAGTTTCCTGGATACATCTCTTAGGTAATCCTTCCCTCGTTGCTCTTCCCAGCAGGATAATTCCCCGTACATCGATGGCCCTTTCAGCCATTTTTTGTTCATACGACATTATTATAGATTCAACTAAAGAGCCAACTAATTAGCATAGGTCGACGCAGGCAAACTTGTTTTATAGGTCAATATGCTTTAATAATATTTCATTGCCGATAGGTCAATTCTATTTTCTTCTCTGAGTCTCCCGTCGGCGGCTTTGCGTGGCGTGACTCTTGGAAAAGGGACTTTTTTTTTTTACAATGCATCTGCAGAATGGCTTTAATTTCCGAAGGGCATCATAAAACTTTCTTCCCAAGTCTCGGCGAAGACATCTGTCGTGCATCGATGTCTCCTCCTCTTTCGAATCGTCGACTTCTGCAGTTTTTTTTTTTTTTGCGATGTTTGCATACCGATCATCACTCACTTCCGGGATAACTAAGTGTTTGAGCCGTAAACTTTTTTTTCTTCAATGTAGTCTGACATCACGCGAAAGTAATTTGAGTCGCGATGACACGAATGACGCAAGAAATTCCGCACGGCGATAAAGAGAGAAGGAAAGATTGGTTTCAAGCCGATTGATGCGCCAGATGTTTCATCTACAACCCGCACAGTGGCAAAGATCTGGCAGCGCGATCGTTGCTCTGTCAGTTTACTAAATAACAACCTCGCTAGCGAAATAGTAGTATATATGACATGAAACTTAGTGTTTGGTAAGTACGTACAAATTTTTTCGTGCGATCTGGAAATTGAGTTCTTCGAGCAAAACGTATGGCGCCATTTATTTCGCTACCAATAACACGAGCTAAACGTCTGTGTTCCTTCGGCGGCGATGCAAGATTACTAAAAATAGTTCGGCTTGTAGTTCACTGCAGCGAGAGAGGAAATCTCTCGTCATCGAGTAATCGCCTCGGTGAACCGTTCCCATCCACTCGTACATCGTCGTCGGCTACTCAGACTCGAAAATAAGTATGACGACAGTCGCGATAACAAAACTCAGTAGAAATAAAACTCAGACCGAACGGATTAAAGGGGTTGTCACAAGGTCACAATAGCAACTTTGTTTAGCCGACCAAAAAGTTATTTTTCGCTGTAAAAAGAAGCCGTTAAATAAATCTTTCAAGCTAAACGAACTGTGAAAATGTCTCGAAAATGGGGACTTCAACGTTTGAAGAGAATTCAAATTTTTTTTTATCATAAATTGATTGAATGGAAAGCCATTGTTTTTCATTTGCGTACATCACTTCGGTTGCCAAAACAGAAAAAAAAATAGTTGCGTGAATTTTTTTGTCGCGTTAAGTTAATTTAGATTGAGATAATAGTTTCATTGGTTTACTTATCGCCGCAAATTGTTCTCTCGTAAATTAAATGCGGAATTCGTAAAAATTTTAACACAGAATTACGGCTTAACGATTAATTAAAACAGAGCTTCTCATCTTCAATTCCCTTCAATTGCAAGAACCGCTTTAATTAATCAGCGTCCCAGCGAGAGGATATACGATGAGTTTTCTTAGTAACATGTCGCGACTCCGAGATTTGTCGTCTCTGGAGTTCATTCGTATCGCTTCTAGAAAAATATGTTTTCCGAACGACTCTCGATATGCTCTCGATTCAGAGATTGGAATAATAAAAAAAAATATCCGAAAGGCCTTCGAGCGATTGAATGCCGTCAATATTTTTTTATATTAAAATTTCGATCGTCACCAAATACGTTTTGCCCTCTCGTATGTCGAATATTTCTTGGATGCACGAGGGTATCTCATCGAGTCGATGAAAATCGACGTTTACGGATTTCCACGTCTCTGACGTCGAGTATGTATGCGGAAGAGCCTGCGGGGGAAGTTCGAATACGAGGTGATGCTGCTGCACCGAGACTCAGTACTATATTGCCGGTCGCGCGACAAATCAGTGCGGCGGTAGCGATACGCTTCGGGCTCGAGTTTCCCGGCTCGATAGCATATAGCGAAACGAACGTGGATGCCCCACTCGGCGAGGGCAGCCGTCGGACCGGAGGTTTAACAAACCCATAAATTCGTAGCGTGCCCCTCACTTCTCCCGCTATATAGTCGCGGGGGAGTCCGAGCGGCACCGCATCGAAATATCGAATAGAAACCGTGCGGCGATCACGTGCGTATATGTATATAGATACACACGCATATACATAGAAGTAAAAGCTGCATACGAGTCTCGTTTGTTCGTAGTACATAGCACGTAGGTATTATCGCACGGAAATGGTGTAGAATTTTAAAAAGCCTCGAAAAACCATCCACCATTGTATCAGTAGAACCCATCGGTGCTTATGAAATCCCCCTCATCAAATCACGATAAATTTTATCCTTTATTGGTCACAAGTATGAAAAATTGTACAGAAGTGGGAGTAATCGCCGCGCAAAAGGGGAGATAATGCTTACGAAGAATCTGAAGCGAGACAATCTTTCTGTGTCTTGTAAGCGAGAAGAAATCGGAGATCGGTAGAGCGTATGATTTTTTTTTAATACATCGACTGCATATTCCCGATAAACCAATATTTATTTTATAAATAAAATAATATAAATTTTTTTGTTGTAATTTTTTTGATACGTTGTTTTTATAAAAGAATTTTTTTTTTAACTCACTTATCGACATATTACCGCACCGGGCGTTAGGTCTCACTGAAAACAACTTAAAGAGTAATTCCTATCGAGATTTTTTTTTTATGTGCTATTGAGGAAGTCACACTTCAAGACGTCGCTGAGAATTTTTCCATAATTTTATTTTTTTCGATCTTTATCCCGTAGAAATATTTCTCTTCGATGTGCAAAGTAAAAATGTCAGGGATGAACGAAAGGGTTAAAACTGTATTGTAAAGGGGTAAACGATTAATGGGAAGGTTGCCTTCGACTGTTCGTGAAAGAGTTAAGCTCCAGCGATTTCACGCAAACAAGTCTTTTCTCTACGATAATTATGCTCGTCGCTCGAGCGTGTAACCGGGATCGCATTATTGAGACTCCACCGAGAGAAGAAGGAGAAAAAAAAACACTAGTATTGTGCAGCGCACATCGTTATTGTTATATAAATAACGATTCATTAGTATAGAAATAGCTCGACATCTATCAATGTATCGGTGCGGGTCCGTGCATCTGGGTTCAACGGAACTCTCCCCATCGAATCGCGATAATGGTTTAAGCTCGAGCGATTCGGCGCAAACGAGCATTCGATAAATAGCTGGTTCCAGGGATCGTTGGTCGAGCGTGTAACCGGCGGGTTTGCAACTGAGACATTATTTTAAAAATATTACTGTTCGTGTATAGAGTTACTGTAATTATAAATTTGTGCGTAAATATATAGATTGATTATAATATATCGCGTATGAAAATTAAGGTTGATAATAAATATACGTTGAAAATTTAACACCCGACGTATCGACGATTAAACGAACTCACACCGGCGAACAACAACGGATATAATTCACAGGCCCATTGATCGCTCCGGAAATTATTCGGGTATAGGTTCACGCCCTCGCGGCAAAGTGCGCGTCAGCACACACACAGTCCCTCTTGGTAATTCTCTCCCACACACCCAAACAAACGTTGTATATGGAACGATCGTGGTGATCAATTTTAATACCGCTGGTGCCGTTTCTCTCGGTGGTTCTATCGAATATATTGAAAATTCTATAGATCGAAGTACCGCGATGGAAAATACTATAAAGCGTGTAATATGCGCGCATTACATTCGCATTATAATTCGTTGCGGAATTCTCAAGGGACTCATTCTCTCGCAAATTTCATTAGAAAATGCGCGTACTGATTATCATCGGAATTATCGCAATACGCGAAATTATGGTTCGTCGAATGTGCGAAATTATGCCGTTGGCCGAAAAGAAAAAAAAAAAAAAAGTTCGAATTTCACCGCATCGAAAAGTATAAATTCGTCACACTTCCGGTTTACTCATGCGCGCGGGGCTTAGCGACATTCGTTGAAATTTCATGACCGAGTCTGTGACCGCAGAAGTCCAAACAGACGTGACCGCGGTCGCGTGAATTCATCGAAAAAAAATTACCGAAACGCTGTTTGTATACTAAAGAGTCTGCTTGCAGTTCTATCCCCTTCGGCACTTTGTCTTTTGGCGCATAGATTATTTGCGAGCCTTACGAAAACACGATTTCACGGAATCGACGATATAGCGGAGTTCGTGCTCGACGTGAGTCAACCGGGGCATTCCATCGGGCATTATTTACGTTGAAATAAATAAAAAAAAAAAAAAAAAAACCATGACATGACCCGACGTTCGGGTAATTTTATTCAGTTTTTCCCGTGGTATCGCGAACCTTATCTCAACGATTTCGCATTACAGAAAATCAACGGTGACATGTAAAGAGATTGAATCGCAAATATTAAATCTTATCCTCTTTCCATACACGCAAAAAGATAAAATAACGAGGATATCTTCAAACACGAAAACAAATGTGAAAGTGTATACGCGATGAATAAACAAATCGATTTTTTCAATTTTTTTTTTTTTTTTTTTTTTCCGCAAATAAAATGAATTAAAAAACTTGATATATTCCCAATGGTTTTCCATCCGAGTTAATCTAAAATTGGGCGAATATTCACATTTACGTTCCATAGATCCATAGATCCGCATTCAGTGCATCGAATCGGAAACGTTAGGCACTTGTCAGGTTCCCGAAAGGGTCAGATATTCGATAGTCGAGAGCTTGCAGCATCGGTCTCGTTGGTGGACTTTCGCGATGATACACACGGGGAAAACGCGAATGAGAAAGACACATAGAAAGTGCGAGTGGGAAAGGAGAGAAGTAGTGGGCATTCACCCCAAGCAGTCTCAGAATAACTGCATACCTATTTGCCCGGGGTAAGCGGACAGTGGTGCTGGTTCTCGTGGTTCGCGCAGTTCGAGCTTAAAAGTAGTTAACGAACGCCGCGTAACGCAAAGAACATGGGCGGCGTGTATCTCCCTCGTACATGCGGTATATAGCCCTCGTGGCGTTATTTCTCATCGTCGTTTAGAGAATAGCCCGAGGCGAGATGGAACCACGAGAAGCTGAGTAGATATACTCGGCTGAGAGCCATCGCGTTGCATTCGCGAATGCGGCGGCAATGAGCAACAAGGCAAACGTCTGGGATATTATTCCCAACGAGTATGCCGCAGCATAGTTACGATGAAATTGCACACACGCGTACACTTTTTTTTCGTGCGAAATTGTATAAACGTAAAGAGTTCCCTCGCGCATGAGTGGCCAGTTGATTAATGAAGAAAAAAAAAAAAAACATAACGTACCCTCGGGCGCCGCCACTTAAGAAATGAGTAAATAACTATATTTCTCTGATAAAAAAAACTTTACATTTTCACATCTGTACTTTCTATGTAAATTGATTAAATTACAACATTTTTCTATTCATAAAAAAAAAAAAAAATACATGAAATGTGTATAATTTTTTGCCATTTTAATCGCACCGATTGAAAGACTCGTATTGCATTCAATAACCATAATCGCGATTGAATAATTTTCTAACACTTCATTCACCGCTCTTATCTGTTTATTCATTCATCGATGCTTCCGTTCATTAAGAAAAACAACTCTCGAGTTGTCTTTACGGAGTTTGACTCTTTGATGTTTTCTCGGCTTGAGATCATCCCGCATTTACGCCGTCGAGAACTCTGTGTATCATCGTACTTCGTCTGCTTTCAATTCCGTGAATGACATTTCCGTTATACTCGTTTCAATGTAAATCAATGTTTTCACATTCGATACAGAAACGATTTTAAGGTCGAGAAGACGACGATGCATGTCGAACTCCTCTCATTAGCACATAGTAACAAAAATTGTTATGGGTGGCGTGTGAACGTTTTCCGACGATATTTAATTCCGTCGGCCCGTTTTAATGAGTGTTGGTACGCATTCGGCTCTGACATCATCGCTGCATACGATACTTCGTCTCTCTTTATTCCTCTCCTCTGGTGCTGTGGCTACTTGGCGAGCGTTATGCGCGCATTCGCAAGTTGCGTCATTGATGCAAGAGCTGTGGAGCGCCCATAGTATAGCTGCTACAGTAGCAAATATGACACGGCGTGTGTCAAACGTTTTTCTCATTCTCGGGGTGACTACGATAGCAGAAAGAGATCTCCCGTCTCTTCGTCGCGTTCTTTAACTCGGCCTCGTTTTCAACTCCACTCTGATGCACTTTGGCATCACAGCATCTCGTGTGTACGCAAAGAGATCCGACTAAATTGAGACGCGTCTCATGCGCCACGTCTATACGACGATGAGAGGGAGCATTTTTCGCGAGGGCGTGAGACTCGGTCAAGGCGCCTTTTCTTATAATAATCTCGGACACATGACCAACTCGAAAAGTACCGCTATAACTTTAATCGTATCGATATAATTACGACTTTTACGATCTTTCGAATATACGGGATAAATTGGATCGACTTCGTTAAAGCGACGCTGTAATCAATCGCAATGATTAATAATAGGGACTTCAAAGAAATTAGTAATAAAAAAATCTTCCGTTAGATATCATGTAAATTTAAATATCATTTGAGTACCGAAATAAACCGTTTTGATAGATTAAACGAAATGAAATTTGCTGTTTCTTTTTTTGTCGCGCGAAAGACTTATTTCTTGCACAGTGACATCGTTATTATTCACGCGATAACGAATGCGAACCAACGAGACCATGAAATTTAAGTAGATATGTTTAATTCCTCCGTCTTGATGGTGTATAAAATGAATTTACATCTCCGTGACTTTTGCCACGGCGACAAAAGTGCCATTTTAATAAATTTCCGGTAGGTTTCCTGTTAAAACGAAAAGAGATTTTCCTCGCGAGATCGTCGGACGGCACAGCGTCGTCGTTGTCGTCGTCGTCGTGAGACCCGCGTCTCGGTGTCTCGCGTTTGTAATTTCGGTCTTCTCCACAGCTCCGTTCTGGGCGTCTCGTCGTCGTGGCGGAATTCTCGAAGCGACCGAGCGCTCGCCGTGACTCTATGCGTTGAATACCAAAGTATCGCCGCATCCGGCGAGAAATATTTTTCACATAGAGCACTCCTCTCGAAGAGTATAAACATGCGAGATGCGTGAAAGAGGCACCCGTCGACTTATTACACGCTACTTTCTTCCCACCCTATGGTTCCTATGTCTTCGCCACACTGGACTCCCTCAACGTCACTCTCAATTTAGTCTTTCGGCACTGGACTACTTTTCACTCGCCCGAGCCGCGGATTAACGACTCAGTACCACAGGAATGTTTTTTTCAACATCCCAGATGCTCCGAGTCTGATATGCCACGACGTAATTTCTTTTGTTCTTTTCAATCAACTCTCTCGATGAACTAATCGCGAATTGTTAAAAAATTACGATGTTTCGAGTAGTAAACCATTTTTTAAATTATGTAAATTTTGACCGTCAAAGAAAAAGCATCGAAGTCATTAACTTTCTAAAGTGCGAAAAAAAAAAACAATAAATTTGTAAATAAGTTGTTACTTTGGAAGGTGTAAAAAAAAAATTAGAAAGAAAATGCCGTGACGAAAGTATTAACGTTCCGACGACGTTATGCAAATTTTGTAACGTTTCACATATACAGCCGTTGCATAGTTATAGCGCTTCAAGAAGGCACAGCGGCTTAAAGCTAAACTATCGTTTATTAGAGAGTTAAATACGAAAAGAAATTATGAAAAAAAAAAAATAAGTCGCAATAACATCGCGACCGCAGTGATAGTTTGTTGCGACATAATTTATATCAAGAGTCTCATTATAGAATGGGGACTAATGAAACGTTTGTTTATCATAACGCGTCCGTCGTTCAATCCTGTGGAGAATAATAAATCCGCGATTATTCATCGAAATTAGTCATCCGGACTATTTTCGCGACGACGATTAAATCATGCAGTCGACGAACAAAGCAAACTTCGTACCCCAATGACGATAACTGAACGAGAGAAAACGCGAGAGCCTTGGTGCAAAATCGTTCGAGTATTTTACGCGAGTTAACGGCGAGTTTCTCGGTAACTCATATTCTAATTCGGGAAATTCAGCTTGAAATAAAGTTTCGGGTTGGGCGGAGTCGCGAATCGTTTGATTAAACGGCGGTTGTGTGCACGCGAATGGTACGCGACGAGGAGAACGAGGGAAGAAAGACGCGAAGTCGCGAAGTGTAACGAGAAAGGCGAGGGCGCGCTTTGGGTGGGCGCGCCCGTCGTCATCGTCGTCGTCGTCGTAGTTCCTCGTCCTCCATTATGCCCGGAATTTGGTTCGTGCTTGCAATAACATTCCGCAGCATCAGGGCCACGGATGCCGTTCCGCGGGCTCTACGATGCCTCGAACTCCAACATGGAGCTATAAGGCTGCTGTGCAGCTTGCATGTTGTAACTCTCTCGCAACGCAAATTTGCTGCGAAAACGATAACAATCGAGCCGACCGAGTCGATAGATGGATACATAAATTTCACTGATATCCGCGAGAAATGCTTGAGCGGTAGAAAAGTTCTTTGTCAGCACGGAAAACCAGTAACTATTTGTTTACTCGCAAAGTCACGTGACTATTGTTTATTTTTTAATTAATTTTTTTTTTTTTATTTAAAAAATGTATCGTAGATAAAAAACATAGAAAATCGCGGACTCCAAAACTTGTTAGATGTTTAATAATAATAATAAGACACAATAGATGATATGTTAGAAATTTTTTAAAAGTCGACGAAAATTGCTGTCGGCAAAAAGAGTCCTCTGACTAAAATGGGACAAAGTGAGATTTTTTCCTCCACGGTAATAATTAATCTTCTTCAAAAGTCGTCAAACTTCCGGTCGATCTTTATACCCAGCGAGGTACAATTTCCGGTTTGACTGAAAGTACGAGATACGAGATTTCCATCTGGATAAACTTGTGGAACCGAGAACTCGTGTCGGACTTAGTCCTTCCTCCGTTTTCCAAGATCGATTTGACTGCAAGAGAAACCCTCTCGAGTTTTATTTTTTTTTTCGTCTCCAAAAGGGCGCAACATTTATCGAGAAGTCGTGTCGAGTTTCGCCAACACGAATAAAGAAACATTCACAGTAGTCGTAACAGGGAGGGAAGCAGTGAATCGAGCCAAAGGACACGTGCGAGCTGTATACTCCGAATAATCGAAACGACAAACATACACACACGTTTACGTGTATCACACGCACGAGCGCATAGCGCAATGCATCGCGCGAAGGTTTCTCGAGAGAAAGAGAAAAAAGAAACCAAGTATTTGAATCGAGACTCTCGCGAAACTCTGGCGTCGAATAAAGAAACGGAAATGCCCGGACGGAGAGGGCGGACGTTTGGTAAAAGCAAAGAAAAGTCATCCGGAATGGCAACTGGGTTAGTTGGTCGACTCGTGCGAGAGTGCCCCCCCGTCAGTGAGTCGTTGGATCGACTCCGGGTGTACTCAGGGCCAACGATGAGACCGACAAAAGAGACTAAAGACAGTGAACAGCGGCCAAGCAATACTAGTAGGCAGCGCGCGCACCACCCTTTGATTCGGGCGCAAAGTTCTTGTTAGATTTTTTGTTCTTTGTCTCTTTTTTCGGGAGCCGGGGACGCCGTTTCGTTTCATTTTTATTTCTTCATTCTTATTGCGTCGATCCGTAGGGATCCTTTGCCGAGAAAGATTATCGCACGGGGGCCGTGCCGCCGAAGAAGACTCGTCGGTCACGCAGACCCCCATCTGAATATGCAACGGGGCAGAGAAGCGACGAGCGTATGCTACTGGGGATACATAGTACGTAGTCGGCTTATCCGGCACATTGCACAAGCCGGAACAACCTGTTTTAGCGATCGTACGTAAGATCGAAGACCTAACAAGGGTAGAAGATAGATGTATCTTAACACGATCCCGAGGGATTGCGGTCACGACTTCCGGTATAAAATTATATTTTGACCAACTAAAAAATCAATACGATTCGTTTTTTTCATTCGGGTTTTTCTTTTTTTTTTTTTCAATTTTTTAAAGACGTATGCACGATGCCGAAAAATACGGAGGGTTAGGTAGAATGCATTTTACCGCAAGCGACATTCGAGGAAAAAAATAAAAAATCTTCGAATACCGAAAATACTAAATCGAAGACATTTTTTATCGAATTTTTCTTTTTTGTGCGGCAAAAAAAAATAAGAAACGTTCCGAAAGTCCAAGAAGTCCCTTCGGACTTTAGGGTAAGCGGCACATGCTTATGGCATTAGGGCCAACAAATTCTCCCGGTTGAATAAGAATAACCGCGACATCCGCCGAGTGTCACGAAGAGACCGAGGAGAGTAGAAGCTGCGGAGGTTGATTTACAGTCTTGCAGAGAGAGGTTATAGAGAGGTAGGTATACCTCGAAACGGCGAGGAGAGCTAAGCTCGATGGAAGAGGACAACGCCGGGCTCGGCGAATATGCAAAAGTCTGCGGACGTTCGGGCGTAGGTCACTGGCGGCAATTCAACGAGAGAGCGGCCTTCACGAAGGGCTATAGCGACAGCAGGCAGCAAGAGGGACCAAGAAGAGGGAAGCAGAAAGAACCAGCTGCGCTGAGAGAACCGGAGAGTTGACCCTCGCCGCCCGTCGGGTTTAATGCTTCGCAAAAGAAAGAGAGAAGGAAAGAAGGCTCCCGGTTTTTGCTTGCCGACGAAGAAACGCTCTCGCACTATGGTATATACTATAGTATACAATGTACGTATAATACGAAAGTGAGGCCGAGCCGGAGAGCCGAGACTAAAACCCGGCAGCCAGCAAAACGAGAGTATTATACGCCTTTTTATCGAAAAAAAAAGATAAGAAGAGGATTATCCTGAAAGGTCGGAGACTACAGGGACTGCCATTCATTCGTCATTAACATTAACGAAAGGCTCGCATTAATAGATATTCATATACACTACAGCGTCATCATATTCGCGTCTCGAAAGTATTCTCTGTTTTTACTCTACGAATAAGACTCGTTTTTTGCATAGTCTTCCGAGACGGAGGTCACGTTTACTACAAAAAATATATAGAGTTTATATAAAAATCGGACACATTTTATTATTAGCTTCTTTGAAATATTGAACGAAGAAAATACGACTTTAACCGATAGAAGCCATAAAATCGAATTTATTGATTATTATACAATAACTTTCGATCGCATTGGAAATGTAAATAAAAATTGTTTTTTCGAACCACCATGTACAGCGGCGAAAAATACATGGGTCAAAATATTTATTTGCTGTTTTTCAATTTTTACGAAAAAAAAAATTGAAAATATACCTCATCGCGATTTTTTGTCGATTACAAAAAAATTCTTCGTAACATTGTTGCAATAAAATTGTTTTTATTGTTTCGAAACCGTTGAAAGGTTTTTTTTTTTACGTGTATGAATTACTTTTTTTTCTCGGATAACTCTCGTTCGCCTCTCGATAAATGTCTAAAAGCCCGACGAGTAAGAGAGACAGTACCGAGAGGATGCCAGACCACGTACAATTTCAGCGTGTAGCTGCGATCGAACGAGCCGCGAAAGAGGAATTCGTATTTCAGTCACGTGCTCGACACGGCCAGTGCATCCGGTCGCATCTTCCGTTGGATATCTCGTACCTGTATGAGTTTACACACCGAAGTTCTACCATCCGATGTCTCTCAGTCGTACACGGTGTACACTATTGGCGCCCGCTTTTACATTTCAATCGATCGTTAGGTGACTATCTCACAACTACGTTATGTATAGGGGGTAGCGCTGTAGTGAGTATATATAGCAAATAACCAAAGAACCGTACGTTCTTCGGTACGAAATTTTCAATCTCATCGTAACTCGCATCAAGGGAGGGGTGGGGGTGGTTTCTGTACGTTCAACCCTCCAATGGGGTTCGAGTCTATGTGCTCCGAAAGCTTCGCAGCCGTTTTATGCTATGTTCCCGAAGCGCTTCCGCGCCACACTCCCCTCTGATCGTCGCACCAGAGTTTTCTCTAAACTATATACATCTCCGGCCGGGCTGCGTAGAGCACACGCCCGTCGTGGAATTCCGATAAATTTATATCTATGGGCCATAAAACTATAGTTTATGATTTATAGAGTTTTATGAAGCTCCTCGAATAGCCGGCCGAAGCTTTTTACTTCGAAACCGCAAAACGGAATGCGCGTTTACGAGATTTCTCGGGTATATATAAACAGTTGAGAAAAAAACTCCAACGGAAAGAAACAACTGTATTTGCAAATTAATATTTTAAAATACAAGAAAAAATAACGTTCGTGGATTAATAGGGGAATTTACGGGGAATTTCGTATTTTATTTGAAACAGGGAACTCCATGAAACCGGAGGGTATTTTTTTTTTCTTTTTTCTAACACGAATGCGATACGTATATGATAATTCTTGGCGGGAGAGACTGCTTTTGTTCAGCTTCTCTTGCCGTTTAAGCTCAACGAAAGAGGTAAAAATCCTCGGCCCACGGGGTAAAAATTGAGCTTAAAATTTGAAGCTTAACTGCGACGGGTTCTCGTACCATAAAAATCGTAGCAGTTAATAAAAGTCCGTAGCTGGAAAAAGAATTACAGCCATAACAGTTCCGAAGAAGTATTACAGTTCATTTTTCATATGTAACTTGTGTTTCATATTTTGAAGTAAAAAAATTTACTTCAATGTGACGCAAACTTCAGAGCCGTAATTGCCATTTTTTTGTTCTTTAAATCTTAATAAGCGGATTTTAATTCACATATTGCAATGCGGTACATGATGAAAATATTAATTATTTACTCATTCGGTAATTATAGTGAAAATGTTTTAAAAAATCCGGCAAAATTACTTTCATTTTGGAAATGTAGCTTTTTTCGAATCTCTCGTATCAGAAAACTTTCATAAGAAAGTGATGAGATCGAATTTTCGTTTGATACACAAAAATAATTGCCAAACCGATGGGGTTGAAGTGCTATAATAATAATGGTAGCGGGTTTGTAAAGTTCTTTATAATCGTACCCTACGTGGGTGTATGGATTTCTATGGGAATCTCGAGAATCCGTGTGTGCGTAGAGCGCGATGAGAATCACGCATCTGCATATAGGTATGTACCGGAGCGAAAGAGTACCTTTCTTCTCTCACGCTCCGTCGCAGCATTCAAGAAGTGCCGGCAAGAAGTGTGTGCAGATATCGTGGTCGGACTCGTTTGACTACGCGCCATATACACATTGCGTATACATATATTCCCTCCGAACGAAACGGGTTTCTAGGACACACGCTGAGTCCCGAGCACAACTTTGGTGTGTACTTTTTTTTTTTCATTCCACTTCTGTATGCACGCACCTATCTTGTCTAAATTAGTACAAGAACTCAGAGATGCGTTGCGCGAAGGAAAAAGAAACGCGTAAATTTCACCGCACGAAATTCAAATCTCTGGGAGAAGTGCAAACATCGGTGCAAACACTCAGAGTACCGAGATTTACTTTTTTTATGGAAGGAACGAGGTGTATAATTTCGACAAAAGTGTATCACTGAAAAATATAAAATTATCTTTCATTTTACCTCTTTTTTTTTTTTTTTTTTTTTTTTTTTTTAGTTTATCCGCGTATACGAGAACGTTGTCTAAGAGTTTATCGGACCCGCGCATATGTGCGAAGCAATAGATGGCGTCGACCGCTTATGCAGCATCAATTATGATCACCGACGTCGGTTCGTATACTCGTGAGTAATTATCGCTGTTACAAAACTCGCGATAATTAGTGCTAATCATCGCATATGTGGCGAACGAGAATGTGGTTGTTTCGGGTGCTACATCGGACGATAACATATATACGTTCGACGGATTATACCGAACGTTAGCGTGTAATACTTGCGAGTATATTTTGGACGTTCAATTGGGCGAAATATCGATTACGGGCAAATCAATCATTGAATTGGCATTAAGCGCTATTACGGGTTCAACGAAAGCTTTGAAGGTTGACTGCAGTTTCAAATGGATGCATTAAAATTTTCTGTTTTGCATTCGTATTCAATTGACTTTTTATGGCTTTGAGGTAAAAACTCCATTGATAAAAATACGCTGTAGCTACATTTTCGAAACATTTAGGATTAAAAAAAGTGCTTATCGCATAACTTTACTACGAGACCGAATTTTAATTAAACACATCAAAGCTTTTTTCGAAATGTTGTTAATTGAGGAAATTCTATCGACAAAAAATCGAGATTAACGTCAAAGAAAATTATACATTCCTTTAATCTGCGTAATAAAAAAACTTATAATCGTTTGATTTTATTTCCGATCTCTAAATTTTATTCCACATATAGAATCTGGTGAACACATAAAAATTATCAATAATTTTTTTAATCGGCAAATTATACGGGTTCCCGCGATTTTTATCGTAGATTAAGAAATCCTCAATTTCAACATAAAAAAATGTTCTTTACCGTGTAAATCGAATCCTTTCCAAAAAACGATCCTTAAATACCGATTATCTTCGATAATGAAAAAGAAACTCGAGAGAACAGGATAAATTCATTATGTAAAAGAAAACGAGTTGCATGTGCTAAAAAAGGAAGGATAATAATATCTCGGCGGCGAGGACTGTACGTATGACCAAATACGGTAATCAAAAGGAGCAGAGCGGCATGCACCGGGTGAGGTATAATATTGCTCAACCTTATATCGTGCACGGAGGAGCCAAACGGCTCTCTTACCTCCACGCCGGAAATCTCTCGCCCGTCTGCAATGTGGATCCGTTTTTTTTTTTTTTTTTTTTTTTTCGTTATATTTGTTTTCTGTTTCTAAACACCCGCACAATCTCCTACGACGTTGTCATCGTTATCGAGCGTCGCTATTCCATTACTTCGAGGCACTGTCTACGGACTCGGGACACTAATACCTAAACTAAAGAGCCTGAACTACCAGCGAGGTCGACCGGCACCAGTCTAGACGTGGAAAAACATCCTGACATACTGCAACAGATATCGCCATTTTCCGGGTGCACTTCTGTACATTGGAAATTGCAACCCCTTATCACCATCTGACGAGGCTAAACGGAATATTATAGCGACTCGCTTTTTTTTTCGTTTCAGCCACTCTATCGAATGTGTACCCTCCGTCGAACCATTTCAAGGATAAACGGGGTTGGGATACACGTTGATCTGCGAATTCTAGTTTCACAACTGGTTGCGCAATGGGAAAGAAAGTTCGCAGTCGGTTTCTACAAGACCGATCGTCGAGTGCGGAAAGACTTACCGACGGAGGTATGCAGCCGAATTGGACGACAGTAAGGCAGACGGTTGTTGGTCGATGGTCACTGAATTGGAGAGCAGTGAAGCGGCTGTCGGCGAGGCTGTGGTGAGTACCAACCGAGGATTTCAATTAGTCCAACAGATGGTCATTTTTCGGTTTTTGATAAAGGAAACGGATAACGCGAGAGGTTTACTTCGCGAAACGTTGAACACTGATTAATGAGTGAATGTTTTTAGACTTTTTTTTCCATGTGTACCAAAAAAATGCAGGAAATTGAAATTCATTTTTATTGAGTTATAACTGCGGACGACGTGCTGATTAAGTTAATTGATCTTCGAATTATATATATCCTTTGTAATCAAGGAAATGGAACTAATTTTTTTATTATCATGATGGACATCGATGAAAAATGAGATCTATAGATTATGAATATCAATTATACGATTAAAATCATCATCGAGTACAATTGTGATTAATTATGATTGGTTTTTACACGGAAGACCTTAGATAACTCCAGTAGCTTTCCTGTATTGTCCGAAGTGTTCTAAATACTGTTGTACCGTGTCCATCGGTTGATACAAATCGTTCATCCGATTCTGAAGATACTGAGGCGCCTGATTCGACACTGTTGACCCGAGGAAACCCTGAAGAAATTCCCTCATCAGCTCCCACGCGCTTCCAGGGACAACGCATGGTCTGTACTCCACCTGGGATACCATGAAAAACAAAAAAGATTCTTCGCTGCATCTTTCGCTAACCCTCTCGGCTACTTGTCCTCGCGCCTCGTAAAACTCTACCGTTCCGACTACACTACAAAACTTTGCTAAACATTCCCACGAGAGTTCGTGTAACTCCCGAGGGCAGAGTACGGCGAATTTACATGTTCACGGGATGGGGGAGGAAGGGGAGAAGAAGGTGTCGAAGACTTGCGGAACGCCTCGGGTGTGTTGCAAAACACTGAATGCTATCGGAGAAACCAGGAAAACTCTTTAGACACTGTTCAGCGAATGGTACAACATAAAATTCAACTTGTTTCCGCATTCCTTACTCGTTTCCCACATAAACTAGGCGAACAAATAGCAAAAAAAGAAACACGAAATTCACGAAATGCATAACAAAAAAAAAGCACGAATAAAGCAGAAATTTGGAATATCTAGCAGAGTTTAGGAATAACTGTTACGATGAGAGTGTAACGTATTTATTTTTCTTGCAACCTGTGAAACTATATTTCGCGTTTCCTCTATGGATTTTTCAACATTTTTTTTTACCTCATTTTCGTGATGTTCGTGTGATGTGAAAATTACGATTCAGCATTGTTCGACTTTTTTCTATACACCATTGATTCACAAATGAAACCGTCTCGCGTATGTATTTTGATTATCTGTTTATCCTCCGGAGTTTTTTTCGACCTCTACGAAACGTGAGAGATTGTCGTCGTCTATGTCGATGCTACAACGCCGGCTGCACATTCTCATTACTCCCAGACTATCGGAGACTTAGCGACTGAAAGCGTAGAACCAGTGTTTGTCTTTCCAGAATCCCTGTATCCCGTGTCTTCTGTCTCCTTGTACGCTTGTGGCTTTCAAACGACACACGGAATCATCCAGAAACGAGTCGGTCACGTCGCGTAGAGAGGAGAAGAAGAAACATTCTGTGATCCGTTTCTGTCTCCAATTTCTTTCAACGTCGATCCTACTTTCTTTCATTCGACTTTTTTTATTCTCCGATCCCTCATACCGAGACTTTCGTTTCGAACCAAAGATGAAAGAACGTTTCACCGGCGATGGTGAAACATCGCCGACGGTTACTCTAGTTTTCTCGTTCGGCAACATCGAACTTGCGGAAATCGTATCGCATTAAAAAAAAAACTACATACAAAAAAAAAAGAAGAAAAAACGGGAAGGAAAAGAGAACATTTTTATGGGCGCAAACTCCGGTCAAGCGAACATCGCTTCGCCGAGGTGAAACGTTGCGGGAAACCAACGCGACCCAACCCTCCCCCTCGCCGCCCAACCCTCATCGACCGAACAACTTTATGCACCGGAAGTTATTAGAAATTCTTACGGCGTTTCTTGCGCTGTATCAAAATTGCTCAACAACCCTTCCACGACTTTTTCTTTCATCCCTTTCTGCCAACACACCAACAAACTTGTACTTCAAGCAGTTTTTCCTCAGTTAATAAAAACAGGAGAAAGAATTCGAAGTTTTTGCCTTCGTTTTTTTTTTTTTTTTTTTTCGTTTTTATTTCGATTTCCCCGAATTTTCAAAGTTGAAAAACTTCGAAACGAGAAAGAGAGTCTTAAGGTCTTTGCGTGGAGTGCATGTCGCCAGATATTTTGCTGAACTATTTACTCTCCTCGACTGAGAAAAATATTTCGTCCGAAGAGAGAGAGTCCGTGGGTTGGGTGGATCGCGATACTCGAATGAATTTCCAGGCCAAGCTGAAAAGCTCGAGAAGCGAGTGCGGCGCAGGATGCAACGAGAGGCGGAAAGCAGTGAAAGCAACCGCGAGAATAGAGAACCCAGTGAAAGTATATAAGTATAAGAATAACAAAGAAAGAAAGAAAATAAGCGAGCAAAAAAAAAAAAAAAAAAAAGAGCTGTGAGGATGAGTGTAGCATCTTTTTAACGCGGCGGAAGAACTTTTTTCAGCTCCACTCGTAGCTCGAAGCGATAGAGAAAACTCGCTTTTAATTACGCGAGCCATATTTTCGTGCGAAAACCGAGAAGTTGAAGAAAAAAAAAAAAAAAAACGGTAAAATAGAATGGAATAACATAAAATAAATGAGTTCAACGATGAGAACAACGAAGAGTTTCGCTCTCGAGAGAGAGACGCTAAAAACGATTTTCTGAATCGTCCTATTATCGCGGTCTCGAGGCGATTGCCCGAAGGTTAGCTTATATTCCATAGTGGACGAAAAAGAGTAAAAAAAACTGCTGATAGGAGTGAATTTAGTCGTGTGAAAATCTACCGGTAGAATGAAATAAAGTGCGATTTAGCGGTGGGTCGGATCTGGCGCACCCGTTGCTTCTTCGTATCCCGGAAAATCTATCGGAAAAGGTAGTAATGAAAAGTACGCGTTCTTTTCCCCGGGGGAGAAGTGAGATAGACTCGAGAGAGGCGGTGCGCCGTTCTATGGACTCTCCATTGGAATTAATGGAGAAACCGGGTTTATCGCGCTACACGCGGGGTGGTCTCTGGCGCTCGGGTGCGAGAGGAAACTCTCGACTGTGGGACAAACGGCGCAGTCAACGATACAAATGGGGCTCTGGGCATTCCATAGGATGGAAGAACTCGCGCACATTATATAGCATAGACTATCTCTGGCCGCACCCCCTTACGTTCTACGATACACCACTGGCGATTGGTTACAGTCGCGATTTCGAATCGTTGTTTCAACGGAATGCCGTATTGCAATTGCAACTTTAATAACAATCAATAATCATTATATCGCAGTTATTAATAAGAAAAAAAAAAAAAACCCGATTTGTTCCGTGAGCTATCAGAATAACCGGCAACGTTCGAATTTTACGAGAAGCTATTAAAAAAATGTAACCTCCTTGGTACCCGTTAACTTCCTTGAGTTACAGTCAGATATTTTACTTCATCTTATTGACGCGAAAAAAATGTATGGAATATTATCTGCAATCAAAATTTTATGAAGTGTCGTGACTGGAAAATTGAGGTAAATAAAAATGTTGACTTTCTTTCTCGTAAGAGGATACGAAAATAATAGAAATCGACACTTATCGATTTTATACGTGAAAATTAACCCTTCGTAATTGAAAACATATTTAAGCAATTTTATCCCTAAATATACGACGTATTTAAAAAAAAAAAAAAAAAATGGTCCAATGCGAGAACGTTGTTGAGTTAATTGTTAGTTTGTAGTCAATATTGTACTAAATGGCAAATCGAGTCGAGCATTGATCGAAGTTCAGTTATGATATCTCCATGAAAAATGAAATATGTAACTCGCGAAGCACCCGGTACCCGGACGGACAACATTGATGCGTACGTGTTCTACGAGCAATGGAAGGCGAGCGAGGAGAACGATGGCCAAGCGACATTGGCAGACGACAAATTGTACTGACGTTCGCGAAATATATGGATATGTAGCTCACTAGTGTTTACGTAGCATATACGCGGGCCTTCCGTGGCACGATGCTTAACTATAGAACACGGATCGTCTACATACGCATACATGGAATGCGCGAGTGAACCGGGGTGTCCGGTATAGAAGGGTTGAGCGTAGAACAAGGATGGCGGAGGTCTCGGTGCGTGATGCCAGGACGCATACATACGTCGATGGATCGATATCGCGCCGCCTCCCGGCACTGCTATACCGCTCGTTATTCCCCGCGTAACGGTTCAAAAAAGAATATAACAAAAAAAAGCACACTAATGCCTCGGCGATCCTTTCCGAACTTCGCAAACCATTAACGGAACAAGAATATCGGGTACTCGTTAGGATAATAGTGAAATCCATCGCCGTAGAGAATAATAATGAACTAAATTCCGTGTTCCTCAATTTTTTACTAAATTACTATTTAAAAATTCGAGTCACTCGAAAAATTTTGAAAATTTCGGCTTACATTTTGAAACAAGAATAGAATCATTTTGAAAAATGCTCTAAGAAAATTATTTTGTATCGCGAACGCAAAAAATTCAGAAAACGTAAAAAAAAGAAAAAGAAATCCAAACATTTTTTTTATTATGCCTTCGATTACTTCTCGAGTGATTTTTGAAAACCGCAAAGATCGATCGATTCCGAAAGATTTAATTTTCTTCGAGACAAAGCATTGCGAAAATAAGATGAGTCTAAAAATTCGTAATTTAATACCATAAAAAATCGAATAAACAAATTTTAGGATGACTCGATGTTCTTAAAAAATGATGAATAATAAAGAAAAATGACATACCTCGACGAGAATTCCCTTGAGATTACCGCTCATGGAAACGCTTCCGAGTTTAACGCAAAAGTCTCCGATCTCAAAGCGCGGTCCCTTCGACTCGATTTTTGTTTGTTTTTTGCTGGTATAGATGCTCATTTCATTCTGCGTCATTTTTAGCATCAGAAGATCGAAAAGTCCATCGGCGATAAGAGGTACAATTTTAGTTCCTGACTCCAAGATCGCAAAGACCGAAGCCGGTTGTTCCGAATTGTGAAGAACGTGAACGGTTCTCTGAGGGCCTGAAACATGCAACAAAAAAAAAAAAAAAAAAAATTAGAACTCCACGCAAAAGATATAGAAGACCCAACGCTCAATTTGAATCGTATAAATCGCGAGCGCGAGAGAGTAATAAATAATAAAGATTCTCGAGGGTTCGAGACAGCGGCGAGTTGCAAAACGTGGCGAGAAGATCGATCGTGATTAATCCGTATACGTCGAGTTTAAAAACTCGCGGCGTTCGGGACTTCGGCGCCGTGTGTCTCGGTTCGGTATGAGAGAATCCGTGCGCTCGAATGAATTTCATAAGTCCCGGGGGCGGTTAATACGCGAAGGGTCAAACGTACGGTGTGCGAACACCGTTGAATATTCATAACTCGGGAGAGGGGATGGAGAGTGAGGAGAGGGAGAGGATATATTCCAGCCACCGGGAGGCGCGCATTGCAGCAGCGATATAGGGTGCGAAGCTCTCCCGAAGTACGAGGCAATCGCGAGAGACAGATAGAGAGGAAGCGCGAGGTCCGGCACACACCTAATGGCAGGGTATCACTGCGACCACTCGGGTAGCGACCGAGCTAACGTATGAATTATTAATCCCTTAAATTATAATACACACACGAACACGCAGCCAGACACGTAACTCTTCTCTGTTACCCCGTCGCTCTCATCTGCAAATCCTTTCGTGCCTCGCGGATATACAACGCTGAAAACTCGACGGTTCGGACCGATACAAACTCGCCGTCCTCTTTCCAATCGCGTCAAATGACAATATTCTTAATTACACCTTTTGGCCAATTCGCACGTCGACAGTTTTATGTCTGGTAATTTTAGACTCGTTCGAAGGACCATTTATCATCGATTCGAAGGTGCGAGGCGCTAATGTACTAAGTTTAAACTGCATTCTTTAACGTGAAACTCTGTCAGGTTTTTAGTTGAGTTTAGTTTGAATTAAAGGGTTGAAATGCGTGATATATGATTCAATTTTCAACACGATGAAAGCGTCCATATGCACTAAAAAAAAAAGTCAGTTGGGAGATCTACCAATTAGTTGAATGAATTAATAATTAGTTGAATTAATAAACAGTCTATTATTTTTCAAAAATTAGATGTCCCAACCAACTATCAGTGCTTCGCATTCAATTTTTTCCAGTGCTGATACAGATATTTTTTTTTTTTTTATTTAAGTATTTTAAGCGTTGTAATTCATATATTCAGTACCTCATTATCCCTTTGAAAATCTACCGCTTATATTTTGTTAAAATGCTCAAGTTTTTAAATTGCTCGATGTAAAATTATGAAATTTTCTCGTCATCCTTACAGCACCAATACTTTAATTTCCGGTTTTTTTTTTTATTTCTTCTTTTACACGATTGAAAATCGTCTTAATTAAAGTCTTTTTTTATGAGTTACAACAATCACAGTTTCGAAATCTTGTTTGGTCCATTCGAGAATTTGATTGATGGCCGATATCTCATCCAAAATGCGCAATACAAATACGTCACTGAAACGACGTCGTATACCGTCATACCGCACATCGTGCATCGTAGAATACTCCGAATGTTGAATCTCCGGGCGCGAACCGGAGATTCGTCCATTCGAGTTCAGTAGAGCTATAAACGTTACACGAATGCATCTGGGCTTTCCGTCGTAACAGCCGGGTACGATGCATCGAGGCGGGCAGCGCGCCTGCTTCCTCATACACGTAACAAGTAAGCAATTACACGTTGAATCGAGAATTCATCGTACGTGACGATGATCCGAGGTACGGTATCATGTGCGACATCCTACAATCGAGTGTCCGAGACAAGGACTGCATATAGTGGCGTGTCGACGGCGTGCAGATGCAACGAATCAACAACGTCCCTTCGCGATAATAATGAAGAGGAGAGTAAAAAAAAAACCACAGTTGTTCATTTCAACGATACGACGTTCCGGAGAACTCGCGTATGGCCCAGAGAATTCGAAAATTCTCAACGAGAAGAAGAAGAACAGTCGTTCGAGATAACGAGGTGGAGAACTAGCATTGTGCGGTGAGAACGCACTAAAAAAAGCTTAAAAAAAAATAATACTAATAAAAATCAACGAAGAGTTATACCGCGTATAGTGGTTCGAAGATGAGAGAACGCAGACTTTGAGGCCTCGAGGGCCACACCGAAACTCGGAGTAAATTGAAACGTAACGAGAAACGTCGGGCGTAAGCGTAATAAATCTTCGCGAAGCGTAACGGAGAGCTTCACGCGCGCTCACGGGGCTCCGTCCAGTAGAGTTTGCTGGACCGCGTTAGCGAGCAAACTCTCCGGCCGGTAGTGGCAGCGAGGAAAACGTGTGTTGTGTACTCTCTCTCGCTCTGTCTCTCAACTATAGCGAGAGGAGAGCACATGGCGCAGCGTGATACGGCGAGGACCGTTTTGCCTCTTGAATTATTCGAGCGAAAGAGCGACGACCGAACGTGAGCTTTAGCCTGATGCTTGCACGCTTCGGGGATTCGTGGCTCGTCATCGAAGCTCTCTCCACGAGCGTTTCTACGCCCGGATTACCGGGGATCCGGGGCACTCTACCTCTCTGCGACAGTATCGCCGAGATAAACCGTATGTGTATACACAAATTTTCCCATACATCGCGTGGCCGATAGATTTTATTATAACGACGGACGAGCCGACGCAAAAATGCCGAGTTTGCAGATTCCCCGGAAAAATTTGCTGAAGTAAAGAGCGCAGTTTGAATAATTCCGAATCAAACCTATTTTTTTTACCGAAGCTTTAAGTTTTTCCAGGAGCACGGAAACTTTATTGCAATGGTTCAGTCAATAACAAAAAACATCGGAGATTCAAACTTAAATTATCGATCTAATAATTTTTTAAAATATTTTATAACTGTCGATACGCAGATGGTAAATGACGAAAGTACATCATCGATGAACACGATTTGCAATCACAAATAAAAATAAAATAGTTTTTTCGATGTTGACGAGGAGTTAGAAGAGGATGACCCGCTTTGTCCTCAATAGCGCGGGACTAGGGCAGTAATAAAAAATAAAAAAAATAGCGAGAGGAAACGTTGCGAATAGATGCAACGGGTGGACGATGCAGTCCGCTGTGTGATGCATCGGGCATTAACGGTTCATCCGTGCGTGCGTGCGAGGCGAGTTTGCCGGCGCGTTTTATCATCGAGACACTCGGCGCACGATGCACGCTCGACCATTAATTACTCACTCTGCGTACCCCCCTTCCCCTTCTCTCTCTGTCGCCCCCTCATTGAACGATTGCGCTTGCCGAGATTGCCGCCGAGAGCGCAAAACGCGCGCGGTCTATCTCTCTCTCTCGGGTCGAGAGTTTTCCACCTCAAGCACTCTCGATCGCCCACACGAAATATAAGTATGTTATATCTTATTTTTGTTTTATTATTATTCGTTTTTTTTTTTTTTTTGGTATCTCTTATCCCCCGAGGCCTCTCCTCGACTTTCCTGTCGATGCCGTACACGAATTTACTGCCTGTACGCTCTGTAAACCGGCGAGACACTGATTTTTCTCGTTTCTCCAGGGTCTATCAGAAGATTAACTGGTTTATGCGTCTACGAGACTGAACTCAGGTAAGTTTGCCGACTCTGGAGAGGCGAAACGTATTTTACCAACGTTTTGCGTTAGGAAAACACGTGCTGGGCGTGTACTACGCTTTATTTCAGTAACACACAAACGCCCGTTGGAACCTCGAAATTGCTTCGCCTTCGAATTCTTCGCACCATACAAGCGACACGAAAAGACACATACCCGCGACTTATTTCCACGAATTCAGTCTGAATCTCGTTTTATTTATAGAATTTACAAGACGACCTCGAAACACGACGGATTACAGTGTCCACATTGTTTTTCTTCGTTTCTAATCTCGTATTTCTTATTTTTTTCGGTATTTGAATCGAAGAAAAAATAACGAAAAAATATATTGAATAGCAAATATCAACGAGTATTCAGTTAAAATTCAGTCGATTTCTTTTTCATACTATAATATTCCGATTTTTTTTTTTTTTTTAAATGTATAAAAAGTAAAAGAATTTCATGTTGAAATAGTCGAGTTTTCGTTAACTTTACAAGACCACGTGCTTTCCAAAGCCTGTAATTTATGAGCTATTCGACACGCTGCTCACGTCCCGGCGCATCGATTTTACCGCGGAGAAGCGTAAAAATATTGATTTTTGACAAAGCTACACGAGGATGAAGGTAAAGATGCAATCTATCATGCGTGATCTACAATTAATACTTTGGAAATTAATTACGTACAAATGTATCCTAATGCTTCATTCTCAAGATCGAAAAAGAGACTCAAAAAGTAACAAATCTATTATGCAGAACCTCAATAGACATTCTCCTAAAGTTCAATACATTTATTCTCTCGTTCTATGAACTATTACCATTTTTACAAAAGTTCGCGCGGGTTATAGTAATAAAAAGGGGAAAAAAAATTCAATGCTAAAATATTTGAAGCGAAAGAGAATCGAGGAGTCGTTAATAGTTTGAAAATTAATTGGATACGAATGAATTGGATCGCGGAAAGATACCGCCGTAGGCGAAGCTGTTGGGCGATAGAACTACGTGGATAGGGAGGGAAGGGAGGGGGGGGGGGGGAGGGTCTTCCCTTAGCGGTACCTCTGCACAGTTACAGTGGGTGCAGAAGAGAAACCTGATGGAGAAGAAGGAAGAGCAACGGGCCGAGAATATATGTATACGTGTATATATGTACATCTATAAGGGAGAGAAGGAGCTGTGCGGAAACTCCGGAGCTCTCAAGAGGGGTGCACCAGAATTCCACGAGAGTGGATAGATGGGAAGCGAGAGAGGGTTGAATGTGGCGGTGGTTGCTGGTGTCTGCTCTTCTACGGTTCGCGCACCAATACCGTATAGCTTGGCAGAGAAATACACCCACCCACCCCCTATTCCAATATATATATTTATATATATATATATGTTTTTCTCATCCTCGATTTCTCCCACCATTCGAAGAAGGGAAAGGGTGGCAAACTGCAATTATTGACGAACCCTAACACTCCTGTAAACTCTTCCTGCCCCGATCCGTTGACACTATATTATTTCCAATAGCCGATAGTTCGAGAAACTATACTATTGCCGAGCGAATAACTTCCCGGGCGCGAAGCATTAATAATAAACGAGACCTACTATCAACCCTCTCGACTCTCATCCTCTCTTATTTGTTCGAGTAGAGGTCATAGCACAGGAAGATGGGAGAACAAGAGAATGAGATACGGGAAAAAATGAAAAATAAAAAGAGAAGTAAAGAAACCAGTCAGAGGGTTGTGGCCTCAGCTTCACCGTGGCTAGATTTGTGATCGCTTTATTAAAAGTTCCAGCTGCTACTGCTGCTGCCTCTGCGTTGCTCTCTCCGCATAGCCCTTTTCCCACCCTTCGAGCGTCGCGATTCCATACCCCCCACCCAACCGCCCTATGTGGCGATCCGCTTGGAGAAGGAGTTTGTTGAAGTCTCGGAGAGATCTTTCGATCAATCTTTATATCTATCTATCAATGTCTCCATCATTGTTATGAGATAAGGAACGCCATCGAGAAATAGACATTTTTCTAACTTAACAAATTCGATGAGGCAGCGAACAATCATCATTTGAAATACCACAACCAAGAAAAAAAATAAAAAATGGGCGATTCTTAAATAGTTTTTTCGCTCCACTTATTTTTCGTCTCCAAATTTGAATAATTATGAAATTAAAGATGATTAGCTTCGCCGTCACCTTCATCGAGATCATTCGTTTCTCTAGAAATGAATATCTTCCGAAGATTGCTGTTGGAGGGTTGTTTCGAAATGCGTAAGGAAAATTGAACGTTTATTCACGGTCAGTGGGGAAGAACGGCTTTATAAGTTGCCCAATAAATCCTTTATAAGATAATACTATGTCATGATACAATGTTAGGCTTACGAGAATAATAACGAATGATTGGTAGGGCGTACGTAAAGTCTTGACTATAATTTCTTGATCGTTCGCCAACCGTACGAGGGGGTTGAATTTTCGAGTGTCCTGTGTGTCGGGCTATTTGTGTGTGCGGGTGCCTAGGCGCAACCCTCGTTTCGGGTTGCACGCCGCGGGTAGTAAATATGCCGTGAAACAGCCCTTCCATTCGCCCTGTTTTCTCCTCTTCCACTGCTATTCCTCCGACGTTCATATAACATGGGGAATGAGTATACGAAAGCCATAGTCGCATATACTACGCACACAGGGGTAGGTTGGCGGAGGTTTTATTGTCCGACAATTTGTGTCTCATTCATGGCGAGTTTGTGGCCCGTTATGGAAAAGCAGCAACACATGTTTGCCGGTACACAAAGACTCACTGTATCCCGCTTTCGTATATATACCTAAGGGTGAATATCAGTTGAGCGATCCTCAGCCTAATATCATCCCAAATAAATTCCCAACTTCCGCATCACATAAATACAATTAACCTTCGAAAAGCCGATGGCTTTGCCAATGCGGAAGTTCAACATCTTTTAACGCGAAAAATAATTGAATTAATTACGAATAATTCTTTAAGTATCTCTTTAGTATGATGTAAAAAAAAACCAGGAATGGCTATCGTTTCATTATTGTTATTTTGAAAAAAATTTGATGATTAAGGCAAATTATCAGTTATTCATGAATTAAATCAGCGCTTGAATAAAACAGCTTTAAGGCAAATTTAACGCTGCTATATCGTTTCATTAAACAATAGTCACAATAGATATTCATTTTCTGCCTAAGATTATCGCGAAATATATATAACATCGAGATATTAACAGTCAGTTATATCCAATACTCTCTCTTCGAAAATATTTTCTCTTTGTTCCGATCCATTATCACCCTTATCTCTTTAAACATATCTCCCTCGTCAAAAATAAAAAATTTGCCCTCGCATAATGATTCAAGTAATAATAACAATAATTTTAAAAAATCGTAAACCGTCACTTTATCTATATCCGGATTTAAATGTCAGTAGTGTTCGTTGAATTCGCGTACGTTGGGCATAATCTCTTTCGACTACTAACCTACGGTAAATGGGGGTGTCCGCAGCTGTACATCCCTATCCGGCCTACCAACCCCCATTTCCCGCTCGTCTATATCTCATTTGGCGCTGGCTATCTCTCTCTATCTCTCCCACCCCTTCTGAATATTCGCGACGAATCTATCCTCGTTGCACCCTCGCGATTTACTCGGTAGCAGTAGCAGTCGAGGCCTATCCAGAGCACACAGAGCTCCCGCGCCGCCTCAGCTACCCTTGGACTCTGCTGCTGCGTTCGAGTCTCTCTTGCAGCGGCTGCGGTCCTCGGGGGTTGTAGTAGTAGTTGAGAGGGGTATAGAGTAGTGGAGAGGCACGGGTTGCTCGCGGATGGTGCAAGGGGGTAGTTTTGCGCAGGGTGTCGCGCACTGCCAGCAGCAGCGAACGGGCCACGAAGCAGCAGCAGCAGCAGCAGCAGAAGTAGCAGTGGCAGCATCGGTAGGAAAAGCGGCAGCGGGGGTAGTTCAGTTGCCCGCGATTCAGCGTGGGGTCTGGCCACCGAACGGGACCCCCGATGTCCCCGATCTTCTCGGAGCGTCGCGTTAGTCACATAGAGACACACAAATAGACTAAATAAAAAAAAATAATAATTTTCCGTTTTTTTCTTCCCCCGTTTAATTAATTAATTTCCGTTTAAAAAAACACCATCGACGACGAGACGAGAAGAGAGAGATTTTTCCGTGCACCCTTGTGCCCTACAGAAAATAAATACACTGTAAGAAGTGTAGAAGGGGTGAATCGACCCCGAGACCTCGTGACCGAGTACGAGTAACCCAGCGATCCACTATCGCGTGAAGCAGCAGCTACTACTCTTTCTCTCACTATCTTTCCACAATTCGCGAATTATATCGCGTTTTTTTTTTTATTTCTTTTTTTTTTTCTCTCTCCCCCATCAAGTTATCACGCGGATTCAATTAGCATGGAGTTTTTTTAAATAACGAGAAGAGATAGTGAAACGAAGAGATGAAGATATGAAATTAGTAGAATCGTTGAATATTGATGAGACTGAAATTAATTAATCTCTCCGGAGTCCTGCGTGAGTTGAATATCATCGGAAAAGTTGGAAGACGAGAAGGAAGGGGAGAATGCAATTGAGGCTCGGAACTTGGAATATTCCGAGTTGCAAGGTGATTGGAAGAGGAGAACGTGAAACACGAAGAAGACACTATGTATAACATTACATACATTTGGCGATGATTGCGAGTGTCCCGTATAAGATTTCTCGTGGTCCGAAAGTGTACTAATATAAGACGAACGGTGGATACGTGCGGACGAGAAGAGACGAAGAAGAAAACCCGAAGACGCGGAGTAAAATAGGCGAGAGTTACAAATCTGCGGCTCGTCGTCGCTGCTGGACCGTTGTCCAGAGAGCATTTTGGCAAAAGCTCAAACGGTAACTATCACAGCGCGGGAGAGATAGAGAGGATGTAAAAAAAAAAAACAGACAAAAGAGAGCAAAAGACGACAAACGAGGCGAGGCGAGGAAAGAGACGGCAGAATTGCGACACAGAGTTGAGTCTATGAACACCCGGAAAATTTCTCAAATCGTCTGTAGCAAGGAATTCGTCTTGTTTCGGTTGACATTAAAGGGGATTAGAGATGTGACTATTTTATAATGCGAGAGAATAGTTGAGGATTCGTAGGAGTGTATGTTTACTTAGGGATACAAGAGACGAGGTGAAGTCGCTTCTATCACTCTTTGGATGCTATTTATATCGTTGGACAAGTCTTAAGTTGCACCAGTGGTACACGAGAGCGTCAATGCTATGGCGAAGCAATAAGAAACTGCGATTTGCCGGTTGATGGCATGAATAATAATCGACTCACGTGAGAAGAAGGCGGCGGAGGAGGCCGCCGATGCTTGAGTGTATGTGTGCATCGTGTATGTGCGCGCGCGCGTGTGCGGTCATACAGCAAAGTTACGCGTACGAGGCGGTCTAAACGGTATAGTGATTGACCACTTAAAGGTAGAATGGGAATTGGTTGATTTTTAACTGCGAATTAGTTAATTATCATCTGAATTGTTTTACATTATTCAAATTAATTTAAAATTTCAAAAATTTCGGACCGATATTTTCACATTTTAATAGAGGATTTTGCATTTTTTCATTCTGGAAATACGTTTCGATCAAAATTAACTGAAATTTGGTAGAAGCTGCGTACGAAAATTTCGGCATCGGATCGAAGGAATGTAAGCCTCTGAATACGACGACCTCCTTTGATTAATGAAAACCTTAAGCTCGTCAGTCTTTCAATTTTACTCTGAACCTTTAAGAAGCACAATGGAATCGAAACATTTGGCAGTTATTGATGGAAGCTTCTTAAAGTATTATTAATTCAATAGTGACGCAAAAGAAAGGCATTTGCTGCTTTAGAATAAGAAATATTTTAATCAAAATTTAAAAAAGATAAAATTCACGATCGTCTCGACCCTTAACCGGAGAAGAAAATCCCGCGATGTATTGTAATTCTTGCTATTCAATATACGATTCCCTGTGCGAAGTGCCAATAACTGTTGGGCTGACCGGCAAAAGTTTTACTGCTTACCCTATGCAAAGTAACCGAGAATCGTAAATTACCGTACGAGTCGCTCGTCAATTCGATCTTACGCGTCGCAAAGATAGCCTTAGCGAGAAACAATGAACGTGCAAGTACGTCTTTCTTGTCGCACGCATGAGAACGATAAATCGGTTTACACGAGCAAAGAAGCTTCATATAAGCATCTTACAGGCGGAGTCTTTAAAAATTCGCGGTGGAGATGTTTCGCTCCGCAGGCTTTTTCTTTTCGCTCGTAAAATCGTACGGAGTAACATCGTAACGCGGAGGGGCTTTAGAATTTTTTTTTTTTTCTTCCCGATCTTTTCTCTTTTTATACGACAGACGGAAGAGATATGAGGGGGCGTAGAAAATCTCGTTTCGTATCTCTCCTAAAAATATGTACGTGAGGAAATTTATTCCTCGTGGATGTACATAGTCGCGATACTACAGTTGCGATTGCGAACGGAGATTGGTCGTCGATGGGACCGATATAATAATTAAACGAGGCGCGCACTCGAGCGACTCCGCTCTCGATAATTAGAAGCAATCTCTCTCGTGGATTATTAAAGGGCGAGAGGAAACGAGGTGGCGAGGGAGGGGGGAGGCGGCAAACTCTGTGGGAAAACTCGCCCGCACTCGCACGTGGGGTATCATAGCTATTTCCCCCGGGGTGATTGAGATCCCACCGTAATGAGAAAATCGGAAAAGTTGTGTATATAATCATCGGTGGTATCAGCTATTGACAAGCCTATATGAATCGTCGTTCGATGCATTTTTCTTTTTCCTTTCAATTTCGAAGGTTACGCATCAATAGTTCACAAACTCGACCTCCTAAATAAGCTTCTCAGTACTTCCGGTAATTTTCATTAATCGAGTTATTCAGATAAAAAAATCACTGTACAACAGTTGTGAGCCCATTATTCGGTATTTTTGAGATGTTTTTTTTCGATCGTTTACATTCTGCGCTTTTGTTTACGTTGCACATGAATAACGTAATTTAAATATAAACCTTTTTTTTCCATAAAATTTTGTTAATTAATTAATAACGATATGAAGGAAAAATCTTTTTTTTTACGATTTTTACGATAACCAATAGTCTTCGAAAGCACAAAAGATGGGACCATAAAGTGGGACAAGATATAAGGGATGACATCGAAATTCCGACAAACCGCGTTGTCTTCTTTCTATCTTTAGACGAAAATTCTGCATGCAAACTACCAGTGGTAAATAACGCAGTGAACAAGTGACATAGGAGCGGAGTATTTTGATTAGCGTAACGAGCTTGAGCAGTCGTTTGACGAGAGGGACATAAGGCGTAACTAATAATTCATCGGTACAGTACATTCGCCCGGACAGAGGAGACTAGTCGCGCGGGGCCGCAATCGTAACGAGGGCCACGCAGAAGGGTTATTACCTACCGCATCGAATCGATCGTCTCGTTTCACATACGGACCGCAGTGCGTTCTCTGCACTGTACCAGTGGGAGGGAAAGAGAGCGAATGAGAGAAAGAGAGACGAACTCGAGAACTGAGCTTTTGCGTTTGTCATATATATTTCATGCGTATACGAGCGCTCATACGAGCGCTAATAATGCCCGGGACTCCGTATAGCAAATGTCGCGATACTGCAAGCTCCGCAGGATTATATTGAAATCAAACTCTCCTCCCCCGTCGCAGCATTGTCGCAATTCTACTCGCAAGGCACGTTCGAGTGTAAATGTCGTACCGCCGCAATACTAATGCGAGATAAGATTTAAATCGCGACTTATCGAGAATTCTCCTTTGATTTTAATCCCAGGAAGAGTAAAATGAATTTCTTGTATATACATCGCAATTTGTTTACATTCCCTCTAAAGAATTTTCTTTGTCGTTTGCTTATAAGAAAAACAATACAGATTTGATGTAAAAATCATTTGTTTTTTTGGCAAAATCAATATTTTTTTCAAAATCTCTAGGTGCATTTTTTTAAAGAATTTTTTTATCATATTTTACGAATGAAAGGATTTTCCAAAATAAAAAGTTTTAATTTATTTTATTTTTCATAAATTGCAGCAAAGATGGCACAGTTGATCCTTTGAAGCATTGCATTTTTAAATGATCGAAAAAAATAATACAAAATTTCAATGTGATCCTTCGAGGGTTGAGCATTTGCTCGAGAATATTTTTCAAATTATTCTCAATTCGGCTTCCAAAGTAATATATTTCGTTTTTTATCCATCTCAGTAACATCTTAACAACGATATAAAAATAGAGACATTTTTGTTGCTATTCAATACTACAAAATAATGTAATTAGCATTGTAATCGAGGAACGTTGATTATAAAACTCAGAAAGAAAAAAAAAAAAAAAAAAAAAAAAAAAACGCTTGTCTCACGATGCAAAGACGATTTCCGGTCCTGAAGAAGAGTAATTCCGGATGAAAATTTTATTTGAATCGCATTATTGTACTGCGGAGTAAAAATGTAGACAAGGAATCCGATTGGTACTCTGTAGTCAGCTTGATTTGAATTCGCGAAAAACCGAACGGAAGTTCTTGCGAGAGAAATAAGGATTCCTTCGACAGGAAGCTGAAAGAAGGTCTGTAGGGGTTCGGCCGAGGAATCTATTTCGATAAATTAAATTCGCACAGAGAGACAAAGAGAGGGAAGAGGAGTGGGGTAAGAGGGGTCATAGCCACGTGGGATGCGCGTGAGTTATCGCCGGCTGTCCGCCGCAGCGACTTGTGCTCCATAGACGATGGAGAATGAGAGGAAGAAGTCCCTCTCTCTCTTCCGATATTGCCAGAACGGTCTCGCGATATATATTCTCGTGAACGATATTGGCAGCGTCCAGGATAGACATATATATATATACATATATACGGTAGTAAATAGCAAGTCTAGTCTGTACATATAGGCTCTGTCTATCTCCCACGACGAGGTATCGGACCCGAGAGGGCCAAGAACAATGGCTGGACTCCGCAGACACTGGCCGATGCATCACAGACTAACGTGATCCAGAGTCCCTGGGCACTGGTCAGCGATAGCGAGCATCGACCAGGATTGTGGTGCCTGCGGACTAACGCGATGACGGGGCTACATCCATTCTACTACCAAAAGCTCAACCGGAAGATTTCCTTGTCGCTATACTGGCCATTCTAATTGACGGAAACTTGATAGCAAACCAGCTTGCTTCGTGGCTGAATTCACGATTTATTCGCCACAGACGAAACATGATATTAGATCTTTACGTTCCGAAAGAAATTAAGGGAAAAATGTGTTGTCGAACGATTGCTAAAAAAATTGCATTAAAGGCCACAAAATACATGTGTTTTAAGAATTAAAAAAAAAAACAAATTTCAAGGAGTTGTGGGATACGCTTAGATTACAAAAAAAATAAATAAGTGGCAATAAATGATATTCAACGAAAAAATATTGTGTGGTTTATCTTATGGGGATTGTATAGAGTACGTAAAAAAAAAGTTTACTTTTCCTGCAAAGTTCCGTGATGTCATAAACTTAATCTCCTTTGTTTATTGTATACCGATTGTTATCGCAACGAGGCGTTGACGATCTTCTAATTAGAAAATGATTAGAGTCACGGTGTGTGATGGGAGGGGGAGGGCGAGGGGATGGTAGGTAATGTTTGTACGATAATCGTGTGGGTCTACGAGAATTGCGATCGTGCGATAACGCGGCGACTCCGTTTCCAGGGGTTGACATACCGCAAACTATGGAGCTTACAAGTTTTAGTGGCGCAGGCTGCTGTGTGGCTTGCTGGTTACGAATGTTACGGAGTCGACTCCTCCCCTTCTGCGCCGTGCGTCCCGTGTCTTATCAAAATTACGGGTGGAGGATGCATTAGCATTTATATGAAAGGCTCTCGTTCTCTCTCTCTCTCTCTCTCTCTTTCTCTGTCGTGTTACTACTGCCAGGAAACGGGAAACTCGTGGTATACCAACGAACGAATGAACGCTGCCGCGTGCACTCGCGACCGGAAGTCTTTTGCCTCCGCTCTTCTACTTGTCGCGTGTGCGGCATTATACACCGAGCAAATATACGCTTCTAGCAACACAACGGCGCGGGAGGCTTACATATGAAAATGATGGGCTACCTGTTAACAATAAAGTCCTGTCGCTCCTGAGCAATATTAATTGTAACGTTCTTCCCTTCTTCCTCGTTCATTCAGCTAAACGTCGGCGACTATAATGCTCTGCTGGATGGATCGGTAAACAAGAGAGAAGAAAAGCAAGAAAGGAGAAGGAGAGAATGAGACTCTCGATGGCTCGTATAAGCCATACGACACACACATCTCGTGCTACGAATCACAGCACGAAGAAGGAACTTCGAGATAAATGAATTTACAAACAAAACGAATGAAACAAAAAGCCTATAATGCCTAACAAAAAAAATGGAATAAAATAATACGACAATAATAATACGACGTAAGACAATATTGAGACAAATAAACACATAAAGAAAAAAAAAAACAGCTGATGCTGAAACGCTTGAAAAATAAGGTGACGAAGGGGCTGCGCGATCTGGACGTCCTAAAGGAAGTGAGGAACATCGGGTCCTGGTGAGGATCTCGAATTTTGTCGGAGGAAAGAAGCTATGTCTCTTCAGCACAAGTATTACGTAAGTACCGATGTTTAATGTAAATAAAATTACGATTTTTTTCAAATTAAAAGGTGAAAGTTATGTCAAGTTAGTTATTTACGTTAATGTTAACGTGATTGTAGGCATTTATTACAACCATATTTCGATTTTAGTCGACAGTCCGTTGAATTTTTAATTCAACGACATTTCGCTCCAAAAAGCAACGGTGTTAAATATAATTGTACTATGTCTTCAAATAGATTGAATGGCACAGATATCTTAAAAAAAAAAACAATAGAGAATTATCGCAGATTTCTTTAGAAATATTTTTCCCAATAATTTCCGATTTATTCTCTGACAATACAAGAGATACATTAAAAACGCTTTATTCGGCAAAGGAATTAAAAAAGGGGAGGGGGGTGCGTTAGGGGTGACAAAGAAGTGGTGGAGCGAGTGAAGCGATAAAATTTCATTCGGATCTCGCGATTAAATTCCTTTTTCGTTTATCTTTTTTTTTTTTTTTTCTCTCTCGACCCTTCATTCTTTCCCTCAGTGAAACTCAAAGGCTTTCTATATCCGCTTTGGACTTTTATCACACCGGCGGGAGGCGAGAGCTGCGAGGCTCTCGACGGGAATAAAGGATGCCTCTGGGGCGGATGGCGTATGCGTTAGATTACCTTCGCGTCCTTTCAACTCTTTCAGCAAAGCAGAGAGAGGAAGAGAGAAGCTGCTAGAGAGAGCCGTACAACAGCACGAGGCTGGCGTTGGCTCGTAATAATTATGCACCGTCGCCGCAAAGTGTCTCGGACGCGAGCGGGTGCTCGTACAGTGGCCGTTTCGAGTTCCGCGCGAATATAGGTGGTGTACACACCGAAAAACCCTTTCAATATATACGTATACAAAACTTTTGCACACATGTAGGAGAGTCGCCCCGGTATTACAACCCGACGACAGCCACCGCGGCTCCTTAAAGTCGCGCACAGCAAAAGCCGAGAGAGAGTGTCTCGAGTCCCTTTTAGCATTTATATAGCCGACAAAGAGACGTACCGTTGAAAGAAAAATAGTAAAAAAAAAATACTCGACGAAACTCTTTGAACCCTTTTATCATCAAACTCATCTTGATACATTCGAAATTTTGAATCTATTTATATCGAAAATAAAATTAATTAATTTATTATTAGTTATTATTATTAACAATAATATTAAAAACATTAATAATAATAACTGGATATGCAATTGTGATTATAGTGTCAAACTAAAATGAAAATGATAAATTCGTTTGAACATTCGTTCTCCAGCCCTTACTTCGAGCCGAAATGTTATTTTCGCATCGAAAATGTGACGAACATATGAAAAATTCTGCTATGAAAATATTTGTTTTGCTTTCGAGAAATTATGATTAAAAAAAATCTCTGTATTTTAATTATGAAGAATAAAAATAACGAAGTAACGAAGATGCAACGACGCTTGAGCGATTTGACTGCGCATTAAGCGAGACACAGCTTTCAGTTTCTCTCGCAACGGTGACTGCTCTCGAAGGCACAGCCAGTTATATTGTTCAAAACGAGCGCTGCCGGGACATGATAGATAAGCGCGGCGTGAACGTGCAGCAGACTGCAATGCTGGTGCAGAGAGGCTACAGAGAGCTCGTTCGTTCGCAGTGCAGCAACTCCTCGAAGTGCTTAGATATCGACCCTCCGTTCTCGCGCCGGTGGGGCAGCAAAATGCGAAGCTGGGAATGCCGTGTGTATTCCTCTATCCTGACTCTTCTTCTCCCTTTACTCAGTGTTCTACTGCACTTGGCGATGTGCTCTATCGTCGCCGAGTCTGACACAGGCAAAGCGAAGAAAGACACACGAAAATCGTCCAATTTAAGGGAGTCGAAGGAACCTCTTGACGGTTCTCTAACGATAAGGAACTCGGTTCGCTCGTCTTTTACCCTCTACTTTCCCTCCGAAACTACCGAGTTTTCGTCACCGCGAGCCAACGTTGCCTCGCAACTTTACTCGACTCGCTCCGCAGCTTCATCTTCTTCTTCTTCAACAACTTTTTTTTTCTCTCACGAAAAACTTTGGCAAAGTTTCTTTGCACACCGATGAAAACGAGGGAAGGAAAGACTTGCCGAAATTACTGTCGTCTCCGCTCTCTAAACTCAGTTCGTAGTATAGATATGTTTTTCGTTTTTTTTTTTTATTTTCCATGGTTTCTCACTTTGAATAATTACTCGATCACTCTCGCAGCCTGGAAGGCTTAATAATCGGGGTCGGTCTCTCCTTTATTTTTTTCTTTCTTCAATTTTTCCATGTCGGAGATGAAAATAAAGCACGGAATACCGAGAAGTAGTTCTTTCGATGCTTGAAAACGTTTCGTAGCAAAAATCTTTTGGTACACACTTGAGATCGACGATGGAAAGAGGAGGAGGAAGGGAGGAGAAAGCAAGAGCAGTTATACTTTGAGTAATGGATTTTCTGGCTCGAGTGCAGTACCAGCACACTTGAACAGGATCGGTAAACTTGAAATAGGTTTTCAGCGAATCGTCGATGAGGGAGAGGAGATGGAGAGAGAGAGAGAGAAGCTGGAGAGAGGAGAAAACTGTTGGAGAGTTTGCCTACTGGTGCCGAAGCTTCGCGATTGATGCCGATGCCATGGGTGGTCGGAATCGACGATGAGGAGAGGCGAAAGCTTCGATGGATAATGTCTAGAAAATCGACTAATTAGGAATGGGCTAAGCGGGGCCCGAGCACGACGAGGCAGCGAACTATGGTCTCACTTGGAAACAGCGAAGGAGAAGATGAAGAGAGAGGGTGCGGGCTAATCTCGCCACTTCGCTTGCGCTTCCACTAACAAGGTCTAAGTCTTATCGAGTGGATATACCACCAACGGCAGCAACTCCCTCGGTATCTCGTGTTCACGTTTGAACGTCGAATCCTATATACATATATATATGTATGTATACCTAATACGAGTTAGATGGATACATGATGGTTCAACATCGTATCCCGTGTTGTTCTATGCTTCATTAAAAGATTCGAAGATTTAATTTCATTCGATTGTTGGATCGAATTTATTATCCCTTAATTAAGTGGAGCTTTCGGAAATTTTAGGGAAAAAAACGTGTTTTTTTATAGTGACCAAAAATCGTATAATTAATTCTTTGCGATTGCTTCATTAAAAGATTCGAAGATTTAATTTCATTCGATTGTTGGAGCGAATTTATTATCCCTTAATTAAGTGGAGCTTTCGGAAATTTTAGGGGAAAAAACGTGTTTTTTTATACTGACCAAAAACCGTATAATTAATTCCTTACGATTGTTTATCGATAATAGTGTTTTGATCATGTGGAAAAATTTCCAAATTTGAATATTACAGATTGTCGAAGAAATCAGAATTTTTTGGAATTAAAAAAATGTTTTATATG
The DNA here is from genome assembly GCA_934046635.1 of Buathra laborator. Taxonomy (NCBI): domain Eukaryota; kingdom Metazoa; phylum Arthropoda; class Insecta; order Hymenoptera; family Ichneumonidae; genus Buathra; species Buathra laborator. The sequence goes on from OW203892.1 coordinate 20,607,650, forward strand.
ATTAAAAAAATATAGAAACGTTCCAAATGTTGTTAGATTTGGAGCTGAGATTTTTTTTAATGATCAGAGAACTACGTTGCGAACAATCGATTGCATGGGATTTAAGATGAGTTTTTTTTACCGAAATTGCCGAAAATATCTTTAATCTGCTTGGTATCGAATTCGAAGTATTAAGTAAAAAGTTTCAGCGTCGTGATATTTTGTAACAAAAACTGAACTATAAAATGCAGTGATAGGTTTCTCGAAGGGTTTGAAAGATAAGGAATTGTTTCGCGACAAAAAACAGTTCATCCATTGTAAACTAAATTTAAAAAAAACACACTTTTTTTTTCATCTGACTTAGTAAAAAGTATGTCTTGCGAACCGAAATGTTCTTTTTGTTTTTACTCATAAAAAATAATTCCTTTGCTTTTTTCTATTCAACAACCATTACAAAGAGTTGAAGAGAATCCAGTGATATGAAAACGTCGTCAGACACTAACTACATTCTCCACAGACTGTCCGGCTGGAGTCACCAAAAAGAGAGCCTCGAAGTCAACGCTAAGAATAGGTGACGGTTGAAGCGAAGAGATAGAGAGAACGAGGGAGTGACCACCAGTCAAAATCTGGACTTGTACCAAAGTCCATAGAGTCAAATGCGAAATTCCTGAGCGAAAGCAAATTTCTCCAAGATATTTTTGGTGTGTGCATTTTGTGGTTACAAGGGGGATGTGTTTGATTCTCCTTTGCTGACGAGCAAAGGAGAAAAAGATTTCGTACGTCTTGCGGTAAATGCACTCCGCACTCGAAGCTATACCCCGCTGTCACAGAGTGACGAGAATTCGTCGAGCTTTTCCATCAGTTCGCACATTCAGCTGATGTGTCGGTACTTGTTCTCCGCGGAGACGGGCAAAGAGCGTCGAACGGTTTCTAAATGCACTTACTACTCGTCTCGAGTTGTCGGCGTGCGTACGACGTCTACATTCGATGCGAGAATAGTAGCACTTTGGAAAAAGAACTCAAAACAAAAAAATAACAATTCTCATATCCAAAACATACTTCTCGTATGCATAAAAATAAACAGAATTTTTGTTTTTTCAGTATTTCGTTTTTCAGCCCCAAAATATGATCGATATTCTCCTCCTTGTTCTCTAAACTATTCTTAACAGAGCTTTGTCTTTTATATTCCATGTAAGCATTAAACGATGCCAATGAAGTAATGGGGAAAAATATTGTATTACTGACGAAAGAACGTATATATGAATCATATTAGCTACTAATCTAAATTGTCCACAATTAGGAAAAAAAAATTGTAACGGGAAAAGCCATTTTCCGTGCTGACCGTTGAAGGGTTAAAGAGATAGAGCTTTGCTATTGAATCTTTAATTGCTATCCCAATGTATATGAACTCTTGGATTTTATAAAAAATGATAAGGCCTTTGAGTACTTTGTTGGTTTGAAAAAAAACTCTTTAACATACATCCGCCCTTTGAGTCAATATAAAACAGATAGATCTTCGGTGTATTGCTTCTCGTTCTCGTAACCATCTCTGCGAAATACTTAAAGTTCACGACCCGGAATCACCGAAGGTAGTTAAAACCTTTACTGGTTGTTTTCACCGAAGCTTTGTTTCCGTCGCACCCCGAGACGCCCCGTGTGTTATACATCGCCTCGTTTTACGCGCAGCGGGACGCAAGACTTGTATTTCAAGGGGACAAGAATAAATCGATAAAATTGCTTTTTTTTTCAGACAACATTGCAGACCATAGGTACCAAAGCTCCGAGAGGCAGTTCTCAGTAACACAGTCGCGGACTATATATACGCAATACAAAGGCCGTGTCTCTCGTCGCAATAAGAAATCGTTGTTGTCGACAAACTGTTCACTCCTCCGAGCAATTCTTGAGACAAAACAGCCCACATTATTCTTCAGGGTAAAACGCGAAGGCGGACACCGTAGGTATCACCTATGACATAATACATTGTCGCAAAAGTTATAACAGTCAGCCGCGTATGCTTTTGCAGACAAACTACGCCTTTCCGATTTTAGCCGCAGAAAGACTACAAGAATGGTTCTTGATAAAGAAAAAACCAAAAACGTGGAATTCGAAAAGAAGAAATCGCTTCGTATAATCCCCAAGTAAATCCCTCCCTTTGATAGAAATTAGAAATCGCTGATCCGAATTTTCCTGCGGATCTCCACTTCCAATTATAACCGTTATTGCAATCTACCATCGATGCGTGATGGCCGATGGAAATCGGTTTGCGATGATTCGGGCAAAATTTCCGCGTGAACGAGTCCTTTCGGCGCGGTAGCGAACGAAAAAAAAAAAAAATTAGTTTGCGTAAAAAGTGTTGAATGTATATATGCGAAGGGTGAAAATGGATGTTCGGTTGAACGAAGAGAGAGTACGACATAACGTTATATAGAAAGCAGGGGCTCTCGATGCTACGAGAGTGGCTTGGTAGGCGCGCACCGGAACACGGTACAGTGTACCAGAAACGAGGAACGAGTACCAGAAGGGTTGCCAGTAGCGTACGAAACGGCACTACTGTTTCAGGGACACAGAGTGGTAGTGGTGCGGTATGCCTAGATCGGTGGCCCGAGTTCTCTCGCTGTCGCCCTGATACGGTAGTGGTAACGGTGCGGTAGTTGGAACTCGTAGTGGTGGTAGCAGCAGTTCTCTCGTAGACGAGAGACAGAGAGACAGAGAGTGAGGGGTCGGTAACGGGTTTCGAGTCGAGGGGGTGGAAACCTGTTTCCATCTCTCTTCGTTATCCGTACAGGCTGTGCCACTGTCTGCGCTCTACCTACTGCCAAAACCCGCGACCCAGATACCGATCGACCCACCGACACGCACACAGATCCGAGAATCAGCCGCGATGCGATTCTATCTCGCTCTGGGTTAGTGTACTTCCGCCCCCGTCCCCCGACCCCTACCGGTGGCTCTCGGTCTCTCTTCTTCGGAGTCTCGCACCGTGTCGTTTCTCGGTGTTTCCTCGGTTCTCCGAGACTCCGGTAGTCGCTTCGCCGATGTATCTATCTTCTGAGTCTCGTAGGAATTTCCTCCGGAGGCTCCCCGAAGTAGTATTTAAGCAGAGGTGAGACCGGATCAACCATGTACTTCGCTTAGGTTAATTGATAAAGAAAATGAAGAAGAAAATTCATTTCAGCTACGCGCTTAGCGCACGGAGATATTTCTTTAATATTCTTTAAAGAAATTGCACGAGACTGAAGCTAAAAGCTTTTTATGAGAAACTTTTATCACACACAACATTTTTTTTCCTTGGTTATTTTCTGGATTGACTTCGGGTCAAATCTTATACGGGTTTCGTGTTCAGCGCGCAAAAATAATCATATTATGGCATCCAGAACACTATGGGACCCTTCGATACGACGCAAAAAATTGCGGGGACACCCCTTTATCGTTTTTTTTTTTTTTTTTTTTTTTTTTTTTTTTTTTCATTTTTTTGATCGCTCTGTAACGGCACGAAAAATGCTTTTGTAATTTTATTGATTTTCATGTCTGGTGTATTTAATCCCGTAGGACACGGTAGGCACCTGCGTTCTATTCTAATTCCAACAGGAAGAAGAGATATCGCTGTTTCAAAGTATCGAAAATGATTAGTTTTCACATAATGAATTTTCGAAAAAAAAATCATAAAAAATAAGTGTTTCAATGATCTCAGAGTTCATTTGTACTGATGCTGGTAAATTCATCTTCTTTAACCGACATTACAACTTTCTCGTTGACAAACGGTTGTATAAGACACCCACTGAGGTCCAAAGAGATTTCAAAGGATCTTTCCACTCGACATTTTATTCCCCACCATAGCCTTCGTCTCGATACTCAAAGAATTTTTCTTGGTAAGCAGATTAACTCTCGTGACTCATGGATATTATAATGCCGGGTGGTCCCAAAAGACTCGTATGTATAAGCGTCGCGTGGCGCTTTTTTTCCCTCCCCGAGAGCAGGAAGTGTGTTTGTCTAACTCTCAAAAGTCCGTCAATGAACAAGAGAACCTGTGAGTTACGTCATTAAGAATGATAGACCGCCGTACGCGGATTATTGTGTTGCCGGTATTGCTGGTTCACCCGCAGTACTTCATACGCTTTAACCTGTCAACCGCGGTCGAGCGAGAATTCAAAGCTCAGCTCTGAATCTCCATAAGAGCAAAAGAGACGGAAAAAGGAAAAAAAAAAAAAAAAAAAAACAAACGTAATTCGATCCAACGTTACGGTTTGTCGGACTCACGTAAATTGGTTTATCGGCCCGTCCAGTTTGTCTCATTCGCACTCGATGGCACAAAGCAGCGACAAAAGACTTCTTCGATAAATCAGCTCTCGCAATCCTCTAATCACACTTTCCCTCGTGCTTATCGCAACCAAATATTATTTCAAATTAATTCACAGCGACCTATTATTTATCTCGCAATGATTCCGCTCCAATTGGCAATTCCTAATCGATAATTCGGCTAATGGATTATCTGTTATAGTGTTAGAAATGTTATGTGTTGTATGCTAAATGAAGTGTATGTTGAGGTTATATTATGAGTCTCGGGTTATTTTTTCATCGGGAATTCGAGTGCGTAATATACGAGATACTCCGACTCCCGCTGAAAGTACGATACGCGGCAATCCCCTTCTCGTCCCGAAACAATGTACTTAAGGATCAAGTTATGTTATGTAGAGACGCGTTCGTAGATCGCTGGGTCGACACGTAATCTTGAACTTTGTTCGCGTAACGGCATTATATTTTATGAGACACGACGAAGTCGTATGAACCCGAAGGCAGGCAGTTTCACCTATATAACTGTAATATGCATAAACGGATTGTCCCACAAACTTGTAAGGGTTAAGTTTACCGCGACAGCTGGTTGAGGGTGGGTTTGTGTGCTACGGGGACGAACCCGATGCGAGACTTCTATACACGAACTACAGCCCCTTACCTTTCTCAATCTCAACCTCGAGCCTCTGACAGAATCGTGATTCTTGTATAGGGTACACGTAATACTATTATGCATAATATACATGCGAGTCGTGTATAAATTGCCAATCGGATGAACCTTACTGCTGGAGAGTTGATGAATAACTTTCCCGAAGGGGTTAAACGTGCCTTTAGGCTATCTAAATTTTAGAGCAAATAAGGTGGAAAGGGCTGAAGGGTTAGGACTCAAAACGCTGAGTAGACTCTTCGGTTCCTCCGCTTTCATCCCCAACGTGTAGAGCCCTTCGACAATCGAGCCGCGACGGATTACAAACTAAGCACATCGAAGTTCGCTTATCGAGGCTTTTTATCGTGCCGATAGATCGAAGCACTTATCTTTGAAATTACAACGCAACGAAGTTATACGAAGAGATTTGATACTTCGTGGGAAAAATCTTTGAAATATGGACACAATCGGGTGTACGAGAATTGGACAGTTTAATGGTGAAGGACTGAGGAATCAAACATCGAGACGGTGAGATTTGTGAATTGGCAAACGTGCCAAGAATGTCGAGAATCATCATCACTGAGATAGATTGATCGCTATGGTTTACGAAGACGAGAAGTTTGCCCTCATTTCAGAGACAAAACGCTTAGAGAGCTTGAAGAAAGGAGATACGAAGTTTTCATGCAATTAACGATATTTTCTTCGTTCAGCTCTTTGGGGGAAAATCAGTTCCTCAGTATTAATAAGAATTTGTCAAAATACAAAGATAATAATAAAAATAAAAAAAATTTAAGGATATTCGATACCTAAATCATTTTATCGTACGCGAACGCTTGTGCCTAATTTTATTTATTAAAATATCATTGATCTTTACAAAGAATCGTTTTGTCTAATCTTTTTCATAGTTTTTCGATAATTCAATTTTGAACGAAAAATTGGAAATTATCGGACTCTCGAAAACTTGATCCTCCTTAATGAAAAGGTTAAAAAGAAAGCGTTTAACCGATATAGAAATTAATTTTCATTATCAAATTAATAATTTTTTTTTTTCTGTAACTTTCTAATGCAATTCACATGCGATATGCAACCATCCGAAATAAGATGCAAATAATAACCGTTTAGCATGTAACGCCATTTTTCCATATTCTCCAGTTCACCGTTACGATAACCACAGGTTGTACGTGCCATGGCCCGCGGAAGTGACTCCATAATTTTGGTGCGGGAGGGATTATCGGATAACGATAAATCGGTAAGCGTGCCAATCGTTTCTGGCACGACGCGATCCTCTCCGGGATTCGCCTCTCTTCTCCTCGAAGAACAACCTTCGGGGTCATACCGAGAGCGACCTCCTCACCTTATCTTCTTCTTCTTGTCCCTATCCTTTCCATTTTTTCCCCCTGCATCCCTTTTTTCTTCGACGTTGCGATACACGGATAAATCAGAGATATCCCTTCGTGTTCGTTGCCGCTATAAATTGTAACACTTATTATCGCTTCCCCTTTCTTCCTCTCTTTTACGCGGTGCATATTATCTATTTATTTACGCTCATTGAACATTTTTATCAATGATCTACTACGACTCAACGAGAACTACTAGAAACTCGAAAAACTAAATGATAAATTTCCGGTTAAAAAAATCTCCAAAAGATAGTGAATCGTTGATGTCCTATCGAAAAACACGTATTTTATTCTCAAATCTCTTATTCAACCCTATATCGAAGTGTTACAGAACGAGAAACACACGTTGCGTTCGCCGCTTGTTGGAAATAAATGCGAAGAACCCGATAAACCAGACTTGCTTAACCAATACCCGTGCAGTTTATTTCAAGATATATATATATATCTATACAAAATCGTTGTATACTATATAATACTAAGTATCAGCAGTTGTAGCGGAGAACCAGAAGCCCCGTAAGATTAATCGTGACGTGAAACCGATGCAGATTTAGCATCCCGCTGGCCATATGGTATATAGTTATAAGTTATAACGCTCTTCGCCGGTTACGTTCAGTTGCATCGAGTCATCGATAAGAAATTATACGCGCGCGTGCGGCAGAACCCACGAAGATTTTTTTTATACCGGAAGTCAATTTCGGATCCACATACAGTACAGTGGCAGCACACGTTGGCCAAGCAGCGGTTTGCTTGGCTGACGGCAAAGCAAAAAAGTAACGCCGAGACGCTGCACCCCTATAGTGTAGTGTCTGTGTTTACAATCAGGAAAAAGGGGGGGGGGGGGGAACTCGGTCGCAAAAAAAATTTCTTATTCCGTGTACAAGGAAGAAAATCCCGGGGCTTTGTTGGTGGGAGGCTGCAGCAGCAGCCTCCACTGCGCTTTCTACGACAAACTCTGCTTCGTCGTCACTCTCGAGTCTCCTCTCGAGTCAACGAGATTCTCGTACGCGCGGGTGTGTATATATGTATGTGTCTCTCTCGAGATCTCAACGGGGCAACAGACTCGTACATGGTGAATTTCCGAAGCTTGAATTTCGTTCGAATCCAATTTCGAGGCCGATGTGCAATAGAAACTACGAAAGGGGAGTGAGAGACGAGACTACGTATCCCGAGGCTCGAAGGTTGTACGTAGAACTTCGGGTTATTCGCCGAGAAGGAAAATCGATCGAAGTCAACATTTTTCCCGAAGGAGTGCAACGAGATTCTGTGTTATAGGCGCAGTAGGCTTTAGAATGAAAAAGTGGCGAAAATGAAGAGGGATAGACAGAGAGAGATAGAGAGAGAGACGCGCGGAAAACAGGGAATCTTAGGTTGGTCAACGTGCCAAAATCGCTTCTGGAGCATTGCTGGGTCAGGAGACTCGGGATCTACGACGTAACTGATATATATATTTTTTACTGTCTTCAGGCTGAGAGCCAGAAGCAGCTGAGACTTTGATATATTATTGGGAACAATGTACTTATTTTCGAGAGATTAATTTGGAGACGTAGACGAATTTCTTATCCAGTCTCATTACGCAATCTTGCAATGTCAATCCTTTGAGATATTTTTGCGGCGGCAAAGAAAACACCACCCATGTCGATGGATTAGTAGTAAAAAAAAAAAGTAATGAAATTATATTAATAAAATTAATTTTTTTATTAATATAAAATAGTTATAATTATTTTTTGATAACAGATAGTAGACAAATAGCGCTTTAAAATACAAAAAAATGAATATTCAATCTTTTTTTTATCACGTTCCTCTCTTTCAGGCTTTTTCCTCATAATGCTCTAATTCCATCGGACGCGCATCCAGATTACCTGACTAATTACGAGATGGCTTGGTACACTTCTGCGAAGACTTTCGAAAGGGTTCCCACTATATCACGTAATTCTGTAATTTTTGCAAGCTAAGCGAGAGTCCGTCGTAGCCGCCGTTACGGTACACAGAGAAGCTCTTGGGGTGGAATAGGGAGAGAGGAGAGAGAGAGAGAGACCCGGAGCGGCTTGCCGGGCATCCCGCTTTACCCTACTAATTACGAAAGGCGGTTTAACGTCCGGGTAGCGAGCACCGGCAACGACGACGACGACGACGACGGTTGCGGAGGCCGGGAATATTGACCGCCGTTTCTAGCGAAAATGTAGGTCGCACACAGCGTCTCGGGACTTTGGCAAAGTGCAGTAGCATAGAGTAAGAGTACTCTGGTGAAGATCGGATGGGGAACCCCCAAAGACTAGCCGTCCGCGGAGGAGAATATACCAAGCATGAAGCATCAACCACGCTTTCTTCGTCAAGAAGAACGAGAACCACCTCTTACGAGCGCTTCTTACTTCCCTCACGAGAGATTCACTTAATCTCGTTAAAATCGTTACTAAGTAAAATATTCATTTATTCCTAAAGGGAACCGGTGCTCTCCCCGTCATTATTCTGTAGCTTCGTTGATTTACATTACGCACTTGTGCACATAACCCGAGGAAAATATGAAAATACGAAACTAAACTTAGTACCGTATATTTCGATGAAATTTTTTTTTTTTTCTGTCGAACACACATTATCGTTGGCAATATCTATTTTCTATGTATAATATCTAATGATAGTAGTAATAATAATATTTATATTATTAAATATTATATTATTATTATTAGTATTATCAATATCCTATCTATGTATCTATACATATCTACTACCAAGAATTGATAGTAATCTAAACTATTTTCATAAATGTAATTAAAATTTAGGTGAAAAATGTAATGGAAGGTTTTCTAAAGCATTTCTTGACAAAACAGAATAAAACCATCTTTACACTGTGTTAAAAATCAATCTATACTACAAAAGTATATGGCGGAGGAGAATGTTCGCCAGGAAGATCGAGTACCGTGCATATTTTTTTTATCAACTTTATTTTGATTTGTTTTTTTTTTTTTTACCCCTCGCAGCTAATGCAACGTGCAGGGAAGGTATATAAAGTAGAGAGAACGAAGGCAGATAAAGAGAAGCACGACGACGAGGCGAAAGTATACAGAGGCGTCTTTCGTCGTGGAAAGAGAGAAGAAAATTAATATTGGGAAAAGAGGCAATTTCGCGAGACTTCCGGGCAAGAGATTCGATTTTCGTAGACGACGACGGTGAAGCTTTGGTTTTTCTACGAGATACGTCGGAAGCTGGCTGGTTGCCTGGCAGTCAGCTAGACGACGAGAAGCGTCGAGGGAAAGGAACGCGCGCGCGACACACGGCGAACGAACGTGGAGGAGATAGAGATGCGGCGACAGTGAAAACACGGTTACGCCGCGATGCTTCTGTGAGAAATCGATTCGCGTGCACAGTTGCTATCTCGCGGTGAACAGGGCTCTCGCAAGGGCACGAAAGAAAATAAGAGAAAAAAAGAAAGCCGGCCGAAGGGCTGTAACTATTAAATAACCGAGAGAAATGAAGTGATTTTATCTGACTTCCGGTGTGTCGAATGACGCGGACGCGTTCGCGTTTTCATTCTCTCGTCGCTCTTCGTTTCTCTGTGATGTTCGTTCGCTATCTGAGCGCATACACACGAGAGCGTTCTACGCCTAGAGCGCACAGCCTCCCAATCGACGCGACGCCCCGGACTGACCCAAATAACTTGCCGATTGAATTTCGACGCGATACTCGTCATTTATTTCGCTGACTCTAGACATCTGCCGTCAACTCCGCGAAGGGTGTATATATATATATATCATGTGTATACAGATCTAGCGATGTATATTCCGCCCTCAATGATAGTGCAAGAGATTCACTTAGGATGGGAAACTGCGGCAGAGATCAAAGCAATGACAACCGTTAGCCAAACAGATAGATTTTCATTTCCGGAATTCATCTTTCAAAATAAATTCAATCTTCGGAGATGGATCGAGATTTGCAAACTCTTTAACACCCAAAACGAAACTCGTAGCAAAATTGTTCACTTAGCTAACGAAAAGATATCACATTTTTTTTTTACGAAACTTTTATTAATATACCGGAAATTAGATGCTGCTTAGTACCATACAATTTAGATTCTCGACGTCACTTTTTGATATTTCGTTTTCAATTATCCGACGATCTTTTTGTTAAATTTATTGCGGAGAATCGTAAAAAAATCTTTTCAGGAAATTCACATTTGGAGGATCTCTTTTGTGTGCAATTTGTGTGCAATAAAAAAAAATTAAATTGGTATCATGAATAATTGGTGACCACTTGAAGAAACAAGGGTCGTGAAAAAAAAATTTTTTTTTCGTCTCGGATAAATGCTTAAGAGACTTGCCTAACGTCTAAAACTGAGACTGCCTTTTGACTACCCAAACGTTCTTCTTAACATATATAAATTTAGATCTCGCGTCGGAGAGTCCGCGCGTTCAACCATAATGCTATGTAACCGAGCGAGACTGATGCGAGTGAGCGAGCAAGATCGAGGCCCGGACGATTAAGGAAGTCGGCAGGTGGATCGATAAGATCAGCCGCGGAAAGCTTGCGTCTCGTGTGGAGAGCTCAAGAGTCGTTTATTACTACGTAAGAGCGAGAGAGCTTCCGAGGGGGGATCGGAATTCTCCTCTGGGCATGAAAAGCTCCAATCACGTTATACCACAGAGCATACGTATATCCCACCGCATCGGTGCGGGCTACGACTACAAACATCTCTGCTTATGTACTCGTTCTGTTGGTGGTCAGCACGGCTTTCTTCCCAAATCCCGGCGAACCACCTCCCTGAACTACATTTCGAATCCCCACTATGTTCAGCTTCGATACAATGCTTTCCGAAACCTATTGCTGCTAAACCTTTTTTTTTATGATGAAAATCATATAAATTTTTTCATTTTTCACCGTTGTTTATTTAATTAAAAAAAAAACCCACATGTACGACTAATTTTATTCTAAAATCGTAAATAAATACATAAATTCCTATTGTAAATGTATATATTAACTTTGTAATGAAAAAAGACATGTATATATAAATTAAATTAAATAAAAATATTATTTGATGATAGTTTATGAACTATTTAACAATAAAGTGCAAAGGCAACGAATTGGTGATTGTTAACCATTCATCGCAATGAGAATTGTTGCGATGATTCCAGGAAATTAAATGCATTCCTTTTTCCTGACCGTTAAAGGGTTGAATAATTGAGCGAACTTACGCGGCTGATTATATTCGTTGTTGAAAAAACGATGTTTTTTAAATGAGTTAAAATTTCGTAGGTTCTTCATGCTCTCTTGTGAACAAGTTTCGGCAACATAGTTGCCGGACTGGTTAAAGGGTACCGAATTAATTATCGGTTTTCGCTACGCCGATTCTACCGCTCCCTCCACGACTTCTTCTCCCATTTTCGTCTCTATCTATATTTTTCTTTTTCAGTCCCATTTATATTATAACGCTCTTTCCTCTGGCTGCATCCGGTTCTTTCCCATTGCCATCTACCTTTCTCGCCGTAGCAGTTCTCGCGACTGGGGAGACACGCCTTTCGCGTTCCCTGCAATCCACCGATCTTTCTCTCTCTCTCTCTCGCTCTCTCTCTCCCTCAGCCGTCTCTCGTTCAACCCAGAAAAACTATTTCACAAAGGAGTCAAGTTCCTCTCTCGCTCTTTACTCTGGACGCTTTCGCGAATCGATCTCTCGAACCCATTTTTGCTCCGCGCCCTCGCGAACCCTCGATTTCTTCCCTTTTTCGACAAGCCACCCTCCTATCCACGACAATCTCTAAATACTATATATCTATATCTACGCCTTTTGCAGGATCCACAAGCCGTCATCACGTTTCCGCGCAAAAATTTTCAACTTTTCAACCCCTCCCCGGCTGTGTGCTTCGCAACCTTCGCCACGGATAGAGGGTGGGTCACGCTCGGTGCAACGTGTGCCCTCGCGCTCTCTTCATCTTCTCTTTCAACCTCTCGCATCTCCCTTGCAGCTTTTTTTTTTTTTGTTTCTCTCCCTTTCTCTCTACAACTAGCGCAGGATTACGGTCGGAAAAATTCGCGGGTCTCGTTCCGCTGTCGTGGATTTGTCGCACTGCCGTTGTCGGTTCGCGACCGTACAACCCCCTCGCGTTCGCGTACCCTACCATCGGCCCTCTGATACTGCCATTTCGAGGCGCTCTCTTTGCAATTTCAATTCCGTTTTTTTTTTTTTCTCTTTTCTTCTCTCTACCGCAGAGTCCGGAGCACACGCGAAAATACATAGATATAGAGACCACTGAAATGAGATACAGTGGGTTGGAAATATGTAGTTTAAAATAAATGAGATAGTCGGAGCAAAGAACTCGCTAGTCGAGAAAAAAAAACTTAACTCCAGTTGATACTCTAGCAGTGGTATTTATCATCATTCGGAAAGAATTAAAAACTCATTCGACTGTCGCGTGCTCGAGAGAGAATCTCGTCATCCAATCTGCAAAGTTTTAATGGAGAGAACGATCGCAATTGTAGAGGCAAAAAAAGAAATTCCGGGACGTGACAATAGGCGCAATTTTCGAGGTGCATTGCATATATATTTCGTACCACTCGGTAGATGATCGCCGACGAAGGCGACGAGAAAGAGTTACGGAAGGGGTGGGAAGGGGTTGAGCCGAAGTTTGAACTGGGAAAAGTTTTACTTCCGTTTTGCTCCCGAATGTATAGAGTGTACGAAAGCCGAGCAATTCGCTAACGGGTTCGGACGTACAGGATTCTAGTGCCACGAGTTTTTGGATCGCTGGTGATCCAAGGATCGTCGGAGCGATGAGGATGAAATTGGTTGGAAGAGAAGCGTGCAGAGATCCTCCAGCTATAGACCCAGTGACGCTGCGTTACGGTTTCGAGGAAATTTATTGGCGTGCGCGGCATGGCTAGGGAGGGGGTTGGTTCAACTTTCTTCGATGCTGCTGCTGCTGCTGCTGGGCGCGGAAGTAAAAAAAGATAAAAACGAAGCTTTTCCTTGGTAAGGGAAAAAGAGGAAGGAGATAAACGGAATCGGGGGGAAAAGATCGGGGGCGAGAAAGTTTTCAGAGGGTCGGAGCCCTCGAGGTCGAAGGTTGCGACGATGCTCTTGAGTGAAAAGCACATAGCCGATCTATCGCATGTGTGTCGGTGTGTATGTATCTGGAAGTACGTTTGTGGGTGAACTGGGTTCGAGCTCGTCGGAGGTGAGTTTCGCGGGAGCTTAGGCGGCCTCCGGTTTACCCGGCGCTAACTGGCAGGACGTTTTAAAGGATTTGCCTCGAGTGTTCTACCGCGTTTGCCAGTGAGCTCTGATCTCTAACGCGACTGATGCTTCTGATGCTGTGCTGCTGCGGTTCTCATCGAATGGTTTACGAACTCTCTTGCCACGTTCCGAGAAACAACTAGTACGCGAATGGGTTTCAAGTTGAAAAGGGAAAACCGCGACAGTGGATCACATCAAGCGTTGCTATACGTCTTACTCAATCTCTGTAGAATCGAACTCGAGTTTTACCGCTTTTCTGCTTTTCCGTGAAGTGATTAGTTTCAACACGAGAGTACGCGAAAGAAATTTATATAAGTAATTTTCTTTTTTTAAGCTCTTAAGGAAATATTTTTCAAATATTGAAGTTGATTGAAATTTATGATCGACAATTACGCAGATATGAGTTCATGTCACTGAAAGCGAAAGGCTCCAAGTCTTTACTTGGAGCCTTTCGCTGAGGTAAAAAAAAATCATGATATAGATATCAAAAAAGAAATTCGATATCAGACTTCATGATTTACAGATAATACAATAAAAATGCTAATATTGAATTATGATGACGATGTTCGGTGCACTTAAAGTGAACGATGCACGTGGACGAGTAAAAAAAATGGAATAAGTTATGCCTAAACTTTGGCTGCCACAAATTTTTAGAGACACCGGTCGGATATTAGGTACTGTAATAAATATAAAGTTAATTTGATAATTACCTAGCAAGCGGGACAAATGGCCCCCTAAGCTGCGTAGCTAAGATCGGTCAATTTGTCCAAATCGCCCGCTTCCATTGGGAGAGCTCCACTTTCGTTTTTCTCCCTGTATATACCATCTTCGCAGTATTTGGCCTCAGGCTTCGACTCGCGAAATAACCGCTATTAGATTTGTCGGGTTCGCCCGCCCGCGAAACTTCGAAGAATAAGAGATCCTCGTGATGTGGCGCTCGCGCTCACCTTCACCGCCCACAGCGATGTCTAGCTTTGCAGAGAGAAATTTCTATATATCTTCCGAAAAAGAAAAAAAAAAATACACCGACGTGGGCCAATCTCGAGAAAAAGGCTTATCTTACGTTAACACCGAGCTATCGTTGTTTTTTTTTCTTTCCATTCTCATCGAATCCACGGGGAATCGAACCAAACGTTTTTCGGTAAAAAAAAAAACGAAAACGTCAATAAATAGAACTTTTTTCCCCACTTTCTCGACCGACGAGGCCAAAGTTTGCGATAACGAAACGTTTCGAAGATCACGTCTGATTGATAGGGGTTGAAAGCGGGAAAACTCTGTCTGGGAAACAGACCTTCGACGATCGCGTCGCGGGTGAGAGAGTTGAAGCGAGCGTTAGGGGTAAATGCAAAGTCCTCGAGCGTGAAAAGAGCGCTGGCCAATGGAATCGAAGATTGCCCTGCAGTAAACTATATACCCGCTAAGTCGAACCACGAGAATTAGTGAAAGCGATTAGTGAAAGATTTAGCATCGTTCGTACGGGATACGGCTACTCCAAATAGATATCCTCCATATTTATTGCATTGGTCCTATAGTTTACGCCCGAACTCTCCAGTCACGAAACATCGTCGAGATAAGCGTTCCCATAATTCGTCGGAACCGGTGAAAAAGAGACGCGCTTCGCTGAGAGATCTCGAAAGACGCTTCAAGCCTATTTTTCCGTGAGACTCTCAAAAAACCGAAGATAAATCTATGGTCTCGCCATTGTATGAATATATTTTGGATTATTATGTAAATTTTGTTCATAGCTCAGGAAAACAGTAATTTATTATTTTTCCTTATTTCCCAATTTTTCTCCATTTAAAAAGTACTAATGTTTAACCAATATATAAAACGCAGCTATAGTAATAATTTATAACAGATTTTTTTTCTTTTTTTCATTGTTCCGTACAACATTATATTCAATTCAACATTTTTTTATCATTGTGAACAAAAAGTTGACGCTGATTAGTATTGAAATCATTTTTTTCCGACCTTTCTACATCGAAAATCACACTTCAAGGCAATAATAATAATAATAGATTTCAACGCCGATTACACTGGAGCAATTTATTTTCCGAGTCCACCGGCGATTTTTCAGGAAGAAATATACTCGAGGGCAAAGAACTGCCCCGAATCTGAATCACTTTGTATGTACCTAGTGGTGTGGAATCCGTTTTTATGGGTCTTCGGGGTGGGAGTGTAAAAGAATTCACCGGAGCGCCGGGAATTTCGGGGCAACGTGAGGGGAATGAATTTTATTCTCCCGCGGCGCCCTTAATTTTGCCGACTGGCAAATGTTTATTAGTCGCAATAACGGGCGTGTTGGTTATACCGTTACTCTTTCGCTTGGCGAGAAGAAATCCGAGCAGAAGCATAGAAGTATAACGAAAGAAGAGGGAGAGGGGAACTTCTTCTGTGTGTTCTACGAGGGTGGCCTGGCGCGTCGTCGTTTCGGCCCTCGAGCTTATTACCGGCGCCAAGTCTAGAGGGAGGGACACAAAGTGTGTGTGGTACCGCAGCAGGGCTATGTTATGCTTTTGTTTCGTTTTTTTTTCTCCTTTTTTTTTCTTTCTTTCCGTTCCCACTTTGCACGTTCTGACGTCCCATTGCAGTTCCACGCAAGATTTGGCATTTGTTGAAATGTACGGTCGTAAAACCAAAGACCTCATTGCCCTGACGCGTTTGAAAAAAAAAAAAGTTTTCTGAACGAAAATTAACTTGAATGAGTCAAATACCGTTGCATTTGCAGTTAAATGACTTAATTGTACACAAAACAAAGATCGCAATTATTAGAGTTAGTAATTTTTTGCGATTTATTGTACTATATGTAAAATATTTGAATACTAAAAAAAGACAAATTTTCAGAAATCAAAATTGTAAAAAAAAATGCAATACTAAAGAAAAACAAGTTTTCGTGAAGCTTCATTTTTTACTAACAAAACACAACGACAAAATACAATTTAACACAATGTACCTTTTTTTTTCCGATTCAGAGTTCGAAACAATAAACATTGAATTCTCGATTCGTCGAACAACAAAATTGCATTCACCTCGTCGGAAGCAAAATACCGGATTTTCGCGTACATCGAAAATAGGACTGTAATTTCTGTAACGATCACATGGTAGTAACCGCTCGTCGAGATTAACATGCGATCGCCTATAGCCTATAGGAAAATCGCACATAGCCCGAAGCGTACCTATAACGCGAGGGTGGGCCGTTCATGGAAAATCCTCTCGTTATTGCTCCGGATTACCAGACTGGCAAACATTTTCCATTAGCCTGCATACACAACGCGCGGGTCGACATAGGAAAGCGGGGCAATGGTAGAGGAACGCGGGGTGTACGGCAAACGGGCAAAGCAGGGCGCCGACTTCGCTTCAGGATAGATACATATACGGATCAAAGCATTTCGCGATACCATACACACCGTGGCCTGCACGCGAATACAATTTCCCCGGCTCCTCCAACTATCCGGCAATATCAATGCAAAACTTTTTCCCTATAATCTCGCTTCGCGCGACTGCGCAATGGAATAGAATGCCCTTTGATACGAACTTCCAACGGTAAAAGTTGAATCAAACACACGCCGATTAAGTGTATTAAAAATAAAATCATTCTCTGTATCGCGGGATGCATACTGCGGCTTATTTTTTCGGAGTAATGCTGAGATACGGGACCTCCCAAGTGTTTCCCAAAAAGGGGGCCGGTCCGTTCAACCGCGTTAAAGGCAAATTATTCGATCCTCGTCAAAGTCACGCAGCACCCGAAGCACCGAAAACGCGAAGGTTAATGAAAACGTTGACTCTTCAGCGCTTCGAGAGTGTCGGCACGAGGCGCGTACCAGACTTAAGCAATGGGATAGAGTTTGAAAAAAAAAAAAAGGTCCATTGAATGAAGAAAGAGAGAGAAATGCACGTTCAAGCGATCTTTGAGAGTTTCTCTTCTCGTCGTAATAGGAAAGGCTGAATGAAGAGATTCGTTGGAAACTTGTTATTTCTGAAGAGAAAAAGGGGAGAATAGATGAAGAACTTCTCGAGTGGGAATATTTACAAGCGATGCTTATTCATGCGCAGTGAAACACACTTCTGTGTCGTCGAGTTTTCCCGTCCGGAAAGAGGAAGAACGCGCGTGTGACACTCGTGTGATTCGGAGTTAAAGGGGCACTTGTGAACGACAGAGTTTCCGGGGACGTCAGACGCAGGTGACGCGGGAGTACTCGAAAATCGAAGTTCAGCATTCGGTGGGGCCTCTCCTCGTGGTCTCGGGTCCTCGTCGAGGAAACCCCCACGGGATTGGGACGCTGCGCACGAGTCCGAGAAGCCCAGAGGGGTTAATTGTCCGCGCGATCAGTCAACCGCACGGTCCTTCGTTCTACCAGTGATGTCAAACTCAACCGAGGACTTGTACCCGAACGGGAAAACATGCTGTTCGACCGATAATATGACAAAACGAGGCGAGCTTATGGACTTTTCGAAAAAAAAAAAAAAAAAAAATCGTTCATGAATTTTTTTTTTTTTTTTTTTCGATATAGATAGGCATCAACAGTAGCTGTTCATTAATTTTTAAATGGATAAAACTGAATAATTTTTTCTCAAATAACGTAATATAATATTATAATATTTATAACATTATTGTTCTTCGAGTTTATTAACTCATTTTAATATCGAAAGTAAATTAATAAAAATTCGAAGGCCACTCCTCTGAACACTTCTAACATACATGACAAAAAAAAACGATTTTTTTGTATTTTCATTCGATATGCAAACACAACGTGTGCGGTGAGTCAAATGGAATTACCAGCTGCGCATCTGCGCCGTGTATAACTATTTGGTATATCATATATTACTTCGCGCAATCGTAAATTTACAAATTTCATGTTCGTCCTTCATTTTCCTTCTTTATTCACTTCAATTTTTTTATTTTTCAACGTCGACGCGCTTTTCCCGAGACTCTCTCGAGTTACCATAGCGGTGACACGATACTCTCGTGAAATGTTTTGGAGGCCATAGACTGCGGGACATATATCCTCTGTTTTCATTTGCAATATGACAAAATGGAGCAAAGATATACGCACGTGAGTGGCCCATCTTACCCATGTTAGTTGAGAATGAATCGTCGTGAAATGGCTCGTCTCCGGGGCGGGGGATGCTCCCGACACGAGACAAGCTTTTCACGCGACTCGAATACCACAGACAGCAGAACACGCGTTACCCGTGATCCACGCGTGCATTCTACGCGCCGCCGTGTCTTTTGCATAGGTCATTTCACGCTCGAGATTCCATCGCCCTACCCATACTTCGAAACTCAAGGATGGTAAACGAAAAAAAAAAAGGAAAAAACAAAAAAGAGACAAGAAAAAGAAAAGTATAGTTATACGTTTTAGCTGTCGGGATGCGCAAGCGAGCCACGCCCGCAGGCGTCTCGAAAGACAGCGAGAGTGAGCGCAGCATCGAGAGTGAAGAAGAGAGAAAAAACAGTGGTCTGGATATTTTCAACTTTGCGAAGCGACACGTGGAGTTCTCCCGATGTACATTCCTCGAGTCTAAGCCGCGAACTCCCCCTCTCAAATTTTAACAGCGCACTTTGTCTCTTCATTTGGAAGACTGATGACCAAAAATTAGGACCAAAAATAAAAATACAAATTGCTCTTTCAATAATAAACAAAATGAAAAAGTCTTCAAGTGTTTTTTTGTTCTTACTCTATGCTCGCCACGAGGAAACGCTTGTTAACACGAAAGGTTCGAAAAAAAAAAAGTGAAAAAGTGTGTCATCGTGACAAACGCGGATGGAGGGCGCGCACGAGGCCGCTGTCGTTTGGGTGCATCGAGAGACCCGCTGTGTATCGTACGATAGTGGAAAAAGGAATAATCGAACGGAAGTACGTACTATCAACGAGAACTTCCGGTTCAGTTCGAACCAACGTATGGAAAAGCGAGTAAAAAACAGAAACGAGAGGAAAAAAACGTGCGCCACGTCCGTTTTGGTATTATACAGGGATGAGAATATATATATGCATCGTAGCATCGCTTTGCGCATCGATGTGCCTTTTTTTCTTGAACTGTCGCTTGCGCGAGCGGCACCATTCTATAGCCATTCTCTTCCGTTCTTCCGCACCGAAATAACGGCGTGGCCGCTCATCGACCGTTCAATTCTCTTTTGGCTTCGACTTTCGTGGCGTCGTTTAACCCGTCGATACTCTCCATACGATTTTACCGGGTAAATGTTACGTTTAACGAGCGTAAAATTGCCATATCGAAAGCGATCGTTGATGAACGAAATCGATGGGTGTTCTAACCTCCGGCTTTTGACTCTCGCGATTGGTATGATGTATCGGACATTGTTAAAGTGCGCATATCTCATACACGGAATACGAACAAATCCTTTCGCAATATTGGAGAGCATGTAATGAGAAAAATGCGATCGGGTCGAACTTCAATACCAGTTGTTAACCCTTTGATGCGTATATCCAGTACCCATTTGTTCCCAAGAATAAAAAAAAAAAGTGAAAAACAATTGGAAAATATTTGAAAAAAATTCTCGAAAATGCGTATAAGCGCAGTGAAGACGGAATATAAATTCGATAGTGTTTTATATTTTTATTCGATGATGTATTATCTTTAAAGCAAACGATTATACGAATTTTAAAAATTCAATTGACATTTAAAATTTTTGTATTGAAATTTTATTTTTTTTAGGATTTTTGACGATCCATTATAATTATTAACATTTTAATTTAAAAAATTCTAGATATTCCTAATTTTAATTATAGCATCATATGAATTCTAAATAAAAAAATATATATATAATGAATTAATTAATTAAAAAAAGACGATTCGAGAGGTGAAACACCTGTAGAACAACAGAGTAGACTGCATTCCGAACTCGTATAAGAGATCTTACATTGTTATTCTTTAGGTTCGATAAGATATTTTTTACTTTGGGAAGGTGTTGCATGTATTCAACGCAATGTTTCAAAGGGTTAAGTGGGACAGTGTGGGATTGTACAGTTTTTCGAGCGTCGAGTGATGACGGACGATTGAAAAGCGTTTGGTCAGTGAATAATAATTCTCGTGAGAGTGATTCTTTTTTCGAGGCACTCGAAGACTCCGATCGTTCGTAGACCCCACCGAAACGATTAATATTCATTGGAGGCATTCGTCGTTGTCTAGCAACGAAACTTGGTTCGTCCGTTCACGCGGCTAGAGAAGAGCCAAGCAGGCTGGAGCGACGAAACTCGAACGAGAATGATGCCTGTTCCAGTGTGTTTATCCAAGGATATACGATATATTACAGAATGAAACAAAAAAAAAAAAAAATGAAATGAGGAGAGAAAGAGAGGAGACGAGACACCTTAAGAAACCGCAGCTAACGCGGACCGCACTTCGTATATCCCTTCAATCCCCCCGAAATCTCCTTCTACGAAATCATTATATTGGTTTATGGAAGCCGAACGGTCCGCGGGGCGTTCGAGTTTCACGCGGTGAGAAGAAACTACGGAGGACGAGACTCCAACGCGAGCGTCTACGATATATAAGCCATTGGGACAACATCTTTCTATGCACACTGCTCATTCGGACGACTCACACTCTATCCCTCCTACCGAATTTTCCATCGGCCGAAAAGCGGTCGTGATCTCAGATCGAATTCCAGAAGTCGCTTTCATTCGTACCGTCGCGTCGAATGAGAATCTCCAAATATCGCAGGAGATATCAACTTTGAGTGAACAAAAATATAATAATAATAATAATAACAATAATAAAAATTTTAATTTTTTAAATTATTATTATTATCACTGTTATTATCCATTCTGTTTTAATTTTTAACATATCTTTGATAAATCGACATTACTGAATAAAAAATTAGTTTTTATTTACTTAAATAAAAAAAATTGTTTATTTTGAATTACGAAGATTAATGCCATTGAGACTGATGAATAAACTCCGTATTCGATACCAAACTTGCAGAATAATTTATCATAGATTTTAATTGCAACGTGCATCGGCAAATAAATGATTATATTAAATGATTTAAAACTTCGTGAACCGTAACGATTGCCAACTTACTTACTCTCGCAATAACAGATAGCATAAATTGTCCCAACGCTTTAAATCCGTGAGCAGAGTTTAATTCCGTTTTGTTATTTTTCGCAGACTTCTCGCCAGCTTAGCGTTCGCGCACGTACGCGAACTCAAGATCCGCGTGCGGTTTAAGAAGCGTGTCTCGAGAAAGAGATATGATAGAGTCGGGTAATAAAAAAAAAAGAATACGTTGCAGTCTTCAAGCACGATTTACCGGTAGTAAGAGTTGTCACGCGCGTATATCTCGAGAGTAAGAAATAAGGTTCACGCTTGGCAAGTCATTGACGATTTTTTCATAGTCTTTTTTGGACTCGAAATGCTTACACTCCGAAAGTATAGTCGCGCTTATGGGTTACACGCACTATGCGTCAACGTCACCGGGGGTTATATAGAACTCGAAAAGTCAACCGAGAGTTTAACTTGTCGCCTCTTAGCTTCTCTCGAAAATACATTTATCGGGCCGTCCGAAGGCCCGTGTGGGCCTTTAACTTTCGAGAATTCGTCGAATAAAATATTCTATACATTTCGTGAACGACAAACCCGAACGAAGAAATAGGAAGAGGAACAAGATGAGTGCGACTATGAGGACACAAGTCCCTTTGAATCTTTGCCTCTTCATCACCGGGGTAGAGAGCCGTAACGAGGACGCAAGAAGCGTTTGCGTTAACTCCTCTCTTCTCTTCTCTCCTCTTAGCTGCTTAACTCTCATCCTCCATACGTGTTATTTCCACACGAAAATCAAATCAAACAGGCGGACCGGACGACGCGAGGGAGAGACCGTTTCTCTGTACAAAATACCGCTCGCGAAGAAGAGAAAGACGGGGAAAACGAACGAGAGGATTGTATGTACGTGTGTCCCTCGAACGCTCGAGTACCCTCTTCCCTGTCGTGGTTGAGAGTCGAATGCGCTGTAAGAGCCTTGTCGAGATTGTTATCGTTGAAAATATTGTCTTTTGGGGGAAGACGCGCGCACTCCCTCTCTTTCTCGATGTTGAAAGACTAAGATTTTCGTTGAGATTTGAACGAAAGATGAGTTATCACTTTTCCGCACTATACCCGATTATTAAATCTCTCGGAAAGGCTGAGATTACAAGTTACAAGAGATAGACAAGTTATTGCGAACAAAGCGAAAAGTGGAAACTCAGGAATCCACTTTTCTTTTAATAACAAAGTAGAGTAGAAATTAAAAAATTGAAAAAAAATTTCGAACGCCTCAATGAATTATCGAATAATGTATTTATCATCTTCATAGGACTCATTTTTTTTTTCTGATTTTTTTATTTTAATATTTTCCGAACGAAGCCAAAAAAAAATTGTTTCAAAAGTGAGCCAAAAAAAAAACATTCTTACATAAAAAAAATGTGACATCCGTATAGTTCAGCGTCAAGAATATCGCAAGAAAAAATCAGAATGAAGTCGTTAAAAAAAATGGAGTATTGTCCGAACGAATTAGCGATCGTTTCAATAACGTCAAAAAAATATGCAACGACATCGGAGTGTCTTTATCGCACTGCGATCGGATGGGGGAAGAATTGATGTGGGTGCTGTTACTGGGTCTGTCTGGTAGTGGGTTACCGAACGAGTTTATCTGGCATCTCTTTCACGGATTCCGCTTCCACGCAGTGTCGTGAACGTTACGTTTCGTCTGGTTCTTCCCGTCGCTTCGGAGCGATGCACCTGTGCACCACGACCGCGCCCGTCATGTGCACAAGTCGAACACACGCAACTTCAGGTTCAAACCGTCTGCGTTCCAACCGACAAAAACGGCAGAGACAAAAACAGAAACGGTTCTTTTTTTTTTCTTTAAACCGCATAACATCTCAAGCAGCGTTTGGAGATATCAAAATTTGATCAACAGCTCCTAACTGCTCGTCGCTTCGATAAACAATCGGAAAAATCAATTTTATTGCGGTATTAACGGAGATAAGATTTTATTTGGGATATTGACGCTGCAAGAACGCTCTTCACTACTCGGCCTGTTCAACACGTGCGAAAAAAAGTATTCTCGGGACTGCAACTATACCTGCAGCAGCTATACCCTGAAAGAGGGATGGTAATATGAAGAAGAAAGATTTGGAAACCCAGACGCGTCTCAGCCTTCGCTGACACGTGCAAAATCCTCGCGGCAGTTTATCTTGTCGCTGGACTGGTCGTTTCGCTGAATGTTTTTTGGTTCTCTTTGGCGCTTTCGCTCGTTTGCTTGCTTTGGTATATTGCTGGATCGCGGCAGCCACGGAGAATAAACAAGAGTGAGCCGTGAAGTTTCGAGTTTAGCCACCCACAGCGAGCAACGATAGTCAAAGCAGCGGCGACAGCTTTTAAGAAAATCTATGGACGATGGAACATTGCACTTTCCTGTTTTCGTGGCTTCTTTGCAAGATTTATTAATAATCGACGGTTCCGGGAGTTGACCCAAAAAAATGAAATGAAAAAACAGATAAATCTACTCGTTCCACGAAAATGTCATCGTCTCTTAATACGAACTTAAAATGATAAATTTTTTCTTGGAGTGAAGATCAAAGCAGATTTGACGAGGAAAGACTACGAAAAAAAAAATGAAATAATAATAAAATTGCACTGACGTATTGTCGTGTGGCTCTTGGTATCATTGTTCACCCTGGAAGTACCCACGCGACACAGGGGTCAAGTGACAAACTTAATCTTTATCTCCTTCAACGAATACATGAATCATCGCTCGATTGAACTTATTACTTTCTTGCGATATTTCCTGTTCACTCGATTGGAAACATATCGCGCGCGTTTCAACTGATCCGATTCGCTCGTCACTCGATCATCCACGCTTATCACGAATAAATTACTTGCGTGTTATGGACAAATTCGTGCGAGAGACGCGAAGCGATTGCATGACGTCGCGAACGAAAACAAAAAAAAAAATGAATAAAGTGGCAAGTCAGAGGAAGAGTGTCAGGACCGCGTGCGGTGTTTGAAGTGATCTTTACGCCGTGCCGCGCCCATATATATCGAGGGACGCGGCGGCTCACATTCCCTTCGATATTATGACTCGTCTCGGTAAGATGCTCGCTTACTATACGATTTGCATTTATATTCGATCCATCTCAATCTTTTCTTTATCTCTACCCTCCACCCCTCTATACACTTTCCGCGCCTTGCCTACGCAGCGCAAAGTGCGTTGTACCTTCGTCGTCATCGCGGACGGAAGGCTCTCAAGAATCGTAAAATCTTTGCGCTCTCCAGGGATCGTCAAGTTCAATCGTCATTTCTAGGACACCGAACTTATATCTGGTATTCTATATAGACATTCGCGAAGGTTGAATACCGGTAATCAAGTAAGATAATACGCGAACTACCTGTGCCGACTCGCCTTACCTCGATACTCGTCGAACGTGTATTTAAAGGATTTTTCATATTAACTATTAAGCCGCCTGAAGCTAATGGAAAATTTCAATATGATATACGAACGTCTTTCTTACTTTGTATATACAATGTTATCGCGGGCAGAGACTCGTATTTAATCCCATCTCCACGACATTTATATCCAACCATCGAACGTAAATCTTGCATAACGCATACTTTTATAGGAAAGTGCAACGATACGATAAAAAATAAACGAATGTTTCAATTAATGTTCGAAAAATTCTTGCAATCTGCGTATAATGATCTTTTGATGATATCGAGTATTTATATTTTCGCGAAATATACATCGTAATTTGTAACAAGTTATATTTAATCCCATAACTATGACATTAATATCCAACGATCAGATTTCAATTAACGTGAAAATTATTTGTTAAAGATTTTAAGTACAGATTTTTCATTTCAGACAATCGAAATTGCGTCGAAAAAAATCGTAATTAGTCACAATCTTAAAAAATTCAAAAAAATTCTAATATTCTCTGCTCTCGAAGAACAAATTACAACCGCATTTGATATTCAGCCATTGACCGAAAATCATGACTTCGACAACAGCTGAAGAAACTATCTTGAAGCGCCCTTCTCGAAGGGTTCCGAATACCATTCAGTATATTATTGTATTTCATGAAATTCCCAGCATTCTGATCATCTGCTCCACCTCCTGATATCCATTGAAAGGCATATGCTCTGCTGAGGGTGGAGCGTGTGTCTCGAACGCGTAAGTGCCGCAAAGAGGAAGAATACGACAGAATGGGTGAAGATACTCGGCGAGTATTTTAGAGTAATCTGTGATCGACGCGCGTGCGTTAAATCCTGTACCCAGGACCGGGTAGAGGAAAATCGTTTGCGCGTGTGCGCGCCTCGAAACGCCTTGCTTCGCCGGCGGGGTCCACGTGCGTGCAGACAGGTCTGTGTGCTCTCTCGGGGTATACTATATCCGAAGCACCGAACCAACACACTAGTGGAATATAGTCTTCCGACTGTATACAGACAGTGCGGTGAGACTATAGAGGATAGTATGAGCCGCCGTCGAGAGCGGGACACTACGAAGCCCCATGCTCTCCCGAGGCAAGAGTCGAAGAGTGAGGCCGGGCCGTTCAGTGTTGCGATGGTCACCAGGCTGTTAGGTCGCACTAACAGGAGCACCCGCACAATAATCGGTACACCGTTTAATCTCGTGTATACCCCACGCGCGTTTGCTCTTCGACTTTATCGACGAATAAATAACGAAAGAAAAAGAAATCCAATAAACATCAGCTATTCGAATGCTCGTTAGAATTTCTTTATCGATTTATCCCGCGAGTTAATCGTCGAATGAGTCCGGACCCCACGGTTTATCGTGACTGATTGAAATAAAGAGATCAAGAGGGAAAGCGAGTTGTACAATAAAGTCCTCGAACTCTCCGTCTCTCTCGAAGCGGCTAAGCCGCGGGATGAGAGAAGAGACATGCGCAGAGAAAAAGAGAGATTAATTTCTTCGACAGTGACAACGATGAGTGGAGCCACGCATCGTTTCGATTAATCATACCAATTGATATAACGAGGTCTTTTAATGCGCGAGAAAGGAGAGCTCGGGTTTCTCAGCTACGATATATAATATTAAACGCGTGTGTTTATCGTCGTAATTGTGATCGAGGGACACGTCGAACAACTTAAGTAGTTGTTTTTTTTTTTTTTTTTTTTTTTTTACATATGTAAAGAACGATTATAATACGCAAGATTATTTATCGCAATCGCGTGGGTGAATTGGCGCCAAATGTCGAAAGGATTAATGGAAAGGACTGGTGAAAGGACAAGGAACTGACAGTGATCGAATATACGAGTGATAATAAATAAATAAAAATTGAAGAAATCGTCAAGCAACACTGAAAATCGAGGTAGGTTTGCGGTCACAGTGATAGATCATTAAAAAAAAAAAACTAAGTAATTGAATAAATTTAAATCTCTGTGGAACAAAATTGAATCAAAATGAGAGTTGAGATCTGATGAAGTGATCCATCGATCGCGATATGATACACAAATATTATTCAAAATTATAAAAAAAATATACGTAGGTTAGTATATTCAATGATCTATAGATAAAATAAAATTGATTACGAAATTTGATGAATGAGAGAAATCGTAGCTATAGTGTAAAAAATTCAATGGAAGTAGTTTAGAATTCAAAGTGGTCAATAGATCATTAAAAAAAAAAGTTCGATCTGTGAGTGAACACGTGACTGCACGCGCCGTGTGACGTTTCTCGCACGAGAGTTTCGTAGTCGCGGACAAAGTTCACCCACCTCAACTGAACGGTATATAGCTACTGCACAACCCCCATCGAACTCTCGCTGAGCTTTTACGAAGAGCTCAGGTTCATTCAGAGCGGAGCAGCAGGGCGCTATGAGTGAAGATCTCAGACCGATTTTACACGCTGATTAAACACGCTGCTCCGAATTCTCTCATTGTGCCCGAGAGGATCGACTTGATCGCCGTTAGAAATTCTCATTTCAACTTTTCGTACCGGTTAATCGCGCCTACAACTTCGCATCGAAGCTTTGCGAGTCATCGATAATATTACCGATAACTCTGTTATCCCAAACGTAATAAAATATCGATCGTAAAGCAATGGGAAGTTGTCGTAAAAAAATTAAAGATAGAAGCAACATCGGCGTCGGCACTTATGTTTGATTAGTAGTCGAAAGAAAGGGAAAAAAAATGTTGGATAATTGAGGCATAAATCTCGGTGGATGAATACCCGCTGGTTTTTTGCGGATGTACGAGAGCGTCGAGAGCGCGTCACGCCGTATCGATTACCGACGAACGAGCGCGAATGTACGAAGGAACCGAGGATGAAAAAAGTAAAAAAGAGCGAAAGGTGCTGTTCCACGACTGTGGAATGAGGAGGAACAAAAAAAATATTCTGACGTTTTTAATGACCCATAAAGCCAGCTGACTTCTGCACAGCTGTGCGCTCTTTTGCCTTCGAGCGAGAAAACGTCACGATCGCTCGACAGCGAGGGCGGGCTGGAAGAAGCAGATTCCACCACCCCCAGCCCCATTCGTTGAAAATATTTCGCATGGAAATTACTCTCGAACGAGTGATTCTTCCGGACATTCCGAAAGATGTTAATAGATAATTTTTTTCAAATATTGAAACAAAAAAAAAAAAAAAATTTCGTTCTACAGCAAAATAGTTGTAAAAATTGAATTTCACGATTGCAAATTTATGAAAGATATTAAAATTAATTGATCCAATTAATAAGAAAACCGTTATGAATTATTAGAGTACCAATCAGAAGCGCGTTATCTCTGAAAATAGCAGTGCCATAAACATTAAAAAATTGATAACTAGTATGCTAAATATTGAGTTACGAGTTTAAAAGTTATGTTTACCAACTATCAGCATTATCAGTACCAAAACTTACGCTGCATCTCTAAATAATCGCAATCACCACGACGTTAATCTTCCGCGTGCACTTAAAATTAGATACAACCATTTTACGCGATGAACACGGCAGTAAAATTCATTAAAATTACAATTATAAAAATGCGGGGGTGAGGGATCAGTTATTTCGTGAATGATTGAACCGAGAAATTGGATCGATCGATCGGTGGTAATTGCAACGCCAGTATAGCACAAGTTGTTTGGTTCCCGGACCATCGGTCACCAAACACACAGTTCAACGTTTTGTTTACCCTGTTGTATATCGCTATTCTCTGGACAGCTTATACGCTTGTCAATCGTGAAAATCAATAGCACATGCCATAGGCCTCGATATACATGCCGATATACAGGTGGAAATTCCATTTACGATGCTCTACACGCACTATGTCACGAATAGTCGATTGATCGGTGCCATTATTGATCAGACGATCGATGGGACGGTGTGTGATCTCCCGACCACGATGCAAGACACGAATTAGTGTTGTTGCTCCAAAATACGTGACTGTGCCGATAGGCTTTCTTTCTTTCACCAAAGAAAAAGTCTCAGGTTTCATTCATTTCTACACTACGGTCAACTTAGTCCACTCACCGAAGGGCCAAAACCTGCGGGAAACTAACAATGCAACTGAAAAATGACCGCTTTCCAAATTCAAAGAAAAGAATTCCGGGATACAAATTTTGGAAATTTTCAAGTGTATTTATGCAACATCTCGTTTCTCATTCATTTTGTTCGCTGAAGTATACCTTTTTTCTGCAATAAATGATCAAAATTGCTTTTGAAAACATTAATTATTGACTCATTGTCTGATTTATATCTTAAACATCGTTCGTAACATTCACAATCATCCGCTTTTCGAAGCCCCACATTTCTAAATCAGAATATCAGTTGTTTGAAAATACTGTAAAAATGATATATCGAAAACTTTTGATTGGTAATGGCTTTTCAATATCGTAATTCTGTTACAATTACACCCTCCGAAGTAGTTTGAGTTCAATGCACGAAAGGGATGGTATATAATGTGGAATAATCAGTGTGTCACGTACTCGATGCAATAAACGTGTCTTTCCGTGCGTTAGACGGCGCGAACGACAACGACGACGATGATGACGAGGATCTTAATCTATTTCAGTAGTGGCTAGCCTTGTCGGAAGTATCACTCGACGCCCGGCTCATCCCTATTGTGATAAAACTCACGCGCGGCACGAGTACTGCACCAGTCTGGACGGCTTGCCTGACGCTATATATCTAAACTGTTCTCGCGCGCACAGTCACTGCTATATACATAGAACAATGTCCACGGAACATACGAGAGATTTAACGCGCGACTGTTGACCACGTGGTTGTCGAGATTTCCATTATTGTCTATGTCCGGTTACAATAGACCTGAATGACAATATTTGCCAACTTATACAATATTTTGGAGATTAAAAAGATTAGAATAAAAAAGACACCAAATTTCTCCCTAAACACGTGCGACCCTAAAATTATTTTCTATGCTTGCAGAAAAAGAAAAAAAGAAAAACAGGAATTCTTTAAGCACGTGCCAAACCGGGCGAAAAACAGTAGACAATTTCACCAAGTGGTCCAACTCTATTTTATTTTTGTGAGATTTACCAAAATTGCCAACAATGGACTCCGGTGGAATATGATTTTTGCATACTTGTAATAAGCACATCTGACCCTCGACTGCGCGAATGAATGGACATTAGTTGTAGCAAAAATCATTTCGACTATCCAATAGATGTACCAGTTTTTTGTTATATCCCCTTCAAGTTCGATGTTACCGTAATATGAAATTTGGTACAAATTTAGTCAATAATTGAATACATGGGTTCTATAGAAATTGCATAGACCAATTTTTCTCTAAAGGTTGTACCGGCTGAACGCTGGTCTTCGCTCATCAAATCAATTTTTTTATATCTTCCGTTCACGGAAAATACGTTTCCCCATTAACGATCGTAAAACTAGATAAATGATTTACCGAACTGTTCCAGTCGATCAAACATTCATAACGCAACCGGTGCATCAATATCTCGTATGCATCAGCAACGTATGCAATTTTATCGAGTAGCAAAGCACAACAGCTCTGCCACGAATATATCCGTGCAATTTGCCAATTTCGCGCGCACATCGGGCATAATGATTGCGAAAAAAGAATACATATACATATGTATATAGAGCACGTGACGAAGAGAGAAACCTCATCGTGTGCGCTGTGCGCTCGCGGATTCTCTCGGTCGTGGCCTATTGTTCGTCGGCGGCGGGCGAGCGAGTGCGACAATGGAATCAGATGTTTTGTTAGGCATAATGGAGCGCGTGGCCTACACGCTAATGAAAGGGTTGCACCTTTGAATACTACATAGAATGCATATGTATATAGCGTATATAGCTTGAATAAACTATATACGTATGTAGGGCTTCAGTGATTCTCAATTCGGCCTCTTTGCCCCGCGGCGATAAACGATCTCGAATATGTATGAGTCTATCGTATTTCTGAAATTCTCTGTGATATATTCGTCCTGTACGGCGGGAGTTTCGTCAAATGGGGAAACCGGAGAATTGAAATGAATAGCCCGAGAAGAGTATATATGAGAACCAATGCCGCGCACTCTCAAGTGCCGTTGGGAGGCCAATGTCAGAGTTCGAATCGATAACGTGGTGATTTCTCAACTTCGCAGTGTTCTCTTGTATTTTGTCATATATATGCATGTATATATATATATATATGTGTGTGTGTACATATATACGTATTCGCTCCGGTGTATAATACTATAGAACAATGAAAGCGTGTCGTAGGCTCAGTCGCGAGAGGGATGCATTTGAGATTTCGCTCCCTCTATTCTTTCGTTCATCAGCGTTCGCATGTAGATCGCGGAGCGATCTCTGAATATGAGAAACGCGGGCACGAGGGCATCGGGAAAGTTTGACTTTGACCGTGACAAAGATAGCATCGCACCCGCGCGATGTATGAATTTCATATTGAAAACGATAAGGCGAAGATAAAAATAAACTTTTTCATCGATATTTCGTTTGTTTTCGAGCCTTCGGAGT
This sequence comes from Buathra laborator, assembly GCA_934046635.1. Taxonomy (NCBI): domain Eukaryota; kingdom Metazoa; phylum Arthropoda; class Insecta; order Hymenoptera; family Ichneumonidae; genus Buathra; species Buathra laborator. The sequence goes on from OW203892.1 coordinate 20,639,108, forward strand.
TTTTATTTTTAGCTCTCAACTTGAATAAACGAAAGGAAATATTTATTTAGGTAAAATAAAATTGGAACTCGAAGAATTAATTCACCTGTTAGAGGCCGGAGGGTGCAGCCACCGTGTTACCATTAACTGAATCGGCAATGAGATGCCGTTACGAAAGCCCTAAGACAGGATCGTCAAATTTAATGATAATATTAATAATCATTATTAATATTAAAATCATTTTTTTTGCACCTTTTGCAACTTTTTGAAATGCGAAATACGAAAAAAAAAAAAAAACATCGAAGTATAGTTTCATTGATGGGACATTATTATCGACAACGGCCTCATTGTTATAATTCAGAGAACGCGAGAACGTTGGCTCTCCGCAAAAAGTCGCCATCGCAGGATAAAAGTCAATTTCTTCTATTTTTTTTTCTCTCTAATCCGCATCTAGTATGCACTCGCTGCAGAGCGCAACCAGAAAAGCGTTCCAACTCTATTGATTTCTCAATTGATCTCTTTTTTTTCTTCCCGCCCATACATTACCATTCAGAAAGTTCAATTGTATGCCTCCATCAGCAACGAGGCATAGTTATCTATCCTGAATGTATATACGACGATTCGTACCCATGAATTTTGTATGACTGAAAGTTTTCGTTTCCTCCGCACCCCCGAATGGCCGGATCCAACTTTCATCCATAAATGTCCAATGCATCGTAAAAACATTTAGTAACGCAACTCGCCTGTTAGTTTACCTTTCATTATTTTATTCGTACAAAAACAATTAACCATACAAACCTCCATTCATTAGTTTTGGTACTCAACCTCAGTCCTCTTCACTCAAAAACTCTCGAAATCAAGTAATGAATTTGAAAGATTTTTTTTTTTTTTTTTTCGTCACATTTTTTCTCGATAATCCAAAGTTAATCCCAACCTTTGCTTCAAGTTCTTTGACCTTATATTACGCTCGACTAGATAACTAATTTGGCACGAGAGTAAATGTAGCGTCGAGTGATGATGAACCGGAAGGGCAAGCCTTGCCTCTGCCATTTCCTATTCAAGTTTTGCCCGTGTGATTGTGCGCGAACCCCATATACGTGTGTACTTATGCCGAAGCTTATGCGGGCCACCGCGAGGCTTTACCTATCGGTTTTGATCTCTCGCGTCCCCATCCGTGTTCTCCTGTACCTCGGTGGCTATATTATTCCACCCACGTCCACCGTATACACTATTCGCGTATGGTAACCCTACGGTATCCATTGAGCGCCAGTGTACACAGATACAGGGGTGTCTTACCCACTCGTGCAAACTCGAGCGTTTCCCGAACGATATTCTACATTGCATACATACACGTGTAAGAAAAATCACGAAAAACCCCTTTCGAGGCTCGTGTCGCATCGCGGAGTCGGCCGAGCAACTGCAACGGAGGAAAAGCGGATGGAGAAAAATCTGCGAAAGGGAAGAGGAAAGGGAAAACGGATTCGCTGTTTGCCTCGGGGATTTATATCTATCTCTATCCCTCTTTTGCGCTGCGGAGCTTACAAAAGAGGCGGTGAAACATCCTCGCTCTCTCGGACGAGAGGCGGTGTGTGTCAAATATTTGCTCACGCGAATAGGAAGGAAAAGCGGCGGACGAGGTCGAAGCGAACTTTGGAGGCGGCGAGAACAGACTGTGTAATACAGAAACGATTTTCTACACGTTTACATTGGCGTGTATGATTTTCTTTTATGGTAGACGCAACCCAATAAAAACAGCGCCTTGAAAAGTTTTTTTTTTACGTTCATCATGTATTAAACGAAATGGAGTATAAAAGTGGTGAATACGGAGATCCGATTAGACATGCATAAACTATGCAAAAACGGCGATCCATTATTTCGGGTAAAAAAATCGTGTCTTATTTTTTTATAGATAAAAAAAAATGGTTTCACTAATACCATGCAATTGTTCAGATCACAGAAAAAAATCTGATGTGCAGACATCAACGATTTTAGGAGAAGTGTCATTTTTTGAATAGAGGAAATTAAAAAAACAATATTTACAAAAAATTCTTCCACACGTTGTTATATTCGAATTTGAATTTTTTTTTACACTTTCAGACGACGTGACGAACAATCAATCGCACCGAATCGAAAATACGCTTTTTGATTAAAAATTACCAAATGCCCCGAAACGACTTTCAAAATAAATGAAAAAAAAAAAAAAAAAAAATCAAATCGTCAAATGTGTAAAGTGATTTCGATTTTTTACGAAATGGACGGTTTTCCGTCAGAAAAAGTTTGCCTTTCCGTTATATGATTTACTACTGTACAACTTTAGCATATTTATTTCCGGATTAAAGAAGAATCTTGAATGCGCGATATTGTCGCGAAAACTGATGACATCCGGTAAAATAAAAAAAATTGTTAGGAGTCAGAGAAAGAGAGTCAAGACCATTGCTCTCGGCGACTTCTCTATCGCGTCTATATCTAAAAATACTCCATCGACGTGACAAAGTCAAAGTTAATCCAACGTGCGAGAGGAGCGTAGCGAATTGAGTCGCGAGACGGGGTTCGATTTATTTTCGTACCACTCGAGAGAGCTTTGCCACGAGAGTATGTGTTTGCGTTCACGATTCTGTCTTTCATTCTCGTTCGCACGTATTAGTCTTCAATGATCGTTGGTGGGATGGATCGCTCGCTCTCCACCCTCGTTCCGTCAATTCGATATATCTCGATGTCGTCCACCAATTGGGAAACCTATACGAAGACGTAATGGTCCCTTCATGCTTCTGTATAACCCTAGAAATGCAGTTGCAACGTCTAGAAACGAAGTAAACGATACTCTGGTTCTTCTCTCATTGCGCAACCCCCGTCGGGAAAGAAATTACACGAGTAAAGAGTTTTAACAGGGATGAAATTTCTAGAAGAAAGAAATTACCTCTTATTGCTTCCAAAGCCGAACACAAGTAAAATACCCCTTAAAAACCCGAAATTAGTCATTGATTTTTTGATAAAGTAACCCACCGAAAGCGAATTATTCGTACGATATGCATTTAAAACAATTTTGCGAAATACGAACGTTTTTAGTGATCGAAGTTTGATTGCATTATTGCATCCTTCGTTAATGATTGATCAATAACTTCGTTTAATTGAAATTGCCGTGATATCTCTAGATAATACATGTTCTGTTTTTAACGCTGATAACTACCTATCGCGAAATTAAAGAGCGATAGGTACGAAGCGGAAGTGGAAGGGGAATCGTAGATCGGAGCTCCGGCTACTTAAACAGTCGGGGAATGAATTCAATCGTTCGTGAAGCTTCGAGTAGAGGGGGATACGGAGATATAGAAAGCTGATGAAGTAGGTATACGAGCCCGTAGGGCGAGAGAGACTGCATTAATTAGCCGGTCGGCATTGATCGGTTCACTGTGGCGGCAGCGGCAGCTCTGTCGTCCAGCATCCCGGAGGCTCAACACATCGAGAGTGACACTCTCGACGGTTGCTCTCGCGTGACTCTTGGGTACAAAGCGTCCGCTCAGATCATCACAGTACACACAGCTCTATAGATATATACGTTTATACGTTATATATAAGTATAGCGCGCGATGCCGTGACTGAGAAAGAGGGTAAAAGTCAATCTCGGGAAAATTGAAATGAGTCCGGAGGGATGGAGAGATGGAAACTACGCGAGGTCGGGAACTTTCGCTCGCGGTCCCTTTGCAGCCGGTCGAAAGTCAGGGAAAACATAGTGAGGGGAGACTATAATACCGAAATAAGTGAGAAGACGGCTCGAGACTCGCAGACGGGGAGTGGTAGATGGTGGAACAAGAGAAATGGTGGAAAAAAAAGGCAAATCGGCGCGAATGCTTTTAGTTCGCATTAAATCGTATCAATTTGCCGATAAAAAAAAAAGCAACTTAAAAAAAAAATTAGAAGGAGAAATGCATAGCAATTTTTGGACCCTAAATATAAACTATTTAAAGATGTCATACAAATTTCATAAGGGTACGTGGAGCAGTTTAAAAGATTTTCCTATTAACGACACAAGCCAACGGGGGATTAATGCCCGACACACTTAGTAAACTTACTCCGGTCAGAAATAGGCGAATTTACGTTAATAGTCCACACCGTTATGCAGGATCGTGCCGAGATTCGAGTCTCGGTCATTACCCGCTCGTTGAAATAAGAATAAGAAAAAAAAGACTCAACGAAGAAGTTTCTCGTTCCTTCTTCTTTCCGGCACGTTGCACTCTCGGTCCACCGGAGAGCGAGTAAAAGAAGTGGAAGAGAGTCTTCGCTCTCTCCCATCTCGCCAAACCGTGAGACTCGTCTCTCCTCCTGCGTTGCAGTCCCGAAGGATTACCCCGTAATGCACCCCCGTCAAATCTTCCACGGCATCGATTCATAATGTGTTCTCGGTGAATTTATCACAAAGAGAGAGAAAAGGGCCTCACAACCGTTCGTACTCGGCCTCGAGGATTCATCCTCGTAAGAGAACGAAGGTATGTATATATATATATAAAGATGGATAGATAAAAGATCGCGAATGCAGTAACGTATATAAGCAGAAAGATAGGAGACACAAAATCGTTGGCCCCCAACGGAACGGAAGATTCAACCGCCCCTTCGCGTCAGAGAAATTGAACGAGCTGTGGAGCTTTATTTCTTTTCTTTTTACTTTACTCTACTTGCAAAAGAGCGGAGGGGAATAAGAGTTTAGCGGTTGGATTGAAACTAACGACGAGATTGCGGATGTGCGATGGTGTTGGTAACGCAAGGAGTGAACGAATTTACAGTGGAGACACATTCGCGAGAGGAATCCTCGATTGCGCACAGTGAGACTAAAACCCGCAAAGCTTTTGCACCGTCGGCCTCATCGTTGAACGACCGGCTGCCACGTCGCTAAAATATCCACGGTTACCGAGGATAAACGGGATTAGATTTGGGATTTGAATGTGTATGTATATATACATCTATGTATAATAGAACACAGTTATAACGTTATCGGGATGAAGCGTTCGAGCCTCCTGCGGAGCCTGCTGGGGATAACGTTCTGGCAGACTCCATCCACCACTTTCCTATATATCTTTTAATTAATTTTCCTACCCTTCTCCCCCTCCTGGTGCCTGCCTACCAGAGATTACGTTCTCTTTTCTACCCTCTATTTTTCTCTTCTTTCTCTACCTTTGACGTTGTAGTTTTCATAAATGATTAATCTCGTTGACACTCTCCCACGTGATAAATAATACCTTCGGTCCATCGTCTACCGTTGTTCAGAAAAGAAACAAAATGTTAAGCCTTCGCTACTCAAAGAGAAAATATAATAATAATAGTGAAGAAAAAAATGTAAAAGAAGCGCGAGTCACAGAGAACTTCCGGTGCGTTGAAAAACACGAGGCTTCGTCGAGCGGACGGAAAAAGACTTCTCTGACGTGTTTCTTGTAACGTTTGTCGCCTCTCCACGTCTGAGCTCTGAGTAACGAGGGTAAGGAAGCTGCACTTTTACCTCGAGATTACAAGAAGAACGGAGAGTCAGAGACGTTTTTCACGATTTTTTTTTCAAGGATTCTTTCGTTATGTGTATTTTTCTTTTTTTGTTGTTGTTTTCTTTGCAAGTCTCGCGATACTCGAGTTGATTGCATCGTACCGAAGCAGAAGGTGGAGAGACGAACTATTAGGGAGTGCTGGAGGTTGCATAGGTCTGCCGATAATGCATCGTACGTGATAGAACGCATTGGGAGAGATCGTCGCGGGGAGTAACGTATATGGTTATAGAAGTTGTGTATGCGTACGGAGAGGAATGAGCAAAGTGCAGTACCGGAGTCATGGGACACGCGTTATTATGGCAGACATTGAGGTGGAGAGAGCTGTCGCGTCGTTTAGCGGGGTTTCTATACTGGCTAAATGGCATGTGGAGCCCAGAACCGCCGAGAGTGGAGAAACGAAGCATCCTCGTCTATGCGCATCCGCGTCAGATGGCAGAGTTTAAAACCGACGATGAATATAATATACGTATACATAACGTCTATACATACGCAAAAAACGAGAGAGGATCGCACATCACACCTTTTTCCTATCTCGCGAATCTCCAATTAACTGTACCATCACGTTTCGTATAACGCGTGGATGAGCAACGCTCGCCTTGGACTATTAAAATGTCGATGCGGCGCGAGAGAAGAGTTCAAAGCAGAAGAGTCCTCTCTCTCTCTCTTTCCTCTGCTTTACAACTCTGCCTCGCTGCGATAGCCCAGCATCTTTTTATTAAATCTCTCGAGTGGTTTGAGGGTCGAAAAAAATTTAGAGGGAGTGCATCTTTGCGAATGCAGAACGCAAGAGCTCGGGTTCTTAAAGAATCGAGGTAGTTAATTGATGATCCGGAAAACAAGTGTTGGTACTCGAAATTATCGAATGTTACGGAGGTGAGATGAAAGGCCAAAGTTTATGGAGGATTTATTTTATTGATGTGTTTATGGTATTACTCGAGAAATCGAAGATGAGCAGCGAAAATTATTAAAATTATCCAAAATTATTACATCTCGAAAACTTATTTCTTGAGAAAATTCTTTTTTTTTTTAGGTCTATAAAGAAAGTCCGAGTGAAAAAATGTTACGCGTATCCGCCTTTCTAATTACAGACCCGTACTTTTCACAGAGCGGGCGAAACATGTTTTTATTTACTTAAAAAATTAAGAAGACATAAAACTAATGAGATAAAATTGCTTCGCTAATCTGTTGTCTTTACAATTACCGTGCTTCCAGGTGACAACTGTACCGGAAGAGGGTGACAACGGTTTCAAAATGCCGAGAGCATCCGTGGTACACATGACCTCGACGGCGACGAGGCCGCAACACCTATCCCAGGTAGGTAAACCTCTAATAATGACCATCGAAGACAATGCGTTCTCGTCTGGGAGGAGCAAATATCATTTTGGGAAACAATTTTCTCTGATGACCGAAACGAAGAAAAGTTGATTGTCGGCTTCGGTGCCGAAACAAATTACAGAGCGGTGTTGTAATGTCTTGCCGACTACTACTTGCATTAATATCGAACCTCCTTTTTCGTTGTAATTCTCGCCAAGGGTGCCGAAGCATCGTAATATGTACGATCGACTTTGGTAGTCAGAGAAGGGAGAATACTGTAGGCTCGCGAAACCGCCCAGTTTCAGAACGAGACGTTTCTCGGTACGACTGTGCATACATAAACCCGCTGAACGATGTGTGTCGAATCGGCACTGAGAAATTCCATCGAACTCCATCATATCCAAAGTTTGCCGTGCAAGCATAGAGAAGGCACATGAAAGCGGAGGAGGAGAGAACGGGTTGCGAAAGTAAAGGTACCCTGGCGTTGGGCCATATAGAAATGCAAACGACGACTAAGGTTTCTCTATCGGACTATCCTCGCGCATACCATAATAGTATACGTCGGGTTAATTGAGAGGTTCGCGTCTTAAAACCGGTGATAGGAGATTTCGCGAACGCGAGACCTCGGGGGATTATTGCACGGAAGTACGTACCTAACGCAAAGTACCCAAAGGCCGTTCTCCACTTTGGTGATAATATTCTAGAGTCTCACTGGATTGACTATACGCACGCAGCATACTCCGAGAACGAATTCAAACCTATTCCAAACTTTTTATCGCTATATCCTATGATATTAGGTAACTTTCTGTCGGAGTTAACAATCATTCAGAGTTCATGAATACGACGATCGATTATTATGTTGTTAAAGACGACGATTCGGGAAATCGTGAAATACGAGATTGGACTTTTCTTCTTTGTTTTTTGTTTTTACACGGACCTTAACGAGTTCATGTCTCGAAGGAGATTAAACCTTTGAATTTCTTGTTTTTTTTTTTTTTTAATTACAATTTGACAATTGTTTGATAGAAATATTTTAATAGTTGACATTTTGATGCAGCGCCCGATCTTCTGATAGACGATTGATATCGTATTCTCGTATCCTACGACTCTCCGAGTGCGCTATCCGAGAATTCTCATTTGATGTGTTTCCGCGAACGAAGGAAAGTTTATCGTGTAGCGAAACCTCGAGGAGGGAATATTCGACGCGATTGCGGAAGCCCCTAAGCGGGTCCGGTAGAGAACAAGCGTAACAGAGAGGGAACCCACCAAGCGAAGCTCCACTTCTCCAAGTTCCGTTTCTATGCGATCCCTGAGAATTTCAGCGGATGCACATAGCCCGAGAGTTATGTGATATGCGGTAGGCGAAGGTTATTAGAGTCCTGCGTTTCCCCCGACTTGTGGGAGGTACAAGGGGGACAAATGCAGAAGGATGTAATACAATGCCTCCGGTAGAGCGGCGAGAAGGGATCCGGGGGGCGGGGATCTGCGAAATGATCGCGCTACCGAGCACTACTGCAGCTCTGCCGTTGTATACAACGGTGCTCTGCACATCCCCGAACGGCGTTGCAACGGAACGCGGAATTTGTCATTACGGAAGTTGGCGCCGAGAGTTCTCGCTGCCTCTACCAAACTCTACGGACCATCATCGTTTATATACATTATAGTCGTCGCATAGTGACTATACAAACTCTATAAAAGCGTATCACTAACCACTGATGCCCGACGATCGTCATTTAAAATAAGTCCAAAACTTTTACTAACGCACTCAGTTGATCGTCGCTTAAAGCCATTTTTATAACAATCGATTTTTTAGACAAAAAAAAAGAAAACACACAATTTCGACCAATTTTACGTGACAAGTGAATAATGATTTTCATATAACCATTTTTGCGGTTAATTTACTTTATCGATATTTTTGTTAATTCTTTGATAATTTTAACAAGTGAATGATTTTTTTTATTTTCGTGTTTCGGTTTTTGGGAAAATAATCCAAACGTTACAGTTTCTTTTTTTTTTTTTTCATCACTGCATCGGAGGCTCGTGATCACCGTGAGAAAATATATCGATCGTTGAAAAACCGATGGTTAATAACGCTATAGACGTTGCGAGGTTCTATCAATCAAACTGACGATTAGACATCGCGTCATCGAAGTTGTGTAAACAATCGTTCGTTGACATCAATATTGTTCGTCGAATAAATATATCGTGACACTCGATTATCTTTTTCCTTCGTATACTCTCTCCGTCCCTTCCGCTTCGTTGTGACTGTATTATGCACGCTGCAACGCAACCCTTCATATACAATCGAACTTTTGAGTCACAGTGTTCGCTTTATCCAGCGAAGATTATTTTCTTTGCCGGTGTTACGCTCGAAGAAAGAAGACAAACTAATCGTAGACATGCATCGAGACAGAGACGTTAACGATTTAATAAACATCCGTAGTAGCAGCGAAGACTGTTATCGTCGAGTGTGAAATTTATTAGTACACACTGCGCACAGCTCCAGTCATCCCGGATGAAGAGACATAGCGATCGCGCACTCTCGTGTCTCGAGGAGAGAAAAAAAAAATAAAATAAAAATACATGGATATAGAACCGATATTCTATTACTCGGTGCATCTACGCGTGACGTAGATGGAGCCATGTGCAGCCTCGCTGCATCTATATTATATGTATTATAGAGAACACGTCGTCTCTGCTGTGTACATGTGTGTGTGTGTGCCGCGCGCGATCCTGGATAGGACGCGGTAGCTCAGCGTGAAATATCGACAGGATTTACAACAGGTGCACGCGACATCACTTTATGGATCGGTTCGCGAGTCTTCGTTTTCCCCAGGTACTCGGCGAATCGCGAAAAAATGAGGATATATCCTCCGTATATCTGTATGACAGAAATCTATCGAGATAATCCAAGACGATTCAACGACAGACAGAAACAACAAATATGACATATTTCAATCCACGAAATTTCGATAAATCAATAAAAAAAAATTTGTATCGATTGAAAATTATTATCGTATGCCATTGTTTCAGATTACGAAAGTGGATTCTGTGTAAAAAAAAACAAGAAAATAACTACAATAATATGTAATAAAAAAAAAAAAAATTACTATTATTGTAAATAATAATAATAATATAATAATACTTCAACCCTTCAACGATCTGCCGAAAGATAGTAAAGAAACGTCTTGTTTCGCACTATAACTGCGATCTGTCTGTAATCCTCGACCCCCGTTGCCCCGAACTCGTCGCGGAATCCTTAAAATTTGCATCGCCCATTTATCTCGTCTCGGAGACGTTAAAAATCGTCTCGTATCATTGACCCACGTCGGGACAAGACGTTGAATACGAAATTCATCGGACGCGGGCCGCGTACGGTGATCCGCACACGGTGGCTGGTATAGAGATATATCCGGTGGTAACACGAGCCGTGAAATGTATTCCGCAGTGAACGGAGATTGGCGCATAGGCGCCACGCGATATACATAGCTACATACACGTACACATATATATGCCTACAGAGAGATGAAGCATACATATATATATATGTCTCTATACCGCCTGTTTTCACTCATACATAGTTCGCAGCTCTTACACCCTATACACGACCGCTACTCGACTATAGCGTACATATACATGGACCAGAGAACAATACACGCACAGGTGGGATATCCATTGTCGCTGGTGGCTTTCGTACCCCGAGTACATAGTACTATCTCCCCAATACCCCGACAACAACAACCTCTGTCTCTCTTGTATACCAAATACGGCACACGTACATCGGGTGATGTGCCACTTGGTAACGTTGACTGAAGGGTATATGCCTACGCGGAGAGAAGCTATGGAGAGTTGCCTCCCTTGAGGGGTATTAGAGAGCGAGAAACCGAGCGAGAACAGCCCGCACCGGGACTACCTATTCGTAGTTGTAGCAGCAACAGCAGCAACGGCACAACACGCAAAATGTTTAGTATTCCTCGCGAGGATAAAACCCCACCTCTCCCTCAAGCTCGCTCTCGGTGGCGGCTTTCAATTTGCGGCCTGCAATTTGTTCACCGCACACACCGACACGCGATACGAATTCTCGCACCTCCCAGCAGCATCAACCGCGGGCGTTCCATGCGGACAGAAACGAGAAAGAGGGAGAAAGCTACTCTATACCGCCTGAAGCTAGACGAGGGAGGCATGAGGCTTCAACGAGTATCGTAGAATACCTCGAACCCCTTTAGGGAGGAGAGAGCGAGAAAGTTGATGGGGGAAGATTGAGGAAAAGCGAAACGCCTAGGATATAGTAACGCGTTTCCGCGTCCTACCCAGGAAATTAATCCGCTTCTCTTACTCGCTATGTGTGTTGCACATCTGCAATGTCGAGCGCAACAGTGGCGAAGTGCGGGAAAGAGAGCGTAAGCAAAGAGCGATAAATGCTCAACCGGCGGTTAATGAGAATTGGCGAGTTGATTGCATGATAATTGCTCGAAGTTTTGCGCACAAGCGGAAATAAAATGATTATTGTTAAATTGTTTTGAAAGGGTTGATGCGATTAAAGAGAATTGTTTTTATCAAATAAGTTTACTTGGAAGGCTCAAGGCAGATGCAAGAGTACATTTAATTTAATTAAACAAATCTTTTTTATGAGTGTATTTTAGGATTTCAGTATTATTGATGCGAATAGCGAATACATTTTGAAAATGTTTTTTTTTTTTCATTGGTTGGACGCAGGTTTTGGCGACTCTCGCACTTTCCATGGGAACACTGTCTTCGGGACTTGCAAAAGGATATACATCGCCGGCTTTGGACTCGATTTTGGCCAACCAACCGCCCGGACTTTATCACACGACGAACGACACTTGGTGAGTTTGAATGGCAGCATCAATTTTTAGATTTGATGCTACGAGGAGGAAAGAAAGAATAGGAGAATACCATCGAGTCAATGGATTGGGGAATTGATGTCATCAATATTTTCGGTCTATGCAACGTCGCAAAGATACGTACAAAGTGCTCGGAGATCAAATGAACGGAAGGGCTGGAAATGCGAACTTTATACCAATGACCACAGAACGACGATTGATCGAAGTTGATTAGATGGAATTTAATCAATTACATTTCTAAATGAGGACGAAGTCTGATCAACCGGGTGATCTATCAAAACGTTTGCGATAATCTCGAAAAAATTTGATGGCGTTGGATATGTTTTTTTAATGGAACAATAAGAAATCAAAAGACGCAAATTGAACATACGAATAAAATTAAATAAAGTTATTAAGTAAAATCGTAACGATTATAATGAATATAAGAAGACAATGAGAAAATCGGCGAAGTACGAAAATTGATAACATCGTCACATGTACTTAACATTCTATAACCATCATAATGTAACATAATATGTTATTTAAGGTCGGCTTTCTCGGTGAACGAACAAGAAGCTTCTTGGGTCGCATCTCTATCGATGCTGGGTGCATGGTTCGGCGCGATGACCGGCGACTACATAATGCGTCGAGGGAGGCGTCTGGCACTGAGAATAACGTCCTTGCCACTGGCAGCGGCATGGATTCTAACCGGTGTCGCGCCATGCGTAGAACTCGTTTACACGACGAGTTTCATCGGTGGTCTCTGTTGTTCTCTGATCACAATAGTGGCTCAAGTTTACATCTCGGAAATCTCGATGCCCGGAATTCGTGGTTGTCTATCAGCGATGTTGAAAGTCGTCAGTCAAGTCGGCGTTTTGTTATCTTACATCGCTGGTTCGTATCTTAACTGGAGACAGAGCGCTTTGCTTGTTGCGATCGCACCGTCGATGCTCTTCGTTGGAACACTTTTCATACCGGAAACGCCGTCTTATCTTGTACTGAACGGTCGCGACGAAGAGGCCGAGGGAAGCTTGAAATGGCTGCGGGGTCCTCAAGCTGACATCAGACAAGAGCTTCAGGTAAGATTGTCTTTTTTGTTTTTCTGATCTTTCCAAGACTCCGTTGCGAATTCCATATAGGATGAGAGCCCGGAGAGCACGAAAAAAAAAGTGGATCGACCACATAGTCATTAACGACGATGCGTTTCTACCTGCTTCCTCAGGTCATCAAGACCAACATCCTCGCCTCGAGAGCTAAGCAGTACGAACTAACGTTCAGAAACAGCGTCATCACACCGAGACTCTACAAACCAGTAGCCATTATATGCGGACTGATGTTCTTTCAAAGATTCTCCGGCGCAAACGCCTTCAATTACTACGCTGTCATAATATTCCGGCAGACACTCGGCGGTATGAATCCCCACGGGGCTACGATAGCCATTGGATTCGTACAGCTTCTCGCGTCTTTGCTATCAGGTAATTATAATCGTTATTATCCCTGTCGCTACAAAATTCGACCCGATACGAAGGAACAATGATTGTTTTTTTTTTTTTTTTGTTCACATGTATTTACGATTGCCATTTTGATTTTTTGCATCGTTTATCCCAAAGACTTTTGATACCGTTTAATGCTGTTGGAATTTGATTGTTTGGCGTTAGCATTGTTTCACAACGAAAATTTTACTTTAATTATCACTCGGCAGGCTTCCTCATCGACATTGTCGGCAGGTTGCCACTTCTGATAGCAAGCACGGTCTTCATGTCCCTGGCCTTGGCTGGCTTCGGTAGCTACGCCTATTACAACTCGATGTCGCAGAGCCAAACCACCACTGTGATGGGACAACACGACTGGATACCCCTACTGTGCGTTCTCGTGTTCACCACAGCCCTCGCACTGGGCATATCGCCAATTTCGTGGCTATTGATTGGCGAGCTCTTCCCACTCGAGTATCGCGGTTTAGGCTCGAGCATCAGCACGAGTTTTAGCTACTTCTGCGCCTTTTTGGGCATCAAACTCTTTATGGACTTTCAGCAGGTGAGCGTCGATAGTCTTAAAGACACATTCGTCCAAAAACGCGATCTCAAATCTTCAATATCTATTAACTTCACCCGCGGAATGGCAATGGATGGGAATGGAGTAACATAAAGAAATGAACATTTATGACGCTCATTCATTTTTTAAAGATCGCGATATATTTTTATGATTTTTTTTTTTTTTTTCGACATAACGATCGAGAAAAATGAAAATTAATTTGATCTCTCGGTGACTCTTTCAGGTCCTGGGACTTCACGGGGCATTTTGGTTTTACGCAGCAATGGCTGTGTGCGGTTTGTGTTTCGTGGTATGCTGCGTTCCAGAGACCAAAGGCAAACAGTTGGACGAGATGAATCCAGATTACGCAAACGCTCGGTAGTACAAGGCCTCCCTCACCGGAGGGCTGAGTAATCTTGGAAGGTCGTGTAAACCCCAACCGGTTGACCCTCATCTTACCGGAAGGAATCCTCGCGATTTTTACATCGGGGATCTTCCTGTGACGAGTCAACCACCGAACGGTTTCACGACACGTAACTATCAACCTCGTCGATCTCGTCAACAGAGAATCGCCGAATATTGTGGTATATTCGCCGAGAAAACGGGCAGAATAGGCCGCAACGTTAGGAATTTCATTCAAACCCATCGTCTGTTGCCGCATCGAAGAAACGCCGAAAATTCGAACGACCAGCGCCCTGGCGTTCTGCGAAACGGCGATATCTTCGCACGAGATTTTAGACAAGAAAACCGACTCGATAGATCCGATCGCTCGAACTATCGTGGACCAAACGACGAGACGAGCTTCCATACCTATCCAGGCGCGTTGAATCATTCCCGAGATCGTTATATCAACGACAATACGATGAGCAACGAGGAACTAGCAACGGGAACGCACGTTATCGAGGAATATCATCGTAACATCGATGTTCGCGAGTACAGAAGAAATCAAGACATGCGAATGGAGTCGCACGCGGTGATGAGGCTCGATCGCGTCGAGTACGGACACCCCAACTCCTCGACCAAGAGAACGAGAAAAAAACGTACTTGCGAATTGGATATGTCGGGAAATCCCGACAATTTCAACGATCAGAGGCTTTATTCAAGTTTACCGAGACGCAACGGGAGAATGAAAAATTGGAACGGTTATGCGTTGAATCCAACCCGCGATCCAAGATCGCTGAGTCTCTATCCAAAGAGTATGCAAGACCTGACGGATTTGGATATCGAAAGAATACTCGAGAGAGACACGAATTTTCATGTTCCACTGAGCTCTTTTCGTTCCCGCGACTCGCTCGTCGAGAAATATCGAAGAAAGTACGAAAATTTTGACGACGATTCGGATGAGAATTATTTAACTCTCTACAAGAATCTTTCGAGCGTCGCGGACAGTGGTAAGCGTGAAAAATTGTATGTACCCGGTAGAGTACACTACGAGAGAGAGTATAGAATCTACGGTAAGGATACGGTAGCGCTGATATACTACAAGACCTGCTACTTGTGATGCTACCTCGTGAAAAATATTGAATTAATAATTTATTGATTTAACGGTGAACGAACGCTGGTCGTTCGATTTTACGCTCACAGTCGCGTTGCGTCCACACTTTTGTTTTATCGTATAAAAATAATGATGATAATAATGATAATACTGATAATGAGAAGAAACGAACGAGAAGAGTAGCGGAGACGGAAGTTAACGAACTTTTGCCTTCGCGAGAGCGAATATGCCTCGGGTGCGGCGCAATTTTTTTCCCCCTCTATCCTATATATATTAATTAAAAAATCGCGCTGTAATCTATCGCGAGAAGAAAAATTATTCGAAGATTTCGCTACGACATTGCGAAAGGCAGAACTTCCATACATCGTGCCTTCCTCAACAAAACAAAAAAAGAAACAGTTAAAAGAAACGATTTAAAAAAAAGAAACGAAAAGAAAAACGTGAATAACGTATATATATAATAAACACGACAATATTAAACACACTTAAATTGTAAAGGATTAAAAGTACATTATATACATAATATAACATATATATATATACATTGCATATTATTATATGAATAAAAAATATATATACAAGTGGACGTTGAGCCGAATCCTTAACGTGGGCCACTCGTCGAACGGTTAAACTTCTCGTCGAATCACTCTACAGGGACCTTTCGAATTGAAACTTTTTTTTTCTTATTTTTTTTTTTTCTGCGTTTGAAAGGTACACTTATAGGCCACTTTGTAGATCGCGGCAATCGTACACGCGAAATATTTTTACTCTAAGATCTCAAGTAGTTTTTTCGCGTTTCGTGCATTCGAGAGTAATTTAAGGAGGCTATTAGTCCTGTGAGTACTAAAAATTGAAAATTGTTTTTGCCAACTTGCGAAGAACAATTTTTCGCGGATTTTGCAGTTTTTTTTTTTACCATTAATCACGATAAAATTTCAAAGAAATGGGTCAATCCAATAGCCAATATTTTTACCCAATTTTTATAATTTATCCAAAGTATCGCAGGACTCTGACTAAAAAAAAAAAAAAAATTCCAAAACGTTCTTCGAGATATTTATATCTATTCCGATGTTTTTGCGAATACATCGATACCAATAAATTGCTATAATACGAACTCTTCTTTAGTGCAAAAATGTTATTAGCGTTGTATAACCCTCGAAAGTTGATAAAAACCGGTTTTAAATTTGAGGTACTCATTGGAGTAGACTCCACGATAAAAGCCTCCTTAACGTTATCGAGAAACACTTGTGAAAAGGTGCGCTATAACGCGAACCTTTGCCATGCAACCACGCGACCGCGTGCGAGAAGTTAAACGGATAGTAAAAAAAGAAAAATCTAATATCAGGCCAATCGAGAGAGTGCAGTTCCGTTGGAGGTCTCGTTTTAATACCACACATTAATTGCGGGCTAATGACTTAAAAAAAAAAAAGAGATAAAAAAAACAACAATATGACAATATCGAGTGTAGATATATATAAATAAAATAAATATTATATTTCGTATAAAATATTAGATATTTAAATGTACATTGTCTACCGATTGTAATGTATCAATCTCAACTTAACGATTATATCGGAGTAAAACTATCGACAATACTAATCATTGCCAAACTTGCGAGTAAGAGCTTTAGCGTTAGGTATACATATATATATCAAGATTTTTAAGAAAAAAAAATCAATAAAAAATGGCTGAACTTTGAATGAGTTTGATAAGCGTAATCCGGATCGAATTATGTAAGCGTTGATGGCAGTGAAATTTTTCAAAATCGATCGTTCGTTTGTCAATTTTTTTTTTTTTTTTTTCTAAAAAAAAATAACAAAAAAATCAACAACTCCACGAATTCTTTAAAAAAAATTGCTCAAACAATCGTGAATTACGTTCACTGCCGTTAACGAAAAATTATCTATTTCATCGAATGTGCAAATCGTTTAGCTGCCTCATGTCGAGGTTATTCGAAATTGAAATTATTTTTTGTATTTTTGTATAGTTTTTAGCGAGAGAAAGAACGATGCAAGAGAAAGAGAGTAACGAAGGAGAAAAAATAATAATTCGCGAACGAGAATACACGAATCTCGTTGTTCGCGATTATGCGAAATCGAGTTAACGATCGAGGATTTCTTATACCTAAATTACGAATCTGTGATTGAGAGATTGAATTGTCGCGAATAAGAAGCAACGGCTATGAGATCGAACACAATATATCAGCGAGATCCGTGAGTCATATCCCTGCCATATCCGATATTAAATTAAATTGTACGAAGAAAATGAAATAACAAAACTTGTAAAACTTTTCATAGCTCGAAGAACAATTGTGTACTTAAGATAGAACGAGAGCGTGTAACATATATATACATATATACATATATATTTCAAGGCGTAGACATCTAATTTAGCCGAATGCGTATCAATCTCGATGCTCAAGGGCTTTAAAAAAATCTATTCTTGCCCCGATACACAAACTTTTACACGCAAAAACACAGACACACACACACACATTTACACAAGGAGAGAATAGTAAACGCGCGAAA
The DNA here is from genome assembly GCA_934046635.1 of Buathra laborator. Classification (NCBI taxonomy): domain Eukaryota; kingdom Metazoa; phylum Arthropoda; class Insecta; order Hymenoptera; family Ichneumonidae; genus Buathra; species Buathra laborator. The sequence continues at coordinate 20,656,824 of OW203892.1, forward strand.
TGCTTCGAGTACTATATAATTCGCCATTTATCTTAAATAGCCGATCGTTTGAATGAAACAAACAAACGAACAAACAAAAAATCTGCACTGTGCACTTCCGTGAATTGAAGGTTTATATATTCGTAGGGAATAAAGACGCAAGAAGTGTGCAAGATAATAAAAATTATAAAGAAAAAAAAAAAAAAAAAAACTCGCAAACTCGTCTTCGCGCGTGTAGATATGTGAATAGTGATTTAAAAACAAAATTATAGAAATAACACGATTGTATTATTGTATTTAACGAAAGAAAAAGAAAATAATTGTACGAAAAACGATGAGAATCGTTTATAATCGCTCTAATCAAATTCCTTCGTTCGACTACGTTCTGCGTTATCCTTAATCTTCCGACTAATCCGTTTCGGACAATAAAACACTCCGGGGAAAAGTTCTTTAAAAAAATAAGCTATTTTCCCGGTTGTTCTTCTTTACGACGATATATAAATTCGTGACAATAAATATTATACTATGACAAATAAACAAAAAAAAATCGAAGGGTAAACAGTGTGCTGGACACCACAATGATGAACAAAAATGAAAAAAAAAAAATCTTTTTTTTTTTAATTTTTTTTTCGATAGACTTATAAAAACCATCATTCAACGAGAAAGGAGGGAGAGTAATACTTTGGACGAGATTCTACAAAGATCGATATATACCTAGCTGTGCTTGCTAGTTTTAATATTTTTGTAATGATGCATAGACGGTAGCGTGTTTGTACCTTTTCTTAGATCATAATCCTCGTTATTAAAAAAAAAAAACATCGCAAACTAGAGAACTAAAAAAAAAAAACGCGAACGACCGCGAAATTGTCGAGTTTTCAGCTTTATCGTATCTATATCATTCGCATAGATGATATATATGCGGAAAAAAGATAATGGGTTCTCAGCTCTGAGGTTCAAGAATAACACCAAAAAAAAAAAAACACATCAGTTTCCTTACTAAAATTAAAGTATAAAAAATGCTCATTTGCTTGCTTGCGCACGTTGCAACGGATTTTTCTATTTGTCGGTGTGACACTAAACGCTAGTAATTGGATGAAAAAAAAAAAAAAAAAAAAAAAAACTGCAAAATTATAAAAATTACGAAATTTGATGGGAAAAACGAGAAAACGTGTGCAAACGAGTATACGTAGCACAAAGTAAGTAGTGCCGCCGGTCTAGGTGTGAAAGATTTTACTGCGAATGATGCGTGAAGAGGGGTTGAGAGATACGTGTACTTTTTTGCCAGTGCAATAGAGATATGTGCATTTGTATTAAATGTGTGTGTACTTAAGAGTCGCGGAATACGACGAGTGGAAGGATCTTGTAATTGTAATCTAATTAGAGATAAACGAGTAAAGAAAAACGAGAAAAAACAAAAAGAAACTATTGTCCTTGTACGAACGCTGAATAATCGCGGCGGAACCAAAAATGTTGCGTGTTTGTATAGATTATATATACATATATTATTGTCAAATAAAACGAGACATATTCAACAAAAAAAAAATAATAAAGAGTTTGCCTGATTTTTTTTTCCCCCAATAATCTGAAGCATAACTGATGCATGGAGAAGCCATATTGTTCAACTAAGAACCCAATGGCATATTTTCTGCGCTCATTACATGTACGTCGTTATTAACCCAATTTTTCTCAAAAATCGTAATACTTTTTTATTTTTGCATTTTAATTTTTTTTTTTTTTTAGAAGCGTTAACCATTGCTCCAAAAATGTAGAGGGTTCGTCAGAAAACTACAACTCATGTTTTTTTTTAGGCTACTGCGATGTTTTTTTATAACGTATTGACATTGTAGTCTGTTGTTTCGCAATATCGCGCAATTCCCAAAAAAAATTAATTCCACTTTTATAATTGTTTTCAATCGCCGTACAACGGAGATAAAAATTTGCAAAAATTGCTCAACCTTTGTGTAGCGTTATACTTGAGAGAAAAGCAAAAATGAAAAACAAAAAGACTCACCGAGTTGAGGAACGGACATGTAAGTTTCACAATCGACAAGAAACTGTCCAGTCTGCACAGCGCCGAGGGCCAGAACTCTCTTCGTCAAAAACTCGATCGTCTGAGGTCCAGTTCGATTCTCCGTCATGGAAAATTGCTGCAAGCTGCATTCAGAAAGCCGGCGTGAATTATGATAGATAAAAAAAAGGGGGTTAAGCGTGTCCAACAACCCGGATAACCCCAACAGGTGAAAACGTGGAGTTCGAAAACAATGAAAGTACGCAATGTCGGGTGTGATTTTATCATTAATACGCGTCGCTGATAATCTGTGATACTTACACAGTGACTCCCATTGTTAATAAAGCGATTGTATCAGCCTAATTGTTCAAAAAAACACTGCACGTCGAGAGAATTGTTTACACACACGTCTCGGCTGTCAGACCGCCGTCGGCCATTACTGAAGTTTTAACTGCGCATGCGCATAGCTAATGTTTTTTAACGGTTTTTTTTTGTAATTCGCGGAATAAACAAACGGATAAATATCGCCAAAACATTTCGATATTGTTGTAAATTAACATATTTTAATGTGAAAGACCCACATTTTTACGGTAATAGTCGAATTTGGCGAATAATATTGAAAGCTATGAATACACGTTGGGTCGACGATAAATTAATGCCGAATCGACTAAAAGTCGAATACACTTGTAAATTTCATTGTGGATATTCAATATATTCACGAATTGTAGTGAGTGGGCAATTTTTGTAGACAAGCTGACGAGAGAAAATTAGTGAACGAGTACGATGACCCATTGTCATGTATGCAACAGTAACATTTTTTTATACGCGGCATTCCTCATCGCATGAGACTGTGAATCTTAGAGATTCTTTACGAAGTTTCCCAATATTCAATATATCTACACAAACTTGACTCTTTGAAAATACGTTCAAACAAACGACACAAAAACCGGTTCTCCTTGGTAATTTTTTCGTAACAACATGTACTCAAATTTATTCTCGCAACGACTCGAAGCGCAGTTGGGATCAAAGGTCATTTTTTGCTTACTTACTCGACGCATTCATTAACACGTCGAAATGTTCACATGCTTGCTTCGATAGCAAAACATCGTAAAAAAAACGCTTGCAACCTCTTGCATCTCTATTTTATAGTAATTATAGATGATATTCTATAACGAGAGTATATTAAAAACCCAAAAACGAAGACAACGAAATCAATCAATTGTTCATACAGAAGCTGCTGAATTTTGCAATAATAATAATAATATTTTTCAATACCATTCAATGAATCTATAAATCACGAGAATAACGCTACAATTACCGAAGTACAATCTCATTGGAATTATGATTAATAAACAAAACAAAATTATGTTCGTCACGATCCTCCGGCCGGCCACGCAGTGAAAACATTGAGCGACAGTGGCGCACCTGTCGACCGTTCGTGTGTGTCGCTTTCCATTCCAGTGTCGACTGGCGACTGGACTTCAGACGGTTCGGAATTGTTGTACGGCAAAGTCGCGTTTTTTTCTCCCTCATTAACAACAATGGAGGTATTGTTGCTCGAAAAAAGAACTTTACGATAGCTAATCTAATGGAAACGCTATTAAATCGTGTATTGGTGTGTCATACATTTTTTTACCTAATTGCAGATCGAAGTCGTGGGAAAAAACTCCAAACCCATTGCGACTGTCAATGTGAGTATATATTTCTTTCGATAAATTCGTCTAATCGTCACTGAGAGATGTGAGGAGAAACCTTTTTTTCCGACGTAATCGACGCGCACTGACGTCCGAAAAAAGATAATCGACTTTTTTTTTTTCTTTTTCGTTACACAGGTCAATTCTTCCAGTACAATCGGTGATGTAAAGCAGCAATTGTACAAAGCGAAAAAAGCGCCTTATGTACAGCGACAAAATTTGCGATTGGAAGTCAAAGGCAAAACTTTGTCGGATTCCGAAACCATTGGAAATTTGGGACTGAGAGCCGGATCTAAGTTGTACTACAAGGATTTGGGGCCGCAAATTGGGTGGAAAACTGTTTTCCTCATTGAATACGCCGGACCTCTTCTAGTCTATCTTTGGGTCTATCAGAGGCCATGGATCTTCTACGGCACTGTAGGAGACGTAACGGAACCTGTCGTACAGTAAGTTCATACAATTGTCCACACAAATATAAAAAAACAATTTTTAAGTTATTAAAAAAAAAAAATTGTTAAAAAACGATTTTTAAGTTATTAAAAAAAAAAATTGTTGAAATACAATTTCTCTGCCATTAAAAATAATGATAACAAATTTTCGACAAGATCATCAAATTTAATTTGGTTCAATTACCAGTGCAATACACATGAATATAAATTTGCGATTCATCGAAGGCACTGACCCCGACACTGCTTTACATGTAAAACAATGTGTGATACACACTCAGCCTTCTTAACAGTCAATATATGACTTATTCAATAGCAGCAATATGTTAAATTTTTTTTTTGCCAAATAGTAGTACAGTAGAATAGTTCCATTACTCAACATTCTCATTCAATATTTGAAATCATTGATTAATAAATATTCGACAATTTCTCAATAGCAATTTTCCAATTTTAGCAAATAAATAATCTGCATGTTCCATATTATTGCAATTATAATGATAGTAAAAAAATTTCAAAAAGCTCCACATTGCCAAAGAATACATTTTTTTTTTTGCAGCTGTGCAACAGCTTTATTTATAAATATTCAATAATAGCTTAATTACGATTTTTCAATTTTTCTCGATAAATAATCTGCACATCGCCCATTTATTTGGTTCTGAATAAAAAAAAAAACATCCAAAATGCTTCGACAATACCAAAGAGTAATTTACGTTTTTGCAGCTGGGCAGCAGCTTGCTGGACGGTTCATTACGCGAAGCGTCTTCTCGAAACACTCTTCGTTCATCGTTTTAGTCACGCGACAATGCCGTTGAGAAATTTATTCAAAAATTGCTCATACTACTGGTTGTTTGCTATGTACGTTGCCTATCACGTAAATCATCCGCTGTACACGGCTCCTTGCCAAGGACTCTCGTACACCGGTTTGGCAATATTTATAATCTGCGAATTGGGAAATCTGAGCATTCATCTTGCTTTGAGAGACTTGAGGCCGCCGGGTACAACCGTGAGAAAGATTCCCGTACCAACTGGAAATCCTCTGACTGCATTATTCAACTTTGTTTCCTGTCCAAATTATACCTACGAAGTAGGAAGTTGGATCGGTTTCACGATGATGACAAAGTGTCTTCCAGGTAAAGTAGTCCGTTACATAATATTTGCTACGAGTTTCTCGATTATCCTCGCGTGACATCGAATCACCATGTCGTTATTTACTCTTCTGTTACAGCGGGTCTCTTCGCCTTCGCCGGAGCTTATCAGATGACCATTTGGGCGCTAGGAAAGCACAAACTTTACAAAAAAGAATTTTCGAATTATCCGAAAAATCGTAAAGCCATTATACCATTCGTACTTTAGATCGTCATCCTACGATTTTAATCAGAAATATAATACACATGTTTCTTCAATGGTAACAGGTATGACGTACATTACTACTGTTATCGATAAATCGTTATCGATAAAACTCTTCAATAAATGTTTTCAGTACAAAATATATTATCGTAGATGTTTTTACACATCGATCGAAAAAAAAAATCTACTCCCAACGCTCGGGGTTTATAGTTTAACTAAATTATCGATGCGCATGTATTCTCATAATTTCGAGCGTCGATACGAATTCAATGAACTGGCAGTTTCAGAATGTTGACCTTTTTTGTCTCGCGATGTCAACGATTCACCTTCGTTGCGTCGAGTTCGTTACCGCTGGTTTGCACCTCGTCGAGTAATCTTTTTATGTCGTCCTTCAATGCCGCTATCATTCTCTCGCAATCTCGCATCTTCAATTCGTATTTCCTTTTAACTTCATCTTTACCGTGACAAGCTTCGGATAATTTTTTTCTCGCCTCGTTGGGTCCCATTTTCTCTCTCGAAAGACCCAACAAACTTTCCACGTCCGATATTCGACGTCGAGCTTTTTTCAACTCTTCTCTGAAGGCATTTATCTCCACTATCAATTCAACGTTTTCTTCCATCATTTTCTCGACTTCTTTGTCACTTCCCCCGCTATCGTGAAAGACTTGTTTTCGTAGAGAATCCACGGTTCGCTCTAAATGATCTCTTTGCGTGGCGAATTCGCACTGAGCTTCCAGATCGGATCTTCTGCTACGCAAAAATTCATCGTTCGCACTGTAACGATTATAGAGACCGATGACCGCGGCTTTGAGCGCATTTGGCTCCTGAATTAATCCAGCAGCGTCCGTCAAATCAACGCGAATTTTTCTCAACAACTGTTGGCATCTTCGATTACGCGCCGCTTCCGTTTGATTCTCGCGTCTCGAACCGCCCAATTTTTCCCGCAATTCATGCAACTGTAACTCGAGACTAACGTTAGTTTTGTGCAAATTCACAAGTTCGGTTTCCATATCGCGAATTTTCTCCTTGAGCTCTTTGATCTCTTGATCGCGCGGCTCGATTTGACTCTTTAACTCGCGAATTTTGTAATTAAGAACAAATTTAAATTTCTCCAATTCCTGATTATTGCGTTTTAAATCGTAAACGCGTTTTTCCTTGTCCTGTATCGTTACGTCTCTTTCATTAATTTCCTTTTTAAGATCCAACACGTCCCTCTCAAGTTCCTGTATCGTTTTTTGAAACTGCAGCTGTTCGCTCTGAAATTGCGCGACTTGACGCTTAAGATCTTCCGTATCTTTGCGCGTCGCGAAATATTTGTTTCGCAAAACGCCGGCTTCGCCTTTGAGCTTTAAATTTGTCTGACGCTCGTCGTGTATTTTCGCCTCGTAACTCGTGCGAATCTCGACGATTTCGCGATCGGCGTCGTCTTCGATTTGTTCCTTCAATTTCTCGTGCACGCGAACCTGATGCGCCATCTCCTCGTGAGTTTCTTCCAATTGTAAATTCTTCGAGTGTATATGTGCCTCGTATTTCTTCACGACGTTGTCGAGTTCCTCGGCATTTTTTTTCGCCAATTCCTCCAAACGCCTCTCGTAGTCTTCTCTCATCGCATTGTTACGCTCCTCGAAAGCCCGATACTTGTCGTACTCCGTTATCAATTTCGCATCGTAGCTTATTTCCATCTTTTGCATTGCCTCCTCGTGTGTCGCTTTCATCTTCACTATCTCAACGTTTATGTTGTTCAACTCATTGGTACGATCTTCTTGCAATTTTTCAATTTTATCTCTCAATTCCTCGATAGCTTCGCAGTAACCAGCGTGCAAATCGCGTATCTTGTCGTTGTGCTGAACCTCCGTCTGTCGCATTTTGTACGCATGTTCGGTCTCCAATTCCCGCATTCTCACGCTCTGATCTTTGATCGTTTGAACTTTGTCCTCAAGATCGCCTTTGCCTATGAGCACCTCGTTGGTGTACGTAAATTCACCGTCGCGACTCAACGGCATACCTTCGGACTTCATTATTCGCCAGAAACACAGCGTGCCGTCTTTCGCCGACGATATCAAAAGTCGTTCATCGAACGACAGACACATATTCGTAACATCGGCGGAGTGCAAATGAAATTCGGTCGATTCAAGAGGCGTCTGAAGCGGACATTTCAAACTAACGATTACACCACCGGGACAAGTTACGAAAATCGTAAAATCGTCTTTTCCCATTGTTAAAAATTCCATCTCCATGTCGCGTAAACTGTAAGCCCTCGTTACGGCGTTATGGCGAATTTCTCTTATTTTATTGTCGCTCCCGATGCAATAAGCCGTTACCCCATCGGCTGTTAACGCAACGCTGTTCAACGTTACACCTTTTATAATAACTTCGGAACTTCTCTTACCATCGCTCATGTCCCATTCGTAAATAGCTCCGTCGCTTCCTATGCTAACGAGTTTCATGTCCGTTTGCGACCAAACAACGCCCTTTATTTTTCCTGTATGTCCTTTGAGAAGATAACGATTCGAGAAGCCGATTGTCGTGTAAATTTGTATTACGTTACCATTAACGGCAGCGAAGAGATGCCCACCGTAACTGAACGCAACTGTACGACAATTTCTTACAGGAATTTCCTGCATCGTCAACAGATCGTCCATAAGAATACTCATGAATCGGAGCTTATCGCTGAAACCGACGAGACAGAAGAGACCAATCGGATGAAGAGCGACGCAACATATATCTTCCTGATATTGCTTCATCATAATTAAATTCTCCGTCTCGTAGTCCCATATTCTCACGCTGCGATCGGACTCGCCGCATGTCATGAATACGGATTTCCAGGCGCAAATGGAGAGACCGCCGATCGATCCGTGATGCAAGTGTTGACCCATGACGCCGAGACTCTGGGGCTCCTTGTCGATTAGCATATCCGGACCCCACAGCTTTGCGTAGAACAACTGCGACCATCCGGTCGTAACGAGCAAACTATCGGAACTCGAGTTCGGGTTGATGGCGTTTATCTGGTAAAGATCGTCGCTGGCATTTTTCGATACTTGCGTCGGTACCGCGAAGACGTTTCTCTTTGTGTATTTGTGTTGTCCCTCCCGTTCGTATACCACGACGGTTCGGAGGCCAAAACCAAAAGCAAAACCGCGCGGAAACGACACGAGACTTCGTACGTCGTGTTCCCAAATTCCATCGTCACTACAATCCAAGATACTCGTCTGCGAGGCTGTCGTCTGCATCACGTATTCCTCGCGAATTTTTAAATTCATAAAATTTGTTTCGGACATTTTATAAATGTTCTTTAGATCGCCGTTTTCCAGATAGAGTATACGACCGTCGCGGGTACCCGCGAGTAGACGATCGGTGTTTAGCCACGCGAGCGAACAGACGAGAATGTTGTCGGCTTTCGTAAAACCGTAGGGACGCCAAATTGTTTCGGAAACGGTTAGAAATTTGAATACGTAAGGTCCCGCAAGTGCGAGACATCCTGTATCGCCGGGATTACACGCTATATATTTTATGGTGGATTGAGGATTTTGCGAATTGCCGACTTTGATGGAAGACTCGACTTTTCCCTTTTCCCACGCGTAGAACAACATCGTCTGATCGGGTTCGCCGGTCACCGCGGCCAACGAACGACTGTCGAAACTGAACGCGATACAAGTGAATTTCGTGACTCCTGGAGCGTCGTACGGGATGCTGAGAGATTTCTTTCGCTTGAGAGTCTGAAGATCGTAGATGTTGATCGTCGGCTTCTCGCCGATTTCGCACACAGCGACATATTTCCTTGGGGAAAAATTCAGCGATAAATACGCGGGTTGTTAAGAAATTTATATTTTTTCGAAAATTGTATTAACAATAGTTTACATATATCATGAAAATAATGGATAACGCAAACATTTAAAAAAAATCTATTGATTGCATATTTTTTCTTCACAATAATATTTGTCGGTAAGTTTGATTGTTTTTTGCTATCTATCGCGGAACTTTTGCGGTTGCAGGGATTTAACTTGACAATAAACAAAAAAACAATATTGGAAATTAATTTATTGAGTATATTATCCAAATGAAAATTTTATAATTCTTCACGAACAATCCTCCGAAACTCACTTGTTAGGTGTAACTGCAATAATGTTAATCTGATGTTTGTCAGGTAAGCGGAGTAGTCGTTGTCGACGTTGAGAAAAATTATGAATGGCCAATGCACTGCCGACGGGATACAATACATCCGAGTCGCTAATGTAATGTGCATTCCCAGCGACGTCGGTCTTTAACCCGTATAGAACTCGAGATTGAAGTACCGCCGCGGACATTGTCGCCGATATAAACGCAGTACTATACTATATTCAAAATACAGATAAAAAAACGTCAGAATTTCATTGTGACGTTAGAAATTATTTGTCATTAAACTCAATGTGTATTTACTTGACAACAGTATCCTAGACGACGCCATGTAGATCACTGTAAAAGTGCGTGACTTTGAATTAATGTTTGTAGCGTAGTTACGATCTTTCGCGCTTCGTTGTACGATGTATTAATGAAATTTACGTTTCGGTACATATAATAGAGACGTTTCAAGGGATATTCATGAATTGAATCAGTTACTCATCCCGTTGTTTATAATTTCGACCCAATTTCAGTCCTAAATACCGCTTCAGCATTCTTCCTGCCAAGTGGAGTCGAAAAACTAACTCATTCGCCGAAACAGTTTTAATTTTCATTCACCGTCGCACGTGTTTATCGTAGTTGTATACTACGCCACACTCTATCAGTATCACTGGCAACCGAGCAGCTGATCCACGTGATGATCAGTACATGTCAAAACGGGTCGAGACCGGCTGATCTAATCGACAAAAAACAAACAACGCATAAAAGAATTAAACAATTAATGTGTCAGTCGCGCAGTCACTAAAAACTAAAAATCATTTTATAGTTCGTAATTCTGTAATACGCGTTCTATTCAATACACGATGACCGTCGACTAACCTCTCCGTTCGTTACTCCGCGTTCACTCGAAAAAACAAAAAAACATCGCGAAGTAAAACAAAATAATTAACAATGACATCGACAAAAGTGGGAACGGAGCAAGTGTTCGTCAAGTCCGAATCCGAGACGGATTCCGACGATATGGAAAGTTGTAAATATTGTTCGGAACCTTGCGAGCCCTACGAGAGGCCCGGGATACGTTGTACGGGAATATGTTCTAAAAAAATACATGTCGCGTGTTTAAAACGCGGTGGTGTTCCGAGCCCCTTGACCGGTGATGTATTCTTCAATCTGACATGCGAAGAGTGCAGTCCGATGGGCGAAGTATTGGCAAGAGACAAGTTATCATGGTTTGGCGTTCTTGCGTTGACGCTGTATAATTTGAGAGAAAAATCCAGCGGCATAAGTAAAAGAGGATATTTTCACTGGAAATCGGATATAAGCACTTTTGTTGATCGCAACTGGGATAATTTATTTCAGAGAGGAGTGTAAGTACCTTTGAGATCGTTAAAAATATATTACGAGACTTAGCGCCTAATCAATAAAATAAAATAAAATAGCGCCACAATAAAAAAAGCTCTGTCAATGATAAATCATCAATGAAATTCAAAGTTATTAACGACAGTCTTCAAAAAAATGACAATAAAAAAACAATACTGGTAACAAAATATAGCTTTTGTAATTTGATGAGAGCAAAACGTACCAATAATTTGAAAAAGAAAAAGTTTTTCAATATAAGTGCGAAATATAAATTATAACAACTCCATTCGATTTATTAACTGATTAAATTTGTTATTCAACAACAGAGCAACAATAACATAATATTAAAACACTGATAAAAAAAATTTCCACATTCCGAAATTACTTAACATCCATTGAAATTTTGCCGTAATTGTTTGTGTATTACGATTGCTTTTTGACAATACTGCAATTTCGTATTTAATGTTGAATAATTGAAACTTATAAAAGTATTGAATGTATTTTGTGTTTCAGAAAACGAAAGAAAAATTGGATAGGAACGATATCCGGAACGTTGTCGCATTTCAGCGGTACGTTTTTCAAATCGGGAACCGTAGAGCTCGGCGAATCAGGCTGGTGGCGATTAGTGGACAATCATCCACCCGAAATATTGATAGAGAAGAGTAACGAATTTTTTCAACTCGATTCGCGATCGCAATATCAAATTCGTCTTTGAATCTTTATGAATGATCTTATTTTTTCAGATCTGAAAATAGTTTTGGAACGCAAGAAGCAAGCTGTTGGTCAGCCGAAAATTTGCGTCAAGCAGTACAGCAGTCCGACACCTTCGGAGTCCAGTATGTCGGTAGGCGAAGATAGCAATTGCGCTACCGATAGCACGAGAACATCGGCCCCTTCCATGTACTCGCGGGCCTATGTTCAACCGACCGAAATACTCTCGGATTTTCTTATGGCTGACGATGATATACCCGGTATAAACAGCGCAAATTTCCATCCAAATCAATTTCTCTCGTAGAACACGGAACGAGAAAAAAAATGTATCTCGATAACTAGTTAATTTTGACGATGATAAACTCGTTTTCAGCGGACTTGGATATGTTGGACATGGAAGATAGACTGGAGTTGAACGATCGGCAAGATTCCCTCTCGATAGCGGAGATGATTAGAAACGTTCAAAATGAAAACGATCAGCCGGACAGCGGTGGAAGCGCGCCGTTTTCTCACATGCTAAACAATCTCGTACCCGAGTGGATGAACGGCATGTTTAATCAGACGAATTACGTCGATGACAAAATCGAAAAAGCGCCGGAACGCGACGATCAGGAGCAATCCGAGGAAGAAGACAGCAGCGATAGTTCGGAATCAATCAAAGAAACACCGTCGTCTCTCTTTACGATAAAAACACGAAGGGACTGGCCTTGGAAAAGAAAACCCACAATCGGTTTGTAATGCCAGAATTGATCGAAACTCGATAGAGCATTTTTTTTTTTTTCATAAAAATTATTAAAAAATGTAATTTTTTCATTTTTTCGTGGTATAGCTGAAAAAAGGCCGCGAATGAGTCAACACGAAGAGTCTTATCTGTTACAAAGCGTTAACAAATCCGATTTGAATTCGCTCACTCCGGCCATTCGCCGTCTTTATCGGAAGCTTGCAGTTCGAAAATTGAAGCGAGAATACAGTTTGCCCCTTTTCGACATCGATCGCTTCAGCGTTAATCACGAAGTGGATAGAAAAGTTCAGAAGTTCAACAATCGCGTCCTGGACAGGTTTTACTGCGAGAACTTGAATGGATTTTTCGAGCAACGCTTGCAAGGATATCACGAGCCGGCAGCGGTTCACAGTCCTTATACCAATCGGCTTTTGAAACCTTTCATAAGGAGAGACGCGACTTCTAAACCTCTATGGCTTAGAGTAATGGACGAATTATGCGCGAAAGCGAACAGAAATAATTCTGACTGGGAACCGAACGTACAGGGAACGATTGATTACTGCTACGTTCGCCCGCACCACATTCCCGCTATGAATAGTTTATGCAGTCAATTTTTCTGGCCGGGAATAGATCGTAAGTGAGGCCTATGATCGTAAAATGTTTTTTTTTTTCTTTTCTATTATTGAAGACCACAATAAAAGAAAAAATGCTGATTTTCTATTAAAAATCATCGTTTTTACTGACGTAAATAATTCAATTCATAGATTTCTTTTTTCCATAACTCATTTACTAAAAAAACAATATTTTTCTAATTTGTTTGCTTATTTATTTTTGTCTAACGGATCGTTTATCTTTTTAGTGACCGAATGCCTTCAGTATCCAGACTTCAGCTGTGTCGTTCTCTACAAAAAATTATTGGTGGGTTTCGCGATTCTCGTGCCTGACGTGGGCTGCAACGAGGCTTACATATCGTTCTTCGTGACTCGTCCCGAATGGCGAAAATCCGGAATCGGCACATTCATGCTATATCACTTGATACAAACATGTATGGGAAAGGATGTAACTCTTCACGTATCAGCGACGAATCCGGCGCTGATACTGTATCAAAAGTTCGGCTTCAAGATCGAGGAATTCATTCAAGATTTTTACGACAAATACATGCCGCCCGGACCACGGGAGTGCAGACACGCCCTGTTTCTTAGACTGAGCAGATAGTTTAAAACAATTTTGTTATTAAATAAAATAAATTTCAAAAAATTTATAACACAAATCGCAAACTTTTGTTTTCGCTAATTTTTTTTTTTTTTTTAATACACAAATCTTTTTCCCGCACCATATAAAACCGGAGAACTTCCCTTTCTCCTTTCTCTCGCCTATCGTCGAGGTGCACATGCGCCCGTTGGGTTCTCACATGTTTACACACGCAGTTTATCGCGACTCCCACAGTCGTCTACGTCAGCGAGAGAGCGATAATCGACGAAAAACCATAACGATGAAATAAATAAATTCGCGAAAGTGAAGGCATTTTTTTTTCAACGTAAAATGAATGTCGTTGCGGCACTCAAGTTTTACATTACCCGAATGACCGAGGAGAGCGGTCCGGGTATGAAAGTACTTTTGATGGACAAACAAACGGTGCGATATTACTGTTGTTTTTTTCAGGTTATCCCCATCTGTCAAATCGCTCAAATGTCATTATCCCCGATAAACCCCCCAACAACGCTTTGTCATTTATTATTCGATTATCGTAAATAAACGAAATCTTTTTTTATTTGATTTTTTTTCGATGTTACAACAGACCAGCATAATCAGCATAGTTTACAGTCAATCCGAAATTTTGATGAAAGAAGTGTATCTCTTTGAAAAAATCGACGCAGCTGTGAGAGGAGAAGGTTTGAAACATCTTAAATGCATCGTCTTTATAAGGCCAACGAAGGAAAATGTTGCGCTACTTTGCAGTGAACTCAGATCACCAAAATATGGAGTGTATTATATATGTCAGTAAACTTGCATCGCGATACTTACGATTTTCAAGTTATATGAAAAAAAAAATCATGACGCAATTATTTCTATTTATTTTTCAGATTTTAGTAACATTATAGCAAAAGCCGATATCAAACTTCTCGCCGACAGCGATGAACAGGAAGTCGTCAGAGAAGTTCACGAGTATTACGCGGATTATTTGGCGATTAATCCGCATTTGTTTTCTCTCGGCATCACAGGATGCGCTCAGGGTAAACATTTTGATTATCTTTATTAACAGCGATTTTTCTGAGTCATTCTTAGTAAATAAATATCGTGAGACAAAATAAAAAAATTTTATATTTACATTCAGCGGTAATTTAATTTATATATTAATGCTGAAGCGCAATTAAAAAAAAACATTTTTGATTTCGATTCTTGTTAATTTGAGTTAAAAACTTGCAAAAGGCAATTGTTAGTTTATTGCTATTTAAATGAGTTTTTACTTATCAGAAGAAATTCAATTGATTTCTATATAACGAGAAAATGAAGTTTTTATTTCTGTATTATTTTCTATAATAATATTTGCATCATTCGTTTGTTTCTCGGAAACTCGTATCACCGTCATTCGCAATCTCGATGTTTTTTTTTCTCCGCAGGATTATCCTGGAATCCCGCGCACTTGCAGAGGACTTGTCAAGGAATAATATCAGTTCTATTGTCCCTCAAGAAGTGTCCGTACATACGCTACCAAAACAGTTCGAAGATGGCGAAAAGATTGGCGGAAAATATACGCGAAGTACTGACGAAGGAATCGAATTCATTCAAATTTCGTCAAGAGTCGGATCCCATTTTAATAATCCTCGACAGGAGAGACGATCCTGTAACGCCGCTGTTGAATCAGTGGACCTATCAAGCGATGGTTCACGAACTTTTGACGATAAATAATAATCGAGTAGACCTTTCTAACGTCAAAGGAATTTCGAAAGAACTCAGAGAAGTCGTGATGAGCGCCGAACACGACGAATTTTACGCTACGGTGAGCCTTTGCAAAAAAAACATAATTTCCTCGGCTAATTTATATCGTATGGCGATACGCTTACGTATTATTCACGTTTATAATTTCGTTCGTACAGAATTTGTACCTAAACTTCGGCGAAATCGGCCAAACGATCAAAGATCTTATGGAAGATTTTCAACGGAAAGCGAAGAAGCATCAGAAAGTCGAGAGTATAGCGGACATGAAAAATTTCGTAGAGACTTATCCTCGTTTTAAGAAAATGTCCGGAACCGTATCGAAACATGTTACTGTCGTCGGTGAACTTTCGACTCTCGTCGGCAAACACAATTTGCTCGAAGTGTCCGAAACCGAACAAGAGCTCAGTTGTCAGAACGAACATTCCAATCAGTTACAAAAGATCAAGAAGCTTATCAACGATCCGAAAGTTCGGGACATCGATGCGACGCGTCTCGTTATGCTGTACGCTCTGCATTACGAAAAACACTCCAACAACGACATAACCGGTTTATTGGAGATGTTGAAGAAACGCGAAGTTCCGGAAAGATATACAAAGGTCTCACATCCGCTAAATCTTTTCCCGAAACTACTCTTTCGGAAAATTGCGATAATAATAAAAAAATATTTTTAATTTTTTTAGCTCGTATACGGTGTACTGGAGTACAGCGGAGCAAATAGCAGACAAATGAATTTATTCGATCGCGAAGCCGTTGCGAAAATCACAAAAAAATTGTTCAAAGGTCTCAGCGGAGTTGACAACATATACACGCAGCACACGCCGTTACTCAGCGAAACAATCGAAGACTTGTTAAAAGGAAAATTAAATACCCAAACATTCCCATATCTCGGCAACATGATTATGACTAAAAGGTCTGTTTGGATCGTTTTTTTTTTTTCCCTTTTGGATGTAAGAATGATGTTTTATCGTTTCCATTAATTTCGTGATTTTTTCGTTGTCGACAGGCCGCAAGACGTGATCGTCTTCATGGTCGGCGGTACGACTTACGAGGAGAGTCTTGCGGTTTACAACTTGAATAAGCTGAATCCCGGCACGAAAATTATTCTCGGTGGCACGACTATCCATAATTTCGAAAGCTTCGCGGAAGAGATACTGTTGGGAACGAATGGTATAGTTTCGCGGTACAAGCATCGGCACAACAATTGAAGAAATGAACTCGGCAACTCTTATTCGCTCGTAACCAAAATATTTATTGGAAGATACCTGGTGTGATATTTCTACTGATGTATTATAATATATATATTATATATATAGGTATTTATTTGACGACGTTGTACGATGACAAAATTAAATCGGCAACAAGGCACGTTCCGTACGAATAAATACCGCGGTATCACAGATTGAAATGAAAAACTGTCGTATATGAGGCGTTTTTTTTTTTTTTTTAATTAACTATTACGATTTGTATTTTCTTTATTTTTGCATAAAATCTCCTGCTATTCATCCACATCCGGTTCGATCATCATATAATCCTCTTGATTGTCCAACATCTCATCGTCCGCTATTGATACCTTTAACAAATTTTACCGATTTTTGTTTTTCTCACCAATAGTCAAATCACAAAAATAATGAAAAATAAAAATCTATTTTGCTCATTCGGTGATTATAGCTTTCGGGATCGAGGACTACTCTTCGTGGTTTAAAGTTTTCGGATCGGCAAACATATGATCGTAGAGCCACAATGGTTGCAAATTCGGGTCGAAAAAATCGGGGTGTTTGTTAACGCGCCGGGAAGGTTTGGATCGATCGGGGATCTAAAATGAATTACCAGAATATTTTGAAAAAACGGGACGCAGGATTTTTGGGAATGTAGTTTTTTTTTTACGATATTAACAATGTTTTTCGTTCAAAGGGAATTTTTCGTTACCTATCGATAGTCTCATTCATACTGACCTCTTCTTTTCCTCTGAGGGATTCTAATAAACTTTCTGTGCTTTATTAAATACGCTAGAACCTATAAACAAGACTATTGCTTCAACTCTTTGTTTTTTTTTTGTACATTATATGGCGGTTGAAAAACCGTGCTGTTGAAGAGTTCTTCCTTCATTTCTATACATTTCAATACATCTCGGTAATTTAACAATCGCGACGAATTACAGTCGAATCATTGCAATGCTTTTTTTTAAACAGACTTTGTACAGTGCGAATGTTATTTCGCGTCTACGCGATAAGGGGGAACTTTTCAAAATACCACAACGGTTTTTGTTTCTTCGTTTATCATTTGGTAATTTTTTTTAACTTTTTTTTTTATACCTTTATAATTCCAGTCGAGACGGCATACACGGCCATTGCGAGAACGGCGAAAACTCCAGCGAGAAATTGATTTCTTCTTTTGTTCGGAAATTCTCGATCTTTATCTTCCTTCAATTTTTTCTCTTCTTCCGCCGCTTTGATCTTCTCGTAAGCCTGATAATCATGTTCGAAGAATCTCTGCGATATACGCGAGACGAATTTAACGAGATTCGTACACGCCTTCAAATGATTCTGCAGAGCTGGATTTGGCAGTGGGGCTTTGAGCAACGGAGCTAAATAGGAGTACACGAGCGCATCCAACGCGGTTGGACGGTTGCCGAAGAAATATTCCGATTCTCCCAATCTCGTTGACAATAGCGTCAGACATTTTTGTGCATCCGAGTAAACCTGAGACAATTTTTATCTATCATTAATCAAATTATCGTTGGGTAATGTAAAAAAAAATACAAACTATCAAATCCGGATATCGAAACGAAAAATTCAGAAAACGATTTTGAAATAAACGGTAGGAAGGCGCGTCAGCATGCGCGAGCGAATTCTTTTTAATAAAATATTACGAAATAAAAACTTGAGGGTTTTTTTCGTTGATTTTTTCTTTCCCGTGTAATTAGCAATGGTAATCACACAAGAATGGTAATTACACAGGTAAGTTTTTTTATAGCAATTAAATCTGAAACTCATTGCATAACGATCATCGATTTTATTGCAATGTAATTTTGCAAAAATACTGACATAAAGTCGTATTATAGTTTCTGTACCAATGGATTAACGAGTTTTTGCATTAGTGCCGATAAAATTTCATCTGAGGAGATGCTTGTAATAATTCTCTCATTGAGTCCTCGGTAGGAGAGACAAACCTTATTTTCTATAGCATTCTTGTTGTCCTCCTTGGGAAACATTGATTCCATCAAAATTTGTGCCGCATTCTCATACTTTCCGGGATACCAGAAGTTCAGAGGAAACGGCACAGCTTTGGCATACCACGGTCTCACTAATTCCGTAAAATTTCTGTGATCTATCCACCTGAAAATTTTATCTGATTAACGTAAGTTTTTCTAAAACAATAATATTAATGTTACCAAAAAATTAAAATACTCATCAAAGCACCATATGAATTGGAGCGCAGGATATAATTTGTCCTTTAGCATGTGATCGTAGGCCATTACTGCGGCACATTCTTTGGGACTCAAATTGTATTCAAGACTATAATTTTTCTGACGGAAAAGTTCTATCATGTCCTGTATGGAGTCGAGATGTTGGGCGCCGTAACGCAGTACCGGTAGTCGTCCATTTGGAGTTCTGAATGGATCGCATGATGGATTTATTTTCAATGGTATACCACAAAATTTCGCGTACGCCTGGAAAAATAATTCGATAAAAAAGTTTTTTTTTTTTTTAATTACGTTGCAATGAATTTTCTCGCCAAAGATCTAACCTCGTTTTGCGACTCACCAAAACTTGTAGACAGTGTGTATCAACCGATGACAACCCCCAGTCTCCTTTCCACGTGTCTAATTGAAAAATCTCCTCTGCACTCATCGCACAAGGAGCTCGTTAACATTTAATTCACTTTGATGCACCAATACCGAATTTTTCGTACTGTTTATTCACCGACACGTGATAACTCCGGCGCTCACGTAGAAAATCTCGGAAACAATTGATCGCGATATATTTCCAAAAAGATCAAAAGTCAATCGAACGCAATTTTATTGTTCTATAATAAATTAAAAGTAATAATAATGCACATGTGAACAATCAATTGTATCGGATTAATCAATTGAGTAAATAATGTATGATATTATAATGCGTCGAATCGACAGCGAATCGCGAGTACTTTTGGAAGGGTGTGGGAAAAATCGACGAACTGCGTCGAGGGGTGTGAGATGGATTGAGGGGGGAAAAAACCGCCTCTATGGCCTTTACTATCAACTCCCTCTCAGTCACTCGCAGTCGAGAGTCTTGTTTCTCTCGCGTACGAACGTCGTATTTTCTGTGATTATATCCGCGATCGTGAAATAACAAAGTCGCGAATACATGAAATATAATTTAACTGTGTTGTTCGTTACATCATCGCAGTTATGCGATATCGGCATATAAGCCGGTGAAATTTTTGCCTCAATTAGTTTAGACCGATATTAATCTGATATGTTTGGCTACGAGAATTTTATATAAATTATCTCGATTATCTTCGATGTTTTTTTGAGATCATTTTATTGCCTGTGAAAAAAAGAAAGTTAATTTACATATAAATAGAGAGTTACTCAGGGATAATGCCGGATATGTTGACTCCGTTTGTTTATTGGGCGCAAACCGAGCACGACGTCACGCTCAAGGTGGATTTGACCGATGTCAAGGTAAAAAAAAAATTTTTTTTTTCAATAATTAAATTTTATAATATTCGGTACGGAAAAATTGCTTCTGCAGGATCCCGAGGTAAATTTGGAACCCGGACAACTCAAATTTATTGCCCATGGACAGGGTGCGAGAGGTCCCAATCAGTATGGTTTTTTGCTCAATTTCTTTACATCAGTTAACGTCAAAGTAAGTTTCTTTTTTTTTATTTCTGATTTTATCAATATATTTATACAAGATTTTAATTCTGTACGTACAAATGACCTCAGGAAAGCAGTTACAAAATAGTGGATCGGCAAGTAGATTTTCTCCTGAGGAAACAGACGAGCGGTTGGTGGACTCGTTTAACGGCTGCTCCATCAAAGCCACCGTGGCTGAAAATTGATTTCGACAAATGGAAAAGCGAGGATATGGATGACGATGATGAGAAACGCGATGTAAGACAGGACTATCCTGATATGTATGACAAACTTTACAAGGAAGAGATGGGCTACAGGAAAGGTAATGTACAGAAAAAACAAATTTTTTTTTTTTTTTTAAGACGTATTAAATGTTGAATAAATGTTTTTTTACTCATATCCCATGCGTCCAGAAGATTTCAAGAAGGTTTACCTGGTTCTCTACAACTTGTGCCAATTTGTCGGATTTCTCTATGTACTCACAATAATGAGTATAAGATATTCGCGCGAGGGTCCAGGTCAGCAAAACAAAAAATTTTTACGCGAATTTTTCAACTCCAAAATCGATGATTTTTTTATCTTACTAATTTGTTTTTTTTTGTTTTTTCAGACTCAATGCCCGAGACTTACGCGAGCGTCGGAAACGCGATGAAGTTTCTTCATCTCCTTCAATTCATGGAAGTTATGCATCCGATGTTTGGTTACACGAAGGGTAATCCTCTCGTTGCGTTTCTCCAAGTTGCCGGCCGAGCATTCGTTCTCTTCTGCATGGTAGAAGCAGAGCCGCGTATGCAAACGAAACCCGTGATATTCTACGTATTTCTCGTATGGAGTTTAGTCGAAGTATTTCGATATCCTTACTACATAACGCAACTGTTGAACGTCGAGATTGGGTTCCTCACGTGGTTGAGATACACCATTTGGATGCCTCTCTATCCTCTCGGTTTTCTCTGCGAAGGAATAATTATTCTACGAAACATACCGTACTTCGAAGAGACCGAAAAATTTTCCGTAGCCCTACCAAACTCGTGGAATTTCGCATTTCACATGCCGACTTTTATGAGACTCTATCTACTTTTGCTCTCAATACCCGGCATGTACACGATGATGTCCCACATGAATCGCACGCGAATGAAGAAACTCGGACGCTCGAACATCGAGAGAAAATACGCCTGAACGAAATTATATTATTTAATGGATAGACGAAATATATATTTTCTAATCGATAACGATAATAACATTGATATTACGAAATGTGTACAGTATAAAATACGTGATATTATCGTTATTATATCGAGGGCTAAATCGGCAGGAAAGTTGCAAGGATGTCTGCATACATTAGATCACATATTTGCTTCCTTAAAAATTCGTAAAAAAAAAAACCACAGACATCAATATGAATTCATGTTTATGTGTGAAAAAAATTGCCACACATTATCATTCCGGAATGAAATGACTCGATTTCATTTGGAATTTCTATCAAATATCTGCTGTTAGACCGTCGATATAATGTTTATCATTGAATATGATTAGAATTTTTTATATTGTCTATTCTCGCTTCAGAAAAAAAAAGAACTATTCATGATAAACGTTACCCAAGTGTCATATATATAAACATTTATTGTACAGTTTTTATTTCACAAATTTTTGTTGTCTTTCTTTTATGGTGAATCGTAAAATATTTAATTACGTCAAAGTTCCATTGCAATGCGTGTGACACGCATAGCCTTGGGACAAAAAAAAGTCACTATGGTACAATAAGCTGATTGTAAATTTTCGTTGATAATCATCGATCAAACTGGTATATTGAAGATTATGAATACACATTCTTCGAATTGACGGTTTGAACTCTTTTGTTTAGCAACCTTCGCCATATAGATTATTCAACCGGCTTTTGGCTTTGTACACCGACATTTACTTAATAAAAAATAAGGAGTGATGGCGGGGATGCAAGGAAGTCATTTATCTTTCTTCTTTCTTTCATCCTTTCCAATTAATTTTTCACAGGTATAAATCGTATCATATGATGAATTTGATAGGGCAATTGTTTCCGCCGGCGATCTCGAGTTTCGTAACGATTACGATAGGCCGGCATCGCGATGTACCACGTGTCTCTTTGGCAAACAACGTTCACCGTTTCGCCAACCAGAAACTCGCGAAAAACCTATCAAAAGCGCAAACGCTATCGGTCACACAGCGATCTTATGAAGGACTCGTGATCACTGTATCGCTCTCGGTATACATATATATATAATACGTACGAAAAATCCGTTATAAAATCCCCGGTCTATTCGCGATACGAGCGTCGTAGGCGATACATCGTTCCTGCGAAGAAGAAAATCTCTGCGTAACGATTAATTACGTCGAGCATTTACGATTATAAGAAGTGCAAAGTTCTCGATAATAGAGAACATATTAAAAAAAAACATGCTTCGTCTTGTAAAAACGTTGAGAGCCACGAGAGCGTTTTCTTCGGCGCCCCTGCCAGCACCGGAGACTAATCCGTCGGTTCTTTATAGCGGCGTGAGTATAATTACAATCGTCGTAAAAAAAAATTGACGCGTCGTAATAAATAATTAGAAATTATTGATTCGAACATTGCGCAATATAAATCTTATTAGCAACGATAAAGTTTCGATTGTCAATTAACCTTGTTAATCAGCAACAATAACACTTCGATTGTTGATTAACCTTTTTAAAATCGAGTTAATTCGATAATACTTTCTTTTTTTTTACTCAAAGATATTTATTAACAACGAGTGGCATAAATCAAAATCGGGCCGAACCTTCGACACTGTAAATCCATCGACAGGGGAAGTAATTACCGAAGTTCAAGAGGGAGATGCTGAGGACATCAATGTCGCTGTACAGGCAGCAAGAAAGGCTTTTCAATTGGGATCGCCATGGAGAACTATGGATGCTTCACAGCGTGGAGTACTTCTCAATCGATTGGCTGATCTCATAGAAAGAGATCGCACCTACTTAGCCGTGAGTCAGCTATTTTACGAATTATTATGATTATGATGATAATTATATGAAAGCCACGTATATTCTGCTTACGATAATATCATTTTACTGTCTAAACTGCGTTATCTACAAATTCAGAGATATGCAATATTTTTTGCAATCGCCTCATAAATTTTAATGATATTCTAAGTTAAACACACAAAAGCTATTCCTCCGAACAAAGATTGATTATCTCGCCTGTGATTGACAATGTGAAGACGTTGCTTCACAAAGTTATTTGACTTATCTTTTCCAAGTAACAAGTCGTCTGCCAAGCAACAGTTTTTTCACTGAGAGAAAATTATAATCTACAAATGCATAAGTAGGCAGTTGACAATGCTAATGTGTCTCTACGCCGTTATTAAAATCGGCAAAATGATGTACTAAAATCCCTGAGAGGGTATTTAAGTTCATTTCAATTGTAATTGTTTTTGTTGTAATTGTATTGTTTCTGTGACTCAATTAGTATAAAACTAGAATTCTGTACAATGACTTGAAATACCCTTCACCCTAATAACAAATTATCGTTATAATGATAAAAATGTTGGCGATAAATTAACAATTTTTTTTTGTAATTTAATTGTTTGCATTGAACAGATTTTGCAATAAATCTTAAGCACATAGAGTTACGCAAGTTAATGTAAAAAAAAAACGTATAGAAAATATAATTTTTTAATATAACAATTGTCCCAAAAAAAGAAAAAAATCTTTCGAAATAACACGAAGCTTTGTAGGAACACATTTTTTCATATAACAAATTGTTTGTTACCAGTCTTTGGAGACTCTAGACAATGGAAAACCTTATTCGGTAGCCTATGGTTTCGACGTTGCCGCATCGGCGGGGACTTTGAGATATTATGCTGGTTGGGCCGACAAAAATCACGGCAAAGTAATCCCAATGGATGGCCGATTCTTCGCCTACACGAGACACGAACCCGTCGGTGTTTGCGGACAAATTATTCCCTGGAATTTTCCGATTCTCATGATGGCATGGAAAATAGCGCCGGCTCTCGCAACCGGAAATTGCGTTGTTCTAAAACCCGCGGAACAAACCCCTTTAACCGCTCTCTACATCGCACAATTGACGAAGGAAGCCGGTTTTCCAAAAGGAGTCGTCAACGTCGTACCGGGATTCGGAGCCGCCGGTGCGGCACTCGTGAATCACATGGATGTCGACAAAGTCGCCTTCACCGGATCGACCGAAGTCGGACAGCTCGTTAAAAAAGGCGCGGCTACGAGCAATTTGAAGCGAACGACTCTCGAACTCGGGGGAAAATCGCCAAATATTATTTTCAAAGATGCCGACATCGATCACGCTGTCGAAACAGCGCACTTTGGTCTTTTCTTCAACATGGTAATGTATTAGAAAAAAAAAAATACCTCCCAAAGTCTCATTAATTAATTCCTTGAATTATAATCTTTTCCTACTGATTCATCGTGTGAGAAAAAAAAAATTGATTTTGGAGTCTAATCAATTAATAAATCGGTGAATTAATTATTGATACATAATCAATTTTCATTGATTTTTTTTCCATCCATTAGGGTCAATGTTGCTGCGCAGGATCTCGAACATTCGTCGAGGACGACATATATGACGAATTCGTAGAGAAAAGCGCGGTCCGCGCGAAATCGCGAACTGTCGGAGATCCGTTCGACGCGACGGTCGAACACGGTCCTCAAGTCGACGAGGAACAAATGAATAAGATCCTCTCAATGGTGGACAGCGGGAAGAAGGAAGGAGCTAAGTTAGTCAGCGGTGGTAGCAGAGTCGGCTCTAAGGGTTTCTATGTCGCGCCAACGGTATTCGCTGACGTTAAGGACGATATGACGATCGCCCGAGAAGAGGTAATTTTGAAATCTGTTATTTTCGTACCCCCATTATTAACATTGCTTAATTCGTATGACTAAACAGTATTTTTCAAATGTGATTCCCCGTCTCGCAGATATTCGGTCCGGTTCAGCAAATTCTCAAGTTCAGCGAAATCGACGAAGTCATCAAAAGAGCAAACAGCACTGATTACGGCCTCGCGGCTGCGGTTTTCACTAAAGATATCGATAAGGCCAATCATCTTGTTCAGGGACTCCGCGCTGGAACCGTCTGGTTAGCTAATTTTTTGTTTTTTTTTTTTAGTTAAGATAACTTTAATAGTTATCTACAATTATCTACTGATACGACATGAGTTGCGATATGAATTGGCGAAAGCGACCTAATTCGATCTTTTTCTTTTCTTTTCTTTTTTCAGGGTTAATACATACAACGTCTTGGCGAATCAAGTGCCATTCGGTGGTTACAAAATGTCGGGACACGGCAGAGAACTCGGCGAATACGGACTCGAAGCGTACACCGAAATTAAAAGCGTAATCGTTAAGGTCAACGAGAAGAACAGTTAATTTTTTGCAGTCGATTTTCTTTACGTCGCGAAAAAAATGGCACATATCGATGCATAATTTACGATACTCAATTAATTGACGACTCGCTATCAATTTTTTTTTGTACTGAATTCCCGATAGTTTAGTTCTATATATATATCGATAAGTCACGTTGAGAAACTGGAAGTTTTCCATTGGATAGATTTGTATGTTTCTAGTCTTATAAATAAGAAGAGATAATCTTCATGTGCTCGCGATGCTCAAAGAAAAACAAAAGCGGCTGTCAACAATGGACAATACGATATTTTTTTATACACACACCTTCGAGTATTTCGCAAAGTTGTAACGAAAGTGAATGGGAAAAGGTGCTGATTTACAGTCGAAACTCTATTGATTCAATCATTAAAAAAATATTTTACACAACATTATTATTTTATAACGATGATTTTTTTTTGTTTCTTAATTGATCTCTAAAGATAAGCTCTTCGAATGCGGATAAATATATATAATTGATTGCTATAAACTACCGCGATAAATAAGGCAAATCACTCGATGAACGGAAATGTTTTCTATACTTTCCGTATTAACTATACGATGCTACTTTTTTTTATATATATATAAAAAAAAAAAAATGAAAGTTCGCTCGGTTACGATCAATGTACAAAAAGTTTCTTAGCGGATAAATAGCTGCAGCGTTGTTCAATTCAATCTAAGAAATTATATCACTGGCACCAATAACGCTTCTTTTCGTTTGTTTTTCATTTGTGGTGCATTTTCTTGGATGTTGCGCAAGGAAGTAAATAGAAAAAAAAACATCCTTGCGATCCGGTCGATCGCGATTTCGCAATTCATCAGTCAGGCGCGGTGAGCAATGATTGGGCGTCCATAAGGCTCTCGGTCATGAGTATTGAACTATTCATTATCGGTGTGCTTATCGTATTACCGGTTTTCTTGTTACCGAACGGATAAAAACTGTCGATGTTCATCTGTAGCAAATAAGTGTTTATCTTGTCGACCGGTGAACCGCAACTGCCGTTCACGTTTGCTCTCAATTGTCCTATGGAATTTTGCAACAATCTCGAGTAGAGTTCGATGTGATTTTTGCCACCATTGCGAATCTCCAACGGTGGTATCCAACGGAAGTAACATTGGGACCAAAGTTCGAGACATGGAATATTGTACACTGGTTTTATCGGACGTGTCTTGTCGGTTAACGTTGAACGATCGAAGAGAGGATTGTAGAACAAAAGTATATCCTGGTCGTTGAATTGTTCTCGCCAATCCCAAGCGCTACGAAGGATCAGAGGATTGGTAGGATCCTAAAACAAAATAATCGCCAGTTAAGATTATCCAAAATTTGGAATGCAATTTTGATCAAAATTTATCCGCATAACTTGCAAATCTCATTTCATGAATTACCATTGCCGCCAGTGCTCGATCGCGTTCACAGTTAAAGATAAACGTGTCGAAGATCGAAATGTGCGCCGTGTCCCACAGCGTCGTTAAATACGTTTCCGTGAACTCAAAATGCGCCGGAAATTGTTGGCACAGCTGCCACACGCAATCGAGATACAGAAGAAATAATGGAGACTGCAAAAGAAAAAAATAATGAAACGAAATGTTCCGCGACAAGCTGCGCAAAAAAATATCAAATTACGCTTACTTTTTCGGAATCCGGTTTCACTATGTGACCGAGACGATCGCAAAATGGATGTCCCGCAGCGACCCATTCTTTTTGCAATAACGTTTGGAATCCTGTTATAGTACGAAAGTACGGATCCAACAGTAATTGAACTAAACTCGAGATAATACAACACATATCTCTGCCGGCACCCTCTGCAAAGTTATTAATCATTTAATAGATCCTTAAAACATACAACGAAAAATAACATTATCCGCTTTATTTTCTTTTTTTCACTGCTTACCCTGCAAAATAACGGATTGTCCTTTATTAAGATGATCACTCGCTTCGACCGATTTTTGCAAACAGTAAGATACGAATTTAAGCCATTTGGTGCTTTCGAGTAACGAATAAAAATTGTTATCTTGTATCCAAAATTGTCTAATATTCTCTGAAATGATTAAAAAAAAATTACGATTTTTATAAAATTGTAATCGATAAAACGCTGTATCCGGCGGGCTTCTCATTTTGCTCGTTATAATTTCAACGTTCTATTTTTCAACAGCGATGTTTTAGCAGCAAGAACTCACCGGGTGCGCACAATGTAACGAACTTCGCGAATCCCGTCGCAACGGTTTTAACGGTGATTTCTTTGTTCAAATCGACAACGGTCATCGGCAATCTCTGCGGATGACTCTTGCGAATATTTTCAAGCATAATATTTTCCTGAGTTCGTTCGGTTATCGTTGACGATAATTCGGACATTTTGACGAGAGCCGCACCCCGTTCGTTGGACCACGACCACACGGGAGGCCGGCTGCCTTGAAAGTGTGTCGCCGCACCGGTCAATTGGCTGTCCGTCACCGACGCTGGTACGATTATATACTGCGGCAAACTGCGAATGAAACGTTATTATCTCCGAATCGACAATATTTCACTTGTGATATCACCTCAATGAGAGTTGAAACTGCACGTTTGCCGATGAGAGACGCCAACTTTTTCGAATCTTCGCGTCCCGACCGCACGTACGCTCGAGTTCGTTTTGCCAGTCAGATATATCGCGAAAGAGACGGACGCCCTTGTCGATGCTACTGTAGTACGCTTCTCTGCAATATTAAGACACCGTAAAGACGAGCGAAACTTTACTCTCCAGTAAAATATGATCGTGTCGAATATGATACTAACTTGTAGTCGTAGGCAAATAAAAGATAATGTCGGCTCGGGAATGCATGATGCAGCAAAGTCGTTAACAAACTTTTGCCGTGCGCGGGAGGTGAAAATTTGAACGAGAAAGACCACGTTCTCAAGTTCTAAAAAATAAAATCGTGTATACAGAACGAATAATCGTTTTTTATCGATAACAGGGGTACCCGATAGACGGAGAATTAATTATCTAATTTATCAATGAGATAAATAATTATCTAATTTATAAATCGTTAAACTAATTATGTGATTTTTTTTTTTTTTTTTTTTTTTTTTTTTTCAACAAATTTTCCATTATTTTTGTACCTCAGATTAATTTCTCGTCACTGATTAGACTTTATTTTTTGTATTTTTATAATTTGAATTTGAAAATTTTTACCTTACAAATTATGAATATTCCTTTAACTTTCGATGGTATGGTACTTCCGGGATGTAATCTTCTTTTCTTATCACCCATTATTAAGTAAATCTCATCTATATTTGAGAGACAGGTATCCGTGTATCCGTATAGATGATTTTGCTGATGAATGTTGTCCTGTAGAAAAAAACAAAGTAACGATACAATTAATTTTTGGAGACGGAGCTTCGAATTTAATTTGGAGTAATTTTCTTACCTCTCCGTTGGAATCGTCCGTCGTGATGAAAGTGAGTTTGAAATTAGTCACTGAAAGAATACCAGAGGTGCCCTGTTTCAGATCTCCGACTGGAGAAAACATGAGAACACTCTGCGCTTCGTCGATGAGCACCTCGCCATTCAGAAGCTTTATGCTGTTTTCGTTCATCGAGTTTCTTCTGCTCGCACCCAACGGCTGAAAAAATATCGGCAAAAGATCGAAAAATTTTATTTGACTCCGAAAAAAATAATATATATGTATGTTTCACAGTGGAAATTTTGACGACTTTTACCTGCATCTCGTGTTCCTCGAAACCAACGTAACTGATAAAATTATTGCAACTTTTGCTGTCCATGATTGCGCGAGATTTTTTTAATTAACTCGCAATTAGCTGTGTAAATTTTTCTATTTCCAGTTTTGAAACGTCATGATTTTGTGACAGTGTCCTGTGTTTACTTTGCCGTGGAAGGCAACACACATCATTGCCCAAAGCGATGCACGAACGTGCCTGTGGGTAGGGTGAGAAACGAGAGTGTCGTCATCATTCGGTAACGCCGTCCGAAGGCGACGATGATCAGCTGGGGGCTCGAGAGTTTTTACGGCATCTGGTGGCGACGGTCGATCCATTCGATATTCAGTAATTTCGCGCGGGTTTTATGAATTCCTTATGTACCTCGATAATAATAATCGTGATATAGAGCTCGAAAGTTTGAAACGAAATTCTCGTAAAAAACTCTAAACTTTATCATAAAAATGAAAAATAGCTAACTTTCTGGATTCGATAATAATACTAACATTATGATGTTTTTACGTTTTTATTATCACTTCTCCGCAGTAATGGTATTTCAGTAACAATTACTTAAATAATAATTATTATTAATCAATTCGCGTGATACAAAATTTATTTAAAACACATCGATATTTTATCTCGTAGTAATGATATGAAAGAATTAAGCTGCATTGATAAATGAGCGTTAAAAAAAGCTGTATGTTTAAAAATATTTCATCGTATTGTAAGGGCTCAAGGGCATCGTGTTCGCCGGTGAGGACGGCGTGGCGCAGACCGAGTTTCCGTCGATTTCAAAGTTATCTAACAAAAGATTTTTCGACATTTTGTGATCCAGAATAATGGTATCATCGACGGTATCCATCGGTATCTGGTGCACGTCGATATTTTCTTGATTCTGACTGACGCTTAGATGCTCTATCTTTTCCTCTTCCGATATTTTCACGGAATGTTCTTCCAA
Source organism: Buathra laborator (assembly GCA_934046635.1). Taxonomy (NCBI): domain Eukaryota; kingdom Metazoa; phylum Arthropoda; class Insecta; order Hymenoptera; family Ichneumonidae; genus Buathra; species Buathra laborator. The sequence goes on from OW203892.1 coordinate 20,687,031, forward strand.
TTCATCGCGAAATTTTTTCATCAATTTCAGACTATCACTGTCGAACAGACTCTTGCGCTTTCGGAACTTTGGCGAACGTTCGGTCCGAGGTTTCGGAATCTTCGAAATTATGTTCCTGCAAATAAATAAATTTTGATTAACTGTTCTTTTAGCGTCGAAGGATGAAAGAAATTTTTTTAAAATTCGATGTTCCTTACTTTTCGAGATCTTCCTTTATGCGTTTTTTTAAATTTTCGAAAAAAGTCGCGTCGTCTTCGACGGGCTTTTGAGTGATGGACTCCTGCATTTTAGCATCGCGATTCACGAGCCTCGTTTTGCTCACAGCATCGGAGCGAATAATACGTTTGGATATTAATCGTTCCGGATCGTATCTCGGTCCGATGTCCTTGGAATTGGAGTTATTATCAACGGGAAACGAGGCAGTGGGATTAATTCCATTGCCATCGCCAATATGATTCGCTAGCGAATCTTTCGATGCATGACCCCGCGGCTTGCACGTTTCGAACATATCCTTAGTCTTTCCGCGGGTTGTCTTCGACAGCGGAATTCTCGGATTCGACGTTTCGGAGAAATCCATACCTTCGGCTCCGTTAGACATTTAATTGTATCCTTTTCGTCTTAGAAAATAAATGAAGTTTTCTTGTTCTCTGCAGGAATTTGAATGAATCTTTCAGGGTGAGGACGTGAAGTTCTATACTATGTGTATTCAAATGATGAAGAAATAAACTAAACGAATATTAATCAAATTTGAATGGTTTATAGTTTCACATTTGATTTGGACCGACCTGAGAGCTTTAGATTTCCGTTTAACAGCAGTTTCCGCCTGAGACCAATCTCGTTGTAGTGTTTTCAACGCATCGCGAAGATACGCACGGAAGTCTCTCAATGTCCACCCCCCTCGTACGAAAGTTCCGTCAGTCAACAATGGCGGCAAAGCTGTCATGGCTAGCGATTAAATGTCAGTCGCGAAGTTTTACAAATTAATCGTGACGAGACGTGGTATAATAGTTATAGCAAAAAAATAATGGCTTCGAATGATCCGGTGGTCGTCGACGAAGGGATCGTCGAGCCGGGCATCGAACCCGGCGCATCAGCCGAAACGATGCTCGTCACAACTGACAGCTTCGAAGAATACGAACAGGAGATGAGCAGCAGCATTGATGACAGACAAATGAAGGAAAGTACAGCTAGTACGATATCCGAGATACAGGAAGACGTTCACGAGGTTGCAGCAGCCCCCACGAGTCCCGTCCAACACAAAGAAACTAATTCCCTCGACGATGGCGAACTGGTACGTTGCATAACCTCTCGTGCCTCGTAACTGCGTTTCCCCAATTCTTCGCTTTCCATTTTCTAATTATCTCCTTTCTTTACAAAGTTCGATTAACATTTTTCGACAACTTTTGAAAAAAATAATTTTTTTTCTCGTATCTTTGATTTTTTTTTGTAAGAGTATTGTCGGCAGCTTACATCTGTAACGCTGGATACAAAAAAAAATATTTTGATTTAAATAATCTATAGTAATATTTGAGGATAAACCAGTTTGCATTTTACATACATTCGTCTCTGTACTTTACTGAAAATTCCTTTTTTTTTGTACCAAACATTATACAGAATAAATGCAGTTTGCTCCAAAAATTCTGGAGAAGACGCTAATAAATAACGCAAGTGTTTGAAACATATCGCAGGCGCAGATATTTAGTTTATCAATCTTCTCCAAAATAAAAAATTTGCTTCAAACTATTGAGCTTAATCCCTCTTAACGGTAAAGCAATTATTTACGATTATGTTATCAATACGTAAAAAAAAAAAAAAATCCATTTTTTTCAGGATGACGCAGCCCACCAGCTGTCCCTGAATAACTCTGACGCTGATCCACTTCGCTGTAAAACGTGGTTAGCACAGAGAAAACATGTATTCGTATTGTCGCAAGCGGGAAAACCCGTTTATTCACGGCACAGTCCAGAGGATAAACTTGTCACCGTAATGGGAGTCATGCAGGCTCTTGTGTCCTTTGTACAGGCGGGAAACGACATGATAAGATCTGTACACGCAGGAGACACAAACTTCGTTTTTGTCCTTAAAGGCCCATTGATTCTAGTAGCAGTTTCCAAAACTTTGGAAAGCGTGCCGCAACTTGTTTTGCAATTAACGTATGTTTTGCCCGCAATATATATTATCGGTATAATTAATTGCGTCGCGTCGTCAAACCGACGAGATTTAACGAGAGGGCTTATCTCGATGTTTGTTGCAGCTATGTATATAATCAAATACTCTTCGTACTGACGCAGTCTCAACTGACGCGCGTTTACGATCAGAGAAGAAACTTTGATCTCAGAAGACTGTTGAGCGGCAGCGAACGACTGATAGATCATTTATTGAATTTTATGGACAGAGAACCAGCGTTTTTTTTGGGTGCTGTTAAATGTCTGCCTCTCGTACCCTCGATGAGGGACTCGATCACCCAAACAATTGTTCAAACTTGCGGCAAAATAAAGGTAATGAAATTATTATTCTATATTCGACAATCACAATACGGAAATTATTCTAATGAATTAATGCTTTTTTTTTTTTATGAATTTCTTTTACTTCCTTTTTCCTTTTTCAGAATTTAGTGTTCGCGATACTTTTAGCTAATAACCAACTGGTAACTTTAGTGAGAATGAAAAAATTCTTCATACATCCGGCTGATCTTCACTTAATACAAAATCTGGTGGACAGTTCGGAATCATTCAAAGCGGCCGAAGGCTGGACACCGATTTGTCTACCAAAGTTCGATGCCAATGGCTTTATGCACGGACACGTTTCCTATCTCGCTGAGGATTGTCAGGCTTGCCTGTTGCTACTTACCGTCGACAGGGACGTGTTCTCCACACTTTCGGAAGCTAAACAAGTGAGAAATACGCTTCCTTCGTTCGGTTATTCAGGAGACACGAATTTAAATTTGATTTTTCAAACATTTTTTAATTTCATTCGATCGAATAAAAAGAACATTTTTAATATTTTTTTATCCTCAGAAAATCGTGGAAAAATTACGACGTACGAATTGTCTCGAGGCGATAAACGAATCGATGAACAAAGTATCCGTGACGACAGCGGAGATCGGTTTACCTCAGATGCGACACGTTTTGTACAAATGCCGAAGTACAGCACAATTCTGGAGTCCGGGATTTCAGGCGCCGTACACTAAAGATAAAGAAATCGAGAGGTAAAATGTTCTCCAGCAGTGATAAACTCATCGATTTTTTTGTATACAAATTTTAACTAATTTTTCGTTATTTTTAGATTGCTTGGACTCTACCAGTGTTTGCATCACAGATTGCACGCGCCGAGTCGACCGTTAAAATTGATATTTCAACAGTTAGACCGAGAAACGATGTTGGCATGGGTAAGAATTAGCTGAACTCGAAATAAAAAAGAAGAAATTGTTATTAACGAAAAGTTATGAAATTTTCCGTTTTTTTTTTTTTTTTTTTTCAGGTAACTTCGGGATTCGAGTTATACGTAACGTTCGAACCTCTGGTAACAAAACCAGCGGCCATAGACGCGGTGGGAACTCTCTTAAAATGGATTAAAAAAGAAGAGGACAGACTGTTCATTCTGAATTCGCCAACTTTCTAGCAATTTCGAAAGCAAAAAAGAAAAGAAACAAAAAAATAGCTCGATAATCCCTGCTGTATCATAGTGTTCTCGTGAGACATTATTTTTAGACGAGGATTTAAAGTAAAGCGATATACAGAAAGAAGAAGTATCACTTCAGCGACGAACGAAAGAGAGAACACGTAAGAGTTCCTTTTTTTCCCCCAATCGTACGCGTGTACATTATATTTTGCTCACTATTTATAATAAAACTGAATTATTTAGTTTAAACATGAAAAAAAAAGAAAAAAAAAATAGAAGAAACGCGCGAATATATATGTATATACATGATGATTGTGATTTGAACAGCATTTACAAACGGGCATATAATACATGTCGGACGTTAATTATCGTCGCGTATAAGAATTTTTATTGTTGCTCGTACATCGATACTTCGCATTCACGAGAAACGATTTTTTTTTTCGTTCGATGTTAATCTGTACATAGAAATGTGTTTATGATGAATGTGAATGTTGTTGGCTGTCGATTGATGGAGTCGATTAGAAATCGATGGAAGATCAATATAGTTTTTGGGCTGTACGCGAAAAACGCCGATATTAATGTAATTTTTAAATACAGGTAAGCTACGACGTAGCGTCTTTACGAATAAAACAGCAACAGACACCGCAAAAAGTTATTTCCGTTGTTCATTTTTCGTTTTTTTTTTTTATTTTTCATTTTTATTCGTTACCTCGTCGGATTGTTAATGTTAAAAAAGAAAAATGCCTAATGTCTCGCACGATCGCGATCTCTTCTCCTGTCTCGTTCGCGATCTCTTTCCCGCTCGCGTTCTCTGTCGCGATCTCGATCGTCACGTCGATAACGATCTTTTTCCCGTTCCTTATCCTTGTGCGACGACGAATGTCCCTTTGGCGATTTGCTGCGCTTCCGATCTCTGCGATCGCGTTCTCGGCTGCGGGATCGAGCTTTTTCACGATCGGATTTCTTGTCCGAACGCGGGTGTCGCTTGTCGCGATCTCTGTGACGCTCGCGGTCTCTTTCGTAGTCGTCAGGCCTCTTACGAGTTTCCTCCTTCGGCGGTGGCAAATCCTCGTCTTCGGAACTCTCCATACCCTCGTCCATGTCGTCTTCCAACGCCGATATCTTTGCCTCTGAAAAAATAGTTACGAAAAAACGAATTAAAATCGGAAAAAAAAAAATGTTCAATGACGTCCAATAAATATTACGAAAATTCCACAACATTCGAAAAAAAAATTAGAAAAATTTAGCAGAGATCATAGAATGGAGTTTATTTGGATTTAAAAAAAATTGGAAATAAATACTAGTAGCGTATTTGTTGTTAACAAAATCTAAAAAAATCATGCAAAATATGCAAATATGCAAAATGTAATAAAATTTGACGATACATTGCATGAAATTGATGAATTAAAAAAAAAACTCATAATAGAAAGCTACATACCTAATTCGTTATTTTCTTCAAGAACGTGTCGTTTCTGTATCCTCGGCAAGATAACGTCACAAGATCTTTCTTCTCTGAGTAGATTATCGATGAATTCATCCATGTGAATCAATTCAAACTGTCCCTGTTTATTCTGATGCCTAAGTTTTCTATTGTCGTTGAACAACGGTTCCAAGTATTTGTAGACATCCAACGAAGTCCCGGTGAGTCGCATATACAATGCTCCCAACGCTCTGACGTACTTGAATTCTTCGTTTTTTATAAATTCGACAATTATGTCTTTTTCCGGTTGAATTTGGAGCATTTTTAGAATGAGACAGAGAAACGGCGTAGGTTTTACGTTGCCACCGAAAACACCGCCGGTGTATCTTCAAGAGATAAAAAAACAAAAACAAAACAATCGATACACGAGTAAACAAAGTATACAGAATTTTGAGGTTAGAAAATTTACGCGAGTATACGCACCTCAATTCCATGGCTTTGTCGACGAGTAGTTCCGCCGTTAGGGCAAAACATTCTTCCTTCCAGTATTTGGAATCGTAAATACGAGATCTTATGATTTTTTCGACTAAATACTGAGGATTTGTTCCGCGAATTGATTTCGCGTCCTTCACTGTGCGATTCGCCATCGTTGCCGGCAGTAGCCGACAGGGTACTGAAACTTATGTTCTGAGAGCGATTGATTGCTAAGGCGCTAGCGGTCCCTGTGCTGATACTTATTTCCAATCGCTTTTATCTTTAGGTCAATTTTCATTCATATTTTTTTCACACATTTCGTAGTTGGTCCGTGGGTTTCGTTCGCTGCTTATCCTCGATGGTATTTAATGTAACAGGCGCATTTTTTTTAATGGGACAGAAATGAATAAACATACATCCATAAACACGTGGTGCATCATCAAAACAAGGTACATCGTTAAATATTGTTATTGTTTATCCTTATCGCGGCATTGTCGCTCATCACTTCACTGCTTTGCTTTTCACTGTAACAATCACTATTTTCGCTGTAGTTTCCGGCGAGAAAAAGAAATTCCGAATTAATCATGCATGCGCACGGGCGATTTGACCTCTGCAATCTCGAAAACCTTGATCACCCAAGTGAAAGTTTGACAAACTTTTACTCTGAATGCGAAAGCGCGGGTGCAAGATCTACCAGTCAATTCTTCGATTGTACAAGAAGGTCACGCGGTGCGCAGGCATTCGTGTCACGTATTTTTTTCGCAAATTTCTAAATTTGTAAACTTTTACCGAAGCGCAAGAAGTGTTCGTCTCTACCATCTCTCGTATGAATTCTACATCAACAACAGCAATAATTACAGTATTTTCTATTGGCTGCACCAGTGTGCACTCATCGTATCTCTCTGTCCTTAATTTTCGCGGCAAACCACGAAGATCAGAGATGTATTAAGTGCGCATTAATGCAGTCGGTGGAAAACGCTATTAATCACTCGTTAGTGATTGACCGCGTCTGTACAGTAAATTGCATTGAATAAAAGTACTGCTGTTAATAACTGCTTTTCTTTATATAGCAATCTAACAACAAGTCAGAATGTGTTCCATATATAATAACTATTATTATTTAAGAATAATTCAATAATAATGAAAGCCCTCCTGTAATATATGCAACATGATTTTTTGTCGCAATTACACTGTGAAAAACAACGGTGATACGGAAAGTTCTATGAAACATAACAATTCTCTGTGCATGAATTGGTCTATTAAATTTAGTATGCATGAATTGTTAGACAAAGTTGATACGCTGCTCGATCGATATTATCACATGCGCTCGATTTAATCTTTTTCCTTATACAGTGATTTCCTTTCCTTCAGTTACAGTTACCCCGTTGCGTTCAGCAAAATTTCCTATTTTTGCCTATCAAGTTTTCATATATTTTTAATCTTCCGTGTACAGTAAAGGTTTTTTTTTTAAAGCGTATGATAAATCATTATTACATTGACAAGTTAAAGCAAACCGGTACCTTCGTCTAGCGTGTCTGCTTGCGAGATGCATACAGATTTGAGTCGCGGAGTTTCGTTGGGTATACTTGCAACAGACACACAAAAGAGCTCCCCTACTCTTACGTACTCGCCTTTCCCTGGCGAGCGTAGCTCGGGGGTCCGCAAGGCCCCATTCAGTGGGCCTCTCTCACCTGGCAACCTCGAGCTCACCTGAGCAGCCATCTTGCAAACGTCTCTCGTTCCGACTGTGTCCTCCTTTGAGAAACATATTTTTACCTCGTGACGACAACTAAAACGTGGAAGAAAAATAACGTCTTTCTCGAACACAGGATCGCTCGACAAGTCTATGCACGTCGCGCGCATAGCTCGATACACTCGATCCCCCGAGCATCCGCGGCGCAATTCGTTCTTCGCTTCGTTTCATTCACGACGTGATATCCTTTTATCGAAGAAAAAAAAGCAAAGAAAACATCGAATGACGTTAAGTTCTTCGCATATTGTGCATCGATCCGTGAGAATTACAACGATGTTAATATATTCGTTTGAACGTTGAGAAAGTGAAAAACGAAATAAAATAAAAACAAATTTATTCGGTTCCCTCCGGTGATTCTTAACTGGTGGAGGAAAACGGTGAAAAGTCTTCGAGGAAACGTGAATCGACGGTAGTGAAACGCATTGAGAGGTGCAACAGGCATGGGGAACCATCGGATTTTCTTGAAATTATTGATTATTGAAACCTGAAGCAAAACTATCGAAGATACGCCAATCGGCATCGAGCATTGATTCATACTTTGGAATTGGGAAATGGTGACTCAGAAAAATTGATAGGAAGTGCTGATTATTACAGGTAAGTTATTTCGGATTAATAAAGATATTTATTTTGTTTTTCCGCGCAATAAATAACACATAATCCCCCGCTGAATACCTCAGTGATGAATGAACGGTCCCACCATTAATTTACCAAGGAACAGCGTCGTTAAAGCGAAAATGTCAAAGTGTCGAGTTTATGCAGTAGTTGATGTAACAAGCGGTGAGTTGAATGCCCGATGGTTCTCACAATTGTGTCTGGTCAACTACTCGTAAACGACAATCGCATCGCGATAACAAAATCGTTTGTTAAAGCATCCGTACTTAATTGGCTATAAAAAGTCTCAATTATATATAAAAATTAATCGACGTGACAGTCGTTTAACTCGATATCGATGTTACCTTTCGATATACATCGATCATTTATTAAACATAATAATTTTAACATACCTTCGAAAATGCCGACGAAACTTTAGAATTTCATAAAGAATTTAATTTACGCGACTTATTCTTGCTATTTTTCTTGCTCTCTCACATCGTAATGCAGCGGTATGATTTATTCGCCAGATAAATAAATATAGAAGAAACGCAAGTAAAGAGAAGAGAAATAAAATATGGGTTCGAAAATCGAGTACGTCGAATCGTCGCACATGTACGCGACAAATTACATCAGAAATTCCAAAGCTATCGGCGTTCTGTGGGGCATATTTACGATATGCTACGCGATTATCGGAGTTGTGGCTTTTGTCACACCCGAGTGGCTCGGCGATCTGGAACACGAGAATCCTGGAAGATTCGGCCTTTGGTCGAGATGCAGCTACGGCGGAAATGGCAAGCAAATTTATTTTTGTTTTTCTCTCAATTAAAATTTCATGCAAAATATTTTTTTATCGCGTCTTATTAAATTTTTTTTTATCACAAAACAAAATCTAATTTATTATAACTTTCAAATATTTATGTTTGCAAATTTTTCTATAAATTTTCCATTATTCAATGTCTAAAATGTTATCTACCGCGGACGATATTTTCGCAACATTACAGATTGTTAAAATCTCATATAATTGACGAAAAACACATTCCAGAAATTGTTTAAAAAATTCAAACTTTTCAACTTGTTATCTTAAACTTCAGATACACCGTATATATCAATATTGGATTACGAAATATTAAATTAAGTATAAATAAATTAATTCTCCGAGTTTCCACAGTAGTTATCGCGTTTCATAGAAAAAGATTCTGATATTTAAATTATATTTAATTTAATACAAAATTCTGTATTCGTATAATAATTTCAATAAAAAAATTACTTAATTGTAATTATCCTTCGCGCCATAATAGTTGCATAACGATTTTTTTTGTTTTCTGTGAATGTTTTTTCGTTATCCTATGAAGAGAAAAAAAAAATAATAAAATAAAGCTAATCGATTTTTTTTAACAGGTGAATTGGGTGAGGAGTGCATCGGAAGGTTGGACGATCTTTCGACAATCGTAAGCGTTCCCTTCAGGGCGAGTACCATACTCGTTGGAATTGCCGTTATAATATCGTTACTATCAATCTGCGCGATGCTCCTATTTTTCTTCTGCCAAAGTACAACGGTTTTCTACTTGTGCGGTTGGATGCAAGTGATATCTGGTAAGATGAAATATTTCAAACATAAAATCAAGAAACCAGTAAGAGCGTTCGCTCTCGTTTGGCTCCGAGTGTTGGAAGTCAGGATTTAGAAAGTGCTTGAGAGCTCAAGCTGTGCCGCGCACTTCTCTTCTCGCGTCACAGCGCATTACAGCAATTCCTTTCGGTATATATAGCCGTAGCAGTAGCTGTAGCTTACAGGTGCTGTTAATAGAGCTTTATAATCAGCTAACATAATTGCAAATTGCACAGATTGTACCGACGTCGTTCGCCCGACCGAGCGACTCGACGAGTTCAGGAAGTGATGCAATCATTTCGTTTAACGCGTTCTCGTTGTCACAACTTTATCATTGCGTTACGATCTCCCCACGCATGACATAAAAAAAATAAAATAAAAAAAAAAAGACAACACGATATATAGGACGACGCGAGGGATAACGCATGATTCCTCGTCTCAACCATGAAAATTTCAATCTTTCGTAGTTTTTTTGTATTCTTTATATAGATCAGCCATTATAGCGAAAAAAAAAAAAAAAATAATAATGGAAGAACTTAGCGTTAAGTGTGATTACCTCATTATTATTATTGTACCATAAAATATTTTAATAATCGTCGCTTGAATGCTTACGCTAGAAAATTCATGCTTCGCGGAAAAAAAATAACTGTTTAGAGTACAATGCACTCTCGAAGGAATGTCCCAGTCAATGTCAACCACTTTTGACGAAATGGTAACGCAATCCCAAAGCAATTGCGCAATTGTTCCCGATTACTCGTCGAATGAATCCATTGAGTTTTTATATTATTCGTAAATATCCTTACCACTGGTATGCGGTCGATAACCCAACCGTTCGTATACAGCATTATTTAAATTTTCTCGTTTTACCGTCGCGTATATCGCCGTGTGTAATGTATTGTTATGCCTACCGTTACGTCCTTTTTAGGTCGTCTAATTCCCGACGCGTGACGAGGGCTTCACGCACGATCGTGTTTCTGGTCATTCCTCCTCCCATTGCGACAAGAAAATTCCCTCTCGCCAAACATTTTCCCCGCGCGTAAAAAGTTTCGCAATAAAGTGTAACGACTAGCAGTGGCGATATTATCGAAAAAAAAAAAAAAAAGAAAAAAACACTCGACTGTTGATCCTCCTCTCTCGATATATCAGCGAGCGGACGGACCAGGTGTTCATTTGCCAGAGATATCATCCTCGTTGAAATGTAGAATAGACCGTTACAGTTTGTTAACTATAGATATACAAAGCCGGTACCGTTCTCCGACGCTTATGTCATCAGCCTACTGTCAAGTCTCGATTCGCACAAACGGTCTCATCGTCTGTTACAACTTCGACCTGTAACGTTCCGAGAGTCTATTAATTTAACGAGTATAAACGTTACGGTCTCTCGAAGCTTTTTGCCATAATTTACTCCATAATCTTCGTTCGTCTTCGCAGTTCTTCGTGTTGTTGCGTACTTAAGTATACACGGCGAAGCGATGGTTTTGCTCACTCGGTGAAAGTCTATGGTTTACGCGATATGCGGATATCAGAAATTAAACCGCGCGATGCCTTTGACTCGCGGATAGTTTCACCGCGATGTTTCAGCAAACGCGGGGCACGTTGCTCCCTATCCCTTTCGTTCAAAGGAGTCCGATCGACACTGCACAATGATCTCTCTCTCTCTCTTCCTCGCGAACGATCTTCATTCTCACGAAGAAAACACTTTCTACACGATATACTTTCGTTTCTAGTGTTACGTGTAGGCTATTGAATGATTTAAATTGTAATTCTTTATAGTTTTGTTCGTATAAAAAAGAAGATAAGAAAAAAATGAAGACAATGAAACTACGTAGTCGAGTGCGGGAGGTCTAATCTATCTTTTCATCCGTAACTGTTGAATATTTGAAAAGGTCCGTTATTCGCTCGTGCGAGCAATGCTCCTGTTTCAATGTATATACACAATATTACCCTATATATATATGTGTACATATATATTTAAGTATTGTAGCTGTAACCACCTGCGAGTTCTCGCGATATAACCACGAGAGCTACAGTTAGAAAAGCGATGCTTAGCTACCAACAACCAACTCGGGTTCCTTTCACTGTCGACCTCGCCTCGCCAACTCTCGCAAGTCGTTTTATCGATGTACCAAATGTCAAGCGCATTTTTACACGCTTCCTTCATCCTTCTCTAACGAATTAACTATAATTATTATAACGCTGATCGTGTCATAGACGCTTTCGCTTACGAATTATTTGTCGATTAAGTTATCGAAGATCGTCTTTGCAATTATCTTCTTATCGAAGCTAAAATAATTTGTCACTTGAAAAAAAAAAACGTCTTTTTTTTTTTTTTTTTTTCGATTATCACATTTGATTTGCTGTTTCTATGATATTTTATGGAAATACTAAAGACATTATTAGGCTTCAAAGGTTTAATAATTAAGGGTTAAAATAATTCATTGTGCTGCGTAAACTCGATATTCAATCTTTGCAAATTCATATTTTCATCGATTTGTTTTTTTTTTACAGCTATATGTATGGCGGTTGGGGTCAGCGTTTATCCGTTAGGCTGGGATTCTCCAATGATTCGCGCCGTTTGTGGAGCTTCCGCATCGAGATATTATCCCGGTGCTTGCGCCATAAGATGGGCGATACCACTTGCTGCGATCGCTGCATTGGATGCGGTTACTCTCGCGGCTCTTGCATTTATTCTTGCGTCCAAACACGTTAGGCTTCAGCCTGAGCCCTTTAACAATGGATCGTTGTACAAAGGTACGGATTCGATTAGAGATTTTGTTATCAACAATATTTTTTTTTTTTTTTTTTTTCGGATAAAGTCTTTAATAATGATTTTTATTCTTATTTCAGGCGAAGTTAATCCCGGTTACGTGAACGAGGCGCAGAGTGTCGCAGGCTCCCGGAAGTCTCTGTCCCTGAGACCGGTATTACTGGTAGCACCACCCGAACAGGACCGCTACAGCGAACTCTCGAGAGCAAAGTCTCATTCTCATCACAGTCTCTACTCGCCGGCACCGTCTCATCCGGTTCACACCTTATCCACCAACACTCTCAACCACTCGCAGCGCAATTTTCAACTCTGAATGAACGACGAATAAATTCGAATTTTTTCGTACTTCGGCGAATCGTCGGATAATCGTCAACTATTGCCATACGTCGGGGGTGACGTTCGACCTGAACGACTGACTTCTTTTTTTTTCTGTTTTCTCTTTTTTTTTTTGTAAATTTAACTTTATTCTTATTCGAATAATGCCGCAGCTCAGTGGAAAGAATGATATTGAATTTGTTTCGCTTTCTTATTGTTGAGCTGAAATTCGTAAGTTTGTGACGCAATGCGGGAAAAAACTGTAAAAAATTGATAATTTTTGCCACTTTCTAGTTTTGCTTATGTTTTTTTTTTTTTTTTTTTTCATGTCTTATTTCTCATCGTGCGGTGAGCTTTGCATATAAGAGATCTTCGAATGAATTATTATTTTTGTTCGAAATCGAAGAAATAGTCTTGGAGTGTTGAATGTTCGAATATATGAGATATAAGTGATTGTAAGTGATTTTTTTTTCATTTAATCTATAGATACGAATATTTTAATAATGTTATATAAGAATTAAACATAATTTTATACGCTGGCCGGATACCCAGAGTGCCAGGGATCTTATCGATTGTACATGAAGTACATAATCGTCATGAAGTTCATGATAAATTTCTGTATTATCTCGATATAATATCGGCAATAAAGTGTTGAACAATTGTACAGAGTCTGAAAGTTTATCCACATTTTTTCAAAACCTAGCGATTGTTTTTTAATATTCTTTACTTTCCGTATGTTTACCTATTTTTATATGCGAATAATACGGCAAGTAACAGGTGCAATTAGCAAATTGGATTAAGAAAGATTTCATTGCGTAAATTAAGTTTCGCTTTTTTTCTCGGAACAAATGTATTCGCTTTTACGCAAGTTTAGTAAGTAACTCTGCTGTGGGTGGCCTATTGTTCAATGCAGATTAATCGCGAAAGGGCTGCTGTAACGCTGCGTCCCGTGGCTCGCTTGTCGCTCTCGCGAATGCTTTCACGAAATCGTTGTTCTCAGTAGTAAAATACTTCGTGCGCTCGGTTCACTCTCTATCTTTGAGGGAATCGTTGTTCTCGGTGTTTTTTTTTTTTTTTCATGGCGCAAGGCACGCCTTTTGTGGCGATTCTGTTGCACTTGCGTATTCTTCGATGTACGAGGCAAATTGGCTGGTATTCAAAGTGGAACGAACTCTCCCGAGACGTGTAAGCGGCAGAGGATCGACACCAGAGGCTCGAGGCGCACTCGACTGTCGTGTGAAACGTACACCTCCTCACGACAATGCTGGGATCATCGTGACTTTCCATATTGGGTGCGAGAGACACACTAACTTCGTTGTACAGCGAAGAACCGAGCTAATCGACATCATCCAAGAAAGAATAGATTTATTTAGACTCCACATGAACTTTTCTCCTTTTAAATTTATATGAAACATGTTTTTTTCGTTAATCCCTCACATACGGGAGACTTTTTGTTGGCTAAGTAAAACGCTGATTTCGTTTGCTCGTAATAACAATACGGAAGAGCGTAAAACAAATCTCTTTGAAACATCGAAAAAATAACAGTTCAATGTTATTTTATAATTTTTTTTTCGATTTTTTTTTATAGTTAATCGGGGTAATTGAAGATAAAGACGAGTCGACAAATTCGGAGGTATATTTACGTCCTCCTTACGCGAGGGGTTGAAGGATGAGTCATATCTCGAATAATAAAAAGAGAGAAAAAAAAGTGGAAAAAAAAAAAAAATCTTCGGCCGGATGGCGGTTTTTAAAAAAGGGATGAAATTGCGGAAAAAATGAAATCTCGTCATGTTGACTAGTGTATTTAGCGATATGATACAGGATTTTTTTTTTCGTTACAATAACTATTTATAATACGGTAGATAAGATTACTCGCACGTTGAACAAAATTTCAAATGTTCATCGAGTCAGTCAACGATACTATGATACAGGGACTATATTAATTCTAATCGACATCCTTAGCATTTAGAATAAATATTATTAACGGATAAATTATCATCTATACGAGTGGCCGACTCTTCGCGATTCTTTAGAAATTTTACACTTAATAATTAATACGTTTTTTTTTGCTAATTAATCTAAAAGTTTCTTTCGTTTTTCATTAAAATTCTAAACGTCGAAGGATTAGCACTAAAAATCGAATCGTCGCGTCTCGATCAACGATCTATCACGATTTTTTTTTTCTTTTTTTTTTTTCATTTATTTATTTGAATTCATTTTTTGTTTATCATTTTACTTCGATCGCTACACACAACTTTCTAACAATTTTCTAATTATAATACGTTCCTGCGACGACGAAGACGTTATTCGAGAAATACGAATGATTTCATTGACGATTTATAGTGCATTAATTGGCCGGCGAGTATGGGGAGGGGAACGAGAGATAAAAACATTTACAACGTTGTAAACGCGCGGTACGCGCATGTGAAACTCACTCTTCTCGCTTCGCTCCGATCATTTTTTATTTCTTCCGTATTTTTTATACGTTTTATTGTTTTCTCTATGCGAGTCTCGCGGAGCTCATTCGTCGTGTTTTCACGTGTACGCGGTATACGAGTTCCGGCGATGTCCTGTAATGGTCCAACGCCGGCGTTGACACTCGCGAATGTACAGTACGAGGAGCGTTTATGACTTAACGGCCGCGCGGCGTTCCGTTCGACGCATCTTTTTATAACCATTCGAGTTATCAAGACTTTTTCATGTTGTTCCTCATCCCGACAATCCGTTTCTGTTTGCATTATATTATCAAAGGACGCGCCAGCAAAAATTATGCGCTCATCGCTCGTCAACCCTCGCGAAGTTACACGGGAAAGAAAATATTTCGCAAAATTTCATTTACAATCGTGTAATACTGCCTGTCGTCTTTACACCGGTACAATATTCGTGTCTTGTATGTATCTCTTCCTAATTAACCCTTTAACGCTTAAAACTTTTCAATCCTTCGGAGAATTTGTCTTTTTTTTTTTTTTTTTTTTATCCGTACATTCGCATTTATGCACTTGGGACCTTGTAATAAAAATAATTAATTCATTACAGGCGCCGGAAGTGGAATGTGTGTTTCGAAGAATTCTTTTATCGCGAGAAAAAAAAATCGTAAAAAATGGAAATTTCGGTGAGCGTTGAAGGGTTAAATTGTGATATTGATAAGATATTAATACGATAATAATTTAACGACGAACTACCTTAACGTGTAATCTTTAATATCTACTTGGTTTCTTCAATTTACATCTGTTCTATATGTTTGACAAGCACTGATTTTTTTGTTTTTTTTTTTTGTTTTTTATCTCACGCCGTTATCTGTCCGTTATTTTTATAATAATTCTTTGCCGACAACGATGCCGCACGGTTGAACGATCCCCGTGTTCAGGAGCCGCGGCCTGTTTATCGGAGCTTTGCTTTCGTCCTTTTTCAGCAATTCCTCTATCGAGTAAGGATTTCTCTTTCTCTGTGGCTGCGGCTGCCGATTCTCGATAGTCGCCTGATCGATCGAGCGGAGTTCGTTGGTGTTTTCAGTGATTCTTCGATTGTTGGAACTCTGACTCGTCGAGTCGTCGACGACTGTCGAACTCGGACTGCTGCGTGAATTCTCGAAATTCCCACTGGGATTCGGAGTCCCGTGTCTCACGAATGCGCTTCGATCGCTACCGATCTTCTGTCCGAGTTCGAGAATAATCGGTGAGCTCTGAAACGACTTGTAATTGTCTTGGGACTCGTTGTTCTCGTCGAGATCGCTCTTGTCAAGAGAATCGTCGCTTCCGGCCATCGAACTCGAACTCGACTTCAATTCCACTTGTCCCGAACCGTTTTGCTGTTCTGAAAGACGCTCGGTATCCATAGATCTAAAATTAAAAAAATAATAAATTATTAATAAATCAACAAATATCAACTATAATTATGGTTTCAATAATTTATAAACATAATAATTATTTTCTTCGCCGTATTGTATCAAATAAAAAATCGCGGTACTAAAAATATCAGTTTAAAAAATTATAATATGCGAACTGAGCTATTGGAATAGTTTTTTATTGATATAACAATCATCCCGGAAGGATTATATATTTTTTTATATTTAAAATTCGTTCACAATGTCTTATCCTATCATCGACAAGCTTTCGGTGAAATGAAATTCTCAATGCGGCGGAGGGTTAACGAAATCTCTGAGAACGTTCTTTTACAATGCGTTTTTTCGTTGATTTTACACGATCTTCTGACCCGACCACACGGCAATTGAGCAATAAACTTCGTTAGGTGTAATTAATGACTGAGGGTATCACAAAACTCGTAAAAGACGTTTATTATACACTCACGTGAAAGCCTGCATTCCGTGGTGCAAGTGTAAGGTGGTCGCCTGATAGAGGGACGAATAAAAGCCGCTTGGATTCCACGTGGGTGCCCCTGAACCGCCGGAGCCCGTCGAAATGTGTAGGGGTCCCAACGCACCGGGGTAAAACAGTTGATAGTCCGTCCTCATCAAAGCTTCTGAAAATTATTAATATTACAAATAAAATAAAAATATAAAAAAAATAATTACAGTGGTTATCGTAAAATCACTTATCATTAAACGCTAATCAGAATTTTTTTAAATATTGGATAGGATATCGATAAGTAGTATCGAAATTAATCGTTTCATATCACGCTGAACGCAGTTTTATAATTGAAAAAATTATTAAAAAATTTTAATTGGTTATTAAAAATTGAAATGCTACGCGTTGGTATTGCAGTTAATTGTAAAAAGCAGTAAAATATTAATTAATAAAATAAAATAGCGATGAAAATTAAATTTCTGTTACACCCGGTAAGTTGTTGTTTTACACGCGTATATCGAATTTATATAACGACCGTGAGAAAAATCTTTGTTTTATTTCTCCCCGAAGCAATATGTGACGAAGTGATTTATTTTTCTCGGAAAGAACTAAACAACAAAAAAAACGCCCGGCGATAGCAGCAGTCTTCACAGAGTGCAATGGGTAATTGTCGAGTTTATTGACTCGCAGATCCTCGGGAACCCTTTGCGAATATTACTTTTATTTGGACTAAGCGATTTTCAGAATATAAATCCCTGTGTGGTCCGCACGCTTATAGCATCGAAGCGGCGTTCGGACCTTCGTGTCTCGATGTTGTGAGAAGAACAAAGAAGAAAAAAAAAAGAAAAATTCACAGAGAGCGAAACCTGGAGGCCAAAAGTTTACTTGTTGCACATATCGCGTATAGTATAAGTGGCCGAATTCGTGGATTTTCGCTTGCATCCGAGAGCGAATAATTCTAAGCGGTGAAGCGTATACGTAGAGTTCCGACTTGATGCCTGCGCTACTGTGAAGATCACGCGATTCTGACGACCGAACTTTCATACAAAAATTAACAAAAAAGCTATGTTATTCACGCGAGAAGATAATGTTTCGCTCGAAAAAAATACCCCGGATGCAATCGTCGAGGGCCTCAATTACGAGTTAAATTGTCGAATATTGTAACGATTCAACGCAAATGCATTTGTAACAATTTAGCGCAATGGTGCAAATCGTCACGGAATTTTTTTTTTTTTGTTTCGGCATAAATTTCGAAGGAGAATGATATTTGATAATAGCGTATCTTTGGTGTCACGCGAGAGAAAAAAAAAGTTGGTTTAAATATTGTAATGTGGATCGTGAGAGTTGCGTGTTCGAGGCTCTGGATAGACTGATGTTTCAATCTGAGCTCCGGGGATGCCCCGATTTTTCATACATATAGTCGCACACATAGATCGCACAACACATTTGGCGATGCATCGATGTGTTCGTGTATTCGAGTAACCCACCCCGCGGGAGACGCAATGGAAGAAGAATGAATGAAGAAGAAACTACTGACGGGCCGCTGGTGAACGATTCGACACGAGGAACAGGTGTTTAGGGTCTATTAGCCCGGGTTCGAGGGACTCGGCAGTGCGCACACGTAATAACCGACGCACTTGTCAAAACATTCTTTTCATTCAATTTTTTTCCCTCCCCAAGCGTGAAAATTATCTATAGAATTTTTTACGGTAAAAAAAAATTAATTTTTTTTGTTTTTTTGTTTTTTTTTTAAATAAACCAATTTTTTTACCTCTTGCTTCGGAATTCGTGGGCACGTGAGATGGGTAAGAGCTCGTTGTACCAGGATCCATCGACGGATGATCGGTATGCAATCCATTGCCTCGAAGAATTCGATTGACCGAAGAAACCGATGGCAAACTTTGAGGATCGCAGGCACCCTGTCGTGCCAATTGTTCGCGTATCTCCCAGGCGAACATCGTCGGTTGTTCTTGCTTCATTCGAAGAATTTTTTTCACCACCGTCGGCGTTGCGACTTGCTGCAATGGTGAAATTCTCTGTCAAGTAATAATACATCACAGTATAAACACAGATATACGAAAAAAAGAAATCATTTTATATAGTTGAAGGAATTGTTACAATTTTTTTAAACCGGTACTAAAATGTGACTGTGTACTGTTTTCTCGATAAAAATCTCCAAAAGTTTCATAATTCTTTCGGTAAAAAAAAAAAAAAAATATTCGATTTGGATAACAATTTTGATTAATTTCACGAAGATGATTTTTTAATTTAAATTTCGACCGCAATTCTCTTGCGAATACATGAGAAAAGTATTTTCAATTTAGTCGCTTTTGTAATGGATTTTTCTTGTCTCTATTCTTTTTCGTATAAACGTTCGTGCGCTCAAGTATGTGGAACAATGACATGAATATATAGGCCAAGCAAACAGGGGAAAGGGCGAGTCTCGTTTCGTTCCCGATGGTCAAGGGTGTTGATCGATATCACGGTCACGTTCGATCATCACTGTTGCCACGTGAACGGTTCACCATGGCCCACATGTTCACGATCGTGCCGAGCGATATGAAGAATATGCGAGTATATTAAAACGTAAACGATACAGTCATTGGCTGCCGACCGGTAATCGGCAATTTCCGCACTAAAACGCTGTAGAAAGTAATGCGAGTGTGGCAATGACTATATGTTTTATCACATGTACTAAAGAAAACTATACGGAATATTGAGATGGAGATCGTTTCCCTTTGTGGTGCAAAGGTGGGATCTAATCACATGCAGAAATCGACATCCCTAAAACAAAGATCGTAACTTGCGCGCTTATACACCGTTGTTCGAGGTACGGAACCATTAAAAAAAAAATTTAACGGAAGAGGAAACTTTTTTTATCACAATTTTTTTTAATACTCCAGTCGCGATAGCTATCGTTGGAAATACTATATAATTAAAATATCGACTGTAGTATGTTTATGATCATTCATTTTTTTTTTAGATGAACAGCTTTTTTTTTTTACTAGTAAGATAGTTTTATCGCTATTATCGACGAGTTGATTATAAGGGTGGATGATACGCTCGTGTCGTGATGAAACAATGCTATACGTTGTTTTTCGATTTTTCGCGAAGAAGAGCGATTGCAATCTTGCAGGTGGCTGTGAATTACGTCGATGATCGAGAAACAGATATAACTTATACAGCGAAGAATTTGCCATAGTCGTGGCGGGATCATCAGTCAATCAGTTTTTCTTGGTCTTCAGTCTCGGAAATTTAGCTGACGATAGAGTATCGCAGAATTAGAAACAGGATGGAAACTACTAGCATCGTTCTCGTGGGAGTGACAGTGATTTTAGTCGGAATTGTCTTAAAAAAATATTTCTTGGAGATCAACGATTATTGGGAAAAGCGAGGAGTACCAACATTGGAAGGTGCACTACCATTTTTTGGTAATACCCTCTCCGTTTTTCTGTTTCGCAAAGAATTCTCCCGTTACTGCAAAGACATTTACAACGCTCATCGAAATCACAGTATGGTTGGTTTTTATCAAAATCACGTACCGAAATTATTGATCAGAGATCCCGAACTCGTCAAGACAGTGCTGATAAGTGGTTTTCCGAATTTTCACATAAACTTCTTGGCGATAAATCCGGATTTCGATACTTTGCTCGCGGAAACTCCTTTCTTCAGCTACGGCGAAAAATGGAGAAATCGACGAAATGTTCTCTCGAACGCTCTGATGTCGAGTAAAAAATTAAAAGATCATTGCGGCGCGCTTACGAATATTTGCGAAAAATTTGCGAAATATCTCGAGGACAATGTTAAGAAATCGAATGGCATCTACGAGATCGATACGAAGGACTTATTCTCACGTTACACCGGGGAGGTTGTGGCGGCAGTGCCTTACGGTGTCGAAGGTGATTTCTTCGTCAACGGCAGTGGTCCAAATTCCTTCAAGGAAGCAATCCACGGGTCTTTCGACAACACATTCCTCAATATCATGATGTACACCGTGATATTTTTCACACCGACCTTGAATAAAATTCTGGGCTTCAGTTTCCTTCCCAAACGTCTAGATCGCTTTTTCAGGCGTATAATGAGCGAAGTTATCGCTGCGCGGAGAAAAGATGGACTTGATCGCGACGATTTTCTTCAATTGATATTGGACGCTCATATGGACAAAGAGGGTGCGATTGACGAATCCGCTGTCACATCAATCGCGACAGCGTTCTTCGTCGCTGGTTACGAGACATCGGCTATCACACTTATCTTCTTCACGTATCAATTAGCAGTTAATCCAGAAGTGCAGAAAAAAATTCGTCGGGAAGTCAACGAGGCGCTGGGTAAACACGGTGGAGAAATTTCCTACGAATCACTGAATGCAATGACGTACATGGAACAGGCATTGAACGAGTCGATGAGGTTACACCCGGCTGTGGGTTTTCTCGTGAAACGTTGCAGTCAAGAGTGCACACTCGTTGGTAGCGACGGTATTGAGTGTCTCGTGGAACCCGGTACCGATATCCTCATATCGGTTCAAGCTTTGCACGAAGATCCAGAGTATTGGGAAAATCCACTGACCTACGATCCCGAAAGATTCAATCCTGAGAGTAAAAACGATCGTCCAAGAACGGTTTTTCTACCGTTCGGCGAAGGTCCGAGAATTTGCGTTGGCATGAGATTCGCAATGATGCAAATCAAGTCAGCTATGGCAACGATATTGCAACGCTACAGTATCGAATTATCGCCTAAGACGAAGACACCACTGGAATTTAAACACGCAGCGCTAACGACTGTGAATGGAGGAGTGTGGATTAAACTGAAGCCGCTGGATAAATAATTCGTTATATCTTATTAATGCTGTGTTATCTACTTCTCTGATTGTTGAATCTACATTAAGCTACAATGTTAATACTACATTCATTATCCGCAGGTGTTCACATTGATTGTAATGGATAACGAATGCAGGTGGTCTTGTTGTTCAGAAAATTCTGTCTTTGATTGTTATCATTCGCAGATAGTGAAATCTCGTCAAAACTTTTTTCTTCCATTGTTGTAAACGAGTGTTAATATAAACATTTTTTTTTTGCTACGTGTTTTCTTACCTATCCTGGCGATTGCTTCGTATTTACGATCCATGAAAGGACTCGAAATTCGCATAGACGTAACTGGTTTAGTCAATTAGTTTTTATTGTTTGTAAGATTCACACGAACGATTTAATTCATATACGTTGCTTTTCGAATGTTCACGGAGTTTTTATGACTGCAGATGCCGAATTGGGTCCGTTTCTAGCGAAAATATTATTGTGCGTTAATCGCGAAGAATAGAATAAACGAAGAAATCTCGTCTCGAACGTTTTGAAAGCCGGGGAAATTTTTATTTACCATAATGAAAACCCGATTGCGGGGTGTCTGGGCAATTTTTTAGACGCGTAACGAGTAAAGTTATCGCGCGAAGAAAGCATGAAATTGTGGGCAATGATTCTATTTGATTTTATTTTTACTATAGTCGCCGCGGCTATGCAGATACGTTACTGCTGTCTAGTGTCTGCTTTACTGTTTTTATCGACGGTTTGGCTATGTTATGGGGGTGAAAGATACGGTTTTTTGATGATTAAATAATGATTAATTATTTTTGTGTTTTGCGCGAAGTAGCGGAGATTATAATCTTGCAGGTGGCTGCGAGTTCCTTTGGAGATCGAGAAGTAGATATAATTTATACAGTGCTACATTTGCCATACTGGTCGCCGAACCATTCGGTCAATTCGGTTTCCTTGGTTAGTCAAACTTAAATTTAATCATTTTCGTGTTCGAGGACCAACCAGTTTGGAAAAGTCCGCTGACGATACAGCATCGAATAATTGAAAAAAGAAATGGAGACCAGTAGCATTTTCGTAGGAGTGACGGTGGTTCTGGTCGGTATTTTATTAAAAAAATATATTTTCAAGATCAACGACTACTGGGAAAAGATAAGAGTACCGAGTTTAGAAGGTGTGGTATTATTATTCGGAAATACCCTCTCGATTTTTCTCTTCCGCAAAGAGTTCTCCAATTTTTGCAAAGATATTTGCAACAATCATCGAGATCACAGTATAGTTGGTTTTTATCAAAATAACAAATCAAATCTGTTGTTTAGGGAACCCAAACTGGTGAAGACCGTGTTGATAAGTGGTTTCTCACCGTCTCATAACATACACCGTGGTATTCCTCATACCGTTGCTGAATAAAATTCTGGGGTTGAATTTGCTTCCCAAACGTGTGGATCATTTCTTTAGGCATATAATGAGCGAATGTATCACTGCGCGCAAAAATGATGGAATCGCGCGTGACGATTTCCTTCAAGTGACGAAGTGACCACTAAAATTTAAATACGCCCGGATGACTGCTGTAGAAGAGGAAGTGGGGATCAACCTCGCGCCACTTTAGATATCGCTCGTTATATAACGATTACTGTGTAATTTTATCACTCCACTTGTTTGATTATTGAAGCACCAAGTGGCATTGACATTTGTTCGTGTTATTCGTAGTCTAGTGGAGTGTTATTGCGCGCTGACCACAAATTGTCTTGTAAATATTATTGATTACGGTATATATGCATTCGGTTTAAGTATTTTTTCCATCCATCACTCTAATAAAAAAAAACTTTTATTTATCATCGTCTATAATAAAATGATTCGGATTTTTGATGTGCTACTGAATAGAATTTGTTATAGCTGGCGAGTTCGTCGGTTATTCGGTCAATTGTCCTCGTTGATAAAACTTGTCGAATTGCCCGCTATGTCGTGGACGTCGTTAAGTAGATCGCAGTCGGTGATCCAGTGCCCTCATCTCGTCAGTCTTGATAATACTGTCGACGTTACAGCACTGCGAATATTTTTTGCCCGGTACTTGTTTTACGTTCGTTTTATGTAAAGTGCTCCACCGATACAAACAACAAACACTGATAATGGAGATTAGCACCATTCTCGTCGGGGTATTGGTGATTCTGGTCAGCTACCTTTTTCACAAATATTTCATAAAAATCTACGAATATTGGCCAAAGCGAGGAATACCGTGTTTGGAAGGCGCACTACCGTTTTTCGGACATTCCCTGCCGATTTATCTGTTGCGCACAGATATATCCCATTTCAGCGATGACCTATACAAGAAGTATCGGGATCGTAGTATGGTTGGTTTTTATCAAGATCGCAATCCCAGTTTATTGATAAGGGATCCCGAAGTCATGAAGACAGTGCTGCAAAGTAGTTTTTCAAATTTTCAAGAAAATTTCATGACCGTAAATGCCGAATTGGATCCACTTCTCGCAGAAAACCCTTTCTTTGCTCAGGGTGAGGAATGGAAGAAAAAGCGAAGTTATCTGTCCAACGCTCTGATGTCCAGCAAAAAATTGAAAACTCTTTGCGTTTGTGTTACAAATGTTTGCGGCAAATTTGCAAAATATCTTCGAGACAATGTGACGAAGTCAAAGGGAGTCTACGAGGTTGAAGCGAAGGAACTGTTCACGCGTTTCACTGGCGAAGTTGTGGCCGGCGCAGGTTTCGGTGTCGAGGGTGAATTTTTCAACGACGACAGTAATCCGAATTCCTTTAAAGACAATGTTCACGGAGCTTTCGACGCTACATTCATCAATAAAATCGCCTTCGCCGTAATTTTTTTAGCTCCATCGCTGAATAAAATTCTCCGCTGCAGTTTTCTCCCAAAACGTGTCGATCGTTTATTCAGACGCATAACAAAGCAAGTAGTTACCGCCCGAAAGACCGACGGAACTGTGGGAAATGATTTTCTTCAAATGATGATGGAACTTCATACGAATAAAGACGGCGAAGTCGATCTGGACGGTATAACGTCGAAAGCGGCGTCTTTCTTTGTCGATGGGTATGAGACATCGGCCATCACTCTTGCCTTCTTTGCTTATCAAATAGCCTGTAACCCGGACGTGCAAGACAAACTTCGTCGCGAAGTGAACGATGTGCTCAAGAACCACGGTGGAGAGATCTCTTACGAGTCAATCAGCGCGATGACCTATATGGATCAAGCACTTTACGAGTCTATGAGAACTAATTTAGCCTTCGGTACTCTCATGAAACGATGCAGCGAACGCTACACGCTCGTTGGAAATGACGGTATCGAGTGCGATGTCGAACCCGGCATCGACATAATTCTACCTGTTGAATCTATGCACATGGATCCAAAGTATTGGGAAGATCCTGAAATTTACGACCCCGAAAGATTCAATGCTGAGCGAAAAAATGATCGTCCCAAAAGTGTTTTTCTACCATTTGGCGATGGTCCGAGAATTTGCCCGGGTATGAGATTCGCTACGATGCAGATGAAGGCAGCTACGGCTACGATGTTGCAATGCTGCCGAATCAAATTATCATCAAAAACGAAATTACCACTGGAATATATATATACACCTCTGAAGGCTGTAAACGGAGGAATGTGGCTTAAGTTCGAACCACTGTAGACACAGAACGAACACAGTAAATTATGAGTTGGAAGTACTAACAGTTAGTTTCTCTCCTCGTGATTATTTTCCAATGCATGATCTATGTAACTATGTGAGTTGAGTGATATTTTTATTGATGCCTCTAATGACCGACTATAAGGGACATTGACATCTGTTGTTGTTACCGGCAAACTTCTGTAATTTATCGTCATTCGTAGCGACGAATGACGATAAATTACAGCGGATAAGCGGATAAGATAAATCTTTTGTAAGCACATTGCACCACTTTTTAAATTAATTTCGAATAAACTACCGCCATTTTCAGTAAAGTATTTTTTATTTTATAATTCCTAACGATTATATTTTATTTTCAAGCAACGGTCACTGCGAGATGTGACGAGCGTACAGTATGGAAATAATTTACGCGACGAAGTAGCCACGGCTACTTAAATATACGGCATGAAGCTTGTAGAAGTGGGATTGTGGAACAAATTGAAGCCACTTGAATATCGCTTCCTATGAAACTGATACTGCGTAATGTTGCCATTTACGCATCTGACACGTGAAGCTTGTAATTTTTTTAAAACGAGTATAGAGACTTTTTTTTCGAGTTTCCGATCATGATTACAGGGGATATGTAACTATGTTTTATCGTTATGCACAATCTTCATTTTTTTCAAGTTCAGTGTTGCAGTCTCCGCAATTTTTTTAATTGGTTACGTAGGTTTTGCAACCTTTTGAAACTTATTACAGGGTCTTTACGATTTTTAAAAGCGAAATAATAGATTGCCATTTATTGCAGTATATAACAAAATTATTCATAATTTTAGAATAAAATGTAATGTATGGTAATCTACTTTTTTTAAAGAGGAGTAACTGGAAAAATAATAGATTGCCGTTTATCAGATTTTTTTAAAACTAATTATCCAGATCTCCGACGCGCTATTGAGTGAAATTCACGATAAATTACGAGATTGCCATTTTTTCAACCGAGCAGATGTCCGCGTTGGCGAAACTTTTCGATTCGTCCGCTGAGTCGTTACCGTCGTTGTGATGATCGAATTCGTTGCTCCAGCGTCTTTATCTTGGCAGTCGCGATAATACAGTCAACGTTACAACACTTTAAACATACTGTGTCCGATGCGCGGTTAAAGTTTGATTCGTATATAACGATAAAAAAACTATTATCAACATGGAGATTGGTAGCATTCTCGTGGGAGCGACTGTGTTACTAGTGAGCTATCTATTTCACAAATATTTTATAAAAATCTACGACTACTGGCCAAAGCGAGGAGTACCGTGCGTGGAGGGCGCGCTTCCCTTTTTCGGAAATACTCTATCGATTTTTTTGTTCCGAAAGGATTTCGGTACTTTAAGTGAAGATATTTACAAAAATCATCAAAATCGTAGCATCGTTGGGTTCTATCAAAATCGCAAACCAAATCTTTTGATCAGAGATCCCGAAATTATAAAGACAGTGCTCGTTAGCGCTTTTTCAAATTTTCACGAGAACGTGCTATCGGTAGATCCTGAATTAGATCCACTCCTCGCGCGAAACCCTTTCTTCGTCAGTGGCGAAGAATGGAAGCAACGAAGAAGTTATCTCTCGAATGCTCTGATGTCCAGCAAGAAATTGAAAAATCTTTGCACTATTGTTCAGCAAGTAACCGTAAAATTTGAGAAATATCTTCAAGAAAATATGAAGGAATCGAAGGGTGTCTACGAAGTTGAAACAAAAGACCTGTTCACACGTTTCACCGGAGAAGTCGTGGCCAACGTGGGTTTTGGTATCGAAGGTGAATTTTTCAAAAAGGACAAAAATCCGGATTCTTTCAGGGAGACAGTCCACGGAGCTTTTGACGCAACAATCATCAATAGCTTCGTCTTCATCGTGATTTTTCTCGCTCCGGTACTGAATAAAATACTTCGCATTAGCTTCATTCCAAAGCGGCTCGATCGTTTCTTCAGGCGGGTGACGAGGCAAATAATAGCTGAACGAACGAACAATGTTTCTACGCGGGATGATTTCCTTCAATTAATGTTGAGCATTCATCCAAAAAAAGACGGTGAAATCGACGTGGATGGTATAACGGCGAGTGCTACGTCTTTCTTTATCGATGGTTACGAAACATCGGCCATCACTCTCGTTTTCTTCGCTTATCACATAGCCATCAATCCAGACGTACAAGATAAACTTCGTCGCGAAGTGACCGATGTGCTCGAAAAACACGGTGGTGATATCTCGTATGATTCGCTCAGTGCGATGACCTATATGGATCAGGCGCTCAATGAATCTATGCGAGTGCAACCGGCCTTTGGTGCTCTGATAAAGCGCTGCAACGAGAGTTACAAGTTCGTAGGGAACGATGGTATTGAGTGTCTCGTCGAAGCCGGTACCGATTTGGTTTTACCTGTCGAAGCCTTGCAGAAAGATCCAAAGTATTGGGAAGATCCGGAAACTTACGATCCCGAAAGATTCGATGCTGATCGTAAAAATGATCGTCCTAAAATGGTTTTCCTACCGTTTGGCGAAGGTCCGAGAGTTTGCGTTGGCATGAGATTCGCAACGATGCAAATCAAGGCAGCTATGGCTACGATATTACGATGCTGCAGTATGGAATTATCGTCAAAGACAAAGCTACCACTACAGATTACGCAAGCGCCGCTTAAATCGGTAGAAGGCGGTGTGTGGCTCAAGTTCAAGCCACTTTAGAGACAATATATCGCGTATATATTGCAACGTATTGCAAGGCATCGTTTACCGCGATAGCGTGTACGCTATCTCGGACGTTGCAGCATGTATTTCTCTGATTGTCGTAGCACTGTTCGTCGGAGTCTCCGATTCATTGTTATCAGTCGTTGATAAAGTTGTTATTTTTATAACAAAACCGCAGCATTGTTTTCGGCTTATTGTCAACATATTAACTCTATTACACCGTGTTTATGGTTCGTAATTACAAAGGCGTGTTCGTTTTTTTTAAATTATGTGTCTTCCATATGTATCATATGTTCCAACTTAGTTCGATCGATGTAACGTAGATGGAGATAAAAAAAATTGTTTTATACGATGTAAAATTTGAATTAAAGGTTTCGATAATTAGTACTGTAGTAGCTGCTTAAAGTCGGTGATTTCCGAAAAAAAAACTTCCCTTTTGTAAGGAAGTAAGTTCTTAATCTTAATCGTTACAAGGGTCCGGGTAGGCGTTCCTTCCTAATTTCCTTTCCATTCGTGTATTTTTTTGTACCTTTATTTTTTTTCATTTCTTCCTCATCCGGTATAGATACAACAGTGAAATTAACGCCAGAAGCAGCAGCAAGTAGTTACAACGACGACGACGATGGGACAAGGACGACAAAATACACATGCCGTCCACAGGTGAAGCGATTCGGTCAATCAGATAGCGAATGAACGAGCAAAGGGGTTCGGGTTAATAGTTAAGGGTGCTCGCGCGCGAGCCTTTCCATACAACATTCGCAGTGTGTTCGTGGGCCCATCGAGTTTCTCGCGCTTATATCTCAGACCCCGTCATCTGCTTGAGGCGAGTCCCTCGTGCGCGTCATACACGAGACATGACAAGAGTCCTCTGGCCCGGGCCCATACCGCGACGGCGCAGAGGTTCTCAATCACTGCTGCACTCAAAAGCAAAGTAAAATTTGAATTGCTAATTAATGGTAATGCAATGTAGCGGCGAGCAACGCCGATAGAGGGATAATTTTATGCTAACGCGATGGAAATGTTATACGCACCGACAGATTTTCAAGATCGGTGATCTCTTTCGCGGCTTCGCGTGTATATATATATATATATACACAAACAACTACGTAAGACCGGCATGCACGCCAACATACAACGTGTAAGTTATTCTCGCTCCCAACCACCCGCGAAGGGAGTTAAACTCTTTGTACTTTCCGATTTTTCTCGAAGTCACGGGACCGTCCCCCTGTCAGCCGGAACGAGAGTTGACAAGACGTTGTCAAGTCTTTTTAAATTTTTGAAGCATTTTTTCATTCGGCGCCGAGCATATCGTGTTTGAGAAATTATGGTCGATCAATGCTGCAATGTAAAACGAACCGGTCGATGACTCATAACGGATTTTAAAAAACTAACATCGAAACGATTTTTTCGACTTCAAAATCATTTTTCATAAATTAAGGTGCCACAAAAGCCCTTATATACTGTGTCTCTAATCATAAAAAAAAAGATGTATAAAGTTCGACTTGTTTCGGACTAAACGATCGTTACGGGATTACTTTAAAAAATATTATCCTCGCGATTTCTATTTACCTTGTTATACAATAACAATTTTACAATTATATTTTCATGCTACATGGTAGTGTTTTTTTTTTTTTTTTCGTCTTCTTGTAACCCAATTAACACACAAATATATATAAATTACAGTACAAGAAGAACGTCTACCTATATAATTTGCGAATGTACGAGCCTCGGAAATGAAGTAAAAGTAGGAAAGAAAGCGAGAGCGAGAGCTGATTATCGCAACTTTGCCACGCGAATCCAAGAAAACACCAGAGAGATTGACAGACAACCACTACATAATGATACAATTTAAACAAACTTAGTAATTTTTCATCATCAATGAAGATACCGAATAGCGAGTACCAATTGTCGCTCGACACGGTCTCGAGGCTTTCACATCGTGTTAACGAAGCCGAAAAGAAATGCCAATTAAACCTGCATAACCATTATAGAAACTAATCTCCTGCATAGAAAAAAAAAGCACAAACATGAATTTTCTATAGAGTACCACTGCTGACCACTTCAGTGTCGTTTAGCCCCATCGTTGAGGGGTTGAGGGTCTCCGTTGGATGTTCATTACCATCAATGCTATACGACCAAAACATGCCCCTTCGGTTGTAACGTTCGGGTATATAACGTTAACGCTTTGAACCCGATATATAGTTCGAGAGGGTGAGACATCGCGTGTGCTACTCAGTCCGAGTTCGAGCCCAAGAGCATCTCAGATTCTAATCTGACACTTCCGTCGTCGTCGCCGTCGTCGTCGTAGTCCTGGGCGACAATTACCCCACGTTGGTTTGGCCCTGCAGTATGGGTGTCCTAATGCCGTTCGTTGTGACGCTTCGCTACTTTACATATATATATATATACGTGCACAAGGTGCGTTCGGCAACAAGGCCGGATATGTATGGTGACAGAGCGAGCGAGCAGCCAAGTGGACGCGGACGTTGTGTTAAGGGGATGCAGAGTCGGAAGGGAATAGGAACACGAGGCCCTCTTACACATCAAAACGGCGAGGAGGAAATTGGCTGGACAGGACGAACGGACATCTGGCACTAAACGTTAGATAACCCGAACCGTTCGCACAGGTTCACCAACTCGGTAATTATCTATAGTTGGACGATCGCCCAAGGGTCGTGTGTAACCCTGGCGTGGTCATCGGTGATAACGGCCACGCCGTTCGCATCGCTTTTCCACCCCTATAAACTCTCGCCATACCTCGTCCATGCCGTCTGCGTGTGTGTTGTCTCTTCTAGTACCCGATGGTATTTTTTTGCTAACGACGAAACATATTTTTTTTTTCTTTTACTTTGCGGCGAATTAAAAGCGAAAAACGGTTGTGTTTGGGCAAATTTCCTGTGGGAATGCACGCTTCGCAGGGTAAGTCGTGAGAAGAGATTGAGGGGAGTTGTTGAGTACTTCCTGAAAACGCTGCGTATTTCGCACAGGAATTGGGGTTAAAATCGATTAGGCAGTTGAAAAAATTGAATCAAGAAATCACGAAATTTAAGAAGGCTACTGGAAAAAATACATGAAACTGTAGCGGAGAAACGTTTGTTCACAAGAGCAGAACTTCGTAGCGCGTTGAGAAAGACTCGATTTTAAGTAGTTTTTAGGACGAATGTGAGACACTGTTACTTCCTTGCGAACCGATGCAATTACTTTTACCGAGTAAAATCAATTTTGCAATTCCTGGTTGTCGCACGGGGTATTAATCACCCCCTGCAGCGCTACTTGGTACGCTTCCAGCTTCGTACCGTTAACGTTGCCTGTCGTATTTGTTTTACACCTATGTTTGCGCAAATAGCGCGTTCTGAATCATGCATCGCGGAAAGTAGGGTCAAGCGTTATAGTGAGAAAAGCGATAAGTGTGTTTACACGGAGACATTTTAACGGATGTCGCGAGTGGGCGATGGGCGTGGGTGCTCGTCGCGGGGCTCGAACTATAGATCTTAATTGCCAGATAACCGGAAACTTGTACGTGTGTGACGAACGAGTCCGCGGGTTTCACCGACCCGGCCGGTCTCTAACAAAATCGATCGCTATTGATCACGACGATCGATAGAGCAACGACGCTTCCGTTCGGACATAAAATTTTAGATTCTGCTCTGCTAATACCGGTTACAGTGGCTTTTACTGATGTATCGGAAACTTCACGACTAGAAAACTATTGGGTACACTGAAAAACTAATGTGTGGTATCTTTCGGAAACTTGGCTGCGGTCGATATATTGTTCGTACCAATTTACATGCGCAATTGCGAACAATATGTAATTGACTTCTCGCTTTTTTCGTTCCTTTGGCGTCGATCAATGAACAGAAAAAAAAAACTAAATGAATGTAGAAATGAGACTTCTACTACGAAACGTTCCACTTTATTACAGTGGCGTTCGAGCGTTGCATTTTTCATGAGACAATTTTCTCTGTCGTGCTGTCGACTCATTACACCACACATGTGCGCATATACCGCTGTACCGCGTATCGCTGAATCCACGCAAATTTACCCTACAGACTTGCATACCTGGGTATGTTTTCGTACAGTGCGGTTCATAATCCAACCAATTTCTTCGTCTTTAAGAGTAATACAAAGCCTTTGATGGTCGATGAGTTCACATATAAAATTGTATCATCATCTCGTTATCGACTTTATCGGAAAAAGTATGAGACAAAACGTCATCTAGAATTATTAATTCAAGTTATAAAGTATTTTTAGTTAATTAAATTCAATGAATTGCGTACTATTTCGTTATTTCATGAAAAAAAAAGCTGTAGAATATTTTTCTTTACAAGTTTTTTCTTTCTTTTTCGTATTCATTTAAATGAGTTCCGAAGATTTCTCGATCCGTAACAACCTGTACAGTACACCGGGTTCGTTATAGTTTGTTGTCGGCGAGAATCGAATAAAAGTACACGCGGGAGAAACGCAAAGAAACCTCACGTGCATGGAGAACGTTACGTACCGTATACGAGAACACGTGTAGATTTACGATAATTCGGCGATTAATGTTCGAATCAATTACCGAATTGTATAGCAAAGGATGAGCCCGATGAGTTTGCACTCGTGAGCGGCGATTGAAAGATCCACAGGAGCATCGTGATATCGCCAACACGAATGTAACAGCCCTGAGAGCGTTGAGGGTTACGTGCAACGGCTATAATTAACAGTAATTCCGTTAAGCGTTGTCGTAAATTTTCCCTTTACGAGGCTCGAGTTCGCCATCCATGTGCCTCTCCGTCTGCGCACCGTATCTACTCTCCGAACGAAGCGACACATATTATATGGTCTATCGTGCATCGCGCATCTCGACAACAATTTTTTTTTACTCTGCTTAACGTATTCAATTTTCATTCATGATTAATCGCCCTTTTAATAAGTAAAATAAAAAAAAATGTAAATACACGCGGCGCGACTTTAAACATTTCTCGAAAGTGATAAACAATATGATAGCTTAGAAAATAATGAGAAAAATGGGGAAAAAATCTCGAGGAAATTTATGAATGATCCCAATTTTTCATAAAAAAATATTAATATTTTATCGAGTTGTTAAAAAATACCGTGAAAAAATGCGATTGACTTTAAAAAAAAAAATTGCTTTTTAATAGTCTTCGGATTCAATAATAATGAAATAGTAATAAGATTCAGCGTTGGTATAAAAAAAGCTGTAATAATATTTAACCCGCAATTGCCTCAGTCATACTCTCATCACCCATATTGACCCGCAAAGCGTAGATCACGCGTCATCGATACCGACTATTCTCAATGCTGACCATCAGGACGAAGAACTTTCTCACATAATAATAGAGAACATAGAACAGTAGAACTAAGATTAGGCCGAGCGTGTTGTCGTGTCTCTGACAACCGGTGCTCATCTTCCCTTAGTCAGCATGAATTTCTCAGCTACGCGGAGGGTAAGCTTTCTCACGCGTTGCCTTTTAAAGGAAAAAAAAAATTCGTGGGCGGCGAGATGAACGACAGCTTTGTTTCTACCCCATGCCGTACGCTCTCTATATATGTATATCTGATCAAGAATCCTACTTCGTCGACGGGTTGAGTTCTGTCTGCTATCGAGATCGCTTAATCCTCACCACTTCGCTTCATTATTGACCCGTAATTTTTTAATTACGTAATTACGTGAAAAGAAAGATATCGCGCGTCACGACCGTGCGGTGAGTTTTAATCTCTCATCGGGTAGCGAAAAATCAACTTTTCATTTAATTGAAAGCTGTGGCCGTTCCCTATCTGTGAAAAAGTATCATCGGACCCGTGGTAATCCATCTGGATTATCAAAAAAGTATCATTCTTAAATTTCTTCACTTCGTTTCGAAATTTTTTCGCACCGGAGACGAAAACGACAATAGTTTTCTTGCGATTATTCCCTTCAAAACAGTTATTGATTAATTTATAAGATAAATAAACAACAATAGGATTACAAAATACCGAGAGGTGAATCTCCGATTTACCGTAACGAATTTATGAGTCTAAAAGTGTCGGGGTCAACGCACGACAGTCCCGTCATTCTCGTCACGACATTGAAACGAATTCATTAGAGTCAACGAAAATGTAAGAAACGGTAACTCATCCCCAGCGCTGCATCTATGCATATAAGCAATGCAAGAAACTCGGGAGGATGCAGTCTTATAATTATATTGTCATTAGCGTTACAGTGTGCGTTCATTTGGCGCTACTCGACGGTCGTCAACACAATAACTTAGCAAAAATTCGCTATGCGTAAGAAACGCGACGTTAAAACGCCTCAAGTTCATTCTCCCGTTCTTCCCATCATCAACCACGTTCTCTGGGACTCTTTCATCTGGTCTCACAGATCTTGTCTTACAACATTATTAGAAATTCGTGGCAAGCCAAACGATAAAAAATGCTAAGTTCGCGCTTCACGCGGAATATTCGAAGGATTGATTGACGAAGAAAAAAAAATACATACGAGAATATTTTATATATATATTATAAGGATCCGTGAGTTCATGGCTGCAGCAAAAAAAATCCTTGAAGTCGATCAGATAATGTTGTTGCTTTATTCTATTATTATTATTATGATTTTTTTCGACGAATAAGAAAAATAAAGAAAAAGCGGAAAAAGCCCAAAGGCTGAACACGTATTGAAGAACGATCGAACTCTCCGCGTGCCGCCGCTGGTATAACATATCGGTACACGCGCCTCAAAATTGAGCTCGTCGGCTACTTTGCTTTACCCCTACGTGATTGCTACAACCCGCTATCTTTCATGCGCAATTTAATATTAATTCAACGCGAGAGAGATGAGGCCTCCCGAGATTCTTCTCGCTGCTTCGGAAAAGAAACTACGAGTTTACTCGCTTTATCTTTCTTTTTCTCTCTACATACTTGGGGCTGTATTTTGGTATACAGCCGATGCGAATGGAAGAGACTCACACGGTGGTGTCGACGAGAGACTCTCAACTAACTGGCGAAGCAAGAAGCCGTTGCTGAGAGCCATGAAATTATGCAAATGCCTGGGAGCAAGGTGTTTGGATAATTGCGCGCACGGTCAACACGAGGGCCTTACTTAAAATCACATCAGGAATGCCCTGGGCCTCCTCTCGGGGTTCTCTCACTCTTTTTCATCACTGTGTCCGTATGTATACGCAAGAGGGCGGAATATATGGATCAACGACTCTAAAAAAGGCTCATCTTCACTCAACTTCGAGGGAGATATAAGTTTGCCGAGTCTACTGATGCACACGATACGAGAATACGTTATCATAGATGCTTATTTAACTTTTTAGAGACATTTTTTTTCTTTTAACTTCCGATATGCCGATTTTACACCTTTATGGTTGAAATTTGAATGTTTACTACACGAAGATAATTTTTTTATTATTTCTTTACACATCGATTCGATAAATTACTCAATTATTTATTTTTATGCAGATCTTCGTTATTTTGGACCTAATGATACATTTTTTTTTTAAATGCGCGATACACCATCGTGGAACTTTGAATACACGAAATCGTTTGAAGAAATTACCTTACAAAGCCTCGAGACAGAGTATATTCAGCCGATTGTTTAATACAAAATTATCTTCGTGTATGTAGAATGATTACAGGGTCATTACCTTTGTCTTGCTGCCGCCAATGCTGCCGGGTCTGATGCTACCGGTCTCGTAGAATCTTGTAAGTATCTTCGATACGCAACCGTGAGAGACAAGCAATTGTCGTGAAATATCGCATGGCCTAACGCCGACAAGGGCGAGTTGTACGATACGTTGTCGCACGCAATCTGGTAAGGGTCTTCCATTTACGAAGACACCACCCAGTTGATTGACACCGGCTTGTCCTGAAATCATTTCAACATAAAATTGCTACATTATTTTTGGCAATGTAAGACTCTGTACACGTAGAATATAATTCTACGTGTTCTGTTTTTTTTTTGTTTTTTTTTTCTTAGTCCAATCTCTTTCCTTAAGTACTCTCGTATCCTTCCAGGAAGCGTGAAAAGGATGAGTCGGGTGGGAAAAATGACGAGAAAAAAAAAACGAGATATGAAAAATAAAAAACGAAGGATATGTAAAAAAATAACTGATTTGGCAAAACGTTGGGTCAACGATGTATACGTAACTAAGGGATGGGCAGGTGTTTCTACGCAGCGGTTTCGACTCTAATGACACAAGTTTCGGTGGCTCAGGTCCTGAGTCCTCTTTCTCTTGTTGCGCGCACCTTTCTCTATATAAACACTATACCAAGCAGAAATGAGATCTCCCGCTCGGTTGCTCGCGTGTCTCTTGTGGAAGAGATGATATGTAATTATATTTTTCGGAACGGGAGCAACGGCAAGAACGAAAAACAAAATATAAACCGGGATAGATGTGTAGAACGAGAGGAAGAAATGACGCGTTCGCGAGACCCTAGACGAAAATTGCTTCCTGCGAACTACAGAGGCACCTAAATATCGCTATGGCGTATAGGTGTATTAGTCACTCTGTTATTCGATCTTTACGAGCGAAACTTTTCGGAAGCGCACGTATGGGGAGTGAGGGACGAAATAAGGATGCAACTGCAACCGTGAGACAGAAAACACATCGTTCGATTCTGTTCACCTGCCGCAGCCTATTATAGAGAGGGCCATCGATGTCAAACTCGAGCAATATAACTGAAGACAATTAGCATCGAATTCCCATCGCTGCGGCTCACGGATTAGGAATTATCTTTCGCGTGCGTGATCGATAGTAGAACGGGAGTAAAGTCTTTAAACTTTAACCCTTGGAGCCCAAAAGCATTCGGAAGACTATGATTTTTTTTAACATTTATTTTAATTTTCTAAATTGGCTTCTAAAACCTGCAATTCTTTAACTGTTTGCTACAAAGTCGTGGCATGCGTGATTTTTTAAAATGTTGCTTATATCTTGCCGTATACTGAAAAAAAAAAAAAAATCGGTTGAACCGACTAAATCGGTGCTTGCGGGTGGCGAAACAAATAATCGGTTGCTTAAAAGAAATAATTGCCATAGTAACGAAAGAAGTAGTTAATTTAACTACCACTCAGCACGATAAGTGTTTCTGTCAGTGAATGAAATATTTGTTTCGCCGCAAAAGCGCCGATTTTGTCGATTCAATCGATTTTTTTTCTTAAAATGTGGTATTAAGGGTATAAAAATAATCGTTATGACTTGAAGTTCTTTCCATGCTGACATATAGCTCCGTAAAAGGTGATCATTTTTTCTTTTTTACACCGGCGTTATAAAATTGCTATCACGGGTCAAATCAAGAAATAAAAATTGTTTACTACATTTTAACGTGCAGTTTCGCGAAATTCTGTTTATCGTTGTGAAAGTCATCGAAATTTTGCGACACTTGGAGCACAAAAAATTATTTTTAGTATCGAAGCGATGCTGATCGCGAAGCAAAATTGTTGAAACTCGTCAATGCGCGGAACCGTTGAGAAGTGGCTGAGCTCGAGTTGTAAATCATAGTCTGAAACCATTAAGAGACGCCCGAAGCGTATACGCAGTCTGTGGACGTTTGTATCATCTCTCGGTCTCGACTGGGAACCGCGTGAAAGAAGAAGAAAGATTCGATCTCCGTGCTCACCGACCAATTTATGGTAATCTCGTATCTAAATGCATCGTAAAACTCTAAGGTGTAGACTACTGCCTGGGAGAACGATGAATGATCTTTAATTTTTTTCGTCTTCTCCGTCGTTCTTGTCTACTAATAATACTATAATAGCTCGTGGTAAAGGCGTAACATTTGAATTCAGCTATTTAGCGCCATGGTGTCTATCCGAAAAAATTCTTTCTTTTACGATCTACTGCGATGACATCTTATCGAGATTCTTTATTAATTTATTGATGTTTCGTGGCGGATATCGTTCTGAGAACGAACGACGTCCTGTTTAATTTTTTTTCTCTTTTTCGTGTAACGAGCTACGATAGAGTATATTGCTAAGTGTTAAAAAGCTATGTCTGTCGTTATGTTATAATGATTATCGAAACATCGAGGTTTAGCTCATCATCTCACTCGAATTAATTCGCGATGGATTTATAAGTTAACTTTCGACAATCACACGTTCCCGAATGAGTAAAAACTCATTCTAGCTTTACAGGTTTTTATACGAATCCGACTAAGGTATATACGATTCTACCGCTGAAAACGTTCGGCACCGGTAGCCGAGGCGTTTTGTTAATAGCATAATTATCATAGATCCCGCCATCTGTCGACTATATACATTACCGTTGGAATATTCGGGGTTAATTAACTTTGTATTCGGAGATGATGAGAAGCAAATTTCAATCCCTTGATTATCGTATTGCTTTCACTGTAACGAAGTGTCGCAATAGGGAATCTCGCAATCGATCTTGTAGATCGTATTCTTGTATCCAGGAAAAAGCGTACACCTTATTGGTTCTTTAAAGAAATAAGTATACAGCGAAAAATTTGTGTGAATTTTCCACTATATTTTTAGCTGAATGTATTTTTTTTTAATTAAGCATTCGACAGGATAACTTTTGTATTGCTTGACTATTTTTTTTAATAATAAAATGTGATTATCAAACTACTAAGCAGGTGATTTGAAACGATTATTTTAAGAATCGATAAGTATCGAATCGTTCACAACCAATCAGAATGCCGGAAAAGAGTGGCTTCGTTAACGCGAAGTTTAAAAGAGAAAAAAAAAGAAAACGTCAAGATCGGGTGTACACACCTGACTCCGTGAGATCTCTTGCCGAGACGGAAATTTATTTGCGAGTTTCGAGAGCTCGAAGACAATTATCGGCGCGGGCTTTCTTTAACGAGTTTTTCTACCGTTCATCGTTCGTGGAACGAGGCCGAATATTTTCGCGGCGATGTTATATACCCCTATATATACCCCGTCGCGGTTCGAAGACACGGCGGGAAGAGTCGCGCGATTACCGCGCGAGGACACGATAAATGACGCCGTGAAACGAGAGCAATCAGGGGCGGTGCCTGTCCATGATCTTCGAAGACGCAGACCACGAGTAGCACTATATATAGTATAGCACCACGCGGAGAAGTATAACGATCAAACGAGCGATGCCACGACTCAATCCTGCGAATCGGTTGTTGCGGCGTGGCGACGACAGCCGCGATCACTGCCAGAACCGCGTGCGCGTCGGGAAAGAGAGAGGAACGTTTAAGAAAAATAAATTAAATAAAGAAAATAAATAAAAAAAAGAGAGATATAAAATCGGCGGCGGCTCCTATAAATCGAGAGCCACGCGCCTTCACGTTCGTGAAAAGGAGCGACGAAGATACAAATCAGGGAAAGAAGAAGAGATGAAGAAAGAAGCGCGGAGAAGGACGAAGAAGTGGATGCGATCGAGAAAACAGAAAGGAGGCAGAGAGAGACTTGTACTGCTATACATCGCCGATCGCTAATTATTATCCGCAGCACCGGCTAATTACGTCATTAACTCAATTACTCGTCTCGCGGCTCGCAGGGAACCTTCGCCTTTCGCCTGTCCGAAATATAATGATCGACTGACGAGACAACGACGAGATGAAAGACGAACGGGAGAAGAAACGTTTTCACGGATCTTTCATACCATATCCCCCTTATATTCTTTAGAGATTAATATCAAAAATAT
The DNA here is from genome assembly GCA_934046635.1 of Buathra laborator. Lineage (NCBI taxonomy): Eukaryota > Metazoa > Arthropoda > Insecta > Hymenoptera > Ichneumonidae > Buathra > Buathra laborator. Next base: position 20,726,650 of record OW203892.1, read on the forward strand.
ATATTCCCTTTGTTTCACAGAGTTGGACAATTTTTTTCATATATTAATCGTCATATAATTAAATTAAAGTTATTCATAAATAATTTACTCATCAATTTTGAAAATATAATATTTTCTATGATAATCAAGTTTCAGGTGCAGTAATTAGATTATTCAGATAGATCGATTGAAACATAAAAATTCCTGCAAACTATTTGTGATAAAAAAATGAAGTTCGATATTCATTTGTTATTTCGATTGAATAATCAATATTCTTCCGTAAAGCCAGAGAATATGTAAATTCGATTCTTATGGCGAAAGATTTCGTGTCAAAAGACAGGCGATAACGAGTCGTGAAGCTAAAGCGAAAAAAAACAAAAAATATTTTTGCTTCTGTGCATCGAAAGTGTTGAGTCTTATCCACATTCAAATTTGCACTGACAAATTAGAGTGTACATGAATAACCTTTCATCACTTGAGCCGAAGATTTCATGTTAAGTAGACATGTCGAAGCATTTGTCCCAAAAAGTAGTTCAAACATTAATTTTTTTTAAACGAATTTCCCATTCGCATGCAAATTACAATTCGCAGAAACACGCATGTTTGGTAGCACGTGCCACGTTCCAATCTCGACAAAGCTGATGTGCCCGCTGGTATTTCTCACGTAACGATCTTTTAGTTTCAATTCTTTTCTTCATGCTGTTAAGAAAAAAAAAAAAAAAAAACGACTCAAAAATGAAGTCCTCCTTGCAGTCCTCGCACTCCCATCGCCCGTTAGCCGCGTGAAGACCGCGCCCTTTCCCCGTCGTCCTAATAACTCCCAAAATTTCGTATATGGCGCACAACCCTCGTCAACATCGCGCTTCGTCGTTGTCGTTCTTCACCGCCCCTGGGGAATCCGGCTGTGCGAAATTACGCACCTATCTGCGAAAACGCGTGCTTGGGATGAATTCGCAGCAATATAAGAATCCGCACCGATATACACTTGGGCTGTTGTACATGTGCGTATATAGGCGGTTAAAAGAGTTCACCGTACCAGCGGGACTAAATTATTATTACGGCAAAAACGGAAGCGGGAGCAGGTAGTAGGACTCTTCCAGCCCTTCTTTCAAAAGCCTCCGCCCTTTCCCCTTATTCGGTACTCATACTATACCGCATCTGGATAAAAATCTGCCTCTGGATGTACCGGCATAATGGGATTCTCGCGAGCTACGGAAGCGCCCTGAACAGTTGTGATCGTGAATTGCTTTTCGCAATTCCAGATGCACGAGTGAGCGCTCGAGACCTAAAATTTTATAATTCTCTCTCTCTCCATAGCACGTGCGACTTTCGTCGTGAGTTATAAAATTCGCTGTAATATTCTTGTCAGATTGGTGCGAAAAGATAAATTTTTGGACTCTTCCGGGTTCGCTTGATGTTTGGGGGACTCGTATACTGATGTCATTCTGATGTACCCGTGTATATTAGTTACAGGTGAGAAACACACATGTATAGTCGCTTTGCGACCTGAATGCATCGCTGTAGCTACAACGCCCGCCTGCGTCGGATTCACGAGGACATTAAACTATAAACGCCGTGTGCGTTATGAGGGACGATCATCGAACCTGGCGAACCGCACGCAGGTTTCACTGTACAAAAGGGTACTTTGGCTATAGCAAAACATGTATACATAGCCGTGGATAATCATGCTTAGCTTTAGAATTAGCGAACTCTAATATCGCTTGGCTGAGGCAAACCAACACTGATTGCTATCGCACTTGTTCATTTAGGAGCTCAGCCTGGTGCGTGTACGCCACCCACCTGCCCGCCGACTTTATGCAACACACGCCCTTCACGAGATTCTGAATTCGTACCTTTAATGTACATTTTGGATTATCCAACAGTTGGATTTTTCTTGTTTTATGGTTCAAATTCTATATGCTTTTAGAAATTTATTTATCTTTGGTCTGATATGGAGACATAATGATCTTTGGAGCAAATCGATCAAACGAGACCTCCATTAATAAATTTATAAAAAATTGATAAAGCGACTTTTTAATTTTTTAATTAATGAATTACTTTTTTAATTACGTTAAGATGTGATTCAAAAAGGTTCTTTTTTTTATATGGAGATGAAGTTAAACTCGAAGCGATTTTTAGCGGGAAGTCAAAAGAGGTTCCAGTCGCCAGGTGGAAGAAAGGAGGTGAATCAATTGCCGGTGTAAATTGGGGAGGCATCGAAAACGTACGAAGTCAAAAGCGGGATGGAAGGCTTGTAATTAAAATCGTTTAATATAATAACGCAGAGATCGAGTCACTTCTCTCTCCCCAAAGTATATCGACCGTAAAGAATTTCTTCTCTAATTGCGTCGGCTGCAGTGATGCCTCCCGTTTCGCGAGTGTCATGAATTCGTATATGAGAGAGAGACTTGACCCAAAGGACGCCTGGGTAGTTGATGAAGAATCAAAAACACTGTACATATATATATATATATACATATGGGAATTTAATTTTTACCGATCACAGCGATCACGAAATCGGTTCACCGTTGTATCCGTCGGCGGTAGTCTGTGATCTCGCCGCTTGCGGTTCAACACCTCATGCCTTTTTTTCCCTTTCGATAATGGATAAAACTATTTGCATTCATTGCACGATTTAGCGCTGCACTTGTGGGTCGGATCACGATTAGAAGTCATTGTACGCGGATTGGCGATTTGGTTTTGTAATACAAAAACAGGCAAAACAATTTCACATCAACATTTTAGTATATGGATAAAATTAATTCCGTCCTTATTTTTTAATCATTAGCTATTAGATGTTTTTATAAATGAATATTCGATTTGAAAAATAATGATGATTATGAAAATTTTACGAAAAATCGGGATGTTTTTGCGAGAACGATTTTTATCTGTTGATTTATCTGCTGGAAAAGAAAAAAAAATCGACTCACCTGTATGCGGCATCTTTGGGGTGGAGCTTCCGTAAATCCCTGAAACAAAAAGCAATCGAGATGGTTCCTTGAGTACAAGTACACATGATACACGTCAGAGAGTAGCCGTAGTGGACTCGGGGAGGTTTTTGCGCGAGGTCGGCACCGCCGATTACCTCGTAACCAGAAGCGGAGCAGAGGGTACTACTGTAATAAGTATACACCGCGTTCCCCTCCCGACACACGGCGCATGCATGTAAGCGTTGTACAGAGGCGAGAGCGAGCGGCGTTGAGGCTTCTCGTGTAATGAATTTAAATGTATTCAAAGGGCGCGCTTGACGCTTGACATGGCAACCCTTAAATATGCAACCGAACCGATAAGCGCGAAAGCGCGGCGAGGCATTATTACGACAGAGACGAGAGTAAAGTCATGGGGGACCCCCTCCGAGACCGTGACTCTCATTCCTTCCTCAATGCTTTCTCACTGTCGGTCTGTCGGGTGTGTAGTCGGAGACGCCCGTAAAAACTTCAAATGCCCGTTTGTTTTATCGTGTATGTATGCGGTGTATAGCATAAATAGTTTCTTCCGCGTAAGAAAATAATGTTACGTGGTTTCGTAATGATTCGTAAGCTATTCGATTTTTCAAATGACTGCTCATTGCAATTTTTGTATAAAGTTTAAATACTTGAAAATAATTTACATATATCACATGATTCATTTTAACAATGTTTTTTAATTGGTTTCGTACATTAATTAACGTGACCATTTTTTTTTAAAGGTCAAATTGGGTAATGAAGAAAAATCGTGTTGAATGAGTCGAACTGGCGAAAATATTTGATAGCCACAGCAGTATATACCTTGATCTGATTTTGATAAACGTGTTATACGATTATAGGTAAGGTTAATATTACATCGTCGAGGTAAATTCCTTTCATGGGTGAATTCTTAAACGAGGCGAAGCGTAATCGCTTAACCCTTGAGCAGCCTTTGGTTTATCGACCTAAATCAAAAGGCCTACACCTATTATGAAAATCAGCTAGAAATATATATGAGAGTCGCGTGCACGTCACGGCGCAGACCGAAATTGGCCTCCGCTTTTTCGCGCTCCGATAGAGCGAACCCTTCTCTCCTCATATTTCCATATACTTTTTTCGTCGTTCATATTGGTCGAAGAACGGCAAGAGAAGTATGTATACCGAAAGCGTACGCTCTTGCATATTTATTATTTGCACAATCGATCGTTCCATTTCACGCTAGCATGTCGATATACAACCTTTAGGTAAGTAATAAAAATAAATCCCCCTTCCCCCGCCCCCTCGAAGAAACAGCCATAACGAGATGCTACGTATTCGAGAAGGTTGAAAAATTTGATCCATCGCTTAATCGCTTATTTATCGCTTCGATTAAAATTCCTGTTTGACTACAATCTCGTCGAATCAACGCTACGATGGCCGCTGTTTGTCCATCAATAATACGAAATTTCTTTTTTTGCTTTAAGGCCTTCGCTAGTCTATTCACAGTTATGTTAATTGCGTCAGTACCGAAACCCCCAAAATTAAATCTGAGTCACCCTTAACCCTTGAATTATAAATTTACATACACGCAGCTTTTTTTTTTCAACCGATTAATATCTTCGAAAAAATCTAAAAAAAAACTGTCAATGCGTTGTCGCCAAACAGGCTAATAAAAAGATTGACGATTTTATTGAACCGCTCTTAAATGAAACTATTACAATTCGGTATAATCGACACCGAATGCGTTATCATTGGAAATAAAAATTGCGATTGTACCATTAAAAAAATGTTCTTTGGTCTTTCGTAACTGTATTTGTATTTTTACAAAAAAAAAAAAATGTTCTTTCTCAATAAAAAAATCAAGATCGCTGTATATAATGTTCAAAGCCTTCAGAACTCCACCGTATGTATCTAAATATCGGGTACCTCTACGTGTCTACTCTCCGCGACGCGGTCCTATCGCGAATCGCGGTTAGGCTCGAGGAAGTTTCGCGACAAAATAGAGTACAGAGGAAAAATCCCGTCACGATGTTTTAGTCGCGGGCTCGTGGGTGGGTTTGTGTTGGTCGGTGGAGCGTCGCGGTCTTTCGAGTGGCGGAAAACTACGTGGAATGCGTGCACGCGCGCGGCCCGTACAGACCGCGACCGGGGCCAGCGGGTGGCGTGTACTTTGCGATGCAAATTAATGCACGATTACAGGAGCGAGCCGAAGCAACCCTCCACGCGCGCGTTCGCGCGCGCCCTCGGCACCCGTTTGGCGTCGGCCTCCGCCTCTTCGTTCTTTTTTTTTTCTCTCCTCTTTCCATCTTCTTCCACCTTGGCCCGACCCGTTCCTCCTACGTACATGCCGCATTATACTTATCCGCGATTCCGTGGCAACACGATATACAACACAGGTACAAGCGCGCACTGCGTACCATTACAAGTAACTCGCCACGGCCCTGACTTCCTCAAAGTTCTCTCGTATCTTTCTCTTTCTCTCTTCCGCATAGGAAAAAAAAAGAAAGAAAAAAAGGTGAAATATCCTCGGAACGTTCCGTCGCGGTCGCGCGCGCACCCCTACAGCTCTCGCACGAAGCGCTCGATCTGATTTAATTATTACACGTTACGCGATCTACGCGCCCCCGAATTATTATTCAACGGTCTCGCCGCGGCATTATACGAGCTTTATTCCCTACCAGTTTCGTAGCAATTTTTCATCCTCTCTGAACACGCTGTGCGGCCGCGTATAGGGTAGATTATTACAACTACTTATCGTCTAGTTTTCAACCGCTGAGAAGTCCTCGCCGACCGAGTCGAAGAAATATCGACGAGAATATATCACACGACGTAACAGGACATTAAGACGAAGATAAGGTAATTTTTAGCTTCACTATTGAGCTTAATTAATCATCAAATAAATTTCAATGATTTACTTTACGATCTCTCACAACGAATTACGAAAAGGAGGAAATGTTCTTTTTTTTTTTTTTAACTTTTTCTTACTACACGGTTTAGTCTTTCGTAAAATGCCGAATGCCTTGCGAGGCTGCGAAATGTTTCTTCGTGCCACGAAGGTGTCAGGCAACAACTTGAAGAGTCACAAGTCTCGTTAACGATCGCGCGAATGCGGGAAACAAGGAGATACAGTAACCCGAGCGAAGTTTCATCGTTCACGTAGTGAGTCCTTTCGAGACTGGAGGAGTTCGCGCTTCCTACTGCGGACTCGTCTTGAAGTTTTTGCGAGAGAAATAGTTTTTCCAAGAGATATCAGGAAAGACAGACAGCAAAATATCCTGATGGTAGATTCTGTATTACAGACGCAAACGCACACTTACAGACACATATATATATATATATATAAAGAGTTAAGAGTTCCTATGGTTGGATTCGAACGTCGCGGATCGCGGGCCAACCGGCAACGAGATAGCGAGCGCGGCTCACAATGAAATATCCCAGTAATGAGGATTGAGCGATTATTATAAATCAAACGGGGCGGCCGTGGCGAGAGAGCGCCCGTGGACAGCGCATTTCTCGCGTTCCACGTGTTTTGCCGGTGTTACTCTCGCGAACACGTGTCCCCTCGTGTTCCACGCAGTTGGCGAATTACATCGCTCCCCGCGCTGAACCACAAACTCGGCGAGACAGCGCTGCAGTACACATGCGATTTCTGTGTCTTTCTCGCCGGAAAGGACTGTATACCGAGTACGAGGTGCAGACGCTGGTTGTCGTGTACTACGAAACTGTTGGGATTCTTTCCCATACTACTCGATAATTAAATTGTGATTGAAAGAGCCGACAGTGGGCATACAGCTTCGAATTTTTCATATTTATTTTTAACATCATATCGGTAATATACTTGTTATCGTTATCAAACGAATTTCCGATGTTGAGAACTCGCGTGAGAATTGGATCGAAGGTAAATTGCTCGGGGAGGTGTATTTACTTCGGTGACTTCGATGCCTGAACGCGAATGAGTAATATTACACATTGAGGTAACGTGGGCGGTAATGTCAAAGGTTATTTTAACGATCCGACGACATCGTTCGATGAACGAAAAAAATTAAAAGCATCAATTGTTTCTATTATTTAATTCAAAGTTATAAATTGCCATAAAGTCCATCTAAAACGGCGAATGAGATAATTTCCATGAAAACATTTTTCGATTCAGTTCATTGTAAATTTCACTTGACGCAGTGAACATGTAAAAATTCTCCAAAATGGAATTCATAACACGCAAACTGAGACTTTTTTCTGTACCGTAACTTCTCTTATGCAGGAAAATCTTTTGTTTTGCATAATCACTGAGCTCCTTGAAAAGTTCGAGCTTAAGGGTAATTATACATTTCAACTATGTAGGACGGTGTTGCTTTTTTTTGCCGCTTTCTTTAGAGAAGTACTTCGTTACAGCGGTAGGTGCTTCGCGAAATGTATATTCTCGTCCAACGCGCACCGTTCACAGGGGAGGGTAGTTTGCGAAACCGCAGCGATAAATCGGCGTTAAGGTCACGCTTTTACGTGTGTGCGCCCTAAGCGAAATCTAGTTTTTTGTTTATTCATTAGCCGCGGTGAGGGCGAGGAGGGGCCGCGGCGCTTTAAGTGGTACGTTAAGGCCACACGGTACATGTACAACAGTTCGTACACACATAGAGAAGACAGAGAGGGAGAGAGCGAGAGAAAGACAGAAAGAGAGCCGGAGAGGACGTATAGAGCGCGAAAGGGGGTGGCCGTATCTCCGATACGCCACCAGCCATAAAAATCTGAATATATTAAGTCTACGCTCGCACGACATCTCGCGCGGATCGCGAACACATTACGCCGATAATCTGAGGCACCCGCTTTGCCTTTTGCCTTCGCCGGTTTAATATTATTTTTTCAGTCCGCCTTCTTCGGACTCTCTTGCAAACCGCGGAAGCTTCGTTCTTCTCGCTTCACTCATTAAAAAAAACGATATATATATAAAAATAAAAGAAAATGAGACGATCCACTTCATTTTTCACGCTTCTCGTTATCCTCTTACGGACTACGGGACTCTTGACAACTTCATAATCTTTAACGGTTATAAAAATTACGGGGGTTTTTTTTTTCTTTTCAAATTTACAAATGAAGCGTCGATACGAGAGCGCGCGAGTTTGTTTCTCTCAGTTTTTAATTGAATTCGGTTCACATGCGAATATATGATTTTCGTCACTGATGCCTTATTTTCATTTTTTGCCTCTTCGAGGGATACGGTTGTAACTATATGGACGTTCATATATCATGCAAAATTCGTACTCGTGTCGAACAAATTCGTTAGGACAGCGACGAAGTGGCTGGCGAACGGACTCTTTTTGGATCGGTGTAATGTTTTTCTCGCGCGAGAGAGTCCACTTGAGCTTTTTGTCTCGCTGTCGTACGAGCGGTTAAGCATTCAGGTGGGGTAATTAGAATAATTCGGGCCGGGTATTTCGCTTCGAGGTTCACGCCAACCGCAACCACCATCACCACCTTCTCTATACACCGAGAGAGCTCAGCGCGCGGGCATTTGCATTTTAAATGAAGCGATGGCGTGCCGGGTCTCCTCGCCCGCGCGGAACTTTGTGTTTTATAAAAAAAAAAAAAACCCCAACTTTAATATTTATTTTATATATAGTATACGGTATTAATATATACACAGAGAAAAATCAAACTTGTGTACAAATGGCACACCGATGAACGTAACGCGTAAACACGTATATTCGTGCAACCTTCGATTCGCATCATATGAAGAATTTCGCGCGCGCGATTTTTTTTATTTTTATTTTTTAACGTTGAACTTCTCTCACACGCTCAGGGTCTGGAATGGAATTGCGAACGATTCGTACCGGCTTCGTCTATAATACGCGAGGTGGTCATTAACGGGTAATTAATCTCCGGTATAATTATTCCGTCAAACCGTACATGGCGACATCGTACGATATCTCGTGACGATCGCATCCGACTACTGCTACTGGGCGTATAAGAAAAAAATCATCGTGAGACTTCCCTTCGAGAAGGGACGGGAAGTATCGGCGGGAAAGATCGATAAGGTGTGACTCGATTTTTCACAAAAATATTTTTTCCATTTTTTTCCGCGAAAAATATCATTGCAGGGCATCGATCTTTTTTAAATCGCAGTTTCAATAAAATATCGATGGTTTATCGATATAGAAAAACACCTGAAATATTCGTATTAACAAAGCACCTTTGCGGGAAATATTCCTAATTAAATATATGAAATAATTAGATGCAATTTTATATTTTACCGATGTTTTATGCAGTCATTAAATTGTTAGCTTAAAAAAGCATCACTTAACACAATACTATTTTTATCAATGGTTGATTACGAAAAGATCGGCAAGCGTGTCCCCAGGAATTTTCCTCACCGCAAATTAAACGTTTACACATCTATACCTTATTTATTTTATTATTACCATTAACTTGTTCAAACGTACCTGTTGATTTCGTTTTACGAGCGCTTTATTGGCCTGACGGTTTCTTGACCCTTTGACTCGTAGTCGATTATTCAGTCGTTCCGACTGACGAGGCAGCGACTGACCAGCCAAATATCTTCCTCCACGAATTTCAAATTTCTCGAATAACTAACGGTCCGCGAAATATATGTGTCTTATCTTATTTTTTTCTTCTTCTTCTTTTTCCGCTAAACCCGCACCGCTTCCGTCAACTCGCGCATGAATACATATGTCCGTAAATGTTAACACTTTGACCACTCGAAGAGTTCAAATTTTCAACTAACAACAATACACTGTGCAGACCTGATGACATAATTCGTCTTTCGCGATAGTCATCGATCGATCCTTCGGGCACTTGTCACTTCGATGTATAGTCCAATTTATTCGATCGATCGTATTCTTCTCAAAAAGAGAAAAAAAAAAATTCTCCCTTATGTTCGACAACGTCAACAAAACATCAGAAATAAACAGAAACTTCAAACAAAATCACTGAAGCATCTGACGTCTATCCTTCGAACGACTGCACCCCTCGAGCACCGTCACCGATAGATCGACTCGTGTGCTCTTCTCGTTGATCCCGAGAGAGATGAGAGGAATTGAAGAGGAGCACCGTATCCGGCGAACGTTGCGGAGCGAATCCGTCGAGAAGCCGAAGAGTGGCTGGTCTCTCTCCGCGTGAGTGGATAACCCAAGAGAGACCCACGAGGCCTCTGGCTTGAAATCCAGTGGCTGGCGGTAGCCGGCCCGTGAGTTCAGGTATAACCGAAGTGAACACACGGAGTGGCGAACACACCGGAGTAAAGGAGAAACACCGGTGAGCACGAGAGAACCCGATGGCAAGACGGTGTGGGAGCAAGTGAGCGTATGGCGAAGCAAGCACCAAAGTGAGAAGAACGGCTAAAGGACGACGAGGATCTCGCGTGTCCGACTCTCCGCAAGGGAGAGTTTCAGCGATGGAACGGAGAAAGACAGAATTGAAGGATAACCGATTAAACTTGGTTTGAGAGCGAGGAGCGAAGACGATGATAATCGTTCGCCGAGCGCGAAGATGCTGCGCGACGACAAGATTGGTACAGCCGAGAAGAATCAAAACCGAAGATGACGAAGAAGTAGAAGTGAACGATGAAGCGTACCAAACGAAACGGGGTGCGCTTTTCTTCCGTCGACGAAGATTATAATGACGCGGAGGACAATGATGATGATGATGATGAAGCGATGTCGTCCAGTCGAGAAACGCGGCGTGTCTGAGTGGCTCGACGACTTTGCACCGGGGGTTACGGACTTTCCGCTTTCGATTTAGCGGTTCACGCGTTTTCCCCACCCTTATCGCGTTACTTATTCGTTCTTTTTTTCTTTATCGCGCGTATGTGTGACGCGACGAGATCGCGAGAAGGATATATGACGTTTCAAGAGCGTGGAGCACAAGAGAAGAGATGACGTTCGCGATGCTGAACTGTTGACGTTCTCGCTTCTCGTGTCTGTGTGTCCCGGTGAACGGTTGGCGTGTCCGTCGCGTGCTCCAAAAGCCACGGCCCGTGGCCCCCGCGTGGCAACGAGTTTGCCCACCGTGCACGTTGGAGTAGGGTGCAGAATTAACTCACGCTTCTCGCCTTCTCGCTCGCTCCACGGGATATCACGCTCTCAAACGGAGTCAGTTAGTTCGTTCTCCACCACCAGATCCACCCAAACGGGACAAGGGTGGGAGGTTGAAAGGACGATGGGAAAAGCAGGGGTGGCCCGCCTCTTCGACAAGCACGCCTACCCTCCGAGCCGAACGGAGGCGCGGGAGATGCGAGGCAAGTGCCGAGTGGTTATGAGTTCACAAGCTTTTTCTGGGATGTACACTATTTCTATGGCTCTTAATGCATTAATGGATCGGTAATTTTTAGCGTAAAGTCAATTGGTACCGATAATTACGAAAAAACCGAACGATGAAATTTTGCTATACGATCGCATATCACTGTGAGCAAAGATGAGACATATTCCAATATTCAAAAATTCACGAAATTTGACAAAGTTAATGTGAGAAATATTGCCATAGATTTTTTGTAAAAACAATACAGCTTGGCGAAAAAAATAATAATTCGATTTTTTAAATTATAAGTTTTTGAAAAGATAGCGAATGACCGTTTAAAATATTTCATTTTTCAAAGTCGTCGTAGTTATTGCTTTGTCTGTCATAATTCACAGGGTGAAGTTATTGGACCATCGATTTTAAAGCTTAACGTTAATAAGGTCACGAGGTAGCTACGAAAGGGTTGGAAAAGTATTGATGAGTGTTCCATACATTTTGAAAGTTACAATGTTGAAAAAGACGAGTTTTTTTTCAAAGATCCCGCAAAACATGTCAATTTATTTAGCATATCAGTCAAATATTGAGATATTTTATAGTTTTGTTTAAGTACTGTACACCGGTCCCAAAACAATACAAAATATCAGTTAATGTTCTCCGACGATTTACCTACAGTCGACATGAAAACTCGTCTGTGGACATCGGATTCTTGTATTTCTACAACTCTCCGAATTCTGTTAGCTACAAGACGAATGACAAAAAGAAACTACCTTGGGACATCGTGTAAATCCATACTACGATAAGAAGAACTCGATGTTCTTCTGTTTTCGAACGTAAAGAAGTTATAAGAATAAGGGGGTCAAGAGAGACATTTCGTACATTCTTCGACTTCTGCCACGACGAATTGGAGACGCTGTCGCTGCAGTTTGATCTCTTCGTCAGCGAGTGTCCTGCTTCTTTGTTATACGACCGGTAGTTTGGGGACAGCAGTCAGGGATATCGATGGGGTCGATCGGGGGCGGTTTCTTGGGTGTCCGGCACAGTCGGCTTCTTCGCGACAGGGTAACGCGGCTACCGGCGCTTATTCTCACTATATTTTTCGTTCTCTCACTCTGTTCCTCTGGTCGTTCCGAACTGTGGACATAATACACGATCGGCGTTCCAGATGCCTCAGAGGGACGATTTAGAACGGGGGCCAAAGTCGCGCGCGCGCGCTTGCTGTTGGTGCCTCAAAACCAGTGAGAGATTGCATCGCTTGGTCAGTGAAGAAGAGCATCGCGATAACCGCTTCTCTTCTCTATACCTGTGTATTATATTATGTGGAGGCACGGGTCGCCGTCGGTTAGCTCTAATACTGGCTCTCCTCGCTTCTTCTTCTTCTTCTTCTTATATTTCTTCTTCTTATTCCTACTCGTCGTCGGTCTTCGAAGCGTGCCGCCTCTCATCTCTTCGATACACATCCCAGAACTTTTGTTACTACTGTAGCACACTGTAATAACACACAGACACCTGCGTGCATACTTGTAAATTCTCTCCTCGTGTCATATCTCAACTTGAGGCACCGGAGCTCACGCGACATCGATTATTTATTTCTTCGTCTGCACGATACGCAGAGAGGATTATTTAGAATGTAAAACATTCGATCGTATCAGGACCCGGCAACAGTGTCACTATTTGATCCAATCAAAAGGGATTTCGATATTCTTCGACATCATTCGTATGGAAAATGTGTAGCAGCCTTTTTTTTTTTTTTTCATTGTGGTCGTTAATGACGACACTTCGATAAACCCCTGACGTGAATTCGTTATTAAGACGAATGAAGATTATTCGAGGCTTCGGAAGGAAGAGGAACAAGAGCGTTGAGATTGAGTTAATATTTCATTGGGGTTACGCCGGGTTCTTCGTTTGCACCCTCGTTTCAACACGGTGTTATTCAACCCCTCGGTTGCGCGTTCACCCACATACGCTGGCGCCTTTTAATGGATTGGCTATCCAATGACAAATAAACACAGCGCTAGGGGTGTTCGAGGACGTCTCTCCATCTCGTTCTCCCGGGGTCACCCGGAGAGAACACCATGTACCCTAACAATCCCCCGTGGAGTAATTGTGCGGTAACCAACTACGGTGTTGTGTGCAGAGAGAGCAGAGTCACTCCGTACTTTTGCGTAGCTGTATAACGAAAAGACAGGTTGCACCAATTCACGGATCATCGAATGCTCCGTTACCGAGACTACGGGGATAACGAAAGTCGAACGAGTTTTGCGGTCTGCCAAATGTTGCGGCATTCAGCGGCAGCTCAGCATATATCGATGATTCGCGCCTCTGCGGCTCGGAGAATAACGTGATAGGTGGCAATTGACGATACGGTTGATTCAGTTCAGATGCTTTTTTTTGCGACTGTCGAATGAAGAAACCACGAATCATCTGGCGTTCTTGTTACGCCTTTTTTTCAATATCGAGTCGAACTGCTTTTAAGAATATTTTGTGGTTCGCCAAATGTTGCGACGTTATTTCTTCAAAACCATTATGTTTTGTAAATATAGAGAAAATATTGAGAAGAAAAAAAAATAGTTAAAGAAAGAAGATCACAGTCTGTTGAAAATTTTTAAAAAATCTAAAAATCTCAATAAACAAAAAAATGCCATATGTTTATTGTGTGCAGAATTTGCTCATGTAGCCTTCAAAGTATTTTGGGCAAAATGTTATGCAATATTAAAATCCGCATTTTTTTGTTTCTTCAACGATCAATAGTTATCATAAAAATGATGATTAAGGATCGAAAATAATTCGTCGATATTCTTGATAATTCGTATTTCTTATAAGTATTCGAACACCTTGTGACGTTTAAGAAACATCTGATATCTTTTTGGCACAACGCGAAACTGCGTTTTTTGTTTTCAAACCGCTTAACGGTGTTTCCGTACGAAAAAAAATTATTTAATTTGCTTTCCCACAATCGTGTGAGTTCTGTCGCAGAAGCGGTGAAGCGCGGCAACGACAGCAGCAACAGAAGCACCGCTTCGTTATCAGATCCTGAAGAGTGTAGAGTCGGCCGGTACAGTGAGAACGATAATGGGGTTGACGGTTGCAACCCCTAACGAGAAAGGGCACGCAGTTGGTAGAAGTTTCGGAAGGTATCGCGGCTGTTTCGTATTAGTTGGGTTGGATTAATTTACGGTCTGGAGTACGAGAACGCGCACGGAACCGCGGGTACGTAAACCGACAAAACGAAGCGGGACACTTCTCGGGCGCGTGTGGTTTGTCAGCTACGATGTACGGAGGCTTCTCGTCGACAGGAACGAGGACAGGTGAAAGCCTTCGCGAAACCTCGGCCTGGAGCCGTTGTCTCCGAAAGGAAGCAAAAGCCTGTCATCTTGTCCTCCCGCCGGTACTGCTTCTGCTTCAGATTTTGTACAGCTGGTTGGGATAGCACACGCTCGTTCCACACGAAACGAGTAATAAGTAAGGGCAAGTGCTCTTAATAGCAACCTCTCGACAAATTTGTCTGGGGCACGAAAAGTATAGAAATTATAAATAAGTTGTTGCATTCATCGTCTCGATATCGTCGGTAAATAATTATTTAAATATTGAATGGATGTCATAAAAAAGGCCTTAAGGGCCAAAAATGAGCTAATCATTCAGACTATAATCAGGTATTTAAAAAAAAAAATAATAACGGGTTGTATTTGCAACGTGATGGTTTTGTGACAGAAGATTTACAAAAATGTAAAAATTCGGCAGTTTCGGTATTTGAGCGAAGCCTTATTTAAACTCAATCGACAATCCTATATTGGCAATACATGAGAAGAAAAAAAAATATATATTTTTTTTTATCCATCGCACGGAAAGATTGCAATTTTTTGCTGTCCATTCATCATCACTTTACATAAAGTGGAGGATATATTACCGGCGTTTACGAGACGCTTACAGTAATAACGATGCTGATGCGCAAAGATGCAAGGTGTTCGGATTCCGTTCGGATACCTTGGCAAGGTATCCCTCGAACCGCAGAGGATCAAAGAACGATTTGGCCGCGCGGTAGCTTGAGCAAACGTTCGAACCATCAAATACACGAGCTTCGCATCAACGCGCTTCTCTCCAGCGTATTGTTTTTAAAGGCGCCTCGAGATTATAATCGGCGAATGGGTTAATATGCCGATCCTTTTTTATTCTCTTAAGCGAAATAATCTGTATCACGTTCGCGACCAAAGGGACGGTGAGCAACGATGAGCAACGACGAATTATCCACGCGCAACTCCCGATGGCAAACTGTCGAAACACTTGGAGTCTCCTCTCGCGACGATCGGAATCACGAAAAAAAAAGGACCTAAATAAAAACCTTGAGCCGCATCGCGCAATTTTATCGAGACAGCAATTTCGCCTAAACATCTAGCAGCTGCGATCGCGCTCCGCGCTGCGATCACCGCGAAGAAACTATACTCGAAAGCGATATTATAAAAGATCCTGTTGCGTGTTTTCTTTTAGTTGTTTTTTCTCTTGTATGCATACTATACCGGGCATATACTATAGACAGTGGGTAACACAAGGGCTTAGAAGAGTTTTTTACCTAACACATCGGAGGTGCGCGCGCGAGTCCGCCATGCGAGAGGATGAAATATTAATTTCGCGCCGTCGCAATTTAGAAAATCGGTAGACGGCTTTTATTATCCCCGGATCAAATTTATTGTCCAGTCGCTGGCCCGCGCTGGTTCCGCTACTCTTTTGCCTCTTTAGCAGAACCGCGACGCTCCACTATCAAGTTTTTTCTTTCGTATTTGTTTATTTTGCGATCTTTTAAATGAAGAAGTGGAAGGGTTGTTGAAGAAAAAAACAAAAATAAAAGTGCGAATTGGTAAGCTTGAAAGACGAGACCCGCGTCGATTTAGCGTGGTCGAGAGTTGCGCGATGCCCTTTTGCGAGCAGCGAGAAGAGGATCGATGACCAGTCCGAGGGTATATAACACCCCCGATGATAGTATCGTGCCACTGCGAGTGGCTCGATGACACCCTCGCAGAACCACCGAGGAATCCTACCATTGGCGGATAGAGAGGTAGATGATACAAACAGCCCTCGCGTTCATTGGACGAACTACGATAACCCGCCCAGGAAGGATGCGCGCAGCTGCTAGGACATGCGTAATCCCGCGGTCGTTAGCGGCTTGTCGAGGGTGCGAGAGACTCGAGAGAGCCTCCTGCTGCTCCGACGCTTCCTTCGACTGGGCGCCCCTCACCACCCCGAAACTCTCTCGTCAAGTTATGTGACCAAGAACCGCCGAGCTCTGCCTTGTATATAAGGTATGTACAAGCGCCCCCCCCCGCCCCTTCCCCGAAGTATGTACATAAATGGTTTCCAGGCAATTCGAGGGTAGCTTTTGCAGTTTGCAACCCTTGATGGTTTTGCGAAACATCCAGAATTGCGGCGGAAGGGTGGGACGCGGATGAATCGGGGAAAAAGCGATGGGAAAGGGATTTATTTGTGACGGTTTTTATTCCAAGTTCGTTTAGTTTAATGAGCACTTTTTTGATTATCGATTACTCGTGTAAGCAATTCTTTTTTTTAATAAGACGCGCGTAGAAAAAACTATAGTTTACGGTTCCTATAATGATGATTTTAATTTTTTAAATTTCACAATCTGTTTATTTTTCAATCACAAACTATATTTTTGAATCAAAATTGTTTTTACCGATACATCGAGAAAAAAAAATTGGGGTGAATCAAATCGCCATTCTCCTCCCGTTCAACCGAATTTTTAGTTAAAACGACGGAATAGTCTGTTTCTTCAATCATTGTTGGCATCGGATAATAAAAATTTGTTCGCGACGACGTAACTGTTTGGAGTAACTAAAAATTCGTTTGGACGAAGATAAACGTCGATATAATCGATAAAAATTATTTTTTTAGAGTGTCAGCATTTTTTCCTTTGTTAACATATTATTATCCTATACGGGCGATTTATTGACTTTGGATCGATTCGCGGTGAGCGGTATTCGGGATCGCATCAGGAAGATCGCCAGATCCGCGCGCGGCTAAGCAGCGAAAAGTATCGAATTTCTCACTCAACGACTGCGAACGAGTTCGAACATTGCCGCGCAATTATCCCTCGGAGTTTCGATAATTGCGAAATTGCTTTATTATTATGGCAGGTGTCGATAATGGGGTGGAGAAAGAGCCCGCGAACTCTCTTCTCTGGGGGCTCGATGGGACCGTGTATTAGGTTGAAAGTTACCCGAAAAATGTGAAGTCCCCGCGCGTTGCTCTCACCGAAAAAGTTTATATCTTCGTTATACAAATATTTGAACTCTCCCAGAAATTCTCGACGGTTGTTGTTGACCGCCGGTCCGTGGATTATTGGTACTCGATGCCAAACGTGAAGTCGGCGGCCCAATCGGATGTTCCGGGCACCGGGAAGAAGAATCGTAAAAAAACGCGTTATCCCATCTGAGACCAGCAATTTTTACTTCTCACCGAAAGACGGAGAGAGGTGTGAGGTGAAGGAGCGGAAGCGGAGAGAAAAAAATAGAAGTAATCGGCAACGCGAGCGCGACTGCGTTGCACGCCTCGGGAGGCCTGTGGGCTCTCAACTTCGTGGTATATACGAGGAGAGCGCGCGAAGAAACCACGAGAAAATTATCGACAAGACCGATGAAACGGCGAGCCGTTTATCGCGCGAAATCGTTCGCCCCACTGCAATTTATCTGCAGGGTGTGAAAATTGACGGTAAAACGTAAGAGCCGACCCACCGGCAAGTGCCTCCTCGTCGTTTGTGCAAACTTGCAAGTTTCTCGAACTTCCGATGGGCCATGGGCAACGCACCGTTAATGGGGGTAATGGGAGTCACTGATACTACGAAGGATCTACGGATGATAACCATAGGGAAACTTCCACAAAGTCTATTTTTGATCATCATATTCTTGAATGACGTCCAAATATCTTAAGCTGGAGCGAAAATAAATTTCAAGGTTCGAAGAGCACAAACATGACAAAGCTCCGGAATTAATGACAAGTGTTACTAATCCTTCCTAATCCAATTTCGATTGCTTTTCCTCCACCTGATTAATGATCTCACCGACTAATGAACTCACGTGTGGCGTAAGAAAAAAAAAAACGAACGTCTCTGACTCGCAGGTGCCCGTTTTTGCCCCAAAGACCAAAGCAGTTGAACCTTAGGTCATAGCGTGATCGAGAAACAATTCCCATATAGCGGCGCTAACACAGACATACCCCATGCTTCCGTTGTATCTACCGGGATAAACCACCTGGTTGAGAGATGCGCAGCCGTACCGCGCTATCATTACGTCGAAGTGTTAATTATGTCGCGCATTGTATACCTCTTCTTGGGCGGCAATAAAACGATAAATTATAAATCAGTCTCTCGGGATTATCTTTTGCGAAGCGCCACATGCGTCGTTCTCGTTTCATTTCACATCGCGTATTATTTCGGCTTTATTATTATGAAAGGCAGATGCTGAACGCCCTCTTCATACGAAATCTTGGCGTTGTACATCGTTCGCATTTTATATCCACCTTCTAAACCGTTGATCTCTGCTTCACTATGTCGTTTTTTTTACCTTTTTTTTTTTTCACCAACTTTTTTTTCATCGCATGCTTTGCTTCTCGTTTTTATTCTCGTTTGATGCTTCTCCATATACAATTTAGGTAGAGCACGCACTTTAATCATGGGATATTTCTTAATGAATTTCTATACCGAAAAATCTTCGTTCTCGTTTCACGTACACCGGGAGAGACGCGCTTAGACGAACGCGAAGCGATGAAGAACTCTTGATTCCGCTCTCGTATCTCGACACGCCCATCGTTAAGAAAAATTCCGTTTTATTATAAGCGTTCTTCCCTCTTTTCTCTAAACCTCTTGCGTATATAATATACATATACACCATAGGTGTATATGGTACTATATAACGTCTAAACGTCTAGACGAATCTCTTATTATTACTTCGGCGCAGGTTAACGGCAAAGCGAAGCGATGGTCTCGGCATGAAACTTCACCGAAAGAGTTTCGAGAGGGAACGAGAGAAACGAGACTCTGATTTTTGTTACTTCCTCGTAAACGATCAATAACACGCGTGTATTTCCAGTTAACCGTTATTACCACTTCACGGTACGTGCGTGCATCCCACCGAGAGAAATCTCGAGAGGCCCGAGAGTTGGGTACTGCGAAAAACCTCGATGACAATTCGACTTGCGAGAAACTTTAAGCTGAATTCGCTTCGGCGAAAGATCAACGGCCCCTCTCGTTAAGAATGATCGGTCGAAAAATCATAAAAATTGTATGACTTCACATTTTTTACTTAAAATTAGTCTCTAAGCTCTCGATCTAAATACTCAATATAAAAAATATCGTTTGTTTTCGAAACATTAATAATCAAAGGTAACACTTAGTATTGAATTTACGGAAGTTTGGTTTTCAGAATAAAAATCGCATAAACTATATCCGTGTGAATAAAAAAAAATCGTTTAAAAAAAAACATTTTGAAAAGACTCGTCGTCGAAATTCAAATAGTTTCCTTGAATTTTGAGAAAAATTGATTGAAGGAAGATTACATTTGGTACAGTTATGCTGTAGAGTCGCATTTCGCTCGTCGCGCATAATCGTCAGAAAGCAGGAAGAGATGAACGAAGTTTCCCTCCATTCAAACGGCGTTAAAGCGTTATCGCGCGTTCGTTTCTTCGTTCGTCCGTTTACACCGCTGATGCGGATATATCTCATTACATTTTTGCGCTGTATGTTCGGTAAGAAAAGAAGTCGGCGAAGGTTGAACACAGGATGGGGAGTACTGGAGAAAAGGGTGTACCGAGTGAGTGTGTTTGCTGCAGAGACTTCTTCGTTCCGTAATGGCCACTCGATTTACACTCCGGTCGCGGTTATAGTTGGCAGCCAATCGAGCGGCCCACTCTTTGCTCTCTCGGGATACCGCATGCAGCAGGCAGCGGCAGCAGCCACAGCAGCAGCGTGGCAGGAGCAGCTCGGTAATTACGTCGGCTCGAGTTGGTTTTATAGTCGAGAAGCGGCGAACGGTCCATCGCAGACGCGAGAAACCGAGACGAGACGACTCACTCTCGTACGGACTTGGGGACTCAACTCCGAACACCCTCGAGCCTACGCTTGTACCCGTGTGTGCGAGATGCACTTACTCGATTATTGCATTACCGATGCATAGACCCGCGGGTCGCGCAACCCTCGACACCTTTCGCCATTGCAAAGCGCGTGCTGCTACATCGACGTTTCCTCTTCATCGTGGATCTTCTCGCGTGCACTCCCAACCACGAGATTCGAAACTACTGTTGTTTCTGTTCTTTGCTCGTTTATCGTTTCCGCTTTGTTCAAGCATACGTACTCGTTACATTCATCGCGCATTCGCACGATTCATCATTTTTTGTATCATGCCGAAGTTATCGTAAGCTTTTTTGTTCAAAATAGTAATACGTTGCGAAGGGATAATTTTATGTGAAAATTATATCGCGGCTCTGGTATAACGACAATAACTTTTGTAATAACTTTTTTTTTCTAATGTTTCAGGTATTTGAAATAAACTAGAAAGCTGTAGAACTTTCATGGTCGACATAGCTATACGTGAAAGGCTAATTAAACTTTTTTTTTTAAATTAACATATGAAAGCAACGATTTATCGTTTTTCAAAAATAGTATGAGTTTCCGTTGGATGTGATCAAGTAGTTATTTTTTTAAAAATAGTTTACCAAATAATATCATAAGACAGCTTTTATGATAGAGAAGTTATCGTTGATACCAATTAAAACAGTGTATACGGTCGCAGGAAAACGAATAAAATTTCTAAAAAGAACCCTCAAAATATACAAGCAGAATGTTCCGAAGCCGCGGCAAGAAAAAGCAAAACTCCACCAGACTCGACTCCGATTAGTTCGACGTTAGTTACAGTTTGCTAAAAGTTGTAATTTTCGAAGTAATCGAGAATCATAATTCTTCGTGAATCTTAAACTGCCAGAAAATAAATGTATCTTCGAGAAAGAAGGCATTGTAATAGAGACAAGAGTGCTGAGAATCATGAGAGTGGGTGATTTAACGTCGTCTTACGTTATTGCTATTCCCTCCCGACTCATTTACTTCTTACCTCGTCATCCTTCTTCCTATGTGGAGTTCTCCGAGGAGAGGAGAACTCTCGACGGAGTATAAACTCGAGAGCCACAGTAAGACACAGTGAGAAGTCCGAGAAAGAAAGGAATAGCCCCCGCGGCATTATACTTCATGCGCGCACTATATACTCTTTGACTAAGAAGCTTTTTGCCGTTTTGCCCAGCAGCAGCACGTCGTTATGGTATGGTTGGGGTTCACTTCTGAACATCCCTCGCATGAGTTATGCTAATTGAAAGTATGATAACCAGAGACTTTAATTGGAATATTTCAGACGGGATATAACACACGTATTTCTACCGCGATTTCGCTATGTATTTACTCTAATTTTACCTAACAATAATGGGCTAAAAATGTTCGAACAAAAGTGTCGAAAGGCTCGTCAATGTGTTCATCGGGAGAAACAGGTGCTCGCAGTCGCGAATTTCGTGGCTGTCAGTGTTTCTCGGCCGAGGTTTTCGATGAGGTTACGAGTGTCGAAAAACTACTCTTTCTGCCTTTCAACCTTCTCCTTCCCAATAAAGAAGTTACTTAATTGCTTGTAATTGCGTTTTAGTCACTCGAGACGGCTAAATGACTGTGTTATGTTGCGAAGAGTACGGTAAAGAGGGATGGGGTCGAGAGGGAGCCGACACTGTTGGGTTATTTCAAAGGGTTATTCCGTCACACAACTACAAGAAACTTTTTTCGTTCATCTCTCACACCGATTGTGCGTTTCGTCTCTCCTGCATACACGGATGAACTTTACGGCTTGTGCGGCGCATGAGAGTTTCGGTACATCTGGATGTATTGCTTGCGGTTTGGTATGTCGAATGGGGTGTATTACAGCATAATACTAAATTGTAGTAAGCAAGAGTCGCAGTCGAGGATCGACAGAGGATGAGAGAGCAGATGCGCCAATGTCACACTCGACGGATCGGCGTAAACCATGCTGAGCTCACCGCGGGGGTCTCCACGGACCCTGTGATGGACCCTTCGAAACTCTCGATCGTCTATCAACGAGACTCTTCGAAACTCTTATTCATACGTGTATCTTTCTGACTACTCGCTTTTTAGTTTTTTTGTTTTTTTTCTGTGACCGCGTCTTTTTCCGCAGAACAGAGGACGCTCGAGATGATCCATCGGTGCTGCAATAATCGTTCGTTTTCGGTTTCCTCTTTTTTTTTTTTTTTCTCTATAATTCGGGGCTTTTTTTTTGCTGGGATACTTCGCCGCGGGTACCTTTCGTCAGAGGCACGACTCGGTGTCCCCGTTTTTTCGACAATTTTTTTTTAGTACATCTATAACCAGAGCAAAAGGGCATAAATGAGGACGGAAAGAAACTCACGAGAGAAGATCATCCCCCGAAAGTTTTTCGACAAAATTGGCGGTTTCATCGGTTGTCTCGCGAGGATGCCCAGGGTGATAGCGACCCAAAAGAAGAGATAGAGAAAGATGAGAGGATATATATATATATGTAACGCGGAGGTTTCTCGATGGACTACCGAAAGCGTTCCGCAGGCGTTTCGTAAGAATTCGAATCCGCGTGTCGGATTCCGAACGACTGGTTTTACGTCGAAACGGCTACT
The DNA here is from genome assembly GCA_934046635.1 of Buathra laborator. Taxonomy (NCBI): domain Eukaryota; kingdom Metazoa; phylum Arthropoda; class Insecta; order Hymenoptera; family Ichneumonidae; genus Buathra; species Buathra laborator. The sequence continues at coordinate 20,749,488 of OW203892.1, forward strand.
ACTGCGGAATGGGATAGGAGACCACATGAACGCGAGCGAGAGCGAGAAAATGGGTGAAGCGGCGGGTGGCAGGGTTCTGAAATATGTCGGGGCCAATTTGCCGGTGTCTGATGCCCCTGGGCCTCTCGCGAAACCTCGAACGTTGCACACACAGCAGCCCAACGAGATATCCGAGAGCGAAGAGAGCAACAACGATCGAGAGAGAGCCTCTCTCCTTCATGCGGCATACACACTCGTTAGTCCCGCCGATCGTTTTCAAAAGTCACGAGCGACTTCCATTCCGCCGTCTTTCGTACAGTCGTCGGATCGACGTGATTGGCCTCTGGGACCCAGCTGCCGAGAGGCATCGAGACTTATAACCAGCGAAAAGGGATAAAAAAAAATAAAACAAATTTGATGTGAAAAATGCGAGAAGGAGCCGCGAAGAGGCCAACGAACGAAAACAATAAAAATAAACAAATTTCTTTCGCATTACATTTTTGAATTTTTCTGTTATCTCGTTCAAGCATATTTTTTAATTGTATCCAAAAAACAATACATCATTTGAATATCACGATTGGTGGATTCTGATTACTTTGCGAAAATCTTCAAAAATTGTTTGCACGCTGATTTATTAAATTGTTTGTTTTTCTTTAAGGTATAATAATCAATAAATCGGAACATAATTTAGATTTTACGTGTCGTATTGTTGATATCTTTGTCTGAGTAATTTTTCGAATTTTCTTCCGAGTTCGTTCCTAATGTTTTTCCGTCGATTTTAATTTCGTCAAGATGCGTCCATATATGGAAAGTAATGCTGCAAAGGGTTGAACATAATCTGTCCGGCACTTGAGATTGAATATAAAGCACTGGTTATTTATTCGTTCTTTTCGACCCTCGAAACTCCCGGAGATTAGGGAATTAGTTAGACGCTGAAGTAGAAGCTTTTTCCCGTACAAATTTATGGTTAAACGAATACGAATGTGATCGAAGGATCGGCGCTTCGTTCGGAATTCACGACGCTCTTGCTCTCGCCTCCCCGATCATATATCGCATTAACCACTTTGTCTTTGGCACGAAGTGAGACAGAAATGAATGAGTGTACGGATGCTGCTATCAGGCTGCGTGATAGACGCGCTTACGTGACGGGTATGCCGATGCGCATCACTTCTCGAATCGGATGTGAATATAAAAATTCGCGTCGAGGTGAATATAAAAATATACTCACTCCCTCTCATCTCTCCCTACTGCCCCGACACCGTAGATTCATTTCGACAGGTAGATTAAAATAAACCGCCAATTCAATGGGCTTATAGCCCAAGCGATGAGAGAGGATCGGTAGGAGAGTGACGCTCAGGGATACACAGAGATGAGACGAGCGACGAGTGAGAGAACCCGGTGAGTTTCCGAGTTTGGCGCACGCCGTACAGAAAGATACTCGCGGCCGGGACTTTTCGATCTCGTAAATTCGGGAGCACTGACAGAGCAACCATAAAGCTCTTAAGTCCAATTGCGAATTTCGTTGGACGGAGCTAAAAAGATGGACAACGATGAGGCTTCGGGGGCTCTCTCCTCCCCATCGTCGTTTCGACTCTTTAGCGATCTTTTCTCGTCTCCCACTGTTGCTCTCTCTTGACTACCCAGTAGGGGAACACACCAACGACTAACTTCATAAATCTTGAGCGCATGATCGAAATTTATTACGGATTAAAAATCCCCGGGACGGCAATATCAATTAAATACACTGGCCGCGGACTCGGAGAGAATACTGTTGGTCCCTGTGGTAAGCTGAAGCGAGACCCTCGAGAACCCATCCCCAACATCGAGCAAAAACTTACCCACTTGTCAAAGAGCGGCCCGCAAGAAGTTTCGGGCATCAACTGACTCTTTTGACTCCCTCGGCTAGTACGATCAAACAGTAACTCGCTCAACGATAAATCCTCCTGAAAACAACAACGACGTTACCTAGAGGAAGAAAATAATTCATTTGACTAGCGATCAAATTAAACAAAAAAAATTAATGACAAAATCCGAAAATAATACATTTTCTTGATTTTTTTTCATAGATTATGAGTTAAAAATTATATTAATAAGTAAGAAAGCTGTTTCTCTCTCTTCAAGAATGGGAAGTGCAATGTCGAACAGTTTTTTCGAACTGTCGCATCAATTCGTGGATTTGATACAAGACCTTTTCTTAGATACAGAAATGCCACCCTACCATAAAGGTGGTCTTCTCCTTATGCCTTCAATCATCTCGGAGTAATTATTCGCCAGAAGCCAGTTTCGCCCAATTATTTGTCCACGTCGAAGAGGTAAACTCGCGGAGGGATAAAATGGAAAGGCGACTGGTTGAGGACGATTGAGGAATTAAAATTGTTGAAACTCGTTCACGAGAGGAGACGCAGCAACATTTCGCTCCCGACATTCTGACGATTGAAGCAGAGTAAGAAGTAGTATATAGCTCCCGTGTAGAAATGTCGAAGTATGACAAGCACCGTCCCAGATCTCGCTAAGACTCGTGACGAATTTACCCCCTACAAACCCCGTAACGTGTTTTTTATACTTCATTAAAAGGACTAACAGAAAAAAGTATTAAGTGCTCGATGTGTTGATAATACTGTGGATCATTTTTTTAAATTTTTTTTCCGTATCGTACCTTTTTTTTTTCTTCATTTTTATGAATTATAGATTTGCCCAACTGATGACCATTCATTTACCGAGGCCTCTACCCTAATATCTGCCCCAGCAGCGCCAAAAAACTGACCAGCCGAAAGCATGAATAGCATCGAATTCCCATCGGGAATAGCGGCGATAGCCTATTCACTTTTCGCACGAAGTTTTCGCTCTCACCCGATGGTATCTATCGTGCGTTCTTTTTTGTTGAACCCGAAATCATTCCCCATGAAAATCATCCAATTACAGTGAGGGACTCTCCGCTTCGAAGTTTTATCTAAAATCTGTCGATGGGTTTATTCAATTATTTGCGGTGGTTCACCGGAGTCAGGGGGTCAGGACAGGGGTTGACAAAATGTGTTGCTATTGCTGCGGGTGTTTTGCTACTTCTAAAAGGGGTGTGAACGAGGCTCGACAACTTACACACCGTTATCTGTTGGTAACAGAGCGGACCCGGGTCGATCCTTTGGTAATCCGCCGCAAAGCGGGGGATCACGTGCCACGCGACATACGATACACCTCAGGATTACAGTCGACACACCTAAACGAAGTAGTTATGACGCAATGGCGCTTTAGCGAAGTTACATCGGAATACTTGGAGAGTATAACCAGCAGAAATGCGAGACAAGTTCTAACACCAGTATTAATTCTAAGCAAATCCTGCTAATTGCAGACCTCAGACCTATGGTTCACTAATTCTCTCGTGATCCATTCAGAAATATATAGTTCGTCGATTAGCTGTAAAAACATTCAAATAAAAAAAAATCCAAATTAACCAAAAATATAAAAAATAGTTAAACATCGCAAAATCTCGTCTTTTTTTTTTTTTTTTTCTTTACGATATTCTCTTATACAGATCGAAAGCATACGACGTTACGACGAACCATAGAAATATTATTGTCTAATAAGAATCGTGGAAAAGAGATGAACTCGTTCGATAAGCTGGGTGTCAGCGTGTCGATTGTCGTTGTAATAAATGACTCCGAGGCGTCAAGCCCAATGCGAGCTCGAGTACGCGAACCCCCTAGGGATCCCGAGGGGTTGCTCGCGTGAAGGGAAGATACTTCAGGCGCGTGTCCCCAACCCGAGGGATAACAAAACACACTCGATGCCCGTTTAGGATGGACGCAACAAGCACTCGAGCGTGTCTAGTCTATGTCAGCGTTACACTATGGTTCCTATTCTATACTATCGCGCCACTGAACGTTCATCGCATTTTTTCTAGCGCGTGTTCTACACTTTCGAAAAAAATATAGAAAAAAAAATGAAAAAAAGAAATTGTGTTTACAAGAGTTCTCTTTTATCTAAACATTGAGAGAATGTGAGAAACTGAAGACTATTTCGAAACTTATCATTTTTAATTGGATACGAGGGCGTGCTAATGTCATACTTCAGTCTTGTGTATTACAGGCTATTTGCCCTCTCGAATTAACAGTACTAACGATAAATCATATCGAACCTACCGATCGGCTCACGAAACACCTGTAATTTTTCAAAATCGATTGGTTCGCATGGTCGGTGGTCCCCGTGAAGTTACCACAACTGTTATTCACCATCTAATACGATAGATTCACGCACTATAGTTATACTAGCTATTGGCCAATTAAAAAAAAAAAAAAACAAAAATACAAAATGTTATCCGGTGGATATGGGTTTCCTATAGTCAGAGGTTTTTCAATCAATTCTCGTATACTAATTGTCGGAGTCTCGATTAGCCAGTAAATTTACATAATAGGCCCGTAATTTTCACAGGTGCGGCGTCAGACGAGCGCGTGGCCCTCGAAAGGCCCTCTGGTATATCTCTACTCCTCCTTCTCTGTATCATCCGATCGATCGAAAAAGACCCCTTATTACGAAATCGAGAAATCTTGAAAATAATCGGGGATGACAATTTCGGCAACGACGATACACAGGAACTTACAGGACCGCACGAGCCGCTTTTTCGCGATCCAATCCGCAAGAGACGCAATATTAGGAGAGGACTTTTATCCGTTAGATAGAGGATATCGATTGCGAGAGGTAATTGCGTATCATTATGTGGTGTCGGAGGTAGAGGAGTAAAAAAATAGAATTGGATTTTTAAATAGTTTTAAGATTCGATCACGCGAAATCGCTTAGCCACCCAGGCGCCACGTTTCGTGAATATTGAGAAATAATAAATAGGATAAAAAGGATATATTGTACAAATTGCCTAAAACGCGGCTGAACGTTGATCCTTTGGCACGAGAAAAGGATAAACTACCCTTCGAGAGTTATTTTTTGTTTGTTTCAGGACGGACGGTTATTTCACGCGATTCTATGCTTAAGTAATTCGCGAGAGAGATGATGCCTGCAGAATGCTATATGAGAGTGTAACGTGTTTGTGTGCTCTGAGTTTCGTAGCAATGCTCGCGCACCTATCTGCGCACGAAAATTATAGAAAAGCCAACAACACGTGTTATACAAGATTATATATTCCGTGGCTGGTGGCTGCTGCTTGATGCGGGTTTAGCTAAGCGCACACCGTAAAACACTTCTTCGCACCTTGCTTCTCGCACATGATTTTAGCGGTTTTTTTTACATGTTTTTTTTTTTTTCAATTTCATTTTTTATTTCTATTTTTATTTTTTATTTCTCGTTTACTTTAGCCGCGAGGAGAATTTCGATAGAGTCATTTTCGACTAACGCGCGAGAGAGAATTCTTCACAGCTATGCACTCGGGGCGATATACCACCGCTATGGTAGTCTATATGCTGGTCGACTTAGACCGCTGGGCGTTGGCTGCTGAAAGTCGTTAGGCGAAAAGTGATGAGCTCTCTCGCGGGGATAAGCGTCTCAACCAACGGTAATCAGAGATCTCACGGATGAATTTGAGGGAATATCTTTAAAGTGCAGAGAGAAGATACTGTACTATAGATGTGAGAGCGCGAACTATATTCCCTTAATGCTGCACGTGCATAAATCGATACACTTTAACACGGTACATTGTTTTTATGTCGATTCTAATTTTTTAATGATACATACCCCTCTTGCCCCGCCCCCCACCCTCGCCCCTTTTCTTTTCTTAATTCGACGGGACCGGACGCATTTCCTATTGTGTATTTCCCCGACAATCTCCACTTCCGTTTAATTGCTGCCGGTAAGGGTAACGAGGGATATACCCATTCGTAGATACAAAACCATGTCACGGGTCTGCACGTGCGCATCGCTCATAGTGGTGCGAGCGGACTCCGGGGACAAACAGTTAAGTGAAATCGTTGCCATGGTAACGAGTGAAAATAAGCGGGCGGTTGAGTTAAGTGAAGTTAAGAAAAGGGGTGTTGCACTGTATACGATTAGATTTGAATTTTTATTTGTTATAGCACTTTGTCTAAACTTACCGCGTGTTTCTTAGAAAAGCCGAAAAAAAAGATTGTCCCTGAAAAAATTAATCCAACCGCAAGTCACAAAGGTAAGTTTTTTGGTCGCTTCGAATTGCCACACAGGTGCGAAATACTCGAAAGCGTCGGCACGAGTTGTATCGATTATTTGCTCGCAAATAAAGTTACAATTACTCCACGTAGGGATGCAAGCATTCCGAGTTAAATTGGTTGTACCCGAAATAATAGTAATTACGTACTCATTGCGCGAAAATTCAAGTAATTTCGCACTCAATGCACGAAAAATTCAAGTAATTTCGCGGGTATCTCATTCCTATCTACAATACGTTTTGTTTCATGTATCCGGTCGGCTTCTTCCCCCGTTGCCAGAAGGGTGCGTGCGGTCGGTACTTGCACCCAACGGTGCTGTAGTAATATGCCAGGGAGTGTGAAATATTATTACACAAAAGTGCGACTCGATTTTTTTCTTGTTTCTTTTTGTTTTCAACATTTTTAAAATAATTTGTCGGACTCTGTTCGTTTCTTCGAAAGCAACTCGCGTTGATTTCACGCATACAAAATTGTCGAGCGAGGGCCACCGCAATCGTTCGTTGGCTCGCGTCGGTCGACTCTGAAACATCACGAATGTGTATCATTACCCGAGGGCCAATCCTCGGCATCACCTTTTCTACCGCTGCCCCGTTTCTTCGCTCCCGAATATTTGCCGCGGTTTCAACAGTCCAAGACAACACACAAACGAAAAAGCACTTCGAAAATTTCACTTCGTGCCCGAAACATTTAGGGCGAGAGATATACACTGCGGGATCTCTCTCGCCTCGCGCGAGCGCGAAATTATTCCGAGCCCTGCGGAGATGTATTCGTTTTTTTTTTTTTTATTTCGAGAAAGAACGAAGACGCTGAGCGCGTGCGATCTTCGTGTAAATGACACGAGTGCCCCCGAGTTGGGACAACGTGAAATTACACGCTCTAAACCAAAGCGTTCGACCTCCGCTTTCGAAGATCGTACAGGGTAAGTCGTACAGTTATTGGCTATTTGGCAGAAGACTAGTCGCTATAGTTATTGTCAAGCCGGAGATTGGTCCTATCGCTTGAATTTCGTAAATCAATCATTCGGGAGTTTTTTGGCTGCAATTTTGACATTTCATTAAGGGGGGAAAAAATTTAAATTCAAATAGCTTTCCAATAACAAATATTATTCAAATGCACTATTATTTACATACTTAATTGCCTGAAAATATGTACGGAAAATTTAGTCTCTCGTTATCCAAACGATTTATTTTGAATACATTTTTTTTTTCATTTTTTCACTCAAAAATATTATATTCAATGACGACCCTTCGATAAAAAAATTGATACAACTGCTATTTTTTGAAAATTTTATCTAACATGGCCAATAACTGTGCCAGTAAATCTGATTTCTTCGTATTGAATTGGGTGTCCTACGTGTGTTGGCGTTTGACCCGCAATTTATTCGGAGCTCTCTCGCGTCCGCAATCACGTAATGAAATTTCAAGGCTCGTAGACTCCCACATTCTCTGCAATTATAAAATCGCTTTGGATACAATACTTATCGCGTGTCTCTCGTGTTCGGGAGCTATTGCAGAGAAGCAAAAGAGAGGTGACCGCGGTTTTCTGGCTCGTGACCGTCTCGTCTATCTAGAATTTCGTGAGCGGGTCTAGAGCTTCCGAGACTAGGATTTATCCCAATAGGCATCGTTGCCCTGGTCAGCAGTTAAAAATAATAGTGGGATGAAAGCGGTGCGGGTGAGTTTTAGAGAGAAAAGAAAAAAGTAATGGACGGTCAAAGCAACGGAAGCATCTCGGTAGATATATTTTTTTTTTTTTCATCGGCGCGCGTCACGGATAATCGGTTTTTTTTTGCGCCAAAAATTTCTTCCTGACTGAGATTTGGCCACGAGTTTTGGGCTATTCCAACGAGATATTTGGCCGAAAAGCAATAGTTCCTCTCACGAACAATCATTACGGGAAAATCTATCGACACGCGTCTCACCCGCGTTTGGCATGCCGCACGATTATATTTCGTGCCAAATCGGTCTCAGAGACTCCTCCACATAGAAACTTGTCTCGAAACACATACCGGAACTGATTCGTGACTCGGGATACTCTTCATTCCTCGAGACACTATTTTAAAGAATAGGAAGAAGACGAGAAATAATGCCGTAGACCTTGTAACATTCGGCACGAAAGGTTCGACTCAAGGATCTTTTAAATATATGCGAGAAAATGATCCACTTTGAGGTACGCTAGAGACAATCATCCAAAACGCTGAAAAAATATAGGCGAAAAACAAAAATTTGTTGAGGGTGGTATTCGATCCTCTGAAAACACGGCAGACAATCATATGTCGCGCGTAAGAGGCAAAATTAGTTCGGTAAAGACGACAAAATTAACTAAAATATATCCTCCGTTTCCAAAAATTATTGAGGGCCGAACGCAAAACACGCAGGAGCCGCGTGTTTCAATATAACGTCCAACATTCCAAATTTCTTTTACAAACGATCTTTCGATCAATTATGTTTAAGAAATTTAGTGAATCTTTAATACAAACACCTAGATAATATTTAAAAAAATGAATTATTTTTTGCTTGATTTGAAGGATTTGAACAAATAACGAGAGATTAGGTTGGTTAATTATTTAATTATAGAACAATTAAAAAGATGCGTTCCAAAAGTAACGAAAGTCTAATTTTCGCGAACATGTAAACTTTCAAGTGCCTCATCTTGCAGAGCCTCGAGACTTTCTATCAGAAACTATCTACTCGTTTGAAACTTGAGAGAAAAAAAGAATATATATCCAAGCCTTTCGATACTACGCACCATCTTAAATATCCTATAGGCTTCTCCGCTAGCCGAAACGAAGTTCTTCTCTTATTCAAAACGAAAAACGATGTATACAAATTAGATTTTGCCTCGAAGGGGACAGTTGTTCGCGAGATGAAATTTCACCTGCCCTTGAGAATCTAAGCACGCGAAATCACGAATGCCCATTAGCATTGCCCTATAAGAGGTTCGACGTTTGAAGCCCTTTAGGCTCTTTTCCGGTGCATCGATGGCACGCCGCGTGCATAATGCATCTCGTCGCGGTTCCCACACGCGTCTGCTGCTGCGCATCGCGCCGTCCGCTGAATGCTCTTTTGGTCCGATATATATAATAACCCTGTAGTTTCTTGCATGGCTATGAAACTAATTTGCCATATAAATAGTCCGCCGAAGAACCGAAGAGCGACGGCGACGAGACAAAGTGTGTCTCGATAGTCGAATTCTGGTTCATCGCATAGCTTGCATACATCCCCAAACGAGGGTGTGTCTATAAGGCCTTATAAAGGCGCAACGCAAGATGACGTTTAGGTCCCACATTAGGCGCAGCCGCGGGATAGTGCAATCGAGCGATGTATCGCTGTAAAGTATAAGGCACGTGTGCGCGCGTGGATGATATACTAAACCCGTGGAGGGACATAAATGCGCGCGGCTGCCGCAACTCGTCGTCGACGTTGTCGTCCACGCGAATAACGCAACGTCGCGAAGTTTATCTCAACCCCCACGGCTGATCATAGGTTTGAACCATTTAGGCAGATGCGACAGAGAAATTGAACGTCTTCAGCAGGAAACGTTCCTTCGTGCGATGGACGAACGAACCCCGGCAATACATCGGCTCCTTCGCGGAGCCACGCGACACATTTATCGCCTCGAAGCCACACTCTATAAACCCCACCCCTTTTTTTCGTACACTTACCCTTGCAGCCTTTCAACCCTCTTTATTCTGTTATAAAATTATATTAAGCGATTTTCGATTACAAGGCGCTCACGCGAGATTATGTCTGTCCTTGCAAGACGCTCCAGACATTGCCTTCCGGTGAGTGCTGGCTGCCAGCCGTAATTTTGAATGCTAAACGTACTGGTTTTTATCAATTTAGGCGGCACGAGGTGGCATTTAGCTTGATTCGGTAATGCTGACAGTTTGTTAGGCAAATTTTAACTGCGCCGATGCATACTAAGAGACAAAGTATGTTTTTTTTTTAGAGTCCCCTTAGGCTATATGTACTAATTAAGAAGCCGTCAGCCACGATAAAATCAGCAAAATCGCAGCGTTCAACCAGAAATTCACCACCGGGTTTAAATGGACTATCGTTTTTTTTTTTATAAGTTTAGTTTGATGAAAAATAATAAGAATTTTTTTCTCATTTATTCCAAGTATTCGACTACATAAGCCTTCATAAAACAGAAACATTTCCGTAATGAACAGATTTGGAAAAAAAAGGATCTTAACAGATGACGTAAACTTTTCATGGTGTTAAACAAAGTCGTTAATCGAGCTGTTTACAAGATACAGTTATTATTTATATAATAGAGGACACACTGTTGCAAACACTGAAGGACGTCATGTTCTAATGCTACACGGCAACGATTTCTAATCAGTCAGAATTGATTATTGAAGAACAGCTGTAAAAAGAGAGGAAGTAGATGATCCGTAATGATAAGTGATTTCCCTATTATTACAATAGTATCCGTATAGCAGACAGTGATTTAGTGGAAATTCTACGATCCTCTTACCTCACTAAAGCGGACCTGATACAGTCTACTTGTTATTATTTTTTATCACTACTGTAGGAAGGAGAGATGTAGAGGATTAATGGCCTAATCAGCGAGTGCATCGCACTCGGTGTACGCTAATTAATCGAGGAGAGAGGGACAACATGTGCGTATACCGTAGCTATTCACTCGCCTATACTTCTGCTATGTTTATATGCACATAAAATTAATACGCGAATACACTATATGTTATACTGCCACGCAATGACTTTCCAGCGTCGGCTGACGCGCCGTACTTTCATCGCTTATACACGGTTGTACGTGAATCGTGACATAGAAAATACTCAAAGATCGTAAACTTGGATCGTATGTGCGTCGATTTATAAACCACACTTCGCGCGTCACTTTTTAGCAGTGTGCAGCAAGCCGAGGATATTTCGTGACAACGATAAATTACAGTATATGCCGCCTTTCGAAGCTATAAATGAAGGGAGTCTCGAGCTATTCCGTAACCCTTGATTTTCGATGGCAAACTGGCAATGATTGAGGAATTCGGAGAAAAAAAACTAAGCGGTACCTTAATCGACGAATTGAGACGCGAGGCATCGCTTCGACCCCGTAGCGCAACTCCGAAAACGATACTTTTTTTTCTCGCAATTTCGAAAGATTAAGTTTTTGTACTACCAAATTTGATAAATTACCTTACGATTCGCTTTTTGAACATTGAATTGTTCAGCTACAATATAATTTATACGTTGGCAAATTGATTGCTTAAATCGAGTAAATAATTTTTGTTTTTACATTTTTAATAGATATGTACGCTGTTGATACGATTTTTCAGAATTTGTAAAACTGATTACATATGAAAGGAAATTGATTGATTTAACGATGTGATTCTTTTTTTTTGTCTTAAAAAAACTAAATCTGTCAACACGACTCCTTACAATCTGCATGTTTCAACTGAGATTATAGTTGTTAGACACTTCGGAATAACTGCCCTCCCCTGTAAAAATGTAATTCCCATAACGAGAGACTGGTATTAAATCGCGCGATGCGTGGCTAACTGCGCTCTATCCTCGATAGCACGGCAAGGCGAGAGTTTGCCAAGAAAAAAAGAACTTGAAAAGATTCCGAAAGAAGAAAACAAAAAGATGCACCTGTACGCTTTTTTTTTATAATAATGAGTAGAACAATCGTTTTGCCATCTTAAAACCACAAAAAAAACTATCGGCAGGTAGGGATCGTTCCACAAGATTTTCCTTGCCACCGGTCTTCGGAAAACAGATGTCAAACCGATACGCGAAAAAAGAATACAATGGTCAAAGATCAATATCGAAAAGGCTTCTAGCAAAAAAAGAAAACCCTTCAACTTTGGATCTCTTCACTTTTAATAGTCGTTAGATTTTATGCGAGCGATCGGTTGATACTATTAAATCGAAAATTATAGACTGGAGAGTACACACAAGATGTATACTATCCTCTAAGATCCCCTATAAGATTCTACGTATATATGACTGTGTAGATCTCGAGAGCACCGAAAGTGAAGCCCTTTCTCGAACGAGTTATAGCTCGATCTTCGATCGGTATCTCATAATGCTCGGTGTGTATTCGTATTGTGTGTGTGCCCTGCGCATAGCCTTTTTCGAACTATCCTCGCGTGCGTTCATCCGAGCTATTATTAATCCGAACTTAACACACCGGGCTATTATAATAGTTCGTATAGATATCGACAACTGCCGACGATAATTATTCTTCAAAATGCTGACACGTGATCTCTCTACTTTTTTGTTTATTTCTCCATGCTGCTATAAAATATGCGTAATAAAAATAAATTATCTTTTTCGCTTCTGTTTTGGACCACCGTGTATATTTGAAAAAGAAAGAAAATAAATCATACTTTTTTTTTTGTTTCGATACGATATCTCTCCGAAGAGAAATCAACTTCCGTCCGCCAATTAAACGATTACTCGATATTTCCTCGGCAACGAAAGCCGCGTAATTATTATCACAGACGACATAATTAGATGACAGGATCGTGAGGTTTTTTCAAGTTGAAAAGTACATGCGTTGCGAATGTGGAAGAGAATTTGTGACAAAAGCGCTCGTACGGTATAGATTGATAGACGTCTTGTCGTCCGTAGTATGGATAACGTTGAAGAGAAGGTCGGAGAGGTCCGACAAGCCGGACGTCGTGTACCCGGTAATTGCCTATCGGATCTCGGATGCTCGATCGGTCGAAAGCATTCAGCTTCGCCCGGTTCAACATAATCGCGACACGTTGTACATACTACCTACTCACGTGCGTACCACGTACCTCTCTCACGTTCGAGTATACGCGTAATCCGCGCCGCTCAAATTACATGAGTACCCAACTCGATAATTATTATCTTTAACAAATGTGAAGCTTGCTCTCGGTCGGTCGTGGTAAATACGTTGGGTGTACGGGAAGACTTAAGAGGGCTTCTCTCGCCCTACCAGGGTTCGATTTTTTCTTTTTTTTTTTCCGAGCTCCACTTCATTTTCGCAATTATCACGTCTTCCGAACGATGGGTTGAGAAAGGATTTCTTTTCGCAATGATTTAAAAATTATACGTTAAACACCGCGTGGAAAAATTTTAATATTGTAATTTATAGATACGACTAAGCGTATTCAAATTTTTAACACCATTATTGACGATTGCAACTTCATCTTGTTTTTTGGCGGTCTTCAAACATTCCGAAGTACAAGAATTATCAATTTTAAAAAAATAATATAAATGACTCCCAATTAAGATGTACCGACAATTGTTTTTTTTTTTTGTAGGTATCATTCGTCTCATTCGAAAATAGGTTATCGAATAATAAACATCGATCAATGTCATGTATATTCTCGAGTTGAAACGTTACGTCATCGGATATTCCGGAATAGGTGACTCGCCGCTGCAGACAGCGGGCGCTGTGGCCCATGTGTGTGCAACGTGCATTTAGATAATTTCGTATCAGTTCACCTTACTTCCAAACGTTATCTTGTTGCTAAGTTGATACGATGCGCTGTTAATGTTATTTGACGTCCCGTTGACGCATCCATTCTATTTTCCTAAGATTAATGCTAACAGTTTAATAGTTCTGATCTCTGACCTTCCGAATGAATGTTTCTGATTCAATAAAACTAATCGCACTGCAGCGAACAAAGATATATTTGTGAAAGTCTCCACAATGCTTACTAATCTACGAGATAAGCAGAGGCAAGAGAACTTATCATTATGTATACATATATAGTAGACGACACCAGTTTTGCGTGTCGGATTGGCATTCAGTGTTCGACCGGCAAGCGAGCCACAGCGAGCCAAAGCGCGTTCGAGCGTAAAAACAATCGTGACGCACGAGACGAGATTTCCGTGCGAAGTGCCTTACTATATTCAATACAATTGCGCATTGTGTTTGAGACAGTGATCGAGAAGCCTTCTTTGTTATTAGGAGAAACATCTTTTTGTTGTTGTTTGAAAACGTTTAAACAATTATCTGAAGATGGGTCGTAAGTACATAAAAACAACTATACTTTCAACCAACCGACTCATGTAAAATGAGAGAATGTTCTTTAGAAAACGAAGACTGATCTATGAAACGTGTTTCATGAGATGCAGGAAGCGTCTCTTATGAGTTGCCATTCAAGTTACACTGTTGTTCTGAACCCTACTTTTTGATCCATCGATTCACCAACCTTTTTTTTCATTTACAGGAAAAATCGTCGGTTACTTCGGCAGCTGGTCGGTTTACCGTCCGGATGCAGGAAAATTTGAGATCGACGGGATTGATCCTCACATGTGCACTCACCTAATCTACACCTTCGTTGGTCTAAACGGTGACGATATCAAAGTGCTCGATCCTTGGGCGGATCTCCCGGACAACGGTGGTAAAGCCGGTTTCAAACGCTTCAACGCCCTAAAGTCTCAAAATCCAAACTTGAAGACACTGGTCGCAATTGGCGGATGGAACGAAGGATCGCAAAAATATTCCGACATGGCGAGTAACCCGGATTCTCGTGCCCGTTTTGCTAAGAATGCTGTAGCTTTCGTGAAAAAGTACGGATTCGACGGATTCGACATGGATTGGGAATATCCCGCCCAACGAGGCGGTTCGTCTTCGGACGTTGCGAACTTCGTCGCCCTTTTGAGAGAAATGAGACAAGCCTTCGACAAAGCAGGTTTGATACTCAGCGCTGCTGTCGCCGCAGCTGAATCCTCAGCTTCGCAATCCTACAATATTGCTGAGGTTTCAAAGTATCTTCACTTCATCAATCTCATGGCTTACGACTTTCACGGCTCCTGGGACAATCAACTCGGACTTAATGCTCCTCTCTTCGCGTCATCGAGCGATACCGGAAAAGACAAGCACCTTACAGTTGTAAGTATAGACTCGTTGCAGATCATAAGAAAGGAAAGTTCAGACGAACGATTGTGAACAGCATGACGGAAATTGTAGAACGTTCTAATGGATGTTTGGATATTTTTTTTAAGGATGCTGCAGTGAAGTATTGGCTATCCAAAGGCGCGCCGGCCGAAAAATTGATCCTTGGTACCGCAACCTACGGCAGATCATTTACTTTGACGAATCCGACCCAAAATCGTATAGGAAACAGTGCACAGGGACCGGGACTTGCTGGACCCTATACCCGCGAGGCTGGTATGCTTGGGTACAATGAGATTTACGAAATGCAACAAAAGGAACAATGGACCGTCGTCTACGACAATGAGAGACGAGCGCCTTATGCTTATCGCGGTAACCAGTGGGTCGGCTATGACAATGTTCAGTGAGTATAATGCGTTATCACAATTAGTAATTGCTGGGATTTTATTAGTCATTAAGTCTCCTTGCGGAAATGAATAGACGTGATAAATGAATAAATGATAATGTGATGAAAGCAAATAATTAGAATATGTATCGTGTCGATTACCTCATCGACGCACGGCGAGTGAAACTAATGTACTATTTCCGTTATGATGCAAATAAGTGTATACGTAATAATAAAGTTTTGTACTCGTTCGGCAGGTCTATCAAGGAAAAAGCTGATTACATCAAACAAGTTGGTCTCGGTGGAGCTATGGTATGGTCCATTGAATCCGATGATTTCACGGGAAAATGTGGCGAGAAATATCCTCTAATCAAAACTCTGAAACGTGCTCTTTGATAAAAAAAAAAAAATAAGTATCGAAGCATACAACGGTATTCACGGCAATCGGATCATAAAAATTCGTGAATAATAATTGATCCGATGTGGAAGAGTTGCAGATTGTCTGTAGAACAGTTCAGTCTGCGGGTGGATTCACGATATTGATGCTTACGTCAGGAACTGTATTCCTATTGGCCGTATTTGCGCCATAGCCATTGTTACTTTAAGATTTCTATTTTTTTTTATACCGAAAAATGATAAATATAAGAATAACGCTGCAAAGCGAATAAAGTGAAAATTTACATACAAGCTGTGGCCAAATTTTTCGATTACCCGATGGCAAACATCCGTTCGATAAAGTTCATAAAAGCGATTGATTTATTCCACGTGCAGATGCATCGGTTGCACAAGATGACTACAACGACGAGGACGCAAAGGCTTCGAAAAAGTTGATGACCCTCCGCTTCATAAAAAGGAAAAGAGAAGAAGAGATCGTACCGTATACGTCGTACGTCGGTGCTTAGACGCGAACGAGAGATTTGAAATTCCGATTAGCTCAACATTCGGGACATAATTGAAGTGGGTTTCTGTAGAGAGGAGAGAGGCCCCGGTCTCGGCTGGGCACGTTTCACGTCACGAAGGCGCGCGTGCCCCGAAGGGCCCCGGTTGGAGGGACAATCGGGGCCAACGCATCGTGCAGTCCTTGTTCCGTCGCTGTTCTTCTCCTTCCAGCTCTCCATCCGTATCCCCAGTTCCCCCTCCCCCTCTTTCTCTCTCTGTCTCTCCACATTACAACTTGCCGGTATTAGTCGCGAAGAAACCTGCGAACGACGACAAAGCGAAAGTATTCGCGGGAGAGAGTCGCAGGTGCATAGGAATTCCTTACTCCTAAAGGACAATGCACCGGAACCTTCCTCTTTTCGGGTCATTCACGCAGGTGCTGTGAACTTTTCCTGTGTCCTTTGCCGACCCACGCGCGCGTGCTACTCCGGAAAAGCCCCCTCGTTGCCTGACCAAACGGTGACTATATCCACCGCAGGATAATGACTCGGATAATCTCGTAGGAAATTACCCAACATCCTTGTAATCATAGTTGTTCATCCTTTCGGCTATGTTATTAAAAAAAAAAAAAAAAGATGACGGAGCAGGTGATTTTATTTTCAGCGCGTAGTAATAGAATGTTAAAATTTAATTGCGAAAACGATTTTTCGATTTTTATCGGTAAATAATGTTTTATGCTCATTTTTAATAAAAAAAATTGCAAGAAATCAGATAACTAATATGTTTACCGAAACTTATTATTATTATTCTTATTATTATTATTATTATGGAAAATCGAAGGTTATAATAGCTGACAATATAATTGCCATAAAATATTATCAGGAAAACGACGACCGCAGAAAGCGATATTTGAATATTTTTGCTACCCGCAGAAAACATCTTCTTCGCTGAAAATCTTTTTTTTACGAGATGCGATGAGCCTTTTTCATTTCTTGGGCCCCTATCCTCCGAAATAACGTTGTAATGTGTGACACGTATAATTCAGTGTACATGGCACACGTCGCCGCATTCTCGAACGTCTCAATTATCAACCCTTCGGCTACACCGAGATAAAAAGACCAATAATATTCATCCGTATATATTATCACTCGGCAAGGATTGCTCTCAAATGCGCAAAGTTCGTGACGCCGGAGCATTAATGCAGAGCCAAAAAGTGAGTCCGCTCGTTACGATGCCGCGCGTTTGTGGACTCACCCATCCTGCATACATATTACTAAGTATATAAGAGCTTCGCCACTGATGCCAGTCTGCACTTTCGGGGAAAGTTGACGCTCATATACTGTACCCTTCACTTTTATCCAAAAAAGAAATTGCAATTATCGAATTATCGTGTAAGACTCGGGGTACCGCGGTATATAACGCGATTTGAAGAAATTTACTTTCACGGGTACATATACCGATCGCCCATCGAATCGTTTCCGCAATTTTTTTTTTTTCATCGCCTGATTTTTTTTGTTTCTCGATACAAAATTTTGTTGATACTCCATATTGGTATTATACTTATCTAAACACAGTTCCTTATGACGGGAAATTCTAGCGAATTGCCGATGCCAAAGATCACGTGAAAACGATAAATTTCTGATTTGCATCTAAACTGCCGCGAGTAAGTAAACTGTAGTAATCTGGACCCAAGGTGCATACCTCGAGTCTTTACGACTGGCGATATTTCAGTGGGTTCAGTGCGTTTAATATCAATGTGAATAAGAGAAAAAAAAAAGACGATAGCCAGACGGTAGAAAATTCTTTTCGGATTCACGGTTGGGTAATCTCAACGTCGAACTGAGGCGAACTCCCCGTGTGCACGCAATGTAAAAGTTTCCAATTACGATGCCCGAGCGTCGTGCCCGCACGATGCTACGCGAAGGCGAGTGAACGCGAAGCGAGTGATCGCGCTTAATTCGTTCGTTTTCAATTAAGGACCACGAAAGTTACTGTTGCCGGAGGCTTCTCTCTCTCTGTGATGAAGTTTACAGTATATATATGGATAGTATGTGTGCGGTAGTTTAAACCAACGGGTTTGGCTAGGGAACGCGATACGCCCGGTGTACAGCATCCCCGAGAGCGATTCCCCTCCTCAGCTATACCTAATTCGACACGTTTCGTGCTTCTAGAGAAAAATAGGGCTATTCGGGTCAGCAACAAATCCGAGTCAACTTTATGCTACAAAAATGGATGTTTTTCGTCTTACAAAAATTGCAAAAAGGAAGCATTACGAGACTTCTTTCTTTAATAAAAAAAAATTATAACGCTTTATGAACCAATTACACGGCGGTGTGGTTTTTTTCTTTTAAGAACTGTTTCCCTCATTCAAAGGGTCAAAAGTGAGAGAATCAATTATGACTATAATCTTTATAATTCGTCATGTTTGTCATATTTTTACAAATATGCTTTATGTATTACTGATTTATAGTCGAGTGTTCATATAATTTTTTTTTTACAATTTTACGTAAAATTCTTGTAGGTACCGGATAATAATGAAATAATTAATAATAATAATAATAGTAATAAGAGTTCAGTAGCTATAACAATTTTTTCTAATATCGTGATTTATTAAAAAATGTTATATTTGATCTGAATAAACGAATTTTGTGTTGAGTGACCCGCATTGCCTCTTCTTTCCTTGTATCTAACTGCCGTGGCTATTGACTAATCGCTTTAAGTATAGGTTTCGAACATATGTCGAAGTCAATTAACAATGCAAATCGTACGAATGAGCGAAGCTCGTTCGTGAATAATTTGCCGGTTGATGCATGCAAGAGTTTGCGCAGCCGGGGAATCATGATTCTGCAACGTTTGAGAAGAAATCGAAAAAGAACGACCGCTAGTACAGTATCCCAGACGCCATTTACCCTTTCACTCCCTTGTAACGCTTTCGCGTTACACCGCAGCCACCTAACCAACGTTATCAATCTTTTTATTATATAAAGAAAGAAAATAATAATAATCGTGACGGCCAACGTGTTGTGGAATATATTTTTGTCCCAAAGGCAAAATGCTCCTTCTGTTCTTGAAATGGACTCTGTATTACGTGGGCGTCCGTGAAGATATGACGGGATACTCAACATGGGGGTCCCCGGCGATTAATCACTCAAAAGTACTATGCTTTATCACGATTCAGTTGGAAAATGGTAGTCGTACATGCAACGGTATTAAACACGCGGCATTAGGTATTCCACGCGTATAGCCACGCGCGCTCGCTCCTGACCGCCCGAAAGAGAAAGAGAGAGAACAAAACCGCACAATTGAGTGCCCACTCGGATTTCTGTTGCTCAGCAATTATTGTACTTACATACTTGACTTTATAATCGCAGACTCGTGGGAGCCGGTAATAACACGAGGCAGGCATCGATCTACAGGAGATGAGATCTTATTCGGTGTATGGCTCAAGAATAATTAAAGGTGAAGGCGCGCTTATCGAAGGGAGAATCCCCGACATCGAAAAAGATGCGGTTTAATGAAAAAAAATAAATATTTTTGGCTGTAAAAAAATCAACGAAGAAATTTTGATACTGATGGTGGTGAAATTATTAAATATATACAATAATCATTTTTTCCTACGGGAACTAATCATGCTGACGAAATTTGGAGGACCATGCGAAGATATGGCAATTTTCAGCCATTCTATCAGTCGCCCTTAAAAGGTTTCGTAACTGAAAAACAAGAATTTTTATTTTTGTTTCGCGTTATTCGTGGTTCGTGCGAAAAATTCCGTCGGATACACGTTTGAAGCGTCGAGCAAAAATATTTCGTATTATGATCCATTTAAAAAAAAATTGAATTCTTTGGTATTCCTATCAGAAATGTCTATGCTAACCGATAGAGTTTCGGAGTGATCCGGATATTTATCTTATTCTACGAAAAAAAATACATAAAACAGGGTATTTCGTGATATGAGAAGATCATTTTTCGTACCGTTATGGAGAGATGCAAAACGTGAAAGAAGCATAACAAAGGGGGCAATTGACTTTTTTTTGTATAAAATCGATGGATTTCTCAAAATGTTTTCGACCACATAAATCGATGTAATTCTTCGTTCTAAAAACGAATCCATATCGTATTTTACGATTTTCTAAAATCGAGCCGAACATTGAGAATTCCGAAAAAAAAAAAAAACTTGATTTTGACGTCATCAGAATTTCTCAAAATTAGCTTTTAGTATGAAAGCAAACTGTGCAATAAAAGTATTTTTCATATTTTCAATCGTTTTTCGAATAATTGAAATGTTTCAAAACATTAAAACAAAACATTGTTGAAATATTGTATATTCAACGGACGAAAGAAAATGTTTGTACAGCATGTGTATAACTAGTTAGTGCCTTTAACGATGTTTGCTACACGAGCCACTCGAGCCATTACTACTTCGAGTGCATTGCTACGCTCTCACTCGGTAGCCGTTTACGCGGGGCTTATAATAACATCGTGTTATATACTCCCGATTCTACATATAGATATACGCAGAAGCATGTAGCATAAATGTAGTTAGGTATATAGTATCCGTCGGACATCCGACGTCCGACAGTGTGATTACGACAGTCCCGATTTTCACGGTGCAGACATGCGAAGCAGCCCGGAATTAAATCTCTCGCCTCGGCAATAATAATTAACGCTCCACGGTATCGTACCTCACCGTTGGTTTTCGGCCCTCTCTTTTTTTCACGGACTCTTTACGTCCGTCTTGTGTGCTCATACGCCGAACGCGCGCGAGCCTCTCTCGAACTATAACAGTTACCGTCGATGTGTCTCTCCCTATCATCTCAACAACCCGATTTATCTCTTTCTCAGATCATTTTTATCATTCCTCTTTTCTCGCTCATTGAAACTCCAACTGGTTCCTTCGTCGTTCGGTACGCAATGTACAATCTTTTTTTTTTGTCATACATTCTTTACTTTCGCCGTAAAATATCCAATTACAAAAGACATCGGGATCGAAAGTTCTTCTTTCGTTCCCTTTATCCCCGATCTTTCTTGATCTTGGAACCGATGTCGCGTTATCGAAATGACGAACGTGTTTCTGCTTTTTCTTTTTTTCACATTTTAGATTTCCAAATTGGACTCGTTGGGCAGAACGAAATTAATTCTACATTTCGGCATTCCGAAATTTGAATCGAACGAACGAGATAATTTCTCCATTAGTCCACTTCTGTGTTCATTTTTTTAATGTGAATATTTAATCGAACACTCCAGTAGAAGTCCGCGTTTCTATAGATAGATCGTTCGTCCGGATGAGTTCTACATTACGCCACACTGTACAGTAGCTCGAAAAATTGGAAAGTAGCGGTTCTTTACATCATCTCTCGTTCACGCGGAATACGAGTCTAAGTCTCGATTTTTTCCCCCACCCTATGGTTACGAACATCAGTGACAGAACACTCTAGTTTTACAAACTGCCTCGGCGAGTATAGAGTCCGAGTATACATTGTTACGATTTATAATTATTAAGACTTATGGGAGTTGATACCGCATGCCGCGGTATATCTTTTCCCACACGCCTTCTTTTTACCATCTCCTTAAACATCCCCGCCCGGGTACGGCTCGGATGATGGTGTTTTTTTTTCGCGTATATACACACGAAACGCGTATAATATATAAGCGATGAGGTGCAGGGAAAGTGCCAGTGCTATTATGCCGACGAGTATATAAGGCTGGGCGTAGAAAACCAAGCGGTTCAGTCAGTGGTTAAGCGCCACGCTAAAACACACGTAAGCCGCAGGATGAAAACGAAGGTAAGTCGACTGCAATCTACGTACCGGACAGTGCAGATTATACTTGGAGGAAAGAACGAACGAAAGACAAAAGAAAATCGAAAAAAAAAAAAAAACCATCGCGATCGTGACCGACGATTAAACTTGTGTGTTCGAAGTAATTTCGCGGCGGAAGGAGAATTCAACCGGAAGTAGAAAGTGAAATCACGAAACGACGCGAATCTCTGGCGATACGATTTCACTAATGCATCTTCGATTCATTGCAATGCATCTTGTTCGTTTATCGTGACATTAGTGCATCTCAACGAAAATCATTTGATTCGACAACTGAGAATAACAACTGAAAATCATTTGA
This sequence comes from Buathra laborator, assembly GCA_934046635.1. NCBI lineage: Eukaryota > Metazoa > Arthropoda > Insecta > Hymenoptera > Ichneumonidae > Buathra > Buathra laborator. The sequence continues at coordinate 20,771,817 of OW203892.1, forward strand.
AAATCGTGAAAGGCCAAGATTTGTTTCCATTTATTATTATTTTTTTCTTCGTTTTCAATGCCTCGTCGAAGTGTCTGTACCGTTTTAACAGCTCGATGGCACTGCCAAATTTTGTATGACATTTTCGAAAGATTAACGCCTTCAGATCGAGAATTTTTTAAAACATTTTTTCTAGGCTATTTTTCATTATTTGTTTCTCAAACGTTTGGGATAAACCAAACAAAAGGTAAATTTGATATTTGAAAAATTTTGAATTGGAGAATATTGAAAGTTTATGTGATACGTGTTTTTCGAACGGAAATTGGAACATCTACCTTAGCGAAATCGACATCTTGCAAAATGTAAATCAAATTCAAATAACTTGTTAATTATTTCAGCTCCACATAGCCCTAGTGGCGCTATTGGCGTTGTCCCAGTGTTCATGGGCCGCCTCGTCGGAGTCCTCGGACTCGAAAGCCGCGAAGCCGGTAGCCGACGATTCGAAATCCGAGGCCGTTGAGAAGAAAACCGAAAAACGAGGACTCCACCACAGTTACGGTGATTTCGGTAGCAGCGGTGGATCTTACGGAGGTGGCGGTGGACATTACGGAGGGGGCGGTGGATCGTACGGAGGTGGCGGTGGACATTACGGAGGTGGCGGCGGATCGTACGGAGGTGGTGGTGGATCTTACGGGGGCGGCGGTGGTTCATACGGCGGCGGAACGTCCTACGGCCACGAGGAACACGTAAAAACGGTAACGGTTGAGAAGAAAGTTCCGGTTCCCTACGAGGTCACGAAACACGTGCCCTATCTTGTCGAGAAGCACGTGCCCTATGAGGTCAAAGTAGGCGTACCGCAACCCTACACCGTCGAGAAGCGTGTGCCCTATCCAGTGAAGGTATACGTCAAGGTACCGGTTCACGTGCCACAGCCGTACACGGTAGAGAAGAAAGTCCCATATGAGGTCAAAGTACCGGTCGACAAGCCCTACGAAGTCAAAGTCTACGTGCCTCAGCCCTACACCGTTGAGAAACACGTACCCGTACCGGTAAAAGTACCAGTGCCCCAACCCTACACCGTCGAGAAGCACGTGCCCTATCCAGTAAAGGTGAAGATCCCCGTACCGCAACCGTATCCAGTCGAAAAACCAGTGCCTTACGAGGTCAAAGTACCCGTTGACCGACCCTACACCGTACATGTGCCCAAACCCTACCCGGTGACAGTAGAAAAGCCTTATCCAGTACCGGTCGACAAGCCTGTGCCCTACGAGGTCAAAGTACCAGTCGACAGACCTTACCCCGTTCATGTTGAGAAGCCCTATCCCGTGCACGTTAAAGTGCCGGTTCCTGCACCTTATCCAGTACACAAACACGTACCCGTGCCGGTCGAGAAACCATACCCAGTACCCGTAAAGGTACCCGTCGACAAGCCCTACATTGTAGAGAAGGAAGTACCGTATCCAGTGGAGAAGGAAGTACCTTATCCCGTTAAAGTACCGGTACCGGTACCCGTTCACGTACATCACGAGGAACACGGACACGAAGGAGGCGGCGGCGGCGGCGGCGGCGGTGGATACGGCGGAGGTGATTACGGCGGCAGCAGCTACGGCGGCAGTAGTTACGGCGGCGAATCCGGCGGATTCGAGCCATCATACGGCGGGCACGGAGGTGGCGATGGAGGCGAATACAGTCATCACGGTTGATCGCGGTTAAATTTTCGTTTAATAACTCTTTTTTTTTTTACATAGTACGCATTAACTGTTTTTCTTTTCTTCCATTACTTTCGTACAAAAAAAATCTCTTTAATCTTGTCGAAGTTTAACTTGTTTCTTATACTCTGTTTCTCTGATCTCGGATAAGAAATGCTTATCTTCAATGACTATTTGTCGAGAAATGTTTTAGGACAAATTTTTATTGGGAATGAATATTTTTTATTCCTGATTTCTTTAGCTCGCTACTCCTAATCTTCTCTTTCTATGCGTCTATTTGGACCATTGAGAAAAGAAAAAAAAAATACACATACATGTGATAAATCGTACTTCCGAGAATCTACGATATTGCAATGAGATCGTTACGTACCTGTCGGGATTACGAGACTGCCGAAAAAGTATGCTCGCGAACGAAAACCCTCTGTTAAGTACTAATGTAAAATAATGAAAAAAAAAACTATATCTTTACTTTTCTAGGGATTATTAACGTCGAAATCCCTGGAAACGTTGTTTTTTTATGCGAAACACGACGTTATATATTTTTGTATCAAAGACTCTCTAATAAATGTCTACCCTTTAAACCAATTATTTCTTACGTTACTCATGTTATAACCACTTTTAAGAGGAGCTGAAACCCTACCGAGTGCGAGAGAGATAGTGTGATCCGCGCTTACGGCGGAGCGAAAAAGAGGCACTCGGTAACGTGGTTCACCTCCTCTTAAGATATAAATTTGATTAAATCTATCGCTCTGACGTTGACATCAAACGATAAAAAAAGAAAACACCATTGAACGGGGTTCGTCGCGCTGCGAAAGCGAAATTAGTCATTATATATCCTTCGAAGTGAAACTGGATTTCCGGGATATTCACTTTCGTCCGGTAAAGAATCTTAATCGTTTTCATCGCTGTATTCTATCGAGAAAAAAGAAAAAAAAAAAAACCGTCATCTCATGAATCTCCATGTGTCGTAAACATATCGCAGCGCAGCTTCTGTTGCCGTTACTAATGCACGCGAGATATATACACATCGCGAAGGATCATTAAAACATTTTGCTTTCACCGAAGTTTCTATGCATGGCGCGCGAGCGTTAGTGTAGTCGGCCACTTCCACTTTTCATATTCACCGGGCGTGTAGAGTTAATCTCCTGAGATCTCTAAGGCATGTGGTTCACGACCGTAATCGCGTTAATTGCTCTCATTGTGATAGTTTTAAGAATCATTTTGCCGAGCCAACAGTCCTATGTATATATCGACGTACGAGAAACATAAAGGCGTATCCCTCGCGATTTAACGCGTGAAACGAGGCGAGATACGCTCTTGTAATTCTTAACGATCGCACATGTGAAATTTTGGCACTTGTAAGGCTTTTCGAGTAACTGAAGCTCGAGATCTCAGGATAAATCGAGCGTGTAGTTATTTTTTACAAGCGAGAAGAGCACGCGGCGAGTGAAAGGGGAATTCTAGCTGTTGTTTGCAAACGGTACAATACGATGAAACCCCAGGCGTACCTGACGCTCTTCGTGCATAATGCATATTCCGCGATATAGCAGATGAAGATTTGACACATTGTGAAATTCAATTACTCAAAGTATTAAGGTCGTAGATATTATTTAAGGCTTTTTACTAAAATTATTTTTTTCCCCGATATTATCGTAAAAATATAATCAAATTTTGTTTTCATAAATTGAATTCGTTGAATTCGTCATCGTTTCGTTCGTTCGTTGTATTCGTTTATGAAAAGCATTAGTGTCGTAAAAATTAAAATTCATTAAAAGTCCTAATATTTATGACCTAAATAATTTGCGAAGAAAAGTTTAAGTTAATTGACTTAATAATTGTAAAAAAAGTGTAAGTTTGTTCGCTAATAAAATGAGTCGCAAGAAAAAAAAAACAGCTCGTCAGTCTAATCCCTCGAAGCACGCGAATCATAAATGGGTACAATATAAAAGGCGCAACATACGAGCATTGTCCATATTGCCCCGATTTCTCCTACTGCAAACGATGACTTTGAATGTCTTTTAATGGAGACTCTTCTGGCTGTTTTTCTGACCGCTACCAACTTGTAATAATAATAATAAAATATTTGTCTATTAATATGTGACTTCGAGTACCGCGGAGAAACTTCGGAGTTCGTACGCGCGTGACTGAGCACCCGACACGGCACGTACGCGAGACCACAGACCGTTTGCGCGGTGTCTGGTACCGATTTTTTTCTTATACGTCGGTCATCTCGAACGATTTCGCGACGAGCCCGTATACAACGTATACGCGGTCTACATCGCGCGTGTACTCGTAGAGGCGTTGTATACACGGGCGGTTCACTTACTTTTGTGAAAGTGAAAAAAATCGCGACGAATCTGCGATGCGTGAATTATAGCTCGTAACGTAAGTATCAACCACTCTTCCTACGTGGATATAACCGACGGCGTATTTCCGGTTTTCTAACAGCCGAGCGCCCGTTGCCGACTCGCCGAGACCGACGGGGCCCTCTAATAACTAGGAAGTGAGCGCCCAGCAAGTAACCACCACAAGTGTTATTTCTCGCTTAATTTTTCTTTCGATAGATCCTATTGCACGTCTATGCTTACCGCGTGTTATACGATACACGATAAAAAAAAATAAAAAAAAGAAAAAACGATTTTTTCGATTTTTCTCGAAATTCACCAACTCTGCGAACCAACCTTCGCTCCATCGATTAGAGACGCATCGGGAGTGCATGTGTGCTAATTCCGCAATTTAATAACGATTAGCGCGCAAGACGACTCGTCGGATTAATAATGCATGATACCACTGAGGAGAACAGCTGGTAAAAATTTACTCTCATGTTAAAAAGTCATCAAAGCACCGCCCCCCGATCTATAGCCCAAAGCAATAATTTCGGCGTTACTTCATCAATCACACGGTTGCGAAAAAAAATTTATCGAGGAAGCATGGAAAAAAAAATGTTTTTACCGAAAATTACGGTGATGGCTCACTTATAAGCCAAATCGCTTTATGATCATGAAACGTATTAACTCTTTGCTCTGTTGTAACGGGACATAAACATCCGAGTTTTCGTGGATGAATGATCGTCACAATTATTAAAAAGGTTGTTAGAGGAGAATCCACTGACTACGGCGATTCTTAAATCGCAATAGATATTAAATTTTATTATTATTCTAAATTATATCGAAGCTTTTTTTTTCTTTTTTCTTTCTTAGAAGTTCCATTTTCTTGGGTTTCGGAAAAGATTTTAGTGACTTTAATTGTTCGGATTCGCGTAACGTTTTCGTCCATCGCTGTGGAGAAGACTCAAACGGATATCGGTGCGCGACTGTGAAGCGCAAGGCAATTATCGTAGCGAAACTTGAACGCTGCCGGTGTTCGCCTGGAGTGAGTGTCGGCGTCTGATACGACGGGGTCGGCTCCCCGGGGATTCTCAGGGACTCAAACGGGACTATATCCCCAGAGTTTGCTCTCTCATCGCTGTTAATTACAGAGTCCTCTTCTCCGCTCTACTCGATCCCTCGTCTCTGTTACTCTCTCTCTATATATATCTAATATATACGTATGTATCGTACGTATATACTGCCGAAGCTTCCTTAGAGCCCCCCGTATCGTCGGCGTGAGGCACTCCTCGTAATCGCGATTCTACACTATACCGCTACCTACTGTCTTTTCACTCGAGTTAACAAACGATTTTCACTTTACGTCCCTTTCTTCACGAACAATTACGATATATTAATCTTAACTGATTCAATACGCAATTTTTCTTTCAACATTAGTTTCTATTTGCCGAAGCGCCCTTGAGATGATACCGCGTAATAATGAATTTCATTTATTTTATAACGCAACTGTTTATCAAACAAAGAATTCTTAAACGGAGAGTTCGGAGATTTTAGATAAAGAAGCGTTTTATTTTTTTTAAAGGTTAAATAAAATCGTCATCAATAATCTCATGCGATTATAAAATAATGATAATTTTCAGACTATGTATAAAAAATTCCCAATAAAAATTACAAAATGCTATTGACAAAAATTGGACACTTTCCCACGTTAATTTATTTCGATCTCAATTTCTTTTTTTCACATTTTCAGTACAGTATTATCATCCGACAAACCCATGAAATTCGAGATGATAATTTTTGTATTTGATGAAAAAACAATCCACTTTTTCACCGGAAATTGTCGCCCCCATCAGGTGAAAAAAAAAAAAAAGATCAAATCCGTGAAAAATAAGAAAATTGTTAAAATGAAATTAATTTTCGAGATACGAGGAAATCTTTCTTCGTTTTTTTTTTTTTTTTTTTTTTTTTTTCCGGAAGCCAGAAGTTTGTTCATTAAGTTCATCGAACCCGGAAATTAAAATCTTGAACTCTATTCGTAAATATAATACATATATATATATTTTCATCGCTCCCACTGTCGCGTATAAAGTTATATAGTGTATTTTAAGCGTCTCCCACAATCAGTGAGTGTCAGAGTGAAACCCTCCGGGAATCCGGGCGAGCGAATCGTACCGGGATTGAACGCTTGAAATGGAATAATATCCAATAATCTGGCGGGCCGGGTGAGGACGGGATAAAAAGGGAAGCGTTATCGGGACATCGCAGCGCGCTGAGGACATAGAGCATCCAAACCCCGAACCCATCTCTGACTCGCTTTACCGTTCAACGGCTCGCGGCTCGGGCTCTCGCTTCGAAACCGCACCGGGCGAAATTAATTATTGATTTCGGATACGCGCATTCAAACGCCATCCCCGTAATCGAAAGCGAACCGGCCGTCACCTCCGCCCCGTTTATAAATCCACGCGCGATGAATACTCGTTGACGTTCCCCCGTTACATTTTTTTTTGTTTTTCTTTTTTTTTATTTATTATTGCTACGTTTGTTTTTTCCTTTTTTTCCGGACTACAAGGACTATTGGAAATGTCCGCGAGAGTGGGATCCACGGTCGACAGTTTTTCATTTCTCGTCAAAACGAATTCGTAGCGTACGTGAGAAATATAGAATTTAATTACTTTGCCGTTTAACTACTCAGTTTTGATTTTGGATTTGAGATAAAATAAAATGTTATTCGTTGTGTTTATTTTATATGAATTAATGAACAATATATTTAGTAAAATAATAGCTGTGATATTTTTATTAGTTTTGTCACGTTGCGTTCAATTTTTTTTAATGTTATACGAGAAAAAACGATTTTTTGGGCGATAAATACGCACAATGGTGAGAAAATTATACTGCAGGATTAGAATAATATCAAAGAATATCAAAAGGTAATGGAAATTAGGTGTACAATTTTTGATAGACCTATAAATGCATTGATTGTAAACTTTGCGAGCAAAACGCGATGTTTGAAATGACTTCGGCGACTATATAATAAATATTTGATTTATTGATGTACTGAAATACCGGTAACATGGAAAAAAATAAGAGGGTTTGATAAAAACGAACATTGTGAAAAGTTTGAAGTTCGCTAGTCGCTTCCCACAGACGCCGATGGCTTCGGCACCGGTGCCGAACTGTCCGAACTCTGACGCGAAGGTTCTTCTCTCCACGAAGGCAGAAGTTCTATCACCTAAATTGAATTGTTCCGAAAACAAAGGATTAGCGAAGAAACATTAAGGATCAACGAAAAAAAAAGTAACGTCCGAATCCACGAGGATTTTTATCTGCAATACAAATTCATTTTTGGATAGGAAATGGATATTTTTTAATCTACAGGAATCGAACGGGATGCGGTATTTTCTTTATCGCAAAAGTTTGGTCGAAGAATGAAGAAGAATAATTGAAAACTGTTATTGTTCATTGAAAAAAACGTGTTCGCTTGACCCACGACGGCAAATACATTGTACATAATAATGCAATAATCTTACGACGCACTTTCCATTCGTTCCGCAGATTTATTAATTAATAATAACGACGCGTTCGTGTTTCATCGTTTTCGAAAAACGTTCGTAAAATATTTATGCAATGTCTTTAATCACCTCCTGCAACTCTTCTTTGGTGAACATGTGAAACATCGCACCGGGAGTCATCGTCATTACCTCGATGTTTGTGTCGTTCAATTTTTCTTCCATTACCTGCTTCAGAATTGTAAGCGCCGATTTGGTAGCCTCTTTCAAAGTCATTGACTGAAATTACGAGAACAATGAGTTAATTATCAACAATATATTACCACTTATTTAATAAGAAATTAAAACGATACATTTCAAGTGAATAAAGTTAATTCAGCGATTGCACACGTACCTCCGGCTCCTCGTGTTATTAGACGAACTAACGTTAGTCTTTGACAGTGTCGTCCAATACTTTATGAAATTAGGTGATCTTATAATCTTCGAATAATTTTTAGAGTTCACGTTTAACGTAAAGTAACGAAATAAATCGTACATAACGAAAAAAAAAAACAAAAAATGATGAAATGGCGAATAGCCAGTAATGGTCGGAATATCGATAGCGAATTATTCGAGCCGAAATGATCCGTACGTCTGTCAGTGATTCGAAGTAAAGATGTAAAATAGCGTTAAAAAAAAGTATACCAGTAGTTCAAATAACAATGGCGAATAAATGATTTTTCGATATACGAAGTCGATAGAATCCGTACGTATATCCGTGATTCGGATTAAAAACATAACATACAGAGAAAAATGCCGTAAATGAATTTTAAAAATAACGAATCCCACCGATGCAAATAATCATAGCGAATTAATGAGCTTTCGTAATACGAGGTCATTAGAATCAGTACGTTTCTCCGTGATTCGGATTAAAAAAGAATTAATCGAACCTTATGGTAGACTTCCTGCAGAGATTGCTGAGCTCCTTCGCTGCCGGAGCCGATGGCTTTAGCATCGAATTGAACGAACGTACCGGAAGGATCCATGTGAAAGAGTTGTGGTCCTTTCTCGTCGATGCCGGCGAAGAGAATCGCAACGCCGAAAGGTCTGGACATAGCGCTTCCGTCGTCGTCACTGTCGCCGAATTGTATTGCCAAATTGGACACCGCTTGGGCCGCCGATTCTACAGTCATCTTTTCGTTGTAGATGAACCAGTGATTTTGACATTCGGCTCTTGCTCTGTCGACCATCGTTCTTGAATCGGCCATCAAACCGGAGGACGCGCAGCCGATATGCTTGTCGACTTCAAAGATCTTCTCCACCGTTGTTGGCTCCATCAGCGACGATGTGATACGCTTTTCGGACGCCAGGAGCACTCCTTCCGAAGTGGAAATACCGATTACCGTAGAACCAAGTTTTATGGCTTCAATGGCGTATTCAACTTGGAAGAGACGTCCTTCCGGCGAGAAGGTGTTTACGCCTCTGTCGTACTCTGAACGTGTCAGAAACATCTGAAATTTACAAAAAAATTGTAAAAACAGGAAGATAAAAATTCTAAAAATATTCTAAAAATACCTAATAAATAGTAAAAATTCTAAAATCAGTATGAACAACAAGAATCAATAAGATTCTTAGCTGCTTAAGGCTCCATAAGACAATAGCTATTTTTTAGGTATTTATAAAAAGAAAATTATTTTTATAGCTTTTCAAGAACAATTTATTATTATGTTCAAAATAATAAGATTTTAATTATAGAATATACATAAATTATGATTTAAGATATCTGACGATTTTATTTCATATATATATCACAGCAGCGATGACTGAGCAAAGAAAAAAAATGTACTTTATTCTAAATTTCTTTTACAATGTTGCAAATTAGCGATAGGAGCAGACAAGGCATTAAACACAGCGCAAACAATAGACATTTTTGAGAATTGACAATAGTGTTAATGATATGAATCAATGATGATTATGATAATGATGATGTGTCAGAGCCCTGCGAATTGAAAATCCACCGAACCCTATGGGCTACGATTCCAATAAATTAGTGAGCGATATCTGCTGGTGGCGATAATGCAACGGTATGGAAATAAATTGTTATAAAAAACTTGAGCCAATAAAGTTGCGCAAAGCATTGTCAGAAAATAAGATTTTTAGTCATGTTACCCGCATGTTTTTTTTTAACAATGGTTTACCGAAACTACCTATTTTTTAGGTTATCGTAGCGTAACAATGAATTGCTGTTCGAGATATCAAAAATTTTGCCAAAATTTGGAGGATTTCCTTTCTACACGTTATCCATTGGAAATTACTCGGAAAAAATGATTTCTCGGCAGTAGAATTCCTTCGCATGTATTAAATATTCGTTGCCAAAATTCCTCGTCTAACCAACAATGACATTGCAAAACATTGAGGACAGTTTACGAATATTGTACGAATGGGGGAACATTGTTCTTTCAATGAAAATAAGAAAATGTTGAATTTCAACAAAACGAAGCATCTCACCTCTGCAGTTTATTTCAATTACAATCGTGAATTACTTCGTAATTGATAGAAGCCGACTTGTCACAATCGCTAGTCACGTATCGCGGAGTAAGTATTAACCGACTATAGAACGCGGGGCGATGCGGCGCGTTTGAACACGTTACAAGGCGAATTCTCATTTCGACGAATTTTGACTTGTTAATTAGACGCGATTGGTCGAGGTTAGTTGTCAAGGAAACGACGCTTAGTATTTGCGCCGGTTGCGCGAACAGTTGCGCGGCCGTTAGCCAACATGTCGGGACTCTTTGTATACACACGTTTCGATGGATCCGGCGAAAACTGATTAAGAATAAATCAATTTATACCGTCAATAAGTGTTAACAAACTTGGAAAATACGAGTAGACTACGTAAATAACACTTCGTCAAACATATCGATTATCTTTCACTGCAATTTCAATACTTCCACCGTTTCACCTTACTTTGCAAATGAGTTACTATGACAAGCTACGCTCCGCCATCGCGGAAAACAATTGGGATGACGTTCTCGATGTTTTGAAACCAAAACATTTTCCTCGAGATGAACAAGGGTAACGCTTATATTTATGATTGAACAAACATAATTGACGAATAAGGGCTATTATTTATAGATCGAACACGCGAAATGCGATAAATGCCGCAAGCTATATATACAGGCAAACAAGATTTGCGATCGTGTAGAACAACAATGCATACTTTTCCAAGTTTTAACATATCGCTGTTGGTTTACAGAAAGTTGATAGAGAAAAGAATATTGGCTACAGTAGCGGAAAGGCTGTGTGATTCACGTACGCCTATTCCCAGAAAAGTGACAAACCACTTGCTGAAATGCTTAGTCAATTCATGCATCGATGGCTACAAGCATGTAGAAGCACTCGGAGAGGATGTACAGCTGCCAACCTGTTACTTAACGTATCACTTGTTGAGCGAAAATTCCGAAAGTAACGACGATCCTGAGACGTTTCCTTATAATGGAATTGCAACTTGGGCATCGGAACTCCTCCAAAATTATGTTCGCACGCGATATAATATCGATAAAGGATTTTCCAACGATGACTTTGAGACGCTTGGATTGTGCGTTCGGTTTCTTTGCAATTTAGCGACGTTCAGTTGCCCCACCAGAGATTTGCCTCATTGCCTAAACAGCGATGAATTCAAATCTACTATTATGTGAGTTAAGATTTTTGCTGAAAAAGTCCAAAAAATCATTTTCATGTTACTTTAAAATTCTAGAAGTTTTTTTCTACATTTATTTCAATTTATATTTCTGATAGTACTTATAGTTATAGAGTTGCAAGTTGAAAGATAAAAATCAATGTTTAATAAAAAAAAAAAACATTTTAATTGATAAATTGATAAATTGCGATAAATTGTTGAAAGTTGTAATGAAAAAATTATATTTGTCTTGTTGCTCGTTGTTGGATAGAAGTTTTATGGTAAAAATCTTTGCAGAGTTCTCTGCTCGTGTAGCGAAGTTCCGATAGAACGCGGCGCCTGCGCTTACGTTCACAATGCGCTGAAACGATTGGCTGAAAACTATTTTTCTATGGAGAACATGAAAGATCTCACACGTCCTCTGATATACGCGGACAAAAAAGGAATCCAATCAGCGCGAGATACTCTCATACTTTTGGCTAAAAGAGCGAACTGGCTGCAGAATACTTACGACTGTTTACCACTGACTGAAGAGAAGATTTACTTGCTGGAAATTATCCTCATGGGTTTCCGCGACTCTGTGTATTCCGAAGAAGGAAGCGAGAAAATCGCCGCTTTTTCAACGGAAACAATACAATTTATATCCGAGAGATTCAAGAAGAGGAGCGATTTGATTCTCAAGACCGTTGATTCGTATTTGGACGGTGTGGAACCGACGGAGATAACTCTTCTGCTCGATATAATTTGCGTTATATCTTCGGAAGATATGGTCGACTGTCATATCCTTCAAGACGACAAGAGTCTCTTTATAAATTGCGTCTGTGAGTATCCAATCACCGTGAATAATTTATAATTTTCAAAAAGCACCGAAAACTCTCTAATACTCGGCATTTTTTTTCCTTTTTTCAGTTTTACTAAAATCTTTACATACGGCTGGCAAAGCGTCGGAAAATTATTTCACTCCGGTGCAAAAATTGAGCGCTGTAGCGCCGAGTGCACAACAAGCAGCGGGTTCGACTGACGAAAAAGATATTCACGATCATCCGGCTTTTGGTTTCAAAGCCGGTTTGATAAGAGCGATTGGAAATTTGTCTCACAAGCATAAAGGCAATCAAGAGTTGGTGAGTATAAAATAAAATCGATATAAAAAAAAATCGTCATTTAAATTTCGAAAGTCTGGAAAAATATAGCAACCAAAGAAAAGCAGATTTCTGTCGTACCGGTTGCAGCGAATGGTACACCGTACACTAGCGCCGTTTCCGATCGCTTCTAGAATCCTCTCACTTAAAATCCTACGCAACTGCTTTATCCTTCACACATTCCCGCGAGCGATTGAAAAACGAGCAATTTGCGGAGTCGAACAAAGGGAATATCAAGTACTCTGCTGTATAGGATGCTGCGACAATATTACCTACGATTCAATGTCAGTTCATCATAAAATCATAACGGTATCCACTTGTGTTTTTTTTCTTAGCTACGCGAAACGGACGCTATTCCTCTTCTCTTGGACTGCTGCAATATCGATGCGCGAAATCCTCGTATCCTTTCAGATGCTCAATCGTGACTAATAAATATTTTATATATACTTTTGTCAAGTATTAATAACGTCTTTGTACTTTTGGAAAAAGAAAATCCTTAATATATTATAAACAGTAATAATGCAATGGACGATATTTGCGTTGAGAAACCTGTGCGAAAATAGTCCGGAGAATCAGGAGATAATACGCAATTGCAATAAAGTCGGTATTGTCGACAGTGTTGTATTACACGAGATGGGATTGAAGTTGCATGAAAGCGACGATGGAAAGGCTATCGGGATTCTCCCGTTACCCCAGAAATAAATGATGATATTTCCAAGAAAACCGTAAGTTTATGTTTATTATGCAAAATGTCTTCTCACACCCAGAAAACATTTCTTACTATCCTGCGTCTCCCACGAACGTATATCTGTCTTCGATTGTGCAATAGAGTTAGAAGTACATATCACAATCGCGCACCGGTGATTTGCAGCGAAACGTGTGTTGGTTTACATTGGACAAATATCGTCAGGTCAATCGATAATCGAGCTGTTAGTCTCAGATGCAATATCGTTACAAATAGAAATAATAATCGTCCGCCTATCGATATCAATGCGAAACTATAAAGTTTATTGCAAAACATATTTATATATATATGTATATAGCGGCTTTACGATACCGCACGGCAGTGTCATTATGAGGGAATGCGATGTTCGATTGCATAATGAGACATTTTAACTGCAATTACAAACCGAGAATGATTTACGATAGCATCGAGACTACCGAGAGTTCATAATCGGTCGATGCATACTGCCGCATTTATGATTCACAATCAATAATAAATATAGCAGCTACCGACAATATTTCTCTACAACAGATATCCACGACGGCCTTTATATTTATATTTATCAATGAATATACATAGTTAATCGCCCTATGGATACAATTACGAAAGATAAAATAACGGTAACCGCTCTTTTCATGGGAAATTCATTAAGAGCTCTTCTATTATTTTTCTCCTAAAAACAATAATCGATCAAAAAATTAAATTTTTATTACTCTCATTCAGAGTATTGCAAAAACATTATCAACGTTTTTGTGAGACTCTCAATACATATAAATGTTTCAGTAAAAAAAAAACACCTTTTCATCGCCTCATATAGTCTTTGAGAAAAAAAAAATCGTACACTTGACTCGGTTTTCAAACCCCATTAGGAATGTTGAACTTTGTTGAACTTGAAGCAGAAACAATTATACGACATTTTACATTATTAAGAAATTATGTTATGACTACAGACAATTTTTCGAATGGTACAAAACGGTCATTAAATTTAGTCGATTATCATGCGATCAAAATTATGATAGTTGCGTTGTTATCCAGTTAACGTAACAGGATTTTTCATTATTATTTGAATGATAAATCGGGAAGATCAACTTGTTTTTCAAGGGAAAGTTCACGAACTCTTTTACCATTTTTTTTTTAATCGTGAGACGGAACATTTTTTTTTAATTTTTTTTCCGGTTATACAACAGTTTGTGAAACAATCCAACTTTTAATATACATGCTGAGTAGAAATTACAGCAGAACAAAAAATGTGATGCGAATGTTTCAAAGTAATGTTCAAATATTTCGCATTCCAATAACGTTAATCGACTTGCGCCGTTCGTTGGCCAGACAGTCGCGTGTTGGAAATAGTTGTGTCGAATAACGCGTGTATAATCGTTCATTCGATGTTATGACCCACCTGACGTATACTTGTGTGTTTTACGAAGTATAATAATACGTTTCCTGTACGTAACTCACGTTACTGATCGATCGCGTCAATCAGCCGGGTCGGTGTACGAAACCCGCGCTAACTCCCCTCTCAGTCTCCGGGGCCTCTTTATGATCTATGCTCGGCGGAGCATGATATGCCTTTGCGAATAACGTTTTATAGCTGTTTGAAAGATATTTCTCGTCTCGTGAGGAAACTGATCTCCGAGCGTAATATTTCTACGTAAATACTTAGTACATTATCTCGTTCATCGATTGCATTAACTCCAGTCACGATTAGTTTTTTTTTATTACCATCATATATGTGTATACTTTTTAGTCATAATAATTTTCAACCAGATGCGATCGTCAGATTAGACATAACGTATCCAACGGTAAAGAAATCGATGAAATTTTTATTTTTATTTTTCATCGTTCACGAAAGATTCACGGATATTGATCAGTTTCTAATTTGAATATCGACGATGATCGAAACGATCGATCAACTTGGTGCTTGTAATCGACGGTGATTAACATTAAATTTATCGGGTTAAACAACACGGAAAAATTAATCGTTACTGGATTAATTGACGGTGATTCGTCGCAACGGTGACAAGAAATCTCTCAGAGCTCAGAGCGCGTGAATAAAAAATTCAACACAATTTACGTTATCGTGATTATCTTCATGATCATCGCGGTGTACTGAAAATAGAAATTATCACGGTAGCGCGTAATTACAGTGCCGGGCGAGAGAAGCACGCAAATTTTTTGCAAATTGACGAGAAATATTCGTGTGTTAAGCTCAACATTTTTTTTATTTTCTTTTTCAAAGGCCAATAATTTCCGCGTGTTTTTTTTTTTTACGAGGGTAGTTATTAATATTCATGCCGGTGTTACGCGAGAGAAAAAAAGAACGAGAAAAAGTCGAAGAATTCGCGATAATTGACCGGCGCAGCGGCTGATCGAAAATTCGGAACATAAAATATAATGTTGCAGTCGTTCGGTGTTTGGATTTCGCCGCGAACTTTAGAAACATTTGACGATATTGGCGTATTAATAGAGGTAGAAATAAGCCTACACGTCGGTACCTAATAAGTCATCCGGGGATCTCTTTAAAACGTTGTATACTCGAGTCTCCTGTATGAGTCGAGCGCTGGACCTGCGCGCCTACGCTCGCGTCTTACTCTTCTATCTCTCTCCTTCACTCAAAGCGCCGCTCGGCAATATATTTCCAATGGTCCTGCATGCAGCATATCGAGCAACATGCTTGCGAACCGAACGATTAAAATGCGTCGTTTTATGGATCGTGCACAACGCTCGATTAATTCTATTCAAGTTTCACGAAATCAGAAGTCATTAAATAGCACTAAAACGAGGCTTGTCGTGTTATGTGCGATATAATTTTCTATAAATAATTCTAATGGCTGCTCCACAAAATTTGACAAAAAATGCAGATTCATCATTTTTTTTCAGATTTTCGATCTCAAAATCGTTCGATACGCGACGAATTAACTTCCAATTTATAGATTTCTTATAAATAGAAAAAAAAAAACAGTTTTCTTCATTAAGAATCATTGCTAAAACATGTTATTCCATATAAATTGGGGGACAAAATTTCGCCTATCGTGCAGTGAAACCTTTGAAATGAATTCCTGATTAATAGTTTTAAATTTAATTTCTCTTTGAGATTTATTTCGGTGCTCGTTGTCATTTCATAAAAATCGTGTGTACGTTCCTTTAATATGATCGAAAGCAGAATGCTTCTTGCTGTATTCCATTGGGGTTTATACGGGAAGAAATAGGAAACATATTACCAGCTATGATATTGTATAAGAATATTGCAGCGATCGCCTCGGGACGATATCATTCTCCGTTCAGAACGGTGCGATCGCGTATTCGTGGGCTTCAATCGTCTTATACTACTGGCCGCTATAGTGCCGCAGATCGGCGGTGTACGAAGCGAAGTACAGAGAACAAATTCGCGAGAGAAGCCGCGAGCGGCACCGACGAGCGTGACAAGTGGGCCGATAAATAATCCTTCTTAATGGCTCGCTAATTACAAGCCGTCGAGTTAATTGCTTGATTTATCCGGGAGGCAAGTTTCACGCGTTATTATTCCCATCTTGACGGTGCGGTACCTATCCATTTATACATTAATGCATTGTAGATTCGCGCGTACATTGTTACTTTTAGCATTCTCCGTCCGTTTCGCTACAATGTACACCTCCTTCGTCGATTAAAATTATCATTTTTATCAACGATTCACATCGTTTGTATACCTCAAGTTTACAGTGTCGTAAAATCGCCGGACACTCAATCCAACAAAAAAAAACAATCACTTTCAATTGCGAAGGTTATACTACAATTTAAAAGACTTTCTCTCTCTTTTTGAGAATTACATTTAAATCGACCCGACGATCTATTCCAATCTTTGGATTAACAAAAAAACGATTTAGGAAGTAAAAAAAAAAAAAAAATCGTTCTAAAGAAAGGACAGTTTTGGAATAAAACTTGTGGGCGAATTGTCTGGCGATTTCTCGCGTTCTCTCGCACGAGGAATCGGGTCCCGTCATCTCCAGTGACTCCGCTATCGTTTCAGCGTATAGAGAAGAGCGGAGTTCGAAATCGCGAAGCGGGATCTTCATTGAAACGAAATCCGGATAATTCTCTCGCGTTTCGCGGCGGCCCGATGTGGGATGTGGGTATTATCTTTACGACCTCGAAACCAGAGAGAGAGCGAGATGATCACACACACGGAGATGATGACGTTCTCTCTTGCGCTTCAATAGCGGTTCACTATACGGGAAGAAGGGCGCGCGCCTGCGCTTCCTTCGTGCGCGTATATGTCCCATGTATGTGCAACAAAACTGAGGGAAACCTGTTATCACGGAGAACGGAGTACAGTGGCTCATACCTGCACCAATTATCATACCCCGTCTGATATTAATATTTTAGGTTTAGTACGCTATGAGCTCCTCTTCACCACAGTCACGCGAATTTCAAAACTCTCCGAAGATTCTTTACGGTTTCTTTCGAATCAATCGATAAACTTTAAATTTCCAAGCGTTTTTCAAGAAATTTCTCTGCGAAACCACAGTAAACAATTCGTTACAATGTATACAAACCGGTTGACAAAATTAAATACAAAAGTATGAGATTAACGTTCGGTATGTTAAATGCAAATTTTTGTGCCACCAGCGACTCTATATGTTTCTCGTTTAAATTTAATACATCGACTCTGTGCATTAATAATTCATACGTTTTTTCGCCAAAATTTTTTTCGCAGTGTACTATTGTGACGAGGGAATAAAATTTTAGTTGAATATAATTGGATCAAAGTGCGAAGAAAAGACGTAAGAAAAAAAAAAAAAAAAAAAAAACACACCGCGTAGAATGTGATAATTTAAAACGCCGATGATGACGGGAATTCGACGTCTCTTCTTCCGGTGAGTTAGTGCTTACGATGATTACATTAAATTAAATTAAATTCATGATAAATTCGATACATCGTCGAATCAATTTCGTGAATGTATAGATGATAGGGAGTCGTAAATAGCGGGGTTCTAAATCTTTTTTCGCCGAGGCTATGAAATACATTGCGAGAGAGGTAAATACACGATAAATCATTGGGAACGAAGTAGCCCGCGGTGCTGCCCACAGCGAGAGAGGAAGCGAGAGATAGGCTCGAGAAAACGTTTCACTCAACGATCTCGCGGGATGGACGGTGCCTCTCTCGGGTTCGCCTCTCTCCGCGGCTCTTCGAGTGCCTGTCACGGGGCAACTCTCTGATGCATCCCACACTCGCCGCTGTGCTGCATGCAGAAAAATCATAAAACATCTCGTAATTCGAGGGATATATATATATATTTTTTTATTTTTTCGTTGATCCTAATTCGTTCGTAGCACGCGATAGCATTCTTTTTCGCGAATGAATTATCAGCAATCGCATAGAGATTATAGAGATATTCTTTGCGGAGAAGAGATCGATTCTCGTTGGGCGAAAAGGATATTTTTTCAATCGGGCATTTCTTACCGAAGCGATTATTAGATATTACTAAATTATGTGTAATATACAGGTATATATATAGAGATATATAGTAGTTATAGGATAGCGAAGACGCCGGGGGCCCCGCGCATCTCTCTTCCAACTAATCCTAATCAAAAATATACGCCACGCCCACTTTATTCGTAAATTTATGCTTCGCTCAATTACGGTCTGCTCTCCGCGGGCTCATTATAAAAAACCGGGACCACAGTGTGTGTGCGCGCGCGAGTAGAGTTCTCTCGCTTATATGCGTCTTCGTTCGGTTATCTTCGTTTTATCCCTTTTATATTACGCATCGCGTTCGTATTCCCATCTCTTTTGCGCGTCTCTACATATATACATATATATGTTTTTTTTTTGTTGGTTTATTTATTATTTTTTGTGATTTATGAAATACCCGCGGTGGAGATCTCGTTAACGAGGCCGACGATGGCCCTGAGGCCCGATCGGGGCCCCCGTGAACGACGAAAATAATTATCCTCGGCGACAACAGCTTCATTTCAGCACTCTGTCCGAATTCCGTCAAATTTGAAGAACGTCTTAGTATCACAAGCGAAATTTATAATAACCAGAATTACAACTCGTGAAAACTTTCCTCGAAATTCAGAAATTCACGAGTTCCATAAGCAAAAAAAGTCAAACACATCATTTCGATCGATCATTCTACTGAAAAAAAAAAAAAAAAAATCAACCACTGTTCAACTATATATAATTTATTTTTAAAACATCGATTAACGAAAAACAATCACAAATCACGTCGAAACATCGTGCAAGGATTTTATAAGCCAATATAAATTTGCGTTTCCGATATGAATTCTCGTAAAAAGTTATAAACGGTAAAACTACAAAAAAATGTTCCGCATACGATGACCTTGAATTTCAAGTATATTTTTGCATCGTGTATCAAATAATTAGCGCGATACATATTCCAAGGAGAGAACGAAAATCACGTGTATATCTGCGCAATGAGCTGAGGGTCTCGCGTATTTCGATTCTCCCTCTCCACGTTTCGAAAAGGTATGCGTTGGCACTCACGGTTTTAATTTTCTCGCCGTACACTTAAAATCACGTAGTATTTCCGAGCTCAGCAATGAGACGAGCAAAAGGGGGAGGAAGAGGACGGGATGGGGGGGGGGGGGGGGGAAGAGAGTTTCAGACGGATTTTTTTCTTTCCATTTCACTTTAGCCGCAACGTCTCTCGAACGTTCGGGGTCTCATAGCTTCTCGTTTCTCTTTCGCTGAACTGCGCCTCTTTCTCTCTTCTTGCCGGGTGTAACAATGGCCGCCCTCTAATTATCGAAAGACCGCGGCACTTTAAGAGTTCCCGAGAGCCATCTTAGGACTTTCTCGTTCCCATCGCTCTTTCTCTCTCTCTCTCTCTTTGCCTTCTTGTTTCGTTCGCTTCTTTAAAATCGTTTTGCTGCAACCAGCCCCTTCATCGGGGCCTCTCTCGGGGCGTTCGAGAAACCCGACGTGCTTCTGATGCACAAGCGACGAGAAAGAGTGAGAGAGAGAGAGAGAGAGAATATCTATACAACGGTATACACGGGAGATGTAACAAAAACAAAATCGGTTTTTCTGCCCCGTGGAAATTGGTTTTGTCTTGCTGCAAGGCCGCGGTTTAGAGTCTTCGGAGTATCCTACCCTCGATACACCTAATACCATACTACGAGACATTCAATTTTCGATTAGGTGTACTCCCGAAGCATCGGGATTTTGTCCCACGTTCCCAACATCGGTTAAGTCCTCTGCAATTTTTTGTATTTATCCCACGTTCATTAATGATGTTATCGCAGCTTAGAAAAAAAAATTTGACGGATTATAGAAGCTGAAAAAATTCGAAAAAAAAAATAAAATTACTATGAAACAACCGGCTGGATAATACGAAACAAATCATTTTTAACACTTAAAAATCTTTCCTGTGTAGTTGAGAAATGAATTGAAAAAGAGTTTTGGTAGTGTGGCAATCTGTCGTCTCTGTAATGCTGTAATATACTCAATAAGAAGGAAAGAAGCGACGACGATCTCGTTTAACGGTAAGAACGGTAGACGTTGGTCGCGCGGATGTTGAGGAAAAATTTCGAACCGGCATACACGCTTTATGGGTTTCCTACACGGAAACGCGAAGCGGCAGAGTCGGCGCCTACATATCCTGTTTCCAGTCTCGGGACCCTTACACGCTCACCATATATACACCGCGTATATACAACTATTACTCTCTTTTCCTATGGCCGTCTCGTTTATTTAACTCTATCTTTCTTTATTCTCCATCTGTTCCATCGAGACTCGGAGTAGTCACTCATTGGCCGAGGGGCAGAGAACATGCGAATATATACTATGCGAGTCGCTTCGTCGCGTGGGACGTCCTTCGAGTATTTAATAGGAAGTAATATCACTCGACGGTACGTCGTTATAAGATCGAGCCACGGTAACGCCCATTTTCAACTCTCGATTCTGTTTTCTCCCATTAAAAAAAAAAAAAAAAAAAAAAAATTCTGACTAAGATCCTCTCTTCGTTATTGTAAGCGTTGAATACATGGCATCCGAATATTGTCGGATACAATTGTAGGATTGCGCGCGTCGTTAAGAACTGAACAAATTTTCTCCGTGAGACGTTATTCTTCCGTTTTTATATTACAAGTCGATTAAGAACCGATATCGACTGCGAAAATAAGAAAGAAGGGGTTATCCTGCGGCGTATAACACATAAAACTTTGTCGGATGCGTACTTCTGCTTTTTAGGAGTCGATATAGGGGCAATCCGATTCACTGGGAACACGTGTTGGTCAAATCAAACCGGAAGAGATATCCGTAGGTCTCGCGGGCCTCGCCTCCACGATCGTAAAGTATCGATTGTCGGTTCCTGGAGGCCCGAGGTGTGGGCCCGTCCTTTTCGGTGGACGTAGAGAGAATTAACTCACAGATCCGACCTCAGTGTTCTCGCGCAGTGAACTTTCTTCCTGTGAACTCACGCCGCTGTGCAACGGCAATAAACTCGTACACTCGAGTGCAGCACTTTCGAAAAAAAAAGAAGAAAAAAACTCAGCGATTTATTTTTCTCCTGATTTTTACTCCTCGATCATTCCCCGAAGCTGGAATTTACAGCTTTGGCTTTTTTGAAACGAGAATTTCTATATTACGCGCGTGTAGTGGGGTTTCAAATTTTCAGCCGCTGCGCCGGAAGTGCGATGAATCCTCGGCAAACATTCCAACAGGTTTATTTGTTTCGTAGCATTGTGTCAACGAATGAAAGATAGAGTGATAGCTGAGACGTAGAAAAAGTCTATTGGTACGATACGCGTTTGCTTATCAGGCGACAGCATAGAGTTGTTCTTTGGTGAACGCACCCAGAGCTGTAAAATTCTGATTAATAATCGTCAAACTCGAGCGCCCGGTAATTAAATCGTCCGTCGAAAAGGCCTATGCTCGATGCTTGGACGAAAAAAGAAAAAAACGTTGCCAATTGTTTACGAACTATAAAACGCTCGCGATTCGAGATATAACCGCGGAGTAAGAACGCACGAGTAGTCGGATCAGAGTGGGGATCAGCCGGGAAAACAAATATAATCCGTGTTCTCGAATAACACACGACGCTTCTGAGATCATCGTACTGTTAACTTTGCGTATCTGAAACTTTCCACGAGAACAAGAATTCGAGACTTGCTACACTTAGTGCATAATAAAGAAAATTCCAAGACGTTTCTAAAATTTTTTTTTTGCAAATAATATCATATTTATTTATTATTAACCCCTCGCGTTCGAGATTTTTGACCGGTCATTACCTTCAAATTGTCCGTTTAAATGTACAATATCGTGAAAAAATTCTGACAAAAATTGTAACTATGAAGTGTCGTTTCATTGATGTTACAAAGACATTCTTCTTAAACAATTGCGCATTGTTATTGCGCGGAAAAGAAAATAGTTTTGTAATCGGCGAGCAAAAAGTTTTCCGTAGGCGAGTTAAGGAATATTGTTTTTCGCAACCGCGACCTTCGAGGGCTAAAAATCTTGAAAACAAAATCGGAAATATTCATTTTTCGATTCGCTTTTCCTACACCGACGATTTGTTATCGCTTCGGAAGCTTTATAAAAAACGCGTCTCGTAAAATTTCCAAAGGAAAGACTAAACCCCTCAACACTCTAATACATAAAAACAGTCAAAAAAATGTTCAACCATCGACTCAATTTTCAATTCTCCCTCTATTATCCTCATCCACCCCGCACTCCTTTCATTTTCCTCGTCTCTATCCCTAAATTCTCAACTATCGTTCTCGATGTTTTTATTAGCGGTTTGTATTACAAGAGCAGATGTTTGTATCGAACAATGCGTCGAACACAAAACATCCATTGCACAGTCTCTTACTGCCTAATACGCTAGTATTGTTAAGAATCGACAGTTAAGATATAAAAAATTGGGGTAGGCATGGGGCTTAGTCAGGAGAATCGAGATCCCTCGAGGGTACACGCGCACCCCCACCAAAAGCTTGCGTCAGTCTCCGTTGCTGAATCTCTACGAAAGAAAAAGAAACTTGTTGTTAGTTTCTTCGGGATCGTGTGTCACGCTTCAGGACGAGACAAGCCTCTCCCATGATCTCGTTCGATGAAAAGCAGGATATCGCCCCTCTAAGAAAACGGGAAATAAAAAAAAAAAAAAACGATGCGTCCCCCGGTGCATGATATTTTCACCGACATACAATTCGACCTTTCGTCTACCATGAAGACCTGAAATCTCTCGGGTTCTCTCGCTCACACGAACGCGAACCCGAGACATTATTATTACATCGAGCGCGCTCTCTAGCGCGTTCCCCGGGTCCATAAAGCTCGGTAATTGGCCGGCGTATAAATAACGCAATCATAAAGCTAATAACGTCCCATTAAAGCGGGTCTCTCTCGGTCTCTCTCTCTGCTCGTCCCTCGCGGTCGCTTCTCCCCGCAAACGCTGTGCCTTTGAACGAATATCGGTCGCGCATGTAGGTGTATCGTACATATAAAGATGTAATATATATTAGATATATATATATACATAAAATATAAACATAAAGTAACATACTATGGACTATATATCAAGCATCGTGCATAGGATAAAGTCCCGAAATCCATCGCATTGGGGGCTGTAAACACACTTTTATCATCCACCAGCGTCACAACTCTCGGATTATAATGTAACAAAAAAAAAAAGCGAAGCGACACATAGATATGACAGTAAGAAAAAAATGAACGAGTCGTTACACGGATGTTTCGAGGTCGAAGAGAATTTACGATGAATCCACAATGTCGGAGCCACCGAGGCGGCTCTTTTCCGCGGTACTCGATTTTTACCATCGCGAACGAGAGACACACGCGAGTCTCGTTGCGCAACGTCATCCGGTTTTTAGCGCCGTGTGCGCTGTACAATTGTTCAACTTGCACCGCGTTGCATTCGCACAGCTTTGTTAATGTTACGAGATGCATACCACGATGATTTTTCACATTAATGTTTTAACCGCTACGGGTTATCTAAGAGTTAATTTTGATTGTTTGGATTCATAATTGTGAAAAGCGGGAATGCATCTATCGAGGATATAGTTTTTTTGCAGTTGTACTTCGGTGATAATTGATGTTTGCGGGTATTTGTATGTTTCGGAATAAACGTGCCTTGCGGATGGCGGACATGCGATGAATCCGCGAGCTCAACCAGACACGATTCCTGTTATTTGTTCACCGTAATACCGATTAAAAGCGAAACGCGATGTGAGTAATGCTTCGGACGGGAGTTGCGCTTGTGGATGTACGCGTACGCGCGTATGTGCGCGTTTAATGAATTTGCTGGGTAACGGGGAATGCACTCCGGGAGTGCAATCGTCTCGACGGGCGACAGACCCGGCGCGTAAAATTGATCAAATGCGTCGATTATCTATTGTTCGATGGAATTTCAAAGAGCGCGAATAATTATAGATCGATCTAAAAAAAAAAAAAAATTCTCGGGCCGTTTAGTGTAC
Source organism: Buathra laborator (assembly GCA_934046635.1). Taxonomy (NCBI): domain Eukaryota; kingdom Metazoa; phylum Arthropoda; class Insecta; order Hymenoptera; family Ichneumonidae; genus Buathra; species Buathra laborator. The sequence goes on from OW203892.1 coordinate 20,796,289, forward strand.
CGGTTTTGATTGGGGATTCAATGAGATTCGCGAGACACACAGAAATCTTTTTATCAGCCTTCAAACTGATAAAAATTTTCGCGATCGCTCCGGAATATGCAATTAACCAGTTGTTTTCGTACGAATTCGATACATTTCTTTTCTATAAGATTTCATTGTTTATCAAGGAATAAATAATTACAATTTCGATAACATATCGAACCGGTTATTTTACGATAATAAATATACTCGTGAATCAAGAGCACGAGAGAAATTCGATCTTGAGCGATCGGCCATCGCGAAGCGGTTACGATGATCGTGTCTCGTTCTCGAGGACTTCGAGAGTATCGGGTTACCGACGTTCTCGTCGGCATACACTACTGACGCATTGCCACCGTAAAATTAGAGCATATGGCTCGGTCGCGCGGTATTCCTTCTGGCTTTTTCATTCACATTCAACCCCTATCGCTCGTTTTTCATTCCACAGACTCGTTCTAATGCCATATAATTTCGTAAAATTAATGGAAGACGTATTCGTACGGTGTATCAGCGACTGTTACCCCCTTACAGTGAGGTAGGGCGTGCACCCTCGCGGCGCCGGTCACGCTCCGCAACCCCCGGGGGTCGCATAACGCACCTCCGCTGCCCTCCTCCTCGCCCCCCACGAACAACAAAAGCCGCAGCAACATTTCGTTTCCACGAAAAACCCGATGGAAATTAGGAGTCTCGTAGCGAATTTACCGAAACAAGTCTGCAGCGGCCAACGAATGAAATTCGTTTCCTCGCTCGATTTTATACGAGGTCTACGCATGCGAAAGCGATATTACATTATAGGCTTTGCAACGCGCTACTGTGGGAATACAATCCGGTCGCGATCTCGCGGAGACAGACGTACCCACAAAAGACGTCACTCGCCTTGGTCACGAGCGAACGATTGACCTTAAACTCTCATCGCACCGCGATGACTTTCCGCGGCATCGGTCAGACTTAAGAATGACAAGAATTCGACTGGACCGGAATATTACCGCGCGTTTTATATTTTATTTTTATTTCCTACAAAAACGGAAATTACCTCAAATTCTCACGATAAAATGGTTATATTTAGAGAGAATGATTCATAGGATCGTAACGCGAGGTTCCTTTGCTTTGAGATTAAAAAAAATCTGAAATTGGGACACTTCGTGAAACATGCTGCTGTGACATTTTTTTCTTCTGTTGAGAACACCGTCGTTAATTATATTGATTACACAAACATTTTTCGATGTCCAAACTATTGCATCAAGTATCTTGCGGCGCCTCCGATCGATCTTTTGCGAATAGCTCAGAGGTCGCGTTGTCGACTAGAATCGAAGAAAGAAGAATAAAGAAATATAGTGAGGGCTTATCGTTAATCGTAAATCGAAGAAGCGAGCGTTGCAATGAAGCAGCCGGGAGAGTACCGTCTCTGTCCATTTCGTTTTCCATCTGGAGAATGAATCACGCGAGTCAGTTCGCGCGTTCTATTCCCGATAGCAATCGAATTCGCACGCGCGTATCAGTCATCGGTGAGGCTCGGTCATTACGCACAGCTCCTCTCTCGCAACGGCAGCATCGGCAGCCTGCTTATTCGATGAGGTTGGCTTGCTGCTTCGTGCCGCGCGATTGCTGCCGCCGGTTCTACACCCCTCGATGGTTCTCTCTCTCCCTCTCGCGCGGGCGCGCGCGCCTTCCTTGATACCCACAAGGCAACACGCCCTCAAGTATATAGGACGCTTTAAGCGCGAGATGCTGCGCTACCAAGAGGGCCCCCACACGGCTCTCTTCTCACCGGGACTCTCTCCTCGTGTTGGTCTTTTAATGCTCCACTCCGTACTACGCTCTCTCGTGGCTTACGCCTCGCACGTCGCGATTATTGCTACCACGAGGAGCTGAAGAATGCGAGTGGAGAAAGAAAGAAAGAATGAAAGAAAGAAAAGGATATCGGATGCGCGGCATCGAAGAGAAGAGACCAGAGTGCTACCAACTATATATAGATTAATATTGTATATCTGTATACCTGACCCTTTTGTTCCATCCCGTCCCATTACTCACGCGATGATCAACTTCGACGTTAAAAACGAGAAGTCAATGGAAATTCGATTCTTGTATCGCATTACCGAAGAGTGGAGATGAGTTTTCTTGGATAATAGATTTTTACTGTATTTCTTACGTTGACGGGAGCTTTTGGGATTTGCTTCCTGTTAAGAAATGTATAGCTGTAAACGGGAGGGAAAATAATCGGCAAGGAAGCATCATAATTGCGTTGACCAATCATTCAGTTCAGGTGACAATAATCTTAATCGCTGGATCGGCGGAAGTCAATCCTTTCAAGTATATATCTCTTCGAAAGGTTTATAAAAAATGACACAACTTGGATCACATTTTCCGGGGCTTAACTATACTTGTTGCTCATTTAAAAAAAAAATTTCTCCAAAATCTCTATCGAGATAAAATGCGATTTTTTTTTAATCAAAGCTTTGCATACATGTGGCACGATAAATAATGATTCAACGGCCACATTTTTGGAATTACCACGCAATAATGTTGTTATTTACAAAACTTGGATCACATCTTTCGAGACTTAACTATCTTTGTTTGAATTTAGTTTGAATTTTTTTTCAACATTTTTATCGAGGCAAATTAACATCGACGAGTTGCATACACTTAGCACACATATGTAACATTTTAAAGGCCTAAAATGTAGAATTACCCGTGCAGTATAGTTTGAAGGGGATGAAAATTACGAGAAATACCCTCGTAGCGACGAGGAACCAAAAAGAATCGACGAAGATGAAAAGAAGATGTATAGTAGAGGTAGAAAAAGGAGATCTGGTCTCTCGTAGTGCGATGTAGTAGTAGTAGTAGTAAGATCGTAGTATATAACTACACGAAGAGAGTCTGTGGCTGTTGCTGCTGCTGGGACCCGATCCCAAAGCAAGGTAGGAGCCGTTGCAGGTTCGGCGAGGCCAGTCCATCGCGGACCCTCCTCTCGTTCGAACGCGCGGTTTGCCTTATACCTTATACCTCTCTTGCCGCTCGTTCAAATCCCCATGTGCTGCGTGTGTTTGCCACTGCTCTTCGTTAACGCTTGACGTTTCTCCTGCCGCTCGTTGAAATCTCCTCGCTGGACCGTTCTCTCGGTCGCGTTGTTATCTCACAGTTGCACTCTCGATGCCCTCGTTATCGAATCGCTCGAGAAACTTGAACGGATGTCCAAAACTCTGATTACCAAACGATCGGATCGCAGCTCGTCCACGTCATGAAAACAACGAAAAATTCTCGTCGGAATAATCGGAGCCCTCGGTTTGCCACTGGAAGTGGCAGGCAGTAGTAGTGGTGGTTTTGCTTCTGTCCTGTTGGAACTCTTCGTGGTGGTGGCGAATGCCAACCAGCAGGCGATCGCCTCGTAACATACGCGCAAACCGACGAGGAGACTCACTCACCTCGTCCAGTTACCCTTCGCTCCGATTACAGACGCACACGTCCGACAAAAACACTGCAGCGATATTCGATCGGAACTAAAAAAAAAAAAAAAATTCTTAATCTTCGATCGTTGAGTTGAAATTCGGAAGGAACTGTTTTGGTTTATCGCGTAAATATGCGATTTTTTTCTCGTTTTTTTTATCGCGAGTGGCCTGAAAGTGACGAAGGGATGAAAGGATTATGGATCATCGGAGATGACACGATCATCTAGAAGCGCTGCGAGCAATTATTTCGTGATAAATTGTCGCTGTGAGGAAACCGATAACGGTTCGTCGTTTCACCTCTCATCCGGCTCGGCATCAATCTCTTTGCGCGTCCGACGAGCTTTTTTTTTTTTAATTTATTATCCGGAAGTGTCGAGACAATGAGAACGGATATACGCGGCGAACAATGGGGTGACCGGAACGCGACGTGATTCCATTTTTTTTCATTCGATTCTTTACAACGTTGAATTTTTATTCATTTTTATTTTTATTTACGTTTTCTTTTTTTTTTTTTTTTCCTTTTTCGAGAGAGACATGCGTCATCAAGCGGACAATTAGGCGTGACAGTATTGTCCGTGAATGTTTTAACGGTGAAATTGTTCTCTTACAACAAAGAGAAGTGGAAACAAGAAAAAAAAAAAGTTTCGATGCAACAGACTCGAATGTGCGAAGAGATACAACAAAGGCAATCGGAATCGCCGAAGCGAATGTTGGAGTGAATTAGTTCGCGGCCGACCGGAGACCCCGGAGAGCGATATAAAGTACAAGTTTTCGATAACGTAGGCAGGCAACGTTTATCTTTTCAATTAGTGTCTATTCGCTAATGACTGCCTCACGGTGGTGAAAAATCGTTTGGTCTTTGCCCGGTTCTGGATCGTACAAACGATCGGAGAGACACGTTGACTTCATTGGCATTTGGCCATTAGGAGGATAAAAAGATTTTGTTTTTCTTCACTGATAAAACGTCTCGTGGTCTCGCTAATCGTTAGATTGGCGCGAGCCGTAGAGAATTATACTGGACTGCGGGTAAGCAGCGGCACGAGCTGCTGCAGAAACTTTCGAGCCGCTTGGTCAAGCCGCGGAGTGATACCACCTGTTTTCCCGGTGAATTTACGCGGTTTGTTCAGTCTCGCGGGAGATTGATCGGGAGCACGTATCGACGGCGAATACTCGAAGCAACACGGGATATATCGAGAGTATACGAGCGGTCCCCGCGGGTTTTTTGCCTTTGATGTAAAGGAAAACTCGCTGCTCGCCCCGAAGCTATTTGAGGAGAGAGACCCAATCGTTCTTTCTTCTTCTTCTTCTTCTCCTTCCTACCTCTTCTGTTGTTGCTTCTTCATCCGGTGAAGCCGCCGGTCAATAAGCGACGGCAAACAATCCACGAGAGAGCGAGTTCAACACGCGCGAATCGTTCAAACAAAAGTATAGTGTGTACCTATAACTCCGAAAATTGCAAACGTTTGTTCAGCGATTTAGTGCCTATATTATCGGAAAGTTGTGACTTCGATTTGTCAAGCGCCGCACGAATTCCTCACCACGTGGAGTTCTATTTGGGAGTGTTATTTTTATTATTTTTTTTTAAGGGAAAAGTGATTTTTGTGAATCTGCGAGAGTGCGGGGTGGGGAAGGAGAGATTGAGAAGACGTTGAGGTTTATGATACGGATTCATGAAATCATTAAATAAGGTGATTGTGATGTAAGAGATGCGTCGCGGTGATATCGCGGTGACCGCGATAGCCCTCCTTATTCTGGGGCACATCCAAGGCCCACGTCAATCCAGGTAGGGAAACCCATTGCGAAGTGTTGCTTCTTCTAAATAATAATTCATTCGTAAACCTCATTTTTTTGTGTATATAATTATAATAGGAAAATTCAACTGAGAAGTAAACATTTATATTTAAAGTTCAGGATTTACCATTCGACAAGTTTCTTCGTTTATCCATCCAATATCGAGTTTTGAAAACTGCAACGAAATTTAATAAAAAAAGGTTTTTGATTCTGTGTTCTTTGATTTGCAAAAAAAAAAATATCTCGCGAATCGATTTAAGTATAAGATAATATCTCGTAGATAATTTGCCGATAAAAAATGTAAAAAATCATAGTTTTCAATTCTCGTTGGTAAAAAGAATAGAAAGAATGCTTTGCGTTGAAACAATACATTTATAGAGTAAACAAATTAATTACATGCCAATTGGCAATTACACACCACTGAGATAAAATCATCTGTGATCGTTATATAAATTCTTACATCTTGCAGGAAGCAACGTAAAGAACGCTTTTGTCATTTCCTTAAAACAGGCGTTCAGCATACCTTTACTCTCTGCGTCTATGCAGTTTTTAAGATTTAATAATATGCAACTCTGAATAATTTTTAAAAAATCCATTTTTTTTTTTGGAAACATATCTGGAGTAACTGAAGTTTCTTATATTGCGAACAAAACAAGATGCAAGACGTTTTATATGAATTTATTAAAGCAGCCGGAGGGCCATTTCAACTCGAGTGAATTTAGTACAGATTGTGACTTAAACGTCCGGATAAATCGAAATATCTGAAAATTTTCATACTCTCGATGGAACGAATCTCTTGTGGTATAAAAGTTGCAAACCTCGAGGCAATACATAGCAGATATATATATACAGACTGGCGGTCCAATTGCACCGGTTGACCAATGAGGAGCTCGGCCCACTCGCGGTGTGTGACCACGTCGAGTTTGCGACAGGTTGACCGCGCGCGCGCCAGGAGTACCGTTTGCACGTCTCTTTTCTTACCAGACGTTTTATATAGCAAAGGGGGGAGGGGGAGGGGGAGGGGGGGCGGTAACCCGCCATCTTCATCAGCCCCGCTATACACGGCTGCATCAATATCACGCTAAAAGATCTTCGCGAAAGAATAGCCTTCTCTCACTCTGGATCTCGTTTCACCTTCCTTCATCCCGTGTCGTGCGGCTACCGATCGCGCGATTTATTCTTTGTGCCACCGGCAAATAGTTTTGCCTGACGTGCGCGCAAAATATCTCGCGCTTGAATTTTTGCCGGTTCCAGCAGAGCCTATATAACCGCGTGCGCCCGGTCGCGAAGAGGGAGGGTATTCACAAAAGCTGTCCTTGGAAAACGAACACGCGAGGATCGTCCCGGGCACAACCGTTCACGGAGAAAGAGACCCGTGGGCCCGCAATTAGGGCCGTTCGCGGACGAGAGAGAGACCCCGAGCAGTCCGGCGGCGTTCGATCCTCGGACCACCTCGCTCGACATTTCTTTCCCTCTTTCTATCTTATACACCTATATCCTTCTCGCATCGTTCGAACTCCCTTTGCTCGACGAGAATCATGGCACGCATCGGGTACCCATCGAGAGATTTCGGTGTAGAAATTGGAGATCGATCGTGACGATAAGAGAAAAGAAGGAGGAATCTCACTTTTTCCTCGGCTGTGTGTCTCGTCGGAACCGAGAGATATCGATTTTTTTTTTTTTTTTTTTTTCAAATTAAATCATCGAGTTGTTGCGCAATGATCGAATGCGAATCAATATTTATAGCTCGAATAGTAAATGGCACAGTGATTGGCTACTTTATAGATTTGTGACTTTTACCTTTCCAACGGTAGATACCTCGTAATGTGTGGCTCATTAAAAACCATGAATCCGATGATTTAGTAATAGTTAGGAAGAGATGACGTCTCTGTTACGAAGAGAGATAAAAAATGGTCTGAATAGTTTACTACTTCGAAATTTTTTTCATCTTTTAGCCCTTCAGGGGGCAATGACAAGGTCGCTACGGACTTAATAGCATCTTTTTTTTCACGTTTATAGAAAATATAAACCGTAATATTTCATATACCTTTCACTGTAAATTGTCAACGATCGTGCCGCGTTTACCCTTTCGATCCCCCGTTACTCTCATAATTCTTGAATTTCCAAAAAAAGAAATCTACTCAATCTTCTTCTAATTATTAATATGGACTCTCGCTGATTTCGTGAGATTGGAATCTTCTGTAACGCGTGTGGGTCCCAACCGTCGATCGGGTGGTCCATTTCAATGATTACTCGTCCCGGAAGAGCGTCTTTTACGGATCGTCTCCTTCGTCTCGACACACGATGTAAACGAATGGCGCGAGGCCGTGTGCAAAATTTCTCAGGATTTCGCAGGATACTCTCGCGAGCACGCGAGACTTTCCTGGTGATCGAAATTGTCGAGTCCGAAAGATTCATCGCTCGTCGTCGCGAAGACGAGAAGCTCTTTCTCTCGCGAAACAAAATAAAAGTTACAACTCCCGATGCACATATCCGGCTCTCGTGTTCGTGCCACGTCACACTTCGTTAGGATTTGCGGACAAGCCGAATGAACTGCCGGCCAATAGATCGCCGAACTTACGACCACTATTTTATCCTTTAGCTGCACGAAATTTCTTCCCCCACGATCGTTGCACTCCAACTTCTGTATTGTCTCGTCTAAATGTCTGCGGAGTTCGTTTTCCATTCGACTTGGCGTGTAATTCTTAAATTGCGATGCGAAGAACCAATGTGCGAGATTCCTTCGGCAAGCTGCATCGCGCTTCATACAGTAACAGAAGCCATTTAAACTGCAAGTGTGTAGCGCACGCCGAGTCGTTATCGTAGAATTTAACGAGATCATCGTCATTAAATACAGCATCGTCGAACGTCTCGAGGGCCAATTGACTGCAAATTGGTCGTCTTTCTTCGACGATCGAGTCTTTATCGCATCAGCCTCCCGATAATGTCAGAATTTACAACAGCCTTGACATCGACGATGTATGTATCTCGAATCGTTATTTCATTTACTCGCGATTGAACGAGACCGGGGCTACTTGAGACATTCGAATTTGTAGCAAAAAATATACCTCTGCGTTCCGGATTTGTTTTTCTTCCTTAAAACAGATGCATGTTATCTCACGATCGATCCCATAGCAAAAATTGACATGTTCTTTATCGCTGGAAGCAAAAATTAGACACTGAAATAATTAAATGTTTCAAATGATCCCGGTTTCCTTCACTTAATCCGATAGGATCTATCGAGAAAAATGTCGAAGCAATGACTAAGCGAGACATCTAGCAATGGAGAAAGTCGTATATTTTGTTAGCGCACGTCTACAGAATGTTTCGCAGCATATATCTAATCTTTTTCAGTAGTTCTTTTTCTCTTTTAATGTACAATAATTAATTATTGGCATTCTCTTCGCAATATTTTTGTACTTTTGTATTCATCGCTTCACTACTCGTTAGAAGCACATATCTTTGAGTTTATTTCCAGTGAAATCGATACGTCGAAACATAAGTAACACGTATGTTGCGGTTTCACATCTATTTAGAAAAGTTTCAAAATCACGCACTCCAAAAATTAAATACTAAAGAATAAAAAAAATGGTTATAAGTGACTTTTACTTCAATAAGAACATTTTTTTTTATGAACTACGGCGGCATTCCTCTTTGATGGATTGAATTTTTGGTTAGTGCAACTGAAAGATGAGTTTCTTCAATAATTGTTAGCATCAGTTGAAAAAATGATTTTCGTAGCGATCAAAATTTATGTTGTACCAACTAAAAGTACCTTTCAACGAGGGTGTCGCCGTATTAGTCGACACAGCAATTTTTGTTCTCAATGCTAAAACACTCCCAGTAAAAATTGAAAAGTAGTTTCGACATTTATTCTGAATCGCCCTCTACAGTATCCGCAGTGTATCGAGATCGTGAAGTAAATTTGATACGCCAATCAACTGCCAGTATATCTTACGTTCTCGCGAACTCGAGCTGCTAGTCGGCCTGTCTTTCTCGCTGAAAGCTATCATTCAACAGACGTAGATCTCCACTAACTACATGTAATATATAATATATATAAGCCCTATCGCGCATATATTTTACGAGAGAACAGCAATCGCGGAGTGTGAAAGATATTTATAAATCATAATCACATCAAACATGTGACACGAAATTAGCATAATTCGTTCGGCTTGTCGGGTTCATTGGTGATTATTAGTATTATTATTTTCATTCAATTATGCTATTCGGAGCAAAATCTTCGTCGCGATCTCTCTTAGCCATAGTGAGTGAACGATATTTTTTGGTGTGCGCGGAGACGCGACGAAACTTCCCACGCGATCGATCGCGCGACTGGCGAATCAGACTACGGTCTTTGCTCGCAAAAGAAATTCATTGGACCGATGGTTTCTTTTATCGGCAATCAACGCGCGGTCGCGAGCCTTGTCGGAGCCTCTCGAACGGGGCGTGTGACGTGCCATGTGTGTGGTGTACCTTATTGCGTGTACGTGTGACTCGCATGAGGATTTGAGACTCGAAATCTACTGCACGGTACATGGCGAATACACGTTTAGTCTTGTTACATATACGAAAGCGTGACTCGTTGAACGAGAGAGGGATACTGGATCTGATTTCACGGCCCGGGGCCGAGAGCGATGATCGGCTGGACCGGGCCGTCGCATCGATACCAACATCAATGTATACTTACCGTACCGGCAATAACGTCTTAGCGTCTTAGCAATCTTTGGTTATCGTTGTGTGCGCGTGTTTCCCGTGCATATTCAACCGTACAGAAACGTACAATGTACTCAGCTGCGTTTAGTATTGTAGTGAAAAGACAATTTAAAACCCACTTAAGTTAACTGATTGCTTGTTAGTTAAAAGTAATAAGCCTGAAATTTACGTTTCGTTTCATATCCGTATGTAAAAGGCGTTTTGGCAAAATAAAAAAACGCAAACTACATCTCACGACGGCAAGATATTTAAGGAGCTAAAAACAAATGCCTTCTCCTAGCGATCTACTAACAAACTTTCAAAACGCGTTTTAGAATTTCACAATTTTAATCTTTAATAACTATTTTTTTAAATATATAATTTAATTGATTTTTTTTTGTTTTTACAAAGATTTTTGTATTTTTTGTGTACCGATGATGGTTCGAATTTTATTCGGAATTTTGAGAATAACTTAGGGAACGATAAGGAGCAGTGCATACGTGCATCAGATGCGAAGGGTTCATTCTTTCAAACGTTGTTAGTCCAAATTCCAAAAGTCGAGCGGAACAACATTCCCAGACGAGATCAAGTGTGCGCGTAGCTTATCCGAGTTTAATTGCCGCTCGGGGACCCCATATAGTTTGAACTGACAAGGGAACAGCGCGTGGCTCGGCGACCCTGCGGTCTCGAAGTCTCCACGGTAGGGATTCTTGATGTTCTCTCACCTGAGAAGGACTATATCCTGCGCTTCGTATGAAACTCGAGAAATCGTCAAAGAGAAATGACACTGATTGATAACTGGCTATTGCTCATACTGACATAAATGCATCCATCCCGCTGTGTTGTCACCTCTTATATAGTCGGACCAACGAGACATTTCTGAGGATTTATCACATTTGGGGTTTTAATGATATCCTATCTACGAGACACTGTTGGTGTTTGACATCAATAATTTTTTTCCCTGGAGTTCTCTGTCCTTTTCTTACGCCACGTGAGGTCAATTTTAGTTTTTTTTTACCATTTTCTCTACATTTGAAAAATGATTGACGGAAGTCTAAAAGTCGCGGCAACACGTAACAATTGTTGAGCTGTTGGCTCCGCCCTTTTGAGAATTAATAAACGAACCATTTTCGTCGAGGAATGCACTAATTTTCGAGCACTGGGCGTTGATGCATGTATGCTGCATAGTCGGTGAGCATTTTCAATGGTCAGAAATACCCCGTGTCCGCGTGACGACGACGATTACAAAGCCGAACGCGTTCCAAAGAACTTCGGCCCATCCTTCGCGTTGGGTCGTTGTCGGAACCAAAAGAACACGAAAAAAAAAAAAAAAAAAAAAACGGTACCGTGTCGCCCGAGTGACAGGTTTTAGCCTATGTCCGAATGAGAATCTCGGACAATCCCGCTTTCGTAAAAGGTACTTTCGATGATTTAAAGACTTCGCTCTTTCACACTGCGATGCTTAACCGGCGTGGCATTCATTTCTTGTACTACAGCTCTATTACAAGACCATACAGCTCTTGACAATTGAATCGTCACGCTCCTCACGCTACAACGTTTGCGTTAATGCATACCGAAGTTGTAGCACGAAAAATACACCTACTTATTTAACACCGCTGCTTTTGTATTCTGTCGCCCAACGAACGGATGCATCGGAACTTTTGTGAACGTTGTACGAAAAAAACATTGGATCATCCGAAGCAAGTCGAAAAAATGTTATGTTATGTTAGATCGTTCACCCTTACGACAAAAAACAACAAATAACATTGATTTGAGGTTTTTTTTTAAACTCGCTACTAACAGTATAAGAAATTAATTACCCCTTGTCGTTGAGTATAACTCAGTAATATTTTCTCCAAGGTATATGGACATTTTTTTTCTCCTCCATTAGCAAAGCATAAAAAAAATGAATTATCAAAAAACTAAAAAATAATATCAAATCGATTATTTCATTAAAAAATCACAAATTACGTTGTAGACATTTCATATACCTTAGGCGTTTATTTTCTCGAGGAAAGTTAGGTTTTTTGAACAAAAATAAGATATTCCTTCTTAGATGAGCTCGAGGCTCCTGATCGCTTGTCCGCATCAAATCTCTTCATCGTCACAGCTATCAAATGAATTGCCCTCAGGACAATGTTGGTCGGGTAAGATACACACACCTAGAAACTACCAACGTGTATGTTTGTCGGCCGTTGAATTAAGATCCCGACGAATGAAGCGCGGCAGGTATCCCGTGGTGCGAAGAAGAAACGCGGCATCGAGCAGAGACTCTCCGCAGCCGGAGAGAGCTCTTCGGCTTCGGTTGCAGCGCGCGTGTTGTTCGTGTCTTCATCTCTTTAAAGGTGGCGCGTTAGCATTTATTAGCGGCGGTTAAGAATGAGAAGAAACACCAGCAGTAGGCCCCCAAGCAATACAGCGCGTCCCCGTGAGTTTCCAGCAGCAGCAGCAGCAGCGGCAGTGCGAAGGGGGATGCCCCATTCTTGTAATGCAAGACCCCGCAGGCCACGCGAAGAATAATTTTCGCAAACCCCCTCGTAAAAGGGGTCTAATCTCTCCCTCTTCTTTTTTTTATTTATTTTCTCATGCTTGCGTTGTTCGAAGAATCAGCGAAGCTGAAAATCCCTTCCAACTGAGAGAATCGACAAGTGTATGAGTACCTCAGTAGACCGGAAGTTCGCAGCGAAACGAACCCAAAGTATTAATACAATTTTTGGCAAAAATAAAAAGAACAATTGCCAACAATCCCTTTGAAAACAACAGCACTAAGCCACTCGTCGTCTCATTGCACTTTCATCTTCGCTAATAGACCTAAAACCCCAACAACCTTTGAATAATGGACAATTATCCATTGGACGGATACAAATTTATTATTCAATCCTACCAGCGGTCTTCGACTCAACGACGAGCGGAATAATTGATAGATTTTTTTTTTCTTTTCTGGTATCCCAACCCGAGTGTACTAACAGTTTCAATGCTATGAGACCGCGAGCAATGGGTTTGATTCAATGAGCGGAATACCATTGAATTCCAAATACGTATAGGAATGAGAGTTGCGCGAGGAGGTGAACCAGGCGGCTCAAGGACTCAAGTCCGTGAGCGTCAGGGACGCACAGCGAGGAGGATTCAGTAGCGAAGAGGGAAGATGTTGCGAGAGAAGCGTGTTTTCATCGTCCAGAAGGGCAAAAAGCAATGGGTATCTTGAGCACACATACGAGTCTAACCGACGAGAATATATATTTGCTAACGGGGGTATCTATAGTTAGTTGTATATACATATATATCCCTTAGGGTAGGTATGGAAGGGTACACAACACAATTCCGCGGCTTGGACGAAAAAAGGGATTCGGCGAAGATCCAATTAAAATAACCAGTGGTCAGAGAGGAGACGGTTTAAAAGAAGTATAACGAGCCGTTTGGTGATGGTGGTTTCGTTGGTACTGGTAGAAGCGACGAGAGAAACAGAACGTTGGAATAAACGGAAGAGAAACAAAGGGAGGGGCGAAACGGGACAGGATGAGAAGGGCGACGTTAAATAAAGGAGCCCTTCTGGAGCTCACGAAACACCGGAGGAGACACAAAGCGCCATTAAAATATTTCCAAGTGCCGTTTGGAGCGCGTGGATCCCGTGAAGAGTTTCGCTCTTTGCGGTGCTCTTCGCGACGTAGATATCCCGCTCAATTCCATACTCTTTCGCATGAAAAGAGCCTCCGATGCCTGGGAACATCGGGTTAGAAAGAGTTTGGTAGGTATTCTAGGGGCATCCCGAGATTTCGATTGATTACAAATACAAAAGATCTTAAGCATCGTTCAACGTCGTGTTCATAGCGAAGGCAATAAGGTTCGTATCACAGAAGATTAAAATTTTTTGATAGAACTTCAAAATAATTCGCCAACGCGCCCGCCGCCGAAAATTTGTCATTCAGCAGTCGTCAAAATTCGGACTCATCTTTGGGTACCAATAATGGGTCGAGCCAAATATTCGTAGAGGGAGTTTAGGATGCAGTTTCCCTGAACACACGAAAAAAAAAAAAATTAGAGACAGTTCTATTGTCGTTGGGAAGAAACGAACGAGGAAAAAAAATACGCCATAGGACCCCTTTTGTTAATCTAAGTTGAAAAGTATCTGAAGAATTTCTTGATCAAGAGACATCTGTATTCGCGCTGCGCTCGCCGCAGGTACCCGCGGTCGCGATTCGACGCTCTTATCGTACGCACGCGAGAGCTTCGGACACCCATAAAACAGGTTCTATACGCTATTTATTCGCATTCGAAAGCGACTCGCGAGATAAAGGGAGAGAATGAGCGCAGTCCCAAAAAAAAAATAAGTCATATGTAGCGAAGAAATCGCTATATGGCAGTATACTTGAATAATTTTTCAATTCACCGATTCGCGGATCCGGCTTATTGCGCCCAATGGGGGATTCATATAGATCTACGATCGATATTTGAATAATTCTTCTTCACAAAGTAGAAACTTGTCGTCGATGCATTTCTGATCTAAATTCGCAATGAAATTCTCGTCGGCAAAATCAAAGGTTAGAAACTCAACAAGGAGCTCCATGCTGCGGGATTTACGATCTCATATCTAGAAATCATCGTTCCCGATGTGTATCTATATTGTGTGCGTCAACGATATTCGAGTCGAGCACGAAGCGATATCCGTCTTTATTAAACGACATTTGCGGAGATCACTCGGCCGCTTTAATCCACGAAGAGCCCGTGTTCCTGGCGCTGTAAAGGATGAACCAGCAACCGCACAAGCTCACCCGCAGCATCCTCAACTGCTCCGCGACACGCGCATATTACTTTACGCTCATTGAACAGGAATTTCTGTCAATTATTCTACTCTATATACGTATATATTCCACTAACTACAAGTATCGGTGAAGTGAAACGTTTCACAAGATTCAGAGAGTTAAAACTCGAAAATGACTTGCAATGATTCTTCGAGCTTCGCGATAAAGATCCGATCTACGAAGCGGACTCTCCGCTCTTGCAAGGTACAGTTATTAGAGACATTAATTATGAGATTCCTCCCGGGCGTTTGCATTCCCGTAAAAAAATAAAAATAATCCTCGAAGAATTTGTCGGGTTTATTGGTGAACGGAAATATATGGCAACGAAATCATGAAGTAATAACAGGGTCGTCGACGGATCTCTAAAGATCGAAGCTTTATTATACGACGCGATAGATGCCCAACAGGAGAGTATCAGCAGAGAAAGAGTTCTGCTTCTCTCGGAGTCTCTCGAGTAGTTGGTTATCGTTGCAGAATATAATGATAACTGATCGCTCGGCAAACTGTCCATGACGTGGTAACTGTCCGTGAGCGCTCTTGAGTCTTATATATAGCGTGAAACATGAAAAAAAAAAAAAAAAAAATTGACGATATTTATAAGTTACGTACATGTACGGCTCTTGACTTCCCTCCATAAACTTAATTCCATTAATTTCGCAACTCTTCGTCCATCCCAAGAGCGCGCACACGTTACGAACGGTTATTTGCATGATGTTGGAAGCTTTTGTTAGGATGAAAAATGTACGCTCTCCGTATCCTCGTCATTGCTCCCGCACAGTATGTATATTATAGGATAATTGAGAGTCATTGATAGTGACGAAAAGAAAAAAAACTGAAATTGTTAAAGAGAACAAAGTTTTCTTTCGCACCTGTTAGGGAGCGGGTGTTTCCAAGTGAGAGGAGGAAAGGGGCTGACCACGGGGACGGGTCGCCTTCCTTCATGATCCTCAAGCCTCTTGAAAACGGTACATAGCCGCCTCGCGGAAAGAAGGTGACAAAAGTTACACTTAATGTATTCAAACTGCGCGACTCGGTAAACGGAGCTCGAGCGCCTCATCCCCCATTAGCCAATGGGTTGCGCATCGACACGATCGCACTATATGTGATACAGTTGAGAAAAAAACTTCTTGCGGCTCAACCCTCATCGTATAATCACTGTAATCATCGCCTTTTATTATAATTATTACCGTTTATTACGCCATGGGCGAGAGACACACTTGTATGCATCGTCCTGTCTTCACTCAACGTAATACGTGGATACTTCGGGCAGTTATTCGCAAAACGGTCCAAATCTAATTAACTTTAATTCATCATGATTTACATTGACAGACCAGCGATTATCGAGCTCTGGCGCGGAGAGTCTGAGATACGATGTGTTGAACTGCTCGGACTTCGTAACGGTGAGGGGTAATAAGAGATAAGGAGTGTTTCACCGAGTAATTTGTTCTCCACAGTGAACGTAGCGAAAAAAGAAAAATTAACAAAAAATATCTGCTTACATAATTTGGAAAAAAGTGCACGTTAAAATGATTTTATCGTTGTTAAATTTCATCGATAGGACTATAAAAAAAAACCGTATTCTAGTGAAAATTTCCATCGGAATCGAAAAATAAATTTTATTGGACCCTGAAACCTTGAATTGCCGGTCACTGTAAATTTACCTCTTTGAAAGGATCAAATTTATCATAAAAATTCGATGATTATCATAAAAATTCTCCTACCGCAATAAAAAAAAATTAATGAAATCGACTTTGGTCGGTTTTATTTTTATTTTACTCCCATTCTTCGTGTTGAGGAAGCGAAATGCGCAAGAGGTACGAGAGAGGTATGAGAAGAAAAAGGTGAATGGATAGGCGCCGTCCAATATATCTTTAGGCGCCAGGAGGGTTGAAATTTTCGCCACCTCCTCTAGCAGACAACGGTGTCGGCCTCTTCGGTATTCTCTCCTTTCATCTCTCATCTTCTTCTTCTTCCTCAACAAAAATATACGCTGCACTTCTTGGCGCGCCACTTCGGTCGATCTTCCTTCCTTCTATATACCTGCTGAGAGATCAGATCCCGAAGATACGTTGAGATACATATACCTAAAAGCCAGCAGGATATATTTTCAACATTCGCCTCCCTCTCGTCTCTCGTTTCTTACTAAAAGCTTCTGCTTGTTAAAGAAACCAACGTGGAGAAAAAATCATATAATTCACTGTTCGCCCCCGAAGTTTCCGTCGAACAGTCGACGAATTTATCACAGGATGTACCAAGTAGGTGTCTTGCAAAACGTTGAACCACACATCTATGGTCTAACAATACTTCGTAAAGTTTCCTAGTCAAACTTTTTTGTTTTTTTTTTTCTCGTACTTTCTTCCTTGAACATCGAGAGAGGCGATACTTTTAAGCTCCGCTCCTCTGCTCTACCGCCGTTTCCCAGTTATCTCGCAACTCCCTTGCGACGATCTTACTCGCAGCTTCTAGGATTTAATACCGCCGGACATTTGCGGAAGGCCACGTTTATGCACAACCTGCAGCACAATCTTACCCTGTCTCAGCCTCTTGAATGCGAAAATAAATTACTTTGAATACAGATTTCTGCGTACGTGAAGTGTATATCTTTCCGTTCGATCTTTCTGAACTTCGATCGCGAAATTTCTATACAATAGGATTCAAACGGTTTATCAAGCTACTTCGCGAAAAACGTGAAAGTGGCAAATCCTTGATGGAAACGAAGTTTCTCCAGGAATACAATAGAGAATCCTTCTAAAGCGACGCTTTCATCTATTATATCTAATGTCCGAAGGAAAACGAAGTTCGTAGAAATGTCTTCGTCTTCTTTTATCGTTTCTTCAGCTTCATCATCTTCCTCAACTGCTCCGGCGCAACGTGAGTGACTTCGTTCAGTAAAGTTGCATTTACAGTTTGCCATTCTCCGACTTCTCGTTGCATCGTCGAGACTCATCCTAAGAGTCACGTTTTCAGTTTCCGTAGCCGTGTTTCAGTTGCGAGCGGCTTCGCACAGTGAGCACAGCTGTATCCATGACGAGAGAAGGAGAGTCTCGGAGTTCTCATCTCCTCCTTCGCAAAAGAGACTCGAGAGCTAAATCCTCTCGAGGGCTCGCGGGAGGCTTTCGTTCTCATGAGTCTCTTTTACTTCTTGCATAGCGAGTTGTGTTGCATGCGGATACTATATACTTCGGACGGAACAAGGGAATGAGAAAGAGAGTAGAGAGAATACCTAGGAACCATCGTCGGTATCTTCCGATCACACGTCCGAAACGTCAGACCCGTGACCTCTCTCACTGTTTTATGTAGGGCTCATCGCGGTTGTGACCCCCTTGAGTTTCCTCTTCTGCTAGAGAGCTCTTCTTTCCGCTTCTTTTTCGACCGCTCGAGATTTTTCAGCCCCTACATCTTCGAGTTCTCGTTCTCTCGTACAATTACGAAGCTCACCCAGAACCACACGCGAGACGAGAGTATATTACATTTCGGGCTCTTGAGTTGAAATGAAGAAGAAGATGAAGAAGAAGCAGTAATATCTCGGTTGTTCTCTCGCAACAAGACTTTAACAAGCTGATCGCTATCACGAAAGCACATGGAAGATAGCGCGAATGGGAGGAAGAGAGATGCCGGAAAAAAATAATAAAAAAAATGTTGGAGAGTATCCCATATTCGCATGAGTCATATCACCTCGAGAGTGAGAAAACGATAAAGGGAGAGAGCGAACCTTTTTTTTTATTTCCTTAGAAAGACCGAAGAGAAGATCGAAGAAGAGATCAAATGTGTCTGAAATTTCATAGATCGTTGCAATCCGCATTTCTCATATTTTCGATTGCTCTTCTATTTATCGCTTGTTAAATCTTCAAATTAATTAATAATTTTTTTATTTAATTGCATTTAATTTATTCATTTCCGAATTTGGTTATTTTTCGTTAAATCAAATGAATCTCTGTTGTGCGGTGTGAGAGTTCCGTGGATTGCGCTCCGTTGAAAATGAACGAGAGCCATCAGCGAGGAAAGCAGCGATGATCAATTCGCGTGTGCGCCGCAAGCTGGCGCGATATCTTTCTTTCGATAGTGTATATTCTCTCTCACAGCTTACCAGACGAGATTTCCGATGATGACTTACAACCCTGTAATATCGAGAGATTCTTTCCTCTCTTGTTCTCGAACACGCGTGTAAGGCACCCACTATGACACGATTTATGAGAATATTTATATGTATTTATAGAGGGTAAAGGATGTAGGAAGGATGTGATATTGGGTTCGCGTTGTCGAAGCTTCTCCGGAGCCAAGCAGACTACACGTATTCACTAATACATCGAAGAAAATATCTGTGTAAGTGCAGTACGCGCATAATGCACTTTTGTTCATCTTTCAGCGTGGACCACACCGCGGGCTTCTTGCAGCCACGAATTTATGCTCGAGTATCTTTTCGTGTTTCATTCGGCTATAACGCGCATAAATAGCCAGGAGTTCAGCACATGCATACGACACACCAGCTTACTTAGTACATATCTCGAAACTTTATATGATTTTATTTTTTCGCCGAGCGCGCATCGCCCAGCTATGTAAGGACTTTGCAGGGAGGGAACTGAGCCACGTGCTCTTACATGTGTAACTTTCGTGCGCATTCGAACGGTATTGTATGTTCCAAAGGTTTTAACAGCAAGGAAGGGTTTGACTACAGGATCGAGCGCAGGAATCAAGTATTATAGAAGCGTACGAGAGTATAGTATCAGATTCCTCTCGTTGCCATTCGAACGTCCGGCTGTTCGATTTATGGTCTCCATCCTGCGTGTGCCTTGCGGACCAAACTTGGTATATAGGTATATATGTGTGCCATAAGTCTGCGAGAAGACGACACCGGTCCATTCTCGGATGTGCGCGATTAGCCCGCCGACGGAATCGAGGGAAAACCTATTTGTATCTATCGAGAAATAACTCGTATCAATCCTATCATCGTACTTAACAATTCTTCAATATTTTTTATTTGTCCTTAAAAAAATGGGGATAAAAAATACGACCGTACAAACTTACAATCATTTTTTTAAACTTCGTGCCGAAAAAGGCTGTTAAAATTTTATTTCTTAAAACTGACCTTCTTCAGGCCTTAAAGTAGATAGTGGTTTATTAATCTAAATACTTTTTTTTCTTAAAAAAACATTCCGATAGTAGAAGTTGCAGCCGTGACATAAAATTCTCATATAACACAAACAGCAGAAGCCTATCAGCTTCAAAGTCGTAATGCTCAATGCACTATATGCGTTCCAACAGGTTCTTCGCGAACAATCTCAGCTCGAACGTCGGCTGAAAGTATCGTTCTCGTCCCACGCGAGTTCCCCTTTAATATTTCAATTATTTCGACGTTACGCTATTGCTTACTTTCGATAGGTATATCTCCTTTGATCTCACAGGGATATTTTCGTATGCGTACGTAAAACGAGGTAAAGATAGAGAATCGAGAGTGTTCTACTTTGCAAACAAATGTTATTCCAGCTATTTCTGCATATACATAGTATTTTATAGTCCTATAAAAGAATCACACGCATTCAGGTGCAATGGGCGACCACCGGTCGCATTATCTTTACACCTAAGGGAATTCTCCTTCCATCCACCTTCACCTCCACCATTGATATCTTTTTCTATCTTCAGTCTTCATGTTTTCTTCTCTTGCTTCGAGATCGCTCTTCAAAGCGGGTCAAGCCGCGACTCGCACAACTCTCGCATTATGCAAATTCTAACTGAATACACGCATTGCGTTTCTCAAGGTATTCTCGGAGCTTTTTAAACGATTCTCTTGTGTAGGTTTGTCCACTTCTTGCTATCAAACTATATAGAAATGCGAGGAGGAGAAAAGATAGAATTATATCGAGTAAAAGGAGCGAAGGAGAAGGATCGATCTTAAATCATTGTGGGTGGTCGGGGCGCTACTGTAGCACCGAGAGACGTTACCGCGTTCGATTCATAGCTACCGGCTTAAATGTGTTCGTGTAGCTTAAAAGAGAACGAGAGACACGAGACAAATGGATAGACATGTACTACGAATGGACTGTGCGGCTGATTTCTCGATCTCGAACAAGCAACGCGTTGTACGAGAGACCCGCGCGGTTTATACTGCCTACGTGCGTGTAATTATCCTGTCAATGCGCTCGCGGAGCTCGAGAGGCCTCTCGTCGTAGTCGTCACCGAGCAGTTAGTAGACTCTTCAAGATCTGATTGTTTGAAAGAGCGGCACCGCGGGAACGCTGATCGATTGAGAAATATCTTGAGCTCAGTGACTGATCGAGCGTTGACGTGATTCAACTCTTTAGCG
This sequence comes from Buathra laborator, assembly GCA_934046635.1. Taxonomy (NCBI): domain Eukaryota; kingdom Metazoa; phylum Arthropoda; class Insecta; order Hymenoptera; family Ichneumonidae; genus Buathra; species Buathra laborator. The sequence goes on from OW203892.1 coordinate 20,817,339, forward strand.
AGATGGAAATCTTTCGAATGAGGCTGTTGTTGGGTTAATTGGATGGTAATACCGCCTCTGGAAATCTTTTTTTTTTTTGAGATATATTTCAACCTTAAAACTATACATTTTGCATCTTCTTCCAATTTTTTTAGCCATTCAATTCAATCCTTTATAAGTTACATCCACTTAAAAAATGGGTCCCTTTATAAATGTATTTATACTGTTTTCGGAATGATTTGGCTCTTTTGACCGAAATTTATCATACGTAAGATATTAAAGAGTTGCACTTAGCGTTTTACTTCCTCCATTAACTACGTGCCACGATCTGTTATGATAATACGATCGATTGTGTATCGCTAGTATTATGCATCACGTATATACAAGTATCATGTATGATAATTTTGCGAGACAAAGCCGTATTGTCAGTACATAAATTCAATCGGTATTCCGGTTCTTTCATTATTCTTTTATCTCGCTCTCTATGTCGGCTTATAGTTTCACTCGAAACGCCCACCAGCAAAGTATACACAGTCTTCTCTCTATACAGCATGTTACTGCTCTCAATCTTTTCCGTTCCTTCCCTTCTTCAAGCTTGAAACACTCTGGCAGCATCCCGATGCGCTGCTTACACGTTGCACACGCGCGTCTTTCAGCATGAATCGCGTCTGCCTACATGAAGCAGCTCTCGATCCACGAAGACTGAACCGTTTTCAGCGCCGTTTTAAAAGTCTCGTAATTTTATGTTATCGGTGGGTCCACCGAGAGAGGGAGAGAGCGTACGTTGATGCTGGTGGCCCCGGGACATCCTCTCTGTGCTCCTCTCGGTCCAACGTTCCCAACGCAAACTTTTTTTCTCTCTCGTGGCTCTCTCGCCACGATGCGCGCACACGTCTCTAATCGATATGCACGCACAGTCCTTTCGAATGCTACACAAGACTCGCCCGCGATCGTCCGTGGAGCTGGAGCTCGAAGCCTTATTCTCCTCTCGCGCTCTCCCTTGATTTACCTGCATTAGGTTTAATTTAATGATCGTACGACGTGCTCGGGGCAAAAGCCTCGCCCCGCTTCTCTCGCAGTCTGTATATCTCTCGAGAGAGACGACCGCGCGTGTGTGTATGCGCGTTCGCTCGATCTCTCCAGACGTCAATATCGATTATTCCTCCTCGAGATCCTCCGAGAGGGATACTCCCTCTCGGGATGCAGTCCCGAGAGAACTCGGAGAAAGAGGCTGATCGTGCCGAAGTAAGAATGAGCCGAAGAATTTTTTTTTTTCAACAACGTTCAGCGATAAATAAACGTTTTTTTGTTTTTTTACCAATATTTTTATCCAAGCATCATATAACGCTACCGTCGAATATTAGCCTCCTGCGAACACAATAGAACGCACCCGTGGTCTTTTATTACATTCACACTCGCTTTAAGGCAAAGACCGAGCCAGGAGACGCAGAATCCGATATGTTTTGGCAAGCGAATTTATTAACAGTTCGAAGCGTTCCCAGAGGATTCTCTTCGACTCTTCTTTAGTTCTCTAATCCACGCCGGGGATTATATTTCCACCAATGTCTGTTGCGCGCGAGCTTCCCGTGACTTTGCCAAGTTGCTCGTATTTTTCGCGATTAGGCCACTCGAGCGTCGCGGTTGATTCTAATTTATGGATTTCCGGCGGCGCCTTCTCTCACTACGGGATTTCAGCATTTGTGCATTCGAACGTTATCGCTTAGGTTAACAGTTGCGATTCTGGAGCTCAAAAAATTCACAGTATTTTGAACACTTGATCCAGAATCTCGGATGATCATGACGTCATTGAGAGTTTATGGACGATGTTCAAATTTTGTTTCTGTATGCTAATTGGATTAGAAGAGACTCGAGATTTTTCCAATTTTTTGTCCAAAATTCATGCCGCGATGAGACTTAATAAATTTATTTCTATATATATATTTTTTTTTTTTCATCGGAAGAAAAAAAATGGTGGGCTCTGTGTGGTTTATCGATTTCGATAAATCATTTGGCATCGGTGTTGTGAAAGAAACAGCTAAGAAACGAGAAAGTGAGACTGTCATTTTTAACTCTGTAGATGAAAGACTGTGAGAAGGCGTACCCGGGTTAAGAAAGGGTAGTACGAGGAACATAGTCGAGAACAACGAAAATTATGTCCTCAGACAAATTATGTGTAAAAGGCACCATCAGCCTCGACTACCCGGGGTGTATCGTAAAATTATACTTTCAAATAAACGAGCAACGGCCACTGTCGTGCCTACCGCCAGTGTCAGGGACACATCGCTCGATGCTTTTTGTACTTTCGTACGAACCGACGAATTGTAGGCGGCAAAAGTCTATTGACAAAAGATTTTTCCAGTCTGTCCTCTGGTTCTACAAACTCAGCGCCGGAATTTATTGGAATTCAAAAAATGCAGTTGACTCGTTTCTCATAATGGAGTACGAGACTTTTTCAAAACTCAATCACATTAAGAATGTTTTCAACATAATTTTATTAATTTTTTTTACAGACAAAATGTGTTTGTTTTTTATTTGCATGTTTCGGATTCGTTTTTCGGCACAAATTAAATTTTTTTGTTGGTTTCTCGCGCGCATTCAACATGAAAATCCAATATATGGAAAACGTATTTAAAAAAAAAATTATTTGGCATTTTCGTATAATTAATATATTAATCACATGAATTGTTATACATTTGGTGACATATTTCTGCAGAAATATATTCTAAAATATATTCGCGATATCAAATTTTTTTATGAATATATATTGCATGTATCATAGACTTTTTTTCCTCTTGTGATACACTGTTTATCAGATGTATTTCCACACTTTTTATTCTCAAAATTAAAAACGAAAGCGTTTTCGTTCCTCACTTCGTAGAAGCGTCAAATCTCTCGCCTGTCTCAACGAAGCCTGTCCGGAGACAAGTTAGTCTGACAAAGTACAAGGGTAGGGGGCGAGGGGAGGAGGGTGGTTAGGGGGTAGAGAAGACTCGGAAGGTGCATAAGTATAGCCGAAGCGCATGCACAGCTCTATAGGAATATATACGACGAGAGAGGGACGAGCGACACATTTCTCTCTTGGCGTCAATAGCGATCTTATCTCACCGTTGTGGGTTCCCCACGCGCGTTCGCCCGGTTGCCCGCACCTCGGCTCTCAGGGATCCTTTTAATTAGTCTCGGCTAAGTATAAACGTCGGTCGTTCCATCCTTCTAGGATCAGTTAACCGGGCGCGAAGTGTCCGCGTCCGTTCTTGCGGGGCGAGTTATAACTCCGCACGAGACCCTCTCTCAGCGAAGAAGAAGCTTCTCTATATGTATATATCGTCTGGTAATACCGACGATTTGTTGGGGTACGCAACAATCTTCTCTACTCAGCGTGGACGACCTTCGACAGGTCGAAACATAGTCCGCTTTGAAAAAAAAAAAAAAATGAAACACAAAAAAAATAATTTGTCGAATTCCTATCCTCGTTGTATGATTTCATCTGGAATTCGCTTCTCGAAACTTTCACTCCTCTCTTGACTCATTCTCCACTAATTCGATTAACAACCGCAATCACCGGACGACTCGTGTAGCTGACGAAGGAATTTCTAGAAATACTGGAATTAGCGGGATCATTGTGGACTTCCGTTGCCCTAAGGTTTTCACGATTATCGATTACTCTCGTATAACCAACCGTATAGTCATCATGGAAATACGAGATTCTCATTGAACCGCACAGCTGCATAAATATATGGGCAACGTGCGGCACTAATTCCAATTAGCTCGACGATAGAGGCTCGCTGGCTTATAATTATAATACCTCAGGATTTCTCACTGCTGATTACGACGGTGCGCAGAGTACGCGAAGCTGTCTCTCCCTCTGGGATCGAGTGAAATACTTGAAAATTATACGATAAAATATTTTCATGTGTCCGATGGAGTTCGAAGTGCTCGTTAATTCGCCATTTACCTACCGCAAAGTTTGCTGTCGAAGCAGGAAGTGGTAGCTTTGCTATTAAAAAAAAAATGATGATAGATGAAGAAATAAAGAATATCTTTCTTAATTAGAACATAATTTCCCAAGTGACGGTATCAACGACTATCTCGTGTTGTACAAATACGGAGTATCGTTCGACGTCGTATAGTTTGTAGAGGAAATTCAATGAGTACTTCAACGTACTTTAAAGTTATCTCCGTAAGCGATACTGGATATGTATTTACGTTGTAGTACGAGAGATTGTCGCTGTGTACGATAATACTTCCTCGGAACTCGGAACGGAGAATCGAGAGGCAATGCTGCGGCATTGTACTCCCGCCGGCAATAGTACAGGAAATACGATACGCAATAAAAGTATCGTAAATACTGGAATCAAACGAACGTCGAAGCGTTTGCCCGCACGCGAGGTCGGCAGAGCAGTGAAATTGAAGATTTAATAACCGAGAAACCAATGTCGAGAGTATTGTGATTCAACGGGATCGACCCAGTTTCGAAAATTCTTTTTTGGATTCGTTACAAAATTTGCAGATAATTGAACAAATAAATAAGATAAAATTTTATTTTTTCGTACTGAAAAAAATAAAAAAATTGATATGCGCGAAAGTATCTATATACGAGAAAACATTGCAGAAACTTCGAACACTTATCGATATATCAATCGCATTTAAAATTTTGTCCGATGACTCGAACCCCTTGAATTGATACATTTGATTATATTCCTTCAATAATTATTCCCAGTAAGTGAACGTTGACTATTAACGTCGCGTAGCAGAACTTTCCGAGACCGAGTAATCTCTCCCGAGATGTTTATAAGTACCTACCTACGGATACATTATCGCGAAGCTGGCAGCTCTCGACTGCAAGACGTAGTTCTGTCGAAGCTGCAGCGGCCTCCTCGTGCGACGGTGCCGCAGCGGCAATACAGGAAATATAATATTCAATAAACGTACCATAAATACGGGCATTAGACGAATGACGAAGCGATAGGGTGTGTAATAAGCGTCGGTCTCGGCGACCAGCCGCGGCGCTCTCGTGCGGTCGGCGCATTGGGTCAAACTTATACCTCCGGCTTCTTCTTTGCTCGTGTGAGATCTGTTCCTCGCTCACGGGAGTTCCTAAGAAAAATCCAAGCACCAACGCCTGACAACGTACATATATTCTACGGAGAAGAACTTCTCTCGATTCTCCTCTCCTCCTCGTCCGAGAACCTCAAACGCGTTCGACCCACGTAAGTTTCGAACCACTTAGCACGAGAGAGAAACTCCTTTAATCCTTATCTACGCATATCGGGGCATATGCAATGCAAAGTGGAGGTGGAGAGTTCGGCAATATTGGTGAAGTGAGATCAGCCTCTTTCGCATGGGGACCTCTCGCAGACGACTCTTCCCTCCTTTTTTCTTGGTTCTTTTCTATGTCTCTTTATTCGTGATTTTTATTTCTTCCTTCGTTCTTTTTCTTTTTATTTTCTTATATTCTTTCGACTCGTTCGACCGACTTATCGGGCATAACGCTGATACAGGGGCTTCGACTCCGAGCGTGAGACATATCTTCTCTGAACGAATTTCGACGAAGAGGATTCTCGTTCGAGAGTCCTATCGGCCTCAGGGTTGGTCCCATCCTCGGGCGTATCCAACTCGCGTATTCAAGTAGAATCGTCCGCGTCCTGGTTCTATCGTTTCGATTGGAACCACCGTCATCTGGACGGGACGATCGTGTGAACGAGTATACGGATTATCGTAAGGAGGCGCGTATTATATTCTCGTGTAGATATAGAGATTTAAATATCTGAAATAGAGAACTACTCGAACAAAAGTAAACTCGGCACATGAGGGATCTCTCGAAATGATTGCATTTAATTTCTTACTCCATCGAATCGATTTGTTATAACAATTATCGATTCGCAGGTGTCTCGATAACGAATCGATTTCAAAGTTGTTTGTTGACGATGGTACGAGCGACAGATTTATAACTCGTTGAATCTTAATACATCTCGGAGAGAATCCAGTGCGTCCTTTTTTTTTTTTTTCAAAGTTCCAGTTGCTCGACCTATCCCAAGGCGTTCATTTGTGTACACGGTCGACCGTCGCGCATTTTTCGATTAGTCACGCGCGGACCGGGCGCGCGAGCTAAACCCATTCGCCACACGCCGTCAAAAGAGAAGCTTCTTTTACTCTCTCTTCTCGAAGCTTTAAGACCTTCGGTGTGCGAGAGATGCATTACCTGTTGCAAGGTGGTCTTCTCGCCAATCGCTACTCAAACGAGACGGTTCTGTCTCCGCGAGAGATACGATGTACCGTGAAAAGAACAAAAAAAATGTCGCCAAAAAGATCTCGTGTTCGATAAACGAAGATCTTTGCGGACCTTCCAGCAGTGACAATAGGATTTAAAGAAACGGGTAAAAAAAAGAGGTTTACTTTACACTTCTGTCGGTGTCACCGAAAAAAAAAAACAGCAGAAACAACTAACCCAATTCTTTTTTATAACGAAGAGAAACGTTAGTGATTTATTGTAGAACTTTGTTATTGTATATACAGTATGATTGATTGAATCCTCTTACCGAGTGTTCTTTCTTGCATTTCTCGCATCTCTTGCATTACTTACATTATAACTCCATCTGGGAAAAAACACACACGCGCGCACACACAGTTGAAAGAAGTTCTCTCATGCTTCGCACGTCAGTGAACTGCTTGCCTGCTGCTGAGAAGCTCTCTTTGCAATATCAAGAGGCCGGGATCGGTAGTCGTGCATCTTCTTGCTAGATAAGGGGATGATTCATGACTCTGGTGGCGGTTGAACGGATCGTTTAGCGATGCGATGATGATGAAACTCTCTCGCGTGGCGACGACGCGCCTTTTACTTTTGCGTCTTCTTTTTCTTCTTTCGAACGTTCGGAAACGGCAAACGTGCAATTTACTCGAAGGCTTTTTAGCCAAACCCTGCAACATTTTTGCATTTTCATATCTCTTATCCTTCGTAAAGACACGCAACGTGTGTTCCGACCTCATATTAATATTGGTTAATTTTTACATTACACCTTATTAAGTTAAAAACAGGTGTACATTTAAGTTTCGGTTGATTCAATCGTTTTCGATAATTGTGGCTCTTCATTTTAAGAACACGCAACCATTTGGTATTTTTCGCCTCAGGCAATTCAGTATCGCCCTTTGATCGTTGATCTTTCTTCCCTGAAATTTCAATCATTCGTTTCATTTGTAAAAATGAAATCAACGCGTAAGTGTTTCAATTATTTTGAAAGCAGTTGAAGAACAGTTCTCGATCTGTGCCAAAGGGTAACTTTACTCGTCGTAGAATTCCTTCTTCCGAAATAAAAATCAGAGTGGAAATAATAAAAAAAAAGGTGAACTCTTTAACTCGTTTGCACAGATTGAAAAAATAAGATACAGAAAATCTCGACCGCCGCAGGATAAAGTTCGTTCGATTCAGGACGAGTTTCACCGACGCGATAAGTACGTGGCGAGAACTCTGTAATTATAAGGGTCCAACTGACCCGCTACGTTAATCTGGCTACTGGTTATCCCGCACGCTGACCGTCAGACACACGCGCGTTCAGCCTCTCGAGTGCCCGCGGAGAGATTGGCCCGGTGATGAATGTCCTCTCGCGAAGCATCGACTTCTGGGCGTTCGATGCAGTGAGAATCTTTCGCGCCCTCGCGATCTTTCGAAGAGAACTCCGTCCATTAACGACTTTGGGATATGCGCGTGTTCGCCACGTTTCTGTCGATTGCCGAACCCAGAGATTCAGCATCGACACGCCAGTGGCAAAGGGTTAAACACGCACGCACGCGAGCATCTTTTCGGTTGGATCGATAATAAGTTCGATCATTTTATATATTTAATGATCCGCAGATCCCGTTCGGAGCTTTTTTTCGATTGTTTCATAAAATACACTCGACCAGTTTATCGCATCTCTGAACAAAACGACAGTGGTTAATTTCAACGAAATTTGGTTAAATTAAAAAAAAAAATCTTGTTAAATAAAAAGCAAAAGTTTCCGTAGGTGTAGCAAAGAAACAAACCAAACCTATAAATGTGATCTTTTTATACATTTCGTTGGTCGATCAGGTTTTTTTTTTTTAACTCAACCGGGAGCAGTGGGGGTCTCGAACTCGTATATTCATATGAAACGAGACCGGTTAGGATTATCATTGATTTACAGTTACCTCCGTCGGGGAGTTATTTCCGTCCTGCGAGTCCTGCGGTGTCTAGGATAACATTCAGAGATACTACAACTATAGGCAGAAAAAAGTACATTAATTGGCCGTCTACCAATGATTGGCAGTTGTTATAGTAATTCCCATAAGATCGAGCGGAAAACAACTATGAAAATCACTGTTTTCCTTGTCCGCCTGAGCTGCCAATCTCTGTATTAACCATCACGAAACAGCAGGAAGATATTATCGACGCATCGTCTAAAGCTACCTATCAGAAAGACTCGCGTCATCTCGATCTCGCGCACCCGTGACACCGACGTCAGGATTATCCGGGGGATTTGTGTCGCGCACCCGTGTCGTGGGAAAAAAAATAACTAGAAGTTGAGGGTCAGAAATAAATGGTAATACTTTGTCCTGTTTTTTATTTCTTCTTCAATCGGTGACGTGCGCTCCCCAAGTCTCCAGCGAAGATCCGAAGGTATCCATGTCAAGTCGCATTGGGTATCGTCGGTTCTGATCGTGAGATCAAAGATCGATAAGTCACGTGATCCATAACTCTAATATTGCATATCTTCGTCGTTTTTTTCGCTTGGCTATGAGTCAGCCAAAGAATTTCCGGATCCGTAGGCGATCGAGTGTCTGCATTCTATTTCTGATGTCTTATTAATTGTTTTTCAACACGCCTCGCGGATATTAGAGTGAAAGATATAGTGTCTTGTCACCCCAAACTGCGATTAGCAAGAGGTATAATAAATCGCGCACTCGATCGAACGAGACTGAAGTATGAATAAACACAAAACATATAACCTGAATGAATACCGATTTTTCTCTCGTCAAATCATTGTATCATATCGAAGAATAGTCAAGTGCCTGCGAATACTATATACATTTCAGCAGCTTAAGCGACCAATAACTATATAATTTTATCCCGGAACCTTTGATCCCCGGGTTTTTCTACCGTCATTGCTTTCTCGCTTTTCGTAATAATAACCAACAACGGGGATCCTTTGTCCACAGACTCATTGACCGGTGGTCAACCGCAGGTAAATTCACCGCGCTAGCATTCAAACTCAACCCAACGGTCTAAGTCGATGAATTAGTTTACTGCGAAGTGTCTAACAGTTCATTGGCGGGTCTTTTGCCGACGAAATATTCGAGGAAACATCCGGTCGTGCGGACGTTTCTTTTGAGACTCCCAAACGGATGATACGATCGTTAAATCGCGATGAATATATAATATCGGTGAGAGTTATTAGCAAGAAATATTGTGGTGAAATATGTGTGACGCAGTGCGTTATTGTCGAAGGATGATGAATTCCGGTGGGTTTTATACCTTGAAGTGCCGAGGGCACCGCCGGTGGTAAAGGATATTAAGGAGAATCGAATGAGGGAAGAAAAGGTGTTTCAGGTATATAATACAAGACGGTGTAAAAGAGAAACAGAGGTGAGCAACGGCGCACGAAGGGGCGTCGAGGAGTCGCAGGGCACTGGCGCCCCGATACTTTTCTTATTACAAACGAGAAATAATACGCGTCTAGAAGCGAATAATAGTGCAGAAGGCGAGTGAGAGAGAAATGCTAAACTGCGAGAGTATTATAGTCGTCTCTTAACAGTAGCTTATCACGAAGGTATTATGTAAATCGACGCGCTACTCAAGCCGATAATTTTCTTCGATTTGAACATTTTTCATGCTCCATCATGCAACAGCGGTGATTTCGTTATTGTACCGTGTCCATTCGAGTATTTTGTCTAATGCAACACTGCAGGGTTTGACGTAGTAGTCGCGAACTATAAATAGAAATATTTTTTCGCGTCGCTTTTTTTTCTGTAAGAATTTTTACTGATTAGTTATTTTTAATATTAATGTTCTTTACAGTGTAAAGATCGAGAATAAAAAATCCTTGCCGTCTGATTTTTCCGCAGTCAAATTGTCGCTCTGTGTTTTTTTATCTCTTCTTAAATATTTAAATCAATATAAATCGATCGAAATTATTCAAAATTGAAAATTGTACAATAACATACAATTAAATAATCGAACTTTCTATATATACCATACTATTTGCTATCTGAAGCAATAGAATCTTAATTTGGTAGCAGAATTAAAAAAAATTTGTTCCATTTGGAAATTTCTACCGCGCAGTATACAGGAAATTACACTGGGGGTCAAAGGCTTACAATGTATCGAACGTAACTATCGTCTGCATTACTCTATACTTGAGTTCAAAAATAATGGAAACGAAATAAAAAAAGACCAAGTCTCCGGTTGATTATATTATATCTGTTGGAAAGCAAAACTCAGGGAGTCCGTTCGTTTGGTCCGAACACTTAGAGTTCCAATAGCAGTGCAATACAGTACTATATAGAGTTATATTCCGTACACTCCTCGGTGTTGTAGCCTCGGCTGCAAATGACTCGCCATTAGTCCGCGCCCCCCCCCCCCCCCGTACGTGGATGCTGTATAATGTTATACATTATGCGCTAATGCCAAGGTGCGGGCCGCTTCCGATCACATGCATAAATCCCTTGTTCTAACTTGGTTACAATCCTCCCTCCATCGGGAGTCAGGCGTATACAGCACACAGATAGACAGAGAAAGATTGCTTGTACCGGGTGCATTCCGATCCCTTCACTCAACTGTATAATTATCATTTGGTATTTTATCGAAGTCGATCATCTAAATTGGAAGCGATAAAATTTGTAGCAAAATACTGACTCACAGTTCGCCGCTCGATCTATCGCGTCAGAGTCAGTTTGGATCATTTCGCTCTCGGGAATGGTGAAGCGAATAATAAGAAAAGGGTAAAACAAATGTTGAAGAAAAAAGGAGAATATTCCGGCGGAATCTTATGCCCCGGCGGCGTTGAACCGATGGGGTTATTAGCGTTGATAATTACGCCATGTGCGAGAAAAGTAAATGAATAATTACCGTGTCTCTCTTGGATAGAGAGTCGCCGCCGTCACTGTTCGTTGGACAGTGTTACAGTTAATGTATGTATATATATACTTGGGGTATGAGTCGAAAGAGTCACCGATGAGCTTCGGGCGACGTAATGGTTTAGTTAACTGTGTCTAATCGAAATAACGAGTGACTCTCGTGTCCAGCCTATAATTAAACGTAGTTTGCACACCTTCGTGAGAAGGCCGAGAGGGTTTCACGCCTCTATTGCCGACGATGTTGTAGTTCTTGAGAGATCGTGTGCAACAGAAGCCGCGGTAACACTCTCTTTCCAATTGCTTCAGTAGATGCGAGTATTAAGCATGATGCTTGAGACGTGACGTTTACCAGAGCTTCTAGTCGGGTAGAATGTTGATCACTACGTAATAGTTAAGAAATGCGATCTTCGGGAGAAATAATAGATAGTATTAATTGGCAAACGGTATAATAGAACTTATAATAAACAACAGAAAACCATCTAATTAAACCTGTAAATGCCGCCGTGAATGTTCGTAGTCCATTTTTTTTTTCATGACGACATCGCAAAAACTTCGTCTTCAAATTTTACATTAAGGTTCTTAGACGAGCAATTTGAAGTTTACACGTATATTGCAACTTTCACTAGAGCCGTATGTCGCGAAAGCTGTAATAAGCCGTTCGTTTTGACCGCGCGGAAGATGCTTGTCATGGATGTCCGTAGCGCGAGGGGTGAAACGCAGGAAATCTTGGATGCGCGCAGGATTCCCCTGAAAATAATATCTTGATCCCACGTAGCCTTCGGGGGCCCCGGCGTTCTTCGGTGTTGAAATAAAACAAAACATCGTGAAAACAAGCGACAGGGAGAGAGGAGACTCGTGGAGTGGTAGATGAAGGAATGAAAAAGAAGTTACACGCTCGCGGATCAAGAGATAATATTCAGGAGAGACTGGGGAAAGGAAGAGGGAGAGAGAGTGTACAATTTTTTTTTTGTTTTCTCCCACTCGCACTTTAAACGTTGGTAACGTGAATTATTTTTCGTGGTTCTCACGTTCGTCAGGACACCCAGTAGATTATCTCACGTGGCGAGTTTCGGGACGAAGGCGTTCGCTCGCGCGCGCGAGAGATGCATTCCAATGTAAATAACTCGCCCCAGGTCGCGGCGTAATCGTTGCAATTTCATGCTTCTCAGAAATCCGACTCTTCTCTCTTCTCGTATCTTTTTTCCCCCTTCTCAACGTACGCTATCTCTTGCTCTCTCGATATCTTGGCTTCCTCTTGCTTTCTCATTCTCGCGCGGCACCGGGCTTTCGCGTTTCTCACCCTCCGGCGAGAACGATACGCTTTTTCCTCTCGTGGGCCACCGCGATACTCTATCCCCGGGCTATTCTGTACCCCAATTCGTTTATGAGATCTCGTCGATATCCGATAAATATCGATTGAGTCTTCTCTTCTTCTGTAGAATTATAAACTTCGCTACTGCATATTTTATCCCTTAACGATACTCATTTCGTGCTTTTATTTTGCGAACGAAGGATAAAAAAGAATATTTAATTCGGTATCGCGGTACGCGATGTCACGCATGTCAACGTATCAAAGAAGAATCTGCTGAATGTGTTTCGATTACGGAAAATCCGATTTGATCGAATAAATTCATAACTGTAGACCCCAATTTTTTATATAATCTTTATTTTTTGAAAAAAAAAAAAAAATTGCAGTATATTTGGGATAAATAGTAAAATATCGATGATTTTTTATCGTTACAGGATGGTCGGTGCAGTGGTGGTAGGAGCGGCAGTCTGCAGTCGCATCCCCGGCCTCGCGAAGAGTCAACGGGAACAGTGCAGAAAAGCACCGCACGCGATGCCTGCGGTAGGCGAGGGCGCTGAGCTTGGATTGCGCGAGTGCAGACATCAGTTTAGACATCATCGATGGAATTGCTCTCACGTGGCGAACGATCAAGTGTTCGGCCACGTGGTCGTAGTAGGTGAGTCGATTTTCATTAAATAATTAATTTTAAGCAACAAAAGCAGCAACTCGCATAGTTTTCAAGTTCAACGAACCCGTTGAACAACAAAAAAAAATCATTTAAGATTAAAGTAGTATACATTTTTTTTTTTAAACGAATCAACATAGCGATTCACGTATAAAGCTTTAGCTCTTTTATAAGAGCCGACAATTCCGCGTCGAGAAGTATATTATAAACCAATGGTTCTCTGGTCGAAGATAAATAACATGGGGAACGATATGGGGTGCAGCGCCCTGTGGCGTACGACCGAAATCCTTCGTCACGCGGGTCCACAGTGAGCATCGTAAGACCCCGAGACCAGCAGCACCAGTTCTCTTTTATGTACACATTCGTTTCGTCTTTCTTCGCCTCTCGGCTCCACCTCTCGCTGTGTATAACGGCTTTACGGAGGCACAGTTAATTTAAGTATCGATTTACAAAAATTCCGGATGCCTTCTCAAAAGTAATGTATACAGCGTGTTATTTTCCCCCTCTTCGATACAACTCCACGTTCTCTTCGAGTCTTTCGCTTTACAACCCGATATCGTATAATTAAGTACCGATATTCAACGCGGGGTGCAACAATGACGAAGTCGTTTGCTGACGAAACGAGTTGAAACGTTTCGAAGAGACGAGAGTGGAAAAAAAAACGCCGGAAGGCCCGTACGACCCTTGAAAAACTTCGAGTATATAATCGCCGAGCTAATAAAAATTTCGTGAAACCTTTTTTTCTCGCGGCTCTGTCGGAACCTTTGGCGCTTCGATGAGTCGCTCATCGGTTTATTAGAGAAGCACTGCATATATATATATATATATATATACATATTCAATTCCAAAGGGAAACCGAAAAAATGATACCTGTGCGTCTGAACGCTCGTAAAAATAATTCAGTCGTGAAGACGCGGTTAGTTTCTTCAATTTCGATTTTTTGACGAAGTTTCACGAGCGATTGCGTCCTTCGAGCCATTGTCGATTAACGCGCAGTATTTTCTTGTTGCTGCGGTTTTTTTGGAAGTCGCGAGTTCACAATGATATCGTCCCCCGTCCAGCGAAATTGCGCACTTCGCAAACTCTAAACTTTCTTTTACGATCTTTTTATCAATGCGTTATTTTGATGATTGTAAAAAAATCGGCAACACAATGTTTTTTTAGTTCTGGAAAAGGGAAACAACGGGGAAAAAAACGTCGAGTCTCGAAACAATGACTGACAAAAAATTAATGGAATCGATCAGTCTATAGATCCTTTCGTTGGTCCACTCATCGTCGATTGTATCCCTTTCCTTCGATCGAATTGTCTTCAGTCGTAGATTTTGCAATATCTCGAGAGTGAAAAAGAGTCGGAACCGGAGAAGCTACTGGCGAACCGCATATACACACCCGGAGCTCGAGATATAAGCGGCCGCGTCGAACCCCCTTCGTTTAAATTCCAGCATCACCTTTTGCGGTGTTGAAACGCACTCGCCGCCGTTGCGCATTATAGCTTAAAGTAGCCGTATACGCTGCAACAGCAGCCGTACATACGTAAGGCATACACGCCCCTGTCCACACCATGGGAAAAAGCTTCGTCGGCCTCTCGGCGCTAATGGATTAAAGATGGTTGTACCGTCGTTAGTACCACGACGAAGTACTTCTGTAACCCACGGTTTGCATGAAAATATAAAGTATCTCGCTACCGTAAACTCCGACGCACGATATATATCTCTTTTACGTGAACAATCTGTGAATCGAGAGTATGCGCTTCAACGAGCTCCGAGAAGCTCGTTACCAATGGAAATAAGTTCGAGAAACGATCGAGAAACTGACATACTTTTTACCGTCACATTCGCGAGAAAAGAGACACGAAACCTGACTGGAAAACATGCTTTGAAGAGCCAATTTGTTCGCTGTCTTCGGATGATCTCGTTCGACGATAAAATTTAACTCGCGGACAACACACGCGGTGCCTACACTTACTTGGTCAGCAAGACGACACCGCTGGCCACCGTTTTCGTTCGTGGAATAAATTCTTGCTGTAGGTAACATTTATTTTATGCGATGTTTCGCCGTTGTTTTTAGGATGTTGATTTTGTTTTTTTTTTTTTTTCGTCATTTCATCTTTTTACATGTAGACAAGGGCAGAGTTGCTTGATGGCCTCGAACTCTCAATGTTTTCAGTCTGCTAAGAAAATTTTTCGTAATTTAAAAAATAAAATAATGAAGTCAATACCTTGATGGATTTCAAAGACATCATGTAATCATATATTCAAATAATCAAGAAAACAAATTAATATCGATTTTCATGATTTTCTAGATTTGTATACTTTTGAAATGTTCACTATTTTTTATCGTAAATTGCAATTACTTCTTAGGTTTCTATTCCATAATTTTATAGACCGAGAGAAAGAGAGCAAATTTATATTATAGCATAAGGTTGTTAGGTACCTACACGACGCGTGAATCGCGCGATAGGTCCGGTTCTCGTGTTACCGTTTTGTACGCGCTTCCTCGGGAGCAGAGGAGCGTCGCATAATACGCGGCGTAACTTATGCTCGACACGTGAGAATCCTCTTCGTTCTTACGAGCAGCGCGCCAGCTTCTATGCTCGTTCCCTCGGCGAAAGAGAGGCCATTCGGGAGGCCTCCGTGGAACTCGCCGCTCGCGCCGCGAAAGAGGACACGTAGAAACATAGATACTTTGACGCCCACGGGCTTCTTCTTCCCGCTACTCTTTCTCTTCGACATTGTTTTCTTTTTTTTTTTTATCTCTTTTTCGACCTCAACTTCTCGACGGGGTACCCCGCGTGCCAGTAGGAACTTAATATCGTGCGAAAGGGGCGAAAGCGGAAGTAACCAATAGAATTTTTTTTTGCATTGTTGAAACTTTTAAAAATCGTATAATTAATGCTCCGGCGAACAGTGAAATGATAAATTTCGACTAATAAAAAGCAATTTTTCGCTTAAATCGAACGGATAAATCGTATATTTCTAGAAAATAATGCCCATCTCGGTCTCTCATTTAAATCAATTTTCCGTTAGTTATGACCTTAGGATTATTTTATAAATGCATTGAAAAAAAAAAAACGGAAGGAAGAAACGATCTAACAAAAGTTTCGCGATAGCCACGGTAGCGCAGACGTAGCTCTTTTAAGGACAAGATAATCCGGATACTGTGAGCAGAAGCTGACGTGATCCGATCGAATAAATATCGTTAAATACACGTATTTGTCATGTCGAGCATTAAGGATGCCCCCATCAGTGTGTGTTTAAATCCCTTGTGCCTCGTTGTTCGTGCGTACGGAACGAAAGAGGAGGAACTTGCGAACCCGGCAGCAACGGCATCGACGAAGGCGGAAAAAACAAGTAAAAACGAGTGGGGTATGGGGGCTTTTGGTCAGCCCGGTTAGTCACCGGCGATTTCTCATGATCAAGACGAGGATTAAGCGGGAGGCGAAACCTCGCGTAAAAATCGAAATGTAAACTCACAACCCCGCGAGTCTCGCCTATAAACGCAAAATGATTTATCGCACGCAACCGCGGCACACGGCAGCGCACAATTTCATTCTCTTCATTATTATAAAAACATTCGATCGGCAGCCTTCTTTTTTGCTCTCCTTTCCGACTCTCTCGTCAGGTTAAACGCGACGTCGGAATCTAAAAAAAACGAGAAGGTAAAAGTGTCTCGTTGCGGTCGGCAATGATGCGTCAGCATCAATGACTTCACAAGGATCAAGTTATTCCGAAGATAGAGGAGAAATCTTGCGGGAATATCGTGTACTAATGCATATTCGCAGTAGCGAAAAGGCCAAGTTATTTGTGCGGACCTATATACTCCGTGTATCGAAGGAAGTACCGCTGTCGAGCGGAAAAAAAAAAAAAATGACGACGAGAGTAAATTAATATACGGTACGTTAAAGGAGGGAGAAGGAACTGGAGAAATAAAGAAAAAGTATAAATAACGCTTATAAGCGAGGGGGGTAGTCGGTCTCGCTAACTTAATTAGTGAAATTAACGGGGCCGCTCGACATGTCGGAGCTAAGTGCGCCGATATACTATACTCTACGGTTTCTATATAGGTATACGCGCCGATACCGCGAACGGTTCTCGCGTGTTCGCATGCATACACATATGATGCAGCGCGGTATTTCTTCCAGCGATACTATAATATGCGCTGCACTTAAATCGCTCGCATTATATGCGTAGCCAATATTATTATTTTCTCTCATGTTGGATTCATCGGGCTGACAGAGCGAATTAAAACACTCGATTAACACGCTTCGTTATATTCGACATCCTACGGGATCACGTATGAATTCGGTAAACTTACACCAGATGACATTACGATAGCGTTGGTTTTATCACCATTACGCATTGAGCGTCAATCCGCAGCGACGAACGGATGTTAATGCTAACCAACAAGAATACGAATTATTGCCTCAAGTTTGTCGAATTTATTGCGCTGTATGAAAAATCATACTTAGCAGATTCTCAAAACCTTCTTTATATCGACAAGAACGAATTTTCAGAAATCAGACCATCGTAAGCCTACGTGAGAGTAGGAAGTTGCGTCGTTGAAAATTTTGAAATTTTCTTATAGTCAAAATACGAAGATAAGAGTCGTTTTGTTCCTATCGTTACCGTGTTGAGTCTCGATTAATGGGTCCATTTGTCTTGGTACTCCCTATCCGAAAGTATGTCACGTAGTACTTCTTTACATCGGGCATCATATTATAACGATGATATTACCACGCAAAAGAGAGAGAATTGGCGCCTGTATTTGCCACACGGAAGTTCATAATATAATTCAATATACACTGTTGTCGATAGCAACATTCATTCGATGTAATCATTAAAATGATAACACAATATTGATCGACCAGGCGAAGACACTACTCGCCCCGGACAATAGATACGTTGTCACGAATGGCAGTTGAGTCATCGACGCCGATCGAAGTACACTGAAGTATAACATTCCTCCAATTTTAAACTTTCGTGGTATCGTTGGATCACAAAATCTGCTGACAGACAATACTATTCAGGATTCGAGTGGCTTAACCATCAATCAAATTTTTTTGTGACACAAACGGGATCGAAGTATGAGGATTGTTCTTCTATTCGCTCTCTTTGCCGCAGTATCTTGCACTGGCAACAATGAAACCTCCGGATTTCACAGAGTCACAGATATAGTAAGTTATTTCGGCACTTTCGCCGTTTTATTGAAATTACTCGCTGCATAATTTGAAATTTATTGAATTCGTGATCGTTAATGAAAATCTTCTGATCGTCCGTGTGCTCTCGTCTTTCTTGATGCCCGGTTGCACCTAGGTATGGTTAGACATAACAATACGGGGGGAGTATCTGGGAAGAATCGAAATTGGCCTATTCGGTAGAGTCGTACCTATGACTGTCGAGAACTTTGTGACTTTAGCGAAAAACCCAAAGGGCCGCGGATATAAAGGCAGCAAGTTGTATTGGATAAGTCGGAAACTCGGTGTAGCAGGAGGAGACTATATTTCAGGGACCGGAGAGAACGGTATTTTTTCATTTTTCACTAATATGATACAATTATTTTCAACGTACACTCTTGAAATGATTTGAAACTGAAATCAATGTGATAACAGGCCAAAGCAGCTACGATAATCCCGAATTTGACGACGAGAATTTCAAAATTCAACATTACGGTGCAGGATGGGTTACTTCCGTCAATAGTGGCCCCGACACAAATACCTCTATATTTCTTATCACTTTCGCACGGTTGAAGCAGTTCGACGGTAAATTCGTCGTTTTCGGCAAAGTCATTAAAGGAATGGTTGGTTGAATTAATATTCCATATATATTTACGATGTTAGATTGTTCGTTCATTCTTATACATAGACTATTTTGTGGCAGAATGTCGTATGGAAACTATCGAAGGTTCCACTGCAAGAAAGTGGTGCACCCGTCACGGACATCATTATTTCCAACTGTGGAGCCGAAAGGACAGATCCACCGTTCTTTGTTAGCAAGACGGATGCGACCGATTAAAACCGATTCCGATTTCTCGGAATGTGTTACTTTACACCCTTTTTATTCGCCACTCGAATATTATGTATTCCTTCGATACTGCATTACTTTTACATCAAATAATGCAACGAATTAATATTAAATGTGTGTTAAAATTCAACTTAGCTGGTGCAGATATTACTTATAATTATTCGATAAAATTCTCGTCAAATTTTAGAGAATACTGTTTATTATCTATGCAGTCATCAGTAAGTTCGTATTTTGTTAACTGCCATTCTACAGCAGCAGTTAGAGTTGTTATCGAGGTCAACCAAATGGCACGTGTATTCGCATTGCAAGCATTGCAATGATAGCGCGATAATTTTCTAATTGGCGAACACGCTTATTCGTCTTCAACAGTAGGAATATTACATGATGCACCGTTGCAGAAAACGCAGAGGCAAAAATTGTACACAGAAATCCATTATTGCCGATTATTGCGATCACGGCAGTTGGCATATAGCCACCGATTAAAGTGAACCAAAGCATAAGACTGGTCTTCATTTTCAATTGTCACAAAATCTCATAGCAAATAAAATTCTGTGTGTAGCTCACCAGTGGCTTTGTCTCCAATTGGAAACATTTATTCTCGACAACTGCCTACAATACTATTTTACGTGTTCTGTTTCCTGCAGCAGGCAACCAGTATGAGGCTTATGCTTCTATTTGCTCTTATTGCCACAGTATCTTGCATTGGTAATATTGGAGCTTTAAGTAGCCACAGAGTCACGGATAAGTTATAATAAGTTATTTCGTCACTTCTGCTGATTTAGCGGAAATACTCGTTACATAATCGAGTGTATGATCGATACTTGAAATCTGTGAATCATTCGTATTCTCTCGTATTGGTATGTTCTCGGATGCAACTTGGTTTGGTTCGACATAACAATAGGTGGAAATTATGTGGGTAGAATTGAAATCGACCGATTCGGTAGGATGGTACTTATGACTGCCAAGAACTTTATATATTTGGCGATCGGACCAAAAGGCAACGGATACAAAGACAGCAAGTTTCATTCGGTCAATTACTACATCGGTATAGCGGGAGGCGACTATCTCTCAGGGACCGGAAACGGCGATACATTTTTTTACCTCCTTTATACCAATTTGATAACAGGTCAAAGCAGCTTCGTTAATAGGATATTTGACGACGAAAATTTCAATATTAAACATTACAGTGCTGATTGGGTATCCTCGATCGGTAAAAAACGCCACGATAATTCATCTATATTTTTTATCACTCTCAAGCGGTTGGAGCACTTTAACAATACATACGTCGTTTTTGGAAAAGTCATCAATGGAATGTTTGGTGATTACTTTATATCCTAATATACGTTGAAACTTGTTGGAAACATGTGGGAATTTTTGCCAACCCTTATGACTAAATTATTTTTATGACCGGATGTTCTGTGGAAAATCGGGATTACTGCAGTGAAAAAAAATAATAAGCCCAACTTGGACGCCATTATATATCATAAGATCGTCCGATCGTTATGATTCAATATTTAAATATAATCAAATAAAAGAATCTTTCCCACCAGAAGTTTTACTGTCTGCTCTGCATCAAGTTTTACCCGTCTCTGTTCGCGGCTACCAAATCGGGTCCTCGGTTATCGCGTTCAAACACATCTTGTTAAAGGAGATTGCGAGAATTTTCGGTCAGGTCTCGCATACACAGTTCTCGCACGATGATTCACGAAACAGCGACGATGAATAAATTAGAATAATTTCACAGGATCGGGGCGTGTGCGGAATGCCTGGAGGAGATTTTTTGAAAGCCGCGTGGGCGGCGATCCTCTCTAATCGTCCAAATGAATTAGGGTAATTAAGAGACACATTACGTGGGTATAGGTGTAGGATATATACCGATCGATTAACAGCATTTTTAGCACCGTTCGAGTATGAATGAGATACAAGTATTTTCATCTGACAACCATCGAATCTGAATCAATCTGTATATTAAGTATATACGGCAGCACGCTGCGATGGTGATTAACATTATTCCTTATTAATTCAATCGTTTCTCGATCGTGTACTTAATTAACGGTTATCTTACGATAGAAACTTATATAGAAAGTCGATGGAGCTCTCGGCGCAACAGTGTCGAGCCAGTTATGTGACTTTAACTTCGGCTTCTTCATTTTTTTTTAATATCAATAAAATAAAATGAGGCTATCATGAAATGATAGTAATTACTTTTGCGCCATGTTTTCAGTCGATGTTTATTTATTTTAGATTATTAATTATTAAAAAAAATTGTTGACACAGAGCTTCGATAGAAATTTTTAATAATTAAATCATAAACTATGTTCTTTACTTACGAATTCATTATTTTATTATTTTAATAATTGATGACTTCATATTTATCATTTGAAATCGTATTTTTAAAAAATCCCGAATTTTATACATTTTTTTTAATCCGTGTGACTCAACCATTTTATTTACTAACTTTACGTATTTCGAACGAGAGGCTTCGAATAAATTAAGAAATAATTTGAACCTACGGGACGTTCCGTAGATAAGCTCGACACGGATCTCGTGTCCCGCTGCCAGAATAAGAGAGCTCAGGACCCTCGGTGCAGCCTCCAAACGGATAACGTCATCGACTTCGCTGTCCACACTAATGTTTCTCTCGGCTTATCAATTCGTCGTGGCAATAAAAAAAAACAGTTTTCGAGGCCTCCCTCACTTCAGATCCTTTCATCTGAACACACTGTATTTTTCTATTTATTATTTCCTTTTCCAATTTCGACGCGACATCTTCTTATCCGTCTCAAATAACTGGATTGACCCACACTCGGTGTACGGATACATCGACTTACCACTTATCCAAAACAGTCCACCGGCTTCTCGCATTTTCAGATTCTCAAAGCACATTGTCAACCGTTTAAAAGATACGGCAATTAAACGATGTACATGAGATACGAGTTGATAAATTCAGCGTTTATGTTTTACTTTGACGAAAAAAATTGATGAAAAAAATAGTTTTTTCTGAAATCTGCGAACATGCGATGCGGTGAACTGATTTACCATAGTTTCTGTCCAATAGTCCTTTTAATACCTTGCCAATCCGCGTTTGTATCTTAATTGCATTGCTTGTCCCATGCCAACAAGATCTCTATCCCAACTCGCGGCAGACATTTCGATCTTATTAGATAAATAAATAGCCACGTATTTAAATCGTTCGGGATCATTAATCAGCTATGTCTCCGGAGTCCCGCGGCCCCCGCAGCTATCAATGAATTTTTGTCGTCGCGACAGATTTGATCCGATCGCATGCGAGTAATTAAAGACGAATTTTATAACGGCTGTGCGTGCTGATCAACAGTAACACATATAGTATAAATCTGAATGAAATAATCCCTTCCACTTCGCGTCACGACGACTGATAATGTAATAAACCGTCGCGAGTAATCGAATTATCGAGATCTCACGCTACGCTATCGACTTGAGCGCAATGAATTTCGCTTTATTACACGGCAGCCGTTGGGAACACGCCGATCGTAAAGGGATATTTTTTGACCGCTGGGCCGTGCGAATGACTGTGTAAAAAAGAAAAAATTAAAAGAGCCGAGAGATTCTCTGGTACATCACGGCGGGACATTTGTCGTGGCGATAAGTGAAGCGGCTCTTGCCGCTGCGGACCACGAGCACGGCGTACGCACATACGCGTGGCCCTCTCTCACCTCACGCTCGCGCGCGTCTTTATCGCGAAACGAAACGTTGCGCCTCTCACGACGAGGGGGCCTCCTTGCTTGCACCCTATGAATATTCAATGCTCCGTCCCGGTCGGTGCCAAAGCATTACATACTATAATACGCGATTCGGTATTCTACGTCGTGCTTACTAATATGATTTCGCGCGAATCTCGTGGCCATGTGTGCGTAAAGATGACGAGCGCGTATACCTTCAAATTGTTACAGTTTAGTGTCTCGTAAGTTGATGAGTACCGTGGTACGAGGTAATTTTTTTCGCTTAATTTTAATATCGTTTAAGTCCTTCAGCTTCTTATCATAAATGATCTTCTTATCAGATCAATGATTCCTGATAAAAATAATTTCATTCATACCAATCATAATAATAATGTTTATTTCCTTTATGTAGCCTTTTGCACCCTTTGAATATTCCCGCTTCGCGATAAAAACTTTTTTTGATCTAAGGCTCGAGAATTATAACCAATGAAATGGATCTTTCCACTGGTCGTTGAAAGGTTAACATTTGAATGCTTTCTCTTTCAAAGAAGTATGTTAATACCTCAAAAATACCTTTACCTACCTAATATCCTTTTAATACCTTATAAATAAGATATTTTCATATATTAAAAAAAAGAAATTAATGAAACCATTAAAATTTTAACCTTTACTCTATCCTCGGTTAGGTTTTTGCTTTCTAATAGCAGAAGAAAAATAAATCGATCCTTAAGAATACACGCAATACTTCAGCGCAATGGTGATAAAACTGTAAGAAATGATCTAAAACTTACGAGAGACTCTACTCTATCGTCTCTACACACCGCGCACACCACGAAAGCTCGAGATAATTGTATCGTGAAGGTGCTGCTTGTCCCTCGAACCGATCTGTCTCTGTCGACTTTATCTCAGCGCTAATTTGTTCCCCGCTCTCGCGTTCGAGCGAAAAGAACGGACAGTAGGCAGGCGTGATCCTGAGAATCCTCGGCGCCTCGAACGTCTTTTCTCCACCTCATCCTCTCCCGATTACCGACACCATAGAAATACACCATTCAACTGCGAAAATAACGAATTATATCTTCTACAATCGATCGACGCTACTGCCGCCGGTATCTCCGGATAACTCCAGCATGCCATGGTGCCTATATCTATATATGGGTACTCGATCTATCCAATCTGTTGCACAAAGTGGCGAAGAAGAACTCTAAACGCTCGGCGCTTCGTGTTAGATAGTACCTGTTGAAATAGCGATCCTCCCGTTCGAGTTCTCCTGTAGTTTCATCGAGATCATTGAAGTGGATTTATCGTCCCGATGGAAAATTGCCTGCGTAGCCATTGCCGCTTCGACGTTCCCAACTTCCCATCGACACATACATATTCACTTAATCGTTTATTTTACTTTTTTACTCTTCATTCTTCTCGGTCACCGGTTAGTATCGAAGGTAGAGATATATACGTGTCCCATCCGCGGAGCTCGACTCGTTTCAACGCAACGCAGTCCGAGCGACGCACGACTGTCCCATGGGATCGAAAAACACACCGGTGAGAGAGCACTACTGCATGCACGACTACGAGGACGATTTCCATTTACAACTTGTCCGTGAAGAGAGAGAGAGAGAGAGAGAGAAGACCCTCGTCTCGTTATCGGATACAAGACGCTCGGTTATAATATCGAAGTATATAGTTGGTAAAGATAGAAAGAGAGATTTGAAAGAAAAAAAAAAAAAAAAAGTTGTGTACGCGTAAGATGAAGAGAGAAAAGATGAGTCCAGAAGAGAGTATCGATATCACGTTGAAGCCGGTCATCGACAAGAGGCCGATAGCTCGCGCCTGTCGCGCATGAACAAGAAGAAGATGAAAAAAAAACAACAACAAAGTGGAAAAATAAGAAACCGAGCCAAAGGCGATATCTCTTGCTCTTTCGCGCTGAGCGAAGATCCTCCAACATCACGGGATTGAGTTATAGCGCCGAGGGGACCATGCGACGGTAGTCGATCCCCAGGGGCTTTCACGTAAGAGATCTCTCCTCCTGAGTCTTCGTCTCTTCTTATACTTCTTATACTTCTTCTCCTTCCTCCTCTCAACTTCTCTCTCCCTCTCTCTCTCTCTCTATGCTCACACATTTCGCGCATAAAGTATCAAACGCAACTAGTTAATAAATTAATATATCACCGGGTATATCGGTTTTGTCCCTGCGGCTGTACAACGATACGAAATGCATATACGCCGGGTATCTCTCATCCTGCGCCACGAACGTATGTTAACTTGTTCGTGAAAATCGCTAACAAGAATCACCGGAGCTCATCGATAATGATGCGACGAAGGTGAGACGAGGCGAGAGAGAAGAAATTGGTGAGATGAGAAACGATGAATTTCAGCGGTGGGAGCTGCCAGCGCGATATCCTTATTAAGACGTAGACATTGATGATCGAGAAATATATTCCGGGGAAAATATCAACGACAAAAAAAAAAGTTATGGAAAAGAAGAGGGAGAATGAAGAAGCCCATTCCTGTGGCTCGCGGTCGTATGTGACAAGATGCAGAAAGGGGAAAGAAGAGTTGAAACCTGAAAATTTACATTATCCATAAAGATTCTCGACGAATCTGTGAGACAAAAATTATCCATTTCGACGAGGCTATTTCGTAGATTCGCCATATGGATTTTCGTAAAAAAAAAAAATTAAGGATTATTAAGTATTCGTCTCCCGATTTTACTAGTATAGTTGGGTGGTAACTTATGCAGATAAACGACAATCATCAACTGTTTCTTGAATGCTCTCGCGAACAGGTTTGACCGTTGCATTCGGTGCGAATGAGGAAATTTACTGCAGAAAAAAAAATTGTTGTAAAGTCACGA
This sequence comes from Buathra laborator, assembly GCA_934046635.1. Taxonomy (NCBI): domain Eukaryota; kingdom Metazoa; phylum Arthropoda; class Insecta; order Hymenoptera; family Ichneumonidae; genus Buathra; species Buathra laborator. Next base: position 20,842,951 of record OW203892.1, read on the forward strand.
AATTATGTGATGTCAAAGGTTAAGCCATCGGAATGTAATTCGGTAAACAAATTGCTGTTTGCTGTGAATCTGATAGCGGCTTAAAATCAAATCCTTTGATAGCTTCAGTACTCTTGAAAGCAGTTTCATCATCAACGGTAGCGCGAAAAATAAGGGAAAAAAATCATAAACCATAGATGTGTTTAATAATGGTAATGGGTAACCATGGAAGTCAGTTGAAAATACGCGAGCCGTTAAGATATGAAAACTTGCGCATTCGTACGAATGGAGCAAGAATCTCGTCGTGATCTCGCGCGGTGTAATGAAATCTTCGATCTCAAGAATCTCTTTAATAAGCCTCTGTGAGTCGGTTGCAGCTCTCTGATTCCGAGTTGAGATCCAGCAAAACATTCGATATTAGTCGCCTCTCTAGTTGAATCACGACTAAAAAAAAAAAACACGAGTACATCGTCGACTATAACTTACATAAACGAAAATAATCATCAATTGTGCTCCATCCTCTTGTGTAAAGCGATTACATGCATGAATATGAAAAATGATTCGTAAGTGGCCGTGACGAAGTAACGATGTCATAGGTGATTCGCCATTTAGGTAAGGGACGGCGAAACGAACGAGATGAGGTCAGCCATATTTATTGCGTCTTTTCATAATGAGTCTATGCCAACTGCGCTTATAAGTTTACACGTGTAATCCACCGTCAAAAGGATATCAGTGTACGATGCGAGAAAAGCTAATACATACGCAATGGCACGAATGATCTTGAGTTTCGTCGTTAAATCACGAAGCTGTGTTAACGCTCGCCATAGCAAACGCATGCATTCACGGAGGGTATAACGAACGTTGTAAACGAGGTAAGGTCGTAGATCTTGATAGCAGTCATATAAGCCGCGAGAGCGAGACAACCCCCTGCCGATCTTGCGTAGGCTTTGGAGTCTCCGTCTCTTTCGCTCGGCTCCTCGTAACACGTGTAAAACGCTTGGGAAGTTATCGTGGCTTATGCTCGGTGGTCCGCGGCGACCCAGCGACTCGAAGCTCTCGCATCGCACCTGTCGTCAAGGTGACGAATAACTAGCCAATAAAACTAGTCACCAACACCTTGCGAATTATCATTCAATCGTTTCTACCGACGACTTTCTATCGTGTTCGTCGTTTAAAAAAACGAAAAAAAAAAAAAAAATCATTCAAATCATTCGTTGATTCGCGTGGGAGGACAATTAATTGCTTAATGAAGACGATGCTCGAGACGTTAATCGCGATTTCGATCGAGTACCACATAAGAGAACGAGACGATGCGAACAAGCGAATTCGAAGAAATCGATTTCGCCATCCACTGCGAGAGGCATCGTTAAGAACAACCGTACCGAAGCGAATAAAAATAAATAAAAATATCACGAGAAGGAAAACGAGCCGGAGAAGTGGATTCGAATGCAAATTCAACGAGTCTCAGCCAACGTTCGTACAAATGCTAAGTGGACCGAGTGTGTCTTAATTATAGTAATTGGTTAATTGTTCGACTATCTGATTCGAGAAGCAGAAAGTATCGCAGAGAGAGATAGAGAAAAGGTGAAATTCCGGATCGTGTACACGAGTGCAGTCGTGCCGATTTATTTATTTCTTTCTCTCATCTCTGTCTCGGTGTCTTCTTGCTCCGAGATTTATATCTCTTCCCTCACGTTGTCCCCCGGCGAACGAGAGACAATGAGTCGCGAACTGGTTAAGTAGATCCGGATCGCTATAATTAGCTCCGTGAGCTCTCCGGAGCTAAGCTGCGCACATTAAACGCCGCACTTTATAATACCTTATATTTAAAGTCCTATCATTAAATATTAATTATATATCTTGGACGCAGAATCATTGCGTTTTTGTCGCTCGCAAATGTTAGGTGCAAAATAGTAAAAAAATTTGACGATGCTTCGCATGTTTTTTTATGCGTGGCGTGTCGATGATAGAGAATGAGCGAAAATCATCTCTTGTACACCGATCCGTTCGACTACTCATATCCGGAGCAAACATCCAAAAGATCGGCCAAAAGTCAACAAAACATGGTTGATTGACGTCAATCGAATAACCGGGGAAAATAGTTTCAAAATAAAAATTTACCATTTTTTCAACGCGAAAAAAAAAAATTCCATGTCACGTGTAAATTTTATTTACCATTTTTGAATGTATTATTTGTAGAAAAAACAATGGTACTGACATCAATAACTAGCAATCAAGAATGCAATTAAGTGAAAAGGGCGGAGTCTGAGTTCGAAGGAAAAAACGTGTTTTGATTCTTTTTTTTCGTGAGTGAAAAAAAAAAAAATAACCCAATTTGTACGAAAATGAAAATTTATATATATCGTTAGCCCGTATTTTAGTTCGAACCCAAAAACTTAGTTGTGCTCGAAGCGCCGACTTGGCTACCGAACTGTCATTTAATTTGATTTAGAGTTGCCTAAGGGTTATTAATTACTACATTGCCTCCTCGGTCTTTCTCCTCCGACTTCTTAGCATCCTCGGGCTCTCAGGGATCTCTCGTTAAGGTTCGAAAGGCGGCCCCCAGGCACCGTTGATGAGCCAAGTTTCTTACGAGCAATGCAACTCTGTTCGCCTATATATAAACGGCAGCCACAGAGAAGACACCATACGCAGGCCGAAGATACTTTCCGCACACTCGTCCTCATCGTACGTAACCCGCCTCCTGCTCAGCTATACACAAGAGCTTTATACTACTGTTGTATATTGTATACCGAGTTGTGTACAAGAGCCGTACCTCATGCGCCAGCAAAATCAACAATAAATCAGTCGTAAAAAAATGAGGATACACATAAAATCTTTAAGATATAAAATTATTAAATACCATGAAGGTATATAGTGTATGAAAATGATTATTTATCACTCGGAGACACGATGTCGCGAACGAAAGGCGATCGATGAATGTAGCAAACTTGACGCATCATCGATCTTTTTCCTTTGATCAATGCCTACGAGGCCACTAGTATTAGCACAGTCATTGGCCACCATACAGATGAATGCTGAAAAAATTGGGTTAGAGGAGCAAAGAAAATGCCATAATTAATGTTTCTCTTCCGGAAATGGTTTTATTTTCATTTTACTTAAGGGGTGGTCTGTTATGCGTCGGAAAACTTCTAGGATTAGGAGTCATTGCTCTGTCATCTTCATGATAGGTCATGAAAGTCATGAATAAGTAATTGTTTCTTAATTTTTTTTTTTACCAGAACGTTTGTACTTTTTGTTAAAGAACTGTGTTATTTTCGCATTTGCCAATTCAAATATTCGTAAGAATTATAGTTATTGCAACGGAAAGAAAATTGGTTGCCTTAAGCGGCCAATCACTGTGGCGTTTAGCCCGGAGCGCAGAAACCGACAGCCTGTACTTTACGAATGCACCTCTGACCTCCTCGTCTCCGAGACCTCACACACGTTCAACACGCGTACCTCCTGTGTCTCTCGCAATGTTCTTTCCCCACCGCCGGGGTTAAAGGATACATTTTTACTCTCTCGAAAACCTGCGGACGACGAAATAAAGATCTTGTCGTACATCGTTGAGTACAAGATGTTGCGAGCGGGAAAAAGAGAGAGAAAAAAACAGTGTGAACGCACACCACGCGTCGTAACGTTGTTTCATGCTGTGTCGTTACACACGTCCGACACGCTTGTTTCTCCCGATAACTCCGGATTTCATTGTCCCCTCGTCGGGTCGTCTCGTACGTGTACGAGGCGCATAGTATACACTGCTCGCTCAACTCTTTCATTTGTTTGCAAATGTTGCGCGCCCACCGCTCGAAGGAATTCGATGTTACAAGAATCCCCCCTCGAAGGTGGGACCGCGAGAAGACAAAAAAAAAACGAAACTAAAAGTAATCTTTGCTGCGGAAAGAATCGGCAGGAGGATCGAGGATCGAAAATTTTTACAAAGCAGTAGCTTGAACATCGTTGCCGCGATGTTATCGGAATTCTTATCGAATCAAATAAAATCGTGCCAATTAATTCGAATGATTATGCTATAAGCTCATTGATTGATTTATTTATTTATTTGTCGAATAAAAAAAAAGAAGCTTGAGGATAATTATACCGCGACATAAACGAGAGGAACCCTTTCTTCCTACGCTCTTGCCAGCTGCTGTTCATTGCACATATAGCGATATATATCTATATAGTGCACCGTCGAAGCTGAGCTGTGCTCGCGCGGTTAATGGCCATCGGACAAATGGTCCCACACTGGGAACACTTAATTATTGCCGCGGTTATTGCTCCTCGTTACTCACACCTTAGAGTAGCATCGAATTTATCGGGAGAGAACGAAACTCGGTAGCGTGTATGTATGTAATGTACTAATCGTTTTTCTTTTATTCGGTGTATTAGTTACTTCTCTTAATATTTCTTTTGATGTTTCCTCAAGTTCTCTTGTTCCCATCGGATTGCTCTTAAGTCATGAGAACTAGTTAATTAAATCAATATTTCACGGCAGTATCCACTTATGGAACACGATCGACCACACGTGAGCTGAATCTTAGGTAAACATATCGAATTACCAAAGTCGCAGGATTGCAGCTAATGCGCATCTTTCGTACCGATTACGCAATGCCTATGCAAGTGCGATGTCGAACTCGAGATCCTAAAATAGATGCGGGCATTACGAGTCATTTTTATCGCGAAGAATCTTAAAGAGATGACAAGACAGGACATTTGCTATGGCAATCGCTGTTTTTTTAAAGTGATGAATTAATTACAAAAAAAAAATAATAGGGCTAAAAAAATTTAACATTAATGCTAAAAAATATTCTAATGCTTATGATTTTGCGCAAATATACTTGTGTTTGCTGAGATTTTTTTTCACCGACGTTGAATGGTTAAAGAAAAAACAATGTGTAAAATGTAAATTCAATAACGCGACTGTGACGGATAAAACGCAAGTATCCCTTAGCAAATCCGCATTGTCCTCATCCCCCTGGCATTGATTTTTAAAAAATCCTCCTGTGTGGCCTCTGCGAAGCGATTATCGTCCACCTGTTGTCGTTTAATAGTTTCCAGCTACGTGAATTTATGATAAATGCGTTTATCATAGAGAAATCCGCTCGTATATCGCAATCAAATATGAGTAATAAAAAAAAACGAGCGGAAACCGTGGCTCGTTCGGACGAGAGAATATGAACGGAATTTCATGGTAGGATATATATATTTTTGTAATCATAAAACGGTGTAATCTCTGCACAGCAGCGAAATATATATTCATTCCCTCGTCGAACTACCCACGATCGCCTAATGCACTTAACTTTTTGTCCTCCCGCCCCTTCCGCGCTGTTCTTCGAGTCTGTAGAGTCGTAAATGCGGCTGATCGCCTCTCGTCTCCATCCTAAATACGATACCGACTCTCCGAAGCACGCTATTTCCTCGGCAATAATGTTGCCGATCAAGAAACAATCTCTTCTTCAGAGATATATATCTATAGAAACTCAGTATTGTCTTACACATCGCGATGTTTTTTTTTTCTTTTTTTCGTCGTGACGGAATAAAATTAAGACTGTAAGCCGAGTCATTTGAGATTCACGCGAACGGGATGTAAACGGATATAAGCGTTGGAAGGACGGAAAACAAAGAAGAAGAAGAAAAAGACGGTACGTCTTTGACCGCTCTTCCGGCTTTTGCGGCCGCTGCTCCTGCCGTTGGAATTTTATCACATATACGAGATGAAGTTCCTCGTCACGTCACCTTTCCTGTTGAGTGTTTTATCATCGCTGCGAGAAAGTATAACTCGTTGTGACCGACGACGACGACGAGAATTGTAAAGAAGGATCGTATTTCTGGTTGCGCAACACCATTCACTCGAGAGCGTTGGTTTTATCTCTTCGATTTTCATTTTCTTTTTTTTTCTTCATTTGTGTCCGAGTGCAGAAAAAAAAAAGAAATTGCAACAAAATGCGCGATCACGCAAAATTAATGTCATTGAGCTGACGGAGCATGAAAATCCTTCGGGATCAGCCAATTAGCGGAACGACTTGATCAACGACGTGGCAATTTTATTTTAACTGCGCGAACCACCTGCCGAAGAGACGAGGCGAAAACGGACATTGACAAGGCGATAGTTACGAGCGACGTGGCGGTCGATCGTTGTCGCTTCGTTACAGATATTGAGAACCTCTGATCGGTGAATGAGGAAGGATAAAAAAAAAATATATGAGAAGAAAATATGCACGTGTGGGTTAGTGTTGATTTACCGTGAGCGCCGTGAGGCTCTTTTACCTTTCCTTACCTACACACCCTCCTCACTTTCGCCATCGCGAGTACTTCACCGAGAACAAGATTTACAATTCATATCATGGACCCATGAAAAATGGATACGCAGAAGTGCGGCAAGTCCTTTAGTTCGCGATTATTTATTTTTATTTTTTGCATTTTTTTTTTTCTTGTTGCAATGAGAAATTGTGCCATTTAATTTCCATGAGCGATTTTATTAAGGCGACTGCAATGAATAAACATTTTTTACATTTTTTTTTTTCATACCTTTGCCGTTTAACCCAATTTAATCAATTTTAACCATTCACATGTCGCCAACCTTCGAACGATTCGATCGTTAATAAAAATGTGCGAATAATTCTAGAAAAAAATCATAGACGTGTTGAAAAGTCCATTTTCTCGGAAGACACTAAAGAATATTGAATATAAACATTTATTTGACAAAAAGTACCCTCTACGTGAATCGTCGAAGCAATCAAAGACTGATAAATTATTTACGATACTTCACTTCCATATTTGTTCAAACTGAAGAACGAATGATTTTTTTTTAATGCAAAAAAATCATTTCTGTAGCCTTCTTTGACTGATTTTATAGGAATTATCGAGTCTTTCGTCATTTATTCATCGATTATTTAACCCGAGGCGATTCTCTTTTGCTTTCATCATCGTTAATCTTCTCTACGATTCAATCCAAACCAATCTACTCGCGGACTCGTTCACCGTGAATACATTGATTTTTAATGCAACCCTTTCTCTCATATTTTCGACGATAGATATTGAATACGATATGAAAATATAGATCATGATCTCGTTGTCGTACATCGTCGTGAGGCGTAGTGCTAACTCTGTCTCGCATTCGCGTTCGCCCCGAAGGCAATGGGCTCGCGATCCTAATATGGAAGCGGTTCTCATTTGGCACGCTCCGCGGCAATTTACAGCTGAAATGAATTTATGGAAAGCTCTCGCGAGGATCGGTTCGGGCCATAAAGCGCCCCTCTGTGGTATATAAGATGGCATATATACACTCGATACTATATGTTCTAACATATACTTACGTATACGAAGAAGGGCGCTCTCGCGACGAAACGATAAATTTTCTCGGTTACAGGCACAGTCGGCAGTGTCTTCCGACACTAAATAGATGTGAGCCTTGCCGACCATTGACATAAACACTCGGCATAAATTCATCCGACTTTGGTGAGTCTCGCGCGATACATGCCGTTGTCCGTGCAACTCTCTCACGAGAGAATACGGAAAGGCATAAAAGATGAACGCGCACGCACACAGGAAGTTGAAGCTTCTCTTTTCTCTCGGGAGAACGAACTCGTCATACTCGAAGCCGAGTCACTCGCTTTCACATGACTCCCTTCGTAAAGCAAAACCGTAAAAGGACGACAAGCCGACTGTCCGTTACAATGAAGTATTAACCGTTGATGATGAAATAATCATCGATCATACCAAAAACTGCAGCAGTACAGAAGAATGTTAGCTGATGGGAATTTTTTTTTTTTTAATCACTATATCGTATACGGTGAAAGAATTTGTAAGAGGGCTTCTCTAAATTGGGTTCTTGGGAATGGTACCGCAAAAACTGCGGGTTCTCCGTCCACCGAAAGAGGAGGGACGGGATGAGGTATAGTGGAGATCAGCCGAGACGAAGCCGCAGAATAAAGGGTGATCGAGAAGAGTCGGTCTACAGTAGATAGTTCACATGCCGATCAGGTAGCCTTTTTCGGGTGATGATTAAACGGAGTTTCGAATTAATTTTTATTGACTATAAGCGATTAATATCAAATCGACACTATTTAATTTGAAAAATTCGTTCGGTGCTAATCGATCGATCGATTTTCAGTGGAACATTTTCTTTACAGTGATCGTTTCATTCTATCGGGAAATAAACTTTAGCCTCTTTAAACTTCGTTATTATGCAGCAAACTACAGAACCGAGTGTCTGGACCCAGTTTGCTGGATAATGGAATCTCCTTCTGCAGTATGATTATACGAAACACCTTCGCACACTAATGCTATATGCTGGCATCGGGAGTGCTAAAAGAAAAGGACGAGTCCGTTTCTCCAATCCGTTCGAACGATGCAGCATCTGCAAGCGCGGACATACGGCAGAATGTCGCGTGCTACATAAATTGGCTTGCATTGCGACACACGGGGGACGAGCGCAAGATAGCTATCGTCGGGTGGCTTATAAATCAGGCAACCGATCGTACAGCGATATCGATCTCTTTTCTGCCGAGGATATCATGCGCTAGTATGCCAGTGGTTAGTGTAAACCAAAGTCGCACGATGAAACTGAACGATATGCTACAATGTTCGCAACAAAGATTGTAGCAACTCAGTCAATTTTACCGTGCGAATACGACAGATATTGCATTGCAACTGTATTGCATGCGATTATATGCACTCAGCGGGCGTGGAGTATCGCGTACGAAACTTCGATCTGATGCCGTATATCGATACCTATGGGACAGTCGACATTGGGCGGACGACTCTGAGTAGTTTCTTCTTTCGATCGAGAAAAAAAAATAATGAATTTTAAAATAAGAAAATGCTTATCGTCGGGGTGCCTATTACTTAGTAACGCGAAGAATATATGACGCGAAAGAGAGAGACACTTTGAAGGGGCGCGGCACACGCGATGCGCACCGTCATCGTGTATTTTTTTTTAATTCCTTCCCCTTTGCGATTAGAAATTCATCTGATCGTTTCAATCCTTTCGCATATCTCGTCGGGCGTGAAAACATTCTTCGATCCTTCAGCTCTCGATGTCACGCAATGCATCGTCCCCGATTTATCGTACGACTATATTGAGTTAAAGACTTCGTTACTAAATTACTGATATAAAATAACTGGATCCGCTCAGTAAGTCACAAAAACTGGTTTTCCGTTAGTCTGGTAGGTATTAGTTATTTTCTTCACGTTGAGTAGATCATTTATTGTAACTCTTCAGAGTTTTGACTTTTTTTTTGGGATCAAAGGTCGACAATCTTTTATAGAAATCATTAAGCAATGAAATTTATTTTTTTTTTTTGTAAATTTTACGAACCACTCGGAGACTTCAAAAAAATACTGCCTTTTTTTTATATCAGGAGATTTATTTGAAAAGTCGCAATACAACTTCCCCAATACGATTCGTAATAATAGCTTTAAAGTTCAAACGTCAAAAAGACCGGTACAGCTGATAAGACGCATCTCGTCAATATACAAGCGGAGTTCTCGCGCGTGGGAGTGAGACGAAAGGCAAAAAGGGAGGAAGAAAGAAAAGAAAGAAGAAAAAAAAAAGAATGAATGAAAGAAAGAAACAAGAAAAATCAACAGTGGAAGGCGCAACGGTAACTCATCTCACACGGCAAACGAGCTGAAAGCTCTCCGCGGGTAATTAATTGTGCTCACGCTTAGTCGGGGCCGCGGAGAGCGCGGCTGTAAATTAATATGACAGAAACGGCCCGCGCCCGCGCTCTCAACTTGCGCCGCGGCACCGTCCGGTGCAACTGAGTGTGGGCACCGCAAAGTCCTCGGGGGCTTATTCTCGAGTTTATGCGAAAGTTTTCCGTGTAAGAAAAACTCTGTATGCACACACTAAAACATAAATCCATGTACGCGTATCTGCCAAATGAGAAATACCAATTATCAAATGCCAAATGCCATACAACAACGCCTCTGATGTGACAACAATAGCAATAATCAGTGTCACTTTTATTCTTCCCGAGAGTCTGTCAATAGCAATTTTCTTTCTTTCACACCAAACACCGATTTCGTATACATATGGCTATTGGCATGTTTTGCATCTGCATTTTCTGTTTCATCAAACGTAAGGAGAAATTGCGATAAAATAGTTTCTTAAAGAATCTATACGAATGCCAATCTCTTAAAAAAAAAAAAAAGAGAATGATAAACGATCTTAAAAAAATATCCCTTGAAGTACGTTCACGTCGATCACGTGCGGTCTCGACACTTCGTTCTTCGTTGCCGCTGCAATGAGATCAGCGAATCTCGAGTAATATAGTGTGTAACAATCGGTAGTTCGCGAGACGCGCGTTGAATACATAATACGCAATAGTTACTGAAAGAACTTTCTCTTTTTCTTGTTCGCAGGTAGCAGGGAAGCAGCTTTCACGTACGCGATAAGCTCGGCCGGTGTAACGTACGCTGTTACGGCAGCTTGCAGTCGGGGTAACATCACAGCCTGTGGCTGCGAACCCGCGGTTCGGTAAGCTTCAGTCTTTTATGTTTATCGTGTTAAAAAAATTCTGAAAATTAATAATCAGTCTAAAAGTGTCTTAAAAAAAAAAAAAAAAAAAAAAAAACTTCCGCAGATCACTTTTCGTTTTACCGTATTTTTTTGAACATCTCCTCGGCAATAATATCAATCATCAATGCTTTTGCAGGACGAAAAAAGAATTGCCACCGAACGGCTGGGAGTGGGGTGGTTGCAGCGCGGACGTAACTTACGGAATGAGGTAAGCAAACATTAAAATTAATGTATTCCTTCTAACGAGAAGCTCGTGTCTCAGTATCCTTAATTAATTATGAATTCTCGATGTACAGATTCGCGCGTAGGTTTCTGGACGCGCGGGAGGTCGAGGGTGACGCGCGAAGTCTCATGAATCTTCACAACAACAAAGCTGGAAGAAAGGTGAGAAATCATACCTACGTAAAAGCATATCTACACAGCTATCATCTATATACATTAACGTGAAACAGTCAAAGCAAAGCCGCTTATAATTCCACCGATATGCCTAATTGAATAGCTGCTGTCAGCGATCGACTAACTCAATTAATCCGACCGGTCGCACAAAGTCCAAACAAATTAATCAACCTGTACGTGAATATTCGTCGCAATCGGTAAACCCGATTATTTGTTATTTATTTTGTATATAATAAGCCGACACACGTGGGTAGAAACTGTGTATCTATGGATACGTTGTACTACCTGCACTCGGTACCGATACATATATACATATTTGCTGTGTAACGCTTTTGGTACCGCATGTCTATGGGCATTAATAATGATTCGTTACGCTCGTGCCGATTTCCTCGAATTATGCTGTAAATCGATCCCCTCCTCCCCCTCCCCCTCCCTCTTGACGTCGGGGTAATAACAGGTAACGGGATAGGTACCGTCGCGGACAGGCCGAGCCCACGGGTGGATATCTATCTCTCTATCGAGATCGGTTACAACTTGTATTGCTTGTAAATACGGGTGCGAGAGAGCGTGTGCCTCTCTCGTCGAGCTCTCTGTACACGTAAAGTATAGGTTCCACGATTAAATGCGAAATGCTACGGCTATTCCGGCCTCCGCACTATGTGCACTGTAACTATTATCCACATATTATCCGCCGCACGTTTCAATACGATAACGAAAATTCGTGGGTTGTCCTATAGTTGATATATGAAACTGAAAATTAATCGACAATCCCGCGATTTGCTAATACAATTAATTGCGGCATAATAACTTTTTTTAATTGTCCACGCGATTTATTTTGGAGTATCGGAACAATAGAGATTTCAAGATCAATTTTTTTCCCGATCATTTCATATTTATAAGATGGAAACAACGAGCGAAAGATCGATCGATTAATAACGATTTTTGGTTATTTTGTCAAAATGAAGAAATCAGAAAAATCTTTGAATCGATAGTCGAGAGATTAAATTTCGAAGGATTCATTTTTATGGAGATCGATGAATACTGTACGGAAAAATCGACGTAATAATAACCGAAAGCAAATGATTGTTTTTAAATTAAAAAAAAAAGATTGAATTAAAAGTTTTATGGAAAAACAACACAATAATGGTTATGTATATCGAAAAAAAAGTTAATTGTCGATTTCCGGCTGTTGGTGAGTAATTTCACTTAACGAGACAAGAGAATCAATAACGAGATGTCTATATACCGGATGGGCTTCGAACAAACTTGTGGGATATTATCTCTCACTCATGAGCAATTCTCTGGAGAGACTTGCGCTATATATCGATAACTGATTTATTGGCCAATAAAGCCAAACCAATCACCCTTCGCACACAATGTCTCGATCGCGAGAGTTCTGTCCGCGGAAGAGGGTGGACGCTGACTATTGTCCTTCCGCCGAAAAAGCTCAAGAAATTTTACTGAGTACCTGTACCTGCAACAAAAATAATGACCTCTCACTATGAGTAATGCATTTATAACGATATTTCTTCGAGAAAAGTCGTACAATGACGTTAAATCGGTGCGTCAATGGGATGGGATTAATTAGCGCCATCCCCGCGCAAGGGAGGAGTGCCTGTCGGACTAATTGGATTCCCATGAGCCCTCGTGAATAGAAAGTCCCAACGCCCGTTAAATCAGAGTGCGAAAGAGAGCGCGAAGACTTCGCAAACAAATATATGTATGTATATTGAAAGCCATCGTAAGGCTTGTAACCCCCCGTCTCTCGTGTAGACAATAAATATATTTCTTTCGCTGAGAGAGAACATTTTTTTTTTTTTTTTTTTTTTTTTTATAACTCTGACAAATTTTACGACTGTCCTTATTATGAATATACGAGAATCGAGAGCAACGAATTCGACAGGGACATTGACACGGTCTCATTGTCGGTATTTTACCTTTGTGCGACCGGACCCGGGAAGTTCGCCAACGAGAGACTCACCGCGCCCGGTGCAACCTGAATTTCTTTCTCAGTCCACCTCTCTGTCCTACACTCCTGCAATGCTCGTTTCTTCTTACAATTTTTTCTTTTTCTTTTTTTTCCTTTCGCATTTGCGGCGCCGAGTCACGATTTACGAGAACTCGAGAGTTACTCCCGTCGTTCGGCGAAGATTTACATAAGACGCATACACGATCGAGTCTCTCGTGCATATTTTTTTTTTTTTTTTTTTTTTTTTCATCTCAACTGCTGTATATACGTATAATATTATTTATATAGAAAAGTTTTGGGTGCTGGTGAACTAATACTCGAGTTTCAACGTTCTCTCATCGCAATACATTTTTTTAAAATGTTTTTTTGTTATTTATTTTTATTTTTTCGGTCGTTTTTCAGATAGTAAAGGCAATGTTGCAAACCGAATGCAAGTGCCACGGCGTTTCCGGTTCCTGCACTGTGAGAACATGCTGGAGAACTTTGCCGAGCTTTCGACAGATCGGCGATGCACTCATGAAGAAATATTATCGTGCGCGACCGGTTATGGCTATAACGCCACCGCCACCACCCACGATTCAGGTATATAGCGCAAAACGCATTCGTCAGACTACTTTTACAGGCCTTCTACCTGTGTAATTTTACTCGCGTAAAAAAAAAAAAAAAAAAAAATACATTCGAGGTGCAATCGCGTTACGCAAAAGTTACACGATAAAAATTTTAATCGCTATTACCTAATCTAATCGCTTACAATCAATTTTCCGCCAATTTATTTTGTTGAGATTCACAATGTGATACGATATAAAAATATGTTTCATATAAATTGTATTTCCTTATAAAAAAAAAAAAAAACAAAAAGGTCCCAAGAAAATCAAGGAATTGAAAAATATAAAATTTTATCAACAGATTTTGTGCGGAAAGATATGAAAAATCGTCGTATTTTCTTTTTTGTGAATTTCATGAATTGAAGATTACAGAGTATCGATTAAAATTAATTTTAAAAACGATGAATCGATAACTCACCAATGATTGTGTGTTAAAAAAAAAAATAGGCCTCGGATTTCCTGACGCATTCGTCCTCAATGGAGATCGTGCCGATTCTCGGCAACGACGCAAAGTCTCAGGGTGCGACGTTGGACTTCACGAATTCACGAAGCGATCGAAGACCCCTGAAGAAATCGGGTAAACCGCGAAGGCCGCATTTAGTACTGAAGAGAACGAAGGTGAGCGGTGGGCCGGGAATGAGTCAGAAGAGAATTCCGAAGAGAAGCGAACTCGTGTTTCTCGAGGCATCGCCGAATTATTGCGAACCCGATCTCGTACAGGGGAGTCTCGGCACTCAAGGTCGATCGTGCAATCGGACGAGCAAAGGTGAGCCGCGATAAGCCGCGAAAAAATGTTTATCTCTGAATAATTGTAAAAAAATCCAAGAAAAATATCAATGAATGTTTTGTTTTTAAGTTTCTTTGGTAAATTCAGGTACGGACGGCTGTGACCTTATGTGCTGTGGACGGGGCTACAACACTCATCAATTCACGCGAACCTGGCAATGCCGATGCAAGTTCCACTGGTGCTGCAGGGTCCACTGCGACACGTGCACCGAGCGCACCGAGGAATACACGTGCAAATAATGCAACCCTTTCCGATTAATGTGATCGTTACCCGAATCCTTACCGACAATATTCATAATTCGCCCTTTTCTGTCGCGAAAGTACCTGAAGCATCGAAGTGGAAAGGCTCAACGCGCACGGCAATCCGATGTGAAAAAAAGGCCTCCGACAGAAAGGGGTTGAAGGAGGTCTCTGCCGTAAAGTCCCGTTAAGAGAGACTTAAGAAAAAAATAAATAAATGTTTTTACAATCTTTTATGAAGCGTTACGAATCAACGAATTGTCCAAAACGTAAAAGCATCGATTAAAAAAGTAACGGGAAATGCAAGAAAAAAAAAAGTCAACCGTTATAGTCTTAATAACAATAATAAAAATTTAATGACGACAACTCAATTGATATTTTTCTATCGGACAAAGATTGATAATGTTTGCGCGACAAAGGTTTGTGAAAACATTTCTGTAATTATTATTCTCAGCAGACAAGAATCGCTGGAACAATCATTCAATTATTGTAACTCGATGCACGTCGTATGGCTATGTACTTTAGAGAGAAATGACGTGGCGCACTTGAACCGTGACGTAGAATTAACATGACAATAGGGCGACACTAAGGTGTACAATAATAGCGATACGAGTTTCGACGAATGATTTGAAATTATAGATACTATATATATACTTAATAGTTTATAAGACTTATAGATATTAATATTTACAAGAGCGAGAGAAAGTTACATTTAAGTTCATTCCCAGTGTCCCGTTCTGTAGGCTTACCAAGTAAATTATTATTTATTAAAAAAAAAAATTAATAAAAAAAAAAATAAGACGAAAGCGCAGGTAAATTATACGCATATGTATGTATTAAGAGAAGTGTATTTTTTTTCTTCTTCGAAAACCAATAAATAGTATCCTTATAAAATCATATGTTTGATAAAAGTTTTTTTTACTTTCCGTTGCGCTAGAACTATTGTATACAAAACAACGAGGTATTAGTTGAACGATCGGAGAGCCGTTTTGCCCATAAAATGTCAGGTAGGCAGTGGGATTGACCCCAGTGGAACGGAAAAATATTCGACAAATCGGCTGACGAGTTATCGGACGAAATTACCTATCCCTCCTCTACGCATCGGAAATCACAGGTCAACTGTATCAACAGCTATAAAAGGACACCTTTCGTACACGAGAAGTATCACTCCTGTGACATATCTTCTGAGGTGAAGAACTAAGACATCAAATAGACTGCGAAAGCAAGAAACTTCGATTTTTATTTGTAAGTATCGGAAAATTTATCGTAACAGACTTTCGAACGAAGTTTCGTAAATTTCTTTATATTCAAAAAAAAATTACAGATTCAGTTTTTTTAATGTGTCGATTTTGAAAAATCGAGTGAAAAATCTGTACAATAATTGTTAGCGTTGCCGCACTGATTTTGTCAATATGTAAAATTTGTCTTTTATTATTAATGAAGAGAAACTTTTTTTTTTTTGCAGAAAGCCTTTGCGTTAACTGTGACAAAATGCCTGTCGCTCGTCCCCGACAACATCCACTGGATCCGGTGAGACTGCAACCTCCGGTTTACATGAGGAACGGACCCATGTATATGATACAATATCCTTGTCCCTGCGGACACGAACTGTGCGTTCAGCCGGTGTTGGTCAACAGTCATCACATCCGAGCGATTCAAAATTTTCAAGGAGGAAGATTACTCGACGTTCCACCAGCCGTAGCTGTTCCCGGTGATTTATTAAATTTGAATCATTTTGCGCCGGAAAACTACGTGCATCAAGAGCCTCTTAGACTGCAGTATCCCATGTATCCTGAGGTACAACCGCGACGATACCGCAGACGGAGTCGTAGAAATACTAAAAGACACGGTTCGCATTTCGACTCTGACAACGAGTGCGAAGTCGATCGTTGACGAGTCATCTAGTTAACGGTAATCTTCATTGTAAATTTTATATTCCCGAGAAAAATTAATTGAATCCTTCGTCTCGTATTCAATCACATATTGTTTATAGTCCGTCTACTGTTTGAAGGATAAAAAAAATCGTACAAAATATAGTTATGTGAGTGTATATAAAGGTAGAAAAATACATGTATATATATAAATTTATAACGATAGTAAATTAGTTGACTTCCTTCACCTAATAATTGATGACATAGTTCCAGTACAGTGAACACGATAAAACAGAGACCTTTTGTCGAGGAACCAAACTGTACTTTGTCCGACGCAAAATATGTTTTTATCCGGCAATAATAATATATGTTTTACATCTATAACTACAGTAACATAGGCTCATCATTACCCGTAACGTTCTCAACGTTTACATACTACCGAGTAGTTTGGTAGCCTCCTGCTTCGCCTTGAGATCGTCGTCGTTCTTCGCTGGGTATTCCGAAGCCTTTTTCAAGTACTTTAATGCGTCTTCCTTTCGGTTCAATTTCAAATAAGATTTGCCGAGCATAAGAAGATTATGGCTATAAAAATTGGGATCCACTTCCTCGGCAATTTCGAAGTATTCTAAAGCTTCTTCGAACGACGAGTTCGGCGGCTCGCCGAATATCGCTGCGGCAATTTTTCTCTGATACCACGCGAGATCGGAGACCTGGTAACACCAATTGCCAAGCATATAAAAAATCGTAGGATCCTTGGGATTCAGCGCGGCTGATCTCTGAAATTTTTTTTTTTTTTTTTACTAATTTGCTTTTTTTCAACGTAATAAATTGTTCAAAATTCAATTATTACCAGCATGTGATCTTTCACGTTGTACAGCTCACGGATTCGTGCTTTTTTGCCCTCATAACTACTTTTACTATCCAAGAGAACGGCAATCCATTTGTGAACCGCATGATTCTCCTCCTGGATTGCCAAAGCTTTCATAGCCAAGTCATAGCCCTCATAGATCATTTTCTTAGCTTCAACGTCATTGGCGCTTTTCGACATGTTGTAAAGAGCTCTGCACAGTCGCCACAATATTTCGACATCGTTGTTGTCCTGTAATTAATTTTACAAAAACTCTAATCAGTTTTTTTGTTTTAATTGAAGGGATTCTTATAGTAGAAAGTTATACTAAATACACGCGACAAAAATTAACGATATGAAATTACAAATAATTAATGATAATCATATGGGCATTAACTCTATTATTTATATTGTTTTGCGTAAACTATTTCTGTTTTTTTTTTTTATATTTTTAAAATCCCAACTCTGGTATTAAAGTTCTGACTGAAAATGAGATACGAATATAAGCTATAAAATAAATTGGTAATTTTTATAATTACTCTATAATTTTTTAGCATATCGTAGATCTGTTTATATTCTCCCTGTTCAAACAATGCATCAGCTTTGGCAATTAAAACTTCTCTGGCGGTGATGGAAGTATCTTTGGAGTTTTTCTTTAATCCGAGTAACGCAAAGGAAGTGAAAGACGCGCCGATGGGAAGTTTTCTCTGCAAAGATTGGCTCATCCGGACCTAATAAAAATCGTGTACCATTCATAAAATGCAATTGGTATACATATAAAAATGAATTAGTAAGTAATAAGTAAGTATGAATGAGGCTCTGTTTTGAAAAAAAAATGGTACATGGATTATTGTTGTTGTTATCAGTATTTTCGGGCGAAAGTCTATAACTTCAAACTTATAACTTCAAAAACAGTGTGAATAATGCGAAAACATCGCCGGAATAATTTAAATTTGACTGTACCTTGGAAACAATAACAAATCACTATTAATGAATAATTTCGGCTCTAATAACATCGCTAAAAATAGTGTTCTTATGTCCCTTACCATACGGGCTGCACTCATAATCTGCTGCGCCAAAATTCTCTGAAAGATTCTTGTCGTTTGAGCGAAGCGAAGAACTTTTTGTGAAATCATCGCGCTTCAAAGTTCGTGAACCCAATTACGATGAAAATTAACGAGAGACAAACACAGTGTTTGGAAATATATCGAATGATAACTGTTTCGTAAAAGATAGTTAACAGGTGGCGGTTTTAAAATTCGATATTCTTGTCATCCACACCCGGCAAAATAATGGAATACACCCGGTACGCCCGGACAATGACACTTAAATAATGAACCGACAACAATAATAACAATACGCGAGATCGAGACACTTTGCCCGACGGATCAGCTGTTGCGTGCGCACAATTACAATGACACGAGAGAGTAAAAGTTCACGTGGCCTCGAGAATCGCGTGGTTCTCAACTCTCACCGGCCGTTTTGAACAGTTCATTCATCTCGTTCGGCACGGTTAGCAGACGTAAACAATGCGTGAATACGGTTTTTAATTAGATCTTCGAAGGAATTTTGTACAAAATGCGTTTAACAGTTTCGAAACCGGTGTTACTAGCGAGTGCCGCTGCCTCGATGTTCGGAGCCGCCTTGTTGATAAAGTAATATTCAACTCTCGAAAACTATACAAAACAACACTCTCTGCTATGCATCTAACCTCACATTGTATCCGCTACGAAAATCTTCTGCTCTTCTCTGTTGGAACAATAGTAAAATAACGATAATATGGAAAGACGTATTGTTTTTTCTTAAGGGATCGAACTGGTGGTCGCTCTTACGATGGCAAAGAAAAATTAACCGACAAAGTTGTCATAATAACCGGTGCGAATACGGGAATCGGCAAGGAAGTCGCTCTGGCAATGGCACAACGAGAAGCAAAAGTTGTTATGGCTTGCCGCGATATGTTCAAATGCGAAACGGTACGGAAACAACTTAAAAAAAAAAGCATTTTTTTTATTATCGAATAAAAAAAAAATGGAGAATCAACTTTAAACTTTTATTACAATCGTAAAATTATCTTCAAAATGCAACTTGCTTATTAATTTTGATCTCAATATTGGATAACAATTTTCAAAAATTTCGCAGACTCGCAAAGAGATAGTACTGTCCACAAAAAATAAGTACGTTTACTGCAGGGAATGCGATTTGGCATCGCAGGCGAGTATTAGAAAATTTGCCGAAACTTTTAAGAAAGGTCAGAAAACAATATAAATTAATGAACATTTCCATGAATTCGCGAGTCTCAAGAATTTATGAAATATATATCATTTTTTTTCAGAACATTCGCAATTGGATATTCTCATAAACAATGCTGGAGTGATGCGATGTCCAAAAAGCGTTACTAAAGATGGTATAGAAACTCAACTGGGAGTCAATCACATGGGGCATTTTTTGCTCACTAATTTACTGCTGGACAGTCTAAAAGCTTCAGCTCCATCGAGGATTGTTAACGTATCGAGTACCGCGCATTTGCGCGGTAAAATAAAAATCGCGGATCTCAATAGCACGGAAAATTACGATCCCGCCGATGCGTACTCTCAAAGTAAACTGGCTAACGTACTTTTTACAAGAGAATTGTCAAAAAGATTAGCAGGTGATACAGTTGTAAATTATACTGAATATGGCTGATATTTGTTCGATCATAAAATTTGTTAAATTAAATGTTTTTTTATGCAGGAACGGGAGTTACCGTTAACGCCGTTCATCCCGGTATTGTCGATACCGAGATCACTCGACACATGTCTTTTTTTAACAGTACCTTAAGCGGTATCTTGATAAAACCCTTTCTCTGGATGTTTATCAAAACACCGAAACAAGGCGCGCAAACTGTACTCTATGCGGCTTTGGAACCAACTTTAAAGAATGAAACAGGTTTATATTTCAGGTGAGTTAACAGAATGTCGCTGTAAATTAGTTAAATATTCAATCCATAGAAAAATGATATCCAAGGACCATAAAAATGACGCATAAAGAGTACTTATCATGTATATTATAGGTACAATGAAAAAATTTGAAATTATTGCAAAGAACTTCAATTCGGACTTTTCGTAACTGATATCTAATCATTTATCTCCGATTAATATTTCCATTACCCTCTGCATATTGATAGAATGCGTTAGCTAGTGATTCGATGTTTTTTTTTTTGTTTATTTAGCAACTGTGAAAAAGCCGAAATATCCGAAGAAGCGAAGAACGAAAAGACAGCAAAGTGGCTGTGGGCAACGAGCGAAAAATGGACGAAATTAAATGCCAGCTAAAACGAAACATCTCATGGTATGTAGCATATTGAAAATCTCTTCGAAACAATGAAATAAAATTGTATTTAAAAAAACAACCGAAATTTATTTGTTATTCGTCTGCGCCCATCGACAATCCAGCAAGTAAAGAACATCAAAGATCGATCGAAAGGAGAAATAAGATAAAGTTTAAGATTCTTCGTCGATCGTTTCGCGTCCCATTTTAATTGGACGGTCTTCCGCCTGAGTAACTTGCATATACGGTCGAACGAGTGACATCGACTTTTCGTAAACTGCTGTTGCCATCGACTCGGAAGGAGTCGGTTGCCTTATCTCACAATCACTGAAACGAACAATTTTATGTTATTTTTAGATGCAAAGTCTGTCGAATTAATTCCGTAATAATGCTTTCATTTTCTTGAGTACACAAATTTAATACCTCAGATACATTCCAGTCGTTTTGTCCAATGCCTTCGTCACTGCGGCGAAAATCGTAGTCTGCGCTCCCTGAATTGGATTCTTCATCAGTAACCACATCCATGGATACATCGCGAATTTAATCAAAAATCCGTGTTCGATTGGAGAACTTCTCATGTGCCGAGTTCCTCGAACTAAACCCGGATTTACAGCGTTACAGGTAACTCTGGTCTCTAGAAGTGAAACATCCAAAAGAAATTGTTTCATTGTCCACGTTTAAGAGTTATATACGGCGTAATAAGCGGTTATATTTTCGTCTTTAACAACACGAATAATTAATTTTTTTCAAATTCCCTATGTTTAGCAGTTTTGTAATTCTGTGAAGGGATAGATTTTGTTATTAAACAAATCTCAATGTAATTTGTATTGTTTTCGCGGAATTGGAAAACTGGTGAACATAGAGAACGTGAGTAGAGTACTGAAACGAATTAATTACGCATTTTTCACCTTTGAGTAATTTGCTCAGAGTCATTGTCATGTACACCAGAGCCAATTTACTCTGTCCGAACGCATCTCGGGCACTATATTCCCTTTCCAAGTTTAAGTCATCCAAGTTTATCGTACTTGCGGAATGTGCCTGAGCCGTGACATTAATTATTCTTCCCTGTTCGGCGGCTTCCAATTTCGGTAGGAGAAGTTGCGTCAATAGAAAAGGTCCTACGATACGAAAAAAAAATGTTCATACGGCATTCCTCCTCATCGAAGACGACAATTTCTGATAGATGCGAATAGATATATATATATTTTTTTACCAACATAATTCGTAACGAAATGCAACTCGAAGCATTCGTCAGTCATTTCGAAAGGGTGAAAAGCTATTCCCGCGTTGTTCACGAGAATATCAATCTCGTTTACTTCTACAGAAAAGAAAAAAATATTAAATAAATATCGTTAGACAAATTTATTTCAATATTTCGATTTAATTATCTAAATTTGCCGAAAAGCGATGTAAGTATGAGAAAAATTTAGTTTTCGAAAATACTTATCGTTGTCGAAATTTTAACATTTTCTTCAATTAAATAATTGCCGTCAAAAATTTATTTGCTTCGAACAATGATTTTTTACATGATAAGAGATGAACATTTGAATTGCTCGTTAATTTGATACGATTAATAAAATTTTCATTATCGGAGTTACCTAATTTGTCAGCGAATTCCCGAACGCTCTTCAGCGACGCGAGATTCAAGATTTTTACTTCAGCTTTTCCACCCGGAAGGGCGTTTATCTCGTCGGCTACTTTGGTACCGGAAATAACGTCTCTGACTGCTAGGATAATGTGTCCGCCTCGTCGAGCTAATTCCAGGGCGGTTTCTCTCCCAATACCACTTGTTGCACCAGTAATAACAACGGTTTTCCCATCTATCCGATCATCGTTAGGACACATCGGTCCGGCCATATAAGATCTAAAAATCTTGCAGCTTCAGATCCGCCGAAGAATTTCATGTCGATTTAAAATTTCATGCGTGTACATGCGAAGAAAATAAGATAATCTCGAACGTCGTATATACCTGATGGCACCGATTATTCCGACGATCAAACCGAACACATAAGGCCACCAGGAATCCAGCATCGGACGAAACTCGTCGAAGACTTTCTTGAATTCCGTAACTTGATCCATTTTTCTCGCACGTCAAACGCACCGATATGAATGAAAAAGAAAACTGTTAAATCGTGTTTTTCGTTAATTTCTCGTTACTCTCATGGAGAAGCGTCGATATGTTAACGCTGCCGCGTCCCGACCGCTTCTATCGCCTCAGAGAGATGAAATATATTTGAGGGGAGGAAATGCGATTAATGGATTTAGATTGATGATAATTTGAAAAGGGGGCCGGATACGATAGTTTACAATGTATTCCTTTGCTAGGAGAGATAGAGAAAAACGCAATGACACCCGAAAATGTCTCAACGCTTAATAAGTGTCAATATTTTTTTTTTCAGACATTGTACGATCGCAACGACGGATTCGTTCGTTTAAAAACAATGTAATGAGCGTAAATATGTGTTTAGTTTGTTTTGTTTTTAACGTATACAATAATTATGAAAAAAAATCTTGAAAAATCTTTAATTAAATGAAAATGAAATCATTCAAGAAATCATTAGATACCGCTGTTATTATTTTTGTTTATTAAAAAAAATAAGGATAGACGTTAAACATTTTTTTTTTACATATTGCGTAAATATAGACGATGATCAATATTGTTGTACAATTCAGGAAAATATATTTTACAATTGCGAAGAAAAAATTAGAATTCGTATTCTTATCGAAAGTAGCCGGCGAAGGCCATTCGAGCACCACTGTTTCTAAATCTGCTGATTCCATCGACCAATACTTACGCACGTTTCCGTATATCCGTACAGAGGTGCAATGAGTTCATTCAGTAGTGGAAGAGTTTAGCTACTTACCCAGTTTACACTGCGAACAGTAGACTGATAAGTGCTTCTTTAACATTCCATAATACGGATTACAAGTCGTAAATGTGTCTATAATCGATGAAGCAGAGTGGGAATAATTTTTGATGACTCGGTGACCGTTTGGAGGTTAGTGTACACAAGTAAATTACAATAAAAAAAAAATCGCGAGTAATTAATTACGCTTTGATATGTTTATGCTTTTTCTTATTTATTAATTAATAACAGATTCAGAATTCTTTTTCCTAACCTTTCGCTCGGTGTTTTTCTAGTCGGGTTACTAGATTTATTTTGTCATAAAGGTGGTTAAGAAAGATTGAAATAATTTTTGTTTACCTGTCGAAAAATTACAATAAAAATGAATTTCTTACGAAACAATTTTTTTTTTCATTGTTGGAAATGACACGTGAATTTATTTCACATCTCACAAAACTGTGTCATTAACCATAGATAACTCGAAATCGAATTATCACGTTTTTACGTTTTCTCGTGCAATTCTTACAACCAATAAACGAAGCATAGCTATTTTTCTCTTTAGAAACAGATAATTTCCGAGACAAAACCTCCAAAATTTATACGCGTTGAATATCGTAAATAAAAGTATGAATTTTGTTAAAAACTCTGAAGATTCAATGACTTTATCATCACAATTTCTATAAAATTACATGGATACAAAAGTCTCCAATATTCTTCTTCATAAAATACTTATTTGATAATTGTATTTTACTGATTAACTTTAATCCATTGCCTCCATCTGAATGTTAAAAATCCTTCGTTGCCGATAACCAAATATAATCAAACATTTTTTTTTTGCATTTATAATTTTCCTCTGAACTTTATATTTTTTTAGAGTGACTGGACAGTCCTCAACGACGCAAAAAAACAGCGGACTCCTTGGAGGTAAGCCGATGCACGATTCTTGAATTTACGTCCGATTGGCGATGAAAATAACTAACGGAACCCCAAATATTTCCACAGGTATCGAAGGTTATCCTGGCGTCGTCATGGATTACAATCGTCGCATCGTCGATGAGATGTTGGAGGGTTGCATTACGAAGGAAATCCTAATACCCGGCGTCTCAAGAATCAGTCAAAAGCCCATCGAAGGTTCAACATGCGTTGTGAAGATAGAAAACACTCAACGCGCAGATATCGGCGCAAAGTCTGATAACAGCGACCTTTCCGATCTCCTAAGAGAACACCACAGCACCATATTGAGCGGAAGTGGCGAGGTAACCTTAGTAATAGGTGAAGCTGACTGCGAAGTCGACAAAAGAATCGAAAGAGCGATACAACTGATGAAGGACTGTGAAAAATCACGAATAACGGTCTTTCTGCCGGATCCCGTAGCGAATGTTGAAACGAAAGAAGTATCCTTTGAAGCTACTCTGCTGAAACACGAAAGATTCAAACAGATATGGGAATGGACACCGGAAGAAAAATACAATATTGCAATGAAGTACAAAAATATGGGCGTTAAACTATTCAAAGACTCGGAATTTAGTGCGCCGCGTTTCAAAGACGCGTTCTATAGATTCAGCAAAGCTTGTAAAATTCTTATTACTCTCGAACCCATAGACGATCTTGAATTGGACAAAACGCTTTACGACAATATACAAACGTTGCGACTAAAGCTGTATAATAATATGGCAGCTTGTCAGGGAAAGCATCATAATTATTATCACGTAATCGAATTGTGCAGCAAAGTTTTGTCGAGAAACGATAAGGATGTACTGACGCTGTTCCGACGAGGCTACGCCTACGGCGAACTGAAGGATTACGAGAGGGCCGTTCAAGATTTCACGGCATTACTCAGCATCGAGCCGAGCAATAAACAGGCCATATTGAAATTACGACATTACAGATCTTGTTTGCGACGAGCAAATATACACTGCAACGAAATGGTGAAAAGAATGTTCAAGACTTGAAAATCAGATCTTCCCTTCGATGCGTTTAGGTAGATTTTTTTTTTAAGACGGAGTTGGGCGCACGAATCATATAGATCGTTAGTATAGGAATGAAAATATATTTTTACTTTATGTAAGATAGTTATTCTCTGTCGAGTAAAATAACAATTTGTATAGATTGGACGATATTCGTAACCATCATAGCTAAAGGGCGGAATGAATACGGACCGAAGTGTATTTCTATTTTTTTTTTACGATGGTTTTTTTTTGTTTATAGAAATGTTTCATACTTGAAATTCGTAGCACCCAACTCTTTTACAAGATTAACGCAATCGTTAGCTTTGTAATTTTTTCAATTGAATATACGGCATTAATAAAGTAAAATAAATTGGTGTTATAAATACAAAAATATGTCTTTATTCCTACCCAATGTTTTTTTTTGTTCATACACCACAATTATAGCAATTTGGTTGTGTTGTTTCTTTTCTTTTTTTTTCATACAGTTATTTCGCCGTTTTGAATATATATATAATATAATGTAGAAATTAAAAACGTGAGCTGCTTCGGGTGTTAATCAATAATGTTCATTTTAAACGATATATTATTGCTAAATAATGTTCTAAAAATGTACACACCGCGACTTTAAACTCTATTACGAACAAGTTCCACAGATCGTTTATTTTTAGCTTTATATATACGATTAGCAAAAATTTTCAACTAGCGTTTCAGAGTCACTCGAGAATCCTTGTAGAACGATCCACGCACCTCTCTTTACTCAAGAAACACGCATGCAACGCTTTTCGATAGTGAAAAAATGTATAAAGCGATCTTTTCCAAATTTTCTCGCGATTCGCGAGTCTTTTTTCGCAAGAAATTGTCGCGTACATCATTAAAAATTTCGCATCAGCCATCAACAAATCACAATTCTTGTATTTTGAAATCACATCGAGAGTTTATCGAAGACGGAAAGCTTTGGACAAAAAATGCAAGAATTCAACGAAACTAAAGAAAAATAAAGAAAAAAGTTAAAAATCGCTTTGAAATATATGTGTTACAAGCAAAAACGTTTCATATTCTCGGCGGTTACATTGAATTGTTTAAAATATAATATAAATCGTTCGCATATCTCGTCGAGCTAAGCGTAGGAATATACCCCCGAATGGCACCTTCGTTCCAATGCTTCCCTGTAAAAGGCTTTTCTAACAAATATCTTTAATTTCTACAGTCACGAACAACGTCGAAACATCGTCGTGATTGTGAAATAAAAAATTTAAAGAAATCGAATTCGAATAATTAATAAATAAGAAAAAAAAAACAGTTTCTAAACATCCAATATAGCATCAACCAGGAATAAAATATTGAAATATACGGGCAAATGCTGGCAAGAATTAAATAATCTAACAGTGTTAATATGGCATGAGACTCTCGTTGCTACGATCGCATCCTGTATGCTAAGTACTCGCTAAGTACAGAATACACGAGTTGCCCCAAAAAATTGTTTACTTTTGTGTTTTTTTTCCTCAAATGATAGTTTTACTCGAACAACAAAAAAACATCTCTCATATCCGCCTTCGAATTTTTTTTCCACGTTTTTAATATAAAAAACTTTTGGATCTCGAAAAAAAAAAAAAAATGTCGACCGCCCAAGCATTCGGTGCTTCAATGACAATATCACTAGTTACTACAAGACTTTATTTCTATAACAATGGTAAATATTATTGATCATTAGACAGTACAATCGTAATGTTTTTTTTTTTTTTTTTTCATCTTTTTTTTTTCAACAATCTAACACTGATTCATAATCAGGAAATACTGTACATACATTCACAAGCTTCTTCGTTACAACTGCGAACGTCGAGTGTCTCGCAAGTCGCGACGGTGAAAACATTAACTCCGTTTCGCGACCGGAGAGACAGCCGACGTTACGTGCCACTCTCGTGTTGAACTTTAAAGACGAATTTATCGAGAAAAAAAAATGTATCATGCGACAATTAAAATTTTCGTGTTTCGTTTGTTTTTTTTTTTGTTAGTTTTCCACGGGACTCTGTTATCAACGTATATAAATTCAGGAAAAAAAAAAATAGGGAGATGCGATGTTGCGATATAACAACGCGAGGGACAGAGGAATTACGTATGTTTTAGCTTGCCATTGGCGGTCATTCCGGTTGCGTTTAACGTCGTGTTTGTCGCTACTTGGGCAGCCTGTGCGACAGCGACGGAGACGGATTTTTCCACAAATTGTTGATATAGCGGTTTCATGAACTAAACAAAGAAAAACGATAACATTTATTACATAATCTCGTAAGAGCGATCTTCGAACATCGAGGATGGCAGTGATAAGCTTCGCAAGACTCGAAAAATTGGTTGCAAATGTTTTTTTAAACTATATACATACAAATATAGTACGTTCGTTGTTTTCTTATTCGGATAATTTTTTTTTACGGATAAATTAGCTGTAGCTTAGTTCTAAATTGGATCTGAACGGTATAACATGCTCGATAAATCGTACCTTAGTGCGTCTGGATCCCACGAGCAATTGGATTATGGCGGGGAAAAAGTAACAAAACGAAAAAAAAGAAAAAAGAACGATATTGCGACGCAAAGAATAATCGTTCGAGATTCAGATAGATAGTGTTGAGCGAATCTTAAAAATAATTTAGGATCTAAGAATTTAAAGTATATGTAGATATTCTGTTTTTTTTTAAATAAGCATTGCAGAATTCATTCGTTAAAACTCAGTCTGAAAGTAAGATAAATCATAAGTAGGTACAACGGTAGAGAAGCGTGGGATCAGATGTAACCGTGTTTGCGAAAATGTGTGTAAACGACGGTATAGGTAGGAATAGCGGCGAGTGTGAGCATAAA
The DNA here is from genome assembly GCA_934046635.1 of Buathra laborator. NCBI lineage: Eukaryota > Metazoa > Arthropoda > Insecta > Hymenoptera > Ichneumonidae > Buathra > Buathra laborator. Next base: position 20,871,117 of record OW203892.1, read on the forward strand.
GGAGAGGATCAGGTATCTTATTTTATGTATTAGATGAGCGCATAGCCAGGCCTGTTGAAATAGAAAAATACTAGATATTAGTTAGGACTTCCGTACTATATGGCTGACTAACGCGATTATAGCTTTCCGTTGTCTTTTTTTTTTTTTTCTTTTTACACGGTGCTCTCAGGGTTCGTAGCGATGTTTTCTTTATCTATATTTAAGAGTATTTAAAAGGAAATTCTGGCCGAAGCATCAAAACTATAGTATACTTATTAACGAAATTTGTAAATTTTAATTGACGGAATTTTAAATCTTTTTGTTTTTCACTTGGGGACTGAATATCCAGAGATATTTAATAGCTATGTCAATGAGCTTTTGTAGCTGTATTATTAGGGTTCGATAACTATGTTAGTGAAAAGCTCGAAATTATTTTAACGATTTATTAAAGATATTGCGAGGTCTGATTTTGTTTTAATCTCTATGTTTGGAAAATTTATGGGTCAAACACGACGATACGGTTTGTTCAAAGCAAGCGAGTGAATTTTTTTATCATATTTAATATTTTACTTACGTTTTCCCAGATCATACTTGCGAGATCGTCTATTTGCGTGCCGATCTCACTAAACTCGCCGCTATATCTGTGTCGCAAAAAAAGTATTTCCAGTTATACACGTTTTTCACGGCAATGCTATTTGATTGTCTAATAATCCAGTTGTTAAATACTGACCTGATGTACGCCCAAAGTACGAGTGTAAGCAGAGCAATTCCCATAACGAGATTGCATATGTTCGCGACTGTGTAGATTCCTATTAGACCGAATACTCCCGAGCAAATATACATCGTAACGGCTATAGCGAAAAACACAGCGGGTGTTCGCGCAGCTTTGAATATATTTTTACTCTCGTTGTGCGCCTTGAATTGCAAGAAAGTCTCATCCATGTCCTGTGACAAAAAAAAAAGTAAACAAAAACATTATATTCTAATTTTTTCATCATTGATTAGTTCCAAAAGTCGTTAAGAATGTTTTTCTTATTCTCTACAAACACTATAACGTATGCGAACCTTCATCAACTTCTCCATATACGTCTGGCTGAATTCGTCACCTCCCATCTTTCGTTTGTTTGAAAATTGATAAAGCGCTTTATCAACGCATCTTTGATGCTCGGATTCCAAGTGTGCCGTTGCCAAGAAAGGTTTCGTGCCGCCGCATACGCATTCCATCATTTGTTGATAGAGTTCTTTAGCCTCCGCGACCGCTGACAAGTTGTTTGCCTCCGCGGTAGCCTGACGAAAGAAGCAAAATATAACGATTGTTTTTTTGAAAATTGAAAAGTAACTTTGGAACTATAATATCGACGGAAACTCACGACCAGCATACTCTTCGGTTCCGGCAGCTCGTCACCTTTGTATATTCTTATGTAACTCTTGAAATACTCGAGCAAATCTCTCGCCTTTACGACTTGTCCATTGATCTTTTTCGTTACAAGATTCTCCGGTGCCAGTAGTGTTGGTATAAGAACTTTGAGTTGATTCTTGAATTCCTCTTGTATCTCTGCCAATCTACCGTCGAATTTTGGATTCGTGGCGATATTCAAACCCGGATGTGGCATTAGAAAGCACGATATGTCCGAAAAACAGGATTTGATGTGTTTTCGCAAACTTTGCAATTCGGGATGTTGACGATCGGAGATTTCGAGTCTTCGCTGAAGAATCTCCTGACCACCGGTGGCGCCGTATTCCGCTTCGTACGGATAACTCCAGTCGCGGACTAAAAATTGTAGTCTCTGAAACGGCGTGCTGCCCGATTTCTCGAGCGCGAGACGTCCGTATTCCGTGAATAGCTGCAAGTGCTGAAGATCGTCCTCCTGAATGTTTGCCGAGAGATTGTAAATTTGCACCGACGAAAGCATCGTACTGAGAGCGAAAACGGTCGCGCAATCGCGAACAGTTGATTGACTGTCGAAGGCGCCCTGCGTGTCCATCAGTATGATAGCAACTTTCTCGCCGCTCGGCAACGTTCCCGGAAACACTTTGGACCACATCAGGATACCGGTTGTGTCGCGTTCGGAACCACCGCGCCAGGAAAATCCGCTGAGAGGCTCGTGATCGCGACCCAACCAGTCGTCGTCATCGCGTTCTTCGTTGTACTGAGACAATAAAATTATGTTATATAAAATTATATTATAAAACAATGCATTACTTCGTGAAAATAATGAATGCTATCGAATTCCGAATTATATTTCAGTTTCCCATCCACTGATTTCTCTTAACGGAAATGATATACGGATAATTCGAAATATCTATTAGCGAAAGATAATCACTTGTGGATCCTGAACTTTGATAGCAGTTATTCCCCTACATACATTTTTTTAAATTCTGATAAGATAGTTCTCTCAGTCAAGGAAACTTTTTCGGTAATAGCAATTACAGAAAAATCAATCGGGTACTCGAGATTACGAAGATAATCGAATGCTATCATTGATAACTTTCAGAATCTCCCGTCAGGCGTTTTATATCCTATGAAAATGTTCATAAAGTCGTTTTCAAGTTTCGAAAACTAATTACTTTAATTATTACAAAACTAATTACTACCAATTGGGCTATCAGTACTATTATCTTCTAGTTGCATGAATTCAACTCATTATTTTTGTATTTTTTTTTATGCACTCCTCTTCCTTTGAAAACATGAAAATGTTTTGTAATATTTTTTTTATCGTAAATAAGGATTCCGGAATGTATCCGTGACTGAGACTTTTAACTTAATAGTAGTTTTTTCCTTCCAAATTCAACGCCTACCTTGCTGTTCATGTATCTGAGAAAAAAGTCGAGAAGAAAGCTCTTTCCTTTCCTGAAGGCGCCGGCAACGGAAACGACAACGACGCTACGGTCCTTAATCTCGTCCTGTTGTAAAATCTCCGCTAAAGCATCCTCGTCGAGTTCGAAACTGTGGTCGGGGTGCGCGAGAACTATCTGCACAGGTCGACCAGGTATCTTGGTATCTCGGGCCGGTGGCTCGTCCATTGGAAATGTTTCTATTCTCTCGCGCTGCCCAAGACTCTCTAAATTGAAAAAAAAAAAAAAAATCATAAATGTTTTTCTTCATCATTACTTACGAGTTTCATTGACGTTCCGATTACATGAGGACAACAATTATCTCGATTCTAAAGTCTTCTCTTCAGTTTTCATTAATTAACTGCCTTATCATTACCGGAAAAAAAATGTTTTCTTTTTTTTTTTGCTTACGAAAATTATAACTTCGATGTGATGGTTGTTAGCATCAGAAATGTTTTTTTTTTTAATCCCATTCACAGCGTCTTAAAGTGAAACTGCATCGTAATTGGATAAATCAAAAACAGCCAAAAATTGCACGCGCCGAAAATGCATCGAAAATTTAACCTCGACAACGCAACATCTTACAACGAAAACCTACGTATTTCTTAGAATAGCTCGATAGTCGCGAATGAGGAAGAGAGAGAGACAGAGAAAACGAGGATCAGCGTTATGCTCGCCAGCGTGGACCTTGACTGGTGACACCGCTAAGTCGCGTCGTATATGAACGATTCTTCGGTACATGCGTAGGATGACGAGGCGATGATCAAAGCAGCTCTTCATTCATTCGATGTATAATACGGAGAAAATTGAATAATATCGGCTCAAGTACTGTTGCTTTTGCTTTGACAATATTCTTTTCGAATAAACAAGTCGCTGATGTATATTTCGACAAACATTATCCAACGTCTCTTTAAATAGGTATTAAAATAATTCTTCACCGATTTTTTTTTTTTTTTTTCAATTAATCGATTTAATTAATAATTTCTATAGAATTTCGAGGATTGGATTAAAAGTTTCATCGCTCCATGTTTTCGTAAATCTCAAGTAAAGCGCAGCTGTTTTTTTTTTATCGTTCTACGTTCATCGACGAGAAAGCGCGCGAAGCCTTTAAAAATCCGTAAAGCTATGCCTTCTTCGATCTTTCGTCATCTTCAAGACGAGAGAGGAGGGAGGAGGGGTCTGTCTCGTGTCGATGCCCTCCATTGCGTCTTTGAATAACGAAAGAAACAGTGGCTGTAGCCAATGATGCAATACAGTAAAAAAAAGAAATGAAGAAATTAATTGAAAAATGAAGGAACAGAATTCGTAGTCTAACAGCCGTACGAAAAATGCGTTTGCGAGTCAGTTGCTTGAAGCATATAGGAAGGAGGTGAGCCAATTAATGGCGAGCAGTGAGCAGGTAATAAAACGGCGTTCAAGAGCGGCAGCAGCAACAACGTTGCCGCGAACCGTTCGGATCCCGTGTCCTCTGGCGTATCCAATCTAAATCTCACGTTTAAATGAACGTCCGGCCTCTGTCTATAGACTACTGGGTGGAAGGTGCTTTTAGCGATTACGTATTTCGCGCGCGGACCAACGAACGGCCAATTATACCGGTGACTGACGCTTCTTGTGCACTTCGGATCTTCCCAATACGTATGTGTCTCTGTGTATCATCTCTCCTTCCCGTTCTCGATCCGCGTAAAATCATTTCCTTGCAAATATATCAACCGGGCAAAAGATATTTTCGAACATTTCCGGTCGAATAAATCTTTCTCCCTGAAACTTCCTCCAAAATCTCTGGAGAGCCAAATTGCCCACCGTCCCGTTCGTGTATCACGTCAAATCTCAACGGATCGGCGAAACTCGCAAACTTCACGGTGAAATTGTCAGAAATTCGCGTGAGGCAAGAAAGCGCGTGGAATATTGCCAAATAATTTGCATACATCGCGAGGAAAATAGGCATTATATGACGATTGTGAAGAAAAGAAGGAAAATCGAAAGATTGACGATCGAAAGGGGTTTTATTATCGGTGCAAGAAGCTCCCGCCTTCTTGAAGAAAACGGAAAACGTATCGCATAGACGAGGAACGGAGGTAGAGGACCGCATGGGACAGTCGGGAGAATATCGGAATGTGAATGACGCAAATGGCTTATTGGGGGTATTTTTGGCGAAGTTGAAAAGTCTTATTTTTATGCGAGTTTTTTTTTTACATTGCATCCACTGTTTTACCATTCATTAATTAGCCACAGAAGAAAGTGATTCGATGAAAAAAAATGTATATGTTTATTACGTTCAAATAAATTGAGACGAACCAATGAAATTATTTTAGTTTCCCAATGAGAGGGAAATTTCACGTGAGACACAACGGGATGAGACGGCGCGGGTTTAACAGATACATCGCATAATGGAACCACAGATCAGGCAGTCAAACGGACAATCAGAAAATTACAAACATTTATTTGGAGGAAACTCACCAACATTTCCGAACGTCCGATTCTCTCGATTTTCCCGAGCCTCCCGCGCCTGCAGGATCCGGTTTACGTTCTCGTCTAGCGACGTCATTGGAGGTTTCGCGGCTGCAATGAAAATGTTTTACGTCACGTTTACTGCAAACCGAATCGTTGATATTGAGAACATTTTTATTTGGATAGACGATGGAACCAGAGATGGCATTAGAGAAAAAATTAATGTTGCGGCAGCTGAGTTTTGGCAACGATATCTCAACCGTTATCGAGACGATCTTCCGCGGATCAACGTGACTCATACATGAATTAAGACGCTGTCCGCATCGATTAAATTAAAATTGAAAAATTGTTTTTCCTAAAAAAAAGCAAGAAATCATTTATATTTTGAATTGATAATTTATAATATTTTTTCAGACCGATCACGAACAATTTTTCACCTAAAATATCTAATTCTAATCTTATCATTTGTGGTTTCCGCTTATAAAAATACGAGTTATTTTTCTACTGACAAATGATTCTTTTTTTTTCGTTTTTTTTTTTACCATTTCGCCTACGCAAATGCCAGTCAAGGCTGTTTTAACTGATGTCTGTGTCGAAATAACTCTTAAAATGAATTCCAGAAATTTTTTTTCTGACTACTCGAATACCCGAAATATCTGCTATTTTTTTAAATCTCATTTGAACTTTGGCAATTTTCCATGGAAAATCATAATTTTCTGGATATATTTTTCTGCGTTTCTTCGAGATGCCACAACTGTTCTTAAGATACGCAGCATCTTTAATATCTCATAGAAACACACCACGCGCGACCATTCCAAATCCATCGGGCAGAGGTTGCCTGTTGTTCTTTCGTTCTCGCAGTCGCTCGACGATAACGCTTTCCCGTGTCGCTTCATCGTCAAAGGGCTTTCGCCGCGGCGGCCTTCGTCTTTCGGACATTCTGGTTATTGAAATCGCGAGTGTCTCACATTCGCGAAAGAAAAAATTGCAAACTACGATATCAAAAAGAGAATTTCACGAACGAGAAACGAACGCTCGGGGTGTCGTGCGAGGCGACCGCGCGTCGAGACTTCGGCTCAAACCAAAGTATACTAAGTCGGGACGAAGAGCGGCGAGTCCACGGCTTCGGTAAGAGCCGAAGATGCGGCTTGGCGTTGGCTCCTCGTGCTCGACGACGTCGAGCGTGGCTGCCACGTCGACGCCGACGTCGACGAGGACGCTGTGACTCTAACTTCGAACGGTAGGTATATATCCGCGAACGAGAACTCCAAGAGTGGAAATTGGCAACGACCCACAATCGGTGCGTCCGCATAGTTACCGGTACCTAAATCTCGTGTCGTTCCACGGACGCGAAGTGCACCGAGAACATTGCAACTGAGGCTAACGTCGAAGAATCGAGAGACCCTCGAGGCGATACACTTGAACTTGAGACGAATGAATGTAAGAAAACAACATTCACATTTTTTTTTTCGTTGTGAAATTCCTGTTTTTGTTATTTTTGTTCATAGGAACTTTCAAAACATCACAGTAATTCTGATAATCCGTTGCTTGATAAATTTGATGCACATAGGTATAAGTGTCACCGTCATAGAACGTTTTACCAAATCTCGAGTAGTTTTTTTTTTTTTTTTTAAAGTAAATATAACATGCATTTGGCGGTTCAAAACATCCTAATATCATTAATTTATGTCAGATTTCGGTAAAATTTGGCAGAGTTGTCGATGGGAACAGTGACTCCACTATGAATCTAATTCACGACGATTTTACAAGGTATATAAATAGTTTCGTAACTCAACAATTTCACATTTTTATATTTCCACGTCTGAAATTCATTCATCGATCTTTCGTTAAAGAATTCTCTACCGAAAATGTTAATTATTCGCGAGTAATTATCCAAATGAAGATCAACCAACACAGCTTTATTTTTTAATCTGAGATTCGAGAGGATAAAAAAAATGGACATTAATTATAATTCCATACGACGAAGTTTCAACCCAAGAGAATCAGAGTTCTGCGTATTTCAATTTACAGATGCGAGTGGCACGCGAAAGCATGGAGTTTCGAGTGTATCAACGACAAAGTTGCGGAAAATCGAAACGTTCGTTGCATTGGTGTACACGCGAGGGAAATGATAATTTGAGACATTTAACCGGCGAAGCAAAGTGGTAGAGAGGCGCGTTATACGAGGTACTTTTGTAAGATATTTATTTAAGAAAGTTTCACCGGTCGTCGTTGACGACCGGCAGTATTACAGCCACATACCGTTGTGGTTAAAGTATTTTATGACGGATGAGGTTTATTGCAGAAACGCTGTGCAGCAAAACGGCAAAAACAACCCGACGCGCTTTCGTATGTAGGTAAAAGCGCATAGCGCGCCGATATGCTCTTCAACCCGACAGGCTTCACGGAGTTAGGATTATTGTGTCTCTACTTCCGACGAACATCGTTCCAAAAGATCGTTAATCTTTCCACCGGGGATAACTCCCGTACGGTTTATTTGTCCTTTTTCACCGTTTACCGGTACGCAACAGTCGGGCAGCCGTTGATTCGCTAAACTTTATACGCGACAGGGGCAATTTTCTCTGAACATATCGCGTGAACATACCACCGTTTCAACGAAGCCCATCGTGAACAATTTTTTTTCTACACTTCTCGAATGTTTTTGGATTCACGACAAATTTGAAGCAATGAAATCATTTTCACTGTCGACCGGATAATTTGTAATAAATTTGTTGAAGAGATATAGCGAAGAAACTTTGCAAGATATTTGCGAATATATTCATCAACTTGTTAATTTATACATCGAGTTTACGCAATTCTTCGAAATAAAAAAATCTGAATTTCACGTGACGAAAAAAATGTTAATATTGAATGTATTAATTGAAAATATTAATTGATATTATATCAATATTAATAAAATAAAATGTGTCGAGCGTTGAAAATATGTTTAAATGTGTTATGTAAATGCTGTAATGTAGACATTGATCACTACCGTGCACACCGTAAGTTTCCACTTCATCGAAGCAATCGATCAAATGGTTAGCTGGACCGATCATTCAGTTGAAAAAAAAATATTCGACAGATATATAATTTTTTTCTATCGTAATGAAAATCGCTGCAGGCTCGTTGACCTCCGGGCGCACGGTTAAAAAAATACAATGTACACTGTATTGTTTTACGTTGTAAAATAATTTTTCGCCCGGTCGCCTCGTAATATTCGAGATTTTTTTTTTTTTTTTTTTTTTTTTTTCAACCTGCAAGCCACGTTGATATTGAAAAATTTTCCCATTAGCGAATACCTGGAAGGCTCTTTTCGATCGTACAATTATTTTATTACATTAATGCTAATCAAATGGAATTTTGCCAAAAGCTATTTAATTTCGTCTGTACGTGTGCTACTCAGTCAATTTTTTTTACATCGAGGCCCTTCAGCACTTTTTTTTATTCGATACATCGAGTACCAAAGTAATTATAAAAATAATTGTAAAAATTACAAATTCGTATACGATAATTTCCACTTCTGTCCCTATTTTTCCGCGTTTCAAATTTGTTTCAACTCACGTATGCAATGAGGCAACGATAATGCAACTCAAATATTTCAGCGAGTAATGTTATTTCGGCTGTGCTTTCCCAATGGTCGAATTAAACGCAAACGGATTTTTCGTTAAAAAAAAATAATAATTTTTCACCAACGAGACTCTTCTCTGTGACGTATATGCCGCTACTAAATTTAATCCACTGGACGAATATCATTCGTGTAACGTTAATTTTATCCCACTATCCAGTGCGTAATTAAAGGCTCACAATTGATTGGCTTCGGATTCATTTGACTGAATAATGCAAGTTTAATTAGTGAGAGAAATCCGGGACTGAATCGTTGGTGCATATTAGAATCGACGTGAGCGTTATGGCACAGATACTGCACGACTACGTCAATACCACGAAGGCCACGAGAGAGAAATTCATTTTTAAAAAAACTTGCTTTCCCATATGTAACGATTTCTATTAACGGATTAAAAAAAATTATTTTAAAAGTTTTTTTTTTTCAGATTTTACATCATTTCCTTAATTGTATTCATTAAATAATAGCATAAATGTAACGGACGATAAATAAGATATATAGGGTTTTCGATTTGAAAATATATATATATATTTTTTTTTCATTAATTTGGATGAGATTTTTTTTTAATTATTCGGGATTCCATTTCTCCTCGATAAAAGTATTTATCACGAAAAATTCGATGAATAACGTTTTCCGGAAATTTCATAAAAACAGATCTTTCTGATTACACAGCCCGAAGGTATTAACAAGAAAGTTGCAATTAACGGGTTGGCGAGTAGTACTCGAGGGAGACGCGTATCACATTCATACATCGAAGTTGTTGCCGCGGGGCAACGTTTCGTTTAAATCAGCGCAACGGAGATTCGCGTTTCCTTTGATATTTTTTTAATTCTAAAAATTAGATTAGATTTCCCGAAGGCAGAGGTGAAATGAAATCCCCGAGCTTTCCGGGTACCATCTCGCTTGCGTATTGCGTTTTCTTCTCTTCCGTAGAGTACGTTACTGTAAGTCCCTTCGTTTCGGCGAGAACCTTCTGAGAACCCTACTTAGTCCAACGGCGTACTAATTACCGTACTGAATAAATCGCAGTGGCTCTTGCGGAACGTGAACTTCGACCCTCCGCGCTCTTTCATCTTCATTTTAACCAACGCGACAAGAAACAGAAACAGAAACGCCGGATGAGACACAATCTATGTAATGGTTTCGCTCGAAAATTTTATCGAATTGGTAAGACAACAATTCCGAACGAAGGTTGCTTAATGGTGTACGAAATACAAAATTCGACAAACGATTAAATATTAATAATACGTAAAAGAAAATGGCTGCATAATTCCATCGTAATCCACTTTACTTCGCGTTTGTTTCGCGCGAAGGAACTACGTGACCGTGAAGTTTCGCAACTTTCATGATTCTCATCGCGAGTCCGCGTTACCGTCACCGACATACACCGGGTGTTAAGAAAAAAAAAAAAAAAAAAATTACGTCAGCTCTGAATTGTTATTATTGCGTTCTCATTCTGTAGGCGAGTAATTCTAATAATGAAGGCTCAACGCGTCGCTATATCTCATGTTTTTTTTTTTTTCCAAACAACAAGAGACTTTGATTCCCAATGGCCTTGCCATTGAAGAATATCATTATACCCCCATATGTTTCCGGGTTCTCGTCCAAAGATCGAGCGTTTCGCGAAAGCGAAGAAACAAAAAAAAACACGTCACGAAGTTCTGTACGAAAAAAGAAAAATTTATCGAGAAGCATTAGCATAGCTCAGAGTTCAACGTTTGTTAATTGAATGCTAACATAAACACGATGTACTTTTTCAGTTCTTTTCTGTTTTCTTTTTTTTTTTATCAATCTTTGAAACATTAGTCATGTAGCATGTAATCTTCACGAGATTCAGTTACAATCGCGAGTGCAACAAACTTTGTTAATAATTGGAATGCATGAGCGATACAACGTTCGTGTATAACAAACAAAAACGTGAAACAATCGTTTTTTTGCATGGTGTCGCAAGGCTACTTGTGCTGACTAATCGTGAATGAAATCGTATGTACGACGAAGAATGCTCGGTGAAACAGCTCAAAGTTGCCTCTTGGTCTCTCATCGTGAGACGCTTGAGGGGCTTACCGGGGGACATTTATTGCGTGGACGCGAGGGGGCGACACCTACGGTCCATGCGTCGACAACGTCATTCACCTTTGACAGAAAATCTCTCGAGATTTCAGCATCGAAAAATAATGACTAACGGCCTCATTTCTAATGGATATTCGTATTGATTTCTAATGAAAGATGCTTGATGTGTATCTGCACGCTTACAACGCGACGAGACGCTCGGGGAATTGCTTGCTATAACCTCAATTTCGGCGAAACGTTAGTCGACACTTTTTTTTGTTCCTTTCACGCACAGCGAACCGACGAGTTTTCCCGTTTAACAGCTATACAATTTTTTTGACACCGGGATGAATAGACGAGGTTTTTTCAAGTTAAAAGATGTATCTTACTGACCATGCGAATCGATCCTCGTAGCGCAATTGCCACCTGAACGTACTGTCCACCCTTCCATTTTTCCAGCTCTACGAGTGTGTGTCGCAGCACTTCGTACGTTGCGTATCGAATTATTGAATGATCAACGAATTGCCAATGGTTACGCGAGATTTTCAATTGCGACGAGCGAGACTAACGATGAAACGATACCAGACTTAGAGTAACAGAAATCGCGATTTATACGCGAGAAATAAACGATAATTTGTACAGCAAAACGTCAAAAAAACATCGAGAGAACGTTCGCCGAAGGCGATTACAGCTGGTAGAATTCTGACACGCGCACTAGAGACCGGAGAAAATTTTATTGTGATTGCAGGTTTCATCCACGATTCGTAGCTGTTTCACTTGGGATTTAACACTTTCACGGTTACACACGACGAAGGATTTGTTCAACGACGAGTTTACAGTTAACGAATGAAAAAAAAAACTCACCCACATACGAGTCCTCGTAATCGCCACTCTGTTTACGTTTCCTGGTGTCCGCCATATTGAAATACGAATGACGACACGTCCGATGCTGCGTGCGAGCTACAGCGTACTACGCGAGTCACACTAGCCGCGACGTTAGTCAGAGATTATTCGTTAATAAATTTATTTGCTATTTTCATAATTGTGATATTATTTTTATTAATCGTTTCACGGATTTTCATGAGATTAGGTTTCTTGCGGAAATTCAAGATGCGTACATTTTTCCATAAGAGTATTCTCGTTAGTCACGTGGTTTCATTCAAACGGCAGTTGGGTCCATGGCGGTACATCGTGCTGTTCGGTCTCGTGGGTCGAATTTATTTAATCGTTATCGTAAAACACTCAACTTAAATCTAAAATTCAATAAGTGTGAGATCGTGATGTCTCATAAAAGTGTTGTGGACATTTTATACAAATAATATTCTTCGAAGTAAACGTAAGCGCATGAATATTGGACAAAGTGATCGGGTATCGCACGGCTAAAACAAAGAACACAATGTATAGGAGTTGCGTATCAATATCATATAAGAGTTGTTGATACGAGATTGTAATATAATAATCTTGAGAGTGATATTAAAGATTTTTAGAACTAAAATTATGATAGCAGTGTAAGAGCATCAAAAATAATCATAAAGATAGTTGTCATATATGAGAAAAGAATTTACGTTGATATTCACAGTCAAATTTAAATGTTGCGTCCGATTTTACAGTCATCGCGAGATATGTCGGGAAGTCAAATCATTCACAGTAAATTCAACGGACTCGACCTCAGCGTCGAGATAAACGAGAATAAAACGTTTTTTTGAATCGCGAAATCCATAAGACATAAAAATGCACGAATTGGAGCAGTTTATTGGACAAAATAGGTAATCATATATTATTATATATTTCTGACTTTCAATTACATTTGTCAATAATCAAAAGGTTTCGAGATTCTCGATGACAGCTGAGCAAAAATCGAAATTTTTATACGACCTGAAACTTTCCCTTTTCATTCTTTAAATGACAATTACAGCAGAATAAATAAAAATTTGTTACGGTATTTTACGAATAATGCACAATTAATATCTTTGATAAATATTCGCGTGATTGCCAAGATTTTCGTGACAATTTTCGAGTGTTTTTTTCGCGAGTGTGTGCAAGTGGCGCGCGGGACTACTTTCGCCGGGCGCAGTAGCATTCGATGAAGGCAGTCGCGCGGTCACAGTTCCCTATGGTGGAATGTGGATGCTGTGCGCGGTGGTTCGTTTCGTGCGGGATAATACGTTTGTTTTTGTGACGATTCCAGTGGGATATCATCGAACAGTCACCAACGGTGAGTAAAGGAAATTAATTAATACACGACAAAGGTGCCGGTTTAGTTATTGCGCGTTGACAATTGCGCGCGAATAATATTCCCCCCCTGCGAAATGGCAGACCACGACGTCCCACTGGTAAACAAATGTCAGTTGAAGAGTGTGCGAGTTATGAACACAAAGCGAAATGATAACTTCGAATCGCGTGTTTGAAAATCAACATTTCGTTGATTCTGTTTAAATGTAATAAATCCTTAACCTCAAAAAAATCTAAACACGTTATCTATGCGTCTGTCGCACGATAAAATCCACGTGTAGTCGATCCAATTATTTGTTTTTGCTACATTTGAACGCGAAAGAAAATCAATCAAAAGCATGAATGGAAATCGAGAGTGTAACACACTTTTATCGTGAGACGTCGATAACATGAGCAATAAAAATACTTCGCGTCACTGAATAAACATGAAACTCAGCTGTGTTATGCCGGTGTGTACATCGAAATTAAATGCATTATCCAGTGCAAACGGCTCCAGCAGCTTTTTTTTTCTGGGATCTCGATAAACATCGGACTCGTTGACCCATTATTTCATAATTTGTAGCTACAAGATACGATTAATTAGTTATTATCCATTAACATTAACAAACACGAATTTCGACTCGTTTGCTTATGATAAATTGATACAAAACGAAAATAAAATTCTTTTTCATTTTTACGTCTCCGGTACCTAATGCCATAGAAATTGATTAAACAGTCATTTATTTTTAATTAAAAACATACATTTTTTATAATTTTTTGCTGAAAAAACTTATTCATAGTAAAGTATACCTTGAACTGTGTCACATGCGATTTTTATGCGAAGATTTAAAAGGGTTGAATTGAATGCACGGAACGTTGATTTAAAGATTCTTCTCGTAGCATTCCCGAGGCTCGAGAGCTAACGGGGCATTTAAAATTTTTAAAGGGCCTCAGGCCAGCTGGCGGCGTTCATTATCTCTCGGATATTCTCCGAAACGCTATAGAACGCATCGTATTTTGTACGGAATATAATGTAGACCACGTGGTGTACATGCAATCGTTGCTTATACACACTGTTACGCTGAGCGTTAATCCACGAAAATTTTTGGCAAGTGAACGGTGTGCGTATTTTCTCCGATCGCGAGTTTAGGATAGGAGAAGCGTAAGGAGGGGAGGAACACGCGCGTTGAGAAAATCTGTGAAATGTGCCGTCTCGTCTGGGGGCCGGGGCAGCGACGCGACAACCGCCAATACCACTAAGACTATCCCCGCCGTCACGAACGTATATATCGTCGTTATACCCGCTGTTTTGATAATTAGTATGACGTCAGGAGGTTAGCCACAAGGGACGGTGCCAAATGCCTCGTCTAATGGGGCCTACCGCTGCCAAACTACCAGCTGCAATGTCAATTTATTAATTCGACTTCGCGGTTTGTGTCGCTCGCCGCATACTATAAACGTCCAACCACCTAAGATACATTCTCGACTACTCGATTCAATTCAAATTTATAAAATTAAACTGCCGTGTTGTTTTTTACAACAACAAAACAAACAAAAACGATTATTTTATTCGAAAATATAACTCAACATTGTTAATAAAAGATAAAATGGCGGCGATAACTGAAGTTGATAAAAAATTCTCTGGAGAATTCCAGATTCGCCATTTTTACGTCGTAATAATCGATAGTTGACTCGTTAATAGCACAATCATTTCAGGAGTGATTATCGCGGAAAATAATCATTTTTTTTTTCATTACGAATTCAGTAGTCAAATGTGAGTTTTGATTAAAATTAATAGCAGTTTCGTGATCGGTGGAAAAAATACATCGGAAACAGTCCCGAAATAACAAATGACAGCATTTTTCCTCCGAAGCATTTTGAGATATACAACTATTTTCGGTTTTTTTTTAAGCTGTACTTTCACTTGCTAATGGCATATCGAGAAAATCGAGATGTTTATCGTGTTCTACGGATGAAATTACACACGATATGGCATTTGATGGGGTGTTAAAAACGTTTTAAAACCGTTTGGCGTCGTATTTTGCATTGTCGTTTACATAAAAATTGAAAATTAAAAAACACATTTTTGACTCAATTTTTTTCGGAGCAAAAACACATCCGGTATTATTTTCGACCAGAAAGGAAATGAAACATTAGTAATTGTTGAAAAACCATTTATTTCGTTGATGAAAAAAAATGTGAAGTGTTCGTTTTCGATGTTTTCATATATTTTTCGTCGACAAACGAAAAAAAAAAAAAAAAATACGACGTTGACGAAAAAACGTCAACGTCCTATTTTTTCTTTTCCATTTCGTACGAATTATCGGATATTGTACAAAACGAAAGTAGAGTGGCCTCTCATTCCGGTACGAGGGGTACGTCAAATAAACGGTACGTCTATCGCGTGGACCGAGAGCGCGCGCGGTCTACGGGAATCAAGCGCCGAAATGAATTGGCTTGGGGTCCGATAGTTAATCTCGTAAGTGCGCGGAGGACGCGAGCCGAGTACGAGAATCATCAGAGTGTATAAATCGGCGAGAGTAGAGAATAGTATATATGTTCAGTAGGGTAGAGAGACGAAGCTGAGTAGAGTAACACGTGCATTTGTAGCGCAGCGGAGCGGCAGCGTGCATCGTATCCAGCAGGTAGTACACGAACTGTAGCTCCGCGGCGCGAGAGGTGATGGAGAAATGTTCGCTTATTCGTCGTGTACTCCGCAGTCGTCGTCGTCGTGTTCTATATGTATATCCAGGTGGAATCTACGCTTGTCGCGTGAACTATAACCAACGAGAGAGGCAGAGTCATGGGAACATGTTGGATCGCGTGTTACACTCGGCCCGTGTAACTCCTGTGTACCGTGTACGTACATAACGGACTATGTATTATGCTTGCACGATTTTCAAGAGATAGAAATAGAAATGGACTACGCTATTTTTACGAAAACTGTGTCAAACTGCAGCCCGTGACTCGTCACGAACTATCTATCTTTTTCTTCCTCTCCCATCTCATCATCTCGTCTACACATATTTCCAAAAACAATATATGTATATCCAACGAACGATTTTTTTTTAAATCGTAATACAGTCCGAAACATTAGCTGTTAACAAATTAAAAAATGTATTTCATTCGTGAATACTTAATATTTCTTCATTTTTCTCTAAAAAATTCATAAAATCTAATAACCGTCTAAATTGGGTAAAATAAAAAAATCGAATTATTTCGCTCAGTAAATGGCCCCATCGATGTATTTTAAATAAAAAAGAAACGGATTATATATTTACATAATAAATGTATGTTATCTCGATATTAGTAATAATTAAGAGAATTTGTTAATATAATGAGTTGGAATAATAATTATTTTTCGGTTTTGAAAAAAGTTAATAAGCGTGAGACACGAACACTGTAATTGAACTGACGAAGTTTCTCGTCCTAAAACTATCCTATGCGCATTATTCTGTGGTTGAACGTCCGGGGGGTTGGTGAGGATGTAACAAACACAGTACGGCGCGACGACGAGTTCGCATATGCAAATTCGACGCGTGTTTCCCCATTCGACTGCACGTAGAAATCGTAACACGCTCACGGTGGGCACACACGTGGTGGCGCGTCGAATGTAAACGCGAGGCGTGACTCCGGGGACTTCTCCCTCTTTCTCTCTCTCTCTCGGGGATCGGAAATGTTCTCGCTGCACCACCTCCATCATCCGCCATACCAGCTATCCAAATATTTTTCCAAAGCTCCTGCAGTCAATCGCGAGACGACGGAGAGCAGTGGGAGGAGAGAACGTGTGCGGAGAAACCGTCGCTACACTCAACAAATTCGCGACTTCACACGTATATCTCTCTAAATAAAACTATACTACGAGAATTATTGCTACGACTCTACAATGTGTAAAAACTTCTGACATTAACTGCGTTAACTCGAGTAATAATTACGTTCGCGTGTCGTATACCGTTTTTTTTTTCCCTCAATGAAAACTGTGTGAATTATTGAATGAGAACTTGTGATTTATCGCTGATGTTTGAAAAAAAAAAAAGTAAAAAAAAAAAAAATTTATCCAAAAAACGTAGCGACGCTCGATGTATTTTAATTTTATTTCGTTGGCATAGGAAACATTGATGACAAACATTCGCATCATTGTTATAAATGAAAATAAACGAAAATACCCATTGCGCAAACGGTTGAAGGTTCAAGGGACAGGGATATTATCCTACGGAAAGTTCTACTGTGTTCCCCAATCGTTTCAGCGCGCTGCCGCGCCCTATTCTACTGGTGTTCGGCGATTCATACTCGCAATTATATTCGTGCAGTCGTTCGACCGAAATCTAGAGGAAACGATAACTGACCCGAATTCGGGAATAGGAGGACGTTTGCGTTTGAATTTAAGCGCTCACTGGCTCGCTTCCTCTCGTCCGCGCAAATACCGGTATATGCACGAGTGCCGATGCCGTTACTACTGCTGCTGTTGCAGAGCAACGCACAGGCTGCGTGCAATCGCGTATTCGTGGGGATCGCGAAGCCTCGTCGGTCAGAATATACCTCTCGGTACGTTTGGGACTTGAAACTTCCCTCCCCCTCCCTTTTCCCTTTACTCGGGTTGTCCACTCGCCGCCTCACTCTTCCGTGTTCACGTACGATATAGATAGTAGTTAGCATTCTGCGGTTGCGATGGATTTATGTATTCGCTTCCTCACACGCGCGCTCTCTCGTGTGTCGCGCTGACGCGAGCGCGAAATCTACGAATTCACGCGAGTTACCCAAAAGCGTCGATATCGCAAACGATATAATTCAAGATAGGGGCGGAACAATCGTACGGGAGTTCTCTCTCTCTCGTTCGTCTCTTTCGAATGCACACAGGCTATTACGATCGACCGACGGGTGACAAAACAAATTTATCCGCGAAGCAATAAATCATTGCTGAATTATTTTATTTTGAAAAGCCGCGTCAACCTCCGCTTCCGTCGAGAGATCTAATCGGATAAAACTAAATCGTCCGCAAGGTATATACGCTGCGAGATTTAATTTATTTATTGAATTCCTCCGATCAGTGAGTTATCTTTGGTATTGTAATTGGCATAGCAAGGCGCATTTTAATTCTCGTAATTGGTACGTCAATTTGTTGCCCAAAATAATTGAGAAATAATATCAATGCAGAATTACATTATAATAATAAAAATTATTGCAATTTCGACTTAATTGTTTGTAAAAAACGTTATCGTAGGCGTCTAATAACGAATTAATTACTGCGTAATTAGAATTCCAACTTGTAGTCGTATTAGTTTGCTGAATTCATCGAATCCGTAAGAGAAATGGCTGAGGAACGGATCTTATTTAACTCCAGAAGTACGATGTTTTACCGATGAAACATTTTAGCATAATAATGTAGGAAAAAAAAAAACGATAAAATTCTTAATGATATCGACTCTTTGATGATATTAACACAAATTTCACAATATTTCATCGAATCGTTTGAGAGACACAGTAATACATTTCCGATATAGTAGTAACGAGGTGTATGTTAAAGGGACGAAGACACAAAGAAATTCGATAAAACATTTATTGAATGATATCAGCGAAACGCCATGATATATCGTTGATGCGCGCGAGATGACAGACTAAAACGATTCAGGGTACCGGGTACATTCAACGAGCTTTGCAATTACGTCGAGTGACAAATATTTTACCTCTGTAAACTCCGCGTTTCACCTCGTATATTCGTCGCACCGAACTACGCGGTTTTTTTATCTTCTCTCTTTTTTTTTTCGTCTGAGTTTGCTTTTTACCTTAATTAACGGCACGCGTCGGAAACTCGCCGACAGGTCCGATAATTGAGAGTAGAACTCGGGTTCCGTATACATATATGTGAAGTTTCTTGTGTGTGCGTTGGACTCCTCGCTCCTCGGATACATTGTATTCTCCAAATGTATGCGTATCTATGTGTGTGTGGGATGTTAAGTACGCTTTGATGAAAAACCGGGTTACACGAACTCTATGCAATCCGACTCTCCTTCTATCTTTTCCCGATGTGGACGAAAGTAGTTCGAACTATTAGACGCTATAAAGTACGCTTGTCCCGCGGTCAACTTTTCAATTGGGTGTGAATGTAATTACTGCAACTCCATCGAGTATATACGCAAATTTAGAGCGCAAAAACTCTAAACGGAAATCTGTCGGAAAGTTTGAACCGCTCGTTCGAGAGTTTATTACACAAAATATTCGACGCAATTTGTTAATGACACGGAGATAATTTCGCTATATATTTACCATGTCAAAAGTAATTATATATTTTGTAGAATATAATATATTTATTTCGTTGATGCATAGGAGAGAAAGGGAGAGAGAGTTAGTGGACATTTCATGTGTGACGTTTGCGAGCGACCGGCTGCCCGGAGAGTTTCGAAGCAATTTCTGTAATCGGCGCTACGGTACACTAATTCAGCTAACTATTCGAGTTCGTGTAACGCTGCTACTACTGCTGGTGGTGGTTCGTGTACTCGCAGGGCTCCGGTTATCGCCGGAGCTAAACACGCTTTTGGCTAATACATTTCGCTCCGATGTACGAAACCTCGTTATACACAATACACATATGCGGGAGAGGATATGCGGTGGTGTATAGTATAGTATAGGTACCCTTTATTCAATACGCAGAGAAGCTTATGTTTATGCAACGATTTGCACTCCACCTACGCGTTAATAACGCGGGTATAATTAACGAATCGAAATTTACTGCTATCGAGGGCTATCGCGTCAATATTTCATTCGATAATTTGTTAACTTTTCGGGGCAAAGGATGGTCACTCTATTGTAGATTAGTTATTATATTTTCAAATGCAAAATACCGTCGATAATATTCGATAATGTATTGCCAAAAAAAAAAATCTTTTGATTATACGTCGTATTTTTTATTACGTGCAAAGGATGATCACTCTATTGTAGATTAGTTATCATATTTTCAAATGCAAAATACCGTCGATAATATTCGATAATGTATTGCCGAAAAAAAATGCTTTTGATTATACATCGTATTTTTTATTACGTGCAAATATGCAACTAATAAAAAATACGAAGTTCTATAAGCAGTTATCAAAGGATCCGGTTAGAAGCTGAATTTTGGCATCGGGCCAAAAATAGAATTTCCAAACCCGTTGATTCATCGCCACAAGGGTATTATGAGACATTTAATGTAATTGGACAAAACCGCGCTCGGCGCCGTTAATGAATTGAACGAATCGCTCTTTCGATTTCTACAATATGTACCTTGAACTGGTAGTATATCGTTGATATATGTATATGTACAGTAAAATACACAGTTTATTGAACTATGCCGGCAGCATATGTCGCTGTTGAGTATAGAAGCGATTAATCGTCGCGAATCGACTCAACGATCAAAACGGACAAAGCTTTTTCAGCATCAATCGAGTATCACTCATCGCATAGTACGATTGCGTCGTCGAACTAATTGATTGGATATCGAGAGAAATTATAATGAAGGTGAATACACAGTACTTCCGCTTATCCGAAAGACAAAGCCACGCGTGATGTTATTTATGATACACTTTATTGAATATGGAGCAAAAAAGAAACCGTAAAAGAAGTTGAACAGGAATTGGTACAAATCATAATTCGGGTTCAGGCAAATCATTGATCACTTCAATAAATCTTTTCCTCGCCAATCTTAATTTCGTCTAATATAATATCTAATCTATTCTAATAAAATCGTTAAAAAAAAAGTTAATCGATACCACCAATATCGCGAACAGTTCAATTTCAATATCGAAATCCAAGCTTCACTTTGCTTTTCATTTTAGGATACCGACGTGAGAAAAAAAATGTATATGGCATATAACACGAGGGGTATGATACGCCTCAGCGATACGCACGTGTTAATGTCACTCAGAAAAAAAAACATTCCAACACATTTTACATTTCTATAAATCGTATTCGGAATCGTTTTATTTTATGCGAATCGTGTGTGGCCTCCCAACCGCCGCCCCCCCACGCGATAATCGACATATTTCTCGTTCGGGATGTTCGCTCGTCCATGTTCTTCCCTCGTAATATCAACATATAACAGCCCGCCATATATATCGTAGTATTAGATATAGCGAGACATCGGCGAGAGTACAGCGCGGGGCTCGGCGCGGGGGCTTCGGTCTCCATAAAATTGTCCACACGCAGTAGAAAGGACAGAAGCGAGAATACGAGTTTACATGGATTCGTTCGAGACGAGAATTTCCCTTCGCCATTCTACCCAATACTCACACACCTATCCAGCAACAGCAGCGACAGCGAAGCATCGTCTCCGATCCTACCGATATCCCGTACGCTCGTTTACTCCGCTAGTTTTACGATCTTACACGTACGTCTTTACACACAGCCGGGTGAGAGCGGCTATATCCCGAGCAACTATATAGGCTCGCGTAGGCAGCCGTTGCAAAGTTTAATAATCGAACGGCAGTAAAAACAAGAACAAGAACAACAAACTGCTGTAACGATGCAAGATGGGGAATGAAGGGGATGAATAGAATCAGACTCTTCGCGCGCACTTCGAGCTGATACTGCGTTAAGGGTGTTCGAACGACCAGGTCACGTGGGAGGGAAATGACCGAGAGTCAACACAACAGGTCACGTATAAGATAGAACTTAGTCTTACTTTAGATATTCTTGGCAAAACAAACAGCAAACATGATCGCGGTTGGAATTATTTCGAAAATTCAATCATACAAATATATTTTTTTTTATTTACAACATTTCTAAAAATCGAAGAATTTTATGAAAAAATATTTAAAAATTGTAAACATCGGTATCTAATCTCTCAGGCTATCGGATTCTTAAATTTGAATAAAAATTTTTAAATTCTATAGCGAGTGTAGACATTTTGTGCTCAGTCAGCATTGAATAGCGTGATAAGACGATTAAAAGTCATTGAACATGCGACGATTAAGAAGGCGAGCAAAGCGAGTAATGCATGTCGTACTCCGGATGAAAAGGAAACGCATTAAAGTTTTACGAGTCGAGGAGCAACGCCTTGTTGCATCTGTTCCCTATCTGTTCTTCCTTGATGCGCGCGTTCTGTGCGGCCCTCGCCTCGAGCCACTTTAAACGAATCTTTTTTTTTTTTTCTTCCCCCTTTTCGTATTCAAGTCGCGTGCACGCTTTTAGCTTATTGCGTAAATTACCCCACCCCCAGGCCAGTGGGTATACACTCGTAAACGCATACACACGTGGGTGCAACCGGGAGCACTCGCGGACCGTGCCGCGCGGTCATATGATTCTTCGGACTCCTATCTAATGGTGTTTTTACGACTTGCCAACAGGAGTAGTCGCGATTTCATCAGTGAAACTATTTCCGCGTAATAAAAAAAAAATCTGTCTTCAAATACATTTTTTATCGATGAAATTGATGTTCTTATTGACAGTTAAAGTAATTCAAACAACTCGTGTAACGATCGAAAAATTTCAATGATCAGAAGACGATAAAAAATATATTGTTGTTTCGTTCGAAAATTTCTCATATTACGGTTGTCTGAAAAAAATGTCATCAGGAAGATCCATGGATATATCTACTGAATCAAAATGTGTAGTGCCTAAAAAAAGTTTAACCTCATTTTCGTCCTTTGCGTTGACCTGGAAACAATGCATAAAGGTAATTGAACTTATAAATTTACATCTATAATTTTTCAAACGAAAATTGCCTAACCCCGTTGTAATGAAACATTAGTAGGATAAGTGAGGGTATATTGCCGGATTCGTGACTTGGCAAAGTTGTTTTTGCGCCCATTCGCTCGGTCATCCATTTAGTTTAACGGTTCGATCTGCACGGGTGATGTTGCGAACGGGCGCGTTAGAGAAGCAATGGGTAAAAGAGTTGGGCTCGGTACTCGTCACTCTCGCCAGTAAATCACTCCTGTACGTGTAGCGGGGAGTATATATATATATATATTCTGTAGTATATAGTAAGCGACTGTATAGTTCTCTCAGTTCTCGCTTACCAGGCATACTGAGGCAAAGCTCTCACCTCCTCGTCGCTCATTCTTCGTTCTGCAACTTCCTCGCTCTCTTCCAATTCTCTTTTCACTCAACTCCGCTCGCTCGGGCGATACCTGCAACGAGATACTCGCGTTTGCTCCGACGGGATCCGTGCTCTCTCGAGCACACGACAGCGCAATCCCTTCTCGTACATTTTCACATGTACGGGGTGATTCGGAGTCGAAACGATTCCGTACATCAAAGTTCATACCATTCTCATTTATCTTTCCCTTTAACTCGACGATGTGCTATGATGTGACATTATTCAGAAGTAATGAGTTCGTTCTTTGATATTCAAACATTCTTTGAGAAATTCACTAAAAAAGCTAAGAAATAATCATTTTACATCGAAGAATTCAATAGCAAAAACTGATTTAGAGTAATAAAAAATCGATTGTGTCTGAAAAATTGCGTTCACACTTTCAGTTCCAAAAATTCATCGCGGATCTCTCTTCTTCAATTTTTTAACCCCTCAAACTACAAACCCCGCGTTTCGAGTCACTCGGTAGATAAAGTCGACTCACAATACCCCTCCCTGCCGCCCGCATGGATGCGAGAACTCGAGAAACTCGTATATGATACTAATGCCGAAGGTGAAAAGCAAGCGACGTCGAAAACGACAGAAAGCAGAAAGTATATTGCTCGTGCATTTTCCTTTGAGGATTATTCCGCAGGTATCGCGTTCTACGGATAACATCCTTTTTTTTCACTTCGGTATAAATCCCCTTGTCTCGCGAAGCTTCGCTTGCCGTTCTCTCTTCGTAATACATCCGACCTGCGTAGGCCGCCTACGATCTCCTATCGAATTACCTGTAGCATCGATGCTCTATCCTCTCGCGGCTGCTTCGCATAGATCACTTTGTTCGGGTATATCGCAGGCACACGCAACTCTATGCCTTCACAGTATATTATTACCGACTATCCAACCCGTTTCCATAAGCTAAGACGTGCGTACATATAGTTACGTAATACCATGTCCCGTCAACGTATCCTGTAATCCGTAAATATGTAACTATATACTATCCAACTATTCAATACGTCAAAGTTCAATCCGTTATAGATTATACGGTATACTATAGTGAACTCGTGGAATACGTCCCTTCATTCCGCGGAGATTGGAAACGATGACGCATGTGCTGCGAATCACATTTGGTATGACACGGAATCACCGAGAAGAGAGATAATGGATACATCGTATACAATGTATAATGCCATACGAAACGACACATGCCCAGCCATAAGTTGCATAAAATATGAGTATCCGTTAATATTTAAACAACGAACGTAACGCATACAGGAGTTTTCCGCTTCGCATCCGTGCGCCAGGTACGTCGAATGAAGCGACCGCGTTGTAAACGTCAACCAGAATTTCCGAGGCAGACATGGCAGCGTTGAGGGGAAAATTTTATGCCGGAAAATGGTTCGGCTCTCTCGTGTTGATTCTACGCTCGCGAGAGACCAATGCAGATATTTAATAATCGTATGCGAATAGGGTAAATTCTGTCGTTACTCCCATGCGCTCGAAATCGCGAACGGTGCGCCCGAGAACGACGAAACATACCGCTTGTATTCGTGTGTTCGTATATGCGTGTGGCGAAGGACATGTTGGACGAAGCTAGGAGAGAAGAGGATAGTAAAGATACGCTAGAGCGGCGCGAGAGAGTAAAACTAGAGGAGACCGCGAACGACGAGGACTGGACGATTGTTATTAATTCGGTCTCGAGGGCCCCACTAATATTCATTTGGTCCAGTGAACAGGGACGTACCAAACTCCGGGCAGGCGGGTTAGAGTATACTGTACGGGAATTCAGAGCGCGGAAAATAGGTAAAAGCGAGGATGAGAACGAGAGGAAAGGATAAAAAGAGGGACGAAAGTGTGAGGGAGAGAGGGATGTTCTGCACCTCGAACAAATAACTCAATATCGACACTCGGACTCGACCGGGTCCAGTGGGAGAGGAATCCGAACCGTTTGTCAATCCCCATTTCGCTTCTGTTGTATACCGCGTCCACTATTTTGCTTTCCTTTTTTTTTTTTTTTTCGTGTCTTCGTTCCTTGCGGTCAATTTGATACCAGCAAAATGTGTCGAGGGAAAACGACTATAATTGGGCGTACAATTAAACATAGAACATGATCAATCAACATGTTAAGACGGTTGTACGGAAACATAGATTTTTTTATTATTGTAAGCTTTGGCATGTAAACAAATTGAAACAATTGAGAATCCAAAAAGATTATTCGATGGTTTCGTTTTTCAATTAAAGAACTTAATTCTCATTTTCATGAAGCCATTAATCGATGAAGATGCTTTAAAAATATCGCGATTCGATCTTTTTACCACTTGCCGAAAAATTAAAGTCTTATTTGGCTTGTGGCAAATAAGACTTTAATTTTTCCACAAATCCCGATTTGGGGCAAATTCAGTTTATTTTTCAATACGCAGCGAAATTCAATTTTTTTTTTTTTTTTTTCATTACGGGATTTAAGTTTCCGAAAGAATCGGACTTTGGTTAATCGCTATGGTTGCTTTAGACGCGTAACATCTATATACAGCACAACAGAAGGGTGCGAGTTTCGAAGCGAAAGGTTCTGCATCACTTGGGAGAGGGGAAAAGATCGAGAGCCCCGAGCGTCACTAATTCCATCCGACTTTCCGTATCGAACGAGACTAATCGTTTTCAGCGTCGGATCGTTTCGGAATCAAGCTATCAGCCGCGTGGTCTCTACCGCCAGTATGCTATTCGTCCGCGTCGTTTTCGCTACCTAATAATCCTTGACGTCGAAGTCCCGAGAACGTAACTCGTCGAGCCCTTCCACTCTTACCCTGTATTATGTACTATATATGTATATGTATAGGAAACCTCGAGGTAATCCGATCCTGACGAGCCTCGCGAGTTCGTTTATAGTTCTCGCGGATAAGATAGCGAAGAGAAAAACTGTGGAAGAAACTGCGCGTGTTAAAAGAACGGAAGATTCCGTATTGGCAATACATATACCACAGTAAGTGGGGAATGCGATTGAGAAAGGGGATGAAGAAAGAGACGTATACGAATCTTTTGCCCTTTCGTAGGTATTTATCCCTGCGAAAATTCTCTTTCGTTTCTGAAGGGATGAAGGCATAGTCGGTATAGTTAGTCTCTGGATTATTTTACGTGACTGCGGCGCGTTAGCAATAACATTCATCGGAATCCAATTAGTCTTGATATTCCTTCGATCAATTGGTTTACTGCACGGCACATCGATCCGTGTGTATAGTAAAACATCTCACATTTGATTCGATATCAACCATTAGTTACATGTTATAAACATCATCATTTGATTGCTGTGGTGTAGAGTTACTCAGACAACATCAGTTTCAAGTCAAAGTTTTATAGCTGCACCTTCTAAAAATTGATCCAAGTTGGCATTCGACTCATTGAAATAAATACGAACGGTTAAATATCCTCTAAATGTTGCATTCTCTTCAGTATTTACACTATGGGAAATGTTTATACTGATACTGATTCGTTGTCACGCGCAATTGGTACAGACTTCATTGTACGTGCATGGAAAAGAAAAAAGGTCTCATATAAGCTTTCTTTCGGAACTGAACGACGAACGGAAGGAAGAAACGGAGGAAGGAAGGAAGGAAGGAAGGAATGAGAAAAGAAACGAAGCGTTAGTTTCAGGGTTATATATCCCACGAGCTTGTATATCGTATCACGGCGCGCGTAAACCTCGGGGAAATTAATCCCCGTAGGATAAAGCGAACTATAGGATGTGATGGTATGACGAGGAAAGCGTGAGCGATTTAGATTGTGGAAGGGAAGTTCGGGGGAGGTATGGGACTCACTTCGATCCCATGTTGATGTCGTCAGGGTGTTGCCGCGTTGCTTTTCCAGTCGCCGGGGGAGAGGGAATGAACGCCAAGGTATATACATACACGCAGAGGGGAAAAAGATGGAGAGCCCTTTTTATACGCGCCAAGCACCCCCGATGCCTCGTTTGGCAGGCAACGATTGACCTAAAAAGTAAGACTTCCCTCCTCACTCTTTTACCTTATATATATAGATGTATACATATACATATTACTCTATCTCACTCTTTTACTCGTTCCTACCGCTCTTCGCTCACCACTCGTTTCTCTCTACCTCGCGTTTACCCCTTTTTCCATTTACTCCCGCGAAACTCTCGCAGTACCCGAGCCGGACGGCCGTTACTCTCGTAGTTGTAACGCTGAGTGCCGAGAGGAAGGCGCAGGAGGGCGGAGGGAAAGAGAACGGTGAACATGGACTGCTGCCGCTGCTGTTGCTCGGTTCGTAGCTATCCAGCACCGGCACGGATTTACCGGCCAAGCTTTCCCGAGCTTTCCAGTCGTTTACTTTGCCTTCCCGGGTTAAGCGATTAGCCCGAATTTCTTTCCGCGAGATATATCCCGATACACTTTATCGCATACTCTTCTGAAACCGAACTCCACTACGATTCTTTCTTTTTTCATTGGCTTCGCGTGAATTTCAGAAGCGTTTTTTTTTAGCTGGATATGTGAACTATTTTTGTTTATCGATCTCAGTTGACTTTGAAGAGATTTTTAGGAATGTAGTTTTCGAAAATTCGAAAACAAGAATAGACAAAAAGGTTCGCTGGGATTTACGAATCACCTGATGAGCTGCTGCTGTAAGTTCAGAGAATACTTCAGATATTAGAGATACGCTTCAAAGATGTGATAGCGAGAAAAGTATGCAAGACTCAAATTTGTCGACGTTAACCTGACTCGACTCAGTTAGCAAGTAAAATTGGTACTCAGAAAATCCCTTCTTTGACTGTTAATGAATAGAGTGTATCATAGTGAGATACCGTCATTTCAGTATTCTCTTCGTTCGTTAACGTAGATTCTCTCGGAATTTGAACCTTCTGTAAATTTGAATCCATTGTAAAAACAGTTTTATAGTCGACAAGGTCTCGAAGCTTTTCTTGTAGCTGGAATCGATACTATTCCCAGCGAGTTGAGACTTTGATGATTCCCCGTCAAAGCCAGAGAAACGCTTGGCAGAGAACGGAAACGCTCTCTAGAAGCTCGCGAAGAAAAAAGAAGAGAGGCAGAACTCTCCTAGCCTCTCCCCTTATAGAAAGCATGGTTTTCTCAAGACACAGTGCGAAGTTCTCGTCCGCGGACTTTCCTTAAGACCTAAGCCTTTACTTGGCTGGTAAAGAAAGTTCCATAATCCTTCGGTAGGGTGCTGCTAGACCAGCAGCACCAGCACCAGACGAGTGTGCTGTTGATGGGAATGAGGGTCATGGCGTGCTCGCGAGAAGCTAACGGTGCTTGGGCTCTGAGTTAAGGGTAAGAAAACTCACCACCCTCTTACGTTCCGCGACGGCACGAACGACCTCTCTCCTTCTTTCTCTCCGCGTGGCCCAAGAGTGAAGAAACGACGACTTAGGAAGGATTCACTTTCCTCTCGGATTTTACCTTCATCGAGCAGACACCTTCGCTGGCCTCGCCAACACCACTTGCAAGCGATTTCACGATCTACTATGAAGACAGTTACCCTTTTTTTATCCCTATGAATCTTATGCGTTTAGTCTTATCGTCTTGTTTTTATCTTTTTTTTTGCTTTATTGTTCGGATAAGAAAATTCTTGTGGTCGTTTATCAGTCTTGAGAACAGTTTAGTCACGACACCAATGTCCGAAACGACCAATGGTTACTATTAATACAACAACATTGAAGACACAGCCGGATTGCAAAGCTCTTGTGGCCTGTCGTTGAAGAACAAAGAGTCTTCGCAACAATTGCGTAACGCGGCCAAACCAGCGGGTTAACTGTCAGCGCCTATATGCATTTTCCTTCGCTCGTAACTCACCGACAAAGTTATTCCCGGTCCATAAATTATGTGTCAGCAAGAGGTACAGCGATTTCTTCGCGCACCGGTAATTCTCTCTCGCGCTCTCTCTCTTTCTTGCTCTCCCCTCGACGGTTTAATTTTATCATTGGCAGAGTCTTGTCGAGGTTTTCGCCACTGGCCAAAACAGAGCGGGCAAACTACTTTGAACTCCAAGTTCCCAATTCGGGTCTTAGAAGCTCAACAAATGTCCTTTTTCGTTCAACTGTTATCAGCATCTCAATTATATTGAAAACTAACAGACTTAACATATTCGCGTTGTCCAAAATCAATTAACCTTCAAATATTTGTCTTCTTTTAGTTATTTTTGATAAATGCGCATAGCAAGAAAGGCCCGTCGCGGATTTTGTTTTTCCCTCGTCATACATCGGGCAACAAATTTTTCATCATAAATGTTCCAAAATTCGACCAATAAATTTCAATCTATAATCGCACGGTGCCGTTTTGCCCACCAAGATCATTTGAATTATCCCGGGCATTATTAATTGCAATGTAATTATTCCGTATGCCGGGACAGATCGGTGTGCATAGTCCGTCATGCTTCCTAATACTGATACCATAGAGAGGTCTGTCTTGGATTCCGGGAAACGTGATCAACGTTATCCACCGCGTTTCCACGTATAGCATTATCACAAGAGGAGAAGAGTGAGTGGGAGAGAGAGAGAGAGAGTGAGAGAGAGAGAGAGAGAGAGAGAGAGAGAGTTGTGGATGATCCGAGTAAACACCTTGACCGATTCTCGTTCCAATAGGCGTGGATAATTAATTGTTTGCTCGTCCGATTCGAGTTTCCAATTACTTGACACACCGGTTTCCTGGCACATCTATAGTCTAGTTTACTAGTTTATATATATATATACATATACAAGGAAAACCTATATATATATCTACTATATATCTATACATCTATATATATATATAACAGCAGGATAGGAGGAGGACGGATTGCTGCTCAGACATACAGGTGTACTGAATCCTCGTTTATATATCTAGTTTAGTATTGTATATATATACTCCACTTCGAAATATCGAAGCACAGACTGACACAGATATTCTGAAACACGTTGCAACCTCGTCTCGTAAGCATCGAACACATCTACACACTATCCTCATATCCTCTATCGAGATTCTCACAGATTCACAGATCAGATATATAGAGCATATATGTGTGTATGGGTTACTTCGGGTAACGTGCCGCCGTTCCTAGTCACGGAGAACAATTCCATCCAGAGTTTACGGCCGACAAGGCTGCCTGTGTGCTTATCCCCTATCGAGGCGTACATCGCCGTTATCCGGAATTATCGTCACCGAACCCTTGCCTCACCGATCGCACGCGGGTTCGTACATAGCTCTCGTTGTGCGTTATATACACGTTCGCAAACGACGAGAATCCCGTCGACGTCGTTTCCGTGATCGTACGATTTATCATCAACGATGCACTCTCGCGTTACTCCCGCGATCCCACAACCCTCAACCCTCTCGAACCCTTTCGTCGCGTCCCTCTCACGCGGCAATGGCCCCTCGATACTTCGTAGAGACGGAATATTAAACGAAGCCTGGGTACACATGACACGGATGACGAATTCTACTGGTGTTGAGGGACTTCCAGGTTTATTGGACAGTTGTCGCAGATACCAGCGCGACAGGCTCCAGGAAACTCGCGTTGACGAGAGCTCCTTCTATTAATACGAATGGCCAATGATAGTTCGTCGTGGCGTTAAAATCTGCTGTAGTGAGCGTATTTATTCGTTGCGAATGATTGATTCGCGATGTTTATACGCAGCGTATAACAAACTACGAAAGAAATATAGAAAAAGAAACAATAAAAATAGTTTGGATAGTTCGAAGACGATTTGCTACAAGGATTGATAGTCGGGAAAGATCAGAAAGAATAAGTGAGACATGAGAGTGGGTGGGGGAGAATTTCGATACATGAGAAAAGTTTTAACCATTCTCTGCGGAGTATGAAAAACCTCGCTCACACGCGTCAACGGACATATCGACGGAATAAAAGTTTTCTACGGATATTTCTCGCTCGTTCGGTGTCCTCGTTCACGTCGTCGCTCCGTCATTCCGCTTCGACAAGCGACACAACCGATCAACCCTTCTCTTCACATCGCCAACGAGCGTATATATATAGTATTGCTTCGTTTCTGTTCTGCCAGCAGCAGCGACACGGAAACATTTCTCGTTGAGTATATATATCGAGAGAGTGAGGATACAGAAGGATCGTAGATACAGTCGTTTTCTCAAACTCCGCAAGAGCTCGTATCCTATCTCAATTTTGTCGGTTTTTTTCGTCTGACTTTTTTTTTCCGTCGTATTTATCTTTCTCGCACGCGCGAGAAAAGAGAAGCAAACGTTGGGACACACCTTTTTCGTTCTCTCGTTCGTAATCAGCACACGTCCGGGACTTGTAAGCGTCGCGGACCCGAACAAACCATCCAATTTTCGAGGTGTACCAGCAGAAACAGAAACTCGATCGCTCGCACGGGTCAGTGTTCCTTTTCGACTAGACACACTCGAGACTCGGTATGCCCCTCCGGTATCGAGTTGTTTCGTCGATCAGATCCTTTTCTTGAATCCGAAAAAATGCTGAATTTGAGTTCTTTTTTTCATTCTTTCGATCTACTCGATTGGGGATTGCGAGAACTGGATTCGTTTCTTGTAATGCAATAGTACACAGGATACAGAGTTCAGGGTGTGTTGCTTTTTTTTTTAATGGTGGATAGTGAATAAAAGAAGTCAAGTTTGCTTGAGGTATTTTTTGGTTTTACTCACTAATTTTTATCACGATAACTCCATGATTGATTGAATCGTTCTTTGGCACATATCGAACATTTTTATTGGCCCATAAAAAAAAAAATTCCAAGCCCTCCAGTAATTCCAATTTTATTCCATGTCTTTCCAAAAGAATTCATCTACGAGTAGTTAAAATTCAACTTTCGACTTAATTGGCCTACTAAAAAATTTGATCCTAAAAAAAAGTTAATAAAAAAAAAGCGAATAAAAAGTTTAAAAAATCGTTCTACCGTTCACAGTTGTTTTTCGAAATGGTTGCATGACTTCGGGTATAACGAGAGTACGGTAAGCTAGAACTAGAGGAAACGGGAGGGAAATTCCCGCGAACTAGAGCCCGGAAAATCGCAAAACCACGTTGGTACGGCATCGGCCGCGAGTGTGCACTGTACGACTCTACAGCGGCAGGAAAATCAGATATCTCCCCAGAAGTCGCGGGAATATCGAGAAGGGTGGGTAGGAGGCTCGGGCGGCGTTTAATCGAATCGTAAATCCATTCCTCTTATCCGTTCACGCGGAACAGTTCGAAAATTGCATGCAAATGCAGATATATCCGTACGGGGGGGAGAGAAAGAGGTTGCACCGTTCACGCAACCACCGGAATCCCCTGCGCTTCGTCGCCTTCTCTCGCTCTTGTATACTATATTCCTTTATTCACGTTTGCGTCGCTGTTCCTGTCGCACACAGCCTCAGTACAGCGGCAAACCTACCCCCATCCTAGCAGCCATGATTCCTTATCGATTCTATACCATGCATTCCCCCAGTAGCATTTACCTTTTCATGCATCTGTCTTTCAGCTTCTTTTTCATTTTTTTTATTATTCCGACGTGTCTATATCTATCTGCACGTAATAAAAAGCACCTTGATCGATATTCGTAAAGTTTTGTTTTCGTTACCAATTCCAGTCTACGGAAAACCGCAATTTTTCAGTAGGTTGCTTACTCTTGAGAGACACTTCGTGAGAGTTCAACAAAAATTGGGGTCGCAATCGATCGAAAAAAAAATTGGTTTTATTTGATTCGCGACTAGTCTACACAATCAATTTAGAATTGAATTACTGTGGAAAAAAAATTAACGGAATGATTCATTAGAGAAACTACAGAATTCCTCCGATTTTTTTTTACGAAAGTGGCAAAAAAAAATTTCATAAAATGTTGATTTTTCGACATTGTGAACTATTTACAAATGTTTTCCACTTAGCGTGGAAACGTTGTTTTTTTCTTAACATCCGTCGTATTCTTTATTTATATTTTCTCTCCGCTCCTCAATCACCAAAGTGTCTCTGTATACATCGCTGGCTCGCGACCGAAGTACACTTTAACGACGGGTACGTCGCGAAAAACTTTCTCCAAAGAGAAAAATGTACGGAGATGATAAGAAACAAAAAAAAACAACACAAAGCAAGAGTAGGGAAGAAAGAAAAACAGAATGAGGAAGTGGAAAAGGTATAGGCGGAAGAAAAAACTCGAAAGCAGGGAGAAAGAGCCTCTGGGCGAGTAGCCGAGAAATAAAGGTTGGAGAGCCGTTTATCGTCCTCGCAATCTCCGGAGAGAGCGTAGCGCCTCTCTCACTGCTGGCGCTAGTCGACGATCCCTCCTGATGGTGTGCGTTCACTCGACGGGCGCTAGCGCGGACGCGGATTCGAGATTTCAACGGGAATTTATCGAGGGAGAGGGAGGGAGCGGGAGGGTTGCCTTCTCTCTCGGCGTATCGGCTGAAGTAGGTACTACCTGCTTCACGGCCTGGAGGTCGAGAAGAAGAAGAAGAAGAAGAAGAAAAGAAGAAGAAGAAGCAGAGTTAGGAGAGGATGAAATGGTTTAAGGGGTTGGACTAGGTGAGGAGAGAAAGCACGAGGGAGAAAGACAAGATTTTCACCGTCGAGTCAGAAGAGGTACGAACTACTATGCTTGGCCTCGCCTCGGACGAGAGGGCAGAGAACGTTAAAACTCTCTCGCGAGCCCCTCCAAAGTTTTTCCAACTTTCTCGCCTATACTCCTCGGAGCCTTGCTACTGCTTGCCTGCGATCGAGATAACTGTTGTAGCACGGCTTCACTCTCCGTTGTATATCGGATTTGGAGTGTACCCCAGTAAAGCTTTCGAAAACAGAAGCCATCGGTTTGCTATGATGTTGCCGCTACCACTGATTTTCTATACTCCGCGGTGCTTTACCAGAGAAAAGATTGAAACACGAAGCACAACCGTACCTTGCAGGAATCTCGTTCACTCGTGTTGCGCTCTCTACTAGCTGTCTATCAGCTGTATCTTTTGTCTTCGCTGCTACTGTTTTCGATAGCTTCATTATGCTGAGGATACTTAAGGGATGTTAAGTAACAGCTTGGAACTGTAGACACAAATATGATCGTTCAGATTTTTCCGTGTTGAGTTGTATATGGAGATGGATGAAGAGGCTTCCGCAATAAACATGGTTGCCGTTAATGGCAATGTTGACGGGATTTTACTTTTTTTATAGTAATCATTTTCATAGAATTTATATTTCCAATTAATTTTTTTTTCTAACAGTCAATATATTAAAAAAATTATAGTTTTATAAAAAAAAAACAACTCGAAAAACAA
Source organism: Buathra laborator (assembly GCA_934046635.1). Classification (NCBI taxonomy): domain Eukaryota; kingdom Metazoa; phylum Arthropoda; class Insecta; order Hymenoptera; family Ichneumonidae; genus Buathra; species Buathra laborator. The sequence goes on from OW203892.1 coordinate 20,905,540, forward strand.
GGAACTACCGTTGAAGGGTGAAATCGGTTATTGATGAATTTAGCCGTACCGTTGTTGAAGATGTATGGTTTTTTTTTCTATTATTTCGGACTTCACTTAATACGATGGCGAGTGCCCGAAGACCGATTAAGTTCTTTCAACGAAAAAATATACCTCATATTTTGAATTGCTTAACTGGAATCTCGTGTTCGCACGATTTCCCTCGCTCGCCGGAGCACACGCCATCGTGAAAAATACTCTTCTGTTATTCGGGCTGTAAAGCTTTTCGTAGTGCGCAGCTAGAGATTCACAGTCGAGGGGTTGAACGCAGAGAGAAAACGGAGAGGAGGAGCAGCGAGGTGAAATATACGACATCGCGAGACTATACCAGGTGGGGTTGGGACGGAGGGCAAAATTTGTTTCAGTTATTCGCTCGTGCACACTCCGGCACTACTGAAGACATCCCTATGAACGCGTTAATGGAGGAGCCGGCCGAGGCGATTTGTATTTCTCCCAACGCCCGTTTTCCTTCCTCTATCTCACGCTCTGGATTTCTATTATGTTAATGCCGGGACATAAACTAGCCTGGTGGCATCCTCGCACCGGGAGCGCAGCACACACACCCCTTCTCTCTTACCTTTTCCAACAACTGTATTTTCGCTTCCAAATTCCTGCACGTTTCTTGATCAAAACAAAAACGCAACGTGATTAAAAAAAAAAAATCAAAAAATGAAAGCATAACGCAACTGCGAGTAAAAATTCATCAACCGCGCATTTTATTACGGTTTGAAGAAAAATAACGAAAAAAAAATGAACTACCTGAAGAATTATGAAAATAATCTAGCGGTACATGTACACTAAACTCACAGATAAAATAATACTTTACTTACGACTAGATTACAAGTTCAAAGAAAAAAATAAATAACAAGCTGAAAAAAAATGAAATGCTCAAAAAAAAATTTAACAAAATCTTAGTCAAAAAATAAAACAAAAACGTGGTATACACTTTAACGCTAGAGATAAGATAATACTTTCCTCGCGTAGAGAGATCGTGCCCACGAGCCCTTTAATTTCTCGAGAGAGTACGAGAGACACAGCGATATAGAACACGAAAGAGCTTTATCTCATGCAAAATTTCACCTCCTCAATTTAACGCATCGGAGTTTTCTCCTCCCTTCATTCTTCCCTCTTCCTCCCCCCACCCCGCCGCTCTTACTTCTTCTTCACCTCTTTGCCCCCTTTATTTTCCGTCGTCTTTACGCGCCACAGAGTTTTCGGGGATGGCGCGAGCGATATCATCTACTCCAACGTTCCGAGTTTAAACTTTTTACGCGCTCGCACACGTCGCGGGATTAAACTTTGGCCCTCTAGCCTCTGCTCCGTTTCTCTCTGCATCCCTCCGGCAACGAGAGAACGTACCCCTGTGGGAGTTTTACGGGATCTCGGACGCACTTTGTCTCACCTTGGCTTAAACACACGTTCCGTCGGTGGCACAAGGGTTGGGATTGGTGTGTATGGGAGCGAATTCTGCTCCGATGGTGTTGGCGCTCACGAGCAGAGGACGGATCCTCACACTGCTTTTGTACACCTGCTTACTAAATCTCGGCGCTTAGGTACACTAACGAGGATGAGAGGTGGATCACTTCGGCATACACTGCTGAGCGTTAAGTCTCTCTTTTTTTCTTGTTCTTCTTATCCTTCTCCTTGTTCGCCGCGCTTCTTCGCTCGTGCCGCCTTTTTTTATGTCTCTTCTATCTCAAACATCCTTTAACCAAGCCGCCTGGAGAGCCACTCTGAACTTCAAAGTATCATGAATACGCCCGTTCTCGTCTGGATCCTTGGAAAGTTTAGTGCAATAAACAAGAGCGGAGAAGACAGTATCGATTAGCTTACGCATAAAATGTTTATATTAGGATGACTAATTATGGTATTTTTATCGAAAAGGATCGAAAGTTGTTAAAATTATTTTTTTTGTTATTTATGAACTTATGTCATGGTTTACGGTTAATTGGCCGGAGAATACATTGATTAGTTTTTGGTACCTTTGACTGGGAAAAATTAAACCAAAAAGCTATTTACGAAAAAACAATTTTTTTTAATCAACACAATATGAATTTATATATGAATAGTCGGATAAAGCATTCATAAGTTGTGACTGGAGACAGCAGTAAAGAGCGATTTTTTTTTTATTTTCATTTCTGCAAATAAGCGTTTGTGGACTTTAGCTAAGAGGAACGAGAGTAGAAGAGCATCTGGAAAAGAGATGAGAGAGTGTAAATTCACCGTCTCAACAACGCTATGGTAGATGCACGTCCAAGACTCGAGGGAAATGGCTGGCGTTCTATATCCATGATGCTGAAAAAGGGAGAGAAAAATGAAAGAGAAAAAAACGAGGAAGAAGAAGGAAAAAAAAAGTGAACAGCATCTTTGCCGCGTCCCAACCTAATTCCCGAGATAAATGCCGAGAGAGGAACAGACTGTGCTGAGATTTCTGAGATACGCGCGCTTTACGCAGAGATATATAGAGGGGGTTGGTACGAAGCAAGGGGGTGTTTAAGTTGAGTCGACGAGCCCTCCGCTCTCCCTCTATGCACTCTTTTCCTCTCTGATGGTCCCACGGATTTCTATCCCGAGTAGGATACGCCATCCGACCCTTTATACTACAACTACACTGATGCTGCATGGCTTTGATTCTTTGTATGTGAAGATATGCGTGCAGTAGACTTCTTGCTTTCTCGTATATATGCGCCAAGATGCTGTTCCAGATTCTTGACTATTAGTGGCTTGAAACTTAGAAAAAAAAACATTTTTATTAATAAATATGCAAAAAAAGCATTCGTTAACACATGCACGATGTTTTTTTAAATCTAATGTGCTCCATCACCCCCTTCATGATCGACTAAAACATTATCATATTTTTCTGACATTCACAGATCCCAAAAAACGGGTCTATTAGTTTATTTTTTGTTTTCTCCTTATCTTTCGTCAAATATTTATAATAATAAAAATAATAATAAAAATATCATATGAATATGTATTTAAAAATTATAATTATTTTCGAAACTTTAATATAGCGTAAAGAATTTATTTTTCACTATATTACGGTTTACTCCTCCTGTATTTCCTGCCCAATGCAGTCGAATGTGGTATACGAGCTATAGAAGATGTATAGCTATTACACTATAACTGCAGAGTGAGTGTGCGTGACGTGTGTACATAGAAGACGTACGTTCCCATCGTATCCAGCGCGGCAAAAGCGCCGTAGGGGATAGTAGAAAGACAGAGAGGGAGAGCGGCGCTCGCTCGTTCTCATCGTCGTCGTCGTCGTCGTTGTCGTCGTTCTCCGGTATATATTTAAGGGTAGATGGTAGTATATTCGGCTGCCAGGTACCGCCCATCTCGTTTATGCTGGCCTGCCTGACTCAGCAAGGCCGTGGCAAGGAGTTTCTGTTCCTTGCGTTCGCTTCGTTCGAAGACGATTTCGCGAGAGTGGATCTTGTTTGCCGGGGTGAACGAGCCTTTCCCCCCTCCGCGCACGACCGCGTTCGCCTCCGGATATACGAACGATAGATTTATAAAGTCTACGATCGTCGACTAGACCCGCGACTACGGAAAAATCATTTTTACCCCTCCGGTTTCTCGGTCTCTGTCCCTCTTTAAATTCCTACCCCGATTGAACCACCAACGATCCTCCTCTCGCCTATCAAATCGAAATTGAAGGGTAGTTCTCCACTGGATTACTTATCTCTCTGTACGACTCGAGAGATTTGCATAAGAAAAACGAGATTCCGGCATGAAACCGAAACCAAAGGATATTCTCGTAAATATAACAACTTACGAATGGGTCGCACGTGTGTTGATAAATTGTCGATAATGGTGAAATTCGATTATATTGTATATATAGTATAATTTACTTTAATGTAGTCTATAATGCATAGAAAAGTGAATAATGAGTTCTATTATCGCGAGACTCTTCGAGGAGGGGGAGGGGGGGGGGGGGCGGTATCGCCAAGGGCTTTGTCGAGATCCATCAGGACTCGATATTATGCATAGTTTATAAAATGAAATTTGCCGCTGATGCCGAGGCTGAGGGGGCGTCGGAGAGAGGACGAGTTTGTCTCGGGTATCGAGTTTAAGGAAACTCGCGCGTAGCGCCAGCGAGAAGGAGGCTGGAGTAAGGAGGAAGAAACCGAAGCGTAAGGAAAGCTTATAATGCGAAAGTACCGGAAGAGCGAGTGAGAAACAGGAACGAGTGGGTGAGAGTAGAGCAGCAGCGGTTTGGTCGGGGTGAGGCGGGGGGCAGGGGGAAGGGTGGAAGAGACTTGGTACGGGTATAGTACACGAACGAGCGAGCGAGCCAAGGTAAGCTCGGCTCGAAGAGTTGACATTAATTGGACCGTCTTGACAACTTTCATTTATCTACTAACAAGCTACGTCCGTCTTTATTCGTATTACCACTACCCTCTCTTACGAGGGAGTGAGGGGCTTTTGCCCCCCTCGCAATCCGGACCATTCTGCTTCGTGTGCATCGTTTCACTCCGTCTTCGTCGAGGTTCGCTTCTGCTACTCGAATTTTCCTTAGGGATGAAAAAAAAAAAAAAAACACGAGGGAGAGGGGGAAAAAAAGCTTTTTCAAGAAATGTAACGCTAATACGAAGAGTTGTGCCTCACTCAGCACTCGAGGAGAATCAGCAAAGTATGCGAATTTTTGATAGGCATACTTTCTTTTTTTCTTTCACTTTTAAATATTTTAACGAGCCGTCTGCCGTTGGTGTAAGGATACACTCACCTTTTAAGGTTCAATTTCTCTTTTTCTTCTGTTCGCCAATAGTTACGATCAACCGGTTGCTGGGTATGATCTGGTAAGTTTCAAAGGAGTTTTCACAGAATATTTAATTTGCAGAAATTATTTATTGATAATGTTGGAAGATAAATAGAAAAAAACGTAACTTCAATATTCAGGACAATTGAAAAAAATTGAAAAAATAATATTTTCCAAATTAATATAACGTTAAAAATATAATAGAAAGTTTTATTTTATAAGAATTTAACATTTATTTTAATTCGTGAAATATTCCATTAACACTTTGTCGTGATTTTGATATGCAAATCTGCGTCATTAATCTATTGAAAATTGCGATTTTGGCACTATTCTTGGCATTCAATCTGCGCATTTTACCGAAATATGTTCCAACTTCTTTCAATTCTAACTCTTTCTCATACTTTAATTCACGATATTACTCATGGATCACTATAATTTCTCGAGAAGTACAGCAATTCCGGAAACGAAGGTCATAGTTCGCGATCACTAGAGCTCCGGCTATAATAGTTTGAAACTATGCGAGAGTGAGAAGCGAGAGAGGTATGCCCGATGGGGAGGGGTGGGAGAGGGGAGGGAGGGAGAGAGACGTATACATCCGTCTATATGCGAAGCACGATGAGTGGGCAATTATGCCTTACATCGTTTAACTTGTTCGAGTACCAGTTGTACGGGAGTGCTGCTGATAGTAGCGGTAATAGTAGTTCAACTAGTACTAAGAGAGAGATAGATATATGTATATATATGTAGACAGGAAGGTAACACATATTATTCGATACCAGTGTGGGTGTACTATACACTCGGCACGTAGTACGAAACCGCATAGAACTTTGAGTTGAGAGAAGCAGCTCAACCTCTACACCCATCCGCGCGCTTCCAGCCCGGCTATTTTCTCTCGCGCCTCCTCGAGACAAGTTTCCCTCTGAGTTCGATATGATTCGCTCACCCCTCTCGTAAAGTTACAATAGCGTATAACGCCCGACGTGGTGCTCACGTACAAGAAAACGTAAAACGAAGATGAACAGAGAATTTCGCGAGACTTGCAAATACCATTCGAATAGATAAAATGACGTTGATATAGACCTTAAATTTAGATTTAAAAAAAGTCAAGTAAAACAACGATAGTTCGAAAAATGTTTGAAAATATCGAAATGATATATAAAATACATTTTTTTTCCCGAAAATTATAATTCATCTCACAGCATCGGGTTTAGTTTCGCACAACCAGCAAGAAACTTGCGAGTAAAAAAAAAAGTGTCGTGTCTAACTGCGTACCGCGGACTACACGAGAATATATCTTTGGTCAGTGAAGTTCTCGGGGGTCTTATTCGAGGATGTTGGAAGTGGTAAGGGGTTGAGAAAGGCCAGACTTCGTCGCCGAGGGTTTGGTCGCGGTCGCGGAGGACGACCGGACGTACCGGCGCGTACCGGACTGAGAAGGAGCGAAGAACGAAGAGAAAAAGTAAAGTCCAGAGACGAGACGAAAACTTGGTTTGGAAGCAGCCGGAGAGTTCCTCCAGTGTTTTGCACGCTCTGCCGGTCGCAGCGTCTCTCGTTGTAAGCTGAGCTTAGAGCACCGGCGGCCCAACCGTTCCTTTCTATCTATCTCATTCTCTCTATATCTCTATCGTTATCTTCTCTCTTCCGGAAAGCACAGCCAAGCGGCAGCAGCAGCAGTAGTAGCACACTCGGCCGACGATAGAAGCTGCGAAACTCCTCCTGGCCGTTTGCGTCTGACTCTGCAGCTGACTTTACTACTGCCACACCTCTCTCTGTTCCTCTGCCAGTGCCCCTTTCGCTCGTTCCTCTTGTTCGTCCATATCCCACTCGTTTCTAAGCGGTAGCAGTAACTGCGAAAAGCACACCCTATATCCAAAGCTTTCGCCACAGAGAGCATACACCCCACGTATGTGAGAGAAACTAGCGCCGGCTCGTACGTTCCTCTCGTCTGTCCATCGTTACCGCTGTGCTGCTGCTCAGCCCTGTCTGTTCGCCTGTCCGATGCCTGCCGCGCTTGGCAGGCCACTACTTATGCGCGTCTGACACCATTGCTTATCCGTTCTACTGGAATCGCGGAGGTCTGCTTAGTCGGATCTTCTGGATATTTGTAATTCGCATAGGACACGGCATAATATTGGTTAAATCGAGTTAATGAACATAGTTTGATATTAGGACGAATAATTAACCAGAATTGCATTGAAATCCGTGCTTACTTAAGACGAGTTAAAAACTATTAATTGAAGGAACTGCTGTAACTTTGAGCATTTTATAAATTTACTATTTTTTTTTATTTCTCTCATCATATTATCAATAAATTTGCGTTAATTATATAATTTTTTTAAACACTCGCTTCACGCACTCTTAATCTACGAACACAAAAAAACAATAATTTCTTTTTGACAAATACGTGAATTTTGAAATTGAGAGGAATCATAATTTTCCACCGATCATTGAAGTGATAAAAAAAAGTTATTGTTTCATAAAGAAAGAAAGAAATGATCGAGGCTGTCAGTGGGATACCAAAATTCTATTATCAAATGACCACCAAATGCGCATCCCTCAGGTACTCGACGAGATAGAAATATATATATATCATCAATGATGGTTAGCACGGTCGCTGCGTAGCTGTTCACATGAGAGCCGAATCGAATCGATCTGACTTTGACATGACGCGTTGTCGGACACGGGCATTCAGGGTCCATAGGAAAATCACAATTCATTAGAGTTCTTGAGCTCGTGGTAGTATGCATACGAGTAGTGGGGTTTGAGAGAGAAAGAGAGAGAGAGAGCGAGAGGTGCTGCAGGGCCGTCGTTTTATTATGCTGAACGTTGATTTAGGGCGCTGCGCGCGGATGGGGGATTCCCCGTAGCGCCCGTTACCGCTGCTGGCGAGCACGTCATTGTCTCGCCGCGTTTCGCTTCGTGCTCGGGGTATTGTTAGCCCTTCCATTGTCCAAACGGTCATCTCCACCCTCCAGGCCACTGTCCCTCTCGTTTCAACCCTCGTCGTTTCAAGACCCCTGTGCTCTCTCTCCCCCTCCACCCGATGTACGCACGCATATACGCAAACTTGCATCCTTCATCCACCGGCGATGCAACCTGCAGGATACACGAACACTGGGAGACATAAATATACAGCTCGAAGCGAGAGTAGAACGCATTCCCCTAGACGCAACCCCTATCCCTTCGACGCGTGTACCCAAGAACTCATTCCAGTTCTCGTTGCACGCATTCTCCCATTCCTTCCTTCGCACACATTAAAGCTACGAGAGGGGTAGCGTTAATTTCTACCAGCACCTACGCATTTATGTTTAGTTTACTGTAACACAGTAATAGTATTTATGGGCTCTCCGTTGCAGAAGATAGTTGAACGTAATCGATAAACAAGAGACTCTGGGAACTGGACGTAAGGTATATGAAAGTGTTTCAGTATCTTCGCCGAAATAAAACAAAAAAGTATTGAAAGTATATGCGGTTGACGAAAAAAAAAGTGTAGCAATAAGAAATTTATATGAAAATAAGGTACATGCGCTGTAACGGGAATTGGAGTCGCAAGACATACATTGTGGGTCACGCGATTTATTGAAATAATGGCGAATTCTGTTTGTCATTTTATTGGCGTTTTGTTATTGGCTATTGTAATTGAATAAAGTTGCGCATGGCGAGAGTTTCGTAACGGAAATGCCAGTTTATACGAACTGAGAAAACTAGAAGTGCAGAAATGGACGCGATGATTTTCAAGGTTATCACAATAGTCGAAGAAGTAATCGTATCGTAAAATCAACGTGTTTATGAGAAACAATTGTAGCAGACGGGCACTGAACGATAAACCTCGTGGGTGGTATAATAACGTCCCTTCGCCTTTCATTTGGTCTCTAAGGTTCCAATGAGTTCCGGAAGTTGTAACGTGCCGCGTGCTGATTGTGCCAATAAACACTGCATGAGGTTCTCTCCGGTTATATTCGCACTTCCATACTGACGTGTCGGAGTTACTCGCACTGTTCAATCCGTTACCGCTCGTCACGATTTTCACTCAACATGGCATCGACAACCTTATGCAAAAAAGTCACGTTTAAAATATTATGTGAAATAATATTATATGATAAAATATTATATGAATTTTCGATAAACAATCCACAATGTCGATCAATTTCACTTCTCATTTCCAATCGGGAATAAAAGAATTTCTTTATAATTTTAACGAGTATCAATGAATTTGATATCAAAGGGCGCGAGCAATTAGTGGCAAGAAAAAAAAACAGTTTTGATCTTTGTTCCAATTCGTTCTTTCGATTTTATCCTTTTTTCTTCAATTACTCGAACGCCAGCAGGAGTGAGGCGAGTTCGGCGTTTGTGATGCCCGCAGCAACTACGAGAGAGCATCGACGATTTTTACCCGCATCGTTCTCGCGAACTCGCTTCTCGAGCAATCACCAGCGGGGGCGACGGTTTAATTTTTTTTTTTTTTTTTTTTCGTTCTTTTATCTACTATTTTTAGGAAAGATTGATTCTTTGAGTTTTGTCGAAATCAGCGAGAATAATGTATATAAAATGGAGTGCTTGATAATATCGACATTCGTTGGAAGTAGTTGGCCGCGCGGATGAGGTGAATAACAAAATTCTAATCGGATTCGAGGGATGCGTGGAATTGATCCGGAGAGTAAAAGGGGGAGATATCGAAAGAGATTCGTTTTCGTGCCGCAGCAGCCGTATGGCGGAATTTCTTTCATATTTAACCGATAGTTAAGTTGACGTTTTCTACGTGAGTCGAATAATCAGTATTGCGGAGTATTTTTGGAGAGCTTTGAGAAAACCCTTACGACTATCTTGCTAGTGGCGCACATGTCGCGGCAGCTACGCACGCGTCATCTTATTCATGCAAACTCTTTGTAGTCTCTTGAGTTGCTACCTACACGAACGCATATATTCTTGTGTGCATAAGAGAAAATTTATGTGGGGTCAATACATAGCCGGGAGGATAGTTATACACTAAAATACGAAGCGGTGAAACGGAGTTTCGTTTACCATATCGTAACACACGGCGTTTCGCCCAACACTAGTAAGCTGTACAGGATAATTCATAAATTACGAATAAATCCAAATTTTAAAGCTGAATACAATTTTTGGATGATCATGAAATACGGTAGATTTTTTTTTTCATGTTCCTAAATGTTTAATTTTGTTATCAAAATAATTAGCACTATCATCTTTCTTCGAAAATTGGAATTATTTATATTATTATTATTATTGTTAATATTGTTATAATTAGAATTCTTGTTCAATAGCGCTACGGCTCAGATAACACTTACAATATCGAAAATAGTTAATGGCGTTATAGTTTTGCAAACAGTGAACATTTTTTTCGTTTTTTTCGAAACGAAACGTTTTTTTTTCGTTTTGCATAGAAACTCGCGGAACTTTTGAATGTTCCTGTACACGTACGAGGCATCCTCTCTGCGCAAGGATCACAGCCGCGGGTTACTACTATAGCCACACACCAAACACGTATTCGCCTCAGTCATCTTCGCGTAACGTTTTCGCCTCCCCCGCGTGCCATCCCACAGCAGTTCTCGCAAGAGAGTATCCTCCTCCGTGCCTTTAGCCGTGCACACCCCTCTAACCGAGTCGGTTTTACGACGGGCTTTAGATTATACGCCAGAGATAACGGGCGTCTTTATATTCGGCCCCGAAAGCATGCGTTCTGCCGGTAGCTCCCTACCCACCCCCATAATTTCGCAACGTGTTTGTGAGTTTTCTTCCTTTTTTCTCCCCCTTTCACTGTAGTTACGTTACAACTACCTCGGCACAGATCCTTTGCTTATACAACTTTTGTGCGCGTCGGAGAAAACGCGAGTCAGACAAGGGGGTAAACAGCGAATGTAACGTGTTAGAGGAATTCAAATTGGTTTATTAAGAATAACGTTTTGACGCATTCCGAGCGATAGAAATTTCTGAAATTCTTTTATCGAAAACGATCCGGAATTTCATCTAATACCGTGTGTATCCCTCGCGGAATTTTTACGTTCCCCTTTAAGATACGAAAGAAATAACGGGATACCTAGTAAAGAAAAGTTGTCGACGATTTTCGTTAATTTTTATTTTTTCCACTGTCACTAAAATTTCTCACATTCATTGAATTTAAAATTTCATTTATTTTTATCAATTACAAATCCATTCTACGATCTTTAAAAAAATATCGAAATATTTAAGACATTTTATTAAAATGTATAGAAAGATTATATTCCAAAATTCAATTGACCTTTCGAAAAGGCGGGCAACGGTATTACTTCCTCGTCGTTTCTAGTTGTGTATCCAGGAATTGCAAACTCCGTAGTTATAGTTTAGCTTTATTACTGTCCGGAATTCAATTTACTACTATCAGTGTAGCACTGTAGTTTTGAGTTTCTCAGACATCGACGTTATTCCTCGCTATCGACAGACTACCAGGACGACGTTCGAGTATAGCATCAGCAGTGGTATAGAATAGAAGGAATGAAGGATCTCAGTAAGCACGAGGAGAGCAGAAACCTTGTGGGGATCGGCAAGAGAACTTGCGATCGAACTTGAGGATTTGCGCTGTGCTCCGGGTCGGCTAGTGCTGAGCTCGGAGACTATGGAGAGCGAGAGAGGGAGAGTGAGATGAAGAGGTTGTGAGGGAAAGCGGGCAGAGACGCCGTGCCCGTCTCTCGCCTGAAAGCCGTGATCCCTTTATCGCTAACGCCCTTACTACCCACGGTGGATTACCCACCAAGCGAAATCCTGACCGTTATCAATAACGCTCTCGCTCTTTCTCTCTCGTGCTTTCTGTATGGCAGCTATAGCTGCAATTCGTCGAGCCAATCTCAACCGGTCTCGGCACTCTACGCGTATTCAACACGATCGAACAGAGACTTATTCGTATCGTGAAGTTTCTTCGACGTATATACACAGCCAGTATCGGCCATTTGTCTGCGCTTTGGTAATCCAACTATGAGCTGCGGATTATTATAATCTTATTTGATATTTATGAAATCGTGTTAACTACGAGTGTCCGGTAGACAGAGACAATATGTTTTTTTATGCTGCAGTAGAGCTTAAAAAAGAGTCGATAAGCGTAGGGTTCGGAGGTCCGCGATAAAGGTTCCAGCAGATTTGACTATCATGGATAAGGTACGACTTCTGCTTGGAGACTGGAATGCTTAGTTCACGATACCCTATGCCATCATAATGAATTTGAATTGTTATAGCATAAAAGATTGAAACGTTAACTGTCGAAACAATGACGAAAATGAGTTCATCCCGTCTTAATTACTTCGTAAATGAATAACTAAATGCAAGATGCTTCAAGTAGAAACGGTCGGTGAGTAGTCAGACAAAGCGGTGATCGCTCAGTTCATTTTTTATTACTGGGGTATAAAAATTGTACGATTCTATGACTGAAAACACGATTCGAAAAAGACGGCTCGTCGAGACAAATTAATGAATTTACGATTTTCGATTTTAGAACTCATAATAATTTATTGCATCCTTTACAATCGGAATTCTCTGACTGCAGCTATTTTACTCTGACCAAAGTAAAAAGCGCTCTCGAAAGTCGATTACAGTTCGAGGAGGAAAACTGAGTCAGTTGAAATTTGCATACCGGACAATCTTCAGTAGAAATGATCAACGCGTAGTCAGACAAGTCGCACGTAGTTTCCCTATGCGTTTTCGCAGTTTCAGTGCTCGGAAGGAACGCTCGTTTCGTCGAGAGTGAATGCGAATGCCACGTTGAAGTCGTGAGGTCGCCAGCAACGTAGTAGCGAATCGATATCCGACCTCCCAAGCGCCCACCGGATAACGCTCGCGCGAGTTTAGCCCTCCTCTCCGCCCGCTCGCAACCCCTTTGCCCCAGTGCTACGGACTACTGGTACAACTGGGGTTGTACCACTAGTTCCACAATCTAACGTTGTACCTGTGCCTTTCTCCTTTCGCCTCTGGCGGCACGTACGTTTAAAACTTCCTTCCTTCCGCCTCCTCTCTTTCCCGCTCTCTATCCTTTCTGACCAAATAAAGAAAGAATAAATGATAAAAAAACGAAAGGAAGGATGGAAAAAAAAAAGAAAAAGATACGAAAACCAGAAAAGCACTGAGTCGGAGGAGCAGGAAAGAAAAGAGGAGAAAAACGAGTGAGTCTGTACTAACGAAGGGAAAATAACGAGGTCGAAACGTGGACCGAGAAGATGAAGAGATCCAGCTCCGGAAGGCTTGCGGGCTACACGAAAGATAAAAAATATCTATATATATATATAAATTATATATATAAAACGCGAGACGGTGAGAGAGAGTTTGGTTGCATGAGAAGCGAACTGAACGAGAGAGAGTCGAAATAAATTCCTAAGAACGGAACGGAAAGTGGAAGGAAGAGAAAGGTGAAGAGAAACCTTGTCGAGAATCAAAGGATCTTTTGGTATGAGTTGCGCACCTTTGCCAGCCAACGATGCGTGGCAAGAGAGAGTCTCGACCCTCACTCGCATATAGACTTCTTCACTTCTTCCGCTCTTCACTTTTTAAGCCTTTCTTTTTTTACGTATACGAGCGAATAGTTGATTTTTTTTACCGTCCCGCTCGGTTTTCAGATGTACTTTTTTTGTGGCGTTGTAGCTAAAGTTGAAAAAAATAGAAACTTTGAGCACTAAAACAAATAAAACGGTGAAGTATCAATTCAAAGTATGAGCAGTGAAAAACTCCCATACAAATGCCCGATTTAGCTGCGGATAATTATGCAATTGTAATTCTAAAATTGGTAGTAATTAAAATCGGGTCCGTTTGATACATGTGGATATAAATGAAATAATAAAAATTAATTTCTGCACGAGAGAAATGTTAATTATGGTTAAAAAAAAATACTGTCCACTCCCAGTCAAATTAGCGTTTAACCTGAAAAGTTCAAATTTAATCGCATATCCTTTTGTATTTGGTCATCACGATAAAAAATTATTGATTTTTGGGTTATGAGGTGCATCGGTAGTAAAAATAGTTGAATAATTAATGCACCCTTCTGCGAGAAATAGCATAGCTGTTGCCGCATTAAAATTAGTTGTTTAAGCCGACCAAGCGAAAGCGGTTGTATTCGCGAATGGTATTTTACTTCAGAATAGGCGTGTAAAGATGGCTGCGTAAACACTGGCGAATGTCAAAGATGATCGCATGTTGATGCTGCGACGCTTGCGCAGCGTCCTGAAGTTAGTACTCTTCGACTAAAGCTGTACAATGTATGAAGCATCGAAGTGAGCGAAGGGGTAACAGGTGCTGCTGCTTTAAACGGCCACTGTACACAGTGAAACGTACGAAACGGCAACAGCAGCCATTCGGAAAAGTTGACTTGAGAAGGGTGAGTTTCATGCTCCTCGCAAACAGGATGCATGAGCGCGAATCCCTTGCAGAATTTTACGTCTGTTTTCGCGAAGCTTTTGCTACCGTCGGGTTGAACGGGAAAGGTACTTCGAGGAAATGTATGAGAAAGTCGTATACATCGAAAAGGTTATATGCTATCTCATCCAGTAGTGAATTCACTGCAGCTTTCTCTCGTTCATCGCCCTTTATTCTTCTCCCGCCGTGTCTCGTCGACTTCCGTTTTCTCCGTCCTAAAACACACACCACACACACACACACAATGCCTTGGGTCCATACGTCATTTTCAGACAGGTCTGGAATCAGCTAACCTGAGCTTCGTTGATCGGACCGACGAAATATTATTAATAAGAAATAATAACGAAAGGTGGGTCGGCGAAGGCTCGCGCGAGGCAGGATAAACAATAATTTATCGACAGCGATGGTCCTGCCGTGTGGAAGACGCGATGGTATGAGAATCGAAGGAGGGCGAAGGAAAGACGCGGACGTCGTCGCCGTTTCGCGAAGAGAAGAAAAAGCAGCGGAAGAGAAAGTACGAGCGAAGAAAACGAAGGAGCAATAGTGAGGGAAGATGGATGCGAGAGGAGAAAGTGAGAGAGGGAAAGAATGAAAGGAAGCGGGACGAGAGAAAAAAAAAGAGAGGAAAAAATAAAAATAAAAAAGAGAGTAGGTGGTGTAGGTTGCTGGCTCGTTCGCTCTTGCTTACTCTCACGATTGGGGTAGAGGGTTGCGCAAGAAGAAGGCTGGTTCGCCGGTTGGCCCGAGTCCAATTTCGGCCGTTCCGGCTCTGTGTTCGCGCCTGCCGTTCACGAGATCGTGGTGTATAGAACGACGAGCTAAGCGAGAGAGGAAACGAGGATAGAAAGGGAAAGAACGCTTTAACGTTGAATTCGTGACTGTGTGGTTGAGGCTTTCTTTTTTTTTGTGTATTCGCACCAAAGGTAAAAGAGTTACCACGCTAAGCAAAACGGAGCCTAGCGAGGGTGGTGGTCGGTCTCCGGGCGTTCTTATCTTTGAACCATTGTATATTCAACAGACCGCACGTCCCGATGTTATAGTTTCAATTTCCAACCAATCCACGGTACCGGTCAATTTTGGCAAATCAATCAAACATTTCTATCAACTTGAGGTAAAAATATTCGGACAAAATATTTATAATATAAAATAGAAGTCAATATTTATTGAATTCAATAAGCAATGATATGCATCGCTTTAAAGTAACTTTGTATAAATTTGAGTTTTATTGACGGAGAATCGAACGAATTAATTTATCGATTAATCGAAATCTCGTCGAATATCGATAATGACGATCTATTCAACCGACAAAATGACAATAACGAATTTTTTCCATTTATTTCAGTTTTTTATTCGATATTATAATAGGAAACCCCTCGCGCAAAGTAAATTTCCACATGTGAAACGATCTTTGTCCACTCGACTTTTCGACAAAATAAATCAAATTTCCATGAGCGACAAGTTCCCTTGTTATACCTGAAATGTTTATCGCAGCGTATAATGGACATTGTCGTTCCGTTCGTTATTTGTCCTTCCCGTCGTCCCTCCTCCAACAATTGAAAAGCTCCGTCAGAACAGCGTTGGATGGAGTAGAACCACAGCTATCCGATAATGTGTGTGAGTCGTGGTGCGGTGAATAGTTGAATATAACGCATTGTCACGCCAACGGTGTTACCCTCGTTCACTCTCTCTCCCTCCGTTTCTCGGCAACCAACTCCACCGGGTCTCTATTGCGTGTCGCGCCCGCGAGAGAGGTCCGCCAACGATTATCGACAAAAGACATTGTTGGCGGACTAATTGGATCGACCACCGGTCGAACGTTGCCTCTGCAAGCCACATATGTATATCTCGCTGTGTTATATCCAGAGGTAAAGCGTCCAGCGAATGCTGCATCCTGTGGGAACACAGAGGATCTGCATTGGACACATTGGCGACGAGTAATCGATACTCATCGTTGAAAGCACTAAACCTGCAACACATTCGATCCTGAAATCTATTGCTCTCCCGAGGATCAAATTTATAGTCGTTAATTTGATCCTGAGTACAAATTTACACTCAAACCTAAGTTCATATTTGCGATCATACTTAATTTTGTACTCGCGATGATATTGAACTGCACGGCGATCAATTGGATCCAAAGTTATCACTGATTTCTCAGACTCAATGAAATGTTGTCGGTCGACTTTTACTACTCGAAACAAAATAATAACGATAAGAGAAGGAGACGATTCGTTGGGAGTTTACGAGTGTGCGAATCGCAAAACTTCGAGTTAAAAGATGCGGCGACGTAAAAAGCTCACCTGTGTCTAACTCGCGGGTACGAGGGTACAAAACACTCGACGTGGAACAAACGAAAAATAATATAATTCCCCAACCGGAGACCCGAGAGGATTGGCTTATTGTCCGCAGTTTCCACATTTCGTTTTAAATCTCCTCGAAACGGCGTGTTAAAATAGAAAAACTAACGTCCACGAGGGCGAAATGGTGAGTTTGGTCGATTTCTATTTAGCAAACAGTAGCGCCAAAGAAACCTTGTGCCAATTTTCTCGGCCGGTTGAATTTCGCGGAACGGACCGCCGGTGTCTATGGTTCCTCGAATCTCCGCGTCGAATTCAGCGCTCAGAGGGCGCTAGGCGTTCGCGAATACCAGACAAACTATGAAGAGCTATAGAGGAAAATGCTGCGCTTCTCGGGTTATCTTTTTTCTTTCTCCGTTACCGCCAGTGACTACAATATTTCTCTATCACTCTCGGGTATATCTATTATTCACGCTGCGTCGAGCGACGGGACACGTAATTGTGAATATTTTTGCCACATCTGCGCTGTCGCTCAAGACGATGGCGGAGGTCCAATTGTTCCTCATCCCCTCTGACTTGAAACGACGACGAGCGCGGGGACGACCGCGACTCCGTCTTCGTCGTACTATCCGTCCGCCCGCAGACGACTTTTCGTCGAGCTCCTTCTCGCTCTCATCCAAACTTCGTAAACTCCACGAATGTACGGTCTCGACTCGCTACGGTATCAAATTTATTGGATTACGGTTGTACTATTGTCGTACTGGCGCGTGGAAAATTTTGCTCCAACTTTGCCAGTGCATTCGCGGCAATAATATCGCGATGTCTACGGTTGGAATCTCGGGTTTGTTTGCTCGAGCTTTTGCTATATAGCGGAAGAAAGACTTCACAGAGTATGGTAGATAGATGTTCTTGAAAGTAGACAACAGAGAGATATGACGAGATATGTGACGAGGACGACGTAACAACGACGACATGTCGGTATCACAGAGCGATACGAGAACTTATGGATTCTTCTTTATCGTCTCTCGTTACAGTACTTTATTTCCTTCCTCATTCGTCGAGGTGGTGTATGTATGAGATTAAAGTAACGCGGATCTCAACGACGCTCCGCGCTGTCGAGTACCGCTGGATCGAAAGGAGAGTTTATATCCAACTCGCGATAGGGGAAAATCACCGTTGGAACGGGATTAATACCCCTCGATTGTGATCACTTCTTCTCGGCGGCAACAGCTGACACTGGAGGACGTACGAAGCACAGATAAAACAAATGACCGCTCGATGATTGAGATTCAAGTATCGAACGCAGAGAAGTCTTGCGATAGAGGGTGTAAAAGAATTGAAGACTTCGTTTTTTAACGATTCCATGTAAGTCTCGTTTTACCGGACCTAATCTTTGCTGTACTTCTTCGGAGTTTCCATATTTAGATATTTAAAATATTCATTATTAAACGAATATTTTATATTACCATTTCAAAGTTTAGGTACGCGAAAATAACGTCGTATTTCCTTGAAAAATAATAAATAACCAGTTACTCCAAAACCGGAATATTGGATTTCCAATTTCTATCTTGAATAGTCGCCATTCCCCAACGTATGCAATGCGTTATTTCATTGTTAAACTCGTGCCTCGCGCGTTCGTTATACGTTCAACGAAAACCGCAAATATTATTTTTTTTTTCCTCGAATGGCGTAACTGGAAATTCTATACGATGTGTAATGGAGCCTCGTTATCGAGTCTCGTGAACGAGCGCAAAAATGAAAATTCTATAGGCGAGAGTGAGCATTAAGCTCCCGCGTACGCCCTCAAAATGACGGTGAATTTCGCGTATAGCGCGGTACACCGTACAGGCACTATCGGAGAGTTTCGAAAAGGCTAGAAACGTACGAACGACCGAACGAGAAAGTCTAAACGGAAATCAATGCGAGAACGATTACGCTCGCCGGCGGGAGAGCCAGTAGTTTCGTTCGCGAGAATCGTTGAAATATGCCTACGCACGTTTTCGAATGGCGATTTTCCGCGGAGGGCGTTAACGGGTACAACGTTTATGACGAGTGAGAGAAAAAGAAACAAAACCCAACGGTGGCTTTTCACAATTTCGACATTTTATTGTACGGATTTCGACAACGTCATTCACTCAAATACCATTCAATACCAATACCATTAACATTTTCACAGCGCCAGAATAAAGATATTTCAGTAAAAAATGCTTAATTTCCTGAAAAGTATTTGTACCAATAATCTTTAAAAGAATGTTTATCTTCAACGAATTTTGTTGTACAATTTATAATTATCTCACAGAGGATATATTCTGGAGACATGATTCCGGATATTGTTTCGACGACATGTGCAAAATGAAAGAATAATGGTTGAAATCAAATTTTCAAACAAAAATGAAAAAAATGATATGTTGTTTCTGCAGTTACGAAGTAGTTTAAAATTTTCACGAGATTCTGATAACTTCGCTATAGGAAGCAAAAAGTTAATAACTTCGTTTACAGCGTTCTGGAAAAAACTTTACACGAAAAAAAAAAAAGAAAAAAAATCCCGTTAGTTTCAATTGAACGACAGCAACGGTTGAAGTACATAAGTCACGTGCATCGCGTGCACGATGTGAAGTAGTGGAGAAAAATACTGTTAGAACTTTTCCACGTACCTTTTCGGGCGTCGTGTCTACGAGAGAACTCCTCGATTCCTCGTTTAAGCCCGGCTAGTTAGTTCAAACCAGGTAGTACGTCTGCGAGGGGGATGTTACGTGCTGGTCTCGATTCTGCTACGCTGGAAGACCCGGAGTTCCGGTGGCGTTGGGATGTTCTGCTTCCGGGGTGATGGTGGTAGTGGATAAAGTAGGTGGGTATATCCCAGAGTCGGTCGGTGGATACAACTAACGGAGACAAACTGTGTGTTTGCCCCTTCATTACCCCCGAGTAAATACCGACCGGTTTTAATTACAACCCCCTCGTCCTCTCGCCAACCCCCTTCGCTCCCTTCTCTGTATACCTCCGTCCCAACCGACTGGCTATGTCTCTTGCCGCTTGTTATTTACTTGTACGCTTCTCTACACGAGCGATCTAACTTTCCTGCCGGTGGTTTAAGCGCGCGGACCTAAACCGCCGCCGGTAGACACGATATCTCCGAACAACGCTCTCTCCTTTCCCTCGACGTCTCAACGAGTTTTCGAAGTTTGAGAAAATACGAATTGTGCGAAACGGAAACCGAATAGGTGCACAGGGTTCTCGATTTATTGTGAGTTGTACTTCAACTAAATAAAGAACTGAAAAAAACGCGTTCGATCAATTTTTTCCAAGGTTTTTGGTATCATTTACAGTGACGTCCATGTTGAGAATAATTATTATGCAGATTTTCTCGACGTCCTTTGTTAAAGGGCGATAAGGGGATGAGTTTTGTTTTCATTGAAGGGCTTTGATGTTTTTATAGTTTTTGTGTATCAAAATGAGATTTTGGAAGTGCCAGTAACTACGTAAATTTCATCCGCTGCGTTGCTTCGGTAAAATTACAGAAATGAACGCCGTCGCGTGATGTAAGCCTCCCAAAGTGAGGACTTTCTCTCGGTAAAATAAAACGAAAAAAAAGTTACAGCAAAGTGTAGTAGGAGAAGCACTTCACCGTTAACGCCAGAGACATTCGGTTCTCGTTTATCGTGGGGGGCTTAATCAGTGGCACACTACCAGCGCTCTTTAAACCGCGTTTCGTTTAACGCACCCTACGCTCTACGCTCATCCACCTTCTCTACACCTCAGCATTTACCTCGTGGGAAATTAGTTCCTGGAAAAGCTATACGTTTCTCTCACTCATCACGGTCTACAGCTCTCCCTTTTTTTTATTTTCTCTGACTCGTTCTCCAAACTTAGTGAGGTTCAAAGAAACAAGTGGGAGAACGAGATACAAGGGTGGGGTATGAAAAATACGATAATTAGACCAGAGACTCGAGGTTGGTGTTGAAAAGCGATGCCATGACATACAAACATTAATTATTGCTTCTCTCAAAGTGAAAACCCCAAATTATCGTCGAAATTTGTTAATATATAAATGAAAACAATATTTACAAAAATTAAAAAAACGCCCAACTGAAAAAAAGAGTGAAATAACAATTAATTATTCACATGTCGTAGTCATGCGATTCCTTCGTCATTAAGTATGGAAATCTCCGGACTATAACATGTGAATAATTAATTGTTATTTCACTCTTTGTGAAGAAGACAAATTTTAACTCAGAACTAGACTTCCGCGAATTTGAGGTTACAGAGATCAAGCGCCTTGCGAGCCACCGGGAGTCGAAACATTATATCGCAGAAAATGGCGCCCAATATTCGATATATCTAAGGGACTACTCCGTAAAATGCTTTTTTTTCTACGAATATTCAACTAATTTAAATTCTCCATTGCAAACAACATTGACCGTATGTCATAGAATGGCTGTATCAATTTCTGTTAAGTAGTTTTTAGCCATTTTCGAGAACATACCGGACAACGAAAACGTTCGTCTTCGTGAAATGCCATAACTCCCGTCTTTTTGTTCTGGCGGGCAGTCGGGAGTTAAAAACAGAGCTTTCGGAAAAAATCTCAATGTATTTTACGATTATATGAGTACAGATACTTCAAATAATTACTCAACAACTCGAGCGACGGTCCCGCGTGTTGGATATTGCCCTATAAAGCAACCGAAAACTTCGCAGTAACCGTATGTGTGCGATTTGCCATGAGACAGAATCTTGAAGAGCCTGAACTCGGTCCAGACATCCTCCACCGGTAGTGCAACATAGCCAACTCCTCTGTTCTTTCCTATCCGAAAGACGTACCATCGGGTTACGTCGTAAAACGAAGGACCGCGAGAGACCAGAGAGACCCAGGGATTTATCGTCAAAAGTTTTCTACCCTTAAGAACATTCGAGGAATAGCCTCGTGGGCCCGACTCAAGCCAACAGACCAGAATCGACGACTATTCGCGCTTTTTTCAAGTCGTCTTGCAAGTCTCTTCACCAAATTATCACGTATTCTCGTTCGATTTTCACTTGTATTTTACATGAACTATTTATTTTAAGAATCATTTTGGCCAAAAAATTGTGAACATCATACTGAAGTATTCGCGGGTTAAAAAAAAGTTGATATAAAGCTGAATACTAGGATAACGCGATGCAAGAAGTAGACTCGTTTCTTCGGTTCTCTTCATCTTTGCGAGAGCCGCGAATTACTGAGCGCACATCCGGCATTCTCTCATTATCGCGAAGACTCTCCTACCCGGCAACGAGGAATATCTCGAAACGTCCATCCGTCTGTCACTTACGACTCAGAGAAATAATATTTCTCTAGACGCTTAAGGGACGGAAGGGAAAAAGCCGTTAGGGGTGAAGAAAAAAAGCGCGAAGCCATACGCGCGGATGTACGCCGCCGAGTTTCCAAGTAGAAAAGAGACAGCGATGGTGAAGCTTGGGACGCGTTTCTTTTACGGAAAAACACGCGCGGTATACACTCGGGGAGGTTTTTCTCGGGGATCTGCACTCCCTCGTAATTTCTTCTCTGGCAACGGGCGACTTACTTCGAATATCCAGTCGTAGATCGTAGGTACTGTCTCCGGATCAAAAACCGTCAGAGTTGTCAGCATTTTTTTGTATAGATTCAACTTCAATTAAGACACTTCACTTTATCCACGAAAATTCAAAAAATTAACTAAAATTTAATAAAATTAATCGAAATAAAAAATCAGAGGCATGCTGATGACTTTCGAAATAAATAGCTTCTGATTGTCATTAACTTCAAGTAATAATAATTAGTTCATTGGATCGACTATTTTTAAATTATTTTCAAAAGTATTTTTCGGTGCCGATTTCTAAATAAGTAGATGAAATAACGAAAACTATCAATTACAAAAAAGTAGTATATATTTTCACATAATGACTAGTAAATAGATCTTTTGCTCTAAGAAAAGTATCTTCCGTGTTACACTGATTTTATTGTCGACGTTGAGAATTGAGAAATCGAATGCTTTCGAAAAAGACGACACGTCGAATGGCATTAGTGTCCCCATAGCATAGATCTCCGATACGTTGGCATTAAAAGGAATTAGATTCTCAGAGCTCTGTGAAGCTAGCTGAGCACTTTTCGCATGCACTTTCCAGCTACACGAAAGAAGCACAAAAATGTTGGTTTCGACATATAATTAGCACATATAAAGCACTTCATTTTGATATTTTCAAAACTCATTTTTGAGACTCTGCTCAGCTAGCTTGACAGAGCTGATTCTCAGCTTGGTGGGGCAGACGTACCAGTGAAAACACTCAGGAGGGGTCAGACGGGAGTACAGCTAGACGGAGAACATCAGAGTGAAAGAGAGAGAGAGAGAGAGAGAGTTCTCTCCGAGTGTGGAACCCGAAACCTCGGTAAGCGCTTATTTCCATCGAGGGTGCTCGCACCCTCGCGGTTAGTGGTTCCAGTGGGGCCTTTCCTCCTCCTGCTTCAAACCTCTCTCGCTCGTTCACTCGCTTTCGCACCAATGCTAACCCCGTACTATACGATTTTACCTTCGTCTCTATCACTCCCGGAACTCTCGCTTTGCGCGTTCCACTCCAGGCCGCGCGTCGGTACTTTTTATTTTCACAGCGTCTGCCGGATGGATCCTCCCCGGCGTTGCACGAGTGTCAGCCTGAATAATACATGTCTGTTGCAGGGAGTATACGGCCCGACACGGGCCACCGTGTTCGTACGTAACGTCCCCTTCCCGTCCAACATACCCGCAACTCTCCCGAATCCCCTCGCACTTTCTCCGTGTCGCTTTTCCTCTACCGTCTATCTGTATCTTGCATCCTTGTACCTAATCCCCCGCCCCCTTTCCACGTGCACATGTCCGCCGAATACGCGACGATTCACGAGTTACCGAGTGCGCGACCTGTATTTACATACTCTTGTACGTAAATGGCTAACCCCCAGTCCACTTTAATCCTTCCCTTAAATTCAATCTCATCTCCCCCCCCCCCCCCCCCCCTTACCGCCCCTTGCACTGTAATTCTGTCGCGCCTGCTTCTTAACCCTGGCGACGCAAAAATCTATGAAAAATATTCATGATTCAAGCTTTTGATTTAAAGGAAAGTCACGGTGGGAATTTACAGTCCGGAGTTTGCATATGCATGTAAAGTAGCGTTTGATTTCTTTATTTTTAAATGTACAAAGTACATGTGACATACAAGTAGAGAGACTTTTTCGTATTTTGAGGTTTGCATTTTAATGACTACGAAGCTTTTGTAATCGTTGAAATGTATGCTTACATTTATTCTAATTGGCTTTTAAACATTTCGAGTAGCTCTACCCCTAAATATATGACTTGGAGCTGATCGAAGAGGGAGTTGAAAAAAAAATCAACAATTTATTATAATCGATGGAAACTTCTACAATAAACGAATTAGAGAGTTTCATCGTCATCTAGTTTCTAGTTTTGGTTCGTACAAGATTTTCGTGTCTCGCGAAATTCTCGTGTGGTTCTCTGGCGTACGACATCTAGTTTGCCGTGGTGCATAAAGCCGGAGGGGGTTGAAAAAGAG
Source organism: Buathra laborator (assembly GCA_934046635.1). NCBI lineage: Eukaryota > Metazoa > Arthropoda > Insecta > Hymenoptera > Ichneumonidae > Buathra > Buathra laborator. The sequence goes on from OW203892.1 coordinate 20,929,573, forward strand.
GGGTGAGAAGAGAACGAGCACGAGAGTGCGGGAGTGAGAGGGAATACGAGCGAATTGCAGTCACGGAACGGTTGAAGCGGTGCACCGTCGCTTCAATTGCTTCGAGCGCTTTGTAGCGAGATTGGGAACGCACTTTGTGCTGCACCAGCATCTCTCTTGCTTTTCCGAAGCTTCTCTTTTCCACTCTCGCGTTTAGCTCTTGCTGATGCTGCCGGTGCGGTACAGCGTCGAGAGCTGCCGCTCGCGATGAGGACGACGAAAACACGAACGACGACGGCGAGTACGACGACGACGACGACGACGACGTGAACGTTGCACAGGAAACGAGAAACTCTAGCGATGCACTGTTCAACGGCGGGGATATGTGTGTTGCCGCGCCAGAGGTAGAGCGCAGAGCACACTATCGTGTCGTTCTATTCCCTCTCGTCCGGCCTGAATATGCCGCCCTCCCTCAACGTTTCCACAATCTTTTCGCTTCGTGTCTAACGCGAAAAGCTCTCTGGCTCTGCCTCAAGGTCGATGAATTTATCGAGGCGAAACTTCGAGCGTTAAAGAGATAGTCAAGCTTTGGGTATAATTTTCACATAATTTATGTTTTCCACCGACTCAACAATTTTCGTGTTTTAGCCTGTAAAGCTTTTCGAACTCGTTTAAGTTGTATTAAATAGTTTATAATTGCTTTTCGGGCTTCACGAGATTATTTGCCGTGAAAACGGTTTATTGGCTGACAAAAAAAATAAATCGACAAAATATACATTTGCCGGATATATTTTCCTGGATAAATTATTTTCATGCGATTATAATCATCTACGAAATTTTCAAAATATTTGCATCAGTAAATAACACAAATATTTCAAGAACCCGAAATTCGGTCCCAACTTAAATAATTTTTTGTTTCCGAAAATTGCCGCATTTCTCTTTGAAATAATAAAAAATTCCAAATTCATCTGACCTGCGATTTTTTTTTTTTTTTAACTATTTGCAGGTGTGCAGCGCGGCCTCCGTTCTCAAATGCAGTTGGTCTAAAACTGCGCGGCTCCCGCAACTACGTTCAGTCAAATTTTCCATCTAGTCTGAGCGCGTATTACACATAGCTGGAGGGGCTGTTGCACAAAAATTGCGTAAAATAATAAGAACGACGTCGAAAAAAAAAAAGGAATTGAAAAAGTTTGTGCGGCGAGTTGCGAGGTAGCGAGAGATGTTTCGTCCTTTGCAGCCGTGTCGTTGCCGCGGTGGTCGCGCGATGCAAAATTTCGTAACAGAGTTAGCCGGAGCGCTATGAATAAATTTAGCGAGACGCTAGTGAGATTACTACACCTCGTGGTAAAGTAATCTATATCTATAGCCGCGAGTCTAGGGGGGGTGTGAGAAGGGACGGGGGTACAGCTCAGCTTGGAACCATAACATCGGCTATATACGAAAATCTAAATCATATACTGGAATCATATATACAGAACGCGTTACCGATTGCTACACGTCACTTTCACGTCACAGTTTTCAGACAGAATGTATGCTTCATACTACGCGTGGATGATACGACCGACAGGCTGTCACTACAGTAGGGAAAGTCGGAAGTAGAGATCAGACGGAAGGCCGAAAATTTGCGGCTGACGGGAATGAAATTTTGAGGATGATTCGTCGACGTAATCGATTTTCTTGACGATAGTCACAAAATCGATCGGCGATATCTCGCCGGCATCTCTTCATCATTGTCATTTACAATATCTATCGTTTCCTTCCCTTTTCTCGAGTGTTATCTTATACTGTAAACGTGATTGAAACGATATGTACGACATGGCGTGCCGCGTCGAGGAAACACGACGACGATGAGACGCACGAGAGTCGACGAGATTCCAGCGGGCATAGCATGTATAGTATATCTGTATATAAATATATATATATACACACGCGTTGGAGTAATTTGCAATCTACGCAACTCACGACAAAGCACCGAGCTCCGCTAACTTTCCTGGTGAATGGTTTTGTAGTAGCGTTGAGGCTCGACGAGGCTCGTCGTGCTTTAACGCGTTTGCATATTAGATACGAAAGCATCACGGAGAGCGTGACTCATCGTATATTCGCATAGCGGAGGGATCATCCACAGATGCGAGTTGTAGAGGAGAGTTTGACTTCCGCATTTCTGGCATCGCTCGCGAATATTGTAATTTGTAATATCGAACAGTCGGTAATAATATTAATTACACCCGATTGGTTTCGCATTTCGTAGCGCAAAGTGCGTCGTGAATTTCAGATGACTATGTAACGTTAGATACAACATAGCAGTCGAAGTTAAACGAAAGTTTTGTTTATCTTTAGTAGCTGTGATCTATTTGATTAATTGAAACGTTGGCTGATATTTACGATTTTTATCGAATGAAACTGAAGACAAAAATTGCTTCCGATAGGATGTAAATATGCTGCGATTTTGCGATAAAAGAAATATTAACGGGAGCCGATGATAACCTATTTTTACATTAAACGCGAAGTTATATAAATCCGAATCCCGGATGTACGATAAAGACATTTAAAGATAAAGGCAATGGAAGCCTTCGAAGAAAAAAAATAGGGTAGAAATAACGGAAATTTTCTATGAATAAATAAAATTTCACTTAACATTTTATACGTGCCAAGATTTTCATGGTGCAGTGAGGAAGCTTCACAAAATCAGTAAAGGGCGTTCGACGTACGATCGGAGCTTTTATTAAAGGCAAGAAACAATGCGCGGGGGCGTATCCAAGCATAACGGATCTATCTCATCTCGGATTTCAATTTGCGTAGAATCTATTTTATGCATTCAACGGAGCGAGAATGCCTTGTATGCTCGGATCAATATTACGAATATATACCGCACACCTGCATACACGTATGTATACAAATGCAAAAACAAGAATAGCGCTGTATCGTGATATATGCGATAGTCGGTGTACTCGTAAGGCTTGTTAAATATTTGGTAGAATTTAGCAGCTCTCGTCGTCGTGACTAACTAAAAAGAAAAAAACATCTCGTTCGTTCGCTCGTGATCGTTAACGGGCGAAAGTTGTGCGAGCCGAGGTATCGATACTGTTGCAAAACCTGCATGCGAGTATCTCCGAACGGTAGTACGAGGGAACGATCCACGGTGATGAGCTTCGCCGTAGGTTCATCGCGACGTGAAAAATGAGAGAAATATCTGCGCGAGACCTTGTACGGGGATAGTCAGCGGGGCTGCGAAAAGCGAAGAGGAAAACGTTGTGCATGTGTGAAAAAGAGAAAGCGAGGGAGTACTGCACGAAACGTGACCCCGCCGAGACTTCATAAATCTCGCGTCAATATCATCGCGAACACGTGCACGGCACGCGCACAGCCCTTGCTTTTCCAACCCTCTCTCGCTTATACTATTTCCTCTCGTGCGCTTTCATCAGTTCATGTTCTTTTTTTTCTTCTTTCTCTCACCATCTACCCAGAGAACAGAGAAGCGGTAACAGCAGGGGCAGACTTCACCCGAGGACCTTTATAAAAAATGTCCTTCGATAAAAGTTTTCTCGTCACGAAAAGTGCAGCCGAGACAACAGTTGATCAATTCTGCTGTATCAAAAAACTATCGATCCGACAGTATTGTATCTTTCATTAACCCGCGTGTTGTTGTCCCCGTTAAAGTGCTGTAGTATTTGATTTTATTACATCCTTTCAAGACAATCCGTTGATTTTATCATGAAAAATAGTCTGCGTCCACGAAACACTGTGTTACAGTCAGTAGTTTTGTTTTGAGAATACTGTCTTGTCTCATTGCGTATAACATGCTCTCTGGGATGCAGGACATCCCATGAAGCAGACAGACGGTTAATTGGCGCATAGTCGGGGCAGTAGGACCGTTCATCCTCATCCAGCAATCCTGCTTCTGCCAGACGCGGTAATAGGTACTAGCATTCGTGTTAGTAGTAGTATTAGTCGTAGGACTTGGCTGCTTCGCTCCACGATATAACGCAAACATCTCACAGATCACGAGAATATTCCAAACTCGCGCGTCTGCGAGACCCTGAGCTTCACGGTGTGATAACGAAATTGTCTTATCGTCGAGAGGGATGAAATGGGGTCCATGAACCAAGAGGAGAGGGATGCGATCCGAGTAAAAGCTGAGAAAGTGAAACAAAACAATTCGGCCAAAAGTAAGCTGAACCATGCACTTTGCTAGGCGTTTCTAGAGCTTCAACCTGTGAGAAGCATCTAGACGCTGCAGAAGATCTGCTGTATCTACTGTAAGACGAGGAAACATCTGAGAGGAGGATGAAGAAAAACGCCGCGGCGCTTCCCGATGTAACACGGCAGGACGAACTTGCCAGCAAATAGTCGGCGCAGACCGGACCCGGCGTCGTATATCATCTCGACGAAATATGCGGCTCCCGTGGTAGCTGCTGCACAAACTAACACACATACAAAACGTTCTCGTTCCCATTCCCCCTTATTCCCGCTCGTGCACGTTTCCGTCAGTGTAATACTACGTAGGACGTTTCACTAAGACTCTCCGCAACGTCTGATCTTCACGGCTGCTTCGGACGAATGTTTGAAGCACGTAGAACGGCCAGACTGCGACTGTCGTACATCATTGAAGGTTTTTTTTTGGTTAGTGATGTTGGACTGTAGTGAGCGTTAACTTGTAGATCATCGAGTATATTGACTTCGCTGGTTGTGTTTGGATTAAAAAAAACTCTAATACACCCGGATGGTGGCTTGGATAAAGCAATGTTCATTCTCAAACAATGCAGTATATCGTTGCAGACAAAAAGAAACTTTGAAGAGTCGAATTTGTTAACCGGTTCTCTCTATTCAACGCCTTTAAGATTTGAATCTTCAAATAACCCGGTTTTGATTCGTAATCGAAATGTTTTTTGACCCTTAATGCAATTAATGATATTCGTGATTAAAATTTGATGGTTTTGACCTGACCTGACCCTTTACATTCTACGGGGTCAACGTATGGACGCTCTACTCTATAGATAGCAAAGACTGCGGAAGCTACCCGCGCGAGTAAAATATATACATATATACACGCTTTACAATTCAGTTTGTCTCGTCGCAAGCTGTTAATTCTCCAACGATCCAATTAACGATGTAACCAGCTCGTCAATTATTCTCCGATCATTGGGTTTTATGGGTTAACAGCTTGTATAGTCGCCCGGGAACCCTGCTATAGTATATCTTCTTTTTTTTTTTTTCGAGTTGATTGCGTGAGCTTTTCGCCTCCGATGTGCAATAATATACACACTCACCGAACCGCATAGAGAGTAGATCGGGTCGATTGGTCTAGACGCTAACGAGAATTTCGAGAACCCCGGTGGGTTTATACACGAGTACGTTTCGCGACGGATATAGTGACTCGAGGACAGGTGAGTGTGTGATTTACCGAATTCAAATACCTCGGGCCTGTGAGGAACGAGAAGACGCAGGGGAAGGCGTGAGTCAGAGCCGCGTGCCGAGAGGCCGGCAATCTAAAATTAAGGCGACAGGTGGCCATTCGCTGCCGGACATTCGGGTTTCTTTCATTTTTTTTTCTTCTCTTTTCAAATGTCTTACCGCTCCGTGACTTCTAGTCTTGACGATGCCGCGTCAACGATAGTCATTTCTCTGATTCCTCTGCGCATTAATTAGCAGCTTTTGGCACTAATTAAAATACTGCTTACGCGAAAATGAAATCCGCAACTTCACCCAGTTATATTTTAACTCGCAGATACAGAGTTACATTCAAGTGGGGACATTGCTCCGTTGGCAGAAAATTCAGAAGCATATTTCCTCGGAGAATGTTTTTCGATATAGCGGACAAAATGAGATCCGATCGTTGGCGATGAATTCCGAAAATCTGCATCAGTTATGTTTTTGAAGTCAATATTATGCAAGAGTATAATGATCGGAAAATGCAATTATTATGACTCCGTCGGTATGCTGGATGACCTTAAAAACTAAAATTCCAAATGAATCTGTACGTTAGAAATAGCAGCCAGAAATCGATTCCTAGGTACATGCATCCTCGACATCGTCGCGATGTCCCAGGAGTAAGGGTTGATGATCAGCACGTTTGAATCTCGAGAACTGTGGATTGTCGGATTGACCTATCCTCCAATGGGACGAAAATTATTTGACGTTGAAACCAATGATTGAGAGCAGATACGGCGAGCGTCTGCATGCACAGAGATGTTAAAATTGGTACTGGAAAGCTGGAGACGTCAACGAGTTGACTCGCACACATGGGTCGTTGGCGGAATAGTAGGTCGAGGTGGACACGTTGCGGCCCTCGAGTACATACAGTAGAATAGAATAGAAGAGAGAAGAGAAGCATCGAGGATGGATAGGGGATTCTACAGTGAACTGTTCGGTCGGTTTCGTGTGTGCACGTAGCCAATCATTGGAGGATCCTCCCATTCAGTGTTTAATCGTCTCAGCATCCCGAACTTCCCGCTGGACCAACCAATGGCGAGAATTCGTCGGCTAGGCTCGTGAACGCGCGTGAACACACCAGAGCTCGCGTGGTCAGGTACATTTGCAACAGACCATCCAGATAACCCAGTAGACTCCAGCTAGCTTACTCCATGCATGGTGAACGAAGAGTGAGAATAGAGAAACTCGAAAGAGAATCGATCCAACAATGACCAACCCTCCCTCTATACGCGTATTCCAATTCCCACGACCAACATCATTCCATCACACGAGTAGAACATATTTTTCTTCTTGGTCTTCCTGCTTACTAGCAGAAAGTCTGGAAAGGAATAATTATTGTCCAATACACCCAAAAATTCGTTCAATTATCTAGAGGAATAACGATAATAAAGGAAATCAAATGAATAAATTACCGGATTTACAGGATCGAATAACAAAACAGGAAATAACGTTAAACTGGCTACGGGGTGAGAAACTGAGAACTAAGGCTGTGAGCGTCTAGTAACATTGCAGGGGTGGTAAAGGTGGCAATGTAACAAAGTGACGATTCCGCGGGCGATTTGCGCCATTCGTAAGCATCGCCCGGGACTTCTAATGGCCCTCGTAAATGCCGTTACGTTGACAGTGATGTCGCTTCGACGGAGGGGTTGTTGTGTTGGTTGCTAGCGTGGAATATATAGGCTGGTGCGGGGTTGGGCTGTGGTAGATGCGAGAGGTCAGCTGAGAGAGGGATCTGTATGTATGTAGGTGTGTATGTGTGTGTGTGTGCTGCAGCTTCTGCCACTACACCTCGACGATCAAACCATTTGGATCCCCTGCGGCTGTTGCTACAACTGGTCACTACTGGGTATGCTGTATCTTCAACGTTACTCAATTCATTCTTGTATTTATTTTGTACGGAATTAAATGGATGCTCGTCGTTCGGCTTTATTTTGCCAAAATATCGCTCGGAACGGATGCGTGCGGGCGAGCTTTACTATTGACTTTTAGATTTTCTGATTTTCTGTTATGCTTTCGATGTCCTTCAATTGAATATGCTGTGAGATCTATTCCCACAATTTCATTACACTATACTACACTACATCGGCATAGAACATCAATAAACATGTCGATTACATTTCGACATATCGATATCATTCCTAAGAAGCCAAAAAATATTGTTTTTCTGCGTCGGGTTCAACGTTCATGAAAATAGTGATGCAAAAATATGTGCCCTTTTTTGGGTTAAGTTCTAAAAAATTGATTGTACAATGTCAATGTGTAGGAGAGACTTGTTGTAAAAATCCTGACATGTGATTTCCGACGATTTTTTCAATTTATTTCCTTCGCTTTGAGCAATTCTGACTGATCTCCAGCGCTTCGTGCAAATAATTCACGTCGTTAGCTTTTTCTTCATTTCTCACTGGAGAAAGCGCCGGAAGGGTATAGCACCGTTGCGTTAACGAAGCCACACAACGCTGTCAAAAGGAAAGCTGTGTGAGTCCGTTGTATTTTTCACCCCTTCCTCTCGTCTGAGAAACTAATAGAAAAGGCGAGCGCGGTTGGTTCTGTACGTTGCTTTCGCACACTACGCTCACGGCATATACCACGACAAAGGGGAGCAATGCTCCGCTCCGCCCGAGAAATGAATTAACCGTCCAGCGGCCCTTCATCATCTACTCCAGACCCGACATAATATTTCCATTCGCAATTTTAACCATGGAATTTGTAATGTTGAAATCGTAAAAGATATTTCTATAACTGAGAAACGAAACTTACGCGCACAGTGGACTTGCTGCAGATGTTATGAAATACTGTGGGGATGCAAATCACACCGATGACCGCTGCCCCCAATGTTCCATGTCGCATTCTAGCCGATGGGTTACAACCCATCGCTTAGAATGGACTACCATTACACATGATCACTCTACCAGAATCCTCATGGCATACAAACCCGAGTGATTGCCATCTCAAAGCGCATTCAATAGGATTAACATCCCTTCATGTGGATCCATCGTTCCTTGGTCCTCCTACTAGGAAGCTTGGAGCCATCGGACCATGCGAATACTTGGTGCACGCGTCTGCATACTGGGGAGAAACTGCAAAGCCGACTGGCTTACCATATACAATTTCTGTCAAGGAACTCTAAAACAGAATCTGTAGTGAACGGAGGTCAGTTTGAGTGTTACCGACCCGTTATAGTTGGAGTTGTAAGCCTCTAGCGAGTTGCTGGACCCACGGAAACATTGGCGTGACCTGTGTGCAGGGTCACTGTGTTACAGTCGGGAATACTCTATACCACGAGCTTGAAACTGTAGCAGCAGAACATCGTGCATTTATGTGGCACCGATGTGGCTACACCTGTGGTATATTCTCTGAATTCCCTCGCATCTGGTTCGCCTACAGTTGAACGGATCAACTGTACTACCTGCTGGGTTCGTTCCACCTTCGTCTGCCTGCTATAGAACACTGATTGCGTCTGTGTACGTGTATATTCGACCTTATTTGGTATAAGTTTGAAGTAGATGTTTGTTATTAACGATGCAACCGCTGCGTCATCATCGCTGTCGGCTGTTCTCTTCGTTGTCTTCGGTGAAACGATGTGCAATGCTACGACGACGTCGCGAGAAACAACGACGAATAGAACGGATATATAACGCAGTTGTTGGATTTGCCGGGGGCTCACGCAACCAAAAGGTTCTCTCGCCCAGATGTTACTCCGGTAACCGAGAAGCAGTTTGCATATTTAATTGCAACCGAGGAAACTCCCAACGCCCCCCGTTCACCCGACGGGTTGCTTTATCCAGCCCATTCGCGGAGACGGTATAGCCCCCAGCAACTCTCCCGCCTCCAACCCTCCACGAGCCCACGCCGATCCTCTCCTTTCATTCGTAGTTCATAACTGAGTTTTTTTTTTGTTCTTCATTCCGCCAGGAGAATTCTACCAACACCGTTGCTGTTACACGAGCACAGTACAGGATTTTCACCAGGGGACCTTGTCGAGTCTCCTACACTGAAACCCACCCCCACCTCCCCCCTTCTGCCCCTCTGCACTTCCCGAGGGAATTTCATGTCGCGCATTATTATTATAAATTGTTAACAGAATTCGAGGGTGTCTGGAAATATAAGGGAATGAAAGAAGTGAACGAAAGGTGGACGAACCTTTCACAGATCGGTGGAAGAAATACATTTTTAATAGGTTATTACTATCGATAATTTACTAAAACATTAAACAAGATATATTAATAAAACATTTTTCAACTTCTGTTAAATTTATTTTCATAAACGGCAAATCGTAAAACAGGAGATAACATATAATTTGATGTTACATTCGAAGTACCATGCATGGCTACGCGATGAAATTCTTGTATACCGAATATACGAATGGCAGAGCAATGTAAATATAGGATCGGCGTATATGGATCGATTTCTCGTTCGCTTTTGGCTTCGTATGCAACTGATCCAGGAGGATGAAGGAGAAAAGAGAAACGTGCCCTCTCACGGAGAAACAACATTCAACGAGAGAGATTCGCAGGGTAAGCATGAAACCGAGAGAGCGTTGCAAGGGTCGGAGGATTGCATGGTATGAGAAACCTCCTGCGCGCCACGTAACCGTGCACCGCGTGTCATGGACCGTCGGGCTGTCCGTCAATCTGTCTGTTCGTCCGAAAGGATGCGCGCCCTCGATCGTTTCGCTTACGTGGGCGAAAACCCTTCTCCCTTCCCTTCCCCCGCCATCCGACGTAAACCCCGCAGCGCGAATTTCCCTTGTGACCGTACATCACTCGATATCGCCAATCGATTCTCCTTTGGCTTCTTCCCCGAAGTCCCCTCCGACCTTCTTCGGCAAATCGTTTATACGCGTCGATCGGTGGTTCAGTATCACACAAACCATGAGAATGACAAATTTGTAAAATAATGCAATTATTTTTTGTTTGTTTACAAACATCCATATATCGAAGGTTAAAGTTAAGGAAAATTTCAAATTGTCAAAGGAAAATTAAACGTAGAAATTCCCAATAAATAATCAACAAGTTTTCATTGTATGCTGTAAATATACACTTATTATCTGATTTCCATCAACTATACACTTATTATCTGATTTCCATCAACTATACACTTATTATCTGATTTCCATCAACCCTATAACAGATAGAGTGTGAGAAGTACTGACTTCTCGCACGCTTCTGTCCCGGAAGAGTGTGAGAAGTAAAATCAAGCTGATGTGCGCATGCGCCGCGACATTACAGTACGACTTGCTATAACGCACCACTTACGCCACTCTCGGCAGGCACGAGAAGTAGCACTTCTCATGCACGCGTTACAAAAAATATATTTTGAAATAAGTTTGGATGAAATATTCCGTCTGTCTCTTTGGAATATGCATAGTAGAACAAAAATCAAGGATTTTCGAGGCCCGATCTCTAGGTACTCGCTTCCCGGTAATATCTCGCTCAATTACTTTCGATATATCCAGATGCTTTGCGAACTCGCTATATACATAGAGTGTTATCCCAGTCTACGAAAGTAGAGATAGAGATGTATATGTATATTCCCGTCGTTCGGTACTGCCATACTCGGTTCCGGCTCTGCCTCCGGCAGCAGCCAATCTGGCATATCAATATTGGAGCTGCATCCCTCTGCTGCTACTGCTATTGCTGATACTGCTATGACGATACAACGCGCATCCAAAGCTCGTTCCACCATCAATTTCTCTCATCTTTCCTCCGCCCCCACACCCAGTGCACTCACGGTATGCACTCTTCTTCTCCTCCTATCTCTTTCAAGTTTATTTCTCCCTCTTGATAAACTATACCGGCACTGCTATCCTGTGATTCTGTTCGATCCTATTTCTTTTAATCGTCGAATGATTCTAAGCTGTGCTATAACGTTGGGATACATTCTTCAATATTCTTTTTGTGGCGGGAAAAGTACTTTAGAAAATCACTTTTTTCCGTTGAAAATTGAGGTCAGAATTATTTTATCTTCCACGTGAACATGGAACACGGGGTTACCAAGGTTTCGATATAGTTACGTTGTCGAAAACTCCGAACTCTTGGATTACTCGGATGTAATTTATGGTCCATGCATTTTCATTGAGTTTTCACGAGCGGTAGAAAATTACCCGAGGGGCCAAAAGCTTCTCGTCCGGTAGATCTTGTCTGAGCCCACTGTCCTTTCCGATCTGACCGAGTAGACCGCGAATATCGAGTAAAAAGCACCGATAAAGGAAGCGAAGCGAATAGATAAAGAGAGTTCGGGTTGGGGAGGGACGAAGATGTCCAATGTACATGACTACGTGGCCACGTCGTGTTCGGAATTTCCATGTTCTCTTTCGAGACTCTCGTTCGTGTTCGCGGGGATCTTCTCGGATATGTACATATATACCTTCATTTTCCATTGCTGTACTACTACCATCCCGCATGGCAACCCTCGTGAATTCTTGAGATACGGAAAGGCAAGGAATTTCGTCGCTGTGTACAACAGAATACATACCGGGATGAAAACTTGTTCTCGGGCTATTTGTTCGTTCAGAAAATTTCATTCGATCCGGACAACCGGTCACCGGAAACTCCGACATGGTGAGAGGAAATTTCCAAAGAGACAAATTGTAGACGATACAAAAATTGTTTCGAGAAATTAAATCAATTGTCAATTTCTTCCAAATTCTACTTTTTTTTTTAAGTTGCGTATTCGGAATAATCATTCAACATTCTGTTTTGTGCGCAGAATATCTGTTATATGAATATAAAACAATTACGATGGTTTGAAAAGCTTTATACAATTTTGAGGAAACCCATGTGAGTCATATCTCAACTGAATGTTTCAACAGACGATTGAAAAACAATTCAGAACTTCTTCACCTAACCAATCACGTGCAATTTTTTTAAGTCTGATTGTAAAACGCGATTTGACTATCACATTTCTCTACCAAAATTGCTTTTGGCAGAAGGAACATTCGGTTCTAATTACGATTCGAGTTCGATGCAATTCATCGAATTGGTTATGAGATTGCGATAGAGGACGATGATAAATCAGTGTTCAATGAAATGTGACTATCCGTACGACTGGTCATCGATCCAGTGAACGGCGGGGGCGTGTTGTGATTCCCGAAGGTCTGCGAGCCGGACTGACCCTTGATCAATCGAAATGGATAGGTCTGTGGACACAGTGCCGAGAGAGGAAAATGGGTAGAGGGTGGGTGAGGTGTTCTCGTACCTATAGGTTACAGGAACGTTCGAAGGATCTCATTATATCGTGTTCCCATCGCAAATGGACTAACGCTCGTCGAGCTGCTGCTGTTGGACCGAACCTTATATACCGGTAAGTCGATTGCCCGAGCGCACTTCGTGATTGGAGCGCGTAATGAGTTTTCGCAGCTCTCCCGCCTATCGCCGGCGATGAAAGCGGATTCGATGAAAGAAAAGTAAAAGAAGTGAGTCAAACATAAAGCAGAAAAAAAAAATGCAAACCACTCTGCGCCCCGGTGGTCAGCCAGTTATAAAGCGAACGGGAGAGATATTCCGCAAACACATTTCGTATTCAACCCTCTCCTTCGCATACTCATTCTAATATTCGGATTTCCCAGAATGTGTTCACGCTTGCAATTTCCCTAACAGAACTACAAACGAGGAATTGCAATATGAAATCACAGCCTCTCTCGCTTCTACTCTCCTTCCCTTTCTCAACGAAAAGATTATCCTTCAGAGTTTTCCTCACAGTAAAAGCCGCACAGGGTTCTCTCTGTGAATATCTGCTTTCGCATAATCAGTCGTAATGTCATTATCGTTATTAACATAGAAGTAAAATTGGATGTACGCGAAAAGACACAAACACGCATAGTAGATTTGAAATGCTCGTGTGCACTCGTGTGTGGGCTAATTATTCTCGGTTATGTTTTTATCGTGAAAATTGGTACTGGGCGGAGTGGTCGTCGTGTGTGCGCCTTACTGATAGTTATAATTAGTCTCAGGCGAGCAAACGCAAAGCCTAGTGCTATATACGAGAGAGGGAGAAAGAGAGAGTGAGCTTTGGCAAGCGAACGAGCCTGTGTGCAGGATAAGAGAATGTGCCGGGAATGCAAGGCTGGGATGACGACTATAGGGGTTGCTGCTTTGTTGTGTATATACGTTGCTGGTTTGCGCAGACAGAGAGACATAGAAGCCGTGAGGGCGGCGAGAGTTTGGTCCGCTCGTCGAGAGACCCAGAGTGCATGAGAGATCGGGGGTAGAGGAAGGGGGTTGTGTCTCCGTTCGGACGGCGGGTGGACAGAGCATTTACATCATTTAATTTATGACCCTGCGTACTCCTCTCGGCAGCGACAAGAGCGACGGTGGTGGACGCCACCGACCCTCGCGCCAGTTCGCTCTCTCGCCAAAGGTACAGACCGAGGGGATGAGCTCGTACGTCCGTCCGCCCGTTCTCTTCCTGCCTACTCATCTCATCGTATAGCCCGGCTACATACGTGTTTGTGTATACAGTAACGTTCATAAGATCGTGAATCGAGATGGATTGATGGTGGCGGACGCGAGAAATCGAAGAGATCGATTAACAGTTCCAATTCATACCAAGTAGATAGAAACGCGTATCTCGTTAGTATGGATCGATTAGTAATTGCTATACCCTTTTTTCATACATATCGATGGAATTGGATCTATAGTTGTGGATGCGGCGTACGATTCAAAACATGATTTTGTAGTTTCGTCGCTTTAATGCCCTTCCGAATACGCGGTCCTTTACAGTACATCCAATAGACAGCATTTTGGCGATTTACCTTTTTTTTTCTAGAATGAAACAATCGCTGATCAGTTCTACGTTGCAAAAAAAATCGGTGAAAAATCTTTCGTTTTCATAATTGTTGGATAACTTATGAACGAAACTGTATATACAGAGTGCGTATGTATAAATGCATGCTACTCTACATATTCTATACTTCGCAATGCTATATATACATCTATATATAACTGTGTGCTTTCTACGTCGTCGGTACGGGAGGACACATACTAATGCGGGCCACGAATAAATTTGCATATGCATGTTGCCGAATGCGGATGTTCGCCCCGGTGAGAACGGAAGACGGAGAGAGAAAGATGTATAGTGGAAACCACGAAGAAAGAGGCAGTGGAAGGGTAGTGGAGGAGATGCCGTGATAGTACACGTGAAGCTGGGGGTGGGCGATACCTAGACGTCCTTGTGGACGCCTGAGGCGGAACGCGAATTTCTCTCTACAGCTATGCCTATCCGTTTGCCTGACTGTCCCTCGGACCTAACCTACACTTCGCGAAACCTCGACTCGATCATCTCATCCTCTTTCGCTTTTCCACTCTCCGGAGAGTTTGCATTGTGCGAGAGACCGATGGTACACACCTCGACCTTGGAAACTGGCGAATTGCCAATTGGGTCTCAGAAATAGTGATGGTGGTAACGTGGGCAGTAGATACGGCTTTATTAAGCAGCCACCAAATCGTTCACTGAACTCGTCTCTTCACTTGCTTGAACGCTCTTGTATAAAGCCTCAACCCTTCATCGATTAACCATTAATTCTATTACCGACCCTCTAAAAATATTATCTGTCAAAAACACTTTTTTTTTTAGATCTTTATGATCTATTATTGTTTCTCCGAAAAAATTGGAAAAATGTAATTTTGTAAATACAGATAAAGGTGGAAGTTTCGGAGATTAAATGATTATCCGATCTGCCTACAGCCACAGTAAAACCTGTCGTACGATCTTAAATTTTAACCTATACTCGAAACTCCCTAAGTAGACCAAGTATAATTAAATTTTCGTTAAATTTGTAACGGGTGCCTTCTAATCCCTGAAGTATAGGATGAACTTTCTGTCCTTTGGATGTATAAACGAACCCAAAATCGATAAATGAAGTTTAGACTGAGTAAACGAAGAATTAGAAGGGGACAGAGCGTTGAGGTTCGTATAACTGACGACCTCGGGAACTTTGACTCAGCCCCGTCTGAAGGGCAAATATTTTCCTGGCTGAGCGACGAAGAAGAGAGATGAAAGTGGTGAAGCGATTTGACGGTTTGCTCCCCTCACGATCTGCAAGGCCATCGGTAGCTGTTCTTCCTTCTACAGAACCAGGATGCCAAGCGTCAAGGATTAGTCCCGTGGAAACTCGTGGAAATGGACCGCGTCGCCCGTCTCTGCTACCTAAAACCTTCGACGTCTTACACCGTCGCACTCACTTCTGTCTCACCCCTGTTCTCCTTACATACGACATATAACGTGCAAACGGGATATTTGGCGGCGGGATTACCGGAACTCAAAGTTTGATTGGCTGGGTTAAGGTATCAAGTTTTGGGGGAAACCATGGGAACTTCGGTTAATCCGGTCGCTGCGTGTACCGGACGGGTGGTTTGCCCCCTTCCTGGCCACTTCCTTTGCTTTCCTCCGTTTTCTCTATCCTGGTAACCTCCCCCCCCCCCCCCCCCGTCAACCCTCTGCCCTTCGATAGGATCAAACAATGTCTTTCTCACCGCTCGACCAAATTCTCTCACCGCGAAACGAATTCGTGGAGTTTGATTGGATTAATCACGAAACTCGGTACCTTTCTGCTGAATCATCGGACCATTGAACGGTAAACTTTTGATTCTTATTTGTATGCAAGGTGCTAATAAGATCAAACAATCTAGTAACAACATTCTAACAAGATCAAACAATTCGTAAACTTCCAATGAGATCAAACGATACAAATGCTATATTACAATAAACTGACACAATGTCATTTCTGCGCCATTCGGCCCAATTCGACCAGTTTGATTGCTTCAATCTCCAAACGTATTTTTCCAATCTTGCGTCTTTTATTTCCCACTCACCGAATATCTGTGAACTGTACTCCAGGCTCATTTGTATGCAAGGTCAGATGGGACGATATAAATCGTGCATCGATCTACGTACCGAAACAACAGACAGCAAGTGGAATGTGTGCGTTTCTATATAGTTGGACTCTTCTTTCGCGCAATGGGTAATAACTGGATTCGCAAGCCGCTTTGTCGAAGCGAACACGAGACACGGCAGCAGGATGCTCGCCTCCGAAACCGGAAGTACCATAAACCGGGTTGTACGGTTCGGGCGTCGGCTGTTGCCCATGATCCGTAGTCGCAGAGGAAATAACAGAAACGCGCAGTCGTAACGTTTTATCGTGCCGTCAGCGTTTCAACGGGAAAAATCCAACTGGACCAGGGGATGAGTTCGAAAGGAGGGGTATACGATGTGGATGGTTCGGTGTATTGCAGAGAATACTTTACTTCGCAAGCGTCCGCTAGTTGCTGCCCGAGTTAAGCTCCCGTCCCCTCCTCACCGACGAATGAACACGTAACTCTTTTAATTACGCGGTTCCAACCTGTCTCCGCGAAATCTCTCGGTCGTCTCGGCGCTCAAAGCTCTTTTGCAAACGTGAGGCAAAGGCGCGCTGTATAGAATAAACGACGATAGTTATCGGCCATTGGCCAACGGAGATTTCATCCGTGATCCTCCGATTCGCCTCTCCTTTCCCTCCATCCGTTTTTGCATCGGCGTCCAAATTAAAATCCCGTAATTACGATGGTGAATTTATTTTCAATTAATTCGCGATTACCTTTTAGCCCCCGTGTGGGACGCAGCCAGAGAGCGTTCTCTCCCTCTCGTTAGCATCCTGTCGATGCTGCTGATGCTGATGCTGGTACGCCCCAATCGACGAAAATTGATTTCGCGCGCCTGCCGCTGAAGTTCCGAGCACTCCGAATATTTACCCGGACTCTCGTCGCGGTTCCGTCGCAGCAAAATTAAAAAAATAAAATTATGTAATCTTCAGTACCCTTGACGGCTTGTTACGTGGGAGCGTTTAAGTCAGAATTAAAACTCGTTACGCGAAAGTGAAGAGCTTTTAAAAAAAAAATGTTAAAAATTAATTATCGGATTATCCTTTGGCCTACACTTCCGGGGATTTTGTTTTTGTTTGTTACTAGAAAATAAATTCATCTTTCTATTCGCGGTATGTCGTGTAAATCTTGTCGATCGTTGAGTTTCCGTAAGGGGTGAAGTTCCAAGCTTACGATGGGTCAAATAACCGGTCGTCGTCCTTTCTCTCGCACCACCTCCCGCTTGATGTTCAATCGCCTGACACCGCAATGATCGTTCGGGCTGACGACGTGTTTCCAGGATGCCCGAAGGCAGCTCGCACATCATTCGGCGATGGCTAACATAGTGGAGACCGAAACCCCGGAGCTCGTTGTGCACCGGCACCGACAACGTGAGCATCAACGGCCGTCCAACGTCAGCGTCGACTCCATCCTCGTTGACGATCCTACATGGCAGCAACGGTGAGTAAATTTCGTCCACTCTTGATCCCGCCGAACATCCCCCCCCCCCCCTCCCCCCGCTACCCATCTCGCCCGTCTCTGCGTCCAGTTTCGAACTATAACCAACGAAGCGAGAGGTAGGCGACTGGACCGTCGCGTTTATCGTTGTCGACGTCGTTGATCGTCGTTGCCTTTCTCTATTACCAAATTGTACATGACCCTGATCCTTCGAGCTTTTGGTCACGACGATGCGCCGAGGAAAGAGGAAGTACGATATCTAAACCTTGACCACACCTGATACTGCTTGTTTTTTTTTCTTGGTTCAGAATTGTCGGAAACCTAGTGGCGTGTCACGTCAACGCTTCCTCGACCTTTTCCACGGTTCGTGTAACTTTACTTTCGTTACGGCTTTAGCTTCGGTGCGAGAAACAGGGGAAGCTGGCATCGTTCGCTCGTTGTCACTCTTCGTCATCTACGAAATACACAGAGAGTACAAGTAGCGAACGACCAAAGCATACCGGGTTGTTGGACACATATCCCGTTGCTTGCTCGAGAGCCGAAGAGGCGGCGAGTTCACCAGCTTCCGGTTATATTCGGTGAGCTCTTCAACGGACCGAGAGATCGTTCATCGCCCTATATATAGAGGGCCAACGTGTGTTCAGCTGTACGTCTCGGGTCGCCGGCAGTTCTTGTCCACTTCGTCGGTCGTTCTATACCGGA
Organism: Buathra laborator; assembly: GCA_934046635.1. Classification (NCBI taxonomy): domain Eukaryota; kingdom Metazoa; phylum Arthropoda; class Insecta; order Hymenoptera; family Ichneumonidae; genus Buathra; species Buathra laborator. The sequence goes on from OW203892.1 coordinate 20,947,977, forward strand.
CAAGAGTCCGGTAGCCGCGAGAACGATCCACCCTCGTACCCGTTACCACAGTGCTTAAAGGACGGTTGAGTGGCAAGCCGCGGGTAGTGTTACCTCGTTGTTTGCTACTAACATCTAGACCTGTATCTATGTATTGTATACCCTCGAGACGAAGTGGTTACGTTGGTTGGATGGATCGTCTTCGTCTTACGATGCCTGACACGACGACGCTACAAAAGGAGTTTAATCCTCTAACGGGGCTTAGATTAAAATACATTAAACTTCGTAATTAAACTTTCCGCAGGTCATTCATTTCTCTTAAGGCGATTTGTTTCATGTTTTCATCAGCACATTTTCCAACTATTTGGAAAAACTAGTCATACTTTTTTCACTACCCTCTAAAGTGTTAGTATCTTTAAAAGATTTAACGAGTTATAACCAAATGTAAATGATATCTTCAAAAAATTTATACGATTGTTTCAAAGTTTTTTCTGATTTTTTTCGCTCAGTAATATCTCGATTTTTTTTACTCAAAAAAGTTAAATCCATTTTTTGTAACAATCCTGCTTGCTACAATTTCGAAATATTCTATAACTTGCACTACAAGAGCCACGATACGATTGTTGAATGTTGCAAGAACAAACTCCTTTCGACAGAACAAAACATACATATAGTATTACAACAAGACCGGTTTCTTCGCTCTCGCTATCTGCAAGATCGAAGGGGGTTGCGAAGTGAAAGACGGGTGCTCGTTAGTGTTTGGAATTGGCAGCCCAAACTCGGGTTAACCCCGCTTGCCGCGAGCCTAGATAGAACGAGAAGAACATTCTGGTTGAACTAACACGAAGAGTTCGATTCGTGGCTCAACAGAATAACAGACATTAATTTCTCTCTCCCCGCTCCGTGTGTATCCTATATAGATGCGGCGTTCGAAACCGTCGGTGGAGAATCTCGCGTAGACATTGCCGAATGTGCGGCTGGCTTTCGATTAATAGTTATTGGTTTTGTTGCCTACCTTCTCGCTTCGGAACAAACAGCCTTTCGCGCCTCTTCCTCACACCCCCACGTCGGCGTTTGCCGCCCGTTTGCTTTCTATCTGTTTCAAACGCGACTCTGTCTCTGCTCGCTATAGTTCCCATAGATACTAAAACTACCGCATCGACACAATGAAATCGCCCGCTACACTGCAATTTAAGCCACGATATTTCCCCGAATTCATTGTCCCAAGTCTGCCAGTTTCATGCCACAAACTCTATCTATCTATATTGCCAAGTTTCGACAGTCTCGAAAATCCGATAATGTTAATCGCAATGGGGTTATCGACGCCTGGCATCAATTTACTAGCCTCGGAAAACGGACCCCAAGAGTTACCGTGTGCCGGGGGTCCGTACTTTCGCACGATCGCGAAGATCTATGAGAATTGAGGAGCGGAAGTGAAATTGAGAGGGGTTGAGAATTCGACGATCGTTGTCCGGAAATCGGGCGTCCACTCGAAACGGTCGGCCGGGATCATCAACCCAACGTTACGAAAGCCTTGAGCTTTCGGACTCCGATAAGACTCTCGAGGTCTGATCGCGCACGAGAAGTTCACCGTAGTACCGTGGACCATGGTTGCCGAGAGCAGCTACTGAAGCGGAGGAGGAAAACGCGAGGGCGAAAGTTGAGGTCTATGCGAGAGCATGGAAACGCGGTAAGGGAAAGGGTAGCAGAAGGGAGAAGAAGGGTCTGGGAGTAAACTCGCCAACAATTCACGGAAATACGCGGGATGCATTAGCGAGGTCCTAAATACCACCACGCGGTACACACGGAATACTCAAGTGGTTTTCTCCCAGGTACCTAGTAATGTACGTAAGCTTTTCTATCCTTCTCTCTCGCGCTTTACCAGAGCTCTCTGGCGCGTTTCTCCACTAATACACCGCAGGCAGTACCCTCCTCTGTATACGCTCTTCTATCTTTGTATGGTGTATATAGATGTATATATATATATATATATATATATATATATATATATTGTATATATATAGACATATATATACGTGAGACGTACATACCTAGAGAACGTGTACGTTGCAAGCACGTTGTTTGCCTGTCTGGCTAGTTGGCTCGGACTCTCGGACTCTGAGAGACCACTTCGTTTCTTCCATCCACACGGACATAGAGCGGTGAGGATAATGTCGAGGAAACACGGAAGTTACTCATGAACCTAAAGTTCTTGTTGAAACATTTTGGATCTGTTTTTTACCGACTGTTTTTTTTTTATATCAGTCATAAAGTTGAAATCGCTTGTTATATTTATATAACAAGATTCTCATTTTATTCTCGTTTTAAATTGATATTTTTCAATTCGTTGCACAGGGGTTAAATGTTTGAAATCGTGCAGTTTTAGAGTACAGAAATAGATAATAAAATGAATCGATGTTTCTCTAAGTTATTGCCAAAAATAAAGTGTTTTAATGACAATATGATTTTTTTTTCACATTAACTCGCATTTCGTCTATAGATCGAAGCTATAGGGATGCAGATAAACAAAGAATCCTTTTCACAGTAGTTATTTTTTATATAAAATGTTCAACCTGTGACTAACAGTACAGAGTCGGCGGTAAGGAGAGGGCAAGGGGCTTGTGGAGTTTCTCTTCTTCTTTTGTTCTCCCTAAGCGTGCATTGTTCCGATTGTCCGGTACATATATATATACCGCATCCCCGTAACTTCAACGAAACAGTTGAAATACGAAAAAAAAGAAAGATTAGGGAGGAGGGAGGGTGCGAGTTGATGCAACGGTAGAAAATAGTCACGAGAGAAAAGCTATACAACAAGAGCGAAGAGCGACAGTGAGCTTTGTGCTTGAGCCTACGACAACAATACCACCTCCTCTATACAACTGATGCTTTTGGGGAGGGGGGAGGGGGTGCTGACGCTGCGAGCTTTCGTCGTGAGTTTCCCTCGCGTTTCAAGCGATACTTAAGCTCTGCCACAATGTCTGATGGTTTATCGTGGCTTTTATCATTCCGCTTCTGCCAAAGTAACACTTTGCGCTCTCGGGAACAGGCGAGGGTACGCGCGCGGGGACGTTTAAATACCCAAATACCGTGCCTCTTGCGCGGCAACTGTTGGCAACCATTTGCCGCTACCGCCGAATCCCCGACACACTCCGGCATACGTCTGTACGTCTGTGATAGTCGATAGGTCTCTCTGATGCCAAAGTCACTAATGTCGTAACAAACCGTCGCGCGCGCACATTCGTGCGTTCTCTCTCCGCGTTTCTTGAGGCACAGCGACGATTTATTAATTAGTCGAGTACCGTGCGCGTAAGCTTGAACGGTAATAAATTATCAAATGCTCGCACAATGTAGAACGAATCATTTACTAAGGGTAAAAAGTGGTAGTGGCGGAAACCTCTTGGATTCACCAGTTTTTCGTTCCAACAAGATCGATCGCGGACACGACCGTTTCGAAACTGTACTATAGTTCTAATCTACCGTGAGAGGTGCTCGGATTCTCGGTCTTTCGTTCCTTTCGTCGAGTTTCTTTATCCGAGTTCGAGATACGGATAGCCTTTCGCGTATATACCGACACAGGGACGCGGGCGCGCGCCCCCGTGCAGAAAGAAAAATAGTGCATCGCTTTAGATCGTCGACGTGGCAAGTTTCGCGGAAGAGTCCTCGGGACTTGGCGCGTCGGTGGTTGTGGCTAGGCGAATCGTGGAGACACTTAAAGGATTTACGGGTGTAAAAAAAACTAGACAACCGAAAGCCGGCGGGGATGCGCGCTCCGCCGCTTGAACTGAGTGCGCTGGTGTTCCAGTGCCGAAAGCGCGCGCGCGCACGCGAAAGTATACCAAGAGCCGGTGCGAAAATAGAGCAAGTGAAAAGGAGAAATACGCGAAGCGACCAGGGCGCGGAGAGAAAGAAGTAGCTAAGACACAAAAAACAAAAGTAGTACTGTAACTAAAGACACACGGGTTACCCCAATGTTTTCTCTGCGCAGAAAACACGCCGAACCGCAACGCTGGCTATACTCTTAAAATTCATTTAATCGCTCGAATAGTGGTTCAATGGCGCGATCCCTTGAAATTGACGAGAAAAAGAGTTGCGCAAAAACGAATGGTACCGGTGAGAGAAAGATAAAAAGAGGAGGTAAAGGAAAAACGAGGCAGTAACCAGTCATAGAATGTTCGCGTTTCTGAGTCAGGAATTCTTTCCCTCAATCAGTCGGGCAACTTGATTGATATTAGCGTTAACTTCAAATTATAATTAACGTCTTCTGAGAAGTTTTTACCATGGAAAAGAAATAACTACGAACGACAAAAAAGTTATAATTACGATAGCACGATAATTGTTTTCATTGCTCATTCGATACCTGACAAATAAATAATTCGTATTTATCATGAAACCTATTTAATTCTCACTAATAACGGCACTAAATTTAGTGCACCCAATGATTTATCACAACTATTAGTTCATTTATTTACATTTTTTTCCTTTTTTTTTCTGTTATAAAAAACGATCACATGGAATGAACGGATCCGCGAAATGAAATTAATTCTCAAATAACAAAAAAAATAATAAAAATGCATATACAAACATAGACGACTTGCTTTGTGCGTGGGTATCGAAAGTTTGTACAACCCTTCGTTTACGAAGCCTGCGAGGGTGTACTCACATTCCTCATTAGTGTGATGAATCCACGGGCTTCCTTCTCCCCTTTCCCGTTGTTCCGCTGCTTTCCTCTCCCGTCAATTTCAATCGTGAATCCATCGCGGAATTACTTTGGGACGTATCGTGTGCTTCTTGTATACATATTGTTGTATACGATGTGTAAGAGCTCGGTACGAGCACCCGGGCTTCGATGTAAACGGTGCGCGCGCGCGTAGACACAGAGATGCGTTCGTCGATCGGAAGCGAACGCGAACATGATAGAGGAAAGGATTGGTAGTTGAGAATATAGAGAGATACGCCCGTGGGCGATGATTCCGGGAAAGTGAATTTACCCGGTCGAATCCCATCCATGGAAGCGCGACGCGGAATTCCATGACTCTGCGGAGTTCGCGGTCTGCGCGGAACCAAATTTCGAGAGATGTATATGCGTATGAGATATATGTAGATCGATGTAGCTAATGTGGACACGGATGCCAGCAATGATTTAGATATGCATCGCGTTACATGATCCATTTCGGTATTAATTAAGGACGATGCGTGGATTGACTCGCGCATCGATGGATGTTCAGCATTACATAGATTTGCATTTAATGTTATTAGGAATATTCTAATCAAGCAATATTACATGTTAAGCGATGTGCGGGACTGAGGATTAATAATATCTTGATTGGTCCGGCGTGCGTTCACCAAATAGTATGGTTTCTGTGATTAGAATCCTTCATAGCAGCGTCAGCTCTTAACTAACATCGCAATTGCAGCGATTACATGCAATATCTAATGACCGATAATTAATTATGATGAATCAAATTTGTAATGATAAATAGATCTTTTAGCTATGAAAAATATGAAAATGGTCCGTTTCCACTGAAAAATAGTCGGTGGAATTCATAGTTATTGGGAACAACTACTTAAAAACAAAAAAATCGATCAACCAACTATTAGTTCTGTCACTAGTCATTAATTCACTAAATTTATCATTTTCATTCAGTTTGCAGATGTAAATTTTCATAATTCATTCATTCATTCATTTATTTTTTCATTTTCATTTTTTTGTAAATTTTGCGGAGTGCGGAGTGCGCGGAGTGAACAGGTGAATTCCATACGTCGTGTAACGTCGTCAGTATATTACTGCCTCCTTCTACTCTCAAGTGGAAGCAAGAGTCGTCCTCCATCCTTCCATAACGGCGTATAAAAATTTCTTTTACTTGAATCCTCGAAAGCGAATTGAATATTCGAATTTCTACAGACAATCAGTACGTTGGCTTCGGAGGTCGAAATAATTGTAAAAACTTGGAAACGTTCAAGCGCAGCTGAAAGCCTTGTACTACTCTGTGCTGTACTCTACGTGCTCGCACTCGAGAGTAAGTCACTGCTCGTTGCAGAAGAAGGACCCGCGAGCTTCGCTGTTCCGTATGCGATCAGCAAAGACTATGTAGTCTCGTTGGTATATCCCTCCACCTTCTTAACCCTATGTTTCACTCTTCTACTACTATAGTTCTTGGGGATACCCTCGTGTTACACGTAAAGGTTACGCCTACGTGGTATCCTCGTGTACTCCGCAGGTACACCAATGTATATTCCAGCGACCGCGGCGAATAGCGCTATAGGTCTCTGCCGAGACGTACTGAAAAGCAGCGGCGTCGAGCGTCGTGATTGTAATATAGGTCAACGTTTACACAGTTACTTTAAGCTGGATTTACTGAAGAGCTTTTGCCGTGCGATGCCAACCGGAGCAAACTGGGACGGCAAATACATTTTTTACCTTCGTCCGCCGTTCTTCCTCTGCTCTCTACTGCTTCTCTCCTCTCTATCCGCTGCTGTACCCGCGCACTTCTCTTCCTAATACAACTGTACTGATTCGAATCTCTCTATATGTATAATATATATTCTGGAGATATCCGCTCTTTCCTTCTCTCTCTCCGTCACTCGGCCGTTTCACCTTTCTCACCACTACCATCTTCGCGTTTCTGTACTCCAAACGCCTCCGGCCATTCCTCGCCGGTCTTCCCTCTCGTCCACGAGAGTGTCCTGTCTTGTATTTGACTTGGAGAACCGCCGTGCGTCCTCCCACAACTAGACAGACCAAAGTTAAACTACCCGGCAGTTAGCATAACCTCGCCTCGAACTTGGCTTCTCCGCTTGTACATCGTTCGTCTTTTTTGTCGAATCTTAATTAATTTCTTCTCTCGGTTACTTACCGTTTGTGGAATCGGGAAAATAAGGAGAAACGGAGGAGAGAGATAATGATGTGAAAGCGGTGGAGTTTCAGCGGCATTCATACCGCCCGGGAACGCGAAGCACTATGGTTACTTATGAGAAAAGCACGATGGAGCTACTCGACCTACACAATAGTTAACGCTGCTTTTACTTCGCCTTACGTTAGAAACAATACGATTTAATCTTGAGACGAGTGGATCGTGTAAACTAGGAGATAATATCGTAATATAGTTATTACGTTTACTGCTAACTTGATGGTAGATTCAGCGTTCGAACGCGAATGCAGGAAAACTCTCAGCAACAGTACTAAAATTGGATGAGAAATTAATTAAAAATCGAAATATTATCTAAAAGAAATATACCAAAGTTATTATTATTATAATTATTATTATTATTGAAATGAGAAATTCGAATTCTTGAAAAGTCGAGGATACCGATAAGAACTTTTAATCGTACCGTATGTACCGAAAACTCGAGTAATCCAGTCAGTTTCATCGTACAATGTTACGACACTGTATACAACAAGTTCACGTTATGCTTCGAGAATGGAGCAACCAGCACGTCGAGAGATTATGGGACGGCGTTGGCGTAACGCTGTAACCCCTTCAAGTAGCTACGTCCGTTCACGAGTAGGCAGTAAATCTCTTCGTCGAGAGTGCAAGCTCGCGCGCATACACCGTAACGTCTTATCGCATCTTTACCTTTTCCTTCTTCTTTTTTTTTTCTACGCCATAAACTTTGCGGAGTTTTGCTATACTACCGTTTCACATTTCATATCTAACGGAACACGGTGGTCGAGCACTCTGACGATTTTTCTCATTACTTTTCTCATCGATGATTTTTTTTCACGTTCTTCTACTCAATCGAGCCGTCCGACTTGCTCCGAGATCCCGTCTGATTTTTCTTCGCGAATCTCGAGCAAGCGAAAGAATCCGGAAAGAGGAAAGAGGGGGGCGCCGAAAGAGAGAAAGAGAAACAGCTACAGAAAGTCGTCGCGATGGCAAAGTTTCGTGGCATATATATGTATACCTGTGAGTCCGAGCAACCAGAGCGGGAGTCAGTGTGCTCGAAGTGCCGACAACTTTTTAATCTCCCCGGGAAAACTCGTTGGCTCTCCACACCACCGAGGAACAAGTAACACTGTGCGAGAGAGTGTTCGCTTATGTGTGACATAGATAGGCGTCGCGTAGTCGTCTAGCGAAGGGCGGGGGAAAAGGAAAGGGGGAGCGAGAAAGCCTCTCCAACGGCAATCAGATTTCGCTCGACTCGCCTCTCGTTTCTAACCCAACCCTCATCCCTTGGCAATCACGCTAACGTTGCCACTACGTTTTCCCAAACCGGGAATGAAAAATTTTTCGCCCCTTCTAATTTCAAATATATTTCTACAAAGTAAGAGCACTATAATTTGTAGACATCGTGTTATCCGCTCTCTATGCACCGGGTTCGTGTGAGCGCCTCTTTGCTATGGAACCGCGAGAGGGTAGGTTTTGCGGAAATTGCGTCGCATTCAGAGCAACACATTCCTTGGTGAACCCAGACGACTGTAGGAATACACAGACGTTTCTTGGAGCATCGCGAAGTTATTCAGAAACGTTTGCTTCAGTCATGTAATTCATTTTATGTTTTTTCTTTCGTAAACAAAAAAAAGGGACAATGAATCGAGAAGAGAGTTCTCTGAACTTCAAAGGGATATAATGTCTGATCACATTTGCAATTTTACCGCGACATATCAATTTCAGTAATGAAGTACCAATGGGCTTTGGCGTTGTCTCGTTCGAGTAAAAATTACACGGCATCTCATCATCGCAAGGTTGAGTCTCCGGCTCGCGACAGTCAGAGTTTGTACATTTTCTACACTTCGTCAAGTACAGAGTTCTATATATATCTGGGTTCGCGTTCCCGGCAGGTAGCCATGGCAACTTTTGATTGTGTCCCCTGAGCACAGTGGATAGCTCCACCGCGTGCCTGTTTACGCGGTTCGAGAGGTTTGCCAGAAGGCAAGCAAACAAAAGCAAGGATGCAAGTAGCAGCGGTAAAGGTCTCACGACGTCTATACCTTCTATCTACTATATATATATGTATATATATGTACTATATATACACCATATATACACATCATGAAGCTCTTTGGAGATGTTGTCCCTCTCTCTTCAGACGCAAGCATCAACCGCGCCACTGAGTAATATGCAACTCATGTAAAAGATGAGATCTTGCAATATAAACTGAAGCTTGTTGATTGTCTGCAAATACATTTTGCTCATTCAATGATTATTACAGCATCGATTTTACGTTTTCAACGTAATGAGATATAAGTATTTGATCGAAACTCTTAATTAGCCGTAAACACGAGACAACGAAAGAGTCGCTGTACTCTAAGAAGTTTCGATTTATTTCCTGGTGAAGCTCTACTAACTCTTTGTTTTTTTCTCGGCGAGACCTCGTTTCTCCGCTATTGAGAATCGAGGCAGTGGGACGCAAGAGTCGGGGTGAAAAAAAAATGAAAGGAAGAAGAGGGAAAAAAAAGAAACGAATTAAGGCGACTGCGGCAGTAAGAAAAAAAAGGGAGAGAGAGTTGTCCCACGATAAAAGGCAAGAGCGACAAGAGATACGCTATGGTGTGGGCGTTTTCAGGGCGGAAAAGCGCGAGGGACGCGATTTACATTCCAATTAAAACGTTCTCCTCCCTCCTCCGTCGTGACTATCTCGTCTGTCTGCTCACCAGTTAGTATCTTCACCTCTCGCTTCATTCCGACCCGTTATATAGCTCTCGTGGAAACCCGTAATAAAATCTCTGAAACAGGACGTGGCCATATAATGAGCAATTTACATAAGCCGTTTCGATTCGAGTTTAATAACGGGCTGTCGTAAAGTAAACAAACTTTTTAATAACCCGAACGTCGAGCCAAGGGAAGGGACAACCTTACTGCACGACGATCGAGGGACGAACGGGTGGATATAGATGAAGGCGTCATCGGCAGTATCTTTACTTCTACTCGCGAACATCCGGATGCTCTCCGCTGGCTTCGACAGTTTGCCGAGTGAAAATGCCGATGATAGGTATAAAATATTATTGTTATAACTCTCGTTCGATGAAACTGAGATGCGAAATAAAAAAAGAAAATAAAGCAGAATGAGAATATATTAGACTCTACAGCACGGAAGCGGGTGACGCTCTTGGATGGCTAATAAAGAAAAACATGTCGAGTCTTTCGACAGGTGCATTCATGAAATGCTTATGTCATCAGTCATCAATGCATCAGGCCAAATAGAGGCGTGTTTGCTGTGCTCTGCATATATTTCGACTTTGTGATTATTAAATGAGTTTTTAGGGACATAAAAAAAATTATAATTTTATTTTTAATAGAATATGTTCAATAAAAATCGATCCAATATAAAGTATGTTATAATAATATTTTCGGCAATAACTTGAAATAAATTTTTTTTTCCAACGATTTTTTCGTCGTTCAAAGAAAATATAAGTCGATAAACCGTTGAATTCTCGAAAAATGAAAATCCACCAATGAATTTCGCTGAAATATAAAACATAAAAGAAAAATCGAATTACATCGCCAGAAAATCGAGATCATTGATTGACGGAGCGATTTATTTTTTAATTTTTTTTTTTTTATTACATCTATTACTTCTCAAGAAGCATTTTATTGAACTTTAAAAGAAATATGTACCCAACTTTATTATATCGAGTATGGCGCATGAAAGACGGAGGGGAAAAAAAAGTAGGAAGATAAAGATAAAAATCGAGGAAGAGGAAATAATGTAACGCCGCGGTCTCCGTGATCTACGATATCCATCTGAAGGTACGGGTAAGGTGGGGGGGTTTGCCACGAGCCCGCGAAGTGTCACGCCGCGTAAAACTTCCCCTCGTAAATTTTGTCTTCTCTCTTTTCCCACACTTGCTCTTTTTCCTCTTTCTATATGCACTATAGGTGGAAGCATGAAGCGTTGAGAAAATAATTCAGCGTTTCATGACGCACGGTCGGTGCGGTGAAAAGTGTACATATAGTGGGGCACAGTAGCTGGTTGGGTAGTCTAGAGGGTGCAAGGATGCTTTTCTATCCGTACAGGGTAGTAAAAGAGTTTTCACGAGCTGCTGGTGCCGGCGATGGTGTTTCATGCGGTGTATGCATCGCTTCTATGATTCGATGCTTGCACATACGCGTAGTTCACCTACAGCGCATGAAACTTTTGTATATATCTGAATACGCTTTTCCCGCGTAACACGCGATAACCATGATGTGTGTATGAAGCTACGCACTTTTGAAGTTTACGATATAATCCGAGCACAGCGATATACTAGTAGTAGAAATATTCTGGGCGTACGATCGTATATCGGTATGCAAAGTAGGGAAGATCGGGTCTACTCGACTCACTCGATCTCGCAACGTTGCAGGGTTGAGTTAAAAAAAAAAAAAGAAAATGACCAGAGGTCTCGGGGATTTTTTTTATAGATACACAGAGAACTCAATGGGCACCAGAGGACATATATATTCAGCTATGAAATAATGAAATATAAATTTAAAAAATAATGTTAAATAATTAAAAAATCCATTCGTCTAATAAACTTTGAACATTCGACTATAATTATTATAGAATTTACCAAATTGCATTACACCTCTACAAACATGTAGCGCACATTCCGCCGAATCAATTTCACAATATATCGAAAAAATATTTGACTGAATGAAGATTCGGTGGTAAACACATGTGGTATTATGATTTAAAAAAAATCATGAATTTTGCTATCCATGGGTAAAGCTTTCCGGTTCTCCGAAAAGCTCCAGTGTTACTTTGAATTCTCTGCCGGCGACAAGCGTGACACGCGCGTCTAGCGTAGGAAAGAGCTTCGTCGGGTTCAAATTTGCGGAAAATCGAGATCTTTTCTTCGACGAGAGTTTTCGCATTGTGACGCGGTCTCGTTGGTTCCCCGGTTGTGAGAAAATCTAATACCAGAAGCGTTCACGCTTGTGCCATATAGCGGGCGAAAGTACGAACTCGCGGGTGAGGGCTGTATCCATCCCGAGGACGCTGAGGTTTTCATTTTTCTCGCCAATGTGGGATAGTATATGCATAAAGAAAAGGGGGGAAAAGAAGGGAAGAGGAAGATGGAGTCTGAGAAGCGGTATAAGAGAACCACATCGCCTCGACGACGTTGCAAGAACCAACCATGTCGATAGTCGTTTCGTATCTGTATTATGTAAACTTCACGGTGCTGCCGCTGGTGCGCTGTGCTGGCTATCGGCGGACAGCACACGTGAATTCAAGACGAGAAGGACGACGAGAAAGACGATTTACCGCGTCGATGCTGTTACGAGAGGGTCCGAAGGTAACGCGCTCTGAGGTTCATGTATCATTCATGCATCGATGTTGCCGGCTCTCCTTTTCCTTTTCTTCTCACACGTTCACTATACGTGTTCTTCAAGATATAACTATATGACAGTTGGTTGGTCCACTGTGGCCAACGATGTAAATTTTTTTTATGACAATACAACTTCGGTCAGGCAAAACATTGAATAGTAAATGAAGTCTTTGAAGCACGTTTATACCTTCAGTATCGCGTCGAATTCCTTCGTCTTTTAAATAGATCGATAACATTTTTCGACGTTTGCATGAAACATTCGAATAGTTAACTCACACGGCAGAAAAAATATATTGAAAATATATCAAAGATATATGCAATATAATTTGATGAAAAAAAAGTATATTATATTTTAGAATATATTTCTGCAAATATATCATATCAAATGTACAACAATTTTTATGATTAATATATTAATCAAATAAAAACGCCGAATTTAAAGTATTTCTAATATATTTCTTGCATATATATGTCATTCCCATGTGAGGTAATAACAATTAGGACCTTTCCTTTCAAAAGTGCACATCCGCTATAAACGTTCGCTTATGACTTCTTTGATCGTCTCCAATGAAAAAAATTGGTACCCTTTTTTTTACCTTCGCATTGTGAAACGAGGAAAATTCTCAACGATATCATCGTATCCTTTATAGAATCTACACAATCCTCTATATCCCGTTTTTTTTTTTTTTTTTTTATTCTTTTCCATTTGCCTTTCTTTCCATTGTCACGTGTGATCCTCGGTGAAAATAATTTCGCGAATGAATACAACCGTGTAGCTTCGGTGTACGGGCTGCGGATGGCAATGGCTGGAAGGGTAATTGAATGGACCGAACCCTTATCGTGCAGCTTCGACGGGTAGAGGAGATATGTTGAGAGTGCGAGAGAAAGACGTGGAGGGGGTGAATGAGAGAAAGCTCTACCGCGTTGCACGGGATCCAGGCGAGCGGGATATATACAACTAGAGTACGACCGGTAGAAGAGAACAGAGTCAATGGAGTCATCGATGTATTTCGGTCACGTATCTCGGCTCTGCCGCGAGTTCTCTTCGATATACGGGCTCATGTACGCGAACCGTATAATGGAAGGATACCGCATTATGTACACGTTCGTTCGTTGGATCCAGGACCGTACACAACGCTGTATCACATCCACCGAGTCGGCTAGCGCGACTTTCTATGTTCCTCTCTGTGCCACCGAACCAGAAGCGATCGAGTTATTACGTTCGCAAAAGTTGGTGGGTCAGTGGCGAGGAGATGTCTGTGACTAAACTACCGTGCGAGCTTTCGGCTCATCTATACACCACTTTCGTCGAGTTCACGGACGACAAGACTCGGCGGATTTCACAGGTACACCGGAAGTCGGGCGACGCGAGGGGTTCGAGAATTGACCTGATTCTGCGATATCCGTCCGGTGGACAATAGCTATAGCTACTTCGGCGATAGAGATATTGTACAGATATAGTCCCAACGGGTAAACCAAATTCGAAGTATATTCTACGGGTAGAGAAGTTGCCGCGAGAGTCGTCGAACGTGGGAGGACTTTCGAAAAGTGATGATGAGAGACTCACGACCAATATTATATACCGGTCTTTGTGGCCGTCCGATAACGTACCTTTGCTACTGATTTCATGAACTCGCATAACACACGGTGACTATCTATTCTGTTAGCTCATTCGCTGTTTTCAATAACGACCATCAGTTCTATGAGCTGATAGAGGAGACTTCCTTTGCGAATCAGTCACCAGAAATATGATATCTTTAAAAAAAAAATTTCAACAAATATTTTAATGGTCCACCGTCGTAAATTCTGAACGGCTCTCGTTTTTAAAAGATTCATACAAAATCATTGATTTTTTTTATCCATTAACGATTACCGCGTAAAAACACAATTCTTTTTCGCCTTCATACATTTGTTATAGAAATAAATTCATACCATAAATCACGTCTTTCCACTAAATTAATAATAATAATAATGGCTATGGCTATTTTTGCATAAATCGTTGAATTATAAATTGAAATTGAATTTTATTGCATTTTTTTGCGGCGCTTACTAGTTGAAAAGTTCATTGTGGTCAGTTTTCCTAATCAAACGCACGAAAATTCTTTGTTTTCATAGCTCTCAGCGATATTTTACCTACTATAGTTACAGCTTCCAATGTCCCAATAGTATTTTTCTCGTTCGTACTCTCGTCCAGTCGGCAATAACAGATTTATCGCAACTTCGAGAGACGAAGAGAGAGAGAGAGAGCTCTCATCCGTTCGAAAGCCCGCAGGCGAGAGAGAAAGAGGGATAGGTATAGGTTTTATGAAACTGAATAAACAACCGGATATGTGCATCCCGGGTCGTCCGTAGCCCGGCAGCATCCCTGCTGGCGCATCTAATGCAAACATTTACAATCCATAATCTGGTAGCCCACGAGGGATGTTAAATATTATAGGTAGTAAAGAGCACTTTGCCCACCGACACACACATACACTCACATACACAGAAAACTGCATATATATTACAGCTTATGAAGTTAAAACCACGTGGGCAATAGTGAATGCGCAACGGTTCGTAGAATTAGTTTTTTCAGAATTAAAAAAATGAAAAGCAAACCTCATATTAATTATTTTGCTCTCCATATAATTCCTCTATCGCGCATTTTAAGTCCCCGGGTCTCATACCCTACATTTATAAAATACTCCTCTTTGTTTTTCCGCCATAATATTTTCTACAATTTACCTTACATTTCATAAAGCAAATCCTCACAAAAACGACTGTGCGTCGTGTTTCTAATGGATAACGCATTATCGCGCTTACGCTTTTCCCTCGCGTACATCAGAGAATCCGTTCTGCGATGCAACATCGTCGAAATAATTGCTTATACGATTTTACTTCTATACGCGCACGTTTCCGGTGCACAGGTGCATTCGCGAAGATGTACCTGTGGGGCAGTCCTCATAGCGACGGAAATCTCGGGTAGAATTTAAAAGAGGATTCGCGTGTAGTACACCGCGGTGTTATTCCTACGGAAACGAAAGCGAAGTAAAGCGAACAGATATGAGAGACGCGGAGAGAGAAGGTCACAGAAAATCGTGAACGCGTACTCGTTCGTGAGATGTTGAAAAATCCTTCTTGAATCGGGGCTGACCGCGGCCATTGTATGCGAAGAAACGTATAGTATGTGTGCCCACATGCGCGAGTATTAAAAGGAAGAACGGTATGGGTCGAGTGAAGTAGATGTGTGCGATGGGTGTGTAGGAACCACTGGACAAAGGACGAGCCACAATGACACTCTGCGAAAAATCTCGGAACAGTTCTCTCAGAAGGAGAGACCATGAGAAAAAAGAGAGATCAAGATCGCGTACCGAGGGAAACTGTGCTTTCCTCGTGGTCGCTTCTCCTGCAAGCTTGCCGAGCACTAGCGAGGACATTCGTCTAACCGGACCCGAAGAACGCTTCCGTCCTCGTAAAACTCGGAACGGGCAATTATATTCGGGGAACGTTTATACGCGGTCGAAGGGAAGGGTGGGAGCATCGCGATGTCCGGACGAGCGAAACTGTGCTTACTGTGGAAAATGTCGTCTGTGAGAAGGCTATTCTGCGCTTTTCTCGGTTTCCGGAGAATGAACACGATTCTTATTCTTTGCAGTCGGAAGTCTTCTCGTATGATACATCTTCTTATTGTTTGCGCGCGTTCAACGATGGGGAAGGTATTATTGGAGAATTGCCGGAAGATGAACGGTTGCCGAAGAGGGTGCAGGCGATGTAAGAGCTTTTTCTGCATTAATGGAAATACTCATTTCCGACGATTGTAATAAACAATGAAGCGCGTTTAGGGAAATTACGCGATGCTTTTGTTCTTATAAAATAATTGGCAAAAACTATCGAAGGATAGAGTTTTATACTTTTTTTTTTGTTTTTAAGTTAATTGTTGCACAAACGTCGGAAACAGTTAGAATGCAGTATAAATGAGAAAAATATTCATGATTTTACGAGGCACCCGGTACATCTCGTTATTAACGTAGCTCCTTTGGAATATAGGAAAAGATTGAAATGACGACGAAGAGAGTAGACACAGAAGGATTGAAGGGTGGTACGAGAGGACGTCGGCCGCGGCGGGTGGGGGGAGGGAGGTATGAGCCCGGGGACTCTTCGTTCTCGTCCAAGGCGAAGTTTCTCACAATGGGAGTGCAATTAAAATCGGAAAATATATAACGATACTGTAGAGTGAATTGCGTCCGTCGGAGAAATAAGACCGCGATGAAGAAGAAGAAGAAGAAGTAGCAGCGGCGGTAGCAGTAGAAGACGCTTTTCTCCGTCTTCTCTCTCGCTGTGCAAAGAACAAGAAGGTTGAAGGGGGGATTCGCGCGGGGTAGAAGAAGAATTAACCCAGTTGCAGAAGATAATGCCGTCGAGAAATCTATTCTCGCTACTCTCGCATAGAATCTCTCTGTGTGATGGCTGCGTGCGAGAGCTATTCGGCGAACGCGCTCTTTGCTTGTGACTCTACTGGTACGAGTAAAGTGAGGTCGCCCGCGGTACAACAGCGTATACGTTCGCGACGTCTGAGTCGTCGTCGCACGTTTACCTCGTACACGCCTAGTCTCGTTCGATAAATCTATTCGAGCCTTACTGGGTCGGAACGGGAGCACCGAGTGTAGTCATTAAGTGGACCATCCGTAATTGCCTATAAAAACACGTTTGGCCATTAGCAGGAATAATTTGATATTTATAGAAGTATTTAGTATTTCTTTCATTAAATTAACCTACAATTATCACTATCAACAAAATGAGTTAACTGATTAATATTCACAAGCATATTTCATACTTCATCAAAATAATTAAAAGGGTATCTGAGCTTAGGGTAGATAGATCATTTTTTTCCAATTATACGAATTGCATCAATTCGGGGAAAGATTTTTTTATTTATTTATTAATATTAATATAAAAAAGATGGACGATAAAAAAATGCGTCAAACCACTTCACAAAACTGATACTGAAAAAGGCCAAAGCGCTTAGTCTGTCGCAGAATTTTTTTTATATACATAGAGGAGACCGGCATTATGCATTCTAACAAACACTTTTCTCACTTTTAGATTATAGGATAGTAGAGACCGGGGCTACTTGAAACGCGGATACGCTGTATACGCTGAGAAAAAAAAAGAGATTTCATGCAGTGAATATGGCACTCTAAGAAATTACTTATCGTAGTATGCACTCTAATTCCATAAAGTGCCATACTTACGGAATAGAAACTTCGATATTTTCACTGCGCGTGTTACGATTAGCCCCGGTCTTCTCTACGCTATAAACGGAAAGTGAGAAAAGTGTTTATAGCTGTGAATAAATGGTGAACTCACTCTCTGATGTACAAGCAAAACATCATTTACTTTTTAACTCGGGGCCTTCGTTTTTTCTCGGCTCCATATCACCTCGAGGGGTTTGTGAGCTCACAAGACGAAGCATCACTGGCAGCAGCAGCGCGCCGGGGTTCGAATTGTTTGCATTGTACGGATTTCCTATGATATTAGGCATTATATTAAATTCTGAAGAGGCGCAAAGGCGACTCGGTATGAGGTAGAATCCTTGTTGGATGGGGATAGAAAGGGCGAAGAAGGAAGAGATACTTCCTTCCGCTTGGAGCAATATGACTCGACGGGCGGCGGCGACTCGGAGGCAAGACGAGAGCAGACTCTCTCTCATTCCACTTGGTTATATATACGTATACCATCCTCGCAGTTGCTTATTTTCCAACGAATTCGCTTGGTTGCTGTTGAGAAAACTCTATCTCACTTGTGCGAGAGGCCTCTTTGGTGTTAGGCGATAGACCATCCTGCTTTCGTGCCAACTTCAGATCTCTCTCGAAGCTCTCCTCGGCACCATCCCCGAGACTTTCTCGAAAGGACCGCGAGGAAAAAATTATTACTTCGCTCGTTCAAGCGAGAGCTAAGCGCACAGACCTCGATAATATACTACGGCTCTTCGGAGTGTCGCCGAGGCGCGAATATCGTCGCTATCGAAAGACGAGAAATATTTGGAGTGTGCAACTTTTAAGAGAGAAGGAAATACGAAGCAAGATAGAGGTTGAGAATCGCTCGAGAACGGCATTGTGGTGATCGTCGATCCGTGAATATTTATCGTTCAAACTTTAAACATCGTTTTCAGCGCCAGAGTTTCGTTGGTTATCCTATACTCGCTTGGCTACAAATAATCATAGGCTTACGTGCTACTCGATACGTTGATCGCTATTAAGAAGACTCTGTTAGCGCGTGTGTATTCCTAAAGTTTTGCATCTCAATGCACACTGTGTTATTCGGCTTGACGATAAACTATCGAGGTCTATATCACATTTCTTCGGCAAATTTCACGCCTCGTAGAAATCGATTTATGCATTTTCCGTTTCAAATATGCCATTACGAAACGCGTTGTTTTTTACGCCAAAACTGAAACTCTGTTGTATCGAAACATTTTTTTCATACACATTTTTACTTCTGACATTCTTTCTCTGTTCATTAGAGGGTTAACTTTGAATTTACTGAAAATTAAGAGACCCTGCAAAAGTAAATCGAAGATTTCACCCATTTACTGGGGCACCCTATGCAAGTAGTGTCCATAAAATATCCAATTTCTTACAGCCTGTGTTCCAATATATCCTGTGTTCCGATTAATCCCGATCTCCCCGATTTCATTTTTAATGAGTAGAGAACTGTTTATAAAACATAATTTCCCTTACTTGCGTCGCAAGAACTTACGTTAGCCGGGGAGATTCAACTAAACCATAACGAGAGTATGAAAATTGTTGCGGATATCCGGAGAGCTGAACCGGAGTTGAGTGTAGAAGACGTGCCGCGCAAATCGCCCGGAGGCAATGCCGCCACGACGTTAAAGCAACATACGTATATATAATATTCCCGTCATTCTCATTCAAAGTCCATCTGGTGTTGCCAGGTTGCCAGGGGTTTTCCTCTTCCCTGTAGGTTTAGTGCTTTCTCTCTGTCCCTCTCTCTGGCGAGGGCGATGCCGACGCTCGAGTTAGACGAATACCATTCTGGCGCCTCGGGTTTGCCTCTCTCTCGCGATCAAGAAATTTCCTTGCCGTGTCCCAACGGGACGGTAATGTCTCCGGCGCACCGCGTTTCCAAAATACATAAAGCGCGAATATATTTCCTCGTATCATGTATCATGTGCGTACTATATATACATATGTATACGTATATGAATATCTATGTATATATGTATACGAAGACACATAACTCGGAATATCATTGGGGAGTTGAGGGTGAGGGGGTGAAAACTGGAAGCGAGGAGTCCGTCCGGATTATAAATGGCAGCGTGTGACGTGTGGCTCGGTGGGTGATAGCATCGAGAAACAAAATCGCTCTTTCGAATCCACCGGGCATAATACGTTTTTAAGGATAGCCTTCTTACAAGAGCCTTCGGGGAATTGCAAGGATTTACAACAGCACCAGTCATAGCCGTCTGTCACCCTCGACGAGCAAAAAAATATGTATAAAAATTGCAACGTTCAATTTGAAAATTATTTTATTTCTCGACTATATGAATAAAAGTAGGACTCAAGGTAGTGTGACTGCTTCCCCAGGGAAAAACAGTTACCTGCTTCAGCAATGACGCGTTATTTATAGACGCCACGGCCTCTCTGGTCGAAAAAGATATAAGATGCAAACAGACTTCTCAATTTATTGTTTCACGATGAAATGCCACGATATGTCACTCTTACCATTTATAAAATCTAATATGTCCCGCGAAGTTTATCGTTGTATCATCTCAATTAATAGTTACGTCGGTCAAAATTCAGTTTTTTTGGGCTTTAAAAAAAATTGTTTATTTCCACAAATTTTTTCCGCTTTGCAACAAATAACTATTAATAGAACCGAAAGAACTTTATCTGCAGCATTCGTATTGGTAAACGACAACAAACCGTGAGACCTTCGTATGCTCTTCACTTCGATGTAATACAGTGGTTACCATAAAGTGCGATATTTGTCTTCCGCGTATAAGTAGATACATATGTAGCTGGAGCGATATACGAGACGTTTGAGTTAGCGAGGGCAGTAGTGCAGTACGCCGAGAGGCGCGAGCCGAGAGGGAGAGAGATGGAACTCGAACCGCGCACATTGCACTTATCGCTATGCACGGTACGTTGCAGCATCACGGTGGAGCGCACCTCCCGTAAGCACACACCTATCGTCAAGAGAGAAGCTCAGACTACCACCAAATGCACGTATACACGTATATCTATACATAGATATATGTACTCCACACGAGCAGTAGTTCCTCGGTCGACGTAGTGGTAGTTTGACTCGCGTGCGCACTCTGTCCTCTATCCATCTCCCTCCCTCTCGCATCTACGATCTCGACTCTCGACCTCTGGATCTCGAGTTCTCTCTCACACTCTCAGAGTAGCGTGAATTCAGAGAGCCGCCCGGCGACCGTAAATCAAACACCGCGCGGGCCATTAGGACGCCCATAACTCGCCGATATCTCGAGGACCGCCAGCTTATTATATCCTGCATATATAATTCCACCGAAGTGAGCGCATCCGGCGTGTGTGCGCGCCCGAGTTTAGGACGAGGGGAGGGAAGAAGGGTTGGGGGATCCCCCGGCCACCCGTAGTAGTCGCGTGCGCGCCCCAGTGAATCTCGAAACGGCGGGGCCACTTCGGGGATTCACTCGTGCACTGCTTTTGCTGTCTACTACTAATACTACGTAACGCGTACTAATACTTCTCGATTCTCGATTCTCGCACTCCCTATCTGTTCGTGATGCACGTGTGCTCACGAGAGTTTCCAATCAGCAATCGCGCGAAATCGTATAATCTACCTACCCGGCGCGTCTGCCTTTCGGCCACGAAACGCATTATGAAAGTAGATAGATACCTATTATGAGAATCGATAATTTCGACAAAGCTCATCGGACCATATACCTTGGTCGGAATTACCTGCTGAATTGTATTGGAGGCTTCAATCAGACGAGAATGGAGCTATTCGAAACGTTGCGCACTCGTGGGAATTAACGAAAAAATATAAATTGCACGAAGTGTCGGCATTTTTTTTTGTTATTGAGAGACATAAAGAACATCTTTCGACGGCACTAAAAAAATCATTCGTCATACAGATAGACGCAAACTTTTTTTTCGTGATGCTTGAAATTCAATGAATTTTATTTGAAATAAGTTCGTGATTAAGGATTTTTTAAAAAGTTTTTAATAAGGGTGCAACCTGAATTCTTTGTATTATAAAAATTGGATAAAAAATATATAAAATTATCGGGTTTAGTAGATATGTCCTCTGCTACGTAAAATACATGTTACGGTTAGAACGGGAAAAAAGTTTAAAAAATTTACGCGGCCAAAATCGAGAAGCTTAATGAATAAAGCCAACGAATGCAAAGTTCTGATGTATGTGTATACATATTGTATGATATACGGAACAGTTTATATTGAAGTACCTATATCCGTGAATGTTAGATTTTGTTTCTCTGCTCTGTGGACCATCAGCCCGGTTTATCATCAAAGATACAAACTCTGGTCGGATATTGTAACGTCGGTAGTGATAAGCAGCTTTCGACGCCTCTCCACGTGCTCTCCGAAGCTTCTCTCGTTTTCCACGAACCCTTTTTGTTCTCTTTATTCAATTGGCACAGACGAACCTCGCTTATGAGGTTCTCGTCGTGCCGTCGTTACGCAATACTCGAAAATAGAGCGGACGCACATAGGCTGTAATAGCAACAGCGGCGCGTACGTCGCTTTCGTGTCTGACTTAGTTGTACCGACACTGTACCTAACTTACTAGGCGTCTTCGCGTTTCACGCTTTTCTTCTCGAGGTATTTACACACACGGGAGTTTGCTGATTTCGTCGCTGGCTCGTCGACAGAATCAACGACGACGACGACGACGACGACAAGAGAGACACTCGTCCGTTGTTCTGGCCTCAAACGCGAGTGACAACTCTTTTGTCTTTCTGGCGTCAAATAAGAACAGTTAACCAAGAAGAAAGACACTTAACTACGCCATTAATCATTGAAGCTGTAAAGCACGATTTTTTTTTTCATTGCATAAACGCTAAAAATGTTTATGTGGTTAAAATTTCGCAGATTTGAATTCAGAAAAGCTTCAAAGTATTTTTCGTTGCTTACTACGAGAATTTATTGTCTATAAAAGATTAAAGAACAATAACTTTGATTTCAGAGCAATACAATTCGCGATTAATGCCTTTGAATAATCTGACTACAAAATGTGACTAAAAAAAAAAGTTGAGAAACGGATAATTTTAGGGAATCTTTTATTTTTCGAAAAGTTTAGTAGTTTTCGATGTTTCGCGTGAAAAACGATTCAATGCTTGAAAAAAATCGAGGGGATCAAAGAACCGTTGAATCTTTTACGGTCGAAATTTCATTGCAAGTAAACTGTTTGTCTCAGTGACGAGTTTCGACCTCAATCCTTTGCTGCGATATATGTAGAATATTGCTACGGCGAATCGCCCCTTTCAAGTTTCGTTCATAGTTCGTCGGCGTTGCGATAAACGTACCGAGTCAAATACATTGTTTGAGAAGGTTGAAGTATGATTTGTTGCGCGACCGGAGCGCTCGGAGATTGACGCAAGAAGCGTCTGGTGTATTTCATAAACGGGCCGCGCTTCGTGCATGAAAATTCGTAGTTGTGTTGTTGGTACAGATCTCTGGTGGATGGGACGCGAAAACAAGGCGTGGGCATATTCTCCTGGCAGCGGCGTCGAACGCGTTGTCTGAAAACAGACCTCTTGGTAACCGATATCCCGGAAGTGCAAGCTCTCTCTTGCTATCGCTGCAGTCTCGGCACTCTGTCTTCCCTCCTCATACCACCCGTTTCGTCGCATTCTCTCTCGCGAAAATTCCACCGTCTCGTGCATTTAAGAAGGTTATTCGGACCACCCGAGAAAATGTATTGCGACCGTTTTCACACTCGAGATAAGGGTCCACGCTACGTAACTTTAATTTCAACAAACACGTTTATTACATCTCATCATCCCCTGGTAAACATTTTTTTTAATTATATTAAAACATATTTTTTCGTCAAATTTTTACACATCAACTATCTCCACTGATTACAAATTTATTGCGAAAAAAAAATTACGATAAAAAAAAAATTAGAATATCCATAGACACTTCAGTCAAATTTTTTCGATCGCATCGAAAAAATGGATTCTAATCACTGATATTATTGTCAGAAATAGAAAAGATTCCATCAAAAACGCTTTCTTGTTTGAACAATTTGAAAGTCAAAAATGTTTGGATCGGAAAGTCAATTAAAAAGGGACTCTACTGTACCGTTCTGCATCGACGATACAGAATGCGTTGCGTGGGTTACGCGAGCGATCGAGGGACATGTGAGTAGGGGATGAATGGTTGTAAAGTGAGAAAGGGGAATAGTTGAAAGGGGGCGATCGAAGTTACGAGCAGAACGAAAGGCAACAGCAGTAGCATCGGAACAACGAGTATAGAAAGAGATGAAAACAATGTTTGCCGATGGAGAAATTAAACCGTGGCTTGTGTCAATATCGCGTCGGCTTTCGCTTTACTATTTCCACACGACGGCCATGACCGGTCCCCTCTGTGCTATCCTCGAACAGTAATACTTTGTCATCTCGCTCGCTCGCTCGCGCCCACCTCCACATCATCCACTCTGTGTGTATCTCTTGTCTCTGCATTGCCTTTGTATTTTCCAAAGCTTCGAGCGTACGGATTTTCCCGCTGTTCCATCTCGCCTTCGTAATTCCGTGAAACGCCTCGTCGCATCCACATTTCGAACAAACTTCAACCTTCCGCGCGCTCTCTGTGTCTCTCGTCGCGTTTCTCAGTTGCCCATCTCCTCTTTCCCTTCCCGGCGAACCTGTATTATATAGCTACACCGATTCAGGAATTCACGCTGAAGTTGACGTCGCTGTCAGGAAATAGAGGAAATGGAATATTATTCGTCGAGCGTTGCTTTGGTACGTACGGCGAATATCGAGCAAAAGGAAATGCAGTTGTGAGAGAAAGGGGGTTGAGCTTTAATTATAATGAACGATGCGTAATTTCGTAATTTTCTAATTTGTCAGCATCGACAATTAATTATAATCTCACCGCGAAAGTTTAGACTGTTCTAATGTGTTCTACGATATCCGTATGTATGTAGTTGTGAAATGGCCTTCTCAGTTAATTATACATTCAAATTGCAGAAAAAAAAATTAGCGCTTTGCTGATCGATTTTTTAAACTTTACCCTTAATGTATCGAGCGATTTTTTTTATTACTTTTTAAGAGAGATCGCAAGAGATCGCGCTTTGACGCGCAGCAAACTGCAACTTTGTTGCCTCATTAAATTAATATATTTATGTAACTCTTCGACGAATCATTTTAAAAAATGATTTTTTAAAGATGATCAGTACGTTTATTTCGTTCTACCAAAATGGGACTCAAGTTACGTTAAGGGATTATTTGTAAAAGGCAACTGCAGCCATATTTGAAAATAAACGACTACTATTATTACTACTTTACGGGTGCTGTAAAGACTCACAATTAATATTGCAATTAATTTAGCTGAAAAAATGTTATTCGTGTTATTACATCGTATCGAAAAAGCTTCTCACCTTAGAGGATTAATTATACAACATGTATTCTCATCGCTTTGAACATACCTCGGCGCTTTGGCGGAGCAACACCCCTCGGTGTCTCGTTCGCCGCCTCGAATCAGTAGCCGAACGCCAAAGCGCGCTTTCGATGTTTCTCTGTTCTAAGCGTGCGCGTGTTCTCCTCTCAAACGCGAACACGTTTCCCTCCATGCTGCTGGACGTGGACCTGCGCTCTGGAGCTTTAAAACCGACGGAGGGTGTGCGCGTTGCTACAGTCGATAGCAGAGAAGGGATGACAGTACGGGGGTCGGAAAAGCGCAAGCGCTATTCGAGAAATTTCTCCTCCGTTCGTATACTCACGCAAAGTCTCAAAGACGCGTGTCTTTAGAGACGAAAACGCACCATCGTTTCCTTTTTTTCACCCCACAACAACTTGTCTACGTTATCTTCAACGTCCGAAAGCTTCATTAATGTCTTGAAGATCTCACGATCACTACGAACGCACAGCAATAACAACTCGTCTATCCTCCCCCATTTATTGTTATTGTGAGATTTATGTTTTTTCTCTTTCATTTTTATTCTTACATATACGTTACATACGTACATATTAGTTACATACGTAACTAAACGTGGAATAGAAAATATACATTTATCAAACAAATTGGTATGTGATTTACTCGAATTCGCGACATCGAATTCTTTATCCTAAAAATCAGATATTCGAAATATAATTTCATGCCATGTAGGATTTTTTAGCTTACCTGGCAATTCGGTAACGAAAACATTTGCCTGACAAGCGCCGGAAAACTTTCGTAATAAACTCTACGAAAAAAAAAAAAAAATTGCATCCAGGCGTCTGTACAGAAACTCAATTATTTTCAAACAGTTTTCAATTCTCAACCTTCCTCCCGCGTCCATCGACCAAAGTGATGCAAAGAGCGGTGACTTTAAGGCACATAGGGAAACGCGGTCGAGTTTTGCGAAAAATGAAAATAAATACAAAACGCGATACCACGCGATTAATTTAACATAATTAAAAGGGTGCTGCAGATCGGCGTGTGCCCTTTCTGCACCTTCCGCCTGCCACTCTAATCCGGTCAGACAAATTTAATTTTCGTTTAGTTCATAATTCTCGCGTACGGAGCTTTTGTAGTTGTGGATAGAGAAGCCGACGACGATGACGAAGACTATGAATCTCTCGCAGGTGCACTTTTAGTGCACAACGCGCGCGACATACTGCGCTCCGAAATAGTCGCTTAACGATGGAGTCTATCATAATCCACTAGTTATTGGCCGCTTTTTAGTGCCATGTCCTGTTAGATATATTCGACGGAGTGAAAGAAAATCACGTCAATAACCGAGTCGAAACCGGTCTCGTAAGGCCAATTACTGCGGGAATTTACAGCGAATGATAGCGCTCCTGTTTCCGGTTTGTGTTCGTCATTACCGTCTCACAATTAACCATTAACTCGACAGACAGCCCGAGGATGATGCTTTTGATATAACAACGAGGTTTTTAAAACATGCCGCGATGATATTCGGTTATCCAATTCATTTTTCACAAAGACGAGAGATCGCGCTGACGAATCTGCAACAATAGTTCATGTTTTCGCAAATTCGATTATTTAACGAGCTTCGATGGATCAAAGCTTTGTTCGAAACATGTAGAAGGGCTCGTGAGCGAAATTTTATTAAAAAAAAATCGTTAGACGCAAATAGGAGCGACATGATCCTCGCCCATTCATTCTCTCCATTCTTTTTCCACGCGGTACATTTTTTCGATCGAATGTGAATTTCATGTTCCGGGTTGCTTGCCAATTATCCTTTTATTCAGCTATTGGTTTTCATACGCGCGATAGAAAGGAAAATGAAAGGAATGAAACTCAATGTTTTTCTTATCTCATGCGGTTGTATCTATGCGGGACGTTTGAGAATGAATATCGATGCTGCATCGGTGAAGCTGCATCGGTGGTTGAAAGTATCTTGCGAAAAACTACTTGATATCGTGAGTAAACTATCGTCTATACTCCATAGAGACTGTGCCTTATAGTACTCGTGGCATCGTGAATTGCGTAGGCGCGCGTACGAGAAACACGTACGAGTTTCCCACCGAGAGAAACGTATCCATTTCTATCTTTCTCGTTCTCGAGAAGCTTTACATTTCTCTATCTCGTCCTCTCTTTCGTATCCCGTAGTCGAATATAGCATCGCGGATGGGTCGATAACGCGCGCAGCTCTCTCTCGCTCATCGCAACCGGCGATGCTGCCACGCTGTGTGTGGACCAACTTTCTCTCTCCTCCTCCTCTCTCTTTCTCTCTCTCTCTCTGTCTCTCCTCTCCTCCCCTTAAGCGGAGCTTTCCTCTCATTCTGTAGTAAGCCCTCACTGTGGCACATCCACGAGCAGCAGCCACCTGCACCGACCGACCAATCAACCAACCACCACGACCGCCGCCATACCGTCACCATCACCACCGTACAGCCTCGCGGCAGCATCGCAACCATCCAACGAACCCTCCCCTCGTCAACCTCTCCCTCCCCCTCCCTTTCCACCCCGCGACTAAAACCACCTGGTCAACCCGGTACACGAACGCGGCGTTGTCGACGATCACGGGAGCCAAACTTAAACTGCGCCATTGATGAATCAAAATCTCTCTTTTGAAAAGTAAACTCCTTTTGCCTATCCTCTCGAAATCCTTCGAATGCGATGAAAAAAAAAGGTTTTCATGGTTCGCACAGCGCGGAAAAATTGAAAAATGTTTTTAGTAACGCAGGGTGGTGTTTTCAAATATTCGAAAGGGCAGAAAAAAAAAATGTATTATTCGAGACACGCTTATCGCTGTCAAAAATGTATAATACTCTTTTGAAAACAAAATGTATTTTTGTATATTATGTATGTAAATTAAAAACGACATTTTTAAAAAATATTTTTAATTAATGCATTATTTAATATATTGTCCTCACTAGCTGACGTTTTCATCTTCCTATGTATAGCTAAAAATAACCGGTGTATAAGAAAATATAGCTAAAAAAATATTTCATCCCTCGCTGTATTCCGATTTGAAAACGAAACAATATTTTTTTGTATTATTTTTTCTCTCATTGCTGAAAGTTCGTTCATGTGAATTTGTCAGTTGTCCCTGTGAACGTAGATATTTTTCGTGTAATACCCACCGTTGACGTTGGCCGCTGATTAACAGGTTGTCGTTGCGCGATGTCGTTACGCTCGGGCGTTTTGCGTTATTATTCTCCTCGCTTCACCGCTGCACCTCACCTCACCTCCGCGCGCGAGAATCGCCGGCTTCTCCGCCGTACCGCCTCGCCTCCGCGCGCGAGCTCTGCCGGCTTCACCGCCAAACGAGCGCGCATCACACAAGAGGCAAGAGCAACGCCAGTAGCCCTCCACCACCATCGTTTCCTCTTCCAGTCGTCGACGGACGCCACGGCGAAACGTTGAACGCGTGCGCGCTGCTCCTATCCGGCGGCGGCGCTTTCCACGATCTCTCTCGGTCTCTCTATCTCGCGTGTGCACCCGCGAGCACACGATATCCCCCAACGAGAACCACACGACAGAAACAAACGGCGTAACGTCGGAACATGCCACGGCCTTGACGCACCGTGCGCATCGACAGCGTCGATCGCGTGACCTTGCGTTTATACATTTAAAAAAAAAAAAGAAAAATTATAATACGCAATCAAATACAGTAAGACAACAAATGAAAAGAAATACGAAAACATAAATATCAAAAGAAAAAAAAAAAAAAAACAATTAAACACAATCGTGACACAAAGTTGAGTATAAAAAAAAAAACACTAAAAAAAAAAAATCAGCTCAAGTGCCGGATCGTTCGAGCTTCGAATTGAGTGCGTGCGGGTTTCGAATCGCAATGAAATAAAAAATCAAACGACAAAATGACGTGATACAATATCCTGAACATATATTTCATTAATATTCATTTTTTTTTTTCGTTTTATTTCGTAGTGTAGTGTTTGGTGTCTTTCGGAGTTTTCGGTTCTACCGCGTCGCGAAAAGGTGCAGAAAATAACCACTATAATCGTATTGAATACGCAAATACAACTGAACGAAAAAAAAAAAAAAAACATTGGTACATACGAAAAAAAACGAGGGGTTGCTTTAGCGACGGCCCTGAGAAAGGATGCTTGCCTCGAGCATTCTCTATTTCGAGCATCAACACTCGTCGTACGAGTGCCGGGAGGCTTATGCCCCCGTTCCTGATGCTCCGGGGCTACGGATCGCTAAGAATTGGCTCGCGAGTCGTCGAGGACGTTACCGATCGGTGCTTCACGGTCTGCTGGCCTAACGAGGAAAATATCTGTCTCCTCGACTTGTGTCTATATCCACGTCTCGTTCCATCTCTCCTCCTGCGAATATCAGGGGGGAGGGGTTACGCGCACCGACGGACAAACGGTCGCATCGACGAGACGCGAAACGAACACAACGGTTTCTGATCCTCGCAACCCTCGACTCGATAGTACGATTGGCCAAAACAATCGTAACGAGACAAATACCTCTCCCGCCCCCCCCCCCCCCTTCGCCAAATCATGAGCAAATTTGATCTCTCATCGAAGTAAAAGACGGTCGATGCAAGAGTGATATTTGTTTTGAAGTGAAAATAAAAAAAAAAAAAAAAATTGATATCCGGTAATTTTTTTGAAAAAATTGATATCCGGTCATTTTTTTTCTGGCATGTCAGAGAGTCGTCGCGAAATCGTCGTGTTCGAGTGCGTGCTAATCGAGCGGGACTTTCCGCTCTTCAATAATAACATTATTGATAATAATAAGAATAATAATAATAATAACAACAATAATAGTAATAATAGAACGATAAAGGATAAACGGTTAATAGGAAGTTAATTGTAGTGAATGATCATATAAATAGTGTATAATGTTTAAAAAAAAATTTAATGATAATCGTTTATAGTGGGAAGACGAAAGAGGAGATGGAGGTGGGACACCCGTGTGAATATAAACGTGACGGAATATAAATAAGGGTGCGCGGTCTTCGTTGTCGTAATAATTCATCGATGTTGTTGCGAGGACGATTTTAGCTAGAAATCTCTATGTAATCATATATTACGTGTTTATCCGAAACGCGGACGCGGAGGGGGAATAAATAAAAAGTTTGTTAGAGGAGAAATAAACAAAGAAAATTGAATACAGCGAATGGGTTCAAGTGAAGTTGACATATCAAACGTTATTTTCGAGAGGGTAAAGGCGAAGAGCCTCGACGATTACGAGGATTAACGCGGTTATTATGACTCGCAACGACTGAGATCGTTGCGGAACGCGCGATCGTGGAATAATCTTCGGTTATTCGGTGAATAAAGTTTTCGTTGAAAAGTTGTTTATTTTTTTTATTTTACTTTTGTTTGTTTCTCGATCAGGTTGAAAGTGCCACTGTGTGCTACGAAAAGCCCGAAACATTAGTGCCCCACGGGAAAATGAAGAGATCCTCTTCTTTCTACATCTCAAGGTACGATTTCATTTTTATTTATATTTAACATTTATTGTGAAAATTTTCGATGTTCCGATGGTAAAATTTAAATTTTTCATTCTCGAAATTTTTGTCGTTCGATGAAGAGATGGAAGTTATCTGTTCACCGGTTGTCCAGAAATTATTAATTTTTTTCGAAAATGTTTTGAAACGATTGAAAAATAAAATTCCTTTATTGTCAGCGTTTGAAATGAAGTTGAAAGACCTTCGTAATTGTAAACAAAAAAATTTGAAATATCTGGCTTTTCCACTCGCATTCAGTTTTTACTTCCGGTAGGAAGTTTACCAATTTTCATCAATTTCAATGCATGTTATACATCTACATAGTTATTTTATCGTTCTGTTTCGAACTCTCATCCATCGGCATCCCGGTATTGATGAATGGTTTCCAATTAATGTTTTTTTTTTTTCCGTCGACATTCAGTTTTTGTTTTTGAATGCGGTATGTGAAGCCAGTTTTTGAATGGAAGGTCAAAGGTTCTCGTAATCTGGAGCACAAAAACCGGATATATCTTTTTTTGCTTAACCCATTGATAGTTTTTCCATTGCTGCCGGAAGTAATTTTATCGAATTTCATCCATTGCGAAGCATTGCCGTACAACTTCGTTAATATTTCATCGTTTTGTTTGGAACTCCACTACCTAGCAACGCGGAGAGCTAAAAACGTAAATACAAAAAAGTCCGCGTTTTCCCATTTTATTCTGTACACACATAACTTCCCGAATGCAACATGCAGTACCATGTTTTTCCGATGTAAGGTCAAAGGTCATCACAGTTGTAGACCGGAAATCGCGAAATATCCATTTGTTTGTTATTTTATTAAAATTTTCGTCAAATCCCGGAAGTAACATCGTCGAATTATCGTAAAGTTCGAAGTGCGGTCTAAATCTTCGTCGTTAAAGGATTGAAGCGAAAGCTGCGTCTCCCGCTGGTTCTCGATTATAATGAAGAAGGAATAAGAAGAAAAAAATCTGTATTCCCTCTATTCGCAATCTCGAGTAGTTTATCTCTCGTTAAGAAAGCGTGGATATATATACACCGTGGCGAGATGAGGATGAAGTGATTCACCCGTTTTTCTTCGTTCGTTTATACGCAAGAGAGTCCAAGAAAGATAGAAAGTGTGAGAAAGAGAAAGAGGGATGGGGAGAATATAGTCTCGTTTCTCCCTTCGCAGCACGATACCGGTTTACGTGCATCCACAACCGTCGAGTTTACCTCGTAAAGGAAACCCTCTCGCGCTAGCGAGCGAGCATTACCGCGCGTGCTCGGTAATTGCTCCGCGTATACTCGATACTGTAACGCGCAGCTCGTCGTTACAAATTGCTATTACAGCCTTCTCGCACAGAGCTATAATCTCGCGTTTCCCTTTACCCCCACCCCTCTCGCGCCATTATATACCATACACAACGTACGCGCTACAAATCTCTTTATAATTCCCAAGCTCTTTGCCTCAATATCTCCTCTTCTTTTCATGTCAACGAATTTTTTGCAATTCGACGGTACTGTCCATTAAATTCATATCGATATAAAAAAAACTTTATACTATAATTATTTGATTTAATGATAAAAAAAATAGTTTCAACTATATACAAAAAAAAAAATGGAGAATTTAAAATTGTATTTTTTCGTTTAAATTATAATTCTCGAATTTGTATTTGTCGATCATCTCGTAGCTGTTCGATAAAAAATTAAAAAAAAAAAAACCCTAATTTGAATTTTTCTGAATTCTAATCTGAATTCTGATTGAAAGCAATGACAAGAAAAACATTTTTTATTTATTTGTTTTTTGTATTTTCAAAAAATAAAAAAATAACAAGTCGCGATGTTAAAATTTTATCTCTCATCCCGCCGCGCGTAATTCGTTGGAACGGGTTATGTAGTCGATACAAAAATATATTTCTGCTGCATCGCAGAATGTGAAAATTGCATCGAATAACGGGCATATTCTATCGAGAGTGAACGTCGAGTTAGCAACTGGAAAAACATTCCACTGTGTACCTTTCCGGACGGAATGTTTTCCAAAGTAACGTTGGGTTATCGTACAGCCTCGCGTTCTCTTTTCCTGCGGCCCGGTTTTTCCGCGAAGAGGGAAACGAAGCGTAGTACTGATGCTGGCCCGCTGGTGCTCGGTGCAAACTGCGCGGGGGCGGTCGATCGAAAAGCCTTCGAGAACACAAATACCGAGCGGGTTGGGGGGGGGGGGGGGGGGGGGGGTGGGGAGGGCGGGGGTGGCCCTAGGGGAAGGATGAGTGAGCGTTAGTACAGTGTCTCGCGAATGGTATAGGGTTGGAAAAAAAATTAAGAAGAACGGGAGTCGAGAGAGAAAGCTATGAGAGACGAGACCGAGGCGAAGCGCAGTGTGGGTGGGAGGAAAGCTCGAAGAAACTAACATAGTCTCTTGGTATTTTCAAGGAACTGCGAGCCGCCTCCCTCGTGAACGTTCTCTATATCTTCTTCGCCGTCTTCACCGGTACGCTTCCCTCGGTACGAATCCCGAAGAAGCGCAGAAACGCGGAATTATTAACGTTCCTTCCTCGCCGTACTCGAGAGTACACTCTCACTGACACACATCCATCCAACGCCGTATATACCGAATGTACACACCAACGTACGTGCATTTCACGTACAACATCTTCATCCTTCGCTTCTTCTCTCACAACCCTTACCCCCGTCCAACTTTCATCTCTCTGGCTGCTTCGGGCCTTCAACGCAGCACGTTTGTCCCTCTGTGCAACTCTACCCGTCTCGCCAAACCCTACACGTACCACACGGTGTGTACTTCGTTAGAGCAGTTATTTATTCGGCACGGGATCGTTGCATATTCCGTACGGGGTCTATGTACTCAACTATTTCGACTGAATTCACTCAGACACGCTGATTGGAGTCGGGCGAATGGAGAAAGCAATATTTTCAGTTTTTTATGTATCGTTTAATTCATTATTTTTTTTTATTTTTTTAGAAATGGTGAATAGAGTAAATTGAAAAAGAATTTGGTAGATATTCGGATGTATCGAAAAGAGAACATGAATTTTTCGCATTTTTTTTTATTATTTTTTTCTGTTCAAATTTCAGACCGGATGTCTGAGAGTAACAATATTTTTTATTCAGGATTCATGATACAAAAATTTAGAGTAAAAGTAAAAACACAGCGGTAAAAAAGAAATAATTATATTCTCGCCGTTTAACTTTTACCGAATTAACGTTTCACGCAAATAAATGGCTGGTGACATTCACACGCGATTTGAACGGCATGTATTTATTATTTACAAAAAAAAGCACTCTGGTGTTTAGTAAGTCGAATTTTTTCGATTTTGATTGTTTTTTACTGATACAAAAAATAAGTCGAGAACATCGAAAGAATAATTTCGTTGACGCAGATCCTCGTTGAACTCGAATGACGAATTTGAGTTTTGGCGCTTTGCCGAAGGGCGAGAGAATCTTTTGAGATGCGACACCGGAAGTTCGCTCTATCTCACGAAAACTCGGAGATATCCGATAGCCGCTCTCTCGGTGAAGATCCAGCGGAGTAGCAGACGAATGTAAAAAAAAATAAAAAATAAAGAACACATTTCTTAGTTGGCTGGTTTCCCCGGATACCGAAGCAGGTGTACGAATGAAATTCTATAGATAGAAAACGATTGCTGGAATATCCGAAAAGGGGTGTTGCGATGCAGTCTGAATGCGGTCGTTTGCGAGGGTAGTAGTTCACGTGTTTCAAAGTCGGCGCGAGAATACGATAACGATGCCACGTACCGAACTGTACGATTTTCAGCAGTCCAGCCATGCGCTTGGATCAAAGGCAAGATAAATCGCCTTGGGCAACGATTCGTGCTTATAATTTAGCTCACGGCTCGCAGGACCTTTGAACCTTTCGTTATAGAGGTTCAAACTCCGCGTCTGTTTCTATCGGCGGTTTTCTCCGACCTGTGTTCCTCCTCAACGAGGGTAAAGAAAACGTGCCGTTTCCTTTCTCAGTTCTTGGGCCGTTCGCGCATCCAAGCGCGGAAGATTCTTTTCAATCCCTCGATCTTATTTCTTTAAATTTCTTATTTCTTAAATCACGAATAACGTAAAAATACCTCGAGTTATCATAGAGTTTGTGAATGAATTAATTTATTTCAACGA
Organism: Buathra laborator; assembly: GCA_934046635.1. Taxonomy (NCBI): domain Eukaryota; kingdom Metazoa; phylum Arthropoda; class Insecta; order Hymenoptera; family Ichneumonidae; genus Buathra; species Buathra laborator. The sequence continues at coordinate 20,982,436 of OW203892.1, forward strand.
GCGGAAGAAAATTGAGCATTTCATTCGGGCGTCGTAGCGTCGTACAGAAAATGGGAAAAATTTCCGTACCGTTTTGAAGAAAACGGGAATAAAGAGAACGATTCAAATACGGTGAAGAACGGAGAAATAAGTAGTTAATATACCTTCCGCTAAATCTGTAAAATAAAGTTCAAAGAAGTAAAACGCGAAGGTAAAGCCGTTCATGCGTTATTGTAATGGAACCGACTAAACTTTACCGAGGCGAAGGAAGTAGAAAAATAGCATTGGCAATGTAGTACGCGAAAAAAAAAAAAAAAAAAAATGCTGTGTAACCGAGTAATCGCGAAGGTAAAACCCGTTGATGCATTTTTTTAAAGAACCATCTACCGCGAGTCTCGTCACAACGTACTCGAATATTAACGAGACTGTAGAGCACAAAAGGGAAAGATCTGCATGTGTATCCGTTACACGAGAAAAATCTCTAAAGCTTTTTCTAAAGAACAGCACACACTATCCTCACATTTTTTTTTTTTCATCATTCCCGTATGAAATTTCTTACCTGCGCAATGAGAGAATTTTTTTTTTTTTTTTTTTATAGATAGAAATAAATCATAAGCATTGCTAAGCAGAGAAAGCACATGTCTAACAGGAAACATAAAACAACAACGTTTCGTAACGAGTCTCGATACCACGAGAAAAACTTCACGATTTTTTTTTAACAATATATCTTTGCGCGCGTTTTTTTTCTGCAAAAAAAAAAAAAAAAACATCCTTTGCTTCGCTGTAACGAGGATCTCAAAGGATTTTCCTTCACAGAAATCGATCGCGGATTTTTTTTTTCTCTCCAAGTAGATAAACATAACGCAATTATCTCGCTTCGTCGATAAACCTTTTTCTAACGATGTAAATATGAATGTAAAACGATTCTAACGTCGATGACCTGTAGTCAGTCAACCGAGGAACAAGTTTAGCGAATTTTTGGGGAGGAAAGATCGTATTCCGTCTCGGAGACGAGATTGCAAATGTGGACTTTCATTGCTGCTTGAAGATGCTGCGGAAAAGTAGAGACGGTCAGTGCCATACTTTCGAAGAAAGCACGTGTCGAGTCACTGGGGTTAGGCGATTTTCTCATTCGGTTATTGCGTCCGTTCGGTCCGGAGCCGGATTGGCGTCGCGGTGTAGCAGAGTTCACCGCGGATTGAAGAACCTCCTTAGACGCCAGATGCGAAGGTTCCGAGAGACGCGCGCGTAGATTTCTCTCGGCTGGTTGTGGAATCATTTGATATCTGAAATAATGACGAATAACGCACATTTTCTATTTGAACAATTTTTTTTTTCTTGTAAATATATAATTTTTTACATCGATGAGCTTACGACATTTTTTTTTTACTTCGATATACATTTTTCGCGATGTTACGCTCACCGTTCATTGTTATCGTTGGCCTGCAATTCCGAGGCGAAGTTTAATATTTTTCTCGGAGTCCTTCCAGCGGACTGTGTTCCCGATTTTGAAGCAGATTTTTCGCCGGGTGCAATAGTATCGGCGCTGCTCGATGCCAGTGACGTAAGATCCGTTTCGGAAATCGCCCCGAGCTGCGAGAGCGATCGCGACGATGATCGTAGTCGTCGTTTTTCATCACCCCTCGGTGATCCGCAATTGCTCGAAGCGCGGCTGTTATCGTTGGAATTGTCGACGCTAAAATTGTATCCCAGTAATCACAGTTCATTCAAATCATTGCACAAAAATGTGTTTCGAAATTGTTCCTTTCAGTTACAAAAAATCAATTACTCACGACGAGGCATCGATAAATCCGAGATTTTTCTCACTCGAACACGAACGCAGTGACTTGCGGCGATCGCTCATAGGCTCTTTCGATTTGTTTTCCTTCACGTGATTATCTTTCAATTTATTCCACACTTTTTTGCAGATATCGACTGCAAAAATTCATCAAAGAAATGTTCATTTCGTTATTTTGAAAAAATTCTCCGAAATTATATTTTTTTATGTTATTGTAATTACGTTCCCTTACGAAACATTACGTTACATTTCTTTACGAAATTATGTTTAATGAGATTTGAAATAACAAGATGAACCGCAACGATTTTTATTAAATTCGTTTTTTTTTCTTATATAAAATCACAAAAATCTCGTTATTTATATCCGAAGCTCCATGTTTCAATTTTTTTATTTAATTTTTTTTACAGCATAATCTTTTATTGAGATTGGCTTTGAGGTAATATAATATATAAGGGATTTCATATAACGAGCTGTGCCGTGTGCACCGACGAGCTTACGTGTAAGCTCTGTGTCGATGTATCCATAGGTATATACATTTATGGATATATATATATATATATATATATATATATACAAGTATATGTATATATATATAAATATTGAATAAGAGCGAGGAATACGAGAAACGAGTAGAAGAGCTGTAAAGCCTCGAAGCGTGTGTGTAACGCGAGCTTTCCTCTCTCTACCTGGTTGAGTTTTCTATGCTTCCCCCATTGCTACGTTGCAAGCTCTCTCGTGTCAGGTAAAACCAAATTGAATGACGACCAATACGCGAGTAGTACGAGGTCGCGAATGGGAATCCGCGCTTCTCTCTCTGCTTTCTCGCATAAAGAAAGTTTTATGTTTCCGGAGCGACATCGGAGCGTACGAATCCCGAAGCGCCTCGCTATGCGTATTCACTATATTTCTCGGTATAAATATACGCGCCGATGAGATAAAGTTTCACAAAAATATAAAAAAAAAAAAGAACCTCGAACTCGACGGAGAAACGAGAGATGAGGCATTTTTTTTCGCGAATTGAAAATAATTAGCGAACTAGTTTTCGCCTGAAAATCCCCCCGGCGGCTCGTATTCGTGAGTGACAAAAAAAGAGCGTTCATTTGTCAGATATCGAAATCCGTTAGCTTAGAAATAAAGGAAAAAATAAAATGTTGAAAAAAAAAAAAGAATAAAATAATTTTTCATTCACGTTCGCATCGAGCTTCATTCGTTCCGATGAATTTTTATTCGGGATTTTTTAATTTTTTTATTTTTGATGTACCTGGAACATCGAGATCCTCGGCAATACTCTTCCATATTGTTTTCTTCAGAGCCGCGTCGCTTGCGTTTTCGTGTGTCGAATCGTACAATTCTGGCGTACGTTTGATGAGATCGACTAGTCTGTCCTCGTCGACCATTCGTCCTTTTGATGGGGCACGCGGCATGATTACGAGAGATGATCAAAGCTCTTTGCCTGTCAGCGAACTGGTTGTTGCTTTTTTCTCTCTTAAAAGCGTATTGAACGGAAGAAAAATTTGTCCGGCTTGCGCGAGGCTCGACGATGCTTCTGTAATCAATCGCGGACAACTGAGCGTTGAGGTAACAAGCAAATCGTTGTCACGAGATACACGCGAGTGTTTTGCTTGAAATAGAAAAATGTTTTTCGTGTCGAGCGTAAGCACAGGATTCGTTGAAGCAAATGAATATCGAATGTTTTTTCCCGTGTCGTTTGGCTTCCTAATCTTAGTAATATAATTACGGGGGTAATGCGGATCGGCGGCAAAATTTCTCCAACGTTTTGATTAATAATGTTGATTTACTTGCAGTATTGAAGGAAATACTAAAAAAATACTTTTATACGAGATGTTACGAATAAATCGACAAACATAGCTTATTACTTTCTGGCGAATTACATTTTTTTTTAAATACAAAACTTTGACGATTGCCGTAACTGCAGTTTTAATTCAAACCACAGAACGAAAAAAACCCTGTAACACAATAATAGAAAGGTTCTCCCCGGACACGGCAGAGACAAAAATCAGCAAAGGTTCCGAAAGATAACGTTTTCTTTTCCCTTTTTTTTTCCACTCTTGACCCTTCCTTCCCGGAGATTTAGGTCTCGTTAGTTGGAATGGAAGATCCCCTTCTACTTTCCCTTCCATATCTCGGTTTCGCCGTAGACTCCCGCAGCCCTTGTTCCTTTCGCACTCTCGCGTCCCCGGCCTCATCATTCCCCTTTGCTACCCGCCCATTCACCCTTTGTACAGTTTTTTCCACCCTCTCGTTTGCCATCCCTCTTTCCTTTTTTATTCGCCATTGCTTCCCATTCGATTCCCACGAGAGTCTCGAATACCACGAACATTCGAACAATTATAGTATATCGAAGCTTTTTTTTTTATTATCGAAACGCCGACGAAATCATCAAAAGGGGGGGCGAACGCGACCGAGTTGGACGAATGGAGCTTTGCAAGATCTACTTTATACTTTACATTTTACTATCTCATCGCCCCTTCCCGCATCTCTATCTCTCTCTGCTTCTCAATGTACACTTTTCTTTCTTCATAATCTCGTCTCGAGCGCCGCTATAGATATAAGTAGATGTATCTACCCTTCGAGGTGCCGCCTTTGCACGCTTCAAAAGATATTCGACGTTGTCGCTTAGCGCGACGTGCAGAGGAACGCTCAACATATTAAACCGGCTAAATTAAAGCGTGTTGGAATAACTCGAGCCACGCGTCTCTTTAAACCCCCCGTCCCTCTGTAGCCTCGACAATCCCCCGTCGGATCATCCAACCCCGTCGGGCTGTCCCGTTTCAAGACTCATCTTCACCCCTCGACGCTTACAGATACATAATGAATTTTTGAAACATTTCATTTTTTTTTTTTTTCGTATGACAGCGAGAGACTGCTTGGCTCGTCGTTGCCACAGGACCGCAGCCTCCCTTCTGTAATTCTCCGAGGATTGAGTAGTACATATTATAGATATATATACATTTCGTCGAAGAGTGCAATCGCTATCGTCAATCTCCCGTCAATTTTACCCTTCAAACATGACAGCGAAGTACGTGCTGCTTGCCCGCTGTTCTTCCATTTCGCTTGGGAGTGACTAATAATATTTAATTATTACGAGAAACGATGTTCGTTATCCATCGAATCGCTCGGGGTTTATTTCCCAATGGATCTCTTCAATTTCCGTCCATCATAGTTAAATTAAAAAAAAAAGAACACCTTTTTATTGTACGCACTTTAATGGGATGGAATTATAGGCTTTTCAAATAAATTGGTGAAAATATAGTTGTTTTGGGTAATTGGCAATGTTCCACTCAACTGTGGAACGAAATTAACGTAGGATTTGTGTTCAGCGCGAACAAATACATCGAAACATAGGATACGAACTTTTATTGGATCTCATTTTCATTGTAAAAAAATGCGACATTAACGTTTTTTGATACTGTTTAAATGTTTTTCAATGTACTTTGCCATTGTAACGTTTAGAAAAAATGGTTTTAAAACTGCCGCGAATTATGTATTTTCTCTCGATGAAAATGATAAATAATGAAATACCGAAATACCGAAATTAGCAATGTTTTGGCAAATAAGTTGGACAAAAAATGTTTGGTGCACGTAATTTTGGGTCTATAGTTAACGCACAGTTTTCGATATATTTTTTTCGTTGATTGCGAATCTATCACTTTTATCCCGGGTTTATATTTAACGCGAAAACGCGAAGTGGACTGTTTGTGTTAAAAAAAAAAATTGGAACCTCCGTTTTCATACAGAACAGAATATCGCTAAAACTCGGTCATATTTTAATAACGTTTTAATAATTGTATTAAAAAACTGTTATTTTTGTTGACCTCCATACACGAGTTTTTCCATCGAAACAAAAAGTCTTAACGGTACGCAAGACTGTATAATAATTAATTCCATCATGTATTTTCGGTCCAATTTTTTTTTTTCGCAGTCATTCTCTTCTTCTGTGTCTCTCTTTCTCTCTCTCTCTCTTGTTTCCCTCTCGTCCTCGTTCCACTTCCGTTGCGTTAATTAGCCGGCACAGGATGTGCACGCTACGCTTACGTGCCTAACAGTTCTCCGTTTCGCTTTCTCTCAGGCTTCAGAGATGCTCGAGTCTACTGCCGTGTATATTTCCCCGGAAGGGTTGTGAAAGGGGGGAGGGGGGCGTGGGTTGAGAGAAACGGCTAGCGGCCAAGCATAGTAGTAGTACGAACGAAGCTTCGGGGGTGGTGGGCATGAGAGAGTGGTATGAGATCGAAGTGGGAGAAGCGAGCAGGCCAGAGGCGTAGCGTAGAACGGCATAACTCGCTGACGAGATTATAATCAGGCAGCAGGGATTAAAGCTGGAGCCGACGGGAGACTCTCTCGTACCGGCTTCTACGGCTATAGGGGGTGTATAACTACAACGCTTCGGCGAACTGCAGCTCACGCCGTATATTATAGAGCTGCTACTCGTGCGAACTATAGACGAGAGGCTTTCTCCTCTTCCTCATCACAACCCTGTAGATACTCCGATAGAGAGGAGTGGCAGGGTGAGAAGGGGGTAAAGCTTTCTCTAATAGCGTCAAGCCATCAGCCTTTGAGCCGAAGGTAGCCTCAAACATTCTTTTATGTTGGCTCTTCATTAAAAATCGTGCGGTAGGGTCCACACATCCTCTGTGTCTCGTCAACTATTCGGTACGCGACAAAGTTTCAATCGCCACATATCACCCCTCTCTCACAACGCTTTTAATTTTCGCTTAAACAAATTTTTCGTCAAATTGGATTAAAAGCAGCAAAATCATATATAATTTAATACATTCTTGACTGACGCGGTTGTTGACGGAGATTTTGTGTACGAGAATCTCCAATGTGCGCAGTTTACGTTAGGTCGAGAGCGTAGGTTGGCTTTTTGTTCGCGTATATACAATATCGGAGAGTCGATGTGCATGCGTGTGTGTTTTAGTTTAAGCATGCTACACACTAGCGCGCGCCGTAATTACGGCGCGTTTCGCTTCCGCGGTTTCGACTTCCTAATGTATATTCTCTCTCTGGCCTTCTTCCGCATACCCGCAGCCCCGACGATCGTCTCGCTTTCTCCAAGCTTTCACGGGTTTAAACTAGAATACCGAAGCTTCCACGTTTGTTTAGGCGATTCCCGGGCTATACGGTAGGGCTATAACAACCCAAGTTAGCCGAGATAACCGGAAATAAACATGCGAATGGTGAAAATTAATTCGTTTCATTCTTTACCGGAAGATCGGCATGGCTTCGGCAAATATGGAGATTTGTCGCGTCCATTATTATGGTACTTATTTTTGACCCCTGGAACGTGAGGGGAAAAATGGTCCAAGGTGCATAGAAGTTGGGGGCAAAAGAGTATCGTAAAGTTGAAGTACGCACGAGAACCGTAGTTATTTGTTTAAGCGACCATAAGTAATCCGCGTTACAGATATGACGAGAATGCAACGGAATTTTTAGATCGTACCTGTGTAACAGTGTGCCTGGATGACGGCTTATTCTCTCTACCATCCCAACTCCGTTCTACAAAGTACCTGTGGCAGTTAGATGACTGTATGAAAGTAGACACCAGCAGCCTCTGTACCTACGTAGATGGGAATATATGGTTACTGTAAGCTTACATGAGGCCATTGCGATGCCTGCTATCGAGGCCATACACACCAGTGCTCGCTATAGTACGGAGCTTTTTCCTCGCTACTGCCAAAGAAAGGGCGTCAGCGTAGGATAGCACAGTGGATACGAGACTATGGTATATCCAAGCCTTGTGAAGCACACACGATGCAAAGAGAATTGGAAATCGGAGAAAGCTCTTCTCCACCTCGTTTCAACTCAGTCTCGATTTTTCTTTCCTTGTTCCACTTTGCCAAAGGTGCCTTTAGTCCTTCGCAACATCTCTTCTCTCTATACTATACACACTCCTCGTGTGTACTCACGCCGCGCGCACAGTGTGCGCTCCAACGCTGCCGTTTTTCGAGGTCTTTTACTTTTTTTCCTCTGCTCGGTCGTTCGCAGCTGCTACCGCATTGAAAAATCATCGAGACTCCCGGAGGACGTCTGGAACCGGCATCGGGAATAGCCAGACAGCCTGACTTCGGCCATTACTTTCGCCCACTCATCGAATTTTTATGCCGCCCGTTTCGATGGTACACCGGAGATTTATATCTATATATGTATATACATTTCTCCCGTCGAAGACCACCGCGACCGTCCACGAAGCTCTTTCCTTTCTCTACTTTTGTGCGTGAGATCTGGGGAAAATTCTGTGCGCGACCCTTTTCAAACCACGGGCTGGTCACCCTCTTATCGGTTCGCATTTTTCGGTTTTTTTTTTTTTTTTTTTCCTTTTGGATATAGAAGAGAACGCGTTCGACACGCGGGTAGAATGAAAAACGAGCTTTTCCGATATCTTGGGCATCTATTATATTCATCCACTTATTTCACCCTCCACCGAGGCCGTAGCTCATCTTCGATTCATCCGCGAAAACTGTATATTGTTGAGTCCTGAATTTGAAATTTTCACTGTAGGGATATACGCATCGTAGCTTATTAATTACTTCGCGAATGAAATAATGGAGAAGTATTTTTTTTTAGCTTCGAAGCAGTTACATTAGTAAGAGAGATAAGAAAAAGTCTCGAGGTGAAAGAAATTATTGCTTAATTGGACCCGAGACGAGAAGACAGTTCCAAAGTGCTCATTCTTCACTTTTTGTCCGAGATGAGAGCCACCTGGCTCCCGGCATCTTCGGGCTGTTACTTTGGATAACTCCATTGCTAATTACTTTTCTCGTTGCTGTGCAGATAAATAATAAGAGATCTTCATTCGGCTTAATGGAACAGAAATGAACAAGAATTATTATTATTAATTTTATGCATTTTTTTAGTCAGTTGTTGATGTAATTTTTCCAGTACATTCGTTCCATGATGTAACGTCGATATTGTAAATAAAATCTTTCTATTATTTTTTTTCGATCAATTTTTACGCAATTAATGGTGAATATTTTCGTTTGTTCGTATTTTACTATCGTGTCAAATCGACACTCGGGAAATTTGTAAGATAAATGTGTAAATCGAATTTTTTTTTCGAATTAATGGGAAAATTAGATAATGTCAGAGCGAAAGTGCAAGTACAACGACGTCGGTGTCGAAGCTTTTCCAATCATACGATGATTGGACTGACAAATGAGCAATGGCACGATGTCATCTGCATAGGACACGAAGTGAAGTGCCGCGATGGCGTTCTGCAAACGAGAGAGGGTTGATGCTGCAACGAGCGTCACAGTAGCGGAAAGGATGTATTGGTAGGGCTTGAAAAACACGAGACAGAGAAGTTGAACGCGTTTAACGGATCGATAGACGTATCGGTACCGGAATTACGTTAATTGGACGATGTCGATGGGCGAACACGCGAGACAGTTTTCTATATTGCTACAGTATAACGTTCGAGTTCGACAAGTGGACACAGGGTCCCCATTGGATCCCCCGTTCAAGTGGCGTCCTCCATACTGCCATTGCGAGGCCTCTCGATGTATCGATTTCGAAGCTCTCTCTGTGCGCTTTCGGCCACCGTGTATGCTCTCTCTATCGTCCTCTCAAGCTTCAAAATTCAACGTTCGTTATGTACGCACCGATTCCACTACCAAGGGAAAAAGCGCGCAAATTGATGGGACTAAAGGCAGAATCGTGCCACCGTGCAGAAATACGAGAGAAAAAAAAAAAAAACATTCCGGAGACTCTTTGCCACAGAAACGACGTCAAATATCAACTAGTGCAAAAATATACATTCAATCCGTCGATGCTATAAATACTCTAGTTTTCACGTTTTGCGGTGGCCTGACCTACATTTTGAGATATATGAGAATTCTCCTTTTTTTTTCATTAATCAGACAAGGTAACTGCGAAAAATGCATTGCAGAATTTCCATGACTTTTTTTTTAAGAGTTCTTCTCGAATATATATCTTTTTCATTCGAGTCAGATTTGCACTCACCATTCAGACTTGGTAGCTGAACAATTTTTTTCGAAAGAAAAATACATAACATTTCTTCGTAATAATAATAAAAAAAAAATATAAAGCGAAATATATCTTAGTGTTTAGTTGCATTTATGACTATTTGATAATCGTTACATTTTTTTCATGTTTTTGTAAATTTTTTCGTAATTTTCTGCGAGAAATTACATTCATGTTATAATTTGGACACAGATGTCGGTATTAGTTTAGGTAAAGTCAGTGTGAACAGAGATTTCCTGCAGTAAAGCTCTTATTCCACCGCTATCACCATTTGCGCTCCTTTAAGCTAAGACCAACGCTACAAGGTTGACCGCAGCAGGTCGTTTGCCTCCCACAACTATGATATTGACCGTCACCTATGTAAACTGGTCCTACCAGTTGCGAGAAGGTTTTCGGCTATGTATCCACAGCACACCCGAAGACTGGACAAACAGTCGTGCAGAAAGTCCAACGCGCGTCGCAAAGTTCGTACCCACGATGAGCTTTAAATTGCTATCCCAGTTGTAACAGCAGGGTCCCCAAAGGCGAAACCGCCAACGCAACGAGAAACGACGACGTTGTCGGCGATCGATCCTGCTCTCTCGTTCAGCGTGATTGATGACGTCGTTTCGTACTCAACGTCTCGTTTGTCAACTGTACACCGTAGCCGATATCTTATTTCTATTCGCTCCATGCACGCCCTCTGTGTTTTGTTCTATTTCGAGTTCAAAAAATTGCATCGCAAATCGCATCGTAAGCATGTCAAGTTTTTATTCAATTGATTAATGAATCCCGAAAGATGTTTTCATCGCATTAAAATATTCCAAACAGAAAACAAACGTTGGGATATCTTGCAGTTAACTTTAGTTGAATGGAGATTCTGCGACGTTACACATGAACTTTTTTGAACAAACTAACAGTTCTGATGGAGATCAACATATTTTCATCGACTTTTTTTTTTCGATGTTTACTTAACCCTCTTGATATCGTTGAAATTGTATGCTTCATATGAACCCATGCAAAGTTATTTTCCGACGAGTAAAAGTTAAAAGAATCGAGAGGCAAAAAAGACACGAGAGAGGAATAAATTAATCGTGAAATGATGAATTGCGCTGCCGAAACTCCGTTACCAAGGGGTGGACAGCGGGTGGGTTTGGCTGTACGGAAAGAAGGTAAAAAGTGGAAAAGAGATATGATCTTTCGCGCGAGAGATGGATGTCCCTTATTCGCTACCCTTTCCGCCTTTTCTTTTGCTGTTCTTTTTTTTTTTTACTTCACTCCCCCCAATTCCCACTGGATTTTCCGTAGAATCTTGGAGTAGAGCAACATGCACACTTCGCATCCGGTAAGCCATTGGCGCACACGGATTCTTGTCTCATGTAAATATTCCTGCGGAACAGGACGAAATGTCGTAGAAGGAAAGCCAAGACGAGCGGGAAAATCTCTTCCGAGGAATTTCAAACGTCGCGCACTAGTCCGCGAATACATTTGCACTCTGATGTCTCGAAGGCGAGTGCACATAAATACATAGACGATCGAGAGCCCATGTAAAAACATATATTTATATGTAGGTAGGTATTTGTATGTATATATGAAGGTGTAAGCTACTGTGCCATGCGGAAATATCAAAAGACTCGTCGTGGAATCCGGCAGTAGGTCTTCGCGAATTTCATGCGGTCCACGAGAATAATTTACATACGTAAGACACGTAGTATTCGTGACGCTTAGTGCATACTAGACGTGCACTCCAAAACAGCTGTCTCACAATAAACGATTTTATTTGTTGTTTAGACATATTTTTTAAAGTATATTTTGTCTGAAAAAAACGACAACTTTAGTTTCATAGAAATGGGTGCATTATTTCTTTCGGGTTATAAATTTCATAGTTTGTGCGCTGTACCGGAAAGTAACACGGTCAGCTTCACCGTTGCGAGCTCTGCGTACGGTAATCCACGGACAGTAGTGAAAGCGAGTAAATGCAAATCTGCGTTTGTGTGTATTACATTGTTGTGTATTTATTGCTTAGTTCGGTGTCCGCGAACTCGGTCTCGCGGGGACGAGGGTAGTAGCGTCGTTGTAACACGCCCTTCCGGCTTCTCTGCATTCGCATTAATCACGTCGTACATCCACCGAGCCAAGCTATCCCCTCGCTCCATTTGCTGTTCGCCAAGCGAGTGAGCAACGGCGCGATGCTATAACGCTCGCTTCTCATCCCCATCTCTCTAGGTATTTCGAAAAAACTTTGTCGTCGAGTTGGAAGAACACGTAATGGATGGAGGAACGAGTTTTTCAACGAGGAGAAGAAAGAAAAGTAAAGAATTTAAGCGCTCGACGAGAAGGAGAAGAATTTTCTCGGGTCAATTACACAGTTATTGGCCCTTTAGGCAATTGGATAAGATAAAAAATTATCCAAATTAAACTTTCGGATCTCTTCAACTCGCACTTATTTTTGCTTCGATATTTTGTCACATGAACAAAAATTAATATCCGTTGGTCAGCATTTTTTTTTAAATTCTTTTTTGCGAATTTTACCGACTTTACCTTTGACGAAAATTTAAAAAATTAATTAAATTAATTGCGATTTTCTGAATCAAATGGCAGATGCATTTTTTTAAGCTCCCTTTCCTTTTTCGCACATCGTTACGCGTTCGCGACGATTATGTGCGGTTCTGACACGAGTCGACTTTTAATTTTAATCATCGACCGGGGAATTGTGAAACTTTTCCGTAAAGCCGCGCGACTGGTCCATCGGGGGCCTCTGGAAAATTTCAATTAAGAATTTTCTCTCGCCGGTTTCTTTTTTTTTTTGCAACCGGACTTCTCGCGCAGAGTTTTCTCAAGAGGGATAACGATCGAGCTGCGTACTCGTTCAGATTATCAAGAGAAAACTCGAACAAGCCATTTTCCATCGTCACTGTTACATCTCCGATTACAGTACGAACACTCGACTACCCCAAGTGAATTGATTCCCAAGTGAAAAAAAAAAGATCTCGAAGAATTTTTCTAATTATTGTGAACGAAAAATTTATACATTTTTCGCAATTTCTCTCACTCTTCCGAGAATTTGTCGCTCTCATCGCTCGACGAGCGTCAGCTGTTACTTCATTGACGCTGCTGGAAGCGAGCGAATGTACCTCGGTTTGGGCGATGTTCGATGTTAAGCGTCACATACAGAGAAGCACGAGAGTGAACCGGACGCGCATCAATGAGATTCTATTTCGAGGTCGTCGACGTCGTCGTAGCTCACCGTCAGCGATTTTCCTCGTCGACGTTGCATCGAGAGACGCCTGACGCGAGGAAGACGACGACTAGGTCCGTGGTATAGCAGTGACTGCATCAAATTCCCGTAAGACCTAAAATAGAGCCACGAAAATCGATGTTCCAAAAGTGCTCTTAAGGCTATCGCGTTTACCGAAACACAATGCCGTTATAGTACAGCGAGTCTATAAATGCATATCATTTTTTGTTGATCGTAACATTCGACGCCATAATAGGTATTTCAGTTTGAATTGAAATTCTTATTTTGCATAGTGCACATGCGTGTATTTAATAGGATTAGTTGCATCAAATTCGTATGCGATGCTTTGTCGCGGTCGGGTGTCGATTCGATTGGGTCTATCGTCGAAAATACGCTCGAGTGATTCACACCCCACTTGGTGGTGTACAGGAGCATCCGTACGGGTTTCCACTTTCGTACTGATAGCATGGATGACGACGAATCGCGAATGGACCTCGAACACCTCGAAGAGAGGACGCATTCTATATGTACATATATGTGCGTTTATATGGGCCCCACTTCGTCTCGTCACATTCGTACACACCGATTTCGTATGCGAAAGCACATACGAGTCGAGAGGGTCAGCGTTTGACTAATTAGAGAATGATCCGACGGGGTCGGACGAAGGTAGGAAGAGCGGTTGAATCGACCGTGGTGGATTAGACAAAGCCTTTGTTTCCAGCACGCAAATTATAAGGCAGCACGTGATGCACGCCGCGTTGAACGAGATGAACGTGTGAGGGAATGAGAGAGAATCAAACGGAACGGTCAGGTGCCGCGAGAACCGGCCAGGCGTTCCGTATAACCGCCGATCGACCACCACCGAAATTAACGACGATTGACCCGATTGAAACTATCGCGCGATAGAATGACTCGCGGGCGTATGACGCATCGGTTAAATGACTGACGCTCGAGAAGCTCTCGTAACCGCAAACCAATTAATTGATTAATTTCTTTGGTTAAAATACTATACTATAGATTTTCATAGTATAGATTCGCCCGTTGTTCCAAAATTTCGTACAGTTTATCTGTTTTTAAGACCTTTTTTCATATTTCCTGTCATCAAGAACATTGAAAAAAATGATGAGTTCGGGCAATTAATAGTTGGTTGGGGTAACTACTTTTTAAGAAAAAAAAAAAAATAAGTTGTCGGAACTATAATTATTTGTTTTTTTCGAACCACTTTTTTTTGCCGTTAATATAGACGAATTATTTCCGATTCTTAAATAGCATGCTGAATTCAAAAACGCAAATTACTTGCGCACTTAAAAAAAAAAATCTTAAGTATGGAAATGTAATGGTTTCGTCTTCTCGCTATTTCGTGTATCTTTCTCTGTCAGAAGACACACATAGACGAGACACGGGTGACTCTCACTCTTATAGCTTCGCTCGGACAAACTTTGCCGCGCGAGAACCGGAGCTCGCCTTGGAACTTTGCAAATTTGTTAAATTGCCAATTTACCTTAGGAACTAGGTACGGCTATACCCGAGAAACCGTCGACTACTACTACTACAAGTACAACTACCGGTATCCCCGACGCGTTTTCCGCGGGCTTTTCTTCCGCCAGCAGTTGGAAGCTTTCCTACTCGAGCTAACGCGAAGCACCGCGGCATCACCGTCGCCAAACCCCTTGCTGTCTCTTCTCTTCCTGTTCATCCAGCCAAGCGCAGAATTTTCATCCACCCCCAGTGGCATTCCTTCCATCTCCAACCAACCCTCTTCGCTCGAGTTCCCTTTGTTCCCGCATTATCGGCGGATCGGCCCCCAGACTTTTTAATCTTCATTTCCATCCAATTATGGGCCCGAGGAATTAATTACGGAATCCGGTATACTCGTTGCCGAGCCGGAGAGAGAAGGCAGTGCCAGTTATGGCCGAAGGTACTTCGAGAGGGATGGAAGTAAAGTTGACTCAGACGTCACCGTGTCGCCACCCTTCTCCTCGTTCCCTTTCATTTTCCTCTTCTATCAACAACCCCAGAATACACCTCTCTCCAACCATTGCCAAGGGCTGTTTTGTTTAATGACGCAGAACGAATGACACCCTTCACGATTCCTATCCTCCGATATCAGCTGACGTTTACGTTCAAAGCTACGAGACTCTCGGAGGAAGAGGGAGGGTTTCGACATCTATACATATGTAATAGAGGTTTGAGTGAATTCCGATGATTCGCAGTACGGCGGCTTACCGCTGAAAATTTGGCTTAGCCTCGGGTCTAAACCACAGGAAGATATCGCATTCATGAAAAGTGGAAGGGAAAACAGACCTGCTGCCTCTTTCATGTATTTTTAACATTTGAACCATTCACTTGGATTCTTTAGCACAGCCGCTTATTTTGGATATAAAACAAACAAACAAACATTGTATGTTGTAACAAACATTTGTATGTTGGTGTGATTTATAAACATACAAATGTTTGTAAATCATTTTCTTTCAACCCTGTCGATAAATCAATATTTTAAGGCACCTCTATGAATTTTTACAAAATTTCGTTGCCCCATTGGGCTACTTTTCGAACAGTTTGAAGGTTTAAACAAGATTTAGGAAACTTGAAGATTCCGTTGGAAATTAATCAATTTATTTGTTAATGGTTTTTAGTTATCTCGAAGTGAACTTCGAACTTTACTTGAGTGAAAATCCGGCCGGTGGGTTTCAGTAGATTTTGTGGAAAGTCGTTACATTGAACTACTTCGCAAGTTCGTGAAATCCCCAGGTTGTTGGTGCTGCTCCGGTTGGAGTAGTATCAGAGCTTCCGTTTGCAAGTCGATTGCTGTCCGAACGTCTAGTTTCCGTTGAATGTTGGAGAGTTTGATCGTATGCATGTAACGCATTCGCCAGATATACCTAAACCGTGCTTGCCTCAAGCTCTACTGCTGCGAACAGTGGGATATGCTTGGGTTGGGCTCTGGCCTCTTACGACGTAACGGTGTACAATGTAACAATCGACTATCTACTGGTAGTGGAGGGAAACCTGGGGGCGACAGGGGGTGAGTTCCGACCGCTTGTAATTAAATGCAATCAGTGTATACTCAGTGCTTGTCTCTCGAGATAGAGGAAACATTTAGTCTACACTACTCCACTCCTACTACCCAATTCGTCGTTCCATTTTCTTTTTTTTTTCCTATTGTGTAACGATAGTAACGGGGAAAACGTTTTTCAACCATTATTTCTATATTCGTAATGCCGAGTCGTTAACTCGTTCGAAATTAAATTAAAGAGTTTTATGTTTGTGATAATCGCATCGTATCTGTTGTTCTATACATTTTTTAAATAAAAAAAAATAAAATTAGATATGCCAATTAGATCCTATAACTTTGGGTTGATAAAAAAAAACCAACATTTTAATATAAATTTCAACATTACATTTTTACTGGTCGCATAATGATTATGTTGATGAAGATATTTTTTATTAAAATCGTTGTTCGACTGTAAAATCGAATTTAGGACCGAAACAAGGCGATTGATGTCGATAGGCTCCAAAAAAATTATAAAAAACTATGGGGAACCGCAAGCTTTATTCAGAAGGAATGAAAGGGAAGATTCTGGTAATGGCAATCGGTGCGGGCAACAGCTGCTACCGAGTCTAATTAAATATAATTAAATGCAATCAGTGTATTCTTAGCGTGTAAAATCTCGAAACAGATGGCGATTCTAGTTTCCTTTTGGCTGCACATTCGATTTTTTCTTCCCCTTCACTTTCAATTGTTTCTTGTTACTGTACATAAGTAACAATAGAGCTAAACGCAGAGCTTGAGAAGAGAGAAAAGTCGTTGGCAATCTCTTTTGCGCCTTTTTGTTTTGTCATTCGTTGGTCCACCTGCTTGACTGAACCGAGAAAGGAGTAAAGTAGCGATTAAATAATTATTCGAGAGCTTTCGCCGGTCCTCGAGGAATGGCGGTTCGTCGACCGCAAAGCTACTGTTGCTCCTCTCTACACTCTGCCAGCGAAGCACAGCCAAGTTCCGCAACGTTTCTTTCTCCTCCGCCCGCGCGAAAGAGTTTCGGTCATTTGTAACCGGTATTTATTTATTCCTTTCCTTCCCCTCTCGGGAACTCACCACTTTTACACCTCGTCAGAGTCAAGCAATTACGCGGTTTTAATTTACATCGCAATTTAGCGCGGGCGGAGGGGTTTTTTTTATTTTTATTTCTATACCTTTGCTACAAGAGCACGAAGCAGTGTTTTCGACTCGCGCGGGATCGCAACTGCAACGCTTTCATCGTATAAAGAGCAAGTAAGGAGGGTTGGGTCACCCTTATTAATATTAAACCACCTCGCATGCTGCGGAACTCGTGAGAATACAGCCGTACCGATAATTAATATTCCGCGTCGCGACATCGCTGTGCGCTTGAAAAAAAAAGCTGTGTTCGCGGGTTACTTGGTAAATTCCGTAAATGCACTGTTAGCTGTGCTCGGTTTTTTTTTCTTACACTTCAGTATATTAAATACAATTTAAAAATGGAGATTTTTTTTATAATCATTGCGTCAAGAGGTCTTTTCTATTTTAATGATGACTTTTCGTAATGTGTCGTGGAAACTCACTTATTAATGTTTTACGGTAAAATATGACATAACAAATGTAACCATTTTGCTAATTAAAATTCACAGAGCCGTAATGTAACATTCTCGCCGCATAACATTACCGCCGTAACGAGCTGTTAAAAAAAATAAACAATTATATTTTAAAATAGCATTTCAGAAAACTTTTTTTTTGTTTGTTTGTTGTTTTGAATGTTTTTTTTTGCTCTCAAACTTCACAAAGCCCAAAATTATTCTCATTGTCCTTACATATACGTAAACTTGCGTTTTTTTAAAGCATATTTGGTTAAACTGTTACATCGAATGAACTCTCAGCTTTTAATTACAAATTCTCGTAATTCATGGAAAGCCTACACAGCACTAACTTTGCGCGTGTTATGTTACTGCGAAAGCACTCGGCAGTAGTCGGTTTTCACGAAAGCTCGAGGCCTCCCGAAACAATGAAGCGAATCGTAACCTCCGTCGCAGAGGTGGCCACAGGCTTACGCGCTCTCGCGCACACACATAGCCGAAGAAGTATTCGAGCGGACAAGTAAAGTCAGCCACCCAGAGATACATATAGTACACCCAGGCGAGTGGGAACAAAGCAAAAGAGAAAGCCGAAAATGTCTGGTCTCTGGTGGTACCGTCCTTCGTGCCGGAGGCAGAAAGAGAAAGAGACATGAAAGGTAAAGAGGGAACACCGTGGTGGAGAAGTGAGGGAGAAGAGATAGAGAGCCTCGAACTATACCGACAGGAAAAGCGAGGACAAAAGGTTTACAGGCCGGTCCCTATAATTCAGAGGGGGTTGATGGTCGGATGGACGAAAGGGGAACGGAGAATTACGAGGTCACTTCCGGTGGCGCCTGCAGGAGCTTCCGTTTCCGGTCGCGCGCGCTTCCACCCCTCTGACTCCTCTCTCTACGCTCGCCATCTCTATAGTGTAAACTCCTCTCACCGGCACTTGCTATATACCTATATAGAAGCCCAGCGTCGCATTCACCCCTTTCTCGTTCACGACCCCGACGGAATATCATCCGTCAGACGTGCACATCCACTCGGAGAAACTCAAGAGTCCAAATTCTACGACGATTTTTTTAGGAACTCCAGCTATGAATGCCATAGTTTTGTTACATTCAGCATAAAAGGCATCGAAAAAAAAAATTCAACGATGTTAAAATGAAAAAAACTTAAATTTCTAGATTTTTTTTTTATTCGTGTCATTAGTCACTGTTTGGAAAATGATCGGTATCGAAGATTTATGAACTATTTACCGTGAGTTCAAACTGCATATAGAGAAAATTAATTTATGAAAAAATGTATTTGTGAAATTTATTCGAAAAATTATATTTTCAACGATAGTTTTTTGAGGGTCGAATATTATGAGATTTAGCGATGTTGAAATTCGTTTTAATTGGCAAACATAGAGATTGAATTTCCTCGCACCTGAGGCGATTTAGACGATTAATTGTACAGTCCGCGACCTTCGAAATTGCGGTACCGAAGTTGGGTCTGCATCAGCACTGAAGATAGAAGATAGCGATGGAGTTTGCCTTTGACTAATCTCCGGGAGCCTTTGGAATCTCCAAGAACGAGTAAACTTCGTACTTTGAGGATATCTGAAGTTCATCCCGCCAGTCGCTTTTGCAGTTCAAAGCGACTTACTACTTCCAACACGTGCCGCATACACATTCCCGCACAGCTTTGCGATCTGTATACGTTTATATCTCATACAACTTGTATGAATGTTGGCAACCGCTGTCCTCAAAGTGTTTAGAACTGAATATGAACCGCATTCGCCTCAAACAGTGTCTTCGAAACAGATGACAACAACTCAACAACGGTAAAATCCTCCCATCTAATCATCGGCTCCCACGTAAGTTCATTGCTTCGACAAAATGTTCACTCGCGCCCTCTAAGATTGAATAAACTAAACTGTCTCTGAGGGGTGAAGATGAAAATATCTTCTAAGTAACGAACGCAGTCAGTTTTGCTTCAATACATCGACTTTTTTTCCACATTATACTCAACACCGTCCGACGACCCCTCTAGAGCTCTACCCACCGTTGTTTAAACTATCCCTCGCCTGCAGTAACTACAGTGAGGGTTCACGTCTCGTACCCGACGAAACTTCGCACAATGGCCTAAACTTGGCCATTAGCTAGCGTTATGTAGCCATTTATTTCCCCCATCATCCCTCGTCAATGGATTTTTATCAGACTGTGATACTGTCTTGCAATTTATATCTATCAGCCGAAGAGCCGAGGCATCAATTTTCTTTTTTTTTTTTTTTAGTATAAACTAAAACCCATCTGACGCCACCATATCCGAGTCAATATAATTCGATAAAACGTAATGCGGACTCTGGTAATATAAATTCCGAAAATGTAATTTTCACAAATTTCCCCGTTCTACCAACGCATTCGAACAATCACACGGGAATTCAGTATTGTCTAATAAATTATACGAAACTCGCAAACACGGAATTATTAGGAAAAAAAAAAAAAAAACAAATGCTTTATACGATATCACATCCTATACTGGAGATTTCTGAATTCGCGTTTGCGGAATTTCTATTATTCGCCGTGTTGAATATGAATATAATACGGCGATATTGCGAGTTAGAGAGACGAAATACCCGGAACCAAAAGCAGCGTGTGTAATTAATTATCTGGTGGGGTTGAGGTAAAATTCGACAGAGGCCAACGGAGGTACCGATAATGCCTTCATACGTGAACCGTCGAATCAGAGCTTCGCGGTCAGACATTCCAGGAAATTCCGCGTCATTGGTGAAGTTTCGATCCTCCCGTCGCTGGCATTATATTAGTGCTGAATAATATGATCAAAAGGGATCCAGAAATGACGAAATACCAGGTAGTAGAAATCACGTTTGACTCCAATTATATCGCAAGCTAGATATGCCGAGAAAAAATTCCACTTCCGTACGTTTAAATTGAACTTTTAAATCAAATTTCTTTTTGCTCGATAATCATGACTTGGTAGATTTTTTTTTTTTTCGTTCTATCGAGTTTCACGTTCATACAAACTTTCTCTACGCATCGAAAGAAAAAAAAAAAATCCCTCTTTACGTATTTACTGACCCTTCGCAAATCAACGAGTTTGTAGAGTCAGGTCGGTGGCGCGCGTGTCGATACTCGTGAATGCAAAAATTTTCCTACGTAAAGAAACTTTAGCGAAATGCAAATACGTACGTCAATATATTAGATTGGTGTAGCGTGTGTAGAAAAAAAAAAGGAAGTTCTTCCAACGTTTCTCCGAATCGCGAACGACGCCGGAGTTGCGAAGCAGCGAACGCGCATTTAGAATAATTCGAGGGTCGTTAGTGTGGCAAAGCGTAAGGGTTTGCAATATAGGCGCCGGGCGTTTCGACGTTGGAGACTCAACGATTCGAGTTCTTCGATGCGATTTGGAGCGTTAAAATCGTCGAAGAGGGCTTAACGAGCCACAGGAGCGCGCGCTTAATTCGAACTTCGAGGTCAGGTTAGGTCGGATTACGCGTTTGTTTATTCCATTTAGTTCTAATAAAAGAAGTTTGAAATTGTGTGGTGGCCGTACGTGCCGTTCGCACGCGGCGCATCCTCGACGCTTTGCAGCCCGCGTTGCGTCGCAAATACGCGAGAGACTCGTGCTGTAAAGTGAATCAAACGTTTGCCGGCTTACTACGAACGGCACGAGACTCAATATGTTGCAGAAGAAGAGCCTCTAAGCCTCCCTCTCTCACTCCGTATGCCCGCACGACTCTGTTGTAGAGTTCGTAGTTTACTACGAAAGAGCATCGGCACATCAGGCATGAGCGAAGAGTCTTTCGCGGGAGATTGCGAGGCAACGAGAGAACGGGCAACGAGCCAAAGAATGCAGACGTTACAGATGCACCAGACCTATCACAACCACCTTAAAACGTCATCCGGTGCACAGGAGTGGAGGAAAAACAAGACAAAAATAAATAAATACAAGCAGAAAAAAATAGATCCCGCGGAAAAATTGTCACGTTCGAGATTCAACACATTTTCCACTGCCGCCCGGTCATCGTACAAATTTAATTTTACCGACCCCTTCACGATATAATCATCTTCATCCCTTTCCTTCATTAAAACGATCAAAAAACGTACGAAATATTTTCGATTTCTATTTTTTGTCTTTTTTATGTAAACCTCAATTTTCTTCTTTTTCTACTTTACCCTAAAATTATCGGTAAGAGCTATCAAACGAAATTTAATTTCACCAGTCACGATTCTAACGAACGACGTTTAACGTTCATCTCCGATCTTTCTTTCTACCTCCGGGGAAAAAAAAAAAAAAAAAAAAAAACGAAAGCGACGTCTCGGATAGCGGAATGTTATTCTTCCTTTCGTTTCTTAATGCCCGTTCTATACCCCTCTCTATCCCCTCCGTTTCAGGTCCGTGGATTCCGTTCAGCAACTCCCTTTCATTCTTTCTCTTCGGTTGTCTTTCTCCATTCGTTTTCCGTCAAAGAGAAAAAAAAAAGCCCGCGGATCTTTCGCACGAGGGAACGCGGAAGAGTCCGCGCGCGCTCTCCCGTTGTGGTTATAGAGCGAACATCGATTTCGGACGTGGATTTAGCCGCCGGTATATCTGGTAGCAAAAGCTCGTGACTGTTATTTCCTTCGATCCTGTGAAACGCTCACCCGCGTTTCCTGAGAAATGGCGAGTCGAGCCACGGAAAATAGTCGGCCATACGTCAGAAGGACGGTGATCGCGAGCCATAATATACCGGGTGGCGGATAAGTTACTGCTCGGGACAGGCATTAATTTGGCTGAGTTGGCGCGCGAGACGACCGTTCTCGCAGCCAAGGGTGGCTTGGGGATCGCGCTGTGCAGGGGTTTCGCCTCGAGGCCGAGAGTCTCGTGACGGGATCTCTCCCTGGAGGCTATTCCCAACCTCCGCCGTTAACGTATAGCCTACGCCCTTAGACGAATCGATTCTCCTTAGGAATATTGTCCCTTCCGCAGGTCCCGTCATACCTCTATCTGCTTCTCACTGACAATGTTACGGCAACATAGGCTCCCGTTCATCCCTCGTCTAATACAGTGGCCATGACAAAAGATGGTAAAAACTTGTAACACACGTGTCACAAAGTCATTCGTTTACGACTTACGCGGAGAGAAATATATCGCGATGTTTTGGCACACCTTTGACACGTGTAAGCCGTATGACAGATAAGTCACAACCCCCGTTACCTCGTTTTTATCGATAACAACAATGAAAATGCTTATCATCAATTTTTGTCGGCTCTATAAATCTTTTTAGATTTGTAGTCTATTTCGTTGATATTCAGACTGCGCGATGTTCTCTTTGACAAGGGTGGTCCGTGGAGAACCTTTTCCCGGGTACATTAAACATAAAAAATGTAGTTAATTCGATAAGAAACAAAAAATAAACGATTCTAATAAGCCAAATTATTCATTTACTCACTTTTCGTAGTTATTCTCTAATTTTCGTTAGTAGCATCGCGCTGAAGAATTCTGTGGGGTCAGATAGACGAAACGCTCCGAAGCTTTCAACCCTCTGTGTCGCGGTTGTCAGCATGCAAGGCAAACAGGTGTTTGCCCCGGTGCGACCACGAATGGTTCAGAAAACTTTTCAACGTGCACGTGAAGCGCCGTTGCAGTTACGACGGGGTGAACGGGTCGGAGAGACCAGCGCGCTGAGCAAGTAAAGCTCTAGGTGCGGGTGTATAGTCGTGCCGGCTATCAAGCTAACTGGATGAGACACGGATTCGGTCGTACCGCGAGTAGAGGGGGAGAAAGCTATAGAGAACAGGATAAGTGAGGGAAACATTCCCTCGCACCATCCTCATCGTCCACCCCTGCCGTCTCGGCAACCCTTCCGTTTCAGGGTTAAAAAGAGCAATTTCACCCGCGGCTATCTCGTGTCTGCTAACCCCTTCTTCTTCTTCTATTACTTCTTCGCCGTCGCTACACGCCGTCACTGTGTATACCATTGCTGCTTCGCAACTGCAGTCACGCAATTCCAACCACGGAACTGGGATACTACGGTTAATGCTGGTCTCGCACGTGACACCTCAACAGTCGCAATGGCACGACAGCCTTTTAATCGTTTTTCTCACCTCTTCTTTCCGTTTCTGTGTATTGCAGTTTACGCGAAGCCAAAA
Source organism: Buathra laborator (assembly GCA_934046635.1). Taxonomy (NCBI): domain Eukaryota; kingdom Metazoa; phylum Arthropoda; class Insecta; order Hymenoptera; family Ichneumonidae; genus Buathra; species Buathra laborator. Next base: position 21,006,143 of record OW203892.1, read on the forward strand.
ACTGCGGAAAAAAAAAACCAAAAATTACGTCTGTAATAATTATGTTTTATTGCGGAAAATTTATTTCGAAAAGTTTAATCTGATTTTGCAATAAATAATAATGCATTGTTGACGAAAAATCTTGGATTTTGCGAAGTATTGAAAAAAAACTATTTATCGACGTTAAAACAATGAGTTCATTTTTTTTACGCTGCAATTGATTTTACTAAAAACGTTTTACTCGCAACGGACGTTTTTTCTTTTTTCAACGGAGCTATTTTTGATAAAAAAAAAAAACGAAACGAGAGGAGAGAGCATTTAAAGTATCTTTGAAAAACGGAAGAAGCCTTTCGACATTAGCCTCATAAATCAAAAAGTCGTAAACTCGAACGACTCGTTCCAATGAGATCTATTAACTTCGAGTCTTTTTTAGAGAGTGTACGGCACGGTAAAGACAATAATATAATGCGACTCTCGTATATTTCCGGGGGTTTGTAAGACGCTGAAGTTTTCAAACAGCTAAGGCCATTAGAGAGCGGTTCGTGAAAATGGGAACAGTTTCGAAGCGGAGGAATGGAGAGGCAGAGGGAGTAAGAAAGAAAAGTGAAACGGAAACGACTCGGCCTATCGAGTCGCGGGTGCGCGCGCGCGTGCGGAGTCTTTAGAAATCTAAATATAAAAGCACGCGGAAGAAAGTACGTTAAGCAAGAAGTCAGCGGGGTTCACAGTGCGCGCGGCTGATGCTGAACGACGCGTGTGCGCGCCTCGAACTCTGCTGAGTTTCGACTGCACGGTAGCCTATGATGAAGCAGAAGAAGGGAATCAACGGCAGAAAAAAAAAATATAAAAAAAACATCGAGAACGCGCGAACGAAAGAGAAAAATATACATTCATTAAAGTTTTCTGGGCCAACGTTTTCTCAATGCCACTCTGAGGGCGCGGCATATGCGCGCGTACAATTGTGCAAAGCTTTTGAAAATAAACAACATTGTTAAGTCTGATATTATGCTGCTGGCAGAGCTCGTGTAGTAATGTTTCGACGAATACGTTCCCCATTACGCTGACGCCTTTGTCATTATTTTTTTCTTGCATTTTTTTAACGCGCATCCAGCAATGTAATAACTTTTGTGTAACTTTGTATTCACTCGAGCTTTTCTAATGTCCACATAATTATAGAAGTCACGTTTGCATGGCGCTTGCATGATTAATTCGTCGACAGAGTCGAGCGTGTGAAGGTTTATTGTAGACTTTATTTATCGAGACGCTATTCCAAAACGGTGTAAAGAGTCATTTCGGGAATAGAAGAACGCTGCGACCGATGAATGCGGTTTGTGAGATTTGAATGTGATTTACGGCGTTAACATCGCGAACAAGCGTTGCACGTGTCGCTAGCGATCATCGCGCGACGCCACGAATGAGAGCGGACCGACAAAGAGAGGGAATTAATTTGGAGTGAAGGGAAAAAAGGATCCAATCAACAAAGTTCTCGACAAATTGCGCTAATTTTTCTCTTTTAATCAAACCACACCGTGTTCCGTCGGTTTTCCGAAGAAAAACGTCTCACAAAAAAAATGGATAACATTTACGAAAGAATATATCCATCGGTGATTAATCAAATTTTTTAAATTAGATTTTTTTTGCCTAAAGTTAAACGTTAAAAATCAAAAAAATAAATTGATCGTTGTCGACATAGAGACGAATTTTGTAGTCATCGTTCACTTAATAATTTCTTCGTTAATACATCAATCCCATTAAATCGAACGTTTCCACTAATGCCTGATAACCTCAAAATAATTTATTTATAACCAAACAACGCGCATGCGAATAACCCCCTGTCCCAAATATTAATTTCCCTAATGGCAAAACCCGAGACGAAAACATTCCAAATGAGTTTCGTCGTTTCTCCTATCGACGTTTTCGTGGACGCCATTGTCGACGTTAAACAAAAATAGATTTTCCTCACCGCCTGTCCTCGGCGTTCACAGCAACACAGACAGAGAGCTGGTAAGCTTTTCTGTGTGTCTCTCCGTTGATTTTCGGACCGAATCAGAGCAGCGTGAAGAGCGAGTAAGAGCCCCCAACGGCATATAGTAGAGAGTCCGCATACTAGACACGAGATAGCCCCGCAGTTTCTCGTCGCGGCGTTCACGTCGCCGAACTACCACTAAAAGAGATCAGAGAGAAAACGAGCGAGAGACGAGTACACGCGGCAGAGCCAACGACGGCGTGTACCACAGGTGGTGGGCGTCCCCCGTTTTCGAGCGCCGCCGCTGCCGTCGCTACTGGTCTGACCGTCGCTCTGCCACCGACAAACAACTATCTCGCATCACACGCGGCTCGCCGTCGACTCGACGACGACAGGGCCCGAACAAGTTCTCTAATTCTCGCGTCGCGTTTCGTTTTCTCGTGTAGTAGTTACACGAATCGGTTAACTCTCGTTATTTAATATCAATTACAATGTACATTAATAGTTTCGTTCTCAAAGTTGTTTTTCCTGTCCGTTAAAATTCAATGTGTGAATACAATAAAATGATATATCGAAGTATCTGAAAAGAAGATGGCGGTCGAATGTTGTTCGTTCTATTTTGCTTGAATAATACGATAATTGGTGCCGTTTGGATAATTGTTCGAGTGTTTGTTCATCGATTGTTAAATAGAAGAAGAGAATAAAAGTAAATTTCGTTAGTGTCGATGATAAGTCAGCTGTGTAGCTGGTGCTTTAGTGGGGGACGGGAATGATCACGCCGGGTGAGAAGAGATGACAGGAAGACGATGAAAACTCGCCGATCTCTGCTAGGAGGGTGCGAATGAAGTGAAACTTTTTTGTTTGTTAATTATTTTTGGTATTATTTATCATTCGAGCATCGCTCGAGCGGCAGCACGGGGGATATAAAACGTTTGTGCCGCCGCGTGATCTTCGAAAGCTTTACTGGCGGGAAAAGAAAAAGAAAAAAAAAACAAGTGTGCACGCGCGAACGGTAAAAATGTGTCTCGACAGTTTTTTTCGGTATTATAATACCGGAGGTGCGGAGAAACGGGACTCGGAGTGATCGGGAGACGTCGTCAAACTGACAAGGTAATTCGATATTTCGCTAACTTTCCAGCACTCGTGCTTCGGTAATTTATATGGAAAATCCTTGTCGTGCGTCGAGGGGAAAAAAATACGAAAAAAAAATGAGGAAAAAATATGATAAAGTAAAACATCGTTCGTGGATTCGAAGTTTTTTTTTTTCTTTAAATTTGGAACGATAAAAATTCTTTGTGGAACAGATATTTATTCTCGAGATAGGTTCAGCTAAGTTATATGTTTACGTCGTGGATTTTATTTCATTTTTTCGGGTTTTTTTTCGTTTCCTTGCATCGTTCTTGCAAGCTTCGGGGACGGAGAATACATGTACGCGCGTTGATACGAGAAGTGATCTTTTTTATTTGGGATAGCGCGTGTCAATCGCGATCCATTCTCGCGCGAACGCGAGACTAGACGCAAAGGTGTTCTATACGGTATAAATAGGCACTCGGACGCGCGCCCGAGACGTGGGGTGAGTCTAAAGATCGAAGGATCGATCGTTGGTCTCGTCGGCCTTCGAGAACGCGTTAACGCGTTCGTTATTATTCGTTGAGCAAAGTTAACTTTCCGCTCGACACCCACTGGGTTTCGTACTTCAAAAAGTCGAATTTTACAAGGGGTTCAAAAATATCCACGCTGTTATATTGTTTTCGTCAAATAAGCAAACAAATAAAAATAAGTAAATTGAAAACATTTTTAACACTACAGCCGTGTCGAAGGTAACACATGGTATTTTCAATGTAGTTAAACATTGAAAATCGGATGCGTATATCGCTCAAACATGTGATAATTAAACATTTTTTACAGAAAAAAACGACGCAAAATTAATATTTCAAATGTTGAATCGTTTTATTTAAAATTTAGTTTTAATTTTTCCACAAATAAAATTTTCTCCACTCCAAAATTTCGACACACAAAAAAAAAAGTAGATAAATCTTGTACGATGCATCTGTATCGACGGCCCATCGAGACTTGGTACACGTACATTCGTAGTAAGCACTCGAGATTCCATTCGAAAAGCGTCTTACCGCGGGTTGCCATGCCGACGCTCGATCGAAAACGTCTACCGATGGCGGAGGGTAAGAAAAACTCATCCCCTCGAGGCTCGCGAGAAGGCGCGCACGTTTCTTCCGGCTATTCTTTCACCTTGGACCAGTTGCCGGAGCAACATGGATCCAGCGTCGTCGTCGTTCTCGCTCTCAGTGCTTTTCCCCTCTTCTCTTGCTGCGATCGCGAAGCCGTTCGAGGAAATTACGTGACCGGGGAGAGAGAAGAGAAAAGAAAGAAGTAAAAAAAAAAAAAAAAGACGAAAAAAAAAAAGCGATCTTAGAGATGAGGATACGAGACGAACCGGCGCGAGAAAAGGAAGAGAAAAAGTCACGCTCCGGATTTACCTTCTCTTTTTTCATCTTTCTCTACTCTTTGCTGAAAACTGCGCGGATCAGCTAGAAGTTTTCCGCGAGCTTTTCGCGCTTCTTCTGGTTACGTGGAAGAACCACCGCTTCCCCCTACCAACCCCATCTCTCCCTCCGAACAGTTCGAGGTTTCTCGAGAAATTTTCGATGACAGACAGACGGACAGGCAGAATCGTGAAATATCGTATCAGCTCTCTTTTCCGATTTTTCTCGTTATAAAATTTCATCGGATAAAATAAAATATCCTCTATACTTTACGTGCCGATCGAAGCCATCGGGTGACTGGAGCGCCATAAATATTTCATTACGCTCTTTGATCCGATGGCGCAATCTTTCGCAGGGAAATGACGTCGTCGTTTGCCACGACGAAAGAGGTTCAGATGGATTGCAATGAAAGTATAAAAATATATATATATATATATACTATATAAAAAATAAATAAACGAAAGAAAAAAGGAAAAAGATTGACACGCTGGTCGGGTTTGGCTCGAGAAAATCGAAGGAAACGAGGGAAAGGGAGATGGAAGGCGGTAGACAGGAAGGCAGTCATGGGGCAGAGGGGTTCTTTCTCTTCGCTACAGTCTCGAAGGCTGCAAGCTCGAAATTTCTTCCGGTATCGGGCTCTCCACGCCGAGAGATTCATTTCCGGAGCCGTAGCTACGCGAAGGCCACCGGCTGCTGCTGCTATTGCTGCTGCTCGCGTTTTACATCGGGCGTTCTCATCGCTTTCTCGTTGTAGACTACGGAAGATGCAGTTTTAATATACCGTACTTCTGTATACCACGGCTTGCGGATCCCTCTCGAGAGCCCGCGTACACAAGAGCCGGATCTGTATTCGCTTGTTTTGCGCGGTGAAACGAGATCTGCAAGGATTTAGTTTTCGCAAGAATAGATTCGCCCGTGGAAAGCAGAAAAAAAAAATACAATGAATAAAAAGGAAAACAATATTTTTGCGGAAACAATAACGTTGCAATGGTAAGTTAGCAAGCGATAGCAATCGCGTGAGTTCCTGTCAGAAGAGATTAACATTCCGTAGAAAAGGCGTTTTATACTCAAATATTGTTCTCTTCTTACATTGTTTTTTCCATTTTTTTAACTTCGCAGTTGCTTATAAAAAAATGTTGACCTGAAATGCAAATTCGTGAATTATCACAACTGTTCGTTAGTTCGACGATCATTGAAAGATTTTTTTTTTTTTTTTTTTTCGAAAAGATTTTTTCATTGTTTTTATATTGCTCAATCTTTTCCCGTCATCATGTACATTAATTGGTTGTTTGGAAAACGATAAAGTGGTGTAAAAATACGAGTCGGACATCTCCGATACCAAATCAGAGTCTCATTAGCGCGTTCAACTTCATCGATTTCGTAAGTCAAATCTTGCCACATCGACTAAAATCCACAATCTTCCGTTCACCCCTATTAGCGTGTCTAAACATATTTAAATACAATAATAATAAGTAGAGCACACGCGCGCATTCTCACATAAACATAAACCCGAAGTGAGAATCTCGATTCCTTCTCGCGGTAAATCAGGTCGACGGAATGGGGTCAGGAGTATTTCCTCGTCGTTTCTTGAGGAACGCGTCTTCTAGCTTCATCTCTTCGTTCCCTCTCTTTGTCTATTTCTCGTGGACTATTAATTATTATTCCGAACCCTCTTGTGCGCCTTTGCTATTCGTTGCGGCTGTTGCTGCCGGTGACCGTTGCGCGCGCCCAACGTCTCGGCTCGTCTACCTAACCGATGATTCGTTCGTAGCCACTTTAATGAGCGTCATTTCTTGTCCTGGTCCGCTGCATTAACACTGTGAAATTCATCCTTACCCGCTCCTCAAAAGCCTTCTCTGTTTCTTCTCATCGAACATATATTAACTTTAGACAACGCGAGAAAATTGGCCGTAATTCATTGTTTTCACGCGCATTTGCCTATCTCTCCTAAGCTCATTCGATTCTCGTCTTCGTCGTCGTATTCGTACTTGTCGTCTCGCCGGAAGGCGAATTCTTGGCAAACAGCGTGATTCGATATCGTCCGCATCGTCTCTAAACTCTTCGTCGTGAAACTTGTCGTCGTTTTCGTCGACGAATTATTATAAGGCTTTGGCTTGTTGTCGGTTCTACTCCAGCTACGTACATTCGCAACAATAACGTTGAATTTACAGGATTACATTGCCATCAACGTTATACTGCTTCGGGGATAGAACGTTCGTTCAACCCTTTGAAGACAGGAGACCTCATGTCGAAAACAAGTCGCGTTCATTGCTTTTGGTTGTAACAACGATTTGCGGCTTTCTTCCTCTACCATCAAAGACACAATACTTCAAGATTCTACTTTAAATTTCTTCATTTCGGAGTAAATTTTTTTATTCTCTCTTCCGGTGTTATCGAATCTTTCGGAGTCGCTGGACGCTAAACTATAAGACGAAACGTGTATTTGGTACTATTCTAACAGAAATATAGGAACGCCGATAACGGATTATCACCGGCGGCCAATCGCTGTATCTATTTTGACTTTAACCTCGTGATATCACGATTGTAAGCTTCTACGGATGTAGTTCTCTGCTGAGAGTATACAGAGGAGTATTAGTGACGAGAGGTTGAAGTGATGACGTATGCACGAGGCATAACGCCGTGACCCTGGCCATTACCACAACCCCACACAAGCGCCTCTTCAATTTCGTCTTCGGGGCGAGAGGGGTAGCCTTCCACGCTTGTGCTTCGGTGGCTTCGAGTGTTTGACAAATAAACCATCGGCTGGAGGCTGAAGTGAGAGATCGAACGAGACGTGGTGGAGAAAGCGGGGAAAGAAAGAGATGAGAATGAGAGAGAGAACGATGACGACGACGAGGAGAAGAGGTGCAGTCGAGTGCCAATGGGATAGGCATATAACGCGTCACCCTAGGTGTAGGTAGAGAGACGGTGTCAAGCACTCTCTTGGCCCCCGGTGAAGAAGCCGAATGGCGCGGAGGGAACAACGGAGAATAGAGAAAGAAGATAGATAGATAGATAGAGAGTTAGAAGTAAAAGGAGAGAGGGAGAAGGGAAAGAGTGGAAACGAAACTCACGAGTTGTTCCGACGATAGATAGGGTCGGTTCGAGCTTTTTGGCGACACTCCAGCCTCTGTATAAATACCTCCGGGAGTCACCGCGATTCTTCGCTCTCTTTCTATCTCGACTCTAATCCTTTTATCTTTTATTTTATTTTTTCGACTGTGTGTGTGTGTGTGTGTGTGTGTATTTTTTTTTTTTACTTTTTCAATCCTGGAACAAGATTGAGAGTGTTCTTCTTCTTCGAGGTTTCTTCGAGACTTCGTTCGATCTATAGGTTTCTTTAGGAGGAACTTTCGAGAGTTTGGAGGTACACACGTGGAAAACTTGACGAAAAAACTATTTTTGGCTGTGTAGGTAACAGTGATACTGGACTATTGGAGCACTTGATTAATAAACATAAATTAATTTCCAAAACCTATGGTAATATTTGGTACTTTTTGTTACGTCTTAATCGACAACATCAGTAATTTCTAATTCCAGTGAATAAATGTTCATGAATGAACAAAAAAAAAATTGTTTTAAAATGCTGGAACACTGAGAGTGCGGAGTCCGCAACGATCTTTCAAAAAAAAAAACTGTCGGAGAAAAAAAAAGATGAATAGTTTCTAGAATTTGCGGTAAAAAATCTCGCAAAAACCACTATTTCCTCGATCTACTATTGCATCCAGTCGTCGTAAATTTTTTTATTCTACTTAAAAAAAAATTGAACTACTGTCATGTTGTCGCCATTTTTTTGGAAAAATGTCCGTTCGTTTTTTTTTTTATTCCAATTCGTTACAAAACGAGTTTCGACATGGCGACTGTGGATAGCGACCAACCCTTTCTGTAAACAGAACATAACGTTGAGAGTGGACGCGGCCATCAACACAATTCGCTTTGGTAAATGGGTTTGCCAGTGTCTCCAAAAGTTACACAAAGTTCTCGTTGGACGATGATGCTGACGGTAATCACGTGCCAAAGTGAAACGGCCAAATGTGTTTGTGTGTTTCTCGCTTTTTGGTTGTTCAATTATCGTTCCTCGTTGTTGAACACTTTATGAAGTGATAGTTCGCTTGAGTTGCACTTGGACAGTCGGTTATCGTCGATGTCGCGCACTCGAAGAGTGCACTGGACCCTCGGATATATTATCGTTTGTACAATCTCTTTCGCAGCGGGATTAGTAAATAAATTCAACGCTATTTTAGTCAGTGATGCATTCTCGCGGCGCCAAATAGCCTTGACAAACGAAGATTCTCGTTGCACAGTGAAATATATAAATTTATTCGACTCGAGTCAAGGACTGTTTCCATCCGCGAGATCTCCTCTCTGACCGCGGTTATACGAACGGAATAATAAAAAGCGTGGGCGACATATCACAAAATTTAAGACGAACAGGTGCTCCCGCGTTCTTGTCGTATTGTTATTGCTATAACGTCGTTTATCTCGAAGCATTTAGATTTTATATCCCCGGCTCTTGGGTTCTTCGTGATTGTAAAACATCGCGAAACATTAAATGATGATGATAGTCTACATAATTTTCTCCCGCATTCTCGCGTCCACCTATTAGTAGATTAAAGATGTTTAGACTCACCGGAAAACGTTGAAGGAAAATCAAAAGTTGATTGTTACTATTTTAAGACAATGTTCTTTTGTATTATATTTAATCGATGTATATGTATATATATATATATATCAACTGTTTAAAATATTACATCACCAAGACGATTAACAGTGTTAATTTTGATAAATATTTATTCCTGCATTTTTTTGGAACATTCACGAGTTTGTCACGTGTACTCTTCGCGTCTTTTTTTTGTTTCTTTCTGCTTTCCACGGCGTGCCTCTCGTTTAGCCTATAAACCAAATTCGCATTGACATAAGGAAGCATTTGTTTGCAAATAAGTATAAACAATATATCATCTTTATATTCCATTCTAAAATCGCTCATTGTAGCTCGATATTTCATCCACGCGTCACTCAAACTCGTAAAATTAGCAGACGTGTTATCTTCTACCCCTCGCATCGCCATATGCTTCAACACTGACTCATCTCCGAAAACAAATATTACGCGCTGCGTAAAACACACGTGAGCTCTCGTGTTACGTTGCATCTTCAAGGTTGATGCGCCTTCTCGTCTCCCGTATTTTACCGAAGAAATAACAAAACTACCAATTTCTGTATTGTTGATTACATTGTCTTCGCACGAGTGTAAATTTCATTAAAAAATGTATATATATACGTTGGGAATAACATATCAGTTGAAAGTTAAATGTAAATGATCCGCTGAATAACCGGATTCGTCGATCTTGGCACGGGGATCGCTCTACCGGCAATGTTCCGAGCGGAAAAATGGAATATTAAATCTCGCATGCTGCGATAATACTTAACGGTAAGCTTTCGCTATATGTGCTCCGCGTCTGCGTATCTATGCCTGTGTGTGTCTATGTTTCGTTCCACCACGTCGGTTTACGAGAATTCCTGTCATTCGTTTTCTCGGCTCGTCAAAGTCCGAGAATTCTGGCGCAAGGCCACCGATTATTGTTAACTGTTGAGGTTCTCTTCGTTGAGATCGGGTCGCGACGCCACGGCTTCGCGCTCATCAATTTTCTTCGGGTTACGCCGGTTTAAACGAATTCTTTACCCTTTCACTGTATACTAAATATATATGAAAGCTCAACAAATTATTTTTATTTAATTTCGACCTCAGTATAATAACGAAATTTCGATAGCGAAGAGTCAGTGATCCCGGAAACGTGGTGAATTATGTTGGCAAAATAATCTAAAAAAAATGTATATCGAATGACCCACATTTCAATTTGATGGTAAGCCACGCTTAATGCGACTGTGTCTTCATTAATAACCGTCGAATAAATGCCGCAAACTTTTTCGCGAAGAAGAAAAATGACTTGAGATCGGAGCCGCGGAACCTTTTCCAGCTTAATCCGACAGCGCCTCCTCTTATCTCTGTGAAGAACTTGGTGACCTCTTTCACATCTCTTCCTCATCGTAGCTCACGCTTCGCTCCAGCGTTAGGAAACTCCTCAACGGAATTCCTTGCATCCATATTTTTTTCTTCTTTTTTGCTTTTTTTTTTTTTTACCCTCTTCTTATTCTCCGTCGTTTTCTTCCACTGCGTTGGGCTGCACTCTAACGACGACGACGCGCCGCGGAAGCGTCACGTAGTATAACTTAAAATTAAAACCGAGCAAAAGTCTGTGACGGTGACGAGGTACACAAGCCGTCTTAATTGCTCTCACTCTTGCGTCTCAACGTTTTCGCCCAACTGTAAATGCAGTTTGACTTATATCGCTCGTAGACGAAACTTTCGAGAATTCATGCGAACGCCGACATTTCTTCGCGTGAATTTTTCTCAATGTTTTTCTCATGCTGTTTTGTATTTCTTTTATAATTTTCGTCGGAAGTCGATGTTTCGCGACGCGCGACATACACTCGACTCAACGTTGTTCATTTCGGAGTTAAGTTTGAGTTGTTTTTCGCGGTCGAAACTTTAGGGTATTCAAGCGAATCCTCGCTATGTACTCGTTTTGTGATGTCTATGCTTAGGCTAATATTTAACGATGTAGTATCGAAATTGCCGAAAATCGATCGAGGTTTCTAAAATCGATATATTTCTTCTTTATTATTTATTATTACAAGAAAAATTGGTATCCGTTTCAACAGATCTTAAACTATTCCTTTTTTTTCACATATTTTTTTCGTTTTTAAAAAAGCTTTCTCCGTGACGAAGTCAAAATGGCATAATTTAAGTAAAAAATTATTTATTACTAATTTCATTTCAGTTCATTTTGTTTTTTTTTTAATTTTTCACTATCGTCGATATCGCGCACGTAGTAACGTATCAGGTACTTGGATGTCTCTAATATCCGTTACTACTTATTTTTAACGCAACACCCGTGTCACATGTTAGAGTGGACTATGATTATCAACGCTGTGAATAATATCATACGAGAAATATGTATGTGTGTGTGTGTGTTACGCGTAGAATTCCTAGCTGGCGCACGTCGCGACAATGGGTAATCAATCAATCGTCGTTCGTTTGTACGTTCCGCGTTTCTCGAACACGTGGGCGTTGCGTCACGATCCCACTGGGGTTGCTCAACCTCGAGCAGATGGCGCATATACATTATTTCGTATAGTTATTGGCCGTCAGAGTCCGAATGACGAGTTATTGGCATACCGTGATATCTTTCTAACCGTACTATCGAGTCGTCGGCCATTCACTGGGTAGAGTTCGATAACAACTGCGAAAGCTCTAGTAGTCATACCGTAGTATACAGAGCTTCCAATGTCAGATAAAAAAAATTGTCCACCCAAATGGACTTTTCTCGTCGTGAAAACGCACATTTTTTTTTTTCTCGTCTTTATTCGTTTTTCCCCACTGGGACGAAAAAAAGAAAAAGAAACATGGGTAAAAAAAATGTTCGCAGATTATGGGATGTCTTCGTGTAAGTGTCTCACCCGGAAGAAAAAGTAAGAGTAACGTGGGCTCGTGCATCTTGCCGCTATTCGGCAGAGTTACGAGGGAACTCGAGAGGGGGATATGACACGTATAGGAGGAGAGGGAAGGTTCGGGGTGAACGAAGAAATCGAGGCCGAGCAAGACGAAGGACCGAAAGATGCGCGGGCAAAAGAGAAGCTAAGCTGTACCCGACGTTTTCTCATAAATTCGAGTACCTACGACTTTTCAGAGGTTGACCTCTTATACAGTATCGCGAAGGGTAGAATCCAGGCTATTGTAGACTGTAGTATGCCACGAAGGTTTCGCGCAGCACGAGCTTATTTAAATCATGGGAGGCCAAAGCCTTCTTAATACTGAAACATGGCTGCTGGTGTCTTGCTGAGTTTCTTCTCTGCGATTTTAGGGTAGAAATGTCGCGTTGCTGGAAGACTATAGACTGTCTTTCTTGTATTTAGAAATTCAGATCGCATCAATTTCAGTTGTTCAAGGAACTTTAAATTTTCGATTTTTTTTTCTCGTTAGTATATGTTGATGAATTTTTTTTTTGTTTTGTTTATCTGCGTCTAAGGTTTCCCTTAGTTAATTGGCGTTTTTAACACGCATTTTTAATCTTTAACATTCTCCTCCGAATTTGACGAAACTCAGTTAACAAATTTGGCTATCCACAACACTGCCAACTAGTAAAATTATATTTTCTTCACGAATAATGATTCAAAATTAAAAATTCCAAAGAACCGTGTGAAGCGATTTTTTGGAATTTCCACGCCCTCTATATTCATCGCCAAATAAAATGTTAACTTTATTACTCAACGGTAAAAAAAGAACCGAATTGACGACTGTATTTCTACGGAGTAGTTTTTTTTTTTTTTTACTGCGGAATGTAAAAGGGAAATTTCTCTCTAGTACACTATATACGCCAAGTACGACGTGTGCGCTGCATGAAGTGCTACGGGTAAAGCAAAGTTCCGGCTGAGCCCCGTGGCGTTGACTATGATCAAAGTAGAGAGTCTCTCGCGAAGTGAGAGTTTCAGGGTTGGAAGACGACGCTTCACACATTTCCGGTTCTCTCTCTCTCGCCCTTTCGTTTACCCTGACGGTGCGTCTGGCATAGGTCTGTCAAGGGTTGCTATGCCTCTGTCGCCGCGGGAAGCTCGGACGAGCAGTCACGGATTCTCTTCTACGTCTCTGTGCGGTTTGCTGAAGTCTTCAGGACGTACCTGTGTTTCCCTCATACCCGGTGAACGTTAATAACATTCACGAATACGGCAAACTTAGACAGACTCGGTTCGCATTGTCGTCGCGGGGCGACAAGTAATGAATTTCATCGCAGTTAGCCCGCGACGTATAAGAGCCGGAACATGGCGTCCAACGCCTTGCCTTCTCTTGCCCCGTTGCCTAATTAACGCCAAATATTTCAAGCGTAAGACGAAGCTACGTTCAGAAACGAATAACTGTTCTGCTTCTACTATGCAGAGTGAACTCACCCAGTTTCACAATTGTCATGAGAATATATTATTTCAACAATGCGAAGTCGACTCGTATCTTTGTGCAGCAGCACCGGCTATCAAAAATAAAATAAAAATAAAAAAAAAAATCTAATGGAATGCAGTAAATAAATAAAAAATGGAGTACAGCTTTCTACGAAACCTTTCATTAAAGAATAAAAATATTTCCTATAGAGTGCTAAACACATTTCATTTACGACCATAAAAAAAAAAGTACGCAGCGGACAAAGATCATTCTCGTCAGCAACGGCATAGTCTCTGCCAGCGCTTAATGAACCGGAACTATCCTTTCTGTTTTCGGATCACTGAGTGTCCGCTGTTCTGAGCCAATGCACGTGTGTACAAGATTCTTCGTGCACTATTATACTATGTAGCCACCAGACCCGACGTTTCTCCGTCTATCCTCGATGTCTATTTGTGTACATCGTACTCCCTTGTGTGTGCGTTCGACCGATTGAAAAACGTTGAGATTGTAAATCAAAGTTTGCGGTATTATACATAGATAGGGTGAAAAAGCTTGTCGGGAACTCCCACACGTACGTACAATGCACCGAGGAGCTTCGGGATTCTTGATGCTCTGCCACGCCTGGCAAAACCCTCAGTCGCGTCTCTCTACAACATTCACCAAGCGTCACATTATATACATTCTATTTATTGCCGTGTGTCGGTGGACGAGAAGGAGCTTCGAGCAAAAAGTATATATCAGATGACGACTAAGCTTAAGAGAGGGACGGAATATACCGCGCAACGCAGAGACTTTTCACTCTCTAGCGATGTTAGGTAGGCAAAGTGAGCTTGAAGACGGATCGAGCAAGACGTACATAACTAATGTCTAATTTATACGTCTAGTCGCGAAGTAGCGCTGGGTGAGATTTCGTGATTAGAGCACACAGAGAGCTCCCCGGTTCCCCTCTTTTGCTCTCGCGAGAGGGGAATCGAGGGTAGGAGAGCACTGAGCAATACCATATCCGAATTAGACATATGCTAGATGAATCACCGAAGAGGATGACGCTAGTACGGCGAAACTTAACTCTCTCGGAAAGAACCACCGACGGAGAGTTAGGTACTCTCTATATGTGTGCTCTTCGAGCTCTTGCACTCATGATTTATTACCCTCGCAAAGGAACGCGCAATTATATATACGTGTGGAATAACCAAGTCGAATCGGGGGGACTACCAAAATTTATCACGGACTTGACGACGAGAGAAGGCGAGGTGAAGAAGAAGTAGAAATTATGTTTGACGTAATAGATAATTTATATGGTAACAAAAATGTTGATGCAATGTTCGCGACCATATTGTAAGATCGATGCAGACACCTGTGAATGGGATTTTGAAACAATTTTCACGGTTGAAGCACACAGACATAATAACTTTGAAGCTTGAAAATAAATGAGTTTATCTTCACATATTTTATAAAAAAAAAAAAAAAAAACAATTCTAGTGAATTTAATTTTTCGTAATCCTTTCGACAAATCGGACTTCTCTTTGTTATTTTATATGAATTCTCATAATGGCAAATCGAGAGGATGACTCACGGGTGAAAAATATATTTAGAACACTGCAGCTGCAGCGTATGATTGCTGTTTACTATAACTCGCGTTTCTATTTTGACTTTTCAATAAGTTTCTCGACGGTGTCGAATTTCAATGACAACCAAATACATCCACATATGTATATACGTTGAAGATTGAATCAAACAAACGTGGGAAAGCGGAGTGAGGGGGATACTAAAGCTCACCGACTGATCTCTCTTTAGATTCACAATTTTACGATGTCTAGTAGTGGCATCGAGTCTCGAGCGTAACATACTATAACGCGTTCCTGGAATAACGTGACTCTCTATCTCGTACGTTATTCGCCAACTTGCTCTCTTTTTCGATGTTTTCTCTTTTCTCCTTTTACCGTTAAACCTCTGGCGAAACTATTAGCTCAGCTAAAATCCCGTGGCTCTCATCCCTCTTTCCCTCCCCGATCTGAGCAATAAACCTTCGTAACGTGGGCGCATATAGCTATGGAGGGATTCAGTCGTCCTTTATCCGCGGCGTGCAGTCACGATTGATACAAATCACGCAAACGTGACATCATCGAGAAGATATCGCTGGTATAGATAGAGAGTAGTTATAGTATATTCATGGATCGCACGTACACACGCGTTTACGTGGATGAAAACAGCGAAATCGGGGAACGACGAATCAGAGGAGTCAAGAGACACATACAAGAGCCACCGAAAAGTTGGTGTCGCTGGAGTTACGCCGAGAGAGGGAGAGACAGCGCGCTTGGCGCTCTTTCGTATATCTCCCGGAGGTTCGTAAATTACGCGGAAGTCATAATTCGCTTTACGACGTTAGCTCGTGGCAAAATCGTACCGTTTCATTCGGATATCGTGTTTGCTCTCACTCCCGCTCTCCGTATCTAACTTCTATCGTGTACCTTTATCTTCCGTACTTTCTTCCTCGCTTCGGTCTTCGGCGTTTAGACTGCAAAGTTGCGCTCGCGACTGCTACCCGTGTTCGTTCGTATTCCGCACAGACGAGTCGTTTCCCTCTCGGTGACTAAACGCTCGACGTGCAACGTTCACGTGTCGAAGAGATCGGTGCACTATGTGTATTGCTGCAGTGCACTTGTCCTTTAGCTCTTTACGTAGTATATTGATGCAGCAAGGCGTGTAGGCGGATAGACGACTCTAGTTGCGGGAACAAGTAGTAGTGGTCGTGAAGAGTCAGACGTACGGACGCGCCTGCAAAGCGACCGAATAACGTGGTAGCGTCACGTATAACTAACGGCGTTGAGGTTAATTCTTCAACTTTCTCCATGAAACTATCGAAGTTGGCTCGTGATGCTACTTCCACGCTTTTCCTTAAGAATTTATTAGATGCAACGCATAATATAGCATTGATATGGGGATGTTATAATCTCCTTTGGATTTGTTTTTTAAATTTAGCACAATAAAAAAACAATTTGAGAAAAAATATAACAGTTCCGGGTAATGGGACTACAAAGCAAGTTCAATCTTTACGGCGTAATTTCGGGATTTTTTTTAGTTCAACAATCATTTGAAAATATTATTTTCAGTAAATATCATAAAAAAATTGAAATAAAATTCGATTATTTTTGTTTAAAAAAGGAAAAAAAAGTAGAGTGTAATCTTAATGCTTTTTTTTTATAGTCCAAAAGCAAATGCGGCGCACATATTCTTAGCATATGGTGCAGTAGCGCCGTATGTTGCTAGAAAAAATGTTTCGTTACGTGAGGAATTAAAAAGAAAAGACGGTAGTTACTTAGCTGTTATTACGTTAAAATTACATTAACGGTGTTAAAGCAAAAAAATATTATAACCTCTATACGGTTACGGAAACCCTATCCCCAAAGCTTTTGCACTGCAACAATGTTTATATTGCATCGTTGGCGTGGATATGAAAGCGTTATTGTTTCGTTACAAAGCTGTGAGTCTGAGCCGTGTAAGCTGAAAGACTAATATGGTAGCAAAGTAAGCTCGTGCCGGCATCGATGGAGTATCGATTGCCCGTAGTTCGAACGAGTTTCCGTTGATTCCCTTTCTCAATTCCTTCCTCTTTTCGCTCTGTATGGCAGTACTGCTCTCGGCCCTCGGCCCTCTCGTGAAAATCAAAGTTTAACGTGGATATCGGGGTCGTGTGTGTGGCCGTCATCGCGCATTGACGGTGGGGTGCGGTTCGGGCAGAAGAGAATTTCGATATACGGGCCAACGAGCATTTCGCTGGACCGGAAGGAGAGAAAAAAAGAGAAGCCAAGTGAGACGGCACCTAACGCGCACACCGAAGGTAAGGAATCACGCGCGCACCGTTGCACGTGGCTTATTGCGTTTTCGTGAGCGACAGACAAGGAGAGAGAGTCTCGTAAGAGAGAGAATCGACCGAGTTGGCCGAGGGAACAAATGAGATAAAAAAAATGTAATTTCTGCCTCTCGATAAAATTCCGAACGATGACGATCCTTTTTTTTTTGCCTTCCCTTCTGTGGTAGACGTGTCCAGGCCGGCAGAGAATTTTTTTTCTTCATTTTGTAGAACCAATTTCCCCGTCGATGAGGCCTTGACTCGATTTAGAATCTATTCTTGTGCCGCAACCTTTTTTTTCAAACGTCTTCTATCAATGCCCTTTCTTTTTTGTTTTTCTAACTTCTCGTCTAATATCGATGTTCCGCTTGATCTTAAGACGATATTATTAGCGAGTTTATCATCAGTCTGAGTAAATACATGGAATTATATCGTCGTAGATAATTTTTCTCGAAACTTTCATTAAAAAAAACAATGTTGAGAGAAACATGGAAAAAAATGTAACTTTTCCTACAAGAATGCAAACATTCTTTTTTCTTTCATACTCGAGCAAAAGTTCTCTCGTGGTACGGACGTAAAAACCGAGGACACGTATACCCGTTATATATATCGACTGGTAGTTTCCTGGATTTCCTCGATTACGAAGTAACGAGGCAGTTGCGCGAAAGCTCCACAGCGGCAGCAGCCCGCTGCCGTCGGCTACGAGTAGAAGCGTCAAAGTTTTCCCTCGGATATTTGCATGACAAAGGGGGTTCATCGCCGACGACGTTCGTCGTCGTCGCGTGCCCCGGAGCACCTCTAATATCGCTATTTTCCAACGAGCATGCAGCTCGACGTATATATATCGTCTATCGTTTCTCTATACAGAACCTATACGCATTACGCATTACTCAAGCGTTTGACTCCGAACTAACGAAAGATCTCGTTGCCAACTTCAGTTCATTTTATACGTATCGCACATCAAACAAAGACAGTGTCACGGCAGATTGCCGGTAGAACTGATTTAAATGGTCTAATGTACCAATACAATCAAATGTAGAATACAATTATTACGCATCGCTGTCGTTCATTTGGAATCGCGTGAAGATAATCGTTATTGACGTATCCTACACATCCTACACTGACGTCAATAAACGGTATCATTAATAACGGTATCATCATGATTTCTACGAATATATATTCATAGAAACGGAGGAGATCAATGTAAATTAATCGTGGATATTGATTGCATCACTATAGTAGAAAGAAATGAGACTCCTCTTTCTTCATGTATTCAAATAAATTGATTTTAACGCTTTAAGGTCTTAAAATTGTATATAAAATCCAGAAGTTAATTGAAGTTTGGGTAGAGGGTGAGATTGTACGATTGAGAAGCCGAGTGCTGAGTTGAATATTAAGAAAAGCGGGCGGAACGAAGGGTGCGACAAAATTAGAGAAGGAATTTCCGGTTTGCCTTGGTATTCAGGAAATGCTATATATGTGTGGTCGTCGAGTTTCCTTCGACACAGTGAAACTGGATGAGCTTAAATCAATATTGATGTGAAATTTGGTCACTTTCATCGCGCGCAATCCATAAAATCGCCATGGCTAAGGCAGCTCCGGCGAGATCTTTCCGAATTCCCGGGAGTTTGACACGGAAATTTATTCGCGCATAACCGATTTGGCAGACGTTCAAGATGGACGCGTTTTCCTTCTTCATACTCTCGTCGTTGGTTCAGAGCCTTTCGACCGATTCTCTATATCGTTCTCGCGGGTTCTTTCATTCTTTCTTTCTCTTCTTAGTCCACGTTCACTCGTTCTCTTACTCGCCAAGCTTTTTCCCATAGATATACTGTGCGTCCACAAACCCCCTTGGAGGACTCTCTCGCACGTACCGAAGAGCTGCTGTTTTACGATCAAAGTTCGAAACGACATTTGCACGTCGTTTCTTTTGCCACCCGCTACGTGCTTCCTTCTTCTTCTTCTTCTTCTCCTCCTTCTCCTTCTCCTCTTACTGGTGGGGTATATATTCTTCTTTCGCTTCGCGAATGGCATCTGCAGTTTTTGTACGAAGAACGAAAGCTTCGACGTATCGCTACGTTCTGGTCGCCACGTTCGAACGATCTCAATATTTAAGACAGTACGGAAGATGTAGTCGAAGCAAATATTTCGTCAAAATTTATAACACAAATTTTATAAAAACAGTTATAGATTGTTTAAATCACAAATTTTATGGATTCTCATTTGAATTGGAGCCTTAAAAATGGACTATTTATTGTCGTATAGTTGCTACAAAAAAGAAGAAAAAAAAAAAACGTTTCAGCTTATTTACTCAGTGGCCTACATTATCGACGAGGGAATAAAATTGATGTTTCGCAGAATAGTTTCCCCATTGTTATGTCACCATGATATTTCCACGAAAATGCCGAGAAAGTCCAGAGACGGGCAGATAATTTACCTCCTCCAATCGGCTTTGCTTCGACTATAATCCGTGCGAATAATTAATTATTAAATTTGCCAAAGTCTCTCGGTTATGTATAATCCCGTAAAAAAAAAACATTTTGCTCGTGCAATTTTAATTAACAGCTCGGCACGAGTCTCGAATAATAACATTTTCTGAATAGCTCTCTCGGGCTCTCTTTCTGTTGTTGAAATTCTTTGGCTGAAGGGACTATTGATTGAATAGCTGGTTTATCATTCGCTGGAAATAAATGAAAAATGGAAGTCCCTTGCAAAGGGAACTCGGGATAGGATGATCGATTTTCATTAGCCGAGAAGAAAGACACAATAAACATAGTAAGTCAATGGTGACAAAAATATGTACTGCCTACAAAAATTTTTTAAAATATATACGTCATCTATATAGACACGTATTTCTCGTATTTCTCGCGGGAAGTAAAGTCTCTTCAACATTTTCCTTGGGACCTTTAATCTAAAAAGATCTCTGTGGTAAGGATATCTTTTCACCGAGAAAACTGGATCGTGCATCGTTGAAACTCGAAGGCCTTCGTGCCGTCTCGGCGAAGGAGAGCGCGAATTTACCGAGCTGCATGTGCAGCAGATGTCGGTTCCCATAATTTATCCTGCGCGAGAGACGGAATATTTTAAATACCGTCTATGGGCGATCCTTCTTTTTTTTATATAAATCCATGGTTTTTTTCTTTAATCTCGAACGATATTAATTTCCGTTTTTTTTTTTTTCTTTGTTACAGAGTGACAGCGGGCTAGTGGACACAGATCCTCGTCGACTCGGCAGCATGACGGCCATTAACTCGGTAAGTGGAAGGAATTATGGAAGCGAGAACCGGCGAGTGCCGAGTTCTCTCCGGAGTCGGAGTAGAGTCCGATGAAAGCACCATAGTAGACTACGGTGATTCTCGTGCTCTATTACTACAATTTCTCTCTCAATCTCTCTATTACTACCACTACTATGACAACTACTACAAGTACGAACAGTTCATACCGATAGGTATACCTTCGCTATCCTCCGAAGCTTTCTACTGCTGGTTATCCCCTCGAGTACGGCGAAGAGAGAAGCTGGACGATTCTCTGCCACGATCGTCCGAGTGCATCGAGAATTACAAGTGGCTCGAGTGCAATTTCACGTTTGACCCGACCGAACATTCGTGTACCTACTATAATACTATATCTGAAGGCGTATACCAGCCATACCGACCTCGGTTCACGATAGTACCCTCCGCAGGGAGGTCAACCAGGACGAATATTATTTTAGACCGTTCTCCTTCCCCTCCCCCCTCCTTTGCTCTTCTCTAATTTCCAACTCGTGCTGAATACAAAATTTATGGACATTCGGAAACCCGGCGGTGATTCTACAGGGGTATTGCCAGTCGAGAACGAGGAAGTTCGACAGAAATGCAATTGTGGAGTCGAGTCGGAGTTGATTCGATTTATCGCCATATTTTTATTTTGTTTTCTTTTTATTCCTTTTTTCTTTCCTTTGCTTCTGCCCCGTCGATTTTCCAAAGGGATGTGCACGCTATCTCGTCTATATCCGAAGCCTCTCGAGATCTCTAATTCTATTAAACGTTAATCAGTATTCCGCGAATCGTTCCCCAAAATTTAGTGGCCTCATGGACCACACCCTCGATGTTTTCGTTGGCGAGTTACGGTGTTTACGAAGCGGAAAAAGGAAGCTTCAGGCGGGGTTGGGAAAGATCGAAAAGAGAATTTTCTGGGGGGTGGGAGCGACGTTTCGCCCTACCGACGCGCGACCATCACGCACACGCGGGATTAAGGGTCACGTACGAAATACGATTTCGCGCTGTAGGGCGAACCCCTAAGATATAAACAGAGTCACGCACATCAGCTTTGGTGATCTTGTTCTATGTTTTTTTTTTTTTTGCGATACTTTGCTCTTTTTATTAGGGAGAAAAAAAAAAGAAGGTTTTATGTAATCAGCAGTTATGACCATTTTACCAATTCGGCACATATAGACACAGTTAAAGTGATCCGTGAAAAATTCGTGCAAATGCAAAACTTGAAAAAAAATAACAATAATAATAAACAACCTGTATGATTTTAAATTGATTTTGCCGGTTTTTTTACGATCAATAAAGCGAAAAAACCGTTCGCTAGAAATTTCTCAATTTGTAAACTTCTGTTACTCTTGTTATGCAAATTCTCGCCTAACGTATTCAATAACGTGGGCAGTTATTTTACTGATTTCTGGTTCAGGAAACAAGGTGGCGATCTTGAAAAGAAAGCTTGTTGCGTCATATTCTTTTTTTATTCTTGCTACCACTAGACTGGCACAGCCTGTATTTTGAAGCCCTTAACCCTATGGGGGATAATCGCAGATAGTTCGGAGTGCCGCGAGTCCATTTCGAAGCCCACATGAGTGGACGAAGGGCGGGAGCATCATTGCGGAGCCAGAGGGCTTGTTCAATGTCCGGCAGAAGTATAGACTCGACGCGTTAAGCTTATCGTTGAAATATTTATCAGGGAAATACGCCTATACACTTACGAGCTTTTGTATTACGTAGTACGAGTGATGAGAGGGTAGGAGGAGAATTCAACGTGGTTGAAGTTGCTCCGAATGTTGCTTCGGGGAAGAGTACAGAGTGTGGGAACAACGTCGGCGCACTGAAGGGGCGATGGGAAGCGGGCGGGGGCGGGGAGGGGGGGGGGAGGGATGACGATAATGCGCCACGCCGCGAGGGTATCGAGGCCGTCATCAAATATGCAGGATAATCGGCTCTCGTAAAAACGCTTTTGAATATACTATGTCTATACGCGAGGCAGATAGAGAGAGAAGAGAAAAAGAGAGATGTATTGCGCTATACGGGGGGGTAATTCCTATATATCCGGGACTAAAAACCCAACGAATCGATACTCTTCACACAATCGAAGCCGCTGTATTTCCAGGTGCTGTACGGATTATTTTCTGCATTAATTATACGTATTTTATACCCATTTTCATTCCCTTTTTCTGGAAAAATAAACTGGAAATAAAAAAATTAAAATTTAATGGTGTTTCCAAGACATAATCGTTGATCACATGAGTTTATCACGTCTCACAACTTGGTATTTCAGAAAAACGCATATTCAATGATCAATGGGATATTCAATGGTCAAATACATTTTTCACAGTATCAAAAAGTTCGTATCTATTCATGTCGTATTTATTGTCATTAATAAATCCTTCGAAAGAGTTCATTAACGATAAAATACTGGATATCAAACGATGATTCGAAGAACAATTTTTCAAAAAAACTCTTTTTCATCATCTCTAACTTGTTCAGTGAAAAAAAAAATGAAAAGAAAGATGCAATACTAACATTTGAACAATAAAATGTGAGATTCTGATTGGTCAGTATGATTCGTAGTCGTTTTAAACCGTTTATATCTCCATTTCCCTGAGGTATTCGTCAACACGAATACCATTTCACCTCTGGGATACTAAAGTTTTACTCGAGAAATCTTGACACCTGACGTGCACGGTAGTGCATAGGTACTCGTACAGGCCATAGAAATTCTGGCTTACAAGTGTGTCAGAGATATCTCTTGTACGGATCGTTGTCGTCGATGTTTCCCTGATGTTCGGCGTGGAAGAGACAGAGAGAGAGAAAGAAGGAGTTAGAGTAGATGAGAGCTCGCAACCAGGAAAGGGGGTAGTTGCTCTGAAGAGCTCCCCTTGGGCTTTTGACGACGTTGTAGCCCGTTACACTCTTCCACTGTGCCAACGGCGTCGACGACGACGACAACGACGAGGTAGATGCAACATCCGCGGTCCTTGGCTATCGGGAAACGAAGTAATATCTCCAGGGATTGAATTTCTAGCCGCTTTCTACCTTCGGTTCGACCTGTTACTCTGCGCTCTGAAATGTTCAATGAAACTCTGACGTTCCTACAACTTGCTGCAACTCGAGCTTTGGCGCTTCGTTAATTTAATTACAGAAAATCGATCTTGCTATTTCGCTCCGTTTTGCATTCCAATCAACTTGTACATCGAGCCAACAAAGTCACTTCGATATAATGCTCTAAAATTAACCCAAATTTAATCCATTTTGCATTTTTCGTTCACTTTAATTTCTACACGAAGCGAGTTATGAGACAAACCTGAGTTATGCGAACGAAATTAAAAAGTATTATCGAGCGCTGACAAAGCGGCATTACTGCGGAATACATTTCTCGGTCAATTGGATTGGTTTTTCGTTATGAAAAATGAGACTGCATCGTTCGCTGATATTGCAACAGTATACCACGAAGTACAACGGAACTACATCCCGAGTTTCTAGTTACTGATTTTTCAAATTGTCGTGTAACATTGCACCGTCGCTGTTTTATTTTTGCCTCTGGAAATTCTACATCGTTATCTTTTATTCTACGTTTCTACCCTCTTAGGTATATGCCTGAGGTCTTCTTTCACGTTCGGGTATACGAGTTTCTAAGGAAGAATGAATATTGAACTACCAATGTATATAGAAAATAGGCTATAGGTCCATAGAAAACCCTAACATTCCTTATAACTCTCTAGTGGTCAGTAGAATACCTGCCATTTATTGACATTTAATTATCAAGTCTGTGCACGAAAAGAAGTTTTTTTTATTCAATTGTATAATCAATATGGAAGCATTTATCGTAAATTGGATACAATTGATTCGATAATCAAATTTTCACTAAACAGCCTAAGAATTTCAATTAAATACCGAGAATCTTCTCATTGACCGTTCAATGACCGTAAATATAAATGAAACATATAGATGCGGACGGCGATAGCCGACGTCAGTCGTCGAGTGCATACCTCGTTGCGTCGTTCTCCGAACGTTACGTTCATCCGCCGAGTGCACATGGAAGAGGAGACGAAAGTCGAGACTAAAAGCGCCGAAGAGGAGAAACTCTCCGCGGTTTAAATAAAGCCGGTGTATGTGGGTCAGTGTAGCTAGTCGCTCTCTCTGTCTCTGTTTCGCGTATATACGCGTTACGCAACCCCCTGGGTACCTAGTCAACGCGCCCCGACCCCTTTCCTCGCGCGCGGCACGTCTCGTTCGAGAGAATCTCGTCGTCGGGTAGACACGCGTATCCCAAAGCTCGTCCCAAAGCTTTGTTATACTCTCGAGTGAGCTTTCTCGCTCAGTAACTATATACTACCGTCGCCTATATCGTCTATCGGTATCATATCGTAACTTCGACGTTGAGCAATGATGCACGAGCCGAACGTACGAGATCCGGAAGCGCATTATTGCACTTCACTTGGATGAGCTTTCCGTTCTATTATCAATATCGGCAAACGGTGGATTGAACGATGAAAGTTAAGAAACGTTAAGAATGTCGGATATACTTACTTTTCTACACGAAAACATGTGTCGTTCTGTTAGGAAGCAAGTCGAAAGGAATTTTGTTATTAATTATGATCGAAAGTTAACCTTTTGATCGATCGTAAAAAAACAGTCGTCTTTAGTATTTAAATAAAATCAAATATTTCTATTAGCCGTCTCGGAATATTTCCTGAATTTTACGATATCTGTATTATTATGAAACGTGCCGTCCGAACGATACGTTTAACGAGATAGTGGAGAGATTTAAGCCTTTGGTCGGAAGGGTTAAATACACTTCGACTTCGTCGACGAAGCCGCGCGACGTCAACTTTATAAATATTTCAGAAAGTCAGGTGCAATGGCTTCTTTATTCTTGTGTCGTCATTTTTTTTTTCCTCCTAGTAAACGTCAGCCTCGCGGTGTTTTACGAGCTCAAGCGATATAGGCGTCGACAACGGGGATTGCAACCCTGGCGATGAGAATGCCAGAGGTCGTAAATGACGAAGGCGGAAAAAAAGCGCGGATATGATGGGCTCATGAATTATCTGAGTTGAAGGCTCGGCTTCTTTATCCTCGGGGTCTCAATACCATAAATGAAGAAAATGATTTTTAAAAAAATCCGTGACCCCATTAATAATAAGAGTTCGACGAAAGGCACGGCGAAAGAAATAGCATCGCTAGGAGTCGGATAGGAACAATGGATCTTGAAGACGCGTTTTCTCCGGTATGAATTAGAATATCTTACCGTCGAGTTTGTATAAATATACATTTATGCATTCATGTTTTAGTTTTATTTTTTCTTTTTGTAAATGTATTTCTCTCGATACGATAGCGTCAAGATTAATGCATGCTGGTCGTACGAGACATACGACTGACGTTTAGCGGAAACTTTTTCGACGCGTCTCTCCCGACTCTCGAGTTTCCGCATTTAAAAGTACTCGTAGCCTCCCTCTCTCCCTCCTATCTCCGCGTGCTACACTTTTTTCTCGCGTTTTCACTTCTCTCTTATGCTTCTTCTTCATGTTTTTTTTCCTCTCCCTCTCTGTCTGCAACGAACCACCATCCCAGCGGCACTTATTCTTCTTCTTCTTCTTCGTCATCTTCTCGCACTCGGCGCAAAGCGCTCACTCCTTACCGAAAAGTTCCATCTTAATTGTTAAATTATTCAAAGGGCCGTGGCGATAATGGCCCGAGAGAGACGTGGCTCGTCTCTTCAGCGAGACTCACTCTCCTTTTTCTTTTCTTTTATTTCTTTTTCTTCTTTTTTTTTTCGAGCTCTTCATCCTCTTTTACCCCTTCTCATTCCTCTCGTTACGCGCGTCAGATGTCTTAATAATTTTTGCATTCCCTCCCCTTTTTCCGGAATCTCTGCTGAGTCGAAGGAAAAACTTATTTTTACAAAATATCGCTCACACTTCAATTCATCTACAATTCTCTTTTCTTCTATTCTTCTTGAAAATCATTACAATTAGAACGAAAAAGTAAAAAAAAAAACATTGTCGCGTTTTTATCCATCCATTAACATGGTAGATCCGAATAACAATACTTAAAAACAAAACTTTTCGATTACCAAACGAATGACGAAATTGAGTTAAAAAAAAATATCATAAAAACTAAATTAAATTTAGTAAAATCGGTCAAATATCGAAGATGAAATTAACTCAAGGATAAAATCGTTACAAAAGAATTTCCCAATGTTTTCTTTTGATTCGATTGAATTGCTGCCAGATAGAAAATCGTGTTTAAAAAAAAGTCGTGACGTTGTAACAGAAACCCCCTCTCCCTGCTGCGGAAATCCTTAACAATTCGCCAATTCCGCTTAACTTTTAAAATTCGACCGCGGCACATTCACCTAGAAAACTTCCGCCATCGCTGCCAATACTTCAAACGGAATTTCTCGATCGAAAGATGAGCGATGACCTTTCGCATACGGAATTCCGGGCCGGGAAGCACCGTAGGACAGTAGAGAAGGAGAAGAGCGCGTTAACGACATTCCGTTGCGTCCGCTAACGCTCGTGGCATCGGTATAACGCGGCCGAACGAACTCGAGAGAACCAGCGAGGAGGAGAGAGAGTGAGAGACTCGGAGCATCAGCATAGATGATGTTCCAAAGCGTGGGCGACGACACACTATTTTCTGGTCTGTCGTCACTACTGTGTGAAAATGGAGACGCTTCTCGGGGTCCCTCGAACGACTCGAACGCGCGCGTGTGTGTAGCACATCTTCGTCACGGTCGTCGTCTTCGTCTTCGTCTTCGTCATCACGGTAACGGAAATACACGAAAACGCGTGGGCCAACACGACTCGCGTTCTGTTAAATCCCTCTCTCCCTTCGCATCCCTCTCGTTCTTGTCACTTTTCTCTTATAGATACACCCGTAGTTTCGTGCAGCGTGAAAAGCCGCTGCGCGACTCATCAAACATCACAAGGATTGACGTACCAAGGCTAAGAGCAGCCTTGTGTGTCGCCTAAACCTTTCGACTAAAATAGTTTCAATCCACCGGATAGCATAGACAAGAGATCTTCGATGATTTTCACGCATCAGCATGAAATCTTAGTTCATCGACAAGATTTTAAAAAATTGGGAGCTCAATTAAAAGCGAACCTCGATTTTGCAAAAAAAAAAAACCAAAGATCGATGAAGTTGAAGGACACTCTACTGTCGAGGATCGAGCCATTAATCCGATCTTTCTGCTTTGTAATTTCGCTCCTCCATTAAGGCCTCGGGCAAAGGCTCGCCATCATAAAAGTCTACGAGGCTTTTTCGTCTCATTTGTACGCGGAGTGCCGGAAATATATTAACCTAAGAAAATTTCACTCAGTCTCATTTCTAATTCTCGTACACGCGAGGTCGGGAGGCCTCAATAAATTCGGATAGAAATGAAAAAGATTCGGTAGTATAGCGAGCGTAAGAACTGAAGTGAAGGGTATAAGGGTGAATCGTTGACGCGTAAAGGTCAGTCTAGGGGATGATTTCCCGGCTACTTTGGCCCATCTGTCCTCTCTCTCTCGTATACCGTTTTCCGCGGCATCAACCAAGTGTCTTCTCAAACCTCCCCATCGACGAGATCTTCCCGGTCCATTGTTTCTCCCTTATATCCGGGGTATATAGTCCCGCAGGGCTCCCCCTCTGCTCTCCTCGTTCGTCGGAGAAGACAGTGGGGTGTGGATAGTAGTCTTCATCCCTTCTTCACGAGCAATTCCCCTTCGATCCTTCCGGAACAGGCTATCCCGGAGAGGAAAAAAAGAGAACGGAAAACTATGAAGGAAAATTGCACGAGGGTTGTAACCAGTCTCTTTCTTCTTCTATACCGTATCCTTTCTTGGTGTCTTTCATTTACCTCTCCGCAAACCCCAGCCTTCGAGCGAACCGTGTCTCATCCACCTGTTCGTTACTCCATCGACCGACGACTTCAACGAATCGCTTGTTTCCTTCTATTTGCCTTGGCAAACTCTGGCTCTCGCCGTTCGTTCGAAATAAAATAATCATTCATTCGCGTATATTTACTATACCTACTCTTCGTACATCTGCTCTCGATCTCGTTTTCGTCGAACGAGGTCGCAGACCGAACAACAACGTCGCGCGATTTTACGGATCGTTTGCATAATTTTTTTCTTTGCGATGACAAACACGTTATTCTTCAATCATTTTTCATCCTTTAACTCTATGCAGATTGTTAAAATGCTTCGTCGTGCTTCGGTGATAAAATGTTGGACCAACAAAGATATTTGGTTGGGACCGTTGACCCAAAATTCAGTAGGTCTATTCTTGTTGTTCCTTTCAATCTTAACATTTCATTTTGATGCATCATTTTTGGACGATGGCAGAAACTTAGATATAGGCAAAAAATGGACGATCAATATTCGTATCGTCGTTGTAGTTAAATGAAGACGATTTGCTCTTGGAGGAGAGTCCTTCGTGCGTGAAGGATTAAAGACTCTTGGGGAAAGAATGTGGAAGATGCGGAAGTACATCGAAATGGGCATTCAGAAGAGATTGTATTAGAGAACTACGATCAAAGTACCTTTCCCCGTATCGATAGCTATTGGAGATAGTAGTCGGTATCGGCAGTCGAGTGCCCAATCGATTTCACGATAGCAGCCCCTTGCTTCTGCTCTCCAAACGGCCCAGAAGGAATCGAGGAGTTCATGGGTCACGTTTATGCCCTGGGGGAGCGAGGTTGGAAGATTCTTCGGTACAGCGGAGGAGAACGCGAAATCGACGAAATGGGCGCGGAAGATGAAGAGTCGAGAACCCCGGGAACGATAAGATCCCCGAATATTTGTCTAATAAATGTCTGACCGAAGTCGTAGGATACTACTCGCGATACCGGTGCGGTAGTGCTATATGATCCGTAGAAGGATCAAAAGGGTCGGAATTCGTGAGACTGTCGAGAGACTAGAGAAACTTAGATGTAAAAAAAAAAACACAAACAAAAAGGGATAGAAAAAGATGATTCTACATCCTGAAAACCAAGTCCGTGTATTCGTCGGTCTGGAAAATAAGCTCCGCCAAAACAACTTCCTTCTTTTATCTTCTGGACTCTTCATCTTCATTTTCTGAACTGTACTTTCTGGCTGCAGATATATATCTCGCCACACGGACTCGTTCCGAATTTCGGATATCCTTGGGTAGTCCGATTCGAAGCTTGTCTGACCGTTTCCGACTTGTAAGAACGAACCGCAGGAGAGTCAACGTCCTTTTTTTCACGTGAGCACCTCATTAGCCTCTCTCAGTGAGCATCTCATTAGCCTAATTTCATTTCGATCGAAACTGCACTCAGATCGGCTGTCCACGGAGAGTTCGTTTAATTTAACAAGATTTTTTTTTCATCTGTAGCTTTCGCTTTCTTTCTTTCTTTTTTAAATAAAGTGTCGTCTTTAAGCTCAGAATAGTGAAATATATCTAATAGAGAATATAGTCTTTGCGATGGATTCTCGTTTCGATATGAAGGAAGTCTAGCAGACTCCTCGAGCGACCTGGATTGCGATCACGCTTCTTCTTCACTATCGAGGCAACTCTCGTCTGTACTATATAAAATGGCGAAGTAGAGTTCCTCGCTGTACACGTATCTCGATTCTATCGGAGTACGAGCCGTCGATACTACGTGACGAACTTGGCTGATGATCGCAGGCACCTACTACTGTGAAAATTTCTTTTTATTTCAACTCCGTATTTCATTCGTCGAAAGTACGGAGTGAATCGACGAGTACGTTTACTACTTACTACTCGGCGGGTTCATATTTGCACTGCCGACTAGAGAAAGCGCTTTTCGCCTGTCGATTAATTACACATTAGAGGCTCTCTGGGCAACCGATCTTACTCGGTTATTCAATTTATTGGTTGCTGCAAGAAGCGAGCAGTTACAGTTCGTAGTTGCAGAGAGAATTCGAAGTTTCTCGAGTTTGCGCATTGAACCTTAAGGGTTGGTCGTCATGGGCTTTGCGGGGATTTTGCGTGGAAAATAAACACTTTCAGACTCAATGGCCAAATCATTACTAATTTAAGGAATGGGATTCGCTATTGTTAATTCTTCTTACAAGAAGTGTAATTTTTTAAATATAAATACAAAAATATTTAAAAAATGAGACTTTTTCCGCACATTCAAACCCGAATATTTTTAACTTGATTAGGACATCGCTATGAATAATCAATCTCATGGGATTTTACCTGCACCTCCACATTTTTTTTTTTGAGAAATCCCCCTTTAAATAAGTGTTTGGTGTTGTAAATTGAAGTTATTAACGTACAGCGCCTGTATCTTTAAAGTGGTTCGATGCATCGTTACGAAACTCATATAGCATATTCAGTGCATTAGTTAATGAAGATGAAATTTCGTGATGCATAAAACCATTTTAAACTCCACTCTTGTAACTCGGATTCTCACAATGTATCCAATTCCCGAAGGCACATCTAATATGAACGTTAAAGCCGACTTCATTCGTCGTAATACCTTGGAAACTCTCTGAAATCTCGATTAATCACACACTAGCAGTATTCTCCTCGTCGCTTGTAACTCGGTTAATTCAATGAGTTAAGGGCGAACGGAGTGGCGAAGAGGGTAGATAGAGTTTACGTTGATCCAGGTGGAGAATCACGAAACTCGTTGAGCAAGTGGAGAAGCTCGAAGCTCTCCGCGGGGTTTCCGGTATGAGATTGGTACTCTTCAACCAGAGCTGACGGGCTCTCTAGGATCTTATCCTCATTCTCTTCTTCGTCAACGTGCGTCTCTCGATGCCGGTGGATTCCTCTGATCGTGATAGAATGTTCCTTCTCCGTCCCGTCACTCGCTCTTTCTTCCTCTCCAATTCACGCTATTCTTGCACCCGCGACAACTCTCCCATCGACAGGGACTAATGGCTTTTTCATTCGGTCTCTCGTAAAATCGTTTTATATTAAACCGATACTGACTGGAGAATTCACCGAGGCGAGTTGCTCAGAATCTAGTTGGTGAAGCGTACTCGTCTCGTCGACGACGAAGACTACGACGACGATTTCGTGCCACACCACTGTTCCTTCTATCGGCCTCCATTTGTCTCCCTAGCCTCGAGGAATAAAGCTCTTGATGCTGAAAAGAAAAAATAAAATAAACTTTTTCACCTCTTTGCCTTTCGTTCGCATAACGACCCGGGCACGACCTCACGAAACTACATCGCACCTACTTTAGTAGCTTCGGCGACGAACGAGCGGCGCAGAGTAACAAAGGCCTCCGGTGAAAACCAATCGATGCTTTTTCTTTTATTCGTTCTTCACTTTCCTTTCTTAGGGATAATACTAACCGACACAGAAACCGAGTGTGCTGAATGAAACGAACAGGGGAGAAGCTCGTAATTAAGGTTGTTCTTGAGTGTATCAGCGAGTAATCGACCGTGAAAATCGACCCGTTGGCCTTTGCGGCTCAAACGAAAATTCTATCTTGCGGAATTCAATTTCTTCACAGACCAACAATGCATTCAAAATTTTATGAAAAAAAAAAAAAAAAAAAAAAAAAAAAATTAACAAGAAAATATATATTCGTATCTATTATATTCTGGATACATTGTTTCGACACGTTTTTCGTCAGTTTCGGAAACATTGTAGTTTCAAACTCTGACGATAAAAATAAACGCGTACACCGCTTTTCGAAGGATTAATTAATATGTATATCTGCCGATCTCACCTAAGATTATCATAGTTGAGTTTATCGCTATAGTGTTTGCTGTAGTTCATAGCCGTCTGCATCGAAGAAGAGAGTAAAGTAGACGCTGAAGTGGATGTATATACATCTTCAGTAAACGCTCGCAGCAGCCACGAAGTAGTTGTGCATATTATCCACATAGTGTACGGTATACCGGCAAAATACATATTCCAGACCACGTTTTCGAGAAGCTTCTTCCAACAGAGACGCGAGCGCAAGCCACCATGGCGATCCTCGTTTTCCTGAACCACCCGGTGCTTCGCTACTGCTATAAGCAAGAGAGCCGCCTCGCGAGACTGCAAGGCTCGTCTCCGAACACCGACGGGACAAGGGGAAGGTAGGAGGGTGGTTTTTGAATTTGTTTCTACTCGATTAACCCCAGCGTCGTTCCGAGCTCTTGGTATCTATATATGTAGTGCACAGCATAGAGCACAGCAGCCACCGCGGTGCTTGGACTGGTGCTGCTCGCCTATCCATACTTTGATACGACGGCGAATTTCTACTGAAACTCGGAGCTTCAACGTTTCTGGTATCCATTGGCCGAAAGCCTGGAGGGTGGCTTACGGAATGACTCCACGATTTCGCGAGCAAAACCCAAGTATCCTCGTTTCCCTCGAATATTTCCCGAATCAGAGTCCCGACATACTGGAAACCACACTGCGAGTCTGCGATCTTTGCTCGTGCATACGTTTACGACAGATTTTTTTTCAGCTACGTTATTAGTCAGAAATTTATTCATTTATCAGGTATTATTAATTCCAGAAATACGTCCTGAAAATTAGATCATCAAACAGAATTAGTTGTATTCGGTTATATCACTGATTAATAACATTTGCTATTTGAGGTCTCTAAATACCAAAAAATATCGATTATTTATTTTCCCGGGTATCAACGAATTCCGAACAATTTTCTTTGTTGTTTTTAACTGCGCGATGGTAAAACGTGTTATGAAAGAGACAAAACTCTGTTGTTCTTTGCGCAGCTTTCGCGGCTATGTTCCTAGCAGACAGTACGCACCGGTCGGTCTCGTCTCGCGTGACCAGTACAGTAAGCTTTATTATAAATATGTATAAACACATTGTACTATAACAATATACGTGCATTGCATACATATTTATGTTGCTAACGGTTGAAATTGCTTTCCTGGCGAGGAAACGCTCCTGTGCGAATATGTTTTACTGTTAGCTCGTGTATCCCGAGAAGGGGTGGGTGTTGGCGGAGGGAGGCTTCACTCGCAGAACAGCAGTGGCTCGTATGACGCGACCGGACACGCGTTTTCAAATAACATTATACGATATGTGTTTTTTCATGGTAGAACGAGTTTTCCCGGAATGCTGCCCAAACGTAAAGTCGCGATCGCGTGGTGAGTGGTAAACGCGCAGGAGGGGGGGACGAGGAAAGGGGTAGGAAAAATCGTTGAAAATCCACTAGTCGACAGGCGTGTTCTGCTGCTAGTGTGCGTATGCGTAATATGGGCGCGTGTTCTATGTGACTCGTACGATATAGTATATATTCCTGTAGCCGCACATTCGACGACCTATCGGATGCCCCCCCCCCTCTCCCCCGGAGTCAGTACCGACCACGATTTCACGATTATCGCTTGAATTACGAGATCCAAGCCGCGTGTAATCCCGAAACGTTAGCGCAAAATTTTGTTCATCGCAAACATAAACACCGATAAATTTAACGCTCTGCTACCTGTTCGTGGAGGGAACCGTTTTTTTTTTTTTTTTTAACGTTTTGTGACACTTTGCAACTACAACACTCCACAGCATCAAGCGAACGAGTATATGGTACAGATATAATGCGGAGCGATGCCACGAGGCCACGTAAAACGCCATGCTTTGATCAATGAATTCTAAGAATAGCGAACTGGAGAGGAATTTTCGACGATCAAAAGAGTGTGCGAGCTTCGTGAGGAATTCGGTTTTTATACACAGAGTGAAACGGTAATTATGACCTCTGAGAATAATTTGTTACGAATGTGATTTAGAAAGAATATATACTTTGACCGGAAGTTAACTATTTTAAAAACGGTGAAGTAGGCGTGAGATTTTTTTTTTTACGATAATGAAGCTTTAAAAATAGTCGCGGCAAATGAGTATTAGTTATTAATGGTACACACGAGGGGGCGTATAGAAAATTTTCCGCAAATGCCCGGACGAGACAGGGGAAACGTCGAACAATCGAGCGCGAACACGGCTGGGGAGTCCCGGTGGATAATATTAATTGTTAACATTTTCCGGGAATTATGGATATACGACGAAATGCGATGGCCTACATATACAGCGCGCCGGAATCGATTGTTCAATCTCGCGGTAACACGCGATTACCATCGCTTCCTGCATAAAATTTTACGATTGAAATTTTTTTTTTTTTTTTCATGAATTTTATTCACATACCGTTGCACCGAACATACGGCGGTTGCCGTATGCGAGAGATTATAAGATAACATTTTTTTAAAAGCGTAGAAATATTAATTTCAGAATGAAGACAACCTTAAAAAAATGTCCTCAAAAGTTGAATATTTGCAAGTGAACCGAATTTGTGTGCTTTTTCACGAGAGTCCCTACACTTTGTATGCAGTAGTCTTGTCAGCCTCTCATTACAGTTCACATGTTACTAATGAAAATTTATGAATCAATTTTTTGTATTTCGCGCACGCAGCGAGTTGCTGGAGGGAGAGTTTGGACGTACAGCATACATAGAGGGGCCGTAGAGTATAGTAGAGAATCCGTTATGTATATATATACTACAGGAATATATATAGTACGAAAATCTCGTGGGGGTTGACTGCCCGTTCGTTTTGGGTGCTTCGCATATTTCATATCCAATATTTCGTACGTTTTACCCATTTTCATGCATAGTGCTTTCCCCATTTGCATTCGGATTTTGCATACTTTATGATTTTCCGCGGTCGACCCTGCTCTCTAGCTCGGTCGCATATACTGTACGAGCAACCCGGCTCCTCGCATAGCCAGTGACACACAAATCTACCCTGTAGAACCTACCAGGGGGGGAGGGGACAACAGCAGCTCCTGCCGCTTCGCCATGCTGTTCGTACTTCACTCTCTCGCATTTTGCGACCGTTCGCCCAAATTTAAATTCAAATTTCGTTTTTTTTTTTTTTTACGGATAACGCATTCTTTCTGGACTAACCGTATACACCAGATAGACGAATACTGAAGCAAGAGTCAACGCACTATCTCAAAACGACTGCGATAGCTCGTTTTTTTAACTTCGTAAACATCCTTGAAAAGAAGTACATCCCCCGGACTATGCAAATTTATTGTGATAAGTCCATTTCCCAGGCAAAACATATTTTTCAATGCAAAGTCAGTCGCAAACTCGACGTTCCTTCCTGAAGTCAATCCACAACTATGTTGCATATACATAAACATCCGCGATGTAAACTGGTCGGAATTTGTTGATGCCATTTATTTCGCCTTTTATTTCGTATAAATCGTTGCAGCAATTTATTTCATTGAACTAAACGAATTTTAATGCGGTCATTAAAAATATAAATGATTTCTTTTTTTTTTGTACGATTTGGAATTGTCGCAAATTATAAAATTATTACATTAATTGATTTGTCTACGTGATTGGCAATTAAAATTTAATTAAAAATGTTGCCGCCTTTCTGCTATTGGAACTCGAGAGTCGTGGATTTTTTTTTTGTTTTCCTTTTTCGTGCGTTTCTCGTTGATTGTTTGGAAATATCGGGCCGGTCGATGATATGAACCACAGGGAGGGATACTTGGAGCAAATACGCGCGGAGGACTAATGGAGCGAGCGTGCGGGGACGCCGGTCGCATCGAAGAATTTCCGAAATTGCATTCGCATCGCCGAACGCAGCAGCAGCAGCAGGCATCGATATCCGTACGCATTTGCCACGGAGAGATCGATATTAACGCTTGAGCTACCTGCCAGCTAGGTCTCGCGGAAACGAGACAGCTTTGTGTGTGTGTGTATTTATGTATGTGTGCTGCCGAGTACAGTCGGATGAATTAGTTTTCATTATATTGGAATTCCGCGTGCCACCGAATTTATTCCGGCACTCATCTCTCTTTCTATCGTGATATAACCGGTAAACCCTCTCCAGAGCCGTTCCACCGGCGCGCGTTTTTTTTTTTCTCGATTCACGATCGACGTGGTAATTCCGCCCACTCGGCAGCTGTCTCTCGCATCATGGGAACTCTGCAAACGTTCGCGACAACGAGAGAGCGCGCGCGCGCGCGGTCGCATCTGATGTGCTGTATACGCTTTATTCGCTTCTGCTTTCCGTCGATATTTCGAGCAGCTTGCCAATAAAAATTCTGTAACTGTCGGTACGCAAGTGGAAAAAGTTATTTAACCGAAAAATCTCGACCCCCTCGTATACTGTTTTTTGTTTTGCTTCAAACTTGCATTAAAGTCCAGGGCTGTGAGTGAATAAGCGAGAGTAACTCGATGGAGGATCCCATTGTGTTGGAGTTAACGATTTGCAAATATCTCGATTTTTTTACAGAGATATATTTTTTTCGGAGAAGTTTATGCAACTAACGGGAATATTACGGGCACGTTTATAGATAAACGAATTAAATAGCATTTCGGTATAGATCGCGATCGTATGTTGTTGAAAAACAGAAAATCTTTCCACTTGTCTCTAATTCGTCATTTTTTTTGCCATTTATTTCAATACTTACGTAAAAAAAGTTACATGAAAATTCTATCGGTCCAGTTCACCGAGTGCACGAACCACTTTCGTTCGGAATGCGGTATAAAAATCATCGAGAAATTAACGAAATTCCTTTCCCAATTCAAAATTGGTCTCCTGAAAATTGTCAAATTCTTCGTCTTAATTGAATGATAATTATTTCCGTCGGCTTGACAGAATTATGCGTAAATATTTCGGTAAGGAATTCAGTCGATTAAAGAAATATTTCTCTGTGATTAAATTTCGCTCGAGAATTCGTATTTCAGCTTTATCTTGTGAACAAAAGCTATATATAGATACTTTGAACATTGTATCCAGGGCACGTGGATTTTGCAAAGGCTTTACTCCCAGATCGGTTGCACCGTTGCAGCTGGCGGTAAGCTCGTTGCTGGCTAGCATTATATCCACGTGCACGCGGGTCTCGAGTTTCCGTTATCCTGGCAAGCAGGATATTCTCGAAAGAGTAGAAGCACCGGCATCAGAAGCAGCAGACTCCTCCCCTCCCCCCTCCCACCCAGTGCCGTAAAGCTCCTAACGCGCCAGGGAGAGGCCTTAACGACACCCGGAGGGCTCGGGTGAAACAAGAAAGCCGTTTTTCACCGAAACACTGGGCTGACTAGAGTACAACAGGGAATGAGAAGGGAGGAAGGAATGAGCGAAAATCCCAAGAGTCGATCGTAGTCCAGACCTGCCGCACGAGACCAGGTTAGCATTCTCTACTCTTTCTCCAATCTTATCGCCCGATACCCTGAACACTGCCCTAGAATCATAGCTCTGCATGGGGTTTGGCATAGACGAACGATTGATCAATTTATGTCTCAACATTCCCCTAACAATAATTCAATCTAAAGAAATTAAAAAATCAAATAAATTTGTAGCTGTTTAACAAAGTAAGATGAAATAAGGCTGAAGTAAAATATGATGTCTAAACGTTGAGTCTGGGATAAGAATACGTGTGTCGAAAGATGAAGATAAGAGGTATAGATAGATAGAGGTGCGAAGTTGAGAAGAAGGGATGTGCCAAGAGAGAAAGTGAGAGAAAAGAGAAGACGAAGCGGTGTCAAAGTTCGATAGACAAATTGGTTATCTATCGGCCGCAGGAACGCGAAGCTTCACCCGCTCGGTACATATACCCCGCACTCCTTGGTCCCCCGGGGGGTGCCAGAGGATCTCATAATGGAAGCCATTAACTATAGTACGCCACCGACACGTGCTGCCTGGCCGATATTTTTCATCCCTTGGCCGCGCTCACTCCGGTATCGAAGCTGAAACCCCCCTTCTTCGGTCTCGTATCAACAGCAAAACTTGATCGATAACTAACGTCGCTTGACTTCTCTCGCTTGCTACGTTCGCAAGAGAGAGGCGTGATCTGGGGCTACGTACAGACATGCTGATCCGCCTGGGAGTAAACTACCCCTTTTAGTTATCACGACAGAGGAAAAGGGCAAATGGATATTTCTATATACACGGTGTTCCACAAAACTGCGACGGGACTGCGAAACCGTCTTAGTGACATTTATTTATAATTATTAGCTTTTGACAATGAAAATGTGCGATTTACAATAAAAATGCTTAAGTCGATTTGGCGAGATACTATTTCCTAGGAAATTACTGTAATGCATGTTGCCATTTTGTTCAAAGACAATATACATCAGGAATACTCTTTTTTTAACTCTCAACTGCCCGCCAAAGCAAGAAGACGGGAGTTATGCGTTTCACGGAGACGAGAGATTTCGATGTCTGGTATGTTCTTGAAAACGGCTAAAAATTACTTAACAGAATTTGATACAGCGACTCTATGACGTACGGTCAATGCCGTTCGCAATGGAGGATTTAAATTAGTTGAATATTCGTAGAGAAAAAAGCATTTTACGGAATAGTCCTTTAGATATATCGAAGATTGGGCGCCATTTTCTGCGATATATTTTTTCGACTTCCGGTGGCTCGCAAGGCGCTCGATCTCTGTGCGGTATAACCTCAAATTCACGGTAGTCTGGGTCTTAGTTAAAATTTGTCTTTTTTAAAAAGGATGAAATAAAAGAATATTACAAAAATTAAAAAAACTCCCGACTGAAAAAAAAAGTGAAATAACAATTAATTATTCACATGTTGTCATCGGGAGATTTTCATATGATTAATAATGATTTTTTATTTCACTCTTTTTTTCAGTCAGGAGTTTTTTAATTTGTACAGTATTGTATCAGTTCTTTTTTATATTGTTTTGTTTTACTTCTGAAAACAATGAACTTCATATAACTTTCTTTGGCATGCGAAACCAATGTTTACTACATTTCAAATTCTAACAACAACAACAACAATAGAACAATTGTTGACAAGCAAAATAACAGTTTCACGCGATATCCGAAATGCTCAAATAACCTTGAATCGTCAAATAAACGTCTCGTCTCGTCTCGTTTTCTCGTCTTTGTCGAGAAAATTTTGTTTCACTCTGTACCGTAGCCGCGGTCTATAAGCTATAATTCTCGACTAATGATCCGCGTCTAGCTTCGTTCATCGTGATTGGGGCTATAATTTTAATGGAGTGAAAAGAGCTTGGAAAGCCACGAAGCGTGTTCGATTATGAAAAGACGTTGATACAGCATTAAATGTAACGTTATTTGCTACGACGGTATATATCGACTGCTGACCAGACGGTTTCTCACGAGAAACAAGTTGCAAACCTCTGCAA
Source organism: Buathra laborator (assembly GCA_934046635.1). Taxonomy (NCBI): domain Eukaryota; kingdom Metazoa; phylum Arthropoda; class Insecta; order Hymenoptera; family Ichneumonidae; genus Buathra; species Buathra laborator. The sequence continues at coordinate 21,045,747 of OW203892.1, forward strand.
CCACGACAGCAGTTTCGAACTTGGATTTTCAGCACCGACGAGATAATTAATCATCCAACCTTCCCATGTTTGTACGAAAATTATCAAGTCAACCAGCTGCCGTTGCGGTGTTGTTGTTTGTATCCTCCTATAGCTTCAAACCGGTATCAATGGTTACTGAATTTCGACTTTCGTATTTTTAAAATATATTTTAAAAAATGTCTCAACCTCACCTCCGCAAAAAAATCCACCTTTTCACATTGATTGTCCTCTGTCCAAAAGAGAAATGCCGATCTACGCGCAAAGAGCTCGAAAACACTGCTTGCTCCGCGAGCCGCGGATACATTCTCTATTTTTAGTTGACGTTTTTACAAATTGGTTTGCCGGTAGAACACACGGGTTGTAGCAATAGAATAAGAAGCATCTAGAATAACGGAACGGTACGTTGAAACAAACGGAATTAAATAGAGCAAAACGAGCTTTGGGTGTTCCACGTTCGAGCGATTCCGAGTTCCGGATGTCTGATTCTGCGGCACCAAGTAGCATCAGAATGTAGCCGGAGAAGCAGAAGCAGCAAAAGCCGTTCTCCTTCGTTATGCCGACGCAGCGACGTCGGGGCAGCGTCGTCGTGTCGTAATCGCAACAAGTCGGTGCAGCGTGCCAAGAATTGAGTCATCCTTTCGGCGTGACTCGTGCTCTCGGGCATTGGTTGTATGTTCTTTCTAAGCTTCTCTTAGTCTGCTCGCTCTCACGGAGCGTTGCCTCGACGTTCTCTCGCTTCGTCGTCTGCCTTCATCTTATAACGCTTGTTAGCTCACTCGTCTTCTTCGTGCGTTGACACACACCTAGGAACGAAGCACCAACGAAATAGGGGAAGGGGGTAGAGATTCTGCATGTACGAGAAAAAGGAAAACTTTTGAGACACTGTAGACTGTGGCGGACACAAGCGCCGAAAGCTCGAATGGAAAACGCAGACAGACAAAGCGAGAGAGAGCTTACGCATTCGCGTATTTTGTCCGAGACTGAGGTAGTCTCGCGTTAGTGCATGCCGACGTTTACTAATGGCCGCTCTTTATAATAACCCGATGACGAAAGACCGAAAGCTTCGTACTTTACTCATTTTACTCGATCCTCGTGCTAATACTCACCTCTGTTTGTTGCACGATAAACACCAACGAACTACAATATATGCGTTTTGTGTTAAACAAAAAAAGATATGAAGGAAAAACCACTGTTCGCGTCGTTTTCGTTACACCCAAAGGCGGACACTTATGCTTATTTATTTGATAATTGTTAATTGTACACTGGAAAATATGGTCAATTGGGAGAAAACTATCGATAAGTTGGGAGAATTAATAGTTAGTTGGTACAACTCATGTTTTTTTTTAAAGTAGTTGTGCCAACTATTAGTTTTCCAACTCTTATTTTTTTAAGTGTAAGTTTAACACAACACAATTTCTTTTACATTTTAAAGCGCGGCATATATTTTATTAATATTTTTGGATCGAAAAGTCAATTTATTCGAATTGAAGCGATTAAATCAGATTTAATCTGAATTTCTTTGCGAGAACGCGAGACAAATTCTGTACTTCGCAGCACATACATATGCGAATATATATACATATATTTCACATTTACGATTATTGAATTTTCTGTCACATCCAGAAGAAACGTTCTATTTACTTTGGCGTCTGCCGAAGGGGCACAATGGCCATACGTTTTATCGCGGAGTCTTGAGAAAGTGCTATACAGAAATGTTCAAACGACACGGATGCATTATCGCGCAAGGACGGCGCAAAGCTTGCGCCGTTCTTTATTATCTTTTTGGAAAGCTATGTAAATATAAAAAAAATATATAAAATATCACGGCTACCAATTTCTGTCGGAGAGTTTTGTTTTTTTTCGCACCGAAGGCTAAAAAAGATTCGGAAGGATTGATTCTGTCACAGATGACATCGTCACTTCGTGTCAAGCGCAACTAAAAGTTAAGCCGCATATTGGCTGCATAGACGAGCAAAATCCACTGACGAAAAAATTCAACATCGTAGCTGTCGTCGCCGCGAATTTATATCTATCTGCCACGTGCTACGAATAAATTTGCAAAGGAACGAGAGTCAGTCGGAGAGGCGCGATGAGAAAAGTACAAAAAGGGGGACAAGCGGGCAGAGCGTGCGCGCCACGAAAAAGAGAGATATCGTCGTTGAAATTCAGTGAGAAAACGCTTCGAGAACCGAGTGGGTTGTGCTGTTAAAGTGTGCGAGTGCAGCGGGGGTAACATCTATAGCTTCGGTGGATAGCAAAGGCTAAGACGAAACGAAAGCGCATGCTGCGTCTATATTATTCCTTTCCTCTTTCGGCTTTCCACTCGACGGCGATGGCTGGTAAGCGCACAACGACGTCGTCGTTGTCGTCGAGTTTCTACACCGGAAGGATCGATCTTTCTCGGGTCGCTGGGCGTACCATTGGAGAAAAGATGGATCGGCTTCCCAAAGAAATCCTACCCGGGTGATATTTGACGAATGGCCGGTGCTCCTTCCCACTCTTACTGGTACCACCCGACGTTCTCAGCCTGGAAACGAAAAAAAAAAAAAAAAAAACAGGCAAATCTAGAGTTGCCAGAGCGAGGGTGACGGCACCTTCTCTGGTTCTGCGGAAAGGCTCTTTCCGGTACTTTAGACTTCAAATTCAGACTCGGACAAGTACGAACTAGTTAACTCTTTGTGTGCCCATCACAGATCTGATTGATTTAAAAAAAATAGTTTTTTCAAGATTTCTCATACATTGGAAACTTTTCAAACCCTCTTTGATTCTCCGCGCTATATTTCCAAAGAAAAAGTTCGGACGCGACGGCAGCGCCATCGAAATGGTTAGTGAAGTCAAGATTGAGACGCTGATAGCTGCTATATGCTTTTCCAAGATGCTCCAGAGATTTCTCCGCTTGATCGAACTTCACTACATACCCGCAACGGAAAGATAAAACTTCTATGCTCTCTACCCCCATCTGAAATTCGTACGTACGACCGCAAACTCGAAGCGGAGAGAATTCTCTCACGGACGAAGTATCCGAGAGTTTTGTATGCCACTAGTCTCTCGCCAGTCGAACGTGCAAGTTCGACGTGATAGAAGTCTCCCGTAGAGTCCACTAGCGAGAGATTTCTCCCTCATCCGTCCGGCTCGATCTCTTCTTCCTCTCATCCTCCGAACTAGTTAAATCATCGGGCCACAAGCCAAGGACTCTCTCGGTTCCTCGCGGTTCCTCTTCCATTCCTCTTGACTCCGTGTGCCTCTCTCTTGATTCACTCTCACGAATTCAGAACACGTAGAAGGAATTTATTTGAGGCGCGTATGCGCGCCCCTTGCTACCTCGATCTCGTTCCTGCGGCACCAGACGGCCAACCTCTGAGTTTCCACGGAGTTTTGCTCGACATCGACGCTCTGAGAACGGCACGAGCTCACTTGGTGTGATATGCAACCACCAACTTGTCTCTCATCCTACAAACCACTGTGGATTATATTTCTATAGTTCGCTGCTGCGCTGGGATCTCTTGGTCTTTCCTGAACAGAGCCAAATGATCTCCGATCCCTACAGACGCCACTTCTGTTCGGTTCGTTTTCTGGTTTTCCATTGCAGCCCCACACTCCTCCTTGCCACTCCATCGGCCCGTTGCAAGTTGGCGAGTTTGCACGGATGGCTTATCAGAAGGTCTCTTGGCGGCTCTGCTCCGTTTTAGCCCATTACTTTATGCAGAATCGGCGATGTCCGACAATCGTGTCCTCCAGTATATACCCAACCAGCTTCTCTGACCGGCTTTCGATCAAATCAACGAACTTTGTTCATCCTTTTCGTAAAATGACAAAAAAACAGCCAGAAATGGAGGTGCCTTTTATGCAGCTGTTTGGCAGTACTTTATTTAGATTAATCTAACGATAGGAGGGTTAAAATTTAATAGAAAACATATGAAACGCCGGTAAAGGAAAGTTTTTCCAGCAAAACAAAAAAAGTGAAAAGGAAAAATATGCAACGGCACCGTTTTTTCTTTGACAAAGCCGATAGTTCTCGGAGGTCTTGGTGGGTACGTTTCTGCTGGTGGTGACTACTACCACGCTGGACAAGGGGATTTGCGACGCTGCCGGTTGGAAAATGTGCGGCGCACGGGATTTCTACGAGTTTATGGAACAGTTCCCGGTTGCGAAAGGCAGAAAAGAGCCGGAACTCATTGGAGAGGAAGAGAGAGCGAAAAAGAGAGGCCGGTAGAGCTCGACGAGTAACAAAATGTGATGGGGTAGGGAGGAGAGAGGCTGGAGAGATTCTTACAGTTCGTTGATTTCTCAGCGCAGCGGCGAGTCGCCGTTACGCTTCGCGAGTCAAACCTTTCCTCGTTCACCTCTACAGCGATTTCACAACGTTTTACCCCCTCGACTGCCCTCCAGCGAGATACTACGACGTCGGGAAATTGAAACGAGCGTAAATAAAAAATATATATATGTATAATAAATATACGATAAATATCTGTAAAAGTGCAATTTCAAATACGAATGATAGAGCAAAATTGCGAAAGCTGATGCATTGAGGAAGTTTAATAAAAGGTACAAAACAAAAAAGTGGATGTCTCAACGGACCTTTTAGTCAAAGCACAAGCCACGCCCAGACACGTAAAGAACTTTTGTCTCGGGAAAACGCACCGACCTAGTGCCATCAGTCTCGTCTCTCGTCTATCTCTTCGTGCTTTTTGTCAAATCGTGCGAGAAGATAAAGCCACGGACGATTCTAGAATAACAACGAGAGGTTGGGATGAGAGTACTTCATTTTTTACCTCTACTCCATGCCCACCCGATTACCTCAATACTCAGGCGCGAGATAAGGTCGTGAAAAGTGAAACAAAACTTGATACGAGAAAACAAGATACGTGACCGTCTTGTCTCGTCGATGAGACTGCAAGATTGCTCTTTCTTTCCTCCATTTTTTCTTTCATAATTTTATCACACAAATTTGCTTTAACGAGAGCCAAAGAATATTAGTTTTCTTACATTATTCACGGAAAGATTGACCCTTGGGCTTCGAGAAGGTACGAGATGCCGGCGGTGGTAGCGAGAAGCACTACGAGAGAGATTGCAGGAAAGAAAAAGCGAGATGAAAAAAAACGAGAAGAATATTCGAGTCACCGGGTAGTTCGTTATCTCGGTGAAACGCTCTCGGGGAGCCGCGAGTTCGCGGGAATGGAGAAAAACTCGCGAGAACGCCAGCTGAAGCTTCGGGCTGAGGTGGACAAGAGAAAAAAAGTTACGTTCGTCCCTCTGTCTCCGACGGTCTCATGGTATCCTCGTTTTCTTTTTGGTTTTCTTCCATTTCGTTCCTCTCCACTTCATTCTTCGTTCGCCCACAGGCACCACGCCGCGCGCGCGCGTACGAGCCTTTTCTCGTCTATCTCTTGCATTATGCAAAGCCGATCCACCATTCGGACTCGCGGATATCTTGCCACCTCAACGTAACTTTTTTGCGTCCACCGTTGGAGTGTTTATATGTATATACGTGTGAGTCACGGAGCCATACTTTTCTTATGGCGGTATCAGCAGTATAGCGCTCTCTGTAACTGTAGAAATATGAAGTGTCGCTCCTTTCTCTCTACTCGTATCCTAATATATCTCGCGTAATTCTTTCTTTATTTCCTTGTAAGAGATCTGTATAAATTTTTCAACGTCGCATTTATGAGGATTTCTTTTATAGCGCGAGGAGAGACAGCTATGAAATTTTCAGCGTGTCAGTCAGCACTCAGTCTTCGCGAGTCTGATCTGTACATCCATTTCCACTGTCGTCGCTATGGCAAGGCGAAACCACTGATAATTATAATGTGCAATCATTTTTTTTTCTCTGGCGAGCGACCTTTCATTTTACATTCGCCTCCTCAATTCATTTCGAAACTCTTTTTGATTTCTTTTTAAATAAAATCAGCCAAATTTTTCATCATCACATTCGAACGAAATTCTTTTCCACTAACGTAACGTTCTGCCATAAAATAGCCATAAAATTCAGTTTGTCACTGAGAGTTGGGTCTCGATCCACAATTGTGTCTGATCTCTGCGATCATTTCTACTGACATCGTCGTCTGACGAAGCACTACCGCGGACAATAGTAAAATCCCGGCTGCGTTCGAAGTTTCGCTCGAAGGAAAATCGAACGGAAGAGAAGATAGAGGAACAGGTATAGATCGCGATAGCACCGGAACGCATGTTCAAAATCGCGATGCCACGCGTGTCACGTTGTAGAAAAATCCCAAAGAAGACTTTCCGCCTGGCGACCTTTTTTCGCTTACACACGTCTCCGCGGCATCGGTGAATCGTCGAATTCGCAGTAGAATTGGAAATATTTCCCTTCGCAATTCGAAACGTCTTTCCGTCTCGCGTGTCTGTGCGGTGAAGGACTCTCGTGCGTCTTCCCCATTCTGAACTGTATATGATAAAAAAAATATATATATATGTATAGTATATATATATGATGCATACACGGACACATTCTTGTGAAATATCCGGAGGTGGTTTTGTCGCCGATGACGAGAACGCCGACGAGGGCGAGAATGAAGGAAGAAAAAAAAAGTTGAGGCGCGATGACGTAGACGGGGTTGAAAGAGAAAGAGAGACAGAGTTGACGACTGTGGGCGAGAACGAGGAGAAAAAGAAAAGGGGCTCGGGGCGGGCGGAATAGAAGAACAACTCGAAGAGAAAGTCGGCCAGACGCTCGAAGGGGTGCGAAGAAATATACCTGCGTCTTGTGGAACCTTTGACGTCCTTATGCGCGTCTCTCCCAACTTCCTTTTGCTTCGAGCTTCAACCATCGAGAACCATCCCACTTCGTCTGTATTTTCGTTCGGGATTTGTGAATTGACATTGCGAAAACGTCGACCGAGATGACACCTAACGGCTTCGCGAGAAAAATACGTACCGGGAGATGCCCTTATTTATGCCCCCGACAGAAAATATTACATTTTCCGCGGTCTTTTTCCATCTCATATTTCATTTTTCAACCTTCTTCCTCGTGCCCCTTTCTTATTCTCGCTTGCCTTCTCTATCTATTTTCGTTCGTTTGTTTTTCTTCCTCTTTGTCTTGGCGCAGAGAAGGAGAACGCGAAACGAGGATAAAGAAGAGCGAGAAAAGGAGACCGTTCTCTCCATTACCATTTATAGTGATTCCCGAACCACCGCGGAGCACATCACCTTATACCTCCGATTTCTCGTTCTACAACCCTCCCAACTGGTACGACAACACATCCACACCGATTGTAGAATTCACCAAGGACGCGGGCGGCCTCCTCACGGCTTTTTCCACGATTCGAGATGCGCTCATCCGTGTGTGCTGATTTATAGCCTTTGTCATCTCTCCTCTCACGGTGCATCCTCGCAACGGCACTCACGTTTTTATTCGGTTCCGAGCATCCAACCTCAATTTCTTGGCTTCTTTCGACGTTTCACGATCGTGCGCTTCTTTTCGCTGATCCGTCGCTGTCTGCTCGAGCTTCAACGATTTCGATAGCGAGAACTATTTTTCAGGGTTTTATTTTCTCTTGTTCAAAAACCGACAAATCGATGACAGATGCAGAATGGGATTAACGATGGTTCAGGCACATTAATTCGATACCAAATTGCTCGAGAATGGATAGAAGCGGATCGCGGCTGTAGGACGGTAATTGAAACAACAAGACAGACGTCATGATTCGACAGGAGCCTATTTTCCAAACGTCTGTTATTTCACGTAACCAATCATGTTTTTCACAAGACTCTGATATGACCCGAGATATCAATATCGCAAGTAGCGCAGACGGGGTTTTTGCATCACCAACTAGCCAAGTTTCTGACAAATCTACCGACAAGCAAGCTGAACCCCGCCATTCTTGCGTCCGCAACACGGCGCCAGGGTGACAAGTAGCGAAGCGTACACCCATATGCTCGCAGTATAACAGCAAAAGCGAGACAAGAGACGTGTGAACTTGCCGTTGTTTGTCGAACGTCTCCCGGAAAGCCTCCGGCTCTGTTCTTCCTCTCTCCGCCGTTCGGTCTCTTTCGCTTCTATCTGTCTATATGAGAAATCGATCCAGACACGAGACGCGTGTTTCTACCGTGTTTCTAATCGACGAGACGCCCCCCCCCCCCCCTCCCCCATCGCGTTGTTTTCTCATTCCCCATCGACGCATCCCCTTTCTTCGCGATACAGAAGCTCCGCCGTCTTTCCGAAAGACACGCGAGAGAAGGAGGACCTATCCTCCGACGCTCCGCCACTCTTCGGCATTTCCGCCTCGACGAATTTCCGCCGGGCGAGTGTCAGAGAGCACCAGCCTCCGGCAACCCTCGTGTTTTGTTTCTTCTCGCAAGAAGAGACGTATATGGACAACGCCGCGAATCTCGCGTCGTCTTTCGGTTTTTCAACATTGCCGCTTCAACCACTCTACGATTTTTCTTGCAATCGTTTTTTGTACTCCCTCTGTTTTTCTATCCTCCTCTGTATTCTCGACTATACTCGTTTCGTATTCACGCAGTGTAAGAAAACAAAGCTCCTCCGGAACATCGCTGAACGGTGGTGTTATAAAACGCGAGAACGATGCTCGCGCCTCAGCTATAACCGAAATACCGCGACCGCGAATGCATAGAGCTCCCCGTGAACCGAGCTTCGTTTTTCTTGCTCTTCAATATTCTTTTTTAGCTTTTCTTTTTTAGAGCTCCCATTGTCGTTTGTCTGGTTCTGTAAAACTCCCTCTTGCCTAACAACTTGCCGTTGCCGGTTCTGCCGAGGCAGCACTCTTAGGCTCTTCTATGTGTATAACTGGCATTGAAGGCGTCGAAACTTTTTTGTCGTGCTTCTTCCATGGTTTTCCCCCCGACTGTAGTTCAAGTCGTCTTTTGATTCCGTATTCCATTTTACTACTTCGCTGTTGGGACAGATCAGCATATAACTTCGCATCGCGTTAAGCTGAATTGGACCAAAGTAAATTCTACTTTTGAAAATTTCGTTTATCGAATTTTAGAGAGCAAAAGCGTCCCAAGTTGGGACTTTGTGCATCATAGTTTTTTTTTCCCTCATACATCCGGATACATCGTCCTTCACCTCCTCTCTCTCTCGCGCCTTCTTCGTTCTTCGATGCGCGAATTTTAAACACGCCATTACGCAAATTAACTTTTAGTGCCAGAGGCAACCGCTGTCGAGCCTTTGGCAAACGGCCAGCATTTATTCGTTCGTCTTGGCGACGCTTTTTCCCCCGACTGCGACGACGACGATGAGTCTCATCCTTGTCGCGCCTGCTGCTGACGCATCGCACAGGCTGCCTCTGCTCTTTGCACTCATTCTCGAAGCAGTAGCAACAGTATCGTGGTAGTGCCGTTAGCCGGTTTTTTTCTTCTCTTTTGCTTTATTCCTCCCCCCCCCCCCCCCCCCCCTATTTCTCACCCTTCTGTTCCAAGCGCCTCTGGCAGGTTGCGTGACGAAAGGAATCCCTTCTTCAGCGCTTTCTGTGTCACAAAAATACCGAATTCCGTTTTATCGTTCGTTACGCGTCCGGAATTTTCATAGACCTCGGACTCCTTTGCCTTCGGGGTTTAAAGCTTTTTTTATATTTGTTTTTCTTATAACTCTTCCGAGTTTTGCCGCCTCCCGTAACCACTCAATGACTTTTTATACTTTTGCTCCTACAGCAGAGGTTCCATCTATATTCATCGAGCACAAAATTGCATACAGCCCCTTCTCTCGCCTCAAAGAGACCATTGCTGTGCGCCAGCGGCAATATTTCTTCTCGCGAAAAGTCCGGACGATGCGTAGAGAAGAGTTTTTCTTTTGCCAACGTGACATTTAATTTCACGATCGTTTCGGTGAAACCCAACGACGTCGTTAATTTCGACGTAAACGGCGAATGAGAGAAGTTCAACGAGTGTAGATACAGAATATCGCGTAAAGAACCGAGACGTCAATCACGGTCAATTAAGATGTTTTCTAATGCTTTTTTACTGTCGACAGTTTTCTCAATAAATGTTCTTTTCATTGAAATGCCTTGTTGCAAAATTTCACAACATCTCGCGACTTTTCCGCAATGATTTCGTCGTCTGTGTTCTCTTTTACCTACCCTCGATCTTTTAGTTTATGAATCATATGGTGTTGCAAACGTTCATCGCGGAATATAAAAAGTGTGAAAAATTAGTTCGAAATTGAAATCACAAAAAATCTATATTTAGAAAATATGACAAAGATAATAAAAACACGAAGTCCAAAGCTAATTAAACTCTGAAAAGACCTACTGCCTTTTTTTCGTCTATTTCATGATACTTTTCGCATCGAAATGCAGAATGTCAGGATTAACGCATCGGCAATTCCAAAATTCAGGGAACCCATAGTCGTGGTGTTTGTATTTTGGACCTCGTTGTTGAGTTTAGCACGTGCCAGCAGTACCTCGGGGCCGTTGACACGCAACAGCATTCCGAATTCGCGCGACTTCCTCCAGGATCTCTCTTCCTCTCGTTCATCCAACATCCACACATACATACACTCATACGCCTTGGTCTCTCTCCTCCTCACCTAGTTCCGTTCAGCGTCGTCCGAGCTGTTCTCTCACTCTTGTCCCCTCGGGCGAATTCCGTGAACCGGTAAAGCCCTTATCTGCCGCGTGTGCCCCGCGGGTCTCTTCGTTTCTGTCCTCTTCCGCGTCTCTCTCTCCGATGTTCTCCGCACCATTCGCGTGTTCCACCGCTTCCGGTTTGTCTCTCCGCTACCGGTGACCAACGGTAGACAATAATTTACCGGGTTCTAACGGTCCTACTCTCTCGTATACTCGCTTTTCGTCCCTCATCTCTCTCCAACGTACTTTCCCTCACACCCCCGCGCCAGTTAAATATTCCCACGCGAATACGTCCTGCGGGGGTGACTGATGCCCGAGTGTGACTAATGCAGCATCCCCCAGGAACTCGAAGTCCTCTCGCTACGAGTTCCACGCCTGCTGTGGGATTCCTGTAGCGGAGTTCTCTTTACCATTACTATAGCTATATACACGCTACGGAATACGTCGTATTATATATCTACTACGCTCCTGTTACTATCGCACGACCCCTCCGGAGCACGAACTCTGGCGGTGTGGCATGAGAAGAAAAACGATTCATCAAATAGCCCATTAAATGCGAACCACATGGCACAGAACTAATGCCATTGTTTTTATTGCAACGGAAGAGTTATTAAATGTATGTTTTTCTATTCTGTACGCTAAAATGTTTCAATTAACGATAATTCGTGAGATTCGATAATCTTTATTTGTAAAATATCAATAATTCTAAGTGAATAGAAGTGTGTTTAATGCTTCAAAACAGTCGAATTCAAACACCGTCCGAGAAAATACAAATTTTTTTCTACCACTTTTTCCAAATCATTTTTTTTTCACACTTTGAGAAATGTGAAAAGTAGCGCGATAAATATTTATAAATCTGCTAACTACTACTCGAAAATTTGAGTTATCATTTTGTTGTTTCATACTTTCCGACAATGAAAGTATTGTAGTCACACTGAGGTATTTTCGCAAGCCGGAAACCCCGCAACAGTCAAAGTTACGAGAAGCCACTATTACATAATATTCCGCATAATCCGTTCCCGTTCTCACTCGCTGCTTTTGAAATTACGATTTTTATTTTTCAAAAAAAAAGAAAGAAAAAAAACGAAAAAAAGTTCAAAAGTGTGTCACGCATTCTTATCTCACGTCGTGCTGAGCTTCGTCATCTTTGTTGATTTTTTTTATATATATCTTTCATTCTTTCTCGTCTCTCGTTTTACACTCCTCGTTCACAACGTTGAAATGTCTTTCGTTATCATTTTTATTATTTTCGTACAAGACGTAGAGAAATTTAGAGCGTCCGTTAGCACTCGAGTGAAGCAACAGCATCTCGTCCTCGTAACTCAAATCGTGATGTTGCGCCGTTGGAACAAAAACGAGGCCCCAAGAAAAGAGAGAGGCTATGATGGAGGGGATAGGGAGGGGGAGAGAGAAGGAGTCTCTTTATTTCCGGCGACTGCGAGAGACGAGCGTTTCTCTCAAGCTCCTCGAGCATCCTTCTCGAAACTCTCGAGTGTTCATCTCCTCGCTCTTATTCTTCTTTCCGTATCTTTCCTTTTTTTGTATCTCCTATACATGCACGAGAGTGGTATAATTAAGTTAAAAATATTCGTGTGCGTCTTATCGCACGGGAGGAGTTTCTTCGTCGTTTCCTTTTGTTCACCGTCGTCCTAGGAGTCGTCGAGGAGGGTTGGTACGCGATATCGTGAGGTAGTCGAGAAGAAGGGAAAGGCCCTCTAGTGGTGGCGACATTTTTCATCATTTACACGTAACAGAGCCTGGTTCGCTCGAGCGCAAGTGTTTTTTTTTTTTTTTTTTCGTCTTTACGTTTTCTTATTCTTTTTCTCTTCTTCGTGGCCGTGGCTGGGAGCCACTTCTATTTCTCGCCACAGATCCTTCGTCCTTGTTTTTTTTTTCTTCTCTGTAGTATCCTCCTTTCTCTCTCAGCATCACCGCCAGCAGTAGCAGCAATACACAAACACACACAAGCCTATGCTTTATACCAGCGACCGCACCAACAGGAGCACTAGCAGCAGGCCGCATGTTTATTCAAGAGCCTCACGTACAAAAGATATTCCGCACGGAGCGTTACGTGACGCGGTGGTGCGGTCCGCCTCCGGGGGTGGCAACGCCAGGCGTCGTTCTCTTTCGTACTATAGTCGAGGGGGATGGTTGTCGGGATAAAGCGGCCACGGCAACGCGGGCACCCGTTCCTGCTGATGTACACTTGGCAATGCGCGCAAACCTTTGCCGCACCCCCTCGAGCATCACCACCAGAGCTCGCACGACGTAAGCCGGAAGTGAGAAGGAAATGAAAAAGTTATGTTTCCCCGTCGTAGTCGTCGTTCTCGTTTTCTCGTTCTCGGAACTGTGTGCACCAGCAAACTCACTTCGCTCGCTTTCTCTCTCGCTATTTCGTACTTCTCGCGCATACCCATTTTCATTTTTCGCACTGTTGTACCACTTCTATCTCGCTTTAACGTTATGCTCCGGCGGGATGTCCGTTGGTGATGGTACGATAGTTGGTGTATGCGAAGTGCCATAAGAGACGTCTTAAAAATAGGCGGAGAGAATACCCCAGAGATGGCGATAAATTCAGACTTCAAGTAGCAGCAATTTTCTTACCTTTGGATGTGTTACGCAACGCAATTTTTTGTAGAATTTGGGGAATGTAAAGTACGTTTTCATTTTTTTTCTTTTTGGAAAGGAGGTAATATCGAACGCGGCAAGCAATGTCAGCGGTAGGTTTTCGAGGGTTGAATGGCGAGAGAGAGAGAGAGAGAGAGAGAGAGTCGAAGACTTCCCTAAATCGATACCTCATGGCCCATCCCATCCCTCTGGTTTCCGTGACGTTATCTGCACGAGTTTGTCGAGGTTTTCGCGCGATCCGTCGTTATCCTATCGGCGAAACCATTCCCGAAGACATCAGAGAAACCTGTCGCCCCCAGAGAATCGTCGTATTACTGCAGAGGAGACTCACTCTCCGTCGGACGATTCTACATCAAGGTATGGAGAAAGCGAGAAAAAAATTGAGAAACTCCCAGACCTCTTCCTTTAAAGTCTTTATAAATTTGAGTTATTTACGCAAAATTTTGAATAAGTAGATAAGAAAACCGTATTATAAGATCATTTGCGAAGATAAACCTCAACGCTTGCAAAAATTTCGCCGAATGCAAAAATTAAAAGATCTCTCCTGCAAGAGGGTTAATTTAGCCGAATACAAAATAATTCAGGTCACATTATCTATTCCGGAGTTACATTGCCGTTTTTTTTTTCGGTTTCCTGCAGACTTTCTTGGACTCGAAAACTAGCATCTAATAATATTTGCCATAATCGGGTAAAAAACAAATTTTTGAAACAAACTATTGACCCCAACTAACACATCCAAAAGTAGGATCCCGGAAAAAGAAATCTTCCCAAACATTATCGCGTCTATCGTCGGAAATGAAAATCCTTGAATTATTGTCAATCGGTTTTTAAAATTGAAATAGTAACGTAAGCGCCTTTGGTAGGATTTCAACGCTTGCTTTCCAAAGTGTAACGCTCATTCCCCCCCCCCCCCCCCCCCCCCCCCCACCCCCCTTCGCCGGAAGATCCTAATGACTATCGACCGCAGTGGGAAGCGTTAATTCCACTAAAATCGTCGTGTTGCCAGTAAGGACCAACTCTGAAACAGAGTTTCCAGTTCACCCACTCTGTAAAACGACTCTGGAACCGTTGCAGCAGCCGTCGGCCGATGTGGTCGCTTGGTCACACTTTTAACTTCCTGTCGGGCAGGTAATTAGTTTGCATTACCACGAATCATTCTTTCCCATCCGTGTGTCTACAGCCTTCCAAACACATGGAAACCTTGGGTAGCGGATAGATTGTATTTCTCATACGTGAATGTTTCGCAGACCTTACAGTCGGTGCCTTCAAAACTACTACCGAGTTCTCCGCTACCACATCAACGCTCAAGCACACACTCACACATATCTCAAGGCGTACAACCCCAACCCCGTCATCCCTACGTAGAAGTCCGAATTCTCATTCTCTCCCAATCCCCCTCGCATCTTCTCCTTTCTCTCGGACGTTCAAACTATGTCTGTCTCTCGCGCTTGGCGTTCACCACGCATCCTCTAGGTAGTTCGCCGCGGGTTTCTGGTTAAGGTACAACCGTGAGCACCCGCTATACAGGCCAACGTTGGGTATATGGAGTATAGGTTGGCCAGAGCGCGCTCACTCCTACAGATCCGTTTGGAGCTTAAACTACCTAGTGCTGGTGGAAAGCGCAGGTACGGTAACTTCGTCGGAGTGGAATTATGGTGGAGGGTCTGGATGGTTTGCCACGGCACAAGGGTGTATGTGTGTATGTGCGCGCGCGGGGGCGAATGGGAATGGGAACGCGAAACTGGGAGGCTGTGTGGCGTGAGCGGTTCTCGAGGAGAACCGGAGAGCTTGCTTCGACGGTACAGTTGTAGTAGTGACTGGTCGGTGGTATTAGTAGTCGTTGATGTGGAAATAGTATATACCTGCTAGATGTGTTAGAAGGGTTGAAAGAGAGGAAGGTTTGTGGAGAAAGAGGAAGGGGCGCTTAAGCAGCTTTCGTCGCACAACTCGTCGAGCTCTCCTTCCCGTCGGTGGTAGCGCCAGTTTTCGTACTAATATTTGCCACTCGAGCCGATCTACCCCTTTCACGTTTCAAGCTTCGTTCTCGCTCGCTTTTCCACTTTTGCCTCTTCTAGTAGACTCTTGTTACGCGCGGCATCGGCAAAACTCAACGTTCGGCCCCGAAAACCCTTCGGCTCTCTCGTACGAATGAAATTCAACCCTATCGCTACTTGACGAGCGTCCGAGAAACGATATAGGAGACTGCCGTACTCCGTATTTGTGTGTATGTATGGTATACGTGAATACAGAGTTTGATGTTGGCCAGTGAGTAAAAGAGAGCTGCTGTATATGTATAACCAATTCTCAACGGACAAACCCCGACGCTCTCTCGTGTCAATTTAAGCCGGTATTCAATCGTACACTTTTATGTTATCCTACGTCGAAACTAAAAGTTGATTATGTATTTTCGTTCCCACTCGGTTTCCCAACGATAGAAGGGCGAATAAAAAATGAAAAAAATGCGTTCCTCGTATCAAATTTTGTAATATCGTAGGTAATAACAGTTTCTTCGCCAAATTAGCTGATTCTGGTAGAATACGGTGGAAAAAAAAATGCCGAATAAATAGAGCGAAATAATTACGCAGTTAACAGCAGCGAAGCATAAAAATCACCGACATTTCGAGTTCATTTTCTGTCTCACGGTAGAGTAGAGAAAGAGTTGAATTCGCTGGACATGGTAAGTAGCTGAGGCTACGCCCGTTCGAGAGCCGGAGAATCTGAACGAGAGAAAACGGAAATCAGTGGTACGAAAAAACGCTCCGTGAGGGTTTTCTATGTGAAGAGCTTGAACTTTCTCTTGGGCGTTGGTCCTAGTGAGGTATAAATTCACGACTGCCGTGGGATTTCTTGCGCGATGGTGAAATTGCGGAAGTAAATTAATTATCCGTGAGATGCCGGTTGGTGGACGAAGGGTTGTGGAGGCCCTGCGCGAGCAAAACCGTTCTCTTCGCCCGCACTCTCGAGTTACAAGCTTGAAGCTCGAGAAGGTTTTTCGAGATGGAAAATAGAGACCAATGAAAAACAAGATATAAAAAAAGCTCACAGGTTTTACTCGTTCTTTGTACGTCGAGGTACAGGAATGGAGCCTCAGTTGAAGAGCTTTACCTTGCATTCTCTTCTGGCATCTCATGCTTATGTCTGTTACTACACCCTCGCGCTTGATATGCAACGATATTATTGGTCTATCTTCGGTGGCGCTAGCGTGGAAGCTCAACAGGCGAAGCTCATTGTGCTCTCGGAGCTTTTATCTTTATTAGACTGGAAGGAGATTGATGAATCTATTGAATTGCACAATGTGGGCGGAAGAAGCAATACATCTTCTATAGATCATTCAAACAATCAATTATCAGAGTGTGAGGCAAATGCAAAAAAAATTCTGAGCCAAAATTGGTCGCAGCCATTTCTTCAAATGATCAAACTTCGTGCTTCTTATAAAGATTCTAAACCTTTATTTATAAGTTATTCTATTTGAGATTCAAATGACGAAAGCCTCATGATATTACACGAAAGTGCCGTTGAAACCAAAAGGGGCCTTTTCGCCGTTCTATTTCTAAAATATTCAAAGAAACAAAATGATGTCCTGCGGGTAAACAAGATAAGAAGCTCCATAAAATTTATATTACATTTAATGTATGCCTCTCATTTCATCTCGTTAATCTAAACACGTTTAACGAGGATGTTTATTCGTTCGAATTATCCGTCTCTCGCGCGCGCGAGTTCACTCGCGCTTCCTGCTCCTGCGTTAGGGGGCGGGTAGCGGGGAAGAGGGTCGTACGAGAATTATCGATTTCCCAGGACGCCCGCGCCGTGTGTTCGAGATACAGAGTTACTCTAGAGTTGCTTCTCTGGATGCCGTGGAGTTCTCAATAAAATATTCCTGCGATACTTGTGTGCCACGCTACATAATTGCCCCCGAATATTATCTCACCTACATTTTTCTTCTTTTTTTTTTAATTCAAGAACAGAAAATATAGCAGTGCCGCATATTCAGGAAAAGATCCGCGCAAGGGATCGTTTATTCTTCATGTTCCGTAGAAATTTTCTTTTAGGTTATAATAAAAAAAATCGACGTAAATCGTATACGGACTTTCGTTCGCATTTATTTGTCAGCAGCTTGTTGCATACCCGCTGACGTTGTCGACACATATGACACATATGGACGACTATAGGCTGAAATTCGAAGCGCTAAATTATCGAAGCTCCCACGGTACACAATCTCCGTACGTTTTCCTCGAACGACGGACTTCGATACAATATTCGAGTAGAGAATCTCCGAACTGAAAAAAATCCTCACTCCGTGGAATCGGAGCTCTGTTGTCGATATACCACGCTATCGGTAAATTGGATAACCCTTTGTTCCCGTTATCCTATAGCCGTCAATAGAGGGAAAATCCGTTGAGGAATATAACGGTGAAGAGAAGGATACGTGGAAAAATTGTGGAATTTTCTTAATCCAATTTTTTGCGCATATTCAATCGAATGTCTTATTAATATCAAAATTATATAAATCGTTGAAGTTCTACGTCAGTAGAACAAGAACTTAACATTCCAAATTCTTCTGCTAGGGGCAACCAAATGGCTGAAAGGGTTAACTCTTCGCGTTGCGCTTTTTTTTTATGAGAACAATACAACGCGAGGAAAGAAACAATACTTCAACATCTCTCTGTCTAAACTATCGTCAATTAATTTTTTTTTTCATATTTCGATTTTCTCATTTGAATAATTGATCTGATTTGAAATCACTTTAATTAATCACGGAGCAAAGCTGCTCACGTATATAATTATTTGTTTATTTAATTAACTTTTTACCGATTTTTTTTTTTAAGAAGATTGCAATTAGCATTATTGCTGCCACAGCTAATATTATTGTTCCAACAGGAATCCAAATACTTCCGCAAATTTATTTGCAACTGAAAATTTGTTGACATTTTGGGACATAATCGATTTCACCGATTTTTACCGGTTTCAGTACGAGTTTCTTGTTTAAATCGTTTCAAATTCATGCACCGTCCGCATCCATTGAGCGTTGCGCTCTCGCTTCGCGCGACAAACATAATTTCGTGTGGAAAACATCAAGGGGGGCTTATTACAGGTTATTGTGAGAGTTTGGCTAAAGTTTCGAGGGTGCGATGGCGGTGGCAAACGTTCGTTCGTGCGCTATATCGCGTGGGGGGAGAGGTACGATGTGGTCGGCCACAAGCCCAACAGCAGCAGCGAACGGTGTGCACGGGAACTTGTGCACCCTGAGTTATAATTTATGGAAGCGATATTATATGACCTGTTTGCCGTTCGACCGTTATTAACGAATATTGCGTTTGGTAGCTCACGCAGTTTGTTCGATAGCGTTCGGCTTCACTTTGCACCTCTCGGCTGTTGCTGCTTTTGTTATCGGATCTACAGTCGACCGAAGTATTTACACACGATAGGAAACAACAAAGAGCCAACGTAGCTAAACCATTCGATTTCAGTGACACGTTACAAACTGTTCTGCGCACATGTAATTAAAGGCAAACAATTGTTTGAATAAAAAACAAACCACGATTTTGGCGACGGGCCGTCAGATATTCGTGTTGAACGTCGTGTAAATAAGGGAATGAGAAGGTTGGATAATGCAAACGAATAGGCGAATTAACAGGAGAGGCTGAACGTAGTGAGTGATCGGGAACGCGATATTCACAAAGGGTATGTTGAGCGATGAGGGGATGCGTATCCGCTCGAGGATTAAACTGTAGGATAGAGAACTTAGTTAGGGAAAGGAGGAAGAGAATCCTGTCGCTCGATAGTGCGAAGTTCGAACATTTCGAAACTCCCGTGGGATGGATGGTGAATTTCGCAGCTGACAAGAGCGACCCAAAACATATAGTCAGCGGTAACTCGCGGCTTGCTTCTACGTCGATCTCACATTTCATTTGCTTAATCGCGCTTATAAATCAGCAGATTAAAATATCTAATTGGCTAATGAATTTTTATAATCAATTTTTTTTTTTTGCTACTTCAGTCATATTCCTTTTTTTTTTTACATTTTTCAAATCGTTGTGAATGGAATAAAAAAAAACGAAGCAATATCGATAGAATATAATTCACGATGGGAAAACTAGACGCAGAATCTAATTTTATAACACTGTTACATTAATGCTATAGTCTCGAGTTTGTTCGATTTTTATGTAAGTTGTATCTTACAAGAAAATAGTAGTCATTTTTTTGATGGATCGTTTCC
Source organism: Buathra laborator (assembly GCA_934046635.1). NCBI lineage: Eukaryota > Metazoa > Arthropoda > Insecta > Hymenoptera > Ichneumonidae > Buathra > Buathra laborator. The sequence continues at coordinate 21,065,160 of OW203892.1, forward strand.
GAAGAGGCAATTTTCTGGCCGAGTATTTTTTGGGTTGAGCATCGGGCGCAGCACGCCTTGCAGAATAATCGACGGCAGGGGCGCAGACACCCCTCTTCATATGGATAGATAGATAAATAATGTAGTATTGGACGTGTTTCATGTATTTCACAGCAACCCTTGGAGGGAGTAAAAAAATTTATTGGGCGATGTATCAGCCAAGTAAAAAAATATTTTTTTCTTGCCAAAAACTACCGAAAAAAATAGTGCCTACCAAATTGCTCGATCAAATAAAAGCTCGAATCTCCATACGCTTCCGAATTCGATAAATTTCTCTGCAAAATCTAACGTGTACTACCAGCGACATTGTGAAAGCCTTGAAAAGCTAATCAATCTTCTGTCCCTCACTGTCACGTAATCGAATAAAAAATTCTTATCGCCAACATTAACCATAATAAAGAACCTGTGTCCCCATATGTATGCGATCGAATTTACAGCTTTAACTATGATTGATAAACCACAGATACTCTTTTATTTCTCCGCGAACACAAACGTGCATTAAATTTTTGCCGTTCCTCGTTCATTTTTTTTTTTTTTATTCTTCACTCTTAAACCCGTCAACCATAGAATATGAGTGGGGCGTTGTCGTCGCGCACGTGTGAGCAAAGGGAAATTGAGCACGGAGAATTCATGCGTACCCCTCGGAAACCTTGGAAACCAAGATTGCTATATAGTGGGATGACGAAGAACGAGAGAACGAACGGGGTGGGAGGTTGGAGAAGAGCTTCCTCGTCGTCTCGTTCCACACCGTATATTACGAGTACGACACAGGCACGTGTTACATCCCTTATGAGCCCCATCGTTCATAAAACTCGACTCGCACCCCGCAAGCACAAAGTTCTGCAGAATCTAGCGGCGGGGCGTACCTATACATGGTACATACATACCTGTGAGCAGAGCCCGTGTACCTATAGTGTACAAACTCTATCTCGCTTCCTTCGCTTCCAAGAGAGAGAATCCTCGTCGTAGCCGAGACGTTTCCTCGCGTAGAGCACTTCGTTATTCCCTTAAAAAAAAAAAAAAAAAAAGAGCTACGGCTACCATCTCGACGACCTCGTGCTGTTGCTCTGACTACCTCTATCTGAAAAATGTGAAAAAAGGCTACTCGGGGGGCTGCTTACCGGTGGCCGAGAGTGGATGTTGATGTTGAAACGGAGACTTTTCCTTCTCCAGCTGCACTGTTGGCATGTATATTTACTCGTGAACGTAAACACGCTAAATGGCAGAGTCAGAATACACGTGCTTTGCGCTCAGAGTTGCTCTTTGCATTCTCGTGTCGATGCAAACGCTGTAGCTCTTCGTGGACGTACGGAAAAAAATGCGATAAAAGTCGAGAAAAAGAGGGAATGGACGACGGGGAGGAAAGCTCGCGGATGCAAGCCGACGACGGCGTACCATAATTTTTTTATGTCATCGAGATTAGCAACGGAAGCTTCTTACAGTCTGACTGTAAATATGCATCGTTGGGTAGGAGAAATATCCTTACCTCGAGAGAGAAACTTAATCGGCGCCAGGAAGCATCAAAGTGATTCTCGCTCGCTCGCGTTTGCACTTCCTTCCATCGTCCTGTATATATATATATATGTATATGTATGTGTATAGATATATATCTGGTTTCGCGGCATGAAGAGCTCTCGCGTGCGAGCATTTATTATTCAATTATCCCTCGTCACAGCGTCGGTTTACAAAGGAGAAACTCGTTTACTTCCAGACTGTATATATGTTGTACTGCAACGCCCTGTGCGTGTGGTGTGTTCCCCAACAGCGGCACGCGGCTATACGGTGTCGGCGCACTGGTCGTTAAATGCGCATCCCTCTGTCCTCTCACCCTGTCGTTCCTGCCGTCGCTGCAGTCGTCGTAGGCGTTGCCTTAGCGCCCCCTGATGAACGAAAACGCATATATCCCCAATGCCATAACTGCACTGTCATTTTTTTACAACCCTTTGGGATTTTTTTTATACCGAATTTTCTTCAAGACTTTCGCGTCACTTAGGGGTATTTTTTTATTTTTTTTTTTTCATTCATAAGCACGACCTTTAGTTCGAAGTTCTGAATTAAACACGCAGTCATGATGAACTTACGAATTCGATCTGTCGAAAGTTTTAAATCGATGAATAGACGAATGTAAATCTTTTAAATAACATTTTAGCGTAAAAAAATGAACATTTCTGAACTGATTGGCATTAATTCGTACAATTGGCAAGTATCGATATTTCAGCTAATACAATAATATCTATAATCGGCAAAAAAAAATTCTGTTCAATCAAAGAAACATTCTGCCGTTTTTTAAGTTTTCGCATATTTTTTACGTCTTATTATTATTCGAAATGCATGAAGACATTTTATCGAGCATTTTATTGAAATGGTTGCGTGAACGACGTGTATTAAAAATCTCCGGTTCACTTTTAGGAGAGGGGTTGAAAGAGAAAAAAACATGAACATCCAAGTGCTTTTCGTTCTCCGACAAATAAAGTCCACAATCGTCGGATTAATGGAGATCCTTGCGAGTTTGTTTAACCGAGACAAAATACGCTTCAATTCGAGATTTTCCGTAAGAAAAATAATCGTGAGAGCGAACGAGAGTGAAAACGAGTGAAGCCGCGGGCGAGAAAGAGTGTGGAAGATCCTGTGGGGGCTATAAATTTAAGAGGATTTCGCGAATGCTTTCACAAGCCACCCAGACGGACGGGGGGGGGGGGGGGCGAGGGAGACGCGAGACGAGCGCAGGCTCTGGCCCTCGGAAATGGCCGTGTAAACCCGGGTAGCGAGATTTTCGTAGCGCATCCGCGAGCACGCCGACCTCGTGCACTCTTACTTAACATTATTTATTCGAGTTTCTATTTACTTGAGAGACCTACAAGCATGCAATGTCGGTAGCTCCCGAAGAGAAACGATACCCCGAGCGAAGTGTATAAAGTATTCAATAATTTGTTAACCGTCAAGAGCAGCAACTGCGCGCGTTGCAGTTGCCTCGAAAGCCTTTTGGGCTTCGACGAGAAATCCTCGCGGTAAACCACAGAGCGAAAACTGCTTGGACTCGAGATTTTTCTGAGCTCTGTCTATGTATGTGTGTGCGTCTGTGTGTGTGTGTGTGCTTGAGGCAGGAAGAATCGTAAATTCGGAAGGATCCGGGCATTACGTTGGATCCAGAGACTCTGGCGATGGTTCTGCGGCTCTCGAGGCCGGAAACTGCTGTCCGGGAAGAACAAATTGCCGCTCTTATACTGCTGGGCACACGGTATATATTTCGACGATGTTGGAGAGAAGCCTCTCTAACGACGCGCTTCTGTGCTCACCGTGAACTCAGCCACGATGAGAGAATGCGCGTCCTCCTACTTCGCGTACATACGAAACACGAAAGAGGACGTAAAGCCGCAGAAGTGCAATCGTAACCCTTAAACTCACGAATTTACCACCCACTCCACACATTATTACTATCATGTAACGGAATATTCTTACTGTATTTTAGTCTTCGGATTAGCCGTAATTAATTTTTTCTGTTCTCAAGTAGAAGACTTTTTTTTCCGAGAGTAGTAGTAGAAGAGAAGTAAAAGACTCGCAGTTTTAAAATTGTGTCTTTTAAAGAAAATTTCAGTCTTTCAAAAGTCTCGTATGAAAATATTTTTTTTACGACTGGAAAACACTTTACGCTCTCTTAATTGTTGTATTTAACTTCGGAACTAAGCTGACAATGCGTGATCCTTTAATTGCGTAAGATAAAAAGATAAAAATAATGTTCTCGATAGGAGAGCGAAGAAACATTGCCTGTTTACGTCTTGAGAGTTTATCGTAGAGATGGCCGCAAAAGTTGGAAGCTTATCGATACCGTCGTCGACCCGTCGTCGGGGAATCGAGACGGGGATATCGAAGGAAACGGAGCGAAGATAGAAGAGGTCGTACACGCGGTGGTCAAACCTCCCGCCGCCTCTTTTTTTTCTTCTTCTTTCTCGTCTATCTTGCCCTCGGGACCACTCTACCGTAATTACGTCAGCAATGAAAGAAAAGCGCTCCGGGCAAAAGAGTTTTTCATGAGGATGCACGGCGGAAACCGGGTATCCCTCAGGCATTAATATTATACGAATCTATACCACTTATTCAGTCACTGTTCACCGAGTGCTCTTTCCATCTATTCCGCACCATATATAATACGTATTAATAGACGCGTATTTATATGCATAAAAAAACAAAAACCAAAACAACGTATGAAACAAAAAAAAAAGCGATAAATTTCGCCTCGACGTGAATTCGACCACTCGTTACCTTCCCAGAGTTATACTATAATCGTCTAATGCAAATCACCCGAGCGACCGAACGCCTCTCCGTCGTATAATAAAAAGAAGAAAAAAAAAACACAAAAACGTAACAAGAGCTCGCGGACGAAACAAAAAATATACACGATACACTATTCATGTTTCGGAGGGAACAATGAAAAAAAAAAAAAAAGAATCTCAGCCCGCGCGGTGTACACCTGCCGGGAGAGCTATCGCTGCCACTGTGTGACATTGGGGGATGCTGCTGTCGCGGAATACAACGACAACCGGTAAACAATGCATTCGGTACGATTTGTGCGGCCGGCCGGAGGCGCGGACTCTTTGCCCCCTCCATTCACGACCCCCTCCACGTCAACCCTCTTTTCCGATCCCTCTCGGCGCTGTTTTTCAACAATAATTCATCACCGGACATTCCGCTTCGTTCGTTCTGCTGCCAGAGCGACCGTGCGTTTACCCTCAGCCCGCGCTGATCTCCCAGCTCTGTCTCTCCGATGTCTCTATACCTCGTTTGTATTTTATTCTCGTTCGGATAAAAAAAAAAACGAAGACAAAAAAAATGTTTTATTGCCGGGGCCGACCCGACCGTGTCCTTTCCGAGTGTATACCACTCTCGCCTTCAGTATTTTTTTTTTGTAAACGCGGAATAACACTCTCGACACAGTCGAGTTCGTTTGAATATTATCGCACCAGTATAACAAGGAATATTTATTCGTGTCTGTACTTTGTTCGACTCCGATACAGCGTGTATTGCGCGTACAACATGAAATATTAGAATTCGCATATGTTGACATTTCAAAAGACTATTAATTAAACTTGACTAATTATCGGAACTGAATAATTTGCTTTGTACGTTCGTAAAATCGTGGTAATTGGTATATAACCCTGCAAATTGTTTCGATTTGTCCGATTCATGTTTTTTTCGATTTTTCTGTTCCGATCAGTAAGGATTTGCAAATCAGTTGCTTAGTATCAGTTGTAAAAAAAAAAAAAAAAAATCCGTAATTAGTACCATCAAAACTCAAAAGAACTGATTAAATTTGTTGCTCTATGAAGTACTTTACCGTGCGCAAGGTATCATTTTTTTCAACGATACATCGATACATCTAAAAGAAAAATTATTAATACTTTTTTTAAAGATTAGTCGTGAGTACAAAGCAACACGGACCTTATTCGGTAATGTTAACGTCACCAATTTAAATGTTACCAAAATTTGGGCAAAAGTTTGTACGATTCTAACGTTCTTTTCTGTCTGACGAGAAGCTGAAAAAAGCTTTTAATTAGCTCCCCCCGGCTGAAAAATTCGCAGCTACCTAATTCCGAAAGTCTGCAACCCCTTGGAAAAGTTTGTACAGTGTTGTAACGAGAGTCGTCTTGGAGCATTGCTGCTGCCGTGTCTACGGCTCGGTGCATTACATTGTTACAGTAACTGCAGCGAAGCGGTGTGCGTTAGGGCATTGCGTCGCGCCGCACAGCATCGCGCAGGCCGAGAGTCATTAAAGCGAATGTTTTGAAGTAACGAAATTGCTCGGTGCAAGTATCATCAACTGGTTGTGTGTGTACCCCCCGTCGTTCTCGGGCGAAAACGGACGAGTCATAACACCGATGCCACAAGCGAACCATAAATTTTCAGGGAGAAACGCCGCACTTGGTTTTGCGAAAGCAGCACGCACTCTCTCACAACGTTGAGTGGATGGTGGATGTATAAAATAACGCGTGAACCGCGTTTAGAGGCAATGCACACATAGTTACTGCCTGTGCAAGCAGTGGTAGAGCAGAGCGCACGAAGAAACGGTAGACTGTGCGAATTTGCATATTCGCTCCTTCGCTTCCGGGTGTTTATACACACGGATGGATTAATGCAGTTTTCTTAGACGTTTGCTACTTCGCTTCTTTGTGAACGGCGTCTTTTGACGCTGCTGATGCTCTGCTGGTGCTCCTCGTGAGAGGCAAGAAATATACATTCCGTGTCACCGAGAGACTTTTGATAGAGTAGAAACAACCCGTCCGTCGGCTTATTTGATATTCGCCATGACTTTGTTCCTTTGGGCACACGGGGCGTTGTATGACACGGAGCAATTTCTCGCGTTGAGATTCATAGCCGCTGAAACAGTTCTCCGATAAATAAGAGACTTTTTTGATATTAATAAAATAATCGTCAATATATTTTTTAACCTATATATACAATATAAAAATAGTACAAATAGAAAAAAAAGAATCGACAATTTGCACGATCGGTTTTGCACGATTCATTTCATCTTGGTGTCCCCTACCGTTCGGTTCAAAATTGTTTTTCCCTATCTACTGAAATAATTTATTGGTTTCTTGGGTAGTATAGCCATTTTTTTTATCGAACTTTTATTGTACTCATTTTGCTGTGCTCTTCGGTAGCAATAGTCGAGTTTGTGCATCGAAACCAGACGCGTCCGATGCGCGCGCGTTTCGCCAAGTTGTAAACTGTACTTCCGGCGTGGTTCGGTTGTTTGTGTCACGGCACCGAAACCCACGTCGTTCTCGCGTCGGGATAACTTCTTCGACGGGGTATAGATTTTCGGCGCCACAGTCATCCTGGCATGGAGACGATTCTAGCTGGCAGTGCATTAACTATATAACCACAGTAGGTATTGTCGCGGAGGATAAACTCAGACTCCAAGGTACTGCGAGCTTTTTTATCGCTGAAAGATATTTTCGTCAACAAGCCGATCGTAAAGCGTAACGGGGCCTCCGAAGAAAAGCATCTCTTGCGAGAGGGGGATTAACTTGAAAATAAAACAAATTTTACAATTCTATATCGCGGATCTTTGAACCCGAATCATTGTACAGTTTTACCACATATCTCCGATTGTGGGGAGAATGACCATCGCGGTATTACGTTTTTCATTAAGATGATATGGTCTTTCATTAATTAGTCTAAAAAGTACCGTGGATAAAAGTTCCCAAAACAATGTTTCGATTCAATGAAGCAGAGAATACGACGAATTCTGATCTACATATATATCGTTTGAATTCTACTCCAGGAGCACAAAAATAATGGACCCTTTAGTGAGTCGCGTAAACAGCGTCAACCACTTGAAGTAGGTAGCCGATGGTCCTGCACTCGTTAGGCGTGCGTTTCTCTTCGTCACGACTTTTTTGGTATCGAGTGCCGACGCGAAAGTTTTTCCCATCCCCGAGTTCCTCAAGCGACGCGTCAAGACTCTGTACCACTAGAAGCGGACACTCTCGGCGCTTCCTTCCCTTGTATATACCTTCGTATATTTTGCCCCTCTACCCCCACGTTTTTTTGTGTTTATGGTAGTTTCGTATATAGATACTTATACGTGGCGGCAATCTTTGCTTTGGTAGTGTCCGCAAACGGGGCACGTGCCAGAATCGATATATACATATATATATGTAAGTCGTTTTGTTGGCGTTATACCAGGCATTACAACCCACCCTCTGGTTATTCACCTGAGGGAAAAAAGCAACTTTCTCTGTACAAAAGAGCACTCGTCGCTTCATTGTGTGCACGAAATCACGACCGTAACCTCGTCGGTGTTCTCCTACCACCGACACCAAAAGGGGTGGTGGGGGTGGGGGGTGCTTACGAACACACGAGAACTCGAGTTTATCCCTCTGGTGTCTGTCCCCCGAGTCTCGTTCCAACGGAAAATGCACACTTTGGATTTTTCACGAGGGAAGCGGTAACGGTCCAGAGGCCTTCCGGACACGTCGTTCAAGCAAATTTAACGACGTAATACCTGCTTCGTACAACGATTCATAGAATCGCCAAGTGTTTCTTCTTCATCATCCCTTGAAATTTCCCAACATGAAAAAATAAGGTTGCTATTGACCGATTTTTTTTTTATTGATCGAAAATAATTTATTTTTCTTTTTCGTATGTTTTTACCGGAGTAAAAACAAATTACTGGTCACAGTATAAAATGAGTCAGCGGAAAAAATTTACTGCGCAGTATAGAGAGTTTTCGGAAGTTATTATGAGACATTTTGATCATATATATTGTATAATTGATATTGAGAATAAAAAAGTACTAACAATTATGTACGCCGGCTAACATGCACCCCTCTTTAGTCTTTTTTTTTATATTTAAACTATTCGTGGCAATGGATAAAAAAATAATTTGCATCGACGATTCCATTGCGCGTTATTTACCACGTTCAATATTCCGACAAAACCTGCAGCTGTGCCGTGCACACAGTTTCGACAGATTGCTATTATATATAGATAAATATATGCCAGCCGCCTATGGGCTTTGCGTTTACAGAAATTTATATATAAGCGGGAGAGTGGGCAGAGTATTTTGCGATCGGCTCTATTGAGAGTACCGGTTCATGCGCCATGTTCAAAGGGCCATTACGAAAATGACCATTAAAATAAATTACTCTCATCGTACGGCGAGCTCCGGATACACCCCCTCCCCCAAGCCCACCCCATCCATCCCTCTCTCGTACACTCTTGTATCGCGATTTCAGCCTCATTCGCCTACCGCGACTACCGCTTTCAGTTTCGCACACAGAGAATTATTCTCTCTTTTTAGTACGATATTGACGATCCAATACCTGTAAATACGTAACATCGAAAATAGAGTCGGCTTTACCCGAATCAATTTACGTAAATAATGGGTTAGTAACGCTGCATGGTTGGTTCGACGAGATTCGATAGCCGAAGCACTAACAAATTCACCGAGTAAACTCTACGCTCCTCCATCCCCTCGATATCTAAGCACTGTACTGTCGCATTAATTCGCGCGCGTAATATACGTCGTCGTGTATTATGTAGATCGTTCAACGCTCGTTGTACTGAATTTTCTATTAACGTCGGAAAATTAATGAAATTCTATACGGAACAAAAAACTATTCAGTTTTCGCCGTTGAGGTGAATCGTGAATGGATTGCATTCGCGAGTGCATCAGTCGATATAGGACTATCAGTCCTTTGTTTTTTTTTAATTCGTCGAGTCCAAATCACTTGGATTATTTTTTTTGGTAAAAAGCGAGTGGTTCGGTAAATAAAATGATCGGGTTGGAGCGTCGTTGTGCAAAAAAAAATTGAAATCGAAATATTATTTTTCGTCGAAAAAACGCAATTATTTTTTTCAGTGGATAGAGTCGTGAAAATAAAACATTAACGAAATTTTCCACGAATGGATGAATGGCGCATGATAGAGTTAATATCGGCTTACGCAAAAAAATTATTTAAAAAAACACACATTATTCCGCATATATCCCTTAGTGGGGTTTCGCGGAAACTCAAACGTGGTGTACAACGTGTGCGTATCACGTTTGAAAACCAAAAACACGAGATGAAAAATACGTTTATAAATCGTGAATAAAATGCATGCATTTATTACTGTGTGTATATGGACCGAACTCTTTTCCGCTCGATGCTGTGCTCTCAAATTTTTTGAAAAAAAAAAAACAAAGTGATATAGCGGAATAAAATAGGGAAATAAAAAAAATGTAGTAGGCTGTCGCTATTAGACGAATGGTCTTATTAACATTTTATGTGTATGATTTGCCGAAATGCTGCAAGAAAATGACGAAACAAAAAGCTCGAAAAAAGCTATCGAAGCGTGTTGCGTCATCGTACATTTCCACTTCGCCGATGTTGAATTCACAGATATTTTCTTTTGTAGACTCTCCTCGCTTTTGTTTATTTATTTTCTCGTCGTCCTTTCCTTTCAGTATTTTTATTCAAAGTTTCGAATCGAAACCGTGGAGAGTGGCGCTTCGGCTCGTAATTCACTCGGTGCTCTCGGTTTTCGTAATCCGTTTAGAGTCGATGGACAAAGGGCTCAGTGGAGCGCAAGTACACGCGCGCTCTCGCTGCTTCCTTTCTGCATTGCGAACAGTGCAACGGGATAGGACAAGAGAAAATAAAACCCGTACATAGGATAGATATATTATATATAGGCTAAAAACATATAAACAGTATATGCCAGGAAAGAGGAGAACCGAGTCCTGATAGCTGCGATCTTTATTATTATTTTTCAGGGTCCGGTCGGGGAGATGGGCGGCGTGAGGCTGCCACTACAGTCGTTGCATGGATACGGTTCCGTGTTCATGTACTCGGCATCGACGAGTCCTGGTACCGGCAGCGGCCAGGGTGGCGGAGGCGGGGGTGAAGTCACTCTCCGCCTCCGCGAACCCGAGGACATACCCGAGGAGGTTCTCGCGCGCCTCGAGGACACCGCAACTCTCTCGATATCACTGCAAGGCGATGCTGTCCTCAGGCTAGGGACTGCTGGCTCTGGTAAGTTTAAATCTTCATTACAAAAATCATAATTCTCAAAAAAAAAAAAAAAAAATTCCAAAATTTTACTAACCATTGGTAAAAAAAGTATAACATTTTTTTTTTATCGAAAATCGATAACAAAAAAATCGCATCATTTTTTACAATCTTATTTCTAAACGGTATAACTCGCTCGACATCGTGAAAAATTCAGTACGTCGCTAACTCTCTAGTAAATTACAAAGATGCGTTATATCCGGGGAAAGAGATAGAGATATATAGTGATACAGGAAAGTTTCGACGTCCATAAATAGTCAGATTATTCGAGTGGGCGCCAACACACCCAGAAGCCGAGGGAGAGAGTGAGAGTTAGAAATTGGCCGTAGCTCTTGCCGGTGCCCGGAATTTATGATAATGGGGATGATCCCTCGTATTTTTAAGGATGGCTATTAATTAAGCGTTCTTTCGAAGCGCGTTTGGTAAGCTAAGGGAGGAAGGCCTGCTCTCTGACTGGTTTGGGTGGTGAGGTGGCGTCGTCGGCTCGAAGGATCAGCAGATTAGACGAGATTCACTTGCGCCCCGTGGGTGTTGCCTCTGCAAGGCTTCACCCAGCCTCCATCCACTCGCGCGAGTGTTAATCCGTCCGGGATTTTACGCGCTATTAGGTCAATGTTGATAAAGCCTTTTTTCTCTCTCTCCATTCTATTTTTTTATTCAGATTAACGAAGCAAATATTTTCAAACGGAAAATCCCGTTTAATCACAATACTCGAACCCCATAGTATATATATGATTTTTACGTTCGAAAATCTTCACTACATCAAAGTTATAGATCCGCTTTTCACTCGAATATAAATATTTGCGATTTGTGTTATTTGCCGGATACCAAGTCGCGATGTGTGCTCAACCTTCTGTCCCATTGCATTCCCGCTATAGTGTACATGAACATTTCTCCAGCGATGAACGAAAAAAAAAAAAAATCCAGCTGGCAAAGTTGTACCAGGCGAAGCGTGAGCTGCAAATTCTCGGTGTCGGGTAGGGGCATCTCTCTTTCGCGTGTTTTGCTCGCTAGACAAAAGGGACTTTTGGGATAAGCCCAAGCCGCGCACATGTACACTCACGCGAAGATACGAATGTGTGAAGCAGTTTCGCGCACGTCGCGTCTCGAACGTTGAATCTGCATGCTCGCTTGGCCGATTCGCCCACCCCGTTTTCAGAACCTGCGAGGAGGGATATACATATCCTTCCGGACGATTTGTCAAGTCGTAGAGAGGAAAGCTGCTTGTCTAGCTGGGGGGGTGTCTCTGCCTGGTGCCTGGCATGACGTCGTAGCCGCGATAAATCCAGGATTTTCATAAGTTTCTCGGCTCTTTCTCATTCGCTCTATCTCCATCTTGTTCTACCTTAGTCATGACACCGAGTAAAGGGCTTTCTTCTTTGCGTATATCCTATTTGTGGTTCCGATAAGAATTTCTAGCTATGATATGACAACATCAACACTCGTGCCCTAGAAAAAGCCAAGCTATGGCTGAGTCTCAGGCGGCGGTGTGAAAACTCATCAACCAACGTTGAATCAGCATCAGAGTAAATAAATTCTAAGAAAAATCCAAACAAAACACCTTACAGACAGGTCTACAGACATACAGGTCGACTTCAATTTACATCTGCGCAACAAGGCTGTAGCGAGACTGAACACAAAGAAACCCTTCCGTCCCTCAATTATAATTCAACCCTTAAATAGAAGTTGATGGGGCACTGCCTACGCGTTGGGAAATATGAGAACCGGAGTGCGGACCCTGTACCGATGTAACGAGACACGTTGACGAGTACATGCGCGATGCACTGTGTAGCTGCGAGGGGCAGGGAGGAGAGGTATGCTTCGTGGTTTCGTAATGATGTAACGTTCAAGTGATGAGGCTTCAGCCATCAACGTCACATGTTGCATACGATATTGTATTCGTAGGCAGAAGGCTTTAGACAGTGCGCTTTACATTATAACGTCAGCTATGCCGAAGACGTAACAAGGTCACGTCTCGTCAACGCGTATTGCGACGATGAATTCTGCGCTACTGCAATGAAGTGCAGTCTTCTACATATTTTCTTGTTTCTCTTACTCGTGACGACAGTGAATTTGTTGAGTAGCAGAAGAGGGTCTGTCCGCTTGGGAGAGAGAATCTCCGCTCGCGAAAGTTGAACAAGAACGTGGAAGGATTCAGAGCCGTACGAAACTCTCGTCACGAACGCCGCGAGGCCTTCAACAGCAAATTACTAGCTCTTGCACGATTCTCTCGTCCACCCCACCAACGACTGGCTCGATGACGAAAGTTCGAAATACGTATATATTATATAGTATCAAAGTACAGTTGAGACAGAGAAAGGTATCAGTAGTAGTGGTAATACGCGGACTGTGCTGCTGGCGATTGATTAAGAGGACTCCACTTTGTTCTCGCCTGAGGAGAAAACGAAACAAGATGAAGTCGAGCATTTCTATACCATCCGAACATCTTTAAAATTGTCCTCCGGACATTCTCTCTTCGGTTAAAATTTCCCCAATGAGATGGACGACAGCGAACTATACTCGCTTTGGAGTACTTTCCCAACTCATTATATTCCAGTTTCGCGATCGTTATTATACCGGCATTTTTCATTGGCAAGTTTCTTCTTTAAACTTTGTATATTGACATCGAAATATTGAGCTTTTGGTTCAACTTCGGCTTTAGCTTCGAGGTATCAAATGAAATTTCAAGTTCGAGACAATATAATGATCAGAAGTTGATAAGATTTTATGACGTTTAATGAATTCTTACGTTCCTTTTTGCTTTTTTTTTCTTTCCAATTTTTTGCCATTCCCACTTTGATACAACCCTCTGTTGATGGTTAGACTCGGTCGAAAGAAGCGCAACGATGATACTTATCCTCTGACGCAACAAAGGTGTCGCGGCGATTGATTAAGAGACGCTCGTTTGTGACGGTGCGCTCGGTCGGTGGGAAAACGTTTTAGCTACTTCAAACGCCACCTCGACTCGTTTTCCTCGAGGGAGTTTACCTCGACGCGATGACGACAACGTCGACGTTGAACAAGGGGAAAGTTGAGGACGACAAGGAGGTCTGTGAGTAGAGAAGAGAGAAGTACAACGGCTCTTCTTCCCGTCTTGTGCTTCACCTTTGCCTCCGCTCGAGTAGCTACGCCAAAAGGGACGCGAGCTAAATTCACGTCGAAAGATTCACTACCGTCGCCCGTTACCCCTCTTTCCTCTCTTGCCTTGTCGTTCGCCTCTAGCACTAGATGAATTAAATGAAAAAAAATAAAACCGAGTCAAGAAGGCAGTGAAAGCGAAAAACCAGCAGCCACAGAGGAAACAGTAGCCTCCACTGTACCAGCTCACGGCTCTGCACCCTTTTATACCACAACCACAGCCGACGACGATTCGGTGAACCCCTTCCCCACTTCCAAGCGCGCAGTAATTAAATTTAATTGGAAACGCTTATTTCCGACTGGCGACCTCGTTAAGGTCGAATGAAAATGAGGAGGAACTACACCAGCGGCGTGTATCCGAACGTCGGTCGACCCCCCTCCCTCTACCGGTACATCGTGACGACGACGCGTCGTATATCGCTTTGCTTCGTTAAGCGATTCATTTTTAGTTTTATCGATGGGGGAAAAAAATGTTCGATGAAGTTGTCGATTAAATACACTTTTGCGAGTTTTTTTTCTTTTTTATAGACCAGTTACTGGGAGTAAATTGAATTTCTCGTTATTACAAAAAAAAATGGGTTGGGGAGTTCCACATGGAAAAACGTTCATCGCAAATATATGTATATTATATGCAACATAATTTTGTTGAAAAATTACATATTAAGGATATATTTCGGGAAATATATGTCACCAAATATACAACAATTTATGTAATTAACATATTAATTATATAAAAATGCTGAATTTAACGTATTACCAATACTTTTTTAGCGTATATTTAATTTCCATGTGGGGTTACAAAAATGTTGATACGACTTACAAATTTTTTTGATCTGAGTAAAAATCGATATTCCTCGCCATTTGAAAGCAAAAATATTTTAACAAGGTGTTCACGATGTTCGGCTCGAATGCGTTTAAATATTGTCGTTTTATTTTCGAAATATTTTTTCTGACCTCGCTGCCGATCGGAAGGACGAAACGAAAACGGCAGAACGAAACAATATGTACGGCCGGATGTCGCGAATTCGATAACCCACTATTCCAACAAGGCAACTTCCTCTATCTGCAACTCTCGCCAATTCTGCTGCGCGCAGTCGTTTTAACTTTTCCGCAAGAAGCTTTTACTCTACGACACAGTGTGTATCAGAGCTATGAGTGGAATGAGGGCTAAAACTTTCGACAACCCAAGATCCGAGACGCGAAATCGAATGACGCAATTCTTTCTCGAAGAATCGTTTTCTATAGCTACGCTCGTTGCTTCCTTTCGCCCAGTATCGCCAATAAATGATAAAACATTTTCAACTTTCGACTCTTATTTTCGTTCTATCGTTCGCGATAACGCGTAGGTCCATATGAACCAATTGATATTTACCCGCGCATTCTATCTGCCGAAATCAAATAGTTCGTAGGGCCTTGGCAACAAATTTTTTTTTCTCCATACAAAAAACAAAAGTCCTCAAATAAAAGTAATGCCGCGAAAGCCTTTTCACGCCGGTACGAAATTTCCAATTAACCGTTAGAGCGTCGTCGAGGATCGACAGAGAGAAAAGCCCGACGATGGTCATTAGCATACGCAAAAAAAACGTGAGGGACGCGTTGTGTATGCTGCTCGAGGCTTCAGCCCGGTGAAACGAGTATATAACGTGATGCAAATTAGCTACGGCCGTTATGTGCCGAACGGGGCGGACACAAACCAGAGAGAAATAGAGACCGTTGGTTGGTGGACGGTGTACCCATAGCGGGATTCCCTTCCATTCTTCACCGATAATTTCGCGAGGCCGCAACGATGTTCAAGCACCATGGGGCTGGAGGGGTTTTGTTAAATTTTCCATGAAAACTCATATCGTCGGTTATATACATTGTGCGAGTCAGCGAAGCCTCTCAACGGTCCTCACCGCTATGTTCCATATTCAATGTTTCATTCGGCGCACATACAAAGAGCGGTGGTCAAAAGTACGAAGGGAAGCATTTTCAGTCGGTAGAAAAGCCCCCGTTTTGCAGTGGAGTCCGTCGAAGCTCGTTTCGCTCTTTTCTCTTCCCCTCCCCCACCCCCTCCCCCTCGTCGCGTTCAAAGTAATGCTCGCGCGGCAATACCGTAAACCGGAAATAAACGAAAGCCACGCGACGCGATAAAAGTAGCCGTGAGGGTGGAGCAGAGCTAGTCGCCCTCCCTCCCCCCACACGCCCCTCTCTCCTCTCCCCCACATAGCTCGCTATACTGTAGGAACTGTACAGCAGTTGCCGGAGTCTCGGCAATAAGTCTGAAATATTCTGGCATTTTATACCCGCTCGCGTATACGGGTAGTTCAGAGTAGTAGTGGGGTACTGGCAGAGCCAAAGCAACGGGAATAAAAGTAACGTTGAGATCTCGACGCTCGTTGTGCTTCGTGACCGCGTTCCGTGGCTGGAAAAATATTGTACAACTCGGTAGTTGCAATAGTCGGATGAGTAGAGCGCAAGCTTTTTACACGCTGCGTACACAGGGCTAACGTTGTATACGCTGGTTAGATGAACGGAAAGAATGAAAGTAGGGGGGGATAAATAAAAAAACAACAAAAAAAACAACGAAAAATAGGAAAAGAAAACGAGACGAGAGAACCGAAAGAGAAAGGGAATAAGATGAGAGAGGGAAAGCGGAAGAGAGCGAAGTAGAAAGAAGAAGTAGAGTTGAAAGGGGAAAGAAAAAGGCCTCGGGAACACGTAACTTACACGTACAAGCTTCCATTCCGGCTTTTCCACGGACGCCGAAAGGAATATGCGAAAGTTTCGTGGAAAGTTTGCGCCGAGAGCAATTCTCGTTATAACTTGGGACTGCGAGAAGCGGACGCGGGTTTGGGTATAGTGTGGTAGCGGAAGAGCGAACGACGTAGAGGCGTAGGTATGGTATGTATGGGAATGGAGGAAAGAAGAAGAAGACGAGTAAGTAGTACGGGAAGAGACAAAAAAAAAAAACTTAAACTGTCGACTGCGACCATGCAAAACTTTGGTTCTTTCTCTTATTTTCCTCAATGTTGGCTGACTGCGTGGCTGTCGCTCCCGAGTACTGGCTTCTGGACAGGAAAACAATCGTCCATTGCTTGCCAACGGGAGAAGAGAGAGAGTAAAAAAAAAAGGAGAAAAATAGAGAGAGATATTTCCGAGACAAGTGGATGTTAAAAGTCCATCCGACGATTGCTGCACTTTTCTCGCGCTCTTATTGGAAACGTTTCATTCCAAGCCAGCATCACTACATTGTACCAATTTTTTCTATATTTTTTTTACATTACATGGAGACGTATTTTTCGAAAATTCGAGAAAAAATCGTGAGGGTTCGAACGGGTGATAAAAAAAAAAGTGCGACATGTTTTTATTTTTAGCGATTACTTTTCTTCGTAGTTTTCATCTAAAAAAAAATCTTTCGATACGTTCACCGCGGATGAAAATAGAACGAGCCTTCAACTGTAACTCAGCGAGGGTACAGAAATCGTTGACGACACGTACCGTGGCTTCGGAGGTTTTCTCGTAGGGAGTTTGTACGCGCTCGTTCGTACCTTTGCAGCCTCAGTTTACGGTTGGATCCCGGCCGCGAAATCTTCCCTATTATCCCGGTGTCACGTATTTAAGACTCGGTTAAGGGACACGTAGGGAGGCAAGCTTCTGCTCGCGCGCTACGTGCACGAGTTTCCGCGACAGCTAAGAAAAGCACAGACGTTGCGATCGCGCGAGGAAGGTTGCAGGATTTTGCTGGGGGTGGAGGGGGGGGGGGGGGGGGTGGGAGTTGTTCTGCTATACGTAGAGTCTGCAGTCGAGAGAGGGCGGGTTAAAACCGGAGAATCGTATAGAAGCTTCGCGTTGTGATGGTGCGTAGAAAACACACAAGGGTCTCGGCTGATTATGGTGTACGTGGTACACTCGGGCCGCGGCAACGGCGCACGTGAATCGAGACTGTTGAAGAAGGCCGAGAAGGTGTGGGTAAAAGTGCAAAAGGTGTGCTCACAGCACGGAATGAGAAAATCGAGGGACGAGATTTTCGCTTTCAACGGTCTTACGGCTCCCCTAGCTACCCTTCGGTCTCGCAACCCCTTCGTTAAAGCCGTTTCAGTTTTAAGTTAACGCGAACGTTTCATGGCTAATTCCGCCTTGACCTGCTCGAGCACCCGAGACTTTCGTTTCCAGTTGCTAAGGAAAATTGGTGTAAAGCGGATTGCGTAAGACATATTTTGGTATCTCGCAAAACTCAACATTCATTCATGAAAAAAGAATTTGTTTCGTGTTTTGTCACAACAATAAATGAAATATTTTTTCCACGGCAAATGGATAATTATGTAACGTTTATTAGCACTGCAAGTATCTAACAAAATTGAATCAATACAAAAAAAGTCAACATTTTACTATCTTTTTGCTTTTTACTTATATACATCTTGTTTTTCCGAAGAATCAAATTTTTCTGGCTAAATCTCCCGTGGCGCAGATGATCCGTGTTTACAGTAAGCACCTTCTATTTTTTACCCGTTTCTGCCAAAACAAAAAATCTCCGTAACTTTTGTTCACTGACATGACGGAGTACCCTTCGAGCGTATTCACGTAGAATAAAAACCTAGCCAAGCGACGAAGTAACAACAACAATTCCCCATCTCTGTACGTATTAGTGAACCGAGCATAGGATAAACTTCTTCATAACAATAGACTTCGCAATGTGGAATGCTGTTTTCCGTAAGAGACACTGTAATTAATTTCGTTCTCCGTAATAACGTTCCGGTTTATGCTGGATGAAGAAAACGCGTGTACACACTTCTCGAGTATTATAATTTAACTTTTCTCTCTTTCCCTCCGGAGTCGCTCGAGCTTTTTGCATACCGGTTGAGACTCTGAGGAGGGATGAGGGATACAAGAGTGTCGGCAAGAAAACGTCGCGCGCTTAAAATGAAAGTTTGTTGGATTTTCTGTAGGGTCCACAGTTCTCGTGAGACGCCACGGTAGGTACGTGCGAGAGGTGAAGCGTTATTCTATATATGTATATTATATACATGAATTCAAAGCTTGCATGGGAAGATTCTTGCGAGATCGCGCAACGGGAAACAACGAGAGAAATGCGGTTACGTATGAAAATGGGTCGTGGGAACGAGTCAGTATGAGAAACCAACACACCAACCCAAGGTGTCGGAAGAGAATTCACCCAGCAGTAGAACACAGAAACGAGAGATCCAGATAAACTATATACAGTTATAGAATACATAACCAATGTAGTAGGGATGCAGTTAGCGGTACGGCCAGAACGGAGCTTCAAGCGTGCAAAAGAGAGACCGAGAGAGTTGCACGTAGCTCAGGAAATAATTAACGAAATGCATCGTTGCCCCGTTCGCCATAAATCGCACTGTTTTCCGAACAGTCGTCGGTCTGCCGTTGGCACGAAGCTCCGCCGCCGGCGGTGGCGGCGGCGAACGGGGGTTGAATTCATAATATCGGATGGGCGAGAGGGTTTCCTCTTTGTACGTGAATGTGTGGGTATGTGTGTGTGTATGTGTGCATGCAGCGCGATAACTCCCTCGTACACGTAACTCCACCACACATACAACGACAAATAAATTTGCACACCTATCCACGTGGCTTATGGATATATAGATAACACACGAATAGTTTCATAATGCGTGTCCATGTATAGAGAAGCGAGTTGGGAGGCTGGGAATAGCGAGAGCTTCGTCGACGCGAGAGACTAACACAGATAGAGATATAGAGACGACCACGTAGTCATGTGGGAGCGTATAACGGAGCGTAGAAGTGAATCGTGCATCTACCGCGTACTGTGCCGTACGAGAATTATTGTGATACTCTCTACGGGGATGAGGCAAGAGAGACGCTGAAGGATCTGGAGAGAAAACGAGAAAGATGGATTATGGCGAAAGAGGTGGTGAGGGCGGTAGAAGCTTGGATGCTGGGTTTTGGAAAAGCGTCGGCGGTGCACAGCCACAGACGAAACTACGTAAATTATGAACGCCGTTTGACTTCATGCCAGCTACACCACACCTCCCCCCTCCCCTCCCTCCCCCTTCGTCTCTATCCTCACTACCGCCATCGTTTCATTCGCCGGGCACGTTGTTGGTGCCGGTGGTCCATAACCGGTAACCAGCCCTTTCGCGACCCACAGAGAATAAATTTTCATAGCGCGATGCATCGCTCCTCTCGGCCCGGTTCAGCTGCGCTCGAGCTTTTACCTCAAACACACACAAGTATCCTATCGTAATACTCTTCTTCTTTCCTTTCTCTCTTACTCTATCGTAGCCCCATCGCTTACGTTCGTTCGACACGACACAACGAGCTTTTCTACTCTCTTTTTATACCACCACCCACCCCAACCCCCTATCTTTTTCACCTCTTGTCCCATACAAACTGAACGAACTATAACGCGCGCCACCGAACGAACCCCTACCTCTCTATTCCCTGTACGAGCTTTGAACGTAACCGGTCGTGCTTCATCCCCGATTATATTCTTTTTCCCACCCGTCGAATGTAACAAAAGGTTGCCGGGCGAGATCCGCGCCGCGACACGGCAAAACATCGGCGCAAGGGTATGAAACAGCATTGTGCGTCATCGGCGTACCCGGAAGAAAATTTATTAAGGAAGGAACTTTCGCAATCTTTCTTCTTCTTTCTCTTCTTCTTACTCGATTCCCCGATTATCGTGGAAGTTTGATTTTTTTTCTCTACCAAGAAATTTTTGACAAATGGCAGAGAAACGCCGGTTGAAAGCTTTATGAGCTTTTTTCGGTATTCCATTTAAACGTTTGCAGACAAAACAGCGCAATGATATTTTGTTCGTGTTGCTCAATTCGACGGGTGGGTTTTTGTATGGAAAAATATATATGTATATACATATGGAGATATTTCGTAATTTTTCTCGGTCGTACGATGAAAAGCGGTGGTTGGGTACACAAAACTATCCGAAGAAGCAAGGAAATGGAAATGGTGTGAGAAGAAGAAGCGGTGAACAGTCTATAAATAGCTTAATGCGAATGGAAGTTTCGAGCTTCCGCGTGGGACGATAAATAACATTAAATTACAATTAAAGCAACAAACCCGTAAGTCGGTTAGTTGCCGGAGCCCACCACCATCGCCGACGACTTTCCATTCCCCAGACGTGCTTTGTTCGAAAGTTTCGGTTCCTTCGGGTAAGCCGATTGCGAGTTGGCGCTCACGGTTTCTCCCTCTCATTCTCTTGGATATATATCGTACACAGTGTACACACCTGCTGCCTTAGGTTTTACTATCGGGGCGTTGGGAATTGGCGAGTCGCGGAATCGCCCCTAGAAACCTCTTGGCAGTGTAGATGCAGAAGAGTGGAATACGATTCTTTCCAAGCTGCTTGCGCAACTGCCGGTCGAATTGGATAAAAGTCAAGACTTTTATCGATAATCGATATTTATTCATGGTTTTTGAAGAAGTACCTCGGGATACCTTTAGGCGATGAAGAAGTCACATACCTACGCACGGACCGCGAGTTTTCGATGTAATAAAAAGTTAAAGGGTAACGAATCTATCGAAATTTCGAAAGCAATTTAGTTATTTCAATAAAGGCAAATACGCTTGGGGATTTAGAGTTTACCTCAATTTTCACTGTCTATTACAACGATAAACCGAGCAACGAATTTCGAATAGAAAAGCAAACAATGTCTATTAAGCCCTTCACTGACAATTATTCATAACATTTGATTGTTAATACCTTTTCGCCAATATCCATTCAACGTTCGTCATAATGTTGTGTTTATCACGATATCAATCCCAAAACCAAAAATCCATTGACCATAAGCTCCATTAATATTTCATCGATGAAAACAATTTCTCTTCCATATTGTTATTCCTATTATTATTATTTATGATTTTCAATGGGAGGGCAGCAAAAGCGATGGTTGGTTGCGGTAGAGTTGAGCTTTTGCGCGAAACAGCCACTACGGGAATATATATCCGTAGGAATAGCGGTGTGCCACGTAGCGTTGTCGGGGCAAAGTGCCTCGCAACCGATAAGTTTAATCCAGAAATAACGAGCCGTCGTAAGCCTCGACCCTTCCCGAGGATTTGCACTCCCCTGTACCCCCTCTATCCCGCCCGACCTTCCTTCGTGCGCCATCGTTCTCTCGTGTTTCCCGGCCCGAACAACAGCAGCTAAATCGACGTTACAGCCTCTCGTTTCAAAAGAATCCACCATCAATGCATCAATCCTCTAGCTGGCTGGTTGCGTTTTCTCGCTCGCCATTCATACACCTTTTTTTTTATATATTTATATTTTTTTCCCGTCATTTATGCGATAACTCTGTCGCTATGGCAACTCACCCGTTACCCCTTTTTTATGTCATAAAGGATTCAACGTTTCCCGCGGTAGATTTTACTGCTGTTACCTATATTATACTACATACATATAAACTGTACGCAACACATAATGTTCGTAGAGAGCATACACATGACCGTAAGCGATAATCACGCTTCTGAAGTGTTGAAACAAGTTTGAGAAAAAAAAAAAAAAAAAACCAACCATCGTACAGCGTGCGATAAAGTTTTCCATATCGCTGTTCCCATCTCTTCTTGTTCTCTTCAGCCTCATCCTTGTGCCGGTGTCATGAAATATTCGTGAAAAAGTTAAGTTGCTTGCGAAGTGAAGAGAGTATACTTCCGGGAATTCTTATATATGTTTTTTTTTCGTACAGCAACGCTGTATAACGACGGTTATATGCGGCAGTGGATAAATTGGTAATGCTTGGCACGCCTCGTGTTATTATAACGTGACGTGGAAAGTTTCCGGTTTAGCTTGGGGGGGGGGGGGGGGGGGGAGGAGGGGTGCGCACAGACACACAGTGACAACGAGGAGGTTGGATGACGTGGACGAATTCTCGTCGTATTATATATCCCCACCGGTCCTTATTTCCCAGTGACCAAACCCACACCGTAGTAAATGCACGCTTTCGCTAAGCAAACTCTCTCGTCCGGTGGATTTCGGTATATCGCACGCGCGAACAATTCTAACGAGAACGACGGGTGGTACGGCAAGGTGAAGAGAGTAGACAGCGGGACGAGAGAGAGCGGGGACATGGTTTGGTCTGTGTGTTGCTGTAGCATCATCGGGGTAACGACGTCGGAGGGTCCATCTACCAACTCCCTTGCGAGCTTGCGAACGACGACGTTGCGGTATTTACTGAGCGTCTCGTTTTCCCCTCAGGGATAGAGAGCTCGCCCTCGTTTCGACATCAGCAACGCAGCCGGAAGCACCAACATTCTCTAGTTTCGCAGCTTCTCCCGTTCACGTTTATACTAAACAGAAATATCTAGACAACGACACCAGACACAGTAGTTACTGGGTGAAGTACACTCGAGTCGAAACTTGGGCGGTCTCGATACCCGACGTTTACTTCGAAGATCATCGACGCGTCTGGAAATTTAACCCAAACGAAATGAAAGACATTTGAAGCTCATATTAGACTTTCCTTTTATTTTATTTGGTGGATTACATATTTTCTTCTTCTTTATCTTGTCGCATTTCGATCTAATTTTTTTGCAACACTTGATTTAATCATTAATTGCCGTTCTATCATACAGCATACTTCTGATCCTTTATTTGAGAATTGTATATTTCAAGCGGTCCAATAAAATTGTAATAAATTTGCATGATATGCCCCGAAGATTGATACACCCACATCTACCGTGTGCCGTCTTCTGGCATTCGTGTATGTGGTACACAGAAGATTGATATGAACAAATCCCCCCGACATTTCTCCCGGGATTTGCTCCTTCCGAGGTTTTGTCTTCGAATTCTTTTGCAACATTTCTGCAAATGTAACATGCGGTTTTTCACTTCGGACAGGTATTCTGTACCTGGAATATCATATCATATCACAATACAATTTCGTTTGACTTTTCAAATCTAAAACTGGATGCATAACAATGATGAAAATTTGAATTTATGCTTCTTTCTGTATAACAAATATATCCTATGATTCCTCTTGGAGCAATTTTTAAACATCGTTCCATGAAGCCTGTACCTCTTTGATATTCATGTATATGCACGGAGAGAAGAATCTGATAAACATTGTCATGTCGTGTGGATAAAAATGACTATAGTGTCTAATAACGCGGCGCTACAGCGCCACCTATGGCAAAAAGTGCGAAACTTATAACAATTTTTACCATAAGTTCCGACAAAAATTCCCGATAGTTGTAGTAAAAATTCTTATAAGTTCCGTACTTTCTGCCATAGGTGGCGCTGTAGCGCGACGTTACTAAACACTATAGTAATTTTTAACCAGACGACATATCAGATCCTTCTCTCCTTCTGCCAATGACTGTACGGTAGTCTGCTTGCCGCGGTAGCCAACTACTGCCCCACTTATGCGAATACACGAGAAAACAGGTGAGATGGGAACCGCGCACATATTTGCTACGAGCTTATCGCGATATTGGCACACAAACGGACAGACGGATAGCGCCCGGAGAGTTGTAGCGCATCCAGACCAGAAGCCCCTATGCAGTGAGAACCGAGAGATGGAATGACGTTGTAGGGACGCTAGGAAGATTGGATTTACAGTAGAATCTCTCAAAAGTACGCATCTCATCAAATTACACCGATGGAATCATTCCTACTTTAACGATTTACGAAAAATTGAAGTCGCTTCGATGTGACGGTAAATTTACTTTGAAACATGGAACGAACATGCAGATTGGCATTTTGTGGATCAGCTGCGATAACGCGAGTTGTATTCGTACGTCAAACTTATAGCCGTATCTACTGTACCGCGTTCCGAAGCCGCCTGATGCGTCAGGTACTGTTGCACGATCTACAAGGAGTGTGTGCTTCTGTTGCTGGGTGTCTATCGGTCCTGTTGCTGATACGCGAGAGACGATCGCGTCACGGCCGTTTACTCTGACGCGGGTAATCTCGGTGTGCTCGTGGAGCTCGATTTCGTAGTCTCTACGTAGTTCGCTTGGATGTCAAAGGAAAATCGATCGGTTGTAGAACCAATGTAGGTAGTGGGTATGGAAACACAGTTGGTGTCCAACGAGACAGTCAGGTATTTCCCTCCCATTCTATCGACATATATCGAAGCATTCTCGTCCCCCCTTCCACATCTAGGGTTCGATAAATTGAGAATTGATTGAATTCAATGAAATTCATGAAGCATCGCACCAAATTTAATAGATTATTGACGCCTCGTTATGCAGTGACAAACGATTCTATGCCGATTTCTGTCGTCGATCGATGGCCTTCCACTATTACTTCGTTCAGGCAGACTGTACAATTATATTTGCGGTATCTGAATCTGCTATAAGAATAAAATTGAACATACGATGATCGAATATTTATTGAATAGAAAATGAATTGCCTTCGGTTCGATATGCCAAAAATTATTAGATTTTTCGAGAATTCATAAGAAGACAGCACATAAAATATTCAGATGACTAATTGAGTATTAGTTCAGACATTTTAGTTTTTGACAGACTCGACTTTGATTCGATTATACGTGAATTAAAAAAAAAAACGAACATTCTTCTGGGGTCTATGATTCGAATGATGGTCGATATTTATTGATGACACTTGAATACCCAACAACAAGTCCATTTAGTCTATTACTTTTCGGTTGAAATAGTACGTGATTGATTCTTTATGTGCCCGTCGTCGACTATTTGCGTATTTGGATTTACAGACATAGACAGTCGGCGAGGCTGAGGGCGGCATTGCTGGAAATTCATGGATAGCAATGCACCGAAGCGAGTGACTGATTAATCAGGCGCACACAGTATTCCAGAGTGCTGTATCCAACTGTAGCGCATAGTATAGTATATATACATGTATCTCATATGTAGGACGAGAGTATAGAGTATCGAGGAGACTGCATACATAACATATAGAAGTCTGGAGAACGTTCGTTACGGACCACAGCAAGAGCAACCATGTGGCGGGGACTGTGTTCCCTCGTCTGATTACGGAGTCTCTGAAACGCTTGCTATATACCTTTCGCCCCAACTCTCGGCACATATCCGCATAATAACGAACGGCCTTCCTCCTCCTCATCGTCGTCGTTGTCGTCGTTGAAATCAACTGTCCTCGTGTGCGAGAAATTTACTGTGTCCAACAGATAGACTACCGGAAATTCTACCACCATTTCATTTGTCAGTCTACCGTGTCCTCTTGTAAAGTTCGATGGAGATGAAATGGTGTTTCGATGGCGAAGAGACAGGACGCCGCAACGGACTACTGGTCGTTGGAGAGCCCATCCGAAATCCCACAATCGACTTATCGATAGCTGTGTGTAATCCACAAATGGACTCTGATCTCGATGGACTCCACGCTTCTGGCGCCACAATAGTATTCGGCCTCTCATTCCCTCTCGCACACTCCTTGTAGAAACGCCAACGAGTAATCTACAGTAGATATTAGTCGGTCCATCATCGAGTCAATATTGACAGCGGCATGATGAAGCGAAGAGAAATCGGTTGAAAGGACATGTCGGGGAGAGACCGAAGAGACACCATGTTCTTGGACAATTTTGGTATTCAGTCCAATATGTAGGTACAGCGAAGTTACGGTTACATTTTCTGGCTCTCGAACTATTTGTTAACTGGAGCTGTATTGACTCCGTCATCACGAACTCGTCTCTCTTTGATTGAGGCTTGATGCACTGGTTTTGTAACTGCTGCATTAAGCGAGGATTGCACATCGCGTAATTCCAGCCTTTGGGTGATCTGATGGGATTCGATGAGCTGCAAAGAGAAACCGCGCAGTTGGTTACTGTACATATTGGCGGACGGTGGCTATAGCTACGGAAGTAATGTAATTGCAATGTGAATGTAATTACATTTTTTAATTTTCAGTCAGTCAGTCAGCAGTAAACTGAGTGACAAATACGTAATTCATTAAAAAAAAAATTGGATGTTTGTTTGTGCTGCAAAAACAGAAAAAAAGTACAATTGAAGATCTTCTCATGAAACTTTGTCGGAATTTTTCCACTTTCGCATTACGCTTCGCGTAAAACGACACGTTTAGGAAGAGGAAAATAGTAGAGAATCAGCGGTGCGGTAAACATTGGCTATGTATACCAAAACACCCGGAACAATAAAGTGGCGAAAGACACATAGGCCACTGAAAGGTTGAAGTAGAAGTAGTGAAACTAGTAGTAGAGGTATTGCTAAATCAGCCAGTGCAATCGACGACACGAATGTGAGATCGTTTCGGGGATAAGCGGGCTGGTGCACGGGGGAGGATGAGGGCGAGGACGAGGACGACGAGAAGCGCCCTGGCGAACAAGCGGTTGTCTCGTGACTTTATCGTCGCGGGAATTGCCGGCTGCCGCGATTACACGTAATACAACGGTTTGTGGAACGATGCTTTCGCCGAGGGGATCCTGGTGTTGGTCGGTCGTCCTCGTCGTACGAGACTCGTTCGTCGTTCCCCAAGAGTAGTAGTAGTAGTTCTACCAACGGTAGAATGGGAAAAGTGTAGCTGGTTCGCTGTTACGGCAATAGTGATCAGAACTGGCAGCGTTGAAGATAAGTCCGCGAGCGTGCGCTGAGACAGCAATAATAGCACACAGAGTAGTATTGTTCCAGAACCGTAGGAAAAAAAAAAGAAGTAGCAACATTAAAATATAAATTTCGTAATGAAAGCGACGCGGCAAGGCAGAAGCTGAAATATTGTAAAGCGTAAAAAATCGCTCGTTTTTCCTGTAGTGCGTTCCATTTTTTTTTATCTGCGGTACGAACAGAAACAGCAGCAGTTACTAGTTGCTGCAACTGTGACGCCTAGCTGTCGATGCAGAAGGTGTGCTAAACGAGAAGTAGGGAAAAGAGGCAGAAATGGTTAAAAAAGAGAATTAAAGAAAAAAAAAGAGAGATGAGAGCCCGGTGAACGGCGTGAACGTCGAAAGTGTTTCGCAGTAGTGAAAACCGTTTCAGACCGACTGGGACGAGAGTCGGCAACGCCACCGGTAGTCAATGACAGGAAGAGCGAGTCGCAGTGAAGAGGATGGAGTTGGACGAGGAGAAGAATATAGAGGGAAAGCTCGCAGACCTTTCTATCTTTTTGGTTAGGTATACACCCGTTACTTTATCGAGTAGGAGTGGCAAGGGGGGAGCCGGGGCTCGCTCTTCTCCGGCTTTTAAATTCGAATTAGCCACCGTCGACGATGCTCGCCGAACAAAGCTCGCCGTGGTATTAAGCAATTACCGCGGAACGAGGGTTGATTAAAAGCCGACTCTGACGCTGTAGAAGAGCTCGCGCTGCCGCTAGGTAAGCAAAAGAGAGCTGATTCGGCGTGCACCCACGGCTCGGATGGAGGACGACGAGCCGAGCACGAGTCGAATGAGTGAAACGTTCGCGCAAGAATAAAATAGTGAGTCGAGAAAAACGAGAGATAACTGAACATTTTTCGAGGTATAACATACCGTTCTTGTGAAATATTGATGTGGCCTTCCAAAAACAGTATCTGTATGAAGATTTACATATAAAAAAGCTTTGTTTTTTTTTTATTCGCTCCAATGTAGTTGTTTTTCAAAATATTTAATTTTTTAAAATCATATTTCAATACCGTTCACATTCTTTAATAAATATTTACACCACTGTTTTACATCGAAAAATGCAGTTGTACGATCCGGCGATAAATATCAGGAAACCGCGAGATACATTTTTAGCAAAAAAATATAATACCAATTTTTTAAACTTCGATGAAAATGTATGATTGTCGTGTCATTATGAAATAAAGTGAAATTTGACAGTAAAAAAAAATGACCATTAGCCAATGGACACAGCCTGTGAAGTAGGAAAAATGAGTAGAGTAGAGCTTGAAGTCTCGCTGAACTGGAAAGTCAAGTGGGGGCGAGGGTTGGATGAAAAAAATGGGTAGCGCGTTATCACGCCTCTCGGAGTTCTTTTTTTCCCCGCGAATCCCAAACGCGATTCTGCGCGTGTGTATATACCAGGTTGTGCTCCGGAAAAGCAGCAGATGAAAATTTATGGGTGTTCGATCAAGCGCCCCGGCGTAGAGAGCTGCATGTGTGGATAGAGCTCCTAGCGCTCGCATCGCTCTTTCTCGTTCTAGCGCTGATGCCCACCCGTCAAACCTCCCTACAGTTTTGTTTTTTTTTTCGTTCTCTCGCTCGTCTCTCTTTACTCTCACGCTGGCTGTACACGCCTCCGACTTCCTGTCGAATTTCCAACAGGACTCGACGATCGAGTGTGGAGAGAACGAACGTTCGGATACGCCCCGGTGCGGATAGGTGCGTAATTTATTTACGATGCAAAAAACGAATGTTTCCGGATCACAGGGGTTCGATCTGACGCGAAAAATCTCACCACGCGTTAACACAGACACATTGGTTGAATATATATGAGAATGTTGTTTCTCGAGCGAACGATTTCTCCAAATCTCGCGCGCCAGAGAAAGCGGTCTACCAAATTTTTCTTTCGCGTTTCGTTGGTCGACAATAATAGGATATATATATTTCTATACTTGGTAACCAAATGTGATTACCTTGGATTTCTTGTTCTCAAATATTCCATTATTCGACTGAGCTATTGCGACCGGTGCGAACGAAAAAAAAATTCATATATGGCCCCTTTTCCGACTAAGGTTTTCGTCATATTTATCACCGACTACACATGTACGTACGGAGAGCCTCCCTCTGTCAAAACCAATTTGTCGACGTTGAATTTTTCCGATTGCGCTATCGAGATATCGATATCCGAGGGGAAGAAAGGAAAAAAAAAACCTCGCGAGAATGGCTCTTGTAGTGTAGACGCAAATGATTCAAAATATTTCATCGAGAACCCTCAAGCGTTACGAGCGAGGAAAATCCGCGTCGACGTATAGAGAGATCCCAGGCTGTGGAGCAGCTCAACGCTGGGAAGAGGGGGTGTTTCCATCCGAGTTTCTGGCAATCGTCGAAAATAGAGGATAGGAACCAGGAACTAGAGAGAGGCTGTGTGTGCTCTCGCCTCTACAGTGTTTCCTCAAAATCGGATTACGCCGAATAGCCTGCGCCGGCGACGACACGCCAAATCGATCAGAGTCCAAATTGCGCACTCTCTACCTCATCCCACCTTTCTATGTCTCCGCAATGAGTATTTCTCTATGACATACACACACACGCCGGCATCGCGTTAACTCCTACAGATAAATATAGCCAAAACTCATAACCAAAATTATTTTGTCACAGTCGCATGACGTTGGTACCATGACCAGGACACCAACATTCCACCACAACATGAGGCAGACTCATATACAACGAAGTCCGTACCAAATTTAGACTTTAATTTGCAACAGAATGCGAGCGCGATATACACGCACGCTTCAAAGGGATGCCGCGGTCCCTCTATTGCATCCCCACCATTTCTTCCCTTCCGCCGTTCTGTGCGATTTAATTAGTTCACTCCTGTTATCCGGTTGCCGTGCGACTCGCTTTCCACCGGTGAATCCTTCACCGTAAACACGTCCAACAAGAACTTTATTGGCTGGTGTCGCGAATAAAAATGTCGAATTTTAACGAAACCGTAAATATTTTGCATTTTTATAACTCTCCCCCATTATTTCGCCCGCTTTGTCATTGGTTCGAAAAACGGGAACGTAACAATGACCCACTTTTTTTTTTCATCCTTTCTACAGAACATTCGAGTTTGGATAGAGTCGATTTTAGGACTTTTCGACGGGACTTTCATTCCGAATAATCTTTCTCCCTTCTCGGAGAGTTCTCTCGATCGTAGTGCAAACTGCCGATGGATTCTCATCCTTCTCCATTACGATCTATTCGGTCCTCGTTCTCGTTCATCCCCAAAGCCCTCATGACTATTATCCGAGGGGTTTCCTCCGTCTTTCCATCTCGCTTCATTCTTCCCAACCTCTTTCTCACACGAGTTAGCTTTTCCATTCGTTGAAAGGAACGGATCCCGAAACGTCGGGGATTCAAATATTCTCGAATATCGCTTTTACTCTATATACACACACGCAGACACGCACACATTTTCGTCTCGTTTTCTCTTCTTCGTCTCCAATTCGATCGGTTAGTCGGTAGCACCCTCTTCTACAGGGTGTTCCCGAGGGGGGTTGTGTGGATTCTCGTTCTCCCGATGCTATACCCTTTTATCCGTTCTATCGTTAAACGACCAAACGTTTATGACGTTCCCGTTCGCTCATCGCTTTGGCATGCATGCGGTCATTTCTAAGCATCACGGACTTCATCTCCAACGTTACTGGCAGTGGCATAACGCTCTCGTGTTCTTAACCTGATGGCTTTCGATGGCCATCCAAGCCCTGCCACATGACTCGACGTTCTCATCTGGAAATTCGTAGTGGACTGGGCCATATAAATATGTAGATGCAACATCACCGCGTGTACTGTAGCGGCGTTGCTTCTAAAACGCTGTAAAGTTAGCCGTAAAAGTGGAAAAACCCCGCCACGAAACGTTGACGATACAGGCAATGAAACAGAACTAGCTATTACGTTCCCATTAGATTAGTTTGCACATCACAAAACTCTCCATTCGTTTCGCTCTCCCAATTCAATTGATGATTTGTTTCCCCCACAAAGGCAACGACAACTAAATTTGCTTTCTACCAATTGCCACAAGTTCAACAACCATGCCCTTCGTTTCCTGATCGTCACTGAGTGACCAGACCCCCGAAGCGCTTTACGCCGATCTGCATTTCCAACCTCGTTTCCATTCGTCCGTTGAACCCTCAACCGGCGAACAACCGGCCACTCCAGCTTCTCATTGCTTCATTGTACAGAGTTTACCTGGCTATAGGGATGGTTTCAGGGATCCCTGGCTATAGGGATGCGTGTGTTCAGTTGAATGTTTCTCTCGGTCGTTCGTTCGTTCACGCAAGCGTTTGCTCCTTCATGGTCCGTGGACACACACCGATTGACCGGTAGCTGATTTTCTCCGCTCATTGATTCGGCGATGACGATAGAATACGGACAGTGAAAGGAATGCACGCTTCGTAACGCACTGCCGTTTGTGCTTCTGCCTCTACGATAAACAGTGCAGGGGTTCATCATCCAGGACGAAATTTTCGCTGGTCTCATTATACAGTTGATATGTATATATCTGTGAAACACGGTTCACTCTTTGCTGGGTACAACCCAAGCATCTCTCTGTGCAACGCTGTGCACAATTGGATCTCTGCCGGTGGTTTTCGTATCGTAGTGGTCGTGAGGTACTATATTCAAGCCAGCAGGTGTACTCTATAGAGTCGAGTGGGTATAGAATGGGAGGGGGGAGGGGGGCTTATATATACTTGGCAATATAGTCTGAGTATAAACGCAGCAACCCACTCATCTCACAGAGGGTCCGTTGCCTCGCCTCTTCTTCCTCTATATCTCCTACCGTTCTCTCAACGCCCGCGTACCCGCGTCTCTCCTAATTGGCCTCCGCTAGCAGCAGGTCAGCATATAGACCTCATAAAACCTTTTAACGTTGAAGCGAAGTATGCTTCAGTGAAGAGCCTGTACTCTCGTTCCTTCCACCGAGCGCACGCAGAAACGGGATCTAAACAGATTATATGGAATACACGGAACAACCCCACCCACCCTAACCGACTGAGGCTTCCTACTGCTTGGCACAATTTTGTCTGCGGTGTTTGCGCTTGCGGTAAGTTTGGGAAACATCGCCCGTTGCTTTTATGGAAAATTGCACGGAGTCCTAGTAGATCTTTTGCGGTTGCGATATAAACGAAGAATAAACTACTTCATGCATATCACCGTGCTTCTCCAGAGTTAATAGCCAGCAATTCATGGAAGGTAGGGTGACAACACTGACGCATTTCCGGCTTAGTTATTCGTCTGGCTCGCGAAAAAAATAAAGGAAACTAAATGCCTATGAGCTCAACGGATCGCTAAGGAGACAACGGAAAACAGAGGTCGTAGGCTACCGGTACAACAACTAGATACTTCGAGGTATAAGTTTCCGAGATGTAACTACGAGAACGTTCGCGGAAAGTCTAGATAAAGACGAGACGGTGGCTTGCATAGTCGGAAGCAGATGGAAAAGCAGAAGTGGCGTCCAGGCTTATGCTTACACAGGAGCGCGTTCACTAACTAGTCGTCGTCGTTGTTCGGGTGGGGTGAGAGCAGAGCAGGATGAGGTCGGACTCGTAATGCGACACTTGTGCTCTACGGCTTAAGTTTCATAATACCACTCGGAGCAAACTGCGATACGGGAAGACACGAGGATGAGACGCTGCGGCCTGCTCGACTAGCCAGGGCGACGCAAGCCACAAGCCTTATTCTACACTCTCCTCGCTTCTCTCACTCCGCGCATAATTTGCATATCGTCAGCTCGCTTCTACATACCCTCTCTCATTTTCCACGCTCGTCCTCGTGCGCGGGCTCTCTTCTCGTGGTTCGTGAATGGACGCTCTCTACGTTCGTCCCGGGAAATTTCTAACCGTGCAAGAGCAATGTTCAAATATAAACGCGAGGGGCCTAAACGTCCCCTAAAATGCAGATGCCACTGGCTGTGTGTGCAACAGGAGGGCGCTACTAGGAATATATTCAGACCAACGAAATGAAAAACGGAGTATGTGGAGAGGAGTAATGATACCACCTTGTGTCGTTTGAGTTTTCCCGGAAGGACGGCAATTTTGTTGAAGTCAGAACCACCGTGGAAGTTAACGAATGCAAGTGTCTACCGTCACGAAAAGTCTGTAACAGCTTTGTTCAGCGAGGCGAGCCAAAAATATAGAAACTTTTATACGAATTCCTAATTTTTGACGTAACAAAGAAAGAACGTTCGAAATTTCCTCATTTGTTATTCGATCGAACATACAAAATGGAAAACGAGTACATGCGAGAGTCTAGTTCCTGCGTTGGTGGAATAAGCTATCACTTTAGCGGAATCCGGTAGGATGCAAAAAAAGCAACTTGTTCTATAGCTATAGCGGGGTGGCGCCGATGGAGAGCCTTCAACGCTCGCTTCGCCACTCCCCCATGCCCACAAAGTCGGCGAACACGACTCCTGGTTGCCATAGGACAACGCAGCCTAGTCAAGACTCATCCATATACATCGGGAAAATTAATATAACGGGCACCGTCGGGTTCGTTCGCAAAGGGGGCTGAATAAACTTCGATGATATATAGAAGACTGGGGTGAGACAGCGGAACCAATGACGTACCTTGTTCCTTCGCCCAGCTATCAAAGACCATTGTTGTAAGCGTACGGTAACTGCATCCGTCGAGTTCCTATTGACTTTCTTGCGCACCCTCGGGTGTTCCTAATTCACGTATTTGTTTTTCTCATTCTCCCTGCCGACCTTCGTGTCTTCTAACCTTTTCTGACAACAATTGCGTACGAATAAGTGTTTGTCGAAAAATGTATTTGTAAAATCAAACATAATTTCGGTAGGGAGAAAATACGATGATGTATCGTACTAGTGTGATATTAGCGATCCAGAATCGCAACATGTTAATTCCTTCGAGGATCGAGGTCGAACACCCTTATCAACGAGCAGACGAGAAATCGCCGGTGTCGGCGAGCACGCACGCACGATCCCACTATGGCTAGTCCGACAAGCTCAGATTGCTAGTAGAACGTGACGGTCTCGGGCAGACACGATTTCCATTGAAATCCACTAACGAGGGTCGGACGCGTTTCAACGACGACAACGACGATATAATAATATAATGCAGGGTCGACGAACGTATTCGAGACAGCTTCGACCCCTCGACATCTATATCTGTATAACAGATTTTCGGCACACGACAGAAAGCGTCGCTTCGTCAGAAACGAACTTTGTATTCGCGACAATAAACAATTGCTTGACTGGTTGATTGACAGCGGGAAATATCGAACGCTTCTTATCTACTTTCTTTTTGCGTGTTCCAGGAAACAGCAATTTGGAGCTTTTCGATAGCGAGAGTGGGCCGGACCTCACGCTATCGCCTCAGACCTTCACGTCCACGGCGGAGGCCTTTATCAACGACAATAGCGACAGCCTGGGAGTTCCCGGTGACAATGACACGGGTGAGTTTTCGCTTTCATTTCATACTCTAACCAATCAACGGGCAAAGATTATACAACAAAATGTATTTTTTTAAAATACCTCTGGATTTGGTGGATAAATATTGTTTCGATATAACACGTAATATTCTCTTGATGGAACTATTTGACACGTCGCGTTTAACGGCTTTGGATTAATCGAGATGCCCGAAATAGATGCCAGACTCTCAGACAAACATTCCTTGTCGAATTCGCGACGAAACGATTTCCAAGCCAAGCTTTCTCGCGGATATTGACCAACGCTATACAAAGTCGCGCCAACTTCTCGTGGCCAAGCTTCATCAAATTGTTCGTCGATTCTCGATATCCTCTTCCTCTGTCGGGTTTCTATACCGTTCGCTTCCGGTATCCGTGGGGCTCGATCCAATCTATTGAAGACTCCGCGCTGCGGTGAATCGGCGCGGCACGCCAACCAGCCAAACTCTTGCACCGGCACGGTTCCCTGGCTGTCCAGACGAGACAAGCGCCAGCCGGCCCCACCAAAGCCAGAAACTTTGTCTCAATATACTCCGCTGGACGATATACCGAAACTACACACTAACCCTAACGTTGCCCCCTAAGTTCGTTATAATTCCATGGAGGAACAAGTTCGCCTTCTCCTGCTGGTGGAGCTCTGGAGATATATATACACGAGATAGCGAGAGTTCAGAAGTATAGACTACTTGCTACTACTACTGCAATGAACATCTCGCGGGATTCCTAGAAACCTGGTTAACCCAGGTGAATACACCGACTTCTATCTACTACTCTAAGAAACATACCAATACTTCAATGACATTATAAACACCGAACATAAACTAAAATTAGCTCCGTCAAAGTTAACGCTTTCGAGGAAACAGGACTTGTTGCTGTGGTCTACATCTACGAGGTTTTACTTGAAACTTGTTAAACCGTCCATCTCAATGTAGCATGATATAACTTTAATCATATTTATAATTACTCGCGCCAGAGCCTCAATTGGAGAAGTTGCGCGTGCATGTGCCGATCTGCCTTGAATTTTCATTTTCCATCAACGCAGCTAAACAATTTTTGTTGTACCATAGAATCTTATCAAGCGTCAATATAGACATGAAAAGCGATCAAACGATACTTTATTGTCATTACAACTTTATTAGTTCGAGGGATCTTCAGCTTTCTAGAGAATCCAATAAATCCATAGCTTCCACGCTTTATTACGAAGTTCATTCCACAGCGCATTAATACTCTCGTCGGATCGAATGATACAAAAGCGGTGAAAGAAGTTTTGTGACGATACAATCATTTCATGAGATGTATCCGCAGTCAGGAGTAAATATGACAAAAATAGAATCGCCAGAAACAGTTTAAAGATCAATTGACATCAAAAACCTATTCTTCCTGCATTGTTCTTGTAGCATTGACAAATCGGCGTTTATTATAACGTTCTCGTACAATTGACAAATGAAATACATAGGTGTAGATTTACCCGGGGAATGAAAAAAATGAAAGAGATAATAGTTTGGGCGCAACCCGTAGCCGGTGTAGCGAGATTTGTACTTGATGAACAAACGGTTGAAAGGAGTTCTCGCGACCCAACCATGGTTCACTCACTCGTCGCCCAACTAGACGACGTGGATTGTTAGTTTCAGTGATGTGAGAAAACATTCAGCTGCACTGTACTCGCGAGAGTTTCCCTCGTTGCTGCACAGTATACACACGCTGATGCCAGAGCTTCCCAGCGTAGCTGTGAGTATACACGCGTAGTATCTTTTTAGTTCTACACGAAGTGACCCACCCACCTCTGAAGCGGGAAGCTCGTCGATAGCGTCGAGAGAGCTTTGACGTTCAGTTATTCGCTGAAAGAATCCTTGCCCGTGAGCTCAACAAAGCTCACTCGCAGAGTTCTAAAAGAGATCTGGTACCAAAGCACTCTCAATCACTGACGAAGCCCTCAAGGCTCTGACCGCTAGATATTGGTAGGATTTCGGCGACATTGGCGAACTCCAACCATACGAGCTTTTGAGCTCTAAACCATTGGACAGAAGAAGAGGCAATATAAATTGAGGTTCTTTGAAGCGCCTATTACAACAAAAAAATGTTGAAGACTATTGAGAAATGAGACAAAAAAGCTCGGCTAGGTATGCCGAGGCTGTGAAGAATCCGAATTCATGCTTTCAGCATTGTTTCTACCCTTGTGCCTGTAGAATGTCGTGTACTGTGCACTGGGTATAAAAATAATGTTGGCAGAGCCTCGAGCGTTATTTCGTTATGAGGAAAAGCAACAACAACAACGGTATAGCACTCTCATGATCCGGGACTGTAGTACCGGGAGCGCCAGGTACAACACAGGGGGCGTATGCGGTTTAATTTCTGGAACAATTCCTCCCGCTGTTGTTGGCGCATAGCGGCACCGCATACCTAGCGACGACGAAGGTGCTGGAGCTGGTGCTCGCTCCACGCGTTCCATCCTTTATCTCCGTGCGAGGTTTCCAGCCTTTATACTCCGGTACACCAGCGTCATTTTTTTTTATATCCTCACTGTACCAACGTCGAGGCGTCGAACGCCCCGACACCCTCGACGGCTTTAACCTTTTTACGAGAATATCTCGGGGTAGTCGTGCGCTGAATACTGAGACATGCGTGGATATAGTGAGAGAGCGGGATTGACGACAACTTTTTTTTTTTCAAGATGCATCTAAAGTCTGCTTTGTTTCTTGTTCTCTTGTATCACTCTGTTGACCAAACATTGTCACATCGATCTGAATAGGTTAATAGGCTTGACGACTCAGATTAACATATAGAAGAAGCAATCGAAAGCCAAGAAGAAGAAGAAGAAGCATATGATTTGATCGGATTTTTTTTTGTAAGTCAGAAGAATTTAATATGTACGGCGCATGCACTCCCATGTCAGTACCCCCCTTTCTAACGTTTAACAGTGGATATCAGTTTTAATGATTAACTTGTTCGCTGAAAAGTCTTTGACAACCCGTAATACGTTAATCGTGGTGCTTGTAACTGCTGGTCGAGTCTACGAGATTTTTATAATCTCTAATTATTCTTTTCAGTTAGATTCAGAATAGGTACGTATATTGTACAGTGCGCTAAATCATAATGCATTTTTAAATGTATAAAGACCCTATATAAAGTCCCGACAAAAGTACATCGCTGCTGTTGTGTATGAGTGTTGCGCAAGAGTACGATGTTAAAACAAAAGAGAATAAGCCGAAGAATCGAGCGGACGACGGAGATAGAAACAACTAGGATGAGTTGGGATGGTAGGGAAGAGAAGAGTAGTACGGCGCACCTCGTCGAGGGATGAAGGCAACGCGCAGGGAGGAATAGAACGATGGTACAACCTCGTTGCCTCTAATGCCGGCTATTCAGCTTCCACAATGCACTAGTAATACGATTTCACCGTGGCAGACCTTCTCCCTACCGATCACGTCCACGTACGCAAACGCATTTGTGTGCCACATCTCCATATAGATGTGCAGAACACAGGGTCGCTAGGATTGTATACGCAGGTACAAGTGTCTGGTACATCGACTACCACAGTGTTGACCATCTAGCCAGACAGCTCGACATTCGAAAGCTTCAGAGTCGCGTGGATATGCGGACGTTCCCCCTGCTACAGAACTGACGGAATCCCGACCTCCCACATATCCGCCTGAGGGCTTTTTCTGTTTCTTTCGAATATTTTCCTGGCTTCGCTGTTTTTCTGTAGACGATTTAGCTATCTAGGGTTTTTTTTTATGATTAAATGCCAAAACAGAATGTTCTGAATTGACGCTTACCCGCTTGAAGGATCATCCAATGGATGACGAACTGCTTGGTATCCCGCTTGCTCCCTTATGGATCTCGAGAGATTTACCGTTGTCGACAGATTTCCTCGGTATATCCATGTTTTCTTGCGACGTTTTACTGACGGATTCCGATAAATATGTTCGTGTCCACTGCAGTGGAATAAAGTACATAAACGGATGAATGGAAAGGAATTATAAAGTCAGAGGTTGACGAGAGTACAATGAGAAAAGGGGTCTTACCTATATATCACCCCGGGATACGTACACAAAAGTCTGTTTATTTTCCTGTATGACTTCTGAAAGTCTGTATAGAGCTGATCCCTGATTGAACGTGATTGTGCGTAGGCATGGTGACTTCCATCAACGCCTTTCCCTCTGGCAAAGGATCGTTCTCTCCTTTGATCGGATCTTGATGCCTGAGAAAAGGTCGCTGAAGGGTTAAAGGTGGCGCCAGATACAACGGGGGCGGGCGGTTCTCAAAGTTAAATTGAAAGTGTCCTTCACAATGTACGAGCCACTCCAGGTTAGCCGCTTGTAGCTTATAGGGATACCTATACATGTTGGCGGGCCCGAGATGCTGCGAAGGGTAAATAGCTAAAGGAATCGGCTAGCGGGAAAAAGCAAGCCAGTCTGAAGAAAAGAAGAGGGTGAAAGCTTGGTGGAACGTTGTGAGTGTAGGTGGTAAAGGACAAAAAGAGAAAAATTGAGGGCTGAAGAGAAAAGGTGAGCATTTTAATAATCGTAGCTAAAGTGGGGTCACAGATGCTGGGCTCGAGAGGATATGTCAAGATAATGAGAGAATTGCCACTACATCTCTTCCGCTACGTGAACAGTCTCTATCGAAATTAAGTGCAGCCTGCGCATACGTAGCTACCTGTATGCTCGATGCATTCGCGGATGATGTTTCAAGCTAACAGTGCGAAGAGGTGTTCATCCGTGCATAAATTCTTCTTGCTTGCCGGATCTCCTCTGTCGAGCGGGAAACAACATCGACGTCGCGCGATGCGCACCAGCCTGTCTGACTAGCAACGACTGCAACCACTGGCGCACACCGGTGCCTCCAACGTGACGCGCCACGCGTACGTTTCGAATGTTTCCCAGCATTGAATACTGACAAGAGATCTTCTCGTCACGTTCGATTACCTCTCAAGTATGATAAGTTCAAAGCGATTGTTGCTGAACAAAGTTAATTGATGTACGGTTCTTATAATGATTAACATTTTTCCGCGGCAATGAATGGTTCGTTTTCATATTAGTGCGATGATATGTCGAGTTTCACGAGCGATATTCTGAACATTTGTTGAATAACAATGCCGTTAATACCAGCATGTCAAAGTTATGTGCTGCGGGTATGAAGTTATACTCCGGCATTGCATTACAAGTATTTGTATATTTTGCGAAGCTCGATGATCTGCTTTTCTAATTTATTTGCTATTATATTGAGTTTGAGGAGCGCTATTCACGGTATTAGATAACAAAGTATGCCACTAATGAATTGGATCGGTATACGGTGTATTAACTCTAGTATTCTCGATATAATAGTAGGTATTGTGTAGAACAACAATAGAGCTCTCGCGGAACGCAACCGCGAGCTCGGTACGACCGGAATCTCGGATGTATAAATACAAGGCGTATAATAGAGGTATTCGATGTTGTCAGAGATTTTTCCGTCGGGCAATTATGACAGGAACCTCAATCAACGTTAATCCTTCGGGCGTTATAATACCCGGTCACGGTAGAAAGGATGCGCGCAATAGTCCGCGTATCCTTTCGTTTACAACGGTCGACCGGAGAGCTCGTAAAAGCAGGGAATCCCCCCAGACCTTCCCCGGTCGTGCAACTGATGCCACGAACGTTGCTATCCAGCCAACTATACGCGTAACTCAACGTCATACGTTGTGATTAGGTGTCGGAGGTTGTCGAGATTTAGTGGCAGTCATTATACTGTCCCGTGATTTAATGGCGGGGGAGTAGTAAAAGCCGGAAAGTGTCACCTGGTGCTGTATGAGTACACAAGGGGACGAGAAACAGGTAGACAGGAATGAGTACGATTCAGGTAGGAACATTGGCAGGACAACGAACTGCACGAGGACACATGGGACTGCGGCTTAACTCTATTGCGTATGCCAAGTAACGATTCATAATTGTTTAATTTTCAATCCTTACTCTCTGGACTATACGATCCTATTCGGCAGATGACCCACTGGTCAGCTCCGCGAGATTAACCACACGGTTTCTATAGTCCGCGATAAGGGGACGTGATAGGGGTATAACTTTTTAGATGCAAGACGCATTCATTTTTCGGATTGTTCCGTTTTTGCATACATTTTCGGATTTTCGATAAAACTTGTTGTTGGGAAAGTTTGAATTTGTTTGTTGTACCGAAAAAAAAGGCATTATCATGACAATATTTGGCTCCTAGTCATGCCTTAAAGAGTCAATAACTGCATGTATATACTTGATTGAACAGCTTTGAGAGTCGTTCTCGTTGTTTCGAATTAAAGCCGTATGTATAGAGATGTGCTGTAGAGCGGTTATAGCGTTTCATCGGGGTGTAGGTCTCGTGGCACGCGTCCACGGTTCCCAATAGACGAGTCAACAGGCTGGTGCAAATCTCATGAACCTCCTACACATGCCAATGCTTCATCGTCGAACGACAGGGTTCACGTAAATGTTTGGCCGCCCGGGAAGCAGCGGGAGGCATCTGTGTGAGTGAAAACGGTTTGTTGTTGGGAGTTTGTGCGGAAAAGCGTGAAAGCTCCCTTATGAACGTTGGGCATTCTGAATATACACCGGATCTCGTACTATCGTAGTTTGGTGCGACGTGAAAATCGATCGACGTTGTTCGTCGTTACGACAAAGTGCATCGATTGTAATAAGAGTACCAAAGGAAATCAAGCTGATAACTCGATACCGTCGGCACGGTGTAGCGAGATAAATGTCAATACGTAAGAGCGAGTCAGAGGGTTTTTGCAACATTTTACGCGATGTGATCGATAACTCCCATTCAGTATCGCCTTCATATCTCTACTCGAATTCGCGCGTCTATATATATGTATCACAGATCGTATATTTACTGTATCTACAAAGAACCATCGTTGCCATTCACTTTCGTTTAGCCAAAAAACAAAACAATATTTATCAATAGCTAACACACTTTTATTGCAAAACAATATTTGTTAGCTGCCGACAAATTGTTTTCTCGGTTTCAAGTTTTTTTTTTATGGCAATCGTTATTAGGTTACCAATTATTGATGCAAACTAGTATCCGATGTGGAACGGAATAGGTACAAAAAAAAACCGGAGGATAAAGAAAGGATTAAAAAATTGAGAGTCGTCTAGAGTTTCGAACAAAAGAAAATAATAAATAAAAACACAAACGAATCAATACGCCGCATGAACGGGTGTGTGTTGATTGTGATTCCAAATAAAACCTCTGACGAGCATTCGAATTCGAGTAAATGAATAGCGCTCTCCTCGAATACTACTGCAAACCGACGAAGAAAAATATTAATCCGTTTTTCGTTTCACTACGTTTTTTTGTATTGTTTTATCAACGTATAAAATGGGGATGGAACAAAAAAGAAAAGCAAACAAAAAATCGTGGATACGTTTCGACTAATTGGTGTATCGTTTCTCTGTGTGTGTGTATAGCAGTGATAAAAAAAAGTCTTCACGCATCGGGGAAGATTAATATCCCGAAAGAAAAAAACACAGATAGAACACGAGATCTGTCGGTGAAGCTCCGCGCCAGATGGTCTTCATAAATTTCTCTTTATCTCTCCTTATATACAGCAAGGAATTCGGTAATCACTTTTCTACCATTGACTCTCTCTCTCCTGGTTCGCCTATCCATTTTTTTATCCCACCCCCCAAAAACTAATTCACCGAAGAGCGCGAGCCTGTGGCTCGTGATGCATCGAATAAGCGGTAGTGGACTCAATTTTCTTGGCTCATCCTTCCGCAGCATCGGTTTAACCATCTGCTACACTCCTCACTACCATTTCTTCCGAATTCCTTCCTTCCTTCCTTCTCGCATCCCTTGGCTTTTCCTTAATCCACGCCTTCTCTTGCTGCAGCGCTATCACATTTTATTCTCTCGTCGAAACTTACTCTCGTTTCTTCCCGGTGATTGTACGTTCGGTGCCTCTCGCTCGTTTTGCCAATATTTCCGCAATTCGTAACGCGAACGTAACGATACGAGACGAGAGAAACGTTTGGCGATGGTGTGAGAGTGGCTTGCTGGTTGGCTGGCATTCGAGAAAGAAAACGACGAAGGGAACGGGCCAGAGATCACACAGAGGATATGAACGAAGGGTGAGAGGAGAAGCGGACGTCCGCATTATTCCCACCCCTCGTGGAAACCGCAATTTGCTTCCTTCCCTTGCGAACCGCTCAAGAAACGTCGACTCCTGTACGATAGGATCCGCCGGGCTTGAACATACATATACATATCTGTATATACATATACAGCGTAAATCTATATATAATCCTGAGTACATTATGTACTATTTTCTCGTCCTCTCCTCGACGACGAGCGCATCATATTTAATAATATTTTTCAATAATAAACTTATCCCGTCGGAGTTTCTACTCTCGTTCCGAACCCTCCCTCACCTCGCCAGTTATAATTTCATTAATATTCTCGCTCCTCGTATCCTGTTAACCACACGAAGGCCCCGATAATGGAACTACATATTTAATACCGAGATCACAGTACGCCGGAGTGGTTTTTGCAATCGGTGAGAGAAAAAAAATAAAAATTCTCCCCCGAGAAACATCGTGACGGATTTTTATTAGAATTACTATGATGATGTTAATGAAAATAGTTAGTCTCGTCGACGACACTTTGGTGTATGTTTAATGACTTTCTTTTGTACAGTTTGTTAAAAAAAAAAGGTAAATCATAAAAAAAAAAGGAAGTTCATCACCAATACAGAAAATTCAAATATTCTCTACCCGTTGCCTAACACCCTGCGGCTAGCGGTAATGGATTCAAGTATAAATATGAATTTCCGTGAGATGCATTTAATTATAGCTCGGCGCTGGAAAGTATTTTTCGCGCGGCATTCGTTATCTCTGCCGGGGCTAGTGTGTCGCTCTTCGCGCTTCCTTTTCATCTTTTTTTCATTCGTTTTTATACTTCTCTGTGTTTGCCTCTCTTTTCTCTATCTCGTCTCGTGACCCCGCTGTGCCTTCGGGGTTAATGAAAACGTCACAAAGATTTGCAAGAAAGCGAACAGAGAGGGAGAGAGAGTGTCGAGCGTGTGAGAGCTGCACTGTGGGGAGACACACGAATAGGATAAAATGCAACCTGTTCAGTTCTCGCGTCGGACGATTAACCGGCTGAGTGAAGAAAAATAAACGAGAAATTCTGTTAAAATGAAAAAGTAAAACTTGCCGTCCAAAGTTGACACTGAACGGATCACATTCATCCGGTAAAAAATATTTTTTTATTTTGTAACTCTGGCGAGCTTAACGTACATGAAGAAAGGGTAGAAAGGTCTTTTCGCTAATCTCTCGCGTGATACAGCTTTTTCGGACGCCCCGGAAATGCTCCACTGTTCTCCTAATTCCCTTTCGCGTATATGGATGCATACAGAAATAGAAATTCGTTGGGTGAACTGACCGGCCTTCTGCGAGCCGTGGGCACCTTCGTTGACCTGGCCGAAGTACGCTGACCTCCGTTTTCCCGCTGCGAGAGAAGCTTTGCTAGACGAAAAAAGAACTAACGTGCCTCTGTATGTTCCCATTGCTGTTGCAAGGCACTGTACTACGTTTTGCTCTGACTAGTTTTGTCTCTGACCAATGGAAACCTGCAGCTCTCGAATACAACTTGCAGTGGACGTTTCTGCCGAACAGAAGCTTTGGGACTCTACAACTGATGCTCTGGGCACATTTCCTTCGGTGGCTTCAAAATCGGTAGCTTTGATCACGATACATGGTTACCGAGGCATATGCACATTACATACACTCTTTTATCTCTCTTGTTCGATCCGGAAAAATTGGATAGAACTGT
Source organism: Buathra laborator (assembly GCA_934046635.1). Lineage (NCBI taxonomy): Eukaryota > Metazoa > Arthropoda > Insecta > Hymenoptera > Ichneumonidae > Buathra > Buathra laborator. The sequence goes on from OW203892.1 coordinate 21,109,680, forward strand.
ATCAGCACGCTATATTGCTTCGGCGACAGAATCGATTAAGGCAGTGATCGGTGGTCTGGTGCATGACATTACTATTTATTTCTTGACAGATGGTACATTCGGCAGTTCTTTTTTTTATCTTAATGGTAAAGTCGAGAAAAATCATTTTTCCGGATATTGAATGTCAACGTTGAGGGTTGTGGAATAGAACTATGAAAGTGAAAGATTCGCGTTTACGGCGTATGAACCGGCGAAAAACAACTCACAATCGTTTTTTAACGATTTTTTTCTTCGTATTTCCTTCTTTTATCGTCTAAAAGGATAATTTTCGTGAAAAACATAATACGTTTCATAATTACGTTAATAATTAAACGATCACTGTGTGCTTTGAGTATTCCAGTGTAAAAAACCTTAACTGTGCTCCAATTTTATAAAAAATTGTTTAGTTGAAGTTTTTTCCTGTAGCGCTGTGAATCGACACCCATGCAGCCGATACAGTAGGATTATCCAAACGACGACAACGTCTACGACTGGTTGCAGCCTTGGCGTTGGTCCCGAAAATTACAGGAAAATAAAGTATAACGCAAAGCCGTGGCGAGAGGACGAGAACAATATTGCCGAGAAACGCCACGGGGCAGTACATCGCCCGACAAAAGCGCGGTTTCGCTTGGCTCCGCTCCATAATTTTATTGTTTTATCTTCCGTGTTTACGAGACACCGTATAGCGACGATGTGCTATTTGCTCGTTTTCCCTTTCCATCTCTGACGAGATTTTACGCGGTAAGCACCCTGCAGTCACATGCGACGTAATGCACAGTAGAAGAAATATTTTACACATAACAGTAGCGTGCAGTACCGTGCGCTGGACACACTTCGTCGAGTATACGAATGGTTTAGCCATTGAATTTAGCCAACTTTTCCATATACAGCTCTTGCCGTTGAGGTTGGCAAGAAGTTTATTCGAGCAGTTTACTCTTTACCCGGAATTCTTTCCTTTGCCCCCGAGGAGACGACACTCGAAATCCCACGAGCAGCAGTGGCAAACGACAACAGCGAAGAAGCCGTGGCACTTTCTGCGAACGGCTGACCCGACGATGGTCCACTTCACTTGGTGAATAACTATTCCTATGCTAACGGCCTTTCGCGGCAAGTGCTACTCGCTTCTGTGATCTCTTTCGCTCTTCCTTCCTTATCTTTTTTTTCTATATATATATTTCTGTCTTGTTTTCGTTGCCTCTTCCTACCTCGAGGGACTTTTCAACGGTACGATGTGGAGTTTAAAGGGATTCATGCGATATAGTGGATACACTTTCGTAGACAGCCTGAGCGTAATAGATATTTTTCACAGCAACGATCCCTGTAATGGATACGCAAATGTTTCAGCGTGAATTCCTTATTATGTTTCTTTTGTATGCTTTATCGCTTTTGATGCGCAGTAGCGTGGTTCCACTGTTTCATTGAAATATTTCCGTGTATCTTAAACAACTCACTAAAACATTACTTAATCTTTATGAAAAGGTATCGATAATGTTCCTCGTATTTTTATGTGCCATAATTCAATTATCGGTTATTCTCTTCAATGAGTAAACTAATTTGTCTTTCCACTTTTTTTCTCCGACAATAATTGATGATAATATAGACGAAAAGGGACAGGAGTATTTCTCGAATGCGCGTCGTGTATTTACTTCCATAATTCAAAAAGTTGAACGTTCTATTTTGGTCCCAAAGTCCAGTGAACTTGTTAACCCCCAGTTCTACAAACTTTAGCATCGTATCCCCCACGTTGCACCCACATACACTGTAGCGAAGAAAATGATTGATTGGCGTAGTCGAGGGCACCGTTTGCTTTTCCCCCATATCCACAAAGTCAGTCCCAAGAGAACTGTTCCCTCGAAATTTACGTGTAGAGATGTACATAGACAGGAGCCAAGGCAAACTAGAAAGGCGTTCGTAACGCAACGCAGCCAGTGTAATACACCAGTACATCGGTAGAAACGACTTTGCCTGCTCCCAGTCATGGCTCTGTAGCCGAAGCAAGACGCCAAGCAAACGAATCGATTCCACGCTCGGAGGAGGTGAACCGCCCTCGCTCTTCCACAGGGTTCCCGCGACCGTAAAAACCCTATCTCGCGAGCTTCGCCGAGCGTAAACTTCTGTAATCCATCTATAAAATCCAACGAGTTAGAGTGAGATCGAGAAGGCGAAGGGTGGAAGAGTCTTGCAGGAAGTACAGAGAGAAAGAACGAAAGGGAGAGTAAGAGAGTGAGCGCGAAGGAAAAGCATCCACAAGCGGAAAATAGAACCAGGAGAAATCGAAGAAACGCGTTGGTTGAGAAAAAAAAAAAGAAAAAAACACCACCGCTGCTTACCGTCTCAAGAAATTCTTCTCTCTTTATACGATCGATATTAGAAGAGTCTACTGGCGCGCAATGGGACCGTCTCACCTCACGGTTTTCCCTTGGATTGTTAACAGAAGATTGGATAAGTTGGGATTACCGTATAACTGGAAAGCAGGCTAAACCCGAGTAACCCCGGGGACTCTCCGGTCTCTCCCTCGTCGTTTCGTTTTTCTTTTTCTATCTTCTTTAACCTCCCTCCCCTCTACTATATGGTCTCTTTTTCCAATTCCAAACTAGACGACTCCACACACAACTTGCCATATCGTCTACATACACGCGCTCTACAAACCTACTGGTTACCCCAAAGATATCGCGTACCCGAGAGACACCTCGCAAATATATTTTCAGCTTCAATCTCTGACCCCTGGTTTTCGTGCTTCTTCCGTGATCGAGAACTTAGAAATCGGATTAGCATATATGACTAGAAAATAGGGATTGCATGCAAAATTCTGTTGGGGAAGATGAACGAAGCGAGGCGAAGGTTTACGCAGCTCAGTGCTGTTTTCAAGCGTCGAGAAGCGACAGTATAGTCGACCCGAAAAATTCTGATGGTGGATTTTCTTTTCTCCTGATTAGATTTTATTTTCTTTAAGTAGATCGTTTCAGGATAAAAGCATCAAAATGTGATTTTAAATATCCCAAATTTCATCAATTGTTTTTTCTTAATAAAAAAAAAATATATATGTGGCACACAAAAAAAAATTCGGAGGCTAAGTCAACGATAAATGTTTTAGGAATTTGATTTCGCGTATTGGTTATCTTCGAAAAAGGCCGGCAAATCAGTTCATGAAAATTGAATCATTTGTAAGTTTCCAGGAAAGCGTTTTGAGCGAAAAGTCATCGGGACCTATAAAAGTATATGCCGTATTTGCGTCTGCCACTCTCTATTCAAGGTCTTTCAATAAAATATTCCAATATTTTTGTTCTACGATCCCCCGAGGGTTATGTAGGATTTCGCATCAAATTCTGGACCCGACGGTATCAAATTCCCGACCTTCGGTCCAATGTACCCGGGATCCGGATCGCGACCTGGCTTAGAATTACCGATTTGTATATATTTCACCTTGGATATCACGAGGATGCCAAAGTATCGAGCATTATCAAATACTTTCCTTCAGAGACAGTCCCACTATCTTAGCTCCAATCCTGAAGAGCTAAGATGTGTCGTTTTAACTCGCTACGCATAATCTCCAATTTTTCCAATGACCCAAGTTGTCACTGTTTTCCGAAGCTTTCGAAACTCCGTCAAAGATGAGAGGGGTATGGGGGGGGGGGGGATGTGTATGCGAATATAGGCAACAAGCTTATATTTCTCGGGAATAGCCTGATGTTGGACGAGAAAGAAGCGAAGGTCCATTGGTTATCGATCCCTTATTCCTCTGGCTTTGACGTCCAACAGCTCGTATCTCACCGGCGCATTCGCGATAAGAGCTCACGAGGATTCCAGGCTTTCCCCAGTGAACCTTCGAGAATTCCTGACCATTCCCTTGCTTCGTCATCCCTCTGGCCAATAGTTTACCTAGCTATACGCGAACGAACAAATCGACGCAAGTGCAGCCCTCCCAGCGTTCTGCGAAACTGCTGAGAAGATGCCGAGTATAAAGTCCGGAAGCCAATGCCGTCCGCACCTGCTACCCCATTGCAGCTGCACTCGGCTACAGGGTGAAAAAAAAGGTTAACTTGTCCAGCATCACCCCCACATGCGACGTTATATATACTGTCCCAACTGTCTTCCTATCCCCACTTGTATTCACGTACGTTTTCACATTCTTTCGAGAGTTAGAGTCCGGTCATCGTAAATCTACTACGATCGCGGAGCATGAATCCGTTCCCTTACGCTCCGGGTCGTGCGTCCGGCATGATAGGACACTGAAAAACGCTCCACATCCTCTCTTTCTCCCCTTCCTTCGTTCTCGTCCCACGTGCTTCTCCAGTAATTGCACCTTTTTTTTTTATCTACCAAGAGGTTGTAAAGAATTTAATGGTCAAGTGTAATGACTGCCACGTGAGGCATCCAAGAAGTCCATGTTTTTATCGATATCGATTGAGCCGTTAAATGTTCCGCGGTTTCCGAGTTTCATTTGTGATATACGCTGGAGTGAAACGTAATAATAGCCGGGATATGATTAGGAACGATGTGTAATTATTCATATTCGAGGTCCTCGTTCAATAAGCAATCAAGAGTTTCATCGTCCCCAATCTTCAAACAGTTCAAACAAAATAATAACGAACTGATAAAAACGGGAAATGTTCCCTTCTGAAACGAAAAACATTCTGAAATCTCTATACACGCTTTGGCACCCCATTCTGAAAATATTTTTAGCTCGTTTTGGTTGCAAAATTAATACGATAGGATGTAAGCAACAAGTCTTCCCAGCGAGTAACGTAAGAATTACGAGCTCTGAATGGATAATGCTTCCGGTGCAGACCCACGTGTGTGGTTCTCCCGGCTTAAGGTGTCGCACTGCCCGCAAGATAAGCGATGGATAGAGACGGTATCGTGAACGTAGCAAGATACACAGAGGATGAAGTTTCCGATTAGAGAAGTGGAAGGGGAACCGGAAGGAAGGAAACTGTGCCATCCCTTGCGCGTTGTACGCTACCGCGACCGAATGCAATTACTTCGTGTTGAGAGGCATGGAAACGTTCATCCGCGAACTCGCTATAGTTTGGCTCTGCATAATTTCGTGGCATAAATTAATACGTTCGCGGAAATCTCGTGGCATCTCCCATCGAAATGCTGTCTCACTCGCGGGTTTACGTGCAATATACTCTGCTTCGCTCACACTTTCTCAGTCCTCAACGGGCGCGAGCTGTTCACTCCCTATAGATCTGACTGTCCTTTTCTGTCCATACTAGTGCTCCCTATAACGCGTCTCCCACAATTAGACGGAGATCAATTAAATCCAATTCGCATTTCGTCGCGGTAGCGGTCTGATGAGGGGGTGGGACCACGGCCAGGGCTGTCCCGGAGGGGTGAGGCGGTCGCCACCCGATTGCCGTCAGCAATGCGCTCCAGGGACCACCACTCCGACCAACCGAAGAACCCAAATCGAATTATCTGACGCATTAACGAATCTCGCGTTCGAATTCACTCGGCGTGTAATTCGCGTACTATCCCCCGCACCACCTAATTTCTCTCTTCATCGTCGTCGTCGTCACCATTCAACATCCAGACTAACCAGCCAGGCAACTCACGTACGCTTGGCTTCTCCTCTCGCTGGCGTAATCGCGAAAAGCGTCAAGTTCCGTGTTCGTTCAGCGAACATTTTTGTGTAAAGAAATCGTGGAAGGGGACGAGTCTTTGGTGTATGAAAATAATGGGTGGTTACGTTGAGAAAAGCAATTGCGTGGAAATCGAGAGAGATAAAAATAGGTATTACTAACCGTCTACCAAATTTTTTATGCTTCACGTTGCAGATATAATTTTTTTTTAAATCTACGATGAGAGATTTATTGTGCTTTGAGGCTTAGTGAAAAATAAAATTAACAGTTGCCAGTTTCAGGCAACAACGAAGTCTCTGAAATATCTGAAAAAATGCGGCAATATCTAACGAATGAAACAAGTCACTGACATTTTTTTGAAATTTTTCTTACTTAACCCTGTTGCGTGAAAAATATTTTATCGAAATCTATCAATAATGACCGAAAATTCTTAACGTGTATGGAAAAAGCGAATTGATCACAAGACTCAGAAGCTGATTTTTTTGCCTTCGACAATGAGATCACAGTAATCCATATCGACTATTGCGTTCAAGAAAATTTCGTCCCGACTTTGATGTCTTTCTCTCGTTGACTACGAACTCGAAGATCCATAGAACATCAATGAATCTTTGCGCCAATAGCAGAGAAAGCAGTACGATCGGAGGAGTCCATTCTCGACGAGAAAACTTTTTATCGTGCAATCTTGAACTCCGAATTTATAGGCCATCGCGACGAGAATCTCGATTCTATCGGTTCTCTCGTCGTTTTTTTTCTATCTTTTTTGATTCTTCTCCTCCACATATCTGGAAGGGTTTTTCCACTTACTCGGTTTTTTCTTCCCTCTCTGATCTTTACTACGTCATACACGTCGGATTTTTCTCAAGGGCTTCCACAAGGTAGTCTCGACGAAAATTGATTTTCCGAAATGAAAGTCTGCTCTCAACGAAGCTGAAGGTACTTTTAAGTGAATATAACGCAAAGGTTTTCTCTCGTTCTACATTGCCGACCTCAGTTTTGTCTCGAATGACTCCCTTTAGTTGATTTCTTCCGTGTCGCCGTCGATGTCGAATTTTCGTCGTTAGCACCGCCCGAGAGCTTTTGGCGCTACGTTCGTTGTGAGAGCTCCTCGTGAGCGTCGTGCGACGACGACAACTTCTTAATTAAACCATTATGCGTTATGGCTGGAAGGCTTTATTGCTGGGACGACGGTCTCCCTCGAGTATACGAGACGGTTTAGGGTGCTCGGGAGGGGGGTATGTAGAGGAAGGCGAGCGGAGAGTGAAACCAGAGGAAACCTTCGACGAGTACGATGAAGCCGCCCTCGCGAGTTCAGTCTACAGGCCACCTAGGAGGCCATCAGCGACGCTGCGAGAGAAGCAGAAGCGGCAGCAGAGCAGAGCTGAGCTGATGCCAAAGCAGCAGAGAACCAGAGAAGAGAATATAGCATAGCAGTTCGCCTCTCAAGGGGAACTCGAGGTGGTTGGGCGGGGTAACGTCGACCCCTCTCGTCTCGTTTCTCGACTCTGGCATGTAAATTCGCGATAATGGAGGAGAGTAGGATCCTCGCCTCCGTACCATACCACACACACCCCCCGACGCTTACCTAACCCTACACTAACTCTTCGCTTTATGACTTAATAACTTGGGTTATCGGGAAATTCGCTCTGGCTTCTCTCACTCACTCGGGGCTTTCACGTTTTCTCTTCGCCCGTTGGCTTCGTTGCCCTTTGCCATCACTCGGTGAGCACCCTTCATACAGTTTCTTCTCTACCCCTTTCAAAACCTTATCTTACTACCAGCCGGGAGAGAATATAATACATATACTCCGGCTACCGATTTCATAGTTTTCGTGGCTTAACTTTTAGATTTTCTTATTTTTCGAAGCGAATCACGAAATTTTCTCTTCGAGATTGTGATTTGTTAATAGTGTTATACAAAATGAAGTTGTTCGTACGAAACTTTATTAAAATGAGATTGTAGTTTTCAAGATTTCTCTTCTAAATAAATTACTAAAGTTGCGAAATTGTTAATATAGAAAGTATCGACTTAAATATCGTAAATTAATTGTAAAGAAGGAGCTCTTCGCAGTTACTAAATTTATAGAGGAATCGAATTTGTGTCTAATTAATTTTGGTGCTTCGTTATCACAACTTGTAAATCGAAATAAATGTATACGGAGGTTGAATCAGCATTCTTTCCTGAGGTATAATTAGTTTCGTTGCCCTGAAGGGACGTCCGCGACCTCCGGTGCCCGTCGTCCTTGTCTTATCCGGTTGCTGGTGGTCCAGCAGCATCCATCTCAATTTCACTATCAAGCACCACTACTTCCATAGTCATCCCGTAGACATATCAAGTTTCACCTTTGCACACGAGAATCTATGTAGATACAGCGCGTTTACCGTCTCACCGATAAAATCGATTCACAAAAGCGCCATTGGCGAGAACTTCGAATGAGGTGGAATAGGAACCATCTCCAGCGATCTTATTAGCAGCATAACATCCACAAAGATCAGAGAAATATATTGCCGCTTCGAGTTATCGAATGCTCGTTAGACTCGTAGACTTTCGTTTCGCCTTCGTTTCGTTCTCTCACAGTTTCGCGAACTAAAAGATCGCAAGCAGCGGGGTTTAACGCCGAAAAAAAAAAAAAAAAACAACGAAACAAAGCTTTTTCATATTGCAAACGATTGTAGTAATTACTCTACGATTAAAGTCACACCGTGAGCGTTACTTAATGGAACAAGTGATTTTTAATTATCCAAAAAAAAAACAAAAGAACAATGATCTCGTTCGTCTTCCTTCGTTTAACATTCAAGTCTTCAAAAAGAGAAAAAACGTGAAGCTCGCGAAAAATCGGGAAATTTGCGAAAACGTTATACACAATGGAGTAATTTTTAATTGCTTAAAAAAAAAAAATGACAATTTATCTTCAATTTATTCTTTCTGCCATAAGAAACCTTTTTTTTTTTGCAAAGGCTACGAACTCTCGGTTTCCATTGTATGTCGGGCCTTCGGAGCGCTTAAATTTTTCTCTACTTCGAAAATACAGATATGGTTATATAGTACAGATATCGGTAAAACCGGGTGGTACTGCTGTTGGTCCGCTTCCGGCGTAGCCATACGTCACACGGCTTGGATTTAGGGGCAGCCCTTCTCACCCTTGTGTACCAATGTATTCTGTACTGTTCTGGGAGGGGGGGGGGAGGTTCCTGCCACTGCTGGTAACAGCCCATACACACACGCATACACACATGTGTGCAACGCTGTCCCGACCGCCTGAAATTCCATTATCGGCGGCTAACGGCGATAAATATTATAAATTGGTAGGCACCCCGTTATATTCCCCTGTCCTTGGTGCCTCCGGTGCGCTTTACCTTCGCCACTGCTATATCGCCCACACGTAGTATCCTCGACGCTTATATACCCCATGTTGAATGCGTATATACATATATAAATGTGTATATATATATATATGTATATCCATAGACAACGGGCGACCCCCGCGAGGAATCCCGATGGCCACCCACGAGTTTCTCTACTCTCTCTCTTTTACGATTATTTTTCCCTTCCTCTTCCCTTCTCTGACACACACACACACACTGCAGATCTCTCTACCTTTTTGTTCGTTCGTTGCGTGTTCGCCAGAACTGCTGCACCGTTTTTCCTCACTCTCTTTTCTCCTTTTGCCTCTAAGCCCAGCGATAAATCTACCAGGGATAGTTTAAGCGATTCTCTAACGGCGCGAGGGTTTTTCCTTCCCACCGCACGCCGAGAGGCAGTACTACTACTCGTACTATGCTGGACCTATTATCGGTTCGCGATATCACTCCCTCGAGCCAGTATTCCCCCTTTCCATTCTACTTCCCGCATTCCCCTCCTTAACTATCGTTTTTTTTCTTGCAATCTATTTCACGAATCCAAAGTAACGAAAAGTTTTGCCACGAGGATAACTGAGCAATTTCCAGGATCGATTAACTTCGAGTTGAAGGACAGATTCGATCTGGCGCGGCGTTCTTCCGCACAGATTTCTATTCTTCGATAATTGTTTGGCAACGTAACACAATGACTTTTTTTTTTTACATCCGACATATTTCGATTTATCCATAATACCATTAAATAATTCACATTTAAAAATGCAATTCGCGTGAAATAAATTTTTGTTGAAAATTTCAAAAAATTCATAATTTACTTTCGACGGTTTTTGATTTCTGATTTTTTGTAATGATGGCGAAAAGGCTATTCTTTACAATTTCCGCTCGATTCGACATTCCATTCGACAGAGGTATACTGCGATCGACTGATTGATAGATGTACGAGTAGCGTACATTGATGAAAATAATGCAGAGAGAGGCATTTGTAGAGAATATTCGTTATCGTGACGCGTGACACGAAACATTGGAATTATGGGGGAGGAATGACGTTGAAGCTTCCGACGGTTTCAATGCAACCATTTCGGTAATGGGGTGGTCAGAACAAGCGTGTCTGGGAATCCCAATATCGGCCGATCGTCGACGCGCTCGTTAAAAAAGATCATGACAAAATAGGGACGCGGAATATATACGTAGAAAAGAGAGATAGAGGGAGGCGAAAACGTACGCCGCTCGTAACCATTTCGTGGTAAACGTCATGCTATACCTACATTGAAAACGTCCGCAGTACACCCGCTGATCGTTCGTCGATGGTAACGGGAAAACTGCACCAGTTACAGGATTCAACGGGGGAGAAACGCCGCCGCTTGGACAATTATTCGAAGCGTCGACGGCCATTGACATATATATATATATTTTTAGATCTACCTATATACGTATATAGGCACATATGTGTGCGCGAAACGCTGATATTGACTATCCGATGTCCATCCCACGGATTTTCCTATCAAATCTCGTGGTCGTGGTTTGGCGTATAGATTTTTCGAAAAATTCGACGATATCGTGACGAGACCATAACGAGGTGGCGACTTTTACGAACAAGTTAAATATGAGATATGACGGTACACACATTCCAGTCGCGACTACTATCGAACGATCGTTTCCAAATTTAATTTTGTTAATTTAATCTCAGTCGATGCGCTAACTTGATCTGCGCCGGGAAATATTTGAAAAATATTACAATTCGAAGAACTGCTTCGCCGATATCGTTTAACAATGAAAATAACAATATTTTTATATTGGATAATTTAATTTTATAGGCAACGAGTCTCTTCGCAAAAGCGTTTACTTGACAAGACGAGTATTTTCGTATCCGTTTTCGTTCTCATACATTTTTTTACTACATTTTTTCAATCCACTAAATATGTATCCACTGCCATGTAATTGTCGCAATTTACGTTTATGTTAAATACAACGGGTCACTAGAAGCGCTTAAACGAATTTAAAGATCGATGGTTACGCGTTCGCGGTTTGAACGTCCGAAAAAAGTCATTTAACGGAGGTTTCTGGTGTCCGGAGTTATCCGGAGAGCTGGAAATAACTTGGCTTTCCACGACGTCACTGACGTTTATGAAAGTTGCTTGGTCTGTAGTGACTCGCGAGCGTTGTAACGGAAATTACGAGATTGCTCGGCGGTCGCGAGAGACGGTTGCAACGATTTTTCACGAGGGGCCGCGCTGGAGAAGACGGCTTGCTTTGCCACGCCGAATTGAGGAAAGGGATGAGTAGGAATGGAAATGGAAAGCTAGCAAAGCGGGTCAGAGGGGAAACGAAAGACCGACGGAGACTGGCACAGATTTATTTCCTCGAGAATTAGTTTAGTCCCCTTCTACCACGTAGCGCCAGCAGCAATGGGGCAGAAGCCGCCAGAGGAATTTAATTCGAGACGTCCAGAGGATCGGTAATTAATCATAAATTCACGAAACATCCCTCGAAGCATTCCGCGCTACTATCAATTATCATTATAACAGGATGAATATTTAACAAAATTATTCTTTCCTCATTTAAATATACGAATCCTATATTGTTATTTTTATTACTCGTGCATTATTTGATTTCAACGAAAATCAGTGATTTTGTGTGCATAGAAAATTAGTACACGTGTGCAGCTATGATTAAGCTTGATGAGTACTCAAAATAATTTCTATAATTTCGTTTATTTGCAAAGGTGGAATATCTCGAGTGTACAATTTACGTGAAGCTTTTCAACGGGATTCGCGTGTACCCTCGATAATTTAATGATAGCCGGACGTTAATTAATCATAAATCCATGAAACATTCCACGCTATACTCAATTACGTACTACAATATGAAATTATCGGTGTGTGTTATGCATTGTAGCATAACATTCATGCTACAATAACGATGATTTCTAACATTTTATACAATTCCCGTAATATCTGTAAAAAAATGTCATCACTGCGAACTCACAATCAAAATACTTTTTTTTTAGTAAAAAAATGTAAAAATCGTTAATAAATTTTTTTTTCATAAAAAAAAATTGCCTGTAGAACGCTTAGCCCACATTTAAAGGGTTTATACCATTAAGTTCGCGGACAATTTTTATCTATAGCTTCTTTTTACTTTCATTTTCAAAAAAATGAAAACTCTCACTTAATCGGTTTTTTACAAGCAAAATAGGTCTAAAAAACTTCTAAAACAAACTTAAGAGGGTTGCCATTTTTTCCCTTTTACTCCAATCAATCTGTGTATACGGTATAGTATAGATATACGAAGTCGTGGTCCCCTAACTTGACGATACGAGAAAATAACTCAGTGATTGCGTAGACGAGTAAAGTTGAGAGAGTTGGTTGCACTTTCGGTCTTCTTCGTTTCGTCTATCCACGAAGACGAAGTAAGACCAAGTAAGAAGGAGAAGAAGGAGAAGAAGAAGAAGAAGTAGTAGCAGCAGCAGTAGATAGGGTCCCGAGCGCCAGTAGCCTCGACGATTTAACGACCGCCGGACGCTCGACGTGGTACAACACACACAATGTCTTCGAGAGGTACGAGAAAGGCTGCGTGGCCATCTTCGTAAAACGTCCCTCCGTTCCTATGTTCATCCCCTTCGACCCCTTCATTCTATGCTGCTATTGCAAGTACCAGCGATGCAACCTCGCCCCCGTACGTCGTTTCGTCGCTCTTCTCTCGCCTGGAGTCGCGGTCGCCGCGTCGACTAGTTTACTCGTCCGTCCTCACCCATCCCGCGAGCGAGTATAGCACAGAGTCCGGGGCCAATTTTCCCCGGACTCGCTCGGGTGCCCGTAAAATTTATGCCGGCATTTTCCGAGCTTTATGCCTGCATCCGTACACGAATATATTTGGATTACTCTCTCACACACACGACATACCGCGTCCGTGTACACACGACACAGACTCATCCTATTCGCTCGTGGAATAAGTACCTAATACACGTTCGTATAGACTCTGTAGCCACTCTATGTGCATCCTGTATAACAACATCAACTTCATGTACATATACTCTATGTACACGAGAGAATTCAGAATAATTTTCGTACACGTTACTGAGTCGTGGTCGAAAGTACCCTTAGATAATTTGACTCTTTTTTTTCGTTTTTTTTTTTAAGTCGAAAAAAAAACAAACATTAAAAATTGAACCTCGATGGTAAGAGATTGTTTGACGATAGTCAAATAATTTAATAATTAAAGTAATGAATAAATTAATGGATTTTTATTCAAAATATAAACCTTAATTGTACATATCATTTTACATTACGCAATTTTTTCCGTGGGTAATAAACGAGTGCCTAGACTGGGTTATACGACTATTTATGTATTTAATAATCTTTCAATATCTATTTGTTCGAAAGAAAAAGAAATAAGAAAACAGAAAATAAATAATATCTCGTAGATTGAGAAATAATAATAATAATATGTTATAATATTTATTTTATAATTTATATATGTATATACATATATAAGTTACCTTGCACTTGCTGGCATTCTAGTTATTTTATTAAAAATTTTAACCTATGAAATAATTCTGCATGGTACAAGAAAAATACAAAAGGTTTGTTTCCATGAATGTGTTATCATAAGGTCGTCTGAACACGTGCGAAGGCGAGCCTTGAGGGTGAACCTTGGAGGTTTTTGCAGTGCCGCGTGGATTGTTCCTCGTTTCTCTGCCGTGATACAGTTACACGCAAAAGGACCACGACGCTGTGCCCAGCGTCGTGTGCTACCGGCAGTGCTGCTTCCTCTCGTGTTTGCATTAATTTGCGCGCTTGAATTTTCCTTCCTACGCTCACAGCTTTGGCTCGACGAAAGCGAGGCGGGACGCAAACGCGCGAGAGCGTAAGTGCATCGGGATGACCCACTTTAAACTTTCTCGTGTTACTACTGCTATACCGTGTTATCTCGTTCTCAGTTTGGCTCACTCCAGTTTTGTCGTTTCTCGTCGTTCTTAACGGGCATGCGTGACGCACGTGCCGCCACGTGAATTCACGACGATGATGCACACGCATTTTAGTCCCGAGAATTCTCTCTCTACGTCTCTCGAACCATTCATCGTAACTTACGCGAGAGAAAACCTCCGCATCTCGTCCTGAATAATAATAATAATAATTGGGTAACCTTGTCTCGGTACACAGGGCATCAAAATTTACAAGTCATTGAGGAAATACCGATAAATTTGTTGTAAAAATGAATTCTGTAGAAATCAAATGTATTTTTTTTAAGGGGCGTTAGCGTTATTTCGCGAAACTCCGAAAAAGATGCACATTAAAATCAAATCAAATTTATGTAAGCCTCTGTAACCGTGAAGTCTACTGGATATTTCGATAAAAACCGCGAAAGGATTCAAAAGATAGAATGCATTGTTCTTTTTTTTTGACACGTTCATAATAAATTGTACGATTTGAAATCTGCTTTGAAAAATAAACATTACTCTTCAATGAATGTTTAATGAGATAAAAATTATGCTATTGCGACGAACATGACGCAAGCGGTATACAAAAGTCCGTAGGGATTATCGTCGTGCTGAATGAATCGAATAATCGTTGTTCTAGCAATTCGAACACGTGGCAGAGTGGATGAAAGGCGCGGATTGGTATGGAGGCTCTCTCTCGCGTCGAGTGAAATTGTCCGTTGGAGTGTACGGATTTAACGATAATACCGCATAATTAGATTCCTGGACTAATGAGCACGGGTGAATAGGTTGATGGGAAGGGATGTAAAACGGGAAGGATAGCGGATAGAGAGACACGCACACAGTGGACGAAGGCGTTATCAGCGAGGCAGGTAATTACCGCCGCTCGAAATTACCTATTCGCCGCAACAAATATATATTATCATCCATGTCTCCCTCAGCTTTATCGGGTGCGAGAGAGCATTTCCTCTCGCGTTAAACAAAATGTTCCTACTCTGTGTGTAGATGCGGTCTATATTTCTCTCGCTCGATCTATTTCCGTTCGTGCATTTAATTCTCTTTTCGTTCAACGTTCTCCCAATCTCCATGCGAAATCCAAGTTTTTCCCCGTTGTAATGTGATTTTTCAGTCGGCCACTGCGAAACGTTTCACCCCACACGAATTTCTCGGGCTCTCGTTCTCTCTCTTTCTCTCTCTCTCTCTCTCTCTCGATGAAAATTCTCCGGGCTCTTTACAGAGGGGAATTACACAACGTGGACGTACCAGGATACCGCGCCGTTTCATGTATTTTCGTGTACCAAAATGGTTCACGAGAGTTTTAACTGTAGCGCGTTGTTTCCGGAACTTCCATTCATCCCGATTGTATAGCATCGCACAGGCGCGCAGCTTTTACCTTTTCGAGCTTTACGGGGAAGGGGCAAAAAAAAATGACGATGCGTGAAACTCGCCCACACGAATTTTCAACACGAAGTTGCTCTCTGCTACAACATCCTTTCCATCGTTCACATTTTTGAAATTTTACAACCAGTCAGAGTATTTAGTAACGAGCCAACTTGGATACACATTAACGTATACAATTTTATAAAAATTTTGTGAAAAACAAACATTCTGTGAAAGTTGCGTGGAGTGCATAACGCTAATTATCGTTATTACAACGATTTTCAAACGGGAGAACGTTTCATTTGTGAGAGTCGCGCAAAACTCGACTGGCGCGTTCCAGTTTACAGATTTTTTTTTTTTTTACACATCATTTCTGTTTAACTTATCGTTTATTTTTTCGGTCAACAAATTTGTTATTCGCAGTTTGAACGAAATGAAAATACGTAACGGATTTTAAAAAGTCAAATCAAAAAACATCTCTGAAACTTCGCCGTGACGAGACCGACGCTAATGGGAACATCCGCGATAAAAAATTGAATTTTTAGCGTAGCGGTTTTGGCACTTTATGGAATTAGAATGCATGCTGTAGTATATAAATCCTTAGAGTGACATTATCGTCGTATAGTATTTCCAATTTTTTTTTACAGCGTATGTTCCAACGAACCCTGTCCTCTCTTTCTATACATTGTAAAGAAGGTAACGCAATAGAAAATCAACGTATATCTGTCGAGACAAGCAGCGAAATAGGTTTATAGGCAGTCTGAGCATAACTCGTGGGTATAATTATCAATTAGCTGCCCCGTGAGACTGATCTGCGCCGTCGGTAATGAAGGAGAACACTGATGAGACGAACAGAACGTGAAATCAAGATGCAAGATCCGGCCGCAGGTGTTGTGGGAGACGCTGGTAGCCGATTTAGCTAAGACGAAGAGCAACGAGGCGAGTGTCTCGAGGGTGAAAGGGTTGGCCGCCGGGGCAAATACCCTTAAAAATCTTTACAATAAGTTGACGCCAAAACAAAATCCAAGTGTGATGTGAAAACTGAGCCATTTGTGAAATGTATGCAGTCATCAAAACGCTGTTTAATAGATATTTTCCGCAATATAGCGAAACTGAATTACCGTACATTTCCTGACTACGTGAATCGACGCCACTGTCAATAGTCCATCATCTGTCATTAACGGGGAAACCTTAAAACCCGTGGTATCAGTAGCACGTTTAAATATAAGTAAAAAAACCATTGACCCACGACGATCAATCTTCGCTAAGTCGAAGCTTCCTTGCGGCTCGGACGTCGCATCGAGAAGCGCCGAGTCCCGAATCCCTTCCGAAGCAAAGTGCTGCAAGAAATCGTCTGCCCTTCGCTCGTAACTGGTCTCCACGAGGTCATTGCCCGAATAATATATCGCACATACACACCGACCCGAGAATCGTTTTTCTCTTTCATAACGCAGAATCTTCGATCTTTTTGATTTCAGGTAGCAGCGAAGAGTCGAGAACGGGTGCCGGCGATCCGGGAAAGCTCGGTGTCAAGAAACCACGACCCAAAGCATCCTCGCCGAATCGTCAAGGCCCGCAGCAGTGCCAGGTAAATAAAATATAAAAAAAAATTACGAAAAAAAAAGGGTCATCATTATTTTAATTGCATACAAAGTTTCGCCGCAGTCATATATCTTTCATCGCGCGGTGCATTTGACACAAAGACAATTATTCTTTGCCCGAAGAATTCCATTCAACCGGAAAAGTAAGAAAAAAAAATTGCAAAAGAAGCTTTTTTTTTTTCAAGAACGCAAAAGGTCGCGCGGGAATTAAAACAATTTCACGAAATACCAGGGTCCCAGGCGAAGATCCGGTGAGCGGAAGTGGTCTAGGGAAGTGCCATAGTGCGAAAGAACCACAGAAAGATAGAAACCGCGATAGTTCCGGGGTTGCGTAACCGACGAACGTGCCGCTAGTTCCAGGGGTCGCGTAGTGACCGCAAAGCGTGCCCCAAAAATTGCGAATGAGCCCACAAATTCAGGCTCTTCCAGCGTGCTTTTCCTCTCTCGTCTCTCTCTCTCTCTCTGCAGCACCATGCAGCATCCGCGCTCTCTCGTTCTCTCCAAACTATATACATCTATGTGCTCGGAATATATATTTCGCTACCACTGCCAACCCCTCTTGTTCTCACGGTCGCACGAAAGCGGAAACCAACGAACGTTAACGAGAATGACCCACTTTTGGTAGTGCATACACGGTACATACGAACGCCAACGCACAAACGTGTACGATATATCCACAGGATCAACATTGTATTCGTTGACTTTCACCAGTGATTGGCCGACAAAAAGAATCGGTAGAAGAGAGATAAAAATATGCCAATGGCTAGCCGTTTGACCATTCGTTAACACGCCTAGTGTCCCGTTTACCCTAAACACATAGATAGCGAACTGTAAGCTCGAATTTTAGCGTATACGATGAGAAAGAGATAGCCAAGAGCAAACGCACACATAAAACTGTACTGTACTCTGTACAACGTGTACAATACTATGCAGATAGAGAGCGAACTTGAATGTGCGAATATACAGATATGGGAGAACACGGTATAGAAGGCGTACAGCGTTCAGGAGGCCGGAAACACACTGGCCATTGCCGGACCCATAGAGCTTGCACAGCGCACATTTTCCCAACCGAGACGAGCGCCGCTTTTATCGACTCTCTCTCGCTTTCTCTCTCGCATACTATACGCTCTCTCTTACACATTTTCAACTGTGTGTGTCCCGTGTGTGCCGTGCGCTGTGTACACGGTGCACCAGTACCCAGTTGCAATTAACGATCCTCCGATAAAATAGAATTTATACCACCGCGGTAGTTTCCTTCGTATTCGTGTGGACCACCAGTGTGAAGTAGCGAAACCATATACATATATATATACATGCTTTTTGAAAGGGATTTTTTTTATTGCATACAGTACCATTTTCCTCTTTTTCAAAAAAATGGTCAAATATACAAAGCATGAAACCACACTGTACTCTTGAATATTTCAGTCTACGAATGACCTTTGTCTCTATAGAATTCATTTTTGTTTTGTTTCTTTGTTCCTTAATATTTTGATAAAAGTCACCCTTACGCTGTCCGCAACTACATTTTTCTATTCTTTGAAGTGTTCTGTGATATTCCATTTTCCGGCGTCATAAAACATTGAATAACGCTGTGGTAAAGGAAACTTGGAAAAGTTACGGAAAAACGACCACAACATAAGATACGTTGGTTAAGTCTCCCGGTTAATTGGTTAAAGTTGTTGAGAAATATGTCCCTAATTCAGTTAAAACATAGAGTTAAATATTAATGAATACCAAAATAAGACACGTTATTATTGAAACCTTATTAAATAATTGAAACGAAATAAATTGTAAAATAACCAAATAACGCCGATCATCGTAACGACATGTATTTATTTCTAGAGATATTATTATACATTATACATCACAGATTTGTTAATCACTATCGGCATACATTTTGATCGTTAGTCCAAAATGAGAAGTTGAGGTCGAATGTAGCAGAGTCAGAACATGAGCCTTTAATCAGTGTCGTTGCATACATATACGGTTGATGATAAGCCCAATCGTGAAGCTCGTGACCCGTTTCACGATTCTCGGATAACAGCGAAGCGGCGCCCACTTTAAGTAACATCGTGCTTTCCGGTAGCAGTGGTATAGTCTGTCGTCGTTGTCAACGACGTTACCCTCGTCCACGCTTTCCCGTCTCTCAACCTCACTGCAATACCTAGTAAACCGCCCTCCTTCATTCGCATGCATGTGTATATCACGCAGAGGCGAACCGACGACCGCCGGCAGCATTGCTGTGGCCTTTGCGATCGGTGGGGCATACCTATGGGACACACGTGTGTCGTATCCGGAAAGGCTGTTGAATATTCAGCCGACGACTCTTCAGCGAACCCGAGTGAACACACGACACCCCTAATGTTGCGGGATGAGCGCACTCTGTTGGATAGTTAAAGCTTTCGTAACGATTCTTTAGTCTCTCCGACTCACGCTACTCAATTTTTTAAACGGCTGTTCAACTAATTTTTTGCATTCAGACACAACTTTAATGGAAGAAATATACGAACCTGAATAACTAGTTTTCAGGAATACAGGGTCTCTATTTTACACCAAAAGGACAAATTGTTCACAAACCGGGTTTTCTCGGAGCTTCATAACAGCGGCTAATGCTGCCTGTTAGTCAAACGAACGTCGAAAACGGCGAGAATATGTAAGATAAAGGGAGGGGCAATATCTTCGACGACCGAGACAGCTTGGTGTTCCAGCAGCAGACGCAACGAGGCATCAATTCCCCAATCGCTCGGCAGTGTTACCTTGAGGGCTTGAATCGCGGAGAGAACCGCTCGTTGAGTTAATTAATTGACCGACAACGCTGGTGTGTTCGAAGCGTGAAGGGTCGTCCGATGCGCGTAAGTGTGTCTCCTGACTCTTGGAGGATGGACTTGCGTCTCCAAGATCCGGTAAACATCGGCGAAGGTTCAGAGAAAAGCTAAGAGGACGAGATAGCGGACGTTGGATCGTATCCGTGGCTGATATAGCGAGACGGATGGCTGCTTCACGCTTCGTTGCCTGTACCCGGTTGCAACATTCTCGTGGCTTTGCCGAGACAGCGTTCGTTGACGCTTGCGTTGTTTCCGATGACGCTCATGAACCTTCTACGACACTAATTAACCGTGATGGTGCTCTCATCCCTCTACTTCGATAACTTTGACTTACAATCTTCCTTACGAAGACACCCTACGAAGATAAAGTTCAACGTCAAACGATAAACTTCAGCTCTGTTCATGCACAACCTCGCCTTTGTTGTCATGGGATAAAGGAGTCGTTTTAAGGCACAGTTAACCGATTCTAATAATGGCGCTGAGCAAAAAATCAACTGGATTATGCAATAGATTAAAATCACGCATTTCTCTGATCCTTTTCAGCACATCTGATCTCTGATGTGTATAGCTAATCGAATTCCACTTTGATTCTTACATCAACCATCGACAAACGCTTCTGATCTTTGATTAGAGAATAAGAACTCCAAACCATCAAAGGTTAGGACACCATGATTCCCATACCCAATAACCGAGATTTCCGCAAAAGAATCAGATACTTCGGCAGGTATTCATCAACGGATAATTGCGTCTTACGGGTACGACAAATGCCTACCCACACAATTGTAGCTAAATAAAGGCACAAATCTATTGGAAGTTTGTAATGATTGGATTTTCGAGGAATCTAAGGGATGTTAATGAGGACGGCTCAGCGTAATGATGTTTGATTAGTTTCCTAGACTACCGCTGTGACTAAAGTGCATTACATGCTCACTACCGAAATCCCTACATAAGCAGCTATATATTGGTACCCACTTCATCCTTCTTTAGCTTAGAAATACGAAGCCCTGCGTTTGCCTATGACGATTGACAAAGCTGACTAGTATCAATCGAAGCTTTCACTTCCGTCCTTGAGGACGACATTTCATTGCTCACGCACCTAACCTTCCTTTGCATCCCATACCTGTCTATCTCTCTATCCCTATTTCTCAACTGGCACCATATATTGCACTTGGCAACGGGAGGACTTTCATACATACAGAGCGAGAACTGCACATAACCTCCGGTAAATTGAAACCCTCTGTGTGTCGACATCCTCAACGTAGTCTTAGAGCGTGAATCTCGTCAGTGTGTGCATCCGAGTAAGATCCTTAGGAGTTAAGCTACGCAAATTAGATTTTCTGCTTAGAAGGCGAACCCGTGAAGATATATCTACCGGCTTGTAGTATGTCGTATGTATATATGAGAGAAACACCGTTCCAACTTCACTTTATGTAACCCTTCGTGTGTACTGCATTGCATTGAGGAGGATGGAGGCTCTCTTCCAGCATCTCGTATATCTCGATGTATCCCTTGTGATGCTGTATACGCAGATACGAATATATCTCTACGAATGAAAACCCCTTTCTCTATCTTCATTTCGTTCTCTCAATGAGATATCGCGAGGAGACGAAGATGGAAATGGAAAGTGACGGTAAAACGCAGGAACGCTGCGTCAGGTTAAGGGGACCATCTCACCGGTACACTCAATATCGCGATAGCTTTTCTCGTGCGAGGATGAAAGGACTTGGGGCAGAGTTACAGACACAGAGATGCACAATTCTATGCTTCCCTATTGAAGCAGTAGCATCGGCTTCTCTCGCTGTCTTTCTTATTCGCTTGCTTTCTCTTTTTGCTAGTCGTTTCCTTTATCTTTGCAATAGGAAATTTCTCAGTACTGCGTGTACAGAAGCAATAGCGGCAGCGGGAAATCCGTGACTGAGTTCTATGTACCATCTATCTCCTTTGCTTCATGGAAGATTTCAATGTAACATCCGTTACGGCCCTCTTCATCATTTCCTACGCTTTATCGGACGGAGAGCTAACGGCAGACGCCCACGTCTCGCTCTTCTCGTCGGCTTCACCCCTTTGTCTTTGAAGTCACGATCCCGGTATGTCTTTACCCTTTCGCGTGGGATTCGACAGATGCATCTCTGTCGCTGAATGTAATGAAGAAGCATTCGAGAGGTGCATATTTTACTGTTACGTTCCAAACGATGTAAATTCTAAAGCACCTCTCGCTACTTTTCAGAGTGAATTTTTTCTTTACTTACAGCAGAAACAAGAGTTAGTTTGATAAAATCATACGAATCCAATTATCACAATCCTTATTAGTCAACCGTAAGGAATTACTAAAATTTTGAAAAATCGGTTGCACTTGCAAATTTAATTTCCTGGCAGCTGCTGTTAACTCCACAAATCTATCGCGGACAATCCTTCTCGAGAAGTCATGTTTTTTTTTTCGTCGCGTGCTATCGAGATACGATTGAAAGTCGACGGGAGATACAGAGATTTATCTTGTGTAAGTTTAACCGATCGAAGAACGATTTCACGGTAGAAAGAGATTTTTTTTTTGCCTCTCCGTTTTTTCGGCTCGCGTGACCTCCGTAGGGCCGTCTTGACTCGAAGTATTTCGAGGCAAAATCGATTTGCGAGATCTTGGGAGAGGGCCGGAGTCGCGTCGACGTGAGGACGACGTCGAGAATGTCCGTGAGCAAAACCCGCGGAAAAGTGAAGAGACTTTTCCGATAATGGAGCTTGGGAATCGCGCGAGTTTTCAACAGCCCCCACTCTCTCATTCAGACGCCCGTTGGACCGGTTGAAAACCCTTAGCGCTTCGTCAACGATGAAGGCGGTGCGATCACAGCCGCAGGTGTATTGGAAATTAATTTCGATTCTGGCAAAACGTTCATTCCTGTCCATGAGAGAGCGAGATGAGCGAAGGAAATAGACGTATATATATATGTATGTACAAGTGATGGAAAAAATTAAGAATAGCGTGAATTGCGCTTCGTAACGATCAACCGCTTTCGATCGTTTATGTCGAATTACGTTTTTCCCCATTCCCCCCTAAAAAAAATTCTTGCAATCTTCAATTTTCAGTCTTTCGCGAAGTTCACCGCACTTTGCACTTAGCAATCTGCAAATCTTCCGTCGAGAAAGCTTTCAAACGAGTTAATTCGATCGTTTACAAAAAATCGTAGTGGTCGAGCCTCAGTTGCCATCATACATTCCTAATATCATCGTAACTAAAAAAATAATAGACATAATGAAAAAAAAAAATGTTATTACGTGAAAAACTACAATCTATTCTTTATTACATTTTATTGTAATTTAATAATAAGTGTAATTTAATAATAAATATCGAATTTCATTTTTATTATACTATAATATTCGGGAGAATATCCGCCATGTACCATTGACGAGTTGATAATGCACTCACTCCCTTTTTGTTTTATAACTCCGTGTGCTAACGGCACTGGTTGAGTTAATCTCGGCGTCGGTCGTTTCATAAAAATCTCGACGTTAGGAGGCGCAGTCTGACTGTGATTAATAATCATTAGTGCCTGTGGTGACCGCGATGGTAACACGCCTAGTTCTACATGAAGCAAGGAATTCGCGCGCGAGTATCTAATCCACGAAGATACTTCTCTGCTTACCTACATCACGTGTTGCACATGTATGGGTGCGCGTTGCGTTAAAGTAGCTGTAGCGCAAACGTCCACCGGGTACAAATGAAAGCTTAATAGGCCGATAAAACGCTCGTAACGCGACCGACGCCGTTAGCGCGTTGAATAAAAACGAAATAACTACCGTTGTTTCTACTAGCCGTAGTTCGCTAGTCGCTCCTTCTCTCCTTTCTCTCTCCGCGGTTTATACGACCGCGACGACTGACTACGGAGAATTCTATGTCGTTTTCTACGAAATGGTTGTTATAGCACTTTTTTTTTCTGACAGCATTTCCTTCGCTCGGCAAACCTAACCTCGAATTTATCCATTTTTATCAAAGCAAAAAACAAAGTTGAACAAATATATGTAAAATCAAAAAAAAAAAAGAAAACGTTCGCGCATTACATACAAAAAATAGAATTGCAAATTACTCCGCAATGGCATAATGTTTTTCTTCGAAACATAACACTAGCGATCCTTGGGAAATCTCATACGACATCTTGTATTTAATACGAATTAAATTAATTAGATGATTTGTGTTATGTTCGCAGGTGTGCGGAAAGATATTCAACAACGCTTCAGCCCTGACGAAGCACAAGCTGACGCACAGCGACGAGCGGAAGTACGTCTGCACGATGTGCGGCAAGGCGTTCAAGCGGCAGGACCACTTGTGAGTTTACATATATATATATATATACATATATTACTACTACGCGAGATTCTCGTGCGGCACAGTCTCTTGTGTGATTACGAAATCCCATACGTACACGCCGCCTATAGTCAGTTAATTCCGTCTTTTCGCAACCCCCCCCCCCCCCCCCCCCACTCCTTCGTTGCGCGGATCAATGTAACCCATTGTACTCGTAATTATATCCTCTCTTTAAGCAATTATCCGCCAAATCCAGTCTTCCGCAAACGCCTCCACCATTACGGGACCATTTCTCACTATCGCATCATCGTCTTATAATACACTTCGTGTGTATGAATAGTCGTTAGAATCAACACTCGTGTAGTTAAAAGATCAAATACCAAAAGATATCTATAGTTAAAAAAAAACTGTCGATCATCAACGAGAGAAAAGAAGATCAATCGAAATATCTTGAGAAGGATAAATCTTGCGCGCGATATACAATGAGTAGAGAAACCAACAGGCGCCAAATCCGGGATAGCGCAGGAGACACGTAGAATTCAATTCTTTTACGCGAATCCTGAACAAAGCGAACGAAGCTGGAAAAATAAAGAACGGAAGAAAGAAATCGATAGCTCCTGTATGACAGTACTGTATACATCGTGTGGAAAAGACAGAGAATGAAAGTACGCGAAAAAAAAAAACATAAAGCGGTTCAATGCTATAGGTTGGTGGTTCGCTCGGCCAATCCCCGAGCGAACGAACGGGCGGGTTGTATTTTTCTTCAAAGACGGATCTTTAAATCCCTCCTGTTCGAGTCGTCTTCCCAAGGATTCACCTATAGCCGCATCTCCACATTCTCCATCCTTGTGCTCTATTTTAACCCGGAAAGTATTTCTTTCTTTTTATATTCTATTCAACTCCGATTCTTCTCTCGTTCGAGACATCAATCCTTCTTTTTTAATTGTTCTCTTGTCCGTCTATAATCTTCGAGAAGGTCAAATATCAAATGAAAGAATTAATAAAAAAAAGGCCACTTCAAGGTTCATCATCGATAATATGAAATAAGATTGATTGGAAACATGCATATCGTCGAAGAAGTCGTGTATCTCGGGTAAAGTTCATAGCGTGAAAAAATTGTACGTTCGACGATAAAATTGCTCTTTAGAGTGCAGTAAAGTAATAGAAAACTAAGTATAATAGTCTAATAGAATAATAGTAGAATAAAGATGGAACGGATAGGTATTCAGTCGAGATCTCGTTTCCGAGTTTCTCTGTCGAAACTCCCAACTTTCGCTTCGATACCTTCATTGTTCGTTGTCGAGGATAGAAGATACTGCCGTACCAGAGAGACTTTGTTCATTCGACTTTCAAGTCTCTCCATTGCCTTTGTCGATACGTTTTCTCTACCATCTCCATTGTGTACTTTTATACGTATATATATAAATGCGCCCCAATCCCGTTTTTTTTTTTTTTTTTTTCATCATCAGTTTACTCTTATTTCTCCAACGACTCCTTTATCCTATCTCGTAGAACATACAGATGGAAAACTCTCGAACTGTACGAGTTATATATACGAGTATACGATACTTACGGTAGTTATATACCGGAGAGGCATTAGCACAACATTCAACTTATTTATCCTGCCGCCTCGCCGGGGGAGGGGGAGGGATGGAGAAACGAGCGACTTTCTATGTTACCTCGGAAAAGTTGTGTCGCGTTCGAAACGATTCGAGTAGTCGATAATTAGCGAGGGTCCGGAGAGAGGGAGGGAAACCCCGCGGGTTTGCGTTCGCTTCGATGCATTGGAAACACTTTTTATTCTCTCTTTCATTTCTCCTTCGTCTTCTTTCATCCCCCACGAACGACCCTTCCTTATTCTCATCTAGCATCGACCAAGTAGGTTCCCTCGCAACTCTTGTACCGAATAACCATTGCCAACATAATTCCCTCTCCCCTTACCATTGCCCACTCCCCTTCGAGGTATTTGGTCGACAATCCATACACATATATACAGAGTGCAACTCGTTTATACGAGATTTCGAACTAAATCCTCCTATATAGACGTACCTATGTTAAAAAGTTGGTCCAAATTAGCTTTTACAAATTAAAGCCATTTACGTTTGTAAAGAGAAGGGGGCGTGCAAGGCTTTTGGCGAACTTTACGGCCAGCATGGGAGCGGTCGCACAGGGGGAAAGGGGGAGTTTAAGGGGATCCGAATGAACGTTCGTATCGGTAGGCTATAAAACTCTTCGAGATCTCGCGTTCGTTCTCTGCTTCTCCTCTCATCCCTTCAGCTACAACCAGGGGGTGAAACTCCTTCCACCCGTGGATTCGAGGCTCTTGGGGTATGGAAGAGCAGTGGGCGAGTTGTTGAAATTTAGTGGAAGCGATATCCTCGAGTCGTAGTGAGGGCGGCGGCCTTCTGAGCTCTTCGTTCTCTTCTCTCCTCTTCTCTATGTCGGAGTCCTGCAATCCGCGACCAGTGATGCTGGGATCAAGTGGTACGCCGAAGAATAGAGGGATATTGCCAACCCGGTTAGTTCCCGATTCTCTTGGCTAACTTATGAAGCCAATTATTAGACGACGGAAATTCGAGAAGCCGAGGGTCAAAGAGAGGTTTTATATCGAATGACTCAAATATATGTTCTCATTGTTTGAAGATCTCGTTTAGTCTTCTTTGATCCTGTCGCTTTACTGGGAATGAACTCCCAACTTTTTATTTTTAACTTGGACGATCGCCCGCAGCGACTTGTCGTTTTTTAATCATCGTCGATAACGATTACATAAAGCGCACTCTCTTTTTTTAGTAGATTCGGAATGTCTTCAAGATGAGGTCTGACGGTTGTTTCGTTTTTGAAAGATAAAAAGAATGGAGGTGGGAGAGGAGTATAAGATGGAGAATTTAAAAGTTCCGTGACCTTATCTCGTTATTCTGCTTTGATCCTTTAATTGAGGCCGGAAAGCGATTTTTTACTTCGCATTGAATATAACGGATTGATCGTATTTATTAGCTTCGGAAAGCTAGTTGGTCTGAGAATGTCGAATACTTGCAACTCTTTTAAAGGGCCGTTTTTATCGTTACAAAAAAAAAAGGAAATTCACGATCGTATTTTTAGATATTTGACTCCAGCACTCTAAAAGTTATCCCACATGAGCATTTTCGGTTTAACGATTTTATTGGTTTCGCGACATTTGGCTATAGGATAATCGATTCTCGATTAGACGACGCGGCATGTATATACATGTATATCTCCCTGAGTTCAGAGGACAATTCTCGACAACAGAGCCGACCCCGTTCCACAATTTCATCCCTAAAGTCTCGTTTAATCCAGCATGCCTCCAGGATATACAGTACAGTCTATAGTTGCAGTGTATATACATAGATTCGAGAACGGCCGAAGACCTCGACAGCCATTTACGAGGGGGGCTCGTTCAGTCGCCGTAATAGCGATTCCCGGATTAATGCAATTATGAACGAAGTTAACGTAGCTTCTTCCGTAGCTACGATCCAAGGCGTGTTCCTATCTATGGTTTCTCTTGCCTCTCGCACTTCATCCCTCACTCTCTTCCATTCATACCCCCCTCTCCCACTCATTCTTCCTCTCTATCACCATCACCCTCAGTGTCTTTCTCCTCTGCACCTCTGTGGATACGCTCTTTCACCAGACGATGTATATATACAGCTGTGCCGTGAAATTGGCCTGACTACTTGTTGCACGATGCTGAAGGTGGGGCCAAAAGGCCTTTCTACTCTTTCGAGCGCATTCACTCTTCCATTTTTTTTTCTTTTCTTTTTTTTTTTTTACTGGTGGCACACTTCCTCCCTCGTTCTCTTCTTCACTGCTTCACTCTCTGTATACGCGTGCGAGAACGTTCGAATTCACCGAACACAGAGGGACAGACGAGACGAGAGTCCTTTCATATTTCTCTCCTCCTGCTGCTTTCTGTTTATTCCTCGTCAACGGTGGGCCCGCGCGTTCGCCACTCGAGTTTCAACGAGACTCGGGCTATGTATATAGTACGGAGACTCGTTAAGAGCACCATCACCCCGCTGAGTCGTATGGAATATGACGAGCAACGCGGATGGGAAGACTCAAGAGACTCGTGCGACGATGAGACACGGACAGAGGCAAAGGGCTGCTCAAGGGTTTTTAGATACTTTCGAGATGATAGATGAATAAACATTTTTTTTTTTACAAAATCGATATTTACTTCGTTTTTTTTTTTCGCAATACTTGTTCCGTTGAATATGTTAATTACGTATTGTTTTTCATCCAACTATTTCAGTATTGGCGTTTCATCCATCTGCCGATTGGCTGTTGACTCTAAAGCGGTTTATAGAAAATTTCGCAGAGACCAAAAAAAATGTTTACTTTTTTCTTTGTGATTGCGGAGGTTTTGCGTAATTTTAGGCCAAAACCGCTATCGGATTAGGATCCGGCATTTCCATTGATTTTTTCCATCACATCGCTGATCTAACATTTTTATTTTCTTCTCTGAAGACGCGTTGGAGCTCTAAAAATTCCTGTGAAACATTCTTCGTATAAGAAAATTTAAGATGGGAACTCATGCAATAATAAAATTTAGGATCTGCTGCGAAAATAATCATCAATTCAGCTATAAACTGAATTATCTTTATTTTACTAAAATATAATCAGAGATTGTAAAACTTTTTTATTGCCCTTATTAAAATGACATATCTTGCCCCCGTACACTTCTTCCCCTTCGTTTCATAGTAACATCTAAGATTTATAGTTGCAAAACTAGAAAATGGTATTAAAACGAAATCTGAGGTTCGAGAAAGTTAATTTTCTTCCTCATACTTTATAGCTTTCGTATTCTTATGCCGACAGGAACGGTCACATGCTAACACACAGAAACAAAAAGCCATTCGAGTGCAAAGCCGAGGGTTGCGGCAAGTCCTACTGCGACGCGAGAAGTTTGCGACGTCACACGGAAAATCATCACGCCGGTAGCAAAGTAAACGAGAGCGTTAGTCCGAGCAGTCCAACGACGGGGCCGCATACGCCAAACACACCGAGCAGTAATCCCAGCACGCCAAGTACACCCGGCGCGCCGACAACTCAGAACGGCCACGGACACACAGCCCTCAAGCAACTTTTGTCCACAGAACCCGCCCAGCCTCAACAACACAAGGTAAGTCATCTATAACCGAAAAAAAAAGAAAAAAAAAAAAATTTAATCGACGTAAACTCCAGTTTAATGCAAACTTTTATCATATCCCCACCGCGACGAAAATGATTGAACGATAATCTTCGTGAGAAGGTAGAAATTTCTTCCATCAAGTACCCCAAACCTGTAGTAAAGGAGGATTGATCTTCCTGCAGAGGGAATCTTTGCAACGGAATATATATTCGCCTCAAGGAGTTTCTGGCATCTCTTCGAGTCAGCCGGCAGTTGATAATTACCAGTACTGGGGAGGGCAGAAATAAAAGCGAGGTTCGGGGAGGAGATGAGAGAAATTCGATGGTAGGGGGGTGATTTCCGCTCCCGTAGCTTTGGCTCCAATGAAATATCATAAATCATAGCCCGCGCGTGCACACGCGGCCGCGTCTGAGAAGTTTTCATAGCGGCACAGCTCTCAGCGCTTTCGCATCTTTCTCTTTCTCTCTCTCTTTCAGTTATTTTCTTCCTTTCTCTTTGGCCGCCCGTCTCATTCTCATTAGCGAAGTTCCTTGGTCATCAAATTTTATTAGCCCCTTCCTTTCCTCCCCCACTTTCACATTGCCCAAACCCCGGCTCGGCTCGGTTCTCTCGGCTCTCCGTTTTCCCTGTCTCAGTTCTAACTCAATATCGTAGATTCGTAGTGCCGGGGTTTAACTACCCTCACTCCGTTTTCCTGAAACTCTCTTTGTCCTTCTTCACTTTTGCCGAGTTTCTCTCCTTTTATCCAGAGAGAGGCAGAGAGAGCTCTGACTGACTTCCATTCGCTTTTCGCGAGAACGTTCGGCTTCACTCCACCGACCGATCCGACGACTGCCTTTTGGTTACCGTCGACCAAAGGGGGTGTTCGAAACCATCGACGGTGCAAGCATATATATATATATATATCCGGTCAGAAACGGCGAGAAATGAAGAAAGAACGAAAGCGACCGAGATCGAAGCTTGCAATAATTTCGCGTGCTTCACGGACGAGAACTAATTTTCATCGTTGCGCGAAGCCGGGGGCTGGGAGGTCTCGTGCTGCGAGAATTGTTCGTATTGCGAAACCACCTGCGTTTGGTCTTTCTCTCGAAGGAGAGAAAGAGAATACGGAGAAAACTCGAACAACCTCTCGCTGTTCTTTTTTTTTTCTCTCCATTTCTCCATTGGTCCTTTTATCGCGCCCCATATGTGCGATTCCAGGCAAAGCTTTTACGTTCCGCGTCACGGACGGAAAAGCACAGAGACTACTCAATAGTACAACGGGAACTCACCGATCGTACTCCACTCTCGGTGCGGATATAAAGTCAGCCCTTGCGTGATAAAAGTAAAAGAAAAAAACAAAGACGAAGTTTTTCCTGTACTCTTGTATTAGTTGTAATGAAATTGGGGTCATATAATACATTGCAAGTCATCAAAATTGTAAAAAATTGCATTTTTTTTTATATCTTGTAATCCCAAAGACCGGAAGGATCTTCGTTAATATCTAATCGTCATTTTTTAAAATCGATAAGCCATTAAAATGTTTCATAATCTAATTAGTTGGCACTTCAAATCGTACTTTACGGGGATAGATATATAGATATACATTATTAGTAATACTACAGAAAATATGATATTTTTATGATCATATAGAGTAATTATAAAAAAAAACTATAAAACTACAAAAAATAATGATTTCAGCTCGAAATCAGACCTAATCTCGAAGAATTGTCATTTGATCATTCGAGTTCCGCGATTATTGCAAAAATTAATCGAGCTTCAGTCTTAACGATTTTTCCGTCGCCAATGTTCGCGAGAGTCAGTAGAAAAGAAAAAAAGATAGAGTCGAGGGGTGGTTTAGAGTGAGAATCGTTCACGGATCGTTGAACATTGGGTAGAGTTGCACAAGGATGGTGAAAGATAATCGTCGCCCGCGTGCCGAAGCTATCGATCTCTTTTCGACTAGCAATTCGAGGATATATCCCTCGCCGGTGGCTCCGCCGGATGAACGCCGGTTCTCTCGCACCTGCAACCCGAGCTTTTTTCGAAGCCTCTTCGTGCCGGAAAAGCCCTCTCGTTATCCGCGCCCCTGTGCTCGAGCTGTGTTCGTTGGTTCGTTCGTGAACGACCGGCGAGAAAACCTTTTGCCACATCATTAATCCGAGTGAGAAAGGTCGTAACCGCAACGATTCACGAAATTGACCGAGCCACGGTAGTCGAGCACAGAGATCGCGACGATCGGTTATCGTCTTTCACACCGCGTGACTATATATATAACGATAGTAGCAGTAGATATTATCCACCGATATTCTATGGACCCTTTTATCGGAATAACTTTGCTTCGCGCTTCTCAGCCTCCTCATTCCCGATTTGCAGGGGAGGATTCCCGTTAGTCCTTTGCACTATTCGACGTAATTCGAAATCGACGGCGATCGGAGAAGTGGAGAAAGAGGGGAGGAGAAGAAGAAGAAGAAGAGTAGCGTTTCTGGTACCGCAAAGAGCAATTAAATAAATCCTACGTTCTGATCGAAGAGTCAGATAAGGGAATCCCCATAGCGTAGAATCCTAAGTAACGACGAACGCGAAAGGATATCCCTGAAACTGGCCGTTCTCTACTCTGTGCTGAATTTCCTATTACAAAGCACTGAGCGAGAAACAAACGAAGCTTTTAAAAAAATCGTATGGTCGAAGTCGTAACGATCGGCGAACGATTTGTTTCATTGTGAATTATATTCCTGCTATCATTGTGGTAAGAATTATTGAGAAACGTACAATAGTATCTATGGCTCATTAATCGATTATACAAAAAATAATACGAATCGGCAGGTATTGGTTAAAATTGTTGTTCGTTACCCTACCGTTTTATAAAAAAATAATAAAAAAAAATAGAGGAATGGAGAAGCAACAGGACGAGATACACTGAGACTACCCTCGAGAGAGATTTTAATTTAAATCTCCGTCACAACTTTACGAATTAACATCTTACGAGAAAGCTGCTACTGCTGCTGTTATACTGCAGCAGAGTCGTCGTTTCCCGATCGTGGCGAGTGATTAGAAGGATTTACTGTCCGGTTTCAGTGACTTTACGACTTTCGCCGGCTGCTCGAGAGGATTATACGTTAGTCCGCGCACTATATTTCTCTATCGGGCTTGAAAATCGTACCCGCTCTCCCCACCATCGTACCTCACTCTCGCATTTCGTACAATCTGATAATCAACGAGCAAACGTAAAGAATTTCTCAAGGGTTCCTCAAGAGTCCAACAATCATTGTATTAATTCACAAAATTATTTTCAACGAAGCTAAAAAAAAGACGAAAGACGAAGACGTTGATCAGATCTAATTAGTAAACCCTACGCTCTCGAGTAGTAATAGGATTCATTAAAATAGTTCGTATTTTCTAACGTCATTTTCTGTCCCTTCCCTGCCGCGTTTTCTCGTTGATTCAACGAAGTCTATGACGCTTTCGTGAAAGTTCTTTATTCGGTTCGAAGCGCGCTGCGTCGGTGAAGAAGTTTTCTTGGTAAAGCACCTAAGCGGAGATGGGCGTAGAAGTTTATTACAAATTTACGCAAGTCGCAGAGCTCTGGATCTATAAGCGAGAATTTTCTTTGAAGCTCCGCGAACGAGACCTCCAGTATCTCGAGGACCAAGTACCGTGATTAATCCCGTTTAATGAGAGCGAACGAACGTCGAGAAAAGAGGCGAGTAGTAGAGAAAGAAAAAAAAAGAAGATAAAAAAAGGAGTAGCGGAAACGGAGGATGGTGAACAACTATCGATTCAATACCGCGTTAGCTCTTTCGTTTTTTTTTTTTTTTTTTTTTTTTTTTACATAAAACACGTTTCTGAATATTACTACAATCACGTCAGAGCTATGGTTCTTGCGGAAAACTCTCCATGACTGTGCTTTCACTCATTTACTCTGCTTCACTCCCACTCGATCTCCGTTCATTACAAACTCTCAATGCAATTAGCGTTACCGGGCAACCGCAATTTCATGGCTCAGCTTTCAAGCTCCGAAGGCAAGAGAGATGCAGAGGTTGCAAACCACATTTTCAACACGTATCAATTACTGTATAAGGCGTTTAGTGGCAAGTGGGCCACGCTACAGTGATGCCAATTTTTCTATTTTTCATTTTTTCGTGGACCTTCATTTTTATTAGAATTTACAATATTTTTTTTCACGTTCAATTTTTTGCGAGTTAAAAAAACTCCGCCAGTTCTTGATATTTATTTTTTCGGGTTGACGAATATAAAAAAAAAAACAGAACGAAAATAATTCGTGGATTGTCTTGACATTGAAATACTCGCTAAATATCTATCAACGTCCTTTGCCGAAATGCCTCATACAGTGATACACATAATCTCCCCAAAGCTGTTTCCTTCCTTTGCCATTCCACCGTTTTAATTGTCCTTAATCCTAATTATAATCTGACAATTTATTGCGAAGACATTCAAAGAGTTGCCTCATTCGGAAAGGCTTTCCGCCGTGTATATCGTCGTCACAGTCGCAAAGGGTACAAACGAGTAAACTGAGAGGAGTTTCACGTGAAATAACGGAAAGCTGATCTTATACAAGAGTATTTTCATAGAAAGCGAGCGAAATCGATGGATCGTTAGATACTCGAAAATTGCTGTTACGTTTTAGAAGAAGCTTTGGCAGAGTGCATCCGCGAGATAGACGGACAGGCGGACGTTTCGTAAGTATATATTTCGCGAAAGCAGACAGAACCGCGTGTTGCCAGCGCGGAGCGAGCAGTTTGATCCGCCTTCGCGGGAGTGTATCCGATTAGCGACGGTTCAAACGTTCGGGCGTTTCGTTTCCTTCGATGGAGCCCGAGGGCCGACGTGCCGAGGAAACCCTCGAACGTTTTGCTGCGGATATATATCGTAGTGAGTAAGCTGTCTCTCTTTCTCTCGCTCTCTCGTCCGAGAGCTTTCCCTGTGGCTCCACTTCGTCGTTCGCTTCCTTCCTTCCTTCCTCCTCTTCGTGGACGGTTCGTTGGATCGCTCGCGCTTCCAATCCGACGTCTACGAAAGACGTCCTCGAGCCCCTGGAGAGTACAGCTAAGCTGCTTGTACTCTCTGACGTATAACGATAGGACGAGATAGCGAGAGGTATAGCGAAAATGCTCGGGTTCGCCGTCCTGGGAATCGATGCAGAGGGACTTCGTCCGCTTCCTCTATCTCTGTGCTTTCCCATCCTCAATGTAGTCTATCTCGTGTACCCGAGTACATACAGGTCTCGTCTTATAGTACAACGCTTCGATTTTTTTTGTTCGCTAAGTATCTCGTCTATATCTTCTTACAGAAGGGATTTTACTGGACTGTAATAGAATAGGATGTAGAATTTGAGATCGTAATTTTTGAGGGCTCTCCTGAATCGCAAAATCGTATTCTTGTTGGTCAAAATTTGATACCTATTCTTCGCTGTATGTAGTATAAAAAA
Source organism: Buathra laborator (assembly GCA_934046635.1). Taxonomy (NCBI): domain Eukaryota; kingdom Metazoa; phylum Arthropoda; class Insecta; order Hymenoptera; family Ichneumonidae; genus Buathra; species Buathra laborator. The sequence goes on from OW203892.1 coordinate 21,144,252, forward strand.
TAAAAATTTTTGCAAAAAATTTATTTAATTATTATTCGCGATCATTTGAAATAATTTTATCACACGAACGACCCATTTTTTAGCCGTACGAGAAGGTTTTTCTTTACTAATTTTCACGAAAAAACTCATTATTTAACCTTCATTTCGATCACTCAGTGTAAGCGTATTATTCGCGGATCGCGGATACGGATATCGCGAGTTGCTGTATTCACGAACTCACGGATGGAAAAATTAAAAACAGCCGATAGTTCGTCGCTTGTACCGTTTTGTATGCACAGCCCCTGCATGGGCTCACGCGGGCAATACACAAGCATGACGGGAGATCGGACAAACGGAACATTTTTATATGGATTTTTTTTTTTTTTAATCGTGAAAGCGTGGATTTTTCGGGCGACATAATGATAACTCATTATTGCGTGCACCGATCGGACTGATTCCGGGTTCATTTTGAAGCTCGTATTCGATTCATATTATGAAAGTGTCATTGGAATTTCGATCCGATGTCTCGTTTCCGAGAAAAAAACTGTTAAACTTTCGGGCGCACGATATTGGCGTATATAAAGACGCGGTAGTGCTCGACGCGCGGACTTTTTCTTTAAACTACTTCGCGTCGAAACGTTGCCGTGTCTCTTAATAACGCACCATCATATTTTCTAAATATTCTTAGCGAAAGTGTTCTGTAATAATGAAATGTAGGATTTTTTCGGGCGATACTGTCGAATACGAATCCATTAAACAAAAAAAAACGACTCTTTCCCCACTTTTTTAAAACTTTTTATTCGCGTATTTATATCCGGGAGTGAAAATTGTGAGTTGAGAGAATGAACAATTCGTTCGAAGAGCTAATGGTTAGTTGTTGCAACTAATTTTTGTTTAAAAGCAGTGGCCTTAAATAATTATTAGTTCTTCGAACACATAATTTCTTTCAGTATGAGATATCGTAGCATTTTGTTTCGGCAAAAGCGTATTGTCTCCAAATTCAACAACGGTACAATCAACTAACGATTTTTTTTTATCGTATGAACTTTTATACGATTTTTTTATTTTCGTTGCTTTGATTCCTGATATAATGAAGGCGTGATTGAGAGTTGGATCGTTGGACTGAGCTCGTTAATGGAACGCCGGATTACATGTTGTTTCGCTGAAGCTCGATGTATGATTCGTCGAACAAACGTATCTATAGATCGTACCGTATCCACAGAGGAAGGATACACACGCTGCCGTTCGGTTCAACGCGTACAAAATACATACGTATACACGATCACATACGCGAAGCACCACAGTCGTTGGATATGCCGTCGAAGCCCCAGCGCGTACTTCTCGTTCGGTATAAACTAAATTCCAGTCAAATTGGTATATCCCAGCCAGTTAGTCGGCGAATAGAGAATGGAATCGATGTAACCCGGTGGGGCGCACACACACAAACGCAAATTTTCATACTCCGTACTACGGTTGGGTACAACTGGCCGGCTATTCGACAACAATACTCACTGAGAGAGCGCGATGGGGAGAGGGCAAAGGTAACTCGTGTACAATACATAAATGACTATGTACACCACGCCTGCAGAGTAATATAGTAGATGTTGTGGATCTAAAGCGGAGTGTGGTAGATACAAGAGAGATAATAGATAGAGGAGATAGAGAAAGCGCCCACAGTTCCAGGATCCGGTACTGCACTCGGAACTTCGTAATTTTCGTTACGATCCGTAGGCGATGAATTCATAAATTCGCACGGTTCCGAATTACGACCCCTACCGCGCCGCTGTCTGCATCTCCTAACCCAGCATATGTATATACGCGTATGAATATTTTTATGGGTAGATATGTGTACAGCGAGCGATAGAGAGTTTCTATTTGATCCGGCGACGAAGAGCGACCGCAGTAGAAAGGGGTGCGGAGCGACGACAGAGGGGGTTGTAGCCATGTACGAGAGAAAGGCTTTCGAACACCCCACGTCGGTCATTGTCAACCCCCGCAGGGATTTTTCTATCCTGAGGCTCGGTTTTATTCGAAATCGAAAATGCTCCACGATTTCGATCGGGTTTTTTTTTTCCTTCTTCCTATACTGTACGATGGCTTTTTGTATTATAGTCACCCCTCGGTGTGGAAAGGAGGGTTGAAAGGCAAACGATAATTCTTTATCGGTGGGTTTCGTTGTATGTTTTTTTTTCCCCTTTGAAAACCCGAGTTTCGACATTGACGGTCTTTCACGTATTTTTGGGCGATTGACCGATAGTCTGATACAAAGTGCTCGTAGGAATTCGATTAAATGGAAAAATCCGCTTGAACTGCAGCGTTTGAAATAGGAGAATCATTAATCGTAAAGAATGTGGCGTGACAAAAAAAAAACAAAAAAAAACGGAAACAAAAATTGTATTCGTGAAATGAAATCCTATTTCGAAGAATGAAATAGAAGAGGATTGATTCGTTGACGTGCTCTGCTTCCTGGACATACCCAGTAGCGGCAATGATAGTTCTAGGGATACACAATATTGGCATGTTGTATGGATACGTTCTTGAATGCTGAGCTCGGCACTGGACGGTCACAAATCAAATTCGGCGCCATAGACACGCCGATACGTATCATCGATGATCTATGGAGATGGGAATGAGTGAGAGAGAGAATTTCGAGGGTTTGCGTTCCTCTTCGATGGAAGTGAAGCTAGAAATACAGTTGACGAGATAAGGGTTGAAACATCCCAGCGGGTAATGCAGATCACCATTATTACCGCCTTTACTTAATAAAATGCACTTTGAGAATCTCGAGAAAATAATTTAATTTGTTGTTCATTCATTGTTAATATGCCATCGACCGGAGTCCTTCAACCCGCGGTTATCGTCGATTTACAAGCGGTTTTTTTTTTTTTATTATTATTTCTTCATTTTCATGTGACTGAAAATAATTCAATTTTTAATACCAATTGAAAAAATTGTTGTGATAGTTAGATTCCCCTTCAGATGACTCGAATTATCTACCAAAGTTAGACCCGAGAGGGAAACTATTCTAACGTGAGGATAATCGGCTCTTCTGTAGATAACCGGCAGTAGGTATGTGTACAGCTAAACCAAGTTAGAACACATTATCGCGTACACCTGCAGGCTGAGTGGCAATGTTCGTCGCTTGCTCGATTTCGCATAGACCGAACGGATTCGGCCGAGCGCGTTCATTTGATATACAGCTAATTAGAGATCGAAATCTGCGAGTGTTCTCTCCGTTGGCGTATACTCAGCTCTCACTACGTATAGGGAAGAGTCGCATAGGTACGTACGGGGGATGGCGCTTCTCGGTCTATACTCGGTATACCCGCCACGCCGCCACCCCTTTGCCATCCCAGCTGGGGGAGGTATCGGACTGGATTCGGTGCGGGAGTTCGTTCATGCGATAGAGCAGACGTATGAAAACGATTCGGTATACTCTCTCCCTCCTGTACTATACTCAATGGATAGTGTATATGCAATGGGCGACGCGCATGAAGAATGGTCTGCCCGCTCGTTCCCGATCGAGTGTGCACTCGCATAAAGTACATCGCATATACTACTCTCCCGCGCCTCTTCCGAGCTCTTTCGCATTTTCCGCGAGAGGAAAAAAAAACGTCAAAAAATTGTTGCGCTTGCAGCAGTAGTAGTAGCAGAGGTAACGCGTCAGACGGACGAGCGAAGCGTGAGGGAGAGATGGATAAATGGATTTACATATTTCACAGAAATATCGAGAATAATGAAAGTATGCTTCGGATTTAGAGATTCATGTGGAAAGGAAAAAAATAAATAAAAAAAAATTGAAAAATACTTATGGAAAATGCGAGTTATCGGGTCGACTGGACGATTATATGGAAAATGCAAATTCTACGGTTGTAAAAGGCGCTGGATGCGCGTTTGTCCGTCTCTATAAATTTCGAGACGTCACACAGCGCACCGATGACCAAACGCCCGAGAGGACAGCGTCGAAACTCGTTCGGGAACAAGCGGTGATGTATTTGTGTGTGTGGGAGGACCAATGCGACGAATCGGTATCGTCCCATGTCGAATCCAGTCGCAACTCGATGGTCCATAAAGATCTCACTCTAGTCGCGTGTGAGAGCTTCCATTTCGCGTTTTAAACGCGACAGACTACTCTCCGATCTCCAATCTCGAGTCTTCTACGCTGCGAGGGAGTTTTTCCTCGTTTATTGCTATCTCGTTGCGCACGAAGTTTATAACGAACGAGGGATTTATTGCATTTCGAAGTTTGAGGAGTAAATTTAAAGCTCGTTCCGAATGTGTCATAATTTCTAGCGGTTTTGTTCATGCGCGATGCAATTTTTTTCGAGTTTTTATTCAGCCTTTTTTTACATTTTCATTCATTTTTGTCTTTACAAAGATTTTTCGTGTGCATCCGATTCGAAAAGTTTTAGAAAGCTTACTGATGTAATTATTAATTACGCTAAAAATGGTACTATTTGAATTATGACAGTTTCGTGCCTTTTTTACTTCGAAATAAAAATAACAATCATTATGATAAACATTATTATGAAAATAATAATAACAGTTATAATAATATGATAATCATTATAAAAATCACCATCATCATCATGATAATGATGTTTGTCATCATTATTATTATTTTTCAATCATCTTAAAACACGACTAGTCATCGAACAATAATGAAAACATAATAGTTTGTATGCGAAAAACTCTGTGACATAGCCGCGTGAGTTTATTGTTTTTGTATCGTGAAACAGCGTGATACCAGCTAGAAAAGAGTTTGACCACGCGAAGCTACGGCAGCTTTTATTCCCGCGGTAGTGGTTTCGATTCTACAATCTCGTGCTCGGGCTATTCGAGCTGCTGCGCTAGTTTCATCGACGTCGACTATGTTTCGTGATCCAGTTACGTTGCGTCGGTCGAGTAAAACGTTGAAGAACGGTACAAACTATTCGTCCTCTCGTTCCTTCGTCCCTTCACTGATTTTTCCGATACTACACCTTTGGACTCTGGACGCTTCTTCGGGACGTGAGTACGTGAGCAAATAAGAAAAACAAAATGCGTCTGTTTACAGTTGCGACGAGACGGACGGTCGATCGCGAAAACAACTCGAGTGCAAACGAAAAGCAAAGTTCTTGCTTGCAGTTCTTGCAGCATCAGAATCAACCCCCTGTGGCATATCGCACCGGCGTACATGTGTACACAGTCGCTTCGTTCATAAACTCGTGCAAAGCACCCTTTCATCTTCGTAACTTCGAATGGTTCGCTCGAGCTATACATTAATTCATCGCAACGGCAAGAACGACCTTACCGCGCAAAATTGAAAAGCCTCGACTCTCGGGACAACGATTCTTCCGACATGAGACAAGCGCCTAATGCATTCCGCATTCTGCATTACGCATTGGCGTCGTAATGTTCGCATTAGGTAAAGCGGCGTAGACACACGCGATTCGAGCGCATATAGGCACCGCCCGTCATGTGCTTCGCACTGTTTCACGAGATAGCGGCAATCATGAGGGTAATTACTCGCGTAATCTTTGCGGTCTCGTAATTGCCACCAGAATGGATATTGCTGAGGTGCGGTAAATTATATCTGTACGCGTGTGTTTTGTCCTACATAGACACTGTTCCAACGTGTCATTAAAAAAAAAAATTAACTCTATTTTTGAAAAATTTCTGTGAGGTCGTTACGCCGGGATAAGATTAATTTTAACCAATGAGACAGTCGTGGAGATAGCGCCGTTATAAATGTTTTTTTTTTTGTATTTATTTATCATTGTTTATTTTGTATTTATTCTTTGCCCCGTTTTTTAGTCGGAAGTTTTTCATTTTTGAAAAATTATTTTCTTACCAATTTTTCGTACATATAATAATTATAACCATAATAATAATAATAATAGTAGTAATCACTATTTTGTCGTTAATTTCGTGACTTCATCGGCTAATTATAGCATGTTATGCAATAGGTATACAGATGGCGTGTTTCCCTTTTGTCCGTCTAATGATATTGAATAAAGAGGTGCCGACGACGCGAAAGCGTCTAGAGACCGTCTCGGCAGCTCGCCTCGTTAAATGTCGTTACGCGAAGCGTTTTTGCGTTGCTCCCTCTGCGAAACTCTCTCGTCTGCTCGATATTGCAATCAGAACGGGAGAGAGAGAGAGTCGAGGCAACTAGTCAGCGCGAGTTGGAATCGTAGAGAACGAGACTCACAGCAATACACTCGGGCGCTACGAGATTTCTACTATACTGCTTTACCTAATGCAACGGCTACGAGAGGAAAGCAAGAGACGGAGATACGCCTCATAGCCTAATTTGGGCAATTTAGTCAGTTTCAGCCGAACGCCAAACTGCATCTCTTTCGTTGAAGAGTTGTCGTGCTTCTCGTCGGCGTCCATTTCCCCCTATCCTCTGCCTGACACGTCAACCAATTAAACTGAAGACCGAAACAACAATCGGTGTACAGAAAAGTCTTCTCAAAGACTTTTGTTTTTGTACAAATTTTCGCAATTCGATAAAATATTGTGATTTTTTTTATTTTTTTACCTTCGAAGTTTCAATTTTTCATTTACTCGCACGATAGCGCGAGATGTAATTTTAATGATAATTAATTTTTACACAATGTTAATATAAAAAAAAATATGAATTGAATTTGAATATTACTTTCACATTTTTCTTTGGCCGACGATTAAAAACGTAAGGAAGCATAAAGTTTGCATCATTTGGTTTTTCGTCTACACGAGTGCATCAGCGTCAATTTATCTCTCGCGTCTCGTCGAAGAACTCGGAAGCTTTCCATCTCGACGTTTCCCCGTCCATGCCATTCTCTTCTCACAGCGTATTTTCTTATCTTTAATTCTCTATTTTTCCGCATATGGTGATGTAAAATGTGCGCGAAGGAAAGAAGAGAAGACGCTGGAGCGTTGAGAAAAGGAAAAGAAAACACGAGAAGGGAGACCGTAGAGAAAAGTTATTGCAAAGTGCGTCGGCTCCCACGGAATAGAGAGCTCCTTATCGTTCGCAGTGAAGAAAAGGAGCGAAGCGCGAAGGCTGTGACAGATGCACGGCTGTGTAGAAATTCCGACGGTACGCCCGAGAATACGAGAGAAAATCGCAATGTTGGAAGAGCGAAGAAGAAGAAACGCGTAGAAGGTGAAAGAAGCGGAGTGTAGAGTTGTCCGTGGGAAAACTTTCAAATGAAAATTGACGCGCGCGCGCGAGTGCTGCGGAAAAATATGCGAGCAGCGGCTGAGGAATGGAAAAGTAGTAGAAGGAAAATGCGAGAGATCTCAACACCTGACTTCTTCGCTCGTTCGCCTGCGTTGTAATAAGACCGCATAGAGTTATCGTTGCCCCTCTTGGTAGCGATGCTCTCTGTACGTCCTTCGGTCGTCCCTCCGACAAACGCGTCGCGCCTAAACGAATTAAAAGTACGACAGAGCGAGAAAGCCTCCAATAAACTCGTCGTCGCTGTGCCCTGCGCGGTTTCTTGAATCGTATCATCGGGCTTTTTTATAGGGTACGAAAACGTCGAGGCTACAGAAGGGAAAACAAAGTTTTCAACACCCGGACGATATTGAAGCTTTTACATCCGCCAGCTATGATCTAACTTAATTAATTTAATTCCGTAGGCTCTCGAGGGTGACGGAAAAAAGATGTTCGACAGTGATAGCCGCTCCCCTTCCGACCCTCGAACTTTCACCCGTTTAATATTGAGGAATATTTTACCACTTTTTTTCAAGAAAAAAAAAAAAAATAGATTCGGCTGCTTTCGCAAGAAATACTTATTCGATGTTTTTCGCCTGATTTTTTAACCCTTTTTTTCGTGATTTTTCGGTGTGGTACTTATTTTTTTTTTTTATTAAGAATCGTGATATTCGCTTTGCATATAGGCGAGGATAACTAAGGAAATTGTCTGTTGGGAGTGCGCGAGAGTTTTTGTTGCGTGGTAACTTTCACGGATCGTAAAGTGGCGCATAAATAATAATAAAAAAAAGCGCGTAAGGCGCGACAGAGGGTAAATGAACGGATGCTTGCGTGCGTATGAAAACAAGAAAAAGTATATGAACCATAGCGGCAAACTCTCTCGAGGCGACGTGGTAGCCTGCCGCCGGGAATACTGTTCTTCTTACCTTCTATACTGTGTTGTGGGATCCTGGGTTAGCGAGAAACTACCACAAAATGGATTTAAGGGCCGCGTCTTCCCATGCGCTTGTTGCTGCTACCGTTGATTTACAGCCACGCGTACTGCTTGCGACGTCTACTGCAACCACGACGACCATCCAGCGACAAAATTGAACTTTTCTTTCTTCCTTAAAAAAAAAACGCCATCACCAGCCAAGTTTATTTTTTTTACTATACTTTCCGCATGTCATGTAGTTGCCGGTTACTGACATACAGTGACGGATAACCCCTTACATAAAAAAAAATTTATTGACGAATCATGGACTTCAAAAATAAATGAGTGATCGTTGTAACTTCAACTTCTTCTATAATTCTTTTCCAATTTAAGACTATTGAATAATCTATTTATTTATGTATTTATTTTTTACGCCGCAAAGCGTTGAATGAGAGGACAATGTCACTTTGTTTTTTCAAGCCCTCAACATTATAAATTCCGCATAAATATCAGAGTAATGAGGACCATTTGTCTATTCTCGCACGACGTTGTTTCGATCGTTAACTCTATCGATCCCACGTACTCAGCCACCCGTGCGCGAAATAACCAATGTGAAAATCGTGAAATTGAAAAATATTGCGGGAAGACCGCACAACGGTGGTACAGCTCATCCAGCGTACAGTATAGAATCGATCGTTGAATCGAATCGGAACTCGTTACCAGTAGCACCAGATAGAGGGGGTTGGTATACAGAGAGACCGGTCGCAGAATGACAAACCCGAGTCCGGGGAATTACGAAATGAAGGTTTAATAAGGTATGAGAGGGTTGGGGGTGCAGAGGCAGTTGCGTTCGTCAGCTATGTGTATGACGTTGCTGCAGATCGCTGCATGCGCGTACAGAATTGTGCGGATCCGTCGTGCCGCGGGCGACCGCTCAACATCATCAGCTATATCTCACTATTTCCCTTTCTCTCTCGTCCGATAATTAACAAATCCAATTTTAATCGCCAGTTGAATTCGTCGCCAAGCCTCGAACCCTCCCACCCACCCCGCCAGGATACTCGACAAGTACTGCGAGCGACACGATCCAACTTTCCATCCAACCAACGTATATATTAACTATGTACATACACCGAGACCTATAATATGGAGTATAATCGTTACTGTGTAATCGGCGTCGACTACTACCGCTGCCGGGAAAACGTTAAAGCTGATTATACTCTATGCTCGCTGAACGCCTACATTTTACGATCTAATTATTTGCAGCTATAGCCGAAAGGATATTTTCGATGCTTGCGCGTGTATATGAGCGTGACGACTGTGTGACTACCGGAGGCATTTTTCGGGTGCACATATTGCCGAATCAGAGATATATAGGCCGCGGCACTCAGCGTTAACGAGGTGTGCTACAATCACGCGCTCCGATTTCCAATTTTTGTCGTACCCTCTCGCATCAACGCCGAAATACCGATTAAACTTCCAAATAACCAATCAGGGGAAAAAAAAATTCTCTCCACCAAGTTGGGAAATAATTGCGAATCATTTCGTCAACTTTATGATCTTTCTGGTGGAAAAAAATGTCTGTCTCTCGCGGAGACAGATATACGGAGAAATTGGTATCGAAATTCACGATTTTTATACAGTGAACTTTAGTTACGCTAAAAACACGTAGGCGAACGTTGACGCGTTTCGATTTGACGGCATATCCGGTGAGGAAGAAATTTTAGTTTATCGCGTGGATACATATCGATGGCATTAACGCCGAAAGGCCATACAAGCTATTAAGCACAGCCTGCATGCCGGTTTTGGCATATTAGACCCATCGATACGATAAAATTTTTCCCGAACCAATTTCGAAGCAGTAAAAATGCATTAATAATTGATTTCGCTAATACGAATAAATGAGGAAATATTGATGTAATATTCACAAATAATTGCAACCGATTTACCGGACTCATGGTAAATATGAGAAAAAAGATATGTATAATTTTATAGCTTCTGTGTTTACATTAAACGTTGAATTATCATTAAATCGCTGATACCGATGGAATCGTCCCAAAAATTCGTAAGCAAAATTAATTAAAATGAACTGGAAATTTCATCAATTTTGCCTTTCAAAGAAAATTTCTTCCGCTCGACTACGTCAAACGTATGACTATATTACAAACGTGTAAAAAAAAATGGCAATTTCATCACGTAATATTTATTCGATTGAAAATTTACTCCGACAGTTTACTCGAATATTGCGCACGACGAGAACGAGTGAACAATGTTTGTCTCTCGCTTCGCCGCCCGTAGATGTCAACTAAATAAAGAGGTGCAAAAAAATGCCACCCGAGTTTCGCACAATCGACCATTCAATCGATAGAACATATTTTTTACCTCTATTTTCCTTTTTTTTTTTGTTCCATCGCCCAACGAGATAAAAGCTCTCGTCAAACGCGTTGTTACGCCCAGCAGTAGTACTACACTACGTGCGTAACTCTCTGATGCCCGTGAAATGTTTTATTCTCAACATATCTTTGTAGCTCCGTCGATTTGTTCGAGTATCATGATCGCGGTGCGCGATCGTTCAGTGCTCGGAATTTACTGCAAACGACGTGAGGGTACAGATTTAATGTTCGGATTTTTAACTGCAACGCGGAACTTGGCAGTTCGCAGACGTCTGGGGATAGTTTAGCGTTATGTGTCTGTCTCCGTTGACACGACACGACGTAACGTTGGCTATTTCGTTAAATATCTCGCGAGAAAATCGTATAGGATAAGTAATTTCCGTTTCGACGTTATGTCGCGAGGTGTTCGACGGTCGCGGGTCAAGCGGGAACAGTTTCGAACGGATCGAAAGTTTACAATGTACAAGTACAACGAATGTCGGAAAAATACATGAACCAATTTCCACATCGGACGTTTAACGAGAGACGCTTTTACCCGGGGAAGCTTGCCTCTGCCGCAATTCCGGAAAGAAAACTTCGCCTTTGGAAAGTCTCGAGACAAGAACGAAAAAAAAAATACGTGCGAATGACGCTCGAAGCAAGAGAAACGAGAAATACGGTTGCTGTGCGGGATAAACGCGGTGTCGATAATCGTCGTTCTCTTGTACGAAGGTTATATAAGAAAGGCGTCTGCGAGTTAAGAGAACATCAGGATGAGACAAGGCGGGACGGGAACATCGGTTATTTGTAGCGAGAGATCGCGAGATCCGTCGTGCTACTCTCCGCTCTACTGTTGTTGCCAGATCTAGGTAGCAGGGTAGAAACTTGGGTTGAGCTCGAGGATAAAGTGGCGGAGGAAACACGAGCGTGGAAGCGATTAAGCCGCGGGCGTTGTATCGTGTCAGGTAGAACAGTGAAAACGGATATCCGTTTCTCTCTCAAGCTCGTCGGGAGTGAAAGAAAAGCTTCGCGTTTCTCCGTGCCTCGGCAAGAGTCACGTTACTATGTTAAAGACATTCTACCGGTTCCAGTTTTCTTTTCATTACACGGCGCATGAAATTACGTCGGAAAAATCTTTTTTTTTTTTTTCTTCCGTGAAAAAATAAACATATTTGGTACAAATTTCGATACAATAGATGATTAACAAATCCGCATATTTTTTTGGTATAATAACGGTATCAACATTTTTGGCATATCGTTAAACACATCGATAGTTACGATAGAATTTCTTCAGATTTTGTTATAAAGGAAATTCATTTTTTTAAATATCATTGCTTACGAAAAAGTCAAGTATGACATTTATAGACGTTTGATAAGTATTCTCTTTAAGATCCTGCAGAAATAATTTGTTTCACGGTTTTAAAAATAAAGTTTCCTGAAAGGATAGATTTCCGATATAAATGAAAATGGTACGCTTTCAATTTATCGCTATACGGAGTTTATCGGTTGAATGTCGTTTGTTATTCTTTATCTCTTCGCTGAAATGCTCTCGTCCAGCAGCATTTTTCAACATTGCAACTCCGCGACCTTTCATTCGGTATCGCTAGAGTCAGCAATACGACGCGTCTTTTGCGAAATAAATACGATCTCTATTAAGACGAACGAACGATTTGCTCGGTTACAGAGCGCAACGTCACCGGGCGCAAGCAACGATGGTCTGACCAAACAACAGATCGAGTTGATTCAGCAAATAATGCAGCAAACTCAGCAACAGCAACACGCCAGTCCGGCTGCTGCCACGGTGACTCAGACCTCTAAGACCACGAAACCGTCCCCTAAGAGCACCGCGTCACCGGCCACATCAGTTTCCGCATCCGGAAACTCGTCGACAACGACGAATCCGAGCTCCAGTCCCAAACCCAAAGTCTGGAATCACACGCAGGTGAGTTTTGCGGTTAATTTCGTATGTTTACTTCACGAAGTGTGCGCTCTGCTTCGTTGCATTTAAATCAAATAACGATTTACCACATCTCAATGCATTATTAAAAGACGCATTTCAACGCGACATGAATGAGATATTCGTTTAATGCCGAATAATACTTCTACATCGACCATTATTCGATGTTTACAAAATTTAATTTAATTTTTGGTAATACGTTTTTTTTATTATTAAAAAATAATTTAAACAAACCCAAAATTTATTTCCACTGGATTACGGTTGTCTATTTTGCATGCATACAAAACAGATTATCAAAAGACGAATATAACTACATTTCAACAAATATATATACTTCATATAAAAAAATAAAAATCATGCATCCTCGTGGATTTCTCATTCGGATTGAAAAGTACCGATCGCGCTCACCGAAATACAATCTTTCGAGTTCAATCTTCAGATACGAATCACTCTCCATTGCGACGAGCGAAACAGTAGTGAAATAGAGTGCTCTTTCGGCTGGATGCAAGCGTTGGTTCGTGAGGTCAAAAGGTGAAGTGGTTGATATTGAATGGGACGAAATACTTTTGCAACGTTTTCACTCGCCGCGTGCATGTTGCCGGGGAGGGGGGAGGGTCGCCGCGTACCGAAAGTTTGCTTGGTGAGCTCGTCGCTCGAAGCAAACTTCGTCTATCGGACGAACGTCATCTTTTTTCCATCTGCAGAGAGAAGTCGCAATCAGCGATAACGCGCAGCCGAAGAAAGTGGCTTGAACAGAGTAAACGCGCGGGGTACGGGGTGAGGGGGCGGGGAAAGTAGGAATAGGAGCGGCAAAAGCGAGAGGAGAGTCTCAGGGTAGCCTTTCATGTTCGAGCTTTCATCAGGCTTGATTAGTTTTCTTCGCAGACGTTGCGCCCGGTTTTCCATGACTTTTCAAAGGCCCCCGTCCGTCGTTTCTTTATCTTTTGCTTTGGTTCATCCAACGTTTTAATGTCACTGGCGGGTGACCTAGAACTAGATAACAACTGGATCTCAATTCTGCATGTTCAACACGCTTCGGACGATCAATGGGTTACTTCAAAATCGTACTTAAATCTTCATTATCCAAATATCCTTCATCTTTATTCGAAAAGTGTTCTATTTTCCCATCTGGTCTCCGGGTGAACCGGGTAAAAATCGATAAGTTTCCGGTCCATTTTAATGGTTTTGAAAACATTTTCCAATCACCCTCGTGCTTGAACGCGCAAGTGTAAGAAAATAGTGGTATTCAGGCTCGTTAAGAGGATCTCGAAGGTGCAACGGCGTAATTTTGTTATTCCGTCCGGGGGTTCCCCGAGGGAAAAGCTGCGGTCCAATCGGTTTCCGGTCGAGGAGAGGTAAAAAAAAACGTTCACTGATGAAATTCCGTCGGGCGAGCGAGCACGCGAATTAAGGTTGAGGATAATGTGACTTTTAGCACGCGCGTCCAGCCTCAATTCCGCACACAGAGACGCACATATACACATACGGCTGTAGACACATAGACGTTGGACACATTCGGTAGAAAATGCTGGTTAGTTCGTCGGAGAGGCGAAGATCGTAAAGCCACGACTAATGAGACACCGGCACAGTGGAGATTCCCTAATTGCCCCTATCCACCGAAAATGGTATTACGTCGTGCACACACCGAGACTCAAGAAGATCGTGGATAGAGAAAGTATAGATAGAAATTGTGGGTTCTTCTCAGTGGAGAACGGGGGAAAAAGAGTTTCCGTATCCGGGAACGCGGAAAATTCGTGAATTCCTGTCGTTTCGAAAGGGATATAGGAGAAAGACAGAAAATTCGACGACGGAGAAAAAAAAGCTTAGACGGAAGGAACATAGAGAAGCGTGGAGTAAAAAACAGTGTGACGGAGACGGATAGACGGAGAAAAAGTACGAAGAAATTGGTGTGGAGAACTCTTTTGAAGCAATAAGTCGTTACGGTTCGAGGAACGGTACCAAAGAACCCTTCTGGGTCTGAAAGAACCAGCTACGTCATCACTGGAACACACAACCCCACAGCAACTGCGAAAAAGGGAAAAATTTTCGTACTCGTTGAATCTTTCTTTTTTTTTTCTCATGCTGAAACGACCGCTTTCTCCTTTTTTTCATTCGTTTCGCCTTGAAGCTTCGAGTTCTTCAAAGACCAATCTGGTGCGGGTTGTGTGCCTCTCGGTTCGAACCCAATCACCGAGCTTTCGCGATCTATTTTGTTTTATTTTCCGGTGGAAAAAAAAATCATTTCGCAGCAACGAACGGTACGGAGTCTTCGGTGAAGAATTGAGCAACTTTTGCTGAGTCGTACGGCTTCGGGGAAAAAAAATAACATTAAAGGTAAATCGCAGGTAATCTGATCGCGAACAATATTCGTTAGAATGATTTTTCGCCGTAGTGATTTTATTCTTTTTTTCCCTTTACATTTTTGTTGTTAATAGATATGTTATGGTTTTGTCAGGAAATCGAATAGATAATTGTAGACACCAATTTTACCGACGGAAATATGCTTCATAATTTTTTTAATTGTTTAAAAGAAACAATTTATGGTCGAAAAAAATGCATTATAAACATCGATGTCTCTGCAATACATTTGAAAAAAATGTGGCGATTGTAAAAAAAATTGACATTAAACTCACTTGAAAAATTAAACACTCGTAGTAGTAAGCGACTATTTATAAGCGAGAAGTTTCACTGTAGATAAACTTGGGTAAAGGACTTTATCGTTATTTACGAACTCCTTTTCCACTCGATCTTTTCCCGTTCGCTCGGGCTGTTTCACCGAAGAGTTTACTCCCACAGTTTTACTCCTTTCCTCTTGTTTTAGTCCCTCGCACTCCCACTCTCGTCTAACTTCATTACGTTAATGGCATAATAACCAGCGGGTGTTGGGCGGCCCGAACACGACCTGCACGTAGAGAGGAAGCGGAGAGAGCTTATGAACCGTCGATACCGCGTGCGATGTCTCTAAACAGCGTAAGAAGCGGTTGGTTCGTGAACGCTGTACTATCGTATATATCGTGCAGTAGTAGAGCTCTTCCGTGAGAAAATCGATCGATTCCTCATTAATATGTATGAGATCTTCGCCGCTGCAGCCACCGATGATGGTGCAAGAGCATCGCGCCACAGTCCCTTGGAAATTCAACGTTAGAGAGCCGAAAATTCTCACCAGGCCACTAAACGCTCCGTCAGAGAACCCCGTCACACGCGGATTACAATTAATTATTTCTTTGATCATGAAAAAATAAAAATAAACATTTTCTTTTATCGCGAAAGCCTATTACAACGCAGCTGTGGTCGTAGGTATGACGAAACGATGTTTCGCACTCGAATATCAATTAATCATTTGTTTGATCGGTGAAAAAGATCGTATGAAACTTCAATTACGCGAAGTATTTATTAATTGCCGGATAATTTACCATTCAAAACTATACCACAATACTCGGATTTCGAAGAAAAACTTCGCGCGCTTTGATCAAATTGAAATTCGTTTCATCACGACAAACATTTTTTGCGAAGTTGTACAGTTCTATTTGATTGATAGAGAATTCATTAGAAAGCATTATATCGCAATTCTCGAACGTGACGAATCATTTAACACGAGGATATTAATTATACGTTGAGTTGATTAATGAATAATGAGAGAAAATTTGATTGCAATTACGAAGTTATTTGTTCGTTGATGAATGTTCGCAGTATTGTCATCAGTTAATCCGTATCCTGCAAGTACGATGTACTGAATAATACCGGTATCAATCATTACTTAAAATTTTATTGCCGTTATGCTGAAACAACGGCTAATCAATGAATTTAATGTTCATATCAAAGTTTCATGCAATAGTTCAAGCAATTTATTGATTTTCGTGCAAAACTTATGATAACGCAAATCTACAAGAATTTTAAGAAAACTTCGTGAAAATTCTTGAATTCTTGAATTCTTTGTGGAAACTTGAACTGCACGGACGGAAGCTTCTTCGAATTTTTTTTCTTCGTCGAGTTCATGCTGTTTTCATAAGGTTCACGAGGTCCAACCGCGCAGACAGCTCTAACCGAGTAACGAGACGCGAGAGAGTGGCGGGTTTGCCCACGTGGCCGAACTTTCTACAGGCAAAAACTATTCGTAACACTGATGAAGGCTCAAGGCAGGAAAAGGGGGAGGGGGAGGGATGGTATGGAGGCAAGAAAAATGAAGTAGAATCTACTGTAGAAACACAAGGCAACCAGCTAGCGGTAGAGGATCGATCGATTCTTCATTAATATGTATGGCCCTCTCGTTATCTTTGGACTGCGAAAGCTCGATCAGGAACTTCCTTCGAAGAGAAGAAAACTTTTTCGGTCTATCTTTCCCACCCTCTTCGCTTTCTCTATCTCTCTGAATTTTCTATATACATCCTATGGGCGAACGAATCGGCGAAGAGAAAAGACCCTCGAGAGACGACGACGTAGTTGGCGACAATAATAAATAAGCTCTTCGTGCGCTAGCGCCAAGAATGGATTGGCCTGGCGAGCTTTATCTCTTTCCGGTGAAAAAGCTCGACTATGGAACAGGGCTTTGCGTCCCTTAAATTTTCAATCGCCTAGACACACCCGATTTTCAGTCGTTCTTTTGCTTGTGTTATACCTCGTCGAACGGGGCTCAATGTAAACACCCGTGAAAGTACCATCGTCGATGTACAACGTTCGCAAGTGCAAGGAGGATTTTCCTCAACACTTTGTCTTCTTTCTCACTTTCTCTCTACGATAGATACGAATTTTGTATTCTCTTCGCGATACTTTTGAACTTCGGGTAGGTTCTCGACTGTACGGAGAAGTACGGAAAGTTGAGAATAAAAGTGGGGTTAAGGGATGAAAAAACTGCGCGAGAATTGAGAAATAGCCAGAAATGGCATTCTGGACAAAGAGTTACTAAACTCTCAAGACTTACAAACGGCCGATGCTTTAGTAATTTTTTTTTATGAACCACTATGTTTAGCATAAAAGTTCGTAAAAGACGCATTTCTGCACTTACGATTCAATTTTATCCGCATATACAGTGAATAGACGTAGTTGCGGTGACGCACATTACACTAAGTCGTTAATCGAAAATCCATTGAATTTTCACACATAAATGCGTGCGACGTTTTGCAAATAACCGTTTAATGCGTACAGTACAAGGTTTCTATTTTCCATTGAATACTATCCGAGACTGTACTCTAACAGAAACTGTTAGAAAGCAGCAACAACATACCTACAAAACCGCATCGTGTTTGCACCATGCGTTCTTCTCGCGTTGCTTCGACTGCATCGGGGGGTCGTTACAGTTCTTGCGCGTAGCAAAACATTCGCGTTCTAACCTTCCCGCGCGAGCGATAGAGGAAGTGGAAGAGCCAAAGAGAAAGAGAGAGAGAGAGAGAGCGAGAGTTTCGCCGGGTCGTTTGCACTATCGTAAGTTTATGTCGTTGCTGTTCCTGCTTCTGCAACTGCTATTTGTGCAAACTACTGTTACTACTGCGAGGCTAAAGGGAAAGTCGTCCGGAGGCTCCCTCGCTCTTGCACGCCCTCGAACCCCCTTATACGAGCCGATAGTTTCATCGCGAAACTGCCACGCCGTTCACATCTGTTGCCTTTCCCATTACCTCGACGAGTGTAGGAAGTAGCGTGGCGAGAGAGGAAAAGCCGCGCGGAGCGAGAGAGAGAGAGAGAGTGGAAGAGGAGAGGCCGTAATACGGCGGGCCCATTTCCGGTCCAGGCGACATTGGCCTCTCTCTTCCCCCGAGTATTCTCAGTATTCTCCGATACTGGAACTATTCTACCTAAACCCCCTCTACACCTTCTCATTCTCTCCCCTCCCCTCATCGACGAAACGGAGTTTGCTCTTTCTCCAACGTTCTACGCTCAAACTCCAATTTGCCGATAATATCTTTGATGGCTCCCATCGGTAAGGATTCACGATCCTCTACCCATCCACGTTTCTGTAATACACTAAAATTTCGATACGCTATCGCGCCGATATGCGTTACGATGAATGAAGAAATTACCGTGATGGCAGCCGTGAATCGATAAGCATTGTTAATTCGATGCTCCCCTGATCTTGAATTATTAATCAGTATCATGTATCTTTCGGAAGATTTTACTTTGTTGTTATTTTTTGAAAACGAAAGTCTTTTATCTATTTATGATTAATTTGCAATAAATATATTAGAAATACATAAAATTTGAGGGTTTTTATGTAAATAATATGTTCTTCATGCAAATTTTGACACATTTGGTGAAATAGGATTGCAGAAATGTTTTCTCAAACATAACTGTAATATACAATTTTTCTACAAAAATTTATTTTATGTATCGTAGATATATCTTTCATTTCCTTTTTTTTTCGTGGAGGTCTTATCAAACATTATCTTAAACGTAAACTAAAAAGGGTATCTCTTGAATTGCCGTATCGCAATGAATACTCGTTCAGACAATACACATTCACTTCTGATAATAAAAGTAAAAAACAACGAAACGGAAAAAATCCCCTTAAAGAATTGATTGAGTTTCAATGCGATGGTCGGTATAGACGGTCGGTGTACACAAGGATCTCTGACGCTTCACTGGGGGGTCGTGGTAAGTTGTGGATGGTGGTCAGCGAAGGGTCTCTTTCGTACGCTATGGTTACTATATATGTATCGTTATACCAGCCTCCCTTCGCAGGGGTCCGCGAGAAGAACCAGTTTCGCTCCCTTTCTCTCCTCGACTCCATCTCTGTCGTTTCATCTCTGTGGGCGCTGGTGCGCTTCACAACGTTTCTTCTCACAGTAAACCTGTCAAACGGCCGCTTTCAACCCCTTGCAAGTAGTGCGAGGAGCTGGACCACCCCTAAGACTCGTATTCGGACCCCCAGTGAATCCACAAGACCCCCAGTCGACTACATTTTTTTTGTTCTTCTTTCTTTTTGGCGCTCGCAAGTGCACACGTACGGACGCATACTTCAAACCTCTCCGCATCATTCCGTATAAACCATCGACCGATGTCCAATGAGCTCGCATTTCGTCGAATTTCCGGGATGAATGCTCGCCAACGTTGACCAATCCAACGTTTTCTCTCAGTCATTCCGAGAATTTATGCTAATAGACCTGACCGACGAAGGCGCTTTAATGCATTAACGAAACTCAAAGACGCGACCTAGTAAAAACCCATAGGTCGTTGTGAAATAATCCTCGAAAAGTAGTCTCGGACAGCTGCATGACTACGGACAAGCGTAAATTTCTCTTCCTACTTAAATATCTCGTTTTTTATTCGGACTTCTTCGACGTCACAGCTTCCTGCTCCTCACTGCGCTTACTTTACGACACGTTTTCGTACGTTGAACAATATTTCGGTAAACTTTTTTTTTTCTTCTTTAAAGGGAACAACGCATCGACCGATCGTTCAGTCGAGTTTAAAGGGGAAACGAAATGTTAATTTTGCATACCTCGGTCGATTTGTCTGCCTCTGTAGGTCACGGAAACGTGAACCGTTGACCGAATCGTCCGAACGGGTTAACGCGGAAAGAAGATAATAAAAAAAAAAAAAACAAAAAAAAAAAGAAACACTAAACTCAAAGCTCGTCCCTCTTGTTTTCTTCCGTTTCGCTGTATACACGATCTCGCAATCCAGGTGCTCAGCGTGGAGTCCGGAAATTAAATTTCTATTATTACATTTCTCGGTACTGCATTGGCTATCATAGAAGCGCCCTTAGGTTCCGTAACGTAGCAACGAAACAGAATTTCCCAGCATTTTCTACTCTTCCGCGACGATATTTATTCTCGGAATAGCGTAAGAGTCCTTCATTGCGGAATGCCTCTTTCATGGCAATCACGCTAAACCCTTATTCATAAATGATGTCGGACCAGAGACAATTTATTAAAAGAGGTCGCCGCGCAGTGTCAGAGTTATACGCGACGATCAGTTTCATCCGACGCTCGTGCAACGGATCATCGAGGTTATTCGGGGAAAAAGAGATGATAAATGAAACTTCTTCGAGGAATTGGCGAGGGGTAAGAGATGCCAGATCGACAAACTCGGAAGTTCCTGGATATTGGTCTTTGGAATTTATCGGACTGCGTGGGATGCAAAGATGTCAATAACTAATGATTGTCAGCAGAGTTCGAAGAGCTAGTAGCCGCACGTAGAATTTTGCCCTCGCGTAGTTTGGTCGTCGGTGCAACGCTGCGACACCGAGTGGACGCCTCGCTCCCCCCCCCCTCCCTCCCCCGTCGAGTACACAAGGGCGGATTGTTAATACAAGACGTAATTGGAAAATACTTGGCGAGCCTCGCGCCCTGTGTTCTCTCACGAATCTCCGTGCTCTTCGTTCCTGTACTCCATCTCTCTTTCGCTCACTCCCCCCTGTTGCTATGGGCAGCTTTCCCGCTCATGGCGACCAGCAGCGTTGAGAACGCGCCATGAACAACCCTTCGCGTGAGCGCGGGTGTCCTCCAATTCGCTCTCGTGTTTGTTTGCGATACTTGCGCCCCGGGGCCAGAGAGATAGGAAAACCGTGCGCGGGTATATATAGCGAGAGAGAGCTATTGCAAGAATTCAACCATAGCGACGGCACTACCATACCCGAGCTTTCGGCCCATAATCCATTGCCATGTTGAACGAACTTTGTCGTTGGACATCGAACGCTTCGTTCCACCTCTCTCGCTTGTCTGCACGAACACGTGTGTGTCTATGTGTGTTAGTAGATATTTTATATGTGGTGAATGAGGTTGGGCAATGGAAGTACTCTTGTTTCGTGTGTAAAGCGCGAATGCCTGGATCGCCGCATCAGGTTCGCCGGGCATGCTGAGCTTGTATGAGCAAAGGCCATTCCATCCCTCTCGGATCACACACTTCCCGGATGAATGTTTTCGCGAATTCGACGATCTCTTTGAAAAAATATCTGTGACCGGACAAACTGTCGAAGAATGTTGTGGGTGGGAGTCGAATGAAACGTGAAAGAAGGATATCCTAAGCCTTGACCGACCGTATTTTTTTTTCAACCTCGTTGACGTCACGTGTAAGGAATGTCTACTCAAACACGCGGGCGTTCGTGGGGAACAAGCGTTTGACGTTCTATACGGCAGTGGATTACGACATAGCGAATGAAATGTATACAGAATAGATTTTTTCGAAGAAACAGTACGCGTATATTGATAGGTCCATAAAAATCGATCATTTTTTCACGATGGTAATCTTTTTCCGCCGTCTCAATGATCTCCCGTTACAGTTTAGTTGAACGCATCTAAAAAAAAATCAATGGTGATATCGCAATGATCGCGTTAACCGATATGAAAGTTCGGGGGAATCTGATATTCTTGGATGTACATAGATCGAAGTTCGTTGTTTCATCGACGGCTGTAAGGTGTTCTCGTTTTCAAGTATTCCATGCCGGCCTCTCGGCGCATCGCGTTCATCTCTATGCCAAGGTGAGGAGAGCGCTACCAGCCAATTAGTTTCTTCGCGGAGAGGTTTGCACCCCGTTACAACGTCGGTATCCGATGAACTTTGTACAACGGGAGCTTTGGCCAGCTGTCCGGTAATCGGATACCGGTATTGACTTTCAAGAGTATATTCTGTCTCGAGTAGTTGATAGGAAGGAAGCTATGCTATGCTATGCTGTGGTGGTGGTGCTGCTGCTGCTGCTGCTGCTGCTGTTGTTGTTATGGACTACCGTCAGGACGTTACAAGACCTCAAGCGCAGACCCTTAGGCTTAACCGCACATAGACTAACCCCGATTCGATGGATCTCGACAGCGTTGAGCGCTCTCTGCACAATAATATACACTCGAAGGTTCTAATGATGGCTGAGGGTCTAAATATACATATCTGTATCTATCGCGTTGACTTTGTACTCAAACGAATGCGATTCCAATGGTATTTGCGCGCCTCACCATACACGAGGTTCGTATTCATTTCGATATTGCAAAACTTCTCGTAGCCCGAATAAATAGACAAATATAAAAAGATAAAAAAAGAAATTCAGTGAAAATTCTGCAATCCGGGATTATTTTGCCAAAAAAAAAAAAAACTCACCGGATTCGTAAAAAACAAGCAACACTCGTGATTATTTAGTCGACCGTTGCGTAGGAACCGTTCGCCCTCCAGGCTGTTTGGCCTCCGTTTGCTTGCATAACGATAAACGATATTTTTATGCGCAAGATCAACTCTTCGGTTCAATCATTCCGGATTTTTTAAAAATATATTTTTTTTTTTCGGGGGAAAAAAAAAGGATTTACAACCACAAAAAAAAATGAACAAATGTAGAGGATTTGCGGAAATTCAGAGAATCAAACCACCCACGTGATTTTCATTCCACGGTTTTTCCAATCCGTCGCTCGGTCTCTGCGACTAGCAGCTATGTCACTATCACGAGGACACGCCAAAGCGGAAATCTCTAGGCTGGGTACGTTCTCTCTCATGTGTCCGCGATGTTTCCGCGGCTGGATTCAATTAGCTTTGCGGAAAAAGCGAAAAACACGGGAAAATATGATGGGGGAAAACGGTAGAGGATGTAGCTATGCCGGGGAACACCTCCGCGCCAACATCTGCTCCCCGATCCTATTAGCTCCTGTGGTTTGTTTCCCCTACACCCTGACATGACTCGACGGAGTGACGGTGCGGTTTTCTCGACACTCTGACGGATTATAAGTTGGGTACACAAGTCCGGCTTCATCGTTACAGTCTTTCGTTGCGCGGAATTTTCCGCGGAGATACTACTTAACTAGAAAAAAATTATCTCGAACGTGAAATATCGATCGATTGCTTCCGGTTATATTTACTATTCCACATAAAAAATGAGAACCTATATTCGCGGACTGACTTATCGATTTGGTTTCCATATATATAGAAATTTTTTTTATTCCGATATCGATTAATCACACGGCACTTGTCACCGTGACGAGAAATATTGCATAGTTTGTGGAGCTTACCTTCTCGTCACCCGACAATTCCATCCCCTTTGGCAACTGTTTGGAGGGGTTGGCACCATAGTCGAGCGCGACTCTCGTTCGACCATCTCTCGACACTCGAAAAAAAAAAAAAAAAACCTGTTTCTCCCCATCTTCTATGATCCGTCTCTTCAGGAAGTAAAAGTGCATTGTCGTCCGGTTTTATTTCCTCGACGAAGCAGGAATTGTCTTCGTAGCCTCGTGTCCACGCGTACCGTGGCCACTGGCAAAATTGTGCGCAACCCCTTCTCAAAGATTTTTTCCTCGGGGTGGTCTTCTCCTTGCCGACACTTTCCCGCGACCCCCCATGAACCGCGCGCGACGCAAATTCGGAAGCATCCCTAAAATCAAAGAAGCTTCGTACAGATCCAGTTCTCCGTTGAATCAAAAAATTTTCTCGCTATTACAACATCCACGGAACCAGTTGATGTTCGACTTAGTAGTGGGGGATATTTCAGTGTCCCTCCCGTAGAGACCACCAGCAGACCAGACACGTTAAAATTTTATCGCAACGAATTTAGTCGACTGACGATCTTCAACTTGTGCAATACGATATTATAGTCTCTTGGCATTAAAATCCCGCTTAAAGTACAGTTTATCCAGAAAACATAGCGTGCTTTCTGTTACGTAATTGACAAATTTACGTAATCGTGATCATTTCTTTTTTTTTTTTTGCAACAGTTAACAAACCCGTTCCGATCGATCAAATGAGTTTCGTTAGTGCGGCGATAATGAAAAAAATAAATAATTGAAGAGCATCAAACAGTGGAATAGCGAAGGGGAGGTTTTGGGGTGTCGGACGCTGGTAATTAACTCGACACCGAACGTTAAGCAGTTTCCATAAAGGGTAACGCGACTGCTCGTTGCGTTACACGCGACTCCGCGAATAGACTCGCTTCTCTCATCTTCACATCTGTGCAACACTAATACACCCGGAGTGTGGGGTGTCTGCCAATATCGGCCTGTTAGATTCTCGGAAAATTAACGATAAGCGTTAATATCGAACGCGCGTTACTGGATTCGCTTTCCCGCCGTACCCCGTGAGTTTTTAATACGCGAGAGCGTTGCATAGCCGATTCCACGGGCGCGTTCGTTCCCTCTCCGGTCCCCTCTCTCGCTCTCGTATAATCGGCCAACATTATTCCGTTCATCAGAGAGATTCCCAGTGTAGGCGAAACGAGAGCGGGGTCTCTGCTCGCGCTCATGTTTTATGCAAAATTTTCCCCGTCGCAATTATGGTTAGCCGATAAACGTGAAGCGCTCATTTTTTTTGCTCGTCTCCGGTAAGCTCTAACGAACTTAATTCGTGCTCTGGAAACGTAGCGGGCAATTCTAGCGAAGAAAAGAGATGTACGAGAAGGAGAGAATTTCTTTTGGGGGCATTGGAATCGATGAACAACGCTGAACGATGTCGCGAAAGTTCTCGGTGAAGAAACTTTTTTCTTGTCTCGCATCGTTGTCACGAGAGATCGTCACATTGGTGAGGATCGTAGGGTAGAAACGTCGCTGATTGATCTATCCGTCGTACATAGCAACGGTGAGAAGAATAATCGTGGAGGTCGAAAGAAAGTTTGGCGAGTCGCTGGAAGGCAACAGTGCAAAAGTGGAAAGAAAAGAGAAAGAGAAAAGACGAGAGGAGAAAAAAGAAACGAAAGTCTAACAGAGACGATGTATGGTATGACGTGAGCAACGAGCCCGAAAACACTCGACGTTCTTTTGGACGGGGCGTGAAAGTCCCTTCGATACGTAGCAGAGCGGTGTTTGCAAGCGGATGGCTCGACGAGGTGTTTTATCGTCGGATGATTGATATGTTTGCGATCGGGTGTGTATCATCCTTCGAGTCTGCGAAGGGACGGAGGTGGATGAGAGAACGAGAGGGGCAAGAGGCCGGTAGCGTTCAAACTTCTGAGTGACATGGATGGATACAACCATTCCTGGTACCAGCATCATCATTACAATCAACATCATCAGCAGGAACAGCTTCTACATTCTCACGTGCAACACGAACAACATTCGAATAATCAGCATTTAACGTACCAGCATCTTCATCATCATCACCATCATGAACAGCAATTGCACCAGCACGAGATACAAACGGTTTCTCAACAACTTCACTACCCTCATCAGTATCCCCAACAATATTATCAACATCAGCAGCAGCAGCAGCAGCAGCAACAGGACTATCTCTATCGATTCTCACTGCAGGTATTATTTAGAGTAGAATAGTTACAAATTAATGCTAAGGTATGGGTTACATCGTTCGTTTTGCCTGCCGAGAAATTATCCACGAATCTGCTAAATGACTAGTAATGAACTTTGATAATTTCTTACCAGAGTTCATTGCTAATTTGGAACTTCCATTAGAGTCTCTCGTAACGTTTGACAAGTTCATTCGGTTAATGCAACAAATAACTAGCGGGTGAAACTTAACCAAGAGAACGATCAATGAAAGTTTGGAACACTGAAACTGCGATAACGACAACTAGCAGTGAATCGTCACGACGACGAAGTAATAGCGATTTCTCATACGGTACTGCTATTATATTACTATGCTTTATACATAGTAAAAGCGACGCGTGCTGGATGGTTTATCGAGCGCGCGAGCGAGGAGACCGAGAGGTCGGTTGGTCGGCCAAAATTTATTGCGAACGTTTCTTATCGGATCCCGCCGTGCCGCGAGAGTAGAGACCAAGAGAGAGCTATGTTTCCTACCCGTACAGTTTGGAATCCGCCGAGCTCTCGGCGAATTAATCAAACTCGACGGTTCGTACGTGTTCCCCGGTGATTTTATGGCGCTCGCCTGGTTCGTTCACCGGTATAGCTCAACCAACGAGAAACGAGAACCCCGGAGGGGTAGGACCTTCGTCAGGCATCCGTCGGAACGTCCAAAACCAACTCGCACGTGTATGGATCATCAGAAATCTGAATTTGTGTTCTCGCGTACACCGGGTTGACTTATCTGACGTACCGACGATATGCTCTCGGTAAGAATTATAACCCGAGGCGCAATGGAGGGTAGCAACTGCTGCGATGAAGTCAAATTGTGTGATCACGCGGAACATTCCCTCGAGAATGTGATTCAGGACTTCTCTTGCGTTCGAATGTTACCTCGGTATGAGAAATTGAAAGAAAAGAAAAAAAAAACCCACCAAAGTTCAAACCTCAAAAATCAATACCACAGACCTTTGAGTTTCAACTCAAACGATTTTAACTCTCTCGCGAAAAAGACAAAAAAATTGTCCGATTCGTTATCCAACTAATGCATATAATTCCTTCTTCCTCTCAGACCGTTTACGGAAGTAAAAAGAGAGCATCATCATCTACCTCGTAATTAAAAGTCCTAATGGCCGGTAATTGCTATCATATTATCAGCGTCGTTTGCGAGAACGCTTCGCGAGGTTCTCCACTACTATACCTATATATATATCTTCGTAGACTCGTAAACTTCTCTGCAACTACCCCTTGCACAAGGGGTGCTACCTCTTACTGCTGGATGGTTGCGTTCGCGTCGATACACACAGCTACGAAGGAAACAAATGTAGAAGGAGAAACGACGAGAGAACGAGAACGAGGAGGTAGAGAAGAGGGCCTAAACAGCAATAGTAATTCGTTCACTGACAAAAGGCTTCCTGGGAACAATGACTCGTCTCTTGCTTCGTGCTCTGCCTCTCGGCTTGGGCGTTTCAACGTTGCTTTCAGTTTCGTCCTCATCCCGCATCCTCTTCCTCTGTATAATATATATACGTACTACTGAGGCACAACACTGTCCAGGTTTTCCGTCTCACTTTCCACTGCACATTCCTCCACGCTGGGTGAACGAGTTTACTGCCGAATGTTCGTAGTCCTCTTTGCTCTATGCTCTCTCGCTCTGTCTCTCCATCCAGTTTTCTGTCTTTACTCATTCTATCTCTTCATACATTCGTTCGTACCAACTCGCGTGCTACGAATATCGGACGGAAAACGGTAATTGCCGCGCGCTACGAATCTCTCGTTCGCCGAAGCTTTTGTCGACACCGAGAGCAACCCCTCTCCCTCCGTCTCTATGTGTATAGAGAACTCTCATATATATTGTACCCGATTCTACGCTCCTCGCAATGCTCATTCTCTTCTGCTTTCGCTCTCGTTGTATCGAGCAATTGTCGAGTGTGGACAACGTCGAAGGACCCTTGAGCACTTGTTCCGTCATTCCACTGCCATCTATAGAACGAACCGTACAAACTCCTCTACCTCTTTCATTTCGTGCGATGAATTCGATTCCCGAGTTCTATAGCACTTGGAGAAATTGTATATACATAGAGAGAACAGAGATAGCGGATTCGAGTTTCCGCTTTGGAGGGATTTTCGAACGAAAGATTGTCCGCGAGTTTATGGATTGCTATTGTGATCCAAATGAGTTCGAACGAGACGGGAGTCTTCTGTGAGTTCAGGCTTCGATAGCGAGAGTATCGTTTGCGTTATAGGAAGATTCTATCGGTAGACAAACAGTAGACGATTATCCGTGCTGTCCTTCGGAGGGATGAAGCGCTGGTGGATGTTTTCCTTACGGACTATATGCAGATTATCTCCCAACGGACCACATGAACGACCTTCGGGATGTGTACTATCGGCAAGCAGAAGAGCAACGATGATCCAGAGAAATGTGGATCATGGAGGCGAATAGAATTATATCACTTGAATCGATCGAATTAGCGAACGTAAAGGGAAAAAAACGATGGGGAAGCATTCTATTCAACATGTTCGATTGTTCTGTTCATCGGTTGGTTAAGTGTGACTATAGAGAAAAGTGGAATAATTAAAAATATAGTAAAATGTTTACACGCAATTGGTTAGTGTTTTTCAATGGTTTCATCCGTTGGTTATTTATCATTGTTCTATCCGTCCGAATGCTAGAGTGGCTTTGCAATAATTTTAAAAAAGTAAAATCTCGTCATGAAACTTCGCACAATTATTATATGCTTTTTCTTTGTACATTTAATTAACGACTTCGCATTATGACAACGGCAAGAATATTCGTAACATTTTTTTCTTTTTTTCTTGCAAGTTCTCGTTACTTTCAAAACAGTTTTTTCTACCAATGATGCAAGTGTTTCACGTCGCATGCAAAGAGTATTTCGTAGCTAGAAGAAGGCTCGAGTACTCAGAGGGGTGGCATTCTGTACAGAGGGGATGAATCGATTTATTCGAACCTCGATTGAGGCCGTCTACGAACGTAGTCAGTATTCTCCTGTTGATGAGAGTGTTTTGCGCATCGGAGTAAGTGGTTTTTTTTTTGTTCCTATAACATTGCGAGCTTTCTAATCGTCACTTCAACTCGGTGAAGCGAAAATTAATGTAAAGTTCTGTTCCGAGTTGACTGATGAAAAACCTCAGAATTCGAAGAATTATTGACGAATTTTGAGAACATCAGTTTTCATTATCTTTTTCACTTGCAATATTTACATTAAATATAACACATCCGATTTCTACCGTTAATCAGTTTCGACTCGAAAAGAGAATCATGTTGTATGCTGTAAAAAAAAAGTTACGTCGTCATCGTCCTTCCAACTCGTAAAAATTAGCAAATCAATAAACTTTCTCTGAAACAAAAAGGACAGAAATTGTAACGTTTATCGAATACGTGGGGATATATTTTGACAACATATACCCATCACATACTAACGTATATGGGTGTGACGGGGACCTGTTTCCGTGACCGTTAGTATGCTGTCCATTAATTTACAGACTGCAATTTCGGTTTTATCACTGACCGATCGTCGCGAGAATTCATCTCAATGACGCCAGAACTGTGAAGTAGGAAATTGATGTTTGGACAACCTGCAAACAATTTTTGTAATGCATTGTCGTCGCTTAATGCTAAACAACAGCGCGACCGATGACGATCGAAAACCGTACTTGTCCAAAATTTTCCATAGACATATCATAGAGTTTGTTTGCAGTAATCTTTAGCGGTTTCGTTCCACACAACATCAGGATTTTCAACAAACTTCTAGTACGCAGTGAAAAAGTATACCATCCTGCGGCATAACTATCAATACCCATCATAAAATGGGAAAATATTGCTTTTCTCATTTTCATAAACGTTCCTAATATTTGTGTTTCTTACACGGAATCGCGAAAAGTGGCGCTCTGATTCAGTAATTTTTGTCCCGGCCAACTGTTAAAAAACAGATGAAACATCTGGGCGCTTATGAATTGAATGAGTCTGTACATCTCCTCATATTGTCCGAATTTCGTTAAAAGCTGATCAAACATTAAACAGCTGTGTAATGAATAATTGATTAATCAATTTTTTTTCTAACTAAAATACCTGAAGCAGAGAAACGCTGATCAACAACATACAGAATCCTATTTGCATGAGGAATGATGTCGTGTAGGAAGATTCGATGAGCATAGCAAACCTTAATTAACAAAACAAGTGATTTATCATTGAACGTCAAACGAAAAAAACTCAAAATTTTTTATCACAGAAACTTCTGTACTTAATGGCATTGCGATGAATTTTTATGCATTCTTTCAATTTCTGATAATGCACATCGTCTTCGATTGCAGGTTTCGCATCGAATGTCAAACTCACATTATCCGCTATTCTCTCGAATCTGTATCTATAAAATTGTATTCTTGTATGATCAGTCGTCACGGCAAAATTGTGTAATTGCAAGTCTCACCCAACGACCGCAAGTATACCACAGATATGTTGAATGTAAGCAGCGAACATGGTGTCAGCGGCTACGACTGTCGCGATCGTCATTATAGTTCCGCTGTAAGTGTGCAACACGATCGCATAATAATGACTCTCGCGATCGATATAGTATTCAGTTTCATAAAGATATGTTCGCTGACGGCTCTCGTTTAACGGTACAATTACGTCAAGTATTTGTGGCACCAGAGGAATGAGAAGATACATCACCATTGATCCAAACAAGAAAACTATTAAAATTGAAATGCGATTTTTACATCACAATAATAGTGCTTTTGGCGGACGAAAAATACACACTTGCATAGACGAAACCCATATTTTTTCCTTCCTCGGCGTATTTTTCAAGAATCTTAATCTCGTGCACGTCCTTCAACGATGACCAATCTCTTTTCATGTATTCGAGAAGATTTTTCATCTATACAGTAAATGATGAATGGCTCTTACGACAAAAATTTAATTCCGTGCGACAATCACTGGAACGGACCTTGTGACGATTTATCATGCAATTGACTGACTTGGCACAAGCTGCCAGTTGTACGCCCATTGGTGTAAAGCACTCGATGACGATGTCCACGTTTCTCCGCATTTCGAACATTCTGATTCCCTGATATAACGATAATGAATCTACCGTTTCGACGACAAAAATAACAATCATCAGGAACAGAATACCTGAACAATCATTACAGATATAATGTTGAGGTGAAAGATGATTTGTTGCAATCGTTGCCACTTCGGTGATTGATAAGGCCACTGACCAATGGAGGTTAGAAGAATAACATTGATTTTGTGATAGCGATTTCGGAAGAAGTCCATTGCACCGCGGGCAACGCTTCGGATGACCTTCGTGAGGACACTGGTGCGACAATTCGTGCAATTCGCAGAGCGAATAGAATCGAAGCCGTCTGAACCCTTCCGACATTCGTTAAGAATTCTGTCAGTGGGATAATAGTCGTTCACGTGCGAACGAGCGGTGGGCGAAGCCTCAAAGGAATAATAAATCGGACAGTAGGGTGCGCGTGACAGAGGTGTTCGTGCATCTGAGGAGTCGGTTTACCTTCTATCGAAGATAACCGTACAATTTTCATTGTCAGTGTAGATCGCGTTTTATGAGTCGGTTTACCTTCTATCGAAGATAACTGTACAATTTTCATTGTCAGTGTAGATCGCGTTTTATGAACGATCCAATGTTAATTAAGATACGAAACCCCAATATTAGCATCGAAAGGTTCATTGTTTGCTTCAACGATGAAGCCGTCAGTCGGACGGGACGGAGAAGTAAAATATTTTATCGTCAACACTCCCAGTGGATATGGAAAGCTTTGTAAAAAGCTTCTGTTGCGACTTCGAACCATAAAGAAAATATGAGATCGCAATTGCGAGCCATTCGTGATTATTTCATTAATGTTCACAGTACGTATCGGGTAAAAGTATCAATATAAATACGTATAAAATACTATTGAGAGGATAATACAGCAACCGCTGCTAGTGTCAACATTTTAATTCAATACAATTTCATACTTCAGAATAATAATAAAATACTCGAAACAATAATAATATATTATATCAGAAACGTCTCATTATCTGATGGCAAAAGTGGCAACAGCAAGTGAGCGAATACCAGAAGAACTATTAAAAAAATAACACTTCCGTTGAAGATAAAATTTGATGAATTCATTTCCATTTTTTTTTTACATTTTTTTCCAAAAACATATCAATCGCATAACCCAGAAAGATATACATATTTTTCCAATGGCTCGAAATTTTATTAACTCGAAAAATACGTAAATTGCGAATAAATGATAATCGTGAGGTTATTGTAGCCAACCACAACGATTATTCAATTTCGCAGACAATTCGCAGACAAAACGATGACTGAGAACAACTCATGCGAACTCCCACTGTAGTTCACACTCACGTGTATGCAATATGGATACACATACACACACGCGTACTGTATTCGACAAGATTGAGCCATGAGCCGAATGTTTATGGGACGCTGTAATTACTGAGTAGTCGACGGCCGAGCGGGTGTAAGCTCGGCGCAACGGAAGGATGCCACAGGCGATGGACCAGGCAAGCAAGCAAGCAAGCAAAGCACTACTGTTACGTGGCTATAGTAGTGAGAGAGCACACAGAGGCCACAGGCGCACCACCAGCAGGGTTATTGTTCATAAGCCCGAGCGCCATGTGTTCGCGAAATTTATGTGTCGGCTGAGCCACCGTGTTTCAGTAGAACCATCCAGCGCCATCAGCGGCAATAGTAGTGGTAATAGTAGACTTCCCGTGATGCCTCACACAGGTGGATGAGGGATGCGTAGAATCAACTCAGAGACGGATAGTCGGAGTTTACACAGGACGAAGGTTTCTTCGCTCGTTCTCCTCACGTCTCAGCAACTCGCCAGTTATCCCTCGTCTATCCAACCCTCTGAGTGTGGATAGGCACGGAAAACGACCAGGGAAAACTACCATCGGGACGAATTAAACGTGACGTTATAACGCCGATGCCGCACGAAATCGTTAAGAAACTTCCTTACGCTGGAACTTTTTCTCTTGCAGAAAACTGCCGGAGACTTTTACGATCAATGATAGTCTCTCGATTATTCTTCGATAATTTCTTCGTTAACGCGTTGCATAGATCGCGATGATAAAGTTATGTCGTTCAGCCAATAAAATTTGTCTTAATGTTCGAGATTTTCCAATTCAATTTGTCATTTGTTTTTTTTTTTTCACGAAGTGCATTCATTCTTTTATTTTTACTCGTTAAGCAATTTTTTACGTGATTTATGAAATAGATGTGTCGAAAAAATTATGGTACGTTCTACATGAGCTATGCGATCGAAGATCCATCGTCGCCCTGGTAATCCGCAATTTTCGTTGCTATCGTTCGTCATTCGTTCCCATCAGAGTTTCCGGTTTCGGATGAGAGAAGCCCTCTCGCGTGCTCCCTCGTTGCCCGCAGTTACACACAGCGGGTTATATACCACAGTATTGGTATATATACAACATCCCAACGAGATTTCCGAATGCAGTATCCAGTATACAGCCTACGACGAACGAAGCGCCGCAGCGTAGAGGCCGCGAATGCGACTCTAGCCCCGCGGTTATTGCTGTCCCGGGAGCCCTAAACGGCCACCGGGGGTTCTCCAGCCTCTCTCGGTTATTCGCTGCTGCTCCAGCGGTACTACCAGCAACACGAGAGATGGAACGACGAACCGTGGCCGAAGCCCCCACCGAGTGCAATTTCGAATTAAGCCTGTCCACGCGATACGCGTATCCTCGAGCGTAGGAAAAGTGCAGAGCGCGTATATACGTATATAAATACAGAGAGAGAGAGACGGTGCTGGGGACAGAATGCGGGCATAGAACGAGAGAAAAAAAAACAGAAAAAGAATGGAACGTGAGTGGGAAGAAACAGGCCGGGCTAACTAGCAAAATAAAATCTCGGCGTTTTAACGATTCGAGACGAGAGAGAAAGAGGGGGTTGGGTTCTCGAAACGAATCTCGGAAATCTCGAAATGGAAGATGCAACCCGATTCAGTAGCTTCTGTGCACTGCTCAGCACCGAACCCATCAGGCTGCATCGTTCAGGTTCTATGCTCAGGATACGAGGCCGAATGAAACTGCGCCGTCTGCGGATAATGCCGCTATTACGACAGGGGTAGCGGGAGGCTCTCTGTGCGCTTGCAACTTGCAACGTTCAACCCGGTAGCCACCGAGAGATCCGTTTAACGTCGGTCATAGACTTTCGACTCTTTCTGTTCTTCCGTTGTCTCTTTAAAGTGAGACTGCGGAAGGCCCGGAGATAAAATTCTCTGATGGCTCTGTCGTTATCGCATGGAATCATTATACCGATAACTCGGGTTTTCTTTTAAACGTTACATCTTTAAAGTATGAGAGAGATCTGCGTGCGATTCGGAAAAATGGCTGTATGATGTAAATAGAAACGAATATTTAAAAAATGGAAATTATTCAGATCGGATAAAGCCGCAGCTTTCGCATGATTTCTGTTTTGTATTTGATAAAGACATAGTTATGAAGTTTGGATAAAAAAAAATTGTAGACAGCTTTCGACTTATTTGGAAATTCTATCGACCCAATTTCTTTTTCTGAGATCAATCGAAAATGAACAGTACATCATTTTTCTATTTAAATAGCTGCAGAAAATGCCACGTAATTCGAACAATCAATAGTTAGATAATTTTTTTCTACTTTCGGAGAACTTCTATATAATCGTAAACGCCGAGACATTTATTTCGTCCAGTAAGTACCAAAATAAAAGCAGAATCAGAGCATCTCTCTCTGGTTACTGCTTACTCTGTTGTTCGAGCAAACAAGACACGCGTCTGGCGGAAATGAACCAAAGCTACCGAGTTAGATTTCTGTTCCTTCGGTAATCCCGGGGTTCCGGCAAAAAAGACAGGAACAAAAAGTACCACGGCGTTTGTTATCCCGGAGGAAGCAACTCCGAGTCTCCCTGACGTAAGTGAATTTCGGGGATCAACGAGAACCGAAGCCGGTGAGAATAATGCTGAGGATGAAAAAAAGTCGAAACAAACTACGGACAAACCTCAGCCGTGTTTTCTTTTTGTTCTTTTTTACGCGAAGTGTCGTTGATGAAGGCATTTTTGGGCGAATAAAAAAAATATCGAGAGTCGAGTCGCGGTTTTGAGGCTTCTGCATGTATATCACAGTTGATATAACTATCGAGTGCAACGTTTCAGTTCTATTTTCATTGCTGGTTAGAGAGTTTCCATTACGTCATGAGAGGGATCGGCTCGAAACGCGATCGAGTCGTCGTAGTTCCCACTTCCGGATCCTGTGCAAATCCTGATTTCCATCAAACTCATCGACTTCCGCCGTAGTAATTAAACGCTGAAGGGAAAGACGCAGAGAGGGTGTACAAGAAGGAGAGAGCAATGAGAAGAGACGGGTTTCGGAGAGAGGTCGGCTCGAAATCTCTAGCGTCAACGCGAACAGACGAGAGACTCCTTCGCCAAGGATTTACTCAGCGGCAGAATTTCGAGATTCCATCACAGGCTTCACTCAGCGTAGCCTCGGAAGTCTATTCCTAGCGAGTGTCGAGAAGGTAGTTGCACCGCCACGACGTGCCTTCGGCTCAAGATACGAGAGAGCGCGTGGATTGAGCAAATCTCGACGAACGAGGATGGGACTATGAAGGCCCTCGGTGAAACGAAGACGCGAACAGGAGTGAGGAATAAGTGGATAGAGTCCTGAACTGACGCAAGTCTGAGTCGAAGCAAAACTTCCTCAGCCTCGAAATCGATCCTCACGTTTTTTCCCATAGCTGATTTTTTCTTTTCTCGTTTTTTCCGACTCTGCTCGCTTCAGTACGAACTACGCGTGGAATAAACCCATCCAAAGTATTGGCACACAGTCTACATTCGACGAAAAAATATGCCAAAGTATACAAAAAAAAAAACATGTTTGGTCGTTTTTCTAAAAGGTCCGTTTACTCGATCGAAGAATCGTGAGGAAAATTTTTCAAGAACATTCTCTACTTCGTGACGAAATCGGAGGAAATCCTGTCGCCGTTTCGAGATCAGTGCAATTCCAGTTTTTTTTTCTTTTTTTTATGCTTCGGGGTCGAAAAGGTACGAACGAATTGCTTTCCACATTTCCTGCGTACGTATTGGTGAGTCCGCTGAATTTATTTTTCAAAAAGGGCTCGTGACCTGCTTTCTAACCGCTCGACGGAGTTAGATTGCAGCGTGAGGTACGAAAAGAAGTAAAAAATTTCATGAATTTTCAAGAGGTTCACAATAATAATATCAACGTCGTGCACGACAGCGAAAAAAAGTAAATTGTACGCATTTCATATGATATACGCTATAATTTCTAAATCATCCAATTTTTCGTTAAAATTGACGAGTTTTATAGTTGCTTATGCACACCAAGCCTGTCGGACGAGGAGATGAAAATCCTCGTCGCGGAGAATAGAAATTACGATAGCGAGCATACCTGACTCCCGCTTGCTAGCGTTATCTTTCCTTCGCTATAAAATTAACTCGGCATTCTCGTTTCCGCAGCTTGATGGTATAACCAGTCGAGTGACTGCATGGAATTTCGAATAAAGCACGCGCCGTTCTCGGAAACAGGAACGAATCTCCGTCTACACGACTGACAAAGCGTATTGTATGTCTCTCTCTCTCTCCCGGCATCTTTTTTTTTTTCATTAATTCTTTTTTCGTTCTCTTTCATAATCACGAGGCATTCGTGCGAAAGAGTTAATTAAGTTCCTAGCTCCGCTCGACCGTGGACATGATTTTTTATTTTCTGAAGTGTCGACGTGAACGCAACATGGCAATAACGAGGTTCAAAAAAAGAAATATATGTATTAAAAAATTTAGAACAGAGTTATCCACAATTAAAACTTTACAAATTACATTAATATCCACACTTTGCTCTCCGTATTGCTGTTTCGAACGATTATTATTTATAATTCGAAAAATTAGAAACGCGATATTGCAATGCTTCCGATGTTATCAGGACGCTCTTCAGATTTTTTTAATCACTTCCATCAACCGATAATTGATTCATTGAAAATTTAAATAAAAAAATCGATCTTTCGTTACGCGAAATAAAGAAAATTCCAAAAACTTTTGTTTTCTCGGCCCATAGTATTTGACGAATATCAAGAAAAATCGTTTTACTTTGCAAAGTGAGATTTCGAGTGTACGATTTTCAATATAATCTCGATACGACTCGAGCACTTTAGGGAACTCTGTGTGATATTCTCTCAATCGCGATCATACGAAGCTTATACCATCCCCGCCGATGCCTCAATTCGTATCAAGGCAATTCGTAGGGTGCTTCGTGTCTCTCGTCTCTATATATCTCCCTTATACATCTCGTCCGCGACTCGCTAACTTCATCCCCACTTGCCTCCCCCCTTTCTCTCCCTGTATAGCTCCCATGTCTCACCGACTCTCGCCAAATTCTCTCTCGACAACGCCAGAAATTCGTGGGAGTGAATCGACGACGGCAATGGGTAACGGCCTTGGGACTCAGTTCCGACTCTCG
Source organism: Buathra laborator (assembly GCA_934046635.1). Classification (NCBI taxonomy): domain Eukaryota; kingdom Metazoa; phylum Arthropoda; class Insecta; order Hymenoptera; family Ichneumonidae; genus Buathra; species Buathra laborator. The sequence continues at coordinate 21,181,328 of OW203892.1, forward strand.
AGCGAACGACTCGAAGACAATGCAATTATTCGCAATTACCGCCGTCCGTTCGCGAAGCTCGGGGAATTATCCCATTCTGTTTCCATTACTGGTGCCGACGGCACGACCGCGTTGTGCCTGAAGCACGCCTAGGGCTCCATCCCATGCACCCACACATATTCATCTCCCACAGGCACGCGCAACGACGCAGTACACTCAGTTATAGTCCTCCATGTATGAATAACTCGTTCCGTATGTCCAGACGTTTCACTCGGTTGGGACACAAGACGTCATTCCGTCGAATATCCCGATGCACGCGTCAATGAGAAATTAATAGTTCGACTCGAGAATCGACGGACTTTGAATATCTATCGTCATCAATTAAGACGGTGAATATCGGGGATAGAATGCCGATAATAGTACCATCAGCAAGGAATCTTGTCCGTCGTTGGATTCGAATAATCAATATTTCATTCATTTTTTTATCACTAACATTTTTTTTTTAATTCCGTTAAATTAATAAAATTGTTTCAAAACCCCTAATATGATTTATCCACAAACAAAAAAATGTCTCGTTAGAACTAATCGTCTCGCCGTTAGATTTAATGTTCAACTTTGTAATATTTACTTACGGTCGGTGTTCATTTTCAATTTAAGAACGATAACAAAATTATTGAGTATCGCTGGAAAAAATGGTTGGTTCGTGAAACTTTTAGCTCGAAGTGTCTCATTCGCAAAGGAGACTTATCGTCCATCACTCTACGTAATACCTTCCCCACGCGAAAAGTTGAAAGCCAGTCGAAAGTAAGCAGTAATGCATGCAAGCAGGTATACGCCACCAGCAACCACTCGGTCTACACTCTCATGTAATTCCATCCCTTGGTTACACCCTGAAGGTACTTTCGTCGTTGCCGCGCTCTCTCGGTGTCGACCCAATTTCCACTCGGCACCAGCCGAATCGGGCAAAGATATATGAGCTCCTTTACCTCTACCCGTTTCATTACCGGGTTTATTTAACGCCTTGGCTACTTTTTATTTCCTTTCCCCTTTGCCCTTTCGATTTGTTTTTTTTTTTCGTTAACTTTCTCTATATTTTTCCCTCCGCCATCATTCCCCCGATTTTCATACCGTCTGCATCGAGCTGGAAATACAACAGTGAAACAAAAAAAAAGTGACATGTATTTTCAGCGCACTGCCAGAACAGTTTCTGTGATTGGTATATAATTTGGAACGTATCTGTACGCTTCAGAAAATTTAAACAGCGTGAATACGAAGGTAGCGAAAGAGTGCATAGAGGAGAAAGTTGAAGAAGAGACGGTAGGTGCCGCGCACCGGCTAATGTAACAAAGGAAAGTCGAAGGGACGTTTGAAGGGTGTCGAGGGGCGGGATACCAAGCGACGAAACGTAATTACGGGCCGCCGGCGTGCTGCTACCACCATACCCTTGGTACCGCTCGTCGCTACCCCCTGACCGCCGCCGGAGACCTCGCGCACCGATGCCCGCGTTCCGGTTACCCCGAGCGTGCTATCATTCCCGCTCTGCGGGTTTTCGCCTTCCCTTTCTCTATCGCCTTCTTTCTTTCTTTAGTCTATACACACCTTCGACAACCTGTCTTTTTACGTCATCGTAATAACAGTTTTATGATGGCGGAGTTAACGCTCAAGGAAAAAGCATCGCTGACTTGTTACTCCACAGTTACATGCGCTCCGCAGTATATCCATTAGCTTTTTTGATTTTTCATGATACTGTGTTTCTGTCAGCAGTGAAGGGCGCGTTAGACTTTGCTCTGATTTTCTTAAGGACAAATCTTCACCGTTTCGTGACTTTGAACATAAGCAATATGATATTTAATGCTCTGAAACGGCAAGTAAATCGTGACGTTGATGAAATGTTGAAGAGATCGAACAATACACGTTTTATTCATCGTTCGCATAACAGTGAAGAACAAAGCTCGGAAATTGTTAACTCTTTTGGCGATACTTTGAAAAGTTTCGAAGCTCAAATATCCATTTGTCGTGAAACTCGATAGTTTCTTGCTTAATTCGAAGGTAGTCGCTCGGTGCGGGTCCCAAAGCAGGCTAAATAGAACACAGAGACGATTCCCTGCACCTGGGGACCAACATAGCCGCCACACTCGAGCAATAACTTAGAACAGGACGACCGCGAGGGTAGCAAAGTGCATTCTGGCCATAGTGAAACTGCTGTGTGCCATTCTTCAGCTGAGGAACGCTAGATTTTACGGAAATTGCTGGTTGATACTCTCCTTTATTGCGGATTGAATTTTTTGTTTTGCTTGTACATTTTTTTTTTTTTTTTTCTGTAGTTGTTTTCTTCTTTATTCTCTCATTCGTTTTGTGGTAGTAGGTGGATGGCTATGCGCAGAGGCGCGTGTATATATGTATAGTTTAATCGTTAAGCGGAAGGAGTTCATCTCGGTATTATTTTTCGTTAAATTCCCAACGGAGTAAAAAAATTTCGAGTCATTCGTCGGGAACGAGGAGATCCTCACAGTTTGGCCACCAGTTCGTGCAAAGCATCGTCGACGAGGGGGCAACATCTGGCGAATAGTGACGGCTCGCTCTGCACTTTGCCTCTTCTACAGCCGCAGTCTAATCGACGCCAACCGTCGCCTCCACGTCCGACGCTTTTCACAGACCGAGAGAGTTGAAAAATTAATATGAACTTTGGCTGGAGCGAAGGAAAGTAACGCGAGAATACCCCCCTCACCACCTCCCACAGAACCCTCGAAGTTACAGTCTGTCGAAGCGACTGCCGGAACAATGTCCCCGCTGAATTCGACCCCGTGCTTCCAGATAACATTTTTGTTCCAGATGAATGGATTCTGGGGGCTGGAATAATTTTCAACCCTCACGATCGTTCGTTGGGTCGACGAGAGCAAAATCGCGATTGAATGAAAATTGTTTTTTTGTGGTAAAATCCGTGGTCTGAGTTTGCAGAGTCAATGAAGACATGAGGAGTCAAAAAAGTTTTCCATCATATTAAAATATAATGGTTTTAGTAGGTTTTCGAAAACTTTTATGCTCTACGAAACCTACGAGAGAATTTAGGCGAATTATTAAAATTAAACCTTTTGAAATCAATTCATACAGCTAACGACGTCAAATCTACCGTTCGTCTAGTTTCAAGCCGATCATGTCTTCTAGGCGCTCACCGCAGAACCTAAGAGAGGTTAAACTGTGGTCTTCAACGCAGAATATTGATAATTTATTACTCAGCAGGAAAAGAAAAATAAAAATTAAATTTACAATCTTTCTTTGTACGATGTTCATTTAGCCATCATTTTCATCATACATTACTATAACTCCCAAAGCATCATAGTTCGAAACTCGGGTCCGCATGAATATATTTTGGCTCTCGCATAGACACAACTCCATTTCCATCTCTAGTTTTCTCGCCACCCAGCGTCTTGTATAATCGAGTTCCCGCCTGTACTCGGACTGGTGTTACCAAACTTCCGGTTCTACCCCTCTGTCTGATACCCGATGGGAAATCCATGCGGATATTTCGCTCGTCCGGAAACGGATATCTCGCTAGTTTCCTCGCCGTTGTACGTGAAACTCGAAAACCCTGTGTGGATTTCACGTTCTCCGGCGAATTCTCTCGTACATATCGCGGAGAATAGGCGTACCTCTGTCGGTGTCCGCAAAGTTATTCGGTTGCACGGATCGGCCTTCGCGCACCAAGTATACTCCTCCAACAATCCTCTTCGATGAAACTCTATACACACTCACCGAACGCACACGATTATTATTCCTACTCTAATCCCAACGGAATTGTCAACTGTAAAATTAGTGAGAAACGCGCGAGGGGGGGCTGCAGTTTCAACGAGAGAAGTACCCACTTCGAGTAAACGGTTCTCCTGAACTCGAAGAGAAGGAACCGAATGTACGAGAAGAGGGTTGATGAGGATTGCGAATAGACCTTCCCTGAATCTAATCACAATTGTCTCAGGACTGTATTAGAACCCGAAGCAGATTGGATTATTAATCATTTGCACTTTCGAAGTCTCAGTTGATTCTTCAAATTCGTGTCTCAAAGTTCAAGGATCCTCATTGATGCGCACGAAAATAAGTTTGCCGCCGAATATGCTTCACAATTCCTATGATCTCCGCGATGAAATTAATTCTCCGAGTCAAAGATCTGAGTAACATGAAATTCTCGAACTCCGATGAAACTTAATCCATTTAACACTTTGAGGGTGTCTCGAAAATCGTTTTGCTAAGTCTTAAGACAATAATTACGAAGCCCTCCCTGAATTCTCGCGTATCACTGGGGTTTGATGCTGGTTGGCAACTTCGTTGTCGGATCGGATGTGCGAACTCGAGTGGCATCGCTGTTCCAAGAATACGTTATACCCTGACTACACATCCAATATAGACAGAGGAAGATATTCAAAGCTCAGGCGAAATGGGAGAAGTCATAAGAGAAGATCTTTAGCTGAGCGTACAAGAAGGACAGCATACGATCCTTCAACTGGATGAAGATAGACAGGAGCCGCATACAGGGATATAGAGTAAGGTACATAGAGAAAGCATTCGTGCAATGGAGAAGATCCGTAGGTGGTTTTGGTACGTGTTCGGTCTATGGAAGCCAGAACGCGCCCTTTCCCCCTTTAGCTTCGTTTAGCGTGTCCTTTACAGGCATGCGGAGCAAGAAAATTACGAGGTGTAGGCACACGGTTCACCCGATCTGTAGTTAGCGTAGTTTCTCGACGACCGAGTTCTCTATAGCATTCCCGTCGTCTGGCCATGGAAACAGCTCTGTCTCACAATAGGAAACGACGAAGAGCCAAGATTCTCCGAGACATTGTCAGAGAGAGCACGTAAGAAGAGCTCTTTGGGTTTTGGTTCCTCAGCATGGTCTTTTGCTCTACCTGCACTTCGTATCTTCTCGTCCTCGGCAAGAGTGAGAGATACCTCACGAAGGCTCGCGTTCCACCATAGACGGAGGATCCAGTGGGAACTCGGTAATCTCACGTTCTACATTGCCATATTATTATCGCTAAGTTCCTTGCTTCCAGCTTCGAGGAGGTAATTTCTCGAAACGTTAAGACAGAGAAGATATGACGGTGGTATTAGGGATGTGAGAAAGCAATGGGGACGTATACGAGGAGTATGATGCGAGAATGGGATCAGAAGATCGAAGCGAGGGTTGCGCGTCTTTGGGGATCTGTGTAAAGGGGTGCCGAATAGAGAGACGGAACAGGCTGGAGAGCGCACTTCCATCCTCTTTGACAAAATGAAGACTCTCCAGGTAGGAAATAAAGATGCTTCGGTGGAGGATATACTTCGCTTTGGTGTGCTCGTCTGTTCGCTCTTTCGATTTTACTATTCACGGAAGCGCGAACGACGCAGGCAGCGCCTCTTTTAAGAGACGCTTATACCTAACTTATTGGTTTTCACCAAGGAGACTAAATAGGCTTTGGATTATAAACGAGTTACGATTTATTGCCGAGAGAGTATAAACTGGGAGACTCGATATCAGGCATCTGATTCGTCAGGGTTGTTTCGACTGCTGATACCAATGGGGAATAAGTGCTTTTATTGGGTGCAAAATTGCCTTTCACGGTGGTCACCTGGGTAACTCGTTACTATGTTTCTAGCGGACCCAAACTATTGCATTAGTGTATGAACGCGAAAACATGCACATGCGCGCGTGTGTTAAACGCTGAATGTCGTCTTACGATTTTTGGACAAATTTTGATGAAATAGAAATATCTGTTAGAAGTGTTTATACGCTACAATTTCCATCTCGAATGATTTGCAATGAGCTTTTCACAAACTACTAAATACGCCCTTTCATCTACGAATCTTTGTACTTTCTATCGCCATACAAGCGAAGGACAGGCAGCAAAGTGAGCAATAGAATGGCTGACTTTTCTGTGAAAAGAACGAGATGCCGAGGGACGGTGACGAACAGAAGTGAAAGACAAGGAGAATTCGCGAACTCCCGTGACGTTCGCAATTCTTCGAAGTCTTTGATAGAAACTTCCGTCGCGATGAGAGCAGAGTCGTCCGTAGTTTCAGCATTCGCGAAACTTTACGTAATTAAGGTAAAGCTTCAAAAGCTGAAGGGGAGAGAACGAGAGTGGAAGCTGACGGAAAGGAGAAACTCCTTTGACGGCTGGGCAACCTCCGCTATGGTAGTTGAATCTACTACTGCTACTACTATTCTCGCGGGAAATCGCGAATTGGAGTTTATCGAATTCTGCTACTCATCTCGATGACAATGAGACCCCTTGTCGGTTCTGTTCAATCGGACAGCTCGTATTATGTCAATGATTACGAGACACCGTGAACAAATAACAAGTGTCTAAAGGAGCGTCGTATTTGATATGTGTTTCAGCAGCAGCAACAGCAGCAGGCCCAGCAGCAGCAACAATCCCAACAACAACAACAGCAACAACAAACCTCGCAGGCCCAACAGGCTCATCAGGCAAATTCGCCCGGAAGCGGAAGCGCGGGAAAGGGAAGTCCGTCCCCTGCGAACTCGGCATCACCAGCGGGTATCGTTGCCGCGAACCCTAACAAACCCCAAGCTGAACCAAAACCGGTCGAGTGCAATCTATGCAGCCGTACGTTCAAAAACATACCGGCTCTCAACGGTCATATGAGATTGCATGGGGGTTACTTCAAAAAGGTGAGTAAATTTTGATGCAAAAAAAAAAACAAATGCCGCAGGGGCTAATATTAACATATATATTTGACATTGTAATCAACACCAAAATTTTGCTCTCATAAAAATGGCAAAAAAAAAGAATAATATGTTAGGGCAGTTTTGGTAACATTTTTTTTTTTTTTTTTTTTTTTTTTCAATAAAAAAAAACTTGAAACTGCGGAAAGCCCATATTAACATATTTCGAATTGTAATCGACTGCTAAATTTCGCACAGGCAAAAATTTCAAAAAATCTCAGTGCAATGTCATTATATCATAAAAACTCAATCAAAATGCAACCTTAAAAAGACAATCAATTATTTCTGTTACATTTTTTAACTGAAGTGTTTGTACATTTTTTTGTCTCTTTACCACTCAATCGATAAGAAAACAAGAACCAAAAAACATCGTCCAATTTGTCAATTTTCAATTGTCCGACATGTCGAATCAGGAACTCTAGGAAAGGGTTTCCCGCGACTCTTTCCAAGGGTTGACCCAACCTCCGAGCGAGAGAAAAAAAAGAGACAAGCGTCGATTGGACTGGACAAAAGAAAGGCGAGCGAGTCGCATCGGCGCATCAGGACCCCTGATTAAAAATGTCTCTAACGAAGGGAATGTCTGCTTTTCCCTTCTCAATGTTTGTCATTGGCGTTAGGGCAGCGATGGTTCTGAAGGCGAGTAGTACGAAAGTAGGAGGGACGCGAGTAAAATCGGTTGTCGGGAAAGGGAAGCAAGGATCTTCATGGAAAAGTGCTGAAAAGCTCGTAGCGTAAAAGTTTTCTCTTTTATTCGATCTGCGGGTAGAGAGAACCGAGCAGGGAGGATACGAGGGGGTGAGAGACGTCGTTCGACTCTGGGAGTTGTTCCAGGTTCGAATGGCGGCTGTGTTGGACGACGCGCGGGGTGAGGAGCCGATGAGGGACAGTCTTAACGCGGGGTTGCGCTTCGTCGAGGGGATGGAGGAGAAAGATCGTTGGATAAAGATAGACGATTTGAGATAAAGAACAGAGAAGAAGGAGAAGGCAGTTGTGGAATAGAGGAGTGAAAATAGAAGATAGAAATTGAAAAGGTAGTTGGCAAAGGGGAGAGGGATTGGTGCGAGTGCAATGCGAGCATCAGACGGAAATGCCGCTGGTTCTGCTGCTGAGGGATCCCGTAACGTTGGAGGGGATGAACACATATAAGCGAGCTAACGGCGAGGTTGAGAGAAAGGAAGATGAAGATAAATAGAGTGGAAGAGAGAGAGAGAAAGAGAGAGATGGGTGCCGTTACGGACGGGGTTTGCTAGATAGAAAGATAAGGCGATGATCGAATCGAAATGAACCCATTAACAAGCTCTTTCGTTCCGTTGCTCGGCCAGACAGGCGGACCAATCCGGATACGCAAGAAACCTTCAAGGGAGTGTATACGTAACAGAAACGGAGATCAAATACTTACGTACCATCTCCCTCCTTTTTTTTCTAGTGCAAGAACGCATTTGAACCTCCCCCTCGCGCGTACGTTGAGCAAACATTGTCTCGAGTTTTCTCCATTATGCAGATTGAATCTGACTATGGTTAGGCGTCCTCCATCTCACACAGACGCTTTCCACACGGGCAAACCATTTCACGATGAGAGTTCGTTTTCTCGTTTTCAGGAAGTTACGCGGGTGAAGTGGACAAACACCCGAGTGTTTGTATTTCGAGGTGTAGAATACAAGGGTCGAAACGTTTTTCGTAGGACGCGGTAGAAGAGAGTCGAGAAAAAGAGATTAAAAATGCGGATAACTGGTGGCTGGCGCAACGTATACACAAATCGAGGGTTTCAAAAGTAAAAGTTCGCAATATGTTTAAAAAAAAAAGGCCATTAAATTGATCAGAAAAAATGCTTGAAATAGAAATTCGACATCAAATTTTATACATACTATACATTCGATAATTATTTTTCCAATTTGAAAAATTAAAAAAAAAGACGGCAAAATACGTTTTGTTGAAAAACATTCATGTGAATAGATTATTCTACTATTATTATTTTTACTCTAGAAATAAAACAAAAAAAAAACATTGCCCTATTTTCGTTTCGATGGGTTAACCCCATAAAATAATGAATTTACCAGAATAGCTCGATTTTGAGAATTTCTGTCGATCAGAATCCAATTTTTTTCAATGCGTCATCATAACAAAAAATGCAATTATAACGGTTGTGATGTCGGGAAGCATAACATTGAACATCCAATATTCCCGACTAGACAAAATTTTGACTGTACATCGAGGCCCCACTATTCGTAATCCAATAAATCCTCCTAACGAACGTTACATCCCATATTCCGAATTAGAGTGAGCGCACGGAGAGAGTTCCCCATTCATACGTTATGCTGGACTGATGTTACGAGAGGCGAATGCATTCGTGAGAGATAGAGAGAGGGAGAGAGAGCGAATGAGAGCTATATGACGCCAAGTCCAGTTCGAGTTCGGACAGTGGATCGAATTGATGAGTGGGCTCGCCGGGATTCGCAATCAATTCTGCACATTAGTGTCCCCGTTCAATATTCATGAAGCAACGGGGTACCGACCAAACGGAGACTGTACGGATGAACACGATGAACAGTTAGAGGAACCCGAGCGTCAAAGACAGAGAGAGAGAGTTCAATTTCGTACGTGATGTATCGAACTCGGACATAGGAAATTGAGGTGATTCCCGATCTCGTCTCGTGCTTCAGCGTCTGAATAGTCTCGATCTCCATTGACCCTCTGTGTTTCAACCGGCCCACGTTTGATCAACCCTCCACCATGGGTTTCGGGATATGTACGTACATTGGACGTGCGTGCATTCTATGTTGTGCTACGGTTACATCCGGTATTAGTACGACCGGCATTATCTATTCTCGAGGCAACTGTTAGGCTTCCGGTTAGAGGATGAAGCCAGGAGACGTCGAATCTTCGTTGCCGTCCAACGTCGCACGTCGCGACTCCACCCCTATCCGTCACGAGGCAAAAGCGACAAGGTTTCCGTTACGTTCAACGATCGCGATCTCCGATCGTTGATTCCCATGTTCTGGTGGACACGCCAAGCATCGTCTATCGTTCACGCGTGTATATTGCGATCAGCGCAACGTGACTCTATAGGCTGGATGAACACACGGGTATCACACACGCCAGAGATCCCATCACCGGATAATCGAATGGTAGCTCGATTAGCCGAGGCTCAGTGATTAGCTGTGCACGAGGAGCGACGAGCGTATCAATTTAAGGGGATGGCTTGTAATCTGCTTGCCAGTCGTCCAGGACTCTAATAGATCGCTGATCTTCTCGATCGGCGTTAACTTCGATGCATGCAATCATCAAACATATACTGCGGTTGCGTCTAAGATTGGTCACGTGTGAAAATCCGACTATTTGTAATCAATGTCAGAGTCAATGGCGGTGCAATTAAAATCAATAATACAATATGCATTGAAATTCTTAGTTATCTAAAAATCAAACTGAAAATATGGGATATTTTGTATGATTTTTTTTATTTACAGGACGAGAACAAAAAGACGGAAAAGAAAGAAACGCCCGGACCTCCCCTTCAGACGGCATCGGTTAACGTGAGAGCTCTTATCGAGGAAAAGATCATACAGAAAAGAACTACAGGTACGTCATGTCTATTATTCAGTCTCCCATCGAACCAGAGCTCTTGGCTTAATCTTGAGAAATCGTTAGCGGCTCACCCGCCGCCACATTCACCTTCGCATTTTGCCTATAGAACAATCTTTATTTCTCCGTTTCGCTCTCCTCCTATCTCTGCAATATTTCGCGTACGGCGGTCCATGGACTGGCGAACAACGGGGGCTCTGATTTACGAAGCTCGCATGCCAGAATATTTCTCGCATTGTCCACGCCGGGGTGATAAATCAAAAGCTCTCGGGGTCGCGCTTGAACGCTCGTGTGCGTCGCTCGTTCGCCCGCAAGCGCACGAGAGAGAATCCCGCGATCTCTCTTTCTCTCTATCTCTCTCTCTCTTTCTGGCCGCACTACCAGCCAGCAGCATCAACCCCGAAGTACTTCGTAACAAAGTGCGCGTCGTTAACGATTTATGTTCGATTCTGTCTACCACCGGCAAGGCTCCGCGATCTGCCAACTTGGAACTATGAAATATATCGATTAATCGAGAACTATTTTATCTATGGACCACAGTATAAGGACATTAACCTCTTTGAAAAATTGTCTTTTCATACGAAATCATAAAATTCTAAATTTCATTTTTTTTTGTCTATTTTGCCGTTTTTTTTTTTTTTTCAGTAAATAATGTTAAAAAATTGGTACGATCTATGAAAAAAAAAAAATGTGGCTATTATTTGAAAAAAGTTTTGAGTGGCATTATTATCGACAAAATCATTTCATATATATTTTTTTTTCTTTTTTTTTCCACTATAAAAATTATTCCGTGAATAAAATACCAAGAATTACTTTCGCACTATTACGCGAGTTCGAGAGTTAACTAACGCGTTTTACGTTGCAAAAAAACTGTATTTTTCACCGTTGGAGGAAAGTTGTACGCTAACAGCATAGGTTAATTATGTTGGAATGGAAAAAAAAAAAACAAGATGCGCTGAATAAGTATGTTTTCCGAGAATGTCTGAAGCTTGGTACGCTTTGTCAGCGATCGATCGATAAATAATTTGCCGTTGGCGAGAGAGATGCATTCAGGTTCCGATCGTGCGAACTCGGCGAGTTGATGGGACGCTGACAACGCAGGTACAACCTCGACGTTGCTGCATTAACGTCGATGTTTTTGCCGACATAACGGTCTGCCGGATTGCTGAACGAGCGGGAAGAAAAATATATACATTCTAATCATGTTATGTACCGGATAGTTAATCAGGGCATTTCACGGCTTTGTTGTTTTCTATTAAACAAACAGTTTGCCGAACCGCGATAGACGGACATTTTTGTGAACTTTTCATCGTAGAAAACTACGTACGTTACTTTTTTTAAATTACTTTATCGACGCAGAAAAAAGGAGGCGGTAACGAGGATTTGTTTTTTCTTTCGATGGATTCGTGGATATTTTATAGAACATATTTAACGCTTATATTATTTACGATAACGAAATGCGAGTTTCCGGAATTTCAATACTTGTGAGGTATATGTATATTTCTCTTTTTTTTTTTCGTTCCCATGAAAACGAGAAATGGTTCGAAACATATTCACGTTCTGAGAATATTATTCTGCAATTAACACAGAAACCGCGCTATTCAGGGCTGTTTTTTCCCGGAATCTCCCCCTCTGTGTCGATCGTATAGAAGGAATTCGCGCGAGTCAGGTTTGAAAAAAGCTTCTTTTTTTTCGCCAAACCCACTTTTCCGGGTACCGAGTTTTTCCCGTTCGTTCTCTCGTCCCTCTTCTCTGTTTACGTACGCACGCTCTCTCGCGTTTATTTCATCGCGGATGCACGGTGGATACGAACGCCGCGCGCGGCTAGTATACATCGAAGAGTCGAGAGCCGGGGGTCGCTCTCTCACTCACAGCGCAACGGTACACGCTATCGGTTTCTCTCTCACGCCGTGAAAGCAATTTGCCAGGCCGCAATCGATGATTGCCAATTTGTAAAAATCCCTCGAAGCTTAACGACCGAACGGTCGTGGCAACGCGTTTCCTCTCACCATCGCGGTCGTCGCGACCGCCGCGGCTGGCGGCTGATTCCGCGCGAAGAGCCGGCCGCTGGACTACTCGTCCCCGACTCGCCGATGAGCGGCAAAATTAAAGCCGCGTTTCGTAGATATAATCGGCTTCGTAGTTTCCACCGAATAATCCACCGGAAAATCAGAGGGAAAGTCTCCCTTCCCCCTCCCCCCGCCCCTCTCCAACGCGCGCCAAGAGACACCCGTGCGCTTCGTTCAACAATAAATATGCCGAATTTCATGATTATAACGAAACTTTCCATCCCATTTTTTTTGTTTACATCCGCGAATGTGAAACAGCCATGCATACATTTTTCGATAAATTACATTGTATTCCCGTTGGATAACATTTTTCGAAACGTTGTTATGCATGATTTAGAGTTTTTTTATTTTCATTTCCGAAAAAAAAGAGGAACGGGAAGGTTTTTTAACGGAAGAACGAACACTGTTATAATTTTTTTGGATCGCACACATTTTTCAATCAAAATTATAAGCGCTCGATCGATCGATGAATTAAACAAAATTATTTTGCTTTGTACGGCGAGAACAGTTGTCCCGTTCGTTCAACAATAAATATGCCGAATTTTATGATTATAACGAAACTCTTTTTTTCTCTACTTTTTTTTTTTACAACCACGAATGATCATGCATACATTTTCGATAAATCACATGGTTATTCACGTTGAATAAAAATTGTCGACTCGTTCCCGCGCACGATTTCGAGCTTTTTTTTTTATGACAGAAAAAAAATGTGAAATGAGTTTTTTTTTTTACCTCCAGCCGAAATTTTTCGATAGAACACATTTTTTTTTCTATAAGAATTAACAGGCGCGCGTTCGACGATTATTGCAGTGTCGAAATTTCATGCGTTTATTAATTTTATAATTTCTCGTATTATGATTTTTATCGAAAAGGCAGAAGGAAAAAAAAGGTAATATTTTGATAAAAACGTCTATTGCTCTTCAACATACTTTTTTTTCTCTTTCTCTCGTTCATTCATTTCGTCCAGTTGAACAATCGAACGGTATAGCGTTTGTATAGAAGCGAACGAGAAGAGCGTTAATGCGCAGAAGGGACCAGCAACGAATTCACGTCTATCGGGAGGACAGTAGAGAAAAGGATCTTTTGTTCGTCTCCCCCATCGTGTTTCCCATTCTCCGGGACACTCGTACCCTCAACAAGGCCGTACATACAACCAGTCGCGCGCCGTCGATGTTTATTCCACCGGTTGACTTCGCGAGAGAGCACGTTGACGTTCTGATTGAAAAATGAACGGGAGACAGCCGTCGCTGCTGTCGTTCATCTCTCGTTCATTCACTCGTTTCGCGAATACCGACACGGCTATGCATTCAACCCAAATGAGCAATTATGCCACCGGGGGAAAATTTCTCATTGACTCGTGAAACTTTCGTGAGGACACTCGTTTGTCGAGAACTTTCGGCCGTTTCCCTTTCCTCTTTCGCACAATAATTGAATTAATTAAATTAATTAAATTTTTTTCGTCGAATGATATTTGAATTGAGGGACTATCTTTAATTTTCCTTCGTTTTTTTTTTCCCTTCGTCTTTCAGCAACAGAAGCGAACAATAGTAATCAGGCGCGAGCGAATGCGGTATTCACGAATCAGGCGGATGGCTCGACTCACGTTATCTGTAAAACGAGTTTCGCCGTGCCAGCGCCGCCGCCGCTCGCTGCTGGTGAAAAGATACGAAGACTTTCGGACACGGAACACTTCCGGCAACCGAACGTTACGGTTGGCGGTCATGCCGCCGTCCAGAAACAACTGCAGGAGGCACAGACGCAGGCGCAGGCGCAAGCACTCGCCGATATGATTCTCAAGGTATAATACAATGAATTTCATGTAAAACCGGAAGAAGCTAATTTACACATAATTATAAAACAGCTTCGTCGATAAGAAAGATTCGTTTTTTTTTTCTAATTTTATTACGATTTTTCTAATTGAGAACTCCGGAATTGTGGCTATGAAGCGAAGTCAATTCTGTACGGATATGGATTGTAATTGCATGAATTGCCTTTTGTCAGGGCACAACGAAAATGGCTGTGAAGAGAGCCACTTCCGATCCGGGGCAAAGGGTTCAATTAACTTATCAGACTTCGGTGGCGTCGACGACTGCGACGCAACAACAACAACCGAGCCAACCTCAGGCACCGACGCAACCGGCAGTAACGGAGAGTTTCACGATGACCGGATATTCGGAGGACGGTGGCTACTTCAGTCCGAGTTTGCAAGACGAAGTTTTCCAACAAGTAACTGCTGTACCGGACTCCGTACTACTTCACGCGACCCAATTGGATTCCATTCAGGTAAATAATATCTATATTGATAATTAATTTCCTGCCTTGAATCTCGTCCGATTGGAAATCAGCGACTAAACTTCGCAATTCACCAATTACAGATCTAGTAATGTCGCAAATACGCTAATTAAGAAGTTTGGACGGTGAAAAATGTTTTGCTAAAAATTAATTTCGAGTGCATTTATTTTTTTTTAGTTCCAGACGTCGAGTCTTCTGCAAGAACAAGCGTCGGACCAGTTGCAAGACATAACGCTTGAGGATCGTTTCACGTCTCAGCACACGGTGAATCCGGATCTTCAGGCTCTGGTGAATTCGCCATTACCCGATTCGTTAGCGGAATTCAGTACGTACGGTGCGCAATACACAGAGAGTCCTCACACATTGCCGGCTCAGTCACCGTTGCCTTCACCCCTCACGAGACACGACAGTCCGAGTTTCACGTATCCAACACCACCGGCGAGTCAGGAAGGTCTTCTAACGGGTACACTGCCCTTATTGAGCCCTCAAGAGGATCCGGACACTGTACGACCGGTATCATCACCGTTGTCAGCAGCTTTCTACACGACAACGATGTCTTCAGCGGAGGCGGTCGAGGAAGCGTTGAGCGAAGTTCTTCCCGGTGAATCGGATACGGACGCCGATCTCTACGGTCCCGGTTCGCCAAATCCAAATTCACCGTTGCCGAGTCCACTTTCGGCAACGCCGGCGCCATCGCCTCTGTCTTCTCTGCCACCCTCCTCAGTGTCTTCACCAGGTCCGGGAACTTTCTCCACCGGTTTTCCGGTTTCGCCGCATCACGCGTTACAAAATCAAATGATGCCAAATTCCGAGGATCCCCTACTGTCCTCGAGCCCGAAGGACTTCACCGTTGGCAGACGAAAGTTTGAATTTCAATCGTACAAATTGATAACGAGTCAGAATCTCGTTGACTTCGGTCTCGGTAACGGCAGCGTTGCGGGTATCGTTTTGGATAACAACGGCGAGTATAAACTGATACAGACATCCGGCGGTGGATTGCCGAAAGCGAACGTTTTGGTACCCGCCGGTTCGTTGAGTCCGGCGTTGACATTCAGGAAGGAGATACGTCTCGCGAGTCCAAAAATTGAACCGGGTATCGTAAACATATCGAATCAAGGATTGAACGTACAGACTCATCAATTCCATCAGAATCAGATACATCAGCACGCTATCAATCCGGCAAAATTTCTTATACAGACCGGTCAAACGACGAAGAATTCATTGAAACACAAAATAGCGATAAACAGTTTGCCGATACCTATAGAGCAGATAAAAGAGGAATTGTTGGACGACGATATATTTCTCAGTCCCGGCAGCATACCCACGAGTAGTCCGGTTAGACAGTCCAGAAAAAGACCGAGAATCGAGGGACACTATACTAACTCGTCGCATTCCTATCCGTCGCGATTGAGACGCGCGTGCGATCGGCACTGGGACAGCAGTTACACACCACCGCCGATCTTGGATCCTTCGAGATCGGGACCCGGTCTGTACGCAAGATTACATCAACACGAGAGAGATTCGGAATTCAGTTCTGACGACTCGCAAGGAAACGATGGACCACCGCCGAGAATAAATATTGGCACGAGATATCAAGCTACGATACCTCCGGTTGGATGCGACGGTGATCGAGGACGAGGCGGACGAGAAACCGATCATCCGCTTTGGGATCCCGGCATAACCTGCCACCTCACTGACACTGAACGTGAGTCAAGTTCTTCGTTTAGAAATCAATGTTTTACGAAATCTACAGTTTTTTCTTTTTTTTTTTTTCAATCGAACCGAAATGAAGGAATCTTTACTTGATATAGAATTGCGTTAAAGGGTATGATACTTTAACCGATAATTATCTTTTCAGTCGAGATGTATCTACAGTTCGCCTGTTGCGCGGCCACTCCCGGCGGCGGAAGAAACAAGGAATATGCTCTTCACCTTTTGCATATGTGCAAAGGAAATATTCATGTAAGACAATCGTCTATTTGATTTATCGTTTGTTATGCATAATCGTTTAGAGATTTATATTATATTAGTAAGTAGTGAAATGCGTTTTATTGGCCTCAGTTGTGTACCAGTAGGCGGTAAACAATGAATTCGTCGCCTGTGTTCGGATTTCTTTTTTCTGGCGAGGCTAATGGGCCATTGACCGAAGTCCTTCAACCCTATCGATTTATATTTTATTACAATGACAAAATTTAAATCTTTGTTTTCTTTTTTTTTTAATAGGAAGCAATGCTGAAACTGATGAGACCCACCCCGACACTGCCATCGCAGCATCCGTTGCTGAGCTACGAGTGCCACGAGTCCGATCGTTGGACGTCCCACGAGATGGGCGTTTTTTATCAGGGTCTACTCGAGTACAACAAGGACTTTGCCGCGATCGCGCGCGACGTCGGTACAAAAACGACAAAACAATGCGTACAATTTTACTACCTGTGGAAGAGGCTCTGTCCGGACGAGTACAAGAGGCTACGTGCGAGACACGGAAAACCAAAGATCAAAACCGAGAGCAAAGATTACAACAGAGACACTAAGGATACAAAGGAATTACGCGATGCCATTGCGTCCGTCACGGAAATGGACTTTAGCGAGGAAAAGTCTATACTTCATCGCACACTGGTGAGTTCTCGAACTTCATGATCTTTTCATTCGATAATTCATCGAAAAATTCTTAAGTGATTAATATAAAAAAAAAAAGATTGATTAATGATTTAGAAGCGTTCATAGATTTCTGTACGATTTTCGTTGAACTATAGTTGCAGACGAACGAGAGAGAGAATTCGGCAACGCTGACGACGAGCGAAGGGGAATTGAGGCTTTTCGCCTACGACTGCCCTGATGTGAGTATCACATTTTTTTATGCTTTTTTTTATCCATCGAACAGAGCAGCAGCAGCTTCGTTGTACTACTTGTGTTGTGTGTTTATCGTAAATGTTTTGTTTGAACGTTATTCGACATAACTAACGTAAGACTATCCTTCAAACTAATCGACCAACAACGCTATAAGATGATTTATCAACGATAGAAACAACATTTTGTAGCTCGTGCGAAGAAACTTACGATTTTTTTTTCCTTTTTTTTTTTTTTTTTTTAATATGCGTCCCTACAGAAAAATGTTGAATACCAAATTTCCTTGTACATGTGAACGTTAATTGTCGCATGTCGTTCGTTGTAAACCTTTTTTTTTAAGTTTCCACTATCCTCGACACGCTTTTTTGATCCCTGAGACCACCAAAAACAAAGCAGTTCTCGCCTGTGCCGTCTTTATTCTTCATACATATATATATATATATATATATGTATATATATAAATAAACTATATCGTTGGCAGTACGAAATTGTCTCGTGTCTCGTTGTTTCACGTTTGATTGTGTTGTTGTTGTGTTGTTTATTTTGGCTTTGTGTTTTCTTTGTGTTGTCAGAGCTTTAGCGGAAGCGTAACAGTAACGATGACCGGATGCACCCAAACCGCCAAAGCCGTCAATATCGGCAACTCCACAGTCAACAACAACTCACAAACTCACATTAGCTCTGAGCAACAACTACCCGTGCCCACCCCACTTCACTACCCCTGCAAGATTTGCGGGAAGTAAGTCTCTAATCTAATCTAAATCATCCATTTCCGTCCTCTGCTGCGATGATACCGAAAGTTACTGTTTTTCTTCTTTTTTTTTTTTGTCTTTCTGTTACGGAAGCTTGTAGGAAAATATAATCATAGAGGACGAAGTGGAGGTTAACAGATTATTATTTTTTTTTTTCTATAGTATATTGTCACAATCGGGTCGGTCATTTGTCATTATTTATCATAGATAAACTAACAGGAACATCGTCGTACGGTAGAACTTAGATAGAACACAGAATTACTGGATTAGCCAGCGGAGGAACATATTCGCTAATATCAACGATTAATCTTAATTTGCTACAATTTTTTTTGTTCCTTTTTTTTTATATCGTATTTCACGATAAATAATCGTTTATGTTTTTCCTGCTCATGTATGTCACATTGTCAGTGTTTAGTTTGAGAAATAATAATGTATGAATTAAGTGTCGATGCGCATGCAAGCATCACGTCTATAACATTTGTAATATATGAAAGATTTTTTTTTATTTATTTTTTTTGTAATCGGATTACGATTTTAGGCGAGCGAATTACAGAGAATTTTCATGATTTTTTATATACGAAATATTTGGTAAAAATAAAAAACTAAATATTACGACTTTTTATAACGTTTACCGAACGAAAATAAAAAAATAAAGTGCTTTCCGTCGTCTGAGAGATAAAACGCAACCGCGAGACACTGAGTTCGATTTTTCGACGGACATTCGAGGGTAAGTCGCTCGCCTGATATTGCTAATTAATTAATTCAGCTTTATCTCACAAAACTCTCACTGTGTCAACATTCCCCAAGCATTTCGATATTTGCTATCGTTGTAGTTATCTCGATGTCAGCTCGACGATATTCGTTCTAATGTAACAAATCTATGATTCAGCTAAGTTTCAGAAAGAAAAGAAAAATTAAATATCAATTGATATAAACGTGAATCATAATTTTCGCAGAGTTTTCAACAAAGTGAAAAGCAGAAGTGCCCACATGAAGTCACATCGGCCAATACCCTCACCCGATACAACGGGTCAAGAATCTAAGAGGCCTATCCATCAGCAACAGCAGCCAATAACGCATCAACTTAAGCAACCGCAGCATCATCAACAGCAGATCAACGGTTCCACACAGTCGACGGATTATCCGAACAAATTATCATCGAGCGTCAACGATCCCAGCAATCCAAACGCCAATCACTTGTGGCACAATCCAACGAGATTGAGGCCACCATAGAATATTCGTCTTGTTACACTTAAGTTACCTTAACGAAGGCTGTAACATTGCGCGAGAGTACAATTGAGATCAAGAGGAATCGCAAGATATACATATATATATATACATATAAATATATATCTTCGTTCACTCAAACGATATTATTCCTCGCCGCAAGGAAATCGCCTCTCTCACCTCGCAGGTAGAATACAAATTCTCTTTTCTTATACTCTCCCTATACCGATGCGCATACTTCGGACGGATACTCGTGTCGTGAAAACTTGAGAAAAAAAAAAAAAAAAGAAATCCTCTTCGAGAACTACTCTGAGCCCCACGAAGACTTTACCTGCTATACGAAGCTTCGAAACTGGCCGAGTTCTGGCCTTACTACAGCGGAGAGTTAAACTTCCCGAAAGTGGCTTTAATGCAACGTTCTAGAGGTATATATAAAGGACGACGCGAGTACGAAATTCCGATCGCGGAGGCAACAGGGTTTATAAGATACACGAGAGAGCCTCACACACGATACTGTGAAATGGAGAAACTTGAGGTGAAGTTAATCCTTTGATTCACGAAATTTATTCTATTTTCGTTAACTCCTTTTCGTACGGTTGGAAAAAGTTTTTTTTTTTTTTTTACTACGGAACAACTGTATCGTTGTTTATAATGAAATTTGTGTTTTTACGGCGTTGAAGAATATAAGATTCTTAATATCTCTAAGCATTTTTTTCGGAATTAAAAAAACAATGCGTTTTGGTAAAATTCTAACCGTTTAAAGATCGGAGACTGGCAATCTCTGTACCTCCTCGTTAGACACCGTACGTGAAGGTTTAAGGAAACTAATTTTTTTCTTTTAATGGATAATCACATGACATGTTTGTCCTGAAATATTTTCTTTTTTGTTTTCCGAGTTATTTGATTGATTAATCGATGTTTTACGAAAAACTAAACAATAAATGTTCGAACTGAATCAAAGGGTTAATGGAGCTTCAAAGTTGAACTCTTATTTAGACAATCTTCGATCGATCTTGAGGAAGTAACAGTAAGAATCTTGAAAGCAACGAGTTCGATCTATCGTCATTGCAAAGTCCGCCAACTCTCGCGGCCTGACTAAATAAGTGAAAACTTGGCGGACGCGATTGCACGAGGAAAATCAAATTGATGATATTAATTTTTATCTAGTTAAATGACTACGAGAATTACTGGCGAATAACGAATAGAAAATCGTTCGGTTTAATCGTAAAACTTGTGCCACACAACACATTGACGTTACCTGTTACCATTATTCACGATAACGTGTGTATAAAAAAAAAAAGAAAAAAACAATTTCTCTCATCTTCGTTCTATGGTTGTTCGCACTTGGAGTTCGATCGCAACGCGATCGAGTAACCGCTCGAGTAACCGCGTCGATTATCGATGGTGATAGGCGAATTGAAAAAAAATAATAATTCTTAACTCTCAAAATTGCAATTAATTGCTATTAATAATTTTCCTTAATTAATAATTTTTAAAAACTTTATTTGAACAAATTTTCGAATAATACTTTGCCCATCACCAACGTGTTTTTCGACGACAAATTTCCAATCGTATTGACGATTCGTGTCGAAACTTTTTATCCGAGACGTAGAACACACGATCCATCCGACTGAATGAAACATAAATTGAAGATTAGCTCGTGGCTGTGAATCTATGACATCCGCTTATCGAAATGTTTTCGCACAACGGCCGGTCCGACTTCCTGTCTCTGCGTCTCCGAGAGACAAAACCAAAAGTTCGAACGCGCAATTTTTGCTCGAGTTCTTTAGCGAGAAACGGCTCGGTCTCTGAACCTTCTTACATCTCTATATATACTTAGTTAGTTATGATAATTGTAATTACGCGAGAAGAACGACGAAGCGGCAAACCGCC
Organism: Buathra laborator; assembly: GCA_934046635.1. Classification (NCBI taxonomy): domain Eukaryota; kingdom Metazoa; phylum Arthropoda; class Insecta; order Hymenoptera; family Ichneumonidae; genus Buathra; species Buathra laborator. The sequence goes on from OW203892.1 coordinate 21,202,681, forward strand.
AAGTCGCGATAGATTTGTTGAACATTTTTTTCTTGTTTCTCCACTTCCTACCGTCCCACCTTCTTCCTACCTTCGTCGCCCGGTTCGCGTTACTTATGTAAATTAACTCTCAACGGTAATATCTAATAGTACGAATTTTACTGTAATATACACGCAGGATTTGTGAGAATGCTTGTGTTTTGATTTACGCGAATAACTTTGCCAACGAAGAGAAATCGTAAAAAAACAAAAAAAAAAATGATAAGTTCGCCATAACTGATAATATTTCGTTCGATCAGAGTTCTATGTTTACATCGACGTAAAATATAGTTTTATCTTTTAGTTCTTTTTTTTTTAGGATAGATACAAAAAAAAATGCTTAGCTCCCTAAGAAAGTTGTTAAAGTTTCCAATCCGCAGGCGTTTCGGCATCGCCGACACTACGGGATCTTGTCACATACGATTATACATACGTTATACTCGCACTCGACGACACATACACGAATCTAGCGAATCCTTATTATTGAGATACAAAAAAAAACGAAAAGTGAAGAAGACGAAGAACTTTACCTCTATTGAACGATCATTGTATTAATTGTGTGTACATAAAAATGCGCGTACATGAATTCTGTACATATGAACGTGAATGTCTGTATGTACAATTGATTAAACAAAAAAAAAAAGAAGAAGAAAAAGCAAAATGAATTTTACGCAGAAATTAGGTATATTAGATTTTAGTCTGTTCTAGGAGGGGTCTATATATATATATATATTATTATATACTATAAATATTACTAGGAATATAAATTTGCTTGGTTTTTTTCTACCTTTCTAGAGTCTACGTGGCGAGGCTCTTGGAAAAACAATCGTGAAATGGCATTGTGTTGTAGTTAATTTATTTATTTATTTTTTTTTTTTCAATCGCTAATAAAAAATTGTTGCATTTTTTTCTCAATCGAAAACAACTTGCGAAAAATTATTTTTAGCGACAATTCATTAGGTTTGAATACTACGAAATAATTGCCAATTTGGTTTTTTTTTTTTTATATATCGATGGCCTAAAATGTTGATTAGTCAAAAAAAAAAAAAAGAAAAAAAAAGTCACTCGATTCATTCGTTGGAGCTAAAAAATCATCAGCTCAATGTTTTTAAACGATATTTTATAAGAGTTCGCAAAGGTGTATAAGACGCGCCTAGTGGTGCATTTTGTATCGCGAAAAAAAAAAGTTTCGCTTATGTGGAAACTATAAATTGTTATTCAAGAGATTTGCCAATCGTAGACACATCTAACTGTACCTTTAATATATATTGTTATATTCACTGTTAACGATCGTCTTCTGATTAACTTTTACCATTTGAAACAAATAAAACATTCACTCTATACATTTTAACTTTTTAACATTTTCTCGATTAGAGTGAACGGAAATGAAAGAATCGAAAAAAGAAAAGAGAGGGAGAGAAAGAGAGAGAAACGAGTGACCGAGGATACCTTCGGGTCATTTATGATCTTTTGACAACTATTTATATTAGCTTCCGATATATTTCAACCTGTTCGATGTTTGTATACAGTCGGCCTACTTCCGAGAGTCTAGCGATTTACAATCGCGAAGTAAAAACTGCGTTTTTTTTTTTAGAACTCTAGACTTTCGGAGTTGAATCGTATATATATATATACATATATAGTTAATGCATGAAACTCTCGTATTTGTGTATCTCTCATTTTCAATATTTTTTCCAATCAAAAAGAACGACGAACTGAAAATCAAACGGTCCGGCCATAAAAAAAAAAAAGAAAAATATGTATTTCCCCATTATACATTCGTTTACAGACCGCAAGCATTGAATGAGTACATTCGAGAACTTCAGCATATTATTACGATATAAACTAAAACAATTTTTTTCACTTCCGTGAAATTTCAAATATCCCTTTAAATTTGCGACCGGTACTTCGGATCTTTGTCACTTAAATAGTTTAATTAATTAAAAATAACGTTAAGATTGATTTCCAAACGGCAAATAACTTAATTCCATATGTCCGATACCACAGTGTTCTCGAAAGTACTTATTCGTCATATATCTTAGTTACACACACGACAAGAATCTGTGAATTTTGTATAACAGCCTCCAGCGTAAAGAAAGGTAAGAGTTAATAGAAGAAGAAGAAAAAACAAAGCTTAGCGAATCTATGTACTATAAATAAGGCTCTACAACTTCGAATCTCAAAGTTAGTTTGTTTAAGGCGTATGGAAGAGAAAAGAAAAAAAAAAAAAAAGAAAAAAATTGTTACGAATTTCGACGAGGTTTCGACGAGATATCGATCGCGGGCGCGTCGGAAGAAAAAAAAAAAGAAAACAAAATTAGCAGACATATCATTTAAGACAATACACTTGTTACGGAAACTAAGTTTCTACTATGATAATTATGTAATATAATTGTAACTCGTAAACGAAACTAGAGATTCAGAGAGGGAAAAAAAAATCTCGTAGATTGTGATGAAACGAAGAGAAATAATAGGAGATCGCATTAGAGTCGTCTAATTTGAATCCAGAACACGCAATCGAATCATTACTCCGCGATCTTAATTATTGTCAAAGTTAAAATCACAAAAATGTTTCATCGTTCATTTTCAACAGTGTTCTGGCTTTGAATAACGAAAGATTCTGTGTAAAAAAAAAAAAAAGAAATTATCGCTGGAGGCTGTTAATTCAGAACGGGAATAAGGGCTGCTAAGCTGAATTACAATTAACGAAGCAATGAAAATAGTAACGAAGATATGCATGAATTGTACAAACGAGTCCCTCCACGTCACGGAAAAACAAAACAAACAAACAAAAAAAAATGAAAAACAAACAATTATGATATATATATATGAACAAAAAAAAAAAGTATATATATATATAACAAAATGATAAATATGTGATGTAATTAAATGGTATGTGGTATATGGTATTACATATTTGTACATAGGCGGACCCGTGCCATCAACTAGTGAGTTGTACCGATATTGTACTGCCACACACACAGCCAACAAAAAAAAAAACGAAAAAAACGAAAAAAAAAATCAAGTACCATCGGTTCGAACGAACAAATTTAAATTAAAGTAATATTGTTCGATCTTTTTTTCATTCTCAATGCGTTTAATAATATTTTCTTTTTCCTTATAAATTTTATCACGAAAACCAATCAAAAGTATCGAAATAATAATCTTCAACTCCCAGTCGCGATTTCGATAGTCGGTTCTATGAATTAAAGTAGAATTCTTCACTTGGGATATACTGCTGAAATAAAACACATACAGTCTACACCATTGTATCATTCGTCATGATACTCGTACATACGTGGAAAAAAGAACTGAAATGATTTAATTACGACAAAGAAACAAAAAAATCAAAACATATGGCAAGCCGTCGTGCGGGACGAGAATATATTGGTACAACTCGATGAAGAAAGTGTAGCGTGGTTATACACCTGAGGAATGTGCTCAAAATACTGTATTAAAGAGAAAAAAAGTCTACTAAAGAATCATCAACGTCTTACGCAAAATTTACTCTTAAAAAAAAATAACGAATGGAAGAAGAAGAAAAAAAAAAAGCAAAAAAACAAAAAAATCATTATTATGGATTATCGATATTGTAATCTATCGTCCTCTTACCTATTACCTACTTTAATGTCTATCTCTATACACCACGCATGGTTCTTTACACTACTCTATTTGATGTTACACTATTCTATACATTTAACTTCTAACGATTAATCCGTAAAATTGTTAATAGGGTCGATCTAATGCGAGAGATAGCGGCGTGGGCTGTCGCGTCGGCACGACGAGAGACGATTGTCGATCCCATCAAATCATTGTTCGAAAACAAATTTTCCTCTTGGCTCAAGTATTATATCTGTAGATTTCACTCCCAAATTTTTATCTTACCGAATAATTGTTGCGGAGATTGGTATCTAATTTTATCATTTTTATTTACGAGAAAAACTCTACTATCACGAAAACATCTCAACATCATTCGGTACAATTAAGAATACTACAAATTTTAACTGAATTTATTGAAACATTGATATTAATATTTTAAACTTTGAAGATTCTTCTTTTTTAAATTAATAATAATATTGAAATCATCCAATCTCCGAATAGTTGCAATAATGGAGAAATTCCTCCATTAGCAATATTACGACGTCGATGCTTAACGCGTCTTCGATCTTTTTTCCACTTTCTATGCTCAACTAGTTTTATCTATAGACTATCATATATACACTATAGTATCCTTAAATTATTATCGTATTAAAATAGTATTTCGCCCTAATTGGAAATAACGTTTTGCTCAAGTTAAGTCTGAGTCTCGTCTCTTCATCGTCTCTCAATAAAAAGAAAAAAAATAATAATTCCTTCGCTCAATCGTGCCACAAGCAATACTCGCTACGTCGTCTCTCTGAACCGACGACGCTACAGCTCGCCAGAATTGTTCTATCTGGATAATTATATTATTCATTACGGAGAGTCTTCTCGAAAAAAAAAAAAAAAAAAAATCACGTTCTTCATCGATCGTGGTGATTTAAAAAAAAAAACTTTTCGACTACTGTAATGCGTAATAAATACAAACTGAAGCCGTTCAGTCAATTTCAAGTGTGATGTGGTATCCAAGTTGCCAAATGGAGAAACGAAGGCTGGGCCTAAGTTTAACAAACTTAAACAATGAACCCCGATAAACCCACTAACGAACATAAGACGCTATAAATCGTAAAAAAAAAAAGGCAACTATGCCTACCAGAGCCTATCTACGAAAAAAAGAAGCTTTACAAAAAACTACGAAGCATTAGGCAACGCGACTCATCGACTGTTCAACGCACGAAGCAAAAAAGATGCAATTACACTCGAGAAGAAATAAATAGAAATAAAAGAAAAAATAAAACGGCGCGAAGCAACAAAAATGAAGAAAAAAAAATAAAAAAAAAACGGCTTAGCCAGGGCAACGAGAGTCCATGTATCAGTATTATGTTGAAGCGATAAATCTGTACATTGAAATTAGCTTCTACACGTTAATATATCGCGTATACATACGTACCACTTCATTTAATATACATATATACATATTGAATATGGATATTATACATTATATACATATAAATATATATATATATAGTCCCAGATAAGAGAGTATATGGTAAAAAAAAAAGAAGAAGTAAAACGGTGTGCGCGAAGTGCGGCTGAGTACTCAAAACTTGCTAATGCTGTAAACGAACAACCGGACACCGATGTCCGCCTGTCGAGGCCACGAATATTAACAACAAAAAAACAAGCAAACGAAACACAAGAAAAAAAAAAACAGAAACGAAGGTGCGAATGTCACGAACGATAGATAAATTATTAAGAAAAAAAAAAAACAAAGTTGACTCGAATGAAATCGTCGTAAAGGTATTTTAACAAACACACACAACGTACACTCAACCATACGCGCGATTCCCCAATATGCGATTGTCGTAACGCATTTTTGGCTTTTTCCACCGATCGATTATAAATTCGTAAACCACCCGAAGAAAAAAGATATAAAAATAAAACTATTGATCCACCTGTATGAACTGAACTCTACCAAAGTCCCACTATTACCCGATCAAAGATGAAAAATAATGAAAAAGCTAAACGTGCGATTAAAAGAGAATAAAGAGTTTTTAATACTCGGAATATAAATGAGAAAAAAAAAAACCCTAATCGTCGTTCACGAATGAATATTATAAGAATAAAAAAAAAATACTGAATATATAAAATGAATAAATTATATATTATATATATAAATATATTATATATATATTATTACGGCATTGCATACATAGTATAAATGTACGATGATATATGACTATTTTCTTCTATGGATATTGTGAATGACTGGTGTGTGTTATTTTCATCGACGTCTCCGGACGCGCTGCAATCGGTCCGATCAAACGCGATAAAAAAAAATAAAAAAACGAAACAAAAACACGTCTTTTTCTACTGTAAAACACGAAACTACGCGGATGTCTCGCTTCGAAAGCCCCCTCGGTGCGTCAATAAGAAATACATTTAAAAATCTCTTATCGAAAGCTTATTGCGTCAGTTAAATATAGATATATATATACATATATTATAAATGAAATAAATGTCCCTCGGCGTTTTTTGAACTACCAGAACCTCGGTGATCCGTTCGCAGCGCGTCCCAAAACAGCGTTAGCTATCTCAACACCGAGCTATACCAAAAGAAGTAAATAGCGAAAGAAAAAAAAAAAAAAAAAGAAAAAAAATTGAATAAATAAATATGATGTATAAGCCAAGTGCCTTGTGTTCTGGTAACTAATCGTTGACTTTTAACTACGATATTAAATGAGAATTGAAGAAGGTAAAAGGAGATTGAGAGAGCGGAACGAGAGGGAGAACGTTAACGTTACACGAGGGAATTTGAAAAAAAAAAAAAAAAAATTACAAATTGCGAAGTCAGCGTCACTTGAGAATTAACACTAATTTTGTGTTTTAAATTAAATCGAATCGGTTGTTTTAATCGGAATGTCATTTCAATGCGTTACAGATTTAATACACTCATAACCCTCTTTCTCGTTCTCTCACTACACACGAATTCTCTCCCTAACTTTACATTCGCCTCTTAAGACGATGCGAAAACTTTTCGAATTACTAAGTCAATTCGGTTTTGTTCTCTTTTCGTATAAGAATTCGGTAAAATTAATCTAAATACATACCGACTTACTTTTTATTTTACAATTAAATTTCGATCGATAGTATCGAGTTTTCGTGCAAATTGAGTTTTTCGTCGATTTTTTTTATTCCTTTATTAATCAATTCCATTGATTTTCAGCGGAAAAAAAAATTATTAGTCGAAAATGGGTGATGGGGAATTTTCGCATCGTCGCAAATTTCAATATTGAGATGACTAAAAAAAAATACATGTGCTCCAGTCGAAACGGTGAGAAGGGTGACAAACCCGGTGAACCATGTGCCAAAAACCAAACAAAAAAAACGAACTGTATCACTACTGTACCGATTAATTCCGTTAACGCGCACTCTACTTTCACTGCCCGAGAGAGTGAGACGAAACAAGGGAGAGACAAAATTCTTCGCACACATCGTAAAAAAAAAAAAAAAACATTCACTTTCGAGTCAACGCAACTCGTTTATTTTTCTAAGCGCCAAGTACGCACACGTGTCTGAAGCGCATTGGAACGATGAAACAGAGAAGAAAAAAAAACACATTTTACCTTTAATCTTTTTTTTCATCGAATTGAATGTAATAAACGTCTGTCTAGCCAATGAGAAGCAAAAATAAAGAAAACATTGTAAAGGGAAAATGTCCAGGAAATGCCCGACGGGCCATTGTCCAGCCGGGGTCTTTTTCATTCTTCGTCAAAAATCGTTTAGTGTTGTGATAAGGAAAGGATGTCCGGTTTACGATTAATTCGATTAAATCTACGGATTTTTCGGCGGGCCTGCGTGCTCGCGTTGTTTTTTCTAACGACTCTATTGCGTAGTTTATCTTTAAATGAGAAAACTAAAAATAAAACTGTAATCCTAGCTATCTCTACAAGGAATTGATGTAAATACGTAGGTTTCGGTATAGTTAATCGGAAAAAAAAAGTGAATGGGCGATCGATCGGTCGATCGATCGAGAGTTGAATCCCACTCACGAGTACCGACGTCGAAACCCATGGATGGAATTTTCGAGTGGATGGAAAAGACCTCGATTTATATATATATATATAAATTAATATAAATAATCGAGTCGTTTGTCGTCCGGGGGTTGGTCGTCCGCGTCGAAAGGTTCGAGCGTTGTAACGCATTGGGGGCTTGAGAGTGGCGGAAAGTATTAATTTGTAAGGAACACGACAGGACTCTCGTGTTGGTCCCGAGTAAAAAATATTTTCTCGTCATCTATATCTGTATAGGAAATACCGTTATATTCGTACGCCTGGCGGAAGCTCCGATCGACAATTCTTTTTTCATTACATTTGCTCGAACATAGCTGATCGAAGAAAGATAAAAAAAAAGTCTAAAGCAATCGGTAGCCTTCGCCCTATTCGTGTTGTTCTTCTATATCATTAAGAAAAATATCCTTCATGAGCGATGTTACGAATTTTTGGGTTTTCCGAAAAAAAAAAAAAAAAAAAAAACATCGCTAATAAGAGACTGAAAAAAAAAGTTCAAACTCGAAGCGCAAAATTCGTAACATTTGCACACACACAGACATACGAAAATCCGAATCTATCTTTCAACTCCCCTAAATGTGATTTCTTACGATTTTACTATTCGAAAAAAAAAAAAATTGAGCACTGTTCGTCAATCGATCATTTATCGTCTGATATATAAGTTGCCACGCACAATTGAACTAATCAAACAATAAATTTTGTGCCAATTTTTTGCGTACGAAGGACTAATCAAATGTTTTTTCAATCAAACTTTCTAGAAAATTCGGTTTAATTGAAAAGCGGAAAAAGCGTGATAAGATTTCGGCGAATCCTGCAATTATTCCGTTGTACGCTCGGAAAGATTGTTGACATTCTTCTTCGCAGATGCGATTTGTGACAAAAGAAAAAGGAAAAACTAAATAATGAAAAAAAAAAATAATAATGCGAAACTGAACGGTGCTATGAATTTCACAATCGCAAACGTGTAGTATGCAATAATAAAGTGTATAAAAGTGCATTGATTTCGCGTGTCATACTATGCATTATGCAATTCGTGTATGAATTACATTGATAAGATCGAATTCATTTTCATCTAATGCATTCTTTTTTTTCGCGGTGACTCGAGAACCGTACGCGCGTTCATCGATATGAAATTAGCACGATCGGTGAGTTGGCAAGACGAGACAATCACAGAAAAAACATTCGAAAGACTCGGAACCATTTTAAAAAAAATGAAAGTGTGATCTCATCTTCGATCTTTTTTCGCCATCGATGAACTTTCATTTCGTGTTCACTTCTTTTGCTCACTTTAACGTCCAATTGAGTGTTCTCGGTTCTCGATCCGCGGATCCACTATTATCGGCTAAAAGTGTAAAGATCCCATAAATCCTAACTAATTACTCGAAAACCCGAATAAAATAACATTAAATAAACAAAACATGGCTGAAGCTACAAATCAAAATGATGGTTAAAAGAAGAAAAAATAACACAAAAAAACCGAGAAGCAACGCGAGAGAATAACGCGCGCGGGTGCCGAAACGTCACCTCCGGAAGGTACTTCGGTGCTAATGATTTACCACGTATACTTTTAAGAGGCTATAAAACAGTATTAAGTAAACTTAAAAAAAAAAACCACGAGAACGAAATGAAAAAGGGATACGACAAAACACGATACTTTAAACAGAGCGTGAAGCAAGATGCAAAAGTTGAGAAAAAAACGAACACGTACGATCGAGGAAATTAACACGCGTAGATAACTCATCTCTAGGGCTGGACAATATTTTCTTACGAATGGAATTTAAGAAGAAAAACAACAAAAAATAATGAAAAAAAAAAGAAACTAAAAAATGAGATACCCCTTTTTCTGTACATTCCCGTCTGTAAATATTAAGTGTTAAAGGTATACATATTTTTGTGTATGTAAAGATACCCTTTGTAACCGTCGATGATGAAGAATACCATTACTCGAAATATATTATATATACACGAAAAAAAAAACACACATGCATTATATATAAAAATACATCTATATATATATATTCAATTTTAATATACAATAGAGAATCGATGTTAATTGTTCGGTGTTATGGCAATGAAAAAACGTGTATTTGCTGCGCCACTATGACTTCCGCGCTTCTTTCGAAAAAAAAAAAAAAAAAAAACATCATAAACTCCTTGATAGTCCAGCCCTAAAAAAACTCTCTTAGATCGCATTTTTTTTCTTGTTTTCGATTTTCTTTTTTCAACATATTATTCTCCTCCTTTTCGCGCTAGCGGAGAATTGTATTTTCATAATTAATAACGACTACTAAAGAAAAACAAGAAGATACGAGTAACGTTCGGTAAAAACCAGCCGCGAGAGTCTTTCGCGATCGCCCAAAAAACTTTTCTCGAAATTGAAAAAAACAAAATTGATGGTATTCGACATATCAAAGAAAGACGATAAACAAAAAATCTACGCGGAATATTTCTGACACCTTAAACGACTACAGCAATACCCTTTCCGCTCGATTACGGATTATAAGAGATGAGAAATGTGGGCAGAAAAAAAAAAAGAACAATCTCCTTTTGGACTGTTTGATCGAGTTGACACGATATGGAAACTCGGGACTATATGCGTAGGAGACTTGACTTTGGATTATATCTAATATACATAAATAGTCCATAAAACAAAATAATTTTTTTTTTTTTTAATAAAAAAAAAAACATCGTGCTCACGTTCAAAGGGGTACCTAACTCAACACGTCGATTTGAAGAAGAAAAAAAAAAAAAAACAAACGCGAATTTGTAATATTACACTCGCGACAGTCGAAGTATCTTTCATGCTCGATAAAACGTGATTCTTCCAAGTTTTCAATGGCTTCGCACATCGGTATTCGACCCACGATCGTCTCAGAAACAGAGAAGAAAAATAATAAAAAAAAAAAAAAACAAACCTTTTATGTAAAGTATAAATGCACGTTAAACTAAAAGATTTAAAGTTTAACGAGAGCAAAATCGAAAAGTCCATAAAAAAATAACACGACGAATATCAAAAAACCGTTCCCAAAGAGAAACAAAAAAGGTGAGAAGTAAATAAACCACAGAGAAAGAGATATATATGCGAGATATATATAATATATATGTGCGATGTACCGTTAAAGATTAACTCGAAATGCGTTTTAACACTCCGAACTACGAAAATTGTTGGAGTTTTTAATCGCTAAAAAACAAAGAATTAATCTCGATCCACGCGTGGAACTTTCTTAACGCGAGTTAATACTATTGAAAAAAAAAAGAAAAAAAAAACAAATAACCGAAAAGAAATTAAAAAAAGACCGTTCGCTGGGGTACGTTATACGTACAATAGTACAAGATAGACAAAAAAACGTTTGTAAGATATCGAAATAAGTTCTGGTAAAGTTCACTCAGTAGTAGTACGGCAAAGACAATGTATATGTACGAAGAAAAATAAAAAAAATAAAAAAATGTCTCCCTTCCTCGCTGTCCTCTTAGCCCTCCTGTACCACCGCCCCACCCCCCTGCCGCCCAAATTCTCCCCCTTCGTCCCTCTTTCCTCTACGAGAACAAGTGTATAAAAAAAATGATATCATGTAATTAACACCGATTAATATATTACGACAAGTGATTGATTGTGAGTCATTTAAATAATTGTTATATGTATTTTCTATATATTATGGTAAACTAATACAATGATATATATTGAGATGACATTACGGTACTATTAACTAAGTGTAGTAATTCCTAGATAAGTATGAAAAAAATGAACAAAAAAAAAACGCAAGAAAAACAGATTCGCGAGACGTGTGAATGACGCCATCGAAATTCGATTACACGAATCTCAAGTATTTCTCTTGTGTTTAATCTCGATACGACACACGAAATAATTCGGCCGAAACGCCCGACAAGAGAAATTTGTCCGAAACTTTTCGGCTAAACGTGAATAAACAAAAAAAAAAAAACAAACAAAAAAAGAAAAAACATACACACAGGACACACAAAGAATACACGATAGGGTACTCTCGGCGTCGTTTCGTCTGCGCGGTGAAGATTGCAAAAAAAAAAAAGATATACTTGAGTGAAAAAAAAGATCAATGTGAAATTCGCAAAATAAAAATGTATTTTCTCACTCCAACCGCGAAGTGAATGTTCATCGCTACATCTTATTTGGAACGAAAAAAAAAATAAATAAATTGAAAAAAAAAAAAAAACCTAAATATTATATTATTATATATAAAATTACTGTATAATTGTAACGAAAATTGTTTTTCAAACGATGTGGTATTTTTATTGTAGATATTATTATATAACGAATAAATGATTCATTGTACACGATCGATTGATTATTCTACCGCACCTTGACGAAATCATTCAAATCTATCCAATGGCCGTCGATCATTTTTATCGACGCGATTATTTCACTAATTTCCACGTAGTGGTTGCACCATTGGCACAACGGATTACCGGATATCGTCATTTCTTTCAAATCGTGCAAATCTCTCAAATTATCGAATTCGCGTTTATTCTGAGAAAAACAAAATTCACTCGATAACAGGGATCATTAACTCCGAATTTCTCAATTATTTACCTCAATTTTGTTATTCGCAACGAATAGTTTTTCGATCTTCGATAAATCCTTCGCGAAACCCAAAGTCGTCAATTTATTATTTTCGAGCATTACATTCTTCAAGTTCTCATTTGATCTAAAAGAATCTTCGGGTACATTTTCGATTCTATTGTAATCCAGTATCGCAGTATCCAGACTCGGAAAGTCTTTTATTCCTAGCGTATCAATGAAAATGATTTAATTCGAATTTCGAAGAGAAAACGCGGAAACGAGTTGCACAAAGCAATACCATTAATATTGCTGAGTCTATTGTATTGCAAAAAAAGATATTTCAAAGACGGCATCTTTGGAAAGTTTGCTTCTTCGATAGACCTTATCTTGTTATGATCTGCATAGAGAACGACTAAATTCGAACAAACTTGCGGCTCCGAATTTGTTAGCGTTGACGACTGTTTTTTACAATTGCCAAGATGATTGTTACTCATGCATAACGTATGAAGTTTTTTCAAGTTGCTTAAGCCTCGCAGAGAGGATATACGATTTTTACTTAAATCGAGACTCTCCAGATACGGCAAAGAAATATCCTCGAAATTCACCTAAAAGAACCAAATCCTACAAGTCTGAAAATATTTTCGTTTATAAAATAATCCGCACCTCTACAATCGAGCAATTGGTGATAGTCAAATATTTTATCCGCAAAAGCTCGTCGAAGCCAAAAAACTTCGTAATGATGTTCGTATTCAGCAAATCGTTGAAAAAATATCTGTTGCACATCTTATTGCAATGTGGCAATTCATTGCTACGAAAAAACTTGAAAATCGTTATTGAGAAAATGAAACAATTATGGGATCGATAATTAACGATACTGAATACCTAAAAGGAGATTAATAATGTTAACGTGATCCATACTTCGTTGGATCGGATCTTTCCTCTGATTCTACGGGGTAATAATCTATTTCTCGGAGATTCGGCAATCGGTGAATGAGATACGGGCGATAATTGCACATGGATACCAGTGGGCATTCACCGTACAAAGGATCGTCAAACTCTATGCTCTGCAGCTTTGTCAAAACTGACAAATTTTCAAGATCCTGAAGGATCGAAGGAACTTTGAGTATTGCAATCTTATCCCGGTGTGGATTGATTAATAATTTACGTGTAGACAAAGCAGGGGATTCCCCGACAAATTCATATGCAGTAATTCGAAATCTTTCGTGAAGATATTGGGGATTGTTCCGACATCGTTGTCGGCTAAATTAATGTCTTGCAGATGAGGCATATCTCGAATGTCCTAAATAAAATTGAACGTCAATGGATCTCACAATTTTTCGAACTATTCTTTATTTACCGTTAAATCGGATATCCGGTTTCGTGCTAAAGAAAGAATCTTCAGATTCTTGCTATTCGATAGATCGGGTATCTCTCGTATGTCGTTGGCGTACAAATACAGTTTTTGTAATTTTTTACACCTTTTCAGCGCTCTTGCATCCTAACCAATGTAAAGCCGTTCAATTGATATAATTCTAATTTTTAATAGTACAAAAAATTTAAGTATTTCTCCAAAAACAACGTTTTTGTGGTACAAAAAGCATCGAATTGATCGATAATATCAATTTCCCCTCTGTACAATAATACATATCGCCACACACGCTAGTGTCTCAACGCCAAATTTTCGCAATGTGCATAAGTATCGTGGATAAACTACCTTTAATGAACACTCAACGATCCACAATTCCTTAAGATGTATTAACTCCGCAATCTCTTCGACAGAAGTGACATCCGGTTGTCCGACAAGAACCAAGGTATGTAAGTTTGATTGCAACGAAGCAACAGCGTCCAAGCGCGACGTGGGTTCACAAAATACATACAACTCCCCGTGTTTCGCGGTTCTTTTTCCTTTACATTTGTCACTCGCGAATCCGTCAAACATTTCATCTGACTCTCTCACACTGTTCATTTTGGTTTATATTATTTTATTATCACTCACAAATGCAACTTTTCGGCACGTACACGTCAAATAGTAAAGAAAAGCGAATAAAGTAACACGGACGTCCGACTTTTGAACGTTTCGATTCCGTACTGCCCGCTTGACCGTTTTTTTTTATTCAGCGCCAACTGCGCAGTCTCAGAGTGTACTATAGTTCACGTGTACGCGCGCGCGACAGTAATCGCTATAGCGCGCGCTGTCGCGCATCCGTTTTGTTGATCTTATCTAAAAAAAAAAATTTCAAAACTCTCGTTCACTCGACAATAACAAACAGTTGACAAAATAACACAAAGAATGCAAAAGTGTTGTATAAAGGGCTGCGACAGTCACAAGTACATCGGGGAAAAAAACATCGGCTATTTTCCGTGAGTCTGTTGTCTTTGAATTTCAAAGAGAAATGTGTTGTTGTTTGGCATAGGTTAAGTTTACAATTTTATCATTGTTTTCTTTGGCCCAATTTTCCGTGAATCCTACCTACGAGTTATTATTGTGATCTTAACGAATTTAAGTGTTTCTTTTTTTTTTTTTTTTGTAGATTTCCTGTGCACGACGAGATACTTTTGAAAAAGTGGCTGACGCAAATAGATCTACCAAATTGGAAGCCTGGAGCTCGTCATCACATATGCAGTATGCATTTTGCCGTCGAAGACGTCGACAGTCATCCAAACAGGAAGCAACCATTTCTAAATCCTGTATCGATACCCACGATATTTCCCGGAAGACCAATAAAGACGTCGAGCGCCGATAGAAAACAAAGTTCCGTAACATTGACGAAAAGTCAACCAGCATTACCTCTGCAAGTCGTCAATGTTGGCAGTAATGGAAACTGCGATATGTCTGTATTACGTTCCATGCCTGTGATATTGATCCCCATGCAAATCGCTGGACAAAATTCTGCGCCGTTTCCACTGCAAAATGTTATGCAAATTTCTGCTCACTACACGAATCCTATCAGCAAACAATTGCAGAGTGGAAATCAGAAGTGTATGGCGATAACTATGTCATCCGACGAGTCGCCGAAAATTTCGGAAACGTTCGTGAGACAGCAATTAATAATGCAGCCGAGATTGAGAAAAATATTACCGAAACCCGAAGATTTTCCGGGACCCGAAAGTTTGCCCGCCATTCCGAAAATTGTTCAACCGATTGCAATGCCAAAGACAGAAATCCCCGCGGTACCGCAAACGATGGATTCTGCTCGGAACGGCACCGCGGTAACAGTACCGCCTCGTTATCCCGGCAACAAACGACCCGTGCTGAGGATAAGTATAAACAAACGACGCAACGTTGACGCGTCGAAAAAAAAACGCTCCACTTTCAACGAAAAAGCGTCGAACTCCTCGAACGACGATACGGAGACGGATGACTCTGTGGACGAGACGAATTCATTTGGTAAAGAGATCACGATAGAAAATTCTTCTACCAACAGAACGGTAACGTTTAGATTGGATCCGAAAACGGGCGAAATCGTCGCGACCACACAAGAGATGAACAAGACATCGAGAGACGAAGAGGACGTGGAAACTGAACGAAAGGTTGATGATACGTACGTACTATACGCGATCGAACGATTCTCACATCTCTCGAAGACGACTGATAAACAAACAGAGTTTCAGTATTTGCTTTTGATAAATTCGACGCATTTAAGGTCCCTGAAGAACTCCGTCTTCTATGAAGATGTTTTTTTTTTTACTTGAGTTTTGTATCAGCGTATTCTGAGTTTAGCGCGTAGTTTACTTTTTTTTTAATTAGTACATTGCGATGTTTGATACCTAAATCTTTTTTTCTATTTCTAGAAACAATATTTCCAAGCAATACATAGCTTGGATACTATTAACATTATCGTTAGGTATATGAAGATTCTTTGCTCGGCGCTATCGGTCACTTTCCGGTTTCATTTATATAACACGTTAAACACAATTCCTGAACGTTCACACGATAATCTGATAGTCATTAATAAGAGATGACGGTTTTTAAATTAAAATTCGTCCCCAAACATCTAAAAAAAAAGAGACGAACCGAAAAATATAGAAATGACCCAAAGAATCTTTGAATAATCGCGGTGCAAGTGCGAAGTCTCGGATCCTTTTACGATAAAAATAGCAGTCGGAAGATCATTCTTTTATTTTTCTCTCACATCAATCTTATCGTCGTAATATTCCCCATTTTATAAGTACATTTTTTTTCTCCAAAGAAGCGTTAGTTTCGAACGCAGATAAATCTAAAACAAACGTCTAGCGATACATACGCTTTTCAACATCAATTTAACAATCGTTCGTATGAATTTTGCAGTTGCGGTCAACCGTCCGCCGCAAAGCTTCGCCAATTATACACAAAGGGCCAACGCGAGTGCAACGCGTTGCGAAAAAGACTAAAGATCTTGCGCCGGCGCCACAGAGAAGAACAAGAAGAAATACAAAGGTTGCAAGAGCATCTGATCCGGATTGGCGATAGAGTTCAACGAACGTGTTACGAAGATAGTGCGAAAGCGCGAGGTACCAAGCGAAAAGAGGCAGAAAAATGTGTTCGATCCTCGAAGGATGATAATTGCGGAAAATTGATAGCAGAAACGAAAAAGATAAAAGAAGATATTGCAGAGACGAAAGGAAGTTTGCCAACGTCGACGAATGGGCAGTCGGAAATTCCGAGTCGAGAGAACTTATCAAAACTGTCCGGCAATAACGGATATTCCGCATTAGTCGAGGAAAATAAAGATAATTCATCGAAGATACGGCAATCAAGCGACGAAAAAATCGTTGGTGAAATAAACGGCAAGTGCAACGCCTTCGTAAGAACTATGGGGGAAAACTTGATAGATCTGAAATCGTATTCAAGGATCGATGATACTATTTGTAAAGAAGAATCCTTAGAAACAGAATTTTTGTTTGAATGAGAAATTTTTTTTTTTTGTTAATTGTTTCATGAATGCGAATAGCCAGTTAAAATGAGAGAAGAAATATTGGCTAATTGCAGTTTAACGAAGGATTCTGTAAATGGAAGTTTTTAGCAATTGGAGAAACAATGGACTGAAAGTCTGTGTTATGGAACGATAATTTCATCGTTTTCCTGAACATTTGTTTAACTTTACATTTCTAGTTTATTTATCATAAGTTATCAATATCTTGCCACGATGGGACTATGATATTTCGCAGTGGTACTCAAATAAACGTACTGTGGACATTAAACTTATTTAATTAATATATATTTATTCTGAATATAAATACAAGTTATTTACAATATTTCTTTTTCGACGTTTTTTGGCTACGTATCTCCTGGTTCCGTGATATCCGTAGCTACCGATGGAACGGTCACCGACTCTTCTTTCGATTCTGTCGAATCGGGAGGCGAGTCTTCGGGTTTTTCAACGGCAACTACTTCTTCTACTACGGAACTTGAATTGTCTGCATTCTGATGCATTTTCGTAGATGCCGTCTCACGTGATCGATCTTCCGGCAGATTATTCGTCGAACTCAGAGTTGGCAATATCGTATCGTGTACAACGCTCTTTATCGGCAACAACGAGATCAGAGGCTCGACAATTTTTTTTCGATCCAAATACGTGATTCCCTACGAAGGTAATCAATAAACATTAAAATTCGGTGAACAATAAAAAAAGGCGAACCGCAATTATTACAAAAATGATCGTTGATAAAAATTTCACCTCTTTTTGTAACTGTCCGACGGAAATTCCCAGATGGAGAGATATCTGATTTTGCGGAAAAATTGCGTGTATGCAAAATTGGACGTACGGAGTTAACTGATCGCTAAAACACTCGGCAAATTTAACCATATTTTCTCGTTCGGCCGCTGTAAATGCCTGCAATTTTTTGGTTTTTTTTTTTTTCAAGGATTAGTAACTTTAAATATTAACTGTTAATTCAATTTTTTATAGGAAATACCTATAAACAACGTACCTGTTGTTCCTGTTTATAAAAGACGAGGATTGCCTTTGCAACGCTATGGAGTGAATCCTCTAGAAGACGGGTGCAGGACTCCGAAAGCGCTACCGGTGAACATAGTCGTAACTCATTGAAGGCCGATATCAGACCGTTGCAGTATTCGGCAAGTGGGTAAAAATCCACAAGTTGTTCCGGTGGATTTTCCTTAAAAATCAAAAATTTTATATTTTATAAAGATTCGCAATTGCAGTCTGATTTCGAGAGAAAAAGAAAAGAGACGTACGGATTTAATTTGCGTATCGACTTTAACGTCCATTCGATGCAATTTATTTATTAACGTAAACGTCTCCATATCCTTGTCGAATTTTCTCGTCGCTTTGGTGATATTCTTTTGCATTTTCGATCCGATCACCTGGACAAATATATCGGACATTCGGCTCGTAAAATCGGCGCCTACTCGACCGAAGGATAAACCGAAATACGTGCACTGCCCGAGAACGGAATCGATCGACGTTACGCTCGGTAGATCCTGTTCGAGAGTCGTCAGAAATTGCGACAACTGAAACAGCACAATATATTTATTTATTAGTTTTTACAAATACGAATAAAAACATTGGAATCGAAATAGTTTTCTAAAATTTGCCTTTTCCTCCAACCAGTGATAAAAAATTGCTGAGTCGTTGATAACGGCGTCACGGCTCGAGGTGAGATGATCGTCGTCACTGAACATCGCTCTGTACTGCGTTATAATATTGAATAGATGTATTCTCGACAATTCGATTGTTTTCGTCAAATGGAGATTTGCTGAAAATGAAAAATCGGATTATATTTCTATTCTACGATCGAATTGAATTGTGTATTTGATGAACTTACGATCTTCTTTTGGAATGGAATTCAATAGGCTTTGCAGCCAACTGTCTCGCGCTTGAAGAAATTTTATTCGTAGTTCCGATTCCGTAAATGCGTCCATTGAGCGCAGGAGTCCAACGAGTTGAAGACATTTCGGAAGCGGCAAATCACCTCGGAGCGAACCTACGACTTGACCAACCATACCGGACCAACTGTTCTCGATCTCCGCAACGATAGACTAAATAAAAAAAAGATAATTTTTTATCAATTAGTTTTATGCAGCATCGTTAAGGCTATTGGTGAAGTTTGTAATCCATCATAAAAAAAATAAATATCGCCAGCCAATTGAGTCGCGAGAAATGTTAGTTTTCTTATCATAAACCGAAGAGAGAGAAAAGCCATTTGCTCTGAAAAATTTTAATGTAGCTGTATGATTCATTATTTTGATACAATATTCCCGAAGATCTCACGGTGCATAAACTCGAAACACGCATGAACCTTTCTTCGATTTCGAGCTCATAGTATCCATGAATTTATCGATATAAAAATTCGATTATTAATTGACGAGAAATATTTATCATTGGTTGTTGTGTACAGATAGAAAAACGGTCTTCTTGATAAAATATGTTTTTGACTCTTCTGATAAATCTTTCTGATAAATGTCCAGATTAGCAAAATTCGATCTTTAATAATCACCGGATAATGTTCGCGATTTACAAAAACGTGATTCTGGTTTTCATTTCATTCTGTAATTGTGATAAATTAATAAAATTAATATTTAATAAAAGCCGACAATAATAAATATAAATAAAAATAGAGAAAAAATAAAAGTCAGGTATTAATAATAGAATTTAAACAGAAATTCATCGAAATTCCATACCGATATTATAGGGATGTCGTTGTGTTTCGCTCCCAATTGACGGGCGTATTGCGAGAGTTCCAAAGCTTCGTTGTACTGACTGCTTCTCAGACAAGATTCCATGAGCTGCGGCATCTCCAATATTTCCAGTAACTCAGCATTCTTCGACAGCGTTAAACTATTCAGACGTCTGTGAGAATTGATGTCTTTGGATGTGTCGCAGAAAAATTGGCACTTGTCGACGAACTGAGGAATCTTATTCAATAATCTCTCGAGATGATTCTCAGTTTCATTAAACTTGAAAAAAAAAAAAGATAATATCGATAATTCTTAGTTTTGTCGCTTAGTTTAACGTGACATAAATGTTTTATTTTTATGCTGCTGTTACCTGGTAGAATATTTCTCTCGAACTCTCCGCCGTTTGTATAAATGTTTTGTAATTGGAGAAAGCCAATTCCTGCGTATTTTGGAGTACAGCATTTTTTTCATCCGTCAAGTGATCGGGTTCCTTGTCTGTGTCGATTTGAGTGAATTACTACAAGTTATGCACTGCATAGGGTCAATTGTTGAACGCGAAATAAAAAAAGTTACGTACTCAATTGATCGACATCAAAACCTCCGAGTTTTGTCAAGTACTGATAAAACTCGGGATTGTCCTTCCACGTTTCTGCGTGCGAATGAAAAAAAAAAATCGAGAAAAAACGTGAATGAAGGCTTCGAAGAATCTTGGGGTTCTCAAATTATTACAAACGCAAAGATCGAAGAACGGTCGGTGGGCGTTTGACAGTAATATGTGGGGTTAACCTCACCTGGTATACCATCGGGAAAAACGAGTTCGATTACTTTTTCGGTTTCTATGTCCATCGTAAAATAGACGAAAAACGAAAATAAATCGTATGTCAAATCATCGATTGTTTTTGAAGATTCAAAGTTTTATCGATTGTTCAGTCGAGATGAATTTGTTTTTTATTGTTTTTTTTTTTTTACTGATAATCGTCGCGAATATTACGGTACACCGCTCACTTTTCTTTTGAGAGTAATAATCCAACAAGACATATTATATGCTGTATTGACAAGAATTGCACGGGGAACACGATGGGGAATTGACCTATACACGTGGCACAAACGAAAACAACTATAAATTGGGATGCGCGGAGCGTCACAAACGCACCTCTGACTTGCACGGCTGGCCAGAGCCGACTGACTCTACTCTACTGTACGGATTCAGTACTTAGTAGTACTGAGAACACTAACAGTGCAGTGCTATCGTAGCAGTTGGGCGTTGGGCTCGGAGAATTGAAAATCGGACCACGATGATGATCACTTACCCTTTCATTTTCCCTGTTACCTTAATCGAAGGATTAAGTACTGAATCCAATATCTAGAAAACATTCAATGTGTTTTTTAGACAGACTCAAAGTTTTCTGCTTCCTATGTAGTACTAGTAACGACAAAAAAAAAACAGAAAACCTTGTCTTCTCCACACTGTCCGAGGCGGAAAAGGGTACACTCTCCAAAAACATTCGCTAAAAGAAAGATAATAAACTATAATTAAAAAACGTTAAATGATTTACAAAACCAGCGATCAGTCGTCACAAAATGTAATAGCGTTTTCCATGAAAAGCTGAAAGACTATTTTCTATTTTTTAAATATAATGAATCCTGAATTATATAATTAATATATTGGCTAACGTAATAACCAGTATACTACAATTCGTGAGTTAATATAGGACGTTCGTTACAACATTGTTGATTGTGTATTACAGTTAGCGACAAAATACGCGTAAATATATAGATAGCAGAGTTTTTAGTTCGCGATCCCCCTCTTATCTGAGATCTTATGGTCGAAGTTTTTATCAAGACAACTTTTGACGCCTCGCAAACTAGTTGTCCGTTATTTAGACGCCGACTACCATGGGGAACCGCGACTATTTCAATATTGCTGTCGCTCTTACCGGGTTTTGCCTGTTCTTCACTCTTGACGGCAATAACGCTTCGCTAAATAAAAGTACGTCAATATACATTAATAAACAAGATCCGATTAATTTAATTTATTTTAATTAACATATTATGTAACCATTTACCGTCTTACATTATCGTTACATTAGATAATTACATTAGTGTCTTATTTTAAGACTGCACCTGTCGGGGTCCCACCAATTACTACAAAGAACTCGGATGTAGACCTGTTTTCAAGAATCCCGACGACTGCTGCCCAATTAGATACGATTGCAGTGTTTTATATAATTTGAGTATCAACCAGTGTCTTGTAAGCGGTCACGTATATGAATCCGGACAGACACTGTTAGATGAATATAGAAATCCGTGCGACTGGTCTTGTATATGTATGGCATCGCCGGTCCCGAATTACGGGTAAGTTTCGACGATTCTACGTATGTATTAATAAAAAAAAATGTATCATGCAACGAACTCATTGGTTTCAATTAAGAACGACCTTTCTGTTATTTTAGTCCAAGATTTTCGTGTACGGTACCCAGGTGCACTTCCTCATCCTATGAATCGCCTTGCTACTTGATCCAAACTGATGATTGTTGCGGTGACCAAGTAATTTGTCGTGAGTATCCGATTAAATTAAATTAAATTAAATTTTCATTAAAATGTCATCGTCGTTATAGTTTTCTCGTCCTTTATCCTTAAAAATGTTTGTGAAATTTCAAAATGTTGCAAGTACCCCTCGAATAGCTCGGAGAACGAAATACGAGATTTTTCCGATGTTCATTTAATAAACCAAAAAACAATATACTCAATCGAGTATTCCGACACGAAAGTTTCTGTTTTAAGATTGTTGAGATCAAAGATGTGATATAATTTGGTAATTGCCGTATACAGCGAAAAAAGACGGGAGCTATGCTACTTGTATTGTTGATGGAAAAACATACCGGGACGGCGAACTTTTCGTGCCGGCAGCAGAACCGGACAAGCGCTGTTACTGCGCCGAAGGATACACGGGTAATTATATTAATCACTCCTTCGTCGAATGAGCATAAAATATTTGAAAATGTTGCTTATGAGATTCTTTATTACTTGCAGGTGAAAACATCGCACCGTTCTGTTCAACTGCTAAGCACACCTGGTGCTATAACGTACTGCGGGAACAACGTAGAATTCGCAGTTGCGCTCCTTCTTACGCTTTTGGAGAGTCGCTGCAATCGGGATGCAATGACGATTTCCGTTGTCGTAAGTTAAATTGAACGTAATACAGTACATTCAAAAAATGAAACTGTTGATTATTGCCTTTTATTTTCTTTCCCCAGCGAGTAGTACCGACGTCGTGATTAAAAACACAAATTCAACTTCCAACGAATCAAATGATGGAATAAAAAAGACTGAAGACCCCGGTAAGTTTTCATTGGAGATATAATTTACTACGGTAGTCTGAATTAGCGGACAATTTAATCAAATTATTACGAAATGTTTTTAGACATGTTGTGCAAATTTGGAAATCTCACACTACGAGTGGGCGAAGGACTGAATCAATTAACGTCGCGTTGCTTAAAATGCACGTGCGAAGTTCCGCCAATATTGACTTGTCAATCGACAATGTCCAGAAAATCGTGCATTGCTTTGAATCGTTCCTAATTTTAAGTCCTTGAAGAGAAAACATATTCCTTTGGAAATCTGTTTGATGCTGTAACACCGCATACATCTGTTAAAAACTGAGGCTTACGAGATATTCTATAATAGCGATAGCGAAGAGATTTATCGATGAATTATTAATACTTTATACCATGTGTCCAATTAATTTCGTTAAATAAATAACAATTTTCTTCCTACAATTCATATCTGCAAGTAATTTCATATATAATGACTCTGATGACTACTTCCTAACGTTAATTTTGACTCTAAGCGAAGATCGGATTTGATAATCGGGCCGAACGTGTAACAGACTCATGTCCTGTTATGTTCTTCTCCCGCAGTCACGTTTTCATTCCCAACATAATTTAACAGCAGCGTCTGAAAGTGATCGGCAATTTTTTCCGTATACAGTGTTATCTATATTCCTTCACGTAACGCATATATGGCGCCATTTCGAAGACTCGTTTCTTATCGACTGTCGAGATCTCCAGCTTCGTCGTCCAACGGTTCAGTTCATCATCTTCTTCTTCTTCTCAATTTTACCGAAACCGGTAAAAAAAAGCCTTCTTTTCGGTATGGCCACCAAAATACGCGTGATGTCCAACGCTCGAGTTCAGTTCATCTCCAACCGGATTTGTAAACGGCACAGTCTTCTAATACATTCACCAAAAGAAGAATAATAAACTTATTATAAGAAAAGTTTATCGATTCCCAAGACAAGCGATGATTCGTCATAAAATGTAGTGACGTTCCATTGAAGGTTGAGATATTATTTTCTGTTTTTAAAATGATTCATCGCGAATTATAACTATTGGCTGAAGTACTGTACTAAGATACTGTAGTAGTGAATAAATAGTATTCGCTCCGTGCGATAGTGTGCTATACACAGGGCACCGGGGACAGGGGGGTATGTCTACAGGGCAACGAGATGTCATCATTTTATTGGTGTGGAAATATTTTTTGTTTATAATATATATATCATTCGTACGGTAAGTAGAACTCGAACTGTTGTAATAAAAACATATTTCACTGTGTCAATATCTGACTTCACGGGGCATTAGTTACCACGTTATCGAGTGTTGGTCGACCCGTGTATTCTGGTGGCCATACCTATTCGTACGGGAAGATTTCGGTAAAATTGAGAAGAATAAGAAGAAGAAGAAGAAGTTACCACGTTGTTGCTTGTGTATTACTTATAGTGACAATATACGCGAATATATACAGATAGTAAGGTCCTTAGTTCGCGATCCCCTCTCTTATCTGAAACCGTATCATCGATGTTTGTGGAAGACGTATTGACGCCTCCCAACGTAGCTATTACTCAGACGTCAACTACCATGGGGAGTCGCAACTTCAATATTGCTGTCGCTCTTACCGAGTTTTGTTTGTTGTTTGCTTGCGTCGCTAAAGCTTCGCAAGATGCAAGTAAGTCAATAATTTTCAACTGCAAAGAGATTAGTAAGGAGTAATTAAACGATTTAGCGATTACTCAGTGTGAATGCTTCATTCGTGTTAAGATTGCGTCTGTCGGGGTCCAACGAAGTATTACGAAGAACTCGGATGTACTCCGGTTTTCAAGAATCCGGATGACTGTTGTCCGATGAGATACGACTGCGACATTTGGAAGAAGTTGCCAGGCGACAAGTGTCTCGTAAATGGTCATATCTACACATGGGGCGAGCGGTTAAGGGAAGAAGATAGAAATGTCTGCGATTCATGTGCCTGTGGCGGTCACTATACGCCAAATGGCCCGTCAGTTGACAAAAATATACTCGAATTACAAAGAACATGTTCTAAAATCAATGCATCAATGTACATAACGCCATTTTTCTTCCAGAGTTTCTACTTTTTCATGTGTGTCATCCTCTTGCCTACAGCCGAATATCCCCAATGGTTCTCCTTGTTACTACAGACCCAATGTGTCCGATTGTTGCGGTGGTTCTTTACATTGTTGTGAGTAGTGGAATCCGTTTTTTTTTTTATATCAATATTAAAGATACAATAGAAGGCGGTCATTTTTTACAGTGAAAGAAAATGAGGTCCGTCCGACCTGTATCGTCGATGGGAAGACTTACGAAGACGGTGATTATTTTGTGCCTTCAACGGAACCGAAAAAGAGGTGTAATTGCGGTCCGGGATATTCAGGTATTAATCCTCTTTCTTCTTAAATTTAAATATACATCTAACATCAAACTATTGATCAGCAAAAACTTTTTTTTTTAGGAAAAAACATCGAACCGTTTTGCATTTCTCCTAAACACACGTGGTGCAATAATGTATTGCATCACATAGAGCGTATTCGTCAATCGTGTGCTCCTACCTATAATCACGAAAGTTCACCGCAAAAAGACTGCAATACAGCCTTTCGGTGTCGTACGTATACAAAACCTCGATATCAATTGATTTCAAGATGTCAAAGGCCTTTAACGTTTGAAAAAAAAGTCTCCGACTAAAACGTATCGTTAATTTTTTATTTCCAGAGAATTTCATGGATAGAGTAATCAGTCGGACTAACGGAACTTCTGATGTATCAAATTCTACCGCTCGCGAACCTGAAGACAGTAAGTTCTGATTGGCGATGGCATTGGCCGATCGAACATTCGGTGAACAGTTTATCTAACACCTCTTTTCATGATTCATTTTCAGATATGTTTTGCCATTTTGGAAATTTGAAAATGCGAGTTGGCGACGAACTTAATCAAGACACCGACTACTTTTCAACTTGTATGAGGTGCGTATGCGAAGTACCACCTGTGCCAACTTGTCAACGCAGATCACAAACGGAATGTTCAGATTCGGAACACGGTGGTCTGTAAATCGATAAATCGATCGAATTCGAGATCACAAATTCTTATGTTTTGCTTATTTAATTCCGTATAATTGTTTCTTAAATGTATATGGCGATTGCAACGAAATATTACAAATATTAATAAAACTATTAACAATACAAACAATATTAACAATACTCCACTTTATAGTTCTATGGACGCGACACCTCCCAGCAACAATAAGCTATCGAATGGTTACAAGAAAAATCAGTACAGAATTTTGGAATCGTTGTATTAATGACGGAAATATCAACCTACTATTGAAGACCCGAATTATTATTATTATATTATCACGTCTTTCGATAAACATTGAGATTCGGTTGGTTGGATTTATTTATGAATGCAATATGTTGAATTTTCCACTGTTTATGATCGAACGTCTTATAGATAATATTAATCTCGGCAAAGTGTCTAATGTATCGAGAAGACCTTTATAATAAATCCCCTAAACTCGGATCCCCCCTAAAATCGTTGCATATTTGTCGATGTACTGACATAGTACTATATATTTGAGTAGATATTTGGTTCACGCATTCCTCGTTTTTTAGGGAACCTCATCATCGACTTTAGTATATATGAATGAGAGGTTGGAGCTGCACAATTGGATCATTCGTTACTCAGACACCGACTGCCACGGCATCCGGTATTTCCAATATTGTTTTGACTCTACTCTTCGATACATAGATCGCTAGACGCGAGTCAATAACTAACAATTGAACAAATATCGCTCAGGGAATTTAACGATTCAACGATTCCTTGTTATTGTTGCTTAATTTTAAGATTGCGTCTGTCCGGATCCAACATATTCTGAATCTAAGTCTTGTTGGCCGATTAGACATGACTGCGATCTTTTGAAATTTATGGCGTTCAACAACTGATCTATAAATGGACATACAGCACAACCCCTCTTATTTTAACGCGACGGGACCGGAGCCTTTCGCTATTTTGTATTTCTCCTACAATCCCCACTCTCAGTCAGTTGCTGCGAGTAGAGGCAATGAGGGGTATACGCGCCCCTCTGCGGCGAGACTCTGCGCTTGCGCGTTAAGCGAAAGCGTTGCCATGGTAACGAGTTAAAATAAGCGAGAAGTTAAGTTAAGTTAAGAATAGAGGGGTTCTACTGTATTTACCGATACAATAAGGTGTGAGAAGAGCTGATTGTTTTGGATGCTGTTTCACATGCTGATGTTTACGATCAGTTTTTCAGGTTTAAAGCAGCACGGGTTTATTATTAATCGTCGCAAATCATCCGCGGAGAAACACAAAAATTAAGATTTATTTTTGTTGTGTCCCAAAAAGCCCGACATTGAGTGCATGATGATCCAATGTGGGCCTAACGCTTTTTTATGAATATTTACCAATCGTACGTCCGAATACTCCGGTAAATTCTGATTGGCGATGACATTGGTTGATTGAAAATTCGATGAACAATTTATGCAAAACAAGTTTTGACGAATAATTTTCAAACATCGTTATGTTATTTCAGCCATTTCAGGAAGCGCTTTGGCGACGAACTCAATCAAGATACCGACTATTTTTAAATATGTGTAAAGCGTGTTTGCGAGGTATCATCAGCTGTACCAACTTGTTAATTTAGATGACAAGTAGAATGTCCAGATTTAGCACACGACGGCCTCTGATCGAATTAATAAATCAATCGAATTCGAGTAATTATCAATTTAATGTAAATTGCGATTTTAATGAGAAATTACAACGATTATTGAATATATTAAAAATACAAACGTATGACACATTACTTTTATAATGACGCACAACACCTCGAAGACATGATAATAACAACGAGCTATTGGGTGGTTGTAAAGGAATTCTATACAGGATTTTGTAATAGTCGTTTTAATGACATAGATGTCAACTTACAGATTAATCATCAATTTATTATTACTATATTGTCACGTCATTAGATAAATACAAAGTTTCAATTGTTTAGATTTATCATCTATTCGATAGTAAGTTGTATTTTCCGTTACTTATCTTCAAGCGTCTTGCAGATAACATTAATCTCTTCGACACAGTGTCGAATGTATCCGAGACCTTTGTAATAAAATTTTTGAACCCTGTCGTAAAATCCTGATATTATGTATTATGATTAAATATGGGTAATTCGGGATATTCGTTGAATATTTGTTGGTGGAATGTGTAATACTATTTATCTCAGTGGGGCTTTTGTTCGCACTCCCCTCATTTTGTAAGTGACCTCATCATTCATGTTACTATATAAGAGAAGTTGGAGCTGCACGATTGGATCATTCGTTTCTCAGACACCGACTACCATGGCGTCCGGTAGTAATTTCAATATCGTTTTTACACTTTCTGGTTTTTTTTTGTTCTTTATTCTTGTTATCAAAGCGTCGGCCGAGACAAGTGAGTACATTGATGTCTAGACGCGTGTTAATAACTAACAATTGGAAAAATATTACTTCGTGAGTTCATTTGATGAATCAACAAGTGTTGCTTTACTTTAAGGATACGTCTGTCCGGGACCAACAAGATATTACAGGGAACTCGGATGTACAGCCGTTTTCAACAGTTCCGAGTCAATTTGTCCGATACGATATAATTGCGATCATTTGAAAAACTTGGCATTCGACAAGTGTTATATAAATGGACATATTTACAACCGGGATGAGGCTGTAAGGAGAGAGGATATTGTTGATCCGTGTGCCACATGCTGGTGTTCGGGGTCAGTTTTTGATACTTAAAACAGCAAATGATTATTATTAATTATTACAAATATTCTGCTGGGATTAATAAAAAGTAATAACTCTTTTAATTTGTGTTCTAAAAGGCCCAGTTTTCGATGCATGATGCCCGGATGTGCCGGTCCACGCCAATTTTGTTACCATAAGCTGACGCCATTCCAGTGTTGCGGACATGAAGTTTGTCGTAAGTTCAATTATTTTTTGCATAAATTCGTTAATAAATGTAACTATCGGGTAATCAGTGAAAAAATGTATCGATGTATCAAATAATTTCCAACAGCCGAAAGCGAAGCGGACATTCCTACTTGTACAGTCGATGGAAAGACGTACAAAGACGGTGAATCCTTCACACCTTTGGCAGATCCCGAGAAGAGATGTTACTGCGGCGAAGGATACACTGGTAACTTTTTTCATTAATATTTCAATGGAACAAACCATCAAGTGCCTTAAGACTTAAAAAATTATGTTAATAGTTTTAATTAATCAAAATGATATTTTTTTCGCAAGAAACAGAGTTAATAACCAAAAGCTTTATTTCTTCTTTTAAGGCGCCAATGTCGAACCATTCTGCAGAAGTCCTGAACGTGATTCTTGTAGCATTCTGCTATATCACGGACAAGATGTTCGCGCGAATTGTGTGCCTTACTACTCATTCACTGCCTCACTAGAAAAGGATTGCCATATATATCTCCGTTGTCGTAAGTAAATCGAATCGATATCGATATCTCAAATAACATCAATACAACATTTTCATCGATCGACCGAGCGGCGTGTTTAATATAATATTTATGTTTGTTTGTCAGCTG
The DNA here is from genome assembly GCA_934046635.1 of Buathra laborator. NCBI lineage: Eukaryota > Metazoa > Arthropoda > Insecta > Hymenoptera > Ichneumonidae > Buathra > Buathra laborator. Next base: position 21,232,439 of record OW203892.1, read on the forward strand.
CTGATGGCGATGTCGTAATTAGACGGCCAACTGAAGTGTCGACTCCTGAAACGAGCGAACCTGAAGATCCCAGTAAGTTACTATGAGCCATTTGGCGCGCCGTCGCCGTGTCGTTTATTTACCGTAGTCTCGGTAAGCAGGTTAATTAAATATTATTCTCACGAATGTTTTTTCTAGATATGATGTGCTCTTTCGGAGATTTGCGAATGCGCGTTGGGGACGAACTGAATCAAAACACGAGCTATCATTCGACTTGTATGAAATGCGTTTGCGAAGTGCCACCTGTGCCGACTTGCAGACGTAGGTCCCCAGAAGAATGCAAGGAATCCGCTTAGAGAATAAAGTGACCGTGTAATTGGAACTGTTACTATTAGATAATCTTTGATTTATCGCTCCCTATGTAGCAGTCTGATAAAAAAAAAATAAAAAAAAATAAAAAGAAAAGATGCGGGTAACTGTGTTATTTGTTTAGCGTAAGAAAACACGAGATTCGACTTGTATCTTAGGTTTTTCCGATTCTTCGACTTGTTTTTCTGCGGGGAGGATACACTGTTATTTATTGTTATTTTTAAATGAAGAACATTGCGATAACCCTCACATAATCGTTTTTATTATGCGACATCAACGAGCTTTCTATTGCTTGCTACACTGCTTTGGCTGTTACGGGACTTTGGATATAATGATAATTACGGCAGAAACTAACGATAGCAGAGTTCGTAGGTCTTTGATCTACAATCATCATCACCCCTACGTAATCCCTGAGTCTTCGAAGCTAGTATATGAATAGAATTTAAGTTTTATATGTTGACTGTTCGTCACTCGGCCACCGCCCACTGTGGATATTAGTAACCGCGCATGTTCTCTGACACGTGGAGTCAGCGAAATCAAAGAACTCTTTTTTTTATTTGCTTCAATAAAACATTGATTTTTCTATGGAGTAAAGGTGTGTTGCGTTGATATAACAATAGAGATCAGTACGTTTGTTTTATTAACAAATTCAATAATCATTGTAATGTCTCATTACAATCGTCATTTACATTTTCGCAGTTCAATGAGCAAAAAACGAGAATTTATACACTGTGTAAACCGCGGTGTTCCAAATCTGCACATTCTTCTTGCGATCTCCGTTGACAAGTCAGCACGGGTGGTACTTCGCAAACACACTTCATACCGGTTAAAAAATACTCGGTATCTCGATTAAGCTCGTCGCCTATCAGCATCGTCAAATTTCCGAAATGGCATAACATATGTGAAGATTATTCGTGAAATTTTTTTTAACATAAATTGTTCGAATGTTTGATCGGCTAAAGCCATTGCTAATTGTTACTTACCGGGGTCTGTAGGCTCCTGAGTCGTAGAATTCGATACGTCGGCAGTTTTATTAACGCGACTAATTACGGTATCCGTTACGGTCTCTGAGAGCAAAAACTATTAACCACCCATTTTTTCTGGAGCTTATTATTCGAACGGTAAAATGCTTCGATATTTTGAAGCCAATTAATAATGTGGAGTTTGATACTCACGGCACCGAAAGGCTGTATTGCAGTCGTTTTGGGATGAATGCTTGTGAAGATATGCAGGAGCACAAGATCGGCGGATCTTGTCTATGTTATTAATTACATTTTCGCACCAAGTGTGCTTAAGAGAAACGCAAAACGGTGCGATGTTCTTCCCTGAGAAAAAAAAAAAGATTTTCCTAATCAATAGTTCGATGAAATAAGTTCTCTGCCACCTTTAGTTATGATCAAAGCGATATTTTTTTTTTATTTAAAAAGAAGTATTAATACCGGTATATCCAGTACCACAGAAACACCTCTTTTCCGGTTCCATTGGAGGGATGAACGTCTCATTGTCTTTGTAAGTTCTTCCCTCGACAACACAGGTTGAACGAACCTCGTCTTGTTGTACTGGAGACAATTGACTCATTCGTACTTTCGAGATCGATATTTCAAAAATGATATTTTAATACTTACAACAATACGTTGCACCACCGCAACATTCGGTTACGTTGAATCTCCAGTAGCAAGAAGAATTACCCGGGAAACTCGGAACCGAGCGTACGACTGGTGCACACGAGAAGCTAGAAGCTCTGGGGGGGGGGGTTTGAGGCTTGCGTTATTTAAAACGATGCATTGTTTTTATAAAAATTTTATTTTGTGTTCGAGTAGATTTGTGTAAACTGACGGGCCATTCGGAGTATCCTGACGTCCACAGACACATTCATCGCAGAGATTACTATCTTCATCTCGTAACCGCTCGCCCCATTCATCGATATGACCGTTTACGAGACACTTGTCGGCTGGCAAATTCTTTCAAATGTCGCAGTTGTATCTAATCGGGCAACAATCTTCGGAATTTTTGAAAATCGGAGTACATCCGAGTTCTTCGTAATACATTGTTGGACCCCGACAGACGCAATCTTAACACAAGGCATTGACTTTGAATCGTTAAAGTACTTCTTACTGATTTGTTTGCAATTAATAATAATTGATATACTTGTCTTTTGCGAAGCATTGATAACGAGAGCGAAGAACAGGCAAAGCCCGGAGAATGCGACAGCGATATCGGAGCTGCGGACTCCCATGGTAGTCGGTGTCTGAGTAACGGGCAGTTATGTTCTGAGGTCTCAACTTGCTCTACCGAAATTCCGATAATAAGGTTTAAGATAAAAGGGGAATCGTGAACTAAAAAAACTGATATTTCCGCATGTTGTGTCGCTATAAGTAGTATACAAACAACAAAGTGGTGACCAACGTATACATAACTCCGCGATTTTCGTATATAGATTATCACTACTGTACGCAATAGTTATAGTTGCTCTTTAATTTTTCTAAAAACAAAGATAGTGTTTCTCAGTTTTCGATGTAACGTGGTAACAATGCATTATGTGGCAATTGCTCGCGTTAAATATACATTGATAAAGATGTTCGCTATATGTAAAATAGCTTCTTATTTTCATGTTTCAAGCGAAACATAAAATAAAAATAATAATAAAAGAATAAAAGCAATACAACGCCAATCAAGTTTCTTATTCCAATTGTAGCTTCACATGGTCATTGTTCGTCCCTTGGCTACCGACTATTATGGTTGTTATTATTAACTCTATGAGCTCTCAAACACATCAGGTCAGTAAAGTAAAATAACTGTCATTTTTTATTCGGCTGAATGACACGTAATGTGACGGCTTTCCGCGACTACATCGAAATCGCACGAGAGACTTTCCTGATCCGAGGATAGCCCTACTTACTGCCGAGTGAATCTTGTTTTCGGAACGATCGATACATCGACCGAGAGGAAAGTTTTCGACAACTCGTTAGTTTAGTATAAGCCTAAGATCAGCACAGGGGGGGAGAAATTATGCGTAAGGAGACAAGAACGACAGAAGAAAAACGCTAACCGGTCCTACTGCGATCTCGAATACGAAACGAGGTTGACGTGCTACCGCGAGATTAATCGAAAGTTTCTAATACAACATCATCATGTCATTGCATTATCATTAAAATAAACCATTATATCGAGCCAACCAATGATACATTTTTAATAGTTTGTTTTTTTCTCAAATAGAGTTATAATTGCAAAAGCGAAAATCGTTTTTAAAAAAAGGAAAACAAACCGCCATCTCCCACAAAACGATGGCGATCGGTATCTCCAATACCCTTTTTATTTTAACGGGTCTTTGTTTGTTCGTCATTCTGGCTGTCAACGCTGCGCAATATTCCCGTCGCAAACGTACGTAAACATACGTCACCTAACAATTTATTGGCAATGAATTATAATTTTTGTTCTATTCGACGATTTATCACTATTATTGTTTCACTTTAAGATTGCATCTGTTGGGGCCCAACAAAGTACTATGAAGAACTCGGTTGTACACCCGTTTACAAGTTTCCAGATGATTGTTGTCCAATCAGATTCAATTGTGATCAATGGAAAGCTTTACCGCCCTATAAGTGCTTTTTAAATGGATATTTATATGAAAGAAACGAGACAATGAGAGCAGAGGATAAGAATACCTGCGACAATTGTGTGTGTTATGGGTCAGTTTTTCAGATATGAAATAATAGTTATTTTTTTACCGTCACAAATATTCTTCTATGGATAAATACATAAATTACGCTTCTTTTCATGTATCCGAAAGGCCCGGATTTTTGTGCACTACGCCCTTGTGTCGTCCTCCGCGTTCAAATTGCTATTATCAGAGGATTCCATTTGACTGTTGTCCGTGGCGAGAAATTTGTCGTGAGTTTTATTATTATATACTTCGTATAATGTGAATAAATGTTGTATCGGATAACCACGGAAAAACATTATTAAATGGAACTAATAGATCATTTTAAACAGCTGAAAAAGCAGAGGACCGTCATACGTGTATCGTCGATGGAAAAACGTACAAAGACGGTGAATTATTCGTTCCCGAAGACGAACCGGAAAAGCACTGTTACTGTAACCCGGGATATGCTGGTAAACATTTTGGTCAAAATTGTATTAAAGCCGAAACTATTAAACGTACAAAAAACAGTTCTATCCCTAATCATCAGACTTTGCAACAAGTTATCCAATCACTTCTTAATGATACCAATATATATTTCTTTCTTCAAGTGATAATTATTGATCGAATTTGGTTCTTTTTTCTTTAGGTATAAACGGCGAACCGTACTGCACGATTGCTAGGCATACGTGGTGCTACAACACGATATTACACGCAGAAGACATTCGTAGGGGTTGCGCTCCCGCATACAACGCTGAAGACTCGCCACAAAAGGATTGCAATATGTCTTTCCGATGTCGTAAGTAGATCACAGCATTGTAATTTACTTCTGACAATAACAATCGTTTTCCCGCTTCAATAAGAAACGAGTAAAACTGTATTACTGGTTTTCTATTTGTTAGAAAATCGTTTGGATGTCGTTATTAGGAGAACAAATGAACCTTCGCAGTCGGAAATGAGTGATCCTGAGTATCGCAGTAAGTAATCACGTTCCGTAGAATTGATGACTCTACTAAGTATCCAGTGATCCATTTACCAGAACATATTTTGTCATCAATTATTTTCAGATATGCTGTGCAAATTTGGGAATCTAACAATGCGAATTGGCGATGAGCTCAATCAATATAGAACCAACTTTGCTAATTGTACAAAATGCGTTTGCGAAATACCACCAGTACCGACTTGTAAATATAGGCCCCCAGAAGAATGCCGCTTTATTCCGGAAGGTGGCAATCCGTAAATTTGTATTCAAGAATATTACAATTACAAATCCTTCGATCTATTCATTCACATCGCGAATGTTAAAGGTGAATGGCTATTGCGAATCTATGATAACGAGGTGTTCTCGTTTGCAACAAAGACGTTGACACATATGCGACTTTTGTTCAACGCGAAAAGTGAACAATACGCTAAGCTTCGATACGATAATAAAAGGATTAAACAACCCTATTGTTAAAAAAATGTTCGAGAAGAATGATTTCCGTATTATTCGAAATTTTAAAAATAATTTCGACAATATCATTTTTCGACTATGAGTGCTCAAAGTTTAGTAATTCAAGTCGGAGAGGTGCGAAAACAAGTTATCAAATAACTCCGTCAATTTTTGTTTAGTCGGGATAAACAAACTAACAGAGTGAAAAACCGTCTTCGAGTTATACTTTGTGTAAATTTGAAGAAAATTCATCGTCTGGTTGTTGAGAAACGTCCAATAAAAAAATGCTTCTCTGTTTCTAACTCATTCGCTTACAGTGCGTTTCTCTTCCGTATAATGATAAACCCGTTCAACGAAATCCCTCTCTCGTTCCCCCTTAGCATTTCCGATAAGCAAAGCGTGGATATCCTTAATTATGATTACATTAATGTGTTGACACGTAGATCCACGCTAAAGCAATGTCTGAACAGCAGATCACAAATGTTATGTCATCCTTCGTAGCCGTATCGCTTGCGATTGGGGTATTTCCAAACCAATTATTGTCTGACGTGTCGACACAAGTCGATAGTTGATCTTCCAACTGAATTTTTAGTTTAGTGTTACGTAGTATCTGGTATCGAAGCGGCAGTGATCTCAGTTCGCAATTTTACTTCACCGAGTTATCTACCATCGGGATTCATATATAAAAGGAAAATCAATCGTGTGCAGTAACTTAATACTCACTGAAGCAACGATGAAAATGGAGGTTTATAGGATCAGTAAAATTCTCGTTGCTGCGGGCCTTTGCCTGTGCTTCACTGTTGCCGTCGATGCTTTGCAAAATCAAGGTAAATCGATACATTATATTCGAGAAAATATTGCTTTAAGAACGTATTGAAAAATTCAATAATTTCGAATGGTTGCCATACGCTTATGACGATTGTGTCGTTTCAAGATTGTGCCTGTGGTGGTCCAACAAATTACTACAAGGAACTCGGATGTACACCAATTTTCAAAAATACGGACGATTGTTGCCCAAGAAGATACGATTGCAGTGTTGTAAAGAATTTAACCAACGAGCAGTGTCTCATCAGTGGTCATGTGTATCGAATCGGAGAATCTGTGAGATCCGAAGATGCGAATGCATGCGATTGGTGTCAGTGTGCTGAAGAATCGAGAGGGTAATTTCAAGATTTTGTTAGGACTTTTTTGAACGAAAGATCTTCGAGCAATTTTATTCATAATTAATAATTAACTTTCTTCCGATAGGCGGGATAAAACAGTGCACTTCACGTGTGCCGTTCCCAGTTGCGCTATGCCGTTTCTACCGAACGAGTCTTGCCGTTACGTCATGACTGATAATTGTTGTGGCGGCCGCGTCATTTGTCGTGAGTATCCGATTATAGTTTTTTTTTAGAAAAAAAAAAAAAAACGCTCTCGCGAATGTTCCGATCTCTAATAGATGCAATGATACGAACGAAAAACTAAGAATACGACGACTGAATGGGCTAAAACGCGCACGCAACGAGAGTTACCGTTATTACGATCGAGGATATTAAACAACTCGGTTTTTATTAACAGCTAAAGAAGACGGAAGCTTTGCTACTTGTGTCGTTGATGGAAAAACGTACAGTGACGGTGAAGAATTTATTCCTTCAGCAGAACCCGACAAGCGCTGTCGCTGCGCCGAAGGATATACCGGTACGGCTCTTAATGAACTCTTTATAATCAATAAACCAATAAGATTTTTAAATGCGATGAAGGGTTCTTCATTGTTCCAAATTGTTCTCTTATAACTCCAGAGATCCACACATGAGTCTGGTGGACTCCGAGAAATTTCAATGAAATCTCCATTTTTTTTTTAATTCTGCGTTTTAGATTTTTTTTTATTTCACTCAAATTCAACTTAAATAAATAAACCTTTACCAACGCTTCGCACCAATGAAGATATCGAGTCTACCAGACTTATATGTTGCGTTAAAGAGGTTAACAAGTATGTGTGGTGTTTTAAAATTTATTGAAATATTAGCACAGTATACATTCGATCTTTTTAGGTAAAAACGTTGAACCGTATTGCGTGTCTCCTAAGCACACGTGGTGCACCAATGTAATATGGGCTCAAAAAGAAATCCGCACTTGCGTTCCCGTCTACTCTAAGAAAGCGTCACTGGCAACGGACTGCAACGGTGGATTCCGTTGTCGTAAGTAGAGATTAAAAAAAATGCTTTTAAGTATTCAGCGTCGAGATCCTGCCGATCATTATTCCCGCATTCGTTCCAAGAAAAAAAACTACGTATCGCAAACAGTTAATTATTGCAGCTTGTGGATAATTTGTTTTTTTTTTTCCTTCAGCGGCACGCGGCGATATCGTAATTGAGCGGACGAATAAAGATGCAACGAAAGAGCCTGAAGATCCGGGTAAGTTGTGATTAGCGAAAGAGAGTTCGGAAAGTCTCAGTGCGTCGAAGAAGTAAACAAATCCTTCCGATTTTTTTCAGATATGGTGTGCGAATTTGGAAATCTGAGAATGCGTATAGGCGACGAACTCAATAAATCGGGAAATATTAAATGTGTCTGCGACGTTCCACCTGTACCCACTTGTCGACGAGAAAATGACGATTAAATGCGACGCCTTTAACTTACCGTTAAAGCGATTGGGGACCGTATTTTAGCAAATTCTGTTAACAAACGTGTCTATAGTAATCTGTCTGCTATTATTTCAATGTTTATCTCGGAACTGTAAAACAACAAGAATACTCTGTGCGTCGATTAAAAAAAAGTTATATGATCGATTTAATGTGATAAATTATCTCGAGTCTATTATAAAGATGTGTAATCGTTCAATAAATAAATTTATCTATAACAGCTATTGGAGAAAATAATTTTAGACTGTTACTGAACTGTGTTTCATGAATGTTTTTTACTTTTTTACTAAATACGAAGTATGCATACGGAAAAAGTATTGTAGGTAATGGCAAAAAAAAATTGTCTCAAATCATTTTTATCGGAGTTTAAACCGTAAAGTAACTAAATGGAAATTCTTATTGTTTGCGGAAAAAAAAAAACCCATCGAGTTGACGGTGAAGTTTCCGTTCGTACGTCATTTGCAATTGTCACTTCTGTCACACGACCACATTTGAAAAACCTGGAGTACGTAACAGAAAAACTCTATCATGGATGATAAAGACAATTCCCCCACTGAATCGACCTACGAGATTCTTCACAAGCATTACCAGCGTATAAAAAAATTATCTAAGATAGAAAACACCGGAAACGAAGAAGCAACACCCGCGGAAGTAAAGAAGGAAATAAACGATCTCATAGATCGTGCGATAGAGAAAATTAACGTAAAAATAAGTGAAGAAAAAGTACAAAACCTTCGTCTGCTTGCCATGAAAAACACGATGTTTTACGAGCGTTCGAAACTCTTGATAAGTCTGGGAGATGAAAAAATGTCGCAGGAAACTTTGATAACAGCGCTTAATGCGATAAACGACGTTGTCTCGAAGGATGAAATAATATTTCTCGCATTCAGAATAATCAATCACTACGCGTATTTATTGTCGAAGCAAAGCGATCTCGTAGCATCAAGAACGGTACTGGAATTCGGTGAAGCTATCTATCGAAAGGCCAAAAAAGAAACATCGGTAATAAAATTCTTCACGAGCGATGATCTCTTCGCGCCCGATGACGTCGCCGTCGCTGCGCCTGAAACGAGCTACAAACTCGAGCGTCTCGTCACGAGCAATTTACAGATGTTGGGATTTATATACAATAAGCAAGAATTGCACGACAAATTCGCCGAGTATCATCACGAAGTTCTACGCAGACAGTTGGAAATGCGAGACGAAGAAGTTACCATGTGGGCAATCAAATCTGCCAGATTAGCTTCGTATTTTCTCAGTAAAAATAGATTCAAGTATGATAATTTTTTTTCAGTAAAGTATCTGTATTAATTATATATTTACTTAATTATTTGATTTAAAAAACTTGCAGAGAAGCGCGACATCATTTATCGGCAGCAGTTCACGTCCTCCACGAGTATGAGACGGAATTACAGGCCACCGGAAGTTCGAGCAATGCAATCGAAAAGTAAAAAAAATATACAAGAAACCCTTTAAAATCCTTTAAAATTAAATGACTGATAATTCGATGATTCGTTAGATGGGAGGATTTACAACGAAAGTTCGCGGATGTTGCGAAATGTTGGGTGAAGTACGGCCTCTTTCTCTTCAGCGTCTCGAAGACTAACATTGTCACGCAATTTTGCGGTGAACCGAATCAACTTTTGGAACGCCTCTGGACATCTCCTTTCGAGACTATTGACAAAAATATGACGCTAAATTCGGAAGACAAGATGTTCCACGGTGGTGCAAATTTGCAGAAGGAAACATCTCGAAGCGTCAATCCGGAAGATACCGGTTTTGCGAAGGTACAAGGATTTTCCGCATCCCGAGACTCGCCGGGAACTTTACCGAAACTTTTGGAAGACGCGCAACAGAGCGCAAAGATAAATCGAACTTCGATAAAAACCGATGATTATCAAGGTACGATAATCAATGCAACAACAAGTCGATTTAAGAGTAGAAGAAAATAAATTTACATCGATAGGACCATTTCTTATCTTCGAGTCATTAAATCTGAACGAATACGAGAATCAAGTTGCCGCATCGTTCGTCGAGACGACCGGTCAAGCGAGAGCAATTTTTCTGCACACTCACGCGTGGCTCAAGAGAGTCAAAAATTTTTACACCCTCAACGAACATCCAATGGAATACGTAAACGCGATTTTGGATCTTAGCGAACTGTATCGATATCTTGCGTTCTACGAGGAAGACATCGAGAGGTACGGATGAAAGTGGCTGACGGAAAGTGAATTTTTTTTTTTTTCTTTTTCATAATTGGAGTAAATTTTTTTCCAGCCAATACGCCGTTCAGAAGCTCAGGGCAGACGCCCTGGAGACGCTGAGTACAGTTCTCCGAGAGATTCGTCCCCAATGTTATATGGCTGTATCGGTCGAGTTATTGCGAGAACTCGCAGAAGTACAGTTGGAAATGATGGGCCTAAATTTACGAAGAATTTACGCGGCCGAAGAATCAGCGAACGAGACGAGTGAAGTTATGCTTCACAAAATGGAAGCTTTGGCCGACATGCACTCGAGATTGGAACAATTTGACGATAATTTAGGACGCAATTTTGATAAACGCGATCGTCAAATTATTGTCGAAAGCGAGGAAACGACAGACGTTGAACAATTCGTTGTGTAAAATCGATGTTCAATAATAAATATTCGCTGTATTCACTCTCCGATCGATGTTATTCGTTTGAAGTATTATTAAAAGAGTCGAAATTCATATCGGCGTCGATTTTGTTAAATAAATAAAAAATTGAATATCTAAAATAAATATATCGATAATCATATATATAAATTGTATGCATATATTACAATATATATATATTACATTAAATATGGATATTTAAAAAAAAATTATAACATTTTTTTTTTCTGAGATAATGTCTGTTGATATTATGTATCCACCGAGACGATGAATAAAATCAGCTGATCGCGGGAATCGGGATGTTTAGCGAGTACCGCAGTTCGACACTGATGGCGCATTTCGCGGCCGGCGTATGTTCTTCGTCGCAGCAAGTAATGGAGAGTAAAAACTATTTTGGTCATTACACGTTATCCCAATCGACATTAGATAAACTACAAAACATCGACGGTCTTCTGGAGTCTGATTTGTGTCCAGCTGATCCCGCGTGGTCTATTATAAAACCGAAGGTACCCGCGAAAAATGTTTAGTATTGTCGTTAAATTCTTACATCCATATCGTGTCGTCTGTTTTGCAGGAAGTGGAAAAGCTTCAGTCCGAAGATGAGGAGCCACCGTCTCGCGTCGAAGTTCCCGAGAACACTGATGATCTCAGAGTCCAACGGGCTCCACCGTCGTCGACACAATTTTTCTTTTCTCAAAGAGAAACGACTCATATTACTCGCGATTCCGTTGAGCCGGTGGACTCGCGATGGTCCGATGTAGCGGAATCTCTGTACGAATCGCTGGAAAACACGAACGAAACTTCGGCCCTTTTAAATCTGAAAAATCTATCCGACACGGAGGTCGATGGTGTTGTTGAATGTCTCAGTAACAAACTGAGTTTGAAGGGCACTTATAATCTATGCCATTCCGTGTGTGCCATGGATATGGACCAAAGTATGATTTACATAAGAACTATATGCAGACACCTGTTGCTACAAAAGGTACACAATGTATCGAGTATCGGTTACGAAAATCATGAGGGCATTTTTGTCAAATAGCTCAGGAGATACGCCCTTTTGATTTTAAATCCTCAATAAGGAATTTAAAAAGAAAATAATCGAAGAATAATTTTTATTTGTCAGATAATTGACTTGGAAGAACCGTCGCGATTGATGAGTTCCGTTGTTCACGAACTCGTGAAAAAATTTCCCGAAGATATTCAGGAATTCGTATATATTCCTGTACTCAATGCTGACCTCAGGGACACAACAATTGTTTCAGCAATGATCAATAGTTTCGATGTTCAAAGAAAAAACGATTTAATAACGTTGGTATTTTTATCTCGTTTTTCTATGGTAATAATGTAACTCCAGTTGAGGATATAATGATAATTAATTACAGAAATTTCTTGACCACTGTCCAAGAGCTCAAAGAATGGCATCTCATTATTTTAGCACAACTGATAAACGAAAAACTCGCCGAAAACAATATGAAGGAAAAACTGTTGAATCTGCTGTTAGATAAAGCTTCTACCTATTCGCGCGACAAAAATTACGGGAAATTTTTCGTATCTTTCGTGAAACTCAACACTCCGTTTACCGAAGAACAGAAAAGCTCGTTACACGAAATCGTGGCGGTGAACGAAACGATTTTCAAAAGGGTCACGGAAAACTTGTTGAATAATATGTATCTCTATGGGGACTTGTGGCACATTTCTTGATTCATTAACTATCTAAATGACAGATGTAAAATATCGAAAATGTGGAATATATATAATTTTTTTTACGTATTTGCAAACATCTTTTTGTTTCTTTTAACGCCTTGTCGTGCCTTACCGGTACCTATACGCTATTAATACATTATTCTCGCTGGAAGAACAAAGGAACTGACGAAAATACTGTTCTATCGCATTAATACTTTCATACTAGTAATTGTCAAAGGCTTAACAATGAATGGTTATGGAAAATGAAAATACCTTCGTTGTATCTCGGAAAGATCGCGAGACATCGACCGGCAATCGTTCATTATTTATTACGGATCATCGTTCTCGCGTTGCACCGGGAACCGGGACTGTTCGCACACTAAAGTAGTTTTTCTATATATTTATATAACGCTCCGCCTCCGCATGCTGCAGCGTCCTCTACGCCCACCTGCGCGCTTTGTTGTTGTCAGCATCAACGTCAGTATTCTCTCAGCTCTGCCTTTGCAATATGACGGAAGAATTGTCCGGTGTGACAATCGTCATATTCATAGCCGCCGGAGTATTAACGATTATTCTACTGTTCATATTCGCGAAACGACAAATAATGAGATTCGCACTAAGATCGAGACGTGGACCGCACATCCCCATCGGTCACGACGCTAAGAAGGTAAGCGAACACGATCATCCGGTAGGTTAAAAATATCCATGCAATCTCAAGATTAAAAAAAAAAATCTAAAATAAATGACAACAGTACGTTAAAAAATCGTGTTCACAGTCTCTTAAGAAAGAAATCGAAAGAAGAATAGAAGTCATACCGAGAGTACAGTATGAACCACAGCTGATTAGCGATCCCAGATACATATTAGCGCCTGGAAGTCAAGTGCCGCCGCACTATTACAGACTGAAAGCGGTGGACGATGTTAAAACTCTAGGTGCGTCTTTGGCACACGTCAAATTTTTATCTTATCCAAGGAAAAAAAAAAAAAAAAAAAATCTTTCAGAGTCGGAGATAACTAAATACGACAATTGTCTGAAGAGACATCCGTCGGAAAACCTGAGAGCGTACTTACTTACTACTTTGGCTGCACCCCTAAACGGCAGTGGACAACGGATGATACACCAATTCTGCGATCTGTATGAACACGCGAGACACGATCCGACGGAATTCAGCGACGAGGAATATCAGGTTTACTCGCGGCTGCACCTCAAACTCATCGACGCGTAAGTTTCCAAATTAGCAAAAAAAAAATTGTCAAAGTTGTGTTTTTTTTTTTTCAATTGGCTACTAAATTTGTCAATGTTTTTCAATATCATTTTTTTCCGAAAATAATTGTTTACAAAAAAATATTATTAAAAAATTGCATTTTGTTATTGAATACTAAATTTGGCAATATTTTTCAGTACATTTTTTTTTTTTGTAAAAACATTGGATCGTCGTAATTTCACTTTTTACGAATTTTAAAAAAATAAATTTCACGAAAATTGTGGACTTTTTTTGCGTATCGAAAACGCGAATGTTAGTTATTGGGCTCATGAGAATTTTTATAATTTTACAGAGCTCGCCTTCTAAAGTCCTATCCGAGCAGCAGAAAGTCCAGTCCGAGTAGAACACCGATAAAGAAGAACGTAGAAACGAAAAGAAATATCCTAGAGCCGAGGATGCGACCCCCCGAGGATCAAATTTTGAGTGGTTCGCGTCCAAATACCCTAACAGTGATGACTCTGGATAATAACGAGACATCGGTGTAGCATTATGAGTATCGTCACATACAACACATGTGACGAGTAAACAATTACTTCTGACTAACGTCCACTCGATTCGCCGTGAAAACAAAACGATCGAATGGATCGGGCTTTGTGGTGCATAAAACAAACAAAAAAAAGAAGATTCTGTTTAACGACACATTCGCCGGAAATGAAAAGCCGGATATTGCCTGTAACGTGTCCACTTCGGATTGTCGAATGAATGTCGGAGTCTGTTTAGATTATTAGAAGAATGGATGCAAAAAAAGAAAAAGATAAAAAAAATTCGTTAACGCGCGGGGAGAGAGAAAACGACGATCGTTTCTCGGCTATCTCTACAAATCGTCACCGTATTGTGTTGACGGGAAATACGCCGGAATTGTCTAACAATAAGTTCTAAAACACGATATTTGTGTATCATAAAAATAATATTCATACATTTTTCTCTTATCTGTGGAAAAAACAAAAAAAAAACAAAAATTATCATCGTACATTAGTTCGGAGCTCTGATAGATAAGTATTTCGTCCACATAACAGCAAAGTAGTCTTCGTTCTTCAATGATATCAGCGCATTGTGAAATACGATTTTGTACATTCTTGGTATGGAGCTCGTTCTCATATGATTCAACCATTCCATAGTCTGTAATGAAAAATTATGACTGATTATTAGAAAATTGACGCCTGTTGTATAGCGAGAGGCGTGAGTGAGAGTAAGAGGAAAAAAAAATCGTTTTAACGAGAAAACTTACATGCGAAACTATGTCTTTCCAATACGCCGTTTGAACGATACTGGCTAAAGCCTGTGGAAACAATTTTGCTCTCACGTCGTGTGACTCAACGAGGCTACGATCGTTCGTCAGCAAACAATCCGTTGCTGACAAACATATTACAGTGATGAATAAAATTTCACACATGAACGATGCCGTTTCGATTCTTTGATTATCTTTTTCGTCTATAATTATAGCGCCGATACGACGCATCAGTTGAAGAGTCCAATTGGCATTGGATTTTTCCAGTCGTATTTCCGGTAGAATTTTTTGCAGCTGCTCCAGCAAACATAAATGAACTCTGTTTACAAAAAATTATGTCGAGTCAGCAACGAAATTAATTACAAAAAATGAAAGTCGTATCGCGTATTCATTATTTTTTTTCAATTTTTTTAAAATTGATTACGGGAAAAAAAAAAGACTTACTCGGGTGCGGAAGCAGAATCTCGAATAATCTCATTCATCCACTTCAAAGGTTCCGCCTTTTCCCTCAGAACCATTTCAGCTCGTATAATAATCGCTTTCTTTAATTTCTCCGTCGTTACGCTCAGCCATACGCTCGGCAATGTCATTCTTTCCAATTGTTCCAAAGACAATTCCAATGTCGCAATGGTATACGATCGAAACATTTTGCTATCGACGTCTATTCGACACATCAATTTTTCCAACGAGCTGATCAGCAGCGATCTATTATCGTTGTGTATTAATTCATCCTTCAGAGCTCTTGCGAAACATCCCATAACTTCGTCAAACATCGCTACAGAGTTCTCTTTATCGAGACTCGCTTTTTCCACGATTCTGTCCAATGTCGCTTCCAAAAATGGGCCCAAAATTATCGATCCCACAGCTCGGCATATATCATCCAATTTTTCGTACAATTCCAAACATTCCTTAAACCTTTCGATTTCTGCTGTTGCGCATTCCCTCGTGAAAATCGTTAACTGCTTTTCCAAGAATTCCTTTGCGGTAGAAGAAATTTGGGACTGATGACAAGCCAACGCGAGTCCGTATTTTTTAGTCTCAGAAGAAACGGCAATTGCCGCATTAAAATATTTCCACTGCACCGGTGGCAAAGGCTTCGGATATTTGTGAGAAAATATTCTCAAACATTCGATAACGATTTTCTGCTTTTGCGCGTTGCCACAAGTTTTATAGTGTCTTATGTGCTCTCCGATAGCTCTTAAAACGCTCTTCTCCGATAGATATTTAAAATTCACGGGTTCTTCGTTGGGCCATCGGTAAAGTCCCGTCCGAAAGCCGTACAACTCTTCTTGAATAAAATGCTGGAGAAAATCTCCCGCAATCGGCAGGACGATTGGATTGATATTTTCAAGCATTAGTACCCAAAATTCAGCTGGGATGTGGGATAAAAGTTCATCCGTTTTCTTCTCTTCGTCTTCGCCTTGTGGATCGTCGGTAATTTTCGTCGGTTCGATGTAACTTCTCCACCGTTCAGGTATAACTCCAAACGGCATATTTGCCAACTGATATGCAGTTAATGCCTTAAAGGCAGATTTTGCGACTTCCGTGTCCGGGGATTCCAAAGCGTATTTCCATAATTTGGCCAAAACTTCGTTAACGAATTTATCGTATTCCGGTCCCTCCTGCGTGGGATTGTTCGGCACGTCTCCAAACATTTCGCAAAGAGCTCGCAGAACGATAGATCGATTTTCCACGTTCATTTTCGCCGCTAGAACTCGCCAAGTTGATGAAATCTCTGTTACTCCGGCTACGCAAAGTGCGGAAATACCCTTTAGAGCCAAAGCGCTAGCGGCACCGTTTCTTTTCGAAGAACGATTTAACGTTTCCGACAAAAGTGGAACGAGTTCTGCACCGTGTTCCGAGTGATTCTCGCATACGTATTTCATAGCTCGAGCGCAAGTTACATCCGCCATCGCGGTATTGTCGGAAGCGTTTAGTTCGATTAGAGCTGTTTGAAGATAGCGATTGCAACGAGGTTCGAACTTCAATGATTGAACGTAAAGTTCGATCGCCAGATAACTTAGAGGTTTTCCAGCTGCCGAAAGAGTCTTCAGAGTATTCATTACGATTGGAACGTTTTCCTTCGATCCGACCAGTTTAGGTAACGCTAATAGCACCGTTTTCGTTTGATCGATATCTCGAGTCTTCGTCAATTTGTAAAGTATCGCGGACAATGCTTGACCGCCGCTCTTCGCGCATTCGACGAGAAGATTGCAGGATTTGAGAACAACGAGAGAATCTTTGCTCTCGAGAAATATCGCGGCGACTATAAGTTTGTAGCTGTTGAGAACGTAAGTTGGAACTTTGGTGAGTTTCTCGAGCCAAAGAAGAATATTTTCTCGAGTCCATGACTCGGCGCAGACGGTGAGCTCCGTGTAGAATTGGACATTGGTTTCCGCGTACCAAAGTCGAGAGTACGGTTCCTCCTTGTAGATTTTGTTGGACGAGCATTTTCTTGAAACAATGTTTGCAATCTTGTCGAATAGATGCGTCGCCATGTCGAGAGCATCCGAAGTTAGGATCGAAGGGTAAGCCATCCATGGAAGAATCGAGGCGATTAAGACGTGAGCTATCGTTCTATTGCAAGAAGTCCGTTCCAGTATCGTCGTGACTGTACTTAAATCGATGCATTAGCCGGGATCAAGGTTCGGAAACCGTAATTTTTGGTCAATTTGTTGACGAAAACATTTCACATTTTAAACGAAAAATTATCATTGCCATAAATAATTGGTTTTTTTTGTAAAAAAAATGAATGACAAAATCAATGTAAAGAAATATTGCGCCAATATATAAAAATATAAATTTTTTTTTTTACCTATTCTTACGATATCGAGTAGATAAACACTCGGAGTAATTGCAATCATTTCCGCGGCAAAGCAAACGAGAACGCTTCCCGTATCTGTGTACTCGTGCTGAAGAAGTGTCGAAAGCATATCAAATGTCGATCGAGGATCACCGTTGTGTTCCAAGATTTGCAGTGCCATCGACATCAGCAACGGTATCAATGCCGATGTAAAAGATGAATCTCCGTTCGCTATATCGAGCGACTCGACGAGTTCGAGAATTCGGTTGTTTTTGTCGATACAACATTCGGCATTACTTGTTCGTAACCAATGCAAAACTTCGATTTGTACGTTTATCGTGCCGTTCGATTTACTCAAAAGGTGCCAAGCATTTTGCCGGCAACTCTCCGACAGTGAGAGCGTTGGATTGCACAAAATGTACAGAAAAACCGGCCGCAGGAGGGCCACGTGATTCTCCAAGGATCTGTAACATTTTTTGTTGAAAAATCAATCGTAATGAAAAAAACTACTCGCGATTTATGTTTATCTTGATCTGTAACATTTCTTATAGAAAAAAAAAAAAAAAAAAATTAGATCGCGATTATGTTTATCTTTGGATACCGACGAACAAAAAATGCCTACTCTGCTTTGCAGTGATTCATCAAAGTCTGAACATGAATCAAAACATCTCTCCACGCATCTTTCTTTTGCGCCAAAACTGTTATCAACGGATGCTGCGGAGCTTTCAGAGTGAACGGACAATTGTACTCCGTCTCAGAGTTCCACATCTTCAACTCCAGTGTCAGCAGGCTGCAGATAGCTGAAGCAACTGCGCCGTAGTGTCTGGATAAAGTATTAAAAGGGATAGTTTAGTCATTTTTCCAACTCAACAATGCTGTACAACTAATTCCGTTGAGATTTTAATCGACTAACTTTGCATTCACCAAGCATACTGTGAGATTCGATATGATAGAGGAAACGGTGAGCACTCCGCTTTCTGCGAGAGCAACCAGTGCCTGACATGCTGTAGCGCTCACTATTCCATTGCTACTTTCGCACTGCGTTAGTAGATATTTCAGTTCAGTTACCTGAAAAAATAATTAATGTCAGATTTTTATAGAAATTCCGTTAAAACGAATTAGCGATCGGTGGCATAGATACCTTTGATTCGCTCTCTCCGCTCTCCACTTTCTGTTTCACCATCTCCAGGAGCTTCCATATCGCCTGAGTTACATCAGTAAAACGATATATCGAAAAAATTTAAATTGATAATAATTATGATAAATACGAGTAATATAATAATGTTGATAAAAGAAAAAAACATTACTCACGTGCGATATGAGTGTCGGATTATGGGTACCCAATTTATACTCTATAACGTCCATCGTCCGTCGTTTTTTCGTTTCATTAAATTTATAGACGAGCCTTCGCGTTAAACGATGTTGAACATCATTATTTGCTATACCTACAATGCTTTAGGAGAATTTTATTGCCAATAATACGAGATTTAGTTTAATGGCTCATATTGGACGGTTTTCACAACCCTGGGAAACATAACCTCATAGGTTGAGTACATAAAGGCGTCAGTGCGGTCGGAAATGTCTTGAACTACGGCGATCACGTGTAACAGCGGCCATGAGAGATAAACACGTTGGGTATTTTCAGAATTTGTATTCCTACTATGATTATTATTATTATTTTTTAATTGATGCAACGCGATGTATTTTATATTTATTGTTGAGAGAAACCAACTATATACCCTCTCATATTGGAAAATAATTAAATTCACCGTGATTTTCTTTTATGAATATTTTTCAGTAAAATGGATGACAATTATAAAAAATAAAAATTATCTCCATAATAATAGCTTCCACAACGCGTATATTAATTTGTTTATTTAATTGATAACTATATTTATGTTGCCAGATGTACGTATTTTTGTATCAACTTATCGATTTTCACATGTGACTATTAATTTTAAAACGGTATATAAATATCTTCTCTCCTTATCCATCTCGATATAATACATTTATGAAACCTTTGTACAGCGATGCTATATATTTTTCATTGCTGATTCGGTAACTGCAGCTGTGCCGCTTTTATTACGATGAGAGACTCGAAGGTGACGTAATAATTATAAATTGAGGAAAAATCATTAATAAACGGTCAAACAAATGAGATTTTTCAATATATTTATTTGTATGGACAAGTCGGAGCATAGTGCACAATATATTTAATATATAGTAGTCTGGGAAGGGGGGGGGGGGGGGGATCAGAGTACATTCTGGATTTTCTGAACACAATATCTTACAATTTAACGACAAGATGTCTGCATTTCTGTATTTGCTTCTGTACGTTATTTTTTTGTTATTTTTCATTAATGTTATTCGTATATTAATATATTCGACGAGTTTATTTTTTTTAATATATAAAGCGTAACGATTCACTATTTTCATCCTAAAAAAGGAGAAAAACAGAAAGGGTCTCGTTAATTTTTATGTCATATTTTGTTTTTTTTTTTTTTTTAATTCTCAGTCCACTTCGTTTCGATTTCCTTGTGAATATGATGTGGGGATGTAATTTTTAGTTGTTGCTGCTGTTTTTGTCTCATTAATCTTTGTGATCGATTATGCAACGTTACGGCAAATATATATATGTATGTATATATACATATAATATACTCGTTAGAGGGTAGTCAGACGAAGTTTGTCTCCAATTGCTAATTACATTCGACTCTTGTTTCGTTTTACGTGTGGGGATTGGGCTCGCAATGCCCTGATACGTAATCAATGCGCGTTCAATCACTCCACCCCACAGAGAGTCTCTAACGCTTGTGTTACTCATTATCGGAGTTTTAGGTACATAAGGCTTTTTTATGCGAGGGCCGCGTTCGGGCAATATAGCAAAACGTACTTCACCATTGGAGACACCTCCTTTATATCCCCGTTTTTTTTTTCATAGCAATTTAACAATCTATATTTAATTTTTTTTTTTGTTAAAAGCAAATACATTGTACAGCCTATACAATCGATACAAGTTTTTATTTTCATTTTTTTTTTCTTTGTTTTTCTTTTTGTTGACCTCCGTTCAGACGGCGGAGAGAGCGCAGGGCAGGATCCAGGTACTTAGGCTATCTGTATATTTTCATAAAAAGCTTTTTTTTTCACCCTCAGGCAAGTCCATTCATTGTTTGTTTGTTTTGTTTTTTTATAAAAATCACAGCACAGCACCAGCATTTATTTTTTAAAGCCCACCCCCTTCGCCGCTTATGCGCCCCACTAAAACTGAGGCGACCCGTCTGTTTTTCTTTATTTTTGCGAGTCTTATTTCATCGTCAGCAATTGTGAATGTACTTTTTTTGTCGGGTTTCTTTGCTTTCAGTTTATTTATTCATTTATTAAAAAAAAAAAGAAAAAACGAAGAAAAAAAAACGCACTTTTGATTTGGCATTTGCAACACTATGCGACCCAATGATTATCTCCGTGTATCCCTGCTATCCACCGGACGCAGGGCCTCGAAGACATTATATCCGTTCATACGTTTCTCATTTCGCAATGGCAATGATGATAATAAAAATAATATAATTATAGATTGTAATAATAATCGTTTTACCGAACTAATATTATGGTTCTTACTTATATCGTATTCATGTATTATTTATAAGTAATACGTTTTTTCTTTTTTTTTTTCCCCATTACTTCTTATTTTTTTCACTCTCTTCACTACCATCGCGCGGTTATTAACTATCGTTATTCACTTATGTGTTTTTTTTTTTAGTAAACAAATAGCATTCTAGCTTTCGATTTTACAATTACTTAACGCCACTTAATTATTTAGAATCATGATTTCCGCCATACGAAATATCCCTTTTCATATACTTTATTATTATATATATATATATATCGTTACCGATAAAATTATCATTACATACATAATTAAATTTTTTTTATTTTTCTAGATGATAGATTCAGCAAATTTACGCAGTTTTTTTTTTTCCTTTTTTTTTTCTCTACAAAAATCGAAGTCTGCAATTATTCTTTACAATAAAATACATTGATTCGGACAGTGGATTTATACTCTCACATACGTCATTTCTCTTTTCTCGTCGTCAATTTTTCATTTTTTTTTGTTTTTTTTTTTTGTTCTCTCATATTTCTTTCACTCATGCATCATGTACGTTCACATTCGTCTCAATTCGCAAGCCAATATAACCCACGCGTTTCGCTCTCTTTACAATTACGACAAAAAAATTTCACTTTGTGTCAACTCACGTTCGATTAGTTTTTCTCGTTTTATACGCGTCAATCGCTTTCGCACCTCAAGTCCTGTACACGAATTAAATTCGACGATTTAATTCGGTGTGCGAGGGCGACTCACGTTATTATAAGAGGAGGGGTCGAATATCCGTAAGTTTCAGTCTAGCGGAACATGCCAACGTTTTTTTTAGTAGTGAAGCAGGTCCTGTTACTCTTGTTTCGTTACCAGTGGTCGAGGGAGCCATGCTTTGTTTTATTCTTTATTACAATGTTGCGGAGATAAATCTCGGACACAAGAATGATAAACTTTGCGTTCCCCTGGGATAGGTAAATCTCCGTGGAACAAGCTAAAGCTCACGCTCCGCGGGACAGTGTGCACACGTGTGACGCTTGTTACAATTAATCGTATTACAATCTTAAATTCGCTACAATTATGATTTTTTTTTGTATACATATACATATATATATATATATATACTATAACGTATCTCGTCGTTAATTACATTATGTACAGAAAAGAGGATTTCGACAGTTTATTACAGCGAGGCGTCGTGGGCCTCAGTCCCAATTACGTCTACGAAGTCAATACGGAGTATTTATATAATTATCGTAATCGACGAATCGTCGTGATTTTTTAAATGTTTTTTTCTTTTGCTTTTAATATTAAAATTTTTTATCTCGCATCTCGAGTCTCAAAAATTGGAAATTTCGAGAGGGCCGACATCGCGTTCGCGTAAATTATCGACGCGTGAACGATCAACTAAAATATTATCCGGTATTCACACGCTTCGACGCGATCGACCTTTAAAAAAAAAGATAATACCAAAAGATGTCGGAAAAGGACGAAAGGGGAACGAAGCCGAAGCCGATATATCCTTCTCGCGAAGAGATTTGGAACATTAATCTGGTCCCCACCGCAAATCCGTTTAACTTTTTTCGTTTCATTCGAAAAAATGTCGTCGTCAATAATTTTTATCGTTGGGCTCTCATATTTGCAATATTTTTCTGTAGGAATTTCGTTTACTATAATTTCGCGAAGAATTGCGTCGAATTTAATGTAAAATATGAAATTTCGCTAACATCCAAATTTACAGATACGCGAAGAGTTCAATCCTATTCGCGCGTTGATATTTCAACGGAGCACTATTATTCGGTGCTACGATTAAATTTGAGAACCGGAATTCCGATGAGTTTCGGAGATAACGCGGTATCCCTTAGAGGAGCCACACGCGAAGGATCCCAGTAATGGACGTTCATCACATCGCTCCTAAGGCCTGCCGCCTGGATTGCCATGCAAGTGGGCCGCGCTTCCACCGGTTGCGGCCGGGTGCGTGTGATGGGTTTGTGCGGAGTTTCCGGCGACGGGTACGGGAGCGACGGGGGCCGTGGGTCACTTGGGCGGAAAAGGCGAGATCACCGAGGCGGCTACCGCGGCGGCCTGCTGACTCGCCAGCACTGCCGCTGCAACATCGAACAGAGAAAAAAACCGTTCAGTAAAAAAAAAACTCAGACTATTGAGTACAGTCTTTAATGATGTTTTTGCAGTTTTTTTTTTTTTTTTCAATGAGTTTTACGATGTATATTCAATGGCAGATGAATTACTTTGAATTGATGAATTATATAGAGCGAATAAAAATTGACAAATATAATATAAATGAGACCGTGACATTGAACGCGATCGGCGATCCCACTGAGCTCCATCTCAATAAAAAAGAAGTAACCCACGCAGCCCAAGCGACACCCGCGCACGTTCGGAAAAGCGGACGAAATAATAAAATTCGAGCGAAATTGGGGAGACGCGAGAAAAAAAACCGATCGGTCGGACCTCCCATGGATTTCGTAGGGGGGGACGTAGGGGAACTCACCCTGCGACCACATTGATAATCGAATAAGCGCTAGGAAACGTCTACACCACCTATAGTCACATTGATAAAGAGAGGTCTGAACGGATATGTGAACGTCTAGAGAAAGCATTGATTTTTTTTTCCTTTTTGTCGTTTTTGTTTTTCCATTATTGGAGTATCATTTGGACACTCGCTTCAAAGAGGGAATCCCATTGGGAATCCTGGCAGTGATAGCTACATAAGATACACTTGGTCTGTCGAATTCGTTCGTTATGAAAAATCGTCTCTTTGCCAATCGAACACGAACTCGAGTTTCAAGAAAATAAACGATTTTTTTCTTTTTTTATGTATCTTGAAATTTTGTTGCGTGTGATTTTTACGCGGTGTCACGTTCGTGGAGAAGCTTTTGTCGTGGAAGACTACGAGATTCGTACGCTTTTCTTTTTTTTTTTTTTCATCGCCGAAAATCGTCTTCATCGCGTTCTCATATCGATACGTACACACATAGTTCAAACACGAAGGATTACACGCCCTATAAACAAGAGTTATTTACATTCCCGTTCGAGAGTACGTTCGTCTTGTTATTAGTTTTTCTTATGTTCATATATGTCCTGTTTTACACGTTCGGATAAAGAAGCACGATAAATAATTATCACAGTCTGAACTAACCTAAAGTTCTAAACGCCTATTTAAAACGCTTTACGAGTCTCGTTTAGCGCGCCTAACTAAATCCGCGCTTTTTTATCTCCTCCGCACGCGGGGCTTTCGCCGCGATGCGGAGGATGTACCGGTCTCCGTTTTTTTGTTTTTCATCGATTTGTAGTAGCGATCGAGATCTGCGAAACATTTTTGTTCTCTTTAGTTTCCCGATCGCATCGCACGAAATATACAATTAGCTATGTACATGAAAACAAAAAAAAAACATTCGGTGAATCATTCTCGAAACTCGCACTATTCTCGTTCGAGTCACGTCACGGTAGCGAAGTCTCCAAATCGCGAAATTAAAAAGAAGCGATTATCTTTTTTTCTTTCGACATACAAAATTGTCAAATTCACGCTTAGGCCACATTAGCTTTTATTCCGCGTATTTCGAATTCGTTCGAACTTTGTCAACGGAAACTTATCTACCTTGACTCGACTATCGCGAATCGACTAGAATTTATTGAGAGAACGTAGTAACAATTTTTAACCGTCGTGTTCGTATTTTCGATATCTGCGCATCTCGCAAGATAAAAAAAAACCCAATAATCTCTTCGAGAAATTCGCAGTAATTACGCGTCATACGTTTGAATCGATGCGAACGAATTAGGTTTATTTTTCATTTGTTTTTCTATCAATATTCTCATAGGCGAGTTTCGTTTCGTTACCGGTAACCGGCGATATAACGAAAAAAAAAAAAAAAAAATGCTCCGATTTTTTTTTCGCCCAAGTTAAATTTTTTTTTCGAAACACGCTGATGTGCCTCTCACCTAGTATACACCGACGCTGTGCTTATAACGTCTGTGGTATTCTCCTCGTAGAGATTTGACCGTGTTGCCGAGGAACGTAATGCAGTCGAGGATGTGTCCTCGTGTTCCCGGTAAGCCAAGTACGAGGAGGTAGGCAGAGAAGAAGTAGAAGGATAAGACGTCTTCTCTTCTCAAACACACACATTGGAAGATCTCTCAACTTGCGTCGGGTAACGCGCGGTCACGTACGGAACCCGATCGATCTCGAAGTGCTATCCAAAGTTTCGTGACGGGTTTAACGAATCGCATTGGGGGCCACCTGCTGGTCGACGATTTTTCATTTTTTTTTTTTAGCATTTCGTTTTTTTTTTACAAATGTTTCTCATTTTTCAAAAAATGATATAGTTTTTCGTTTGATTCACTGAGTTGGAGCCGCGGATTGCCGGTAGCCTTACTGTCAGGGTCTGACGAGGGGCTTACCTCCGTAGGGCGCTGGATACTGTCCGGTCAACAGCGGATAACCCAGTCCTACGTGAGTGTGATGATGAGTGTGTACGTGCCTCTGGGGTGGCGGTGATCTGCTGTCCTTTCCCAAATTTCCACCGCTACCATCGACAGGACCTTGTTGCTGCTGTTGATTGCCACCCGGTCCTTGCTGTTTGTTTCCTTGTTGTTGTCCCTGTCCCGAAGGAGGTCCCGGCCCTGCAGCGGAGGTCGGAGGACCGCTTGGTGGTCGTGCAGGCGTTGGACCCGCGGCCGACGGGCTCGCCGAGGCAGCCGATGTTTTCGGCGTTGGTGACTTCAGCGCGCGTTCTTGCAACTCGTGTATTTTGTGCGCCGAGTAGTACTGATTCGCGTGATGCTGAAGAAGATCGAGAGCTTTGCCGGGAGGTCTGCTTAGATCTTCGGGTGCGTGATACCTCGGCAATTGATGAAGGTAAGGATTGCCGGAGTAGGGTCCGGGCACGAGCATTGGACTCAACCCCCGATAGACCGGATGACTGGGATCGAATGGTAAACTACCGTAATGCTGGGGCGGCATGTAACCCGGATGTATGTAAGCGTATTGCGAGGTAGGAGGCGGCGGTGGTCCTTGAGTCTCCATTGTTGGTTTAACACCTTCCTGTTTGCTCTTCGACTCCTCACTCTTACCGAGATCTTGAGGTTTCTCCTGTTTCGGTTGATGCTTTGGGCTCGGAGGCGGCGGTTTAGCCTGTTGCGTCTGTTTCGGTGGTTCTTCCTTTCTCCTCTGATCTCCCTGATACACGTAATACCTTCTGTCGTCTTGTACGGGATTAGGCTGAGGAAGTCCGCGCTGACTTTGCGAGCCGTGAAATACGTGATAGGGACTCATCTGACTTTTCATCTCTATGCTTTCCTTGAGTATCTGATGATTCTCGTGTTGTTTGTCCTTCAAACTCGACTGCTGAGATTGGGGCTCTTGTTTTATCTTAGCCTTTTGCTCGTGCATTTCTTGATCCTGCGGTTGATTAACTTGACTCTGTTGCTGCTGCTGCTGCTGCTGTTGTTGTTGTTGTTGTTGTTGTTGCTGCTGCTGCTGTCGCTGCTCAGCCACTTGTTGATAAGTGTGATAGCCCGGTATGTAACTACTGTAACCGCACTGATAGTAAGGATTTCCCTGTGGCGGTTGATTCAATTCCTTCTTCTCTTTCTCGACATTCTGCAGACTCGTCATCGAAGGCATCTGCGGTATGTTCAAAGGTTTCACCTCCTGCTTCGGCGTCAAGTCGCTGGGCTTCTGATCGCCAGGTTTGTCCTGCACACTAGGCACGAGATACGGCGGTTGGCCGTAGTAAGGAAACATACCAAAGTGCGCGGGCAAATGCGTCTGAGTTCCAGGCTTAACGTCTTTCTCCTGACCCTGTTTAGCTTTGTCGGCCGGTTCAGCCTCGAGAACGGGCGCAGCGTCGTCCGAAATATCCGAATACGCTGGACTCTGAACGTCCTCTCTCGCCGAATCCACAATCGGTGCCTCCAATGGCGATGGATGCGGACTTCCACCCGGTGATTTTCGAGATTTTTTCTTGTAACTCGATTTCGGCGTTCGCGGATCTTTGCTTTTGTCCTGTTCGGGCATTAGTGCCGCCGTTGGTTTCACCTTGAACTGCGGCATCTTTGCGTGAAGACCGACGCTCGGATAAGGCTGAAGATGCGACTGAACACCTTGGCCCGGATGTACCACCGCAGGAGCAGAATTTTGCGACAACGGTTGCGATATTTGCGTCGCGAGACCCTGCAGACCGGGATGTTGATTCAGCGCTTGCAAATTCTGCGGTTGTTGTTGCGGCGGTTGTTGCGGCTGCTGAGGCGGTAGACCGGGCTGATGAACCACATGGGCGGGAGCCGGCTGACCAAGGGAAGTTTGTACCGGATGTTGAATAGGCGGAAGTTGATGGGCCGGTGGTAACTGTTGTTGAGGCGATTGCAGCTGAGGTATCGGTTGCAGCGGCTGAGGCTGTCCGGAGAGTGGTTGAGGCGCTTGTTGAACCTGTTGCGACTGTTGGAGCAGAGGATTTTGCGCTTGAAGTGCCGCGACCGCTGCTTGCGTGGGTTGCGGCGGTTGAGGAATATTCAATGGCTGTGGAATGCTCGTAGTTGGATGCGGCGACGGTACCGGCCTCGGTGATTGACTCGGATGCGGACTTGGGCTCTGCGGGGGATTCGTCGGAGCGACTTGCTGCACCGGTCTCGGCGGAGGTTGCACGGTTGTCGCGACTGGCGCCGCTACGACCGGTGTCGCAGTAGGAACGGCAACCGCCGGTGCTGGAAGATCTTCTTGGCCAAACCTCAGCACACCGGGTTTGACTATGTTGTTAGTTTTGTCGGTGAGCAGAGGCGTTGGAGGATCCGAGGTCGGCGATGGCACTCGCGGGGGTGGCGGCGTCTCGGGAGGTTGAGACGACACCACAGGACTCGACGCTCTCACCGGTGTACCCTCGGGTTTGTCCGCTGGGGATTTCACGGGCGTCGCGGGACTTGGGGCTTCGATGTTACTCTCGTCGTTCTCCGACATACTCGTAACACCCTCCTTCGTATCCTCGTCGTCCGCCGAGCCATGTGCGTGACTTTGATGATACTTGAGTCCGTTTATGTGTTTGTACTTTTTACTGCAATTCGGCTCGGGACACTCGAGCAATACCGGGCTCGCGGGTGGCGAACCGCTGGGCGGAGTCGGAGGTGGAGCTCTTCGCTTACTCTTTTCCTCTTCTTCCGGTCCTCGGGACTTCCTCTTCGCCGCGGGATCCGGTCGCGGCGGCACAAACGCCGCCGGACTCGGACTCGCCGCCGGTGAACCTTGAGCCCCTCGTCGACCCTTCGCGCCGCCGTTACGTAGCTTACTGTGGACCGAACTTCGCGTTTCTGTGAAGTTGCTGAGGTCATTGCCCGGCGTTGCGTTCGCCGCTGCACGACCGCGCTTCCCTCGACCTTTCGGCGTTCGTGCGTCGAGGTCGCTTGTCGGCGAATCACAGAAACGAGGAGGCGCCCAGTCGTGTCGCGTGCAGTCCAACAACGTACCGACGTACGTCTTACCCCGCCACGTTACGTTCACGACCAATACACCTGCAACAGAATTAGTACGTCCCAAATAGTAATTGTCGGTAAGTTTAAATTATAATTAAATTTTCATTATTAAATGGGTCAATAACACTTAAATTTTTTTAGCGAAATATGATTGATGTGAAGATATCGCCGTTGATTTTCGTTATTTTCAAATAGTTAGAAAACTTTGAAAACTCCAGTAAGTCGTTTTAATATAATTGTGGAAAATATACGGTATCTGAACATTTTATAGAGCGTATCATTAATCGTTTTTCTCGGATAGCATTTATCAATAAGTACTTATAGATTCGTACTTTCTATTGCCAGAGATATAATATCTCCTTAACTACAGAGTTTATTGAAATGGAATAAATACCCTATTTGCCTGATCCGATAGAGTGAAAATAGATGAGAGAATTCTGTAGCGGTTACAGACCGTTCGGATTTGTTCCCTATTGGAAATACTACCGAGGAATAGTTCGGATATGGGATTCGTGTGAGTGAGTGGGTGGCTGTGAGAACCTCGAAAGCCAGACGAGTGGTATCGATTTCCGTGAGCGTTCACGCGCCAGCATCGTTATATATATATATAACGATACACATACACGTACGGAGGGAGTATGTGAACGTTAAAACAGGTACCTTTGGTTTCCATATATCCGTAGCCGTATTTAATTCGCTAGCGAGGCATCTATGAATCATTCATTCGCCATTTCGCGTATTCCTGCTGTTCTAGCAGATCGTCGTTTTCCCTATCTCGCTCGCTCGCGGTGCATTAAGCTCGATTGGCAGCCCTATGCCACAGACGATCATTGAATATACTACAGTGGTACATTACGCACCGAGACAAGAGTCCGTTTCATCGAGCGTGGGCAGCGCAAATTACGTTACTACCACTGCTAACGTTGCCACGTACACGTCGTTATATTCCAAAGCCACTTTCGCACAACCTCCGGGCTGTTATCATTATTATTCAAGTCGTCGTATATTCCATCAACGAGCATCTATACCCGCGTACACGATCATTCGACGTATTGAATAGATGCGACTAAATAAATAACGAGAGAAAAAAAAAATGTTACGCGATGCCTCTCGATTGGCTAAAAGGCAGGATTATGATCGAATAGTTGAATAGAGCAAATTACACGAACAGAAATAACATCACTGTAGATAAAAAATCATCTGTTTAGTTATGATTTGTTACAGTTGCTGTTTTTTTTTTTTTTTTTTTATCTCGCGAATTGCAGATTTGGATAAATTTACTTTTTTTTTTATCATTGACTGAATATATTTATCGTAGCATATTTTTAGTATTAGTATTTATCGAAGCATAATGGGAACGAAGTCTTATCCGAGACCTCGATAACCCGACGAGGTAAAAAAATAAAAAGAAATAGAGAATGAAAGGAAGAAAGGGCCATACTGGCGGCAAAATACTCTCGGCCGCTATAGAAAACACAATAGAAACGAGATAGCCGTGAGTAGATACTCCGGTAGTCGTGCGTCTTTCGGAACACGACATCGTGCCCCTCGTTCTCCGGAAGTCGTAGACGCTCTCGCGTTCGCCAGTTCTAACGCTCTACTATAATATTGTATGCATGTATAGTATACCGTCGGGGGGAGTTTCGATGTGCCTCGAAGCTTTTTCGATAAGGATCGTAACACGTGCTCACGCGACTTTGTTACTCGAGAGAATGCACGACGAAGAGCCAAAATCTGGGCTATAATCGACACCCACGACCCGCAGGGAGTTCGATATTCTCGAATGATATCGATCTCGATGCCGTTGTTACTGCTCTCTTTGATTCGACGAACAATGTACATGGCGTATACTAAAAAAACAGACATTATTGAGTCTGTTTTAAAGTTTAATTTTTTTTTACCTGTAATGGGCGAAATAGCGTCCCAAAATTGAAATTTGTTCAGTAACTATTGTGGTCATTGAAGTTTCTATGAAATTTAATAGGTTATTAATTCTTTAAGAAGCATTGAGTAGTAATTTCTTCGTTCTCATTATCGGGATTCTGCTTTATTAATCTATTAACCAATTGTATTTATTAATAACCGCTGAGAAAAAACTACGTCAGTTTTTGTCAATATATGAAGCAAGAATTTTTTTTTTGTTTTTTTCAAGCGTTAGCAAAATGTGTTTAATGTCATTGAAGTACGAGTCCTGTAACTAAGAATACGGGGAGGGGTGAGACTTTCTTTTCATATGCCAGTTTCGGAACACCCTGTACAGTGTATTATAGTCGAGTTGCACACGAGAGCCTAAGGGGGAACTGAAGAGGACGGAGCTGCGAGATGAGACACAGTGGATTGGAAGACAGAGGGAGACGGAAAGTTTGCCCCGGTTGCACTTGGAGAGCACACGACATTCGGGACACACTCCGGGGCTGCTTGGCGAAGCACTCTCGAGTACAGAGAGTACACGTGGTGGGTATATGGAGGACGCATCAGCAGTGCGGAGCACGAAACAGCAGCATAGGCGGGAAGGCCCTTCTTCTCGTGTATATATATCGCTGTATCGCGTGCTCCAGCGCGACGCTGGGTCTCTCTCGGTGGAGAGAGAAGGAGAGAGAGAAAGAGAGAGTGGCCTGCTGGCCCGGAGCCAGGATGACGTTGGGTTTCGCGTTCGTACCATCAGCAGCACGAGGCAGAAACAGCAGACTCGAGAGCAATCAGCCTGCCGAGTTGATGGAACAAGAGGAAAGAAAGCAAAAAAAGAAACTTGTCATCGAGCATCGAGAATACAAAACAGACGAAAAAAAAAAAAACACACATTACGAAAGAATTCCTGTGAAGGAAAAAAAATCGTCTTGACAAACAATGTCTAGCCGATGGCCAAACAGTAACAGATGAAACGGAGTACTCGAAAAATCTTCTCAAACAAAAAATTGGATATGAAAAAAAAAAAAGAAAAGCTTGTCGTCGGAAAAGCGAGAAAATAAGAAGAAACATTGGGAGACGTCGAGCGAAGATCAAGAGGAGTCTGAGGCTCTTCGACTTATGTCCTTAGAAACAACAATGTCGCTGATATGATCACACGCTCAACCTCGGCATTCCCTCGGGAATCTTTAGGCTTACATAGGTGGCATATAACTGTGAGATATTTGAACGGACAGAAGAAAAGTCAGAGAATTCGGAGTCGACGAAAAGTTTCCTCTTCTCTCTTTCGCCTTTCTTGGCGCGGTTCATGATTGAGTCGTCAGCCCTCCCCGGCTGCCGACGAAGTTGACGTCACTCCTTCTCTTTCCCATTTGCAATATCGCGAGAGAAGGCCCTCCCTGCTTCTCTCTTCTCTTCGTTTTCTGTCTTCGCTCTCTCGTCAGTCGACCTCGAACCCATCCTACCCGTCTCTCTTTCTCGATTCTCATTCCTCGTACAGTTTTTTTTTTTTCCTTTCGCACAAACGTTATTCGTGTGGCTAAGAAAAAAAATGTTTGCGTGTGTATACGTATGCGGGACGCGCACACACCAAGCTGGTGACTAAATAGCCACTAATGGTTGGCGAGTGTCAGCTTACAAAGCGAACGAGGAAGAACGGTGAAAAGAAAAAGCTGAGACGAGAGCATATAGATATGAAGTTGAAGGCTTCGTCGGCGTTTGACAGGAGCATCAGGGTCGGCTATGGTTCGTTGACTAATGGCAATCGATATAGAAACTGTTGTTAAACACATGGAAGCTTCTAAAGAAGGCAGAGGCGTTTCTTTAGGTTGATAATCTCCGATGAGTTTCTTGTTGATGATGAACAATGAGCTAAGAGCTTAAAGAGACTCGGAACTTGCTGACGCGGCAAATGTGATATTCAAAACATATGACTCAATTAAATGCTGAAAAGAATGTTAATAATAATTCACTTTCGTCAATAAAACTGGTGTAAATGGCTTCCAAACGGAAATAAAAAAAAATATCCTCCATTTTTTACCAAACGATCTTTAAGAACTATTTATCTCACACTAATAATGTAAAATGGATACCAATTTTTTCAATCATTTCGACCGAACGATCTCTCGAAAACTACGTATCTCCAGTCATCGAGACGATTAAAAAAAAGGGATTCAGCTTTCCAAGAGCTCCCACCGGTTCTCCGAAGCTCTTGATTGCTCGAGACATTAGCTGCTACAGCGAGTCCTCTACTACAGCCTCTCTCCACTGTCGTTCTTTCGAGAAGAGCGTTTCAGCACAATCTAACTGCTCCGTACCGAACGACTCTGCTCCGTTTCTTCGGATGAATGAATTGGTCCTGTTTCATCAACGATTCCCATCCCTCATTGCCTCCCCAACGTATTTGAAAACCGAATGGCCAAATGGCTCGCGAGTTCACGGGTTATACGAGACGCGAGGAAGAAGAAAAAAAAAAAAGAAGAAAATAAAAGAAAAAGAAATGTCTTTGAATTGCACCGCACTGGAGAAGCGCAGTTGGAGAAGTACGCATTGTAGAACGCTGTGTTCGAGTCGTATAGTCTCAGTTGAACAACGACTAAGACTACGTCGACGAAGTGGAGAGAATGGAGGAGGGAGTTGGGGAATAAGAGAGAAAGAGCCTGGAAAGCGAGTGAGAACAAATCTCGGGGAACTTGCCTGCCCCGGCGGAACGAAGTGCACGAAAGAGCTCTCTCAGCCGGGAGGTCTCGTCGGCGAGGTCTGTACGAGCCGAGAGATGAGGAAGGTTGCCGCTGCTGCTTGGATCGAAGAAAGAGCTCGAACGACGCGACGAAGAGGAGAAGAAGAAAGAGAAGAAGGAGAGTGGTTGAACGAAGAGAACCGGCAAAAGGAACGAGATAAAGATAGAAGGAGCAAAGGATCAAGAATACCTTGGCTATGTACAGTTATGTATATAGATATATATGTTAGTGTTTGTGTGGGAGACTGTGGAGCGCGGAGAGGGTCCTGGGCTTCCAATAAAGACCCGACTATGCAGAGGCTATATAGACCTCACCTACCTCCTCTCATCCTCTTCCTCGACTCTTCGTACAATCCCACGCGAAATTTCTCAGCGTCTGGGTGTGAGAGAGAGAGAGCGGAAGCTGCCGGGGATAGAGAATACAAGGGAATAATAAAAAGAGTGAATAATCGTTTCGTCTTGTGTATACAAGAGAGGGAGTTCTTTTTTCTTTCTTTCTTTTTTGCACAAAAGCTCGAACGTTTATGTAGAGAGATATGTATGTGTATATACACGGGGTTTGTAGTGTAACAGAAAGGGTGGCATGACACGTCGACGACGGTACGTCTGATAGTAGCGAAGGTGTGGTCACCTCCCGTGAGAACGATTATATTATTCCCCTATGTATTTTAATTAACGCCCTGTCAACGCTGTAATTACGAAGTAGGTTGCTAGGGTGTGCTTTATGCAGCGTAGCTGAGCGTTGTCGACATATGGTTAATTTAGTAGCAGGCAACAATAGACTTGAAATAGATAGCAAATGGATCGGCAAGTGTTGATTACTGTATCCACTGGTAATACGATACTAATGATCTTTCGTAATGATGGATCTGGATTATCGAATTACACCGGTGAGGTATCTCGCAACGCGCAGCCTATTAAACCTTCGAAATTGAAAGTAAACTCGTTAAAGTATCTTTGAAATCGCTCAATGAAATATTATGAAATTTCGACGATTTAACCCGAAGGGATAATATTTTAATATAAGAATTTTGTTTTTTCTCGTGTTTTTTTGTTTTTTTTTTTTTTCTTTGGTTACACAACACCTCGCTTCAAATGGTTAAGGAAAACGACGATGTATGCGGAAAGAACGAAATAAAAAAGTCGGTAACGATGATGATAGAGCGTACGTCGCTTAAGGGAGTCTATCAACCTTTCGAGAAACTCCGTCACGCCATATCGTGAGAATATCGGATTTCTTCTGCGGTTCTTCCGAGTATATCTACACCATACAGTGAAATCTTGAAGTGATTGAGCCTTTAGAAAAAACGCAGTCGCCATAGTTATTAGCATTCTATATCATCTTTTTCTGTCTACCTATCCATAGGCCAATTGCTTACGTGGCTAACCACTGACCGTTGGGTTTTATAATCCTTATACTCTTTGAGTGCGAACTCTGGAAGATAGAAGAGACTGTAGAGCGGTAGGAAGAAGATCGATAACAAGAGCACACAAACATCTTTCAGGTGTGGCTAGGAAACCTCTTCGTTCCCGTTCTACGGCATCGCTTCCATCAATGTCTATGATCCGAGTTCTCGAACTATCCTCCTTTCTTCAGCTCTTCCTCGTCTCTACTCAGCTTTTGCTTGAACGTCTTACTGCGCCGCTTTTGCTCGATGCTTAACTGCGCCATCGACAACGGCGTTGCGATCACGACAAGAAGCGGTAAGGGAGAACAAAATCCGATGGTAGATAGGTCGAAGCTAAGGCTTTTACGATATACGTGGACAGCGATGTTCATGGATATTGTAGCGTCTATGCTCTCTCGTGAACACACACACATTCACACACTCTTAACGTTCCCTATCTCCCAACGGGCGTGCGCCAAAGTTATCCAGGGTAGTTTAAACCCATCCCCCAAGCCTGCCGGAAACTCTCGTCCTCAAGCCACGAAGAGATGAAATCCCATCCTCAC
This sequence comes from Buathra laborator, assembly GCA_934046635.1. Taxonomy (NCBI): domain Eukaryota; kingdom Metazoa; phylum Arthropoda; class Insecta; order Hymenoptera; family Ichneumonidae; genus Buathra; species Buathra laborator. Next base: position 21,267,767 of record OW203892.1, read on the forward strand.
GTACTACTTCTATATCCCTCCCACCTTTCTGCGTAGCCGTTTTATTAGCATAAATTTAACCGAACGCTGTGACCCACCACAGTACCTATCATAATACTGTATAGCAGTCGGTTACTGCATATACGAAACGAGTTTACGAGTTTCGCGATCTCATATGATATAAAATTGAGGATTGAGCTATAATATTGGAAATTCTTTCGAGCATAAAAATTGCGAGAATCTTCGAAAGTCGGAGTGATATTTGAAGTGGCAACTAAATGGACGGTGGAAAGAGAAAAATTTTCATTATTATCACGTATAAAGGGTGGAGGATCAGTATTTTTCAAATGAAATTGAAGAAGACGAGAAATGAGACGAAGTAAAAAGGAATCGAAGCTACGAAAGGGAACTTTTTCTAGCTTACACATCGGAAGAGGACTCGATAAACTTCCTCTCCTTTGTTCGAGCGCAGGAGTCGCGAGGGGACAGCGAGGAGAAAAGAAACGAAGAAAATACGAGGAGACCTCCGACGTGCTCGGGGAAAAACGTTAGGGGAAATTATGTGACGGAGGAAAAAGAGAGAGAGAAATAGAAAAGGGTGTGTTTGGCAAAGAGAAAGATGGAGAGAAAGAAAAAGTAAAAAAAGGGCGAGGCTCGGAAGGGAATTCACCAGTGGAGAAACAAAAGGGAATGGAAATGGGATGTCTCCAGCGAGTTCGGGTAATAAAAGCATAGAGGGGAAAGGATCGATTGGTCGCGGATGTTCGATAGAAATTCTATGAATAACATATTTCGATTTCGAAATCCATCAAGCTACTCCGGATAGTTGTTACGATAATAAAACCATATTTCTGCTCACACGAGTTGCATCAACTCACGAAAAAAAAAAAAAAAAAAACCAGAAACGAGTGACAGAAAAAATAAGGAAAAATCATTTTAAGTGTTATATTACGTGTAAATATTTTTTATGTTAGCTAATAAAACGTGAACATACGAAACTTCAGCTGACGTTTATACACATTTAATGAAAATTGAATAAATTATGATACAAATAAACGGGTAAACGCCAATTTCGGAGTAGCGAGAGTTCTCGAATGCACGTTGGTATTTTTTTTTTGAAAGTTTCGATGATCGAATTAAGCGTTCGCGACGTTTATTATTACGATCTCTTTTTCACGAAAAAATGAGCAACTCATCTCGTGTAATTTGAATTTCAAACCTGTTTTAATTTCATTTTTTTTCTTTTTCTTCGACTTCGCGAAATTAGTGGTTTTATCGTAACGCCGAAAATTTCGAAAGATTCGAATTGACTTTGAATGCGACGAGAATATTAAATGTGGGCAAATACGGAAAGCTTTCTCGTTCTCTCTGCGATTCTCGCTGTCTGTCTCTCTCTCTCTCTCTCTCCCCCTCCCTCTCTCCCTGGTTATATCACGATCGTGAGAGTCTGGATAGAGCGACTCGGGTTTACGTGTACAACAGCCCTGTAGGATGCAAGGAGAAGCATTCATGCATGCATGCACGACTGGAACCGGCGACAACCACACGACACTCGAAGCCCACCGCCCCGGTGCATCGTCAGGCAGCATCGCGCACGTTTAATACCTGTCTGACGAGCTACCTTACTCGTGTCTCGTGGCGAGGTAGCACGCGTGTGCTCATGTTATACCTACGCCCAGACGAGCTGTTGCTGTTGATGCTGCTTCTGCTGCAGCATCAGCGGCAGCAACGGCAGCAGCAGCAACCGCGTCAGCGAACGGCTCCGCGAGCTTTCGAACTACAAATTACACACGCTCCGATGTCTATAGGAAACTACCCGCTGGAATGCACACAGTATATACCATGGATATATAAGCGATCCTGTGAGTCTCGTTTTCGCTAGAGAACTCGGACGTCCTTAAGATCGTACGGCGAGATAACAGTCGCGGACTAATGTTGCATAATTATCGCGAATTTCTTTGATGTATCATTGAAAATTTATGATTTTCTCGGCTAAAGCAACTTTGCAACATTGACGCGTAATGATTATTCGTTATATGCATTAATACTGGTTACAATAATGACGTCCATAAACGGTTAACATGAGTGGGATACGCGATCGGAAAATATTCTAATACAAGGGATCGCCGAGTGGTCGCTCGATTTCTCATAGTATCAATTTTCTTGGAATATAACAAAAAAAATTTCATCGAATATGAAAACTAGTTATTTTCTCGCGCACATTATCCTACGCGAATTAATGTCCCAACAATTACCGTGCCAATGTATACTTTCTCAATCAGAAGCAAAATTTTTATTGCTCCGTTTCGTCTTTTTACATTCGCAATAATAAAGCAACTCATGGTATACAGAATATCGATAATGACCTTGTCGAACAAGTTCTCTCGCGATCTCTCGAATCCTGATCTCGTCGTGGTGATCGTAAATTTTTTAAGGGGCCATAAATGTTTGCCGCTTCTCTCATTCTCCATATATACACATATATACGATATATACGCATCGTCATCCCGTTTCTCCGAGAGTGAGAACAAGATGCTGTTTGTGAATTGTGTAAAGTGTGACCGGATCGATCACGCGAACAGAAAGTTCCCGTTGCCGCGTTGAGGTCGAGGGGACTCGACCCGACCTACGAGGGCAAGAAATAAAGAGAAAAATAAAAGGAAAAAGTGTGATAGCGCGAGAGAGCGGAAAGGATAATCTGCCCGAAGCCGAGGCAACCCGACGGCTAAGCCAAAGAGTGTCTCTCTCCTGGGAGGATGGCGCTGCTTTGGCTCGATGTAGCGAAAAGAACGAAAAGAACGGAAAGAACGAAAAGAACGAAAAAAATAAAAAAACAAGAAGCAAAGAAAGAGTGCCAGCAGGGCTCGGAACGAGTCGAGCGAGTCGAGTCAAATAAGATCGTAACGTGGTAAAACGCCGGGGCCGAGATTAAGGGTCTTCTTTCCTTTCCAACGTGTCTCTCGCGCTCCTCCTGATGCTTCTGTTTCTCCGATGAAAATAAGCTCTCGTCGGAATTTTAACGTGTTTTTACACCTCACCATCTCGCTCTTTCCTTCCTCTCTTATAGCCCTCTGCATTATACCCTTCTAATGGAAAACTACTGATGCAACTTGCTGCTGAAGTAAAAAATTCTCGTTTGCACATTGTCTACTTTTCTATCTTTTCATTTCATCCGGCTTTCTCTTCGTCTCTTGGAACTCTGTATAAGAGACCACTCATTGTTACTCCGTTTAATAAAAAGTCGTAGAAGAGACTAAATGAGAGAGAAGTGACGAGAACGCTTCTGCGTTCAATGACAAGAAGTTAAAACCATTGAAACTTATGCGAATTTTAATGAGGATATTTTCGGTTCACGTTTGAGTTGGCAACTATTACACGATTTTATCACTACAATCAAAGTTTCAGCTAATTTTATTTAATTGTCATTCATTCACGAAGCGGTTATTGACTAAATTGAAATAAACTGTAATCTTGTAAATTCAATTTTTTTTTCCTTTCAATTTGTTACGAAAAACAGAAAAATGTAAAGCACTCGATAAGGATTTAAGCTGACGAGGTATCACGAAGGCGTAGCTACTTCTCACTCCCTGTCTGTCTCGTTTACTCCGTCGCGAATGTCCGTGTCGTACAAATTAATTTCTCATTCAAATGTATGCGAGAACGCAGAGTACAAGTAGAAGGTGGATGATGAAGAAGGGAAGAGCTATTTCATCGCGAGGGGAAAAGAACGTACGACGCGAGAACTCCTTTTCATTCGGCACGAAACCTCCCGGCGAGCTGAACCCCTCGTTTTACCGTCTGTGTCTTTCTTCCTTTTTTTTCCCGCTTCTCTCTGCCTCTCCCTTTCTCTATCTCTTTCACTTCCATCTTCTTTTCGCTCTTTAGCCGATATCTCTTGCCGTCTCGTACATTCCCGACGGCTACGCCCCGATACCAAAAGAAGTTCCGTCACGATCGACTTTTCCACTCCAACGGGATTTCCACTCCGCGCTGCGTCAATCGCTCTTCGGTGAGAGTCTATATGTGTCTATGTGTATACCGATTCTGCACGTACAGACGTCACACTCCACCCCGCCGCCGGTCTATTCAGCTCTCGTCATCGATGAAAGATTCGACGGGATAAGGGCTCTTGCCAATTTTATACGTATAAGAGGCGACGGAAAGGAATAAATTTGCGACTATTCAAAGAGAACGACGACTCGGAAACTAGTTTTCTTCCAGTATACTCTTTAAGCCTCGATGCATCGATTCGCGATAATCGATCTGTTGAAAATGCGGCAATAATACCCTTACCATTATTCGGTAAAAATTGAGCAATTGTGTGGGAGAAAAATTAACTTTTAACCCCCCTTTTGTGTTCTTATTGCATGCGAAAAAAGTTTGAATTTTTCAAAAATCGTCGAAAATGAACAAAAAGTAATTCTATTCGAACTCAAGCAAAATTAAATCGAATAAAACATATATCCATCAAAAGGGTCGATAGAGAAAGTATAAATAGTCTGTGATAGGTCCTCACCTCCTTCCGTTTCATGCCACACGATACCCTCGAGGGTAACCGAGGTTCCTGGTTCACATGGTCCCAAACACTCCGGTTCTGTAATGGTACCTACGCTGGTCCCGACGCAAACGTCCGACATATCCTGCAACAAGAAAAAAAAAAAAAAAATTTCATCAGTATCGAAGATCCACTAATTAAATTCAACTTCGAAAACATATGAACAGTCGAGCAACTTTCTAAAACTATATAAAACCTCTCACAGTCAATTGCTATTATTAACATTATTATGATTATTATTATAATCATAATAAATATTAGTTTCCTCAAGAGAGTTAATACGGATAGAGATGTTCGGGATAGTAATCCAGTCTCGTTATTAGCATAAGTGGACGGTAGCCCAGTGGTACGAGGACTCGTGACCACCATCTCGAGGTATGCCGATGTAGAGTTATGCGAAGGAAAAGTTACGAGAGATACTGCAGAAGGAGATATTAAAGTCGGACTACCCATACTCGTCGTAAAGAGAAAAAATACTAAAAAGAAAATTAAAAAAATATATATATATATATATACACGGATCGCAACCGGTCTTCGGTAATTGCGAGAAAAAGTAAATATAGTTAAGAGATCCCAGTATATTTCTATATTGCATATACTGCGCCTTACTATATTGCACTTGCACTTGTATTTGCTCGTCTCTCATCTCATTGAAACTGGATAAAGTGCAAACGAAACATCACGAAGAGCCAAAGGGTCGAGAGGAAAGCTTTTGCTACTGTGAGTATGTAAGTGCGTACCTCATACAGGGGTTTGACGAGGTTTATAGTACACGTTTCGTGCAATGACGACGAGAAGGACAAGATAGTCGAGGGCACTCTTGCCGTTTTCGTCGTCTGGGTTCGCTAGAAACTGTGTGCTTCTGCATTCGAGAACTCTCACGTACGTACGCAACCGTACTGGTGTAGCGAAGGCCTTGACGTGGGCGTAACTGTTTTACTGCCAGTCGTAGGAGATCGCGAAGCTTTATGGGCTTTCCGATCCCCCGTAAGTCCGGGAAGAGTCTCGGGCTCTACGGCAACCTCGATCGTCGTGCATGAAAGCACCGAAGCGAGAAGGCAACGGCGAAACAGAGTGCGAGCGCGGAATATGCGAGAACGGAGATGAAGGGTACGAAAGGAAACTGCTATATACCGTGTATGGCAACGGTGATACGAGGACGTGGAATTTAAAATACATAGAAGAGAAGAATCGTGAGTAAGAATGAAAAAGGGAGAGAAAAATAGAGTATTGGCCTTCATACTGCAGTCTGTACAGTAGAACGAAGATTGTACTTGTAAAGTCACTTTTCGACCCGAAAAAATTGATCGGCTATCGATAAAGTTGCAAAACTCAATTTATTTTTTGTATTTTTTTTTTATCGATTCACGAAATTGTGTTTAAATATCGTTAAATAAACGAAGTAACAATAGCCATTTGATTCTGAATTATAGTTCACAAGCGTAGAGTACAGTAAAGTTGGTTTGAAGAGCAGAGCCACTGTACTTTACAAGCTGAAATATGTGGACGATATGGTCCCTCGTGTATACGGTAATGGTTACATGTCGAGCCGTCCATGAAGTTACACATCGGCCGGACGCGTTTATTACTCGCCTTTACGCGTTTATTTACGAGCTGCCCGTCCACTCGGTGGATATTCGACGAACGTTGCGGATCGAACACTGTTTCAGCTTCGGGCTATCTGAGAGCCGAGTTTCCACTTTCCATAATACCGACAGAGATAGCCGAATAACCGAGAGCTTATGCATTTTTATACACGCGGTCTCTCCATCATATCGATTATACGTGCGCGAGAGGAGACGGGGGTATCGATTACGCTCAATCGACAGCGAATCACGTTCGATCGATTAATCATCCGAAGATAGTATCCGAGAGATCGAGTTATACTGCATGCTTCGCGTAATGTTCACCGATGCAAGAATATATGTGTATATATATATATATCTGTGTATTTATTCGTCGACAGAATTAATTTCGCATACCCCACAAGCATATCAATTGAAGCATCAATTTTCACTGAAGAATTCAACACGAGCGGTGGAACATATTCTATATTAACGCCGTGTTGTGCGATGGGATATCGCACGACTCGATCTATATAGCCCCTCGTCGAGTATATCTCAATTTCCCCGGATTAATTGCGCGAGATAATCGTTGTAATTGGGAATCTATTAGCTATCCTCGGTTATATTCTGTCAGGCTGTGGCGCCTGCTTCGACATAAGGGACAACGGTGAAGATTCAGTCGCGACTGAAAAGATTAAGAGGAAAGAGAATGCAAGAATGTTCGAAATTTCATAATGTCTATAAATACACGAATAAGAGAAGACGTTGTTTATGATGGATGAAAACATTTTATCGAAACTTCAACAATAAAAAATTCGATAATTATCTGTTTTTTAAATTTAGCGATAAATTGCTTTTAACGATCTTAACGAGAAAAAATAGCATTCATTTAGATACATATGTATGTACAATTATTAAGTACCATAGTATACAGTTTATATATATTTTTTTAAGTGATCTAAGTTTAAATTTTTAAAAGGTTCTTTGGTTGGTTCTTTACTTAAGAGTGTCGAAAGACAATAACCCGATGCCCGGTTTCGTTCTCGTAAAGTGAGGAAAAATGTTGAAAAATTTGTTTTTTTAAGTTCTAAGAAATTTTTACGACGTCAAATGAAGTAAAGACACACAAGCGGCACAGACGCGACGAATGAAAGCATCAGAAGTGCCACCCCACTTCGGTCTCCGAGGGTGAGAGCGATGCGTGGGTCTTTTTAGAGACGAGAAGTTAAGCTGAGCTGAGAAAAAGAGGTGCGTTTCGACAGGAGGCAACGAGACACGCCTAAGGAGAGTATGATACGGCAAAGGAAGTGAGTGAGAACGTGTGTACGAAAGTAGCCGAGTACAGTAGAGTTATAGTGGAGAGGAGGAAGACGAGGCAAATATGGGGAGTAAAAGAGCGTTGCGAGGTTACTATACGACGAGAGGGTTCAACACGGGAGTAAGGTTGCCGAGAACACGGAGGCACTGAGGCTTGCCGAGATGAGGGAGGTTGGTCTCAGCAGCTCCTTAAGATCGCTGCGGAGCCTGCGAGCAAAAGAACAAGAGGCAAGAGGATGAATAAGAAGAAGACGAAGAAGAAGGCTATGAGCAAACGGCGAGAACGAGAGAGGCTCCGGATTATGCAGTCCAGCGAGCACTCTGTTCATCTTTTTCCTCCTTATATATTCTTGAACTTCATCTCACTTTTCTCAAGAAAGAGGATGAATAAGGATAAAGGACGGCAAGAACTCGAGGCAAAGACGGCGAATGTCGAAGAAGGATAGAATACAAAATAAGAAGAAGGCGTGTAATCCGCGTGCGTCACACTCGCAAAGCCTTTCGACAACCTACACTGTGCTCGTCTTGAAAACAAGAGAATAAAATTCATAAAATTATAGATAAAACGAGTGAATTTTTTCTATTTTACGTTTTTCACAAAATATTTGCTTTTCAGGAAAACGGATCGGAGCTTAGAGTGATTTAAGGACAGGAAAGGATTATTGCACGGTCATTGGGAAGGGTGGGACATTTGGTCGGTGACTCGAGAGTGTATCTCATCTGCAGATCCGTAAGCTCGTTCAACGGCGACGACACGAACCGACATTGGCGGCTACGACGAAGCACACAATATTTGATTTTCCCTTTTTTTTCGTCGCGGCAGCTGGTGCCAGTTTCATTTCGAACCTGAGACGCCTCGAGTGAGCGAGGAATGCCGTTCTGGCCTCGAGCACGGATCCAATTCCACGAGGAGATATGAACGAGTGCCTCCAGGCAAGAGAGCGTAGTTCGCTTCTGTGAAATATATATCGCTGTTGCGTCTAATAGACTGTTTGACTTGATTCTTGATTGTAATCGACCACGTGGGAGGCATCGACAATGAAAACTTTGAATGAACAAAAAAAAAAAAAACAAAAGAAAGTTACCGCTTACGGTCGAACGATAAAAATTATTTCCCATGCAGTTAATTATGCACATTTAATCATTTTTCTATAATTAAACTTAATATGAAAATTGTTGACGATATAAGGTCAGTGAAATTAAATTATTAAGTTAAACTAATTAATCATTCTTCAAGTATTTCGGGGTGCGGAACAAAATTCAGATTGAAAAATTTCGTTCTCGTATTTCACAGTGATAAAACTTTCATTGTACTCACAGTTAAAGAAAAGGGAGGTAAAGAAAAACGTAAGAACGTTGTAAATGGTAGCAGCAAGAGCTTCAAATTCCGCTATAAAGAATGTAAGAAAGGAATGAAAGAGCTTTCGTATGAACGAGAGAAAATCGATGAAGCTTCCGCGACAAGGTAATTTACGAGGAAGAGGAGTTTGAAGCACAGTTTCGGTGCGTTCGCATTGCCGGTGAAGTATACAGACAACACAGCGGACAGAGAGCACCGTGGCATTTAACGACGCTGATTCTTAACGACACCCGGTATAGCTATGTCGGGGCAGAGTGCGCATCGCGCACGAGGGGAGAAGAAACATCGTGTATCGGAGAGAAGACTCGTCGTCGCTGAGGTGGAGAACGAACGGGAATGAAGAATAAGAAGAAGAAATCCAAGAGCGCGAAGGGGACAGCGTCATCCGGCGAGTTACCCAGTGCGACAAGAAAGCGGGCGATATGTAGCACCGGGATGAAAAAAAAAAAAAAAAAAAAAGCGAACGCGGAGAAGGAATCAAAGTAAGAAGGTACGGCAAAACGCGACAGCGCCAAGGAAGAAATTTTTCAACGAGAAACTAAGAGATTGAATGAGATGAAGAAAAAGATGGAGCTATATTACGAAAGTAAAACAGCACAAATAATTTTCATCCATTTGACAAATGTATCACATTTTTCTTCATCTGAGATTATCATTTTTTCCTTAAAGTCTTAAAGAGTCAATAAATGTACTCAATCTCTTGTTACTCATCATTATTATATCACCGGCGATTTTGTTATCCAATGAAAGTAAATGGGATGCTAAGATTTGGATAACACGACAACAACGAGTAGAAAGACTCTGTTAGGTATGAAAGCGAAGGGAAACATTGATAAACTCGAGGTGGATGAGAACAGCGGCGTAATGCTTTTGTACCATTTATATACATAGTATATATATGTTTATATTTATGTGGTAGTAATACACGAATACATAGAGGGCGAAAGAACAGCCAGAGTTTGCTCTGCAAAGCAGCCATCGGGTTGGAAGCTTTGGAAGGAGCGAGAAAACTCCTATTTTCATCTTACTCGCTCCCTCGCGGCAGCCATCTTTCACCTCTCATGAATATATTCATGTTTTGCTCGCATACGTACGAACATATACTAATACATAAGGTCTTTGCGTTCATTCGCCACTATATACAGGTGAGAGAGAACCGCGACGGTGCTTTCTCGTCTATGTCTTCCTCCCTCGTTTCTCAACTAATATAATATCTACATACTGAAGATTATATGGCAACTACGTATATAATGAATGTATGTGCGCGTGTATGTTACCTCAAATATGTATATACAGATATAATGGTATGCGCGTAGTGGAGGAAGAGATGGTTAACAAGTTAGGACTGTATAATACGTCATGTTAGCTATATCACGCAGCTGTCGGTTTCTCTCTTCCTCACCCGTGAAAACTCACGGGGCTAATATGTATACGGAACTCTGAGCGAAAGATTGCATGACGAAGTTCGAGAGTACGAGGAGAACCCCGAAGCGGAAGAGAGCTCCGAGTCTTGAAGCGGCAGCGGAGGCAACGCTTTGCATTCTCGGTGCTTCAACGAGACGATGCCACGAACGCTGACGTCGTCGTGTACCCGTTGAGAGACGACGACGACGACGACGACGACGTCGACCGTCGCAAAGGAAGAACGAGATAGATAAAACTCTTTTATCGAGTTTGCCGTATGTATACGTACTCGACGAAGCGATGAAATATATTTTTCTTACTCTCGAGCAGTGAGTACCTCGTTTATAGACGCTTATTGAATTTATATATATATACATATCTATACATCTCTCTTTCATCTTCAACGCGGGTTTTATATGATGTTATGTTTTTTTTTTTCCTCTCTTTTGCAGAGTTTTGGAGCGAAAAGTCGGGAAAATAGACTCACGGAGAAAAGTCGAATCTCTTGCCTCATTTTACATATTTCTTGATGGAAGCTTTGGGCATCAAAGTTGCTTTTTAATAAATACGTAGCAGCATTCATTAGATTTTTTTTTATGCTTAAAACTACTTTGGGTCGATATCTTTATAATTAGCGTTTAAATACATTTTGTTTAATGTCAAATTTATCTTCGAATTTGATATTAACACAAAATACAAATTCATAAAGGAAAATTTAATTGAATAAACTTTGCTTTTTAAATTTAAATTATAAACGTTTCGCATTTTTCACTTTTCAACATCTTTTTTTTGCACGTCGTATTTTAATATTTGCATACGCGAGACACGGTCAATGAAACCGCGAGATTGTATAATCGTCGGGCAAACATTGTTGTCTATCACTCGACGGTATATCACGTTATGAGAAACGTGAGCGTCTCATTTCGCCGAGAGGAACATTGTTTCATATCGTTACGGTTGATATGTAATTTTGCTACGGTGTGACAACATCGGTGAAACCCGTGTGCGGTCTATAGCTCGAAGCCAATGCGATATGGTTATATGTGAAGTTGTAGGTGCGCCGCCGTGGGTTTCTGTTTCGAAGTGAGATATCTGTCGAGTTCGCGGCGGCGGTAGCGCGACACGACCGGAAATAGAAATGGTAGATAGAGGCCCCCGCGCTCGCCGCCGACGGCTTCCCGCTAATTGCGGGCCAATTACGCGCGGCGAACGGTAGCCGTGGCCGCCGATGCAGTAGATGTATATAGGAGGCCGCGCGTTACGCGCACCCGATCCCGATGTTCTCGCAGCGATAAAACCATCGCTCTCTCTCTCTCTGCGTTTCTCTCTACCCGTTGGTTTCGCGGTGCTTTGGCGGAGAGGAAAATTAAAAGACGCTGTACTATGCGCTATGGGCGCTTTAGTAGAGTCCCGCGGAGATAAAACCGCCGAGAGAATAATTATTGTACCCACGCTGCTGGCGCTGCTTTTACTCTCGGTATTATATTCATGACAGCGAGCGTAAATGGTATACGACGAAAGATTAGAGAACGGAGCGAAGCAGCGTTTGCGAATTCTAGCAACGTGTTTACGGTTCCACTACGATAGACGCAGTTATTTTTGTCTCTGACTATCTGCGAATTTCTGTTACAATGCAACTCTAAACTTGAAATGGTCGTATTAAAATTTTTTAGTTCCAAATAGATTTTCATCAGATTACAAAAATTATGAGTTATTTTCATTCTTATCTCTATTGTTAGCCATTTGTAAAGTTAATGTATTCATAAAATTAACATAGTCCATACGTCCTTAAGCTCTGGTAAATAGAGTAATGTGAATAATTAACACAAAGCATTATTATTATTCAAATTCATGATATTTAACTATTTTCATTATATACTCATTGAGATTAAACCTCCTGTTCTATCTTTCGTATACATGATACAACTTGCCGCGTATCGGAGTACACCAAAGTTTCGTCCGCATCATCAGCATTAGTCGAGATAGAGAAAATTAGCAGTCATGAGACAGGATAAGGCGTCTATCTTGGCGGTGGTCCCCGAAGAAGAAGAAGAAGAAGCAGCAGCATAGCAGCAAACATTAAAGTATAGACGTGAGCGGAGTATGAGTGAAGTGGGATGATGAGTATGATGAGGAGCAGAGGCGCCTGTCCTCTCCCTGTCGCAGCTGCGCGCCTGCTAATACGGCTCGTAAACGGGTAAGTTTGCGCGACACACACACACGCACACACACGTACTTACATCTCTATACATTCGAACTGTAAACACACACATAAAGGGACGCAGTGGATATACCGAGGAGAGCGGGCATTACGAGGAATCGATGTAGCAGCTGTTGGCTCGCTCGTGGTTAATCCATCACCGAGAAAATGGAGGCGGGTCTGCTCTCCTCTTGGAAGCGCATATCTCCTCCTGGTTCTATCCTACATATGTATGTGTGTATTTGTGTGTCTATGTGTGGACCCGTTGCTCAGAGCGACGTACGATGCCCTGCTGATGCTGATGGCGGTAGACGCAAGAGACCACGAACCGAGAAATAATCTACAGGCGAACCATTTGTCAGCCGAACGCGAGGAAATGCCAACCAGCAACACTGAATTAACGGGAGTTACCCTGCAGATGATGCTACATGAATTCTGCGTTCGAAAAAGCATGTATCAGAAATTCAACTCCATTTTTTTTTGTGATCCCTTTAAATCGCCGATCGAACAACATTTTTATGAAAAAATCACTGCATTCAAGACAATAGTTATTCAAGAAGATGTTTGTGGAATTCGTATTACGATAAGCGAGAAAAATTAAGTTGAAATTCATCTTTGAACTCGAAGATGTGTTTGGGGACATAAGACGCGAAATTACCATAACTTTCTCCATGAATTTCAGCCAATGAAAATCATGTCATTACACATTTAAAAAATTACAATTGATGAATGTTACACATCCAATTAGAATTTCATATTTTTACGCGGCGTAACATCGTATTTGCATCGACAACCTATCAATTAAAATAGAAAAAAAAAAAAAATTGCATAATAACTCCGAAGAGTATGAATAATTTCTATTTTTAGTTGCGGGGTTATACCTTTCTTTTCTTATCAGAATCTGCGTCCACCAAGAATAGCGATTAGATCGAAATACAAGAATTCCATGAAATATCATTTTTTTTGCATGCTATACCATTTTATCCTCTATCCGCTTACACATAAATGTCCAGGTGTGTTACTGATACCCGGTTATCAGTCTATCATTAAAGTATATACGAACGTGCGGCAGGTTGTTCTTGCGCTAAGCTCGACTCGAAAGCTCGAGGATTGATCGCTTGAATAATTTACCGTGACGTCTTAGCCTACTGACTTGAATTCTCGGCAGTACCCTCTTTGTTCGGTAACAATCGCAGATAATACTGGTAGCACATTCTCTATCCAATGAGATTAAACTACAACCTCAGGCGATTGATCATCGAGCTGACGGATAAATTGATAAAATTCGAGTGATCCAAAATGGAAAAAAAAAACAATAGATCGCGTTCGCGGGAACAGAAACGAGCCGTAGGAATTGGAGAATCGCGTCCGCGCCGGTAGATTCGTTAACTGCCGAGCAATTACAAGACAAAAAAACGTAGCGAAAAAAAAAACTCGTCTTTGTTACCCGGGACAGAACTCGCACGCGCATTACAGCAATCAACTTTAATGGAAGCAATAAAATGCAGGTGCCAGTGCCGCGCATTCTCCTGGTTGCCCCCCGCCCCTTCTTCCCACTCAGTGCTGCGAGAAACTCGCGCTCTCCAAGGGCGTAGTCACCCGGGGGACTCGCAGATCGAAACGGCGACGATTCTACGAGTCCGACTACCACCTCACATTCGTTTTCTCTCATTCTCTTTTTCTCTCTCCGGCTTCACCGGAACACCAACCGGGATATCTAAATCCATTTCTCTCGCCGGGTTCCCACAAGCATCGCTACTTCGCGGTTAAACCAGTGTGTGCGCAATGCTCGCCCGCGCGCCAACGGCAAGCTCGATGGCCTCGTTTCATTTTATTATCGAGAGCTTATATACCTCGTCTCTCCGTTGTACGAAGCTGCGAAACGCTACACTCTATATACCGGTATATTATACTTCCAAGTTGTATTCGCCTCGGTGAATTCGCTAGAAGTGTGATTTTTAAAGAGGGGAAAAAAAGTAATGAATCAGCGAAAAGATATACAGATAGGAAAGAAGTAGCGACGAGTGTTGGGAGGATGTGACTACTAAAAGAGGCGAGAAATCGATCGAAACGCGTTTTTTTTTTTTTTTATGTTATCAGTGTCCCGATGGACCCAAAGTAGAATAGGTAGCGAATGTTTTTTTTTGCAGCGAACGAAAGAGGAAGCTGCGATATAATCGCGAAAACTGCGAATAGCTCGAGCGCGTTTTCTCACTTATCTACATTCGCGATATTGTATGTATAAATATATACATTGAATTACTTTACTCCCCGTTTTATCGCATTACACGTCATACTGGATTTAACGATACGAAAGACACAGCGAGTGAATGATCCAGCGAAAGCAGATACGGACGAAAGATCGTCGTATCGTCGGTTCGTCGATAAAGATCGACCTCGCGCGCGAGTTGTTCTTTTTGCCCCGCGGCGATGCTACATCGAGATGGAAAGAGAGACCTTCGGATCTCGCGCTTCGTATTACATATTATCGTATACTACCCCGGGGCATTTCGGCTACCGAGGATGGAGATGTATTTTATTTTTTGCAAAAAAGCGTATCTTGTAATATCCGTGTTAAAGATTTGATATGGAACTTTTTTTATTTTTTTTTATCGGAAATTAGTGAAAATAATTTAGAGATTATACAGATTGAAATTCTCATTAAAAAATCTAAGTAAAAAGATAAAAAAAAAATAGGTACGAAAAAAATTGAAAAAATAATAAAAAATGAAATCTGAAGGGATAGCAAAAAAAAATGTAATATTTCATCGTAAATTTTCACACGAATGTTATTAAAAAAAAACTCAAAATTTGTAACACACTGAAAATATATATCAGGATAAAAGAATTATTCAATAGATCGACATTTGTTATCTTTTTAATTCGAACAGCAAAGTACCGTAGTATATCTGTAATGCAACGGATCCTCTCTGCTTCGAACTGTTTCAATTAAATTCAATGATCGTGGGTCAATAATACGAGTGTCATCAGTGAGTAAGAGGACAGCAAGTCTTAGGACACTCCGACATACATATATGGTGTACACGCCACTGGTTCTCCTCCCGGTATAGTAATACGCATCGGTCTCATCGTCCACTCGTCGCGCTAACGAATGTCACGCCGGATGGAAAAACACGACCGTTCCAGCAGTAGCAGCAGCAGCAACTACCGCGAATCGATCAAGAAAGCCCTTCCCTCGTTTGGTACGTGCATTCGTCCGCGCATCTCAGAAGGACAAGAACTCATGCACTTCTCTACCACTGCAATGCAGTTCAGAAGGAATGACGTGTGGGCAGCTCGCGCGCGAACCTGTCGTCGTCGTTTCGCTCTACTCGCATTCCTCAAACCACTCGATTAGGTTTGATTCCAAACATTTTTCCGAGCTACGAACTTCTATCCTCTTTATCTCTCTTCCATAAAGCGACAGCACGAAGAATGAGAGGAAAAGAATGTTGAAAAAAAAAAAGAAACCGGTAGAGTAGAACTAAATACGTGTATATAGGTATATACAGTGCACAAGGAGAACATCAATTAATTAACGCGCACTGGTAAAACGGATACGGATTATACGCGACTCCTAGTCTTCTTGAGTTGTGATCCGATAAGACTCAAGGATGTCCGAGTGTCCGATTCTCCTTAACGTGTACCACACCCATAAATTACTTCGCTCGGATTCACATCGAATAGTCATTAACGCTTCGCGTGATATCCTCCCTACCGAAGCATTGCTATTTAATCCACTCGACTCACTAATTAATTGTATCCTACACACGAGATAAAAATAGTAATTTTTGCAAAAAAAAGACAATTAATTAACACTTTTGATGAAAAATTAAAGTATTTGAATGAAAATGAATATTCCAATACCGTACGATTCCAAACTATGTACAAATATATGAAAATTAGCCTGATAACGATACAAGAAAATGGTGCATTCGTTTTATAAAAAAAAATGTAGATAGAGACCAAAATTACAACGATATCTGTTAGTGTGATGAAACAATGAACACATCCTGATTACATGTATAATACGCCGATACATAGCTACAGATTATCTACAGGAAAAAAAACACAGTCATATCTTGAAACGATTGTCCCGCGTCGCGTTTGAACACGAAACCGATCGTTTTTAATTGGTGTCGAACGATTATTATTTCGTTGCGCGTGGTGAAACACACTCGCGCTCGACTATAGCGGCGCGAGAAAGAACGAAAGGGGGAAAAAAAGAGTCGGACGAATGGTTAGTTATTCCACAGCGGTGGCAGTTTGGAATATTAGTGTGGCTACGATACTCCATTCGACACACAAACGCTTACACATGCATACGTTTTCATCAATTACACGTCACTGCGCCATCGACACGATTTACGGCATCTATCCACCGAGCAACGCAATCGGAAAGGATTGATGGACGCGCGTGTGTACGAGAAGGACGTTACGTATGTACGTCCCTCCCAGTGCTAGGAGGCGCTTTACTCGAATACGCGAAATGGCCAGCAAATTTTCTCGATTTCAAACGCGACCCATACCACACAGAGCTGTAGTAGTTTGCACTCGGTTTTCCCTTCGCACTTACCCATCTCCGACTGCCTCGATATCCGATAAACCTCGCAAGGCCGGTTATGCGACGATTTATGCGCGACCGTGCCGACCGACCACCGAATAGCCGACTTCGTACGCTTCACACAGCCGCACAGGTATCGTCTATTAAACGATTGTCGAATAAAGCAGATATCTCGATTGGAAATGCGATGGCGTTTTAGGGGTTCATATATCAAGATAGTTGTTTTACGGTGGAGGAGTTAAATCAGTGATTGCCAATATAATGCCGCGATATTGAGCAGAAAGTGAAGTAGCGGAAGTTGAATAAGTTGTAAATTATACCCGTTCAACCAGACCGATGTTTACTTCGGGCAAAGATAATTTCGATGTTATTGAAGAAAATACGGCGTGTCTGCAATTAGCAAAACGTGTTACATTTGTCGAACAACGATTTATTAATCAGTTTTACAAATCAACGAGATAAATTTTTATTTTTTTTTCCTTCGAAAGGCGGAGCGTCTTATGCAATAACTCAGTGATAAATGTTATTTCATGTTGGAATGAGAGATGGAAAAATAAAAAAAATTGCAAATACAAGTAACTTTATGAAGGTATCTTATAAATGTAGTAATCCTATATACAGGAAGTGCGTTCCTTTGTTATGAATCGCGTGATACAAAAATATAGGGTATCAAGACAGCTGTTCTTCATAAAGTCTCGATACATGTTTAATGATCGGTGTCTATTTCAAGGGCTCACTACTGTTGTACAAATGTCTAGACGATTATTAAAGTTGAACAACCTTCGGTTTCATTAAACAGACGTTATTGGTGCCAAATTTAGCGGAAATTGTCGCAAACATCAGTGAGAATTCACGGCCGTTTGAATAATGAAATATCCTGTATAATAAATAAACAGAGCGAGTAAAAAAAAACTATTTTTATTCTATATCCGCTCTAAAGCTATATTCGCCTCAAAATCTTTAGGCGTCGAAAAACATTTGGAGGTCCGTCTAAAAAGTTTCCAAACAAAGCGTAAAAAATGTTTTTATCTCCGTAAATAATTAACTTAGACGTCAATAATTCTTCTGCGAACTCTTTACTCCATAAAGTCTCACAAATTAAGACATTTATCTTCCGCCTATGGACCATCTCTGTTTTTTCCTGTATAGTAAGTGTATTAGATGATAATTATTCTCGGGAGGATCTCAATCGGTGACAATGACGAAGTTGACTCTATTTCCATTCGGAGTAAAGCCTCATTAGAAACGGACTCTACTTAAAGCTTTGGCTTACCCACTATTACTCCATTTTTCCATATGCTTTCGTATGTGTGTATTCGCGCGCGTGTTTCATGGAGGGGCAACGATGCAGATATCACGTACCTACTTATCGTAACGAACTGTGGATTATGGAACGACTCAACGCCGTCTCGCTATCCGACGAGTACGATTATGTGTCTCACTCTCGGTACTATACCGTTTATTACAGACTGACTTCGCCACCGTATAACTGTGTAGAGTCTGTCGGTTAGAAACGGCCGATGTGTTCGCACACTTCTCGTCTGCATGTAGATATACCATACGTGACACGAGCGAGTCACGTGGTAGTTTATAAACGACGCGTGCACCGTTTAAAATAAACGCCATGATTATAGAACATGTTCACTCTCAGTCGATTTCTCGTTTGACTATAACGCGTGTATACACTACCAATACCGCATCGTGCGAGTGTGTTAAATCGCTGGCAAGCCATTGGCACCATTAGATATTCATTTGATAATCATCGGACATAAGATAACAGTGTATGTGTGTCGATATGCATATGTTTCTTGGTAATTTAGCACATTAAATTGATTTGCTTGGCAGTCAATAAATACGGAACTCGTCTGTAGCTATGGTATTAAATTCGATATATGCAGAACGCTCGATTCATCGCGATCTATAGAGAAAAAAATTCGATTATTAATAGACTATCTTGTTTAAAAAACGTTAATGTCGAAGAAATGTTAAAAACTCAACTATGTAAAAGCATAGAATAGCATAGTATAATTAAAATCTCTTTCACTATACGAAGAATTTCGTGGTGTTTATTTTCATAATCTTATTTAGACTTTCACTGTAAATTTCGTTTCACCGTTATATATGTATTTTAAAAATTACGAAAAAGTGTTTACACAACGTACACAATGAAATAATATAGAAAAATTATCCGTAAAAAAAAAATCATTTTTCTACCTTTCGAAATTCAATTACAATCAATTCTCCGACGTGAACAAAGTAAACGGTAAATTTTCCACTGTCGCATCAGTCAAAACAAGGCGAGTATTTGACGATAAATCAGTAGCGTACTGTCGATAGAT
The DNA here is from genome assembly GCA_934046635.1 of Buathra laborator. Classification (NCBI taxonomy): domain Eukaryota; kingdom Metazoa; phylum Arthropoda; class Insecta; order Hymenoptera; family Ichneumonidae; genus Buathra; species Buathra laborator. Next base: position 21,287,050 of record OW203892.1, read on the forward strand.
ATTCGACGAGCATATACAGCTTCACATCAATTCGTCGTTTACAGGTCCGAGAAGGACGTGATTCGATATTTGGTAAACTCGATTCGTCCGCGATATCCATCTCTGTATCGTATAAAACTATATATCTATATAGATACACACATATCTGCAATATGGATGTGACACCTATGTGTCTGGCGTTAGAATGTAAGCGACAGAAGCAACGAATAGATGCAGAGAAGTAGGAGGAGGAGTAGAAAGGCACAAGGGAGACCAATCCATGTTGCGATGCTGCATGAACACATACGTGTCAAAGCATCATAGCGTGGAGCATCATACGCTGGAAAAGCCATTCCCATCGGAAGTTTCGAAGGAGAGAGAGAGAGAGAGGGAGAGAAAGGAAGGGGTGGAGGGGCAACGGTGGATGCAACGATGTCTCTCCCCCATCCCTCCTGCACGGTCTATACGTTCGTACAATCTCTCGTTCTCTCTTACTCTCGTGTATCGTCGTCCTTTCTCATTTTCAGGTGAGCTGTGCAGCAACCAACTGCACCAGCGGTGATTCGATATTACGTACACGTACGTATATACATATACATATATATCGGTACGTGTATCTCTATGTGTACATAATATACGCGTGTAGGAGAGTCGAGATGAGGCGTATATAACGTACCTCTATGTATACATGGTACGACGTACCCGGAGAATATTGATTCACCGGTCTGCGCCATCTGTCAGCAGACCGTAGAGCCGCCGTGTATATTATAGCGCTTGTACATATACATATGGAGTTGTGTGTAAATACGTATATGAGTAGTATGGATATATGTAGCGAGATCCAGCCTCACAGCTCTCGGGGGTTTGGCTTAGTTTCGTAAGCCGACGGTGAGATAATATTTGTCCAGTCGTCCAAATAAACACGTCACCCACGCAAAGATGAACGGCGGAGCGAGTGAGAAACATGACTTTTTTTTTTCGGAGATCACGCGAAGATACGATGAAGTATCGCTACGATTGTTCTCTGTATAAAAGACTTAATTGTTCGAGAAAATATCTGTGATTTTGATTAAAAAACAGATCGATTATAGCCGATTTTTTTTTTTTTTTTTTTTTAAGAATAGTAATGATAAAATGAAGATGAAATAGTTTGATGAAAAAAATTGGGTGTCGCATTAAAAAAAGGCACTGTCTGTGTTTGATAAAAAAAATTTAATTTTAGCAAACTGAATAAACGGCAATGTATATACATATATTACGTTTATTTGATGCGACGAGAGGCTTTGTTTGAAGCGTGAAAAAAAATCTTAGCGATGTCTCGGTTTGATTAAGGAAAAGGAAAAAAAAAAGAAACGATCGCAGAGGGCCTCGAGATGAATGAGTCACTTCAGACCGGATGGAGAAATTACAAGTCGGCCTCAATTAATCGAGACGAATTAAGTCGTTTGTCCAACCGTATATATACGCGAATTAACCCACATCACGCAGCTTTGCGGTAATATTATATTTCTCCACGGTTTCTTCTCCCTTCCACGTCGCCCGGCCGTTCACCTTGATGTACCCGACTTTGGTATTACAATACTCGATCGCTCTCGGCGCAGCAATAACAAAAAGATACCGCGAGATCGATAAAGAATCGGTATAGTGTCGATAATGGCGCCGAGAAAAAAAAAAAAAAAAGAATAACTCACGAGACTTCGAGAGCCTTTATCGCAGAGTTATAAATACTTTCTCATCCTTCGTATATAAATATTACGTTGAAATCAAAGTCCTATGTGGATTCTTGCATGAAATCGATATCAGGCAATGATTAAAAAAATTAAAAATATTTCGGTGACTTAATAGAATTGCGACGAGATAAGCGTCTGCAAATTCTCGATAAAACACTCCGAGTATTATCTCTGCTGCGATACGCAACAGACTTCTTTCCGGCCAACCAAAAAATCGAATCGATTTGTCATATCACGTTAATGTCCGATACTTTTACCTCGAGCAGCGAGTAAATGGCGACGATCGACGACAAAAGAGTAAAAGAAATACATTAATAAAAATGTTGTTCTATTTTTTATTTTTTTTTTTTTTCATAATAGCAAAATACACGTCTAGAGATAATGGAGGTACCGGTGAAGATTGGTGAAGATTGGCGAGCGTTTGACTCTATCGCTCTATCTATCATGTGCTGTTGGGCGAATAATCGTGATCTTTGGAGGCGCGCGGCGCGTTGCGCGATTATCCGTGAGCCGCGAAGTAATTATACGCGAGTATGCGACTTGGATATCGGGAAAAACGATCTGACGTTATTAAACGAGGCGAATTAAATGTCCGGATCGTGAGCACAGCGAATCCGGACTCGGCGTTGGCGTGCAAGAGAAGTCGATGTATCTTGCCAACGGCGAACCAGCTTTGCCCCCATAAGATTCGCTGTGTTTTGTTTCTCTGTAAGTACTCAGTAGAAACACGAAGTGCAACTACGTGTGCACTTCGTTAGGTACGAGGAGAAGCTACCGAGAGTGTGTTTTCGCTCCGGCGTGCGAAAGGCAATCACGTTTCTGTCCACTTTTGGTCGCGGACGCGTCGGTCACGTGTAATTAACCGACTATGCCGGCTACGACTCGGTAGATCGTGTCTACCGCAGTATTCGTTGCACTCCATACACAAACGATAGCGTACAATAACGATTACATAACTTTCTTGAATCTCCCATTTCCGTTTTGTCATCGCGATTATTTTTATTTTTTTTTATCTATAAATTTCGTTATTATAATTGTCATTTGAAAAATAAAAGTCTCTCAATTAATGAACTCATTAAACTACAATGTTACGCTTTAAAAAAAAAAAAAAAAACCTAATTCAATCAATATTTACCGCAAAAATGCTTCGAATAAAAAAAAAAAAAGAAAGTCGATAATAGTTACGCGATGCATTTTTACATTAACTTTTTTACTTACGTTATTATGCGAGAAATAAAGCAAACGATGCAAGAAGAACAATGTTCACGGTGTGAAATCTCAAATTTTTCATTGTCGCAAAAACATAACACTCGGTCTTTGTCACTCAATGCCGGTTCTTAGCAGCTTTGTCGCATGCATAAGTATACTAGATGTTCATTGCTGAATGCATGTATGCATATACACACATATGTATACATACATATATATAGATAGAGTTGGACGCAGCGAGGGACGAGGTCGAGAAGAAACTTGTTCGTGGCAGTTGCAGAGAGCGTGTCGACGTTGAAGCCACGAACTATCTTTCTCGAGTATTGCGGGGGAGTTCAAGAATGTGTGGGAGAATTGCTGCTGGTCGTACCTTGCCATATACATATATATGTATAATATATAGTTATAGTACATAGTTTGCTATATGGCAAGCATGTTACACGAAGTTAGTCGCCGTCTCTTTTTCTCCGGTGTCTCGATTGTACGAGGCGATGTTTCAACGCTTCTACAGCCTTTCGAGTTATATATATCCGAGTACTATAGCCCCATAGAGAGTTTCTCCCTCGCGCCCTCGCCGTCGCTATCCACTTATTTACTTAGTTTTCTCTCCCCGCGTCGCGACTCTCCTCGACGACGGTGTTAGTTCGCTTGGCCCGGGTGCTTCAACCGCTTCCCACTCTCTCGCAAGAGAGAACAGAGAATCACACAGGCGAGCAACAACCACACGTCCACACCCGCGCCAACGAGCCGAACCGAGCTATACACATGCTACGAAGGATTTTATGGAGCTATCAGGAAAGTACTGGAACTAAACGGTTCGAGTTGGCAGGAAGAGATTAGAAGCCGGTCGATAACTCGCCTTATCTCGCTTGATGGCGAGCTTTCGCCTTCGAACGGAACGAAATTACGAGAGAGAAATTACGCGACATGGGAGGTCAATGATCAACACCGTTGTACCTCAAACTACGATGTATAAAAAAGAATGTAATACAATGAAAAAAAAAGAAAACGTAGTAAAAATCATTTATCGTTCCTTTTTCTTTTTTTTTTTTTTTTTTTCACATGAGTACATAATATAAATATTATGGTCGCTTTGATCCAATCAATTAAACGAAATTCTTCCAATAAAAAAAATGATTTGATAATATGATTAGTACAGAGCGAAACATTTAATTTTTAAAATTTTATAATGATTAGTATTCAATGAATGTGTACCACATATTATATTGTATTTAATGGATATTTTAATTCGCACGAAAGAAACAATTAGTTTTTCATCGATGCGAAAAATTTCCTGTAATAATCAAATTTTGTGGTGAAAGGAAAAATAGTGAATGTGGTAAGTCTGATGCAAAGTGTCGTCGACTGTTGTGCGGACTCGTTAAGTATACGCCGACAAAAAGACCACGAATGACAAATAAACAAATGCCTGGCTTTGTTAATTATTTTCCTGCTCGACTCATTACACGGAGGAGTGATTACAGCGTATGCGCGAGACACGGAAGAACAGATGGGAGAGAGTTGGAAAGCGAATGGGATGGAGAAAGAGAGGGAGATTAATTCTCATGCTCGTTGACTGGTTTCCACTGTAGTGGGCATTTCTCGTGCAGCGATAAAATTATGCGGTAGACGAAAAGGGTGACAAAGTCGGAATTAGCTGCAGTGTATGAGAGAAAAGAGCAAAAAAGAAAGAAATTTATACGTATATATATAAAATGACGATGGTGATAGTCGGGAGAACGAGAGACCTCCTCGCACTCGAGTCTCTAATTGGACGGTCGGGTAAATTATTCAAATAGTAGAACGACGAGAGAGGTTCGGCGGTGTGTTCTGCCCGCCGGCTACGTTTACGAGACGAAGAGTTCCGACTCGTGAGTGGAAGAGAGACAAAGTTATAGGAGATCAGAGAGAAGCGGGGGAGGAAACGAGAAGACGACTACGATGACGACGACGAGGAGGTCGAAAGCCCCGCGTATACGTTCGTTCGTCGCTAGTTTGCGAAAGTCTCTATATTTAAACTACTCGGTTGGTTTCATCTCCATCTCGCGCCAGCGCATTACGACTTCTAGCATCGGAACGCCAGTGTGACGAACATTGCGAGACGTTATGAAGCGTAATTAGCCAAGTGGACGGCAGAAAAGAAATTGGAGGCGGCGAAAGGTAAACGGCAAAAAGGTCGAACCAAACTTTGCTTTTACCACAGAAAAAGAACGACGTACTTTTTTTTTCTTTGGATAATTGAAATACCAAAGGGAAATATCCTAACCGTATTCTTATCCGAAATAAATTTCATGATGATTCTAATGTAACGAAATAACGTCATCGCGTCATCGGATGTCGCGTTCGTCGTCATCGACTTTGACGATAAATAAAATCAACACGTGGCGATTGTTTGCAATAAAAATCTATCACATGCGGGTAAAAAAAAATGGAAGCTGCTATTTTTAAAAACTTGCAGCCCCGAAGTCATTGAAAACAAAAATCTGCCCAAATCAATAATTAAATAAAGGTAACGATTTAAAAGCAGAATAAAAAAGTTGTCATTGCCTCCGTATAATCTTGTATCGAGATAAAGCGAGCGGCGACTGGCCAATAAACGTCCGGCTAGTCCATGAAAAGCAATTACGTCCATTGAACTTCCGCAACGATAACCAGAGCACCCTTTTACCCCCTCGTGCCTCATTTCCTTTCCCTCTCTCTTTCACTCTCGGTCATCGCTGTGTGCAGTTCTGCCTGTGACAAATGACACGCCGCGAGTTAACGAACGCCGATAAAGTACTGCCGCGAGGCCGAGGGGGAAGCTCGCTGGAGCACGTGCCGGAACTCGTGGAACAGCGACAAAGAGAGAAAGAATAAAAAAAAAGGGTATGTGTCTGTGAGTGTTTGGTAACCCTTTCCTCCCCAATGGCAGCGCAGTTAATTCGCGTTGACGAGGATCGGCGAGGTCGGGGGTGCGAGCACTCCGCTCACGGATACCACCGGAACTATCTGTAATCCTACCATACAGATATATAGATATAATACATATATATTCAGCCGTACCCTGGCGTTCAGTTATACACCCTGGCGCTCGCAGAGATACCTCCATTAATTCATTAAATCGAGAGATAGAGGGAAAAATCGATAAACGCGGGTTATACCGATGTGTATAACATTGTTACATAAATGAGATAGATGTTTGTACACGATGACTGATAAAAGCCTTCGTCAATCGTATGAAAAATTCAAGGAAAATCAACTACCTCTGCTTTCGTTTTTTTTTTTTTTTTTTTTTCTATCTTCGTTACTCCAATAAGCGATAAAAAATAGTGGATAAACGCGTGACGGGAGAAAACAGAAAAAAATAGATAGATAGATTGCAAAAAGGTAGAGAAAAGTTACACTGCATAACCGTATATGCAGCTACGCGGATACATATACAGCGCCAATATCCCGTCGATGAAAGAGCGGGGAGGAGAGGTTTCGGAGCAAAGTACACTCAACCGCCGATGCTCTATAACCGATAAGCGAGGACTGCCTTGCGAGAATGGGGGTGTACTCAGCGTAAGAATTATTGTTATTATCAATTTTCCCCTCGATGGGATCGAGGAACGGTATGCGATGAAGAGTGAAAAGAGTAGCCGCCGCCGTCGTCGTTGCTGTTCGACGATAAATTTCGCATCGACGAGACACTCGTAGCGCAAACGATGGAAAAATAGAAGAAAAACAAATCTTTAGAGTTTGAATATTCGCCGCGTTTGTAGATAGCGAAAAAGATATTCGCTCGGGAGTTTGGTTCGGAGATTTCCAGATGAAAAATAAAACGAGACGAGCGAAAAAGAAGGGGAGTGCACTTTAAGCGCGAAGCGTTCGGAGAGGCAGAAAGGCAGTTACGCCTCTTGACTTCTCTGCTCTTCTCTTCTGTGTGTTGCCCGTGTGTTCCGCCGTATTTCTCGCTCACTCTCGCTTGGCTATACCTCTCGCGCAGCGGGGAACGAAGCACGTTCGCTCGTTAATCGCTCTAACCGCCACGCTAATTACCTGCGCCAAAGGCACTTGTCGGCCAGATAAAAGGCGGTCTAGCGCCCGGGCATACACGCACCAGCACCTATACGATATATATACGTCGGCACGAGGACAATACACGATACTCGAGCGAGAGTTATAACACTGAATGCGCTATATATGCTATGTTTGGTTATAGAAGATTCGAAACGACGAACGAAAAAATGAACCATCCCGATTTTGCACGTTGCTATAAATTGTTTTGTTTTGTTTGTTCTTTTTTTTTTATACGCAGTTACGGAAATATGGGTTTTTTTGGGGGCTTTTTTTCTAACAACTAAGAGATGGGGGCGATAGTGTGAACAGAAAAAAGATGATTTGTGAAACGATGGTGTCAGCGCGTGTTCATCGGCTATGAAACGATAGTAATCAACGTCACGAGAGACTCTCACCAATTAGGTAGTTTTATTTTTGTAACGTAATTTCTGTATGATGTTTCTTTTTTTTTTCCTTTACTTCTGTTATGGGTTTGTCTATAGGTATAGATAGAGCGAGGGGTGGAAAGAATGAGGGAGCGTGAGTCGTGTGAACGGCAGTATATATTATAGTACGTGCTGGTAGCTCGCGAATAGTAGGCGGTGCCCCTCGATAAATCGCCCGCGAGCCTCCATCGCCAACCTTCCTGTTACGCGTACAAACCCCGCGCGCTCTATTTCGTGCCGAAGTTGACCAAAGGAATAAACTCACGCGAACGCCCGGATCCTCGGACTCTCGGACGATGTATATAGGCAAAGCAGCCGAGGCAAGCGCAACGTTCCTCGACACGCGAGTATTCGCTTCCGCGGTTAATCCGGCGTTCGTTTTACGAAATGCAGGGGGGAGAATATATGTGTCGCTGATAATGCCGAAGGATAAAAATATATAATGTGCTGAAAGTGAGAGAATAAAAAAAAAAAAAAAAAAATTTGCATAATGAATGCAGAAACAGAACGAGAGATGAAAATAAATAGATGAATGAATAAATGAAGGTATTGAAAGACCAAAGACCTTATAAGATTGAGAATTTTTATGACAAATAAAAGCCGTAATTAGTGAATATTTGTTGAGAACTAAAAATTATGTAATGGAATTACATAAAAGTTCTTCGGAAAGTTTGAAATATTAAAAAAATATTCTGTTCCCAGTAATATTTCAATTTTTTTTCTTCAGAAAAAAAAAATAACAACAACAGGAACAATTTATTTCGTAACTTCAAAAAAGTTCGAAGACTCAATATTGTAGGAAAAATGGGAAATACAAGAGACCGAACGCGTATAATATTCATGAAAGAAACGACGATTCTTATCATTTGAAGAGATCGTAGACGACAAAGTTGTAATCGGACGGTAGGGGGATGTCGTTTTAATTAGAACAGACGCTTAATTACTGTAATCGCCGTGGTAGTAGTCGTCGTCGTCGTCGACGGCGGCGACAATGAAACGACCTTTGGTTGGAAGAGGGCAAACGGAATAACGGATGAGAAAAGGGGGCGCGCGAGTACCCACGAAGTTGTTATTCAACTCTGCGCCCATTTCCCTTTTTTTTCCGGCCACCGCTTTCAACCCCTCGTGCCAACGTCAGTTATATTCGCGAGAGAGTCTTCCTGCCAGATCGAGTTTGCGGCATAAATTCAAGAGATCCTATTTTACCACGGATTTCCGGCTTCTTTCACTGAAAACGCAAGAAGATGTCGCGGCTGTGACACAAACAGCGGGGCGAACAAGGTAATCGGATCGTTGAGTGTCTCGCGATTATATGCAATTATCTAATACGAGATTAAGCCGTCGCCGCCTGCTAATCATAAAAAAAAAAAACGAAAAAAAAACTTCCATCGAATCCATTAAAAATTTCAATACACCTCAATCATTCGCCTCTTTCGCGAAACAAATTTCAACTATCCGAGGAAAATAGATGAATAAAAAAAAATGCAGCGAATCGCAACGAAAGATAAAACGAGAGAAAAAAGCCACTTCGTTTAGGCGCTTCCTCTCGACTGGATGTAATCACAGTCGTTAAGTCTCGCCGAGGGAGTGGTGAGGAACGACGATGAGTGATCGTGCGGGTGAGCACGTCACTGAGCTAAGTCGACGTCGACGAACTCACTCGCTCTCTTCGTACGAAAGAAAAGGAACCGAAAGAGAGAAAAAGGAGAAGAGGAAAAAGGAAACCTCAGAGAGATCCGAGGGTGGAGACGAAGCGAGAGAAGTAAAATTTTCTCTTCCTCGTCGTCCTCTCGCTGGAACGGAAAGTATTTCATTTAGAGAGGGCTTTTACGTCGGTGTCGCAATTTCGTGTAGCGGACAGAGGGAATTCGCGTCGGAAGAGACGAGGATTGGGGGGGTTCGACACAGAGAAACTAGGAAGGGTAAAGGAAAGAGGAGAAAAAAGAAAGCGCCGCTAGTAAAAGAGTAAAAGGGATATAGGAAAGAAAACGAGAGAAAGAAAGAAAGAATAAAATGCGAGGGTGGAAAGGAGAGATGGAACGACCGCCACGTTCAAATACACACATATAGACACAGACATACATGAGCGAACAGACACACAGAATGAGGCATAAACTTGGATAGCATAGCCAACCGCCAGGACGGTCGCCGCCGTCGTCCCCGTAACCCCTCCGCGTCGTCTCTCGCGTAGTCGCGCCCTCGTGTTTGTTCGTGTATTCATCCGTGTATTCGCGGGGGCGGAGACCGCAGAGTATTGATTTCAGTGGGGTACACGCGCGCGCGTTCGCGACCCCGACGCTTCCGCCCACAGGCCACCGGCACAGTACCAGCTCACCGGTAGAACACCACCGGCAAAGGCGTATAGTAGAACGTGAAACTAGGAGGGAGCACAACGAGTTCGATGGAAGGGTTAAACTATACAGTGATTGTCCCTTTTGAGAAGTTGCCAGTAACTAATCATTGGCACAGTTCTATTTCGCTCTGAGGGATAAATTTCATAGGAATAGCGCTATACAGCAACTGATGGCCGTGGGAGACGATGCATTGATTTGCCTCTTCCGTGGAATGTTTCTCTTGCCAAACCTAAATTTCGCTTCCGTAACTCCAGCGTGGGGTCGAGAGTTGAGAGCGAAGAGGTATATAGCTGAATGTAATACCTGTGGTCTGTCCAACCGCTAGTCTTGAGGTTTACTATACTATTCCAGCGATATGTACATCAACACGGCGCATATCACCTCGCATAGAGCGAAGGTGATGGTGTTAAAAGTTTTCCTGACATAGGATCAAAAGGGGCAGTGACAAACGATGATTTTTTCATGAGATGCATGTTTTACAGGGGCGTTTCTTATTATAGGTGTTCGAACCTTTGATGTGTAACAACTGATCAACACTGTGCTGTTAAGACTTTGACGCTTCGTGTTTCGGCGTGAAAAAAAGAGATCGTATTATGGACAAAATGATTGGATTTTTAAAAAGAAATTTATTGTGGAGATGTATAACAAACGGTCCGGAAATGGCACATGTATTTTTTAGTATTATTTCAAAGCGATAGAAAGATACAGTATTTTTAACGAAGTAGATGAGATCGTACGGAGCTTCGACGGTTTAAAACACTGTGACTTTTAATCGGCTTAATGAAACGCTATCGTAGTCGGATCAGTCTCGATTCTCGTGTTTGAAGATTAATTTGGGATTCCGGATTTATCGGCAAAGAGGGTTTAAGCATTACTTTTTTTTAATCTCTTTTTCCTCGTACGACGATACTTCGTCATTGATCGATCGACGAATGCTCGATAATAATCGTGCCATTTTCGATTGAATTTTGTATCAATAATGTCGGTCATTCAACTTGGTCGTCTAGACGATTATATTCGATAGTTATTGTCACGCAATTGTAATAACTCTATTTCTATATATATTCTCTCAACTGCACTCAGTCCTTTTATACCAACCCTCTTTGACTTTTTTTCTTTTTGGCTATCCTTTGTCTTTGCGCTATAGACGCCAAGATAGATATAATATCCACACAGAGTCGCCGCTCGTTTTCTCTGTGTCTCGTACCCTCTCGACATAACTTGAACGTCGACGAATCAACCCCTCCGCGCCTCGAGCTGGCGAACCCTCGCTTCGCCAGTTCGTTCGCTCTCCCCCTTGTTGGGGTGAGAAAAATTGATGTTGAAAAAAAAAAAAAAAAATGTGGTCTTTCACCACTCGCGTGCGGAAAGCTGCGAATATGACGTACGCGCCTTGTGTACAAGATGATGTGGCGTATGACGAAGCAATTTTGTTTTTTAATACGCGAACGTTTCGTCGTTGAGGTTTTGACGCCACACTATATGAATCTCGCAAAGCGAGAAGACGTGAGTGTGTGCAAGCTATGTGCCTTTTTTTTAAATTGTGTTGAGAATGTGTGATGCTAGCCGCACGCTTTACCGCGGGCCGTGGCGCTCTCTATTTATATGCATTAAGGCCAAAGACCACCAACGGCAATCTGGCGGACGTCGTTCGCGGCTGATCTCCTTTATCCGCCTCGGATTATCGTCAGCTCGTTCTCTCCATCTCTCTCTCTCGCTCTTTTGGTCGACTCCGTGTCGATATCTCCTCGCTTCGCTGCCGAAATCGTCGATGATCTTGTCGTCGCGCGACTATCCCCCTCTGTGCTATTACCCAAAAACTCTTATTCAGCACGTAACCCCGAGAACTTTGTTTGCCGAGGAGCACACATTAAACAGCTCCCTCCCCTTGCCGTTTGCGGCGTATCAAAGTTTGCGTGATTACGACTCGAAGTAACTATCGTCACATTCGTAGCGAACGCCGTAGTAAAGAGAAGATTTATCGATGTTATGACCCATTGCTATGTATCGAGGTATACAGATAAGTATAGACTTCAGATAATTGAACCTTTTTTTTTTTCTAGAGCAAACCGTTTTGCATTCTGTTTCATTGCGCACGCGAGATATCTTCGTTTTTACCGACACGGGTATTGAGAAATAGAAGAAAAAAATGTATCGTTTAAAAGTAATTTCGATTCAAGTTATTCAAATGGAATGATCCATGAATTTCTGCGTCTACCGTTTCTTCTTTCTCATCTCTGATCGAATTATTGTGGAAGACAGTAAAAAATGTACAATAATTTAGTTGAATATAGCGATAATTCCGTTGAGTATAGCGAAAATTTGCATCTTTGTCGCTCGATCTTTTATTATACATAAGTCTTTCGGAACACTTGGCGTGAATTGAATAACTAGGGGAAGCCGGGAATTACCGGCATATCTACAGTCTAAATCTCCGAATAGGCGTACGGAGGCTAATCGTTTTGCGAATGGATCAAAGAGAGCTCCGTAACGCACTGGTGCTATACGATGCGTACCAATGTGTCTCTCGGAGTTCTCGATCGGGCTGGCGTCCGTGTGTCACCGATCTGTGCCAAGGCGAGTGCGAGAAGAACGAAGTCGAGCGTCTTGTAGCGTCGAGGGTCGCTGCGAAAAATCTCGTTTCGACCGCCTGCACGTTTATTCTCTCTCGCGCTCTCTCTCTCACCTTACATGAAGAACCAAACAAGAACCGACGACAGTTGGCGCGAATTGCGTGCTACCAAGATTACAATAATTATCGATCTTCGTGCTCTCATTGCGAAATCGATGTATTAATTTTTTCGCCTCGAATGCTCTGAATTATGCAATCAGCGAAAAATAAATTTAGCGAAGAAAAAGGCAAAAAGAAACCATATTCCTTAAAAGCAAAGACGGCTATAAAAACAATATAAAAAAAAACTTATTCCTTTCGAAAAGGTCCTTTGAAGTCTGTTTCATCATCCCACGGGCTTTCCCGACAATCTGATTTCATCCAATCAACTTTATTTACCCCAACAAATTCAACAAGGGATTCGCTCGCGCAGTCTACTCTCATTTTCTCCACAGAGCATTCAAAGAAAAAGCTTCCAGTCATAATTTCACCCAAAGAGTATATAGTTTTACCACCCTGTTATTTTATCTCACATCTACCTGACCTTAAGTCTATCTGATTTCGACCAATCAACATTATTTACTCAAGCAAGTAAAAAAAAAAGGCTCCGCTTGCGAAGTCTTCAGGAATTTTTTTCCGTTAATTCAATAAAAGATAAAATCAAATAATCGCAATTACGATGCTTCTCTTTTTGTCGGAGATCATGGCGATTTTTCATTCCTCGTTTGTGATCGATGAAAAAAAAAAAAAAAACATTTGCAAAGCTTACCTTTGGCTCGGAGTTCGAAGTCTTGAGTTTCTTCGCGGGTGGTGGACTGCACGCGGCAGTGTCCATAGCGTCATCCGCGTTATTGTTAATCGTAGGTCCAGGTACCGCAGCGACCTTAGTCTGCTCGGGTTTGGCAGCCGATCCAGCGGCCGTGGCGGACGCTGGACTCGGGGGTGGACAGGGTGCCGCTGCGCTAGTGGCAGGTGGTCCAGCGCCCTGTGTCACGGGAAATCCCGTTCTCGAACTCGGGGGTTGGCCCGGCGGTTGCTGAGGCGCCGTGGCCGCGGGAGTGGGACCCTGGGACTGAGTCGCCGCTCCCGTAGAATTTTGATTCTGTGATATGGGTCTCGCAGTACCATTCATCTCCGGTTTCGTCTGTTGCGTACCGTGATTGCTCTGCGGTTGTTTCTCGTGTTTATCACGAGCCTTGTCTCTCCTATGACCGCTCGAACCGCGTTTCGATCCCGCGGTCGATGAGGCCGGTGTGCCAGAGCCCGCCGACGCCGGCGAGTGGGGCTTTGATTTGTTCGACGACGAGGACGACGAGGAATTGCCCGTTACCGTTTCGGTAACGGAATTTTGTGAAGTCGTCGACGATGCCGATGAGGACGTCGAGGACGACGATGAGGAAGTTGACGACGTTGATGACGACGAATTGCCGTTATTGCCGTCCTGCGACGCGCCGGTACCGTTTAGCTCGTTCGACTTGACAATTTCGTGTTTCGCCTCACTGGTTTTCGTACCGGGTTTAGTTCTCTTGATCTTCATCTTGAGGCCTTTGTCCACGGTAGCCGAGTGTTCAACGGCCATCTTGCCGGGATTACCGGCGTTCGTGTGTACCGCGTTAACCGCGCCGGGTTGTTGCTTCCCGGTTGAGCCGACGCCCCCGTTGGACGACTGATTGTTGCAACCAATATTCGCGCTATTACTACTAGCGTTGTTCGTAACGTTGTTACCACCAACGTTGTTCCCACTACTCGCGTTAGAACCGACGCTACCGTTCTGATTGTTACCAATGTTTGTCGCACCGTTGTTAACACTGTTCGTATTAATACCACCACCACCACCACCAACGTTATTGTTCGAATTTGACGAATTAGTATTATTAGCACCGCAAGACGGCGACGACGATGTGGACGACGAGGACGACGACGACGAAGACGATGACTGGACGTTGTTTACAACGTTGTTGTTGTTACTATTATTGTTGTTGTTATTAACGTTGCTGTTAGTACCAGTCCCAGCACCAGCCGTGTTCGACGATGAATTTTGTTGTCCGCCCGGATTAGACGTGGCTGCTGCCGAGGCAGGCGTTGAAGCCATCCCGTTTCCAGAGCTCAATTTCTCGTCCCTCGTCTTCTCAATGTCAGCATCAAGATCGATTATCAGATCCCCTATGCCAATGTCCCACTCGTTGTCGTCGTACTCGAAGTTGTTGGTCGCATTCGTCGCGGCCGTGTCCGCTTCCCCGGCGTTAGCAGCCACCGTGTCTGCTTTCGGCTCACGTATCGCCGTCGACGATTTATCAACTTGCTGGCTCTGCTGTTGGTTATTATTATTTTGTTGTTGTTGTTGTTGTTGTTGGTGGCGTTTGCTTTGCTGATTGTTAACTATACTTAGGGTCGATGATGAACTACTTTCTGATAATTCAACTGTTGTTTTTGTTGTCGATGTTGATGTTTTTGACGATAATCCGGATCCTGCTGACGCCGCGCACGACGAGTTACCTTTGCGATTAACGTTAGGGAGGCGACCGCCTATTGGCGTGGTCGCCATGCCCTTGAAACCGTTTCCCCGGCGCCCGCCAGCCTGGCCACCGACTCGACGCCTTTTCTCTCCGATCCCGAGTCCCGTACAGTTGTTTTTATACCTTCGATGATGATGGATTTACCCCGACGACGACCACCGCCCGCAAGACGCGTCTCGTCCATCGAACACATCACTCCTCGACTATTGCGATTATCCGACCGACCCTGTGTTTTGTTTTTAATTATATTTTTTATCTTATTATCTCCCCTCTCGCGCACTGGTCCAGCAACTTGCATCGACAAACCGCTCTCTCTTTCTCTCTCTTCTCGGGTTTTTCTATAGACGAGACGGCTTTTTTTATAGCGAGGTATTACAATTCGAGATCATCCACTATCCCCTCTCTGTTCTCTCGATCTTTATCTCTCTATCGCACTCTCCCTACATCAACACCGTTATCTCTATCATCACCGGAAATTTATCACAGCCACACGCGAATCACGAAGGAAAAAAAAATAACAGATTGACACTAACGGAAACTACAATCGCGAACTTTGGATAAACTCACTGTGGAGCGCGGTATTCCATTAAGATCTTATCTTTACACAATTTGCCATGTAAAATTGTGTTATAACTTTTTTTTTTTTCTTTTACCACTTTTTGCTTCTTTTATTTTTCGATATTTTCGTTTTTTAGCAATTTAGAGGGGTCGTGTATCCTTCTCAATTGTATGGAATTCGCTAATTCTTTCGATTGATCGTTTTGTTTTTGAGCATCTGATAGCGGCAAATCAAATTGTACGATATCCTGCGTCGATTCGTGCAACAATTTATTCAAAAAATCCTGAGCTTTATTGTTTTCTTTATCCATAATATCTCGTTTCTTATTTTTTTTGTTTATGATATTTTGTGATTATTATTTTGCCGTTTTTTGCTCTTTTTTTTGTTTTGTTTTTTTGTGTTTTTTTTTTTCTTTTTCTTTTTTTTCGGAAAAGGTATTTGATGGGAGTAATCGTAGCCCAGTAGAGATATCGGATTCGGCCTCTTCGTGGGGCTTCAATGGGTTAGCGGATCGGCCGCTTCATTCGTTGAATTGTCGATTCCTTCCCACCTCCTCCAATGCGCACGGCAATCGCACGATCTGAAATTCAAAGAGAGATCTTTCGGTTAGATCTTTTGATGCCCGGAGAGGCTAAGAGAGCGATTGTACAAAGAGGAGATAATGAATAACAGACGAAGATATTTGCTTATACGTATTTGTTATGCGGCGGTGTGTATCATGTTTAAAAAATTTCAAACTTTTCGTTCTTATCGTATCTACTTAAAAATAAAACAATTTTATGCAATAATACTAATGGCATTATTTTTGCAGCTAATTTTTGGGTCGATCGAACGCCACATTTTCGTCTCGGTGAATTTTTTTCCGTTGTATCCTGTAAACGTTTTTCATATTTGGACATTGCGATTAATTACCTCAATGCAAATTTGCATCTTTTGCCGATGTTACCTTGTTACGCAATTGATGGACGCAAAGAGACTCTTTGATTTTTGTGCCGTCAAGCAGACTTGCAGAAAACAATTCCTGAAAATATTCATTCCAAGATTTAACTTCCTTTTTATAATTTGCTGTGCAAAGAAAATACGGGTTTATCAATTATCCGAGCATTCATACCAAACAAAAGTATACTAAGCGTTTTAATGTTTTTTCTTCGTCGTAATAGGTACGGAGCAGCGAAGCCGATAATTAAAAAAATTCCCTCCTGTATTATCGACAGTACGGTTTTTACAGGCGTTTGCGTTTGAGAGCTGTACTAAAGATTATATTCGCTTCGTTAAAGTCTAATTGGGTTTTTAAATTGAAGTCGGCGTTTTTCCAATTCACCGTTTGAATTGATATAGATGGGAGTGAGGAGCGGAATAGAGCGGAAAGGGATGGCTGATGTTCGACTCCACCCCGTATCTCTATCTCTATATCGTCTGGCTGATGCATCCGCGTGGCTATGCACCTGTGCTTCATACTACCGAACTACCCTACAAATTGGTATTCCCACTTGGAGAGGAATTCGTGTCAGAGAGCGATTAATTTTACCGGCGGCATTTTGGCAATGTTCCAAAGCGTCGTCGTCCTCGTCTAGTCGTAGCGAACCCTAGCAGCCACCCCTCCCGGTTCCCGTCGCGGAAACAGAATCGAGAGATGCGAGAGGACTATTCTCTTCAAGTTTGTCGAGCTTCCGTCTATTCGCCTTTCTCTCTCGATGTACGGTTATCGTGCTTTGTCGAGGGGCTTTCCCTATGTGTTCAAACTACAGACGCGATCGCAGACTCCTCTAGACGTTCCTAACTCGTCATCGATTAATGATGGCACCTCGTAACTTCGGGTCTCAGATAATTTACGCTCCAATCCTCCTTTGTCTTCTCGTGGCGAATGCCGCAGATTACTCTCACGAATTTAATGAGTAGATTATTCGCGCCGTTGAAGAGTGAAAACCTTTCATTGTTCCATGCAGAATGTTACAGTAAAGTTAATTGAATACAGAGTTTGCCGATGCTAATTGAATGAGCAACGTGAAAAAAGTACTATATGTTTTACAGAACGTCTTTGCTTGTTTAGCGTAGGACATGGCTTTAGGGTCAATTTACCGATGAATTAGTGAGAACTACCGATCTGTTCCGTTAAATTAACACCCAATACAAGAAAATTGGTTTTAAAAAACATAATATCAAGAAGGAGGTCTCAAATTTGGCATCGATGTAACGAGTATTATCGAGGAATCGTTAGTTTGTTAAATTTTCACAAGATATTCGTCGTTGGCACGGTATCGATGTTAAAAAAAAAAGAGCTGCCAAATCTTCCTACTTGCTACAGCGATTTGGAATAGCGAACAAACTGGGTATATAGAGAGATTGTGAAATGGATACTACTTCGTCGATCGTCGCTTGCCAAGTGGTTTGTGATCCGTCGTTCTCTCGGTTTCCTCGCACGAACGAGCGTGAGCCACGTCGATGCTGGGCAATCTCGATTGCGCAAATCGACAGAGAGAACCTTTACAGAAATCGGCGTTCAACTACTGTTAGCAACTGTTGGATGGCTGGCAACGACTACGTCTCTATCGTATAATAGGTCGTCGCGAGAGGCTATCTACTACTACCGTGGAATATAACAACTATAGGCGAGAGATAGATCGTTCGTGCTGATTAAGCCAGGAAAACCTCTTTCCTGGTATAACACATTATGCTATATATAATACAGGAAAGACTGTGAGAATTCACGACTACCGGGTGTGAGAATGTATTTCATTTTATATATATATATTCATTCGGTACTAAACCGAGTTTATCGGCGAGTGCTCGAACGCCCGAAGAAACGACAAAGTGAGAGAGAAAAGTGATGCTGAAAAACGATAAAAATAACAGCACTACCTTGGACTTCTTTACACAACGGCAGCTAGTAATCGTCCGAGAGCCACCACCGCTGAGCTTCGTCTTCGTTTACGATGGATATATTAAAACTATAATACTTTGATATTTCGATGGATAAAAGTCCCCGGAAAGCCCGTTCGTCGTTGAGCTTTAGATATACTACGTAGATAAATACGAAACGAACACAATGGACACAGATATATAGACGAAAAACGTAAGTGTAATAATTTTGCAAAGTCGAGAGAGTGCAACACGAATAAACAATGTTGAAATATTGGCTCGGGAAAATCTTGACTATTTTCGATGTATAATCCGAGAGTTCTTGGACGCGCGCGCGGCGATGATCTTTGCGCGATCGTTGCTTCGCGGCATCAAACCGCGATACGTAAGACGTCGGAGCGATGTATTCGTGACATTCGAAGAGAGATAGGAAACTTTGAAGTGCATTGAGATTAATAGCAATTACACGCGTTGCCAATGATGGCATCAAGCACTCTTTTGTTTTCCTCAGTGTCATGCGATTATCGAGTGTTCCCGGTCAGATTAATTGCATGGCACTCGAGCATCAACAGCAAGCGGCTTGATAAAGTAATTGTCACACGGATAGAGAGACACATCGACAGAGACTGTGGGCAATCGAGTTTGTAGTATCCCGGATCACGATCTCTCGGCGTTTTCACGCGCGTCAGGGTCTGCAGTTATGGAGCACAGCGATAAAGATACGGGGCCAAGATTCTTCGATAGCTTTGTCACCGAACGAATACTCGATGTAGCGGCAATACAGCTGCTACTATTGCTCGTACCTATAAAGTGCAAAACGTGCTCGGCGTTCATTGTCGTGTCGACGACACAGACACAAACGAGCGCTCGCCCGCGAAGAGGTGTGGCGTCTGCGACTCATAAACAATATAAAACGCTCAATGGATCTCGTGTTTGCTAGACACGACACACACACACACACACACAATAAGCGCGCTGCGGAGTGTCGATTGCAATTTACAACTCAACCGAGACACTCTATAACAAGTCCCGACAAACAGCGACACGCTATAATTCAGAAGCTGTATTTCTTTACACCGCAGATATCGCTGCATTACATGCAAGAGGCAGGAAAATAAAAAAAATCCAATGGATTCAGGCTTCTGTATATTTTATCGAATGGATTATGTTCAATGAATCGTATTTCCGAGAATAAGTCGAATAAAACACAAATAAAAAAAACGTTACATATACATTTTTTTTAAAACAGATAATACAGTTCGCGGTAATTATAGTTGAATCGATATCATTTCCGAGGTCGAATAAAAATATATCTCGTATTTATATCCATCGAAACATTAATTCTTTAATGAGAAGAAAATAATACGGTAATTAAAATTCATAAAATTGAAAATATTTATTTTTCGATCGATGTTTTTTTTATTTCTTTCATCGTCCGTATTATCAGATCTTTCATATTACATATCACATTTACGAATTATTATTTCAATGCGGTAACGAGAATATATTTTAAAGTACAAAAAAATACCAATCAATGTATCAAATCCTTGGGGCAAAAAGCACCGCGAGCGGTTTTGGCACAAATTATAGTGCAAACATCACTCGTCACTCAGTGAATAACAGTAACGTTGTATCCGTATCCATTGTAAAGGTAACTGGTACGAGTGTCCACTCGTACACGTCAATCAACTCGTCTACTATATGTTATGTATGTATATACTTATGTATACATATATATGCGAAGAGACCTATTCGCGTAACATATACAAGCATTAGAGTAGCAGAGATGCCAATTTGCAACCTCCACGCGCAAATGAGGGTCTCTCGAGTGTAATAGCACACACGTATCCCTCTTCGTCGGTATATTCGAGGCAAAGCTGTTTCTAACGTTTCCCTCGTCGTCGTTTCGTTCGATTGCGAAGATCCATTTATGGCGTTTATGCTGTCGTATTAGCTGCGCACCGGTCTCGGCAACTGTATATATATTTGCGGGAATACCAAACACGGTGAGTTCGCTATACACAAGAAGAAGACTACACGAGTGCGACTTTGAAATAAAGAAAGAAGAGAAGCAAAGAAGAAAAAAAAACCATTGATGCACCGGTGGAGCTCTGGGATGAAGGGAGAACGTGAGAGTGCATAAGATGATGATGGGGAAGGGAAGTTGAGACTGCAAAAGAGTAACAGAGACCAAAGTAACAGCGATTTCTTTCGAGTAGAGAGGTGGAGCCCCGGAGAGCCGAGCAGGCAAGCAGCAGCAGCAGCAAGCATCGTACCAGGGGCCACAAAAGGAAAGTTAAGCGAGCTCCGTGCAGAGAGCCTCACCGCCACTAGAAGGAGAGATGGTATTACCGCAGTTGAAAAGTGATTTAAATCACTCCACGGCATTGCTAAGCGAGAAAAAGAGAGGAGAGAAAAAAACTTTATTCCGGGGCGAGTGAGAACGAACGAGTGGACGAAACGGGGATGGAAATGAAAGTATGGTATTTATTTAGAGGGTTGGCACGTGATGAAAACGCGAAGAGAGAAGAGGAAGGGGAGACTTTCGAAGCTTTCCGAGGGGTACAGTTGGACATGATTTTGTCTTTCTCTTTCTTTCGCACTCGTCACATGTGGTGTTTGGCCTCGTGTGCAGTTAGAGTTTATCTCCCTTCCTCACCAGCGTTGGTTCAGTTCGCTGAGTAATAAAAAAAAAAAAAGAAACTCGAGGCACGGCATACGCCATATGCCCGCAAGCTGGGGACACCCTACTCTACCCGAGTCCTATACACACTCTTATTTTCTCTCCGGGCTTCGCGGTCCTCCCTCGTCGAGCAAACGTGTGTACTCGGGTTTCCGCGTACAAAAGAGTACCCACTGTTGCTCTGACTGCGGCGTACGTTTGTAACCCCCATAGGATATTCGTACTCGTCGGACTTTGCGAGCTCCGCGACTAAATATCTGTATGAAAAGGGTATTCGCCTGTGAATGTATGTGTGTGTTGTTCGACCCCAAAAGTCAGGATGCGGCAGATGCTCGCGTCCCGACGTACAGGGGCGTCACGGAGCCTCCGACCCTCCCGCGGGATATTTGTACGGTGAATCGGCGAATCACTACGCTTTTTGGATAATTCGAAAGCGATTAAATGTATATCACTACTGTTGGCGAAGTAATTTATTGACCAATGGAGTGTTGCTTCGCATATTTCATATAAGCTATTTACACGTTTAGAGTACTCAAAGGTTGAAAGTTTCGCACATTTTACACATTTTAAATGTGATTTATGTGCATTTAGCGTTTCTGATTGAATGAAAAAAAGAATAGCAATTAAAAAATATTCTTTTAAAAAATTTACAAATTTCGTAATTCTTTAAAGGATCAACTAGTCGCGGTGATGAATGTCGCAACATTGTCACTGAACAAAGTGTGAAAGACATAGTTAAACATATTCTTCGATAAATGATAAATGTAAAAAAAGCCGCTTTAACGATGTGAAAGGATAGTGTATACATTGTAGAAACCATAAATCAGACGCTCACAAGATACATTACTTTAACGATTGCTAATAAAGTTATGAAACTACGACTGCGCTTCGAAGGGTTAAAATATGAAAATATGACCTGTCCTAACGTCACAAATTGTAGGTAATCGAACGCTATGCATATAATCGTTTACTGTTATAATTTTGCAGATAATATGAAAATGATTATACGACGCTTATCCGCAATCTTCAATGGTCACAGTGATACTGTTATTACGAATTCTCGTTTAGCTGCCACACCAACATTATTTATGTTGTTTCGGTCGTTAAACGTCTGGCGATCCATAGGCATTCGCACTCATACACACAGAAATATTGGTAGTAGAAACGACAACTTTTTTCTATATGTTGCGGAGCGAACTGAACCGGAATGATTCCGTTGGCACAAGACGAATCAATTTCTCTCGCGTTGCATTAATGGAAACTACCGACTTCACTTGTGTAAGATGAATTGTCATTATCAAAAGGACTTCCGAACGAACGAGCGAAGCGTGTGACGAATGAAGCGGAACTTGAGGCATCCAATTGAATTGAAATTACGTCAGTTTAATATTCTATTACACCTGTCTGAAGATGGAAGAGACGCCGGCGCGTAGGGCAACGATATCCATATGGAGTTCTCCCGGGAAGACGGGGGTGGGGGGGGGGGGGGGGGGGGACGCTATATTCCCGAAGTCGTTGAATAATTGAACGATCGGTGGAAAGCGAAATAGCGAAAGCCCGTTTCCTTTCTAGCCGAGTGCACCGGGAACCTCCCCGCGCGAATACCCGGGTGCACCAGGAACTCCAACGGCAATGACGTGACGCCTCTCTGGATTTTCCACCACTGACAGAGACAATTCGTTAGTTCGCATATGCCAGAGCTCTCTTGCACTCCGTTACCTGCAGTCAACGCTATGACGAGTTTTACCGTTGCTCACGAAACAGCACTATTGTAAGGCTGTTATGTACCTCTTAACTTGCACCGGTATTCGCTGGCATTTTCTCAAAGGATTGTTCAACTACTCGTTGTATTTACTACTATGAATGAAATGGCATGAAAACAGTTCGAATAATCATATTTCAAGATTCAATTAGCCTACAATTATTAATTATAACAGTCAAAAAAATCATTTTTTCAACTTTATAAACGCGAAGTAATAATAATGCAATATTTACGATAATTGAAAAAAAAATAAAAAAAAAATTCTTCCGATAATAATTTGTAATTTGTCACAGAGTCACATTAACACTTCGATTCCCGTAACAATGAATAATAAACGTATTTCCATAAACGTGAATATTGAGTGAAACGTCGAATTATCGTAAAATTGACTCGTGACATTTCGAGAAGCATGTCTATACGTCAAAGGTCGTCAAGCTTTGCATTAAGATTGTCGCTCCGTTATCCAACCTGCACGTCTATCCAGCGTCTCCGAGCCTCTCGCACATTATAGAACCATTCAATTGGCGACGGCTGCAATGCGGCGAGACTGCACAAGGATCGCTTCGCAGAGTGATCGCGGTGGCGGCATACCTGCAACAGCAGCCGCAGTCACGACGGGAGTCATCCCATTATTGTCGGCGCGCAGCAGTTGTAACGCCCGAAGGGTATAGTAGGAGTCGAGGGAGTCTTACTCCGTGAATTTCAACGGAGACGATGGAAATTGGAATTTCACTGTGAGCTAAAGGTTCACTCTGCGCGCACTATACTCTACACTCGACTCTGTAACTCCGCTGTAACTTCGACTACTAAGCGCAACATATTACACAGCAGTAAGGAACGAGTGAGAAACTCAGATGTACGAAGTTCCGAGAGAAATGGAGAGACAAATAAACCGCGTTGCGAGGACGGTATGGCTTTGTTGGAGTCGAAGGAGTAAGCAAAACCGATGCTTAATCCGCGCGGTCTATTACCCGAGAGGGGTTTGCGAATTCAGGCTGATGCTGTACTCTGAACAGATGTATGCAGGTAGGTAGTAATACAAATGAAATTACGTATCAGTGAAATTTTTTTTATATTCCCATTCAAATCGAACGATTGGCCATTAACATCGAATTATTGAGGCATCGTTCGGCACCGGTGGCTATTACTTTTAACAAGTTTTACAACAGCATGCAAATTTATAACACTTTAGTATTCCAGGGATTATCGCGTGTTGAGACAGTTTGTTGTAAAAGCGATATGAAGACGAGAAATACAATTCCGAAGTGCGGAATACAATAGACATGTATTCATTTCACGCTCTTCTTTACCCAGTGAGATTTTTCAACGGGAATGCTACATCAATATTTAATGATTTCTGTGGAAACAGCTCGATATCAATTCATAGTCGGGTAGAAGAAAAAAGATGTATATATTACATTGTAACACACAACATAGAGCAATTATCGGGGCGAAATAGAGTCGAGGCGTAAACCGTGAGAGATTCCAATTGAAATGTAGAATATATTGGAATAAATTGTAAGTAATCGTTGAGAACGGCGTGCAACGGTGAGAACGGCGAACGACGAGGGGTGATGGGGGAACTTAGAGAGGATAGGTATTAGCGTGCGGTCGGCTGCACCCTCGTTTCTCGCCATTCTCGAGGTCGATAGGAGAACCGAGTTCTGAGCTCGTGCCCGACACCAGCAGCAGTAACTACATCGGGGGTAAAGGAGGAAACGGTAACGAGAGAGCCTAACGTACGGTCTGCCGGAAGCACTCGTCGACCACTTAAGTAGGCCTGCCTGGCGGAGAAGGGTGACGCGATGAGTATTATTTCGACGTGTACGTAACCCGTACCTCGTGTTGAGGCGAACGAAGCCACGGCTTCGAACGAAACAAGGCAAACGGGTAGTTTGCTCGATCGCCCGCATGACTCTATGATCATCTTTCTTTTTTCGTCGCCGGCGTTACTTTCGCCGATTTCTTTGATCCTCAGAAATTTTTCATCGTCGATACTTTTTTTTTGTACCAATAACTCATCACATTGCCGTTGAAAATAAATATAGGAACGTTTGAAAAAAAAAAAAAAAAAAAAAAAACGTCATCTTGTCGAAGTCAAAAAAATTGCGTTTTCCTTTGCAATTTCATAGAGACTTCAGCATTTTTTATGAAGACGTTTTAAAAACCGGGTACATTGACGAGAAGGAAATGTGTGCAAACAGTTGAAAGTAGATATGTTTTTAGTTCGAAAGTTTCATAATTATAATCAACCAAAGTTTGTCAATTTCATAGAAAAATGAATAATTGAAAAAGACGGGGCGTCTAATGGATTTGCATTATAACTAAGTCTGCTGGACTTGTCAATCGTGACTGCAACGTCAGCCGGTTGGCGCGCTGCGAAACCGGGTGTCGAATTATATTTTCGGCTCTCTCGTCTGAACGCCGAGAGCCGTGGGAGTTGCCGTGTCGAGTGGAAAACACTTTAGCAACCGAAGAACGAACTAACAGCGTCCAACCGGCACCTCAACCGCATCGCACCTACTCCCGGGTCTCTGCATGCACTCGGTCGATCGGATTTCGAGGTCATTCCTGAGCCTCTTACAGGCCTTCCTCCTCCTCCACTCCACCTAACCACTATCCCCAAAGTCCCGCGGAACGAAAAATCCTTTATTCATAGTCTCTAGTCACCCGGCATTTTAACCCTTTACTAAGAAAATCGGCTTTTCAGCAGTATTGAGTGAGTCATTACCTCAAATAATCTTTTCCATTACCTCATACCATTCTATAATAAAAAAAAATCGTACAGAATATCTCCGCCATTTATTTTTCGTAAAAAAAGCTCCGATCTGAAGATAAAATCTTGTAGAAGCGATTTTTTTGTAACCAGAAAAAATCGAAAAAATTCAGTGCAAATAGTCCGTTGATTTTTGTTAAAGATAAACGAATGATCAATTTCCTGGTTTCCCTGACGAGTCGCCAAGGGGATTTTAATCTTCGTTTTGATAATTCATTGTTGCATTGACCGGAAATTCTTGATTAAATGGTGAAACCGGATATAAAGATCGATCGCTCGTCTCCATTACGGTGACTCGTTTCTTGGGACCGGCGATGTTTCGTCGATCCCCTCGTCGAAGGAGCCGTAGCTCTTTTACGGTTCCCAAGGGAGTCATGGATACGGCTGTCCCGTCGCGAGGGCTCTCTCTCGCGTCGATCTCTTTCGAGGTGACGCTAAGCTGCGCACCGTTCCACCTTCGTTCAGCTTAGAGTCCACCAAGCGAGAGAGCATGCAGCAGTACACAAACCCACCTATATATCGCTGGTAGGATAGGCCCCGAGTATACCATCGAAGCATCACGATTGCCACGAAGCCGAAGTAAGAGAGAAAACGGATAAGAGTATTCCGTTCACGGTGAACGCGTGCTGCGCTTATGCGCCGCACGTCTCTCTACTCCGCCGCGCACCGGCGTGCGTATAAATATTTATGCTCCCACGAGCGCGAGCTGTATAGGCCCCGGTAAGCGACGTACAACGCCGAAGCACGTACCGACCGCGCGAGGCTCGCGCGATCCGTATACCGTGTCCCCCCTCGTGGATACACACTTACTACTATAATACTCTCCATTGCATCTACAGTATGTATATCCTTTCTTCTACATACACATTACACGAAAACGCGTACACAGGTGCGTCATGGTTCTGTACACATATTGTGTGTACGTGAACCGTCCACGTTACGACCATATAGGAGACTCGCTACGCGTGTTACCGGCAAAAATAAATGATACGAGGATCCTATAACGTACTTTACCATGTGCGATTACACTGATCGATTTTACAGTATAAACTGAGTGTTTTTATTTCGGAGCAGAGTTTCGATATTATTTCATCTTTTTTTAAGCCAAAGTCATCGTATCCCGAACAGCTGGATGAAGAGATTCAAAAAATAGTTTCCGAGATATAAACATTTACGATCGATTTTATTTCATAAAAAGTGTATCCCGCTAGTGGTGTGTTTAGCTTAACATGATCGACGGCCGATTGTTTTCGCTATTTTTATACGAGTTGAAGATGTTTTTTCCAAATTGTTATTTTTATCGTATTCAAATCTCCTAAAGCGCGCGAAAATCCACCGTAAAATATTCGTGGAAACATTGCTTTTCATTTCAAGTTCAAGATCGCGTAGCGATTGAAGCTCCGAGGCGAGTAAAGGTAAAGGCTTTTGAAGGGAAGTTGTAGAAAATATAGAGGATCCCGAGAGAGGCAGTGATGATGCCAGCAGAAGCGGCCGCGGAAGATCACGAAAAGAGAGTCAAAGGCGCGGTTAGGAGTCCAGACTTTTTCACGCGGGACGAGTCTATAAACGCGGCGAGAAAAAAAGGACCAGAAAAAGAAGGCAAAGTATAAAAGAGGAGGCGAATGCGAAGGCAAAGAGAAGGCAGGCAGGAAGACGGACGAGGGTCCCTCAGTCCTTCTCGCTTCTTCATCTTCTTCGTCTCACCCTCCCAAAGCACCTCGGACTCTCACAAGAACATAAGCTATCGGTGTATGTGTCTACATATTCCTATTCCTTCGCTACGGTCTTACAGTAACGATCAGTGGTTCTCCGGTTCCAAGGTGCGGGCCTATCGGGGGTTTTTTTTTTTTTTTCATTGAAGAACAACCACCACAACAGAGAGGAACTTCGCTCTTAGTACGATTCGAGTCTTACGGGAATTGCCCGTGGAAAATAAGAAGAAAGTACCATGGCAAAGGCTCGTATGGACTATAAGAAGAAGTTGAGGCTTTCATACTATAAGTCCCAGAGAAAAGGATATAGGCGGGCGCAGTATGCGCACCCATACACCACACACACACACACGCAGACGAACGTTCGAAGCAGTGTATAATTCACTCTCGTTATCTCGCTCGCGCGCTAGTTATCTCGCGCTAGATCGCCTCGTCACTCTGTCCATCGGATTCTCTCGAAAGGTGCTTTGCTTCTCGCTCGCGAACAAGAGATCCCTACGGCTATTCTCTCGCTTGTTCTTCGAGCGTTGAAGAACGTTCTAACTCCCTCGCACACCCTAATCTTACCGGTAGCTTTGTCTTGGTTCCGCTGGCAACAAAACCACAACTGAGGCTCTCTCTGTTAGCTTCTATCTCCCTTCAACTACCGTTGATCCTTCACTGCTCGGTGCTGCTGATGCTTCTTTAGCAACGGCAGCGAAGAACAGCACGAAACATTCCCAAGCAAGCGAGGCAGAGAGATAGCAAAGGGTGGAAGAGACGGCACAGAGGTTCTCATCTAAACTTGACCAGTCAGCGACTTTGCCCCCGCGCCTCGAGGTACACTCGGGAAACGGTGCAAAGACTTGAATTATTCAAGAAGCCCTCGAGAGCCGGAGAAGTCGAGTGCAGAAGGGAACAAGAAGGAGAAAAGAAATACATTAAAAGGAGATTAAATCGAGAGATTTGCCAATACGAGACTGAGAATGAGAGATGAAAAAAAAATGGAACGATTGCCTCGATGTGAAAGATTTTCGGCAAATTATCGGAATAAATATTGATTATTGGGGTTTTATTTTTCACATTAAATAACCATTAAATAAACTGGTTTTTTTTTTAGAAGATATTTTCTCGCATTTGGGAATTTTCGGAATTAAAACTAAAAAATTGTTATTGGCTTTTAATTAATACATAGATTCTTTTTTTTAAGTGTAGTTTTCATTGAATTTTAATGATAGTCGAATCGATAACTAAGTGGTTTGTCTACAACGCTGTAAAAGTCATTTTGTGCATTTTTTTTATTTTTTTTATTTATCGATTGAACTTTCATTGATGAACGAGAAACATTAATGCTTTATAGTTTTCGCTATTAATAACTCGCGAATTGGAATGCACTTCTGAGTTAACGGAGGTATCGCTAGAGAGTGGATTTAAAGAATTTGCGATGAGTTTTTGCCGGTTGGTTAAATTTGAGAACCGCTGGGACTCCTCTCCGCCGCACCTCCGGCCACGAGTACCCGAGGCCCGATATAATTAGCGTGTTTAACTCTGATTTATAATGACGCTGGAAACGCCTACCGACGGTGTACCGAGGAGCGCGAAGCAGCGTGCCGTGTTGAGACACAGAGAGAGAAACAGAATATACTGTATTACTATACACTACTGTTGTATAGTACCTACGCAATCCAACGAACGACCGAGAGTTCGCGTTGTACACTAAGTACTATACGTATTATACGCGCAACGCATCGCGCGTCACGATGCCGCCGACGCGCTCGAGACGCTCCAACGATTCTCGTGTAATTCGTCATTCAGCGGTATACAGATGAACGGGGTCTCGGGGGAGTCTCGGGAGAGAGAGAGAGAGCGAGAAAGACTCGACACTGAATTGCCGCTCGTACACGCGCTTCGAGACGCAACGAGAGAAACATCCAGACGCTTAATTCAGTCTTTGATTAATTTTTTTTCTTTTTTTTCTTCACGCGAAACCTCGGAGAGTTTTAAAGTGATTTTTTTTTCGCTTCTCAAGTCAGCTTGGAATGTACCTGCGGCCGCAGGTATGAATGTCTACCTGTTCAGGTAGCGCGATGATTTCGAAGGTCAATTTATGAGACAACCTGTCCCAAAAATCGTTGTTTTTGTAATGTGGCTCTTTGACGTATTGTTCGAAGAGTTGAAAAGGCGGAACATCATTTTTTTTTTTTTTTTTTTTTCAAAAGCATCTATTAATTTTGTAATTGTGGGAATCTTCGCAATTGTATTGTTACTTGCGGACGAACGATTTTTACAAGAGCGTCATAAATATTTTTGAACAACTGAGTGACGATTTAAAAAAATTTTATTTCTCGGAAATTAATATTTTCATAAGGAATAATTATAATTTTCCCTGTAAAAATTCGCGATAACCACGATATATTGAAAACGAGATCCAAAAACGAGATTCTCGTTCTCGCGCGAAACTCGATGTTCGCCCCACCGAACATTACGATCTTTTCACACGTTTGAAAGGAGAATCTCGAGGAGCGAGTTGAAAAAAAGGCTCGCGACAACTGCCGGTGCCGAGGTCGTTTTCAATAGACTTCCCCTTTCCGCCTTCGAAAAAAGAGAGACCATTCACTCGTACTCGTCGCCGTTGTAAGCGCCGTTGACTCACCGCAAAATCAGTCGTGACGAGAAAAAGAAAGAGAACGAAAAAAAAGAAAAAAAAATCCAAACTCGTCTGAAACCACTAAAACGCAAAGTCCTTAGCGAAATACGCTCGTTAACGAAGCCTTGCTGATCGAGTCCAATCTAATTGATATTTATTTTCTCGTCGGTGTTACGAATCATTGCTTTATGGTAAAAAAGAAGTTTGAGAACTCAATTCGATTAATCGATTCGAAAGCTGCGAAGAATTTAACAACTCCGAAAAATAAACTCTAATCGCGCAAAAATATATAACATCGAGGCAATTTTTTCATGCGTAGTGTAAAACGCATTTGCAAAGTCAAAAACAATAAATTCTTTTAAAGAAATGTAAAAAAAAAAGCAAAAAAATTTCAAGATATAGTGATTTTTTATCGATAAAACCGTATAACTAGGATACTACACTTTAATAACATCGTAAAGATAAACCACTGCCCTCCAATGAATTAACAGACATTTAACAGACAAGAAAAAAAAAAAAAAAAAACCTCAAAGTTTGTGAAAAATAAAAATAAATTGAAAGTCAATGGCAACCAGTTATTTTACCGGATTCTTATTAACATGGACTCCACGTTTACACCGCGAAACGAGCTCACAGTGTAAATTGATTCGGCTTCTTGTCTGACGTACTTAATCGCTCGAATGATAAATCATGATAACGTTAAACGACGTCACAACTTCACACATTAACCAATACAACGTTCATAAATAAAGTACACGATTATACAACTTTCATAAATTATAAAAAAAAAAAAGAAAAGAAAAAAAAAAGATGAAAATAATGTTTGCCTATAATCATCGTACTTCAGGAGTTACGTGATCGATTCGAATGATCATCACTCTAAGTCACACTCTTGATAATAACAATAATTGCGTGCGCAACTTTGAACGAGTATCTCGTGTCGAGTAGAACTCGAGACTTTGAGTATCTTTGAGACGTAGACGCGCGGGTTATCGCTGTTATTAGCCTCCTCGCTAGCAGCAGCAGCAGCAGCAGCAGCGGGCAGAGCATTTGCTTTATCCTCTCTCCCGATCCTCTTCGCTTTCTCATTCCATCATTCTGTTCTTCTACTTCCTTTTATTTTCTCTCTATCTCACGGCTACGAAGCGAAACGGAGAGGAGAGCATTAGAGTCCGATCCATCTTGCGCGTAACGATAGCCCCACGCGATTACATCTCAGCACGTGCGTGCGCCCCGTACAGTCGTCTACAAAGATTCTTTGGCACGAAGCCACCGAGGCTCACGCTCCGCTTCCCTCGTGCCTTACCTCTAATCGATTCCTCTCTCCGGAGCTCCCGTGGCTCTAATATACTATATCGATGCATTATTTATGACTCGGTAGCTTCAATTCGCGTTCGTCCGCGCTCGCTACTCTGTTTTCTTTTACCCACATATACATATTTTTTTTTTTTCTTCACCGCTAATAAGCTGCAATTAGCGATAAACGTGTCGCTAATTGTTTTACCGAACAATTGAAATTAAAAATAAAATTAGAGCGAAATGAGAACCGACGCTTATCTCAAAGCCACTTTTTTTATTTTTTTTTTTGTTCACTCGCGCATATTATGATGTACAAAGGCTGAAGACATGTCTCCGAGCGGGTTATATCATTGTTGTACAAAGTGCGCTTAAAGTCGATGATTACTCAAAGCGAGAAATGCCGAGACAGCGTCGGGAAACGCGAGGAAGACTCGTTATCGCGATAATGGAGTTGTGAGACAGAGAGAGCGAGAGCTTTGGAAAGAAAATTAATCATCGCTGAGGAATTACGGTAGCGAAATGATTATCAAAGCCGAGGGCCGTATTCTTCGAGTGAAATAGCATATAGATATTATTTAATGGATATATATATACATACTTTCTTACTACTTTGTATAATCGTTATCACTCGGGACAGTATCAATGAAAGTTTCGGTTATCAGTTTCCTCTTCGAGAGACTTTCCTTACCGCGATCAAATAATTACTCGAATCGTGTATTATTAAAGAGATTTAATTCGGAATCCACACCGAAGGAATATAAATTTATGAGAATTTATGCAATTTATATGAATGTATGAAGAGAAAAAAATCATTAAGTAATCGTATAATTTTCAACGAATCGTTAATGATCGGATTTACATATTTAATGAAATAAAGAAAAATAGGTAATTACCATAATGTAAATCGGATAAATTCTCATTGAATGCAAAGCTTCGTTGCAAATTTTTAAATTTCAACGTAATTTTTTTTTCTTTTATCTTCATCGCTCGAAATTCTTCGTAAATGCAGCAAAACGCCCTTACCGCACGCGTACACGGTGAACAAAAGCTTTTTGTTCTCCGCGGGCTGAAAAAGCGAAACAGGGGGTTGGCGATGATACCCTTTCCCCCACATTTAGCGCGCGAGAAACGAGCTAACAATGGAGAAATTACAATGATTCGATCGGGGAATCCCCTTCTACCCCGCGGCCTCTCACTCGTTCTTTCGGTTCCCACAGTTTCCCTATCACTGCCGGCGCATGACAGATAAATTATAACTTCCCACATCGAAAAGAGAAAAATAAAGAAAAGTCCGGAGGGTGCATGAAATTTAGCTTTAAATTCGACGACAACGTTCTATGGCCCGTAAAAGCCTCGTTACAAAATATTACACGAGCGACATTATTATCGTCATTATTATCAGTGCGGCGGTGTCCCCTTCCCCCCGACGTCGGTAGTCTCGTGACAGCGAACAATTCTCGCGGCCGGGGAACGAGTGAGACAGCAAAAGCTCGTAAACACGATTATTCACGGCATAACCCGTGCTGCACGGGTATTACGCATTCTCGTGCAAACGGTTGAGGCCTCCGCGTTATAAAAATTTCAAACTGAACTGTTTATTTTCGAAAGCAAATTCTCTCGCGGGGGCTTTTTTTTTTGTTGTTTTTTTGTTTTTATGTTTCGCATGTGTTCACATTTTTGCGCATACGTGTGCACTCGCAAAACGTACACACGTACGCGTGAAATGTGTAACGAGTAACAAACAACCATTTGCGCTTCAGTGTTGAACAGTTGAAATGTTCATAGTGCTCACTGGTTGTGTTCTCGTGTTGGCGCAGAGGCCACTGCCTTTTCAGTCGACTCGGCGCATAATTAATGCATATCCTTTGTCGTGGAAATTCGTGGCGTGTAAAAAAAACTGGGAGTATAAAAATAAAAGGGAGAGAAAGTAAGAGGGTGGGGTGGGGGTTGAGGCAAAAGCTCGTTTCGCCTTTGTCATAGTCGGCCACGAAGCTGGGCGGTTCGCGGTGTGGCTGCGTAAATAGCGTCACGCACACCCTTTCGTATTCATGCATATAAATACATATATACAACGGCGTTATAGCGTTCCATATATGTGTGTTAGAAACGGAAAAAAAAGAGTGTACAGTACACGAAAAAGGCACAAACTTAGCCAAACGAAAATCCAACGTTGTTTCCACTCTCTGCGTTCGTTCGCTCACCTACCGATTTTCCTCCATTTCCACGAGTAAATTTATCGTTGGACGTGTAATAACGCGAGCATTGAGAGAAGGGGAGAATAGAGAGAGAATAAAAGAGAAGTCAATGTGACTTTTTTATCGTTCAAACTGGCAACGTTGGCTCGTGCTACCCGTGAGTGCCGGGCTGCTGGTTGCACGCTTGGAAAAACCGAGGCGGTAAGTTACGATTACGATTTCGCCCCCGAGGCACAGAAACGAACGGCAGACCGCGAGAGAACTCTGTTTCGATATTTTTCCTTTTTTTTTTTTTTTTTTTCGCTCAATTCAATGTGGCGATATATTCGATATTTGCGCATGTCGACGGTATTAGTTAATTGTGAAGCGTTTTATTGAATAGAAATGATTTTCATGACGTTATCTTCGTCGTTTGAGAGATTAACGATCTCGTTATTACCGACGAGTGGATTAAATTCCGCTTTCATTCAAACGCCGCGTTCTCTGATTTTTTTTTTTTTATTCGAAGTAACTACCGATAGCAAATATTTATGGAACATTGTTGTCGCGGAAATGGCAAGTTGTTAGTAATATTTTTGTTTCGGCGAAAAAATTATTTTTTTTGCTCGAATTTTTTAAAAATTTCAGTTACTTTTACTTCGAATTCTGTGACGTTTATAATGGAATTTCTGCAACTGGTAATTTACGAGATACAAATTGTTTAAATTATAAGAAGGCAATTAATCGTCGCAATGAAAATTAT
Organism: Buathra laborator; assembly: GCA_934046635.1. Taxonomy (NCBI): domain Eukaryota; kingdom Metazoa; phylum Arthropoda; class Insecta; order Hymenoptera; family Ichneumonidae; genus Buathra; species Buathra laborator. Next base: position 21,321,128 of record OW203892.1, read on the forward strand.
ACTTAGTCATTCCGTACGATGAAAAATGAGATTTACACCAAAGCGTCGTAAGCAATAATCGGTTTTTCGAAAAAAAGATATTCATTTATTGGATATTCTTGCATCGACTCAGAGGGGGAGGACACATATGCATATGTTTGAATGCAATTTTATGGAGTAATTAAACGGACGCGTGTTTACGATTTAATAATAAGGGAATGTATCATTATCGCGTTAATTATACACGCGATACGGGCGCCGATCGAGTTTGCCACGTCACTTTTTTTTATCAACTACGTATCATTAAACGCGAGAAATTTTTCCAAAGTTCGTTTCATGTCTCGCGAATCCTCCCGCCAATTAATGGCTATCAAATGGCTCGTAAATACCCAGTTGGAAATGTATCGGAAGCCGAGTATGCAGCGTCGTTGAATTGAATAAAGGAAGGAAAAAAAAAAAAAAAACACAAAGTTATAGAATTACACGATAAAAGTTGGCGAGAGAACGGCCGCTATCGGCGAGCTGTTGAACGCTGTTTTATCTCGTCGTGGGAACGTTATATCTCTACGACTCGACTCGACTCACTCGAGGCTTCCTGCTAAAGTCTTTACAATCGTTTCGCCCATTCGCGTCTTCGGTAACGCGGTGAAAAAAAAAAAAAAAAAAAAAAAAAAAAAAAATTCCATGAATTAATTTCGCGCTAATAACTGCCAGCGATTATGTCTGACTTCGTATTGATCTTGTAATCGGAAATACGACGAGGGGCTTATTATTCAAGAAAGCGTATTAAATATTTGCTTCAAAATGACGCAATGCGATATTTTAGGTTACTCAGCGTAAGAACATTTGAAATCTCATCTTCAAGCTAATTGAGTGCTACAAACTCGCTAAGCAATCAAATTGAGATTTTGATTTTACAAGATTTTAAAGTGCAAACAACGTTACCGCGTTCATACGTGGCGCACGGAATGTCTTCTTAACATCGAAAAAAATTATTTTCTCGGACTTTCGTGATTATCAACTTTTTCTCTGTCTTCATATACTTGTGCTTTAATCGCCTCTAAAGAGAATTATTCAATGTTATAATTAATTTACCTATAATTTGTAGCTAACGATAATTATAAATAATTTTGATGACGCAATTTACGTGAAACTTATAACAATTCAAACAATTAGACGCTAATTATAAAAATGTTATTCCGTTTGTAATACAATTTCTGTTATTAAAAATATTTTTAAATGATATAGTATTACGAATAATGTTCGAACGCTTCGAAAGATCGTTCACGAAAAAAAAAAAAAAAAAAATCAGTACTTCAAGTATTAGAGGACAAAGCAATAAAATAATTGCAAAGCGGGGGTGTGGTGGGTCTGTTACTGTCGAAGAGAATAAATCACTCGGTTTGGCTGGTAAGTACCGATACGCTGTCGGGGCCGTTACGCGGTTAATAACGCAAACTCGACTCTGCGACGTTCACCGACACACAGCGAGGCACACGCAGCCTTCTATCCTCGTAATTTCGTAAGTATGTGTGTACCCTCTCGACTCTTGTACTTACTACGTCGATGTCGCGAGTTCGAGAGTTATAAGCCGCACACAGAGTATACACAGAGAGACTTGCGGGAGTAGATACAGTGTGCGTTGCTGCGCGTGGTCTGGCGATAGGCGCAGGAGCGCGAAACCATCGATCGGAACACCAGCGGCAACTCTCCAGAGCTCGGGACCCTCTTCTCGACTTTATACCAAAAGTTTTTCTTATCGAAAAATCGATTCTCGTGTAAACAAATCACGTGTTTGTGTACCTTTGTCTTTGTAAGTCTTAAGTCTTTGTATCAAATTTTCTTCGATCTTTCGATGGAAAATTCGTTTTTTCTCAGCTATAGTATGATATTTATAAATAATCGTTTTTTAAACAATGTGGTTGAAAAAATTAAAAAAAAACATTTAACATACTATAGATTGCAACGAAATCATCGAAAATTATTCCAATATGGAGACACGTGTGAAAAAAACTGTTTACCAATAACTCAACGCCTCCTATGTAAATTTGAACAAACAGACTAATTATTCGTTGTTTATTCTCTGGTACGGTATTTCCGTTAAAATTTTCGTGCATTCTTGATAAGAATATTACTGAACGAAACCGATGAACTCGAAAAATATCGCCTAATTCGATCTTTTATTTATTTTTTTCATTTTTCATTGCGTTGTAATTTTTCGTCGCTATACTTAAAAAATTGCACATCCTACCAAAAAAAAAAAAAAAAAACCATAATTGTTTTCGTCTCATTTGAAAATTAAGCCCCAAGGCGATACACGCGCTTAGCGATTTAACACGATCGACAAGTTCGAGATCGAGTTTGCCGCTCGGTATCTCGATCTCCTCCTCCCCTCTCCTCGTTCCTCGTCTACCCGACAACACGAAATTCCCGCGAGCCTATACTAGCTAGAGAATTGCAAACTCTCTAGTTCGCCTTGCTAATGCGTCCATCGCGGTCCGCACTTAACGCCAAATTGCTATAATACCTCGCGGAGTCTGGTGGCGAGCCAAGCTTCTCCTCGCTTTCTGCTTCGGTTCTCTCTTCTCCGCCGGCTCTTCTGTCTCTCGCTGGTTTATCGTGTACTATACTATGGTAGTATTAGTATATATCCCAACTCCGTAGTAGTAGTAGCAGTAGCAGCAGCAGTGAGGCACACACCGTATCCTTTGTCCCACGCGGTAATCCAATTTCACGGCTCGAGTCGACGTGGTGGGGGCAAAGGGTGAGGAGGGAGGGATAGCTGTATGGACTATGAACGACCACCACAGAGAGAAATATTCGATAGTATTCGGGATAAACAAGAAAAACGCTCGTAAAAAAAAAAACAGTACAAAAAAAAAAAATTATGAGAAATAAAAAAAAAATACGTGAATAAACTTCTCAAACACTATTTTTTTTTTTTGATGCTGCGCGTGACGCAGTTTTCCTCGATTTATATTTCACCGAAATACGTGACGAGCGAACATTTTAACGTGCATGTCCGCACGAGAGAAAAGAAATGAACAACACTTCGACGAGTTTGTTTGTTTTTTTTCGTCGTTACGTGTTAATTTTTTTTTTTTTTTTTTTTCACAAAAAAAGATCGAAGAAATGTCGATGACGGGAATGGCTGTGTTTGTGGATTGGAAAAGGGTGTGCGCACTCGCGTAAACGTATTGGTATTCGTAGCACGTAAGTTGACGCACACAACTTTTGCCTAACGTCGAATAAACACGCACACGAAGCACTTTGTATTCGTAGTAATACACTCACCAGCCAGCTGCATGGCTCGCCAGGCCGGGAAAAGACACTGAGGAACTCTGTGGCGCGTTCTCTATGCTATACCACTACCACACTACCACCACCGCACTCCGAGCTCTACGATATAGTGGTATATACATATATACACACACACAGGTACACACGCGGGAGTGTTGTATCGACGCTAAATAACTCCAATTAATCCTGTACTCGTCCGGTCGATTAAAACATCGCTTAGAACAGAAAACATTTGTTCGTCACTGTTCGATGTTTTCGTAAATAATTTGGAGGTTATGTTTAGTTAATTTTTTTTTTTCGTTTTTCTTGTTTTTGTTTCCTTTCTATCGAAGATCGAAGACCGGCGAGTTTAAAAGGTTTACGACGGGGAATGAAGCGAAACTCGCGTCGCCGGTTTGAGCGCTTGGCGCTTACTGAGGCATCGCGCTCCCCCCTCTCTTCACTAGACTCCGGGGTTCTGCTGCTGCTGCTGCTGCCGTCGCCACCGACCGACCACGCGCAGTGGCGTAGCAACGAGGGGAATATGAAATTCCGTGATCCTACTTCTGTGGACTGTTATAATACATAGTATGGCTGTACTTCGTAACGTAGTCGACACGAGGGTAATAAAACTCATTGGTCTGCTGGGAACGATTGAGAGCTATTGGTCACGAGGCAACTATTGTGCAGATTCTTGTTTTATAAATAAAAAAAAAATAAACACGAGTTCGCTAATAACTGTTTTTTTATCTCAAAGCTTATCGTTATTTTCGTATACAAATGTTTTTTTTCCCACGAACGATGCGCCATTTGAATTTACCGTTACAAATAAAATCGTAGAATTGAAACCACTTATCGTGAAAGCGATGGTACATTTAAAATTGCCAAGTTTTGCAGTCTTTTAGCCACTTATCTATCGATTCAGCAACGTTACGCTGCAGCATTCGTTTAAATATTTACGAACAAATAAAAGTGGCGGTAAATATAATTGTTTGACGTTGCGGTAAATTTGTTTGCCCTGAAAGTTCTATTGGATAAATGAACGGTTTTCGTTTATTTTATTTTTTTAAAGTATGTCGAAAGTTTTTCACGGATATGTGTTTTTTGCAGTAACCTATATACCTCCCAATAATAAAACTTATATCATATCGCACGTATCCGTATCAGCATTACAATTATAATTTGATTGACACTCCAATTATTTCAATTATTCTCGAAGAATGCTACGTTCGTGTGTTAATTTTTACTCTCAATTATATGTCACGTACTAAAAAATACATGCATCGCACCTCGTTAGAAAAAGTACACGAACCGCGTCAGTGATTCGTACTGATAAACACTTCGCGGTACGTGCAACAAAGTGTTATTCAATGTGAATTAATAATGGTCTCTGAGCGTATCTCGCGATAACCGTGTAAGCGAGTAGATAAGTGGATCGAAGAACTGTGTATCAGTGCGGTGCGTAATGCAGTTGCTGCATACTGCGCATCCGTGCGGGTAATGGAGAAAGAGATAGAAAGATTGATAAACAAGAGAGAACGAAGGATGGTTTGCGGAAAAAAAAAAAGAAAAAAAAAAAAAAAAAGAAAAATCTTCTTCGAGATTCTCTCTCTCGAGTTGTCGACTAATTGCGTGACCTTAAGCTGCCGCTGCCCCACGCGCTGTACGAGGAGCGCGAGCCGTAGCAAACTCGCTATCTCGTCGCATTGCCACGACAACGAGGCCGCCGGCGCGTTGCGTGAAGCTGCTTCCGGCCGGCCGAGTGACACGTAGCAAGAATAGTCGGACGGCACGTGATTCAGACATTAAGTGCAGCAACGGTCGCGCATCGTATATACACCCCACCCTACACCTCGTCCGCTGCACCGCCTCCGCACCCTATCGCGCTTATTTCGTTCGACCGACGTATAATTTCGTCTTCATGAATATAAAATACAGATCAGAGATCAAATTACGTCTGTTTGAAACAATTCACGCCACTCTTCGTGTAGCAAACAGCGAAGAATTTGTATTCCGCGGGCGTCGCTCGTTTAGCGTTTTATTGATACGATATGATAATACGAATGCAGCAGTTTATTGGATGACGATTAATTAATTTTTTTTTTTTTAAGTCGTAAAATAAACGGAGAGCAATGCGGGGTCACTGTAATTAGGAATATTGGCTTTGTAACAATGCCGAAACAAAGTAATCAAACGTTATCTAATCTCTTTCGATAAAAAAAAAATGTGAGTAATAAAACCGTCTCGAAGAATGATCAACGAGCGTGAATTAGGTTTTCTCGTTCTCATATACAGGAATTAAGTGAATTTTACGTTAATCGCATCGTCAAGAGCATTGCATGGGCATTGATTTAGTTGATAAAACAAGTTAATTTTTTAAATCTTTTTATCGTATTGATAAAATTTCAAAGTTAAACATCGAGAATTGCAGTAAAGAGTACTGAAAAAAACGTTCAATTCTCTTGTGCAATCGTAAGTAAGAGGGGAATTACAACTACGAGAGGGACCGGCTGTGACAATGGAATCGGCATTGGCCCGAATTTGCTAGTGCACTTCTGCTCTCTCGAAGTCCCGAACGACAATTACCGAAGGCGAGAGCAGGAGTTAAAGTTTCCGAAGCGCATTGCACCTGGACGATTCCTGGAACGGTGAGAGAGAGGAAGAGAGAGGGAGAGAGAGAGAGAGAGAGAGAAAATTCTCTCGCGAACAAACTGCTGTTATAGTCCGATGATTATAAGGTAAAGTCGCGAACCCCCGAGTGGACGGTGCGCGCGTTGACGTTTTCGATCGAAATCGCCCGGTTAATCGATGCTCCGCGTGTAAATATAACGCACCCGATCGATATATCCATAAAATAAACTCGTTATAATGAGCGATAAAGCGAAATATCATTTTATTTGTACGATTTGAACGATATTTATTCACGAGGCGATTGCGGACATCTTTCGTAGATAAACGATTAATCGACCCATACGGTAGTGACACAGAAATACTTGCCAGAAAATCCTGTGATTAAAATTGAAAGGGCGCAAGTCGATGACCGTAAGCATACAACAATACAACTTACGTCCTTCTTAGTTTCGTTGTGCCGTTTCATTTTTGCCGCTTCAAATATAACAAATATTTACATGCATCGGACATCGCGTGACTAACCTCAAAGGTACGTTTTTAATGCTTATACACGGAAAGTCCTACCGATCTTAGTCACGCGATGTAACACGAAGATATTTTTTTTTAATAAAGTTTTTTTTTTTTTTTTTTTATAGATTTTCTTCAGTTAAACGTCGAATCGACGACGAAGATTTTTAGCCAGCGGATACGTTTATTTTTACCAAATTTATGCGAGAAATATAAAAAGTCTATATTCTTCGTGAACAAATTTCTGTGGGGGGAGAAATATGACTCGGGGCTATCATGCATATGGAGATGACAGTAGTAATATAACTGCAAGCAAGTGATGCACGAAGAAATGCAGGCACGCGTGCAGCATGTATATAGCATGTATTACACGGCTCATGCACGCACCTTTCCGGGCCAACGACTTCGGCACACACGTGAAACAGAACAGAGCTATATACTCACGACAAGAGTCACCACGAATGGCCATCGACTCCAAACGATTAATAAAGTATCCTGGCATGCGTTTCGACTTCCCAAATTGCCGAAAAAAAAAAAAAAAAAACAAAAAGAGAGAAGAAAGAAATCAAACAAACGTTCACGTTCGAACGATCGCGACGCACAAACGTTGCACGCACCAAGGCTTCGACTGTTCGCAAAGCACCCAATGAAATTCCAATAAAATTCCGACGAAACCAAAGTCACGGTTTTTGATACGAATTTTTTTTTTTTTTTTTTTTTTCACGGGGATCAAAGAACTGGTTTTATGGTTTTATTTTCTTTCGTGGCGATCTTTCGCGGAAGGTGTGAGAATGAAAGAGAACAGAATAGTCGCTAATAGGAAGATCCGATATACGAGAACAATAAATTATGCACTCTCGGCGTCGTGGGGTAAGTTAGACTCGAGAGAAAGAAGAAGAGAGAGAGAGAGAGCTATATGGGGTATACACATCGAGGGCGATTGGTACGAACGATGAAGGGTGAAGAGACTCGAGCCAAGTGGAATGGAGAGGGGTGGGAAATAGGGGCGATCGGCATCCTGTAACGCATTTTCGTTCTCTCCGGTATATATATCCCATCTGCTCTCGTCGTCAAGGAGAAACGTGTCAGAAGTGTACTCTATACAAATACACTCGTAGTGCTACAGTCCTAACGAACTACACGTTATAATAAAGCTTCAGAAAATGAAAAAGTTGGTCTTGAAGCCATTGATTGCCTGGGAACACTCGAGAAAAAAAATAATGGCACTCGAGTGAACGCCATGTTTACGCTATAGTAAAAAAACAAAAGCTTTCCAATGAAAAAAGAAATGTGTAGAAGATGAAGAAACGAAAAAATCAACAGTCCGAAAGATCAGACGTGAAAAAAAAAGTATCAAAAACAGAAAAAAAAAATAAACTCTCAAATCTTTTATCGACGGTGAGAAATTGCTTTTTATTTCTTTAATTATCAAATATACCAATTACATACCAATTTCCGATATAACTAGTCGACAACGGAATATAAAGCGTAAATAAAAAAATTTAATCGTCGCTTTCTTATTTTTTCTCAAAAATAAAAACTTTTTAATATCGTTTGCTGATTTTGTCATTCCTTCAAAATATACACTGCTGAATTTGGAGTTACCAAAAGCGCGTACTTAACAGTCGAAGCAAAAGTTTGTAGCGATTTCCACGAATCACTCTCGAGACACCGAAGCGAAGAGGCTATGTTTACACTACCATACAAATCTCTCTGTTACAAAAAAAAATCTTTTTCCACCAAAAAAAAAATGCTTAGAAATCAACTGTTGAAAAAAAAAAAAAAAAAAAAAAAAAAGTGCTGCTGTAACGAGAAAGTATGAAACTGTTGGAACGAAAGTTTTTCCTCGTTCTCGGGGATTCCGAGATTAAAGTTTCGTTGGAGCGTAGGTCGTTGCGAGAGAGAGAGAGAGATAGAGACCGAGAGAAACGAGAAAAGCTCATGGACAGGACTTTTCAAACTCATTCGTGCTGTTTCTACTGCCTGCAACTGCGGAAGGCGTGAGTTTTGCTCAGCCCCGCAGCTGCACTGTGGCACACCAGTTATACCGAAAATGTCGGGCGGCAACGGCAGCCGGCATATGGTAAGTAGCTCGGCGTTCCGTAGCTACGACATAGTAGCAGAAAAGCGAGAGAAAAATAGAAAAGAGAGAAAGACAGAGACAAAAAAAAGAGATGGAAGAGTATTAGAGGTTCGAGGTACAGTTTTTCCGGGGTCTGTGTCGGCTGCCTAGTCGACCATTATACGTCGACAGTGGGGTCGCAGATGTTCATACAACGATTGATCCTATTACCCAACGTCGTATTGTCGTCGTCGTCGATCGATATTACACCTCGTCACCGGAGAGGACAAAATTACGACGACAAAATTTTATTTACCTATATACAAAAATAAACCGTCGAACAACGTATCGCGTGTTTCATTGAAATTACAATAAAAACCTATCACGATTTTCGTCGTGTACTTTGTCGATGGTATCGTGAAAAAAATATAAAACAACAGTCTTCTGCTATGCTTCAGGCACGTTAAAGACTAACTCCGTAGTGCCTGGGATACCGACTCTCGCCCTCTCACTCAGGGTCTTTTGGTAATGACGGTCGTTATACCAAGAGTCCCCGAAGAGGCCATTTCTTTCGAGGCCGTCGAGCCTACAGCAGCGCGAGGTCGGACTTTCCAAAGTCATTTCGAACTCAAAGAAATAACGTATAGATATAATTCCGTTACAAAAAAAAAAAAAAAACTAAGAAAAGCTAAACAAAAGCGCATTATAAACGTGATTTCGCATAAATTAAGAACTGCAATTGTTATTAGTTTTTTTTCGTCATTCATACGAATTATTAATTATCTGAAATTGTATCGCATAATCGCTGCTTGAAAAGCTCATTTCCTATTCATGCTTCCGAGTGTTTTAATGTCGTGACGCATAATCAATTGCTTAACCGTTTTTATAATTCATTATTTTCATTAAACGAGTTTTAACCATAATTGGGTACACGAGAAAACTTTGATCGATCGCAGCAACGATCTTCGAGTTAAATGTGTTGAAAATGATAGCTCAATATCTCGCATCGTCCAAAGTCCAAGACAGCAGGTTTATTCGCCTAAGGGTTCTCCCAATTTTCATTAAAACGAAACCGCTGCACCGCGAAATTCTGAAAATTTCGCACTTACGAGTAAAGTGAATAAACGTGTAATAAACCCAAGAATTTGCATGTTTCGTGCAAAAGATAATGGGCCCTTTGCCTCGATGCGAATATTGCTTCTGTTGTGGTTCTGTTCCAGCAGTCCGTGCAATTCGGAAAAAAAAACAAATAATATCCTTAAGAAAAAACGAAGAAAAAAGCTGATATGAATAACGTTCTTTTAATATTTAATACACTAACTATAGAGTGCACGCATGCGGGAAAGAATGAAATATACGTAAAAGCGTCTGGAAGTGCTGTATTACAACAGTCGTATCTCTCGTGTCGTGTACTAAACTCTTATACACTCTGGCGCCTGTACAATAGTAGTAAAACTCTGTACGGTAAACGTAAAGAGTAACTTATAGCTATAGCGTTGTACAGTTGTGTAGTACGCGCATGTACACGGCGAGTGGTGCATTCAAGAGAGAGGGGCCAATGTGTGCTCGGAAAGAAGCCAAGAAGCGCGTTACATATCCTTTGTCCGCGAGTGGTAGGTAATCCAATGTGGCTTTAGTTCCGTCTCGCTCTCTCGCGCACGTTACGATGCCGGTAGAGCGAGCGAGAAGGGAGAAAACGAGGACTGTAGGAAGGAGGATCCGTGGAGCGCGGATAAGAAAGCGCCGGACGAAACACGGTGCGCGCACACCGCACGATATGCGCGCCTCGTCCGGTGGATAGCCTCCGCGCGCGCGCATATGCGCAACGAAAAACGGGTGCCGCTGACTCGTCTCGTACCCGAGGACCTTCGTCCCCACACGCCCCACCGGATATCGAGAGACGAAGAAGAAGAAGAAGATGAAGAAGAAACTACTCACGGAAACCGTGAGTTTGTGCTACACGAGGGAACGAGAGAGGCTCGGCATCGATGCCAGAGCCACCAAACGGAGAAAAAAAAACACGAGAAAAAAAAAAAAGAAAGACCAAATGGACATCGTGTAAATAAAAAAAGATAAAATTTCGAGGCCTCAAATTCGTATTTGATTTATCGCTTTCATAGATAAAAAAAAACAGATATCGTTTATGGAGTTTTTGTAAAAATGTTTCGCGATAGCAAAATAACAACAAGAATAATGTGTAAAAGTATCGAGAGTCGATCGTACCTGAAGGTTGATATCTAATGGCCCGTAACAATACAAATATAAAGAAAAAGTTTTACAAATCGTTTTTCCCACTTACGAAAAATAATGATAACAATAATATTGAAAACACAGTTCAAAAAACGTGAAAAACCTGTGTTGACAGAGAATAAATTGAAAAAATCACCTTGTCAGAATTGCAGTTCATTGTCGTAACCTCTTAACCTCCGAATCCTTGATCTCCATATCGCGTATCTCTCGTGTACAAAATCCAGCAGCTTGATGAAGATTTGTAATAATAAAGATCCGTGAATTTTGCAGCCTTGCGGCACGGTCGAGTGCTCAAGGCACCGTAACAACAACACTGTTATACAAATACACTTAAAGCCCACTGAGTAATCACGTGGAGACACACATATACACCTCGAGGCACGAACACAATTTAAAACGAAACTGGTAAGACACGCTCGGCAGCACTCGCGTCGCGATATTCTTTCTTTTTTTTTTCGCTGATGTATCTTTATCTCTCTTTCTCTGGTTACGTTCGCGTTCCCTCAAATTTCTCTCTACAAACTATCATCACTTATTCTCACTGCTTCAACGATCGTCGAATAGCGATAGTATGTATTAATCACGTTAATCGGAGACACAAAAGAGCCGAACTTTGAAGTGACGCGTCCATGCGCGTCCACGATTGTGCACCTTTCGTGTTTTATAAGTTAACAAACTCGTGTGTGCGAGAGAAAAAAAAGGAGAGTGGGGGGTGGGCTTGCGGAGGATGTCACAACGAAGAGCCCGTTCTAACCGAGGCGTCGATCACCGATAAATTAAAGCCGTTCTAATACAATCCTCGTAAAAGCTCGCCACGCCGCCCAACAGGCCGACCGCTTGGCGTTTACTGAAGCAACGCGGTGTGCTATACCCCCCTCCTCTCCCCCTCCTTCCCTACCTACCTACTCTTCTCGCTCTATCTCGTTTCCCCGTCTCGCCACGCCGCCTCTCGTACATACAACGCGCTCCGACCAATGGCGTGAAAATCGATGGCACTCGGCGGCCTCGACACTGACAAGCCGAACGAGACTTTTATCGTCCGAAAAAATAAAAATAAAATCTTTAAACTTTATCCAAGGCACCCCGATAAACGCTTATCGATAATCCAACGAACGATCGAAAAGTTTCGTTATTACATTTTAACGCTCGAATTCAGGAAGAAACAATGGATTTAATTTCCTTCCAAGGAATTGGGATGGATACCACTGAATTCTACGCCAATGCCCGACGAGCTGTAGTCGTCCCTCTCGCACTTGCAAAGACTGACTCGACTACCCCAGGATTCCCTACCATCTACCTGCTCTTCGCTCTCGTAGTCTCGCTGCTGCTGCTGCTGCTGGTAGTCTTATTCGTCGTCAGTAGACTCAACACGAACACACATAGAGAGAGCGACAGAGAGAGACTCGCCTCGTATTTACTATCCTCGTCTACTCTATTGGCTTTATTGTGTGTCGCTTTTCACCTCTATCTTTCTCGTTTCTCTCGTATATACCATCCATCGTATCTTCTCTTTCTCGTGTTCTCTGTTTCTCACTTTGTGCTTTTCTCGCTCTCGCACACGCGCGGCGTTGTGCTCGACTCTCTCGTTGCCTCGAGAACGTCGAGAGAGACTTTACTTCATTCCGTTCACGCTGTCTCGCTTATTCCTTTGCCTTTTCCTCGGTTGTTGTTCTCGGTTGCTCTCGCGGAGGTTTTGTCGAGCGTCGCGCATGCTATACGAACGCCGTTCACCCCTGTCGAGTGAGCACCCTACAACCCCGACTTGCCAGCCGACAGAGAGAAGTGCAGAGAGAAAAGCTACAGCTATAGATCCCCAGCCCTTCTCCCTACTTCCGAGATACTTCGAGACCCTGCTGCTGCTGCTTCCACCAGCGTTAGACTCGACTGAGAATCCCGGAGGAAAATTAGATCAGGGAAATATCACGAGAACCGAGGGCTCTATAGATATAGTAGGTACGTGTATAGGTGTTTCGTAGCGGAGATGCGAACGCTCTTAATTATTAAGACGAGTCTTAATTGTTCAACGGTAAATTTGATGGCGAGACAAGGAGGTAAGTGAGATAGATGTACAGAGGAAAACGCATCTGCAAAGACGATGTTTTATCTAACTTCTTGGCTTTTTTTTTTGTGAACACAAGGGAATAGGGAAATAATGGAGACTAAGTGCTTCGGGCATTGAGAACTCGAGAGCCATTATCGGAGGGATAAGAAAAGAGATAAATATACTATAAAAGTGAATTATATATGTTTGTTACAAATCTTAATTACTTTATTCGATATATTCGAGAAGTATTTTAAACTATACGTTCAGTTTTAGTAATTAACGCGTTTAGCTGTTGAGTCAATTTCGGAAACTTTGAAATGATTCGCTTATTAAAAAAAGACTGAGACATTATGAAAAATAAATTCGTACAGTGGTTGTACAGTCTTTATTGTCAATAAAAAAAATACAGTTTATGAATATTTGTTATTATAAGGAAAATTAAAAAATCTGTTTTTTTTTCTTTGAGTTTCCAGTAATTATTGGTTAATAGATCGTAAAAACAAAAAATTATTGTTTTTCGAATTGTTAATTTGCGATACACGTATAATCGCCGATAAATTTTTGCTGTTCAGTATTAAATTTAAAAAAACCTCCAACTATATATCACAAACTATATTTTTCATCATCGTAAATAACTTCGATGCGTTCACTAACCGTGACACGATATTGCTGTGAAGAAAAAATCATTCAAGAAGCAATTACAATTTTTTCAAATTACCAACGAAGATAATTAGTCACGTGCTTTTTTTTTTTTTTTTTTTCCTCGAGCTAAAACACCGACTGAACATTGAGTTTAAACGTCGCTACAGAATATTTTCCACCGATGTCATAATAACGAAGGCACTTTGTCACAATTGTGTTCACGCGACGTAACATACCTGACTGCCATTTATTTATTATGTATAACTTGCCATACAACCGCGTGTAGGTGTACACACGTGCGTCCCATACGCAATATATAATATATAAAGTGTCCGACGATTGTGTATTATCGGTTTCGTTTTAATCGGATCGATTGGATTGGTTCAAACTTCACGAGGCAATACATCGCAGCCACTGGAGTCCCACGAATTTATTTAAGCGCCGATATCCAGCGAAAACGAAGAGGCATAGAGACAGAACGAGATATTGAAAATGCCTTACTTTGCTTTGTAATACAGATGGTTAGTAGTTACCAGCATTAGTACCGGCAGTCTGTGTTTCGAGTTCTTATACTCTCGACTACAGCGGGTATTAACGTTATTTCTATAGAGAAATCCCGCGTGCTATTGTTACGGAGCGAGACAATCACAGCGAAAGCGATTATCATTTGCGGCACATATAGATAACGACTATAAGCGCAACGTATCTATTTCTGTATATATGTATGGATACATATATATATATATGTATTCTATACTGTATATATATGTGTGAATATAGACATCCGCGATGTACGAATACCATGTGGATATTATAGTACGATACTACAGACCGCATACAGAACTCGTATACTACGTAGCGTAACGCATATAGAAGATAAGCTCGCGCCTTGGGAGAATCCAGAGAGAGGGAAACGATAGACTGGAATAAATAGAGTAGGCTGAAGGCGATTACGCTATTCCACTATACACGACGATAAAATTGACACTGCGAAGTGGTGAACGGTGGAAACGGTTGAGAAGAAGAAAAGAAAAAAAAAAAAAAAAGAGGTTAGCGCGGATAACTGGAAAAGATAATGAGCCACTGAAGCATGAGAAATCCTCGAGTCGCTTCGCTTGCCGCTAGCGGCAAGAGAGCTATATGCTCTTAGGCTATTGCGTCGTGGCTATTCCCGGCAAAGTATAGACTTTGCCGACGGTAGTGTACAGTTCATAGGCACCACCGACAGTGGATGTACGTGATACTCGAAGAGATTTTATTTTTATTTTTTCAACTTCATATACTATAATAACATGTAGACACACTATTTTGTGTCAGTAGAATTTTACTCACGAGCTTATATAGCTCCCGTCTTCTGTGGGACAACAAGTCACTGGGCGATGACGCGACCAGACTGCGAATTTCTTCGATGTGATTATTTAATGACGTGCAAACAGACGTGATTAATGCGGACTCTCGTATTTTCGATCAATATTCCAATTTAAAAAAAAAAAAGAAAAAAAAAACAAGTTTTATTTATTCGAATTTATATTACTGTATAAATTATTTTGCTTCTTTAAGCCGTAAATACGATTATTTATTTTATAAAAACAAAAATGACATACTGTTTCAAAATGAAGTTTTAACGAATATACTACTCCATTACAATAATTGTAATGAAAAAATTCTTTCGAGATTTTTTTTTTTTTTCGGAAATTTATCGATCTTTTTTGTAGCTATCGTTTTTTTTTAATTACCGATTAGCTGTTGGTGTTCGGGGGTCAAATTGACATTAAAGTTCTAGAGATCCCGTAGCTATTCAAAGGACTGAGACACTATCTGGAACACTGAAAAAAAAAAAAAAAAAAAAAAAAAAAAGAAAGAGAACGAGTGACATTGCTTTGACTAGTAATTAACTTCTTATAGAGTTCTGTTTCGTTTCTTAATGAGCTCAGTGCCCGACTGTCGCATTGACGGTACAGTTATCGGTTCACCGAGATGACAATAATTACCCATTGGGTAAAGTACGTCGCGAGAGAGAGAGAGAGAGAGAGACAGGAAGCAGGTATGTACAACTTTCAAGAAGCGAAGCGCATTAAAGCTCGATAAGTATTCCGATCGTTCGATCGGGTGGAAAATTTTGCACTCGTGCGAGAGACTCTCGTCGAGAGAACGAACTAACCAAAAGAGCTCCTCGGGACTCGAGCCAAGTTCGGTCAAACCAAGTGGAACAAAGAGCGAGAAGCTACGGCGTACGAACGAAGAAAGATATATACTACTAGCAGATAGAACGTGTTGTATTAGGTAGAACGAGAGTCATATAGCGTAACCGAAACTCTACGGACAGACATATTATACACCGTCGATCTAATCGGATCTAAACACCTTTTCGCCAATTAAACATACATCTACTATTATCTCGCTGAAAAACACATTTGCCAATTTTCATATTCAACGATAATAACAACAATAACAAAAACAATAATATTTTTATAGCGGACAATAGTTGGGAGAGGATAAAATTTGCATAAATGTTATCTTAGCGTGTAAAGACGAGACGAGACAACAATACGCCAAGGGGTCGGACGAACCGTGACAAATTGTGAGGTTCCAGAGAGAATCCAATTGACCCGAGAAGCTTTCACTCGCCGTACTATCCCCCCGCTATAAGTTTTATGTTTACGAAGGTTATCGCTCACGATAATTCTCATCTGGCTAAAGTTGCGGCGCACGTTGCACCGCGTGTATACACTGACTTACCCTGTAATATAAGCGTTGTAATGTAATGTGTAGGTAGAGAAACCGTACACGAGCGGAGTTCGAATCTCTAGTCGATAATGGATGAATGTGAGCACAGAGCGCAGACACGGAATCGCTCGGGAATAAATCACGCGCGCCTCCATTGGAACTGCTGTCTGGAGAGTTCAAAAGCGGGTGAAGTAGAAATATAGTGGCGAATGCGCTTGTTGGTGTATTATGTACCGACATTAAGGTGAATGCACCAGTTATTAAACATGTACCGTGAATTAACGCGAAAAGAGTGAAAGCAACATTTTTGTCACAGCGATGAAAATATTTCATCGTTTCTCTAAGGCATTTAAAATTTTTAATACATTTTTGACTCATTTATTATTACACATCGTATATCGATGAGAGAAGCGATAAACATTATAAAAATTGGATTGCAATTTTTTTTAATAATACCATTTTCTCGTCTATGAAATTCCGTGAATTTTCGCAATTTTTTTAATAAGCGAAATGAAAATTGATTCTATAACGTTTTTTTTTTTTACGGCTCACGTAAATAAACGTCGATACGCACGATATGAAACTGTATTCGCGAGTTAACTCCTTTATTTTTATGACTATCAAAAAAAATCACGTGGACCCGAAATAGTCAACGATCTCCTAAAAATAGAAGCAGAAGAGACTCTAATAACGATAAAGGTACAAACAGGTCTACCTGCGTGTATCTATCGTCCTGGAAAAACATCAATGTCCTGATACGAAGGCAATGAAGCTTAAGTCTTATAGCCCACCACTGTAGTTCGGCACGAGCTATTCGTTGCCCCGCTGTCGGCAGTCCGTAAAATTGCCTCACCAGTTTCGTCGGACCAAGTGCTCTGTTCACCGTTCGCGTAATGGCTCTTTGTCCGTTCCGCGGGGCGCTCGCTTGATGCCCGTGTACGTGTGTAACACACGTATACAACTGTACAATAGTATAATAATATGTCCGGGACAGCGAGTCTGCCGTTGTCCGAACCACCCTACACCACGATATAATGCCAACTAAACGCTCTGTGCAACACGCGAATATCGCACAATTACCTATTGTAATACTATTACAAAATAATATAAACTCGCGAACAGAAAAAAAAAATTCTCTCGATCTTATTTAATTTGTATGTGAATCATAATCTATTCATTTCATATGAAAAAAACTTTATGAACTGATTCACAGCTGTTTTGTGATAAGTTAAACTTCCGCCGAGTGTTTTTATTTGTTTTTTAAGGTTTTTACACCTTGTCTGGTATATCGACGAAGAGTACTGTATCGAGGAAACAACATACTTTTTATGCAAATACGGAGATGTTATTTCCGAGCAGTCGGTAAGAAATAATGAAAAAAAAAAAAAACGAGGAGTGGCTCTCCGGGATGACTGGTCGATGGAGACGCCCGAATTCCCCACTCGCAATTACTTCTTCACTTCAACGCCGTTTTTCCTCTGACTCTCATTTAATTAATACAGAATTCCTGGAGCTTTTTCTCGTGTGCAACTTGTCGCGAACTCGAACCGACGGCTTCGTCGTCTCTCGCGCCTGTCCGACAGCGACCTACTTTTTAATAACGGAAACACACTCGCGCGAACGAATATCGCGTGCAACAACGAGTTTTTCGGTGTAACGAGTTTACACACTGTTGTAAAGGAGTTGTGTAAAGTAAGACGGTGCAACACGAGGCATTTCATATCGCGCAAGCTGCCAATAGTTTCACGTGCCAATTTTTTTTTCTCTACACGCCACGTGTCTCCCGCGACATTGTGCGAACATTTTAGAAATATCGGGATGATCCGAGCGGATATGAAAAAAAAAAAAACTTATCTTTGTTTAGATCGAAACTGAATCATATAGTCGTCAAATAATTTTGAAAAAAATCTATATTTTTCATTTCTTATATTTTTTTTGTGTGATCAACGCGTTTTGAATAAACAATTGTACTTTCAGCGGTAAGACAGCTCCTCATAAAATACATATACATGTTCAACTATTTATAGTAAAGATTCCATTGTTATTCCGCGATGTTTTTGTTTTTCAGAGACTTTTACGTATTCGACGTTCCGCTAAAAAAACCATTGGTGTTTTGCTACAAAAACTCAACGATCGCAACGAGAAGACGTCTTTCCTAACAAGTATGAAAAATATGAAATAATTTATCGATACTCTTGACATTCGAAAATCCTAGAAAACAAATCCTTTTGGTTACTTCGAGAAAAATAGATAGTTCCACTTGACGGGGAATTCGTCGTATATTAAAATCCACCGTTGTTTGTCGTTCTTTAACGACGGGCAGTAATGTCTCCGATAATATAAAGCGCGCAGCTACGTCACGCGGTGAGGCGTTTGACGTTATAGAAATCGCTTGAGTCGTAACACAAAGAAGACCGACGGACGGATTGTGCCGATTGACAAATGCTGACAGCTCCTGGTGAGCGTGTGGGCGGTCGCACGCGCGGCGTATTTTCCATCTGCATAGAATGTAATCCTGTATATCACTATAGCAGCTCTATAGTAAATTCTATTTCTCCTACGTCTAGTCGCACGTGTTCCGTTTATATCATATATACGTATATACGAGAGGTATAGATATACATTATGTTATTCGCAGAGAACAGCAAAAGCCGACGTAAATTGAGTCTCCGGCTCTCGTGAAAAGCGTTCGTGACGAAGCAGAAAACACATCATCGTCTCTTGGGTCTTTACGGGAGAATACACGAATTCCTAAGCCGAGGTTCGCAGTAGCCGCGGAATTTCTCATGACCAATTTCTCCGAATACTTATTATAGTCTCTATCTGCTGAATAATAAAATAACCTCGAAACGTTTCGCCTCGTGTTTGTAGCATGCCGGAGATATAAAAAGTGATATAGACAGCAAAGAAGAAGTGAAGATTCGTTATTCTTTTTTTTTCTTCTCATTTTCTTGGCCTCAGAGACGTTTTTCTTCACATCACAGAGCGCCGAGATGCGGTCTCTCCGCGCTACGCGGTAAAGTCTCGCAGCTAGTGCGTAAAACTTAGCGGGAGTCGCTTTTCTATTTTCGTCTCTGGCGTCTTCGTCTCGACACCTCGGCTTGGGTCTTGTCGGGAAAACGGTCAGAGTTTCGGACATTACGGAGTGAACTATGATATGTCGCGAAGCAATGTTATGCACATATATAGGTTCAAAAAAAATTAATAACGTGCGGCTATCTTAAATTTGATAGCCCCGGTTCAAGAACGACTTGAGTAAATTTACCGAAAGCAATGAGAAATGAGTAATAAATTTGATAAAAATTAGCAAAAAATATTTTGTACAAATTAAACAGTTCTTGAACCCTTATGACAGTATTTATTTTGCTCATTTCTCGAAGAAATAATGTTTCGGTACCAAAAAAAAAAAAAAATTGGAGGGAGTTCCGGTGTAATTTTACTGAAAGAAAATAATTGTGTGAGTAAAAAAAAAAGGAATATCCGAAAGACAAATATCAATATTAATTCGAGACAGTCATACAAATTTGATAATGATTTGCTGAGTCGTTTAAAAGATAACGTTAAACTGTATTTGAATTTGGAGCGGAGATAAAATATGAAAAGAACTGCGCGCAATAAGCAATGTTTGCGTTTGCGGAACGCCGCGTGCGTAGAATTGTCATTAGAAAGCGTCGAAGAAACTTTGTGTCCCTTAGGAGAGTAGAATTCTAGCATTGAACTCCAACTCCGACGTGCTAATCCACGGATCGTTGAATATACACAACACATCAGAGCGAATCAGGATAACCGATCCAATGAGATGTATAGTCGGAGCGGCCGATGCTAGTGGCTGCGCCGCGTCATGAATAATGTAAAAGCAACGCGGAGAGACAGAGAAAGAGTCTCACAGCACACATTGCCACGAAGGAGTTGCGAGTACAGGGCGGCCGAGTCACCCAGCTGTCAGTGGCCAATTACAGGCACTTTCAACTGTGTGTGTATATAAAACAAATAAATCGAGGCGCGACCCGATTGCGCATAAATTAAGATCGTGGCCTTTGCTCGACGAGACTCGACCTAAACGACGAGGTTGGGTGCGACCGAGAAGCTTTTATGTTTCAGCCGCTCGTTCCAAAGACCGAAAGAAGAAAAAAAACAACAAAACAGTATTTCTTTCCGTAAAAAAAAAAAAAAAAAAAAAACAAAAAAAAAACCTCACACTTGCGCTGCAATATTCAATGCCATTTTCGTCATTATTTACACAATGAAAAGATATGAAATTTATTTTACGATCAATCTTCAGATTGATGAAATCTTACGAACGTTAGTACTTGCAGACTTCTCGGGTACTTGAGATACGCAATGGCTAAACACAAAGAGGGAGGTAATCATCAAGCTAATAGTACACGCAGGCTCTCCGCACGTCGTGCGTAACGGTTGGAAGAAGAAAAACGTATAATATACAGATAGAGAGAGTACGAGCAACGAGGTCCAAAGGTGAAGTCGCACTCTTCGATTCGCTTGACCTACGAGAGTTCTCGATGACCACAGCTTATGAAGAGATCTTTTCCGAGTGCAATCGCTTCTATACGTATATGTAATATGCATGTTACGTACGTATATTTGCCAGACGTTTAGGGCAACACGCGAACGAAGATTTACGATCTGCGCACATATCGTTGGATCATGTATACTGTTGAATATCGAGGCCAAACGGTGACAATGTTTATAATGGACGCGCGGCTACTGTCGGTTGTAGCTGCAGTTAATGCAGATTCGCTATAAATCAAAGGAGTTCTTAGGCTGCATTTGCAACTTCGGTTATAAAAGACGAGTTCATGATTTCGTCGAGTTATTCAGAGATAGCTAACGATACTTTTACTTGCTACTCGTACTCGTGACGTTTCACACAAGTTTTATCGTTCGAGAGACCGAACCAAAACCCGCGTGTGTTTCTGTATACAGCGCTACTGGTATACGTATATTTCGTGACATAAATTATGTCGTCGTATGTTCAGCGTGTTTCTGTCGTCAGAGCGTCAGGTAACTTGAGCATAAATGTGAACTCGACTGTACCACCCACTCGTGCCTCAACGACGCTGACGTGCATCAAGTGTCTGAGTAACGCAGTTGGAATTAAATTAAACAGTCAAGTTTGGATCGCGGCAGAACAATACACGCTGATACACGCCGTGCATTATTGCGCTCGAACTTCGTTGTGCGAAAATTTAATATAATTTGTTTTTGCAAATGAAGGAAATTAATTTATTTCTTGTTTTTTTTGTTTTATAGAGGAAATTTCAACGGATACTTAATATGTTTGTGAACTCTTGAGCTCCGTAAATCCCTGTTAGCTAATTCATTTGCGACGCTCTATATCTACGAAGTTTTGCTATGACGGTTGCTTCGTTGTAGCCGATTCAGGCGTCGAGGCGACGCCGACTGTTTCTACGTAATGTACGCTCCTTAAGTACACGCCACTGTCCCGGGCGATGCTTAATCTCATTTGTCGGACGATTTGTCGCGTTTCCGGAACGGCTGTTGCAACTAACGTCTTCGCCAAAATATGGTGTCGCGGGAACGAAGCAGAGCTTAGTGAATTGGATACTGGGTCGACCGGTGCGCTCTAATGTATCATATCGTACAGTGCGGTCGTCAGGGGATTCCAAGATTTTCGGAAGATGATTGACGATATTTAATACAAAAAATACCTTCGCTATTTTTTATTATTTTTTTATTAATAATTTTAGCCGAAAATTTCATTTTTTTTTTAATACTGTATTCGTTTACTTGTTTTTTTAATCGAAATTGAATGCATCGATTTCTGAGGTATTTTTTCCGTTAGTTGCATCAGTTAAGGTCCATTCCATTCGAGTTGTTATATTTTTATTAATCGCACTTCTGTAAGGGATTTTTTTATTATTGATAACTCACTCGCGGGAGGGTATCGTTGTTCTACTATACATATAGTTGAAACGATATATAGCTTCCTCCGCGGGAGACTCGAGGTCGACCGATCGAAAGTATAACGGCCCGGTATTACCGTGTAGCGTGGCCGGTAAACACGGTAATTGAGCCGAGTTAGCCGTCACGAAACGCGAGTACCTACTGCTCGTTCGGTGAGCTCTTCGGGCGCATAGCACACGCTTCGTAGACACGCGGAATACCGCTCGCGGGATAAGTCTACCGAATCGATCCGGAAACACGCTTTTCCATGACACGCTACTCTTTTCGTCGGCTCTACAGCACGAGATGTAAAAACTCGCATGATTATTCCTTTCTATCATACAGACCTTTGGAAAACATAACAATATGACACGTATAGCTTTCCACTCCACAATTTATACGTAAAATACGTCAACATGAATGCTCACAATAATCCATAAAAAAATATCGACGTACACGAAAAAAGGGTTAAAAAAAACTATACTATACTCTCGTGACATGAAAAACTGAAAATAAAAATCGCAATTGAAACCGATGATGTGAAGACGTGACGTAACGAGAACAAATGATTCCGCTGGGGGGGATTTCCGATATCGATTCTAATATATCTCCATGCGTCAGGAATATCATTTTATATTCTCGATATTATGCTCTATCGTTATTACTGTATATGAGGTCTTCGAGTCACGCGAGCCGAAGGCTACATCGCATCGCCTCGCGATGTGCGATCGCGGAGACGATAATATTTTCAAAACTTCCAATGTCAGATATTTATATGAATTCGAATTGAATTTTTAAATATAATTATCGGAGGGCGAGGGAGAAAAAATGATACTGGTATATCCGTTGGATTGATCAATCGTTTCTGTAACGTTGCGTCTCGAAATTCGGGACCTCGCGAAGCTAAAATGAACCGTCCGAATTTTAATGTAATGGTACACCTGAACCGCGAACGAAGGGACACGAGAAATTCACTATAGTTATAATACGGTAGTATATACGCTCGCGGATATATGACGGTGACGACATTCGGGCAGCCCGCACGTTCGCGGTCGCGCCGGGACCGCGGACCCACTATACACACAACCGCCGCGTTGTGAAATCTTATTCGTGTACATGTACTACATATATGTATATACTGTATACTGTTGCTCGCTATCGTCGTTAAATCTTCGGGGCCTCGTTCACCGGGCCGAGGCGCTGATTTAGTACCGGTACAAGTCAACGCTAATATCAATAAGTGTTGTCCGATGTTGGTACAATAGATAAACGTGTTTTGCCCGTTTGGGAATAGTAATAGCGTATTCGTAAGGCCGGTATTATGACTGTCATAAACAGTAATTTACGTTACGCTTTATGAGAAGGAAAGTCTTAAAAAAAAAAAAATGAAATTGATGAAAGAAATTATGCAGTAAAGTCATATTTAGAATTCGGATTTGAAAAAAAAGAATTAAAAATTTTGATTCTTTAGGATTCTTCTTTTTTTTTTTTTGGAGTTCATGATTTTTTTTAGAAATTATACTGAGTGATGGTCGGGTGATGGATTTTATGCAGTGTGGACCATCGTGTTTCGCTGAAGTATTGTATGTTTTTAATATCCGAAAATTATTATAAAATTTGTATTATTTTAGTAATAATAAACCGTCCGTCTGTTCGACTGATATTTCGACTTTCCAACTTCTCTAACGTATACGTTGTTTTTTTTTATACATCGTAAAGATATTGCATAAATATGCGCTATTCTCGAAGGTTTAAATAAAATAAATTTCTAATAGAAACACCGCGTAGAAAATCGACTAATCGCAATTCAAATATCGTTGATAGTTATGCAAAGACAGATTTGCCACTATTCACTGAATACATGACATCACGTAACCGGCGACACGCGAAGAAGCGTTGAAAAATACGCGTATATAAAAACGAGCGAAAGAGCTAAAGCCGAACAGTAGAAGTGGCCGCAAGGCCAAGTGTCGACTCGGGTTTCCGGGTGGCCGACAAAGACAGAGGAGAGACCTCACTCCCTCCCGTTCTCTGTGATCAGGCAAAGAAGAAAATCCGGCGGCTGGTCCCCGAGTGTTTCGAGCTGTGACCATGATGCACCCTTCCTCTCTCCCTTCACCCTCGATCTCTTTGTCGCGTAACCCGACCCTTTCATCACCGACGGAGGAAGCAAGCGAGCAAGTAGAGTATAGAAATGCTCCACAAAAGACAAAAAAAAAAAACCTCTGAATCTCTTGTTTACTCACATCCACATGCACTCTCCCATGCGAACGCGGTGATCCCGCGCGCGCGGTGCCCCGAGACTTTCCTCAAATAAATCTTTCGCTTCACAAATAATGAGTTTCTCTGCAAACATTCAGCAGTACTCGTACCCCACGCGTTACTCTAACAGCGTACGTTTGAGCACAAAGTGGGGGCGTGAGTTCGTAAATACGAGCCTTCCGCCGGGCAACCTTACACATATATATACATATATAAACTAATAGTAGCTTATATATGCGAGGTGTGCTCTCTAAGCTTTGGAGCGTGCAAAGTGACGCGACAGCTCGTTGGCGAACTCTTCGCAAAAGACTCGCTTGTGGTACCGGGGTGCTTCGGATGCCGTGTTCGCGAATAACCGAGACTAAGGCTTCGGCACTGGAGTAAAGTACCGTATATTTGTCGGCATATGTGTATATATGCCTTCCTATATAGTTATAGTTGCAGCTATAGCATATGTGTGCATATATATATATACGTGGGTAGCTGATAGAGCAGCGCGGCGTACGAGCACGTAGTAGTAGCTCAGGTAATAGCTGAGTGTTAGCAGGATTGGAGAGGCGATAGAGTCTGTCTTTCCATGAGAGGTTTGAGCGTATATATACGACGAGATAGGCCGTTATGAAGGAGGCACGAAGAGAAAAGGCTGCCGCTCGCGACTGAGCGTACGAGAGCGCGAGCATAGCTCGAATAGACTCGAGGAAAAGGAAGGGGGCCGCGGCTCAGCGAGCAGAAAGAGGGTTGAGGTGGGGGGGGGGGGGGGGGGGGGGTTATAAGCGAGAAAGAGCGAATTGAAACGGTATGAAGAAGAAGAAACCGAGTGGGTCGGAGGCTCCGACCGGAGCTAAAAGACGTCCCATAGAACGAACTAAAGACGCTTCGAATAAAGAATGGACAGTCGTTGGCCACGGTGCAATTCATCGCGGAAGATGTGTTTTGAAGACAACGAGATAGAAATATGCCAATAACTGGCGATTCGGAGTTTCTTGAGTTGCCAATATGTGCAACGCTCCGAACAGAAACACTCGAGAAATCTCTTCGAGTTCTCTAATAGGCAGGTGACTGCTGCAGAGACCCGACTGCCGGTTTCTCTTGCCTTCGTCTGTATCATCGTCTGTCCTTCTTTCTCTTTGGCTATTGAAACAAGCAAACAATAACACGTATCGACTTCAACTGAGACACAATCGTGGCCCTCGGGGCCACGTCGATATTACATACGCTCTTTTGTCAACACGGATATCGATTCTGTTTTCTCTGTCACTCGCGCTTTTTTTTTTTTTCTCGCTTCACCTTTTCTTCGTCGCCCTCTTTAGCGAGTGGTCGAGCCGACGATATCGACGGGGGAGAGATACACGTGTATATGTATGGATATATAAATATGTATATACGTATGCGTCTGTGTGTATGCCGAAGGACTATAGATTGTGGAAGTATATTCACACACGATATGCTCACCACGAGAGGGGAAACCTGCGAAATGCTCTTTCGTTTTCGACTCGGATCGGTTAACACAAACGAGACATGTGAAGATGATTGTGATTGATATCGTTGTTCAATTTTAACCTCGTTACTATCGGCGAAACGTATTTGTTTTTTATTTTCATATTTGAGTTGTAAACTGCAGCATTATATCGTTTCGTTCTCAAATCACTCAAAAAGATATAATTTTTGTTCTATCAATAACCAAAAGTTTTTATCAATCTGAAATATCTAATATTCGATTTAAGAACTTTACAATTATTTAATCCCGTTTTTTTAATTACGAAAAAAAAAACTGATCCTTTTAATGGACAGTTGAAGGAGATATTTGTGAATATCGCGAATTGAAGATCGATGAAAGTTTCGTTGAGGTTATTAAAAAATAAAATTTATAAAGTGCGCATGTAACTCGTATCTACGCAAAAATAGCTTCAACCCGTTTGAATCAATGATTTATCATGAGTGTATAAATTGGCTGATAAATAATTGAACATTGCCGCCTATGCGCTCGTCTCTGTAATAACTTCATCACGGTATGAATTCCGAGTGTATTTCCATGTTTCCTCGGCTATTTTATTACGTAATTGAAGAGTTCAGCGAAATTGATCGGAATTTCACGAATAGTTCTATAAATATTAATGCGTTCGTGTCAGCCTTCGTATTTGCCATAGTTTCCAATGTGCCCTCGAAAGGGTTAATCGATATATCCACAGAGCCCTCGACGACGCTTTCGAGTCACGAACGATAAATCGCAATAAATTTAAACTTATTTCATACCCGTTCGACCGCGATAGAGTGCTTGCTCTTTACACGCGATTCAAATAAATCCATCGAGTGTGTATGGCTATAACATCGGCACACTCGGTGTGGTGCCGGATAAAAAACCGTGTAACCGTTTGTAACGCCATTAACTGTCGACGTACACGTCGATGCTCGCCAGAAGTAGAAAGTGTTAATTAACCGTGACGTTACGTAGTCCCCCGTAAAGCGGTTGAGCGAAGCCAAAGTCGCACACAGGAGTGCCTTGCGGTTGTAAGAACTCCTCGAGTATACTACGAGAGTTATCGCCAATGCTATTGAGAGAGCGAGAGACTAATTCTTCCTTTTTTTTTCTTTTCTCCTTTTTCCCTTCTCTACGCTCCGTTGATTCCCACAATACCCGTTTACAATAGTACGTATAGTTACAAATGCTATACGCGAATTGCGTTTAGCGATCGAAGAAAACCACAACTTCATTTGTCCTTTTCGAACAAAGTATCTACGCAATGGCTTTTGTGTAAAACTTTATCGCGGGCTATATAAATTCTTTATGAACTAAACTCAACACTCCGTTTTCCGTGTGTGCGCACGTAACATACGTAATCCGGATCGCGGCTGTTGAAAGGTGTGTAAAGACAAGACAAGGGTGTTATCATATCCAGAAACGTCGCGGTATAAAATTACACTCCACCGTTTACACCGTCGTTCCGCACACGTTGATTTTTCACACACATCGACGAAAGAAATGAAATAATAACAACGAAATAATAGGTAACAAGTCTAAATCGAGCGGACGTGCGAGAGAGCCTCGAATCTCTTTTCCGCATCTCCAATGCGAGAATGCAAACAGACTTCAACTTTAACAACTGGAATTAGTAGAAAGTGTTAATTGATCTCTACCTCGACGCAATAAACGTCTCTCGTGCTATTACTATTATCTCGAGAAATTCAGATTATTCAGGCGACTTGGGTGATACTTTTCTTTTCTCCACACATATACGCCCGGTATAGAACATTGCGGAAATTTGTTGTTTCGTTTTCTCACGAGTTTTCCGGAAACGGTGAAAACAAAAGTCTGTAAAATTCTGTCGGCGGGTCTCTTTCGTATCCGAGGAGTCTTCGGAGTCGTAAACTTAAGGTATAAAAATAGTAGAAGAAAAAACAAGGCGTTAAGTGTGCGAGGAAAAAGAATATTCGTGTCTCTAGCTGAAGGAACGCGAAGCTCAAACTACTTGTATCTGTGTGTATGCCGATGAAATATCGCCAAAACATGTGTGTATTTGTACGCTGTGTGGGTAGAAACGGTTTGAGACTAATTCAATAAGTGGCGAACGCCGACGGGCAGCTCTAGTTGCCTCTAAACAAACTCGAGCGTGACTATCGACGCCGTTTAACGAAGCGCCGACTAACTATGTTTTTTTCCTCTTACTCTCTCCCTCTCGATCTTCAATGTTCACGTCCATTACCTACACGTACGCAGACACCCGTATGTTATTGAAAGAATAATGTATAGCGTTATCACACTCTTTCGCTCGTCAGTGTGTTTCGATAGTTCAAACATAGATGTAGTGCGATCGGAAAGGCACATACGTACACACGTACACAATCAGTCGGTATTAACTAATACAGACACTATTGCGCGAGAGTTGGGATCAATGGTGGCGAATTCGGATCGCTGCTTTGAATCTCGGAGAACATTCGCTGCGGGTATCTCACACATTGACGGATTCTACACACACCAATTTGAAAGCTCGTGATTCAAACATAAATGTAACACGAGCATACATCACAAAGCGGACGTATTTGTGTGCGCGTATGTGAATGAGGAAACTGTACATGCGCCACTAGGATGAACGTCAACGGGGCCGAGTCAGCGCCAGGCACTCTATCGTACCCAGTTGTACATGTACTCGCCGTATCCCACATAACGTGTATGCATAATTCGATACAATGTAACTTCGCTGGATACACCGCACAATTAGTGTATATGCGGTCGTATTGTTCGAGACTGCGAGACATGCAACGACGGACTCTGTATATGCAGATTGATCCCACGGGTACATGAACATTTCGCAGCGCCGAGGCCCACTCGTCGTTAAATTTGGATGTGAAAATGTAACATTTTTTTTTTCTTCATTCGGTCGTATCGAATGAAGGGAAAACGCTATCGCGGAAATTATATCGGAGAGAAATGCGATTAAAACGTGAATAATTGGAAATTCGAAAGCGGAGAGCAACTGAACGTAATACAATTTTTTTTTTCAGCATTTTTGTTGAACGACGGAATATAATTATGGAAAGAATATCGTGAGTAATGCCGTTAAACGCGTTTAATTTTTATTATTTGACGAATTTCGTGAACGATATCAGGCAAAATGCAAGGATATTCGTATTGATAAACATACATTTCAAACATTTATGATTTATTTGCGCTTATTGAAATAAAATCTGAAAAATAAGATGTACGATGTTTCATGAATAAAAAATCGTTAACGTATCAACCTCGATGAATTCTCATTTGTTCTAAATCACTTTTAGTGATATGAAACGAATGAGGTATTCGGTCGGCCGGTAACTCTTTTTTAATAATGAAAGTTTCGTCATTCGAATATATGTCTGACATTGCTTGTGGGGCGATTTCTTCCCATCGTCGTAATTTCAATTACGTTCTATTGCCACTTGACATTTTGCGGGTTTGGGGTTAGTATTCTAATGAACGGAAATACTATATTCTAATAGAATTGATTATACGTGCCGCGTGATGGTACAGTTCAGAGTACATAAAAATGCCCTCGTGTATTGCCCATTCAATTGATACGTAATAAATAACGCATGACATTATAATACAAGTTTAAAAAATAACAAAAACAGTTACGCAGACTTTGTTTAAAAGCAAAATCCCCCTTTCAAAATTACGAGCTATCGAGGTGCTCCGAAAGATAAAAAAATACCTATAACTATTAAAATAAAATGTCAAAGCATTTAATTTCTATCTTCGTTAAGCGGAGTTCGTCGATCTTTAGACAAATTCATTGATTGAATAATTCCGATTGAATTTATCAACCATAAAAGTTGTTCACAGGCGGATTCTCCTGTGCGAAAGCCAACTTGATCTTTGGAGGGTTAACGACCGACATTTTATGAATGGAAATACAATATTCTAATGAAATTAATTTCGAAGGACTTTCGTCATATAACCCACAGTTTGCTGAGACCATAAACTCTCTTGTGTACCACTGGTACAATTATATTCCACGAAGGAGACTGACTGTACGGGTGGCTTTTGTCTACGGTTAGCATTCATCCCTCACAGAAAGTGTCTGTCTCTCCGCGTCGCGTTTCCCGACTTCCCTATCGGCGATGTGTTAGTTCGTCTTCATCTCTCGCTTTTCCCTATCCTCCCAGATACGTAATCAGAATATCTTCCGCGTCGAGCGGAGCAACGGAGAGAATCGGCAAACATCGACGACACAAGAAACTCTCTCGTGGGGATAACACGGGGACAGATGTATGCGAATGGAGTAATGGAAAGAGAGTGACACGAAGAGTCGGCGAGTTTGCTACCAGGAGACACACGAAGGCGGTATTTTCCTGCATATATACAAAACGTACACACAGACACCCGCATACACTCCCAACACCATCGAACAAACGTTGAAATGCGCTCGTTTGTGTGTTTGCGTGCGCTTGCGCGCAAATCCATCGGTACGGAGCAGAGCCCATTCGTGCGAACGGGACAGCGAGAAGGTGAAGCACGATATGAGAGAAAGAGCCGGAAGATAGTCGGAGAGTCGAATAGAGATAGCTATACGGGCAGAAAGCGCAGAACACGGGAAGGCGAGATAGAGAAAGATTGGTACGACGAGACGGAGGAGAGGGTGGAAGGAAGAGTCGATGAGAGAATGAGATAGAATAGAATGATATTTCCTTTCTCGCTCTTTAGCACACGCACGGTCGATCGCTCTTGCTCGTGGCAGCCATTTTGTGCTGCTGTGGCCTGGTGCTGCCGGTTTGCCTGTGTATAACCCCGGCACATTCCTGGCCTGGGAAAATATTGCCACGGATCCCGGGGAATATCTTCTCTTTTTCGCTCTTTCGACGTTCGCTTAAAAGCCCTCCGAGGTTTAAACGAATATAAGTGAGACAGAAATACAGAATCCCGGAGGCTGTAATCTTGGACCGTGGTGTTCGCCGACTCTACGCTGCTCCGAAAGTGGGAGAAAGAGAGCGCCTCCGGGTTTCCAGTAGCAGAGCACTCAGGGACGTCGGCGACACGACGAGGACTCGTCGACCGATGAGTATATATACTCGGCGATGCTCTGTTGTTACTCCAACATATAGGATGAACATTTGCCGGCTACGTGCACCGGAAGTCGGATGTTACCCGGTGATCACGCGCCGAGGAAACACGTATAGTCACGTGAACGTAGTTATATGGACCTTACAGATTGAGAGTTTGGAAGACAGCGAAGAAGTTTCAGACTTTGCTTCGGCTCGCTTTCTCGCTCGCTATGCCATCCTCTCGATCTCTCGCTTGCACAGTCGAGTGACGCCGGAGCATCGGTGCACGAGAGATGAGATATACAAGTATAGCGAGCCTCGAAACGCGAGAGCAGAGCGAAGGATTTATTGCCCTAAGGCACTTTGTTCCATTTGCGATTACTCTAATCGAGTGGAGATTAATCCTTTGATGCGCCCGGTGAAATATAGTTTGTGCTGAGTCGTTGGAGTACTGCAACTATTGACCCTTTGAAATATGGTGATGGGTATGCGAGAAATAGATTTTAAAAATAAAAAACGACGGAAAATAAAATAGGAAAAATTCACGATTGAAGGTATTAAGAAAAAATCATAATAATAAAATGTATAAAAATGGAGATTCTTACGATAAATAAAAAATTAAAAAATTTACTTTTATATTATTTTTTGCTTATGATCAATAAAAAAAATGTTTATCATATAAATACGATAAAAGCCAATTGATCATTAACTTTTTTAATATTATTAAATTCACCGGAAATAATTAGTACCTTTTCACAAAACTGCTAAGTTTTTCCATTAATAAAAATGTAGTTGCGTAAATGTACTGCTGTACCCGAGAGGATTAAAGTAACAGCTGAAACACCGGTACAGTTAATGAGTCTCATAATTTCTATCTACCGTCCTCGTGTTTGAATAGCTCGCTTTTTTCATCTAAATGTTAACAAGAGAAGACTATAATTGGAGTACAAACTTCTACCGCGAAGTTAGGCGTTATCTTCACTGATTGGACTTTGGATTTAATGGTTCAGCTTGAGTACAGTTTTTCCAATGAATTCTATCGAAATTCTCCGGTTGTCTAGCAGAACTCACATTTGCATAACTCTGCTGTGAATATACGTAGTTTGGAGAATAACTGGTATATCCCACTCCAAGGTATCGTAAGAGTCAAAATTTCGCAAACGGCCGGTCAAAGTCCACAACGAAGCGTATTTTATGCCACAGTGCGTTAACGCGCTTCCCATAACTTTTTAACTGCTGATGCATGTCGAGAGGCACTCGAGAGTCAATCATATCTCGACTTCCGTCTAACGAGTGAATTACGACGGTAATATTTTATTAACGCATATCTATAGACCATATGATTTTCTGCTTTATTCTTCTGTCGACCGGAGATTTTACTAATTAAACACGCATACATGGAAAATGTATATAGTATGTATGTACGTTATGCGTTGGCCGGATAATGAATGACGTTATGCTGCAAGAGAAAACGACTTTTCGTGACAATGCTACCGGCGCAATTGCTACTGTTCCTCGTTGACTTTCGCTGGATTAACAGTGACAGTGATAAAGACTCGTACGGGTAAGTCACCACCATTCCCTGCTACTCTCGCCTATGCTGCTGCATTAAACACAAATGCGTTCTCCTCGGCACATACGAAACGGAGCCGCTACTCGACCGTTTGAAATATGTTGACGATAAATTTGCCGATATAATTTGAGATTGGTATATGCTGTGGGAACCGATAGCGGTGCGGAGTTGAGTTTTGCTCGCGGCGTGATAGAGCGTGCGACGAGCAAAATATAACAGAGCGGTCTATGCGCTCCGTCTATGTGCATACAACGTGCTTATCACGTCAACATGAAAGGCGTAAAACATTCTGCAAATTGGATGAAAGTTTCCACAATAACTTCCGCAGATATATCTGCAGGCTTTTTATATGAAAATGAAAAAAGTGTATGGAAATGAAAACATATAGAATTTTTTTTCAATAATTTTAACACAATATATAGAGATTGCAGATCTGAATTACGATTTAGTATTTGCGATGGAATAATTTTTTTTACTAAATTGTCAGTTGCGATCATTTAAAAATCTAATTTTTTAATAACTTCTTTATATTTCCTGAAACACGCCGTTTTTCACATAGCATAGCTGTTTAGAGAGAAAAAAAAATCGATCTTGTTTACGATGAAAAAATTATTAAGTGACAGAGATCCGAAAACTTTGATTCCAAAAAGCATGAAATCTTTGGACGACGAATAGCGAGAAAGTGTTAACATACAGAAAATCAGAACTCGCGCCGTCGAACATCCCAGTGAAAAGAGATAGAGAGCCGATAGTGTGAAAGGAAGGCAAAGAAGTGAATAGAGAAGCGATGAAAGAAGCGCGCGTGTAAAGTCAAAGCCGCCATAACGTCACGCAAAGAGAAAAAGAAAATAAAAAAAAGAACGAAGAAGAGGCTTACGTACGATTTCAGACAAAAGATTTGCGTACCGTTGCGCCGGAGAGCCATTCAACTCAGCTATATGAAACGAACGACCGTGTGAAGTACTTTTTTTTTCTTTTTTCATTTTCCTAAATGTCAAACATTAATTCTCTGCAAAATTTTATACGACTGTGTGCATTGCCACATAGTTTATGCCTTGTAGCGCCGGAGAGGAACTCTCTTGAGAATTATTATTTTTTTTCGAACAAACAACAACGTTTTATGCGTTTTTTTTTGTTACATTTACAACCTCCTTTTCCTCTTTCTGCTTCTACTGTTACTACTATCACTATATTTGTAGCGAAACGATGTCTATTAGCCGTTTCTCGTCGCGTACGAAACTATCGCTGTTAAGAGCGCAGTTATTAAGAATTACTGTACGCCGAATGAGTGAGTGAGTAGAGCAGTTATCTCGGTGTAAGTATTATGTATACGTATAGTATAATGACTCGCGGAGAGTCTCAGCACGAGCACCGGTTTCGCGATGGCACTTGGATCGGCTCCAAGAAGATTTTTAAATTGAATGAGTCGGAATAGTTTGTTTCGACAGTACACCGAGACTGCGAAAACCCGATGGAGCATAGAAGATAGGAAATTTTAGTGGGAGACAGGAAGGAGTTAAAAAAGAAAAGGAAAATACTATCTGCTATATACGTCTGCACGGAGTGCTCATTAACACGAATTCCACGAATACCATTGCACTGTCTATAAATCGCTCGGTAATAATTCCGGTAACTATTTAATTGGGCATTCGGGGAAAGTCTGCGCATCGACATGTACGTATATATAGATATATACATGCGAATAAATGAGAAGCTTATCAGACTTCAGGTACACTAAAATATAGAAAATTGGTACACCAACACGCTGTAAAAGGAGTCTAAATCCCCGGATTCTGTCTCTCGTACAGCCCCTATGACGTTGTCTCGATAGCACTCAAACGATCGCCGCGAGGGCTTAACCTCCTTTTAATAAAAATAATAAAAAGCAATGTAATTGTGTAATAGTTCCGATAATCCCGCGACACAATTTGGTGCGTGAATTTTTTTTAAATTGTCGATAAAACAGCAGAGTAAAGTATAATAATGCCCTCGCGTCTTTGTACGTTATACGTTCGAGTTTACGAGTGGAGTTCGCCTGCGACCTACAGACATTAATTTGATTTAATTGTCCGTGAGAAACGAGCGTAACGACGACTACTACTGAGCTATACCGTCGCCGAGAAAACCAGCAACAGCAGTACATACATCGTACATACATCGATCGAAGACAATGGGAACCGGGGGGCCTCGAGAATATCGCGTGCCTCGACGGTTGCTTCCCCTCTAACCCCCCAAAGGGGACGGCCCCCACACGATTTCTAATCGTCAGCGATCGAGGCACGAGTGCGAGCATTTGGCCGTTGATCGCTTGACTGAAAGCGATCGCATACTTATTATACGCACTCTCGCGGCTCTGATATACGGGTATTTATCGCCGGTATATGCTCTGTAGTCGGGAACACTCTAACACCAACGTCAGCTTACGAAAGTTCATTCAACGTCTGAATTGATATATCGCACGGTTAAATTTAAAACGGTTCCTAAATAACATGTGAAAAATTATTATTATCCAATTGAGAACTGGTTAGATATGAATTATGTTATTGCTACGCACTTTCTCGGGTTTACGGTTCAATAAGTAATGTTTTTATCATTTATTTGTCGTCGAGAAGGTAATGAAGACATCTAGACCGCTGGATCTATGTGTGACGCTAGAGATGCAAAAATTGTATTTCGGAGTTTAAAAAAACAGGTTATTACTTCGATAATAATTTACGCAATGAATATCGTGTAAATTTAGACAAGAAGTCAGCATTTCATGTTTTATTCCGGTATGGGCTGTGTTTTTTTTTTTTTTTTTTTTTTTTTTTTTAAGCACCTTCGATGGGTTTTGCTTCAAAGGGTTAAAATCTGAATCGCTATCGTTGAGAAATTATCGTACGTAAGTGCAGTACATTATATTTCGATGAATAAACCGGTAGAGCCCCATTAAGCCGGGTAGATATAAATAATATGGCTAAGCATAATAGATTTCTGGTAGCCTAGCTGCTTCCAACAACTATATGTTACGCGATAAGCTCAACAAGCGAACAGCGAAGTAATACAGTACACACTGTTGGCACTACAATCATGACATGAATAGCGATGCCTGTAATAATTTACCGGTGACGAGGCGCCCGAGCAGTTATCGTTTCACGGGTTATCATTATATTTCCTCTCTCGTTTCTACCCCCCCATCCTACACCTCTGACGCGCGTTTGTCGTTCACGTCGCTCGCGGACACTTAGAACTCGCATATATTATAATCGATCGATGATTATACAATAATGTACGCGCCGAGGCAAGTTAATCAATAGTCGTTGAGACAACCGTAATGCACGAGTGGGTTACGATATGATTGCGTCATGACGGGCTGTCATCACATTATCTAATATTATCGTCTTTCATTGCACTAATTCGAAGTTTCTAATTACAAACTCAAATTTGATTCGAGAATAACACAAAAAAAAAATGTAATTTTTTCTCCGATTTATACTCCGATAACGACGACGACTACAACAAAACATGATAACGATAACGATTACATTTTTATAAAGACACGAAGCTCGAGCATGAAGAAAGGTCGTTTCTTTAATTCACGACCAAAATTCATAAATTTTATGATACGAGAATGTTGGAGATTTCCGTTTCTCGTTCGAGTGTAATATTTGATAGCCCGAGAGTGCTTCGGTCTCCGTTAATGCTACTGCCGGTCGTCTCTCTTCCGAAACTCTACGTGCATACGTTTCCGTTGGGGGACCGGAAATGGTTCGCAAGAGAGAAGAGGAGAGACAGATACCAGAGAGGGACAGATGAGGAACAGCGAACGATAGACGGAATCCGCGTGAAACGCGAGCATTAAACCCCTCTATCTACGCGGTAGTCGATGCCGGATTTAACCGGCGATTAAATTTTATTTCCGCGTTCACGCCTGCGTCTCTTGTCGTTGTACATGGGACGGCCGATGATTTTGCCGTTGAATATTCGCTTCTGTGTTCTTCGAACGAATGTGTAATCCGCGCGAGATACATGTATATACATATAGCTACCCGTGTAAAAGTTATAGTTCTATATATCTCGAAAGAGAACAGCGAACAACCGACACACGGGTCATGTTTTATGTATCGCTGCGCGTATCGACTAGCGTTATGTGTGACGTTACGTTTATGCGAACCGCTGCTGCTGTTGCTGCTGCGGCCACACCGCCCTCCTGTCGACTGCGAAATTCTACGTACCCGTTAACTACTCACCGAGAGAGCTGTATGTATATACATATATATATGAATATGTTTCCAACCGGGGCGTTTGTCGACTTGTACACACCTCTGGGCACAGATAACGCGTAGGCGATCGCGTATATGTATTTAACAGCTGTGCGTTACAAGAACGAGAGTTTAAAAGTATTACGATAATTAAAAACGCATCAACGCGAGTAGAGAGGTGAACGAGGTTGAAAAAAAAAAAAAAAAAAGGAATAAAGAGATGAAAACGATAACGAGCGAGCGAGCGAGCGATAGAACGAGAGAGAGTGCCCTTATCCGATTTCTTTAGCGGTTGTCGCATGCGATCCGCGTGCCGACACGCCGAGCTCGGGATACCACGACGATTATCAATTAGGTATTTATTATAATCAGTCGCTCACTGACACGATTAAATCATGAATATTCATTAACGAGCCGTACCTCAAAGATCGATATCGTTGCGCGATTCTCGAATCGTTGACGTGAAGTAACTCGAAGAATGTCGTTCACTCCTTCGTATGTAAGTATGCATGTTAATATTCTCGTACTGTGATAATGGAACGCAACCGAAAATAGCTTCAATGTCAAAATAATTGTGTGAAGTGTTGTTTGGTCGATTTCGAAAAAAAAAAAAAAAAAAAAACAACCGGTTTGAGAATTAATAACCGCTGATAATGATCAATCATAATTCATTTCGAGGATATAGTCTCATTATGATAAAAAAAAATATATATATTCTTTTTAAAGAATACATGGATCTTCGTTCTTTAAAGAATCTATTATAAAAAGGCCTAAAATTCAACCGTTACTCGATTAAACTCATCATATTTTAATATCTCGAGAAATGTTGAAACTAATAAAAAAAAATTTCGGCTCAAAGGTTAATAGTATTTTTTTTAATAACGGATCATTAGACGTTTGAGCATCACTGCATCAAAGACCGTGCGCCAGAGAGTGTTTTCTCGTATCGACAATCCGCCCGCATCGATCTCGTTCCTCGAAGTTAATCAAACGTACCATACCGCGAGAAGTTACACACGTACGATATACTTTGTTCTATGCCGGTATTTCTATACCATATTATTAGCAAACATAGATATATAGATCCGCAGTCATGTTCTACACGAGACGAGAAAGACGGGACGACGAGAGAGAGGGAGACACGGAGAGGTTAATGATAATACGATCGTTATCACGATTACTTCCGGCGTGCGTAACACCCGCGTCCTAACAGCCACTTCACTACTACTCCCACGCGCGAGCACGTGCAGCAGGTACTGAACCGTAAATCGCGTAATCGTTTGTGAAATATACGCGTTCGCATACATAAATCTATTTATATTATGCTAACGTCGAGTCGTCGACACACCGGGAGTGCATGTGTACGTCTGTGTTTGTGTGTGCAAGTAGACCGTGTCAGAAACAAAAGCAGCTCGACGTATCCTCGACTCAATTAGGGTGCGTGCATCAGTTTATTCATCGATCAGTTTACTTTAATGAATTGAAACGCTTTTACGGTCAGTGGCAAAGACAATCAATCGTTTGCATTTTTTCCATGTTAAATCGAGTTTTTTTTTTCAATTTGCATACTTTACTTTCTATCAGTTTCGAGTTTCAAGTTTATGTTTTATTTATTAACAGTAAATCAATACGCGCCATGTGATCAATTATTTCGAATCGAATAAAGAGAGACTACATAAAAAGACGAAATAATGAAATATGTATAAAATTTACGAAATTAATATATTTTTGTTAAAAAACAAATATAATTCGTTAAAAAAATGATTGAGAAAAATATGCAGCTGGTTGGGGTCGAAGTTAATGATCCGAAACAACGTCGTTTCGGAACAATCTGACGAGGGGGTCAAAGGCACGCGGCGCTATCAGGTCAGTGAAGAGGGGTTACATAGTTTTGTTTGTCAGTCTCGTGGGTATTCATCTGACGTTTACTATAAGCTTGTCGCGGGCTCATCAGCCTTGCGATAGCTGTCGAGCTTTCCGACAGCCGTCGGCGAGGCATTCGGGCCGATAATCAACGCGAGGAAACCTCAGGATCGTCTCGCGCAATTAGCGGAAGGTTGATTGGATGCCAGATGCTGGCTGGTTCAGACGTTCGGTAGAGAGAAGGATTTATAATTGCGCTTTCTCACTCTCTCGCTCTCCCGGTTACCCGAACTCTTGGGTTTACGGCACGTATTTACAGTTGCGTTCGTGCTTTAAGTATAACCGCACGAACGCGATATTATGTAGTAGCGAGAATGGCGTATTATCTACGCGCGCAACCACAGCGATATGTATTCGATCGCGTAATTGCAGAAAACAAAAGTATCCGAAGTAAACAAAAATTAAAGTTATCGTTTTATCTCTCATTGCAAAAAAACAAAAAAAAAAAAAAAGAAGGCCATTCGACTTGAATAAAATACACATATAACTCGAGGAATGTGTATATAGTATCGATTAGAAATAAAAAGAACACGAGAACAAGCATCAGCTAAATCGTTTTAACATCCCACAGACAACAACATACTTGTATCGTATCGTGACGTTCATAGGCACGGAAAGTAGAGTTATAGCAAAATAAAAATGAAAGAACGAGAAAACAAGTAAACTTTGTTAGACAATAGTATATCGCCGATTACTGTGCGCGTTGTGTCTAGTCGAGTTTCGAACGAAATCGTTTTGTCTTCGATTCGCGTGTCAACTTCGGGAACACGAGGGAGCGAGAAATAATGCCAATACTCGTGAGTTGGAAGGAGAAAAAAATAAACGAGAAAGCCGAGAGAGCCTCTCGCTATCCAATTAACGTATAGTATACTCTATCTACCGGCAACGATTTTCTAGAAGCCTTAGTACGTGCGGCCCGACACGAGTACTCAGCGTTGAAGAACGAGCCGCGAAAGGGGATGGAGGCGAAAGAGACTATACGAGAAAAATGTGAGGTAGAAAAAAGAAAAAAAAAAGAAAAAATAGAAAAAAATGAAGAGGAGAAGCGCGAGGAATACGTGCGCGTTGAACACAGCTTGTAAATCACAGTGGAAACGAAACCGGCAATGCGAATCTCCACACGAACGAATGAGCGAAAGAGAGAACAAGAATTCTCTGTCCCTCTCTTTCTCTTTGCAACCGCGCGCTATGCATCATTTCATTATGCACGAATGATGTATGGTTTTACGTTGAATTATGTATGTAAATGTAAATATATCGGTGCGCGGATGGGCGACTATATATTCATAATGTGTACTTTGAAAATACATGTATGAATATATATATATATATAGGTTTGTTTGATACTAAAACTCCGGGGAAAAGCTCACGTGTGTCTGTGTGAATCAGCCGGTCGTGTAACCGCGAAATCGTAATTGCGCCACGTTATATACCCGCAAAAGCCTTTTGCTATATAGCACGAGTGTCGTTGATGTTCCGGCTCCGTATGTACCGTACATATATATATATATATATATATAATGTATGTAGGTTCGTATCGGCGAGTATTGCGTAGCTTACGGAGAATCGGGCGTTCATCCAGACCCGTCACAGGGGGTTCAGATGGAGAAACGCGCGTTACTCGAATTACTGGTACGCGGGGGTCTCTTCTGATATATAATTGCGCGCGTGCATTCTCGGATTCCTCTCGCAATGCTCCGACTACATTGCTATCGCGGCTGCTACATCCAACGAGGTTTGTTTGCTGTCATAATATACCTCCGAGCGACCGCTGATTCAATTATTTTCGTCATAATGGGGGCCACACGAAGTGATAATTTATTCCGAAATTGAAACAGATTCGTGTTTTGAGAGATAGTGGAGATCGGCGATGGATAATACTGTTTTTTCATGTCGCGATTTGAATATTGCGATCTTAATAGAACTTTTATTTTGATAAAACGAAATTTTACTGCTGATAACGATGTTTGTTGTTTTGGCAAACATCGAAAGCTCAAACGGGGATCGTGATACGGAGTGTGCAATTTTGATACGCAGTTCAGACGAGAAACCTGCATGATATTTATTTCATGCGCTTTGCTTGGGTGTTCCGATTATTCATAAAGAATTCAGGTAAATTTGAGATATTCGGGGAATGATTGAAGTTTGAGAAATAATTGAAAACCGGTTTAAAATTTAATACGAATTCATTGAATTTACGAATACGAATTTATTATGGGTACTAAACGGATTTTTGTTAACTCCTCTAATAAACTATTGCAAGATCGTTTCGCAATGAAAGCAATCGTTCAAAAGTGTTTACCGGGAGAAGGTATACAAGTTTATGTTCAAAGATTTTGCGGAGCTTCTCTCAAAGCTGCGTCTTCCGAAAGGGATGTGTAAATTTATGGACAGGAGCTTTCAACATTGACTACATTACGATCAAAGTTTAGATACACACAGAGATTCACTGGGTGCACAGCTTGACAATGTGTATTATGTCGGTACTATACAAATACCATCGTCGTGCTGTATTAAAGTGTAGAAGAGAATTACACGCTTATATTCCTTTATACATATACTTATTTCTTATACGAGGCATATATTCACTTTGTGCTCACGGTGCACAGCCCCGGGGAGTCAGAATTCAAAGGGTTAGCACTCTCTCTGTCGGTCGGCTGTATGGATGTATATATAGTAGAGAGTACAAGAAGGGCACCAGCTAGTTTAAGCCTCGGAGAGTGAAAAGCCCTTTAAAAATGCTATGCGGTCGTGTGCGTCGGTCTATCCTATTCTACAAGTCTGTTTCACTGCCTACAGTGTACCGAACACATTCATAAAATCTTTGTGAGTGTGTGGGTGCGCGTGTGTGTGCATTGAGAAGAGAGAACACGCGCGCCCGCGCACTCCACGCGGCAGAAGACAAAGCTCTACTCTCGCAGCGACACCGAGGCGCGCAAGCCCCGTGAATGTGCCTCTTGTAACCAAAGTGTTAGTGAGCTGAGAGTATATAGTACACTCGAGAAATCACCCTCCTCCATCCAGAGTTCACCTCAGATCGGGTAACAAACATGAAATCTCCTTTGACTCACTTTTTCATCTACACACCGATAATTCTTATGCGCAATAGCTTTCTTTCTCTCCTCTCTGCTCCGTTCGCATTTATAATTATAGGCAATTTTTTTTTTTTTTTACTAATTTTACTCGCTTATGCGTAATTTTGACCGAAAAATGAAAATAAAGGGTTGAAAGGTGTGGAGCAAATTTGATTCTATAAATTCACATACCATTGCGTGTCGATCGTGTGT
This sequence comes from Buathra laborator, assembly GCA_934046635.1. NCBI lineage: Eukaryota > Metazoa > Arthropoda > Insecta > Hymenoptera > Ichneumonidae > Buathra > Buathra laborator. Next base: position 21,362,976 of record OW203892.1, read on the forward strand.
CTCGTTCTTCTCCTTCTTCTTCTTCTCGTCAATCCAGCTGTAGAATCGAGTCTCGTCATAAAATAAAAAAGAAAATCGATCCCGCAGTTTCTTCGCAGCTTCTACTTAATCCACCAACAACAAGAGGTTCCGTTGATCCATACACTGGACGCGTCCACTTCAGTTTTCACCCTTTTCTTCACTAAACCGAAGGCTTTTGCGCGCACTGTACAAATACGATTCAAAAAAAAAAAAAATTTTAACTGTACTCACACTTTGTATCCCAAAATCGATCCTATTAACGCATTATAAACACCACAGTCGAATTGTATACACACACATACATATGAGTATTAATAGGAGTAACGCGGAAATAGCGATACGCGATTAATCGTGAGCACAAAACAACGTTGAATCGCGAAATACGCGTAGTCAGAAAAGCCGTGAGGATTTACACGCACACCCTTTATACCCGATATAGCGGGCGCGTCCGCGTTATTTTTCCTCTTTTTTACTCCCTATATCACGGCGTCGTATATACGCACACATTTTAATCCGTCACACGCACAGAATGATTATTTAACACTCTTTTGCCTGTTATAAACCGTATCGACGCGTATAGATTATACATATAGATATATATTTATATAGGCATATATCTTATGCGCGTATGTTACATTGTGTGCATTAATAAGAGCGTAAATTTAACGATTATACGATGGTATAGAGAACAACTCCGCGAGACTGTATGCTGGCGCGGAGTGTGTAAGTCTCGGACGAGTCAAGAGAACCGAGAAATATAAGAGGGCCGGTTCTTTCGACGATTCACGCACGCACACAATTTTAACTCAGCTTGTAACACGGTATAACACTATATATATGTTGTATATACGCGTATTTGCTTGGTATGCGTGTCGACGGTGTGTATTTGTGAATGCATGCGTGTACGCCAGTCCTTATCCGAGAGGCCGGCTGTACCCGCCGTTCCGCCTTATGCCGTCTTTATCTCTCCATCTATATAGGTATCTCTGACTATCTATCCCTAACGATAATATGTATCCATCGTTCTTATTTTTTATTTATTTGTTTTTTTTTTTTTTCTTTGTTTTTTCTTTTCGTAATTTTTATCACTTTAGTATTTGGTTTGTTTGCAGAGCTAATAGACAATTTCTCATTAACGATGTTATCATTTCGTAACGTCGAACTTTGGCGACACCACTTTGTAATAGATAAATACAGAGAGATGTACACACAGGGTGAATAATATGTACGTATTAAAAATTAAGAGACAATAGGAAAGAGATATCGAGTAGCACGGGAGGACGATTCACGTCCGGTGGAGAGAAGGATCTCTCTCTCACCCGGCTCCAGCGACGAGGCGGGCTACGAGGACGCCCGGCGTCGCGACGCCCAGGTCACACCCGAATCTCCCGCTGCTGCGGGGCCTGCGCCGCGATCAGCACACCGAGAGACGCACCAGCAACGAGAGCCGAGAACAGAACCCTGGACTTTCTTTTGACTGGCTTTTGTAACCTCGGATTTTTCGTCGTTCTCGTGTTTCGGAGTCACGATTAGAGAAACAAATCTTTGTGAATAGAAGGAAATTTTTTTACGATTTTTTGGGAGAATGGAAGTTTAGGGGAGGATCGAGATTGTTGCGGGGCTAAAAAAAAAGCTTTCACTGCACCACCCGCGTCACAAAGCACTCGGAGCAGCAGCCACAACACATGGCTACAGGGGCCTCCGGATGGATCGGCGAGGCTCGTCCGAAGTCGGTTATACTCGGACAGGGCCGCCGTTCTCGCGCCAGGGCCGCCGCTCTCATCTCGATTCGCGAGGCTAGACATCCACACGGTGATTTTTACGATAGCGATCGTTGTACCTTTATTATTTATTTATTTACTTTTTTATCTTGCGATGTTTGGATTTAATCGAAACATTCGCAGCGATAAGCGTGATAAGCTTCTGATTTTCGCGAGACTATCGAATCCTATAAGACGAAGAATTACTGTTGTTTATTCGAAACTCAATTGTTGCCTTTTTTTCTTCGGGCGTTAAGTAAAAGTCTTTGAAAAGCTTTTTTATCGATTGATAATAGTTTGGGAACCTTTTTTTTTCTATGTGCGCAGTTATTATAAATATTGTATATAGTTCTTAAAAAAAAATGGTCGCAAAGGTGAAGAGTCCTCGTTAATCTATGAGGAATTCGCGTAATGTTTAAAAGTATTATTAAACGGTAAACCGCATTCCTCCTTACAAAGTTTATCCACCCGTTAATTATAATTTTCAAAAATCTGTAAATTCTCGATCGCGTCGGACAGTGCAAAATAAATAAACGCAGATGATGATAGGTATAGGGAAGCGTTTATGAAAGAAAAATATAGCAGTACCGGTCGATTGCTCGCCGTTCGATTGCGTTATTGCGTGTCGGGAGAGATTACCCAACGAGGAAACTATACTTGCGGTTGAGTGCTGTATTATCGCGATAGTTTCAGTTGTTTCTTGATACACAGAGAATACCGCAATTTTTATTCTAAACTGAGATATAGAAATAAATATAGCAGAAAGAAATCAAGCGGCACGTTTGACGGATGTACATTTGAACTTTTTTACAAAATTAACTCGAAATACAAAAAAAAAAAAAAAAGACCGTACTGATCTATAACTCGCTCCCGTATTATGTACACAACGAAACTGATCCCTTTTTCGATCTCTCTAAATACGAGGGAAAAAAAGATAACATACAAAACGGATAATCCTCGTGACATCTGGAATGCATAAACGTCGCGGTGGGCTCGAGCCAAACACACGTAACAATGTGACCCTCGAACATCGAGCCGTGAGGGTCGAGTGAGGCTTTGATATGTTACTAAATCTCATCACTGCTATATTTCTCCCAACGCGAGCTCTCCCGATCGGTGCGTCGCTTGATTTATCGAACAACTGCCCACTTGAATTGAAATTGTGATTGCGCGATCTCTGATCCGACGAACGACGAGACACGTTCGTAGTGTGTGCGATCCGATCGATTTATAGGAAAGCCCTTGAAGCCTACAGGAGACGATTGATCGTCGCGACAGAGTCGCGATCATTTTATTGACAACGAGGACGACTATTCTGTCTGTATGTGTGTGTAAATAAACTCTCCATGTGTCGTGAGATCGCAAGGATCGATAATCGATTGACTCCCGGCGACCTCGCCGCTTCTCTCTCGTTCTTCTTACAAACTTTTATTCATTCCGTAAGAGTACCTCTACATAAATACGACGTTGTACATCGAATGGTAATTGAAATCACGTTTTATATGAATTTACAGCCTTCTTTTCATCCGTCCGAGCGCTGAGAATCAATGTATAAGCTAATGCGATGTATCCATTTCGCGAATGGAATTTTATGCATTTCAATCAAATGCCGCAATACGGGAAAAAAAAACACACATTTGTGTTTTTTTCCGGCTGAGTATCCTCGTAGTATTGTGTATATACGAATCCAGAAGTATTTATCTTTGGCGATAGTGTGTGCGTGCGTATAGATTTGACATATACGCGTATATAAAAATACCTAGCGAGTGGTCCATGACGAATGAGGAATCTCGCGCCTCCGTCACTTCTCTATTCAATACTCGTTCTATACCTGTCCCTCTTCAACCTATAGCGATCCTATTTTTCATCTCGTTTGCATTCACTCTTTCTCACTCGTTCTCCCTTCGACTATAACTCTCCATCACTTGGCCATTCATTTCTCTCACTCGGATGAGCTCTCTCGCTATACCATTCCAAATTCCCATTCTATGCGCCAGCAGTTCTTCGCCCCTTCTCTATTCTTGCTTCTATATATCTCCCCTCATCGTTTTTTTTTTTTTTTCATCCTCTGCTATCTTGGGCTCTCTTTCTCGCTTTATCGTTTCCACGTCACAATTTTTTTTTTTATTCATTCACCCAGCAGCCGCAGATTATTTTCGCTCGAGTCACGTACCATCCGTTATTTAGCCGCGCAATTTAACTACTTTCTTAATCACTCTTCTTGTCCGAGGTTCGGCTTTGTGAAGCGCTGGCAAACCCCCTGGGCGACGGGCTCGATGTTGTCCCTCGGAGGGGGAAAACAAAAGCGAGAGAAGAGCATCGCCTCTTCCCCCCCCCCTCCCCCACCTCCCGAGCGCCACCCCATCCCTCCTTTTCACCCCTCGGTTCCTGTAGCTCATCGTGTTCGATTCTATGTGCGAATTGAGAAACGGTAATTCCGAGAGCTGAGCTTCATTTAACGGTAATGGAGTTTCATCCGCAGAGTTAAGTACCGATCGGTACTCGACAGCTTTCATTTAGTTCTATAAATGGCGAAGGAAAATCCATTAAAATCGACGCCGCGATTCCGAGTACTATCGCTTGCAGAAAAAATAATATTTGAAGAGCGAAAATAGCGATGAACACGGATAAGAGACTAACGAAGGACGCGAGTGTTTCGTAAAATTTTCGGTATTTCTGATAGTCCTTTAGTCTTTTTTTTTAATCGATTAATCAATTCTTGTTTGAAACAAAAAAAAAATTACAAAAATTCTGGAATTCGTCTCAGTTTTTAATATTAAATTTAATGAAATCGATGGAAAATAAACTCCGGAACGAACGGAGTAAGTAAGTTACAAATAGGTAATCGACTGATTTCGTTTAGGATGTAAGTGATGTCATAACTCGAGTGCAATTACCGTTTCGAATATAAATAATAAATTCATGTAAGATTTTCTTATGGACACTTCGATTTTGTCTCGTAGAGACTTAACCGCGAGAAATGTCTCGAAGAACCAGCAACCGGAAAAGCCGGGGCAATTTCCTTCTTCGTCAATTTCCGATTCTAGTACGTCGAAGGTTGCTTCACGAGGCAGGCACCCGGAGAACCCGGGTGCTCCATGCCAGGGCAGAGGAGCTTTGCCGACTCGACAGGGTGAGGGTCGAGAATCCCGAAGGAGTCCGGAAGAGCTCGAAGTAATCCGAAACTTCTGCGTCTGCTTTGCCGTAGCACTCGCCGTTTCATGCTCGTTTCTCGTCCCCTTTCTTTCTCACTCTTTTGCTCTCTGCACTACTTCACTTTCGTCTTGTTTTATCCAACATGCAACTCGAATCTCTCCGCCTCATTCTTTCTCTTACATCTCTCCGTTCGCCTTCTCCGTTCATTCCTTCATTCCGCCTGCCAAGTCTCGAGACAAAGGCCGATGCTGCACTCTCCTCTTCGCTGGTGTTCCCGCGAGTACGACAATTGGGAGTAAGAAAAAACAAAACAAAGAAATAAGACGGTGAAGAATTGAAAGGGTAGAAAGTGCGAGATAGAAGCAAAAAGAAAGGATAGAAACTTAAAAAAACAACCCCCGGTCTTTGCTTGCTGGCCACCGGGTGACAGGGTCGTTTGTGACAAACACTGGATGCGCTCGCGCAGAGTGAACTGCTTCTATGCTGCTACCCAGACCAAGGGGTGGCAATTAGACGAGAAAGCAGTGAGCCCCGTTATGGATTGTACCCTCCGTTACTGGTGTATTACTTTGCGAGAACCCTTCGACGATACACTCTACTCGCCTGACTGGTCGCATAAGTACCGATTATCATAATCGCTTTGCATGATGTACAATTGTTATACGACAGAACCCTGAATAACGATAATAATAATAATAGTAATAATAATAATTACAATGGGTCATCTAGAAGAGCATTTCATTATGGATCCTTAACTACAGCGTTGTGTTAATTTGACTCAAATCGATGTTTTTGAGTTCATTGGTAGTGAAACTTATGCAGTATGACGTAAACAAAATGTCCGTAATAAGGTAATTCGGCAATAAAATTGGCATCTATCGAAGCCGCGCGTAATCACGTAGAAATAAATATGAAATAAATGGTGCATTCCCCCTTCGAAAAGGTGACATGAGGTCCGTATATATGAGAGTTTGGAGGCGCATTGATCATCCAATAACATTGTTTGGCTATTTTGCTGTTATTGCATTCTTTTAGTTAGATTTTCCAATATAAGCCGACATTCATGCACAGCGCAGCACAGCATAATACTATCGGCCGGTGGAATATATTGGTCGTATTTTTCTTGTTATTTTCATCATCTCTCCACTACAGCTCGGCACTTCTCACCCTTCGCGGTTACCGCGCGATCGATATCGGATTTCCGACGTGCGGCTCGTTCCACACTTTTATTTTACACTATTTTTGTTTTTTTGCCTGTGTATTTTTTTTTTTTTTTTCATTTTTACTAGAATCCTTTTTTACTTGGTCTGTTCTCTTCTGGAACACCGGCAAGCGGGCATTGTTTGCACCAGCTGCAACGGGTCCACGGCGTCCGGTGCAACGTATTTTAAGGGATATTTGAAAACTTCGAGTTGTCTGACGATAACACGTGGCAAGAGACTCGGAGAGTCGAAACTCGTCGTTATGCTGAAGCAAAGAGTTGTCGGGAATTCGAAAAAAAAAAAAAAAAACAATGATCCTACAAACGTGGAACAAATATAAAAATTGTGTAATATTTTCTATCCTCAAACTCGAAATGAATTAAGTCTCAGTATTAGTTCGTCAGTAATATTAAAAAAAACCGCAGCAAAAAATCCTTTGGAAAACATTTAAATTGGTAAATGTCTGAGGCACGATCAATCGTCTAGTGAAATGCGCGTTTTTGTTCTGTCATCATGACACTGGACCATCGTTAGCTGTGAGTCCATCCATAGTCGAGAAATCGAATCGGCTGTATACGTTCAGAATGTAGTATAAAAGGAAATAATGCTTCTCCATATACACAGAGAATGACGGGGACCGAACGAGAGGGGGTTTAGGCGATACAGATCGGCGATTAAGTGCGAGGAACAATGCTCGTCGGCGCGGTGTATTGCGACGATGGTAGATTCCATGCACGCACGACACGAATCCAAACCGAAAAGCATAATGTACGACGGTGAAGCAGCAGTAGCAGCAGCAGCACTAGTAGTAGCACCCCTCGATTCACGTTCTTTTTCTTTCATTCTCTATACAACTCTGTATCTTCCTCTCTTTTTCGCTCTTTCATTGCAACGGCTCTAACCCTCACCCTCGCATCAACCCCTTTTTCGTCACCGTCTCGCAGTCTTTACTATATATATATATATATATCTATCTTTCGTTCTCTTTTCATTTTCTCTCTCTATCCAACTCGAATCCGCAGAACCCACAATGAACTGCCGCTGCTGTTGCTGCCGCGCGGCCCCGAAGAGGCCCCCGTGTCGAGGGCAAACGTTCGTGTGCGTTTATCCTGACGAGTCCACACGACGAAACTCACCGGTTTACTACAGTTTTTACTGCATCAGCCTCTAGCGTACATTGTAGTAACTTCGTCAGTTTCATCGTGGTCTCTTCGACATCGTAAAGGCATACTTGTATATAGTAGTGAGAAACCCACACGAAGCTGTTTCGCACTCGCGAACAGCAGCAGAAACGAGAGTGGCAAAAGGTTCCCCATTCCCCCCATTGCCGCTTGTGCTGCTCTCCGGCCGTATTAATAATAGCTTTAGAGAGATCCTTGCCTTTTTAACAGTCTCCCGTCAAAACTAACACGAGGAGGTAGGCAACTCTCGACCCCTCACTCTCTCGCTCTCTCTCTCTCTGCCCCCTTCGCGTGCGTATAGTATCCATGCATATAGCGTGCACGATGCTGGTACCTACAGTACACATTCAAACAGTGAGCGCGGATGGGTTGCGTTGGGCCAAAGGATCGTCGGCGATTGAGGCGCCGATTGTCAGCACCATTCGAATGATTCGTTACAAACATCGTTTGTCAGTCACAAATGATCCACAGATCACACGCTAATTCTGCAGTTCTGCATCTCTCGAGCATCGATCGATATTTTCGTCCGAAAAATGACTTCGTTTATTCGCATCTCGCGGTCTTCGACGCCGAGCCACAATCTTCGATAATGGAGTAAAAAAAAAAAAAAAAAAATCGATTCAAATATTAGGAAATGGAAGCACGAGGAAAAATAAGCTTTCACTTAATAACCAAGCGCGATGATGGTATTAGTTATTTGCCAATATCGAGCGATGCTGCAGCAGTCTCATCGGTTGGCTGCCCGAAGCTTTGAGAGGGTTGGAAAAAGCCCGGCAAGGCTGCGAATCAGTCAGCTTGCTAACTCTCGATAGAACACATATAGTGCACAGTATATGTATACGTATCTATGTATATACGAGACCTGCGGTAAAGCAATCACCGGGAACGTTGGCTAGTGTTTTCCTGCGGGGAAAGTTAGTATATATATATATATATCCATCATTCTCACTCGTATCCAATATCTCTGTCCCTATCGTTTCTCTATATCCGCTTCCCTCTCGCTTTGGCACGATCATTTGGGCAAATAAGCGTGAAATCCTCGATTTGCTTCTGCGTTTCCCCAGTGGGTGGCTGATTCTGTATAGAGGTTGGAGGCTGCTGCCGCGCACGACTCGCTACAATCGAGACTTTCGGCACGGGGGAATGTATTCCCCGTCATATGTGTACTCAATGCATAGATATAATGCACAGTATACTCTGCGTATCTTTACACATATGCAATTCACGTGTGGGGCGAAGCAGACGCGTTTGCTGACGTGTGTGACTGCCTGCGGACGTGTGCAATTTCTGCCGTTGTGATACATACACACCGATGCAGACGGGTTTACAGAGTATATATTTATGTATATATATGTGTAGATGAGTGTATAAGGGTACGTGGGCGTGAAGAGGGTCTCTTCACCTCGCAGTCTCGCGCAGTTTCGCTCCCTGTATCTCTACTCTGTTTCTGTTTATATCTGTGTGTTACATTACACATATATTATGCATCTCGTGAGCTGCTACCTCGACGTGGAGAGATTCTGCATCGCTGCCGTTGCTTGCCAGTGCACGCGATTTTCGTGTGCGACCGTGCGTGATGCATGGGTCGGTGCGCCATATAGTCGTTGCAATGCACTGGCGGCTTTTCGTGGATATGTGATGTTGTACGAAGGGTGGAATGCTATATGGCTATTGGCAGCTTAGAGTGGATGACGGATTAAATAGATCGAAGAGAGAATTAAAAGTGTGCCAATACAGAATGGGATTAAACTTTTTTTAGGATATTGCGAGCATCTGGATGTGATGAACGAAAATAAATGGACGATACATGTTTAAATGTAATTTTTTTTATTAAAAAAGGTGCAAAAGCTTATCTACGTAATTTTTTAATATCCGTGATTTATTTCGTTATAGTGACAAGAATGGGTATTAATTATGAAAAATGATCGACTTTTCTATACATATTAACGTAATTTTTCGTCAAATTAATGTTGATGCGTGAATGATGAATATGTTAAAAATGGAGTAAAGAAAGTAAATAAATAATTGAATCCTCTTAAATTGCCAATGACTAGTTATTGATTCTCTTTGATGCATGCGGTTCTGCGGTTTTCTTATATACATGTATATAGTCATATGCTGTCGCTCTCGCTGCCGTTGATGCCGATGCTCTTGTACACGTTTACGGCGCGGTTTGTGTGCCGTGGCATACAAAGGCACGAGAAGAGCATGTGTATACACACATATACAGTATAATGTTGAGAGAAGAGATATTTCTATAGGGCGTCTCAACCGCACGACTTTGGGCTGCGGGGTGAAGAGGCCGGCGGGATGGGAACGAGTTTCTCGATGAGCGGAGTGAGAGAGCAAAGAAGAAGAAGAAGAAGACTGCTGAAACGCCTGAAACATTACTGGCTACGAAGAATGAGACAGCGGACGTCGGAGCCAAGTTACCATGGGATATAAACGAGCGAAAGAAAGATGGACGATGACGAAGAACGAAGAAGGAAGAAGAAGAAGATCAGAAGTTAGCAGATTGGCAGCGATAGTCTCTTTTCAGCGCCGGCGCGCACTCTCGGTGAAGGAGCAGAGGCTTTCGCGTGGTTCGCATTTTATCGGAGCTCTATCGTTTAAATCCCTGTGGCTACAACAGAGCCTTTGACACGCCACCAAGCGCGCTTCACTCGCTCACTCACACACATCAACATATCGACTCGTGTTTACGTATAAAATATATGTATAACATGTACATATATCGTATATATGCAGCTATGATAGTTTCGGATTCGTTTCGCATACGCATGAGATTTACTCCCACGCGTATTACATCGATAATATCGGATCACGGGAAGCATTTATTTTATCGTAGCACATTTCAACTTTAATCCGTTATTTCATTTATTTCACCCGAGCAAAAAATTTAATTTTCTCGCTATATATTGATATATATATTGTCAGTTGCTCGTCGATGCAATTACCGATTGTCAGTCTAGTTGATGGTTTATAAAGTTTAAAAAAAAACTGCAGTACGGGTATACGTAGGCATGTACGATGCACAGTTTAATCTATATATATAGGTAACGGGCAATATATCAATTAGCTTGAGTGATTGATTTCCGGAAACGATTCAACTTTTTTCTACGTAGTTCGTTTCAATTTTTGGTTATTATCAACCGAAATATAAGAGTTTTTTACTCGCGTGTTTATAGCATTTTTTAAAATCGCAATTGGCTTTCTACGTTTTACTGTGAATGGGTCGACGCGCATTTGAAAAAAAAAAAAAAAAATCCACACGAACATTTGGAAAATTGAGCACTTGGAAATAAATGCAAAAAGTACTGCATTAGAGTTTTTTTGTCGTTGACACCCGATATAAAATTCTTAATTTTTAATTCAATTTTTATCTCGCACTCTTCAATATAAAAGCCATTAGCATCATTCGGCTATTATAATTATTATTACGTCTAGCACAGCATAATTTCGTATTTAATAGCCACGATCGGGTTCTGTCTCCTGTCTCTTTGTAGTTTCTAATTGCCAGTGCTATGACTGCGTCCATCCCTGTTCAAAGGATTGTTTGCTCCGTAGAATCGACGTTTCTAGTCTCTCTCTACCGTTGAAACAATGCTGAACAATACACAGATAGATATACGTTGTATGTACGTATATACGACGAGGTCTGTTTTACTGGGTTTTGTAGCAGCGCCTTGTATAACGATACCACTTGCCTGAGCACCGGTAGGATACCATGGTAGAACAACTATGCTGTATCCTGTACCGTCGAACGATGAGGGAAGGATTGGAAGAGCGAGAGCCCGCAGGAACGCGACCCCCCGTTGCCGGACGGCTACAGTACGTGCGGTCGTTCGTATCGAACATTTCGCTTTCTGCTGTGTTGCATAGAACAGTACGGCCCGATTCACCCAACGTCCCTTTTGCCCACTCCGCCTCCGCCTCCGCTTCTTTCTCTCTCTTTCCCGCAATCCTCCCGCCGCTACCATATCCTCTGTCTATACCGTTGAACTAAAATATTATTACTCCTCCGTCCACCGTATTCAGCGCAAACCGTGCGCCGACGTACCTTTATATACATTCACATTGGATCATCCCGTGTTCCCGAACTGCCGAGGATTACGAGAGAGGGAGAGCCTCGTACCGACGCAAAAATCTTCCCATCACAAAACACGCGTTTTCACTCGATTTTTTTTAACGGTTTTCCAATTTTTCTCTCTATCAATCTCTTTTAGTGTTTGAATATGTATATATATATATATATTGCAAGGGCTTTTTTTTTTACCAACTTTACGTATCGACACGATTGCGGGTTTCATAACCGACGATATGGATAAAAACTACGACACGCGCGGATATCACATGTGGGGAGAGTTGCATGTGAAAAGCGAACATGCACGCGTTTTAACGTTAGAGCACTCGGGCAAATATGTTTTTAATTAAATAACGAACGTTTCGACGCGTCAGCATGATGCAGAAAGCAGCAATAACAAGCTACTGCGGTTCCTTTTACGTATGCTGTATTTATCTACGTTGCGGATATTGCTTTGGGTGTTTCCGTGCGGTGCTATACACAATACGACAACAATGTTTTATTCTATTATTATAATACATCCGCCATTGGATTACAGCTTTTGGAAAAATCGGCGAGTCGAGTAGCGTGATGAAAGCGCTCAATGACGAAAAACATATTTCGAGAAGAATCGTAAAACGGATAACGAGATATAGCACATTATTGCCAAACGATTGAACTGTTAAGAATGCCTCGGGATGGTAGGGACCGAACCTGACCTGCTGGTCGACACCGGGCAATAAAATATTTGGAGGTTCCATGCAGTGAATATGGTACTCTAAGGAATTACTTACCCTACCGTAATCCGTCAGAATGCCGTACTGTGAAAATTCGAATTTTTTTTACAACGTCTTTTCGACTTCCCCGTGTTTCGACGAGCCCTGCCTTAGATGCCTCCATTGTAATACGATGGTAGAATAATTACTTTATGCGAATAAATATCATATTGCCGTTTTTCAAGTCAACACAATTATTTTGATGGATCCCAAAAGAAATCGCATTTTTCAGAATGTATTTGCAGTCTGTTGAGTAATTTAATCGCGTTATTCCCGTTCATGAGAGACAATATAGCATTATAGCATCGTGTATTATACACGATTTCCGTGGTTTCGCGATAAGCGATAACAAAAGCCCGATGTACAGATTGTAAGTAACGTGAAACGAACGATTTTCGCATAGAGAATTAGCGTCATGAATTTTCCGCGAAATGAGAGAATGAGTACCAAATCTACTACCCCCTATCACGTATCGAATCCGTGTATAACGTTGAAAGGACGAGAGGAGGGTTTAGCGAGGATAAAAGGGCGAGTAGGTTTCACGTGGGCGTTTCGTAGCCCACGGGCTCCTGTGTTATGACGGATTATGTTGTATAAGTCGAGAGGGGTGGAGAAAGGGAGGTTTGCGCTCACGTAAGTGCGGAACGAGAAAATGTACGTGAGGTTGGAGGGTGCTTCCTCGACGTATATAACTATGAAGTTGAAGAAGACGAAGGTGGAACGCTGCTGAATAACGAAGAGAAGAGAGAAAAGGGTGGAAAAGTCGAGGGGTCGAAGGAAAATTGAGAGGGCGAATCGAGTGAGAGAACGTGATAAAGCGAAACGCGGTAAAAATCTCGCAAAAGAGCCAAACCGAGAAATTCCGTTGATCCAAGGGAGACGGCGTTACTTATAGAGGACAAAGAGGGTTGAACGAGAGGGGTAGATGGTCTCTACTCGATTCTCTTCCTGTTTTCGTCTCACTTCTACCACATTTCACGACGATGAGAGCGAACGAAGCGAAACTTCGAGGCAGAGGAAGATGGAAGATGCAAGGGCGGCGAAGGGAGAGAAAGCGTCGGGTCGCGGCTGGGTGTACGAGGACAGGGGTTGTTTCATTGAGGGGTGTTTCATATCGACCGGCACTTGGCTCCGCCTTCCGCGAACTCAGCCGCCACCATGCGATAGTCGAGTCTTTTTGCGCTCACTCGCCCTCATGTGCATCCCCAACGTTGAATTCTCTCTTCCTCCTCTGTAGCTTCCCGTGTATATATAGATATACATGGATTCAACGTACACATACACAGACAGAAACCCCACATAGAGGGCCAATACACGCGATGGCAAACAATGAATCGCACCGAGAGCCGACCTCGCTTATCCGCACGTTGAATAGCAATAATTATAATTATAATTACAGCCACCCACCCGGCGCTTATGCGACGACACTCTATTTTCAATGGATAGATTTCTCGCAGCAGCAAACGCGATAAAACCGGTTTTTTTTTTCTTTCTTATTTTAACTCTCTCGACGCGTATGTGTACTATTCATATTTTATTTCTACTTTGCCCGCGCGTACTCGCCTCGGGCAGTCTCGTGCTTATCTTCGATACAACGTAAGCGCGGAGTCAAACCCGTTTGTCGATTCGTATATAGTTCGCATACCGTGAGCGTCGAGTAGATAATTAATGGCGAATGGTGGCAAAGTACAGCTGGATTCGGGTTTAAATTGAATGAATTACCTACATGCATTTTAAACGACTTTTGTGGAACGTTTATAGCTGTCTGGATTGAAGGAGGTTTAAATACTCATAAAATATTTTTGAAAAAAAAAAAAAAAATGCCAATAAAAGTTATATTTAAAGACCCAAATTTCGTGTCTTTTGTTTTTCGATGAACGAAGATTTTTTGATAAGGCGCGAAAAAAGGGTTGTTGAATTAACTTGGAATGACTAATGCATCGAATAATGTTCGTTTAAATATAATGAAAAATTGAGGATCAAGAGGAAACGACCTCACCGCTATGTGCAACGTGCATGATGCCTGAATCGCTTTTCTCATGCGACTTCGCGTGTTCGACTGGTTGCGAGTCGACGCGCATTTCCTTCGGCTATGGACGAGAATCAACCAGGCCGACGACAAAGCTAAATACGCGTGTGTGTGCGCGTGTGAGTGAACACGAAGAAGTATACACAGAGACGCACATAGTGAGGTTGAACCGGAAGCGAGGCTCGTTTGGCGGGAAGCCGATCGACCGCGAAATCGCTCCCGTCCCGCGAGAACTTGTGATGCAAGCGGCGCAATAGCTCGCAAAGCTCGCACTCTCCTGGAAAATTGTGTGGACTATGATCGCACGTGCTTGTGTGCCGCCAACAGTCTTTCCATCAGTCACTGCGTGTCAGCAGTTTTTATATCGGAATATTATATACTGTACACTATAATACTATAAAATAATACGCAGTAAAAAGTAACGCGCTAAAGCGTTAACAGGAATTTTTATGTTTTGACATACCTCTCAGCGATAACGAGCTATTATGGCAATGCTTATTATATTTTTCACACTTAATGATTCTGTATTTTGTAACGAGGAAAAGGTGAACACGTAGAAACGACGACTCAGCGCTGATATAAATTTTTTTCTTTTTTTGCCGCCTGGTAGTAATTTTACTCCAATCGAAATTGACATAGACTCAAAAAATTGTATGCATTCATCAATTTTGCACAATCATCGGGCGAATCGTGTGTCATCCATTCGACGATTCTCACATCGGCGTTTACCTGGCAATCGTTGGACAGTGTATGAAATGTGCTCCACGCGAGCATTTATATTTTTATGATTGAAGTACGTCATCGCTATTTGTATCCTGCGCTCTTTAAAGTCCGCAGCGAACACTGGCGATGCTGACATATTTCATCTTGTGCTCTTTATAACTTATCCATTTTAGGAATTTTTTTAACCGATAAAACTCGGGATTTGAGATCGCGATGAGTTGATATAATATCAAGTTCGCTGTCTACCGAATATTCCGTCAAAATTCAGCTCAACAGAGTAGATATGATGAGAGCGATACGAAGCTGCGCGGGGATCTTGTAGATAAAGAGGTGAAGCGAAAGAGTCTCGAAAGAAAAAAAATTAAAACGACGAGATGGAAGGATGACTCGAGAGGTGAAAGAGTAGTGGTGTACACGAGAGGAGAGTAGCCGGTCGTATCAATAATAAAGAATTCCGACGATGGAAGAAACTTTGGTAGGGGGCTTCATGTTTATATGCAGCTTTATTTCTTTCACGGTTTGGCCCTCATTCAGCAGACTCTCTCCCGCTCTCTTTCTCTTTCTCTCTGTATTTTATTCTTTTTCCTTCTTTCTCGTGCAGCATGTTTCGTCTCTTCGTTATTCTTTGGCTGTGGATGCTGAGCGCTCGACGCTCGCAGGATCCACACTCCTTGTCGAGCCATTAAAATTCTGAGCGCGCCGCGCTGCTGAAAAATTACGCTCTTACCGTTCTGGCCTCTCGTTCTCTCTCTCTCTCTCTTATTCGTACTATCGTTATCTTTGTCACTCTCTATCTTTCGTGTTTTTTTTTCCAGACCAGCGAAACCTTCACTGATCCCTCGTCCCTCTCACTCTGCATTTCCCGCGCATGAGAATTTCTCGCTTGCTACATCTCCCTTCGTTCTTCGCAGTTTCTCAGCCTCTTGCGCTCCCACTCGCGGTAAACGAGATTCTCATCCAGCCGCGTTGCTGCGGCCGCTGCGGATCTCCATCCCATTTCTTTTCTATCTTTCTCGTGTTCACAGAAAAATTCTCATCTGTACAGAACACCCGTTCCCTATCTCTCTTCCTTCGCTCATTTTAGTATATATCTCTTCGCTCTTCCCGGTACGCGGAGATCCTGCTTTCTCATCTCACTTTTCGCCGGAGCTCTCTGCCACACGGCTATTCTATCTTCGTCACTTCGCAAAATCCCAGCAACGCCGTGTGCTCGATCTCACTTTTTCACGGCGGCTTTTATACTACACAGCGACGAATTCTGTTTCTCTTTCGACTCATATTTCGCGTATTTCGCAGTTTTTACATTAGTTCGCGTTTTATTTTGCATTCGTCGTTGGTACACAGTCGCTGAATTTAGTTTAGCCTCATATTTCTCTTGTGCTACGGAAATATTCTTTTATTATATTTAACTGCAATTTTAAACTCTTGTAGTTCATTGTTTTATTCTGATTGTCATGTTTGCCGAATTATTTTTATGCACAATTTTATCTCTCAAACTTCCTTCTCTCTTTTGTTATGATTTCTTAATTTTTTCTGCGTTCAAACCATAACGATGAATTTTCGATCATTCTTATCACTGAATCACTACGTTTTCCTAACGCTGCACTGGTCGATCTCATACTTTCATCTCACCGACACGATTTTACTTGACTAAGAACACACCCCGGTGAAATATCTATCGAAGATGTGGGTTGATATTCGTTGCTCCGGAAAGGCGACGGTATTTCAAATAGCCCGACGGATATCGATAGCTCGAATCTCATATCCACCTTATGCTTCCTTCGCTCGTTCTACGAAGCGAGTAATTTTTTAGGGCAGCTTCCTGGATCCCGCTTTCCATTCTATGAGACCAAAGGGACGTTAACAATTTATACGACTATAAACTGCCATTTTTTTTCAACTCTTATTTAATTCTGTCCTCGTGGGAGGATCCACATACGGTCCCTTTTACGCGAAACCGACCACCATATTACTTTTTTTTATTTATAACTGGACTACAGATGTTTCAAATCGGTTGTATTCTGAGTTATCGTGGAATTACCACGTTTGAATATCGATGCATTTTTTCTGAATTTTTCCTTCCGCATTTTGTTTAAAAAGAAAACAGATTAAAGTTTATAGTCTCGCAAACTCTGGGCGAAGAATTAATATACAAGATCGATCTACAAACATATTATGCGAGACACGGCAGCAGGTCAATATCAATAGATTTATTAGCAGTATAAAACGAGATGGAAGATAAGTGATGTACAGAGAAGTTTAAAAAAAGTAGAGAAGAGAGCAACGGAGCGACGAAGTTAAAGAAAAGAAATAAAAACAAGAGAACGTGTGGCTCAGAGGATTTACAGCGCGTACGCCTAGTAAATCGTGGCTGTGCCCACACGAGCGCATGCCACTACATCGAAGAAGCACCCGACGAAGAAACGAACGCGAGAGAACGAGAGAAGGATAGAGACTCCGCGCGAATAACGCCCGGTGGTTAATGAGAGGAAGCTCGGGGAAAAATGAATGGACCGAGGTTACACCGTGCCGCTATACGGAATATAAACGAGGGAGTAACGAAACGAGAGACCGTCGGCCGCTCGATAAGTGGAACGTGCTTAGTGTCCGTGTATGCGAGCACGTCGTATGAAAAAAAAGAGCTTCTGTTTAATTAATACTAATTTACATGAACTATCCAAAAAATGACAACAGTAAAGACCCTTTATTCAGAAAATATCAATTTCCAACATTTTTATATTTTTTTTTAAATCCCATTTTTTCCATATAAAAATGCATTGTCGTCAGAATAAAAAAATGTGCAGAAAGTTATTAAATTATGAAGATTCTATTTCCTGGACAGAATCAAAATGTGAGGACCATAAAACCATCGGACAATGGGGACACGTTTGATTTACAAATTATTCATGTTCGTGTCAAGGCTCCGTGCGCTGAAAAAATGATATTATTTTTTCATCGTTGTTATGGTCAACGAATATCTACGTAATCAATCAATTAATTCCGATTGCTCGTTCGTCGTTCGATGCTCGCTCTCGAAAATTCTTCGGTCATTTTTTTTTTGTCGTTCGATACAATTTTTTCTCTGCACATTGTTTTTATTTCTTGTTATTTTTTTTATTTTTTCCGAGAAACGAAATATCGATAGTTCGCGAGAGCGCATAGATTCGGGTTCACGAAGGCGTGTCCGTGTCGCGGCTTTGTGCGCGAAGCTTCGCATCACTCGCCAGCTCGCACTCTGACAAATCACGAATACTAGGCATTGCGAGAGTTTCAACGTCGAACGAATAACGCGAGAGGAGAGATAAAGCGAGACAGCGTCAACTGCACATCCCAAACGCACTGCATTGTATACATATATACATATTGCGTGTGTGCGGGTTTACGTGTTGGTAAGTTTCGTGTCTCTGTTCGATAAACGAGAGAGGAGAGTAGTTTCGTCCTCGCGCGATGCACGGTATATCCCTGGGGTCGTCCTCGTTCGACGAGCCCCGGGCCTGCGGGCAATCAATATTAATGACGTATCAATTCATAGGTACAATGTAGCCAATTACAGCGGCCGTATTGCCGCCTATCCGTCCGACATCGTATTCTCTCTGTCTCCCTTTGTGTATAGCCTCGTTCTCTTTTTTTCCTCCCTCTCAATCGCGTTCCCGTTACTTTGACTTTTATTACTTGATCACGTGATTTTCATATATACGGCATATTTGATTTCACAACTGTAATAACATTTTTTTGTAATATCAATTATAATTAATACAACAATGGATTTCCGTGTGTCCGATGAGAAAGTAAGGACCATCGGTTTCTTTTTTCTTTTTTCATCTATTCGGGGGTTGAATTTCGAAACTCCGAGATATAGTTGAGAGTAATTCTTCGGTCGACGATATCTGATAGGAGGTGAACGGATAAGAGAAATTGAAAAAGACCGTGGACTCGACTCGTCGAAGAGGGATGAGGAAGAGTGAGCCGGGAAAGAAATGAGGAACGAGCTTCGTGGAACTCGAGGCAACACGAGTCTCCGGAGAGTCGAAAGAAAAACCGATAAGGGTCGTAACTCTAATCTTGTCGATCGTTATACGAACCACTCGCCCTCGGTATTCTCGCAAACGCGTTCTCGCTTCGTCGCGGGCGTGATCGCGTCGTTTGTTTTTGTTTCATTCGACTAGAAACATCAGCGGAAAAAGCTTCGATCTCCCTGTGTCGATATTTTCGTACACGTTGATAAAAAAGAAGGGTAAACCCTACGATTATAGCTTCGGTATCGTTTAACTACATAGTTGTGTTTTGTAGTCAAGTGATACCGAATCGGAAAATCGTGTTAATGAGAATAAAAATACATTTAATTTCATTTAATTTCCCGATCGAATTTACAAGAACTCAACAAATTTATCTACGAAATTATGAAGATTTAATGTAGAAACGGAGTAATTTAAATTTATCACACTAATGTGAGATAAAATTAAGGGAGTACATTGATCTAACGGTGCAAAATCTGAATAATAATTGGATTTTTTTTTTAAACGATGAATTTTTTAATAAAAATGTTATTACTGAAATGTATATGTATTCAAAGTCTTACGAAAAAAAAGTCTAAAAATATTGACAAAATAAAACAAATATGGCCGTCGGAAGAGTGACTTGTGTTTTTTTTTTTTGGATACGATCCAAGGGAAATGATACGTCGAAAATAAGAAAACAAAATGGGTTATTCAAGTTACTAAAAAAAAGTTTTGTTTGTGACGGCCATTTTATTGAGCGAAAGTTTTTGAGTGGAAAGAAAAATAAAACATTCAACTTGGTTTTCGAAACACCACGTACATAAACACTTATAAATGGAAGTTTATCAAAATCATTAATACATCGAGCTCTACACTTTCATCTAATAATATTTTTATGCTAACGACTATCTGTAGAAGACTACAAATGGTTTCGTTGTGTCCCGAGAATTAACGTTTCAGCGCTTGCAATAGTTGTAACACGATCTTCTCCATCAGCCTGTGATGTCAACAAACACATTATTTTCATGCCAGCATATTGATTCGTCATTCTTCTCGCTCCATATTTGCCCCCCAAAATTTCGAAAGAATTTCCATAATCGTCACCCTCGAAACCTCCTTATCTCGAGCCAAAAATTCAGGCGCATCGTGATGAAAATCGCTTATTCGGCTCGTTTGGCCTCTCAAGCCGGCGTCACGGCTTTACGCACATCCAAAAAGATGTCTTCCCCCATAAACGAGACAAAAGAAGTGGAAAAGTTTTAAAACGTGTCGACCAGCCAAGGGAAAAAGATACTACGACCGTTGTTTTTTCGTAAACCTTCGCCTCGGCATGTTTCGTCTTCACGAACAAAGTCCTTTTTTTCTGCGTTCTCAGTATAACGAGAGCTGCCGAGAGTCCTCTCCCGGTAAAATAGCTTTGCAGAGGTGTAGACCCAGAAAGGAAACGAGTGGCGTGTTGGTCAGATGTGAATAGAAAAAAATGTGTGAGTGAGACAAATAGTAGTGAAAGAGAGAGCGAAGGAAAAGGGAGGAAGAGAGAGAAGAGTGTGAGTCTTATTCGAGAATCCTGTCACGTTTCGACGCCACTGGGGGGTGTTCACGGCATGTGGTCTCACCAACCCCTCCTTCTGTCTCTCTTCCATTTCATTTCGATCCATGTTTTTTCTCGCTTTGTCTCACTCTCGTTCACGTCTATGTACATATATATATATACTCGACAAAATATCCCCTTCGCTCAGAGGTCACCCATCCCCTTTTTCCCGGAACCCCCTTCAAGCGCGGCCACCCTTGTTATAAATACTAATTGCTCTATACAAGCGCCCAAAATGTGTTTAACGTTTCTTCTTTAGCACGTGTCCCCATCATCCTATCTCTTTTCTCCTTTACCCGACTTTCAAACAACGTCTCGCCCTTCTATGATCTCTGTCTTTCCATCCTAACTCTCATTTTCCTCCGCCCACTTTTTTATCCCCTCGCCCCGTTTTATCAGTATCTTCGTATCGTATTTCGCGTATATCAGTCTGTTGCTCCCTGTGGATTTGCCGAATTGCGCACGTATACATTGCCACTACTGTCGGTAGCCATAGCGTATCAGAAAGGGGACATCAGATCAGAGTTCTGCTATAACGGAAAGCCGAGATTGGAATGTAACGTGTCGAATGCCAATCGAATGTTCCGCGTGAATCCAACATGCCATCCTAGTTCCCTGGTCTCTATTTCTAGTTCTGTCTGGTGTTTCGTATTGCTACTGAACCACGAGCGACGCTAACTTTGAGATTGGATAGTTCAGTGTTGGTCGGATTTAGTCGAGTTGCTTCGAACCGTGTATGTCATGTGGCGAGAACAAGGATAGAATTTGGAGATAGATTCGAATTGGAGAAAGGAATGTCTTGTCTGGGATCTCGTCTGAAGATAAGACTTGACGCATGTATACCTGTAGTGATGCACTTTACTTAGTCAGATTAACGTTACACTATAACGAGGATTATCCGCTTAATACGCCGAATGCAATAGTCTTGCCGAATGATGCAATGCCCTCTCTGAATGCAATCGGGATGCTTGGCAATCGCATATTTAAGATACGACTTATTCCTAAATCCTCGCAACGTTCCTACACTGATTGGTTAATTTGCATCCATTTTTTCTTTGCAGTGAATCATTGTCGGATCTGCTTATCAAGAAAGTCGTAATGCGAAAAAACATTTTGTAAATGTAATTTACATCTTTTTATATTCTCATTCGTATTTGTCACCCATATAATCTCATTCTCTCAATGTATAACTCTTTATACATTGATTTAGCGTACGCCATGAGCCTAAATATCGTCTCTCGATCTCACTTTGTTCTCCGATCACTATAAATTACAAAATTACTTAGACTCCGGTACGGCATTATGAGGGGAGAAAAAAATAGCGGATATGACACGATTATCGACTTAATGAACGCGGCTTTGAAACGTGCTTTGTGAAGACGAGACGGAGTCTTGCAGGCAGTAAAAGCATCGCATTTGTCTGGTGCCGTCGGTGTCGAGGCCCTCGAGGAAATGTCGGTGCTCACGTATAAACGACGCAGTAAATTCCTTCCGCATTCGGGTGGTCTTGAAGCGCTTTTCACCCAAATGACTTCTTCCCTCTATTTTCAGTCCATCTGACATTCCCTCCTTTCTCAGTAAAATGATATCTATTTGGACTCAACGCATTAAGATAAAAAGTAGAAATATGGAGACGACAATCACGGAGTTGAAAAAATATTTACTTACAGATATACTTTCTATATAAAAAACTGAAATATTTTCTTTACTAGAAACTTCTGATCAATTTGCGCCATATTGAGGCTTCGATTTAAAAAATCAAAGTGTTATTTTTTAAAAATGTCCAACGATTATCCCAAAATGGTATAATACGGTAAATGAAGGGGATAGGTAACACGGTACGCACAGTGAGGAGGTTTCTTACAACAGGTGATATCGTATATAATGACCTAATTAAAAAAATTATTATCTCACGTTCCAAGTGATCAATATTGTTAAAATTTTTTCCATTGCCCGTGGAGTGTCGAATAACGACTACAAAAAAATGTTAACGATTTCGTTAGAAAATAGGTACCTCGTAGTAACTACCTTAACACGCCACATTCTTATTTTTTTTTCATTTGTCCAGTTTGGAACGTTGAATTCTCTTTAAAGATAGAGAAATAAATTTGTATTTACAAGCAGTAGCTAAGCTCGCGTGGTTTCGTGCGGGATGCGAGAAGGAAACGGTATAGAGCAAAGGCCACCGGAAATAGTCTGTCCGGTATGGCGGGGTGATCGAGCGAGGCTTTCGAGGGTTTTCACAGTTCAGATTACTATATTGTACTACCTACGATGTTTCACCCTTATACCCAGCGTCTACTTCCCTCGGAAGGCAGGCAGTACATTGAAATAGAGGGTGAGGAAGAAAAGGACGAGCTGCGAAAATGCAAAGAAAAAAAAAGTAAGGCGGTAAAGCGCAATAGCCTGCGGGGTTGAATACCACAGGGAACCTATAGTCGCTCGAATAGAGTGAGAAAGAGGGCGCAGTGGAGAGAGAGAGAGACAGAGAGAGTGGGGATAAGGCCACGTCACCCGATCCATCATTTCACCTCGAGTAATCGATAGCACCGCCTGTTTGCTTGTTTTCCTTTTGTCGCCTCATTATTCTATAGTCGGTAATAAGTTTTGTTAACCCGACTGTCGATCATGTCTTTTGCATAAAAACAGGTTTCGCATAAAATTTTTCAACCATAACGAAAACAGAGATATTGTTATTCTCTTTTCACAAAACGATAGAATAATGGAGGGTGAAAATAGAGTACTTTCTAACTTGGCATCGTACAATCAGTTTAAGCATTTTATTATTCATCAATCGAAATCTTCAATTCGTCAATAGTTCTTATTCAAATCAACCTTAATTAGTTGTATCGTATTCTTACAAAAAAATGTTGGTTCATACATAAAAGAAAAGTTTCTCTTTTTTCTCAACGTCAAAATACTGTAATCGAAGTTTTGGGTATAATTTTCTCTCAATGAACGCCTTTGCCTTTCTACCGCCATTTTTTGATGAAGTTGATTGCCCTGCTGCGGCTTGCGGCAAGAAAATGCCATGACGAACCGGTCAGTTTCATGAAAAATATGAGAATACAGAGTATACTTTACGAAGATACCTTCTTCCCGCTTGATGCGGTCGTGTGCGAGAGGGAGGGGAGTTTCGTCGGTGGAGAATGCGAAAAGAAAGAAAAATAAGAGACTACTAGCAGCGGTGGACGGCTGCGTGCAGACGCTCGTAAAGCGCCGAGAGAGGGCTGGCGAGGCGAGAGCAAAGAAAAAGAGAAACAAAAAAAAAAGAAGTCGAAACAAGCAGAGGAAACAAAAGCTACAAGAGAGAAAGAAAGAGAGAACAACACTCTCGCTCTTTGTGTAATGTTACCGCCGCCTTCCTCCTTTCTTCTCTCCTCTTGTCTTTCTCGCTTCCTTTCGAAGGATCTCGTCATGCCCCTGCTGCTTCTGGCTTCTTTATAATTTCTTTTCTTATTGCTCGCCTCTTTATAGCCTCGTTTTCGGTCGTCGATTAAACGACTCTCAAAGCTTTGTTCTTTCGTGAAATTTTACCCCCTCGGTTAATCGATTCCATGTTATAACTGTGCTATATTGCATATGTCGAATAAGAACATGTAACATAATAACGAAAGGCCAAAGGAGCGAACGGATGAGGATGGGGAAAGATTAGTTCTCAATTGTGTTAGCCTGCGTGTTAACCGATATTAATTATGTTGTTGCTACTGCAGCTTGTGCTCGGATTAACGTCGAGATAATGACAATCGTATCTTAAGCTCCGAGGGGTGGAAAGGGGTGGAAGCGTGTGAGCTGCTGGTACTCCCTCTTCCGGCAAGTGGGATTATGTTTTATTTATGAAATTCAGCGTATACACTGAACACTGACAAATACAAATCGTCGTTGTACACCGCCGTGTACGAAAGTGGTACACAGTGGCAAAGTAAAACTAATTTAGTAAGCCACGAGCTATAATGCCATTGCTCCGGTGAAATGCGTGCTCACTCGCTCTTAGCGCCGCTCGGAAATATTAAAAAGTGCCAGGGGGTCATTACGGAACTTACGGGGAGTATTTATACGCTCGATGTTGTAGCAAAGAATGCTAAAATGACGGATAAAAAAATTTGTGTAAAATATGTCAAGAAGGTTAATTATTTAAGAAAGAATTTGTAGAATGACTACTTTTATTAATAATGCCGGTCCAATAAAAGTTTTTGTGCAATAAAATGTGTTTTAGTTATGCTATTTACAGATAATCATTAACAATTTCGCGATCAGCGAAACAATATATTCTCACCGAATAAAAATTTTCGAGAATTAAGAGAAAAATGAATGAATAATTCGTGCATTTTTCGTGTCTCTTACTTACTTTTTTAAATCGATTTCTTACGGAACGCAAAATCATGCTACCAATTCCGATTTCGATATGCGCATATTAATGCTATTTTCATCGCGTTACAACACGCTGCCATCCGGTTTGCCTTGTTAATTGCGTTAATCACGCTAAACGATTTCGCCACGCTCGTGTCTATCGACTAGAAGCCCCCATTAATCTGTCCTATATCTACATATATACATATCGAAATCTGTAGTATACCTTCTACTCTCACGCTCGGCGGATCGATCTAATTTTTATCACTCTCGTTGCATTATACGCAAAGAATAAAAATGAAAAAAAAAAGGAGCACAACCAAAAAGGAAAGAAATAGGTATGTATACGAGGCTACGAGTCGGTTACCACGACTGTCGGTGGCGTGCAACGAGCGTATGGTCACGACCTCAAGACCGGCGAAATCGATAACCGCGCGCTCACCCGCCGGTAAACCGGTCGTCGAGCAGATTTCGATGTAAATCACGCTTCGTTCCACGATAGTGAATGGGTCTCTCTCCGATGGGTCGTGCCGTACGAGTGAGAAAGACGGAGACGCATGTATATACGGAACGGAGATGTTAAATCCGGTATCTCGGTATGAGTGAATATGTGAGAGCGAGTGATTGAATGTACGAATGTATGTGCTGTGCAAAGCATAGAAGAGAGATGGTTCGAGTGAAACGACTTTGTGTCGAGAGAGAGAGAGAGAGAGAGAGAGAATTCGGGAGACAGAGAAAGCGATGAAGAGGAGGGTTAGCCGCTGTTGCTGCTGGGCAGCGTTGGAGTCCTGTAGCTTAGACTTAATTACTACGATTAGCGTGAGAGAGGTGGGCAAGCTATATCCGTACCGTATTATACAGTTCGGACTATATGCTCATCTCTGGATGGCAGTGAAGCTATACGACCAGAATGAGCCAAGACTAGGGAGCCCGAGAGCCTGATGCCGAAGGGAGAGCGAACGGAGAGAGAACCGCCGGCTGAACGAGGACAGAGTATAGTCCTCGCAGTGGCTCTGGCGCCGGTTTTTGGGGGATGAGGGAAGTGAGTTGAATCCCCCCACGTACTATACCTCGCCAACTCGCTGAGAACTGAGCACAGCAGCCTGCACCCTAACTTTGGTCGCAATGGCGTAGCAAGACCGTGGCATGTCTTCCTTCTCATCTTCATCCCTTTTCACGTAGTCTACGTGCACGTGTGACGTTCGTTGAAGATTTAATATATGTCGTTACCCCGCATAAGTTGTAACAGCATGAGTCGACAATGTATGGATGTCATGGGTACATCATGCGGGAACTGATTACTTTTTTCCCACACGAAATATACATCTGTTAATCAGAAGTTCTTTTTAAATTGTATTTATCATTCTTCCGTACAAATTCAATTTTTTTTAATATATATAAATTTTCGATTGCTGCTCGTATTATTCAGAATTGCTAAACGTCTCGCGCGCCAAAGTACAGCAACTGTAATGTAAAAGTTTAAATGACGGAAATTAAGTCGAACCGGTTTATTCCCCTGTCGTCAATCTTAATCCTGTTTTATTTTGACGGTCTGTATTTCCTTTTCGCCACCTTAACCCTCTCGACAATTACATCGAGTCTTCACGACGATGTTGACCGCTTTACGAAACGGAAACTGTACTTTCGATGGGGATAACTCGGAGCAATACCCTTGCTGGAAGGATCTCCTCCAATGTTCCAGTACGAACAGAAATTCAATAAAGCCGTTACTCCCTTGGCTGGACGCCGAGGCTTACTTGTCCATGCTGTCGTCCATCCCTCACTTTCCAATCGCACCCTATATTTTCCTGTCCAACTTCTCTCACCCTCGGGCTCGCCGAAACTCGCAATGAAGTAGTACGATACCAAGAGCGAGGGGGGGGGGGGGGGGGGGGGGGGGGGGGGGGGAAGCCTCTTATTAAAACGATCCGCATAGTATAGTAACGGCCAATAATCAACTATCGTGGATAACACACATCCGAGAATAACATACGAAAAATGATCGCGTGCTCGAACGTGCCGCGAAATAATGATATGAATAACAAATGGGACGGGTTTTGTTCAGCTTAGCTGGGACTTGTCGCTCGAGTCAAAGGGGTGCCTCGCTACTGTGTCTCTCGTGCTTTTTGTCCCTTATTAATTTTTTTTTCTCTCCTTTGACTTTTTTCTCGGCCTATTACGCTTTTTTTTTTGTTTTTACTACTCAAGAGGGGTTGAATTAAAAACAGTCACACAGTTTTTTGCGCGGTGACGGCGCGGTCGCGTCAGTCGAGAAGGAGCAGAGACGGTAGCCTCAATGACGACGAGAACGCGAGGACGCTTCCTTTGTCGTGTATATTGCGAGAGAGAGAGCTTGAGGCTTTTGGTCTCGGAGTTCGCACACAAGGGTTTCTATCTCTACAGTAACGCACACACATAAAAGTGGAATGTGTATAGCGCCGGTTACGTCACTGTGTGCTCTGTCGGGGTGCTCACACCGACCCTCGAGCAGTTTGGAGGGTTGCTAGGAAACACCCCAAGCACGAGCTCTCTCGCGTCGGCACGGTCGAACTCTCGAACTCTCTGTCTTTCTCACTGCTGTGTTCTTTCAATGTTTTCTCTTACTCCATTTCTCTCTGGCTTTCGTTTTATCCTTACTAAGACGCGTTACCAGAAGAACGTTCTCTTCTCGTCTCTTCCAACTTCGCCACTCTGTGTTACAACGCTTTTTCTTCGGTTCTTCAATCTTTAGACGAGACACGAGTTAGAGTTCTCTAGCCGACAGAATCGAGCAATGGAAAGCTCGGGGGTTGCTATCCGCGCCCTTGGCTGTCTCCCTGGTCTCTCTTTCTCTTGTCAGAGTGCCGCGACCGAAGATAGAGAGAAGCTGAGTCGCAGAGTCGCAGAAAAAAAGATCGAAAAAACAGCAACGTATTACGGACATACTTGTTCATCACGAAGAAATATACTGTTAAATGCATAGTATAGCATCTATATATATATAGAGCACGTATCCACGAAACGGATATATCAGTTACACTCTAATGCGCTTGAACAACAAGGGGCGGAAAAGAACACGAGTCATGCTTCTCATCGCTAACTCATTTGTAAGTTCTGTTCGATGCTTGTAAAGATTCTTCGTAAAAATAAATCTTTGATAATTGTTAACCGGGGAGAGTGCATTTTTTTCCCGTCTCGTATGTCGCAGAGGGATGATTTATGTTTGAAAACAATAAAAGATTCTTTAACGACAGTGGCGGATATGAGATGAAACAATTTTTTCGACATGTTTCCAAATACGAATATTCTCGTTCTTTGACTTAACAAAAATTCTTTTAATTCTTTCAACGATTTTATACATCGAAAAACTTTTATTCAATCCGTAATTATAATCCACAAGATTATTTCTTTTTGTGTTACAACGGGAAGGGGATTCGTATATTGTATAAATTATGTGTTTAGAAACAATAAAAGCCCCAAAGCCGAAACGACGACATGCTAAACTCCCGTCGCCGACAGATATCCCATTATGTCTTTCGTTATTGTGATTTTTCCTGACCCTCGGGGTTGAACGAGTGAGAAAGTTCTTTTATTATTATAGACTACTATATATGCCGTACAGCTCTGAGCCAATCGGGCCATGCATTGTCATCCTTCTTCGGACTTGTCGTTCCTCGTAAGCTTTTCCACGAAGTCGTGGGAGAGTTTTATTTGTCCTGTTGGGATATCTACGCTGTCAGCGAAGTGACGGAGGGGGTATTCGAGGGCAGAAAGGGAATTACCACGACAAATACACGCTGAACTCGACTTTAATTTGATTTCGGAGATCAACCGTAAATCGTACCCGATACTTTCAGTAACACTTTTTCTAATAGCTTCGAAAGAGTATCGGAAATAAATTCCGCCAGAAAAATAATCACTGATCCGAGAAACCCGGAGTTACAAGGAATTTCGGTAAAAAAAAATGATTATAAACGATATTTTTATATGTTCCAAGAGAAATTGAATAAAATCGTCAATAATATGATTTTCTTCATGCCAAGTATTTGTTTTAGCATCCAAAAATTTTAAAAATTCTTTAGCGTTAATAACACGCGAAATAAAAATGACAAGAAATTAATTGAAGACTATTATCGCGTTGAGGGGAGATTGAACGTTATAAATCGACTCGATCGAGCGGATACGTTTGCCCTTTTACGTCACATAGAAAAAAATGCCCTGTTGCGATTTTTCCCCTTCTAACTTCTCACTCTTCGCGTCTCACACGCCACTTCTCTCATTCTTCTAGCATTATAGCAGTAGGATCGAGTGCACGATAAACAGCAATACCGGAAACTTTACCCTCGTGTATACTTCTCGTTTTCTACATCCGATTCAGCATCGATCCAACGTTTGCCCTCCGTCTCTCCATATACTATATAAATATAGTTCTGTATGTTATCCTGTCGTACTGCAAATTTTCTTCCTCGTCGATTTGATCGTCGGAGGCGCAACGCGATAAAGAGACAAGTTTAAACTCTTGAACTTCGTTGCGGTCAAAGACAGAAGTTGAGGAACGAGGAAATCTCTTGTCTAATACCAACGCCACCCAGGAACGGCACTTATCTCGTCTCCTCGAGTCTCTGGTTAACGCTCGAATTACAACGAGGCAATTAGAGAGACGCTATACGATGATGAAGAACCAAGCGACAAGTTTTCAAAGTGAGTTAATGAAGTGAAATCATTATCGAGTCTCGCGAGCAGAACACGAGTGTCAATACAGGAACGTTGACGTTTCATTGGCGCGAAACTCGGTTGGTGTGGAACCGCCGTGAGTCGAGAGAAAGTGGGACAGGTGCGGAAACTTGTCGTCGACAAAACGGCCTCAACGGGCCAAGTGTTCTCGTCATTCGTTTGTGCGTCTGCAGTTGTTACCGCGACGGTAAATGGTTAATCGCCGAGTCCCTTTCCTGGATTTAGCTCGTAAAACGCGAGACGGTTCTCATAGTCATTCGAGGAGGTTAACGCGTGACGAACGAAACTCCTGCTGCTACCGGCTGTCACCGGTAAAGAAATTAAAAGGAGCGCGTCGTGTTCCACATTACACGCGGGCATATAGTACTTACACTTTTTTTCATTAACCCCCGAAAGGTCACGTTAAGTTTTCACTGAGCAACCGGGACTCTCGCAAGTAAATTATTCGCATGATATGCTTAAAAAATTTATATTCAATTTTATGAATGAACAGACACGCAAAACTATAAGAATAATTAAACCAATTCAATTGACGCACATTTTTTTTTCTGAAAAAATAAGTTTGACCCTTTTTCATCCTCATAATAATGAAGAGCGTTCTTAAAAAAATCTTCTTTTTTTTTAATTCTACTTAAAAAAAAGAAGAACTCATTTCACTAGTAGCTCCATACTTGATACCGCAACTAATGAGACAAGAAAATAAAAAAGATTTTGGAACGCTACCCTTTAATTATTCTTGAGCGCGCCAATCGACACTGATGATGCCAATTTGCTTCAATTACGAAAATTGTTATTCCGACTGCGATACGCCATAAAATGGATACGCTATACGATGAACGGACCACATATCATTCACATGTTTCCCTTGGAATGTTCGATAGAGTCAGTTCGTCTATTTTCTCGGACTTTATTCTAAGTATATCCTCAAGCGAGTCTCGTACGTAATTGAATATTGTTTCAAACTCGTAAAGAGTCGTCTCTTCTTCGCTTTCTCTTATTCTCTCACTCTCTCGCGTCTTTGTTTGCAGAACTTTTCTCGCCTCTCCAAAGTCCCGCTCTTGTTCCTTATTCTATAGTACACATACATACTCCGATATATCGTACTCTGTGGCCCTGTGTCGTATATATAGCCATACAAATTTCCCGACACGACGGAAGATTACTTCGAGGAACAATACGTGTCTCACTCCCTCTGACTCACTGCATGGCTGAAGTAATCCAACCAGCCAATCTCTATCGATCGATATACGCCGTTAGTTCTAACTCGTTTGTTCCTCGGGCACTAAAGTCGTTCACGAGTCTTGAGATACATACACTACGCTACAGGATACCTGTGCATATACGGCATATCGATGAGAAGCATTTAGAAACTTTCCTAAACTTGCCGATCCTCGATACGACGCAACGACAAGTTTGTTTCGTCAAGTCGCGCGAGAGAGCGAACGCGATTTGACACCGTACCATTGAAACTTCGATGGTGAACCGCAATCTAATCGATATCGTCCATTCAGGTTATCTTAAAGTTTATTAAGGTGTATCGAAGCGGCGCGGGAACACACAATGTTTCGATAAATCACGATGGAAAGTTCGATTACAGATATAATTGAGGCAATATAGACGCTAATTTGCCGACAAACAGTCGTACAATTGTATTTATCAATGAGAGATAGAGATTTCGTTAAAAATTTCATATTTTTTTGGAAATTTCATTTTTAATCGAATTTCCATCATTTCAATTTCTAATTTCTCGTAATTGTATTTTGTATATTGCATCTTACTGGTGAAGAAAACTGAGACTAAGTTCGATAACTTTAACAGCTTCCGGAGTCAATTTGTACTTTGAAAAACGAAACTGTTATTTAAGCTCTGCCGGGTAACGGTAAAACCGCTAAATAAAATCTCGTAATAGTGTTAAAAATCAAAAAGGTCGATGTTATCGCAGAACGTGACGGTGGCGTTGTCGAATGGACTTGTGCGGTAATGTCTATCCACCCTCTCGAACTTCGACAAATTAATTGCAAGAAAAGGTATTTTC
The DNA here is from genome assembly GCA_934046635.1 of Buathra laborator. Taxonomy (NCBI): domain Eukaryota; kingdom Metazoa; phylum Arthropoda; class Insecta; order Hymenoptera; family Ichneumonidae; genus Buathra; species Buathra laborator. The sequence continues at coordinate 21,394,574 of OW203892.1, forward strand.
ACCGTTCAAAGGACTGTCTATATCTCTCTCTCGGCCCTCTTGCGCTCGCGTCCTCTCGTCAGAAACGAGGAGAGGTCCTTTGAAGTGTGCGCGCTCGACGGTCCGTTAATTAAGAGGGTATTTCACGAGAGTAGAAGCACGACGAGAGAGGCAACGGCTGAGTGAACCCTATGAGACAGAAATCTCTGGTGTCGATGGAATTTACTCAGTGACTTTACAAATCGGTCGATCTGTGTGGCTTTGACGAAAGGATTGCGACTGCCTACCCTCGTGATGGAAAACATTCCTCTCTGAGTATCTGAGAGCTATTTGATTTGCAAATTTTTTTGTGTTCTCTCCGAACCCCTTGAATAATTAATTTTTCTAATGAGTGCCTTCAGACATTGCGATTCTACATTGTTTTTTTATTCAACTCCATTCAGAGGAGCTGTAACGCACTTTATCACTTTTTGTGAGCACATTAATACTTTCCGTTGAAAATGAATTATTATAATTGACATTGTTGCGTATAGACAAAATTCTATTTATAAAATAGTTAAGCACCGTACGTAAAGATGTAACAAGCGTCGCGATAAGTTTCACGTTCCATAGGTGTATGGAACGTGAAACTTATCGCGACGCTTGTTACATCTTTTATTTCGAATATATTGATATATTCGTCAAATATATATTTTTTAAATTTTTCCTACGATTTGATCCATTCGCATTGGACCGATATAAATTTTCTATGTGTAAAATAATATTTATTTTTCGATTCGTCGTGACGTTCCTCTCAAAGCTCCATGAATATAACAGACGTTCTCGTTCGATTTTCATGCCCGCCACGCCCTCGATATAAAACGATGCGGGATCATAAAATTTCAATGTGCTTCGAATAAACGACGTCGGAGACTACGGAGCTATCGGGATTTTTCAGCTGAATTTGGCAAGTGTCCAACTAAAGCAGAAGCTACGGAAAAGAGTGTAAAGGTTAAGGCGAGATGGCTTCTCGTGAAGTTTTCCTCGACATTGCACGGTGCCATACGTGCGCCACACGATCTCTCATCTATACGATCGAAACTAAAGATGCTTCACGTTCGCGTGGCGTACTATTGCTAGCGTCGGTGAACAAAGTAGTACCATCGGAAGTAGGAACTCCACCATCTCTAAACCTGCGTTTAGACCAGCCGAGCGTAAGTTGAAGCGAGCGGAAGCTTCAGCCACGCGAACCATGTCCGTTTCCGGTCGTCGTTTTACTCAGTCTGTTATCAGACCTACCAACTCCGTGGTATATCTTAAATGAATGCTCTTCTCTACCTCATCTTTCATCTAACTCAACTTTCCTTTTTCTTTATTTATAATTGGAGCCCCTTAAGTATTCCCGCAAGAACGCTTAGAGCTGCGAATTCTTGATTCCGCGTCAACGGACTCGCATAAGGTTGATCACTGAATCTTTCTTCTATGTCTTTCATCATTCTCTCCATATCTATCATCTGACCGCATACATCGTAATGTATGCAATAGCTGAAGTGAGAATTCTTCGAGTTTTCGTCGCGATGAAGCCCTCCTGTTAGCTTGAAGCACCGTATAGCTGTTATATGCCTTTCCTTTGCTTCTTATTCGTTTGTCTCAAAGCCATTTCATGTTGTCTGTTCACCTGCTGGAGTCTTATGCCGCTGCTCGCTGGTAGGAAGTGACAAGTTCCTCGCGAACGAGCACGAGTCGCATTTACCAAGCCTCTCTCATACGACGGCAACAGCCTCGCAGCGTAGTCGGGAAAACCGAGAAAGGACGTGTCGTTACCGGGAGTCGTGCCACACGGCAGCGTCGCCCAGCCACGACAATAACAACCGACAACGACGAAGAAAAGTAGACGAAGACGAAGAGAACAACCGCGAAGCAACCCACGCGGCGATTACCTATTCCAAGCTCTCTGGACGTCTCGAAACACTTGCCACGGTGATTCATGCCTCACGCTGACGTTACTTCACGTTCAGCAACCGCTGCATGTATTCGTACTGTAGTTAACTTGCCAAGGCTCATTCGTGTAGACGGTGATGGGAATAAGCTTCGACTCTTATTTGGCGTAAAACGATTATTTCTGTACTCCGCGACGCTCACTACAATTCCGAGATTTTTTTCGTCCTTGTAGGGAATTTGCCGGTTCTTGTTTGTTCCAGAGAAATCGTGATTTTTTAAATTACGCAGCATTGAAAAATATAATTAAATAGTTAAGCGAAGTAACTGTAATCGTGAAAAAAAAAAAAATTAAGTTTAACTCGGCATGACTGAAGTTTTCTGTAACCGATTTCCAGCGTCCCACAATCGTTAAAAAATGACACATCTTTATTGCAAAATTAAAAATATGGTATTTGGTTTCAATTTTTCAAAAATTCCATACGATCTGTGAGTTCCATTATGCGTTAAATCTCAACCTTTGGAACGTTTCACCTCCGTCAATAAAACTCGACTGCTTCACAATTCCCTTATCCATTAATACTTTTCGAATTCGCACATTTTTTTTTTTTTTTTTCGACAATTCATCGAGTAGTTTGAATCGCACCCGGCGACAAAATAAACGGAGTGGAAGATGAGAAGTCTTTTTTTATATTTTTCATCATGGGCCTTCAGAGACTTAGGGTCATAGGTGACGGCATTTCGATCCGGTAGTAGTGCGCAGCAAACCCTCGTACACATGCATAAAGATTCAGTCGCTTCTTCCGCCTCATTTGCCAATGCCCGCCGCCGCGGCAAAGTCACTCTTCTATTTTCTTTCTTTCTTCATTCTCCGTTCCTCTCATTCTCGTACTCTTGGCGGCGCTCGAGTGCAACGAGCCGGCTGGGTGGCCCGGTGTGGATGTGTCCGAGACCGTCCGAGTCGCTCCGATACAGCGAGTAAAAGAGAGACGAGGATACAGGCAATACAGAACAGACCCTGCGAGTCTCTTTGCAGCGGGCAGAAGAAAGAAACAAGTAAAGGAGGCAAGAAACGAAAGAGGATAAACGAAGCGAGAAAAAGAGAGAATAAATAAGAGGATAGAGAGCGAGTGAATAAGACAAACGGTGAAAACGGTATGAACGAAGAAGAAGTAAGGATAACACAAGTGCCAATGGAGTAGCCGAAGGAGGACGGAATAAGAGAAGAAAAAAGCGAAGAAGGAAAGCGAGAGAACGACGTTGCTCGCCTTGGTATAAGAAAAATAAGTGAGAAAGAAGCTGAACGAAGAGAACGAGACGAAGATAGGGACAAAGCACAAAGGGAAGGACTCGCTGAGTCTTCAGGTAGTACGCCTGAGCGAAACGAACGCTATCTCTGCTACTCCACCACTACTTTCGAACGGCTCTTCATCGCTTGTTCGCTCCTCGGTCTCTGATACAAACCGAGTAGGGTCTTTGGCCATTTAAATACTGGCTGACTGGCTGATTACTATTCATTGGCATACCTTTGTCTCACTCTTTCTGTGATGTTTCATAGGTCATTCACTATAAGATGGCCGAACATTGAATCGCGTTAGCGTACGCGAAGACATAGTTATTGCAATGCCTGCCGTTTTTCTTCCCTTTTCTGTAGATACCCGTTTTTATCTCATTCTTTTATATATCCGTCTCTGTCTCTTTCATTCTGTATCCTGAACTGCCAGTTTATCCGGAACAACATATAGCATATAGTATCCTTCCTGTCTATACCGCCATTCTATTACTTCGGAATAAAAAATGGCGTATGCCCGTGAAAATTGAACGGGTATACATATGTATACGCAGATACATATACGTACACGCACACACCGAATGAGGTGAGGAGAACATTTTTTGAGCTGACTGTAGCCATTTGACGACGTAGCGCTTTATCGCTTCTTGTCCGGGATACAATAGCTATCGGTCGGGAGCGCACGCTTGGCACTTTTTTTTTTCTTTTCTCTCGTTCTTTTCTTTTTTTCTTTCATCTTGTCTCTTCTTTTTCGAACGTTCTATAACGCTCTATACACGAATCCGCTTATACTTTAGCAGCGACGATAATCTTGGAGGCAAACGATGACAATCTTAAATCGCGGCATTTTTTTTCATACAACGCCGAGAAGAATGTTTTACATGAGATCAATTTATTAAGGGTACATAATGAAGATTGAGCGAGAAAAATAATACTTTTTGAGGTTTATGAGTCATTTTCGTTACTGCCTAATCTCGTGATAAAATAAAGAGACACTTTTTTATAATTGCAAAAGTTGAAATTACAAATTCGATCGTAAAATTTGTATCGTTTAGCAGTAGCGTTGATTTTTTTTTAGCATTGTATAATAATTCTTTTGTCAGAGCTGCTGCGGAAATTTGGAAAAATACTACTCGAAATTTGCGACATTAAAGTATAATCGAAATAATAGTTGTAAAATATAAATAAATTATTGAGAAGCCGTTTGATCTTAAATTTATAAAATAATCTCTTGTCGATGAAAATATTTCATTGACCTCATGGCGACTGATCTTCATACATAAATAAAGGGTTGTTGTGTAATAAAGTGCAAAAAAATTGGATTTCACATGATGTATCCAACTTTTAACTGTTTCCTTTATTTATCATGATTTTAATAACTTTATCGTCCATTCATCACGCAGTAATCGCCGCGTGTGCATGTGACTGTTAAACTTGCGCACAGCACGAAAATTGTCGAATACAAAGTGAAAGAAAAAAAGAAAGTAGCGCTGAGGCCGAATAACTGTTTGAGGAACACTGAGTTGAACAGTTTTACTCTCGCGCCCCTCTGTACTCTGCCAGGCTAATGAAAATAAGTTTGTCACCCCAGAGTGCGTGCGTGTGCGACCCTTCACAAGCGTCTGTCCAGACTGAATGTTTGGGGTGCTGACGGGACGAGGGGTCGTTCGAAAATCGTAGAGAATCGGACTCGCCTCGGGAGAGAGACAAATTCACCCCTCGGACGCCAAGCTACCAGCGAGAGAGCTTTCCACCGAATTAGACGATAAATATCACTGATTTAGTAGAGAGTCAAAGTTTCGGGTACCGGAACTTTGCTCGAAAGCCCTTAAATTTAACGTCCCGCTATTCACTCGTATTTAAAAACGATAAAAATTACACTTTGCCATGACGCTTACTGTGAAAGTAGAGAGTTTGCACGTAAAATTGACGAGCCTCGCAATTTATGAAAAAAAAAAAAAAAAAAATCGAAACAATTTTATCGGATAGACACGAGTCACGACGGTATGTGGTAATAGTTTCGACGATCATCGTCCCATCTATCGCTCTCGTCGTTGATTCTTCCACGATGTAATTAACCTTCGACGACCCAAAGGGGCAAGCGGGACTTCGAGGTAATTAGCCAATTAGGCGTTACACGCTTGCGACGTGTGTTTAGATCGACGCGATTTCCTGAGTAAAATCATCGCCGTGGGCGATTGGGTCCTTTACCGCTGTTGCTGCTGCAGTTAGCAAGCTGGCCAGCTAGCTATCTGGCTATCAAGCTAATCTTTGGATAGCCGGCTAGATACCCAACACACTCTGTCTCCGGTTGTTACATGCCAGCGACGTGTATTACGCAAACTACTCCAATGCAGTCGCTATAAGGGGGGGAAATCCTCCACGAATTCGAGAAACACGAGATACAAGTGAAATCGATCAATACCCGAGACTGCTGCTGTTCGGAGCTCCGCAAGAGAGCAATTACTCTTCAAATTTTGATACACCCAATTCCGTCGATTAATTGGGTTAATTGATTCATTTTGAATTTACGTTCGCAGCCCAAGGCTCGTAATTATAAAAAATACAATCCGGTTCCTGGTAATTATATTGTTCGCAAAAAAATGGCAGAACGGGGGAAGGGGCGTCCTTACATTTTTTTTATTCCTTCACGTTTCTTTTCCAAACGTATGTTCTTTTCGAATTTCGGCATCAAATGATATAAATGCAATACCTTCGACTTCAGGTGAAACAGTATATTCATTTATTTATTTTAATACATGAAATACCAGCCTCCCTCGATTCTCCCATAGAGGGAATTTTTTGGTTGATGGGGTGTCCAAAAATATTTTAAGTCCCTCTAAGGGGGACTTGGAATATTTTTGCCCCCCCGATTCTTGTACACGGCAAATTCACTTCGCTCTTTCCTCAAATGTACTTTCCGAGAAGAATATCACAGTAAATTTAACCCGCAAGCGTCTAGGTACGGTTTTCCTTTAAACCAATATCCGACGGTGAATAAACCTATCGTGGTTAAGAATTGCGTAACGCAAAGAGAAAAAAAAAAAATCTTTTCCGTTCGTATGACATTAGATAAACCTATAAATTTAATCCACAGAGATTTTTCATTTCCAACGGAAATGGCGCATTGTGTATGTCGCGAGATGTCGGTGTATGTACAGTGTACAGTGAATTTCAAGCGAAATAAAGAAATCGTGTACACAGTAGGAACAAAACAAATTCGTAGCCCATGGGAGAGAGAGGTTGCACAGTTATAGTGTACAGAGTAGATAGAAGGCAGGAGCAGCCATTTCTCCACCTCTCGTCCTTTCTGTTCAGTTATATATCCGTCTCACTCTGGGCTTCCACTGTGTCGGCGAAACATGACAATAATACGATATGAGTCTACAAGCCACAGAATATAGTGTAACTTGCCCCGACAGTGTTCCCTCTAGCCGTTCTTCGTGCCGGAGCAGCAGCAGCAGCAGCACCACCCCATCACCGGATTGCTACGAGGCACAAGGCACAGAGAACGATGGAAAAGCGTGCAAGAACGAGAGAGACGAAACTATTACCGAGCCAAAGTTATGACCCGACGAGACGGAGAAGGACAACTCTATACGCGGCGAGTAGACTCTCTCGGCAAGCTAAAGGGAAACACGGCTGTACCGGAGAGCGAGAGAAATATACGAGAGAAACCGCTACTGCGGTAGCTAAAACGAGACGGAGATATAGTGGAGGGTTCATCGTATAGCAGAATGGAAGTAGTATAGAGTGAGAGAAACCACGACGACGATGTTGAGAACGAGGGGAATTCTCGTGGGTTTATGCATCAGTGGGAGTGAGATGCTTTTAGAGAAGACAGAGTAGAAAGGAGTATTTTCAGTTGTAGCGAAACAAAGACAATCGTACTTTTGTACGTGAACGGCCACGCGATGCATTGCGGCTTGGGGTTGTCGATTGCGGTATGTAGCGAGGGATACGAATCCTCGTAAGCTTGAACTAGCGATTGTACTGTTCGCGGTTGTTCGAAACAATATTTTCAAAACGCAATTCACAAAGAATGAAACCATATATCGCAATACTGGAGTTCTCCAAACCGAAAATCGCCCCAATGCTCATTTACAGCACTTGCATATTTTGCTGTGGGACTTCTTAAAGATCTTGTAAACAATCAAAGTAAAGGACTATTTTATTATCGGTGTTTTTTATTGTTCGTTTATTCTTTTTTTTGTAAAGTTTCGAATAAAGGAGAGACGTTTAAAAAATGCAATATTTACATACGTTAAGAACCGCATTGAATACACGTACCTTTGTAAAGATTATTATTGGCCAAACTAAATTTCAAAGTGTTAAACTGTATTCATAATAAAGTCGATACCTCGTTCAACAAAATATCGGCATGATATCGCATATTTGCGACCCCTTTATTGGAAAACTTCGCTTAATTAATGTCTGCGATAAATTTAATTAATTTTCATAGTATATCAATCTTCTATGGTTTCAATTTTATAATTGAATAAAACGACGATTTTGTGTTTTTTTTTTTTTTTTTTTTTTTCATACAATTCATTTTTAACGGTAAACAAACGTAATAGCGTCGAAGTAAATTCGTCCGTAGTGCGAAATTCTCGAGTACGGAAACATATTGCATTTCAGTGTCTGCAATTTCAGAGACCAACGTTGAACCGCATGATGCGCGTTTCGACGTACGAGTCATTGCCGCACGGATGGTAATTATCGAGGGGTATACGTAATTACTTTATGCAACGGAGCAGAGTAATCATTGGTATATATGTGTAAGCGACATGCCTGCGAGAATTGCTGCTGATTTGCGGATAGTGTGTTGCCCACTCGTGCGTTAATTCACGTTTACTATTATAGTTCAAAATCGCATCGTATCGTTCACGTATGTATATCAAAATCATTAATAACTTCGTTATGTGTAATTTCACGCTATACAAATTTATAATCCCAAATTAATACGACAAAGCATTGAATACATATTCGTACTATTGTTGCTTATTGCCAATTTCTCGCGAGAGATGTAGCAAGAAACTCAACCGCAGGTCATCGTGTCAGCGTCGTTATTAAGCCGTCCTTTGTTCGTTTTTTTTCCTTTTTTTTTTGTTCCTCATTCGCAAACCATGAGGGCTCGCTAACGACCTCGATGTCGCGTTGTGTCTCGCAAAAAGAAGGTGATAAAACGAAGAAAAATAAAAACTGCAGGGACGCCCGTTTCTTCGTGTCTCGAACGAGCTGTGCAACGAGGTCGGCGCCTCGCGTCTACGTGTGTCTCACTGCCTTGGCAAGGATTACGAATAATCAGTGAACTACTTTGTAAACCGTTGCTAATTACAAACGATTTATCGACCGGTCCGTGCTTCCCAGGGTAGAGAGGGAAAGAGAAAACGGGGAGAAAAAAACCGCACGATGGGGAATTCTTCTCGCGAAATGTGTCCGAACGTTAATTGGCTACCGTACGCAATTACAGATGCAAATGACACCGCGCGTCCTCGACTGAGAAATCGCGGTAATTTGATTTTAAAGGGGGAAAAATAAAAAAGAAAATTGATTTTAACGAATATCGTGAAAATAAAAAAAAAAAAAAGAGGGAAATGTGTCGAGTGAACGAAGAGGATTTTGTAGGGTCGATATGGGAGAGGCGGGTGTTCAATCTTACTCAATGTAATAAAGTGGAATCCGAGATGGCTCGACGATTCGAAGAGGCGAGGGTCGTAAATTCAGCACCCTCTCGTTGCCTGTCGTTCGGCGCGCAACAGCAGCGTCCAAAGCACCCTTTGCAACGGGTGCTCTAACTATATATTTCTCCTCTCGTTCTCGCGGCTTTCTGTGTGGCTTTTCTATCTTCCCCTATTCACTCACTTCAAACTGTCGACGAGAGAAACCCACCGAATAACAAGGATTATACGGACGGTGAAGCGGTCGGCAAGCCGAAGCCGCATCGTGCTTATATATATGTATATAGATGTACATATACTGTATGTATATATACATTTCTCTCTGTAAATGTACATATATATGCAGTATATGTATATAGATTGAATATTTGGATGTAGTTACTATCGTAGTATGTATCTACTAGAATCGTCGACGATGCTATCCCCTCCTCCGCACCGATGCCATCCCTCGCATTCAGAAACACTAATAGCTCTTCTCGAGACCGTAATCGACGGAAGCTAGGCAACGCTTCGGAAATTCCGCTCGTAACCACCGGATCATAGTACAACGAGAATCGTCCTCGACCCTTTAATCCTCAACGTTCCATTATTAACGTAGGATCGATCGGATCGTTTGGTAAACTGGGTAATTACGATTGACGATTTTACAGGAAAATTGGACGGTATCGTTTAACGATGGGAGGACAGAGGCCCGTTATTTCGAATGTTTCTCGAGATAATGGAACCGATGTTTCTTGATAGTTTGATGAATCGCAATGACCGTTCGTGACTATTCTTAGACGTTGGGAAAACGTTTGTGATTTATGAAATAGTATTTTATCCACTCGAAAAATAAATTTTCACGAGAGTATCAGAAAATTTAAGCGTTAAAAAAAAAAACTGCGTACGCACAGACTATTCTTCATAAATATTATTGTGTGTTTCGTTTTATCTTTATCAAAAATATATAATAAAACCTATACCGGCGAGAATATTTCGATAAACGCATTCGAATAGCGATATTCCGAGCTGTGCTACTGTGCGCTACTGTTCTTTATAGTATCGCCAAGATATTGGAAAATACGACATTTCCAAGTTGATTTACGTATCCTACGATTTCGCTCATAAAATTGCGGTTGAATATAGATAGAAAAGAGATATTTTACATGGCGATTCTTGCCAACGTGGGATTGTAGCTTCGTACATATCATTCTGAAATATATGCAGTCGCCGGAAAGTTACAATAAAATAGGTTTTTTTTAACACGATGACTATATTACGATGGAATTTTTATTGTCGACGAAACGTAAGCGCCGTCGTGTGTGCAGCGGCAACGTTGAGATGAGTCTCGTAGCCGCTCAAAATTTTCCTCATTAATCTTAGCAACGTAAGGGAATGCATAAATCAACTTAATTGCGCCAATTTACACGTAGACATTTCCGGCTTACAATTTTCCATGGATCGAATTTAATCTAAACGCGCTTAATAAGAACTCGGGGTGGTGTAACTTTGCTGATTTTACATGTTAGTGCCGCAAATCCGGTAGCCACGCTTCGATATAATGTTTTCTACAGTTTTTAACGACAATTTAATAACTGCGTTTACGAAATTAACTGTTTCCGACTAAGCGGTAAAATCCCGACAGTAGTCCGAGAACATCGCTTTGAAACACCAGATTTTACGACTTGGGTGACGGTAAATTTATTTCACCATCGCGAGCGCCGTTCAGAGTGTTATTTAGATTTTATGAAACTTTTGTAATATAACGAAGAAATTTAAACAAAGTCATTGCAATAATGTTAGTTATTTATATCTTTATGCATCATTAATTTTTCGTTACGATCAATGAACGATAAAATTGGTAAATTTCAACATTTTAATAAACTAATAATAAGTTGATCAAAAATAAATTCCTTTATTTATGATATTTCGAAAAACCCAATTGATTCAATATTCGATGTTCAAAACAGAACTTGTAACGTAATCAGTGATTGAGAAATAAATATTCAGAACCAATCTTTCGTTCACTCGGAATTTGATATTGCAACGACATCTATTCGACGAACTTGAAACCTCGCAGCATTCCATTGCCTGACATCGTCCCGTCGGTAATGGTATCCAGTAAAATAACGTTTCAACATTATTGGCAATCTAACAATCATCGAAAGTCTTTCTTTGGCAACTCGTTGTCACTACGACGGATTTATAATTTCTCGCAAAATAAATTATTTTCTCAAATTTACGACAGATGTATGGAGATGGCTGCGTTCAAAGTACAACCGGAGAGCCAATAAGGTCATCCGACTACGGGACTTCGTGATCAAAAGCAACACTTTAATATTTTTTCGCATAAAAATTATTGAGATTATCAATCGTCATATTAACGAACAAATTCGTCATCGTATATTCCTATCAGCCCAAGCGTTATTTTTTTACCACGTTTTCTGCAATGTTCGTTCGATAATTCGCGAGACAATGATTTGACTCTTTTCGAAAATCCGGTAATCACAGGACAGGGTGCCATGACTGTCATGGCCTTTTCCTGTTCACGTTTGCTCTGACGAGGACGTGAGCGTGCTTTATTAGGGTAAGAAATTAAGTTGTCTGGTACGAATAAACGTCGGTGAGACGTGAATTAGTGTTTTAAGAGGCTCGACGATTTCCGAGCGAAATCAGTGATACCAAATAACGTTTAACCGCTTACTTTGTGCCATCAAATTCATTAAACTACTCCCACATGTGACCGCATGGCCACATGCTTTCAGCGTTGTTTTTCAGTGCTCTCTAATATCTACCTGTGAAATTCTCCGAGGATTTATCGAATTTCAAAACGCACGTAAATTATATCCCCAGTGAAGTGTCGTCGATCATTCAAAAAAAAAAATTCTCTAATATTATCGAATTTGTTAGTGAGCATCGCCCCCGCTCCGGGCATTTCCGGATAAAATTTATTTGTTGTTATTGCGATAAACTAACAAAAAATTACTTTTATCGCAAGTTCGGTGGCCGTTGCTTCGAAATTTTTCTTTTTTTCACGATCGCTCGGAATAAAAATCGTAGAAAACAATTCGTCTAACCTAATTTTCTAACTTATGATATTTTGCCCGTTTGCAGCTCAACTATGGTGGACATGGAGACATTCGACGACGTTGCGCTCAGCAACGTCGACACTGCGCCAGCGGCGCTTTCCGCCGAACTACCGGAAATCAAACTTTTCGGAAGGTGGAACTGCGAAGATGTACAAGTATCGGATATGTCCCTTCAGGACTATATAGCGGTCAAAGAGAAGAACGCCAAGTATCTTCCTCACTCGGCTGGACGTTACGCAGCAAAACGTTTCCGTAAAGCTCAGTGCCCTATCGTGGAGCGTCTTACCAATTCGCTTATGATGCACGGACGCAATAACGGAAAGAAACTCATGGCTGTGAGAATCGTCAAACACGCGTTTGAGATTATTCATTTGCTCACCGCCGAAAATCCGCTTCAGGTAATATATCGTTCGATTGTCTTAAAATTCGCGATAAATTGGATATTTTTATAAAAACAATTTTTCAACTTCCATTTCATTTCATTAAGTTTTGTTATTACGAAAAAAAATCGTAAAAGTTCTATAATTTTTTATTATTTCATTTGATTTTGTTTTGTTTATGAAAAAAAAACAATTTTCTAAGTTATCTTATTGTTTAAAATTATTGACGATAAATTGTTCTTACGTTTTTGCAGATTCTCGTAACGGCAATCATCAACTCCGGACCGCGTGAAGATTCAACGCGTATCGGTCGTGCCGGTACAGTTCGTCGTCAAGCCGTCGATGTTTCGCCGCTTCGTCGGGTGAACCAAGCTATTTGGTTGTTGTGCACTGGTGCACGAGAGGCGGCTTTCCGCAACATCAAGACAATCGCCGAGTGTCTCGCCGACGAGCTCATCAACGCCGCCAAAGGCTCGTCGAACTCTTACGCGATCAAAAAGAAGGATGAACTTGAGCGTGTCGCCAAGTCCAACCGATAAACACAATTCTTCTTGATATCAATAAAAAAAGAAAAACATTATACTTTAATGAATCACGAGTTTTTTTCTTTCTTTCACGTCCGTTATTCGCGAATCACTGAAGAACGATAAAATAACTTGAAATAACGCGATCCAAATTGATTACGTAATTCGTATACCACTTGGCCTTTAAAATAGAATTATAAGAAAAACAAAATAGCGAATCCAGCATATTTTTAAACGATATATTCCCGTGATATACGGGTGTTTTTTCGTTGTTTATTTAGAAACGGGCGATTATTATTATATCATTGACAAAGGAAATGATTTACCGAAACAATTTTTTCTCGATTTACGATTTTTTTAAAGAGAATGATGTATTTACTTGTTTACTTTTTTCAATAGCAAAGTAAACTATTTTTACAATTTTTTGTTAATCGACGTTTTTTTATAAGTATTCATTTATGGGTTCGTTCATGGAGTTTTATTACATTTAATCATTTTAGTGTCGCAAATTTTTTTTTTTTTACCCATGTGCTCTTTCTCGGTGTTTTGTTAACAAAAACATTCGCAATCAACGACCGTGTGTTTTTTCGGAATCTCGCATCTGATAACCAACTATTTCCAATTATCAATGATCCCCATTTTTTCGTTAGAAAAAAAACTATTTCTTTGATTGCACCGTTACTAATTTGATTATAACTCTTTCATTATCAATTGCGCGAAGAGCTTTCTGCTAATGCCCACGAATGCGTGCTGAAAGGATGCGCTGCTTTTTAAAAGCAACAAATATATATATATATATATCTCTCTCTGTCCATCGTGTGTATAAAATAACGAATTTCTTTTCCATTTATGCAAAAGTTTTTCAGACTTTAATTCTTTATCTACGAATGAAGCGCCCGTGGTTACTTCCCACCCTTCTTATAGCAGAAAATAGATATCTACGCGTTTAGCATGCGTTGCTCTTCTTTCTAACGTATTTATTGTCCTAATCAACAATATGCATTCTGAAGAATGCCGTTGTTTTTTGGCAAAGTCGTTGTCAAAAACAAAAATAATTTCATTGAACGAACCGCGGGGGATTATCACGGCGAGTAAAAGCTCGTTGTCGACAGTTTCTCACTCTTATCATATTTTCTTGACACACGCGCGTTTATTTTCTCATTTGTTAATGTTTTCTTGCAACAATTAATCGCGGCAGAACGGAGCACGATCCGCACACCGGCTCCGAGGGATCGAGAACTATTCAAATAATTTACCGGTCGCAGCTCCTGACACTCGGCGCCATCTTGTCTCCGTACCAAAAACCGCCTTCTCGTGTTCTCGTGACGTCACAGTGGACAAGTGTATTATATTTACGTGCTGTCCATCGATACTTTTCGGATTTATAAAACGATGGCAGGAGCCTTAAAAAAGGTAATTAATCTCTCTCAAACTTATAAAGGGTCACGAAGAACATTTTTATCGCATTGACAATTGTTACGAAACGAAAATATTAATTTTTATTTATTGTTACACAACTCGACATAACCCTATGGAATTCATTCCATTTTACGTTATTTAAAATTATTCGATCGATCGTTTATTTATTTTTTTCTATTTTTCAGACGACGGGGCTAACCGGCTTAGTCGTTGCAGCTAAACCGCACTACACCCTCGGAGTTCTTTATGGGAAGATTCTCAGAGCATTGGATAAACTTCCCAAGGATTATCCATACAAGACTTACACAGAGTCGATAGTCCATGAACGCGCGAGTATCCTGAAAAATGTAAGACCTTACGCACAATTAACTTTATTAATTTTTACGATTGACTCAATTGATAAAACAACCATTGCATTCGTATGATAGAATCAAAACATTGCGGATGTGGAGAAGAAGATTGGTTGTGGTCAAGTCGAGGAACTGATTGTACAAGCGGAAAACGAATTATTGCTCGCGCGTAACATGGCAATATGGAAGCCATGGGAACCGATACAAGAGGCACCGCCGACGCAGTGGGCTTGGCCACCACACAAATAAATACTCTAAGTCTCGTAGATGTCTGTATATTAAAAAAAAAAAAAAAATTACGACTTAAATATTCGCTTGAATAAAGGTCTATTCACTTCCTGTATATAACAATAATTTGCCTACGATTCACGTATTATTTGTCGATCAATTTTTAACGACGATTATTTAATTTTCATTATATTTTTTATTTCTAAGTGAAGCTTTTAGTAAAGAAAATTATTTATTATTGAACTTCATAAATTTTTTTTCCAAGTAAATCATAACTACATTTTCATGAAACATTAATTGAAAAACATTACGGTGATGTAACAATACTCCAAAGGTAAAAAAGTTATCTGTACCGTGAAATTTAAATTCTTTATGTGATATTGTTTTTGATTGATAAAAGAACAATTGATTATAGATGCCACAATTTTACCGACAGATTTGTCTTCATTAATATTTTTTTCTATTGCTTAAGTGGAAGTCGCAGTTAATTATGAGATATATTTTCATCTGACTTTTCCTGACGAAATTTTCTTCTAAACAGAAGTATCATTGAATCCTAAATATTGCGGATTTCTTGTTATAGGTATCTATTTTGCCTTCGGCGTATTTTCACATTATAGTAATTAATTCCTCATTAGTATTTATTTTTCGCAAAACACGGTTTCTCAAAGGAGGAATTTGAATCATTGAATATAAAATAATTTACAGAATTCTTTGCGCAACTATACGAAGAGACGGGTGGAGCGTAGACTCTTCGTATTATAGTAGGTCAGTGCCGCCGGAGGTAAATCGTCAACAAAAAACGTAGTAAAGAACTCTACTGCGGTGACCGGAAGAGCTTAGGAATTGCGGTGTCGGCGAGTGTACGATATGGTCGGACGTGATGTTTGAGACGATTCCGAAGCAACGAAGAGCGGCTAAACACGGAGTTGCGAAGAGCGGGGATTTAG
Source organism: Buathra laborator (assembly GCA_934046635.1). Taxonomy (NCBI): domain Eukaryota; kingdom Metazoa; phylum Arthropoda; class Insecta; order Hymenoptera; family Ichneumonidae; genus Buathra; species Buathra laborator. The sequence goes on from OW203892.1 coordinate 21,410,361, forward strand.
TATTTGCTGAGAAGGAAAAGATCGAGTCGAGTTCGTGGCAAGCGCGGGTAGGTAAAGGTAGAAACGAAGGAACGAGTCACGTAGGGACCAGCGGCCGTATGACAGGAAGAGAGACAGTGGACAAACACGTTCTCGAACTCAGCAAAGAATAAAGTCGAGTGTTGTAGATAGACCGCGCGTGCACTATCCCACGCCCACGACTCTTGAACTGAACTTCCGCGAGATTCAGCCGGAAATCGACGACACTGAGATGACCGTTTCTCGTCTCCAAATTTTTCATTAACGGTATTGATAAAATCGTTCGAAAAATCTCATTCTTAAATACAATTTTCTTTAATTCTTTCAGTAACTTGCGTTTAACACTCTAAGAAAATAAGTGCAATTCATTTTTATTACTTTTTTTTTAATATAAAATATATAAACATTTAGTTTGTATCTATACAATATTCCTATATTAGTTTCCTATGATTCGTAAAAAAACTAATCTTTTCAATAATCATTGAATACATTTTTTAATACATAATATGTGATAAATTATGCCATCGGAGATACGTTGCATTATATTTTTATTTATTATCATTGTACTGAATCTTATGAATAGAATTTCATTAAATTACGTGAATAAATATTTTTATAATCTATATATATCGCTTGGAAGTTGAAGAGTCACAAGGAATGTTATGAAAGACGTAAGAGATATTAAAAATTAAATAAGCATCACCGCTTTGAGAATGTGTATAGCTTCCGCGTGACGCTCCTTAAAAAAAAAAAAAAAACTGGAAGTTATTCAACTCGTTCTATAATGACGAAGATCGCGTGAAAGATGAATCCGGTAATCCTCGAGTGTAATTAGTAATTACGTACAAAATTACCGAAGAGTTTGCTTCGAGAGTGAGGATTTCTTAGCTGTTGACCAAGTCTGTGAATAGCCCGCGTGCTGGGCGAGTGAGGGATTGAGCTATCACTGATTCGTGCCGGTGGGTCAGTATAATGTAGTGACTATATAGTACATATTCCACAACTATACAGTGTTCTCGCCGACGGCGAGTGCGGTGGCATCCCGACAGCGCGCGGGCTCCCCGCGAAGTCACCTTATTGCCACCGTCGCATTATTACCTGTAGAAGCGTTGGATGTACGCCCGCAGAGGAAGAGAGAACTATTAAAAGAGCATCTGGCCAAGTTTTTTTTTTTTTTTTTTCTCTTCATAGCGTCGAGAAAGACGCGTTCAGCTTCGCCACCACTGATGCGCGGAGTATAATCGAAGGCGACGAGAAATTGTCCCTGTTGGGCTGCTGGTTCTTCCAACCGATGACCGCGATTCAACAACGTGGGGGGGCTGCTCTTGCTCGCGGGTTTTCAATGAAATTAAATTTAAATGCACATTTCGCGCGGAATTTTTTTTTACGCTATGTTATATTATACACGTTTGTACACCTGTGAGAACTCGAGCGTATTCTATGGTGCGATGCCGCACGGATAAAACGCGAGTTGCACAGATGCACCGAAGCCGAAGAAGAGTCGAGTGGACTTTCGAGCTCCCGAAACAGCGGAAGCGACGAGTGCAATCAACTCTCGATCCGTTCCGTTCTTGCCGCTCGAGCGTTGATGAGCTCTACTCTGCTCTCACCGACGACGACGATGAGGAGCCCTTCGAGAGAAAGAAATAGTGGGAGAGCCGACGAAGCGGCGACAGTAGTCACGACGACAGGCTACCATAATGTCTCTGAGAATTTCGCTTTCTCGTAAAATTGTTATAATCGTACTGCAGTTAGAAAACATATGTTGATTATGATATTTTTGTAGGAAAATCATTAACTATCAACGATTCATTATCTGAATGATATTTTTCGAATGAGGATTCACTCAAAACTATTTTCCGACACAATTTACTTCGAGAGCTTTTTTGCGATATTTTTCATTTCTAATTTCGACGCGCCCTGTATATCTTTGCCTTTCGATGTTCGATGAAACAAACAAAAATAGCTAATATTCTATGATTCTCCAGCTGAAAACTCGTTGTTTTTGTAAAATATGTTGTTTTTCATGGCTCGATATGACATATCACATCGATGACGTCGTCGTATAAAAACATAACCTAACGCGCAATTAAAGAGCATACGCACGCGCGCGTCATCCCGCTCAATGTTGATAAACAAACGGAAGACGCAATGGCTCTAAAATCGTGTTCAGTTCCTACCTATTTACGCAGAACAATTTTTCTCGCCTTTCGATGTTCCCTATTTTTTCATCCATCTCTGCCTTTTCGTATACCATACTCTCCGTGAAATGAAAATAATTTCGATCACAGATAAAGCTAAAAAGCCCTCTAAAAGGTTCAGCGAGAATACATTTCTTTGCCTATAAACGATTAATAATACATGCCACAGTTCAAACGACAACAAAGAATCTCGTCGAAAATCGATACAACTCCGATCGAATTAGCGCTCGGCATGGCTTTCGACGATGTGTATAAACGTTATAGCGGGAAAGTGGAGGTTCCTTTTCTTGGCGGTCGAAGAGACTAAGGAGTACGGGATGAAGGCGAGAGAGAGAGAGAGAGAGAGAGCGCATAGAAGAGTCAGAGATAAAAGCCGGCGGCGGAAGAAGCGGCGCGCGGCATCCGAGAAGAGAAGAAGAGTTCTTCGGGATGATGGTGTGCGCACGGTGGTCCCGTAGGCAGCCGTGCCATGGATTCTCTTACCTTGCCTTACCTTGCCATGTTCTCGTGTGCTCGGCAATGGTGAACGGGAGAGATGGAGAGAGGGTAGAAGATCTCGGGACTTAACGCTACAGCTAGAGTGAGAAAGGCCCCCGCGCGTAGCGCAACAAGAAACTTCGTGAGTATACACGACCGCGGGAGGGGGGGAAGCTCGGCCGCGGCCGTCCTCGTCTCGGTCTCGATTCCCTGTCTTGAAGAACGCGGGGGCCGCACTTGCCTCCGAGACATCGTCGTAGATAGTATAACGCCGGTCGCGCGCGCGCACACCTCACCTCATCCAATCGAGAGAATGTAAACACAACGCTCACACCGCCTCAGCTCACATATCTCAGAACGTGCGTCGAAGGCTGTTTAACGCGCGTGTCACACAACTCGTCGCGTTGTAACGTAATTTTTGCCGGAAATAAAGCAAAACGAAAAATTCGCGATTCGCGTTATAAACAATTGTGCGGTTACTCTATCGAAGATTTATAAAAAAAAAACAATTAAATATTCTTGACAAGAATAATCCTTTTTAAATTGGATGAAAAATGAAATACATTGGTTCTGCGTTCCGTTAAACAAACTCTCATAACAATATACGCGACTCAACATTTGAAGTTTTTATATAACGTGAGACATGAGTGATGGATTATTAAAACTGTTGACGAATTAATCATATTTTTTAAGCAAATTCGTTAGACAACAATTAAACTTAATAGAATTTCTGAAAAAAAAAAAACATCGCGGAAAACAGACAAGTGAAGTTTTTTCCCTTAATCATTGGCACGAGTGGACCTTTTAAAGCGACATAGTGGCCCCCAGCAAGAGTACGCGACCCGGTCCCGCTGCTCTTCTTCGTCTCTTTCCTTCTCACTGTTCTTACTTCTTTGCCTTTCGTTCTCTCGTGTATCCCTTATCTCTATCTCGCTTGGTTGCTCGTGCTGTGTCGGATTGAAATATCGGCGGCGCCGTGGGAAAGGGAGCAACAGCAAAGCTGAGCCTCGATTATCGGTAAGTGTCGATTTCGTTTCTCGTGCGGCGGCGGCAACGGCTGCCTCTTGCCTCGTTCTCGATCCTACGTGTATATCGATTTGCGTGGCTCGACTCGAGAGTTCTAACGCCCTAGAATTCCCGGCACGTCGATCTCTGCACCCAACAACGAGCACACCATACCGGCAATGTGCAATGATACTGGGCGCGGAAATCGATCTAATTGTGTTTATCAATCATCGACGAACATTAATCATTCGGGGAGAAAAAAAAAACATCGAGATTTTCGTTAATGTGAAATTCGAGACGTAGCACGTGGTCGCGTATTATTGTTTTTGTTGCCGTGGCCTCGTCGATCTTCGTGTGCACCGTTATAACGTTTCTTCTTGATGTACAGCGACGGGTAAATTTGTTCAGCGCGATAAAGCCAATTTGTCGAACGGTTTAACGTTCGGTATCATTCGATTAAAAAAGATTTATCGACGATGTGCGATGATAGGACTTTTTTTGCGTTCATTCATGCGGTTGGAATTAATTAAAGAAAAGGCGGCAACTTTTGAACAGTCGATTATTAAGTTAAATACATATATCGTGATGTGTTTTAATAATTGACTTTTTTTTCCGAAAATTGGGTAAACTTCGTTTTTTAAAATAGGTTGAACGCCGTTAGTGCTTCGCATGCAGAAAAACGTGTGTTACATTATATTTAAATCTACGCTCCGAATAAAATGTGACGATTATTAAAATTGACTGATAATTTAGTCGATCAGCGGCGAAGAAATAATGTCGCGTTGATTGCTCTGCCACTTGTAAAATAAACCGTTTTCTTAGTCCATCTAACTGAAAAAACTACTGGCAATAACCGCCTCTTCATCATCATGTAAATGAAAATGCGTTCATTATAATCCAACAATTGTAGTTAACTGTAGAATTTCTTTACGCTTTCCAAACATAAACTGACCTTAATGTAATTAAGAAATCATAGTTGCCAGTAGACAGTTACTACACCTCGCGTTGCAGACATATTCAGTTGACGCGTTAATTACGAGTTAACTAACTCTGTAGCTATCCAAGTAATCTCTTCATACATTACTTCACGAGATATTAAAATTCATCATTTTTACTACCGATTTTTATCGTTCCATTATTTTTCATCGTTGTTCATTTACGCTCCGATTACCGATAGATATATTTTTAGCGACGATCACGTGATACAATTTATTTCATTGCGATAATCACCACATTTTTCTCACGGTCGTCATCGATTATAATATTTTTATTTTTTTCTCATTTGGATCGCGAACATTTTTATTTGTCAATGATTCTTTCGTAGAGATGAAATAATTCGTAAACGTCGAATTTTTCTGTAAAAAATACGATCGCGTAGTGTTGTTTCCGTTGGTCGATAATACGCGGCTTTCCGCGCCAAGCTGTCTAAAAACCAGAAACCGAAGACTACCGCACTTTCTAGCCTTTTCCAGTCAGTCCGCGGAAAGCGGATCCGTCGATCCGTCGCGATGACTGGGTTAGCGCTATTTCAACATACGCGGCGCACACATGCACGTCGGGCACAACTTTTACCCTGATTTTCCTGCGACTGCAAATGTATATGGACGACCTGCAACAACGTACACGCGTGTATCCATAAACGTTAAAACGAGCGTCAAACATCGAGCGATACGCACCCATTCACCTCGCGCCGTTTGCACCGCGCGAAACAGAGTCAGAACTCTCATTTCGTTTTCTCGAATATATCGCAGAAACCGAATATACCACATGCATATGCCGTACATACACTCTCGCGTTTGTGAGTCGTGCCCGCTGACACGGTAAGACGAGGCCGCACGCCCTAATTACACTCCGAGATATTAGAGTGTTCTTTTCGCGTTCTCCATGCCTCGGGGAGATATTCGTCCCGAATACACTCGGCGCACACACCTGACACGCATACATTAATCCTCGTGCGGTTGAGATCACGACGATAGATTGTAATATATTCAAAGATATCCCGATAAGATAGGCGAAATTATGTTCGGCATCAATCAGAATTCACATCCGAGTCAATGAAGTCGACCGAAGTAATAATGCACGGAGATTATTTTGCATCGAGTTTATTTATCGCGATAATGTAAATGATAATATCTGGCGAAATTACGATTCGTTGAAATATGATTACGTTAATCTCATTGAGGCGTCGATCATCGAGAATGTGAAGCGCTTTAAAATTGATGCACTATAACGTCCAAATAGATCGATGAAAAATTACACAATTTTTATGGCAATCTAATAAAATGGATAGCAATTTATTTATAGGGTTAAAAAAAAAAAATGACATATTGTTGTAATTTTTTTTCTAAACTTTCGCGGGTTTTAATTTTATTCTCACATTGATTAGAAGCGCGTGAAAGCGATTTCAGCATAAACGTGAAAGGAATAATGTTTCGTATAATTTTAAATTGCATACATTATTATTATTCAATAGTAACAAATGCGGATATGGTGATTAATACTCTCGTGTATAATTGTAGCTTATTCACAAAGAAATCGACGAAAATCGGTTAGTAATTTGCGGGGCATATCGCAATAATACATCCGCGAAAGTACGAGCGTTCTAAGTAGCTGCTATACGGTTTTACTATTGCCTTTTTATCCCCCCGTGGCAAACAATTACGTTCGCATTCCCTACAGTTTTAGATCGCACGATTCTTCACGAATGTGTATATATACATATAGTATATCTAACATTGAGCTCTACGGAGCGGTGGCTTTTAGCGTTTAGACAGCATCGCGATATACTCTCTCACCGTCGCTTATGGTTCGCTCGATTTCTCGGCGTGTTTTTGCACCTTATAGAGAAAACGTCAGTCAATCGTGATATCGCAGTCGCTATGTTCTTTCCGATTCTTTTTCCTCCGACTCGTCAAATATTTCGAAATACATGCATAAGACATTCAAAATTACGATAATGAATAATAAAAATTTGACGAATGAAAAATATTTCGCGCTGCATATGGAGAAAAATATACGTGTATGTAATGTGTTAGATTTTGTAATCTGGAAAATTATCAAATTACCTCGAAGAATATTGTTTCTGATATAATGAAAAAAAAAAAAAAAACAATGCACGAACGAACATCGCGCGCGGAGAAAAACGAGACAAGAGTCGGCTTCATCTTTACGCTTGGAAGCGAAAGACAATGCGTTAAACTTTACGACCGCGAGAGAGTTCTTCTTCCTCTATTTATTTCTTGTCGACACTTAATGCTTTCTAGCGTTGGCATTGTAAAATAGTACCTTGGATTGTTCGTGGAAAGGATGGAAAAGAATTTCGCACATTTATTTGCCATTCGTCGAATTACGTTAAAAGTGAAAGAAAAAAAAAATCACAGCGTCTGTAAAGCAAAGAAAAAATGAAATTCGGATATGCAACTTCTTCTGTAATTATATATATACATTTTTTCGTCACTCCGATTGTTCCAATTTTGAAAATCGCCGATTTTTATCTCTCGCGAACTTCTGAAGAAATTCTTTTGCCATTGGCGCTGAAACAGGAAGAATACGCGACGCGAACACGAACTCGACGGGAAAACAGAAAGAGCGTTAACCCGTCGAGAGTTCGCACAGTATTCTCTATCTGTTGGTCGTATATCTACACTCTCACTCGCAATTAGATAACTATCCGCTTCGTCGTTGTCCTCGTCTTGGTTGCGGCCAGTGCGGTGGCGGTGTCCGGACGAGCGGCACTTGCGGTGAACTTAATAGCTTGTCCAATCCGCCTCTTCTCCTCTCTCCTGGTGCTCCTCCTCCTGCATGATGACGTCGGCTGAGCATAGAGAAAAGAGTGAAGAAACGCCGGGGGAGAGGGGGGAGAGTCGGTTCTCCGGTTCTCCGGAAGTACGAGAGGTCCCCGGAATCTCCGTACGCCTCTCGATCGTATCACCTGCGATTTCACGGTACCTTGCGTACGGGACTCGTCCGAAACTGTGCGCTCTCCCGTTCGTTCGAGGCCCACGGAGCAGCGGTACATCTGCCGTCTCGTCATCATTTTTCTCCTCGTATTTCTCGTCAAAGTTCCTTCGCACGTTTACGAGGCTCTTCCTGACCCAAAGCCCAACGACTCATTCTCTTTCGGTAGTCGAGACGCTCGTTAGTACTGTCTAAAAATGAATAATGAATAACAATTCTAGGAGAATAGTCACAGAGCGTGTAGTTATGCTTAGTTTCACGGCCACGTCGTGTGTGGACAGGTGTATTTACATGCTCTTCTAAATACGCGGTCCAATGCCACTCAATAGACCGTACAAGAGTCGGTATTCAAATGTTAGGGATAACAAAAAAAAAACTATTATTTGTAAATAATTCACGCGAAAAACACCGACAACGAAGTGAGTTGTTGCGATTTTTTTCTGTATGTATACTAAGCCAACATTTTACGATCGTAAAATTCCAAACACCATTAACGCTTCAAATTGATTTTAAATATCAGCTATGCTTTTCAAAGATTAATATAGACGCGAAAACTTAGGAATTAAAAATTATAATCAAACATTTTTACAATAATAATAATAATATTAATTTTTGTTTTATTATTCTTCCATAATAATGGAATTTTATTTCCGACATGACAAACGAAATAACCGCAGTTGAGAGAATATCCGAAAGAGGGATAAATCTTTACGCATTAATCTTATATAATAACTATGAACAGAAATAATTCTCGAAAGCATGACTAACAGATGATCTGTCGGGTTTAACTCTCTCAGGAATCCTCAAGTCTACAGCAATGTATAAACACGGCCACCGGTGACTGGTGCCGGCCGATGTTGAACAGTTGCGACCGTTTGCACGTGCTATTTGCGATGAAACGACACGATATTTACCTAATTGCGCAAACTCCCATGAGCGGTGGTATAGTGCAAACTTCGTGTGTATAATAGTCGGCATAGCGGAGCCGTGAGAGAGCATATAAATTCTTCTCGTTGTCATCCCGAGCCACGCCTTGGCCTTATTTTAATGTTCCTCTCTGTCGCGCGGCGATGACTATTATATACTATAAAAACTACAGGCATAACGTACGGCGCGTAAGGAGTACTACAAGTTTGTACGATAATTCGAGGAAAGGGATTGGAAGCTGTTGATCGTAATTCACTGAAAGATCAACAGGCTCCGGCAACCGTTGACTTTATTATTTGCATTCGCGGATACGCAGGATGCGCGGGAAAGAGAGAAGCCTCGAGAAAGCCGATATAATGGCAATTATACGTAAAATATGAGGGATGCCGCGAAGTGAGCATCAGGTTCTTCATCGCGTTCGAACGCAACAGAGTGAGAGAGAGGGAGGGAGACGGAGAACGATAGTACACCCTCGTTAATCAAAGATTATAGCTATTCATCCTCTCGGCAATATCTCGACGGTCTCACTCTCTATCACGACGAAAAATTTGGCGAAAGAAAAAAAAAAAAACGAAAAAATTGAAATAAATGGTCACGATGCAGATTCCCGCAGAGGGTTGTAATAACACGAGCGGAATTCAAAATATAATTCATTGCGGATTCATCGTTTTTTAAACGTTCACCGCGAGATGTAGTATCAGGTGGTATTAAAAAAAAATAAAAAAATGAATTCTATGCACGATGGCGAATACATTAATAAATTCTTGAATTATGTACGAGATGACCTTTACCTCTCGCGATGACCAGAATTCGCAGATGTCCCGTTGCAAAGAATAGTGTGTCGCATGAACGAGAGTAGAAAAATGTTACGGGGTATATATAAAAAAAAAAATAAAAAAACGCCGAGCTAAAGACGAACGGGAATCATCTCACTTTGCATAATAACTCGGCACCAGCGGCTTCAGGAGTTGCTTTCACCTCCGAAGGATCGATTTAATCGATTCGATCGGCGACTCGAAATTAATCGTCGAAAAAATCGGGTCGATTCGATATAGTTTAAGCGGCTCGAGGAGCACCTCTTCGCGAGAGGAGCCTTGAAAACTCAATATCATTGAAGGTTTCTTCGATCCGTTCGGCTGTCATCGTCAATTCGCGTGTACTGAATATATAAATGAAAAAAAATTTCGAAAGTTTCGCGGATATAGAGATCGGAAGAGTGCGATGGTATTAGGAGTATATGTTCGCAACGGGAAAAAAAGAATGTGTGGAAAAGGAACGGACATCAAAATCATAATTTTGATCCACTAAAATGAATAGTATATTTTCCGACGAAAAAAAAAAAAAATTTGCAAGTATACCTATAAAAAAAAAATTAAAGAGGGCAGATATTCATTTTATTAGTCGCAAAGAATAAAGGAAATATATGCAAATATATGAAGGGTATATAAGGTAGATGTCCCAATCATCGTCAGTGTACCAGTAATCGTCAATCGTATGCTTTGAATATATATTTTGCTACAGTCAAAGCACACATTGACGATCACTGGTACAGTGACGATGACTGGGACATCCACCTTATATTAAAAATTAAACATACAATCTTGTCAATTTATTCGATCGTAAATCTCATGTAAATCATCGTTCATAATAATAAGTCAGCAGCGGCAAAGAAAATGTCTGCAATCACGCGTGCATGAATATGATATCGTAGGTGTCGGCGTCGCGGTACCGTATAATTAACCAATAATTGCAAAAAAAAAATAAAAATGAAAAAAATTGTTTCTCATGGAGAAATTCCTGAATACTCGATGAACTTGACAAGTATCAATCGAGTCTAATGTTCTGTAGAATCTCAGCTCGATAAGCCGAGTTTGAAGTATGCGCATGCGTTCCTCCAGCCTCGAGGATAGAGGACTCTCAGTCTCTCCTGTACCCCGTAGCTATTATAGGAAGCTATAGAAAAGCTTGTAGGATGCTAGAGGAAGGGCTCATCGAAGTTTATAACGCGGCAGCTTTGCTCGTTACCCTTTTCCTGGTGCACTCGCACGTATACAGAGGGCCCGGACCGCGACTGTGCTCGCGGATACGCAGATGTAATATCCGAGATAACGGAGCGCAACCGAGAGATAACAATCTCTTGTTTGCATTCCCGATTTATCGGATCGAGCCATGGAAGATACGAGGAGGAAGTAGAAGTAGAAGAGGCGCAACCTCTTAGGTATATTAGTACCACCACCTTAGCTAAGTTCACGGTATCCCCGCAGTGAAATTGACTAGCATAGCGCATTAGGAGGCTGAGATTTAACAGCAGAAATGCCGGTTTCAACGTTCATCTTCGGTTTGAACGCAACAGCTTCGCGATACGCAGAGAGAACGTTACTCTTCCCGACCGTGTATACGCGTCAAAAATCTTCGAGGGCTCAACCCTTATGCGCCTGTTACCTAACGCTGTGGGAACGGTGAATAGATAAGATATGGGCGAATACCGACAAGAGAAATCCCCGAGAGAACAGAACCGATAGCGGTCGATGCTCGTTCATCTCGCTGTAATGGCCTATGGCAGAAATTATTTGTCTCTCCTCATGCAGCTTTCGCGGTCGTATGTAAATTCCTACACCTCCCTCTCTAACCTCCGCTGCACTTTTTTTTCCACGATTACTATCTCTCAGATATTCAATTCAAGTCAACGATATGTAAAACCAACAAATCGCAATTCTATGGATTATTTATTACGAAAAACTTGACTTGCCAAAAAATTATCAATCCTATAGTTTTTGAAAGGATTTTTCAATGTCATGAGTGTTGAAAAATATGATCTCGTAATAAATAATTCAATTTTTTTTAAATTTCTCATTAACTTTGATATCATTTTGTTAGTCCTATTAATAAATAAATAAATACATATATACATTATGCTTAAACCAGAAATAAATATGGAAAATCGATCGATGGAATGTTTTATGACATATATGCGATGTATAGAAAAAAACGACACCCTGAACATTGCTGGATTGCGTGATTATTTAATCCCTCATATACAAGCCTCTCGCGAATTTTCTAAGAATCTTTGCGAGAGACATCGGCGACGTCGTATCATAAATTCTGCGAAGTTGAACTCTGTCTTCTCTTCTAAGCTCGAGGAGATATCTCGTTCACGGAGAAAGGTGGAGTTCTGGATCCGCCGACACGAACACACGCGCGCACATGTACAGATAGCGAGCAAAGCTGTTAGAGCTCTTGTTCGTCTATTCGATTCTCGTTCGGTTCGACGAGCATGCAGCAGCAAGGTTTTACCACGCATCGATAGAAAGTACACACAGAGCGATCGATGGACATGTGGAATGCCTTTGCGATCGACTAGTTCCCCTGTAAGCTCTCCGGCTGGCAGCGTAGAATCGGTATACATACCTACGCATGCAGCAAACACATCCAGACATTCATACCATTTTCTACACTCCATCTACCGTATACCGCCTCGCGGAACTCGTCGAAGAAAAATGCTCTCTCTCTCTGCTATATGCTACATGCGATTGGGCATCAACTATGTCTCCTCGTGTGTCTCTCTCTCTCCAACTCATTCACCCTCTCGGTCCCTTATAAGTTTAGAAATCGATTCTCGTAACTTCGAAAGTGTGCGCGAATTAGATACGAAACTAAACTCGTCGAAGCGTACGCAAAAAGAATTTCATCCAGGAAACTCATTCGCTTATCCATCCTTAATTTCCAATGGAAAGCGATAGTGATTACCCTCTACGTATATGTACTCCAATTCGCCGCTTGCCAATTCTCGAACCCTTCGAATAATAGCACAATGTGGTTGAATACATTTTTTTTAAATCACAGACGTACCTTAAAGTGTTGTTGGTTTGCTGTCAGAGAAAAAAAAATCATTACAAAAATCTATATCGTTATAGCCGAAAAAAGGCAACGCAATGTTTTGCAACGACTCTCAACAAAAACGTTTCCATACGCGAAGGGTTAACTCCACCTCCTCCAAGTATCCAAAGGAATTTGATTAAAACCCTTACTAGGAAAAAAATAGAAAAGAAAAGATGCTTAAAGATTCTATCGGCTCGTTCGAAACGTGGGAGGAACTCTCAGCCCTCTCCGTTTATATGCATCTCCAGCTCACGCGAAATATATTACACGCAGAAATCCTTATCGTCAAGCGCGCTTACCTATACAACTCGCACTTTAGAGAAGGAAAAGGGTTTGTATATATCCGCGCCGTGTAATTACCCTCGGTGTGTGCGAACCGCGCAACGTCGAAAGCGTGCGTAAATATATGTATATATATATATATATTTTTTTTTTTTCTTTCGTCGAAACATCGCGCGCTGCGTATAGTCCGTGGATACGAGATGTCCATGTTCACGTTCCTCCGCGCATGAGCGGCGTTAAATGTATGTACAGTATAAATATAGATAGATCGTTTGTCATGTGAAAAGCGCGTCAATATTGCGGATAATAATCGCGTTCGATCTTTTTCTGTGTATATTTTGCCCACGTACGAGACAAGAAGGTTGCAGTACTTAGTATATATGTACACATGCGCGTGCGGCATCAAAGAGGATTTTGTTCGTCGTTTCTGCTTGACTCTCGTTCGTGCCGAGAGTTTCGCGGCCTTTGGGATCGTTCGCGCGAACTTCGATACACGTGCGCGGAATACCGATGCCGGCTTCGTACACCTGTAGAGATACGTAAATGGGATATGTCTTTTACGAAGGTAAAAAAAATGATGAAAAATATCATGGAGTCAGAGGATTGCAGGGACAAATATTTATGCGTGTCTTTGGCGAATGCGCGACTTCGTCATGTGTCGTCGTTCGTTTGGTAGACATCGGTATTGCTATACGCGTGTGTTAATACGTTTGAGTTGCGCAGGCCGAGTGTTGGCTGATGTGGAATATGTGTGTCAGGGAAAGTAACCGCGAGCAACGCAGCAAGGTGCGTATGGCTATGGATTTTATATACATATATATACAATATATGTGTAGATGTTGATATTGCCAATGCTACGCGAGCTCGGAGGACTCCAAAAGGAGACAGCGTGCTAAGCGAGACGACGAGAAGCGAGAAAGAGGATTGAATGCACCGAGAGGCTAATGGGTTGACCCAACATTTAGTTAGCACTCCAGAGGTCCTTTGATGGTACATTATTCATGTATAACGAACCGCAATACATGATAGTGAATTATTATACATTATTTGACGGAAAAATTATTACGTTAATAGATATTTCGCCCGTAAGGAGACTCGCAATACTCTATCGATCATATTATGTACTAACAATTATAATTTTTTATTCCGAGACTAATTTTATATTATGATAGCGACAAGTGCCAGAGAGAAAGATTATTTAACGATTTTCAATTAAATTAGAAGCAAAAGAAAAAAATTTAAAGATCAAAAATGATTTTCCAGAATTACACTGAGAATGCATCGATATATTTATTATTCGAAGATGTGAGATTTTGGGTCAAGAAAAGAACATCTTAACGAAGTAATGGTGGTTAATCATGAGATTCAGAAGGGGATGTGATAAATGGTTCGGGTTTTCGCTAATTCGTTTATCGTGCTATTAGTACAGTTCCGCGATATGCAGACGAGTCGGGGATTCTCCGAATATTGGATTTAGTTTTATTCATTTTCGTAACACCTGCGCTTTGGTGACATTACTTGTCGTGCGTCTGGAGTCTGCGACCGAACGATTTCTCCGTCCTGCTGTTGGAGTTCTACTAACTTATCTCACGAGCGGTTTAGCGCAACAGCCGGCTAGAAACCATCTAGCAGACTGTTCGGAGTTGCGCGCAGCTTAGGACGCGAGAGCTCGCGTTCCATTGCGGCTTATTCCTATAAGTCACGCCAGGAATGCGACGTGCTGGAAGCTGGAACTTCTCCGCGAGTCTTTCGCGATCACACAGAGGGGCCTCTCTTTTGCCCTCGAGATTCATCTCTCTCTCTCGCGTCCTCGGTATATCTTTTCACTAGTCAGGATCGAGAGTATAAGCTCTAAGCACTGCAGCTGCGGAATTCCGCGGTGGACACGCCGTCCGACTGCGGAAACCTCGAAGACGAGTAGCAAAAGCGGGTTCCTTCGTTTTCAGTTTCTCTGCTCTTATCATATCAATCACTAACAACTTTACGATGCTTTACAGATTTTTAGATCTCATAAAATATCGTAACTGATGAAAACCTCAAATTCTATGAAATTAATGGCGATTCCTATCGGAGGTTTTTAATTAAATAATGGAGAAATAATTTATCATATTTAAAATACTTCGCAACAACGATGCCGCGAATTATCCTGTTAGTTATGAGATGCGCGAATTATTTTCATTTATTTCCAATGGCACTTGGAATCGGCCGAGCGAATCGAGCATAGATCGATGAGATCTCGAGTGTGCGAGAGGTCCTTGCCATTCGCGGAATGCGGCTGAGATCGCGAACGGTCCCCGCAGGAACAAAGCGAAAGTGAGCCGCGAGTATACATTTGTTGCGACCGTTTTATTTCTCTCTCTCTCTCTCTCGGTTGCTTATAGACTTTCGCGAACACTTGTTGTTCCTGTGGCCGTTGGCACGCGAGATAGCCACGGGGCAGTATGATTCATAATAGTAATTCGTCGTTGATCCTGAGCTCTTGGTCATTCCGGCTCCTCCTGGTTATTCGAGGAACACCCTCGGGGCATACAGGAGAGTTTGCTCGTCCCGATGCCCGGAACCAACGGAGTGGAGCAAAACGAGAGTGAATCAGAGGCCTCTTACCGGTATATATACAGATATTTATATATATATATTATACATATATTGAATCTGAATAACTATATGTATACTGCATGAATAGTATGCCATACCGGACACAACGGTCGAATTGGATACGTGGGACCGTGACCTTGGCCCGCGATCTACCGGCAACGATTTACTTCACGTGCATTCATCTGTACTCCAACGTACCTGTTGTATATATTATCACACAGATTCTTCACGCGCAAAGTTCGATCGATATCAGAATTTATTCTCAAGTGATTAATATTCCAAGGGGAAACAGTACGTCAATGGTTTAACCCTTTTTTACCATAGATGTCGAAGGATAAACGAAGATTTATTTCGACTCGTGATAAATGAAATTTTACTCAAATCAAAAAGCCGGAAATTATTAGCCGTACATGTTAAACATTTTTTTAAAATTATTTCAACGATAATTATAATGTTCAGTAATAATGTTTTGCATTTAAATTAACGTCTTGGTCTGCAGAGTACGAAAATTGTACAGGATTTGTATCCGAAGGAGAAATCACACTACAGTCGAAAGAGCGAACGATATTTACCCAGACTTTGGTTCATATATTGTACGGAGAGAATGGGAAAGTGTATATACGTTTCTCGTGTCTCTCGCTATACTGCGTGTCGAACGTGTTAATCGGAACGTATCGGTATGGGATCACAAGTGAAGATCTTCTTAATCCAATGAGATATATATCGCATCGTCTATACGTGCGAGCGAGTCGCACGTATGTTCTCGATTAGAGATCGAAAAAAAAATAACGATGAGACGCTTGGATCGTCACGTTTCTGTGAGTCGTCTTGTTTTTTTTTTTATTTTTATTTTTTTATTCGCGACGAAGAGTCCCGATCGCGAAGAAAGGGAAGAAGATATGGATATGGGAAAGGACAAGACGCTCGCCTGGGACGAGAGGTGTTTTCGTTCCCCTCTTCTCATCTTTCTCGCACGCTAGACTGATTATCTTGGGCACGTTACGTTTCCGCGGCGTTAATTGGTACGAAGAAATCCTCAAAGTCTTCGCGCATATAGCGTATGTACCATAGGTACACGTTCCGGAAGTATGAGAGATATAGTTTGTAGTAACTACTGTAACGAGGTATAAATGCTATGCTCCTGTCGTTATTCTTAAAGGACAGTATAAGAGCATATGCACAGTGCCGGTTTCGCACGAGTGACCAAATGCCTGTATTGCCCGACAAACGTATACTTATATGTACCCGGTATCTGGAATCGGGGTAATTCGGGTCAAATAACGTATAAGTTTTGTATTTTCTGTTGAAAAATAACATTTACACCATTTTTTAAAATAATTATAATATTTATTAAATATTTCGTTAAAAAATTCGATCTATAGAATCATCGAAAAAAATGTTACACTTACCCATCATTTTCTCTGCGTGCAAACAATACAACAATGTAAATAATGTAAAATTACATAAAATAATATTAATTATCGTGGATTTATGAATGTATATAGGTGAAGAAAAGGTTTTAACGACTCCATTTATTCCGAATATATAAATTTGCCTGATGACTGTATAAACTCAGACAAATTGAGTGAATTTATCGACTGCTTGACCCGTATAACCCTGATACCAATTCATCTGAGTCCGATGTGTATGCATGACTTCGAGGTATTTATCCGCGCGTTTCTCGTTCAGTTCATTCGCCATTCGCGTAATTTTCTCCACACATGCAAGGAGAATGGTGCCGCGCGCGGCCATACGTCGTCGAGACTTGTTGTGTGTTTCGAGTTTAACGCACACGCACACTTGCATTCTGTCTCGAGAGTCCAGACGTTCGAATTCCCGAGAGGGCGAAACACAGGCGCCATGAAACTATAGCGTATGTGCATAAGCCAATGAAAGCCGAACTTGTAAATGCAATTAATTACACTCTCCACTGACGGAACTGGGTACGCGAATGGATTTTTTGTGCCACCGTCAAATGAGTACAAATTCGTTCGTTGTTCCTTCTCGTGCGTATAGTATACTTGCTAATCTACCTGCCGGTCCCCACTGTGTGTACACCTAAGACAACGCAATAACGCGAGCGCACTGCTTTGCTTTCGCTCGGGTTTAAGTTCTAATTAACGAGGCAAAGTCCCACGCGTACGATCGCCCGCCCGCTGGCGACGACTTAGACGCAAAGAACTTCCCTGAGAACGACCATGAGGAAATCGAGTCTTGGAGGGGACGCGCCTCAATCTCGTTTTGGGACGGTAATGACGCTTTATGACGTTTTTTTTTTTTTTTTTTTTTTTTTATGATTTGTAAGCCAAGTTTTGATTTATTAGCAATTGTTAATGAGGCACAGATTAATGGGGTTGCGCAGAGATGTTAGGCTTTTTTTTATTTTTAGAAGAGAGTCTGAATTATTGAGATTCCGAGGTCGCGATTCGTGTGATATCTCTTCGGAGTTAAAGTTCACCTTACAAGGCACCGTCGCAAAGCAGCATTGTCTCTCGTTCTTCTCTCCTTAACTCTCCCGTCTACCTATACAGACAGACCTGTATTATCTGTTTTTTTTTTATTTCTTTTTTCAACGTTCCATTGTCTCATCCTCCTTGCGGCTGCTCGATTCTACCGAGTACTCTCACAATCAGGGCTGATATGTTTGTTTTAATTTTCACACACGCCTTTCCCAAAACGACAAAGCACACCGGTGACGATGAATTAGTCAGGTTGGCCACTCGTACAATGTAAAGTTTATATATACACGCATTTTGCTGAAATCAGAGAGCAAAACGACCCCATTACAAGTCGAGAGAATCCGCTTTTGATAAAAAAAAACATAATATCCATGAAAAAAAAAAAAATTACAAATGAATGCGACACTCTTCTGCGGCGTTTTATTATCCGTAATAGGTTAGGAAGTGCGTAAATCATTTGTAGAAAAAAAATAGTCATAATGTAAGAGATAAACCGTTTTAATCATAGAAAACATGTTTGAAATAGTTGAAAAAAAGAACCCTTATGAAAAAATGAGGTGGAAGAACTACACGTACGTTCCACTGATCATTAGATTATCCGCAACCACTTACGCGCACGCATCTCATGCGGATAAGGTCTTCCGTCTTCCGTCATCATTGCAATCGATCGGCATGATTTTTTGCGCATAGGATTGTCGTCTTCCGTCATGCAGCCATCGATCGATAATGATTATTTTTCCATACGGGTATATTACGTGTTGGCGTTAGAAAAATACACGTGTGGTATTCTAAGAATTGGAAAAGCGAACGCATTTTATGATTTAATTTTTTTCGTTTCACACCATCCGGAGAGAAATGAAGGTATTGTTGCTGTTTTTTCTCTCACTTTCTCACATGGAATTAATTTGGGACCCATTGACGGTGACGAATCCCTGTAATTTCAAAAATGCATACTGACAACAAACAGAAAATCTGACAGGAAATTACGTTCTCGAAAAAGACATTCGCGTGAACAATTCTCCAGTGGGGTTTCTCGAGATTCCAACATGCAGATAACTCAATCAACACGCTCACCGTGCTCCATCGTTTACGAACTAATGACTGTCCGAACGTTTTACTTAACAATACGAATATGCAATTCGTGATGCGATAATTTCATCGTGGTGTTTTCGCGACAGCTGCAATTTTGGCCGCTAAGAAAAGCGTTTTCGGATATAATACCCTTACATAATTAAGAAATCGACGAATTCTCGGGCAATTTGTCGAATACGGTCGCGTGCACCGGGCAGTACTGCTTTCAGTGACTCCTTTAGCATGGACACGAGATCCGGCATTGCGAGAAAATAAAAAAAAAAAAAGATGCCAAGAACTTGAAGGAATCAAACAACAAAAAAAGTAACGAGATACAGAGAAGAGAACACAGGAAAAGAGCGAAAGGCGGCGTGGCAACTTTCGAATGTCGTGAGTTTCTCGCATGTGTGCACTTCTGCATGCGCGGCCGCGAATTAACCGGGAACGCGTCGAGTGCACGAGATGAGATCAAACGCGGAGACAGGTGCCCCGCTGGCACTGAACTTTAAAGCGTTTATCTCCTACCGCAATAGGAAACACGCGTTTTATTTCTTCACTTTTTCCTTTTTGTCCCTTTGACATATTCTTGATAGCGTGATATTTCATAGCCGTATAAAACAAAAATGACGTGTAAATAATTGTTATTATAGGTAATTAATGTTCTTTTCCCTTCGTGTAATTTAAAATGGGTGATTCTGTATAGAGAAATGACGAACTGCATTTTGTCGATGATATATTACAAGATTCAAATTTGTATGTTTCTCGTATTATTACCATCGTTAGTAGCGAAGAAGTTATTATTCGATCATCGATAAACTTTCACGCGATTGAGTTTCTTTGAAATCAACACGTTTCTCGATTATTCTGTCTGTCGTTACAGTTGTATACACAATTCAATGAGAGTTCAATTTTTTCGATAACGCACACTTCCGTTAAAAAATAATGGATACGTTTTCCATGTGAGGTTTCAGAACGAAGCCTTCATCATTATTTCGTGATTTTTTTGGCCTTAGTTCGACGTGATTAGAGAACCATGTCTAATTTTCTAATACCTTCAGACCCAAATAAGTCTTTAGAAATGAAACGAATTAAAAAGCCTTCGGCATCATCTAACGAGTTGGTTAAATAATTCAATTTTTATTCGTTTGCCAGTGCGAGAAGATTGGAACACACACAGCGGGGAACCGGGAATATAGGGTCAAGGAACCGAAACGTCGTTCGTTACTCGTATGCCGATGTCGAAGATGTTTTTGCGGTAGTTTGAGGATCTCGATCTTTTCACCCGCGGATCGCGGAGGCCCCCAGGGCAGTGGCACCGGTCGCGAACTGGGTCACAATTAATAAGAAAGCTATAGGTACTCGTCGACACACGTGAATGTGTCGATCTGTATATTCTCATCCACACAAGTCGCGCGGGATCCCATTGGCACGCGTGTGTTATTAAAGTTTTATCGAATCTCGAAAGAGAGAAAAACCTATGACTTTCTCGAAGCTATAAAACACAATTTGAAGAGCTTATACCTGATGCCTGCTAATGGATGGATTCTAGTAATCGTAATCCTACTAGTTCGTCAATCAAGCGTCCCGCGATCATTCGTATACGTTAAGCGCTGAGCGTACGTTGTTCGTTCGTAACAAAAATATTTTCTCTTGATTTCCAGGGAAGAAGCTGCGCATCAACTCTCATTGTGGTGATGTGGATTTCTCGGCGAACGACAAGCAAATATCAACTTTCCAGCAAACGAGAAACCGGTAAGAAATTAAGACTATTCCGATTGCAGTATACGCGTCTATTTCATTTTTAGCAGTTAATGTTAGGAACTCTTAGTTTGTGGAACTCTATGATTTGTTTTCTGAAAATATCTGTCCATTGATCGTCAGATGGTTAACATAGTTTTACAGTATTATTGTAGTAACAGATAACATTTTTATACTAAAAAAAAAATGTTCTAAAAGCGAAAAACCCATCCAATTGATATATCTCCTTCGTCAAATATGGAATCATCTATTTCGATCTTTTTTTTTGCTCATTTAAGTGACCTCAGCCTTCTAACCCAATTCTATCGACTATTTCGTCGATTCAATCCAAAATCGTATACGCGAAAGCCAAAATAAGAATTCGACTTCGTTAAAAAAAAAACGTTAAGGTTAAAATCGTCGTGAAATCATCGAGCAATGATATCATCGTGATCTATTCTTCGCACGTTTATAGCCAATTACGTTTGTTTGGTTGTACGACGAGTTTTATCGTAACGATAAATGTGGATTAGCAGTTAAGAGAGTTGTGATTCGATCGCTCGCAGCTGCACTAACAATTATAGTCAAGTCCGCGCTCGTTGTGCAGTACTTGTGTGCAAAGCAAAACGCAAGGGCATCAACGGGTCTCGTTCCAGATTTTTTCTCTAGCGTGTAAAATTTTGCAAAACTCACGTTGCCCGTGGCCGTGCGGGCCGATGCCAAGAGAAAGAGAGAGAACCTATCGTGAAGGATCTCGTCGGCATCCTTTGCGAAATCGTTCTTCCTGCTCCGAGTGCATACAGTGTGGCTTAGGTACGTTACAGTACAGAAAGATCCTGCGGGGCAATCATCCGGCTGAAATGGCCGGAGATTAGCGGAGTGCGGGCGCGGGGACTCGGCCACGCTGCGGTGCAGCCTCTTGCGATTAGAGAGACGGTAACGGGGTAACCCTCCCTCCCCCCTCTCTTATATATGTATACATATATACGTATCCGCTCTTTGCTGCAAGGCTGCCGGTAGGTACATTCAGCGGAGCTCGCAGAAACCTTAGCTAGCAGGCAGCACGCGACTTGGCGTGTCGTATTCCTACTCTGCTCCTGATGCTACGCCGGGTTTATGCTTCGCTCGCGAATTCGCGAGTTAGATCCTTAACGAGAAACGATGGAGTTCGGGCCAACGATCGGATGGGGTTAATTGCCGAGAAACGCGTGGTATCGCCAATAGAAAAAGTAGATATACAGGGAAACATAGTGAGCAAAGACACTGAAATGGAACTAAAATTGACAATACCATCCATTTAATAGTAAGAAATGTATTTTTTTCATTCAAATTAGTTGTCATTTTTCTGATCGATCGGAATATTAAAACTATTCAATAATTGTTGAAAAATTTCATTTTTTTTTCTCGTATTTTTGCGTAAAATGACGATTAGTATTTGTGAGGACATTATTTGCTTCGTTTATTTTGCAAGCTTCATTGCTAAAATTGTTTGAATACCTTGTTGAAGAATTTTCACGATCAGAGTCAATTTATTTATTAATTTTTTTTACTATTTACCGCGAATTACCGTGTTGAATTTAAAAATGACGACTATTAGAGTTGAGTTAAGCTGCGTTCGAGGTTTACGTACGAGTACCGCGGTAGTATTTCGCACGTCTTTTGCGGTATTAACCGCGCGAACAGCTGCGCGATATATGCCCGTCCGCGAGGACTCGCTATACAACGAGTTAAGCTAATATATAGTTGGCTTTGGTACAGTGCGTCAAAGAGCTTTGGTGGACTGTGAGGCAGCAGCATGAGAACGCGACGCGGAGGTATATACCCGAACGTGAGAGGGGTGCTCCGAGGGTAATTTAATTTATGGCCGAAGTGGCAGTCATCAGCGCGTGCCGAACGAACGAGCAAACGAGCGACGGAGAAGAAAACTGTAAAGAAACTCATCGTGGCATCGAGAGAAAGAGATAGAATAAAAGCCCCCGAGACACGTCGACTTCTCGAGAGACTCGGATTGGTTGTAAAGCTGACTCTTAGCTATTCGTAAAGGCTCTGCCGCCCTAACTAAACCCTACTCACCGATTAATCGACGTGTTCCCTTTAATCGACTCCCTTATGCTACTCCGATCGGTCGTTTCTCGTATTTGCATCGAAGTTTTCTCTCTGCGTCGGGTTGTAACAGATCACCAGCAAAAATCTTTGACTCATACGATTACAAAAAACGATTGACCATTAAATGTAAAAAAATAAAATTACTCATTTTTCAATAATCCTTGAAAAATCATATCGTAAAATATAACGAATTAGCAATGTATTTATAAAAAAAATCCGTCAGCTTCTACTCGCGCGATACAGTTTGCAGATATTTTGCTCCAAAATAATTTGAAATAACTCATCCGAAAAGACGTTTATATCTGAAAATAATTCAACTTCTGTATTACCCATTTTCTTGAAATACACCTTCCCTCTCATTAACGCGCGCTTTGCTTATCAAAAGAATCGGCTTAAAAAAAAAGAACATTATAGCTTGCACTTTCCATAGAATCGATATACCCAGAGCGCCATTACAATGAACACATTTAATTAATTCTCGAATTCATACGCATTGCCTTCCGAGAACAATACCCCTTCGCACAATTACAGCAATCTTTACCTCATTATAAATATAATGTACGCTGAATTAATAACCCCAGTAAAGATTATTTTTTCCTTCATTAATTAATCTCTCTCATTCACTCTCGAAGACTCGACGACGCGATCGTCGACAACGGAGTCTCGCGAGAGAGATTCTCGCGAACGAGCGAAAGTGAAAACTCTCATTCATTCGCCGTGGGTGTACACGCGTTCGTAGTACTTGAGCTATTCCTTCATGCATTCACCCCCCTTACGTACACATAATACACACTTGCAAACCAACCGTATGAATATAGATATATACGCCGCTTACTTTGCTCACAAGTTTGTGCACATAGAGGAACGAGACTCGGAAAATTCCTGAAAGATATTTGCTCGCGCGCGAAAGATAGAAAGAGAGAAGGAGCCATAGCGGAGAGCCCGGACGAGCGATATATCGTCGATAGGAGAGGCCAGATAGGCAAAGGCGCAATTGTGGATAGTTGCTTGCCGGCCGGACCGCGTGGAGATTAAAATCTACGACCACGATATATAGTCACGGCAGCAACGGCAGCAACAGCAGCAGCAGCAAGAGAGCCACAGTAACAGCTCGGGATATTATTCTCGCGTTGCACATACGCTCGTTCATGCAGCATGCAGTTGCACCAGCACTGCGAAACGAACCCACGACATACGCACATAGACACGAGAATACTTCGCCGTTCGTTCAGCACATCGAAACTTCTCGGGAGGTTTAATATACGCAAACACAAGTAGTTTGCGTGATGCGTGCATAGGGCTGTTGCTGCTGATGCTGCGATGCTGGTAGCTGAGAGTCGCGAAGAGATAGGGAAAGAGTAAAAGCAAATAGAGATTAGAGGCACAGTCGTTGGCATGAGGAATTCCATCGGATGAAAAGAGACGAAAGGAAGCTAATGACTATATTCGTTGGCACACAATGTAGCTCTTCGGGTTATACTGCACAGCGTTCCTGCTCTCCCGTTCCAAGAATTTTCCGATTTTACCCCTTCGCACATTTCTTCTGCACTATCGATTTTTACATAGTTCCGTTTTTTTTTTCTCGTTTTTTCTCACTTTTTTCGCACGTCTTCCTTCAGATTTTTTTATAGTGCGTCAATTACGCAAGTATACAGGGAAATATCTAACGGTGGGAATTAGTTTGAAGATTCCGGAGAAACGATGTTGCCGGAGGACATCGCGATTACACGATGCATTTCGTAATTTTTCAATTCTATACTGAAATTTTTATTAAAATCGATGTTCCGTGAATTAATTCGCCGTTTGGCACACGTGGAGAAATAGTGTTCACGTGATTATGAAAAAATTACGATCTCTGCGGTTTCTAAGACGAATTCGCGAATTACAACAAAAAAATGTACAATATAATTTTTTTTTACGAATTCTAACATTTGGCATTCGAAATTGTATTTAAAATGTTCAATGACTAATATATTTTCTCCTCGGTATATCGGTATTTATACGGACAACTTTCGAAATTAAAGAAATACCGACAACTTTCATCAGTAAATTCATTAATTCATTCATTTATTGCGCTGGTGCTGCAACATTCAATGTTATTCAACTGTGTCAAGTAGCCCCAGTCTGCGGCCATCGCTTATCGAGTGCAAAAATATGGCAAGAATTCCCGAGGGGGTGTCAGCTGAAATTACCAACACGCCATAATCCTCGCTGAATAACGCTTTCGACGCCCCGACGAGAGGGAATATCGTCGTCGTCGTTTTCAGCGTATCATAACAGAAATCATTGGCTTCCGAGAGTATCCGTTTGAGTGGTCCTTTCACTGGGGCCGCGCGACCACTGATTTTAACGATCGTGGCGATTTTACAACCTGCGGAATTCCATTTCCAGATTTACGCGGAAATTCGCAGAGGGTCGATCGAGTCTGCGGTAAATATATCTGTAATATTGTGGCATAAAGTGTGGGACTATGCCGAGTGTACACGACGAAGAGGCATAGAGGGACGGAACGAATCTTTAAAAGGCGGCGCGAATTCTCTGGGTTTTATAGGCGCCGGGTCAACTTTGCGACACTGTCGAATAGTGTCTTAAAACCTTTTATGCACACTTCTCGTCATGACAAAGAAAAGATAAAGAAGTC
Source organism: Buathra laborator (assembly GCA_934046635.1). NCBI lineage: Eukaryota > Metazoa > Arthropoda > Insecta > Hymenoptera > Ichneumonidae > Buathra > Buathra laborator. The sequence continues at coordinate 21,435,716 of OW203892.1, forward strand.
TCTCGGTTTCTGCACAACGATGTATACGTGTATACACCGACTCCGTGAGAAACTATTAATGTTTTACGGGGTAAACGTACTCGTTACTTATTATGGTAAAACAGTGCCTCAACTATAGTTCGAACTATATATATATTTAGATACACCTACGCTTCTCATCAATACGAAAGAAAGATGATAATAACGAGCGGAGAAGTTCCTCTTCTGTGCTTCTCTCAAACTTTGCATAAGCGTCGAAACTTTCACTGTGCGAGACGGATAAAACTCGTTACTTTCCAACTTCTACGTTCGACGCGTACACACAAACGTCGGATTGAGACTCGAGCGGACGCGAGGAAGTCATCCGTGTTATCTCGGATTTTTCATCGTTACGGAGCGCATATAATGCATATTGTTAACGGCGCAACGCCGGGTATGTTAGTTTCGAGATGAAAAATCAGTGCAAATTGTAAGTTCTTGGGAAACGGGGCATTCGTCGGAGAAAAAAATTTTTGTATTAATGCGCTTTTCCAATGTCGAATTGTGTTTAAATTCCTTTAAAAAAAAAAACTCTCCCTTGCCAGTTGAGTTACCATGTAGTTGTGGCATTATTTTCTCTCAGATTTATTTATCGCAGTAAAACGCGTGAATATGGATTACCGTTTTTGCATTACGCGTTCACGTTGAATTAGAGCTGTGTACTCATTCATTTAGCAGTATATCAGATCTAATGATCCCGATTTTGTGATTAATATAATAACAAAAATCGTCCATTAAAATAATTTCGATTAGTTTCGATTTCGATTAGTTAATTAAATAAGGCAATCAAATTCTTAGTCGCATAGATAAACCTAAAAAAAACATTCGAATAAAAAGTGTTTGGATAATTTCCAATCAACGATATTGCGAGGACTGTAAAATCTGAATTACCGTTCACTGTAAAAAATGGATTTCATCTTTCGTTCGTATTTCGTTTGCACGATACCCCGTTACCACCATTATATAAAAACATCGCACAATACTACAACAAGAATTGTAAATCGAATTTCATTCAATAATAATCACAAACACATCAACGATTCGATAAATATAAGAATTTACGATGCGATTTCTCAATCAAATATGCATATCTCTCAGCGAAGCACCTTCGTCAATTACGAAATCACGATTGCCGTGTAGCTCTCACTATTACCCATGTCCCGCGTGTCTGTCGAACGGTAAACAAATGAGAGAGGAATTATTATTCCCTTTAGAGTTTCCTTTCTTGTGTAATAATATACAATGGTGTGTTTGTGTGTACGTGTAATAAACTCTGCGTATAAACGCATCAGAATTACCGTGGTAATTCGATACTCACAGCGGGTGTGCGAGAGATCCGTTGAGATTTCTCGTGTGATCTCGCGGACCACAGAATCACTCCTTCACCTCTTTATTTATACTGTAGTGGTCTCAACTACCAGTGGATATAGTATAATATTCTATAGTGGCCGTCCGAAAGGGAGATTATTTCCCTTCCGCGGCACCCAGCATCCACTCTTCCTTTCTCCGATCTTATATTGCTCTTGTATACCGCGCCGCTATACTGGTTTATCTTTTGCGGTTCGAAAAGAGTAGGATTGACGAATGGATTAGCGGACAAACGAGAATGAACGATCGAGGAAACGTATCTAAACACACATACACAGGGAAACACTAACTGGATATCCGCAATGTTTTCCTGAAATGTATTCTATACACTGTGACAACAGTTCGTTGAGATTTACTCTCGGAAAGTAATCAAATCGAAACTTTCCATTTCTTACGCGTTTCTTTCGATTGTATAATAACTATCAATTCGTTCAGAGAAATAATCAGTTTTTATTTGAATTTAATAAAAATTTAGTTTCGTCCAACGAATGATTTCTCTACGGATTTTCAGCTCTAGTCTTGCGTAGTCGCAGTTCGCGCGCGATTGCAAAGATCTCCATAGACATACACACACGAAGAATCGTGGAAAAATGTCGCAAAAGATTCTCACGCGCGGGAGTACGGCGGCAATAATACGAGGGAAAGAGCGAATTCCAGCTATCGTTTGTAGAGAAGGGTTTAGCAGTAGTACCTACTAAAGCTCAGTGTCTCTCGTCTCGCCGTTTGATTGTCTTCACGCCAACTCGTTCTCTCCTCTTCTCGACTCTCTTCTCTGTACTCTTGTCCTCTCGTCTCCACAGCAAAATCCTCGACATTCCACGAGCGTGTGATCTTTCGGCCAATTTTGTACGACCGTGCAAACACCCCGGAGTTACCCGATGGCGAAGATTTTTCGATCGTAACTACGGCGCTATCGAACTCTGAGAAAAAAAAATCGCAGTCGATATTCGGTACAATAGTCGCATTGGATAGAAACATTAAATTTTCAATAAAATCTGAGAGCCAATGTTCGCCGCGAATCAAAATAAGTTATCATTCAAATATCGCGTTATGTACAGATTAAAATATTTAATTCGAACGATGATAACATAAGTTTCCAGAGAGATTGAATATTTAATTGCTCCCTTAAGAAATAAGAATTTGAAAAAAAAAAAAATTGATTTTTCCTGACTGACGTTATATTTAGACTCGGAGATTTTTTTTCATAGTAATTTGCATGGAAAATCAATCGCATGGGATTTTCGATAAAAAAAATGTATTGATAAAAAAAAAAGTAAAACACGCTTTGTGATATGAATTTTCCGAAGCCCTCTCAAGCTATCGCGGCTTAAAAAAATAATAATTGTCGCTTTGCCCTGTGAAGAAAAGTTCCCTTACTCTCGGCAGCGCGCACTCGGTAAGACAATTACCGGATAACTTCATTAATTTCTACCAAGTCACGATCGCACGCCAAATGCATTCAGAATACATGGCTGCCTTCAGCTTTATCGTGTCTCTACAATTCTGAACAAAGTAAACTAAACGCTACATATACACATTTATACTGTACGATTAACCACAGTCTTGGAATGAAACGACCTGTAGCGATAGCCTAGGCGCGGGCGCATTATTATTCGTTTTACAATTCGCATACCGATCTCTCGCTTTGCCCTTCTTCGCGAGAGAGCATTAAATCGTCTTGAGGCGCCCGGTGAGATCCCACAAGACACAATACGCGTGTATGATTACTCTTAGTAGAGGTGCGCATACCTCGGCGTTAGGATTCATTGCTCTCAACGCAGCATCATCTCGTTAGTTATTCAACGAGTCGCCTCTTCAACTTCCTCTGATCGTCACTTCTCCCTGTGCACCGTAACCCTACAGTCTTTCACCCGTGTAACATTCGAACGCTGCACATTGTATGCAACAACACAGCAATATATTTTCACATCTCAGCATCGACGTGCGATCTTATCATCGTGCATTATCTACACCCACAACTAACATCGATACCTCTAATATTCATTGCACGCTCTCGCTTGCAGCAGCGTCGACGTATTCATCGTAACGAGTTTCGTTCTTCCTTCGATAGCTAAATATTCATGACTGCGTTTGTCTTGCGGAGAAGCAGGTGCAAGAGAAAAGGTTGGCAATAATATTTGCGGTACTTAACAACATAACATAATTTTCGATGTTGAATATTTTTGCTTTTTTTTCCTTTCTCTACTACAGCTCTTACGTGTTCTATCGCGAAATTAAAATAAAAATCGATAATAATAGAAAAAAAAAATACAGTAATTTGTCACGAGGAACAAAAGATGCTGTCATTGTAGATTATCCAGTGTTGCGCAAGAATCCCCAAGTTCTTCTTCTAAGTCTTTGAATGTGTTGCATATATCTATAATAATAGTTGCAAAATCTCGCATGTCTCGTAGGTATTACAAAGCCGAATAGCGCGAAGAGCGACAGTAAAAGCGGTGAATACCACGACGGCAGCGGCTTAGATGCGCCGCTGTTGCTGCAAACGGTCGTCGAAACGTTCGGAGTAACATAAGCGCATCTCTCAGACGGTCTTTCTCCGTCTTCAAGGTATACTACCTAATACTACTCTCGGACGTCGTAACAGCCTCTTACGCGTCCTTCCACCAACGATTTCCTGGTTCGCTAGGTACGAGTCTCGGCTCCGTTCCATCTCATTCTCTCTCTCGCCGCTACGGCGACGCTTTCATCTCGTTTCGTTCATCCTTATTCCTCATCTCCGGCATCTATCGCCACTCAGTCTTCGACTGTGTGGCGAGGAAGTAGCTACAAAGATATGCTCAACGTCGAATCGATAGCGTTCGATAGCCACGCAAATATTGCAACGGGGCACACCACACCGTTAACGGAAAATTATGCGAACTCACTGTACGAATACATCGGCGTTTATTCCGGTCTCTTCGCGCTATAGCTATAAGAACGGAGAGATGAACGCGTGCAGTCATCGCGTGCGGGAGTAAACGACACGCGTCTATCGTTCGCGAAAATCAATTTTCAACGGTCGATCGTTGCGTTAATCCGTCGCGTTAATCCGTGTTGTGGACATCGAAAAGGTTAACGGAATGAATTTATAACGATTATTGTCCGTAAAGAACGCTTTAGCGCAGTTAATTTTTTTTAACGTGTTACGACTTTCTTAATGATACAGTATTATTAATATAGATTAATGTATTTATATTGATCGGGATTAGTTTATACAATCATAGAATTAGACTCACATCTGATAATTGGGGATGTGACTTTTTTTTTCGACTACTTTTGGTACTTATAATTCATCATTCGCGCGTAAAGTTCTGAGACATTAAAAAACGAAGGGAACTCGAGAACGAGACGCGTGAGTGCTAATCAGTATGCAATTCGGGTTTACATGAGCAGAGTCCGTTGCAGAACTCTTCAATTCTCCATTAACAATTCATGAGGTATCGAATAAACCATCGCCTCGTGCCTCGATCGAATAAAGAGACTCAAAGACCTTTTTGTCAACATCGCCCGATCAATTGAAGCGAACTATGCGGAGCTACACGGAGTACCGAAACTTTGACGTTCTTCTTTTTTTTTATCACTCTGTATCTCACCGCGAACGCGAGCGGAATTGTTAATCGCACTGTGTTCAGCGATCGATTCTTCAATTGATAATTTTATGGACAATGAGTAATGCAACCAGTAATCGATACAAAGATTTCAATAGCTACTGAAAAGAGCCAAAATACATCGAAACAAAAAACAAACAAAAAAAAACTCACCACGGTGCCAAATTACGCGTGACTCAAGGTAAATTATGCAGCATTGTTTGAGATCAAGACATTCAATTAAAAAAAACGTTAATCCCGTCATACTGATAATGTTTTTTGACCGACGGGCCTCGAGAAAACTGCGGAACGAAGTCATGAATAAGTGAAGGGATTTCATGCAACAAATACCGAATGCAAAATAGAGTATAAATTGATAGCTCATCGCATAACCAACTACAAGCTAAAACAGCGAACCACTCGGGCGAGCATTAGATATATCCGAAGAGTGGGAGTGAGCGTATACGATAGGGACTATCTGCGAGATATAGGAAGTCCGGGGAATAACAGTGCGGATGATACAGAGGATAGGGTGGATCCTTGTATAGGAGATACACAACACAGAGAGCGAGAGCACGTACTCCGGCGCTATTACGTCGTCAGGACAAGAGACTCTCTGCCGGTGAACGAAGATCGATGATAAGACCGAGCGAGATACAAGATAAATAATAAGACAATAAATAACGGCGACAAGAGAATGGCGATGCTGCTCTATCGCGAGAAGTCTACTCGCTTTAACTTGCTTTTCTCGAGGTAAGCGTTTCATGTGCGGGAGGCACGCATAGTTCTGCGTTACCACGGCGGTCCATCCATAGAGAATTCTACGCTTCCGGAGAGGCGAAATAACAAAAGGTGATAACGCCGCAGATCGAGGATTCACTTTCTCGACTAGACTAGCCGCTTCGTGGATATCCGATACTTTAACATCCCACAACGCGGAAAATGTGCTAAGAATATATTATCTGAACATTTCTTTCAATGAATGCGAAATCCAAGTTTCGATCTTTTACAAGAAAATTCAATGAATTTTTCAATCTGTAATTTTTCGAGCACATCATGCCACTCTTTTTTTCGCAATTTTTTTTAGAACTTAGTTAGCTTTTGAAAAAATTGTCCTAAGAGCAAAAGAAATGAATATGACCGCTTCAAATTTGATTAAAAAATCTCGAAGTTATCCCCTCCCCTGGAAAGACAGGAGAACATCGTGGAAAAATATATCAGCATTATAGAGAAAAAAATGTTAGCTCCCGATAATTTTTAATTCACCTCGCGCATTCACATTGCTCGAGGACCAAACAACTCGGATCTTTTATAGCAACCAGTATTTTACAGCTCCTGTTACAATAAAGATATGCATCGGTAATGAGATCGTCGTTATACATTTTTTTGCTTGTAAATTAGACTCTTCGTCGCGTATGAGAAGTGAAAAATTCTCATATGCCTGCAATTATCGTAAATAAATCTCGACGAAGTATATTTCTAATGACAAGTAGTTAAGCGATCCGCGGAACGACATAAACGGAGAACTCGGGGGCGTATGCTGGGGAATAGTTGCAACATTGACATTTACGAAAAACTGTGGAAAGACAAGTCGTGGGGGAGGCGGAGGGGTGTGTATATAGAGATCTCGATGTTGATGACCGCGGGGCACGCAGGGATACTTCATACTTGCACCCGGGATTGCAGTCAAGTACACTTGAAGACGAGCAATGGTGCAGCTCGATGAGGAGGGCGAGGATGAGGGGGCAAAGGCGGCTTTGCCTCTTGGAGAAGAGAGGCGGCGGTGCGGCGAGCTGGACGAGAAACGAGCCGCGGGGGGAAAAAGCATCGGCCATCAACGGCCGCATTGGTGCACGGCCTGGGTATTGAAACGAACGACTGGCTTCTCAGGTTACTAACTATATCCCCGCCGGCTTTCCTTCCGCATTCTCGAAATTCTTCGGGAGAGCGACCGGCGATGATTTCTAATGGCGAGCGGGCGAACTGCTGCTGCTGCTGCGAAACGCGCGAAGGATCTTCTCTCCTTCGCTGCCTCCTTCCTCTTTTTGTTCCCCGGCTATGGTTTCTTTTTTCTTCTTTCGTTCTTCGCTTTTCTCTTAGTCGCTCTTGAACGACGTACGGAGCAACAGCCGGAGAACTCTTCTTCTTCATTTTGCGATCTCCTTATTGTTCGGGCTCGTCGCTTTCGCGAGATTCGCATCCCGCCCATCCATCGCATCTTTTGCGCACCGACGCTTTCATTTTTCTTCACATCTCACTCGCGCCCGATGACCTCGGAATTCTTTTGCGTGGAAAAAAATAGCTTTTCACCAGTTAATGATTTTCGAATGATTTAATTATTAAAAATCGACGGCGACATATTTTAATGATTCCAAATCATCGTTGGGTTCTTCAGTATATGTAAATAGCAAAAATCGCCAACGAGAAGTTTTCTTCGGTCTCTCTGTAGGCTACGACTGTATAGCATATTGTATGCGAGAGCGGGATGACCCAGTTGCCTCGCGAATGAAACTCATCTGGCGCGCAAGAGACGCGTTCCTTGACATCCTTCGTCTTCGATAATAAAAGCCGGCTAAGAATTCGCTGCGGCATGTACTCTGTGCTGCATCCCCACTCTCCAGACGAGTTGAGCCTTTCGAACGCGAGAGAGTTTAGAAAAAAAGCGAAAAAAAAAGCGACTCGAAATCGCATCGTTGCATGCGAATACCTTATCGACGCTTCATGCGCTCGGACTATGTGGAATTAGATTTCAGAATTTATCGAGGTCGTAAGAGGTCGTTCGGTGAAAGGTAGTGTACAGTGTTATGGCTGTTTCTGTACTCCAAAGCATACACCTGATACCAGCGAGTAAACGTTAGATAAGAGTTATAAGTACCGCAAGGAGGAAAGAAAGAAAAGGATTTCATGATTTATCGTCCAGTTCGGAGCTCAAACGCGAAACACCTCGAGGGGGATTGCGCTAAATTCATCACGTGTAACCCTTTGACTCGATTCCCATGCAGAAAATATCATTCGAGTGTAACAATCCGCTTCGGATCATGGAGATCGAACAGGATATATCATTGTTTCGGAGGAAAGGTTAAAAACGAGAGAACTAGATATTCCCAATAAAAAAATTATTCCCTCCTAAGCAAGGAATACCTTTATTTACTAATTTCATAATCAAGCGATCGATTATTGGCCATAATTATTGATAACAAGAGAAGTGTCGTACATAACAATTTTCGGACCTTTCTCTCGTTTACCACCTGCAAAATATTATTTAGCAGATATCTGGTCTCATATATTGGAAAAAAATGCGAATTATTTAGAAAATTTTCGGAAAAAATATCAAAAACGGAAATAGAAGACGAGAAAAAATGTAAAAAATTAAATGGATTAGTATTAAAAATGTTCTCGTAATTTAATAATCAAAGGCTCAGTTGCTGCTGGTTCTTTACTCAAAAATAATAGTATAGCCTGGTGTAGCTAGTCCAGCCGCCAATATATAATTGGTATGCTGCGTGACGGCCCGATGAGGAGCAAAACAATTATCATGTCGACAAGCGCGCCTCGGCGCATAGAGAGATATCTTCTGTACCCATGCATACCCATGTAACTTCCATATGATCGGCTTGACCCTGATTCCGCCATATTCATTATGAATATATTCCTACTGCGATTCACCAAAGAAATAAAAGAAATAGAGGAAAAAAAAAGAAAAAGAATAAATAAGCATAGACTTTACGCAGCAATACAAGCGGCCTTGTCGGTGCAAACGGCAAGTGTATACACTCTCTGTAAAATCTACCTGCCGTAACTACTCGGCAAGTCGTTGACCCGGATTCCACTTGAATATTTTCATAACTCATTGGCGAGACGACGACGACGACGACGACGACGACGACGAAGCTGCGAGAACTCGCGCTATCCTAGACCAGTCTATCGTATATCGGACGCGTTTCTCGGTGCGAAACGTTCGCGCATCCGTTCAGCTGTGCCTTCTTCGTCCTCGTGCGAGTTGCCGTGTGTGTACCCGCCGACGAGCCCGTCCGGGGGTCACGTAGAAAGCCCGGAATTACGTGTTTATGTTGCGAACTCGGCACCACAAAAATGATGGCATACTTTCTATGTGTGCCGATATAACTAGCGTCGAACGACGGCCCCGTGCAACGACACAAGACGCGGCAGTCGGAACGTCTATTGAGACTCGAGAGGCGCTTATTATGATCGCGGCTGATTACGCGAACGACAATGGCCTATTCGATTATTCGTCTCCGTATAATATGTACCTTTTAAGCGCGTATAATTTTTATTTTTTGTCGTATCCATTTACCGATACTCGATAATAACGATGCTTTATCATCGGCTATGATGCGGGCAACGTAATTACTACCTATTGTAAGTTTTGCCTTTGTCGAACGAATAATTTTTTGATTCGATCCTTTAAAAGTTGGTGAAAAAAAATGTTTTCCAGTAGATATCAATTTTCAACTGTTTTTAACGAAAATGTGATTATTTTATCGCTCTATTTTGTTTTTTAACGATTGGCGAAATTTTGTCGCAGATTTTTTCTGTTTTCAAGTGCTAATTCTTTTCCATTTGTCATAAATTTAAAACAACGACTAAACGATAATAATTGTTCAACGGTATTATACGATCGTTCTTTTTTTTCTGATGAGTCACGAAAAAAATTTGACGCGTGTACAGCACGCTCGGGAAACGGAGATGTGCGTAATGGGCATAAATGCGTCACGTGTGCTTTATGATTCTCGTACTATTGTGACATCATTCCCACTGTTCACCACCTGAGTTCAACACTTATTGTTTCCTCTATTGTGTTAGGGCTTCCGCGCTGTGTAAAAATCAACGCCGAAATATACTAAAGAAAAAACACAAAAAGAACGAAGATTCGCTCATCGGGTGTGTAACTATATGAGTATTTCACGCGCTGGGCGCGGATACTATATATGTGGCTATTGTTCGGTGCTTTACTTGCTGCGGTCATAATACAATAAGAATGAAAAGTGGGCCGCGCGGCATACGCCTCGATGATCTTACGAATATTCATGAGAATTCGTAGCTACCTTAAAAAAAAATGTGAAAAAAAAGGAAAGAGTCCGGAATAAGGCAAATATTACCCTCTAACGTTTCTTTCATCTTTCTTCCGTACGACCGCGCCATACGAAGGACGGTACTGCCCGGTGAACTTTTTCCTGCCATTATCCAAGTCTTTGGTGCGAATTGCCCTGTCGAAGAGGAAGACGAGACGCTGAATAATGATAAATAAAGAGCACTTTCCGTGGCGAAGTGAGTGATGCGTCGTGTTTCCATAGTATATCTTTCGTCTCGTTCGGAGATTGCGTATGGTTATAATTGCGTGCAACCCGTGCGGCTAATTGGTTCGAGGCCGGCTGCTGATGTTGGCTGCCGTTGCCCTCTACGTACCGGGCATCTTATCGATTCTCGATCTCGAACACCTCCGTTCGTCCGAAAGCCTCTCCAGTAGGTACTATAAGTTACAGTGGGGTATAAGTACGTTTTCTCACTCTCGGGAGAAAGAGACGCGAGGATGATTCTCAAACTACGCGGGGAACCAAGAAGATTCGAATCGGAAACGATTTACCTCGATGTTAAGGACACCGTGAAGATTATGATATACATCCATATATATATATATACGTAGAGCAGTGGAGCTCTTTCTTTCTTTCTTTCTAATGCCACCCACCCATAGCTTGTCTCTAATCCTTTCTTTCACGGAACTATCGCCGTGGAAAATCGATAAGAGGACAATGCTGTCTCAACTTTCTCCGGGATATTTATAAACATGTTTAGTAAACTGTAGTCTCGTGTTCATTAAGGAAGTTCACATATTATGTTAAATTGAAGATTCCATGAAATTGAAATGCTGTAAAGAGGTTCGAAATCGCGTTACTCCGATGTATCGGCAAATATTTGACGATATAAAAAAATTAAATGCCTAAGTTAATAGACTGCTAATCAAAAATATTTAAAAATTGGTATAATAATAATAATAATAATAATAATAAGATTTGATACACGGTCAATGGCTAAGACGTTCAAGTTATATCCTTGCAGTGTCAGTGTCTCCATTGATCAGTGTCACCGGAATTCGCGTTTATTATATTTCAGTGTCACTCTCGTAAACCGTATCACAGCGTTCAATGAGCCAAGACGAGTTATTCGCAGCGCGTCGTATACGCGACTCTAGTGTATAATGTAATTTTCTCACACTGGACTCATACACTCCTCGAGAGACTTCTGTCACAACATCTGCACGTATAACGCAATAATTTTTCTCTTTTTTTATTCCCCTGCAGCGCGCACCCACTCGACTTGCATAACTCGTTATTCCGTCCCGGTCGCTCCGGTATTCACTTGTATATTGGTGTTGTATCGAAACGAGTTCTAATTTGTTGCGGCTTTATCCTCGCGCGCGCACTCACGCCTCGAGCGCATATTTTATTCATACCGCGACGAAACTATCTATATTACCGTCCTTGCGTAACTCGGATACTCAATAACGAAACCGCGTTCCATATTTGACGTAACATTAGCGAATACCATTAGTTGTGTTTATGTGTGCCAGGAAACGGATTTCGTTCATTCATTGATCCATGACATTGCGATCTGTATATGAGAACGCCAATCGATCCTTCGGCGTTTTCGAACAATTTTTTTTTAAACACGGTAAATCACCGCTACGTGACCCAGTTAACATACCGGTCATTTGAGCTCAAATCCTGATTACTTGTATTACGAGCCAACATTTTTTTCACCTTATTTTTCGACAAACATGTCCTACTGGCAGAGTTATTTGCAAGATAAAAAATGTAATGTAAACCTGTTCTTCCTGTGCGTTATTGAGACATTAATTTTACGATAATTCTTCATCAGTTTTTAGAGAATACATTAAATTGATCGTAAAAAATAATTTATATTTTTCTGCGAATCTATCGTTCTAAATTTGAAACTTTACTGCGATTAAAAAAAATCGACAATTGCTCGATATAATATTAGAATAATAATATTAAACATAAAGCGGAAATAGTGCCCGATATAGATCATCATTATCATCGTCATAGCTTTACGGTCCTTTACGCATCCCCGGTCGCGAAACCGTCTGCAGCGTCTCTTGCGCTCAAACGATTTGCGGAGGCGTTCGCGAGAGAGATCCGTACAGCACGCGCGCTGTCGTTACGTAATTACGGAGTCCATTCAAGCGCCCGGTTTCGGCTCGGGAGTCATAGAGGAATCGCGGTGAAGGAGGTTCACTCGGTGAACACGAGAGAAGAGAAGAAGAGGAAGGAGGAGGCGGAGGATAGGCCACGAGGCCGATGGCTGTTGTTACATACCCCTCGTGTGCATCGAGAAAACCAGCCTGGCTATGTACACCCGCTTGCAAAGTATAGCGAACTCGCCGGCAGGTACATGGTAGATGGTATACTCTCTCTGCATCGCGCGTAACGGAACTCTCGGTCGGAAGTTCGAGGTCAGCACGCGTCCTGCGTGCACAAGCCTCTATATATCTCTCTGAACATATTCTCTCACTCTCTGAATCCTCCGTTTCTTTGTCATACCACCGTCGATCCGTAATCATCATTATAACAATCAAGAAAAGACTCGAGATTCTCAGCTATGCAATCAATCACCTTCAATTTAAATGAATGATCCAAGAATTTATGATCGGATCATAAACAATATTTAATTACAGTGCGAGCGATAAAATTCAAGCTATTCTTATACTATACATCGATAACTATATCTATGGTCTATAGATATATATACATGTGATTATGTATAATAGTACGAAAAAAAAAAAAAAAAAAAACGAGAGAAATACCAGATATTATTTCGTTCGAATAAGTTTAAAGCGGAAGTCGAAGAGCTGTAGTTCTTTCACTCCGCCTTCTTCTTCTTCTTCTTATACTTCTTCCTCATTCGCCCTGTCCTCTTCCTTTCTTTTCTCCCTTTCTCGCGTGGTATCCTCCGTCGAGGGGGTAATGCCGTCTGGAAGTAACACCCATAACAGACCGTTTCCGCGTTCACGCCCGAGTACGTTACCGACTTTGCCATGCGGCGAGAGAGCATGCAACATTGCTAAGACTAGATATACATACCTATTATATAGCTGGCTATGCATATATATATGTATGTATATATCTATGGAGCGGTCTGCGCTGAGCATAGTATAGAGTACGGGGCTATCCCATTACGTGTACCCGGGCCGAGGTATCACTACGTGGGTATTAAACCCCGTAGCAGCTCTTTGAATACCGGTGTGCTTTTGCTCTCGTGGCATTGGCACCGTAGTTTTCTCGTACCTTCTCTCCCTTGCTTGGTATTTACCGGCACTGACCAGGGTGCGTCCGGCTTTCCAAGCTTTGCAATTTTCACGAGCTGCAACGCCCTGAAAAATCACGTGGATTTTTTAATAAAATCAAATGCTCCGATTAGGGTAACACATTTTTGGTGTTTTCTATTATTTAATGTGATTTTAATTAATAAATATCTCGTAAAGTCGAGATTTTATTTGAAGAAATCTTTACTCCATAAACGATAGAGTTTGTTAGCCGTGGCATCCCCCGTGAAACTTATTTAACCCTTTGAATCTTTCGGAAAGGAAGGGACGCGGAGAATCAAATAATTGCTTGATTAAGGTGTTGTTACGTCTGCAATCGATCTTTTTAAACTTATTCGTAGTTTAATCGACATATCAAGATGTAACCGCTGTAAGAAACGGGATAATAATTAACGGAAAGCAATATACTCCGAGTCTCTCAAAGCTTATCTTCTTCTATATAATCTTAAGCCCGTGTTCCGGTGATTCGGTTACATTCTGATTTGATTTATTTCCTATGGATATCATTGTTACTATTTTTTTTTTTTTTTCGAGTAACGTTCAAGTCTTCGACGTCGTTCCTCAAATTTAACTCAATCGAACCTGTTTTTAATCAACGCTTCTGCATAAATTCAAAGTTTCCTTTTTGAGATTTCCTACCGTGAAGATTATTCTGAATGATTTGCAACGATTTGCTTCAATGGCAAATAAATGAAAAAAACAAACAAAACCATTTTAACCGCTTTTCAATGCGAGGGTTCTCAGGGATTAACAATCAGTAGTAGAAGGAATCCCGTCGCCGTGGTGCTCGACGCCGCGACCGCACAAGTTTCACCGCGGGTGCCGGTCCATCGTGTATCGCCCTCGAGAGAGAACTCGTATAATGGAACTCTATGAGAAAGATGCATTTGATTTTTAATCTCGCGAACCACCGAGTAAAGTCATATCGGCCGGTCGTTGATTAGAATTAATAATCCGCTAGGGAAATGGCATTCGCACTCGTGAGGCACCCAGGAGTACAGGGAAAGAGACGCCGGTGCTGGTGGCATTGGAGCGAAGGAGCCCTCTCGCTCTCTCGACGCGGTATTTACCGGTGGTACCGGCGCTTCGCGGTGCGGAGAGAGAAGAGCATCGGCCGCGAGACCGCACACCGTATAGCTTCTGCCTAAGACCTCTCGTACTACCATTCGTACTGTACACCCTGTGTACATATATATGTACATATATACCCGCGTATATAAATGTATACACAGACATACTTGCTGCGTACATAACGCAGCGGCTCCACAGAACGTAATGGCTGCATAGCCGAGGCATCAACGCGATTTATGCTTCCATATAGCAGGACGGTTAAACTAATCGTAATTCCTGACTCATATTCTCCATAACCCACGAGAATAAGAATATAAAAGAAGAAATAGAAGCGGAAGAGTTTAGTTTGTGAGGAAGTGGACTCGGCAATCGGTAAAACTGAGACGTGGAAATTCGTAGCCCTTTCCTCTTCCTCGTTGCTTATTCATTTCTTAGTTCTATGTTATGCTGCCGGTCATCTTCTACTGAGGCTTTGTACCCTTTTTCTTCATTATGGTAATTCAATCTTCCGGTATTCTGGTATTTGCGGCGTTTGATTTTTTTCCCGACTTTTTTCCTCTGCACTTCGAAGATTTGTTCTATGTTTTGCTGTAAGAAGAATCCGTTGAGAGATTAAGCGTACGGTCGTCGGGTAGAAAATTCTCGGTGAGTAGCAAGATTCAGACGACACCGGAAATCGTCTTACGGTTCTGAGACGGAAGGACTGAGTCGTCACCTTGGGAAACGAGGAAGTAACGTGAAGGCAAGCATTGTACTAAACGGCGTTATACAGGGTTCGTACGTGTGGATGTACATTGATAATACCGTGGAGTACCAATGTAATTCCAGACTTTTCGAGAGTTGAACAATTTTAAAGTTATCTGAAAAGTTCAACTGTTATAAAAAAAAATCCTATCGAATGATTGCAGGCTATTTGGTAATATCGACTTTTCGATGTTGCAGAGTTGGATAAAAGAATATAATTGTTCAGGTGACTAAACATTTTTTTTTTACCGACAGTTAATGACCATTTCTTGATTTATCAAAGGGTATATTGACTTTCAAATACCAATGCATGTGAAAATGCTGAAATTTGATATTACGAAATTTAATTTAAATTCATAACCTGCAATTCTTATGTCCTGAAAAATTTTTAAATTTCCAAAATCGAAGAAAGGAAATATCACTTTTTAAATATGCATATTGGTATATGGAGGTTTTTTTAAGCAATTTAATAAGTAAATATTTTTATCGAATTATAAAAAAAAATTATGCTAGGAAAGTGTCTCGATTCTGAAATAAAACTGTGTACCCGGCGTAACGTCGCGAAAGTAAAGTTAGTTGAGTTCGGTTCCCGAGGAAGGATGCCCGTTATGATGATTATCGTGCGTCCGACGTGGCCGTGGCTGCTCTCTGCCAGAAGCCCGTTCCGTATCTACGTAGAGATAGGTAACATGTAAGAATCTCCGTTGTGTGGAACTGCTGTTATTTTCATCGTTGTTTCGCATGCGATGCTCAGGCTTTTCTCGTGCAGAGAAGAAGCTCCGATTATCCGTTCATTTTAATTTTTTTTTTTTTCATTCGAGACGAAACGAGCCCCGCGTTCCGATCAAAATTTTATTTGCAGCTGCATCGGTCCTCCGCAACGATGGGGGTTGCAAGCCACGAATTTGCGTTATGGGTCGCCCGCCGGGCATACTCTCGACTTCGATTAGTGTAATCGAGAGCTCCAACAAAATCGGTCCTATACTTCGCACGCTCATCTTTTTCGTCTGTCTTTTTCTTCTCATATTTTCTCCAGTTTATATTCGTGAGAGGTGTTTCTTGATTATCGGGTGGAACGAGCCGGTTGCATACTTCCCTTAGAATCCCGCCACTTAAATTCTACGCAACAAATGATTAAATTCACAATGAAAACAATTAGGGTAGTCGTGAAAAATAACAAGGAATGCGTTCTTTGAAAATGCCTAAAGGCACTTGTTAGTCAACATATTACCTATTAACCCGAAAATGTTGCATGTACGATACATTTTCGAACGAAAAAGAAAATCACGCAAATTTTATTATCTGATGACTTCAAAAAAAATATTTTTTTCATCGCTCTTCATTAAATCTGAATAATAATTATATACTTTTTTTTATTAATTAAGCTTTAGATATTTTGAACGACAAATTTGTCGGCATGAAAGTGGCCGTAGTAGGTACATTTTTCGTGTCGTGAGAAAGTGTCCGTTCAACCCTTATTAACCAGTTTCTGAAGAGCTTCTCAGTATAAATCACTGTAAAGATTGAGCAAAGTGGAAGAAGAAAGAACTCGAAATTCTCGGCAATAGGACCTGCGAAAGCGGGGGAGAAAGAGAGAGAGTTGGTGTTACGATCGTTTCTTCGACAAGACTCGCGTTCCTGCGGTGTCCCGAACGAAATAAGTTAACGGCCCGAGCGAGGCGTTTCCTCGTTCCTACTCGCATTCTTCCTCAAGCATTATTATGTTCGAGTCGTTAAAGGCCCCGTAGGATCGTAGCAAAAGTCCGCACGAGCGAATTGCGCCGAGCGAGGATTGCGCGAACCGTGAGCGAGCTGAACAAACGAGCCGTGGAAAATCGCGTTGAACGCCCCGACTAACTCGATCCGACATCATCGATAAATATAATATAACTCGAGAGATCTAATACAAGATTGTTTAAACGATCGATCTTTAGCACGGTAAAGTTTTACAGTTATTATAGTCGTGCTAATATTCAGTTATTTTTTTATCGTTTTTTTCAATAGACGCGGAGGCATTTATTGTATTTTATGGTGTCAATTACCAACGGCAGGTCGATAATTTTGTAATGCCAATAGCCAGTCTTATTAATACACCGTCAATTTTAAACGATTCAAATAATCTGACGCAATAAAAATACTTCTTTATATCGATTTAACAAATCGCTTTTTATCTCTATCCGACAACAATTTATATATGAAACTACTGACACATATATAAATTGAAAAATATACATTACAGTATTATAATATATAAATAAAAATTGGAATTGAAAAATTAGAATAAATAGCACATGCCAAGTGTGCTTCTGATTTGAATGTTCAAACGACAGAAGGCTTTGGTACAGAGACGAAGATTCATATGTGAAATCATCTCGATCTCACGTATAATTCTTGAGATCTCTTATGAGATAAGAAAGCGACGAACACATTGCCGAATATCCGCAGTATCGCGTTTCTTCTTCATTTTTTTTTGTTCTTTCTTTCACAGATTCTTATATTCTTCTTACATCGGTTTTCCTCCTCTTGTGTAACTTTTGATGCACTCGAATGCTCTCTCTGTCCGCATACAATAAGTAATCCCGGGTTCTCTAGACTCGACTCTTTTTTTCTTTCGTGCAATTATAAGAGTCCCTCAGCCCATTGTGACTGTGTTGCCTCGGAAGAAACCGAAGGAGTTTCAAGTGTGAGCTGCTTACACTTGGAAGAAGCACTGAAGCAGCAGCACGCATGTGGGTCGCGCTCTCTGCCTCGTTCGACTCGGCTGCTGCAAGGATTATTGCAGCAATCTGTGAGTCGCACTGTAGCGCTTGCGCACAAAGCTCAAGCGCGTAATTGCGCGTGCACGTTAGATCCTCTACGCCTGCAGGATCGACTGTCTGTTTTTTTTCGTCCTTGTCTCCTCCTTGTCTCCCGCTTGTTCTTCGCAAAGCATAGATCTCTCGTCAATAGACCCGCGTTGATTTTTTTAGCTCGCAAGAGGAACGCGAGGAATTTAGCGCACGCAGGCAATTGTCAATCTTCCAGGCAGCCAGCCTCGGCAACGCGAGAAAGCACATTGTAACCTTGCCTTCGAAAGTCACGCTGTCTCGTCGGTCTGACGAATTGTATGCGTATATAAACTCGAGAAATCGTTCTGTTTCAGCGATCAAAGCCGCGAGCGTACTAACTTAAATGATAATGTCAACGTCCTTGCAAACTCTTGCGAAGGAGTCCTTTTAAAAGGAAGACTCTACTCCTACGGGCATACTTGGCGAGCACAGCACACGAAATTGCGAACCTTCATTATTTTTCATTTAAATTTTTTTTTCTACCATTTCTGCAAATTACCATCTCGAAAAATAATCGCCAAAAGTTTGCGAATTAGAAGAATACTTTTTTTACTTGGCTAACGGCAACGCGGTTTTTTCCATTCTTTATTAATGTTTTTTAGCTCATTTGTAGAGATATCATGTTTGATGAGCCGTAATGCCGATTAAGTATCAGATAAAACAAAAATTATAGGATTGAGAATTTAAAAAAGCTGAAGACCAATCAGACACATCTGAGTTTTTCTAGGGTCGATTATTAATTCCGAGTCTTCGATAATTTTTCATTAAAAATGTCTAATTAAATTGATGAACTTTTCGATTAATTTTTTTTTTTTGTTTTTAATTTCTTTTCGAGACGGTAAATTCTCGGTCGTCTGGTATCTTTTGAACGAAACAATTTCTCGAGACCGATGCACACTATATCTGCACAGCATCGAGAGAACTAATTTCGTGGCAGGAAATCGATTAGCTTTAATTTCTCGTTTAATGGCTGGAGCGGTATACGCGCAGCGAAGTATCGCGTTCGTCGAGCACCTCGATGGCTGCCAATGCTGTTGCAGCAGCGAGTCTTCCTGGACCGGGCAATCGTCGAGACCGACGAGAGATGTAAGAGCTCGAGCGCTTCTCCGAAGCCGACGAAGATGCGCGGCGAAAGGTCTCGTCGGGTCGGGGAATGCTTCTTCACTTTCCCCGTGGAACGCGAATCGATGCAACCGATCGCCTTGTATGGCCCCCCGACACCAAACGCTTCTGCGAATTACGAGATATTCCAACTCGTCGCTCCTCGGTGCAACTGTGATTAACCGAATTCTAAAGTTCGCGCGGGTTGACTGAAGACAGAACTGTGAGAATCGGAGATATGAATCGGTTTTAAGTTGTCGAACGATTAACATTTTTTCTACAGGCATAATTTCTGTTCAACGATTAAAATTTCTTCTCTACGTATATATGCATGTTGCATGTTAACTCTTTGATGCATAATAATATACCCACGTGAAAGTATTTTTTTCTTCTAAACGGCTCGATGAATTATTATGAATTATACACGAGGTCTTCAGAGAGATGCATCCACTACAGATTTTCGAATATTAAACAAAATTTCTTTGTACTTTCTTATTTTTAATGAATATTTTATCTTTTAATTTGATCCTTTACCGTAATTAAAAAATTAATGAACTCTCACCACCCGGTAAGCTATAAAATTAAAATTTTCGACAATTTACAACGGTCTTTCGAGTATAAAGAATTTTAGTTAGACAAATAGAATATTTTTTTCATGCGCAAATAGATTAAACTCAACGATGAATGTGCAACTATTATAAAAATGAAAAAATACAACACTGCATAGATAGAAAAAGTGAGTGAGAAATCACAGTTTCGCTAAGCAAATATCCAGAAATTTTATGATAATATTCTACGTCCGGCATTTAATTACAGTAATGAAATCTTACAGCCATTCATGCTAACATTGTCTAAATCGTTCTTTCTCCGGACGCCCGGAAGTTTCTCACGTACGTCTTCGGCATCCCACGGGCGCCGTTTCCGCCCGAGGCATCGAATTCACTTCGGCGAAAGTCGTTCGTCCCGATCAGCGAATTCAAGATATTTTTTTTCGAACTTAAACTCTTCTCTTTAGCGGTGCAGTGTTAAGGAACATACAGGAGAGAATTCACCGTCTTCCCGAATACGAAAACGAGAGACTCTCTCCTGTCTACCGCGTTCAAATACAAGCCTCCGAGGCATACATTTCCTCATGAAACTCAGGCATATATAAAAATATTCTTCCGATAGTCTGCAGCATACGAGGCATCATAAAAAAGGTGAAATTCGCAAGCGGAATGGTTAACGAAAGAAATTTGTGTTGCGGAGCTACGGGACTCATCATAAAAATAAAAGCGTAATCGTAAAAATCACGCGAAGCCCACTTGTGGTTCGGAGTGTGTTCCACTTGCTATACTGTAAGCTGTGCGCCAAGTGCGTGCAATATATTCGACTCTCTCGGTAAATCCATATACGAAGCTCGTCTTTTAAGGCAATAAATTCCCAAGCTATTCAATCAGCGAACGCGGAGAACAGCGAACGTACAGTCATTGGCCATTCCTTTAGCGTACTCGACAAGTACGAACAGCTGTGGCGATTGACTTTCCGTTTGAAAAAAAATTACCGTAGTTGTTTCTACAAGACTTGTCTGTTGTGATAGAACCAATATCGACCGATCAAAAACAACTTTTGTCGATTTTATTTATTTAAGGTGTTTAGTGATCATTGATGCTAATAACTGTACGCGTAAACCTGTGAATGGCGGACCTCATCGCTACACCGTTTGCCCTACATAGCTCGAAGGAGAAGATGAAATCGCGAGGAATTTCCACGTTTTGTACGATGACTCTTATGCTACAGTGATTGTAGTCCAAAGTGGGTGAGAGAGGAGAGCGAAATTCGCGTAGGACTTAGAAAACGATCGAGTCATAAGTAAAGTGCGTGGGCCATGTCACTCTCGCGTCCTTTCGTCTTATACCTATGTTCACAAGCGGCGCGTAGCCTTGCGCCAGCACCCACTTCAGGCGCCGAGGCGCTCTCACCCATCATATACAGCTTCGTCTATTACGTACTTACAAGCCTACAATAAAACTACAGTAGAAATTGCGATAAGGACGTGCAGTGAATATAGCCGAGAGATTGAGACAGGTATTTAGATTAAACTGCACACTGATTGGCCGCTCAAGTAGATGTGGAAAACAATGAATATCGCATTTGCATTTCGTTCGATTTAATACGATTTCTCATAAGGATTGCCAATTACGGTTTGGTGGCCAATAACTGTATCAATAACGCTGTATTGTATTAGACGTTATAACATAACGCTCACTCGCCATTCGCGATTGAGTCTCTTCTCTTATGCAATAAAGAAATAACGCTCTCGCTCTCGCTATTATACTATTCCTACTACGTTTCGCCGTGAACCTACGAGGGCGTGACAAAAATCAACGCGGAACGATCCTTTGTTCGCTGAGGCACAACCTGCTGCCGCTGCTGGGCTCCGAGCCTTATCCGCGAGTTTAATCTTTTCGAGGCATAAAGGTACGATAGTTTGGCCAACTCGTCATAGAATATTGCTGTATATACCCAATTGTTACTATATCCGTACGATAGAGAATTGAAACCGATTGTCTTTCCTTCGCCTCTTTACTGCAATTTTTACGTTTGCGTGAATGGCTTTTTAATTTTTTTTTTTTTTAGTTCAATAACAATTATCCTATTTTTTTACTTTATACCAATCGTTATCGAATGTTAACTTCAGAACTTTAAATCGGTAGTAAATAAATTATTGATTCATCACTCGAGGTACATGAACCCTAATGGCCTAATGAACGGTACCAGTACGGTCCGTGCACCTACTTTCGATTCGACATCGTTTGACCGAGAAATAAAGACCCAGAAAAAGCGGCTCTAGCCTCTCGCGACCTATCTTGTTCCATCATCAAAGTCTCTCCGCTCGTTTGTTTCTCTCTCAAAGAATTTCGGCCGATCCTCGACCTCGTCGTTGCCGCGCCCGTCGTTCTTTAGCCACATGGCACTCTCACCTCCCCGGGCCTCGAGCTCTCTTCACCGATATCTTCGCATGTCGTTGCCACTGGTACATACCGAAGAGAGAAGTACACTCGAAGAGAAGACGATTACTTTCTTTTTCGCACGGGGTACCACGACACTGGGCCACCGTGATGCGACCTCGATTTTTTTTTTTTTTTTTTTCGAAGACGCGTACATACGTCATTGCCCCTCGCATCTTATCTTCATCTTTTTTACCTTTTTTCACGATTTGTAATTTTTTTATTTTATTTAATCCCAATCGACAGCATCAATTTTCTCTCGAGCACGTGCTCTGAACGCCTTCCCCGCGAAATACATATCTCTCGAAGTACCAGCGGCAATACATATCGCTGTAAATGGCCGATTGAACATTCGATGATCCGTATATTGAATCGAATAGAATTTTATTGGGTAATTGAGGCCGCGTTGCTTCGATTCGTTCGTTCCCAATCGGAGGTTGTTTTATACGTGCCGGCAAACCCGTACGTATACGTGTGCGACCTTAAATCGAACCATTAATGCTCCTCACACGGTGTATTACGTACACTGTTAGTTCTTACGGCAGCTCTCGCACGGATTCTTCTTCTACCAGCGACAAGTCGGAAATCGCGCTTTGCAGCTATACAGTCGAAGGGTTCGCTGACACGCGAGAGACGTACTCTTAACCGCACGTATAAGTACAATATATAGGAGTGGGTACCTATGCTTCGTTGCTACTGCTATAGGAGAAACGCGAAAGAACATCCAGGTGTCTTGAGCCGCGAAACACACGCTCGCTACTCGAGCCAACGATGTTTCCACTGGTGCTTCTAACTGATCCTTTGGGTATCTCTTCGCATTCTTGGCCGTTCCTTTGTTCTGGACTTAACACGCTTGCGCATTCGTTTGCCTTCCGAGTCTTGTTCGTGATTTTGTGTGTTTTAAAAGATACCACGCTTCCTTGTGTATCTTAGCATCGCAACTGTATTCGAATGCCGGACAAAAATCGTGTGGATAAACTCGCGTTGATCATGTAAATTCTTATCAATCCTGCAACAGCTGTAATCCGGCCTTTCAGATCGCCGCATAGTTGTAATTAATTAACGGTTAACTACACATTTTTTGTAACCCCGTAAACGGAATTAAAGACTTCTGGACCGGTACAGTCTTCATTTGACCGGTACTTAAGCTCGATTATATATTTCATAGCTTATTTGTAATGCAATTGAAACGACAGGATGTAAGCAAGATGTTTGATAAGATGCCATATCGTTGGAGTCCTTCGGATATATATTATGGGCTATATTAACGGATTAAAAAATTTTTCGAGTCTGGAGAAAATTGTAATAATAATAAAGAAGCATCTCGGGTTCGACAGACTCATTCTCGGTTTTTCCTACAATCTATATTAGTTTGTATAGTCGTATTCTTGTATTTCCGATTGAAAGCGTTTGCTATATGTAACGTTGTTTATTTCTCCGAAGCCGTCGAAGGGACGAAAAGTATGTAATAACTACTAATCTTTGCCAACGGTTAAATTACTAAAGCGTCCAATAATAAATAGTCAACACCTCTCGATACTGGTTTTACAACTTATATTTCTGCACTTTGTAGACCAGTTATAGCTTTTAGCTGAGCTTCGGGACAATCCCTCTGCCTTCTTAGTTACTTCAGGTAAATCCTGATTTGATTTTCTCGAGTCAATTAATTATCGCGCTTCGTTGATCGCGTGATAACGCCACTGGGGTTGAAGCCGGTGCGATGATTCTTCCCATGAACGAACCGAGTATTAGTACCTATATCTGCCTCTTTCGCTCTGTGTATGTTGTGCGAATAGTTGTATCGTATGGATACACCGAGGCTGCACCTGTGATGCACCTGTGGCTTTGCGCGTTATACAAGGTGCAAATGAAATCGCTCCGGTCGCTCTCAGCCACGAGAGAAAAGAGCTCCCGGCTATCCGGTCGTTTTATATCTGTGCGCCTCCGCGAAGAGAGCAGAAGCCCATCCGGAGGGCAATTACTTCTATGGAATGTAGATGTCGCACACGCAAGTTCCTACCGCAGTGCGCGAAACTTGATACCACGGATAATAATCATAATCGGTACACAGTGATAATAATTCATGGGCTGAGGGGGGCAAAGAGAGTAAAGAGGAGATTCGCGGGTAGAGAGAAAGCGATTATTTATGGATTGCGATAGATCGCACCGGATGAAGATGCAGTTTTGTGCCCGACGAACTGTGGCTTCAGCGCCGGAGGGCAACGATGACGAACGACAAATCGTTGTTTGACATCGAATAATCCCCATCGTCATGTGATAAAGATCTTCTTGAGACAACTGTGCCAGAAGTCCCGATCACAAACATATCTCTGTTGGCTTTTTTCTTTTATTTTTAAATTCCCAGGTGATTCTTTTAAAATAATTATTGACATTATTTATCGTTCGATATACTTATCGACTTATCTTTCATGAAGTAAGGAACAAATTTTCGAATTTCCCAGTCTCAGGATACCCTTTCTTTCCTTACTATATCTGCTCTTAAGCAAATCTTCTTCACTTATTGACTAATTAAGGACCTCTCGTTGAATTTCACCGCGTGGACTGCAGAATCGATAGGTCTCTTAACGAAGCAGATTAATAAGAAAAAAAAAATCTAAATCGATGAACGTCCGTTATACTGTCTCACTTCGTTGTCTTCGCGCGATATATTACTTCGACGTAATCTATCTCCATGTTCCTTGTATAATATCGGCCCCCCTTCCCCCTCGAGATAGTGTATGCGCGTCTATGTGCGAATATCTATCCAGTTGGCCGAGCTGCAAAATCTCATCCAGCTGCAAAACACAGGAAGAAGAAGAGAACAGGAGCTGTTTTGCTGCTTGGCTCGCTGCCACTGGGCTGTATATATCGAATAGCGCGCGGTTGCTGGATTTCTCTCTCGTTCGGGCATCCGAAGGATCTCAGCGTCAATTAAGCAAGAGTTGCGAGACAGGCCGGGGACGTATACTCGCGCAATCTCCATTTACCTCGACGTTCCGGATTGTAAGAGTATCTCGTCGAAGAAGCCGACACAGCTAAGGCATATATATATAGCAGCTTTACTATAGCTATACACCTACGATACAGATAGAGAAGCGGGGAGGGTACAGCTTTTGCACCGGGTGCGCGCACAAGTTCGATCGAGCGAACCGGCGACCGCGGTAGGCCCCGAAGATGCAGCAACGATCTCCTCAGTCTTAGAAGCTATAGCTATACGAATATCCTATTCGTATCGTCCTTCCGAACGGACGGATCCTCAGTCATCCGTACAACTATAGTATTATCCGTAAAGCCGTGCAACTTTTGTCCAAGCGGCGACCCGCAGGAACGCGCCGGATCGACGAACTCTCCTGTGCGCGCTCTTCGATCGATAGGCACCATCGATCTCCCCCGCGAAACGATTTTCTCAATCTTATAGGTACGTCTTTGAGAATAGAGGCCGGTGTCTATCAAGTCTTCGAGAAGTGACCATCTCACTCGGCAGGCCCTATGAAACACGAAGAAGGAAACAACTGTGGAGTCACAGGAAGATTTATCTCCGCGGGCGGTCTGACTACTTGATCCTTCTTCCCTTTCGTCTTGCATCTTTGATTCTAATAATGTTTGAATCCTTCGCTCTAACAGTTTCGTAGCTGTAATTGATAGTTTACGATATAAAAAAAAATCAAAATCATCAAATTGCTGAATTTTGTGCGATTCTACCGATTGACCGTGTGCATCGCAGTTGTCCAATTTCTTTTCCAACTAAACCGTACACTCGTCTCAAATTATCCGAGTGATTTCGTTCCAGATTTGCAAATTTCTATCTCTGCTCTCCGAGTTGCTTCGTCTTCCCGCACAGAGTGCTCGCATTTATAAATTCCTACAATCAGAAATCCTCGAACGACGACTCATATTTCCGAGTATAATATACGTGTTACAGCGTAAGCTGGTGCCCTGTGATGACGACGTAATTAAACGGTGGCCGGCTTCCGAGAGTATGTACTACGATAGGGAAGAGACACAGACAGGAAGTCGTGCCGGTGAATGAATCGGTCACTGCTTCAAAGCGGTGTCTTGTCGCCAGTATAACTCTATGACGCCATACATATACCTCAGAAATACGACTCACACACCGTCCAACTTTATAAAGCTCTAGAATTTTCTTCAACCTTTTTCCTGGTCTCGGCGTTCCCCGGTCTTCTACGGTGGGTGTACATACATACCTACCTATTTCAACAAAATTAGCGGCCCGGTTTCCATGACCGATGGGTGGTCTCTCTCCCGTGTGTTTCGCTCCGCACTTCTAACGGTAACGTTCTCTTCATGCCCGCGTCTCCTCGTCTCCTCTCGTACACCCCTCGCTTCTTGCACGCCTTCGCTAACGTTCTTCTCTATATCTTCTTCCTTATTCCATTACAACTTTATTTCCCGCGGCGGTGGTAACGAATAAACTTCTACGTACGCAAAGAATACAATAAATTCATGTCGAATTGATTCGCGATTTGAATTTCCGGATACGACAAATGTAAAATTGATTCTTCAGGGTCGTCTCATTTCCATTACAATTTTATATGGCATAACGAAGGCAGAAAGTAAAATTATACTCGAAAAAATTGAATGAATTCTTATCAATTTACATCGCATATGAAGTCCGCGCTACCACACGCAATAATGCGACTCCGTATCTTCTTCGCATTCAATTACAACTTTATTCCACGCGCCGGAGATAAAGAGTCAACTTTTGCGCGAAAAATAAAGGAAATTCCGATGAAACGAGTTCCCATTGAAGTTCGAAATATTGCGAATATTACATCGATTCTATATCTTTTTCCCATTCAATTACGACCTTATTCCTCGCATCGGAGGTAAAGAGTATAACCTTGTATAGGACAAATAAAATAAATTGGTATGAAATTAGTCGGTATCTGAAGTTCCAGCTAAATTGAATATAAAACTCTACGACTCTATATCTTCTTCTAATAGCATTGCAAGTTTATTTCACGCGCCATAAGTAAAGAAGAAACTCGTATACGCGGAAAAATGAAATAAATTTCTATAAAATTAGTTCGCGTTTTAAGTTCCGGGCTATATACGGGTCGGATATTAAATCGACAATCAAATAAGGAATTTATAGTTTATTGACGCTCGAACCTCGAACCGTTCGAAGCCGGTTATCTTCGATCGTAGGTAGAGAAATACTTGTCAATGATTATTTTTCTTGCTGAACTCCGGTATGCACGCTATATCTATCCGGCATTGGCGAACGGTTCGTCGATCTCGCAGCGGTGTATATTAAAATAACATCCGTTACGCCCGAACGGTATTTCCTGGGATATTTGTCATCGCGTTACGGGTGCATCTTCTCACAAGCTATCGGAGAGGCTTTGGCTCGATGAGCAAATAACGTATAGACGTAGAACCTTCCCATCTGCCGGCTGAGAGTTCGCGCGCGAGTTGATTTCGCTACAGAAGATGCTGCGCGCGTTAGCAGCGTTGAACTGTAAAGCCTGAGAGTCCAGCAGCTGAGAGCCGAGCGAAGGCTTTACACTGCATCGAGTTACCTTCCTGGATTCATTCACTTCTGGAGTCACCTCACATCCGCAGTGGTGCACGGACGTGCCCGGGTACAGTCCGACCTCGAATTAAACGTACAGTTGTTGTTGTATCACAACTATCAAAGCTCGCCGGTGCTTATACATCCAGTTCTCGTGCCCTCTGCGAGGGCACGACTTTGCGCTGTGCACGCTGTATACTTCCTTCTATCGGATTCCTCCTCTCTCTCGCCTCTTTCCGGCAGATCTTACCAGCAAAGAAGAAGTATAAGAAGCTGGGAGAAGTCGACAGAAACGATCGGCAGCGATCGTTCGAGACGCGCTCGCGCGCGCGCGGGCACGAGCTCGCCAGATCGTAATTCAGCTCCTCTCGCCCACTCGTTCAATAGAATCTCCGTTGCAGCGACCGCGAAAGCATAAACTCTCGTCTTCAAACGGCTAGGAACATCGATCGGTAATTTGAATGATAGCGGTAGCGGTAATAACAGAAGTGCTTCACGGCAATCAAATTTCAATTTAATTAAACGACTTGTGGTTAACATTAACCGACTTTTGTCAAGGTAATAATAAGATATGACGAACCATCAAAAAATTTATTAGAAAATAATGCTAACGATTTACTTTACGTTTTCGTGAATAACGATAATTAATCATACAACGATTGAATATTTCCAAATAAAGGCTTCAAGATTCCCTTTTACGCAAAATCTCGTAGTATCTTACCGAACCAGGGAAAGTTCATCTTTTTCTTCGAAACCCCTGTAAGCTCAGGACAAGCTCGGGTCTCCTTTTTTTCGTGTAAAAAAAGCTTTCCGCGTAAAAATATTAACAATGTAAAGTAGAATTTTCTTGGTTTTGACGAAGCTTTAGATTCATAAATCGTTGGTATTCTGTCACGTAAAGGACGAGAAAGTTGTATTGGAACGAGAGGCTAAATCTACTGCAGACTTTCTGGGAAATTGGGGTGGCGGTATTCATTTTTTTTTATCTTCTACCAACGTTTCCTCTCGGCGTCAGAGAAAAGACTCACAGCATCTTCTTTCATCAACGTCCCCGGCTTGCGGTAGAACTAGGAGATTCCGTGAAACCGAAGGGAAAAAACCATTGCTAGGAGACGAGCTGACCGTCCGTTCAGTTACGGGCCGTATCTACTCTGCAGTAGAGAAATGGTATTACGTGTAAAGCGCGCCGCGCTAAAACCCACGCTGATATTCCGCGATGTATATATACACGCTGTAAGCTATGAAGAGTACAGCGATAGACGGTATATACGATCAAGTATATAATGTAGTATCCAGCCATGACTGAGTAATGCGCCGAGTATTTTATACGAGTAGGCGTATTATCGAACGAAGCGCCAGTCTAAAATATACCTATTCCATATCTCGGAGTCTCCGTGCACGACTGGCGGTCTGAGCACTACGAGTCTCTGTGGGACTCTATGGTTTTGCGTTTCGATACTCGATACCGGACGCGTCCCTCGTGAATTCCTGCATTTCCTAAATAATAAATTTAACCGTGAAACGCGATAATAACGACAAGAATTGAGGTACGAAGAAAGGATACAGAAAAACGTCTTAAAATTCGACCAACAAAAAATATAGAGAATCACACTCAAGCTTCGATAGTGAGTGAACATATTAGCTTCGATTGATTATTCTGAAATTCGCAATTTTCGAGATACGAGCGAGCAAACTTTTCCGACCATTGGCAGCACTCGACAACGACGTGCTCCATCTACCGACAGCTTTCATTGGCTGAAAGCTTCACTTCTGCTTCCAATTAGAAATGTATAAAACGTAACAAAGTTTCCCAAAGGGGGAATTTACATACGTTTTTATTCGGAATCACTTTAAATAGGTTATTTGTTGACATTTTGGGATGGGCCGTGTATATTCATTCTTATTAATTTTCACTTGGAAATTGCGTCCGATGATTCGTTACGACAGTCCGGTGAAGCGAGCAGACCAAGAAGTATATCTCTCTCGCTCTACTCTTCCATGCCTGGCCAGGATGGAAGTCTAGAGGGGTTCGATGACTCCTCGCGGCGCAGGATCATCGAGAAGGCCCAGAGTTATCATAACCGCGCGGCCACCACCTACCGTCACGCATCACTTGCCACTTTGTGCCAACGCGCGCGTCCTCCCGACTCCTCGGCACGCTGGTTGAGCTTCTCGCTTATCCTATACTTCGTTCGCATTCGAGAAGGTCGGCGAACGCGGACCGATGTGGCTCGCGACGACTGCATCGACAGGAGAAGCCGTTTTTCTGCACCCGGAGCTTATCACTGCAACGCCTACGATATCTAACGCGGATTTACGTAACCAGAGGCATATTAGGCTAACAGCGAAGTCGTTATCAATCCCACAGTCGTTGACCACTTCATGGTTATGGATTTCACTCTTCGAATGTTTTTTAAATATTTTTATTGCACGAAAACTGCAGAAATATATTTCCAGAACATTTTTTAGATACCTTCAATTTCGCACAAAAATCTGTGTACAATATTTTTTTTACGATTTTTAACTCCCTGTACCGGCTTCAGAAAAACTTTTGGAACTCTGCCAAGTGCCCCATTTCATGTATATTTTTTCATAGAACAAGACAGGCATGGATTTTTCCAATTTTTCACCGAAATTCAAAGAAATTGTCGTCCAAAAATGCCGGAAATCGATATTCTTCGCAAAATCAATCGAGCGTTAAAATTGTTTAAATTCGTGTCGAGACTCGACCCGATGTATTTTTTCGCCGTTAATTACGAATCTTAAAAAGTATTAAAGTGCCAATTATTGTACCGTTTCCAAGCTTCGAGCAACCGAGCGTAAGATTTTAAAAGTTACCTCACGACTAATCACCGGCATTCCTCTTCAATAATTTCATCCAAAAACCGCCTAATCGTCTTAACTCTACTGTATTCTCAGTGTCGGTTATACTCGGTTCTATTGCAAAAACATCACCTCGATCGTCTTTCTCCTATAATATCTCGAAAAGAAAAATACCTTTGGTGTCTCAAGTAGTACAAACTCTTCGAGTATCTATTGACCTTGCCGAGTTTATTCTTCCGGGTATATAATAACCGTTGCAGGACAGATAAACGAACAGAGCGCACGCAAAGAGATTTGTAAGACTTCCGGCCACGCCTGATGCTATTAGCTCCAGCGATATATATATATATCTGTAACTTACACTCCTGAATAGATCCTCGAATATCTCGAATGACGTGGCAGGTATAGTTAAAAAAAAACAATTGATCGACCGTCGATTTGGGTAATAGAATTTTCGATGATGTTGCCCAACATTCTATCGTTTTCTCTATTAGATCCGACGCGTGGACGACCTACCGTCGTAAGACGTCGATGATGGAGAAACGAGTAAGTTAAGTATACTGCTCGCGATATCGTCGCTCTCGCGGCGGCAAACAGCCCCCTCGCGGTCGTGTGCGTTGTCGATCCGTTAAGGTCAGCAACCGAGTTCCCAGCGAGCACACAGAGAGAGAACCGATGGAGAACGATCTGTTGCTGCGGTTTGGCCTGCTCCTCGTGAGCTCCATGGCTTATAGCTCTCGCGTATCCGCACTCTGGATCCACACAGCTGCAGAGCGCCGGACCGGGCCGGTCGAGCACACGATACACAAACCGATCAGAGGGGAAACGTGTCGTGCGAGTTGTACCGCCGTTGTACCGGCGTGATTGTGCCTATAGGTGTACTTAGAGAGAGCTCTTTCGATCTCGAAGCGCGCACGCGAGACAAGAGTCTGCACGGTATATCTTCGCGCGAAGGAAATAAAGAAAGATAGAGCCGCAAGTAGGGAGGGAAGAGTTGCATCTCCCGAAGATGTAACAGTATTGGATACGTACGGAGACAATCTCATATAGGTACGCTTTACTGACCTCTTCGATCGTCACGCTGACGTCATCTCTGGCACTCGAGCTCACAACGTTTCCGTTAGAAATCCAAGGTGTGCCAGCGAGTCATAGTCTTTGAGGATTGTAACGAAGTGCACGCGAGATCTATGACTCTTCCAGAGGATCTTAGACACATCGATTGAACAGGAAGTTGCAATTTTTATAGTGAAATAGAAACTCGAAGATAAATTCCAGAGGTTTGGGATGTTAAAGATAGAAGATATGGCGAAGCATAGGTGTAAATCTGTAGGCTGCGGAAGCAGCTTATTCTTATCTATATTGCCTTAATAATTAACTGTTTGACGCGCAGTAGTATATATAGCATATGTTGCTACTGCATACCTGGTTACTGGCACTGCATTTAAATGACTCAATGAAACGTTGAAAAATTGTATGCTATCTTCAAAGAGTAAAAATACGAGAATAAGAAGCGAGCATCCATTTGAGAAGTAATAAAAAATATTTTTCCTGCATCCGAAGAAGTTTTTTTTTCATTTTGATAAAGAATTTCGTGCATAAAACACCGTCCAAAGGATTTATTCGCTTCCTTATTCCTATGACCCTTGAAACGACAAGTTCATTACGGAAATTATCTGGATTACCTCTTTTTACACTATACCCCGTTTGAATCCGTAGTTTCTTCATGACTAAACGAGCAGAAGAAACGAACCCCCCCGGCTATGTTGCAGTAGTTAGAATATTGTAATTAACAAGCACGCACCGCGGACCTAGGAAACGTCTATATTTAATAGTTCCACTACACTGATATATAATTTAACGGACTATAATTCTATTTATTACTACTTTTTGTGTATTTACTGAAACTATAAAATACAGATCTTTCTTTGAAAGATAACTCGTAGAAAACACTTAGTTTTTTTTTCTCCTCGATCGGAAATCAACAATCCATGCATTGCCGTTATTTCGCACATCTTGATCGCTGTTACCGTAAAGTGCTATAAACTAAGATCTGTGCAATTTTATTACAAATACGTTATTTCACCATCTCGAGAGTCTTATCATTCCATAGATATACAAAGATTCATAGATTCATAAAGTAACCAGCGAGATAGAAACGACGATAGATCTCTCGAAGATCGGTAGAATTCTGAATTATTCTGACGGCAGTAACTTCCAGTTCGCGCGTTGGAAGAGTAAGAACCGTGGAGAAGAGCAAGGTGTAAGCTCGCGGAGAGATTAACTTGACGCATCGTTCAAGGAGGCTCATCAATTACCGCGATAGATTGCGTGTTTCTGCCGCTGCGGCTGCTGCTGCTGCTGCTGCTTCACGGTCTCTATAAGACGCAGACCCCGTAGAGAGCTTTCTGAAAGATAACCAGAACTCGACGCGTACCGATACAATGTCGACAGGAACATCGTCACGCATCGTCGATGATGCAGAGCTACCAGAAGGATCGAAGAAAAAATTCTTGTAATCCGGACGTTGTGTTGTTGCTTCTGGCATGGATCGTTGAGATCGCGAATAACTGGTCGCAGTTTGCCAGGAACGAGGAGTAGCTCGCGCGCGAATTTTTCCCTCTATATACTATAGGTTACTCTTACCCGTTGCTGAGGAATTAAATCCTGTTGCCTCAGCAGGAACCCCTGGGCAGCGCGAGCTTAATCTCTTCTCTCGATCGCAGATGTACAACTATAGTTGTACATATTACCGCGTACGCGCAAATCTATCTATGTATATTCATTCTATATTCCACATGTGTGTTGGTATTATCCAGCTGGGCGCGCTCGAGCGTCTCTTAATCGTCGTTCGCGCGAAGCTAAACGATTTTTCTCTGTAATCGTTCGCCTCGCCACTTCGTGTTTTATTGTTCTTTTACTTATACTTAATTCCTCGATTCTTTCTAAGTTTCCTCTATTCCACTTTTTTTTTCTTCTCCGCGTCCTGAATCGGCCATTATTTTTAATCGTCTTATAGCGACTCCCTTTTAAACGATAATTACTTTTTAGATTATTCTCGAGAGGTTGAACTACGATATTGTTTTCACTTATCAATAAGGAAATTGCTGCAGAGATTCTATTGACTTGCCATGTAAAAAAAGTATCATCGATTTGAAATAATTATCGTCATGTAACTTAATTACAAATCAAACAAAATTAACTTTTTTTAAGAAATGTGTAACGAATCTTTGTCTGTTTTGAAATTGAATAATGTATTCGTAAAGATACGAGTTATTTGTCTCAAACTCCTATCCATCCCTCTGTCAAATTTGCACGTCGAAATAACGATCGGAAGCAAACAAAAAGGGGATAGCTGAAAGGATAAAAAAAATTTGTAACCGATTCGAGGCTGCAATGTCGGGGAAGACCCCTTAAAAGCGCAGCATGCGAGCTCACGGGACAGCTTGGCTCGCGAGATGCTCGGAGTCTGGTCGCATCGCGACTAGCGGTACTTGGAGTCGAGCCTCAGCTCTCTCGCGTCGCGGGCGCGCGCGCGAGAGAGGGCAGGTTGGGCAGGTGCTTCCAGGTGAATGGAGGGAAAGAAGAGATGGAGAGAAAGAGAGAAAGAAGAACGAGAAAAACGATAGCTGGGAGAATGAGGGAGAGCGAGATTGGCTCGATCTCTTCTCGCACTTTGGAAGACGCATCGGCACCGCGGGACGCGTGTGCCCGGTCGTCTTGTCTCGTCTGCTTGTCTTACATATACATATACATGTATAGATACTACTTGTTTGTATATAGTAGTTAGGGCAATACGACCGGCCGGGGTTAAGACGTGCCTAACTAACTGTAAGATAACTGGCTGGTCCGGATCGGCCAACAGAGTCTGCGTGCCGCTCTCATCGTCATCTGCTTTTCCCTCGATCCCGCTTCATCCTTGACTCTCCCATACGCATGTACGCTCTCGAGGACAAACGTCGCACGCTTCTTGAATGAACTCTCGATCGTTATGGGGAAAAAAAAATGATTAAAAAAATACAAAGAAAGATGCCTAAAGGCTTTTTCTGTATATCTCTCAGCGAGATATTTAAAGAAATTGTATACGCCACGGCAGCTTCCCCCAGAGCAATGTCCGTGCAACCGACAAAACTCTTCTGCCTTCGGGGCATTAGTTCTTCAGAAGTACTGTTTGACCTGTTGACACATAGATTCCTTGCGGTCTCTGTGCTGCTGACCGACGAAGAGACGTCGAGCAAGCGATCGCCTCTTGACCCATCGGCCCCAAATTGCTAAAGAGAAAGCACATTTTTTTTTCTCTTTAAAATCATCATGCATATAATGCCCGTGGATCTTGACTCTCAGATTCTAGAATGCGGCTTTGTTGTATCGTATTACCATTTTAATTGCACAATCATTCTTTTTTACCGAAGATTTTTTTTTTACTCGACAGTATTGCGACGGAATGTATTTTAAAATGAAAATATAAGGTGAGATGCCTCAGGATATCAGTTTTCGTTTTGATTTATAATTTCAAACCCTGTAAAGCGAAGTAGTATTAATATTAACGTTATTTATTATTTAAACAGCTCAATAAAATAAAATGATTACTTTGGTGAATTCAAGCGTACGATAAATTGATACGTTCTATCGTACGTTACAATGTATGACTAATTTTTATCACGTTCTGTATCGGACTTTCCGTTCACAAAGCGTTAGTTACTTGTCTTTACTTTTATTTTCAAATGAAAATTTATTTTTGCACGATCTTTGTCCGCGCGAGAATTACACAGAGGGATGAAAGTAGCAGCAGTGCGACCGGTGCTAATGGGTTTTTGATGAATATCCTTGTCCTTCTTTTGCAGATGAAAAATGATCGAAAGGCGTGCTGCCGGAGATCATCCATAGAAGATCAGCAACAAGGGGGGTTGGGGGGAGAAGAGTTGCTGGTAACAGAAGGAACCGAAGTAACTGGTGGATAAAAATGGGAAACAGCGGCAGCAGCAACTCGGCGGCCCATCAACAGCACTGTCCGTCGGGTAACCAAGAGATGGGCCGCGGCTGGACTCACTCTTTTCCCCGGGAACTCACGAGGCATCACTCTCAACCCCCGGGGCACAAGGTTCTACCAGAGCCGCCCAATCAGCGGCTACGCGCTACCAATAATGGAAGTATCATTCACAACGGCGGGACCATAAGTGGCCGCAGGCCGTCGGCTTTGACTCTGCCGCACGATCTCAACAAGGTAACTATATACTACAGTACTATAGGTTGTTGTTGTACTATCCTACCCTATCCTCGGTATATGCGCAGCTCATCTTCTGTTCCTTCGAGAGCCTGACGAATCGCTTTTGATCTAACTTCGCATCTCGCATCCAGTCAAATTGCTCTCGTTACGAATTCGTAACATATCTCCGATCTACTGGTATAATATTTTTTTTTTTTTTTTAAGATAAATAAAATGCCGCATTTTTTAAGGGCGCATAAAAGATTTTCACAAAAATTTCGTTGATAATTAAAAAAATATAATTGCGTTCGTTAAACACCAATGTCCTGTTAGAACCTTTAAGACACAACTGTCCTATTTGTAATGAGCGCAAAAAAGTATCTGATAATATTAGCTACTGCTACATATGTCAGAAATGAAACAAAATATGGAGTATTATCTCACAATTGAAAATGCAAAAAAGGGAAAAAAAATCCCAACTATACTCCGGAATCGAACGTAAATGCGATCTTGGCGCGGATCCAAGTGTCCCCAACTCGTCACCGATGACCCAGTCCCCAACGTTCGACATT
The DNA here is from genome assembly GCA_934046635.1 of Buathra laborator. Taxonomy (NCBI): domain Eukaryota; kingdom Metazoa; phylum Arthropoda; class Insecta; order Hymenoptera; family Ichneumonidae; genus Buathra; species Buathra laborator. The sequence goes on from OW203892.1 coordinate 21,471,919, forward strand.
GCTCTAGAAACGATCCTCTTTCTTTTCCTGAATGTTCTACCTACAAAAAGTATTACACACTTTTTAGTCACCAAGTCGGACCTGACCACAAAACGGACATTGTCTTTCCAGTCTCTCCTCAGCCTCTGAACAAAACGCAGTGTATTTTCCAAGAATTCTCTTTCACACAATTCACTCGAAAATTTTCGAAATTTTTTTGCACAGCCGGGAGTCTACAGAAGTCGAAGCACGTCAGCTTCAAATTTGGGTCCCCGTTCGAGATCCAACGAACAGCATCAACAACAACATCACTGTTGTCTCTATCGTTCCGGTGATCCGCGTTGTCGAGAATCCGAAATGACGGAACTTAAAAGATTTGGCAGCGAGCCGGATCTTCGATATTCGCCGAATGAGCAAAATGACAATCATCACAATCATCATCATCATCATCAGCAGGAAATTCGTCACTCGTCATACTATCCCGAGCGTGAATCGCGTGAGCGCGAGAGTCGTTATCGCGGAAAGAAAAAGTACAAAGCTCCGCCACCACCTACGAACGGCGACGGTTCGTCACCAGACTCTTACAAGTGGGAAATCGGACAGGAAAGAGACGGTTGTTGTAGACCGGAAGACGATGGGGTCCAAGCACCGCCGCGGCGATCGAGACTCTTCAAAACTCGAGCCGAGACGAAAAAAGCTCAGAGCAACTGGACATCGGCAACGGGACTTGTACCCCAACAGGAAAACGACAGTGTTCTGGACAGCGAGAGACGATGGAGAAACGAGAAGAACAATCCTGGCAAAGAAAATCGCACAGTGTGGCGAGAAAATTCGGAACAAGATAGATGGTGCAGAGACGAGAGAAGAAGGTCGAAAAAATACGACGGTAAGAATACTCTACAGAGAAGCTTGAGTAGTCCGGAATTTCAAGCGGAATTGATGCAAGTAGCGCGAAAAGTTCGAAACAAATTGAATTACAATCGGCGAGTCGGTCCAATCGGCGCCGCGACGATAGTGTCCTCGGATCCGAAGAGCGAAGTTCAAAAAACCGTTTCCACCAGCGATCTTCATAGAGACGATCATTCGGAGCGTAAGAATTCTCGACACCGGCAAGAAGAACGTCTGGATGATCGCCGAGGAGATAAGAGAAAGCCAAGAAGTCTCGAGGAATCATTTGACGGTCGCAGAGACGACATCAGATCTTCGGCGAGATTCCACGAGGAGAGAAGAAATCAGAATCATACAAGGGGCGAAAATAGAACGTCGAGGAGTCAAGAAGTTCGCGGTTATGAAGAACAGAGAAACGGAAGTCCCAGGGAGTCAGGAAGAACGAAGGATAGATTGGAGGAACGTGCGTTGGAAAATGGTCCACCCGCACATCGGAGAAGAATCGTCGAGAAATCGTACACTTATGAAGAGCGTATTACTTCGAATGGCACGACGGAAGTTGTTTCCGGTAGAAAGTCGCTGAACGAGAGGCTCGAGATTCTTGGACACTCGTTGGACGAGAGACTCGCATCGGACAGGCATCGGCGCGACGTCGAAGGACGGAATGTTAATAACGAAAGGCCGAGAGAAATGTCCGGACCGAGAAACAGAAAAACCGGAGATATCGTCGACGTGGCGAGAACGAGATCCGAGAGTCCGGCTTTGAGGAATTGCAAAGACAGGATGGACGTTAGGGGTCAAGGATCCGGAAGAGAAAGCACACCGGAACCTCCGAGGGGTAAAGAGAAAAAATCCGTCGAACGAAAGAGACGAACGGAATCGAAGGACGATAGTTTTATCAATAACGAAAAAAGATGGTCGGATAATCGGACGAGAAAAACTAGCGATGAGAAAACGGAAATGATCGTTTTGGAGAAGAATTGCGGAAAAACAGAGACGAACGATTCTCAAGGAAAGACCTGGAATGGGTGAGATAATTTTTTCCATTTACGATGACTTAATTTTTCCTCCTATTAACTCTCTCATAAACTTTTGAACAAAATCGGATAAAAAATTATTCCTGTAAACGACGACACTTGTTTGGAGAAAGCATTTTTTTTTAAAGATACGTTGATTTAAAAAAAAGAAGAATGTAGTGTCCCGCAAAGACGCGCCGTGAAATTTTGTTTATTTTTTTTCCCACGAAATTTGAATACACAAACGAAATATTGTTTGACAGATTACCTCCTACCGGCAAGGGACAGCCGAAGACTTATTACTTTAGCGTCGATGATGGATTGTCGAGGGAAATTAGGGCAAACTGTGAGTTGCAGCAGGTGGATCACGTCCAAACGAGGCTACAAGGAAGGGATTCTAACAATCCGACGAATAACGGACCGAATCGAACGGACGATGTAAGTTTTTTTTTTTTTTTTCATTATTATTCTTTACTCGTTTACATATCCTGGTCGTCGACTCCTGTTATTTTTATGGCCGACAAAATGCATGTGAAAGCTTATTGGCGATGTTCAGATTTCCCTTCGAATCAGTCTGCGCAGTTATTGATATTAAAGCAATTAACGGTAGACAACTAATTATTAAATTAATAGCAAATAATATTTTTTTTTATTCGCCTGACCGCCATCAGAGCCGTAATATTTTTCCTTTCTAATTACTATTATTATTTCGGCCATACAGAGTAAAAATCAGAATGGCATCGACGACATAGCATTGAAACTTCGCCCAACCCTACCGAAGAAGCAGCTGGAGATTCCGAGATTTTCTCCATCGGCCGCGTGGAGATTGTTGTCAGCCTTGGAAACTCCGGGACCGACTATGAGTACAGCTAGCGAAGAATTGCCGGTAAGCATACAGAAATATGTATATATAAGATGTATAATATAGTCGGGAAAATCACTCCGAGTGATTTATGATCGGACGAGAACAGAACGAGTTACAGAAACAATAAACATGTTGGAGAATGGCCTGCGACCTGTAACCTCAGCGAGGTTGCCTCAAGGTTGCACGAGAGGGAAGAAGATCTCGCAGTCATCCGTAAGGTATATGAGATGCGAATTAAAAAAAAAAAAAAAATCGGAAAAATCGCAAATTCTTGAACTCGAAGCCCTTCGGGCTTAGAGCATTTACTAAGGGGTACTTATCGGTAGTTACAAATGACATGGTATCGAGAGGTTCGCCACGGGTTGCGTGCGGCCTTAAGGAGGGTTGGTATTAGGAGCATTTCGAAGATTTTTTCTTATCTACTGAAATATGCATGTGAAGAAGTTTGATGCGTAATATACGCCTCTTAAATTATTAGACTCTAAAAAAAAAAGTATAATAATCCTCATATGATTTCTGCCGGCTGATCATTTTCAAAGGAATGGAAAAGTGATAAAAACTTAGCGGCCCTTTAACACTCAATAGGACGATAGTTTTCTCACAACATTACAATTCCTAGATATTCATAAACGTAGTTGGATTGAAAAATTCAAATGTAATAATACATTTATTCACACGTTTTCTTAGGTATTCTGAAAAACTATTTGTATGTTATATTACCAACCCTTCGTGTGTTGCGCTCTCGGCTAATCACATCCTTTGCCTACGTCCCAATCACTCCATTTTCTTTTCATAGCGATATTTCTCGATACTTTGGATTCATGGAAGCGTTAATGAATGCGAACAAAAAATATAGCGGTCGCGATCGTTATCGTTGACAACCTATTTGTTCGCGATCCGTGGCAATTATTGAAAACTCTGTATTCCATTATCGAAACTATTTACTATATGCTGGAATGTCAGCATCATGGCGAACATTTACGTCTTTACAATTTTTTCTACAAATGCAATTTTTTTTTATTTCCTGTCGCAGGTAATGTTCGAGGAGCGTATCGAGCGTCTCGCGAGGCCACCACCACCACTGGTAGCTCTTGGTCCTCGAAGTTCTCACGATAAATCCGGCGACTCGGGAATATCCGGTGACGCTGGAGCGGCGAACGACGATTCTCTCGACGTGAGCACAACGAACCGTGCAAAGACACCGGCAACCCGCCCGGCATGGACACCCCAACAGGATCTCGGCGAGGAGTCGAGCAGCGATGCTGGCGTCGATTCTCCACCACCCATGCCGCCTTCGATAAAATTTCCACCACGGGCCCATGTATTCTCTCTGTCTTTACCTCGCGACGACAATCGTCACTGTCTCTACGCCGCTGAAACGAAAAATAACAAAGAAAATTCTTCCTTCAATTCTCTTCAAAAGCTAAAGCGATCCGTATCCGGTGCTCTCGGCTTGGCGCCCAACGAGATCGACAGTAGAAAACGGGTCGGTGAAAGTTTAGGTGAGAATTGGTTACTGTCGACCAGTGCCCCAAATTCGCTTCAACACAGTCAAGTGAACCACATGGATTCCAATGGAAACGCTTCGCCCGGTTGGGAACATAATTATAATGCCGAAGACATGGACGACGAAGTTGAAGATATGGAAGATTCGGAGGACAAAACCGATTTTCCGATGTTAATGAAACCTCCGTCGTTCTCCTATTTAGCTTCCGGTGGTCACGTTATGTATCTACCGGAAGCCAACGACACCGAGCAACGAACACAGAGTCTCAACTACAGAAATTCATCGACGGAGATTGGAATTACGAGTAACAATATGAACTCGAAGTACAGAAAGAATTCTGAAGAGCCAAGAGCACCGAATAAACTTGGTTCGTTCGGTATAAACGGCATCAGCATAAATGGAGCGTCGCGAAGCCCGAGAGACATAGGAATTTATCGAGAAAGATCTTTCACCGATTTGGGGCCAAAGTCACGAAAATATCCGAATTTTTTCAAGTCATGTGAGAACATATCAGAGATGAGACAACGAAGCGCTTCGCCGGCGAGTACGGGACCGGAAAATCTTCAAGATCCGAAGGGAAACACTGTAAATGCAAAATCCACGACGAAAAACTCGAAGAACAAGAGATTCACGTTCCAGTCGACTGTGAGACAAATCGAGAGACGCAGATTGGCTGAAAAATTGTCGAGAGAAGCCGAAGCCAAGGAGAGACAGCGGAAAAGCGAGTTGGAAGTTATGCGGAAAGTCGAAGAGGAGTTTCAGAGGAAACGCGCCCGAGAAAAAGCCAATATTAGACAACAATTACGATTGTACAGTATGGACGAGAATTCAAGGTGAGCTTCTTAAATCATCAATTCGAGATAACAGATTAAACAACAATTACCTCTCGAAGGAGTAACGTAATCAGTAAATTAATCAATTTTCTATTAGCTTGATAATCGCTATTATTATTACCAATCAAAGTTTCTTACAGTTTAAGTAATTTTCATTTTATTTTTCGTGTTTAATGTTTTGTCCGCTATGAAAAACAGTGTGTAAAAAAATTGCGAATAGTTTACCAAAAAAATGCTTTTCCGAAATCGCTTCTTTTTCGATATTCTCACTGTATTATACACTGGACTTTGTCTTGTGATCATAATAAGTTACTGTACAAAAATAAATGATTTGATTAATTCATTAATAATGTAACTTGCGGAGGTAATTTGCATTCAATTTCTCATCTTTTTTTATAAGTCGCCCTTGGCGTGGCGTCAGAGAAGTGGGAGCGGTAGTGGGATTACGTGACGATGATTTTAATCGATTGTATTTGCGCGTCTCTCAATATCCTCAGCAGTTTGCCTCCGGCTTGGGACAGTTCGCAGGTGTCCCGTGCCGATCCGGACGGCGCACCGTCCTCTTCAGCATCATCGCCGACTTCCGCACCGCCAGGAAAAATGGCGAACAACCGGAAGAACAGCATCGGTAGTGACGAATATCAGCACAGAAAGAGGGTGTCGGAGTCGCGGGCTCAACAGCAGCAACAACCCCCTCAACAACGCGAGTACAAGGATTACAGACCAAAGTACTACGACTGGGCGCCGGATCGCGATTCATCGTCGCATATCGAAGCCAAACAGACCACCGTACATCCAAAAGTCGTTTATGACATTCCGAAGAGTTCTCACGTTTTTGTCGACGCGAATATCCATACGGCGAAACCTGCTAATGTTACTTCTACTCCGAGATCCGATAATTACAGGTGCGTCGAAGTTTAATCCTTGTCATGCAATTAATATTAACTGAGTATCATGTTGAAATAGTTTAACGATAATGATATAATTTATAGTTATACAATTTATGTTTTTACAGAAAAGACTTTGCGCACGGCGCAGTGGCTGCAAAGTCATCTTTGGCGAGCAGCGACAGCGAATTGTCGCAGCCAAATACGAGGCCTCATTCTCGTCAAAATGGCAACAAGAGCAAACCTCTGAGATCCAGGTAACCAACTTGTTATTTTTCTATACTGGTGAAATTATAGTCTGCTTTAGCTATTTTTTGCCCCTTAATGAAATTCAACATTTCTGGAAGTAGAAATCGTTAACTATTTCATCAAATAGTTTGTTTAACGCTGTAACCATTAATTGACGAACCATACTGACGAGTAAACGAGTTTGTGTGACGAGCGTTGAAGAAACGCTCTTACAAAACTCCATCGCTTCAATGACCCACTTCGATGCTACACAGTCTAACGCTATACAGCATGTTGCATGACCCGACGACTATCCCCGTCACTGACTTAACAAGACTGGTCCAACGGAACATCGTTGAACGTTTGCGTTTACTCATTGGAAATTTACATTCCTCAAGCTAAGAATCATTAAACATTGACTGACGAAACAACATATTATCGATTACTTTTTTTTTTCTTTTTTTATTATTCACGTACGTTAATTATTCAGATAAGACATTGCGACAAGATGAAGTCACTGATTATAACTTGACTAGTATTTATTTACGACTTATTTACACCACTCTAACGATTATTTAACTTTGCTTACTATGAAACAAAAATTTGTTAGTTTGTTTTTAAGTATTTCACAATAATTCAACAATTTTTTACTTTTGCTTGAAAAATTTCTGATCGCCCGGAGAATATTTCTAAATAAAATTTAACCCTTTAAAGCATAATGTTTGCTCTTTACGAGAAAATAAAGGACCGCTAAGCTTCGAGACATAACAAAATTTGGTTAAACAGTTGCAAGTCTCGCGAGAAATGAAATAATTAAACTTGAATCCCATTTCAACGTAGTTTACCAGTCCAATCCCAAGAATAAAGTAATACTTCGATTAATACGTGGATCTTAATTTTTATTTTGCGCAGGTATTAAGGTTGCCGTAAAGTAAGTAGTCCTAACACCTCTAGTCATCTAACAACGCTTCATTAAAAAAAAAAACAAAGAAAAGAGCAAAGCAAAAGCGATCGCTTCTAATTACTACGGCGTGGGCATCAAAGAGTAACAGATTTATCCGGTGGGTGAAAATATGATTTGTATGGATGAATCGAACCATCGAAAAAAAAAAAGAACAAAAATCGATATAGTTATTACACGAAATGTTTTATACTCCGAAACTATGGAGTGATATGAAAAACAATTTTGATGATAACGATTTCCGATGTTTCGATTAATTCTCGTTGCAAAACTCTGTTGTGCAAATACGATGCAAGCAGAGCGATTGTGTTGAATACGAACGAAAGAGTTAAGAGACGATTGACTAGGTCTGCTAGTCCTGCAAGAAGCGAGGGTGCCGGCAGTGCGGACGAGGAGAGTCCAGTCGAAGCGGTTAAGCAAGAAAGAAACGCCGCCGTGAATGGTTTCATTCTGAACGGTGTACAGCCTTTCGTCAGGGAGAAGAGTTATCGACCGATCGCTTTCAATCCACGACCACCGCCACCCGTTCCAAGCTAAATCCATCTTCTATGCTCTTCATCACGCATGATTTACTCAATATAAATCTAGTTAATCGATAAATTAGTCAGTAGTAGTTAGTTAAGTCGTTAACGTCGAGCAAAGTTTTGTTTTTCTTCTTTTTCGATAAAAACAACAACAACAACAAAATTCGTTTTACGTAAGTTAAATGTATCAATTCTAACGAGTGCTTCCAACAAACAAAAATTATATAATTCAAACATTAATATATCACTTACTCGTTTTTTAATACCTAATGAAGAGTAATAATTATTAATTGATACGATAAAATGCGAATAAAATGTATACTTTTTTTTTTATAATGTCGAGAGAGATCCGTAGAGAGTAAAAGTTCTTCATGTATATAAAAAAAAACTGTAATGATAAAAGTAATGAAAAAAGATTTAGATATTTCCTCTCAGGAAGATATAGGAGGCGATCAAATGAATAATAGTGACTAAAAGATCGTGGAATGCCGAAAGTACGCGTGTAGATTTAATGTAAATGCTTTATTTATCACTTTTAACTTTAATAATCATTCTAACTTCTAACCAAATGTGTTCCGTGCAAATGTCTCGATGTCTCTAGTATTTATGTTAAGAATAATAAATCGATAATGAAAGAAAAAAATGAAACGAAAGTAAGAACAAAAACAAGTCCAATCAAAGATCTTTAGTATGTACACGAAGGATGAGTCTAAAGATATCCATTAGTATCGTATGTACACGTTACTCAAACGGTTTAGGGACATTATTTTGTAATTATTGTACAGGGAATTTTAACTACGGAATTTGCTCATGTAATGTAATGAAATTAATAAAATATCTTGTTATAGAAATAATAAGCAAAACATTTATTTGAATAAAAAATAACTGGATACAGTCATTATTGATTAATTTCGAATCATTAAACCTTTTCTCGATCCCGCAAAAATCTCACTGAAATACATTTTTTGATAAATGAAAAAAAAAGAACATTATTTCGCAATTCCTTTTAGGCGTTTCATGTTTTTCGAATAAAAATTATTGGCGTCTCAGTGACCACTAAAACATTTACGAAGTCAGTGTCGAAATTATAAAAATATATTTTTTTAAATTACATAACCGTGAAAACGGTTAACCGTTGAATAACCGCCAATATGTGATATCAATTCATTTAACGAAGCGGAGTGGAGATTACACAAGTTTTGTTATACATCGTAAACCACTGTTTTTGTAAGTATTAACTGCATCTAAGTTCACATTTTCTACCTTTCGCTTGATTGGCGTAGTGTGGCGGAACTTCGAAAATATACGACTACCGCCGGCGCCAGGCCGGTCCAGCGTCTCATGTCAGTCAGTGTAGCCGAACCGCTCGGCACGATCGGATATGTCGAGATTTCGCGTTGTCTCCTAAAATCGTATAAACATGGCAAGTACTTCGAGTTGCGAACCAAAAACTACGACCAGCGAGCAGGAACTTTCGGACGATGTGCAACACGTTGCGAAAAAAATTCTGTAAGTAAATCAAACATTTTCCGAGGTTATATTCACGTATGCGAGAAGCGTCGTAATATCGGATCGGATTCCGCAAGGCAATCGAGATTCGAGGACTTGTTGGATGAGTCCAGCGGCGATGAGACAGAATCTACGTTGACGAAGAACAGTGGCGGCAAACAAAACACAAGTAGAGCATCGCAAACAAAAAACCATGAGAATAAAAACCCCGCTGCTCCGTCTCAAGCATTGTCTTACAGAACAACGCATAGTGTTAGATCGGAGGACGATCCCGACGAGGTCAGAATTATTTTTCATTCGAATACAAATGGAGATGGTTAGCGTATTTAGATCGAAACATTCAGATCAACACATGGCAGGCAGACCGGGGTTGGGGGTGCGCGGGGAGGAAGAATAATTATTATGAAAATAAAAACATGTTTATGATAAAAGGGACGTTTTATTACTAAAAGCAAATAGTTTTATAAAACAGTTTGCTGTAGTAGGAATCGTGATGACGTTTTTCGTGGTATTTAACGCACAACAAACACAAATTGGCATTTAAAAAAATTGCAATCGTTATAAGTTTTTTTAATCGTATTTTTAATGGACGAAGATGCACCGGAATAATGCGATAACCATCTTAAGATTATTAGTCGGGAAAATATCGTTATGATTATCGATTATTTTATCGCATAGATCATACTGTCCGTGATATGGATGAAAGGTCATTTGGGTGCAGCGTATTACAACGTTCAAACATCGGAATTATTCGTGATGGACGATGTGATGGACAATGATAAAAGTTACGGTATAACAAAAGCGCTATATCGACAGTGTCAGCCGCGCTACGTGGTCACGATTACGGGAATATCGGAGAATTTTCTTAACGAGATAAAAAAATTAATCGTCACAGACACGATGGCGTGCGGTGACGACACGACGTCGATGTCATCGTCGACGAGCGGTGCCATTCGCGTGTCTCTCAAAATACTGGCGAAAACCGAAAATAATTACGAGTATTGCTATCACAGAGTTCAATGTTTGAAATTAAATAGCGAACCGGAAGACGCGACCAATGCCGAGAGATCGACTTTCTTGAATTCATTTCTCAATTTTAAATCGCGACTGATGATTCATGCGCTCGGTCTGCTTCTCAAGTACATCGATCTCAATTGGAACGATATCACTCTCGATCCTTCCGGACACGCCGAGTTTATTCACGTCAACTACGTAATGCTGTAAGTTTATTTTCATTATTCTTCTATTATTCTGCTTCGAAAAAAATACGAACAATAGTCAAAAATACAATTGTGATCAATTACGTGGATTAATACATATTCCAGGAAATATCGAAGCCGATATCTGCCCGGCAGTTAAATGACTTTTTTTCGATCAATATCAATAATTAGCAAATTATTACATACGAGAATAATTAATTTATTAACACATCTATTTTCTGTATTATCATTATTATTATTACTTATTTGCTGAATTTGATTTTTTGGCAAAAAAGGGATGATCTCGTGATGATCGATGACGACACGTATAAGAGTCTTAATATCGTGCAGTCGAGATTCCATCCCAGTTTATTCAAATTCGGTACTTTCGCTTCGAAGACTCAAAGCACCAGTCTCTTCACATTACTGAATCGTTGCCAGTCACGACCGGGAACTCTCTATCTTTGGAAATTGTTGAGACATCCGTCGAGAAATATAGCGGTTCTCAAGAGCCGATTCGAAGTTATTAGATTTTTCTTGGATCAGAACAATCAGAGCGTCGCGGAGAATCTGAAGACGTGTTTGGCGCATATCTATCGACTGCCAACGAGCATTGTGAATCGATACTCAGCACCGCAGGCGAAAGTTTCGGATTGGAGCAAATTATACAAAGTATTTCATACAAATTCCAAAATACCACGTTTATCGGCATTTTAAAAATAATTTTACTCATTGAAATCATTGATTCTATTTCCACTAATGAAAAATCGTGGAAAATGAAAAAAATAATTTTTTTCTTTTTTGTAGACGTTATCCCAAGTAATTTGTATTGGCGATATATGCGCGGATCATCGAAACGGCAATTTGCTTTTCGCTAAAATTGCCGACAGCATAACATCTGAAATGCACGTCGTGCGTTACTTCATCGACTACATAATCGATTTCGAAATGAGCAAAATCCATCAAAAGCTCATCGTGAAAGCCGGTGTCGATCCTGAATTGGATGAGCGTAAGTGCCGCTTAAAATCGTATTTTCTTATTAACAAACAAAACAAAAAAACGATATTTGTATTTCAATAATCGTAAATATTTATAATGAACCGCAGTGAACAACCTGAGGCAGAAGCTACCGCAGTTGCTGACTGAGATGGCGGAGAAAGACATAAGGAAATATGCACTGGTTATGGAAGGTTGCAGAATGATATACGTACCGGACATTCGTTACGTATTGGCGGTTACTATTTGGGATCCTTCAGCGCCGGAAGATGACGAGATACCGGGATTGGAATTTAAATTCACGATCAATGGAATACGACATTATAAGAGTGACGGAGCGAGAGGTTTCCAAAATTTCAATTGAAAAAAAATAAAAAAATGTAATTTGTATTATATTTAATAAAAAAGGAAATTTTATACAATTTCTTTCTATTCCAGAACTCGATAATACTGTAGGAGATGTTCTGTTGAAAATAACTAAACGTCAAAGTCAGATAATTCGGCGATTAGTCCGATACATCAGCAAACACCTGGCGGCGGTTCTCAAATCTATAGAACTCTGTGCCGAGTTGGACACGTGAGTAACGAAAATTCTAATACATTCCTTGGAAAATAATGTATTAATTGAATTGTTCATTAAAAAGAACACAAATGAATTTTGCAAATCAAATTCACGTTAAGAAATATGAAAACAACGATATTTCATCCAGAATGTTGGCTTTCGCGATGGTAGCGCGCGATCATAATTTCGTTATGCCGGAAATAGTCGACACCCAAGTAATAAACATAAAGAGTGGACGACATCCGTTGAAGGAGCTTTTCGTGACTTTCGTGCCAAATGATACGCTCTCAGGAAACGGTAGCAGTCTCGTGAAAATTCTCACGGGTCCCAATGCCGCTGGAAAGAGTATATATCTCAAGCAGGTCGCTTTGATTGTATTTATGGCTCACGTTGGAAGTTTCGTATCCGCTGAATCGGCCACTATTGGCGTAGTGACTCACATCCTCACACAGATGAATTCGACGGACAGTATCGTTCAGAACGCGAGTTCTTTTCTCATCGGATTGCGACAAGTACAGTCATTATTTATTTTTTTCTTAAACTAATTTATTGATTCAATTGTGTATATTTCTTCGATGTTTTATATATTTTTTTTAGATAAACGTCGCCCTTTACGCATCGACTCCTACGAGTCTCGTGTTAATGGATGAATTTGGCTCCGGCACCTCCGAGATCGACGGTTTAGCGCTACTCGCGGCTGTGCTGCAAAGTTTTATCGATCGAGGACCTTATTGTCCACACATATTCGTTGCCACTCACATCCAAAGGGTTTTAAACCTGTTGCCGAAAGCTCCGAGGATTCAAGCGCAGGTACTGAGAAATACATTTTTATCCATCGAAGTTATCGGACGAAAATAATTTAATGAATACAACTATTTGTGTAATTTTTTTTTTGTTTTTTTGCAGACATTCGAATTTTTAACGGACGAAAAAAACAATTTGGTTTTTCTTCACCGTTTGATAAACGGAAATACCGTGTGCAGTTTCGCTCATTCGGTTGCGAAGAGCGCGGGTCTGAGCGACGACATTGTGCTGCGCGCGCGCGGGGTGAGACAGAGGAAATTTTTCATTACGGATATTAGAGTCAATTACAATATCTTCAAAGAAATAGTTTACAAAATATATTTCCTGCGATTAACAGGTATTCGAAGAGAAGAAACGCGGCACTGTGCCCGCTGCTTTGAAGAATTCGAATCAAGAATCCACGTAAGAATCGTATTACTCATCAGTATAGTACTCATTTGTTATCAATGCGAATACTAATTATTTTCTTTTTCTTTCAGTATAAGACACATCGTGGAGTTGATGTCTCGAAGTGGTCCTATAGATTTGGATGATTTGAAGTTGTGGGTGAGACAAGCAATGGCCAAATCTCCTTACAGTACCTAACTGTTTCACATAAAAATCGGTATACAAAAATGCTGTGAAAATAAACCCGTCAATTGTTCAACAAAGCAAACCAAAGTACATCCATAAGTTATAAAACGAAGAGTCAATTTAATGTTAACTGAATAGTCAAAGGTTCCGTTTCTCACGTTAGATCTCGTACTTTCGAGAAAAAACAGTGTTTCGTTTACTAATCATATTCTTAACAATCAGTTAGGTCATAGAATCCGAAACTTAATTCTTTAACGAACAAGTAGACTGCGGGAAATTGCAAAATATTTTCTCTCCATTAATTTTTTTTATATCGCAGCAAATTAAAACTGAGTATCTTTAACGATAAGAAAAGTAGACCTGCAATTAGCTGTTTCAAAGAGTAGGATAAACCTATAGTATAAGTAATATAATACTAGTAACCAAAGATTAAAGTTCCGTCCGCTGTGATAAATATAACTAAGAAATAATCTCGTTTATTAAAAAAATGTAACGTGTTCGGTGTATTAATATCTTTAATACATTTTTGTACATATCAGCATTTGTTGAAATGTGACTAAAACTGATTGCCAAATGCGTCAAAACAGATAGTGAAAGTAATAATACACATGTTGATAAAAAAAACGTTATCAATTTGTAATAAATCTCACAAAAAATAAAAATTCAAAACCTCCGATTCCTTTTGTACCGACGCATTTCTTGGACAAAATCGACGGAGTTCAATATTTCGCCACCCGAAGCAGTGTCGTTGCGACCAACGTTCGCGCGGCGAAGACCTTTCCGAAAAGCAGAAAGCGTGATTCGTCAATAGTCCGCGAGATGTCGACAGTCGATTAGTTAAACCGGGAGCTGGCGCTCGCAGTCTTTCCGTTGTCAATAACGGACACTGGCAGTGTATCCCGGCTGAAAAAGCAAACGGTATCAGGATCGCCGGACAAATTTGCCGAAACTCGATGTTGATACGTCGCTTTCGTACAAGCGAGTAAACCGTGAGTCGAGCATAACATCGTCGCAAACGATTGCGCACGGTCGAGCGAAAAAATTCACGTACGCGTGTGTGACTGTACCAGTGAAACGTTGAAAACTACGGGCGTGCCTTTGGGCTTCGTAATTGTATATCGGAGATCGGTGTTGGCCTGTCGCCTAGAGAGGATTCTCTCTCGCGCGTACACGGGGTACCCCCGCAACACCAGGATTTTTGAATGTTCACGCATTCGTAACTGTCAACCGCCTCTGAGAGAGAGAGAGAGTGAGTGTGTCTCGGTAGAGTCGCGCCGGTTCTCTGTGTCTCACTGCCTCGACACTGCTCAGCTGCTCGGGTGCTACACGATATTCTTTCTTTAAAAAAAAAACGGGTAATTACATACACGTATAAATATTCGCGTTCAATCGGGATCGGTCGTCGGTCGCGTGTAGCGAAAAAGTTTGCGGTTATCCTTCATCTCTTCGTTCATGGTGCGTCGGTGAATATCGCCGTGCGAAATAAAAATTGATTAGATGACCATGGACCACGGCATGTGCAACATCGAGACGGGAACCAGCATAAACATCAAACGGACTGATGGTGAGTCAATTTTTTCTACGTATTTCCATAGTACTCATCGTTTTCATATCGGATTTTACGCTATAGGCAAAAGAGGATAAAAAAAATTTTGCTTGCTTCGTTTATTATTATTATTGTGCGTCGAGTGTTAGAGACGAAGCCTATTTTCTTGCTAGTGACGTAGACCAAACCCCTCGTTTACCCTTGCGACCGTTGTGTGTGCTTCGCGGCTCTCCTCGTGGAAACCGTTCGCGGCCCCAGTGAGTACCGCACCAAGCAAGCAAAACGAGAGCTCTCTAGCCCCCCAGTCCCACGGTTCGTTCGTGTGCCGTTGTGTTGCCTCGCTGCTGCCGCTGCTGCTGCCTATGCTTTGGCTCCTCCTTTGCTCCTTGCTGGCTATGGGTACTCACTCGCGCGTGGGCTAACCAAACGCCATGACCGGCTTCAACCGGTTTTTCATACGATTCGCGCGCGCCGGCCGATCATTCCCATATTCGGGAAATTTACTCATTCGAGTTTATAACCGCAAGAAGATTCGATAGCTTTTCGACGTTTGATCCTTCGCGTAGATATTTCGGCACGGAGCGTAACGAATTTTCGATCGTAGACATTTTTTTTTTTTTTTTTTGCGAGGAGTAACGAACGGCCTTTGGCGAGGCAGCGATGGCTGTAGAATGTTCAAATTTTCAAGGTGACTCGTCGATGCGTTTGGCAATGATTTGGAAACGAAAAGCCGAACAAAGGATGAGCGGATAAGTGAAA
The DNA here is from genome assembly GCA_934046635.1 of Buathra laborator. Lineage (NCBI taxonomy): Eukaryota > Metazoa > Arthropoda > Insecta > Hymenoptera > Ichneumonidae > Buathra > Buathra laborator. Next base: position 21,487,555 of record OW203892.1, read on the forward strand.
TTTGAGGTTTTAAATACATCGAGAAACTGCAATTTTTTTTTTTTTTTTGCAATATGGTGTTTTTTATTTTGTTGCCATTTACAACGGTTTAACAGATACGTCTTAACTATTCGGTTTATTATTTATCGATACATTCGATAATCAATTAGTCAGTGAATAAAATTTATGATTGAAAAAACATAAATAATTGGGTCTAACAAACTCGTTCCGCGAATTTCGCGCACTGCACCGGAAGACTGCGAAAATTGTGCAATTTATTTGCGACGATTCGTTCGCCAAGGCTAACGAACTTTTGGCGTTAAATTAGAAGTCGGCTGTTCCAATTTACACAGCAATTTCTCTTTGCGTTTAAGAACGGTGTTTGAACGAAAAATCATTTAGCAAATAATAAGTAATATTGAGTTATTATCGAATCGCTCTGTAATTTTTTTTTTCCGAATAGTATTTTGATAAAGTTTAACGAACTTTTGGCATTACGCTCGCCATTAGGTGTTCCGCTTCTCTGGATCGGTAGAAGCCGAGGGGCTTCCTTTCACTATTCGTATTGCACGACTTTGCATATACATCGTCGTTAGCTTTTTCTGTTATCCACGTGGCTTCTCGAATTTTCTTGAACCTCAGTGCGATATCTCGGAGAAAACTTCGAAACATTCTCCTCGTAGAGTGCAAATCTATTTTAGTAATCGCAAAATGCAGTTAACGCATTACGCCTCTGATCTCTCGATGATAGCTGCGACAAGAGATTTTGACGCTCGTACTACCGATTAACCCAAACGACACACGTCTTTGTTTACTCAGGCTTCAGTCTATTTAGACGGAGATTCCGGGATAATCTCTTTAGAATTGACTGTATATCTGCCTGTCTGTCTGTAACGCGATAAGTAATACCTGTCTGTGCCTTTCAATTCTTGTTGAGTTTTTCGCCTCAGTCTCGAACGTGACAAGTGTCCGTTTCGTTCGTCATGAGTGCTATTCATACCCATTTCGTATACGCGAAGCGCGCCACTCTTAATCTAGAACACTGGCGCGAAACAACGTTTGATGCCGTTATTGTCTCGTTAAGAACGAATTAACTACGTTATATATGAACCTCACAAATTGTAACAACATCTCTCCGGTTAATGAAAAAAAATGCATCAGCAACACAACCTTTTTTTTCCGTAATTAACATTTCAATGAAACTATAAATAGATTTTAAGAAAGTTTTTTTTTTTTTTTTTTTTTCGATTTTTTTAATTATTTTTTTAATTGATTCTGCAAAAGACACTCGTGGTGCGTATCGATGCAGACACATTATACAATAACATTGTCTATGCATTCCGCGGGTTATGGTGCGAGGAGCAAATTTACCGAGCGAACAGACCGGCTGTTAGGGGAGAATGGAATAATTGATCTACTGGTTCTCTCGCAGCAGCAGACAATGGCGTAGGCCCCTTCGTCGTCCACACTTCATTGCACTCTCGCCTCTGCTAAATTCATTTTCCTAACTTTACGGGAACTTCCCTCGGTAATGCATCATTTCGCGTAAATTCTGAAATATTGCATTGAAAAGCTTCGCAAAGGAAATTACGCGGGATGAGTAAATGGTGTTTCGTTAAAATTCGCAAGAAACGAATTATGGCGCAATTTATCCTCAAATTTAAATTTATATATTACTATTTCAACAAAATAAACATCGCTAATGAACCGGACAAATATCCGTATACCGCAACAACGACCCTCGTAAATCTCACCTATAATTTAGTTCGCTGCATATATAGAAGGAAGAAAAATATTAAAATTGTTTATGATGGAACATCTATTTGTTAACGAAGAGTCCATTTTCCAATTCAAAATACCGCCAATATCTCGTAATTCACTCGAACATTTCGCCACACTTTCGTATTGCAATGTAAGCGCGAAAAATCGTCCTATCGTTGCGTACTTCGCGTGCACAGTTAACGCAATTCCCGAGAATAGTAGCAAAAAGATCATCACCAAGCTGTTCCACAAGGCAACAAAAAAGAAATGATGTCAGTGCCGCGAGATTTTCAATAAACCATACAAGCAATAGCCAAGGCTTACGATGTTTACTCGACACATTTTTAATCGGGTTTTTTTTTTTTTTTTTTATTATCTCAATTTTTATTCGTCTAATTCATCGGACTTTTGTTATTTATTACGGACGAGAAAATATCAATTTTCGGGACCCAAAGGGATGGGCAATTCGCCGGGGAAAGGAGGTCACTTCTGTAAAAAAAATGAAAAGGATCGATAATACGAGTTCGCGATAACTCGTGTCCGATCGTTTCGTGGATTACCCGTGATGAACACGAGGAAACCATGCAGCAACTCTACCTAATGTCTGTATACGTGTTACGAGCGAAGCGAACCTGCCGCTGTTGCTACTGCTGCTGCATGCATGCATTCTAACTTCCAGACCCGTTTCTATGCGGAGTTCCGTATTATTAAATATCAAGGTGTAGCCACTAACCGCAGGACGAACGCGCACAGCTACATTGCTGTATTTCTCGTAGAAGTAGAAGTAGACGTGCCGAGAATTTCCACGGCTCGACTATAACCGCAACACCAGCACGCGATCAATGGAAAAGTAACGTACGACGGCGCTATGCCGATCGAATGTCGCTACAAGATAGTGTTCCATGGGCCTCTTTGTGTAGTCACCTGGTCGAGACACTCGAGAAATTGTCGACATAGACGATAACGGAAATTCGACATTTTATTCAAACGTTTGTACAAATGGCATCACATACACCCAAAATATTTACTCATATCGGCGTCATTCCGACATCGAAATAAATATCAATCGCGTATAAAAAGCTATTGTACAATAAAAAAAATTTAAACACATTTTTCGTATTTATATTTCCGCGGAGTGCGTATATTCTTTATCTTTCATCTTATATTCAAATTTGGAGCAGAAAGTGTATTTTTTTTTTTTTTTTGTATTCGTATTAATTATTGAATTAGTAAATAGATCGTTGAGCTCTATGACGAAAATTGATTTTTTTCAGTCTCGATGAGTTATTTCGAGCTGTTCGTTAAGCACGAAATCTATCGCATTTGAGTTTCTTGGCGCCTTACACGATCGCACAGAGTTCGGTCTTTATAAGATAATCGGTACGGTTTTATTTACTTCGTTCGTTGCCGAATGAGTCAGAGCGATCGCCAAGAAAGGAGAGGGTTTCCTAATGGCCCCTACCCAACAGCCGTTGGCCACTCTCTCGGGTTCTCATGCACATACGCACACGTGCTGCTTGCACGCATTTGCACGCGACCTCCCTTTGCTCACCTCGCTGGCTGGCTATCCCCCCCGTTCTCTATATCTCTCGTCAAACTCGTCTCGCACGTGTGTCATACTCGATGCTCGATGAGACCTGCGCAAAAATGTTCGCGCGTGGGTGTTCCCCGAGACCCGAACGGGCTTCCTCCGTGAAGATACCAACTCGGTGCAACATTCCGCGAATAATCGAGAATTTCATCGTTTTACAAATTTGCACAATCCATTGTTCTTCGATAAAAAAAAATCTGTTTAACTGGTCAGTATTATGCTAATAATGGTTTCTAATTGCCGCGTCTATAGTCGATTGATGAATTAACACGAATTTAATTCTTCCGCGTTTCTCAGATTGTATCGTATTATTCTTATTTCCTCAAAATTAATAAATGATTTATTATTAATTTGTGTATAAAGGTTTGCGCGATATACTCAGAAAAGTTGGATGATTTGATTTGAATTGGAGTTATGATGCGAGTTTTGAAACTACTTAAAACTAAAGTTTGAAAATTATCGGATAACAAAGTTTTGATATCGTAAGCCAGAAGTCCAGAAGTCGAGTACTTGCAAATTCATGAATAATACGTTAATATTCAATTTAAACGAAAGAGGATTGATAGTTAAAATTATTTCGATGTGAAACATCGTGCTAATTGTAATGTGTATTGAAATCTGAGGTTAGGTCATTCTTGCATTTTGAAGTTAAAAAAAAGAGATAAAAAAGATATCAGATGCGATAAATGTCCACTGTACATCGTGTATGAAACACGCTGCCATGCTGCGTATATATTTACCGCGAAGTACAGTGACCCGCGTGATTCTAACGACCCTTCCCGCGATAATTTCTTATCGGGTCATTACATAGCAAAGAAGTCATCGCTCTACGCGACTTAAAAAAAAGAGTCGTCTCTGTCAGCTCGTAAATTATGCGTGTAGATAGGCGAAGTGGAAAGGGAAAGTAGTCGGGTTGGTTCGATCGTAACATCGAGGATAGAGGTGCTCAGCAGGACGCAATTGCTTCTTTGCTGCCTGCATACAGAGAGACACACAGACGAGGCATATGGCGAATTGAAAATTTTGTGTGGGAGTTTCAAACCGTCGAGGTAATCACTGCTATATTTACACACCGTCCCACCGGCAACTCGCCACTCCGTAAAACCTCGTCTATCATTCGCAGATCTCCAGAGGCGACAAGTCGACCGCGAATTTTTCGAATCGTTTTCTCTCTCTCCCTCTCTCTGTCTCTTTCTCTCTCCCTAATGCTCGTCTTTTTTTTTTTTTTTTTTTTCTTTTTTCGAGATCGCCGAATTACCCCACACACGCGCAGTCTTTTACACAGTGATACAGACATGAATAGTTAAACGCGGATCAATAAAATGACCCGTCCCTTGAACTTACATGGTATACAGAAATGCGCCACCTTTGGAATTTTTCGGAATTCCTTTGGACTTCGAAAAAATATCGAACATAAGAAAATGTTTTTGATACTGTTATCATTATTTTACGCCTATTTATCGAACAATTGATTTATCGTAGAAAAATGTCATACATTTTTTCAGACATATCGATAAATAAAAAAAAAAATTGCGTTGCACTTTTTAATTTCATTTTTATGCAATAAGCTCTCCAGACATTTTTTCCTTTTATCATTAAAATAATATTTCGCCCCAAATTGTCCGTTTAATTACGAAATATCGAAATAATTACAAATACGAAAGTCAATAACGTATATTCAAGTTAAATAAAAAAAGAAAAATCCTCTTGAAAGGTGCAGCGAAAAATCATCGTAACGTACCAATATCTCAAAGACCTTATTTCAAAATAGTGCGTGCAACGCGATCGTTACAAGTTTATGGATATAGGAGTGGCAAACCGCAATAACTTTACTGCGGAAGCTTCGGACCACCGCTGCAAAATATGTACGAACGATTCCGTTATGAGTATTCAGACGAAATTGTGTATTACTGTATCGAACACAAAAGGCAATTTCAGCGCAATACACAGATTAACCTGAGACAGGAATAACTCCCAGATATTTGCCCCCGAATGATCCTCATTGTGAAGTATATTTTTTCGTCATGCGGAAAGATTATGAATTATTTATGCGTCCTTGGTAATCGCGATTCTATGCCACCGCGAGTACAAATCGATATGCGAACGGTAGACTCTGCTTTACGGAATCGCTAAGTCTCCGGGTAACGAGACAAACGTCCACCACTGTCTATAGCAGCCTAAACGTGAGGTACAAATTAGAAGTTTGTAAAAGCGATGGAAATTTCCTCGTAGTCACAAATGTTATTCATGGCATATCCTACTGATGATTGGATGATTGCTCGCAGTTCTACTCGGTTCATCCTCCGGACACTCGCAACCACCGAGACTTTTGTTGGTCCTAAGATCTGAGTCCCGTCCATCTTTGACCTCTTAATGATCGCGGGGAAGAATAACTAAAAGGGTTTAACGGCGTGTCTGTACGCGTAGATATTAAAATGATTTCGGCGAGTATCGAAAAATTGCTATTCAGTGCGAAGCTTTTTTTTTTTTATTGTTAAGGATTTATATAAATTGATACATGTAATTTGCACACATATTTCGTAAAAAAATCGTAATAATTGATTTTGTTTTTCAAAGTCTACATTTGCAGCTATCGACAGGAGAGATCGGGGTTATTTTGTAGTCTTCGCTATCCACAGGAAAGATCGGATTTTGTAGTCTTACTATCTAATCTTTGTATGACGCATAAAATCGTCCTTCGGAATATACTGAAGAACTACTTATAAAAAACCTTCGAAAACTCGAAACCGAATTTCGCAAGTACCGCGAGTAAACTTTTTTGATACTAACAATCCGAAACTTCTTTTAGTTAATTGAATTTCGTATCGTCCTTCAAACTTTAAGTGGAAGTGGAATCTTCTAGAATTTGGCGAAAATACAATTAGCTGTTGTCTGCTCTATCGAACTTTTTTCATTTGAATAAAAAGAATTTCTACGGATTCTCGTGCCAAGTACATTGGCAACGATACTCTCTCGATTTTTGTCTATTTTCGTCGACTTCAACTGCGCCTTGCAATCCATTTTGTATTATCTTCACCACTGCGAAATTCTCAATCTTATGCATTCAATCCGATAAATTTAAAATTGTATTGACTCTAAAATCTAATTAAATTACAATACATATCCTTATGTAATGATTGATTATTTGGATTAATCGCCACATAAATTATTTAGCGAACCAAAAATTTTGAATAAACGGACGTTTTATGAGTCGATAGAATAGAACGTAAATAAACAAATGCGATAATAAAAAAAAACGTTAACGAGACACCACTGTGCGAATGAGATAAGATTGAATCGAGAATAGACGACGAGATCGCGGTTCGTTTGTGTTGCTACAACGTAATATCGTCTCTGGTGTACCAGGCGTCCTTATAAGGTTGCATCGCCCACACGTGCAACTCTTCGACTTGGAGCCTCGGATCTTGTGGTGCTTTCGGAGAAGGACTACACGCATTTCATTTTTTTTATTTTAATCGCCATCGCTCTCGTGATTCTCGAGTACTTGGTAATTCTCCACGATTTCGTAAGATCTTAACGATCGTGTTTATCCGTTAAAAAAAATCGGTCGCTCGCATTGAGAAATCTGTCGAACGAACAATAAAAATTGTTATTGTTTGTAGTCAAAGAAAAATGCGTTCCGGTTGCAAGGATAGCAATGCAAGTGGCCGCTCGATAGTCGTAGACGCGAAACGTGGCTTATTCTGACGCTATTCTTAGAGTCTTATGGTACCGAAAGTATCTGTCCACCGAGAGGGCGAGCTCTAGATATCTTCGTGGTCGAAATAGAGCAAAGCCGGAAATAGATGTGGATCGCCTGTTAGAGTCCCATAAAGGTACGTAAGTAGTTGCAGAAGGGGACAAACCTGACCCGTTGCATTGACAGAGAAATATCAAAGTCGAATCACTTGCACATCTCGGATGCCGAGAGAAACGTCGCCTAGTTGACCCCCGAGCGATGCACTTGGAATTGATTGCAACCTCGGAGAAGCGCGAGGAAAGGTTAGGTTAGGTTTTGCTAATAGCAATTTCTAAAGGGGCGAGAAAAATTAATTTCATACAAGATGTTCCATATTAAGTGAGCCATTAATGCTGTATCATGCAAATTTTTCAACAGGTTGCGCATAAAAGGAGAAACATTGTTTGAAATTTTGAAAAAAAAAAAAAAAAAATCGTAACGATGTAAATGGGTGCAAAAAATGAATAAAGTGATACTTTCTTTACTGTGACTGCAATCGTCCAATTATAGCCTTCAGAGATTATCGGAAATGTAATTTCTCTTATAATCGATTTTTTAAATACGATATCCGGTTTTCTATAAAAAAAAAAAAAAAATGGGAACACTTTAAAAAATCTGCTCATTGCACAGTTTCGTTAAATTTATTACACACGTGATGATAATTGATGCGATTCCCTATTCAACTAGAGACACAAAAACATTCAATGTACTTTCTCGTAGCAAAAACAATGACAAATGCTCGCATTCAGGAAATCGTTGAGATACCAGAGAAAGTTTAATTCAGATCTTATCTTAATATGTCGTGAAAAATAGACGATATATTTTACCAGATTTCGACGTTGGAATTTCCATAACGCCTTCGTCTCGTTTCGTCCGGTTTCCTGATCGTGTCAGAGAACTAAAAAAGATTCGATAGTGTAGGCAGCCTGGTCGTGCCTCTCCTGCAAGCTGCAGTTTTATCGTCTTCTTCGTTTTTCTTTCGAGAATCCATTCACCTCGAGTTGCGACCGCATTGTCTTGGAGTGGCTCTCGATTCCCGAGACCCCAGCAAGTAGCATATACCACAGTTTCTCTGTCTCTGTCTATCGTCGTTTGCTTCGACGGTCACGTTCGTGTTATATTTTTGCAGATGAGTGTAGGCCAACGTTAGAATTTTCACCGGCAAGACGTTTCGATCCAATAATTCTCTGTATTTACTTCGACGCCGCTGTATAATCCCCCGAAGTATTATATAAACCGGGAGTTATTCTTGATATTACGAATAGCTCACATATCGGTCGTAACTGAATTTGCATTGATACTAACAGGAAAAGGAACTTTCAACCTCTCCACGGTATTGAATGCTATTGAAAAAAAAATCTGTTTTGTAACATTGAAATGAGACAAATATTTGCCTATACAAAAAGAAAAAAAAAAAAGTTATACGCCGCGGTTTTAAAATCTGCTGGATAGACTCAACGCCTACGATTGACGAAAGTTTGAAAAGCGAAGGTGATCGACGATCTAAGAGATCTTTCATTCGCCCACACGTCCGACCGGACCCAGAAACTGGGACAGCTGCGAGCGTTGCGGCAACCTCGAGCTAAACTAATCCTGAGGGCAGGTCAATTGGTTTTTTTTTTTTGTCAATCAATGGATACACTTGGGTACATCGATACACATATAGTATCGTCGTTGCGTAAGAAATAGCATGAAAAGATTTTTTTTTTATTTATGCAATTCTGATAGACTTTTTTTTCGACATTGATTAATGGGCCGAAACGCTGAAATATCGCGTAATCTGTAATTTTTCTTATTTCAATCGATTTTTTTTTAACAATTTTTCGATTGAATTAATAGACTGATACGTCGAAATATCTCGTGTTCTAATCTGTGATTCAATCGATTCGATAGCTCTGTAAATTTAGCTGTTAATTCTTCGCTTCTGGCTGATTGCCAAAACCCCGGTGGCTTCGACCGTTGTGGCACCTCGCAAATGTCAATGATTCGCGTCAGTTTGGACTCTCTCTTCAGGGTATGTTAAATAGCTATCAGACACCACCTCCTCGGTGTCGAGACTCGAGAATCGTGAAAGCGGCACCGGAAATCCGGGCGATTCACGTGGGGCAAACGAAGTACCGATAGTTACGCGAGAATAGTACTTATGCGGTGATACTTTTAAAGGTATATCGCGCAAAACTCTTGACTCTTTCAAAGCGTTTTATATGGTAAATTACTCAACAATTACTTCTTTAAAACAAAGAATAATCTTACTGACGTACATCTGTAAAAAAAAAAAATATATATCAGCTGTTTTCCTGCATAAATTTCATGGCAATCGTACAAAGTAGACGTACTTTTTTGTTATTTGCCCATTTAAGAAATGTACGTTAAATTATGACGGCTTCTCGTTTTTTTTTTTTTTTTTCACCAATGCCCATTGGCCATAACCATTTATTGTAGCGTAGCCAATTGTTTCTAAAGAGGTGGATAACTGTGTATATTTCTCAGCATGAATTTATCCTCCTACACATTGTTAGCATGCAGTTTTGTCGTCGAGCGGGTTTCGTCGGTAAAATAAACCGAATCCCGGTCTCTCCTGTAACTGGCGCCTCGATCGTTAGTCGCGGGAACTGTTTCGTGTTCCGTGCTGTGGCGCTCGTTGTCTGCCGCTCTCATGTTTCTGCAGAGCACAAAACAGCCGAGCGGCAGCTCGAAGCACGTATCCATATATCTACACGGAACTAATCCGATGGGACACGCGCTTCTTCGGCTTCGTCGGTACATGGATTGAACCAATTGCTTCAAACGGCCGTAACGAAACTCAATCCTTTTTTTTCCGTTTTTTTTTTATTTGTTCTCTATTTTTCACTCTTCTAAATATATACCTACGAGTGACGTCGCAGTGCGTACTCAACTCGTTATGCAATTCCTCCGTGAACAGCAGCCGCACCGGCCGCATCAAGAGAGGAATAAAGGTCAAGGGTGCTGCTGCTGCTGCTGCTGCTGCTAGCTGCTAGCTGCGCGGCGGGATTAAAAATTCGCCGGGCCGAGTAAGGAATGATTTTGCAGTACCTTTAAAGGATCCAGTCAGGGACAGCAGTATTAAGAGCTCTCGCCTCGTGTCTGCAATTCAGGCTTTGAAAACCGCCCGTTTAAGTCTTTCGCTCCGTTTTTTTTTTACGCGAGTTAAAACAATAGTAAATAAAAATAAAATTCATCCAACCGAAAAACTTTAAGGCCAAAATCTTACACAAAAAAATTCCCACAAATTTTAAATTCATTTCCATTATAACAAAAAACCGACCAACTCTACTTGAATTTTGAAACGATGGAAATTAGCGCAATTTATTCGGAATATTATTACTATTTACGGTGTTTTAAACCATTTATAAGAGTATTGAATTTCGAGCTAATAAAGTATAATGCATAGAGTTTTACATTGCGAAATGTTGTAAAATGCATAAAAAGAAACAAAACGGCAAGAAAAATTGGGACACGAACATTTCGCAAGAAAGGCAATGCACAATTGTTAATCCACTCACGTCAAAGTTCAGTGTACACAAGGGATCTCTCGGACAGCGCACTCGAAAGCATACGCTAAACTGTTCTCTGCGACACGTGCTGCTCTACATATGTTTTGCATATTGGCGTGTCTCTCCTCTATGACTACATCCAGTTTGCAGACTGCACAGCGGAATGGACTGCTCCGAAACGCAGCGTATCGATTCTGGCATCCTGATGTTTATACGCGCCGTCTTCCTTATGTGTTTATACTTCATGTATACTCGCGTTATATCGTCGTTATGCACATATCCAAGCGGAGGAGAACAGCAGCGGATCTGCGGCAGGATGCTGTCGCTTAAATTTAATGCTCAATAGAGCGCGAGCGCTCCGTGTTGGACCCCCGAACCGAGAAGAGCGTTATTAATTCGCTTCATCGACTTTATCCTGTGCACCGGAACGCATATCCATTCGCATAACTCGAAAAAAAAAGGCATTAAACATCCGTTTTATTATCGCGACTTATGTGCGAATCGGATGAGTTCAAAGATTTCACAAAACTTCGGGAGTTCCTTTTTACGTTACTCTTTTGTTTTCTTTACTTGGATAATAGTAACGTACTAACTATCGAAGAAGTTGTATACAGAATGGAGGCTATCCAATGCATTAGAGTGCAAAACACGAGTTGGCAAAGAACGAGAACACGACAGCGCATAGAAGTGTAACTACATGCGATGGAGTTGGTACCGTAAGAAGAAAGGGAGGACCTGGCCACTTCTACGCTGTAAATAAATATGGGCCGTTCCTCGAAGTCACGCATCAAGAGAGATGCTGCTGTGCTATCGTGTGTCTCGAATAGTAATATTCCGATCGGACGAGCCCAGTAGCGGTGTCTAAGTTACACCGGAAAAAGATCTAACAAATTGCAACATCACGCGAGAAAATGAAATTTTTTTGTTCAAAAAATGATCGTTGAAGGAGAAATTAAGGAGTCAGAAAGCTTTGATACCATTCTATTTCTCTAACATGTCCATCGGTAACTAACTTATTAAGAAAAAAAAAAAAAAAAATAGCGATCAGATGAATTTTCAAAGTTTTGCGAAACTCGATGATCTTTAATTGTTTGTATTTTTCAAACTACATAGATAGCTAAAGGGTCATAAAAATAATTATAGAATCAAAACGATTCAACGCTATCCTATTTCTCGTTCACTGCATATGCATCGTCCAAATCCAACAATAATTTAAAATTTGTTGAAAATTTCTAATCATCAGAAAAAAAAAAAAAAAAAAAATGTTAAAAACAGACCATCAAGAGTAGGGACATTTTTATTTCAAACATTGGATCGTTGTCGAGCAGCTTAACACTGTTCCATTTTCACCTTTTCGCTTTGCCCGCATTTAACAGATTGACGATAATTTCTCTTCCTCATTATCAACGATTGCCTAATCGAACTCACCTATTCTTGAACTGGCGATTCTGTTTCTTCTTCAGTTACTGACCAACCTTGCGCTCCAAAGCATCCTGCAGCTCTTTGTTCGAAAAATCCTCGTAATTTCAAGGATTTTTCTCGTAATTTTCACGCGGCATTGATCCAACAAGTGTTGTCACGCTGTATCCAACATTGTCGTGTCTCGTCGAGTTAGCTACGCCTTCCACCAGCATATCCTACCGACGATCTTTATATTCATAACGAATATACATTTGTATTACCAGCGGATCTATTTACAGACGACAAATTGATAAGATATAATACGGAAACCGTTGATATCAAGTTGCCACGAGGCTTTGTTTATGAGCCATGCTATTGGTAGGAACGTTTCCACGCTGCAAATAGTGAAATTGCTCTCAGGCACTGCGGAGCTCGCCGGTCGCGTCATAATAAATGCGTTTATGAATCGACGCACCGGGAATCCCTGTCAGTCGATCGTGTTCGTTCGCTTCGTTCGCTGTATCACTGATCCGCTCCGCTACTATCTCTCCTCTTCATCGATGGCCTTGAACTACAGCGCTATAATATTATTCGTCGTCATTCGTATAAACGTAATCGAAATTTTATTAAATTCAACCGCATAGAGTGTCATAAAAAACAACATCTTCTCGCGAGACGGCATTAAGAGAGCCGAAAACGAAGAAGAAGAAGACTCAGAACGAAAGGGGAAAGACTCAGCAGCAGGAAAAAAGAAACCGGTCCACCCTTCTCGCATCCAGCGCGCTCGCTGTGCAGTCAACTTTTTATTTCCACTTGTTTTCACTCTCGACTCGATTCCCGAATTCTCCTTGGCGTGAGTGCTTCGAGAGAGAAACATTCTTCCGTCGCATCTTCACGAGGGAAGAAAAGAATCCTTCTATTTCGGCTCTGTCAATGTCGCGGTAAGATCGTTCTTCCGTGAAACTCTTACATTCGTTGTGTTAAAAGTGCCCGTTTCATCGAATATAAATACGATTTAGAGGAAATACTTTCTGCCAGTGGGAACGATGAAAAGTAGGATGGAGGAGCGGGAGACAAGTCTCCGTGATAAAATTTGATCCTCTCGTATTTCTTACGGAGTTTCGATTGACCTACTGATCGAGAAGGATCGATTTTCATTGATCTTGCATCTCGCTGCTTCGACAGTCTTCGAAGTGTCCTCGCGAGTAATGGTATTTGTGTCAAAAATAACCACGCAGTGATGTTAGAATCGAAGAAAATTGTTTTTCAAGATTCATCCTGGCGATTATTTATCGAAAGCAAAGTAATCGCAGATCGATAGGGGGATTGATTGATCTTCAGCCCGACGATTGCTTCTAAAAAGCGTAATGGATTGGTTGAGTAAATGTGTATGCGGCTCGCGGACGCCGGGTTCAGAAAATTTCGGGAAAAAAGATCGAAACAAAAAGAAAAAACAATCCAAGAGGAAGAAGAACAGCGAAAAATATTTGCAAGAAGACACGAAAAATTTAGACGAACTTGCGGAAGAATTTGAGACAAAACCCGCGAATGAGAAACTCGTGGCTCTCATAAAAGAACATCAGTTGGGTCGTGTAGATGAAAAATTGGACAATATTTGTGACGACAAGTTGAGCAGTGATTTACACGCGAATTCTGACTACGAGACAGCTGACACGATAAATAAAGAGAAAATCGTGGAGAAATCTTCGGAGAACGTAGTTTCGAGAAGATTTAATGAAGCGAAGATTGGTGAGAAAGATCCTCAGGGTTTGGCGAGTTCAAGCAACAGCATCAGGTCGTCGCCTTCGCGTAGGGCGGATAAATACAGTCCCGTGGCCAATGGAGGATGTCGTGGATTGGGGCAAAATACAAGATGTAAAGTCAACGGAGATGAAAGAAGAACGAATGGCAAGGAGGGAAACAGGATTAGTTCGTCCGAGCCTCGCGTTGACTCATTCGAAGATATCAAGACAAAAGCAATAGTTTTAGGAACGGAGAAACGTTTGACGGATAATTGCGAAAGGGGTTCAATAAATTCACGGAATTCGACGAATTTGTCGTCTTTTCGTGGAAGAAACAAATTTGGATACAGAGATTCAGCGACTCCCGGGAGTCCGGTGTACAATAAAGACTTTCGTGTTAATTCAAATTCGTGCAGTTTCGTGATACCCATCAATGTGGATTCCAAAGGGTTGAGAAAGAGCCAGAAAAAGAGAATCGCAAGTTCGCAGATTCCTAAACCTTCGACGAAAAGTCGAGGGAGCAAAGACTTGCAGGAGGAAGATGTCGATGTGCCAAATAATGATGAAAACGGTATATACGAGTTTTATGGATATTTTATTGTTCGAAAGTCGCATCGACTTATTTTTATATTCTTGACACTTTCTGTATCATAATCATATAAAACAGTCGATATGATAAGGATCCTGAAAAAAAAAAGTCCGCTTGGAGACATTGTCGATAAGCGGATAAGCAGAACGGTTGCTACCCACGGGTTTCATTGCAATTTTTTATAGTGGTTTGCAGTTTATCCAACGAATTAACAAAGAAGAAAATGATACGCCACATATACAAGACATATTTTTATCTCGACGAGGTCGAGGCAATTGAAGTTTTAATTGCAAGACCGTGACATCATCGATAATTCTCATCTGCAGTGCAATCACTGACGGTTGAAGCATTAATATGCAGTTTTCTTCGAAATTCAATTCGAAAACACGAATTTTTAATACTTTTTTTTCGGGTACAACTCGGTATATAAATTCAGGTTCAACGTAACAATGTTTTGATATCGTCATGAGTGGGTAATGTCCCGTTTGATCAATATTAAAAAATTACTCCATCGTTGGTGCCGCGTGCATTAAATAACGCGAAGCTACATGCGATTGCATACAAAACGGTAACATATGCTCTATATAGTGATACAGTAGGAAGAACCGTCATGGAATCAGCGAGCGTGACGCCGCCGTGCCTATGGAATAACCACTTAGCAGTTGAATTCCGGCGGTTCCCTCTAAAATTAGATCCTAATTTCGCACACGAACAACGCCAGCCAACTGGAATTGCATCGTAGCTTTATTGTCGATCTCTCTTGGCTACGAAAACCTGCGGACCCTTCTAATTTCATACATTTACATTACCAACCCACCTAAATTGATGGCTATATCCGACAAAGCTTCCAGCAACCCAGAGAGAGAAGGAAGTCATTAAAGCTGAACCTGAGAATATTCTTCATCGAATTTACCATTGCGGCAAACTGTTAATCATTACTATTTATCCGTTTCAGGCCGCGTACACTCGGCAATTGTCTCTGGTGTCAATTGGGAGCAACGCAGTGTGACCGTAGAATGGTTCGAGAAAGGGGAGACAAAGGGGAAAGAGGTCAGTAGACAAAACATCTGCAATATATTTTTATAGATTACCATAATTACCGATTTCAAAAAGATTTTCTTGCCAAATACTAACTATCAGTTTTTTAAAATCATTTCTCATACTTATATATTTAATGATATTCGACGATACGGGTTTAAAATGCGAAAATTATGCGCAAAATTAATTATTTCAATTTTACGATCCTATTGCAATTCCACATAAACTCTGATAAATGTTTAGCTGCTGAGGTGAAAATTTGCTAAACTGCGCATTGCGGTTTAGAGATTTGTGATCGATGTCAGAATCTGCAGATTTTGGCTTTCTATCATTGTATGAAGTTGTTCTCTGGCGTAAACTATTGTCTTCGCGTAACTTTTCTTGTTGCAACCAAATGTTTAAGTATCAGCGAACGCTCTAAAGTTTCCTCTGTCGCTTTGGGGGATTTATGGACTGCGTATTTTTAAAATATACTTTCTTTATGTTTGTTCATCATCATCATCCACGCCCAATCCCTAGGTCATGGTTAGTCGTTCTATTTTCAATACAGTAGCTTATGCAATGCCAAAGAGTGGCAACCTGCGCCCCGCGTATTGGGAACGCGATTCTATTTCCGACAGACTTCTTCAGAAGCCAGTTTGACGGGATCTGTGAAGCGAGCTCCTGGAAATTAACTTGCTCCCCGAGTGTCGTGTTCGGAGATTAAGCTAAAACAGTTTTTTTTTCCTCTCCCATTGAAATTCAATCGGGTGTAGTGCTCGATCGATACTTTTTACCGTTAGAACTTCTCGCGAGTTTCACCACTGACATGGAAATACGAGTATAATTGACGCAGACGGTTCGCGAAGCAAAAGACTTTTATTTTTATCAATCATCGAGAGCTGTAATCACCAGCAACACAAGTGCAACATGTTATCACAAAGTCTGATACCACGGCGAAAGGTCCGCCGTTATTATCACGAGCTTAGAGCGTAACTGTTCATCGATCATCCGTCATCGCAGGTAGAAATTTAGTGCTGAGACGCTTTGTGGATTTTGGTTGCAGGTGGAGATCGATGCGATCCTCGCTCTCAATCCCGAACTCACTCCGAAATCCATGCCGCCCCCACAGATGAACAATATGCTGTCGTCGACCAGAGGAAGGGTGAGTTTTATCTTTGTACTAAAGTTCATTTTAATAAACATTTCGCGTCATCGAAACAGAAGGAAATTCATGTGATTATCAGTACAAACGAACGAGAAGGATCCCATGTATTTTAAAAATCATAAACTGTGTATTTTTATTTTTTGTGATAATTATAAGAATGTTCTCTCTAAGATGCAGCAAAGAAGGTGTTTTAACTATCAGAAGCATATAGTATTAAAAAACATACAAATACTTACCGCAGACCTTGTGTGACTGAAGCTAGAATTTTTTTAATTGCTACATTTCGATTCTCCATTAGACGATTCTCTTGAAAATTCAATAACATTGTATAGAAAATTCCATGATCAAATCGTAACTTTTGCTTCATTTTGATAAGTATTAAAAGATTTTTTTTTTTTCTTTCACGTAAGAGAATGTTTTCTCGTTAAGTTCTATTGAATTTTCATCGTGAAAATAATAGTTTCGAAACTCCGTGAGTGGAAAAACGTCAAAATTGCTTTAATAATAGCTATATCAGCCTAAAGAAACGAACGAAGAAATGTACAATCACGTCTGAGCGTAGTACCCTCGCATAGTTTATTATCGACTTGGAATCGAATTTTGTTGACGCGTTGCCCGGGTTACCACGTTCTCTAACCTGTTCCATCATTCTCGGCGGCCTGGAATAATGTGCCGGTCTCTCGACCGCGGTGTGTCTTAGTATGTTCCAGTATCTGATCGTCTTTCAGGTACAATAATCAAATTTTATATATCCCGCAATAATTCTCGCAAAAAATATTCGAAAAAATGCATATACCGCGAAACAGCGAAGTTTCGTATCAAATCGGAAGAAATCGAACGTTCCTCGGTGTGACAACGTGGTTTATAAAATCTAAACGAAAAAGTGTGTTCATTCTTTTATTTGTTTCCTTCCAAAGAGTGACTTGTTAGTCATTCAACGCTGCTGACGTTTCCAAGACGAAAAAAGAAAATGTTCGAAGCTTTCGTTGATTTCGGCTCGAAAGCAGTGACGATGCAGAAAAGGCGTAGATTAAGACGACTCAGTTGCGAGAACTCATAAAGTGGTGTTTTTTTTGTTGTATTTACTCCCGAGCCATCTATTACTCTTCTGACTTCGCTGCTCATCTTTCGAATAGACCGATAAACGAGCCGAGCTAACGACAGCCACGACCTTAGACATCAACGCTCCGAAACGAGAGTCTCTCGTTAAACATTTAGATCGTATCTACGAACGATCTTAAATTAAACTCTCTTTCTCTCGAGCTACTAATCTGGTAACGTCTCTTCTCCCTTCTCCCATGGACGCTGCTCACGATCTTCCGATGCCTCACATGGATCGCAACGACCCTGGACTACGCTACGAAAAAAAAAAAAAACGAAACAAATCGAAAACTTCGTCTGGTTGGTCCCTTTACGTTGAACACCTTCCCTCTCCTTCATTCGATAAATTTCGGTAAATCTTGTTTATTTTATGGTATTTTCTCAATTTTTTTCGACTCCCACTGAATTATGGATTATCTATGTGTTGTCGTTTTTCTCCTTCTTTTCTTCGATTCGGATTAAATTTACTCGCGAAAATGGATTTAAAAACAAATCGATGGTCAGGATTCTTCCGGCGAGGAGGACGAGGGCGTGGATGAGCTGGAGAACCCGGAGGACGGCTCTCTGGGACGTCACGGCGGTCACACCGCGAGAAACGGCCTAACATCCGCAACGCTTCCTGTGAGAGTCACGTCTCGTCTTTCGGTAACGCGCACCCACCATCCCAATGCCTAAAAAGCCTTTCTATCCTCTCCAATAACCTTTTTCGCACCCTTTTTTTCATATTTTTCAACGCTCGAAAATTGTTCCTATTTTAGCACATTTATTTATAGTACTATAAATTTAGAGAAGTTGATTGATTTTACGGCTTTGGCTCCAACATTGATTTTACCGAAAAAAGTCGAAATATCTGGAAGACTCATATTTATTAGATAAAATAACAGCGTTTGTTCACAGCTTTAATCGAAGGATAAAAAATGGTTCTATAAAAAAAAAAAAAGAAAAATGTAGACTAAAGCTTTCTTTTTATTTGTGAATAGCGGAATACCCACATTCGTGACAAAGTTTCATCAACGATTCGAAGTTTGCGTGTCCCACTCGCAGGTGTTCACACAAATAATAAATCGCAATTAGGACCAATTCCAAAAAAGTTTCACACGATTCTCCGGTTATCAGAAGCAAAAAAGCACATCGGTCATCTCCGATACATGTATTATACACAATGCTTTCAGGAAAATCGAACTTTGTTATTTTATTTCTACATTTATACTTATTCACAAAAAAAACAACAACAACAAATATTTGCATCGATTTCATTTCTCTGCTTCATCGCACTGGCACGTTGCTCACGATTCTCAAACATTTATTAATCTAAAATTTGTTTTTTTATTTTTTATTTCAGCATTCCACCAGCAGACCATCCATTCCCGTGAAAGGTAAGCCATTCGTGCAAAAAAATTTCATCTTCTAAAAGTCTTAAAAAAAAAAAATCCACGAAAAAAAATTCAATATTTTACTATGTTTCGGGGAAAGAGGAAGTACGAGCGAAAAAAAATTCCACGCGAACTTGTATACCCTACGTATTTACGCTCTCGTGTTGTACTCGCGGTGCTTTTACTGTTAGCCGTGACACAGGGTGAATTATCTTTCCAACGGTCTCGTCCCCCGAGCCACACCAACGTATTCCACCTCGTGTGCAGCACACCCTCGTGACTATCGATATTCATACGCTACAACGACCACAATCCAGCTACGTCCGAGCGCTATAGGTGGCAAGACAAGGGCAAGGACCCCGAGAGGTAGACAGTGCACGGCGTACACCGGTCCGAGTAGGGTGCTTCCTCGTTCGCTTCAACAATCTTTATTTCTTAAATTACGAGCGCTCAACCTATCGATCCTCGTCCTTCGATTTTAACCGAAAAAAAACGGTGCTCTGTAAATATTTAAAAAATGAAATTCGTGCCGTGGACCTACTGCTTTAAAAGACGAAACAAAATAATTGACGAAAAAGTAATACCCATCGCTTTGTCATCGTCGGAAAATGACGACGCGGCGAAAGATCAAGTTTTTTCGGAATCCTCGCGAATTCCTCGATTCGATTCGAATCCAAACGATTATTGTGTTTCGCCGGACTCAAAGATAAATTGCAAAATTCCAGCTGGATCCAACCGTCAAATATCGCGTCAAGTAACCGGAAGTCGTCCGACGAACATCATGCCACCGGCGATAAACGGACATTCGGATACCGTGACGGGTCTGACCGGACGTCGGGAAGCTGAGAACATTCCGCCGACACCGACATTGCCATCGAATCTCACTTCATCGTCGCTGAACAAACAGAAACAGATTCAACAGCCCCAACAACCAGCGCCGCCACAGCCGCAGCCTGTCGCAGCGCAACAACCGGCGCAAGTAGAAAACGGTCGCGGAAGACGATCGAACGTTGTTAAGGAGGTCGAGAGATTGAAGAAGAATCGCGAAGAGAGGAGACAACGTCAGGCTGAGCTGAAGGAGGAGAAAGAGGCATTGATGAATTTAGATCCCGGAAATCCAAACTGGGAATTCCTCGCTATGATTCGAGAGTATCAAAACAGCATAGATTTCAGGCCTTTACGCGAATCCGACTCTGTCGAAGATCATCAAATAACGGTGTGCGTGAGAAAGCGTCCGTTGAATCGAAAAGAATTAAATCGGAAGGAGGTCGACGTTATAAGCGTTCCGAGCAAAGATCAGATGGTAGTTCACGAGCCAAAGGCTAAAGTCGATTTGACGAAATATCTTGAGAATCAATTGTTTCGATTTGATTATGCATTCGACGAGACGTGCAACAATGAGATTGTATACAAATACACGGCGAAGCCATTGGTTCAAACGATTTTTGAAGGAGGTATGGCGACATGCTTCGCTTACGGACAAACCGGCAGTGGAAAAACTCACACCATGGGCGGCGACTTTAACGGAAAGACGCAGGACTGCAAGAAAGGAGTTTATGCGATGGTTGCCAAAGACGTGTTCAAGTGTCTCAAGTCGGCTAAATACAGACCTCTTAATCTTGTCATCTCCGCCAGCTTCTTCGAGATTTATTCCGGCAAAGTTTTCGATCTACTTGCCGACAAGGAAAAGCTCAGGGTTCTGGAGGATGGCAAACAACAGGTGAGCTTTGCGAGAGAAAATTGACGAACTATATGAGAATAATTTCTTTTAATATATTTTTTTATTGAAATGTTTAAGTAATTATTTTATTCAAACCCTTTCGTGGTTCTTTATTACAACGTATAATTGTGCTGTTTTGTGACGATACTTAAGATCCTTGTAACGTTAAACGAATGATACATTTAATTATATTCGTAATTTGTTTTGTTTTTTTATCGGCATTGACTGAAAAGGTTATTTTTTTCCATTTATAGGTTCAGATAGTTGGTCTGACTGAAAAAGTAGTGGAGACCTGCGACGAAGTATTGAAGCTGATTCAGCACGGCAACAGTGCACGAACGAGCGGCCAGACGAGCGCAAATTCCAACTCGTCGAGGTCGCACGCAGTATTTCAAATAATCGCACGAACACCAAGCACCCACAAGGTTCACGGAAAATTCTCGCTTATCGATCTCGCCGGTAATGAGAGGGGCGCCGATACCTCGTCGGCAAACAGGCAAACACGTGAGTACTTCAGAAAACGTCGATTCATAAAAACTATTTTGATTGAGCGACAAATAACGCCTAATTATTATTGATCGGTGTACAGGAATGGAAGGCGCGGAGATTAACAAATCTCTATTAGCGCTCAAGGAATGTATACGAGCATTAGGAAGAAAGGGAACGCATTTGCCCTTCAGAGCGAGCAAATTGACACAGGTGCTCAGGGATAGTTTCATCGGTGAAAAATCAAGAACCTGCATGGTGAGTCCTTTTAATAATGCAGTAAAAAAATGATTACAGCAAACAATTGTTAATGCTAATGGTTTTTTGAAATTGCACATACAGATCGCAATGATCAGTCCGGGAATGAGTTCCTGCGAGCATTCATTGAACACGCTGCGATATGCCGATCGAGTGAAGGAACTCGCTGCCACGGATCCGACGGAAATGAAGGTTTCGCCATCGGACGACGAGAGATCATTGAAGATTGAGGATCGGGCTAACAACAGTGCACTCTCCGACAGCGATCTCGCGCAGCTGAGATCTATGAACGTACGTACTTTTTCTTTGCTATTGTTAAACTAAAGTGTAAAGGCAAATAAGAAGAATCGTTACTTTACGCATTTATATTTCTTACGTATCATTCACTCATTTTGTTATATTGTTATCAACAGGAAGGAGAAATATCACAAGATTTGTTGACTTTCCACGAAGCGGTATCGGCGCTCCAGCTTCTCGAGGAAGAAGTTTTGGATACACATAAAGCCGTAATGGATAATACAAATAGATTTTTGAATGGCGCTCACAGTGTCTTCACAGCAACGCACGAAGTGGACTACGACCAAGAAGGTAAGCAATCTTTGATTTCACCACTCTTTTCACAGCACGAAACACAGTTTTTTTTTCTGCCTTCTATCAGTTTCTCGTTGTGTCAATTTTATTCGTTAATCGTAGAGATCGCGCGAATGCGCATTCGATCTTCTCTCAGGTCTTGTAGTGACAATTATTCATCTTAATTAAATCCCAATATACGAAAAGGACGAAAAATTCCTGTTCCCACGACAACCCTCACAATTCACGAATGATGGTGAAAATACCAACCACGTTGATCATCAACCGTTACTCTATCCCGTGTGATACAAAAACAATGCAAATACAAAAAAATATCCTGAGCGAAAAAAATAAAATAAAAAAAATAGCCACCCAACGAACGTGAAAGAACATCAACACAACTATCACTGTGCCTCGCGTTTCATGACAGATACACGCGCTAAGTGTAGATCAAATATGATCTCCACTTTGAACCGTCCCTGGAATGACGAACTGGGCGCAGCTTTCGACACAACTATTACGAGCACCGAGACAACGGACACCGGATCGGTCCACTCGAAAAACGACAATCTTCCTTTCGAACTGACGATGACTACTCAAAGCGGAAATCGTTCTCCATGGCAATACGACACGCGAGGATCGAGCAGTTCCAGCAGCATCATCAGTTCCGTGGATTGTGGACCGAAAATACCGAAAAACAGCAACAAAACACGTCGCCATTCTACCCATTCTTTATCTTGCAAAAAAACATTTCTCAGCAAAAACTCCGCCGTAAAGACGACTTCCTCGAGAAGAAAATCATCGTGTACCCCGAGAAGCAAGAGGTCTGTTACAACGGGGAAAAAAAATGATTCGAAATATACTTGGAAAGGAACTTTCAGCGATGAACGGGCGAGACGATCCATTTTTTCCGATGAAAGTACGACAACTCGCTACGATTTCGATGTCAACAAATCTCCGAGGGTTATCGACTCAAGAACGCGATCTTCGAGTCCGGTTGACGAGAAATTATTTTACAGTGACGATTCGGAGATCGAGGCTCGCGTCTTTGGTCTCAACAAAACACGATCACCCATACCTTCGTGTTGTCAGGATCGTTACGATAATCAGTGCTACGATCGGGATCCTCGTCGATGCAGCGAGCACAGTATCGAGGATCCCGATGTTGGTGAATGCAACAACATTCAATCTCGCGAAAGAATTCACTCTCATCATGATGACGACAATTTTTATGGACGAGAATCTGACCGAACGAGTGACTATTTTTCTTACGATAATAACGATTTGATTATCAAAACGCGCCAAAAGAATCCGGACGAAAGAAGAAGTTCGAGATTCGGTTCGGAGTTGAGAAAACTCTCCAGAGCATCGGTAGGAAGTAATTCATCGACGGTAATTGCAAGTGGAGGCTCCACGCGTTGCAAATCGAATAAAAAATCAAGTTTGCGCCGAGTTTCGCTCAAAGATATCAAAGTAATTGCCAAAACAATAGAGAGCGAGGATGAGGTTTTCGAGGTCGATAATGAAAAATTCGAGATCGACGATGAAAAATTGGAAATCGACGATGAAAAATTCGAAATCGACGATGAAAAATTCGGAGAGGAAAATGAGAAATTCTGTGACGAAATTAACGAAAATTCTGGCCTTTACACAACAACCGCGAATGTGTGGGTTACCGAAGAATCTATGGAAACTTCAAAGGAGAATCTTGAAAATTCGACCTCAAGATCTCGATCGCTGTTTCGTTGTTTCGGCAATTTTTTTCTCGTTTTACTGAAAAACATTGTATTACTATCGATACTGCCGACAGTCTACATAGCTTTCTTTATCTACGTTCACACTCGACAGGACAAAGAATCGTTTTAAAAGTGCATTTATCTACATTTTTTTATATACGAAATATTTGATCACTGATATTAGGTTTTAGAGAAAAATTATCCGTCGAAAGTATTGCTTAAGCCGATACACTTAGATCGGTTAAGAGCGCATCTGGAATGTCTCTCTCTTTCTTTTTTTTTGTACATGACGCTTTTTGTGATGTTTATTATTATTGTCTATAAGAACTCGTGGTGCTTTCACTCCACGAAGCCTAAGACGTTTATTGATACTATTGATAACCGTTTGTTTTTAAGGCATGTTGACAGCATGTGTGTTTATCGCTTCTCTTGAACGAAGTGCCGCAAACGGTAGTCGAGTTAACGAACTCAAAGAACTTCCGAAAGAGCAGCAACAATCCTCATTTTACGGCAGCTTTTCAATAGTTTTTATATTTATAGTTGATGACGTTATGGCGTAAGGAAAAAAAAATATCGTTGAAAATATTTACTACATCGTTGTGCCATAATAGTAACTTAAGTTTAATCAATAAATTTCTATAACTTAGGCGTTTTAGAACGACTTTTGTCGATATTTAGCGATTTAAGACTATTAAAAGTATAACGATGCGAGACATTTGAATAGAACAATATTTTTATCTATCGAACTTTCTATGTCTATTGTTATTACATGCAGTCTCATTTGTAACGCCAGAAAACCTTGCAGATATGAGACGGAAAAGAACAAAGTTTGAGTCACCCTACCTCAGCAGGTTCTCGTTGACGAGACGTCTCATTGAGAGAATACAATTTTCCAACGGTACGATTATCTTTACTTTGAAAAAAAAAAGAAAAAAAAAACCAAAAACAAAAAACTACTTAAAAGCTCCTAAAACAATCGCTTTAAACTTAATTAACGTATCAATGGTCTCAATCAATTCAGTGGTGTACACTAATCACGGGTCACAATCCCGAATATTGTCATCAAAGTCATCGCACATTTATTTTTTTCGCGAAACCCGCAAAAATAATATTTCTTGACGGTTTCATCGTTCCCTCAGATCATTCGTTTTTTTTATGTTTGTAATTGTCTTTAATCAACTCTGGCAGGTCAAACTCAACTTTGATCTTTTCTACGGGTTTTCTATGCCTATACCCAGTGTCCTTAAGGGCGTCTTTGCTATATTCAATATTAACTTCGAAGAATCAAAGGCGTCTAATTTACACATTGTTCAAACATCAATTATCTCAATCAATGGCTTGTCTCGTTCCTTTGGAACGTACGTACAACAATTTAGCTTTCATGAATTGTATATTCGAATCTAACAATTGTTAATAAATGTTATTTTTGTGGATTACCCAATCCTAACAGACATGTGTGTGTGTAATATTTTTGCTACGTCACATCTTCTAACAGTGCGCATAAACAGTTTTGTTTTGTAGTTAAGGGGATTCGGCCAATTTATAGATTAGTGAACTTTATTTCCTTAACGACGTTGCGATAAATAAATAAACGTAGTAACACGACAAATCTATCGAAATTGAAGTATTGAAAGAAATTACAGTTTATCGAGCTATTTATTTATGGAAACTGAGTTTACTATTATTACAATTGCAAGCCGAATCTCCTTAACCGTCTAATTCGCACTAATAGCACATCGAACGTTTCTATTGCAAAGCATTGCAAAAAAAAACAAAAAACTCGGAACCAACGAGCAAACCAACGCACAATCGCTTTTAGCAGTTTAAAGCAAAAGGTACGCATTTTATGGAGTTAAAAAAAACACGAAATTCACAAAACCTAAACTTGTGATTGTTTTCGCAACGATCGGGTTATTCGCAAATCGTTTTCGCACTGACACGCCGAAATAACAGGCCGAAGGCTTTCTCATCAAATAAATCACGTCCGCTCGGTTGACGGGTTTAAATATTGTGTGTTTCAGCATACGCCCAAAAGTGGGAGGATTTACTGATGCAACAACGCGACACTCTCAACGCAGCGTTGGAACAGGTCAGTCAGTTCCGAAGTCAGCTACTCGAAGAAGAACAAATCAGCCAGAAGATGACGCGTCCGCGCAATCCACGATACAACTAATAACGACTTTATAAAAAAAAAAAAAAACAAAAAAAATATCCCGCTAATAAATTTACATCAAAACGTCGCTATCGAACCGATCGCGTAAGCTTCGGGGAAACGCGCTTTGTCGAAAAAAAAAAAAAATAAATAACAATCCAGTTTTCCGCGAACGGAAGAGGTAAATGCAGTTTAAAGTTTAGCCACAGCTGAGACAAAAAAAACAGCGCGAGAAATCATCAAAGTCGAAATCACTAGTAATAAATAAACGTCGTAGATTATATCTGGATTGCTGCACGTTTCCTCACGGAAATTAGAGATTAAAACAAAAAAAAAAACGAATCGCCCCAAACAAACAAACAAAACAAAAACTCAAAACTTATCCATGACGAAGAAAGAAACGAATGGAAGTGGATTATCGTTAAAAAGGACTGTCGAAAATTTAGCTCGAAGTGTATTTGTGTGTGTGGAATGTAGACGTTCCCGAAAAAGGCTCACAGGGTATGATAGAGCGTTGTTCGAAAGATAACGAAAAGATGTTGTGCTCTCGATCGCACAATCGGCAATCTATTGCTGATATAATACGATAAAACCTGCCAGGACTTACGTGCGCGTGATTTCGAACCCGAAGATATAATTTAAACAAAAAAATCTGAAGGGAATGAAAAAAGGAACGAATCACGCGAATTCTTTGAAATTCTGATTCGTCGCAGTATTCAACATTTGCCTATTCACCGAATATAACGATAACGAAAAAAAATAGCGTTAACCGATTATCAGCAGCTACGAAGGTAAAATCAAAAAACCTCGTCGCTTCGATTGCATTTCGATTTACTCGAGTTTTCGAAACAGATTCACGTGTGTAACACCTGAGGTCTTACCATTTCAAATTTGAATAACCATACCAAATCCTACGATCTGTATTGTCTCTTCGTCGCGTTATATAAACGAAAAAAAATACTGAAATCCAATTGAGAGAGAAAAGGAACATTTTAGATAGATTCCGAAATGAAAAACGCTACCAGAAAACGTAGTTGAATTGAGCAGAAGATAAAAAAGAAATATAAACTAAACGCGAAAGAAATGTAATAAAAATTGTTCGTGTAATTTAACTGGTACGGTGATTTCATAAAGAACACGAAGAAGTTTCTTTTTTTTTGTTAAGATAAGTGACGCAGGACGTTTGCCGATTTAAGAGTGGTTCTAGCTACGTAATTATTAATGACGACGTTATTATTACAGCTTTTTAGAAGTTGAAAGAGAGAAGGAAAGAAAGAAGAAAAAAAGACCATGTGTTACGCGTCGACGCGTTGTTCGTCGTGTTCGTCACTGTTGTTAGCATTCTCATCTCCTGCCCCAAGTGTTTTAATGAAACGGTGACGGTGCGCGCTTCATTAAGCTTCGAAAAACTACTTTTTTTTAAATTATATAAAACTTTCATTTTGTTGTGTTCTTTGCGAGTCCTTCGGCTATTCGCGCTTCGAGAAGCCACATCTCAGTACATTAGTTCGCGGAATTGAATATTTTTGTTCTGATTTTTGCTTCGCTCGTGTCTCGCGATATCCGATGGGAAACTTCGACAATGAAAGACTCGTTCATTGCCGAAGCAACTCGAAGGTATGGAGATCTTGTTTTTTTGAGACCAAATACGCGGGTCTCGATCTCCGAATCGTCACTGTAAAATAATTTCGCGTTCTTGAGTCGATAACCCTCGGAGATTTGTTAGCCTCGAAGTCGTAGCGAGTTTTCGTACTTTCGGCAGAACAAATATATCGTATCGCCCGTTCATCGTTGAAAGTTCCTTTCTAAATGTACTTCGAATCATTATTTTTCCCCATTGTAACAGACCTCTTGCTTCTCGGGGTACACGGTGATTTTTTTCTCGGAAAAGTCGCTTCATTAAGCTTCGAAAATCTAATTTCTTTTGTAATTCTGAAAAACTGTTTAATTTATTTCGTCGTTCCCTTTGTGAGTCCTTCGGCTATCCGTGCTTCGAGAAGCCACATCGAAGCCTTTGGGGTTCCAACGCAGCGAGACAGAAAAAAAGAAACGACGATACGTAGTTTAGTCGCTAATTGTAATCGTTTTCGTGTCACGCCGACGAGCCCTTCAACGTACTGCTGCTGATGGAACAGCTGAAGAGCCTCTCTAGTTTAGCCATCTTATACCAGTGAGAAAAACAAATAAAACGTAATTTTTAATTAACTCGTCGACTTTGCGGTACGCGATATCTCGATTTATTTTCATGTTAGCCTCTTGCTGATGATGAAAAAGAAGGAACATCCACGAATATTTGATTGAAGAATCTATTAACACGATTGCCGAATATGCTCTCGTTATTTATACGACTATTCTATTTTCTGCGTTTTATCAAATGTTACGAAAGTTGTTTCTTTTTTTTTTTTTTTTTAGAAGAGAAAAAAAATAATGTGATGCGAGATTTTTTGTGTAAACTAAGTTTGTATCTTAGAAAAAAAAAAAAAATGAGATCGCAGAAGTCGACGATTCTCTTGTACGGAGAATCGCGATCGGTTACTTACGAACGAGCTGATAATAACTCGTCATCAAACCAAATAACGACTGATTTCGAAATGATAACGTTTATAGTCGGTAAAAGTTGAAACAAGAACAACAAAAACAACATAAACCCATTACACTTTACACCAGGAAATCGTTTGAGATATCCGAGTATTTTAGTTTAATAATAATTATTACTGTCGATCCTTTAATTGTCTTTTGTTCCTTATTGTTTTTTTACCTAACCGAAGCATGTAACTAAAAACAAAAAAACAAAAAATATCACTGAGCTCTTACGAAGTTTGAATGTGTATTCTTCGCCCCTTCGATTTTTTTCTTTTTTGTTATCCTCGACGAAACAACGATGGCGGTGGCCTGTGAGAAGCATAAAGAAGACAAGGTTTTTTTTTTTCATTCTTTCATTTATTTTTATTAACTCGAGCATTTGTCGACGTATATCGCAATGATAGTGCATTCATGGAAAAGTTTCGTTTCGTTATGTGAGAAATTTACGCGCGGAACGCGACTTCAACTTTGTCGCAAAAATAAACAAAAAACCTAATCAAAAGTCCAATCGCGTCTCTCGGCTAATAATCCGGTATTAAGCTATACATTTGTTGTATTGACATTGGATTCCAGAATTTATCGCTGTTTCGGCACATTCGATGTTTTCGGCTGTGGGACCTTATGTATGATATAATAACTATATATATATGCCTTGACAAGCGATGTGACCATTTTTTTATCGTAGTGTAAGTTCGAAGCTTACGAAGCCAATGGGCACACGGATGCATGCATGAGTATCCCGTAAGATTACTCTTATAAAAAAAATCGAAAAAAAAAAAAACAAAACAAAACCCATCAATTGTTATTAACGAATGCTTGATATCAACCAATCGCATTTAAAATCAACATATCGCCGCTAAATAGAACGAGAAAATATATATTTTTCATAGAACGCTATTATTCCCAAGTAGACGAAAATGTGGGAGTCAAGTATTCGTTTTATGGATTCGCTAGAGTGATTATCAATCATAATGCTGCATCAGCTTTTTTTTCTAGAAAAATAAAACGCGAAATAATAACTATTTTGTGGAGACTAAGAGGTGTTGACATACTCATTTTTTTCTATGTGAAAAATTCAGAAACAATCAGACAAAAGTTTTATCTCGTCGATGCAAAAGATTTGTTAAAACATTTTCAGTAATTCCATTGTGGCGAAAGTGCATTTTTTGTCATCAGCATCATATTGTTCACTCAATGCCAGTGATTGTTGTCTTTGTTTCTAGATGAAGATATTTGCTCCATGTTATTACAATTCACGTGCACAACAAGTTTTTGGGTATCTGACACATTGAAAGGAGGTGACACGTTGTTGCTTCGTGAAGTAAATAAAAATAAATTTTGAATGAAAGAAATCGTAAATCATCGATCGAAAATAACCCATCCATCCGCATATTAAAATTTATAAAATTTTCACCGAGGAATTGAAGAAACAAACACTTTTTTTTTTTTTTTTGTAAAACTTTATTCGTATTCGAGTAAATACAATAACAAGCTGATTTTTTTAAAATACAATAAATAACTCGACCAGCAAGTGACCAATGGCAAGAGGCGCTGCTCCGCTTCGACGAAATTTCGAACTGTATTGGTTCGAAAATTGTGCTCGTTAAATAAATAAGATATCTACCGGATAATCTAATAAGTCGCATTAGACATTATTAAAAGATCTAAATTACAAAGACATTGTGAAAAAACGGAAGTCACACGTAGATTATCGATTGTTGCAACGATCTCGGCAACAAAAACAAATGTGAATGCGCCATTGTTTTTTTTTTTTGCATATCACTCGAGATTGCATTTTAAGCATTAAGTCGTCATTACCGACGCACTGTTCATTCGGAACAGATATCGTTACTTTGAAATAAACATTCTTCGTTTACTTATCGTCTAATAGTAATTGGTTTATAAAACTGACCTACGATGTTGATAATGTTATGTTTAATAGGGCACTTCAACGAGCTTTAATAATGTTAGAAAAACACAACGCAAAGATAAAAAATAAATTTTTAATAGATTTCACAAAAGATTCATTTCTTGTTTAGATTTTTTTTTTCATAGACTTTTCATTAAATAGTTACAAATCTGAGACTCATTTTTACAACTCGAAGACGTTCTTCGCTTTCTACATATATTAGATTTCTGTTCAAAGTCTCCACTATGAAAAGAATTTTCCCCAAGTAAATATACTGATCTCGTAATTTCGTACCGGAAATACGATAAACAAACAAAAAATGTCTATCAAAGTAACGATAGATAATCATTTCGATCTTTAAGCATCCAATTCATAACTCACACATTCCCCTATATATATACAATTCTTCTTGAATAAATAAATCGGCACATTCTCGTTTCCCGTTAAGCCGCACAATCGAAGCCATCCGCAAACATACAAAATACAGGCGGACGTTATTTCAGTTAGCGGCCACGAATGCCATTAAAATTTCAATTTTATCTATCTATAAAAATCATCGGATGTTGATCAATCGTTTTCGAAGTCTCCACTTCCGTCGTCGTCGATCACGATAGTTCTATGTTTGTCTTTCAACAACGAATCTTGACTCAGCGCAGGTACTTGTCGTGAATATTCACTGGTAGCCCAGAGGAAGAGATCCAACGTTTGTTCCGTACACTCCGCTATGAAACGAACGAACGGTCTTACGTCACCGGTGTTTGCGATTTGCAAATACTCGTAATACTTGTGGCGATGCTGTTTGTGTATTATCACCGGTGGATAACCCGCTTGCATGAGTATCGTGTTCATCAGAAGCCGGGAAGTTCTACCGTTTCCATCGGAAAACGGATGTATGTGAACTAATTTGTAATGCGCCAAAGCAGCGTACCTGTTGATCAACGATTTAGTATTTAGCTTCAAGTAGTAATAAGTGGATATTTATTGGCAATATTTACGATGAGTCTTGTCGTAGTTACAGATACATTTTTACTGTTATATACATATATATATATATTGCCAACGGGCCATCGACTGAAATCGTTTAACCCTTTAGCTTTGATTTTATGAGAGATTTAGGCATTTTTTTTTTTTGCCTGTGTTATCTTACCTCACTGGATGCATTCGTATCGCTCGTTCGCTGTTTAACCACGCGGCGAATTCTTCCATGAGAAAATGTATATCGCCGGGACCCGGGGGTATGTGACCGCCGACGTAGACTTGCGTACGACGAAAATGTCCGCCTTCAACGGGATCGACGTGACCGAGAACTCTCCTATGGATTTCTGTGATGTCCTTTATAGAAATTGACCCCACGCTGTGGTACAACAAAAAGTATTATTTTAATAGATCACAATATTCACTTTAGCGCAACAGAATAGTGCATAAGAAATTTTATCCTTCAAAGATAAAGTTTAAAGGCGGTTCGGGCGTTAAGTTAAATTTGTTTAGAACCTCGAAGCTTTTTTTTAAACATTATGGTTACTGATCGTACCTGCAATATTTCACAAAAATTTTGAAACAAACTTTCAAACTTTTCCATCGTTTTCTGAAGATAAGGTATAAATTACGAAAATGTAAATGTTTATATATCGTTGCTGATTCACTTGTGCGAATGACAATATATGTGAAAAACAATATTTTTTCATTAAACATGATAGAGTTTATGCAGTGAAATGAATATAATTAAATGATTGTGACGTTGGATCCTTTTTAATGACAATTTTTTAGTCTCCCGATAAATAATTTCGTTTATCGGAAAAGTTGCGAATATCTTGTGGTATATTTTGCAGAATAATGATTTCTACGATGTTTTTAGTAACTTTTCAGTTTCCTTGAACATGCAGCTTTGTGAAAATACTGTTATCCATGACGAGAAGAGGATGTATTGCTTCGAGGTATGTATTGTATTAGTGCGACAAAGTGTTAATTCGTACAACCGATTACAGAAGGATTGTTCGATTTCGAATGTCGAATATACGAAAATGTGAGACGACACAGTGTGACAGAGATTTTTCAATGAAATGCTCACGTTTGGAACGTCTGTTCATTGTCAGTGCCCCGACAAGCTGTATTACAATCGTTCCACTCCGGAGCGTTCAATCTAAGCAAAAGTATTCGAATTTTAAGAGCGTTTAGTTGCGATGAACAATAATCTCAAGCCGTTTATCGAACCCCTTGATATCGAACGAAGTTTTTTGATGATATCAAAGTTGGGCAAATTTTCGTTTGTAGCACAACATCAAATAAATAATCAATATTCTTTCAAAAAAATATTGGAGTCGACTATGTATACGTTTTCTTAGTCGCAAAATCACGAACAGGAAAATATTCGTGAAAATTAATTTCTTTCGCAAACAATGCCCAACTCTGGATGAAAACAACGTCGAAAACGATCGCGCAATCGCGTAGTACAATAGAAAAATTTCGCAACAATCATACCTATTGACGAGTGTAGCATTTATGTATTTCATAGCGGCGTCTAAGCCGAGAATCTCGTTATGCTCGTCGATGCTTTTTCCAGCTACTGCGGTTCGAGTTTCGACGATGGCTCGCGTCTGCGCGAGATTCATAGTATTTCCTTCTATCCCAACGGTGTGATAAATATGTTGAAAATAAGCTTCCTTTTTGGCCCTTATGAGCGCCGCATTGTTGTCAGGAATGCCGGAAAGTGCGTTTCTCTTGTCGTCTATCCTGCTAAGCATCCGTCTATCCAATTCTTCTACTACTCTCGCCGTTCTCTGCCTGTTCATCAAAGCACTTTCGTGCTTTGGTTCGAAAGTCAATGCTCTTACGTAAAACTCGTTGGCTTTTATAACATCGTTCTGCGTGTGTTCCAAAAATTCCCCATAGTGATTTAAAACGTCCGGATGCTGCGGAGCCAAAGCGACGGCGTGTTGAAAGAGTTTTATAGCTTTTTGCTTCTTTCCGGAAAGTTTCATCTCCAACGCCAGGTGCAACGAGGACAGAGCTTCCGACGTGGAGGCCGCGTCACTGGTGTGTTCCATTTTTTGGAGCTC
Organism: Buathra laborator; assembly: GCA_934046635.1. Classification (NCBI taxonomy): domain Eukaryota; kingdom Metazoa; phylum Arthropoda; class Insecta; order Hymenoptera; family Ichneumonidae; genus Buathra; species Buathra laborator. Next base: position 21,521,001 of record OW203892.1, read on the forward strand.
CAAAGAGCCCAAGACAAGACTGTTGACCGCGGCATCGTCGTAGACGTTGAGAAAATTTTCCGATGGCAAAGGAGCGAAGACACGTCTTATGTCTCTATCTACAGCAAGCAATAAGCAAAAAAAAAATCATTCTGATGCGATGGTTAGTCATTAGTTGCGTCATTTTCATTATATACTCTAAAAAACAATGTTTCCCCGTGAGATATAAAAAGATTTACGATTTTTCTCGAATTTCGTGAAATTTGATCTGTCGCTGGGAGATAACATTTTATAGTGAATATTTGACATATTTTTAATCGCGTACATTCGTCATTGTCGAATGGGCGTAACGACATGTGCTCCAAACTGCAAACCAAGCTGGGATTTTTTTTTCTTTTTCGATTTTCTTAACGGTAATAAAATAATTTAGAAATTAATTACAGTCACCTGTCACATCGATGTGTTGTTTTGTCTGCAGATACTGCGAGAGAGCAGTGGCAATGACAGCGACCGCGATACCAGAGACGAATACGAGAAAAATTCCGATACGACTCGTTGCGGCTGCCGTCGATTCTTTTGTTTCACTCTTCATACACGTAGCTTTGGCGTACAGCGTGTAACACACGTTCGCGCTATTCGGTGACATTTTTTTGCTAGCGGAAATAAACTATTTGACAGATCGAATGGTAACGAGTTAACCTGTGACTTCATTCTTGCGACAAGCCACGATCAGCTGTCCCGCGGCAACTGAACGCGCTATGCCAACTATGTTCCCTCACTCCGTACGGAAAGCCGACTGTACATCATGTGGTGAATTTTCATTGGTTGAAGATTGATCGTCGCGACCACTCACGATACACGCATCCCCTCGTTCACAGACACGATATGCGATCTACAAATCGATTTTACACATTCGAAATTCTCGACGTGCACAAACATCTACCCGAGAAACATTACTTCCATCGAAAAATAATTCATCAAGAAATATTTTTAATAATAACAATACTATTAATAACGAAGAAACGACGAATGACACATACTATAATAAGAATTTTCAAAACTCGTGCATTCGAATTTGCGATGATACTTTTTGCGATTGTTATTCGCACGAAGTGTGATTTTTTCTGTTTTATCATTTTGAAATACTGATGGAAACATGTTGTTCGTCCCATTATACTGTATAGTCAAATAAAATGATAAAATACATTATTCGATTCGTCGACGAATAATCATCATGACGAGGAATAAAGTAAATAAATTCATGCATATGTATGTACACCACAATGTATGAATGTGTAACGAGCTATGAGTTCGACACACTTTGGAGTTGGTGATAAGGCATTACGTAAATCGCGCGTGTTGTGTACATCCAGTTAGTCGGAAGATCTGAAGTAGATCGGTCGAGTTATATACTACGCTCTTCCGAAATGGCGGTTAGACATTTAATCAGATTTTTTAACAGCGCCTCTGTATCACAGGTGATTATTTTGGACGCTCGACAAATAGGAATTTTTATTTTTTCGCGATTATTCGTAATTTAATTTATTTCAGGTGAAGAGATTCAGTACCGTTGCCGATAAACCACAATTTCTTGGAGCGCAATCACGTTTCACCGATGTCTTGAAATTTGTCAATAAGGACTCTTATGAACCTATACCGATTTATCGGGTTCTATCATCGGCCAATAACACCAAATTATCTGCTGACATTAACGTTCGTAGCATTCGCCTACTGTAAAAAAAATGCATGTGATAAATTGGCACGTTTATGACTTACAATTTTCCTATTGGTTTTTGAGGCATTGATTATCCAATTAAGAATTATCACGAATGCTTAAGATAATACAAAATAATTTTTTTATGATAATACGGAATTTACACGGTAATAAAAACAGGTGGATAAGGAACGATTATTGAAAATGTATCGAAGTATGGTGAGCATAAATGTAATGGACAAAATCCTATACGAGTCTCAGCGACAGGGGCGAATTTCTTTCTACATGACAAACGCAGGTGAGGAAGCAATTCAGATCGGATCCGCTGAAGCTCTGACCCTCGAAGACATCATTTACGCGCAATACAGAGAAGCCGGTGAGTTAAAAAAATATTTAATTTGGGAAAATCAAAACTTTACATCAACAAATGATTGAATTTTTCAGGTGTTTTGCTCCATCGAGGGTATTCGTTTGATCAGTTTATGAATCAATGTTACGGCAATTGCGAGGATACGGGAAAAGGAAGACAAATGCCCGTTCACTACGGTGCTAAAGACTTAAATTTCGTCACTATATCATCGCCTCTGACGACGCAGCTCCCTCAAGGTGATTGCTACAAATATGATTTTTTTTTTTCAAAATAAAACCGATGATTTTAATTAGATTATCGAAACAGCGGTAGGAGCTGCTTACGCTTTAAAACGAAGTGGTCGTGAGGCGTGTGTCGTGTGTTATTTCGGCGACGGCGCGGCTAGCGAGGGAGACGCTCATGCGGCTCTAAATTTTGCTGCGACTCTTGACTGCCCTATAATTTTTATATGGTGAGTTTGATTACGAATTTATCATTTTTAAATTTAAATTTTCAAAGACTCGATATAATTGTATTGAACATTAATTAGCCGAACGCTGAGTTGTCTGCATTCGGTAAATTTGTATACTTCACTCGCTTCGACACTTGGAAATATAATACAAAATAAATTCGATAATTTACAGTCGCAATAACGGATACGCGATTTCAACGCCAACCAGCGAACAATACAGAGGCGATGGGATTGCTGCTCGAGGTCCAGCATTTGGCTTAAATACAATTCGAGTCGACGGAAACGACGTTCTCGCGATGCATCAAGTTACCCAAAAATCTCGAGAATACTGTATCAACGAGAAAAAACCCGTATTGATCGAAGCTATGAGTTATCGGTGCGTTTCGAGTTGAAAATGTTTCAACAACTTATGAGAAATTAATTAATCGCATTCTCGCAGAGTGGGACATCACAGTACATCGGACGATAGTACAGCATACAGATCGGTGGACGAAATTGCTCTGTGGAACGAGAAAACTCCGATCACGAAGTTTCGCACGTACTTGCAGAATATCGGCTACTGGAGCAATGAGAAAGAGTCGGAACTTCAGAAAACCACGAAAAGCCGCGTTCTCTCAGCTTTCGCAGAAGCTGAAAAAAGACTCAAACCAAATTGGAAAGAAATGTTTGCCGATGTTTATCAAGAAATGCCCGATCACATTAAGTAAGTAACGAATTATGTTATATAGAGTTTTTCGGAAATCGAGAACTAAATTCTGGAGTACAATCAAAACTTTTTTTATTTCAAAGACATCGGAACGATAATATAACGAAAGTGATTACTATGACAATGATAAAATTAAAATAACAAAAAAAAAGTACTACGATAATTTTATTCACAAATCATTGAACTTTTGTTTTATCCCACCATATCGATTGAACTTTGCAGGAAACAAATGCAGTCTATGGAAAATCATCTCCAGGAATACCAAGAACATTATCCAATGAAGGAGTACAAAGGACTGTGATTTTATGGAATTCTTTAGTTACCGACACTCACACATCTGTTTTTACCATTTTTTAATCTCTAATGGATAATAAAAATACTATGAACTAATCAACGTTACATTTCAAGTTGAATAATTGTGTTTATTGATTGCTTACATCCGGTATTTCGACATTGAAACTGTCCGCGAGTTCCTTGTACTTTTCTATTCTAAATTCCCTTCTTGCCGCGTCAAGCAAAACGTTGTGAATCAAATGCGATTCGTGCGGATTGGACTGTTTAAGCTCCGGAAAGACATTGCCTCTCAATTCCAAAACAGCTTTTTTCCAATGTATACCTGGGTAGTCGCGAGGAATTTTGTGGAGTTTAGTGTAAGACGATGTATAGTCCTGATATCTCGGCACCAAGACTTTGAAGAGTTTGTGAACGTATTGCTTTTCGAGAATCCAGAAATCCGCGAGTTCCATCATTTCCGGATTATTTGGTCCATGACGAATCGCCTCGGATATAAGCTGAAATTTATTTTTATACGTTACAACAGTTGTCATGACGTTTTGCATCGATCTTTTGATTTTTTTTGATGAATGAAAAAAATTAGCGTACCCGGTCTGCGTAACCTCTAACTTCGTCGCCGCGGTTGTAATACAACTCGAGTCTTTCGTATTTTAGCAGCGCTGTCAGAGTTTTTTGGATCTTGCGAATTCTTCCTTCCGGTCCATCGACATTTTTTAATCTACGGGCTTTTGGCTGATGATTGTAATTTAATCTCGATACTAACTTTGTTACGTTCGCCTGATTCATTTTGGAGGTTAATGCGGACGACTCGATTGTCTCCCTTTAATAAATTTTCGTGGTAACTCAGCGCCATGCGAGTGGAGCGGCTGAGAACTAAACGTTAGAAAAACATGGTACGCGTTTTGCTATCAGCTGTAAGAACTTTCATGGATGCGATGTATGTATATCTATGTACAATTGTGTATATCTATATACAATTGTGTATATCTATATACAATTGTCTATATCTATATACAATTGTGTATATCTATATACAATTGTGTATATAGATATATTCGCAATGTGATAAAATGGACGCCCGAGCACTGCTGCTCGTGCATAGCCGTTTCCCCGTCGGGTTTAGTCGGTTATCAACCCCCACTACGCCGTTACACATAGTACGAGTCGAGATACCGAACCGGTCGCTGCTCGTATTCCCGCGCGTGGTCGCTTCCCCACTTTTTCGGTTCCGATGGCAAGCGGGATACGCGGGAGTTCACTATAAATCACTCTGATGAACGACGGGGAAGCGCGAACGCTCACAGATTTTGTGAATAAATGAAATATCGACTGTGAGCTACGCGAACCCAAAAACATTCGAATATGTCGGTAAATATTGTCGATTGGCATTTTCATCGGAAGATAGTGGCTGCATAATCGATTACGTAAGTAGGATCAGTTGATTTACTTTTAGGAAAGTCTGAAGATTTCATTACAAATTCGATCACATGATTTGTTATTGACGTCGCATGGGGTAACACATTGCATACTCCTGACCATAAAATTGAAACACATCCGCTGATATCGGCTCCACACAATAACAATGCTGACTCGTGCAATTTCGTGCGCCATTTTGATTTTTTGTTTAATCCCAATTTTATAAGTTCGATTTGTATATTCTTTATTCATTTCTTCCCATCCCTTTCGGCGAAAAAGTATTTTTTCGTCCGGAAGTGCTATTCCAACAATACAGTTTTTTTTTTTTTCGATTTTTTAAATTTGACAGTTATTTGTTACAACACTTCGGGTAAAAAACTAACATTTCCAGACTCGAAATAATGTCAGTAAAAATGTACAACGTTATTTCCGGACTGAAAACAGGAGTTTTTATAATGTAAAGTAAATGTCGAATTATTAGAAAAAAAATAATTCAATTATTAACACTTAATCGCCAAATAGATAAGAACGCCTAACTTTCATTGTTGTGCCTATTATGTTGTGAATAGTACTAACAAGGATCGTAGGTTCGCGCGGGAAGCGCACGCATGACCAATAGTTAATAACAAAGTCTCCATCGTAGAACGAGAAAATATTGCTTTATGTACAATCTGTGTTTATGTGACATGTACTCTCAATCTTAATAATTCATTTATAAACTGACGCGATATTTATAGTATTATTATGGCAGTAAAATTTCTATATACTAATACATACAGAGTTTACATTGATACTGACGGATCCACTGTAACGCATGAACATTTCCTAAAGTATTTCTTACGCGTCAGCAATTCAAATTAATCGCATAAATAAATTATTAACGTATCTTACGACAAAAATATATAAATACAATATTACAAATTACTATGTATAATATTTAGCATAGCTATCACGCTTTTCACGAGAATTGCAATCGATGCAATGCTTTCTAAATTCTTTTCTTCTTTCACAATATTTGACAACATCTCACTGTAGTGTGTGACAATTTGGCAGTATTATGGATTGCTTTCTATCGCTAACTCATCAGTGGACTCGAAAAATTCATCGTTTCAATATTCAAAAATTGATCTATAACTATCGACTACATTGCTGGATTTATCGTGTGTTTTCTCGATATCTTCACATCTTGAGGCTCTTGCCTTTCGTCGTCACCGTAAGTGTCGGAGATTTCATTCACATCGTTTTCCCATTCCGGCTCCGAATCATTGTGATTCGAGTCTTTCCTGAAAAAAATGTCCATCGATTAAAAATCAATTGATTATTTTGCGCACAATGGTCATTTTTTGAAAATTGTACTTACGAATATTTATTCGTCGATGGTAAGAAAAGCGATTTTGGACAATCCTTGAAATAAGGCCAACATTCGCCGTGTGCCTTTCCTCTGTTTTCTGCTTCGACGTATTCCGCTAAAAGATTCGCAAACGGCGATTTACTTGCCCTGGTGACGAAAAATGAAATAATATTAGTTTAAAATGCGGTATGAAATTTTCGGGAAACTTCGATGATAATAGAACTTACGTGAAGAAAAGCTTCAACATTTCTCCGATAAGTCCAAAGTTATTGAGATGATGACCTTGAACTTCGCAAATAGCTCGTAAAAGACAAGCTTTTCCATCCAAGCCAAGTGTGCTCAGCATGTCTTCGGCTGTACCGTATAACAGCGCTCTCTCGCCACCGTGAAAAGCATTCTTCGGCGCCTCTTGAGTATCCCGTTTGTGGATTCTTCGTTTGATAAATGATGCTATAAAATCAGCCATAACAATACCGGCCTCACGACTTTTCATCCCCCGATCGAAGACAGGCGGTAGCGCTCCATAGGGGTTTTCATTGTCGGTCAATCCAAGTTTATCGAAGTCGACTATAAAATTGATTATAATGAAAAGCTACAATCATCGTAAATTTAATCGATATATTTATAGATCGCATCAAATGCCATTGATACATTAAATACGCACGTAGGGAAATGTGTGTCAATTGCTTTTGACATTTTTTTTTTTTCGATCGTAAGACTTCCTCTGTTGCCAAGGAAAACCAGTTATATAGTCACAGAACGATACTTACTCGTGAAAGGAAGACTGATAGTCATGTTGCTGAGAAATCCATAGGGTGGATATCTCACGAATGGCAATGCCAATGTCGGTGTAATCGTCATAACTGTTCCCGGTGGCAGTGCTATTCTTCCATCGTTGGTAATCCACAAAAATCTTTTCTGTCGATGATGAGTTCCTCTCGTATTTGATTCCTCGCTATCGTCCGCCCTCGATAAACTCAGCGCAACGAGTGCTACCAGTAAGGAAATAACTTTCCTCGTCATTTTATTAATTCGCTTCCTGAAACGAAATAACATCATTATATATCAATTTCCATGTCGAAAACAATGCGCGTGATTTTATCGAGTGAAATCGCGGCCACATCCTCATGTGACAGTGAAACCGAAAAAAAGAAAACTGTTGTTGTTCGAAACGTCGCGATAGTCGCGCTCGTTATCCACGCACGCGAGGCATGTATCACATGAAAATAATCGAATGGCAAAATATTTTGAAACGAAAGTTCAACGACTACTTTTTCCTATGTAGTGTTGCATTAAAAATGTATCGAATCGGGATAAAAATTTGAATCCCTCTCGGAGTTATTTAAGCGCTATTTACGATCACGAAATCGAATCGTCTATCTTAATTAAAATTTATTCAAAATATTCAATATGCAACGCCGAAGAATTTCATGTTTGTTTTTTATTTTCTTTCGAATTTTATAATTTTTTAGAAATATTACGACGTTATAAAATTTCAATGTGGCGAACAGTATAAACGAAGCATGTCATGCGTTAATATATACTATCCATATACCGTATCACCTACGGCGCCACTAATAACCAGTCGAGAAACGAGAGAGGCATCTAACGGTCGCGTTACATCACATAGTTAATTTTCTCAAAACACCGGACTTGTCTGTATACCGGATCCGGCAAATCTCAACGGTGTGCCGTTGATCGACTTGTATCGCTCGATAGACAGTACAATGTTCATTAAACGCGCGTCGAATGTTGCAAATAGCAAAAGTACACAAATCGTCGTAATCAAAAATTTAAAGTACTTCGCAATTTCGCGATTTAAATGAGACAACGTCGCCTCCTCGTCGCCTTTCTATTGTCAAATAGCGAGCTGAAACATAAGCACCCGGAAACCTAATGAATCTTATCGAAAATCAAAATTGCTCCTTTTATCGCGTTTCTAATAGGAAAAACCCAGTATTTCCTCGTATTGATCCGAAGAACATCGCGATTAAGTGCGCGCGACTTCGTAACATTTTCCTCGTTCTCGTGGATTATCCCACGAAAATTAATTTTATTTCGAATTTTTGTACCAATTGGTAAAAACCTTCGTTCGGATGAATCAGTTCCAATTTATTGAGAGACGTTGAAGAGTATATACGGAGCAAAGCCATAAACGGACTTCAGATGCCTTCAGCGGCCTCGGAACTCGATGGTTGCACCTGGTGAACCCGGTTGAAGGTTTGCCTCACGCGTGAGGGTCGCGCGAGTTGCGTACGGGTTCGCGCGGGAGTTGCGTTTTTCTAGGGCAACAGAAGCCACCGGTGCTCGGCGCGCTGATGATACCGAAGATGTTACCGTCGCGTATAGTATACACGCACTTAGGCCACACGGTTTCGCACAACTTTGCCGTAATACTGTTATATACCGAAGGCTCGTTATATACATATATATATACGCCACGTGCGTAAACTGGTCGTCGTCCGTCCGAAGAAGACGGGGTCCACGACGACCTGAACTTCTGTATGCGTGTAAAGACAACCCGACATTATCGACATCAAGCGGCAACGACTGTGTGGATCATAGTCGTCAGAGCTTTTAGCTACGTCTTCGTGTGATCACGCGTTCGATGCGCGGCGTATACATTTAATTGGCGATGTTCGATAATCGATTTACGAGTTTCCCGGGAACTTAGAGCGAAAAAGGTTTTTTGGCGTCCAAAGTGTATTGAAGATGGAAGATAATTAATAATAATCAGGTAGCTATTGATGGAATTCCGCCGATTGACGTTATATTAATTACTACTCGCGTAGCGGAAGGGACGAAGAAGGATTATTGCCAAAATAAACGAGGGGTAAACCTCGAGTAATAAGGAGTTGTGGTATACGATTGCAATTACAGGAGACTGAGAAACTGATGTAGAAGACGTAGGGGAAGAATGGCGGGCGGTCGAGTGTCTAAAGGAGAATTATATATATTTTTTTCGACCACCTTAAGGGCGCTTATAAAAAAAAAACCGCGAAAATTAAAGTTTTCGGGGAATATTTTTTCAAATTACTATAAACACAAAATCCAGTTGTAAAAACATAACGAAGTAATGTGCTTTATATCGATGATTTATAATTAAAAAAAATATATACATATATCTGTCGATTATCTCGCGATAGATTATCCGATAAATCGCGTAGACAGAGTCGGTCAAGGTTAATACGAGAGGTCAAGGTCACTCCAACACATCGTCTTTTAACATAACTTCCTCGATATACCTGCGATATCTTCGAGCGGACTTTTAAAATCCGTTATAACGCGTTAAATAATCACCTCGATTGCAAAACGAGTAATATGCCGAGCGGTTATACGTATAGCTGCATTTGGGCCGGGCGTGCATCAAACGACCGAAAGGTTTTGCTTGCGGTATCGGGTCTGCATAATAGAGGCATTTTTATGGACGAGACGGTTATATTTGAGGAGACCTCGCTGTGCGTACCGGTTCCTCCATAATAATCACAGCTCTCACGAGGCCAGATCGCTTTGGCCACGTGGAATCGGTCCGAGAAGGAGGCCCCTTCGCACATAAATGACAAAAAAAGTAGTTCTTGCGACGATAAAAAAATGGGAATTTCATGACTTACATGTCTCGTACATATTTTCAAGACGTGTTTCGAGATGTTTGGAGCTCGTCGACGTAAAAAAAAAATCCGGTATCGGTGAAAATTAAAGAGTCTGCGAGCAACGAGTCCGAATCCACTTGTTCTTACGATATAACTGGAAGGCCAATGGGAGGAACGAAGTTCACGCGCCATATCATATATAAAAGTTCGCGGAACTAACGGACCTTATAAATACCGCATTACCGTGAGCGTTGTCTCGTTCGGTGGTACGATTCGTAATCAAAAAAACAAAAAGAGAAAAAGAATGACAATAGAGAGCGAGTTCAGGTGTCGTCGACACACTTGCGGCGCGTGTCCAGCGACAATGAGAATTTATTCATCGAGGGATGTTCGGCAATGAGGGCGAAAAGAAAGTACACACAATAGAGACGTACAAGCGTCAGCGTTGACAATCGTGTCGTACGTATGAGGAATATCGATAATGCTACGCATGCTTAATCCAAGCGGCACGTCGTTTATCATCGTACGTACGTGCGTACTGTATAAACGGCGTTTAATTGTTGTCGCGGACGAGGGTGGCGTTCGATATATCGGAGTTTCGCCGATCTTCAGGAAAGATAGCAAACGCAATAGCGGATAAATTTTTTCTTTTATCATCTCTCTTTCCTATGATTAAACGAAAAAATGACTATCATCATAACAATGCTTGACGCTCGTTAGAAATGATACTGCATACACACATGCGATGCATGTGTTCCTTTATCGACAATGTACTTTGTATGTACGGCATTCACACCTCGTCTCTCGTCACACTTTTGGCGTTCTGAAAACAGCGAAACATCGTGAGAAACGATGGAAAGTCTTTGGTCTTATTGCGAAGTTAAACACGCGCGTTGTACAATGTGAATTATTCTGACGCCGGATGGAGTGGCGTATATGTATGATCCGTGTCGATAAGTGGTACAAACGAAATTGTATCACGTGTGTGTGTTTTTGCGTCGTAAAAGTTTGAATATAAAACGAGGGAGGCGTCGGTAGCGTTGATCGCTCGATTGAGTATTCAACTCGCGATTACCCCACGAGTCTGGGGTCTATAATCTCCACGTACTATGGTAATGTTCCTTGAACTCGAAGAAGATTTTTTCTTGGCAAAGCTTTCAACCAGTTTGCCCTGTTCTTTTTTTTATCTGATATAGACTGGGCGTGTGGCGGACTCTTCGGGCGCTAATCGTCTAATTAGAATTACATCGCACGCGGTGAATTTAATTGCTACTTGCAATTCACTTAATTCTTGTAGTTATTAGTTTTTCTTTTTATTGTGCACTCGCGTACGAGTACTCATTATTCTGGCTTATCGGCGTATTCACGCCCCCGCACACGTAAATTTTCAAGACGATCGCTCTCGGATCTACACGGACAACAACATTATGAAAATAATGCACGAATTCTTGACCCAGTGGCTTCGTTACAATCCATTACTCTTTGCTTACAGAACGGGTGTGTCTACTCTGATGCACGATATTAACAACAATTTGTAAGACTTCACGCGATCTTGTTTAGGTACGAAGATTAAGCCGAAGAGACAGAGTTGATTTTTTTAATACGCTTACTATCCGTGACTGGTTTTTTTTTTATGTTTTATCACCGCTATCGAGATAAAAAATTATGGGAATTTGATTAGACGGATAATTTTTTTTTAATTTTGTTTCGAGACTATAATTGAAAACTATAAATGATAAAAATCATTTAGTGAAGGATCATTACGATTATACTTTCCGCACGTTCGGTACTCTTCAACGGGCTACAATAGCCTTCGAAATTTGTGAAAACGATCAATCAATAGCTTGTGAGTCAAGCGTGCGTCTGTCGACACATTTTTTTTGTTAATTTTCAAGCGGCGCACGCAAGTGCCGGACGTGAGTACGTCAATTGGCTTCTGAAAAGCTGCATTGGAAACGTGCCGGGAACAGCGCGGGTCGACTAACGGATCGAAAGACGAGTGTCGGCGGTGTTACTGAAACTGAATCGGGATCGCGAAAAAATTCTTTCGGATAGTCAGGGAACACAGACAGAGAGACCGAGAGTCTCATTTGCGACGCCCCTTTGTCATATATATTTCGTGACTGATTTCATCTCGATGACGAAACGGGAGCTGAAACGGGAGAGCGCGATTTCGCTTCGGCACTCACTCTCTACTGTTACTATTACCAATGTGAGACACACATTGCTGCGGCTAAGCAATAAACTGCAATATACATATATATTAAAAGACATAAATTCTCGCCGCGCAAAGTGCTCGTGAGAAGTGTACGACGAGAGGGAACGCGATTATCCTTTCGCGATACTTGCACCGGTCGAGCATTCGACTTCCGGTAGTTCTTATGAGTGCCTCACTTTGTTGTATTCTCAGCTGAAGCACCGTTGCTGCAAAAAAGGTTTCAGATTCCACCGTTTTTTTCTCAATTTAATTTTTTTTTTATGGTTTCTCAATGTTATAGATCGTTTGATATAATAAATTGATTATATTTTGATTTTAATTCTATTAGAGTCAAGTATTCGATAATTGACGAAATTTTACAGAGCTTTCGGGATATTCCGTCGCAATTGATTTTTCGATTGTATATCAATTTCTGGATTTGTCGTCTTCGACATTTTTTTAAAGCTCATTTTAATGCTCGTGCGCGCGTCTGAATAACCGGTGGGCCAACTTTATCTTCGTGTACATTGCCGGATCCCGTTCCAGTTTCGGCAGCGCACTGTTAAGCGGGCCGCGATCGTTCATCGAAACGTGCTCTGTAAGCAGAGCGACTCGGACGATTCTTACGACTCGGGCGAAACGACTCTATCGTTTGAGACCGCGAAATCGCGCGAGCGCACACACCTGACTTCGAGAATCTTTCTTATCTTCATCTATCGTTTCAACCAACTGTGATTATAAAATAAAAGAAGGAAATAATTCAATGTTGATATACGATACGTGAACCGAAGATTACGGCGAAGCTTAATAATTTTCATTCACGTTGATTGCCGGGAAATAAATAATTTTGGAGATATTAAAAAAATTATAGAGATGCGCGGGAATGTGTGATTATATAAGGAGAGAGGGAGCATCGATTCGATCGTTATTTTCTATCCGTTGGGTATCGAGAAACACGTTGCGCCCGGAGGGCTTTTCCGATAAGCCGTCGCGACAACTTGTGTAATCATTATTCACGATTATTTAACGAGCGGCATGTTGAAGAAGAGCGCGATATCTAGTGCTGATCCTTCTGTACGGAAAATCCTGGAGACCGCGTGCATGGAAAACCGGCAACTATATACCGGGAGCACTTTGACCCGCGTAGATTTTTCGTCCGATATTAAAATGCTAAATGCCTTACGAATATGGAATTCAACTATCGCGTGTACGGAGTTTCAGCATTGAAACGAAATACTGTCGGGGTAATGGATGAAGATGAGGCGAACGTTTTAAATGAGGAACAAGAAAATTAAGTGTTGGATAGAACATTTCCAATAGATCAACGTTTGTTCGCAGTCCGCACAAGTGGATGAACACTGTAAAATCATTTTTTCTGTAGAACGATTGTGTAATTAACCCCTTAATGAGGAGTCACAGGTCACGGATCACAGGAAGAATATAACTGGGTTACAATAAAAACAGCGTTTCTACTGTGATTTTTTTTACACGAAGGAAGGAATTAGGACTAATAAACGAAAGAAGGACGAAGGAATTTAGGACTACTAAAAGCGTTAATGGACATTAGAAAAACCGCTTACCGACGCTTTAAGTAACATCGAGATTAATAGTAATATCATGTGCGATCAGAAATTAATAAAAAATATATTGAAATAGGAAAGGGAAACGTATTTACTACGAAATAACGCTGAAGAGAAGATCAACATTGTTAACGTTCAAACGATAACGCATTGACGATCATTTGAGTTCTGTGTAATGATCGCGCCAATTTTTCATGAAATCCCATCGAGAATCACATCTATCATACCTACTCGTAATTGCCTCGAAATGCTCGTTATATCATTATCGAAGTCTGCATTATAACTGCGCACAGCTGATTTGTAATTTGATGTTTTTTATTCGCTCGTTACACAGATTTGTTGATTGTACAATGAGCAAAGTCCGTTCGGCGATTCGAGGCGTGAAATAAATAAATATAATCCAACATCCTTGAACAATCTTCCGTGAACTCACCTTCAACGTGATGAAGCTGAGTCTCGGGGAGTACGTCGTTGAGTGCACCGGCCAAGACGATATGTGGAGTAATTTTGATGCACGCTGGTTAACAGGGGTATAGCATAATTTCTGCCTGTCGGCTCGCACTTCCTTTTTTTTAATCCAATCCTCGGCTAATTCAACTCCGATCCTACCGTTGTCGTATTGTTTCTTAACGCGGTTTACTATAGTATATTACTCTTTTTTTATTTTCCTCGTCCTCGACGATTCCTTCGGTTTATCGTGTCTCTGACCTTTGCGCAATTCCAACGATTCGCTCTGCTACCGCAATAGCGAAGACTATATCACGAGCAAACACCTGTTCGGTTAATCACACCGCGAAAACAAATTTCTTTTTCGAATATTTATCCGCACAAAGTTACTGTATATTACTGTTTCTAATTAAAAATGAATTTCAAAACTTGTCGATCGCAAAATTATTATGAACTTCCGCGTCATTTTTTGTTTATTTTGAAGAAGTTATTTATTTATATGTTTGGATGAATACTGATAGTCGAACGACATTGGGACGATGATTTAAATCGGAGCCGTGATTCGCGTTCGACAGTGGCTTCGAGACTGGACGCGGCGCATCCACACACGCTGAGTTACACCGGAGTATTTCTCCCCTTCCTGTGTAGACTCGAGCACTACTCACTACTTGGCTGTATTACACGTTTGTTCTTACCGAATCGTATCGTGAAGATGCAGCTGCTGATCTCATCGAAACTCTCGTCGGTAATTAATTATCCCATTGGGGTACTTGTACTTTTCGATTATCGTCATTAGCGTGGGATTAATATCTACTACGAGATCTTATCGATGCATCGAGCATTAAGGTGGGCCATCGACCTGCCGCAGACGCCAGACACATACCCCCATTTTTATGACGTGTATCTAATTCACTGCTACAGTCATTTTCGTAGAGCTTATTTTTTTTTCTATCCAAAAAGAACCGGTCCTACCGGTGTCAGTATATAAGGGAGAAAGCAGCGGCTTGCATTCCTATAGACCTTCCCCTATCGTCGATAAAGGAGCCGCTCGGAGACGAAGAAAAATGTAAATGGGTCGGTGCATTATCGGAAATTGAAATCTTAGCCTTCGATCAATTTCGGAATAATTGGATGTCTCGCGGTATCTTCAAAAGAGATGCATTTAATTTCAAATAATTCAGGATATCATTTTTTTTCATACGAATGAGTAATTGGAATATTATTTAAGATATAGGAGTGACATGCAGAAAAACATGTTGCAAGTGGAATTTGCATCTTTTCAATACAAAAATGATTCACGGCTTATTTCGTGGCGAAATGTCACATAAAAATTTTAGGCAAATCTAAGCTGTCGAACTAATTGATGGATAGTTCTGAAAACAAGCGCATCGGGAGTTCAGTATTTTTTTTCTATTGTTTTCAGTTTCCGCTTACGTCGCTCATACGAGCCTGTATAGCGCGTTTGCAGCCTCGATGCTATAAGCATCGGTGGTTCAGTGGTAGAATGCTCGCCTGCCACGCGGGCGGCCCGGGTTCGATTCCCGGCCGATGCAATTTTTATTTTGTTTTCTTTTAATTTTCGTGAGTTTCGAATTTTTTTTTGAAGGGACAAGTGCCCTCCCTTCTCTCCCCCCCTCGTTCTCTTCTGTATTGTTCGAATTTTGACTTGTCATTCGTACTCGCCGCAACTCTTGGTGTCCAGCTTCTTCATAGTTTTCTCCCTTTATTATAACAAAATGTTGCCGCCGCCGCTGTGTTGAAGACGGTAGCTTAGGATATATGCTAAAGCCACGGAGAAGCTAATGTCACGGAGTGGCTACGGTGCCGGAGGGGCTACGCTCACGGAGTGGCTAAAGTCATGGAGTGGCTACGCCAACGGAGTGGCTAAACTCAGGGAGTGGCTACGCTCACGGAGTGGCTAAACTCAGGGAGTGGCTACGCTCACGGAGTGGGCTAAAGTCACGGAGTGGCTACGCTCACGGAGGGGTTAAAATTACAAAGAAGCTAAAATAACAGAGTGACTAAAGTAACGGAGAGGTTAAAATCACGGAGTAGCTAATGTAATGCACGCCATAGCAAAACATACTTAGAATATTTCGGGCCGAGGGGCCGCTTTAGAGAAAAAAATATTTCAGGGAAAAAATATTTTAAGTCCCTCTAAGGAAAGTAAAAAACTAAGTCGCTCTAAAGGGAAGATTCTTTACGGGGAACCCCCTTAGAGGGAAGGGTCCCTTCAGAGGGACTTAGAATTCTTTCCATTTAGAGAGACTTAGTTTTTTATTTTCTTTAGTGGGACGTAGAATATAGTATTTTCGCTCCCCACAGCGGTAAGACCTGTTTCGAATATAAGGTCCGTTGTCTATGAAACAATCGACCACCGAGCGCACATGGTGCGCGAGCCCGGGAACCTCTGGTCATGAAATATTATTTTACACAACTACAAAGGATTTTCATACATTTCTTGAAAATTCTACTTTTTTTTTTTACTCACAGAACAAGTTACTTTGACATTATCAACTTGTTCATAAAATTTTGCAGAAGTGACAAATGTCGACATTTTTGATGACTCAAGTCCGATCCACCGCACCGATCCATTCATCTTTCCTACATACTGTATCACTAAACGTTTGGGAATTGGGTTTACGAATGAATATTGTAAAAGCCATATGTTTTAAAATTCACAACATGCTTTATTTGTAGGTCTGCGAATCGAATAATAGTTTAATACAATACGATTAATCCTAAATTACGTTAAGGACCTACGTACCCGTGACGCGACGACGACATACGTCCCAATCATCACTGTCTCTTTAATGTTTCATCATTTATACGAAGTCGAAGCTCGTTCTCCCACACTTGTAATTTTTTAAAAAAAATTTTTCGTTTTTTTTTTGTTGTTTTTATTTTCAATTTATATTTAATTTTTCTTTCATATACTCTTAACTATCAAATTCGAGCGCTGCTCGAAGATACTCCGTGTAACAAAAAATCAACGATTATATTCGGCTCATCGCAAATACATATCTTCTTTTTTCGTTTCGTCTTTTAAACACGATATAAACACTGTTTGAGCATTCGGAGAAGAAAAATCTTCACCAGGCCCTTAATTTACGATTGGCACATTAGAAAACTCGTGGGGAGTCTTATTTGAACCTCGAATCTCGTGGAATATATATATATAAAATTCCGATGTCTTTAATACACCGTCTGAAACGTAAATTTTGTCGTTGAGTCACGGGGTAGCAGAGAGTTACGACGAGTCGTGTAGAAATTGAGAAAAAGGAAAAAAAAAATGAAAAAGAAAAAAAAAACAAAGATATACCTTTTTTGGCCGTAGCGAGCCAAACGTATATTCCGTTAAATATGATTATTTATTTAATGAATTAATTAATTAATTAATAGTGAAATATTAACCGTTTATGACAGTATGTCCTTTTATGGCACCTGTACATACATATACGCAAAATTCAACTTACAACATACTTAATTAAACGATAAGTAAATTATTTACTTTTTTTTTCATCAAATTCCTCTTTATTGTCTATATATCATCGAGAATTAAAAAAAAAATGAAATCTCGCGCGCTATGCATTCGTTATAACTATTAAATTATTCGGTAGTTGAGCGTGCGTGCAAGCGCAGTTGCGTCCGTAGTCCACTGGGCCTGTGTTCTTTTTATTTATTATCTATATGTGTAACTAACTTTATTATTTATTCATCATGAGTATGTCTCTCTCTCTCTCTACATTTTTCGCGCACATATAACATCATTCTTTAATTTTCTCGTTACGTGTGCTCTCTTCCCGTGCAAATCTACACGCATTGCTCACCCGGGAAGTGACTCGGAAATTTGTGTTTTTTTTTTTTTTTTCTGTCTATCATGAATAATCACGGTTTTGTATAAAATAAAATGCTGAGATTATTATCCGAACGACGATGAGAGAATAAAAACAATGGTTTGCGAAATTAATCATCCTGTACAGATATAATTTTTCGTATTTGTTTGTTACAGTTTTTTCTTTGTTTTGTTTAATCTATCAGTTGATTCGTTGTAAAAGCTCTTGTGACTCGTGGAAGCTTCGATACAGTTCTAGACGCACTTACGCTACGACACCACAGATGCCCTTCCCTCATTTTTCTTTACTTCTTTTTTTATATTCGTACGTAAATACAAATCTCACATACGAATATTCATAAGTCTCTTTGAATTTACATTTTATTTTTATTCGCCGTCTTTTTTTTTTTTTATTAATTTTTTTTTTGTGTTTTACTTTAAAAAAAAAAGTATTTTCCGTATAAAAGACAGTACTCGTTTTGTTTGCATTGATAAATTGATTCGTATCTCGAGATTTAATATCGGGAAGAGCATTGGTTTTCATCAAGTATGTTACTTTTTGCGCTCTACCATCGCTCGCTTAAAAATACTTAAAACGTAGGCTCGCCTTCAACGTCACGAATGATCCATCGACATTTGTGTTCTTTTTCTTCTTCTTTTTCGCACCTTCAAATCGAGCCTCTCGAGATTTTTCTTTTTTTTTCATTTTTTTTTCTTTTCGTCACAACGATCAATAGTCCAAAATAAAACGTAACAATTTAATCGAGAGTATCGATTTGGTTTACGATGAATCATCCGTGAATTTATCGCTTTATGAATACGTACTAAAGACGTTTCTCTCATCGCAACGAGAGTTACGTCCGAAACAAGGCACCCTTGTGTTTCGCGCAACACACACTCCCTAATTCTAACGTTACGTTCCTCGCAAACTCACTCGCTATATATATACTTTAAATAAACGGGGGAACCCACCGCGCGCGTGTGTATGTGTGTGTGTGTGTTTATATATAGTATTTCGTTTATAAACTACTCACAAAATCGTCGTACGAATTGAAATAGTTTTTTTTTTGTTGTTTATCCAGTTTCCTGTCGTCTATAAATTAATTGGAGGATTCAAATCGTTTACCATCGTCGTAAACGTTTCGTTTTCTTTAATCGGAGGATCTGAGGCATAGGAACTCTAACGCGGGTTTTGCCCTTATCTACGTTCGACGCAAAACGTCAATGCTTCTTCTTCTTTTTTTTTTCTTTTTTTCTTTTCTTAAACTTTAAATATATATATTCATGTATATATATTTATACCTTCATCCCGTGCTTAGCTTTTCTTAGAAAAAAAATGGACTCTTCGGCCTCGAAAAACCTTGTAACAACGGGGCCGATTCGTGCTCTCGAAGTATCGTACAAAATGAGATATTGAACGAATTACGAAAAAGACAACGACCGAGCGAATTTTGAATGTTTTTTTTTTTTCGGTTACGTTGCTTCGTTTGTTTGTATTTTTTTTTTGCACGTGAGTCAACTCCGGCGGCATTCGCGTAGTATTTTTTTTCTTATTCTGCGATTGAGACCACAGAGCAGTCCGAAGAGAGACTGACTGTTCTTTTTTTTTTGTTAAGACACTTTGGACGCTATTCGGCAGTGAGCACTGGTTGGTTTCGAGAATCGTCGAATGACTTTTCTCTTCCGTTTCCACCTTTTTTTTCTCGTTATCTCCTTTTTCTGGCTCTTACGCTTTGTTTTTTTTTTTTTATTGTTTTTTTTAGTACATATATATATTTCGCGCGCGAAACTCTCGTATTTATATCGCCGTTCAAATCGCGCATATTTTACGAGAGACTCACTTTTTTTTATGTTTCCTCTACGAACTCTTCTTTCTACCAATAGTTAACAGTGTTTATCATCAATTTATAATTCTTCACCAATAAACAACAGCCTAACATTTAACCAGCAACTATTCGCGTCTCTTACGAAAAATATCTGTCACTCTTGTTAAAAAAAAAAAATATACGTTGAAACGAAAACAGAAGAGACGTAATTCTATCGATCACCGAAGCAAAAAAAAAAATCATCTACGACTCTCTAAGATCGAGCGAATCTCTCTGCTCGGCTGCGAAACGCCGAATCTTTCTTTCTTTCTACGTTAACTGAGATAACAATTCATTCTGTCGTACATACTTTTCAGATAAATTATTTTCTCGGTTACGTATCGGGGACGCTGAATTATTCGGGTACAGTTAAGTAAATGTTTAACGGCAGCACGAGCTTTGATTTTGTCTATAAGAGTTTTTTTTTCAGTTTCTCTCGTCCAACGGTGAAAAACTTGGCTGTGCACTGCCTCGAGCTCCATCTCCTCGAATCTTATGTAAAAACTAACTGTCTTACAGACTATAATCGAATTAATTTCTAAGACCGCGATTCTCATTTTTCTTTATGTATAGTAAAATAAATTTGAATTAGTCGGTTTGTACATTCGATAACTTTGTTTTTTTTAACTTCTTCTCTTTAACCTTTCGTGATTCTCGCATCACTTTCACTTACGCTCAGCTTAATGTACGAAATCTACTTATGATTCAATACCTACAAGTAACTTAAAAAAAAAAAAAAAAAAACACGTCTAAACTACATTTACACTTCATCATTTACTCGGCACTCGCGTCTCTCCCCATTGTATTTTTTTAAATCGTCGGCAAGTCTCACACACACATGCACATTATTTTTTTCTCCCCTTTAGCCCAACGTGCGTCAACGGTTCGGTCGACAAAATCTGCATGATTCAATTATCAATTAATTAATAATAGTTAAGTAAGTCTTTGGCGTTTGTACCAATCTTTCCACGATATATATTCTTTTTTTTTCGCATAACGGACAACAGTTTCTTGCATCTTTATTTTTTTTTATTCGCTTTTTTTTCTCTTGGTTTTTATATAAAAAAAGTTTATCTGTAACTAACGAATGATTGGCGAGTCCGACGTTTCGGAATTCCACGCCCGCGCGAGTCGATACGCGTTCGAAACTTTCATGATCGGCCCGGAACGGTGATTTCAGAGAAACTCACACTCGGCACACGATAAGTTCGCGAAATATATAATCAGTTCTTTTGGCAGTGTCTTTTATTCGTTTGCTTTTTCTTTTTCTTGAAATCACTGCT
Source organism: Buathra laborator (assembly GCA_934046635.1). Taxonomy (NCBI): domain Eukaryota; kingdom Metazoa; phylum Arthropoda; class Insecta; order Hymenoptera; family Ichneumonidae; genus Buathra; species Buathra laborator. The sequence continues at coordinate 21,542,079 of OW203892.1, forward strand.
AAATAATTATTTTACGTTATATAATGTCATTGTGCCACGATAAATGTAAATGCCTCACAGTCGATTTAGCATCGCTGATCTGAGATACGAAGATAAGTATTTAGAGATTGTGCGAACCCGGCGTGTCGAGTGTTTTTTTTTTTTTTTTTTTTTTAGTTGAGAATAGAATAAAGGAAAAACAAAAACATTTTTTTTCTAAGGCCGATCATGGAAGTTTTTCGTAATCGAACTAAGCGGGCGAGGAGAGGTCGGTCGCACTTGTTTCTAACATCTAAATTCACAACTGGCTTTTATGAAACAAAAAAAGAACAGAAGTAAGAAAGGGGAGGTACGAGGAAGTTCGATATTTTTGTATTTTTTGAGCATCGGTTTGGGAAGGAGGCTCCGCCGCGCCAGGTACACTCACACGCAAGCACTGTTAGCTTTATCTCCTCGTCCTCAAAATTCGAACGTGAGGACAACCGAATTCCCATTGGGACACGAGGCCGGGATAGTGAAAAATTATGAACGAATAAACGAAGAACTGAACAAAAAAAAAATGGCTGACAACGAATGAACGCGCGCGAGGATTTTTTTTCGCACGTGACGAGACAGGTACTCGGAGGGCGGGGGATTGCGGTAAAAAATAATAATAACGTAGGAAAAAAGAAAAAAAAAAAAAAACAAACTCGAACGATCGTTGCTTTCAAGAAACACTTGTGTGTGTTTTTCTTTTAATTTTTTAAACTCGTTTTTCGTTTCCGCTGACCGATGTATCGAACAATATTTCAGCGCTAGTAAATTAATTAAATTCAATTATCCCGGAAGCGTGGATTTTGTAACACCAAAGAACACAACGAAATAAAATTCTTCGCTCTCGCATCCAATACTCTCGATTTCGCTTTTCCCCGTTATCGCGCATTAATCTTTTATGTTGTTTTCCTCTGTTACATACTAAATAACGCCACTGAATGATTTTTGTTTTAATCGAAAATTCATTTCGCTTGCATCGTTGCTCACGCTTTTATTTTGCTTGATTTTTAACGCTCTTGTTCAAAACATCCGATATCGCTTCGGTATCGAACGATTGAAAATATGGCAGCAAAAATTCTCCGTAGAATTTTTTTTTTTGTTTTTTCGATATTTAATAACGTGATAGACACTTTTTACGCGCGACGGAGGTTAACGCTGACAATACAAACGAGTTTCGCATGTTGGCGTTTAACGAGACATCGACGCGATGGTGTTTCCAAGAGACGCTTGTAAAGGCACGTCGATTATTGGCTCGTTGTTTACATTTTTTTTTGGTCAAAATCGATAGATGCAAATTAGCGCTCGTGAATAATTTCGTAATAATCGGCAACAACAAATGTTACAACGAAAATCAATATTTCTTAAATTGATTTTTGCTACGAATTCCTATCGACAAAGATCGTAAATTATTTTGATTGTAATTAACAAACATTTGCAAAAACAAAAAAAATCGTTTGTTTTCTTTAAGTAGAAATACCTAAAGGAAGTGTAAGGAAAAGAAATAAACTAGAGATACCAATAAAGAAACAGTCATTAGTGAATTAACACTTTCTGCTAAATGAAGTTCCTTCAAATGAGTTCATAGTGAATAGAAAATCTATTTCTTTTTTTTTTCAACTATCGAAAAGTTGTAATTTAATCGAAAGCTATTCACTAACCCTTTAAAGGAAGAAATATTCGCATAGCCGTGTACGACGAATAAATGCTTCGCGTTTCTCAGAAGCAGCATTTCCAAATTGTTCAATGTCTCGTTACACACCGGCGTCAGCTTTTTTTTTTCTTTTGAGCACTTGGATTCGATCCAATCCACGTTTGTAGCTTTTGCTTTAGACGTAAAAAACCATGTAACCGTTTGGAGACACGACGAAGATATTCGCGGAGACACAGACCCTCCGAGCGCCTCACGTTCGTCCACGTTACAGTGTTATCATTGGCTTTCACCGTTTCCCTGGCATTGTCGCAGTTGCGAAATTTATAGTCTTTTTTTTTTTTTTTTTTTTTCGTTTCATTATCAAATCTATTCACGGGTTCTTCTCTCGTCTATACGCCCGTCGTCTCCGTGACGAATTTACACTTAGATATCTATGATCGGAGAGACGGGTTCGTGTTTCTAGAATATAGTCTGCGAAGAGCCTTTACGCGTACGTCGTCGGGGATTCTCGCAACTATCAACCGAAGAGGTCCGGCGAGGGACGGTAATTGGCAAAGAAAGATATTCTCAAAATCGTCCCATCAACGTAAACGAAAGAGATGAAGACGAAAAAATAACTAATAACGAATGTCGCGTGCAAAACAAAATGCGCAAAGGGTCAATCGTCACTCGTTCGCGTTGATCCGTTCGTACCTTCTCGGGGGAAGGGAGTGTTTTTTTTGTTTTTTCTTTTCTTTCGCGAAAATCTTGAATGATTGCGTGCTCCGTACGGTTGATGGATCGAGACGTTAACGTTAGACGGGCACCGTACCCTCGCGTTCTTTCTCCTGTTGTCTCACGGCAACCGCAGCCTCGACCAATAGATATAAGCACTTGAACTTGTCTTTGTCTTCCTCCGGCGGTGTCGGCGGTGGTGTTTCGTCGCTGTGCGGGCTGTGCGTATTATGCGTACTGTACACCTCCGTTTCGTGCTGAACGTCCGGTGTCGTCGTCAAATGCTGCCTCGGCGCGCTCCAGTATGCCGCTTCGCTCACCGTTGACTCGTCTTCTTCCCTATTAGCAGAAAATTAAAAAAAAATAACAATATTATTCACTTACGAAAAAATACTCTCAATTTGCGTTTTATGAAATTCCGTGATTATAAGAAAAAAAAAAATCTATCAATAAATTCATAAAAACCGGTTGTGGCGTATGTAACATCAGAAACTATCTTAACTTCAACGCATTCATATTTTAACTCCGAAAATAATAGAATGCCTCGGAACAAAAATTTAAGTTCAACAATAATTTAGCAGATATGTACTATTGAATAGAAGCTGTAATACGCTTTCTCAGTTTGATGATAATTAATGAAGCTAATTATTGTATTAACGAATTTGTGAGTTGGAGCTGTTAAAAACTGTGTGGAAGTTTCAACAAATTTACTACTCCTGAAGTGGTAACTCTGCGTGACGAGAGAAACTATAACCCAATCTAATGTGATATAAAAGTTGCTGATGGCGGGGGATTCAGTTAGTTTTTAATCTGGTATACGCGAGGAACTCTTTTATCGTCTCGGCATTACGAAACTCATCTGTGGTCTTTATCTGGCTACGATGGAGCAAGCGACACTTACTCGCTCTCGTGTCCCGGGCTATTTCTTGACGAGGCAAACAGTTTCAGCGCCAACTTTGTACGACACAATGAAACACTGTTGCTTCTTGCAAATGTGGGTGAAGGCAAAAAGGAGTTATAGCAAAATGTATCGTTGAATCAAAATAAAACGATATACAATCTGACAAATTTATTCCTAAACACTTAAGCTTTAAGCTACAAATAAGTAAGAAGCAAGAAACACTTACCCTCGACGCGCCGGATGAGCAATCGCGTTCCCGTAACTCAGTTGATTGGTCTGCTCAACTTTATTATCCGAATACGGATAGACTATCACGCTTGGCCACTGAGTGGACGGACGTTCCTCCTCACTGTGGGAACTACTCTCGTAATCGTTCGGACTGTCCTCTTCGCTTCTGCAAATTTAACATTTTTTATTTTAATCACCATGAAAATCTATATTTCCCGCATCTAATAATATTTTTATCGAAATTCATTTTTTTCCATGTAAAAAATTATTTTAATAGGTTTTGCTTTTATTTTTGTCAAAAATTAAAAGATAGAATCGTTTCAATTGTGAGTGGGCATTTTTTTTTTTCAGCACTTTACTGTAGACGAAGAACGAAAAGAGCCATTAAGACTAATTTCATGAATTATAAGGCGATCCTTAACGTTAATTAAATGCCGCGACATGAAATTGATGAATATTAACTAACCGATACATGAGTCCAGCCGCATCCTCATAATCGTGATCTCGGCTTCGTTTTGGTGCACTCATTCCGGCCAAAGGATCCCATTCCTGATTCGCTCGTGGACTGAGACCGGATGCCTGCTGATGGCTACCGCCCGGCATCTTCTTGCCACGGCGCGATATTGTGTACTGAAGAGGATCGTGTCCCTCTCTGCGTATCATCTCCGGCAGAATGCGACGTCGAGCGTTTATGAACCAATTGCAAACCTGCGAGCCATTACAACGTAGAAAGGAAACTTAGAGATTTCGTTCGACGCTCATTCGCGTTGTTAAACACTCGAATATATTTTATTATTTTCACAGCTAAGTACGAGTGTAGAATTCTCGACAATAGAAGCTATGGAGGATTTTTTGTTTTACGAGTCACATTTTACCGTCCAAATTTACGACCAACCCTCGTCCCTTATTGGCTAACGCTCGGAGGAGAATCGATTGTAGAGAAATACATTTTCACGCGACTGAAGTTTAGTATTTCGTTGACGACGAAATGCGCGGGTGACGCTACCTGAAAAGCTGACGGGATATTTCGAGAAGCTCTTTATTCGAACTCCTTGTCATAAAACGGCCGAAAATTCAAACGGTTTCTCGATAATACCAAACTACGCTAATTACGTATTATAAATTCCGTTCATTAATTTCTCATTCGCTTGTTCGGCAAATCAAAAATATTCGCTACTAACCAAACTATGTAATTTTTTAATAGTACATAATTTTTCTTTTTTTTTTTTTTGTAAAAATGTACGACGTCAAGCCATCTATTGACTTTAAAAAAGGCGTATCGACATCAGTTTCTATTTTCTGGCATTGAGATATCAAAATCAGAGTTTATCGAGTTGTAAGCCTCGAAGCGGCCAATGCTCCGAACGCGTAAAGTTCCCGAGCAATTATCGCGAGAGTGTTCTAGAAGGGAAGAAGCGGCGTTCAAATCGGGTCAAGACGGGATCAATCTACCGAACGAGAATGGTGTACGTCGGGTTGAACCGACGACGGCTGTCGGCCACACATAGTAGCGGTCGTCGCGAAGGTATTGGAGCGAATCGCGCAGAAGATTTCCCCGCTGTAACCGTATCTTTGCGGCCGCGAGGTCGCCAAAGGCGTACACCGACTAGCGGCTATCGCCAGCGTCGCACCTGGGTTTCTCGATCGGGCGGCTCGATAAGCCACAACTACTGTCGTCTCGTGCCGCCCGATATCCACCGCAACTTCTCACGCGATATCCTATGTCTTCGGCTTTGCCGGTGCCATTTAACTGAGCGAAAAGAACACGAAGTAGACGACAGCCTCCAGTCCGTCTATCAATCTTTTCCCAACTACGATAGATCAATCCTTTTTATTCACAATCTGCTGCTATCTTTATTCCAAGTCGAACATTTATTTTTCCTCACTTAACTCTCATCTATTGAAATCAGCGACGACACATATTTAATAGAAACATTTCCGAGACTTTATGTTAATTGTTTTTCAGGTCATCCAAACTCTGTAATGCATTGCTATTCTCATTATCTTCAAATAACACAAAAACACACTATTCCTCGACTACCTAATTAAGAGAGTTACTTTGCAGAGATTTACGAAGATTTCAATAATTAAAAAAAATCAACTGTTACTATCGTGAAGTTAAATTTGTCCGGTCGAAGCCATAATCTGCAGTAATGGACATACGATAAATACGATAAATTGTGAAATTTCTCGTATTTCTTGATCGTCAATAAGTCGTTACGTATTGCAATAATGTCATCAAATAAAAAGTTGATTATTAGCGTAGACATTAAATTTGCATACTTGTTAATAGTTTATGCATCTCAAATGTCATATTTGAAGAGTGATTAATGAATAAATAAATGATTAGTTAGCTCACCTGCAAAACAGTCAAATTGGCCTCTTGACTAAGCGTTAGCTTCTCGCTGTCGCTCGGATATGCGTTGTACCTGTGCTCGTACAGCCATCTTTTGAGAATCTTAACCGAGTGTTTTGGTAAGTTGCCCCGACGTTTTCGCACCGAGTGCGTACCGCCGTGATGCAATATACCGGAATGGGCTTTACCGCGTATCGTCGCTGAGTCGTTCTCAACGTCCGAACCACTCTGATCATCGTCTGTGCTGCTCGACGATGGGAAACGTTCCCTAGCTGCAACCCAACAAAAAATCAAACCATTAAAAAAAAAAAATAAAAAACAGAAAAAAAAAGAACGAAAAAACGAAAACATCGAATATATCATTTTTTATCACCATCACCATCCTCGCTTCAATTTTTATTGATTCCTCACTTGTTTTTCTCCGTAATGTCTCGTCTCGTCAATGATCGCAAGAGTCTGAGTCTACCGCAGGGGCAATCCCTTCGTAAAGAGCACACAATAGAATTTCCTAACTCGATGTTGTTTAACCAGCTAAGCAAACATGGTCTCTCGTCGCATCGACCGACGAGTAACACACTCTCTCTTCTATCTCGTTCGTGAAAACGAAGAGAATGAAGAAGACGAAGCGCAAGCGGAGAAGTGTAGTTCGAAGCAGTTCGCGGCCTATATGAGAAGGGAGGCTGAACGAGACAAATAGGCGCGTGTCAATTGAAGCTACTCGTTGCTCGCCAAAGGCATCCAACCCACCAAACATATGCGTTGGTGGTCTATATTATATGTGTACCTATATGTATGCGAGCAGACAGTCACGATACATGACACGTATTCTATAGAAAGAGGAGAGGCGACTCGTACAGCTATTTCAAAGACAGAAGAGGACACATCAAAGACCTCAATTTAATTATCGATAGAGAGCTCGTGTGCTGATAGATAATAACTGCCAGAATGCTGATAAAGCATACGAAACTTGTAGAATACGGTAAGTAATCATTACGAAACTTCCGGTACGGGAAAATTTTGATATTTTGAACGTCACTATATGCAGCCAGCAACCGTTTATTAGCCTACCTAATGATTAAGGGTTTGGGATTCATTTACGAAGCATTATAACGATCGAACGAGGAATGATACATTTTTTAAAGAAAACTATTTTGATTGTGGGATATTTATATCAATTGTCTTCCTGCTTTCAAAACGATGCACATTTTTTTATTTATTAAGGGATTAACAATAGCGCCAAATTTCGATGAGATGTACGAAGGGTCAATGGGTTAAAAAAAGTTTAATCATTTAGCCGACGTAATATCGTGTTTTTCTGGTCGTAATTATGCTTCAACGCCTTAAATAACTTTTCTAGAGTTCAGGATATGCAGATACATACGTTTAAAGTTGAATAATTTATATGCATCATACGAAAATGAGATGAAAAGTGTACATTTGCAACACGCTGAGGCTTCCGAATAGAATGTATACAGAGAACAAGAGCGAAAGACTAGAGTAAGGGGACTAAGTGGAGTTTGGGAATATTTTGCTCGTGAAAACGAGAAACAACGGGGGTTACCCGTGGAGGGGTGTGTTAATTTGATTGCCACGGTGAAAAGGTCCGTTGCGTAGTTTCCACGGTACGAAACTCTGTTAGCAAGCGGTTAGGAATACCCGAGCCACTTTCAGGTATGTAGCCGCCTGGTTTCCCAAACTTTCGGGTCCATCCATAGCATCGAAACCCCCGTCAAATCGTATAAAAGACAATCCCGACAGTCGCAACAAAGTTACGAGGCGCTCTCTCGCACTCACGAGTTCGTCTAAATAAATTCTCGTGATCCCGAGCTTTCACCTCTAAAATTTGTATACCCGCAATATACATGTTTATACTTCGGTACAAAATTGAAGCTTGTATTTCGCTTCACCTACGCAAGATTTAGAATTTTAAGAGTCACAGGTGGAAGGTTCGACAATAGAAGAAGGAATACAAGCAACGATGACGACGATGAATGTGTATCGAGGGGTTGCCAAACTTTGTAAGGCGACCCGAATATCTAAAACGGTCCCTTGGCGACACACAAGCTCTTTGGACCATTCTTCTATTTTCTCTCTACCTCGTTGTTTCGCTTTTCTTTTTTTTTCTTTTTTGTTCATCTCTCTCCCCGACGTACAGAAGATGTTCACGAATTTAAAATAGATCCTTTTTTTCCCGCCAAGGGTTTTTTTTTCGACTCATTTCATTAGTAACCGACGTTTCGTCGTCAATCATTTAGCTGTTGCTATGTCGAGATCATTTTTTTTTTCTTTTTGACTTCTTTTTTTTAGTGCCGGTATCAATGTATAAGTACTTTTGGAATCGTTCGTGACACTCGGTAGTCGCGGCACAGTATGCATAGACAGATAAGCCGGGTGTGTTATATTATGTAACTGGCAACAGATGTAAAGTCTCGAGGCACGTGTGCAACGTCGACGACGACTTCGACTCGAGAGTGATAGTACTTAAACGTTATATTACCGGGTTTGGTGTAACGAGAGGCGAGAACAGTTTCTGAAACGATAAAAGTGCGTGTGGTAAGATACCGAACGCGAGAGCAAAAGGTAGCGATAGTACAGAATAGCTATCGCTCGTGCAACAAGGTATTCTTCTCCTTTCGCGGCCTCCAACAGGGTCACGGATTGCGAGTCGAGATGTGATACTTTTTGCACGTTTCTCAAGATTTGCGATAGGATTTTCCAGCCAACTGCACGAATCATTGAGTTTTCAGAAAACGTTATCAACAAGGATCCCGAATTTATTTAAAATAAAACGTCGGTAATCTTGATAACATTGCAACTATTGAAATTAACTCCATATACTTAAGGATTAGAAGAATATATATTCGAATAAAAATAATTGGAGTTACGAATAAATTTAATTTTTTTTCAAAACATTTAAAGTCACTTCTCATTTCTGATTTTTCTCCTTCTTCCTCCAGTTGTCTTAATTGTTTACGATAAAAAAAAAAATTACCGAAATTTAATTTAATTACCCGCTTCACTCCCATTTTCATTACAATGTACAATAGGGTTCTACAGAGCGAATCTGAATTTATCGGTGTCCGGTGTTCGTCATTTGATTTTTATTCTTGTGACACGCACCATTCGTTCGATAGCTCGTTTATTCCGTCAACGAATCACTGTCTCTCTCCGTCGCGTAGGCTAAAGAATAACAGTAGAGCGATAGAGCGCAGAGGAATACGGTAATGGGAAAGCGGAGCCAAGAAGTCGCCGGGGTCGTGGTATCGAGAGTCTATACGACACACAGCGGTTGTAACGCTGTGGCTACCGGAACCGGGGGTTCACGACCTTTGGCCCGTACGATCGAACGACGACCTTCGTTATCGATCTCATTCGCGTTTTCATATCGGAATCAGTCGTTCTTCCAACGAGCATCAAAACTGTCGGGATACTCGGACTTCTGTTCATCCCCAATGCAAGTGCCGAAGTTAACCCCAAGTTTCGAGAGCTCTTCCGTTGAAAGTGAAAGTGGGACGAAATTACGAGTAAAGTATAGAATAACAAAAAAACTTTCTACAATTGGTAAAATGTAATTAGCGCGAATTTCAATTGCGGAAAAAAGATCGAGTCCTCTTTCGTCTGATGTGTTACGTAAAAGTCTCGGGGGCACAGCGACAACGGGACGATAAAGGAGGCCGGTTTGTCGAGAGGCAACGGGGGCCTTGGCTCGCACGTGGATCTAATCTGACGTTTCTTCTGGCGGCGCAACGATCGAGGCCACCTTCGAGCTCGGAATTGACTCAACGAAATCGTACTGTAGGTATCTCCTCACTTGCGATTACCATTGAAAATTCACAAATTTTTATCATATTGCATTAAAAGCCGCCGTTTTTTTCTTCTGCGTTCGTATAAATGCTTATCTCGATAAATCTAAATTGTATATCATCGTTATTTGCCCAACGCACGAAGGTTGACGAACTCAATCTAAATTATTTTTTTTTTTTTTTGCATAATTTGTCTGGAAGCAATTCTTTTTATTTATTCAGGTCAGATAAATAATAGAATCGAAAGAGACGAGGAAAAAAAAAATTGGGCAATTTTTAGCAGTAGATACAAAACCGGAAATCATCAATTATGATAGGTTTCTCACACCGACTAATGACGGCGCACAGTCATTAGGGATGATTCTAGTGGTGCTTAATCGACGTAGCGAGAACCTTTAAGAAACTCGTTTAGGAACCGATGGTTGGGGGACATTTTCTCGGTGTGCTAGAACTTCTAGAAGGGACCAAAGTACACACATAGAAGAGTTAGAGTCCGTCCGCGTGGAATTTCGACTCGGCGACGGAACCCGACGATTCTGGCAGCACTCCCAAGTGTCATTACACCCTGGTGCTCGGGACTCTCTACTCGGCCCACTCGACTCGAGCCTCGGTTATTTTTCGCGCGGGCGATATACCGCGGCAACGCGAATCCATTTACAAACGGATTCTTTAGTCTATGAGACTTCTGTACCGCGAAAATTACAAATGAAGCATATTAACTTCGCAATATGAAATTTTTCATCTATTAACCCATTTTTTGCCGATTGCAAGACGCGTTGCTTCATTTTACGTACAGTAGTTGTATATCATGTTTATGATACATTTTTTTTATTCATCGTCAAAAAAACGCCTCGAGTTATCATTGCACTGTACATTATTTCAAATTTTTATTAATATTCGAACGACAAATTGTTCAATTTTACTTTATTATTTAATTTGGCTTAATGCCATCTGCTAACTTAAAATTTGATGTCATTCATAAATTGCTCGAAGTATTAGTCAATTTTGAAGCTTTTTATAGAATTTACTATAATGTTATTTCAGTGATAAAAGTTGAAAAAACATTGAAAACGGGAGGTCTAAAGAGTGTTTGCGGTTGTCAAGTGGGTTTCCGGCATGTCGTCTACCGCGAGCGGTGTTCGGTGGATTCGGTTTGTCTACTCGGTTGATGCGAGACAAGATGTATAAATACGTGTGCACAACCGTAGGCGGCTAGTTAGCGTCATCGTATAGGTACATTAAATGTGCTGTGAGATAATGTGTTCGAGAGAGTGAGATAAATGGACAAAGCGTCGAAAGCGAGAAAAAGATGCCGCGGCGAACGGGAGACACAGAAAAGATCGAGAGATTCAACGCCGTTCCGAAAATAAAGCACAGTGCTCGGACGGTTGTTCCGTATTTAGCTCGGACAGTATGGGGACTGTGACTACTCTCATCGAGAGCCACGCCGAGGCTAGACGTCAACGGCGCGAGGCGCGGGCTCGTCTCGTTGACATTTAATACCCCACGTGGCTCTTGCATTCACCGGACGAAACTCGTACCGATAAGGTAACAAACCGAATACGGTTCAGTTCAGTCAATTTGCGGCTAACCGTCGCGAATGTATCGATTATCCGATATATCTAATAAAAGATCCGATTATTTATCACCTATCTGTCGCGCGAGAAGCATCAAAAGTGCTTTTTCATTATGTGTATAAACATAGACATAGAATCACAATTACTAACGAATAAAACTGATCATTTTTGTGCGTTCATTTTTTTAATGCACAATACGAAAAAAAAAAAAAAAATCAACAGAAATAATATCTCGTTAATTAAATCATTTTTGGACCCTCGTGATTTCATTACCGCGTTGTTTCTGTTAAGATATCCTTTTTTAATTTTGCATTAAAATATTCACGTAAGAATTTTTTTTTTTATTTGTTCGTAATTCAACGTTTTTAATAGTTAATATTTACGCTTGAAAAACATGTAAGTTATTCTGTATCGTAATTAATAGAACATTTTTTCTTATGATTCATATATAAAAACATTGGGAAGGCGTCAGGATATTTTTAACGTGAAATATAGAAAAAAAAAAAAAAAAGATTTTTAATTTGAAAGGGTCATCAAACCAATCGTTAAACTCGGTCGAGGCTGGAGTAGTGCAGCGAGACGTCGAGTGTCGCGACGCTCTTCGTACAGTGTCAACGGCCTATTTCGCGACCCCCGACCTCAGCCAACCCCTTTCATCCCTTCTGGGATTCTCGCGACGCAAGCGCGACGAGTCGGATGCTCGGAGACTGCGGCAGACACTAATCCTATTCTCTCTCTCGCATTAAACTCCGAAGTGTTAGAATAACATTTTCCATTCGAACGCGAGCGAAACACAAAATAAATGTATTAAGGTGACATTTGCCTTATGAATTCCCGGCTATTTTCATCGTGACTCCCGGAAATTTGTCCGGGAAGTGAGAAGGAAGTGTAAAAAAAGCTTCTCTCGTAGTCGGAATGTGGTCAATCACCTCAGCTTTGTTGGCTGTGTGGCTCGCTGCCCTTAACATTAACAGCTTCAATTAACACCACTGGCATCGAGAGATAGAAAAGCTTTCCAACCATTCCTCCGCAATTAGATCCCAGAATTCTACCTAAGCTTCTATTTTTCGTCTCTAACGAGAAACGAATACCAACGTTAAAAAGTCGTCACGTAAAAGTTAAGACTACGCGCTACAGTTATAGCGATGTCTGATTTCCTTATTCCGAAAGGCTAAAAAAGATGAAAAGAACTGAAAACCCGAGAACCTTGTGGCATATTGCCGTTATTATCCTAATTTGTAATATTCTTTATTTTGTATGACAAATTCATTAAAAAAACAACTCTGATACGATTAACTGATTGAATTGATCAAAGATCGATGAGAATTGAGCAATAAACGGAAATTCGTATAGAAAAAAGTTGATTTGGACCTTTTTTCCGCGAGTTAAAAGGCTTCTAAGATTAAACGTAACATTTTTTTTTTCTCATTTGAAGATTATATCCTATTTTGAGTCTGCAGCGAAACAGAATCATTCGACCTTCGCTGTGTTACGTGGAAAATCTGACAACATGCAAAATTCTATGGAATATTCACTGTGCCTAAATGTGCGAGTTGCCTTTTGCTCTCGTTGTAGTAACATTACGTAAGGTCCAGTAACCCGCGAACGGGACTTAAAATTAGGATTTAACCGTCGCCGTGACTAGACACACCACCCGGCAAAAGATCGCAGCGGCAGAAACGTCCCGACGGAACATCAGCAGCGTCACGAGCGTTAGTAACAGCGTCAGTAGCCAGAGACCGTTCCGAAAAGCTCTAAAATGCCGCGGCCTATCCGTCATTAGTTATTCGCGGGTGTCGCGAACGCGGGGGAAAGGGAGTTCGACCGTTCGACCTAAATTCGCGTTGCGCCGGTCTCTCGACTCTCAACGGCCGTTGCATGCTGCGGCTGCTATATGTTGGCCCTATCCGCTGGGATAGGATATATAGAGAAGCAGCGGATTTATGTCGCACGGGGGAGAGATAGATTCATTCACTATTCAAAAATTGTTCGAAAAAAAAACAAAGAATAACAGTTCTTAACGGAAGACTAAAATTTAATTAGAAGATTCTTCGTAAAATATAAGAAAGAGACCCATTGAAAAAAAAAAACGATAATTGACTATTGACTACATTGGTCAATAGTCATCGTTCGAGTTCACTGACGGTACGTAGCATTTCCTCACACGATTTTACAAGTCTCGAACTATAGATCGCACGGTTGCTATCACGTTGCACACACACGCGTAACATTCGCGTACCCACACAAAGTTCAAACGCCGGTTGTGCGCGAACATAGCTGATGTTTTATCATTAATTTGCGTTAGTAGGTTAACTGCGATTACCGTTTGATAAGAGAGGTACCGTCATTCGCGTGCGCGAAAGTGTCTCCCGTTCTTTCTCCCACACAGCCTTATCGTAACCTCTTGCGAGCAATTAAAAACAAAAATATCGAGACGTAATCTGCAATCTTCTGCTTGTTCGTATTTTCTTTTTTAAATCGAAGCTTTACACGACACATTGCAATATCTTTGTGTAGATCATGCGAGTGAAATAGATTACGACGAATTTTACAAAAACTATATATTTTTTTTTAATATTCAACAATCTGTTTACAAGTTTCCGACTAAATGCTCTCAGTTTCACGTATTTGTAGTAAAAGTATTGCATATAGTTAAATTTCATAATTGATAATATCTTCGTGTGGATCACGAGAAAATAAAATGCGAACGAACTTGTGGAAAACAAGAACTCTTCTTTTGTAAAAGAGAGATTAAGCGGAGTTGGATCATTCATAAGATCCACCGGAAACCGGAGAAGGATCCTCGATTGTCGGACGAAGCTCTCCGGTGACCCGGGCATTTCCTGTTCCAATAATTCCTCGACTATATATCCCCCATATATTCCTCATCGTTGAATAATCCCATTCAGCTATTCTATCGAATGTTAAGCCCTTTGCTCTATAGACTATTATTTCATCGTTTTACGAGATATTTAAGTATTCGAAACCTTTTTGAAGCGTTTCTTCGTGAAAGAAAAATAAAAATCTAACGTATGTTAATGAACTACTAAAATAGCTCGATTGCATATATACATACGTGGATATGGGTATATATATGTGCGTTGTATGCAAGAGGCGCGATCGAGCGCACAGGTAAATAAAGCCAAGTTGAGTGGTCGTTGCGATGGAAATTATTTCCATTTTACGGGTTCGGAGGTTAAGGCAGGAAAAGATATACAATCGGTTCGAGAATCGAGTTTGCGTTTGTTACGCGCGCTCGCGACACTTTGCCTCGTGCCTGTTGGCTGTGCTTACGCTGCGCTACTGTGCTTCTGGATCTCTCTATGTATGTCGAATGTACATCGACTCGAAAGAACCACTGACTTTCAATGGGAAACCTTGAAGTCCCATTGTGATCGAGCGAAGCAGCTACGTTTGCACTCCACGCGATCTCGGTTTATGTGTATAATCGACGAAGAAGGTCGCGCCAAGTTGGTAAACGGAGTACAAACGCGTAATAACAGAAGTTTATAAATGTCATAATCTCGCGTATGAATAAAAACGACTGTGAATCTCTTTGCAACAGACGCTAAGAAACAATGTCATTGTTCCCATAGGGAATGACGTCGCTATGAAAGTTAATACTCTCGTAATTGAGTTATAAAGAATAGCGAAGAAGATTTAATGCGCATTCAACAATGAGACGGGAATGTTTTGCCGCGATGTTTGCACGACGGGATTTATGAAAAATGAACGATCTTCAAGTCACTTTTACGTTTGAACTTCAAAAGGTTTATCTATTTATAGATCGAACTCTGTAAATACACAATTGCGTGAGTTATTTCGATGTGATTATTCTAATTTATTATTTTTCTAATTCTTTGACAATTTGTTTTTTTATCTCGAATATTTAATTGATAGGCAACTCTTTTTGATCAAATCTATTATTTCAATAGTCAATTTTTGTTATTCGCTGTTTCAATTTTTTTCAACCGTGAAACAACGTCAACAGCTGTCGATGCGGTTCGCTTCAAATTTCGCAAATGTCCGATGCAAAAAAATAAAAATAAAGCCAAAAAAAGAATCGTAAAATTTGGATGAGCGATGTCACGTTCGGAATATAAAGTTGGAGCATTTCCAGGGAGTGCGAAGCAGCAACGCACCGCACCGAAACAAAATTGCATTTTGAAACGGCGCCAGCCGAAGCCAACTGCGAAAAACGTCAAAGTTTTCGCTGTCAGATTGTTTTTTTTTTTTTAATTGTGTTTTGCATTTTGTATCCTTCCGCGTTTGTGGAAACCGGGGTCATAGCTGCTGTCGCTGGTGGATATTTTTTTGACAGTGTCGAAAGAAGTCTGATGGAAGCACAAAACAGAACGCGCATTCGCGATGTAATGGTCTCGCGTAGTATCCCCGACCATCAACGTAAAAAAAAAAATTCGACGCATATGTATATTCTGCTATCGGCTAGCAATTTTTCAATGTTTTTTTTTTTTTTTTTCTATCATTTTATTTCGAAGATCTGCCGTTTAGAATGTGACGATTAGTATATACGGGTCAGCAGAAGGGAATATGCGCGTGAATATGATCGTCGAACGTGAATAGATTTAAAAAAAAAGGCAATGGGAGGATTAAGACTGAAAGATATGTTCGAGGGGATCCCATTTATCGCATCCGAACTCCTCCTTCTCGATTCATAGAAAAGAACATACCCACTATACTGCTTATCAGCCGCAAGATTTTCGTAAGCTCAACAGCCTCGTTCATCGAGGTTATCAGCTCCCTTTTTTTTTCATCATCGCAATCGTGAAACTAGTCGTGTAACTGTCAAGGCGTTGGGTCTGCTGCGAGATGATGCAAAGACGCAAAAAAATAAGCATAAGTCCCGTGGGGTCTTTCTACGTCAGTGATTAGATTAACTTTGGTCCGCTTTTATCTCACAGAACACTAGAGAGCGGTTGAGTAAGTTATTTCATATAGAAAAAATAGATATAATTGCTAAATAACGCATATTAAGCGAATAAAATTTTAGACGGTGATGAAGGATTGAAAAATGTTTTTTAAGGCATTTGAGATGAATTTCAGAGTGGAAGGGATTATAAACGAGAACTCGTAAAAAAAAATAAAAATACAATCGTAAATTACGTTGCATCGTAATATGCATAAAGAATCGAATTGCACCAATCGCGTCGCATAAACGTCTAACAAGTTTTCACCGCGTGAACCAGAACCGCAAGAGAATAAGAAAGACAATAACTGAGAGATCGCAGTACTAGAAGCTCTATTTCAATCCGCTTGGAGTCCAAATGTGGTTCGCGGGTATATACGGGCGTTTGGTCGGCTTGTGACGAGATTCGGCATGTTGCACATTTGCCGGACAGTGGCGCGGAGGGGTTTCTCGTTGAATTTGTCATGCGGCGTTAACTGCCAACCGGCCAACCCAACCGTATTTAATAACCGCCGCAAGTCTCGGGCCATCAAACATCGCATGAGAGAAGCCTCCTGACTTTACAGTCGCGTATTTCCTCAGCAATATAACTATATACTTTAGTATACACACAGCGCCGACGGTGCGTCCCTGTCTCCTGGCAGACCTTGAATATTCTATTTTACAAGTGGATAAATTATTCTCTAGAATGCGCATAACGCGGCGATCGGTTTCGCGTTGTCGTTAACGCTTAAACCAGCGATCCGATAGACACGCAAACTTCGATGGTAGAGAGAGGGACTGCAGGTATCAACTCTCTCGTACACGACGTGGCTGTAGGCATGAATATCTGCACTCGTTTTGTATGATCACACGAGCTTAGTGATTATTCTCTCACCTTGCACCGGTTTGCGGCGTTTCCGCTCGAGAGAAAACTATCAGTCGCGAGAGAAACGAATTGCAGAGAGAACGAAGCGAGAGGAAGAAACAAACCGCAAAAGAATTGATTCCGCTCAACGACTTGGCGCCGCTATGATATTGCCGTCTTGCGAATCGTACAGTCGCATCTTCCTCTTACTTCCTTCTTATTATTAAAGACGAGACAGCCTTGAGAATAAGAAAGGAAAGATATTTCGCGCCCGAGCGATTCAGTACTCTTTTTTACAGGTTTTTATAGCTTACGGATCCAAGTCTCCGAGGAAAATTTGAAATTCTTGAAGATCGAAAAAAGGGTGAATCCTCAAACGGTTTTCGTATGAACGTGAATGGTAAAAGGGTTAATTATGAGGTGAGACTCAGACGGAATGTTTAAACAATACAGAAAAAATGACGCCGCTCGTGTTCTACTTAACTTCGATAAACACGCGTTGCACCTGTAGCACCAACATTGATATATACACGTCACAGTAAGATTTATTGCGATTGCTGATATACACGTGGAAAAAAAAGGAACGACAATTGTCATTGATTTTCTTGCGGCTTTAATCGATATCTTGCTGCGACTTCGATCGCATACTGAACAGATCGATTAAAGCCGCACTGACGAGAAAATCTCGTATGCTTCAATTATATTCACATGCTATAGTTAATCCCGACTGATAGATAATTCAAAGAATTCGCGTAACATGTTGAAAACTAACAACGCTCGTTTAACGACACTCTCCGCGACCTCAGAAGCTCGGATGTAACTCTATAGATTACAATATAAATCGTTTGAAACTTGATTTTCGCGAGATGAAACTTCGGCATAGAACCAGTGGAGTAGTCGATTATATGCGGTACTCGTCTCTCGCTCTCGGTGTCCGAGACGATAGAGGCATCGCGTATCCTCGAGATTCCTCCTCACAACCGAGAAAGTAATTGAACTCAGTTGACTTAATAATCGCGCTTGACTGGTACGTATCTCCTCGTCCCTCACCCTCCCCCGTCTACCCGTCTTGTGCACCTACTTTTGTTTGCCGATCATTCGAGACACACACACACATAATAATTCAACTCGCGAAGTGTAAAACATCGAAATATTCCCGGAAATATAAAAATTTATCAGGTACTCGATGTAATTATTTAATGTTCTTTTTTTTTTTTACTGATTTTTCTGATACTGATGAGATAAGAATTACTGAATTTACAAATGCAATTTTTTTTATATGTGATATGAAAAAAATAGCGATATTAACGAAAAAAAAACGTATATTCTTACCGAAACACGAACCCGTACGGAGTTTATAAGAATTTATTTTTGATTTTGTGAAAAAATTTTCATGAAAATCGCGCCGAGAAATTACAGATTTGATGCTCTTCTCTTATCGATTATTTATAGACGCCGACTGAAATAAACAGGTTGTTCGCTGATAAACTTCGATCCGCCATAGTTGTCCGAGTCGTAGAAGTAACTATATAGTCTTAGATAGTAATGAAATGGAAAACAAACGGAGTTGTTAGTTGCTGAGTAGAGAGAACGAAGATTTTTCGTCATTTTTCATTTTTTTTTTTATCGGGATCATGGATTCCATGCGTGGAAACGGCGCACAAACGAATACGACGTCGAACCACCGAAAGGCAATATATACGTAGACACGTCTGACACTAACCTCCTTGACATCTGCTTGCGCACGCGGCGCCTCGAAATGTTTTGCATTGAATACATCGATGACATACGCTCGAGAAGAATACATATGCAATTGGTATAGGGGAGGGCCCCTCGAACGCCGCAATCGCGGGACGCCACAGACCGCTCGGATCTTCAGTACGCGTTTCGATAACTCGAATCAACGCGACACGTGCACTTCGATCGAATCGCCCAACGAACAAATCGTCGACTGATTAGATCCTTCGCGAGATTAAGACAACTCACGACACAACGTGCAGGAAGTGTTATATATCGGAAGAAACGATCGAAAATCGTGTAGTGAAACAGATAGGAGAAATATTTGAAGCGATTGGACATTCAACAAATTATTATTTTTCGCAGGGTAGCTAATCTCACCTGGAAAAAAATTGATGAAAAACAAACGATTTATTAAGAGTCCGAAAGCACGTGGTCGAAAAAAAGGTTACCGATCACGTGATATCCGATTAATTTTTCAACAATTAAATAGTTTTAATTACGCGGTCGAACTTCACAATTCTTGAAAATAATAGTTACTATTTGTTTTTCTGCACTTTTGACCTTTAAAATTGTATCGAAATCGTACATTTCCGATTGAAAACTCTATCTGTGCGCTTGTTTATTCGTTTCCAAGAGTCAACAAAAGCTCCAACAACGTGACTTTCGAGATTGCGATAAAATCGCATAACCCGCGAAATTTTTATTGCACCATTTTTTTTTTTATCAGAATATTTGGCAATGAATGGATTAATATGCGTTATCGATGCAACTCGCGGGAACTGTGAACGTTGCGATAAGCGTTTACCGAGAAAACGCTCGCGAAATGCGAACAAGGCTCGTGAAGAGGGTTTTCGAGTTAACGGAACGGCCGGATCATCGCGAACGACGAGAACACGACCGACGGGGACAACTTGTTTCTCGCGCCCGGAGGTACGACGTACACATCGTCGTTGTCGTTCACCGTGACGATAATGGGAACAGCGTCAATAATTCAGGAATAACGCGCAGGCAACGGTCACTGCCACTCGTTAGATTGCGATCCGCCCACCGCGGTGTGTCGCGAATTTACGATTCCGTCCTCGTCTTTCATCCTTGACGACGACGGATCACAACGAGATGATAGTAAATACGCGCACACGTAAACCAGTGAAATGAAAATACTTGGCATCGGAAGAGATTTCCCGTCAAATTTTTGACGATGACCCTGTGAAATCGGTTTCAATGATTTCCTCGATGAATACGTGTTTCGCTTTTAATTTAATCGTATATCAACGTCACGTTTTTAGTTTCGTCGGGAATATTTTTTTTTCTATTTTCATACATAACACCTTAAGGGTACTTTACATCGAAATTTAAAGGGTTAAACTTTTTTTTTTTTAACTCATGAATGCAATTGAAATGGAAAGTTGCGTTAAAACAATTAATTGAGGTGCACTTTTACGGTAAAAGAATCTTCGTAAGCATTACGTAGCAATATTTCGAGTAATAGAAGCGCGAGTTTTAACGATCGTTCGAGGTATTACGTATGACGAATGTCGGCTTTTAACGCAATAGGGGGGGAGATCTTTGAAGTTCGCTTTGGCTATGGGAACTGGGTCCCTCGGGCAACGGGGGCTCGAGCATTGTCGCGTGCGGGCGTTAAACGGGCCCTCTGCCCCCTCCCCCGCCCCGTGCACGCGGCCGCACAACGACGGTTCTCGCTCTCGTTTATCGTCGATCGCCCGACCAACTCGTAATTAAGAGAAATTAAATGCGAGTCCGCGGGCTCTTGCTGTGCTGCAGAACGCGCGTATTGCTCGAGGCTCTCCAATCCTCGAGGACATACATACACGACGAGTTCTCGACCAACTTTTACGCCGTATTTACATTTTACGCCATTTCAACTCAAATCTCAAATAAACAAAAAAATATATATATACAGAAATTTATTGCGTTGTAAATTCTAATCATGTGCGAAAAAATGTTGAAAAAAAAAAATGACTCAACAGTTTCTCAATTGGTATACGTATAGAACATCGAAGTTCGCGCGACGTGCAGAACACCGAGAATAATTATCGTTTAGGCGTGCGAAATCTCGAAAGTCTCCTACAATGTACTCGAAAAAATGTTTATTCATATTCTCGTCAGTGTGTCAACCATCGTTCGCACTGCTTAAAATCTAACAGGGAAGATTCTCGGCTATGCATTGCAATGTATAAGTTCGAAACTCCTAGCAACGTCGTAGTCAGCGAGAATGGCTAATACAAGCGAATAAAAAAAATCGAATGCCAAGTATATACGACTCGCGATCTCTTTCGATTCTATCGAACTCGCGTCGGGGAATAAGATTTTCATTTACTTTTATCGAATGATCGACATAAATTTCAGTACGTCGAGAGAAACAAAATATTTCGGTATTTTTTGTATAATTCGTTTTTTTTTTTTTTTTTTTTTTTTATAGTTAGTGTTTTTGTCGACCAGATAGTATCCGACACGACGCGCGTACAGTGTCACTCGTGAACGCAGTTATAGGAGAGAAATTGTACAACGCTGCGGGACTGCGGGTAGGTATATGTACCGCTGAACGCGCCGAGAGTTTCGGTCTCGGATTTCTCGAGCTGCCGTCACACCACGTGGCGAACGGCTGGATTCCTTGGACCGATACGGGGTCTACACGGGCACCGCCACGGCTTCACGCACGTTTCGTCCCAACGGCGGCTTTTCATCGAGAACTATCCCGGTCTCTCTCTTTCGCATAGACCGCCCGTTAGACTCGAGTACACGATCTCCCGGTTTCTATTTCTAGATTAGATTCGTGAATCTTCAACAGTTTTGAAAATAAAACCACCGGATAGACGTGTGCTAAACACGCGGCGCTGTTCGCCTATCGTACATTGTACGCAGTGGGTAAAGCGATGAGAAAACTCGAAGTTTACGAGCGAAACGACGAGCCTCTGTCAGCGATAAAGATCCGACCACGTGGCTGTCATGTTTCCATTATTTACGAACAACTCTCATATTCATTACGATTATTATATCAATTATAATTATTTTTTACGAAATTATTTTTGTCGTACGGATATTTTTAGGTTAGAGCCAATTTTTTCGATGTTACTTCGTATAAATGTAAGACGATCGAAATTTTTTTTTTTTGGCCCCACGGAAGTCATAACACATTTCTATCTTTACCAATATGCCGTACAAAGGGTTCGAGATAATGTCTCATTTCAATCATCGTCTCGGAGCTTGTGATTGGCATCTCGTAAATATTGGAGTCGATAAATAATATCTCGTGTCTGATTCGTTAAATTTTCTCGAACGCGCCTGATACGTGTCCAGTAAAAAAAAAAAAAAAAAAGATTAAACAAACGGTGGTGTTCGGTTGGATAGAGCGTTCGCTTTCTCGTAAGTTCGCTGTCGAGTCGAAGGGAGAGAGAGAGATCCTACTCTCGGTTATGCCTCGTGGCCGCAGCGACGAGAGAGAATTCTAACCGAGGCTCGCTCTGCTCGGGCTTCGAGTCGAGCCGGGAATCTAATTCGACCTCGTGCGCGATTAATTATTCATCGTCGGGGACAACGTACGTCCGGAGGAGCGTACGAAGAGACATAGACACACACGAATCGCACACGTGAGGCATGTTCACGATTATACGTATATAGTTACTATATGCCGATGCTAGTACTCTGCTTTCCTCGATTTCACGCGATCGACAAATAGCTCGCGATTACCAACGGTGTGGAATATCACACCCGCGCGCGGCCTTTATTAAACCACCAGAAATAATCGTTAATTTCACGGCGCCCATTGTCTTCGGACGATTGGGTGGTGATGCCGAATGGAGAGCTTCAAGACAAAAGCCTCGTGGGAGGTTAAGCCACGAGGAAAACCCTATGGAACACCGTGACAAACTTATTCCATCCGGGAAGTTGACGAGCTAAAAGTTTGTTCGCGCGAAGAACAATCGGCCAATAACGACTCGAAGTGTGCGAAGAATTGAGCAATGAATTATTTAAAGACAAAAAAAATCGTAACGAATTTTTATAGTACATAAGAGATATTTGTAACAAAAAATTGCTAATATTTATAGTTTCAGCGAAAATGATAAATAATCGAAAGATATTTTTATGTTAATTATTTACGGCAAACGAAACGATAATACGACTAATTGAAAATCGGTAAATTTTAGAGCCGAATTCTTGATTTAACCCTTTACTTTCAAACTTTTCCGATCTCCGACATGCGCAGGAAGTTTGTACGTCACCGGACGTTACAAAGACCGGTTTCTAGTTTCGACGGTTGTTCTCGTTTGTTTAACGCCAGGAATATCGATCAAGTCACACTTCCCCGTTCCTTCTCACTCTCGAGAATACAAGAACGCATCGCGTTATACACATATATATGTGTATACAGACGCGTGCAGTAGTTGCACCGAGAGAGTTTTGCCGGGAACCTTAGACTTTGCGCTCACTGAGCGCAGCAGCAGTAACGTCTGACAGCTGACCGGAGGACGCGCGTCTCGCGCGACGACCGGTTATACCGCCGTTGCCGCTGCTGCTGCTGTCGATATCCCGGGAACGGCGTACATGTAGCTACATCGCCTTTTCCAATCTCTAACTGGAACGCAACGAGCTCTCCTATGGCAGTCAAAAGACCCCAAAATTTTTTATTCGATGTTTCTTGACGCGAGACAAAAAATTATAGTAGCGTCGATAAAAACTGCGATCTTTTATTTTTGAGGTTAGAAATTAATAATCGACTGCCACGTTATTGAATTTATACGAAAAAATTCGAAGGTGCGTGTGGGAGACATCGGTTACACGATATGCAACGAATAAAATGAAAAGATGAAATAAAAAAAAAAAAAAAACGATGTGACAGCTGCACGCGCGTCCCCGCATCGCGAGGGGGTTTGCATGGTTCGCACGAAGTCTATCGCTACCGGCTACGGCAAATTTACTTTCTCCCTCCGCGATTCATCGCGCCATAATAATGTTCCTCTCGATACATCGAAGAAAAAAATAATGCGAAAAAAAAAGAAGGAAAAACGTGAATGAAACGCGGCCATTATTAGAGCTCAATTTTCTCTGCCGAGCGGAAAAGTTTGAGGCGAACGATTGAACGGCGTCAAAGCGAGGCGGAGCGGACCGGCGTCGTCGGGGTACGAAGTTCATATTGCCGAAGACGACGACGATTGTATTACGCGAGTGGGATTATAAGACACTCGAAGAGCTACGAGAATTCACGAAGTCGCACGAGTGCGTAATAACGGTAAATCTGGCGGTTTGTCGTGGCGCGAATTTCGACGATTCAAAAACGTGGAAAATTTTGTTTTCGTTTTCCCTCCCATTTCGTTAAAACGCATAATTATAAAAAATTTAAAAAATGTATAAATCGCATCCAATGAGAAATTCTCCATCCAAATTTGTTAGTAATTTATAAACAAGCAGTTTGAAAATTCGAAGAAAAAAATTAATTCATAGGATTCGAATGGTCGAAAAAAAAAAAAGTTGTAGCAAATAATCCCTCAATACCCATAGTAGGACCCGAATCGCTCCGGTTGTAAAATCGCGTGCGAAAATGAAGTTTTTATCTTTGTCCCGAAAACGTCGCGAATCGCGCGTTGTTTGCGAATCGCGAGCCGAAATCGAATTCGCAGAATTGAAACCACCGATCGTTAGTTCGATAGCGCGAACGGCTGTCAGAACGGGGAATAATATACGGTAAGAATAGTACGCGCGAGAGAAAGGGAAGCGAAATGAAAGAAAAACGTCGGTCTGACAGCTGTCGCGAAGAAAGTTTTCGGGGGCTTTTGCTTTGGCTGTTTGGCTACTGCGCTGTTGCTCGGTTGCTGGTGCTCTCTTACCTGGCGACAGGACTGCCGGTCTGTGAGGGAAATGGGGATCCCTGCCGCCGGTGACGTTCTGCGAGCGGCGATGCTCCAAGTGATGCGAATGATGGTGATGGTGAAGATGAAGATGATGTTGCTGCATACCTGCCCTGCTGTCGCCGTTCATTCTTTGCTCGAGATGCATCGCTGCTGGTGGCAGCATTTCTCTTTTAATTTATTATCCTTTTCTTTTTCTTCGATAGATATTTAAAAAATATCTATATTCCTCTTCGTTTCTTTTTCGTTTCGAATTCGTTAGACTCTTCTCAAAGATTTAAAAATTCGATGACTTGTATTTTAATTTTTACGCGAATCCGAAATTCGGAGCTCGTGGCGAGAGAGCGGCACCTCTACCACCACTTCCGGTCGGCTGTCACACACCGTCCTCGGCTGCGTTCGAATTTGATCATATAAAAAACGAAAATAAATCCGACGCGAACTTTTTCTACACTTTCAACGTCGATAAACACGCGAGGAGTCGTAGAAAAAGAAAAACAAAAAAAAACGATATTATTTTTCTCGTATTTTTTTTTCGACCTCGTGTCGATCTATCGAATAGCGAACTCGAAAGCGATAGTAGAAAAATTCGCGCGTTAATTGAAACTTTTTTTATTCTTATTTTCTCCGCCTCATTCAAGCACCGGAAAAGTGACTGTTGCTCTTTATGTCGATGAAATTCAGCGAGTCACGTTTCACCGGCCGCGAGACACGACACTTATTGCAAGACGAAAACGACGACGAAAACGGCGTCTGTATTCCGTTGATGCTACTGATCGGGGACGTCGACTTCGGCGTCGTACCCGCGATATTCCAATGCGGCTGCATTTGACGTTCTGGCGGCTCCGGCACTATAGGCGTCTTTACACTGTCAGTTTCTCTGTTTTTATTTTCCCGTACTACTTCAATGTTTCACGCGAACTGTGACGTCTCACTCCGCACAATCGGAAGTTGAAATTTTGTCACAACGTCGTAAATTATTTAACGATATTATTTATCGTCCGAACTTTGTTACGATCAGATCGAACGATCTATCGATACTGTCTCGAAACTTTGTTATGCTTAAATTTTTATACCACTCGTAAATTCGAACTGTTTTAATAATCGGTTATTAAGAAATTAATAATAACAAGTATTTTTTTCGCTACCGGTGTGCCGATGCTTTTGGAAAAGAATTATCTCAGCTTCGAGTGATGTCACGTAGTACCTGAACGTGTACAACACTCTCTCTGGCACTACTCCGATGCCAGAACGCGACTGAGAGGTAGTGGAACACGCCGACGCCGGCTTGACAGCGGCAGAGAGAGCCCGCCCGGGACGAGGGTTGTCCCCCCCCCCCTCTCCCGTCCCGTGTCCCTTGCCGCTGTGCGCCTCTTCCCCGCCGACGCGCGTTCCGCGATAGTCTTCTCTCTACGGACGCCGCGCGCCACTGGCTTACCCCCACTTCCCCTGTCTAACGCCATTAACAGTTGGCGGGAAAACGTATCCTATGACAGCTGTGCGCGCCCGCTCGCTCGATCTCACTTGCGGACTGCCCTACTCTACCCGACGTAACGTAGGACCCGGTTTCTCAGCGTCGGCGGGCTCGGCGCGACCACGAGTTTGCAGACGCCACGGGGAGACTACGTACGAAATAGTCGGGCCTCCGTACTCTCATTTACGATCGAAGAACGAACTAAATTTTTTCGGACAAATTTATTCGATTCTCGTAAATTTATAATACAGCATTGCAGGAAATGAAAATAAATTTTTTTTTTGTCATATCATCGAACGATTGTATTAACATTTTTTTAATGCATATTTCACTGGAATTTTAAATGTGTCGATAAATTGTTTCAAGTTTAATTAATTGACATAGGAACATCGAATCGTCTTTATTAAAATAAATGGAATATAATGCATAATTTTTACGTCGCTTTATTTAACACCACTCGAAGCGACTATTGTGCGATTTTAGCATAACTCCGATGAAATATTTCACGAGTAATTTATTTATTTAACGTAATCTATTTTGCGGAATAGGATGTTTATCGGAATTAGAATAGTTAATTATAGTTATCGCTGTCGAGTAGTGATGAGAACTTTGTCCAAACGCCAAATTCTATACGGGTCTCGTGATGAGGTGAGGTTACCACGTGCCCGATGTGTTCGGCGTTACGATGACGTGAGCCCCGAGTGGCTTAAATCTTTTTCCGGTTGAATTTTACGACACCGAGGCTCGGTATTCGCTATGGAGCTCTATTGGGGTTATATAGGCTTTGAATGTCCTCGTCCCTCGCAAAACTCGTGCCGAGAATCACGGGAGGACGATGCTCCACGAGGCGGTTCCGTCACCGATTTCGGCGACGGCGTACTATCGCTAATACTACTACTATTATAGTTACTATACTACAAAAGCTCGCACGGCATAATTTATCATGACCCCTCTCGACGTCGAGAGCGCGGGCGGCATGAATGTACGGAAGTAGACGACTACTAACTATCGCATCAACCGTTCACCAGCTCGATGTTTTCCCTTTTTACATTACAACGCATTCGCCATTCGTAATGTGGCGACGAACGATCGTGACACAACCAAATTTGAAGCTCACAAGGCCCAAGCTATAAAAACGTACGAACCATTCTAACACAGAGACACGTGATCGTGATTATTATCGCCACGCGAGATCGATAAAACTCAACCGACAGATCGTATCGATTTTTTTCACGTTTATTAAGTAAGGTGGCGGCAACCACATTACGCAATTTTTGAAATTCTTTTCATAGACAAATTCATCACGTAAAAATTGTTGTGTACATCTATAATTTTCATCAGATTTTTTTTTTTTTTTTCGATCTATTGTATCCAAATTTCTATTTCAATTTTCAATTAATACGTGGGATAATTATTTGATATCATCTTCATAATTAGAAAATATGTCTTGACGAGTTTTGGTATTTCCAATTTCGAGATTTTGAAAATTAGCGGAATTTTAGCCTAAAACGTTATTATTTGAAAAAAAAAAAAGATTTTTTCTTAAAAAAAAAAAAAAAAATAGATACAATAGCTCCGGAGATCATTAAATTTTCTCATGCAAGAGCCCACGTAACAATTTCAACGTTTCGACCAGAAACTTCTCAATTCGCCTTCTGTATTCCGGTTAAATATTCCCTCTTTCGTTAGGCTTCCTGCCAAGTTCCCTCCTACCCTAACGTGAGAGCGAAATTCTTATTTTTTCTCATTTCTTCGATTCTTATTTCTCTCGTTCTCCCTACGTATGTTCTGAACGTAGCTCTCCTCTACTAAATCTTTCTCTTTGTCACTATTTTCATCACCGGGGCAGTAGTGTTATTTCTCCTCCCTTAAGACCCTCGGCACGTGCAAAGTGCCTAAATTTGCCTCTAA
The DNA here is from genome assembly GCA_934046635.1 of Buathra laborator. Taxonomy (NCBI): domain Eukaryota; kingdom Metazoa; phylum Arthropoda; class Insecta; order Hymenoptera; family Ichneumonidae; genus Buathra; species Buathra laborator. The sequence goes on from OW203892.1 coordinate 21,570,084, forward strand.
CCGAGCTTCCGTCTTAGTTTCTTTACGACTCAACTAAAGCGACATCTTTTTTTTTTCTTTTATATCTCTCGCGAAAATCCCGACAAACGTTTCTTACGCATTTTATCCTCGTCACGAGACATCACGAGTCTCCCATCGTTCTCTCGTAGCCTCTTCCATTTTTGGACAAAGTTATAAACGTTACGCGCTCGGAATTGCAACGGGACATGCAAGGATTACGCGAGATCGCGGAAAACTATTGCACACAGTTTCACCGTGTTGCGACAATGCTAAAGACCGATATGTATATATTAAGAGTATCGTCTCTATCGTTGATCGTCTAACGCGTACCGCACGTGAAGACGAGACTACGTCGAATCGTCGAGTCATCTCACATGCGTTTCTCGTGTCTCGACTGTTGCCGGTTATTAGAATTTTCTAATAGTCGGAGAAACACACAGAGAGACAGGCGAGGAGAGACGCCAGACTATGTTCACTGTGGACGCAAGCAAAGTGCAAAAGATCGAACGATAGTCGAGTACGCGGAGAGTACGCGGAGAGTAGTCGGTTGCAATACATCGAAGCTTCTCTCGAACGGGTCATGTTTCTCGCGATTGCGGCGAGTTGCACCTCGACAGATATGCATATAATTGTACGCGAGGTCGATGTGAGGAATCGATCATGTTATGCTGGTGCATAATCGCAGATGCGAGAATAGTTCAGCAGGTTTTTGCTTTCGCATTGACCTTAGACACGTCTCTCGAACCTTCTTCTCGTCGAGCAAATTTACACATACAACTGTCGAGAATTATTGCTGCATTATTGAATAGAACGCGGAGATTTCTCCGTCCACTATTCGACGAGTCGTCATCCATCAAATATACACTCTCGACAATCTTGACGATCGGTTGCGGTAGTCATCGCGGATAAAGTCGGTTGCCGCAACGACACTGCATACACACCTTGGATTTTCCGTGGGCGTTGTACACTTAAAATATTATGATGAGGATAAATATTATCTCGAATTCATGAGAACCCGATGATAATATCGAAGCATATATTTACGTTTTTCCGCGTTTCATTGAGGCAGAATTTAATCTCGTCATTGAGAATCGCGAGTTTTATGATCTTTTCTTACACTCGAGCCTTTGATACATCGTACTTTATACGACAAAATGGTAATTTTTTTATTAATATGTACGCAATTAAAAATCTCGTCGCGGGAAATATCTTTGCGTACGAGGAAAGATGTTTTTTTTGCTAGCTATTGGCATTACATTCTTTTATTTACAACAGCTACTTGAATGTTCTTAATGCATTTCTTTTATCTTTTCGATCGATTAAACTACGCTGAATTTTTTGTTTTTTGCACGTCATACATTTGTTTGTGTATGTAAAATCGTGTTTTTTTTTTTTCTTTTTGCTGGAGAAACTTATTTCATAACTTATCGAATGCTCGAAGCTTTACCAACGAAAATTCGAAAAGTAGGATTTTTTTCTGGGATTTCGAAAGGGTGGAAAATTATATAGTTTTAGACATTTTTTTCGAACGAACGGATCGATGGCATGCCGTTCCGGACAAACAAACATTGAAGCACTTTTTTTTTCGTACTCTCCGACAGAGGTAGCGAGTGAAGAACGAGCCGCAAGTGACCAGAGTGCATCGCCCGATTTAGCCGACGAGAAAAGCGTGTCGAGCCCGCGTGGTATGTCAATGTGCACCTCGGTACCGAGGTCCACTGCCGGTGCTGCTGCATAGAACGGACCCGAGCGGTGAGACGCCAACACCGCGATTTCGAGGGATCGATAGAAGGTCCGCGGCGCTCGCACACCACGTGGTGTGCGGCAAACGAATACGCCAACGTCCGGACTGAGTACGACGATGCGGAGCTTCCGACCCTTCTGCCTCATGGATCAAAGAAAAATGAATTTCTTTTTTTCCTCCCCTATTTTATAGTCTCGATTACACGGTCTGCCATAATTTTATCTCGTTTGACTGAAGCATTTGAAAAAATCGAAAAAAAAAAAAAAAAAAATACGAAATCGATAATAGTATCAGCAAACATCGATGAGGCGGACCTGCAGTGATTAACTTTCCGTAGAGTTCGTAATATGGCTCCATCAGCATCAAACCTCGTCAGACACATGTTACTCACCTGCTAATGTATCGATTTCATTGCAAACCAATTAAAAAATATTAATTTTTTTGGTCGCGAATCATCAGCCAGCGGATCTTCATTTTACACGCATCTAATAGTATATTTGATAAATTCACATGCAGAGTCGTGACAAGATAAAACGTTAGAGAGTCGAAACAAGACCCGCGGTATCAACGTGTGTAATAACGAAAGTAAATAGTTAAATGGGTACACTATGTCTCCGTCGCATTGCACTGGTTACCTGTATATACATATTCTATATATTCACTGCAACATGCAATGAACTACTGACAAACTCAACAGCGCCGAAAGTGAAAATTTATAGTCGTCAGAACGTATGTATGAACCGATATAAGTAACTTTCCACACTCGTCTACTATTTCATTCCTACCTAACGCTGCGTATGCAGACTCTATGTAACTGTACTGCGGAAATTCTCTGCATGTATAACAATGCCGCGACTCATATGTATGGCGTACAATAGTAGCATATGTACAACTAGTATCGCGGTATCTATTATTCGAGGAGTCGAGTACCAGGAACACCAATCGGTACAGCGGGGTATATCTATTATTCGTTCGCTGATTCGGTGTCTGCGTCGCCGTCGCTCGTTCTCGATAACAACAACGGAGTGCGAGTCCGACAATGGACAGGACGAATAACGGGCCGCGGATAGGAGTTTTCGTACGTACCTCCCAGAGAAGGGGGCGAAATGAGTGAGCAAAATCGAAGCGAGCGAAACCGACACGAGAGAGCGAGCAATACTCGCAGTAGATTGTGCAACTCTTTTACTTACGTAACAGCGTAACACACACGAAGAGAGACACGCCAGGGCGATCCCGACGTTTTCGTCTCGCGTCTCACTCGGCTTTTCACTCGAGAGATTATGACTTTCTTGCTTCCGTGACGACGACGCGATGCCGACGTCTCTGACGTCGTCGGCGTCGATTATTTTCTCCATCGTTTATAACGAACCGAGAAACGGCAATCTCTCACTTACATCCTCTATATCATTCGGTAAACATGTAATTTCTTGTCGATTTATGCGCGACTATCAATGTCGACCAATTTCATTTAAGAGAAGTGACAGAAAAATGTCACGTGTTTTTACAGAATATCGAAACATTATTTTGAGTCATTGAAAAAAATTGCGTGCGTAGGTAAGTAGATTATACGTACAAAAACAATATGAGCGCGAAGGGTACATTTTTTATTCGGACTTTTTAATACCATTTTCTTCGTTGGAGTGAATTTCTTGTATTAATCACGAATCATTAATGGAATCCCTCATTCCTCTACGTGATTGAGAGCAGAAGGTCTCAATTGCCTTGAAACATCGAAGATATGCCATTTTGATTTTAGTCACGCGATATACATGCACTCCGAGCAAATTTTGCCTTATACACGAGACATCACACACACACATCGCTTTTGCACATTCGCGACGTTTTTTTTTTTTTTTTTTTTTTTTTTTTTAATACGGCCGACTGTCAGAAAACGCCAGTCTTCAGACTCTCCGGCGTGACAAATACTGTGCAGCAGCTCCGACTGCTCGAGACCTCTTTTCACTCTCGCAATGTTCACTCTGCACATTGCACATGGTGTATAATACGTATGAGCGTATGATTATGCCGGTATATATGAAGTGCAATTTCAGTTGCTCAGCAGGTGTACTCATCTCAGGGCATAAAGAGCCGCTGTATTCATTAGAGTACAGAGAGATTCGATTGCCGGCTTGCGGCACAGATGCAACGAAATGGGATAATGAGGGTCACATTTATAAAAAAAAAAAAAAAAACTAAACGCGAGAATTCAGTTTGCAACATGCTTTTTTGATTATTTTTCTTATTTCGCGAAATTCAAAAAAATTTACGATCATATTGATCAATGTGCAATTTTTTCATACCGATCGTCATAAACAAAGAAATAATAATATTATCGGAATGTATAAAATAAAATCTATTTTTTTCATTCGTATTTCTTACTCAATTCGATACGGATAATTATCGATAACAACTTTATCGTCTCTCTATGATTATTATATACATTATTATAAATTAAAAAAAAAAGGAATAAAATTCGTTGCGAGGCTTGTCAATTCAACGATTCGTATTCCCCTTAATTTGTCTTACTTTGGAGTTCCTATACTCTGTAAAGTACACGTTACTGTTTATTATTGCGTAATGTAACGTCGATTGCGATTCTCGTACGGTCGTCGTTATAGATTTAATTACAAGCGTCAACCGCACGTAGTAGCATCCTTCGCTCACTGACGTAATGACCACCTTCGTTACTTCAAGGCTCGCGGCGATTTCACCATGAAGGAACCTTACTGTAACTCAGCGGTGTACTTGTACACAAGAGCCACGACGTCGTGTTCGCTTTTTTAAATTCTCTTTCGTCTCTTCGAAGAATTACGAAAAGACCCGTAGCGATCGATAAAGCGAAACAATATAAATTTGCTCAATAGAATGCACTGTAATGCATCTTTCAATTATCGATCGCGAGACGCTTAATATTCCGGAGACGCTTATACCGCGGTACATCCAACCTACGTGTCTCCTGCACACGTAACGGACGCACGCGCTCTAATATCCCTCTTATAGCCCGCGGTTATAAAATATAAATATGAAATTGCACGCGAGATTACGTACGAAACAATATAGACTTCCGTAATGGCCAATTATCGTAATGTTGCATCCTCAATTGCAAATTGAATTCGCGCTGTACAACAACAAGCATTATTTATGGATGTTGGATTTGTGTAGTGCTATATAGACAACAGAATGTCTTCGAATAAAACGCTCAATTTTTTTTTACATTTGTACGAAGCGCGTACTTCGGCCTGCAAACAAATTATGGGCATTTACTGCGCTACTTGTAAGTCAATTTTTTTGCATAGAAAACGTCAACGTTGAAATATTGCGGATAATAATTTGTTGACATTTAGCTGCAATACGAAAATAAGAATGTTTCGGGTTTATCTTAGCGAAGGGTACCAAAATTCGACGTCCTTAATTTTTTTTTTTTTTTTTTTTCGACACAACCTATGAAATGTTTAGAAATCGAATACGGATTGATTGGTTAACCGTCATTCGTCTTGTGTTCGCGCCACATCCTCCCGCGTCCTTCTGCACAGTGCACGATCCGTAACGCGCGCGTTACACGCTACGCGTAACACGCGCGAGTTCTCCTATACTTGCTGTTGACACTGATACAGGTTACTTATATACACGCGTCTGTATGTAACAGCATATAACACAGAGGGGCGCATCTATACGCACACAAATATATATATATATATATATATATACGTATAGTGTATAAAGCTACACGAGAGCCACGCTACCGCCGGTTCGATCCCGCGTGCGCCGGAGTGCGTTTCATGAATGAAGCTACGCCCACGAAACGAGCGGAAGCCACTTGTTTTCTACGTTAGCCATGGCGCTTCGCGGAGAATACCAACTACCTGCAGGCATTAGCGCACCGACTCTATTCATTATTATATGGAATACGACCACTGTACTCGCATTTACTACAAGAGATCTATGTACTCGCGATCGTACGTGTTACAATATAACAACGTGTGTAGCACGTTACTGCAATATCGGACCTTGGATCCGATCGCGGCTAATCGGAACTGCCGTCTGTGACTGTCGGAATGCTTGAATGGAATTGAATTTACAATCTGTTATGTAGCAACGGATGTATGCAAGAAAATTTCTCAATGGATATCTTTTCTACTTTGCAGAAATTACGTTCATTTTTTTTAAATTTCGAATATTTTTTTTTTTAATTGTCAATTATTATGAAAAAAATATGAATATCGAACGTAGAGAAAAAAATCGGAAGAATACTGGCTGAGAAAAAAAATTGTTTTTTTAATATTCCGTTCAGAGTTGCGATAAAAAGATAAGAAAAAAAAATCTCGGCTAATCGGAATGCTAATTGTTGCGCCGAAGCGTGAATGAGAGAATACTATCCGTTGAGTAATGAGCAATGATATGCATTACTTAACATTTTTATCTCAATGAAAAAAAAAAAAAAAATTCTGGTTGCGAAAAGATCATCGGGATTAATGTTGAGTAGATCGAGACAATGTTGCAGTTGGTATATTCGTTCGGTGAGCAGAGAATAGATGAACGAAGATATAATAATGATCAGGTGTAAAACTTATCGGGGATATATCATTGATCCAATCCGATCGATCTATCGACCGAGTGGTACGTATTTAATTATTACCAAACCACCCACACGCCATATCGCTCGAAACACGCTACTCCGATGAGCTCGTGGGATCTCCCGTTAATCCTCGCAAATGCACACCAACACGTAATTTGTATATAGAATAATAATACATAGGTGGCTACGTTCACGAGGCCGTCGGACGTCGAACGGAACCTCCGAGTTAAAGTAATCGGCCAGTGGAACGATCGTCGCGGATAAGTTTGTCGGGAGTAAAGGGGGGAATGAATCGAGATAGGCTACCGTGACGATACTGGACGAAAGTTCAGAAGATTCGATTGTCGATATCGATCGTTCACTTGCTTGTTCTCTAACATATATCTATAGCACTATCATAGTACGCCAGCCACTTGATATCAAGTGGGCGAATTCTACAATAACATTTCTTTTTTCATCGATAAGTTCGCTACGTTATTTGAAGTTCGAACGAATTTTTATTTAATTCGCTTTGCACTCTAAAATCATTTGAAACGTCAAAAACATGTTTGAAGCGTGCAGCCGAAAATATTTAAAAAATCGCACCAAAATTTTTTTTATATTTATTTCCGCGTTAGGTATGTAATTTACAAAAATCCGCAATGATTTTTTGCAATGTGTAATCCTGCGAATCGCGTTTTAAAAAATATGTAAAAATCTTTTGATTTCGTGAAAACGGAGCAGCGTATTCAACGTGGAATGCCGGCTATAGTACTTCGAGATTTATCGATTTATCGCTTCAGTGTTCCCATACATTTCGGACAACTAATTCCAAACTGCACAAATGGGATTATGTTGATCGAAAGCACGAGAGCAGCAAGTAAAAGAAAGGGAGAGGAGAATGGAGATCCGCATGATCGCGACACCCATGGATCCATCCATAGATCGACCGAACACTTCCCGCCACTTTTAACAATCACCCCAAGAAATTCGTACCTCGAGTCTGAAACTTCGGTCTCTCCTTCCAAAAAGAAGTAACTCGTTAGAAGCTCCCTGCGGATTGTTGAAGAATTCTTCTAGCCTCGAGGTCGAAGAGAGCGCTATGAACGCGAGAAAGAGCCAATTAGTGGAGCCTTTGAAGTTGCCAGCAGTGTCCGCAACCAATAGCAGACTGAGTTTAAGCTCACGAAATCGGTGCGCCTTCTACACTCAAAAGGCTACCATGTAAGTAACACACGGCAGAAGCAAAAACCTCGAAGCTTTTATTTTTACTTTTTTCCGCAGTTCTCATTCTCTCATTCGTTTTTCACACTTTGACCCTTTTCTCTGCTTTCTTACGTATAACATCGAAACCGAAGTTTTCGGAGAACGGGACCGAGTTACCGCGTACTGACAACATTCGCCATTCTCTTTCCCGTTTCAATTACACTATCTTTTGTTCATTAAAAAAAAAATGTTATTTCTCCCCTTATCTTTCGTACGTCTCCCGAGGGCGTTCTGTCAGATGGAAAATTTGTTACGACCATGAAAAAGGTATACGTAATGATAGCCGTGGATTTTAACGTTGAAAACAGAAGAAAAAAAAAGTGAGAAACTCGCGGGGGCGGAGATTCTTGTACGTCTCTCACTCATGTCGGGAGGTCACTTACGCACGGATTCTGTGTATGTGTATATGTGCGCGAGCGCGGAGTTTTAGCTCGTAGGAAGTTACGAAGTTGTGCGAGAACGGAGGAGTTTAATTGCCGGAACACGATCGTACAGCCGGATAAAGCGCGTCCCTCATTTTATTACACAGCCACGCAAACGTATAACGTTGATATGTGTGCACCGTGCATATATCTATGTGTGCCTAAGCGCAGGGAGAGATCACACAATTTAATGTACACGGAGCAATCACCCTTTATCTGTCTTCCATTATTTTTTACGATTATTTCATTCTCTCCCTTTTCGCATACGATGACTGTTTAATTTCTCTTAATATTTTTTTTTTTTGCCTTTCTACGGTCAACGTGCATTTTTCTTCGCCCTCTCATGCTGGAAAATATTAGTGTCACGTGTCGGTCAGTGTCAAACGACCGCGACGAAGATTTGTGAAGCGACTCTTGCGAGTACGAAGCGCCTTTTTCCTTTCTTTTTCTTGGGGGTTTGTGTTGTATGGTACTTCGAGAGGACAACGCTACGTCGATGCACGAGAAAACTGGAGGTTGAACACATGCGGGCAACGAATTTCATTAGTGAGGGACGAAAAAAAGGCATTTTCTTGTACGCACGGAGACTGAAGGACCGACTCTCAGGTTACCAATGTCCTTGACAACAGTTGAGGCAATATGACAATATTTTTTGGGGATCCTGCGATGGTGTTGGAGAGTTTTTTATTTATTTTCCATGGGAAAAAGATACTTTTTGGGGTCAGGAGTAAAAAAAATTACCAGTTGCAGAGCAAAGACAGTTTTAGTAGAAAAAAAAAATGAATTGAATTTTATTTTTTGGTATTTATGAATTTTAAATGAAGTTTTAAGAAATTCATGTAATACATCAGGTATTCATAGCAGCAAAAAAAATTTGGAAAAAAGTGTATATACAACGCGGGAGGGGGAGAAAAAAAATTAACCAAAAACTTTCCAACCCTTTTACCGTCAAATATGTTTTTTCATTCATAAGGCGTCAGTTTGAATTGAAAACATCAGTTTTATTGAAGGGATGTTTCTTTATACCACTTCGACGGAGGGTGAGAAGAGAGCAATTTAGTTCGAGAAGATTTTCTTACATGGTTGCTGTTGTATTCCCGAACCTCTGGTTAGAGATCAGTTTGAGGGTCGGTAGCAGATGTTCCGACAGGCAACAGCGGGGCAACCCTTTCGTCGACATGTGTTTTCTAATGACTCGTGACTCTGCCGCTATTGTCGAGAGTATTTCTTCTGCATCGCAAATATCTCTCCGGCAAATTCACAGCAGCAACCATCGTTTAAACTGTATCCTTCGAATCTCGTAAGCCGCGAATTAATAAGCGCGTTAAAAATTAAGTAGAAATGTATCTAATCGATCGTAATTGTAATCGCGATGAGGTTCAGCGTTTTCACATTTGTCTCATACGCTACCGTGAAAATCGAGGACACGAGACTCCAATCTCATCAGCCCATAGCTAATAGCAACTTTAACGAGAACGATAAAAGCCCCATAGTTTATCATAGGTTACCCTATGTCTTCCGCGGATAAATCCCTCGACAAATATTACCGAGATAATGAGACGAGGGGATTTTTAGGTAGCGTGCTTTAAGATTGAGCCCATCGTAACGTTCACCGGAGAATCGAACACGAAGCTTATCCCTCGATTCCTATCTTATTTATGCGTCGGGTTATATGCCGGGGTTAGGAGGGAACGCTGCGGTTTCCACCGCCGACCGAGTCAAAGGTCCTTTTCTTTACTGTCTCGCATATCCTGGCGGCAGCTTCGAAACTCGCCCTAACGCTAGTTCTCACGTCCCATCGAACCTCTCGAACGATCTTAGACCCACTCCGAGCTACGAAGTCGTCATTTCTCTCGGGAATTTTATCGAAGAAAAAAAAAAAAAACAAAAAAAGAACCGAGGAGAGTTTTTTTTCCTGCTACACAAAATTTAAGCCAATGGAAATGTGTGAAACACTTCACGCAGCCCGTTGACAAGTGTTTTATCGCGATAAACGAATTTACACTAAAATTGGTGATTGCGTAAGTAAACTTGCAATCGGGCGGGGAGCCTCGGTAGGTCGTTATCTCCTCTTACTATCGTCGAGAATTAATCGTTCGTAGGTTCACTCGAGTGTTTCCATCGAGCTACGACTCGGCGTGTCGATCAATAGGCAAACCGACTGTCTTTTATCAACGGCTGAGTAACAGAAGGACATGATTCTCACTTTATCGTGTATTAGTTACGCCCTTATAATTATCAATACATCGTTGATAAATATACGAAAGTCGATATCCAATGTTTCATATATTTGTCCAATTATGGCGGATTTCTGGCGAATTACTCAATCGCTATTAAGGATTGCAGATCTTCGAGTTGTCGATTAAGAGAAATGACTTTTGGACGTCGGATTGACACGAGTCTTCATTGAACGTCTTGGCGATAATTTTTTTTTTGTTTTCGGTTATCAACTCTGCGAGACGTTGAGAGGTCAGAAGGACGGTCGATTTTTCGTGACAATTCCTCCTCTGAGGAAATATACAAAACGTTTTATGAAAGTTTGACAACAATTCCTGGGTTATTCCTACGGAAAGTTTTCGATCCTCTTTCGGAATAGAATTTGTATTTATTTTTCTCAAAAATTACTTGACACCTCTCGGGAGCTAAACACTACAACGAAGAATAAGTGTTCCGGAAATTGCTGAAGAGAAAGGATCCAAGAGTGCGTTTATTATATTTATTTTTATTACGGTTTACAACGCACGCCGCGGGTATTCCCACCTCCGCTTGTCCATTGTTCGAGGATATTTTGCCGCGCGGGACAATGGCGTCCTGCTGAAATGGAACAAATTCAACGGACACTGGGTGCAGCGAGTCACGATAATCTTGAAAACCCGTGAAGTTCCTTTCCATTGAATATAAAAATAACTAATTGAATAAACATCGATGAGGATCGATGCAAATTAATGGAAACCCGAAGTGATGCGTTAGTAAACTTTCGAAAGTCTTATAGAGTTTCGGTTTTTCGTTATTTTTAAATCATACTTTAACCCATCGCGACTGACAATTTACAATCAATTTTAACAAATTTTAATTTTGTTATTTGGGGTCACAGTATCTCTTTTTAAAAACCAGATCGGTTTTTAAAAGTCAACATTTTACAAAAATTCTCATCGGACGCTAGTTTTACATCGGAGATCACTACGTTAGTTGTTGAAATTTAAAAAAAACTTGAATTTCTTTTTTTTTTTAACTGTATTAAAAAATTGCACTAATAATGTTAAAAACGTGTTGTAGTGCCGTTCAACTTGTAATAAAGATAAAATTTGCATTTCGAAAGAAATTTTTTTTATCGACTGCGTTACAGTTTATGAGCGAATTAAAATAATTAATATGATTCATCGTGTCCGATGTGTCTATGAAAAAAAAAAAATCCATTTAAATTTTTACGTCCATCAGATTCGGATAATCACCACCTAATCGCATTGACGCAATTGTCACCATAAAAAATAACATTGAAGGGGATTGACAAATTTGGATGAATCCGATTGAGCACATCGTATGTTGAACACGTGTTATATCGGAGTAGTCCGACAATACTTTCGGGGGGCAAAGAGCAAAACCTCAACCCCCTCCTCCCGTTCTACCGGCGCGCAGAAAAGGTGCTCGTTACTGACGAGATACACTGGCGGAAGAAAAACGTCCGAGTACCCGCGATAACCCCAACGACGTTTTGAGCGTTGAGCTCCCGCGTGGAGTCCGCCCGCACGTCAAATTATCTAAAAATAATCTTCACGACATTAGCGCACCCGACTATTATCCGCTGTCGTCGGGCGTTGACAGAAAGAGCGATTGGAAAAAAATAGACAGCCACAGGCGAAAGTTACGGCTCTTTTGGTGGCTTTTAACGTTACATCGAGTGAACTGAATTAACCCTCTGTCTCCAATATTTATTTTTGTATATCAACGACTATTCCCTTCCAATCATTCAATTTCGTATACAAATTCAAAGCCGAAAAATGCAGAAAAATAAAAATGGATGTCTTTACTTCGTTAAAAAAAAGGTAAAGGTATATCCCGCGTTTAAAAGAAAACGAGAGTGCCATCAGACGGGAAATACGCTTTTTTGATTTAAATGATTACTCGATACAGTAAAACTGTCTTATCATCTTATAAACGCCCGCGCGTAAATAGATTGGACGAAATTTTGCTATAATTTCAATTGCCGATGGAGTCATGAAAAAAAAAAAAAACTATCGAAAGGTTCTGACGCTCGCGGAACCGACTATAGCAATATTATATTGTACGGCTAATTTATTCTTTTCTGAACACCGCAGCAAATCTAATCGGCATATTTAATCAGTTTCGAATGTATAAAATATATGGACTATCTGTTACGTCATACGAATTTCGATAATGTGATCTTCAAGTACGTCGATTTGCGGGGTTAACGCTGTCAAAGCGTATACGAAATTCTTTTGCAAGTACACACAGAGTATGATGCGAGTGAAGCGAGGTCATTAACCGGGTATCGATCGGCGAGGAGGCCTTATCGGGTTTCGTCGGCGCTTACACGTCTGATTGCAAGTATGAGACAATATTTTTTTGTTACGCATCCCGTGTTGTACAAGAAAAGCACGCGCCGATTCTCGGATGATCTCTCGTATCGCGTGTAAAAAAAAAAAAAAAAAACTTACAAAGATTAACGCGCCATTGGGCAATCTTCGAATTTTAGTCGGCGTTAACGATTAAATTTAACCGCGAAATAAATGAATAAAATTTAGTGAATAATTGAGTCTCGTCTCTCGTTCTTAGAGCTCGAAGAACATTTTTCTGAAGTGGTTCTCTTCATATTGTCGAGTATTTTGACGTTGGTGTCTAAACTACGACGTTCCGAAGACGCCGTCTTCAACGAGGAATATCCCTTTTATCTTATCAGAGAAACACCGGCTTGTCGCTGGATCGTATATTCATTTTAATTTAGTAGGCAAAAGCCATATACCCTCCGCACTCGGAAAAGGTGAATATAATCATAAGTCTTTCTAACTCCTTAGCAAGAAATTTATGTATCTTTGAATTTAATAAGGCGTCAACTTTCTTCTATCGCGGGGATAGAAACGGTATTTAAATTGTACGAAACCTGAATATGCAGTTTGTCAACATATTCGCAGTGCACAGTGAGTAGTTTATAAAACATGGCGGTGCCTTTTTTTTTATTTCTGTGGAATCAAAAAGTATATAAGATCGCGAAAAAGTCGCAAACGATTAAAAAAAAAACTCGAATCCGCGAGAGCTGAAATAAGTCGATTCGAGTTTACTTATCCCTAAACATTGAATTCCATTTTGGTATATTTTTGTAACCGTTGTAATACATCGACCAATATTGAAACAGCAAAATAAAATGTCGTAAAGAAAGTCTATAAAAATAAATTTTTGTATAAAAAGATTGCCATTTGTTGACAAACATCTGTTTGCCAAAGAGACTAAAACTCTGTGTAAAATAACCTCCCGGAATTCTTAATTTCGGAAGTGTAAAGAAGATATGCACATTTTTTACGAGACTAATAAAAGAAAAAATGGTTCGCCAACTTCGCAGCAATGATAAAAATTCGATCGCTCGACTGAATATATTTCTCCGTAGATGGCCTAAATTCTACACCGCGGCTGTTCGCGATATTTGCGAAACAACCGAGTGCCAGATTCCCGCGAAGGTCTCGTCACCTACGCATTGCTACGCTTCGCGAATATAGTTTTACGATTTTACGATGATCATTACGGAACACCACAAAAGTCGTCTAGACACACATCATAGCCTCGATATATCATAAGAACTGTAATATACTGCAGCGATAAATGTTTCGAAACTTTTTTTATACAACTGCATTTTTAGTTAACTGAGTTTAAAGGAGAAAGACATTTTTTCAGACATTGGTGTGGTGCTGAAAATCGACAAAATATGTGAACCAATATTCGTCCAATTCAGTACAGTGAAAATTAATGGTAGAAATACATGTATTGATTAATCTCTGTGTGAAACTATGAAGAGAAGAGGACACGTGCGTCTACCAAGTTTACTCAGTCTGACAATTCCTCGTGTTAATTAAGCTGACTTCTGGCGGAACGCATATGTGACAGCAGTTTTGCTCTGCTAGCCTCGAAAGCTCCTGGTAATAGCAATCCTCTTTTATGCCAGTGATACGACATTTCTCGGCGTAAAAGAGAGATATACTTCCACCCAACGTTACCTAAATATATGCTCCTAATACCCGACTCTTCGCTGTGAAACGTACTACAACGGAAATGCGTGTTTCTCCTAATCCTATATAGCTGCCAAGATGCGATACCGGTGTACAAAGGATCATCTTTGAGTGTTAGGAATGGTTTCGATCAAAGAACAAAACCATCGGATACAAAAAGTTAACTCGCATAGTGAAATACGACTTTTTTTAAAATGGTTCACACAGTTTTTGTCAACGGTTGATGGTGACGAGAAATTCAGCCAACGGGAAGTTTGGTCGTTGAAATTGTATTAGAAAAATCTTTGCGGCTCCGATCAAACGGCAAATGTAATATTACAGTCCGGAGAACGTCGATAGTTGAGGTCGCAAAGTAGATGGCCTTCAAGAATTCATTTCACCTTGTGGTACGAGAAGTTAGATTATATTAATATCTGCGGGTACCTAAAGTCTGGCGATTCGTGGAGTGTGGAATATGATACTAATAGAGATAAAACAGGCTATGAGCCTATGGAAAAATGTTGTTTCTCTGGCGACAAGGATGTGAGTGAAAAAGATCGAGAAAACGACGATTTTATCAATAGCATTTATTTTGAAATTTTTTAATTCATTTTTATGCGGAATATTCATTTAATCGATTTCACTATAGTAAGAAACTTCACGATAAAGATTGTTTAGTTGTATTTCTCGTTTTAATGTTAATAGTGTTAACTATATTGAATTTTAAACTACGTGTTCGGAACACCGGGCGCCAAAATGGCTGCTGATTTTTTTTTGTGGAGTAATATTACGATCTTTTAAACGGTTTAGTCGGTAGGAGAACACAACAAAGTCAAACCGATAACTTCGATAACTACTGCGAAAAATACAGAAGATAAGGTACTTGAAGGACATATTTTCAGGTATTTGCAATGCAGTTTGTTTCAGCATTTGCGTCCGTTTGGGCGATTGAAAATAAATGGGAAAAATGCAATTTGCATTTGCAATTCCCGATTCTATTTACATTTGTATTTGGTCTTGCAATTTGTTGCGTCCAATCGAAAGGACCTAAGATTTTCTAAAAAATTGAATAGTTAGTTGCATTTATTAGCGCTAAATGCGAATCCAATACCAATTTTGTCGTCGAATTGAAGTTGGATATTCGAGATTGCAGTTTCAAAATCGTATTGTGTATAAAAGGGCAATAAAAATCCAGAAAAAAAAAATAAAGGGGATAGTTTGAGGTGTTTTACTCACGAAAGTGAAGTTCAGATATAAATTCTCTAAAGTCTCTGAAGTGAAGACCGACTTACCTGCAAAAAAAAAAAAGTACATCTCATCAATTAGTTGAACGTTTTGCGTTCAATGTACACAAAAAATGATTTTTTCAACGAACGTCTTCCGTAATTTTTCGCCCAAATGTTGCCATTACATTAACGATTTCAACTTTACGAACTGACGAACTTTAGATACTTTTTCGAGCGTTCGAAGCCCATAACTCACAGGAAAAATGAATTAGACATAATTGATTTTAATGCAAATTTACGCGTAATCATCATCATATATCATATTCAATCGTATGAGGATTATCTATAAAATTAAAACGATATCTGTAATTCTCACAATCGTTAAATATGGAATACATTCGATCGTAAAAAAAAAACCAATTATTTAACTGCGCGATCGCTGTTACTCATTTTTTTTTTCGTCTTATATTGCCTTTGATATGATTTTCATAATGTCGCCGCGAGGCGTTTGTACCCATCGCTAGTGTAAGCGAATGCCTATCGGAGTTCGCGGGTGGAGGAGCGGGGGAATCCACACGTGTAGCCATAAAGTCGGAATACCTCCTCGTTCGGCATCGAAACCTGTTCCCTACCCGTTCGAAATCTCACATATGAGCGACAGGTTACGAGGGTTCCGATATAACCGAACCGGGAGGTGAACCCGCCGAGACTCTCCCGCTACGATAAACCGTGATGAGTTTGACGATATAGACCTCAATTCGCTTGTTCGGATGGATGTAGTTTTCAGAACGACGGTTCTCCCCGGTTCGCGGTTACGTCTATTATATACAAATTCAGTTTGTAGTCAACGAGTTTGTCGTAGTTACGTCACGAAATAACCTCGAAGCCGAAGATCGCGCAACGAGCAAAGCACGAAACTCCTGCGCTATGCGGCTCTGATATAAAGAATTTATTTGCGACGACGATGTAGTATTATTACAGTTCTGCTTCTGCTGCTTCTGGTACTGCGTCGACGGTTAGACGTCGACGCCTACGTCGGAAATTTCAGGCACCAAACACCAACGGCAATCTCATGTTATCCTAGCAGATCCTCGGTACATTCACGCCTCCCGCGCACTATGCATTACGAGGCGATTCAATCGTGTGATACATACTCTACGTGCGTAAGTGATAAGACCCGTGTGGATAAGAGAGATTACTTTGTAAAGTTGCACGACGAAAATTATCAAAACGACATGAAAAAGGTAAGAAAAATTTGAACGAATTAACAATTGATAACGATAGTTCGACACATTCATTTTTTTTTTATAAATATTTAATGGTAAAAAATATAAAATTGTTTTTTTTACCGACTGACAGAATTAACACTGTAGAATATTTCGATGTTATTTTTATATAAATTCATAAATTGTTTAAAAAATAATTTTTTTTTTGTTTCCTATGAAACACATCCATGGAAAGCAATGTCCCAGTTGCCGATACCTCTGCCTTTCTACAAGTCTCATTTCCCATCACGCTTTCGTTATAAAGACGCATTGCGTACAACGACGATTATTCCCGATCGTGATCGAGTGTTCAAAAAGGGAAGATATGGTGTTTACGTAATGCATAGTTGGGTATATAGCGAGTACACAGAGGTTTCGTGATCCGCCCATAAATGAATCAATTACGCACAGGTGCCAGTCGAGCCCCGTACCGAGAACGAGAGAAGAGAAGAACGTTCGCGTTCGCGGCACCAAAGTTAACGCTTCGTCATGCGCACGCTTCACAGTCTCGTGCGACTGTATAGGTCAATCCGCCAGAGCGATAATAGTGATTTGGCGTTATTAAATTAACCGATAGCGAGTAGAAATGTAAATTGTTTGTTCCACCTGAATTCCACGCCTCCGACGATCTAACCAAACTTATAATTTTAATCATCAATTCACTGTAAAGAGTATACATGTGTTTTAGTGATCTCGGGAACTTTTTCGTTCGAGAACCACTGACTCTTGTGAGGTTCGTTAAAATTATGCGAAACTTCGGAAAAATGTAATTTACGAAACACTTAAGAATCTTGAAAATATTTATTTTTCCTAAAGTAACACATGTTTTTTGTAGGATTCATACGCGACGAAAGTATTATTTTTAAATAATACGTTTCTGGCAACAAAAAAAACTCAAGTACACCTACTCTTCGAACGTGAGACTTGCGCTCTCGATCTTCTAAAACGAACTCACGAGCCTTAGTGCCAATTAACACCTTTTCTCCCGGCAACCAAGTAATAATTGCTCCTAACGAGAGAGCAACCCGTGCGGACCATACACGCCGACCGCCCTCATCACCATATCCGACGAGGCAACGAGCTCGAGTTTGGAGTTGCGGCAAAAATACCATCTAAGAAGTGCAGCTGCATTTCTTAGCAGCAACAAAAAAAATAACAAGAGTCGAAACAAATTTAAGATAAATTCCCACGTTCAAAGAGTCGACTCTTTTCGATGGGTCTGTAGTTATTTGTTTTTTCATTTTTTTTTTCTAGAAGTTCGAGAAACGGTAGCAGATTGGCAGAGAAGGGAAAGAGCGAAGTTTCGCTCAAGGCTACGACTGGCCGGTTGAATTTGATTTCGTACAATGAAGTGCACGTGTGCGACTCGAAGTTAGTTCTCGCAATCGTATCGTACGCAGAGGAGTGCGTTGAATCGAAGAAATTTCGTATCTCGTCGTAGGTACATAATCGCGAAAGGAACGAGCGACGAAACACACCTCCGGTTCTTTCGTATCCAGGTGAATGTTTCCTCTTCTGATATCGTTAAGAGTATATCTACCTACCCACGTTGCAGTATCAACAGTGATAGGACATGGGCGATGTTTGCCGGAGAGAACCATTCGAGGGGTTAAGAAACCCAACGATAAAACGTATGCGCGATGAAAAGCCTACGGTGTTTATTGCGTTCCTGCTGCGCATGACGTCTTTTCGAAGAAAAGCAAATAGTACTGCCAGAAGGTAAGAATAATTACGACTCTATTAGTCAAAGGGAACAGATGTACGAATCTTGAAACTTGAAAAGGTATAAAAGTTGTATAAAGTGCGCTGACGTCCAAAAATGAACAATTGGTACATCGATTGTAGAATCAATTGAAATATGTTCGAGTAATAGAGTAATATTTCAAGGACCATGAAATTTACCGATAAAAATCGCATTTATTATTGTCAATTTCTTAAATCGGAGAAAATCAGAAACCAAGATATTGGTTACACTTTCACGATACTTGAAACAGCTTTGAAATAAAGATTCGGGTAAATTCGAATTTTCTTCGTCCGGTACATTGTGTACTTAATCCTTTTATTCTTAATTTCATATCTTTCGCTATTGCAATTTAATATTCTCTTATTGCAGTTTACTGTTGCCTCCGCTATCCAACTCGTTACAAGAAATCTCGGACTTCTCCGTAAACCGTTATTTGCCCTTCAATCATCTCTAACTTACGTTCGAATAAATCATCACTTTTCATTAATCTTTCTCTCTAAAGCGACTATCAGTAGTCGGTTTGCTCACGGGCGACGGACGATGAAGCAGAAGCAAAACACTCCAACTTGCCTCACGTGTAACCAGACATCATCTCCCGGCAGTTGCTCCCTCCGAGTTGGAATTCAATGCGAACTCACTCTCTCGCGTCTCGTGATAAACGCGAGTAACGGAGAGAAGTATAAGTGAAGAGATAAACTTTAGATAAGTTTCTTGGATAGCGTCGAGCGATAAGTCGCTCGCGTACGTCTCTCTTTTCCTTGCGTTCCTTCCCGACAAGACGTGAGAGTTCCGTAGCTTCAAGAACGAAGCATTGTGAGTTCTCGCTGAGCTCAAAGAAGTATACAGAGATAGAGGGCGGCGAAAGCCCGAGGCGACGCGCGAGGAACAGTTGAGGGAGGCAGCGAAACACATAGATTAGGAAGTGAGAAATAACAATCTCTCTATGTCCAACATGTTCGAGATTGAAAAAGCGATATATGAATATAAGTATGTAGTAACCGAACGAGCGATCTGTTAATTTATCAGAAAACTACAAGGCCAACTTGGAGCGTTGGATAAATAGCTCAGATATATACACATATATCCATCCATACCTCATTCCCCCACTATTATTACCCTATAGGATAAAATGTATCTAATAAAATAACCAAATGAAATTACTATATGCAAATTTTGATCGGATAAAAGTTGGACCTCTCTTCCTTGTAGATTTTTTTTTTTTTTTTTTTCGAAGCTCGTAACACAGACATCGTGAATCGCTAAGGTTACAATCGAACGCTTCAACTTTACGAGTTGGGCGTGTCGAGGCATTATGTTTCAGCGAGACGAAGAGAATTGTGTAGCTGGGGGGACAAATAATCGATTCGGTAATCGAAGTTCGAGGTAAAAGTTCTTTTATTCGTCTGAAATGGTAACCGCGAAACGAGAAGTACAGAACGACACGAGAGTCGTGGACTGGAGTAAGTCTTGGAGCGGACAACCTGTTGCGCACCCGGAATGCGGCCTCGCGGCTTCTACGGTCGTTAGTATAGTATAAACTTGGTAGGTTTATATAACTACTACGAATACTTCTAGAGTAAGTAAGTATGTACCCTGAGTCCCTCAACCTCGGAGTTCTGGAAGAGCCAAAGTCCAATGACGGATTGACCCGAGAGATCCGCCGGAAAGTGGGCTATGTGTGTAACGTATACTATATATCTATGTATACATACATATATGCTATACGTAAAAGTTGTATATATTTTCACCTCTTTCAGTCCATCGAACAAGATATATATATATATATGTGTGTGTTTCTGGTGTCCATATACCTTACACTTGTCGAACGGAATAGCGGTTCCCGTAGAGTCCAGTCAGCCGCGACACATAGACATGAATGGCCGGTGACACGACAGGAGGGAAGGGGATATGTGACGTCACGCTCGACCGAAGGATTTTAATCGAGCGGCACGACGCGGCGCTCGTAGCGATACACGAACCTCGTGAATCGAATTTTTAAATACCAGAGGAATTCCAATGAACGTGAGACTTTCCGTTGGATTGCATACTAATCGATTAAT
Source organism: Buathra laborator (assembly GCA_934046635.1). NCBI lineage: Eukaryota > Metazoa > Arthropoda > Insecta > Hymenoptera > Ichneumonidae > Buathra > Buathra laborator. The sequence continues at coordinate 21,590,581 of OW203892.1, forward strand.
TATTTGGTTACACCTTTTTATTTTATTTTTTTAATGACTGACAGTTCGGTTGATATGGGAACTTTTTTTTTTGTAAATTTTATAGAATAGGTCGAGGAAAGTGAAAATTGGTGCAAATCTATTCAGTCTGAAAAACCGTTCAATACGAAAGCAACCGGTGCCTAAAAGTTGAGACGAAGAAAAAAATTCGACCGCAAAGCGGTGAAAAGCTCGAAAAATGATTATTTCTGAAAATTTTAGGGAGAAAAAATAACAATTTTTGGATTATTCTTTCTCGCTATTAAATGGCATAAAAAAAGGTGTCAAATGAGTGGATACGATTACCACGAAATTGGAAAAAAAAAATCTTGAAACCTTCCCGCGAATGATTAATGTTTATAATTGTAAAATTGAGAGTTTCTCGATGGAGAAATCTGGCCGCGAGTGAATCAACACCGGTGCCAAGTTCCAATCGTTGATGAGTCGCTGGCACCGTCGTTGGGTCGTTTTTGTAGCTATATAATGTTCAAGCGGTTTCGAGAGTAAAGCATCTAACTCTCCTCGCTCCGGTACGTTGATCTAACGTTCGACGCGTCGCGTCGTTTGGTCCGAGAGAGCTAGAAGCTCGTCGTCTAAGTTTAGCGTAGCCGCGCCACAGCGAGCGTCGGAGAAAAGAGAAGAGTAACCGTTTGGAGAGGGAGGAGGGAGTGAGGCGGACTGGTAGCCGGTGCATCGCTGTTGCAGCCGCCGCCGTCGTCGTCGTTGCTGTTTCGTTCCTTTTGCATCGTCGGGTAACCGCGACCTGCATTACGTACTCGCGAGAACGAGCGGACTCTCGCGGGGTCTCTATCTCCCTGCCCCTCCCTCCGTCGCCACCGCCGCTGCCTCATCTCGCACTTGCAAAGTACAACAACACCGCGAACGAAAATAGTACCTGCGCCCCTTGCCAGCATGCACACGACGTTGCGTGCGATGCATACGCGTTCCTCTTTCTCCACCTCCACCAAAGAAGAATAAGAAGAAGTAGAAACGGAATGAGCGAACAACGCTGAGAGACAGTACTTAGGAGATCGCGAGTACATTAGAAATAAATTGTATTATATGCAACGGGCATAAAGGCTCTCTTGTTGCTAATTTATTACGAAGATCTGGAACGCCGCCATTTTTGTATACCAACAAACTATTCTCATGTTTCTGATACCCGTTACCACGTTTTGTACTCCGATTTATTGTACCAATTTTCAAATTATTTAAACACGAAAAATATTGAAAAAAAAAATAAAATAAAATACTTAACAAATATATTGATACTTATTTTTGAGTTGATTGTTATTTAGAAAATTAAAAATAATTTATCGATGTTCGTGCGATATAGTGAATGATAAAAGAAAATGTTTGAACTTTCACCGTGAGTTCAGCGTATAAATACGATTTAGTTCAATCGCGTATGGAATAGGATTGCCCTTACAACATTCCAAAAGGTTTGGTGACCGCGTGCGAGACAAGGGAGCGCACACACAGAGGAGTAAGAAAAATAATTGCGATGTCTCTCACCGGCAAACCCGGATCCCGTTTCACTGGCTGAGCGCAGTTGCGCGTGCATCACAACTCCTTCTCTCCGAGGAGGAAGGGACCCGCGCGACGAGGAAGATGAAGAATAAGAATAAGAAGGGCGATGGAAGGATGAGGTTCCGTCGTGCAGCAACAGCAACAGCGATAGGCCGCAGATGGTCGCGCGCGCGAACGCTAACTCTCTTTTCTCTCGTTCTCTCGTACTCTCGTACTCTTTCCGAACGGGGAAGACATCTTCGCCAAGCTTCGTTCTCTCAATAGACTTTTTGCGCGAAACCCCGTTTTCCTGCCCGGCGAGAACGTTCCGCGGCCGGTGGAGCAGCCGCAGACTCGCCAGAGCTTTGGCCCGTTGTTGTTGTCGTCGTCGTCTTCATCCCGTGTCCCCCGTTCCTTCGTCTCAACTCTTCCGCTCACTGACTCTTCTTGAGACTGACAAAAAGAGCGCGACAAACGCGACGGTTACGCATTCCTACGAGTGAGTCGCAGGAGAACGGAGTGAAGAGAGAGTTTCTTATTATCAATTTGTACCCTCTGTTTTTTTTACTTCCCTTTCGTAATAACCGTCAAATTTTATTTGCGTAATAATCGTTAAAGCTAAGCACTCGATATATTAATCTGAGGCGATTACTTGACACTTTCGTTGCTACCGGAATATCTGTTTATTCATTTATGGTGGTCAAATTAGCGGTAGAAAATGCGGCATAATTTTAAAAAAAGTGTTATAAGTTTAATTCAAAACCAAACATCGCGATTGTTTTCTTGTTATTAGTAAAAGAAAAAATCTTATATTACAAGTCTTCTGCTTACTAAATGATCCAATGGTTCTTTTTCAATTTCAATTTTTGGAAAAAAATTACTGGAAGATCGTAGACATTTTTTTGTGTTCATTCGTAATTATAATATCACACACACGTTTTTTGGTTTTTCACGTACGGACATCGGTAAAAATCTACCAGTATTATTGTAATAAGGTACATAAGGTGGATAACGAACTATCATTCTTCAGCCACAAAAAAAACTTCGACGGCCGCTACAAAAATAGAATTTTACGAGAGCAACGGATACATAAGGATAATACGAAAGATAGAGAGTAGAGCGAGTCGTACTGTTGCCGTACGGCACTGCATGATTAGTGTCTCAGTTCTAAATAACTTGCATAAACCGACGTATGCCAGAGCTGCGGGGGCTCTTCTACCTTTAACGGTTTGAGTAAATCTTGTTCTCTAGCGGATATGTATGTGTTCGCGCTGAGGTTTCGACGAGGGAGTTTGCTCGGCTCGTTAGCCCGTCGACGCCAAGTGGTTTCCTTCGCGGCCGCAGACTACGTATGGCCGGCAACGTCGTCTCGGCCTAATTGTAACAAGGACGAGAAATTACTTAACTACGAAGAGGGTTGCGGGTAAAAGCCAAGAGTTGCACGAGAGAGTGGAGGAGGATCGTCGAGAATCCTGGCGAAAGTCTGCGAGACGTTGGATCGTCGCTAAAAATCGATCTCATCGCTATTTCAACTCTTCAATACTTTGCTCCTTCGGAATAGAAATTTTTCGAACTATATCGCGTAAATAATCAAAGTAATGAAGCTGAAAATATATCTCGACTTTTTTTCTATTTGAAAGCGTAGCATATAAATAACACCCGTACTTCAACAGTCAAAATCACGAAGCACTTGTTATTTCATCAATCAGATCCAAGAGCGAGAAGCATCCTTTGATCTACGAGAAAGAATCTCGAAGCCCAAAAGAAAAAAAAAACAACTAAAGCTTACCACCATTCGTCGCCTCAATGACAGTGGAGACTTAATCACGCATGCATAGTCCAACTGCATCGCCCCGAATCGCGTTCGCGGGGCCACAAGATTCGCCAAGTTGCATTGACTCCTCGATTCTTGGCATTTGCCCTCTTGGCTACATCTATTCTACGTATCTCTCTCTATATCTCGAAGATTCTCGAGTCTAAGTCGAGAGTCATGAGAGTGAAGGGGAGGAGTGTGATCCACTGTAGGACAGCAAGAGAATATATAGAGGTATTCGAGTATAGGATCAACTTGATTCTAATTGGAATCGAAACCGGCCAAATTTTGCCCAACCTTACTGCACGAATGAACAATTAATTCAGCGACTATTTTGTTCCATTCTTAAAAGCATCGAGCATGTGCGCCGTCGTTTCGGTCCAACTGATTCAGAACCCAAAATATACTTCATTCAATATCGTCCTATTTTCGATATTGCGAATTGCCGCGCGATATCTATTTGTTACTTCGAAATTTGATGGACACCGCCTGTAATGTTTATCGTGAGCAGCAACAATGGCAAAGAAAAGATAGGTGATTGGCGATGCGTATCGTAGAATCTCGAGATCTCGTCGCCAGGAGCGTTAAACAGCATCAAAGTCTAGACACTCAACGCCAATCACGAGATCGGGATTCGCGAGAATTCGTATCTGAACTCGGAAAACGACAGCCTATAGACTAAGCAGGAACCATCGAGAAGGCAAGAAGACCATCAGCATCGAAAGCGCTCACGGATAGAACGGATAGATAGACGAGGCGTCGGGCCAACTCTCCCTTTCTCTGTCTCAGTCGTTTCTTCTTGCCACGTTTCTTTCTCGACCATTATTGTCCGGCGCGTCTCGCTGCGGTAGCGACGAATGGCGTTCCACGTAACGAACATCGCAACGCCGAGGACTAAACTCGGCGTGAGGCTAGCGAGGGCACATCGAGAGGCATCGAGAACCGTACGGACATTCGCGAAAACCTTTCGTTTGTACCTGCTGTATTCTTGTTGGGCATACAGTGCAAGTGGCACAGTGATTGGCCTTTTAAACGGATCGCGAACCGCAAAAAAATGAGATAGAAGTACAGTAGTTGTACTTATTTTATTATTCAGTGAACAAAACAAGAAATTAGTCAAAGAACGAGGCAAAAAAATGGCTAAATGATCTAACATTTTCGTTTTTTTTTTGTTTACGAACCTAACAACGCGCTATCGAAACAAACATCATTTTATTTCGGTCGCTACAAAACAAACGATCAAAATCTAAAAATTTCTATGTAATACTTCACAAAACAACGAAATAATCAAATAATGAAACAATAAAACGTTTTCATTATCTTTATTGAGGGGATTTGTTCATTTCCTTTCGATTTCATTGGCCAATTCCGATGAGGTGGCCAATGACTGAACCGCTCGGTCTCTGTACCTCTATTTAGCTCTCCCCTTCTCGATCGCTCGAAGCATCGTAATTTCCCCTCTCACTCTGTTCGCCGCTTGACCGCGGAACGAAGCCGTCTAGACGCCGCTCGGCGTTTTATGAATGACGGGAGCGCAACCCGAGGAGCCCGAATAATGTGCGCGCGCTAGTCACTCGCGGCTTGGTTCTTCATGACATGACTCCCCGCTTGCTTTACTACCGAAGATACAGGCGAAAGATGACGCAATGATGTAAAGAGGAAGCGCGTTATTCGACGATCTAATAAAAGCAACTAAAGACGAAGTGGATAAAGTGAAGCCGTAAATCCGGAAGGAGTATTGAGGCCGCACTTCAATTATCCAGGAAACTAAATGCATCGCTCGCGATTAGCGGCTAAGAATAGGTGAATAAGCAAAAGGAAATGAGGGGAAAAGGTGAAATAAAAAAAAAAGAAGCCGAAGAGGATAAGAAGCGTACGGTGAAGCGGCGATCTAAATATACTTCAGTGGCACAGAAGTCACAGCATCGGGGACATCGCTACCGGGTTTCTTAGCAATTTCTGCTCCGAAACGACGCTGACGATGACTGTGACGTCGACGAAGCAGCAGACATTTCCCATTTCGTTTCTTTCTTTTTTTTTCACTTTCAAAAACGACCGATTATCCGCGTCGTTGCCACGGAAAAAGCTATGTCTTTCCACTCAATTTCGAACCGCACGAATACCGGAGGAACGGACGCGCCCTCGAGATATTTTTAATATCGATCTAATTTTAAGATACCACGAGAGACACGGTCTCTTCGTCGTTTGGATGTCTAAACGACAAACGGCGGAAGACGAACGCGTTGAACGTGTTACCTACACCCGTCGCGACGCGAGAGAGTAGATGAAACAGAGAGCAGACGTAAAAGCGCCAAAGTTATGGTTTATGAAACATTTGGCGGGAATGCGCTCTCTCGGTTTCCCGGCCTTTTTCACGCGCGTACTCGCGTACTCGCTTCCGGATTTTCGCGTGTTTCCATTTTTAGAACACTATTCGTCATTATGTCACCGAGTGGTCATCAGTCACGGGAGAATAAAACGTCAGAGTAACTCACGACAAAGCGCTCTTCCGTACGTTAATGTACGATGGAATACAAAATTTCTTTATGCTACAAAAATTTAAAAACAAACTACAATTTAAGTACAATGAATAAGATTAATCGCTCGGGTAAATGAAATATTTTTCGAATGCGTTTCATTTACTATTTATTTGAATAATTAAAAATCTGAGAAAATAATTAAAAAATTACGAGTAGTCTTCGTAATTCATTTCGCACAGTGATAATCAGCATCCGGAAAACCTGGTTTACCAAGAAATTTTTCTTTTCTGTTGAAATATATGCCTGCAAACGATTGCGAGAAGATTTTCTTCGGTTATTCCGCTGAATCAATATTTTCTGATGGATTAGCCAGAAGATTATGCTGTTTGAGAATATACGAGGCGACGAGGATCGTTTGGATGAGTCGAAGGGGCGCCGAAGAGCAAACGAACACAACTCAGATAGCGAGAGATAGTGACAATAACTATTTAAAAGTCTTTTCCTTTCAGATCACCCACTATCTTAACCTACCGATTGCCTACCTGAACAGTCCAACAGGTAAGAATTGAAGGTTATCCGCAACAGGGAAAAATAAATATTTCTGGAAGAGTTCAGTGATACAGATTACGAAGGGCGAATTATCAACGACAGACAAGTTTATAAAAACGATAAAAATATTAAACCTGTTTACGTTGTACCCGAGATTATCGATTTCGTAACTTATACAATAAAACGAAGTGTTTTATACGTATCTAAAAGACGTATTATCTTTAAATTTTTTTTTTTTTTAATATAACGTTCTTCATTTTTATACTACATATGCCGAATAGTTTAAATGAAGTCTTTGGTCTTTTTGTCCGAAATTTACTATTTGTAGAGAATATTTTCTGTTTGACGAATGACTGAACTTTCATAATGATCGTAGAAAGTTTGGCCTAATGACCAAGTAGCAATTATTAATTATCTTTAGCTTTAAAGTCGATTCCTCTTCTTTTTTTTAACCCAAAACGCATGTGTGCTCACAGGCTTTCTCCTCGTCACGCAAAGTGCTTGTTTTCTTAGGTTTATACGGAGAGTTTTAGGGACCTGTGAAACCTGATCGTCAGTATGAAACCCGAGCGTGCAACCGAGGAGAGAGAAAAAGAGAGCAAACATCTTTGCTCGTGTCATCTCGCAGATGTGTTAATCACATTCCGAGTGAAGGAATCTCGTGGTATTTAACGAAATGCCTCGAATATCGAAAAATTCCTCGGTGGTGTATAGCGAATCGAGTGTCTATTACTCGTCAATCATTCCGTCATTATATCATATAGTATATCATATCCTAATCAGTATATTGAGTTACACGGAGGATCGAGTGTCAAATCGACAAGTCCGACGAGAGAACGAGCGCGTCATCGTTTAAACGATCGCTGGGAACACCAGTTTTGCCGCTTCTCATTACCCTAATTTAGTGCGTACTATCATTTTTTATTTCGTTAATTCAGTAACGTTTATTACGGAGCGTATACCAATTTTTTTTTTCAAATTTATACACCAATTTTCTTAATTTTCTACTTCACATAAAAATTAAGGAAATTGGTAGAATTTTAAAAAAAGTTCCATACGATGCGTAATAAATATGAATCATTTTTAGGCATTTTACACTTTTTAATTTTTTTTTACTCAATAACGTAATAAATATAAACATTTTATAGACCTTTTTTTTTTTTTTTTTCAAAAATATATTGAAATAGTAAATATCTTTTGCCAACAGCTACTGGTATTACGACTAAAATATTTCCGAATAAATATTCCCTCTCCTGTTCGTGACTAATGAGAAGGGAAAATATCATAGAGCAGAGATCTCTATTTAATCCGGAAGGCGTGAGGATAGACCCCGAGTATGAGTCAGAAAAGTAGGAAAAGGAGTGAACAGACGCCGAAGAGAAGTTACCGTAGACGCACTCACGGACCTAACACCCAGGCATATCGGCGACGCTAAACTTAGCGGAGCTTTCGTGACGTGCGAACAGACTCGTGCTTAATACAGTCCGCTCCATACGATTCTGTGCGTAAAATATGCCGGTAGACGTACGTATTATGCTTATAGTGAACTTCGCAATTTTCCGCAGAGGTCGAAATACATTGTCCGGATTCTGCAGGAGATTCGAAACGATTATCGTGTCGGTCTTATCGATATCCACGTCATAAAAAAATCATAGTAACGGACCCCAGCAATGCGCCGAGGGTTCGGGGGGAATACCGATGGAATTTATCGCATTGTCTTGAAACTTCGGAGTCTCGTGATTTGTAAACTTTGTTCGCGAAGTCGAATTTGCAGAATAGTGATAAAAATGTCGGTGTGTATTTTCGGCAAATTGGTGGGATTTTAAAGACACTTTGAGAAGAGTAAAAGAAAAAGCCGTTGAAAAGGGGGAAGGAACGGATTAGGTACTCGGAAAATGTGCGGAAGGAATCGACAATGCTGCGCGCTCCTTTCGTTCCTAAGCTCTCGTAAATTCGAAAGAGAGATGGAGAAACAGAGAGAGACCCCGACAACGAAATGTCAGGGCATTCCTGATCGGTCAGGAACGATTTTAGCCACCCGGCCTCCGAGCCATCCGGGGGCTGACGACGTTGTAGCATCCGGAACGCGTTCGAATCACGTATTGGAGCGATCCTCTTCGAATTGCTCCTTCGCGTTCAAAAAAAGAAAAGACGAAAAAAAAAATAAAAACAAAACCATATAAAAATTAACAAAAAAGTTCCGAAAGTTCTTCAAACACGCGTCGAATTCGATTACATTCTTTCGAAAATTTATCTCGCGTTGGCAGAAATTAGAGTGATTGCGTCACGATTTTATTTCACATGAAACTCTTCGAGGCTTATGATGAAGAAATTCGAAGTGACCAACTGGTAGGTCGGGGGTCAGAATATTTGACGAAGATAATTTTTTGTTGTCATTGCTCGGCAATTTTTTTTGTCGACGATCGGAGGGTTAGCGCGTCTCGGTCCGAAAATTAAAGATCGACGAGACAATAGACAATCTGCCGAATTTTGTTTCATTTCGTTTATTATCGCGATTATTGATGGGGGCGCTTTGTGTATTCGGCGGTTCGGCGAATCGAGCATAAAGCCCTCTTAATTGGACGACTATGCGGAAGCATGACCCATCTCAACGGTTTTAGACGAGGTGCCAGGTCCGGAGGAGCCTCGTCACGCGCCGCCGCTCACGAGACTCCGCGTTACAAGGTGCTTTTACTGTGTGCGCGAACTAAAGTTCTCTTGCACCAGACACTGGTGCAGCAAGACGTAAGAGAGAAACCTCTCTGGTGCAACAACTAGATTAATCGAATTGCCAATTAAAACACGAAGTTTCGCAGCGCGTGTTCGCAAACCCAAGAAATTAATGGGAAGATTAGTTTGAATATTTATCATAACGAATAATACAAATCGTCACAAAGGGGCCGTTGAAGGGGCCGAAAATGTTTAGTTATATTCGCGACTCCAACAGGACAAATATTTCTGGCAGAACATTTTAGCAAGGCGCATAGTTTCCGTGTTAGAAACGGACAGAATGCATTAAAAAAATGACAAAGACAAACATTTTTTCACTCACTGAACCGGGAGAAAAAATGTCATGTTTTTTCGTAAGAAAATAAAAAAAAAACTTGTGGATGGATGGACACGGAAAGCGTTGAGCGAAAAGCGAAACGAAGGTACGAGGGAGTGGAAAGATTTTGCTGGCGCCTCCGTTGTAATACGTTTCCCCGGAGGCGCGCACGAGTTTCGCAAGAACGAGGTTTAGTTCGAAAATAATTTGAAATACATAAGTTGAGACAGTAGACACTTGGAAGTGTGTGATTAGTCACGTGTTCGAGACCTGCGAGAATAAGACCTCATGTCTCGTGACCCGTTTCCCCCGCGATTCTCTCGACGTGTGTGGGCACGCGCTCGATAGTTCTTCGCTTCCTTCCTCTCTCTCTCTGTGTATGTATAATGAATGATGATCGCGAAAATATTTTCCGAGTAAATCTTCACAGCGCCTAGTAGTATTAGCCCGTTAAATTATCTTGATGTGTTATTATTATTAGTGTTTTATTCGATCGAAGAAAAAATGCTTAACGGCCTCGCGTATTATTCTGATCAATGAATGGTCTCTGACCTGTTTAACACATGTATTTTTTCATGTATCGATACTGATTGAGAGGCAGAAATTGATAGGCCGAGACATGAGAACTTTCTGACATCCGGATTAAAAAAATCGAGATGTTGTCGAACAAACACGAGAGCTCAGTTCTCATCTCGCCTGATAATTAGAACTCCATAGGAGATGCGAGAGGGTGTATATAATAACGACGCGGTACACGGAAGGTTATCGAATAGCCTACATCGACACGAATTTTTCACTGTTATAACCGCCGGCGTGATGCTCATTCGCTCGATCGCTCTGCCTTGCCTGCCTGCTTTGCCGCACTATCTACTGACATAATTAACATCTGCCTCAAGATTAGGGCCACTTGTGTTCTCGTCACTATAGAGCAACGAAACCCGAGAGACCGATACACCAAAACACTCATCGACTTCGGGGACTCGAGAGGATCACTAACTTGAAGTATTGAGAACTAATAAAAAAAAACGGTTTTCACTCCAAATATTTCGATACTTTCGAAAAATTACACCGGAAATTCTACTTGGAAAAACAGCGGTTAAAAAAATTGTAGCTAAAAATGAAACGTCTCGCGATTATTGTAATAACTCTAATTATTGATAATAGATTATATTATCAATTGACGTAATCTATAAAAATGTACTCTTTTTTTTTTTTAGTTTTTTCATTTTTTTGAATGACCGTTATTAAAGGGTTAAATAATCGGATTTCTTTTACTCGAATACGCGTGAAGAGATGAGACTTCAAATGAACGATGATTTATGATTGAAAATGTAGGACACTCGTTCGTTCGTGCGTATTCGATCAATCGTATCGATTCGATATATGCGTAAATGGATGTGCAGTGCATCGACTGCACCCGCGAGTCCGAGATTTCTTCAATGAATTGCAATAACACTTATCACACTGACAATACCAACCCGAGTAGGAGCGACGTTAGCGCCTGAATGGCAGCAAAATATTTAGTGCCCGATATATATTTTTTTTTCTTTTTTTTTTTTTTTTTACGTAACTCTCTTCACGCTACCGTGGAGAACGTTCAACTCTTGGATTCCTTATCGCGGAACATTGCGCGTACGCACTACTCAACACGATTGGAAATTTATTAAGACGATACTAACGGGCGATAGTCGATAGACTTGAATCTGGAACGTTTGAATTTGTAATTCATTCGTTATTAGAAATAGCTTGACTAACGGAATATTTCGGAATATTCATTGTAGTGAACAATACACTTTTTTGTCGCTTTCACAACTGTCTTTGCACAATCGTAAGAGTAACGTATTGTTTTCCTCATACAATTCTTTTGAAAAACTCTTTACTAACATACAAAAAATTGCATAAAAATCATCGAACGAATGTTTTTTTTTTCTGGCAATATAACGCCGTAAGTAAAACGTTTTGTAATTATGAAATTGAGCTCCGAGGATAGATGAAAGAAAAAATCAATAAATAATGAATCGAAATAAACGGTGATAAATTGTACCATCTGGAATATAGAAGTGGTTTGAAGTGGTTGATTGATATATTCATTAGTAAATTGACTTTTTTTTTTCAATATTACGATCAAATCTGTTAATCTTTTATATGAATTCTTTTTATTCTGTAAAAAATGGAACCTCCATTTTTTGAATATTTCTACTCTTCTGCTTCGACAATTCTCTGAAAAGACGTTAACGAAACACATTAGAAAACGATTCCAAGAGTTAAAACGGTGTAACGGCAAAGGCCCAGCGATATTGGACACCAGAACCTTTTTTTCACGTGCGCCACGCCGTAGCGATAAGTGACATTAACAACCATCGGCACTGACCCAACCGTAAAGTAAACTATACCCAAGTTTCACCCGTGAGTTCATAAGCTCGTCACGGCTGCGTCCAGAGAGCCTTTAGGTTCGCGCCTATGTTTAAAAAAATCAAACGCTTCGATGGTAAAATAACCAATTTATTATCGTCCCGTAACGAGTACCGTGTTTCTTCGAGCGTTACGCAACCCCGAAGCGCGTGAATACGAGTTTAACTATGTGCTCACTATATATTGTGGCCGCAAAGTTCTCAATACACGCGACAACGGAGTTTAACGCATATCCGCGCATAATACCTAACCAGATGATTTTACTATCGCATCGAATTACATTTACGATTGAAATAAACTGTCGGAGATTATCACCGGTGCGAGTTATACCGATTGCTCTCGGCACTCCGCGCTTCTGTGAAAGATAATTCGCGTGTAATTTATAATGCTAAATGAATTTCAGTAAATACGATATGGCAATCGGATCGAATACACCACATGGGTTCGACGATTTGTTTCTCGTGATTTACCGATGCAAAGCTTATTCGAAGATTGATCATCCACACAACTTTCAAACGGCGGATGACCGTATCTACAATTCAACCGGCAAAACACCGAGAATAGTCAAGTACCCTGGACGCGAGAGCGAGAGATAGTCACGATTGAGAGACATCTATCATTCGGATCTGAAGCGAACTCTATACGGGTGCGTGAAATGTCGTTGAGAGATCGAGACAGCTGGACCCTCTAGACGGCCCCTGCATGGGGTGCCGTTTCTTATATATCCCTTTGAAACGCTCCTCAAGCTCTCGTACCCCCGAGTTCTCGAACAAAAAAGCACTGAAGAATTTTCTCCGACGATATACGACGAGTAAAAGTACTCTGGCAACTCGCCGGGGGTTTATCGAAAGAAAGTCTCAGCTTTTCCATAAATTAAGTGGGAGAAATGTTGAAGAGAGACAAACTGAGATGTTGAAGAAAAACTTTGACGACCTCATGGTGCTGATGCTTATTAATAACGCTGCCAAACGCGGGCATCTGAAGGAGAATCGTAGCACGAGATAACGATACAAGGATTGTTTAGATCGTCTTATATGCCATAAGATGTTTTACGTGCAGAATAAGGAAGAGAAGAACGGATAGTTGATTTTGCGAATTTGGGACTATTACGGATGAGACATTTTGTCCAAATAGAGCGAATTAGCGTAGTTATGAATGTTATTAGCGGAGACTTACTACTTCTCAAATAATTTCGAGAAAGTTTAGCCAGGTATGAGAGAAATAATTTTTTTCCTATTACAATGCAACGAGTTATAAATTAATCATTATTCGCATGAATTTCGTAATTTTACCTGATAATTTTTTAATCTGAAACTGTAAGATCAATAAATTTGGCTTTTGATGTACGGCAAGAGATGATCTGTATGTATCTCTAAAAAAAATTTCGTCACACCACTGCCGAAAATATTTCACAATCAAAAAAATAATTTTTTCCTCAATTACTATTTTCTTTCGCAACGCGAAAGGTCGACACGAAGACTTCAAAATTTAGCGAAGAATCCTTTGCTGGTCGGTTAACAGGAAAAAATATATCGCGAAGTTTGGTGCTGTATTAGGTAGTAATATGAATACTACTGTCAGAGTGAAAATACGTCGGACGAGATCCCCGCGCGAAGTGTCGAAGCAAACACGCCGAGTTTACGTTTCGCACGAAGAGCGCGATGAGAGCACACGATTCACTCTCTGCATGCGCACGATTTCCGGCTGATGGCTCGCGAAAGAAAGACAGAGACATACTAGCGAATGCTGTATGTATATGGCTGACGGTGAAAACGTCTCGTGCCTCTCTCACAGTTACGAATATCGCCGTAGAGAATTCTATTCCTGGATTTTGTTCGGGACTGACGCAATCGTCGAGGAGTTAAGAAATAAAGAATATAGGTACAAAGTACTGTACTGCACTCGAGACACCCAACTGAAGTACCATATTTGCCGAGAGGAGACGTACTGATAAAATTCTTCGAAAGACATTTTTACTGATTTTCACCCTTTTTAACTTATTTGTTTTAGCTGATTACACAGCTACCTTCGTTTTTTCGCACACATATGATTTGTATTCGAAAAAAAAACATACAAAAATAAATTAAAAAATCAGTTTTGTTTTTTTTTCTACTCCAATCGCTCGATTTTTGAAGCCTATCTGCCCGATCGGAGATCGGGTATTATATTCCCAGCTGAATGTCCGTTATGATCACTACGTAAAAAAAAAATCTTTTTTTGGTGTCTACTATTCACAAAACTGAATAAAATTTTACTCCAATAAACGTTTGAAAAAAAAAAAAAAAAAACATAACTTTCGTCAATATTGTGTTTTGCACAATTCTTCCATTGTGCATTTCAATAACTGCACGAGAAAACAGCGAAACTAGAAACCCATAAATACTTTTGAATGTGGAGCACGTGCTTCTCCGACGAGACTAGTTCTCCCGACTCGTTACTCGACGCACACCGAGACACCGGAGGAGACGAAGCTTTTACCTCAGGAAAACCGCGGTCTAGTCGCACTATTGCACGGAATTAGACGGTCGTCGCTTGCCACCGAACGACGCCGCCTTTATGTCACGAGCTACCAGGCGGACTCGCTTCGGGTTTCGCATTACCGGAATTATCGCAACAGCACCTGTCACCCGCTCGACGCCAACCTATCGGTCATTTATACCATCCTTTTTTCTTGAGATTGTTGCCGTTTTTTTTTTTTTTTTTCTTTTTTTTCAACGTCCAATACGCAATTTTTTGTCGACTCGGTAACTGCACTTTTTTTTTCCGCCTTCCGCATTATTTTGTCTCATTATTTTCTCTACTCCAGCAAAAAAAAAATGCTCATTAAAATATATTTGAAGCCTCGAATTCACGATTCCGTAGAGACACCTGCAGTTCAGGTGTTCAGCGTCACGTAAGCTCCGTAAAATAATTTCTCCAAAAATTATTCATAAATTCTAAAACGATTAATTCATAGCCTTGTTGCCCTCAGTTCGGACACATCGACATAAAAAAAAAAAAACAGTGAGTTCCGAAGCCACCAAACTGTATATTATCCACGCATTTCCCGTCCGAGAATCGTGTCCTATGAACTCTCGTTTCTTTTTTTTTTTTTTCTTTTACCGTCGCCTTCCAGACGTTTCGTAGGGGAAACAACGATGAGGCATAGAAGCAGCAACAGCGGCAGCAACAACCGCTGTGCATAAAAGCAAACACCGCACCAAACGGATGCATAATTCGTTCGACGACCCAATTGCATTCTGATGGTAATGGGAGTTTCACATAGAGCGTCGGGTCGGACAGAGAAGCCGCAGAGGGACACGCGGCTCGTCGAATGCGGACGATAAGTTGGAAGGCTCGAGAGAGTCTCTATTGACTGTTTCCTATGACAATGGGGCCGAGACCCGGCGAACGTCATAGTGGGAAGGAAATAAAAAAAAAAAATTAAAAAAATGACGAAGAAGGCGAAGAAGAAGAAGTTAAAGTCTCGAGAGATAATCCACCGCAATTAGACGTGCCAAATGTGCGACACCGTTCCGAGGAATTTTCACCGAGACGTTTCGACACCAATGTTGCGGAGCAAAACGTTCTGATGAAAATGTGTACAGTAATTATCCCTTTAAAAAATTGGACGAACAATAGTTATTGGCATCGTTGGTTCTTTTTTTAACTAATGAGTCTTGTGGACCAACGATCGAAGGGTGTCCAATGACTGGCTTATGGCCAAACAATGTCTGGTTTAACTGTTCAGAGAACACAATCGAGCGCGACGCGATCGTCCCCAATCGCTAGACCCTCCTTCACCTCCTACCGATCGGCGTTTGGCGCCGACGAAACGCATCGATGCACGACTTTCAACTCTGGCGTCATCGATTTGACACTCGGACTCCCGTGTCGTGCAGCACGTTTCGATGTTTTATAAATATAAAACGCACACACACGTTGCGGTAGCAGGGAGATACAGAGTTACTCGATGACTAACTGTTTCGGATCTAATTGAAATTATGCAATTAGCTTCTGCGAGAAGACGCCGAGAACGCGAAGAGATAATTTGTTATACAGTCGGAGAAAAAAACTACGAGGATAAAGATAATACGAAATTGATGCGTAATGGAGTTTTGATGAGAGTTTGACGTAACTTTTACGAGACTTGTTTACTTTTATGAAAAATAATTTTCTTTTAATTCAAGTTACAAATATGAGTTATTCAATCCGTTAATGATCGTAATCATATATTTTTCGTAGTTTGTACAGAAATTTATTTCCGTAAAAATCGAGAAGATTTTGAAAAATATGAAAATTTGATAAAATTGAAAAATCAAAAAGCGCGCGGAAAATTTGAAATTTTACGTCCTCGCAATATAAAAATCAATAATTTTTCTTGAAACTCGGTAACAAAAAAAGCGACTTGACGCCTCGACAACGGTCACGCGACAAGAGCAATTTTTTTTACCACTCACGTAGACTCTTTTAATTATTCTTATGGTGTGTCTACTGATTGCATCGTGTCTCGGAAATGGCAGTCACGCTTATATATTATCAGCGATAAATCAATGAGTTAAGTGGGCGAGACGAACGTACCGTGAATTATGTAAGTACCTGTGCGTGCCGAGGGTGTGCGTTATATATATAGTTAAATGCGATGTGTAGTGTAGAAAAATGAGAGGGAGGGAAACGTGTAACAAGAGTGACTCTTGGGACTATGTGCAGCCAAGTTGAGCTCAGCGCGAACAAAGTTCCAAATAAACAAAAACAAAAAGCATTCGGCGTCGAGTGCGAGGGGAACGGGAGTTTCGCGCGAGAAAACAGAAATAGTCCCGCGAGTCACGCTTATACTTATTGTTAGAAGCGTATTAGTGCCGTCACCTGTTCGCACTAAGTTATCGCTAACGCCTTCGCGCGTTCACGACCCCCTCGCGCTCACCGCAAGAAGCTTTGAATTATGTTTCAAGTTCTCTTCGTCTTTAAACTCTAATGCAATCCTCGATTTATCTATTAAAATTTAACTGATCATTTCGTATATATTTATATGTTTTTCGTTACTTCGTAACTCGACGTTTTGCAAGATAAGACTTTTAACGTCACCGACTAATACCGTTGCTATACGACGATCGTCGGACTTATTCTTGACGAAAGAGATGTGTATATATGCTATGATGTTGATAAGAATGAGAGCAAAGAGCCATCGCTCAGGTCGTCGCTCGTGATAAGAAAAACGGTTCTTTCTATATAATGTACGCACGATACTGATGGTAGCAAACTATTCACGTGACCGGAGAGCACTGTAGTTGCGTTACAGTCGATAGACGAACGAGAAAAATCGTTTGTCGAGTTATATTCAATGCTGTGCCGTTTCAACGAATCGATAAACATCGTCGATATGTTTTTAACCCTTTGCTAATTATTAGAACAAAAAACATCGTAAAATATAACCGGAACTGAATTATTATTATTTTTCATAATAGTGTTCAACCCTCGTAAGCCGTTCATAAAATTCGTGAATTTATAATCATAAAAACTAATTTTCAACAGTAATTTCCAAGGAACGGCTTAAATTGCTGACTTATCCGTTCGCATGGATCTTTTTCTTTCGATGTTTTTCTCTGACTAGCAGAATACACGGGTTTCAAAAAAATCTTACGGAAGGGCTTTTAGTAGTGTCGAAAAATGCTGATATACTCAGTGTATATGAGATTTATCTTGTTGGTATCCCTTTTTTTCCTGAATAAACGTCACGGTGAATAATTGGACGAGTTTCGACGATAACCTTGAAGGTCATTGCGTAAACCTCGATGTTCGCTGACGCGAGTGAGAAGGTAAATAAGAAGGGTGACCCCCAACCCACTCGTCCCCGAGAAAAAAAAAAAACAAAATTGAAGCTGATATTATCGCTCGCTGTTTACCATAATTAGGTACCTTTTAGTCGCTTGCAGTTGCCAATTTGTAATGCTAAAATCGCGTCGACACGGGTCCCCTCTGTGACGTTCCGACTGAGTTAATGTCTACTCTTTCCACCGAAAGATTCCATCCGATTTCCAAGCCCTATCGTTTCCAGAATCATCGAGCAAACTGAACCCTGAAGTCAAGGGTCACAGATTTACAGAGATAAACACTTCGCCCTTTTTTTTCGTTTTATTTTTTTTTTTCTGTTCTAACGAAATGAGATTTATTCAGGGCGAAAATGTAATCCAGAAGTAGAAAGTTTGCACTACGAAAATAACTATCTTCACTTTTTCGTATTTTGATTAAAATTTATCGGTCGATAGCAAGAAAAATATTCATACGAGAGAGAGAGAGAGAGAGAGACTGCAAAATATTCAGAAGTAGAAAAATAAAGCGGTAACGACTTTTTAGCTAAATCATCAAACAATGTAAATTTCTTTTTTCCCGACTAGTGATGCCCTCTATGCCATGCTGACTGCTGTTCCATCAAAATATGATCCGTCGCGAAGACATCGAGGAATTCGCGTAGTTTGTACTATAGCCGCTATTTGACACACAAATACTCGAATTCGCAAAAAAAAAAACGGGAGTAAAAAAAAAAGGGCACATCGCCAGAACACGGTATATAACGCGGGCTGCCGCGGCGAGTACCCTCCGCCAAGCAAGTGCGCGGCAGGTGTAATATTCACTTCCGGCGGAAGTCGGCTACACTATCTCGTTATATTATATCGAGGCGAAGAAACGCGTTTGCATCCTGATACTTGCTTCGCCGCGATATCGATAATCGAAATAAATAATTGTTTCCCCATGAGTTCGTCTGTAGTACGGACTATGTAGGTTAAGATTTATCCGACGTTACGCGTCTCGAAGAGAAGAGATGCAAATGCAATAAGTATGATTTGCATAGATCTACAGAGATGAACACGTTTTTCGGCTAAATTCATGGGGCAACAAGCATGTGTATGAGAAAACAAATCTGCTTTTTTGCAAAGTCATGACGACCTCGACTGATTATTCAAGCCGAGTTTTACGTTTTTTTTTTTTCCTTTCATTTGCACTTTCGAATAATCTGCAAACTAATGATGTTCATTGCGATAATGTATCCCTCGCGTTCGAGATAATACAGTAGCTATTACTATACTACGTCATTCAAATATCGTGTCTAAAATAAAAGACGTTTTTTTTTTAAATAAGAATCGTTTTGAGTAAAAAAAAATTCTTAAACTCGATGTCTTTTTTTCTTGGCTATTCGACGTTATTGTTTCGATAGAAAAAAAAATCCGCTTGAAAAAACTGAAGTTAACGGTTTTGCAGAGCTTACTGCGACGCCATAAAACCTTTTATCGTGCAAGTCGAAGGACAAAGGAAAAGCACGTGTGAGGAAAAATTACGATAATTGAATAATATCGAGGCTATGGATGTGCGTCCGTATATTTTTAATGCATAGCAATAAGAGAAATTCGAGCGGAAGTCCAATATTCGTTTCGCGTAGGAAATTGCGGTTTCATCGTTGTCGTAATCTGCAAACGTCAGATTCGAAATGGTTTTACAAGTGACAGTTGGCGATGTGAGGTTCCGTGGCGGTGGTGTTGTGAACCCCGTCGTGATCGGCCGTGCAAAGCCCGCGCCGCGCCACCACGTGCCTGTGGCGTCCCACGCCAAAATACGATACCGCGGCAAAGCACGGACACACACAACACACGCCGCGTCAAAAAATTCCCGGCCGACATATATTTTCCCGAAGTTATCGAATTAAAAAAGCGATGATAAATAATGAATAATTTTACAGAGGTACTCACCGACGCGGTGATCCATAGCCGGCAGTGCCGAGTAAACGCAGTCCGTGCGCGCCAGGCCGACGTGTATAGCGTCGTTGTTTACAACCGTCTTGGAAGGAAGAGCTGTCAAACGACGAAATACACGGTGATAGATAGAGATATATCGTCGCTGTTGGTTAGTTACGCGCACATTACGCGACGATCGTTATCGTCGTGTTTATTTAACGAATAAAACGTGACTCTTTGACGAGAAAATATATCGATAAAAATAGAAATAGTAATGCGACAATGAAAATGTTGATAGAGGAAATTTGTTGTCAGGGAAAAAGACATCGACACTGCGGCAAACGCGAGACCACGCGCGTCCATGCCTCCACGCTTTCACGCGTCCATGCCCGGCGAAAGACGCTCGCATTAGCTACGTTATTAACAACGCGATTTAACCAGTTTTTACAATGGCATACTCACCGTTACGCTCGATCGTATTATATACCAGCTTCGAACTTGTCACTTGCGACAAAACGTTGACACGACTCCTCGTGTTAACACTGACAGATAAACACCGCTTTATGGTGATCCCGCGGCGTGTGCGCCAGCGTCAGTCAGATTGACAGTCGGCGGCGAATGACAGACAGGTGCGCCTTGCGCACTATTTTTTCGCAAAACGACAAACGACATACCTAGCGCCATCTTGCGGCCAATTATTTCGACTCCTTTGAAAAATATCAAGAATTTTCTGTTTCACATTCTTCAAGAAAATAAAAAAAAACCAATATTGTTACAAGATCGTATTTTACGTAAATTGCGTGAATAATTCATAATTTAATAGGCTTAACAGCGAGAAATCGTCGTACACGTGATTAAAAGGTAATTGATTTCTTTTACATTTCATATTATCGACTGTGAGTAATTTATTGACGAGAAGAATTTGTATACATTGCATACACTAATTAAATCATTATTAATTGACAAAAAGAAAATTCAAATATCATTTAT
This sequence comes from Buathra laborator, assembly GCA_934046635.1. Taxonomy (NCBI): domain Eukaryota; kingdom Metazoa; phylum Arthropoda; class Insecta; order Hymenoptera; family Ichneumonidae; genus Buathra; species Buathra laborator. The sequence goes on from OW203892.1 coordinate 21,611,104, forward strand.
AAGAAAAAAACCTATTTTCCATCCTTTTCATATTGTTCTCTTGTTAATTTCGATGAATAAATGATAAATCAATTATTTTTGAGTTACAAGTTAAATATTAAAACCCGACTGACACTAAAAAATCCGTTTTTTTTTTCTGTTCATAAATACATAAAAGGCACATTGAATGACCATCAATGTTCATAATTTTGTTTTTTTTTTTTAAGTTTTCTCGAAATAATTGTCGTTAATTTGATATTCAACAATTTTTCTCAACATCTCAATCACAGCAGTCGCTAAACTTTATTGATATTCGTCGTTGAAATTTTATATGTAAAAGAGAGGTTTTGTCATAGAAATCACAACTGCGAATATGTTTTTGTGATAATATTTACACTTCGTACGAGATAACAGAGATTGGCTGACTAAAGTAACTTTCTATCGGCGAATCACCAAGAATCCACCTTTATGTCTTCCGCATACTTTTCTTTCCGTTCGCCGGCTCGATATTGCCGGGCCCTCTCCATCACCATAATTTCTGAACGACTATTCTGTTTACATTTGATTACACACTCGCGAAAGTCTTCCATCAAGAGTCGGCACTTTTCTTGTCCTCTCGGTACACCGTAAGCCTCGAGACAGTCGACTACACGCATCTCGTAAGGTCCGCATTGGGAATGACGCTGGAAAGTTGTTAAGTAACCAAAGAGGTCGGTGAATGGAGTACGAAAGAACGGTGTTATATTCATTGCGCCCTGAAAAATAATAAAAAAAACACCATTTCGTTTACTCGTGAACAATGCGCAATCGTAGTCAGTAATGGCGTTAACCTCAATCGTCAAATAGTCAATTACATAACGACGCGGTGAAGCTAATCAATCAGATTTTTAAAAAAACTTCGAATATCTAATCACAATCGCGTACGAAACCTTACCGATTATTGTTGTTCTTGCGATGGAAAAAAAAACGACTCGCTTCGTACTTATCCGACGATTCGTCTGTCAAATTACAACAGCGAGTATTTTTTCCGTACGCCAAACGCGCCATCTGCATCAGCTGAGCAGAGGCGAAATGCGTTCTGGGATGTTTTTACGAATGATCCTTTTTTTATAATTTATAATAAGAAATTATGAACGATCCAGATGCATTTGCCCTAAATTCGAAAGTTTCCGATGACGTTACCTTTTGTTCGAATTAATACTTACGTCGTTCGAAATATTGAATACGTTTCCAATAGCATATTAAAATATATGGAGACAGTGGAAATGAAATTGTGTAAAGGACAAATCGTAGCAAATAAAATATATACATTTTTATTTAACAGAAACAATCACAGTTATAACAGAAAGTCCGTTATTTCTTCGCGCATAATCTCCAAGGAGAGTCTCTCTCTAACAGCGTTTAACACCCAAAGCGGTACATTATCGGTTTCACGATTTTTGAATATCAATCTACATCCGTAGCATAAAAACTTTCTTAGATCGTCGCTGGACACGGTAACATCTTTGTTGGCTTTGCCGCAATTTCCGGTCCCGTTGCAGTTTCCACATCCGCTCGAGTTTTCATTCTGTTCCAAAGGCAAATTCGCCATTTCTTCAACTTTCCCCAAATTGATATTTCCATTGGGTCCTTGCGAGGAGACAAGACGCGAAAAAGCTGTCGCCTGTATAGCCGAAATAACTGTATCGGAAGCAAGAGTGTCAAGAGGTGCGTCGCAGAGAACGCAAGTTTCGTCAGAGTTTCGATTCTTCGTCGAAGCGCCCGCGCAAACTTTTTCACCCGTGCGAAATACCGTCGAGACGGTACCATGAAACTTCGAGTCTAAATCGGTCACAAACTTTTCCGTCAGTCTCTGTATCGATTGCGGCGTTTTCGCCGAATCCGCGAGATCACCGGAAGCGATAGACTCGAGATTATGAATATCGAGATAAGACGCGAGTTCGTGTCGGCTAAAGTCTCGCATCGGTCTTAGCAACATTAAGTCCGAATAACGATTATCAATGAAACTAACGTCCAGAGAAAGCTGAGCTCCTCTACCGAGAGAAACATTGCTTAAAATTGATATCGCGAGTGACGTCGAGTCGTCGGCAACAAAAATTTTGTTACAACCGAGTTTTCGCGCTGACGAAAAAATCAATTTTTGTCGTAACTTGTGTAACAATTCTACTTTCGAGGTATAGTCGGGAAGTTTGTCGAAAATATTTTTGAGAGACTCGTCGTCACTGGAAAAGTCGCCTAAGGCAGATGATAAATTCTCTAAACTGGTGATATTCAGTTCTTCGCCTTTTATGCTTTGATTTAGAGATAATGCATAAGCTTCAAACTCCAGAGCATTGACCTGCCTTTCGATACCCTGCAGCCTAGTTTTTCGTTCCTCGAGACTCTGCCCTTTAACAGCACCGTCTATGAAATGAAAGATTATTGTTAACATAATGAAAATTTCTATTTTTATCTCGTTAAGTTAAAGACGATTGTTTTTTTCAATTAAAATTAGCAAAATTTCTGCTTTTTTGTTTTTTTCATCTTACCATCAATGTAGAGAACTTTAGTCTCAAAAACGAGTCTCTTGTGCACTGATGCCTGCATTCCGGCTCTGATAAGATGCAACAAAGCTGTAGAACCGCCATTGCCAGAATACGCTACAAGGATTTTGTCCGTAGGTCTGACGATCTTTGATTTTCCAAGAGTTGCCCTAAATTTATGCGTAGCGCTGGCGAGAAAACAGGTGTTGCAGTAAACATCTTTCCCTCGTAGTAATATCTGCGCCCTTTCAGCATTACACTTTTGACAAAAAGCTCCGTCTCTGTGGCAAATGAAAAAATAATATTAAATTGGTAATACAGAAAAACGTTATAAGTTTCCATTGTTCTTTGGGTATTTCAGTTATTTAAAAAAAAAAATTTTGTAACGTTGCGGTCTGTTGGCCACCATACAGTTAGTATTTTGTATATGAAAACATAGGTGATCATTGAATCTTTATGATTAGCAGCAGAGTCACTAGAATTTCGGCAAAACAAAGGTAATTTTGTAATCCATTGAAAATCTATTCTACAGTTTCAATGCTTTAATGATTATTCCAAAGTTGATGTTCTGTTGAATAGCAATTTGCAACCATTTTTTTAAACAAAAAGTTTCATTTTGTTTTGTTGTTCAATATTTACGCATAGCATTCAGATTATCCAATGACTAAATTACGCAAATTTATTCGTGCAGAAACTTGACAATCGCAAGATATGTATCGATGAATAAACAGTTTAAGACAAATATTACTCACAAAACTTGACTATTTTCCTCGGGTATAAATTCTTGCGCTTCGTCGTACTCTTCATTCACGCTGCACATCTTCGAACACTGTTCGCTTTAAACCAATTAGTGATAAGACAAGCGAATCGTACTTCCTAACCGATAATAAAAGTGTTCGTCAATGAACGATAGAACAGAAAATATATTTCTCGTGTCATCAGCTCCACGTGGTAAAGAGATCCGCCATATTGATACAATGAAACCAACACAGTAATCATAAGCATATCGCAGTGTGTTGTGGGTAGTCGACTGAAATCATTGGTGTACGCGCGTAGTACAACAAAGATTTCATTGGTTATATTTCATGTATATATCGCGATTAGTTCCTATTTCATAAACGTCCTTGACGCGGCGCTGCATTCGCAGTTGCAGTAGCCACAGAGAGGAGCGATGCGAGGAGACATCGAGTTGCAGCTGTGAGAGTTCCGTAACGTTAGTTGTACGAAAAAAAAGCTCGTCCCGTGAGGTTTCGTTTCGACATCGGTTGCGAACACAATCTCGCACTGACGGATCACGGAAGTTGGGAAACCGAACGATCGTTAATCGTCGATTATACGATTGATTTTCGCATGTACGTTAACGGGAAGAGATCTTTAAAAGAAAACTGTTAAAACTGGCTCGACGAGCTGCGCGTCAAGTTGTGCGCGCTGTAGTTTTCTGTCTCTGGCAGAGCAGCGAAGAGTGGGGCTGCGGATGACAATGATGGCCGCTACCAGCGAGGAACGGAGTGTTATGGAGTCTTCGAGGACAAATACGGTTACAAATCAGCAGGTCGATCGTTTGAAGATGTTATATCCGATGGTGAACGAGGAAGAGACACCGTTGCCGAGATCTTGGAGTCCGAAGGACAAGTACAACTACATAGGCCTCTCGCAAAATAATCTACGAGTACACTACAAAGGTACGTGAAGAGCTCTTCTTCGTCTACGACACCTACGTACTACGATGCTAACCCAAGTCCACGACCTTCCTGCCGTTTACTATTCGATCGTTTCGCCTGATTGTGATCGTTGGCATGAAAAAAATTCTTTTGAAAAAATCGTCGAACGGATGTGACGATTTAATACGGGCGAATATTCCAGATGGCTACGGAAATATTGATTGAACCCATGGGCAGAGGCTCTTTTTCGCGTGTGTCAGCGACCTAAACAAAGGAATCAGCTGATCGACCTATCTCTCTCTCGCTCTCTCTGCGTCGATTTCTCGTCTTTGTTTTTTTTTTTCCTTTTCATATTTTCTCACTCGAATATTCGCGACGGAATTGTTGTTTTCAAGTTAAATCGTCGAAAATGTTTTTCTCAATAGCGTGTTTTTTTTTGTACTTAACTCTATCTTTAGATTACACGATTTTTTGATACGCTAAGCTAGGCGAACGAAAGAGAGATATATATAGCGCGCGAGAGCGTGTGTGAGAAAAATATTGTGCGTAGGATTCACGCGCACGCACAATGTCAATGACAGCTGTTCAGTGTGCGCGTGGACACTCGTGCTCGCCAGCATATCCTACAGCGCAAAATAATATATTAAAATTTTCTTTTTTTCTCTGCGTTTTATTTCTTTTCGCAATCCATGAAGACAAAAAAAAAACACGAGTAACCGCGAGATTTAATTAGCTTCGACACAACTTACACGCCCTCTGTAACACGTTAAATAATAATGATATCTCGGCGATTAAAGTCTTTCGCTTTTTTTTTTTTTTTTTCGTTTCGTATTCAAACGTTGTACGATGTTCTATTGTGTGGAACAGGTTTTTTTTTTTTTTTTACGGAGGTTACGTGCTCACTTTCTTCGATATTCTCGCTAACTCGCAACACACGACGACGACGACGACACGGGTCTCTCCCTTGACGATTGATCGAACCTCGAACCCGCATTATCGCTGCATCGACAATTTTCCGACTGCGATAAGTTGAAAACGTCAACGACAACCACTACGCAGGAAAACCCGTTGAGACAATCACTATAGAAGCCGGATACATGACTATATAAAAACACGAAACGATTTTGCGTGGAAAATTTTTTGCAGTTTTTTTTTTTTTTTTTTTTTTTCTTTGGAATCGAACGATGCATCGAATGATCGAATTTGCGAGTCGCTGTAGTTGAGAGTATTTTTACAAAGTTGCATTACTTTGCTTGTGTTCGACTCGCCATGCCCTACCGATGTCCAATAGAAACCCCTTGGTCTGTCGCGTTTCGTGTAAGCGTAGGATCGATCCAGGTACAAAACGAACCCTCAGCTTACACTCACACACACCATTGTTGCATTCTACGGCAAACTTGATAAATATTCCACGATCCTTTCTCTGTCAATTTCATTCTTCCATTGCAATCAAGCAGAGCTCTACTTCGCGACAATTTTGTTTGACTTCTTTACCCGTCTTTTTTTATACGAAGAAAAAAGAAAGAAAAGAAAAATTACAGTTGCAGAATACGTTTGTAAGAGTTGCTAATGGAAGGTGAAACACGGCAGAGACGTACACACGCATCGCAAGGTGGAATAGCTGTAATCAGCTTTTCTTTTACTCCACACCAAGTTCTCGTGTCCGAAAGCAGTCTAATTATAGAAACTTTATTATAGCGAGAATATAATTGTATATCGCGAGACTCACAGATATCGACTTCGATCAGAATTCGAATTGTGATCGAGTGAGACGGGTTGCGTCAAAACTAATTTTTCAGCTTTGACGAGCAATGTAAATCTTTTCACAACTACGGAACGATTGATTGGGTGTTATTTTCGTGATAATAAAAATGTATGAATATTATTAACGACGATATATCCTTTTTTTACGACAAGAAAAACAATAGTGGGAGAAAAAAAAATTTTACTATATGATGGAATTTTTTCCATTTCCGCATTCATGGATTCGTACGCGTTAATGCCGATCGTAAAATTTCGGGTGTAAAAAGAAAATATTGAAGTTTCGTACGTGGCGAAAATATTTTGTTGAGCCATCGTGTCGGTATTCGGAGTCGTAAAGATTCGATAAATAAAGCAGTAGCGTCTAACAACGTGCAGTCAATTCGTGTGTTTACTTTATCGAGAAACGACACGGCGAATTGATTATCGCGATATCCCTTTCTGCTTTGTACCCGGAAGGTAAATTTGTTATTCCGTTATTCATCCATTACTTAGCCCTGTCTTCGGCGTTGGCGTGCAGTAGAACGGGCTTCCGGCTGTGTTCGATAGACTATAACAGTGTATCTCCAGTGTAAAAGGCAACTAAATCGACGAAGGAATTACTGTTTGTTTCACAATCGCTCGGGCGTGAAAAATCCTCGAGAAATAAACGAATGGCCTATCCTCTCGCTTCCTTCGGTAAACAATGATCATAATCGTCAACCAATATCATATTTACTGCTTATTGCCTATTGGGTGCGACGATAATGTCCGACTTTCAATAATATTTCTTTTATTTTTCCTGAGGAGATTTTTCAGCTTCCCTATGAAGAGAAATTTAACATTAAAATCAATCGTAAGAGAATTACTAAATCATATTAAAAAAATACGAAAAAAATAAACATTGCGACGATTTTGAGTAAACAAAAAAAATTATACGGAATATATTTGACATACTTTCGTCCAAAATTTTTTCCAACATTCAAACACTTTTCCATGGAAAAAAATGGAAATAAAATAGTGTGCTGTTACCCTTCCTGTGGAAAAACTAATATCATTTTTACGACCGACGACTGGGATGCTACTAGCATAAAAACGGTCCTTTTCGCCTATAAAATATATCTGATCGTGGATCGTACCAGAAAATAAAGTCGACGTCATCGGTCATTTGGAAAAAAAAACAAACAAAAAATCTCATCTCAATAAAACAATTTTTCGAACAAATTGACAAAATATAAATGATTTTTAAAATCTCGTATAATATTTTTGCGCCGTTTTAAACAGAGTTAAGCAGTTTGTTGTCGTTGAAATTAAATCGCGAAAAAATTGATTGCATTTGAAGTTAGAAAAACTATTGTGATCATTACCCCTATTTAATGACCGGATATATATGAGCTTAAAAATAGTCTTCACTGCCTGTGAAGTATATTGTGTCATCAATTATAGCGACCTTCAGTTGCATACGCCTTCGCGCTTCAACTCGGTGAAAGTTTCTAATTTTTTTCCGCAACGACGTGCACAATACATCGAACTTTGTCGTATCCCTACACTTACTACACACGTTAATCACGGAAGAAAAAAAAAAAAATCTTGAAAATGGTTTACGTACGAAGCCTCGTCGGCTCGTTGCAGCATACCGAGAGCTTCGCCATCGGCGAATCGTTACTTGTCGCTGGTGCTCGCTAGACGATCGATTCGCCATGCGGAATCGCACCCGGAGCCAAGAAGCTTCGCGGTACTCGTCCAAATACCCCCAATTTCCCTTGAAACATTATTTTTTTAATGCATTATCCCGAAATCCACTCAGCTGATTAATTATAAAATCGAATTTTCATGAAATACAATTTTATTTATGAATTTTTTTTTTATCAGCTGCAACGATATCTGCTAAGTCCCCATTGTCAGAACGATACATGCATTTTCTTTATATTTATTTATGTACTTCGAGGAAAAAAAAAAAATAAGAATTTTTTACTATTCGCTCATTGGCATTGAGCTGCCTGCCCCCGCATGCTGAGCGACGCATGAACGAACGCCACTTTCACCTCTATGCCGCGGTCCCGTGGGTTTCAATCCTCCTCCACTTTAGCGCTTCCTAAGAACGCGGGACCGAGAGACACTGTGTTCGGAAGAGTTGTGAGAGAACGATAGTTCGAATGCGTTGAAACTAGCGGTTTTAGGTCTAACATTCGCCCTCGTCGCGTTGAACGCAGCGTGCTCACTCGGTAGAGTTCGCCTAGCCGCACGGATGTAATAATAGAAGCGCGGTGAAAACCGCGGGCATGTGCGACGAGCTCCGTTGCCGCTGACGCTCGCCCGATGCAGCCATCGACGACGCGATGCATCCAACTTCGCTGCCTCATGCCTCACACGCATGCAACATTTGGCACGTTCGTGTTTTCCCAATGTCATCTGGATAATGATTCTTACTGAGAATAGAACGGGAAGCTTGAGAGTCAATCGATCGATTCGATTAGAATCTAATCGATCCAAGATCAATGCTTGCGCGGTTCCGATTAGGCAGCTTTAATTACGCTCGGAGAAACAACAACAAAAAACATCGCGCGGGTACTTTTTTAAAAATAATTACAAGATCGATATCAACCCTCTAAAAAATGGAAGCTTGAGAGTCAATCGATCGATTCGATTAGAATCTAATCGATCCAAGATCAATGCTTGCGCGGTTCCGATTAGGCAGCTTTAATTACGCTCGGAGAAACAACAACAAAAAACATCGCGCGGGTACTTTTTTAAAAATAATTACAAGATCGATATCAACCCTCTAAAAAATGGATGCTTCTGGATAATTGTAAATACTTATCTTTCGTGTTTAAGGTAATTTTTTTTACAAATCTTCGATGCTTAATTCCCCGGGAAAAATTTCGAATACAACGGCGGTTAGGATTTTTGTTCCCCGATATGATTTTTTTTCAGTATTATTAAATACAATGTAAAAAAAAGTAGTATACAAGAATTTCTTATTTTCTGTTCTTCGAATTTTTTTACGATCCCGAAATCGTAAGAGACGTTAATCCAATTCCATTTAATTTCATTCAATTTGTGTGTCGATAAAAAATAACAAACCAAAGCACGTTTCTGGTTTGAAATCGTTCGGCTCGCACCTTAAAAATTCATGTTCCTCTAAGGAAGTCGATAGAGAGCCTCTGACTGAATTATTCAGCGAATGAGTCAGTGAGTATTTCGGCGAATGAATTACTAAATACTTTGAAAAATAATGGGTTCATATGTTTCTCGGAGAAATATTGATTTTCGGATTCTAATTCTATGTGGTTTCGTTGTTTGTATAATTTAAATAATTATTTTCCCGGTAAAGAAGTATATGTATGTCAAAGAAGTATAACGACCGTCGGGAGAGGTTCGCGATAGAATTTATGAATGGAGGTGGGGGGCGAATAACGAATTACTTTTTGCGTAACCACGGAATACTTGGCGGCTACACTTACGCTAAATTAATTCTGCACGGTCTGATAATGACAAAGAACCATAAAAATTTGTCCAAAAAACATAGAAAGTGAAAAGAGTTTGCGAAATATAAAAAAAAAAACCCTTTTTACGAGCCAAACTAACCAGTCGCCAGTGCTGCGCTCCCTTAAACGATTTTCCCGTTCAGTACAATATCCAACGTTGTTTCGTCAATGTCTAACTTTAAATTTCCGCGAAACATTGTAGAGAAAGAGAGAAGCAGGGAATTCGATAAGAAAGTCGATAACGCGAACGCTTCCGAGACCCAATCGACGAGGTCGCTTTCACAGTCTATTTTCAAGCGGTATTATAACTCCGAGAGCTCTTCCACCACCTTCCGGATAACAAAGCGTCCGCGCGCCCGCGCGGTAACTGATAAATTTTCGTGGTTTTGTGCAATTAACGATTACCGCAGATTTCGTCGACGCCGATAGAATCCACACATCGAATCCGTCTTTGCTAACCCCGGTTAATCCCAAATCAGAAAAAACTAAACCTTCAAATACATTTCCTTCATTATTTTATCGACAAACTTATCGATCTATAGCTCGAATAAAATATAATTAAAATAATTGATTTTCGATGAAAAAGAAAAATTATGATTGCGCTAAGCAAAGAGGTTGCGTGTAGGCATTTAGGTGTCGCATCGATGAGGGGCGAGCTGACCCAGTGACCTACTACTTGCGAGTACTAGTAGTTCTATATAGCGACAAAGGACGCTGCAGCTTTGCCTAATCTCAAATCGCACACTATACTATTTATTATAAGTGCGCGTGTGCGAGTCTATTGTTACATCCAATCGCATTACTGGCATTCGTCTTTTATTGCGAAGGGATCGTAAAAATTTCGTATCGTTGTCATTTCTTTGTTTTTTTTTTGCGTACACATCTCTATGAACCGACATAATTCCGCGTTTCCGTTAATAGAAGATAAACTATTACTATATTTTAATGCCACTGGGATTTTTTGCGCGATTAAACCATTCATGAAGCGATAGATCGCAACTGGAGAAAACTCGTGAGAATTACGAGTATATGCGTGTATACAGCGTTAACGGGATTAAAATCTCTGGGGTATATCGTACGTATGGATCGGGATAGGCGTCGAGAGGCTCGGAACCGTGTAGTGCCACCAGAATGCCTGAATACACATCTGGGCTGAAGATTACAGTAGATGCTCGCGTTGGTTAGAACCTCAAACGTATCTACTCCACCTCCACCGAGAGAAAAATACTCCTTTGATCGTATGGCATCTCTCATTTACATTCGCCGTTGCGCCTTACAGACGCCCAAAAGATATCACGGCGGGACAGAAGGCGGCGTAAAAAAGGCTGAACTGTTTTTTTCGCTTCAGTTTGCGAATGGCATTACTTTGTTTGACGCTACAGCGGAATAATTGGTTAATTAAAATTGACTTAGTTATACTTTTATTGAACTCTCGGCGAGCGATCGCGAGCCGCTTTTGATTTTTTTTTTTTTTTTTTTTCGTGTTCAATGGCGCAAACGATCAATTCATAGTAATTCCTGATAATCATGGAATCTCCTCCTCACATCGTAATAAATATGTCCGTAACAGATAAAAGGCAAAGCAAGTTTTGTATTGAAAAAAAAGGTTACGGAAAAACACACAAAGACGCTGCAAGTGTTCGCACAACGCATTCGATACCGGCGGCATGTGGCCTCTACTACTTCGAGGTGAAGATAGTGAGCAAAGGTCGTGACGGTTACATGGGCATTGGACTATCGGCCCACGGTGTCAATGTTAACAGACTTCCAGGATGGGACAAGCACTCGTATGGCTATCACGGGGACGACGGTCACAGCTTTTGCTCATCCGGCACCGGTCAGCCTTATGGACCGACCTTCACGACCGGTGACGTTATTGGCTGTGGCGTTAATCTTGTCGATAACACAGCATTTTACACAAAGAACGGTCATCATCTCGGTATCGCCTTCACAGACCTGCCGGTGAGTAAAGAAAAGACATTACTCCGTTCTAAATCAATGAGTAACGTTACCGCGAATGAAAATTTTATTAAATTGCGTAACCTATCAATTCCTATACTAATGTACACATCAGCGATTATGCTATTGTATTGAATTGGATTGAAAAAATCCCCACAAGATACAGAATTTCTCACTTTTGATATTTTCATCAATCATCAATTACATAAAAAATCTATTTTAAACGTTCGACGAACGTTAAAAACACAAATGTTCCGCGACTAAAGGTTGAGGAAAGAAATTAAAACATCGGATCGATGATTCACTGTCGCCTAATCGACTATTTAAAATTCCGGAGCATTCGTAAGCTGCCGAAGAAAAAAAAAATTGTGCGCAAAAAAAGTAGTGCGTGAAAGTAGCGTCAGAGAATAAAAATTGCGCGATGCGATAACTACCGAGTTCAACGGCGCACAGTCGTTGCACAAATGTAAACAAGCTGATTGTCTTATTTTTTTTGGCTCAATTTTCAAGTATTTCTTGGTTAACGAATGTCACTACGATTGTTGACAATTTGCGTTTTATATTTGTAATTTTTGCGATTTTCGATTTTACATCGATCGCGAAGCTTCAATAACAGTTTTTTTTTTTCTTCATTTAGCCAAATCTCTATCCAACGGTCGGCCTGCAGACACCGGGTGAAATAGTCGATGCGAATTTTGGTCAGGCGCCCTTCGTCTTTGACATCGGTGACATGATAAACGAACTGAGGGTCCGCACGAGATTACAGATAATAAATTATCCAACGCCTGATCACGGACAGGGCCAGTGGCAAACTGTACTCCACAAGTACGTATCGCCAAATCATCGATTGTAATTCCCTTCTCTCAAGGTGATGCGACATTCTTTGAAAGCAAAAAAACAACGCGATTCCGTCTCTATCCGTTATCAAGAAGAAAAATTAGATCGAACCACACGAGACGAAAGTAACAAAGATTTCGTGCGTTTTCATCTTTTCATTATATATACATAAAAACGTTATAGAAAAATGAATAGATCTGAGAGAAATCGTTTCACGATAAAATATGATCGTTGAATAGTTTTGTAAAGGCTGTAAAAAAAAATCCTTTAATTATCGACCATCTTTCGTAGACATATTTCTTTCGTGTTTATTGAATCTTTAATTGTCGAATAACTATTTAAATTCATTGCATTACCTTAAATATCGAATTCACCTGATGAGTTTTCGCGAACCGTATGCTCTGGAAAAAAAAATTAAATGAAAAAAAAAAAAAATCTCTTCGATCGAATCGTTATTCGTGTTTCGCGAAATATGAAGAGAATCGACAAATCGAATAACGTACGGCACGACAATTCGACAGAATGGTGTCTACGTATCTCGTCCATCACGGCTACTGCGCCACTGCCGAAGCGTTTGCCAGCAGTACCGGACAGGTCTTCGAGGAAGATTTTAACTCCATTAAGAATAGACAAAGTACGTTGAACGCAATATCGTCTCGCGTTATGGTTTTTCTATTTTTTTTATTATTTTTAATTGTCTTGTTGTCAATTAAACTCGTGTCTAACTCTTCCCAATGCTGACGATTGATTTCAGGAATTTTGAAGCTCGTATTGGCTGGTCGTATGGGCGAAGCGATAGATCTAACGAGTCGGTTATATCCCGGACTTCTGGAACGCGATCCGAATTTAATGTTCGCCCTGAAGTGTCGTCAATTCGTCGAAATGGTTAACGGCAGCGATTCCGAGGTTTGTCAAAGTACCAACGAGAATCAAACGAGTGTAATACAATCGACAAAGACTTATACGAAGTCACCGGCAAACGGGAACGTCGAGGAGATGAACTTCAACAATACGATGAACGGCGCCGGCGGTGATCAACAATTCATCAATGGACAGATCGAGGAAGACGTTGACATGGAGGACACGACGAACGGTGCGACGAACGGCGTTAAAAATAGTAGCAACGGATATCAGAATGGTAATCCAAGCGCAAACGGATTCAAGTGTCAAAACGGCGAAGATGTTGACATGGGTGTGTATTTCCCCCGAATAATTGATTACATAGTTAAATTTAACTCATGAAAGTATCTTACGGAATTTAGTTATTGCCTTTCGTGTTATATCGTTGTGAAAATGTACGTATTTAGTTATTTTTCGGTTTTTTTTTTGCAGAGGTAGACAGTGCCAATCAAAATCAACAGCAGCAGAACGGCAACTGCAGCGTTAACAACGATAGTACGTCGAGCAAAAGTAGCAAAAAACAATTGTGCGGCGGTAATAAACAAGCAATCGAGAAGATGCTCGAGTTCGGTAGGCAGTTGTACTCGCAATCGATACACTTGAGACAACAGCACGGAAAAAATGAGGGCAACAAGAAAATGCTACAGGACGCGTTTAGTCTGCTCGCTTATTCGAATCCGTGGAACTCGCCTGTTGGTTGGCAATTGGATCCACAACAGAGAGAAACTGTGTGCGCGAGGCTCAATTCCGCAATACTCGGTAAGTGCTCTTCGTTCGACGAGTATTGAAAATACGTATAATTAAATCGAATAAATTAAGGATTTTTATTTATATTGATTTGTCTACTTTTTCACCGATAATTTTTTTTAAACGTATTTTTTCTTGCGGCTTACCGTTGAAGATGAATATGCAATATTTTTCGTATGAATTTTGACCATTTACTCGACGTTGCAGAATCGAGTAATCTTCCTCGTCGACCACCACTCGAAGTAGCCGTATCGCACGCCAGAGAATTAGTGCGTCTAATGTCGAGCGCCGGTCTCGGTGCGTGCGGCTTCGCAGTCGTGGATAATATCATTCAATATTGACGGTGCCTACCTCTGCTGCCACGACCGCCCCATCTACCTGCCCGAGTGTGGTGAGTGCGCTCTCGTAATTTATCCCGGGGAAAGTGCCTGACAATCGATGGACTCGACCAGCAACGAATTAATTCTCGATGCCACTTTGAAAACGTCGCGGCCAACGGCAACTACAATTGTGGCTAAATATCGATATCTCGCGATCTTTAGCCTATCTAGCGATCTCTTTCTCTCTCTCCATCCGTTCTCTCTCTGTCTCAGAATCTATCGAGTTTAAAACATCTCGACGCGATGGATTTTCCGCCCGAAAACTAATATCGAATGCTATCGTCTTTGCGCAGTATCCATAAATGACGAATGCATAGTAACACAATCACTTGCTTTAAGAAATGAACATCATTATTCGATTACTCCTTTGAAAAAATACTATTAAACATCACGGTCTGTTTTTTTACACACTTTCGCCATTATTGTAGATATCGACGCTTGAAAGATCGATTTTTTCGGTATAAAAACATCGCAGGTCGATGTGAAAAACATAATTCAGCGATTTAAATCACCATACATTGTCTCAATCTTGAATCGCATAAAATTTCACTACCATTGAGCTTCCCGTAAAACGAGAAAGAAAATTGCCGACGAGACATATGACGTTTTATCGCATAATTGAAGAAAGATTTTTTTTTTTTTCAAAAAATAATTCTTATTCGATCGTACAAAAAATTGTCGAAATTCATATTGCCAAAGCGTAAAATCATAATTAGGCGATATTTGCAATTTTTTTTTAAATTTTCGAGTAATTAAGAAATTATATTCGCTCATTTTTGTTTTTTTCGCAATCAACGCGAATAACGTCGTTTATCGAGAAGAGAGTTCGTTTACGCGCGATAAAAATCCGATGTCTCCGTACGTCTCCATCGCGTAGGATGTTTTGTTAGTTTAAAGAAAGAAAGAAAAAAAAACACACAAAACGAGTCCAAATAGGAGTACAGAATTAGACGAGAGTTTTGAATGAGAGGATCTTCTAGGATACGGAGACGGAACGTGGAGCAGACGATTATGTTGATGCGGCAACGTCGCGATGTAGCCTGCCTGTTCAGCTAGAGCCAACAAACACACGGTATTTGTCGGTGAAAAATATACTCGGATCGATCTCACACCCGCAGACACCTACACACGAGACACAATGGTGAAACGCTCAGACCTGCCAAAACCCAAAAAAAAGAAAAAAAATAATAAACAACCAATCAACAGCGTTCGACGAAGTTTTCTTTACCCCCAGTAATTATTATTTTTTTTCTTCCTAAAGCAAAATGAAAACTTCGATCGAGAGAGATCAATTTTTTTTGGGGTAAACGCCGACCTTGCAGTAGAGCGGGAGGCGCGATTCAGGGTGTTCCCTCGTTCCTAATTTCAAGAAACTTTTTCTTTGGCTTTTCTTATTCTTTCTTTGTTTTCTATTATTTTCTATTAGACTTTTTTTCGTGTGCACGTGCAATACAGCAGTTGAATATCGAATGTCCGAACAACTCGATGATACCGCGATTCGTAATTTTTGTTTTTTAGTTTCTCTCTTTCGATGTGCAATAACATACGCGAGTCCCGAAATTGAAGGTTTTGTTTCTCTTCGAGAATTAATTCCTAAAGAAAGATCGATAGGCGACACTCGATGCACGAAAAAAAAAACAGGCAATTAATTCGATGACGAGCGACACAGATATGTTTGTGTTCTCCATCACTGGAAGATCCTCTTGTCAAAACTTTTGCGTATAAATCCGGGAACGAGGGAACGCGTTCATTCTATCGGAGATGGACGAGGTCTTACGTTTATATATAAATAATTATGAGATAAAGTAAATGAGAAGAAACAACAAAAAAAAAACAAGTAAAAAAAAACAACAAAAACAAGAACTTAACTAAGAAAACGATCTTGTACTCTATATTAAGTAATTGTTTTTTATATGCGACATAGTATATTATTATATTATATATTATTAAAAAGAAAGATGAAAAAAAAAAAAGAAACCAACCAACCAACACAGATGAGACAAATTCGTATGCAGCTAAGCGATAAGCGTGCGTTTAAATACAATAATTTACTATACATACAAAATCATATAAATTGAGAAAAAAAAACAAACAAAAAAAATACAAATAGGTTTACTTGAATTGAATAACTTTTAGTGTTATGTTTTATGTACTGTAGATAGATGCTACGATAATGATACGATGCGAATACAGCAATGATTTGGACATAAGGGATTATCTTTTTTTTTTTCATATTTTTCAGTCATTTTTATTGTATTTTTTTTTAAATTCGTTGTACGATAATCGCCGCTTGCCCAGCCGGATGAACATCGTGTTTTCACACGGACGTTGTCGTTTTCGTGTTTGGCAAAGAAACAAAAAATCTGCAATAGCTTCTTCGCCGATGTGCGAACTTCGTTACCAAAAAAAAAAAAAAAAAAATCAGCGCGAATTTCTCGCGTCGACATTGTCCCAAAAAATTTCGTGTACCTCAATTCCCTTCGCTTCCGAATTCCGATTTTCCCAATTATCATCCGCACGAATTCATATTAAATGAAAGAAACCTTCGTTACGATTTGTAGAATATGTAATTTCGCTTGCGTAAAGCCTATTTTATTTTTTTTTTCTTCATTTTTACGAGATAAAACAAAACAAAAAATATATGTATATTGATCTTTGTAATAATTGTTCAATGAAAGGAATAATCTTTTTTTTTTCCTTCATTCTCGTCCTGATTCGCGTTTCACGCGGCTTTTTTTTCTCGATCTCCTTCGTTCGAGGCGCAGTTCGAATTGGCAGACTGTAGAAATTGCTCAAGCGACACCGTAGGTTGTGTGCTTCGATTTGGAGAAAAAGAAAACCACGATTTTCCTCGGGATTAAAAAAAAAATTTTAGGACAAACCTGCAGTCACGCTGCAGTCGCCTAAAAAAAGAAGAATAAACATGAATGATATTCCTTGAACTTCGATTTTTATCTTCGGATTCGTCGTCGTCGCTGCTGTTATAGCCCGTAGAATTTAGCGATGCTGTGTGAAACTTTGGCGAAAGTACGTTTTTTATAATCAAAGCTTGTGTGATTGAGAAATATTCTACGAAAAAAAAAAATATATATATATAAATGTTGTGTAGGTCGTTTATAGGATATTTTGACGATCGGATAATATATTCGGGGAAAAAATAAACACGACGACGCATCTCGGATCCACCGACGGAGGCATAAAAAAAAAGGAAATTGTTGGAGATCTCGGACAGGACTCTTCTATTTCGCCCCATTTCGCGGCGATTGGAAAGTGTCACCCGAATGAATTTTTTCGTCCAATTAGTATTTATCCGTGCGAACACCGACTGTCGATTATCGAGATGTAGATTAGCGAAAACGGACGAATTATACGTTTTTCGGCAATAATAAGCGTGCAATCAAACTCGCTGTTACGAATTCCCTCAGATAACGAACGAACTACGAAAAAAAAAAGAAAAACACAAAAAAAAATCGCGTCATTGTGCAACAAGTGGGTCATCGTATTTCTACCGTTACTTTATAAAAACTAATAAAAAAAATGTAATCATTATGTTTATTTTTGTCAAATCGGTTCATAATTTTCTAATGAACTAAAAAGAACTATATATTTAAAAATCATTGTAAAAAACTTATATTTTATGTCCGCGTTTAGTTTCCCCACATAATGAAGAATTATTTGCATTATTAACGTCTAAACAATAATTTTTTAATTTCACCATTCGCGCAATAAAAAAAAAATTGACCCACTCGATGTACAGTGCCGCTATCCATTACTTCTAATATTCTTTATACTAATCTCTAATACCAGTAAGGCACTCTATCGAACACTACTCTAATCGTGGAACAATTTTTTAGGCAATATAGGAGAGAGGAACGTGCCTCGACGAATATTTCGTCCTTAACGAACGTAACGATTCGTTTAATTAAGCAAAACAAAAAAAAAATAAATAAATAAACATTTCAAGATTTACAAAATGAACAAAAGACAAAAAAACGAAAAAGCAAGAAAAATAAAATAAACGTAAACATTTTCCATTTATTAACAGGACAGTGAATTTTTCTCCGTGTCCGATGCAATAAAAGCAATGCGACTATCTACGAGTTTTACAACTAGACATAGTTTTTTAGGGATTACGAGACGCTGAATTTTTCATTAGAACGAAGTACAGAGAAAAAAAAAAAAAAACAAATAAACAAAAAAATAAGTATTTTTGTACTTGTATCTTGTTCACGAGTCCGGATCCGAGATGCTGCGTGTGCCAGATAACCGATCGATTGTATAATTGTCATTAAAAAAAAAAAAAAGAAATTAAGCGTCGATGAAGGCGGTTTGTAGAGTTGTCCGACAGTCGTTGTTTTTCCCTCTCTGTCCCTCCACGACGGAAACAAAATAGCAGATAAAAAACAAAAAAAAAGGAAAAAAAAAAGGAAATACAACAGATCTCACATCCGGAATAATTGTCAATCGGCTAAAATCGATATATCAAATATCGTTACGAACTTTCGGACCAATCTATAGCCGCAGGATGCACATAGCATAAACGTAAAAAATTTTTCAATGCTCGGCTGTAACGTGTAAGTAGAATGAACGTGTAAATATTACATGAGAGCGTATACATATAACGTAAGTAAGTACCGTGATTGAAAAAAAAAAAAAAAAAAAAAACGGTGACAGGATATTTTGAAAAAAAAAAAATTAATAATAATAATAATAATAACGAAATACCATGCAACTGGATTGGGCTCGTTTCAATGTTTACTGTACGAATATGAGCGAAATTCGAGATACGAAGACGTGCATACGAAAAAATCACAACACATACACCCTTATTAAATTACGAAACATCGCGGGGGCTCACTATCAACATTAGCAGTAATGTATTTAATATATTCTCTTCTCCGTGATTAAACTAGATGGTATATGGTGGAAACGTGATAAATCTCAATGAGTGATTAAACAAGTACTGTGTTACAAAATATACATATAACGGTATATATACATGATTCAAGTACCATGCGCCTGTTTCCAGTTAGAATCCTACGGTTATAATACTCCCGCAATCACATCGCTGACGAGCTTGGAATTTGAAATGAATAAGGTAAGTGCCGATTCAATTATTCAACTTAAACCTTTCTTAGTCAAGTTTTGTACTCATTATATTCTCGAGTGTATAATGATTTTAAAAGCTTTTGTCGAGCTCGTTCCCCGCCGAGTACTTATTATTCTTGTATATACATATGGATATTAATACTTATATTTTTCTTGATACGTTATCGGATTGACGTTCAAAAAATATTTCTATAAATATTTAAATAAAAAATATACACAAGCAAATAAATAGATACCAAGTAAAAACAATAGTGCGAACCTACCGAACCAGTAGAGGTTATCGGCCTCCATGCTTCGTATAGGAATAATAAAAAATATCGTTTTATCATTGAGGATAACAACAATAGAGTGATGATTTTTTTTTTCGAATGATGTTCTTTTATTTTCATTGGTAATTACTTCTATCTGCAGCTGGTTTATCAGAGAATTTTACGTCCGCTTGTAGCTAAACTACGAACAAACGGAAAGAGATCGACCGCGAACGCGATTTTCCTCCGTTCGTCCAGTCGCGCGTAGATGTCGCTCGCGGTAACTTCAAAATTTGTCATTTAACGTACTAACGGGCGAGGTACCCGCGCTACAAGGATGTAAACCTCTAGTGGCAGGGAGCCTAAAACGATGGAGCTTTTCCTCGGGAAACCGGAGGGGTCCGTAGAATCGATCGGTGAACCCCGACGTCGAGCAGCGGGCTGCTGCCGGTGACGCTGATGTCGTTGGCGTTGTGGGTTAGTTTAGTGGTGGTGGTACGTCGGCGTCGCCGGGTCGGGGCGGGGCGAGAGGGCGCCTTGATCGTCCGGTTCCGCCAGTGCGCGTACAGCAAGGCGCTGTCAAAAGTTCACGAGTCGATTTGTATCGCTTCCCCGCATCTCGTTCCCAGCTTAGGAGAGGCCCGGTACGCTGTGCTCTCCTCGTTTCTCAGTGCTGCTGGAGAACTTTCGTCGTTCTTTCACTTTTACAAAAAAAATTTAAATAACATTCGCTATCTCAACGTTTGAGATATAACATTCATAAAAAAAAAAAATACAAACACAAGTCGAGGACTTTTTAACATCGTACCGGTGCGACAAGAATTTTACCAGAGTGTTCGGACGATTAATACAACATTAGGGTGGCAGAAGGGGTGAACGTAGATATACATATAAACGCATATATATATCGTAAATAGACAAACCGGAATTCAAAAAATAATTGCTGAAAAAAAAGTGCAAAAGGATTTTTCTTTCGTATTAAAAAAAAACAGGACGTAGAGACGATAAATACATTTTTTTTCGTGAAGAAACGTCGTGATTGCGCGCGACTCGTTTTCGCCGTGGCGCGTACTCTCCCTTCGCTGGGAGGACTCTCCCTCCCTCGCCTCAACTCGGGTAGATAGTCGACCGTGCGGGTCGTCGGGGCTGTGCCGGGTCCGTGGAGGTTCCTACGTATTATCGATCAAATATATAACCCCCGGGAGCCGCGAACCGTGAAAAGGAACAAATAAAGTGCCGGCTTGTGTGAAAAGGTGCGAGAGAAGCTGACCGAACAAGGTTGGCTGTTGCTGCTGCGGCTGCTTCGTCCTGTATTGCTCCGTTGATGAAATAGGGAGAGACCACGCTGCGCTGCCGCTACTGCTGCCGCTGCTGCTCATCCGTTTCGTAGGATCTTTGGGAAGGGCACATAGTCGCCCGAGTCTGTTTTAGAGGACGAAAATTCGTGTATGTCTTTGCACGAAATTAACGACGACTACCCTGGCACGTAGCTGACGACAGAACGACCACGGGACGGTTTAGAAAGTAAGTTTACGTATATGAACTCGTTAACACCTCCTCGCCCTGTTCCGTGTAACATTTACTCGGGATTCGTAACCATATATTCCGTTTTTTATCCAATTTTGAGACGAGGTGTTGCGTCAGTGAAAAAAAAGTTTTCACGATTATTCTCGATCCGAAATTTACACAGACTGTTTTTGAAAGTAAAATGTACGAACTTAAAAATGTACGTTTCGTGAGGAAAAAAAATTATCCGAACTCTGTTGCTTCAAAAGGCTGGAATTTTGCGTGATACTGAAATTACGTCGCCGTTGATCAAAAATAAAAAAAAAAAATTTTAACCATAGTTTTCAAATTTTTTTTTCTCACTGACAAAGTTTACATTGTTTTTAAGGGAATATCAGTGGGTTAACAGTTCCAAATATTGTAATATTTTTTAAACTCGATTGCATCGAAGAAGTTCTATACTTTGCGTTTAGTTGGACAAATTTCGTGGTCTGAAAAATCGATATCCGAGAGATATTGTTCAGCCCCTTCTGCTCCGCAGTTGTCGTCGAGGCTGAGTTCGATTTGTTTCACAATTTTTGCACATCCTCACGCTCGGCTTTGATTAAAAATCGATAAGTTACCCAATTCGCTAAAATTAAAATAAAAATCATCTATTTTTTGACTTTCTCATTGCGCATTGCCTGATTACATATTTCGCTTGAGTTCAAAATTATAACGTTGAGGTTTTTGCTAACGCATTTATTATTTATTGTCATTCAGCATTTCATCTCTTAACTACTTATCGAAAAATTGTATTTTTATGCGATCGGACATCGATTTTTTCCTCTTAAAAAAAAAATTCGTTCCATTTTTCTTAAAAATCGATAAACTTCGTTACAAGATGTAAGTTAAAGAATGCTTTAGGTACGATTATACGAAAAAATTGATTCAATTTTTCTGCGAAATCCGTACGTTGTGTCTCTGTTGCTCGCTGTTCGTGGTATTATGTTTGCCTCCCCTCTTGATAGATATATATATATATATATATATATATATATACATGTATATACGAGGCACAACGTCGGTGCTCGTCGATCGTTCAACCTCGTCTCTCGTCCACGGATTCTCCATGTTTCTCCTCGAGATACGATAAGTCTCTCACTCACCCCGGTGGTCGTATCAAAATCGAACGGGAGTCGAGCCAAGAGTCGCAAGGGAGGGGTGTGGGGACGAGAAAGGAGGCTTATCTCCCCGTAACGCGCGGTGGTTGTCGAACTCTCCCCGAGAAACGGAGTTTACTTCTATTATTCTCGTTTAGAAACAAAATTAAAAAAAAAATCGAATAAACCAAAAAAAGAGCCGCAAAGGTTCGGAACCTCCGGCAGCACTAGAGACGAGAGATAGGATAGACTATGCGTTGTGGATTATTGTTTCAATACGCGAATCGCTACGCTATTTTCATCTTTTCTGAAATCCACGAGTATTCGGCACGAAAGTCTAAAATAAACGGTACGCGCCTGCGTTCGACTCTACGAATGAGATGAATATATATCAAGTACTCTGGAAATTGTTTCTGACTTATCACAGGCGTGGATCGTGAATTCACTCTGATCGTATCGCGAATTAATATGTAGAGTAATATATAATTCCATACATTTATCGTCCAATGCACTGCGGCAGTGTGGAATACTTAATATGCAGAGTCGAGGCGCATCGCTACGTTTATCGTCCCAATGTCCGGTATATTTTCAACATTTTTCCATTAATATTTCGAGTCTCAATTTGATATTATTTCAGGGGTTACAACGGTACAGAGATTTTACGAGGTCACCAACATTTTCATTGTTATCGGATATTAATTATTTTTCATTAAACCGCTATGGGACATGACGCACAACATGTACGGCAATTTAAATACAAATTCTCGACTCCCTTTAGATTTGTTTCACAATTAATGCTTTTAATCCCTTAATTAATCTGCAATTGACATTATTGATTAAAATTGATTGAATATGTAAAATCGATTTAACTCGTAACATATCTCTTTCTATTATTTTTATGTTTACATTCTTCAATAACAATAATTGCATCAATTTTATTCAATTATTAATTATAATTTTCAAGTACGTGAGCCCTTCGTTTATTGAAATTTACGTTACGAACGCCAATTACAGGATTTCATTAATTTTCAGGCGATTTACAATCATTTTTTTTTTTTATATATATTTATTCAATTTTTTAAGCGTGTAACGTAAAAATATTTAATTTTCAATTATGAAGAATTTTATTTTCACGTATTCGAAATCAATATTTTAACATCTGAGATACATGAAAAAAAAACGGCGATTGCAACAGGTTGAGTAAGCAATCGGTTGCATCTCGACTTTGTTCGTTCGTTCCTTTTTTTTTTTCGTTCGCGTAAACTGCTCGAATCCCCTTGAAAATCGAGAGGTTATGCTTCACGCTCGCTAGTAGCGGAGCAACGTTCCAAAGTTTGCAAAAAGAAGTAGAGGCCGATATAGCTAACGCAGACTCTATCGTTCGTGGGCGAAGCTTCTTTTTTTTCTTTCCGCACGCGCCCACGTTTACACTGGTTTTCCGCTTTTTTTTCATTCACGTATATCTATAGCGAACGAAAACCTCCCCCAGGGAATAAGACGACGAGGTTTACATGCCGAGTTGATCCGAAAGGAGCTTTTTTGAGAATTGTTCTCCCGCTACGCTTCAGGAATTTTTTTCTCAGTTCAATGGCGCGTTATTCTGGACATCGAATTCTCGGTGATCATTTTTTTACTTTCGCGGCCTCACGGAAAAACGTCTATACTTCGATTTCCTCGAATTTCACGACAGTCAATAGTCGTAGAATCAATTTCCTGCCGGAATCTTACTTCGTTGTTGAATACAAGACTACGCGTGCTGTGAAACTCGGTATGTTGGTAAAAAAGAAAATAGATTGATGCAGTGAAACGAAAAATAACGCGAATCGAACAGAGTTTGCGGAAGGCAGCGGGAGAGTCGACGACGAAGTCTCTTCATTTCCGGTTGACGTCGTACCAGTCGGAAGCTCGAGCCGCTCTTCGTCTCGAAAACGCGTCGATTCACTCGAATCAGTCGTAAAACGGTCACTACGTACGGCTCTTTTTCCGTGTCAACGGAGATTCTTTTTTTCTTTCTTTCTTTCTTCCACCTCTCTATGGCGACCGGAGTCGTGCGAGCTGTAAAAAAGTTTTAGATTCGTTCGGCGCAAGCGGTATGAGAAATAAAGCGGATTTTATGACTCTCGCCAGACGACGCTCTGTGCCCTCAGCAACGATGACGTCGGCAGCCGACACCTTCCCTCTTTTTTCACTGGCGAGATCGTACGTCTGACCTCAAGCTGCATCAATTTTTTTCGACAATGAATAATTTTCAGCCGAACATGAAAAAAATATTAAAAATTCGCGTCGGAGTAAATGCTGAAATTTATCCAAATGGATTTTTTTTAAACCTATTTACTCCAAAAGAGCAACAAACGTTCATAAAAATAATTGAAAAATATTATTTTCTTTGATTTCTAAATAAATAACAGAATTTGTTTTAACAATTTTTAAATACAGCGCTTACTACGACAAATAATCGAAAAATTCCCGACTTTCATCTACAGTATGATATAAGTACAGTTACAAAAAAAAGACTATCATTTTCACGAAAAGCGCGATAAAGGGGGCGAAAGAATAAAAATTGCTTGGCAATAAAATTCGATGAGAAAAGTCTTATTATTCACAGTCTCGAAGCAAACGGAATTTTAATGTTTCGCTTCGAGAAGAATTCGGATAATATTTGCATAAATCTTTTTTTTTTTTTTTCTTTTTCACGGCACGCTTCTGCATATTTCCGTGTATACAAGCGTGTAAATCGCTTTATCCATCGGTTTTATCGCACTTGCGAGAGATTCTCGCGAGCGAAGTGCGAATCCCTCGTTTTCGTATCATCGAAGTATTACAACGGAGTCCGACTGACTATCGTCGTTCGCGATCGCTCGACATTCGTGTATCCCAACCGTGTTGAATATTCGGGCAGATTGCCAAAGCCTGACCTCGGGTTCCCTGGAGCAACGGGAACACACAACACGCTTTTGCAGTCATTTTTTTTTTTTTTTCCGCTGTTTTCATCTCTACGATATCTCGTCGGTTTGCTAACAGATCCACAGTCCAATTTACCAAATCGACGTTACACTACTCTCCCTCGTTCCCGTATGAAATGCCAATCATAAAACAGTTTCGCGAAGTGATAAATGTATAAACGGATGCACTTTGTGTATTCCCCTGCGTGCCTCGCGAAAAAGTAATAAAACGTATTGATAGAACGAACGATGAATGAACGATGAAAACCGTGTCGAAAATATCGTACACGTTGTTAATATCATCTTTCCAATCCTTTGTCCGACAGATTACTTTTATCCTGTATAATAAATATTTATATAGTTACATATATATTTTAAATTGTTCTAAATACATCGTCAAAGTTACATCGCTATAAAATTCTCGACTGTTTATACTCTATAAACTCCCGAAAAATCATTGATTACATCGATTATCTTTAACAAGTAATAATACCTTCTCTTTGCATGTATCATTCTCCTAAATTCATATCTCGCCTATCGAAAAATACTT
This sequence comes from Buathra laborator, assembly GCA_934046635.1. Classification (NCBI taxonomy): domain Eukaryota; kingdom Metazoa; phylum Arthropoda; class Insecta; order Hymenoptera; family Ichneumonidae; genus Buathra; species Buathra laborator. The sequence continues at coordinate 21,636,814 of OW203892.1, forward strand.
CGATTAAAAATTCAAACTATCGATTCTATAAACATAAAAAAGAAAAAGATTCAATATTAATAATGAAGTGTTTGCTTTTTGTTTCAGATTTAAAGTCGTAACGAAGATCGGCGCAAGGGTGGCGTCGTTCGGCGATCCCAGAAGGGTGCGGTGCGCGCGGAGGTAGTCAGGTGTATGAAAGCCGTAGGGATTTTTTCGTTGGTTCGCGGGTGCGCGATTGTGCGTGAGGCCGGGGGCCGGTGAGTGTGCGTGTGCGTGTGTTTTATTCTGTGAGTGCTGCGCGCCGCGGCGAAGAAGTAGAAGTAGAAGAAGTTAGTAGAAGAAGAAGAAGAAGAAGAAGAAGAAGAAGAAGAAGAAAAAGAAGGGTGCGTCGATTGTGCGAGCGCTAGTGCGCCCGGAGGTGAGGTGGTGCTGCTATATCAGCTCTCACTCTCTCTCTCGCTCGTGCGCGTGAGTTTGTACGGGTGGCGGTGGCGGGGCTGCTTTGCCGTCCCGCGATAGGGCGTGAGACAAAAACGAGGCGGGGGTGGCGTTTGTGAAGGCAACGTGTAGCAAGATGGGCTGTGCCATGTCTGCGGAAGAGCGGGCCGCTTTGGCCCGCAGCAAACAGATTGAGAAAAATCTTAAGGAGGACGGCATTCAGGCGGCGAAGGACATAAAACTCCTGCTGCTTGGTAAGCAAACAAAAATCATATTTCGTAATAACCCATTCCTCCACGTAATATATATCGGAAAAATATTTCATTGATTATTTTTTTGCAGCTATGGAAAAAAAACCAAAAAAAAAAAAATTCTGATTCACACGAAATTCACTACGAAAATGTTTATTTCCATCACTCTAATAAAAAGTTAACGCATTCATTTACAGGCATTTTTACGAAATAACTCGTTATCCAAATTATGCGAAAATGAATTATATAAACGAGAAAAACAGACCCTCTGTTTTTATTGGTTTGATTCATTATTCGGAATTTACTAATTACCGAATTAACTCGATTAAACATTAACTGCGATGTTGGAGAGTTCGTGAAATTTTTTTTTTTTTTTTTCGTTTATTACTGCCGCAGTATTCTGCAGTATTCTTTATCTTTTAGCTTCTGATATTTATTGATAATATTATATTTTTATTATAATTGTTAGGATTGTGTATTGTCGATTGATGTATTTTGATCATAAATACACGACGTTGTCTTAAAGTCGTGCGATCCTCGTCGACGGGGGACACGAAATTTCTTGACAACATTTTCATTCCCCGCGTCGTCGCACGCGGACCGCGAACTAATTTCAATTAGCCAAATGGCCTCGTTAACCTCGAGCCGAGTGCCTCACCCTGACGGGAACAATGAGCTGTGTTTCTGTCGCGTTCCATTCGCTTCATCCATTCCTCCGCGCGCACACGACCCACGATACACGCGCTCTCTCCTCTCGCGAGCTTCTCGTCATCGCAGCAGATTCGCGGGTAGACGATCCATACGAACGAGGTTATCGCTCGTCGCCGCGGACTATACCACTGAGAGAGAAAAAAAAACGGAAGAGAGAGAGAGAAAAACGTATATTCGTCGTTGGCGCCCGTATATACATCTGTGACTTTCTCCCCTTTTTTTATCCGTTTATTTTCCTTTCAATTGTATACTTTTTATTATCGATAAAAAAAAAAAGACCCAACGGAGTTCGATCGTTCGCAGGCAATTCGAGGAATCGTTCGTGATAATTTCTACAAAATTATTATTATTATTTTTTTTGCTTATCTTCATACGAAAATAAAAAGGATATGCATAAAAAACCGGGAAGACTAATAACATATATTCTATGATATTTAAAAGAATTGGAGCATTAGACAACCAGCGCAAGGAACTCATAAACCGACAATGTGTACTACGCGATTCTTCTTTAGTTCAAAGAATTCACAACGATAAAAGAAAACAAAAAAAGGAGCGCGAAGTCGTTAAAAGAAGCGAGAAGTTTGTAAATGTTATCGTATCCACTCTCGTCGCGTAGTTTACATTCGGTTCGCGTCATCAATCGATTTTTCCATCGACGAAAAACGCGGCAATGCTAGCGAAGTTTCGTGGTTACCGAAGTTTCTAAGTCGGTTGCTTAGTCGAGTCTCGTTTCGCGTCGAGAATATTTGCTTCCCAATCTGCGTGGGCGAGGCTGCGAGGGGTCTCTTCTCGAATCGACGAATCGGTCTCAGTTCGTTACACATATAGGTAGATTTACGAAAACCACAGCCGCAGAAACACGAACATCGCCTATGCGCTGCGTACATACCGCCTGTGTCTATGGTATATTACAGCCGCAACAGTAGCATGAGATTCATGAATGTTAGTATCACGAACCGCGGTTAATTATCCGTCCAATCGTGTCGCATCGATCGCCCGAATTGTTTACGCGTGCGGTTACACGGATCAATGTCTATACTCGGTGCGTGGGTCGTTCTTTCGCTTACGGGTCCTCTCTTCTCACTCCTTCTTGTTGATAATTGCGTCGCACGAGATTTCTATTGAAGTTTTCTCGCTAAATTAACTTTAGCGTCGAGCCAAAAACTTCGGATTAAACGCCTGTTGTCTCGGGACCTATAGAATTGTTGTCACCGTTGTTTATCGATCGAGTGAGAAAAAAAATTCACAATAAACGCAAAACATTCATTCGTATTCTTTAATATCGCAAATCTTTATGTATGAATTCGCATAAGAAAAACATTTCTCCTAAAGTGCCGTAAATTTTTTTTTTTTTTTTTTTTTCAACTTAATCCGAAGTTTTTTCCGTTTAAATAATTTATTTCATGCTGCAAGGGCAATCCTCTTCGAAATAAAACATCGTTCTTATTCGTGTACTGGGGATTAAAATAGAATTTTAATAACAATAATTATGCTTTACGTTTTATTAGACCTTATCACGAATGTTAACACGGAGATACTTTGGTGGTGATTTGCCGGTTTCTTGATAATTGGACGAGAATTTATTTGAAAGAAAAAAAAAAAAAAGCAATTATGCGATCTCGCAGAGACCACGTCAACCACGCTTTACATAGACGGAAGTTAATATCGCGAATATTATCCAGGGAAATCAAAACGGAGAACTTTCTTTGAACATAAAAAAAAAAAAATAACGATAGGGTAGTACTTTGCGCTCACGGGATAAGTCCCGAGCCACGACCTCGCGTGGGTGGTACGTGCGTGACGTCGAGACCCCACGGCGTCACACGAATATACATTTGTTTGTGTGTACACTACTAAAATCGACGCATTTAACTAGCAACTTCGTTCGTTGAGGACGGCTAAGGAGATTACACGACGAGAGGGACCGACGATTTGCCTTCACAGCGCAAGGGATCGATAGAGTTATCCGAACTGTCGTTCGGCGCAAAAACAGAAAGGACTCCTCGTTCGTGTCAACTGCGTCGTCGCGTTGTAGTCTGTTTCAACATCTCCTTATTCTAGTGCGAGAATTGAAATACCGTATTTTCGTTTTTGTAGGATTTTGCGTGCGAAAATTGATGAAATACAGGAAAAAAATAATAAAAAAAAAAAATATTGCGCCAAAGGTACTATTAATTTACATTTTTTACTGATGAAAACATTTATTGAATGGCAATAAAATCAAATCGTATTCGACGTTGTGATTAATTTACTTTTTTTTTTTTTTCAAGAATAAAAATAATACGCGAATCGCGACGTTTATCTAACGAGGTATATAACTACTTTGACGGTATCAGTAGAATCTTTGCTCAAGTGATGAAATCGACGATTCAGTAATAGTCGTTCGATACTATGCTATCAATCGAGATTGCGGAGAAGTCGATGGGTTGCGGGAGAGTAAGAAGTGGCGGCGGCGAAAAACCGCTAACCCTCCGCCCCCCGTAACCCGGTGATAAAGTATCGAGTAATGGTCGTGTTGTCGCGCCCAATTGTTGTCGCTGCCATAAATATCGATGCCAAGTTTGGTCGGATTTTGTGAGCGCCACTACTATTTTTGGCGGTTTGCCAAGAGTCGCACACAGTTCGCGGGCTCCTGGTGAATCTCACTCCGAAAAAAAAAAAAAAAAAAAAAAACAAAACGAACCCATAGGTCGAGCTGTTCGAACGGTTGTTGTGTGTGTGTCGATTCGTTTGGGAGGATGCGGGTCGAGAAGGTTGTGAGGTCGAAATTCCAACGCCCTGCGGAAAAAAAAATTGTCGAGCCTATAAATCGCTTTTCCGTGTCGACGATTGACGCAATCTTCTCCCGACGATTCAATCCAATGAAATTCAAATGGGATTCGAAACGATTTATGCCTTTTATAGATCGTCGAGTGAAATATTCGTTCGAATCGGCATCGGAACTCTCCGTAGGTAATCGAAATTTGGCCTTCAAAAAAATTTAAATTCTTAAAAAAAAACATCGTCTGAGATATCATTAATTTTTATGCTTTGTGGTGATAGAAAAAATAAATAAGATTGCCCTGTCTTTGCGTCGTGGGAACAAAAAAATGTTTATAGCGTTAATAGAATACAAAATATGCGTAGAGAAACTCGTAAATTTTGAATAAAACTCCACATCTCTCGAGGTAAAGAGCTACAAAAAAAATTCTCATCAGACGCGACTCACATTTTTGAGATTTTTTTTTTAGTTGCGAGATTCGTAAAAAAATTTTTGACGAAAATTTGCTACCCTCGTAGGTTGACATTCATTTTTATTTCGAGATTTATCACTTACAGTTTTTTCCCAATTGTAGAAAACGATAAAATACCGTATAGTTGACTTGTCAAATATTATCAAAGTTCCAAATATTGATGCAATTGAGACCGAGTAGCGATAGAATGTGTGTGTGTGTGTGGGCTTCGTAGCCGGCATCGATCCGCGCCCCGTCGACGTTTCAACACGCCTCGGCGTTGACCAAGATACCACCCTTTTGACTATCTCTCTCTCTCTTTCTTGAGAGTGATGTCTACAAGCTGTAGATAGCTTGGGTAGCCTCTCTGCGCCTGGCAGAGAACGAACGTCGTCGAGACCCGAATTCATATTTCATTGGGTCGAGAGTTCTTCCGTCGATAGGATAATGTCAGACCCACACTTCTGGACACCCGGTGAAATACTATTCGATCTCTTACTCTACATATAACAGTTTCCCCACTTTTGTCACAGCTCGCTGAACGCCTTGGAGGTTTCCGATCGTTTTCAAATATCGTCATTCGCGAACTCCCCGTACCACTAATGGCGTTTCGTAATCTATAAAGGGGTTGTTCGATAGAAACGATAGTTGTAATTCTTGAACATTATTTCGATCAATTTTTAAGTAATTTCATCTTATATCTTGAAATATAACGAAGTTAAAAAAAAAATTAAAAAAAAAAGTACTATCGAAATGTTAATTACAAATATTCTTTGCATTTTGGAGCAATTAAATGAAAACAACGCGATAAAGACGCAAAAAAACTATTGTAATGCAAACTTTAACTTTTTCTTCGAACGTCTAATACTCTTAAATTGGCATTAAAAAAAAAAAAACAAAATTGAAGAATTAATGAATGAGAAGATTAATGAATATGAAATTGAATTTTATGCAATTATTTTATAAGGCTGATTCACGCTCCGAATAACATTGCAGCGTTGCGTAGAGTCCGTGAAGTAGGCGTGTAGTTCAATATTAGTCGGTCTTCCGAGTTCTAACGCAAAGGCAAGTGAGATCGTGTTCTCGGGACGCACGCAGCCTCTCTCGTGACACTCGAAACCTCCGTGCAACGATATAATCGAGTGCCTCCTCGACCTGTGTCAGTGGTTCTCACTGTCGTCTGTACAGACAAACCGTCAAAGAGATCTTTGCATGCGGCAGTTTTCTGCATCAATGTCGAGTTTAATACGCACGGATTATCGCTTATACGAGATCGACAGAGTTTTTGCGAAACATTTTTTCTCATTCTCCATTCGAGTCTATTTTTCTGTGTACCTACGGCTCAACGACAGGGCGACCACCCGTCGTCTTTTTTTTTTTTTTTTTCACGACGGCTGAGTCAGAACCCCCGAATCGTGCAGCTTTTCGAAGGAGCCTCTGGACAGATGCATCCATACTTGTTGGCTCGCATGACCGTACTGCGAAGCCTCGAAACCCTGAATAGACAATTCACCGTTCGTTCTATTCAAATGATTATTCTCGTGCCATTGAAAGTGACTCAAGAATAACGAATTCAGTTTAGAAGAAATATTTCTTATTCGAAGAATTTATTTTGGGAACAAGAGCATTATAATTCTAACAATTGATGGTTTATCGGATGTATATTATGTAAATTGAATGATCTTAAAACATTTTTCTACCGTTTTGTAGCACAAAAAATTCTTTTGTATTCGAAATCTTCTAGTCTCGAGCGGTTGATACAACGAAAACGTAATGTTTGCCAGTCTTCAACTTTAACTTTCAAACAGTTTAAATCGTGAGAAATTGTGGCAAAGAAATACAGGAAAAAAAATTACAAACATATCGCGAAGTGTTGTTTCCGTAATGTCACGGAAATAGGTTGTTTACAAACATTTTTATCGTTGTTGTTGTTGTTAAGGCAATGCAATAAGCTTTGTTCTAAGGCATTACAAGGTTAAACCACAAATAAATACATTAATATTTCAACTGCTAACAACGCAGTTTTTTTCTGATTCCAACGTACCTCGTCCCCTCCATCAAGCGGAGTAAACCCCTTCGTTTCAAGCGACGTATATATGCATTCCAAGGTTCTCGAAGCTATTTATCTCCGTCAAATTTTGTTTTCGCGCGGCCCCTGGGAACGAAAAAATTCCATCAACAATGGCGACTATCTTACAACCATTTTTAATTAATTATAATTAATTATAAAAATGCAATTGAAAAATGAACTCAAAAGTTACAGAAATGAAAAAAAAAAAAAATGCCATCGACGTCTAATAATTTTTTTAACGATTTTGATGATTTTACGACTCTTGTGATGAAAATAACAAATATTATAATCAAAACGTATAATTAGATATTTTCAAACGCAAATTATCCGAATTATTTATTGAATTATCGTACACTGTGTGAAATGTAAGTTAATATCGTCTTTTGCTACGACACTGATGTGCAGTATCTACAACACACAAACACATTTCTACTATCGTAGTTTTCTTTGCTCTCTCTCATTCGTTCTCCTCACCGAAACATAAGCACATGCTGCTGCCATGTGTCATCTCCACGAGTCTCGGGTCCTCGTATATATATATATATATATATATCAGATGTGCGGCTGAATATGTTGAATGTTGGCGGAACGAGCCATGCCAACCGGAGACTCGGCATATAGCTTAGCGTGCGGACTCGAGTGTTTCCGGTTCGACAAATCCTCGCACGTGGTTCGTTTGCTTTCTCGAGAGGCTGAAGAAAAGAAAAAAATAAAAACAGGAAAAACAAAGAGTCTAAAAAATAAATGAATCTGTTGCTCCGCTGGCACTACTGCCGACTCTGGTTTTCTTCATGCCGTTCCCTTGGCACACTGGCCTTCACTGCCAAATTCTCCGCGCGTATGCTATCCTTAACCACTTCCTCTACATTAATCTACGTTACACAGCTCAATTCAGAATGATTCTCGTTGGTTTTCGTGCGAAAATATACGTTTTCACCCCGTAACAACGAACTTGAAGTCTTTGTAGTTTCGTGTTGGTCTTTGTCAGCGCGTCACCGGCTTTCCGCAACCGTTAACGAGCCCAAATATATCTATTCTCACGGTCTATTTTAAGCTCAAAGCCATAATCCTCTTGCTTTGTATTCGAACGAAAGACTGGATGAGATGAGATGAAACGCGCGGCTCGAAAGAAAGAGGAGCAACTTCCGGGGGTGGCGGGGCTTAAAAATTTCCCGTCGTTTCACGCGCATAGCCTGCTGGTGCATCGATGCGTTCGGAGAAAACTCCGGAACATCATTTGCTTATTGGTGTTACGAGTGACGTCAGCACAGCAACGATCATCTCCGTACGTTTCAAAGTATTTCCATCCCATTGACCAAAGGGGAAAACTTTGCCATGACGAGACTCCAGCTGGAAATCTTGAAGAAGATAAACTTCGAACGCTTTTTTCAATCACTGGATTACTTTGACCTCGAGCTGCAAACTGCAAACTTCCTAATAAATTTCAATCTTCTTAATATCCTGAATTTGGTTTGAGATCACACGATCGGAAGCTATGTCTTGAATTATTTTGAAAATTAATTCTGAAGAGTCATCCAGATTTTTTATTATGTCGTTGCATTACTGTATTCACAATGGATATTCTTTAGATTGTTTGGAGTGAAATTGATACGGCAGAATGTAAGGAATACGCCTACTGAGGAGACGCGCCGATGTAGTAATTACTGTAAGAGTTATTGTGCTCTGCAAACTAATCCTACATAAACACCCCGGATTTTTCTTTGCTTCCCAGTCATTAATTTACTGTGATGGAAGTTAAGCTTCAAAGATATTGATTTATTGATTGATTTTTAATTTAAATAACTTAATTATATTGGGTTAACTTTGAGTGAATTAATTTAAAATTAACTTTTAATAAATTGGATGATTTAGTAGACATACGTTAAAATGTATTATAGATTCTTTAAAAGATTTTTTTTTCGACCCTTTAGGTTGACGAGACAAATTACATGTATTTCCCTCTATCGGACTTTTTTATCGTCATTCAGCGTCTTATAACGACTAAAGAAGGGTTTCATAATTTTGTCCAATACCCTTATCTTCTTCATTTAATCCCGTAGAATACAATAGGCACACGATATTTTCGGGAATTCCAACAGAAAGCAGAAATATGTCTGTTTAAAAGTATTTTCAACGTAAGCAAATTGTTAGTTTCCGCAAAATTTGCTACGAAAATGTTACGTGTAATTCACACTGATCATGAATTCGGAACTATTTTAATTCATAAATTAATATTTGATACGGCAACTCGCAGAGGTGAAAAAAAAAAGTTTAAGCAATCATCCGCCGTAAATTAATATGCTGAAACTGTTAAACTACTGTTGATAGATTACGCTTTTCTGCAACAATGCTGTATAAAATGAACTCTTTTTTTCAACTGTACATCGAACGTCGATTTCAATTTCGAAATTTTTGGAAGGGTTAAGGTTAGAAATAACAGTAACGATAATGAAAGTGTGGAAAAATCAATGTCAGAACAGAGCCAATCAATCTCACGCCCCACGATACTCCATTACGGAGATGTCTCTCGGCTCCGCGGATTCTTGTGGAGCTGTCCTTACCACAGGCTTTCTCTCGAAGGCATTGATCGATAAAGATGGATTATACGACGGCCTAACGCGCAATAGCGAACTCACTTCTCTCTATCATCCTTCTCTAGACCTGCCTTGTGATTGAATGCTATGTACTCACTGAGACTGTTCAACAATATGGTACAAAATGTCTCGAAAGTCTCCTCGAACCGGGGAAAAGTATTACTTCATATGAGAAGCGATATTTTATTGATTATACCGTACTATAAAAAATTGCTTTATTGATTTCCGAATTTATTAGTAAATTATTTAATTTCGTTTCCATGAAACATTCACATGAAAACGTTACCATGAATTATATATAAATCGAAAATCAATAACTTCCGTTCGAACTTTCCGGCAAATGTGGTGCAAATGAACAAAATCGTAGCGGTAAAAGTAGCAAATTGCATGAACTAAATATGCATAAAATTGATATATTTCTATTAAAAAAATGATATAGATATATCGTTGTTATCGCGTTTTTAAGTTAAATATGTATGTCAGTTATAACTGGTAATCAAGCGTGTCTCTGAGAGCCACCGCAGGTTTGCTCTATTCAGATAGAAAGCCCGACGAAACTGTGATATCTCGTTGCTCAGCGGCGAGCATTAAAGTCACACGAATGCAAGCGCGTGTACCTTGGCGTGTACGAACAATCGCTAACCGGTGCTATTGTTATCGCCGTTAAATACGCGCCCCTGTGACTTATCTTTGGTAAATGAACGATCCGTCCATGACCGTGCTTCATCGCGTTAGCGAGATAAAACCTTTTCATACATAAGCTCACGAGCTTTGGTATCGAATATTATGAGAATGGAAATTGGGATATAAACCATCGGTAATATTTACGCTCGATTTTGGGTGAATGGGTTATGAAATACGATAATCCCGTTGTGGCAGAGTTACACCCCATTCGATTATTATTCTATGTATTCTGTTTACTTTTTTCGGATCGAATTGCGCAATAATTGCGCGAAGTTATTATTTTTTCGGTTTTAAAAATAATTTACAAAAAATGCTTAATTGCTTTTCCCTTGAGTTACACACAATTGTCGGTAAATCGATAAAGTTTCGAGGTCAATTAACGGTTGTAGAAAAAAAAAAAATATATATATATAAATAGCGAAATTATATGAGCGAAACGAAAGCCTCTGTGAAACGAGCAATAAAACTCTTGTTACGCATGTCACGCACAATTGAAAACACAGACTAGTCGGAACGACTGCTGCGGCAGCAGCTCTCGGCCTTCCAAAATGCATATAAACTGCCTGCTTACCATAGCACATGTGTTGTACCTGACCAAGAGATTCATGCAGTCTCCGTGCAAAAAAAAAAAGCACACGAGTACATACGCTTCGGTGGACATTTCTTTTTATGTGACTGTTTATTCAGTTCGTTATCGAACGCGATACAAATGTAGCACAATATGCCGCAGATATCTTGTATTCGACATTAATTCTCATTGCTTCAACAAGTTTTTTATTTGAATAGAATTGACTATATCCTTTCAAAACTACGATAATTTTATGTCTCGACATTTTAATGTTTGGCGTTGACATTTATTACATAATTTTGTTAAAATCTGTTCCATCATTGAATTACAATATAATTCATTACCTTTTTATTTTTGAGATTATTTCGTCTTCAGTTGTTTTAAGTACGTTGGATAAAAGACATTCCAAAACGCTCGTCGCGATCTTACGATGTGTCCAACAATCTGCAGTATCTATTACGCCCTCTCGTCGAGGTGTCACAGCGATGAGTTTCGCCTGTTTTTCTTTGTTTTTTTTTAATCCCCCGAGTTAAAACGATGTGTTCAGCTGATGTTAACAGAGCAGCTCCACCACGAGTAATATCGGCAGCAGCATCACGAGCAGCGTGCGAGAGTAGCTATTATAGGCGGCTACTTAGCTGAAAGAGCTTTTTAAAAAGGGGGAGGGCCCACCCGCTGTAAGCAGGAAAGCAAGTTCCGCCTGTGTACGTCATATCCGCTTATAAAACAACGCGCATTCCCCGCACCAGGCAGCTGCTCGTCGTGCGTATATGTTCCCAGTGCGTACGCCCGCAACGAAGCCGTCTCTGCCACTGATAGCGCGAAATTTTTCGTTCGGTACCCTACTTCCGTGTCAACGAGGAAATCTTCACTCACCATCTCCCTTTCTTTTCTAAACGCTTTCCTCATCTCTCAATTGTTGCGTTAACAATGCACTATGCTATACTCCCACGAATCCGTTTTATAATGCTGTGCAGCAGCTAATTTAATCTATTTTTTTTTCGTTTCTGTTTACAGGTGCCGGAGAGTCCGGGAAGAGTACGATTGTGAAACAAATGAAGTAAGCATTACATTTGTTTAATTTTTTTTAATTCAACGATTCAAGGTGTAAGTTTTCAAATTTTGTCTTTAGGGGGAAAAAAAAATTATTATTTTTTTTATCGATGTCATAGATTTTTTCACCAAATATATTACTCGCAGCCAGTCAAAAATTAAAAGGACATATTTTTCCTACTTTCAGTTTAAAAAAAACCGCTTCTTTTATATAAATCGATATATTTCCAAAACTGCTTTACCTAAAATTAAAAATATGCGAAATGAAAATCCACAATGCGAGAAGAATATTTTAACCTGTTTGTTATTCTTTTTTTTTAAATCTAAGGACAGTCAAAATATATTCTTTTCGCCGGTTGCCAACTTGTATAGTGCCGTTTTCGCGAAAAACTGGTCATTCGTTAAGAGCCGGAAGTGTCGGTCGGTTTGTAAGCGTTGATTCATCATTGCCTTTTCGCGTATAGAAGAAGCTAACAGGAGAAACACGAATGTAACAGAGAATAGGTGGGAAGAGAGATGTTGAGATGTTCTCGACTGCTTTGTCGTCGAGACAGGGGAGGAATGTTAATTTACACGAAGCGATTCAACCGCTATGACTCTGAACACTGAGAGAAGGAGTAGGGGATGGAAGGGTTAAGAGTAAAATACTGGGAGTACATGACCACCACGACGAAACGTCGTTAAGTATCTTCGCGCGGTCGGTGGCTGACAAAGGATTTGCAGCAGAAACGCCTGCGCTTCGTTCCACAGCCGGACCCGCCTTTGTCGTGTGTCGAAGCTTCTGCTGAGGCTATAGTGCTCTCTCGTGCATAGTGCACTGGTCAGCTGGGAAAAGGAACGTACGGAGGAACAAACGAGAGTTCACACGCGAACCAATTATCGATTTATTGTGACTCTCTCACTCGTTCTCATACACAGACCACGGGACAATCCTTTCCTTCCGACGCTATACACTTCTATTCTCGGTTTCTAGAAGACCGAGAAAAGAATCCATTATTGTTTGCAAATTGCTTTTCAAACCGTCGTTTTCTGCCGTTTCGATTATCTATCGTCCAAAAACCAGAATCATAACATCTTTTTCGCGTTATTAGTATATTTCGCGTATAACACGATGCTGTACGCGTACAACTAAAAAAAATAAAGAACTGAGTAATACTTCGAAAAAATGGTTTAAAAAAATTGGAAAATTTCATAAAAACATAATCCATCGAGCATGTGATAAAAATTTCGTAGCGATTCGCTGATTTCATCAAGAATTGAATAATAATTGATATTCACTGTTCGCTTTTAATTTTTTCAATTAAATCTTTGCAATCCAACATATATTAAGAAAACCGCCGCCAGAACGAAAAAAAAGTGGAAAAAATATCCCCGACCTTTTTTTTTTTTTATAATAAATGTTCACGGGACAAGATTTCTCATCGTCAGATAATGAAAATAAAAATAGATGAATATTTTGGTTGAAGTTTCTTTTTATACCATAAAACTTCGAAACGATAGAAGTTTTACCGAGTATATGTAACAAGTCATAGATACAGTGATGCAATCACCGCTTGCTGTGTGTCTAGCAATTCATTCGGTCAGTTTGTCCTTCGTCTGCTCCGTCAACTTCGTCAACTTCGTTTTACTTCTCATGGCCTCGGGAGTCTCTCTTTCTCTGGCCCTCTCATCACTTTTCCTTCCTGTCCTGATGTGCTTTGACCCCGTCTCGTGTCAGGGTTGTTCCGAACAAACTGTTGCCGCGCTCTCTCATTACTTGCAACGTTCGCCAGCGATGCACTGGGTGCACCGGGCCCGCCCTGCAAGGCAACATAGAAGAGATCGATATTTACACGTAACGATAGAACGAGCCACTCGAGTGCGGGTTATGTACCGGCAACAGCGACGTATAGCACGAAATCTCAGTTGCAGCAGCTGTGTGAAACTCACATACACACAGACGCGTGACATTTTTAGGGCTCGAGGTACATCGCTGCAAAAACTCGTACCCCGAGACTTCCTCCGCAGAAACGCTCGGCTTTCACCGTGAATGGGGCCTTTTCATATGGGACTCCGTTTCCTCGACAAAGAACTGCCTGTAGCCTTCGCGACCGGTGAAAAGGAAATATATGACCTCAACTGACGTTTCGATTGCTAACTTTTTAGCTCCTTTACCATTATTTTCTTCTTTTCCACGCCTACTTCCGGTAGCGAAATTTTTTTTTTTTTTATCTGAACTTAAATCTTAGCCTCGAGCGGGGGATCTTGAGACAAAAAAAAAATGACACGTTTTTAGTTGGAATAACGATATACGCGTTTATTATTGATTCTTTCTGTGCCATCGGAGAAATAAAATTTTAATATACTTTTATGAACCTTTGGAGATTTTATTCTTTTTTTTGTTACTTGAATTATTTTTTGAAGATTGGGATAATGGCGAAATTTAACTTACACGCAAAGAGTTAATTTTGGGATACGAAATTTTACAATTGTAGATCACATTTTTTATAGAATTGGTAATAATTTTTACCGATATTTTTTAGAATCATTCACGAGAGTGGATTCACACCGGAAGACTTCAAGCAGTACAGGCCTGTCGTTTATAGCAACACGATACAATCTCTAGTCGCCATTCTGAGAGCGATGCCAAATTTAGGCATCAGCTTCTCAACGAACGAAAGAGAGGTAAGTGTTTTTCTTTTTTATTAATTCCCATCTTTACTGAATCAAAACCGGACCACGGGACACGTAAGAATGAAAGATAAAAGAGTAAAATAGTATGCGATGTACCGCACGATAAAATTGCAAAGTGGTATCGGATATCGTTATTTCCGGAGGAAAGACTGGCAAAATGCAACAAGTTAGGAAATAATTAACTTGTCGCGGTGTGAAAGCAATCGGGCGGCTCGAAGGGCTCTTGATGCCGAAGACTCCGACAATTTCGGAAGCTAAGGATTCAACGGTTACTTAGTTAGATCCACGAATAACTTTTCGTCCCGCGCTGTTCCATTGTTGGAAAAAAATATAGCGATGCATATTTTTAAGCGTAATATACCTGTTTTAGAAAAAATTTCTAAAATAATTGGAAAATTTGTATTCCACGAGTTTTTTTTTTATTATTGCCTATTTCATTATTTCCAATGAAAGATTTTATATGCGTAATTCTTACTCTCTAATCTTTTCGGTTTTTTAAACATCATTCCACGAATTCATAATTATTCGCTCGTGGAAAGAAACGAAGCGCGATAAATTGAACTTTAACATTGTTTTTGTCTGTAAAGGAGTTGCAATGAGAAAAAAAAAGTATTTATTTAATTATTTATCATCGAAGACTGTTGGCCAATCACCGTAATCTCTCCCGAGAACACATTCTCCTTCGAATAATATAGCCGCAATTTTACAAGTGCATGAATTCTCGCACCGTTCGCTTCGTATACACAACTAAAATACATAGACTCGAGTACACGATGACGAGACGGCGAACAACGTCCGCCGAAAGACCGAGAGAGATAGAGGGACAGAGAGAAACATAGAGAAAGAGAGAAAGCGCCGAAGACATTGCGTGCCATTGTGGATGTGGTTTACCACGGTTCAACGATTATCTCATGAATGAAGCACATTCAGTAGAGCGCACTTCGAATGTTCACATGACTAGTCAGCGAATCGTATACGGAGCGTTCGTTGTACACGAGAGAATGAAAAAGAGAAAAAGAGACGAAAAGAATGCCCGCTACACTTTAACGTGGCATAGTCTCGTCTACTTAAGCCGAACGCCTGTAAATTCCGCCCCGTCAATTCCCAGAGTCTCCGTTGGTCCGGATAATTCAATAATTATTTGCATCCTTTCTCACCCATCGATGACTTCACAAGATTCTCATTATTATCGTTATTATTCTTACACTTCATAAAAAAAAAAAAATATCATTATCAGTAATTTCTACAGTCGGAAACAAAAATAGTTATCCAACGACTCGTTCACAAATGTATTTATTATAAAAAAAAAAAAAAAAACCCTTTTCAGACGGACGCAAAAATGGTTTTCGACGTTATCCAGCGAATGGAGGACACGGAATCGTTCAGCGAAGAGCTCGTAGCGGCAATGAAGAGGCTGTGGGCGGACAATGGTGTCCAAGAATGTTTCGGCAGGAGTAACGAGTATCAACTAAACGATTCAGCAAAATAGTGAGTTTAAATTCTTCATCTTTGTTCCCGAGAAACAATCGCTGAGAAAAATGAGTCTCCATGAACCTCGAAACTGTTGAGCGGTAACCGGGGAGTTTAATCGAATTTCCTGACTCCATGAAAATGTTAGGACAATCATAGAAGGCTAAGAAGGGTCTCGTCGTTACGTTGGAGAAAGTGAGAAAACTGCTGTTGCTTCGTTATGCTAAAATTTGTGGTGAGAGAACGGTGAATAGCATGAATACAGGGAGTATCGGCAACGAACCCAAGCGAAGCATATCGAACGACCCTCTCGTGAAAGCTTCGCCGTAGATACCCACCCGGTCTTATGTAGATTAGTGAATTAGATATGCAAAACCTTGTGCCGAGCCATCGATACAGATGTCGTTTACACGCTTTAGACCAAATGTCGGAAGGGGGGGGGGGGGTTGAATACGTTCATCCGGGACAACTGCCTCGTTAAACTTTCGGTAGAATCGATTTTGTTCATTTTCCTCTCTCGCTATCTTTATTCTCTGTTAAGACTGCTGAGCTTATGGATGCAGTTAGCATGAACCTTGAATCCGTCTCCTTTTTTTCTGAAGTTAAAGAACGACGAGAAATCGTCCACAGTATTTTTTTTTTATTATTTAAAATGATCAAAAAACTTCTGACCGAATTTATGAGCGTTAAAACTCTTTCGATTCTTAGAAATCTCTACATTATATTTTTGATAACTGGTCGACGATATTAAATTTGTATCATATCTTTTGAGAGGCTTAATATCTCTCGTTTAAGAAGCTTTCGCAGTTTTTTTTCCCCGAACTCCTTTTCAAGGGAATATTTTGTTCTTTACTTTGAAAAGATTTCCCATCAATACACGGCGCTTCAAAGGCTTGAAGTTGAATTAATTATCGAGATTTTCATCGCGAACGGCTTGAAAAGGTCGGACAAAATTGTTTCTTTAAGAACCTACAATTAAGACACCCACTCCAAGTCTTCTCTTCAATCTCAGCTCAATATCGAAAGTTGCAAAGTGCGTGGGACTTTGCAATAAAAAAAACGAAGAACACCTCGATACTTTGTAATCTCATCTGATAAATTTATATACGGCTGGAAATTTTACAATCTTCTTTGCATCAACTTGCAGCTTAAGTTGGTTGAAGTTTTCAACGAGATCAGAACTCTCCTGTATCCTCCGAACGATAAGAGGGATTACTTCTTCGCAATTCTGAGAATCGATGAAATACAGCTTTAAACTTTGATATTAATAGGAACGGTATAGTTTTCGCTCGGATGAAGATAAGGATTGCGCGAGAACGTGGGTGAGAGAGTTAATCTCGGCCTCGCGCTGCTCGCTGCGTTTGTGCGGCGTTTCTCAAGGCTCAATCGCGTGTGTCCATGGTGACGAGAGGGGATATAAAGAAAGCGAAAAAAAAGGGTCTGCCGAGGCGAACCGAGAGCTTTGGCGAGCTTAGGCGGTCAAGGTAAATCGACATCTCCCTAAAGTGGTTACGCATTCTGCTGAGTTGGCTGAGTTGAGTAGTACACAGAACTTGCGCCCCGTCACTCGGTATATCGTCAACCCCTCCGTGAAGTCCTCATGGCGGATAGCGCTACGCGAGCTCCAGCGGACACATATATATAAAAGAATGACGAATAGAAAAGTGACTATAGATTTCATAGAACACCGTAGACCCTGCAATCGATTGAGAGGAAAATCTATAACAAAGTAAAACTACGAAAAATTATGAAAAATATAATTTTTCAGAGTACTTGTCGTATATTCTATATTCGACAGAATTTCCGTTTATTAATATCAACGATATTTTTTTTGCGTGGGCAATGAAAAAAAGTTACTGGCAAAGAAGACCGGAATAAATGAGGATAGAAAAAAAAATGATGTAGGTGTTCTGGTAACCCTTTAGCTTTTCTTAATAATGGCAATCATTATTATTGTTATAATTCTATTAATATTGTACACTTCTCCGGCTCCTCAATAGTTATTCTTTATAAATGTTGAAAATGTTAAATCGACGGAACAAAATGCGAGATATAAGAATCGAATAACTGATAGTAGAACAAAAAAGACAAATACCTTCTTCAGCTTTCACATCGCCAACTTCAACACGAAAAGTCGTATTTTCGCTTATCTCATCGCGCTCCCGACTATAAGCCACGCCGCTACTACCAACGTACAACCCCTACGTCGATACGACTCACGCGACTGTTCCCTCTTAACTTACTACCCTCCGCTCCCTCCATGATTTCGTATGCATGGAAAAATCTGCCTGCAGAACTTTATCCTTCAAACTTTCCGATTATCCAACGACTACTTAACGTTGAAAAACCAGAGATATTTTCTACACTTCTTCAACGCTGCACATGGATCTAGCAAACGCTTTTGCGAACGAAACGTCTCAGCCGTTTCGTTCTTCGATAAGAAACAATATTTTCATTGTAATTCGCATGAAATCGAAACGTCAGGATACAAGAAACGTCTCTGAAGTACCTTCCCGAGATACTTTACGCGCTTTCGCAACGGGTTTTTATCGCCAATATCTAAAAAACAAATTTATCAGCTCGGCTCGGGTACATTGGATCCATGTGTGGTGTTCTACGGTTAAAAAATTCTCACGGTGATGAATAGTTGCGTCAAATCTACTGACGCCCGTGAGTCCGATATTCATATTACCAATTCCTCTGCAACAGTCTTTCACGAAAAAAAAGTCCGATAAAACAACAAAAAAATGGTTTACAAGCTGCTATAGTAGAAGATATATAACCAAAAGCAGGCGGGGGGTCGTTCGGAAAAAACGTAAAGTGTATAGTGTAAAGCATGCGAAAAGTTGAAGTCTATCCATCTCGCTTTCTCCCCTTCTCCGTGTCGTATTGATCGGGTATGACGTCACGCCACGCCCGTGTCACGTGGTTGAGTAAAATGGCCGACGAGCTCCTGCTGGCGCCCCTCTTCTTCGTCGTCTCGTGGAAAATCCTCATCTAGCTATGTCCCGAGCTTCGCAGCTATACCGTGGGGGGGGTTGTTCACGGGATTCTCCCGGATGTCGACCCTTCGCTCGATCGTTCTTCGTCCTCAACTAGACTCCTCTTCTTTCTTTTTCTTCATCTTCTTCTTTTTGCTCCGTTGCTCTTTCATCTCGAGTTTTTCGTTATCGTTGCGTCTGCCAGTTTGCCGGAAAATGAAGAAAGGTATATATATACGATAACGCCACTGTCGGAAAGCCGTCGAGCGAGCGGCAGCGTTGAGAAACATCGATGGGGCTTGCGCGCCCGAGGCTTCGGTGTATCATACATTTTTCCTCCAAACGAATGGATCCGTCCGTTTCTAACACGCCGAATAAAACATCTTTTTTTTCCTCGTAGTAATATTCCTGTAGAAAAAACTCGAGTCATACACGACTCCCAGGATTCCTGCAAAAAATGAAGTCACAAAAACAACCCTTCGCGTTTTTTTTTCGCAATTTTTTTATCCTGATAAATTGGATAGGCGCGGATAAGATTTCCATTCTATATTCCCTGAGTTATGGAATATGGAGAAAAATGGTCTACTTTCAGTAGGGTCGGTAGACGAATTTCGATATTCGGAGAAAGGGCAGAGATTGTTGAGCGATAAAACGAAATCTCATTGAGGATGGGTCGTAAGGTACACAACCCCTTTCCTGCCCCGCCCTGTCGCGCATAAGAAATTATATATGCAAGAAACTTGGGCACGAGATTCCAATATCGTTTTCATAGTATATAACATTGTAATGCTGCAAACCACGGGTTGATATCGATTTTTCCGAGGCTACAACGACGACAAGAGCGCCAGCGCCGATATACTCCTGGAACTCTAGGAGGATCCTGCGTCTATGACTCTGCATGCTATAAATAGAATAGTCATGATATATCATCTATGTAGGATAGCGATAAAAGAAATGTCTATAAACCTCCGCGAGAGTTAACTATACAAGACCTGCATATAATAAAAAAGAAGTGTTTGTACGCGCGGAATAGTTTTGATCATTTTTCATCTCGAGACTTCGTATGCGGGCGATTGTTGATTGTGTTGGTTGCTGAAATACATCGAAAGATAGAGAGCAGTCGAGCACACTGAACCGGTTCGATACTTTGCGAGAGTGAAGCTTTCTCGCGCTATAAATCCACCGGCGCAAGTTCAGGGTTCGTACACGAAGAGAAAGAGAAAGAGAGAGAGAGAGGGAGAGAGTGTGAGGGACACCAGTAGAAGCTTACGTGCTTTCGCCCGCTTCGAACATCGAAGAGACCTTGCAACGAGGCTATTGTCTCGGACTACTTGTTGCGAGCCGCGCCCACCCGGCCACGCGTTTCTCACTCAATCTACTCGTACGTTATCGCCGTTGTACCCCCGCGATACGTAAGTCCGAAGACCTTGTTTTCTATCGCTTCGCTCGCTGCAAACTGACTTTGGAGTGTAATCCTCAACCGATGGAAAACTGAACGACAGTGCCGATGACGATCAGCCGATAACTTAGGATAATCGTTTTAGAAACAATGCCAGTAAATGAATACTTTCGGAAATCACTTATAGATTTTTAAAAAAGTTTAATTATTGCATTTGATCAATCGTTGTTCGTTCATTGATGTGCCATTCGGGAATTTTCGAGCTTCTCGACGATTTTCATTGAACATTTATTTTCTGAAAATATCGATGTCATCGCGTTTTAAAAATTCTATAAAAAAAAAAACTTCATCAAGTTTGATAAACGATTCAATGTCGTCTATATTCATCGCGCTCGCCGCGAATCAATATGAAGATAAGAACAAAGTTTGAGTATTATTCGTCGACGGAAGATAGTCAACACCCACGCGACTCGCGACCGCGATTCGCTCGATTCTTTGACGTGTCCCTCTTCACGAATGATAGATGAAACCCCTCTGTCCCACCCCCCTCCTCCTTCTTTGGTCTTTCCACCCGGTAACATTTATATACCAGAAATAGCCTGCGCCGTATCTATCGCTACTTTCGATTCCGCGGTATTTTCATTAAGGCGGAAAAAGCAATTTTAATCGCTTCCACTCAGCCTGCTGGCGACACGATAGAGTTTCCTTTCCGTCAGTCTTCTTCTTCTTCTACTGATGCCTACTGATGCCCAGCAACGTTCGTTTTCCTTCTACCCCCTCACGTCTCTTTCATTTTCCTCGACAATGTTTCTAATCCCATCTTTGCCTCTTCACTGCGCATGTTTTGTCGCCGAAAAAAACGAATGAAAAACTAAATTAATTCTTTTTAATGAGAATCTTTTTTTTCTTTCTCTTTTTTGCCATTTACAGCTTCCTGGATGATTTGGATCGATTAGGGGCGAGAGATTATCAACCTACGGAACAAGATATCCTGAGAACTCGTGTGAAAACAACTGGAATCGTAGAAGTTCATTTCTCCTTCAAAAATCTTAATTTCAAGTAAGTTTCACTTGTACATTTTTTTTTATGTTTCAACTCGTACGTACACACTGGTTTTATTGGGTTCAGAGAGTCCTGCGTACACCGGGGTTATTCGATGTCGAGACCGCGACGATTGGGCAGTTCGTTAGCGTCGTTACGCGCAATCAGCCGATCTTCGCAATTAGCGAGGCTAACGACTCATCGTTCGCGTTCATTGCTCGATTATTGAATGGCGGAGAACGGAAAGCGTTTCGTTCCCGCATGCTAAACGGAAATTTCTCCATCAACGTCGATGGAACGTTCATTTTTTTTCACTATCGAACTTTTCATCCAATCATTTTTTTTTTTTGGGAAAGAAATTGTTTTATCGAAATTAGTAAGATGCGAAACATCTATATTTTTTCCCGTCCGTCAACAATAAAAAGATAATTCGGAGTGTTTCGCACCTTGTGCATTTTTTTTTTTAGCGTTAATCAAGAACTTTCTTTTTCATAAAAAAAAATTCTCGTGAGTCGAAAAATTATAATTATCCGCAATGTGTACAAACTTCGGCACAAAGTTTGTAACGTAATAGTTAGTATGTTATAAAATTCTATGAATTATACATAACATAGTATTCACCGCAATTCACCGCAGTCGTTGCGAACTTTCCTGTGTGACAAATAGCCGACGGTAGATTTTCAACGTAAATAATCAAACGAATTAAATTGTTCGTAGCGAGTAAGCGTGGTAAACACGAGTAGAGAGAAGTAGTTTGTACGCGAACCGGAAAGAGCGATGCGCATAATGTTGTGTCCGAATAACACACGACACGGTGAACCCTCCCCCGCTTATTCATTGTCTCAATCTAAACGCGCCCACGGATGCTTTGCGATTCGAGTTTCTCTCTGCGTCGGAGTTTCAACCGAGAGATTCTCTCGGTGACACATAGACACACACAACGAACGTGAGTCATTAATTACAGTACGAGCTAATGAATGGACAGAAATAAACCCTACGTGAGTCTTTGAGTTCTCTGACAAACAGCTTCGCTCTTTGCTGACGCGACACAAGAAAAAAAAAAAAAAAAAAAAGCACAGCAGACGCCACGTACGAACGTAGGCGAGACGTCGTTTTTATTTTATTAGTCCAATTAATATCGGATTCACAGAAAAATGATATTTCGTCCGAACCTTTCGTTTTAATTCGACTGTTCGTTTTCTTTTCATTGATAGATTGTTCGACGTTGGCGGCCAGAGAAGCGAGCGTAAGAAGTGGATACATTGTTTCGAGGATGTAACGGCGATCATCTTTTGCGTTGCGATGTCCGAATACGATCAGGTCCTCCACGAGGACGAAACTACGGTAAGATAAAAGTCGAATTCGAATGAAAAAAAAAAAAAAGAACAAAAAAAGCGATGCTGCGGTGCAAGTTGTATTTTCCACGCTTTTTCCATTTAGAAAGAACGAAACTTCGAGTAGCCTATTTTTCTAATTTTGCAAAATGAAAATCATAAGAGCATTTTTGTCCAGTTTGGATATGAAAATGAATGAAAATGGTAAGTTAAGCGGTCCGATCTTACGATCCGTATACATCACAAAGTTCATATGGATTTATCTCTCTAAAGATTCTACGGAGATGTATCATTGTTACTTCGTAGTGAACGCGTTTTGATAGATGATACTGTCGCGAGAAAAGGGCAGTGGAGATCAACTTGTCGACGAAACGGGTTATTTAATGTCAGAGTATTCGTGACTTGGTATTCTTACAAATTTATCTAAAATATATTTTACATATTTTCCAACGATTATCCGCAAAAACTCGATACGATTTTTTGAAAAATATTCTTACTAATATGACTTTCCGAAAGGAGTCTCTTTACGTTAAAGCGAAAAAATGTTCGTCTTTTTCAAGTATTTCTCGGACATTTTTAAAAATCTGATCGCTTCTCTATTTCATTATGAAAATAATATGCGAATGCGAGTGAAGTGAATATCTGAGAACATCGGAGAATTTCAAGAGTCTCGTAGTAACGCGCAACGGGATAATGGCTCGAAAGAATGAATGTGGAATCAATGAAAAGTTCGAACGCGATAAAGGGAGAGTGAGAGTTATGAATGAAGCAACGAATTAGGAGCTCGTAAGCGGAGCGTGGAAATATAGTGACGGGTGTGTACTCGAGAGAGATGTAAAGATAGATGGAATGAAGAGAGATCAATTGGCAGGGTCAGTGCACGTGGGAAGTAACTTCATTCAATTCCGAGTCTCGTACGAAACGAGAGACGAGACGACGAAGAAAACGTTTTTTATTTTTCGTAACGCGTGTCAATGTGTCAATTGAGTATCGTCACGAGCCTTCCAACCCCTCCATCTGCATTCTCTTTCCATCGTTTCTACGCGTCAAGTGATAGTACGTCATTGGAATAATAAGTAGCTACATAAAAATCGATATTATTCCCGAACAAACGATCGACTTACATAATTTGTAGAGCAATCGGTGACTCGGTGAAGTCAATTGTCTCGTTCATCGATTATAATCAATGATCATTTATATTCGCAGAATCGAATGCAGGAGAGCTTGAAATTGTTCGATTCTATCTGCAACAACAAGTGGTTCACGGATACCTCGATCATCCTTTTCCTGAACAAAAAGGATCTGTTTGAGGAGAAAATCCGCAAGTCACCACTCACCATCTGCTTCCACGAATATGGCGGTGAGTATCGCGTTTCGCAAGGATATAAAACAATTATTAATTTCCAAGAGAACAAAAGTTCAGAGTCTAATTTTTTAAGAGCAATTTTTCCGTGACTTTTGGAAATGAAGAGGTTTTTCGATCCAATAGAAAAAAAAATGTTATATGGAATTTCATAAATGTTTTTCTAAACTATTACAGGCGCACAGGAGTACGGCGAGGCCGCGGCGTACATCCAGGCGCAGTTCGAGGCGAAGAACAAGTCGGCCACGAAGGAGATCTACTGCCACATGACCTGCGCCACGGACACGAACAACATACAATTTGTGTTCGACGCCGTAACAGACGTCATTATCGCCAATAATCTTCGCGGTTGCGGTCTCTACTAGGATTATTATTCCGTATTATACGTTAATATTCGCGAAAGATACAGATGTCGCCGAACGGAGTTCTGCAGTCTCCCGTACGCCCCTTTCGGTTCGGCACTTTCTCAGGGTAGTCGTCAAACCAGATGGAAGATCATTCAAACAGTTGAGTACACAAATATTACGATGAAACATCCAAAGAACTTTCGTCGAAGACGTAGCAGACTCACAACTCGTATCCATCGAATCGTACGGCTCGTCAAGGATTCTGCTGCATCGAGTGCAAAGTCCTCTGGTTCGGCATGTGGACCGATCATTCACACCGAAAAAAAAAAAAAAAAAAAATCGAAATTTTCGATAAAAATATGTTTGTACCGATGAAAAAATTTCACGAGACAACTAAGTTTTTTTTCGTAAGCAGACAAATTTTTATTGCAACTTTCGCATCTTTTTTTTCATCATAAAAAAAAAAACAACATTCGCCTGCTACACGCACGCTGACGAAACGAAAAGTTGACGCTATCAGAAAAAAAAAATGCAGAAAAAACAAAGAAGAAAGAAATCATAACGTCACGCAGCCACGAAGATTTCCATAATATATATTAATTATATATATATACATATATATACACACTTACACACACACACACACATAATGTGACGCGCGCGCGCGACTACACGTGCTCGCGTACACACGGCGCAAATCGAATTGCGTGATTTTCTTTGTTTTTTTTGTTTGTGATTTTTTTTATATATTTTTTTTTATTCAGTCAACCAGCTAAGAACGACGGCTTCGCGAAGCTTCAACTTTATAATCGCATGTGATATATTGCGAGTGGAAGTATATATATATGTATATATATATATGCTATATATTCAAACTCCTGGGGGAGACTATACGATTTCAATCCAAAGATGCATTTCGTGATTTTTCTTATTACTTTTCGTCTAATTTAGGTTCCTCACTCGACACGACTGTTCATCGACAGAACACGACGGCGTTGCAATACATTCGCGTAACTCACGCAACACACACACATACGCACACACGGCATTTATCGAGGTTTCAACATTTTTCGTCGTAGTAGTAAGGTATTTCTTTTTTATTTTCTTTTTAATATCTCAATCATTATTTTACGCACACGTATTGCTTCGGCGTTCTCCCAGCTGGAGTGCGCGAAACACTCACACGGATAAGATGAAAAAAAGAAAATACATTACACTTACCTACGCACAGGCAACGCACGAGAGCGATCGTCGTACGCGACGATTGCGAAAAAAAAATCCTCAAAACGTATTTTTCTAAGTACCTTTATTTTCGCTCGTTCTAATTTTGTACGAATATATCCGACAATATATTCTGGATTTCGAGTGTTTTCGGAGCGCCAAGGTTTGAGGGTTCGACTTCGGGACAGGAAACAGGGGGGAAGAATGTGATTTTAATTGAAGGGTTTTCAACAGAAGTGAAAGACAAAACGTTGAAGCCGTAGAAAAGCTCATATGGGACCTCACAGAATAGACACATTACGTATAACAAAAAAATAAAACAAATACATTAACTGCGCACAATCGTAACATTTACTCAATCTCTCTCTCTCTCTCTCTTTCTCTCTCGTCATTAATAAGTTGTACATTTTGTTCGAAACATTGAAACTAATCGTATCCTATTCTAACGCAATTAGTTAACAAATTAAATAAAACTCGTCAAATCTCGAGGCGATGTCAAAGTCCCAGTTTATTCGTGGGACTTTATTGACGGAGTATTAACGAAAGAAACGAAAAAAAAACCGGAATTTCTGTCATTTAAGTCGATGCTAAAGTCTTTTTATATCCATTAAAGGATACTTCGATCTTTATAGTCGAAGTATGTAAAGCATTGAAAAATAAATAGATCTTTGCATCGCTTGAAATTATATTGAAGTTCTGTTATCTCCGTATCTCAGACTTCATTGACAACGTGTGAAACCATTTTCCAGATCTGGACTTTGCGTTGCTTAAGGCGAAGCTAAAGTTCTGTTTTATTCATTCCTTGAACATCAATAACGACATCGTATGAAAAAAAAATGAACAAAGAAAAAGGATTTTGTGTCACTTTAAGAGCCGAAAGTTGGCGTACGCTTCGATATCCAAAAAACCATCAAAATCGCGCAAATTTTTTTTTTTAGATAATACGCGATTTAGTCACCAGAGAATTTAATTAGCTGACAGAGAGTGGATAGAGCACAAGCGAAACGTTTTTATCAAAGCTCAAAAATGTAAAAAAAATAAATAAAAGATTACACACACATATACACACAAACACACATAAATAAATAAAAAAAAACTCAATGCAAACATAATAGAGAAATGAGATGAAACGTACCAAATATTGACGTGCCAAGGAGCATGGGGCTTATTTTAATCGATTAAGTGATCCAAGGATTCATGGAACGATATCTGTAGGACGCGTTCCACGAGTCGCAAGCGACACGTCTCTTGGCCGTTGGTCGGGAACTTAGTTGAAAAATGTTCAGTCACAATTTTTGTACTATTTCTTCGACAACACGAGTTCGCCGTAATATAATCGACAAGAGTATTGTAGAAAAAAAAATGAGAGTGATAAATGGATTTCACTAGATAAAAAAAAAAAAAAAAAGTCCGAAGCTGTTAAAAAAAGACGCTAAGAATTCATTATCATTTTTCTGACGCGCGTACCAATAACGTTCTATCTCTTCCATGCACGCATTGAAACACGAATCATTCACAATGCAGTCGCACACGAGTCACGCGTAAAAAAAAAGCTGAGAAAATTCGTGGCCTATGCGTCGAGGAGCCTCTCGTCGTCGCGGGCGTCCGAAAATCGCGTCGTGCAGTGACCAACTGCGAATTCTGCATAATTAAAGAAAATTTTAAAAGAAAACAAAAAAAAACGGAGATAAAAACCACCGAATCAATCGATCATTGAACGTTCGATCGAGGCCTTTCGACTTTAGTCGTGGACCCGCAGTCGACGGGGCGTCGCGTAGCGTCCGCAATTTTCATGAACAATTGAGAGACATGAAGAAGAAGCTACATTTTTGAGTACCGAGGAAAAAGAATCATAATAATAAACATGGAAAAGAAAACTCCAGTGTCAGCCGAGATGACACATCAACGGACGCTGCATATTGAGAGAGAATACCAAAATTAATGAGAAAAAAAAAAAAAACAAAATGAAAAAAATTACTACGTGCTGTTTGAGGAAACAAATGATAAAATGGCGTAAGAGTATATTTGTAAGAGTCTACCGAATCACCGCGTTATTACTTATAAATAATAATAATATAAAAAAAAAAAAAAAACGAACTAAGTGATGTTTCTTGTGTATACTTGGAGTGAAAAATTTGTTCAAGTATATAGTGTTGTAAAAGCGCGAGAGATGAAGAAAGCGAGAGGCAGAGAGCGAGAAAACGTTGAAAAAAAATAATGAAAGACAGAAGGAAAAGAATCCAAAGTGTGCCAGAATCGTTTGCCGAAGAGTTACGATCGATTATAAAGAAGAAATATGAGTAAAGTAACGAAAAAGAAAATAACGTGTTTGTTAATGCTTTGCGTAACGCTTATCTAGTCGAAATCATCAAAAATGCACGTTTAATTTCTCCAAAACTTTTGTATCTTTCATTTATTAATTTATATCGCGAGAACAAACAAAAAAAAAATAAAACGAACTCTCGAAATGCGATTATTTCGCGAGTGTATCGAATTAAGATTGGATGAAAGTGATAGACGTTGATTCTTGCCAAGATATGTGAAGGTAGTTGGAACCGTATTATTCGTTCGTGTGCCGCTTGTGTTTTAATGTAAAAAAAAAACCATTAAGAGGCTTCGATAAAATAATAACGCGAGAAGATACGGTTTTTTTTACACAGATCGACTTTGGAGAATGTTGTGATCGTATAACATCGTAATACTTTGCCTCTTACGCGCGTATAGCATTTATAATTATATACGATGTTCCAAAATTAGCACAAAAAGGTTAGAGTCGTATTAAAGCTTAAAAACTTAACATACTTTTCCCTTAAAACATTACTTTTTTAATCGACATTTTTCGAGTTACGTGCAGTTTGAATTTAGCCAATGAGGAAGCAACGACCGATGCCGTGTTCGTCGTCAGGATTCCTCATGGGCTGATAGCTTCGCTTGCTACTCGTAACTCGAAAACCGTATCGTCGATCAAGAAATTCCAAGGGAAGAGTTTGCTCCGTTTTTAACAATCAATGTCGTTGTTACACTTTTTGTCCCGCAATTTTGGGACAATCTGTATATATCTACGTATAAATAAATTCATATTTTGCTCGCGTCACAATCTCGACCACGAGCCCGCGTCCGACATCTCTCCTTTCGTTCTCTCATTCGTTTCCTCATCTATCGAACTTTTCATTTTTTACAAAAAAAAAAAAATATATATATATATATATATATATTATAACGAATGATTTGAAACTGACGATCAAATGTGCACAAAGCCGGTGAGAAAAGTAATCGTTGTTTGTATTATTATCATTATCTACGAAAAAAAAAAAAAAAAAATTGTATCGCTAGTATTATTAATTTTATCATTAATTTTTAATATCTTCATCGAGGTTGCCATATTAACGGAGAGATAAGCAAAGAGAAAAGAAGAAAAATTAAACGTTAACTTAACGCAAGACAACCCGTAGTGGTCATCATTAGCAGTTATATGTATGTGTATACATATATATATATTGAAAAGAAAATTAATTATTATTATTATACCTAAGTCGTACATATATCGTGTTTCTAGTCACATAGTCCAAGTGAAAGCATAAACACGCATTAAAAAAAAAACACAAGACATACAAGGGCACTTTTGCATCGATGGATGAAACGAGAAATGCGCACATTCGACTTACACATTGAAAAAAAAAAAAAATTGAAAGAACAAACTACAGATACAAGAAACCGTTCGCTCTTTTTAGTTTCTCTTGAGTTACGTCCGTGTCGACGTGCTTTTTCTTATCCCTTTTTCTTCTTCTTATTCTTCAACTTCATAAACTTCTTCTTCATCTTGACGGTTGAGTGAAAGACAAAATAAACGAAAAAAAAAAAAAAAAAAACAATAACGTGCACAGAGTATTTGGGAAAAGAGTTCGGGAGTGGAGTGATCGATACGCGCTACAGGTGTGAAACGTTTCGTATTCCTGTGTACACCTCGTGGTAGAGAGTCTGAACGAATTCGCGTGAGAAAGATGTATGTAACTAAAGACGAAAAAATTCGTAATAAAAAAAAAAAAAAAAAAAATACGTCTGTGCTGCGTGTTCCGCGACAAAAGGTCGAAAAACTCTCGATCGAACCCGATGCAAACTTGTGTGCACGAGATAGGTGGCAAAATTCCAAAGTTTCTTGAACTTTTGAGAAAAAACAAAAGAACAAAAAAAGAATAACCAAAATATGCTCCGAAATATATATTTTTAGTTTATTATCATAACAGCTTTTTACACTAAACAGTTAGAAGTGGAATGTGACGAAAGAGGAGAAGGGTGCGCGTGTGTGAAAAGGCGCGACTGAAGCAAACCAGCTGGTTGGGCAGTTTAATAGATAGCGCCTCGTCCTGTACGAAACAGGAGATTCTTGTCTCTCGGTCTCTTTGCTTGTTATCCCCCCCACCGCCGCCCCCGACCTCGTATACGTAGTTATTATATCTATCATTTTTTCTTTCTTTCTTTCCAACTGATCTGATTCAAACCAAAGGGAACAAAATCTGCGTCTACGTAGTTGATATGCAAAAAAAGGAAAAATAATAAATGATTAATAAAAACAAAAATAAGCGAAAAGAATATAATAAACACGTCATGTAATGAATATACACGCGTTCGGATGCAGCTCTGTACTTGTATACGCCCCAATCATCTCGATGCGAACGGGGGAGGAGGAGGAAAAGCTCAAAAATCAGGGTTTTGCCACCTTTTCGAGTCACGGGTATATATATATATATATATATCTCTCCGAACAAAGACTTTACGTCTCGCGACGCGGTGTGTTCACGAGGAAAAAAAAAAGAAAAAAACCGGAATAAATGTTCGACCGAACGTAATTCGCTATACACTGCATCGTAACGTACTTTCTATCATTATGGATGAATTAATAAATCAGTAACTAAACAAAAAAAAATTAATTATAGTGTTATATCGTAATTATAATAATTAATGGTAATATAATGATTATAATATTGATAATGATAAAAACAAAAAGCAAAAAAAAAAAAAATAATGACGTTTAATTGACGATTAATAACCCAAGAGCGCACGTATTTCATGATTAATTTATAGTTCAATGATGGATTAATTTTTTTATTTTTTCCTTTCGTGAAAGAGTGATGTTGTGTAAGATTTTAAGGGAAGATAATGAAAAAAAAAAAGAAAAAAAAAATTACAAAAATGATAAAAAAAGAAACAAACAAACGTTGAACACATGCAAGTCGGAACTTACAAACTACCACTAAGAGAAAATATCTCATTATATAAAATTATTATGTAATAATTGTCCATACATCCTAAAATGTCGAAAAATAAACTAATATTAAAAATGTTTCGTCGGACACACTTTCTTCCTCTCTTACGCGATACATAGTCAAATTTAATACCGAAAACTCTTATCTTTGTTTTGAAGAAATATGAAAGTGAGAGGATAGAAGTGTAGAAAATATTGGCTGTAGAAAAAGTGGAAGCCGATCGGACGGCTTACCGACGCCCGTTTGTTTAGGGATCTGTAAACTTCGAAATATCGGCAGTAGTAAAACACGGATGCGGTTAGGTAGGTAGGGAATCCACACGGATATATTTCGGAGTTCATAGGATACGATAAGTTTCGACGTTTCTTTGCTATAGTGGACGATGGCGCCACCATCAGCTTCGGCGTTCCTTGAAGCAGAAAAAAATCCTAATAAAAATTGCCGACAATATATCTGCATATCGTAGCTTCAGATAAAAACCCGAAGCTATGTTTGGACGCTCCTGAGACTATGAGCAAAACGTTTTAGCCATTTATTTTCTATTTTTTTTTATTCGCGGCAGTTATCGTAATTAGAAATTCATTAAAGTTCCATAATAAGGACTCAATCGGGCGCTGAAGCGTCGTATACTCTATACTTCCTATCGGTCCTTCGTTACTCGCTTTTCATGACTCATCAGTAATTAACTGTTGGAATTTCAAAAATAAACATCGTTCTATATTTATTGAGGTTTATTCCGGTTATTCCTGAGCGTGCAGTTACGAAATTTATATGACGTTGGACTATAACGACATAAGGACATTCGGAGATAACGTTGAATCAAACGGAGTCATGCATTTTTTATGCGTCGTTGACGGTTTTCTTGCTTTTTGTGACTTCATAAATTCGAAAAAAATGGAACGTGAAGTTTTACCGATGCTGTGCAGTAAACGCGTTCTGATGCATTTCATTTTCTCTACGTAGATATCGCCCCACGATCAGAGTGGTTGTCTTGATGCCATATACTTCAGTTTGCAAACACCGAAACTTAATGAAATTTGCATAATATACATATTGGACCACATAGCCAATTAAAATCGAATTTGCAACGCGAGAATAAAAAAATTTGAAAACATAAAGAGATTTGCATTATTTTCTATTAACAAAGAGGTTTACAAAAAATTGGCTCTAGTAAATGTAAAATTAATTTTCATTCGGTTTATCGAGAGCTCCTTTATAAAATCGCCACCAAATATTTATACGCATTCATGGTTACATTTTTATTATTATTTCTGACTATTGAAAGTTCAATTGAAGTCCTAACAATGAATGTAGAGAGGAATTTTTTTTTATTTCGTAATTCCTTTCGGCTGCTAGGCGCGACTTTTCGTATCGCACTGATAACCGCAGACCATCCCTAATGAACGAATGAAAATGGTTACCAAGCACATCGTATATAACACAAAGGGATTGGAAATTATTTGCGGGGGAGGTAGAGGCCAAATCCTGTATAGTCGTTAGCACTGTAAATCGCGAACGAATTGCTGGTTGTACGATAGGGTGTGGGAGGATTTTGCACGGTTTCGATTGTTCTCGCTGACAGATCGCCGAGCTTAATTATCTCTCCTCGCCCAGACCTGTTTAATGAAATGCAAATTACCGCACCGCAACACCATGCGCAGACGACAATTACGTTTAAAATAAATACACAGCATAGTCCAAACAGTTTTCGCATCAAAGCCTATCTGGGTATCACGAAGATTTAATAAAATTCATTTTTTCAAACACTCATTTATACCCAATTTTTAAAAATATTCTTCGATACAATGTAACTAAATAATGCTTTAATTAAATTATCGTAGCCAATTATAAAATTAATTTCCGGATACACTAAAAATATTTAAAATATTGTTTTCTTGTTAAATTAAAATATCCCATTGCGTCGGAAAATTACGAAGAATATCGTAAATTCTAAAGACGATCATATCCACTCTTCTGCTGCTTCCTTTTCACCTCAGAAAAATAATAACTAAATAATGCTTTAATTAAATTATCGTAGCCAATTATAAAATTAATTTCCGGATACACTAAAAATATTTAAAATATTGTTTTCTTGTTAAATTAAAATATCCCATTGCGTCGGAAAATTACGAAGAATATCGTAAATTCTAAAGACGATCATATCCACTCTTCTGCTGCTTCCTTTTCACCTCAGAAAAATAAACACAAACTGTTGTTTGTTCTCGTAACATTTCTCGTGACACGAGAGTTCCTCCTTCCCAAGTCTTCTTGTGACACTTTTCTCGTCTTAACAGTTGTTTCAAACTTACATTACCTCAACCGCAAGACGTTGCCTTATGCGTCTCTTTATTATTTTCCAAGAGCCCATAAAAGCTGAGAAAAGAAACTAAAGAATTACCTTCAAAAGTTCGAAAAAAGCCCTCTTTTGAAGACCTCTAAGACTTTCTCTCAATGCTTTAATGGTCGGGTCATTCACCTTCGACTGACAAAACAAAACGTGTTCGATAATAAAATTCGAGTTACTGATTAGAGGCTTCGATCGTTTGCCGAACGAGCGAAAGACACTCTCGACGAGACCTTAGCGAGCCACCCACGTGTTTCTTGCTACCGGGTCCCGTAGAGCTTCGATCGGTAACACCGGGGAGTCAAGCTGTGAGGTCCTATTCGCGATAAAGAGAAGGAACGAAAGATAGAGTAGTATGCAGAACGGAGAACGAGTAGTCACGTGTGTCTCTTAGCTTCCTAATGGTGGAGAGAAGGAAACGGTATCTATAGCCGTACGACGTACTTCTTCGGTACGTTACTACTACCAATACAAATGCTGTTGCTGCCGCATCTGACATTAACTCTGGTAGGGCTGCCGAGAGAGAAGTCAGAAACAGAGTCTGCGGGATGTAGAGGACCGGCGAGACTCAGTCTCGAACGGTCTGCCACGCTGCCAAGCCAAGCGAGCCGGTCACCAACCACCAACGTGTGGTTCCCCGATCTCAAACGAGTACTTAAAACTTTGCGCTCCGATCGTTTCCACTCAATTTATTTCTACTTCTCGCCTTTGCCCAGTCAATTTAATCGCGAGCACACTATCGGTCAACTCATACCCACGCGATCGCGAGTTTTCTCAATGAACGGTTGTTGTTTGCACGCACTATAAACGCTACCGGTTTATCGAAGATTTTTTATAAACGCCAATGCGATTGAGACTTTCGTAGAGGAAATTAGATGGACAGCGGGTGGGTGGTGGTTTTATTTTGTGATCGATAGTACGAGAGTAGATCGATGAAGTGAGTTGTAAACCCAATCGAAATTGTCTTTTATTGCACGTCGGCCCCAAAGGAACAAATTTCGAAATGACGATGATTCGGATCTTGACGATTCAAATCGTTGTCAGCATCGCCGGAGGTACGTAAAGAAATTTAAAAAAAAGACGATTTAAAAAAATAAGTATACAAAAGTATACAAATAAGAATACAATAAGTTATCTTCAGCGGAGGTTATTATCACGAGGAACGAACATCTGTGTTAGGAAATTTCGAAAAGATCCCGTAGGATACAAAAATACCGAATTACGGTACAGTAGGGCACTTCCGGTTAATCTACATCAGGATAAGAGAAGCGTCTAACCATCGTGTGAATTTAAATTTTATCTGTACAAAGTATGTCGCGAGATACGCGTCTCTGGTTTATCTACCAAACAAACAGGTGAGATATTTCCTTTAACGCATTCAGACCTTTTGCGTTAACACGAGTTACAAGATAACTTTTTGTTTTACGAATAAAAATTCGGAAGATTTAATCGATTTATTAATTCTACAATTCTGAGTGCTAAATTCGATTTTTAAGGAAATCCAATCAAACAAAAAAATTGGTTTATTAACATTTTAAAAACGAATATATCTGCGAAACATTTTTTAAAAATTTGGTAGGCTATTGCGGTCTTATAACAGAAATAATCAAAATTAAAATTGGACGTAGTTTACCCGACGCGATCCTTTTGATATTCTTATATAAAAAGCCGCCTATAGTTGGCGCGAGTAAAGTTCATCCGCAATACGCTGCAATTGCATTATTTCTATTAACCTATTCGGTGTTAATGAACTCTGAAGTATATCTGCTTTTCGCTCAACATACTCATCAAGTTCGATAAATTTCGTAGCAACGGGGAACGAAAGTTTTGCCATAGCGCTTGCGAATACAAACGAGACGCGCACGCAATTTAAAGGATTAATTCAACTTTGGGCATTCATCATCAGAGAAACTCGGCGCAGAGATTTTGCTGAGCGATGAAGTCGTCCGTGACGCAACGTTTACGTCGGGCAACGCGTACACGTGCTTTGACAATGCACGCCGGTAAAGCCGAAACCCGCAAACTCCATTACGAAGTACTTGGATAGCGCATGCTTTCGCGATGAAACCACCGGGCGACATTCCGTTTCGTCGTCCGACAATTCACGTCGGCACGCAAACGTTCCGATAATGGGATTGTATTTACTTAACGAACGAACGGTCTCTGGCGCTAACACCTTGTCCCATTGAAGAGAAGAGCGCGAAGCGTAAGGCCGGCGCTGTGCGCGAGATTCGGATGAGCGACCGAGCCGCCAGTAGATCGCGGGAATTAAAGTGCGCCAAAAACATCGGGATATACGAGAAAATTTGAATTTTTCTCTCACGTATTCTGTCGGCTGGCTGCTCTTTCCTATTTTAGCCCATCCATTTCGACTATACACTGCATGAGGGTGCGCCTCGCGCGAACGGCGTCTCAAAATCCAATCATATTTGTCAAAAAGCATCACGAAAAATGTAACACGTTTTTCGTACAATACAGTTAAAAAAAAAGTGTATATCCGTGATGACGATGTAGTACCAATTTTTCGAGATATCACACGCCACTTTAATAATTAAATTAATGTACCATCAACTTTCTAAATTCAATTTACCCAATTTAATATAAAAAGAGAGTGAAAAGATATACTCTTTGTATAATGAATATATTAATATTGTAAAATAATATAATATTAAATTTATATTATTAACAGCATTATTAATTTTTAATGGGCAAAATAATCTGTAAAATGTAAAGATAAAAAGGATAAATATCAAATTTGAAAGGCCCCAGAGGCTTCTATATCCCTTCCGAAAATCAGAAATCAAAGTCCACTCGAATCGAGTATAATAAACGCGTGTAGAAACGGCACATTTGCGCAAAATCTATTTGGGTAGAAGTCTCGGGTTTATCCTGGAATAATAATGAACTCCGCAACTTCGTCGGTGTCGGCACACTTTCTGTGATCCTTCTGTTGCTACTCCCTCGCACTTGTCATGCTCGGTCCCTCGACATTTTTTTTTCTCGTTTCATTCTCCGCTCATTTTTCCTTATTTCTTTTTATTTCGAGATTCTTGTTGTTTTTTTTCTCTCAATGTTTCGTCGAGCGTTGCAACGCGTGTGATGCAGTGCCACAAGTCCGCTCTCTTCGACTCTGCGGTATTATATACTCCGCACAGTACAAAACGCACGCATCCTCTAAATATAGAGGTTCAGAGAGGAAGAGAAGACTAACGCGCGCGAGCGCTTAGGGCCAATCGTTTTCTGTGCGACGAACAAAAGTAACTTGTTGCTATTAGCGGATCCTCGGGGGTGCGCGACAACGGTTTTCTCTCTATCGCGAGTTCTCGAGGGAAAAGCGAGACAGAGAAACGGAAAGTGAAGAGAATACCACGAGGAGATCGTAAATTATCGAGCCAACGCGGAGAACGAGAATCGATGTGCGAGATGCGGCGAACGCACTGGTCGAGTTCCTCCACCTCTTTCTCCTCTGCTCTCTTCCCATTTGCCTCAAACTTCATCACGAATCATCTTACACAGACTTTTTATTTATCTCGAACGAATTCCCATGCCACTGAAACTTCATTTGTTTTATTCCTTTTCTCCTCGTCATTCTCTCATTTTACCGGTTTTCTCACTCGATTTCAACCGAATATTCGCAGACACACGCCACGGTGAATAAACCGCAGAGGGATATTCGCGGTTTTGCGATGCTGCGCACGGTTACCAGGTTTCCGAAACACGAAATCTACGGATATTTTTCCAAGGTGTTTGGTTGCATATCCGAATGAATTGTTTCTGACTGGCGGTTTCTTGATACAATGCTATGAGATGTCATAGAGCAGTTCTCACGTTCGTTGTCGACAGTGTAAAATTGCTTGCGAAGTGAAAAAGACGCGACGGAAATATACGTAAAAAGGGAGTAGTGTGTCGCAACCGAGCAGAGGAAGTTGTAACACGCAACGTCTGTATGGTCGATACTGTCGTTATAGCTTAAAACTTTTATGAACTCAGCGCACCTCACTCGCAACGCTCTATAGAGTATTTTTTGTTTCCCTTCGCCCTTAGTTTCTATTTTCCTCTGCTTTTGTGAGTCCCTCGGGAGCGACGTGCTCACGATTCGTTTAGATTTAAGACCCCCGTAGTTACCTTTGTTGTTGGAAAAAATGGCCGATCGTAATCGATAAAAAAACTGTTCCTGATGAAGTTTGAACATTTTATTACCTGCCATGGTGGGAAATAGTTTTCTCGTAGGACATTTTTTGCAGTGATAAAATTTCATCCTTCTATCGGAAATAGGGCTGAAAAAATTGTTGGAAAAAACGCTGTAATACGATGTTGCTATTTTGTTTTTAATACCTTTTCGGTAATTACCGACCAGTCGAAAGCATGATTATTCGCCCACTCTGATAAATGAAAAGTTAAAGCTTTTATGTTCTTTGGCGTGTTGCCAAAAAACACGATATAAACATTGGTATGTTTTGCGCTCAATTATTCTCATGTTTCGTCCCGTTATTTTGCATCTCGCTATTATTTATTACGAATTTCAGCCCCTAATTTGTCACCGGCAAATGCTTAATTAGTGAACTGTTTCCGAAATACGAGAGGGTAGAATTTGTCTCACCGGCTTTAATTTATAATCGCACATACAAGCGGCAAAGTTGCGGCTACCGTTTCTCACTAATCCTTTCTATCTCGAAACTGTGTATTTAACAATGTATATGGAATAATACACGTGAATAAATGCGAACAGAGAAAGAGGCGAACATTTGCGAACGCCAAGATAGAAGCCTATAGATACGCTCTCGTACCCGCAACCGAGTTGAAAAGCTGCTCGGGTAAATCCACCTGGATTTTCGTCTTTGCTCGCGCTTTAGTAGCCAACTACCTAATTAACTCATAAATAATAGAAATGTGTGAATTTTCCAACGCAAGTGTTCCAACTGAGGTATTAACGCTCGCCGAGTTTCCCATTAGCTCTATCCCGCGGCGCGGAAAAACACATGCATAGTCTCATTTGTTTTGTTTTTTTTTTCCTCAACCGACGAATGTGAACTTTATATATCCCGGTCAGCATTGTCGACCGAACCAATTAGTCTCTTTTGCTCGGTGAATAATCACTAAAAAGCTCGACCCTCTGAGACTATTCCAAAGTTTGCATGGGGCAATTTAACGAAAAGAACAGTGCAAAATTGTGAAAGAAAAACCTGCGAGACCGAACGCTATAGAATTTGCTTTTTTTACGATACGAAGTGAAACTACGAGACTGTAGACTTCTCTATGCCGTAGACGTCGATCTATGGGCGCGGTCTTTGCCTTGTCGAAAGGAGCTTTTCCCCGAGAGCTCACAATCTACTCTACGCTTCGCGTTTATGACGTTGGTTTATGACATCGCTCGTGGGCATTGGCTGCCGCCATCGTTGCATTCTATATAGTAAGTTCTAAGCTTTAGCTTGCTGCCTGGTTTCGCGAATTATCGAGAAATCGCACGTGTGTCGAATGCCAAAAGGGGAGTTTGGACGTCTCGACAATGATGACGACGGCGACGATGCTATTCACGCGAGGTGGAAGGCTTGGTCACTGCGCCGCTCTTTCACGCTGCAATGTGAACTGACCGAGACGCGGGAGCGACGCAAAATCGCTCTGCGAACTCCGCGCCAATTTCGCGGCTGTTATTGCAAATATCCCCTCGGTACCATTCGAGAGTTCCAGTTATTTCGAGAGAATAATAATACTGAAAGGGTTCTCCGCTCTCCTCCGCTCAATTTCTCTGTTATACTACTCGGGGTAAGCCATCAGCAGTTAGCTGTTTGTACAACGTGTACCGGTAGTTATTGTATGACGAGGGCAAGTGTAACAGCTTTCATGAGGAGTTATATGTACGTAGTGCTTTTAGAATTGCGCTGGCAGCCGCCTATTAACATTGAGGGGCTGACGGACTAAATATAAAACCAATCGCGGAATTGTACAGTGAATTCAATAAAGTAAAATTATCCGGGACGACGGTGAAAATAGAAATGTCACTTAATATGAAAGGGTTGTACAGTCGTTTTTCATCACATTTTCATGTTAATTTATCATCAATCTAAAGTCAATCTATTTATACTGATTTATAAGAACTGTACGAAATTTGACGAATTCTAATATTGGAACCTTTACAACGGATTTCGGAAAGCAAATTTTACTTCACGTCGTTCTTCAATCTTAAAAAAGCGATATGACGGCGTATAATCCACATATGAACATTCAAATCTAAAAAAAAGAAATGCTTATTTCCGAAAACACATAACATTCTCTTTCAGTCGAAATGTTAAAAAGATACAGTGGGATCGATCAGTAGAAGAACTGAATTATACATATCTCTATGTATATCAATTAGAAAACAAAAATTTGTTTATTTTCACGTAGCTGTGAAACTCCTCTTGGTTTGTATTGTTTTAGTTTACCTTGTATCGTTCGAAAGCTCTCGAAACTCAATGAGAGTCAATTGTATGTTCACCCACCTTTAGCAATTCATTTGGTGATTGATCCACTAGAAATCGATACGGGAATATCCCTGTAGAGAATGGGTGGAGGAGGAGGATGATGAGTTTTACGCAGCCGTTCGTAAATGAATGCTATTTTACAATTTACATTGTAAAATACCGTTAATTGGTGGATCCCAGCGGGATGTGGCCGCGCAGAAGGGCTCTCGAGAAGTATGCATTCATTTTACATAATGCAACACTTCTTTCCATAAATTATCGCCCGAATAATTATCAACTCGCAATCGTATCTTCTTCGATAAGCATACGTTGATTTTATATCGATCATGCAATCTATAAGGCGATACGCTGCCGTTGGCGATAGTGATTATCGCTCGTTTTCCGCGCTTCCACAGATAGAACTCGCCATATCAACTTGCGCGAAGGCAGTGAAAATCGCGCGCTGGATAGATTCGATACGCTTTCGACAAATTGAATTCCTTCCGGCGCCCGGAGGCTGACGTTGCTGATGCATCACATGTTTCCTATATCTACCATTCGGTACTCCCGTATCCGCTCTTCCCCACCTCTCTCGCATCAACGGCTATTAAGAGCTTCGAAATTAAAACAGGCAACCGCGTTTTCCCCCGCGAAATGTACAAATAGGAAAGGCGGATTTAAAAAAAAAAAGAAGAATTTGCATGCCCACCGGAAACTCGATAGGGGGATATTGCGAACGAACGGCTGAGAGATTTTAATTGATGTTCGGGCATTAATTGATTCTCGCTAATACGTGCGGATTACCACTTGTGAATGTCCAAAGCATTCTGCTTCTCTGCACTTCAGTAGCATATATTGCAATCCGGTCTACCGGACGCTCGGCAATATATGATTGCCAATCAGTCATTGCATCGCCTCAGGGCTCCTCGCTCTCGGCAAGAATTTACCGCAGTAAAAAAACAAACTATTGTCGATAAATTTGCGTAGTTTTTTCTGCGCAAAACTACGAGATAGATTCTCCATGATACAATCGTGTGCCGAGAAATGTTAGCATTAAAGAATGAATTTCTTTAGGGTTAATATTACAAGATTAGAGTTTCTGTTTTTTTTACAGTCAGACTGCGCTTCGATTCCGAAATACCGATTCGATTCGGGTATCGTATACAGCTGAATCGCGTATTTTCATTACGACTGATTCTGCTAATATTTCAATACGATACATCGTGGTGTTCATTATTTACTATTCGTTTTGTATTCTGTTTACGAAGCCTACGAGTGAAACCTTCGTAATACACCACGCAAATTTTCTCATATTTACTCATATTATTAGCGTCAATAAAGAAAATATTGACATAAGCTAAATTTCGTTAAAAATAAATAAAAAATGTTCAAAATAGTGAATCGATTATATACATAAAATGCTATGTTAATATTAACCAAACATAATTTTTTTCATATCATCTCCGCGGTTTTTTCTCTCGACGTAAAAAGCGCATTTTTCGAAGTGCCATAACAAATATTTCTCGATACAGATTCACTGAAAACTTCCGTCGGTTAGCGCGTTTGGTATGTCGATGGAATCGTATAACCCATAAGACAGTTATAAACAAGTTTAAGTATAGGAAGTGATCGAGGTTGGTTGGACCTTGCGGCCGTAACCTGATAGAATTGTGCCAATGGTTTTTACGACAAAGCTGAAAAAAAAAGAAAAATGCTTCAATGCGGCTTAGAGAAATCTCGCGGGAGGATACTCGTCGTAGTCGTTGCGCGATAGTGTGTATACTACGCCGGGTGCGTTGAACAAACCGACGATTCTCTATCGGCATTGAGACCGAGTACACACGGTCTATCGGAGCTGACAGTCGGTCGTGTTCTGCATGTCGAGATCTCGCGTTACTTCCCTCGCCTCAAAGCTTTAACCCTATCGAGTCACGCGATCTTTCGTTCGTGCCATTTCAATATCGAGTTCACTCGTCGTATATATAGACACATTTCTCATTTTCCCCGGGTTCCGACTTTTATCATAATAGAAATTTCATGAAATTTCTCCTTTGAGATGAATTACATTTTGTTGCATTATTATCGCAGTTCGCAACAATTCGCAACAATTCGCAATTAAACACAATTGCATCTCGCTATTGTGTTAGCGAGGTCGGAGAAATTGTCTTTTCCGCGTAATAGGAAAATGAAGATAAAGACGGCTCTCGGGTGTCGTCTTCTGGCAAAAGCAGAAGCAGCGACAGTGGCAATAGCCGGAGAATGAGATGAAGCAGCTGACAACGCAGGAACGTTGGTGCACTCGAAGAGAAAATGTTTACCTCTGTTCTAGGCAGCTTCAGGCCATAGTATTAAGACTCGCACAAGTACAAACGACGGTTGACGAGTTTGATATGACGCTTTCCTGCGATTCAGGCAACAGAGAGACACCTCTGTTTCCCTACTGTCTTTGAGACGGTTGAAATTTCGCTTTCAACCACTCTGAGAATTCGTAATACTCACTGCTTCTCACCGGTACTCGTGTAAATTCAGTTTGTGCTGTTATTCGACGCGAAATTTTATTACATCGTCTCAGTTATGCATTCACGAGTACTTGATACTCAGACAATGGACAGATTTTTCTTTGATATCGCAGTACATAAAACACCAAATCTGCCATCTTCAATAATCAAAAGAAAGTTTCTTTTCTGCGTCGTAGTCAAAGATAACAATTTCATTACGATTTTTTAATGCGTAACTGTTTTTTTTTTTTTCTGGAAATAAATTCCATCGAATTTCTCTGCTACAACAAAGTTATACATTTTTGTAGAATTTTTTTT
Organism: Buathra laborator; assembly: GCA_934046635.1. Lineage (NCBI taxonomy): Eukaryota > Metazoa > Arthropoda > Insecta > Hymenoptera > Ichneumonidae > Buathra > Buathra laborator. Next base: position 21,679,071 of record OW203892.1, read on the forward strand.
TTTTTATATCGAAGAAACTATACTTTGAGTATTTGTACGTCCAAAGGTCGAGTCTTCGTAAATTCTAAGTGAAGCAACGATCGTTCACTTTAACTGTTCATACTATGTAAAAAAAATGTTGGTTTTCTTTTATTTAGCATTCGGTATACTAAAGTTTATCTGGAAAGCGTTAAAATGATGACGTGGGAGTTTTATTTTTTTCCGAGCGAAAAAAAGTGTCTCGTTCCACCGGAAAGTATTGACTATTCCCAAAAATATGTATCCGTTTCCAAATGTACTGGAAAATCCGAAGGCACGATATCGGTATCGTGTGCTAAGCGCCGAGCTATTTCACCATTTTACAAAAAAAAAAAAAAAAATAGCGCTTTAGAACCGTTTTACCTGTCCTCCGCGTATTCCGCCGTCTCTTTCAGCGAAAGAGCCCGGTTAACGGCCCGGTTAGGCCGGATGTCGGAGTCGAGAAAATATGGCAAGTATGCCACAGGGTTGGTGAGAGTAACAGGACACGCGAAAAGGAAAAACGGTTGGTGGACGTTGGTGAAGGGTTGGAATGCATGTGCATAGGCCAGAGAGAAGAGGTCTCCCGTTCCCTTTCCCCCAACACCGACGTGTTTCCTACCGTTGGTAGGTCGGGGCAGATTTATCGCTTGAAAAATTCACAGCAAGACGCGAAGCGGTATGGCGCGTCTCCGCGCGGCCGGAGGCCCAAATGGAAAAGCGTTGTACGGAAAGGGGTGAAAGCGGCGGCGGCGACGACGACGACAACGTCGTCGTCGTCGTCGGGAGCTTCACCGTGAAGCTGCATCGAGGACCAAGAAGGAAAGAGGGAGAGAGGAGGGTTACAGCTCGGGCCAAAGTGAAATCGTATGTGAACCGGATGAGAATAAAAACGTCGAGAGCTGCTGTCGGAGCTCGTCTGACGAGAATGGCGAGGAGATACTGCTCCGAACCATTGCGTCCTCGTTTCGCCATGAGAACGACCGATATGCGGGTTCGACGACGGTGTGCTTTCATCCCCGGTTAAAGGAACACCTACCCCTCCCCTCCCCTTCGACACGGCTGCGGAGACTTCGGGATCTCTCCGAAGCTCCATGGAAGAGCCATCGAAAGTACGTGATAGAAAATTGACAGACTGGATCCTGGAATACTCTTCCATGATTTACGAAAAACGATAAAAAACTATAGACTAAAAACATAGTTTGCACGTTGAGCCCTTTGGTGCTGCTAATGGTCCAATATATATAAACAAATTAATATGAATACATGTATATATAAATGAGCGCAACGTTTTTTATTTGCATTCCGGGCACAAGGTATGCATTTTTTCTTTAAATTAAATTAAATTGTATAATTGCACTTGCAATTTATGGAAATCTAATCGAAGCCAGTTACCATGTTATTCCTGCATATTCTGCATACCTACAATATCGTGTAACGGCGTTTGTAAATTAAGAAAAAGTAAAAAAGAAAATATTGTGAAGCATGCAAAAGCATGCAAAGCCAGTAAACTCGTGAGGTGCGCGTGATATCGACTCTGGACCGGGTGGTGTAATAAGAGAAGCGTTGGATAATTTACATCGGTGAACCCAGGGCGCGCTCATCGACCGCCGTGGTCCCGGGTGTTCGATGTTACGAGCTGCTGCAGCAAAACGAGTCTTCTTTGCTACATGCATACGCACACGCAAACCGCTTGGACTTATCTCAAACCGTTCGTAATTGCTTCCATTATGATTTAGAGCCTCTTAGTGCGCTCGTAATTAGCGAGTTGGTATGGAGTTTACTGTAGCGCGTACGGTGACGAGGGCGCCGGACCTCGGAGCCCTCCGGGGGGGTCACGGTACGGGTCACTATTCGTTATTTTTTCATTTCTTTTTTTTTTATTTTGCTTGTCCGACCGAACGGCAACATTCGCTTGCCGCTCGGGGATCCCAACGAAACGAACTGACCGAGTGTCATCGTCGTTACACTGACGAGAGATGCTCACAGGGAGCTCTCGCGGTATAGTTTTGTCCGGTCGTTACGCCCCGAGCAGACAACGTTTGATCGACGTCCGCAGACCCGACGAGCTCCCGCCGCTTTCGCACAGACAAATATGTTGAAGGGCGAACACACATAGTTCAGCTTGCGCGAACTTTTCGATTCGTTGTAATTAAAGTCCTTGAGCAGATAGGCAGGTCGAGAGACCGCAATGATGCGGATCTTTGACGACTCTATACATAGTCGACAGATCGTATTAAGGGGATTTCTCTAGAGACTGTATAAAACTGTAACGAGGTTTGCTCGATACAGCGCTCTCTGTACGGCGGCTTTGATCGCAAAAAAGAATTCATTTTTCAAAGACTATTCTCGTACCCACAATGTAAACTTTAGACGATTATTATCCTGGAACCATTCGTGTAGATCTATAATTTTTTTATGTATATTATTAAGCAAAAGAATATTCGAATAATCGTTTCATTTAAGTGGAATTGAAAGTTACCCCATAAACATTAACAGCAGTCAAGGATTCAGGATTTTCGAAGGATTAATGGTAAAAACAATTTAAAACATAATGGTATAAATAATAACTCGCCGGACATAAGAGACTGAACTATGGACGCACCGGTTACGCGTTTTCAAAGACCTTCCGATACATTATCATGACGTTCTTGGAGACACTTACTAAGTTGCTGGTTTGCGGTTTCTCGAAAATCCATTAAGCTTTTGAGAAGAATAAAAAGTGAATGGCTATAAAGCTAATATGATCGTCAGCCTGTCCGGGTCTATCAGACTTCGTCAGATGTTCGTTCAGACGATTTGAATAGCTTCACCGAGTGAATTAATTGGATCGAATATCAAAATTCAGCGACGTATGACGCCGCCGCGTCGAAGAAGACACATTGACAAGATGACGAAGAGAGGACAGTGTAGAAGAGCTCGCGAGAATGTTGAAGGCAAACTCGAACCGAGAGCGTGCGTGCGCCCGAAGATTAGCTCTGGGCCAACGGAACGTCACTTCTTGTCCTCCATGCCTGTTTTTTTTTCTTCTTTCATCTGCCGCCACTCGGCTCCACGACTGAAGTGACTCTCGACCCGGTTTCACTCAGGCCGTCTTCATCTGGAATACACTCGCGACGAGTGTCTCGGAGCGATAACTCGCGAGTAAAAATTTTAGCTTCAATATTGATGAGAATAATTAATAAAAAAATTGCCATTCGTGTGAAAGAAGGAACATTGTTACACCATTTATAAAAAAAGTTTATGTTTCTACTATCATTTTTAGATGATTGAAATCTTGTGGGCGGCGAGTTTCGCCAGTAAACGCGCCTTTTATTTTTTGCATTTATTTAACGTAACGACGGTGACGCGTTTAATAGATGTAACGCGACAAAGGTGTCCCGTGACTCAAGGCTATCGCGTTCGACTTGAAAATGGTAACTACATAAGAGCATTCTTAGCCTTCGGTAAAAAAATGTAAGCAAAGGTCGAGAGTATACGAAGCGCTACTGAATAAAAAAACGCGCCGAGGTTCTACTGCATCCTCGGAGGAACTATGTAGGAAGGGAAGAAAACTAAAAAGAAGAGGAGCATGAGATTGATATAGCTCCGCGGGGATTTTTTTTCTTTTTTATCAAATTATTTTGAACCCTTGCAGAGAAAAATTTCATCCCTTCAAAATTCTTTTAATCCTATAGGACTTTCCTTCCATAGCGATAACGCAAGAACTAATATTATGCATAATCGTAGAGTGAAAAGAATGACATTTTTATTAAAAAATCTTGAAAAATGTTCTTTTAACATATTTAATAATTATTTCATTCATTTCCTCAATAGGATAATCAGAACGAAATTAATTTAACCGCATTGCGTGCGTAGCTCAGTGAGATGACTTCCTCTTTGTTAATTTACATACGTTAGCGTGGCGACTTCCCCCCCGGAGACGAGATTTCCACTTGGTCCCATTATTCGGCATCAATGCGACTCCTCTCTCGGGCAACCGTCTCTGTTGAGAACTGCCACTGCGGTGAATCCGTGAAACCATGAAAAGCTTGAACCAAGAGGCAAAGGCAAGTCGGCTTGAGTGAGATCCTTCCTCATGCCAGTTCTTCCATTCCCTCCATTTCTCTCCCTCTCGTTCTTTCAATCTGCTATGCTATATGTATATATAGGTATTCTCGACTCTGTTCCCCGCACTCTCGGTCTCTTATTTCGACGCGCTCGCCGGAAGTAACGTCGTCGAGCTGTAGAACGCGAGTTCGCGTCGCCGGAGTCGAAAGGACTTCTCAATTTAGGGATTCCTACGTGCTTATGCTGTTGCGGCTTTGCTCGCCATCCTTCGCTTTCTCGATCCTCCCGAGGAATTCACTCGCCAGGTATACACACTGTATACGCGCCGCGTTGAATGTTCTCTTTGTAAGGTAAAAGCAAAAAGGAGACTTATCTTCGCTTCGCGACGTGTACTACAACGTACAGGTATCTCTTTGCCTCCACGCGAAGAGCCCGTTTCTCTCTTGCGGCGAACATTCGTCGTCGTGCACCGCTTGGTTCCGGTAAACGCGCGCGTTTGTTATGTCCTGCAAATTTTTAACCCGATGGCACTTGTAAGATATTTTTTTTTTGCGCTGAAACTGGTCGGCTCCGCGACAACATTACTTACTGGCATTTTTTTTTACGGGATCAATTACTTATGAGATGTTAATCCAAAAGGCAAAAATCGTCAATGCGGGTCATCTAAGGGCCGAAGGTATATTTTTGTAAAGAAAAATAAAAATTTGCGTGTAAAAAAAGTTATAATTACATGTGGTGTGTACTACAAAATACTTAATACTTATTGTTAAAAAAAATAAGTAAAAAAAAAATATTGTTTGGAAAAAAAAGTGTTGCGAAAAATCGTGTCGAGTCGCTAGCGAAGTCAACACAGTGAAAGTTATTAGCTGGATAACAACAGATTTATAAAATAATTAAAGGACACATTGAGAAAAAAAATGTTTGAATAAATAAAAAAGGCGTTCCTTCTCGGTCAATGAATTTTTTCGTTGGTATAACTAAATAATTAGTTTCTTCAATAATTATTTACAAGAATATCCCGATTTAGCCGATCCAAAAAAAAATAATGTTTTTAGTATACACTTTCTATCACCTTCCGTTATGACGTTCTTTTTTTTCTCTCGTAAAAAGTAGTCAAAGCTTTAAGAAAATTTTCTGTTCTCCACAAATCTTAATCTACGTATTAAAAAGTGTTAAGATTCTTATCTGCTTTTGAATTATTCCTAATAAAATATGAGGATTTGCTCAACGCGAAACTCGCGGTCGTCGAAATTGTTCAGCAACTGCAGCCGCGCGCGTTCACGGTTCGTCGCGCGTCCAGCGGTATAAGTTTCGCAGTAGTCGGTGCACATATGTACGTATATAGTAAAACCATACTCCCTCGCAGGTTCGTCCTTTTTCTCTTCTTCCTCCTCTTCTTCGTTCGTTCGTTCGGCATCTTTCTCACTCTAATCTGCACAGTCGTTGCACTGGCCTCAGCGAGGTTGCGCCGTTCCTGCCGTTGCAATTTAAAATCCTTCTGGCCCGTTAGTCGCTCTCTCGCTACGAGGAGATAGGGCGAGGTGATCTAGCAAGAGAGGCGAGCGTAATTAAATCGAGATCTCGCGCCCGTCTCCGTGCTGTAGCGCGGGAGGTGTACGGGGTCGCGAGGTCGTTTTCCGCTTGTGGATTCTGACTGAAAAAAAATAACGAAAACGAAAGAAGAAAAAAAAAAAAAAAACTCAAATAATCCAGTCGTTACAGAACCGTTACCGTTAACGTAACACCGCGACGAAGTAAAGTATAAATAAAGCCGATACACACGACCGCAACGGGTATTGGATCTCTCTGTCCCGGTGCATGCCGCGAAGAATCAGCGAAATGCCGGAGCATTTGTGCTCCTCTCTCTCTCTCTCGGAGTGCAAAGCAAAGAGAGGAGGCGAAAGAGGTCTCGCCTCGTTCCGAGGTTTCTCCCGAGTTCGTTAACTTCCCTTTTTACTTTGGGTGTACCGCAGAGAGCACACGAGAGATTAATTGCGAATCCGTTGAAATAAATGTCGGAGTCGAGTCCGGGGATTTAATTAACGGGGTGAAGTTGTCTCTTTCTCGCTCTCTTGGCGTGCGCGGGGGCGAAGTGTAGTAACAGAACCGCGAAAAGTAAAAGGAAAGAGTGAGACGTGGGCGCGGTGAGCGAGAAAGTGAGCTTTTACGCGAGACCAGCAACGAAATATACGATGCTCGACGAAATCTCGAGTTCTACCTACGGGTAGAGTGTACGAAGAGTCGAGAGAGTGGCCATAATTCTCCGAATGCTGGGAGGAACCGCGCTTGGGTACCAGTGGTACCAGCAGCATCCACGGTTATACACCATCAGGAATGTCGCGACCCCATGGAGGTTGGAGGTTAATATAAACCATCAGAAGGGCAACCCATGCGACGAGAAAACGAATCACGAGTTCGCGGCCTCCGCGGTTGTGTGCACTCGTTACGGATCCGGAGCCAGACAACTTTTTTTTTATTGCCGGCTTGTTAAAAAAGCGAAGCGGAGAGAAGTGGGAAATTTCATGGATCTTATTTTATTGCCGAAGTTGGGAATTGGAAAAGTCGAGGTACTAATCTTGTTCGAGGGAATAACTTGGTTGTCAATATAAAAAAAACCATAGGAAGATAAAAAAATCGTTAGACTGCAGGAATGAATGGCTACTATAAACTTGTTTTTGTAAAACACTTACTGGTAATGCGCATGCGAAGTTCTCTCCTTAAAAGAAATGGCAAAAGCGGAAGCTTCCATTTCGAGTTTGTAAGAGCCGAGGAAAACCAAAAAAAAATCCGAGGAAAATTAAAAAAAAAAAAAAGGCCGAAATTTCTTATCAAATGACGTCGCCATCAGTGAGAATTTTTATTAATGCGGTTCAAAGGAATTTTTTTTATAACATGTTGATTGAAATTCAGGTCATACGGCCGTTTCAAAATGTTCCAACAGATATAATAAATATAACATGCAAAATGTTAATGGCCCTTCGCCATTCTTGCTTTTTATTCAATAAATTGATTTCAAAGTTATTCAGTAAAGTTCAGTACAGCAATCTGCAACTTGACTGGCGTATAAGAAGTTTCGTTACGTTCTGAGAAACTGGGTAAATGTTTCGGAACTTATTACACAAAGTTACGAATGTACTGCCACCGTTGATATAATTTCTTCTGACGAGATCGGTGGTTACGGAAACGGAGGTCGGGAGCACACAGAAATTTCGTAAAGAGTCAATTAGCCGGAGAATATCACGAAACTTATATTACGGAAGTTACGAATAGAGTCCCGATCGTAATATCATTCCTTTTGACGTAATTCGGCGTCTCTGTTGGCTCTCGAAATATTCGGAGGTTGAATAAAGAGTCGATTAACAACCATCACTACGATTTAAATACTATATGTATACCGTTTCCATTGGTATATCCATTAGTTATATCTCTCGCTCGATTGCGAAACTTTCGCAATCCAATCGAGCGTGATTTGGTAATTCAATTACACCGGTAATACCGGTTAATCGACCGCTTATTTGGTGAAGCTAATTTTACCTTGTTAGCTCTTCCCGGATATTCATAGAGAGAGAGCGATAGAGAGGGAGTTGCATTGCTAGTAGCCTGTAGATTTCTCGATTGAAACGTTCGTCGAAAGCTCGCGGGATCGGAGATGCATCGATGCATACACAATTAATACGACCACGTAAATTCTTATGATTTATGTGTTACAAACTGGTATGCCTTCCACAATAAATCACAGTGGCAATGAATTCTGACCAAAGGGAGATGTTCGAATTATTGGCTAATACCAATCCGTGACTCTGAATCGATCGCTTAAATCTTATATAAATTCGCGAAACAGTTTTTAAAAGGAGATATCGGCAAAAAAAATATTGTATACACGACCTTAATCCTAGTAGAAACCACTCATATTCATGCACCTATCTTTCCATCGTTCAAATTTGCTTAGGAGGAATATTTTTTAGCTTTTTTCCGGGGTGAAGACGATGGGGTAGGACGTGATTAACGATACCGTCGAATTGCCATAATCACGTAAAGAACAGTATTAAAATTACAGTCACCAGAATTGCCTGACTAATCGCGACGGGCCAATTGGAAACAAAAAAAAATTAAAAAAAAATCTTACATCGACGAGTTAATGCTGCGTTTATGTGTTGCGTCTCGTCGTGGGGTTGAGAAACAACGTTCGAGTATTCATCGACCCGTAGCCGGTTTGTTGGATGCTTAGATTGCGGCAAGGGATGCAATGCGAGTTTCGGCTGTTTTGAAGCACCAAAACTAAAAGGCATCCCTGTCTGGCATTGACCATATATACTATAGACAGGATCTTGATACTCTTCCGTTCGCAACCTCTCCCGTTTCCCTATCGTATGGCTTCGACTGCATAGCCAGTTGAGCTTTCAGCTTGCACTCCATGAGTTTTGCGGCTCTCGTTCCTCTCCCTCGTGGTACAGCTTCTCCGGTACTGTAGTACACAGTCCGCACTCTAACTTTACCCGATCTCTTTCGCTCTCTCGCCGCGGTCACTCTCCACCCGCTACCCATTCCGTTTTCCCGTTCATTCGACGATGCGACCTTTGGACTGGTCATGATTTCCGTCTCATCGGCTCCATTCGCTGACCAATCCTCTTCCCGGTCGTAATATACTTCGAAGCAAAAGCGAGGGTGCCGGAGTACACGAGGAGAACATCCGCAGAACGAGTGAGCAAAAGCAATCGAGCGTACCAGTGGATTTCGTTCGGGCCGGAACACGTCAAATGGGATTACGGGATTAGAGAGACAGTCGTAGCTGACAACGGTAGGGACTACTAATTCAGGATTAGTCGTATACACCGTACCCAACGGCGACCCTCTCGCGAAGACGTTAGTGTATATCATAAGAGGCGCGATGCCGGAAAACAAATCTGGACCGTATCTCAAATCCGGACTATAATGTGATACAAATAAATCCTCGGAAAGTGGAGAAAAGAGTAAAAAAAAAAAGAAACACCAAACGTTTTCATCCTTCTGGATGCTGAAGAACGGACGGACGGCTCTTTATATAACTTTTGTAGCTTTTATATAGCTATATCCTCGTATCCCTCGAGAGCCACTGCAACGTACAGCTTCAACATAAGACAAGAGATGCTCTTGCTGCAACTGGCGCACAATCTATTAATTAACTTCTTCGGGCTTTATTTACACCCTCGAGAAAACAAGATCTCGAAGAGAAACCGTTAAGGATGGACTACGATAATTATATTTAACTTTTTATAAAAATGAATGTGTGAAAAATACACGGTGGTTGCAGTTTTTTTTTTTTTTTTTTATTACGAAAGAATTTTACGCATTAATGAAGCGAAATGGTATGAACTACTGAACTTAGGCTGTTCGGAAATATTCTCTGGATAGTTATTGACGAGTTCTATTGTTAATTTGGGATTTTTTTATTAGCGGAATGAATGAATCATTTTTTTAGAATGAATAAATGCATTTGGTCATTCGAACGTTAACAGTTTTTTTTTAATACCGTTCGTTTTTCGTTGTACTACACTCGCGCGCATTAACAAAGAAATTGCGTAATCCTTCGTAAAATCTTTAATTCCCAGACAATAATAGAATCGAAATAAATCCTCGAAAAGTAGCGAAGAAGAATAACGCCTCCCACTTCCGTTCGTTGAAGAACGAACGACTTCCTTTTTCTATCGCATTAATCCCTCAAGTGTATGTACACCGCAACGAGGAGATCCAGCGGCACAGTTTTCTCTTGTGCGATAATACAAAGGCCGCTGCTTTTCCCTATATACATCTATGAAACACAACCGATACCTACGTAAACGTGGTACACGAGAAGCTCTACCCCGTTTATCTTCGCGCTTAGGGGGCCGCTCGCGGAGCGGCGATGATTTACGTAACGGGCTTTTTATCTTTCACAAAAATCCCCGTTTTCCCACTCTTCATATCCTCTCTCTATCCCTCTGTGACGCTTGACCATGCGCCAGGATTTTTGAGTTTTATTATTTACACCGTGTCAGATTACTCGTCGATATTCCGTTTGCAAAGCAAATCCACTTTGGATATAAAATCGCAACGGCTCTCGCCTCTCAAATATGGAACAATAATTTTATTAACTCCCCGCCGGTAAAAACTAAAAACGAATCCCTTACGTAACTCACTTTTCGTCGCGATTAATCTTATAATTTTCTCGATCATTAGAGATAGAAGAGGAAGAGCTCGGGCGTGCGAGACTCAATGAAAAGAGCTTTATTGAGTTTATGAATGGAACTCTATGCGAGAGATCTATCGATGCCCATATCCCATTGATTTATCGATCCTTGGACGGTTCGAGAGAAAAGCTCTGCTATCGAGTGTAGACTACTCGCACACGAGTTGAAGGTTTCACCGACGGTTTAGTATGGTACGTAAGAACCTTCGATGATTCATGATGTTCACCGTGCAGAGAGAAAGAGAAGTCCTTTGAAAAGCTCGCATTGATAAAGGGCGCAGACGAGCGCCCAGGAGGGGTGAAACATCGTAGTCGGGATTATACGGTCGCTGAAATTCCAGTCATAGCTTAAAGCAGACTTGGTATTTTATACATGTATATACATATATTTATATATATAAATACATAGGCTGAACTATGCCAGCCAGACATAGGCTGCTTGCTATATGCAAAGAATCCTGTGGCACAGAGATAACGAGCCGCGCTACCAGAATTTCACGCCCTTATATACCATTGTTGTCGGCAGCTTCCCGCGAGAATCGCCGTCGTGGAATCAATTTTTATAATACTATGCTGTATACGATATATATCTTCAACATCGATTATCGATATAACGCTTGCATGGCGCGAGACGCGAAGACGTTAGTCCCTACGGGTGGTCCGCCCGCACTTCGTGAAGCCGGCCGCTAAATCTTTGAGATGCTTCGACGCGCAATGACGAGCTACGATCTCGAGGCTAGTAGATGTTTTATGGGTTTGTTGATCGCAGGGATGAAACTATACAATGGCGAGATCAACGCTGGTGATTCGTGAGGTCCTTAGTTAATTGTCGAAGTTTTTTTTCCTGTTTTCTTGATCATTAAGCTTTTCGCGTGTGCTTCGTATCTGCGGAGTCAATACGTTGCCTTCTTTTAGTAAAAAAAAAAAATGATATCAATAGTTGGAATCGATGTTTCTTGAGTCGTTGAAGAACTACCCAAAAATATGTGCCAAGTATTTTTTTTATTTATGCAGTATAATACATTTTTATTTTATTATTATTTCATAGTCGTTACAAATATATATTCGAATGGCTTAAAAGGCTCGACTTTTATTGACTTGATTAATCATTTGGCGCTAAAAGGGATCTCTGCTGCCGAGAATCGACTATGATGAAACCATTGACATCAATTCGCGAATGCCGATCATAGATTTGTTAACCCGATTCAATTAAATTCTCCGAAAGGTATCCTAATTGGTTATGTAGGATCGGCAACTATCATTCTCTGTATATACAAAGTTTCCACTAAAAGTAATGACTGAGTCGCATTGAAATACGACGGTATCTCAAGCCGGAAATAATCTGCAGGCATTCGTCGTGCAACTAAAAAAAAAAAAAAAAACCGTATCCAGCACGCTGAAGACGTCGGATACTTTATCTCTGGTCCCTGACCGTGCGAGCTGTTCTTCCGCCGCGGAGAATCTTCTTCGGATATAATAAGTGACAAAAGTTCAAGTCGATGAGGGGATTACGGGGGGGAACCGTCCTGATGGCGTCTCGATTTTTTTTAAGAACGTCCCAGCAGGGTGAGTGGACCACCCAACTCGCAAAAGCCCACACAACTCATACAGCATATAGATATAATACCGCATGTATTGTACTGCGCATACTACAACATTCTTTCTCAGACTATAATACCTATATGCCATCTCTCTCTCTCTCTCTCTTCATATACATGTATATATTAATATCTATATGCAGAACTGTAGGCAGCAGATATGGCTTGTGGTCGAATGCATATGACGTCGAATATTCGATGCGGCTGGCACGCCGGATGCCAGCGAACTGTGCGCTCCAGCGGCGCGACGAGTCTGTATACACCGCGAAACATTCGCGACAGTCGACGGGTTTGGTGAAGCGCGCTTGCGCCTTAATCGCGACTAATGCCGTGATTTGTGAATACTATCTGTAACACTTGACTCGCGGGCTATTCGCATATACATCGTCGTTCTCCGATGCGTTCGCATGGGAATGATTGAACTCGAATTGCTCGTCCTCTCTATACAGGGCACTACGTTGCACTAACTCCAATATCGTGTCCCGATTATTCACATCAGAGTTCTGTGTGCGTCTCTCGGTACGGTGCAACCGTAATCACGAAATTATTACTGTTCTCTATCGGGTTTCTCTTTGAATCTCTCATATTGCGGTCACAGTTCAATTTCGTCGTTAGGCGATGGACATTTGGTCGATGGCTTTTGACGAATTTACAATTTAACAGAAATCACAGCAAACGACTCGAATGTATTCTCGACTATTATAAACACATCGTTCTTATTTTTCCACGCGTAAGTGAAAGTATACACACTCATCTGTGGGGTAATCCCCATTAGACACGTTCGTCAATATTTGAACTCTCGTGGCAAACATCGTACACAGATCTCGAGAGAACGTCTTGATGATATTCGAAGAAGACGAAGAGAATAGATACGATGTTTTATTTTTCTTTTTAACTATTAACCCAAGAGAACCGACACTTCTCTACATGCCTATCTTAACGCTTGATTTTTCATTCCTTCTACCAGAAATCCTCATGAATTTTAGACTCGCAGTTGCCCGCTAAAGTTTGCCTACGGTAGACAGAAAAATTTCCGACTGGCGCCAGCGATACCTCGCAGTTCCACGAATTTATATTCAATATTTTGTTGGCGAAAGTAAGCCGCTCACCGGTGCTTTGGATTTATAATTTTTTTGAATTTTTTTTTTTTTTTTTTTTTTTCGGATTTTATATCGCATTGAATGCGCAAGAGATTCCCGGGAAAAACGAGATATTAATTGGTCGCTTGAATTTTTATTGGTTTTTAATTATTTTCGTTAATTCGCGTGTAATCAGCGGAAAGTATCAGCTAAAGCGAACGTGCGAAATCAAAGGCAGATATGAGAGAAGATTATTATCCGTGAGCAGCTAGGTGAGTAGTGGTAGAGAGGGATGTGCTTTGTGGCAACGGGAAGAGTGTAAATCTTCTTAAAGTCCTTGCGTTATACCTAGCGCTTCAGACTGTGTAGGTACATCGAGTTCTCGTTCACTCTTCAGGCTACAGGAGTTTTCTCGGGATGTCTCGTAAAATATTCCTCCATCGAGAAATACGAGGTACGCCCAGTACGGGAACGGCCTCGGTTCGTCGTTTCTCTCCGCTATACCTATACATATCTATCTCTGCGTACAAACTCCTCGTCTCTATATCTTTCGTGAGATTTAACGAAATTGAGACATCGCGTAGAGATCCTGCGTCACAGCCGGCTATTTACATTTTAACTGTATATGTTTAACTCACTCTTTTACCACGTTGCGTTTTATTTTTACAACTCCTTTGCGTCAACTTTTTTTTTTTATTGAAAATAAAAATTGCGCTTTTTTCGCGTGCTCCGTTGTCAAAGAGACCAACGGCTGGCAAGTAGCGAAACAATTACATCTCGCATTTCATTAATAATGAAGCGGTGACTTTGTTTTATACATAAATAGCAGAAACTGACGTTCGTGTTATCCACTCTTCTGGTGTGTTCCACGGTACGTTCGTTTCCATCTGTGTGGTTTTTTCTAATTAGAAAAAACATTTTTTATATCAATTGAAAGTACACATTTTTCCAATCCGCACTTTTTTTTCGTTCTTCTTTTAGATCTTATATTGCTTCTTTTAGTTGCCCTTTTTTCATGGATGAAACGCATGTGTGCAGAAAAATTAGTAATATTCAAAATTTACAACATTGATAGTGATCTCTCAAATTTCGAAAAAATAAACGTAATAATACGCAATAACAGTAATAATTTCAGAAAATCGTAAAAAAATAAATCGAAGGGAAATTATTAAAAAAACCACTGTGATATGAATCAAGTTTATAGATCCGCGGAAATGGATATTCATAATTACATTTGTAATTTGTAAATTGAGCCTTCGAAGTGATTCGCATACGAAACACAAGGGAGTGAGTAGCACGATAATTAGCTCGTCCATCATTACATGAAAACATTTGGCAACGCAGAAGGACGATTTCGAGGGGTGAAAAGAGGGATGGGACGTAATAGTGTTGAAGGGTGCAATGGTTGATGGTATAGCACGGGAGACGTGCATCGATGAATATTAATTACCGATCGTGGCCGTTGCGCTCATTAGACGATCCGATTATGAGTTGGCTGGGGGGCTTGCGCGCTGTCGAGGATGAGGTGCAGGCCGCGAATTCGACACCCTCGGCGTTCCCATTTCTGTTCCTGGTCGACGCTCGTGCCGTGGCAAATTATCGGTGAATCCGATTCACTGGAATGCCGTGCCAATTAAAGGGGGCGGCCTTGCATCAATGGGCTCACACTTGATCTCCCGTCTGGTGTGCTGCTATGCGCGACCGAGATTCACGAAGCATCGACGAAATCTCCACACCCCTTCCCGCTCCCTCCCCTTACCGTTACGCCGGAGCTTCTCATTTTCCCTCATTTCGCGCTTATCGAGTGCGAATAATTACCATTTAATTATCATCACTTGCGTGCTATTCTGTCGGACTTTCTGGACTATAAAACTATATACCTACTTCTCGCATCTGGATACGACTACCAATCACGGACACCTTTTACGCTCAACCCGGATTTCATTTAAACTCTCCCACGTCACTCCTCTCTCCTTTAAACTCTCAGGATTTAACGATTCAATCGAGGCTACGATAAAAAAGCTTTATTGCCGAACATTGCGACTATTTTGATTAAAAGGCATCCGCAAAATTAGGATATTAAAATGCTTTCACGATATCGCAAGTTATTTCAATCATTCGACGGTCATTCGGTGAACTCATAAGCAAATTCATTTTTTTTATACATTCAATAAAAATGACATTTTATCTCGATGTTGAATTTTTGATTAACAATTCGGTCGAAAATAAGCGATCGACTGACCGGTCGGCCGGAGGGAGTGATTGGCTGACTGACTGTTCAGTCGTGTACTGGATAATAACGTTAAACATTGTTCTGCTGTACACCTTCTACGATGTGCCGATGATTTCGTGGTGTACCGAGGCTCAAAGGATCCATGCAAAAGCAACAAAAGCATATGCGGTTTATGCTGGTATTTGAGGGGTCGTTTCTATTCGATAACGTTTCGTCGGTCAGAAACCAAGAAGATAGAGGGAGAGCGGAGTTTAACGAGCGAAAGCTATTACTCGCGGTAAGCGAGGTCCGGCGTAGGAACTCCGGACGTCCGCGAACGAGTTCTAGCAGTGAACTATATATCTGCCTCTCGCTGCAGTATTTGGAAAGAACGTGAGCGCAAGGAAGAGGCGATCCTCCGGCACGTACTACCGAGGTATATATATCGCGGTAGCAACCTCCGCGGTCCGGAGCACGTCAGTACGGCATATCCAGAGGCTTTGTTATTGGTCTCGTGAGCTCTTCTCGCCACCGAGCCGATTAGAAGCTTTTACCACCGAGCCACGAGAATATTATGTTACCGCAGGATTATTAAAATTTAATCACGTCCCGTCGTCGACCCGTGTGGCCAGGGATCTGTTTTTCGCGAGAATTCTCTTCTCGCTCGCCGCTAGCGGAGACGTACCATCAACCGGGAGCGGGGGAGATCGGTAACTTCATGCATAAAGAGGCATCGGCAAGCTTCTATGATGATATTTGAGAGAAAGTCCGGGAGCGAGAACTCGCCAGACGATTAGTCGATTAGCCGTCGAGACGCCTAACTAATGCGACATAAAATCTCTTCTTATCGCTCCGAGTTCTCGACGTTCTCGAGACGGCACCCACTTAACAACTCTTCGACGGGTACAGTCAGGTTAATCGAGACGACTTTGATCTTTGAAAAATTGTTTGCACACAGTTTCGAAGGGAAACTTGGGTAAACGATGTTTGATTTAAATTGATGAGTTTCACTTGAGGTATAAAAAAAAATTGGTTCAATAAATTAGGATTAACGTCACCATTTTTTTGTAGTTTTTTCTTTCAAAGTCTAGTTACTCGGTTAATTCACAATATATATGACAAAACCAAACAAATGCGTTGCCCTCGATAAAACTTTACAATGTTTTACATTGAATTTTGGAAAAATAGTACGAATATTAATACCATATGTGGATTTATTTTTTAATTTGTGGTTTTCCAAATTTTCGTATCGCAGTGATCAGACTGTACCGTTAAAGTTGTCGCGATGCTTCTTCACTATAAACAACTTGATGTAAAATCATAAGGACTTATCTTCTATGCTTTGAAACATATAAAATAAATCTTTCCGATTGAACTTAGTCTCCAGATTCGGAGTCATACATTTTATGATCATTTCGCTACGAATAAATTACGAGACATTGAATGGAAAGAGCTGTTTCTATGGCAATGATTAGCGACTGTACGCGCGAGCGCACCAAAGAGCCAACAACTGTACAGTGTTTGCTGCACTGCATCTCTAATAGCCGGCGCCTCGCCTACAAATATTTTATCCAAGAATTCAACGTTCGAGAGACAAAACGACGAGAGACCATCTATGAGAGACGAGCAGCGAAATGAATATTCATTATAATACCGACGTAGAGAGAGCGGGATGAAGATAAAAAAAATATATATATGAAAATGCTACGGATGGTTGCTCGCCGATAGTCGTGATTCCTGAAGAATCTTTAACTCGTTCGGAGTGCTTGCTTACCGAGTTTGTTCTGAAAATTATTGAACCCAAGCTGATTGAATTCCGGCTTCTACCGGCCACGACTATGCACTCTCTTAGCTTTCTTTCTCACTGCGAGTCTATCTTTCTCTTCGTCTTTAGTTCCACTTTTTTTATTTTTTATTTTTATCTTTCCGAGGTTCTTCGCTTCCTCGCTATTCTCGAACAGTCACGGCAGCTCTTATAGATAACTCTACGAAGTTCGCGAAGAATTACATTGAATTTCAATCGATCGTTGTTCATAAGCTTCGCCGGAGAGGAATGTGAAAATGTTTTTGCGGTTTTACTTCTGCAGGGTTTTCTTCGTTATGCTCGCACTTGAAGCCCCTCAAAGTTCGAGAGTCTGTTTTAATTACATTAATATATCGCATTTCGAATTTTCTTTTTTTTTTTTTCAGCAATTCTATTGCCGGACTGTCGAACCGTCAAGCCACCCGAGTGGGGTAACGCGGTCGAACGGATCTTGGATGATGGCACGAAACAGACTATATTCTCGTGCGGCGACGGGCGCAGGCTAAAAGGCCGTAAAATCGCGACCTGCACCTTCGACGGATGGGACGTGCCGACACCGGAATGCGTCGTTAACGGTAAGACCTCGATTACGCTTGGACACGCGCTTCTATCATTTAACCCCTTCAACCTTCGACTTTTATTTCTGCATGTTAAAACTATTTTTTTTTCTTCTCTTATGATGAGAATTGCAATATGCCGATGTTTCACTGCTATAAAAAAATGATTTATTTTTATTTATATGTGCCTTTTACAACATCGAAGGTCGGCTTAGCGACACCTCATGATAATAAAAATTAATTTACTACTTACTTTCGAAAAAAAAGAAACTGGTGAAGCGCAAAAAAAGTTTGAAAGAAAACAGTTTTTTGAGGCATAAAATGAACTTTTAAAGTGTGAAAAATGTTAGAAAAAAAATGTGCTGTACGCACGACAAATGCGGACACACCCACACACGCGCACAAGGCAATACGCACGCACATGCGCATGTGTGTGTGTGTGTGATGGGTTTGCGACTCTCTGAATCCGTCTCTCAATTCTTTTAATACAGACAATAATTTCGATATTGTCGACTATAAACTACAATATCTCTACGAATATTTAATGCGACATTATAAACGAAATAGCTCCGAAAAATAAAACGAAAAGGGGGCTCACAGTCATCACCAATTATCCATCCATTGACACCTCGTTAGACGTTGATTATTCACGATCGATGAATGAATTCCTCATTAGTCCCACGGGGGAAAATGGGGAGGAGGAGCCGCAGAGGTCTAGTGAGTCGACGAGCTTAACCATAGGGATTGAAAGTGCGCAAAAGCTCTCCGGTACCAGGAACATAGGAACACAGCATAGTAGAGGGATGACTCATCATGCGGGTGGTAGGTTTACCAGAGCGACAAATTAATTTCCCATTCGCTTCCGCGACCCGAAACTCGATTCGACGTTCCGTTTAAAATGGTGGTGCAGAATAAAACATGGAAAAAAAAAAAAAAAACAGGAAACCAGCAGACGAGCGAGAGAGCGGAAACGTTTTTCGACGGGTAAAAAAAAAATTGGTTAAAATCTACGAAAATATAATGGAATTAAAAAAAAAATCTGTGTCGATGGGTTAGTTGTCAGTTGCGTGCTCATGCCGCTGCTGTCTGTTCGAGCTTTTGCTACACAAAGCAGCAGCACTGACGCATGGACGATTTGGGATAACGAATGACGGGAGTATCGTGTAGCCGGCACCATCGACGCGAAGCTTTCCCACGCTTTTTCATTCCGCGCTGTCTGTTCACCCTTTTGTAACGTCGGCCACGCCGACAATGGGACGGGATTAATTATTTGGCGATTGACGCGGGCGACCGGACGAACGGGCGCGAACAACACGGTGGAACGATCTATCGATCGTTCGGTTGACGGATTCGAAGCGACCGACGAATATCAGTCGATTCTCTACGGAACTATTCATTTCGTGATGTTTGCATACTACCATATAACATTCCCTTCGATCTCTGGAGCCTATTTCGTGGCTTCGAGTTTCTTCTTTTTGTTTGCTATCCTTTATTGCGCCCTTCGTCATCCCCTTTACTCATCCCAGATCAGGACAGTCTTTCGGTCATTCATAGGTTTTTCGAAGTTTTTCAAATTGGCATTTTTTTTTTAAGTTACCAAAATATTGTAGAACCATTCCAAGTTGCGGGGATTTGTCGAAAACATTTCGCAGTCGACGAACTAAACGAGATAACGCATTGAAAAATAAGAATGTGCAACTCAAACGATTTTTACAATTGCCTACACAGTTAATTTTATGAAAGAACTGAACCAGAAAATGGCGAACAAAGTTAAACATTATTAAATTTTCGTATTTACAACCTGAACATACATTGCAAAACGTTACTTTGGTGTAACCCAATTTCTCGTAACTCTGCCTCTACTATTTCAAACGTCCTGCAGGACGAAACGTTGAGTCAAAGAGTAGAAAAAAAACTTTCAATTCGTAAAAAAAAAAAAACTATCACTAAGAGGCCGAGAAAAAAAATGTTGACTCGGGTGCGCTTTTCACCTGGAGTTTTCCCGAAGCTCGTATAGCCACTGACCGCGCGCGCGTTGCTTCTTTTGCCCACGGCTATCACGTTTTTCACAGGACTTTCTCGTTTTTCTTTCGCGTCCTTTACATCCCCCGTCCCTTCTCACGCCCTCGCTCTTGGTCGTTAAAGTTTGAACTGTGGAGAAAAAAAATAGTATGCCGTTGAGCTCCTGCGAAGTAAGCACGGCTGAGGAAAGGAGCTGAGACGATTCGGAGGTTCTTTCGTTTCGAAGCATCTCGGCTTTCCGGAAGATCCGAGTTTAACAGCTTCCGGGTTCGCGGCTACCGATCTACCGACTCTTTTCTACATTCTACCGACGTTTCCGGTAAACTCGTGCTCTCTATCTATATACCGCAGAAGCATGGATCTTCATTCGGATTTAGACGCAATACGCCCGCGCCGTACGTCCTCGAACGTTTCAACAGCGGCGTACTATACTTACCGACAACTCGAAAAAGATCTGAAAGCTGTAAAGATGTGAAAGAAACGACGTTTGAAATGGCAGAAGGTCAGAGTAGAGAGAGACGGTACCAATGCACCCAGAAAAAAAAATTCTGCAATTCTTCTTAATGGATACGAGACGTGTAAGGAGAATTGGAAAAATAAGAATAGGGTGAAGCCGTAGATTACAGGGCGGTCTTTTGTCGGCGACGAGTGTCGCGCTCTCTTGATTCTTCGAGGAAAAGATGAGCAACAAATGACGAATGCTTTTTCTCGCGTCGCGGGTAGGGTTCGCGGATTACGTACGAAGTCGAGCGGAGAAACCGAATCGAGTGAATCGAAATTTGATTTATGATTCGTTGTATCGATACTCATGCGGATAGATCGATGTATCTTTGTTGCGACGCCGTGGCCCGGTGGGCCATTGTGGCTCTCGTTGACTTTGCTCGCGGTCTCTGGATTGCCGAAACCTTTCATTCAGGTCGTCAAAATGATGTTCTTTATATAGTATACCTGGTCGTCTTCATAAGGCAGGCTAACAGTTTGACAATATCTTCAAATTCTTGCTAAAATATCAAAGATTGGCTATCGGAAAAAATGGAATACAGGAAACGAATCGTGATGTTTACGAAAAAAAAAAAAAAATGAATCAATGCCTTTCATACGTGACAACGCAATCTCTGTTTCAATTGTTATGTGACTTTTTTCACGTAAAAAAAAATTTCACCCCATCCTAAAATTTTTACGAGCTAAAAAAAAATGTATTCATTTGAATTTTTCTGTAGAAACTTATTTATTTAAAATTTCATTTTGACGGTGTTGTTTTGACGAGTCGGAATTTCTACGCGACATGAATATAAAAATAAAGTTTGATAGAAAAACTTAAAAATTCTATTCTGATCATATAAAATTTAATCAACGAATGTCGCTTCTATTTTCAATTTTTCTATGTCCATTATCGTACAACTGAAATATGTATAGACTGTTAGGCAATGCGAGTGGTGGAAAAATAATGTTGACTTTTATCGTGGAAATAGCTAATCCGATAGGCACCCGATGGGGATTAATAAAGTATACCACGAGTTAACAATGGGGGGACGATAAAAGTGGAACACAGTAACGTCTACTGCTGCTAGCTAATGGGAGAAATAATGGAGATGTTGAAAAATGCAGACTTCTAGGAACCGTCGCCGAGTGCAAAATCCACTCGTATCGCTCTTTCACTATTGCTTCACCAGTGTTTATATCAACGCGGACCATCGAGACAATTAGGAAGATTGATTGATCACTAATGTTGCGTGCGTCTGGCTTCGATAGAAAGGTCACCAGTGTCCGCGACACCAAAGTTCGATCGACCGAGCTATTTCATCTGTTCTACTATTCAATCATTTCGATTCGATGCATCGTGAGACCTTTTATTTGCTAGTGAATAAAAAAAAATCGATACGTTCATCGTACTTAAATTGTCTGTATAAACTTTTTTCGTTCGACCGGATTTCACTATGTTTTTCTTTATTTCTTCGCGCCCAGTCGGACACGATAAAAAATCGACGAGTTTCTCGACCGTCAGGCATCAGTCTGGTCGGAGGATTGTCAATTCCAACGAGGTCAAGAGACTTTGTCCTCGGCGTTCCCCTATGCCCTTCTCGTAGCACACGCGAGACGCGACAATTTGCCTACGCAACGTCATTGGTCGATCGCGGTGTCCGTGAATCTGTCGCCATCGCGATTGATTTTTGGAACATGAGAAATTCAGCATCCTAATATCGGATGCGACAACAACCCTCCCATCGACACAAATAAATATTAACCGCTTTTTAGATGTGCCTTGTTGGTGAGGAGAAAAATAGTCGCAAATCAGAATCTAGTGACGCAGAAAAAAAAATGTACATTGATATCAAACAACTTTTATTAAAAACGAAACTGAATCTTATCAGTGCAGATTTGATGAAAAATTTTTTTTTTTTAGTAGACGCCAAAAATTTCGAAATAAACGGATGAAATACAGAATTTATAGTCTCTGGTTTTGTCATGTAGTTCCATGAAACTTTGTGGAACGAAAGCTCGCCGACTCGTTGCAGAAATCGTGTCAAGACGCTGCCAACTTGCACATTGCACATCTGGTTATTTGAACAACACAGACAAACGCATACCCACCCATGCAGATACGAGAAACGCATCCCGTTTCTATCGTCCCGGCACGCGTACGTGTTCCCGATCGATTCTCCTTCTGCCAACGATCCGAGTTCAATTACGAAAGGGCGATGCGAGAGTTCCACACGAGGAGTCATGCAGCGAGAGCGATGCATCGTTCCCGAGGATAGCCGGTCAACCGGATCACCCAGGGGCGATCCATCAAGCGTTTATTGGTCGCGAACGAACGTACGAGTCAGCAAGCACCAAGTATTCCCCGAGTTCGATGATAAGAATTATTGCGCGGCAATATATGTCACCAGCGGCATGATTCAGCTCGATCCATTTTACGGGAGACGCTTTACCAAATTGTTTGATAACAGAAAAAACGAGAATTTCTCCCTATGATCTAAAACGTTAATAAATAAAAGTCTTGTGGCGAGTAAAAATTGAATCGCTGCAGATCATAAAAACAAATTCGTCAATCATCAGAAAAAAGGCGATGTTTTTTTTTTTTTCTGAATTATTTTTATGTGTTCGAAGCAATTCGGAATAATAAGAATCTGTACTGCAGAAAAGCATATTAAAAATGTTAAAAAGAGTTATGAAACATTTTCCTTCAATATATGAAATTTAATTGAATTTAATTCTGAAAAAAAAAAAAAACAGTTTCTTAGAGTTACATTTTCGGTCGTGTGAAAGGGTTTCATTTTTCGATTTTCCCAAATGGAAGTTGTACGATCGAATCCATAATAATCGTCTTGGTATCCAACGCAAACAAGGTATTACCCTTCGTTTCTTTTACAAGTTCGTGCCATCAATAACGAGCAACTCAACCGAGAAATCCTTCTTGAAATATCGAACGTACTATGCCCGATAAGTAAATTCGACCCGTATGCTCGCTCACCGAATAATACCAATAAAGTCTTTCTCTCCGTTTCCATCGGCTTTGCCGCACCACTTGGCCAATTGGAAGCTCCGTAGGATATGGTATAACCCCTGCAGCCATCAAACTTTATTCAACTCCATTCGGCACTTTGTACAAATTTCCATTCGTGGTTCGAAATTCGGCTTGACCAGCAACTCGCTCGTCAAATAATTTATACGATTCTTCCCTTCAGTGCGATCATTGGGCTTTTGTAGATAAAAAGAACGAGATTTTCGCGTCGGAATCATAAGTACGTCGGGAGAAACAGCTCCACGGATTTTCAGCCGCGCTATCGCACGATTTCTCGGACGTTCGGCAAATGCGACAGAGCGGATGAGAGGAGATACCGCGAGAAGCGCATTAAACACTTGGTGCGTAAATCCTCAAAGCTGTTAGAGAGAAACTATCGGCACGATTCTCTGTCACGTTTAGCACGACACTGAATCCCGCGATCGTCCCCGCAGCGACTCAATTATCGCCGGTGCTGATTCCTCCTCACTGTATGCCTAGCAGCGGAAATTGCAGTCACTGTCGGTGCATCGAATCGATACATCGGACGAGATATTTCATGACGCTATGTGTTACGTATAAACATGCAGTCCGGTGAATAGTCTATTATTGAACTGTCGATGTTGGATTGAACTTTACTCGTTTATTCGAAGCAAAATGTATTACGAACAATACGAATATTGAGTCATATTATTGATGAGATTTGCGGATCGTTGATTGGGAGAATTTGAAGTATACGTGCGACTGTGGTAAAGCAACGCTCGGTATACTCAGTGTTTCGATGCATGCGCGATAGAATGCGAACACGCGGATCGTACGGAACTCGTCGATGTCGGTCCGAGAGTATCGGTACAACCGCGGAGGGTCTGAATTTCGATGATCGTGCCAGTTTCGTGTTCGGAAATTCCCGAGAGCCCTTCGATCGTAGCGATTCCTATGTATATTCTATCCATGCACCACTAGGCAACTACGAGTTTACCTCGTTGCCGTATTACATATGTACGATGTTATGTATGCTTCACTCGAGATACCTAAAGGCAAATTGCAAAGTTTGCATCAATTTCTATACCTAAATCAATCCCTGTGACCCAATTAAATCGTTACAGAGGGGATATTGAAATTCAACTTCTGAAAACTACAATTTGCATAAAGGCAAAACTCATAAATATTTATGATGGACAGCGCGGACGGTATTTTCTTAATATCAGCCATCGTACATTTTACGATCGATTATTAGATCGCAAACGATGTTTCACATATATCATTTTACATTTACATCTTATTTAATTTTTCCGATTACCCAATTAAGCGATTGTTTACATTTTATTAAAATTGTTGAAAAATTTACGAAAATTTGACTGACATCCATGAATAAACAGTGTCTAGCATCTGGTCTATTTATATACCGCTTGGATCAAAAGGGTTAATTTTCACACGCATATAACTGGCTTTTCTTTCCGTTAAACTTTGTAAAAAATCGTGCGTTAAAATGATATATATCTCAACGAGACAGTGTATAGACATATCGTTCAGCACGATCTCAGTCTCGTCCCTTTAATTCCTCTGGCGTACATACCGAATGCTTCATCCTCAACCTCCTTAGCCTGTGCTCTCTCTCCGCTAATGTTCCACGGAGTACTATGTACCAGTACCGACTCGCCAGCACATTCCGTTTGTTCATGCGAGCCGAGATCGCGATTCGTGGCATCGATAAGCCACGGATCGTTGGGTCCGTTATCGAAGTCATTGTCCTGGGGTCGTCTGTACCATAGCACAGACTAGATAAAGGTATATTACTCGTACTATATATATGCGAGTCGAATAGACCGAACTGTATAGAGGAAACAGCGAGGATCGTATAAGTCTTCGATAGTTTCTTGCAACGTTCAGAAACTCTCTCGGGTAGATAAGTTCGAGAATCGAGATATAGGATAGAGGAAGGGTTGCCGGTCGCGATTCGATACACTCGGCGAGTCGTGAATCATCTTCTCACCTTGATCTTGAGAAGAAATCGCTTTGGTGAGGTTTCATGAAGCGGCATAACACGCGCCGTTGGCCATTTTGACCCTTATGAGCTCAACTATCGTTCACGTTCATCGCGCTTCCTTATGGTGTATTCTATAATAAGGTTTATATACGAGATGGCAGTATATATATTGTACAGAGGGTGCAGTACGTGTTCGAGCGTCGCGGCGCCGTGTGGTCTATTCGCTCGAGCAAACAGTAGTTTCGTTGCGTATATCAAGGGTGAACCGTCCACTTATTGGCCCTTTAAGAGAAATATTCGTTATCATAGTTATCGGCATCGCCTGAATCTTTCCTCGTCGTCCTGTACGGCAGTGTGGAGTTACGGAGATTACTTAAGGAAGATTTCACATATTTCAGTGAAAAATAAACTTTACGAACTAAACAAACAAGTTTTGCGATTAATTTCGAACATCAGATTTAAATTCCGCATTATCTTTTCTTATTCTTATCACCGATAATGATTTTTGTAGTCACATAGGATTCTGTGTATTAATGAAAAAAAAATACACTTTTCGGTTCGTCTTCGAATTTTATAGGATATTTTCTTTGCGGACATTCGTTAGCTTTATTAATTACCTATTTTTAGTAACAAGCAATCAAATAAATGGGGCAATTGAAATGAAAAGTTAAAATACGTTGAAACGAAATACCTATAAACTCTTTATAACAATTGTGACCCTCATTACTCCATTCTCCTTTATACGGTTGCCAATAACTCTACCGATATTTCTACACGCTATAATGTACACGATATACTGCCATTACGATCTCCCATCGCTCCCACACTTGCGCACCTCATTCCATCCTCACGCGGTCGTGTGTTTCGTGCGTATTCTCTCGCGTTAGGAACTTTGTTCCGTGTATCACGAGATACAAGCCCTCCATAAGTTTCTCCGAGATGAACACTAAAACCTGTCTCGTCATCATCATAAACCCCGACAAGATTAATCCGTCCTTGCAGTATATCCATCTCATTTGACTAACGCCTACACGACACGAAATTGCATTAACGAAATTTATTGTATTTTAATTTAAGAACAAAGAGATGTAAGACTGGATCTTTACGTCGGGGATGATCCCGCCGTGTTGTTGGATCCTGTGTCGAGTGTTACAAAGAAAAAGAACGCGAGAAGTCGAAAGAAACAACTCGAGTCGCAGACGAAACGACGAAAGGAACGTAGAAACAATAATAACAAGAGAAAGAAGATCAGAGACAGTAATCTAAGAGTGAAAGAGACACCGATGTCAGAGGCACCGGTAGTAACGTCACCGAGCGGATTGAACGAGACCACAGCGGCGAGATTAGACCTGAGCTGTATCATGAAGGCACGAGGCAAGAACCTCGTTAAAGCTCCGACGGTTAAGCACGCCCAACCGGCCAAGTACGAGAGGTTCGTATAACCCCTCTATACCGGTGTACCTTATACCCTCCAGAGGATCTGATCGACCATTGTTCTCAGGATACAGGATACAACGTCCTCAGCTTCTTCACGTATCTTATATATATACTACGACTAATTTTCACAGACGCAGGAATCTCCTACCACCGTACAATCGATACCTCATCGCTGTTTATCAGTGCCAAGAGAGCTTCGCGATCAAAGATCCGCCAACCAATCGTCTTTACTGCAGCGACGGAAATTGGCTCGGTACGCTTCCGGAATGCGTGAACGAAAAAGGTGAGTCATTGGAGACATTTTACTGAGATTTTTTTTTGTCGCGTAAGAAATCAATTCGTTGCCTCAGCTATTCGAGAACTATTAACTCTATCCAACAGCTTTTTAATGCTATCCTCTTTTTTTTATCATCGTTATCAACTATTGCGACAACTAGAGAAATTCTCTAATACATATTCAGTTGATACTTTTGAAAGAATTTAAATAGCAACACAAACAAGTTTCGTACGCCTTCGTTAAAGAATTAACAATGTTTGTCTGAGAATTTTATTGATTTTTTTTATATACTGTTGTCTGGGATAATATTTGTTCGTTTTTCGAATTAGTTAATATTTCCAATATGACGCTTCGAAGGACTAATGATTAATTAAATAATGCGACGAGCGTTGTAACATCGTAATTTAAATAATTGAAATAATTTATCTCTGGTTGCCGCTTCCATTAACATGTGTTCCATTCAATGATATGATGTCACCGGATAGCGGAGAGTGAATAAATAAAAAGTGAGAAATTAACGAACCTGTCGTGTTCGTACGTTGAGTGTGTGACTCTTCCTCGCGCGTTTCAAAGCCACTTGGAAGCACAGAGTGAGGGAAGAGAAATGTGCCTGTAGTTGACAGAAACCAGTTACCAACAAACACGGGTGGGCTGTTCCACTTCTGCTAGCGTAAGATAACCGCTTAATCATGTTACGTCTGATAATGTTTGTTCCTGATGCTGTCAATCTACCCAACGCTGCTAGAAACACCCTGAGGGCGCAATCGTGATACCTGCATCTTTTCACCCCCTCTGTTATATATCGCAAACTTCATAATATCTTCGGAATTTTTACCGTGTGACAACAAAAAAATACACAATACAAGCAACAAAATCGTCGTATAATTTCCTCGCAGAGGAATTTTTAATGTCCTCAAATTTTTATACACATCTTATAACTTTTAATATTCTCTCACCGTAAATTCCTACTTTTTGCGATCGAATAAAAAAAATTGGATATCCCACATTTTTCATCCGACGCTTTAATCTGATATATTTTTTCCCCGTTGATTACAAATCTGCAACTTACTTTTTTGTACTTTTAATTCAATATTTTTCAATTTATAATCAATTAAATTTTATTAAATTTCAGAGGATAGCAGTGCGGATAATTTTATTCGGATATTTTCACACATTTCTGTACTCGTTAACTAATTTAATTATTCTTTTATCACTTTGAAGATAATAAAAATTGGTGAATTGTTTTAGAATTACTGCAACCGCTTCTAAAACGTTGCGGTGAAGATCGTGGCGGATGCGATCAGATTTGTCGTGATACAAACACCGGCATCGAGTGTTCCTGCGCCGAAGGATTTGTTTCCAAAGGATATTCCTGTCTCGGTAAGATATCCAATCAGAATAGCAATGAAAAAAAAATAAGTATTCAAACTAAAAATCATCTCCTGAGACGCGAAGTAAGTCGAGATGAGTACAGCGTAAAATCAAATCCGCTTGTTCGACAACGAGGGCGCTCTCGGCTTCTCAAGCGAAGCGATTATCAGCCACTGCTTTTTTACGCGGTGCCTGAAATTAGCATAATATTTTAAGTACCTCTATCATCGGACAAGTCCGACAGGCGTTTATCGCGGGGCGTCTACAAACAAGAAGTTGCGCGTGTAGGCGCCACATAGCATGAGTCTATTGTATGTTAATCCATCCCACCGAGCATCAGCAACATCAGCCTTCTCGTCTTCTCCATTCAACCATCGAGCGAACCAGCTGCTCAGCACGCACTTCCCTCATTCTCGCAAGCTTCTTGTAGCAAGAACTACCGTCGATTGCACGCTTGTCGGATGTATCCCGGGTGCGAGAGCGACCTAATGGAACTTGCGATGCTCTTGTCAACCCGTATCGAAAACCCGTTCCAACTACCTGAAGCTTCTATTATTACCCTCGTGGATTATAAATTGAAGCGATTCGTTTCCCATACTCCCGGTAGAGCTTCCATAAAAAAAATTTTTTAAATAAATAAGATTGAACGACATCTATCCGAGATGATAATTCATCCATAAAATGTAGATTCGTCTTGTTGAATCTTTGTACGCGAATACCTTGTATGAAATGAATATGATCGCTTTGATCGCATCTCGGATATACCATGGATGATCGGCAACGTCGAAAGAGAGATAGAGAGAGAGAGAGAGAGAGAGATTGCGTGGTAAATAATACTTCAAAGATCGCGCTTGCGAACGGATGATAATCTACTCGATGCGAAGCGAAGAGGAGTATCGAGCCGCGTACAGGTACCTCGACCTCCGTAACTAAGTGGATAAGACCCGTCTTCGTTTCCTATTAACGACGTCGAACGACCATCGCGCTGGTGTACAACATACGAGAGAGTCGAGGCGACCGGGGTGTCAGGCAGGACGAGTTTACCCGAGCTGTTGGTCTAATGGACGTGGAATCTCGTGTACGAGAGATTTACATCGTCTGGTACACCGTGTTACGCCACACTATCGGGTTGGAGGATATACGCTCGGTGACACGAAGCGTATCGGTGTCCGGCGTAAACTACCTATCGTCCCTACCACGCTGGCGTTCCTTCATATATTAATCTCAAACTTTATTATTATCCCTCTCGTACTGTTGTAACAGGGTTATTAATTATCCTTTAATTAAGATGCTCTCGTAGAGTATTTCGCGGCAGGTATCAAGTATGTTGATTTTATTGAAGTAGTGTGCACACACGGCAACGTACAAAACGTCCGTTTTACAATTCTACGGAAAAAAAAATAGAGAATCATTCAGATGGTTGTTGAAACATTAATATTTCCCGATATGGAAAAAATCTTAAAAAATAAATTTATCAATTTATGGCATTTTATCTGTACATTTACAAGCTGAAGAGACAATGAAATTTGGTCTTACATCCGAATAAACTCGGATTTTTATATGTATATTTATTTTATGATTTGACAATTTTCATGGATTTTTTCATCTAATGTTTTTTTCATCCGGAGGATGAAATAGTTATTCCAGCTACAGCTTTTATCGAATGTTGGTTAGCCGGTTGACAATCGTAAAAAGACTGTCAAAAAAGTCTTTGATTCTATTCTCTTTGATATTTACCTCTTTGTACTACAGATATCGACGAATGCACAGAGGGCAAAGCTGGATGCGAAGACACATGCCGTAACGCACCGGGCTCTTTCCACTGCGAATGCAACAGTGCGGGTTTTCAATTGAACGCGGATGGGAAATCCTGCCAGGGTGAGGGCTTGTATTACATTAATTGAATCACAGCGTTGTTTTGCTTCGGAAACATTGGATTTCTCTCAATCCAAAACGCGAATCAATCGTTATAAACAGATTTCATCGTACATAGATCCGATTTCCGGTTCCGGTAACTCGAATTTAAGCGCGTCGAATTTCGACAAACGAGAGCAGCTTATAGCAACGGGTGCGAAAATGTTCACATATTCACTCGAATGTACAGTTGGACCATATGCAACAAGCGAGCATTCAACTTTAAATACGACGATGCCACAGCACGTATGCACGTATGCCTGGTGTGCATCGCCCGCTGCTGCTTCGGTTCTGTTAACGAGCTTACATACATGTTGAAACCTTCATGCCAGACTGCAGGAACGGCAACGAAAAATACCGGGAGTTACCATCCGACCACAAAGAGTCGACCAACTCCTTTTTTCCTACGCTTTTTACGTTGAAAGAGATTTAATTGGATTTTTGTCGCGTTGCTATTCTATTTTCTGGTCTTTGTTTCGTGTTTTTACATTGCGAGAAAAAAAGAGGATTGTTGAAGGGAAGCGCGCTTGTTGATTACGCATCGTTGACGCGGTAAAACGGCAGAAAAAGAGGTTTATTCATTTCGTGGTGACATTTCTTTGCAGATATTAACGAGTGTCTGGCGAATAATGGTCGGGGACCTTGTCAAGGAAGCTGCAGAAATTTTGATGGGGGTTACGAATGCAGCTGCAGCGGAATCACTGGACACAGGTTGGCGAAGGACAATCATACATGCGAGGATATCGACGAATGCGCGGAGAATAATGCCGGATGTTCGCACACTTGTCTCAACACACCGGGCAGTGTTTTTTGCCTGTGTCCCGATGGATTCTTTCTAACTGACGACTGGAAAACTTGTGAGGGTAAGAAAAACGGCAAAAAAATCGCGGAAGTTGTGACGATGAAATGATGGATATTTGTTTCGCAGAATTAATCTTCGTATTTTTTAAATTAACAATGATTTGCAGTTTTACCAGTGTTCCAAATAAATCGCACATTAAAGTAGTATCGTCCATTTGCGCAACAATACGTTATCGATATACTTTTTCGTCGTGTTGATCGACGACGATTTTACTTAAATTGAAATTCTGGTTTTTTAATCGATTGGGGTTTCTACTTCGACAGATGTAAACGAGTGCGAAAAAGACCCGAGGATCTGCGAAGCTGATGCCCTTTGCGAGAATACTCCGGGTTCTTATCAATGCGTATCTGCACCGAAGAAAATTACGAAGATTCTTCAAGACGAGGATTACGATGCCGAAGGCGACGACGACGCGGATGACGAAGACGATAATTACGATGACGATGACGACGGCATCACCGAAATGCCAGAATTCGGTAGATGTTCCGAAGGCTTCAGAAAAACCGCCAACGAAGAATGCGTCGGTAAGTTGTGTTCAAAATTGCTTAATCGACATTCCTGTTTCGAATAAAATTATAAATACGTTATAACACTTTTCAGATATAAACGAATGCGAAGCCGACGAAGCGGGTCAATATCACGGCTGCGATCACGATTGCGTCAACGAGCCCGGTGGCTACCACTGCAGTTGCCGCCCCGGCTACTTGATTCAAAAGGACGGCGCAACTTGCAAAGACATCGACGAGTGCGCGATCGATTCTTCGATCTGTTCTCACATATGTAAAAACACGGAAGGTTCCTACGAGTGTCAGTGTCATCCAAATTACCTTCTAAAAGAAGACAACAAAACTTGCGATAAGATCGAAAAAGCAAATACTTGTTCGAACCTTGAAACTCCGTGTTCTCACGATTGCGAAGACACCGAAAGTGGACCCTTTTGCAAGTGCGCTTTCGGCTACGAGCTCGACGAAGATAAAAGAACTTGTAAAGATATCGACGAGTGTCTTCAAAACTTAGTTGCGTGTTCGCACATTTGCCACAATACAGAGGGCTCGTACGAGTGTCTATGCCCATCGGAATTCACTTTGAAAGAGGACAACAAAACTTGTGAGTCAATAAAAATAACTTGTGTGAACTTGGAGAGCAACTGTTCTCATGATTGCGAAGACACCGAAAGGGGACCGGTGTGCAAGTGCCCTTTGGGTTATGAACTTCACGAAGACAATAAAACCTGCCGCGACATTGACGAGTGTCTCCGAAATGTTGCTTCTTGTTCGCACGTTTGTAACAATACCGAGGGTTCTTATCGGTGTTTATGCCCTTTGAATTTCATTCTGCTAGCAGACAACACAACGTGCGAGAGAATCGAGAGAAATTGTTCGACTATGGAGCCTCGATGTTCCCACGCATGCAGCGACTCCCCGAGTGGACCAGTCTGCACGTGCACTTTTGGATACGAACTCGACGAATCCGGCACAGTCTGCAAAGACGTCGACGAATGCGCCCGCGGTGCTTGTTCCCACAGCTGCACCAATCTCGAGGGAAGTTTCGTTTGTTCCTGTCCTCACGGATTGCATCTGTCGGATAACGAGAGATTCAACTGCACCGACATAGACGAGTGCGAATCTGGTAATCATGATTGCGAGCAAAATTGCACGAACTTGCATCCCGGCTACGAGTGCAGTTGCGGCAAAGGGTTTCTTCTCCGTGAGAACCGAAAAACTTGCGAAGACGTCGATGAATGTCGGAACGACGAGCATAATTGTTCCCACGATTGCGTTAACACACCGGGAAGTTACTTATGCGAATGTCCCGCGGGTGTAAAGTTGCAGAGCGACGGTTTGACCTGCGACGACGTTGAGTGTTCGGAAGGACTCAGATTAGACGAAAATGGCGATTGCCAAGACGTAGACGAGTGCGTCGAAGAAGATCACGAATGTTCCCACAATTGCGTCAACGAATATGGAACGTATCGCTGTACCTGTCGCGAAGGTTACAAACTCGACGAGGAAGGTTACGATTGCATTTTCTCAGATTTAACGGAACAGAATTCCACCTTTAGTGATCCTTGCGCCGTAGATAACAACGGATGTTCCCACACCTGCGAGCGCGATGGCAATCAGACGAGGTGCGGATGTCCAGAAGGTTTCCAGATAAGCGAAGAAGATGAAAAAATTTGCCGAGACATAGACGAATGTGCGGAAGGTTTTCATTTCTGTTCGCAAGACTGCAAGAATCTTGATGGATCTTATGTCTGCGAGTGTTCCGAGGGCTACGAGCTCGAGGAGGACCAGAAAAATTGCCGAGACATCGACGAGTGTGCCTCGAAAATGCACGGATGTTCTCATGAATGTACGAATTTCGCTGGTGGTTTTTGGTGCACGTGTCCGGAAACATTGGCTCTCGATCGCGACAACAAAACTTGTTTGGATATCGACGAGTGCACTCTGGGACGCCACAACTGTACGCACCACTGCGTGAATATCATTGATGGCTATAGATGCGATTGTCCCGAAGGATACTATAAACAACCCGATGGTGAAACCTGCGAGAAACTGTTGTCAGATGTTTGTCCACTTGGTTTCATTCTAAGCGTCAAAGATAATAAGACATGCGAAGACGTGAATGAATGCGCCGATGCCAACGAGATCGACAAAGGTTGTTCGCATAGTTGTGTAAACACCGTCGGCAGTTATCGCTGCGAGTGTCCCGTCGGATATAAAATCGGTGAGGACGGGGCAACCTGCGAGGATATCAACGAGTGCGTTACCGACAACGGAGGATGTTCGCATCTTTGCGCGAATACTGAGGGTGGAGTCGAATGCGCCTGTCCCGATGGTCATAGACTGCTTGAAGACGATGGTAAAACTTGCGTTGAGATAGACGAATGTCTGATCGACAATGGTGGGTGTTCTCACGGTTGTCTGTACGAAAATGGTACGGTAACGTGCACCTGCCCAGCGGACTTGTTTCTCGACGAAAACGACGAAAGACAATGCATCGATGACGATCCCTGTCTCGATAACAATGCGGGATGTTCGCATTTCTGCAATTACTCCAACGGTACGGTTACTTGTACGTGTCCGACGGGAATGCGTCTCGAAGACGACGATGAAACTCTTTGCGTTTCGGAAAATTCTTGCTTCAGCAACAACGGTGGATGTTCGCATATTTGCAAATTTTCTGACGGCGTGAAAACCTGCGAGTGTCCGAAAGGCTTTGAATTATCGAAATCCGACAACGCGACTTGCGAAGACATAGATGAATGCCGTAGCGGTGTTCACGATTGTCAACATTCCTGTATCAATGATGCGGGAAGCTACAAGTGCGATTGTCCAGTTGGTTTCGTTCTGAATCCTGAGAACAAAGTTTCCTGCGAAGACGTGGATGAGTGTCTAATAGAGAACGGCGGATGTTCGGAAAATTGTATCAATGTACCGGGATCTTATTACTGTTCTTGTTCTTCCAATCGCATTTTAAACTCCGACAATTCCACTTGCCTTTCCGTAGACCCTTGCAAACAAGATAACGGAAACTGCTCTCACTTCTGCAATTACGATGCCGTTGACGGTGCAGCGAATTGTTCGTGTCCGGCAGGTTATAGACTTGGATGGGATCAGAAAACTTGCGAGGACATTGACGAGTGCGAAGAGTTCGAGAACGATATAGATACGGGGTGTTCTCACGAGTGTATCAATCTCGAGGGAAGCTATCAGTGCAATTGTCCGGCGGGTTACATTCTTCTACAAGAGGACAAGAGAACTTGTGTGGATTTGAACGAATGCTTAAACGGAAGTCACAATTGTTCTCACAATTGTCAAAATTTGCTTGGAAGCTACATATGCAGTTGTTACGTTGGTCACTATCTTCACACAGATTCGACAACCTGTTTGGATATCGATGAGTGTCAGGAACGCAACGGTGGTTGTTCGCACGTCTGCAATAACACTAAAGGAGGCCATTTCTGCTCATGTCCCTCTGGTCTTGAACTCTCGCGCGACGAACGAATCTGCATGGACGTAGACGAGTGCAGCACGGGTCTTGCCAATTGTTCTCACGATTGTTTGAACACCTTAGGCTCGTGGAAGTGCGTCTGCCCCGATGGACATATCCTTGGAAATGATTCGCAAACGTGCGTACAGGTCGAACAGTGCAGTTTCGAAAACGGTGGATGTTCTCACGCCTGTTTCAACGTTCCGATCGGCGTTAGATGCAGCTGCCCTATGGGACTGAATCTCGGATCGAACAACAAGACCTGCGAGGATTTTGACGAGTGTCTCGCCAACAACGGTGGATGTTCTCACACTTGCGTAAACACCGAAGGCTCTTATCGCTGTGAGTGTCCACTCGGATATGCATTAGAAGATAAAGCCTGCAAATTTGAAGATCCCTGCGAAAAGAACAACGGGGGATGCGAACAA
This sequence comes from Buathra laborator, assembly GCA_934046635.1. Taxonomy (NCBI): domain Eukaryota; kingdom Metazoa; phylum Arthropoda; class Insecta; order Hymenoptera; family Ichneumonidae; genus Buathra; species Buathra laborator. The sequence continues at coordinate 21,714,369 of OW203892.1, forward strand.
TTTTGCAAAAACAACAACGGAAGCGCTGCTTGCACCTGCGAAAATGGTTATCAGGTGGACGAGACGAATAATTCTAGGTGTGTCGACATTGACGAGTGTTCCGTATCTCACGGATGTCAACACTTTTGCATCAACAAGAACGGATCTTTCGAGTGCAAATGCAAGCCGGGATTCGAATCGAGAAACTCCTCCTGCATCGGTGAGACATATTTTTCACACTTTCATGTAGTATAGCGTAAGATGAATATTTGTCATATGCCCGTTTCGATATTATTCCGCTGGAATTGGAAGGGCAACGTCCCCGCGTTGAGATGATGTGTGTAGAAAAAATATTGTGAAAAAAAAAAAACACGTTGAGTTATCGAGATACATATAGCGGAAACACTGGGTGGGTGTATGTTCTTTGTCATAAACCCGCGTGAAGGATGAACGATCGCTGACATATCTATTTTTTGGACTCGCATCCTGTGTTTTTCCCGGTTACTCTCCGCGCTCTCCGCACAGACATTGACGAATGCGCGAACGAGAGAGCTTGCAGCGACGGCAGCAGGTGCATCAATACGGAGGGGAGCTTTCGATGCACTTGTGGAAAGGGATTTTCGTCTCATGGAAATGATTGTATAGGTGAGAATAAATTGTCACATTCGAAATATTATCAAAAATGTATCATTTGAAACGCAATTTTTTTTTTTAGTAATTTTAGGATCGTTTTACGAGACTTTTTAATTATTTTAGCCAATCTCGAAATTTCGATCTATTAATCCGACTGCATCTTCTTTTTTGATAAATTTTCGGTAATTCAGTTCTAACTAACAAAGACACATACTAACGTAGACAAGACGAATAGTAGAAATTGGGTCAGTAACAAATGATGTCTTTTGGTATTTCAGACGTCGACGAGTGCAAATGGAACAACGGAGGCTGCAGTCACGATTGCAGAAACACCGTGGGTTCTTACACGTGCCTCTGTCCTCCGGGTTTCGCCCCAAATCCCAGGTAAGCTCGACGCAAGTTTCACCTCTAGCTGTACAACACGTACCGGAGGACAAAAAATAAACTAAAACAAAATAAAATGTAGCTAGAGAGCGGTCGTAATAGAGGAGTTGCGTTGCGGGTCAGAAAGTTTCGAAAGCTCCGAGTGAACTATGCTTGTTGGTGGGGGTTTTGTAGAAACGCGAGTCATTGCCAGGACGTCAACGAATGCTTGACTCTTAAGGGAGGTGGGTGCAACGGTGACTGCGTCAACACACCAGGAAGTTACTATTGTGCTTGCGCCGACACTTTGGTACTCGCTTCTGACGGGAGAACTTGCGTTTCACCTCCAAACTCCGGTGGTGGTGTTAGGTGCACCCCTATGAAACCTCCTGACCATGGCGAGGTGAGGATTATTATGATTTAACAATGTTATTTACGAGAATGAATCAAATTAAACGAATCCTTCCCTAAAATGAGGAAGTAACTGCGGAGACAGTAATTATACCGTTGGAGTTTGGATAAGTCAGGTAACCGGGGAAACGTTTAATCTTCATTCCAAGATTCTCGTTTAACCCTGTTGAACGAGCGAACTTTCGACTTGTAACAGATAAGGTGTCCCGGACATTCCTCCGGAGCAGCGGACTATCCTCAGGGAGCCAGATGTTATCTTCGTTGCCGTAGAGGGTTCAAACTCGAGGGTGCACATGCGAGATACTGCGCATCCGGCGGAAGATGGAATGGACCGGAACCAACTTGCGTTCGTGAAACGAATTCTCACGATTCCGGACGTCGTTACCATACCGGTAATCATTGTCGCGTTTTCGACGCTCTACCGACTCAACTTGCAAATGAATTATCGCAAATTTTTAAGGGGTGTTCCTTTTCTCAAACTTCCGTCTCGTCGAGGCTACAACGTGAATATAACAAAAAAAAAAAAACGCGGTTCCGCGTTTAATTAGCCACAGAAGCCCCGGGAAGCTTTAAACAGCTTTTAATAATGGGAAAGTCTTCGTCGTGTTGTGTACAGCCTGGTAGCGCGCATGATGGCAGCGAGTTAACGAGGCAATACTTTAACGTCAGTGGCCTTAACGAGCTTAACGGCCCTCGCTTAACTCGTTTTGTTTTCTTTCTCTAAAAACTTTCTTCCTCTTCCTCTATCGTTCGCGTTTTAACTCTCCGGCACGCTCTCTTCCTGCACGATTTTTCGCCATGGTAAAGCTCTCCAAAGCCGTATCTCATTCGCGGTTACTTTTGACTTTTCTTTCGACGGGCCGCGGTTTAATACTCCCCCGCGCCCATTGCCGCACTGAAAGAAAAGGTGGGTTTACGCGCGTAAGTTTCGCGTTTTGCTGCCCGCAATGACGATGCTAAAAGAAGCTATGAGGACGTGAGTAATGCGCTTTCGTATATACATTGAATTGGATCCTTTTTGTAACAACTCGTAGAATCGTCAGATGCCGGGGCTGCACCGAGACCGTTTGTTAGATGTCCCGCGGACGTTGACGCCGAACTTCCACTTGGATCCAACACCGCCAGGATAACATTTCCACAGCCTAAATCCAACATGGATTGGTGGAGGTAAAAAAAAACAATTATGGCTAATAGTGGCGCTAATTAAAATTCGATCAATTTTCAATTTAAAAAACAAATGTATTATGTCGATCGACTTTGAACAGTTTTTTAATACATCTTTCCATTATGCAGGTGAAGAAAAAAAATGTTTCTTGAGGTTTAAAAATCAATTCCATTAGAATAATTTTGGCCATTCGCGTTTTCGTTTGTATACTTTTTTTCGTCAATTTTAAAGTACCGTTTATTTATCGAATTCGTTTACCGTGAAGCGAAACCGAGGAGATTTACACGATTTTTATTCATACGCGAGAAACTTCACGGGACCCTCAACGACGATTATTCTCATTCCAGATACGTAGACGCCTCGCCCACCTGGGGTAAGCAATTGCAAGCGGATTTACCGTCCGGCACTGCGGTCGTCACTTTCACCGCCAGATCGCCGGTCTCCAATTACACGAGCACCTGCCGGGTCGTGATTCGAGTTCGAGGTAAGCAATCGTTGTAGAAGAGACGAGAGACCGACGCGGAAATCGGACCCCACGCGGTGCCATCTTCGATTGCGTGACGAAGGGACGCGATGCGAGTGACAGCCCTTATATCCCGTCACCGTCAGTACGAACTATAGGGACAGACACATCATCTTGTCACGTCCATTCAAAGACTCAGAAATACATTTTTTTTCGCTTCGCATCTCGCATCAGTTCATTCCTCTCTTGTAAATATAATGGAATAGCCATCACCCCTCCGAACGGAATATCTTATTTATCATAACTCTCATTGTCGCGTGTTTCTTTTTTTTTGTAATGGGCTTTCTTTTTTTTTTTCATTTAATCCGACGTGAACAGAATTGATCAAATCTCGCGCGTCATTCTCGAGATCGTAAATCACCTCCTCCGCCAACGGTTGACAATGCGCGTCTCTGCCGCGTGCAACTTGTATACTCGTGTATATCCGATCAGGTTTACGCCCACGAACTCTGGGAGTCAATGACGTTGCGATATTTATAATAAACACACGAAGGCGAGAAGTCTGTATCGAGACGAATAGAACTTGAAAGCCGAGTGCATCGGATGAAAGTGCCTCTCGACCCCCAATGGAGAGGAGAGCTTAATTACTCATTCTCCGTAGTTTCAGTAACTAGCGTTAGGCAAGTTTGCCGAAGAGTGAGGGTGTGAGAGAGAGAGCTTGTGATGCGATTATAGGAAACAAACTCGTAGTATAATCCGAGAGAAACTGATGGAGTAGAGCTTCCGTAGCGAGTGAGGACGAGGTATTCGACTCCGTTCGCCGATGGTGGCCTCCCGGTGTGCTACACTAGCAGCTTTCAGTTTTCATTATCCGGGGCTCCGGTCGAAGAGCTGTAGACAAAGTGACGCGTATAACCCGCGTTCATGTTTAAGAAGACATTTTAAATGAGAATTTTCAATGCCCGAACACATAAAGTAATGCGAGTTCGTAGTTTGGATAATGACTCACGAATCGATTTTTCATGTTCCCACAGACACGCAAAACCCGAAGATCTTTGCCTGCCCCATGTCCTTTGAGGTAAGACTCAGCCCCGGAGAACGCGGTCGCCTGATATTTTGGCAGGAACCAAGTTTCACGGACAACGTCAGGGTGGAGAGAGTTTGGAAGTCGAGGGTAAGTCTCTTACACACAATGGAAATTTCGATATAAACTAACAACTATGCGGAAAGATCTTATCAAAGACCGTTCAACGTTTTGTTTCGTGTTCCCGCATTAAGTGACGATTTCTGAAGAAAATTTTCCTCATGGAGTTTCAGATTTAACAATCATTTCAATCTAATAAAAACTAATCTCTCGAATACTTTTTTAATTAAAAAGTCCAAAAAGGACCCTTCGTTATTGCGAGATTAACAGCAACATCACAGTCCGCGAGTCGGCCTCCCCGATAGATAGATAAAAGTCTGTAGAATCGTAAACGAGTTGCGGGAGGCTTCAGAAATCCCAGCAATTCCCGTTGATGGTCGCGAGGAGAATTGCCGTGAGTCAAGGGTGCGTGAGTAGATAGTAACTCCGTGTAACATTAGTGTACAGTCTCCGAGTGAATTCAGTAGGGAATCCTCTCGCTATGGCGTGTATAGAGAGTATAGGCAGAGAACCGCCAGGAGCACTCTAGAGGTCTATTTATCCTTGCGGACCGGCGCGCGGGTTACGAGAAACGAGAAGGGCGAAGGGAAGGATGAGAGGATGGGACCTTGTTTATGGGACAGCGATTATCGTCCGCTCGGCGTTGAGAGCGGCAACATAGAAGATTCACACAGAACAGGCACTCCCGGCCTTCTCGACAAGCAGTGGCCCGGGCATCAGGATCAGACATCAAGCAGAAGCACGTACACCCGCCCACTAATAGATTTTCCATCTATCTCCTTCCATTTTCATCCAACAACCTATTTATCTCGACTTTCGAGAAGAGCTTTCTTTATACCACGTCAATCCATTGCCGTGAACCATTAACGATCGATATCGCTAAACTTATAACTATCGATGAACGACCCGATACAGCATTTCTTAATTACGTTCTCGACGGTGTTGGCGGATCCTTCGATGGAAAAGCACACTTTTCGATTATTATTATTACCGAGATAGATTGCGGAGAGAGTTGAAACAAATACAATGTAGCCGACAGTCTTCACGATGAAAACTCGTCTACAAAGCCCCGTCGGTGCCTTAATGGAACATTGATAAATCATTACAACGCTGCAGCACGTTTTGCCATTAAAAAGATAAACGCTTGAGCATCGAACGGTTTGTTGGAAAATTTAATTGAGGTATTTAAATTATGGAGACTGACTCTTTCATATTAAGGAGTTTAAAAATTGCTGTGCTAAAAGATTCAGGTGTATTAATTATATTCAGGTAATTAATATTGTAACACTTTGAAATATTTCTCCACTTCCTCATTAACTCTTTTTTACAAGAAAATTATATTACCTTCGGTTAGTTGTAACACCTTGGGATATTCGTAAAATATATTTTTCTGTACCATCAATTAAATGAAACTTCAAAGTGCTTTTTTGCAATTATGGCAGATCTCTTTTATCGAATTTCTGTACCGTTCGTGTATTTTTCATATCGCTTATTAAAAAATTGAATAAAAAAAAAAAAAATTGCGCCGTACGCTCAATGCACTAATACCGTTCAACGAGAATTTATAAAAATGAAGGATTTTTACAATGTTTTTAGTTTTTTTTGTTCAAATTCGAAAAGCTTCGTACAAAAAGAATTAATTTCGTGGGATAATTGCATAAGCTGTCTATACAGCTTAGCGAAAGCTTTTACGGTCGAATTGATTGAAGCGGTTTTATATTCGTGATACTCTTCGTAACTGTTGTAACATACGATCTTTTCAGGAACCTGGACAGCTGATGTATCCGGGAGTTAACAACGTACGTTATATCGCTTCCGATCCATCGGGTAATCGTGCAGAGTGCCATTTCATGATACACATACGAGGTAAATTGCATTTTTTTCTTTTTACATATTTTAGACGAGAATCGAGACGTCGAGATATCGAGATAGAAACGGATCGGGATTTACCAAAATACACGGGAGGGTCTTGAATCTTCGCGAGATTAGCATATCGCGGTCGAGGCTTAGAAATTTGAAGCAAAGATATCTCTGGCGTTTCGTAGTCTCGATATCGCGATTTCTCGTCGCTAAAGCCGTATCACGGCGTCCCGACGTCGTCGTACCTCTACCACAACTCTGATGCGTCTATTCAACTTGTTCCTCCTTTGTCTCCTTGCAGAACCCGAGCGTCTACAGAATTCTGAGGTAAGTGGTAACGTATCGTAGTTGGTTTGCAACGAGCCGAGTTTCGCAAACGTTGTCGCCGAGACCGTCCTCCTCCGGTAGCACATCGTCTCACGACCCGACCCGACTGTCTGGACAAACGGACGAGTCTGCGACAAATCTTCCCCTTCATTCCCCGTGTGGTGAATGAGATGAACGCGCGACGAGAGGGACCGCGAAGCTTTAGCAAATCCGCTCACAAATGGGTTACACTGCGCTTTGAGATCTCAACACGAGACACAGTCGTGAATGGGACTTAAAGGGATACCATTCACCAGAAATTTTGTCAAAGAACCATATATTTTTACATTGACGACAGATCTTTCTTCTTGCGATATCTGTTTCAAAAATCCCTTTTCAAATTTGCGAGTACGAAGCTTTATGAGACTTTAATAGTTTTTTTTTCTTTCGACATATTGCAGAATCTGTTTCGACTCGCAAAATGTTCGCTCCATAATCAGTGCCACCAAAAAAATATCGAATAATATTTTTGATCGAAATGATAAATCACAACAAAATTGAATCGGTAAAATTGAATCGTCAGATTCAGCGGAATCGAAAAAAAAAAAATGTCTAGTCTTGAAACGATTATTTTGAATTACTAAGTCCCGAGTCAAAGTTTGTCTCATAACCTGATATTCGCTAGAATCGTATTACTCTCGAATCAGATGTAAAACAATGTTGTTTTACCAGATTTCGAAGTCGTTAGCGGATTACAGTGTTAAAGTGTTACCACAATCGCGCTTAATTCGAGATCAACATACCTCGTCATAAGTTCCTTCTCAAAGTACAATCGCAATAGAACATATAACAGTTCGGAAGCTTAGGGGAATTAAAGTTTGATTAATCCACAAAACTTTGCGTATAATTCTGAAAGTTATGTCTCTGGCCAGTGGCTACCGAGCAAAAATACTAACGTAGCTCCGTTAGACTTCGCTATACACAGATAAATGTATAGTAGGCCAACGGATAGATCCTTTGCTTCGCTCTTCCTTCTCATCCGTTTCGCTCCCGCATTGCCTTCCCATACAGTAAATATTCGTTTGAGATAGCGGGAGGTGGAGGAGGGAGAGAGGGTTGGAAAGCGAAAGAGTCCATGCGAACCCTCGGCGTGTTGTTCGCTTGACTCGTAAAACCGGCGGGCACCGGGAGATCTTTCTCTCTTTTAGCCGCGAGGGCTTTACGAGAGAAATACTATAACCCGAGAGGGTACATAAAGAATCGAAGTGTATAAACGGAGGAACGAAGAAATAGAAGGGAACGAGTAAAAGGAGTTCTCGTCTTAAGATGTTCGATCCATTGTTGTTGCGTCCCTTACAGCCGCGGACTTATCGAAGGATGCTGATGTGTCCTGGAAGAGCGCCACAACCGATGCCGGCCAATGGATACAGGGTGAGTCTCGCATCTTTTTCGCGACGGAGATAAAAAAAAAATAGCAAAAAAAAAAAACGAAATAAAGGAAATAAAAAATCTTTGATCCGGTAAAATCACGAACTATATTCCCCAGTGAATGAGAAAGAAAAGAAAAAGTTTGAGATACAAGAAAAGGAGTTACAGTTTATGCTCGAGCGAGTCGATTCGTTTTTCAGTGGCAAATCCCGAGTGGCTGCTACTTGAGGTACACGAGACTCTTCTCGGGTACGTACGCCCTCCAGCAGCGCTACAACGGGGCGGGGAATAACCGCGATAGCTATCAGACCGCGAGGGCGGCTTATCACGAGATTCATCCGATACAGAGGATTCAGCATTCAACTCGCAGCAGGACCTATCCACTCGTCGACTGTAAGTGTAGGTGTTGCACGCTTGTGTATTGTGTTACTCAATTGTCCTATCCTGCGAGGTATCTTGTCTGATCAACTCGTATTACACTCGCAGATAGCATGCATCGAGTGAATGAGCAATTTCGTTACCGGATACAGATATCCTCGGCTACTTTAACATCAATATTTCTTCTTTGCTTATCTAATTTTTTAAACGTCAATTACTCTGCGGAAACAATCAACTGTGCTGAATACGAAAAACGAATAAAGGGAAAACAATCATTGCGGGTTTTTCGATAAATGACAATAGTTCACTAAATAGAGAAATTTTTGCCAATTTCTCCAGTGATACATTTTTTAAATACGCGCTTTTTGCGATATGGGAAAAAAAAATTGCATTTTTAAACTTTTATTATCCTACAACGAGTTCGCTGGAATCTTTTCATTCCCGTTGATGCAACTAACACTTTTTTTATATACCGCTATACATAACACAGCTTTTTTCTCGAAAGTGTAACGATTCCGCATAATCGTCGGATGATAATCGTTCGGGGAGGTAAAAGAAAGTGAAAAAAAAAGAATTCTTGCAAATTTTTTTCGTGTACGACGAAGTCTTCGTGAGTATCTGTGTTGGGAAAGTCGAATAGGAGTTTATCGGGACGGAAACGAGGCTCCGTTCTTCGCGAATAAGCATTAGCGCAAAAGGTGGGAAGAGGGTCTACGACGAGTGAATCGGAGATTCGAGTTTCTCGTCGGAGTTTCACCATACCTCCGTCTTTCTCTATGCCGCTCTCTACTTACAAAGAGAGGAAAACGTTTCGCTTAACGTAGTTCACCCTGATTTTCCAGTGAGAAGAGATAGAGAATTGCAAATTTTCTCGATGCTTCCACACGACGTTTCGCATTAGTATCCCTCTAGTTTGCCGTTTCATCCGGACCCCTATCACACGTATGCGCTATTCTACATACCGTGCGTACTCCGAAGAAACGTATAGCCCAACGCTATATCGACAGAACAAAAGTCACGTAAAAGTGATTTTAGAAGTGACGTGTGAGTTAGTAGTCTCGCGTACCTCGCCACTCTCTGAAAGTCAAACTACCCGAGTCGAACTCAATCGCAAGAACGCAGCGAAGAATTTTCCAGGCCAAACCTCCCTACCGAGCAATACGTATAGATGAGAAAGTGACGACGAAGCCGCAGCGGTTTCTACAGACACTGACACGTACCCGAGAGTTTAAACTCCCACGCGAAAGCTGATGTAACACATGCGCTGTTTCTTATATACCGCGATGGGTACACCACCTCCGCGATGCATAAACGACTACTCTCCGTCGTTCGCTTTCTTCCTCACTCTCTGCAGAAAAGTCGAACGCTTCGGGCTAAAGCCGAAGGTGAATTTATAATCAGGCGAGCTTTGCAAGCTGTTTCGCGGTTTGTTGACTTCTCGCGACACTCTGCCTCTCACTTTGGCTTCAACTGTGAGATGAATTCTCTTTACAAGTCGTTTGTCTTTATTTGTAAGCGAAAAAATATGTGGTTTATTAAATATAATATCGTGAATAAGTAGAGAGAATAGACGGATATTAAAAGAGACGTTTTAACAACTTTTTTTCTCACGTAAAAAAAATTCATCGTCGAAATATCGCGCACTTTCGATATATATATATGAATTATTCGTAATGCAGGCATTTACTTTTTTTCCACCAAAAAATGTTTGACATTTTTTTGTGACGTTACTTGAGGTTGCAAACTCATTTTTTCACCGGAAGTAACGTCACAGTGAAAACTTATGAAAATTTTACAATTTTTCAGCGACCGCGAAAAATGTCATAATTTTCTCTGTCACATTACTTCCGGTGAAAAATAGAAATTTTAAAATTAAAAGTAGTCAGAAAAAAAAAAATTTCAAATATATATTTTGAATTTTTCAAACTTTCTCGAGAACATTTGTGGCTACGTAAAATATCGTAAGAATATTTTATATAGATAATCTCGTGGTCTACGAGAAACATATCGATATCAATGTCGACATCCTTTTATCGTAGATCTTCCAAGCAATTTGAATCATTTACGTCAGAATTGTAAGGTAAGATAGAAAAGTTGTGAATTTCCATTTAAACGTTGGCTTCCGTTGAAATGATCGCCTGAGAGTTATAGTTTCGAAGCTCAACAAAACTGCGCGGTTGAGCGGCACTTACCGCGACTAGCGAAAAGAAAAAAGAAACAATGACACTCCCCGACTCGGGAAAACTACTTTACGTCGAGTGTAACTTGAACATGGATAAGAGGGGTAAGAATTTTTTAAACGTACTGCGCGACGGGAGCCGAACTGGGCTAAGATCGTGAAAAAAAAAAGAAAAATCCGAAGAGCCGAGGAAAATACCGTGAAGTCGGACCAGCAGAAGAGTAAAAGCTTCGCTGTATAGAGTCAACCGAAAGTAGCTTCGCATACATTGATGCATATATATTTACGCGCAGCAAACATTGGTATGCGCGCCAACAAAACGCAACAAACTTATACATACTCAGCCTCGACGATTTACGTACGTTCCCGATACGCTGAAAAGCACTGATGCTGGTCGAGCAAGCAGTGGAGAGACGTTGGATGCATCAGTACAGTGCCGATGCACCGTGATGGAACGAGCCACCCTCCCGTCCCAACAAAGTTTTCCTTCTCGTCCAATTTGTTTTGTTCTCTCCCACCGAACGGGGGTGGTTCGCGGTCGATATTTTCCCCGTCTCTCTCACTTTCCGTCGAGGGCCGGAGGGGGTTAAGAGAGGGTGGGGAATAGGGGGGGGGGGGGGATAAATACGCTGATGGACGAGTCAGTTTTACCTACGTTTTACACAGCCACGGCTTCGTATCTGGTTTGCGTCTTCTGCACAACTCCCGAAGCTTTCACATAGTTCGCGTAGTTTACCCCAAAGAAATATTATACTTTAACGAAAGAAACACTATACACGAGATTACATTTTGTTGCAATGAAATTAAAAATATTTCCATTAATATAACTTGGACATCGGGAAGACTTTTTCCATTAGAATTTTTTCTCAATTTTCATAACGCTAATTAGCGAAGTTATCTACTGTGCTATTAAAATTCATATTTTGTCGGGCATCGCAGTATTTTTCGAAATTCATCCATTTTTTTACTTCGAAATTAATCCTTCGGCGATAAAAAATAGTGGAATTTATCACGGTTAATCCGCAATCCGGAAATGTAAAGATTTAAAAAATTACACATTGATTTATAATTTTTTGTTTCGAGAACAAATAAGCAACTTTGTAGGGTTTATCATAAATCGATATGTAATTTCTCCAATACTCTACTCGCGAATTCAACCCCTCGGCTACTCAGCAATCCGTTGCGAACAGAATAAACGCCGAAGGGTAAGGGACCAATACGCTCGGTATCACCGCACCATCGATTGTTCGTTCAAACATGGCGTTTCTAGTTTTCGCTCTTTGACAGAAAGTTTTAACATTGTGACAAAATTGTTCGGTCTCGTCCGACATCGAGAGTCGTGACTTGGCTAACGATGTGGCCCGCAGTGAGTACCGGGCTTCGTGTTTCAAACCATCGGAAACCGTCAAGACCGGCGGGATGTTGAGCGTCGAGGCCCCGGCAAAGTTCGTTTTAACCTTGCAGTCGGTACCTCCGTTTCTCGTGGAAAGCATACTGGCGTTGGCACTAGTTGTACTCCTCGCTGTACCTCTCATAGCTCACGTCCAACTTTTACTGGTTCGTCCAATCTTCCATCGCTTTGCTTTCCGTCGCCTACCATCGTTGTTCGGTTTCCTTTGTCCTTTATTCCCGTCCGAATCCTTTCAGGACAATACCGCGAAAGTATCAACGATGGTTGCGTCGAGCCGCAGACGACGAAATCGTGAGCAGCCCGGCGATCACGAAAATCGAACGGTGGTGATGCACTATCCGGCTCCCGTGCGGCTCGACTCGAGTTCCAATTCTGATCTCAATATCGAACTCACTTCTATGCGGACTACATGCTCAACACCAACGATCAAGCGAAGCGCAACAAATTTCAAGAAAGAGAGCATCAAAGAAAATCGCGACAATCATCAAGACGAACAACACAAGCAAGTGCTTCAAGAATTTTTGCTGCAGAAGCAAAAAACATGTTTGCCACTGAAACGTTCGTCGTCGTTTTTCGAAACGAAAGCTCAGCTTCCGATAATCGATATCTCGGCCTTCGACTACGATTCTTATAGACACAAATTGATCGAGGCGAGTCTTAAGAGACAGTATGGCGATCGTCAAGCTCCCGGAGACGTTGTTCTAAATTCGATACATCTAAACACCATAAGCTCGCAATCGGGTATACAATTGAGCGAAAAATACAGTCACAGTTTGTTCGATTTTATTGAAGAGTACTACGACGCAACGAAGACGATGAGCAAAAAAGAAACAGAGTATCTACATCCGTTGGATCATTTTTTAGTGAAAGGGATCGTGAGACCAAAGACAGCCGACACAGGAACAGAGACAAAGGAGTCCATGACGGAACTCGATCAGGTCCCAGAAATGGTGGACTTTCGTGACCAATCTCCGATCCCTACATCCAACGGTCCCGCATCTCCTTTCGGCCGACGCAAAGTACTCGAAGAGTCGAAACACGCCTCGAAACTCACCATAAGATCGCGACGATCGTCCTCGATACCGCGAACCTCATCCCAAACTTCCGCGAGCGCGAAACCGAGCGCTACGAACGCTCGTAACTCTTCGCCGAATCCGACAACTCAGCAACTCTTTAATCGCACGGAAAATCTTGAAACTAACGGAAATCGGCCCTCGAGCGCTTATGCAGTTTCGACTGCGAAACCCGAAGAGATAAGAAGAAATTCACCGATTCCCCGAGTCTCGAGAAGTCGAACGCCCCGTGGTGGTGGGTCTTCGATGATCTCGCAATCGAATAAGAATTCCCAGAGCCCAAGAACGCCGGAGGCCGGGCGCAAGCGAGCTGCTTCGCTCGCTCAAGGCAAATCGTCGAATGAATCTTTCACACCGGGTGCAACGAGACCCGGCGAATATTCCGAAGCTGTGTCGACCGATCGCGATGAAAAAGAATCGGTAACTTGCGCCTCGGCGAGTTCAAGCGAAGCTGGAAGTTCTTACAGTTGCTCGTCGAGACCGCGAGAAAAACGATTTGTACGTTCGAGAGCGTCGTCGCTTTCGTCCAAAAGTCGAACGATCAGAACTCCCAGTCAGACGAAACAGTGGTACGGCGGTGGAAATCCCAAGGCTTCGTTCAATCGAAGCTACGCCGAGGCGCAGAAAGAATCGCCGCTGAAAACTGCGAAGCCGAAATTAAGCCTGAGGCCAAGATCGACGGGCGGTAGATTCGCTTGGGACGTTCCCGACGTTCCCGGACATAACTGGTGCGAAGAGACCATTGCGGTTCCCGACAAAGCACAACCCGCAGCGCCAGAAAGACCGAGAACAGCGAATTCTCCGTTGAACAGACGAAGAACTCCCGAAAAGGGAAAGATATCCGACACGGTCCTTCCGGTTCTCGAAAGCGTCATAGATCTTCGCGTTGAATTGCCTTGCGAAGGTCTCGATCAATTCGATACCGTCGACGATCGAGATGACCAACAGAGCGTACAGAGAACTCCATCGCCGAGGCCCCGTGAATTCAAACGACCCGCGAGATCGCGGGAGGGAAAAATATCCAGTGAATCCTTTGTAAAGTCTTCGAATGTCCAACAAGCGACGGAAGTTCGCCAGTCAAAAAAGGCTCTTCCGCAAAAGAAACCGAGCGATAAAATCAATTCCCCGGACCTTCCGGCAGTTGTTAAAAAGTCTTCCTCGGCGATGAAAACTCCGACGACCCGTCTCGGTTCCATTTCTCGATTGCCCATTCACGTGGGTATCGACAAAGCGAAGATGAAGAAGTTGATACAAGACACGAGTCGAACCCTGGCGCCGGAGTGTGGGAAACTTTTGGACAAATCGCCTAATTTGGATAGAAAGTCTGTAAATCTTTTAAGAGCTAAGCGACCGCGGACTGCAGGATGTACACAGTCTCGAACATCCTCATTGAGTCCAAAGATCGAACTGTCTCTGGAAATGCTTCAAACTGCCGATATTTCGGCTTCGCGGGTTACGACAATCCTGAATAAAGAGCCGGAAACATCCGTTCAGAAAGAAATCATCACGCCAGTGACGATCGAAGCTGATCAACCAAAAACCCCGAATAAATCACCGAGTTTGGGAACTAAACGGACAACTCCACTGTCCGGTGCGAGTATCGACAAGATTTCGAAGCCAATAACTCCAAGACAATCCGAAGATGACGCAGTTTTGCCGAGAAAAGATATTCAGCAGGATGCCTCTGCAAAAAGACCGTTTCTACGCGCCCGTTCCGGTAAACACGGTGCGCCGAAGTTAGGCGTCATTAAAAAAACAGAGAAGGATCAAACGGCGAAGACCAATCTTCCGCAAAATGAGACCGAAGATGAGAAGGAACTCACGAAATGGCCGACCGAAGGTTCCAAAGCTGCTTTGGTGATGCGGCGCGAGCTGAAGACTTACATAAAGAGGATCAAGCGGATCCTGTCCAACGGTGACAAGAGTCTTCAAGCTAAGGACTTGGCGTCCTTGAGTATAACCCAAGCAATAATTCCGGAGTTACGTGCATTGCTGAGTCCTCGAGAAATACAGGAGTTACAGGGGCTTCTCGATAGAGCGGAAAATCACGATGGAAATATAAGCAGCGATGGCCTTGTCGCTTCGGCTCGTTCTCAATGATTTATACATCTTTTGTGAAGTTTGAAGTATAATTAAAATAAAAACAATCCATCACACGATAGCCTAATTAACGCTTCGACAGTTCGATCTCAATAAAGTGGGCAATAAAGTTGCTCCCGCGTTATAGCGCAAGATACTTTCTATCTTATATCTCGCGTACATTCAACGGTGCTGTTTATTCATTCGTTGATGGCGTATCGTGACGACGGAGAATGAGAGGATAAAATTAGCAAAATTATTAACGTCCGTATGCAAGAGGACGGATAAATTGTAGCAGTAGCTCGGTGAGACTTGGACGAGAATTATTTTATGTTGGTGCCGAGAGTTTCCTGGATGACGACACCCACTTAGACGTGTATAGTAGTTACTGCTAACGCGTTTTGCGGTTGCGTGCTGCAGGGTTAATTATACTTTACGATCGGTCATCGAATATCAGCATGGATGGCGGTCTTTAAACTTCTGCATCAGCTACGGACTCTTGAAGTTTTTACTTCTTGCATCTCTTGTACTGATATATTAAATGCGCATTACTCTCGTTGTTGGGGGAAAATTGTACTGTTTTTCTTATTGACTCATTATCACGACGGGAAAGTCCAATCGTTAACTTCCGGTGAGATAGCAACTGCGCTGAACAAAAAACGACGAAGCAATGGCACGATATCGAGGTTTTCTTTTTCCAATATTCCGCAGTTCTTAGTCAGATGAATAGTATCATCAGCGAAGATACTCGAGAAGGTCGGCATTTTTTTTTTTTTTTTAATTTCGGGTCTTTCTTTATTTTTTTGAAATAGCGGCGCTGAATACTGTACTCGACTAATTCATGGTCGAGTACACAAGGTCTTAGGCGTCAGTCGAGTGGCGAACGAACGAAAGAGGGTGAAAGAAAGAGACGCGACTCTCTTGCCAGAGGGAAAAATATCACGTGTGCGTCGTCCAGTGCACTCCTGACCTTTGGCTAATTCGAGAACACTCGGCACAATAATTATCGTACACTTTTCAACTATTTTCGAGCCTTAGGAAGAACTCGTTGTCGGGACGCTGCGACGCTCGTTAGTCACAAATAAACGATGACCCGATTCGTGTGAATTCAGATCGTACTAACTACTCGCAACATTCTTGTGCCTCGTGAGGACGTTTTACGGAAATTGCAATATTGCGCAATGCAATCAGCGTCCGACGGGCTTTTAATGAGGAGAATATGTTTTTTTTTCTCGTCAATTAAGATGGCTGTTCTTAATTTTTGACAAAAATCGCAACCGCACGTCGTCATCGCATTAAGACATTTTTTTTAACATTAATTATGCGTCGTATATCTGCTACTGTAGATTTTCGTAGTTGATGAAATATTAATAAATTCCATGATGAAAATTAAGAAGTTATAACAACAAAAAAAAAACATGCGGTCCGTCTATTATCATAGGAAGGAATAATAATGGTTTACTTTTTTCAGATCGAAGATCCCGACAGCAGCATCAATATCAGCAGCAACGACAGCTTCCCCAGAGCGGCGCGAGTAATCACCGTATACGTTCGTACGGTCGGGGAAGAGTGGAAACACGGATACTACCGAGGCGCCGATGTTGCGCGTGATTTCCATCCCGCGAATCGACGATAATAAATCGAAAGTAAAATCACAAGCCATTTATTTTATATATATATTATTTTTTTTTATTTGTAATATATTTGATACGTAAAGTGTTTGTCTTTTATTATCTTTTTTTTTTTACATTTATAATGTCACGTATTATACACACCAATCGTTATTTGATCGATATAATATTAATTGTTATTCATTAACGATGCTATGCGAAATGCCGTGAAGGGAATAATAAAAAGTAATGAAGACAAATTTACATTAACAATATCTATGTCTAGTGACTCGACGGTTATACTTTTTTTTTGCACGAATTCAATACTGTTTTGGACACATTGAAATGATAAAATTTGTTTTTTTTTTTTTTTTTTTTTTTCACACATTCTACGCACAGTCTTCTAATTCATCGTATTTAAGAATATTCATACACTGCTTGTTTGTTATCGTTACACGATTAATTATTGTACACTCTCGTTTCTCCTGTAGCCTATTGGTATAGCCGGCATTATTGAAATTAATGTTTCTCGATATACATGTATATATATCGGATATATATGCTGGTCGGCACAGTTACGATTTAGCGTAAATTGCTTTATGCGCGAATACGTAACAGTTACGTATTGCCTGTATCCGATGTAATGACTCTCGGTACGCAAATGTCCTGGAAACGACCATTAATTCAGCAACCCCCTCTCCCCGTGTCGTTTCGCGATGATTTATGCGAATAGGTATACCCAGGAAAATGCCCAATCGCCATACGTCCCCTCTATAATTTTCGTAATACTCTCCTCACGGATGGTCACAGTCACCAAACTGTTGTATACATCTATATCGATATGTACGATATTTTAACAGCGAACCCTATTATTTTATAGCTTCAGTTATGAACGCATGAAACGCCAAGAAAATTATTGCTTATACACGAGGGATGATCGTCCTCCTTTCGATATCGATTATGGATATGCGAGTCGAGAGTTAAAATTGAATAGGACACAAAAGAATAGTAAAGGAAAATCGAGGAGAATAGTATCGAAAATTATAGAAATGCGGAAGATCGTTGGATTGTTATGACGAATTTATTATTTTTTTTTTGCGACGGATGAGTCTCATGAATTTTATTTCTTTTCGATTCGGAGCCGCGGTTCGAACAAAGCGAAACCCATTACGCGGGGCCTCTCCGGCGCACCGCGAACGCGAATTCTGTGAAGAAAACGTCTGCGGGTCCCATGCAATTTCCATTTATATTACTACACCCGATAGCTTACCGGGCGCTAGAGTGGGCGCGAAGGGGGGAGAGAGGGAGAACCTCTGCTGCTTCGCGCTTCTTCTTATTTCGTTTCTATTCCGTCTTCTCGTCTCTTCGGATTAATCCTGATGGACCACGACACTGAAGACGCATCTCGTCGTCCAGCCTGCTTCGTCGCTAGCCTCGTACACGATCTTCCACTCGCCGATACCGAACGCCTTTCCGGGACTCTGGAAAAATTCAGATCTCTCTTATGAAATCGCGAAATCGCCTCTTGAAATCTCTTGTTATGCAAACGCAACATATTTTTTATACGAAGAAAAGGAAATAGTTTCATATTCGTTGGAAAATAGTTGAATTCGGGATTTTCACATTCGACTGATGATTCTCAATATTTGTTTTGTTTTCAGAACTGAGAACCGGCAATTTCTCATAGGCCCACATTTATTTTTTCCATTAAACAATGGATCTATCGATCATTGATCAATAAAAATATTAAACAAAATTATTATGTTCGAAAAATATTACGAAAAAAGTAAATGTATAAGTTTTACTGGAATGTCGTGTTTCCATTGTCCAGTATAACCGTTTCAGGAAAGATATCTCCGCAATATTCGTTTCTCCAGACATTCCACACGCTCGTCTGTACATTTTTTTCTCCCTTCTATTTTCTCGCAATTATTGCGATTTTTTTTTTCTTTTTTTCTTCGACTCTCTCGGGCTTTTCCCTTTCGGAAAAGCCGCGGGCATCAGAGGAGATGCGAGTTTCATCGCGGAAAATTATATGCATAACTAATTTTACGTTCCCTCCCGTTCAGTGCTTTCCAGGGAGAGAACGGTATAGTAGGAGAAAGAAGAAAGCGAGGCTGTCGTGGACGCGAGAGCTCTCACTCATCGTTCTCTCGCCTCTTCTCTCTATTTCTCTTTTATCTCCCCCTTTTCGCTCGCCGCCACGGCTTTCTGAGTGAATTTTAATTCTTCGTTATCCCCCCGACGGTGCACTTCCATTCTCGAGATTCGCGAGACAACACCTGGCCCCGGGGTATTATGCCGGTATATCCTTACTATCGCGCTATGCATGCATACGGGAGCTGAGAGAATACCCGGCAAAATATGAATTAATTCTAATAAACGTACGGTAAAATGGTATTTTTGTTTTGTCTTTTTTTATTGTTATTGCAATTGTGTGTTATTTTATTGTGTTTGCAATTACTTACTTCATTTTTGCTTATGTGAGTTACTTTGACATTGTCGGTGAAGTTTGGCTCTATCCACGCGAATGACGTTCCATTTTTACCGACAATGTCGTTTGGACAATTGTTCACCTTCGGCGCTTCGCCCTCTGAAAACAATTTTCAAAGATTTTCGTCGTTGGATTATATATAGACATGAGATAACAGCTTGCCGATTCGTGGCGGTCGAGCGTTTAATTAAAACTATCTCGGGCATTAAATTTGGAAGAACGAATTTCCATGCGACAGCTGTGACCTCAACGACGTTAACCGTTCGTCTAGGAGATTCCCTTTAATTTCGAACGATTGCGAGTTAAAAGAAGAAAGGCTTCAGTTAATCGGCCGTGTAACGGACGCTTGAGAAATTATTTCAATAAAATTCTAATTGGCACTTACGCGATGAAGAAAAAAAACTTTTTTTTACAAGTCGCAAACGGATTTTTCACATTTTTTTGCAACGTCCATCAATTCGCTTCAATTTTTTTTTTATTCGTAGAAATGAAGGAAATCCTTATTCTGAAGTTACCCTTTAGAACTTTGTTCAGTCAGCTGCTTTGTTCAATGAGCCGAAGATTCTTTCTCAATGTTATAAAGTAAAGTAAATAAATGTTTCGAGTAGTTCATCGATCATCCGAAGTACGGAAGTATATCATCACAAGTTTATCTTCACTGTCGAGTACTGTATATCTTCTAAATAGCTTCAGGGAACATTACCAAATGTATATTACGTGCTCAGGGAGTTAATATATATTCGCGAGAATTATTTCAAATTTTTTTCTACTTTTCAAAAATATTCTTTAGTTAAAAAAAATAGTCCATACATCATAGTTGAAAGGGCTGTACGTTGGAATAGTCGTAATACATTTTTATGTAATTTAAATAAAAATCTGATCGAATTCGGATCAGAAATCGGATTTTTCGTGTTCGGAGAGTTATTCTTTTTTTTATGAATTTTTAAAACTCTGCATTGCGATATTGCATAAAAATATTAATCGTTACGAAGTATTGTTTAATACGAACCTTTGACGATGATTCGGAGAACGCAACTCGCTTGTTTTTTCGATACCGGATGCCTGGCGAAGAAAGTAACAAGATGAAGCCCGGGTTTGAGACTCGCTTCGAGTCTCGTGCCCCACGAAGGTTTCGATCGAACGTATCGAAACCAATCAAGATCGGTCGATGGTTGATCGAACGTAACGAAGGCTTCGTCTCGATCGGGTGGAATTTCCGCCACCACGTCCTTCGGACACTCGAGTCTCGGTTTGCTGTACTCTGCAATGCAACGGAACATTCAACCGAAATTGTATCTTCCTCTCGATGTTATTCCCATTAATTTGTCATTGGATTTGGTTATTTGACAGTAGAAGATTACGCACTGACGCATTCGCCGTGTTTCGGACCGTCCCAGGTGCCATCCCCTTGGCACGTTAGTTCGTACTCTCCGTGAAGTTGATATCCCGGGGGGCACTTGAGATAACACTTGGTACCGGGTCGATTCGCGGCTCTTCGACCGCCCCGCCACAGTCTCGGGGTTGTTTCGCGCGAACACATGAGGTATCCACGTCTCGCGGGATCCAAGGGTGGGCAGGAGAAGTTATTAATGTCTGGATAAAAAGAACGAGGAATTTATCGCGCGGAAGAATCTTTCGGAGATATTTTTTTTTTTTTACAAAAAAAAAACAGAAGATTAATTGTTTTTTTAAACGTTGTTGTATAAATATCGCACCGAAAAATAAAAGCTACAGAATTAAAACTTTTTATTTTTATTATCTCTAATGGTTTATTAATATTTAACTAATTAAAGTATGAATTCCAGTGCATAGATAAACAGACGCGATCATAAATGTTGCGAGAAAAAGGAAACTCTTTTTCTTCGTGAGCCCTTCAGTATTTTCCCAATACACAAACGACCCTTGTAACGTAATAAATTATTTCAAACGAAGTACCGGCCGACTACTGATCAAGACGACTTTTTAAACAAAAGTCCTTTCCAGTGTACCCAACGGTACTGCTGCCGTATCCCAACGGCAATTATTTCGATAACCCAATTACCCAGACTGCTAATTAGCTTACGAGAAAGAAAGAGAGAGAGAGAGAGAGAGAAGGAATAAAAAGGAGAAAAATAGAGTAGAGTGTACTCGACTCACCGGTGCAAGACTTTCCGTCGCTCGACAATGCTCTCTCGTCGCCACGACAAGCGCAGAAAAAATTGCCGTCGGTGTTTTCGCAGACTTCGGTGCACCCGCCGTTGTTGATCGCGCACTCGTTTATATCTTCAAAAAAACAACCAAAAATCCGATTAACCGCGAAAAACAAAAGAGATTCATCAATCTGAATAACGCTTCGATATTCGTTGATAACATTTCGCACTAAAAACTTCGTCCGCGGCGAATTTCGTCAACATTGAAATAAATCATTTTCGTCAATTTACGACAATTGTGAAGTTAATAATTTGCATCAATCTTCCAACTTTCATCTGAATAATTTTCAATTTTACAAGTTTTCACCGGCATTTGAGGTGAAACTTCACTGTCAAAAACATTGAAACAAAATTACGTTTGCGCTTTATTACAAACTTCTGCGAATATGGCTTTTAGGAAAACTCAGCAACTTTGGTTCCGTCGCTCATTACTATTACGTCACGACGTTATTATAAATCTCGACTATAACTCGAACGTGAGATTATATATTTCTAGAGAGACGTCATAGAAATATAGAGAGAGAGAAAGAGAGAGAGAGAGGAAGTGATAATCGGTTGAAAGAGCGCTTTCATATACGCTTAATGACACCTCGGTACGTCCGCATACGGGCGTAAGAACAGACGGGACAGATCGAGCTTTGCATTCTTCGACGACCGAGACTCGACGTACGAACGCTTTCAATTGTCGCACAAGTGTTAAATTGACCGAAATGGCCAGTGCTCGAGGCAAGTGTTGGATCTCAGGTCTGTGAATGATCGGTGCAGATTGGCTTCGCCGAGAGTACCGACAATGGAGCGGAAGTGTCGAACAGTGCTTTGTAGCGGTCCGCTCAACGGTGTTCAAGGTCCTTAACTTTCTTCCTCTGCGGTCTCTATTCAGCGCTTAATAACAACCATAAAAGACAACAACCGTTCGATGTGAAGGACTTCGAAGTGTCTGTTAAACCGTTTAACTATCCATACAAAGATACCGTTTTGTTGAATTACGCGTTAGAAATATTCCTGTGCGTACATTCAGTTTGCTGGGAAGAATATAAATGCGGTAAGATAATACAAGTATAAAAGTATCACTGCTCGAGTCGCTGGTGATCAGCCGCCTCCGGGTTACGTAATCACATCTTTGCGACAAACAAAAGCTACTTATCTCAGTTAGGAATCTTTGTCGGGATTTCGAATAACTGTCGCGGTATTTGTATATTTTGGTACCATATCAAGAAAATCCAACTTGTTATCGATGCTTCTCGCTATGGCGCTTTCATACATTTTTTTACGTATTTACAGTCGGAAAAAGATGTTTATATTGATTTATTAAATTTAGACGATTTCGCGGTTTTCGGAAATTTCGATGTTTAATTAACGACATTTTTCTGCACATACTTAAGCGTCATAATGAAAAAAAAACATCGTATGATAATCGTTAAAGAATTGAGGATGGAATTGGTAAGGTGTCGTTGCGAAGTTAATTAATTCTTAGCAATTTCCGGCGCACCCACTATCCGGAGCATATTGGGCTGAAGCGAGGCGTGAAAGTCACGCGGTTTAATATGAAAACCGGATATGACTCGGTTATAGTCGCGACACTGTTTGAGGCTGTGCCCCACTTCATCTTCTCCTAGTGTAGTTCTATCGATTCGGTAACGTGCCAACTTGCCGAGTCGTCGTATAGCTCTACCGGGTGATATTTCTGATTCAGAGTGGCACAGTTTATAGCAGAGTTGCGGGAGTTCGCGGATAATGAAGATTTCGTATTTGAAGAAGCGCCGAGCCCTCGAGCACTCGTATCGTCGTTAGTTCCTTCAGCTCGATTGTTTCACCCTTTCTCTCGGCACTACTTCTCCATTTCATTCCGCAGCGTTCTCGTTCCACCGTCACGTTTCCGTCGCTCTGACGTTGAACCGAGTTTTTGCTTCATTCCCCTCGGGCCCCGTATCGCGCCGTCAAAGCGACCATTAATGGACGAACGAAAAAAATCGGAGAAAGGTCCCCGTCTTTCCTTTCAAAAGCAGACTTTCGCAGACTTAGTAAAAAAAATTTGTATGCATATATATATATATATATATAACATTGTACGGACGGTAAATGGGCAACACAAAGTATATTCTGCACTCCTCTATATTCGGCTGTCCCGACTTCGTCCATTAAGCTCTTCCCTCTTGCATATTCTTTTATCTTTCTTGTACTGCGTATAATAATATCTTTTTTCATAGTACGCTACTCGGACGGATCAAAAAATGTCTTAGCGGTTCTTGAGATACTCCGTCCAGACGGAGAGACAGAGCTTTGTGTCTTTTGTCGAATGGCTTTATATTTATACGTATAACGCTGTAGCTGAGAATGTTATGTTCACTGAGAAACTTATCTTCGATGAAATACATTAAAATATATGTAAAAAAAATTCACTATTAAGCAAGTCATCCGATTGGCATAGAATACTAAAAATGTTTCGTACATCTTTAAGACGCGATTTCCACAGAAAAGCTAAAGATATTAAAAAGTTATTTAATTTTTTCAAGACGTCTTGTTTGATATGAAATACCGATAAGACTCACCGACGCAGTTGGAATCACTTGAAAGTTCGTAACCCGTAAAGCAGGTGATGGACAACGAGTCCTGAATCGGTTGATCGCCAAGTTCCGTTGGATCGACACATCGATAAGATCCCGCGGTGTTTATGCAACCGTATCGACAGATTTCAGTCTGAAGATCCGGCACCGAACACTCGTCGATGTCTGAAGAATAAGATTAAATAAATAAATAAAAATACGATATAATAATCTCCATTTTTTTAAGGGGAAACTCGGTAATGTTTAAATCGGAGGTGCGGATGAGGAATAAAACAATGAATAACCAGTCGAATAATGGATGGAACAATGACCAACTAGGAATTTTCCATTAACACGTTCACTGCCGATCGGACATCATAATTTTGTTTTCCCGAATCTTAAAAATTTCTTCACATTACACATAAAATTTTCTTTCATTGTCTTCTAAACTTTATCTAAACATTAAATTCGTCACTTCGGGCAATGAACGTACTGATAATTTAAACTCTCTAAATCATTCAATTTTCAAGATTTTTTTCGGCAATATTTCATCCGGCAGAAGAGTAATTGATATGGGAAAAAGTTTCATCCGAGATATGAAGATTGTAACCCGATGGATATGTTTTTTTTTTTTTTAATTTAATTGGATTTAGAGAGTTGATTGATTTTCCGGGGATTCATTGAGTTGAGGGATAGCAGGTGACCTTGGCAGGTCTTCCAATCGTCGGCCAGCATAAATCCGTCGGGACAGAGACAGAAAACACGTCCCATGGTGGACAGACAAGTGTGAGAACAGCCAGCGTTGTTGACAGCGCATGGTCCGGCGTCCTGACAGGTATGATTATCTGGCGAGAGTTTGGTGGCTGGCAGTCCCTCGCAGGAACACTCGTAGCTACCCTCGAGATTTCGACATGTGTCCTGGCATGGGCCGTGACCGTTGTTCAGCAGACACTCGTTGACGTCTGGGAATCGAGCAGCGGTAACAGCAGCAGCAGCAGCAGCAGCAGCACCGGCACAAGCATCAGCACACAGAGAGCAATGAGAAGCAGTAGGGAATTCCGGGAGTTTAATCGATTGATCGCGAATGACTCGAGAGTGAAGATGGTATACAGTGCAACGTGCATCTAGTAAGTGCTACAAATATATGTGTATATATGTGTGTATATATGTAACGAAAAATATAGACGTAGATAGAGATCATTGTCACTCACCGATGCAGCTGAATTTGTCGTCACCTCGTTGCATACCCTGAGGACATTCACAACGATACGACCCCGCGGTATTGACACACTTTTGCTCGCAACCCCCGTTTCCACTCTCACATTCATTAACATCTGCAATTTTTCAATAAAAATCGTCGAAAGTTGATTTTTTAATCCAATAAATCAATGATTTTGTAGGGAGTTAATTGAAGAAGTTTGAGAATTATGTGGATATCAGATTTAACGCATTATTTAGTGTATTAATCAGTGCAATGCAGTATGATAACATCTCTGAGCTTAAAGACCGGAGTAATTCTCTTACTGCGACAAAACAAGGAGTTTGCGTCTAATAAATTGATTTTATCGCTGAAAATTCATCAACGTCGGTTTCATGCATTGAAGCTCTCGGGACGTTGTTCATGTGACATAGGAACTTCGAATGGATAGTTTTCCTCGCTGTTTAGCAAGAAGTGGTTTAACGAGGTCGGCGCGGTAGTTAGCGCGGATTGTATGGAACGGATTCCAGAAACTATTGGCTGCGGGGGAGGGAGAGGCGTAACGTTATAGAGCTCACCGATGCACTTGTGACCGTCCAGACGGAAGCCCTTGTAGCAAGAACACTTCACCTGGCCGTCGACCTCGTTGCAGATCTGATCACACGACGATTCGGCACAGGGACCCGATTGACCGCGTCTGATCTTGCAATTCGGTAACTCCCCAACCCACTGGCGATTCTTGCAGAGCAATCTGCTGTTCGACGATGCCATATAGAAACCCGGAGTGCACTCGTAGTCCGCCTCCAGATACTCGTGTCCCGGTATCGAGGATCTTTAAGATTTTATAAACGCGCTAATATATAGTACACGTGGTAAAAATTTCCACGATTACCGCACATTTGTAATTCGTCGCATTAATTTTTAATAAACATATCAATAATTTTGTAAAATTGTATAAAATAGTCTGTTACTTGTAAAATCGAAATTCGATTATTCAAAAAATTTAACGCGGCAAAAATGTTCTTTTTTATCAACTTCAATGGAATCGCATGAAAGACAAGATATTCAATATTTATACAATTTTTCAGAGACGTATGAAATATATGAAAATTTATCAGCAAATAATGCAATTATAAATGAGCGATAAGTATGCTTCCGTCGTCGATGTTTCTTCGCTCGGAGACTTCCGTCAATTTCAATTTGAAAAATACTATCCAACTGAATACCTTCGTGCCGGTGGCGAGGATCCCAACGGAAGGAGACAACGAACGACTACGGTGCTTTCTCGTTCGCTAAATGAATTGAATAATTCATGAAAGCCACTACTTACTTTACATATTTGATAAGAGCGTGTCGAGCGAGCGGAGCAGGCAGGAATGTCCCGTTTATACAGGTGAGATCTCCCTTAAGGCCAGACGTTTCGGTATCCAAAACTTGTTCGGACTCTTGCGTCTGTCGCTGCTGATCCTTTTCTCGGTCAGTTCTGAGCGAAAGTTGTTCCCCGTACGAAGGACGCACAGGAATTGGCACGTCCCTTTGGTGCTCCGGAAAATTTCTCTCGTTCTCCGTCCATTCGCCGGAGTGACGAACCGACTTTGCAACTTTACCGCCGCTCTTCAAATAAGCGTTGTAATCCTCCAACGTTCTCGCGAGAACTTCATTCTCCAAATCCATTATCGGCAAATCCTCCGCCGATCTCGCATATCCAAGCATCTTTGCCGCATCAAATCGCGGATTCGTCACCGTGTCACCGGCAGCGACGAACTTTGATTCGGACTTCGTAATTTCCGTGCCGTCTCGTTGCGAAGTTGAATTTTTATTTTCTCCGACGTTCGTGAAAAATTTGTCTTTGATACCCGGACGCTCGGTTCTCGACCATAGAAGTTCTTTTTCCAAGTTTTTCGAAAATTCATGCTCTACGTTGTCCTCCTCGTGGCGTTTGCGTGGAGACTCTGGTTTTTCGGTGATTCTTGGCACTATTGTGTTATCGGAGTCGCGATCTTTTTTCATATTTGAATAATCATCCGATCGCGTTGCCGCGCGAAAGAGAGTTTCGTTCGATGGCGATTCCTTGGAATCTAATAGTCCCGCCGTCTCGTTCGAGAAGTTTATTTTTCCGTTTGATGCTTGTCGAAGAGCAGCCGGAGGCTCCGCGTTGATCCGTGTAGATTTGTTCTTTCGGGATCGAGTCCTACCAGAACTTTCTTGCTGTCTCGTTCTTTTGCCATTTCTCTTTCTGCCTCTATTCTTCGCTCCCGCCTGTCCCCTGTCCTGTATTCTTTTGTTTCGACTCGAGGAACCGCGAATTTTGTTGCTCACCGACGTCCCCGCATCGTTCGACGCGACTCTGCTGCCACTCGAATAACGACGACGCTTCTTCAACTTCGACTCGTTGACACACAAACGCCTCTTCGAACCACGCGCTGAATCTGAAAATAATTCAACGATCAAACCAAAAGGGTGAAAGAACGAAAGAGGAAAAAATTATGTTTTTTTTGTTGTTCGTTTGGTTATCGTTGAGAGACGTAAAAACTCACTGCAGCGGTAAGAAACGGCAGTGAATGTCGATTTCCTGGTGGATTGTGCATCGCGATCCGTCAACTCTGAGCCGCCTTTGTTTTTGTTATTTCCGTTCAAACGCGTTGTCGCACCTTCGACTTTAGTTTTCACGCTGACATCCGACAACGGTGAACTCGCGGGAAATTCGTCGATGTGTTCATCTGCACTCTTTCCATCCTCCTGAGACACGTCCCACCTTCCCGGACTGGTGGAGACATCAAGAGCAAAATGCACTTTTTATCGAACCATTCTTGCTTTTCTCTCTCCCGTCCAGATTTCAAGAATTTCTTACAATTTTCTATTTCGACATGTACACTCAAGTTCAATAATACTTCAATACTTCATATCGACGAGCGACAGAGGGAATACACATAAAAAAATAAGGTTTGTGAGAGACATCACGTGAAAAGGGAAAATGATGAAAAAAAAAAAAAAAACAAAGTTTTTCTCTACTCTCCGAATGTTTCATAAGAATATATTTGATCGTATTGACTTTCGTGGAGTATGTGAAGTTTTGGAGTGATGTTATTTTATTTACTTGAAACGCTGATCCGACATGCCAGCTTCGTAGGGTTCCTCTCGACGTTGGTCGATCTCTCGCAGACTGCTCCCTTCGGATGCGAAGGACCCTCGGGGCTCCGCGTTCTGACATGATCCTGAAAATGACACCAGATTCTACTGTACTCTAACATTTCGGCAGCAGAAAGAGAAAAATAAATCGAAACAAACGGAGACTTCTGAAAGTTGACCAATACTGGCGGAGACGGCGATAATGCGATCCTACAAAGAACGCTATGAAGTGAGTATATCGCTTTTGTCGCGGCAATTTTTTCCAATCTACACAAATCTATGAGCCGAAAAAAATCGAAGTATCCGAAAGCATTGATGTTCATTTGTTTTTTCGGTAATGGATTACCGCACGAAGTTGAAGTTCGGGCAAATAATAAGGAATTTTATCGCTCGGTATTTAAAGACTATGACCGATTGATTTTTTTCTATCAATGATGAATCTTATACTCATCTTATTTCGCATTTTATTCCGAATACCTCGAATATTTCATCGCAGAAAGAATTTCGAGTTCCCGTATTCTTTCGTTCTTCATATTCATTCCTTTCTCTATGATAATTTAATTCCCGTGTCAAATTTAAACATAGTTCGCTGCGCGAGTCAAGTCTCCCGTTTGAAACTCCTAAATCTATCGTATTCTCGCGTTCACCCTCAGATTCCTTTTTATTCCGAAGAAAAATGAAGTCGGAAGATCAGTTCGCGCGTGAAACTAAGACACGTTTACGGCTACTCGTGAAAGTCAGAGCCAACGATCTAACCTTCGAGATGTCAGAAGCCAGTGGTTTCTATACGTTTTGACAAAGCGAACGAGAAGGTTACGAGATTTCGTGGAGTGGAACTGAACGCGCTGCGAAACGTGCCTTACGACAAGTTGCGGTAGGTGCGGAAGGAAGGACGCACGAAAGTTGCTTCTCAGTTTTCGCCAACCGCCGTTCGGGTTCCGGATATAGACTCGAAGTCTTGGATGAAGTTAACGTCGAAGATTTTGCTCCCTCCAACCTTTCGTTCATCTTGCTCTTGCCACTTCTTCATTTTCTTCGTGGGGGCGTCGCCGCCACCACTTTCTTGCACTTCAAACCACCCTTCTTAGCCGTTTCTCATCCCGTTCTGTTAGTCGGCTTCGCGCCGACGAGGTAACTCGATATCGAAGTTCTTATCGAACGGGTCTAAGAGAGATTGCGCGGAGCTGCGAGTTACCATGTTATGGTGGTACATACATCGTATACGTAAGAACTGAAATAAGCTGCATCGAAGCTACTTATAGATCGGAAAATCTGAAGCGGGAATTCATCTTTTTCTAACCGGAGACTTATTATTATTATTATTGGATATGTTTCCGGGAACATAATGAAACGAATGAACATCTGACCTTATATGCGCTATTCCTGGAGAAAACATTATCGAAGTTGGAAAAGGGGATAGGAAATGGATGTTATCATTGAATTCCGGTTGGAGTCGGGAACTATTTATGAAGGCAGCATAGAGGGTCTTTTTATACTTAACCATCCGAGTAATATGCGGTCTAGGATTCCTTTTATTTATTTCAAGAATTCGCAGCAATGAAAACCGTCCAACCAGCGTACTGTTTCTTTACCACTTTTATTTCGATTCGCTAATGAGTGATGATGTAATTTTTTTGGTACGGGGTTTTTATGGTAGGAAACTGCGAACGAGTAAATAATCCACCGAATGCTCAACTCAAAACGCAAAACCAACAGAGGAAGGAACGGTTGGGTTATGAGAATGAAATAGATTGTGAAGTTGAAGGGAACAGCTCGCATACCAGTTAAGTGGAGCGTGCGAAGCGACTCGGCTTGCGCTGTGTCAGAAACCTAGCAATGCCGCTGTAACAACGTGCCTTGAATGCCCTCTGTGACCGAAGAAAAATTCTATATTACTACTCTTCGGAGAAAGAGAAATATATATCTCGGAAAAAACTTATGGGTCAATGGAACCAACAATTATATCGTTCAACTTGATTGGAGCAAAGACGCGTTTTTTTCTTTACTTCAAGATAAATGATAGAAAATAGTTGTAAGCGGCATTTGACAGATTTGTCGATATTTGAAATAAATTGAAGCCAATAATTCCGCGTACTTACGTGCGCGTAATATAAACGAATATCGAATGGTTAAAAGACTCCATCGAAGAACAGTATTATTACAATAAATTACTTATTTCGATATGATTAATTATTTCAATAACGCAATTCATCACATTCGCCCGAAGATATATAAAAAATTAAATTCCCAAAAATCGTACAGTTACGAAATGTTATTTTTACCACTGAAAAAACGTACCATTTTAATGAAAAGAGTTAATGATTTTTTGGCGGATATACGAACATCTCGGATATACGAACCATAGGAATTAATTTCTTTCTCAAAGTGGGTCAATCGGAGCGATAAACGAGAGAAATAGAAAAATTCCAATATTTTTTAACAGCGCGATAACACGTGTAATCGGCAGTTTCAATTTATTTCAACTATCGACAAATCTGCAAATTGCCGCTTACAACTCGTTTAAGCGTCGAGATTTACCATCGATATTCGGTCGATATGAAAATTTTCTCTTGAAAACCCGTGTGCTCACTTCCCTCTTCGTCGTCGTGCCGTCGCGGCAAGCGAAGTATGATGAGGTTGCGAGTGTCGATATTAGATATTCTAACAATGGATCGTATTTTCTACCCCCCCCCCGGAGTCTGGCGCCGGCACTTTTCCGTTCGCGTTGCCTCGTTATCCTAAATGAAATATTGGAAAAAAAAAAGAAACTCTTTTTTCGCCTCGACGCGAGGCGTCGCAGCAGGGAGGGAAGTAGATGCAAATCTAATCGATAAGAAGTGTCACAAAGCGGCAGGGGTTACCCCTACCTACTTCTCTTGAACTATACTATATCGACTGTGTTTGTGTAGCACACATATATAGTCACGTCCTCTGGCACCTTTTTGATAAGCTCGCGAAACCCACCCGCGGGCTTGCAAATAAGCTTTCCCTCGTTCTCTCTTGTACTTTCATAGTGCCAACCTCCCTCGTCCACGGATTCCATTCCATTTTCTCCGGGCTCACCCTTTCGCTCGTTTCCTTCCAGTTGCGAGCACACGATTACACTCCGAGTGTATGTATGTGCGCGTGTGTTGCCCTTGTTCTCGCTCTTTTTGTGCAAACAACAAGCTCTGTGTTCGCAAAGAGCTTTGACTATGCTTTCAGTTACATAGGTTTTCGTTTTAAAGATTCGGTTACACAGGATTCCGTAAAGAAGTACGATAAATTCAAGAATAGATAAACAACGTGTTAATACCCCGGCGACTCAAGTAGTGTTTAATCTTTTCTAATTGAAACTTCGTTGGAAAATAATTTCCTTGACTTAAAAACGAAAAAAAAAAAAAAAAAAAACGATAACACGATTGATACGTCCATTTAAAAATGCGAGCAAAGCTCGCGATTTTAATCAACTGATGGAAGAACACGACACGAAGCCGCGGCTAACCGTGAATTCTTTAGAAACCGCGGGGCGAGAATAATTCGTTCTACTTTTGAAAAGTTCCGATCAACTTCATCGCGTTATGTCTCGAGAGTGATTCCTTCCGGCCTTCGCTTTCTTTGCGAAAGAAAATGTCCCCTCGGCTCGTCTTCACCTCGGCCCAAAATTCTTCTTCGCGGCTTAATAAAGTTCGGGGACGCGGTAAATTAGAGGCCTCGACTATATACCTGTTTCCTCTCTTTCTCGGTAATCTCGTCCGGAGGTCTCTCTAACGAGGCAATTTTTCCTTTCCGACGCTTTTCTCCTTAACGCCACGGTGTCGGAAAGCAGATAAAGTCTCGAGTCCGCACTGTGGCCCGCGGTTTCTTGGTCGCAAAGCTCCTCGCGATAGTTTAAGCTCCAGTTGGAAATGACTTCTTAGTACTTAGCGGCCGGAAGTGCGGAAGCGAGACGGCTACCCTGTCACGCTCAGCCGTCCTACGCGGCCACGAAACCCCTTAAGCATATACTATAACACGACGGGCGGCAGCTCAAAGGAATGTGTAATTAACTCTACTCTGAACTTCGATGTTTTATTGCTCTCGTAGTTACTCCCATCGAAAAACTTGACACGAGTGTCCTTGTAGTATAAAACAAAGGGTTGAATACAATGAAAAGAATAATGAATGAACAATGAATAGAACAACATGAAAGATTAATTTTTACACAGTCGTCTTTGTTTCTTCATCTGAGATGCGAAAAGACGATTTTTTAAGGATTTTCTACCAAATTTAAACATTAATGTACAGAATATATATTTTTATTATTAACATTCAATACTTTGTTCCGATCGTGTAATACTTTGATGAAAGATGTTTAAAAAAAAAACGCTATTAAAAAATGAATTGTAAGGAACTAAAACGTTTTCCCGAATCTATGCGCAATGATAGTCGAACTTTGTTAAAATTTACAGATTTTCATTACGAGAAGAAGCGCCACCTAATTAAAGTTTCCTTAGGCGTCAAACTTTCGCGGCTTTAGAGATCGGATGCGAAAGTATGCCATTCGTGAATAAAAATTTTCAAACTACCTAATGAAAAGAAAAAAAAAGAAAAAATTTGCATACCGCACCGAAGTAGTTCAGAGTTGATCTATGGAGAGTTTCCGTCGCGGTCAGGCGATAAGTGTCGAAGAGAACACGTTCAACTATTCCTTCCTTCGAGTTGGAAACTTTCTCAATCCCCGCGCCCATGAAAGATCACAATGGGACAGTGAGTCTGACTAATAATTCTCATCCAAGTCGAAGCGTCTATGCGACGTAATTTCTTGAAGAGGAACGAACGATGTTGAGAATCGTTAGTGGGACGAAGTTTAATTGAATCTCGAATCTGATAATCATTGTGATCGTTTATTGGATATGATACTTTGTTCCCCAATACACCCCCTCAGCCTCGCTATACACTGGTAGACACGGCTCGCCGACCCTTTTGCTAAATTCCTTGAAATTTCATTAATTCACGATTAACAATCAGCTTTCAATTTCCTCCATCGCGAGTCTTATCAGCCCTATCTGAAAGGGTTGGATTCCGATCGTTCTCACCACTTCACGAGAATTTATCGCACGTTCTTCGAATGAAAATTATAGCGTCTAAAAGAGATTCTAACGGCAGGCTATTTAAGAGTCATTCTCCCTCTCGTGTTTTTTCTCTCCCCCTGAAGCTCGTTTCTCGTGGCAAACGGAAGGAATGAATGAAAAAAAAAAATAATAAATAAATGTGTTACGAGAGCTGTAGAGAGTCAAGCGATAATTCTTAAACGGGACCTCAGCGGCTAGACTCTTCGTTACTTCCGCCAATTCGCCTCTTTTCCTCTCGTCGCCCTTTCGCAGTCTCTAACTTTCTCTGTCCATCGCCCTTGAGCCTTATATACCTGCAGCTTCTGGTGCAGAGACTTTCTCGTTCTCCTACTGTCAGCTTTCTCTTCCCCGTCGCGTTCTCTCTCAGCGGCTCGTTTCCTCGAGCTCTCGCACACTGAACCCCACAAGCGGGAAGCAAACTCAGTAGCCTCTTTTCTTCGCCTTCCCGCCCGTTAGAAGCTTCTATTGCCCGGTACGGAGGATCGTACAGGTATACACGACAATGAGAAGGCAAACATCCATCTTTCAGAGCTCTCGCAACAATAACAGCCGGACAACATAATGGAACTTTTCCATCAGCGAAGGATCTTACCTCGACACGCGAGGTTTCGTACTAAAAACTCGCTGGAAACTGGCAATAGCGATCTTCACTTTGTTCTGTAACGGGCTATGGTACTTCTCGTGTCATTCTTATACAATACCCAACGGATTGAACGTTTCATTTGTCGAAAGTACGGATATCATTTTCTATTTTATCGTTCATCGTCGAACTCACTTTCAATCCAATCAAACGTTATGACAGTGTAAACGGATGCGACGCTACGAGAAACTCAATGATAACGACGCGATAACCAAGCTGCGATCGAGTTTCTGTTCCGTCTACCGTGATAATCAACCCTTATTTTATCTTTGGTACCCTACACAACTTACTTTCGACCCAATCAGACTTTGTTTCAGTTCAACTAGTGCAATAACGACGTAATACTCCCGAGCGGATCCGAGTATCCGCTCGAGGATCTGGTGAGAAAGTATATATCGCTTATTCGATAAGTTTCGAAAGCTGCAACTACAAAATTGATGAAATTTCGTTAAATTGCAAATTTGTGTATTGATCCGATAATTATAATAACAATTACATCAGTAAACTTCGATTTTTTTCTTGAAGGGAAGTAGAAAAAAAAAAAAACAAAAAAGTAATGGCTCTCGAACAATTTCCTTAACTCCGACGTTAATTCAAAATTGAGGTCATATCCGTTTAACGTGATTTGTCGCTGGCAAATAGCGCTGCAACTTTCGCTATGTGGAACGAGTCTTCGGCATGAGGGAAATTTAACTCTTCGGTAAGGCAAATAACGAGGAGCTTGTAACCGGACAAAACTGCTGGGGGAAGCACTTGTTATACAATCATGAATCCCTAATGGGGATCCCAGATTCTGCATTTGAACGGAATGAAGAGAAGAAGAAATAAACGTATAGAATGAACTAACGTTTCCACAAACCCACATGAAAATCAAATGTATGCAACAAATATATCAAATTTCGTGTTTTCATAAAATTCATATATTAATCATATAATTTGTTATATATTTTATGATGTATATTTGCAAACTTAAATTCCTAAATATATTCGTGAAATACCGTTTTTCGACGAAAATTGCATATATGATACATATATTTTTGATACATTTTTTTTTCCATGGAGGTTCTGTAATCAAAACGTCTTTACTTCACATATCAATTTGCAATGAACTCTAATGTGGCCGATGTTAATTCTGTAAATTTCTGGGATTCGCTTATTAATACGTGAATTCGAGGACCGAATGGAAAGGTGGTCACTATGTACAGTGTAAATTGTGGAAATAATTCGAAACAATTCTCGATATCCACGAGTTTACTGCTATTTCATCATCGTATCGCCTTAAGCCCATCTAATTATCTTATTGAATAACAATCCCGCAAAGCCTCAATAATTATTGACACGAGGGCCTGAATCAGCGATGCATTCATGTTTGCAGTACAGCGCTAACCAAATACAAACACGAGCGTTCAGTATCAACTGTAAGCAACATTCAGCTCGAGAATGAGTACACGTCAAACAAGTGTAAACGCTCTCAATGCAATCATAGCTTTGAAGCTTCGAAAATCGTGGGTTACTTCCCCTCGATTTACGGAAGTCCGGGATACGCTGCATGGTTATACAACTAGTGTAGTGAGCAATGCAGGAGGTCTTGCATGGCCGCATTGTATATGTACGACTAGTCGCATGCATCGAGGGTGGGTATAGAACGTGTGTATATGCCGATCTGGCAACTACAGGAGGATGCGAAACCGTTAGCAGCTGTTACCGGTGGTTGGGTTGAATAAATCGGCAACCTCCGATCCACGGCTTGGTTGCAGCTCTCTCGCGATAGTATACGTAATGCGCGGTTACCGATCTAGCGTAAAGTTCGATGGATTCACGTCGTCTCGTCTCTCCCGTCGTATCTCATATGGACTCTCTCTATCGTATAGCATAGTGCAGGTTTAATAGCAGTCCTCTCGGTATCGTTCCTCCTGTTCGATCCTCTCTCGGCAACCGCGGTTAACTCTATCCGCAAGCTTTGGCACCGGAGAGAGCTTCGTTGAGGCTGAACGAAGCCATCCAAGCGACTACCACTACACGGCCACCCAATCGAACCTTTCGCAGTTTCCGTGGAAACTGTAAAATCCAGCAAGGGTAGCTGAATCTAAGCGGTTATCGGTGGATTAAACTTTCACGCAGCGAAAGATAAATGTATAGATTTCGCAAGGGCCAAGGAGAACGTTAAAAAAGCGCGGAGTCGTTCGAACGATATCTCCTTTGCGTATTTCCTTCGTTGAATTTATAACCGAGACAATGCACTTAAGGGGATGAAGATTATCAAAGTTAAGTTAAGTATCTGTTTTACGAGTATAAAAAAACAATTTTGGTTTATTTCGAAGAGGAAATACAAAAGATTAAAAGCTTTATTACCCATTTCGATTCTGCAATATGGCGCAAATCAAATTAGACCCGAGAATTCTATTAACGAACGACTCAATGTATACGTATTCGGTACTCGGTATGGCATGAATAATTTACCGCAAACTGGCTATATTCGGAACAAAAATCATCGCAGGAATAAAAAGTTACCAATCTGACATAGCGGTGCAATCGATGAAGTTACTTTGAACGGCGTCAATTCTGTAACTCCGTTGTGTGGGATATGTTAATTAATGCACGTAGCGTAAAATTCGAAATGTACTTTTTTTTCTTTCACTTCTGAAAGTGACGTTCGTGACCCTGTTAATCGAGTTAACTACGAGTAAATTATCAAAGAAGCACTCCATGGAACATTAAATTAGACGACGGAGTCAGATCCGGAGTGTTAGCGCGCGGTCGTGTGTTCGAAATTAGATAAAAATGAAGCTATCTTTGCCGCATAGTTTATCGAACATGCGTACAGAGATATTCTGGTTTTTCTTGCCACTCGATCATTTTTGTCGCTACATTATTTATAGTCGGAGGAAAAGGTTCATCTATCTACGCGTCGTACTAAGACTTAACTAATTGAACATTCAATCACAGAAGATGCAAAGATCAATACGAGAGAAGATGTATGCGTTACCGCGAGCCTTTGCTCTTCTCCTGTACCTATCTATTACATCGTGAGACAAAACACTATATATAATTCCGTCTATACGTGTTGCTGTTACATGAGGATTCAAGCGATCGAGCGTTCAAGAACTCGCGAACTCTGCAGGGATTGAGATTGAAGAGGCTGTCTTAGGCGTACGAGAAGCACGTGTATCAAGTTGCTATGAGATAACACTTAGGGTTGGAATGCTGAATTATCGTTGGATCGTGACTCTTATGATGAACGCTCGCGATATCGAAGCCACGCGTTTGCTCGTGTCACGCGCGTGTAGTACCAAATACGACATGCGGATGATAAATTATTAATCAGCGTCTGGGTCACTGCTAATGTTATACCACTCTCAGCCGCGGTTATGTCAACATTGATATGCTAAAACGACGTTGCCATCAGGTTTAATTTCTAAATTTGATTGCCATCAAGTTGATACGTTAAAAAAAATATTTCTTTAAATAGTATGTATATTGGGAATCGATTTAAAAAAATGCTATCGAATGATAATTTTATAAAAATAAAAATGTGCCACTATTTGCAAAATTCAAATTCTCATTAATTTTTAATTTCAATAGTCTGCCTGATGTCCGGTCAGATGTAGCAGTTCAAAACAATTTACATACGAACGATTTTGGCGACCTGTCGTACCTTGCAAAATATTAAACGAACCGTCCTACATTTCCAAATTATCTCGTTGGGAATGCCTCGCGGGCGAAACATGTTTCAAACTGATTCGTAGTTGTACCGATACCAAATAGCGAAATAACGAGTAATTCAAATCTCCTCTATTCGGGTATAATACAGAAATTCACCGACGGTCAAGCTTCATGGTAATTCTTCGAAACGTTTCGTGTAACAGACATGCATTTAAATGGATAGGATATACGAAGCTATATCAATTTCTCAAAGCGGAATACGAAGCCGCCGGAGAACTATTATATAACCACGAACGAAGTGGAATTTCTCGTTCTTCGATAACACCGTCGTGTCGCACCGTGGAACAACCCTTTTCGCGTATACGAACAGTTTCCACCCTCTCGTCTCCACGTTTGGCCTCCGGCGGGCAAACCGAGAACGACGGCGCCTACCCACCGTGGTACTCGCGTAATCCACGATCCAATCTCCGATATTTATTCCCCGGAGGTGACGAGGGTCCTCGCCCTCCAGTCTCAGGATACCCGGAGAGAGTTCCGATTGTTCCATAGCAAACTGTGTGAGACTCGCACAGATTGCCTCTTCGTCTCTTCGCGGAATCATCCCCTTCTTCCCCGCCTTACGCGAGAATCGTCGACTTCGTATTTTCTCCCTACACTGTACCCACCCAGTCGTCACTTTATTTCAACGATATAGTTTCTGATGAGAAACCCCATGAAAGATCGGGAAACTTTCGGAGCGATCGCACACACATTCACACACGAGCGGAAAGACTAATAGATTCTATCGTGAAGTATCGATAAAATTGTGAGAGACCGAGAACACGGACAGTTGGCTCGCTATTGGGTTTCAAACTATTCAGCTCAACTGATTCTGGAAGGAAAAAGATTTCAGTACATTTCACCGTGCAGCAGAGATTATCACGTACCGAATATGACATATCGGCTTGCCGTGTACCATCGACGATCGGGATAGTTTTTTTGTTTCGGAAAGTTGGAAACAAAAAAAATTCAATCTCCGAGGAGTGCACGCAGTGTGTACTTTATTGAAGTGAATGTGATCTGCTTTCGTGTCGACTTTACTTTATAGATTCTTTTTCTAGATTTTTTTTTTCAGCACTTTCAATATTTGCATAGTATCCGACAGTAACAGAGAAAAAAAAATAAGAATTTTGTCATATAAGAAGTTATTGATTTTCATGGAGTTTAATGCTAAAATTTCGAGTTCGTTGAAACTTCATGCACAAAATTTCATTTCGCTAGTTTCACTCAAGCTGTCGTGTCTACGAACTTTTTAATTATCCCTTCCAGACGCAAGCAAATTGGTAATTTTACATAAAAGTTTATTACAACACTAATTGGACATTGTTGCGCGGGAATCTGAATCACGGAACGGAAAACTTTTACGATTATGAAGCTTATGTACCACAATTAATCGTTTTCATTTTTTTTCAATGTTAATTGTTATTCGTAATACAATGAAATAAACGAACACGTTACTTCGAAAGTAAGTAAACTCTATATGATTAGTTGGACATTGTTGAAGGTAAGTGTCAATCGTGAATAGTAATTTGCATGATAATAATAAAACTCTATCATTAGCTTTATTATTGTATTCATTTTTTTCGTAATGTTATTTGTTAATATTTTTCTCTAGGTGTACTCTTAGTCAAGCAATGTTGGCACATGACGGATATTGCGCGTTTATGTAGCTTTACCGTCGATGTATCTGTACCCTCGCAAACATGCGATCATTTTTCGTAAAAGTCATATGACGACAAATTGGGGCTCGTAAAACACGAATCTTTTAATCTCCCATCCGTTTCGCGATCGCAAATCTACGGTTTCGAAACTAATGGGTTTCTATTTTTGACTATCGATAAAATCGTATATGTCGAAGTCGTCACATCCTGTTGAATGATTTTCCGTTCACGAAGCGTGTCTATGCCTGCGGCATTATTACATCCCGAATATGACTCTCTCTCCTCGTGTCCCTCGCATTTGATAGTTTCGTTTATGGAACCGGTCCAAAAAAGGAAAAAAACAAAAATTCAATCGCAACCAGCGCATTCGCGAAGCCCACTATCGCTAACGTGCAGCATATGGCGTTGTTATTTGCTGCTTTATGCGCGGGGATGCGATCACTGCTGTTGCTGCATGCAGTTGTCACCAATGCATGTTCACGACGATGAAGCTGACGGTACACTGCAATGTTTGCCATAAGCTTTCGACGGGTAAATGTGATAAATCGGTCAATTTCATCGTGCGGAATTGTGTTTTGTGTATATATACAAACAACGTACACGACGTCGCGTGTGTTGATGCTCGTAAAACGCAGCCGTTGCAGCGAACTGCTCGGGTAGAATCGGAAGTGAGTATATCGTCAGACCAGAGCAAAGCATAACTATATACCTTCCGCCGACAATGTGAATCGTAGCAGCGGCAGTGAACAGATCGATGGGGACGCTGATCGAAGCTGTTCGGTGGGTTCGGTTATTGCAACTGCAAAACGTTACGTGTAGATGCGAGATATATACACGTGATAACACGAGGGAAGGAGGGCGAGTTACAACGGAGATAAACGCAGAAATAAATATCAAAACCATTTACCGGTGATCGTTTCACCCCCGAGGGACAAAAAACGAATAAAAATCAAACGAACCGTGTACACTGGTAAACATCTCTATTTCGAATTGCATGCTGTCGACAGCACGAGAGACAACTTTTACTGTAACTGTCGCGGCATTATAACTTCGTGTGTCAACGACGCAATAAAGATTTTATGCTGTTGTAGAGCGATCGGTTCATTCCCGTTTTGTTTTCATCTCTTTTTATCTGTTCGCGTCTCCTTAGTCGAGGGCGAGAAAGTTATTAACACTGTAACATCGAAGCGCACAAGCTATCTACGAATTCGTGTCACGTAAAACGTATAACGAGGAATAAACGATTTATCGGTTAGTGGTATTAGACTTGGGAATTATCGGTAATTGTGAATCATTGATGCGACAATGCATTGGCATTCATGCACCAGTGCGTCCCTCGAAGAAAGTTTAGTTTAAAGTTCAATAATACTGTCTTACGCGCGTTAGAGATGTTTTTTTCGTTACGGCTTAATCTTTTTCAATCTCAAAATAAAAAAAATTACTGTTGTGTAATCAAATTCAGCTAAACATAATATTTTTTAAAAAATTGTAAAAGGCGGTTAAAAAAAAGGAGAAAGAAATTAACGTTTTTTTGCAATGCATAATCGATCGTTTCAGGAGCGTAAGGCTTAACTTTCGTGGAAGTTAAGTTAAGCACAGCATTTAAAGGAGCCGACTTGCATCTAATCAGAAAACTTTCGAGGATTCCAATTGCCATTGGAAATTGTTATCAAAGTTTGAACTCCGGTAACAATGGATGTAGAAGTAGCGGAGTCCGTTAACGAGTGTACGTACAACATGCCGCCGCGAGCGTCCGATTAATTATCAAATAGCCCTGAGATATTTCTACGTATTCGTGTCTAGTATTCCAACAAATTTGAATTTCGGTACGCCTACAAATGCCGAAGAACCCGATCGTTAGCTACGAAGAATTTATTTTGCTAAAGCTCTGCTAGAGGTCTATAGTTCATGCTAATCCAAAATTCAATAGAAAGCTTAGCAGCCTCCAACCCGAACAAAACTCTCGCGACTGGGGCGCTCAGCTTTCATTCTTTTACAACATATATATTCTTTTATTTTCATTCTTTGTACCCAACGCTGAAAAGCTCGAACAAAGCCTTTGTTCGATAGTTCCGGAAATCCGGAAACGATTAAAACTGCAACGTATTCCATTGGTAATTTATAAAAACTTTGTACTCAGAATGTATTCGAAAAAAAAAAAAAAAAAAAATCGTCGATAAAAGAAATTATCGGGAAGTGAAAAAAAATAAAAAATTTAAGCGAAAAATTGTATGATGTCCCGGTCTACTCACCGAAGGAGAGAAAGACCGCCGCAAAAATAAAGAGGAGACACTCGAATTTGGCGAGGCTGCGACTCTTTTCGGTACACATATTTTTCAATATTTAAAAATTCTCTTTTATTTGTTATTTTCAATTTTTTTTTTTTCTTTGTTTTCTATTAAAATATCTCCAAATCCACGCGGACACCCGCGATAACGATCACTTTTACGAATTCACGACGACGAGGACGAAGATTGCAACAGAGCCGCGTCGCGCGTATCGCACGGCCACTCGCGTGGCTCTGGACTTCCCGGCTCCGACGTAGACGAGAGCTCGCTGGATTTCGGAGTTTGAATCCCTTCCAGAGTCTCGCGGTGGTCCAGGGAGCCGCGCGCCTGCTCTCTGTGCTTCCGTGTCTCGCACACGACGACAAAGCTTCGTTCGACATATATGCTGTCATTGTATACGTAGTAAAAATGTTAAGCATAATACCATGTAATTGTATGATGCATTAAGTCTCATAACAATTATCGCTACGCATTGTACTTCCATCAAAAGGCATTCAGTAAAAATTTAAAAATAATTTGAAAGTTCTACATCAATGTTCTATATGGTCACGCGATCGATGTGATTGTGGACCGTTTTACCTTTTCTTTTATAGGTAATTATTTTCGGACAATAAAAAAAAATGTTTAAAAATGTAAAAAACTGTTGTTTTTTTTCTTCGAATAAAAAAATGTTGTCTTCGATGTTTATTTTAAAATCTCGTAAGTATGTAATTTTTTAATGTGATATTTATTTGTTGATAACCTCAAATGTGCGTCCGGAGCGTAAAACTTTGCGTTTTATGGGTACTACAGCAGCTTTAACTCTCCAGATATTACACTGGAACTACATCAGGGAACGACTCGTTGAAACATCATCGTGCGGCACAGAGCGTCGTGAATTGCGATAGGTCATTAAAATTTATTCACACGAAGAGCCGGCGAGCTAACTGCGAGATACACGGATTCTTGACCCTCAACAGCATTCTGGCCATTTAATTAATTGAGTCCACTGTTAATAATATATTTTCAACGAAGCATCTGCATTAATTAGCGACGCACCGGATAACTCTTGCCCTTTGGTTTATTTATCAGAATTCAATTATTTCG
Source organism: Buathra laborator (assembly GCA_934046635.1). Lineage (NCBI taxonomy): Eukaryota > Metazoa > Arthropoda > Insecta > Hymenoptera > Ichneumonidae > Buathra > Buathra laborator. Next base: position 21,756,874 of record OW203892.1, read on the forward strand.
ATCAGCCATTCCCTTTTTTAACAATACAAAATTAAATTCTTGCGCACAATAGAGAAAACCGATTCTCAATTGTTTTCTTCATTCCGTCGAATTGTTTCGCCATTAATAATGTGTAATTTGAATTTTTCCAGTACATAAAATGAGTTCAACAACGAAAAGGCTTTTATTACAATGGATTTTTATTCTCATCGAAAATATAAAAATTAAATGTTATAGATAACTGTTTTTTGTTGAAATTATCATTTTCGTCCTCGTTTATGCTCTGTACAAATCGTCTTGCAAGGTTTAGCAATCAATTCATCGCAAGAACAATAATATTGTTCTTTAGAAAAACGCCTACTTGTGTGCAAGTCATGGTAAACAAGGTGGCGCGGCTAACGAAACGCCCCAAATAAAATATGTTGCAAACATTCGCGTGATTAGTGCCAAAAAAAAAAGGATGCGCTTGCATTTCACACGAGCTTTCAATTAAAATTGCGATAATCATGAAGCGATGACGAAACAATGTTTGGACGATTGTGGACGCGGGTTTACGCAGTCGTTGGCTGATACCGATAACCCTCCGCGAAAGACCTTCTGGAAGTTGCCTCATTCCGAAGTAAATATTATCAGACGAGCTCCTTTCTCCGTTCGAACGGTTAACGATAACAAATATATTCATATACTCCCATCGTTCTACATGCTTTTTTTTCCTTATAGACCGAGGAAACTTCAATTCAGTAAAACGGGAGTCAACGTTGGATAAACGAACAGTTACGTCCGCGACGTTCGAGACTTCGAGTACCTACTGAGCGAGACGCACGCCCAACGCTTCCGACTTTTCACACGATATCATAATAGATTCAATAATCGTTTTTTAACCGACAACGCGGACAACTGTTTGAGTACATAAATTCTTTGCAATCTTTAAGATAGTTGAACCTTTGACCCGGTGCCGAAACGATGCTTGGCGTAGACATTCCGAAATCGAAAAACTCCGAGGAACCAAGCTATGGAATCAGCGGCTCTCCTCCAGACAAGGTGAGATTGATATAACGATATTATCATAATTACAATACGCGTCTTGGGTTTTTTTTTTTTTTTTTTCTATTATAACCGGTAGTGAGCGGAAGTCACGGGACGTGGATAATTTTTTATTTTTTTTTCTATGGGTACTCGAAGTTGATCCATACGAGTTAACATGATGAAAGATATTGTCGTCATAAGAAGGAAATTCTGATTATTTCGTGATTTTTTTACTGTGCGTAAGAAATTATCGATGAGAGTCTCGGCAAGCGATCGTGACGCCTGAATTAATTGAAGCAATCATCATTTCTATTGATTCCTCACGTATCAATCAATACCGATGCGATTGATTCGGCAAATCTCAGTTCTACTAATCAAATTGTACCAGATTGCTCGTGCGGTATCGTCGAATGTGCATAACTATGCAAAATTATTCATGTTTGTGGGTAACAACAATCGCTGCGATTGATAGGGTATATGTATACACAGTATGCGAAGAGTAAAGGGGGGACAGCTGTTAGCCAACCTGATCAGTAAATCGACGTATGTATTGCAACAACTAAATTCCTCAAATCTATTTGCAAATTGCAGTCATAAATTTTCCGCTTCATTGAACTTGTGATCAATTGAAATTTTTGTTTTTTTTTTTTTTCCTGACTGTGCAAAATTTCTTGTGCTAAGTTTGTTCAACGATAAAGGAAACGATCAGCTTTGTTTTATATTATTAGAAAATAATCTATGGGTATTGTAAATTACATGACATTTTTGTTTTTGTTATTTTCTTCTTCAACTGTGACGTATGCGTACAGAAAAAAATTTAATACGAAAGATATTTTCGTAAAATAAGTAACATTATATGGACCAAGTATCAAAATAGAGATATTTGTAAATTATGATTTTTTTTTTTCTTTTTTCATTAATCGGAAATCACGGAATAAAATCGGCATTCCAATGTCTGCCTGCGTCGTTGTAAATATTTGTAATACTACTTTGTCGGTTGGGAGTAAATGTCTTCGAATGACTATCAATACTTCGTTGATAAAAAAAATGAATTTCTTTTTCAACGAATCAAGACGAGAAAAAAATTGTCGGTGTCATATAAACTTCTGTTATGGAAGATTCGATTCAAGTAAAATAAATAAACTCGATTTGACTTTCCGAGAGGTTAATTTCAATGACTGCTATTTTTTTTCCTGACCTGAAATACGACTGACTTTATTCGAAAAACAAAATTAACACTTTGCGGAAAAGGGGAAATTGTAGCATGAAAAAAGAAAGATAGAAAAATCACATGACAGTAAAGAGAAGAAAGAGAATTCTATAAAATAGACGAAGAATAAAAGCGTAAATTCAATAAGACTGGAGTGTGGATACTTACAGTGAAACTAGAGATTTTACCGGACGGGTAATGAGAAATTGGTCGAGCGTCAAGCATTGTCTTCGCACCATGGCAGGTTTCTCATTAATAACTTGAGATTCGGCTTATTGCAATGAACGTATTTTCTGAAGTATAGTAAACAATCAAACTATGACGATAAACAAAATAACCTGAAAATGGTAATTGAGTAAGTTTTCCGATTAACGGAAGCGTAAACGCCGTGAACAACAGCCACCTGGCAAACATCTGAGCTGTGGACACGAGCGCATGCGTGAAGCTGCGCCTCGGTAGATAGCGTAACGTACTTAATAGAACATTATATCGTAGTTCGATCGTCACGAGATTTACGATCACAATGCCATAGCGTCGACTAAACCAGTTTACGAATTGCAAGATGCGTTTTACACCTTTTTTCAAAGTTGTATTATAAAAGTTACATCAACAATCTAACCCTACGATTACGTTTCGAGATTATGCGTTCGAAAGTTTCGTATCCGGCACACTATTTGACGTCAGTATTACTAATATATACGGCATCGTATTGCTAAAGAAAAACAAAAGTACACGGTTGCCGCGGCTTTTGATAACAAAGAAGTCAAGTAATTAAAGATTCCCAGAAAGTTCAAGAACAATAAAAATGACATTGATTATCATATTAACCTTCAAAACAAGGGATACTTTTGCAAAGCGAATAATTACGAGCGAAGGAATTGTTGTCTGCTCAGTAACCGTGTTTTATCGTTTGCGCACCGTGATTCATCACTGAATGTTTATGACATTCTCAAAGGATATAACACTTCTGATTATTATACTTTTCGTCTTGAAACGGTTTTCCATATATAGAACATCGTGTTACAAAAGGTTAAGATATATGTCTAAATATCCGTTAATTTCGATAGCGTGACTTATGATAATGAAATAATTGCGCCATGTACCGGGAATCTGTGCGTAATAGAATATCTTATCTCGGTTACCAGAGAAAAAACGCAAAAAAAATGATTCGTTCGCACATTTCCGCAATTTCTCTCCCACATTCCTTAACTGTTATCGAATGACGCGCGATTCTTTCCTACGAAAAAAAAAAATGTTACGGTTCATCGAATGGCCGATAATGCCCATACAGTTACTATACGCTTAAAAAAACCGACATATCCATTATCACCCAATTTTTCTCGCTGATACAACTAAACGCAGTGATTACTAGATTTATTAATCGTGAATCGAAAAAATGGCGTTTATCGAGAAGTTTCTCCAAGTTCAGCTTTTAATAGGAAATCGTCGTGTTTCATTGATGTAATAGACATTATCGATTTTTTTTCGTCTAAAACAAACAAAAAAAATGCGTTCGAGGTCTCGTACAGTAACTGTCGGCGAAAGGCCACAGAAAAACTATGCGCCGTACATGAAAAAAAGAAAAAAGAATGATGACGGACCAAAACAAACAGACTCGCCCAATATACGGCACGAATTTCATCAGCCAAGAGATGGTAACAAAAAAATTACATGTTTCAATGCCCCGTGCAGCGACTGCCTAATTGCGTTCGGAGAAACGAACCCGTCATAAGACGAATGATGCAAAGGATCGTAAGGATTGCGTTCAGCATGGAAGACAATCTTCGATTTACTGAAATCGCCAAATTACTTGCATCACTATAACTCGCTTTAGATTTCATTAATACGATGCCCTCGCGCGGGTATTCATGATCATCGAAACAGTTTACGCGTCGAATATTTTACATCTTTATATGCGCTGCAAACCTTCAATGCAACGTTAGGTTTCGCGAACGAATGCTTTTCCACAGCGGAAGGACGTAGAACCCATTAGGGGGACTCGGGTAATCCCCAGAGGTGGCATTCCATGCAAGAAAAGATGCGAAGAGAAGGGATAAGTTACAACAGCAGAAGGGGGACTCTGCTTTATATAAAACTACGCTTTTGTACAATTGCTTTACTCAGTTTCGTATTATCAGCCACGGGTCTTGGATTCAAGTTTTGACTCTTTTATTATCTCGTGGACATTATAAATTTGCGAAAATAGGGAGAGTTCATTCTTCGTTCCGGATGATGATCGGACTTTTTCTGTTTCTTTAACTTCAATTCTTTCGTAAATGCAGCGCGTTTTTTCAATTTTGGACAAAATAAATTTTGTACTTCGGTGTTTTGATTAGTTTCCATTTTTTTTGTTTTTTTTTTGTTTTTCATAAAAATGCGACCGGAACCGAGTGTGATAGACGTATGAAAATTTCTTCTCTGATCAAACGCAAAAAAGTATTCAAATTTCGTGAATATATCTAACATTATTTATCGTCGTAATTGCAGCCCAAGTTGATGCAAGGAGGTAACTATATCAAAGAGGGAAGAGATTCCGCGAAGAGCACCTGCCTGATATTCTCACCGAAAGAGGAGGACGAGATCGGAGCTCTAGGAAGATACTTGCAGCTTTTCGCCGTGAGTTATTATTGTAATAGGAGGTTGTTGCACCGGCTGTAGCTGCCGTCTTTACAGATTCTTCTTAAATATTTGCAACTTTATCCTTTCTTGAAAATCTCGCGAAAATATTTCGATACGAATACTAACTCGATCACTTCCTAAAATTCATTATATTCGAATTCTTTCGGATATTGGAATAACTCCCGCATTGCTTCTCTTCCGTTTTTCAAAGTAATAGCCGGAACGCGTTTTGATAATTTATTCAGGAGCACAAGGTAAACTTGCTACACATTGAATCCCGGAGCTCTCTGCGTCAGCACGATGGTTACGAATTTATGGTCGAATGTGCACCGGGTGGAAATCTCGGAGGTGCTATCGAGGCACTTCGCGGTCAGTGCGGTTATTTCTCCATCATTTCCAGGTGACTAAAAAAAAATAAATGCCCTTGAATTTTGCATCCAATATTCCGATCGTTTAATGCGCGAATTATGCATTATTTATTTTTTGTTTTTCATCAGAAATCACAAAGACAACATGGGAACTGTACCATGGTTTCCAAGAAGGATAAGGGATCTCGACAAGTTTGCTAATCAGATACTCTCATACGGTTCCGAACTCGACAGCGATCATCCCGGCTTCACCGATCAAGTTTACCGAGCGCGGAGAAAGTACTTCGCCGATCTGGCATATAATTACAAGCAGTAAGTCAAGAGACATGACATTACACTACCGTCCGCCGATGACAACACGTTGTCCTTGACGATCGTGCAGCATTTCCATTCGAAGCAATTTTTTTCTTTTTTTTTCCCCGCGAACGTGTTTTGCCACCACAAAAACAGCTGCGAAAACTCGTACATTCTAACAAACAATCTTCGCAATAATTTCAGTGGTCAGCCAATACCGCACGTCGAATATACCAACGAAGAAATCGCCACGTGGGGCGTCGTTTTCAAAAAATTAACCGAATTGTATCCCAAATACGCCTGCAGAGAGCACAATCACGTTTTTCCGCTTCTCATCGAAAATTGCGGATATCGCGAAGACAATATTCCTCAACTCGAGGATATTTCTCAGTTCCTCAAAGGTGAAACATTTATTTACTACGTAAACCCCAATTTTTGAAAATTTTTATTTTAAATGTTCGACGACCGTTTGCAAAAACAATTAATTCCGTTTGCTTGGTAACACAGTGTGGTGGAAGTATTATAAAAATAATACACAGATTTGCCTCAGTATCATTTTTTTTTTGTTAAAGCGGTAAATCACAGTAATTATCCGGATTATTGATCGATAAAAAAAATCTTTGCTCTCAACATTTTTTTTTCTTCCGTATATATTTAATAGCATTCGTAATATTTTATTTATTTATTTTTTTCTTATAGATTGTACGGGTTTTACGTTAAGGCCAGTAGCGGGATTACTGTCCTCGCGTGATTTCTTAGCCGGTCTCGCTTTCCGAGTGTTTCACAGCACGCAATACATAAGGCACAGCAGTAAGCCTTTGTACACCCCGGAACCGGATGTTTGTCACGAAGTCCTTGGACACGTGCCGCTGTTCGCTGATCCGGCATTCGCGCAATTTTCGCAGGTCATTGGATTGGCTTCACTTGGTGCACCCGACGAGTACATCGAGAAACTCGCAACCGTAAGTTATCGCCATTGTGTATTTTCGAATATCCGTTTATCACCGTTAAAATATATGTTGATAGAAAATTATCATTGAACGATACATTTATTGCATTACACGGATTGCATTATGTTGTTTTTTTGCGCGGAGATCAGCGAACTTACGTCAACGGATTGGCTATCTTTGCTCATTGTTTTGCTATAAATTTGATAGTAATACAAATTTCACCATACAGAAGACAGCCGCAATATCGAACGGAGATACGTGGCAAAATAATCTTCGGTGATGCAAGCAAATTATAATTTTCTTCATTTCTTTTTTTAAGTGTTTCTGGTTCACCGTGGAGTTTGGTTTGTGCCGACAGCACGGCGAACTTAAAGCTTACGGAGCGGGTCTTCTGTCGTCTTTCGGTGAACTCGAATACAGTCTTAGCGGCAAACCCGAGTTACGACCTTTCGAACCGTCGAAGACGGCGTTACAAAAGTATCCGATAACGGAGTATCAGCCGGTCTACTTTGTTGCCGAAGACTTTGAAGATGCCAAAGAAAAGATGATGTGAGTAATCGTCGAGTTTACGGAATACTACTCGGACTTTATATTCCGTTGAAACTTATTATCGCTTGTATTCGAATTTTAAAAATTATACGACGCATAAATAAATCTACACGCTCTTTCACTTTGAATAGATATCTCTATGCATTCTATACATTGTAGGGATTTATTAGACCCGTTTCTCAGATAACCGTTGTTTTATTTTGAAAAGCAATAAAACACGTTTCGAGGGTTTTTTTTAAATCTCTACAATGTTTAAAATGATATTATATCGATCCGAGTTAAGTCATTGTTTTTACGTTCTTTGTTTAAATTTTTAATGAAAATATTTGTTTCTTCTTTCGTAGCAAATTTGCTCAGACAATACCCAGGAAATTTGGCGTCCGTCACGATGCGTACACACAGAGCATAAGTATCATCGACAGCAAGTATCAGGTCGAGGAGTTGGTGACAAACGTAAACCAGGAAATGGAAATTCTCATGGACGCTCTGAAAAAATTGAAAAACTGATTAACTAAACTGACAATAAGCATCGATGTGTGATGTTGATCTTTTTTTTTTTATTGTCAATTATCGATTTTTACAACAATTAACAAACCGTGCCAATAGTTTTTGTTGCCGTGATGCGAAATGCAAATCTTTCGTTTATTGTAGAATTTTGTTTTTGTTTTCATTGTTTTACATTTCTCGAATGGCCAATTAGACTAGCAACGTATCGAGTTTTGTACGCGAAAACCGAACATTTCAGTTCTCTTCGACACGTGCATCCTACACGCTCAGTAACATACATACACACATACATACACCTTACACACTAACTTAAGGAATGTATAGTACAGATATTATTACTATGTAACGTTACGTATAAGTTATCTATAAATTTGAATAAAAAAAAAATGAAATATATTACTTTTTATGTAATCGTATGGATATACAATCCAAATAGAAGATTTTTTTCCTCTACTACATTCGTACATTTTTGTCTCGAATCAACGAGAAAAATTTCATTCATTCGTTTTAATATCGAACTACAAAATCACAATTTTAATTTTTCACCGACACAATTTTCGGACCGAATTGATGAATAATAATGCGTTTGTTTCGTGTAAATATCAATTGAATCGTCTATAATAATTCATCTATATAAATGATACGCAATTCACGGAACTTCAAGAGTGAATTATTTACATCAAATCCAATTGTCATTGAATACATTTCAATGGTACGAGTTTACCAAACTGAACATTTTTGTATTGATTCCATTTTTCCACGTATAATAAATATTCACGATATGTTCTATTACAGCTTAGCCTCCTTGTTGACACGACGCGTATATTATTCTGTACAATTCATTAATGACGTACATACAATAATTTTTCGAGCCGTCGGATCTTTTTTAGACTAATAAATCATAGTTAAGGTTAACATTTTTTTTTTCCGAAAAATACACGTATATTACAATTAGTAATTTGTACCAAAGTTTGTATAAAGGTTACTGAAGCGAATCACAAATAGAGAAGAACATTTCGTTTTTATGACGTTGTGAAAAAATTGTTCAAAAAATTGAGATAAAGATACTTTCCGTATAGTTATACACGCTGTATAGCGCTATAAGAAAGAAATAAATATTAAATTAATTATGAGATGAATTGACGAAAAATTTCGATTACATTGTACCGGAAATGTCCTTCTCTGGTTGTAAGTTAGTGTTTACCTAATCGGTAAAGCCGCGTAAGTGTTGCGTCATAGCACCAAAAATGCTCCCAACCTGTGACATGACAACACTGTCGAATTAAGACGCTCGTATAAGCTGCTGATAAATGCACATACACCGAGAGCCACAATAAGCTCTGTTTGTCAAGTACAGTGTAAAAAGTACGATCTAAGTACGTTTACGAGAAAACAAAAAAAAAAAAAACATATGCAAGCTTTTCATCTCACATCGAAAAGGAAGCAACTCGTGATTCTTAAAAAAATATATATTGATCCTAATAAATAATAGTAAGGTACAAAAAACAAAACCACGAAAACAATTGCGTAGCTTTCTGTTCACTTAACGCCTAACAAGTTTTACCTTCGCGAATCCTTCCGGGTCTTCTATACAGTTTGTTGAAGCATCAAGGCAATTCCTTGTATAAATATATTGTACATATAAAACTTTCGATTCAGTCACAAATAGTTTCCACATCGACATTTTTTTTTTTTTTTTAGTTGCCAGTCTCATCACTACTTTTTTGGATACCGTAAAAACTCAATATTGGGAACTGATTATCCGCGTGGCAAATCGAAAGAGGAAGAAAAAGTGAAGTTTTGCATTTAAAATGAATTTCATAATTTTTTTTTTCGTTTTTGTCGTATTATCTACTATGCGTTTTTAGAAATTTAAAAAATCTTAACAATTGAAACATAGTCTCCGGAAGGGCATTTTCTTACAAAACAAAACGATTTTCCTGACTGCAATTGCTTCCCCTGTATCGTTTTTAAAACAACAGTAAAACAGTACAGAATAACATTTTTAACGGCGAACCGCAACTTTTCTTGGATCGGATCTATTTGAATTTTTAGTTTTTCAAAATTATTCAAATCAATTCTGACAATTTGTGAATTTTTCTTATTCGAAAGTTCTCCGTTGTCGTTGGTCCGTAATATTCTAATTTTTACTGTGTTATTAACATTTATTTTTCGACAGAACCACGACTGACATAAATTTTTCTTTCTACATAAGATCGCGCGAAAAACGCGCAAAAAAAGTGATCAATAACTCGTTGTAAACATTAGTTTGGACCCATCTTACAATACCCTGTAGATTTTTCCGTTGCCACCGAAAAGTTAAACATTCGGTGATAGCTTTGAAAAAAAGTTATTAAGTCCTTCGGTTTCGACAGCAAAAAAAAAAAAAAAAGGAACGAAAACATCGCTTTGAGTCTAACATCGCTGAATCTCCGTACAATACAATCCCGAAAAGCGCGTAACAAGTTTTTCAAAATTGACGTTAAGTTGGCATTAAATTGTCTTGAATGCCGACGAGTCTAACAGATCAACGGCACTCAGAGAGAGCAGGAACAACGGTCACACTACACATAAAAAATTATGTATCCGCGCGGTATTTCGTGAATACGAGAGAAATGGCTATTTTGCTTAATGCGAATCAATTGCAGTTGCATAATTAAGTACAATCGGAGCTATATAGGCAACGGTACTAGTTACGATTTTGTCTCTGCTGTGCACTCGCGGCTGTGTCCACATTTCCGTAAATCATTTCGTTCGGTGGACGCATCTGATAAGGTATCATCTGCGCCTCGTGATTTTCTTGATCAGTTGTCTGAGACTGATACTGAGGATGCTGATGTTGGCCGTGTCGTTGAAGCTGTTGATGCTGCTGCTGGTGCGGCTGATGTTGCTGTTGTTGCGACATTATCGGCGCTGTGGCGTCGTCAACGGGAATTACGGTCGTCGAATGGGGTAACGTTTCTATTGAAACTATTGGCACGGGAAGTGTGACTGGAAGTGGAAAAACGTTCATTCCTTGGATGGATTCAGTTGGCGCCGGATTTGTCACGGTGCCGCTTGGACTGGTTGAACATCTCGTTGTTTGTTGGCACGGATTTACATTGTACGGTAGTCCTACCTGTAGAATAGATTTTGAGAAACAAACATTAGCCATTCGATATACGATTCTTTTGAAATTTACCAGTTTTTCAGTGGTACTTTTCGCGACGAAGATAATATCGCTAATGATATTACGTCAGATAGCTTTGGCGCTGAAAACATTGTTTTAAATTTCATGTATATCAATTATTTAATAAACATAAATACCGTACCGCTTTTTCTTCTTTGTAGAAATAAAAATTTAGCATAAGCAGATATAATTTGACATAAGGTTTTATAATGAACAGAATTCATAGAGTCGAGACTCACGTTGATAAGCGGAGACAGAATTCCATAGCGAGCGATGAGCAACTGTTCGGATACCCTTCTCAACTCTTCTTGCTGATGGACTATAAGTTGCTGAAGCTCTTCGTGTTTTCTCTGCAACTCATCCTGTATCTGATTCTGTGCAGTTGTCATTACGATGTTTTGTTGATTAACGAGCTAAAAAAGAAGTCGACACATCGTTAAATGTCGTTTATGGCAAAAGGCCTTTCAAAGTGATCAACAATTTATATAGTTTATCTTACCGCCGTGCTATTTGGTAACGTAATGGATACCGTTGGGGTGGCCGGAGCGATGAAAGTGGGAGCAACCGATGTTATCGGTTCGGTTGCGAATCTTTGCGGCTCAACGTAATTGGCACACGATTGATCGACTTCCGGCGGTTTTCGAATCTTCGGTGGAGGTTCCGGTTGATTGATCGACATTATCGAGTTTGCTGGTGTCACTTTGGGCTTCGAACTGTGTGTCGTCGAAACGGATTGTCTCGAACTCGGAGAACCCGCCGGTATGGAGTTTGTGTCTGAATCTCCGCCATGGTAATGCCCTCTTGAGACCACCGGTCGTGACGATCTCGGAGATTTTGGGGACCACGCTGAAGATCGCACTTGACTAAACGCTGCGGGCTAAAAGAGAAGAAATATATCTCAGAATCTCAAAAATTCCAAACGTATACATTAAAAAAAAAGATTTCTTTGATTCGAGAAATTTTCATTTGTCTTAACTAATGTTATTTACAATAACTTGCAAGCGTTGTATAATTTGTTACCTGCTGTAATCTCGAACTCGTTTGATTGACTTCCGGACTCTGATTCTTCTTGCAATCGTAATCGGTGATACCGTTCTTTCGTTGCTTTATCACGTCCGTGTAACTGACGACGTTGTGCGTACACACGATAAACTCGGGTTTCGAGTTCCACTGATTGTAATCTATGTAAAATCTCGTCTGTAGCCATATCCACTGTTGTCCTTTCGTAAGGAACCTGTAGTGACATGAGGTTCCTTCGCCCTTTAGCATCACTGCGGAACGAGTCGACAAAAAATTAATATTTTATCAATGTTCGTCAATGATTCGTAAGACATAAGTGAATCTACGCGACTCACGTGATTCGTGACACGTGACTACCTTCTCGAGATCGTCAACGTGATAGTAATCGTAACCGGAAGTGCCGAGAACCTCGAACGGCAGATAGCCGATTATCGGCGGTGCTCTGTGATCGAGAAATAAAAATTTCCACTCGAGACTGTGTCGCGACGTGAACTCGGATTTGGTACTGTCAACGAAGGACATGTCGCGGATCAGTTGAGGTGTTTGAAGACGACCGGTACCGATGAAAACTATTTTCGTATCGTTCGTAACGTTGTTGCCTATCCGATTGTTCGGTATGAGTGTCTCGATGTCTGCGTCCGAACCTATTAAAACGAAATTCAATAAAAATTCGTCAAAAACTTACGCAGAATCGATGATGAACGTTCGGAAGCTTGAAAATGTATTTACTCACGAAAGTATCCATTGAACTGGACGAGTTCGTAGGTATTCTCTTCCCGAAAGTCGAGACCACCCCTTTTCATGTGACACGTGAATGATACTTTGTTCTCTGCAAAATCAAAGCTCCTCATTATAAGATAACGTTCAACATTTTAACTGCTATACGTATAGAGTATTCGTGGAGTCACACTGAAGAACAATTTTTTCAATAGGACGGAATTAATTTCATTAATTACAAAGTTCTGTATTGGTGTTACGAAGTTTAACTAAAATTATTATGCACGCGAAACTTTGTATTACCTTCTTTAATTCCCCGTTGATCTCTATTGTTTCTTGGATTCAGCAACACGTTGTACAAGTGCGACTGATCGTCCTGATAAGTGATCTCGTATATCGTGGCATTGGCTAATTCGCTTGGAAGATAACCGAGCAACGATGTTACGTTCTCGGAAGCATAGTAAATGCGACCGTTCGATGAAAATACCATGATAAACCCATCGAGCGCTTCCAATATAAGATGAGTAAATTCTTCGTTCGAAAGAAAAGATGGTTTCCAGTCTTCCTGAATCTCATGGACTCTCGACTTCACAGCGATTTCTGTGAAAGAAAATAAAATGAAAATATGATTCGTATATTAGAACAATTGTAAGAAAATTGAGACACTCGATCATTTTTTTTTTTTCGGTTACCCACCGTTGTGATTCTTTAAAAATAGTATTGTCGACTTGAGAACCGTCGATTTGTCCATTTTTCTCGTATTCGTGGTAACCATGTTACCGAGTTCGTTGACCAGCATGTTAAACTGATCTCTGCGCTTCTTCTCACTGAGATTTCGCGATTTTCTGCCGACAGTTGCAAAATGAAAAGAAACGTTATATTTTAATTTCGGAAATTGAAAAAAACGCGATATACGAGAGATCGACAGTTTACAGAATTTTCGTAGTTTACCGTTTCGTATCATCTTTATCGTCGTCGTCATCCATGTTTTCACTGGAATAAGAAGAATTGCGATCAATATAGACGATTAAATATTGATCATAAAACGATATTTCTGTTTGTGAAATCAACATTTGCTTAGTTATCATAGGTGAATCGTTATTCACCAATGACAAAAAAAAAAAGTAGTCTATCTTCGTGAAGATATCCCGAACCCCGCGGAACCCCAGTGTATATTCAACTTTTGCCAAAGTGAAAAGAATATGTATATATGTACATAATGAAATATATAATACACGTATATATACGATTTTTAGTATATCGTTTTCTACCAATTTATCGAAGATCAACAAATATGTTTGTATATATTACGAAAAAAACGGCGGATTTGTTATATCTGCTATATATATTCGTATATACGCGGCATATATATATGTACGACGATACAGGTGATGAACAGGTACCAATAAGTACGAAACAAAAAAAAACCCGCCTCTCCATTAGGTAGTTGTAAACGCGAATCCTTCAATTATCTTTTGACTGACCCGCATTGCCCCCCTTGTATCTTGCGCTCCGCGGAAAAAGTCGCGTGCTTCGCTATGTGGTCAGACACGTTTCATCCTAGAAGCGTGTGTTCGTGTATTCTAACCCGGCGCGAAAAGTCTCGTGAGTTCAAAGCGGTGGCTCATCGAAACCCAGCGTATAACATGGGATGTATCAACACTCTCCGTACCCTCAAACCTTTCCCTGTAGCCTCGGGGAATATACTCAAACAGTTACATTGACCATATACATTCGCAAACTTTTCTCGTGTGTACACGAGTTCGGATTATTAGATAATCGCGTCTTGGACGCTCGTGCAGACTCGCGGCAGCGCAAAAAAAAAAAACTCAGCGTATCGACATTGGTTTATTCTCCTCGATAATACTCGCATTTCTAAATAACTCTCTAATTAGCAGTGTCTTTCAACGGAACAAACTAATCAATTGATTTATTCCCGCAACTAAATTTTCCATGATTCCTCTCCAACCGCCGGAAAACCCCTTCGTTTTTTTTCTCTCTCTAAATCAGTTCATCGCGCTCTCCGACGAGGAATAACAAAATGCAACACGACGCATAGCTTTGTTTTATTTTTGTTAGGCGAACAGTTGTAAACAATCGACATTTGTGTAGACTCACTCGGATTGTCTTGCCGAGCTCAACGAGAGGTAACTCGCCATTGCTGATAAATGCGAAATATCTACGTAATTAAAAATAGAATTTAGCAATGGCTGCCGTCGTTAAAGTCCTTCCAGTAGTAACGTCGTGCCGTTTCGTCCTCGGCTTCTTCGTCTTCTTGACCGATGTCCCGGTACCAATTCCACCACATTTTCCGGCTTCGTTTTGTTTTGCTTTTATATTTATTCGTTTATTTATTATTATTATTTTTTTCACAACCTCGAGTTCGCGTTCGCCGAGGCCAAACGCGACGTTAAACGCGAAACTCGCGAATCTCGCGGTACGAGGCGCGAGATACAAGCACGTAACAGCACCACGACGGAGTTTAATAACGCTCGTGCAGCGTCAATGCAGCGAACGCGACTGTGTGTATGCGCTAACGGTTCTGATAGTCGAGGCCAGCGGTCGAGCGAACGGGTCTAATGCAACGCGCTACTTCTAGACGACTTCGCGTATAAATTTTCTCACAGAGGCTAGAAACTCGCCAGTTGGCCAACTCGAGCAAGGCGAATGTTACTAGGGTTCTTTGCACCGATGTTACGTAGCGCATGTAGCGGGCTTGAATTGTATTACAACCGACTGGCCGACTGTGCGACACGAAAGACACTCACGAACTTCGTGATTTTAACAAGATCTTCTGGGGCATCGAATTTTAACAATCGACTATTGCCGCGCGTCTCATTTTTTACGCCGAGAAAATAAGTCACACGTGGATAAAACAAACCGATGATGATGTGCGCAGAATCTGTGACGGCACAAGCCAACGAGGACTCTAAACGATCGATGAACGCCCCACGAATGGAAACTCCCCCGTCACGAACTCATTTGTTCGTACACCCTACTATTATGTAGTTCAGTTCAGACGTTTCTCGAATGAGTAACTCCGAGATTTTACGCACAAGGCACGACGAACCAAGTGCTATATTAATACAAATTCGGAAAAAAAAAGTCTATAGATTCTGAATAAAAATGTAGTCTACGAAATTTTCCGTCCACGTTTTGAAGATCGATTTTTTTTAAAATAAAATGTTCTAATTATTTTGTAAATATTCGTATTTATTGGAAAAATATATTCCGAAGTTGAGAAAAACGCAAAAAAAAACAAGTAGTTCTTACCGTAAAACAATAATTGACCTATAAATTGATCCGATAAAATGTTTTCTTCTACTAATATTTTTAAAAAGCAAAACGAATAGATATACATTGTTTTCCCGATTTAAAAAAAAAATTGCCTCGTTAATAGGGTTGATACAAAAAATTTCCCGTGAAAAAATGTTTCTCGAGGTACTACCGTCGGCAAATTTGATTATCGAAACGGAGGCACCGCGAAGCTACTTTGCATGCTTCTTGCGTAACACAATATTCTAGCCATATAGAACCGTTAGATGGGCTCTGGGATACAGGAAGGGAATAAATGTATTTCGACAATGACGGGACGTAATGCGTTTCCTGAACGACCAAATTCCATAATCCATTTATTTCCTTCGTGAGTCACCAATTTCCATGTCGGAATTCGATCTTTTTTCCATCGAAATTGGACGATTTTTTGAGACTCCTGCGATCTCGCGTTTGTCTCTGAACGATCCAAAATTTTCGGATCGGCGACCGAGAGTCGTCAATCTATCAATGTTATCGAGTCTCTTCGCGGCGGACGTTCCCGCACGTGGAGCCGAAATTGCTTTGTTCCTTCTCGACCGATTTTCCAAAACTTTATTCTCAACCACAGAATTTTCTTTTTTCCCTAACGATTCTCTCGCCGATTTGTACTTATCCGTCAGATACGAACGTTCGCACTTAGTTGGAACTTTTTTAGCTTCACTTGGCGAAGAAGCGGATACTATACTCGAATTCGATGACCATGAATTCTCAATCTCGTAATTACCGGACGACGAATCACCTCTCGATTTGTATTTGTCACCAGTCGATCTTTCGTTATCCTCCATACGACTGAAGTACGTGTCGAAAATACTCGGCCGTTCTTGACGTTCCTTAGCTTCCTCGCGTATTAACTCGGTTAGGTCAACGTTTTTCCTCCCCACCGACGATGAACCCGTTATCAATGATTTATCGGTTTTCAATATCGTCGACTTACTTGACGCTGGAATTCTCTTAATTTTTTCACATGCTGTATCGATTTTTGTACGAGTCTCCATTTGTCTGTCGCTCTTTACTTCGCGACTCTTTTTACTTTCCTCCGTAACCTTTGTAACTTTCGTTCGCGTTATTTTTTCCGATACCTCGATGACTTGACGAGAAGTCGCCGAAGTTCCGGCGTTCGCGGAGCTCATCGTTGAAAAATTCGGAGGATTTTTTTTCACGCCGGTGTTAATTGTTTTGATAACTTCCAGTGGCGTTTTGGAAGAGAATTTGGCTCTCGGCTTCGACGAAGCGTTGGCCTTGACCCCTGTCGAAGGAACCCGAGATTTGACGCAACGTTTCTTGTCGCATTGCGTTGTTTTAGTGGATCGCTGCATCTCTTGACCCTCTTTGAAAACGCGAGTCCAGCCGCGCGAGAGCCCCGACAAATTATCCTCCGAATTCTTCGTCTTTCCGGCGATAAGGTCACTCACGTAGTTCAAAACGTTATTACCTAAGAACTAACGATCTTGTATCCCGAAACACGATGTTTTCTCATTGATAATCATATGTATATATCTTTTTTTTTTTACCAAAAACTCGATGTATTTCGTCTTGAAGCGATTTGTCGTTCGAAAAATCGGCGAACTTTGCTGCTCGGACTTGAGGAGTTTTGTGAGGTCCGTGTGAAATTTTCCAGAGGAAAAGTTTGACCTGTGAGAACGAGAGGCCATCGAGGGTTAGCAAAAACCTGTCACAAAACATTATTTCTTTTGCCATATTTTTTCTCTTTATTCAACCTCGTCGCGAAGAATTCTTATGCCGTAGTAATCTCTGCTCGGCGCTGGAGCTACGGAATATTTCTCCAAATATTCAAACTCCCCGGTCATCGATACTTAAAGGTTATATCATCGAATGCCGCGGTTCGGAGAACAAAAAAAAATCGTAAACTCGTAACGCTTGAAACGGCGAGTATCTTTTTTTGTCGCGCGATATAGAAAAAAAAAGGCCGACCTTCGCACCTAAAAAAAGTGTCTCCAATAGAGAAAATAAAAATTCTTTTTTTTTGCACATAAACAATGCTTATTGGATTCAAAAGTGACGAGGATACGAAAAAATAAAAAAATCAATTGCTTTCACAATGTTTTTATTACAATATTTCGATATGAAGAGATGAAGATAAATATAGAAATGTCGAAGTAAAAATGGAAAGTCGAATGGCATTATAATATATTCGTATATATATCATTTTTTTTTTTTTTCAATGAATATATATATACGTAGAGTCGTAGTAACAATATACAAGGAAGGCTATAGAGTAATATCACAATGCATGATTCGTAACTTCGTAAAAGTCTAGAGAATATAGTAGTGTATATAGATAGTTGGTTTTTTTTGCGCTCCAAAATGGAATTTCCGTTAATTCAATTGCGGAGCATTCGTAAATATGTTGTTCTTTCGTTTATACGATTTTTGCAAAAAAAAAAAAAAAAGATATATAAAAAATGTTTATCTCGTACGAAACTTCGAAAAGTTTGGACGAGAGATTAACGTTCAATGATCGCGAGAGAGTAAGGAAAATTTTATTTATTTATTTTTTTTTGGCAATGTGCCGATCGTAGACGATGGCAACGTCGTTGTTCAAGGAGTCCACGACTCATTGATCCGCAGCAATAAACAGTAACACACGGGCAACAACAATCAGTGCGGATGAAATAGCGATTCCTCGAAGCGTCGGTTACATCCCTCTTGTAAATATTTAGAGGACACGATTGATATGACGTATCTAAATCAACAACAAATCACCACTAGGCGAACACATTACTCTCACGCGAACGAAGATCACCTTTTTTTTTTTTTTTTTTTTTTCTTTAATAAATTACTACACTCTAGTATATTATATGCGAAGTCTTATTGGCAATGGAATAATATAATGAAAAATATGTCGCGGTTTTTTTTTTTACTTTGTTTATAAATAAAAAGTAAAAAGAGATTGAGGAGTTGCGTGGCGTTTCGGAAAGTGCGTCGTTGTAATTGAGAATCGAGCTGACTGTGGCGTTGCGAACATTTCGTTTAACTCGTTGAGGCATCGAAAGATATGCTCCTTAAAAACTTCAGCGAAACATTGAGAAATTTTGTATGACACGCTTAATGCTCTCTTTCGTGATTTTATTTTTCCAAATTGCTTTTGCTCATTGATTTGTCATTGTCTGCCGCGTTTTTTTTTTTTTGCCGCAAAGGGTTAACATGTATCGCAAAGCGAATCTAAACTCTCGACTGGCAACACTCGCGGCGTTATGCAAAAGTTGTTTCGTAATACGAAAATTGCAGAGATAGAAAGATTCGGTTGCTCTGTTGAATGGGCGTTGATGGCAGAGACATTCGTACAAATATGGCGCACCGTTCCATTTTAATATTTTTGTTTTCTAAGATTTAAAACATGGATTACTATTAAATAAATTTTAATCCATATTTCTCGTCGTTCCATATTTATCCGATTTTCTCTGCGTACGTGTATACATAGAAGTGTGTGTATACATATATGCATTTATGTATATAGATATATATATATATATATTCATTTTTTTATTTAAATTTTATTTTTCGTTTTTTCTTCTTTAATTTTTTTTAAAGTAGGTGTAAATATGTAATTATGGAAGAACAGATTTGCGTATTGCGTCAGCGGAAGAAGCGTCAACGCCTTATGAAGAAGAACGAACTTTTTATTCTTTCTTCATAGATATGTATATTTCTCCGTGTCGCTTGTCAAATCAGCAATGATTTTGTTTTTTATCTAATTCGTACCAAATGCCCAATCATATTTTTTAAAACGTTACGTTAATCGTCGAGCTTCTCGATAAGGCGTCTCGCTGAAAAATTCTTTAGTGTTTATCGAATGCAAAAGTGTTCGAGTTTCTTTATTTGGTTTATAGTCTTGCGACGAACTTTCGTTATGACGAAAAGTGAGAAATTGAGAATTAAGGAATCTTATAGTCGCGAAATAGAGTCACTCACGCTTCGTAGTTTTTTTTTTTTGTATACTTTCGATTTGAATTGGAGTCTTTGTAGAAATGAAAAAAATTATAATAATCTCCTACGCTACCGAACTTCTTTTTGTTCGCGTTGTCCCGGGCCTTTGGATCGCGGACCAAAATGGCTGGAATTTGTTCCGCTGGTCCGGGACGACTTTCTTAACCGATTTATCATATTCGTTCTGCAATTTTTTTTTTCAGACCCATGAAAATATTTTTACGGGTTCAAAAGATTGTGAGTGTGTCGATAAAAATATTTTTTTTATGGCTGACGACACGAACGGATCGAATTTTTATAACCCGAAGAAGAAATATCCGCAGTTCATGTAAAAATTGACATGAAAATATTTATGCGAGAATACAGATATTTTTTCAATATGTTATCGCGATGCGATAAGAACAAAAAAATGTGATAAATCGTTTAAGAGTGCTGTACAACAGGGACGGCCGATTCCGTGATAGACCGACCGTCTCGACAGATACTCGACGACGTGGTCGTGTCTTCCGAGGGCGCCGCAGCGACGGTCAATTGTCTCTTCTCCATGTGGTCCAGCGTTTTCTCGATGGCTCGTAGCCTCTTCTCGAGGCTCGTCGTGCCGAGAATTCCAACCTGGAGCTGAGGTCCGAGTGGAAGAATCGCCAAGAGCCACCAGGTCCACGACGGACCGTCGGGTAGACGTGACCAATCTTCTTCGGGTTCTGGCATTCTGCCAAATACTCGTTGAATTTCTCCTTGTTGAAATGACGAGACTGTCGACCACCATCTCCTGCCTTTTGATCTCACCTGCGAAAACATCAAGACGACGTGTTAATTTCGTTAATGAAAAGAAAATCACAAAAATCATTTTCACGAATTAACAAACGACAACCGTTCGTATATTTACAAATTTCAAAGAATTTTTTATCCGCATCGATAAGCTATTTTTATTTTTGTTTGTAGATTGCGAATGCAAAGGGGACCGCAGTGACGTGAATCGAAACCTTCTGAACTGTGAAATTAATCCGCAGATACGTGTTAAAGCGATGCATGAATGTACTTCGATGAAAATATAAAAAACAAAGCTCGACGACCCGTAAAACGATTAAGAAATCTTAATGAGAGGACAAACTATAACGCAAACGATTCAGAACGCGCAGTTGAAACGAATGTAAATTACTCTGTTGATTCTCAAGAAAATGTAAATATCGATATAAAAGAAAAATAATAGCATTATTTACTCTGTACAGTTAACTTTTTTACTAGAATTCTCGGATTTATTGTCGCTTTCAAATGTTTTGACAAATACTATTACAGATCATACAAAAAAAAAAGAAATGATGAACTCACCTTATCATGTAAGTCCGTCAGATTTCTGAGATTTTCAATTTGCACCGGTGAATCCCTTAGAAATTCCACCTGCGCCGTGTCGTAACCGTCGCTTTCACCACCCGAGAGAACTCGGAATCTTCTTCCACCGACTGTGCTCAAGATACTGCAGCCATCTTTCATCAAAACTCTGTCCCTGATTTCCAAGATTGTGCCGTACTCCGCATATCTGTGAAAAAAAAAAAAAAAAATTGTAAAAATTTCGAAATAAAAAAAAAGATTGTTGGCAAAGAGAGAAAAAAATATTATTATGTTTACCTTTTCGTGCCCGTGGCTTCCCTGTTGAGGCAGGCGGCGATGCCAAAGTGGCGAACTCCACTCTCGACGCATCTTCTCACCATCAGCCTGTATCGGGGCTCGTAGACGAAGAGAGGACAAGCAACACATGGGAATGCAGTGGTGCAAACGAACACAGCGATCTGTTCGCTTCCGAGAAGCCCGAGGCCTTGAACCAACTCGAGTCGATGACTCGCCGCCCTCGAGGCATATTCCGACGGTGCCACGGTCTTCAGAGCCCTTTCCACGAAGTCCGTCACCGTTTTTTGGCTGCTCGCCAAATACTGAAAATTCATAAAATGTCAATCAATGTATTGAGGGCACTTAATAGCCTGTAAAATTATTCCGTAGTTATAAAATACGACGATCCCTATCAACAATTCAAGGTAAAGATAATAGTCAATATAATAAATAAATTTAATAAAAATTTGATAGCCAATACGGCATTTCTTTTCACGCGGCTTTTTAACACAAAAAAAATTTCCCATTCTTCGCGAGTAGATAACATTATAGATATGCGTTCTTTCGCTGATAATAAATTGTAAAAATACAATTGAGCAAAAAAAAATAAAAATTTGTATAAACGAAAAGCCTTGAAAATGTAATGTTCATTTAGATCAGAAAGAAGCTCCATAAATTCTTGTCATTCACGTATTTCTTTGTCGACGAGTCTTTCCTTTATCGTTCGATAGTTCGAAATACTTATGCTTCGCTATAAAATGATCAGAGTCTGAAAATTGCTATTAACCGGGAGAAAGAACAACGCGGGTCTACTATTATCTAAAGATCCGATGATTGCAGGATCATCGTTCGCGTTGACGTACCGCGCGAGTTCAACAAAACGATAAAATCATATCCTATCCCCCCTCTTCGACGATATTGTGGTCTTCGTTGACTAATGAGTCACTTCTCATTCGCGAATATTGAAGAACACTATACTGTCAGATATAATAGTTCATTTAAGTACGCGGAAGGAGCCGCGGTGTGTATCACGCAACAGTAGAATGAGGCAGTAGAGTAACACGCCACACGACCGCAAACAATCATTTCAATCTTTCGTAGTCCCCAGCATCGTTGCATCGTTAACCGTTCGAGGAAGAAAACATCGTAGTAACGTCTGTATTTACCTATATATATACAGGTGTTACACACCGTACCGCGCGCCCGATCGCCAACAGTAGCGAAACCGTATTTTCCGCGAGTAACCGTTCGTGACTAACGAGTTAAAATTTAACGATTCTCGTATTCTCCATCTCTCTAAGGATTTCAGCGCAATAGAAATTTTGCAACTCGGCGATTCGCCATGCCACCGAGGAGAGAAGGAGAGAGAAGAGAGACTAATATTCGCTATCGTCATTACTCTTTCATCCCCTATTTCTATTGCCGCGACTGTAAAATCAACGCTGCGCTTTATGTAATTCCGAGAGTCTTTTCTCGAACGAGTTGCCGAAGTTACACAATCGCCGGAATACCGTAAATTTATTTTGTGCGGTAAAAAAAAAAGAAAGATATTGATGAGCAAATTATTATTTTTTTGTTCTTACATCAGCCAGCGAGGTGACGCAGAGCGGACAAGCGGAAGAATAGTCGAGACAACGATCGAGACACATCCAACAGTACGTGTGACCGCAGGGCGTCGTCACGGGTTTCCACAAAGGACGACAGCACAAGATGCAATCGAACTCGGCGATTCCTCCGGTTAGAGGCGGTAGAAGAACTTCGGCAGGACGCGGATCTACTCCTGATAAAAAAAAAAAAAGAAAATCATTAAATTATTATTCCTCTGTGTAAAAAATCGGTATATGTCTGTTAAAAAATAATTCCCGATGATAAAACTTACGCTTCAGCTTCTCCACTTCCTGATAAACCCTGTCGAGTGTCGAGTGCAGTTTGGTGTTATCGTTTGGACTCGTATTCGACAATAGTCTTCGGCAAACGGTCTGAAAACATTGCGAAAACAAATTGTGTTATTTCTTCGAACTTCACAATCCCGAAGTAGTTGCGGAAGAAAATGTTGTCTCGATATTTCGTTTCCGTAAAAGTATATTGACTATTTTTATGGACACTCAAGTGTTTGACAAATTCGAGAATTTCTGAAAATCGTATGCAAAATTATAAAAATAAATTGTGTAATTATTTCGAATACGAAAACAAATTGATGCAAACGTAAATATTATTGTAATAACTGTTTTCTAGCAAATTGACGCATAATTTCGAGCGCAAATATTTTAATCTGTAACTACAATGTTTATGTATAGGAAACAAATGAAAATTGTTTTCGTGACGAAGCAAAGAAGCGTCGAGAAGGCGATGATTCACGAAATTTCCGAGTCGTTAACGAGAATGGAGGGCGTCGTTCGGTTACCTCGCGGGGGGTAGTTATACTTGTTGGACGAGAGTCGCGCAATCGATACACGACTCACTCGGCTCCGCGCGGATATGTATATCCGAGTCTCATCCGCACGCGAGTGCAAACGTTACAACGACGGAGAGGCGTCGCGCGGGATCGCCTGGGATCATATTTATAATTAGACGAGATCGCGAATAATTATGGCGTCCTGATCTCTTACTCTCTCTCTGGCGCGTCGCTGTCGTCGCTACTACGGAAGATCGCAATAGTCAACAATTTAAGAGCTTCGCGCTTTCGCATGCTGCTCCCAACGTTGCGTAAGGTTCCGCTTATACGAGACGGTCTCTCGCGTCGAATTGCTAATTCACGAGACACACTGCTTGGATTGATCGATCGTTGTGTCCTTCGAGTATATAATACGCGACAGATCTATCGTTGACAATGTATCGGCCGTTTTTTCATCGACTGCACGTAATCGGAGGGAAAAAAAATAAAAATAACAATCGTAATTTTTACATATTTCGCGCAATCGCGACGGTGCAAAAACGATTACATTCTTTTCGCGTGTCGATAGAGCTATTTTAATCGATAGATATTTATTGTATCGCTAAAATTTGTGCAATGTAACTTAATTTACCTGATTGAATTCATCCTCCCCGCTGCTGTTATCTTCGCAATCCGAGGTATTCAATATCGTACGTCTGTGACGCTGACTGGGGCTCATGAGAGGCAAAAGCAAATGATTCTGACGATTATTGTGACGATTTCGCCGCGACCTTGGACTCGTTTCAACGAGATTGTTGTAAGGTGACCGAGTCGAGGTTGGTCCCTGTCGGCGTAGACTCGGCGACAATATTCGATGTAATACCTTAACATCGAAAACAGAAAAAAAAATTGTCTAACATTTCAATTTATATCTGAAAACAGCACAATGTTTTTTCAACATAAAAAAAAAAAAAATACGTTAAAAATCGAACGAAAAAATAATATTATATTAAGTACAGTCAAATATTTCCGAGCTTTTTATCGCGATTTTTTTTTTTTTTTTTTCTATAAAACGAAATAGCTTTGTGGAGCGGTACTCGTAAAAAAAAAAAAAAAAAAAAGGAAGTAGAAGTACACAATAGTGTAACGAGTGTCGCTCGTCATCGGGGAGTAAATAGTAATAGCGTGGCTGTCGTTACCCTCGGGTTTGTACGGTCACTCACCTGACCATCGTACCGAGTCATTGAAGTGGCTTAGGCGCTCCGCGAGAGTACGACGGCCGCGCTTGTGCGCGTTCTACGCGACCGGAAACACCGGGTGTATACTCTCTCGCGCTATAGTTCCCCCCGCGTCGAACGCGCGCGTACTCTCTGCCAGGAGAGTCGACGTACAAATAGATAGATATATTGCGAGCCTCGCGGGGTTCGAGGCCACGCGGAATTACACGTAAACTCAGTCTCGCGTAACGTAACGTCATCTTACCGTTGCAAAAATTCTTCGGTTCTCGAAACGTAATGGTCTCGTGATAACGTACAACTGTCGAGTCCGCGCTCATTAACATGGAAAAAAAAAAAAAAAAAAACAACCGAATATATGGAAAATATATCGATATTCTTAGCGTTTGGATACCAACGCGAATAATTTATTTTCAATTGCGATACCAAATATTTCATTTGCTGACTGATTTATGGTGTGACATTGAAAAAAATATTACGAACGCCAAAATGGATAGTTAAAGGGATAGAAAAATAATGTTTTTTTTATATACAAAAGTTGATTCTTACCCTCGTAAGCTCGTGTCGTACGCCCTGTGGATTTCTGTCGATGGCAACACTCGTACAAAGAGCGAAGAATGCCTCTTCGTGTCTTCCCAATGCCGAGAGTGCGACGCCTCTTCGATAATGTCCCTATCGATCAAATCGAACAATCTATGAATCTCCCTGTTTCTCTCTCTCGACCTGTGTTTATGGTATGTATTCGTGATTGTCGAGTATACCGGGTCATGCAACGAGGCCGACACCGGTGTGACGATCTGTTATTCTCTTCGACGTGTGTGCAACAACCATTATTCATCGTACACAATTGATGCAAAAATACGATTGCAAAACATATATGTCCCACGAATCGAGACTTCTAATGGAAACAGACCGATGGGTTTCACTTCCAATAAGAGATTCGCTGTGCATTTATGGTTTTAATGAATCTCGAGAATTGAATATTAATACGTTAATATTACGCGTTTGAATTAACAAAGATCCGAAGTCTATTTATAACCATTGGGAAGGAAGTTGCAGACGCGACAATGAGGCAGTGAGGCTTACATGGTATACAATGAAGAAAAAAAATGCTCACCTTGCCCCAGTCCGGACGTAGCCTTACTGCGTGGTCAGCGTCGGTTAGGGAAGCTTGTGGCCTATTAAGCTGAAGCAATGCGTGGGCTCTGTTGCTAAGATGCAGTGGGCTGTTCGGTGCTGTAATACAAACAATTGAACGACATTCGTTAATCGATTTTTTTTGTTTTCTCCAACCGATAAAACAATCGGCTTCAATCCCCTTGTAAATCCCCTTGTAAAGTATCGTTATAATTTTTCTCGCGAATGCATTTATTCGCTTTTCTTTCTTTACAAATAATTTATTAATGATCTTCGTATCTCAACTGTAATCTCGAAAATACGAGAGCTTTTGGATTTCGCGAACTTATTTATTATTTCATATCGGAAAAATTGTCTTTATGATAATCTCATTGATCTTATCGTCGCGATTGTCACGCATTGGTGGATTATATCATTTTTTTTTTTGTTGTTTTAAATTACTATCGAAAGAACGATCTTATTTCTCATATATCGGGTGTTACAAAATCGAAGGTGCATCCTACGTCGATCGCGAATTAAATAGTGCAGAATACATCCTACAGCTTAAGTATTGCATCAGTCGATATATCGTTAAGATTGAGTATATATATTTTTTTTTTTATCAACAAAATAAATAACAAAAATTAAATAGAATCGATTAGATCGCATAATCCGAACGAACTGGATGCTTACATAATAACAAACGAAAGTCGCAAGTTTCGCCGATCGAATCTATTAAAAATC
Organism: Buathra laborator; assembly: GCA_934046635.1. Lineage (NCBI taxonomy): Eukaryota > Metazoa > Arthropoda > Insecta > Hymenoptera > Ichneumonidae > Buathra > Buathra laborator. The sequence goes on from OW203892.1 coordinate 21,783,619, forward strand.
CTTCGAGTTACCTATACCTCTCCAAGATTCTTCCATATCCGTCTAATAGTTAAAGAAATCCTTGAAGTCACGAAATCCCTCTTTCCTCGCCCCTCCCCCCCATCTGCTCCCCGTCGGCGTGCTTTCATAATCCTCGCGAACTCGGACTTTTGCGTAACGATAAGCACAGAGCCGTAGACGTCGAGTTTCACAAACTCACCGTTCGCGCTATCGTCCAATTATGGGATTTGCGAGAGCAACTCGCGGAGCCAATAATTGAGAGACTGAATCTACTAACTCTCAGTATCATGTTATCGATACATACATATTCGATCGATACGCCTCGCCTGTTGATTCAAATATCAAGCATCAAATTCAATCGGCGCTTCACTCTTCAATCCTTTCGCGGCAACTGGTGTGTTAACCAATATATTTAGCATCCAAACGAACAGCTAATACTATCCATGGAAATATCCTTTTGTGGATGCTGACAGAATTCATTAATTAGCAGCTTTTGCAAGGATATTTACGCGTATGTGTATATAACTATATATCCATGCCGTATAATCGTTTTATTTGCGAGCGAGTTAACGACAGAGTGACACAAAGGAACAAAGAAATGCCGGCGAGTCGCACGGCGGCGAACAGTGGAGGGTGGAGAGGATTCACGGTCAGTAACACCGTGTTGAGGCCAAAGAACCGACGAAAGCGATTCAATTTGCCGCGTAAGTACATCGAACTCCGTCCATAAGTAGATAAAATAAAAGACAAGGAGGTATATAACAAAATATAACTTCTCTCGGATTTTTCTCTCGCGAATGTCGAGGTCGATACTATCGAAGCGTTAAATCGACGAGTTTCTTGATATATATGGGCGGAGCACACGGTGTCGGACACTGTCTGATCTCTCTCGTGGGCTCTCTTCCCACATACGTTTCGAGCTCTCGCTCGGCGTTACGCAACGTACGACAACGAATCAGTTACATACGTCTACGTGTCGTAGAGGGTCGACTGTGAATCACGCCGGTTCCCACAATACTGCTAAAGTCAAAAGCGACACAGAGATTGCCGCAATATTGTGTACATATACGTTTATATATATGAAACCATTGGGGAACGTTGACACGGCATTAATCAATCTTCTCGCTTCGATGTAGAACGACGAATAAGTTTATTATACATGATTTGTTGTCGTCGCCGGGTGAAACGCAATAATTAACTTTATTAAATCGTTGTACGCACATCTATACGAATTACGATGTTCATTCATTTAATTCTCTGTCTCAATAGCGCGTTATTAGATCGTAATATAAAGGTAAACTCGACAGTGAAATATGTATAACGCCGGTCTTAATCAAATGATAAGATGGATTATTGAGAATAAAGTAATCAGCAGCAGGAACACTTCTATGTATGCGGACTGATATGATTTATGCGAATAATAGAAAAATTCTGTGATATCGCTTTGCGGTGACTTAATTGAGAACTGCGAGTTGAATTAACAATATTAAATTTATTTCATCTAAAAAAAAACTCAAATTTTGCTTTCGCCGCTTGATAAACCGGAATAAGAGTACACATAACGAACTTCGCGAAGGCTTATTTTTATTTTATTTTAAGTTAAGTTTAAGGTTTGTCGAAGTTTTTTTTTTCATCGACGCTATTTTGTTATAATAAAATTTCGAATAAAAAAAAAAAAGAATAAAGTTTCACATTATTATTGTTTATGGGAAACCGGTAATCGTTCGGGCAGTTCACGCATCAGACGGAATTGCATCCTGGCATCGGTGCTGCACATGCAATGTCATTGCCTCCGATGCACTGTGCGCGGCTTCGGAGTCCCTTGAACGCTCGAGGTCGCGCGGTGGGTCTCGTCGCGGTGTGGCGCGTTAATAAATCGCACACCAGAGATTCTCCGACGACGGTTTAACGTCGTCGCGAGCTGACGGCCGTAGTTCGCGAGAACTCGCCAGACGAATTCATCATTCGGTGACATCAGCTTTAAGTCGAATACGTTACAATAGAAACTCCACGCGCTAATAATCGCGGTGCTCGGAAAATTGCAATGATCGAAACGCGAAGCTCGGATGCACCTTCTATACATGTAAATGCGCGGGAAACACGAAGAGCCGGAGGTAAGAGACCCGACGAAAAGCGTCCAGGGTTTCGCCGGGCGTCGGGAGGAGGCCCTCTACCCGGCCAAAGCCACCAGCCAACCGGCGGATCGATAAGGTTTTCAACGAGCCCGCGGTCACGGACCCCCCTGTACCTCGGAGTTCCCGGGTTTTTGGATGCTCCACCGAAGCATTTCCGTATTCCGAATCATTTATAAATACTCCAATGTTCTCCGGTCGTTTTCCTCACAGAATCGTCAATTTAACAAATCGATTACAAATACTCCGAAACGATGTGATGTCAAAAAAAAGCCAACACTTCGATATGATTTAGAATCGAACGCAACAGTTTAAATTGGTTAGAAGTAGAGCAGAAAAACACGATACTGATTGGAAAGAATAATTATTCTAAAAATTGTTTATTCTTATCCGCAAGTATTGATCACTTCATTGCGTCACCAAAATTCGGTAACTGTTCATCAAGACGTTTAAAAAATACTTCGAGAAATATTACTGTATACAGATGTGTATTGAATCGGTAAGTAAATAAATTAAATTGTATCTCTTGCCGATGAAATTTGATCTATTGAACGAAGAATCGAGTTATTGAGGGTCACGTTACGTCCATTCGCGATAATACAGAAAGAAAACGGACACTATTTGTCAGCATTTGTGACGCCGATTAATACGAATACGAGACGCGATGAATTACGTGAAAAAAAAAAAAAAAAAAAAAAAAAAAAAAAAAAAAAAAAAAAAAAAAAAAAAAAACAAGTAGTTCGGCACGAAGCGCGGAGAATGGCAGAGGAGTCGTGCTGATAGTATTTATACGTGTGACAAAATTATGCAATCGCGCGACAATTGCGTTCTATTGCTAGAATCTATTCACATTAATGAGCGCGGATTGCGATAATTGCAAAACGTCCGTGAGCTTCAGAGTTTTTAGGTGGATGATTACACTGCTGTGACGAAAGCCTGAACTACCGTATGCTCGTCAGTCCGATTTGTAACCACAGAGATTCCAAACAGGAAACGGGAAGTCGACGTCGCTGCTCGGCGAGATAACCGGAGACTTCTCGTCCAGAACGACGAGAACCGTGAATTGAATGTCAAATTGTGAAAAAAAAAAAAAAAAATGAAAAAAAAAAAGGAATGGCCACATCGCGACAAATCGCTAAAATCGTCACGTTGGTTCGGTTACTCAACGACAATAGAACTAAAAAGTACATTAATTTTTCGACCTTTAAAAAAAATGTCTTCCATTCAAATAATTCTTCGATGATATACTGTTTCACTATATTCTCGACAAACTCTACATTTACAGTACAATACACAAGTTCCAGAAAGATATACTAAAACGTTATATCTATTTGCCGGAAGTGCGAATGGATCGATAACGACTTTGCAAGCCACCGGGTGCGAACGGGTTGTGTATACTAACGCGAATGCATCGCAAAAGAACTAACGATTTTCCGGTTGTACGCGCAACTCGAGATTGAAACAGTGGAGAGTACACTAACCGGGTCTACGAACCTCTGGCGGGTAGCTATTGATAGCATTATAGTAGACTGTGGAGTACCCGGAGCGGTATTTAAGTAAGTGATGAGTACCGTATAGTAGCCGAGTGGCAGCAGCGACGGTACTCTGACCTCCGAATACTCCCGAGAACTCGCAGACAGATCGATAACGTCTTTGCAGGCGCAGTGAAAAAGTTACTATTAAACGAAACGAAAAAGCTTTAAAAAAAACGCCAAAAATAAAAAACAAACAGAAATAGCTAATGTAAACCAAGTGGCAGAATAATCTTCATAGACATTCGTGACTTTGACGAATTCAGGGACTCGATACACGCAAGACGTACACATATTTTCCGTGAAGTGTCTGCATAGTCTCATCCAGCGGTGTATCTCCGTTTCATTCACATGTCTCGGACTCTCTTTCGCCGTCAGATATGTCAGTACACTTTATCGCGCTCTTTCGCTGTTCTCTCTCCATCATTCCATCTCGGAACGTACGTGACGTTCGGGAAGGAGCTATACCAGAGGATAGTGGCGAACGCCACCCACACTCGACGAGAGTCCAACGCGTCGACGACGTCTCGTCTACTCGCAGCAATATTCCGGAATATATAACGAGATGCATATGCCACTTGACGTCTCTCGCGTCTACTCCGAAGCTTACACACCGTAGAGAAATATAAACGACGGGCGGAACACGACTTTATCTATGTATCCGGTGCATAGTGCAGTTTATGGCATTTTTCAATGGATTTTTTTTTGTTTTTCGGAGCTTTTTTTTTTTTTTTTTTTTTTTTTTATGGAAAATCTTTAACTTATTTTTCGTCTGCTAAGAATTCATGAGAGAATGAGAGAGAAGGCGAAGCTGTTGAGGTGATCGCCGATTTGGTGGATTTTTACGAAGTTTGTACATCTCAACATCAAAGAGAAGATCGTAAATCCGCATCGTTTTAAATGTAAAATGGTCTGACATACGCCCTTCTATTTCTCAAGAGGCTATATATATTCTCGAACGTACAGAGAGGATTATTTATCGCAGCGACTTTGTATAACACAACATTTCGCTCGTTGATACGTGCGAATCGAAGCGGAGAGAATTACGTAAAGGAGGCGTATCTCGTTGAAGACGGAATTAATTGACCTTCGTGATAGCTTTGTCTCCGAGAAATCTCGATTTTGCAGTGCGATATTTCGATGCGAAGCGTTGATTACGCGCCCGATGCGAATCTCCGCGAATTTTTGAGTGACGATATACGCAACGATTGAAGGATTAACCCTTTGAAACGCAATATCGACCCAGCTGCACCCGTGTTAAAATACGTTGCATCTTTGTTACGGAACGATGCAAATTTACAAAATTTTTACCATACACTCGGAAAGTTAATGCGCGCATTCGAGAATTTTGCCAATTTTTTTCGTATTTTGCATTACGAATAATATCTAATTATTTACTTTGAAAAAGTTTTTCTCGCTTTTTATAAAAAGTTTAATACGCTTGACGAGATATTAGCGAATTGTACAACGTGCCCAGCAGATCGATACATTTTTTTCTATAGAAATCCTTTTTGCTGATCAGTAATCGGAGTCCGACGCAAAAAGGACATGACTAATAGAGTTTAACGATACTGAGAAACAAAACTGTTACGTACAACAAAAATTACGTTTCTGTCCATATAAGAGACTCGATTTTCCGGTCACAAGTGACCAGTGCCGGTGTGTCAGAGTTACGTTAGTAATGACGAGACACGGCTTTTCCCAATGGAAAAATCGTTCGCATAACGACCGATGACACTTGACAATGAGAATGATAATCGTCGGGGTATTCCATTTATTCCTAATTGTCAGTTCGTTTTAATTGTCGATACTTATGTCTGACAGAAAGAAAGATCCGGCGGAATACGAGGGAAATAGTACGCGGATGAGACAGACGACTGGTAAACTACCAGTTAGAAGCGAAAGAGGATCTCTCTGAAGAGATTGAGTGAGAGAACGAACGGAGAATACGGGGGAGAGAAAAGCGTATACGAGAGCTCTGTGTGGCCGGGTGACCGACCTTTACGTAACGGCTGGCTGTTTGCTGGTGACGTCTACCGCGATCGGACGCATCGCCGTGTGGTGCGCCGCGCGGTTTTGTAGTCATCGTACCCGTTGCACTCGGTGCACATCTCCATCGTGTGTTACCCCCGCGCGCTTTACGGCTACGCGCGTCTTACACGCTTGGCTCGCGTACCACTATAATAACTACGCGAGACTAACCATACTATATGATTCAACATGTTGCAGTAGTAGACGGCCTGCTTAGTTCAGACAGACGAACATATAAGATCCAAGTTGCCGCGAGATAATGAGACGTTCAGTTTTCATAGAAAAAAAAATTAATATATATATATATATATATATATATAGTATATACATATATGTAAGTAATTATAGAGTTGACGTGACACGTCGTCGAAGGAGTTTCGGGCTTTGAAATATGATGGGTGGATAGTTTGACGAGGGTAACTCACAACTACGAGTGAAAAAAAAAATGTATCTATGTTTGAAAATATTAAGACACCTTCCAGAGAGAGATATCGTACTTTTTTTTTTTTCGTGAATTTTGCTCATGAATGAGAAGAAGTTTTGGGATGCAAGAGACATGTTGAAAGATTTAAATGAACGAGAAAAAATATGTTAATTTTCATGACGATCGGTTTCTAGAACTTTCGGACTTTTTTTGGCTTCGACAAAAATTTACCATTTTTAGTGTTTCTGTCTTTAGGTTTTTTTTTGTATGATGAACGGTTTGGCGACTAGAAAATAATGTACAAGTCACTTCCGGTAGGGAAGACCGCCAACACACGATGGATTTCGTTATTTTTCATTTTTAGATCTGTTGTTATATAACAAATCGATTTAATCCTTAGCATGAAAAAATTTGTTATAAACCTTTTTTTTTTTTCACTTTACAAACTCTGAAATATTTAGTTTTTCAATATTTCAAGAATTAATATAAGTTTTGTTATTATTACAATTTTATTCGAATAAATATAATTTTATTAGGATATCTGTTGAATTTTGCTCTGCAGCTTTACTTCGTCTATAGTAGGAGTTTCCATCAAATAATAAAATCAGTTTGCTTCTTTGTACGCATGAAACCCGTGCAATCTTTACGCATATGCAGCTGCAGTTCTATGTTTCCGTAAAATTTCATTGAAATTTCCCTCCGTAGAATATTCGGATTATAAAAATATACATATAATAGGACATTAAAAAAGTAGAGAGATGCTTCGCGAGAACTGAATATTCCAGTTACAGAATCACTAGAAAATATTTTGATGGTGAATAACCATAAAACACGTTACGAGCGCTGCGTTACGAAGGAGTATAAATATGCCTCGTCAATGTTTCTTAGGTAATCTCTCTCCGTGGCCTCTGTTATAGCGTATCCGCTTCACTTCCGAACGCTTCGTGGCTTCCCTCTGGTAACACGAGTACCGAGAAGAGCAAACTCCGGAGAGCGAGGGGAGGTATTCATAACTTTCGTACCGAAAACGAACGTAACACTTTTCGGCGGGGAGGCGGGAGGTGGAAGCAAGAAAGGCTGAGCCAACAATATAGCATTGTAAATGTTACAAAACAACTTACGATGAAGCGTCTGCACGTTATTCCTTTAGCTTGAAGCGGGTGTTAGGCACGTGGGAAACCCCTAAGGCCTTCCGTATCACCTATCACGACAAACATACATTTTTCCACGTGCCAAGAACGTCGATATTATATGCACCCTATTATTACTCCGAAAAGGCTTCGGTATTCCTCTCCAAATTATCGGTTTCGATAAAAAAAAAAACACCAAAAATCGGAACAACAATGTTCCATTAATAGAATAATTACAACTAAATCCATAAAAACATTAACTACCAGTGGATTCCGCTAGTCTCCCGAATACCTCGTCATGCCGAAGAGCTTCGCAGCAGGAAACGGGAAGTTAATGTTGCCGATCGGCAAGCATACGAAGATAACCCATGGCGCCTCGTCTCAAAGCCACGTAATACTCGTGAATCGAATGTTAAGTTTGTAGAAAGAAAAAAATAAATTACGAATTCTCTTGGAATGGATTTTTTTTTTTATTCGTGTAACGCGAGACAACATCGCTAAAAGCTTCACGTTTGTCTCCTGGCTATGGGCACTCGGCGATGATAATTTTAACGCTCTGCCGGAAGTGTCGAAACTCATTGGAGAGTCACGGAAGATTCTCAAAGGATATACGACGTCTATACGAATATAATGCGGGTGTGGGTTGGGAGTTTTTTTTATTGTTGTTTCTTAAGTCAGAGCTATCGGCGCGAGTCGATCAGTAGGAAATAGGCACAGCGCCGATCGGGTGGGTATTTTACGTTGTATGCAAGAGTTCTCACACCGGTGTGCAGGTGAGAGCGCGGCTCGGCCTGCTATAGTCTCAATCGCGGTGTGCTCTCGCGGCTTCCCAGTGGATAGTAACTTCTACTCTACAACTCAGTCAGCGTCGCTCGACACAGCAGCAGCAGCAGAGCGCGCTGCTTTTTCACGGTCAAGTACCCCGCGCACTGTGGCGCGCGTTCCCGGTGCCGGCTTCCGTTCGATCGAGTTCCGTGCCGTTGGTATTCTCGACCTACTATCCGTATACCGTTTTCTTCGAAACTTCTCAATTCTAATCTCTATCAATTGATAATTTCCAATTTTTTTTAACCCCTCACGTACGGGAGACTTTTTGCCGGCAAAGTAGAACGCTAATTTCGTTTGCTCGTAATAACAATACGCAAAGGCGTAAAGAAAATGTCTTTCAACTATCGAAAAAACAAAAGTTCAACGTAATTTTGGAATATTTTTCAAATTTTTTTCGCAATTTTTTATAGTTAATCGGAGCAATTAAAGGTAACGACCGGTCGAAAAATACGGACGTATATTTACGTCCACCATACGTGAGGCGTTAATTCTTATTTACACGATGAGAAAAGAATGTTCTATCTAATCTTTCGCCATCGAAATTTTCACTGTGTAAACTTCTGATTGCTTATTCCGCAACATAATGGGGTTGAAAAATTGTAAGAAATTTCGTAGAGTCAGAATAAATTGTTAACTGTCGCATAGAATAAAAAAAAATGAATTACAAAAAATAGTTTATAAAAAGGATTACTATATAAACGACCGTTATGAAAATCATTTCAGATTCCGGTAATATATAATATTTATAAAAATGTCGATAAAAACATTAAAATTAAAAAATCTTATACATGAATAGTGTTCCCAGTGTCGTTAATAAATAAAAAAATAAAAAAAGGGGGGGGGGGAAATATTTCGACCGCAAATCGACCAATTGACGCGACACTCTCGTCAGATCGTTATTCATAACTGATTTGAACTTCAGTGATCTTCACAAACTTGATTTACCCACAAGCGTTACATAATTGGAGATATTGAAAAATATACTCCGTTCGAAGCAGTCGATCGATTGATCGCTATCGAATAAATACAATATAACTTTATTTTTATGTTTCGTACGCAAACGCGTTTGGAAAATGAAAGATCATAAATTGAAGCAACTAGTATCGTATTTATACTCAATCCTCTCCGCAATGACCGACGTTGTATAGCATAAAGTGTTACATCGAGTGTGTTTATCCAAGTGACGATGAGCAGAGGAGCCCCTCCGAGTCGGAGAGCGCGCATATAGTCACAGAACGGCGGTGCGGCTACGCACGCTTATGCGTCGCGACGTTCGACTCGTTCTTACATAACCGCTTTTTATTATGTAATTGAGACAACGAGAGAGTGAGGAGACGGCCCTGTCGTTTGGTACACGTTCTCGCGAAACTATGCGAGATTCGCGGCTCAAAATCCGCCCTCACGAAATATCGGATCCTAGAAACTCGTAATCGCCGAAACAACGAGGAAACTCGATAGATACAATTGTTCGCGCGAAATGAAAAAAAAAAAAAAAAAAAAATGGTTGTAAATATCTGGAAAATCATTTATCATCAACGTGTATATTTTCGAATTTTACAGTTTCATTTTTACTTTGAGTTTTATTTTTTTTCATTTTTTTTTTTTTTTTTTTTTTTTTTTTTAGTTCGCTACGCACGGAATCGCAGTTATTATTTAATATTCGAAATTCGGTTCCTGGAGAAGATGCGGGATTACGATTTTCCTATAACCTTCGAAACTCATATCTCATCATCGCCGTTTCTTTACTTCTTTTCAGGACATATGTAATTTGGATTTGCCAGCCGTGTGAATTGACGAACTGTTACCTTGTTAGATAATAACTACGACGACGAAACTCGGAGCAGGCAGAGGCGAACAAGCGTGTGGCTCCGGCCCGCTCGGCCTGGGCGCTCCGGTGTCAACGTAACCATTTATATAAATCTATCGTTACGTAATCCGCCGGCCGATCGCTACGAGAAGATAGATTCGGCCGGTGCGGTGTAGCGCAGCAGCAAGCGGCGTTACGCGATGCTCGATGCCGCAAACCACGTGGAACCCTCGACTGCTAACGGCAATGCTATTAGAACACTATGCTTCGGGATATATGGTACACCTACAACGAGTTTCGCGCTCATAGGCTTCGAATCTACTACACACATAGGCATTTTTGCTTCTTTTATCTCATAACTAGTTTTGTTATCTTTGCGGATATATACTCCGAGCATTTGTATTTTTAGATGTTTCAAATATTTGAAGAAAAGCGGCATTCATTTTTGGCGACATTTTGAATTCGCGTGCGTGAGAACAGATTTTTTTTTAAATTCATTTATTTTGACGCCGACTTATGTAATCAGTATATCATCAGTGCATTTTGAAAAAAAAAATAAAAAATGCATTAAAAATTTTTAAATTGAAGCGCTTTTTTTTAAACATCGATAATTTTTTTTTTTTTTTATTGATCACATTACATTCTGTGATTATCTATCACAAATCTTGATAGTTCTGATTTACTTTCTTATTACAGGTTTTATATAATTTTAAACTGTTTTTGTATTGAATTACGGGAGATTGTGATCTGTTCTCAAGCCCAATGCACGAACGGACGAAAGAACGGGTTTATCTTTTTCAAAAATTTTCAAAGTCTATTCGTGATTTTTATATCTGAAGCTTGTTGTGCTTTTATTTTATATACTGAATGGCTTATAAACTCGGGTGTGACATACGATATAAATAGAATAGGTTCGTTGGTTATAGAGGAGCGCAGGGATTACGTAAGCGAATCGAGAATGATTGGGGTATGATTCATAAGTGTCCGCCGTAGTACCGGGATACCGCTGACCGAACGGCTCGGCAAACATGACCGTTCGTCCGTTGTCGTTTATACAATCTGTTCGAGTTCCGCGACGCGCGGCTCTCAAATTCAATTTAACGAGTATAGCACCAGATCGTCCCACAGAGTTGCGTCGACTTTGCAACCATAAGTAACATCGCGTCGTCGGCCCCCTCGAAGCTTTATTCTCGATTTAGTTGCGAATTATTAATTTTCAAGAAGAAAAAAAAAAAAAAAAAAAAACATCGATTCTTCGAGAACGAAAAAAATTTTTTTCTCCGATCTCTTTAGCGAAAATGAAGGAAACACAAGATGCGAGAGAAAAAAATTCGTATAGGTTATTCTAGAAGCTTCTCGCGTGACAGACTACTCGAACAACAAGGTCGGAGAAATGTGGAACGGAGACTTTCTAAGCCGCGGCTTTCGCCATTCCGTATAATCATACGTATGCTCCGGCTAATTGTCAGCCTCCGCTTGTAGATATTCGAGCGATTTTGTCTTATCAACGAGTGAGAAAAAAATACACGATTAACGGTGCGCTCGCGTGCCGTCCGAACAATTGAAAAAAAAAAAAAGAAAAAAAAATATCGCATACGAGAATATTAGATTTGTTAGCGTGACAATGGAATCGAATGAGAAGATAAATTTATAGATGAATAATAAAAGATAACGCGTGATTCATTGTTGTAAAACAAATTCTCTACATAGAATTTTTTTTATCGCACAAATGAGATAAAAGAAACAGGTGATTTATACAGATGGATTTTACCGAAGCTATTCGAGACACCGGACGTTACAACGTTGCAAATTAAATTTTAATAGGAAAATTGAGATTTTATACGATAATAGACACGAATTTTAGCATTTGAAATAATAAATATGCGTTAAGTAACGTCAATATATTCTACAATGTTTAACGAGAGATTAGAAATTAACGAGAAAACCATATGAAGACATCAATAAAATATAAACATTACTGCTATATATCGCTCATTAAAATTAACTGCGATGCCGTTTAGATTACACCGATGAATATAATTATCTCTCCTATCGTGTATTTTCCACGATATTCCACGAGATGAATTTTTATATTTTTATCAAAACCGTACAAAGTTGCATCGGGAGAAAAAAAATCGTATAATTCTGAGACTATTTCCGACTGAAGAAAAATCGAGCGACGACGTGAGTAGCGCGCCGTCCGACACAGCAAGGTCGGCGCGCCGAAGAAATGGGAAACGCGCAACGGTCGTCGACCGGAGTGTGTCCGATGCAGTGGAATCGAGCAAACGGCCGGTTACGTTCTCGCGGTTGTTTCCGGGTACGAAAATATCGTGCGGGCGCAGAGGCGGCTTTTCCACTTCCGCCCGGTGAATTTAACGATAAGACGGTACGAGAATGACGCAACGAAAGGGCCCCTGCGCGGCTCACGAGAGTAATGAGAAAGAGAGAAAGCCATCGCCAATCCTCGCGGTGCTTACCGTGTTAAACACACTGCCATCGCCAAAAATAAATAAGAGTAAGTAACTTCGTACGTGCATATGCTCTCCGTGGCCGACGACGCGAGAGATGCTGGTCAATCTTTCTCGAACGAAGAAGGAGAAGAAGAAGAAGAAGAAGAATCACCGCGGATGCTGCGCTCTCCGCGACACGGATGGCGCGTTGCCAACAGGATCCGCGCGAAGTTTACATAACAGAGTTTGACAGTAGGAGACCGAAGCACGTGACCGCTATGAAGCGTTTATCTTATCACTCGGGAGTCCATATGCGAGACTTACCACTACGAAATTCTCTCCCTCTCTCTCTCTATCACCAGCAATTCACGCGTCTCACTTCGTTCTGATACGTTGTTCGCTCCGTGAGAACGGAATCGGAGTGGACATTCGTTCAAACATTGAATACATGTGAAAATACATATCACGATTTTTTCAAATAATTTCGCAATCAAAGGATTTTTTTAATCAATTTTTTTTTATGTCACATTTACCGTGTACCCGACAAATATGTTTTTTTTTTTTTTCATCAAATGAGAAATAAAACGAGAAAAAAAAAAAAATGTCTGGAAAAATGAATTAAATATTCTTGAAAGTACGAATTAAGGTGAAACGCACCTATATATTTAAATATAGTATCGGCAAACGACCAGTTCGGAGTCAATCATGGAGATCGAATGTGTCAAATCAATATCACATTTACTTCGCGTCGTTATAATCAACCATTGCGATTTACTTAATATTGCGATACCGTTGATTTGCAATATCGTGAGAATGTTATTTCTCGTCGATATTCACGGAAGCGCGGTGACTACGTTAACGAAATGTCCGTTTTATCGAGCAGTAGGAAGCACTGAGTGTCGAAGGGGTGTTATGCCTCGACGAGAGACACATGCAGATAGAGGACGTAACGTCGCGCGATGAAATATAGAGATCGTTACGTGAAGAATATCGAGCGTGTCGGAGGCTGACATAGACTGCACAAGTAGCACCCGCAGCAGCCGCAGCGGTACATGTATTATAGATAGTAAAACAGCAACAGAGTTCTAACTTACGTTACACGGCTACGATACATATTCCCCTCGATGCTTTTTCTATCGCGATCGTTACGTTACGTGGAACAGTTTCGCAATTTTGCAACACGTATCGAACCACCGCACGATTACGTTTTCTCGACATATCGTTTCACGTGTGGAAAGTAATTTTTCGTGTACACGTATACGTTTTATCGTGAATATAGAAGGAAAGAACATGACTTCGACATCAGAAACCATTCGAGCGAAACGGATGTTTGACTCTGTTAAATCGGTAAATTGCGCTAAATTCCCATGAACTATCGATCAACGTATCGCGAAGTTTTCATGGCATCGCGATGTAAACTTCTGTTTGCTATATGTCTGATAGATATCGCGATGAATCGGAAGATAGGAACGAAGTTTCTGCGTCTGTGTACGCGATATCGATCACGTCTCACAGCGCCGTACGGAGTCCTCGAGCTTATGCCTAATTACGTAAGGATACTTGACGCCGTACTCTATCGGTACTGTATTATTTTCTCCCCGCCGTGTATGTTATAACAAACGCGGATGGTTCCCTGGAGAAAAACCTTGAATTATCGTACCGTTAATAATTTCTTTACGTATCTCTGTTACGAACGGCATGTATGACTTCGAAGGTATAAAATCAATGATTGATGGCATACGATATAATGTAATACATGTAGCGATGTGTAACATGTTACATGATAACTTCGCTAAATAGCAATTAAGCCGTCAATAATTGACAAATGGAATGAACTTTTCTCACATTACTTTCCAAGAAAACGTTGAAAAATTCGTTCCAGTTTACGTGTGTCGTGCGTAATCATTGTTTTCACGCCTCGATGCTCACGATAAATATTCATTTACAATGTAAGACCGAACTAAATGTCAGTCTTATTCTGGTAAATCGACATTGGGATTTAATTTCTTGTGAGTTACCGGTTTTTTGACGACCAGAAGAAAAAAAAGGCATAGCGGCGATTGAATTTTGCAGTTAATTTCAATTACCGACTGAGGACGCGAAACTTTGATTAATTTCTCTCGAGACTCGAAATATAATTGAATTTCATTTTTATATGGTGATTTTTTTTTTTTTTTTTATTAAACAAAATTTTGTTTATATTCAATTTCGCTTAGATGACCGATAAATTTCGCTTCTGTCCGTCCCATATATAGATATTCTGTGGGAAAGCATTTTGGATGTATTCCAACTTCATAGTTAAACTTCATAGTCCATGTAAGAACTTCATAGTCGTCACGATTAAATATAGAATTTATATACTCGGGTTTCATCGAGGCAATCGATGTAATAGCGAAGATTCATACTTCGATGAAATAGCAGCTTCATAGGATAAAACAGTGAATCACAATTGACGATGTGCTCGGTTCGTGTATGATAACTACGTTGTAAGCGTTAGCGTGAGTAAGAGAATCGCGAGTCCCGATAACCGCGTTAGCGACTTACGTAATTGCGCAGTGATCGGGTTTGCGAGTAAACGAATGGGCAAAAAAATGCTTGGATTGACGAATGATGTAGATCTACGTGAGTCGATGTCGAATTCGTTGCAGAAACTCGATATTTACGTTTAAAACAGATCCGTAAATAAAATTTAACTCGAAAACTGCACGGGAACGTTTTAGTTCAATTTCACGTTTTATTAATGCGAGAATACGTGCAATAATGCACGCGATAAAGTTTCTACTTGTAATTCATTCTGTGTGATCGAATGAAGTTGTCCGACGTGACTCGATCGCAAATTCGGCGCAGAAACGCGATATATGCGTTTAAAAGAGATCGGCAAATAAATTTAATTTCATAACCCGTACGGGACAATTTCGTTTGAAATTCATGTTTTATCAATCCGGAAACATGTACAACAATACACGTCTTTAAGACTCTATTTGTAATGAGTACAATACAAACAAGACGTGAGATCGTTGCGTATGGCATATGAAAGGTCTATTCTCGAGGGATTATTACGGAGAACCAAAGTCTTATTCTCAGATGTATTGTCCGAAGACATTAATATCAATCGGTACGATTTCGCTTCAGAAATAGTCAATGTATAAGCAGCCGAAAATACGACACGTGACGCTTTCACCGGATTAGCTCACCTGCTAAGGATATTTTCGACATGAATAAAGAAAATTATCCCTCTGCTGGCAACGTGCGATTCTCCTACCTTCGAGAGCAACCTTCGTCTGTCATATCCAGTAAACTGTTTTCAAACGGTTATGACGTTACAACAAATCCGAGATAATTTACGTATACTTTCGAATGCTTTATGAATTTATGTCTATAGTTTTACAAGTCTTAGTGTTGCTGTGGTTTTTTTTTTGCGCGTAAAAAAATGCCGACGAATTTCGAAGCGAAAACCATCGACATTTTCTTGGAAGACTCACGCTATTCGCGTCGCTATATATGTAATTTTTAAATAATTAAGTTTGATATTTTCTGCAGCGGAGCTGAATTCATATATTCGATTCCCCGATGCCAACTTTTTTTTTCGAGACTCTTAAATTATTTTGGTCGTTCAGTAATTAAAAAAAATTTCCGTGAAAACTTTTACAAAATACAATTGTCACGTGAAGTTGTAAGGACCGGATAATGATGGCGGAGAAGTGAGGTTAAACAGTGTTGCGGTGGAGCGTACGAGAGCCTTACTGTTCCCGGAAAATCTAACAAAGGTCAACGGTGAGGGGTAAACAGATGGATGCCGCGGCAGAACTCAATCGAGCATGAAGCGCACGAAACGACGCGAAAACAATCAGTGAAGAGCCACCGTTTGCGAACAATGCGTTCTCCCCGTATTTACCGAACATTTTGTACAAACAACGGCGCACGTTTACACGATCATGTGCCTTTTTAATACGTTACTCCTCGACATTTATCGAACAATAAAAAGCTATGTGTAACTGAAAAGTCATCGACTGACATTGTTAAAGCTTTCGCGAGTCGATTTCGATTTTTTGTTTCATTGATGCGTCTCGAATACGCGACTAACCTCTGTGAATAGATCAACAATACCTTTGATGCCTGCGGCGTTCCGGTACCTTCCAGTCTAGTGGCGATAATTATTATTCTCTCCGTCTCTCCCCGAAACAACTGGCGGTGTCAACAATCTTTCTAGTCGACGTAATTCACTCGCGACAATCACTATGAGGCAACTTTCGTAAACTGGCAAAATGTATCAAGACGCCGCGCAACGAGTCGTAGTTTTTTCAACTTATAAACTTTTAACTCGACCGTCCGTTCACAGAGCTCTGTCGCGATTGTCTCCTGTACGGTTATTTTAACTACTACGACTACTTTATTTCTCGGGAAGGTACAGATGAAGCAAAATACTCACTGGTAAGAATTCACCTACGATTATGTTTTTAGCAAGAACTTTTTACGTGGTTGGGCAACACGGTACTAGACACGCGCATGCGTAAGAAGCATTGGCCGAGACGCTAATCAAGAAAAAAAACTGTTGAGGCTAGTCAATTTATTTTGATGATGATTTCAAAGTTTGTAAGAAAAAACACGTATCTCCGTGTTAAAAAATTGTTTCCACTCATTTAGACGCAACGATAAACGTTTCAGCGTTTAAGCGGGTACTTGAGTCCGCGAGTAGTCGTGCAACGACGAGATACTCGATTCGCGCATGCGTAATGAATGTTAGTCGAGAGACGCTCGCCGAGCGAGAAAACTGTTGAGGGTAGATGTTTTGACAATTTATTTGACGACGAATTCGTATTTAAAAGCAACTTCGCGTATCTCGGTAATTAAAAACTCGTTTCCTTTCCATTGGAATGGGAGTGGACAGTGAATCGAAAAACTTCTAATCGCGAGCGAAGGGGGCGATTATACTCGAATGACCGTATGCTCCCTCGTGAGTCCCAATGTTTGTACCCGACGTTTATGAAGTTCGCGGACCGTCACGCATGATTTAATAATCGTCGTTCGATTCTTCTTGGATTTTTTTCCATATTTTTGTTGTTGTGTCCAAAATAATTCTATATATTTTTAAACTAATATAGCTATTTAGTCAATGGCGCGGAAGGGAAGGGGGGGGGGGGGACAACATTTCTTATGCAGACGCCATTATCGATCGTGAAGTTCGAACGACAAGACGTTATCGTGGGCTCTCCGTATGTTAGCCAAATTACGGTTTTCGTGACTACATTTGAACCTTTGTGTAATTATAATTCGATTGCTTACACATGGAAGTACTAATACACGATAAAATAGCCGTTGGTAATCGTCGATTAATACACATAACTTCGATATTTGGAGAAAAAAAACCGTTACGCTAACTGCACTCTGTTAAACGGCCATTTTACATTGTTCATTATGAAAGTTAATACACGCGGCTATACTTCGGTAAATAATAAGTAAATATTGCAATCGGTTTCGAATTGAATTAATAATGAAATCAAGTGAGTATTGTTTTTATCCGTTTTGTTTTTGTTTTGCATTGTTTTTTTCTTGGTTTCGCGTTGATTATCGATTATCGGTGAATAAAAAATAAATAAATTCTCCAATCGGTGTCGGCTGAATAATGAAGTCAAGTGAATACATCGCGGATCGGTTTTTTTTTTTTTTAATTTTGCGTAAATAGACAATTGAGTCGCATAATAAACAGTGAATAAATATTACAATTAGTTCCGCGTTAATGATTAAGTGAAGTCCGTTCCAGCTGGACGCCTGCGTGGACTCTTTACACATGTGAGTTAACATTTGCCTTTCATTGCACATAAAAAAAATCAATATTTCGATTGTTTTTGCGTCAATACTCTCGAATAAAAAAAAATCTCGTGAATCTCGTCTATTTAATGAAATATTCGTTACTTCTCTGTAATCAATGCAATGAAAACTGTTTCAGAAACGTTATTACTTGGATTACGCGCATCATGTAACCATCCCGTCGAAGTTGGAGCACATGGAGCCGTCCGCATTGCGATCTTCACCGTATCGCCAATCCGTAACGACCGTTTATTCAACATTCGGTAAGTCCGTTCGTTAATTCGATAATAAATAACATCGCAAACATAAAGTATAGATAATTGCGCACTACTAAAAAAATTTTAAATATACAAAATTATCGTGCGGCCTGAGTATTGAACGGTCATTTTTCCGAAACAAAGATGTATACAGACATCGATTTATTTTGGGCATCAGTAACCCTTTTAACTCCGGCGATTTCCCACGTTTTTCGAATCGTCTTGATATCCCCGTTGTTCAATAGTTAAAAAAAAAAAAAATTTCAAACGATATTTTTACCGTTCATTGATAAATATTTTTGCGAACTAAAACTTCTGTAAAAAGAAGAAAAATTTTGAAAAAACACGAAGATATCGAAATTAAACGGACGTTTCATCGATTGCATTGAAGATTACTTTTGCCGTCTGTGTAACTATTGTACATATTGCACGCGTGTAGTATATTTCAATGCTTCTATACTGAGAC
This sequence comes from Buathra laborator, assembly GCA_934046635.1. Classification (NCBI taxonomy): domain Eukaryota; kingdom Metazoa; phylum Arthropoda; class Insecta; order Hymenoptera; family Ichneumonidae; genus Buathra; species Buathra laborator. The sequence continues at coordinate 21,802,487 of OW203892.1, forward strand.
TTCAGCCATGAACGCTTCTTTATTGTATCTTTGCTTCCTCGCGCGTATACGCGGCCATTATAAACGACATTATAACGGCTTGAAAAATCAGCAAACACGGAGCATATATAGTTCGAGAAGCAAAATGGTATGCAGAAAACGAAACGAAGTTGCTGGCCTTCGAGTGAACGACTCGACGCGTATTCGCGTCCAAGCCACGCCACCCGACATTATCCGAGTTTTATGTGCGTGCACCGCCCATGCTTTTTCTCGCTATGTTCGTATGTGGGAGTTGTCCTGATGCAGCCGGCTCGCGAGAGGTATAAAGCTCTCTCTCCCCATTTGAGTCACTAGCGGCGCGATTCGTTCGTTCGCTCGAGCGTCCGCCGTGTCTGCTGCGGCAAGTAGCCACACGCACGCGAGTCGAGAAGAGTGAGAGGCGCTCGAAGAGCTCCGCGAAGCACAAGACGAACACACAAAGCAAATATAAAAAAAAAAAAAAAAAAAAAAAAAAAAAACAAAGAATCGGAAGGCGCGCGAGGCTCGAGAGCTTCTCTACTCGACCTGCCCGCGAGCATCAGAGCGCACTGGTGGCCCTGACACGTTGCTCCCGTTCCATCCCTTTCGCACAAGCAGAATCGGTCGAACTCTCCTCACACTTGCTTCCCCTCCTCCTCCTCCCCTTTTAACGTCCTTGGTTTCTCCTTCTGTGCTCTCGACGTTCAATTCTTTTTTTTTTTTCCCCTCGCGGTACTTTTACCCAACATAAATCATTGACGATGCAGCCTCGAAAAATTCATGGACGCGTCCCAATTTCTCCTACATTCGCACGTATTTCAACCCTTTCACTCTCGTAGTCGATAAGATATTTTTTGTCGGTTCTCCTTTTAACTTTCGATCGATCGATCGAGAAAAATTATTTCACCGAATTAATATTTTGCACATTTTTTTTATCGGCAGCCAATGGTAATTAAGAGAACAAAATTTATTGCGCGATTTTGGAATAAAAAAAATTTCGGGAGAAATAATTTGTAAGTTTTGTTAACGAAAAATAACTTTGCAAATGTGAACTTTATTATTCAATTATTCAACGATTATTCGTCGTAATCACGAAAATTGACGCTGTATTGGCTTCACTGTTGGGCAACAAAAACGGAACAGTCGAAGTTCTTCGGCTGAAATTAGCTGAAGCGGTAACAAGTTGCGTTAGGGACGCTCTACTTAACGAGCCGCGGATCTAAATTGAACAATCGAACGCTGCAAAGAAGCGCGACGCAGTGCGCCGATGAGATCGCATAACATTCTTTCTATTTGGATGATACCTTAGCTTTTCCGGTTTGACTTGTATTTGCATCCTTCTGAAGCGAAACATAAGACAACTTTTTTTTTCAGAATTAAAAAAAAAAAATGTTTTTTTCGGTTTAATTATTGCCGAATTTATACTTTTACTTAACTCAGAGACAATGGCGAGAGTCGCGACATTTAAACACGAAAAATACGCAACTAGCGACAGATATCTCACTGGTTTCGTAATTATTCCAGTATAATATAATGTTTCAAAGGAATCTGTGAATAGAATTTCAATAGCGCGTCTATCACATCTACCGATGCCGACTAAGTGCTCGTATTGTATGTACGCAATTTCGTATAAAGGCGTTTACGACAATCCATAACACTTTGAGTTAATTTCTCAACTTCCTGCGTATGCGGATACAATTTTTTTTATTTTAATGTCCTCAAGAAATGTCCTTAAAGAGTTATCCAGCGTCGATCTCCGTGAAAAATCTTTAAAACTTGACCCTCGATAACAAAGCCCCCGATGTCGCGTGTCCTTGATCCGCGTTCCACAAAACTACGTTTTAAAATTCATGTCGCGTAACCCGTATTCTCACCCTTCGTGGATCGGGTTGAAAAAGGTTCTCGAGATACTTTTTCCCTTTTTCCTCCATTTGGCAGATATCCATCGGTAAAAAAGTGGAGAACGGTGCTATAGCCTACAATAACAGCCGGACACGAGTTGCTCCATTTAAGTTATATCCTTAGCAGCAAGAAAAAAAAAAAAAAAAAAACGCCGACCTCATCCCTGCCGATTGCAGATAAAATCTCGAAAGCCAATTCTATCGACGCCTCACAGTCTCCGCGTAAAAGATATTCCGTTTAGATGTTCGCAACGAGATACATTGACCATTCCGGGAAAATCGTGTCCCACAATTCCCTTTACGGTTGTCTCCCACGAGATGAGAAACAGAATCTATTGCTCGAGTGTCCGAAAAAGGATAATACGAAGCATTAAACTTCGCCGAGAGGCGTATAAAGCTGACTGAAAGGCCGATAAATGATTGGGCTTACGAGTGAACAAGCGCAGGTGTTTCGCGGCTGTTATGTGGTCGGCGTACAGGTGGCCGTCAGCACTAGCATCGCTCTATACGCGTAATTAAAGATGTGCTATCGCGTTTTTTCGCCTTCGATCATTTCGGACCATTCCTCTCATTTGTTATCTTATTTTTTTTTATTTTTATTTCATCTTAACCGACAATGAAACATTCACGTGGCGTTTCACGAATTATACAATGCCAAACACTGCAGCTTTCCTCCACGATGGCAACTTTCGGCGCTCGGTAATATCGAACTTACGTAAGCGTACTATACATCGTCGTTTCGCGCGTCGCACGAAAGAAAATCGATCGCGTTACGTCCGACCCGAAGAGCAGAGCGAAACGGCTATAGCTCGTAGATAGCGTTATAATACTCGAGTGTTATACGTTTGCGCACTTTTTTTTCTTTTTTTTATTTTTTTTTTTTTTTTTTTTTTTTTTTTTTTACTCGAAAGGAGAGATAAGTATCATCGGGAAGATGATGATACTCTCCGAGTGGGTAATAATCATCCGAGGACAATGACGCGGTCTTGGCGCGTGACTCGGGCGTAAATGTAACTGTGACTCGTAGCTTTATGCCTCCATAGTCGCTCGACGAAAGAACGAATCATCCGTTATGTAGTGGTCATAGTAGTCCGTCATAGATATAATCACTGAGACACGAGGCAAAGGTACATTGTGTCGGTTTTGCTATTAATGCTTTGAGAGTACGAAGAAACGCCGGAGCGCGACGAGACAAGAAATTTTCGATGTGAAGTGTACCTCGTGGAACTGGAGAGCTTCGCTTGCGGTTCGGTGCAATAAGCATTATTTCAATTCTTCCCCCGATATTTTTTTTTTTTTTTTTAAAGCAATCAACATAACGCTCATATATACTTTATTCTGGAGTTCGTCGACACAGCAAAACGCAAATTCATACCCATTCGTGGCTTCAAGATAATTGTCCCAATTTTTTGTTCCCCTCGAGTGCAAAAAACAATGACGATAAAATGACCGTAAAACAAGTTTTTCAGATTTTATTTAATTTTCCTCGAAAGTTTTTCATTTTACTGCATTCGCTTATTACATTTTTTATCCTTACGTCTCTCCCACGATTATTTTCATTTTCAATAAGATAAATAATATTTTACGATAACGTGAAACTTTCGATTTATTTTTCGCGGAGCTTTAATTACAATTACGTAATTAATAAAAATTAATTTTAAATATTGGTTATTATTTTTCGTTATATATATATATATTAAATTTTGTGAGATTTGTAACAGTGTATAAAAGTTCCGAAACTCATCGCAGTCTCCCTTTAAACTCGCGGATAATTGGGGTTTAAGGAATAGTTAAGAAGTTATGCGCATTCAGCTTAGTAATGCGAGATGGCGAACGCCCCGAAGCGTTGCTGGAATAGTCGTCGACGGTTTAACCATTTGTCGAGCGTACAACGAAAGAAAAAAGAAAAAGCAGAGTCCCTCGGTGTAGGTATACACATCCAGATAGGATATAGAGAACCACAGTGTAGTCGGTGTTACGTAAGAGGAGCAGAGGAAAGGCGTGCGAGCGAAACTGACTATATATCCCGTCGTCTCGGACTGGCCGTGAACTTATACCGCTGTTGCCTCGCCGGTGAGCGTAGTAGCAGCTCCGAGCATCGGGAGTTTCTTCCTATCTCTCTCTCTCCTCCGTTGCTCTCTCGGAGCAGCTGCGGCGCGTCCCTTTCTTCGCGGGCGCGCGCGTTTCCGCCCCTTCCTCTCTTATAAACATTCGTGTTCTCGTTGGCTTCTGCTTTCTGCTACGTTAATACCATTCGAATGCGCGCGTAACGACTCCCTCTCTCACTGCGTGTAGTTCCTTTTTGTCACTGTGATTTCGAATTCAACGACGACGAGTAGATAACAAAGAAAAAATGCATCCTGTTACTCGAGAATTTATTTGTTTACCATCCCGACATGGATTTTTTTTTTTTTTTATTATCATTCGGAATTTCCAAAACCGGTCGTAATTCACAATCGACTGGTTACAAAGAACATTTATAGAAATAAAAAGAAACAAATATTTAAAGGACATTGAAGATCGCGTAAAAAACTGCGATCAGTTATTCGTTCGATCGTATATATGAAGTTTCGCGTGATAAAATGAATAGATTCGCGATAGTTGAATGAATTATACAAGATGTTCATTTTTTGAAGATACTTCTTAAACTTCATCTCTCTCTTACGTTCGAAAGCATGAAACGGCATACCGCGGCTCAATGTACCTTGAAAGATCGCGGCCCCCCCCCCCCCCTTCCCTCCGAGAGAAGATTTCTTGGGGGATTGCATGATCCGAGAAGACGACAAGAACACGTAGGGAAAGGAGTTTTGAAGCATTGAGACGCGCGTAGAGCGGATCCTGCCTCTTCTTTATGGCCGGTTTATTAATAGCGGGGCGTATAATGATTATCAGGTGGGAATCCGTTCGAGCGCGAGCGTTGACCCATCGCGTGTGCCTATGTGACCGCCCGAGCGCGACTGTGCTGTGTTGTCGCCCGAGCTAAATTATAAGTGATGAACCTGCGGAGTTCGTTTGCAACTCTTTGCCTTTCCCTCTATGACCATTTTTTTTTTTTTTTTTTTTTTTTTTTTTTCACGACGGGATTTCGACGTTCTTATCGTGCAGATAATTGTACCTATACGAGATTCTTTAGAAACTTCGGTGGCGCGACGCGACATTTTTTTGTTTCACCGGCGTCCTACGAACGCGAGACTTTGCGTTAATCGATCCGAACTCGAGAGTCGTGTAGGGTGCATGATAACGCGATGCCGAGGTCCTACGAGGCTTAGTCACGATCGACGAGGGTAAAACGAGTGATGTACTATACAGCTATAGTAGCGCATAGTTTACACACGAACGCGTAGCGAGAAGGAGGGGAAAAGGCGTCGCGACGCTCGGCTCCGCGCTCGCGCCGTTATATTCCTACGTCCGGGGAGAGAGACCCGGACAAAGGAGCGTCTACTGCTGCTGCTGCTGCTGCTGCTGCTGCTGCGTGTGCGCCGCTGGTGCAACGGGGTCGTCAACCAGCAGCGAGAGAGCGAGAAGGCGAGACGCCCCCGGCTCTTCGCAGCCCGATGATTAAAAAGCCCAACGGCCTGCAATCTCGCGAGATGAAGAATAAGAAGAAGAAGCGGAGAAGCGAAGAAAGAAGTGTATTACGGGTCGAAACTCTCCGAGATGATGATGATGCAAAGGATGACAGCAAATAGAGTCAAAAATTTTATGGATTCAGTGGATAGTTTATGCGTCATCGGTGAGTAAGAAAAGTGATTCGATAGGTTTTCACAAACTTACTAAACATCGCACGAAGTTCGAAATAATATTTTGTCAGAATTCTGCCGAAGTTGGAGAATTGGAACGAAGTCATAAAAAACTTTTATAAACTTTTTATCGATCGTATAATTTTTTTTTTTTTTTTTTTTGCGTCTATGGAACGCCAAGAGATAAAAATGATTTAGTAAACAATGTTCGTTGGAATGTCGGTAGAAAATTGATCTTCGGTGCGCAGGAATGCAGTAGAGTCATATAATATTTAATACTTCATTGATCTTTATCATTTCTATGACAAGGTTGGTAATAATTGATTGAAGAACTTCAAAGGGTCGGAGAGACACGATTTCTCAAGGTCAGTTATATTCGCCGACGATACGAAACGAAGAATTAGAGACGTCGGAATTTTTCCGATTTTTATTTATTTTTTATTACATAAGATCGATGATATGCGTCCACACGATTATTCATGATCGATATTGGTCCATTGAAAAAACGAAAAATTTCAAAATATTTCGATTATGGAACGAAACGGGACGAAGACCTTGAAACTCTGCATATTTTTCTGCGAACGTAGAGACATATTATTACTCAATGGTTTAACGTTATTTCCAACGATCCAACGATCTGTGGGAAAATCCCGCTATCGCATTAGTCGTACGAAAATTGGTATACGATTATCTGCGACAAACGCGCGATTGACGATATGGGACAATTCGAAACAGACGTTTAACTCGATAATAATTCAAACCTAGTAAATGATTAAAAATGTTTTATCACTCAAATGAAATGGTAATATAATCAAAATTAACCTGATAAAATTAGACATAGATTATTAGTTCGGTATATGAGTCATCGCGTTAATTTCTTCATTCGAAATATGGATTTTTGTCGCCGTATGTACAAAGGTATCAAGCGATCGGTGAGATCGCAAGTTCGATTACGTCTTTCAATTTCAATAGCATTCTAATATATTGTGTGGTTATCGTTTCAAAAAATAGAAATCTCTAAAAACACGCGAATCAGTTATGAAAAATAATAAACAATCTGCACAGATCTCCTTGTTTCATCGAATTGTACATATGTGCGAAACATCGCGATAACTTAGGTTTTCAAAAAATTCGATCCTTAAAATCTTGGAAAAAAAAAAAAAAATCGTCATCGATAGATTCACCGAAATGCACAGCGAGGTTATCGTTTTTAAACATAAATATCTCCAAAAACACGCGCATCAGTTACGAAAAATGATAAACAATACATCGATCTCCTTGTTTCATCGAATTGTATATACGGGTTTTCAAAAAATGTCGATCCTTAAAATCTTGGAAAAAAAATGGTCATCGATAGACTCACCGAGATGCACAGCGATGTTATCGTTTATAAAAATAAATATCTCCAAAAACACGAAAAACGATTATGAAAAATGATAAACAATATACCGACGTAAGTGTTTCATAGAATTGTATATATATGCTATAATATCGCGATAATTCGGGGTTAAAAAATGTCGATCCTTAAAATCTTGGAAAAAAAATGGTCATCGATAGACTCACCGAGATGCACAGCGAGGTTGTACCGTTCGAGAGCCTGACCCGGATGGCCCTCCTTGAGTAGTAGGTCGCCCTCGTGTCTGGCCCTGCTGGCCTCGGCCTCTCTGGGCCACCACTTCTCCACGAGTCTCTGCACGAGCACATTAGTTTCACCTATATTTCCGAACTTTTGGCCGCAAGCACGGCAACACTTTCCGATTTCGTAACAATTTCTACAGTGCGTATGACCGCAATTGGCAGTAACGGGTTGATAAAGGGTACCGTCGCACGTGGGACAAGCGAAAGATCCCTCGATCCTGCGTCTCGACGTAACGGTTGTCGTTGCGCCGTCGAGATCGTCCAATAGGGCGCTCGCCAAGTGACGCAATCGTTCTGGCGCCACAGGACTAAGAGCTAAACATCGTGCATAAACGTCGATGGATTCTCGTACCCTGCCGCAGCGAGCCAACGAATCGCCATAACCAAAAAGCGTCTCGATATTAGGATTCTGTTGTTTCAAACTTCTCTCGTATATCTCAAGCGCCAATCTGTAGTTATGCGAGGCAAATGCCTCCTTGGCAATTTCGGTCATATTTAAAAAAGTTGTAACGGGAAAAAAAAAAAAAAAATTGAATTTTTTTTTTTTTTATACAATGATCGGAACAAAGAAACGTGTAAACGAACCGGCGTGAAAGAGACGCGAATCCACCAGGTGTCTGTTTGGTATATCAAGAGTTTACTATTGTAGTAACTCTACTGCCTCCCTTTCGTCGATCGATCCAGCAAAACACACGCGCGCACACACACACAGAGCAGCAGTACAGTCCAGCGGCGAGCAGAGACCTTCTACAATTCGACGTAATCCGCACGGTAGAAGCCGCTCCCAGCCGATTTCGAGATATTGAATACTCTGTACATCCTTATTGTCGAATTATCGTACGATTGTCAATAGGTAAAACGACTAACGAGAATACCGGACGCATTATATTCGATCGAAGAAAATAAAAAAAAAAACTATACGATCGCTGTGAATAACACGAATGTCGAAGTTTTTATTACTCCTTGAGGAAAGTCAAACATTTATGAAAATATATCGAAATAAAAAGAAAAATCACTTTACGTTATTTTATGCAATCGTGGACCCGCACTTTTACGTAACGTCACCGCTCGAGCAAATTCACACTCGCGAAAATAGATAATAATTTAATTATTTATTTGTATTTTATCGCGTAACTTCGACGGGGTACGTGGAAATTATTCGGATAGAGAGAAAAAAAATTAAATTTTTATATCGTAAGGTGCGGAGAGAAAACGAGAAAAGTTTAGTCGAATATTGTTATGATAGTTTGACAGATGCGTCTGAGCACGCGGGCGGGCTTTGCTTTGGTAACACGACGAGCAGTGAACGCCTGAGCCAACTGACGTCTCGGCTGTCAGTGGCACACTGGCGGGCCCCAGTGTCAGTGCCGCGTCGGCGTTCTCGCGCGGCGTCCGCGCGTTCGTTCGGGCGTCCGATGCGCGCGCGATAGCAGCGAAACTCTCGGCAACGAGTCTCGACGGCGAAACTCGGAAACCAAGGAAAACAGAGCAAACCCCCTTCCCTACTACCGAGCATAGCATAGCTGTGCGAGAAGCGCGCGCGTTCTCGAGAATCGGGGAGTATAACGACGCCGTCGCGGGATACGTACGAACATGTAGATCGGCCACACTATACGACGACGAGACTGTGTGGAGGCGTCTCGTGCGCTTCTGAGACAGCGGTCTCCTATCATATAATATACGCCTTCGAGCGTCGATTCATCTCGTAACGGAACGTATACGCGGGATTAGAGGTTAGTGTAACTCTCAGACGGGTCGAGGAAATGAGCAGCGAAATGACGTGAGGAAATTTGACTTCGCGAGGGAAGGTGAAAGTTCTTCCGATGTCGCGAAGGTAAAATAGTTTTTTTTTTTTTTTCGTAGGTCATTTGCATTTATTTTAAATATAGCACATCGCGAATTATATTGATTTGGAAGAGATAAAAACGGAATCAGTGTATAATTGTTTCATCGATTCGATAAAGATGGCGTTTACGAAAAAATGGAATAAAAACAAATTTCTACCACATTGTTTGTGATTATCGGTGATTCCATTTGCATTATAGGAATGTTTTTTTGTCAATCCGAATAGTTTTATTTTTATTTTTTTAACATAAATCCGTTTTAATTTCACGTATAATTTACATAATGACTAAATCATTTTTTTTACGATTCAAATCGAAGGATCGAAAGAAGAGTCGGTATTAATATTGTAAAGAAAATATCGAGAATGTTTTGTTAGTAAATAAATCAACTTAATTTTTAAAATACCGACATTTTTTTTTTTCGTAGCGTGCAAAACATGTTATTCAGAACCACGCGATTTGTAAATATCACGACCTGAACAATTCTCCGTTTAGTCCGAATTACGCAACGCCATTTTCGATTCCGAGAGAGGAAATGTCTCGTTCCGTTTTCCTCTTTCTATCCTAACGATCTTTATTCATGTAAAATCGCTCTCGACAAGGGGCTTGTTGACGAAACATCATAATTTTGCGGAGAAACGGAACAAATATCGAAAATATTGTTACTTGGAATTGGTGGCCGATGAAGCGCTCATCGAATGTACTATTTCATAGAACCATCGGGAGAAGTTGTTCCGAATACCCCGTGAATAATGAATAATTACAAGTCGCGATATAATTGTATCCTTTATAACTGCATTGGAAGTCTCAACTTACTCGTCGTTGCCGCACTTACATCATACGGAATAATAAAAAATTCATAGCATATAAATCGTCATAAATATTCATACAAAAGATTCTCCTCATCTTTACGATTACTTGTGACTTATAAATTGTAGCGAACAGTGCGTTACCTGTTATATATATACATATATATATCTTTGTTTCCATTTAATCGAATCACCAACACGTGAGCTTTGCGTGACTTCAACGTGTGACAAATGCCGTCGAGTTTCTAATCCACGCGATGCGCCTAATAGCATCGCCGCGCAATGACGGGAAGAGGCTATCGAAAGCTCTGGACGAAAAGATCAGAGAATTCCTTGAACAGCGGTAACAGAGGCTCTATAAAACGAAACGAGTTCCCGCCTTTGCTATTTAATGTATACAAAAACTTACGTAAAGACTTCCCAGCAGCGGGGTGGGGATTTAAGCGCGTCTTGCGATTGGATGATTTATTCGCACTCGCAAGGGCGCTGCGATCTTACTTCTCGTATGTGTAACGTTCGTGTTATTTCTTCGTTTAGTTGTTTACATATTTTTTTTCTTTTTTGCCTTCGTAACGTTTGCAGAATAAACGTGTCACCATACAGAGTTTGTTTTGTATCGATTGTAAGTATATATATCGTGAAAAAAACTTATAGATTTCTGTCATCGTTCGCGCGAATAAGAATGGGGCGTATAGGCGAAAAATCGACGACTCGCTATCGTCAACAGCAACGATTCTCTCGGTTGGTCAAAAAACAAGATTCATCGTTTTTTTTTTTTTTTTTGGCGCCGCGTGAATGTTTACGAAAATATCGAAGGTCAAGATTTAACCGTGAAAATATGAGTATTATTATTGTTATAAGACGCGATACATATATATATAGCAACGTCATTATCTAGTTGTATTATCGGCCGGATCTTGAAACGAGATAATCCCCTGCATCGCGAAACGGAGCTCAGCACTGACCTCGTCGCGAAAGCGTCTCTTGACTCTGTCATCAAGAGCGTCCCGCGTTCCACTTGCCTTGCGAATTATATTTATCGAAGAAAAGAAGATGAGAGAAAAAAAAAGCAAAACACGATGATAACAATAAGATTGATAAAAAAAATATTTTAATTAAATGAGTTTCATTAAATAATTCGCTTTCGAGGATAAATTTGCGTTCGGACTGTGTGTCGTTGACGTAATTTTTTTTTTCGTTCTTTTTTTTTTCTCTTAATACATTTACTTAACGTGGCCTCCTGCCCTCGGAGTTTTATATTAAGAAAAGCAAAGCAGACGGCGAACTCTATCCCTCGCGTTGAAGACCGCGATTATAAATACAGAGTGGGAATATATATCGGGGACAAACGAGTAGACGCAGCGTTCGGAAACGATTTTAATCCTCTTTTTCACTGCGAAGCACCGACGACAGAAAGAGAGCTTTGAAAGCGAGCGATACTCGTTCCGAAGAAATTCCTGGAAACTCGCAATGAGAACGATAAAAAAAAAATAAACGTTAAGCTTGGATAGCGAATCCAAGCTTAAGGGGAGAACGTTGCAAACTGTGAACTTTCCCTTCCCTACCGAAGCTCTTCCAGGAAATATTGTACAGTAATTTTCTTTCATCTGTATTCAACATCTCTTCAATTTTTCAAAGGACTTTATTGTTTGAAAGATACGATTATCGTTTCCGACGAAAAAAAAAAAAAAAGTTTATCTTTATTTTTACCGCAACCGGTTCACATAACCTTCGAACAACTTAAAAAAGAAAAAAAAGAAGAAAAAACACCCGAATAATGATTCGAGAATCTGCATTTCGCATACTCGTAGTCTTTCCTCGTTACGATCGGCGATGTTATCGAGGAAGCAAATAATGCGTTACTTATTTTTAATATTTACTTCCGGGTTGAGTATACGATATGAAAAAAACTGAAATTATTTCTCGGTGATCTTGAGACATTAAGGATTATTTCGCAATAGTATAACAACGATATTTGGCGCATCGCGAAAATGAGGAATGCCCCAATCGACGTTAAATGTCTCAAACATCGCTATTAACTTTTGCACTTTACCCTTTTTATCTTAGATGATTTTGAGTTTCCCAAATTTTCGCGCTTCTAAAAAAAAAAAAAAAACACGCGATTTCATTCCGTATTGAATTTCTCGGGTCTCGAATCGAATCGAACGATATCAATGTTTCAAGTGGAAATAAATGCCGGAACGTAGGGGCGGTTTAATCTCGTAGAGTCTGTTTCAACGCGAATCGCACGCGAAAGCCTCGAAGCAGCAGCATCGATGCGTTATGCCGCGCACAGGCAATAATATACAACGCTTCGGTAGAATACATACGCTTATAACCACGGGCTCTCTCAGCGCGTATTTATCTTGGACGTTACATAAGCTATTTGTGTCGTACAAAGAGTCACCTTTGCCGATCGCAAAACAAATTGTTAATCATCGAAATACGGCGTATCTCTGTTACGCGCGAGCACACGGGTTATGTAAAGAAGAGCGCAAAACTCCTTCGTAAGCTTTTCGCGTTCGTATCATCGCTTCTTTTTATATATGTATCTTTTTCTCGGCCATTTTGGCGAATCTTCTCGTTTCCCTCTTCCGCATATCTTTCGTATACCGCAAAACAATTCCGATCTTCTCTCAGCTCGACCGGAAACTTGCCAATTTGTTTGCCACTCCGAAACGTTAAATATCTTTCGTATTATCGTCGAAAAACTCATTGTTTCGTGGAAAACGGGCTCTCAAATCCTGCAGAGTCACTGAGTCTGCATTATTATTGCACACGGATTCGGTATTAGTCACGTTAAATTTTCTCGTACGCGATTTTCTGCATTATGACGAAACAAGTAAAATTCGAGTTTCCACCCTAAAATAGATCGAAGTTTTGGGTCAAAAATATATAAAATATTATTTACCAATTATTTTAATGGAAAAAATTTATATTTTTCATTTAACTTTCGCGAAATAAAAAAATATATGATTTACATGTTATACATAATTTCTATAAATTTTGTATGTATTTTTATATATTTTTCTTTTCCGTGTTGATCAGATTAACAAATACGCTTAGTAGTATACCTTGTTGTTCTCATTGTACAATCATATGTGGCTTTGAACTATATAAACCATTTAATCTTCTTGGACGAGAGCGCCTCGTGTTTCATCTCGCGCGATACGCTTCGCGGTTGACGTCTTCATGAGACTGTATCCCCTTCGTTAGCGACGTTAAAACTACGAGAGGAAGGTACACATAAGCTTTCCGAGAATCGAACTTTGTGTTCACTCTTTAATGTCCGATTAATCGGTGAATGAGGATATGTTGCAACGTACTTGTGTTTTCTTCGAAAAAAGATAAGAAATATGACGACGATTTGCGCGAGCGTTCGTTCAGCTCTCGGTAACGGGATGCCGAGAGAGAGAAAAAAAAGTCTGATATAGAGGCCTCATGTATCGATTCAATTACCTTATTATTATTATATACGTTTCATAACAATGATGTTGTCGTTTTTTTTTTTTTTTTTTTTTATTCATCCGCTATTATTATTCTCTCAAGCTGCTCGGAAATCTGTTGGAAATCAGTCTTAAATTATTCTTCGCACTAAAGCAAAAAAAGCTCATAAACATTTATTTATTCCGTAAAAAGAGAAAAAAAAAGATACAACGATGTGTGTGCGTGTGTAAAAATCTATTGTGAATAAGTGATTATCGCAAATCCCAAAACGATGCATCGGAGGTCTTCTCCCCCGCGCTGTTCTCTCTACATATTTCGATTATGTGTGTATCTGTGTGCGATGCATCGCGATGATTTCGCGACGATGCGGGGATATTGCGTAAAGGCACCGATGTGTGTGCATATCCGCGGACTCGTGCTGAGAAGCAAAAGCAACAGCGAGATCGTAGCATCGAGAACGAGGATGCAGCGGGCGAGAGTCGAGAGAGTCTCTGATAATCGCAGTATAGAGTCGGTTCACAAATAGTGAGCATCGCATAAAGCATCGGCGTCGCACGACTAAAAATAAAGACGGGGGGGCCTCCGGTAAACATCGGGTAGTGCAAAACCTTTATGTAATGAATGAGCGTGAATTGCGGCGTCGCGAAAGAACGGGAGAGAAAAAGAGAGTGGGATAGTGGGTGACGCGGGGAAGCGCAAGGCGATATAGAAAAACGGTGTGGGGATATACTCGGTATAGTCGCATCCTGTAGTCTTTACATTTTCGGACGAGTAATATTATTTTTTTGGCGCGACGTTGAGGAGAGGTCGACAGCCACTCGATTCAATACGACATTCGGATAGATAGATGCAACGGATGCAAATCCAAAACTCTTGGCGGTGAGTCCGAGTGAAGGGTTAACGATACCAGCGATGAAGAATGTGTCGGAAAATTTATTCGAATTAAATAAAATTGATGTAAGCAATCTTCGTAAATCTTCTGACACGTTTAAGATATTGTAAAGGACTTTTATAGTATCCGAATGTTTAGGGAGTATTCTACTCAAAGTATTATTGTGTTTCATTTATTATTTAGATTCTTCTATTGGCGGTTATATCAGAAGCTTTTTGAAGTTCGCTAATATAAATCTCCTGTTGAGATAAGGGTATTTATAGTTTTAAACAGCTCGATACAGCGTTATAAAAAGTTCGCATAACATTCTTAAAAAAATTACAACATTTATTACCGTTCCTTGCGGGCTGTCCGTTCGCAATACCATAAATTTACGTCAACAATTTTTAAAAAATTTATAAAAACTTTGATAGCTGTTCTACTAACCGGTTCTTACGCCAAAAGATTAGTTTTACATTTTTTAATTTTTTTTCCAATTTTTTCGCTTTTTTAACGAAGCCGATTCCATCATCCTGCGTTTTATTATTGTTTATACGATGAACGAGAGCAGCTCTTTGATGCGACGGTCAATCACCCTACGGTCAGATTTCTATCGCATAGTGAAGAGACGCGGTAGAGTCTCGACGCCAAGTACCAGTAAAAAGTAATAAGTCCCCGCAGCAAGCGTATACCGGTCGTTTTATATACAGTTGTGGGTGCAAATTCCGTTATAGCCGTGTAACTGGTTAGAATTTATAATATTCCGTAAAAGCATTTCACAATTAATCATTAGGCGTGTAAACAGGCCGTATCATACGCGCAAAACCGGAATTAGAGCGAATGGCTGGCCGCAATCGCCCTATAATCAATCAATGGCAACTCGGAGTCTCGAATTGCACGGATTAATAAATATTCATGAACTGCGTATGACGAAGCTAATTACGTATTTATTATTATTGAATAATTAAGAAACTCGATCTTATATATACAAAGTATACCTACATTTGTTGTGGAAATCGAGACTAATCGCAATGTGAGGCAAGTCGAACTACGAGCTATAAAAAACAAATTTATCACAAGAATTACAAAATTCCCGACTGAAAAGGTCAAGAAATGCGGTAAAGAAATTGTATTAACAAAAAAAAAAAGAAGCGAAATAACCATTGATTATCCGCATATTATAGTCGGACGATTTCTTGGTCATTAAGTATATATGGAAATCTTCCGACTATAATATGCGGATAAAGAATTGTTATTTCACTCTTCTTTGTTAATAAATATTATTTATTATACTCGCGAGTATAAAATTATTTACTGTTGTATGCACTCTAAATTCCCTAGTATGCGATATATACTCGCGACGTGGAATCTTCGATCTTTTGACGGCGTGTGTTCCGACTTGCCTCGTAATCTGAATAGTCGCGGTTTCCCCTGTTGTAATATATCACAGAATAAGTTATAACATTATTAAGTACACATTCCGACTTTCACATTTTTTTTCATTCGTCGCTCTACACATTTATTGCGTATAAGGGTGCAGCATAAAAAAAAATATAAAACAAATCAACGATAACCCAAACTTTTTTTTTCCCGGGAATAAAGAAGTCGCATACCTACACTCGTGGTAGGTCCACGTGATATTCATCGACGTCGATCACGTAACGAAAAAACCGCGAACCCCGAGAGCGTCGTGTTACGTCCTCTTCGAGAGTATAGACCTGTTTGCGAGTGACGATTAATTTCAACTGTATACCCTCCTTTCTATTTTCCTCTCCTTAATCGCGTTTTTCGCATTGTACGACCTTTTTGCACTTCATAAAATCTGTCTTTTCAGTCTTCGCGCGATTGTCGCGATGATATATAACCGTTGTATCTACTGACACCTTAGACCAGTAGCCGCAGTTTGCAAATAACGTGCATTGAGTCACGTACGACCGCAGTCCGTCGTCGAATTTCGCTAAATGCGCGTACAGTCAATTCTCTCTGTTTGTTTAAAGTCGCAAAATAAAAATTTAAGTAATTTCAAAGGAATTATCTCTATATTCAAGAATTAGATAATTTGGACCTCTGAAACTAATTCTGTATCCATGTAAAATCCTCAAGGAATGAGTCCTATAGCATAGAAACATAATAAACACATTCGCCAAAATTGAGAATTTAGTTTGGAAATCGAATATATTATGAATGGGAGACGATATGGAGTTTGCCGAAGGGGGCAAAGCCTCATAATAATTCTCAGGATTGCGACGAAATTCCACCATAAAAGCTAATAACAGAATTACGAAGAAAAGGACTGAATTAAACAAATTACATATCGGAGAGCCGCCCGAACATTGTCGAGACGAACTATTGAGAAATTTCACTGTACTCCAAACTTTGAATAATTCGATTAAGTAGCAATGCGGGACGAGAGAGCGTAAGGCAAAGAGAAAGAGCGAAGATATGCGACGAGATCAGAGTCGGATGATTCGGAGTGTGCCAAGTAGCATCCTCTGTCCGCACGTTCCGACTGTCATGCGAAGAATCGCTCGGTAAGAGATAGTGAGTATAACGCCACGTGCCAAAACTCATACATGTTTCACGGATGAACGATTGTTCTGCCCGATCGTTTATCACTCAATTACAAAAGTGTCGCGATGACGTAACGCGGTACAATTTCGATGTTCAAAATTTTTCATCAACGATCCATCATAAACGAAGTTGAAAAAGGATTTTCCAATTAAATTTTGGCAAACGATCGACCGGTGTAGAATTTACGCGCGAACGCGGTTTGTTGCACCCACGACCCGCGACCGAGAGAAGCTCCGATGAGTCCCAGGGTCGGGAATTCACCGCATATAACTCGAGCGCCGACGATATATAGTATACGAACGGTAGTAGCTGTTACAGAGATAGAGTCCGGTAGGTATTTCCCGTATGCGGCACGACGCACGTGCTTCCAAACTATTATATACGAGACCGCGTACTCGCCTCGCGCGGTTCACCACGTGCGTCGAGATGCATCGGATGCACAGTGCCTCAGTACAGAGGATGGAACTAATGAAACAACGAGAAGCTCGTAAAACGCTCGGATCAGTGCGGATCGAATTTTACGTAACGAAGAGTCTGATTGCATATCGACGTTTGCATATTTTATGTGAGAGGCAATTTCGTGTTCTGCGTCAATGCATATTAAAGCACATTCGGATGAGCTTTGTTCAACTTAAAAAAAAAAAAAAAAAAATTCTATGAAAAAAAAAATGATTCGAAAGTATCGAGTATTTTTGATATCGACTTCCTTGTATATCGATTAACAAATTGTTTTCACTGAAATTGAAACGACGATAAATAATAAGCAACAAGTTTTTTGCGATCGCCGTAACAAATGGACCGATCACAGCCTCCGAAAGCTAAACGATTCGACTTCGTCAGTTCCACGACATCGCGGAGTTTACAGAGACGATTGAAATAACATCAAAAGTGGTAAATAATTAGCTTGCATAGAATGAACTCGAGTACAATAGATACCATTATGATTTACACGAGATTCATTAGTCTAATCTTGATATGGTAGACTCGTATCTCGTATATACTCGCAGATCAAGAAGTCGTCAAGTTCGGACACTCACGCACGGCAATCTTGATGCTTCCAACGTATAATAAAGATATATGCATGTATATATAGATGTATAAATGTTAAATAGTATTGAGAAGATGATGTCGAGTCGGACACATTTGAGAATAGCATAACGATTAGCCGCGTGTGAACCAAGTTGGAAACAACGCAGCATGTTGATGACTCTACGATAAAGAAACTCGAGACGTACCACGTCTATAACGATAACACGTTTACGTATGAGTGATGATAATGATGATCGCTCGTCAAGCGCGTGTGTGTGTGTATACAATTCGTATAATGAGTTAACGTGTTTGAATTAGTCGCGTCGCCTATCACGGACAAGAGAATTGCATCCGCTTTTCGCGACCGATATAGTTTAGTATACAATGGAGATAATATGTACAGCTGGCAATAACAAAATAGTTGAGGATAATAATTATATGTAATTCGAGGCAAATTTATCCGAGTCGAAGGCGTGTCCGGCTCACGCGCACCCACGCTTTTTAGCATCGAAAAGGCGCGGCTGTGCACGCTCGACGTTCGTGGAGTGCAACCCGACCACGTGCAATATACACGGCGTGTCTATGCGGGGGCCGGCATGTTGTACGGCGCGCGACGAACGTGAAACAACTTTACATAACTAATCGAACCGAGTTAGCGCACCTACCTAAAGTGGCTCCTTTTTACGCTTATCCGTTTAAAACACGACCGACGTATCTATATGAATACTACTCAAGTTATTAGGCAAAACGGAGCAGGCAATGACTACCTTTGATTTCAAAAATAAAAAAAAATGTTTACTGTTAAAAATAATTTTTTTTTAAAGGACTTTGTCAATCACGAGACTTTCCGTGTTTAATACTGAAAAATACTTGCATAACTTTTGCAAAAAAAATATCGAATAACTCAATTTTCTTTTTCATGATACTCTCAATGGAATTTAACAAAACGCTGCTTTGTGGACACCATAAAAAATGATACTATTCCCATTTTTAATTTCTATAGCGGTAAAGACATATGGGATAACGTTGGATTACTTTGTTTTGATGATAATACGATCAAATTTAATGTTAATTTTATTTATCTATTGTATTAAGGGTGATCCTCATTATCCACTGTTTTTCGATTTGCTCATCAGCAATCGTCTTCATATTCGTTAAATCGATTAGCAATCTTAACGTGCATTCTACAGTAGCACCGCGTATACCATAAAGCGGGTAATAAACTGTGTACTTTGTCTGCCGCGAAGTATAATTTTAGTGTGTGATAAGAGACCCCGGAGTAGTTGAGAAATTATAGGTTCGCACGTGGGTGGAATCGTGTAGAGGCGCGTGCGCACTACCAACGTCTACGAATGCGCGGGAAGATTTACGCACAGGTGTGGAGGAGTTGTGCGTGCGTGCGTCCGTCCGTCCGTCCATCCACCTCTCTAACTTGACTCCCCACTCCCCCTGACGCGTGACCAGATAAAACACACAACTTTAGCGCCTCTTCGACTAGCGTACGCCGCGAGTTGTGAGATACCGCGAGTCGATCGTCATCTCGATCCCCATTCGTCTGCTCAATCGTGCGCCGAGTCTACCCCCCGCACGATTCTACCGGCCCTCTCGGAGAATCAGAGCGCGCGGGTTTATGTAATCGGAGATTGTGTTAAACGAGACTGAGACCCATAGTCTCTATCCATCTTTTTTCAACGCGATTACGTTTCATTTGGCGGCGTGTAAAACGACGGCAAGGCGGGGGTAACTCTACCATTGCTCTTTAATATGTATACTCCTTCTCGCTGAAAAATTAACGGAGAACACAATGCAAAAAATAGTAGATAATAAATTCTATTCAATTTATTTGATTGAGTCGAATTTCGACGGTTTGTCTTTTTTATATCGATTTTCAGGGTCAGACATCATGTATAATACATTTTTTTCGGTATGTACGCTCGTTAGTACTAAACCCACAGGAGACGTATCGATGAATGTTTTTCGTTGGTTTTTAACACACGAATTTTTAAATATTTTTCTAGTTTTGTTATTTTTATGAAGAATAAAAAATTCAAATGTTTTATTTTGAATTTAAAAAATATATTTTGCAAATTTGAGTATTGAATAAAATTCCGGTAAAAATTACGTCATTTGTAGTTTCAAAGACAAGATATATGAGTCCAAAGAAAGTTACTCTGACCTCAGCGGTAATATATCTGAATAGTGAAATTCAGATGATTGTTCCGTATGTATTGGCGAACTGGACGTCAGATCTTGTGTAGCGTTCCATCTTGAAGTTAACCCAATGCTCAAGCGTTCTTAAGTATTGCCATAACTATTCTGCGATGATATACATGTATACATAGCGTATGTAGGATATCGCGATCTTTCTACGACGAAACGAACGAGCGAACCGCCTATCGACCATAACAAGTTATGTCATCGTGATACACAAGCCTCGTTGGTGTATTCTCGAGTCGATTGTTCCTCTTACTTTTCTCTATTCCTCGTCTTCTCTTTCTCGATCTCCGTTAATGGAATAATGTAGTTTAATCGCCGTACGCCATGGTAAGCGCGGACGTAACAGTACCCTATACAAGATTATTCATGGAGGCGGACATCGTAACTTTTTTTCTTCATAACCAGACTTCAAAAGATCGCACAGTATATTGTAGTCATATCTAACTTCCTTCACGGGTTCGTTTTACCCTTTTGAAAATATAAATTTTAAATCGAAAAAAAAAAAAGTTTTTTTTAAATGTCGACTTGTTCCCGAAATATGTTCTACAATCCAGTCGACGGTAATTGAAAGCTGTCTCGATACTCGCGAATAAAAACTGCTGCGCTATAATGACGATTGAAAACTGGATCAATCGTTTGGAATTCTTATTTTTAAGTTTCCTGACCGATATGCCGTCTACCGGGCGTTCTCATTGGTTTAAATTTTAATTGCTCGTAACTCGAATACTATGCGTAGTAATTAAGTTCGTCAAAGCGAAAGTTTGTTCGCTTTTCAATCGCGAATATACGACTCTCATGATATTTTTTTATTGCGGTAATGCCGCGATATAATGTACAGACCGTTGATACATTTGGATACCACTACCGATGCCCGAGAGCAGAGCACTATTTGCTTACACGAATGGTTTATGTATAGCATAGACGTAACGAATAACCCCGGGGGCGCTTGCACAACGAAGCAAAAAGACAGAGAGAGAGAGACGCACACAAGACTTCTCTCCCTCCTTTAAGCTTACTAGCTGCTGGCTACCTTCGTAATAATGCAATTACGAAAATAGCGCGATTACGGCTCCTTAAGCGCGCGACTTGCTCGCTCGCTCGCTCACTCGTCTTCGGTTATGTACTTCTATTGCCGCTAGGCCCCTCCTCCCCCTCCCTTCTCGGTCGTCGTGTCGGTCTCACCCATTACGCGAAACTACCTTATTTCGTTGGCAATAACCATTGCGATACTTGTATCTTTTTCTCTGTCTATTTCTATACGCGTCGGAGACAAACTGTGGAAATCCAGTTTGCGTAACTCTCAAGGGATATCATGGTTCTCGGGGATTCGTCTATGTCTGACTGGATGCTCTCCTGCATTCTCGTATCAATATTTACGCGGATTCGTCATTGTAGCTAAACGAAACGCGCTTCGCGCGCCACGTGTTACGTTTCTTTCAAAATGTGGTAAGAAATGTATAATTTTTTAAAATTTTTACATCGAAAAAATTTAAGGACTCCGCGAATCGAAATCACAGTCATAAAACAAGATTATAGTTCGCCGGTACCGTAAGCGTTCAACCGTGTGCTGCTCTGCACGCGTGTAATTTCAATCGTCACAATAAATCTTCCATTTATTTTGCACGTGTTGGAAGTTACGAAAAAAAAAGAAAATCAATCGTACCTGTTATTTATTTGCATACAGAAAAAGCATTACTCCGTACAGAGTAACCATTAGTAACAATTATTTCTTGCAATGAATTATAAAAAGTACTTGTCGCTTGTTATTAGCTACTATTGGTAAGAGACAATTATACGTAAAATGATAACTGTAACTGCTTTCAACTGCGTCATTCATCGGCGGTGTATGACTGTCAGAGAAAAGAGAAAGAAAAAAATTTTTGAAAGGCTAATAAGGTTGTCCCGAGAAAATAAAGGTGTAAAAATCTCATTCGAACCACTTGCCGTATCGGTATTTTGCAATAGCGTTTTTTGCTAAACTCAGTGATCGGGACTGCCATTTCATACAATCGATTTTTTTTCGTCAACTATCGATACAGTAATTATTGGTTAAATAATAACTGGCTGCTCCAACAAATTATTTATCTGCTAGTATAATTTTAAGAGAAATCGTCGATGTGTGATTATTTTTTACCCAACAATTAGCAATGCGGTTCACTGCGAAACCATTTGAAATGCGAATATTTATCAGTTGAAAATAATGGCGAAAAAATCTTATACGCATCGTTTATTATAACGCACATTTGCGAAGTACTTATCAAACCGTTTGGATAACAGTTTCTCATTTTTATTTATCGTTTTTATCAACTCGTGTGACGTTAAACTCGTTGTTGCCGCTCGACGTCTAGTAATCGTGGGTGTGAAGTAGAAGTGTCGGGTCTTACGTGATTCCGAATCATCAGCTCTCACACGTGTTTGTTCGCTCGAAGTTCCCGATGTACATTGTAGCCACGTCGCGCAGCGTTGGCTGCCAGGCGATTTGCAACAATGTAGATATCATTATCGCTTCGTTATGTAATTTTCTTTCAATTTTATAGTACTCATGAGATTCATTATACATTCCATATTCTTGAGAGTCACGTTTAAAACATCATATTTCGAGGTGAATATCTCTTTGTTTTGTTTTCGACGTATAAGACTTGCGCGACGAACGATGATCCTTCACGGGATTTTTTTCTCCCCTCGGAAGGATCGGGAAGGAAACCGGTCGAGAATTTTACAAGTTTTGCGGGAGTAGTGCGCACGGATCGTGCGTTCCGTGTCCTAAGAGCGAACGATCGTCGACTCTGTAAAGAACCCCCACCCCTCTTTCCCAACATTCGCATTCCGAGCTTAGAAATGCAGGGCTGATACTGCTGCTGCCTGCCATTGGGGAGAAGGTAGAAATCTTGTCCTGCTCGCGGCCTCGACTCCCCAGAATTATTATCCGGGTATAGATACATCGAGAAGCAACAACCAAACCGCGTTTCCAAGTCGCTTACTGCTCCATTCTCTACAGATGTGAGTCCACTACATCACAAGTGCACAATAACTCGCGTCTCGCGTTTGTACGCGGTATGTCACGCGGTATGTTACAATGTTGCTACAGCATTACGCTTATCAACTTGTTATAATATAAACTGCGACTATTGCAAAACACGTTCGATGAAATAATGGAGTGGGTGCAGAAAATTGGAAACTCCTAAGCAATTTGGAGCATTTCTCGAACATTTGTAGAGAACATGACGATATTTAGATTTCAACTTTTAACGCTTTGACAATGAACAATTTTAACGGACTATTTCATTGTAATATAACATTTTTTTGCATTTAACATTAGTTTTTCAAAGGCTTTAGATCTCAGGTGGGAAAAAAATATATCGAAAATATATGTACTATGCATGTAATATATTGACGATGAAAAATGGGATATTACCCATATTTTAGCAAATGTATGTCAGTGAATGTATAATAATTTATATGAAAAATATATTAAAGTCATAAAAACATCGAATTAGAAATATTTAGTAGATATCCTCTAAATTCTGACTTCTGATTATGTCTGCAATGCAATTCTTTCATTAGATTAGAATATTAGAATAAATTAGAAAGAGGCATTTTTTTTCCCGAATTACTAAGTCGTAGAAATATATTTCGATATGATTAAACCATCAGTAACGAATAGGAAGCTTAACATGAATTTTTTTTTTTTAATACATATGAAAAAATTACTATTGCGTTTTAACTTATTTTCTCTGCTGATAGTTAAGGAGTACTGTAATGGTATTAAACTCTCGAAATGACAATAAACTTTGACGTGTTCATGTTAACGATGAAGAACGTGAAGCCTATATAAATTGTGTAGTAACTACAGCCTATAGAAACATTAAGCGCCGGATATTCGGTTACGCGAACTTAGGCAGTCGTACACACACCGGGTCTCTCGTTGCGAGCCGAGAGAAGATCGTTACATAAGCTCTCCGGACGGCGACGATGCCGGTTACGTGCTCGCGACCCACTTGACACGTGCTCGCCCGACTTTCGAGAGAGTGAGAGATATACAGATTGCTTCTCCGCATCTTCCTTCAATTCTTCGCTATTCTCTCAAAAACCCTCCGCCATTAAATTCAATCCAAGTTTCTCCCTTCGCTCGTAAAGACCAAGCCATCGACGACCGCTACATCGCGAAGCTTAACGGGTGATGATTGGAATGTGAATGTTTAATTTCCCGAGCTATTTTGCTTCCCGATCAATAAACACAGCTATGGCGTGTTTTTAATATGCTTTTCAAACGTTTCAGACGATTTTCAAATCGTCCCCCATCCAAGAAATGAATTTATGAAAAATCCATTATTCTTTTTCACTTCAGCGACATAATTATCCATCCAATCGCGAAAGATCGAGCATTATTTTTCTCGAATACAATTCTCGTTAATCGATTTTAAAAATCCACTATAAAAATTGAATATTATATCTCAAATAGAATTCTCGCTAATAAATCGAAGCGAAAAAAGCAAAGAAAAGAATATATAGCTTGAACTATATTTGCTTTCCGGTCGACTTGATTCAGTGCTCGACTTTTCTTTGATAAAGAACCCGAGATAGAAGGAGAAGCCGACAGAGGCGAGAGAAGAATTCGCGAGAAGTGCCCGCTGGTTATCGATCCAAAGCTTCGATAAGTCGAGAGTCACCGCGTCGCGACTCTCCCACTGATACTCGTTTCATCGTGTACTTACGTAAGGAAAAAAAAAGAGTTACGAGATAGCTAATAACGCGACATACTATGTATCAGTACATATCGTTACCTATACTGCAACACATTTGCGTAATTTCTTGCGCGACTAGCGCCGCGGCCAGTTATTATTCCATCATCTGCACGCGCCCGCAACTATAAAATGGTATTTAATTGACTCGATAAAAAAAAATGGTGGTTTTAGCCCTGAAATAACCTCGGAGTTAGTAGAAAAATCGTATTCTTCACGATTTTTCGAGATTTCTCTTGAAGATTTTCTCCTTCGAAATCAGTCGCGATTGTGGCTTTTCGTATCTCGAATCTATCAGATACTGCTGTTATAGCTTCACTGCACCAAAAGCAAACTCTCTTTCTCTCTGAACCCCTCTGCCATATGTGCTGGAAATGCGTGTGTCCACACCCGCTGCGCTAAAAGTAGATTCACGCGAAGAGGAAATGGGACTTGATGAACGCAACGCACTACCAATGTGTTAGTTTTCCACAATTTCCGATTTATACGCGCATTCATCAAGGCTTTGATGTAATCATTTTTTTTCCGTCCATTCATTGTTTTTTTTTTTAAGGGGTCATAGCTAATACCCAAATCAGGCGACCCTTCCACTCGTTGAACAGTAATTCTCGAATGATAGACTAAAAATGTTTAATGAACAAACCTCCCTTCTTACCACTCTTCTTTCGAAGCTTAAAGTTTAATTTCAACTGCATTTGTCTCTCAGTAACGACCGTGAAAAAAAAACAAAGAACACCAGAGTACTGTACATATATCGGCGCGAAGCCAGCAAGCGAGGGATAGAATGAAAGGTATTAGTTAAGTCCCATAGCGTTATAAGTGAAAACATTTGTGTCGGCTACGGGCGAGTGGACGGTCAGTCGGGCGAGCATCCTGCGGCGGTTGCATGCATCGCGTCAGCACCGTCAGCAGGGCCGACCGGCCTGCGCGTTTCTGCTGCACCGGGCCAACCGGCTGGGCTTGACCTTGTCTGGGTGTTCACCCTGTTTTTCTCTCTCTCTCTCTCTTTCTCTCTCTCTCTCATGTTCTCTCAGCCGCGCCTCGTTGTAATCCAAGCACGCGAGAAGCCACCGATGCTCGAGTGCGTTTGTGGCTCGACGTCGCGTATAGAGAATGAAAGATCGCCGATGTGCAGAGAACGAGAAAGATCGCGATAGACGAAAAACGAAAGCGTAAGAGAGAGCGATCGAAGTCTAGTCGAACGATGCTGCGAGAGCTCTTCGTGGACGAGCTTCGGAGAGCGAGGGCCGGGGGGGTGGGGGAGGGGGAGAGAGAGAGAAAGCATCGTTCGATCCGAGGGGAGAAAGAACGCGGTCCCTCTCAGATTCGCGTTATATAATTCGAAACGGGTCACGGCCAGCCGAAAAAAAACGACTACTATGCCATGGACTACTTTGGCATGGCCAGCATCATGGCGAGCCTTTCTCCCATCGGCAAATACTCGCGCGAGCGTCTCGAACGAGCGACGCAACGACGCCGGCTGCGTGTCTGGCAAATTTTATATCGGTTTTTTGATAGTCCATTAAAATAGGCTTTGGGTATCCGGGTTGAGACAGATTTTGTTAGTCGGACATTACAAATATAGATCATGGCGAGAAAAAAAAGAAAAGAAATACCTCGCTCATTGCGGTACTGTTGATATATTTTTCTTGATTTTTTTTTTCAACCCTTCGATACGGGTATTTCTAATCTGCGGCGAAAGAGTAAAATTTCATCATTCCCGATTTACAAAATACAGTACTTTATTAAATTGTTAATTTCGTTTCAAATTCGATTTGATTCGGTTCGATTAATTATTTCTGCATAGATTGCATGCTTAATGGATATTGATCGCTTGTAGATAATGCAACTCGTTAGGGATTTTATCACGTCTGTAATGTGAACCATATCGAAGGGGTTTGCACAGCGGAGCGGAACTTAAAGATAAGCTTCGATGGTCGTGTGAGAACCGGTCGGTATCAGATGTGTCATTCTCCGATCAAAATTTTATAAAAACGGATCGTTTATATACGAAACTGTGTTGAAAACTGTTTACGGTTGCTGATGAATTCATGCGTGGAAACATTGACAGTAATTTCCACATCTCCTATCGCCGAGAAATCGCCAGTCGTTGACTCCGAATTACCCGGTGTCCGATGGAGAAGATTGAACGGCGGAAATGGATTACGAACCTCGCTGATTTCTGCTCTGTTCGTGTCTTTTAGTCTCAAATTAGCTCCGATCTATGGCCGCTACCAGTGAGCGGCGATAACATTTTTCATTCGTCCCGCGGCTCGTAAACCCTCAAGATTTACGATGAGTAAATCATTTTGTTTTTCTTACGCACGACGGTTCATACACGTTGAGGATCGGTCGGCATTTAAAATTAAAGGCCGACCGTCTCTCCTCGATGTCTCGTTTCTCGGACTTTTCGCGATAATGAGCGATTACCTCGAAGAAAACGATTGATTCTGTAAAAATTAATAATAATTTATCTGCCTGATGATGTGAATCTTTCTACATTGTAGTGTGATTACAAAGTTTTCTATGCCAAGACATATTATTAGGTTAAGGTATATTAGTCACATTCGATAATTCTTTTTACAGGTGATAGAGAGAAACATCTACACTGACATCATATCTAATATTTAAATTAATATGATTTCTCGTTAGGTTATAATTTTGCACGGTTATACATACTGATACTTTGTTCAGTTCAATTTATCGGATTTTTATGAATGACTCGTTTTGTTAATCGAAAGATACGTTGCGAAATTGTCGTACATAATATAATAAGTGTAACCTTTTAATGAAATGAAATATACCAGTTTGTGCATTTTTTGCCGCTGTTGGTGTTTAAACAAAAATGTGCAGCTGTTCATTTGAAAAAAATATATTTTTCGATACGAAGGTTTGTCAATTTTTTTTTTTTTTTTGTTTCTGCTGCGTTGCTGAAATTTCCGCAATGCGTGCCGTTCCATTCCCTGACCCGAGAGGAGTCAACAATAAATCAATTAAAATTAATTACGATCGTAATCCCATCATGAAATTACGACACTTCCCATTCATTCTCGCAACACCAAAACCCCGCTGGACCTATGTCGCGATTACACGTTGTTGTAACTTCTCCATAATACGCCCTCCCCGCGCCGATGATTCCTCGAACGTGCCGCGCGCGAGCCGCCCCGCCACGAATGGAGCAATCGAGCCAAATACTCACCGGCGTAGAGTGGTCGGACGCGTGCTGTGGATGCGGCTCTTCCTATCTTTTATACAGGTACAATATACACAGACCTGTGATCCGACGAAACGATCCTCTCTCGCGTAACACAGAACCAAAGTGTACGCCGGTAGTAGCGTGGTTGCGAAAATTTTTTTTTCCTCTCCTCTCACTCCAGACCTCCGACACACGTTGCGTAACTTCACACGAGCCGCGGCGGCAGCTGAGGCCTTATTTCTCAATAGTAGGCATGTCGTAGATTTGGTGTTACGCGCAACGAGAAAAAAAAAACAGATACGGCATGAATATACTCCATGGCAGATCAAAGGCTGGAGGTGGTTTGGATGAACGGAAAAGGAGGGGAATATAGAGCCAACAATTTTTTTCTTTTTGCTTACCTAGTCACATTTATCAACATATATATGGATCAGAGTTGCGTGTCCATATTTACATATTTACAAACATGTTTTGGAAAAAATCTAATCTTTCCACACTTTCATTTCATTTCCACAACCGACGACGATTGACCAAAGCTTTGATCCGGTTACGAATGTTAAGTACCAACGGACGTTGAGGCAGTCCCACTGAGTAAGGAATTTTTTTTGAAAAATTGTCTTAACGAGTGCTATTTTAATTTCCAAGAACTCTATATCCAGACACGTTTTGTAAGTCATATCGACCCACTTAAGTCTGTTTTCAGCATCCAACTAAAAATGACAATTCTTATTCGCGTGGTTTTGAAGTGAAATTAAAGGTTCGTTGCCTATGTCTTCTTGATCGTTAAAATCGTTGAAATGAGCATAATATGTTGCACCGATGGAATGTGCGGAGTTTTTCACTGAGTAATCTTACGATCGACTGGGTATAAATAGCAGGGCGTATCCCCGACTGTTTAGCACGTAATACGATCTGTAATACGCGCTGTTGTTTCGCAGCGGTCGATGAAGATTCAGAAAAGGTTCAAAAAAATAATATATCGATATAGATTAAGTTTTGAGCCGAGGATAGGACTTTGGAAGCGAAGAATAGAAGCTTACGTAACCGCGACCGAACGAATTCAACGAAAGTGACGGTGAGACGATCATAAGATAATCATAAGAGAATACGGAGCTCTAAATCGAGCTTATCGTTATGAACTTCATGATATATTAAACCTTTCACCCTCCCGTAACATCCTGCATCTCTCTGCATCCTAAACCGTACAGTCGAGAACCTGCCGGTGGCAGTTCTAGAAATCTTAACAGTTGTATATTTCTATCGAAAAGGTTACTGAAAAAAACGACATGTTACGCTGTAGTAAAACGAGTAGGTGCAATCCCTTCCCCCCCACCGATCCCGGTCTCAATCGGTATCGAAAACTGTAAACAACTTTTTTCAGGTATAATGGCATTTACAGTTTAAAAAACAGTCTCATCGCATGCGGATATCGCCATAGCAGGCGATGAGACGCTTTTGTAAGCTGTAAATGCCAGTATGCCTCAAAAAAGTTGTTTACAGTTTTTGATACCGACCGCAGTATTTCACATACCGTTAAGAACTTAAGTCCTTTTTCTTCAAAAGGCAATATAGCGTAAGCTGTTGTGCAGGTTATCGTGTACACCTACGACGAGCGCCGGAAGCTCGCCACGACGATGAAAGTTATGTGTAAAATTCTTTAATTTTATGCATTCTTCTTGTGAATGTTTTTTTCAGAGAATATTGGCTGATCGAGACGGTACGACAGATACCATACGATCTTCGAAGTCATCCAAAAAGTGACCACTACATTGGTCGTCAGTACAAGGAGTCTTCAAGAAACGGTAAGACTCTCTGAATTAAAAATATTTTCGTTTGAATTATATTTTTTATTAGAATCACAAATAATATAGACTTGACAAGAGTCTCCGAAGAATTTATCTGCGCAATGGTGCAAAGTAGTATTCTTGGTCGCCGATTGAAGAGGTGCATTATTCCCACCGTATGCTAAGAATGATCCAAATGATCTTTAAAATGTTGCGTTCAGTTTTCTCCTTAAAGAATTGATCATCTTTGTTAACAGGACAAAGATTTTTCAAGTACAATTAACGGGTATCTCGAGTATCTTTGTGATACTGCGCTGATCTTTCATCTTCTTATTATAGTCTGTTCTTCAATTGTCTTTTCTCGAAGTTCCTTGAGTTCTCTCTAGCAAAGTATATTTATCCATCGACCGTTCTATTAATGTACTAATGCGAAATTTATCGTTGAGAGATGAGAGATTCGAGAAGTCCGGGAGCTCCGTTTATATATTTCATAATGCATTCGACTCTCAGTGTACCGGTTGGAAACACGTAACCTTTCATGAGCATTTCTATTGTCGGGCCGAGTGAGCGGGTGTTTCTGCTGCCGGCGAATACAGGCATATAAACAGTGACGAAACAAGCACGAGAATTGCGGTGTATAATACGCTCTGGCAGTATAGCGGCTACGAGCATTATGCTTCGGCTTACGTGTGGTTTCAAACCGCGAGCTCGCGACTCTCGCCCGAGTGCGCTTGATATAGGTACAACGAAGCTGAATCTAAGAGTACGGGAACTCCAACAAAATCCCCTCTCATGAGTACTTCACTATCGACAGTACTTTTTCGACCTTAAATCTTTCTCTCAGCGTTCACTTTGCCGTCTCCGATGGCGCTAAGTTGCGCAAAACTTCGACTGACCTCGGGAAATGAAATTAATCGATCACATAAGTCGCATCAGCAATATGGAATTTCGAAAATATACTCACGAAACTCGAGTTCCATTGCGGAATGATAAATTATTATGAAATTAGATGTATTTTACTATTACTTTTATCGAACCTCTTCGTGTCATTCGCCGAGAGGGCGAGCGATACGCGTGTTGCGAGTGTATCATTGTATTTGCTGTATTGGTAATTAAAAAATAAAAATGCAAATATATGTATGAACGGGTAGACTCTCGTAATACCCTCGATAAATTAATCTCAATCACGCCAGGATGATTTATACAGAGTTAGATCACGTCCATTGCATTTGCAACGATCGTGAAACAGGGGTATGTAACAGCTCGATGAAGACTCGACGATTCGTGCATAAGATGCGGCATCCTTAGGATGATTCGCGAGTCGCGATTGTGAGATCTTCAATCTTGAGATCGTCGATTGCCGCGGTTGATGACTATATTTTCATGATAGTTGATGTGAAAAAAAAAATTTATTTTGACGCGATGCAGTGAGAATGAAAGTAAAGGCGTGGCTTCGCAATATGGCGTCTACAAGTGGGTTGCTGTGATACATTTATATACTTCTCGTCACAGCTATTACGATAATTTGCATATACTTTGCGTATTCAAAACGCGATTGGCGGCCATTCTGGAGGCGACAAATAAGAGGGGATGAAAATGAAGTATACATTGAGAACGATCGCTTGTCCCGAGCTTGTAATTGCAGAGTATGTCGTTGTATATATTTTGCGGTGTTTTCTATTTTTTTTTAATTACACTTCTTCTACAATTTTTTATATTTGGACTTGGGATTTTTTTTAAAGATCTGACCAATTTTCCTTGAAAGCAATAGGATGGGATTAGTAATACGATTTTTTCTTATGAAAAAAAATTTGAAAAAAAATTAAAAATCCTTTTTTTTTTAATCTGTGTGTGAAGGTGATATTGAGTCTAAAATAGTAAACTAATAGAAGCAATTACTGCGGATACAAATTTATGGTTTTTAATCGAAGAGACGGACTTAATTTTTAATGTCCATCCCTAAAAGCCGCGACTTTAAAACAAAAAAGTGTTGAAACTTTTCTTCCCTTTATTACGTCTACTTTTCGGCGCTCTTTAATGATATGAGCCGTCATTCGATATCAGAGTATCGCACGTTGTAAGTACCCCAATCGATCGAATCTTTGCGATAAAGATGAGATTTGGTAAAAGGAAATCATTTTTTTTTTCATCTGCACACCGCGGACGGTTGGCGAAGGCATGAACGGCCACAACATCTGCTGTTCTTAATAACGTCGTTTACAATCGACCGAGCGACATCGAGGCTTTGTTCCCCGGTTGCGTCTCAGTTGCATAATGTCTTCGGGTTTCAGATACGTATAGTGGCAACGACTACTAAAGCAAACAGCAGCGGTACCGCCAGTGTTTCGCTATGTATCGCGATGTCCCGTACTTCTCCACTCTGTGTACCATTATGTAACGTAGATGCTCGGTATTAACGTGCAACGTATTACCATATTACTTTACACCCCACTCGTTTCGTCTTCATAATTCCCTTCACCTTTGCGCCTCTTTTGTTCTCCGTTATGCTTCTTTTTTCGAGGGTTGAAAACTTATACGCCATCACCACGTGGTTTACCGTTAAGTTTATAACGTTTTCAAATAATTGATTGAAGACTTAATAATTATTATTAACTTATGCTACCAGTACCCGTGCTTCGCGTTACGACAAAACACATATTTTTTTCTTTCTTTCTTTATTTTATAATCACCCTTTCATTTTACTTATATCATCACAATGATATAAGTAAAATGGAAAGATGATTATCACCGTAAAATTCTCATTAGAAAAAAAATGAATTACGTCCAAATTTTTTTTTGAAAAATCACTATTTTTATTCATTATCGCGATGATATTTCCTTACGAAAATTGCATAAAAGATATTTCTGCGCTGCCTATACGTATCCAACTCGTCTTACGTACCAGCAACGCGCATCGGTATACCGGCTACTCTGAGCACTCGATCATCTCCCCCGTTCGATTTTGTTATCTCGAGAGAGCCCAACAATCATACACGGCGGCATCTTAACAGAGAATGTAGCGTAAGAGCGAACGCGTACGTTCCTCTTGCTGTACTCAAGTATCAATGGGCAACGCGATAGTTCACAATAAAATTCATTTGGCACTTCGAACACACAATATAGCACCGATTATTTATCCGATATATAAATGAATTCATACGTAGAATCTCAAGTTATAAGTGCGCGTATGTGTATATAGGTAATATCGCTTTTATACGATGAGAAAGGTCAGGATAGTGTACTCGCGAACAGTTTGCACAGAACGGCAAAAGGAAATTCTAATGACACGCGTTATCTTCGTATAATATTTTACGGGAAATTTAC
This sequence comes from Buathra laborator, assembly GCA_934046635.1. Lineage (NCBI taxonomy): Eukaryota > Metazoa > Arthropoda > Insecta > Hymenoptera > Ichneumonidae > Buathra > Buathra laborator. The sequence goes on from OW203892.1 coordinate 21,835,597, forward strand.
ATGTGGCCGAGAATAAGAAATAATATATTGCCGCGAGGGGGTAATGATTTTTCAATCAGAATAATATTTTCGAGATATTTATCAATTTGTTTATTAGTTGGAATGTCATAATTATGTGGTGTTGGCCAATCGACGAACATCGTAGCTTCGATGGAGAAAGAGAGACAGAGAGAGGGAGGGAGGGAGCGGGGGGATTTCTGGCGAGATTTGCGCGCATTTTTAAAATAATTGTGATGTGCGATACCAGTTGTGTCGTACACAATGATAGTTATTTGTGTATACGACAGACGCGAACAGCAAGAGTGACGATAATTGCGCTTCGGAGATCGATATATTCACGGCCACGTAGCTATATGTTCCAAGTGTACACATCGGAATGTTATATACATTGAAAGCTCGATGGTTTCGTAGGACGTTACCACGGATACACATATAGGAATCGGTGTGCTTAACTGCTACACGAAGTTATCGTGAAAATATTGTTAGAAGTAGCGACGCCTCATTTGTCGACAGAGTTTCCAATCGTTGCAGTTTAATGAATTGTTCGTAAATGGCGCTAGAAATGTGACGAATGCCGATAAATCGATGAAGTTTGGTAATTTTTCCAAAAGCTTTGTCTTTAAAGGAGATGTGACGCGTTTCTGGCATCATTCGCGAGAAAATGATTTTCTTCTCGTAGAGAAAATTGAAACAATAATGGTGTCAGTAGACTCAGTCGATATTGATATTCTTGCTAATTAATGATAATTTTTTTTTTAATTTTAACAATTTTTCAACAATTTTTTTCTTGCCGCGTTAGGGAATTGAAGGCCGAAATAGAGAGTTGAGAGTCCGATGAAATTTGAGTTGAGTTAATAATTGTCCATTTCGATGCGCACTCACAGTCGATAAATGGCACACAACAGATGTGTGAATGAAACGAGATCTATCAGAATACTGGAAATTAATCCGAGATATTTCCTGCTAATCCGCTCGCAACGTTTACCAACGATATTAAGTAAATCGAAGCCGCGAACTAACCAGTCGCGTAACGCTCCGTTGCGTTGAGTAACCCCGGGCTGTTTTATGGCTTACCAGCGAAAATTCTCGTCCGCAGAATTCCGGGGACACCGGAGTGGCAAATGCCTAACTCAGCTCCATTCTTGATGTTGCGGTGAGAAGTCAGCAAACGTGACACTATTAGTTTCTCGGGCAACACCGCGATAACAAACTATATGTCGGTATAGCGAGAAACTCGTGTGTACAAACGGCACTTAAGTTGGGGGACATCCAGTCATGTGATGTAAAAAAAAAGTGAATAAACCAACGAATGTCAGCCTTCTTCAAGATTATGTAATCATTTTTTTAAAGCCCCCTCCCCCGCCTTTGCCATCGTGACATTATAATACAAGATTTCGCGATTTGTTGAAATCATCACGACTCCGCGTAGGAATAAAATAAGCTTCAATTTACACAAGAATTCGTGAAAATCATTCATTAATTAATTTCTTAAGCCGATTGGACGAATGACATCGCGATAGATTTATGTCAACCTCGAGATAAAATAACGAGTCTGGAAAAAGGCAACGAGTCTAGTCGATGAGAAGGAGCATAAGAAAAACGGTAATATTTACCTGGTTCCCTAGAGAATTTAGCAAAAATTAAATCCGTACTTCGTCGTCACGACTCAATTAACTTGATCAATTTTTTTTTCACGCGATTGCGCGTATACCTTTGTATACCGTAATGGCGTATACATTAATACACCATAAGCCAATACTTTACGTGTTGTTCGGTGTGTCGCGCAATCGCAGTCGCAGTTCTCGAGACATGTCGCCACGCAAGATTTATGATTCTGCGTGGTGATAAAATTTTTATTTGTTTGAAATATTGATCTGCATCCAGCGACGGTCGAGCGCTGGCGGACCTGAGTGGCGACAATCCACGAATGGATAAGTGCATTAAATCCTTCGCGCTCTTTCGTACAGCTGGACCACTCCGATAAGTACAGAGACCGAGAAATAGAAAAACGTATCGGAATGGCTGTTTAGAAGTTGAAAAACTGGGCGTACCTAACCGTCATCTTGTCAAATGTTACGCTTATTATCTCTTAGAAATAGATACAATTTTGCAACATTAAAAGTGCACTTTAGAACTTAAACTACTTTTCCTACTTTTTATTAACATATTCGTCATAAGTTACATAGTTGCAGTAGTCTTTATGAATAACTTGATTCTGAGGTGCCATTCAACTTTCCATTCAGTAATCCTATCTTACAGTCGTTATAATTCGCAATGAAAATGTTCAATGTTCCGATTATCTTTGGGCGAAAACTGATCCCCGATTTGTTCTCCATTATCGTGCTTTTTCGGGTAGTTATCGGATAGTTCTGCAATCGCGCGATAAAACCATTTTTAATTTTTTTTATACCATATATATCTTGTATATATATTACTTATTCATTTTTTCCCACACAATACTCATATAAACACACAGATTTTATCGTAATTTCATTGAGAAGTAGACATACCACTGACTACGAGGACTCAAAATCGTCCACTCCGCCAAAATTGGACTTGCAATAACTTTTTGCCGCTTAGTGTTTCAAGCTTTTATCTGAAATATTTTACCCCGTTTAATATTTTATAGAAAGTTCTGCTTTAGAATTGATCCAAAAAATGAGTTCTTTACCATTTGTTAATCCTCTGAAATATTTTCTTCAATTATCAGTAACTATTCCTAATTAGTCGTGACTAAAATGTTCGTATTTGATTCACGAAAAAAAAACACGATAAAGGGTTAAACTTTGACTGGCGTCAGTCTCTAAATTTAAATTTGCTCAATCGATCCCGTCGAACATATTGCGAAAGTTCATTCTGACGAGCATATGAACTCGCGATATTTCGCTCATCGATACGCCGATGGGGTCACATAACACAGGCCTGTTTGGTGCGTTATGTGTACTATTAACGATCACGGCCAGCGGTGGCCGAAGGAGGAGGTACATATACGTTACGAGACCAGCACGCGATCCGTCTCGCGCCTCGCCTCGCTTGTAATTTTGTAATCGGTCGAACGATTATTGTTGCCTCTCCGTCATATCGTTATAGCTCTCCTTCTCTCGAATCACGAGGTTTGCATAATCCCGACCCGAGTGTTCGATACTTCAACCTGTAATAGTCACCGTGTTGGCAATGAGAATTCATTGATCGTAAGTACCCGCTATCATAGCTGCTGCCTACGATGCCATATAACAAAGAAACGTAATATACGTCAAAAGTGAATAACAAATCGACGACAAACACGAGCACAACTCGTGCCATTAGCTATCCTCGAATGGATTGGAGGTAATGAAAAAAGAAATTGTAGGAGTCTCCGTTGCACGACGAATTAGAATTTAGCAGCAAGAGCCGGATTTAGATACCTTTCTGCATGATACAACGAATGCAATGCGTATACACATGCGACACTTTCAACGTGAAGATTGCGTTATCGTAATTGAACGTCACTGATCCAGATCGACTCGACGATACTCATTCGCTGACGCCCATCGGTTCTAATTATTCAATAATAAAGGCAAAAACTGGCAGCACTGTTATTACGTGATGAAACGAGTTAAAACATATCCTAAGATTACATTGGTATTGGCACATTAGATTGTCTTGACAAAACGAATCCGTGGGATAATGATTGATGATACATTGAAATAAACAAGCAACAGAAAGTACATTGTATTGAAATTTAATGATAGCTGCGGTGTTACATATGGATGTAATAATCAATTCTCTGTCTTTGGTAGTTTGAAGTAACGATTTGCGATCATTCGAGCGAAACAAGAATGTCGACTTTTATTAATCGATTTCCGTTGGCAAATATGACCGGTATAATTTGAATAATCACTACCCACTACTGACTTAATTAAAAAAAAAAATAACATTGTAACAAAAATTGGAAAAATTATACAGTGCGCACTGTGACAAATATCGATAATTAGTAAATAAACTAGGACACCGAGTGCGCAATAAGCAAGACTTAGGGGAGAGTTGTCGCATTCTTTCAAAGAAGTAAGAAATCTGATTAAGATAAATAAAAAAACAGATGGCGAATATTATCCAAGTACGTTGGGTAATACCGGTCAGTTCGGCTTTTTCTGATATCGTTCTGAATTCGCTGTTCATTATATAGTAAAAACCCTCATGTGTCATACTCGATATACCAAAGATAAATTGCATACAATTATAATTTCTATCGAACACTTTGTTTCTATCTAATAAAATTCTATGTAATATTTTGTAACGGATATATTAATGTTTTACCTTAACTGACCGACATTCGCCTACTCCCATCTATATTTCTATATTTCGAGTGTTTCTAGCATTTCTAGTATTTCTATATATTCTAGTATTTCGACATTGCATATACGACCCTTAGGCTTCTCCGATATAGACAAAGCAAAGTGAATGTAAAAATTGCGATAAGGTCAGTGAAAGTAACAAAGGCATATATAAACCCAGATGCTTACCAAGAAATCAAAATTACGGAAACTTTGTGCAAAATACGACTATCCCCTGAGTTGAAACTGTATCGAGCTAAAGTTTTTGTCGAGTGGGTACAACATTTTTATTTATTTTTTTTTCACAAAAATCTTAAAAGTTTCTCTTTAGCAATATGTTTTTTTACCGTCTCATCCCTTATGCAGTATGGAAAAAGAGAAAGAATTGTAATCGCGAGAAAAAAAAAAAAAAAAACCAAAATTATCGACTAAATAACTCTTTTCAACGTTACAAAATTAACAAAAAAATCTTTTCTCGCTTTTGTCTTCATTATTGTAACTCATTCTATCATATTTCATGACCTGGATAGTTTTTTTTACTCCACAGTATTTTAAATAAGGCATTTTCCCAACCCGTCTGTCTGTTTATACTTACGTATGAAGTTTTCTGGCGTATACTCAATAACTCATCGCAAACATTTTCAATAACAGCGAAACTTTCTACGCAGCTTCTATGTATATAATTTGAATTTGGTATTGAAATTCAGAATTTTTGATCCATGTTTTCTATTAGTTTACCTGAAACGTGAAAAGAAAAACAAAAATGGGAAAAAAACTGCAAAAAATATTTTAAAAACTACAAAAAACTTTTCAAAAATTTTCAGAATATTTCAATTAAATTCACAAATAAAGTGATACTAAAATAATCCACAGAAAATTATTTTTCTGTTCACCAGTTTCTTCTCCCCTTCGCAAAACATACATATCAACAAAATACTAACTTCACATCATCAACAATTCGGATGAGAAAGTCACGACTTGCAAAACGGCAGTAGCAACTGCTTCGTGTCGAATTTTTTAAATCTAAATCCAGTAACTTTTTTTATTTATTAAGAACGAATCATTTACCTATCATTTCACGCGACGTACCGGGTTAATAATAATTGCATAAAGGATATATTTGCGCATTTCAATTAGCACGATATCGGCAGCAGAGTGCACAGTACGCTGTATAGCTCGTTGCACTATTGTGCAATTCTCGGCACACATACACACAGTAAAGCGGCGAAAAATCTGACGTGAAAGTATCACGGTTTTGCCACCGTTGCTACTCCGGCCGGCGCTCGGCCGTCGAGAATTTACGTAATTTACCTTGTGGGTGTACTGTAAGCGTTTTAAATCGTATGTAACTCGGCATTGTGATTCTCGCAGATTCGTCGCTGCGCCGGGTACTACGTCTTCTTGGCATAGGAGCGATAATAATAAATAACAATAAAAAAAAGACCGCATGTCGTTGCAACGCGTGCGGATATGTAGCGGCAAGAGTTTCGGCGAAACGGCAACGGCATGCGAACGGAAATCCGCATGCGGTTGTCTCTAATGTGCGTTCGCATTGTAGCAGTCCAAGTCGAAGAGTGACGTTTCTCGTCGCCGTCGTCGTCGTCGTTGCTGTCGCGTTGCCCATTGCGTCACGTTAAACGAGCCGTGTCTAACGCCCAACAACACTTTCGTGACACGCATACGACGGTTTACTCGGTAACCTTATAGTGCACTGTTTAGTCACCAGGCTTCTTCCGACAGACGGGTTGTCATTTTTACCACAGACCCACGTGCGCCCACTTATGCCCGGGAGTTGCAATAAAGATGACCGAAATTATTTGTGTCGGTGGGGAAAGGCTGATTTTTATTTAACCCTATGATCACTAAGTGGGAAGACAGTGGCGAATTATTGCTTTTTATTGGTCTAAATTTCCGACGATGCACAGTGTGTATAAAAATTAACATTAGGCAAATTTCGTATGCGGAAATAAAAAATCAGCGAGACAAAAGGGTTAAAGAAAACTTTAGATCCGACTATAAAAAATGGTTGAAGGAGTTTCATGTCTTTTCATATCATTTTTTCAATTTGAAAATAATAAAATTTCTTCATATGGTTAAAATATTCTTAGAAACACACTATCGCATTGGATTGGTGATACGATCGTTTTTTGCAAATTAAGAATAACTGCTCTTTATTATATGCCTTAAATTGCAGCCAACCAGTCCCATAACAATTTTTATCATACGCGTCGATCCTTTCTAAAAGGGAGACCCAAATCACCTGTACCATATCGCTGCCTCGTGTCGCAGGAATCCACCTATCCGCTCCAAGAAATACACTTTCGAGATAAATTGAGGAAAAAAAAAAAAAAAAACTTGTTATCCTTACTGTTTTGTAATTTAATCGTTCACTTTGTATAGCAAATTATCGTATCAACATCGAGCAAGAAATAAGATTTTATATTTAATAGCGTTCCGCAAGAAATCCCGTAAAAACGATTATATGCACTTGCCGCAGATGCTGCATCGCCGATTCATTTATCATCGATTAGTTCTCGACTTAATTTTTCGATTACAAACTTTCGTTTATCGTTCGCTCAATAACATATGTGCGCATGACCTGTGTATTGAAAAGGATATAGCAAAACTTATACGTTTAACTTGACACGGAGGTTACGCCCTTTCGTTATTTAGCAATTGATGTGGAAAATTTTCGCATGGCGTAGAGGAGCCGAGAGAGCCGTGTCGATCAGGGGAACGAAGGCCGAGAGATCCGAAGCCCGTTGCCGTTGGTATGCTGGTACCTATAGTGGTACGCGGAGCATACCCTCAGCACCGTTTATCACTGATATCGTTTGTCGCGGCGGCTATAGCCGTGTTACGAGAGCGATATGATGTTGGAGGACAGCAAGCTCTCGCGATCGTCGTATATAGGTTCGTCGACGGGAATACCGTCGCTTACTCTCTGTGACTCGAGTAATCAGTTTAACTGCGTCGCGATGAATAGTTCGAGGCTTGCTGTGTCGCTGCGTCGCAAACTATGCGAGGATCCGGGAGCAAACGATTCTATTGCATAAGCCGATTACAAGACTCTTTAACCCTTGTCTGTGCATACATTTTTAACCCTACTGTCGATCTGCAAAACGACGACTATTCATCCTCGCCGATGTGCGTTTCAGCTCGATATCCTCTTTTAAGAAAATTAAAGACATTCAAATAAATTACGTTGCTTATCAATTTTTTCTTTATTGGAATGTTATAAAACATCACTTATTTATATTTCGCCATATCATTTCAAATATGTATTTCGCACACGTATACTTCACGAGATATACAACTTTTTGGCGATCCTATAGGTCATATGTCGACGAAACATTTTTGGGTAAATTTCATAATTTTTTTTTTTTTTTTTTAAGTAGGCGGAATGTAAATGGTACATATTCAAGGAGGTAAATGCGTTTAGAAATATTTTTTAATGGTATATTTATAGAGATTTTTTATAAAGTTGCAGTACTATATAGTTAGCATTGTTACAATTTGTAGACGACATTCTCATCCCCCACCACTTTATGCTGTACATAGTAAGTTATATGTTAGATGGATAAAGTCTATTATTTCGCACGATTCTCATTTTATTCGCGGTAAAAGGGTTTACAATTCAAGCTTCTTTTGAATTACGAGCAGAGCCTCTTATGCTATTAGTTGAAACGAGCGGTGCGGCGCGCGCCTGATGTTACCCAACGATTGGGTAATACTATAGGATAGATTAGACGAGTAATAATAAGTGATTTCTAAAGAAACTTCACCGTCGTCGCAGTTGTCGTCGTGCCCCGAGGAATGACATTTATTCGGTTACATCGGTGTGCGCTGCAATGTATACATAGCTCGTTCACGATGCTCGTCGTGAGAGAACAGAACTAGCAAAGACATAGAGATAAATACCGATGCCTGCAGAGTACGAGTAACGACTCCTATTATAAGCGAATGATTAGTCAATCGACCATCTCTTTTAATATTATATTAAATTACGGAACCTAATGCTATTTCTTAATCCTTTCGTTCGCATATTCCAAGTTACGGTAACTTTAAAAAAATTAAATCTGTTCACTCGTAAATTATAATTTTTTGTACAGAAAATCGGGATTATACTTTCTATTTACAATTATGTTAGATTTTCGCACAAGAGTTGTTAAGTTGAATGAATCGAAAACTATTGAGAATGACAAATAAACTTAAAAAACGGGGGGTGATAGTTCGATGGAAATAAATGGTTAGATAGAAGAATTACGCTGACGATGATTATAGAGAGGCCCAGTAGCAGCTCGGAACTCGTGAACGAGATTAGTATAGCCAACATTCAGCGATGATAGGTAGTCCAATCATTGCGGGTTGACAAGCGTCGTATAGCGCTCGAAAATGCAATCATCGTGTGGTCGCATAAACAACGCGATTACCCGTCGTTGCTGCATCGTTGCTCCGTGTGCGAGAAGTACAGCAGTAGTAACTCTTACTTACCGTGACGAGAAATTCTCGCGCGAGCCGGGGGACGGATGGACTCGCGCGAAACAATCGATTTCCTCGTTGTTCAAAGTGGTGGGGCCGGCGGACTCGCGCCGACACAGCACGTTCGTCGCTCAATTAGCGTCCGCATAAACTTGGTCGCCGTTGTGGCGTACGAGCCAACGGAGCTGCGTTCGGAATACGCTTACCAGCGCTCTATCGAAGTCTCGCATCTCCGCCGTTCTCGCAGCACGCACCTAGCATCCCCGAGCGGGATTCTCCGATGGTTAACGATACCCATTCTTCCTGCTATTATCCTCGAGCGTCGACTATGCGCTTGCAATTTCAGATCGGCGTGAAATGAACAATCGGCGCATCCTTACGCGGAGCATTCTTGACTTAAGCCGTATTCCCATTGAAATGAAATAATTGATTTGAACCAATTTAATTTAATTAAGTAAGACATATTCGTAGTATGTTCTATATATAAGAAAGACTTAATTAATTTAAGTAAATTAATTTGAAACAAACGAATCATTTCTATTGTCGGAACGAGCAGAGCGTTAAACCGGAGTGATTGAATTTTTTAAATTTCATTTTGGAGATATCTAGAAATTCTAGAAGATTAAAAAAATTATTAAGACTAAAATATCAAATGGTTAACGGGTTACGGGATGACCGTTGATCTTTCGTCGACGAAATTTCAGGATGATCTTCGACGCGATTTCCAACGACGCCAAGTTACATCGATCTCCTTCACAATTGACCGCTTCGTTACACAACGAACTATAACCATTGCCAAACAATGGATTATGCTTTGGTGGCAGCAGCAGCGGCGGCGATGCCGGCTTCGACTCCCCCCCGCGAAACGTTCGTAGGTCGGGTAGTGCCGGCTGCCTTATGCAAGCGTTACATACATTTGGTTACATTACCCGTCATTACGTAAGGCGGATTACGAGGGGGCGGACGAAATTAAAAAAAAAAAAAAAAAAAAAAAACGAATAACGCCACAGTGCGCTTCTAGGATATGCCGAGCTGTAGGAGACGCAACTTGTTATATATTCGCTAATTCGTGACTTAATAGCAGGGCAAACGTTTGCGAGCCAAGAGTTGCACTCATGATATACGCTCCCGTGCAGAGATAAAAGAAAACAAAATTAAACCTGTTTCAATAGCTTTGCAGATACACAGTGTCACACATGGTGTACGAGTGAATTAATTAACAATCTTCAATCTTCGAAGAAATATTAACATCTGTGCCAATGTTTTGGTACAGAAGAATTTTTCAAGCGACTCAATGTATTCATTCCAGAAAATCGTGATAATTCAATTAATTCCCAACTACGCAGACATCGCGCAAATATTTTTTTTATCGAATTTTTGAGTTTGCGACAATATCGTAGATGTTTGATAACATCGATGAAAGATACGATAATATCGAAGATGAGGGAGAACAAAATTGATTTTATCTCCGGAATGTAGAAAAAATGTTGCCAATTTCATTGCCAATAAAAAAAAAACTCTTTCACACAACCGTGAATAATCGATGCCCAATCTTATCGAGCGTGAAAGTCGAGCTTTCCATGAATCGCGTAATTCTCCAACGTGTCGTAGTCATCGCTCGTCCCCTGGTCGCAGTTACGTTTGACTTTGAAACGTTTGACTCCGTTACGAAACGTCTCTTTTTACGCATACGTTGGGTACGTGTCGTAGGAATTGCAACGGTCGGCGTAAAGGGGAAACGCGGAGCAGGGCACAGCGGCAACGGTAGCGAGTAACAGCGCGCGGGCGACGGAGGGTCACATAAGCATCGCCGAGTTGCTTCGTAAGAGTTTGGTTTCGCGTTTCGCGAGCGTGTCAATATTTCGCTTACGCCAAACGTTCCGGCGTGGCTTACGACGCCGACGGCAGCCGGCGATGTGCCTGGCTCTGCTTGAAACCCACGAATTATGTAACCCCAAGCAGCAGCAGCAGCGGCAACGGCAGTGGCCCGGAGAGCACGCCTCGAGTTCGACGACGTTTATGTAATGGCGTGTTCCCCCGGAACCCCGACACTCACGTGTATCACAGCTAACCCGACCGAATTCTTGCCAATTCTGGCATTCCTTCTTCGCGGCTTACTCGTTGTCTGATAAGAGACAGAAGATTCCGTCCGTTGATGTCTGAGAACGTGTCTGATCTGTTAGCGGGTATTCCACTTCGCCGGCTTTGAGTGAATCACCGGCTGGAATTATAGTCATTGTTTGATTGTTAGAGCGGCTGGGCATCCGAGAGGATTTAGGTGGACAGTTCTGAGAACCGAATGGCAGAGATTTTGACTATTTAAAACAAAATTTATATAATTTAGAGACTCTCGTAGCATCACAAAGGGTTCTGAAGTTTTTTGCGTGATTCAAATAACTTCGAGCGTGTGGATCATTTCCCACCGGCCGGTTTTTAACTGATGTGGTACAGAAAAGCTCGCTGTTTCGGAATGATTCAGTCAGTTCATCATCGGTATCCCCGTGCTGGCATCTGTGTCCAATGTGCTGGAGAGCTTTGGCGAAACCGACCCGTTGAGACTGCAACGCGTATCCCGTGCGGAGAGTCGAGATCCACAAGATGGAAGCACCGATCCGAAACCTTTCATCGCGACTGCGAGCTCACACCTGAGCTCGACAAGAGAGATTCCTGTCCACCATAGCTGAACGCACTACACAGACTATGATCGGCTTGTTTTGAATACTTTTTTTCTCAACTCTCGTCATAAAGCAACAATTGCGATTTCTTGCGAGTGACTAGAATGAAATTGCATGCGCGGCATAACAGTCGAATTAATTCTGTAAATTCGTTTCCGTTTATCCGACAAAGATCTTTTGTATTTTTATTTTTGTGCATTAAAATTTTAACGAGGTCGGGAAATTATTCTACCCACTCGCTTTCGCGGCTACGCCGTTTTTGTCATCTTGAGAAAAGAAATATAAAACCCCATGGGAGTTTTCTGTTAGAATGGAGATTTTTTTTAATGCAATGGCGCATGTCGGAAGGGTATACGCGCCATCCTCTTACGAAATTGTGCCGCTATGCTCGTCGATCCAGTCGACTAACAGGAAAAAACTTTTATGACAAAGTGTTAACTTGGATTCTTTACGAGCCACCGGAACATATATTGCGTGCAGATTCCTCGTTCGGATCGCTCATAGCTAACGCCGTTTATCAGAAATATCAATAACTGTCCGAATTCTAGCGTCCCTTCTCTAGGCGCGGGTTACACCAGAGAGGACTTTATGGTCTTCGTACGTGGGTTGTTGTCCGACGTTCCCGTGTTAATATGAGGGGCAAAAAATCGATGCAAACTTTTTTGGCCGCTGCCGCTTCATCTTGGTCCCAGGTGGCTTTCGTGTTTTTACACTTGGCACCAATTCCCACGACGAATCTATCTCGAAATTGTATCGTGTTGTGTTCTTTCGGTCGTAAATTTCCGGTCAACATAATCATTTTTGTTTACAGTAAAAAAGATGAGTATACTGATACTATCGATTCTGTATTTTTTTTTTTTACGGAAAGTCGCATCTCAATATGTAAAAAGTATTCACTGGACGCAGGCCAGTGGTACGCGTATCAATGTGCTTTATGATAAAAATAAACACAGTACACTTTTTTTTTACAGTCGAAACACCTGTGTATTTTTACTTGCAGGTTAATGAGGATTGTGTGAAAAGGTGAACATAAACACAAAGAAATGCTTTCCACATAATTGCAATTAATTGCACCATTTATTTTCGTAATGTAGTAAAGTAGCATCTCGCAAAAAGAATGCGCTTTTTGAACAATAAAAATCGACTCCAGGTGCGTGTTTTTCAAACATCGCTGACATATATATTCGCTAAAATAATTAACTGAATCTTCCCTGCAGAATCGTCACTCAGACATAATGAAAATATATCTTTGACAATAATTTATGTTTCTATTTCGGTTATTTTTTTTTTTTTGGAACCGCGGGCACTTGAAACGATAAACGATCAATGTAGTTTAGTAATCCGCATTCTAAGCAATTCGTTATGCAGCAGCAGACTGTCTGCCAGTAGCAGCCAATCTTTGACTCGAACCAGAGATTCCACCGGATCCGAAGTATCGGGGATGTTGATATATATCAGTCGCAAATAATTAACAGGCTGTACATATCTGTTGGCGCCATAACCCTACAGGATTCCGATGAATCGGCCAGGTGTCACGCACGTCGGTGAGCGAGGATCGACTGACTCCTGTATGTTGGGGGGTGGCGTTGACGTCGGGACGCCGGTGGTTCGACGCGTCATTAGAACGCGAGACGTCGACCGGTTCACCTCGCGACCCTTACTCCGCGCGAAACTATGTGCACGTGTGACGCAGCCGCGAGTTCTGTGACCGGCGTGACACCTCGACCCTTCAACAACATCCATCTCGTTTTATCGCCGACATAAGTCATTTTTTTTTTAGGAAATTGCACCCTCATATTTTTCGATTTAAATTCATGACGCTTTAATTTTTTTTTTTTTTTACGTGTGACAAACAATCTTCATGCAAGAATGAATCTCAACGACCGATACTCGAAATGTGAGAATGACGTGATTTTTTTTAATGCAAGTGCGAGAATTGTTTATTTTTTGTTCAAAAAAAATTTGGGGAAATTTAGTGATTGAATTACGTTATTTTCTGCGATTTTGGTAAAATTCGCAAAAGTTACGAGTGCTTTTTGTTGTGTTGGAGAAATTGTTCGACTGAGTCTTTGTCAATGATGATGCTGATAAGTCAGCGTATAATCGCGCGAGAAATGTAAAGTTGAATTTTGAATGTTGCGAAGAATTGAAACAATTAAAAGGAATCTAAATTCCCACCCAGTAGTTGAAACTCGATAGACGTCGAACACACCAGTTCCGTGAGTGAAGCTGCCCTCGTGGGGTGTTTGCCGGAAGGGGAAAAGGAAAGTAGAATTCTTTTGTACTCTTTAAACGCATCCGGCAGCGCTTCATAAATTCGGGCGATTCTATTTACTGTCGTCTAACTTGGTGTGAGTTCCGTGCACAGGAACTTTAAATGAAATACACGTACGAAACGAAATAAGGAAATCAAGATTGAATATATCACATTGATGTATCGAAATTTTATATTGTTAAAAGAAAAATAAAAGTTAACTTATCCTTTGACATGATAAAAATATCGCAGACTTCGAGTAGTTAGGATGGAAGGCATTTTTCACTGAAACAGTGGTGAAAATCTGAGCAGTTACAATTTTTTTTATTGTGGATTAATACATTTTTTCCCTAAAGTAGCGAATTAATAATCAGTATCCGTTCATACATTCCTATGTTCTTCCCATCGACAATTGTATAGATTGTTTTCGATAAAAAAAACTTATTATCGATAAACAAAAAATTCCATCTTTTTTCATTGCAAAACCCGGAAATATTTTTAAAAACTCAGCTTACAATTTTTTTTTATTGGGGATTAATACATTTTTTCCCTAAAGTAGCGAATTAATAATCAGTATCTGTTCATACATTCCTATGTTTTTCCCATCGACAATTGTATAGATTGTGTTCGATAAAAAAAAAACTTATTATCGATAAACAAAAAATTCCATCTTTTTTCATTGCAAATCCCGGAAATATTTTTAAAAACTCTCTTATACTATTATACTATTATCGCTAATTAACCAGCGTGTTGCTTGTTCCTTTGTCAAAGAAAAAAAAACAAAAATGTTTTCATTTCGCTATTGGTTTTTTTTTCATTGTTGCAAAAGTTGTTAAATAACAATAGTCCGATATTTGAGAGTTGTATGCTTTCATTTTTTATTCTCGTAGAGCACAATATTCGAAAATGTAATCACCCGTAATAAAAAAAAATAAAAAATTGCCGCGCTTTTCACTAATGCAAAGTTTCAAATGGTACTGAAATTTCAGCCCTCCGATACAAGTTTCTTTTATTTTACCCGAAAGTATAAAATTCCACCTTTATCTCGAGAAATTTTTGTTTTTCCATTTAAGAATTATTACATTACGATAGTCCTTTGTGAGGCCTGTAGTTAAATATCTTCGCCGGATTATAGCGAAACGAGACATGACTGCTACTCAAAGCGCCAATTAATTCATGAATCGCGATTAGAATTAAATTAACTATTCTCTTACAAGAGCTGAACAAATTTGCCTCTCGCACTGGCGGAAGTTGCGAAAGTGGAGAGCCCGCCGCAAGAGGCCAACCTTTTCATGGTCGTTACTCTCAGTGGATTCCATGTTATCGTTGACTTTGAGTAGTCCTGACGTTTCGTTACACATACTCTTCTATCGACGCTGGCATGACTCCCGTCGTGGTAATCGGCCTAACGTCCGGCCTTTCGGTAAATTCTTAACTTATTCATGGTTAGGCAATGATTACGTGTCACTCGTTGTGGCCTACTGAGTCGCTATATTGTACTAACTTGACGATCGTTGGCAGGATAGGCTTGTGAAAGGTTACAAGAGGTCTGAGCATAAGGTTAGCAAAAAATAGAAGTTCCTCGTCTTATCGTTATAGGCAATCGATATGCTCGCTTCTCGCATTTCAACCGTATAACTTTTCCTTCCTATCTGCCGCACAAGCCGACAGCCATGCGAATTTCACTTATCAGCGTATCCTCCCACGCGTTTCGCGGCTTATCGACGCAAAATTCTAATCCGCGTACCCTTGACGTTTCTTACCAGCGGCAATACTTTCATTTCCCTCGGGAAAAACCCTTTTCGCGTAATTTTCCATCGGATCTTTTTAAAATTCTACTCCGCAGACGCAATTTTCTCAACTACCGATACTTTATGAATTTTGGTTGGCGTCGAACGAATATATTGATCGTTTCGACAACTACTTTGTGTGAGTGTTCATGGACTTCTATGCTGTCGTGAATTATCGGTGATCCCAAATGATACGGCAATCTCATCGACAGCGTATGTGAAAGAAAATAAGCATAAAGTCTATTTCTAGAGCTTATTTCCTTCTGCTTCCTTTCGCTGCTACTTATCTTCCACTACCGGGCTGACATATTGTACGAACTAATCTTCAACGTCGCTACAGGTTCGTATAAAATCACTAGCAGTGAATCTCATTGAGATCATCGTCGTCGCTTTCGAAGACGGGGCACGTGCGACCTCGTGTCTGATGTCTCTCGACGACAAAGCACGGCGTTTCGAATGTAGGGCTCGTGAAATTAGGTTTCTTCGGGTGATGCCTGCCGCATTTGTAGAGTAACTTGGAGGGTAGCCGAGAGTTCGTTCCTACTTGGGCCTCTGACGACTTCGTGGCATCATCTCGTCAGTGCAACGAGTGTACGAGGTCTTAGAAAGTGTTCTTGTGTTTCTCGGTACCGCGATCCCGTCAGCCGATAATCGGCTTCCCGGGCGCTAATCGGAGCTGATGCCTAGTCAGGCTGGCGTCGACGAGCGAGGGATATCAACGGGGTTAATATCCTATCGCCGAGACTAGTCACGAGATCCTTCGGAGCTCACTTCGTCGGAGATTTCAAGATTCTAATTTAGGATGTACGAGGAAAAGCACGCTACGATAACAGGATACATTCTTTACTTTCGAAAGATTAAGCATCCTCGTTGGTAACACATTGGAGTGCATAAGGAAATTTGGGGTTAATGGGTCAACGACCGGTAGAAGAAAAATTGGTTTACTTGAGAGAATTCTTTATTAGGTATATATTACAATTTTTATCTCTATTATCGGACGATTAGGTAACTTGAATTTTGAGATTACGTTGATAGATAGTTGATAATTTATTTATTAAAAAAATGTTTTTCGGATTTTGAGAATAGACTAGAAAATTAAGAGCTCTCGAGGACCAGTTCCGCCCGATCTTTTACAATGATGTCTCAGTGACGAAGATACGCAGACAACTTTGTATGATTATTATTGTGAAGCATGATTTGTCGGTTTTTATATTGATCCGAGTGTAGTCGCGAGAGGTGACTTTTACAACCCAGAGGCCCGGGTGATTGAAACTCGGAACTGATGAGTATTTTTCAACGACCCCGAATTTTTATCATACCTTTCATCTAAAATTTCTGCGTCATATCAGGCCGAACATGAAGTACTGATGATCAGAGCGAAAAAAATACGAGGGCGTTTAATCTTCTGGAAATGTCAAAGCGGAGAATTTTTCACTGTAAAAATAAACCAATATTTGGTTCGGAGTCCCCATATATTTATATTTACTCTACTTTTCCCTTAAGTGGAAGTTCGCGTCGACTGGGGAATTAGAAAGGCTTTTGGCGCTGTTTACTCTCGTGGTGCCGAGTAAACGTAATGCTTAAATACGAGTACGGATCCTACCGGCCGCAAATTAACGATATTATAGCGATATACCACCCACATAAAAGGAAATGAAGACGGTAAACAATACGGTCCCATATAGTTATCTATATACGATTGCAAATACTCATTTACCGGACATTTTCATCCATAACGCAAAGTTTACTACAATAGCTGCCGAGTAAATGATGTTTCTGTATACGATCGGCCATGTTTCGGATTATGTGCCGTTGTGAATCCAAACACCGGTGCTGCTTTAGCATCGTAATTATTGTACGTAATAACTACGCTTGGTCTGTCTCGTGGTTGCGGTCAAACAATTTCCTCTTCTCGCACAGAGGTGCTTCGGTTACCAACGCTGGCGAATTTCACTCACGGAGCTCAACGGCTTATACATTGCGTTATTAAACTTCTCGCTTTAAATCCTCTCCATCCTCATTCAGGACTCAGTTCGTTTCTTGTTAGGCGTTAACGATCGGTTAGTGGCGCATCATCTACACGCGTTAATTGAATAATTGGAAAATAATCCACTATAATTAAGAGTGTTACAGCGCTGCTTCTTATTATTTAATAATGATACTTAATTTATCAGTCGTGCGCTCCAAATTTTAATACAATTATGATTACATTTATAAACTCTCTCACTTACACTGCGCAAGGGATCGTACGATATTTTTCTCGATTACTTGTTATTATTACTTGAGAGGATTGCGTCACCATTTAATTAGAAAAAATTCATTACGACGGGGATATGCGCGCATTAAATCGTGTTGAATTGGAAAAGCTCTCTGATTAGTATGAAGATTGGTGCGGTGATCCGGAATATTTGGGAGGGATATAAATATTTCATAACTCGCCGTATCTCGTGACTTTCATATTATACCGAAACCGTTGACTTTATGATACATCGAATCCTTTTTATAACATTTTTCTGTATGATATTTCTCTAAAATGCCGACCGCGCGTATAACAACCTGTTATTCGATTGTAAAAGTATCGTCTTTTGAATTGAATCAGACAGCGAACATTCGATTCAATACATCGGCAAATAATTCAACCGCCTTAACGCAATTTGCCAATTCTCCGCTAATAAAATAAATATCACGGCCTATGCTGCGAAAATAAAATTCGGATCGAGACGAAATTCGGCAGTCAATTTAATTGCAATTTTTAGAGTAGCGTCTTCAGTAAATTTGACACGGATCGGGTTATTTTTATTCTTTTCTGTAGTCAGACAATTACTGTTTTGACAACATTGCCGTGGAACCGTATAAAAGTACGAAGATTTAATGGTTCGTTACTATTTTACTTTTGAAAAACATTCACGTCGGTCTACAAAAAAAATAGAATAACGTGCTTTCCGGCCATCTAAAAGGGTTCGACCCTTATTCTTGTAGATCCATGAAATTCCGTTAAGCTTCCCGAAAATGAAGTTTCCCGTTTCGACGAAAGAATCACAATCTCGATAGAGACGATTTTGTTTTTCGTGCTTAAAAAAAAAGACTCTAAGCTCCGCGACGGAATTTGCGTGCGCAATCGATTTCGTACGGACTTTAAAGTGGCGTTCGTCAGTGTATTTTTTCGTGGTAGCCCCGAGGGCGAAGGGGGTTACACGAAAACAAACACGAAAGAGTTTCCCGCTACGGAGGAAGCTACGTGCACGATGATGAACGAGCCGGATCCGTGTCTGCCTTTGATCCTCCCGCCAAGATATCGCTTGCGTGACCTCATCCTCGGTGACTACGCTTTTAATGACGACGGCGAAAGGTAAGTTTTTAAAATTCTAAAGCAATTTCGATTGGGCTCTTGGCTGGGGTTTCCCGCCCATCCACCGCCTTTGAAGCCTGTAATTCAGTAGCAATATGAATCAAATACTTAATCAATTAATTTAAAAAATCTTAATTAATGCTCGACGTGATTTCTTCGCTCTTTTACTTATTTTTCTACCTCCTGTCCGTCGTGAATAATTGAAAATTCATTTCCATGATAACTCCGACCGGTCCGTTATCCTCAACGCTCCTCGTTATTAATTCCCGTCAGTTTGGAGGGGTGAAAAGAATTGCTACTCGTAATTGGAAGAGTCAGGTAATTTTTTTATCGGCGTTGAACAATTGTTTGATCAACTATATATATTTTTGGTCAGTAACGAGTTTTCTGCTGTATTTTGCGCTTGATAAAGGCGATCGAGGCCGCGGCTTTTCGCGTAAACACAATGGGCGACATGATAGATTTGACGCGTTGAGGCATTTCGTCTCTGGATTACAACGATAGCAGGTCTCGCGGGTCGCAGAACAATATGTACAAATTTCCTCACAGTTTATGTTGTCGACAGACGGACTGACACTGCGGTTGAGTGCGCAGGCAGTGTCGCCGCCGGCGACACTGCATCGCACCCTCAACAAGCTGTGTCTGACCGGCATGAACTATAACTACTTATATTCTTGGCCACGCAGCTAGTGTAGTTGAAATCTCGTGTGATTTTCTCCGCTTCTTCGAGTCATTAATTTCCTTGCAATAATGAAGCTCGGGGGTTGTTTCCGTGTGTGATGACGATAATAAAACACAATCCTTGAAACCAATATTCACCCGGGAATCCTGCAATATCATCTTTAAACTTCGACAAAGCTGAAAGCGTGTAAGAGAATTCACTTATTCATCACATATGAATTGTGATGAGTTGAAACATCGATTCATTGATTGCCCATTAAAAGTACGACGCAGCGGTTATTATTGTTCATTCACAAAAAAACAGTCATCAAAAAAATGGGTAAAAATCGGTGGTTTGGGTGATAGGAGTTGTTTTTTATTTTTTTATAACTGAAGACTTATGATTTATAATATCGATCTTGCATCAAGATCACCTTCATGCATCGATTTTTTGGCGAGTCGTACGTAGGACCAGTGCTCTCTTTTTTCTGTTTACACGGGACTTTTAGTTGGTCGTACATCTTCATTTACAGTAGGCGTTGTCTAACCCTCGAAATCCGTTAAAGGCGAGATATCTTGTGGCATTGGGGAGAAGCAGAAAAAAAGAGTCTCAAGCTTTGTGGTAAATCCTTTGTCTTTCAACCTATGGAGTTACTTCAATCCAAGCTGTTTTAATGTTGTTTCCATTTTCAATATAGCAACGGCATCTCATTTGTTGATCTTTTGATCGCTAAGATTTTGTTTCCCCGCCTATATCTATGATGTAAAACTAAAAGGTCGTATCTACGTAAAGCGTATAAATCAGTACCCTTTCGGTAGTAGATGGATACGAAGCATTCTTGGTATCTAATCGTTTGATAACGGGGGTCGAGACCGGGATAAATCCAAACTTCCAGCACTTGAGATAGTTCTTTGCCATCGAGAAGACCCACTTCGACAGTATTTTCTCTAGCAGCATTTATTGCACGAAGTTTTATGCACGTAAGGGTATTTCAACCGACACTATGCATTCCACCACCTTGGGCTCGCATTCCATGTTCTCATTATGGTTATATCAACGCTGGATAACGATTTGCAAAGACCCTGTTGGAAATCCTTCAACTCTCTTCTATTTCTACTATCCGTACAATTCCGTAGGCCAATAACCGACTACTCAACGTAGTCGCGACTATCCGTCGTTTCCTCAAACAACACTAAGAGCAAACTTTGTTCGATAATTCGTAGAGTTTCAAAACTTTCCCCTTCAAAGTTTTCTCTAAATAAAAGAAAATAAAGAAAACAAGAACGCTATAACTTTTTCAAAGTCGATAAAACTCCATGGAAAAAAGCGAACAGTTGAGTTTGAATGAACAACGAAACAGAACAGTGAAATGTGAAACTGATGTATCCAAAACGATGAGCAGCGTATTTGCTCGAGTGAAGCTTTTCTTAGATTTCATTATGATTGTTAAAGTTTTGCGAGGAAACTTTTGAATCGTTGTACCAAAGATGGTTAGGCTTTCAGGATCGAAAAATAAACGAGTTGCTTGCCAGTCCCCGGTAATAATACCGTCGAGTACATTACCAGCACAGTGGAATTGAATTCTGGATAGTAGCGACGGATATGGGAGAAAGAAGACGACATTGAAAAAAAACGAATTAAGTCCCGTGGGTTGTTTTTATGCGATTGCAAGAACGAGGGTGTACATTCGCTCCATTTAGTTTAGGGTAGTCCTGTGTCGTCAAAAGCTCTTTCTCTCTTCTCGCTTTCATTTCATGTTTTTTTGCCCAAAAACGTGACTGACATTTTATTGCTTCAGAATTCGACACTGGAGTAACTCAAGCTTTGATCTGTTTGGGTGTTAAAAGTAACGCTATCGAATTAATTTTAACTGTTAGGGGAGTTTTATTGGATTTTGTACTATCCTCCGCCTGTGGTTTTTTTTTATTTCGTTGAACTTAACTTTGTAGGATTTCGCGCGTAGTAATGGCAGTGAGAGTTTCAGTAATTGAGTCTTGGAATTGTTTTGTCGCTGGCAATTGGTAGGGGAACGCGACGCATCACCAGTCCCGGAGATTATGTCGAGCTGATGAAAAAAAAAAAAAACTCATACCTTCCGGTGTTTAAAGCAATCCCATTGAAATAATCTGATTTCCAATTGGTTTTACTGGATTTACGTACTCGCGCTTAATCCGGATTAAATTTTTTCGAATTCAGTTCGAATAAATGGGTCTTTGATTTTTTTTCGCTACTGGTACTGTTTACTCGAATTCTAACCGCCGTCGGTGCGTCAAAGGCTTTTTGATCTTTGCACGCGCTTGAGGCAAAGACATCGAAATAATCGCATTCAGAGAGTTTGTCGATACGGCTGTGCTTTGAGCCCATTTCTTTTGAGATTTATAAATTCCGAGTAAAAACAAACAGACCGTCGTCACCGCGCCACAATCGATATTTTTACCGCCTCTTGACACTTCACATGGAAATTGTCGACCCCAAATTTCATGGCAACTTCAAGAAAGAACATAAATCAAATACGGTAATTATTTTTTGTAGATACTACATTATTTACATGTTTGCGTTCTTTCTATTTAAATTTTGCCAAATCTCCCTTAAAATCGTCAGAGTTGTTTTATCACCGAAAAATCCGTTCTCTAAATTCGACGAAAGAACTTTCTATCACACTTTTAAAGCTCAAGGTTAAGAAAAATCACGTTGGTAGATCTCGTTGTTCGCCTTTGCGAAGGGTGAAAACTTTTGGCCAGGAATGGCGGTAAGCTACCAACCAGAAATATCAACCCTCCGGTAGAAGGTAAAAAAACACCAAGAAAGGAAAAAAACAATTTCACCGCATTGTTGGCGCGTTGGTGGGTGACAAAAGCTTTGGGAGCCTCGTTACAGTATGCCACGGAGCTAAAGCAGCTTTTATTAATCCCTTATTCGACTTTTACCGATGGGAGTTGGAGAACTGGCAGCGTTGAAACAGCCCTCACGCACGGATTGTGATACCAATTGAATAGTTTATGCATCAACGTGTCGACGGGTTGGTCGCACCCACAAACAGCTGTCGTGTGTTGGTAACGCCGGTCTTGAATAAATATTCATGATGGCCCTCGCCGATCTTAGACCGAATTGGATGTTTCTCCAGCGTTGATATCCCATTATTGGGAGAGTGAGGCTGCGCATACGTAATACTAGGACAATATATACGCTTATATCGACAGGTCGCCTCAGAAGCCCTCATTATAGTATCGCGAGGGTGATCTAACATGGATGATACACGCGAAACAGAGACCTTATATATATGCCCACCGCCATATCATACCAGATGCGTGTGCTTGCGTGAGATTACTGAACTCGCACACGTGATAATTAATATTCGATCCAACAATAGAACGTCAATCAGCTCACCATTGTGCTAATTCGATACATCCTTTTCATGTGAATACTGTTGCGCGT
Organism: Buathra laborator; assembly: GCA_934046635.1. Taxonomy (NCBI): domain Eukaryota; kingdom Metazoa; phylum Arthropoda; class Insecta; order Hymenoptera; family Ichneumonidae; genus Buathra; species Buathra laborator. Next base: position 21,858,556 of record OW203892.1, read on the forward strand.
ATAAAAAAAATTAAATAATATACATATTAAGAGTCTCAATGATTTGTCAGTATTTTTTTTACGGTTCCGTGCATCAGGTAAGCAAAAAATTGAGATATCATTTTTCCAAATTGTTTTTATGAATCTGCCAATTGTTTGCCAAATTTCCCAAAATGTTTTTTGATTCTCTTCTGGTCTCATGTTCTTGTAACTTTCGGAGAAACTGGTATCATGGAGAATCAATGACCTGCCGGTTATTCGATGTTAGAATTCGACAACTTGGTAATCGGACTTCATGCAAATACTCGATAAATCGCCATTTGGATCCCTGTACTCAAATTAATTCCCCTGATGTACTCGAGCAGAGAAGTAGTTTCGGGAAGTTCGGTGACTTCGGAACTTCGACGGAGACAAGAACATCCGTCAATCTTCCGCAAACTCGATTCCCTCGACCCTTTTTGTCGGTCGGAGTGAAGCAGCAGAAGTGGCAAGACTTAGTACCAATACAACGTATGAGAAAGCAGTATAGATGCTTCCAGCATCTATCGATAGACTCTCCTCCAATTACCCCGAAGAGCTCCTGACCTCGTATTTCGTAGTGTGTACCGGAGCCTCGATGTGTCCCAATCGACCGTGTCTGAAATTCCATCGAATTCGTCGAGTGTCACAGAGCAGCCAGCTCATTAGTCTCTACTACATTGAGTCCGAGCTACTCTCGGTAATTTCAGGTCTCTTGTTAGGCCTGCTGGGTTGATGCCTAGTCGACGTTAACTGATGTTCTCTTCTGGTCCTTTTCACTCTCTTTGGTTACTTCCTCATACACGTCTTTACTTCTCTTTATTCTTTTTCGATACATCAAAGCAGCTTTGGAAAAAGGTTTATCGCTTTTTGTGCGACAAAGCGAACTTTAAATAAAATATTAAAGCTCTTCTCGAACGGCAGCCTGCCGGCCTCTCTTACTTTATCAATTCATTAATTCTCCGGTCCTCGTGTACCTTCTCCTCTTATATCACACCAACCAACGGCCGTCTCCTTGGCACCAAAGTTTAGCAGTTTAATCTACGAATATAGCGCTGCAGAGGAGAAGATAATTTCTAACCTCACTCTCTTGGTTCTTATGATATATTCACTCGGAGGAGTACTGCATCCAAGTTACACGTTGTCAAGAGTTCTTTCGAAACTTAATTTCACTGCTGCTCGGTGTACACGACTGCTACTAGACTTCGGTGTACAACGATGGACCTGAAAAAAAAAAGGACCAAAAATGACAGAGGATCGGGAAAAGAGCCGGACGAGAGTGAAGTGCGTTCCACTTTGCCTGAGATTCGAGTTTAATAAGCAATTTAGTGCCGAAGAGAGAGTGCTTCCGACGGATGAGAGCGAAATGCACACTGGGCTATCTACCGTGGCACGAGTTAAAAAACGATACGGCTCCGTCCTTTGCGATTTTTGCTGGATTAGCTTCTTCCTCTCTATATAGGCGTTTCAACGGAGTATAACGTACTAAAATCCGATGTTCGCGGCCTAAGCTCATGACGAAGTACTAGAACCTAATCTTTTTCGCTACACCCATTACAATTCGAGAATTTGAAGGAAAAGACGATAGTTGAGAAAAATTCTTCGTATCATCTATCGGCAGTGAAGTGATGCATTAAGCAATAAAATTATATTGACTAGAGATTTGCGGTTATAGGTACTTTAGACCCGAAAAATCCTTTATTCAGTTTCCATTACTAATCTAGAAATTAAATGAAAATGATTTTTCCCGATCTTAAAAGTCAAAATTATAATTCGTAGTCAACTGTGAACACGTTTAATTAAGAGATTCGCTTCACTTTAATATGGAAAAAATATTTTTTTCTGCGATTTTTTTTTTTTTTTACGCATGGCGATTTTTTAATAGAAGTTATTGCACGAATAAACAACGGTTGAGTGCGTAACAAAAGATTCATTATATGCATTGTTTTTTTTTTACCTTCTGTAGTTAGATGTATCTACTCCCGGTGAACAGTTTCACGAAAGTATCCAGTGGGACAAAACCGAAGTAAAAAGATAAAAGGTAAAATGCTGGCACCGTTCCTATCAGTCGCTCCGGCCGCCACTACCCTCCGCTGCAGGCTTTGTGATTGGAATAACTATAGACTTTCTCCCTGGAATTGTCTGGTTTTTCTGCCTATTCTCGCATGCATTCGCTCGTCTCACGCCCGAGTCTGGGATAAAATTCTCGTTTCGCCTCTAAAAGATTCCTCTCATCCCTAATCTCAAATTTACCGTTATTCGTCATCCCTCTTATTTGCAGCTAAGCAAATATAAATATGTACTAAACGGCCTTATGCTGTCGATCTAAATATTCCCTCATCGGCATTGAGCCTTTGAGTACATGCATGTAATGTTATTATTATACCAAAAAGCCCAAAGGAAAAACCTATTTGCTTATCAGAGCTGAACGCAGGACTTTCGTCGCGGGGACGTCTACCCTTCGTCGAATAATAAACATGACGTCGAGGATGGATCGAACGTGACGAGGGGGGGAGGAGGTACTCCGTCCTCGTTTATTTCATCCCCATGCTTTGCGTCCGGAATACCTTAGCCACTTGAATTTTCCGGACGTCCTTCACGTCCTCTCATCCACTTACTCGGTTCCATGCGCATATTCGGGAACGATACGCGGAGATGCTTCTCTCCCCCACTCTATTCGAAATTCACTCTGTCATCCCCGGTGATATGTACATATATATAGTTTGAATGTGTTTTCCTCCCCTTCCAAGAACAAGCACCACCAGAGGTGAAATGTTTTGCAAGCCTCCAATCAGCCGGTACGTTTCGTGTGCGTTCACTGCGGTGCAGGTCATAACAGAACAAGGTTTCTCATCTACGTGCTCGGGCATTGTCTCTATTTCACAAGAGTACCAGAAGGTAGTATAAGCGCGAGCACACGCCCCGAAAGCCCAAAGGCTCACACTTGACACAATTAATATCGACCGGCGTTTCTATTTTTGCTATTCGTCGTTCTCCTTCTCAGTTACCCAGAAGAGAGCATATTTACGTCAAAGACTGTCTTCTTGCCTACTATTGCGGTCTACTTCCTACCTTTGTTTATCCTTATATATATATATATAAGTATAGGTAGAAGAATTTATTGGTAACATCGTTATATAAGTATAGGTATTATCGGAGGTTCGCGGTTAACGGTTACGGCTTCGCGTTCGTTAGAAAATTCCGTGTTGGTTACAAATACCTCCATTCTTCCGAATACTGTAATCAATTCAGTTTGGATCGAAGTCTCTTGCCACAGTAATTGGAATGATTAATATTGATGTTGGCCCATTTTTTTCTCCTTGTCCTGTTTCGGGAAGAGAGAATCCGCAAAGCCGGATGGATTTGGTCTCCGTGCCGAGCCTAGTTTTTCTTGCTATTGGACATTCGTTTCATGGGGAAAAATGGACAAAGTTGGACATCCACAAGAGCATACCAACTAATGACGGAACTTATCCAGTGTCGCGTTTCATTCACCCTACGGAAGCATCAGGCGGTTCCCTTAGAGTTTCGAGATTAGGGTCGACACGTCCAGTGACATGTTACTATACCTCAAGATCCGTGTAAGTCTACTGATCTTACCGTTCCAGCTTGTCTGAGTTCCCTATTTTTCCCTCGTACGCTGCTCGGCTTACCCTCGAGCTTTTATTCGGATTTTTCGAGAATTCCTCATAATCATAAGTTTCAGTAAAGCATCTGCCGAGGGCTTTATGGATGGGAGCTTTTGCGGCGAAAAACATTGCAATTTCGAGAAGGCTTGTTATTTTTATAACCGGAGATGAGGGGCTGTAAAGTTGGTGTTTCATCTTTCTCGTTTCATCGGAATCCTCGGATTAATCTGAACCCGGTGGATAAAAAGGAAGGTCGTAGTTGACCGACAAAATGTCTCGCAAAATGTTTTGAAGACATAGTCACGAAATAAATTTTCCATGCACGATGGACGAACATCTAAAAAAGTCATTGAGCGTAAGTGCGAGGATTAACATTTTCATTATTATAGTGAATGAAATAAGAAAAATAAGTTGGAAGATCAAACAATTAGTTAAGATAACTAATATAGATAGAAGGTAAACCCATTTATTCTCAAAACAGTGGTTGTCGCAATTAACTGTAATGACTCCTAACACCCAATTTTTTTCTCTGTAACTGAGTGCAGCATGTTCGTGGATTTGAGTAATTATCGACTAATCAAAAAAGGTTTAACCACGATGTTCGTCGTAAATTAAGTTTGCTCGTTAAGGGAGCGCGAAAAGCATCATTGCACTAATCGTTATCCCATTATCGTACGGCGGGAAATTGAAATTGCCGGTAATTTACACGGTAAAACTCTCGTTCAACACACAGGTATCACCTTGATGAAACGCATAGCTTCAAAGATTGGAAGTTGTGCATCGCCTCACGATCTCTCGCCGCAGTTATAGAGGCAACGGAATAGTTAAACATACGATTTTCGAGACTTGATTTCGCAATAGACGATTGACCGTCTAACCAGTCACCGCAGTAGAGCGCAGCAGTGGTTGTAAGACCCGAACCCTCTGACGCCCGGAATTACGGAGGCAAAAGTCTTCGTTACACCTCGTAAATTCGAAGGAGAGCCGATTGTGGAGTCTGAAAGTCAAGAAATGTTCAAATCCCAAGGTAATACTCGGTAAATTTCGCGTATATTCATTGCGAACAATTTTCGAAAGACTTCTAAACGCGGAATCTGGAACATTTTTTCGAGTTTCAAAAGTTCCGAGAAATAAACTTGGTGAAAAGTTTTGCAAGGTACATAGATGTGTATGTAGGTACGATGGACAAAAAGTTAAAGCAGTGTAGTGCCATTCTGATTAGTTCAGTTAATTACTTTCGTTTTTTATGAAACGAAAATTCGCGGTTTGTAGTCGTGCTGGAAAGCTTGGAGCTGCTGGGTCGATTAATCCCAGAGAGTTCGAGGTTCAAGCGAAATTACAAGGTGTATATCTGGATTAAGCGAGAAAAAATATAGGCCGCGGCCGCAGGACATTTATTTTAGCACCGCGAAATTAACGAGTCAATAACCGCTTCAGATTTAACGCCGGTCTTTTTAAAACGATGACTCTTTCACCTTTCCCATGAATTTTTTCAACTTCCTGTACGCTCGAAGTTATCGGTCCCACTATTTTATTTAGAAACACGGTATTGCGGGGTATTCCACATTTTCGAAACTATTTTCCGTTACGAGTCGGGTGAACTGAGGAAAACCGTTTTTCGTTCTCCGGTCGACCGAAGGGGAAAAAGTCCCGTGAGGCCGGCATTATTTCCGTTCAAAAGCGCGTGGCTATATTCGCACACGAGCGAGTTTCAAGAGTACCATTCGATTTTTTGTCAAAAGGTGGGACTCTCGAGTTTTGAATGGAACGCTAACGCGGTTATTCGTTCCGACCGCTATTGTAACTACTGTATCAGTTTCGTAGTTTCGCCGTGTTTGGCGTAAAAAATAAAAACTTTCGGCCTCGTAAAGTGGGATCACCGACCGGGTCGTCGCTTCTATTATTTCTAAAAAACAGACTTTCTTATTTTACTTTCTTTTTCCCTGGGGATGCATAGAGAAGAAAGCGAGAGATCTTTCGATACATCGAGGAAAGTAAGAGCCGAGAGCGGAAGCGTCGAGAACAGAACTAGAGTCTCGACTTCATCACTCACCCCGAGCTCTTTATGGGTACATCTAATCCTTAAAAGCACTCTCACGTCATACGATCGGAGACATCCGGCAGGTGTTATTCAAGCTTTGTCACTCAACGTGAAAATCGCAAGGGTGCAATATACATTCTTATCCTCCCGTTCGCAATGGTCACACAATACGACCTCTTTAATTCACCTCTCGGTTTTCTATCTGGCAGTTTCTCAATCGAACCACCCCTGTAAGTCCACCCGATGGTTTTGTTCGCATTTACAATGTGCTTGGGTATTCTCTTCTACGAGGATGCGTGTTGTTACTGTTCTGGGTTTCGTTCACCTGTTTCATACAAGAACAATTGACCTTTTTCTCCTCGTGAAACTCGAATGCAAAACAAAAGAAGCCTTTCATTAATAGGTCCGATAATTCGTGTAATTATGTCGGTAGAATAGTTTGCGATGAAAAATGGTCTACTCAACTGCTCGACATTAATTTACGTTCGAGGGCTGAAAGTAAATGCTAACATGTTGCAAATTGCCCAATTATAGCGCCATTACTATGTGACGCATTAACGACTACAGGGGAATGGCAAACAGCCAATTGTATAAAGAATTTTTGCTAGTCAATAAATTCTTATGTGATTAAAATTACCATAAAACTCATATATTAATATAAAAATATAATATTTTTTTTGGCAGTAATAATTTATTTAGACCGCCAAATATGTTAATTTCTCACGTAGTAAAAAAAGGTCCACTTTCTACCATAATCTAACGGTTAAAAGGGATATCGAAAAAAAAAAATGATTAGAAATATAGTTATGCGTATCCTTCTTGATTTTTAATCATTGCGACTTCATTGACTTTTGCCCATTAATCGATAGACATATCGCTCCCAATATCCGCATTGCTATGCAATCGCGCATAATGGATAGGTTCGATCATCCGGTGTTCCTTACGTACATATATGTATATACATCCACCAAGATACGAATCGGTCGGGAGAATCACCGAAGACAAGTCTTTGTAGGTCAACAACGTTCGTCGTAAGCGCGCGCGCGTCTATCGACCAACTCACATGCTCAACAGCGAGCTCTTCAGTTCGTATCGTGCTTTTTCCCGCCTTGGGAAACTACCCTACCGATGGTATACCGCAAAACACGAAAGGCGTCGTAACTTCTGCGGGATGATCGAAGGGAGCTTCGGTAGCTTGCGTACTATTCTTCGCTACCCGTTACTTCGAAAGCTCTACAGAGTGCGCTTCCTCACGTTTCACCGCTGGTTCCTTGTGCTCCCGTGCTTTCTAGATTTGTGACCGTCCGAGTTTGCTTTTACGGATCGATTATTCTTATGCGCCTTTCAGCTGGCAAAGATATGAACAGAGCGCGTCGTAGCCGTTTTTTCTAAACAAGAACTCGTCGGAGGGTGCGGGGGGGGGGGCGGCCGATTTTCGAGGAACCAGGTCGACTATGAAAAGGGCATAATCGGACCGGACTCCTCGTAGCGACCTACCATTAGTAAAATTGCTTTCATTTGGAAAGGCATCGTTAATGAAAAATACTTGAATGAATGCATCACGATTTTTTTCTCTTTACATTCCAATCATTACAACGAGATCACGAAAGTGCTCGACGGATGATGATTCCATCAGAAGTTTTGACTTTGTGATCATCCATCCGTTCAAATTATATATAGTATATATGGATACATCTACAGACTATACGATAAGCCCTTCTTGTTGGTATTGTTCAGCGAAGCAGAAGTCATTAATCAAAGGGTTACCAAGGACGATCTGGGTGAAGGCTCGATCCTTCCTGCGTCAAATTTAGCGCGAAAGATTAATGAATTCACCTCGTTGAGCAATGAACATTTCGGAGATGAAGCTCAACCTACGTTTGAGAAAGACTTCCTTGCGCTCCAACATGAGGTTTAATTCGTACTGAAACATAATGAGGACATCCACGACCACGAAATGTGAGAACATCTTGACAATAATGCTTCCATTAGTTTGTCCGAATACTTTAACGTCTTTTTTGCCTCTGCAATGTGGCGGATTGGTAACGGTTTGAGCTTTCCGCGCTTTTCCGCCACCGGAAAATGCGCAATCGCCAACCCCCAACTTTAGGTCCGTTCTGGACCGAATCGATGCTGATATTTTGGGCGTCCATTCATGACGATTAACGCATTCGTGTTGCTGCAACAAATTTGATTCAAAAAATCAACAACAATGCGTATACAAACGACGTAACCTATTTTCCCCCCATTTCAACAACCATAGCACATCCCCCTTATTCCAAAACCCTTAGAATCCAATGACACATCTTGGTTCACGCATGGATCAATGTGGCAATTCCAATTGTCACTTGTAGCATTCCGTAGGCCTCGCTAATCGCATAACAGATGATCGTTGGTCCATTTACCATGGGGGTCGGTTTAGGGGTGTGTGACGGAGGGAGACATTCGTGGCGTATACAGCGGTGGCGCAGTCGCCTTGGAAACGTTCTGGCCACGTGCATGTGTGCGGGTATCCAAAGCTGACGATTCTGCCGGTGGTGCGAGTGAAGCGGCTAGTATGCGGGGATGTTCAGGTCCGAGTGAGAAGGGCAGTTCTCAGCACCACAACGAGCCGGAGTATCGTACAGAACGGAGGGCATTAGGGAGCGGGGGGATAGAACGGGTTGACGCGGTGCGAGAGAGAAAGGAATGGCGAGGGGGTTTGGCGAAGATCGGGTAAAGGTGCGCCAGCACGGGTAGGAATCTGGGGGTACGGAGCGGCGGGCGTCTGTAGTATCTAACAGAGAAAATACCGCGCTACGATCTACTGCAGTGAGAGGGGTGGCGTTGCTCTGGGCCAACTCTCTGCGGGCCAGCACGCGCTCGGCGTGTGTGGTTCTCTTGTTCCGTACGAAAAATCCGTCCGCCTTATCGACACGCGCTCATTGGACACTTGTGTGTGCCGCGAGTATCCGGCCAAGAAAGCGCGCGCGTCCCTACAGCGGTTCTCTTTGTATTTCGGTTGTATTCCTTTTTTTTTCTTTCGTTTGTTACGTATTTCGAGTCGCCATTGGCCAGGAAGCTCTGTAGAAACGGTGTGCTGGTAACACGCAGCAAGACTCGAGAATTGAGACAATGGGAGAAGAAAGGGCCAAGTACCGAAAGATCCACGAAATCTCGCGGACAAAACCGAGATAGAATCGACGGGTGAAAGAGGGTACCGTGGAAGAGCTAGGAAAGCTCTTTATCCATGTAATTTCGGAGCGAAATCTCGATGGACCGTATCGAGAGGGCTCTATCGTTGACATAAAGATGTTGAGTGCCCAGTGGTTTCTTCAAGATCCCTCAATTTTAAAGTGTTCCAAGAGCAACGAGATTCGTTTTGGTGTGTGAAACGAATTGGATTCGTTCCGGTGAAGTTACTGAAAAAATTCGAATACGATGAAGAGAACATCAGCGATCCAGGAGCTTCGAGCTATCGTTGCCTCCACCTTGCACCTCAATTTCATGAATGAAAGTGTTGGACTATATCCAACTTGAGGGAAAATTTCGAAGGGGAGATAATTGATCAATGAGTACACCTGAATCAACAAAGTTATCGGCGAGCATTGGATGACTCAATTCCAACGAAGTTTTGTGTACCACGCTACCCTGGAAAACCTCGAAGCTCAATGCTAGCTGCTCTTGTGTTTCTCGACCTTGGACGAGGGTGCGCCACATCTACTTTTGCTGTGCGCTCATTCTCTACTACCCTCCTCTTCGATACTCTCTCACACTATCTGCGTGCGTGTATCTCGTTCGAACGTACTCTACGGAGCTCGTGCCGCTAGAGTCGATAGTAATTTCATCCGTTCCGGTCGTGTCGGAGTATGCGTTATCTCGCTTACAAACTTGTTAACAAACGCGTTACCGTGCTGACGTGTAACATTGACCAGTCACTCGACCCTTGTACCTCATCGACAGGCTATCCCATACCCCCTCGGAATTCACTGTAAATTCGAGCTTTTATCCAACCTCGACCGGAGATCATTAATCTTCGAGCTCCATCGAGCCGTGAAACGCTCCTTTCAACATCTCGAAAGACTCGGGATGAATCACGAGACTTTAATGATCGGGACACTTGTTAAAAATATATTGATAATCCGATAAAACAAGTTTGAAGTGTTTCGTAAGGAAGCGGTATTGAGTGAATAGAGAAAACGGTAGGTCAGTATCGGCAACTCGAGATGTCTCGTCGAGGAATAATTTTATCCAGCGATCGTAGACGGCGATGATAGGTTCGTCTTTCAAGGATACACATCGTGGAAGAAGACGATCCGACCTGCTAGAGAAATATAGTAGGTCGTAACTGGTTGAACGAGCGGGCCATTTGCCGGCAAACGGTGTCGTATTCCTGCTGACTATTATCGTGATAAAGATAGGCGACAATTGGCGCAATCTTTCGTGAAATTCAACATAAATCAACGAAGGAATAAACGAACTGGAAGGGACGTTGGAACGGTCTGTTGGCAATTAAGCCAGTAGTAACAAGGGAATTAATTAGTAAGACGCGTAACGAGGACAGCTCGTTATGACGACGATCTTCATGGAAGACCTGACACGTTCGGCGAAGCAAGATACAAGAGGACCGAAATCGATCATTGCAAATTAGCATATCCAGGTTAGGATGACAGTGATATAAATATACATACAAGCGAGAATTTTTGTTCTCGCAACGTAAACCGTGATTCAAATAAAATATCTTTTTGTTGGCGAATTGTTGAACACACGTTGCATAGTTTTTAAAAGACTTGTTGAGAAACTTTTACTGTTTGACCGTTGATCGAGTGTTAATCAAAGTTATATTTATGATAAGAAATTGAGAAGTTTTACGCTGTCGGATTGATGTTCAATTATGCATACACGTTGAACAGTGAAGCAAAAGCTCATTATCTGTGGTCGAAATTGGACATTGGGGAAACTTAGGACACACTTCTGTTGTGGCGCGCAGCAGCAAGTCAATTCTACAACAATTAAACGTGCACGAGGCTCGCATACTAGTTCACGCGGATGATGGGAGAAATAGTTGAATCACAGTGAGCCATCTATACTTTGGTCTGTTGGGAGTTATTGTGTGGGTGCATAGAGGCGTCGACGATAGACGGGGAATAGTAAAGGGCATTTTCATTAACTAGTTTGTAGCGAAACTCGGAGTATCTTATACCGAGGAAACACCATCAGCAAAGAGCTATACATGCCACAAGAATTATAATGGCCGAGTCTGTGAGTTTGCCGTTGATGTACGACCGTCCTGAAATATTCATCACTCGGTGACCTCGTACGGATACCGCGCACGGCGAAAGGTAGCGCGCGTTTCTACGTGCACATGTGTGCAGGTGTATATAAAGAGAAGCTCGAGAGAGCGCGTGGTCGCTTGCGGGAAAGCTATGCCTCTGCTCTGCTCCTCGCGCTCCATTTCTTCTTCATATAAACGATAAAGTGCGATCAGAAAAGAGGCTGTTGGGATATAACACAAAGAAGATCAAAAGGGGCACTAGTTTCCCTCAACAATAAACTGTGCAATCATCTCTGGTACATTATAACTGGAACAATAATAAACAAGCCTTTCAACGAAGAGAGTCCCGTTGCGAGGACCGATAGCTTTATTAAGCTGGATTCCAAAGAGAAATGTGTATTGGGGAGCAACGAAGAATCCGACCGTATCGATGATTCGAGGTGTTCGGTTTTCTCTCTGTTTCACCATCGCAAGCCTCGGGATCCGCTTCGAGGCTCGAACGCCTCGGCCGAACCTCTCCTGGACATGGGAGCCCGTGGATGGGAATACGAAGCATTGCCGGATCTCAACACGCCCGCGGCTGTCACGCCATCGTCAACACCGCCGAGTGCTCAAAACCAACAGCAATCGCAGAATCAACAGCAAAAGGTTCATTCGTCACCGAGGGTTTGTTTCGAAGCGGACAATCTGGCATCGACGAGAAGACGTAGCAGTGCACGACTGCCACCCCCCACGAGGCGTCGAAGCAGAAGTATGAGCGCTTGGAGCGATCTGTCCAGATGTTCCTTCAGGTTGGATGAAAGGTAGGATTTTGTTCTGAACGAAACTTGGGAATACCTCATTCAAAAACTCTGCGGAATACCACATTTTTATTGGCAGCTTCGGAAAATGTGTGAATTTTATACGTTTTTTTTTAATACACTATGTCATATGTTTTATCATCACACGTTGAGTGATTGGTGCTTTTTGATAAAATTATTCAATTCATCTTCGAACTTACGAAGATTACTTGAATTAGAGTTTCCGAATTTTTCTTCGCAAGAAATAGCGAAAAATGTAGTTAGATAAAAATTTCAAATTCGGGATCATAAGGTTAAAGCCAACAAGCTATTGAAAGTCATTCATCATTCGTTCCTATTCATCCTAAGGCTTGGCATGAATTATCAATCAAATTGCATTAATATTATTTAGATGGAATATTTTATGGCACTACGTTAATTCATTGATAACGGTTAATCTTATGATGTTTCTGACCTGTGACTGAATTAATGATAGGAGAGAAATAATTGCGTTGACCCCTTTTTTTAGTCGAAAATGCTCTAGGAAAACCTTGAAATATCACTGGAGTTGATGAAAAAGGACGACAATGCAGGCGCATTGCACTTGGCAGTAGGCACTTGGTCGTTTTTTTTTAATTTTTCTCTTCAGCTCTATCTACAAAGCGCTGGAATCTTCATTCCACAATAAAAGAGAAACTCCACTGGTATTTTTTTTATCGTTCGCTATAGCCCCGTTATCCAGGCAAACTATCGGAAACCGATGCGATGGCCAAGCGCAGCGGCCTTCACGGCTTACAGCGCAGGACGAACAGCGGTTCAGACGATTTTCTCGTCGTTTTCATATCTCTGCTTTCAGGTTTGAGAGCATATTTAATGAATCAATTCAAGAGTAAGACGTAAAACACCTGTGTCTTTTGAAACGATCGTTGCGGGTCTACCTGCGTAGGAAAATTACTTTTGAATGGATATGCGGTAATTGGAATGGGTAGCCATCTGCAGTACGAATAGTGGGAGTGCGGAGTCTTCTCAGAATGTTAACTGATGCCCTACTATAGAATTTTTCGGTCATTAACGATACTCAGATGGCAAGAAATGCTTCGTTGGTTTCTCCTTCGGCACTTTCGGTGATTCGACAATCCATCGGACTATTTCGTATTCAGACTGTTGCTCGGGTTATCGTCATGGTTAACCAGCAGCAACTTTACGAGATCGGAGAAATGATTAAAAAATTGAATGAACAGTCAACTATACTTTCTTTCAGTATAATTAAGAAAATTTCATAATCCAATCGAAAGTCGATGTCACACTGTTCGTTTTTGTTTAACTTCGGACTATGAAATGTCGTATTTTCAAAATTGATGCCCTAGAATAGTAAACAATGCAAATTTCCACTGACAGATATCTGTTTTATTCTTTGAGAACTCGCAACACGCTTTCCAAAGACTTAAAAGCAGTTAAGGGAATACATTGCAACCTCGTCACGAGGGGTTTGTACTTCATTGCTTGGCACTTCCTAAAATTTGAATCGCTAACAACCTCGCGTGGTTATTCCTTCGTGGATTCTCGAAATGTTATAAAATACCTTGAGTAAGGAGTATCATAACGCATGGGAGGAGCAGATACCGGATGTAATAGAAACACTGGTGAACCTCTATTGCGCCACATTATGCAATGAGTAAAAATAAATTCATCCTTCACATTAGCATATCAAGTAGTTCACCGTTGTTATTTTCCTGATGATTATCCAGCCGGCCACATTCTGTTTGTCTTCTCTACGGTACTTAAGCTAATAGTTATATCGTCGAGCTAACCGCAGTAGTACTCAGTGTTTTCGAGCGGCCGTATGATGTATATGTACGTAAACGACGTGCCGAAGTAGTTAAGGCTTCGGGTGGTCAGACAATCAGCGTGAATGCCTCAGACAGCATAATGGTCTTGTCTCGTTGTACCAGCAGTCACGATCATGCTGGCAGACATAACGGGCCTTCCGGCCTGAATCCCCTTTAAAGATCAAGGACGCGTTACTCGCGTTCTCTTACTCATGGACAATAAAGTGAATTGGTTGACCTCCCTCTCTACTCGCCACTCGCGTATTTCCGTCGTCGTTTCCCTCACGGCTAGCCTGGCGTCCGTATGTTCCCACAATTTCCGAAACGGAATTTGTAGCCCACTCAGGAAAGCCAGTATGTTTTCGCGATAAGTCCAGACTTTAAATCGCCGCTTCCGTCACGAGAACTTTACCAACTTCTACAAATAACGGCCCCGCAAAAGTTTTGTGAACAACGTATTATTTCGTAGTTTTCTGTTTTCAATTACATTTCGCGGTGATCGCCTCGGAACATTAATTCTCGAATGGTACACCTGCGGTCCCACACACACACACACACACAAAATGTTCTGCCAGGCAAATGGGGCAAATAAGATAATTTGTAACAAAAAATCGGAATGTCGACGTTGCGACACCATTGAGGTCAAATTTTACAGCTCCAATGCTTGATAATAGTGAGTAATGAATAATTACTTCACGGTATGTTATTCACCCTGCTGTTTAACCCAAATCGACAAAGCCCTGCAATAGTGACAATTTTAAAGATTTTTTTTTTTTTTTAAATCTTGCTGTCACAGTCCGGCATGAATAAAACATCGACTACCGAATAAAATCATACGCAGACTTTGCCTGTCTCCACATTCACAGCAAATACGTGGAATGTTTAGTTATGTCTCTTCAGGCTGAACGATATATATCTTAGGACGTCTGGGTGTTGATTTTGGCACGTGTGCCGTTGAAATTCGTCCGTCCAAGTTTCAGCTTCCGCAAAGTAAACAGGAGACACTCAGCTCACGGGGTGAAAACCGAACGATCTCTCGGTGCTCCTATCATATTTTCAAACTACGGGAAAACTCGATAAGATCATAGAAACCAGATACTGCGTTCACTTCGCCATCTTGGATAACGAGTTTCTTCCCTTTCGGTTGCCAGTAGAATTTTCACACGAAAGTACTGTTACGTCAGCCAGTGCAATGTTTCTTTTTCCCAACGACGCATTTGCCGGTGAAATCATTCTCACTCGTGTGTTTCCCAATTGAATTTCCTAGTTTACTGCTTCGTGTACAAAGTCGGTACGACCTCGGTAACGAGTTTAAGCCGATTGAATAGCGCAAATATCCTTTTACTTCGGTGAAAACTTCCTATCTCGGTCTTACAGCCCTCCGCGAAAATTGTCCATTTGTCATCCATTGTCCGGAATCCGATGAAAGATATACAGCCCCTGTCGAGTAGAGTAATAAAAAAAAACTCCTGAGGGCACAATAGAAATACCTTGGAGAAGGTTATTGCAGGTGCTCCACCGGCTATAAGTACCAACCTATCTGGATATCGGTTGTCCATAAAAATACCAGAGGCACGTACATACCCGGAGAAAGTCTCTTTCACCGACATGCCATAAGTTTCTTGCGTAAAGAAAAAACATCGTCACAGCATAGAAAAGCCAGGGAAAAAAGTTACTTCTGTTCCTCGCGACCCGAAGGTACATTTAACAGCGTGTGTATCTTACGTGTTCGATTCCACAGACGACGAGGCGGCTGAACCTTTTTTTCTTGTTCAATTCACGAGATGGAAGAGTTGCGGAACATCAGTAAAGATCCGCTCTCGGGGCCAACTCGACATGTCCCTTGCGGCTATATCCTTTCCTTTTTTTCCCCGACAATCTTCTTTCTCTGCTGGCGAATAATATATGTTTTATCAGAAAAAAAAAGAGTGTTCGGCGTTCTTTGTCAGAGAAAAACATTGGACATCAACGTATTCCGTTCGCAATCATAAATCCTCCATTCTTTCACAACTCTTTGATGAATAATTTTTTTTCTACCTCTCTCCTTTTTAATTTTTCTGCTGTGGGTTGGGAAGTTTGCAATCTTAATGAAGATCTCAAAGCTTCTACTATATGCATTTTTTTCTCGTTTGTCTGTTTCAGGTGAGTGGTAATCTGTCTCTTGCGACGTCGGTCGAGTTTATGATACACCCGGTTAGAGAGCATTCTCTCGTCGTTTCATCGCGAACGCAGAGTAAGTAATCCGGTTAAAGTTATTGCTCTCAGTATATATACCTATATTTACAACTATAGTTCATCGCTAAAGTCGCGTAACGCGTATATCATAAAATATACTTAGGCTTTCGTGAATATTTCAATGCTAATCGAAACCGACGTTGGGCGATTTGCCCGACGGGTCGGAACATAATAAAATTTAAATGAAGCAGAAAATCCCGAGTAGGTACTCCGCACAAGAGAATTTCAACTCCATTCTCCATATTACATTCGATAAAACGATGAGAAAACAACATTTGACGGGGTATATACAGGTGGCTATTACTTCATGCGAAATGCATCCGCGAATTCAACGGAAATCCGTTCTCACCGACGTAACACGCGGGGAAAGGGGAACGAGTTTTTATTCATAAGAGGAACAATATTTTCGTTTGCAAATAGCTTGGAAAATTGGCACGTATATTCGTCAACGTGAGGGAAGGAAGCCGTTTTCATTGCCGCATTCGTATTGCCTGAAGCGTAGTTTCCGTGCGGTTGAGCACCTAGAGATTAGAGTCTCTCTTCCACGTGGCTGACGCGACTCGATCTTAATCCCTGAGCTATGATTTCCGCTGTTTCCTATCGCGGGCCGTACCACTAGACGCAAGAGAGCCGTAGCGTGCCCCTCGAAACAGAGTCACAAGTGGCCTTCGAGTGCGCGCTTCGAGTTTAATGGGTGGGGTACAAAAAGAAGGGGGGGACTCGTACAGTACGGTGTATGTACAAGAGTTTCTCGATTGTTTGATATACATAGGATTATTCGGGTTGAATGTCAGAATATTAGAATAGTCGGACGATTATCTCGAGGGATAATCCGATGCTGCCACTCGAGATGTCTTACTTTTACCTGTACTTTTCATTTATCTTGTTGTTATGACTCAAGTTGAGATAAGTTATTGTGCCGTTGACCTAAGGCGGTACAATCAATTAAAATCTTCGCCGTGCGAAAGGTTGACGCTTATTGCACCCTTGTTTTAAACTTTCATAAACGCGATCGTACCGACTACTACGAGTTTAAAGTTCGTACTTTCCATAACTTAAAACATCGGGCTTAAGACCTTATAACATTTAACTGGTGATATAACCTGATACTTAACGGTAGATCGACCATTATAGCCACTGTTTTCATACTTGTTTTCCACTCCTGAAAAGTAAGAAATCAGTGGAAATTTTTTTGCTGCACGGACGACATGTCGACGTATAAAATGTAACAAATGATACCACTTTCGAAGTTTTCATCGCTACGATCCGAACTTTTTCCCGATATAGTTATAGTTTTTCCTTTAACAAGCTTATGGATCGGTTATAACAGATATATCTCTCGATTTTCACCTCCGAGACCACAAAATCCATTTAGATGTGTTTTTTTTTCGAAAGATGGAAAAAATATTCTAGAAGAGTAAATACGATACGCATCCGTCGTCGTATTTTTTGCAATTTACATCGGACCCTCGTTTCCGGGACGCCTCCCTTCGAAAAGACATTCGAATACGAATATTTTCTCTACGTCGCAGTTATCGCGCTCAATTTTCTCGAAAAGAAGAAGTTTCGTCAAGTTCGTGCACTTTGCTCAAGAACAGCGATGTCGACGCGTGACTGCCCATTAGTATTCCACTCTCGGTAACCGGGAGGAAAACTTAGCTACACTATGCAGAAACTACTCTCGTGTCTGGCAGTAGAATGGATTAACTACACTTGACCCTTTAAACAAAACAGTAAGATAAATGATATCTTAGTGTTAAAAACAAGTTACAGCTCTCGCTATATATCTTTCTCTGCGATCCAACATTCCTCAATCTCGAGAGAAATATGATGAATATTTTTACCATTTTTTTGTTTACAATCAATCCATAGCAAACGCGATAAAATTGAATTTTAAGGTCCTTTTGTAATGCAGATTCAAATTTAATGTATACGCAGGCCAGAAAAAAAAAACTTGTAGAATTTTTTGAAGCGAGAAAAATGCGTATCACCTCGGGGAATGGACCCCAAGGACGGTATAACGCCGGCGTAAGCTGATGGAGCTCGTTATATACCTTTGTGTCACGGTCTGTCTGCACCCTTCGGAGACAAATTCATCCTTTGCGCGCAATTTTTATGCCAATAATGATCCAGGTGTCGGACAGGGAGACTATAAAGCTGTATAGGAATCTTGGGATATCGTAAAATATACTTTATACCGCGGTGTACTACCACATCGTCGTATACTTGCACATTATTTGCAGAAGCTCTCGGCCTGAAAGCAATAAAAGCCACTCAGTATTCAGGTCGCTTTTGAATCGAGAATTGTCGTTATCCGCCCGTTGGTTTCAAAAGTGCTTCCCTGCGTACGCTGAATTTTTTCTAATTTCCCTTTCATCTTATGCAAATCTCGAACATAATAATTTACCAAGCGACAGAATCTCGCGGGTATTTAAAGCTTTATCTGCGAGCGTAGTACTTACAGCAGCTCGCGCCGTATTTTGTTATAGAGACCTTTAGCAACTTTATATTATTCACAAACAAATATATATAAATTTATATTTTCTATTTATATTCCGCTACAATAATGACCTCAAATTTTATTATTCAATTTTCCCTCCATTATAGTTAACGATCCTGATAGTTAAAAAGACGGGGGAGAAATAATGTTCTTTTATAAAACCGACATAGAACACGATATTCAAGCGTCTCGAGATGTCGAATAACTATCAAAAATATCAAAAGCGTGAAGACACTTTATACAGAATTTGATGGACTGTCGTAAACCCCGGGCGTAAAAACATATGAAGCGTAATATCGCTGACCTCGTACATCGTCCAGAAGTCTGGGCTCCAAGCCCGTTCGTTATTGCTTATCTACGGAAATATGAGTTGCAAAAGATTGTGGCATACGCGGAAAGTATAGTGTATATTTTTTCACAGATTATCTACGACGATGCGTTCGAATTTATTCATTTTTCTCTCAACTTTATTGAGCAAAAATAATTGTTTATTAAATGATTCAAGCATGTTATTGCATGTTAAAAACAAAATATACGCATGTTAAAAAGATTGTCTGTCTTCTTCAGTTGTATTGCTTTGACCTCAAGTTAAAAAGTTTATTCAAACTTTCTTCTCTTTTACCGGGTTTTCACTGTCTCTAAATTTTATTTCGGGGCCGCACTCGGTACCCACGAAGTGCATGGTAAATATATGAAAAAGTACTAAAATCGCAAAGTAACCGTACAGCAGATAGGATAGACTGTCGTAAACCGTCGCGACTTCGAAGATGCTGCACGTGAAACCTCTCACCTTCAAAAACGTGCGTTATTATCCCTCTCCGCTAGAATCTCATCGCAACATATTGCATCATAGTTGGCAATCAATCTCTAATAACTCTATTATTTCTGACATAAATGCTCAATTTTGTACTCATCCGTATTCATCAATAAATCTTTCCTGCCATCCGGCTATGAGCTTCTCGCAAACTACACTTTTTTTTTCACCGAGACTGATAAAATGCGACCTATTTTTCCGGCAATAACTGTTGTACTCTGTCGGAATCGCAATGATCAAGTGCTCGATGTCGAACTCATGACGCACGCAAACAAAAAGATTTGAACACTGTGTACTTCTAACCTTTTCGAACGTTTGAACCCAAAAAAAAAATGTTAAATAAAAAAAGCCAAAACAACGTGAACCAAGTGAATCGTATCGACTTTGCAAAAAATCGGGGGCTTTCGCCTGAAAGAACAATTTTCGGTGTTGAACTCAGTGACCCACTAAACATCCTTCTACGGAACGAAGTGCACACTTATCAGCTGCACTACCCCATTGCAGATAGAAATGCTTGTTGTTCACGAAAATAAATTCTGGTTGAAATCTAAATGCAGAAATCGTTTATTGCCAGTTCGCTGACAGTAACATTCTGGCTTTTGTACTATAGCAGTCGAAACTTGTAGAGATTATATCGTCGGGCATGTGACCATCCGTGTGCGAACCAGTGCTCTGGCTCTCTCGCTTGGGAAACGTGTACAATCGACGATTGAAATATCGATTTCGTTGAAGGTCGACGGCTCGTTTATTCTCAGCTGTCGCGCGTCGGCTGGCTTTTACCTCGTTCCGACGTTTAACATTGAATCTCCTTGTTGTCTGATCTCTTTCTACCCTTATCACTTGTCGCCCGAAGAAAAATAAACTTGACCCGACGTTCCGTTGGCTATGATGGTCGAGGATTTCCTAATTATCAGTTATCAGTAACGGAGACTTATCGTCGCCGACACGAGACACCGACTCGTCACATTTCTGGCCCTTGCGATCTTTGGGTGTTGGAAAAGTTCCTTCGCAATCCCTGATGTCTGGATCTCTTTACCCGAAGCATCGGTACCGGCCGAGTAATGGTAGAAATACGCAACTGGTCGGCTTCCTTTACCCACAGAAGTCGATATACGTTAACACAAGTATCGACGAGCAGATACCGAAAAAAAGCGTAGTAGTCGGCAAAGCAGGATGCTCCGGGAACAGAGTTCAGTTCTCGGTTTTACTTCAGCGCGCGAGTTTGTGTCACTCCCCTACGGTTATGTTATCCATGATTCAAGTCCGCGTGTCTGCCTTATCGACGGATCGTCATTCTCTTCCAACGGCGCTTCAGAATTTCGCGAATTTCACGCGGAGGGACACGACGAAGGTAGTGGTTTTTATCCTATACACGATTAAATTTATCCCCTCAAATGCGAAAGCTCTAGACAGATTGAATTTCGAGGATGTTTGCTTCGGCACCCTCGCAACTCACAATCACTGGCTTTCTCTTTCGCCCTTCGCGAAAAGACTCGCGAGATTGAATTTTTTTTATATTTTTTCCAAAGTATTATACGATTTTCGCATATTCGATTTTTATCCTTTCGCATCGTTAATGCTGAGAAATTTAATATTCGAAATTTCTACAAAAATTCGTCGGTTTACTTGGTAAAAATCGAGTTATCAGAGAATTTGCAATTTAGATAAATTTAGAAAGTAGATGTGTTTCTAACTGAGAAACGACGTTGATAATTTTCTTTTCTCGCGGTATTTTTTTACCCTAAGATTATGAAAATCGTGCAGCTGACGCGCTATAAGCGGACGAAATTCTCCTGGGAAAACGAGATGGACCCAGCAGAGCTTGAAGTGGAAGGAGAATATAAAAAAAATACACGAGGCTGTAGTAACGTTGACTCTCTTCGAAAGGATTACTCAACCCGTGAGGCACGTCGCCGCGGCTCTCCTCGCGTATTGCCTTGAAAGCCACGATTTGCGATTACCTACCCAACCGCCTGTATTTCTCAAGTCCCGCAAAGCCACCCCCATGGGATTTCTTTTTCGGATTCCGGACTCTTTTTTTTTAACACAAGTAGCTCTCTTCCGAGTATAATGCTGAATCGATAAGCAAATACATTTCTTTCCTGTCGCGAAATGCCCGGGTGAGATTTTAGGTGAAGGAATTGTTCTTCATTACATTTTTATTGGTTCGAAGCTTATTGAAGGAAATTAGTTGGAAATCGAAGAAATTATAAGATTAAGAATATTTACAGAGTGATCAAAAATGTAAATGTTTGAAATAACTTTCTTATTATCTTTTTCAATTTTAACGCAAAGAACTTTTTTTTTTCGTACGTATAGTCGTGTTTGTTTATTCATAAGTTAATATAAAAAAATATAAAATATAATAATTTTATAATATAAAATTTAATAATTTTTCAAGAACGAAAGAGTTTAGTTGCTTCCGAATGAAAGGAAACGCTGAGGGTGCGAGTCCTTTGTCGGGCAACTTTTGGCCCTTTAAACCCCTAAGTACTTTCGCGTAACGAGCTGCCGCGACGTTGTCCAGAAACCTTCATAAGGCGCTTATTAATTACCAATTAGTCGAGGTACTTGCAGACGCTAGTTATCCATAAGGCTTTTATACTGAGAAAAAAAATTAGTTGCTTTAATAAAATATTCGGTTGAATACGTTCAACAAAATATTTAGTTCGTTCATGAAGATAATCAATTTGGTGAACAATTCTTTGCACGAAACAACCAACCAATATTTGAGGTAACGAAATTTTTTATTTTTTTCAAATTCAGTTGAACGTAATCAACCAAATATTTTGTTAATCCAACTAAAGTTTTTCTCGGTGTACCAATAATTCATTTAGGTATCAGTCGTTAGCAACTTTGGTGATACCTATCTGGAAAATGTAGCTGCTTTACGTGTTAATAGGAAAGGGACTAAAACTTGTCGATATCGAAACTTTGAAACTTCGATCCCGGGATCGTGTAACTTATGGTACTCGGCGCATTTGGGTTTCGATGACACAGGCGTGTGCTGCATGTACGACTAATTGACACGTGCAAGTCTTGCGTGGTATTGATTGAAATTTCCTCCTCTCGTGAAGCGAGAACTTGTCGACGTGCATACACTTCCGCCTACGTAGCAATTACAGCTCGACGACGAGAATTTTATATTTGGATTTTCCGAACGAACAGTTTGACTGCCTCTGTTATCGATTTGGTGAAAGGCTTAACTCCTTCAACTACGTGACGAGCTTCATGGAAACTTACTTCGCTGAATCGCGTCTCTCGTACGAACTCCAGCCATTGGGGATTGTTATAGCTGCCACGGGCAGCACTAATGATACATTTTACTCGATCCCTATTTATATAGGCGCTATGCCTGGTTTATTAACCAATTTAGAATTAATAAATTCTTGACGAATTGGAACGATACAATGTAACGAACATTAACCATGAAGCAGTTACGGGGAAGTTGGAAAGTACATTGGATTATTAACGAGTTATCGGTTGACGTGCGATAAGTCACCCGGATGAAAAGCGTTTCGATATAATATTAAATGAAAATTCTTTAACGTAGTTTGTAATCTTACCCTTCGGCCAAAAAGATAGTGCCTTCGAGAGCCTTCTCTCAAGTTAGTCGATGAATTCACCTTTAATCCCTCACGTTCTCGTCGGACTCATCCTCTGACGAGAATCTACATAGTTCAACAACTTTTAAACGGTCATTTAGTAACAAAATGCGATCGAACATTTTATTAAAAATTCATATAGAAACTTTGAAATATATTTTCTTTGGTGTTCGGAAAAAATCTATTATAGGAATTGCTTATTTTCGTAAAAGCAAAAGAGAGTCGTTGGCGAAAGCCGGTATCCCAATCGTACAATAAAAACAGTTTACAAAAATTAAAAAACTCCCGATTGAAAAAAGAGTGAAATAATAATTGATTTACATTTCATAGTCACTCTTTTTTCAGTCGGGAGTTTGTAATTTTTGTAACATTTTTTAATACTTTTTAAAGAAGACAAATTTTGACTAACACACCTAGACCTCCGTGAACTTGAGGTTATACCGCACAGAGATCAAGCGCCTTGCAGGCCACCGGAAGTCGAAAAAATTAATCGTAAAAAATGGCGCCCAATCTTTGATATATCTAAAGGACTATTCCGTAAAATGCTTTTTTCTCTACGAATAATCAACTAATTTAAATCCTTCATTACAATCGTTATTCATCATTGACAATTCATCATTCGGTCAATTCATCATTGACCGAATGTCATAGAATCGCTGTATCAAATTCTGTTAAGTCGTTTTTAGCCGTTTTCGAGAACATACCGAAAAACGAAATCGCTCGTCTCCGGGAAACGCACACCTCCCGCTTTTTTGCCCTGGCGGGCAGTCGGGGATTAAAAATAAATTTAAAAAAAGTTATTCTTTGCCCAACTTTGATATAATCCGAGGCGACGAGTTCCACAAATTTCATTTAATTACGCGGCGTTTTTATTTTCATTGTTAACTTCCCGAACCCACATCCCGGATCCTAGATCCCGGTGTACCGGCAACGCCTGTAGAAACTTTCGCCATGGACTTCCGCCGGGCGCGGAGAATGTACTCCCTAAAAAAAATGCTACGAGTGCTTCCTGCTTCACGCGTTATCCGTATCAAATTATCAATTAACAGCCATAATTATACTTTCCGGCGAGGTTTCTGAAAGTTATTTATTTTTCAATTATACGTTAATGAAAGTACGCTTGAATAGTTAACCGAATAGTCCTCGCTTTTTCGGATCTACGGCTCTTTTAATAAACTAAGTTATGAGAAGGATAACATCGATTTTCGCTACTTTTTAGTGTTTCCGAGTTATATTTATGAATATTTCCTGATATTTTTAAACTATTATTAATTCGGTATTTTCGATATTAAAAAGTACAGAAAAGTATAGAAAAAAATATACGATTTATCAGGAGTTCTATCCGGTAGGAAATAATGGCGAATTATTATTTATTGATTAGCTTTTATTTTTATGTAAATCATAAATCGGCCTGAAACTGGGACATTTGACTGAATTTTTATAGCTGATTGAACGCTCGTGACAGCGAATTTTTGCGGCTTGAATAAAATATGGTTGCGTACAGTATTCTTTTGATTCGCCATGAATGTGCGTGTATACATACTGTCCTAATGTGAAATTTAATAATTCCTGGCTTTGCCGCTTGCTATCTACTGACGACACCGACACGGACTATTTTATCCGAGGTCGTCCACCAGCGTAAGCTTAGTCGTATCGATTCTCAGTTGGCTAAAGGATTTGAGAAATCCGACTATACAGCTATACGGCCTATTCACGGACGTGTCATTCGTCGTTTTAATTATGCATTCCATATTGTTCGCTGCCCGCTCGGGCGATATTGCTAGTGTCCGATAGCGAGAGAATTGCGGAGCTTTAATCGGGCCTCGTCCAGTCTGCCGTTAATCTGACATTTGCGACCCCACTGGCAATTTCCAGAACTGACGCAGGAAGCTGTATGCAGAACTCAGTCTTCCGAGCAACTGAATCAAACTCGGCCACCCACTCGATATCACGAATTCCCTTAGTTTCATCATCCCCGACCATATTTCCATCTCCGCAGTCTGGATCTATGTTGATTTCTCACGTTAATTGCTGGTCTACGTATTCTCACTATCGATACCATCTCATTGCTGCATCACGTCATTCCTGGAATCGGTGAACCAGGAATATGCGACGTATGTACCACTGGAGTAGGCTGCCGAATTTCCCGATACCGAGAACCGATTAAGACGACGCGTCAATATGTCATTCAAGGCATTTTGTGAAATATTGAGGCCTCTTTCCAAAATTTGTATGATTTTTTAATAAAACTTGTTTTCGTCATTTCAACGGCATTCGCTTAAAAAAAACTTTTTTTTTTTAATAACAAGTTGATCTTTCTAAAGCCGAATTTGATCAGTCTGATTCTCTACTAAGGTATCGATGATATATGGCCAATAGAAACAATATATGGTATAAGATGAGAGAATAAAAATCTACAATGCGTGAGGGTTTTTTTTCCAGATGGTCAGTAACGGAGACTCGTTTATTGCGCCATTGGGATCTGAATATATTTTTATGGTAGGGCATTTTTTTTTTCTTTAATACGTGCTTTCCTCCATTTGAATATCCCGAGTTTCGTATTCGTCGAGTTTTCGACGAATAGTCCGACGGTGTGAATAAAATGTGTTTTAGCATTCGAGGGTAAAAACCCGAACGTAAATGGTATAGCTATTGGCCGCAACTATAATAAAGCGTATTGTCTCATCGTAAAAGATCCGTGAAAAGCACCAAACGCAAAGGGATAGAAAGAAGTTTGCCAATCACTAGTCACCGGACAGTGCCGTAGCTGTTTGGTATGAGAATAAAAAAAGAACGCCGTGGAGTTTTCTAGACAGCGGAATGGGTCATCGCGCGGAACAATAGAGTTCGAGAGGCTCTACACTTTGGATATATTCATAATATTCTCCGACGACGAGAGCACACGCTTCCAAGGTCTCTCGGAATTTCATGTTTTTATTAGTTTTCTTTATTTTCTCTATCCATTCGGTGTTATTATCCACCTCGTGCTTCAGTGTGGCTTTACGATTTTTCTTCTGTCCAATAATATTCTGATACGTTCTTGCGTAGTTTGATCAATAAATTGTATCTTTGCAACTATTGGGCGGATATTTTCGGGCGCATTTGTCTCGGCACTAAAAAATGATACGAAATTCGTGGTACTAACTTCGCTATGCATTATGGTTCATTCGACGATTTCATGTTGAAATAACTAGTAATAAAATAATTAGACCGCGTCAATCAGCTCGTTAATTTATTGCATACAAAATTCATCTCTCTCACACAATGTAAATTTCAAGTTAATGAATTTATTCGTTAAATTAGCGGGAATAAAATTGAAATTATTGTACACGACAAATATGGATTGCTATGCAGTTACTCGAAACATTGCTGAGCTTTTTTGGACCTCATACATATTTCAATTGTATAACAACTTTCGACTGTGTCGGCTATATTTCCACATTAAAATATGTTTGCCGATGGAATTATCAGAAATTCACATACGCGTACGAGATTAAACTACATCGTTCCATTCGTCACGCCTTTGTTCAACAGTTATCCACAATTTGGTCCGATTACTCTCTCCCTCTCTAACCCGCGCATTCATTCGATTTAATTGATAGCCGAGCTTCGCAGGCAAAAGCGCTCAGCAACATTCGAGATCTCGAGCTGATCGTAAATTCCCAACTCGATTCGGTCCTTGATTCGCTTACGCGTTGGAAAACTAATGGGCTAACAGGGTTAGCGTGTACGAATGTACAATGTGGCGCTCTCGATGCGGTGTGCGGGTGTCAGAGAGCGCCGGAACCGTCAGGGGAATTGCCATTCGAGGAATCACTCATTCGCGTCTGTAGTTTCCAGAAACACTGTCCGTGTATCGAGCGAAAATAAAATAAAGAAGCTAATTTTATTTCGCCCTCACCGTGGAATCATAAATCGCACTGGGTAAAGAATCTCCAACCCTCTAAATTTAGCGCAACCCCTGGCGTTATATCATCATTGAAACGGTGTTCGAGAATCATTTTTTTCTTTCTCCAAGATCGATCAAAGAATGAACGGATGCTCCCTAATGTTTCAAGCTCCATAAGACACGCACCTGTTCTATTCTCCGAATCGTTTGTGTAGCGAACCACAACTGCGCGAAAAGGGGCGCTAGAAAAAACACTTATGTAAATTATCAAACGAAAAGATTCTGTTCCGATGGTTGGATGATACACGATAATCGCTTCCTCGGCATTGTTGGATTGCTTTAAAGAGAATATGCTGTTCTTGATGAACCGAATAAAGATAAAGACACAACCCCACGTATCATCAAAGTCAATTCGTTTGAAGCAATGAAGAGATAACAATCTTATTCGTTATGATCGAAGGCTGTATGAAAGTTTATGGAACTGTCGTTACAGTCTCGTACTGTCCTATCAGCCGAGAGCACGTCCAATTATTTCGTTGGATGTCGTCGAGCTTCCGTAGAGTCACCGTGAACATCACGGTCTCTTAATTTCATAACGAGACCTTTTCCTTGAAATTTCTTGATGGCGAATCCTCCAACTCTAACTCTTTCTAGTTGACAAGTTAGCGGTCCCTTAACCATCAACGAGTTTATCGCTATACTTCGCTTCTTCGTCTTGGTATATTATATTTCGTGACTGATGCCCGGAGAGACCGTATTTATTGGATGGATGAAGGATAG
Source organism: Buathra laborator (assembly GCA_934046635.1). Classification (NCBI taxonomy): domain Eukaryota; kingdom Metazoa; phylum Arthropoda; class Insecta; order Hymenoptera; family Ichneumonidae; genus Buathra; species Buathra laborator. Next base: position 21,885,908 of record OW203892.1, read on the forward strand.
AATCTTACGCCTTTTTTGATATTGCGGAGACGAAAATATCGCTAAAGAAGACGATCGCGTCAGGCGATACTTCAAGAGTACTCATCAAGCTTTCTTCTGCTTACATCAATTTGTTTTCTAAAACTACCAGCTGCGATCAACAGTGTCGCCAACGTTTTTTCTACTCCATTCATACGATATATATGACGTTGATTTTTTTTTTATAACGTATATAAATGAATGCCTAACTAGAAAGAAGTTTTAATGTTTATTTCGCCTAAGGGGATGCCCACATTTTTTGTTTGCCGTAATCATATCTTCCCTTCTGGCACGAGGCCTATAAAAAGTAAAAACTTCGGAGATGGTAGGCACATAAAACCGAAAAAAAATCTATCCAACTTCCAGTTCTCTTATCGCCGAGCTACGAAGTTGTATCCTGTAAAAAAAATGTTTGATTCGTGGGGTGGAAATTGCCGACGGATTTTCCCTTTTAATTGCCACAAGGCAAGACCGATAAATATGGGCCGACAATTTAATATCGAACAGTCACGTTTTTCTTCCCCTTTCAATCGCTACCCTAAAATCTTCGAATCATTGAATATTAAAAAATTAAAACGCCATAAAAATAATCTGAATTGCAAATTGATTCGCGTTAGGACGTGGCAGACACCGCGGAGTTTCTAATTTGCGGTGTGGACAAAAACAATTTTCGCAACTGTCTCGCCTCGGCGACTATTACGGTTTCTCAAGTACCAGTCGGACAGACAGCGTGGGCCGGCGGTATGTCCGGATTTGTTTTGGGGATGATGGGGCGTCTGCGCCGGAATGCCTAGCAATGTATCCCGGTGGTGCCCGTGGCGGCTGCTGCTGCTGCTGTTGCTGCAGGGTGAGGACCAGGAGGCGGACCTTCGTACAGCCGCTGGCGTTGCGTCGACCGAAGCACCGCTGGTTGTGCCGTCGTCGGGAGGCCCGCCGCAGTCGTCCCCGAACCGTCGTGTCGTCGAGATGCGAGCGCACCGAAGTCCCTCAGCGCCGTCGTCCCCGTGCACGTCCGCGTTAATCCGCACCGATAATATTCATTATCATTCTTCATCACCGTACGCGCGACATCATCCGCGCTGTAAGACGTCGACGGCGACGGTGAGGACGACGACGGCCGCCGCCGCTGCCACCACTACATCAACGTATCTTCAATCCCTCTCGACTCCCCACCGTCGTGGCGAACGCCGCGACGACGCGCTCACCCACCTCACGCATCCCAACGTCATTGGCGATCGCCAACAGCAACCAGGTGGAGAAACCGACGACCAGGTTTACTAACGCGCGCGCAAAACATCCCCCCAATAACGTTTCTTCAACCGAGTCGGTCACATGACTTGGAACGCGAGAGTAAAAGCGTCTGCATATCTACATAACTCGTAACATCAACTCAACGAAAGTAAAAAGAGATACATAAGAGAAGAGAGAGGGGAAGATGAAAAACCACGTGATAATAAAATAGCGACCTCCATACTTGGAGCTGACTTCGCAGGTGACTGTGGCGGTGAACCGACGCCGGCGTCCACCTCCAACACGCTTTTATCTCGTCTGACTCCGAAGTTAAATTAATAATTCATTTAATCGGTTATTTGCATAATATAAAAAGTTATTTGATTATTTGTCGGGAGTGACGAAAAATTGTGGTATCGGACATTGCGCAGTGAATTTGTTTTTGTTTTTTTTATAATATTTTGGGATTCGAGAAGGTTATTCGATTTGTCTGGATCACTCGACACGATCGAAGAGAGTTGAGTGACGCAGATGGCGCGCAACTCGAGGATCTTCGGGTCGTCGCGAAGAAGAGGCAAGCCTCGCGCAATGAATCAATCTAAGAATAAACGAGGTACATAATTTTTTTTTTTTTTTATCGAGAAGAAAGGAAAGATATTAGATCACGATTAACGATCTCTCGAACACCGGGGATAAATCTGACGAGGATAAATACTCCGGAGATACGACGAGAAGTTCAGAAAACAATTCAATTCTCCGAGTTGATTCTTCGCTGTTTGCTTAGGGTTTGGATCTTCCGCAAACTCGGGTTGATTCCGACGGAACGAACGTGCTACCTCGGTCCCGAGGTCTTATCATCGACTTGTAAACCGTAATTGAGACAGATCGTGCACTCGGATCTAAAAAAAAAAGGGGCAAAAGCAAATACGCAACGTGAAGAAAAAAAAAAAAGAGTCGAAAGACTGGAAAAAAATTCTATTTTTAACTCAGTTCCTGTTTTTGCGGTCAGTTTTCTTTTCGTTTTGTCTCTCGAGGGTTTTCTTCAAAGAAAATAAATCGGCGGTGGTGAAGTCTGGCGGGTTCGCTACGTCGGCGACACAAACGTGAGAATGACACAATAAAGGGAGAGACTCAATTTGTTCTACGAAACGGTCGCGACAAACGTCTTCTTGAAACTTATTACTTTCCTTTTTTTTCTTTAACTTTTCCCCGGTCTTGCGTTACGTTTTTTTTTCGTCTCTTATATTATACCCGTCACTCCCGTAAGAACAACGACGTAAGAGAGTGCCAATGACTCTCGCGGGACAATGAGAACTTCCGCGACGTGCGGAAAGCAAAAAAGAAAACGATCTGCGAACAGCGACTTAAACAATCACGGATTAATGAGAAAGAATTTAAAAAACGCGGAGAATTTCGACTAAATACAACGTTATAGAGAGAAATTATTTTTAAAAAATATATAAATATACGAAAAACAAAAAGTGTATACGTGTTTGTATGTACACATAACATATATCATATATACATAATACATATATATATACAGAGCTACGTAAAAAAATATACAACAAAAAAAAAGAAATCATAAATTTGAATAGTTTTGTACTCGTGATTAAAACATAAGTGTATGAAATTAGAGAGTGACTAAAAATAGATAGAAAAAAAAAGGAGCTCTGGTGAAGGATTCGATGTATAGTTCGTAAAAACAAATTAATAACACTTCCGGTGAGTCAATATTTGCCGGTTGAAAAATGCTTATGGTAGTAAGGCTTTAACGAGAAATTAGCACGGTTAAGAAAAACAAGTTAAATTTAATTGAAAACGTACGTAATTAGGAGAGGAAAATAAAAAGAATTCCGTGCGTAAGACACATCCGAGTCTATCGTAATCGTGTCACGACTACGGTCGTTCTTATCGCTGTATTGTAACAGTTCGGCGTGAAAAAAATGTTTTAATCCGCTTGGTGATCAGAGCGATAATAAGAAAAAAAATAATATCAAGAGTTCCCAGCTGGTCGCACGATCGAAGATTTTTCGCGGGAGGAAAACCGGCAATCCAGCTAAGATTTATTACGGTAAATCTCACGTATACCTTCACCCATATCTACCGTCATCCTTTAATAGCCGGTTGAGGCCATGTGCTTGGGGTGAAAAATTTGCAGTCGGATAAATAGCGCCGAGAAAATAGCTCGGAAGATTACGTTGATTGACGCAGACACACCTACACAATACATTTTACACGATGGAAAAATAGAAACGCCGAAGAAAATATACGGTTGAATAGATCAATCCCATCAATTACTAGATAATTTGACGGGGAACAATTAGTCCACAATTGTTCGTTAATGGTTCGTTGTCAATTGTTTAATAATATTATAGGCGATTATTAATACACAATCGTTCGTTGTTTGGTTCGACCCTTTTGGTAGTGTTTTGTTAATTCTATTTTTATACGGTGAATGTATTTATATACAGAACTATTTACTGGATGAAACGTATCGATCGGCCGTCTTCATGCTGATTAGATCGTTCCGGTTGCCCCTTTACCCGGTATTTAGAGAGCAATCGTCCCGACCCCTCAATTAATTATATGGGATCGTGAAATTAATAATGATGGATTATGATACATTAGGTGGAAGTGTGATGCCGCTCGGGATCTCGTTTTAACGTCAATCGATTAAACCACAGATATTCTGCCCCCAAGCAACGATTCGCGTATCGCGTATCCACACGCGGCGTGATCGAGCGTTTGATAGAGATTAAATGTAACTAAACTCGCGCGGATTATGAGCTTTACTCTGGATAAAATACATCAACAATGTTCATTGTCATTCCGTTACGAAACACGCGATACCTCACTCTTTCTTTTTGGCCCAAAATACAGTATAAAAAACATCGCGACTGTTCAATAACGACGATTCTAAAAAAAAAAGAAAAAAAAACCAGAAATGATTTTGTCTATCGCGTCAAGAGTGGAATTAACGTCAGATTTTCCCGTAATTGCTTTTTGTGATGGAAGGGAGGGAGGTTTATGAAGCGATTCGTTTACAGTCTGCTTCAACGCTTGAGGATCGTCAGCGGCCGTCTATCAACGTCGATTGAACCGAATATCGATGAACTCAAACAAAACCTCTTCCTATGTCACTGCAATCATTCGAGATAAAAGAAAAAAATATTCCTCGACATTTTAATCTATAACTCGGTCAAACTGGGGTCACATATCACCAAACTTTGGGGATGGCATTTGACTAGAATATATTAAAAATTAATTTTAGATAGATCGCGAACTCAATGAACACAATATCCGGAGTCCGGAGTATTATGAGGTGTCACGTTTATTTGAATATCCGTCTCATGTCTCGAGCGGTTCATCCGTGAGCTCTCTTTTTTACCGTCCAACAAAATGAGAACAAAAAAACGTTGTCTCGTGTTGCAGCAAAGCTTGGCTCTGTTTCCTCAACGACGCCCGGGCGTGTTTTCCTCGTGCGCCCGTTTACACCTCTCGGCGCTCGAGAGGGCGACAAGCTTCAGGATTTATCGGTTCACGGGAAAACCGAGACGGCAGATGATCCTTCGAAGCTTTGAATCGTTTCTCCGCTTCATCTATTGCTCTTACGCTTTTCTCTCTTTCACCCTATAACACATCCTGCTATTTATCACAACAATGTGAGCCGTTATTTTTTTTAATTAATCTTCGTTCGCGTTATTTTATTCTCCGCCTTGACAAGTTCGTAATAAAAAAAACTTACCGTAGGATCTTGTAATTTACGCGCGTCTTTATATCGACGTTCTGAACAGAGAGACTGTGTTCCTCTAACGATTCCGAACGAGTTTAACCGTTGTAGCATACAGCGCAATTCGATTCAACAGGTGGATCGATGCTACCGAGGCTGATGATAAATTAGGGGTCGCTGTCGAGGCTTTAGGTAAATTAAGATGATATTCAAGTAAATGTACTACTCTGCGAAACGAAGGAAAACTGACACTACTGAGGTTTTTTTTTTTTTTTTTTTTTCATAAGGCTGCTAAAGAAGTCGATATTTTATTTTTATTTTCATTGCACGAACTACCGTCAGTCTTTCTGTAACGTTGGCTGAAGTCGAAGATGCCAAAGCCGATGTGCCTTTCCGCTCTACTGAATTTTTCATGTAAGAGCATTTTATATTTGCATCTTTTTTTTTTATTCGCAAGCTTTTAAAAACGTGCAGCTTTATCCGCTTCGTAGATCCTGCTCTCTCGAGACTTTTTTACAGAAATCTTGGGATTTTTAAATGTAAGATCGAAACTCGGTGGACTGCGAAAAATGCCTCCGGCAGTTCGTTAAAATTTATTCCCGCTTTGAGTGCCGTATTACAAATCATTGAAAAGAAGCTTTTCTATTCTTCGGTATAACTTTTCATGCCAAATCAGTACAAAGTATTTTGAACAAAAAAGATTTTTAATATAAATGTTCGAACTCCCGGATGCGATGGCTTCCACGTTTGTAAATAGGTATTTGTGAGGGTTAAATATCCAGCGAATTATTCGAGATAATTCTCAATATTTCATAATTACCTACGATATCGTGAGCGTACAGAACTTGTAGGTTTTTTCAGGGCAGGTAAATTTGTACTAATTAATCAACTTTAATCCGCACAGGTCGCAATTTACGTGATAACATTCGATTTACAGTTCAAACGACAAGTCTCTATGGTTACCTTTTTTTCGTCGTTACCGCCGTGCATATTTATCGATTGACTGCAGATTGGCAGCAGTTCTTTTCTGTCCCGTTATGTCTGTTTAAATTAGAGTCGCAACACGCATTTTTAAAATAATGAGATCTCTGATACGTAATCTCTTTCACCTCATTTTATTGCTTTACAACAGTGAAGTAAAAAAATATTCTCCCTCCATATCGTGTAGAAACAACTCGTACAAAAATAGCTTTATCATCGCACTAATGGAAATACAATCGATAGACGTTATCGGCACTGGATCAGAATATCGTTATCCCTTATTGTTTCTCGTTCAGTTTATCGTTTCTCCATTCGCTCCAACATCACCAAGATGCTTTCCATATACTCGTCATTCGATCGATTTCTCCAATTGGTACAATAAGTTCGCGGATATACATCCGCGGAGATGGTAGCCATAGAAAGTGTAACGATGTCTTCTTCACGAATCTTCTCGTTTTCCGTTATTGATTCCATTCTCGAGGGATACAGAATCGTCATTCATGCTTTGACGAGTGTAGTTATCATCTCTCGAGCTTACGTTCTCTAAGGCTTATACGCTTCATTTAAACCCCTATTATTACTCGGATGTTATTCGCTCAAGAGTCCGGTAACGAGAAGATGTTTCCTTTAACATTATCGCGAAGGATACATTCAAAGGAATGGAATCATTCATCCATTTCCGGTGAGGATATTGTGTCAAATACTGGCCTTTGGACAACAGGAGGGGCTGCGCGACCAAAGGGAAGAAACGATAACGAGTTCCCTTCCTCTTCCCTCAATGGGGTGCGAAATTGTGACGATTCTCTCAATCACAGCGGATTCTTCTCACACCGGTCTTCTATTCTCCAACAGATTCAATTGCCTTCGCGGAATCTTCAGAACTCGCAAAATCTCTTCTTTCACTGATAAAATAAATTATTGAACGAAATCTTTCCTGAATAAAAAAAAATAAAGCTTTTTCACTATCGGCTTCAAAGGGCAGTTCACGTAGTTCTTACGATTCTCATCTCACCGTCGACTATAAAAATCTCTGTTCCGTACAATAATCGAAAGAAATTTTCCATAAAAGATGATAAAGGGACTCGTTGTATTTGATGTAATGGAAAAGTATGAATTCTCTGCTGTATTATTCATCATCCGGTTAAAATCTTCCGCGTCGCTCGTTCGATCGTGAATTACAAATTACAACAAGAGAGATACTGCAGGACGACTTTTGTGCAATTTCAAGAGGAAAAAGTATCGCATGCTCGAGGAGAGCGGGATGAGACAAAAAGATGCAGGAATAAAATTGTGGCCGTGTGACTAATCGAATTGGTTCTCTCGGATCGGGTTCTATAGTTTCCTCTGATTAATAGAAGACCCCGCTGTGGTTGATACTGCATACCCCATCTCGTTGTCCCGCTGGGAAACCGAGCGTAGTACGACGAGTTTCGCTTAAATTAAATAGAATCCGGACGAATAATAATCCTACTATGGAAATTTACTTGACATCCGGTCATCAATCCCGCCGCGACTGTAATTTGTTTTGCGCGATTGAATTCGATCGATTTTGTTCGTGTTATCGACATTATTCTCGCGTGTTACAAAATGCGGACACATGGTGGGCCATTAACCAGAGTCTATGCAGGAAATTCAAGCGTGTTTCGAATAACAATTGTTGTTAGGAAGGATATACGCCGCGTTTGTATCGCAAGCACGTGCTGGCTGGTAGTTGTACGTTCTAATTTCATTCGCACGGATTCGCGAGAGCACGGATGACCCGGAGTCTCCTCCTATTTTTCATTAGCGACGCTTAGCACGCCGATTCGATAATAACCAAGCAACGCACAAACCGACTTACAGATGTACAGCTCGTCGCTATATTTCCTGACTATGAATCATTGTTTTCTTTCTCAAAAACAAAGTTCTGTGATCGGAGCGTATTTTTTTTTTAAATAATGCAATGTCACATCGTTTAAGATAGCGAATAAAAGTAAATTGTTGCTGTGCAATGCACAAATAGAATTTGACAAAAAATTGGCCGTCATCGAGAAATTTTGGTTGATTTTTCGTCAAATTCCGATACAGTAGTACGAATCGAGTCAGTAGATAGAGTCGGTGTTTGATCAGACGGTATAACTTAATTTCTCGTCAATTTTTCCACGCGCGTTCTCATTTTCTCGCTTTTTCCGAATTTATTATTATTGCGATTATACATGATGAAATTTTTGATGGAAGCACGAAACTCGTTTAAAGCTTTTTGCTGTACGAACTTGATTAAATTTTACATGGGACGATTCGACGCAACCTGCCGGTAGGACGAGTGAAAGTGGACTGGAGTCTCAAGGCCAGTGTCGATTTACTATTTATACCGGTTTGCTTTTAAGAGATTACCTTTATATACAATTGGCTAAATTTTTCTCCCCCCCCCCCCCCCCCCCCCCCCCCCCCACCTTGGCCCTGAATCGTTACATTATATATGTTATTTTGCGCTGTAGATGAAACATTTAGGACCTTACTAAGTATTAATGTGTAAAAAACGAGAAACATACGAAGGTGCATGTCATACACAGTGCCACTCTTCCCTTATAAAGGATTTTTTCATTCGGATGATATGAAATTCAAGCATTTGACGTTAATAAATCTTTTGAATTCGTCAGAAACGAAGACAGTCTATTTGCAAAACGAGAATGAATAGGAGACTATTGTTAATCTTTTCTCGTCAATTTTTAAGGTCCTCCAAACCGTTGGAACGCTTTTTAAAGGTTCAGAAACTCGTGACGTAGAAATGAATTGCCAGACTGTTCTTGTCGTTAAATCGCCGTGTCCTGCGCAGATCCTGTTAATTGGATATTTCAAAGTTGACCAGTTTTGATGGACGTCGCGAACCGAGCATAGAGCTTCCGTACTCATTCCTCTTCCGACGGGATTGTCTGGCCAATTTCCCTGAAAACGATGTTTCGTCGGGCGATCATATCGCCCGCGTTCGCTGCGAACGTTTTCCCATTTCTTCGATAGAGGCCACTTCGTTGGCCATCACGCGTTTCACACGGGAACACTATTGGAAAATCACGATGACGATAACGTGCCCAATCCATTCCAACATCGCGGTTCAACGACGGACGAACAGTGTTCGTAGACCAAAATTGTCATTTCCGAATACGGTACGTTCGTTTAGTTCTAAATCTGGGAGATCGATGAAAACTTTATAAGCTCCAAGGTAAAATGGTTTACATGGGTAAAAAAAAAGGAATAACAGTTGGCTATGAAGTTTTGGGCGAATCATTCGAAAGGTCGCCAATGTAACTTTGAGATCGAAACTCGAAGCCGTCGTTCGGGAGGGATGTTGAAGGGTGTCCTGCCGGAACATAGGATCCGATTATTGGAGAATCGCCAGGGACAGACTGTAGCTGAAGACCACACCAGGCTGGGGCGTCGTGTTACAATTTCAAACTTTGTGCCGCTGTATTGATCAGTTTACGGGTTAAGCTTTTGTAATCGGGATCCAAAAACTCGAAAGCAAATAATTTCACAAAATTGTGCAAATTAATTTCCCTATACTGAAATATATTTTTTGCGTCTGAATAGCTGAGTGTGACATGCGGAGGTGGATTGCCTTCAATTGTTAGTTTACCTTCTATTATTTTATCGTATAAGAACAAGTAAAGATACAAAGTTCCGTTTATTATCGTAAATACTCTTCTATTGTGATTAATTTGCGCGACTATGTTTGGACCATTTTCAATTCATAAGCTTCGTGATGTAAACTTTATAAACTTTGAATAGAAACCGTACGTAGGTTAAACCGAGTAAACCATGCGAATCTGATTTATATATAATAATTATAAATTTGTTAATACGGCTATTACGGTTTCACTGTCGATTAATTAATGTTGCCGCTGGATTATGCAACACGTCCAAAGTGCGTACATATCGTAGCATACATAACGTAGTGCTTCAAATTATCAACACGAAACAGCTTCTATTATTCGCAACGCGAACCCAATAATTCACCCAACCTGGCATAGCTAATTGTTTCTCTGGCCATATACATTTCAAGTTGTTTTCACTCAGCGCCCCATGCCAGCGGCAACGCGCGTTTAATGCTTCGTTGATGAACGGTGGAACAAAAAAAATCCAAATGAAAAAAAGAAGTATGAAAATGGAATAGCGCCCTCTTTTCATTCATGACAATGTCGGCGTTGGGCGTTGGGACAAAAAGCTCGTTGGGAAATGTTCCCTTTAATTAAGCCTCATAGCTTCTTTCCTCGCTACGGCCTCGGCGAACGTTAGCCGAATTTTGAGTGACGTCACATTATCTCTAACACTGTTGTCGTCATGTATTATTGTGCAATGCGCCACAGACGGTGTTTGTGCAATATACGCGGTATTCCTTTCGGGAACAGTAATTATGTAACTACGAGTTCACTAGTCCCTTGAATCTCTTGAATTTCCAGTTCTAACTCGAAAATGATGAAAAAACAGTACCATGTCGGATAAAAAATTGAATGCCTTAAAAAATATTTACAGTCGTAAGTTTACTACGATCCCGTAATTGCATTTTGGCCATTCGCCCGGTATCCATCATTCATCGGCTTAGCACCGTATATCTTCACCTTATCCAAAGTTATGGTTTGCACATCTTATCTCTTATTCAACGCAATGATATCGTGAATAATTTACAACCGCAGACATATAAAAAAAAAGATATAGACTCGTGATATTCGCACTGGATGTGTATATCCCAATTGATTTTTGTTTTATGCCCATGAAACTTCAGCAATGTATAAAAATGTTGAAGGTGAATATCAATCGTAGCCTCGGATGTAGAAACCTTGGTGAATATTTCGTATACCTTCAGCTTAACGGATGGAACACTGCTAATGGATATCAAAATTCACGATGCTATGCCCACGTTCTCTTCGCGTGTTACTTCATGATCCGTAGACACCGGCATCGTCGTTGTTTCTGTTGTGACGTAAATTCGTCAGCGTCGACCGACTAACCTTTACGGCTTGACTCGACCTATTTTTTATTTTATTTTTTTTCGTTTTCTTCTCACCCGCTTCCATCACCGTGACCGTTATTACACACCATCTCGATTTTCCCATCACGAAAGTAACTTGCTGATATCGCGGAGGTGTTGTTATACCGATAAAGTATTCGAGATATCGAGAGTCTGTCTCGCCCGGCAACCTCCTTCTTATCATTGTTCCTCCCGTCGCTACCACCGCCTATGCGCCATGGTTTTCTTGACGAAATCGACGTCGTATAAGGCGACAAAAGCCGACGAGTCCACCAACCCTGCGCACAACGACAAACGATCGAATATACATATACCTATATTTCGTAGCTTGTCCCAGTGAGAGTATGATCACCCAGACATCCGCCAACATGACATTCATTTTTATCACGGCGAGAGAAAAATTTACTGGAATATACGAAGGGGTAGAAGTCCCTATTTCGTACATGCGTGGATCCTCTAGGGGTGCGCAAATGGCTTTACCGAAACGCACACGAAAAAATGATGTTACACCATTCTACATTTTATGTACGAAAAATGGTTCAGATTACAAACTGTTGGATGGAGAACTAGTCGGATTTCGAGGATCAAATTCGTGACACAGAAGGTACAACTTCACCCGAGAAGCTTGACAATCGGGTAAACGATGTAGTAGGTAAAATCATTTGATCCGGTGTGTAGTTTCATTCAACTTAAATTTTCGGAGTTTTTTTTTATTTTTTGACATTTTTGGGACGATAGTTTCTCAGTTTGAATTCGCTTGTCGACATTTCACAACCCCTTCATTCGTTATATATCCATAACAAACTTACTGTCTACCGTATGATTCATTCATACACATTACTGTTCACCTGCTTCAGTACAATTCTTCTATTCGCATCCCTGGAATATTGTCTGTGCTGTTTTGATTTACTGCCAAGTCTACCATGTACTAAACTGTAATTGGATAGCACGCAACTCGATAGACAAGCCTCGCGGCTTTCATTATGACCCCCAGAGAAATGCGACGATGACACGCGCCCTCATTTCCCTTGCCATTTCAATGATTTCAGGTAATCAAACCTGAGGGATCCTCTGTCTGCTGGTGCCCCCCCCCCCCCTCCCTCAACCCTTCTGGGTAATAATATGTTTTCTACGCAACGAGCACCTACGCACAGAGACCCGTAATAGCGCTTCGAGTAGCATATCCAACTGTTACCATGTACAGGTCTGAAAGCCTGAAAGGGAACCATAATTGCAAGCGTCTGCTGTATTTTGTTCTGAAACATGCGCATACAGCGCTGCATTCTGTTACAAGTTTAAAGTACAGTTGGATACATTTAAAGGGAAGCCATTAGGGTACTACAGTGTCTTGTTCCTGTCGAACTATGGGTTGCAAATGTGAAGCGAGTATTTGTATAGTACTCTACGTGTGCCATTACTCAAAGGTTCCCATGATTGCTCGCTCGGTGCAATTTTCATTATCGGAAATACGTGGCGTAGAAAAGCCGAGTTTTAGGTCTGCAATATTCGCACATTTACTTGATGCTTTCATGACACAGTTTAAAATATAATGAAATAGAAGGGATGGGATGATGTTGATTATACGCGGATTTACATTCTTCTTGTTTCCGATTGCAGTGGTATATCATACACGGTTGGGATTTTTTTTCATTAGCTTTTCAATTGCGATGATAGTTTTGAAAAATATTGCATTCTGATGTACGGTTTCAGAAATATATAAAGTTAAATAGAATCTGTAGTTTCCATCGTGTTTTTCCTATATTTTTATGCATACAGCTTCACGTATTCTATATTACTCGACGGCAGATGGGTAGGTAATGCAAACTCTTCCGACTTTCCAAGGGCTCCGGAGACTTCCGACCCCTTCATATTCCATATGGAAATGACTTCTCTTCACCCACACTTGGGTTGCTGTCCTACTTGAGTGCTGAAGCATTTGCCAAAGTATTCTCATTCGCGTTCACTCGAGTTCTCGAGATCTCAGCTTGCCTGTGTTCGGAATGAAGCGATCGTTAAACTTGAAAGCCGAAAGTAGCGCGGAGCTTGCGTGTACCGAGACTGTCGCTTCTCCTACGCGTTAATTAGTAATGTAGTTTGGAGTAACATGACAAACTCGCGAGAATGTCATGATTGAAGCATAATATAAATTGGCTTCACATGTGAAATTATATATCACTGATTCACACCATCAACATATTTCGTATTTACATTAAGTACCGACTAATTGACGTTTATATCGATTAGCTCGAGATAGCAGAACATTTATGTATCTTTGATTCTTATGCTGATACATTTAGTAGCAAGTGGAGGATAATATGTTGCGAATATACAGCATATTTCGTTAGTGACATTTAAAGTCAAACGAGAGTATCACAAGAAACCACTCCACCAAAATACAACACAGAGTACACACGCTGACACGCACCCCAGCGCATTTGGCCCGACTTGGTTGACAGATCTTTCTCATTCTGACGTGCCCTTAATTTTCCATTATGACCAACAGCGTCAGGCAAGAAATATTATTCTTGTCCCATCGCGAAGCTACGAGGCAACCGTGTGAAACAGTGGAATTGGGTGAAACTGCGCAGGCAAACCGCAGGAACAGTAAAACGGAAGAACGATTTTATCTTCCTGAAAATATCCCTTGGACCAAAAAATACGCAACAATCGATATCCGACCAATTCAACACGAAGAGATTTTATTCGAAGAAATATAAAACTCCGTACGACCAATAGCTTAAAAAAATAGTTTGCTACGACTCTTTACCTTTACAAAAAAGAAAGAAAAACATACTGCAGGGGCCATTCAGTACATCAAGATATCTGCAAGTGAAGTAGTTAAACGATCGGACATATTCGAAGAATAACACAAACACGGAAATTGAAAAAAAAAATTGTAAAAAAGAAGAAAAATAAACCATTAGTCAATTATTATAGCTTGTAACGAAAATATTTTATAAAATTTATTAACAAATAAGAATTGGAAAACAAAGGTGCACCATTGTCTATGACTATTTATAAATATTTTTTGTTCACTGAAATTGTATCTTCGGCTGAAAGCTCGTAAACGTGATTCAATGATAAAAACAATTGATCAAAATCGCGTCTTAATTCTCGATCGCGCAGTGAAAATAACATCTGTAAAAAGAGCCCCGCGGGACTGCTATCAAATCCAAGCGAAGTGATTGAGTGATAAGTAAAACAAACGCGAGACGAAAAAGAAAAAAAGAAAACCGCAGGTATTGTGAAAAGACAAGTGTAGGTGAGCTACCAGCTCGCTTTATAAAAGATACAGCCTGTTACTCGTAAAGATACTCGTGTTGCACGTGAGTGTATTGTTGTAAGTGTAAGTTGACGTTTATCAGACTACATAAGGATCGTTACGAAAGCAGGGGAGACCAAGATGACTTGACGCATTCGTAAATTAATTTTTGTCATCGTCTGACAGTTCCTTTGTCCGTTCGATAAACATCTAGAGATGTTTATTATTAATAAAAAAAGACCTGGCATCTTGTCCCTTGAATTGTTCATCAAAATCATGAACTAAGGTCAAGTCTTCAGTCTCCTCTACGGTAGAGTCATCAGTGAATGAACAGTGAATATCTTAAATTTTACTTTGAAACGTCTTCATTTCAAAGTATACGTTCATTGGATTTGTCGTTTTCTTTACTATTTATCTGCTGGTGACTTGACTCTTCGATATAACAGCGAAGTTATGTTTGCATGATAGCTACAGTCAGCATGTATCCTCTCGATCGAATGCAAACACGTGTTTCATACGCAATATTTGAGCCTCGAGTGATAGTCCCCAATAAACATTTGGACTGTATCGTATCATGTCTAGAAGCCACAGAAATCCGTCCGTTATACTCTGCTCGCTGTATCCATGTATATATATCTCGTATGCGGTTCAAATTTCCGGTATCCACATTGATTTATGCCTTTCAATGATAAACGCCCCTCTCGTGACATGCAGCCATCCCACAAATTGTCAGGAAACCTCGAATTCAATCGGTGGCGCTTTCGACTTCAATTTCATCGATTCATGTCCATCGGATCATTTTTAACACTGAACACATTGCGTCCACATATGGTTTACGGTTTTCTCGCGGAAACATCTGAATTGTACGTCATTCGACCATAAACCATAAATCACTGTGAAATTCTTCTAATGTCTTCCGGCTCAACGAGCGAGTTGCCGGAAAAGTTGAATCGATTGTGCCAGTTGTGACGAGCAACGTGCGCCTTGATGGTGGCAAACACCTTGTTACGAAGGCGTTTCCACGTGTGCCAGATCGGTGACTGTAGATAATACCGGAAAAGGAAACCGAACGGGATATGCGACGACGTGAACGGAATCGCTGGCAAAAGCGAACCCCCGGGCACATAGAACTAGGAGAACCTTGAAGCTGGAGGGACGATCGTCGCCATTGACGACGTCGAGACAGTTCGACGCGTTTCTGGGTCTCGGCATCCTGGCGACAGTTCTATGTATATCTCTCCAACTACGGATAACCTGCTCAAGTTACTCGGAGCTCTCTCGGCTCCACTTTAGCTTCCGTCACCATGAATATAGGACTTCACTTCCAATGGAACGGTAATTACCGGCTACGTGTACGCAGTCCTCCACATGCCATATTAGCACATCTCAACGAGTGTTGGGCAAACGTGCGAATGGATGTACGTACACATTCACTGCTCGTCATCGGACAGTAGAAGCAACAGATTTTCCTCAAACATATTACCCAATCTACGCAAACTCGTCACAAAACTTTTGATAAACTT
Source organism: Buathra laborator (assembly GCA_934046635.1). Classification (NCBI taxonomy): domain Eukaryota; kingdom Metazoa; phylum Arthropoda; class Insecta; order Hymenoptera; family Ichneumonidae; genus Buathra; species Buathra laborator. The sequence goes on from OW203892.1 coordinate 21,901,660, forward strand.
TCCTGTCCTCATTTTTGGCACTTCATAACCAGATTCGCTGAATTTTAGGTTATAACTATACCCACAATTCGACGATTTGAATATAACCACTTCAGACTTTGTTTAATCGAAATCAACCACGTAGCTAATTCTGCAGCAAATAACAAGCAGGAAACAGTGTTTCCTCCGGGGAACGAGACTGTCGAGCCAGCGGAGGATATAGCAGCTAGAGATTTTCGATTCCCATTAGTATTCACGTAATTTGCATATTCAAGAGTTGCGCGGACCCTCGTTGAACGCGCTTGTTTTCATCCGCTTGCTTTGTACACTCGGCGGGTTCGTCACCGACCCTTTTCCGAATCAAGTGCTGTGAACTGTTCCCCTGAGATAGAGTCTTTCCGGTCAAAACTTTCTTTCATTCTGCGAAAAAGCGTCCCATCTGATTTTTAAACTTTTGAACTCTGCCCTACTGACACAATTTCGACAATTTCTAATCGCGTTTTTCAAGCGTTGTCTTGTTGCGGCTCGACTTTCATCGAGGTACAAGTACACCTGACAGTGTGTACGATAGTGGCAATAAACCGCGAGACTGGCAGTATGGTAGAAGAAATCCGATAACTAGAAATCGGCTTCTCTCCACCGAGGACTCTCGGTCGTTCCTGGAAAATTGGGTATCAAGGAACGGAAAGCAGCACATGCACCAAAGGGGTTATTTCCGCTACGAAGCCAACACAGCATCCCAGTGACAAGGGGATTTCATCCCCGGTCACGAGCATAATAGGTCCTTCGAAAAACAAACTTCGGTCGGCGGAGAAAAAAAATGTATTCACCTCACTGATGAGATATACGGTTTAATCTCGATCAATAAACATATACTTTCGTAGGAAGGTTAATCAGAATATAATCTATCTCTCATTTGGATAAAAGTTACGAAAATTTTCATTAAACGACGGCAAAACTTTGGAAAGTAACTTTATTATGGAACATTAAAGCATATGGAGCCAACATGTTCATAACGAAGCTTCGAGAAAGTTGGGCTTTCACCGTTGAAGTGAGTAAAAAGCAGGAGGCCGGAATAGTAATTTTATTCAATCGTGCCAGGAAAATTCAACTCTAGCCGTCTAGTTAAATTCGTTATTCGGTGAGAGTGACGTATGTGTGAACGGCGAGCCTCCGGCCCTTTACGAATATTACATTATCCGCTGCATCTATATGTACGAAGAGAGTCTACTGATAAATAATTTGGTGAAATATGCTCGCATGCCGACAGAAGGATGGAAAAGCAGGCTTTTGCGTTCCATTAATGTACATGGGCAATATGCTGCGTTATTTCTTGTGCAGTAGTTGTAGGATCACTGGGCCTTTTGGCCAGAGAAGCTTTTGTGTCACGTGGACAGAACAATACAACCAGCAGAATAGTAGTCAAAGGACTTGTCGCTTTGAAACTTCTCTCTCTCCGGAGCCAATACAAATCTGTACCTACGGTTCAGCATGTACAATAAAGAAAATTAGATTGCGAGCAAAGCTAGCACGAGATCCAAGCTAAATCGGAACTTCTTCCAGACTGAACCAGCATCGCCACGCTCTCGGAGCCCGCCGAGTCTCGATATACGCCTCCCCATAGTACATGTCCTGTTGAATATCCTTTAGGGCTTTCCGGAGTGAGAAACTAGCTTTCTGCGTGTATATTTTAGACTCTGTTGTGTGCCCTTCGCTCGTGTTTGCCCTCCGACTTTGTCCCCTTCTTTTGGTAACCGAATGACAGATCTCCATCAGTGCCGGTAAATCTTCTGCGCGCTTCTATGATTTGTGCAAAGGGTGAATCTCCTACTCCATCACTGACTGACGTTCTCATAAATAAATGGGGTTGCACAGAGCCGTGAGTGGTGGGACCGGGAACGACTTTTCCGGAATCTGAATGGGCAGATCTCTCGCATAAGACGCGCCGTCGAGACCTTCTTCGGTTCATCTTTATACGCCTCTTTCACTGCCGGTTTTGCCCGTTACTTTGGGCTTTAGAGTACACCTCTCGCGGGAGTTATGTGGTTGAGAAGGATGAAGAAAAAATAGTAGAGCCTCGAGAAAAAAAGCCTTCTGTTAGATACAGTAGTGGGAAGAATGATGACGGATCGTGGAGACAACATTTGTGTTCATTTTGTCGCGTTGCAGCAATGGGAAGCCTATGGGCAGTTGCAACGGGTTAGAATTTTTTTATTGAGATTGAATGAAAGGGAAAATGAATTGCACGAAGGGTGGTTGGATTTTTTTCTGCGATAATGGAAGTTTCGAGCCATCCGTAACGGGATAATTGTCCTTGCGTCAGCAACTGTCCATTAGTGAGACCAGCGATGGAAAATCGTTGGTAGAAACAACATTTGTATTCATTTTCTCGTAACCGTTCCTTGAGCTCTGTAACTGTGGGAGAACTCGAGACGGTTGGATGGGGTTGCTTTCTTCATCTCCAATGAACTTGGGTGAAAGGGAAAGGGCTGAATGGCAAAGGGACGAGAGAATTGGCAAATTTTTCCTCTTACAACCGACGCTGCCTCGAATGTTCCGCCCAATTTCCACAATCTAATCCCAAACGAACCGAGAGTAGAAGGCGCGTTTCCGACAATTTTTCATCAGATGCGGCAACAGGGTATCTGCTCCTAGCAAGTCTTCGCACCCTTCCAAACTTTGGAAGGACGATAAAGCTTTGTGTTAGAAGGTACGTAAGTCACTTAAGTGAAGGCTTATCCGAATCCCTCGAAATTAGCTTTCCAACGGCCCGAGTGATTGTTCCTTTATTTGTCTGCTTCTTCGGCAGTATTCGATTCAATCCTAGACGGTTGTGTCAGCACCGATAAACTATGATGCTACGATTTCTCACACTCATTTATTAACTCCAAAGCTTCTGAATTAAAGCAGTAATTCATGGAGCTTCGAACTTATTGCAGACCAAACAAATAATTTCTTGTTCATTTACTCCTGTGGTGGCTATGGCTCTCTCGTGGGAGCGTTTCTTTCATAATCAAATAATTTATATTTCCACTCATTAGGGGTAAGAACCCACTTACTGAGAAAATAATTGCCAAAGGAAATTCGTAATATTAAACTGGAACGTTACTAAATTATTTTTGTTTCCTCTATTACATTTAAAAGGGATGTGCTACGGGTGGTGAAAGTGGAAAGGTTGCGTGATCGATCGTCGTCTAAATGGAACATCTTCAATATTTCAACTTCCAAGTCCTTCGATGATATTTCAATTCTGGAGAAGAAGCCAGCAGAATTTATTTGTAAGCTTGGTAACCTGATCACTGAATTGCAAAGAAGGCTTGTTATTGCGATAACGTTCGACAGTAAGGGCGTATGTGTGCGAATCGTATAAATGAGAAGACTTTGAGAAATACGCTCAAGCAGTATAGAAACGTTTACTTGGTAAAGAAGATGATAACGTAGTAACGGCCCACTTCCGCCGTTAAATCGACCGCAATAATTCACGAAGCCAGCGTGGTGGGTTTCTTCGCTTTTTACTTATTCAGACGAATTTTATTTCCTGGATAACGATGGATAACCGACCGTTGCCTCTTTACCTGATCTGCGCGTGAGTGAATTTTCAATTAGTTTATCTTCAGTATTGATTCGCGCGTTTTTCAAGAGATATTTTAGTCTCCAACTTCTTCACATCGAAGCGCGACGATTTGTTGGTTAAAGTTATCACCGAAGAAATTTCTATCGATGATGATTAATCCATCGTTTCCGAGCGAATTTAACCAATTTCGTCGATCTTTACGATCTTGTAATACAGACACGGACTCTCCTAAAACTGTACCAAACAGAGAAAATATGATTTGCTCTTATCCCCAGTAATAGCAAAGCCTTTGCAGTCCCTCATACATTCTGCTAACCATAAAATATCTGACAAATCGTGTATTAAGGGGAAACGCGGTTTTGCGGTTGGCAGAAAACCACACGAAGGGTGGCGAAAGAAAGGGGAAAACGGTCGGGGCTGAACGCTTATATGCGCCACGCGCGATTTAGAACTCCGCTCGCCACGCAAGACATACGTCAGCCGGTAACCGCGGCGGAAGAGTCACGAGGGGAGGATGAGTTTTCTCCGTTCTCGGGGCAATGTGTCTTGGTCACTGTTCTCCAGAGACTTGTGGCCGTTGCGTGAAAGAGCTTTTGCTAGAGGTTTTCGTAGATTCGGCCGATGGACCAAAGTTTCCAAGGGTCCGTTACAGGTTAGGCCGCCCAGTGGGGCTGGTTATATAGATTCCTCACCGAACAAAGACTTGCGAGACCCTTTGGAATATACTATAGAATCCGAACGCAGACAATTCGACGTTTTATTGCGTCCTCAACCTACCGCTCTACTTCCTTCTTTTTTTTTTATCTCATCTCCTTCCGATTACCCGAGAGTTTCCGAATTGCCGGGAACATCCAGATTTCCCGCTTTCATTTTTTTTAACCTTTTCTCTCTTCCACTCATTCTATCTCTCGAAGTTGAACATATAGTGAGGCTTCTACTTGTATTTCCTGGGGGGCACTCAGTGGGCTCGTATCCGGGTCGAGTACCTCGTCGGCTATGGTTCAATGGTCGTCGAACTATGGATCGTTGCATCCGCAACATAAAGCGAACGAAGTTAGCTTCGTCGTGGTTTTCCCAATAGATATGCTATAGACGTACATAGTGGAGTAGGAAGGCGATGGAATAGTAGAACGAGGAGGTGCTGGTGGTCGACCGGGGAATCGAGAAGATCGATTGAAGGGTTCACTTCGTGTAAGATGTGCTGCACGCGTACGAAACTCCCGCCACTACAGACCGGGGGGAAAGAGGATGAGTCTCGAGCGACTTCCCTTGAAAGCTTCTCCTTGCCGGTGCTCGATCTACCACAGGGGTCACCGTCCCACCTTCCGCACGTTACTTCTTCGTCTCGCCTATGCTTGCTGTCCACTTTCGCGACGGGCGATTTAATTAAAGCTGCATAATACCACTGTGGATCCCGCGCGTTGATTGCCAGCCAAGACCACCGTCGTCTCGACTGGCTAGACGCCTGGCATTCCCTCGATCGCACGGTGACCTTCTCGTTTCTCATGAAAAAAAACCCCGAGAAAGCTATAACCGTTGAGTGTCACAGAAATGAAACGTTCATTTCTAAAATTAATTGCAAATGAAGCTGCGGGCTTGTCAGATTCATAATTTTCTGTTACGACACACTATCAAGGTGAAAAAAAAAACGATGGTGGTCTTTGAAAATGTTAAGTTTTCGTTAAGGCAAATATATTCAGCTGGGAAAGTTTTTTTTTACTCCAAAACGTCTTTCGTAAGTTCCGCAGGGCGTGGACCGTATATTCTTCTTTTATGAGCAACTATTTCAGGGTAGTGGAAAACGGGGTCACACGTACGAAAGTGTACGGGTGGTATCCACCGCAGAAGTTCCCGTTGTGGTCACGATTCGTCGGCGCTCTCGAACTCGCGGGATAATCTAATCGACAAATTGTCCTGGGCACCTGTTAGGGCAGTGGAGTTTCTAGAGAAGTAAGTGGCCAGGAACTGGTCACAGCAGCTTTCATGATTCACTTTGGTGCATCAATACGAGAATCCCGGTGAACGCTGAGAATGCTCTACCTCTTTGATAAAAAAAGGCCAAGCTTCTGGAATTTCTACTCGACATATCAGCTTCCATGGTATCCGACATTCCGGTTCATCGAGTCACCTGGAAGGCAATCGAAGATTTGTTCATCCTTCAAGGACGACGGAAACAAGATAGAGTGCGTCGATTCAGAAAGTTCAAATTCAATATATCTAGAATATGAATACAAAAAGAACAGATGCCTGGGTTTTGCCAGCAACATTCAATAGAGCGGTAGATATGATATATATCTCGGTGCGCTATCGCAGTTTCAACAGAAATATCTTCTATTTCTAAAGATATTCAAGTAATATTTTCTCCGCCACCTCGATAAACTTTATTCAAGCATTCCTTCACGGGTGACTTGGACAGAATGAAGGTTCCGAATAAAAGTATATAAATAAACGTATTGCTTCCTCTGGCAGTCAACTAGTCGTCGCTCGAAAGACTTACCTCGAAACAACGATTTATGGCGACGCCACGAAGAGCTTTTCCCATTCGTGTAAATCGCCTTGCTAGAGACAAGGGACTGTACGAAGAAAGCTTAGAGTTGGTAAAGGATTTCACCACCTGAATAGTTTTTGACCTTCTTCGATTCTCTAGGGATATAGTCATTCGTGTCGTCGTCGTAGTAACATGCGCGTTTATTCTTTGGAAACTTTCGTGTGACCGGATGAACCTCCCCTCACTGCTATCGAATTTCTCGTTTTTTTTTTCTCCCCGGATAGTCAGAAATAAGTCTCAAGGGGCGGCGATAGGAAAGTTTCAGGTCTTTTGAAGAAACCCTCGCATTTTCGGTAGCCGAAAAAGAGAATCTCTATCTCTATCGTCGGTAGAAGCTCATTAAGAGGACACAATGGTTTCTAATTAACGATAGTGTGCGCGTCTGAATTGAATTGGCTATCGATCGTGTCGACCGTTTTCACCCGGAGATATTTTCGTGAACAGAAATATCATGGTGTGCGTAAACGACACATTTACCCAATAATTTATTAGTGGAAGTGACCAACGATTCCGTTGGGGCCGTAACCTACATTATCCCGAGTAATATATCCATTAAACGTATCAATGTTCTATACGTATATCCAGACAAACGTACACATAGGCGTAAGGTCGTCAAGATATCGAAAACGATCGGAGGAGTCGTTCAAAGTGAACGGCGCACCTTTATACTCACGACGAGGCCAGCGACTGGGATCTCAATTCGCATGGACGGTAGTTCTAATAATAATGGCCCTGGCTTATTCTTGCAAAACGGCCCAACTACGATAACCATTTTCCTCGAATCATTTCCTTGAGTAACTTTAGATGCTCATTTTCCTATCAGATTTCCTCGAATTACAATTAAAATTGGCCAAACTACGGTATATAAGAGAATAACGATAATGCTATGGCAGGTAAATGGCCTCTGGGGAGAAACTCGAGACCTTTGGTTCTGAATTGAAATAGGATATACCACATGTTCCGGGAGTACCTTGTAGTAGAGACTTCACCCTCGGGTTGTAAGCATTTGCGAAACCGCACGTTCGACCTACCTGATTGCTCTTGCATCGAGTGTCACGTACCAACTGTATCAGACACCAGTGTTTAACCCTTTAGTAGGTTTCCGCTGTAGTGCTCACACGTTTGCTTGCTCAGTACATTGTTTTGTTCGTATGTCGCTCGGGACTCTGTAGTCTGCCATGAAAGATTGTTTGTTTATGATTGCCTGTGTTACTCATCATTAATCGTGCCCCATTCGCCGTATTGTGACCTTCGCTAATGTGGTGACGCGAATGGCGCGTCTTCTCGGCAAGGAGTTTGAGCGGAAAAGTAATGTCAGTAGAGGTCGTCTTGTACGGAGCTGTTTATCCCTCGGTTTTCTTGATGAAATGTCTATACCTCGGGCTCTCCACATCTTTTCATTGCCAAATGGACTGAGGGTTAAGCAGACCATTCATTTGTTACGAGCTACACAGCTGTTAGTGTCTTATTCGCTTCTCAGGCCAGTAATGAAAGAGTGGTCAATCACTTGTTGCTGATACGCTTTTCTTGGTATTCGTGTACTAGTTGCGTTACGTTAATCGCTTCGGCAAAGTAATCGACTCCCCTCCTGCTCCTTCGGAATCACACAGAGATGTCGGTGTTCTTCTTTCGTCTTCACAACCTGCGCCGCCAGGCGGAGGAAGCACGGAAGAAGAAAGAAAGACGCGGAACAGGACAGGGCCAGAGAGGGACCAATTGCGCAGGGGATCAACCCCAGCCTACCGCTGGATCAATGCAGTGTTGCAACAAAGTTCATCGGGGACCGAGCAAACTCTTCGAACGTGCACCATTGCAGCCCAGTGATTCCCTCGACGAGATCGCTTTCCAAATACCGAGGTGAGTTGAGTTTATTTCAAGGACAGAACGCTCAACAACTCGTTCATTATTGGACATTGTTGCATTCACCAATACGCAGGTAGGTTTATCAAGATTGGAACTGGCTACAGGTGTCAGGGTTTCCATCTCGATGTATGCCAAAGGGTAAATTGTTTCGTTGGACGAAGCAAAATTAAAAATTGAAATGAGACATTACAAAATACGTAAAGTAATACTCGTTTCACCGCAGATATTAAAATCCCAACAGTGAAGCGAAGCTTGCTTTCAAGCTTCGCAAGTTGAAGCTCGGTTAATGGGGTGAAAGCACCTCCGACACGAGTGAAGGAACGTACCTAATGCCGAGAAAGCAGAAAAAAAAGGAATAGTGAAAAAAAAAAAAAGCGAGACGGGGTCAAGATTGGATCCGGGTTTAGGTGCAAAGTTCGCAACGCGAAAGGGTCAGGGGTCGGGAAGTGGTAGACTAAAAAGCACTTCTTTCCACTTTCCTCCCCTTCTCTCTGAACGTCTAACTAGTGAGCACTCGGTTCTTTTCCTATTCCTTACTTTCTTATTCTTTTCGTCAAGTGATGCGAAGAAGGCGAGTTTACGAAATATGGATGCAAGGTTCGTTAAGACGAAGGGGTAAATGAATGTTTCGCAAGCCGGGATGAGTCTCTACCCTTCTGTATTTCTTCTCTCCTCTTTCCCGCTCGTGCTTCGTGTGTGAAGTGACTTCTTCAGGATAACGAGGTGAGACCCTTGACTCTTGAGTAGTGGAATCAAGTTGTCGACATAGTGCTGCTCTGCACGAAAGAGGTGGAGCCGGCGTTCGCTCGAGCTTCCGCCCGGATGCGAAGCTTCCCTAACGCTATCTCGTTTGGTTGGTCCGACCTCTAAGTCACGTGACAACGGCAACTTCGTTGTCTTCCGTCTTCTATCTATCTCGGTGACAGTATTTGAGAGAGGAAGCTTCAGGAGATTGCTTTTTCTCGTTACCCAGCAACAGAAGCTCATGCTCATCGAGACTCTAGTGCACCGAGACGATGAGAATTACAGTAGTTTGGTAGAATAGCACAACACTCTGTAGGGCTTTTATATTACTCGCGCAGTTTCCTTAATGTCCGCGTTAATCTTGTTCAGATGGAACTTCAACTAATTCCGTTTAACACCTTAATGCTCTTCCAGAGAATCTTACAATCTTCAGATAATGACAACCGAAGTGAAAATTAATGGCGAATCATTGGAAATTATTTTTCTTTTTATTCTGATTGAAATATGATTCCTCGATATTGAAGTGAATGCTGCTCTTTTCCGTTCAAAGGTAGGAAAAAATAAGCATAAATCGATATCATGTTTATACGCGAAACAACCAATATTGACTCTTCAAACGGATGTTACGTGACTAAAAACAAAATACAAGCGTTTGTCTTTCTTCGCACAATACACCATTTTCGCGTTCGTGCTATACGCAGCGTAAAAAAAATCCATGTCCTTCGTATAACAATAAAATAATAAAATGCACATGGACTCTGCATAACTTTTGCGAATGAAAAATAAGTAGAGATTTTTGTTATCTCAAAATTGCTTTCGTTTCGCTCTTACTGTTGCCGGTGCGTAGGCGATATCCAGTAAAATCAGAAAACCGGCGAAATGCGTTAAAAAAAAAAGTGGATCAAGTACCAGTTGGCAGTGTAGTTTGCAGAAGCAATGGAAATACGTTGGCAACGCGTGTCGAGATTTTACGACATGTAGTTAAGACGAACTCCTGTTATCGCAATCAAATATTGAACAGATGGCAACATCGAGACAACGTCGAGATCCTGAGTAACTATACTGCCAACCGCTGCTGTACTATGTTTACATCACAGATTGTTCGCATTACATGCTGTGAAACATCTCGTTTCATGTTTGAGTTGAAAACAAAAGTGCTCGTTACAAAATCGTTATCCGATTCACCACAACCGTTCGCTAGAAAAGGTTGACCCAATTCAGCAACGATTCGTGTAATACAAGAAATCCAACGTTGAATTATTAATCGTAATATGCTCGTTATTATTCCTTCAATTTTCATTTAGTCCCGCCGGAGCGCACGTTAATTGGTAATTGACTATTCCACGTATACATGAACATTTAAGGACCGGACACGTTGGCACCCGTCCAACTTTACGGTCTGTACACACGGGAATACTGAATTTCAGAGTTAGATGCACGTGTTACCGGATGAGTTGAGTGTCACGTAGACCCCTCCCGTGTTAAGACTTATTTTTTATTTATCCGCCACATCCCAGGCTAATGGATCGATGACAAACATATCTTTGGATGCCCAACAAATTCAACAGAAAATAAAGAAAGTAATTATTCATGAACGACTACACGCGCGGCTGGCGGATCCACAGCGTTTAATAATAATTATTTTAAAAACGTGGGTAATTAGGTCCGTTTTAAAAGCGGTCATTTTTATACTATTTATTAGATCGGCGTGACACGTGGAAGAACGAGCTGCTTACATCTTACAGTAGTTATTAGGCTCTCACAAATATTGATACCATTTAGAAGCTTCAACTTTATAACATTTGAGCCTTTAGCAGTTTTTTTTATGTGCAGAATATATAGAGAAAATGTCATGCTTTTGCAATTTCGTCTGCTGCTTTCCGCAACACTTGCATCGAATAAGGTAGAATAATGGTTCGTCGAAATTTATGTTTATCGCGAAGCGAGGAAATATTTCTAAAAAATTGAAACTAAGTATCAAAGAGTCCGACATCTCAGTTGTTTAAAGTTTCGCGAATGCTTTGAGTAATTTAATAGCAACATCGCAAAATCGCAATACAACCCCCCGTGCCTTTGGTTAACTCATCGCGGATATACAGCTAAAAATCTTGTTCTTTAGTACATCCTACAAAATTAAATTCCTTTGCTCTCCGCAAACTTCTTCGTTTATCCGAACAAAAATCCGCGCCAACGCCTCGTGTATCTTGTATTCCTTCATTTATACTTTGTCGAACATTTATTATCTCGGACAAGTTTTTTCACGAGAGTTAAAGTCAATTAAGATTTTGTCACTTGAATTGAGTTTACGTGGTGAAAATTTTTTCTCTCTCACAGTCCGCCTCGCGTAGATCTATCTTTCTCGCCCGGTTTATCGGACAGATAATCGCGCGGGTAAACACAAAGAGGGTTCAGCCAGTGAGAAACTTCGAGCTTACGAATTTTCACAGAGGGCGCGAGCTGGTGGAACAAACCCCTGGCACAGGGGGTCGTAATGTGCTGCCGCCGGTAGAGGTGAGCGCGAACTCACCATCACCTCGCTACCACCTCCTACTTCGATACTATCCACCCGCTAGGCGCGCGCGAAGGCGTCTCTGGGATTTGTATTGCGACAAAAAGACGAATGGGAAAGCCGCATCGTAGTAGTACTATTCCACCCGACTACAACACCCCCCTACCATCACTCGTCCTTCCACGCTATGCTTTACCCAACCTAATGGCCTGGAAGTGGACTCTCAACGATATTACGATTTAATCGCATCTATAGCTCCATCTCGTTTCAACGTGTATACACGTTTAGTTTATCGCACGTTTTTCCCTTTTTTTTTCGCGAACCCTCGAGAAATACGGGAAAATCTGTCGCGGATATCGTTAACGGTTTTCAATATTTTTCATTCTCATAAATCATTTATGACCTCGTAGACAGGTGGAAGCGATCGAACTGCATCTCACGCGTTTTTCTTTTTTATCATTTAATTTTATTGTCGCAAGCATCGATTTTGCAGAGCTCGTTTTGCATAATTGGAAATTCCGATCTATGCAAAGGGTCGAAGCATCGTTATTTTTTCCATACCTCGAAGTATCTCATATAGCTGCGATGTGACAATCTAGTCTCGCGCAGGGGGGTGTATGGCGATATCGATCGGGACGTCATTAAAGGGTCAAAGCTCTTGTCACCCTTTTAGTTCGTAATCGCTTTCCCTTTGTGCTGCCCAAGCAACATAGCGAACGATTACGACGTCATTTCGCGATGTCGGGGTAAAGGGCGTTAGGCGTTTCCGGAACACTCATTGACTTTCGATTCTTGTCACGCTAGAATCTTCTCATCATCGGACTCATTCGTCCAGTGAAAACAAAAAAAAGGATTTCTCGGCGTTTCGACGTTTTTCTATCGTCAAAGACTCGAACTCCAGAATTGCTTTCATTTTCCTATTAGCCATATAACTTCCGGACGCCTCTTGTACGAACATTAACAACAACATTGCCATTACTTGCGGTGAGAAAAATAATGAAAAACTTCGAAGTTAAGAATTTTCAAAAACCACCGGATATTTTCTTCGCGAAGAAAACGACGACGAAAGGGGCCGTTCAAGTCGATTTAAGCTTCTTGAAAGCTTGTTCGTTACTTTTTCGCAATAACGTCCGCAGAAACTTCCGGATGAGAGGTTAAAAACTTTCAGATAAACGGAACGTTGCAATTTCGCAGCTGACGAAGTAACGACGCAACCCTTCTACACAATCCGTACAACGAGGGGGTTATAAGGGAATTGAGCCGGTGGAGCTTTCAACTTCGGCCTCTTAGTGGCTGAGCACATTGAAGGTTCGCATTATGTACCCGGAAAAGCAAAAGGCTTTACGCGGTACTCCGAGTCCGTCCAACCTAAACCGCTGACAGAGTAAGAATATCATTTCCTTTCTTTTACGGACAAACGATTGTTTTGCGGAAATTTACTCAAGAACTCTTGTGAAAGAGGAGATCATTTTTTTTTGTGTTCCGGAGTTTCAACATCGATAAGACATATTATTTTTTTTACTTCAATCTTTATAAGCAAATATTACAAACATCGATCTAAACATTTTTTTGGAAGCCTTCGATCTGTTGCACAAAAATGCCAAGGGTATCACACTTATTTTTTACGATCGATAATAACTTTTGTTCATGTCGAACGACGACGTGTACGATTTTTTTTTTTCCTAGTTTTGTGTTCCATAAATAGCGTCATCCTGAAGAGCGACGTTGCCTTTTATCGATCGATTTAAGATAAACGCCGCTATACCATAATTCCTCGTGTTCCCATCTATTCTCAAATTACCATATGAAAAGCTATTTTACATTCTAATAAAATATCATTGCATCCGTCCATTAGCGATCGTGCTTTTCCACAAAACCTCATGAAAGATTCATATCGATTGTACCCGTGGGATCATAAATCAAACGTGAAATCTTCTCACGACAATGACAAAGTTTACCACGCCATATGGACCAAAAAATACCTGCACTTTTCATGCAACAGTTTTTTTTGTATGAAATGGCTATCACTCGCCGACATTCATCGCGAATCCAGTGCAAATATTTCCTCTTTAGCGGAACAGGGATGCTTCGCAATACGGTCGTCGAGTGGAAGGACCCACTGCGAACCGTCGGAAATCTCTTGATGGATAGTGGCACTTAGCCTTCGCCCACTTGTCGGGATATCTCAGCGCTTCGAGTTTCGAGGGTAAGATATAGGAAAGACGAAGATGTGAATGAATAGAGATGGTACTGGAGTTTAGACGGCGACGGTATATCGGTGTTCGGGTAACGTTGTATATATAGTATACGTATACGTTGTCTCGTCCCCTTGCTTCCGCGATTCGATGCATCCTGATTAACTGCCAATTATCCCGGTCGGGATATCGTGAGAAGGACTATTTCGAGACCACGGCTAAGCCACTCTATTGTCATCCTACATCACGTAGACTTGAGAATTCTACGAGTGCAGCGTCTATTGTAAAGCTTCGTCTTGGACATTCGGCCAAACTGACGGGTTTCGTTAACACCAAACTCCTCGATCTTATGCTTCGAGTGATCCTCAAGTACAGAATTTCGAGTGGCAATAACTAGTCGACAGCGATAAACTTAATATATCCTGATAAATTAACAAACGGAAATCCCATAGATCCCGCCACCTTTTTCGAATATACTTCGAAGAATAAAATAAAACGACTAGTATCTGTCACCTTTTGGTGACGATTTTTCTGTGAGATCTGACTATAACTTTACCTCGGAACTGTCAAGTATTCCAATAGATACACTCCTCGTGGCATTTTCGATAAATGAATCTGAAGGGAGGGATGAAAGATTGGTGCCGAGGCAAGGAGAGGAACACGAGGAAAAGCTCCTTAGCCCAACGGGATAAATTAATCTCGGCTTCCGAGGCTTGAATCCCCTCGAGTCACGTGATGTCGCTTCGCTAGATAATCGAGGGCTCTAACACGGCATATAGGTAATATCACTCGTCCATCTGCGGATTGTTACGAGGGGGATATCTATCGCAGGGCATTACATCACTGCACATTATCTTATACAAAAAATAATTAATTAATAATGCAATTGACATTTATGACGCTCCCAATACCTAATATCATGATAACAGTAATTTCTCAAATGCTTTCGTTTCTCCTTGCAATAAAAGTTGAAAAAAATTCTCCTGCGAACATGTTCTCCTTGCGAGGACGGTGTGCAAAATAAATAGTGATTCATCGAAGTATTTCCATTCACAGTATTTTAATAATGCAATACGAATAAATAATTGCGCTTCAAATATATTTTCTCGTTACTGCGAGCAAAATTTGACCGCGCTGAATTGCATTCGTCGATAGGCTTTTTTTCAAATTGCTCATAGTCGTTGAAACAGTTTTTGAAAAGCAAGTAGACGAGATACGAGGTTCAAGGGCCAATTTCGAGATTGAAATGGACTGATTCTAAGCATCCGTGGCCCATTGAAGTCAACGATCGAGTTTTTTCTTCTCTCCCCCCCCCCTCCCTCTCGAGGGTAACTATAAAAATTCTTGTAAAAACTCGGACATCGTTCCACCGCATTTTGATGATGAAATATCGATTTTCTATATCCAACGATGGAAAGCGAATTGACGAGCGCACGTGACCTTACTTGAACCTCGAACTTCCCTCTCGGACCGGGTGCGCTCGGGGTTTCTCGTTGATTCCACGCCACGATTGATTGTTCAACTACGACGAGGGCTCTCGTTCGTAAGTTACAGTTCGAAGTTTATGGCCGACCCGATCTTTGATTCTTTTCCATCAGGACGCATGGCTTGAATAGGAATTCGAAAAAATAACACCCCCGACGCAGTCAACAGAATACTTTTCATGCATTTCCTATAAAACTTCAAGTGTATCAATGTTACGATCGCAGCTCAATATCAAACTTATATCTCGAAATCTTATACTCCGAGTTAAGATCGAAAGTGAAACTGATGTTTTTTTATCACCTTTTAAGCTACAATTTTTTTCGATTGTGTTCCACAATTATTCAAATATATCCAAAGGGATATGAAATTTTATTCAACGTTCCAATTTCTCTTCGCTTTAACGTTCTTTACACAGGTGCTCGTTCATCGCTACGTGTCTCGAATTTATACACATTATTCCTTACCGTGTGTACACCACCGTGTAATCCCCGACGTTTCGACCTAACGAGAGCCATATATACATCGAATAAAGTGAATTTCAGTTATACTGTACATTGTTGCTGAATGTCCTACGCAAACAGAAATGTTCGCCTCTAGTTAGTACCTTGAATTCACGATAACTGAAACGCGTTACAACGTGGCACAGCCAGACACTCGCGGCTTTCCGTAAAATCGTCATTTCCATCGTCTATCTGACGATTACATGCTTGTGGCTCTGTTGTAAATCGGCGTATAGCTTTAACCACATTTCCTCGGTATTTGATATACAAATCGAAACAATCGCTAAATCGTGCTTACTCTGCACTTAAAATCCAACCACATTATAACTCCGGATGTCAGACGACGGATTACAATTAAAGGAAAATCGGATGTACAAAGCATTGACGGTTCTAACGATAAACGGTTCAAATAAACACCAATTGGGAGAACTGTATTATCGGTGAATTTGTGTGTAACGAAGCGAAACGAGAGTAACCAATGGTGTACACGGGTTTTCCGGTAACTACGGATCCAATTTCGGTGACGTTCCGAGGGGGAGAAGGTGGCTTTATTCTCTCCCCGCGTGGAGATAATTACTTTCATTCTATCCGCGCCTCGGGTTAACAAATTAAGGTCACGATATTTAACGCCGGCTTAATATATATATTTGTAAGTGTATATATTGTATTATACAGATAGTACATATACAAACCGTAGAGGGACAAATTCACGAGCGGATAAATTGCGCTCGTTTAATTGGTGCGACGGAAATTGCGCAAGGAGCCGTAAAGTTTCAGGAAATCCTTACGAAGAATGAGTGGAGGATATTCTCCGGAGGATTTCTGAACTTTTAACTCTTTCCGCTTATGCTTCCTACTGGTCCCGCAGGCCAGAAAAATGGCCAACGGAAAAAGAAATCCAATGAGATTTGCTGAATCGGGTTGGTGGAGGGTAGGGAGAGGGTAGAAATGACATTAGATGCTATTAGGAAGGAAATAATTAACAGGAAGGAAACTACCAATCTTCACGTCTCATCGATGTATTTTGTGCTATCGTTTTCCATAATTTCACGTCGATAAATCGATGCATTCTCGAGTGCCGCTATTCACAGAACGAACGCGCATAACTTTCATAAAATTCAAACTACCCAATCGATATTTGCTATAATCATAACATAGCAACACCGTTTGAAATGCATCGAAGATTTCAACTGACCGGGTTTTTTGGCCTTCAATGCGGGGATTATTTTTAAAAGTCGAAATTTCTCACGCACTAAGTGATTCGACAATATTTGGTGAATAAATAAATAATAATACTTGCATTGTCGAGTTAAGCTATGCAATTACTTATACACGTCGATGTTTTTTCGGTACAAAACACGTACAGACTGCAAGAGTAAAGGGTGTGAAGGGGAGCGCGATGGTGATGAGGATGAGGAGCTTGCAAGAGAAGGGTCGGAATTTATGATTTTTCATTCTGTCCGCAATGTTTATTCGTCCTGTGTGGCCGTACCCCCCCGCGCGTGCAATCGGTGGGGTTTACGCTGAACGAGCTTGCGCGGAGCTTTACTGCGCGGCGTAACAACGACGCATTGCACAGCCGCTAGTCGGCGCTGTGAGGGAACTTGCGGTGAAAGCTCTAGAGCCGCCTCTCCCATCGTTTCACGGCGCGCAAATGAAAGCGCGCGGCACAAGCGTGGACGGCGAGGCTGCTCATCGCGAGCTTTACTACTTACATCGAGCCGCGTCAAAATCTCGCGGCTTTCACACTCGCCGGTAACGACGAAGAACGTACGGAAATGCGATTCCTGAAGAGAAAGTGCCGGTGCCTCCGTACCAAGTCGTTACAGTAATTTCAATTTTGTATTGTAAAAAAAAAAATTCAAATTAAGAAAATAATTAATAAAATTAAAATCTTCTAAATTGTTGCAACTCGAGAAGTACGAAGAAAATACAACAACAAAAAAAATTCTTGAATTTACTGTCAATTTGCCTGGATAACTAAAAGAAAATGTGATAACAGTGGTAAAAAAAAAATAAACTAAATACAAAAATTTTAAGTTTTCTCAAAGAAATGATCGAGAGCGCGCCAAGAGGAATCGAAGTAGTAAAGCCAGTGTGCGATCAGACGTGAACCCGTGAAGATTAAACAACAGTGTAACTAGAAAAGAGTTATAAGATAATATAGTTAAACAGACTAGAAAATACATGATTTTCAAAGTTTCGGTGTGTAACGAAAGTGTAAAAGTTTAAAAACATACATAGACGAATTTTTCGATGACATATATATACATATACATACATAAATATATTTTTTCCCTGAAACTACGAAGAAAAGAAAAGAGCGTGAAGAATAATTAGGATTGTTGTCGGTGCGAGGGAACACAACACGACATAGGGAAAAAAAAAAAAAAATTCATATCGTTGTGGAAGTAAATTTATATTACAATTGAACGCTGGTTGGCGGGTCCAAAAACGTAGGATACTGTAACTAAAATTTAACTAAGACGTTACAATGAATTTCGACGCGATGAGGGACCGAAAAGGAACGAGAGCTTTAGAGCTGTAGAGCTTAAGAAAATAAACACGCGTTTCGCAAATAATGGTCCAATGAAGAAATAGTGTCGTGGTCCAATAAAGTAAATATATAGTGTTGCTTAGTTCGAAAAAAAAAGTGTCTCCACGAGCTTCGAGTTGTATTTTTTACTAGTGATTCGTTTGCGGTACAATGACTTTAATCAATCGTGTAATTTCGGATAAATAACCAAAATCCATCGACTCGTGTGGGGTTATGACATTCTTTGGTTGAAAAAAAATTAATCCAATTAAATTAAAAAAAAAAAAAAAAAAACCATTGTGTGAATTATCGTTTTACTTTCTATGTTCGACGTGACGATATTCTATTCTACAAGGTCATAATAAGAAACACTTTGAATCTCGGTTAGCTCGTGCGACAGAGCGCCAGACGAGCGAGGAGGATGGGGGGATGAAGTGAAGTCTCTCTCGGAAAGTCGATGTCCTTTGAATAAATAATAATGATCGATACGTAGCGAGGCAGCAGCGGCAACCGACTCGACGGGATTACTTACCTTCCAAGAGATCCGAACGTGATCGACGTTGGAATGGTAGCGATGGCGACTTCGAGTAGATACAGCAGTTACAATTGTCTCACGAGTTGGGATAGCTACGACCGTATACCAAGGTATTATATATATATATCCCAACCGCACGCGAGATAAATCTCCTTATCTCGAAACATCCTACCGAGTTCACTCTCTGTTGTCGTATCCAATAACAAAGTTTTTCACTCGCTAAACTTCGCGTTACTCGTTTTTTTTTTTATTAATATTACTCCAGAAACTCCGCTTAAATAGATTGTTAAAATTGTGCTTTCAAGAATAGCCGGCGGGAGAACTTATCGAATAATGAAAACACAATGGCACATTAATGGCAATAATATAAACTAAATTAAGAGATAAATTACCAAAATATTTTGTTTTCGAAGAATATATTCCCTGTTTTTGCCAATAGTTTTTATAAATGCTCAAGTACTAAAGCACTTGTTTCGTACAAAGTCATTTGTGGGATTACTGATACTAAGAATAAACTATTTATTGCATAGTTGTTGTAATAAACAACACAGTAGCGGTTTTTTTTCACACATTAGTTCATAAAGGAAATGAATGAAATGAACAGTTGAAATCGCTTCACGGAGTTCTTCGTGTTCAAATATTTGGTCACTCGTGCCCTTTCTTGGAACGTTGACCAACGAAAATAGTAACTTTGTAACTACTTTCTTGTAGTGCAAACAACGACATTAATTCGTTTCGAGTAAGTGGGTCGGTAAATATTTGATGCCTCCACGGCTGCACTAAACTTCGTTGTTACTGCGCAAGCTTCGAACTTGTAACTTTTCTCTTGAAGGATGAGTTGGTCCTGTGGTTGCTGTCCCGGGCCACAAGTGGTTTGCGGTTAATTTGACTAATTATCTCAATCTGCACGAAGCCGTTTTCACTAAAACCCTCCGCATGATCGCACGTGAAACTGGCTGGTGAATAGTCATCGGGTAAAATCTTGCGGACCTTTACAAAGCTTTTGCCATATCTCAAATGTTATTAGCCCAGGTGCGAGCTGCCGCGAGGATGATTGCAGTACGTACTTGAAGAATTTATATTCTCGCTGTGATGCGCAATTTCAGTTTAAAACGAGCGCCGAGCGTGCACGACGAGCAGCGTGCTTATCGTCAAACCTGATCTTTTCTCCGCTCGAACTGCATTTCATTGCGGAGAGTCGACAAATTTTATGATTATTAAAAAAAATATAATAAAGAATAAAAGACATGATAACAAACGGTAAAAATGAAAGGAAGAGTTAATGAATAGATTATTTCGAGTTATTTCCAATAACCCTCGAGCTTTAACGGGCGAACTAACAAAGGCGTAGTTTGCCGCGTCACGTTCCCGGAAAACGTATTTTCAAATCGAAACTAATTGCATCGATCGCCTCTAGGCATGGGAAGCCCGTAGGTGGTATCGATACGAAGGTTTCGGGGTACATTCGTAATTCCTACCTTTTGTGAAATAACAAGAAAATTCCTGAAAAGTAAGTTTCAAGTGGCTTTTCGACATCCCCCGAAATGGCATCGTGAGTGAGAGGGAGGAAAAGAAGAAGGTCGATGGAATTGGGAAGAATAGGGTGCCTGGATAAAACTTTGTGATAGTAGGTCGAGAAAAAAGGGCAACGGGCTGTACTGGTCTGTCGATTCTGTTAGCTAACTATTCCGAGATCTAACTGTGGACGACGTGCGCAATTTACCCTCAGCTTGGGGTGGAAGCGGATCCAGTAATTACCACGATCGCAGATCTCCTGCTTAATTTCTCGTGGACTCAATTATCGGACTAATTTAGCCGCATGCTATGTACTGTGCCACAACGGGTCTAAACCGTACGAGCAACCCACTCGATGGTTAACCACTAATTTCATCCACTGAATTCAAACACAATTAACAAACGGAAACATCGGCAACGTTAAAAAAATTGAGCCGAGTCTTTTTTTTTGCCATCTGACTTAAATTTTGGACAAAAGAGCGTCTACAACGATTCTAACTATAATTGCTCTTCAACGAAATATCAAAGTGGTTCACAGAAGATATGTAGCAGAATTTGTAGTGGAAAATAGGCAATTATCTTTGGGTCCTGTTAACGCGGAGAATTTGTCATTAATATTCAATTACGACGGCTTTACTAATTGAACTCGACATTCATTGAATAAACGGAAATCTTTGGGTTATTACAATCCTATATCGGCGGGGTTTGCCATATTTTTATCGTATATTCAGCAAAAGCTATCAAATGATTACCGAACATTTATTCATAGGAATTTCTCAATGAATGCAGAAAATTAAGAATTAGTATTTAGTTTTTATTTTATATTTTTATTATTATACGACTAATTTGCGTGAACTTTTACACGAATTGAGAAATCATTATTCTATTTATTAAAAAAATTAATTTTTCTTTTTGTTGATTTCTATATTACGAAAATTAAGTAGACATGTGGATTAGTTCTAATGATGAATATACCATAAACAGAGTGACACGTGCATTTAATAATATATGTATTCAGCCGTGCAAATCGATTCCCATCAAAGTTAAGTCGTTAAGTTCTATCTCACGCGATCACGTGAAATAACACACCGTGTCTCTTATTCGCATATAAAGCCATTTCTCATTTAACTCGACGAACGGCGGGCAAACTGTTTCCTGCCAAAACGTTCACGGGTTGGAGGAGGTTTGTCGAGTCGAGAGTTTCCGAAACGTCGTATGCTCTCTCTATACCTATTTTCTGCGTCTAGATAGACGAGAGAATAATACGCGAGTGGCAACAGGTGTTACTGTGTGTGTTTGCTGTTGGGGGGGAAGCGGCGGATAGAGCCAATAATCGTGGCCCGCCGATCGTATCTTCTGTTGAATCGATAATAGCGCCTGGACGAAGTTGAAAGTGGCAGTACGTGGTCGGACGTGGAGGCGCTACCACGCTCACGGAACAACGATTTATTGATCCACGCGATTTTACTTATTTTATTTATATTTTTACGCAAATTTGATTAAAACTTAGTAACCAATAAAATATTTTTATAATTCGCAATTAAAATAAATACTTCGTGTTTATCGAATTGATTTTCTTGGTTGAAACATAGAATTTAATGGCGTTTTCAATTAATAGAATTCCTTAAAATGGAGTAATTAATCTTATTTTGCTGAGACATTAAGAAACTTTCTGCAGCCGGAAAATTGTATTATATCTGCGTAATTAAACATTGTTTTGAAATTAATTCAATCGATAACTACATCAGTCGGTACGATTTTGATAAACACCGTAATTCAGTAAAGAGGAAGTAATGGTCTCGGTTACGAAATAGTAAAGCATATACCATACATCGCAAATTACCCAATTTCATCTATTCCGCGCTCTCATACCAATCGTAACCGCGCAATCCGCCTATTAAATTGATCGATTCGGCTCTCTTTGGTGTACAACGATACAACGACGAAGTACGCGCCGGTAGTATTTGGGCGTCGGATCATCCTGCAACCTCCAGTCACGTCCCGCGGATATTCTCTAGACGAGCTTTCGAGCTTCCGTCGGGATTGAAGCGGGAACGGAGTTTCACGACCGCAGATAAATTTTGTCTGAATCCCCCTTCATCCAAAACCGGCGTGTCTGTGTTTGTGTCTGTGTCTGTATGTATGTTCATGTGGTATAGACAACGATTTCGAATGCCTCAATTCCCATTTGTCCATTATACGATCGAAAAAAAATCGTAAAATAATGTATTGAGTCTCTAGGCCATGCAAATGTTTCTTTAACCAGCTGTATTGAAGGCTAATATGGAGATTTTTTCTTGTCATTTCAACCAGAAACAAAGTAAAGTACGATTCAGGGGAAAAAACGTCTACAAAGACACTGATGCTGTTACATCAAATGTATAAAATATTAAAAAATTATTTGGAATTCTCGAACAATCACGATGTTTTTGTTTCTTCAATTGAAAATCCAACGTTGAATTTTTACGATTTTACATTTAACTCAATCTTCTCGTTGAATTTTAAAAACCGTGTCGTTAAATCGTCGCATCGATCGGTAATCTTTGAAAATGTATGATTTTTTAAATTATCAAACAGTCTCCCGATGATACAATGACTAAAGGTTGACGCTTCGCGGTGCTAATGATGAATTCTCATTGTACAGTTATCCGAGACCGTTGTTGTTTCATGGCACTTTTAATTACGATTCCAGTCCATTCATACATTCATCCAAACATTCATCGCGTAGCCACAGTACGGTGGTGCAGTCACCGACGGGCGAATTCGTACTTTCTCTCAAAATCACCAACTTCCGTTGCGCCTGAAAAATTTTTCAACGAGAAATTTCAATGTGTCTGTGTGTAAATGTGTGTGTGAAAAGGGTCTATTGTTGTACTTTGAAAACAAGGAATATTCGTTATCCACGTAAACGTGATTCTACTTGCCCCCTTCCCTGAACTCGGTCGAATTTTCGAGCGATTTCATACAATTTTGCCGTCTCTTTTTTTTTTCGTGGTGCTGGCATACCGTAGAGAATGAAGACTGCGAAAAATGGTTGAAATATTACGAAAACGAGTTAACGCCGTATACAGAGAAAAATTCAAATGGTTGTGCGATGGTCGAGACGCAACCTTCGCTGCACGTTTAACCGGGTTGAGAATTGACGTAGGTAGTACGAGCAATGGGGAGGGATTGCCCGATATTCCGCCTCGCCAATTTCTCTGCAAAGCTTTCCGGAAACCCGAGTCGCACCCCACACTCGTCACCGTCGGGCTTCGTCGGGCGCTCAAATTCGTCGGGAATCTCAAGCGAGAAATTCATTTTTGTCACCCTCTGCCCGACGGCTATGCTGTGTTGCGTGAGCAAATGAATTTTAGCGATAGGATATGTACGCAAAATGCATCCCTTTACGAAGGTAAAACAATGAAACAGCATTTTCCAGCAGTGCTGGGATATTGCAAGGAACTATTTTTCGCCGCAGTTCTTTCTAGTTGATGCTTTTTTCTTTTCGTCGGTTCAAATTAATCCGGATTGGTTCATCCCCGAAGCCAAAAGAGTCGAAAAAGCTCAAGAAAAATCTCGTTACTTCTATTCATTCTTGATTCCGCTTTTGGGCTCGTCGAGTCGTGACGACGGGAAAGAGAAAAAAAAAGCTTGATGGGCTTTAATCATTGGGATGGTATCCACGGGGGTTGCAATTCGTAGCTTGGGCCTTTGATTAACTAGACTTCATCGCGCCAAGATGAATATACGAGTTAACAAAAATATACCTTAATATCGTGATGTATCTTTTCGATTACTTGTATATCAAAATTGACTACGCACTTCTCATCCGTCTCTTCAATTTTTCCGTTAGATTCTATTACAGAGCGAGAGAATTAATATTATTTTATCCGATCCTCGATATTCGTTAACGCTTCCGAAGGCTCGGAGGGGTCGTGGACTTGACACACCCGGGCGTTAATGAAATAGCCGATCAATCAATCCAACTATTTGCATCGAGACGAGACTCGATTCTCGAGCTTCGGACTCTATAACAGTTCAAATATGCGAGACTTCGTTAACTCCTGTTTCCCACACCGGTAACAATTTTTCAGATAATGCTTGAACATTGTATTTCAAGAGCTTGAAGTACTTGCGGGAATATTCTCTTTTTTTATTTCCTCTGAATAATTGTGGAAATATCATCCTATGAAAAACACGTAGACATCAATCTGATCGCAACTTCCACCTCTCGATAGCAGCAACGAATTGTTCCGTAATTGTCGAATCATCGAAAATACAATCAGTAATATATATCCCGAAAATGTTGTCTCGGTCAATCCTAAAATCTTGCACTCTCCCCGGAATTCAGCGTTCATTCCCCCACTGTCTACCCGACCCTTGTCGATCCCTTAACGCGACTTCATTAATTACTTTCATTCCCTTTGCCATCGGTTTCGCCACTTCCCTCCCTACAAGAAAGGGCTACAACCTGTAACACGCCCAATACGAGTTTTCGGCAACCGAAGTACCATCGATAAGTGGAATAAGAGCAAAGGGTGGCAAAGTTCTTTCAACCTTTACTCATACTCCGTGTTCGTTGCTACGGGTCACCTTCTGGCTCTCTTTTTTGCCTCTTACATTTCATCTACCGGAGACGTCGCCGAGGTTGATCGGACTCCTTACATTCGACTCCCGTTGTCCGAATCCTTGGGAGTATAACGAGAACGATCTCGTGAGGGTTATACAGCGAGCGTTTTTCTTCCTCGGTTTTTCGAGTACAAATAGAAGACGAAAAAGTGAAAGAAGAGGGATGCGAAGAGGTGTACGGGGTGAAAAAGTGTCTGAGAAGCTGTAACTCGCTCCATCGAATCGAATCATAGCACCCGTGGGAAATAACTTTCGGACGATCATACTCTCGAGTTGCCTGGCCACGAGATTCGTCGCACTCGACTTGTGACTCGATATACTCGATAGTCTACACCAGTCCTATACTGACAAAGTTGCATCTGAACTCTCGGGAAAACTATCGATCTCGTGGATTTAGCGAAGCGCAAAAGGCGAGAGAAGTTGTGCAATCTTCATTACGTAATGTTCAGTTAGAATAATTATTATCTGAGGTTAGTAACTGAAATGACAGTGGGGCTCATGTAACAGGATACACGTTACATTTCTGTTTATGACGCTCATCTGCTCCCTTGCGTTGAATTCACTCGCGAACTGAATCGCACAATGTGGATAGGAAACGTCGAGACGACAACTCGTCGCAGATGCTGAAAACCTGACGGATCTTCTTGCAACTGGCAGTTGATGAAACTTTGTTCATCTCGTACACGATATATCGATTGTGTATTACATTCCAGAGGAATACAGACTTCGTCTTCAACTCAGGCGTTTACATTACTGCGCGTTTCTTCGTTTTTGTCTTTCAGATGAAAAAAACGCTAACAATCCGAATTCTCCACAGTCTACTCTCGCTTTCCCCGTCATCTTTGTCCACTTTATTGCAAAGATTCTTTCAACTTACTGGAAGGGACGAGAAGTACCAACATAATTCAATAACGGCGCTTTCATAAAAATTAACTCTTAAGGAGACAGATTTATATTTCTCTCAATAATGCTGAGCTCTTGAGAATCCTTTATCCAGCGTCGGATATTACTTTGATTACATCGGCATTCGTTCTTCTACGGCATCTTATATAATCTCTACGGTTCGATTGCATTTGAATGGAAAACGGAGCTGTTGTTTTCACCCGATCCTTTCCGTTGGTGCAGTGAATAAGATGGTCTCTTTCCTTTTCATTCGAATTCCTCTTTTTGAGGCCTCAAACAATACGGAATTCTTTTCACATATCTGGTCAATATCTCGTCGGCGTCGTCGAGAGCGACTGGAATTTTCTTGTTATTTTTCTTAACCGTTTTATTTCTCGTGTTTTTTCCTCTGGCGTAGCGAGCACGTTGCTTTCGTGAAAAAATTCACCTTGTCATCCTTGCTCACGCGGATCGCAATAAATAACTTTCACAAGCTCGTAAGCTCGCGCAATTTTCATTCTGCGTTACCCTTTCCGTTTCTTTTACGCCTTCATCGTACTGCTAACTTCTCTTTCCGTTTCTCGAGAACCTCAAGACCGTTGCGCACTAAATTTTTTCCTCGGATCGTAATTTCCCGGACCGCAGGCAACCCGCGTGCCCGTAAAACCGAGTTCTGCTTAACACGCGTGCGTATGGGGAAATATGCTTGTCGTCGTTGTCGTCTTCTCGTGTGACTTAGAGACTGCGTTCCTACACGTGTCATCTCTTCTGAACGACCTCGGCAAACCTCCGGCAATTCTGCAACGTCCTGGCTTAGGTATCAGGCGACACATCCCGCGAGCACCGCAGGCGACGTCTTATGTCACACAGACATTTCTGAGATACATAAATTCTGAGAGTGTGAAATACTGTGTGTGTATACTTTATCTGTCACTGATACGGTTTCGGAAAAGCTATGACTTGGTGCGACTGATAAAAAAACTCAAAGCTTTCTAAAAGTCAGAAGGGATCGTCATTTTATTACCCGTTTTAACGACCATAAGTGTTTTGTTCGTATCTACTATCTACGCACATACATTTATGTTAAGTCGCATATTTCGCATTCTAAGTCGGTCAATTTGAGGTTATAGATTAAAAACTTATTAAAAGCAGGTCAGCAACTCGGTAGCCTTTAGTACTTTGAAAATTCTGAAACTAAGTCACAACAATCCAATACCTAGACACAGGGTGAAATGATACCTTAATAAATAACCTAATTCTAACTTTTAACCTGGTGACGAAAAAAAACGCTATTGAGAGACGATATGGAATGCGAAATACGATTGAAGGTTTACAGCCTTTTCGCCGTTACGGTATGGAGGTTCTGACGTATACCAACATACAATTAACTAATTCGACGTGGTTTGCGTCAGATTCGTCTCATGAACATTTTTATGGCAAGCGTAAAGGTCCTCCGTGCAAGAATTCGGATTGATCTCATTTACTTTTGCTAAATCTGACACTGATGCTTTTTACAGAGCTGGAACTTGATTGCATTTTTTTCCCAGTGACGAGAACGGTACCTTTGTGCGTCTTTCCCGTAAAAAATGCTACTAGGAACCTAAGAACCAACCCCACCTGGTAAACCCTGGTGGGATGAAAGACACTCGAGTGTCTCTTCTGGTCTTCTTAGATTCCAGAGAGAATCGACTACTCCAAGGCTACTTGAAGTGCCAATTACCGTTTCACTTACTCCGGTAGCTCGTGTGTCCTAAGCATCCGCTACGAGCGCAACGAGTCCGAGAAGCTCGCATATCATTGTCTCCATTCTCGAACCTACCACCACATCCACTTTCCCCTCATCATTAGAAAGTTCGGTCGTTAGACAATCTTCGAGTAGCCGGTGTCGGAAAGTAGCTTTAGTCTCGCCCTTTCCTATATCCAGGTCATTCCCGGCCTTCTCACTCTCCCGTTTCAGCGCACAGTTGAAAAATAAAGCTTTCTCTAATGAGAACTTGGGTACTTCGTTCCGTTAGATCGTTGAGTGCTGTATATACAGTGGAGGAATAAAGACACCACGGTAACTTCATACCTGAACTTACCCATCTCGTACTAATTCCAACGCTATTGTCCGTGCGATAAGCGCGTGATGAGAGCCCAAATCGTCCACGGTACGTCAAGGCAGATAAAAGAGATAATGAAACCCGCCGTGGTATGTCTTTTCATTTAGTTGATGCGTTACGGTTTATCGTCCCTGCCATTCCATGCCTATACGCGCGAGCCTCTGCTGAAAAGAATACCAGGACACGCGATTCTGCTCTTCTACCCTTCTGTTTCACGCACGCATTCTTCTCTCCTTTCAGCGGATATAGAATTTGGTTGGCTAGGAACGACTGACATACCACACTAGACTAGAGGCTCTTTACCACCTGCAATCGTCTTCCGACTCGGACGTTCAGATGCCTGAACACTGATAACCCTACTTGCCTACTTGCACGTCAATTTGCGTAATTGGTCTCAGCTCGATAAGACTGAACGAGCCGTCGCCACGACGTGCGTCATTTTTTTTTCAAGTGGCACAAATGTTACGTGTTACATAGCTTTGATATATGGCTGATATAACACTAAAAGAGTCTATTATTAATGCTCCCACATGGCTCATGCAGACTTTGTGGATTTGCGTCATCAATATCAGAACCGCAAGTTCAATTACTGCAATGCATTTGATGAAACAATTCGCTCATGCAATGTTATCGGATGTCACAGTTTGTTGAGTCACTGAACCTCACCAGGTGATAACCAACGGCGAGAAATATGCTAACGTGCCACTCAATATCGATCGGTAGGAGGTTTCCCCGGACTATATGCAGGCTACCCATGCGATAAGTACGGTTAACCGCACTTTCGCCATGACTAACTGGTGATCTCAGTGTCCCTTTATCTATTGATCTTATCATCGGAATTTCTTCCTTATTCAATTCTCTAAGAAACTGCCGACGTCCTCGTCTTTCAAACAATAACGTTACATCATGAATTGTAAACCTAAAAATCACATTATACCGTTGTTATTGAATGTTTATCCTATAAATTATATTAGATCATTGTTTTTAAATGATAAACCCATAAATGATGTTAGAATTTTATTCGGAGGATGCGAATTCAAAATTTTTCACCGCTCGCGAGATTCATTTTTATGCCTCGAGTGTTCTTTATTCCTTTTCATGAATACATGATAAGCTCTCAGGCGGCTTTCGGGCTCTTAGCCTCGAAGTTATCGAAAGGAGCAACCGAAAATAGATTTGGGACAGATATTTTCCTTCCCTCTCGCGAGATTCGAATTGCCTGGCAGAGATAAGTGGTAAGACAATCCGTGGGGAGATACTATGTATACGTAAGAAAATACGTATCTATGTAGTGTAAGTTGAGCGCAGGGGAAAAGGGTTGCGGCAATGCAAGTTCGCGTGACGAGCGCGTACGGGGGTCGCCCGCGGTAAATTGGCTGCCACCATTGGTTGAAAGTGTAGGAGGGTTGAGTGGCCGAGAGGGACGGTGAAGGGAGGCTTTTACGTCCGGAAGTTGCGCTACGGCGACCGTTGCTACACCGTCGCAACGCGACGACCTGCTA
This sequence comes from Buathra laborator, assembly GCA_934046635.1. NCBI lineage: Eukaryota > Metazoa > Arthropoda > Insecta > Hymenoptera > Ichneumonidae > Buathra > Buathra laborator. Next base: position 21,930,740 of record OW203892.1, read on the forward strand.
CGATCCCCATCTGCATTCTATGCTCCGAGCGTCATTTCACTGCGGCAACGCGACATGCCGAGTGAGCCCTGAGCTCTCAGGCAGAGCCCGTGTCCACCAGGAAATCCTTCGAGCATAGTATACAGTCACTGCGGTATTGCACGAGGGATGGGTACTACGAAGATAGTACACGCAAGGTTTCACCAGCAATGAATTAGTTGTACAAGTTTGGAGCTAAGCTCTGACGCATTGTCCAACTTTTAATCATAATGAAATAAAATTCTATTGTTATCAGTCCGCATTCTATCGTAGTAAAGAAAAGAAAAGTAATCATCAGACAAATCGTGGAAGCAATTTCTCGAAGCTTCTGGAGATTTTTACGCTGTACGCGAGATGACCAGAATAAAAGTATAACGGATTGTTAAAAAGTCCTTTTGAACTTTCGGGCACTTCTGTCCCTTTTGAACGAGTTAACCTTCAAAAAGGAATGAAATATACTGCAAGAGATTACAGTAAAATTTCCAAATTTATGCAATTCATTATTTAACACTTACGCAAAAGGCATAAAGGCACACCGGCAAAATAAACTGAAATAAGAACCAAAAATTCAGCAACTGCAGGGAACAGTGAGTGACTGACTGCAGACCGAGATAAGGTACTCTCGTTTCCCGACTGAAGGTATCCACCCTAATCGAAGTTTCAGCCAGGTTGCTCGCCGCCGAAGTATTGGCCCGGCGAACACTTCACAACCGAACAGAAGAAAACCTTTTTACCAAATTATCACCCTCCCTCCCGGTACTGTGTGCTGGGAGCTGCTGTTTCCAAGCTATCGCGGGAGCTGGTCATTCTGAAGAGTTTCGAAGTTGATCGAGGCCCAAGTTTTCTCACTCCCCAGATCCCAATGAAACCCGTGCTTGCTTGTCCAATGTCAATTGGTTGACTCGCCCGAGTGGCCCAGGGAAGGGGTATCCCCTCAATCCACCGTAGGAAGCACATCATCCCCATTCAACTTACCGCACCGAAACAACTAGCTACGACTTGCCACTTTCATAGTAATCTCGAAGTTAGACTGGTTGGTAGACTGTATCTATAGATACAGAGATGTTGGATAGAAGTGGATATGGTTGAGGCGTGTTACGGGGCACATGGAAGTACCGCGAGCTACTATTTTTATTGAACTCCGAGAAGTGTACGTGAACGATGTCAGATCGAATTTTCCAGGAGAAAAACCAATTTCAGCTATCTCCGTGAAGGTTTTCTTCTTCGATAGACCGAGTAATCTTCGAATGGCGTGGATTCATGAGTCTCGTTACAGTACGCGGGGTACATGTATCCACGCCAGAACGACTCGTTGACTCGTACCACCAGTGCCAGAGGTGCCACAGTGGGTAAACGCGCAAAAACGTCGAGACCCCGTATGCGCGACGAATCGATTCGATTTACGGAGACCGCGTACAGCGAGAGAATAGCACGTTTTACACTCGACTTGATTCGAAACGAAAGAAAAATCCTTCGTTTAAATTGTAAATTGATTCTGTACCAATCAATGGAAGAAGCGCACTTTAGTTGTTTGTGTTTGTCGACTCTTTAAACTATTCGCTTCGGTATTTATTTCCGAGTCACGAATAAGTTTCTTCCATTCCAACTTCCATTGAATTTTGTTTACTCCTGCTTTATAATGCGTCTTGAATAATCGTTAATTTCAAACTTTTCACGATAAAATTAACAAATCTACGAATATTTACAAATCTCGTAAATATCGAATAATCTTCTGCGGAAAGTGGTTAGTAACAAACAATGGCATGAAAACTCAATTTTCGACGAAAAGCTAAATATTGTTTCAGCATTTTTTTTTTAATTAAAAAATTGTTTATCGAAAATTTGAAAAAGAAAAAAAAAAAAACAAACAAAATCGGTACATTTTTTAAAATTGTACTCGAATGTCGTTGTATTCATTTGCGCAACACTATCGATAACTCAAAAGTATCGTAATGAATTTCGCAAGGCAACCTCTTATCGTCTCGTTTTCCCAGCTTCGAACGTAGCCTATCATCATCGTGTTAATCCTATGTACAATTATCGAGTTCGGTTCGTCGATGCGAACGGGAGTCTCGATGAGTTCCAAACTTCCGTGCTCGTTGACACGTAAAGTTCGCGCTGACCAGACTGGAAATCGTGATTGGATATTTCAATTTCCTGGCGTAGGGGACGATACTCGGGTAGTTCTCGCTGTCGTTGATCGTTACTGACCAGTTTTACGGCTACAACGCTCTGTCAGCAGTGCTTTTACGGACACGACACACTTGCGTGTATGGGCCCACATAGGTTTGATTGTATGACACCTGTATAACGTTCTGCACGTACTATTCACAGTCAATCGAGTACGATAAAATCCGATTAAAGCCCCCGCCTCGATACATACATAAAGCTTTATCGTTCCACTCTACTCTCATTAGCTAATTCCACTTTAATTAGCTTTATTCATCCTCCCAATCACTGCCCATTATACCCGATAATTTATCATCACTATTGTTGTTATTCGTATGGCGGTAGTATCTTTTCACATTACATTATTGTGAAATCAATCCTAATTAGACATCGACGATTTTCCGTCCATTGTTTTATTCGAAACGATCATCAATTTTACTTGGATTTACGTGGCTATTTGGAAAATGAAAGATACCAATAACTTGGTTCGAACAATAGGGCATTATCTTAGCGAAAACCTGTAAAAAAAATGATTGTTTAATTAGCCGGCCTTCGTTTTCAAAAAGTTACAGGATTTCTTCCGAAGGAAAAAGAAATCTCTCGAAAGAATTTCGTTCGCAGAGTATACGAAAAAAAAATCGAAGTTTTAGTTCACACAGCTTGAACGCGAGAAAACTTTCGAGTATCATCTGTCGAGTGCCTACAATAGCGATCTCGAAAAATCGTAGCCTCAGTACGCGTCGTCCGAAGTATCCGCGAAACGATTCTTTCTTATCTTCGGGCCATCGATACTTTTTTAATCAATCACGAAGTAAGTTTTTTAACTTTTACATTGTCACCCGCGATCCATTTTCTCCATTCTCTTTCACCACTCCAACCGGAAGTCCTCCGTGACAAGCAACCACCGAGAGCTAACTCCTGCGAGTTTTCCGAGGCTACACACGTATATATACTTACGCCATTATATAGCTTCGTTGTTCACCGAGAGCGACACGAAGCGAGCACAGCGTTAACTATACACAGAGAGAAGGCATTCGGGGTCAAAGAACCAGTCCACGGAATCGGAAACGAATCGCTAAACCGTGCAGACTCGCGCGCGCTCCTCCGTCGCTACCCCGTTCGTTGTCGACGTATCGCTGTGACGTCACGCGATTCTATTTCCAGACACGCCGACGCATTTGCAGTTGCTATAAATAGTTTGACAGTAAAACGGTATAGGGCCTGCATGCCTCGTTGCTCATGTAAACCCTCCATGCGGACTCGTATACCTTCTTCGCATACGAATGAAACGAAACGAGGCGTCGTATGCTTATACGGTCAATGGGAATGGCCTACATGCGTTTCACGTGACGAGGTGACACGTCCAATGAGATCCAACTTTCGATCCTTTGCATATCGAGCATCGGGGGTTGGTGCCTCTCGTTATCCGGTACAAAACTTCTAATTTTCTCTTTTTTTTCTGTATTGACGCAACGTGTGTATAGCCGAGCATACTAATTGAACCGACACTCGTTTACGCCGTCATCCGACCGATGTGTCTCTATACGGCAACCTACGATCTTTTTTCAACCGTCCGACACAACGCGATATACAACATTCTTTATTAATTCTGTTTCAGAGTTCGAGTTGAGTACTACGTGAACGAGAACACGTTCAAGGAACGCCTTCAGCTCTACTTCATCAAGAACCAGCGCTCGAGTGAGTTAATTACCAACCTCCGGCTTGGAGTATAAATATATCGTTCTCGATGAGATTGAGAGAGAGAGTGCGAATGTACACCTTCTCTTTTCGCATATACAATTCCGCTGTACACCCGAGTTTTACCCCCGACTGTGAAAAATGTTAATTTTTTTTCGCCCTTTGCTCTGTGACTTGTAAACAGAGTTGATTTCCATTACGATTCTAGTCTCCGGCTTTGGCACAGAGAACCCGCGTACCGGCTTAAGAGCTCTTAGTAATTCTGATGAAGATATTAATGAAAAGCAGCGCGTTACTTTTACGGTTTCACGGGGAGGCACGAGGTATTTTGAAAGAAAACTACGAGAGTCCAAACGGACGACTTCTCGACTAGTGGTTAATCCCGGAATGAGGTCAGACAAGATAGGATTTTTATGATTCGGATGTATTTTGAGAAATTTTCGCGTATCTCGTTGGACGACGAGGTTGATCCAAAAATAAATCATGTGGGGGACGAGGAAAGATTCACACAATTGTTGAATAAAAAAACAAAAAACAACCATTTGTTCGTTTCACTCGTTTCGAAATTCGAATAACGATAAAATCCCGGATAATTCAATATCGTACTGATTGGCCGCATGTACCATGGTGAACGAGAGTGAGAGATAAATGGATTTGAAACAAACGAGAGGTAGAATTTTACTCGGGATCGTAATTTTTCGTTTCGCTTACCCGGCTATTTGGAATGTCATCAAACAAAATGAATTCACTTGGCCTCTCTCTCTCTCTCTCTGTATCTCTCTTGCTCTCCACTGGTGCGTGAACAAAGTGGTTCGTTAAATTACTCGCTTGCAGTAAAATCACGTTTGTAAACGATATATCGACGCTCGTAGGCATAGTTGCGATGATAAAATTTGCGTTTTTCGTAGTAACAGCGTTTTGAGAGCTTTAAAAATCGTTGGTAAATGAAAAAAAAAAATTCTACAAATTTGCAACATATTTTCCGCGCCATTGTGTCGGTTAAATTGTAAAAAAAGAAACCAAAAAATACTGATGGATTAATCGAGCGCAATTGTTCGAAATCTGACGATCGGGGATACACAGCGCGGAGTGTAGCTATTGTCAGAAGAAGTTTTAATTTTCAAAAAATATCTCATAAACTCAAAGGGTGTAAAAATCTTTGGAATATATATTATACAGCACAGCCCCTCTTGTCTTAACTCGGTGGGACCGGAGAGCTTCACTACTCTGTATTTCCCCTGCGGTCCCTACTCCCGGTCAATTGCTGCCGGTAGGGGAAACGAGGGGTATACGCCGGGTATACGAGTGGCCCGCGTAGCGGTCGTAGTGGGACGAGCGGACTCAGGGGAAATACAGGCAACGGAAATCGTTGCCATGGTAACGGGTTAAGGCAAGCGAGCAGTTGAGTCAAGTGAAGTTAAGACAAGAGGGGCTCCACTGTACGTACATTTTACGATTTTTTAATCACACGGATTCACGATAAATTGATGAATTAGGTAGCAGCGCGTCACGACGTATCTTCCAAAGATAGATGGGAGTCAAAAGGACTTATTTATCAATTTGATTGATACCTGAATCGATCAATTATTTGCAGTATGCGAAGTGCGTATATTGTATCAATTTTCGACTCACAACCCTTCCGCGTGATCGATTACGCGAGCGTAAAAGCCCGTAACTACAGAGTGTATCGTGCATTTTTCGTGACTTTGCTATCGACGTCCGTTGCAGCAGTTCTCTCTAACGGGGAGACGGGGGGGTCTCTAACTCTCTATCACGAGAGTTCGAAGCAAATACACAAACAAGCCGGTCTCCGTTTAAGCTTTGGCCACCGTACAACTATGCAACGTTAACGCGACGATTAGGGGGTGTGAGAGCCGCGGGTGCTATCGACAATTTCCTTTGTGATCGAACCACCGTTCATCCGCATGGCTCTCGAGAACCTTTCAAAATAAGTCCGTCAGAAATCGATATTCAATTCATCGCTCTTTTCAGTTTTCCTTTATTTTCTTCTTTCACGACAGCGTCTATTATATTTTCTTGCCCTGTTTTATCTTTCCGGTTGAGCGAAATTTTCATCTTCGCCGCCGAATCGAGGCTTTCCTTCCTCAAGCCGAGTATAGAATTTTGCAATTCCCTTTGCAGGTTTGAGGATAAGAGTTGCCAATCTCTTCTTCAAGCTGCTAACATGCTTCCTCTACATATTCAGGGTTATCACGGACAGCGTTCCTACTTTTGCCTCGTGGTGAGTTTTACATCGAAAAAAAAAAAAAAAAAAAACACAAAAAACGTAATCTTCGAGGGCTTACATTGTTGTTTTTGAAGTTAAATCCTCGCGGTATATCCATGATCGTCGGAGCTTTTCGCATGTTACTTGTTTTATTTCAGCTACGGTTGCCAGCCGGGAAACAAATCGGAGATTCTCGCATCGCAGATGCTCACGGAAGAAGAGTTTCAAGAACATTCGACGATCAACTGGGACGCGATCTTGTGGGTGAGGCGACCGCTGGAATTGTGGGTCGTTCAGGTCATACTGGCAATGGTATCTCTAACAGAAGCTTTGCTGCTCGCCTATCTCGGTTACAAGGTACGTCGCTTCTCGTTACGAGGATATTTGTCCGATTGCGTTTTTCTCACGAGTGCAACGCGCCTTCGCCTCTCTCTATCTCCGACGCAAATGTGTATATACAACTCGATTTAGATCTCCAAGTAATCACGGAGCCTCGACTGTGCGTTTCGCTGTCTCGCTAAATTGTTATTTCCCAACGGATTTGAAGATACAAAGATGTTGGAGAAATGTATTTACTTCAAAGATCCATTAACGGTGTCTTCAACGGAGAAAATATATATTTATATTTCGGATTTACAAAATTTCTGACCTCTGCAAATGTCACACCGTTGTCCTTCCCATTTTAGATCGATTAAAATATCGTCCCAAATTTAGTCGTCGTATCCGTTGATATTTTAAACGTTTCGCGATGAAAATAAATGATCTAATTAAGGATCAAACGATTTTCAAAGGCATTATTTTCGGTTCTCTCAATCTTTTAACAGTCATTTTAGTGATATCCGATTATTCGATAATATCCTGTTTATCGGAGCGTGTGCTTCGCGTTCATTAAAGCCGAAAGTTTACGGTACGAGTACCAAGCCATATAGTGGGGCTTCATTACCGGCGTAAATTGGGAAACATTTTCGCCTGGAAGATGCTTTGTTCACGGATATAGGAGTTGATAGAGTCTCATGACTCGCCGTTGGTAGGCTGTGTTTATACCGCAGCGTGTTGTTCGATTCGCGAAGAGTTTAGCGCGGGTGTTGTATTTCATACTCGCTACGAACTTTTGATCAGAGGAAAATTGTTGAGGCCGTCTCGGCGACGAACTATCGAAAGCCGTCACTGCCGCTAACCGCTCCTTTGCGTTTTCCACGTTGCCTACCCCTTGTTTTCTCTCGCGAGACCGGCTAATCGCGATCTAATAAGCTAAACTCTTGTCACGCGCAGAAATGACTTAAGTATTAACGTACTTGCGCCACTCCCATGCCGACCACCAACTCACCAACATTTTCACTTTAAACTCTCATTTATTTCGCTTCCACCCTTATTACTCTTTTCTCATTGTCAGATATATCAAACCCGTGTACACGAGATTGTTCGGTAGTTATTCTATTATTCATCTACCCGCACGGAGTGAGCTGAGCGAAACACCCACGACCTCAAGTCATTTTTTTTTTTGGCTCGTCCGTAACCCAAGACTCCATCAGACATATTAATAACGTGGTTAAAAAAATGGTAGACAGTTCAGACTCAAGATTGCCCAATCATTTTTATGTTGTTCACAAAACTTTGCGGTATATCGAAAAATAACGCTGACCTCAACTCTCGACAACGCGAGGCGTGACACCAATTTCTTTGTCATTAGCGTCGAATTGTTAGATGTACGAATGATATTCATGTATATGATATTCACACGAAAAACATGATTTGAGGCTTAAATCTTTTATTCGGATACTTTCAACTTGTATTTTATTTTAGTTGCCAATCAATGAAATGAGTTACCATCATTATTTAGTGAGCCATAAAGCACCAAAAGCTATCATTTATTTCGGATATTCAAAAGATCATTTTTATTCATAATAAAATACCAAATGCGTAATATTTCGCGTTAAGCTGATCTTAAAAAAATGTTATCAAAGACCCGACACTTGAGTTTTTCGAGTCGTTTTCAATGCGATTTGCGGCAACCGCGACAGATAAACAGTTAAAAGAAAATGATTGGGAGCCATCATCCAAGAGAAACAACAGCCGTAACAAGGATACGATCAGTAACATCGAAACCACCCATGCAGTAAAGGTCATAAAAAAAAATAAAAACCCATCACGGCAGTCAGCTCGTAAACGTTCTAATCGTGTATTCCGCTGACGACCCGGTTTCCGCTTGACGACATTCTGATATCGCAACCCCCATAGCTCCCTCGCAAGCGCGCGTATATATGTAACCACGAAGAGCACTAAACGCCAAAAGAGAAACGAAATAAAAAAAAAATGTAGATAGAGAAATCCCTGGCTATGATTTTTCTGAACAGTATACGCGATAGCAAATATCCAAGTGTTCGGAAAGCCTTCGAGTCCTCGCGCTACACGTCGAATTCGATGAAATAAAAACGATGAGATTTCATCTCGATTCCTCGTTCGACACCGCGTAAGAAAATCAAGATGAAAGTAGCTTTTCAGCTGAGAGTTCGGAGCGGGTTAATATTTTCCCGGTCGATCCATCGTGTTTGTCAGAATGCACTCGCGTAGAGTATGCTAAAAAGATGAATTGATTGATAGGGGTGATTCGATTTGACGCAGTGGATGGAAACTTCGTTGAGGCAAAGGGACACATCGGGGGGTGGGTATGTACCGGTCGAATCTGTATGCGCGCAGAGTTAGGTTGATGCACACATTCTCCAATCTTCATTCCTCGTGCAACGAATATCGCCGTATTCCATGGGTCGATACCACTTGTGATTCCGCAAGGGAACAGGTCGAAGAGACATGTTGAAGGTTGAAGGACTCTCCTGTTCCTGCTGTTTCTCTTGCCACGACTATTCGTGGTCCGTTCAGTAACGAGAAATCTCTGATATTAAGCTCCGACGTAACTTCCCACGAGAATAGGGGAGTGGAAAGCTTCGTACATGAGGCTTAAGTCAAAATGTTCGTCGGGTTCAATGGGCTTTATCATGACACGACGTAATGTCGATACCATTTGGAACATTAATTAATACGAAAGGCCGATTTCACCGCTCCGGACCTCTGACTCTCCGAAATATGTAACATCACATGCCGTCGAGAATCTTCGTCCCAAAGGACTCTTTTATGCTGAAAGTTTGCCGATCTTTGAAAAAACTCAAGAGGCTGTAACTCCAGTAGTTATTTAACGTTCATTTTTTTCTCTATTAACGGCATCCAATATTCAAACAAATATATAAAGTGCGCTTTCTTACTTTACTTTATGTCTAAATGTCTCCGGATGACATCAGTTATTCTACGTTTACCTGCAGCGCTGTTGAAAAAAAAAAAAAGTTTATCATGCATTTGAAAGCGATTGACGATTGGATGTTTCGATATTCAGAGGTAAACTGAGCTTCTGATATTTCTCTGATCGACAGTATTTATTTACATTTTTCAATTCTATAAGCCGTCGAAAAATCGACAAGGCGTACTACACAGAGTATACAAATACGACCTATTTTTCAAAGGATATTCCCGTTCCACCATCCGGAACGTTCGAATCCCCCACTCTCTCTCTCTCTCTCTCTATGTGCACTTTTGCAGCGCTTCCGTCAAAGTTCTTGCAAAGTCGAGTATCCTGCATCGGACGAGCTTCCTGTACCGGTTATATGCATGTATATGTATGTTCCATGCTTTACTACTGGGTTGAGCTCTACTGGAAGGGGTTGCGAACTCTCTCCAGTTTTCATATCCCAACCAGGATAAAAGCTCCGCGAGAGAGAGGGGGCAGAAGGCAAAGGTTAGGCGACGGTGAACCCTCGGGAACTTATAAAGGTCGTTCAAGAGGTTACGGTCCTGTGGCACTCGAGAGAGAAAGGGCGACTTAAACGAACGAGCGAATGCGGAGTCGAAGCGAGAAAGAGGAACGAAAGCTCGCAGGAACGATACGGTCAAAATGTGTGCGAAAGAGACGAGCTTTCAGGGGTCTCGAAATGTTCGCTTCTCTTCTCTTAAGTCGTCCGAGTAACGGTGTTGCTACTCCAAGACCGTTACTCGGGGATATACACGTACGTAGTTGACGCCGATCTCACCTTTTGTACGGCGTCGACGCCTATACGCGACGCCACAGCAGAAATTCCGTCCTCACGCACACCCGACCGTTTGTCCGCCTCGATACATATCTGCAGCTTCCGGTTTTAATAGAAAAATGCATCGATCAAAACTTGTCGATGGCCTTTTTGCGTCTGAAAAAAAATTCGGTCATAATTTTTGTACATCATTGCCAAAAATTGTACTGAAATTTGTAAGAGAGAGTCAAATCCAAAATTATTGTAGAAATTTAGAAATGATATTTAAAAAATACTGACATTCGTATGAATGTTAGTTAACGATATTAAACAGTTTTTCAACAATTCATACAACTCGTAGAACGAATTTTATTCTTCCCACTCGTAAAATTGAAATGCAACAAAAAGGTCAATTTCGTTCGAGGGTCGCGGCACTATATCCCTTCAAAAAAGTCATCATATTTTTATTACAATCAATATGATTCCCGTCTACGCTGTTCGTACGAAAAATAACAAAATCCTTTCATAACGGAGAACCACTTGTCGAGTTTTATGACATGGAAAATGCATTTTACGAGATTCCGCTACAGTTGCGTATAAGGATTTCCTTATGAAAGACATAACATTTATTCGCTGTTTATTACATTATATTGAGGATCGTCATACGATATATAATAATTTATATCAAGCTGATATCATTGCGGAGGAAAGCGTATTTCTCGAAAACTAGTATACGACCCTTGAAACAAAGCCTTCGAGACAAACCGTACGAGAAGCAGACACACATACGTGGGGAATGTAGCAAAGAGAAGGATCGTTATTCTCGAATAAACTCAACCGATACGGATACAGAGAAGAAGCGCACCACCAATGCCGCGAAGGGGGTTCGAATAATAAAAGTATATAGATACGTTATACGCTGCCGGAGAGAGAACAGAAACCCGCGAGGATAGCATACAGTGACTATAGATACACTGAAACGGTGTGCCGACGTAAATCTCCTTTTATCCATGGCGAGAGAGATCCGGCGTGGGTGAGAAAAGGGAGTTTGAGACCACATGAACGATCACGAGTCTGTTCACGCGAGAGTTATGCCACGTGCATCCGGGAAAAACTCTTGCAGTATTTTATACCTTCACTTGTTTCCTTCATCCGTCCTCTTATCGGAAGAGACGATTTCTCGAAGGATCCCGTGCAAATTTGGGCTTTCGTCGCACGGCGATCAAACAATTGAATTTATGATTTAAAAAAAACAATACGATTCTCGAAAAGAAGGATTCTTCACCTTCGCTTCCCCGTCAAGGATTTCCTGCAATATTTTAATTTACCTTTTTTTTACAATACCAATTCGGTTTTACGTTATCTTAACTTCTTTCTGTTCCACGGCGGAGTCTCTGCGACATATCATAGTTGTCCCTCGAACTGCTCGACAGTTTTCGTTCGATATTATAGCTTTATCGGGTGGCAAAGCTTCCGAAGCGAGAATAGATACCATACGATTTCTAAACTGTATCGAATATAGAAGTTGCTACTGTGTTTGTATGCGGATATATCGATAAAACCGATACCAGTCTGACGATCATGATGCTGTTTGGCGGTTAGAGAACGTCCAACTTGTTCCGAGGCGCGATACCATTGCAAAAGCAGACTCACGAAGGTTCCCCACCGCGATAAGGCTGAATGGGACACCAGGTAAACTTTTTCCTTTGCCACGAGAATGACGACTCCAATGACAAAGGATGCGACTCGGCTTGCACGGTCGAGAGTTTACACCTGGATAGACGTGGATTCCATATCGTGGCGAAAAATATTGCGGTTGATATCGAGAGGCGAGCGCACGTGTATCCGTGGTTTTTATTTTCTTTCTTTTACTTCAAAGCTACGAGAGACTCGATTCGTTCGGTTAAATCGACAAAGGGTCAATCGGCGATAAAGTGTATAAAGCCGATCGAGAAGATTCAAAATAAAACTCTCGTGCACTTAGATTAAGATGAGACTTCGTTAATGTATTTGCCACGATAATTGCAATATATTTTGAATAAAATTAATCTTAAAAAAATATTATCTTGCAAACTTTCGCTGAACAATATTTATTAATTAAAAATTGATTTTATTAAATTATCTTCAAATAGTAAAAAAAAAAATGTTGTGCCTTTAAAAGAAAATTTTACTGAAAAAGTCTCTTCTTAAATGAATTTATTATTATTTAATCTATGGAATGACAAAAATCAAATGGCGCATATCTAATGATTATAGAGAAGAAATACACGATTATGATTACGGTCACACGATGTTTATTTTATTGAATAATTATAAAGTAGCTATCGATATTGCGATAGATAGATAAAATAGCTGATTATTTAACGATCAATCCGCGCGCTTAACATTGTTAAGTATGCCGCTGGGTATGTTGAGCTGTCCTCCTAATGTCCACAGGGAAACGTCTGGCAGCAGCTTCTATCCTTCCACTTCATCCTGGAGCTGGTGAACACGATACCATTCACAATAACGGTGAGTAGTACAGCAAGCACTGCATCCTCTCAAAATCTTCGTTATGAACAATCTGAACTCTGTCTCTACTATTCTGCGTCTCGATGTCTTTTCTCACGAAATTAAAAAAAAAAAAAATCTCCAACCGCATGAAAAAATATTTTTCAAGCCAATATCTGCATTATAGTCAACGAAAAATCGATGTTTCCACTTAATATAAAAATGTGTATAATGAAATCGTAAAATTCAATTTGTCACATTATTATCATCATTAAACCTCCACTCGGTTTAGACAAAAGTAAGCGAACGGAAACAGAACGAAGAAGTTCATCATATCTGCCTTTCTCGGTAACTGGAAACGTTGATGCAAGTCGATATCTTTGCTCCCGCTAAGTAGCTTCGAAAGGTCGCCTTTCCCCGGGATAAAAAACGTCTTCACTGAGTGCATTGCGAGTCTCGACTTCTCTTTATTTTTCATTTTCTTCTTACTACGTTTTCTCCGCTACAATTTACTATATATCTACTCTCCGTATTAATTCTATTTATCTCTCTACAACGCGCGTCTAGCTACTATCTATCCTGTTATAGATCTCGTTACCGGCACATAATCTATCCATAACAGATCGTGCGCGTTTCGTCCCAACGGGATTAACCTTTATCGTCCATCGTACATATGTGCTCATGCGTACATACGCCACAGACACTTAGGCACCACCAAGCGTGTTCTCTATATGTAACAACGTTACGTGTTCACGTTATTGTTCCACGGGAATTTAATTAGCCTAAACCCGGCTAGTTTTGCGTCACGAGATGTAGACCGCCAAGCCATCGCTAAAAACGACAATGGCAACATCCTCGTCACCACGAGCCAAAACTGTAAATTTGCGGGCCGCTTATTCGTCAGAGCTTTATTCTTGAATATTTTAACGCGTTTCGCATGTTTATTCATGAAGAACCGAAAGAGAGCGAGCAAAAAAAAAAAGTAGAAGATAAAAAATGCTCACAAGGCTGTGTTTGCACCGCATTTGACGAAAGGCGTTGCAGGTTTCCAAAATTCAAAGCATTTTAATGTTATTCAGATTCTCGAGTATTGCGGCTGCGGTACTCTTTGGCTCATTTCCCGAGATTTCCACTTACCGAGACACTCAGAAATGTCCATAGGGAGTTACAAATCTGGTACTTTCAGTCTGACTTTTCTTTATGCTTTTGCAACAGTAACGTTGTGCAGGATGTTGATTTAACCTCCGTTGCTCTTTCGACGGAGGAACGCAAACAGCTTAGAACTGTTTCTGCGGTTTTTCGTGAAAAAGAATAACGCTGTCTGCATTACGCAGCAGCTTAGCCGCGTGTAAAACAAATGGTACCATTACTACCTTCGACAAAGTTGTCAGACATAAATTCAAACTCTTACCTTCTTAAACTCATTTCCGAGCCACAAAAGTTGGCTGACAGTAATGTCGCCAGAAAACGCGTGAACGCAAAATTAAAATCCCAACATTTTCAATGGATGAAAACTATCCGAAAGAATTAACACCACATAACAACTAAAAGTCTTGTTGAAAGGTTGCAGTATGTTGTAAAAAAAGAATGGAACTCGTGAAACGTTACATTCATTCCCATTTTTATCGGATTTATCGTGCTATTTTTTTTTATATTCGAAATATCTATTTGAAGATATCGGTGCATCGTGTCATCGGTTTTTCAATTGGAGGTTCCATTGACAAAAAAAATTCATCTTCCCCTCTTGTTCCACTGAATGCATGAAATAGGCCATCGAAATGAACGAATACGAATTATTTTCTCCCGTTCGTGTAAAATATTACATCGATACCGATTTCGAGGTTTCGATACGGTCGATAACTGGGTCATCAACCATCCGTGATAATTGAACCGTTTTTAATTTTCCGCGACTAATTGCCGACTTTTATAGCGGAGTGAACATCAGTGGGTTTCACTTACATCTCGAGTGGTAATTAATCGATCGTTTGACGAAGGGACATGTAAATAAATGCGCCAAGCAATGCAAATCAAACGTAGACGACATACACAACCTGCAAAGAGCAAACGTTGCCTTTTAATTGATGCCGTTTGACTCCGCGGCGATCGATCGATAGTTAATAATTATCAGCGCAGTTTCTCCGTTTGTAGATCCCAAGCAAACAAAATTGTACACTCGTCACGGAAGTTATAAAAAATATTGGCTCATTCGATGAACATGTCGTAATTGATGCGTGTCAAAGGGATAGATAATGATAATCATCATTAATCGAGCGATTCAACAGGCTGACTGTATGCCAATTATTTCGGCCAATCAGTTAGCTAAACGGTTGAAATTACTCAAACTAGACTGCGATATCATGATTGCGCAACTCCCGTTTTACCAGATTGCTATGTACATGACGCCCATTAATCACGTTGCCAATAGTAAATATATATATATATGTCTGTTCGTGAGTTGCGCAAACTCGAGCGAATAATCTCGAATAATTTCGATCGGCAACGTTGTTGCAGCTTCTCTATCCACCAATGAGAAATCTCTTCATACCGGTGTTCCTGAATTGCTGGTTGGCGAAGCACTCTCTGGAGAATATGTTCGTAAGTATCATTCACCTTGTATAACAAGCAAAACACGAAGCATGCAAGTATATAATTTACAAGATTTATGGAACGAATAATCGTTGAATCAATCACGCTGAGAAAATGTATTTTCTCTCTTTCGTTTCATTTGGAATTACGGCAGAACGACCTGCACAGAGCGATGCAGAAGTCTCAATCAGCTTTGAGTCAGCAACTGATGATCCTCAGTGTCACGTTACTGTGCCTTGTATTTACCAGGTAAGCTTCGAGTTTTCTATTCGCCAAATGACACACGAGAGATAATGTGAATGCACAATCGCGGGGGATCGGAGGGTAGATGAGGGGGAAAGTAATCTCTGGATCTCAGTTGTTTCGAATTTCCTTGGGGACGGAGAGTTTCCTTCTTCACGAGTGCGTATCACCAATTACGCTAATGACGTCGGTTGGAACGCTGAAGAATTAACTGGGACGGTCGATAGACTATTATCGATTATTGAATGGGAAAAGATATAGATAAGAAACCGGGCGCGTCGGAATCATTAAAAGCTCAAAAAATGTTTGTATTAATGGCAATTTTTGGTGGAAAAAAAGGTTAATCTTTCAATTCCAAAATTAGTCTTCTGGAATTAATTTAGAAGACCGTTTCTCACTGAAATTTAAGATCACGTAAAAATACCTACAACTTTCTACGGTTGGCATTTATTCCGGATTCGAGTGCTTGAAGTGAAGACGACAAATTAAAGTAAATTAGAAGTGATCACTGCAAAGGTGAGCGCCGATCAAACTCTTGTATAAATTGTTCTTATTCCTGAAATAACGGACTCCCGTGTCTCAACGAAATCGCGGTCATTATTATTCTGCTGGAAATGCAAAAGCTCCCGTAACCCGGACTATATGGGTAAACTCGCTCGAGGCATTTCGAGTTTGTTCCCCAGGGAACGTACAGGGATTTCCCACTGAATTTCCTGGTTTCAGGAAAGGGAACAGAACCCCGTGAACGTACGTCGGTAACACATAATGTAATGTGCACATATACGCGACAAACACCCGGGATATTGGCGAAACTCTCGTCGGTCAATGTTTTCGTTGAGAGCCTCGAGGCTTCATAGTTCGGTCGGTTCTGTTCGACTATGGTACTGTTTCTGATGAAGTTGCTACTGTTACTCGAAAGCTGGTCAACCGGATCGCTCAACACGCTTTATGTAAAATACACATCTGCGTTCCGCGAGAGTTACTAATTTATGGATTAATATTTAATCCAATTAAAAATGCAAGCAACCGCTAAAGTTGCTGAAGGGGAAGTTTAATTAACCATAGAATTCCGAATTTTCATTATTTTTTTTTCCCCATATGTAACCAACATTTCAAGAGTGATGGGTTTTCGAAATATCCTCATGGAATTCCGAATTAATGAAATGTTCTTCTTCAAATCAACAAGATCTCAATGCTAAAGGGTTAAGGAAAAAAAAACCAGAGTTCAATAAACAAAATGAAGACACAACGCGTTGAATCAATGTTGGGACAAGAAAATATTTGTATGGAGTCTCGTGTCCGAGTAAATGTGAATCGTGAGGTCGGGAACCCAGTCTCGGGTCACCAATCTTCGATGTCCCCGTCACACTGTTTGTGACCCCCGCTCCCCCCACCCCATCCTCCTTCAGTACTCTCCGCAATGTATACATTTATGTAGGTAGCACTATGTGCTTCGCATGTGGTCATCCAACATCGATCCTCGCCGGTGTCAGGAGTGCCGCACCCACTTGTTCAACCCCGACGTACCGGTACAACATCGCCGGTGAATGCTCCTCGAGACAAAACATATATTTTCTTCTGACGAGACAAGCTTCGTTCCGACACAACTCTTTCTTTATACTATCGCGTTTCTCAAAGAGACGATAGTCTCTTAACTCTCTCTCTGCCGCAGAAATTCTGCACGCGCAACAAACAGGCAACTGTACTTGTCGGTAAATCAAACGGCGAGTGAACATTGATTGCAAATGTTTGTATTGCTCTTCATAAACAAACATAGCTGCTGTAATGGTCATGGCATTCCGTAGTACGTCGGCACAAGTGGAATTGCCACTGATTACTGCAACCGGCATTGTTCATTTCATTGATATGAAGAGAAACCGGGGTAATACGGATCACCTGTGTTAAAACGTTACTTCATCTTGTCGATATATCGATCCGAAGTCAATACAGTTTTTGCATAAAAAATGGGGTGAATTTTAAAACAGATTGGTCTTCACGGAGAGAAAGCAAATGTTAGATTCATCAATTGGCAAAGTTCAATACGCTACAATCGATTAATCAGTTGTATTAACCAACTATTAGTTTCGAAATACAATGGTAGTTCGTCGAAGATGTGACAAGATTTGCTTGGAATTTCTTTTTTTATTACCGAGAAGAAACGCCGAGAAGGTTGGTTTACGGTTCAAATATTACAATTTTCCCTCGGGTGAGCCTCGTATTTGCTCGATCTCATCCCTGTAACGTAGTTTGTCGTCGACAACGAATCGACCTTGCGAGCTGGAAGTAGTTTATTTTTTGAAATTCCCTTTGCGACCACAGGTGTGCCAGTCGGGTATACAAGAGGGGATGGTGTTGCGTTGTAGTGTCGTAGTCAGATCGCCCGCCACCGTCAACGATGGAAAGAGGCTCGGCATTAAAGTTTAAGTGCGAAGTGGCGCTCTAGCTTCGTCTCTGACGGCGTTGTCGTCGTCACCATGGGTGCTATTTCCCAATAATAGCGTCAGCCTACTCTTGAAGCTCCACTTTATCGTTCGGGTACACTGAGAGAGCCACGTGTTCACTACCCAGACAGATAGAATGAGAATTTCACCTCATTTCCAACGCTCCCTTCACTTTCACCCTATCGGCGAGCTTGACAAGGAAAATAATTCAACGTTACTTATCCTTGTGCCACTTTTAACAGTCGATCGTTACATTTTTATATACCGATATTTCGAAAATGAAAATGGACAAAGAGAAAATCATTTTTCACCGGCCATTTTTAATATTGCCGATAGAAAAAAAATGTGGCCGGTACGGGGGTGGATGAAAAATTCAGCGATCTCTTTATAGCTCGCGGATTTTTCATGTGGGCACTTTCAGCGGATTATCGCTGGTCGATAAAAAAAATGTAAAAAATAAAAAGTATCGCGACGAGAGCCGCAATTGCATGAACGAAAGAGCGAAGCTTGAAGTAGAGAGCTTCGACCGCGAAAGCGAGAGAACAAACTCAATAAGCGTGGAGAGACACTCTCTATCTCTCTCTTTCTCTCTCTCGGTTCTCGGTTCTGCCATTAAGAACAGTAAACTTCATTTTCGTTTTCCCGAAGAGTCGGACGAAACCCTCTCGCACGCGAAAATCTTGTCTCGGCAAATGCTCTACCGGAGTGTTTTTTTTTAATATCCGTTCTGAATATCGTGGCGGTTTCCAGTCGTTCAACACGGAATTTTGCTAAAATTGAGACGATTCCGCCGATGTCTCAATGCAGAAAAAGAAACCCCTTCCATTATCGAATTCTTGACTCAAGATACGCATAAAATTTTTTTAAATTAACTTTTGAATTAATTGGTTAATGAACCCATTAAAATGAATATCTTTTTATTTTTTAAATTGTTTTCCATTCTATTTGCTGAAACAGTTAAAGGATACAATTTTTTTTTTTCACGCTAATCGAATCTCCTTCAATTTTTATCGATCACAAGATAACCAATTCCCTCGAGGGCTTCAGATTTCATATAATCGATTCGCTGTTGCTTCTCGTCACACGAAACAGCAACTATACATAACAGTTCACGGATACTTCGTGTTCGCGCATCGTATACAAACCGTCGATATAAATGTACGCGCGACATTGGAATCAATGGGAGGGGGGGATGTTCGTTGACGTCGGTCTGGCGTCGCTCTGGGGTCAGTGCAGTCTAGGAATAGACACTAATGCACAATAATACACCAACCGTTGCACCGCCCCGTCCCGATGTCGTCGTACAGAATCCAAAGTTGGCGATAAAACTATACGAGTCGCGATGATTTGCAGCCCGCGCGAGGAAGCATCGCCGACCCCATGTACGCGATTCGGCCCCTGAATGCTCGTAATGTAGGCCACCGATAAATACGTAATCGTGACCGACACACGAGCGAGCGGCCTGCCGACGGACTACTATTATATTGATCCCTCGGTGATTTATTATTTATGAAGTCGCATGCCACAGTGTATACGCAATGTGCTCACTCACTCGATGAGCCCGCAGCTGGTCGAGAAACACGCAGGTGTGACGATGATCTCAAATTATTTACACGTGCTGCTCGAGACGAGACGGTCATTGTATGTACGCTACAGAAAATTAACGACCAGAATCGATTCCCTATCTATCAATCGATCTACCGGTGCATACCGGTTACAATTTGTGTCATTTTAATTACGTTTGGTTCAATCGAATGTCTCCACTTCATTAAATGTCAGAACGGAATGCATAACAACTCCATAATTCATTTACGTACGGGATTTTTTTTTTTTCGAGAGACCCGTTTTTTAAATTGTATATTTGTTAAGTTTTATTTTTTATTCCACCACCGAGCCTATCCTGTGAAAGTGCTTTAGTATTTTTTTCGAGGATTTCTAGAGTACATGTGAAATAGTATCATTCTTAGAATTTTATTTAAATTTTTCAACACATGCGAAAGGTCGAGGGTAACAAGTATTGATGTGTTCTTTTCCTTATGGCAATGCTATGTATCGCATTACCAATTCACAGACGGCTATAGAATTTCTTTAGAATATAAAAAAAAACGGTAAATACTGTCAAGAAACGCGGTAAGGTTTCGATGCCAAGTAGTTAAAAAAGACATGAGTAGCCGCAGCAAGTTATCATTACGATATACATACATCGCTCCTTAAGCAATCACTTGCTTATTCATCGATCGATTTTTTTCTCCCCATAAACAAAATAACAAACTATTTTTATTTCTTTTGCACAATCCTTCAACAGCCTTTTACCAATTCACATTGATTGATGTATTATTTCTTTCCCCAAAAGCGATAACGTGAAACTGTTTGTTTTTCTTCGTTTCATCCGGTTCAACGATTTATTTTACGGGGACAACACGCAATGCGTGCACCTCGTACGGAATAGGAACGTTGATATACAAAAAAAATAAAAACAAAGGGAAAAAAAAATCCATACGCGAGGCGATAGTTCAAAACACAAACGACGACCTTTTTGCCGTCGGCTACTGTCGACTATATCCTACTGTGAAAGAAGCGACAAATTAATTTGCCGTTTTCACAGGCCCCACTGCTCTATTTATCCATGTTTTCCATATCGCACCTTTTACTACGGTCATAGGGGAACCCTCCGTTCCCCGAGCGGGGATGGTACATCCGAGTTTACGGCGTGGGTGCGGTCACGCATACGCGGTTACCGTGTCGTTTGTTTTCCTCTGGGAGTCGCAACCCGCGAAATGAGAACGCGCCCGCGGTGTAAAAAGTAATCACGAGTGTGGGAGTGTTGCTCTCTTTTCTATTTTTTTTTCTCACTCCTATAACCACTATGGAAAATACGAGGGGCAAGAGAACTCGTTCATTTATCGAGAACGTACCCATAAATTCACATCCCCCCTGTTTCGTGCCGATGCTCATCGGAAAACTGTTGACGCTCAATCAATTAGAAGAGTCGCATCACGCTGAAAAATATATATATATGTATTAATAATATGTTCATTTCAACTTTTTAAATATGCTAATTAAACAGTTCTATAGGTGGATGAATTCTCTTACGTGTGGGCATTTGACATTTTTTTTCACACTAATCAACGTGATGTCGAAATGAATTTTTTTTTCTAAAAATTACCGAAAGAAAAATGATTTTTTTTTTGGCATTTTATTACAAATTAAATAAGAGTATTTAAGGTGTAAAATAAAATATAAAAAAAAAAAGATTTTTCACTTCGGCTTTCTGGATTTTAATACAAAACGAAATGCGTTGCAAAAGATTTTAAGTAATCTTCGAAACGTTCTTTGCTTATTTTTCTAATAAAATATGATTGAAGAAATTGCTGTTTTAATTATTATTAATAACGCAGCGCTGTTGAAGCGACTGAATATATTTGTATTCGACCGTATTAACTTTATTGACTTTTCGATAAAAATACGACAGGTCTAAATAATTCGGATCTCCTTGGTGGTTACCGTTTTATCGTTGCAACATTGAGACATCACCTTAAGAAAATGTCTAATTGATCGATACATTACGACTTGCCACTCCATCCTTCATTACGAATGCATGAACATTTCATTTCATTTATACACGACATGGAGACTATCGACTTTCGCCTATCAGCATTTTTTTTTATCAGCGACTGCACGAGTAAGAAAGATCGAGTGAATCTATGCAAATAGATTCATCGTCGTTGTTACAAACTCCGATATTAATCAATGTTTGACTTCTCGTTATGACGTGCATTCGCTTTTATAGACGAATAAATATTCGGTCCTTGAGAACATAACGGAGCATTGGCAACGTAGTCGGGACCGAGAGATAGAGAAATATGAAATTATACCAAAACGAATGATTGTTATTTATTATACAGTATATAGTGTTTTATCTCATAGTATACAGTAATAAAAGAGGCCGCATGCATAATGGAATTCGATGTGGCGAAACATTTTTTCGTATTGTCCGACTCGTATCTCAGTCTTGAGGCCTCTGTGTCGTTTCTGCACGGTGTGTACGAGTGGCGCGAGTCCGCTTAACTCCTCGGGGACTCGGAAGAGCCCTCCTACAGGGTCGTTTAGGAGAGCCAATATTTACCGGCGAACACCACCGTTCAACCGATCGACCAACCCGTATTGACCGTAGCGGATCATTTTAAATAATTGCCAGTATTTCTAGCGACAAACGCACCATGCCGACGGTTCAAACGTTCCGTTGACACAACCTTTTCAAAAGTACGACGCTATTACTACAAGCGCTCACACACCGTAGAGAGTACCAACTGTGTATATGTAACCATTTGGTATCGAACGAGCAACACGTGCATTAATCAAACAGACGTCCGTAAAATTGTAGCTATAATATCGAAAAAACATCCATCGATCTATTCAAGAATTTACAACCACACAAAAACTCTCCTATATCGACTGTAAAGGTCTCAAATTCAAACTAAAATTTAAGTCTATGAAACGCTTTAAAAAAAAATCGATAATTCTTCTCCGTATAAAAAATAAAAACAAAAAGTGGTATAGGCTTTCTTTGTCGACAGATTCTTACCTCGTTAATCCTAAAGAAATTTCGCTTCATTCTATAGCAATACAGCATTGTGCGCAGAAAAAATGCCGCAAGTAATGATAAGGCATTCGTTTAGGCGCTTCCGCGTCATAAATTCTCCAAAACGAAAAAAAAAAAAATGTCTCGTTGTTTTTATTATTTACTTTTTGAAATGTTAGAGATTTGAAATGTTAAAGGGACGTAGTAGTCGTATGTCTACAATTTGTGAAATTCACAGAGGTCCCCTTTACGATGAGTTTTGCGAGCGTTGTAGGACACTGTTTTCGTATGTTTCAGCGTTTGCGGAATTCAACACTTCCAGAGAGCGGGGCACAGACACCTGAATCTGTTCCAAAGTACCTATTTCGTCGTGGTGACATTTTCAACAGTTGGCTACGGAGATTTCGTACCTGACATTTGGCCCTCGCAGCTTTACATGGTTCTCATGATATGCGTCGCCCTCATAGTGTTGCCAACGCAGGTGAGTTCCGCGTCGCCTTATGTACGACTATTACTACTTATACTACTACTATACCGCGCTACTGTCCGTACGAACGAGAAAAGCACGAAACGCTGTACGACACAAAGGCTATGCACCGTAACGATTAATCCGGCAGGAGTGACGATAAATTTTTATCCAGGCCACGCGGCGTCATAATTCGTTTTATAGAATTTTTTATATCAACAATCGTAAAGTCTCGCGTTTTTACGATGCCACTCTAGAGACATCGAAGGATGCTCCCGGGAGAGACTCCGTTAAGGAACGACGTTTTTTTTTTTTTCCATTTTCTGTAGTTACTCTCAAGCGCGCTGCCGCGTACACTTTATAGCGGTATTGCAATTAATTGGAATTTTATGCCGATAGCGTCAAATATTGGGAAACATTGTCGATAAGGTGAAATAAAACTGCAGCATTCGAGAAATAATAGGTGCACAATTTTTCAATAAATTCTCTCCAATGGCGGCGATAGTGATGCATTATAGTGTATGCAGATTCACCATTAGCTAATGATATTGAATATTCATATTATTTTTATATTTATTTATTTATATTAATATTAATATCGTAGTATATTGGACTTTGTCTTAAATGTGAAAATGTAACTTGCAGTTTTCGAAGCAAAATAGAGGTTTTCAGTTTATGTTCTATCGTAATTATCAACGGCATTTGAGAAATATCTCCGTCTATATCTCCGATATATATCTTCCGAAATAAATTTGGGCAGATAACGCGCTCGCGACTATCAAAACAGTCGAGAGCGTCGCTAAGGGATGAATGAGGAGGCGTCGGTACAGACGAGTAGAGTTGAAGTACGCGAGAAGGGCTCTCGAAGCTGTCGTGCCTCTGGATTGAAGGATTGTCCAACGGCACGACGGGAAAAGCAGCGTCGAATGTTTGGTGCAATTCGTCCATTCTGGACGGCCGAGTGACCGGCCGCCGGCGGCACTATCCCACCTGTCAGATACACGACGCGTGGCAATCGTTTACGGCAGCAAGCATCGCTCTTATAGTGCTGCATTCTCTCGGAAGCGGAGAGAAAGGGGGCCACGTGTCGCGAAACGAACGATTCGTGATTTAATTAACAGCAGAGTTTGACCGCGTGGTTCGAATTTCGTTTTACGCGGACGTTATTAACACTCGATAGGTCCGCTATCGACCGACATTAGTTTTCAACCCTCGACACTCGCCAGTCAGAGTTTCTCTCGCAAGGAACTTAAACTTTTTTTGGAATTCCCATTCGAAATATTTAACTGGTATGACATGAAAATCGCACGATAAGCCTTTATAAACGGCATACAAATATTTGCTCTTCACACTTAGGCTTCCGCGTAGTTAATTAATTAAAGTGAATAAAGCTGATAAGAGAGAATACATTAGACAAAGAATTACAAGCCATGAGACGGCGACGTTAGCACTCTTATTTTTTGTGATTTTCTTTTTTTTTAATTTGCGAATTCCCAAAAAAATATGTAGGAAGACATTCCCTTTGAAATCCTTTTGCCAATTTTCCCTTTGAAACACAGCCGTAAACCTCTATTTTCTCGTTTATTAAAACATTGCCATATCTGTACGCAAAGTTATCGTTAAGGGACATCTGTTTGAGAATTTTTTTAACATTTTTTTAACAACTTCATCCCATATATAATGTATGGCTTTACACTGTACGCAAAGTACATCATAGGGTGAACAGTATATGCGCTATAGAAAACTTTCAACGTTTGAAAAGGCTAAAGGGTGACCTCTGGTGTGCAGTATAGAAAAAAAAAAAAAAACATTGCACAAAGATTTTATGTTCAGTATCGCGCACAAAGCTTTTTCTATGAAAATTTACGCCGACTAATTTTGGCTTCTTTACGAGAGAACGCTTTATAAACGACGGCATAACAATTAACGCACTATGTTCGTTTGAAATAATTTTTATGTTCTTTTTTTCTGTGAGAAAAGCATAACTTTTCCTCCAAAGAAAAAAATAGTACGAAAATTAATATTAGAGCGAAATATAATGCAGAAATTCGGGGTACAAAATGCTCCGAATGTTTAGGATTCCGGTAATTAATTGATAAAATATTCGGAGCTGTAAGTAAATTGGATTATAGATCAATAATATCGTATCTACCGTTGGTTTGCATTCTGTTGTCCAGTTCGAGCAATTGGCATTCACGTGGATGGAACGCCAGAAGCTTGGGGGTTCGTACTCGTCCCACAGAGCACAGAGCGAGAAGCACGTGGTGGTATGCAGCACGACCCTTCAAGCTGACACCATCATGGACTTTCTCAACGAGTTCTACGCTCATCCTCTTCTCCAGGTTATTTCGCGTATAATTTCATTCCACGGATTCTCCATAGATTGAAATGCTAAAGGTCGCGTGTGGCGGCGGCGGTTGATTATCCCCAAGAGCTTTGTACATGTTACCTCACTGGCAGCTGAATCCACTAGAAGAATTAAGCATTGAAGAATCGCGACAATCATATCAATTTTTTTTTTTTTTTTATCGATTATCGAAATTTATATCGTTTCGATATTTTTGCATAGGATTATTATGTGGTCCTCCTATCACCTATGGAACTCGACACGACCATGAGAATGATTCTCCAGGTGCCTATATGGGCCCAAAGGGTAATTTATATTCAGGGATCGTGTCTAAAGGACGGTGATCTCGCGAGAGCAAGAATGAACGAAGCCGAGGCTTGCTTTGTACTCGCTGCGAGAAATTATGCTGACAAAACTGCCGCTGACGAGCACACGATACTAAGGTAATTTCATTTCGACTTCTAATCCACTTATTTAATAAAAATAAAAATTATCCGACATTTTTAATGAGTATTTTGTGATTTATTGTAATTATAAAAAAGTTTAGATGCTTTTTTTTTAAAGGCTTAGTATATAAATTATATATTTACATAGTTAAATGTTAATTGATAACTAACGAAGAGATATATCACGATTTTTGGATTTCTTTAATTCGTAACTTTCTACCGCGTTACGTTTAATTCAGATCGTGGGCGGTGAAGGATTTCGCACCAAATGTTCCACAATACGTGCAAATCTTCCGTCCGGAGAATAAGCTTCACGTGAAGTTCGCTGAGCACGTTGTTTGCGAAGACGAATTCAAGTACGCAATTCTCGCTAACAATTGCACGTGTCCCGGCGCATCAACATTAGTTACACTGCTGTTGCACACGTCGAGAGGGCAGTGAGTACCTATGGAAAAAAAACGGAAAAAAAAATGCATTTTTCACACACAGTGCATAAGGTGTGTATTAAAAAATGTGTTTTACAACAGGGAAGGCCAACAGTCACAAGAAGAATGGCACAGACTTTACGGCAAATGCTCGGGCAACGAGATTTATCATATAATCCTCGGCGATTCCCGTTTCTTCGGTGAATACGAAGGCAAATCGTTCACCTATGCCTCCTTCCACAGTCACAGGAAGTACGGTGTTGCACTGGTCGCCGTCAGACCGGCGGAACTTCCTGAATTTTACGAGGACACGATACTCCTGAATCCCGGTGAGTTACGCACAAAACTTACTGCTCACTTACTGCTAAATACAAAAACATATAACACTTGAAATTCCCATATATATTAACTTGGCAGTTCCTTCCGTATCTTGAAATCGCCGCTATGTTCTTCTCAAATCAATAACCCTATCGTTACCCTTATACTATTCAGGTCCTCGACACATAATGAAGAAAACGGACACTTGTTACTACATGAGCATTACGAAGGAAGAAAACTCTGCGTTCGTCGTCGCTAATCATCAAGGCGGCGGAGCTGCCGAACCAACCCAAGTAGTCGTTGATTCAAAGACCGAAGGATCAACCATGGGAATCGGTGGATCAGGAACAGGCACCGGCACAACGCCAATCACATCGACAACACCAACAGCAACGTTATCAGCGAACATGGCTGGTGGTGGCGGTGTTGCTGCTGCTGCTGGTGGCAACGGTACATCATCGTCGTCAATTGGCCACGCGGCTATCGGTCATCAGAGATATTCGAACTGTTATAACGTGACGTGCGACACAAACAAGGGCCAAGGGGTAGAAAGGGATGTTCGGATCAAAGCCCGAATTAGCGCTCCGACGATCCGGGCGCCCCTTCCTCCCCCAGTTATCTTGCAGGTCCTTCCTAGCACGCCCACTCTCCAACATCACAACCTACTCGCATCCGATGTCCACCGTGAGTGTCGCATGCGCCTGGGCTTCTTGTAATTTTTTCTATCAAATTCAATAAAAAAAAAAAACACGAATTTCGTCATTTTTCCGTTTTTTTTTTTCTAACAATTATTTATCTCATTCTGCCAAGTAATTTCATCAATTTCATAAAGATTTTTTCATTTTTATTTTAGAATTTCGCTCGATAAATGCTTTTTGTGCTTTTCCCTCCCCCAAGAGCTTTGTCTGTTACAGATACGGAGGCATCCAGTGGAAAGGCCGTAGACGATCGCATGACGCTTTTTTCACTTGTACAGTTGTTTGTTTTTTTTATGTAGCTTTATTTTCAGATTATACTCATAGTGTACCGAGAGATATGTATTGATATGTGCTTTTGATTGTCGTTCGGTGATTTATGTTTTTTATTTTACCGTATCGAGAAGCGAGAGCACATTTCATCGACGCTTGCAACGTTCAGTGTTCGTGGAAGTCCTTTGCCTTACACAATCCTTCCTAATATTCATCCTTGACACACTGGTCCACTAATTTTTTGATTGAAAGGGTTTTGATTATCTGGGAATATCGCGGAATCGAGGAGTTAACTTCTTATAACTCGTATTGGTCAAACTTTGACGATAGATTTTAACTTTGATATATAACTATTAATGCTATTTATTCGAGAGATCTTTATTTTTGATTCGATACATACGTATATGATTATTGTACGATATTATTGATGTTAGGATTCGCGAGAGTGAATTATGAAGCTTGAGGATTCGCGTTTGCAGCGAATTATCTCGATCCCGGAAATCTTGGCGACTCGAGACAGTGCCTCAGGGAAGCAGGATCGAGTCCACAAACACCCATCACCGGAAATCATCTTGATGTGCCACGATCTATGGATCCTAATCCTAATCTTCTCAGTCCGGAGATTCTCATGCAGAGAAGAGGTTCGAAATTACGTTAATTTTGGCATTTCACCTCCACTTTTACGAAAATGTTACACATTTAAAAATAAAAAAATATTAATTGCTCTCACTTATACTTCACGATTTCGAAATATTAGGGGAATTTGAAAAGTTTAATATTTTAAAAGGAATATTGCCGTTAACGATTTTTCTACGGTGGTGTTTTTTTTTTAAGACACAAATTTAACGTTTAGTAATTTTTTCAGGAAGCAGACGACCAAGTATACTTCCGGTACCAGACATGCTATCGAGTTCGACACTGCATCTACCCGGCCAAGAATCCCTGGACCACGACGGTGACGAATCCGAAGACGAGATGGACGACGACGTGCCCTGGCGATCACCCAGCGAAAAAATTGCGTAAGTAAAAACGCTATTCTTTTCCTATTATCCAAATGCTTATAAATTTAGACACTTGTTAGGATGTTATTCGTCAATAACAGACGCAATTTTTAATTTTTGAAAGCGATAAAAAATATCGTGTCGAAGTCATAGAGAAAACACGAAATTAGTAGAAATCAATATTGATTATAGTTGTTTGTTTTTTTTTTTTTTTTTTCTTGTGACAAAATTTACATAGATCAATGAAAAAATTGGAACGTTGTCGATGAAATTAGAAGATCAATATCAGCTTAGAGAAGTCGTGTGATTGTGAATGACTCTTTCAAGTAATAATTTAAAGATTCGCGCACGATAATTACATTTTCTACAAAATGACGACAGAAAAAACGATACCAGTCGCATTGAAAAAAAAATATATATATATTTGTGGGAAACGCGATTGCATGATATGACATTATACCCCAAATTATCACTACAATTCCTAATAGATTAATTTTTCTTTAATTTTCTATCTATCATTCGGATTTGCTATATTTATATCTCGCTGTCGCTCTTTCATAGCGCTTTTACACGTGAACGTAGTAAGTACCTCTCCGCCGCGTTCTCTCGTACTATTTCATACAATTCGCGAAATTAACGACGTCGGCGCAATTCAGCAATGAAATACGATACCGCGTATTTTTCCACCGCGAGGAAAAGAGCTTTTAATTTAACGCGGCGCCTCGGAACGTGAACACAACAACTACACACGTACGTCGGAAGTACGAGCTGTTTTTACTCTTTTTCAAAAATGATCACTTTCGCTACTATAATCTTATATTTTTCTCGTTCTTTCTCTCTCTTTCTCTATCTATCACTTTGCTCGTTTTCTCATCTCGCACAATTTTTTACGTAACTTCGCTCAAGCACTCTTGTCCCGCAGAATGTCATTGATACAATCAGCAAATTATAATGTAATCAAATGAAAAAAAAAAAGTTAATCAGAGACGAAAGAGATTTTTTTCAATGTCGTCGCCTGTATCAATGAACTTCGAAAGGAATTAACGTTGTCACAGTCGATGACCATATTGCTTTTCGGACGAAAATATCGGTTTCCCAATTAATTCATTTTTTTTTAAATTAATTTCACAATAAAGAATATTTGACAAAAGATGTATAAATAATTTATCGGAGTCTCCTAATACGCAATTCCTAGTCAAATTCTAATTTCAACATATTTGTATTTATTGTTATTATTATTATTGTGACTTATAAGTCAATAAAGTCTCATATCCTTATAAAATTCCCGAAATCATGCCGATCTGACGGCGAATGATATATTTTTCTCCTACTTGGTCAACAACTGTAACATCGGACCGCGCAGCCTTATCATTATTTAAAAATCAATTTTTTTGCATCACCGACATTAGTCGATATATATAGTCAACGAAAAAAAATAAATAAACAAAGAATATTAAAATCCAACAAGTCGCGATACGTAAGTCTTGCGAGTTTTTATTATTATTATTATCGATTTCACCGTCGATGTGTATGTCCTCTCGATGTCTGTCTGATGCGTGTACCAACGTGGTGTCCGTTGCACTCGTCGTACCGTGGCTGTGTCTTCTCCCGCCTGACACCCTAACTTAAAAAAAAAAAACGTAAAAAAAAAAACATATTCGTTCGTGGATGTGTGTGTTCGATGTCTGCCCCCCTTCGCATCACCTTTGTGCACACTGCGTCTTGCCGCACGCCACGCCTCGCCCCTCTACGGCTCGCAGCTTCAAGGGGTGAGTTTATGATGCACCTAAGTGCAACCACTATAATATGCCATATTATTTATACTATTAAACTTATTCTATATTCTACTTCTTCTCTTGAAATTCAGCCAATTTATAATCTCCAGCTTATTTTATTAATATCTATTTTTTACCTCGCGAACGGGCGCGCGGAAAGATTTTTGCATTCCAACGTTCGAGAATCGAAGCTCGGAACTCATAAATTTTCTGATATTTCCTGAGGTGTAGCATTTAACCCGCACGCCTGTTCGCATTATCAATTTTGCTACAAACGAATTATACACGAATATCGTATAAAAACACCTAAATAAATATTTTTTTACATATTTTCGTAAAGCTTTAACTAATTAATGATAATGAGATTTTTTAAACATTTTAAATTAATTCCACCAGAATATTTACGTAAAAAAAAGGAAATCGATTTTCGCAATCGAGAACTGCAACCTGATGTAAGTCAATCATAACAATGAATAGACAATGGCAGCCTTTGTTTGCATTAACTTTTTTTGTAATTGACAAAAATTAAAATAAATAAAAATTTAGATTTGTTATCGTCAAGAAACCAGTATAGTAAAGTCTTCGAGTTCGTTTTGTATCTCGTGTAATGTTTTTCCCTTAGTTTCGGGAATATACAGAAATGCGATTGGTATCCCGAGGGAGCCAACGATCGCGAAAGATGCAAATGCCAAATCCGAACCTTGTCTGGCATTCAATACCTCGAATAAACTTTGCATAGACATTGAGCAAAAGTATATAAACGATATGTAAAACCCAAGAATTATCGTTTTACCACGAGAGGGAAAAATTTCACTCGTTACTATAGGTAAAATTGGCGTAAGTCCGAGAGAATAAATTAAATAGTAGAGAGTGAGAATTGTTGTTGGCAGAATAAACGACAAGCTTTCACTTTGATTACGATCGGGTCGACCCTGTTTCGCCAATGTAAAAATACCCAAAATAAGACAACTGATACTCGAGCCGACAATCGAAATAGCTAAGAGTATCGTTCGTCGACCAAATTTTTCGATAACGCAGAGACAAACCGCCACCGCGAATACGTTCATCGATGCTATCACGATTCGTCGGTAAGTCGGTAGGACGGTATTCAAGAAATCCTTCGAATAATCGTCCATACCGTAAGCGCCGACCATTTGTGTTATAGACAAAAAAAATATTCCGAATGTAGCGTACTTTCCTTTCCGCGATGAGATCAGTATACCGCACATTTTGCAACGACGATTTCTCGATAGTTTGCAACTTTCCGTTTGAAAGAAAAGCTCTATGCTTTTGTATTCCTCGTCGACATCCAGAACTCTGCTTGCGCCCCTTAAGGCTTTCAGCGATAATTTTGCCTCCAATGTCTGCAAGTTGAAGAATAAATTAATGACATAAACATGAAAGAAATTTTAATGCGATAAAATTATTGTGGGTTTGTAAAGTGGTTATATATAAATTTGTCAAAAAAATCAGTTTTATGACGATAGTTACCTTTCCCTGCATGAAAAAGTAGTAAGGTGACTCTACCATCCACAATCTTATCGAGATCAGAAACATTATCGCTAAAAAAGCCATAAAGGACGATATTATACGATTGTACGCTATAAAAATTAAACACGTTCCGATCAATCCTCCGATATAGGCGGAAAAAGCCGCAAGC
Source organism: Buathra laborator (assembly GCA_934046635.1). Taxonomy (NCBI): domain Eukaryota; kingdom Metazoa; phylum Arthropoda; class Insecta; order Hymenoptera; family Ichneumonidae; genus Buathra; species Buathra laborator. Next base: position 21,962,652 of record OW203892.1, read on the forward strand.
GCTCCAATTGCACCACGACTTTCAGGCAATGAGATCTCGCTAACGTATAATGCGGTTGTCGTCACATAAATTCCTGTCGCGAAACCACCAAAAACGGCGCTGCAAATAATTTTCTACAAAAAATGATTATTCAAACAGTTACACAAATGAGAAAAAAATGGTGTTGAATGGTAATAGAATTACTTGTTTTTCTAATTCTATGAAAGTTAATTCTATGGTGTCGAAATTTATTATGCATTTTTTTTATTATTATTAATTCTACCACTGGAACTACCAGCGACTTTTTTAGTCGCGAAGTTTTGCTCACTGCAACGATTGCGATCGTTACTGCTATCGAAATTTAATTACAAATAACTCACCACGTATCCTTGAAAACTGACGAGAATAATCCAGAAAGTAAAATTAGCCAATGCAGCGACAGCGAAAGCGGATCTTCGACCGTAAACGTCAGCAATGCAAGGCGGTACCAGAGCGCCGATGCAGCTTCCGAAATTCATTATCAATTCTATTGTCGCACTTCCGTTTGCTGAAAGGTCGTAACATATACCATCGCAATGACTCAAAATAACATAGCTGAGTGATGTCTCTGGCCATCCGAGAGTTAAACCGATGCACATCGATCCTAAACACACTAAAATTTGATTCGCAAAATATCACTAACAGTTCGCAACGTCGGTATTCACTTTGCATCTCGTAACGCAAATCTACTTACGCGAACCAAGTGATAAATTGCGTTTTCGGTTTCCCGTGATCGGTTTTGACGTTACCGATTCGTGCATTGTATTTAACTACGCACCACGTACAGCCCAAGGCTCCTACACAAACAATAACGTTAGGTAGCATTTGGACGTGTAGCGTGTGCAGCTAAAACATAGAAATAGATAATCGGAAACTGCCGCCACGGCTTTGTCGCGGAACTTATTTTCCATATAGACGCAATTATTCTTCATTATTTCTTATCGGCAATGAAGCACCTTGGACCGAGGTACGCTTAAGAATGTTGACGGTGCGGTGACACTGAAATATTAAAACTACCGGTATAGTGTTTCCCAAACCTTACGCCGTCAGGAAACGTTCGAAATAGTTATTATACGATTAGTAGTAATGGATCTTATCAGCTTATGAGTAGTTTTTGTTTTCCTTTCTTTTTAATAAGCAGTCGTGACCTTTACGATATCGAAAAAAAAAAAAAAATTACCGTCAATTTTTTTTGGTCGTTTAATTTGGACGTTATTAAAACTTGTCGTTGTCGACGCAAAAGAACACTAGAAGAAGTAAAAATAAACATCTAAATGAAAATCGTAAAACAATTTAATAAAGTTAGGAATCATTTTTTTTTTTTTTTTTTTTTCGTTCTTTCAATTGAGGACTCATTAAAACTGGCAGCACGATGATAAAGCACGCAACATCATCGAAATATCTTTAAAAAAATGATTAAACAATCTTGGAAAACTAACTTGATACACTTTTTATAATTTTTTATTAATGATCAACGATGTTACAGGATTGTTAAAGGATTTCCGCCGGTATCGCCGTTCATCGGAGTTTCGCCAACTCTGTGTTACCTTCTCAAGGAGAAGAAACCCCTATGTTGTCTTCAGTTAGCACAAGTAAATATATTTTTAAAGAAGAACTCATTCGTGGAGTACTGTTTCAAAATACAATGATTCGAGATAACATTGTTTCCTTTTTTTTCTATAATTTTCAGGTATGCGAACATTGCAGCTACAGAAATGCGAAGGAATACAACTGGCAAAATAAAACGATAATATTAGCTGCCGATTACGCGAGTAACGGAATTTATAATTTCATCATACCGTTGCGAGCGCATTTCAGGTAAATACTATGGCATCGACTCTCGACGTTACGCGCGGTGAACAATTATTACGATAATCGCGACGAGAGTGACATGACGTATTGTGCAGATCGAAAACGTCGCTGAACCCGATAATACTTCTACTGGAGAGAAGACCGGAAATTGCCTTTCTCGATGCGGTCTCCTATTTCCCGTTGGTGTATTGGATGCTCGGTTCGATCGACTGCCTGGACGATCTTCTCCGCGCCGGTATCACTCTCGCGGAAAACGTGGTAGTGGTCAACAAGGAACTGAGCAACTCAGCCGAGGAGGATACTCTAGCCGACTGCAACACCATTGTCGCCGTTCAAACGATGTTCAAGTAAAAATGACTCTTCTACTCGTAGTTTTTGTCTATCGTTAGTTTTGACCTTCTTTTTCACTGCTTTTTTTTCTCTTCGTCACTGATAAGCTATATATGGTAACCGGAAATTCGCCACTCAAAATTTCTCCATACTAATTATTTTTATCTTTTTATAAATGTTAGTAAACTAATTTAAACAAACAAAAATAAAAAAATATATATATAAAAAATTTTCGTCAAAAAAATATATCGTCGAAATGACGATATTACCAATATTAATTTTTTTTTTAAATTTAGATATAATACATTGAGAACATTTATACAGGCAATCGATTTTTCTTCGATGTAGAAAAAATGTGTGAAATTTCCGGTGACGAAAATATTTATATAAAATTAAAATTTTATTTAAATATTAAAGAAAATTTATTAAAAAAAAAATTGAAAACGTCGGCCAAAAAATAAAGTTGTTGAGGTGAAATTGCGTTGTACACCTTGGACCTTTCGACAGATTCTTTCCCAGCATAAAGAGCATTACCGAGCTGTCCCAGTCGAGCAACATGAGGTTCATGCAATTCCGGGCTCACGACAAGTATGCTCTGCACCTCAGCAAAATGGAAAAGGTACTCCTCAGTGCTACTACCGATGACAACTACTCGGCCGAGCCTACGATGGGCTCCCCGGTAACACATAACACTCACTCTGACCTCTGATTGATGATTGACTGATATCTGACTGACGAAGTTGATTGTTTCGATTGTCTGTCACGATGAGAGTATCGATTGATCACCTGTAGTTCCTGCGAGTAATTTCGAGGCCGTCGTCATCGATTTATTAAAATTAAAAACATCTATAAAAATGTTTATTAATATTTCCAGAATAATAACGACGAAACACTCAAATTTGAAGATAAGTGGCATATCGGATTAGCATAATTTTCGCTCACTTCGTACCGCGACGATACACTCTTTTCTCTTATCCGTAATCATTATTTTCGGATTTTTTATATTTTTTATAAATCTTCATAGCGCATGTGAATGAAATATAAGGCACGCTTCGTATATGCAAATACAATGCAAAAATTGATTGTTATATCATTCGTGTTTTTTAAACGGTGGATTAATTTCTTTTTTCACATATGGCACAACGAATTTCAATTGCGATACAAACATTTCAGAGCTTTCACTTCAAGAAGGCCACATATATTACACCACCGCCTATAACAACACTTTATTGTTCGAAAGTTATAGATACAATTTTTATAAATTTACTACTCTTTACATCGGACAACTCGCGAAAGCATCCATAAAACATTTTTATCTTTATATCCTTAATTATTGTGACTTTTTATCCTATAGTCAGAGACTCCGCCTCTGCCGCGCGCGGGACTCTCGGTGCTGTCGTCATAACTGATCAATCAACAGCAGCAATATAAATCAATCGTTAATTCGATTTATATAATTGATAACGATACTTGTGAAATTTTTATATACGTGGCAAGTAACTTTTTTCGAGAGAAATAAAAAGAGAAGAGAATAAAATCCACTGACGAAGTATAAAGTAAATTGTTTCGTGAACGATACGAATAGAACGATAAGGAAAAAGTGTTTTAGATACGTTGTTCCGAGACGATATCATTATATGATATGTCGCCCTATTCCCGAGGCTACATAGAATTTACCGAGTTAGCGATAGACAGTCTCGACGTTTTTTCGAACCGACAAGCGGAAAAGCCACTTCGCTTTGAGTGCACCGTGACCTCGTGTAGATCCTTCTCGAGACGTTTCTTCGAAAAGCCTGCATTCGTTCACAATCTCGAAATCACTTTGACATTTTTCACTTGCGATAACAGCGACGGCCTCGATTTTTTACTCGATCATAGTCGAAGCACCCTGCATCATTAGATATAGAAATTTCACCGATTTTAGGATAGTTTATCGATATAAAAAAAATCAAATTCGCATGAAATTGTTTTTTTTTTCTTTTTTTTTCGACTATATTCTTGATAGAAATGTTTAGTCCGAATCCTTATCGATCCATCGACGGCTGTGGCGGTAGATTATACATATGTTAGCCTTTGGAACGTCTAATCGGAGATTTTGAAAATTTCGTTTTTCACAGAGGGAGAAGGAAAGAGGATCTCACATATCTTACATGTTCCGATTGCCCTTCGCCGCTGGCAGCGTATTCAGCGCGTCAATGCTTGATACTCTTCTGTATCAGGCGTTCGTCAAAGATTACGTTATAACGTTTGTCAGATTGCTCCTCGGAGTCGATCAGGCGCCGGGTTCCGGATTTCTGACATCGGTAAGTCTTTCATTATGAATTTTTTACACTCAAAATTAATGCGACGACGACATGACGAAAATGAAGTCTAATCAATTTCCGTGCAATTCGCAATGTGGTATTTTTCCTGAAAAAAAAAAAAAAACATCTTTTTTAACCATTAATTTGTGTTTTTTTTCCATAATCTAGCATTCTAAGCAATTTGTTTAATATATCGCGTTATAATTGGAAAATATTCTCTAGATGTGCATCACGAAGGAAGACATGTGGATCAGGACATACGGGAGACTCTACCAGAAGCTTTGCTCCACCACGTACGAGATTCCGATCGGAATTTACAGGACTCAGGACACCAGTGTGGCCGATACGTCGAACGTGAGTAAACCGAAGATCCTGGCGGTGCGGCATAAAAAAGAAAAATAAAGAAAAAACAATGGTCTGAGAAATTCTCGGAGGATCCGAGAACGTTGAGTTGTGGCTGTGAGTAGCGCATGGCCGGTGCTCTCTCGCTCTCTCCCTCTCACTGTCGCTTTTCCCTATCTTCGTTACCCCCATTCCCACCGTTTGTGTACTTTAGTCGTTCGGATTCGTGTTTATTGCCGTACATCGTGTACTACTAAAATCACAACAACAGAAACATCTTTTTTTTTAAATTTATTTTCAACTCAACATAAAATTCGTCGATTTCTATAAAATTCAGAGATCATTGCGAAAAATTATTGAAATCGTTTTAATTATTAAAATTTTACGTCATTAACGTTGCAAATTGTGTAGAGTTTCGAAATGAATTATACTTTGCTATTAAAAAAAAAAACTTTGTGTAAGAAAATGAAAGTCGCGACTCCGAATCGCTCCATACTAAAGAATCTTACGTCACCTCCGTTACTCCGCTCTTTCACGATAAATCACAAATCTCTAAATCCCTCCACCCACCCTAATGTGACCCGCACGTAGTCTTATGTGACTGTAAAAAAATACACGTGCGAAAGATCGTTGTACATTCCAAATTTATTTTTATTGCAAATGACAATCATTTATGTACATTTCATGGATAGAAATTTTAATAATAGATTCGCGTGAATTAGAATCACAGAATGTTTTATAGAAATAGGATCGCTAAAGTATTATACATCATTACTTACTTACTTACTATCCCACTCTATAAACGTGTCTCTAGTGGTGAATATATATTTATACGTTCGATTTATTCGTTCATTCGATCATCTTGTGATATTTAAATAATGTCACGAAGTTTCGTTGCACACCTAAATGTATGTACAACTCATATAGGATATCTTGATGTGTCCCCATAGCGATTCAATATAGTTAATGCATCTTGATAACAATAGTAAATCAATTAGATTAACACGAGCGCTCAGGAGATAAATATCGAACGAGAAGCAATTATTACTCGTCGGTCATTGGCTCAATGGTCATTATTTTCAGATCCGCAGATACCGTTTCACAACCTGATGATGACGCGTGCCGTATAAATAAATAAAAAACATTACTCGTCATCTCGATAACTGGACAAACACAAATATTTTGTTGATTCTGATCTCAGAGCATTGAACAAAAATATCAAAGTTTAATCGAAGATTAGGAACGCGTAGTTTACATATACAATTTCTTTTACTGCATTCTTTACTACACAACAGTTAGAATTTTTTTACCAATGATAAAGTCCGATTTTTAAATGAATTCATTGCGCACGAAAGTTATTACAATCGTTATACTCAACGGATGTTTTTAATTAAATATTTCTGTAACTTTTTATACACGTTTTCGATATTATTCAACTATTATATATCGCTATAAGAATGCGTTTCAATGCAAATATAGTGATGCGGCTGATGGAGGAATCACAAAAAAATGCTATTTACTGGTTAAATCGATGACGAGTTGTATACGAAATAATTGTTATATTGTGATTTCAACGCTTAGTGAGACCAGAGAGAGAAGGCGCTTTGCAAAGAAACAAAAAAAAAACAAAACAAAAAATTGATGGTACGGCGGCGAGCCTCGTAGTAAGGGTAGTCTTGCTTGTCCTTTTGACAGGGTGACTCTGACGCCGAGAGCGATGCAGGCGTCGGGGTGACTTACAAGGTGCGTCGTTCCGCGGCAGCTTCGTGTCTTGCAAATTGCGCCACTCGCGACAAGGGCGCATCTGCTGTGAGTACAGTCGCGCAAATACGTGACTACATTTTTTGTGATAATCTAATATCTATTTTCTCTCTATATCCCTCTTTATACATATAATACATATGTATCTCGATAAATGTCTCTCTGTTACACTCCACTATTTGTAACGCGTGTATATCATAAACGCCTCTTGTGTCTCGTTGCCTGTTGTAACTTACAATCGGATATCCGAAAAGCATGAAGTTACAAATTGACTTGCAGTGAACGTTGCATGTTCGATTGCTTCCTCTCATTGTTCTATATCATCCAACGTGAAAAGAAAAGTTATCGATTTCCGATAAAAATGTCGCTAAAGTAAAAAAAAGTTTAGCATTACAAAAACTGCTGTTGTTAACTGTTATTTACCTTCAGTAAAGTAGAACTTTCTGCTCCGGTAAAAGCGATTTTATGTTAAATAGCATAATTTTTTTTCTTAACATCACTTCCGTTAAAAAAGAAATAATAAAAAGAAAATATTATGTGTGCAGAAAAATAATAGAAAGTTACAATATAAACTTAATACGAAATCATTTTTATTGGTAGAAATAACTTTTCTCTTGCAGTGTCTTGAAAAAAAATAAATTACTCTTCCGTTATGTACATTATGTTCCATTATGTATCATACAATCTGTGTTGCTTCGTCGATGTCGTACATTGCTTGTGGCTAAATAGTCACCATAAGTCGCCGCTAATTAAATGCAACGGATGTTGAGGCATCGAATAAACGAAATGACACGAGATGCCGATGATTACGATAATTATAATTTGCGTATGCAAGCGGTGCGGTGTATGTAAAAAAAGAAGAAAAAAAAATCGAAGCAGGAATGCCGAAAATCTAATGAACCCATCAAATTTATCATTAAAAAAAAATCAATTAGATGCCAATAGTTATTTTCAACTATGTAGAAAATTAGATTTCCATCATCCCTGAATCGAATTCTCAAAGCCTTCGATCTCTTAACTAATCGAAAAATGTTTCTTTTTCTTTTTTCTCTATGTCACCAGTATTCCGTGAGTCTTGCGGACGAAGCCCGTGACAACCATGCGCAGCAGATCGAACGAGCGGAAATCGCGAATCTCGTAAGATCCCGAATGGAATCATTGAATCTACCAGTTGCCGATTACGACGACGTATCCGAGAAGCGCAACAGTTTATCCTACGTAATAATAAATCCGAGCTGCGATCTTAAGCTCGAAGAGGGTGACATAGTGTATCTTGTGCGGCCGAGTCCGTTCTCCGCGCAGAAGACATTCGAACGACACAATTCGCGACGGAAGAGCAACATAAGTTTCTGTTCGGCACAATTGGTAGCGCAGATGAGCGCTGCTGTAGCATCAGCAGGATTACAGGGTGGTCCGGGTAGTCGTCGGGGCTCGGGGATCGGTTTGGCTAGGGCACCACCTCTCGGTAGCACGAAGTCGAACTCGCTCTCCCTGCCGGACAGTCCCACCGTAGCCGGCAGCCTGCGCGGCCGTTCGAATTCGTTGCGTGTCGTCGACGACATACTGCTGAGACGAAGCAACTCACTCCGTCAGGGATTCACCACGAGGAGGAAGAGCAGCCTCGAGGACATTGGCCTCGGTGCACTCTCCCATCCGTCCAATCACAATCCTATTAAGATTGCGTTGAACGGTTCCATCGGCCTCGAGGTGACTCCACCGGAGGAGGGTACTCCGGCCGGTGGTGCAAGTAACACCGGCATCCTCGACGTTGGACTTCCCTCAATGTCTGCACTCGGTACAACAGGCCTCATTGGCCCGAGTCTCGGTGCAGGCCTCGGTGGATCTCTCGGCGGTCTTTACGATCCGCCGCCGTTACAGGGTAACAAGAATTCACCTATGCAAAATCAACAGGGACAGGGAATTCAAGGTGTACAACAGGATCCTCAGCACATACAGGGAACGATAGTATGATACAACCTCATGTGGGGACGCCGACTCTCCAGTGTAGTTCGAAACAAGTGGCTCTAGCGTTCCCACATAGACTCTCGTTCGACGAGATTAGATTTTTAGATGTGGCGGTGGATCTAAGATTAACGCCAGCGAGAGACGTCCAAAACAGGAGGAACGATATTTTGAAAAGAAATTATTCGAGAAATCATTATCTTTTGCGGGTAAAACAGTTACCGAGCGTTGGAGACTCGAATTCTTTAAATTTTTTATGAGTCGAAACGTAAAAAATTTAATGGCCCGATGGAAATAGAAATACAATCTGTGAGTAGCTGTTACCTGCGCTTTACTGAAAGGATTGTTTATAAAAAAAACTTGGATTAGAGAAATTGATCGGTAAGCAATGATACCAAAAAACGTATATTATGATTTGAAGTTTAGTTTTTGCAATGCCGTTTTAACTGAATTAAAAAGTTTCCGTTGTCACTGGGGCTTCGGTTTAAACAATTTCTCATGGAATTATTTTTAACAAAAGTCTGAAAAAATTGAAGAACAGACTTTGCGTTAACTTGAAATGGGTTTTTTGTCTCGAATTCTTTTCTATATCATTCGTCGATGTTTGGATGAGATGTAACGACATACAACGCGGCGTGAGAAATGCAATCGCGAGTTCGAACGGTTCGACCGGCTCGGAGGTCACTCAGCCGGATGTTGGGAGGTCCGGGAGGTGGTGCTCGTAACACCCCATGTCCCGAACGACGAGGAGAAAACCCAAACGGTCGATAACGTAGCGTCCATGAGATTCAAGAGCTGCGGCACACGAAAAAGAAACCAAACGATAACACACATCCACAGACACACAGAAACACACACGCATACAAAATAACGTACCTAAGAGGATAGCGATGATACCCTTTTAGGTTCAGTACGCGAAGTCACGTGACACGTGAAGAGCGTTAATAATTTCATACTTAGGTGAGGAAAAGTATGTGTGTGCGAAATAGAGAGAGAAAGATATATATATATAAATTTCGGGAGAACGAATTAAGTGAGTAAATGACCATTAGTATCATATCACTGCGAGCTCACTGAAGCTCGTCGGCCGACACCGAGGTATACTTGAAACAAAAAAAAAAAAGAAATACAAGAACAACCAAACAAGACATATTTTAGGTGAAGAAGATAATGAAGATAAACAACAACAAAAAAAAAACAAAGATTTTCTAATTAAGTGTTATCGAGAAGTGATTAGAGACGAATCAAAGACGAGATTCGATATTAGCCGAGGACCGTGCAAGCGTCCGGATAATTAATTAATATTTGAGAGAAAAATAACGAAAATAATACGATAAATTGACTAATTAAAACAAAAGACAACAAAGACATAAAATTGGAGAAAGTTCTGTGTTAATGAACTTGAAGTATATTCAAGTCGTTGAATATATGCAGAACAGTTTCCGATTTATCGCGAAAGTCCTTATGGTAAAAATCGGCCTCCATCGCGAAGGCTTAGGACAAATTTATTAATTAGATAATTGTACGAAGAATGTTGAGAACGACTGATCAATCGACGCCCCGACAAATCATTTTATCGCATTTCTTTCTTAAATTCAGTTTTACCAAAAAAATATTTTCTGAATTGATTGAATTGTTTTTTGGTTCAAATCAATCGTTACAGAGACTCGTTACTTTGACAATCCTTTCGATTTCGGCGACCCGATTTGTTGAATTTTTTTCGATCAATTCATCGCTATGAAATATATATAAAAAAAAAAAATAATTTGATAATCGCCGACAAGCGGGTCCGATTAAAGCCAAATCCAGAAATCGTGCAGCGACCAATTTACACGAATTAATTTTTCTTCGATCATTCGATTTAACGTATCGTATAATATTTATTCGAAGAAAAGCCTGCAGCCATTCAGAGCCATATATATATCATAGTTAGCTATTTATTCCTCGATCAATTTTTAAACGTCAATGGAGTGGCGTCCCGAGCAAAATATTTTGCGCGATATCAGGCCATTAGCAAAAAAAAATACTCTTAGAGTTTTTGTACATAAATGTAGCGCTCGATTTAAATTAATTCTTGAGAGGATTTTTTGTCAGTAAGGGACCCACTCCAAAAAAATCTTGATTCGCATACACCTTTGAACATTGATTATTTTATTTGCACCGAGCCTCGGAGAAATATACGATGTTTCCATTATAAATTTGGCTGAAAAAGGCGGTTGGAGCGTTACGCGCGAGAATATAGGGCGCCATGTGCGACGCTTTTAATAATAGCTGAATGATTCAAAAAACTAAATCTCGAAGTATTTTGAATTTGTAATATATGTTTTTCCGAGACAATTTAAAGTTAGTTACAGTTTATATTCCGCTAAACGGTTAATCTATTTGATATTTCCGACATTCTAAGTTTAAGTATCGATCTACAACAACATATCCCGAATTTATCTTCGTATCTTTACATTAGCTCGACGCTCCAACCTCCGTAAACTATATAGAGGGTCAGTTTGCTATATCGTTATTGGAAATTCTTCATTCAGTGCCGCTTTTCTTATATTCAAATTCTTTGTTTAACAATTTATATTATATCACTTTTATCAATGAGAAAAAGAAAAGAAAAACAATTAATTCCTTAGAAATAGCTGATCAACTCGATCCCCCGATGATGCAAGGTGAAAAAAAAGGTCCAATAATCATTGCCCGTTGTTCGATGAGAGATAAAAAATAAAAACAATATTCGCCGCGTCGATAAAATCGAACACTTTTCAGCAACGATCGAACCGAATGAGGCAACGCGAGAAGAGTTTCCTATGAAAAATATCGCCTTACGGGAACTATAAGCGATAAAACGAATTCGCGCGATTACGACGAAAACAAACAAACAAAAGACACACAAAACTAAGATCTCACGGAGGCGTAACGAGTTATATTCGCAGTCTAGAGACTTACACATTAATTACTAAGGCATTCCTCGACCAGAAAACTGAAAAATAAAAACAAACTATAAACGGCTGTACGTAATGTAATATAAATGAAAGAGTTTAATGAAAGAAAGAAAAAAAAATGGAAAATCGAAAAGAGAATGTAACTATCGTGTGACGTGTCCGCCGCTAAGTCGCGTGAGTGCACGGCGTAAATTTATTATAAATAAATTATTATAGAGCACATATGCTAATTAATTTTCCCTATCCACGTATCAACTTTATTACACCTGCGAAAGAAAAGAGAAAAAAAAATCTCTTAGCTTTCTACATATATTTTATTTCTAGGTCAGCCAACGAACGGGTTCGACGAATTAATTGGAAGACGTTTTGTCGAATATATTTTACATGTGGAATGTTTATTCTACGTATATGCACGCACTTTGACGAGCAGAGTCTAATTGTCTAATCATTTAATGAGTACAAAATAAATTACAATGCCCCCTTAGAAAATAAAAAAAAAATAATAATAGAAACTCGTTGTCGAATTTAATGCTCCTGACAACGTAATTATAAATTTTCGATCCGAATTTGTATAACAAAATAATAAAATAGAAAAAAAAAGCCGGAATAGGCCGGACATAGTAATGACAAGTTTTCGTTGTTGTTATTTTAAAGTAAATAGAAAGTTAGATTTTGCTCGACGCTGCGCACGTATGCGATATATATATACATTATAATATGATTAGGCGATTCAATGCAAGATATATAAATACAGCACTTTCGTAGATACATTATCGACAGGTTTTTCATGTCCGTCTAGCGGATCATGAGACGCTCTTTACCGGCTTCGTTACGTTCTCCGTAAACTGACCGACTATATTACCACGCGGATGATAGCATGCAACGACTACGCAAGCTCCGTCCTTCTTTGCCATTGCTATTCCCATTTCGCTAGTATTTTTCCACACAATCTGAGTGAAGTGACCTAAAAAAGAATTTATTTTATTTTATTAAAAGTTAATAGTAAAAAAAAAAAATTTTATTCATCGATCGTCATGTTTACTCACAAGTATTGAGAACTTTGGGCTCCGCGCCAAATTTATGGTCTTTCTTTTCGGAATACCACTTCGACACGACTTCGCGGGCGGATACTATTAAATTTGGATCGGAACATTGCATCGAGTAAATATTTTCACCATAAGGCGAAGCCGATTGTGGCACAAGTTTGTTAGTGTTCAGCAGCGTAGAAGCCCACGCCTGAAAAAACACGAGCGAAGAAAAAAAAATAAGATAAGCGTTCATTGATCGAAAACATTTAAATCTATTTTTACGACACTGAATTGTTGCGGTTATCCGACGCTCACGAGGCAATTGACAAGATATACTTTGCATATGCATGAAAAAAAGAATTACATTTTACTCATTCCGTTTGAAATGTAAATGAATTTTTCTTTTTTTCATGCTAACCTTTCATTAGCGATTACAAATAAAAATATAAATTACTATAGTATTCATGAAATTCTACAAACAAAAAATAGATTTTTTCGTTTTATGCAAAACCGATCGGAAAAAAAAAAACGAAATTTTTTTAATGACATTCCATTCGGTTTGAAAATCTTAGTTTTTCCCCGGAAATAACGTCACAAGAAATACTACGTATTTGAATTATAAAAAACTCAAATATTGGGATTTTATTGATTTCTTATCGTCATACTCTGCGTCATATCGGGGACTCTGCGAAAGTCTGTGGTTTTTATCTTGCGTTTCAAACTGAACAAAATATCTCTTTGCCAAAGCTTTGTATGGTTTTCCAGGTGAAAGCAGATTAATATTTTGACGCAATATCCGCGATAAAACGAGAATATTTTTTGTTTGTTTGTTTGTTTTTTTTTTATCTCAAGGAGACGACATGATTCGTATAATTCATGAATAATGACATACGACAACATGTCGGCTTCGATATATCAGTTCAATAATTTACCTTCGCAGCTGCGGTCAATTCTGGACTGAGTCTTAGGTCAGGAACTCTGTGACGTCTTCTGTATTCGTTATGAACGAGAAGAGCTTCTTGCTGCCACGTAGTTTCATCGCCGGGCGATTGTCTGTTGGCGACGAGACTCGTTCTCTTACTCGGCGAACAGCCGCCCGGCGGTAATACGTTATCCGTAAAGCTGCCGAGGAAATTTCCGGCGGGATTGTAATTGCACACTACGTAAACTTCACCGTTGCGATTACGCGCCATGCCGACACCGAGCTCCGTACTGTCACGCCATACGACTTGCGTGAAGTGGCCGGTCTTCAGGGTCGTTGGCTCTTTGGCGTATTGATGCTGTGCTTCCTCGGCGTACCTATCGCAAGAATTAATATAAATATCAACAACAATAAGCGATATATCGCGTTGTTATCAATTTTCCAACGATAACTTCTCTATCGCTGGACATTATCATCGTTCGAACTATTTTCATGCGTAATAACAACTCTCGTCGAACTCTTAAATTATCTACGAGATAATGAATCTTTCAGGTTTCGAATAAAATTGATCATTTTTTTGATAATCAAATGAACTCACCACTCGTTAACGGGCTCTTCACCACCGACGATCGTCTTCGGATTCGAACTCCACATACAGTAAAGATTTTCACCGTATTCGGTGTTTGTTCTGTGCTCCAGTCGTCCTCTAGTTGCCAATATGCTCGCCCAGTCTTGACTCGTCTTACACAGCTGCGTTTATACAATAAATCGTTAATTTTCTTCGAATTACTTTTAGTGACAATGAAATCAGATATAAATAAAGGAATTTTGTGTACCTGTTTGCTGAGTCTCAATGGTGGTACTCCGTGTCTCGATCGATAGAAGTTGTGAGTGTCGAGGCATAGATCGATGAATTCTTTGGGGGCTCCCGATCTGCGCACAGACGGTTTACGCGTTTCAGTCTTTGTTATCTATAACACACAGAGACACAATATCGGTACAACGACCTGCGGATCTGTGCTGACAACGATAAAACTAGTTGCAGTTATTATATATATATAAAAAAAAAAATTATAACGCGTTGAAGAAAGAAAAAAAAGATTGCATAACGTTAATCCCGACTCCGTTGCGACTCTAACGGCACGCGAAGCCACGAAAGACCTTGTGCGACTATGCCACCGTGATATAACGAGATCGTGGAAATTATTATATATCCACGACTTATCCAATAACCCAGAAACAATATAATATACGTTTCACGGCTATACGACTGACCGACAAATGTAATTTCCCATCATCCTCGATTGAATTTATCATTTGCTGCACGACATCCTCAACGGAACGAAGGACTCGGCGATCGCGGCACGATTGTCAATTACTTCCGGTCTTCGGTGGAAAAAAAAAGATATCGGTAAATCTAACCGACTGGAAGTTGCAGCTATTAATTGAGGGGTGTAAAAAAAATGGCTGTATAAAGAGGAAAGTTTTTTTTCGCGATTCAGAATTTTCCGTTAAAATTGAAGACGAATATGATATTGGATACGAATTTATCGGAAATTAAACATTTTTCGAGATTATTCCAACGCGATATCGCCTTGAAAATGTTCAATGAGTCACCGGAAGTGACGGTACAGAAAAAATTGTAAATTTTGTTTCAATTATAAAATCGTCGATAATTTGTGTAATTATCGTAATCTTCAATATGTCGTCACTTCCGGTTAAAAACTTTGTTTTTAAAAACAGAAGTTACGTTGCAAAAAAATTTTTTAAATGTTGTGGTTAAAAAAAAATCCGTGCAAAAAAATCATCTAAATCGTAATCACGATTCTGCCATTGATTGTATTCTCAGCTCAATATTTACTACGGAAACTTCGGTTAGAACAAAAAAAAAGATATTGTTTTTGCGCGCCGATGCCGCCAGCGTTTGTAAATACGATACAAAGGAAGGCGAAAATTGGTTTATAACTCATAGTTCAGTCAATTTCCACCCAAAGTGTTTTGAAGTCATCGCGAAAGAATACTTCTATATTTTTACGATGGATCTTCGAGATTTTCATTATAACCGATGGGAACAGTTTTCGTATAAAACGCCTCAATAAAAGTGGATGTTGCAAACAGCAGTGCGGAGAGAAAGATTTGCTCTTTAACGGAAGACAAATGTAGTACTCTACACAGCGGAGGCTTCTTCTTGCGCAGACTCTCGCAAATTACTCTCCGTCAATTTCTCGCCGTGACTCTTCTTCACGCTCGATGACTAATCGAAAACCGCCGGGCTGTTGACTTGTATGCAACTTGAAAGAAAGAGAGGCCGATTTTTTCGCCTCGTTTAACGCACTCCCGACGCCTCAAACCCGAGCGTGTCGTCTCGTTCTCATTCGCTTTGGGATTTTCATCTCTCGAATCGCAAATATATATATATGCATAAAAGAAAAAACACACACCAGTTGTGCATAGTGCTAAGAAACTATATAATAACATGCGGTCGGCAATTTTCTCCTCTCGCGAACGGAATCGCACGCGTATCCGAGGGAAAATATCTACAAGTTTCCAGTAGCGATAACTATGCGAGTTTCCGGATTCTAATTTTCACGCTGTCCTCAATTTCTAAACGGCAAAATTGTTTTTTCTGGGGTAGAAAGACGACGCCGTTGTCTTACTTGTTAATTTAACGTGAAAACAGATAACATACATTTTTTATTCGGTATTAAGATTAATCTTAGAAAGATACCCTGTTATGTTTCAAGGCAAAGAAATTTCAAGTATACAAGTTTTTTATATTGATTAGCATGATGAATGCGTTTTTCTCGTTTCCGTATTTGAAGGCACTATTTACGACACGCGCCGATAAAAATTTCTCGAGTATTCAACAATTTACGAAGAATTCCGTAATTTTCTGTCTCATCCCTTCCGGTATATATATTTTTTTTTTTTGCAATACTCAGCGAAATACACTATTGTATTTTTACAAGTGAAAAAGTCGATTCTTACCTGTGCGGATGAATACCGAGCAGAATCCGGCGATGCCGAGGAAGATCTTGCGCTGCTGCAAGACATTCCATCGCTTCCCAGACTCCCGTGGAAACTGCCGTGAAAAGAATTGGACAATGGTCCCGGAGATGCCGGGGAAGCGGTCAATGGTGACTTCGATCTCACAGACTCGGCTCTCGATCTATAAAGAGCCAGAAATACCGATCTAAGTATGAGAATACAGAAATTGTTGAATATCGACCGTAAGCTTTTGCTTCAGCACAAGTAACGAGAATCGAATCGCAAGCGGCTTTGCATGCTAAAATATTTTTTAACCCTCGAACTCCGTTTTTCCTTTCAGTGCAATCTATACATCGCGATGCTTCACTTACACTTTTTCAAAATATTATCTTTAATACGAAACTTTTCATTAGAATTAAAGCACCGAAAAGATTGTTTGATACTCCGAGGATTACTAAAGCGAACAAATACCGCGGATGCTTCAAATATCGATATACTGTTATTACTACTTCCGTTCTTTAAAATCTTAAGTCTAATAACAATGATAGCGTATATCGCTCTCGCGCCTCGTAAGCGTTTCGACCACATGAAAGGTGAGTGAAAGCTGAAAATGTCAGGCTTCGCCCGAAGGGGCGGATTGAAGTAGTCACGATGTAGCAGAACAGCATCAAGAGCGTTGGCAATTTGTTTTTCGTTTCGGAATTTTTTCTCGGGAGTCTGTGACGTCGTTCGACGACAATTCGCTGTAGTGAGTTTCATAATTCGTCTTTTGTTTTTTGCTTTCAATGGTAAGAGCGAAACGAATCAATTCTCAGCTTCCAATCGTATCCAATACTATGGTTGCGCTGCACTGTAGTCTATGGATAGACTAAATTCTTTATAGTAAACTAAAACTATCGTGCTGTCCAGCGCTTGAATAATTTACTTCGCTCTAATAAACGTGGGTTTCCGGTACCTGTCTGGCGACAGCTGGTCGACAAAGCCGACCACCTTCTTTTTGGTCCCACTTGAGCTCAGAGAGGGCATACTACGGGGGGAGAACAACGGTTCTAATGTTTTTACAGTGTCATAAAACGTATTAATCATTATTTTACATACGAATATATCTAACTACATCGTCAATAGCTTCACGAAACGTTCCAGTAATTTAATCGAAACTTCATTTACGCATCTTTCTCGAATATCCATCATTCAAGACGATGTTACTGATTATTTTTTTCTAAAATTGTTTGGTTTAGAGATTTTTTTCTTTTTCGATAAGCTGTAAGTCATAAATAAAATAAAACTAAACATCGACGTTCCGATGAGTCAATTATTATTAAGATACTTTGAAAAGTAATCAATTTCAATTTTCGGTCAAAAAAGAAATCGGTAAATCCAACAGTTTCGAAACAGCAGCTTGTAATTGAGAGGTGTTGGAAAAAAAATAGCTATTTTAAAAAAATATGATTTTTTCGAGTAATTTTCTATATTTTTTGAGGTCCTTCAACTCGTTGACAAATATTGCAATCGTACCGAAATATTCAAACAGCAAAGTTTTTTTTACAAAAAGTCATGTTACAGAGAAATTGTTTTAAAAATTCTACACAATTGAACATTTTTAGTCATTTTTGCGGTACCGGCACTTCACGGTGACGTTAAAAAAAAAATCTAAACTTTGCACCGGATGTGACGTCACGAGTGACTGAATAACGATTTTTTTTAAAGAATATTAAAACCGGATGTGACGTTATAAAAGAAGTTTTCCATATTTCTTTGGCGGACATTTAAAAACCTGTGCAAAAAAATATTATCTCAATACGTTTTTAAGAACATTTTTTAAAACTTTTATTTTAGGGGAGATATTTTGAAAAGTAATTAATAGTGGCGATGCTTTTTTCGTAATGTTATTATGACGTTATTATCAAATTAATAAAAATAAAATCTGAAAAAAAAAATAAGAGAACGTAGTTTAAGTAACTCGTTCGATCCCGTGAAGCCATCGACGTCTCAACAAATCAACGTCTAATAAACAAATAATCTAATAGAACAATTAAACTTTAGCCATAACTATACCGAACGACTTCGGAACTTTCTCACGTATCCTCAATGTAACGTTGTGAGTTTTTTATTTGTCGATCGAAGCTTTAAGTATTTTTTTTTCCGTGTTCATTGCAGTGCAAACATGAGAACACTTTGGAAGTGTGTGGTATATGCTGTGTACACCGATCGATTTTGCCATCGCGTGACATATCGCTATCACTCCATTTTTTTTTTTTTTTTTCTTTTTTCTCAGTGGTCGATTGCGTCGATTTACGATGTTACGGTGGTAAACGATAGTGTGTACACAGGATGAGGAACCAGAGGCACGGCACTCACTTTCAGTAGACTTCGCTGATAAACTCACCTGTTTGACTTTGGCGTAACTATATCTCGCGTTTCCGAGGTGTACTTCCTCTCGGCGCGTCCACCGTTGAAAAGTTCGACAGTTTCGCGCGTAACAGTTTCGAGCAAAGGTTCTCCGCCTCGACGACCTTTGCTGAAAGTTCGCTGATCCGTCTTACGGACCATCACAACCCGCGATAGCGGCTGGTTGAACTCGTGGCCGTGCATCGTGGGCGGTATCATAGCCAAAGGCTGCGAGAGTGGACCACCGATTCGCGGAGATCTGCAACAGAGAGATTAGATTTTACAAAGCGGAAACTCTCGTACAAACGATTATTGTTGTTATTACGACGCGAAAGCGAACGATTATAAAACGCGGTCTTTCCGGAATGGATAGACGGACAGAGAAAGAAACGATTGTCTTATGTGGACTGAACCGACACTATACGAATGTAATTATCGTTTTTAGCTTCGGGCGTTGAAGTAACGCAACCGATAATAGCAAGAAAAAAAATGTATAATGGTGTTAAAGAGCATTTTTTTTACTGCTCGCATAACCTCGATAATAAGGATATAATCAATTGTAGAGAGACCACCATAAGGAGGTTTGAATATTACGTAAAAATAGGAAGTCCCAAAAAAACCTTATTAATCGTATATCAAAAAACTTGTGAGAATCATATTTATATAATTTCGTAGTTAGAGACTTCTATTTCGCCGCCGGCGGACCACTCTAAAAGGTTTCTTTTAAATTGAAGATTCTTCAAAATGTTTATAATATTTTTGAAATTTTATTTCTAACGATAATTGTACTTTGGTGGGCAAAAAGTAGGTAAAACGGTGCCTGTTACAAGTTAGCTGATTCTTTGATAAAAGGTATTACAATGTATGGAATCAAAATTAAGATCTGATAAGTTGTAACCGAGTACCGCTGTATTTACGGTCTCATTATTAATGGCGGTAAATTTATTATCTAATGTATCTTTTATTTCATCGACAATAAAATTCAGCGCACCCGCGTGTATTAATCGTTTTCATCGTGTAAAAAATCGTAACTTTGTATCTAATCGAAACTAACAATCAGTTCGAAGCAAAACTTCCTTACTGGTGATAAACAGAGATTTTTTTTGTTTCTTTCGCGTGCAAAACGAGAAGCAACTCCGATTAGCCTCGAAGCATCGCACAGGTAGCCACATGCACGCGCATGTTCGCCAAGCGATTATCCTCGCTTCGTTAAACGCCCTGCGGTTAAATTTGTGTCTGCGAACTCGTAGCCAATCTCGAGAACGTGATCTACGACTAGTACCTAAACCCCGCGCGCGCGCGCGCGCACATTCGTCGAACAATTATTCAATGCAGATTTCTAAGCGTTCGCGAAACACTGGCCGGATACGCTTGCCGGAACAGAGTTGCGAGTATAATATAACACGTTCGAGCGAACGATTCGTATTCCTTGCAATTCAAAAATCATTAGTATACATCAGATATTATCTAATGAGCGCACTTCGCCCGTTTAGCGCTTCTGACACAACGATCCTTCTGTATAGTTTATTACCATCTATCGTTTAATGCTCAGTCTCATTTCATTCAAAGATTATTACCGCAAAACGATATGTAATATCCGCCGTATGATTTTCTGAATGAAATTCTATGTTCGCAAGGAACTTCGCGTGATCGTTTGCCGAGAGGCTGCAAAATATTACGATTGCGTGGAAGTGTATTGAAAATAAAAACGTTAATAACCGTAACCGTTATGGGTTTAGCATTGGTTTTATGAGATTCAATACGGGTTACCTACGTCCGATAAGAAGATCAATACAAAGGGTCACCGATTAAGTGGAGTGTGCTAATTAAGGTTCGCTAAACCTATAGATTCGATGTCCATAAAGAAAAACGGCTTCCCGCCTTTTTTCGATTGAAGGTCGATAAACAAATTGTATTCCCGAGACCTCCAAGAATAATACGGGCGCATATCAATACAGATCGCATACGATCACAGAAAATGCATTTTTTCACGAAGGTTTATGTATCAAAAAAATTCATTTGCAACAATGATAACCTTTCAGATCTTTTTGCTTTCCCGAGTTTCACGAGTTCGGAACTTTGATGGTTAAAAAAATGTACAACGATTTTTTTTTTTCACCTTTTAGTGTTTCCTTTTTAGAAATTATGGGCACAAGTATAGTGCACAAGACTTATCTTCACCTGTAATGAATAAGATAGAAATGGATTCCACATCTTTGTAGATTTTCCCCAAAAAATACCCAATGAAAATGCCGATTTTACGTCATCGTATAGGGGTTCTTCGTAATTAGTTAAAATACAATGACAACCCATCAATTTTAATAATTTTTCTCCTAAGATTCAACGTTTAAAGATGATAAAAATGATAACTAACTCACGAGAAAAAAGGGTTGATAGATTTTTGCATCGTATTTTATCCAATTCTACAAGACTCCTCCATGATTTCGATTTTGGAACGAGAAACACTCGCGTCCGTAGCTGTGCTGTAGCTCGGCAAAGTTGCCGGTTCGATAAGCACCGGAGGAGAGACCGCGCACCAGACACGCGCAACGGAACCGAATAAACTGGCACGAGAACGCCGTCGTCGTCGTAGCCGAGCACTCTCGGGAGAATGCTCCTCTTCTTCGTGAGGAGAGGTGGCCAATTAGCCGTTACTCGGCGCACATGCCTTCACCGAGGCTCGACCGACCAACGAACCACCTCCTCCAGCGTCTCCTGCTGATGTTGCAGTCTCGGTCTTTGAGGATCTCTTTGCACTACTGAACGAGAGAAGCCACAGCGGGGAGAGTATCGGCCGTAGATCCTTGGCGATAATCCAAGTAAATCAAGAATGCGACCGGATAATAATAAGATAAATTTTAAAAAATTATCTATATACTTTAAGATAATAATCGAAAGGAATTCCCCATTTTTAATGATCTCGAGAGGCGAAAAAAAAAAGTTTCGCTAAGATCCGGTGTTACTTAATCCTTCGAAGTGCTCCAAAATAAAAAAAAAAATTTTTTTTTTTTTTTTAATTCTCAAAAACAGCTATCAATCCTTCGAGAACCCCACGAAAATATATTAATATTTGATTAATCCGTTAAAAAATTACGATATATTAATAAAGTATCAAAGATTCCACTCCCATATTTTTCAAAAAATTAATCGAGATTCGTTTTGTTTCTGTCGAGAAAATGCTCAACATCTGTAAATAAGATATGTCCCGATAGATAGTCGTTACATTATCAATTTACTCGCGGTCGACGGTGTGTGCCACCAGTGTCGTATTTCAAGGATAGAGGATGATTTTCCTTCGATAGAAAATATATAAAGATTTTGATTTCGTGGTCATCGGGGATAGCGAAGACGCCCGAAGAGCGGTCGGTTCGTGAACGCTGATGTACCGCTATCTCGTCTGACCGGAATCATTGCTCTGGAACACACGGAGCGTACCGAGGAAGGGATACCTATAGTCACGCGGCAAGCGTACTGTATGTGTATCCCAGAGATAGCATTGCCGGCCGATGGTGTGGTCCAGCAAGAGAGTCTGTACACTCCGGGGATCGAATGCACTCGTACCGATCCCCGCACGTGCCGTGCGAGATGATCTGAAGCGTATGCTCACGTGCTTATGCCAAGCGGTTGCTGAA
Source organism: Buathra laborator (assembly GCA_934046635.1). NCBI lineage: Eukaryota > Metazoa > Arthropoda > Insecta > Hymenoptera > Ichneumonidae > Buathra > Buathra laborator. Next base: position 21,985,077 of record OW203892.1, read on the forward strand.
GAGCCGGTATTCCGCAGCAGCAGCAGCAGCAGCATAGTCGACGCACGTGGCTAACGTGCAACCGTCGCAACACCGCCGAAGCTAAGGAGTTTTTTACGCCGAGGTGGGAGCGTCCGGCCAATTATTTTCGAGACTCGCCGAGAGAAAGAGAGAATCGTCTCGCCTCACCCGTTCACGTCTCGGGAAGGGCTGCAAGGGAAGCCTTGCGGAACTCCGCGGAAGGCAGGTGCACGAAGATTTTCCGAGGGTAAGGCACGTAACCATGTGGCGTAGCAACATTTTTTTTAACATTAAGCAGAGTCATAACTATCTCTCATTCGATATGATATATGCGATTAGGTTTTATAAACGTTTTATAGACCTTGAAAATCATATTTATCATTTTTAACGATTTTATAACCAATACTTCATTTGACTCTGCAGTTGTTTCCGACTCGTGGATTTCGGATACAAAATGATTAATGCCCATATAATTATTCTTTTTCTCAGAGCATATCGCCGGTATAAGTAAATCAACAACATCGAATGATAAGATTTTTGATATTTCAATTAAATTTTTTTATTCGCGAACATTTGATTAACGAAACGATACGCGAGAAGGACGAAAAACAAATTTGCATTGTTTCAAAGTATTCTTATCGACAAATGGACGTTCCGGATCACATATCCGAAACTCGATAGATCTCGAGGTCGGGAAACGTCTAGCTGCGGAATTGCGATGATATAATTGAGATGGAAAAAGACGAGGTGAGTTGCAACGGGTGCCGAGGTAGAATTACGCGAGAGTGTCTGTCGGCAAACATCGAAAGACACCTTGGATAATTATGTAATGAGGGTATACGTGTGTCACATAGGTATTATTATGATCCTATATGTGCTTCTGGTGGCATATATGACGGGAGCCGTGACTACGTCGGGTTTTTCTCTAATTATACACGCCGGAGTACATTTTTTTGCATATAAAACGAATGAGAAAATGTTTGCCGACGATGTTACTCTATGCTGAATGATAAACTCGATCGTTTCCGTTGACAAGTCGATTGACGATAAATTTTGTGCCTTCCTTTGCGAAGCACATTTGTCTTTTTATAGTATTTTATCTCTGGTGATTTACAACGCGTAGCAGAAGCGGCAAAAAATTGATAGCGTCACTCGGATGTACGAATTGAAATGAATGTAAAAGAAATTTAGTGTTTTAATAATAAGCGTAAAAATTCAACACCCGAACCTACTTTTGTGAAAAACTTTTTTTTTTATCCGTGCATTATGATAATAGCGTCGGTAGCATCCAATAATAACCCGTTACTTCGTGTAATCGCGTTTTGCCAAATATAATATTTTCTTTAAATGATTTTATCGTTTTACGAAGCCAATTTATCAGTTGGCAATTTTGACAATACTTTTAGTATTCGTTTCTATTGGTAGTATGGCGGCTGTCAATATCTTGATTGGAGACGAGAAGCGTCGACGTTGATGCAAGATGTTACCTGTACGCGCTACCGACTATCCTAATAGCTGATAATTAGTCAGCGCACAGTATAAGCGCTCAGTTACGCAATTCTGTACCCACTGCATTGTCAGTTAATATATTCTTAGCTCAACGAGGTGCTGTGTTTTGCAGAGAATTCTCATCTGCTCTCTTCCCTGTATTGCACTCTTGTTGCTGAGAATGAACGCTTCAGCAAGATTTCGTTTTCGCTTCGGTAGTATACTTATTTGCCGACTCGTTCCCACCGGTGGGGCGCGTCTTCTCGGTATCTCTTCACGCAACGCTCGGAAAACATATGAATGAACGAATAGATGAATGAAAAAGCTTTACAGACAAAAGTGCGGAACAAATGTAAAAATTACAGAACATCCTTTCGTTCTTTTCTATCGTTTTGTTTTTCATCTTCTTCGGCGTCTCCTAACAGTGTGCGGAAATTTCGATTCTTATTTTGTCCAAAACATTTTGTCAATTCTATTCTTGTTTTGCTTGAAAAATTTGACGATAATAATAACCAAATACCTTTGGAACGTCGAGAGAAACGCCTCCGAAAAAAAACACTACTAATTATGGACGAATCGTAGTATTAACGATTTCATGCCACTTTTTGTCGAAAAACAGATTCATACTCCACACACTTGTTGAAAAACAAACACTTTGCGTAACTTTGTTTTCAGCTCTCATAAAGACATCAATGGTGTCGACGGTGTCAGAATTTTAAGTACTATTCAAACCTTGGAAACGATATATTCGATGGATCCGGAGCCTTTAGCTTCCAGATTTTGCGATTGTTATACAACTTGCTAAATCGGTATGGGATCTCAACAAATTCGTAGATAACATCTTAATCTATCGATTTCATTGCAAAAAAGTAACAAATATCGCATCGAAAGCATACGACAGGTCGTTAAAGATATGCGTGCAAAAATGCGCCTCATTTTCCAGAGACGACCGGAATTCGCTCTTCACCTACACTTTCCCGGTCTTTCGTGTTTTAAACAGCAACTTTACAAGTACTGTATTGCGGTAATGTTCAACTTCCGGTCACATGAAAGTAGTCATTTCTGAGTGCTTCGCGGTCACTCGTTGGTAATTCAATTTTCGAGTCTCCTAAAGTTCTCCTTGGTTCTGAGCACCAAGTACATCCTGTGCGAAATAGGTGAGAGCTGAGCAAATCGCCTCTCGAACGCAGCGAGTAGAGAAATCCACAGTAGCCGCAGGTGACAAACAGGATTATGCGCGAACGAATCGACGAGAAGAACGTCAACTCTGAAACTGTAGTGGAATCCGTCTTTCACACCGTTCAACTGGTTCTAACAGGACTCTTCATGCTAACTACACAATTTCCGGTCACACTAGAGGTGTCCTCGCTGGTTCGCGGACACCGCTAACTCGATTCTCGACTATTCTCGACTAAACTCGGCAGCGTTAACATAGACGACACGAGAGCAGCGTGAAGAAGGTTCACAGCAGGTGATAATGTATAAGCTTCGCGCCTCGTTGAATCGTCGCCATGAGTTTTGTTTTTTTCCTGCTATTCCAAAGTGCTCTGCAAAAATGGCAGCTCAGTGGGTCGCGCGAGGCGTCCAAGAGCGATTACGTTCGTCGAGGACAACGTGAGGCATTTCGCTCATTTTCTCGGGAGGAAAATTATCGTCGCAACGAAGATGCGTCCGACAGTTGGTAGATGAACTCACCGTGGATCTCTCGTAACCCTGAGATCCTACTGTCCCCTCGTTAAAGCGAAAAAATTAAGTAGAGAAAGGAAGAATTATGAACGACAAATGGGAATGAATAACTAAAAAAACGGGAAAAAAAAATAAACATAACGAGAATCCTACTTATTCATTGACCGAAACGGGGGCCAATGACGCGGGTCGTGAGAGTGAAAGGTCCTCGTTTTTAGAAAAAATATAATAAAACCGGTCCAAGAAATGGGTGACGTTAACTGTGTCGACTTTTAAAACATAATTATTTTCAGAAAAAAAAAAAAAAAATTACCAGAAAAACTCCGATACGACTCTACTGGACGACTGCAGTAAGACCTGAAGTCACCGCAGGATATTATTCAGAATTTTGTTGCCATACTTTTATGTTCCTATTATCGCTCTTATCGCCGCAAATAGTTTAACCTACTCGTTGCGTCATGTATCGAGTTGCGTAATGAGTACTGCACCGCAATGTTGTACGCAAAAATGAATCAATCCCCGCTGACTTGGTAGCAGTTAAATCAATACCCGAAGGGCTTAATTCACATTTGCTACGCCGATTACGTAGAGATACTATGTCTGAAATTATGAAAAAGGAAGCCGTATCCAATCGACATAATTACTGTTCTAAAACATTTTTTCTACGTTCCGCCCCAACGGCAACCAAAAGCTTAATCAAATCTTCGAAATACTCATTAAATCATTTCATGTCTCAAAGAATCAATTCTCGTGATGCCGATCCAGAAATTAATTGGTAACGCATTTCATAAACGCAAGTCTCGCAGTTCTAAATCACTGGGGAACGAGCTGAGAGGAACTTTACGATTCATCGAGATACTACCAATAGCTAAACGGTGTGTAATCCACGGGTTATCGATATCTCGCAGTTTCGATCAGGATGAATAGTAGGAGGAGTGAAAGGATGTCTGGTAAGTATCACAAACTGCGTTTTAACCGACGTTCATCGACGAGGCACCTGCTCTGCGCAGGATCTATGGATCCACGGATCGTTTCATCGCGAGAGGCAAGTCATGCCGGCAGCAAAGTGGGAGGACTCTATAAAACTGTAATCGATCATTGAGCGAACTAATTCCACAGCCTCCGGATGAATTATCTCGGATACAAAGAGGGATCGTCGTCTCTTCCGTCCGTCCGTCCGTCCGTCTGTTCGTCTGGGTTTCGGTTGTATTATATATAAATTTAACGTCGAAATACCTCGGTCAGGTTCAAGGTTGTCCCCCACGACGACCGCGACGAATTATATAAGTCCGGCTCCGGCACAGCCACGCGAGAATTCACGGCATACCGTTTGCTTTTTTTTTTTTTTTCTTTCGACTTTTTTATTCATTGAACGGAAAGAGATGCGCGGGAGTCACGCGATCTCCAATTTAGTACGGTAATTTGTGGTGTACAACGGTGGAACGATATCCTACCGGAATGTTAGACACTAAATTTAAACAAACTCGACGCAAATCGCGTATTAATAATAGGTACACGGCATGTATTTAATTCAAAGAAAGATAGAAAAGGAGACACGTTGCCCTGTTTCTCCGATTAATGTTTAGGGCTTCCCAGCTGCGAGCGTATGAGCATATAGCACCCGCTGTTATATTCCGGCATCAAGCAAAGGTGTACACTTATCTACGATGACTGACACGGGGAAACTAATGCGGTTAACTCGATCAAAAAGTGCCAAGGTAACGGGGATTACGAGCGCATCGAATGTTCAGTCTTTAGACGCAATGAGATAGAGAGACCGCGAGCTTTTGAACTCTCCGCTACGACGACGATGAGTCATTCTGGATTCATGGTAACTGGCTTCACGGAAATTAACGATTATCGCGGAAGAATTGTGAAATTGGCATTTTCTTTGTTGGAGAAAAATAATTTTTAATTAAAATTTGATGGACTCTGGTATTGTCTATTTTTTTTTCTCATTGAAATTTATTGATTGGTCAGAGCTGTTGGAAAAATTGCTTCAGGTCCACGCATACGAGAATTTGTAAAGCGACGATAACGCCCTATAATCCGTAAAATTCAATGAATTTTAACGAAGATTCACTAAATTAATTCGATAGATGCAAAAAATTGTTTTAACAAAAGCAAATTTCAACAGAAGAAATGCGTTTTCTCCCAATTGAATCCATACTACCGATTAGAATTCGGAAAAATAGACAAAAATATAATCCTCCGAATACTGACACAAGCAATTTATTTTTCAGTATAATCATCGTCGTTAATTTTTTTCAGCGTTACGTAGACACTATTTCCTTCAGAATTCATCGTCAACAAAACAGAGGCATTAACAAAATTGGCTCTCTAAAAAGTTTAAAAGTTTAAATCGTTTCGTTTGAAACTCCCTGAAGTCGACCTTTAATCAATCACGAAGGTGACTGGAATTCCCGGAACCGCCGTAAATATATAACAAAAGCATGAGGCGTTCAACGTGACTTTGCTTATGTGTTCTCGTGACGTTGATACGCGAATCACTGTGGGGGTGGTTCAGCGTCGCGACGCTGCAACCATCATCCCTATCGATCGGTCGGCGCTGGAACCGCAGGGCGTCGAGCATAATGTTCTCATTGAATTAATCTCGACGGTCCAGAAGAGACGAGAATAAAATTCTCTTGGAAAATAAAGTGGAAATGACTGAATATTCAACGGTCACCCGGGAAGTTAGTAGTTTATTCCTCGAAGGGGAATAAAGGAAAGAAAGAAATAATAAGCTAAGAAAAGAGACGAAAATCGGTAAAAAAAGGAGAACCTCGGCAGACGGCGGGACCGGAATAAGAAGCCGAGTCGAGCAGAGTTATTTTCTGTCAGCGACAGACACGTCGCACTCTTTCCTTTGCTCGAAGTCCCTTTAATCTTCGGCTATGCCTCGCGGACTCTTCTATTTTTCTTTTGGCCCTTCCTTCCTGCCGGCGTGAATACACACGCATGTGTACGAACTATAGTTACTATATCTGCCCCTTTACATACATATATTTATGTACATACATATATTATATGTGGGAAGGTGGGGTAAAATGGTTATTGTAAATGTTCAATCCTTCAATATTCATAAATTTTTTCACCTAATTAGTCGTATCGGATTAGTAAAAATGAATTTAGTGATGAGTAATAATTTTGCATAAACTTATCCAAATAATGCAGAATTATAGATATTGTTTATGAATATTATGATAAAAGTCGATATTGCAGGATTGACTCAAAAATGTTTATTACATTTTTTTGTCCCAACAATGCGAATTTTAGCTCGTAGGTAGTATATACTACAAAGATGTATCGATCTTGTAGTAACTATCAAACGACTAAAAAAAACAATTTTGTATAAATTTCAACCCATCTACTATGTTAATACTTCGAAACCGCATTCAATATAACAACTGACAAAAATAATCGGCTACTTAGTTCTTGTTAAAAAAAAACTCCAACGGGTTAAGAATATTCAATGTTGTCCCACATTCTTCCAATTACGAGGCCACAAACTGCACAATTTCCTTCTTACCTCGTCGAGTAGGACCTTCCCTGAGGTTTGGAGGTCATTGCACCACCCCGCGATGCGGTAGTGAGCTCAACGGATCGATTTTCCTTCTTTCCTCCCCCGCGGTTCGTTTCTACTGCGTGACGACGCCAACCACTCGGCGTCTGCCAACCCACCCCCCTTTCTTCTTCCCTCGATGCTCACTCGATGCTTTTATACCGACGCTTAAACGCGCGGTATACTCTTCACAACCCCACGCGAACGACTACCAAGAGCAAAATTATACGACTTCTACTCGCTACTGTCCGAACAGTCCATCCTCTTCAAAGCTTTCCTTAAAACATATGTATAACCCCTCAGTTGTATATAACCGCGATCGATGCAGCGACGATCGTGCCGGCGCCGTTCTCTCGCTGCCCACTTGTTTTATTCCGCACTTTTGTCCCCCAACTGCACCGGAAATTAATATTTTTGAAAAATTACGAAATTATTTCTCCCCGAATATTATCAAAGTTTGAATAAAATTTTTCGGAGATTCTTATCTTAAAAAAAATGTTTCTCTTCGTTAAATTTCAAGGTCAACGTAAATGAAAGAAAAACGGTGACGTCCTGCGCCTCCTGCACGTGTAATCGGACTCTTCGCCCACTGGTGGGGGTGAATGAAGGGTTGTAAAAGCCTATAGTATTTTCCACTTGGCTGAGGCTACTTTCTCGGTTGCACACTCGCCGACGAGGTAAATAAACGCGATTGCGTTTACGTAGGTGCGACGTGGGTTCTTTGTTCGTTTTTTTTTTTCTCGCGGGGTCAGCGTGGAACTCGAGTAACCTCGTGGAGGGCGAAGGAAGCCTCGCGAACTCTCGTTGCTCCGGGCATTCCTCACGGTCGTGACGGTGACTTCGTAGTCAACGAGCTACCGGTGTCCAGAATCAAGATCGAGGTCGTTACGTTCGTTCGAGACGTTGACATCGTTGACGTGAATCTTTTTCTTTTTTTTTTTATGCCCTTCTCAATTATTTTCCGTCGAATTATCGATACGGAATCTCGATTGACGATTTTTCAATTTTTTTTCTCCTTATACTTATTTTTCGAGACCTTGATATCGTTTTTCTCGGATAATTGCCTCACTAATCGGATTAATCATTGACCCAACCAATTGCCCGGGTAATCGAGAACGCGCTCGATTAATCTCTCGAGCTTCTCTTCTTCTCCGTCAGCCTCCCGAGTGAGGGATTATAAAACGAGAAAATTAAAACGATTGCTTGCCGATATATCGATCGTTGCACCGTAGTTGCCTCTTCGATCTATTTTCTTCGTGAGCAAAAAAAACAAAAAAGTTTTCGTTCGGAGTAACAATAATCGATCGATCAATCTAACCGATCGTCCCGAACCCGATATCCCCCTTGACGAGGATTGATTATCGATCCAGGAATTTTATTCTCCTTCAGTTGCGTAGAATCGGTCGTACGGCGGTACGTCGGTAGTTACAGATACGAAAACGAAAAATTCTTCGTTTGTTTTTGTAGTTTGTTCAGCTCCCTCGTTCAGTCACAAAATTCAAGGATCCGATTTATACTCTACGCAGAAACCTCGACCGAGCGTTTACGCTTTTTTTTTTATTCTGTTTACGATTTCGCACACTCTCGCGATTCGTATACCACTCGACGACGAAACACGTTTTTTTCTCTCTTGTTGTCAGCCGATTGTGCGCTGGTCTACCGGCTTCGAATGTACGGAAATATTATCTCTAGTCGACGTCGGTTAACATATATACGCGAAAAGGATTTTATAACCGAAATTCATCAATATTTGTTCGAGCAAATAAATAGGAATTCAATTTATAAGAAAAAAAAAAAAAAAAAAAACTGCGAAACTCGTCTAATTAGGTACGTCACTATTCACGTGTCAATTTCGTAGCGGTTTAAACGCGCAATTATTTTAAAAAATCGATATTTATAGATGCGTTTTAAGGATTTTGATTCTGCGTCGTTGTTTCTTGTTATCGCGTAATCGTATCGTTGCGTGAGTTAAAATTTCAGTGAGTTATATAGACGGCACACGTTCGTCTTTTGGATATATAAGAAAACTTGTATGTTTAACCGGCGACTCGACGCGACGATATCCCAGCGAGGAATGAACGGAGACTGGCGTTGGATGAAGCGCACAGAGAGCCGTGTAGACTCGGTTAGAGCGAACGAGGAGTCCCCAGGAGCGGGTGGTGAGTTTGCGTTCACCGGTCGGCCGCTCGAGAGCTCGAGGGTTGCGGTGGGGGTGTACATACCGAGGGAGAGAGAAAATAGACACGAGGAATGGAGATAGAGCGATAAGGTATAGCGAAGGGTCCGGAGATGAGTCCCGGAAAGGAGAGAAAGAAAGATAACGAAGAAGAGATGAAGTTAAAGATGAAGAGATATACGTGACGATACGAAACGTCGTGTTGCACTCAGGAATTTTAGTCAGGTAGATGGGCGCGTGCTGATTCATGAAATTCTCAAGAGATAAAGGGACAAGAAAAAATCTGAACGTTAACCCAGCGTTCCGCCGTCAAAAGTTCATCTGTTTACACATCGAAAAAAAAGAAAACATGACTTCAAAACATTTATTGTTACGTCTGAATTTTTTTTTTCGCACCGTGAAATTTAAATAGGAATTGTGGTTAAACTTGCAGAGTTTATATCGTAAATAAATTATCGTAAAAATCATACATTACTATAATCCACATTTTTCCATGTTGTTTTATCAAATTTTTTCATTTGTTTTAATTTTGGAAAAAAATGCCATATCGATAATTGAGAAATAAAAGGGCGTATCCCACAACATTGAACATCTGGTGGAAAATTCCCTTTTGTTTCTCATCATCCGATCCATGGACCGCCGTGCATCGAAAGTCTTATACATTTTTTTTTTTTTTTTTAAGAAAAAAAAAATGGCGTAAAATATGAATTTTTGAAAAACTGAGTTTTTCAACTTGTACGACATGGTAGAAAGAGCTAAGCCTCTATGCTACAGCGTATGCACATGACAGCGTGCACCGCGCAGAGAGAGACTCGACTACTCTGCTATCGACCGTATCGCACTGCGACGACGTAAACTCCTCCAGCACACGGATATACGTTGCCCCCCCGCACTCTAGCGACCTCGTGGCTCGGAGCGTTTCGTGTCGTGTCGAATTCATCATCGGTATATGCATTCGCGATACACACACTCGCAATAATTTATTACGAAGCGTTTAGTGATCACGCGTCGGTCCATAGAGAGCCTCAATCATCGATAGGCGCGTACAGGTGTTTAGAGAGTTATGATTCTCGCCGTCATCTAAACGCTACACGCTGCTAATACCCGAGGCGATAAAACGTTTGACTTTGATGTTACGCAGTGTATAGCTTCCATCTATACGTTTTGCATATAAAACACCACCCGGGGGTCATCGCGGACAGTCTGCTTCATCAGCATTTCCAATTAAACTGCGCATTGTTCGGACTATCGAAGGAATTAATTACCAAGAGATCAGAAACCCTATGAAACGTTTATCCTCCCGACTTTCCCTCTTCTCTTGCCTTTTCACTTCTTTCGACTCTCTAATAATCACTGTCAATCAGTATTAATTGCCTTAATCTCAGCCAAGTGACCCTTGTTACGAACCAACATGATGTTGCATGTCTCTGGTCATTATTACGAAGAATTCTACGTTTCAAAGTCGTTCAGTCCCATGTTGAAAAAAATTCAAGAAAATATGAGAAAACGTAAACTTATGAATATTTGAAATTCGTAACGAGCAGCTCATCGCGCGTTTATCGTTTCGCGCAATTTCTTTCCCCTCTGCGATTAATAATCTCTGTCAATAATGGTTGATTCTCGCAATCTCCGCAGAGAATAACCCTCTGCGGCTAATTAATAAATGATTGAACAATTATTATATTACCCTTTCGCGGAGAAATATGTCCGCACGTTGAGAAGATACTAATAAAAGTTTATTCAAGAGATAATTATGATTGTAGAATTTTTTTTTCTGCATCTATTTGTCTGCCTTCTCCTTTAATTTTTGCCAATCGCCATTTATTTCTACAATCTCTGCCGAGTAATTGATAAATAACGCGCGTAGCGTGACACGAGTTATTATTACGAAGAATTCCTCGGGCTAAAATTCCACCAGAGTTCAAAATACTGTCTTCCTCTCGACGTTCTTGTGGCACTTCCACCTCTTTTCTTAATTCTCTCTTCGACCAGTCAGACTGTTTGGAGCCTAATGACCGCGAGAAGCTGCCGCCCGACTAATTGCGAGTGCGAACCGATGCGAGGCTCGTTTCTACTCTCCACGCGGCACGTATATACGCGATCGCCTCTTATGCATATGTTGAAAATGTCGAGAGAAGAAGCGGGCAGAAGAAGGACAAAGAAAGGCGCTCGCATTCCGTACGCGTTCCAGACGCATAAATCCCTCACCGCTCAGAGCTCATCGCCGTCCCCTTCGTGGTCCACCACGGCGGCGCACTCAGAACCCCGCTAGCGTTACGCGAGGTGCAGCACACCTATGCATTCACCCGCTGCAAGCTTCGCATCTTCGTGACAAATATAGTATCCACACTACTCCAAGGAAAATATGTCATACCGCAGAGAACCGGAGCGTTAGTCGTCATATTCACCAAATTGCTTTTGACTTCCGGTACTCCCGACGCGCCGCTTCCGGAAGTTATTCAATAAATACAACAATTCTCTTTCAACAGAATCTATGGCAAGTTCTGCTGTAAATATTAGAACTCCGACACATTTATTTCCATAACAACTCCTCTTATTCTTCTGCTTTTGTATTCATAAAAAATTTAAATGAAAATCGCGCCAATTTATATTTTTACATTCTAATATATGAATTTAGATATCGATATCGAGAGTTTCCCATCAGAAATATATCAATTGACAACAACAAAATAATAATGATAGTAGAATAATATAATATATATTATCGTATTAATCATTATATTTATATCGATTTCATAAGATATTCATTAATCTTCGCCGATACTTCCTGTCAACAGTTTCGCCGCCAATTTTGATAATTACAATGGAAATACTCATCAGTTCGCTCTTTAATTCTGAATTTAAAGATTTCGAGTCTTAGATTAATTCAAACTTTCTCTGAGAATTCGCCGTTTCGTTGTACAAAGGATTCTGCGGAATGCACCTGCGAAAGACGCTGGTCAATGTAAAACGTTCGGTGGAGCGTGAACTCTCGCGTGAATCGATAACGGTCCTCGTGTACGAATGATTTTTCATTCAGACCGCGATTCGATCGTCGCGGATCGTTCTCCTTGTGTATAGAAACTCGCGATTCATGCCACGCTGTTACACGGTTGATGCTCCAGTTTCAATGCACCGTACGCTTAGAACGGATTTAGTCACGTACCGGTGCGGTTCTGATGATTATTGACACATCCGTTTCGGAGTGCCAATAATATAGCCGTAGATACCCGACGCGTTACCGATTCACACGGATATAATAAGCCGCGCGGCGTTTAATTATTATCGCGATCGCGTGTGTAGTAGCGAATCGTGATTTGGAAAAAAAAAAAAAGGTTGACTAATGGTTCGCGAGGGTATTTAATTTCTCTGTTACTGAATTTATTATAAAATCCAACGGACACCTTTCACTGAACGCGTGTACACATTACTCGCTTGAACGGAACCTCCGCATCGTCGCTGTACCAAGCAAGCAGAGTGCAAAGATCTCCTTCGGCTCGCTACCGCTCTCTCGCTATATTTACGATCACAAAGCTTTATGGCGCTATGCAGATGAGATACGTGGCAAAGGTTTCCACGCGGATACTGGAAAGGTTAACTGCTTGATTTTCTTTATATATTTTACAGTCTCACCTACCCGTCGTACATCGTATGAGGTCGGAGGACCGAAGTTTGCATTCTTACGGATCAACGAAATCGTTTACAGGAAACGATTTTTATTTTCATTGTCATACACTGCGAGAATTACTAAATCAATCACAGCAGTGAATCATGGAGGATATATTTATGTTTTTTTAGTTCGAGAAATTCCACTTAAAAAAACATTTCACGTTTTCTTAACCGAGATAACAGTATACTGTTGACATTGTTGATAAGCAGAGAATTCAAGGATTACCGAAAAAATTCTGAGGGCAGCTGTTCTGGTATCGCTGTCAAATCGATAGCGACACCCCCGGCTGTGTTTGCATCTCGTATGGTAATAAACGATCTCTCATACTTTCGAGAACAAAATTTTATTGGTATTATATCACACCGCGAACGCGGAAAGCCTCGGGCACAAAATTCTCCGAGAACAAGTGCAATAAATAACAAAGAGGTGCAGCCAAATCGATAGGTCGAACCGCTGAGGTGGATCCCAGCGGTAAAATGCCAAATGGACGATCCCAGTACGCGGCATCGAGTCATTTTTCATTTTCATCGTTATCTCCCGAGTGTCGATCAAGTTAAAAGCAAGAGGAGTGCCCTTATCATCTATCCTATTCCCGAAAGACTCCGCTTTACTTCTTTTTTTACCGATGTATTAATAACCGGAAGCGGAGAACGTACGAGTTCATCCGGAGGTCGATGATGACCCAGTTGATCTGTTCTACTCGCTCGCTTTCTTCAAAAGGTTGCGATGGAAGAAGCAATCTTTCGACGACTGGTCACGAATAGAAAAAACCCGGACAATTCATGTATAGATACTATTTCGGGACGTACCAAGTACGACCGGTCGTTCTACTGGATTGAAAGAAGTCGATATTCGGCTTATTCTCCAAACACTAAACAGCGACTGTATACCAATATAACTCGCCGAGAAGCAGAGCAAAGGAATTTATTTTCATTTCCAACTAACTGAATTCGCATCAATATCGTATAATCTTTTTTAATCGTTTCAAACTATCTTGCGCAACTCTCCGATTATTTAGTTTTTATTCACGAACGGAAAATAACAAGGTACATAAATTACAACTCATAACGCACGGTGGTACGTACCTCGTGAGAAGATTTACCGTCGAAGAGGTCACGAGAGTTCGCGATATATGCGCTTACCAGTCAGCCCCCTCGTGCGGACTGAAATTTTTAGGGAGAATCGATTGACCGCATGTGGGTCAACGACAACCGACTGACGCCAAGAAGACGATGACGACGACGACGAAACTACCGGAGAGATATTCTCACGAAGAAAATACAATGTTTTTCGCACATTCGGAACTCTGCGAAGTTTTTTTACATTTTTTTGTACCTCGTAAGTCGAGAAATCGCGCATTGAATGAGAAGTCGAAGGAGAAGCAATCGCTCGTTCTTTTACCTATATGGAAGAAGCATGTAACAGACGTGTACCGGAGGTTCGTACATAGTACGAAGTGGATATCACGAAACGAACGAAAAAGAATATAACGAGAAGATTCTCTCTGTGTAACGAGAATTGCGCAACATTAGTGCCGGTCTCGGTATCGCCGAGACTCACGTCGTTGATTGCGTAAGATTTTGTATGTATCGCTCGTCTTTGAAATCATAAGGGCGTATTTTCTTTGTTAAATAATGTAAAATACGCTTTTCTGGTTTTAGTTACGAAATCAAAGTAAGTATAGCCGATGTTGTTGTGTTTCATAGGCGTTTCAGCCCGAAGGCATTTCAGGTGCACCAACGAGAGACAGAGACCACATACGCGAGGAGAACCGGCGAGTCTCTTTCTCGATTCAACGGCAGGTATTCCAAACCGTCACGTATTATATAGTATTATAGTACTTTGCGAAAAAGGTTACTGGGATAGGCTCGCCGTCGGCGGAATCGTTGTTCTCGATGACGGAAGAAAGATTACAGTAATAGGTGTGTATTCAATGTTGATTCAAGAATATAATGGATATTGGATATGTGGGTTGGAAATGAAACTGTCGGATGAATATGTTAAGTTGAGAAGAACAGACGGATTGACTCGTAAGACGCCTTTTTTTTTTGTTTCTCGACAACATAATGCCTTCCTGAAACTTTGCCGATATGTGGAATGGGATGACAAAGATGAAGTTGACTAAAGATTCATTACGAATTGAATTCATTACGAATATTGATTGAGGAAGGAAAACCGACAATTTCAGGCGAAAAAACGTGTGTCATTTTTTCTTATCGACAATTTTTTTTTTTTTTTTTTTTTAAATCACAGGCAATTTATTGTTTATCTCGATGCCGAGAATGTGTAAAAAAAATGCCAGGTCCGAATATACCGACATATCAAAGAAGATACATTTTTTTAATATAAACTTTTCTATTTTTTGTTTAAAAAAAAATGACACTTCTTCTACAATCTTTAATATTTGAACCTGAGATTTTTTTTACATGATCAGAACACTATTATCAATGAACAACCGCACGGGATTGGTGATATAATTTTTTTTCACCTATAAAAAAAATTAAACAGGTTTATTGGCCTGAAATCGCCGAATTCCTTAACGGTAGTTATTGGAAATCTGATCGGCAGTTTTACAGAAAATTAATATTTTCGTTGTCGAAAAATTTGTCGCCAGCTGATCATTGCAATACTTTCAACACTCAATCGAAAATCCGAGAACATTCCATCGCAGTTGAGTTTGAAACAAAGTTTCGAAAAGTATTTGTGGAAAAGAGAGTCGACTCGCCAATCGCTGTATGCGCTTAATTTTCCACTGTATCCCTAATGATAGTTGTGCGTACAGATTTGCGGGCCCTCGAGGCGAAAATACTACGATTCGTTAATCTCACTCGGCGTCTCAGCGATATGTCTAGTTATAGACGCCGGTCGGTGTGCCGCTGAGTGCAATATAATGCCCATCTCGTCTGTGCACCGCTGACAGGCGAGTCGAGATCACGAAGCAAAATATCTCGAGTTAACACTCTATTACAGTCGATCTTACGATATATAGCAAGAATAACGCGCGATTTCTGCGCTCGCCAAAGGACCTGAGAAATATACAGTCTATAACAACCCGTAACCCATAGTCTATTCAAGTTATTTCATCGGTTACGAAGAAGTGGGTCATCGTCGGTAAAGAAAAAAAAATAATAATATAACAAGTTTAATACACTCCTCGAACAATGGATTCGCGAGTTTTCTCACGAAGAAACAGATATCACAAGTATATCTCCGACGTCGAGACGAGAGAGTTATATTATATTCCGTTCTGTTATAATTCATAATACACAATTCCAACAACGGCAATCGCAATCTTCAAGAAACTGCGAAGTGAATGCAAGCAAATTCGCTCTGCCCATCACGAGACACGGAGTGTGAAAACGTTTCAAACGTCGGCACGTCGGCCGATGATTGAAGTAAACGGGTCAAATGTTACAAGAACTTCTGACATCTCGTTTCGTTGTTCGCCCCATTGCTGCTTCAAAATTCTTTTAACGAGAGAAAATATCAATTGTTCGTGAAAAAAAAAAAATAAAAATCTTCACCGAACCGCGGATGCGGCCGTTGCACCGGCCACCGGAGAAAAACTTCGCAAATTGTCGAAAGAGTGTTTAGAAAAAAATAAATATTAGAAAAAAAAAGAATACAGAAAGGAATTTTCGCATCCGGGAAATATGAAACGAGGCAACACGGTTCCGATGGTAACGACTTGAAAAGCGTGTCTTCGCAGAGTGAATGAAGATGCAGGCCAACGAAAAGAGTGCACTGGAGGGGAAGCGGAAGATGCACTTAGACTCTAAACTCGAGTAGTATGTTTCTTACACTGATAAAAAAAAAAAAGTCAAATTGTCAGTAATAAATGTGCGCGCGATAGGACGTTGCGAGGATTGTGAGCGGAGATGAGGATTCGCTTGCTGAAAGAGTGTGTCATTCGTCTTTCTGCGTTCTCTGCTCTATAAGCTTTCTGGTGGGCCCGATGGGCGCGCAAGCGGAAACGCGCGGTGTGTGTATGTATACGCTGCTCGCGTATACGCGAGAAGATTAAAATAGGAAGTTATTTTTACGAGTAAACGAGAAGCACTAAGGCTCTCATGCCCTCCGTAGGGTGTTTCCTCTGATTATTAGACAGCGTACGGAGAAAAAGAAGCTTTAGCTCAGCCCTTCCGCTCTATTGAATAATTCGTTTCAGTAAAAATCTTCATACAGCAGAAATTTGACCATCAAACTGATCATAATGAAATTTTTTTACTAACACCCACTAAAAATAATATGTAACGGAAAATTCATTGAAAAAAAAAAAATTCTACATTTTTGGTAAAAACATTTTCGAAAAAAAAAAAAAAAAAAAAATTCCTGAAAAATGCATTTCGATGAAAAACTATCTACGAATCGACTGAGGGAATTAAGATATCGTATCTTTCAAATAGAATTGCAATGACACACCATTTTTTTGCAACCGTCCAAAGATGACATCGAGTCTATTAGCAGAACTTCGAACACTTATAATATTCATTCTGCATATATAAAATAACTTTCTCATTTTATCGAATCTTTTCAATGTGCATAAAATCCTCGTACTATTTATGCCGTACTTTCCGGAATAGCGTGTCGTTCGCGACTTGGTATTTACAAACGAAAGTAATTCGTGTCGCGATCACCGAGCAGGAAAACTGTCGACTATGTTTCTTTTTGGCGCGAAGAATCCTGGGGGAGACGTATTATCCGGCCGGTGCGGACACCGGAGAAAGTCTTCGATGCTCGGTCGAGCGAACCCTCGGCACGATCGCGATTAATCGCCTCGCTGAATCGTACGTGATCACCGGTACGGAGATGAGTGAGTGAGAACGACTATAAATACGAAATCTCCGGTGTACGCGAACTACCTGTTTAAAGATTACGGCTTTTAATTGCATACGTTTGAACTCTCCTATGTACTGTGCACTTGTACCTGCGGCGAGATCACGAAAACCTATGGTAGCGTCACCGTACGCTCCGTCGGAGAGGAACGACGCGATAAGACATCGCTCCGTTTCTTATTATTTCCTCTCGATTTTCCCTTCCGATTTCTTAATGTATCAATTTTAAAAATCCCAAACACATGCAGAGAAAATTTCACGATAAGTAAATTAGCTGATTTACGCACAGTGCCAAAAAATCTTAATGGATTTTTAGAAAGTCGTTTCAAATATCGATAATACTGATAAATTGTCGCAGTTTTTTAAATAACTCACGTAACCCACAAATAAAATCCGAAAGTTGTTCGCATTCATCGCTGTCGGATATTTTTATTCGAAAAATCGTTAATCACCAATAAAAAAAAATATCCACGGACACAGAAACCTAATTTTTCCGCACGTATTAATCTCAACCCAATTGACCCCCTTTTTTAGTAATAATTTATCGAAGACTCTTCGGAAACTATACAAATCGACTTTGATAAAAATTAAATATGTGTTTTTTTTTTTTTTTCATGGAATGTTCGAGTTGATAAACAGACAAGCAGCAGAAAAAATGTATGAAATAAATCATATTAATTGCTATCAACTCGGCGTATCGTTGTGTTTATATATAGATTAAGTCTCCAGGGACTACAAGTGTTCCCATTTTTTTCCAACATCGTTCAAAGATTCTGTTAAGAATAACATAGAAACGCGAGACTAACGGCTCGCTGCCACATAGATTTTCAACTGCTGCATCGCGAGTCGTAAAAAACTCGCGACAAGGACGTCTCGGTATTGTTACGACTCTGTATGCGCAGATCGAATGCAGAATAAACTGCAGGAAAGGTGCAGTTTAGATTGTATACACGAAGCGTGCCAACGAATGAGTGTCAAAAGAATTTGAAGGATTTATATAGGCGATACGTCAATCGTGTTTATACCGTTAATCGCGACTCTCTATAACCAACCTAATGCGCTTGTATATTCGCAATCGGGGAAGTGCGCGTGCGTAGTAGCGACAGGGAATGATTTACCCTTCAAAAAAAAAAAAAAAAAAAAACGAAAAAAAAATGTATATTACTTTCACGTGTGGCCTTGAAAACTCGACCCCGAAGAGAAACGATCGTAGAAATAGTACATGCATTTCATACACTGTTGTTATAATGAATTAATGCAACGTAAACGCGCACATATGTTTGAAAGCGAGAAGACGAACGACGCGATGCGAATGACTCGGCGTGAATTCAGATGCGATTCTCTCACCTCTCGCATCTCCGTCTCGTACAATGATGCGAAGTCAAGTGTATAAACGGTGGGCAGAAGTACCCACACGTTTTATTAATGCGAATAATCTATGCAACGATTGCAGGCCAAGGTATCCGGAAGTTGGGGCTGTGCGCGGTATAGATGAATGACGTTACGTATTCCAGCAGCGTGAAGACAATGACCCGGTTAACCGGTGTTAATTGAGGGAACTTCCCGAACGGAGTCGATACAAAGTCGACGATCAAGAGGGATTTGCGCTTTGCGTACTATTTTTTAAAATAATAAATGTTATTTTAGTTGATTCCATTTTTTACAATAATTCCGTAATTTATCGATGTTTTATACCGATTTCTCGATCTTTCAATAACTGGAATTCCGGTATTTAAAAAATTGTGTTTACATGTTGAAATAAAGTAATTCATAATTTTCCGAAAGACTGGAAGACGGATTGCCTGTACCGAATAAATAAATGATATGTTGCGAAAATGATATTTTTAGTCGTTTGCATTGTCGTTTTATCCTTTTAAGAGGAGGTGAAACACCCGAGCGCTCAAATGGAATTTTTCGAACAACTTTTCTCGAAAAATATTGAACGGAATGCAACGAAATTTTGTAAAAAGACTAAAAAATTGTGCATTTGGAGGATGTTGCTTTCAGAATTGACAATTTCTAAAAAAAATCACCCATCCAACTAATGAATTCTCAATGTAAGCGGTCACCCATCCAAAATGTGTGTATGATTGAAGTGGAGGTACACGAAATTAAAATAGAAGACGGAATAAGGACGGACCGGAACGGTAGAGAAGATAATGAAAGATGCGCATTTTTCAAATGCTTGACTCGATAAAATATCGCCGCCGAGCTTCGGGCTCTTGCGCGACGATAATCCCGCTAATTCGACAGTAGTCTGTCTATACGCGGATGTATTTTATCGAACGAATTTGAAAAATGTTTGTTTCGATAAAATATCGTCGCGGAGCTTCGAGCTTTTGCGCGACGATAATACCGCTAGTGCGACAGTACTCTGTCGATGCGCGGGTATATTCTATCGAACGAATTTAAAAAATTCTTGATTCGATAAAAATAACTTCGCCGAGCTTCGATCTCTTGCGCGAAAAATATCTCGCTAATTAGACGATAGTTTGTCGATGCGTAGATATATTTTTCGAACGATGGAAAAATATGTCGATTCGAAGCCGAGCTTAGATGTATGTACACGAAGAGAAGGATCTACTAGAAATTACTATGTCATCTGGTGAAATTCGACGGTGGCGCCACCTACGACGAAAATACTCAATATTATGAGAATTTTTACCACATTTATGGGGATTTCTACCATATCCTATTGTAAAAATTCGTATAGTTCTCGTAATTTTCAACAAGTGGCGTCATTGTCTCCGCACTACCAGAAATTTACGATATTTTTTACTAGATATATGGTAAATTGTATCGGATCCTTCTCTCCGTGTATATTGGCGTTGAGCAGATGCGTCGGGCGGTCTTTAGCGGTACGCGGCAGAGTTACCGATTCGGTACTTTGCCTTACCGCGGGAGACGGGCCGCGGCGCGTCATTCTGTCGTGTTTCACCTCCTCTTAAATGCGGATGTGTATCGATTTATGCGGACACGTGTTGATCTTTTGATGCCAACGTGTCAAACGTTACGATATATTAAACCCGAAAAAATCGCAAACCAAACCTCGTCGATGTAGGAACGATAAGTGTTTTTCATTCCTAAATCTTATGCAAAGCGTATTCTTTGGTAAATTCTACGAATTTTAGTTTAATATCTAAAATTTCATCTAAAAAAAAAAATCGCTATTTTGGAAGCACTTCCACAAAACCCATCTTTCTTTTTTATTCGAAAGAACGAAATAGTAAATACGAAACGAAATACGAAATTATTCAAAATTCAACACATACAAATAACTCGAATAATCGATCGAATTAACCGCAGTAAAAGAAAACGATACCCGATTGACCACATCCGTCGTCTCCCCTCACGAAAGCTATTTCACTTTCCAAATTAAAAAATAAACGACAAAGTTGTCGAGTGGCTTTGGGAAATGCATCATTAAAGAGTAATGAAAGTCATTTACTCTTCCTTTCCTTTGGAATCCGGTGTGTTCGCTTCGTTCAAACCGGTTTTCTTGTTCCTCTTCCTCGTCTCCATACCTATCTATCCATCTATCTATCTATATATATCCGTCTAACGCTATATAGAAAGGCATGAAGCGCGCGTTCACCATAACCAAGTTTATGCCTTCGAGTTGCGTTACAAACCATAAATCATAAACGTCGGTTGTACCGATCGTTTCTCGTACGACGGCGGTACACGTTCGATACACAATAGTATCATACCGAATCTATTACGAATCTCAAATGTTATTAGCCTTTTGTATACTTTCTCAAGCTTACCGGTCACACCAGTCGATGGTCGATCCGGAGTCAAAATGCACATGAAACTCGCGTTCTATTATATATATATATATATATATATATATATCTCCATATATAACTGCACTACGTGGCACTGCGTAGCACTGTCTTTCGCGGTGTCGTTGCTTCGTTACTTCGCTCCAGTTCGGCTTCAACTGGCGATACCCGATGAGGAATGCATCGAATACAGAAAACAAAAACGCACATACGTGTTCCGATTGCGAAAACCGAGATCGTGACACGTCGCGAGGGTCAGTGAAACCATCGTGCGAGAGAGCCGCGGGGCCTAAAACTTCGGTAGGCCACGATACACTTCCGTCCTCTTTCTACACGCTGTACGAATGTACAGAGAGAACGAACCAAGTGGCTTCGTGCTGTGTATACGATTCTCATTATCAGTGAAAGTGGTGGTAGAGCGACAACTTTTAACGATTGAACTATCGGGCGCGCGGCGTTCACCGTTAACGCGATTATGCGATATCGAATGTACGATTCGGGTTCATATATACTTTTTTTTTCTTTTCGTAAACTTACCCGAGATCCAGATTCTCCACATCTTCGAAAACGTCGTCGAGACTGTCGAATGATTGGCTCAGGTATGAGGTCTGTGCGTGCCGCATCTTCGATTCTTGACTGCGAAGATACAAACAATTAATAATTTAACGATGTAGTTACAGTTATCAATATATCTTTTTTCTCGTGGAGGAAGATTTGTTTTCGAGAAAAGAATTATCAATATTTTTGCTTTCTTTTTGGAAATAACAGATATATTGGCTTAGATATCATGAAATTTTAAATGTTTCAAAAAATCGCTAATGTACGTTTTAATTTTAGCGGACGTTTGCACTTCGGGCTGAAGTCTGCTGAATCGGGTTTTATAAATATGAAATCTTATGGAACTGAAAAACCGATACTTGGTGCCGAACGCTTTTTTAAATCTTTACAATTTATGGATACAAAAAAAAAAAATGCCGGAAGAATCAAAAATGTTTCATTGCTTCCCGAAGGCGAACAACTTACAGATAATGTCTCTGAAAATGATAAATTTTTCGCGTTTTTTAGAATCCATATTATACGATAATTATATTATATGTTACGAGAATTCAACGCCGTGTCGAGTGCGTATATAGATCACGTAATAGATTATAAATACGCGATTATAGATTTCGAGGTAAATCTGTTGATAAACTTGAGTTGGGAAATACGCGAATAAAAATTATTTTTACATAAAATTCTATGGTACAATTTCTATGTTAGATACGGCGTCGGCATCGTTTCGCCTATTTTTGTCTTTCAACCGAAGAGCTCGTAACTTCAACCTGTTTGTAGGCCCCGTTTTCCGAAGTCGTAGATATCCTTTACAATCGCTAAATTGTAACTTCTCAGAATTTTCGTATTCGATGAATTCGATGGATTTGATTATATCAGAGAAATTTCCGTTTAAATCTATAATTATAGTTATCGATTTTTTATTTATTTTTTCAATTCAATTCAAATTCAATCCACAAGAACTGTGTAACTTATGTGCCGAGAGAAAACGCGTGTGCTATGAATTTGTAAAGACCAAAGAACGGAAAGACAAATGATAAACACGAACCATAGTTGATAAAAAGCAAAGCATACAAAGCCTAATTGGACGGCAGCAATTAATACTAATATAGTTTTCCACCTACGCGCGGTTCCAACTTCCGGTACAACCCAAACTTCCAACAACCGGTACAATACGTATTTGAATCTCCGATTGTAACCGAAGCGATAGAACCGCTCAGGAGAGGTCGAGAACTCACGGTAAGCGCCGGTTCAGTGTATTTACGATTAAAAACGCCAACGCTCAATGAGATCCGAAGAACTCGTAAACCCTCGTCATCGTCAGACAGTGCGTTCGGATAAACGAGAGAAACAATTCACAAAATAGCCTCTGGCAGACGCATAAACTCGTGAGAGACACCCGGCCGTCCACCCCGACTTCTATAACTTTGACTCCTCTTGCGCAATGCGCTTCGCATCGCGTACAGAACATATACGCGGCCTTAATCGAGTTTAATTGGCACATATGGGTTTTCCGACACACTCTACCGAGTCACAGTTGCACTCTTAGCGCAGTGAAAGTGTTATTTCATTTTCACACGAGAAATTTCAATTTATAATATAAAAACGCGCGCGTGTTTTATGCAAATGTTCAACATTTTTGTGAATAAAAATAATAAATCGAAAAGCTACTCTGATCGCATGTTTTTTATAGTGGTTCATTTCGCGACGAGTACTCTTGACACCATTGCATTGTACTATAGACGAACGACAGCGTGAAGCTAAGTGTCGCGTAGTGAACGACGTGCAGCACGAGTATTACCGAGTATCGGGGTCTTTCCCGTCTGACCCTTCCACAGGTTCTACCAGTTAATGTTACCGCCTAACAACTATGTATACTCGCGTCCTTGAGCCCAAATCTGAATAGATTCTCATAGACGAATAAGTCTCATAGACACGATATTCAAACTGCAGCAATGCGATATAAACCATAGAAGATATTTATCAATAATTAATTCCCTTAAAACAATCGATTTCGTATTTTTTTGAAAGTTTTACAAAACGAATAATTTGTAAATAAAATTGTAATATCAAAATTGCAAAATATTTTTTTGCTATAATAATTAATAACTGTTAATATTATTTATCACATTTTGGTAGTCATTTGTTATATTATTTGATATTATGGAAGAGAGTAAGAAAAATTGTTGTAAGATAAAAAAAAAAACAAATTGCGAGTTTTATTACGCATTTTTACTATCCGAGGTAAAGAAAGCCTAACGGCACGCAGCGAGAATTTACATTTGCAAAGATTTTTTTTTTTTTTTTTTTTGATGAAGAAACGGAAACGTCGGACGGGAATAAAAATCCAGAGAAGACTATGTAGTTTGTGGTGCAGAGACTTCCGGAAACAAAACAACAACTACGGCGTCGAAGACGACGGGGGGCCTTTAAAGTTTTGCTGACTTTCGTGGGACCGAGAGAACGCGAGTTTCGAGTTCGTGAGTTAACTTCGTTCCCGATGAAAGAAGCGATAACGCTAATTACCCAGGCACCGGTAGGCACGTGCATCGGTACTGTGTACCCGACGGTTAAGCAATGCCTCGAAGCCGGAGGACGAGAACTGAAAAGGACTCGATGAAACGGCTGCGAAATCGTTGAAATCGTTGTCACGATTTTCGTTTCCAATGTTCCGTGTGTTTCGCGAAAATAGTTAGTTGCGTTAGGTGAAGTTGCGAGGGCAATGCTAAAAGTTATAATTGCAAATCGATGCACACCTATTGCTATAGCGCACACGGAACAAACAAACGATACGAGCCGCTCGGAGATTGTTGTAAATCGACAAAAAAAAAATCGAAAATTATTCGGCGCATTTCGCGATAAGAAAATTCCGCGTGGCGCTTGGATAAGACTTTTTATACACGCAGACAAGCCGTATGAGTAACGAATCTTTACTTTTCGCGATGATAAAATCACGGTACGAATTTCCTTATTTTTCAATGCAACGCCTTACCGGTTTCGTATATGTAAATATTTTCCTTGTCCGATAGTCTAATCGTTTCGTTTACTTTTCTTCATCATTCGAAAATTCGCTTTTCAACAGTGTATTAATATATTCTTTTTTTTTTTTATCGTAATGCACTCGTATTGGTAAGATGAATATTTAATGAATTATATAATTCAACAACCTGTTAAACGATAGCGTATTTTTTGCGCAGTTTTACGAAATATTACGAAATTTTTACAAAATTCTCGAAGTATTTATATTTACGATTGTTTTTTTTTTTTTTTTTTTCATCATTTTTTTCGCGATTTTTTCCACAATATTTTATTTTTTAGTTCGAAAAAGTGGCAAATACGCTGACATGTGTCGTGCATTGGCATTGAAAAGATAAGAAATTGCATACTTAACGAAAATAAAATACTCACGCATCGTGGAATTCATTGCTGGACGACATCCTCGCCGTTAATGCGATGAATAGCTTGATGCGAAAAACAGAACAAAATAACGCGTCGCACACCCACGAATGAAGCGATCTTAGTGACACTTGGCGTCTCGGACAATACCAGTCAACCGGCTCCTCGTGCTCGACTCCTCGTTTATCTAGAAGTAGCAAGCTGTCTCTGTCCCGTTGATAGGACGGACTCATCGCGATTACGACTGTAGAGCATTGTATTTTTCGCGGCAATGGCTGAAGTTGAATGACGTCGTCCGGCCTCAACCACGAAAAAAAAAAAAAAAAACATTGCAAACGGCGTTATTTCGCAGCGAGATAATAAAAAAAATATTAACATTTAATTGCGTTTATTAGTAATCAAAAACGATTTATGAATAGCGGATAATTTGTACCTTTCGGTTATCGCGAATCACCGGATATCAAATAAAACTCGTTTTTGCAAAGCTGAATTATATCTTTACCATCTGTTATCGGATATGTAGTTCTAATAAAAACACGTTGATGACTACGTGACGTGTTCACAAACCAATGCGAATGCTGATTCAATAGCGAAAATTGTTTATCTTTTGAGTCACTAGTCCTCGAGATTACGATCGGGGTTGTCAAGGGCTTTTAACTTATCTTATCATAACACTTTTTTTTATTACCGCTTAGACAGTATTAACAGGTCGGGGACGCTTGTAAAGATTTCGCCGATTGCATACGACGCTAAGAAGGAAAACTGTAGTTCTAGAAAAACGATTAGCATCGGTGATTAACAATTTCCGAGTTGTTTTTGGCGTAAAAAAATGATTGATCGTGAACTCGATAGCTATGTCACGTTTATTATATAACTTTTGTTTATTTATGTATTAGTAAGGACAAGGAGTAGTTCAAAGCGGTATATATATTCACGAAAACAAGTTCTCTCACGAATAAACCGTACAATTGAGGTCCCGGTGAAGTCGTGAAAATGTTGATATGAAAAAAAAAAACATAAACACGCGATCGAACGCCCAATTTCTGTAACAACTCTATCATTGGCGAAAACGAGTTTCCTCACTAATAAACACCACAATTCACCCGTACGTAAAGGTGTTGAATAGAATAGAGGTCTTAAGAATGAAATCCGAAACACCGAATTTACCGCGTGACGTTCGGTTTCAAATAATTCACCATTGACGAAAACGAGTTCCCTTGAGAATAAACCCCCCAGTACTGGTGCGAAAATTTACACATGAAAAGAAAACATAAAAACGAGATGGAACGCTCAATTCCAGTATCAACGGGTGTAGACTTCAAAGACTGATCGGGTAATCGACCGAAAAAACCCTTTGGAGGTTAACTAACGCGAGAGGGTTCTGGGGGTATCGCGAAACGATTGTTCTCGAGAGGTTTCGTGTAAAAGTACGAACGACGTAAGTATTATTATCAAAAACTCGATATCAAAGCCAAAATAAAAATATTAAAATAGCAATATATAGTCCGGCATGAATAATGTAAATGGAATAAAACAAGAAAGCATGGGAAAAAAAGTAGTAAGGTAAGATCTATTATTATACATTATTATGCCTGCCTGTCCGCATGGTTCGCAATAATATGCATTTATTACATCCGGTATCTGCTCTATAACAGTAGTGCTCTACTTCCGCCCAGTCTTACATCGCGTTTTCCTCTCCACGCTCTCCACCTTCCACGTTCACTGCCGCACTAACTGCAGATTGATGAGAAATCCTCTTCCTCTTCCTTGTTTCTCACATTTTACCGCATGTAGGCTACGTAGTCGACGACTACGCGGTGCGGACTGAACAGTTCGTTGATTGCAGCGCCACTCAGCAGTACATGCGGTACTTTTTCGTAACCCGTAGTTCAGTTACGGCGCTCGATTGCGCTCGATCAGACGCGCAACGGTTTCGCGATAACACGTGCTTGTTTTGGAATCAATTTTCCAACGTAAGAAACACCTTTAATCCACGAAAAGGTAAGCAGATACAAAAAATTCATTAATCCAAAGCCGTCTCGCACTTACGCCATCAATTTTATTTCCGAACAACAATTTATCGCGTTAAGAAAAACATAAAATTTTTGGTTATAACAACGTGTCGATAACCTGCGTCAACTGCGACACAGTATACGCGGCGCATGGAATGTTCTTCCGCGACAAATATTCCTTTTGTAATTATCCTATTTTGGTTATTATTTTTTGAAGAACAATGGCAAAATCAATCAGAAGCAAATGGAGGCGAAAATGCAGAGCAGTCAAACGAGAACGCTACGGTGAGAAAGAACTCGCCATATTGAAGAAAACCTTGGGAATCGATGATACTGCTCCTGCCGACACAGAAATGCCAGAAATATCTGAAATTGCCACAGGTGAGTCAAAGTTAATGAGAAAATCACAATTTATTTTTAATAAAGTGATCGTCAATTAATTTTCTATGTTTTCACAGTTACGGATGCAAAGACGATAAAAGAAAATACAAAAGCGAAGGCTGACGCCGAAACAGAAAAAATCGAGGCGATGGATGAAGATGGAAAGCGAATTTACAACAAGAAAACGCTACTTGATCAGTACGGCAATTATCCCGTCTGGATGAACAAGCGAAAGGTATCGTCACACAAAAAGGGCAGAGCAAAGACCAAGAAGGCAACGACAAAACGGACAGCAAGATTGACGAGAAAACAGAAAAAACGAAAGACGAAGGTAGCAACAAAGGAATAATTCAACGTCAAACTATTATTTCGACAAACTTTATTAATTTTTTTTCCGTTTTTTTTTTTTTTTTTTTACAAAGCTCAATAGTTTATATTGAGATACAATGACACGCTTAACTATTACATACACATCTAAATACAATAAAGATACAAACGAGAGAAAAGAAAAATGGCAGTGAAAGAGTATTCATAAATGTCTTAAAAACTACTGTAATCATAGTTTTCTCGTTGGGGGTTTTTTTTATTTTCATTTTTTAAACGTGATATAGCGTTTCAGCCGTTCATCGGAGTTCTGCAACGAAGCCTCAGTCTGTTCTCGAGATCCGCGACACGATTGGTAAGATGTTGAAGCTTTCGACTTTCGAGTTCGAACTGCTTAACTTTTCCTCTCATGTCGTATATCTCCTGTTGCATCAATTGCTGCAATAAAACACAGAAACGATAAAGGAGCTTCGCGGAGGCGAGCTTTTTGAAGTTTCAATAATCATAGATTCTATTTAGAGACGCGGAGAAACCGATGAAAGCAGAGGGGCCATGTGGCAAAGTGGTCACAATCGTTATTACCACTTTGCCGTATTACACCTTTAATGATTGGTTGCAAAATAAATTCTCACCGAATTGCGATCATAAAAAAGAAAAAAAAAAAAAATGCATCGAAATATGTTTAGTGTATAGATTTAGTATAAAATATGAGAAAAAGCGATAATTTTCATTTCAACGATCGTTTAAGGGTCAACGAATCTATTCTTCGTCTCTTATAACAAATGCTTCATCAGTATTTATAAAGGATTTCGAAGAACTATGCTAATTCTTCGATTTCGTAACAACGATGATAACTTACTACATTATCGACGGCTCGCCTCATAGCGACGACACCTTCGACGGCTTGCGTTATCTTTGTGCTCATATCCGATGCCTCGATCTCCCGCTTCCTGCCTCGAGCAATTTGTTTTTCCAATTTCGCGAGCCTTTTTAATATGATCTCGTAGTCCTGATCGAGATTTCCCTCTCCCACCTCGTTCTCCGTATCTGCGAAAAAAGAGCACAAAGAAAAGGAAAAAATTAAAAAAAAAAAAAAAAAAGAGCATCAAAGTTTCACACGCTGAGTCAGCGACTCAAGCGCTCTTCTCCTACTTATACCTCACAGCCCCCGCAGGATATTTTTATTTTTTTTTCTCTACTCTGTCGTTCGCTAACGCATAAACGAAATCCACTCGGAAACACACGTTAATGTATATATATTTATATATTCGGTATAGTAAAAGCAAACTATATATATAGTGGTAGAAACGATGAGAGAAGATAGAAGCGGAGGCTCGCTAAATCCGTTGGGTTGCGGGAGTAAAGATAGTTTTCGCGAGATTTCCTTTTCCCTCTTTCTCTGTCGTTCTCATCGTCCAGCGACGAGAGCGAGAGATGCCGCAAAGCGGTTTTATACTATACTGTATGGTATCCCAAAAAGCAACCGGGAACGGCATATCCCCCGTGTGTACTAATCTGCTTTAGCTAACCATGTGACGCCGGCGTCGTTCTTCTCGTCGTTTCGGTCGTCGTGCTCGTCGTATATCCGTAGTCGTTCTCCAGGTCGCGAGCCTCGAAGGCCGTTCCGTCGCTGCCTGCCGGTCGATTCATAAACAAAAGATTTTTCCCATTAAATTTTGTGCCATTAACAAAAAAAAGATCGATCGGTGACTTGTTGGATTTTTTTTTTTTTTTTTCCGAAGCTGACGGAAAAAAGGGAGGCAACGTGGAGGTATTACCGTTCTTTCGACAGGATTGCTGGTCCGGTTGGAGGTGAAACCCATACCTGCAGTGGCACTCGTAGCTCCCAGGTATGTTTGTGCAAAGCTGACCACAGGGCTTCTCCGTCACACACTCGTCCACGTCTGAAGCATATAAAAATTCAACTTACCACAGTCACGCGAACCTTCTCTCTTATTAACTCACGACGAAGTATTAAATGCTACCGTGATTGAAAAAAAAAAAAAAAAAAAAACTTTGGCAACAGTTCGAACGGTAATGAAGCGCTTGTTAATTTTGCGACCACTGCATTGCCGTATTTGCAGACGTAATTTGTAAAATTGTAGATTATTTTCGTTTTTTTTTTTTATATTTTTTTTAACGTCGTTGCTATTTATCCCCTTTTTTTTATCTGAGAAACGATATGCTTAGAGGCCAATCACTGTCGGGCTGTCGATGACTGACGTTTATTTTACAACCACTACTGTCCCGCGAACTCTATCGCGAAGCTATAGCTTATGAAGCGCATAACACGATATGTACGATCCTCGAGGGTAGAGATCGTGACGATCGAACGAGAAGAGGCGTTGCCGATCCGATCAGTTCCGGTTGCGATCGATTCAGCGATACCGAGAGCTTCATATTAGTGTATTATCGTCGTAACAACCGGCCTCGATTTTCTAATCCCACGATCTGCACTGAAGTTTCTATATCGAATACATATATAACTGCGCATATTTATAATACGCGATAAAGATTTCATTTCTATTGTTGTATCGCTGCCTCCCGAAGTATCGACGAATCTATAAAAAATATTGGTAAACAGGTCCCCGCGATTCTATTCCTGGAGTCGAAGACTCTCCGGTCGCCGATCTGCGTCGTATCGCGGCAACGACGCAGTCAGCCTCTACGTAGTTACACTGTATATCAAGTCGCATATCTCAAAGTGCCGATTTAATTACGCTTAACGATCGTGCGACAACGATGAGAGTGCGTGTTACCTGTTTCTTTCACGAGAGCGAACCGTATAATTCACGCTTTTCTGAGCAAACGAGATACTCTCGTACACTCCTGTCGCGTTCGAGTTCCCTTCGCGCTTAACGATTCGACTCGTTTCCCTCGTCGCGTTACCACGGATAACGTCCCCCATTTCGCAACTCCACCCCGCGACACGATGTTCGATTTCAAGCTAATTGTGCGAAGCAACGCAATGCCGGAGATTAAACGTATCTGCCGGACCATTTCCATTGAAAATTTAGGATGCACTCAAACGCTTAGTTTCATCGGTTCCATTAGGGTTGTTTAGTACAAGTTAATGCAGCAATAAAATTAAGGTGATAGGACCCCAGTAGGTGATAATTTCACATGAAAGAGCGGAAACCTCCTCGAGATTTCTCATGAAAATATACTTCAACTTTAAATGATTCTACTGATTTTTTTTTTTCAATTAGTTTCGATTGCATTGAAGTAATTTTAAAAAAAATGATAATTAAGGATAAACGAGAAGAATTCAAGAAAAAAAAACGAAATAATTTCCGTATAGTTTTATTCCGCGAAATTTATTTACGCGTTAAATATGCGATTTTAAAAATTTCATATAATTGGCACGGCGAGAAAATTGATTTTTTTTATTACTTCGATTTTTTTTTTTTGCACATTGAATTCACAATAATTCGATTGTTTTCTTGGGTCTTCTTTGTGAAACTTCTTACCTGTTTGACACTGCGATCCCGTGTATCCTTTAGGACAGTTGCACTTGCCATGGGGACCGCAAACTCCGCCGTTGAGGCACGGTGCCGCGCAGGTGGCTGCGACAAAGATACTTATTCACTATTCATGACTCGTCTCACGTACGAAAACAGTAGAGTTGATTCTTTTCAGCGTCAAAAAGCTCACTCACGTCTGTTGCAACCGTAACTCGTTCGAGACACCTGCGACCACCCGGGACAGCATAGAAAAGTCGACGACGAAAGTTCCGTGTAGACTAACCTGAGAAAATCAACGAGCGAATTGTCTTTTGAGTTTCTTGAATTTCCGTAGCCAACGCTTATCGTTGAAGTATAAATGAATTCGTAGTTTACCTGTACTGTCGCGAACGGTGATGATGAGCTATGGTCGGTTCTTGTCTCGTGCAAACTCTCCTCCTGCAACGATAAACATAAATGTTATATACGAAAATATCAATGTCTATGAGCTTTTAAAAAATTATCGAAATTTCGTCCCATTAGCGATGTACTTGGTAATGGAGATTCCCGGGAAATCTCTCGACTATCATTTCTGTCTTCGTCACTCTGCATTTCTCGATGACGCTACGGCATAAAAGCGTCCCGTACGACAAAAATAGAATCGTCCCGCATGTGACTAAATACTGTACAGCGTCTATCAAAATTCCTTGACTAATATGCATCGTCATATATGCTGTTCTATATTAAGCACATTTTTGTCATTGCATTTTCTTTTATTTAGGGTTTTCGAACTTTTAACGAGCACATTAAAACGATTCTAGTGGTCCAGTGATACTGTCGATAATTCGCGACTATTGCAAAACGAAATATCAAGTGATTCGACTGTTCACGAAATGTTAGCGAAAAAAAAAAAGCTTTACATTCCTTTTTGCGAGTCTCGCCTTCGCCCAACGAAGGAAAGGTTCCCGAAAAAAAAAAAATATTGCAGATCCGGCGCAAATGTGTTAATGCGACTGCTGTCGTCACGTTTTTGCATATCACGCAGTTTTTGCCGGCCGATGGCTAAATTCCAACCCCTCAACGGTAGACGATACAAAAATAAAACAAAGACACCTAAAAAAAAAAACTTAACAAAAGCGTGAATTCAACGAGAATTCGTGAGAAAGAGTAACGGGTAGTCAAGCTTTTCGAGAATAAACCATAAGAGAAAAATTGCTTACCGTGTAAACTCGTATACGAGCGCATGGAACTATAACGCAAAGTATAGCAAAAAGACGAGAAATTGAGTAAATACGACGACGTTATAGGGTTGAAAGTAGGATACAAGGATTGGCAAAGTCTCCTTTGGACAGAACCACTTCGTCATCGTCATAGTCGTCGTGCTTCGCGTTTCCTTCTATTCGTATAGTTGTTGTCGACGGTTGTTCCAAGAAAAGGAGTAGGAAGACGGTGGAGAGCGTAGAAAATTGCGTTTCGCCCTGTCGCTGTCGTGTTTGCGAAACTCGACTGGACGTTAACTGTCGCAACAAGGAGAATTGCCCTACAGAGTAGGAGAGGGCCCCCGAGGGTCGCTGTCTTTCCTGTTTCTCTGTTGAACGCCCGTGCAAACGATCGCAAAGCTGAGAGGTCTGACTCACGGGCGCGCGAGCGAATGCACTTGGATGCAGCAAGCATCGGCCCCAACAGTAAGCAGTACCTACCTACTGTGGCTCGCGCGCGCGCGATGTCTTTTGCGTTTCGCGATGCGAGAGCCGGACGGGAAATCAGGAATGCCGAGAACGCAGGCAGATACATACTGGCATTCGCGTGTTACTATACTCCACAGTAAGGTATGTACCGCGTATCCGTATGCGGTATACAGACCGCTTGAATATCCCATCGTCTTTACGAACCTACATACCCGAGTAGAAACGATTCGGATAAAACGTTTCGGACTTTTACTACACGTGGAATTCAAATAAATTTCGTTCTTGCATCTCAATGAAGTCGGAACGAATTAATTAAGGGGTTCGAGATAATAAAAATTCTATATCCGTTTATTTATAATTATTATTTATAATTTACTGTTCAATAAAAAACGGATCTCTCCATTAGAAACTTCGCATCACATCTCTTTATAAAAAAACGAAAACTTTTTTTTGATAAACATAGAATTTTCATCAATTCATTAACTCATTTTTATATCATATTTCGTATCTATGAAAAAACGTTAATTCTTTGTGTTCACTGTTATCTCGTATGAGTTTTCAAGTATAATAATTAATATCATGATTTTGCGATTTTTTTTCATTCGATTATTCGAGTTGTAATAATGAGTTTAGATGATAAAAAAAAAGTTATTTTTTTTAATAATATTTGTTAAAAGATGTATAGACGAGTTTTTCATCGTCTCTAACCCCTTAGGCTCTCGTTTTAGCGAGCAGCAATCGTGCGAACGAACAGAGGACGATGAATACTCGCGTTCACGCATTATATACAGTACGTTATCTACATACGGACAAAGAAGGTGAGCCGCGTGTCAACGCGGACATCGAAAGCGCCAGACTCCGATGGATACAGTACAGATATATACGTGTATACGCAGTACGCACAGTACACTGTTAGTTTGCGAAGGCGCGAGAGTGTGAGAGATTATTGCGCCTTCGGGGCTCGCAATTAAAACGCGCTGTTAAAAATATCCTCGCCGGCGCATAACCGGGCGTCCGAGAGATACGCGATAAATCCCGTCGTTTCTCTCTGCTCTCAACTCTCTGGTCAGTGGAAACGACCGGGTGGGATGAAAGAGCTCGTGAGTGCGTGAGAGGGTCCCCCGGTTTCTCCTATACGCCGAAGATCTATAGTCTCCATGCGAAACCAGCAGAAGCGAGAGTCCTCGCCTCCCTGCTGGATAATATGACCACTCGCTTGTGCGGCGAGGGAGTAATGCCCCGACGATAGTATTTGGCAGAGAAAATGAGCAATACGAGTGAGAAAAAAAAATCATATATATTCACTGCCGGTCAGCAAACTTTGAACGAGAGGTTGCATAGCGACGGGGGAGAGGACTATCTACATTCCGCGATGTATTTGTACTGTATAGACATCGTCAGTTCTCGTACCTTCAAGTTTTTGGCACGAAAACTCATCCTATCAATCATTTCACACGCCTACGCGTAGAAAGTTTACAGTCGTTGGCCATCTGCCATTGATTTCTCACGAGAAAATTATTGGAAACGAAAAAAGCAATTAATTCATTAATTCACTATTTTTATAATTTTCGTATAAAAAGAAAAAAATATTCAATAAATTTACTGTTTCTATCATTTTTATATATCCAAAATATGTTTTTTTTTTTAATTATGAATATTAGCTGTAAAACGAAGCTAATGCTGGCTTTTCATTCGACGTTTTTTTATAGTCAACTGCATTGTACATGTAGAACGCTACACAACAATCGCTGTTTTTTCAATTTTGCTTAACCGGCTAATTACGGTACAAACTCTGCCGTTGCCGAAAGTTTCAACGACGAAGGCGAGAAAACTTGCCGGAGATTGTTCTATACCTGCGACGAAGCGTTGAATATTAATATATACGTGAATTGCGTCACGGTGAACTTGCACTTGCGTAGCCTAGCGCCGGGCGCTAACCGAGCGCGACTTGCGGTTCGCCAGAGGCCTCCGAGAAGGCTGCGGAGAGATAGAGCTGCGTAGTTATACAGTCAAAGATAGTACAAGGAAGAGAGCCGCCAGGTGTAAAAAGGATATTGCGGTAGAGTCGTATAAAAGATACGCTCGTTTCTCCGCGGATTATCCTCGGTTGCAGGACACGCGAGAGCCCGCGGGGAAAGACCGTAACGTATCGTTTCGCAGGACTTTTCAACAGGTGCGAGTTGTCGCGGTGCTCCGCAAAGTCCTGTTTGTCCGGATAGTAACTTCATTCTCTCTCGCAACACCTTCCACTACTTCTTATATTACGTTTTTATGGTTCTTTCGTACATCGCTAGTTACTTGAAATCCTCTCGAGCTTATCTAAGCCTCTAATCCTCGCTTTGACATCCTTTCAAATACATTAGTACCGCAATCTCAGCTCCAATGCATATTAATATCTTAGAAACAGTAGTAGCGGCGCGAGTCTTCTAAATGAAATACTGCGCTGATTAAGACGCTGAGACAGCGCAATCTTCAATGAAACGGAACTATTAATTACACGATTAAATTATATTTTAATTTGCGAAACTTTCAGTATTCGATGTATTCTCGAACTGTAGCGGCTTATTGCGCTTTTTTAGTACTATTTTAATTTTATTACTTCCAACTATATCGATATTGTTTACAGCAGCGATGTTTTTGCAATTCATCGACATTCGTTGTTATGTAATTTTTTTAACTGCAGCAGAGGTATCCATAACATATATAATGAACAAATAATATAAAGTATTTCATAAAATGCGTGGGAGCACTGGTTCGTTTCTCATGTATAAGTATATATATATATACACATAATTGGCCGGGGTGGCCTGTTCAACGGACATAAAGTGCTGCAAAGCCGAACGATAAGAGTAATTCCCAATACACTTATGTACATCCTGTGGACGTGCTACCGAAGTCTGATCCGCTACGCGGATGTTGGCCGGCAGCTTTGGATTTAGTCGGAATATTATAGCGTTCGGAGCTCAGAGGCGACCGATAAAAAAAATCGGGTGGCATGTAATAATAAATTGAAGAAACGAGAGGCTCGACCGTTGGTATACATATGTTACTTATATGCAGAAGGGACATAAAATTATTGAAGTTTAATGGACGATAATCCGAATCGGGGAAGGCGTCCTTCGATCTTTATCGTTACGTTTTTTTTTTTTTTTCACATTCTATATATTTCTTCGGCGTGGGAGTATACCACATCGCGAACTGGGCGATCATAGAACACACGCCGTTTTTCTCGCGTGTATTTCGCATTTCGCACCGTCCATATAACGTTTCTTCTCCGCAGTCGAGTAATCGGGGGAGCCTCGAGACTTTCTCGAGAACGATAAATACTTATCGTGCGCGAACTTACGGCAGAGACAGCGGGGCTCGCGTGCCTGCGGACCCTCTACAACGAGGTTCACGGTATAATATAGCTTATGGACCAAATCTTCAGGCTAACATCTCTCGAATGGTGTGAGAAACGGACGAGCGGATACTACGAAGTTCCCGTAAGATTTAAGATCGCGGTATACCATAAAAATTCTTTACTCAACGATATATTGCATTTTTTTGGTACGTTTATTTCTGAAAAAAATTATAATTTACAAGAACATAGTCTGCTTAAATATACGCCACACTTCAGACAAAATTATCTGCACTGAATTTCGGAGCATAAATCATAAATCGGAGTTAAAGATCTCATTGTATTCGTTAAAAAGATGATGCGAGAGAGTTGGTGGAAAAAAAAAGGAGAACCGGAGGCCCGAATGCTCGAGCATCAGGAGCGTCGGCGAGGTTGATAAAACCTCCCGAGTGGTCGATGATCCGTAACGAATTATTGTACGATCGCGTGGGGTGAGACAGAGAGCGAGCTTCAGCGGCCTATAAGCATCCTTTTGGACGATAAATTTTCGATGAGCGAACTCTTTATCTTCTGTCGACTGCGGGTTATAGACTCGCGGGTTTTAACACACGGGAGTTTCAAACATCTCAGCAGCTCTCGCAAATTTGCCTGATGCTCCGAGCCGACGGGAAAAATATGCGCTCGTCCGATCGATCTTATCTGCGTTGCGAATATTTCGCTTGTTGCCGCTGTCGTCGAAATCGTTTTTTAATTTGGTTTTTTTTTTTTTTTCCTTCTCCATCGTAATCGCTTTTATCGTTCGCTTCGTCATTCGCGCATCGAGAGATGTGCGTTTCATCATCGCCCGAAGTCTCGCGACCCCCGAAGGGCAATCTTATAAATAATAAAATTTGGGAGACCGGGCGCGAGTGTCGGATCGACGCCACCGGCTCCAATAAACACTGACTCTTTATTGTCGAAACGCCTCGGCTAGTCCCTCGCGTTCCAGCACTTTTGATTGCGTTTTTTTTTTTATTTAAAATTTTTTTCGTCTTCCTTTCCTCTCGACTCGCGAATATACTCTGCGTTTTCGTACTATGTACGATGTATTTATTTATGTGTGTGCAGAGTGCGCTTGAGCACACGATAAAACGGGGGTTTACTTGGTGCGAGAGGATCGTAAATCAATCTCTTAACGAGACCTAAGTGTAACAAACGTCCCTTCGTGTTAGGTGAACGACGCTGTAAATCCACTTACTACTACATACCGAATAAACGGGACTGTGTCCTATCAAATAACATCGATATTCCAACTTCGGGTCAAGACTTCCTGAATTGTAAATTTCGCGACTGACAATGAACTTCGGACAATCTCAAGGGGGATTAAGGTCTTTGGCAATTCCGCGATCGACGCGACATACTTGTGTATCTCTTTGAAGATCTTTGTAGCATTTTATCGCGGACTATGTATACTTATTACGTATTTTTTATTGCAAGTTGATGGGATTTCTCGTGTTATATTGAATATATCAAATTCGATAGCTCGATGACTCTCACAGGTGTTAAAAAAAGAACGCAAACGAAATTTGCGTAATACTTCCGCATTGCTTTTTAGCATTACGAAATTTTTTTCTACGATTACCCATGATGGCTATCTGTGAGATTATCCAGCGGAGAAAACTCTTATTATTGATAACAAATAACCGGAAATCAAACTTCATAGGTACAATTATAGTTATTGCATTCATAGGTTATTGCATTCAATAATCACTAAACATTCGAAGTATTCTGTAAAATAAAAAATCAGAATATAATGCATAAATAACTCTCTAAAAAAATATTCACCATGCGCTCAGCAATCACTCAGATTTAACGCACATTTCTCTCGACAAACACTCATTGTGTACTCAATGTTTCGTCTGCAGCAATCGTGAAACAAATGACTTCTCAACACGTGGGTTCCACGTCCTCAAAACATTCGCGAGTGAACGACCTCTTCTCGCGAACGGTGGACATTTGCCGGAATCTGTGTACATTAATTCCCTCGAAGTCGCTGAAATAGCTCTCAACCCCCTCGGATCGCGGGAGAGTAAACGGGTTGAATAAACGCGCGCAGTACCGAAAGTTTCCTTGAGAAGGGAAGGATGTTTAAACGCGTGTCAAAGATGATGAATCGCGCGAGACGAAGATTTATAAACGTTTCGTCTCAAAGATGTATAAAATCTCGGAGCTCGACGCCGCGATGAAAAATAAGAGAGAGTTGCATTATACTCTGGTAAAAAAAAGTGACGTTGAAGAGAGCTGTATGGCTTCTGGATGCTTCTGAACGCTGCTCTGGTTCTCGTGAATAACTCATATTCTTGAATCGCGAAGCTTCCGTTCGATATTATATATTATGTATGGATAAAAGTAATCACACTCCTCCGCACTTAAGCGTGTTTCGCTCGGACAACGTAGTCATAACATTATTACTCAGTGTTGGCTGAGAGCTTCGGGAATATATGAAATCTTTATATTCGACCCGACCACCGCGACGCTCATCCTATTTATATGTATACGCATATATACCCATATATATATATATCTATATACAAGTTGGGAAACATGGTAAACTTGTACGCTCTTAATCGGCCCCTTAATTGGCGGCGTTAAATCGTGAAGCTCATTCGCATGCCCCGACGCATGCTCTTGCGATGATCAGGATCTCGTTGGCTCACGCCACTCGTTCGCAAACGCCGTCCCATACTAATACAAGAGAAGATTTTTTTATTTTTATTTTTTACACATTTGCACGCATACACGTAGCGTCCGTCTCACGAATCCCTCCGGTTACTTTTTGTAATACCTTCGGGAGGTCCCCCCCACCTTTCTATTTTTTTTTACATCGCGAAACGGTCGAAGGGCTCTCGGAACTCGACGTTAAAAATTTCGACTTACGGGAGTGTGTGTTTAGCCTCGTGGGAAGAGAAATAAATAACGCGAAAGAAAGAGGATAGGTTTTTTTTTGTTTTTTTTTTTTTTTTTTTCATTTTTATTATTTTAGTCTACAGTGCGATATCTACATTTTACCCGTCTGTATAAATTATACAGGCTGTTGAAAAATTCTCGTATTTCAGCTTTATCTCTCGAGTTCTATGCCCGCGTGTACCTACAAATTACAATGTTCACACCTCATAAACAATGTGTTTAACAATCGATCATTAATCTAATTTCTGTAATCCGCGTAGCTACGATCGCACTGCAAAACGTGACTCGGGTATCTTTCGTCCAGTTCGCGCGCTGGTAAAGTTAATCCCCCGTCGAGAGTGAAAATTATTATTCATTCACGGTGTCGCGGAAAGATTGAATTACGATCGGTGGGCGCGGGAGCTGCCACTCGATTCGATAATCATCTGACGATCGAAAAACACGCGAAGCGTGCGCAGTGACGTGCGGCGTCACGAGATCCATATAGGAGCGATGCGTTAACGCGAGTACACGAGAAAAAAATTATCCTTTTGGTTTATCATGGAAGCGCATAAAAAAATAGACATTGCGCGGAGAACACGAGAACGAACACTCGACAATCCACTTCGGACAAGTTATGCAGCTCTCTTTGGACTCTCAGGAGAGCTTTTTCAAGTCTCCGCCGTACCACGTAAGAGAAATGAGGTGTCGCAATTCGCGAGACTGCACTTAATCAGCTGTCCACTTCGCGAAGGTCTTCACAGAGCTCTTTTCTCTCCTCACGCTGTACGAGATACGTGTATATGCCACCCACCGCAAAATTTAACGATAGGATTATTATACGAACGATGGAAAACGCGATGAAGCGCCGAGAGGAGCAAGAAAAAAAAATCGAGCGATGAGGGGACTCTTCAAATAAAATTAAACGTTCTTGAGTTGAAACAAAAAAAAAGTCCGTATTTTTAGACGTGTTACGTATTTCATATGACGATAATAAAATGAACTCCTTTTGTTTTTATACATTAACTGAACTTTTTTTTACAGTAAAAATTGCGTTTCTTTTTCTTATCGGTAAAAAAAATCTTATCACAAATCTCACGCGATTGATTGTTTTTCCCAATGTCCTGATTATGTTAAAAAAATCTCTGGTCCGAAACGTGTGAAACCAGTTCTGTTTTTTAAAATAATTATTTGTACGATTTTCGCCTTAAAAAAAAATTCAATAAAAATCAAATTTGTTTGTATGATACGAATTCTATTGTTCAACAAACAATCGCATGAAATTACTGATCCAATATATTTTCACGCGAAAAAAAAAAAAAAAATACGCTTTTTCCGTAAAGTTGCAGAGTTCTCTCTTTATATAATTTGATATTCACAAAGACTTGCTGAAATATGGCTCCAAATTTGTGTGCTCTTTAACGACTCACCGAATCTCTCTTAAAGTCGAACTCGGGTTCGCAAATTTTGTCCCTCGTATCGAATGCGTCAAACTTGTGATCGAATAGTTTTATCATCGATTTCGCACGCATGAACCGAACAGCAGCATCGCTAAACTATATATATGAGGAATGCGTTATATACTCAGTGTGTGGAGCAAAAGCGTTTATCCGGCGCTCGGGCGCGTGAGTCCCGGGAGTTCAACGGGAGCCCGGGGGCCACCTCGGGCGATTCTCATATACATATATACACTCTCTCGCCTCATGCCTCCGAAGTGTTTGTGACTTCACCGTTTTCTTCGAGAGAAACGAGGGCGCTCACTCGCTCGCGCGCGCGTGAGCGCGCAGAACTTCCAAATTACAAAATTACTTGATTACCGGTCTTCGCGTTGGTGATCGGCTGATGCGAAGTAATTACGCGCCTACGCGGTGCCAATAAGAGACGCCGGGGCACCCCTCATTACGGCGTTATCTCACTTCCACCCGTTCGCGCGCATCTCGGTACGGAGCTTCAAACTCACAGGATCTCTTATACCGCGAGCTACTTCAGCTCTCATACAGCGGGCGGCGGCACGTCGTCTCTTGCCTCTTCGCAACTGCTACCATCCACCGAGATGCATGAGATCTTGCCGATGGCGAAGCTACATGCAGATTCGATCTTCATTCCATTCCGTCCCTTTAAACTTTGCATACGTACGAAATCGCCTCGTCACATATACACATTCCGGCGACGATGCGCATGCCTACGGTCCTTTTTTTCCCTTAACGCCTCAAACAGTTTTCAACAATTTACGTCCGTATTTTTGAGACCGAGATACGATTTGGATCTATTTTTATTTAGTTCAGTCCTTCGTAGATCAATCTTCCCGAACGTAGGTCCGGATTTAAAAGAATATTAAAGACAATGGATATTAAATAGTCGGGTAGCATTTGAAACCCCGGGGGGGTTTCCTTTGTCCACAGGACCTTGCCGGCGGCCTATCCAAACGCGCCTATTCATGCTGCGCTGTCTGTGCCATTCCCAACATTATCTATCTCCCTCCCTCATTGTTTCAGACCGACTATGGAATTATAAAAACTCGTTTTACCACGAACTGCGGTCTACCGACTCTACAAAGTCGGTTGTAAAGAGAGAAAAAAAAAAAAGGATACGAAAAATAAAAGAATTTGCAACCTTCCGCGCTCACCATAGGAGGCAATCTTGGCGACGTAACTCGCTGGAGATTTGGTCATGACTATGCGACGGTGAACGGTTGTTTGCTATACGCAAATAGATAGGTACTTGTATAGATACGGGAAATGAGCTCCTTTTACGAGCGATATAAAAACCAAATGAGAATTTACGAATATACCCAACATTATAATTATATTATTAGAAGAAGATACATGGTTTGTGCGGAAAAGAACTTTGGATCGCTATCAAGTTAGTTCCATAATAGGCGAAGGCCAATTACAATTATCACTCTCGAGGGTCGTTTTATCAAGTACACTTGTTCATACAGCCTCTCAATTACCGATGAGGTCTCAATCACTCTAATGCTTGCCTTCCACAATATTTCATCTCTTTGTGTTGAACCATAAATTTAAAAAAAACGACCCTATTAGTACGTCAAGGTACCTCCCTTGTTCATTGTATATCCGTTTTGTACTACAAAGATCGGCTCGTCTTTCCTTTCTTCTCGTCTCCTATCGTTCCGCAGGGTTACATGACGCCACGATGTCAGGTATACTCAGGCACTTGCCGTTTCTATCTTGGAAAATTTTCTTCATCCTCGTTCCGCGTACCCTCTCGATGATCCGCCCACTCTCGTCCCGACCTCGTCGACCCCGGTTCGCAACGGGTATATACGCGCGTACTCCCCGCTATAAGATACCTAATGGATTTGCATGGCTGAAGAATCACGCTGATGTTTCACCAACGTCTTCGAGGAGCTTACCTTATGCATATTGCCAAAGGTACGCCGATAAAGAATGAGAGAGAGAGAGTGCACCGAAGAGATTTACCTTCGGCATCCGGTACCGAGTTCACGACAGGTTTCGTGTGCCGGTCCGCAGCTAAACGCGACGTACAGCGCGAATCCAAGGAGTAAGGACAGACCCTTGGAATGATTGAGAGTTGACTAGTGTTTCTCTATCGCCTTTAACGTTCTTCCGTAGGGAAAAAAACAAAAGGGGATGG
Organism: Buathra laborator; assembly: GCA_934046635.1. NCBI lineage: Eukaryota > Metazoa > Arthropoda > Insecta > Hymenoptera > Ichneumonidae > Buathra > Buathra laborator. The sequence continues at coordinate 22,027,961 of OW203892.1, forward strand.
AGAAATGATGGTTGAGCGTGCGCCGGTCGCGAGCCTTACGTTTCTATCCACGAGAATAATAGCCAGAAGGTCCGAGCGAAACAACACCAATTGGTTCCTTCTCGTCTCGTCGTTCTCCGTTGTCTTCCTTTTTCATCCTCCCGGTAGTGATGGCCACCTACAGGCATCGCCTCTCGTATACCTGTGGTCATACGATATTCCATTCGATATGATCGAAGGGTAATGCCTCGAGTGCTCGTTTGTACCTTCTATCCAATGATAGAATCATACGGAGCAGACCCACTCAAGTCTTCGTATAATCATCATTTGTTCGATGGAATCATTACTCGAACTGAGTTGCGCGGCTCGGTATTATAATCGAAATGGGAGTTAGAAGACAGAGAATAATTAGTCGTGCAGCTGCGTTTCTGCAATCGCTGCAGATACCACTGTGATGTCTCAGCAGGTATACAGAACACTCGAGTCCATCGGACTCGATTACGTTTGGTGAAGTTGACGGGTTGACGAGTTTCTTCTACGGAATTTCTGTGTTAGCGGTTAAAGGAAACTGATCAACTTTACGGCGCTCGAGAACCGCGTCAATACTCGTTGGTCGTTTCAAGGATAAAACGCGGTTCAAGTATCGAAGGACAAGTGCACCAACCCGCAAGGGAGGCGTAGGATGTGTGATACATGATAAGCGATATAGTCATTGATCCTTTACGGAGGAAAGGCTAAAAGTCAACGCAATAAAGAAGTTAATGCATTGTTCTTCAAGATGTTTTCCAACTACTGGAATAAAAGCCATTCGGTTTTCTAGCAATTATCCATCTGCAGCGGGCGTAATTGGTGAACGATGAAATCACCAAAGTTGTGGCCGCGTAGGCGAAATGGATTAGACGAAAAGTTCCACTTGTTTTTACTATCAATACCTTGAAATGGAATGAATGGAAATAAATGTTGGTTTCTGATCGAAGCGAACTTTACATGGACCAAACGAATGTGTTTTGTTAATATGCCACTTGCTACATTAGCCTATCACTTCAGCAGACCTCTTTGTCAAATCCTACCCTATCGATCGGACTGTAAATAAGCTAAAAAATGTCTGTTTTCGGTTAAGTAGCTGAACGATAAAGCAAATACTACAATTAAGAGAAATGCTTTGACAGTATTTTATCTTCTGCAACTCGCAGGATCGATACAGAAAGTTTGATGTCCCATTGAAAACGGTCATCGAATTAATTTCCATTCCAAATCTTTAGCCCTTCCGCCGTTCCATCACATTCCTTCTCTCATTAGGATTTTCTCATCGAATTCCTACGAATCCATCCGTCTTCTCTCGTCTCCCATGTCTCACCGCTACTCTTCGAGACTTGACAGACAGAATGCTACTGCCCGGGCGGCGCACAGCGTTGAGCAAAGACGAGAGAGGAGTCCGGATGAGGAGACGAAGAAGAAGCCAATCCGAAGATACCAGCGCGTCCGGTTGCAGACTTCTCTTATGGAAGATCGCGCGGGGTTGAACGCCCGGGAGAGACCATCATCCTCTTCTACCGTAGTTGCGCTACTCTGTGTTACGTTTATCGTGGGACCATAGCTCGGAGGCTGCAGGACTGCGCTCTATTTGCAGCCGGATCGTCTTTGGCTCTTCTTTATTCTATCTTTCTTTCTTCGTCTCCGATACACCGACTTACCGTTTGACTTCTTCGTCTTCTTCCATCTCTCGTTATTCTCCTTTTGTACCCCTTGTTTCTTCCTCACCGCAGGCTTTACGCTGCTTTCGTTCACTTCGCTTTCTTCGGATTTCGCGAGCGCGCGCGCGACACCCAAAGAGATCACCGCGTGAAGCCAAAGCGGACTCTCTCGCCGGATATATCTGTTAGGGTTAACGGCTGCCTCGTTTGCCAGTCGGGCTCGTCGCTTTCGTCTTGTCTGTTTGTTTACTTTAGCTATTCCACCCCGACGCCTCGCCGCTCGCTTCGTCCCTTTTTGTATCGAACCCCAAGCACTGTGAGGTCTCTTTCTCTCGGTGCAAAGACTGCGCGCGATAGTCCAATGGCCCATTATATGTTACGTCCACATATTTAAAATGAATTATCATTCAATCGTTATACATACTCCGGTCGTTAAATACGTAGTGAAAGGTTCATTCATGCGTAAACGATCACACTGACGAGACTCGATCTATCATTTGGGTCTCAATAACGCATTGCCTGGCGTTTCGTATATAACGTCTCGTATTTATATACAGAGATTGAAATTTGTGTATATGACGATTCGATCTAATGCCGCTATGGAAACTATAAACAATTGTCGTTGAGACTTATTACCGACAGCAGTATGTTTATATTGTCGATATAAACGGTTAATTGCATCCGGGGAAAGTGAATGCTCGCGAGAACATTTCCATCGAACGTGACCAATTAGCTTGACCTCATTTGTTAGTTTATACGACGAGAGACTTGGAGATCGGATGGATAAAATACCGATTGATAGAATATCGATGAGATAATCGCGTTTGCATGTCTATTAACGAGAGGGGAAAAAATGTTAAAGGGTAAATACTGTCATTGACGGTGGAGAGATTCGTTGAGCAGATTTGTATTTTGTTGATTTTCATAAATTAACTAACTTTACGGAGTTCGAGAATATTTGAATGAAGATCATTTTTTGCATTTGACGGCGGGGCATCCGGAGGATATTGGATCCGTTTCTCTCTGTGCATTCAACGCGAATATTTTGATTTCAGTATATAGCTGACCTATTATTGACTTCAGTATATTGCTACCGTGTAATCAAACTATAATGTAAAATAACTGCATTATCAAATTTTTATGAAATTGTTGCAAGAACGTTTGATTTTTTATTTTTGTTTTTCATGTCGGCAAACTTATATTTTTAATGTGATATTTCGTTTCACAGTTTAAATAAGTTTTCCACGTGTAGAACGCCATTAATTAATTAATTACGTGCACTTCCGTGTACCCAATCAGTGTTAGAAATCCGACGAGTTTCACGTTTTACCCTTTGCACAGTAAACTCTTCGTCGCAAGAATTAGTGTCATGGATTTTACATTAGATACAGCATAACGTCACTCACCCTGCGTGATGTTTGGTGTAACTTGGCGTAGCGGTCGCGACGATACCATAAACCGGCGTGAGACTTTCGCGATTTCTCGTTGGATTGTAATCGAGATTGTGATGTTGATGATGGTAACCGGCGTATGCTACGGCCCTGGTGCCCGAGTACTCGGCCACAGCGACCGCGGTAAGTTTTTCAGACTTTTTGCTGATGTTACCTTCGCCAAGATCGTTGCTCGTCGTCGTTGTCGTCGTCGGTAGTCGCGGGATTCTCGACGCGCGTTCACCACCGCCGCTGGATCCCTGAAGACCCAAAGAACTTTTTTCGAACTCGCTGTGTCCCGAGGACTCGTTCTCCGCACGCATAGACGCGCTCGATCTACCCTCGTAAATGTTTCTTCTCGCTTCTCTCGTCTCGGCGGCATTACGACTTCGCGAATTTCTCAACAAAGCGTCGTGAAGCGCGCGAGATCCCGCGGGTGGTCGCGAGCCCCGCTCGAGGATCTCGTGTCTACCGGGGATACGATTATTGCCGTCTCGTGCGTGTCTCTCGCGGGATAAATGACTCAGCGACGATTCCTGATGATTATGAAGCCGCGAAGAAGGCCACGATGTACGATGAGACGGCGAACTTCGATGATTCTGAAGATCCAAGGGTACAGTGGTACCGGCGACATAGGAGATGGTCGCGCAGAGGGTGAAAAGGAGTAGCGAAATCCGAAAAACATTTTTGTAACTCATCTCTGCGATCTTCGTTGCTTCCCCCCTTTTTTTTTTAATTAATAATCCAAACTCTCGATAAAACGCAAACTGCTTTCAAATAAACTCTCGATTCACATGGTCACTGGCTTTTGTTTTGGTTTTTTTTTTTTTTTTATTAAAAAAATATCACGATATTTTTTTTTTTTCTTTGGTAACGCGGAACGCAGATCTCCTCTGGAGGAGGACCGATGAGAATTATAAAGTATGACGATCCGTTAATGCTGGAGAACGATGAAATTTTCGGTGTGCAAAATTGTCCGAAGGCAGTGGAGGCACTACTGAACGTCCGAGGAACACGAGACAGAATCGAGCTCTCCTCGAGTAGGTCTCTCTCCACGTGCTTGAGTTGTCCGTGTTCTCTCCTTCCCCACCCTTTCGGCCGATCTTACAACGCGCTCCGAGCGCGCGGGTTCTCGCGAACTCGCCCGCGAGACAGAGCAACACAGCACAAGCTCCGACTCTCGCTCTCTCGCACTTGTTCGTTTCTTCTTATTTCTTTTTTTCTTTTTCGTGGACATTTGTCTCGCTTCTTTCTGATTCTTGTCTCTGTTCGTTCTGTCTCGATGCTTCGCTTCTCCTTAGCTATTTTCTTCTTAACCCCGACGTTGCGTTGTTGTTCTTCTTTGGGACGTTTAACTTGCTCCCTCGTTAACAGAATCCTGAACATTTTTCGTATAACGAAAATTCGTTGAAAATTCATTGAAAACAGTGTTTCAATGAATACGCGCTGGTTTCCGATATGAGAAGAAAAAAAATACACTAAACACGCGAAAAATTGGTAGGGAAGATCGAGATGAGCCGAAAATCGTCTCTCAATTAATGCCAAAAAATACACCGATTTCTTATCCAACAACGGAGTTACCGAATTTGGAATGAATTATTCAGACGATGTAAATACGAGAGCACATAAAATTACATGGTATTTCAGCTGGTATCGCGCAGTAAATACGAATTTTTTTCATAACTTTATTTATGGTTGGTAGCTTCGCATAGGTTATGGTTAATAATAATAATTTTCAGTCGAAAAAAGAAAGGGAATGAAGGAGGAAGGATTATGGTTTTAAAACCCTAAACGAGCGCATTGTAATTTAGCTTTTTCAGTCAACTCAGATTACGTCTGAAGAGTACTTAATCATAATTCGATGCTACAAAAATTCAGAAAAACTCGCAAAGTATCAATTTAATACTATACACTTCAGTTATATTACCATTCCATTTAAAAATAATCATAATAATAATAACAGCGTTACCTATCGAAAAAAGTACATTAAAATATGTTGCTAACAAATTACCGATCTCGGAGTTAAAAATTCAGAAACTTCAGGTAACACAGTCAATTAACATAATATTTTATGATCATGACTTTTTTTTAGCTCATTTGTAATTTCATAACATTTAAGAATTTTTCACAACTCTTGACTTTTCAGATCGTTGAACATTCTGGTATTGCAAAATCCTGAATTACTTTGCATATTTTTTCAAAATTTTTTTGCATCGAAATAGCATACGATCTGCAGTTTGCCCCATTTGCCGAGCCCCATAGTCCAGCTTTGTATGTACAAACAGCAATTCTTTGCTTAACGATCTGCATGTTCGTTGCGCCCGATCGTGTTCCTCCAACCAGCGAGAAAACCAATCGTCGTCTCATGTAAGTAAGAAACTTACGCCAGCGATCAAGCCAACCGACAGGACAATGCTCCTCCGTCTAGAGTTCTAGCGTACGGTACGGGCGCAATAACTGTCCCATATGTCCGTCGTGATAAAGGTGTCACGCGTTAGGCGCCTCGTCGTTTATACACAGAACCGATACCGAGAGACGATAGCGAAACGGTATATATATGTGTGTAGACTGAGAGAGAAAGAGATAAAAGAAAGAAATCCGTAGGAGCGTGAGTCACGCACGTTTTCCGCGTCTATATCCCATCGGACACGACCGCGTCGAGTTGCATGCACGGACTCTTATACGCCGCATTCGATTATTGCAGCTCGCGTCCCGTGCGCGAGCGAGAAAAACGGGTTTCGTTCTCGACACGCTTCTTGTCTACCATCATCATTTGCCGGTGCTTTCAGGAAGCGTGAATATATACCGCGGTGTGCCGCGAGAGGGATAATATTGAAAATTAGGCGTGAGAAAATTCACCCCGTATAAATTGTTACAGCACGTGTATTCTTGAAATTTACAGTGCATATATGTGCTGCGTGTGTGTATAGATGTATATGTAATTCGTATCGGTTAATGCTGAGAAAGATGCGACTTTATCTATGCCTTATCTCGGCCACGTCTCAACGAATATCTATCGGGGTGTGAAACGATCCTTTCGGCGAGTCGCCGACGAATACATATAGCACACCGCGGCACCAACCTTCACTGCTTGCTTCATGGCCCATCTCTCTCCCTCTTGTGTTCCCTTTAGCTTCTTTCGAAATTCAATTCCTGCCGCGAGAAGCACGTCTCGACGATCTTATATTTTCTTAGAAGCGGAGACGACGGTAGATCCTGTAAGGAGAAGGCTCGGTATCGTTTTTTTCCGACTCAACAATAATACTTACTTTGCAAAATAATTTAAAAATGTCTTGTGCTCCTTTTGTTAATTATCGCGCTTAGTTCTTCGAAGGAATATCTAACAAATTTAATTTACATCTTACAAAACTCAGTGAGCAACGGTTCTGCTTTGTAGAATTAAAAAAAAGGACATCGTGTCTTCATTTTTTTTTTTTTTAACGTGGAGATGTTGCGCTGTAAAGTTTTTTTTATTACTATCAGTTTACAAAAATGTACGCGAATAGCTGCATAAAAGACAAGACGAAGAGGACGAATAAGCAGTAGGCGAAGGCCTTCGAATTCGAACCCAAACCCACGTCGAACTTTATATCCTCGACGGCGATAAAGTTCAAGTTCGTATTTCTCGTTTATTCGTGTAATGTGGACGATGCTACCGCGAACACTTTGGCGTTAGTTACGAAGGTCAAATTTCAACTCCATCGCTTCCTTCCTTCAAGCGAATCGATCAAACATGAATATCTCTCGATGTCTCAACTTGAGACGAGTAAAGAACATTCCGTATGCCTCCATTTTGGAGCATCAACGAGATATCATATTGTTACGAGTCACGCGATAAACTCGTAATCGACGAATGAGTTAGTATCGTACCGTATTCGAGACTTTTGTATCTTTGAAAGGAGTAAATAGATCTTTTAGATGTTTGTAGTGCAGATCGATCAGAATCGACAATCCTGTGGCTCTACTTTGCCGACTTTGCCATTACATTTTGTACGGTTATTCAAAATTAGTTGAAAAAAGATCGGAAGTTCCGTCTCACAATTCGAAACGGAGCAAACTTTCTTTTTGGCTAAAACTTCCAGGGAAATGTTTCACGACTTTTTAAACGTTAACAACGAGTCGATCTTTTTTTTGCTCAAATTTTGAAACATCCTGTATATTCCATGTAAACAGTTAAATTTCACTTTTTCGTCGAACTCCCCGAAGGAATTTATTCCGAGACGCCGCGACAAGAGATCGTTGTTGCCGCGATCAATGTCGCATCCCATCAACGAGTTCTCCGGTTCAAGGTCACTCATGGTGACCACGAAGTAGCCTCCCGCTTCGGAACGAGAGAAAGGACCGAGCACAGTGCACATCGTTTCAACATTTTTATCGTCCGTTTGCGTACTTGTTCTCTCGTCGCTTCGGAAATTCCTCACTTTACGATATCGATCTTGATTTCGATCTTTTAATTCCATAACCCCATCATACCAGAACTCGGTGGCCCGCGAATGTCAAGGTCGCGAAATTTCAGACACGCTATCGCGGAGAAAAAGTTCCGGCAAAAACGAAACGAAAGGTCGGCAAATTTGCTAGTTGTGGAGCACACGCGAGAAGCGATTCTTCGAGACTCGTAGCTATCTACGAGGCGGGAATAATGACGATAGAACAGTTGGCTCGCTATAAGAATCGTTATCCAGTCGCGGGAAATTATACATCGCAAATTTCAGCTCGCGGAAGATCCGATCGAAAGCTTTGGAGTTCGAAAAATTAGTGCCGCTTCTAAAATCATACAATTGACGTTGATTTCCTTTATAAACCAACAGCATCAGCATTTTTCGTTAAATCAAACAGTTTCTAAAAAAATCTCTGGTCCCCATAGTTCTTTATATTTTTTCGTGCTGAGAACGAATCCAATTGTTTTATTCGGCACACGAGCCGATCGTTCGTAAACGTAAAATAAAGTGTCGCTTGTGGTGCGAGTTCTTCGAGATCTTCGAGGATAATATCCACCCGCAGCCTCAGGTGGCAGCGAATCAGTATCAGAAAAAAATGAAAAAAATAAAAAAATCTTCGACATTTTGACAGTTTAAAACAGAACGTTGCTGCTTTTCAATCCGAAGAAATAATACATAATAATTTACTTTACAGTGACAAAGAATTCAAATTCCAATTTTTTCTTGAATGGTCCCTTCTTTGGGATTTCGAGTCTTGTTAGTTTTAATATCCGGCGAGCTGGCGGTTCAAATCTTTCGTGACTTCTTCTCCTTCGAATACCTTCGGAACTCGTTTTCCTCCCACACGATAAGAGCTTTTCATCTCGTTGCCCTACATTCTTCATTTGTGAGTCGAAAACACTCGTTCGTTATTAATTAACCAACGAGCTAATTAATATATTTCAACGCTCGAGGCAGGAACACACAAATCTTGTAAAGCTCGTTTAAAACCGAACGGGGTGAGGTTCTCTCGTGCGCACGCCGTGTGCATACCAGTGTCATGCAGCACTGTGTGTTGCAGTCGTCCAGAGATTAATGAGTTCCCCATATAAGCGACTGATATAAACGAACAGAGAGAAACAGAGATTGAGGAAGCGGCTAGGAGAAGGTGAGAACGATGATGGGTATGGAAAAAAATAAAAATGAAAATCATAAAAAAAATAAAAATAAAAAAAAAATAATAGTTGATTACTCTGATCTCACCGCGGAACTGACCGCCTCTAAACTCCAGCCACCTGGTTCCAACTTCTATATGTATGCATCCGTACGTGTGTTAACACGGCTTATCGTTGGTACCCTGCAAGCAACGCCTTACAAGATCCTTTCTCTCGATTATATTCAACGCTAAACTACCTCCTCATACGTGTTTATAAATAGCAACATAAATAACTAAACTGCCCGGTACATAGAATAGTTTATTATTCGTTTATACATACATGGCCTGGATAATGGTGTACAGAGAGGGTTTTCTATAGTTAAATTCTCTCGGGAGATCGCTGACTTCGCTTCGCATTCTTCCCGTCCATACCTACTGTACTATGTAGCAATGTACTACCATGAAAGTTCAGAAATATTTTGTTGAACTTCGAGACCACGCCAGGCATCCAGGGGAGGCAAACTCCGGAGGTCTGGGACACACGGTTACCCATGTACGGTCACACCAGCACCATAAATCATAGGATCGTTAAAGTCACACGCACGGGCGACATATACGCTCGTTGCCCGCAAGAGATAGATGTATAAAAATAAGTTCGGAATAATAAAAATACACTGCTGCGAAATTGATACACACTACGCTGTGATAAAAAAAAACTGTTGGAGCGTTTTTCAGACATCGAAAGTGAGCAATTAAGCAGCAAGCGCACTTTTAAAGGCTCCAAACGACATATTTATGGAGAATATTATTTTATACTGTTAAAGCGAAAAAAAAGGATCCTTTTTTTTTTTCATATTCGCCGAAGTTATTTGACGTTTGACTTTGAATTTTTTTCTCCGAACCGTCGGACATCAGTGTCGTCAGATATCATTTGTATGATGTTTACTGATATCGTAAATGGATTTTTCGAATCGTATTTTCACTGGAAGGAAAAATAAAAGGAAACGCTGTAACAGTTTCGAATTGAACTCATCCTACCATAGCGTAGTTTGTTACGACTTCAGTGCAATACATTTTTGTGAGGCTGTGTGAGAAATTAAAAAAAAAAACGTATAAATATCAACTATGCGTATCTCTCGTTCCGAAGAGGAATTCGCGACATTTACCGCAAATTATTGAGTTTCGTAAATCGTTGAGTAATTTTAATTCACCCGCAAAATGAGAGTATTCACCCTTTTAGACATCATTCACATATCAGGAAAACATTAAATTGGAACCAATGAAACAGTAATTAAAAACAGAATAAAAAAATAATTTTAATCCTTACAATAAGTATACCGTTTTAACTATGACGTAACATTTCATAGACTTCGTTTAAAGTTAAGTTATTTCAAAGCATTATAGCAGCAGAAGCGTTCATTATCTATCATTAAAAACTCCTATCATCGTATTATTCCCAAAAATTACCGGAAGGATCATCAAAAAATTGTATATAATCCGCAAAATATTAAATAGAGTTAAAAATATCACGAGGTCATTGTGGGAATGTAATGTTTTTTTCTCGTAGGAATGATAAAGAGCCCTATTCCCGGTACATGTACTGTTCGTGTTATTCTAGTCCTTCAATGGCAGAAGAATTTTTTTTCATTCCCTCATGAACTGCGCTCGTGCTTTAGAGAATAGAAAACAAAAGCATGCAGTAGCGCTAGAAAGCTGCAGCAACAGTAACGGATGAAGAGCAGTGGGGAGTGCCGACGTAGTTTTCCCCCGGGTGTGAAGGGGAGGGGGGTACATCGTGATTCTCAGCGTCATTCAGCAAGAGGGACACTGTTGCGTCGGTGCGCAACTTTCCTCATTCCAGCGACCCTCTTCGTCAACGTAGAACCCTTCCCCGGCGAGGAATAAATTCCGTCTACAATTTATTTGCAAACCGTACAGTACACGCGTCCCAATTACACCATTCACAATGACGTAGACACAGCGAGTGCGTTCCACTCGAGCGTAAATCGAACCGAGTCCTTGGATGCAGTGCGCCGATGCGGCGACACCGATATCCCGGCGGGCATGTTAAACATTATTATAATTACCCCTCGGCGCATACAAGTTTTACATTTTAAGTAAATTACGAACCTTAATCGTCAACTATTTTTCTATACGATAAACTAAGCGTAGTCACGCAGTTACTGTACGAATTTAACTGTTTCTTTTTTAACTGACTATTAACAGCTTTAATGTATCAAGTAGGTCACCAATGTGGCCCAATGAGCCATTTTTTTTTTCAGTCCGAATATGAATAGATGTTTTTTTATCGCGTATAAGTCTCAATTTAAAAAGACACATAGATATTCGTATGTTTTTCTGCAAACGTTCTACAGCTGACTTGGGGATGAAAAAGTCTCTTACGAAACGTATCTATTTTTATTCCATAATTCTCCAACCCCTCGCACCCTAGCGTGTACCTCTGATACCCATGAATTTATATCAAGGTCACTGTAGAACCCGAGACAGCAAAAGATCTCGGGGAAGATTGAGCTATTGCAATTTTACTGCTGCATCAAACCATCCAAGGATACCAAAGCTCTCCTAACGTAGAAGAACCTACAACCGCACTTGGGAAAGAACATCGCCGCAAAAACCTAATCCGAATAAAGTCCAAATGCGCAACACCCGGAAGGGTAGAAGAGAAATAATTCAGCACGGAGCATCGTCGCGGGGTATATAGCTTCTTCGTTCAACCCGTTCTCCCTTTCGGGTCACGTATCCAGGTTCCGACCTACTGACACGGACCCGTGACGTCCCGGGAATGGGGTTGTAGCGTAGAACTACGGCTGCTGCTGCTGCTGCTGGTATCGTTGCTACTGCAACTCGCAGCGAGGGGGACGTCAGAGGAAAACGGAGTACATACCTACCTACAACTCCGAATGGGGTTGGACCAACCCTGACCAACTCTCGCTGCGATGCTGCGCGCGGCACGTCGACTACCGGGCCTCAGTGAGAACGAAGAACGTGGCGAGAACGACTACGAGAAAAGAGGTTGAAGGGGCGAAGGCTAAAAAGAAAGCTATACAAGAATCGTTTTAAAACTTTCATCTCGCTGCTTCCAGTTTCTCCGCAAATTCTTTTTCGTCCAACCCACACCCCCGTACGTCTATTTCTCTCTCTGGTAGTTTTTCACTTCCTTTTTTGCTTCTCCCGAAGTACCCTTTTTTTGTTACTTTCGTTTCTTTGCGACCTTCAACGACACGAAATAAGCCGCGAGAAGAATGTTTTGAAAATGTGTTATTGCTGCTGATATCGAACTCGCGAAAATCGGCCAACGTCAGGCGAGAGCAGAGCAGCTGAACGAACAGCGTGCCGGTCGCGATCCTTTGTCTAAATTCTTCCAGCTTCATATGTTATTTTGCAAAATAAAATAATTTAATTTTTTTTTTTTTACTTTTTTTTTTATCACCGTTTTTTTTGTATTGTGCGTACACAGTTTTTGATTTTTACATGAATATAAACGGTATTGAAGGGGATAAAGTGGCCGATGGGCGCGAGGAACAATCCCTCCGAAGCTCATTGGATTTTTGACATCAAAAGCGTCATGAGCTGAAGAGTTCCCGTCGTCACACGAGGATTAGGTCGGTACGCGCGGAAGAAAAATTCGTTTCGTTGCGAGGAGAACAGTCGATCGAAGCTCACGTGACTTTATCGTACACATTTTTATATACATATATATTCTCTTTTTGGTTAGACACGACGTGTCAGTCTTATTGGGATAGCAGGGAAAAATAAAAATTTCATCGTCCCGAATCCGAACTAATTGGAGAATCCGACCTGAGCTTCGAAGGATTAACGCTCTGCTATCTCGAGCAGACGGGGAAGAAGCGAAGCGACAGAGAAAAAAGCGCAGGAAAAAAAAAACGTTGCGACAAAGATAGGCGCGTCTCGAGTATTCATGAATTCGCACGCAAAGTCGAAGCCCTTTGTGAGTCTCGGCTGACGTGAGGAATCTTTACGAAAGTTCACACGAGCATTAAAGTTCGGCTTTAAGATCGAAGCGAAAATTTTCAGGAACGAATGAAAAGCCCGCTTTCAGCATTTCACCGTTTTCTTGTAAGAATTCATGGTGTATTGAACGATAAGGATAAATGCCTAAGGGTATTAGACGTTTTTAAAATTCAGTTCGATGCTCAAGCGCGTCTTCATAAAAACAATGTAATTTAAGAGCGAATTTTTATCAAGTATGATGTACAGCATCATCCCTTCTCCGTTATTCTTCCCCAAGAAACTTAAAAGTCTTGAAAGTAAAAAAAAAACCAAATTTTGATTTTTTTTACTCTGCATTTCTCATTAACCCCATAACCATGGAAACGGTACACAGTACTCATCGTGATAAGAGCAACAATCGAAATTCACTCATTAATGCATTCCCTAATTTTTGGGATAATCATTTTTTTTTTAATGCAATTACGTTTATTAATGTCCGATTATCCGAACACAGGTCACCGTTGTTCGTACTTCCCGTTCACGGCCATTCTATGTTTCGACTAGTCGATCGACCCCTAAGTTTCAGGCAGCGTGCCAGCGAGTGGATCTATAAGGTCAGTTGAAAGTGCAACTTGGCGGGGAAAGGTATTACACGCGACCGTGATCTCTCGAACGTAGTCATAAAAGAGTTCAACCCCTACCTAACGTTATTAATCAGACGTCGGGTTTCCTTTCTAACTTATCTTTTGTCGAACAAAAAAAATGATATATTTACGTTTTCTTAATCTCAAGAATTCAATTAACCCTCACATAATCGTGTGAAGAGTTCAAATTTGCGATAGATCAACAAAGTTATTACACGAGGATAGTTCGTTACACGTTGTTGATGGAAAACGACCCTTTTGTCATCCCCGGGATGCGACAGCGCTCCCATCCCTTCAGTTCCTCTATTCCTCTCGTTCGTCACGTGTATAATTGAATCTGCCGTAACGAACTGGAGTTAGATAGGGAAACAGTGTTTCAATTCTCCGGCCTTTTAGTTATCCTAATGAGACGACGGGAGCTCGTGTCGACTGAATTATAATTCAATTTTGCCACTGCTATATCGCGGCCTCGTTCGTCGTTCGTCACGGTCCCGTATGGCGAAGTCAACGGTGAATTACTAGTCGACGGGACTGGAAATTAAATATATATTCGCATAATCAAATTTTTCTCAGCTTTATACGATCGTAGATTTATTTTCCACGTCTCTTCGAATAAGAAAATGGACCGCTTCTTTCATATTTATATTTTCGTTGATTCCCCTAAAATCCTTGTTTTGTGTTTCGATAAAAAAATTCGAAATCAATACATACGAAATTCAATGGTTCTTAGAAAAAACAAAGCAATTGGGAATAAATCGATATTTGAGTAATCTACCGATTGCCGTTGATATTTTTTTGGTTAAAATGTTTTTCGTGAAAAAATTGAATTTCTCGTCTGCGTAAGAAAAATAATCCAATAATATTGACACAGATGCTGTTTCTCTGGTCGAGGGAGCCAGTGCCGGGTCCCAGAGCGGGTCCCTGGTTCGCTTGGTTTGCAACAGCTGTCGTACTCTGGCGTTGCAGACGTCGAATAGCCAAAGCAATATTGGCTATATCCCCGTTACGTTTACTTCGGCGTCGTTGCGTAGCACCGATCAACCCCCACGTCGTTCAAAGATCTGCCAATCGAATTCAAGCAAACAACACAACGTCCCCGAACCAACAAAATCACATAAGAATCGAAAAAGATCCGAAGCTTAGCTTGATACTTAATCCTAAACACGCGACAGGAATAAAAACTCGTGTGAAGCGATTGTGCACCGGCGACGGACCTCACGTGTCCGGTTGCTCGGGTGTCGCGCAAACGAATCAACAAGTTAACTACAGGGTTACAAGAAGCGGCAGAGTCTACGGAAAATATCCCAACAAAGTAGTCGCACCTATGTAAACGAGAGGCGACGAATTTATTTGCAACGCAAAATCGAATCGCGCGCTGCTATCTCACTTTTGAACGAATCAAGTAACTTCCGTTCGTTCACTTGACGTGAGCAATATCTCGTCGCGCGTCTCAAAAATCGAAATAATTGTTTTTGTCATTGTATCGTTGCATCCTGTAAAACTGTACAAATCGTTTATATAAATTGTGATGTTAGCAACAGTCCAGAATCGATGTTTCTTTGACTTTCTTGAATATGGAACAAGAAAACTTTTTTTAGAGCGCTCATTATTCTTTATATACCGTCTCGCCGAACTACTTTGAAGCGGCGTTATAAATTATTACCCAATATCCGTATCTCTACGATATAATCTGAATTTTTCGAGTGACCCGATAAAAAAATTGCCAATTTGTATAGTTTGTTCAGTTCGCTAATAACCTTCGCATGATAGTTGTTTTTTCCAATTTTTCCAGTCTTCCGTGAATTGCTTATTATAATGTTTAGCATTGAAAACAAGTCAAGATGGTGTTTGAAAGGATAAGAGGTTTTCCAGATACTCTTCGACGTTCCATCGACCCACTGCACTATCCTGAAATATCGTTAAAAACAAAGAAAACCAACGCAAGTCCCCGATTAAATGAAAATTGTAATTGATCGATGGATCCTATCGATCAATTCGAGTGTAAGAGAAAGAGATCCCCCGTTCGTGTCCTTGGAAATCTTACGAGTTATCAATCTTCTCGAGCTTTGCCGCGTTTGCAAACGTATACGACGACAACTCGCGTCCTCAACCCACTTTGCACGACGGGCAATACCATCGAGCGGAAGCAAAGCCGATTGATAAAGACCTTCGAAGCGGGGTCGTCGAGACGTCGTACCGGTCGCATAATCATTCCCCCCGCGAATCCCGCAAGCAAAGCGAGAGGAACAAAGCGTTGTGAAACAACGTGAGACACGAAGCAGTTGGAACGATAGACGCAGTTTTCGGCCGTTTCTACTGATATACTCCTCTTTCCCCTTTTCCAACCTTCTCCGCTGCCATTTCCTCCTCTTTCTCTTCGCCTCATCCACCGACTCCCCCGCTGTTCAGATCAATAAGCTTCGCGTGCGTTCGGAGGGTCTAGGACGTCGCGACAAACCTCCGTCTCCTACCCCCTTCAGCTTCCAACGCTATACTAGCTTCTCCACTCAACGACAATGTTACTTCGGTCCACAGACTCCCTTCTTTCGCTGTTCTACGTCACTCCAATCCATTTACTCTCTTTTTCTCTTATCAATTTGTTATCGACGCTCGGGTTACCCAACGAGACTTATTGAATTAAAGGGATCGAACAAAAGAATAACAAAAGCTGACGATAAGATAATCTTTGTTTGTTTATCGCTAATGGACGGCTTGGATTTTTTTCTACTTGATTACACCCATCTTTCAGAACCAAGTGGTGTGCGTGGCATTCGGCAAAACTGGATTTGTCGTTTCTCTTGGATTCTTGATAATTACACAGTTTAGCTTGGCAAAGGATCGCTATCGAAACCGGTCTCGTTTCGACTTTTCTTATCACTTCATTACTTGCTTTAGCAATGAGTTAAGAATTATTGAACGAATCTTGTAAAGTTGGACGACTTTAAGATGATTCGAAGTTCTTCCATTACTCGTGTTTGTCTTTCGGTTTTCAATATACCGATCGATTCTCTTGCAACGAAGGGAATATAAGGGTCTAACAGCGAGCTGATAGACCGGCGAAAACGAGACAATGAACGTGGAGCGAGAATGGCAAGTTTCATATCAGAGATGTACCAATTTTAGTGGGAATAATAGCGGTGGAGGTTTTAGAATTGGCTCGGTACCAATGTTCCCACTGGTGAAACGTGTTACAAGGGTAGTACAAGCCTCGAGGGAGTTGTAGAGAGCGCTAGACCGTGTCCCAAATTCGATTCATGCTGAGTCCCTGGTACCGGTGCTGCTTCTACCGCGAACCTCAACATCGATCCTTCGTGGCTCGTTCATTCAATAATAAAGATATCGATTTATAGATAACCTCGCATTTCATTCAGAGTCGTACGCAACGACAAGACATCATCACTGCATTGTGAAGCGCACTTCAATAATTAATTTTTCATGATAATTAGTACACTGATATACACGTATCTGTTGATAACCTTTTGCCTTTAAATTGCTTACCAGGCTTTTGGTTCCAAACTGATAAAATTCTATTTAAGAGACCGCGCGCGAACCCCGTTAGTTTTTGGCAATTTGTTTTTTGTAAAAAAAAAAAAACTTTTAAACTCGCTAATGAAAAATCGACGTAATCTTACATTTTTGCACTTCCTATTTTTCAGTGGATAACTTCGAACAAATGTAAAAAATTCGTTGCATTCGAATTGATGTTTAAATCGGATTTACAGACCAATTTAATTGCTCCTCATTTTTATATCTGTTCATTTTCATATATTACGTAATTATTTTTTCCTGTCGGAATTTAGTCTGCGATGAGTCGTCTCATCCCTCGAGTATCCATTAACGCATAAATTCGCGTCAGCCTACACGGGGGGGTGGGGTGTCCATTCATTATTAAATAAATTAAAAAATCGATTATCCGATAACCCTGTATTTTATTCAGTCCGCAAAGCCGTCGGGTTTATTATTATAATACAGAGTTGGGTAATTTTTCATTCGGAATTATGAATGAGGCAGGGAAACAATGAATTCTATTCACATCATTATAAAAAAAAAATGTCGCACTCGTATGATTGACGATTGTGCAAACTAATTAGAATAAAATCAAATCAACCATAATAACGACAAGATTGATGAATCTTACTTCACTGATTGAGTCATTAACTCGTGTTTTGGATGTTCTGTTATCCTTTTAATTAATGCTTCGCCTCTGGGCATTGTACCGGGGTGAATCTTGCGAAGCGGTATGAATCAGCGGTAGAGACGAGTCGGAGAACTTAATCAACTCTCGGTTGGCGCTAAGGTGACTGGATGAAAGGAGGCCTATCTGATTTGAATAGAACGGGGTCGGGACGGGGCTTCTTCCGCTATAAGGTCGCAATAACGCTGCACCAGCGCCACTCACGCAGTTCCACGACAATGTTATGTACAGCAAGCACTACCGTACAGAAGATTGTATATACAGAACCACCCGAAGCTCAGTAATATATATATATATCTATGGATACGAAAGTCGACACCCCGTGGTTTCCAAAGGCAGTTCAGAAAGGAACGGCGTCAGACTCCCACGAAGAAAGTATCGAATCTCATAAATATTTATCGAACTCCGCGCCTCTTTTTACCTCTCGGCATCTTATACCACGTTCACCCTCCCCACAGGGAAATATTAACTCTCGAGAGTCAAGTCTCGGAGACTCTTCAAAGAAAAACGAGCTTTTCGATTATGCTGATACGGCCGATATTACCAAACGAATGCAGAGAGGGTGCGATTGCAAAGAAAAAGAATACTGGAGACAGTGAATTACGATGGTAAATAATGTTTTTGAGAATTTAAAAATTTCGATAGATATTCAGGAGAATATTTTAGAAAAATTGCTTTTTATTTTTAATGAAAAAAAAAAGGGAAAATGAAATTGCCGTGAGGCGCTCGCGTGATATGGCGAAGAATAGGAGAGGCTTGGGTTCTATTCTTGGAAAAGTGGAACGATTTTTGTCGGGGGATGTACGGAGGTGAAGAAAAGTGGCGGAGTCTAGTCAGCGAGAAAAAGGGGTGTGAGTGGGTCTTGAAATTGGTTGTCCAAAGCATCGGTGGGCTCGAGAAAGAAAAGAAGAAAGAGGAAGGGTGAGAAGAGTCGGAGGAGCGAGAGTGTGACGCGTGTCAATAAACTTCTACCGTCAGCAGGAATCTGATCAGCACCTAGACGACCCAACTTTTCATCGGGTGAAAGCTTCGAAAGTTTCTCGTTACCTTTAGTTTTTTGCTATCTGAAATGTCCAGTTGGCTGATGGTATCTTCGATTCTGTAAACGAGTTATTCGCGTGCTGATCGTGAAATGGATAGTTCACACGGGTATTTTCCACTTTGAGAAGAGGCTGCATGCATTTCATTGATTCCATTAATGGACCAGTGTTGCTTCTCTGCAATGTGCGGATAAGAGTAGACCGTAGGACCGTGGATCGTGTTGTGTTTCGAAAGTCAAAAAGTAGTGGCAAATAAATGTTTGTTCTTATTGATAGATCGAAGAAGGAGAGAAATATAATTGTTTTATCGTCTCCAAATGGAAAACTTTCATGTTACCTCATAATAATCATCTGTAATCACCATATGAATGTTTATAATCGATGTTTTTTGCATAAAAAAGCCTATGGCTACGTATTTTTCAAAGACAAACGGATTGAATCGATTATCCAATATAAGTCGAAATAATAGACGTCTGTTAAAAATAAACATCAATATTGTTCGCGCATCCATCTTTCACCGTTTTATCTCGTAATAACTCTGCCAGTGACCTTTGAACTTTTTTTTTGTGACAATCGTTAAAACTTCTCCTATACCCCGATGCTTCCCCTGGATTTTGCTTCCTCATCGCGGCAGCTTTGTCACTGCCGAAAATAAAAGAGTGCAAACTACCGGGAACACAATACAAATGATGTTTTTCTTCTGGTTTATTTTTTTTTTTTTCGTTCGCATTGTATATTTCTTCATCGGATCATTAGGCACGGAAGAGGGATGAAAAAGAGGACGATTGGGTTACGGAAGAATAGGGTAGTATAAGTCCAGAAGTTCGTAGAACGGCAGTTTAGAGAGTTGAGAAACTCTTGGTGAAAAAGTTGGTCTCTCTTGTGTCAGATATTAAAGAGCTTCCCTCCGTTTCGTCATCATTGCCCTGTATTCCGAACAAAACCGCCGTCGCGTCGTAAAGTCCATCGGGATAATCGTTTTTCGATATCGATTACACGGAAAAATGTTATCAAAGAAAAAAAAAAAAAAAACTAAAATTATTCACCACTCGAGCTATAATGGTACAAGATTTATAGGGCACGCTGCGCGGGACTAGGCAACTCTGCAGTTCACTGTTCATCCATTATTCAGCTTAGATCTCGTCGTAGACCTGCTACGGATTCCGATACTCACGTATTTTATAATTAAAATTTCTCTGTGAACCCCGTCACGCAACAGGCTCAACCGTTTCTCAGGTAATGTTCCATCCTGACCCACGTTTAAGTAATCCTTTTTTTTCGTGCTAAGCGACTGAGAGAGAAGAAGAATGGTAGAACACAAAAGCCGTAACGAAGAGGAAGTTAATTTCATCCACTGAGCCCTTGTCCCATTAAAACTACAGGAAAAGCTCGTATACTGCTGTAAATTTTCAAAGCTTGAACACTTTTTCCATTTTTTTATTCGTGGATAACGATCGAGAAATATTAAAATAATAACTGCAGAAAATTTCAATGTGAAAATTCACAAATTAATTTTTCGTAAAATTTGTAAGAGTATCGAGAACAGAAAGTCGCCACGTTAGTGAATAAGTGAGCAGAAAGCTCGTAGCCTCGTA
This sequence comes from Buathra laborator, assembly GCA_934046635.1. Classification (NCBI taxonomy): domain Eukaryota; kingdom Metazoa; phylum Arthropoda; class Insecta; order Hymenoptera; family Ichneumonidae; genus Buathra; species Buathra laborator. The sequence goes on from OW203892.1 coordinate 22,048,084, forward strand.
AATTACATTTGATTCGTCGTTCTGTCGAACACGGTTGCTATCAGCTTATTACGTCATTAATCTCACAGATTTCGATGTTGACGTATTTTCTAATTAAAACATTTTCTTCGCTCCTGAACAACCTTAAACCTCTTCGGTTCGTCGCTTTTCCCAGGTGTCACGCGACCCTGACGTGAGATAGGTAATTTTTTTCACTCCGGTATCACAAGGGGAATGCTAGAGTCGGTAGCGATCGAGATAAGGATGACAAGAGAAAGCCGAGGCATCAGCGAAGGGGAAGTAGATCGTTCCAGTATGCGATCAGACAGGCGGCGAGGCTTGTGAATTAAAATCAATTTACTGAAGTATCGAGCACCGGCTGTTGTCGCGAACTTAATGTATAGAGCCATCAATCAGCTATTCCGAAAGATCACTGCCCCTGGAATTCATTCCCCTGTTTCATCTTTCGCCCGACGAAATAATCCTCTCCCGTTTCGGATGTGTTTAAGGAAGTTAGTCTCGCCGTTTGCTCGAGACCCGTATCGTTTTTCCACAATCGCTGCGAAGAATATCGCGTTCCAGTGTTATCAGAGATATCAAGAGACTCACTAAACTTTTGTCAGTAAATAACTTCGTTGCCAAGTATAATGATTGGGATACGGCGAGCTTAAAAGTTCTAAGGCTAGAGACGTTATCGATGTTCTCCTTCAACGCTTTGTTGCATAAATCCAAACCGTATTCAAAATTCAAATGACATTCGCAAAGTTAAAATTTATGGAAAACTTTAGAAGAAAGCAGTTCCGAGAAGGACTGTTAGGTAGTACCCAATAAATGGTTTAAACGTTCGCACGTTACGGACTTCGAAAAATGACATAGGAAAGATGGTTTATTTTCAAATAAATCTGAAATTCCTTCAGAAGTTCCGGTGTATAGATCAGTATACCGGATAGATTCAAAGCTATAAGCTATCAAATATTCGTATAGTTTTATTCGTTCGCTTCCTCCGCTTAGGGATTTCAGTGAAAAGTGATGTATGTCTTCCCTTTGAGCTCTCGGATAAAGTTTAACGCATCCCGATGTATTGCATTACATTTCCGAGAAACTCGACTGTTCCATCAAAGGAACTATGACAATATTCCAATATTGTTTCTCATAGTTGTATATAACGAAATTAACGTTCGCTGCTCGGAACTTAACGGCAGTGATTGCAACTTCGGCAAAACTTTCAGACTACCCATCCGAAACTCCTCTCGAAACTTGTAATGGATCATAATGCTAACAACGTTCCATAAATGATGAAACATTGAGATTCTTGGCGCTACAAGAAATCCAGGGAGTTGGAGTAACTCCGTAAAAATTCATCGAAGCATTATAAACGGAGTCCACGTGCCATTGTCGTCCAGCTTGCCGCGTACTGACCGCTGCTCGTGCTCCAGCGAAAAAAGCACAGTCGCGCATAGTGACCGACGAATTCGTGGACCAGATAGGGGTTGAGAGATAGAGAGAGAGTGAAACACACGCTTTCGTCAATTCCTAACACGGTCACGGCGAATCGTGCAGCCCGCCTGGCGTCGCGAGTGACAAAGAGCCACCCGTTAGCACCGAGTACTTGCAATGGGGTGGAAACAGCGAAGAGAGCAAAGGAGAAAGAGGGAGAGAAGCGTTTCGTAAAGGGTAGAACGCGATGGCAGGGCAAACGACGGGAGGGATGGAAGAGGCCCAGAGAGAGAGGGAGAGAGAGAGTGAACGCGGACTAAAGCGTCGGGGGTGGTGCGCAGGCGTTCTGTTCGTCGTATCGATGCTTGCAAGCGCCCGGGCACCCGAGTCGTCGGACGAGCGAGTGCTGCCGAATCTCTCCGCGGCAGTAGTAAACCCCGGGCTGGTCAGCCGGGCACTTCGCGGGCAATTTTCACGTCGGCCGATATCAACCCCCTTGGAAAAAAATATATAAAAATAAAAACAGAGCGACGTTTACCATTCGAGTTTTCGTGTATGACGGGTGAAATCGTTTCGATGTTTTACGGCAATCATTCGGAGCTCTAGTCGACGTGTTAAATTCGCTTGGAGTAAATAATTTTTAATTGTGCATTGGGATAGTCGCGAAGTGACAGAGGGCACAACGACGGAGAGAGGAGGAAACAGTGTGGTCCATCTCAGGATGAGGACGATAAGGTACGTGTGCACCAATGGACACGAAGATTTTATGTCATCACGAACACAAGACAGAAATTCCGCAGAGCGAACGAACGAGCGCGTCAAAGATGGCAGTGTGTTTCTAACATGGAGGCAATGGGATGCTGCGTGGACCACAATTTCACTCTGCTTAAACGTTCTCCCGTTAAACGTAATCGAAAAAAATCATATAATCTCGCGATCGCACAATTGGCGATGATTGAAGCGAATATTTTTGAGATATTGAAAAAAATGTTTAGTTCAATTTTCAGTCATGGAAAATGAAAAAACATACAGTGCAGGAATTCGGGGGATTGGAAAAATAGATACGGATTATTTGCCGCGATTCTTCGAAATTTGATATGTTGAAGAAACGTTTAAATTTTGATTGTTTAGTTTTTTTTACGACTACAGCCCTTGGTTTTTACGATCGAAGGGACAAGCGATATACTCAAAGGAATTTTTATATCACGAGGAAAGTTGGGGGATGAAATACGTGCTCCTGTGTATCTCTCAGCTAGGAGGTCGTACCCTTATCTCGACATGCGCATCGTTGGTCAAATATTCGGTTAGCTAAACAAGCGACGAGAGAGAAATGGAGGGAGCGAGAGAGCGAAAGATACCGACGAGTTCTACCGATACCGTTATATCGACTTTGGTCTCTCTGTCGTTACACGGTGAGGCTATATAAGCGCGTCCGTTCGCCCGCCACTTCTCACGGACCAACGGATACGTGTCTTTCCCACAAAGTGATTGATCGTTGACAACGAACAATCGAAATTATATGGCGAAAACAAATACTAAAAAAAAAAGTATTGCCAATTTGTCATTATCAATATCGTATCTAAACCGTGTATGAGTCGATGAAGATAGATGGTAATGATTCAGTAGCAATCATAATAACTCGTTGTATCGATAGACGTGATCACAAAGTTGAGTCACTATGGAAACACTGTAATTTACTCGTAATGGAATGTAAATGCATTCACCACGATGCGAACGAATTAACTGCAACGCGCCAGATGTTTGGACCCATTCTTTTTTTTTTCACCACTGCAATAATTCGAAGTTTTTTTTAGCGCAAAGATTCGTTCCAAATCGTTCCGATCGAACAATTAATTAACAGTCGTTCATTCTTTAATTATTATTTTCCATGTGTTGGGAATTTTGTGAAAATTAACATATATCTGGAAGATTCTAATAGACGATTAAAAAAAAAATTACATATTTTTTTTAACGAATTCAGCGTATATTAGTCGTTAAAGAAATTCCGAGCAGTTTTTATTTAAAAGGACATTCAAAATTCTATATTTAATGGTCAGTTTTTTCTTTTTTTCTTTTCTTCTTTACATATATTTAAAATCTTCGATAATTTATCCCGCTTATCGGGACAATTTTTGCATAAGTAATCGATTGCCGAATTGATAACTTTTGATACTCTGTGGAAATGTAGTGGGCTGTTCGGCATGGAATGCCTTATACATGGGAAACAAAAATATTTTTCGGTACGTGCCTGAGGACCGAAAATACTCGGAATAGGGAAGAGACTCGAGAGGATGGATACAAAAGTCAGTCACGCTTTTCCTACGTACTGGTATATAACTCGAGGGGCGTTGAAAGACGTCAGCCCTCGGAGCTTCCCCGATGATGTAGTAGATTTAATATCGTCGCTGACAGAGAAATCGTCTCATGAAGGTATAAAAAAAATATATATATCACTCTCTCTGGTCGACGTAAGCTTCCAGTGTTTCGATAGAAAGCGATTAATCAATCTACTAATTGCATAGCCGTGCAAGAATTAATTTATTTTTCCACGAAACCCCCTATTGTTCGGCGTTGCAACAACGACAACGAGAACACAGAGCACACGAGGCGCCGGACATAAATAAATGAGTCGATCGATATTTTGCCAGGAACTTTCAAGGCGTTCCACGGAGGGGCCGAGGGGCGGGAGGGAGTGAGGCTGAAAAAAAGGCGCGTCGCTTAACGTGTGTATCGTCGATGCTGTTGGTTATTGTATGCATATAACCCGTGCGAGGAAGGGAGGCGAGAGCGCGCAAGAAGAAAAAAAATAAAAAGAAACGTAACTTCGTAATCCGGGGTTACAGACGGGGCTTCGTAATCCGCTTTTCATGTAACAGACTTGACTCTCGGCACTCGGCCGCGTGTCGACGCAGTTAGGGATTTAAGCTATTGCCTTGCGTTGATGCGATTAGCTGGCAATGACGACGAGACCGCAGAGTCTACGAGGACGAGATGCTTGGCAATAGATAGAGGTACTTTAGTCGGCTTGAATGATTTTTTTTTTCTTTTTTTTTTTTAAGGATTCTGCGTTTACCTCAACGTGTCAATAACGTCTCAATGACGGTTTAGGAATTCCAACGTTTCCTAAAACCCCAAACAGGTATCTTAGTATTCTAAATCCATTTAGATTTGTATCCTCAAACCACTTAAATTTTATAATTGATGATTAGCTAAAACGACGAGTAAAGGATTCCACTTAATCCAATTTTTTACCGATCTCGATGTGATAACCCACAGGGTAGCACAGTGAAATTATTACGATTAGTATTAGCGAGAAACTTTGATCGGAATAGACGCTATTTGGAGTTTGAGAAAAGCGTTAATGTATTTATAGGAAGGTTACAGTGCAAAGCGGTAGAAAGGTAAATGCCATTCACCGCAAAGCAGCGAAAATCATAATCATATTGTCCCAGGAGAGCGATAGCGATGAGCAGGGGAAGCGGCAGTGGAGCCGCCGAAAGGTCGATCGAGTGCAGATGTACTTGGAGGAAGCGATTCGGGGTATAGTCCTACAATCGGACAGACAGACTAATATGTTCAAGCAGAATTTATAACAGTAATAAATCCCGAATCCTGGAGAATTTAAAATCGATTAGGTGATTTCAATACGAATCCGCCTTTAATTACGGTTTCTTTCAGTAACGAATATTGAAATCCGACTAATTCGATCTTTTGGAGGCAACCAAATGCAACGGGATTTTGGCTCGTTAATAGATTATTATTGTTATTACCATTATTAATCCAAAATTGTTCTAGTAACAAATCTGCAATGAAGTCTTTTTACATTTTTCGGAATAATCACGAATCAAACGAATCCACAATTGGCATTTGGAACGAATCCGGAATATTAATCATTCTGATTTTAACTCGATACTCAAATATCAAAATTGCTGTTATTATGACTAACTATAGTAATTATTAGATCGTTCGTTTATACGATCGCAATAAATCACTACACAATTTAATAAAAATCAGCATGTTTCGAGACTTTCACGAACGTCGTTCCGCTTGAATTCGAGTCGTACGATTTCCGGAAGAAATAGTCCAAAGAACATCAAACCCAAGTAGAACTTCCTCCGCGTTGTATGTACGAATGCGAGTGAGGCACGTAATGTAGCCTACCCTCACTCCATTCAGAAGGAGTGACTAAATTATGAATGGCGGTCGATAACGAGAGACGTGCAGCGTCGACGAAAGAAGCTACCACGAGGGAATGATTACTTAGGAGGTAGAGAAGTGCCTGGCGCTTGGGTTGCGCGTGCCCTCCATAGCAAAGAGGGGGATGTCTATATACCGTACTATATACGGAACAAAGCCTTCTCGGTTGGTTTGTGAAAATAGCTTGAATAGTACGCCACGGGATTTTATCGTAGTATCTCAGCCGCTAAGTTCTCTTATCGCGCGTGAATCTCGTCATGCCGACAATTTAGTTTTCCCCTCAATGTGGTATACGATAAATTTGTAACGATGGAAATGAGTACCAACTACTTCCAGGAAATCATAGCTGCCATTTCATTACAATCCGTAACGTATCTTTTGATGTGTTTTTTACCATTGTGCAAAAACTCGTTGTCGTTTGTTCGCAGTGACGCCGGAAGGACAAAGTACTGCGGCAATTCAAGGCTGTCGGGTGCTTGAAGAGGTAGAAGAAACGTGACTTCGCGGCTCTGTGGGCAAAGTACGGAAAAGGGTGGTAAAGGAACGAACGGGTTGTGGGAGGAGGTCGCGGCTTCGTAATAAGATCGTTGAAGTGTGCGTGGCACGCTCGGTCGTCCACGGGGAGGGATTCCATTGGGGAAAAACGGTGAAGGGTAAAGTCACCTAAGGGCGGGTGGGGGGATGCAGCGCGAAGGGGTGGCGGCATGGAGGAGCCCTCGTTGGAGGCTCTCATGCAGGCGGGCCTCATCTTCGTCGTCGGTGTCGCCATCATCCTCTCGAATCTCCTCATCATCGCCACTTACCTCAACTTCCGCGGTAACGTATATTGTATATGTCTTATATAATGTATTTCGAATTCCAGTGACGTCAATAGACGAAAAAAAAATATGAACCTTTTTCTCGGAAATTTAATTCACATTATCGAACGTCAATGGAATACGTGTTTATTCCATTGCAGTTACCTTTCACCGGTGCAATTACTTTTCTGATTTTACTACGTATACCATAAACTTGTGTAAATGGTTTTTGCAATCCATCAGTTCTGCTAATAAAATGGTGTCGACACATGGAATCAAAATTGGAATTACACGGTTTACTCGGTAGTTTTCAGAGTTGGAGACATTGAAAAATATCACATTAGGAACGAAACGATTAAACTAGCCGATCGTTGCTCCATTCGTAAAAAAAAATCGAAAAACGGTTCGACAGGAGCGCATGATTCGTCCCTCCGGGTTACACGCGTTACCTTTTCCACACGCGTCACGGCATTACAGAACGGTCTTATGTAGGGGTTCGCATGACTGTTCCCACGGGACGACTTTGAATTCGGGTTCCAAGTCACCTCGATGATTGTCATCCCCTGTTGAATCATCATCCCCGCACTATAACATCGCTCGTTTTCGCGTTCTCCATCCATTTCAGGTCCCTCCGAGGTGATAAACTACTACTTGCTATCGTTGGCCTCGGCGGACCTTCTATGCGGTCTTTTGGTCGTACCGCTATCGGTATATCCAGCCCTCGTTAGAAGATGGGTCTACGGGGACACGGTATGCCGTTTGGTCGGCTACCTCGAGGTCACGCTTTGGGCGGTCTCGGTGTACACCTTCATGTGGATATCCGTCGATCGCTATCTCGCAATCAGGTAAACCATCTCTCTTTGCCCTCCTCAGTCATGACCTTCGCTAACGGTTACTATACTATATATGTACAACAAGTACGACTATCGGCGGTCTACAATTTGCATACTTAAGTGTGTACATCCGGTCTTTGACTAAACGGGCGTGTAACACTGTTTGTACACATTGATCAAATCCGATGTGGCGCAACCCTTCGTGAAATTGTATACCGCCCCTTCGTACATTTCTCGTGACTTACACGATCCTCCCCTTCGACTCACGGACTTTGATCTTGAAATGTAAATTGGGGGTATAATATATGCATCTCTAAGGATAATGTAACATGGATACATTTGGCTATTTGCCAGGAAACCACTGCGGTACGAGACCGTGCAGACGAAAACTCGTTGCCAATGCTGGATGGCCTTCACATGGATAAGCGTAGCTATGATGTGCTGTCCACCGTTACTCGGCTTCGACAAACCAATATTCGATCGCGAGGCTTTCATTTGTATGCTCGATTGGGGAAACATGGCAGCCTACACCATCACCCTATCGATACTCGTTCTCGGTCCATCGGTAATCACAATCGTATACACGTACTTCTACATTTTCTCGATGATGAGACGACTGAGATCGGGTGTACCGATACACGACAAAGAATACGCAACAGCGCTTTCGGAAAATCTCAGCAATCCGAGTCACATTATGTCGTTCGTTCTCGTTATGGCGTTCTGGGTATCCTGGACACCGTATGCGGGTCTCAGAATTTATTCCAGTCTTAACGGACCACCTGAGGTAATTTTTATCTATTGCTCTTTTCTTCAACTATTCAACTCATTAGTATTTAAAATTTAACATTCAGAATTTTTTTTTATTTTTTATTATTAAGAAAGCCATTTAATGAAAAAAAAAGCGGTTATCAGCGACGAGAGTATTTGTTAATATTTATTTACACGAAATATTATTTATTAAATCGAAAATTACATAGAAATTAATTTTTACAAAGTTCTATCGGTTTTTGGGATTACATGTGTTTTTAAATAGACAATTGTTATCTTATACTTTTATTTTTTTTTATACTCAATTATTCTTTAATAGAAAATAGAAAAAAAATTGAAGTGAATAGACGAATTAAATAATCTGTGTTTTTTGAAGGTACCGTTCCTTAACTTCGCCGTTGTCTGGTTCGGTGTGACAAACAGTTTCTGGAAAGCGGTAGTTCTCGGCACGCTGAGCCCGCAGTTTCGCCTCGCCGCGAGGGTTTTCTGTCTGACGTTGTGCTGCCGTCACAGGAGACTTCCGCCGGAACTCCTCGGCCTCGACGACGATGATTAAGAGAAAATTCGGAAAGATGTGAAGATGCAAAAGAAAACAAAAACAGAAAAAAAAAAACGAAAACAAATATTAAAGAATTCGCGATGCGCCGTAGCGCGCCGCATTCCTAGAGCATCGCTTTCTATCGACGATCGTTCGCGATCTGCGCTTCTTTTGGATCTCAAGTATCGCAGCAAGTGACGATATATGACTATGTTGGTGTGAAAAAAAAGGAATAATACTAAAAAAAAATTGGAAAGAATAGGTGACCGAGCGATCGGGCGTTCGGCAGTATCGGCGAAGGTGTCCTTAGAGACCCCAATGTCACTACTCTTGCGTTGGCATTACATAACACTGTCTAAAATATATTCTCGCTTCGCTCAATTTAGCGTCTGTTGATAAAAAAAAATAAAAAAAAATGAAAAACATAAATTAGCGTAAAAGAGACAAAAGTAAGAGAGAAAAAGAAAACAATTCCAAAAATATCGGAGAATATAAGAAATATGCGGGATATGCGAAAAAAAAAAAAAAAAAAAACAAACAAAGGAGTCGACGGAAAGAAAACTTCTTGTTATATAAAAAAAAAAGTGTTGAATAATCGTTGCCTATCTACGTCGTAAGATCACACGCTCAATAAGTGTCGTAGCGAGCTAAAGAATTACCAACCGCGCGCACACAAACACGCGGCGTATACTTAATTAACAATGAAACAAACCAAAGAAACAAAAAAAAAAAATTATAAAAAAAAAACAAGATATATTATACGTAATGATTAAATGAGAAATAAAAAAAGAGATAACTAGTCAATTAACGGAGATGCCTCTAAGAATGTGACGTGCTGACGTGAATTTGATGCGAAATGAAAAAAAAAAAGAAAATCGGAACGATGATGAAAAGCAAGATATTTCTGAAATCATTGTGCTTTTTCCTTGAAAGCTTCTCGTAATACTTTTAACTCGGCTTACGGGGTCGTAGCTACGCCTCCGGGAAAAAAATAAATAAAAAACTCGCTCGCTTATCTTTCAAACTTGTAAAACGAAAGAATAACAATAATGATAATAATAATTAGAGCTTTGCTTATATTGCAGAAAAACAAAGAGGAAACTATAAAGTATAATGTTATATTGTTAATTCTATATTCCGGGTGTGTTGCAAAGAGTTCTGGAAATGGTTCGGTGATCGTCGATGATACTTTTAATTTTTAAGTTTTTTTTTTTTTTTTTCATTAATGAGTATCTTTGCGGGCATAGGGTGAATTGAGCGAGAAACGGCCCCGTATGGACCGAGATGTGGCGGCACTTTTTTCGTATTCTCTACAATGACGTAATTAGAAAATGAAGTATAAAGCGTAGCGCAATCAGCGAAAGTCGCAAAGGCCGAAGCTAAAGACCGAAATAACAAAAACAAAAATAATAATGAAAAGAAAAAAAAAAAACAAAGTTTAACGTCGGATTCAATTACTTAACCGATTAATCTCTATTCATGTTTTTTCGAGAGCATTGGTGAGACGGCGCATACGCATGTTTGTAATATGACGAATCGAAGAACATAGCATCCTCCGGCCCTCCCGGTTTTGTGCCGAAACCTGCACTCAGTATCCGAGAGAATATCTATCGAAGATTACTATTCTTCACGATTTTACGCCATTTCTACATAATTTTCCTCAAAAAAATGTTTTTCGCGCGTGAAGATTTAAAATTCATTGCGAACGCGAAAAACGGATTTTTTTTGTTCGTAAAAAATCAAAGAATTTTAGAAAATTTAACATCCCGAGATCGATCAATTCATTGCTATTTAGATTTTTTAATTTTCTGCCTTCCGGTAGTCTAAAATTTTACAGTAATTTTTCCAAGACAATTGTCTTCGTGTAGGTATTCGTTTAAATATTACGCAAATACCTCTCCACGATAGTTACTAACGAGTCAACCGATAAAATCGACCAGTGAAATCGGGTAAATGTAAAAAGAATTTCCTCATCGTGGAGAAACGGCTCAAACTTTGATCGTTTAACATTCGGATAAATAGGAGTTTAGTCGTTAAGAGTAAATTAGGCTCAGACGTGGTCGCGCAGCGGGACTGCCACATCGTCATCAAAGGTTCGTGATTTCGAATGCTCACGGTATCGTGAAACTGACCGATGGATCCTGGCAATGCAGCTGAGAAATATAAGTTGTAAATGAATGGTTGAAGGGTTAAGTAGTTAGCGATAGATTAAACGAGAATGAAAAGAAAATAACAGAGAGGAAACAAAATCCGTTCGCGTTAGTTATATATATATTAAACGACGATTCAACGGAGTGTACATAATGTTATAGTAATTATTAAAGCTATGATGAATAAGTCACTGAATTTTATCGAAGAGATGAAACTACGTTACGCTCGATCACCGCATTGTTTGAAATTATATTTATTAATTATCAAACACGAACTACACGTACCACGATTAATTAAGAGGAAAAAGATACACACTGACACACACGCGATTACGACTTTATCCACCGTCTCTCCAATCTCAATCTCTCTAATCTACGCAAAAGTCGTTGTAAAATGATTAAAAAAAATATTACTTACGTCGCTAAATAGCGATCCGTTAATCTCGGTGTTCTTTCATTTCTTCGATTATGAGCTTTGATAAGAGAACAAATGATAATGAAGAAAAAAAATATATATATAAAAAATAATCCGAGAATCGTGAATCCACGCGCTTGTCACGAGGCATTAGTGTGCTTCGTATTCGTAAATTAAAGAAAAAAAAAAATTATGTAAAAAAAAAAAAAAAAAAAAAAAAAAACGAGAACGGTTTGTCGAGCGAATCGAGAGATATGAAACAAACAAAAAAAATTTAAAAATTTGATTCCCACGAAAGTTCGCTGAAATGAAACAAAATTCTCGTATCGCTCGACGACCGCGAGAACCGCCAAACTTAGCAGTATTAAAAAGACAAAAAAATTAATAAAATCCCTCAGCGATATGTATAACGAGATTCTAAAGAAGTCCAAAGATTAATTAAGGGGCGTGTTTGCGGGCTCGAGACGGCGAGGAACGCGAGTGCCGGAGGCAAGGGAGGGCCGGAGGGTGCGACCTCGTCGGGTCTTGTGTCCGATAAACGCGAAGGCATAAAGAGGAGAGAACGCAAAGAGATGGAAAAACAAAACAATGTGCGAGGGAGTTGAGAAAAAACGGTGCAAAGATTGGAGCGAAAAAAAAAAAGAAATATATATATATATATTACACACACATATATATATAAAACGAGAAGGAGAAATAACTAAAATTGTTAATGACGCGGCAGTTTGATGAAGTGAAATGATTAAGATGATTGAATATGAAAAAAAAAAAATGAAAATAAAAAAAAAATGCAAAAAAATATATATATGATAACAATAATACAAGTTGAACGGATATATGGTCCCTGGCAGTTTCCCGGGCGGCCTCCATTATTAACGATTAATTACATTTTTGTACCTAGTTGCTAGTTTTGTACTAGTTTTGTAACGTACCTCATCATGGGCGTGCTGTTATTACATATTTTAAATGGGTGTTAAAACAAAAACAAAGACGAAAAAAAAAAAAAAGGTAAATTAAACCAAAAGTTGATCGATGACTGCGTCGTAATATACGTTTTCATAACGCTGTGAATTTGGGCAGATCGATCTCTCGAGGGATCTATCGCAAGTCCCTATGATCCATTTAAAGATCCCTCAGAAGTTGTGCAAAATGTGAGAAAAGGTTTCGAGTCAACGGCACGATGGTGGCAATGCGAATCGCTCTTTCGCGTTTTCATGCAAATTTCTACGCTGATGAAAATTCTTTTATCGGAACATTTCTCTAAAGTACATAGTTTTCGAGGTACAAACCAGTAAAGTTTGACCAATCGAAGGGTTAACACTGATCGTAGGCGCTATTTGCCGACAGGCCTCATTGGTCTAAATTTTAACCGTTTGTAAGCCGAAATGTGTGGACTTTAAAGAAATTTCGAGAGGAAGATTTTGTTTAGCTTTTGTTGACTCCTCTTCGGTCAATGATATGCAAGTTTTCTGTGTCTGTAACAGATGACATTATTTCAAAATTGTATCCGAAGATCCTGAAGAGCGACTCTGCATAGCGGAGGTTTTTAAACACAATTCTTGTTTGTGAGCGAAAAGCATGTCACCTCGTGATTCGTAAAATGATGTTTGAGATGTTTGAGAAATATATATCGATGGCCTACAGCAGCGTTCGCCAAAAAAAAAAACAATGTTCTATAGCCAATTAACAAAATCTTCTCGCTAAAGGAATGTAACAGAACGATTCTGCATTCCATTAACGTGAATACTTTGTTGATGGAATTGTGAAGCATATAGAGTGTTGAGTGTAGAGTCCTCCGCTGTAAAATGTCTCAATAAATTTTGTAATTTTTCTCAACTTACGATAAATATTGGAGAAAATTCTGGAGACTTTATTGAGACGCCGAATGATATTTAGAAACGGGAGCTTGTAATGGGAAACTATCGCAATCGCCACACGACTCGGTTATCGCGGAAGTATGAAGAACGAACGAAAGAGAATTGAAAACAATTTAAAAAAAATGTGTTAAGTGTGAAGAAAATAAATAAATGGTACCGGGCGCTGTGACGACAATGTAAAATGATTTCAATGATGACGGTACGATTATAATGATTCTTGTCTTAGAGTCTAGAGTAGCGAGAAATTCCAATAATAAACAGTGAGAGCGTAGTTACTGCAATTTCACTTCGTGATCGAATAATGCGACTTTATCTTTTTTTATATGTATACGAGACCTTCCATATCAAATTCACTATAATACCATTTTCCCCAATAATCAGCACACATTTTTTTTTTTTTTCAAAACATCGATAAAAAATTGCGTAATTAAAAAATTAAGATTTTTCAAATGCACTTTTCAACGCGATTTTTCGTCCGAGTGCTGCGAAAGGTTTTTTTTTTTTTGCCATTTGGACTTTACAAATTTTTTTCAAATTTTCATAAAAAGTTTCGTCACATATTTACAATTTGCAAAAAAAATGTTGCGTCGAACAATTGGTGGTCTACTTGATACGCAATGGCGTATGTATGCACCACTTAATTTTCCTTCCACTATAGTTATCACATTGTTCCTATGTACAGACGTGTATATCGACTGATTCTATACTTTTGTCGGGTTGTTCGATTTTAACTTCACTTGAACGATAAAAAATGTGCCTCTTTTTTTTTTCATTCTTTCACGGAAATCGCATAATGGAATGTGGGTCGGTTGCGTAAAAAGCTTTTTGTGTTGGCGAGGTAAGTATAGCGGGTTCACAAGGTTTTCTAACAGCCGAGCGTCACGATAGTGCATACTAAGCGGGTAGTATCTGGGATCGAAGAAACGTGTACAGTACAAGTACGCGAGTGAGCTGCTCGCTCACCAATGACGTGTCTGACCTGTTACAGGGTGGTACTACTTCGCAGGGGCACCGGCCGTAAGTCGATACACAGTAGCATCGTATGCGTTTTCTTCGTCGCCATCATTGGCTCTGTTAGCCAAATTACCGTATACTGCGGCTTAAGACATACACGGGATAAGTTGGGGCAAAATGGAATAACAACGTCACGAGATATTTTCATTCAAAATCATAGAACCTTTATAGGTATATTTATTCGCGATTTAACGATATTGCCGTTGAAAATTAAATGATATTAAGGAAAAAAATGATAGTGGTTAATACGATTGACTGTTCTGAATGCATGTAACCATTGCACGAAAAAAATTAAAAAACAACGTACTAAGTTCGAACCCCTCATAAAAATTTCGTAAAATTTTATCGGACCGTTAAAAATATACACGTTTTTATCGAAATAGTAAAAATTAACAATAAGTCAAACAATTTTTATAATATTTTTCTACGCTTTTTTAAATTGTACCTATTGTCAATAGCGCAATTTTTATAACATTGATTTCATTATTTAACTGATCATTTGAAATTTCATTCGGCCTATTGTAACTTTACGTACTGCACGGCGAATCAGAAAATTTCGCGTTTTGCCTTCTTGTTCCGTTTTGCCTCAACTTTCTCTCGCCGTAATATCAATTATTACAACGACGGAGCCCACGCAATCCCGTCTCCGAGAATAGTTCATTCACGTTATTTCAGAAAGTTTTGCATTTTTGCCAAGTCGATTGCCCAGTGTTCTCATTTCTTCTTTCATCAGTTTTTTCATTTCCCGGACTTTTTACCTCGTAATTTTTCATTTTCAAGTCATAAAAAAGCAAAATGTAAATACGCATATATTTTCTCTTTAATACAATTTCCATGAGAATTTAGATCCGCGAGGATCGCATGTCCATCAAGGAAGTAAGCTTGATCGATGCTTCGAGAGTTGGGAACCCCCGTGCGTTATTGTTTCGCCGATTAGCATAAGACTTAGATTGACTACGGTAAGGAGAAGAAGCGGCCGTATAAGAAGAGTAAGAAACAGAGTTTGCAGAAGAGTGGGAGAGTTTGAGCGAAGGGCCGAGGCGAACTTACCGCGAAGACGAACGATCGCGTAGTTATTGTCGCATTACAGTTTCGGCTGTTCACGAGGAAGCTTAACCTATCTTACGAAACACAAGAAAAAAAAACTCCGAAAAATCTTATCTCCGAGTGCCAATTAAATTCTTCATTGGGAAATTTGTAACATAGAAAATCAACAGGATGACCGAGGGTCCGGAAGAAGCGAGAGTGAGTCAACGAACTCGTTAGAATTGTATTTTGATGTGGCGTGTGAATCACCAACCCCTCGGTGTGTACTGAGATTAAATTAGTTCACCGCACCGAGAAGCGTTAGATGCTAACGATCCTCATCAATTCTCTATACTGTGCAGTCGGCAAAAGTTCAACTCGTCTATATCCGGAAAGGGTTGTTTGTTTGGCTCGCGGAGAAAATCGTATCAGTACACGCGACACATGTCCCGAAACTATAAAGATAAATTCATCGGAGAAATGGTACCCACAGCTGTGTTCGTCTTGTGTTTCATCTCTATAGATGATGAAAATTGTCTTAAAACGCTATTCCGCAACTAAATATAAGACTACTATATTCCGGTAGCAAACGATGTGCAAATTTTTGAATATCCTGGATGCACAAAACTTTAGCGAAGGGCGTTCTGCGAAGTGTGAAATAAAGTAGTAACGGTGACGATGAGTCAGACGATTATCCGACTGATAAACTTTGCATCGCACGCTATATTTCCGGAGGCACTCGTGTTTGCTGTAATAATTAATGAAAGATCGAGTGTAAAAAAAGAAAAAAAAGGTTCGCTAGTGATACGCTAATTATCTACGATAAAATCACACCGGCAGTTTTTTTTCATGCGGGTTACATTAATTGAATTTATGCTATTGCGCTTTTGCTGTTGTTTCTGACTACCACTCTATACCTACCGTGGCACTGGAAGTCATTATGCAATTGACGTAATAAGGGAAAAATACATTTTTCAACGTGTTGCGCGATGTATGAGCAAAAATAACGTAGTAACATTAATTTTCTTTTACGTAAGAATGAGAAGTTGAAAGAATCGAAAAAAAAAAAAAAAAACAACAACATGAACACAATATTCTCCAAATTGTATTTTACTCACCTCAGCAAGTACTACAATATAGGTAATTGCCTATCGACCCAGTTAAACGTTATAGTACCTTAAGGAGATTTTGCCGCGCTACAAAGAGGTTAAAACATGCAATCATAGAGACTGCAGGTAACGTCGATAAAACAAATGATAGTAAATTATGCGATAAATAAATACACACCATTTTTCGAGGGATCGAGAAACACTGCACTATGTAAGAGTTATCGAAGTCGATGAAGTATTCGATGGGAAATTTCTTCAAGCAATGGAAATCACCGCCACCGTCGATAATTTTTTTTTTCTGCATAAAAAGTATTTCGACTGTATGGCAAAAAACCAATCGATACGACGTACAAGAGAAATAAAAATTATAATCTAAATGTACAAAATGCCTGAAGTAACGCCAATCTCCCTACGTGACGTCATTTAGAACTCAATTTACATAATTGATCTTCAGCTTCACGCAACTGCACCGTGTTTAATAATCACAACACCCGCGTACCTTCGAGCCTTCGTCTCACCCATTTACGACACGTACTCCCCACACCGTGAAAAATAACTTGATCGATTCCCTCTAACGAATCGCCCGGGAGAATGCGAAATATCGAGCTTTAAAAAAACGCTCACGAATGCATGGAAGGCGGATTAGCAAGCGACTATACTTATTCATAGCGTGTTGTGAGCTTTACGAGACGCAACGATCGGCTCAAGATCCAATCTCGTACGTGTCGTCCGGGTAATTTAGATATATGGTCCGTTCAATCGGACGGAGAAAAGCACACTTCATGAATTATTTATGAAAACCATTCGTGTGCGAATCGCGCGATTAAATCGACGTGTAAAAGTCACCATCCAATCTTAATGAAATTCCATATCATATTGAAGCGTATAATATTAAAAAGTATCGTCAATACTCACTCGCAAAATACGTAACGGCCGATGATAAATTTGATATGCGAAATACAATTGCCATCGTGCTATTTTAATTAACGCGAATTTATTGCGCCGAATGAAAACACGAACTTCCGGTTCGTGCGATATCGACTGACGCCGCGAGCGCGGAAGTCTCGCAATGATACGCGGAGACCACTGCACGCGGAAGGGTGTTCGACACGTTGATATTCGGTGCCAGACACGAAGGTATCCTCGAGGTCTCACCCCTCTCGCCGGGATTCCAACCCTCTCTCACCTCCGCGTCAGAAACGGAACTAGAATACCGAACAACCTCCGGTGCGCCTCTGACACCGGCAGTGAGTTTCGTGATATCGCGACGGTGCCAGAGGCGCGACAATGTTTGTACAAGGGCCACGGGTCGCTTGCGAAAGATCGGACAACTCCGATGAGGCTAGCGATGACGAAGAATCCGGTGGTGATGTTCTTCAGGTTGTTTTTTTACGTTAAATAAATCAAAACTGTATCAAATTCTCTGTTGGATCGTTCGATGTTTTGTTGTCACTCTTTCCATGTACGCGTTTTTTTACTTTTTTTTTTTCAAAATACGATTTCGTGACATACGCATTCAAATTATTTAAGACTTATTTAAGACTCATTTCTTTTTTACTCGACACCGAAAAAAAAATAATTTTTTTATAGTGAAAATAATATTTGTATCGCCATATTGTTATTATTATTATTACCATTTATTTTTTTAAATATATTCCGAATTTTTTCGTAAACACGTAAGTTGGGAAAACTAAGGTATGTGCGAAACCGCAACATTATGTTGTTACGAACATTTACGGGGGTTTAATACATAAAGAGGTTTGATAAAATCTGCCAGGTTTGCCAGGTACCTCGCTTGCCAACAATATATATTAAGAAATGTAGATCTTTGTCTTCAATTTGCCTTAATGTACGAGAATCCTTTAAGAACTTTATGAGAGTCGTGAGATTAATTGTAACGATAATTAAACAGAAAAGGCGAGAAGAATGCGAGCGAAAAGCGCGTCGCGGGGAGATGGATCCGAGGCTGGAGTTCGCCTTTCAGCTTCTCGTGGATGCGACCGGTTTGGGGCGTCACGAGGTAATGGACCACGTCTTCGAGGGTGGTATGCTGGACGATATCAATCAGCTCTTCCTACCGCATATGCGAGCGACCCTCGTCTGGTACTACCAAGTTGTCGAGGAGCCCGAGCCGCCGCGATCGACCGACACGGTATTTAATGTTCTCCTGTAAACCCGCGCGGCATCATCGATCATCGATGTATCATTATTCTTATGCAACTGACGAGTATATATATACTGTAGTATATACATATACATAGATGGGCGTTACACGAGGTGAAAGATTGACATAACTGATGATGCTAATGCGAGTATGTTAAATGATTCTGCAAAGGTACCCGTAGCCAAAGGAGGAGGATCCCGAGGAGCTCAAAGCACAACCGCGCCAAAGGTCAAAGAACTCAAAGAATCGAAAGAACCGCCGAAGAAGAAGCTTTTCCTTACCGATGGGTGGCAAGTCCCCTGCACCGGAGTTTGTATATATATGTTTCGGTGAGTTGAAAATTTATAAATTCCGATTCATTCACTTTTCTTCGCTTTAATAAAAAATAATTGTGTCGTCGCCAATATTATAATTTTACGATACCAATTGATTTGTCTGAAAATCTCGCTGGTTACAACGTCGAAAAGTCATTAGAAATCGCCCTAAAGACAAATGAATTTCATTGTTGTTGAGAGCAGAATCAACACAGCAAAGCAACTTCCGGAAGAAGGTTTCCACAGGGATCTATATACAGGTGTGATAGACACAGCGAAAGTGGGTGTTATACCTTCGATACAGAGGATCGTGGAACAAGTTTTTATGGACGCTCTCGCATACCCGGGAACGGAGGATGAAGATGACTGCCCGATGATAAAGAGTCTCCTACTACCCGGTCTGAGATCGTTCTGCAGCGCTCTCAAAGGTTAACGTTCTTTCGTCGAGTCGAATATAATGCATTTGCAATTCACTGATCGATATCGATAATGTTCTCATCGCAGTCTGTGAGATGGTCGCTCACGATGGTAGCATCTTCGACGACGGCGAGTCGATGATGGACGAGGTGAATAATTTCGAAGACGCGAAAGCGCTCGTTTCGAAGGATGGAATAGTTGAAAAGATCGAGGATAGAGTGAGAGTGTGGATTAAAAAACTTAAAGATTTTATACTCGAGAGCAAACAAGTGAGAAGAGAAAATGATAATTCGGGACCGCAACAAGAATTGGAATATTGGAAAAGGCGAGGAGCGCAATTTAGTCAACTTGCCACGAGATTACAGGTTTTTTTAAATTACTTTTAAATTAATTTTTTCATTAAAAAATACACGAATTTTCACCGCAAAATTCTTATTACGGTCGATAAACAACCTTTTGAAAATGTGGGGCTTTCAATTATCGATGAATTCATTATTAACGATGAAAAATGATATCATTAGGGTCACGAAGTTCGCATGTCGCTGCTTTGTTTGCAAGTTTCCCGATCGAAATTGATAAAAGATTGGGTGGACGCCGAGGACGAAGTAACATATTGCTACAACGAAGCAAAGGACAATGCGAAATTTATTCAGGCACTCGAAAAATGTTGCCACTGTCTGTATCTCGATGATCCTGTAAATACTATAGTATTCCAGTAATAAAAGATCTAAGACTCGTGACATTAAAAAAACATCGATGAAGATAATCTTTTTTGCAGGTAAAAATGCGAGATTCACTGGTATCGCTTCTTCAAACTGTGCGATTGATATATAGTGTATCGAGATATTACAATACTTCGGAAAGAACTTCGTCTTTGATGGTGAAAATTACGAATCAAATGATTGCTGCGTGTAGAGATTACGTGACAAAAAGGGGACGCGAAACTGTGTGGGATTTGGACAGAGCCGCTGCGAGATCGCGATTGAAACATTGTTTAAGGCTAAACAAGTAAATGTTTCTTTTTTGCGTTACGTCAATTAGTTTAATAATAATCTAAAGCTGCGTTGCTGCTGAAATGTCGATTAAATTTCGATTTTTTTTAGAGCTTATAGAGAAACGTATAGACTTGTGCGATGTTCACCAGCGGTTACGGAACAAGAATTCTCATTTTCCGAAACCCACGTATTTGGAAGATTCGATTCATTCTGCGCGAGAGTACGTAAAATATTGACGATGTTCGATCTCATCGACGATTATCAAAAGTTATTCGAGAGAAGAATGGAGGGTCTTTTATTGGGAGAAGGTTTGGATATTACCTTCATTATTTTTTTTAACATTCGTACAATCAATTGGGGATATAAGATTCCATTATATCAATTATATCTTTAGCTCTGGAGGAAGCTACAAAAACGTTCGAAGAAGCAAAGAAAATAGCGACTAGCAAGTCGTATGACTATTTAGATCCTCGAAATGTTGTGTTCGACAAAGATTACGATGCATTCATGTCAAAAACTGATGAACTCAAAGACAGCATAGGAGATATAATAGAAAAGAATTATGCCGACGTGTGGGAAACTCCTCAAGGAATTAGATTTCTTACCCGATTCGAAAAGGTACTCATTTATAGATTAAATATCATTTTTCGATAATCAAAATTACATTGATTACTTGATATGCTATTTTTGTGATGTTTTCAGGTCAGTGAAAAAATTCCGTTAACAAAATTGGACGAAAAATATCAATTGGTCGTCAAATATTGTGATAAAGAAGTCGAAAGAACGTTGAAATTGTTTAAAAAACAACGGGATGATCCTCCTCTACCGCGACACATGCCGCCTATAGCTGGTCGATTAACTTGGGCACATTCATTGAAGTAAACGTCAAATTATACTTAAAATATCTTTTCGAAAAAAAAAAAAAAAAAAAAATCAACTCGTGACGAAGCAATTTTTTTCAGAGTACATCTGGACGAATTAGCAGCTTCTGTTTGCAGCCATCCTGTTTTGAAAACTCTGCCGCTAACGGCCGATCTTGTGCGAAGGTATAATCACGCGATTACCGTTCTCCTACAATATCAGGCAGATATTGCTGAAGTTTGGACTCATCAAAATTCGTGGGTTATCGAGGATTGTCTAAAGAAGTAAGTTGCTTATAATTTAAGAATTTAGGGAGAAATACATTTGGAGCTGTAAAATTGATTATTCATTCAGGAAAAATGTATTTATTCTCAATTATTTCGGTTTTTTTATCCCAATTTCGCATCTGACAAATGAGTTTGAAAATTATTTGTTTAATTGCAGTTGATTATACATAAATAATATGTCTCTTAAAATGCGAACTTACGAAGCGAATCGTCGTAGCTGAAAGTATCCAGAATTCCACATGTGACCAATTAATTTCAGACCTCTGCTAACAGTGGATCGTGAGACGAATAAAGTCAAAGTAAATTTGGAGGGCCGTATAGTTCTTCTATTGCGAGAAGCCGATTGCCTCGCGAAGCTTAAGCTCGAAGTACCAATAGTAGCGCTGACGATTCTCGTGAAAAGGGATCATTTCACTCTGGTAAATGATTCTCTGCAATTGGTGATCGAAGAATTCGTCTCGACAGCCAGAAGAGTTAAACTCGAAGTCCGACCACTATTGCTTCCGCATCTGGTGCGAGTAGCTTCACTTCTCGCTCCGGGTTTGGATACCTTAACATGGACGACGACAGGATGGAAAGATTTTTGCCACAGCACTCGCGACCAGATAAAAACTTTCGACATACTGATAACTCGCGTTCACGACGTTTACGCAAATAGAATTCTTCAGGTTCTTGCGAGTATGCAGAAGATAACACTTCACGCTTTGCCGGAAGATCAACCATGGAGTATCGAGGAATTTGTTGAAAAAACCGAAGAAGCTTGTCGATTGGCCGCCGTGGATTTACATCGGCGAAGTCTTATGGTCGAGGAAGCCGTCGAAGAAGTTTTGCAATTAGTGAAAAACGCCGCTGCGTGCTTCAAGACAAATGCCGAAACGGATCAATTCGATTTGGGAAACAGCGAAGGCAAGTCGATGAAATTTTCAAAGAGACAATCCAATGTTTTAGAAGTATTTTGATATGAAACAAACGAACGCGCAGATTCGCAAGGTGGCGAAGACGAAGCTGCGCAACAGCCTCAAGATTGGTCCATGGTGTGGGCGTGTTTCGACGATCCTCATCAACTTTTAACGACACCCGGTGGCGGATTGTCGAAGAATATGCAAGAAATGGTGCGCAACGCTGTTTCGGAAATGAGGAGATATTATTCGAGAAAAGTCGTCGACGTGCTGATCAAAGTGACCAGAAGCTCGTTGGATGCGATCAGGCGACGTTTTGTACGTGAAGTTGATCCCGGTATGTAATAATTCGAAAAGACCTTTTGCTACGGAAGAATGAAGAATTTTATAGAGATTTAGAGTCGAAGAGCTTTACTTTTAGAGACAACACCACGTCCTGTTTTTCTTCTCCAAGCGACTCTGATGATTCCATCCGTCGTCGTAAAACCGAGTCTAGAAGAAGTGCAGGAAGCGCTAACAGTCGCAGGAAAGACGATAGCGGGTGTCTCCAAAGGAGTAGCACAATGGAACGCAGGCAACAAGGTAAGAACACGATTTTTTTACTTTAGCGAGCGGAGAAGATACAAATAACGAAAATTGTGAAGAATTCTTGGCGCGGAGTACCGTGGGCCCCGAAGAGAAATCTTTTGGACGTGGTGATGAGAGCTCAGGTTCACGCAGATCGAAGACAAAATGACTATGAACCCGAAGATCCCAAAACCAGAAGAAGACGATTGTACAAAATAGTCTCCGAAGAACGTCCAACGTTTCCGGTTCAACAGAGAAATTTCAACACGATGGTAATGGAGAACAAGGAAGTTGTTAAAGTTCTATCAATGTTGACTTCCTGCACTCAGGAACTTCGTCAGGTACGAAATAAAACGTGCAGCCAAAAACAAAAACCAAAGCCCATTAATTCATCAAGAACCATTATCTCCACAGGATCTCACAGATTTTATGGATCGTTGGAAGCCTTACAAATTTTTGTGGAAAAACGAACGCAGCGTTCGCGAGCTGTTGCTGATTTCTCTGACAGAATTCGAGAGTACATTGAGAAAACACGGGGAGCTCGAGGATCGTTTGGCGACAGAGCCAGATATGGTTTTGTTCGGCACTTCGATAGCTCTTTCCACGGAAAAATTGAAGTATGGTCTCTACACGGAGATCAAAGGTGCAACTCACAAGATCGGTCAAGCGATGAAGAAGAAATATCGCCGTGAAATGGAGTACGTTTACGCGGTAATGAACGAAATGGAACGAAAGTTAGATCGTCAAATTCGCGACTTGGACGATGTCAGACTGATAATGGATACGTTGAAGAAAATTCGAGAACAAGAGGTCGACATGGAGCTGCGAATCGATCCGATAGAAGAAGCTTTCAACATAGTAACGAGATACGAAGTTCCAGTCGATCGTGAATGCTTGGAACAAGTCGACAATCTTCGTTACACGTGGCAACAATTATTGAGCCGTGCGCTCGACAGTCACGTTTTATTGCTCAATCTACAGCCGCAGTTCGAAGAAGAGTTGAGAAATAATTTGGAAAAATTCCGCACTGACAACGAAGCTTACTGCGAGGAATACAGATGCTCGGGGCCTATGCAGGCGGGTTTGACGCCCAGAGAAGCGTCCGATCGGCAAATTCTTTTTCAAAACAGATTCGACGGTATGTGGAGAAAATTGCAAACCTATCAGAGCGGTGAAGAACTTTTCGGATTGCCGACAACCGATTATCCCGAATTGTCGCAGATAAGGAAGGAACTGAATTTGTTGCAAAAATTGTACAAACTTTACAACGATGTTATCGATCGTGTTAGCAGCTATTACGACATTCCTTGGGGCGAGGTAAATAAATTTCTATACAAATCCCCATAAAAATGGCACTAAGTTATGATCGTAAGATCATCTTATCGCCGATTTCGAACTTTGGTAGTTACTGATTCGATATGATTTTCACAGGTAAACATCGAGGAGATAAACAACGAGTTGATGGAGTTTCAAAATCGTTGTCGCAAGCTGCCAAAAGGTTTGAAAGAATGGCCGGCGTTTTTCGCCCTGAAGAAGACAATCGATGACTTCAACGACATGTGTCCATTGCTCGAGTTGATGGCAAACAAAGCGATGAAGCCACGTCATTGGCAGAGGATCGTCGAAGTCACGGGTCATACCTTTGATCTCGAAAGCGAGGGATTTTGTCTTAAAAACATTCTCGAAGCTCCGCTTCTCAAATACAAAGAAGATATCGAAGACATATGTATATCAGCTATGAAGGAAAAAGATATCGAAGCGAAACTTCGTCAAGTCGTCAACGAATGGACATCACACGAATTAACTTTCATGACTTTCAACAATCGTGGCGAATTGTTGCTTCGCGGAGACACAACCGCGGAAACTATCGGACAACTGGAGGACAGTCTCATGGTTCTTGGATCGCTGATGTCGAATCGTTACAATGCACCGTTTCGCAAACAAATTCAACAGTGGCTTTCGGATCTTTCCAATACCAATGAGATATTGGAACGGTGGCTTCTCGTCCAAAATATGTGGGTTTATCTTGAAGCGGTATTCGTCGGTGGTGATATTGCCAAACAACTTCCCAAAGAAGCTAAGCGATTCAGTAAGATTGACAAGAGTTGGCAAAAAATTATGCAAAGAGCTCACGAAACTCCTGGAGTCGTGCCGTGTTGCGTCGGCGATGATTTGTTGAAACAATTGCTTCCCCATCTTCAAGAGCAATTGGAACTTTGTCAGAAATCTCTCAGCGGGTACTTTGCTATTTTATGTTGTTAACTTCCTTACGAAGTTTCTATAAAACGCGCCAAAAATGTAATCTGTTTCATACTTTTGTTCGCAGATACTTGGAAAAGAAACGTATGATGTTTCCAAGATTTTTCTTTGTATCCGATCCCGCGCTCTTGGAGATTCTCGGTCAGGCGTCTGATTCTCATACAATTCAGAACCATTTACTTTCGATATTCGACAATACGCGATACGTTAGATTTCATGACATCGAATATAATAAAATGATGGCGATCGTATCTTCCGAAGGTGAAGTCATCGTGGTAAGTTCGCGTAAATATAGAAAACGTTATTCCATAAAATTTCTTCAACCGATGCAAATTTAGCGAAAGCGTATAGAAAAAGGAATTTTACAGATATTTTGTTATAATTAATATTTAAATTTTGCAACTTTAGCTGGAAAGAGCAGTACGAGCCGAAGGATCCGTCGAGACATGGCTAATGCAGTTGCTTCAAACTTCGCAACAATCCTTACACGCGATAATACGTCAATCGAATTCAATGATAAACGATCAAAACTTCAATCTTCTCGGTTTTCTCGATAAAATGCCCGCGCAGGTAGGAATACTCGGTATCCAAATGATATGGACCCGCGATGCTGAACTCGCGCTTATGCAAGCGCGCGCCGATAAGAAAATTATGGGTGAAACGAACAACAGATTCCTCGAGCTTTTGAACACTTTGATAGATCAGACGACGAGAGATTTGAAGAAAATCGATCGGACCAAATTCGAGACTCTGATTACTATTCACGTTCATCAACGCGATATCTTTGATATTCTCGTGAGTTTGCGAGAATTTTTTAATCTATTTTTCATCAGCCAAAAAGGTAGAATGGAAGACATTTTTTTAATTGATATTTCAACATTTCAGTGTCGTCTAAACGTTCGAACGGTATCGGACTTCGAGTGGTTGAAACAGTGCCGTTTCTACTTCAAAGAGGATCTCGACAAAACCGCGATATCGATAACGGACGTTCAATTTACGTATCAAAACGAGTATCTCGGATGTACCGAACGTTTGGTAATCACGCCGTTGACCGATCGATGCTACATAACTTTGGCTCAAGCTTTGTCGATGTCGATG
The DNA here is from genome assembly GCA_934046635.1 of Buathra laborator. Classification (NCBI taxonomy): domain Eukaryota; kingdom Metazoa; phylum Arthropoda; class Insecta; order Hymenoptera; family Ichneumonidae; genus Buathra; species Buathra laborator. The sequence goes on from OW203892.1 coordinate 22,074,085, forward strand.
GGTGGATCTCCCTGCGGACCCGCGGGAACCGGAAAGACAGAGACTGTGAAGGATATGGGAAAAACTCTCGCGAAATACGTCGTTGTCTTCAATTGTTCCGATCAAATGGATTATCGAGGTCTCGGACGCATCTACAAAGGCTTAGCGCAGAGCGGTTCGTGGGGTTGTTTCGACGAATTCAACAGAATCGAATTGCCGGTTCTGTCGGTCGCAGCTCAGCAAGTCGCCGTAGTTTTGGCCGCGAAGAAAGAAAAAAAGAAACAATTTATCTTCACCGACGGCGATCAGATAGAAATGTGTCCGGAGCTCGGAATTTTCATCACCATGAATCCGGGATACGCGGGTAGAAAGGAACTTCCGGAAAATCTTAAGATTCAATTTCGCACAGTTGCGATGATGGTTCCCGATCGACAAATAATCATAAGAGTCAAACTCGCCAGTTGCGGTTTTCTCGAAAACATTACGCTGGCGAGAAAATTTTACACCCTTTACAAACTATGCGAGGAACAACTCACGAAGCAGGTGCACTATGATTTTGGTCTTAGAAATATTCTCTCGGTGTTGAGAACATTGGGAGCTTCCAAGAGAGTGAATTCGAAAGATTCGGAAAGCACGATAGTCATGAGAGTTCTTAGAGATATGAATCTGTCGAAACTTATTGGTAAGTTTTCTGCTTCCTCAGCGGTAAATCAACTTAATCGTCTTAGAGATTCGATTTATCGTTGAAATTAACATTACAGACGAAGACGAACCGCTTTTCATATCCCTCGTTGCCGATCTATTCCCTAATCAGGCGCTGGAAAAAACTTCATATCCCGAATTGGAAGCCGCAATCGATCAACAGGTTCAAGAAGCCGGTTTGGTGTATCATCCACCTTGGGTATTAAAATTAATACAGCTTTACGAAACCCAAAGAGTTAGACACGGAATAATGACGCTTGGGCCGACGGGCGCTGGAAAAACTGCATGCATTCACGTTCTGATGAAAGCGTTAACTCAATGTGGCGACTATCATCGGTAAATCAAAATAAATAATCAAGAATTATCCTGATTGGTATGATTTTCAATTGAAATAGTAATAATTGAACATAAATGCGTTTTGGAAAAATCGACAGTGAAATGCGAATGAATCCGAAGAGCATTACAGCGGCCCAAATGTTCGGACGTCTTGACGTAGCGACTAACGATTGGACGGACGGAATATTTTCAGCACTTTGGCGTAAAACGTTAAAATTGAAGAAAGAAGAACACGTCTGGTTGGTACTCGACGGACCCGTCGACAGTATATGGATAGAGAATCTTAATTCAGTTCTCGACGATAACAAGACACTGACACTGGCGAATGGCGATAGATTGTCGATGGCACCGACATGTAAGATTATCTTCGAACCTCATAACATCGACAATGCCAGTCCGGCGACGGTGTCGCGAAACGGAATGGTTTATATGAGTTCTTCGGGATTGGATTGGAAACCGGTCGTCACTGCGTGGTTAAAATCCCGAACTGTCTTGGAACAGGAAGTATTGGAACAATCTTTCGACGATTCATTCGCTCAGGTACAGTGCTTCGAGTACAGTGTTTCTTACCGATCACAATGTTTCTTTTCACCCAAACAAATTCTTGCAGATCTACGCCTGGAGTACGCAAACTCTGGTATTAGCAATGAAAGTGTTACAATGCAACGTAATCCGTCAAATGCTATGCCTTCTCGAGGGTCTTGTTCCGCCGGAAATACCTCAGGAAGAAGTGGAAGACGAGGACGATGTCGAGCGGGATAAGCCGCAACCGATGACCGCCGAGCATCTGAAACGTCTCTACGTTTTCGGTCTCGTCTGGGGCCTCGGAGCGCTGCTCGAGACTGCCGATCGCGCAAAATACGACGAGTATCTGCGGGCAAATTTCGAGAGTCTCGATCTTCCGACTTCGGAAAAATATCCGGACGCCAAAGTCTTCGATTTCATGGTAAACGACAAAGGCAAATGGGACACTTGGACAACGCTTGTGACAAGTTACATGTATCCGGATTACGCGACGCCAGACTACAACAGCATATTGGTGCCGATTGCCGACAACGTGAGAATTCAGTATCTAGTCGATCTGATAGGACGTCAGGACAGAGCTGTGTTGCTGACCGGTGAACAGGGCTCAGCGAAAACTGTGATGATGAAGTCGTACATGAAGAAGACTAATCCTGACACGACTCTCGGTCGTTCATTTAACTTCAGCTCAGCAACGACACCCTTCCAATTTCAGAAAACTATCGAGAGCTACGTGGAAAAACGTTTGGGCAATACGTTTGGACCACCGGGTGGTAAGAAAATGCTTGTCTTCATCGATGACATTAATCTTCCGCAGATAAACGAATGGGGCGATCAGATCACCAATGAGATCGTGCGGCAAGCTATGGACATGAAAGGATTTTATTCGTTGGAAAAACCGGGTGACTTCACGACGATTGTTGACGTTACTTTTTTGGGAGCAATGGGTCAACCCGGCGGTGGAAGAAACGACATACCGTCGAGACTCAAACGGCAATTCTGTATCTTCAATTGTACGCTTCCGAACGACGCGTCGGTCGACAGAATCTTCAGCGTTCTCGGAGAGGGACACTACAACAGCAAGAGAGGATTCTCAACGGAAATACGCAGCTTGGTGAAGAAAATGGTACCTTTGACGAGAATCCTGTGGCAAAGAACGAGAGCGAAACTATTGCCGACTCCGGCAAAGTTTCACTATGTCTTCAGTCTTCGGGATTTGTCGAGAATCTGGCAAGGAATGGTTGGCACACTCTCCACGGTTATCGAGAAGGAAAATGCTTTGATGCTCCTCTGGAAACACGAGTGTTCGAGAGTTTTCAGCGACAGATTCACTCTCCAGTCAGACAAAAACTGGTTCGATGAGGAACTCGTGAATACTGTGCAGGAAGCGCTTGGAAAATCGTACGTTGAAATGCTCGGTCAGGAACCGGCATTCGTTGATTTCATGAGGTAAGTTACGAAGGATTTCTCTTGAATTATATTTTAATTTAATTAGGCAGCCGCTCTAAGAACCTCACAAAAGGTAAAAGTGAAAACATTCATTTTTCTAATATTTCCGCAGAGACGCTCCCGAACCCACAGGCGAAGAGGGCGAAGACGCGGACATGGAATTGCCAAAAGTGTACGAACCCGTTTTCGAACATCAAGTTCTGCGCGATCGTCTCGACATGTTTCTCGCGCAATTCAATGAGATGCAGCGAGGAGCCGGAATGGATTTGGTATTCTTTCCAGACGCTATGCTGCACTTGGTGAAAATATCCCGAGTGATAAGACATCCTCGAGGAAACGTGATGCTTGTAGGGGTCGGCGGTTCGGGAAAACAGAGTTTAACGAAACTCTCGTCTTTCATCGCTGGTTACAAAACCTTCCAGATAACTCTAACGCGTTCCTACAACGTGGCAAATTTTCTGGACGATCTAAAATTCCTCTATCGCTCGTGCGGTTGTCAAGGCAAAGGCACAACCTTCATCTTCACCGATCTTGACATCAAGGAAGAAGGCTTCCTTGAGTATCTTAACAACATCCTTAGCTCTGGTGTAATAAGCAATCTCTTCACACGCGACGAACAAGCTGAGATAATATCCGAGTTAACGCCCGTAATGAAACGAGAAAATCCCAAAAGAACTCTCAACAATGAGCTCGTGATGGAATACTTTCTGCAGAGAACTTGTCAGAACCTTCATGTAGTCTTCTGCTTCTCACCGGTCGGCGAAAAGTTTCGCAATCGTGCGCAACGCTTTCCAGCTTTGATATCCGGCTGCACGATCGATTGGTTCCAGCCGTGGCCTCGGGACGCTTTGGTACTCGTCGCCCATCATTTCCTTCACGATTTCGAGATCGCCTGCAGCGCCGAAGTGAAAACCCATCTGGTGAACGCTCTCGGATCGATTCAGGACGTAGTCGCCGAAACTTCGGCGGAATACTTTCAAAGATTTCGTCGAGCCACTCACGTCACACCGAAATCGTATCTGAACTTTATCGGTGGCTACAAGAATATCTATCGTAATAAGCAACACGAGCTCGGCGAAGGCGCCCGACGCATGGACACAGGTCTGGCGAAACTCGAAGAAGCTTCGATTTCCGTCGAATTGCTAAAACGCGATCTCGCGGCTATGGAACAGGAATTGGTTCAAGCGTCGGAAAAAGCTGAGACGGTACTACTCGAGGTTACCGAACGCGCGACACAAGCGGAATCCTTCAAGAATCAAGTGCAGAAAGTCAAAGAGAAGGCTGAAGTTTTGGTGGGTTGCATTGCCGAGGAAAAAGCTCTCGCCGAGCAGAAATTGGAAGCTGCGAAACCGGCGTTGGAAGAAGCGGAAGCTGCTTTGAATACTATTAAACCCGCGCATATCGCAACGGTGAGAAAACTCGGAAGGCCACCGCATTTGATTATGAGAATAATGGATTGCGTGTTGATACTCTTCCAACGAAAGATCGGTCCGGTGGTTCCGGACGCTTTGGCATTTTGCCCAAAGCCCTCGTGGGCCGAATCTCTGAAGATGATGGCGAGTACAACGTTTCTTCTTCAGCTTCAAAACTATCCGAAGGACATAATAAACAACGAAATGGTAGAATTGCTGCAGCCGTACTTCAAAATGGAAGATTACAACATGGAAACAGCCAGAAGAGTGTGCGGCGACGTCGCCGGTCTGTTGTCGTGGACCAAAGCTATGGCTTTCTTCCATTCCGTTAACAAGGAAGTTTTGCCTCTCAAAGCAAATCTGACGCTTCAAGAAGCGCGATTGAAACTCGCGATGGAGGATCTCGCCGATGCGGAGAGAGAATTGTCCGAAAGGGAAATGGCGCTTCAAGCTGTTAAAGAGCAGTACGACGCTGCTGTCTCGGAAAAGCAGAGATTAACTGATGCCGCTAACGTCTGCCTGAGAAAGATGACTGCTGCCACAGCATTGATCAACGGTTTGGGCGGCGAAAAAATCCGTTGGACCGAACAGAGCGGAGAATTCAAAGTACAATTGGGAAAACTCGTTGGTGACGTCCTTCTCGCAACTGGATTTTTATCCTACTGTGGACCGTACAATCAGCATTTCAGATCCGGACTCGTAACTTCATGGATGAACATTCTAACCAGTCGAACGATTCCCTTCACCAAAGATTTGAATATAATCAATATGCTCGTTGATTCAGCGACCGTTTCCGAGTGGACCCTTCAAGGCTTACCGAACGACGAACTGTCCGTGCAGAACGCTCTTATCGTTACGAAATCTTCGTCATATCCGCTACTAGTTGATCCTCAAAATCAGGGAAAAATGTGGATTAAACATAAAGAGGGATGCAACGAGTTACAAATAACATCATTGAATCACAAGTATTTCAGATCGCATCTGGAAGACAGTCTTTCCCTGGGAAGACCGCTGTTAATCGAGGACGTTGCGGAAGAATTGGATCCCGTAATCGACAATGTTTTGGAAAAAAATTTCATCAAATCGGGATCCATCGAGAAGGTCATCGTTGGAGACAAAGAGTGCGACGTTATGCCGGGTTTCATGCTGTACATAACAACGAAATTGCCGAATCCTGCATACAGTCCAGAAATATCGGCGAAGACGTCGATAATCGATTTCACCGTAACGATGCAAGGGCTCGAGGATCAATTGCTCGGTCGCGTAATACTAATGGAAAAATCGGATCTCGAGGCCGAACGAGTAGCTCTCTTCGAATCTGTAATGACGAATCAGAGATCGATGAAAGAATTGGAAAGCACACTGTTACACAGACTAACATCGTCCGAAGGTTCTCTCGTCGACGACGAAGCGCTCATCGGTGTTCTCCGAGAGACCAAATCGACCGCCGAATCTGTTAACGAGAAGCTTCAAGTCGCAGCCCTAACGGAAAAGAAGATAACAATAGCGCGCGAGGAATTTCGCGCTGTTGCCGGAAGAGGATCAATATTATACTTTCTAATCGTCGAGATGAGTAACGTGAATACTATGTATCAAAATTCGTTAAAACAATTCTTAACGATTTTCGATAATTCGATAACTAAATCAACGAAGAGTACGATAACCAGTGAGAGAATAGATATAATACTGAATCATCTAACGTACGAAGTTTGGGGATTCACACTGCGAAGCCTTTACGAGAGGCATAAATCCCTTTTCACTCTAATGCTCGCGATGAAGATCGATTGTCATCGGGGTACGATATCGCACACGGAATTTATGGCTTTTATCAAAGGTGGAGCGTCGTTGGATCTTAATGCCGTGGCTCCCAAACCTTTCCGATGGATTCTTGACATTACTTGGCTGAATCTCGTGGAGATCAGCAAGTTGGAAGTTTTCTCGGAAGTACTAACGAAAATTGAGTTTAGCGAACGCGAGTGGAGACTCTGGTATGAAAAGGAAAAACCCGAAGAGGAAGAGTTACCCTGCGGTTATCAGAAGAGTTTAGACGTTTTTAGAAAACTCTTGCTGATCAGATCTTGGAGTCCCGATAGGACACTTTCGCAAGCGAAGAAATATATCGTTGAATCTTTGGGCAAAGATTACGGTGAAGCTAAGATTTTGGATCTCGAGGCTACGTGGCTTGAGTCGGAACCGAGAACTCCTCTGATATGCATACTTTCTATAGGCTCCGATCCGAGTCCGCAAATTACAGCGTTAGCCAAGCAAAAAGCTACACGTAAGTGTTCTGAACCAACAAATCCAGATAAATCCTTTGCTAATCCTCAAAAAAATAGGCTACGATCTTTGCGCATATTGATGACAATCCAATGTTACTGTTCCTTTAAGCATTGAAATCTGTATCCATGGGACAAGGACAGGAGTTCCACGCCCGCAGGATGATCTCCGACGCAATGAACGCCGGATGTTGGGTTCTTTTGCAGAACATACATTTGTCATTGCCGTTTTGCACGGAAGCTATGGACGCTTTGGTGGAAACTGACAATATACATGAATGCTTCAGACTCTGGATGACCACTGAAGTGCATCCACAGTTTCCAATTGGTTTGCTTCAGGTATGAAAAATGCAATCCAATGCATAGATCACATTCGATTAATATTGAAGAAAAATAAAATGGTATTGATATTGCTGTTATTAATATCGAATTCATCATAAAGATGGCAATAAAATTCACTAATGAGCCGCCGCAAGGTATCCGCGCGAGTTTGAAGCGAACGTATCAAGGAGTCACTCAGGACGCTCTGGACTACAGCACGCAAGCACAGTGGCCTCCGTTATTGTATGCCGTAGCATTCTTGCATACAGTAGTGCAGGAGAGAAGAAAGTTTGGGCCTTTGGGATGGAACGTACCTTACGAATTCAATCAGGCAGATTACGCGGCATCAGTCCAATTCATACAGAATCATTTGGACGATATGGATCCCAAAAAAGGCGTTTCCTGGCCCACCGTGTGCTATATGCTGGGAGAGGTAATTTCTTCATGAATTCCGTTTCTAAAAAGAAAAATGTTCTTTACTAACGAATGTTTGACAAATGAATCTTCAGAAATTGGATGCTAATTTTTTTTTCTTAAAAAATCGTGAAAATGTTAGTTTAATTTATCACTTCAGAAAAATAAATACCTGAGCAGAAAATTTCGGAGACGACGATATCTCGAAACTTATGAAGAAATGTATTTGTTTTTCAGGTTCAATACGGTGGAAGAGTGACGGACGATTTCGACAAGCGTTTGCTAACTACTTTCACCCACGTCTGGTTCTGCGACGTGCTTCTGAGGCCGGGATTCGAATTTTATCGCGGCTACAAAGTTCCTTTGACGCGTAACGTTCAGGGATACGTCGACTATATCAACAGTCTGCCGGCCAACGATACCCCCGAAGTTTTTGGACTTCACTCCAATGCCGATATCACTTATCAGATAAATACGGCGAAAGGAATACTGGATACGATTCTCAACGTGCAGCCGAAGGAAGGCGGTTCGCAGGGAGGCGAAACTCGAGAAAGCGTCGTTTATAGACTCGCTGATGATATGCTTGCGAAACTACCAACGCAGTACAACGCCTTTGAAGTTCGCGACGCGCTCCAGAGAATGGGAGCTTTGCTTCCGATGAATATCTTCCTTAGACAAGAAATCGACAGGTAAAATAGAATGATTTTAGAACATCTATCGTTGATTTAAAAAGTCTATATGACGATAAAGAGGTTTTTTTGTTACTTTAAAAGAATTACTCGAGTTATTGGCGAAGTTCAATCAACTCTCAGCGATCTTAAGCTCGCGATAGATGGAACTATAGTGATGAGTCAAGGGTTGCGAATGTCTCTCGACTCTATGTACGATGCGCGGATACCCGACAAGTGGCTGAAGATATCCTGGGAATCAGCGACTCTTGGTTTCTGGTATACGGAGCTTTTGGAAAGAGATGCTCAATTCCGGCAGTGGTGCAACAACGGAAGACCAAACGTTTTCTGGATGACCGGGTTTTTCAATCCTCAAGGATTCTTGACCGCTATGAGACAGGTATGTCCCGATCTTCAATAGCGTAGTTTCTTCGTAAAATATTACTGAAAAATAACATTTAGAAGAAAAAGTAGAACTGTTAAGTCCATTATAAAACAATTCCGTCGATTTTGGCGATAATTCCAAATTCTGAATGAGAAATTAATACAAAAATCGTTTATATAATTCTTTCAGGAAGTTACCAGAGCTCACAAGGGTTGGGCGTTGGATTCCGTCGTTTTGCAAAATCTCATAACTCGCCACAACAAAGAAGACATAAAGGAACAGGTGCAGGAAGGTGTCTACGTACACGGATTGTTTCTCGAAGGCGCATCGCTCGATAGAAAGTCCGCAAAGCTCGTCGAGAGCAAACCAAAGGTTCTCTACGAACAGATGCCGGTAATCTACATCTACGCGATCAACACGACAGCGGGAAAAGATCCAAAATTATACGAATGTCCGATCTATCGAAAGCCACAGAGAACGGATCAGAAATACGTTGGTTCGATAGATTTCGAAACGGATCACAATCCTCGACACTGGACATTGCGAGGTGTGGCTTTGCTGTGCGACATAAAATAAAATTGTCAGTTATTCAGAGGTCAGAGATGTTATTATTTTACAATAAATCGCATTATAAATAACGATATTCTTTTATTTTTCATAATAAACCAATAATTTCGTCTCGTAGATGAAAAAAAAAAAAAAATCTACCGTAAAAACTGTTAAAGTAAAGTGAATTTAACGCCATTTTTACTTCACGATAATTTAAATATGAAAATGAAACAAAAAAATGACAAATTATAATGTCAATACGGATTTATCGATCACGATAATTTGCCGCTCCCTTTCGAAGGGAGAAAAAATAAGAAAGAGAAAAAAAATGGATAATTTCACAGTTTGTTATGAAGCAGCTTTCGTCAAGCCTCTTTCTCAGGTAGGAATATGTTATCGTACATACTAATCATTGCGAAGTATAAATATATATATACTATATAGATATTCGCCAACGTATAGATATACATTATTTTCACACGTGTAATGCGTGTAGAAAAAAAAATTGCCTGAATTTCTCTAAAACTATTAGAGTACAAAGTTTTCGTGAACGAGCGTAACGTTTCCGTTCGAAACAGTACAATCGTCTCACGTATTTGGCGAGCAGATTACAACCGTTCACTCTAACAACGAATCACTTTCTAGTCTTTACGTTTTCTTTCAAACTAAAATATATTATCATAAATTGTGTGTGCAATAAATTTTATCAATAATTTGTATCCATCTAAAAGTATTTTTTTTTCTACGTTGCGTTAACGAAGGAAATAACATGTTTTTTTAAATTCCTATATTGAATATTTCTAGTAATTTTATTACTGTATGATTTCTTTTGTTTTTCACGTGTGAATAACCGAAGCATGAAAAAAAAAAAAAAAAAATCTCACGATTTGATCAAATTACGGTACCGGGAAAAAATTGTTTATATTAATTTTCTTAAAACTCGTTCTACCGCTGTAATAAAAAATTAATAACTTATAGTCATTAGCAGATGACGAAAAATAATACGTAAAACAAATAGTAGAGACTAGAAGATCAGACAATTTCGATTGCTCAAGGTATTTAGATTGTTGATCCGCTCGCCGATATCACTGCTTGTTGATTAAGTTAATTCATCAACACTTGGAAAGTTTGTACAGCTTTTGTTAAAGCTTTCAGTTCAATTGTTATCGAATCTTCGCCAATCACCGATTCCGTTATTTCCGGTATAGTGTTCAACTTGACAAATATAATTTTTTTTCCATTATCGCAGTCAAAAACGACTGTGCTAACGTTTATGTTAAGTGGCGTTAAAAGTCTATCGAACAATTTTCTAACATTTTCTAACGCGACTTCCAGGTCGCTTTGACTGATGTACTTCTCGTAAGCGTCGAGTACACACATTAAACCACCTAATGCGGCGAGAACCTCTTGCCTCGTCGGCACGGAATCTTCGGTATACGTTGTTTTCAATTTCGTATGATAATCCTTCAATTTAACACCGAGATTTACCTTCTTCGTCGGTAATTTGCTGAGATCGGTGTAACGTGATTTCGCATACTCGGCACTGGCTTCGTTGTCGGCTTGTGTATCCGGTTTTTTTAAACTCGAATACATGCCATCCTTGTTGTCCCGATCCTTTACGACTTCGATTAGTCTTTCAAGCATTTTTCTCGATGCTTCGTGTTTCGCTTGTTTCTTCGTTGTGGCGCGTCCCTCTTCTCGAAAAGTCGAAACAACGCATTGATAGGTGAACACCCGAGCGTGCGGGGGTCCGACGTCGCTGATCATGTTGTATTCGGGTTCTTGCAGCTCGTTATAGGCGCACAGATCCTTTAAGTCGCCGATGGCGTTGGTAAACGTCTCGTACGACGAATTGTTGGGGGACGAAGGCAACGTTTGCGGGAGCGGAGTTCTCACAGGCGAATCCGCCGGCGTCGACGGGAGCTCCGGCAGATTTTTCGCTGCAGCGATTACCTCGAGCATATTTTTTGCTGCCAAATGTTTGGCATCTTTCTTGCAACGTCCAGTGCCGTTTGCAACGAAACCGTCGCACGTCACGCGATAAGTAAACGTATTTATGTGAGTACCACCGCCATCGTGAATTAACTCGTAATTCGGCACTTTGCCCGACTTCACCATCATCTCTTGGAGTATCGAGACGTTTGTCTTGTTCATCTTTCCAGCATCACCTGGCAGATTGCCTTTGTCATGGAAATATAATTGTCGAATAGTTGACTCCGAAACTGAAAAAAAAAAATCGAAATAATTGTTAACTTTTATTGACAATGCTATCATAAAAAATTGTAAATAAGTAATAGTAGGTACAAAAATTATAATATTTGGGAAACAAAAAAAATCTTTTATCGATTGCCTAACAGATTTGAGGAAAATCGTTAACAAATTTCTGCGCTAAACAGGAATTTTTTCCTACAATGATTATCCGCCTATTTGGATAGTATATTATAAATTCATTTTTCAACGCTTTGCAAGGAACCGAGACATAAGTCACTGCGGAAAGTTTTGTTTTGTTTATCGGAGTAAATTTCATAAAAATCTTTTAAAAATGTTAACGCAGCCATTTTGATATTACATTCTGGAGAATGAAAACAACTGCGCTAAATGTACCGGAGGACAAATAACTCTGAAAATATTCCTGTACGCAGGAAAAAAACATCCAAATGTCTTGTGGGATAAAGTTTCCTAATGCAATGTCGACGAAGCGGTGGTGACAAACTTGTAGCTCTTGCGTCACACTGAAATCAATGAACTCAAAAAAAAAAAAACGCTTGTATTTCTATCCCGTTTAACTGATCCTGCGATACAGACAAAAATTTCAGTCTTCAGCACTGTAAAATGGACAAAACGTTATTATTAATTTTCGAGAACTCTACACCTACGATAGTCTTTGCTCCATGTTTAACCCTTTAACTCGACATTTGCAAAATTTCGATTACACAACATTGTAACTCTGTTTTATCGCATTGCACATAGACAATGAGGAAAATACCAACTATTCTTGTTCGATGTTTGTTCAGATTAGAATCCTCGAACACGTTGTATCGGTAAAATTAATTAATAATCTCGGAAAAAAAACAAAGATTCTATCGACACTCGAAGGGGGTTAATCCCAAGTTTTGAATCGAATTCACACAATAAAAAGACCCACCTGTAACTTTACGGTAACCGCCAGAGATTTATGTCTCCACTTTGCAGCTTTCAAAGCATAATTACACTAATTTTTGTTTTACAACACATTAACGACAACGACATGTGCGCAGTTATTGAAGCATCTGAAAGCCTACATTAGTTTTTAAAAAATCATTGATGAGTAATTTCTTAAGTTTGTTTTTTTTTCCTGATAAATAGAGATAAAGCCGAATGAGGTCTAAGTCTACACCACATGTGAGTTGTTCTCTTCGAGATGATGGCGCTGGTCGCGATTCGGTACAAAGCGCACGTGTTTTCTCCCGACCGTTTGATGCGGAGTGACGAACTATAACCTCGAAAACTCCGTTTTCAACACGCAACGCGGTTTTTCGTGCCGCGGAAAGTTTAATTGTTTTTACTGTGAATAATCGTTTTTATAAAAAATGAGTGTCGAATACGATTTAATAAAGACTATCGAAGACGACGATGAGGTTCCAAATTATTCGGAAAATTCGGACGAGGAGGACGACGTAAGCAACGACGACAATTTTATTAGAAAAATACTTCGCTCACTGCTATGCCGTTTCGTATAATTACTGGACGAATATCAAACTTTTTCCTACGTGTAGTTGACATTTTTTTTGGAATTACTTGTTTCTTGAATATCTTTTTATTATTCCCAGTTCCAACCGCGTAAACAGAAGAAACAGGAGAAGAAAGACTTTGACAGTAACTTCCAATTCATAAGCGATGCCTCCGACTATAATCAGGACACATGGAACGACCTTAGCAAGTATATCAAGAGAAAAGCTAAAACGAAACTCGACGATAAAATTAAAAAGATTCGTCGTGACAACGATGAGGTATGTAAAAAAAAAACGTTTCTCTGCATTACAAAACGTCTAAATGTTATTACAATCGGAATATTCGGAAGAATATGACTAATATACCAGAATTGCGGATTGTCGAGGTAACAATGTTATTGCTCTGTTTTTACAGAACGGTTCGTTGGAAGATCCTATAAAATTGGAAACAGAAGAGGACATAGAAGAAGAAGATGGGATTGTTTTGTCTGATGATGATTTACGGAAAGGTAGCATATCCTCTGAATTAAATTAATTGAAAGAATTTAATACTCAAGTCATAGATTATACAATTAAAAAAAAAAACCTAAAGTGCCGAAAACAATCGCGAGAATGTTTAGTATCTGTGAAAAACTTGACAATTTTTTCGATATTAATTTACGTATTTATCTATCCAGATGCATTCAAAACAAAAGAGAAAAAGGGGAAAAGGAAAAATCTTCCTAAAGAGAAAGAAGAGCTTATGGATTTCGAAGAATCCGCGACGCCCGACGCGTATGCCTCGTTTTATCAGATGAATTTATCACGACCGTTGCTAAAGGTATAACAATGTTTCCGAAGAAAAATGATATCCTCACTTAAAACATCGATACAATTAACAGTATTGGAAACAATTTCTTGAACGTAGGCGATCGGAGCAATGAACTTCGTGCATCCAACACCGATTCAAGCGGCGACGATACCCGTGGCACTAATGGGCCGAGATATATGCGGTTGTGCGGCAACCGGTACGGGAAAAACTGCAGCATACATGCTACCGACTTTGGAGAGACTTCTTTACAGACCCGTTGACGGTGCAGCGGTCACGAGAGTTCTTGTTCTCGTGCCGACGCGCGAATTAGGCGTCCAAGTCTATCAAGTCGCCAAACAACTCGCACAGTTTACTTCCGTCGAAATAGGACTGTCCGTCGGTGGTCTCGACCTCAAGATACAAGTGAGTTAACGTTTGTATCTAATTTCACAATCAATTTCGCGACTTTATTATATCGCTCTGATTATTATACCGAAAATGAACGGAATCATTTTATACGGAGTTCTATATTGTGCGTAAAAAAATAATCAAACTTTTTTTTTTATCGATTTTTTTATAATGATTAAATAATAAACATCTTATTAATTTGTGAAATAGTCGCAATGAAATTTTAGTAAACATAAATATACGCGTAAATTTTGAAAGTTTCAAAAATGAGGTTTGGCATAATAAAGAATTTATAAAGCAACAATTAAATTTCTCGTGTCCCCACCGTATAGGAAACAATATTGAGAAAGAATCCGGACATCGTAATAGCTACGCCCGGACGATTGATCGACCATCTAGCGAATACACCAACATTTTCCTTGGACAGTATCGAAGTACTGATCCTAGACGAGGCCGACCGGTGGGTTGAGGAATTTTCTACTTTTATCCTATTCGTAAACATTTTTCCAGTTGGGAACAACACTGACGGGAATAGATTAATAAAAAAAATCAAAAATCTTCTTTGATATAAAAATTATTAATTCATTACAGGATGTTGGATGAATATTTCGCCGAACAAATGAAACACATTGTCAAGCAGTGCGCGAGGAGCCGACAAACCATATTATTCTCGGCTACTATGACAGAAGAGGTCAAAGATTTGGCTGCAGTATCGTTGGACAAACCGGTCAAAGTTTTCGTGGACAGTAATCAGGACGTTGCCTTCAATTTGAGACAAGAATTTGTTCGGTATGCAATATATTTAGCATTTCCAACACAAAAACATTAATTATTGCGAAACATTTTTTTTTATCAGACAAACTATGATCACTCGGCTTTCTTTATAAACAACCTGTGCGAACATATATTATTTTTTCGTGATATTCTCATGAGCCGAGTATCGTAGTACCAATAATGTCCGCACAAAAAAAAATTTAATTCGATTGATGAATTATAGGATTCGTAAAGAACGCGAAGGGGATCGTGAAGCGATTTTAGCGGCACTGATATGCCGAACCTTTCACGATCACGCGATGGTATTTGTTCAAACGAAAAAACAAGCGCACCGATTGCACATTTTGTTGGGATTGTTGGGCGTCAAAGTCGGCGAACTGCATGGAAATCTATCGCAACCTCAGCGTTTGGAGAATTTGCGAAAATTTAAAGACGAAGAGATCGACGTTTTATTGGCAACGGACGTTGCCGCTCGAGGATTGGATATCAGCGGTGTAAAAACCGTTATTAATTTTGTAATGCCGGCTACGATGCAGCATTACATTCACAGGTAATTAATCGTCGATTGCATTGAAGGAAAAACAAAATTTCGATAATTGAGAAATGCAAAGATTGTTATGCCGTATGAAATAATTGGTAAAAAAAAATGAGACTTGACTTTTTGATTATAGAGTCGGAAGAACCGCGCGTGCAGGACGCGTCGGTGTTTCTGTTTCCCTGGCCGGTGAACAGGAGCGTTCTTTGGTAAAAGACGTGATAAAACAAGCGCGGAATCCCGTAAAAAATCGTATAATACCACCGGACATAATCGAAAAGTACAACAAAAAATTAAAGTCTCTCGAACCCTCGGTGGAGAGTATCTTTCAGGAGGAAAGAAACGAAAAGGAATTGGCGAAAATTGAAAATCAGGCCAATCGTGCGGAACATCTTCTCAAAGACGAAGATTCCAAAAATTCGAGAAGTTGGTTCCAAACCACCAGAGAGAGAAAACTTGAAAAAGGTTCGATACATTTTTATGAATCGATAAAATTATGATATTGCAATTATAATTTGCTGCAAATTTTAACCGATTTTTTCCCTCAATCTCCATCGGTATCGCGTACTCGGCATTGACGATTTATCTGCCTAAATATAGTTCTTCCAAGTGAAAGATTTTTGTTATTTTTGCAGATAACTTGGCGTTAACAGAGAAAAAATTGAAACCCAATAAGTCGAAACGCAAAGGAGAGGACCAACCTTCGAATTTGGTGGAAGATAATGTGAAAAAGCCGAAGAAGAAGAAAATGACGCCGGAAGAGACTGCCGAGGATCGAGCGAATAAAGAATTGGAAAAGGTAGCTGCTTACCAAGCGCGATTAATGAAGAGAAAGAATAAGCAAAAGAAAATTAGATCGGTAATCGATGACGATCATCGACAGAATGTCAAGAAAGGTAAGAATATAATTTTTTTTCTATTACGTGCGAAATATGTTTCATATTATTAAATTACTGCATCAAAAAAATTTCAGGAGTCGTGAAACGATCAAAATCTTCATTTGCCGCCGATCTTACTGATACGAGCAAAAAGGGAGTGAAGAAACTTCGTTACGAGTGAGTAAAATTGTTAAAAACTCCATATTCATTGCCGTTAAGGATTATCCTTAAAAAAACTTTTTCTTTTTTCTTATTCCAGCGCCAATACTAAACAGAAACAAAAATCTAACAAATCCTTCCGAAAGCCAATGGCCACGAAAGGCAAAGGAGGACCTCAGAGATCAAAGCAGAGAAAGTAATTGTATAAAAAAAAAAAAGAAAATGATAATTGAATTCTGAATAAATTGTTGATCTTCACTCGAAATGAAATATTTCAATCGATTTGTTTTATTATAGAACCAATACAATACTTCGCTTACGTCACAGACCGACAGATGGATAGCACTGACTATTATAATCTGAGTTGTTTTTTTTTTATATTTTTTTTTTCATTTTTTTTTGTTTTTCATTCTTGTATACTCGATAGTCCATTACCTGCCCGCAGAAACTACATAAAGTCATAACTAATTTATAACTTCCATAAAGTCACAGATCAAATTCGAGAAAAATCGAGTCTCTTCGCGTGTGAATGCTGCTGATTGATGTCAATTTACAAAAGAATGCTTGATTAGAAATGTTCGATGAGCGCGTGAATTATTACAATGTTTTTGCATAGCGCTCTTAGCGCAAATTTTGCAAAAAAGGATTTTTTGTTCCAAGGGAAACTTCGTCTCTCGAGATGTACAAAAGTCATATCGATGTATTATAATATGTATATCGAAAACTTTACAGTGACAATAGATTTTCTTCTTTAGTACTGTAATTTCTGTGGATAAGTAATGGGTGAAATAATCTTGTATGCTATTGTGTATTTTTATATAGTAATCTCAATCGATCTCTTTCACGAACTCAAACTCACATTCACCCCATCCACGCGCCTTTCGCAACTTCCTTATCTACTACCTAATCATCGTATTGTTGTGTGTGATAGTTAAAAAAAAAAGAAAAAGAAAGAAAGAACAAAAAAACAGCAAAACACGCGAAAGCAAAACGTAAAGAAACGTACGAAATAGGCCCGTGCAAAATTGTTAAAAACGGTGTTTGAAAATTCGTAACCAAGTATCATTTCTTTCTATTTTGATTTACGTTCTCGTTGAGTGAAAATTGAGTAGTATGAAGCTTTTGAGACTTACTTTTGCCTTACGTACAATTATTTATCGAACACTTTTCGACCGATTTTTCCGATTGAAAAGTGTTCGGAGTCAATAAAGTCCGACGTTCAGTTGCGACGTTCACTATGCGTTCCAAATTAATGATAGCCAATTGAGATGTTGCGAAAAAAAGTAAATGTTTCGAAAAAAAAAAAAAAAAAGAAACAAATCAGTGGTAAAATTTCGACAATTTCTTGATTGGCTCGAGCACTAGCAACGAATATACGCGAAATAATCACATTGCCGAACGATCAGTCGGATTTTTTTGTCTAATCGTACGAAAATCAAAATTAGAGCGACACGCGCGGAGCGTTCATCGCGTAAAGATATTCTCGCGTCCAAACGTCTTGAGACGACGATAGTCTCGGGTTCACTATAACCGAACTTCTGCCAAATAATAATCACTCAAATACGAAATAGTAGTAAGTGCAATTTTACGAAAAGTAAACGAATATTAATAAATATCGCGAAACGTACAATATTAATGTTTTTGTAATCAATCAAAAACATTAATATTGTTATCATCGCAAATTCGTCCCATTTCTGCCTCTCGAAGAGAGTTTCGCGCAAGAAGACAAAAAATAATATTGGAATATTCCTCGAAGTCTAAAATAGTCGTTCATTGAAATTTTATTGTACAATGATTTATGAGTGGTACACTACTCTAACTTACGGCTCTTACCAAAAACAATTGTGTCGACGTATCGAGAAAGAAAAACAAAAAGAAAAAAAAAATCGGAATATATTCTTCGTCCAGCGGTAATAATAACGGATATAAAGTTGTATATTTCCGCGAAAAGAAAGAAAACATTAGTTATCGTTATAAATACGAAAAGAATCATTGCTCAGAATGATTAACGGGGGAATCATCTGAAGATCTTAAGATCTTCGCGATCTCGGGGACCTCAAAGCCTTTAGATGATCAATGCGACGGCTGTCGGGAAAACTTTGATAAAGGAAACGTAATTTTTTTTTTAAAGAAACATTTATATGCATTTAAATTATCATCCGAAACGTAACTATTCCATGGAGTCAATGGAACGCGAAAACTCATTGAGACGATTCGCGAGATTGGAGAACAAAAATGATTTGCGAAGTTACGTCTACAGATCAATCGCTACTCTTAAAAAAAAAAAAAAAGAACCTTAGATATTATCCCCTGAATTATTTCCGCTCTGACAAATCTTTAATTTAAGAAAATGAGAACACTTGGCATTCGATATTCTTGAAATCCACTCGTGTTATAGTGTGTAGGAAGAGTTCGAAAAAACAAAAAGTAAAAACGACAAAAATGAAACAGAACAAAAGAAGAAAATGATAAGATTTGACACGTGTCAAATGGATTGAAGTTAGTGTATTATAATCTTAACAGCTTACGTTCTAGAAATACGCGAACGACTTAGGTATATTAATTGTTGTACATAACCAAAATATTCTGTTTTCTAATTTGTAAGGTGTTTGTTTGTTTTTTCCTTTTTTTTTTAGGTGTTTTTTTTTTTTCTTCCGCTTATCCGTAGTATCATCGCAGCCCATTTATCTTCCCCTCTCCCGCTCTCGTACCAGTCGCGCCTCGAAAGAATTCATTCACGTAATTATTTATTTGTTTTGTCGGACTCCCGTAATGCCCTCTTCGCCGGTGGCTCGTCGATCTGAAAAAAAAAGTGCGTATTAAAAAAAAACGACAATAACAAAACAACAAAGAAATCTTTGGATTTATACATACATCTTCCTCGATGCCTGGTAATTGAATCCTTGTCTCCGACGCTTCGGCGGGCTAAAAGGATCAAACAATCAAAATGTATTTTCAATTCCGTTAGATTCCGATTATAAACCATTGCGGCTCAATATTGATCGGAAC
Organism: Buathra laborator; assembly: GCA_934046635.1. Lineage (NCBI taxonomy): Eukaryota > Metazoa > Arthropoda > Insecta > Hymenoptera > Ichneumonidae > Buathra > Buathra laborator. The sequence continues at coordinate 22,093,361 of OW203892.1, forward strand.
GCAACGGTAAGCGCTACACTCGTTCGATAGATTTATTACCTGCGCATCGATACATTCCATTTCCCCAATTTGCAGCTTGAAAGAATAGAGTTCCATTTTGCTTAGGATTTTTGTTTTTTATGGTTTTTTTTGTTGCTATTATACAATCGACGATTTATTTACGCGTATACTTAAAATTTTGAAGAAAAAAAAACTATTGATGTTGATAGATGAGATCAAACTCTTCTGTAGCATTTACATTATTTGTAGTTGCGAAATAGACTACAATTGTAAAGTTTTACCAATTCATTTTCGATCTTTGGATATTATCCGTAAAAAAAATTGAGTTATACGACTAAAAGAAGGATATGACGAAATTCAACAATATATTGAAAATCCATAATTTCTCGGGTTTTCGAAAATTCAATTCGTTACTATTATTATTAAAGGCATAAAAATCGGAATGCGCATCCCAGCAGTGGAACAGGATGATGTAACAAAAAAAACAACAATGAACGATTATTATTGCAATAATTTGTAAACGCTTACCCTTGCATCGGTTTCGTTAGGCCCGATGCCTGCTTCCTTCTGTTGCTTGGATTTGGCTCGGCGCTGTGGTCGATCGCTGAGCGAATGTGCATTCAGATGCGCTCCCTTACCCTTGGGACTAGTCATATTAATCTGCATCTCGAGTGGCAGATACGTTTTGGAATTCGTCAGTAACTCCTCCGCTCGTTTGAAGTACATCGTTGGTATCCTAGTTTCGCTCGGGAACTCTTTCATGTCGTAGTTCGTAGTTTTCTCGAAGATAACATTCATGGCGAGATCACATACCGCCCACAATTTCTGTGAATTATTTATCGACGATGTAGAAAATCATTTTTTTTTTTTTCTTATTTTTAAATGATTTAAAATCGATACAAAACGAAAAGAGCGACGGGTTAAACTCACGTAGTTTACGTTATCGTCGTCAGGCTTGAGAGCGTCTTTGTGACTCTTCATTCTCTCGACGAGATTCTTGTAGAATCCGTAACAGTAGTATTCATTTTTGGTAATAAGTGGCTCGAGGATGAACCACAGACACGCGCGGATTATTTTCAACTGTCCGACATCCAGATGATTCGTGAATTCGGGATCGTGAGCCAATATCGGTACTGCGAATACCAGCATGTAATCCGGTAGAATGTGAGGCAGTTGACCTGAGATAAGAAATTGATAAAGGGAATGATTATTCATTGAAAAAAAAGCTTATCAAGTGATTAATCAATCGGGGAAACTAATCATCTCAATTGTTGATAAAAATCGATTTTTTTTTTTTTTTGAGGACATCAGTTACTCGATAAATGGTTTGAAAAAAGTTTGCATACCCATAGCTCGTTCAACTGTTCCTAATGAGACAGTCTTCACGTAGTCTCTTCTTTTGTTGATATCCGTCTGCATGTGTGTCTTCAACAGGCACTTCAGTCTCTTGTCCTGTTCTTTGCCAGCTAACGCGTAGTATCCCATGAAATCGAGCGGCAAACACTTGTTCGGAATTCCTCTGCCGAGTCCTTTGTGTAACTTGGCGCCAAATGCTTCTCTTACTTGGGTCACTTCGTCCTATCGGAACAATTTTTTCTGATAAATATCTAATTTCTTTTAAAAACACTTGAATAACAATAGAAATCGTCGTGGGAACTAATTGTTTTGAGAAAACAACATTTTAAATTACAATAACAGTTACCGTCCAAGTTAAAGTGATCGATGAAATGATTTTTTTTTTTTTTTTTTCAAGAATAAAAATCGGTTCTTCATTCGGTAGTCGGATGTATGATTTTTAATCGTTTTTACTGTATTTCATAATATTCTGTCGACGTTAATTGGTTGTACAGCAATGAAGATCCCAATTAAGAAAAAAACAAATGTCTCTATATATTTAAATTCATTCGCGATATCGATTCAAGATAACTCACCACCATGAGTTGCGACAAGTTGTAGAACTGATCAGCCGTAAACTGATCGCCTACGCCTTTCTGTTCGCAAATCTTGAGCATCGAGCATCCGGCTTGGAGACGCAACCAACTCATCTCCGCTTTGCTCAACCGATTCTGTTGCAGCAAGTCACCCTTGTTGACGACGAAGGCGTTCAACATTCGGAAGGTTTTTTGAGCCGACAGCACATCCGTTTTAAGGCCGAGCAACCAGCGCGCCATACACTTTAGGCCTTCCAAACGGCAACGTGTCTCTTCCGGCAGTTGATCCTCTCGACACCAATCACCTTCGATCGTGTCGGTCGTCTGCTCGGTTGTTTCCTTCACCAACAGCTCTTTCACTATCTGCAAGACAATTATTAAGTGTTTTTTATCGTAACTTTTTATTCATACGGATAAAATAAAATAAATTGGTGGAAATCGTATTTATTAATAAAATTATGAAAATTTCTTGCGACAAACTTGAAAATAAAATAAATGATTTAAAATCGTATTTATTAATAAAATTGGGAAAATTTCTTGCGACAAAGTTGACTACAATATTCTTCGATGTTATCGAGTTATTTTTATGCAGAAAAAAAAATATATGACTTACCTTTCTTGATACCATATTCTTGATTTGTATGTGATACTTGTCAGGCAAATTGTACGCTATGTGCCCGAGTGTGACGATCGAAGTTCTATAATACTCCGATGTCGGAGTCAAAGTACTCTTAATTCTTTCGATTATTTCGGGAAAGATAGTGTCGTGAATGTTAGTCATGTTGACGAATAGACACCGTATCGCTTGCTTCGCCTGTTTCGGCGTACCGGTCTCGGCAAAGTTCTTGCATATCGGTACCATTAGATCCATTATGTCGGGGGCCACGTCGCACAGTGGTTTGTACTTTCCCAGAAAAGTGAATATCGAAAGGACCAACGGTCCCACCATCTCGTCCTCGACTTCGAGGAGATTTACCAGTTGCATCAAAATATCGTTGTGAAGGAAGTGCGGTCCGAATACGAACGATAGCATCTGCAAATCAAAATTACTCATTCATTTTTAACGAAATAAAAAAAAAATCAATCAATTTCCAAAGAAAATTGTAAAAAAAAAGAAATAGTTATTGTTTCATCTATTTGTAACAACGATAGAGACAAAAGTTGTTGTTTTCGCGCGGTAATGCGTTAAAAATTGAAGAATCAGCTTATCTCACCTCTAAATTCGATTTCGGTAACTAATAAGCAATATTATCGTTCCAAAAAATTGTTACATTCGTAGAAATTGTTTTATTTTCTTTCTCCAAACGTGAGATTTGCGGTAGAAAAAATAATATTTACACAAAACAGATAACTCACCACCAGTAGTCTAAGTCCCTTTTCTCCGGCGTTATTTGGATTGAGACCGACCTCCTCGATAACATTGCCGGCCTTCAGGCAATCCTGAACGTAGCCGATGAGTACTCTGATAGCTTCTTCGTCGATCATAACCGAGCTGACGCGTTCCAGCAACATCTTTATCGTGTTGTAATAAAGATTCGTCATGACCGGTTGACCGAGTTTTTTCAGTACGGCGCTAATTGTTTCGGCGCAATCTTTGCACGACACGTTAGGCTGCACGATAGTTTCCATGCCTTGTAGCAATGCCTGATCTTTTTTCATGTGAGCGCTGAATTTTTGTAAAAATTCCATTACTTTCATCGGATCCGGGAGGAATCTCGATATCTGTAGAATCTTTGCCATTAATTCGTTCGTTGCGTCGGGTTTTTTAACGATTTCCAACCACTCGACGACGGCTCTTCTAACGGCCAATTGATGCTTCTGCAACTCGACGAAAGCCTTCGACGCGTGATCGTCGATCGTACCGAGAAGATGATACAATTTTTTCATTCTTTCCTCGGCGGCAAGCTGATAGGGAACGAGACAAGTGTTCAACAGTCTCTCGACCAACAATCGATCCTCCATACCGGTCATGTAATAGCCGTGCAGAATTTTATTCTTTATCCACGTAACGGCTTTCTTCGTCGCTTGCGGCACGTCCACGTCGTGCAAATGTTTCTTGTATATCATCGCCAATCCGGCCATTGCTTCTTTGCGGATTTTGAACTTCTTATCCAACGTTCGTTCCTTTACGAATTCCAGCAAATCTTCGCTGTCCGATACAACTTCGAAGTCTCTTCGCGCTGTCGTTACTATCGCCATAACGACTTCGTAACGCACGCTTTCGTCGGCATCGTGCTGTCGTAGCTTCAACGTGTCGGTTATGTCTTTTCGTAATTCTGGATGATTGAGAAGAAAGTGCATCGAGTATTGTACGCATTTTATGCGTATCAATACGTGAACGTCGTTGAAACGTCCGAGAAACGCGCGCCACAGTTGCGTATGCTGCGTTGCGAGCTGCGAACCTTTTTCGGAAAACATTCGCGCGAGCAGTGCCACCGCACCGAGACGCTCCGATTCCAATGACGACTTTAGCTTGCATTCCAATTGCGGAAGGACGGACAACAGTACGCTCGGGCATATGTGATTGAGTTCGTATATGAGGTCGTAGACTTTCTTGCATATTTGTAAACCTTTTTCCTCGCGACCGAGAATCAGGAAGTGATTGAAGAACTGTTTTGAAGAAAAAAGATATTCGTTTGAGAGGTAATTTTTTTATACGTTTCAGTTCGATAAAGCAATGCGAACCGAAGGGAACCGATTCCCTTTCAAAAATTATATCGTTATAAAATGTAAAATTATTCGTGTAAATGGCGGAATTACGTTAGAGTCCGATAAAGCAATGCAAACCGAAGAATTCCCTTTAGAAAATTATACCGTCATAAAATATTAAATTATTCGTGTAAATTGAGGAATTACGTTAGAGTCCCATAGAGCAATGCAAGTCGAAAAATTCCCTTTGTAACAACATTATACCGGAATAAGGAAATCGAGAATTTGCGATAACATAGTTTAGCGGAGTATTGCGTTGAATATAGACTCACCGCTTGAAGGTACGGTTCCAAGGTATCGCTGCATTTGATGACAAGCTCCTTGGCGAGGAGATAAGCATTCTTTTTCTGCGTTTTGTTTGGTTCGACAATATTCATTAGAATAATGTCCAATAATTCGTTACTAACGATGTCGGATTCGGTTATCAGAGGACATAGTACGTCGAGCATAAAACTCTTTACTTTTCCCGAGTGCTCGTCACTGTAATTCATACGGTAATGTCGTTACTATTAAATTTGCAACAAAAAAAAATATTGCTGAATCCGTTAAAAGAACGAAAAATCTCGGGAGATTTAAATCTCGCAAATTTTATTTATTTTTTCATAAAAATATACATATTTGAAAAATAAAAATTATACTCACTTGACGATTTTGAACATCAGTGAGAACAGCGCGCAAAAAATTTCCTGACAGTCTTCAAGTTCGAAACACATGTTAAAAGATTTCACGTACGCCAAATTTTCGAGCAGATAAAAGTATCTTTTGAATGCTGGATCTTTCGGATCTTTTAGACCCGACAGTTGTTTTATCAGAAACAGAAATATGGTTTTTACCTGCAAAGATAAGAAATAATACGAAGAAAAAAATTATTAAATGTTCCAATCCATTTTAAGACATAAAAAATTTGAAGATAATGAATTTGTGACTAACTTGATCCGCGTCTTTGTACGGAGCTTCCGGTGCGTAAACTCTGAGTACGTCGGCTATGCAGCACGCGATCAAGAGTTGCACGTCTTTGCTTTGATGCATCAAAAAATGTTCCTCCGCCAAGTGGAGAGCCAACGGAATGTACTGCTGGTACATTCCCTCATCCTGACCCATAGCTTGTAAGGTGTGCGCGAGAGTCTGGGTAAACAGAAAAATTCGTAAATTTTGTTTTTTTTTTTGTCGAAAAATTACGATAATGATAAATGTTCAGAGATGCAATGTAGGAGTACCTTCAGTCGTCTGATAAGTTCATCCGGACCTAAATCTTCGGTGACGGATCGACACCCCGCTGGGTAAACTATTTCTGACATTGTGGTGCCTGCTTATTGGACCAGGTAGATTAAATACTTTATCCCAAAAATTGACCTAGAACACGGTCCAAATTCTGTAACACAAATATATTTGTGTCGCCTGAAATGACATTATCCAATGTGGATACATTTTTTTAATTTATTTTTTTATTAAAGCTTCGATATTTCTTGCGTTGTCTTTTTTATACGGAAATATTTCTAACGGTAAAACTACAAATATCAAAGCCATTTATTAAGATTCAACTACTTTTAGTGTTTTTTTTTTATACGGAAATATCATTATAACATCAATTGTAAAACTGCAAATACCAAAGCCATTTTGCTTTATTAGCTTTACATGGGAATTTGTCAATATCTGAATTACGAGACACGCAGCACAAACATTATTTAAACGTTTTTCATTGAGTTTTCAGCTGAGTATCGCTATTTCGAGACTATAAACTCTTTTGAAAATCGCGAAAAAAAAAACTGCACAGGTGATTATATTTTCGCAGTTTTTCGCGAAATATATTATTTAGTTATTAAAAACAAATTGAAACAAAAACAACATTGAACAAAATTTGATGGTGTTATGAATTTCATTTGAGAGAACAATAATAATCGTGAAGTTAAGTTACTTTGAATTTTGTTTTTTAAAAAAATTCAAATTTGCATGGATATACTTTTTCAGTTGATATACAACCTTTGAATTGTGAATTTTTATCTGCGGCACAAAGCAAACATAATGTTTCGATTACTATAGATTTCTATGGCATAAGAAATCATCGCTCATAGTGATACTTACAAAATAGTTGACTTTTTTTTTTTAAGTTTCATCAAAGTTTGAATTTTTCAGAATATAAATCTGATATCCGCGAAAGAAAATATTTTCTTATGGATCGGTATGTGCAGAAGTGCCGGAATGTACGCTTAAAATTTTTTTTATTATTCACAATAGTCTGATTGTTCTTTGAAGTTTGATATACAATTCACCGTAACTTTTACCAGATATTTGTAAAAAGAAGTGTTACAGCGAGATTTCCAAATTTGTTGCGCTCCAAAATTTCTGTGGCAAGTTTCACCGATGTCTGTGTTTTTACCGAATCATTGCTAACATATTGAGAAATCTACTCCAATTTGTATCAACGTTGTTTCTATAAATTCGTTTATAGTAGATAAATCACCCAAACAGAACAGCGTACACAACGACAACATAAAAAAAGTTCTACAAAATGATTGTGCGGTACAAAAGATTATTGTTCACAGCGCTGCGATCATTGGAATTTGCAGACTCTTTCACAATCTTCACCATCGTGCGTAATGCATTAATTCGTTCGATTTTACGAGAATTGAGACAAAATGTCGGAAAGTCTGTTATCGGATTGATAAGACGTAAATTAATTTTGACCGAACACCGAAAAATACATATGCCAGGATGCATCATTTTCCCCCATAAACTTTCCAGGTTATGTGACGGCGGTGTGGACGTAGATACACAACATGTAACGTAAACAAATTTATAATTCGAAGAACTTCAACGATATGAATGTTAAGATACGCGAGTAACGAAAATCGTTGTTATTACAAACGATTATAATATTTAACGAAATATATATGAATTGTTACCTCAGGATATGCATAGACACCGCAAGGCCTATGACACTCAAAATATCAATAAAGCAAATATATCTGTCGGGTCACACGGCACTGTTCGCAGTTTATATCGTTAAAACCCCACTGCCCGCTATCAATCGCGTTCCCGTATTCTAAACATGTATACAGCTCGAACTTCGTAACTCTCGAGTTTTCGCGTAACTACTGAGCATGTTAAAAACGGGTCAAAACATCGGCCAAAAAAGTGGCAAAATCAGTTCGGTAAACGGTTAACCGCATTAAAGGACGCGACAGCGCAACTAGACGGAATGAAGTTGGCTTCGCATCGCCACAACCATGTTCGACGTATATGCCCGTTCATGAAAATGTCCACCTGTCGAATGGATCGGGAATGAAATTCTTTTTCTTTTTTTTTACTGTTATTTCATTTAATTTACGACAGCGGGAAAATAAATTTCTAGCAAAATGCTAAAATTTTTATATATACATGATCAACGGCCTCATTTTTTGTCGAATACATTTTTTTTTTATAACTCCTAATTATCGTAGTCGATCATCGATTTTAGAGTTCAACCGGCGCGTCTGAAAAAAAATTGACAACTTTTTTTTCCGCGACATGAGTTTTCTCTCCAAACCAATTGTGTCGTCGTTTTTGGATTTTCTCATTCAAAAAGCAGCCGAGCACTTGTTCGATCGTGCGGGAATGAGAAGTACGTGGCGTTATTTTGTCGTACAAATGGCAAGAGAGCTTCCGCTTCTTCCTTCGTGGACATGAGTGGCGGGCGAGGTTGTGAAAGAAAATGAAAGCCGAAACAATCGACTATCGAATAGTCGAGTGTAAACTTTGTTGCCCGCCCGCGATATAGGTATGTTGGTTTTAGCTTTAGCCGCTGCCGAAACACGCTAGCAGTCCCGTGTTCCCCGAGGGACTCGGTGGCGCGAGTGAAAGTGGCGGGAAAACGCTTTTTCGTGCCGGGACTCTCAATGTGCTTGCTGCCATAATTTCCTTGCTTTGAGAACTCCACATCGCCGTATAACCTTTGTCGTGTCCCGGGTTCGAAGAATTTCGTGTATTTGTTTGTCATTTTTTTCGTCTAACTTGTATTAATTATTCAATAAATTCCGTGATAATGGGTATTCTTGGCTTATCGAAGATCATCGCCGACCTCGCGCCAGGAGCTATCAAAGAGAAAGAACTCAAACATTATTTCGGTAAGTAAAATTTTCTTCGTAAAAAAAAATTGCAAAACCTTCTCGTGTTACTGATATATTAAAATTTATTATAAAAAAAAACAAAAAATAGGTCGCAAAATCGCCATCGATGCTTCTATGTGTCTGTACCAATTCCTCATAGCCGTTCGTTCTGAAGGAGCGCAGCTCACGTCGTCCGATGGTGAAACGACGAGGCGAGTAATTAACTTTGTAGAAAAATATGAGTTCTAACGTTATATCGATTTTTTTCGAAATTTTGTTTTTCTCGAAATTTTTATTACAGTCATCTGATGGGTACGTTTTATCGGACGATAAGATTGATAGAAAACGGAATAAAACCTGTATATGTATTCGACGGAAAGCCACCAAATTTAAAAGGCGGAGAATTGGCTAAAAGAGCGGAGAGAAGAGACGAGGCGCAGAAGGCTTTGCAGGCCGCTGAGGAAGCGGGTAATTTTTCATGCCAATCGCAATTTAAATTGTTTTATTTTTACTCAATATTCAAACGCATGTTATCGATTGCAGGTAATGTGGAGGATATCGAAAAATTTAACAGACGTCTCGTCAAAGTGACAAGTGCACATGCGGATGAAGCTAAACAACTTTTAACACTTATGGGAGTTCCGTTTGTTAATGTTAGTAATTACTATAGCTGATTCTTCAATGAATTTTGTTTCAGAGTAGTTGAATGATAAATTGAAACTAATAACTTGAGGCTAAATTTGCCTCAAGTTTTACTATACAGTATATCATTCGGAAATTATGTTTCAATTTCATAGTTCCCACCTAATGAAATCCATATAATAAAAAAAATGCTCAATGGACAAATTTCTCTGTCACGAGCTGAAAACAGGTGTACTGCGCTATCGACCGGAAAATCTATTGTATTTTTTACAATTTTTCTCCTGCGATTCGAAAATATTAATATATTGATGAAAATGTACTGTAGGATAGAAATCTGCTAGTCTTGTATTTCACAAAATAGGGGAATTACCGTTATTTATCGTTGGGAAAATCATAATTTTTAGGCCCCGTGCGAAGCTGAAGCTCAGTGCGCAGCTCTGGTTAAAGCGGGCAAAGTATTCGCCGTCGCGACCGAAGATATGGACGCGCTGACTTTTGGTAGCAACGTTCTGTTGAGACATCTCACTTTCAGCGAAGCGAGGAAAATGCCCGTTCAGGAATTCCATCTTGACAAGGTTCTCGATGAAATGGAACTGAGCAAAGAAGAGGTACGTTACTTGTTGATGAGAGACGAAAAAAAATTGTCCTTCAATAATAATACCGCCGATCATTAACGGCAGAAATTAATTTGTGATTCGTCAATATTACTTTGTTTGATAAAAACAAAATTGCTACGATACGATTGAATCATTTCATTCGCGTTACAGTTTATCGATTTTTGTATAATGCTGGGATGCGATTACACGAGTACTATTAAAGGAATCGGTCCGAAAAGAGCGATAGAATTGATAAAAACTTATCGTTCGTTGGAGAAAATCATCGATCATTTGGACACCAAAAAATATCCAATACCCGAAGACTGGAATTACAAACAAGCGAGAGCTCTGTTTATGGAACCAGAGATACAAAATGCCGAAGAAATAGAAGTAAGAATTGCTGAAATCCATCGTGACAAAAAATATCATTCGTCTATTTCTGTGAATTTTTTGTTTATTCCGACACTGTTTTGCAGCTGAAATGGAACGAACCGGACGAAGAGGGTTTGGTAAAGTATCTCTGCGGCGATAAACAATTCGCCGAAGACAGAATAAGGAACGGTGCTAAAAAATTGCTGAAAGCCCGTAACACGTCGACTCAGGGGCGCCTCGATGGATTTTTCAAAGTATTGTCCACCACACCGTCAACGAAACGCAAAGTAAGTCTGACCTCGCGATCGAATAAACAAAATAATATGGAGAAAGTGTAACGAATTGTCAAATAATTACGATTCCGATCGATATTCTGCTGATTTGATTAAGAAAAATAGTAAATGCAGTAATCGTAGTATTGAAATCGTGGAATAGTAACGATATTAATTAACATTTCATATTTCGGAACAATAGGCTGAGGACAACAAAAAGGGAGCAACGAAGAAAGGAAAAACCACTGGCGGTGGAAAATTCCGTGGAAAACCAAAATAATAATCTCCAATGATTGCGATCGATGTTAAACTCATATAAAATTCAACGGCGTTCGTAAAAATGTACAACAATCGTAAAGTTCCAATGGTCTCATCAATGTATTCTCACGACGCTATGAAAATTCATTGCCATTAATTTATTGGATAAAATAGATTATAAACATTTTTCTTTTTCATGTTTTGTTTTTTTTTTTTCAATAATAAACTTAACAACGCCCATTTCATAAGGACTCCTGTCGTCTACGTTATGGTACAACTAACTATAATTAATTTCGGCCTCTGTTTGTATCGTATGTTACAAGTAGGTGTTGAGTGCACTGTAAACAGTGTCAAAAAAAAAATCGACTCTGCCTCTCATCGTTCGTATTGTACAGCCGTTTTTTTTAACTGATTTACTTTCGTGTTGATCAGCAGTAATTTTTAGCACTCAGTCAACTGGTATACCGTCCCGTATTCATTCGCGCCTTTGAACTGTTTGCATTAACAACCCGTTAACCACTATAACACGACTTATTAATTCATTTTACCATCTTTGATTCGAATTAATGAGATTTAATTAATATCTAATTAATTTATTCATCAAATCCTTGTTCCTCCATTCTTTGCGAATTTAAACTAATAAATGAGGTATGGGAATTCTAAACTATCGATATTGTAAGTTCGCATTCTAGTAGTTAAGGGTTTTGATTGAAAATTGTGCAAATTCGTGACAGTAATCAGTCTTGAAATTCGGCACCGTTGTGTTTAGGCTCCTCGGAACGAGCCGTTCCGCCACTCGATACGCGCGCAAACGATTCGTCATTGAAACTTAACGATGGTACCTCCAATTGCATCGGAGCTGAGAACGTGCGACAACGCTTGTTCGATGTGATTCGGTCGAAATGCAGCACCAACGACGCATTGCAATTGATCGGCGTCGACGAGTTCCCGCAAAATTTCGAGATACGAGCTGTTGATTCTCGAGCCCTCTTTCCATTGGTAACCGTTGCGGCCGAACATATACTAATAAATGGATATAATAAAAATTCAGTTAATTATATAATCAACTAATTTGTTATTAAATCGAATATAATTCTGTGCAATTTGAAAATAAAATTTAACGTACTTGTAGCAAAAGCTTAATACGAACGCAACCAGCGAATAGATTTCCAAAAACAAATCCTAGTGAATCAGAGGTAAGATATTCTGGCATCGTAGAGACGAGAGATCCATTTGGCAGTAAGTGTTTCTTCAGTGTATAATCGTCATTCAGCTGACCACCGGTATAAAAAATAGCGTGATATCTGAAATCGTTAATGAGAACATAGAGAAATCGTGGAATTTTCTTGGTAAACAATAACAATTATTGTCAATATTACCTTTCGTGAAGAGAAAGTTCCTTCTCGATATTCGATTCGTCTAGAGATATTATAAAGTCAGCACCCAATGCTTGTATTACTCTGGAAGCGTCCAATTTACAAACGGCAGTAACGTGACCACCCCATAGTTTTACTAATTGTATGAGGATACAGCCGACCGGGGAACATGCACCGTATATCAAAATCCTGTTGAGAAATTAACGAAATTTTATATAATTTTTTTTCGTGAGCAGAGATCCGCGTTATTCGAACTGAAAATTATGCAACTAATTATTTAGATAACAATTTTTCTTTGAATTTCTAGTTATTAAAATATGCGTTCTATTGCTTTAATATTTACCGTTTTCCTTTGGCATTGCCTTCTCCGATAATCGATCTATTGACCAGAGCATCCCAAGCTAAGCATCCGCTGTACGGCAAACACGCGGATGCTTCGAAAGTAATAAGTTTTGGCCTTCTAGCTACTTGACTCTCAGTGACCACTATGTATTCTGACATAGTGCCAGGAGCCCAGGAAGGAATTGCGAGGAAGACTTCGTCACCCACGTCAAACCCGAGAACATTCTGTCCGATCTCAGCAACGACTCCTGAACAATCTCTGCCCAATACAACGGGTAATTCCTTTTGTTGCTAAAGGAAAAAAATAACCCAATGTTTTCATTCAATTTCGGGGGTCAATAGGATCGATGTCAATGCATGTGAAATACTCACTCCGGAGTTTAGTAGTCTTCTATAAACCTTTGAATAACCGGAACATATTTTTGCGTCTACCACGTGCACCGAAGCCGCTTTAACTTGTATCAATAATTCGTTCGATCTCTGAATTGTCGGTACTTCCGCATCGTCTACCAGTGAAACACCCTGATAGTAATACATTTTTTTTAATGCAGCAATTTTACGACTGTAAGCATTGTTTTTATACTATAGAAATGTTCACAGTTTACCGTAATTAGTATCTAATCAAATAATTTATTAATCCATGGATAGGAATGATGTCTAATGAGTGTAACGAAAAAACGATTAAATTAAACCACTGAACTTTGAAATTAAACAAAAAATGTTTTCTTTTTTTCTGACCGAATATTATCTCTTAAACGTTGCAAAAAATTATTCAAATCGAGAATTTTTTTTTTTTTTATCATAATGTGAAATTGAAAAAAAATCAAATTATTACGATAATACTGTGGGAGTTGTTGATTCGATGCAAAATGATTGGAAATTATGTATATTACGTTATAAAGATAATATTATTTTGTGTGAAAATAAAATTTTGGTGATTGCATAACTCGTATAATTTTCCGAAAATTCATGATACCTCTATTCCAATATAATGATGACACATGATAGCTTTCATGTATTGTACTTTGCGTGGTATTTGTCTCCAATACAATCCGATATTATATCCTATGAGTGTACCGATGCCTAAACCAGTGAGACAAAAAACTACTTCTCTCCGCGAAACTGAAATAAATTCTCAATAAATCTCTAACCGTTGCTGAAAAATATAACAACAACGATAATAAAACAATAAAATATTTACTACCGTCGTTGAAGCAAAGATTGCCCATTTGTCGATAGAGCGCTCTTGAGTTGAATTGCAATGAATAAAATTGGAACTGAAGTTGTTCCCACAGTCGTTGAATCCATGAATGCAGATGATAACCGATATCCTTTATTTGCCTACTGTACTCTTCGCTATATGCATTCTTAAGAAATTGATGAATTTGCGCCAAAAGCGCAGATATCCACTGTTGTCCATGTTGAAGAGCTACAGAACCTTCGACCTGTCGCAGTATTAGACGGCATATAAATTCGATGTAATTTATATACTCGTTATTATTATTGACGAAAAAAAATGACTGTCACTAGAATTGTTTGGAGTCCGAAAAAAAAAAAAAAAAAACAACAAGAAATAGTCGAAGATAAACAAATACCTGTAGAACTTCCAGCTGATTGGTAAGACGAAACCAAAGTTCGTCCATTATTATACGATTGTCGATGAAACGTGTGAATTCTCGTGGTCGTTATCGATCGATCAAACAAACGGCATTATTAATTAATTAATATAAACAACCGGCTGCTGTACACTTTGTATCGAAGGGCGTTTTGCAATCTACCGACCAGCTGGAAAAACGGCACACTGCAGTGTTATAAATAACCGATTAACACATTGAGTTAGACCCGAAATAGATGCTAATGCAAGTGTGCCTACGAATTCTTAACCGATTTGGATGCATCTCGAATTATGACATTTCTCTACTGGCCGGTTGCTCGGATATCGGTGGTACGAATTTAAACGAATGACTCTTCCCGATGAACTTGTGAGGGTCAATATTTTTGCTGGTTTTTTTTTTTATGTTGACATCGAGAATTCACGTAAGGTTAGTTCGCCCGCCAAGTACACGGCGCAACTTGTTTGATTCTTTGGTAGAATATACGTGTGTGTGATGTAACTTTGTTAAATTTTTTTTTCGCACCCTTATGTTTTGGTAAAATTTGGATTCCACGCCACCTTATTGTTCATATTTTCAGCCAGTAAAAGGGTTATCTTATCAGTTTTGAGAAGTACACCATTGTCGGTACAACGGGGAGCGAATTTTCTTGTCGTTCGTAAGTTAGGTAGCCTCCTTACCTCGCGGTTACAAATGGTGTGAATCAAAACTTTTTCCAATCTCGGACAGATGACGATCCGACTTTCTTCACCCGGAGAAAAATTCGCTCCAAGAAAAACTACATCAGGTTAACCAGAGCATATTCTCGATTTATTTACTTTAAAACCCGGTACAGGTATCAGTTGTATATGAAATTTGGTAATAAATGACATGAATTAACTTATTTATTTCTCGCATACACGTCCGTTCTAAAAATGATGATAGTTTTACAAGAATTTTCAATTAATATACCCAAACAAAAATGTTTTTCTGCAGCTTGCAACTTTTGTAATTATCCTATATACTATCTATAAATTTCAACTAATTGACGAAACAATAACGCGTTGCTCATCGTCGATTCCGCTCAGCCCTTATCCCGAGGTAAAAATCACGTCCAATTAGTCAATCGATCCCTCGACTAATTGTAGACCGAAATTCCCATATACATAGTACGTTCCGGTAATGCGAGGGTGCAATGTGCACCCCAGTCAAAGTGCCAAGGCGAATTGAGGGCAGATTATGCATGCGTGCACACATATATACCGGGATCTTGTGTGGTACTGTGGTGTACATTTACAGGAGGGCAGCGAGACATGGGAAGGGGAGAGGCTACATAGGCATCTATAGGAACATTAGCGAGTTGGTATCCGTCCAGACACGTCTTTCCGGATTTCGCCTGGCTCTTTCCCAACTACGAAAACCCTCCGCGCTCTTGTCGTAGGAGTATTATTGCGCTTAAGCACCCGAAGTACCCGTCGGTAGTAACGGAGGCGCGAGAACGTCGGGAGTTGTAACATAACTGCCGAAAAATCGTATAACGTACGTACCCAGTAAAAGTGCTGCGCTCGCTCGAGCGTTCCATTGTTGTACAACACAGAGGCCTCGCGATATGCCTTACACCCGGGAGCCACATAACATAACCTACGTAGAGAGACCCCGCGCGGAAGGAGGGGAGTTTATTGTCAAGTGCATTTCAGCCTGCGACGAATTTTACTTCGATACAATGAGACGACGTCGAAAAAAAAATTATATATATATAGCTCGTTCCACGTTTGCCAAAAGCTGACGACACGGATCCTCAACACTAATCTTTTGGTATGTGAAATTCATTCTTTTTTACGCAGACACGTATTTCTCATGCCCCCGAATTTTTTAACCTCCAGCGAGACCGCCCGTATTACGATCGGGATAACTAAAAAAAAAACGCGAGGAAGGGCTAAGATTTTTTTATTCGACTACTTAATAGGCTCGTTGTCGCGACAGTGTGTTCATGTCGGATAATTTTAAGGTTATATTCGATATAATATCGCGCGTCGATGTTATCGAACGGAATAAGTTTAGCACTAGAGTCGTTCGTGAATTAACAATCCTTATAGACCGAAGTGGTGGGGTTTCGCCCCCTCGTGTAGATTATCTCCTAATCCTTCGCCGCATAATCGAATCCAAGCTCTCTCGTCGTTGCAATGTCCGGTGTTGTACCCGCGAAGCACGGCAATTAACCGAACGTCTAAACCCGGTACGTTAACAAGTGTCGAGCAATTGACGAAGACGAGAGACGAAGGTTGAGGGACAAAGGGACGACTGTTGAGGATATATACGACAATACGAGATGAGCTAAAGGCTTCCTGTTTGACTCTGGGAGATCGGTGAAACAGGTCAGCGTATGCAAATATAACAGAGGGTTTCCCGCGTGGGTCAACGTACAGAGAAGGGAAACGCTTCACAGCAATTCGCTATACCTACACACAGTTTCTCCTCACTTTCGCCCCTTTCCTTTCGCCTCTCTTGTTTTCCACAATCTTCGTCGTTTTGTCAGCAACAGCAGCGAAGTACACAGTACCCGCTTACCCCCGCCCTCGCGACCCTTCATCCTCATACTTTTATCGTTCTCTCTCTCTCGTTTTATACTTCCTCACCGGAGCTCTTTGCAGAGCTACGTACTTCATGTAATATATTTTCGCGGTTCGCGGCGACAACCGTGTAAAAGGGACATCTATATATATCGTGCAGTAGACTACAATTGTACTGTGTATAGTTGAAAAAAAACGGTGCATTTGCTTGCGTAACTTGGAAATATGAACGTCTTTATTTATTTGACCTTTTCGCCACGATATTTAATATCGGGTTCTTTTTTTTCGTAAATAATTTTTTTTATTAATTTTTTTTTTTTTTTCAACATAATTGGAGGTTATTATCGATGTATCTTGGCAATATTTTTATCAATTTCGGTCGAAGAAGATAGCAATGATGAGCAAAAATATCGACGAGGCTTCGTATTGTAGTTGTCCTTTCGGGATTTTGGATCCGTAGCATAATTTGAGCGAATTGTCGATTAATCTCATCCCTATCCGAATCAGGTAGTCCGTTGTGACGACTAAACACAGTGCGCACTAGAGTAGACGATGGATCTCGCGAGTGGGTTCTGGCAGACGCGTATACCCGTGTCCCGTGTGTGACACACGGTCCTCTCCAGTGTACCACCGCGAATGCCGCATGCAAGCTCTCGTTTTCGTAACGCCGTCCCATGAATGCATCGCCCGCGTTAATGTGCCGCTATGGAGGTATGCTTAATTGCTTTAATTAAAATTCACACTGCGTGTCGAGTCGGCCGGCCGCTATGCCGCACCCTGGTTGCGCGTCGCACACGAGCTCAACGCTGTGCTCGACTGTGTGTTTCATCCGCGTGGTACCGTAGCCAACAACCGGGAGGTGCGGGTGTGTCCCATCCCTTTCCATTGAATTGCCGGGGTTGAACAACGCGAGAATTCGCGCCAGCAAAATCAGACGGGACTACCGTCGTGTATACCACACCCACGCATGCATATTCACACGCATGAGCGTTATGTATATATATCGCCAGTTGTACATATAACGCTTGTTAATTTGTACAGAGCGCCGGATCCGGACCCCGGAAAATCCACTCGATTTTACACGCTCGATTCCAAACTTTTCCGAAGCGAGAATCTCTACCTATATTCTTCGCTTGAGTTTTTGCCCTTTTCTATGAAAAGCCTGTATCGTTTTTTTTTTTTTTTTTTTTTTTTTTTTCGTAATCGTTCGGTATAACGGTGATATATCGTTTTACAGTGTATATCGAACTACAATACAGAACAATTGCGAAATACGATTGCTGTTTCAAATTTTGCGGGAAAATAGTCGTTACGATTTTTAATGCTTTTCGACTTCACTATTTGATTGCTTACGAAACTCAAATTTTTTACTTTAATAATCGATATATCTACGAAAAAAATGTTTTATATTTGTAATTTTCCAATTTTTATTGGTTTTCACAGTCTAATGTAAACTACAGAAAAAACATATATGTAGATCACTGATATCATGGAAAAAGAAAATATCGAAGTTTTTCTTTTAAGCTTCATCGACAATTTTAATGTTTATGTAGGTCACGATTTCTCACAGCTCTCAACCGAGACTCCTTGATTTCATTCGTGAGTCGCGTCAGTTATTGCTACACTTTTATCTTTTTCTACCCCGTCCATTCCGCCGACCAGTTACTACAGTCTGGATAAAAGCTATATGTATATATATATATATATATACGGCGTAACTACCGTTCGCCCTACGTGCGTAAAAGTTCGAGGGTTGTTTTTCTCGCAGGATGCTCTCGATGCCGTCGCTCGGCGAGGAAACTACCGCGAGGACGAAGGGGCTTGAGAGTGGTTAGGGGGGTCCGGTAGCCACAAGTGTCTGCCCGAGCGCCCTCTCTCATTAATTCTCCACCCTTGTTGCTTGTTAAGGGAGGCTGGCTGCTGGCTGGCTGGCGGTTCTCCGCGCCTGGGATATATCCCTCGCGAAACTGTTCATCCCTTCCTCTCGCCTCCCCGCCCACTCCCTTTCTCGTCTCTTCCGCAGCGCGCTTTTCCCTCGGGGTTGTGGGTGGTTCGTACCGTTCTATGAACAGCGCTGCGACCTCCGTGCGACGGCATCCCCCGAGCCAACACCATCAGAGAAGAGCCACGTCGTGGATGGGAAATACTGTGGCGAGAGTGTGCGCCACCGGGAATGAAAAGCAGCCAGGGTAACCGCGAGACGGGGAACGAAAAAAAAAAAAAAAAAAAAAAAAAGTAGAATAGCGTTGGCGGAACATTAAGGTTGAGACATGGAAGGGACTAAACGGACCTGTTTTTGATGGATGTAATATCATCTACATACACGCGTCGAGTGTTAAATTAATATCTATCGCTGACGCCGATCTTAATCCGAACACAACTCTGCATGAAAAAAAAACTTGTAATACTCAGTATTTAGCATACATTTAGCGAAAAAAAAAGATATCGTAAGAATTAAATAAAATTTCGTGTTAATCATTAGTTGTAAATCTCGCGGAGAAAAAGATTTACCCTCGACGACTACATACAGGTTATCGCAGCTCTCTCTTTGCTAAATCATTATTTCTCCTCAAATTAATAGTTTTTTTTTTGTATTTTCTTATCAAAATCGATACGCTATAATTATAAACTACGCATCTGGTGCGTTTACATCCCGATGTAGCAAAACAGTATAACAATTATGGACTCTAAAATCCGAATGCTCCGATTCCGCTGGTGTGTAATTTTCAAGATTTGTTCGTTACTATTGAAACTCATGAAATTTTACGATGTTAATCGCAATTGTCACTAATATCATAAAAAAAAAGTTTTACCTGCGATTTGCAGTACTGAGAGTACACAGTGAACATTACGTTTTTCTTCCTCCTAAATTTTCATAATACAGTCATTCGACAATGTTTTTTTTCCCACAATCAGAAATCCATTATCCTCGGAGAGGTTGCAAGTAAAATAATATCCGTAACACGCTAAACAATGTATCCCGGATATACGTTATCGTAAGTCACACACGATGCGGTAGTTACCGTGTACCGTATACTCGTAGTCTCGATGTCGTCGAGAAACTGCGATCGCAAGGTATACGACGGGGTCTCGATAGTCGTACCACCGATCACCCTTAAGCCCCGCGAAGCGCCCTTAATAGCGTCTAATAGTCGCTAGGCCCGGAAATCAGACGCGAACCACCTGCACGCAATGGGACCGTTAAGCTTGCAGCTACGTCTCTTAGATGTGTATGTCTGCCTCTACATAGTTTCGATGTACACACTGTACATAGGGTACACATGACTTCCTCTCTCTCTCTCTCTCGCGTTTCCTTTAGTTGCTCTTCTACAGTAATCCTCCCTTCTCGACGACTACGAACTGTATATATATATTATATATATGATACGCCGCCTGTGCGATCCTCCACAGCGTATACCATCTTCCGCGTCCTCTTTCTCCACCCCCTCATCGTGTACACTCCACTCCACCGGTAGCCTGAAGTCCGCGTTTCATCCCCCTTTGCGCTCTCTCGTTCACTCCCCGGACTTTCCGAGCTTTGGCGAGGGGGAGGGATGGTAGCGGTGTTTCCTCGGTGAGCTTCTATTTCTCCCTCTCTTATAGGAACCCTCGCGCTATTGCGTCTCTTCCCCTATCCTTGTTCCCCTCTCAGCTCTTCTCACTGCTGCCTGCGCCTCGGCATAGCATCGGCATTTTATATCCCTCGACGGTACAGAGAGCCTCCGGGTCCTCCGAACCCTCTCAATGGCGTTGGGCGCTACGAGGGGCAAAGCTGTAGAGAGAAAAAAAAAAAAAAATAGCGAGGAAAGAAGAAAAAGAATATAGGGAAAAGGATAGAGTGAACTGTGCGTTGAATTAATTCGCGCTTCGTCGAAGGCCTCTGCCTTTCGCGTTCGGTT
This sequence comes from Buathra laborator, assembly GCA_934046635.1. Lineage (NCBI taxonomy): Eukaryota > Metazoa > Arthropoda > Insecta > Hymenoptera > Ichneumonidae > Buathra > Buathra laborator. The sequence goes on from OW203892.1 coordinate 22,114,005, forward strand.
CTCTCAACTCCGCTCCTTCCCTCGAACCTTCGGCCGACATCTTCTCTCGTTTCTCTTCCCCTTCGCATATCGCGGCAGAGAGAGTCGAGTTTTCTCTCACACCCCGCCACTCGTTAAGTATTCGCTCCCGCGTTTCTCTCTCACTGGGAAGTTTTTTTCTTTTTTTTCTCTTTCTGCGACGAGCCTTCGACGCCCTCGCGTCTTCGCGTCTCGATACCGACGCGTATCGAACTTTCGTATACTACTTGAACTTTTTTTTTTTTTCTTTTACTCGCACCACCCTCCGGCGTTCTTGAATATACGTATTTCTGGAGAAGTCGTCACCAAGTCAACGGAATGGGGAGAACAAAGAACAAAGGAAATGAGAATAATGTGTGCTCGCTAAGGTTCATTGTAGATTTCGTCAATTATGGGAATGAGTTACCCGAGTTATCGATGAATGGAGGGAATAATAATTTTCCATTTTTTTTTTTAATCGTTATATATTTTATCCCGTTTATTGAAACATGGAAAAAATGTCTTAAAATAATTACCGGAGTGTTGCGATGTCTGTATTTCCATAAATTTTTTGTTTTATTTTCACGTACACTCAACAATCTTGAAATGTATTGTTTCGTTGCAAACACTATTCTCGTTGATTTCACGATGGATCCTCATCTCGTTTTCGCAATGCATCGCGAAACAATGACTCACTAAAAATGCTGAAACTCTAACGCGAAAAATGCGTTGAAAGATGAGAGAGAGTAACCGAGAGATCGAGCGATCGATAAATAATGACAATGCGAAAAACAAGAAGTGGATCGAGAAGGGTGGCGGTTCCGGCTATTCAGTATGAATTAGCCGTCGAAGCGCGGATGTACGAGTCTCTTCGGGGGGATTGAACACGAACAGGACCATCCCTGAACTATCGAGACTATATTCTCGTGACGCACATCACATCGATGAATGCACGTAGTCAGGCTAAGCCTCCTATTATTAGCAGATGGAAGATTGTATCGATTTTTATGTTTTTTTTTTTTCTTTTTTTTTTTTTCGTTTGCCAATACCCCTGCGAACGTTGGTAGTTTGCTGCATATATCCCAACCCCTCGTGGAGAGCTGCACGAACCAACAGCGGGGCGGCAAGTAGTATCCCTTGCGTCTGTGCATCAGCGAGATCCATCCGCAACCCACCCGCAGAGACTGTAGTCAGCTTCAACAGCCCCTTCCGCAGTTTATGCCTCGATAAACGCATTCCCGCGCCAATTACCCTGCGACGAGGGACGAAGCGGGGGCGTTTTGGAATTAATTGATTTTTCCGTCCGTGACCCCCCGTTGCCGTTGAAGGAATCCATGCTGGGCGTGCTGAATGGATAATTGTTCGATGCGAGGGGTGGAGGGGGACAATTCTCGATCTTGCATATGCGTACCTCCCGCAAAACATTGCACTCATATATATCGATGGTAATTGTTTCATTGCCGAGTTTTATGCGAATGAAATTGGCGTATTGTGACTCGATAGCAATTTTAATAGTGAATTTTTAGAAAAAGTCTTTCTACGATAAATGTTCGCCATTTTTATCACGAATATTGTAAAATCGGGTTTACGATGAAATTTTTCATAAATTCGGAGGAAAATTGATTTTTTATTCGTAGCGGTTATCAAACGTTCAACATTTTGACAATTGTCATTCACTCTCCGAGTTTCGAGATTCATGTTTATTTATTTTGCTTCATTTTTGAGTGAAATTTTTTTTTTTTTTTTTTTTACGATTACTATAGTTTTAACATGACTCATCAATTAACTAAATCACAATTATCCAAAATGAAGAAGTTTGCGGCGAGAACAAAACGCACAGTGGTGAAACTTGTTTGTCATTTCGTTTCCTTTTTCTTCTCCGTAAACTCTTCGGAAGACCCGTCTGTCCCGGGATGATATTCCATCTCGTACTCATTAAATATATCAGTCTCGAACAAGTTTTCGCTATGGCTTCGCGGCTGGCCTGAGCCTCGCAATTAGTTGAATAAATAATGTTTCGCATGAGAAAGAGAGGAAGGGTGAGTGAGACTTAAGCGGGATTTCGTAGTCGAGAGTTTTCACTATATATAATAGCTGCCAGAGAGAGAGAGAGAGAGAGAGAGAGAGAGAGAGAGAGGCGAGAGACCTGAGAAAGATCGGTATACGCGATCGTCGCAGAAAAGCAAAAGCGAGAGAATCCCGTGGCGCGTATAGAAGCAGCGTGTGTCTGGTGAGTCCACCGGGCGTAGAAACGCTGAGCTTGAAATATGATAGAAAGCCGAGGGATGAGAAACGGCGAAGATACGCTGGGGGTTTCACGAACGCTACTGCCGGTTGATGCCGTCTGTATGTGTGCGCGTGTATGAATGCAAGAGAAAGCGAAGGCGCGAGAATACCAATCGTTATATATACGAAGAGACCGCAAGACGACAACGTTCACGAGAAGAGCACAGTAGGTAGATATAGCATATAGCATTCGAGGTAACCGGGAAGATCGACATTCAAAATTCAACAGGCTTTTCCTGTCGCGCACACATCGATATATCTCTCCGCTCGAGACCAGACAATGACATTTATTTCCTTTTTTTTTTTGTTCCTTCGTCTCGAGAACCCGTACGCGCGTTTTATCCCCCAGTTGGGATGAGATCTCATCGCTTCCGGAAAAAAAAAAGAAGAAAAAAAAAAAAAACCAGCTGATGCTTCGGCGTCTTGGCTCTCTTTTTTTTCTTTTTATATATTTCGTATTCCCTCAACTCTGACTATCGGCTTTGTCAATGTCGAACGATGATTATTGTAATCATTGACTGTGCTATTCTTGGAATAGGTGGGAAAAATGTAAATCGAAGTTGTTTCGTTTATGTAAACGTGAGGGGAATGTATATATATCCATCTATAGAAGGTAGAGATGCGATGAACGCGACCGAGTAGACCGGAGACACGATAACCGTCTCGAGAGTTCGTTGGTGACCCCGCGCCTGGCCCCTGGACCTTGTCGAGATCGAGATTCCGTTGCATATCTTATGCGAGTTTGGTTACTAGCTACCGATGCTGGACCACAGCATCCCTGAACTGGACAGGTTGGTCGGGCTGCTGAGAGAACTCCGACGGCCCTATTTGGACCCCACTAACGAATAACGCACACACACGCATGGGAAACCAAATGCGAACGTGTATATAGTTATACGCTTTACAAAGCACCCCTCTGGACCAGAAATCACAATGGAAGAGACCATTTCCTGTATCGGTGGTGAAATTAATGCGGAATAAAAATAATAACAGTTAATTTCAAATGATCTAACGATCTTTTTATCCGAAGTATTGATTCGAACTTTCCGTTCGAATCGCATTTTCGATCGCACCTTTGATTATCGTCTTTGTTTTTTTGAGTAATTAGTTGTTAGAAGGGATGAAATAACGTCGAATTTCCGGTATGTAAGCAATTAATTGGAAATTTCGTACACATTGCTTTTTTTCACTTGGATACATGTATCCGTCTAATATGTCGAATACATCGTCTTCTGGAATACCGGCAAACCATTTTCGACCCAATTACTCGTCGTTATAACGAGCCCCCGGCATACTTACGACGATCCCGCGTTTTCCAACGACAAACAGCGACCTCCTCTCTCGAGAAGAACGTCACGTTATTAACGCTGCTGATGAAACTATCGCGAGACGTACGGGGGATGGTTGGCGAGATGTCGAGCGCGCGGCCAACCGAGGGAGGACAAGAGATCAAAAAGGATAGCAAAAGAAGAAGTTTCGCTTCTGGATGCCGCTACTCCGGTAGATAGCCTGAATATACAATAGCAGAACGCCTCAGCAGCGTGCAACTCGATGAGAATTTTTCTTTGAACGTGACACGTTTTTTTTTTTTTTTTTTTCTTTTTTTTTCCGATTTTTTTTTTCAACACAATTACTATGCATAGAAAACTCGGTACGCAGTTTGATTTTCTACGAGGCATCAGTCCCGACCGCATAATATCACAACAGAGTTCGCAATATAAATCACGAGCGGATTTCTCTTAGTCAGAAACTATACGAGTCCCGATAAGTCACATGTCCGGGACAATGATACGATAGTGTGTTGTATGTATATGTATACGCGGTACATTCATCCCGTGTGGAAAGCACGAAGCCAAAAGCCAATCGCACACGTTCGTACGGTCGTCTGTATAACGTGAGAGGGTGCAGAACCCGGTAGCGGGATGACCCTCCGGCACACTGGGCTTCGGCTTATACATAATACATCCACGTAATTGTGTACCTACGTATATCCGCGGGGTGAACCCGATGGGATTGCATGGTAACGCCAAAACCTGGTGTGTTTCACCATCGAGACCCCGGCGCGCAGTGGCGTTCGACCAGCAGTGAGAGGATAGCGGGCCTTCGGTAGCATAATCCCGTTAAAGGGGGGGGACTTGAATCACCGAAAGCACGTTACCGGGACTAGGCGCACGCCGAGTCCAAACCTTCCCTCTCCGTTTTCCCTGACGGCGAGCGGGGTAGTTGGCCTTAACTGTTCTAATTAATATAACGGTTTCTAGCAGGGCAACGGGAACAACCATCCCGGAACCAAGTTCTCGGCAGCATACACGCCACATTTAACGTATATAACCGGATAGTCCTATCGCCCTCACTAATCATCGAATGATATATGCACATTTATGCAACCGCCGCCACCCACTCCTCTAACTCTATAGCGCGTCACTGCTTTACCGAATTCACGATGATACCTTATAACTGTTCATTTACGGAATTTTACAGGCGAATCTTAATTCTGATTTGAAAAAAAAAAAAAAAAAAAAAAAAAAAAATTGTGAACTTCATGCGGCAATAATGCTTTGCACTATTCGTTTGCGCGGTATGACTAATGCGATTGGGCACCCAAAAATAAGCCTCTTGAACCGAAAACAGTCGATTGGTTTTGTTGTTTTCTATTGTTTCATATTTCTGATCCAGAAAAAGATGGACACCTTAAAAAGACGATTTCTCACCTATATGAGTCCCACCCCAATGTTCTAATTCCATCATCAATGTAATCGTCACCGAGACTTTATCGTCTAAAAAAAGAAATTTTTGTCGTAATATTCTTCGGAAACTCGGTTGATTTTCGTCTTGCGCATTGACATCGCATAATTCCCTGTGCATCGGGACATATCCCAGTTTCTACCTTAATAATGCAGCCAATAATGCATCCCGATGTGTCGGACGGGTTTCGCGGGAGCATTGCTGATTCCGGCGTCGAAACGGCCGTAATTACATCTTCATTAAAATGATGGTTGGTCGTGTGGTACGCGAGGCGAGGGGGTTATTCGGGAGGGCGGAAAGGGGAGAGGCAGAGGGAGGGAGGGAGGGAGGGGGTGAACTGTTGTGGATGAGGAGGATATAGACGTGGTTTATGTATATGTACACGAGCCGGTAATACACATTCGCGATGTTGGCGCGGGAGAGGCGGGTATTTGCGGTAGTCTGCAACCCTCTGCCACCCCTATCTACATCACGTTGGTTCGCTGTCGTACGTTACCAGGGAGGCACATAAATGCCTGGTGCGACCAGCAGGACACGGCCTGGATAGCGAAGCCGCACAGGACTGTACAGCTCGGCAAAAGCGAGTGCGATATATACGACGTACACAGTTGTATAATTGTGCGCGATAGAACGAAACAGAGAGGAAAGCCTAGAGCCATACGGTGTACACACAGATGGGTCAGATCATTTGTTCTCTCGGGAACAAGGAAGTGCCGGTGACCTGTAGAAACGAAAAAAAAAAAAAACACATCTATCGCGCGAAATGTACATATATACATATACTATAGATATCCTCGAATTATCCGAGCGCGCGGACGAAATGGCTGGACAATCGAAGCAATATAGATGCGCATGGGGGGTGGTTATAGCGGAAATATACAGGGGTCGAGGGATCGATGCTTCACGCCTCGACTACCGATTTACACTTTCATCCCAACTCGAGTGGGAGTTTAACTCCGAAACTCACTACTCCCTGATGCTTTACGATTTACTGAAGATACATAGATATGTTCATTGTGTACTTTTATTGATGAAAATCTAAAAACCGGAATGACGCGTTTCTATTTTCAATTGAGGGATGACATTTTTTTTTTTTTTTTTTTTTTTTTTTAAGACCTTAGCGACGTTAAATATCAATTATGCGAAAGACGCGTGGCTTATGTTGCATTGCACATGAACTATAATCGTTCTATTCTTACTGCGAGAAAAAGTCGCATAGTGTCGACTTTCTGTTGACTCGGGAAGGATTAATAAGATACTAATAAGGTACATCGGAGCGAGGAATGAATTTACTGTTTTCCGTGTTTTTTTTTTTCCCTCCCCCGAGCGAAAGGATAATGCTTGACCACCGGATGACCACTTGTTGTTCCCTTCGAATCTCGAAGCTCCGGAGATCTCTCGTCGGCGGCTAACGCGTTCACGTCCGGGGGCTTTAGACTACAGTACCACGGAATAACACCCTTCTTCGTGTATGTGTATCCGTATGTACTGTATGTAATGTACGTATCCTATACCGTTGCGTTCCAGTGGGGTGCGGAGGGAGCCAGCTGCCGAAACGTAAATCCGTCCGTCGGCTGTAGTATACGTGTATACCGGGCGGTGTTACCCTTCCGCGCCTATCTAAAGCCCCCGCATGCACCATATACACATATATGTATCTCTTTACCTATATACAGAGGTCAAATTATATTCCGGGACGGCTCGTTCGAATTTCCGACGAGCGAGAAATTTCCTGAAATTTCCCACCGCCGGATGACGAGAGATGGTCGTAGGAGGGAGTTACGAGAGACGCGAAAACTCCTGGTGGTTTCGCTTCTGCTCGGCGTATCTACATATAGCATCGCATCGCATTATAATAGCTGCATCCACGTAACTACTATATGTCTGTCGGTGTGTGTATTAGAGAAGTCTGTCGTACGATCCCAAAACCGGAAAATACTTTCTCGAGGGGATGAGCAATCGCATTTACTCTATGACCGCGTCTCACAAACTTCATTTCGATTTCTCCAGCGTACCGACGACTATTTGATCTTTTATTTTCCCCTTTTCATCCTTCGTAGATGCACTCTGTCGTTGAAGGAGAAACAACTTCCGGACGAATCCTTGAAGTTTATAGTTTTTTTTTTTTTTTTTTTTTTCGCTCGCAAAAATGTTTAGAGTGCAGAATTGAAGGTACTCGCGGCAAAAGTGCTTACAACGGCTCGCCATTTCGCGCAGACAATTGTGCGGCTATTATCGGATAGCTTCGGGCGATTGTCAGGCACTTGCGGTCAAATACGACCCGGGAAGAGAAAGAGAGAGAGAGAGAACGCCGTGCGGCGAAGGGGAACATAGCGGTAACCACTATGGCGAGGGTTCGAAGTCAATCACTGAAACAGGGATTGGGGGAACGATTCGATAAGGGTTGAAGCACCCTGGTCCTTGCGTCGGTAGCGATGCCATGTTGGTTTCCTGACAGCATTCGGATTGATTGTTGCTCATTCGCATTTGTCAGATTTTATTATTTTGTTTTCTCACAGATTGACGTCGAAAGAAAATATTTTCGTGTTTTCAATAACGAAAGTTTTTAAAATTTCGGAAAATACTTCAATAACTATTCCCTGTGCAGAATAGTGACTTCGGAAAATTAGAAACTTAAAAAAAAAAAAAATTAAAAAAAATTCTCTCCTTTGTTAGTATTTTAGCATTAGCAATCAGTCGATTACCACAGAACGAATTTTAATGCAGGAATTCTAATATTGAAATTTTCACGAGCATAACGAACGATAAAGCACTTTGACCAATGAGCATATAGCAATTTCTTTCTTCTCGTACTTTTTTCATTGTCTACATATTGGATTGTTTAGAGAATTCAGAATCTTATCTTCTACCGTTTCGTCTCGAAAAGTGGCACTGATTTCAGACGTTGGGTAATCCAATTGTTGGGAACGAAGGGCGAGTTAGCAAAGGGCGCAATAAGTTTTGCGGAAAAGTGTGTTAACGAAGAACGAGATGCAGCGTAGAAATAGGGAGGGAAAGAAAGGGGAGAGGGCATTAAACGAAGAGAGTCTGCTGACGTCGAGAGAAAAAGGGAAAGCGTGTCGGTGAATAGTATTGGAGAGATGGAACACAGAGTGGGATTGCAGGCGACTAGTAGCGAAGCTGCCGTAATGAAATCAACGGTGTAATGGCCCCGACAGAGCGAGTCTCGGTAGTAGAGAGTGTACGGGAGGCTCTCGTCACTCGAACGAGAGTGAACCCGAGTGAACGAACCCCGTACGCAGCTTCATCTACCCTTCCAGCTTTGACATACTGTAAAACCATTACGCGCTCTAAGGTCGGCAGAGATTCGAAAACAGCAGTCACCGGAACGTTCAACAGTTAACTTTCGCAACCCTTTTCTTTCATTTATTATGAAAAAATTACAAAAAAAAATTATTACTCTTTACCCCGAAGATTCTGCAGATTTTTACAGTTATTAATAAAAAAAAAAAACCAATGGATTTATCATTACTGTAAAAAAAAGCAATACTTTGATTGATTTCGAGAGAAATCGGTGTAATTGTTTAATAATTATTTGCTGAAGAGTATTTAATTAATTTTATTGCTCCTCGTTTTTTCGACGACGAGAGATGGTCACAGGAGGGACTTACATGAGCCGCGAGATTTTTTTCAAGCGTTTCTCCAAGAGTTTGAAAACGTTGTAATTATCTATTATCGATTTTGGATATTTTAAAGTTTTATGATATACACAGACTATTAGTTTCTTTTTTATTCGGTACGTTTAGAATTTCCGAGTTTTCATCGAAATATTCCTTTGAATCGATTGATCAAAGACTTAGCGGTTAGGTAATTTATCGCAGTGACTCGATCGCGCGAGGTACTGTTTTACTTGGAAAGTCGTTACTGCGAGCCTCGACAACGCGTGGCAAATGTGTCGCACTTCAAACTGAACTACACTCTCGAGTTTTCGCGTTCCCGGTTTCTTGCATTCGCGAATCGTGGCTACTAATTAATCTCGCCGCGGGTAGGAAACCCTTGACAATCTTCATGGAACGTGACTCCGGCACGATAACTTCTCGAAACGGTGCGCACCCCTTTAAACAGAATCCTCCCCCATCGACGTCACTTTAATTAATTATTATAAATAAATATACGGAACATTCGAATTACGAGTCAGCAATCTCGCAATGTATCCAAAAGCGCTCATCCTTGTATTTACATTGATTTCTCTTCGCTGTTGGGATAAAAAATAATAATACAAGAAAAAAAAAAAAAGAACAGTCAAATAAACGAGACGGGGTAGTCGATGAAGTTGCGAAAAGTCCGCCGGAGTTCTTCACGCGTATGAGTGAACAAATAAACGTACCTATACAGCGTTAACGATTTTTCATCTCATTCTTGCGCTCTTAACGAACGGTGCCCGTTCCTTCGCTCGCCTGTCTCTCAACGGCCTCTCTACCAGCTCATTAGCAAGTGATTAATTTAAAAAAAACTCGTTTGTTTTGGTACGGTAAAAGGTAGAGAGAGGGAGAGAGAATCGCGGGAACGTCGGAGTTCCGGGAGGTGCCGCGACGTCGGAAACTCTCGACTTACAACGCTGTAATGCGCGCGAAGCTTTCTCGTCGACGGTGGCGAAGGGAATGAGCGTCGAAAAGGGGTAAAGGTGAAAAAGCTGCTGGTGAAAGAACGAGACAGAGTACAGTGGAAATTCTCTCGTTGCTCCGTCGACCGTGGGCTCTATGGGATGAGGCGAAGCAAGCAGCTGCTCCCGGGACACTCGGCAATGTTGGATAATTAAATTGTGCATTTTTTCGCTCCACTTTGGAACCACAACAACGTGGATTTTTTTAATAGCTTCTCTCCATAGTATCACGCGGCTTGAGGTTCCATGACGGAAGAAATTCAATAGAAAAAAAAAAAAAAAAAAAAAAATGGATTGGAAAATATTTTATCGACATTTATTAACCACTTCCTCGTATTCTCTTGTAGCAAAGCCTACAGCACGCCAATTTGAATAAATTCCGTCATATCGACGAAAACTTAATATTTTTACGCATCGATGGTCATGTAACTCGTTACGGCAGTCTTCTTTCATCGAGGACAGGAAAAAAAAAGACTAAAATGTTAAATAAAATCATGTAAAACTTTTACAATCTAACTTTTCGTCTACTGAAGTTTGAAGCACATTTTGTCACGCACTGTGAAGTTTTTAATTAAACTGGTGCTACTTTTTGTTGCACTGTGGCTCCGTCGAAAGTTACTGGCAGACGGCATGGATTCGAAAGCCGATATATATCAAAAGTAGCCAATCAGAATGACGGAAAAAGCGGTTAAAACTTTCAGTAAATACAATAGTTAATTTTCCATAAAAACTGCTTTTCCCCAAAGTTTTTATATAGGTGTCAAAATAAATGTCTAAAACTGAGCTGTTAATAATTACCGAACATTCAATTATCGCGAAATATTAAAACGTTCGTAATAATTTTCCTACAAATAATCGTCCCGTAAAAATTTATTTCATTGAACACGGAAATTTCTCGAACGAAAAAGTAAACCACGAAAAACCGTACGAAAGTGACGAGAAGAAAGTCAAGACGCTGGGTGCAAAGTTGGTTTGTGTTGAGCGAAGCTAGACGTTCGTAATGAGTGCGAGATTCGAAGTCTCCCCCAGCGTCCTCCCACACACACACACACACACCTGTGCACATGTACACACCCTGTCGTCACGACATACGCGATGATTATAATCGATAAACCTTGCCGCTAGTTCTCGCCCTTCATAGCTTCCCTTCTCCTCTCTCTCTCTCTCTCTCTCTGGTCTCTTGCACCACCCTCTCGCCTCCTTTTCACTTCATCGCGTATGGAGAACGGCGAACGACGGAACCAGGCACCGGGAGCAGCACCGGGGCACACGTGGGTCCTCCCGTCGCATGCATAGCACAGTTGACTTCTCTCCTTCACCCCTTTCTCTCCCTCTCCCGACTTACCGAAAGCATATAACCCTCTATATATCTTCGGTTTCATGTACAGTTAGGTATATGCATATGCTATACATCCTTCTCTGGCGCCCTATCGCACACCCTACAATGAGAGTCAAGCTTGCTTCTCTAGCTTTTCTCCTTCGGCTTTCCGTCTCGCTCTCCTTTGGCCTCTAGCACCCGCCACGTCGTCGGTTCACGGCACTCCGGCCGCGAGAGCACGTTATGGTTATCGCCTCTTCACAACCTCGTAAGCAGCCCGCAAGCTCTCTCTTCATACCTCCGAACACTCCTCGCCCAACCACTTTGCGGGCTTCTCTACACGCGTTAGCAACACATTGATCGACTGCAACGCCAGACTCAAAACCCCTCTGGCATCGGGCCTGTCCTGTGTTCACACAGATACACACTCAAGAGTTACATGCTGCGCGGACGTTCTCTGTAAGATATCGGACGATACCTTGCTTACTCGACGAAAATCCCCGTCATAACTGAGAAATCGAGGTTTCTGTCAACGAAAAAAAAAAAATAGTAGTAAACGATTTTCTGGGAATCGCGAATGTTCAGCGTGATTCTCGGGGAAAAAAGCTGTCGAAATACGCGTTCGGAGCAAAATAAAAATTCTTATCGATAATTGTAAAAAATAAACAATTATTTAAGATTCACCAAACCTATAATTGCTAAAAAAATTATTGTTTCCCTTGTTTCGTAATGTTACAAGTTTCCTGTTATTTCCCTTCGGCAACCTGTCATTGCGTTGGTGTGATGCAAAATTTTGCTGAATCCTCTTTGTCAGCTCTGCCCGTAAGTCGATAGGTCTCTGAATCAAGATACTCCACTTAAATCGAAGATACTTCAAAAACATTTGAAATGCGTGTATCGTTGCGGTTTTATCGTCAGCAAAGGAATACACACGTGTAACCGATATATCGGGACCCGCGGTTGACCCAAATTAAATTTAATGGTTTCAAATTAGCATCGGTGAGCCGATGGGGATGGTATAGGGAAACTCGCATCCAAACAATCGAATCCCTACGATATTATACATCCAACGGATGCAGGGGAGGCTTTCGTATACGTTTGTCTCTATCTTTCGCTGAAACACCAGTGACGCCCCATACTTCGTATCCTGCTGCGGGCTCTATTCACGAAATGTTGGTACACGCGAAAACGGATCTACCAGAACCAATGTACTATATATGTATCTTAAATCTACATAGAGACATACATAGATATATAGAATGCAAAGTTATCCATGCGGGAATATATCTATATTCAATGTAATCGAGAGTCATCCGCTATCGTTCGCTTAGTATAGGTATACTATTACGTGCATATCGTATATGTATAAGTATATAGAGCGAAGCAAAGCCTCGTCGTCGTCGTCGATGTCGTCTCCCTTTTCGCGAACCCCGGCACGATTCGCCATCGGGGCAGCAGCAACAGCAGCAGTGAAATACTCGAGGGGCGCGATAGCAAAGAAGACAGTATAGTTTGGCAAACGCGAGTAAGAGAGAGAAAAAGAGGAGATGAAACGTCGCGGAGGGTCTACGATATATATGCATCTATATATATACATATATATTATATATAGAAAATATAGCTGAGCAAACGCTCAGCACACGAGTATAGAGGGTAGGAGTCGAGGGCCCGTATTCCTTGGGGGCTTACAGCTGTCGCGTATCCGACACCAACCTTTTCCCTTTCAAAGAACGCGCGACCGAACACGCACTCACATATTTGCGATCGTGTGGCGGTAAAAACACCTCCCTCTCTATTCAATCGTTGACTAACTCGCATTAATGAAATTATAGACCGCGTAAGGTGAAATGTTTCGGTCTTTGAGAAATTACACCGATATTATACCATTTACGGTGCATTTCTTTTTGTAACACCGTATTAAAATGTATGTAAGAAAAGAATTTTATGGATTTTTGTAAAAATTTGATAACGTTTTGAGATGCTTTTTCGAAATTTTGTTTCGGATCTCTGTAAATGCGGGAAAATGCAACTATGTATACACTTTTTTTTTTTTTTTTTTTGGAAAAGACTTTCATTAAGGTACTTTTTTTTTATTTCCGTTGAGAAATCAAAAGCTTTTTAATATTTACGTTATTAGATGCGATCTTTTTTATCACGGAAGACATATTTCGCGATCGCCTAATGTCCTGTCTACGGTAACGTATGAGGTATACGAGATTTTTTTTTTTTTTTTATAAAAAAAAAAAGATTTCTTGCCTCTATACCTATACGCGACAAACGTATCCCGTGGGGAGAAGCTCTAAAACTTTTTAATTAAAGCGTCGCGCGTGACGAGACACCGGAGGTCCCGTCGAGGCGGAAGTATCGCTTCTCTCGCCGTTCGAACGGGGGGTTCACTATCCGATGAAATTGGCAAGGAGACCGTGACTAATGATTGTTCGATATATATATATAACTAAGATATATAACTATAATAATATTTTTCTTCGTTTCACGAGTACACAATTGTTCGCGAAGTTCAGTAGACTCGGTAGAAAGCAGACACCTTCTTCGTTTTTTTTAGTTTCGTTTTTCAGTTCGTCGAGCGTGTATAAGCCGCGAGACGTGTACGTATTTCAGCGCCCAAGAATCGCTTTGGAAAAAGTTGGCGCTCGACTTGGTACACGTCGAGATACGGCCAGTGAGAGGGCTAATTGCTACGTACGAATCGCCTCGTGGCGCCTGCTTATTATTGTAGAGGTGCACAGAACGAACTGCAATTCTTTGGATAACAAAAAATAAAAAAAAAATAAAAAATAAAACACAGGCTGTCCCTCGAAAGAAGTGGAAAATTTCTGTACTCTTGCCAAACACGAAGACAAGAAGTTTTCAGCAAAGGAATTGTGGCTGAGTGGAGACTAAGATGGAACGGGGAATTTTGTTCTATCAACGGGCGTTCTAAGTGACTAATTGCTTTGCTTAGAGACTTCGCGAGCGTTAAAACTTTGCGTTCAACAGCTCCGCCCGTGCGAGAGAGAGAGAGAGAGTTCAGAATTTGTAGACGCGAATCGACTTAGCAGTTAATAAAAAAGCGACAAAAAATAATAATAATAAATTCACAAATATAATTTTGAAACGTTATAAGAATTGGCGCCACTTATTATTTCGAGACTATAAATTCAACCGACACTCGTCATCGTTTCGGATAATCTCGCAGTCTCCTCAGCGTACCGATATAATGACGAGAGAATTAATCTCTTCATTTATATTGTAGAGTACGCGAACGCCGCGGCCCTTTCATTATCGTGGGAAACCTCTCGTTTTAGCTAATCAACATTAATTAGTGAAAAAAAATTTAAACGCCCTGCAATTTTAGCGGCACTCGCGTACATTCTCGTCCCAAAGTACAATGGCCATCGCAAATTGTAATTGACAAAGGTTAATCAGATTTTAGTTACATGATTGATAAAATAACGTTAAAAAAAAACTAATTGACAAATAACTATACGGGATTTTGAATTCGATTTTCACTCTTGTAGTTATATCGGAAAAGGAACGCCTCGATGTTTTACAAATCATTTCGATTCTAAACCAATCGTAAAAAATCTTTTTTCTAATTTTTCGATAAATCTTATTGTCTCGATAAAACTTCGAATCGTCATAGTACGTGGCAAATAAAATAACGGTTTCTGTTATAAATATTGTTCAAAATAACGAAAAAAAAAAAAAAAAAATCATTCAAAATTGCGATGTTAATTCTTTCGTATATTTACTATTCAAGATATTCTCAATGATAAGAGTCACTATAATTCAACGGAAACAAATTCATTAGATTTCTCGTACACTCGTGTATTTGTTCTCACCACTTGGCTCACTTAATTCTTTGTCTTTATCTGTTCCGCGCTCGCCTTCTCGTGAACTCTCGAGACTCTCCTCCTTTTCGCCCCCACATCTCGTTGCTCAGTTCATCGTCAATGTATCTCTCTTCTCCTCTATCTATCTTTTTCCTCTTCGCTCTCGGGATCATAAACCTTGCGGTAGCAAAAGCGGGTTGGCGTCGAGGTCTCGCTCTCGGGACTTTTCAGCCTGTTCGTGAACCCTGCTTGCCGAGAGAGAGCTGCTACTGCTCCCACACTCAATAATCCCGTAGGAGCTATAGCGGCGCAACCCCTATTACAAACCCTCCTCGGCTCTGACTCTCTTGGGGTCTTACACTCTTATATATCTATGTTCGGAGCCTCTGCCGCCGTTTCGCGAAGCTCTCCCACACATTCATCCATCCATCCATCCAGCATCCCCGGCAGAGTATAATAGCCACATACGTATACGAAATTCTTGACTATATGTAGTAGTCGGTGAACCAAGAAACCAAACGGCAAATCTAAGACATAAAAGCTCCCAAAATGATTTTTAAGCCGATGATTTTTTTTTACGTCGTTAATAAACGACCTAAAAATAATCTTGAATCAAATTTGAAGTTCCAATATATGATTAACATTTTATTTTTTGTTCGCATGTTAGAGGAGGAGATTTGATGGATCATTGCAGCACTTCCCGGATGTGTAACTGAACGGAACAACTTTGAAGAAATCGAAGAGAAGAGATGCGAGAATCGTTTCAACTGCTAGACAGCTAAAGGAACTTATAGAAGGATTTCTTTTATGTTGCATTATCAGTTTTCGGATATTCAAGGCGTTTTTAAGCCTTTAATGAGCAATGAAGTTTTCCACAAAAGTACAATTTTCATGCGTTCATAGAATAAATAAAATGTTGAATTTATTATCAATTTATTTTGCATGTATAAATATTCCTTTAGAGATTTTTTATTTCATAGTTTAGTGAATTTTTTATTGGTGCGAATAGTTCGTTAAAAAAATAAAAAAAATAAAAAAAAATTAAACGATCGTACAGTTATGCAATCTATGGATGAAAAAAATATTTTCTGTGGACAGCGAGTGAGGAAGTCTCCATGTAGTTCCGTTTCATCTCGTCGGCCTCGCAACTGCGGATTCCACACTCTAAAGCTATCGATGACGGAAAGAGAAGAAAAAAAACGGAGTATCACCGATTGAAAAGTGAAAGCCAATGGGAAGCATGTTTTCTATCGCTGTTCGTCAGTCCTGTTTGACTATCGGGATGATGCAATCCCTACTTTGTTCACAGGATTCGTTCCATAAGCCTTTAGATACAAACATTTTTTTTCTTTTGTTTGCACTTTCCATTTAGATAAAAAAAGCATTCGAAAAGGATAAAACGCTCAGAGGGATAGATAATCTCTATAGTTTCAGACAACTATTGATATACTGATATATAGTCTTCTGTTCAATGTCTGTTGGTTTTACATCGCTATTTTTTATATTTTCCATTGAGCTGTTAACAGAATCATTTTATTCTCATTCTCATTACTCTCACGGATTCTCAAAGGATAATAATTAATTATTTCGAAACGCGCAGCCCATGGAATGCCGGAATATGGAATTTGACAACTTTTTTTAATTTAATTTTTATTTTTTTTCTCATGGCACATTTTTCACAATGTACCACGATGGGCTCCGATTTAGTTGTCAACATTGTTAAAGAATATTGGTTATGACAACAGACTTTAGAAAATATATGTAACAGTTATTTATACTGCCTGATCATATGCCTGACGCGGCATTGGTCGCATCCACTGAATTTTACAGGTCAGTTCTTCAAGATAAGATTTTCTTCTCTGACAGAGATGCTGCAAATGTTTCGATCAATAGTCTTGGAGATGACGATGCGGCAGATTCAGAATCTTTTACAGCAAAATATTTCGAAAGAATGAAGGCGATGAAGCCGTTTGAATGTCGAGTCCTGGAGATCGGAAACTGTAGCAGTACGACAAATGCAATTACATTTTTGGGATGCTGTGGCAATTGAATTAAAGATTCACAGTTGCGTGCATGAAATTCCCATTGGCAGAGTCTGAACATATTTTTACTTATTAATATCGCCAAATAATATCGGGATTGAGTAAACTGACTATAGAATACGATGTTTAGGGGCTTGAAAACAGCTTATCGAATGAAGTATCGAAAAAAAAAAAAAAAACGGATATTATAAAAAAATATACTGTAACCTCGAAGTTCAAAAATTTGAACTTTCACTTCGGTAGATTAAGTATGTTAATAATAAATAAACTGATATATAAAAAACGTTTCTTGCAACTCCCGAATTATTAACCGACCCGATTATAAGATAAAGAAATCTCGTTGCGATATCTCGAATTGAAGGTCACAACTTCGGAAAATCAATGTAACAAACGTTGCGAGATCTTTTTTCAAATGATACATTGTTTCCTGTGTGTATCTCGTCAAAACGACGACTTATAAAGTGCATTACAGTGTTACACCCGTAGATTCACGTGGCAAAATCGATAACGAGTGTTTGGCCGATCCAACGAACTGACCTATTTTTCTTTAAATATTTCGAGTCGCATCAGCACTTTGCGGTTCACATTGCATCTAAAAAGTATGTGAAAGGGAGTGGAGTATTATAATTCATCGATTTGCAGCCTCATTTACACGATTTAAACCGTTGCGAGTATATTTATTCATTGACTTTTTTGCATACAGGTCGGCCATCTTTAATTTTCTATCGTCGCGACTCGTTAGTCAAGTTGGTGTTAATTTTTAAATAAAACGTCGAGAACGTTTCGCCACGATAATTGGACGTAATTCACAATTAATAATATATTTAAATGAACCCGCCGCTCTACGCCCCTAAGAAACGTCCAAAACATTGATTTCAAAAAAATCGTAATACACTGAACACCTCCGATGACTACGAAGTCGAAAGCTTGACAGTTTTTCGTCAGTCGCGTCGGCGCTGCCGAGAGAGGTGGACTTGCTGTTCGTGTGTTCTGTAAATCGATCGAGATCTGCTGAAAAGTACGTTCAGACGACTCCGTCAGCGATGAAGACCAACTGAATGACTCGCATATGCTTCATGTTAATAATTCAGACGACGAACGACGCTTCAAAAAGGTAAAATATGATTCGGTTTTTTGTCCATATTCCCGAACCCGCATATGGCCGCCTCGGCATCCAGAGTCGGGACAGCCATGTTGGAAAAAAACGTAAACGCCATGGTCGATCTTTAGTGAACACTTGTAGCCGATGAAATGGATAAATATCCATTAGATTTACATAAATAAATATAAGAAAAAATAAATTATGAGTATCGGTAACGGATGTAACGAAAAAAAATCTCCTGTTTCGGAATTTGCTTTTTCTTTACTCCCGCAGTTCCAAACGCTACAGGCAGCAGCGTGCCCCCCCCCCCCCTTCGCCAAGAGTCTTTTGCGTTTATTGTTACTTTTACTCGTCAAAAGACCCCGCGATCAATCTTTTTCTCGAACTTTTATACCTGTCGAATTTATTGTCAGCTTTCGAAAAACTTCAAACTCACCCTACCTTACTTATTATTTTTATTTCTAGTCGATGCTACTGTATACGAGTAACAGTTATACACTTTTTTTGCGAATTGAGTACTTATATGAACTTTTATACTTTGCAAATTTTTTTTTGTATTCGAACTTCGAACTGTTTTTACTATTTTCTATCAACTGCACTCAAGTCAGATCTCACCAATAGCATTTTTAGCGAAGAAAGAAGTTTCATGAACTTTTATAATTCGTGAGTTTTCTTTTTTTCTTTTAAACTTCGGACTTTTTTTCTCTCGTTTCTTTCGATGATTTTCGAATCTCAGCAGTAACATTGTTCACGCATTCGAAATCTTCTCTCGAATTGTTCGTAATGTACCGAGGTAGATGATTCTTTTTTAATATTAAATCTTTGCTTTTATTATTTTTCGCGCGGATTGAACGGTTCACAATCAACGGTAATGAAAGTGATCGATAGATTCGATCGAATACGGGAATTCGGAATAACGAAATGCAGTAAACGGGGCTGCATTTTGTAAATTGTCGTGAACGCACGTGATCGTTCGCGTAGAACAATAGCAAAAGTCGGAATTTACCGTTCTTTGGTTTCGCAATGCTCTGCGCGTTACTTTATTTTCGTGATCATTTTATTATGTTAGAAATGCGGGTTCGTATTAGATTTTTCGCGGTCCTACTGGGGGTCATCACGGAAACATCCTCATCGATCGTTTACCGAGGGAGGGCCGCGATTCGCCACCGATCTATTCATCAATCCCGTGAATAGCAACAAAGTGTGAGTCGGACACCTCGGTCGCCCCTGGCGAATCGCGTAGGTCGAGGAGCGCAGATGTAATCTCGTGCGATCGATCCCAATTATCGGTTGTTTCTTATCGCTAATTCATAAGCGTTCGTGACTCGGGAGTCAAGTAGTTTTTACGTGGGATCATTTCTGATCTCAAACAATCGAAAATAAAAAATCCGTTTCTCTCGTACCTCGGTGCATTATTTACACAAAAAAGATCAAAAAATATTACACATACGACGTATATACGTTTTACGTTTACGAATTTTGGCGCTCGCCTATGATTTTTTTTAATCCGCCGATTTCTTCGTGCGTTCATCGCAGAGACTTTCCACTGATGTTACTTCTCCTGCTCTCGCCGACGCTGATGGCACTATTACAATCTAATGCAGCCTTCCGCTAACTTTTTTTCTTTTTAAATACATATATTATGCAACAGCCTTCATTCTTTCATTTTTCTACAGTATTATTTAGTAAATTGTTCCCCAGCTATCCGGAAAGCTCGTCGACTAATGCACGAGATAAGAGTGTACGCAAGGGGCTCATTGTCTACACTCTTCGTCTCGTTTTCGCATAGACTTCGTTAATTTTATTTTCACGCGTGATTTTTTTTTTTTTTATTGAGGCGCTTATTTAGAAATAATAATTTTAATGTATAATTTAGTAAATTTTTGGTATTGTGTTTTTTTGTCATCGATCTTTTTGCCTTATATGGGACTTAACATAACTTTATACTCCCCTCTTTCCAGTTGCTTTTTTTTATCCCAATAAAAAATGTACCTTTCGATATAATTCTTTCCTTCATAAAATTTTGGGAATTCCAACACTTTATTTTCAAAAATAATTCAAAGAGAATCAGAATTTGATTAATGCGTTTTCTATTTCTTACGAGTTGCAAACCATCGATCGACGAGTGATGATTCCGTCCGCAATCACTATCACAGCAGTACATCACATGCCGTACATCGCCGGTGCGTGTTATATCGACGAATGGGAATTTGGATTACGAGAATCATTCGATGGCTGCAATAGGACTGGAAATGTTCAAAGGACGCTGTGACGCTGACATTTGTGTGAGTAGATTGCATTTCCTCTGTCTGGTCATCACCGATGCTTCGCATCGACACGGATACTGCAATGTCTCGATTGATCCGTAGATGCTGACGTTCATACCTGCGGATTCCATTTTTTCCCGTTTCTCCATTACCGACTACGACTTCAACTTCGATGTTCACTTATCAATTCTAATAGGTATTTTATTTCCTTAGTTGGGAAAGATAATACAATTCATTTTACGATCACCTTTCGTTGGACATGAAAAAAAAAAAAAAAAAAAAAAAAACGAATTCCCAACACTGTATCGCATATTTATTGCGCTCACTAATTTTCATGATCCTTAAGACTCGTAATTACATTATTCTAATTAAAATATTGTTTCCAATTCTGCAATTCCAGATACATATCCGTTTAACGCGGTTCGCGCACTCGGCATCTCGTCTCACAGGACTATGGTGAACCTTCGAGCGCTTCTCCACCACGAAACCGTCACTGTCTTTCCGTCAAGTGGATTGATGGAGAGATACCCGTCGTATCCTAAACGATAAATAGATCTCCGTGGAACCGCTTTCGCTACAGTAGATCTTCCGTGTCCCGCGGACGCGTATACGTAGCTTCTCCACGATCGTCTCTTCCCGGAAAGAGATTCACGGTAAGCCTCTACGGAAAAAAATTTACTGTTTATCGACAGGTATGTCGAACGTTCACATGAACAGAGACGGATTACCAATATATCGACTTTATTAAAAAACATATATATATATATCGAATATTATACACAATACGGTAAGCGAATACTGTCGCAATCGTCGCGGAGATATTTTTCACTTCATTTTTCCATTGATTACTGCTTATTACCGCTTCTACTTAAAACGACATACATTTTTATTAAGACAACGATAAAATTCATTATCCATAATCCCCAAAATGGATTAATAATCTCGTAGACAATGATTTTTTTCATTGAAAAAAAAAAAAAACAGATATTATTCCGATGAATTTTTAGCTCTACGACTTCCGTGGCAATGATCGATGCGGGATATAGCGCGAGAAAGATGAGAGAGCGATTAAGACAGCGTAGAAAAGGGAGTTTAGCAACCGGTCTGTACAGCTTAAATACCGTTCTGATCCGTCTCTGAGCTCAGAGTGGCGTTCCACTTTCCAGCGTCTCGGCGACACTGTAGCAAAGGGTAAATGGGTTGGGGGTAGTGAGGGGGGGGGGGGGGAGAGTTCTCATCGTTTTACTCTCTCTTCTCTCGTTCACGTAGTAGGATTTGCGAGACGTCACGACGAAAATACGCGCAATTGAACTTTTCAACCCCTCGCGAGGCAGGCGAGAGCATCGTCGGCCGTCTCCTATACCTCATTCTCCCTCTCTGCCGCCCCGGTAGTGCGCCGTTCCATTTACGTTGCTCGTAGTCGTCGGGGTTCGGCCAAACTCTTGGCTGCCCCCTTGTGTTCTCTTTTACTCTTTTATTATCTTTCTCTATTCCTTACGCTTTCTCACTCACGCCCGCTTTCAAATCGCTCTTCCACCACCCCTACCGGGTTCTGGTCCTTCGGTCTTTTGTCACGGACCACCCTCGTTCGCGCTGTCCCACTCTATTTGCCAGACGCCCGCGCGCTCGCGCCAATGCCGCTCCGCTACCCTCTCGCTGCCGCTACCGCTACTGCTGCTCCGCCAGCTTCGCAATCCCCGTCGCTCGATCATCCCCTGCGATGCCGGGACTTGCCAGTCCAACGAGCAAGCGGCTTGACGCTGGAAACAGAAAGAGGGAAAAGGATCCGAGAAAAAAAATGTTTCTCTCATTTTATCTTTCGCGAACTCTCGGCTCGTATGACAAGACGACTAGAAATCTTCTCAACGGGATGCGCCAATACCGTGCAGTCTCGTCATTGCGATTTTTTGTTTTTTTTTTTTTTTTTAGAGGATGTATATCCCATGCGACAGAGCCTCGATAAAAGGGTCCTGCTATCCGATAGTCCCTCCGAGTTAATTGAGTGTACCGTATATGCATCACCGAGTTGATGGAACCTCGACAACCTTTTCGTCTCGTATATCCCGGTGTTGTATGAACTTTTCGTAACGTGCGCTTAATATTGGAAACTTGAAGTTGACGTCGAATCCATAGCGTTTACTTTCTTTTCAGCGATCGCTCGAAAATATTAAATTTTCATCGATACGCAAGTTCTCTTAATACAATTATTTTCCGCTGATATGCAATCGGGAGATAACTTTAAGGGTATTTTCGAGATTTCGAGTACAAAAGCGTGTTGTATTTTTTCGTAAAAGTGAGAAAAATCTTATCAACAACCCCATGCGATTAATATCAACGTGTGGAACGAATTTCAATTTTTTACATTTTTCTCTATTGAAGAACAAGTCATTTCTCCCGCAATCTTTAATATTTGAGACTGCAGATTTTTTAACATGTTTAGGATAGTATTGCCGACAAAAGATTGCGTGGGTTTGATAATAAAAAAATTTAAAGACGCGTTTTTGCCGGAAATCGTCAAACTCCCAATTTGACTATAATTATTCACAAAAAATGAAAAAAAAAAGCTTTATCGCGATATTGCTCGTCGATCCATTCGTAAAAAAAAAGCTGTCGCTACGCGGGCCTTGCGATCCCTTTCAGTCTTGTATTCCCCCCAACGAACAGCACGTGCCAATTCGTTAAATATCCGCGTTTTTTTTTCCATTCATGCGTGCGAACGCATAAAATGAAAGCCGCGAGTTTTCGTTTTTTTTTTTTTTTTTCGCGCAACACGTGTGAGAGTATTTCAACACGTATCGCAATTACATTCGTTGATTCGCGTGCAAGAATTTCGTTGAATTTTGTATAAATACGAACACCTCGTGTCGAAAGTAAATAAAGCTATTCGGATGTTACCATCGAATTCGCGTGATATGTTCCGATGTTCCGCAGTGGCCGTTACAAGAAAATGTATATCTATATAATAATATATATATAAAATCCGCATTTCTATAGTAGAATTCAGTTGCAAGAGCGGTCGCGTCTGCCGCTACTGGTCTCTACACGTGTGAGTATATTTCTCGCAAACTCTTTTCCATCGTTCGTTCGAGGATTCCGGGGTTATAGGAGCAATTCCCTCGCGGCGAAAGATGTTCCGGAAGGATATAGCAGTTCCAGAACGAGAAAGCAGTTTCCCTTGCGGATAGAGAAACCGCGAAGAGATGAACGCTCTTCGTGTTGTCGAGGAACGAGAATGTATATAGATAGTAATAGTATATATGGATAGAGTGCACGGGATGAGATAGAGTCGGAGGTCGAATCTGACAGCCCTTTCTCACGCGATGACCAACATCCCTTCTCTGGATCAAACCAGAATTGAACGACGACCCCTTCCGATCTCCGGAGATTCAACCCCTACGATTCTTCTCGACGATCTCGCGGGACCAGGCGCGCTTGACCGTTGTCCAGTTCTCAGCGACAGCATCCCGTTCAATCCCTCCCCTCTCCGCGTCCTACTCTCCACCTTGTTCTTCGACCTCCGTCGCTTCTCTTCCTATTTCCCCCCTCGCATTCCATTCGGACTCCGTGAGAATGAATCCAGAAATTGTAAACTGGTCCAGAGAACAACGCGAATCGCCAAATCTCGTTGGGGTGGGGAATAAAATCGCATCTCTCGGCAAGTACACGCGAACACGGAGTAAGGGAAGGAAGTCACCGAATAATTTTCAGTTTCGTATTAGATTTTCGATGAGTTAGTTGTGTCGGTCGAAACTAAACGAAAAATATCAACCGAGACAATCGTTGTTAATCGATAAACAACGTTCATTGTTTCGTCGAAAAAATCTGTGAAGAATACATTTTTTTTTTATTTTTCCATAGTTTTACCATCGTTTTCGGTGTTACGAATCTGATCGATTGACGAGTAGAGAGTAATTGGATATCGATTATACAACATCGTACTCGGGAGTTTAATGTGGCGTGTAAAACGGTGCGCGGAGTGCGCGAGACGAAATAGTTTTCGGATCATTCGGTCGCCGATGACGACGTGCTCAACGCTCCGCGGAAGTGTCTTTTAACATTTTTATCTCTAACATCCCTTCGCCTTGCAACGACTACCGTCGAGTGCAGTCGAGGGGATACGATTTTCTTTTTTTTATTAATATTCTTTCAGGATATTAGTACTCTTATATCTCATTCCGAAACTCCAATCTATCGATTTGTTATCAAGAATTTACTAAAACGGAGAGGTTTCAGTTTTCCAGATTTCATTTGCATCTCTATTTTAATTCTTGACGGTCGACCTGATTTTATTTTCTCTTCTCGAAAGAAAACCTTCTTTTTTTTTTCTTCAGAATATTCTGAATAATCCATTCTCTAATTTCTTTTATTTAAAAATATTTCTAATTGAATTTCACCCAAATCTCGTGGCTGTCGTCGCGCGCATAACTCGGCAAAAGTTTAAATTCGAATTTTTGAAATTCGAATTTTTTGGATTCGAATTCGAAATTCGGGCGAAGAATTAAGGGTGTCCATCGGGGTTATCGTACGTTTTCAATACTCATACATTTGCGCAGATACCATCCAAAACTTGAAAAATTCGGCAAATCGTAAAAGTTGCATTATTAAATTTTGTTGCGTCTTTTTTATTTTCTTCCTTTCGTTCGCTGACCAATTGAACACGCGACTGCCAATTTTCGTAGCGCTACACCTTATAGTTAGAGTTCTTTAAAAAAAAAAAAACGAAGTTCTTCTTTTTCTTTCATTTCAGGATATTAAAACTTCTATCATATCCAAAACTCGCGTCTATGACCGGTCGGACAAGTCAGCAAAAAAATTGTGAAAGTTCTATTTTTTTTTAGTTCCTTTCGCTTCTCTTTTTTTTTTCCTTTCCGCCTCTCGATCGAGTTAACGCACGATACTGTTAGTTTTGCCCCATCCGAAACTTCCCTCAATCGATTCCCCGAGAAAACTCCGCAGAGTAGTAAAAGTTTCAACATATTTTTAATTCTTTTTTTTTTCGCCTTTTCTCTTCTCACTTCTCGATTGACTTTGTTCACGCGTTCAGAATTTTTTTGTAGGTCGGCCGAGAAATTCGCGAGTTGTTTGGGTCAGTCGCACGCGATCCCCTCGTCGATATCTTTCGTATCGGCAAATAACTATTTCCGTGTAGCCAATCAAAGTTATCTTCTCCAATCCCTAACCAGGCAAAAATTATTTCATTCTATCCTCCGTTTGGGACTTTCTCTTCATTTTCTCTTTCGTTTATTCGCTCCCTGAAGGTCTTTCTATCTCATTCGCGAATTCACCGTCTCTCATCGTTGCTCGCTTACCGTTTTCATTCCTCCCTCTCCTGTTCCACGGTTCGTTCGGCGTTTTTCAGCGACTCTTCGAGAATCCCGGAAGCGTAGTTCCTCCCCGACAATTTCCTGGGGAGGTCGGTTGGAGGGAGATAGAGGGAAAAAGCTCACTCGTTGCTCGGTGTACGGCACCGAATTCGCCTCGGGCTTCGTCGCGGCAGTGGTGGGCTGGTGGTACGTGACAACGACGCCGAACGAACCCGAGCGCACGGAACTCACCTATATTATGTAGGTAACGTGTGGTGGCCTCTGAGCCATAAAGTGTCCGGGAGCGTTTCCAGTGTTTCAGGTTTTAGGCCATCGCGAGTGCGGGCAGAGAAGTAAAGAAAAACGGAGAGGGAACGAAAAGCCGGTAGGAAAGAGGAGGAAGAAAGGTAGTAGTAGAGTAGAAGAAGGAGAAGAGAACTCGGTGGGGTCTTCGTATCCGTGTACGAGGTCACTTGTCGGTGAGGGTAATTCAACCGACTTACTCCTTCAACCTCGAGTCTCCGACTCCACGGCTCAGCCCCTCTACCGAACTACATACATACCCACTCGGCAACGGGACACGACGAGAGGAGATCTCGCCGTCGAGTTGCTCGTTCTGGAAAACGAAAAGCTGTGCGAGATTCTCGGTGTGGGAATAAAAAAA
The DNA here is from genome assembly GCA_934046635.1 of Buathra laborator. Classification (NCBI taxonomy): domain Eukaryota; kingdom Metazoa; phylum Arthropoda; class Insecta; order Hymenoptera; family Ichneumonidae; genus Buathra; species Buathra laborator. The sequence goes on from OW203892.1 coordinate 22,140,186, forward strand.
AAAAAAGAAAATAAAATGGATAGAAAGAAGTAAAAGAAAGAGAAGAGAAGTTCTCGCGCATCTTCAACGACCCGTCCCGTCGCTAAGGCTCGAGGACATTGCGTGCTGCGATTGTGTCCCACGGAGGAACACGAGAGACACAGCACACAGAGCGAAGATCTTCCGGCACGAAGCTCGCAGTTTCGAAGCTTCAACGAAAAGCCAAGAAGCTTTTAATCCGCTGAGTGTTGGCGGTACGCCAACGTGGTATCCGTGGATAATACGCAGTTGTACGTTTGTGACTGTGGATAATAACGCCGCACATTGCCCGGGATATCTAAGATTGCATGTACATCCGACGGTCAATGGTGAGGAGAATATTATTATTTTGAATCGCAAGTTGTATCGCTCACAATCCTGACGATCGTTAACGATTTTGTATTCGAGGGCTTTCCATGCTATCGTTGTAAGGGAATTTCCGAGCGAATGATGTTTGGGTAATAAAAAAAATAAGCTTTACCCATCAATTCATTTTCGGGCGTAAAACAACACTTTTTTTTTTGTCTCGTAAAAATTTACTGTCGAATAAGGAAACTCTTAGTGATGCAATGAAATTCAAAAAAATGTTTGTTTTTATTTAACAACTCTTGTAAATAATGAGAAATAATTGTTTGTCGGATGTTTTGAGAATTTAACGACTTTTCAGTACGAAAAAAGTGACAAAGATACATTGATAAAATGTTAAAAAATAAATGGTTAACGATTTACGTACGGAAATTCTTTCCCGAAAGCGAACCACCTTGCGATTTTTTTTACATTTTTTTTTGGCGTTGAAAAATCATTTCTTTGCCATTGGCATGGGATACTATACTATTAACGAGATCTTTCATATCCTTCATAAATGATACGATTGACGATTTTTAATAATTGAACATTTCATATTTTTCATAAATTCATAAATATGTTCGGTAAACACCGCGAAATATAAATTTGGTTTGAAAAATTCCGTGAAGAGTCTCAGAGTCAATCGTGCGACACGAAAAGGAAACTAGGGTACCGCTCCTGTACAGTAAGGTGTACTGATGTATGCTTATACCAAAGAACGAGGAAAAAGGGAAGCTCGCGGATGTTTCTGCCAAAGCCCGTTTTCCCGGTACAGAGGCCCCGTCTCTTTGTGCTCTCGCGACCTCGTAACTTGACTTCTTCGAGGTCCTCTACTCCGGGGGCGCGCCAAGTCACTATCAAAGAGCGAGTGGGCGACAAGCGCGAGAGCACGAGAGAGGACTTATCCTTCTCTTCTTTTTTTCTCCTTCTCTTTGTCGTCTCTCCTTTTCCCTCTTTCAACTCGTTCTTTTTCCTTTCGTTTTGTTTTTTTTTTTTTTTCGTTTCCCGTCGTAGTCGCGCTGTTACGCGGTACCCGCAAACCTCCCACAGTTGTACGTGCCGCTCGCCTCTTTTTCTCTACTCGTTTCGTTTCGACTCCTTTTTACTCGGACTTGTCAACCCCCTCATCCTCCGCGTTTCTACCTCTTTTCGCCGTCGCACTTTGCGACTCGTTTCGGTCGTAACTATCCGCGTGGAAATGAAATGTATGAACGAGAATTGTAGGGAAAAAGTCTTCAAGAAATTCATCTTCAAATATCGCGTATCTTTCGCTTCTACACTTTTTTTTATTCCTGAATCACCCATTGCTAATGTCTGTTTTATCTTCCGGACAATCGTCAATACCTGTGCACCAAATATTCTTTGCAGTATTTAGTCTTTGAAAAACATCGTGAATAATCGGGAACGATGCATTAATATATACATAGTAACTTTGAAAAAACAACGTTACTTCTTTACCCACGTAATGTTTTATTTTTCGAGCATAAGATTTTTTTTTTCTAAATGTTTATCACACGGATTTTGATAATTAGTTTTTTTTTGCCTGTGAATTTAATGATCTTAACGGCAATGCCAACGTTCCCGAGTTTCCTTCCTTTCGCGAGTTTGAGGAGAGAGACATCGAGATATTCCTCGATCATCCGCGAAGCTCGGTACACAAACGCGGATGAAACTTTGGTAGAAACGCTCGATGACTTCGCGTACTCGCAAGAAGTTGAAGTTCTCGGTAGGTGGCTCGTTGGCGCGGTAGCTGGCGAGGAACTTTGGGAAGTAAGCAATAGCTGGGAGGGGTATATAGAAGATACGTTGAGACGCCGAAGCAGAGCTTTCCTCGTTTAACAGTGGGTAGACACGTGTGACTATAGAGTGCGGAGGCAAAAGAGCAGCGAGCTAAAACCGTTGACGGCGTTAAGGTATACGCCGAAGCAACGAGGCAACGGGTTAATGCCGTTGATGGGGTTAAGATACACATATCTATAGACACACCGGTGGAAAACAGTAGGCGAAAGATTGCTCCGCTGCTCTGCTGCTACATTTGAGATTAAAATCTATGAAGCAAAGTTTAATAAACATAAATAACATCTTCGTGTTCGTCAAACTGTAGAAAACGCAGAATCAACTTAGTTAGGAGCGCAGAAAAGTCAAATAAGTTTAATAGTTCGTACTGCTCGTCACTTCTACTTATTCGAAAGAAACTTTAAAATCTTCAATGTAGCAAAACACTGACGAAAAGTATGTGATGCAAAAAAAAAAAAATGTTTCTGATGTTGTAGGATAAAGATTTGGAATTAATGATCGGTTTGAAAGCGATAAAGACTAATAATTTGGGAAAAATTCTTCTAAGAATAGACACAATGATCTACTAGTGGATCTTAAATTTTTTTCGCGGCAATCGTCTCTTTTGTTTAGTTGGCATTTCTTTTTTCTTTTCTGTCACTCGAACAGAATCGAGGATAAGACTTTTGCTGTCGTTCGTAACAAGTCCGAGAAATAAGTAGCGAGAGGACTCTCAGCCATTTCTCGAGGCGATACCAGAGCTCTATTATGTAGTATTTATCTCCATGAAGACTTGTATACACTGTTACAGCTCGACTGCGTAAAACGAGAAGCCCGTAACGACGGTGGACGAGCCACGGACATTTGGAAGAGTGTGCGCGGCGCGAACGAGGACGTCGTCGTCGTCGTCGTCGTCGCGGTTCTGAACACGAAACTCGGCGGAAGTTCGCGAGGGCTCGTGGCTCACGGTAAGTTGGAAGTCGCCTGCTGGATTCCAAACTTCGCTGTCCCGCTCTCGTCCTGAAATTCTCGCTCCCTCTCACCACCTCCTATATAACTCTCACCCTCGCTTCTCGGATTCTCTTCACCGTCTTTCCTACTAAAGTTCTCGCGAAGCTGGGTAACTCCGAGGGTTCTCCTTCGGTTTCCCTTGGGATCTATGTCGATCTTTCTTCCTCTCGCTCCCGGCGAATCCGCCAACCGTTCACTCTCGAGAGCTTCAACGTTCTCGTGGTCGTCTACATTGGATAGTCGCGATATTCGGCAGTCGCTTTTGTATTCTTATAGAATACTTAGTCCCTTTTAATTTTTAGCTCACAGCTGTACATTATTAGAGATTTTGGGTGATAAATCTCAGAAAAATACCTTTGCGAGTAATTTGATATATGATAGTCAACCGTCATTTTGAAAGTTTAGAACTGATTCTTCTAAATTGTTTGTCACAAGCATAAACAAAAAAAAAACACTTTTTTACCGAAAATCTCCGAAATCGAAAAATTATCGGATTTACTTTGTCTCTATCGAGGATCGTAGCGACTGATCATTTAGCAGAATCATCTCTCGGTGACTAAATCTGTACGGTTGTTGGGTTGTTGCGAATATCGGCGGATAGAGTATTATTTAACTGTTCTAATTTCTCAGCCCCTTTAGCATTCGATGGGTTTGGTGTTTAAACGTCGGATGTATCCTCCGGGCAGTTATTAACCGCTCAGCACTTCGGTAAGCTTCAGCCAATACTGATGCAAGCACAGGGCACGTAAAGATTGCCGAACTTGGCAATCGAAACTGAACGAGTCTCATGCCAATCGGCAAATCTCACCTTCTATGTGACTCGACTAACAAAATTTTTCTTTCACATTCATTTTTATCGAATTTTCCGTAACTTTATCGACGATATCGTGTTCCATTTATACGCAATCATTTGAAAAGCCGTAAGTAAGTCTTAAGCCTTAAGTACAAAGAAAAATCCCATAATTCCGTTCAGATTACAATTTTCCAGTAAGCATCGTTACCGCTTTCCTCATTTCAATATTTAGACATAATACGACAAATGCGTTTTCTTCCGAAAAATGTAATATAATTGATCACATTTCCCTTTACGACGATATCCCCTTCAAAGCAGAAAAAAATTCTCGCGTTATATCTAAATTCTCTTATTGGATCGTCACAGTATAATAACTACGTTTGCCCATCGGTTTCCCGAAGTTATCTCACACGACAGAAAACGAGATATCGAGTACCTAAATCGTTCGCGGTTCCGTGAGAATCTCCTGAAATAAGGTATACCGCAACGTCACATACCAACCGTGTGTTCCCCCTCCCAGAGACCGAGAAACACAACATGATAGAGAGACGATCGGCCCGGTAAACGAGAGTGAAGCGATCGGCAATAGAGCGACAGAGACCCGAATAAAAAAAAAAAAAAAAAAAAAGATATAGCAGTATCGCAAAGACGCGACTCCCGAGAGGCACAGGGATAGATAGAAGACGTACACAGAATCGCGAAAGACAGAGTGAGAAAGACAAAAATATATAGATAGGGTATCCTGACGCGACGGGGCTTTACGGAAGGGAGCATCGCCATCGGCGCGAGGGATATAGTCCGCTCGAGTTCGAGAGTGAAACGAGGGTATCCCGCGAGCGAGAAAGACCCGCGCTGAACCTCTGGCAATACGACGGGGGGTGAAAGAAAGGGTGGGTAGTAAAACTTTGCGAGTGGAACGAGGACCGAGTTGTTTGCGGGCTGCGAGAGAAAGAGTGAGATGAGGCTACAGAGCCGAGAGAGCAGCTAACACACACACACACACACCCACTTGTTCGAGCGTTCGCTCACACAGGTACAACTTAGCGATAGAGAGAACCCCCGCCGGTTGGCGTTGAGCCTGAGGTCTACGAGTGTATGGTGCTTTGCCAGTGGATGCTCTTCGGCCCGCTTTGCCACCGTCCTCGTTGCTTCCTCGTCGCTTTCGTTCATTTTCCGTCTCTCCTTCGCTTATCCGGCAGTCGCCACAGCGCTCACACACAACCCCTCATTGGTATACACACCGGTTCTTCTCTTCGCCGCGTATAACGCACACAAACACTCACAGGTTGTCTATGTATCAGTAGCACATCCGTGTGAGTGAGTGCGTGCGACAGCCGGTGTACTATACTGTACTATACACACTTCCGTGCGTCTGTGCGGGGCGGCTGCAAGTTATATAGATGTGGCCCGGCGCCGCCGTGGGTTCCCTGCTTGGCCCGTCCCGTTGAGTATCGCACCGCTCGCCACCCGCTATCCACAGCAGTTTCAACCAGCCAGTCAGCCCGCCCGCCTGCCTTCTCTATACAGGCTGCGGCTGTTCTGCTCTGCCTCTGCCTTTGCCAGTGTCCCACCGCACGCCGAACCGTTTGCACTCAGAAGCGATCACAGCTCGAGAGAGGAGAGAAATCTCCGAGTTTCTTCCCTCATCCCTCTCCACCCTCCCGTATTTGGCCCTTCGACTACTATCGCCAGCGCTCAAGCTACCTATCCTGATCGTCTGACTCCAGCTTCCTATTCGCTTTCCCTCCTACCGGATTCTCTTATCTTTCTAACTATTCCAAGTCCCTTTTCCTTTCTTTCCTATGTTATATACCGTACATACGTGAACAATTCAGTTTATACCACACAACGTATTAGTTTCCAAACGTAAGAGGAGAGTTATCCTACCGGTCTTTCGATTCTACAAGTATCTTCCGTATACTCATTCTACGACTTCTTTTCTTTTCTCTTCTTACGTTTCGTTCTCTTTTTTTTTTTTTTTCTTGTATTCTTATACACTTACAATCTCTCGTCCTTCTCATCTCTCGAATACACTACTCAACCACGACTGCCCGCCTGCTGGCTGCCGACTCGTGGACCCCGAGTCAGCCTCTCACTTACACCCGCGTGAATTCTCCGTATTCGTTGTCTCTCTTTTATCCAGCGCGTGCTCTCCTTCAACTCCCCCGCTCCCCACTCATTTCATTCTCCTCCTCCTTCTCCATCGTTCGCTTCCACTGCCGCCACCTCCACCCTGACTGCTGCCGCTGCTGCTGCTGCTGCTGCTGCTGCTGCTGCTGCTGGTCTACTCGCTTCTCATACTCCGCAGCCGCGACTGCCGCCGCTGCCGTTGCCGCCAGCACTACTACACTCCACCACCTCTCGCGCGCACTCCGTCACGATCCGTAAGTCCTACTCTCGACACCGCTCTCGTGTGTACCTCCTCTCCTCAGGGTTCTCCTTCGACACGGCCAACAGTGTGCCACTGTTCCAAGAGAGAACAACGCGTGTTAGTCTCTGCGTACACGTGTGTGCGTACGTTCGTCTGTGTGTGTCACCTGATCGCGGTACCCAAGCGGGACGCTTTTCGCGGGTGAGATACCGCTCGGCCACCGAGTCAACCGTGTGCGCTCCCGCCTCCGCTCGCTTCTCGCCACTTCCGACTATCAAACGTTGTACGTCTTTCTTTCGTACTCCCGCGCGGCAAAGGTTTTTGTGACATCGCTCGACGCGGAAGATCCATTGTTTTGTTTTCATTTTTTTATCCTTTTTTTTTTTTTCAAGAGTTTACGATCTTTCGGAGAAGGGAATTGTGATGAAGTTTTGAAGGATTGTTGGATCGTTTGGATTGGACGATTTTTATGAGGAGGTGAAGAGACTTTATCGGTGGCAAATTTAATTGGAAAATCTTGAGGTGAAAATAACTGTCGGGGAGTTTCGTGTTTGCTAGTGGTGTCAGTTGTTTGACGAGTGTTTGATACTTTATCTGTGCGCGCGGGGAGACCGAGAAGGTGCGGGAACGAGAGCTTCTCGCGTCTACGAGCACAACACACACTTGGATTATATCTTCTGTTCGATCTTTACAAGCGATACGACAGATACGTGACTCTGCTAGCTGCCGGAGGTTTCTTTCTTTTTTTTTTCTCTCAAATACGGCGTCAGCCTACCACATTGCAGCCTCAGCAGGTGCCGAGACGTCTGTCTATCCGTGCGTCTGACTCACAAGGTCTGTACCCACTTTGACGTTCGCTTATCCACGCTGTATATTTATTTCCATTGCAATGCTTTTTTTTTAGTGTCTATTATACTTTAATTCTTGCACTTTTGTACATTTGCTCTATCGATGACCCGCAGTTTTTTTTTTATCGCGTAAAAAAGTATCGTGAAACAAAAAAGAGTGTTACAGCCTAATTGCGGCTTATGAATGATTTTCAAGAATATTAAATAGTTGCAGAAATAACGATAGGCATTTTCGTAGCGGGAAAGTAAAACTGATCACGCGTATCGACTAAATTTTACTTCACTTTCTTGCGCTTCTTTTTTTCCGCCTTTTTTTGTTTACTACTGCTAGTTATCTTTTTTTTTTTTTCGAGTTCTCTCACTGCATCGACAGGTTTTCGCGAATTTCAGGCGTCGTTTCGTTTCTCTCTTTTTGTCTCTCTATCTCGTCTATCCTGTCGACCGAGTTTCACGCGAGAGAGAGAGGGGGAAGGGGGGGAGGGCGTTGATGAGGCATTTAGAATTCAGTTCGCTTAAAAAATCCGATTGAGCCGAAGAGCGTCAGAGGATGAAAGGCGTTTTGTGCGCTCGCAATGGGAAATTGGCCGTGGAAAGGATTCGGAATAAAAAAATAAATAAAAAAAAATTGGTATATGTGTAGATACGTGTGTATATATGTACAGCATCAGTAGAATTGGAACGAGAGACGAGAGCGAGCGATAGCGCTCGCACGGCATCAGGCGTTCCGGTGGCCGGCGCGGGACGCCTCGCCACACCCGCCCGTTTGGGAATTCAATTTACTACTCGCCCGTGGTCCACCCTTGTACACCCGTCGCACTGTTCACTGTTCTCCTCTTTCCTCCTGCTAATACAGCTCTCACGGACTCGATTCGGATAGTAGTTCAAGCGTCAAAGTCGCCTAAATCCAATGTTCCTGTTACATCGTTCGTTGTTTAATGAACAACGCTATTCCACGTACCTTTGCGATCGATGTTGCTGGCTACAGGCGCGTAGTAGGAAGTACCGTAATCACATCTGTAACTCGTGTTCTTAAAGTAATAGAAAAAATAAATAAAAATATGAGAACGATAATGCATTTTTATAGTCGGAAAATATGTTGATTATATTTCGTAAGGGTTTTTTTCGCTGATATTGCTATTGCGTTCAAGTATTCGTTGCTCATTGTTCATTCAGTGGATAGACAATTTTTCATGACTGATTCACGGTTCTCAAGAGGTTACAAATGTTCTGTATCGAAATACCGAATCACTTGAATACCACGTTGTTGTTATGATAGCGTTTCCTATTTTTACCCTATTTGGAGACCGATATATAGACCCCGAATATAGTTGTTTCGTATTTGCATGTCTCCTTCTATCGATATAACACTGGAATCTTAGGCAATGATTATCAAAGTAAATCTAAATTTAACTTTTTCGTATTGTTCTGCACTTGAATGTCTTTTGTTATCCGCTCTATTGTTTTTGGATAATATAACATTTTGCGAGGCGAATTATTAAATTATGTTACAATGTACGAATGTACGAATACATACACTATCCATATTTAACTCTCCAAAAATGGATGATTAAATCGGAATATCTATATTCTCACAATATAAATCGCATAATAACATCGGTATACTATAGAAATAAATATATAAAAAATCTATATATATAGCAGTATATATCGTAGATATATCTACTGAATACATGACATATATATGTCAGAAAAATGATATATAAATTATAAACGTAATTTCTATTGTCTATTACTATCCCGCATATCTCTCTATCGTTATATTCGCAATATTTTTTTTTTTGAAATATAAAACGAAATCATATTTACCCATTTCCCAAACCCTCGAATTGCAAAGAATAACGATATGCCGAAATATCGAAATTTTGTCAGAACATCGAAACCTTTAAAATCCATCATATATAAAATAGTACAACACGATACATGCGATCGACGGTTTTCATCGACACATCAGTAGTTATACACTAAGCCGTCCGCTAGTCGCATCGTATATAGTAAGAGGTTCCCTCGGCAGGCGCGAGTTTGATTACACATTGCGATCACGAGTGTCCCACGAGCGGGTGGGCAGCGCGGTTGTACATAGGGCCTTTTGTCGCTTGGTGGAACCTTGCGGCAGGAAGCACGTAGCGTGACACCGAGTCGGGGCCATGCTGTGTGTTCTCGATGCTGTGTAGTGTGCGGCTGTTAGCTGTTCGTCGTGTCTATACCTACCAGAATCTACCAACGTAATACCAATGCACAGAGGGAGAATATGTATATGCGAGTAGCTGGTTGGGAGTGGTAGAGAAAGGGAGAGAAACGAGGGATAGAACTACAGAGATGACAAGGAAGATGAGAAGGGCAATGGGTAGAATAGTGTATATATAGGTAGAAGTGAGACAGAGAGTGGCATAATACGCGGTGGCCCTGTGCTGTGCGCTGCTCCTACGTGACTCGGTGAGGTCCGTGTTCGAGAGTCCCGGCTGTGTTCCGGACTCCCGAGAACCCCTCTGTCACGGCCCGCCGCCGCCTGAAGGAGCGCCCGCGCGCGCGAGAACGTCGCGCGGAATCCATTATATACCCGCACCGCTCGACTGGCCGGCTACGATTCGATCGGCCTTATTGAATTAGTCCCAACCCTCCTATGTCTCTCGCTCTCACACTCAGTAGTTCAATTCTTTATTTCTGTTTCTCCGAAGCTTCTCCGTGTCTCGAAACCTCCTTTCGTCTCTCGTTTTATCTATCTCTACCTATCCTTGCGTTCACTACGGCGGCATTGCTTCTTTCGACGATCAAGCGAGTTATCCGCGAGGGTTGACATATGTACTCCGGGTTGCCACGAATAAAAAGCGAAATACATGCATTAAAGGCGTAGACTTGTATTGGAAACCGCGATATGGAAAGTGGGTGTTTTGGGAATTTTTGAATCGTTACCATGGAAATGAAACTGTTATCGGGGCGATTGATTAGGCAATAGCAGTGAAGAGTCGACTGAAAACATTAAAGTACCTCACTGAACATATAGCGCGTTCTCTTAGCTGAAAAAACATTTTTTCGCAAAACGAAAACATATCTATTTTGGAAATTTATTTGCCTAATGTTTATTTTAGTTGATTTTAATTGTCGGACGCTATACACAAAAAATTTCAGTAGCGTCGTAAAAAAAAAAAAAAATGTTCACAATTACTAAAGATCTTTTTTAGTTTGGGATAAAATTTTTATTAGATACATATTTGCAAAAAAAAATTAAAAAAAAATACATCGAAATATTCCAATTGAAACATTTTTTCGACCGTTCGATTAGGCGGCAAAGAATTCTAAAGGTACTCTGCGCCTTTATCGATAATTCGATCAGATCCAACCGATTCTTGTATCTTCGGTTTAAATAGCACTATTTCGGTAATAGAGTATTTCTTCTCTATTCAATAAACTCATTCGACTCAACATCGTCAAAATTTCGTGTACTCGTTTGTCCCCTAAATTATGAAACGATTCATGCGTTTCGTCGGGGTGTTTCATCGATGATTCTAACAAACCAAAGTATATAAAATCATTCGTGATTATTCAAGTGGATCATTTCGTCGGACCCCTCGGGTTTCCAGGGAGAGCGTGTATAGCGGGGCGGGGATTAGGATATGCGATATATATCCGTCGGTCGAAGGGTTGATGTCTCGAGTTGTTCGCTCGTTTGAAGGGATAGCGAAAGCGGACTATCCATTGCCGTTGCGAACTCCTCTCTCTCTCTCTCTCTCTGTCCATTCCCGGGGTTTGGCGAAAGCCTCCTGAAATTCTTCTGTCTCTGGATGTTAGCCGGTAGCGAGAGAAGTGCGAGGAGAACAGAGAACATCGAGAGAAGCTTCGTGCTAATGGGTATATATAGTAGGAAGCAGAGCATAGGGTGGATCAGGGCTACTAGAGGGGTGGGAGGGATGGGGGCACAAACGTGGGCACACCTATGTCATTAGGCCGATGACTCGAACGGGATAGCCGGGCTGAGTAGAGCTCCGAGGGTCGGTTTACCCGAGCGTACGGCCAGTACCGATGGAGAGACGTATAGGGGGATGAAGCGGCTCTACTGGTGAGAGTAGAGTAGAGCGAGTCGAGCACCAGGGGGCAAAGCGAGTGCAACCGCTCACGGTAGAGAATCGTGTCGGCATATATATATAGGGTGTGGGATGTGTTTTCGTGTCTCTCTCTGTCTCATGTACTCTCGCCACCGTTCGCTCCAGTCCCGTCGGCTAGGGGTTGAAACGTCGAGCTTCATTTTTATGTCGTTATATTTCATTACTCCTTTTTTTTCCTCCATGGAACCCCTGTCTCTTTTACCCTCCCCTGTTGGCCTACTCCTCGGTCTCACTCTGTTTCACGTTATTATTCGTCGCCGCCGCACCTCATATAACGGATAACGTAGAAGGGACACGAACCGGGGGATGAAGAACGAGAGACAGCAGAGTGTGTCCCGTCCCATCGAGGTTCCCAAGGGTTGCGGTGCGACAGGGCCAACGGGGAGGCGCAAATGACACGCGCCTTACCCTGAATCTCACTTTATTACACCCCCTCTTTCGCCCACTCTCTCTCCTTCCGGCCAAATTGCATGGTAAAGTGAGAGAATGAGCAAAAGAGAAAAAGCGACGGGCCGGAGCCACGAGTCTAGGAAGGCAGAGAAGGAAAGAGAGAAAAAAAAAGAGTGCCCCTTTCGAAATGCGAGTTGGGTAGAAGCTATACGATGCCGAGTCGCCGCCGAGGGGTAAAGAGCAAGCGAAACGACGCTCGAGCCTCTCCTCCTCCTCGTCGTCGTCGTCGTCGTCGTTGGCCAACCGGTTTCCTAATTTGGCGAACCACCTGGGAATCGCCTACCGCGAATATATATCCACGAGAAGTGCAGTTTCAACTCTCGTATATCGGGGACCCCCCTCGCTTGATGCACCGAGGCACGGCTGGCATCACCTCGTACTCGTTTCCTTAACGAAGCCGACAAGACTCGATGGTATATCTGTAGTTATCCACTGTGCGCAATCGGCTTTTACAGGTACAAAAAAAATGCTATAGTACGATCGGCAGACCGAGTTTACTTGCATTTGGTTTTTGAAATTTCTTATCATTTGTCACGTTTATGACGAATCAATTTACTCTCTGGCAGCGAGCGATGATACTTTAGAAAAATGTTTGACGAACACTTGTTTTTCTCGCCGCAAGTCTTCAAAACGTCGCTGGATTGGGTCCGTCGTGAAACTCCAATCTGTCTTATGTACTCTATAAAAAAGATGTTAAACATTCGCGATAAAAAGTGGCAAAGGCAAAGAAATAGGTTTGCCAAAGATACAAGTTAATTAGCTTAAAATCCAAAAAAAAAAAAATCAAATGCAATATTCTACGCTTGTGAGTTATTGTTATTGGACGGCATACATTGTTTTCTATCTAAGAATTCGTGTATACGATATACATCATTTCGTCGGAATAGTCTCAACGTATGTCAGCATAGAGAATAAAAAAGAAAAATAAATAGGTGGCATTTAGAAGCTATAGGGGTCCATACCGCAGTATCAAATGATCAGAAGCGTTTGAAATTCTCATTCCCCAATAACCGAAAGCCAATTTTCTCCGGAGTTTAATTTCACCGCTCGCGTTCGTATTATAGTCCGAAAGCGTTTATAATTCGCTGTTCAAGAGCTTCGGAGTCTCTCTCGACTCAACGGCAGTCCGGTGGACTGCGCCCCTTGCTTTACGCGCTTCGAACCGAACCAGTCAACCCCGGGTTTCCAACCGCCCCCGTCCGGCTTCTCGTTGCCAGAGAAAGCAGAGGAGTCCATTAGCGCGCTGAGCAATCCGCCTTTCTTCTCTCTTTCTCTTTCTCTACGTACACCCCGAGAACAGCCCCGTCGCTTAAACATTTCCGGCGCGTAATCGCGCTTAGTTAATTTTCCCTTGTCACCTCGTTCTCGCCTTCTTTTGTTTCAGTCTGAGAAGACCCCGAGCGCAAGGCCGGCGTCGTTTCGCGGCCTTTTGGGGGCTACCGGTGTTGGAGCAATAGAAGAGGAAGACTGCGGGGCCGTATAGCTACGCAGTCCGCGCTGCGCTCGAGCACAGAATTCTCGAGGAAGAAAGCCAGAGGAGTCAACCAGTTTGTGGCTTACCAGCAGGAAATACTTGCTCTCGGCTCAAAAGCCGACGGGTCGCGGGATGTCGATGAACTGAAAAACAAGCGCATTTTTTTTTTTCGCACGCGCACCCTGAAGTCGATGAATTCCAAAGTGTTCGTCGAGTTACCAAGTTCCCGAGTGTCACGATGATGATACAGTGAATCTTCAAAAAAAAAAGTTCGCCGAGTCTTTTGGGGGGAGATTTTCTCTTTTTCGTTATCCACAAAGATCGTATATCGTCTCGTGTGCCCATGTTGTCCCGTGGAGTGATGATCGCCGAGGCGATAGCGAAAGGTCACGCGGTGAGATCGTCGCTGGTCGATGCTGCTGACTTGTAATCGCCTTCAAGCTCCGCCGAGAAACCGTAGCCAGCGAGGAGAGGAATTGCTTGGTATCATCCATCCGAGATTCATCGAGCGTCAAAGACCTCGAGGCAGCCGCTCAAGGCTCCGCGAGGAACAATGGCAACCGCTACCATGGGTCTGCGGCGTCGTGTAAACGTGAACAATTCACCGACGCCCACGAGTCACCAATCGCCACCGTCGACCTCCGCCTCGACGTCGTCGAATGGCTCGAACAAACGCACGAGAACGGAGAACAACAACAACAGTCCGTCGCACGGTAATCTGAACTCGTTGAACGGGGGCTCCCGTGACGAGCCACCAACGAAGAAATCTCGTTCAACCGGTGCCGGAAATTCAGCAAAATCTCGAGCTAATTCACCGGCTGTTGCGGAAGTCATGAACGATCGGGTCAATGGTCATCAAACGACGGGAAAGGGTCGCAACAGTTCCGGTGGAAAGTTGAGCTCTCGTACCAAAAGCCCATCGATAACAACCGCGACGACAACAACTACATCCAGCACCGGTATTTCTTCCTTGTCGTCGTCAACGACGTCGGCGAATGCTGTTACGAACGTTTCCAATGGTCAGCAATCGCAGCAGCAGGTTCAATCGGACATTGCGTCGGGTTTTAACGTTCTCGGCGCAGCGACGTGGCCCGCGTCGGCCGGTATGCCAGATCCAGCGACTTACACATCTATGAGCGGTCTTAACATGTCCGGAACGGGACAAACTGGTCTCTGCGCCGCTGGGGGTCTCGGACTCACACCGAGCATCCCTTACATGGCTACTTCGATGGCTACGTTCGTCGGTAACGCGACGAATCTCGGTAAAAATTCTTCGGTATCGTATCTCGATATATCGAATATGACCGGCGGTTCGTTGAATTCTACCGCCTCGAACGGCATTAATGGTAGCTATACGTGCAAACCAACGATCGTTAATACGGTTAATAATACGGCGCAGGAAGTCAAGGGTAATAGCGCGCCTCTACCGTTTTCCGGTGTTGTTCCGGCGAACGGAGGTTCATCCGCTGCCTACGGTGCTAAAACTTCGACGCAAACAACGCCCCAACAAAACGCGGATGGCAATTCCGCAACGATGAAAACCTTTCAAAATGACACGATGTTCAACGCTTATCAACCGTGGGTCATCAAGACTTACGGGGATCTCGCGAAAACAAAGACAATTACGATTAAGAAATACGCGAGAATATTGAGAACATTGAAGGGGGAGGAGGTTAACAGCGCGGAGAACAGCAAATTTCGTTTTTGGGTTAAAAGCAAAGGTTTTCACATCGATCAACCGGTTGGATACGATGCCAAACCAGCGGACAGAATCATCGGGAGACACGCCGTTACCAGCCCTGGATTGGACCCACCGCTCTACGTGCCGACGCAGTTACCACACAATAAGGTCAGTGGAGCTTTTATTTTTATCTTGTTATCGCGTTGTTTTGTTTTTGAAATTGCAGGAAGTTTGCGAGTCGTTCTTAGCTAATAATTGCTGAAGTGCAATGCATCACTTTTGAACGGCTGTTTAGTTAGAAACAGAACTCGAAAAATTTGGAAAAAAAAACCAAAATTTATAGAGCGACTTTGAGGCATTTGGTGAATCAGCGAAAATGATTTATTTCGAATATCAATGTTTATCGTTGTCAACAAAATTAGATAAGCCAATGTCACGGCAAAAGCCTGTGAGGGGTTAAGGAATATCTAAAGATAAAAACTAGTTAAAGTTACGAATATATTCGTGATGGAGTCGTGAAAGTGTGAAGTAGCGTAAAATAAAAAGTAGAGACTTCGAGTGCTAAGGGCACAAAAACTTAAAAGTCGCACTGGCAGTTCCTCGGACAACGTTTGGACGAGAGGACTTTCACGCGAGTTTCGTCCGCTCAGTCATTGCCTTCTGGCGACGCTCTTTCGCGCGAACCGTTAGCAAAAAGAATCACAGCGAGAAAAAGAGCGCGAGAGTCAGGGAGAAAGAGGAGGAAGGAAGAGAAAAAAAGAAAAAAGAAACGATGAAATGGAGAGGGAGAGATATTGCACGGTACGACGAGACCCGTTGCGAGGAAACTCGCCCGGCGAACAAGGTGGCTGCTGCCGCTGCTTAATTACGTCTAATTATACGCATAGTCGCGGTGCGCTGTGGCGCGAGAAAAAGAAGAGAAAAAAAAAAGAGGAAAGAAAGAGGAACGAAGATGCGTGCGGTCGTTCCGCGGTGGATAGCGGTTCGCCGCGAATCTTAAGCTCTCGATCCGGTTGACCTACACGAGTCTCGTCTCGCAATACGTTCTCAATGTATTCATTTCCAAATTTTTGCAAATTATAGAGCATCGGCGACCGGAAAAAAAAAATTCGTTGCAATCGATAATTATCATTCGTTCACTTTATACCCGAACAAAATATCGTTTCGTAACTTCATAAATTATTAAATACAAAATACTTACATTTGCCTTTAAAAAAAAAAATGAAATTACTGTTCTTAAACTCAAATTACTGAACTCAAGCTACTTTCGAATTGAAGATAATTAAACCTTCCAAAGTCAATTAGATGTATCCGTTCGTTTTATAAAAATTTTCAAAAGCATACAAAAAAAAATCATTCTATTTTTTCAAATTTCGAATAGAATCCAATTTTTGCATTACAATTACTTTAAAATGCCTAAAGTCATGACATTCGATGCAAATCATCAAATTTCACACATTTCTCCAGTGCATATCAATACGACATTCAAATTCAAGAATCCAAGCAGAATATAATTTTTCCTAACGCGTCGATACATATTTTCCACGATTGACCGGAATACTCGTCTCTTCGAGTCGTGGTCGAGATAACGACGAAGCATCGTTCGGCATTCACGGTGCGGGATCTCCGATATCTCGGTGTCGGACCGCCCCGGACCGGCTGTGGGGATATAGCGGCGGCTGCTTCTGCTCTCCGTTCCGCAGGTCGGGGAAGGGAGAGGACGGGGAAGTCGGGGGAGCTCTCTACTCAACTCTGTTCTCCTCGTCGTAGTCGCTCGATCGTTCGGCTTGTGCCCTGCGTTGTCCTCTCTCGCTCGTTGGGTGGCAAGAGAGGAGTAGGTCCGGCCGGCTAGTCATTAGTCACTTTCCGAAGCAGAGGCACGGACAGCCTGTGCCGGTATTCCCTTCTCCCTCTCATCCCCCTTTTCTCACCGTCTCTCTCAGCATCCCAACGTCGCTGGGATATTTCTCTTCGTCTCCATACAATGCTATAACTATATCCGCATCTATCCTTTTCCATCTCAGTAGTTTCACGAATCTCCGCTCTCTCGACACTCGCCGAGACTCGCGGTTTTCTCTTCGTCTCACGTTCTCTCGGCAATTCCGTTCGCGTTTATCTCGGTTTCTCTCTCGCGCTTGTTGGCTTCGTCGCGACTGTGGACCAGAAGCTCGCCTGCGGAGACCAGAGCGGGAACCATCCGTCTCTACCGCATGAGCTTCTTCTCCCTTTCCCTCGGCAAAGGCAGTCGAGAGTCGACCAGCGTTCCAGTATAGTATCTCTCTCTCTCTCTTTGGCTCTTTCGCACAACCGACCGAAGCTCTGTGTATCATCTCTCTCTGCCTCCTGTTCGTCTCCGTTACTCTCAGTTACACTGAAATTCTCAACGGCTCGTGTTCGCCTCATGGTGCTAAGCCTCACTCGCTCGCTCGCGCGCGCGTCTATCTTGATTGAGAGGGAGCGCTCTCGTGTGCTGCTTTGTCGAGAGGCTGGATAGCTGGATGGCTGGTTGGCGAAGGCAAAAGCCCCCTTCTACTCCCCCCGTTTCATCGTTCCAGCCTTGTAGGCGCGCGAGAGAGAGTGTCGGGATCCATCGGGGGCTCTTGTGGCACAACGAGAGAGAACCACCGAGCTTGTCATTGATCGTCCCGACTACGACTCTCCACGAGCCGCTAAAGGTCCCGTACAAGTACAGGCTGCCTGATGCCGCTGCTGCTGCTGCTGCTGCTGCTGATGATGCTGATGCTGTTGGCCCGCCACGATGTGCGCGCACAACCGTATATAGATATACAACTATAGACTATTTTCTACGTTATAGTAAGTCTACCTATCACTTGCGCACGTATGTACGAACGGTACGTGAGGCTTATGTACACGTGCCGAGCGCAGCAACAGCGGGATAGCGAATATCAGAAGCGGTGTCTATACTATATGGACTCCGCGTATAAGCATATAGGTAATGTAGGTACGTTTATGTAGAATGGGGAAGATATAAAGGATATACGTGCAGAAGTCTATTGCCGATCGCACATGCGTGACCCGATGCATACGTTGTAATAGGACGTACGTGAACGACTGTGCAGCAAATAGATGCATTCGGATCCTTGGGGGTTTTTTTTTTTTTTTAGTGATTTCGTGATCCGAGACGCATAAATTATTTGATCGCTGGGGGAGGAGAGAATATGTGAAGGGATCGAAATTACAGCGATACAGGTGTACAACACGTGTAATAGATTGTAATTCCTTTTTTTATATTCAAATTTTTTTTTTTTTTTTTTAGGAATTTGTTTTGATTCTATGAAAGCTTCGATATTTAGTTGAAACATTCGAGTTAAGTTATGAATTTTAGTTATAATAATTTTTCTTCTTTGGAAATAGATATTTTTAAATATCGCGGAGAAGGCGTTTTTATATCCTTCGAGATCTTCTTATTCTCGGAATTCTCGTGAACGCGATTACCGACGAGCCGTATTTGAAGTACGAATTAAGTTTCTATATACGGTCACAGGAGGCGAGTGTCGCGTGGTATTTGAGAGGGGAGACGGTTATATACTCTGGCTAAAGGGAAGGGAAGCGTTCCGAAGCCCGGGGTTCGCTTGTTTGCTTGTTTTTTTTTTTCCCCTTTCCGTCCAATCGGCTAATCGACCGGGACGCGCGAGAGCGGCTTCCTTTGCTCCGTTCTCCGGATCGCCACGGCTCGGGGAGTGGGTTGGCGACCCAACTCACCGCTCCTTCTCTCGCTCTCACTTACGACTTCGCTCACTCGCAGGTATATCACCTCGCATAAGGGTATATGCCTACTCACCCATCTCCGAATCGACGGACCACCGTCGGAGGCACTTCCGCGTAACAGGAAGAGAAGGTAGCAGTCGCGGCTCGTTGCGCGGTCACCCAAGACTTGTGCGTTTCGTTAACGACAGTGAAAAAAAAAAGATTCTTCGTACCCTTCCAACGTCATGAATCATAAATCATGAGGCCGATATACCAAATATGATGTTCCGCGGTCAACGGAAAAATGACGAAATTTTTTAGTCTTTTATCGGTAACAGTACCCGAAATAACGAAATGGTAAGAAAAATTTACAGCGTCGTTTTCGTTCCGAAATAATTCATAACACGTCCGTCAACGATAACCGAACGATCACCAGTTTGTCGTACAAAATAACCATAAACGAGGAAATGAACGTTTCAATTTTTTGATTGTAATTTTAGATATCGAAAAATCGATTCGGTAGGGATTTACGTGTTTTGGAAGCAAAGCGAAGGCCCATTTATGACCATCGTCTGTATATACTATTAGATTCATTTCTGCATATAACTAGTAAAATTTTCTAATTATCGACACATGAAAGAGTTTAACAAACATTGATAAAAAATTATTCGGTTCTCAAACTGTTTTTCACTTCCGAAAAATTGAAACAATAGTTAAAGGTCTTTTTTGTAGCCTTCCAAATTTTGTACAAAAAAGTTTCTTAACATACGATCGATACGCGCAATCGTAATCAACATAAATCATGTGCCAATTAACCTCCGATTCTTCCGAATAGTTTATATTCTTTCTCGAAGCTTTTAAATCGACATATACCACGCGCACAAAAAAATATGGCTTATAAAAAATTTTCATTGACCGCGATTTCGTCGCGTCGGTAAAATTGCATTAAATTATCATTCGCTGGAGGGTCAACTTAATTGCATTTTCGTCGGCATTCCAAAACATCATAAATACGCAACGCACGTTGCCCCCCGCCCTCTTCCCCTTCGCGTATAGCAATAAAACCGACGAATATTGGATCAAACCGTGTCGTTAATTACCAGAGGGCAGTTTAACATTCTCCGCGTTCGGTACGTCTCACCCCCATCGACGCTATATCGTTAATACGCGTATTAGAAGGCTGAATAACAGTCCTGGATCCGGTCGTGAATGACCCAACCCCTTTTTTTTTCGAATTTCTTCGAAGAGCTTTTACTTCGACCGCATCGTTCCGGGGTTCCCGGGGCTCTCGATGATTATCGCCGGCTGGCCTCTCGATTATGAAAGTACACGAGGAGGAAGCGAGCGTCGCGGTCACTGCAAGAGAGGGAGGGGCGGAGGTCGATGTGTTTCTAGCCGAGGATCGTAATCCTCGTATACAACACGTAAGCGAGAACGAGAGAGAAAAAGAGACGAAACTCCGGTAAAGAGGGAGAATGATATAGATATAGAGAGATACAGAGAGTTGAAAGAGTCGAGTGGATACGAGTCGGGGTCGGTTGAGCGGCACGTTCCCGGCACGATCGGGCTGTAAGAACGGACCAGCCAACGACGAGGGTGGCTCTTCGTGCGGGCGGTTTTAGCTGTCCTTCGCCTTCATCCACAGTATATATATCTATCTTACATACACACAGGCACACGTGTGGCTATATCTGTATCTATATAATTCAGAAGAAGTACCGGGTACGCCGTGTGCGCTTTCGGTCTCGCTGAGTCACGCACTAAAGAGAAGCGGCAGTACTTGGAGTACCGCCGTTTCGAAGTGCCGGCTGGTAGCACGAGCACTGGCAGCAGTATGAACGCATACATAGCGTGCGAAGAGGATGAAACGGAGCGAAGCTCAACGCACGGGAACAAGAGTTGCAAGATAAAAGTGTGTGTCTGTGTGTGTGTGGATGGAGAAAGATGGAGAATATGAAACGAGACTAAGGGCGATGGTGGAGAGCCATAGGGGAAATGGAGAGAAGCGAGGAAACGACACGAAGAGAAGGAAAGGCGGCAGCGTTGGGGAGTGAACGCGAGAGAGGAATACCGAGAGTTCGAGAGAAACGAGAAAGCGAGAAAGAACGTGGGGTCGACGTGGGTCGAACCCTCTGCACATATTTCTTCCATGAACGGTATAGAGAGAACGAGAGAATGAGAAAGAGGGAGAGAAAGAATATGAGAGAAGCCGGGAAAGGGAAGGGGGAAGAAAAAAAATGAGAGGGTGAGAGGAAGGCAGAGAGCTCTCGGTCTCGTATCCCGATCTGCCTCGGGATAAACTCTCTCGTTGCTCGTGGTAGCGCGCGGCTCGTAGCAAAAACGGGGACCGGTGCTATGCGAAAGCCTTCCCGATCCCCCTTTGCCCGCCGCCCGCTCTCGCGCTGCTGCCGTCGAAGCGAACTCTCTAACGAGGTACCATCGATTTTCGCGCCTCCGGAAAGTCCAACGGGGCGGGTAAATTCGCGCGCGGCGCGCGAGCGGCAAATCCGCGGGTGAACGCCGCGCGGTACCGCGCCCGCGTTTATATATCCTCGACGCCTGTATTTTCCTATAGCTCCGGTGTAATCTACAGGATATAGCTGTCGCCCATCCGCGGGCCTCTCTGTCGCCGCTACCGACACTCTCGTTGGCTGGTGGAGCTTCGGAAATTAATATACTTTATCTCCGCGCAGCAGTGAGAGAAGTCGGGCCGCTTGCGGAAAAAAAAACACAGAGAAACGCGAAGGAAAAACTTTTGCACTCGATGGAAATTTTGCAAATTAGTCAAATATCGCGTCACAGTCATTCGAATTGAAGATTTTTTTCGCTTCGAATTGTTAAGATGAAAGAATAATAAAAAAAAATATATTATTATTATAGTGGTCATTAGGTATTACAAATTAGCGATTTACCAATATACCAATGTTTTTTTTATTCTTCATATATCGAGATAAATTCTCGGAAAATTCAAATCAAGGAACAAAAAAAAAAGTGAGAAATTAATTTTCGATATTTATTTCGGCGTTCATAAAAAAAAGAAAAAAACACGTGAGAGTCTCGTTTTCGATACCGTATTTTCTTTAATTATCCAATAATTTGTTGAATTTTCATTATTTCATAAAAGCGACCCAAGATTATTAGGAAATTCGCTAATCGATAGAATCAAGAAAATTATCAAACAATTAATTATGCAATGACAGACAAAGAAAGAAGCGGCGCGCCCGTGCGCAAGGGCCCTTATAATTTGGTTAAACGATGTCGATAAAAAAAAACAATCAGTTCACTTGAAAAAAATATATATATATCTCGATGAACATATTTTCGATAAAAAATCAACGGTTACTCTGAATTATGAAAGTAGATGGTGGACATTTTTTTTCTGCGAATTTTCTTTGATTCCGGTGACGGACACACGATGCATCGGTACAGAGAAGTTTGCGTGTATGTTTCTTCGAACGTATACTACATATACTCGGTGCACCTGTCCACCTTTATCTGTACCCACTTGATCTTCGCAGAGAGTCGCTCCGGCATGTATATAGTATATACCTCTAGGCAGCGGGTGTCGCTTAGTGGTTACGTACCAGCGGTGCACTTATCGTTTCAAGGCTTGGCGTGTGCGCGCGCGCTGCACCGAGGTGCCGATCCCGGTCGCCCAGAGAGCTACAGAGCAAAGCGTTGCCAATTAGCGAGCCGCGTGTTCTCCTCGTCATATCGAGTCGAGAGTCTACTACCATAACACTATATAGCATATACCCCACGCTACTGCTTCGTAGCTTCGAGTTTCTCACTTCCTCCTTCTCTCCTCTCTGTGGCCCGTCCATTCACGGTAACTCGATAAGCATCGATACGCGAGTTTGCTAGTTGCTAGTTGCAAGTTTCAACGCCGCGGTGGTTCCTCTCACAACGGCAAATCCCGCCGGATATATATGTAACTCGCTAATCAGTACCCGGCTACTCGTGGCGTACTGATATCGGTGTACAATAATTCAATATCGCGATCCGCAACCTTCGTCTAATAATAGTAACGACCGTTTCGATCGATGTAGCTTAAGGGACCGGCGGATCGTGATTAAAATTAAGAACCTTAACAAGCTTCATTTAACAAGTTCGAACTTACAACAGTGCATCTCCGTTGTCTCGCTATACTAGCATAGATTTCTAACGGTTAAATAAAATCAAAATATTGCAGGGATTACTCCGATCTATAAAAAAAAATGCCTTCACAAAGGGCCTTTTTCACTCGTGAAAAAATTTATTAAAATTTTTTTTTTTTTTCATACAGATCATTATTTTTATTTATGCCTCTACGCAACAATAATTTGAAAATTTTCATAATTCTCAAACTCTCCATGTGATAATTCCGATCTATTCGTTATGCCACGTTACCTTCAACTTCCATAACTCGTCAGTTTCGCAAGAACATAATCCAACAAATTCAAAAGGTCAAGCGAACTTCATTCCCGTCCTTAAAAAAACAAAATCTCATCAGCAAAAAAAAATAATATTTATATATCAAAAGTTAATATAAACCAAAGTAGTCTCGCATGCGCGTCCCGCACCGTCACTTCGTAAAATATAAATCCGACAGATCCAACCACCGTCGCTTCGTCGCACGAAATGAATCCTATTATGTACTTTATATTCTCCGAAAAAAATCGATAAAGGAGAATATATATTCACCCGTCACGGATTACATCGTTATATGTGCTCTCGTACGTTTGATAATCGATCGCAAAGTCACCCATCGTACTCTCGCAGTGTTCGCACACGCGCGCGAACGTTAAGTACACTACTATCATAAAGTACTATACCAGTGAAGCATCAGTTGTTCGTCTCGCGTGTGCCTTGAATTGCGTGGTGCCTCGAGGCCGCATTGCCGAGAGTATAAACCTATCTGTTCCCCGTATATATACTACACATACAGTATATCCATATACACGAATATACAAAGCACTAGAGAATTTTTCTTCTCGTTGAAAAATATTTCTGCTGTGGACATGCCTATCCGCCGTTTCGATTGTCGAGCCGTCACCTTTGTCGCGCGCCAACTCGAATCCGAGAAGAATCGCTCCGAGTCGAATCTATATATCGCGAATATACGACTCTCATACATACATATATACATACATACATCTGTAGATATATATAGTTATACTTCACATGCCATGTGCATACGAGAATTCACGTTCGACCCATCTATCCTCATCCCTAATACATAGCTATATATACCTAATATATATCTATACATCGCTGAATAGAGCTTACATAGCGCGTTGTACATAACGTACAACATATACAGCTTGTACTGCGGCCGACGGGCGAGCAAACGGGCCCAGTTGGTTCGCCCTCAGCTACAGAGCTATGGCTTTAATTCTACCCAAGTATATATAGATATACAGCCAGCATATATATGTATTCATATATCTATATAGCGAGAGAGTCACGGAGCTATAACCCACGGAACATAACCGTGGCGGCTCTTGTGCGTGGCGCGATGCTCAGCGGCCCGTAGCCAGGAGCGGCCGGCGGCAATTAGTAGCGGGCCGCCAAGGGAGAGCCACGGCCTCAGCCTCGCGCGCAGCCTCCACTCCTCTGAGCGCCCACTCTCCCGATTCCCGCACCACTACTCGCGCGTTCCTGCCTCGTCCGCTAACTCCTTCCTCAACCTCCTTCACAATTCTCATACTCTTTCCTCTCTGCCTCCTTCCACTTCACCCGCTCCCCCCCCGCCCCCCCACTCCACCCTCTGCCACCACACTCTCCTTTTTCGTTCTCATCTCGCAACACCCTCACTTTATCTCTCTTCTCGTTTCTTCCAGCGGCGCCCCGAAAGAGAAAGATGAGAAATACCGTAGCGTTACTTGTTCTCCTTCTTTGCTCTTCGCCGCATGCGTATATATATATGTTTATATTATATGCAAGTTCTTCTTCTTCTTCTTATTCTTCTTGTTTTATTTGTCCATCTCTCACTGACTGCGCGGCGAAAGGGCGGGAAAGAGACTGGAGAGCAAGTGGAGAGAGAGATCTGTGTATAGCGCAGAGAGGGCGGCGTAGAGATTGAGAAACGGGACGTTGCCGCGGCAGCGTAAAAAGAGGTGAACGGAGTTAAAAAGAAAGAAAGCAAACCTCGACGGTTTTCGCGTCTCCCTCCACTTTGGTGTGTTCTCCATCGGGGCCGCTGAGAGAATCTCTCGCGAGCCGCCCGAGCGGCAGTGATGAGAGAGGTCCGGAGGAGAGAAGCCGCAAGGCTTTTTGTTCCGCCACCACAGCGGCAGAAGCAGAAGCACCGT
Source organism: Buathra laborator (assembly GCA_934046635.1). NCBI lineage: Eukaryota > Metazoa > Arthropoda > Insecta > Hymenoptera > Ichneumonidae > Buathra > Buathra laborator. The sequence continues at coordinate 22,165,075 of OW203892.1, forward strand.
GCAGCATGCGGCAGCCGCGACGACGACCGCCTTGCCACCCGACAAAAATAGAGATCCGAACTCTCTACGTTCGCCTCGCTGTTGCTTCTGCTTCTCTGGTGTACATATCGTATACGATACTACAGCCTTCGCTTTCTCTATATATCTCCTCCTGCAAACTTGCCTCTCATCTCTCTCTTCCCTTTCGTCGGATACACGAATCTCTTTTACTGTATACTCGCGGCTTACGGGACGCCTCTGGGGCCTCCCGTACCGTATCGCCTTCCCTTCTCTCATTCTTCTTTTCCTCTTCGCGCTCTACGTCTTCGTTGCGGTACATGAGACGTACCAGCGGCGCAAGATACACGCAACATGCACGGTCCTCTTTCACTCAACCGACGCGTACACACGGCAGCGAATTGCTCCAACTTCGGGGTCCCCAATGTGGCGCCAGACAAACCTTTCTTCCTTTATCTTTATTTTATTTACGTTTTTATTCTAAGTCCCTTATTTTGATTTATCGTCCTTTTTTTCGTCGGGTAAACATCGCTTGTAGGTCGGTTGGTTTTCGAGGATGACGATCCCGAGATCGTGTCACCCTACGCCCTTTGAAGCTTCTCTAGCCGAGCGTAACTCAAATACGACACCATTTCTCTCATACTACATCGCTCTTGGGACGCTCCCCGCCTCCTCCCGCCCTCAACGAACGCGTTCAATGCCGAACAACCCCATCCCCCTATACATTGCCCCACAGATGAGGAGACTCGTTGACGTCTCGCGCGAGTGCGAGGTTGTTAGGGGGTGCCTCGTCGAGATGATACCGATTGAGCACGTCTCGCCTATTCGTATCTGCCAGCGCGACCCGAGAGCGACGCGGTTTTAAGGAGCGCTGGATGTGTGTGCGCGCGCGCGCGCTTCGGTATTGAGAGGAATAACTCATACATGAGAGTCTAAGGGTTCGCGAGGATCTATAGAACGTTGAGCTGCGCGGAGTTACGTATACCATATCGTATAAAGCTGCGGAGCGTATTAAGGTATAAAGTATCTGCGGACTTAACAGTCTATTTGTACATATAGTTTCACATTCCCCTTGACCCCGGATTCTCTCATGTTATTCGGTCGAAGATGGTCGACGGAATTTGAAAGACTTCCGTATCGTTAGGGTTCATATACGCCGCATGAAAGGATTGCATTGGAGATATAAGGGGATCGATAAACACGTTGAAGGAACGAGAAATTTTGATACACGAGAAACAATTACGGGACAAATTAACTTCATTTTGTATACAGAATTGCATGTACAGCAAAAATAATGTATATGAAAAAAAAAATTAATTAAAATAAATTAAAACACGTACTGTAGGAAAAATGTAGTAATGTTTAAATTTCGCATTTGTTTTGTGCGTTTGTACTGAGATTCATTGAGTTAAAAAAAAACTGGAAACTTTAATTGGACATCTTTTTCCATCCGGGCGATATTTGTCTTACGATTCTCTTGCGATTTTTTCCGAAAATAAAAAGAAGTTTACTCTCTACAGAAATATACAAATTCTTTGCTTTGCAGTACAGTTTATTTCGTACACGTGTGGTTTCATGGCTTTGCCAGAGTTTGTGAGTTAACTCGCTTCACGTTACGTACATTGGCGCGTTTGTTTGTGTGTATGTTAAGCGAGTACCGGCATCCATACTTACAGCGTTGAAATGTCTGTGCCGAGGTAACGTACGCGGCGGGCTTGTTGGCGAGGACGACGGGAACACACCCCTCTCACGATCCTTCGAGATAGCCGAGCCGCGTGGCAAATCGCGATACGTATCGACCCCCTTTAGCTCTCTCGCACACGTTTTCATACACATACACACGAAACTCATCCCTCCTACGGCTATATACTACCGATAAGTTTCCAAACTCTCGCTCTATCTCCTTCTCCCTTCTCTCACGGTCCAATTATCTCGTCTCGGTAACCCGGGGCCGTCCCGTCGAAGAGGTCCCGGACGGAGGCCCAAGGGACGATCGCTACCGAGTTTGTCTCGCGTTTCAAGGCTCCGCGGAACTCTCGTCTTTTATTTCCTTTGTAACGCCGATATCATAAGCTTCTGTAATTTTAACGACGAACCCGAAAAATTATGTTAATGACTCGGATTCTCCGATTCGTATATATCTTATCGCCTAATTATTGTTAAATGAGTTTTGGAGAAAAAAAAATAACAGGTGATCATATTTTATCGATGTCTCTACTTTTTCCGCGATTAGAATGTCTTCCATTTTTCTTTAATCTTTTTTTTTTTTTTTACTATGCGGGCGCACGGGCGTTAAGTTATTCGGGTTTCGAGTATTGATTTTAACAAAAAAGAAATGCTTTTTTTTTTTGTTTCACAAAGCGTCACCGTATATTTTATGTTCACCTATCGTGAATGGATATTTTCTATCTAATACCTTTGATGTCAACGGGACACAGTGTACACATTGAGGATACATAATATTTTCCACGTAGGTCGCGAGGCTTGCACGTGACTGGTCCGAATTAGGGTCTCACCCGCAGGAGATATCGATCGCAGTAGTCGTGGACGGGTTTCGCTTTTCAGTGTAGCAAAAGTAAGCGCGGAAAGTCGTCGGCCGGTATTGTATCGCGCGACTTACTCCAAAGGCAAAACAAGAAGAAAGAGTGAAAAAAAGGAAAAAACTATTTCTTTTACCTTTTGTTTTCGCGGTTTTGCCAAAGGTCTCGACCTCTTTGCACCTGTTCAGCTCGGTTGATTACACAAAAAGAGTCTTCGCATTGCGGATAGCGCCGTAGGTCCATTTCACAACTCATTCTTATTCCGTTTCGCCGTCTCCGTTTATTCGGGTCTCGACATTCAGAGGATGAAGCCGAAAAAAAAATCTGGTATATTTCTCTATCAAATATTAAAAAAAAAAAAAAACATCTACGATATTGCAACCCCATTAACAAAGCGTTTTTTCCATCATACGCAGAAATGTACAATTAATGAAAAATGCTTTTCCGAAGTAACTACAGAACGTTTCGGTAGAAACATAAAACACATTCCGATGTTAACACCTTCACAGTTTCATTGTTAACGAAGAATAAGATTATAACATTAAAATTTAAATTGATATTCAATTAATTGAGATTTCAACGTTGAAATTCCACGATTTCATCACACTCTCTCGAAATGACGTTTAAATATAGTTAATCAATGAAATTTGGATTAATCCTCGTTAAAGTAATTGTATAAAAGAGCATTTAATGGAAGATTCATATATCCCAAGTCTCTGATTAGCCTCATCCCGTGTCATTCTCTCGATTAAGATCGCCGCTGGCGACCTGTCTCTCTATCTGGACACCGATTTTTGTTTTTGTCTTTTTTTTTTGTAAATACCCAACGATATCGTCGCGAATCGTGAAGTTTGGGAGGGGACAGCACTCTGGCACCGGCCGACCAGCGGCAACAGCATTTAAATCTAAAAACGAGAAGCACCAGCAGGAGCGGCAAACTCGGTCCCCGTGGGTAATTGGAGGGTCGCGGAATTTGCTGCGCCGGCTTCGCGGTGTGAGGAGGTGGAGGAAGGGCGAGAGAGGCTAAAATACGAGCTGCGTTTACTCTGTATTTCTCGATGTGTGTGTCTGTGTGTACGGGAGTGTTTCTGTATGAATGTATGAATGTATGTATGAACGTGTTAGAGGAAACGGGACGTCGACCGGGAGGTGGAATATGGCGTCGGTGAAGGGGACCGTTGGGGGCAGAAAACAGAGCGAGAAAGGGAGACACAGTGTGGAACTATGCGGTAGCGAAATGAAGACAGACATAGAAAGCAAAAGAGAGGCGGCGGGACGTGGCCAGATAGCAACCCGGGGGATAGAACGAACGAGGGAAACGAGACGAAGAGAGAGTCGAATAATCGTGTACACCGCAAATCCACAAGCACCCGAGGGAGACGGAGTTATCACGGGGTAGAAGTGCGGCCAGAGGGGAATGTTGCTGGAACCGCGGGGCCAGCAGTGGCAGCAGCACCAGCAACAGCGGCAACGAACGTACGAATGTGGGGCCAATGAAACGGGTTTCCAGGTTTGTGCGAGAGATCGCGAAAGTGAGAGAACGATAACTAGCGAATTTGAGGCTGAAAGTGCGAGAGAGGAAACACACGAGAAGGAAGTAGGGTACCGTCTGTGTATCGTAGAAATGGACTGAGAAAAGGATACGGCGAGACTTAACGGGGCCGTAGGTGCGCGAGGTTTGTGTGTAATTGGATTCATCCCCTTGCGGTGCACTCGGACTCCAGCGAACATTTCTCTGCTCTTTCGGGATCAACCGCTCTGAGAGTTCTTCTTGCCCTTCTAAATCGTGTATGAATGAAGATTTTCACTGTTGAGGGAGGTTTTCGGCACGTTTAATTTTAATTCTTCGCACATGAGAGACTCTTTGCAGCGTAATTTTTTTTTCTTCCAACTGCTACATAAATTTTTGTATTTCTTGCGAAGACTCTAAGATCCTTTTTTAACGAGAAACCCGTACGCGCGAAGGGTTAATGTTATCGGGGAAAAATGATTTTCCGTAAGAAAGACATTTTTCTTTCATTAATCGAATCTCAAAGGTGCTCCCTTATTTGTATTCCTCGTTGAAAAAAAATACTTGTCTGTCCCCCTCACCGTATACCAAACTTACGTTCGCCAATTCCTTTCATAACGAAGCTCCATCCCTTAAATTCTCCTCTGCTTGCTGGCAGAGAGTTCCCGTTCAGGACCCTCCGAGTCTTAATGTATATATATATACCCTCCCGGAGCGGTAGTCGGTATTCCCTTTCCTTCGGGTCTTCTCTCCGTGCTTCACGAACTGAATTAACCCTCTGCAATCATGAGACAGACAACGAGAAGAAGAAAGACGCCGAATTGGTGTACGGAGGATGGGATACGGACGTCTCCGGGTGCCATCAGCAACGTCGGCGACGCCTCACCGTCGCCCTCTTATCTCCCTTAACTTTTTCCTTCGTCCTTGTGAAACGCGGCGAGAGGTCTCTTCATCGCTGACGTCAGTATCGCGTACCACCCGCGGTGTAGGTACACACTTTGTCAGAGGACTTTCGCCTACCCTCATGTTCTCTCTACTAACGTCCTATTTCCCCTCTTTTGGCTTCTTGTACCAACGGACTCGTTGTACGTGACGAAGTTTCAACTTCCTAACGCCTCTCTCATCTTATTTCGCGAAAGCACCGAAAAAGGCGCCACTCACTTCAGTTACATATAACACAGACGACCGTTTCCTCTACCGAATACTTGCACTTCGAACTTTCATAATTTATACATTATTTATTAGTGACTATTCCGCTACGTTCTCGTAACTTCGAACTATGCGACACGTTTTTAATCGATCCTCTCCATCTCCCGAGTCTCTCTATCTCTCATCAGATCTTGTATCGTATGAATTATTCAACATTTGCGACGAGTACTCGATGATCTACGGGTAGAAAGACCAATTTCGTTCGACCCCTCTACAACGTGATAGTACTCTGAATATAAATCGAATTTAGGAAAAAAATAATAATAATAATAATAATAATCTGGTCTATTTGATGTGCACACGGTATCGATTGTATTCATCACAAGTATTAGTATGCATAGTCCCGAAATATGGGGGCGGAAGAGGAAAGAAAAATTACGAGATGTTCGTAATTATTGATGCATTTGTCGATTGGTCAACAAGTAGTTGACACACAAAGTAACATGGCGTTTAATGTTACGTGAGTACTATTTTACAACGATCAACAAAATGCTGCATTTACAATGCGCTTCCTCAGCTTCCGATATTAACGAGAATGCTGCGAACCGCATCAATATCGATTAATAATGTAGTGTTGATTTTGAAATCATAGCGTATGTAAATTACGGTTAAACGATGACTATGACAATCTGTTTTATCAGAAAGATCTATTTACATTGGAAAAAAAAAATGTTGGAACTTCATACGAATTGGATACACCTAACGGCCCCTATTAATCGGATAAAACAAAGCTGTGTCTAGTCGTCCGAAATAGAGGGATTTAAAAACGTTAATTCCCTCGAAAATAAATCGATATCATTGTATCGAAATTGAACAATTAACGGTCGCTTATTCGTTAGTCAGACGATTAATGATTTCTTATTCGTCCCCAATTATCGGACGAAACGGCGTAATAACCGTATTGAGAATTGACGATTAATTTTGTCTGATACTCCGAAAAAAAAAGCGAAAGAGATGTTCAACGCCCATAAAGCTTATTACGAAGTCCTCATTAAAATATAAAAGTAATCGTACGAAATTTCACGATGAAAACATAAAATTCGTTCCGGAAAAGACTGTATCGCTGCCCGACAATATCGAACGTAATATTCATCCCGATCGTCGAGGAATATAAACCGATTCGAAGACTAATCGAAAATCTGTCGACTGGGAAGCCTGTTCGACGGTATACGCTTCTCAAATCCGTGAGTTCTCGATCGATTTATTCCTGACTCTCGACGACGCGTCGCGTCTCTCATCTCCTATCGTTTCGTTTCATCGGTTTATCCGCCCGTTCTCTATCTATCTATCGAGAGCCGAGAGACGTTGATACGGTCAAAATGAACGATACGATATACACGTCTGCGGGGTGTCGGCTATTGGTATTGGCAGAGGGGATGGGAAGAGATGGGGGGTGGCGGGAGGGGCCTCGGGGTCACCCGGTATATAAGCATCGTCCGCTTGTGGGATCGTGGCTTCGGGCGTTTAGCAGTCCGCAATCGTCGGACTGGCGTGTTGATTTCCCCGCGCGTTTCACCAACGGGCCGTTACGCTATAGCCGACCGAAACACCAGAGATAGGTGCTGAGAGAGTGAGAGACCGATTGCGAGCACCGACCGGACAAGCAGCACAGCAATTCAGCTCGCGATTCTCACTCACTGGCTTCTCCCCCCCCCCCCCCCCCCTTCTCTTCTCGAATCCCTCCGTCCGGACATAGAAAGAGGAGAAGCGCGTTTCCGATCCAAATAGCTCGGAGAGCAACAAAGACGACGAAGGTACAGGATATATATAGTCGATCTGTTCGTAGTTCGCCTCTTCCTCTCGGCGTAGTGTATGGTACATCGGCGAGCGCTTGTCCCTCTTCCTCGTGTTCGCCTCATTGCATCCTCTGCGCGCCAGACTCGCGATAGCTGTTTCTCCCTTGCGCAACGCAAACGCCTGGTTAATGAGGCACGCATATACGCGCTGCCTGCGCGCCCACCCTGGAGCAGCAGCAGCACAACCCTCGCTGGTATAACTGCCCTCGCTTCATCCACGTGCAACCCGCGGTGGCCTCGGCCCGGGTCTCTCTTGTATATATATGTTAAAGCTATGGATCGGTTTTCTTTGTCGCACCCAACGCGCCGCACAATTCATCGTATCCCTGGAGGGTTCGAATGTGTATTGTGCAGTGTGTTGTGGTACTATGGTTATAGATGTATAGTACGTATAAAGAGCCTATGAAACACGCGCCTCCGTGAACACAATGCTCTACACCTCACACGGGCGCCCCTGACTATGCACTAGGCGTCACGGTAATGACATACTCCCACATTCAACTCGGCCCGCCGTCGTTGCTAACGATATATACCCCCCTCTTGCGGTACCGGAGAGATAGGCATAGTTTATTGAAGAGCACATGCCTGACAGTCGCAGCTGCTCGATTTTATACGTACATATACAACGATCGGGGCGATGGGTGAAATGTTAAGTCGCTTCGGTTATAGGCGGAAGAATGTGAGATAGATGTTTTGGTTACATTTATCGTTAAGCGCGTAATATCGGCTTTGAACTCTGCTTGTGAGATGTTTTTTTTTTTTTTTTTTTTTTTCGTAGTGTGTTGTTAACTTATGTTGAGTGAAAAGAGATTGGAAATGAATTATAAAAATTGAAGCGCGATGATTCCACTGTTTTTGCGATCTTATTAAGTATTTAGACGTCTCAACACTAAAAGATATCTTACGAAACGAGTGGCGGTCATCACACAATAGTGGGGAATCATTTTCTGCGCTCATTTTTACACCGCGGCTCATGTCTTGTTTTTTGTTTCTGGGGGGGAAAGGTATATGCCATCTCGGAATTTGAGGGTCTGTCCGATAATTGGAATCGTCGAACTTCTCCACGACATTTCGCGAATTTCGAGACTTCGAAGATCGTAGGATATTCAAGCCCTCGAGGGGGTTAGCTTGTAGTCTCGAACAAGGATATTTAATGCTTCGGGAAATCCATTGGCGTTATTACCGCTGTCGAGGAAGGTTTGACGGGGTCGGGACCTCTCGACGGCGTCGGTGGGACTTTCCCTCCCCTTTAGACAATGATTTGGATTCACGACGGCTAGAAATCCGATATCCCTCCCCAACAGTCGTGGCGTCTCGAGACGTACCGACGTACGCGAAGCATCACACGACTCCTCGATTGTGGGCTGCGCGAGGTAAGATAACTTCGTAGATATATATATACATATATGCACTGTTGGTTCAAGAGAAAGAGACATGATATTTCTCTATCGCCTTTGTCGATAGATCGCTATTCTTCCTGTTTTAATTTTTTAATAATTTCGGTAATTAATGTGAAATACTACTTCTATTCTTGTTAAATTGATATCCACTTTCAGAATACTTGTTCAGTTCAAACGACCGTTTCTTAATCTTTGAATACTTAACTAGAATTTTGAGGAATCGGAGTATTTTTGGATTTCTGGAGCTTTTTTGATTCTTTAATTATTCGTGTATATCGAAGTGGCAGTGCCACAAGCATGTTGTAGTAATTTTTTTATTACGAAAAAGCTGGAAATATTGATTTAAGATAAAGAATTATTTCGCGGAGACAGGGAGGGCAAAAGTATATTGGTATTTTTGTGTTTTCTCGTCATTATTTTTGGCTTTTGGTTCGATTTGTTTGAATGTCTTCAGCAGACTGTATCGGGGGTAAGAGCCAATGTTTTTATTACATATGGGAATATTTTTTCGATGTTCGTGTGTGAGGAAAAGCTTCGCATTATTATCCATGACTCCCGGTGTATTCTCATATTTATATTATCGACGAGATGATCCGTCGTCCGAAGAATCAAGTCCCTCACATGTTAAGTTTCGGGGAACCGTTATAGAAATCAGGTAGTAGAAGGGGTTACCGGTAGAAGGCAAGATATAGCAATTGCCAGGGATACCACTGACTCCCGTGTTTCCATCAATCTTTTTGAAGAGAAGCCGGAGCAGCAACAGCCCGTAGTATCCGCGGTGGCGGTGCTCTTTTCGCTCACGGAAAACAAGTCGGGAGCTGTCAAGATCCATCACTCGGCTCGCCACACGGGAGACGAGAGGAGAAGCGCGCCGACGAGAGTCGAGAATGGACCGCGCGGCAGCCGCACACAGCATCGCTTCAACTCTTTCCACATCGATCCTTCGTTGCTCGCAGCTCGAGCTGAAATGCTGTAGCGGCCATCGTCGAGTATCCCGTACACGGACGAGCCTCCGTCCTCTTCTCCCTTTAATTCGCTGCTCTTTCTCTCGACTCTTCTATCGTCTCCCTTGCCAACGAATCTTTCCGGATAGTGAGCCCAAATATTTGGTTGGAATTTCGCGACAGATACGTATACCCGTCGTTGTATTTCTCGTACGTATCTCACGAAGGAAGAGAGCCGGGAGTAAGAGCTAACAGACCTCATACCGGATTCTGGAAGTTCCGATATCGGGCCACGAAGCCATATACGCGATGGCGGAAATACGAGGATCAACTCTCGTAGCGTTTTACCCATGAGAGGATATACCGACAGGAGTACGTTCGCACGTAGTGCACGATGAATCGACTGTAGCGGAAGTGTAGAAGAGCTTTCTTCTCGATCGATCCACCGGAAGAAAATAGCAGTGCCTTGGGACTCCTTTCGTCGCATTACGCCATCATTCCCCGGATCTTCGTTTACATCCTGTAGATTTTTTTGCCTTTTTTTAATACACCTGCATAGAACTTTACTAACTTCCGGTAATAGCAGAATTCGGGTAAATAATCTGCAGTAAATTTAAATTCGTCCTGATTTGCATTTGGGAGCTGAACTCTTTCATAATTAAGGTCCGTAAGAAACCATTTTGCCAATTAATTGTTCAAACTTCAATCGAGTTTCGTTCACAACAACCTTTTGTTAAAATATAACAGTACGTTTTTCAGAGTATCGGCAATCGACATAAAAATAATAAATGTATCTCCGAAAATATCGTAACGTTCATAGAGGGTAAAAGTCGTGACCCGGCTGGGGCAGAGGGCCCTGTTTCACCCTCATCTCGATCTCGCTCGTTTATCCCCCTCTCTCTCGTGTACGGGACGTCCCAACAACTCGACCGGGACACGTTAGTCCCGGCGATTCTCGGTCGTTCGTTTGGTTCAACCTCCCCGCGTCTCTGTCGTTGTCCCCTCGTATGTAGAGAATACGAGACGCGTAGACGGGAGAATTGACGATATAGAACGAGAAGCAAACATGGAATACAGTGGATCCCCGCGCGAAATCCAAATGGGCGCGGCTCGATGCGTGACGCGGCAAAGCAAACAGAAATCCGACACGCTGGAGCGCTCACAGGGGCTACTAGCAGCGGAGGCAGACAGACAGAGAGACATACGGACGGGGCGCCTCGCCACCCATCTCGTTTTCTCTATCTGTCCTTTTGCCATCTCTGTCTCTCGACAGCCGAGAGAGAATCCGGAGGACGAAAGGGGGGAGGACGAGAGCGTGTGTTCGTGTTGACTGCGGATCACTGACTCGTTTCTTTTTCTTTCTCTGTCTCGTTAGCTCTGCACGAGATGGAAAGAGCGAGAATTTCCTCTATTCGCTTGCTCGCGGGCGCCTCTCGTGCTTTTGCTTCGTTCCGACGGCATCAGAGTCAGGGCAGAGCTCTCTCATCTCTACCCCGAATGGGTAGGCGAATTGGCGAACGTACGAGCGTCGGATGGAAACCCGAGCCGCTCGCCCTTTCACAATGGAAGCCTTTTTGCGAGCTATACACTACTCATCCCGATCGCAAAGCGACGAGGGAGAGTGAGAAAGAGCGACATAGAGAAAAATAAAAAAAAATGAATGGGAGAGAGCCGGAGAGAGAATAGGAGAGGTGAACGCGATCCTCCGGGAATGTTCGACGCTTTAGCGCGTTAAAAGGCCCTGACGAACGGATGGGCTTTTGGTTTTGTACTGATTTGATTCAGGAGAATGGTTCTATTTCAATAGTCACGTCACCGTACCGTCAGTTCATTCAGACTGGCTTTATCGTGTTATTGAAGGGCTTGGATTTCATCGCTTCGAACGTTTTTTGATCATTCTGATCTCTGCGAGAGGTAGTCTCGGCGCTATTTCTATTTTTTCGGCTATCTGAGATTCAAATTTTTTGGGGTCGCGAAATAGTAGAAATTTAATTATTTAGGGGATGAAGAACTATCAAAAAAGTCCGCTGTATGTATCCTCTTCGGGTCCCAAGAGTTAGTTTAGCAGTTGGTTAATAGTTGTGTACTTAATGGTTGACTGGCCTGCGGTTTTAGAAACTTCGATTTGTATCATCATCGCCACTCTCCTACCCATTGATAACCTTCAAACAGAATAAACGATAACTCTTTTTGCATAAATCAATGATTTCTTGCGATAAACTTGTGTAAAGAATAGTAAAAAAAATTGCACAGCCGAGCGTAGAACCTGTGGTTCTCGTCTGCTCGATGTAACAGTTCGCTGGTACTCCGATGTCTGAGAGGTTCTCAACTATCTAGGACATGGCTGTAGGATCGCGGATTACAGCGAGGTTCGCATTTTCGAGATTCCTTCGGAGAAGGTTCTCGGTCTCACGAGTAGCATCCAAAGACCGCAATTCGCTATATGTTCACCACCATCGGCAACAGTGCGTGATCGAATTTCTGAGGGACGCGGAGCAGCCGGTAACCATAACCCAATGGTTGATCCGTACCGCGTAGACATTGGTCGGTCATCCCTTAGGATACCGTCACGAGTAATGGTCGAATCCGAGAATTCCGTGAAAGCCTCAAACCTCTCACCGTTCATCGGTGCTGAGGGTCTCAAAGTGATACTCCCCGTGACTCCCTTCTCTTCGTACCTTCGAATGCCTCCAACGACTGAAGAATGATCGAGACATTCCCGACAGTCTCGTGCAACGCGACATGTTTCTCCATCCTTGCCAAAGACCTTCAAAACTTCGGAACAAACGACCGCGTACCATTGATCCCACTGACTCTAATCCAGAAGGTTTCTTCGCGATGTTTGACCTCGTGTCAGAGTTTGAAAGACTTTGCGATTTCTTTAGCTCATCAATCCTCTTTCGCCGGTCTCGTCGGGTGACAATTCTTGATGGACACGGTCATCGGTGACTTCGTTATCAGCGCGCCACGCTTTAAAAAAACCATCCCAAACTCTTCTCTCCGGGCGAAACTCACTTTTTTTTTCGCCCCCCGGATGTTCGAAGACTTTTCAACCGGCTCCACGGATCTTTACGGGACACACGTTTCCCTATCTCTCTTTACTCTCCGCTTCTCAATTCCGTTCAGCTCCTTCAGCAGCTTCGAGAGATCCACGGATATTTTCTTCTCCCCATCTTCGTCTTTCTTCTCGCTTCCTCTGGTATAATACCCCGTGCACGTATAGAAACGTCGGAGCGGCATGAACGTGGCTCGTACACGGGCATGGCGGGTGCTGGTGGCGGTGGTAAGCCGGCTGGCAGCTGCCTTCCGTGCAACCAACAAGCCTGGCGGTCTGGTCTGCACCGTTCCGCGGGCTCTCCATGCGTGGAATCTCCGGAGATTCCCTGCTCCTCCCTCCCGTGTCCCATTCCTTGGTACGGGAACCGCCGTCACCACTGCACGGGACCTGCTGCCGGATCCAACCGTCTCTCTCTAACTCACGGCCTTTAAAAACTTCTCGCTCGTTTGCTACTGCGAGAACACCAGCGAGACTCTCACACCAGCATATACTCTTCGGTCGTCTGGTTCTCCACCCTCCGGTGGTCTCCGTCTCTGTTTCTCGTTGTCCTTCTCCGACGCTCCCACTCTCGTTCTCGCGACCCCGCGAACTCCCCGGAACATTCCCCCTGCTCGCTTACTCCCTCATTTCGCTGTGCAGCTTGTCTCTTCTATCTCTCTCGTTCTTCGCCGGTTTCCAGGGAGCAGGACGGAAAGTGTACAGCGAAGCTCGGCGGAACTCTCGTACCCCCCCGACGCCCACTCTACCGTAGCTTTTTCCATGGCTCCTCACTCTCGGTCTCGTCTTCTCTATATCTCTTCCACTGGCGGCTTTTCTCGCGCTATACCCGCTCTCTGTCTCCCTTCTTCTTTCTCTTCTGCATCCTCTTCTTTCTCGTGATCTTTTCTCTCACGAAGACCTCCACTGGCTTTCTTCCTCTCGCTCAATTCCTCGCGGCTCGAGTTCTCAATTCTTTCCTTCTTTCTTGGGTTCTCTTTTTTTTGTTCTTTCTTTTTTTTTACCATCTCCCGTAGACGGTAGAGCGAAACCCGCAGCCCCGAGGACCGCCTACGAACTAGCAACGGGCGCTAAGCATCTCTTCTGCCAAGATGCCGAAGTTTTGTCGCGAGGGATATAACTTTTCTCCTGGGTCGAGGACAAGGCTGTATCACGAGAGCTCAGCCAAGGCGAGAACCTCAGCTCGAGCTACGCGAAGAAACGGCTTTCGCGATTCATGCCGGATAACTATTGTCGAGATCCCGTCCCGCTTCGGGCTTAGGGGTCCCGTTCGAAGCGGCTCTTCTCGCGGAGTCCCTCAGCTCTATCTATACGCTCCTTTCTCTCTTGCTATGCGCTTCGAGGCTTTGAGTCAGATATGAATCTTTGTACTACGAACCACGGGACGGCGAGAAGATGCTTCCCCAACGTTCCACGGAGTCTTTCCTCCATCCCACTCCTTTGCTCTCTCGTCTTTTCGTCCTCTTACAAGAGGTATTTAGGAACCGGCCGAAGGTCCGAAAGGACTCGGGGCTTCTCATATCTCCCTCGGCACTTGAGTCATCCGTACTGTACACCGCTACAGGCATCAACCCCATCCGAAGCGAACTTGTAATAATTTATTCAGTTTAGCCTCTCGCCGTTATGAACCCTACCGTGAACTTAATGCTGACTCTCCGGTTGTCTCGATTCCGAGGTGTTCTTCGTCGAGAGTCAAGTGGCTTCTCGTCAAAGTTAATATGAAAAATTTCGAAACTGACCAGTGTACGTGCTTCGGCATCGCGGATAAAAGGACCGTACCACTTTTTTTTTTTTTTTTCGGTGAATCGTTGTAACCCAACCCGTTCAACCGGAAGTGGCTTTTGGTACGATTGGCTTTTACTCGACCCTCTGGGCCCGCCACGAGAATGATCGGCTTCCGGTCACGGGTTTCGCTTCGCGCGCCTACTACATGGTTAACTATGTATATATATACGCGATGGTATATGTATATACATATATACAGCGTATCTACCCTTGTGCGCCACCCTCTCTCGATTCGCTCTCGCGTATCGATTCAAGCGCGACCTCGAAGCGCCGCAGCGAGAGAGCTTCCCAACCCGCGTGAAGAAGGGAGAGTTGGGCCGAGAGCCACTTTGCCGTGAGGCGGCTTGAGGAGGGTGAGTTAGACAAGTTCCTTTCCAGACTTGAATAGCGAGCCAAGGAGTAACACCCCCCTCGAGACGAGTTTCACTGGTTTTAGTTTCCTTAATCGAACGGGGATCGACGCGATTCTCCCCGCGAAAGGACTCATCAACGAAAGACACTTCGGGATAGGTGATAGCGATAATGGAGAGGTGGAATGCACACGAGAGAACACATGTATATACAGTTCGATTATAGTTAACCATTAAAGTGGATTCTTGTTACGAAACGAGAGTTCTGATCTTCTCGTCGTCTGAGTCAAGCCGAGATAATCTTTGGGTACTTTCATCAACGCGAAGCTCAAGCTTCTCGCGACAGTCCTATGTTCGAACGTTTTCGATTCTGGAAAATCGGTTTTTACGACGAATATTAAGGCGTCGACGGAACTCGAGAGCTTTTGAATTGCCATTCGAATCGTTCAGTGATGCACGGACCCGGGCTGTGAGTCGCGATTATGCCAAATCGATGGAGCCAAAATGACTCTCGAAAATTCAAACGAAACATTTCGAAGTAATGACTTGCGCGAGATTTTGGGATGAAGCGCGGCGTAGGAACTCAAGTGACCACACGCAGAATACGCGGCTTTGAATTGCTCGACGATTAGCCGATATGAGTTTAAACGACGCGTGAATCGATCGAGGGGTGGTGCCCGAAGGGTGCCAAAGTGGCTCTCGTAGCGAAAACTCGTTGCCTCACATCTGTTCTTGATATCCTAGAAGAAGCGGGATCGCATAACTCTCATCGAATGAGGGAGGGAGGGCTCTTTGAAAACCAAGAGATTCATCGATTCTCACGAATGATCGATGACAATGCTTCAGGGTGCTTCAAATAAATCCATCCGCGGACGCGTCTGCCGCGATGCTCGGTTGCTGATCCCTCGATACTTGCCGGAGAGAGCCTCTTTGTTCTGTCACCGGAGACCAAACACTTTTTATCTCGAACTGCGAGCGCAAAGCGCGTCTCTCGGTCTTTCTCTCTTTTTCTCTCGGTCTCATCTTTTATCCTCTCGGTCTTTTCTTTGCCTTTCTCTCGCTCTCTTCTCTCCTTTTCGTACCGAATCTCGGGTGTACTCACTCACACCTGTGTAAAATACAACTGTATCACTGTATCACTCTCAACCCCACCCCACCCTCTTGATGTGTATACGTGCACATCTATTTCTCTCTGCGGCTGCTGGCATCCCGCGCTCGGCACTCAACAGGGGCCGGTCGTTTATCTAAATGGCTACTGGGTGGCCGGGACTTCCTCGACTCGGTTTCCAGCCTCGATTCTCGTTCCAACAAACCAAAACTAACCCAATCACACGCCTACGCCTCTCTCACTCCCTCTATCACCAACACCGCTCTCGTTCGGCCTTCTGTTGGTCTTCTCATTCTCACGGCAAAACAAGCATTCGAGAACGAGGATACCCTAAGCTCGATGACGTTGCGACTAATCGACTGATTGAGATACCCCCTCTCCTCTGTCTAATCAAGTTTTTTTCGTCCGGAGGCTTCTAACAATTATGAAATCCGTCACACTGATGAATAAATCACAATTCCCAACTCTCATCTTATCTTCAACATACAATTTTTTTTTTCTAATTTCATTTTTTAGAAATTGTCTAAAAGTTACAGTTAAGATTCAAGATATTATAACGCGACAAAGAATATCAGCATCGCGCTTTTTAACCCCATACTGTGCGGTTGATAAACCGATTAACCCTTTGATTACTTTCATACAAAACGACTCTTTGAAAATATGATTCGTACTGCGAAGTTGTTAACTCTCGCTGAAGCGGAAAATTCGAAAACGACAGGTCAGAATTTCGCGACTATAGTATAAAACGAGAACGATCGAAATTCGTTACGATTAACTAAGGTCTCCGGTTGTGCGCGGGTGTCGTGCAAAGAGGTGGGCGGGGAGGAGACGCCGGCAGACTGTAGCGTTGCCCGTGTATAAACGGCCCCGGGGCCGCTTTGTGAAAGCGAAATGAATTTATATCGCCGACGGGACACAACCCCTTCCGTCCGTCGCGACGGGACTCGCCGCTATGTGCGACGGTTAACGTTGCAGCAGGCACGGCAAATACACATCTCGCGTTTGAACGCCCCGCCGCTACTACACGGTATACATACTATACTCTCGGTAGCCATCTACCAAGCCTTCTGTACCTAAAGCTCGTGCAGTGTGTACACCGAACTACCCTTCGGGTATTGCTACACGAGAATACCGCTACGCTCCCGCGCGTCTCCTACCGTTACGAACCAAGCGAGAGTGAACGAAACACCGGCGCCAGAAACTACGAGCAATGGTAACAGCAACGCGCCAAGCGTAATACCCCTTTTCCTCTCGCTACCCTCGTCCCTCCTCCTCCTTCCCTCGTCCTCGATCCATGCACGTGGAATTTTTTTAATCCGATTCGGCTACGCGCGGGCGACAGCGCGGGGACGCCATTGTATGCCTCTTTCGTACCGCGCCGAGAGAAAAGAGAGTAGCGGTTCTCTCGTTTAAAATGCAAACGCCCCGAGTGACGAGTCTCAGTGTGTTGGGCGTTGACATTGTTTTTTCAAAACACTCATCGTTGTGTCAGATAAAACGTGTAGGTGATAACTATTTATATTCTGCAAGGAACGCAATGAAGCGTTGAATTTTAAAATTGCAAATTCTTAGATAAAAAATGAGGCAAAATATATAGTGCGCTTCAAAGAATTCTATGGATAGTAAGGTTGCGGAAGTCGGTAGTATATCGATATTTCCCTCGAAAAGTATATACAAAGTTTTGTTTGACATCATCGAAGGGTTAATATGTCTCTTTGAAAGTTTTTTTCTTTTTGTCAATATAACACTGTAATGTATGCTTTGCGGGAATGAGAAGTCTCGATACAAACAAAATAAAAATCAGCGAATGCCGATACCAATCCGAAGACTTGTTTTTGGATCTGAAAGCAGTTATAATTCTTTATGAAATATGTTTTAAAAAGATGAAATTATTCATCTAAATTCGGACTGTAGAAAAATTCATTGTACTTGAAAAATTAATTTAAAAAAGTCTCCTCCTAAAAATATCTATTTGAACAATTTCTACAATAGAATTATTGATACCGACTCTTATCGGCAAAAACGAAATTCATTCGCTTTCATTTTGATATTAATCTCAGTTTCTGTTCGTAATTTCGGCGGCTAGCTTCTCGTAAATTTTGTATAAATTATTGCCAACAGAACCATTTTGCGCTTGAAAGCTTTTTTTTCCAACTACCGTAGGGTTTTCGATATAAATCCGTCGTGATTGAATCTACAATATACATATATATAGTTTGCCCAAATATTTTTTTTTTTTTCAATGGCTGAACAAAAGATTTTTCCGAGGATTCTCGTTCACAGTGATGCATCTCGAATACGGTCGAGTCACGCTATCGTTTCTTCTTTAGAAAATTCCTCTCTCGTGTTCCTCGTCTGTGCTCGGTGTGCTCTAGAATATTTTTTTTTTTTTTCATTTACCGTCTACGAGAAGTAGAAAATCCTTCAAGACGGTTTCTCTCGTGTCCGAGGTCCTTTCGAGCTATCGAGTGACTCTCGACCGCGTGCTCGCGACTTGTGACCTTTTTTTTTTTTTTACCGCCTCCCACTCCTTCCCCTGGCTTCTCCTCGGATTTCCGGCTCTCTCCGACGATTCCGGGTCGCTCTCGGACACTCGAGATCTCAGCCAAGCCACTTCGTCGTAGTCTCCGGAAGCTCTCGGCTTCTTCCGGAATTCGAATTACGATTTTCGGTTCACTGCGAAATCTCGTTCGATGCAAAAAGAAATGAAGCTGCGGGGGAGAGGGGGGGGGGGGGAGGGGATAAAGTTTAAAACGAAAAAAGTAATAAAGGTTTGTGCCGCGTGTTCGGGGATGGGACGTTCGGTGATTTTGTTCGAGCGAAGAGGTCCAAAGCCGGCACTTACCTAATCGATGCCTCCTGGAACCCTCGAATTAACCCCACTCGGGCTCTCTCCGTCAGCACAGGCCGCGCGTTCACGGTCGACCCTCGTTTCAACAGCACGGACGAGAGTTCGAGGGACGCGTACGGAAAGTGAGGACGAGAGACCCTCACCGCGCACGTTCTCTCTCCCACTCTCCTTCTCTCGAACCTCGAATGGCTTTTTGTCGCGTCGATAAATCTCGACATTGCCCGAGAAAGAGAGAAAACGAGTGGGCCTTTCGCACTTAAGCGGATTCGCTTTAACGGCACAGCCATGCCGAACGTTTTCATACGTCCACGCGTTGGCTCGGGTATATATACACACATTAGCAATCGCTTTCCGGCCTCCGCGACTTCGCGAATCAGCCGTTTTTTTTTTTTTTTTTTCTTTTACTTCGCGGTCGTCCAGGACAAATTTAGTTTCAACCTCGTCGCTCTCGCCCCTCGCATTCGTCGAAAGAGCCCGGGAAGTTGGGCACTAAAATTCTTTTAACGATGCGTGTAATTTCCGGCGCGTTAAGCTCCATCAGTACTAACTCTGTTTTTTTTTCGTTCTTTATTTTTCTTTTGTTTTAATTTCGTTCCGTACTTCCTATAATTAATAATACCTCTCCCATTCGTCTCTTCATTAAAATTGATACGAACCTATTTCCCTCGCGACGCTCCATTACTATTTGTATCTCAATGACCGGAAATGATATCGGGATTTGTGTGGTTTTTCACTGAATAAATAAAAAAATAAAGCAAACACAAAAAAAAAAAAAAACAAATAAAACGTAAAACATCTCGCTTCGTATACCGGGCGACCATGTCGATGAATCGATGCGCACTTTGATTGCGATCGTACTCTCGTATGTAGTACGCTTGAGTGTGAACGCAGAAGCACAGATATGCCGAGATAGTTAGATGAATATATAGTGATATAGGATGTCGGGGAGGGTTTCATGTTATCGGTCGTGGCGAAGCTCGACCTTCGCCGTCCGCCCGATAACTCGGTCGATCCTCGCTCGCTCACTCGCACGTTCTATCTATCCCTTTCGCTCGTGTATCCACGGCGACCACAGTTGCCTTGCTATACCATATACCGCACATGGACGATCGAGCGTCAGCTTCAGAGACAGAGATATATTGAGAGAAACCCCGCGCTCATGCAGTCTCGTACACAGGGCGCCAGGGCATTCATCGATACGTATCGAATTCCGGGAACCCATGCGAGCTTCGATCACAATCGTTACTACACCCTGTATGTGTGCGCGGTGTACGTGTGCACGTGGTCGATTCGGTACGCTGGCGGACATCGG
This sequence comes from Buathra laborator, assembly GCA_934046635.1. Classification (NCBI taxonomy): domain Eukaryota; kingdom Metazoa; phylum Arthropoda; class Insecta; order Hymenoptera; family Ichneumonidae; genus Buathra; species Buathra laborator. Next base: position 22,184,932 of record OW203892.1, read on the forward strand.
GACTGTAACAGCAGCAGCCAGTTTTCGTACACGATCGCGGCCGCTCTCTCGTTACCAACCCCTCGACATTTCGTTCAACCCCCGCGCGATCACGACCTCGTAACCGCCCGGCGAGCTCACGGTAAAGCGACATTTTGTCACGAACCCCTCGACGGCTCTCTCGTTCTATCTCTGAACGGTTTGTTTCGAGCATATGGTGGAGAACAGCGTAAACACTGCAGAAGCGAAACCGAATGGCGAAATGCTTTGGGGAAATTTATGAGAAAAACTACGATATCAATGGCATAAATTTATGATAAAAAATTATGGTTATTCACCCTTAACTTGATTATACTTGGGTTAATTTCACGATTTAAAGAATACGGTTATTGCTGAATTAAGGTTTTGCGGTAAATTATATTTTTTTATTTTGGTTTTTGTGATAAAAATTAGATTTTCTTTTGGTCACATAAAATTTGCTTGAGATGTTCAACGGATCGATACGAACGATTTTTTTTTTGGTACTAAGACTTTATGATAATAAGTAAAAGTTGAGATATCGGAATATTTGATGAGTCTTTTCTTCTTGAGTCTTTGATTTGAAAATCTGTTGAGATTTATCGGAATAAATATATGTATCAAAGTGTAGCGTAGCATCGCTTGGTATCGACCTTTTTTTTTTTTTAATCTTCCATGTGTGATCCACAAGGAATCAGTGGACGAATTTCGCTTGCCGCGGTCTCATTTTATTCGTGAAAAAACCAAAGCGCATCGCTTCGGTTCGGGAAATTTTCATTCAAGCAAAACCGCAGGGCCCGCGGCGCTGTATGCGCCAATTTGGTCGGTCAGTCATGAAGTTGAGAAGAATCCACTGATAACGCTGATATCCTTGCGCTCCAGTTAAATAATTCGTATATTCAATCCGTTGCAGTTCTCCAATAACGAGAAAAATTGAGATATATCGTTCCTTTTTTTGCCAGAATTACATTTTTTTCCGAGCCGATTACAGAAAACCGAAAACTCCGATACGGAAACGTTCGTTTCTTCCAGCGCCGACAACATAGTTAACAGTTACTTTATCAGCCTCACCGAAATAATGCAACATTTTTGCTTAACAAGATTTTGCATATTTTGTATCGAATTTTTGCTTATCTCCGTCATACACGTCCAAGAAGTCAATTTGTCATCACCACCAATACTTAAACCTTCGAAAGGTCGCGTGTCGCAGCCCACACGCGACCTTACAATCCGATTCGCGATATACTTGACACACCACACCCCCGCATCTATATTTACCACCACGCAAAACAAAAAAAAAAAAACTATCGTAACCCTTCCGGTTCGAAAAATTATTTTCTCGTTTCCTCATCAAATTCCATTCTCTGTTGACCCATCGCGATGTGTCCCAATCTCCGTTTTCAAACGATTCGATATCCAAAATTCATCGTTAACCGGGTTGAAGTTAAAATTGCCGTTTCACGCCTCGTCGATTGCTTCAGCACGCGACAAAATTTGAAAAAAAAAAAAAAAAAAAAAAAAAAATGGATATATAAAATGTATATAATAATATGTGCGTACATCGTGCCTCGATTGGCGGATAAATATGTCGCATCGCTGTGTTCGGCATCCATCGATGCCTCGCTTAACCTACGGACACCCTGTAGGTACGAAATTGACGCTGCTGGTTACGCATCCTGGGTTTGGTTCGGAGCAGTCGACCTCGCATATCCACCACACGCTCGTTATAGCCCCCCCGATACGCATTGCGTGACGCAGGCGGCCGGCAGGCGACAGGATGCCGAACACACGCCTCGTGCGTTCAGCTGTGAAACTCACCCCCTCCTCAATACAACGGCACACGATCCTATAACGGTACATATATATTTTATATATGTATATGTATATCGGGGAGGATACCCCATTGGCGTTTACCTCTCTCTGTTCGAATTATTCTTGCTTTATCTACCGCACTCGCAGTAACATCGTCAGGGTATCCGAATACCCGATAGAGTTTTAATTCGTACACACGTGTGATGCTCTCATCCATACGTTATCGTTTTTTATAACCCGCATTCAAAACGCCGAAGGGTAGTCACTTCTGCACGTTGAAAAATTGTCCACCTCTCCCTTTCTCTCGTATACACACGAGCAAAAATTACACTGCCAACAAGTAAATCATCGCTTTCAAGCGTGAAACTAAAATAAAAAAAAAATAAAAAAAACAAAGAACAAAAAAACATTTTGTTCGCGTTGTATTTTTTGGTTTATAGCTTTACGCTCACGCGCGATGATTTACTGGATGGCATTGTAAACTTTTTCACTGATATGGAAAACAGTTTATTTTTTTTATTTGTGTTTCTGTTATGTAACCGGATCCGTATCAACGTTTATATCGACGTATATCGACATTTTATGGATGAAGCAACAATTCGTTTCATCAATATTAATAGTTGGTACAACTCATTGTATTTTTCAAAGTAGCCGCAATTAATCGTTCGTTCTTTCGTTTGGTAATTTTCTTTTCTGAGCATTTTATTTGATTAAAATGCGTGAATATGAGTTTTTTTTGCGCATTGAGGAAACAAAGTCGACTTTTAAATATTTCGTGGTTATCGATATACTCATCGAGAAACTTAGTCGAAGGATAGAAAGAGAGAGTGTATCGCTAGGCCACTGGGAGTATCGGCATTGTTATACACTCTGACCGCAGCCCCCTTAACCAAAGCCACCGTCGTAAGCTCCACGAGTTTCAACCCTTCAACAGGTGTTTAGGGAAATACAATAATGTCGCGCACGCGCGTGAAACTTCTTCGAGGCTCGTAAACTTCGACGAGGTCGAGAACGGTCCGTCCGGGATATATATATCCCGAACGGTTCGACCCTACGGACCTTAAGGTTACACCTTCCGTCCGTTCAATTAATATTTGCATGTTGATTTTACCCTTCTATACGGAATGCAATCACGAAACAGTCAGCTGAAAATTACGACGAAGAATGAAATATTGATACCGGAGGATTCATATTTTATTTCTTTTTTCACATGAAATTTTTTTATTAAAATAAATCGATCCGAACTATAGTTAAATTTTACAACAATGATTAGTTTAAAATTCGTTGAAGTTATGGAAATGATATGATTTTTATTACGAATAAGAATGATTCGATAGTTCAATTCTCGAATGACTTTACCACCCCTACGTTCAGGGTGGTTGAAGATCCCTACTTTATCAACTTTACCAACGTTTGGTTCCGTCGCCTTGTGGGAGAAAACCGAAACTCGCTAGCAGACGCCGATAAACCAGGTTGCCGGATCCAAGCGTTGGTAAGAATTCGACGCAAGGGTTGCGAGATCCACCGAGCGAACGCGCTCTGCACCCTTGTCGAGTATTAACTACCCTTCGCGAGATGGCGCCACATCGTGGAAGATACTTGCGATAGAATATTCGGGGATTTGTAGTCGTTAAAACAATATCCATAAGACAGAACTTTAGTTTTGTTTGTTATCGCCGTTTTTAATCGATTCGCAGATTTTCGGTGGAGTATTTCATTTCTGCGAGTTTCGTAGATACCATCAATGGAATATTTAGGGTAAAAAAGTTGTTAAATGGTTTATTAGAAATTAATTTTAGCCGTCGGAAATAATTCATGACGCGGAACGTATTTTAAAAGTGAACAATAAAATTACCTTTAGAAAAAAATGTTGAAACAATTTCGACAAAGCTGATAAAAATTTATCTATAAATTGATAAATCATTGAATAAAGTAATCAGTAAATGTACATTATATCGTTATTTTTTATCATTATGATACAGCTTAGTGCATCTGAAAATTGTAGCGATGTTCTTTCAAATTTAATAATCGACTGCCACATCGAATTATCGATATCTCAAAAATAAAAAATAAAAATCGTACCGTCGTAATTTAACCAAATTCTTCGATCTTCACGCTGATTTCAGGCTTTGAACGGTGCCGAAGGGACAGTGCCGCCGGGACGAGTCTACAAAAAGGTGGCAATAGTGGAAAATTTCTTCGACATTATTCACGCAGTACACGTAGATCTCGAGGGTCGACCAGGGAAGCACGCGGGACAAAAACGGACCTACAGAACGGTGAGTTAAAGGTTAAATCATGCATTACGAAACGGCATCACGGACGCAGCGAAGTATCGCGATGTTTGCAAAATTGACGAAATTAAAAAAAAAAGAAACGAAAATAAATTTACAACGTATCTTTCGCGCAGAAGTTTTGATACGCAATATTTACTGATTTCCAACGGGATGTTATTCCTTCGGGGGAAAAAAGACAGGTGCATCGAGGCATTCAAGCGTCGAACACTCGATATACTGTATGTCATCTCACGTGTTTCAGTTCGCAATATTCGCGTAAACCTCTCTCCCGGGTATCGTAACCGTGCACTTCTGTATCTATTTCTCTTTCGCACTTCGTCCCCTCGTAACGTTCTTCTTGTTTTTATTTCATGTTCTCTGTTGCACTATTGCCAATCTGTATATATATGTATATATATATTTATATATTTTCACGTCTCTCTTTCGCCGACTCGTCGGTTCGTTCTCCATCCGTCACGTTCTTCTTTCTCTGTCTCGTTCTCTATCTCTCTTATTTCTCCATTGCCTCTTCTTCACCTCCCGCGTTCATCTCTCTCGTTCCGTCTATTTATCTCGTTTCTCTTTCTCGCCCCCGCGGTCTCCCCCCCTCTCAAGCACGCCGCGATCTGCTTGTGATTCAAAACCTCAGGACACTTGTTGCATTGCCTGCTTATACACGCCGCCACATACGTCTATAGTATTATTATATATATACATATATATGGGTATATATAATATATATGTTGTATATACGATGAGCAATTTCGCACACAGCTGAGAGTAGACATACACTAACGTTTACGAATGCCGCGCGATCGCAACGCAATGAAACTGTTTTGCGTCGGGTCGTAGATGTTGTTATATGCTACGATTCATCGAACACAACGGAAATCCCTTCGACGTTATAAACTTCGAGCGATAGGGCGGCCAAACCTCTCAGCCGATAGGAGATCGTATATATTTGTATATCGATGTACGATGATTGATTTATTGACGTTCGAGAGGTCGCAAGCGATTGAGTTTTATGACAATGATTTTTATTGTCATATTCTATCGCTACGATATGCGAACGGGAGTACTTTTTCTCAGAAGTTAGAATCTCCTTGAAGCTTCACTTTTCGAAAATCAAATTACAGTCGATGATATTTAAATTCTCAATTGATTTCATATTCGTACTGCAGACAACCGAAAATGTTTATAAGGGGTAAACGTTATTTTTTTTCTGGTTGTTAAATGATCAATTTTCTCTGTTCAAAAATCAATAATTTTATTGCATAAACATATATTATTAGACAAATTAGGATAACGATTTACTAATGAAGAATTCGTAAGATTTTCGTAATTCTATTGCAAGACACGTTTATGATTTTTTTTTATAACTTGTCTCCCGTTTTTTCCGTAAAAAATTGGCACGCGTTTTTTTTTTTTTTTTTTTTGCGTAATGAATGTTTGCACTTCGGAAAATTACGTTGTAACGTTTACAGCATTTCTGACGATCCCTTGCGTTATGTTTCTTCGTAATTTTTGATAACGTAGATCGGTGCTTGCGAAACACTTGTAGGGTCTACGAGCATAGATCGTTCTTTATTTCTATTATCGAAAATGTTTTATGACAGAACGCCTACCGCGGAGTATATAGTGGATATACACAGAAGGAGAGGATGATAGATAGAGGTAGAATTCTGTAGTGCCGTGAACGAAACTTTGATGTCTCCTCGTCGCGGAGGAGGTATGCTGCCGGAGGCATGTTCCCCGGTTCTTAATAGGAAACGTTTCCCTCTAAGGAGTCTCGGGGACGTAGGGGGCTGGGGTGGCGTAACTCAATCAAGGATGAGAGCCTGGGATCCGAGAAAGGCAAAGGTTATCCCGGTATATAACTGTATAGAACGTTCGCTCGCGCGCGAACGTAATTCGATAAGATTTACTTGAGGCTTCGGCTTGCGAACGAGAAACGAAGAGCGGCATTGTAGGCTGCGTGGGATACACACCGCGATGCCTCCGCGAAGGAAGACGTCACTCGATTCGACACGAGACAGGAGACTCAAAGTCACGCCGCCACTCTGACGTGAAGTAACCCTCTCCCGCGCCCCGCAGTCGATGCTTTCCTTCTCTCAATCGAATTCGCGGCATTTGCTCGCTTTTTCATCTTCAACCGGTGCGATTTCTCAGAGTGTAAGCTTCGAACGTGTACTCCGGTTCTTTTTCTTTTTTTTTGTATTTATATACTCGGTTCCGATGTGCTTTAAACTTCCGACACTCAATCTCAGTAATCGCGGGGAGCTTTAGAATTTATTTCATTTATCCACTTTATTCATCGGTACATTGGTATAGTTTAGACCGGCGACGGAGAAATGTCCGGTCAATTTTGGAAATTGAAGAGGTATTTGAATATCAAATAGGAAATTATTATCTCTGCCCTTCGAGTACCTGATTTCCGTCTCTGAAAAGCAAAGAAAGTCGGTAATGAAATTTATTTTTCTCCGGACGCGATGCAAAGATGTAAAATCTAATAAATATGCTGCTAGTTCCGGAATTTCAATCGCTGCGAGTCGCGTCGAAACGAAAATTGCGTTTTCTTGCGTACTGAACAAAATTGTGAAAGAAGATGTAGAAAAAAAAAAAAGAAAAAAACAAAGAAAACAAAAAACAGAACTAATAGCAGAGATACATTAATTGACTTCGAAACAATCGAATGCCGATAAACGGGTGTACAATCGAAGTTTGATTGCTTATGGTTTTTCTCTGTTTCTCTGTTTCAGATCACAGAAACTTACGCGTTCCTGCCTCGCGAAGCGGTAACGCGATTCCTTCTCGGTTGCACAGAGTGTCAGCGTCGTCCCAGAACCCCGAGTCCCAGCAATCTCTCCAATCAATCGCAAGCCGCGACATCGACGTCCGTCGGATCGACAGTAACGTGTACGGGTTCGAGTACAACAACGCCGTCAACCCCTTTGAGTCCGACACCAGCGGCAACTGCACTCTCGGTATCGCACCCGCTGCACAGCAGTCCGAAGCCAAGAGAAGCGAGTCATCCACCCGAAAGCAAAAGTTTATTCAGCTACAGACACCCGAAGCATCAGCAGAGAGGCAGTAGTTGCGTCTCGTTGAGCGTTGAGAAGCCGTTGAAAGAAAAGGATAAGGAAAGAGTCGACAAGGACAAGGAGAAGGATCGAGAAGAGAAGTACAATCCGTTGAGCATTACGAATTTACTGAAGAAAGAGCCAACGAGCGTTGGTTATGCGACGACGGTAAGCGACAGTATTGCCGAATCGCGAAGAACACCGGAGTCGGATCGCGCGAGTTCGAGAAGTTCCGCGTCTTCGAAGAGAAAGCGAATGCTTCCGGAGGGACGTACACCATCGCCACCCCCATCTCTTCCACTCGCGACACCATGGAGTCCCGGATTAGACACGAAAAACACACCGATCGACTACAGTCTTCCGATAACGACGGCATACCTTAAGCATCAGCAGAGAATTCTCGACGAACAAAATCGCGCTGCCGCGGCTATCGCAACGCTCGAGGAAGAACGCGAACGCGAACGTGAACGAGAACGCGAGAGACGAGAAGCGTCGCCGATCGTCAGTGCGTTAGAGGCTGAAATAGCGATCGAAAGAGATCGATTCTCACCGGCAGCTGGTCTCATCGATACGAATCTCAATCTCTTGGCGACCATTCAACATCTTCATTGTCAGGTAATGTTGGCACTCACCGAAAGACTGAGGCCATCGGTACTTCCGTCGCCTCTGATGCTACCACCCGCCACCGGAGGTCTACTAATGAGTGGAGAATTTTCGATTGGCGCTCCGATGACGCATTATCACTCGTGAGTTTGAGGAAATATCTATGACGCTTTCGTGAAAACGGAAGTATCTCGTCACGAAGGAAAGAACCGATGAAAGAAATGTATTCGCGGACGTCATAACATTGTATTATTTATTTCTTTGTTTCTTGAAGATAACTGATTAATGAGGCGTTTAAAGTTTTTGATGAAAACTTGAGAAATATCGGTACCAATGGCTGTTGCCTTCTGGTGAATTCGTACTTTTTCTGAAAACCAATTTTTCCATTAATAAATCGATGGTTTGCGTCAGAAATTTCAAATAACGAAAAAAAAATGGGACATAATCAATTTTTTACCATTTACATTTGCAGTATTTGGCGGTGAGAATGGGCGGAACATGATTTTTTGAAAATGTTTTTTAAGAATCTTTCGTCGGCGTCTGAGGATAAAAAGAGGATATATCGAAAAGCGGTCACTCTTATACGGCTGCCAAAGGTTTTACCGGTTCAGTTAGCCTTCCGCGGGATGTACATCCGAATGGATGTCGAACCTGTCGATGAACTGCCACGAAATAGTATATGTCCGCTGTCTATTTCTTGTGGCTCTCGCGCGATCTCACGACTAATTGAACAGTAGCGAAAGCCGGAGAGCATCGTCTGTCGTAATAGCACGAGGTCAACACACATTCACCCGCGCGGTCCAGATTACCGTATGTTTCAATCGATGATTGTCGCATACGCTACCGTTGTATACACTTCGAGTAAAATTTACACGTATTTCGTCTCGATTCTCCGTATGAACGTCCTAATAAAAAATAATAATAAAAAAAAAAAAATAAATATATATATCATATTGTGTCGTGTGTTTACCGCATCGTGTGACGATTTTTTCGTATAAAACACTCTAAAAAAAAAAAAAAAAAATCGTCCTTCGATATGCAAAAAAAAAGCAAAAAAAAAATTTAAGTAAAAATAAATCTAAAAAATTCGCTTTTATCTAGCCATCGTGAAACGTGGTGGGGTTGGCCGATACGTAAACATAGAGAGTGGACAATATATTTTAAGCTTCTTTGTGCCGTGTGTGACACGGTCTTGTGATTGTACATTAGAGAAAAACAAAAAAAAAAACAAAAAAAAAAACGAGGTAAATAAAACGGAATAAATGGAAGTTGATTATTTTTGTATAGAGATTTCACGAACTACGTACTAAAAAGAAAAAAAAAAAACGAAAACATTCGCAGAAAAAAAAATAGATTTTATTTTGTGATTGCCGCTACGTACAATGTCGTGGGGGGAATCATATCTCGCGCGCAAGTGCAACGCTATATGAAAAGGGCGCGTCGTCGCAACTCGCAATGGACGACACATAAAAATTACGGGTATAACTTTGATAGCTTTGTAGAACGAAGTTTTGAAGCCGTTTATGTATTTTTCTTTCTTTCTTTCTTTCTTTTCTTTCCTTTCTTCTATTTTTTTTTTATCGCGAGGGCCTCAGAACGTAACTCTCGCGAGAATGACGACGGATATATGGACGGTTACAGAGGTAAAAGTACTGTGACGAGGACGTTGAGAACGGATAACGCGCAGGGCGCTCGCTTTCAGAAGGCCAACTTCATCTTAGATCGACGTTTTTTCATTACGTGTCTGACCGTGTAGACTAGCAACGTGTGTAATTATATACTTAAGATTGCTTACCGTGCGTACGATAAATGTGAGTAGCCGCTGATTGTGAGGAGAAAGAAACGTCGAAAAACATTGAGTAGTGAAATTGGAGAAAAATAAAATAAAATCAATTATCGATGCGACGTCTTGTTAAACTCGAATATTAAAATATTCATTATTTCGAACATAAAAATGATAGTTGTCAGTAATATCATCAATTTGCCTGTTTTACAAAACACAGTAGTATGTCGTTGCAGTACTGTGCCTTTTTAAATGTCGAAATTTCACATTTTTTTCTGCGATCTATTTTCAAAATACAATGGATTTCATTTTTTTTTTTTTATTTATCTTTGCGCGTCTTCCGGTATGTGGAAAACGATAAAATTAAATGTTACAAGAAAATTCGATAAAAAAAAATTGCTGCTTAATCGATAACAATAACGAAACGATCAGATTATCGCGGCGTACGAGTGGACAGCATCATTATCGATAATTCCTTTTGCCAATAGCGAATAGGCCTTGAAATGTGCCGCTTGCACGAAGGTATTTACTAGAAGTTCGATAACTGTCGTGAAAGTAGACAAAGTCTTCTTAAGATAAATTTCAACCAAGAGACGGCGAGCGCATAGCACCGAATTAATTTTGTACATAACCATAGCAAAAATAAAAAAAAGAACAAAAAAAAAAAAACAAAAGCAACGCCTATTTTCAACATTCAACGCGTGTATCTTTAATAAATTATATCATTGTCTTCAGATAAATCGTGGATTGTGAAATGTTCTATGAGACACGCGCACATCCCCAAAACTTTACCATTATCAATATTATACATATATCATGATTGTTAATATTATTATGATTATTATTATTATCTTTATTATTATTATTATATTTAAATTGCACACAAAACAGATTGAAGAAATATAGAAAGTCTCATTGCCAGTATATGTTTTTGCCTTTTCACTGATAACCAAACCTCCAATCCTACGCTCTATTTATTTTTCGAATCATAGTATTGCATTTACGCAGCACTTTTTTCAAAATTGAAAAATAAAATTATATTAAAACCAATTTTTTTTTTTTTCCATCGGAGATAATGAAATTCCTATCGTTCGTTTTCGTTTTATTTTTCGTAAAAACAATATTTCGTAAAATGAAGTTTGCCGAAGAGATACTAACGAAATTCTCCATAAAACTAATTGAGTTAAGAAATTTTGTTTGCAACAAGCTAAGAACCGCAAATTCGTAACAATTCAAATATCCTTAAGTATCCCTCCACCTTTTTTGTTGCATCTCTCAGGGAGGTTAGAAAAACGCTGGTGCAGTAACGGAAGAAATTACTTAATTGATTAGAAACTGTGCGCGGCGTTAGTGTATTCACGTCGGAGTAAAAGTAAATGGTTCAAAGAAGAGGAGGTGCGATGCTCCAAGAGTTTTTCTTCGCAGGTAGCGCAAACAGCCCGCGTCTGTGTGGTTGTTGGCAATGTTGTAGCTATCCCCGTTCCATCAACTACCCCCCTTGGCTGCCACACGTTTTTCTTCTATTCGTTTTTTTTTTTTCTTTTCCTCGTTCGCTTCCCTCCCAACGCTATACGGTTTTCTTCGATTCTTTCTCTCTTCCCTCTCCGGCCCATCGTTCCTCGACCCTTAGGAAAACTCGATCCCCATCCTCCCCAATTCCAATAAGGCTGCCCTATCCGACTGGCGTTTCCAACCCCTCGTTCAACCCCTCCGACGTCAACCCCCGCATCGTTGCCTCCCTGTTAAAGGAGGCTTTTGCTTCAACTAAGGCGCATTGTTGCTATCGATTCGGCCTCCCGAAGCTACGTTATTTTCTTGGATATTTCGCGGCTTTTTCTGGATACTACTGCTGCCTCGATGGTCGACTCTGTGCGCTCTGTGAAATATATATACGCGTATTGTATATCTGTATAGGGGTACCGTGTAGCTTCACTTGGAATAACGAGAAGCCGGCAGAGGGAACGATGAGGCCGACTTGGGCGATACTCGCCGGAGTCGTTAGCCTGTCACTCCGACGGAGATGGATTATATAGAGTGTGTCGGTTTTTTTTTCCTTACGAACACTTTCACCCCTTTGGATAACTTTTAGTGCTCTTAAAGCTAACTATTTTTTTCGTGCTGATTTTGTGCATTTGCAGCTATTCATATCGAGTGGTACACCGATTGGTAATCGTGCTAATTTGTCTCTCAATTTTAGATGCGTCATTAAATATTTTTTTTCGTGTCTCAAAAAATACGATTTCTAAAAACCGTCCAAACACTTTTACGCCCATATTTAATATGGAATCGCTTGACTCTGAGGCCGCAAGTGCAACTTACTGCGTCGATTTTTGAATAACCAGAATCGAAGCTATCGACGAATCGATATAATGTTAATAGTTTTTTTCTCGATTGCTCTGTGCACATAGTCTACATTTAGAAATGGGATTTTCTCTACAGCACTCGGGCGTATTATTGCTGCCACTTGTTGTCGAGGGTTATTCCTCTTTGTTTTGTGTTTTTTTTTTTTATCGTTTTCCTCTCAATTCACTTCATTATACCATTTTCCAGCATTCGTTGCTTTTAAAGAAGTTCCGAAGGGACGGATAGCTATCAATGAAAGATTGATAGGTTTTTCCTGTCTCTCTGTTTATAAGGATTTACTTTCATTGTACACTTTTCACCCTCTAAAAAGATCCCCCCGACCGCAGGATTGACACCACTTGTTGTCGATATTTAGTGACTTTACTCTCCCCCTCGTTTTATCGGTCTTCGCTTCTTTCGCGCGTATTTTTTTTTTTCTTTTTTTACTCTCTCAGTCTCGTTCGCGATTCATCGGACGATTAAAGCATCCCATCCCCATTCACCTCCCGTGCCGCTTCTACCCTCGTGACGCGCACACTGACCACGTTATTGGGGCTTAAGTGACGTAACTCCATTGAATGGCGATTTCGCCGCGATTTTCCCCCACTGGCTCCGTTCCACACTCAGCCTGAAATCTATTGTTCTTCGGGGAATACCCCCCCATGAAATCTGTCATGCTTCTCTACATCGCGTTTCTCCTCTCACCGCGCAACGAAGCGTCATTGCACAATGAAAGGAACCGATATATGTAGGATTCTCAAGTACCATCAATCTGTACGATACACGTGGAGGAGTCATACAGAAATTAAACGTTTTGCGCCATCGTCGTATCCAATCGTATGGAAAAACATTAAGTCAATCATAAAAAAAATCATCCAACTTAACTCGTCTTTATTTTCAAAAAAATTTACTTCTTGAAATTACGTTGAAATAAATAAAGTTCCGCGAGATATAATCGGCTATATCATTATTGCAATACAGTTAATTTTTTTCGATGCATTAGATAATTGTTTTCGAAAAAAAACAACAAACTATTAAAAAGAACGACATTTCTCCGCGATTAAAAATAAATGTCCCGTGTTTGAGTTCAGAAAATGCACAACGCCAAGAAGAATTTTTATCTCGCAACCAAGTCGTGAAAATTTCAAGAAAATCTTCGGTAAATGAGCTGAGCTCATTTTTCGCAACGTGTAGAACGATATTTGGGCGAATCTCTTATTTTCTCGTTGTGTTTTGTCGCGAAGTACGAAGTGAGATCTGGCCACCCTTCAAGGAAAAGTGGGAGGGAACGTGGGTTGGGTAGAAGAGAGAAAATACCGGACGCGTCCAAGCCGGAGGGTAGCTGGGTAGAGAACTGGCTCTAGAATGTGAGGGATGATTTTGGAGATAGCTGCGAGGGTCGCTATCGTCGTCTTTCTCTCGTTCTCCGGGCTCTCTCGCTTCTGGATCCCTTTCGCTACGTAGGAGTTGTCGTGGGGGATGAGAAGGAGAGCTTGCGCTAGGGTTGTGGGTGGAAGAGGCGGAGCTCGGGGGCGGGCGGGGGAACGGGGGGAGGGGGGAGGTAGGGTTTGGAAAAGGCAGTATAGTGCTGCTTCTGGTGCTACTACTGCTACCGGAGGGTTGCAGAGGGTTTGCTAGATGGGTGTGGGTGGCTGGGCTTGCGAAATGGGAGCTCCGTAGAGTTGGGCTGGTTTACGTGAGCAAGCGAGAGAGGATTGGGCGAGCAGGGGGGGGGGGGGGGGGCGGGTGGAAATGCCGAGACGGGAGAGACGGAGGTGAGTCTGCAGAGTCTCAGGAGGGTGAGTTTGGCGCCGAGGTGTCGGTCTTTCTCTCGCTCTATATAGCGTTTGGTACAACTCCATTCCCGTGCGTTTCATCCCCGAGCTCTCTCGCAATGTCTTGTTCTCTTTCTGATATGTATATATATATATACATGTACAACTCTCGGCCTTCATACTTCGTGCTTCCACTATCTTTCCTACCTCTGGGTCAAATCTAAATAAATAATTTATAGAAACGGCCACTGTGAATAGCTGGATGGAAAATAGTAACGACGAGGAGGTCGGAGGGATATCTACGCAATTTCGAAACTCTCGACTGGAGACTCTTGCCGTCGCTCACTTTATTAATATAATTGCATCTTGAAGTTAATCAGTTATTCGTACAAATACGAGAGTCTGTTAAAAGAGATCTCATCGTACTTCATTTATTCGTCTTTCTTTTTGGGTTTAGTTATGCGCGTTGCGTTTTTCTTTTTTTTTTTTTCGTTTTGCGTGAAACAATGAGAAAGAGTAGATTCTGCCAAGAATATCGGGACACAGAGAGGGTAGAAGAGACGGTGGATTCTCTCGTTGCACGGAGCACAAAGCTTCGAGAAAAGGGCGGGCGAAGGATAAAATAGAGAGTTCGTCTCGGAAGTCGAGCGGGAGTAAGAGTTTTGGCGAGGTGGTGAAAAAGAGACGAAACTTTACCCTCGCGTGTTCCAACGTGGGGTGTGAGAAACGGATGGAGGGAATGGGTTTACTAATTCGCGAATAATGAAGGGACCGAGATCGTTCGTCCCTTTTTTTCCCCTTCGCGCGAACGGCGTAGACAATCTCGCCTCCCTTCACAGCTTTGTTTGGTCTTTATTTTTAAACTCTCGACGGCACCGACCGAGCCCTTGGAAAAACAATCGCACGCGAGCTCGACGCTTGGTATGGGGAAAGTCAAAAACTAAAGTGACGCTTGCTTGTCTCTCATTGGTGGTACGAGTGAGAAGAAAATTCAAAGAAAGGTAATTGAAAGCTCTAAAATTGGACCAATGGATTACATCTTTATAAACTTATTGTATAATAATAATAATTCCAATTCACGATCGAAATATTAAAAAAAAATGTTCGATCCATGATTATATCTCGACAAATTGTTTGCTCCGATATCGTAGTTAATTCGGGTTTACAGTCGTGCCGATGAGTCGAAGAATGGATAGACTTTCAAAATCATTATTTATATTGACGATCTTGTGTACGAAAAATATCATTATTTTCTCGATGATTATTCTTTTGTAATCTGAATACTTTATTAATTATTTAAATGGCAAGGGGGATCTATGGGGTTCTAGAAAATGTTCACTTGATTAAGAGTACCACGGAGACGAGGGTCCGTTATTCCAGGCGTCTGACTTCCGGCGTTACTTTTCGAGAGACTTCACAACCCTCCAAGCTAGTCTGACGCGACGGGCCTGCGCTTATTTATTATTATGTAATTTATCTTGTGCACCCCTCTCCCCTTTCTCGAGCTACGAAGGAATTCCCTTCTCGCAAAGTCCGGACATTAGCGACGACCCGGAGGGTGTGTCTTTACTTTTCACTTTTACTAATTTCGACTCTGATAAGGCGTGGTCACGAGGGGGGTCTGTTCGCGCCCACCGGAACATTCAAGACTCATGCGGACTATAGAGTCCATCTAATATTCGCTGCACCCGTACCCGCTAACGTGCGTACAATAGTTGTCTTATCCCCGGAACTAAAAAATGATTAATATGCCTAATAATGACGACAGCGAAGCTGAATAAAATGAAACACCAAAGTATTTTTCGTATTTAGCAACGATGTTGAAACATGTCGTGTAAAATATGAACGGTTGAGTATAGAATGTGTAATGCACTACCCTATAAAAATTTATTATGATTTTTTTGTCGTTGCAAGATTGACGGATGTGGATAACTCGTACAAACGTTTCAATCGGCTCTTGAAGCCAAATGGTTTGCTTGATTAAGCAGTATACGCAAATTTAATGTTAAGTATAAGCATTCAGCATTTTCATAATTTTAAAAATATTTTTAATGTTTTCATTATCAACGTCTACTATCGCACTAGCATTTCCCGTCGTGTTTCTATATTCAGTAAGGTTCGCTCGTAGAATATCCTACAGGATGGCAATATATTATTATTGTTTGGTCATTAAACTCTCAAAGCAAATGCCGTTTACACGCGTAAAATCGGCTAAAACTCGTGTAACGATTCTTCGTTTCGCACCGAAGGGACTTTACGCCCGAGTTCCCTTCCGCAAAGGCAACCATATTTATTAAGAAGCGAAGCCGTACTATCGCGTGAGGTTCCGTTCGCTCTAACTCCACATCAGTGAATAAACGTTCTCCGACATTTTTAAAAAATTTTCCCCGAATGAATAGCTCGCTTTGACAACATTCAAAAGTGTATCACCCGGGTTTCTCGCTTTCAATGGTATGCATCCAGCTTATTTCGTGAGAAAGAAGATACAGCGAGATCTTATCCCAAAGCGGAAGATGATGTTTTTGTAAGTTTATTAGGGATAAGACGAAGGAGAAGAACAAGAAGAGGCTTGGAGTACGAAGAAGCGGAAGCGCAAGCGAGTCAAAGAACGTCTTCGTCGTCATTGTACACCTGGAGAGGATAGAGAAGTCTATTTACGGAAGAAGATGCTCCTTCATCCCGTTCACGAGTTCGTTTCCGTGCTCTCCGTCCTTCTTGCTGTCTTACTTTCACAGTGCTACGACCAAGCGCGTTACACGCTTGGCCCGTGGAAAGCACTTTTCCTCGTATTACTTAGCCCCCTTCGTTCCCTGCCCCTTCCGCACCTCCGCGCCACACTGAAAGCGCTACTTTCATTGGAGCAACGTGTATAACAGCAAGCAGCTTTTCCACCCTTGCTTCGCGCACCAGTCTGCCTCCGTTTCTCGACGAGGAGTACGACGAGGAAGATCTTTCGGTATCCACACGCAACAGCAGCTAGTGCGCCTCAGGAAGGACGAAGAAAGGAGCGCCCGCCAACATCGGCAACGCGAAGCGAAGGAGAGAGCTTCTCTCCTTAGCGCCACCTGCGCATCCCGCATTACACACCCGAGTGTATTTCGCACTTCCCTTTGCATAACTTAGCGCGTGATGCGTCTGGGGTATAGTGGCTGCGGTGTGACGGCGCGGCAAACTCTGGCAGAAGCGGCACCAGGCAACAGCGGTGGTAGGTGACATCCTCCCTCATTGGCTTTCACTATTTTCTCGAGTAACTAGAACGTAGTGGCTGCAGCAGTATGGAAGTTAAGGATAGGGGTGTATCCGGTGTAGAACTCATCGTGTTCTACTCGTGGGAGGGTGCGCACTGCACGCTATGCTGCAGCGAAATTATTAATGATCGGGTATGATGATGAGCTTTTCCCTTCGTTGTCCTACAACTTGCCACGGCTCTTCGTGCCTTTGCGAGAATCGGTGCCTCGTGCCCAATGCCTTTTGTTAAACTTTTCTCGTGTCTAGTTTCGGGTCGTTAGAGCTGAGGATCGTCATTTCTGACTTTGAAAATTTTTTAAAATTCTTTTGTCAGCGAAAAATTCGGCGGACCCTCGGGCAGAAGTATATATTTGCGATGAAAAAGTAAAGAGGTATATATGGCGCTAGAAAAATTCTTTGTATTTTTATGTAACGATGTCTCGAAA
Source organism: Buathra laborator (assembly GCA_934046635.1). NCBI lineage: Eukaryota > Metazoa > Arthropoda > Insecta > Hymenoptera > Ichneumonidae > Buathra > Buathra laborator. The sequence continues at coordinate 22,202,275 of OW203892.1, forward strand.
GTCAACCCTTCGTACCTTTGAGAAATTTTCATCGCCAAACGTTTCCCTTGATCTTTGAAAATATTTTTTTTTCGAGGTCAAAAGCAACAATAAAGAAACCTGATTTCGATGAAACTGGACTACAGGAAACCGTCTTCGGATATCATCGTCGAGAAATAAAATCATATTCCATTATTATACTCACGAGGCTCTTGAGCATTCAGCTGCAAGGCTGCAAGGCGTTTTTCTCAAGACACCTGTGTCGCGGATCTTTTTCGCCATTACGCACCTGGTGGTACCAAGCACTTTTCTTTGTATTACTTAAGCTCGCGATACCACCGGTACCCTGCGGGTTGGTTGGAGGCGCCAGTTCTCTTCCCTGCAGAGGATATCTCTCAGCGAAGAGAAAACCACCCCTAAACCCTCGGCGTTTCGCGTATTTCGTTCTTTCCCTTTTACCTCTCCGCCCTCATTCCCTCGTCCCTCTTTTACCCCGGTAGCCACGGACTTTTCCTCTATCTCAAGCTCTGCGTCGTTTCTTCGTCGCACTCCACAGTCTCGTTCGTGAGACCCTTCGCCGTGCCCTCCGTTCCTCGGAAACCTCTCGCGGAGCAGCAGAGCAGAGTCCCCGACACACTCTGTTTCCCCCAATTCCAAAGTCTCTCTCACGCATTCTCTCTCTTTCCCTCGCTCGTTCTCTCGTGTGCTCTTCTCCTGCTAACACCCTCGTTCACCCCAACTCCGAACCGGCGCTACGAACTACACTCCCTTCCTTTACGTCCTCCCCCTTTTCACCCCAACTTCTAACCCAACCCATTGCGAAGGTGGGTGCGCCCTACTGGCGCCTGAATCATCCCGCCCGAGGCCGCACGGGGGGTGGCTGACTGAGCTACGGTTTTCGTCGTGGAATGGGAACGCTCTACTCTCCGGCTTTGGGTACGACGAGAGATCGGTATAGCGAACGTGAAAGCCGCCCGAGCGAGATAGAAGCAACTACATCAGCGTGGATAGCGAGCAGAAAACGGAACGCTATCGTCGAAAGTAGTGGGGTTATTCGAATCAGTTGGCAATACGGATCACCCCGTATTACAAAAGAACTCGTACAGAATAGAATATACGTTACGGTACGAAGCAAATTTTTAGTTTCGGTATAAGAAGAGTTAAAAAAAAAAAAAAATCATCTTCGGTCCTTCATCATTTCGTATTCACGGAGGTTTCGGAGGACATTTTTTAGTTTTGATGTTGAGATCGATTTACTACCATTTATATCGCATTTTTATGCTCGAACTCTAAGAAAGTTGATAAATTCATTACTGTCTCAAAAAAATATTTTCAATGCGAATATAAGAAGTTTTGCGTGACTCAACAGAAGATATGTTCATGAATATCATATTTACGAGTACTTATAGCAAAACTAATTAACGATTGTGATTAATACCGTATAATATCTATTATTTATGTCGATCTAAACGATTTTAATTGTTTCTAATGTCCCCATATACAACTTGATTCGATGTCTCCACGCAGCGTGTATAAAATCCGCGATTACAATCTTCATTTCATCCGCATATAAAGAACTACCTGTTGATATAATGCCATTAGCATATCGTCCTAGATACACGAAAGATTCTTTCAGCTGATTAAAAAAAAAGAAAGAACTTTTATATTCTACACTAAAATATCCGAATTCTCTCATACGCGATCCGCATTACCCGGAATCACCTCAGCGCCCGTGTCGGACGAGTGAAAGAGGGTACGAGGGATTCGAGTCGAGGTTGAGTGAACGAGCGAGCGAGAAAACGACGACTACGAACTACGACGACGACGAGAGAGGTTGTGAGGGACTCGGAGACTCGCTGCTAGTGGAGAAAGGCGATGCGGAGGAACACCCGAGTCTCGGGCAGAGTGAGCGAGAAAGAGCGAGTGGAAGGGCGAAAAGGACAGGGGTGGGTTGGGTGGTACGGATGGGTGAAGAAAGGGTGGTTGGCAGGGTAACGGGAGTAGTGGATCGGGAGAGGAGAGGGAAAAGCCGAGGTATAGTAGAGGCGAGAGCGAGGTTGCGAAGGAGGAAAGGAGAGCGGCGATGGGTGGGTTGGGAGGGTGAGAGACAGGAGGGTTGAAAAAGGGGGAATGAGGGAGAAGAGAAACACACCGTCGTCATGAGGGAGAAAGAGAATTCGAGCACAAGGTATATCCGTAGAAGCACAGAGCCGCAGCGCAGAGGGTTGAAAGGGGACGACGACGATGCTTCTCGTTGGGACCATCGGAGGAAAGCAGCGGGGATATGGAACGCCCGCAGGGGTATAAGGCTTCACTAATTATTTTTTGTCGGCCGCACGACAGGGGGGCACTCTCTCTCTTTCTCTTATGCCGGGGAATGACTGAAATTGAATGAATGAGTACCTTCGTGAGCGCGACCGTGAGTTAGACCCTATAGTATACTGTATACATTCATATCTATATATATGTACGAAACGAAACGAACGAATGGAGAAAGGAGCGACGAAGAGAAAAGTGATGCGAGACGTGGCAGGGTAGAGAGATAGATAGGGTGGTGGGTGACGCTAATGCGGGGTTGGGAACGAGTGAGAGACTCGTCGGATGATGGAAGAAGGGCCAGAAATGTTTCTCCCCCTTCCTCCCGCCGCCCTCACCCCACTCCGCCCACCGTTCACTCTGGAAAAGGGGTGAAACGTGCGGCAAAGGATTATTATTGTAGACTGTTCATTTTTCCGTTTCTTTTCCACAACAGAGTGCAAAATTATCGATGATCACGTTGACGAAGAAGTGCTCAACATTCTTAAACTTCTTTTCTCGTTTGCAGATTCTTAAGGAGATTCGAGTTTATGTCTTATTGATAGAATTATCACGTGAAAACAACCCCTTTCGTGTTTACGTTTTATCGATGTTCCCGCTGGAATTTCAGAGTTTATTTTCTATATACCTTACGAAGTATACTTATATGTAGTATATTCGAGGGTCCACACTTCGGATCGAGTTCAAGAATCAATTGTACCGTCGTCCAAAGGGCTCGCGAGTCCTTGGAAAAGTTGTACGTGACCGAATTTCTACGAAAGTACTGTGTGTACTCTAGAGAGTTGATGGGTGAAACTTTTCAAGTAGCTTTCGTATATCGAACCCCGTTGTACACCGATGCACGAGAATAGTCATATATGTCTATGGTATTAAAAAAAAAAGGGGTGCTCTGAAAGTCACCGCATTCACGAAAACCAGCGATTTTTTTTAATACATCGAAACTTTTTTGTTTGTTTGTTCGTTGGCAAGAGTTCTATTGAGCGATTCAAAATGGAGTTATACATTGTGTCCGTTAATGACAAACACACTCCATCTCGAGTGACTCACTGGGTCACCGTATTGTCTGGTTTGACGTTGAAGCAAACTTCTATTTCCTTGACAGAGAGTTGCGGACGCCCTACAGGCATAACCCAACCCTCCGCCCCCCTCCCCCTCCGGGTTGCTCACCCTTCACGTGCCCTCGGCGCATATAACGTATCCCATCGTACCGGAAGATGGAACGTCCCTTGAACGTTCTCGTCTCTCGTGGATGTTCCACCTTCGGCGTTCTCCTCGCAAACTCCCTTTTACTTATACACGGACGAGAAGGAGGACGAACTACGACTATGACGATGGATTCGCGCACACATACAAATGCAGACACATACATACGGAAAGAGAGATGAGACTGACACACAAGCCTCTCCCCTACTCTTCTCTTCCCCTTGGTTCGCCCTCTGACGCACCAACACATACGTCCAATCTACTCGAGGTTTCACGTAGGTACGCCAACGTCGAGGGTGGAAGCGCAGGAAGCTCGGAGGGTTGAAGGGGGGCGCTTCGGGGGTGTTTGTTCGGGACGATAGCGTAAGACGGTGACGTGCAACCCCTGCCAGGCTGCCAGCCAGCCAGCCTGCCTGCCTGCCTGCCTGCCTGCCTAGCTGCCTGCTCGCCTGTCTGCCTGCCACTGAAACTAGAGGGAGGGTGGTTACAACCCTTGGCTCGGTGAAGCGGCGGTCGTAGGGCTGTGTGTTGGTGCGATGGAACGAGGAGAAATGGGTGGCGGGCGCCGGCGGGAAAACCGGGGCCGGAGGTTGGGTCGGTTATACGTTCGAGCTCCGACGACGTCGAGCTCTACTGCTGCTGCTACTCCTAGCTGAGAGAAGCCGTCTTGTGAAGCGAAATGGGATGAGTAGAGTTACGAAAACCAACGGAGAAAGAGAATAACAGACTCGACGGACCTCACTCTCTTTGGTACCCTTGCATCACCCCTTACTGCCTCGTGCGCCTCTCATTTTTAGTAGCCATAGGCCGAGCTGTGAGAGAGACGGAGAAGTTTCGAGGTCGCAGGGCCGCCTTAATTATCGTCGCTTTCGCGCGCTCGCACGCTCGCCCAACGTTTCAGACCTTTTCTTTTTCTGCACGCACAACTCTTACTCTTTTAATGTTATACAATCTCATACACGCAAGGCGTAATTTTTGGATGAGTTTCACTGAGTGCTTTTTTTTTCGAAGACCGGTGGACTGAATGCTCTTCTAAGGAAGGATATGAAATTAACGATCCGATGGAATCTTCACAAAAGATTGTTCATCATGACACCAGCTTATGCTGTTTCGCTTCTTGTCGTTTGGTATTTTATTATGTAACTTCAGATACCGGAAGCCCAACTTACGCGGCGAAGAAATTATTTCCGCCTGAGTCCTTCATCCAAATATATCCGAAGTTCATTTATTCCACGCAATTCAGGCGAAATTACGAAACAATGATCTTAACACTACTTTATCTCGAGTATCGAATAAATTGTAGCTTTGCGAATGAACGAGGAATAAAAAAATATATTCACACACAAATAAGGGAATGAGAGAGAGTGAAAGCATTTCGGGATTTGTATATTTCGTGAAAATGTGCGCGTCCCTGGGGGGGTTCTCGAGTAAGAGAGCGCGAGGCAAAGGAGAAGCCACGATGTTGGATGCGATGCGGGGGTTTGGACCGTGTAGCTTGGAGTCTCGGGGGCGGGCAGAAGGGAGGGGGGGGGGGCTGGTTTGGTTCGTCAGGGAGAATGGGAGACTAGTGGATGGGCGCCTAGTGGGTGGTTGGGGATAGAGTTCCGGTGATGCAGCTCGCTGGCCTGAGAGTTACCGAGGACTCTGCAGGGTTCCGCAACCCTCTTTTCTGGACTCACACCCCTTGGCGTATCTCGATTCTCTTCCCACCCTCTTCTTCTCTCACTGCCCGTTCCGCGCTCTCTGTGTGTATGTACCCTCTATCTTTGCAGACACACCGCTTGTACGTATTGCTCTGGCAGTGTTGTGTGTTGCCGTCGAGGCGGCGGCCACGTTCAATTTTGTACGACTATACCGCGCGGATTCAACGCCGGTGAGTCTGTGTATATATACAATATATATATATATATATGTACTATATATACCGTATAACCCAACGGCGATGTATCCGGCAAAGTTGCGGTGAAAATTTTCACTGCGGACAAACACTCGCGGGCCCATCGATTTCACGGCCGTTTTTCAACCGACCCTCGCGTTCTCTTCACCTTCCAGCCATTTCGAATTCCGCCAATTAATTAATTATCACGGGAGAATATAATAGTTTCACGCTGAACTTGCCTGCGGTATGAAAATACATGCATATTAGAAACTCCGGGGCCACGTGAATTTTATAATAGGACCCAATAACACCGACGGAATTATAACTCCGGACATTGAACCGGATTGCCCCGTTTTTCTGCCATTCCCTTTGCTATTATAATGCCGCCATTCGATTTTCAATGTATCGAAATCGATGGAATAAAAAAATTAATCGTGCAATCGTCGATTCTTCGTCTTTCCCGATCTCGCGCGACATAGATCCGTACCACGGTACTGCATGTATGCATATTTTGAAAATTCAATATGACAAAAGGATGCTAAATCGTTACAAAATCCATAACACAAATTCATATTATTTTCATTTTGAGAATTCATTGTTGCATAAAAGTTGGTAAAACGAACGTTATTTTTATTTGACGCTGTATAATAAATGTCGTAGCTGCAGGGAGTTAAAGTGCTAATTGCTGTTTCCTCTATCCTGTCTCGTATATGCCGATTCGGAGATAACGTATGGCATTCGGACCTCCGAATCATTGGACAGTGCAGCAGCCGTCCGGTGGCGCATCCCTACGTAGATTCTAGCGCGAGATACGATCACTGCGCCAGCCGAAGATTTAATCCCTGGGCCTTCCACAAAGCCTGTGGAAACCCAACGGACCTGTCAGTCGACATCAGGATGCAAAACCCCCTGAGCGTGTTTGCTGGAACCCTATGGTTTACCTATTGGTGACCACCCCCTCGCGCTCCCCCGCGCGGCCACATCGATAGGACCCCGAGAACTGAGGGAGAGGGATGATGATGGTTGTTCTGCTGCGAAACCGCTTCAGTGCAACCCCTTCGGTTCGCGGCTTGTCCTCTCATACCCTGTTTCGCTTTGCCCCCTCGACTAATACCTCTCTCGCTCTCCCTCTATCTCTGTCCCTGCAATGCTCAGCGCGCGAAATCCACGTCACCGGGGGTGCATACGAACTCCGGTACGCCTAAACGCGACTGCTACCCATAGCACCGTCACTCCTAAACCCACCCCAACGGCGCTCGTCTCCTGCTGCTGTTACTGCTAGCCGCATCGCGTCCCTTCGCTGCTACTGCTACTGCTGCTGCTGGAACGCGCGGTCTCCTCGTAGCACCGTCCTCGCAGTGCAGCGGAGGGTCTTCTGACAGCAAATCGATCGAACGGTATAATTTATACCACCCCCTGTTGCCCACCGCCAACGTAGAGCGGCACCCGCGTACGAGAGAACGTTCCCCAGTCCAACAACGAACCCCCTCATTCCTGCCTCGTACCCACCTCTCCCTTGAATAGTCATCGCAGGGACGAGTGCCGTTCCAAGCGCATAGTAGTGGTATACAGTCCTTGTAGAATAGTATAGAGGTAGTTTGAAGCACATCGGGACTACTGGCTTCGCCAAGCACCCCCTACCAATGACGTGAATGTGTATAAATCGGGGTAATAAGGGTTATCCTTGATACAAAGGATCTCGAAACTATATCATGTTAGAATTCTGGCTTTTCATCGATACACAGAGATCAGTGACTCGTTAGCTCTTATTGTATTTGTTAGTGGTAAGATCTTCACCCTCTAGCCTTTCGTTGATGAGTATAACATCGTAATTATGCCCAAAGTATTTGCGCACTCACCTCCACGTGTGTATGTGCCGTATATTTGTGATGTTGCAGGGAACGGCTGTAAGAATTACAGTTCTTACAATCTTCATACTTCGCAGTTGCAATTGTCTTCGGTGCCGGGATTAGTATAACGGTCGTAGAGGGTAATATGGAACACCTATGTATTTCTCATACTCAGAACTCGCGAAGAAGCATGCAGAGTTGATGCATTCAAAAGAAAACGCCATAATTGACTCGTGTTTGGGATTCAATTAAACGAAATTTTTTTTTGACAAAATCATTGACTAAACTATTATTATTCTACATGAGGACCAAAATACAGCTTTTCCGGAGCATCGACATCTATTGTCGTCTTTTCTCATTCGTAAAATACTTTAATTTCCTAAAATTCATCATGTTTTTTTCGTCTTTCAAGTAAAACTTGATACACCGAAGCGTGACGTACTATTTAAAAAAGAAATAAAAGCAGTTCTTCAATCCAACTGATATGTAAATCCAAATTGTCCTTTATATACAGTGCGTTTTTTAAACCCTTTTAACTGTTTTTTCGTGCTCTTCGACATTGTTTATTCGGTTTAATGATCATGTCTTTCAAAGTATCGTAAGGTGAAATTGGTGATACGATATGTTAATTAAGATAAAAAAGAATCTTTCATTAACAACTTTATCCGAATGCTCTTTTAAGCGACCCGTATCAACTCCATCTCCCCTACTCGCGTATAATAGCCAATGCTTCGGTTGCACTCGTGTTGGTGAACGTATGAGGGTGAGTTCAGGCAGTGGTATAAACTGGTGCTATATGTGCGATGGCGGGCATGCGGCCGAGTGGATCACGGGGGTGGTATACGAACTGATGCACAGTCCACCCCCGTTGGCCAGTGGTCATAGGTGAGCCCGAATGGCGCCTGGCGAGCGAGAGAGCCCTATGCGCCAACATACAAACTCCAGCATGGCATGCCAGCCGCACCAACGGCAGCAGCAGTGGCAGAGCCAGCAATGCGCTCGGAAGGGGCTCGCTTGTCACTCTCGAACGGCTTTCCTATGTATTTATGACCATATTTGCGTCGCTACAGCGATGTATATGTTCGCTCACAAACTTCCCCCCTCCCCCCCCCCCCCTTCCCACCCCTCCGCCATCCTCATGTTCTCACGTATTTTCCATTTTCCACAAGGACGACTATGTTCACGTTCTCCTTTCGTATAGATATACACGCACTGTGACTCTCTCCTATTACAGTAGTGAGAGTTCAACCCTCTCTCTGTAACCTCGGTTTCAGTGCATTTCGTCCGCCAGAATGTCCGAACGTTGTACACGGGGTTGCATTAGCTTGCGCAGTTCTATGTGGTATTCACGGCTCCGTTACAAGCGGCGTTGAAGGCACACGAGAAAGGCTTCGACGGACTGTTGATTGTGGCTAGTCGGCTTGAAACAACATTGCCAGACTTCTCAATTATTCAGAGAACTTTACGAAGGCTTTTGGACGGCGCTTACGCACTCGAATGCTCATGGGATACGCGGCAGTCGGGGACACTGTTATCTCCGGTTTTTTATTAAGCGACAGCCGAGTGGGACACTTTTGTGCCGTCAGATGCTGTGCATCGAAGTAGTAACAGCGCATCTCGATGGAGGAATGAATTTCTCGCTTGGACTATAATGTCGCTGCGGGGATACAGTGGCGAGAAACCACAAACCGATGTCTCCCAGTCGCATAATTCAATGACTAATAATCGATAGCGTCGTTATCCTTCATACGTAATTATGGAATCGTTCCGAATGTGGTATTAGCTCAGTGCACAGACCCTCCCCCTCCCTCTTGCTTCCTGCCCCAACCTCCGGCTCAGTTGGCCGAATACTGTAGCGCCAGAGGTCATTCGAATCAATTACGATAGTGTGCATGGCTCGAGCTTTCGGGGATTAGCTTGCGCTATCGTCAAACGAGACCTCGTTGCTCTCGCGGCTAAGTTCCATATCGCGATGATGCTATATAAGCTCGTCGTGTAACCGATTTCTCGGTTGACAGTTGTATCGCGCACATGCGACTGCTGCAAAGCTTTGTGTAAATTCGCTCTTATTACCGCGATAGTTGCAAATGTATTTTTTTGCCGATCCGCCCGGAGCGTTTTCATTCATCCTACCAATCGCGTACACCGGTTACCCTTGAGTATTGGGAGGCAGAGGTGAAATTCACACGTGCGCCATCCATGCAGCGCGGTCGCGCATAATTCAGATCATCTTTTGTGGGAGAGAACGCTAACGTTAGCGTGTTTCATGTATACGTGTGTGTGGATGTGTGTGTGTATGTGCGTTTGTCCAACGTGGGTGCCGAGGTCGAGGAAGAGGGCGTTCGGCGGGCACCGTGAGGGCTGCCGGGTGAATTCTGTGGGGGTTCACCGATGTGCGAAGGGGAGAGAAATAGTCGAGGATAGGACAGTCGAGGTTCTCAATTCAACGGAATAGGAAATTACTTTGGGACATACGCCATCGAGTTTCTCCACGCGAAAGAATTTTTTAACTACATTTTTCACCGAATCGAGCGTACGGATAACTTTATTCGCAAAATTTCGAACTTCAGAAGAAAAAAAACGTATTTTTTGTAGCAATTATCAATATTCCTCTTCAGTAGAGTTCAATTGATTTACAGTGCCAAAAAAATACATGGAAATATATGAGATAAAACATTTTTTGGTCATTTTGGTAAACCCCTAAAGAAATAAGGTATTCGTCCGAATACAGAAAAGATGTATCTTCGTACATAGCAGCAAAAAATTCTATGTCTGACATGTATCTTATATTACCTTAAACACGATAAAAAAATGATATTAAATATACAATATTATTACTATAAAATTATATTTCTTGCGGCACGAAATTGGATTTCTCGTAAATATTTCAGCTCATACTCAATTCCCATGCGGGAAACGCCTGAAAATGTTTCTATGCCCTTCTTATAGACTTATCCGAACGATATTCGTATTTAATCGTCCGCATTTTGTCTATTCGTTAATAGACGAAATTGATAATATCAATGCCCTAATAAATCGAATCTGATCCTACCGAAAGTCGTCTCAAAGCTCGAGCCCTTCATTGTTTTCCACCCATTTTCTAATAGCCTGATTGAGTAACGATCCTCCTCTGTCGCTCATGCTCCCCCACCCCCTTCTGTCGTTATCGATCTCATATATAGCTCCGCACACGACGGTCCGCGGAGTCTCTCTCGCGCAAAGTGGGTATTATGGTCTGACCTTTAACGACATAATCTACTGCGAGACGACGGCGACGAGTAACGGGAATGGGGCCTCGGTGTATAAACCACGGGGAGCAAAAGACAAAGAGAAGTGGCGACGGAAGGGAGAGAAAGAGAGCGACGGGGCGTTAATCGAATGGAGTGCGTTGCTCGGGTTTTTCTCTCGCCTCATTTTGTTCCTCCTCGTTCTCTCGTCACCGGCCAGCTAATAATCTCTCGAACGCGGTGATAGAAAAAACGAGAACGAAAATGAAAAACGAACAAAAACAGCAAAAAAAAAAAAAAAAGTACCGAACGCCGCGCTTTCGAGGGCGCCAGGTGAAATCGAAAACGAGGGTGTTAGGGATTGCCAAACGGCGGGGAACAGACTCTCATTCCCGTTTTCTCTTTTTATTCTCGTACTTTTTTCCCCTACCGTTGCTGTAATTATGGATATAAATCGGTTGGGCTGCAAGGACTCGGTAAGCGCGAGGGTAGCGAGGTGCGCTCCAGACTCTAGAACAGAGGGGTGCAGATACGCGAAGGAAAAAGGATTAAAAAGAACGCGGCCTGAGCGAAACTGCCTGCCTGCCTGCCTGCCGTCTTTTAATTTTAATTAAAGTAAGTTTGGTTAGTGCACCCTGGCAAAACCCTCGGGCAGAAGGGTTTTGGATATGACGACTCGTCAGGACTCAGTAGAGCTGTACTTTTGGTGCAGAACACACGGGCACCTCTGCTGCGACGTCAAAAAAAAATAATAAACGAAGTGGGGGTGTAAGGAACGAAACAGATGCCTGGCATTATCAAGCTATCTCTTCTATTCTCTCGACGTTCCTCTACCGTTGCTCCCCCCCGTTTTTTTTTGTTTCTCACAGTAGCGCCTTCTTCACAGCCGCTGAAACGTGGCTTTTGTTTTTTTGTTGTTATTTTTTTATATTACCAGCCAGTAACACAGCAGCAAGGTGAGCTCACTCACCCGTTCACTCTTCTCGAGTCACGCATTCTCCGCTCTCTCCAGAAAAATGAAATTAATTATTTTGTGCGAGGCAGGAGAACCGGCGTTCTAGGTGTGACTGTATCCTCGTGCGAGTGCCCGCGAGCCTTGTAAATGCTTGACGTTGAAGCCTTCGCGCACAACGAGTTAATTCTTCTTTTGTTGGTTTGTTTATTTGTTTTGTTTTGCATTCGTTTTTTTTCTCTCTAACGGGCCGCGCGAAGCCGAGACACATGTATGCATTTATCGTAGTGGTAATTTTGGACAAATTGTTTTATTCAGCAACAGGACAGCCGTATCTCGTGATATGCTGCTGTATTCGGGATAAACTCTCTCTCTCTCTCTCTCTCTCTCTAAAACGAAAACCCTAACATTCGCTGTGTTGTATGAAACTAACTGCAATTTGTCTATCTCTGTATGCTTTTGCGTAAATATATTGCGCTTGAAGTGAACCCTGTCGCTGAAATTCTGCGAGAATACGATACTCCAAATTTAAGGCATTTCTCGGAGTGAACCTCTCTGGCGCTCTGGTCAATGTTATCCAGACCCCCCCTGTCGCTTGCCAGCGAATAGGCAGGGGAGTTGGTTGCTGCACCCCTCGATCCATGCACCCCATCATAGTCACCCCCGCGGCTCACGTTTGCCAGGTCGATATACACCCACGGAGGACGCACAAGAACCGGAGGTTTCTACTACAGTCCGAACAAAATTTTCAACGCGTGTCGATTCGATACTTCAAATTGTATATAGAATTTCACATTAAGGGGTCTTCGATGTTCGAACTCCGTTTTAAAGATTTTTTTTTTCCATTACCAAAACTTCGATCGTAACTAAAATATTTTTGTGAAACTCGAGCACAGAAAGAATCATTTTTCATAGTTAAAAATGTAACTCGTTCGTCGAACTTCGGAGTTTTAATGACCATGAAAATTATTACTAATTTTTTTTTTTCGCAAAACTGGTCATCATCGTTGGTTCGAAGTCGTATATTTCCGATGGAAAACACTCGTTACGGGCCTATTTATTCGTTTTTAAGAGTCCAATCGGAGCACAAATGAAACGGCAACTGTGGACCACGAGATATCGATAAAATCTCAGCGTCGACCTTTCTGCTATGATGAACGAAGAATGATTTTCCAGGGGTATTTTACAATGGAATATGAAGTTTTTTAGATGGAAAATCCCACGTTTCTTCGTTTTTATTTGATATCTTCAATAGCGCAAAAGCTCTTACGAGATTGGTAATATCTTTGCAATGGAGACACATGCGACATATCGATCGCAAAATAACCGGGAGGAATCTCCTCAAATTTCGTAAAGATTGCTAGAGTACTGGCGAAGCTCTCGTTCGCAAAAAAAAAAAAATATTCATAAAAATAGGATTATCGAGGCTTTCATATGTTTCCATTTAATTATTGGCAATTATTTTTCTTACCGATACGTGACTCTACCGATAGGTCAGAGATTAATAGCAAATAAAAAAAAGACGCTAAACGTTGGTATTTTGGCGTTACATCCAAAAGGAAGGAAAAGGCATACAAGATCGTCAAATGGAGAGGGTGAACTCACCCCTACGAAAAACACACAGCATTTAATCCGTAACTTTGGCATCCACGTCCGTCCTCGGGGGAACGTTCTCTTTGGTTTTCCGGGGACGCAACAATAAGTTTTCCCCGATGCAGGCCTGTCAGCGAAGGACAATTGGCGGGAGAGTCCGGTGTTAGTCGTAGCTGGCGTATTCCCCTTCTCCCGTCGCCATCTACTTCTTCTTCTTCTGCACGTCGGGAGGAAAAGCCTCCCGTTCCATTTCAGCATCGTCGACGATTGCCGCAAACCATCTCCGGCTTGCAGGGCCTCTCTAGAACACCCCTCCCCAAGCATTCACGTTCTCGGTTATACCACGGGCTCGTCCCATTCCCTGTATGCTGTGATTGCACGGCCCGAGGGTGATATTGGGGGGATGCGTATGGATCGGAAACCGGAGGACTCGTTCTCGCATCGACCTTACTGAAATGAGAGAGGAACGCACAAGACACTGGGATGATATAATCTCGACACGTAGAGTCGAGAAGAATTAAAGATAGTATCATCATCCATCGGAACAACAACGCCAACTTCGTTTCTTCTGTATTGATCAGTGGCAAATGCAATAATGTTTACGTAAACACCGATATTCTCGTAACTGAAAAAATCCATTTTAATCCAAAAAAAGATCGATGTTGTAATAAAACGATGATAAAAATATGGAATAAAAAAAACCACGTTTATTTTACGAATACTTAAATTCTTCGTATAACTGAGTACGTCATTTTAATCGACAATCCCACAATTTAATCAGTACGCAAGATTAATTCTCGTATTTTAACGGTGACTCAATTGCCTGCATAGCCACATCGATGTATTGTTGGTATATATATTTTTCAGTACAGTTTTCAACTACAGATTCTAACGGTTGGATAGTGCGACACAATTTCGCCACGTGAAGCCGAGAGAAATTGCTCACATTTAATATCTATCAGAGCAACGACACTGGCTTCGTTATATATTTTCTTTTCCTTTTTTTTCCCTGACCCATAGCCACAATTTCCGGGTATGCTATATACATCGTAACGCATGAGGGTGACAGAGAAACGAATCCCTCTGGTATAGAGGCCTCGGTCACTCACGGACAGTGGAGCAGGCAAGTTTGCGGCGAATGGAAGGGGTTCTATTCCCGTAATACATACACGAGAGACCCTTTGCTCATAGATGCCTCGATGGGAGCAGCGGCAGCAGCAGAAGCGGACTTACCCTCTCTGATGTGGGATCGCAACCCCCCGATCATCCTTGGTTCGCGTGAGAGGGGTGCTGGATGGGGTTGGACGTAGATGGGGGAGAGGAAGCGACCGCGCCAGCCAGGCAGCCAGGATAGGAGCTCATGCTTGCAGGCAAGCAGAATACTACGAACCCTCCTAACTCCGGCCTCGGGGGTTACCGAGCGTGGGCTGCTTCGCGAAGCTTGCAAGCACACAGGAGGGATAGGGATATTACGGAAAGGACTCCGAGATATCCAGCAGCCCACCACCCTCTGAAGGGTGGTCGACTCGGGGCTGGAAAGGAGAAAAGGCGCCTGTGAGCCCAGAACACCGCGACTATAAGGCCACCGGAGGTAGCGACAGATATAACCGTTACGCGAACGTTCAAGCCGAGTAAAACTCGAAGTTTCGTTCTATAAATATGCTTCGAACATGAAAAAGTAAACAACGTGGGGATTAACAGGAAACCAAGTCAGAAAATAATCGAATTCGCAATTTCACAAAAAATAAAAAATAATGATTGAATAAGCAAATAATGTTTTAATTCATATTTCTGTAAATAACGATAGTTGAATTGTCCAATTGCGGATACAACATTTTTAGTTCGAGTCTAAATTTCGTTTAGTTTACTTGGATTTCATGAGATACAAAAAAAAAAAACACGTGCGGGAAAGTTTCGGATAAATCCTTTTCTCAACGATTTTTTTTTTTTTTTTCAAATAATTATAGATATTAATATGAAAAGCCATAAAATTAGTTCGTAGATTTTTGCTCATCTTGACGGCAAGAAGTCCTTATTGAACATTAGAACTAAAAACCTTAATGTTAAAACGCGGTTTATATCTTTCCCTATTGCGAGGAAGTAAGGTGGACGATGGTAGTGGCGATGCGGTGTTCCGAAGCGCTGTCTCCCGCGCGCGCCCCTGGGATTCTCTTCCACTTCCAAATTGCCGAGCACCCTTATCCGCTCGCCTTCTCCCTCGCTACATCGCCCTTTATCCCCTTCTTCGAAAACCCAAGGTCCACGGAGACCCTAAGCCCTATCCTACCTACCTATCCACCTTCTCTGATGGAAGACCCAATACCTTGCTTTCAGCTATAAACGATTCCGCACGTGAAGGTAAATTCGAGGCGAAGAAATCTTCGATTTTCGTCAAAATCGACCTTGGAGTGGTAAAAAATGGTGAATAGCGATTCGAGTAGCAAAGCCATACGTAACGAATCCTGTATTCATGCTTCGAGTTGAGAAGAAAAAAACAGAGTTCAAACTTTTAGCCACTCGTAAACCATCCAATCTTTCCGCCAATTCAGCGTCGCGTTCACTGTCGTAGAACGGGTGAACCCTCTTTTCCGGATCGTTGAGAGATCCCTGTGGCGGGCGACCGGGTTGCCTAATCATTCTTTAAACTTTCAACCCCATTCCGCTAATTACTCGCTGACTCGAAGTAAGGAAAAGTAAAGTGATTAAAAAATCGATAAGGAGTTACGACGTGGCCCCACGTGGTTCTACAAGATTCCACGAGGATTCCAGGCGTTGGTTACTCAGAGACTCTCCGATAATCTCAGAAAGCCACGAACATTACTCAAAGCTCGGTAATTTAAGTATAGTTGCTATCGATACGGATGAACATCGAAAGCTTTTCATTGATTAGAATGACATCCCCAAAACATGTAAAGAGAGATTTTCTTTTTGTAATCTCCTCTTATACAGGAGGGGTACTGCAAAACTGCGTGATTCCTTATTTCCTTTGTCTTTGTGGTCGTTTCGGGAATACACGGCGTCAGTGAGAAATAAATGGTCATTGGATATACACTATATATATATATATAAATACAATATACGTGTAGTATATATGTATGATATATCTTTTGGAAGAGTCGCATCAGGGTGGGTCGGGGCATAACTCGAGGATGAATCAGTGCTTCTTGGACCGCACTGGACCGGACGAAGAGAGTAAGATAGAAGAGGGAAGAGAAATACGAAGAGCCATCACAACCCCCACGACCATCCACTCGGCTTCCAGAGCAGAGAAGAGCAGAGAGCCCAGCCCTCGCTCCCGCTAAAGCCATCAGAGTAGAAGAGCGGAGTAACCCCCTGGCCTGAACCTTCATCAACGGGTCCGCCGACCCCACCTTTATCAAGAACCCCCAGCCCTGCGAGAGCTCCTTTCACCCCACCTACGGACTCTCTATCACTCTCTCACCCTCTCGAAATCCCCCCACGATTCCCTCCGGGTTCTACCCCGGCCTCTTTCTCTTCCTCTCTCTCTCATCCCTTTCGAACGTTCTAGCTCTCGCCTCCCTTCTCCCCCACCACACCCTTCGTACCGCGTCTCTCGCGTCGCTCTTTCCATCCCTCGGACCCTAGATTAACGGAACCCTTCCTGACGTGGAAAAGGGAGCTGGTTCAACTTACCTAGCGTAAAGGTGCTTCCACACTGAGCTCCTTTCGTAAAAAAAACCTTATCAAACCTTAAAATGCCAAGAAAGATGTCTGTGTATTCTCCGAAGCACTGTGAATTCACATAGATCTATACGACGCATCAACTCCGCATTAAATTGAAGTATATTATAAAAAAGAATAATGAGAGCGGAATAGTAATGGCCGTTACGGGTCGCGCATCGGCACTTGACAATGAACGATCGTTAGAGTTATCAGACACTAGTATTAACTTCTAGTATATGCAAGAATTTCCCACCTTATCTAGAACGGCTAAAATTAAAAACGGTTGAAATGGTTATGGCTAACGGTTGACGGTTAAAATTATAACTATTTGATGAGTAGTTTGAAGAACAGGAATGGCCTAATATTCGTATATTTCGCAGCTACCTTATGATGTGAAGACTTCACATGAAACGGTGGGGATTCGTACGACGTCATGTTTTTCTATGAATTTGTTCTAATCGAGAACCGACATCGACACAATACCATTCGGGATAACAATGATTCACCGACCAATTCACAAGGCTATAAATGGTGAAAAACCGTCTATTCAAGAATTGCAAACAATTTACGATGTTTTTACGAACCGCAACATTCGATCCTAGTAGTTGTATCAATTACAAATAGTTGGTACGAAAATAAAAGAAAATCGGCGAATTAAAGCTCTGGCGTAGTAGCGACAGGAGTGTACCGAGCTCGCCGATGGTTGCGGGTGATTTACATTAACGCCCCGACGTGCTCTGGCCGTTTCATCCCCATTAGGGCTTGACCCGTGCGACAGCGGCCTAAATTCATGGCGATTTGTCTCTCGTCGCGAACGTTGCATAGGCGCTTGCAAGGTAGTACGCACGCTGCACACATATTCGCGGACGTACTGTGTTTCACAGAGTCCACGAAATGCGTAACGATGCGTTTGGAGTTTCGGAGTAGTATGGGTTCAGGCTGTTCGCGTACGGATTCCTACGAGCCCCCCTGGCCGTATTTCAGTGCGGCCTTTTGAGCCTCCGCAGCAGTAGCGGCAGAACCAGAACCACCAGAAGCGTAGTCCAAACAGCTCCCTAATTTCATAGGGATGCATCGCTGCGTGAGATTATCAACGCGCATCGTGCAGAACAACCCAAAACCCAATCCATGCGTCTACAGTCACATGGTACGAGTAGTAGGTAGGTGGTAAGCGAGTTCTCGACGAGCAGCTCTCACTCCGACTCGCACAAATTCGGACATGAGCGAACTAGTCGGTGTCACAGCACGAGAATCCTACCAATGCCACCTCCCACGGCTACATATTCGTACATATGGATCTATAGCCACGTGATGCCATACATAGAGGCTGATGTGTTATACATAGACGAATACATATTAGGTCGAATGCTCGCTTGTATCCAGTCATAGATTACGTCCAATTTGATACCATACTGAGTGTCTACATGCGTTCACACACATATAAATGTATACATATGTGTATATATTTACTATGGTATCTTCAGGTACATAACGTGTCCACACCGTTGGGTATAGATACACGTATTTACGTATGGTATGTGCGAGGATGTGAATATAGGTATTATATGCTTTGGTCTCTATATGGTGGACGGTATTATATGGTTCGCGTACATAGAGCGAGGAGAGCCGGCGTAAATGGGTAGATAGGGTCGGGTAGAGAGTGGTTACAGGGGTGGCAGCCAGAGGGGTGAGAGGGCTCGACTATAGGGGGTGGTAGACGAGGGACGAACGGGTAAAAGAGAGGGGAAGCAGCGCAAGCACACAGAGAGAGTACAGCAGTGAACGTTCCACAAGGGTGGATAGGTGTGGTTGCTTTAGAGGTGCGTTGAACCCTACACAGGTAGGTTGACATCGCCCTGCCTGGTTCCATTGAAACGTGCGAAATCCATGCGTAATCCACCGTGGGGGGTGGGTAATCTCCCTGGGCAGTGCACAGAGCGAGGTACACCGGTTACGCTTACTCGCTGAACTCGCTGCACTCGCCTCGTAACCGGTGCAGTTGCTGTTACCGATGACCATCGGCACACAAGTTTGTTGGTATCCGGCAGCACAGACCCGAGAGCAAGAGAGTCCGGGATTTTCATTATTTGTCACACGTATTTTGAAAGCCTCGTATGAGCTTTTCATCCTTTCTCCAATCCTTATAAAATCCGCTTTAAATACTTTTGAATAGTGCTGCCAAAGCTTTGGAATTGCAAGTCGAGAGAGAAACGCGCTTCGTTGGGTTCAAAGCTTACGTCAATGGCGATCATTGTTGCAGGGGAAAAAATACGGTAGGGTTCACTGTGATAATCGTGACGCTTGGAATAGGTGTTACAGCGACACAGCGATGATTCTCCAAATAAATAGCGTTGAATTAATTCTCATTCCGCACTTTATAACATATTTATTATATGAAATAAATAATTACTAATGCAGTCAGGGTAAATAGAAATGTAATTAACGTATCATCATGGCAATCGATTTTAAGTCGCATTTCCGATCGTCATCACAAATTACGCAGTTGAATGAAACACTTGTGAATATGAAACAAAAAGTAATTGTATACAAATGCAGTACATTGTAAACCATGTATAACGTGCAGCCGAAGCGTGACTAGGACTCCAATTAACTCTAATCATATTATATTGTATGTAAATTAGATATCACGTAAATTCACACCCTCAGAACAACGATGTAACTTCTCTTATCAAAATCTAACAAAACATGTAAAAAAAATATAATTTTGAAACTACGACATCGTGTACACAAACGGTATTTTATTTGTATCTAAACAGTAAAACGTAAGACCCCTACACCATTCTTCAACGCCCAAATTTTTCCCTTTCCGAGACAAAATTTCTCTGTGAAAGTTGTTAATAAAAAGCTAATTCTGCGGCGAGATCTTACGGAGTTTCGATAATAGCATAGAACAATTATCACGCTTATATTGGGGATACAAACATCGACGTCCGTGTTCGTCCCAAGAGTGTCGAATGTTTGTCCACTTCAGTATACGGTCACTCGAACCTATATACCCTTTACCCGATTTTCCCTGACTCACCTCCAGGGGGTGATGCTCGGTCCGGTAACAATTCGGCATTCGGCGTATGAGAGTGCGTAATTCAGCGGTACCTAACGCTGCTGGTATTGCGTGGCCTCGGGCGGGTTGCGGGTGAACGATGGAAAGGGGGAGGGAAGAGGGGAGGGCGGCTATAGTGGATGGTTTCGGGTCGGTCGGACCGCTCGCGAATGCGAGAGGGTGGCTCTGGATAGTCGTATGGAGGGTCGCACAGGGTTTGCGGACGCGAACGGTGGGTTGAGGAGAAGCGAAGCGGGCAGGAGAGGGCGTCGAAGGGTTAGAGAGAACGACGAGAACTCGGGGGTATGGCGGAGTAAACGTAGGTGGAGGAGGACGCGGCACGGTTGTTTGTGTGTCAGCCGCGTTGGGACCCTCTGCCCATCCTCTAACCGTGAGTTCTCGTTCGCCCTTCTCTCTCGTGCCCGCTGGTCCTCGTTCTGCACTCCCCCGTGTACTCGACCCACCATTTCCCACTCAACTACCCCGAGCCACGCGGGTCTGGCAGGGTATACCACGCTATGGGGCTCCTCTTCTCTACCCTATATGCTTTATCTTCCACTATATCTGTAGTTAGTCCCGCGTGGGTGCGTGCATTCGCCCTTGTCTGTGTGTTACCGCGCGAAGCTTCCTGCAGCTCTCATCTATGGCAAAGCTGCCGTACAGAGAGAGGTACAGCTCTCTGTGCCGGCGTGTGGATTTCGGTGCGTTCGTACAGAGTATCAGATGCATACGTGTGTCTAACTTACACTGGCATACGAACGGATTCCAGTGTATGTGTGGATAGACGGCATTGGTGTGCGCCGCACCTTACAAACATCCCTCTGCTTTTCACCCTTCCATATACGCCGCTCCCATGTACATCTCTGGGCCTCTCTATGTGCACCGGATATGTAGCTAATACATAGAACGAGCGAGAGAAGGAATATGTACCTCTATCCGCACGCACGCACGCTAAGGGCAGAACGTTGCCGTAATATCGTGTGTGCGTGTGTCAGCGCCCACGCGCACATTCTATGGGTTACTGTACAAGTGAGTTCGTGTGTGTATATGTGAGTGTACGGTTCCAGGGGTGGCCGATGAGGGTCGAACTGCCTGCCCCGGCGGGGGGTGGAATAGGTGCAAGCGTACGAGGGGTTCGGGGAAAGACTCGGGGGGTTGGAACGAGCGCACATGGCCTGCCGGTTTACAGAGAGACAGGTATCCCTGTGCCGACGACGCAGAGGGTACCCTCGCTGATGCTTCTGCTGCTTGAAACCCCTTGCCCCATTGCTCCGCACTGTAGAAAGGAGATCTATATGTATGTGTGTATGTGTGCACGTGGATGTATGGGTACGGTAGCATTACGTCGACGAGAAAGCCAGAGAGGATGAGTGAAAGGACGGCTGCGGGGGAGGTGGAAACGACTAGAGATACACAAGAGGCGAAAGTGCGAGCGAGAGAAACGCGTAAACACACACAGGTACTTTCGTCGTATACTCGATGCTAAAGTTTTCGGCTGAGAGATGCGTATGCAGATAGGAGACGAGAAAGAGAGAGATTCAAGCGAGAGAATTGAAGTTTTGTGCATAGTAAAGGCTGAGGATTACGAAAGATTGGAAAATACGAAAGTATGTTGGATAAGTAATACCCGGTATTTCCGATTGCAACTGTGTACGCTTATAATTCTCAAATGTATGTCTAAAAAGAATAGATCTCAAAAGAGTCATATGCTTTTTCTGGACTTTTGTATATTGATACAAAATATTGATGTTGATAAGTAAAGCAGCTCATTGGAAAGATTGTTGAAAATATTGCTTGCGTGCGGAGACAGTAAAGCGGTTATGGTATAGTTAAAAAGTCGTGTTTCACTAAATCCATTGCTGACCCTTCACATAGAGGCCCTCGGAGAGTGATTAATCGATCGTGGATTGACCGAAAGCGCGGTCTTCTACCTCCCCCCCCCCTCCTCCCAAGGGTGAAAAAAAAGCTTCCAACTTCAGTCGGTAGTATTACGTAGTCTCACGGGATAATGCAATACTATAGACCAAAAAGCGAAGAAGAAGAAGAAGAGGAAGGTTGCAGTCCGAACCACCCTTCACTTCGTAGATTATACCGGCTATGTATTTTCCTTGTACGTTACGTTCTGGGGTTGGCAAGCAGAAGCATAGCCGAGACGTCTTTTTCTTTCTCTCTCCATCTCTATCGCCCTTTTCGCCCTTACTCTACCCGTTCTCTACCTCAGAGCCGGCTCTACTAGTTCTCGCAATTCTCTCTCTGCTTTCCAACGTTTTCCCCTCTTTCTCGTACACGCCAGAGGTAGAGAAGGTATTGCAGCCCGAGTGGAGCGCAGAGCCGAGCGTTGGCTCAGCTGTGTTTTCTGTTCGTGGGATGGTTGCGGTGTGGCGCAGGGTTCTCTCACTCGGGGGGTTGAGGTTCCAGCCTGCCTGCCTGCCTGGCTCTCTACTTCTCTGCCTGCCACAGTGGGGTGGCTCGGGGAGGTTGGCAGGCAGGCACGCAAGGGTACCTCGGGCCACAGGGGGGTGAGTGGGTGGTTGGGTGGTTCGTCGGGTGAGCTCGGTCGACGGGGGTGCAGGAACTAGTAGTGAGCTGCTGGTACTGGGGCGCAGAGGAGTTGGAGGACGGGGAAAGGGTGGGTTGCTTTGAACTAAGCCGGGCTAGAGGTGGAGTATGGTTGGAGGTTGCTGGCGAAGGGCGAAGGGGCGCTAACGCCACTGCTGCTGCTGCTGCTGCTAGTCGTGGTTGGAGGTTGTGGGGTTCTCGTTCCTGCCGGTATGGTACTGCCGTTGCTGTTGCCACAGCGAACTATACTCCACCTATACTGCTTCTGCTATGCTAGGAGGTATAGTCGTAGTTGCGGTATAGTGCTTCTGCTACTGCTGTTGATGCGAGGCGGGTACAAGAGGGCTGCCCTGGACGCGGAAGGGTAGATATGGAAGCGGCAGCAGCAGTCCTCTGGACACCGCAGGCTCATCTAACTACCACAACCCTATCCTACTACTGTACACTGATGCTACCCTATGCTCTGTCTCCGCTACTGTTGGATCCACTGTTCTAAATAATTCCGTAGCGATACGATTGCACGCTGCGGCTACTACCAGCAGGGGCAGTTTCGGCTAGAGCTCGACCTACCATCTCTTCTCTGTCTCATCGTACTTCCTATCTGTCTCTATCTCTCTGACCGTCGGGACGCCAGGAACTTCAATGACCCTCTTCGCTCTAGCGTCAAATAGCTTTCGCCGAAATATTTTGGAACTTCAGTATTGCGAAGTATTTTACCTGTACAGTGTAGCGATCTATTGCTACATGTGATCCTGTAACTCGAGTCATTCAAGAGAAGTCAGTTCATCGTTGAGAAACGAGACCACATAAGTTATACATATTCCGCCGATACGTGATGCGCCTAGGCAGCAAACCCACCCACCTCATCATAGTCGCGGCTACGAAGTTCTATAGACTACTACCTTAACACTAAAACTGTAACGTGTAAACCGTTTGATACTAGAACGATATGCTCTCGTTCGATCGAAGGGTGGAAGGTTGTAACGGAAGGACCCGAAAACCCAATAACCCGTAAACTCATAGCCACCGTGCCGTTGCTGCCACCGCCGAAGCCAACGTCGACCGACCCTTGCATAAATTCGCGTAACGAACCACGACACGGTTTGTATATCCTTCTCTTCCGTATTCGCTCGTTCGCTTCTGCGGCCTCCCACGACTCCTAATCGACTTTTAGACGCGAGTGTACCTGCGCAACACTGTAAGGGGGTTGGTTAACGCTTGGAAGTTGGA
Source organism: Buathra laborator (assembly GCA_934046635.1). Lineage (NCBI taxonomy): Eukaryota > Metazoa > Arthropoda > Insecta > Hymenoptera > Ichneumonidae > Buathra > Buathra laborator. The sequence goes on from OW203892.1 coordinate 22,225,808, forward strand.
TTTCAACGTGACCGATAACGAGGTCAGTGTTACACGGAGCGTGGAATACTACAGTCAAGGTCGACATGATATCGGATTAAAGATTTATTCGACGTTTTGTAGTTTACATCGTCGTGTTCACGGATATGGTAGTTTAGTCGAGATTTGTTGTTTCTTGTAATAGTTAATCGCTTCTGCTTCGTAGTTCATAGAAAATTGCTGTCTGGTGAATATATCATTGATGCTTGTCCGAGTCTTGAATCCCTACGGCCATTCGATGTAAGGCTCTCCAACACCGGCATGAATGTTACGAAGAACCTGTGCGCACGAGTCGAAATAGCTGAAGAGAGACCCACTCACCCCACCGCGGCAGGAACGATCCGGGGAAATGGAGTGGGTATCCATTTCTCTGGTTCTCGTTTTTCATTGGCCTCACCTTCTAAAACAATGTTGAAATCTTCGAACTTACCTTGAGCGCATTAATTGCCACCTTTATCGCGAAGACGTACCTAAGATCTTAAGGTGTTCGTTCGTTTTGCCTGTCCATCCGTCTCTTTATGAACAGATTTATTTGCCGGTACCGTTCGAAAGAACAACTATTCGTGAACGAGTCTTCAAAGAAGATTCAACTAACCAGTTACTGCAGCTATCATAAGACTGTTACAATACAAATTTCGGCGACGTCACAAATAAAGGATTTACCGCCCATCACAGACAGACGAACGGACAAAATGGCTTACTCCCCGTTTTCTATGTCAAAGCATCCGATCTGAAAGGATGTTTTTTCACGAAAGAACTAATCATTTCTGTGTCCTTTTTCATTTCGCAAATTAATGAAATGTTGGATACAAAGATATGAAAATATAGTAGAAGTCGATAGATACTATGACGGTCGATACCCCTCGCTAGATTCACCCTACGTATCTTTTGCCTATAATTTCTTCCCGCAAAAGCTCTTCTCTGCCTTTGCTGCTGCTTGGCGCTGCTTCATGCTGCTGGTACCGGAGGCGGAAAGTACCTATCTTCAACCCTCGGATCCCAAACACTCACTCACTAACCATTTCCACCGTATACCCATCTACCTCTCTACCCGTCCATTCGTCCGTCGGTCGGTTCTTCTGGTAGAAGTAGAAAGGGGTATAGAGAGGGTATATAGCGCGGACCACTTCCTATCTATACTCATACACATATAGACGCTTTCACTGCTTCGCCAAGAGCTTCGGTAACCGTGGAGCCACGCCGACATCGTCCTCTCTTAGCCCCCGGGCGCTCCTTTGTATAATCAAACGCAAGCCAACTTCCTTTTCGTGGTTAGACGTACTTCCAGTTTATACATACTACGATTTTTACTTATGTCTGTGCATTCGGTAATAAAACGAAACGTTAACCTTAGATTATGACGAGTTTTGTCCGCTATTTCCAGCTGTGTAAAATAATTTCATCATTCATTCCTGAAACAGCATGGGAAGTGCCATTCTCTTCATAGATTTTTTCTCTTAGTGTATTTTCAACGTGCATTACGGCAATTGTACGGTAACAAAGGTCAAACAATGTCATATCGGATACATCGTTGAAACGCATTACAGTAAGATTTCTACAGACATAGAAAATGATTTCATAATCCATTTCCGATGTCGTCGCATGAAAGCGAGTAGTGATTCTGATACGGTATATGGACCACCGACTGTATGCCACACTCGTTTTCCCCGGAGGGAATCATCCTAGCGATTCTCATGACGGCTCTTGCGAGAGAGATTATCATACCGGCGTACGCGAAAGCCGGGGAGCTGAAGTGAAAGAAAAAAAATTCAAGAGTCGGGAGATGGGGGGATCGTTAGAGCCCTGGAGGGATGTGCCCGTCACACCCACATATGGCGTGTTCTTCATGATATACCACTCGGCTCTTGTATACTATACGAATATACGTATGAACTTATGCCTCGTGTAAAGCTGTAGTATATCTTTCTTTCCACCTGCCAGGGATAATGCATACGCGACAAATTAAATATGCGACAAACGAGAATTTTTCGATTTTTTACAATCACTCATTTGTTTCGTAAGTTTTCTTGAAGATTGATAGTAAAAAGTACATTAACACCACGCTGATCCGATGGACCAAGGGTGCGATTGCTGTGACTATAACTGTGGAGAACTTCCGCAAACGTTTCAGGTTTCGTATTTAAAAAAAAAAACACATCTGTTTCACTGTCGTGAGATGGGGGATAGATTACAGTGAAGATGATTATAGAGTAACCGCTGTATCGATTACTCGAACTAAGCCCACAATTTACCGAACTCCTTCGAGTAAACCGTTAAATTTTGCAAAGTATGAGCACCACTGGGGTTCGCCATGTTGGGCTACCATGGGTTGGTTGAGCTTTCGCTCGGGACGTGGCTGTTTCCGGTACTGGTGAGCTCGCGGGGCTTGCCGAAGGGGCAAAAGGGGGTTGCAGGGCAGGTACATCTAGATAGTATATATGTACCGTGGCTCTGCAAGGCCCTCGCCCTCGTTCACCCATCCCCCGTGAGGTTTGCGGGGGCGAGCTTTGTGCGCGGGACGGTGTACGGGACGGGGGAGGAAAGGGAGACCAGGGGACGAGGTTGAGGCTGCGGAGAGGACGAGAGGGGTTGCAGAGCCCCAGAGCCTCGGTGCGGGCAAAATGGCCGCTCGACGACCTGCTGGTGCTGGTAGAGATCGTTGTGCTCACTGGCTGGGTTGCTGGTATCACCGAGACCTTCTACTCGCTCTGCTCTGTGCCTTCCACTCACAAGCGAGAGAGCACCAACTTCCGCTCAAGGAGACTCAAGGACATTCGATATATCCACTGCCTCACTACTAGGGTCTCCGACACGCGCGGTTCTCCTACGAGAATTTCCACGAGAGCTCCTATCCAGGATCTTACACGAATAATGACAATACGATACCCCCCCGTAGGTCGCGGCGGCGAAGACGAATGTTGAAAATCTTATTGATGATGTCGAGGGCAATCCGAGGATCTTTCATTTCTCAATGATGCACATGACAATTGTCACTTCTTCGTCTCTTCGGTATATACTTTAACATTATAGGCCTCACTCCCCCTTCTCGCCATTGTCCTCGAAGTTCCTGGCGACAACGAAACCGACCTTCGCGCTAGAGATATAGGATTTTTATCTCCAGACAGATCACGAGGCTCATTAACATATGAGGAGGTCGCAACGGCTACCACCCGTGGTAATAAAATTACAATAACTTAAATCACCGTGCGGATCTTTAAGAGCGGCGTATTGTATGCTTCTAGACTTTCGTTCGCGGATGATGGCCTACCGACATATTGGTATCGACGATTCTTTCTGCTGACCAGCTTGCGTCAAGGAAGGACCTATCGCACGAATCTACTTGTTTTTCGTCTGCAACATGTTTGTCCTCGAACTTTCGGACGGCCGAGAAACTCGATTTTTCATCGGTGATGAATCGTCGAGACTATTAACTTTTTTCTTCAATAAAAACAAAAACTTTTGACTTTTCATGAAAAAAAAAAAACATCAGAATTCAGTACGGAACGACGAATTAAAAATGTTAGCGTGATTATATAAAATATTTAGCGGATTTTGCGAAACGTCGGGATTTAAACAGGTAGATTTGTTTCTCGATTAAATAAGATGAAAGAAACCCAAACGCCTATTGCTTTCTACGGGAAGAAATATACAGCATACGCTGGTGTTCAAAAACCGGAAAAATGCGTGATAACGTGGGAAACCTTGGTATTTTTTTCATCATATTGAAAATTTTCAAAAAAATGTTAACTCACGTATTTTTCTGCATTTTTCCGGGTTGAATACAAATCCAACGGTTGTTTTGTCCAAAATTAAAAATCGTATTTCTATTCACAAAAAAACATAGGATTCTCATACAAATAATAGAAATGCGCGTTAAAAAAATACATGCGGATATCGAAGGGATATTTTACAGTTTATGTTTACCCGGTTTACGCATATCTACTTACATAGATGATTATTCAGCTCGAAAATATAAAAATATAAAATGCGACCAGGTGTGAAAATTGTGATGTCAACGCTGAAGCAATTTATGGGTCCTTTAATAGCTGCCGCTAACACCTCCTCGTTCGCTCCCTTAAAACGGTTAAATAAATAATAATTCCCAGTCGCTCGTAAAATCTTCATTACACGCCGTCGTTCTAATAAAATCGTCCACGCACTAATTTCCCTACCCTCATCTCTCGATTCACCCCAGTTTAGCTCGGGGGAGTATACGAGACACCGGAGGCGCTTGTTTTTTCTCTCTCCCTCGTTTGCGAACGACTTTCTCACTCCTCGGAGTTATGTTGAGCCTTCGTTTCTCTTCGGGCGGAACAGCAAAGCGGTGCGAGTGTACGCGCGTTTGTGCGCGCATGTGTATGTGTGTGCGTACGAGAATGAAAGAGGGAGAGCCGGGGATGAAAAGCCTCGAGTGAGAAAGTTGAATCGCTGTGTAAAACAATCATGTCATCACGCTATTTGGATACGGTGTCGTAAAACGATTTACTAGCTATCTTGTTAACCATCTTTCACCAATATTTTTCAACCAATTCAATTATCGATCGATCTATCATTGACTTATCGCTGCAACGCTTATACATTCGTGTTTAAAAAAGGGATCAAACTGGTGAAATAAAAGCTCTCGCAACGATGCGAAATTCAGGATTGGAAAAAGAGTACAAAAAAAAAAACCCAAAAACAAACACGATCTCTCGTTATCGGAGTAGTGATTTCATGTCCCTCGAGTGTTAAGGGATTGTCCGAATACAACATTCGGAGCGATTTATGATTTACCCAGCACTCAGAGGGTCGTTTATTGCCGAATTTATCGCCCTTGTTATATTCATAACCGTTGCTCGGTGACGCTCTGTGCTCGTTTGCGAAACCATTGGAACACACCGCACCGCGGGGGGAGGGAGGGGGGGGGGGGGAAACTCCGCGTTTGGTGCTTCATGTAATTGCAAACTCCTGTACAGAGAACTCGATCGTTTCGGAGAGCCCTATGCAAAATCGAGCATGACAACTGATCATCAAACATAAAGATAAATCTGACGCGTAAAATGTATAAAGCTTTTTCCTTTTCTTCAAAAACGATGCCCGGTAACTCGCGGGTGCCATTTAGCTTATTCTCCGAAATTCGTTTGACCTTAAAATCAAATGCCTAATGCCTTTAAAGAAATGAATTATCCAATGAAACGCCACACTCGGGCGAATGTCTTGTTTTCCCATTTCATTAAAAGTTAATTTCCCGAATTCACTTCGCCGTCGCGAGAGTGTTCACCGCTGCATTGAATCCCCGTTGACTGACTTTTGAGGTTCGTTCGCGCACTGTCCGGCGAACTCGTGCAATCTCATTGTCAACTGACGCTCTTCTGCGTTGTGCGAACCATAGCGTTTCGCCTATTCGGCTCGTTAGCCGAGCTTCCGGCTAGTTAAATAATTAACATTTTGGTTAGAGTGTAGTGTAGTGAGTGAGAACCCCTTTCACCTGGGGTTCTCACTCGCTCGGGTTCTATGGTTCCTCTCTTAAAGCCGCACTATATAGCTATATTAAGTTTGTCCAACAGCTAGGCTAGCTGTGCGTTCCCGTAACACGAGCTTCAGTTAGTCCACCTCTGGCTAGCTGCTTGCTGCCGCTAGCGTTGTCCACTATACCCGACTAACTCTCTCCCACCCACCCCTTTCGACCCTTCTGCCTCTCTATATACCCTATATATACAATGTATACGTACACCACACCCTATATGTACATCAGATAGTACACTATATGCCGTTTATACAGTCGCACACTTGGAAACCTTCGTCAGATGTATATACATGTATATACGCGTATATACATATGCAGATAGATATATATGCAGTCGGTGGTCTGGTGTTGCACCGCGGCGTGCATATTGCACCCCCTTGCTAGCTGGCAAAGCCGAGAGAGGCTCCAGCACGCTATAACTGCGATGGGCATGGGACTATGGCCGTGCACCGCACAGACCTGAAATATACACCCCACTAGAACGTGGCGAACGTTGCGTACATGTTTGCGAGAGAGAGCCGCATGACAGAACGAGGGAGTTTCAACCTCCCCTTTAACCACCCCCTATCCACCCACAACTTCATACCCTTCCCAGTTGGAACAACTCTTCTCGGAGTAGCGCACGAGAGGTACTACGTCTATCCTTGCTGCTACTGTGTGCATTGTTGTTACATGGATCGTAGTCTTATGCAGCGAAAGGTAGGAAACACGATACACGCTTCGCAGTATACCCCACGAAGTTGTTCGTACGTCGGTGAAAATGTCGGCGGTAGCACGCTTCGGTAAACTACGAAGTTGCTATCTATCTAGTAAACGGAGGCGGGTAGGATATGTATGCATGCGAGAATGTAGAAAAAAAAAAACAAAAAAAACAGTCGGCTTCAGAATCTACGAAGTTGCCAAGAGAATTACAGGGGATGTAAAAGTTTTGAAAAACTCTTCGGGATGAATGTTACTCTCCGTATCACAGCGAACATAGTATTTTCGTTAACGAGCCACCGATTCCACTTCGTATGCATCGGAACGTGTACGAGGGAACGATGTTAAAATTTTGTGCGTGAAGGTACTACCGCAAGATTGAACGAAGTTTCCTCTCGTTCTCTCGTTTGTTTTCGCGTTTTCGACGCCGCAACGGAAATTCGTGTAATTGCTTTACCCATTAACGTGCTCCCGGGCATTCGCGCGTAAACGCAACATCCTCGCGAATATCTCTCCCTCGTTGTAGCCGAAAAAATAGAGCAGGTGTGATAAAAATAAATAAAAGTCGACGTTGTTCGCGATGTTTTTCAATGGGTGTGACGTTCATTGTCCCGCCAACATCAACATCTAGATTACCGCGTACACAAGGCTTTCGACTAAGATGCCATGTTACGACTGATGTACAACACGATGAGCCGATGTACGGACCGCATTTGTCGACGGTATACAATATGGTTAGCGCTCGACGTATATACGTTATGTTGCGAAGTTTCGTGACAGGTTTGGCTCAAGGAGTGACTGGCACGGATGTCCGAGAGCGGTCTCGCGTCTCCTCGTCGTCATTGTTATTGGCCCCTTTGGGACGGACGAAGTGCTCAATACGGGGATTAGGTCGAAACAATTGCAGGCAAGAGCCTTGTGTCGGATTCTCTACCCTTCGGGTCGAAATGCTCACGTCGTCTACGTTCGGTAGGGTCCACCGCATCTGCGGGATTCACCGGGAGATATAGCAACCCAAAACCCGAACGAGCAAGCAAGCAAGTGCCTTGATACTGCTGTTGGTTACGCCTTGGTACTCCGGTACACAAACCGGGCGAACGATCAACGCAAGCATCAGCAAGACCCAGCAATTCCATGCTGAGTTTCAGTTCCAAGCGAGACCCGTGAGGAGATACACGGTGAGATCTCATGAAAGCCCCGAGAGAAACCGAAATAGTAGAACGATAGGCATGTCTATCCCAGCAAACGCTGAGACGCCGCCGTCGAGTCTGGACCCTAACAAGAAACTTAGCTCCCGTATACGATCTTCTCTCCCTTCTCCCAACCCTCTCTCTCACTTAGTGCCAGCAATCCTCCACCCACCTCCATCTCCACCCTCGGGAACGCCACGTTCTTCTCCCCCATCCCCTATACCTACCATCCGAATCTTCTGTTGCCCTCCTCCCCCTGCCCCGCCGTCCGATCCCCCTTACGCGTTTCCACAGAACGGAATCGGAGCCGCCGAGTTTCGGTATAGAGCGCGGTGTAGAAATTGTACGTAACCAAGCGAAGTGGAATGGGCGAAAAGGGGTGAGGAGTTACGCGAGGTTGCCGTCGTCGTTGCCGAAATTGCGGGGGGACAAAAGCCTCTGCAGGCCTCTGTGCGAGCAGAAGTATACGCGAACAGCCCACAGTGACTCGGTAAGAGAGATGACAACTCCCTGCGGCATTTTCTATATATACACTAATACATACGATGCCAAACACCGTGTGAAACTAACAATAAGGGAAAGTGCCGTTTCTCTTTCTGTTTCTCGTACCTTTTTTATCACACTCTCTTGTCTGTTGGTGCAAAAAGTTATGGGAATAAAAGGCACCGCACAAAATGGGGTCTCACTAAAAAAAAAGGGGTGCGACGCGTCGAATACTTGACGCTGGGAATCAAAAACAATTCGGGTGGTGCTACACGAATTCTGTACTGCAAGGAAATCCCCGGGGAGTTTTTTCTTTCAGTCAAGGGAGTCGTTTTACGCAAATTGATCGAGATAATCGGTAATATTTGAGCAAATCGTAACGCGATTAGCAAGATTTCGTGTGAGAAAAGTCACGACAAAAAAACTTCGTGTTTCGTCTCCGTTGGCGGCGCATTGTGTAATTGAAATACTTTGCGCGCATCGATCCGCGAAGCAGGATCCCGGAGGGTATTAGGATTCGTGTCATGAAAATGGACGATTCTCTGAACGGTTGAAAGCCAACGAATGAAGCGACACGGTGGATATACCGTTTGGTTCGTCGAATCATGGCCGCGAGAGTCTGAAAAATATCTTTTTATATCAACCCTCCCCAACCCCATGGATGGTCTTTCGACGCTTTTTTTTTTCTTCCTCCGACGATCCTCAAAGCTTTCCTTGCTAGAAGCCTCTCTTGGACGGTCGACACCCTCCCGTCTCTCCCCCGCCGCGTTGCCTTCATCAGTTTCTCTCGCTCTCGCTTCAACGTCCCAATGGCTAACACTCCGGATTGCCGACTCGTATTATTCCAGCTTTTCACGATTGCGAGAGAGGCAAAGGAGGGACATCGCAAAGAAGAGATCGCGAAGAAGCTCGCTGACTTGGTCGACAGACGGGAGTCGGGTGTGGCAAACGTCGAGAAGGAAGAACGCACTTTGTTCCATTCAGAGGAGTGAAAGGGGAGAGGGGAAAGATCGAGAAAGAAGAAAGCAAGTTCGCTCGCTTTCTAGTCCACGATCCCGATAAATCTCGTTCCAAGTGAGGGTCTCCTTCTTCATCAGGGCTCGAGAAATCGGCTTGAGAAAAGGTTCGTAATCGATGACCCGCTCAACTGTTGCGAGTTTGATTGATGATTGAATAATGTGTCAAGCCCGTTGGAGCTCCCACGACATTTTCTTTTTTGCAAAATGAAAAACGAATATTTTTTAATCGGGTATACGATCGCGTTAAACTTGGTTAGACCTTTGAAGGTTCTATATCCAACAAATACTTTCACATCGGTAGTTCTTCCGTTTCGCAGCATTACAATCTCGAAAAAACGTTGATGCCGTCAAGAAGCGCATGGGGCGAGGCGCCCGAAACCTCGAAAAATAACCCTTCGCACTATATTCTCCGAGTTTCTATGTGTACGAAGAAGCGTTGGTTCGCGTTCAAACCACCCACACGGAGAGAGAGAACCACCCCGGACGCTATTACCTCAGTCCAGTCGAGGCTGGTGGGTTTTTTGCTCCCAGCGATCTTGGGTGGGTAGGAGAGAAGCCTTGCGACGACGAGAGGGTGCGAGTAGCAGCGGTATCAGAGAGTGCTGAGTGAGTGGGTGAGGAACAGAGAAAAGTAGATGGGATCAAGAAAAGCGCTAGAGAGAAACGACGAGCTATAGGGGTCGGAAAACCCAACCTAAGAGACTCGACGTAGTCGAGACGCTCGGCGCGCAAAGGCTGAAGGAGAATAAGGACGGTCCGAGGGTTCGCCGACAGCGTGGGTTGGAGGGGGAGGGGGGGAGGGTAGAATGGAGGAGATGAACGCGGATTCTCTTGCGGGAGGAAGAGGAAAGAGAGTACAGATACGAAAGGAGAAGGCACCAGTGGAAGCCTTCGGTGGTGGCCGTCGGAAAAGCGGCTAGGATCCAAGGGGGACCAAGCTCGGGGTATAAAAGAAGTAGAAAGAGGGTGCCCGGTATTTTCATCCACCCCTACTCACTGGTATCTAACCACCCAACCCCAACCGTCCTTTCTCTCCCTCTTCGTTCTCGTAACCCGTGGTCGGTGGTCCGTATATAGCCGCGTCCTGAAACCAACCCCAACCCCTCGACGCAGTCTGTACCTTTACGTTCTTCTTCTTCTTTCTTGTGAGAGCACATACCCCCGGAATGGCCTGCAGCACGACGACTAGGTACTCGCATAGAGACCGTACATTCATATATTGCGACTCGTATATTACGGTGTATTAGATCCGTTAGCGACGTTCCCTTAGCTCATATGGGTATCTCAAGGACAGCTGGGTTAGCGGGTGAACACAATAAGGAAATAGCGCGTTACGTAGTTTACTTTTGCACGGCACACAGTGGTTTGAAAAGATCGAGGCGGCAAACATTCTTTTCGTTATTTATTTATTTTCTTTTTTTTTCTCTTTTGCAACCATTTCTTTCTCTCGCCAAAACGGGAGCGACACTGCGACAAGAGAGCATCGGTGCGGACTCGTATAGTCTCAGACACACAACTTCGCTCTTCTTCTCTTCGCGATGTTACGACTCACGTTTCGCCGTGAAACGGGCGAAATCGAGATAGGCGTCGACGAGAGAACGGAAAAACTATCCTCTCTCTTTTCCTCCCTCTATCTTGCCGACGCTTTTTGTAACACGAAACGTTACTCGTATATATACCTCTAAAGTAAACCTGACGAGGAGAAAGCGAGAAGAATAAAAAAAACAAGAAAAAAAACAGCGTAACTTTACGTCTTGCCACTTGCCACAGAGTATACGTCAGGGCCAAGATGGCGTTTTCTTTCTTTCCACCTTCTTTTTTCGTTTTTTTTTGTTCTCATGCGAGCCGGAGACCCTTGCCAAAGCACCTCGATCCTCTTCTCCATCCTCCTCAATCTCTTCTCATCTTCTACTATCCTTCGTGAAACGTTCTCTGCGACGTTAGAGACGCGTCAGCGAACCTTCTCGCGCGCACTCTCAACTTTCGAGAGAGAAAGAAAGAGATGAGGAAGAGTTCTCTGTTAGCACTCTGGTGGTGCGCGCAGCCTCTCGCCAGGGGCTTCCGAAGGGTGACGGCAGTATTCGTGATAGTCCTCTGACGGGGGATGGGGGTGGTCCGGTGGGTGGTTGGGATGGCAAGACGTTCGGCGATGGAGCTAGAATGCCCGGGTACCGCGGGGACGTCGAAAGGAAGGACCAAGCCAAAGACTACACCGAGAACATATCCCTGCTTGAGAAGTTCTTCACGCCACTTTCCGCTTCTATTGTGATTTATACCCGCGATGAGGGTGCCACGCTACCCGTTTCTCGGGGCTATACGTATATATAAACGTATGTAACGTTAGAGCTCGGATCTTCAACCCGTCTCGACCACCGGGTTATAACCCAACTATATAACCGTGAGTATGCCGGGGGTTTCAGGCTTTTCCAACGTAGATCCGACCCTCCCCGCTCCCTCACCCTCTTCTCGGCCTCCTCGTGGATGGTCCGAGCTCACGATGCCCTCGCTGAGGCCGCGCGATCTTTCTCAACGAGATTACAAAGGATCGCGCATACCAACCCCGGCATAACCCAGCGGATCCATATACCAAGGCGGCACGTGAAGCGTTTCGAAACGTTCTACTTTGCGATTCGTTGCTGAATATATATACATATAAGTATACCACCACTGCCTATGTACAACATTGTATGCTATATGTACGCACGTATAGTTGGTGTATAAGTAAGTAGTCCGACCAATATAGCTGGAGGGTGGAGGGCATCTGGCCAGATAAATAGATCTCACTTCTCCTGCATGTCGAAATTGGGGAGGGGAATTCGAAATTTAATTTTCCGATAGTGCGTGCCTGCGAGCTATTCGTCGAAACACACGCACCCTTGCCTTTCCAACTCCGAATCTCGATTATGTTTATGAAAGAAAAAAGAAAAAAAAAAAACGTGAATCGTAGCAAAGTTCTGGTGACCGAGTGGTTGAGGAAAAGTGTAGAGAAGCCTTTCGTCGTCGGTGTTGAAGTGTCGAGTTGTAGGGCGTCGGCGAGAAAGGAAGGGTAGAAGGGAGTAGGATACGTGGTACATGGGAGTCAGCAGATAGGGAAAAAGTGTCTTTCTGTCGGGCCTCTTTTCTCGCGTAGATGCCGGGGGGTGGAATGGCGACGGAGGGTGTGTGGGAGGGTTTAGAGCTTCGTATCTTTTCGCGAAGGGAAGGCTCTCGTCATCGTCGTCGTAGTGTTCCTATGCTTCTCAGCTCAGCTACGGCGTGTGTCGCACCCTCTCGTGCTATTGGACGCCGAGGAGGAAAAACTCCGACGGCATCGCATCTCGCAGCTAGCAACCTCGCTTTTGCTATATAGCCCAGGGATGCTGGGAGTTAGGCGAGAGAGCTCGCCCTTACGTGCTCGAAGCGAGAGTGGGCTTTCGCTGTGAGAACACACGAGTGAACGAGGGAGTGAGACAGAGCGATTCGGGGAGACGAGAAAACGAGGGAGCGAGGAAGAAAGGAAAACGGGAGTAACCCGTAGAAGAAGCGAGAGGAGAGTGTTTATGTGTGGAAGGACGAAGGAGGTCGGCTCGGGAGAGCCGTTTCACCGCACGGACCATCCTATATTACGAAAGTCTCTCACCCTCCTTCGAGCTCTGCTTTCGCTCCCTCTGGCTCTAACTCCGAACAACCCTCTCTCCTCCTAGCTATCCTCTAGTCTTTTCCCTCGCTACGTATACCCTCCTCGCCTACTCGTCTCTCTGCTTCTATTACTATCTCCCTTTCGTCCTCTTTCTATCTCGGTTCCGTCCTTCTCTCTGACTCTCCGTTCCAACGGTACCTCGTACCACGCGAGATGAAACCCAACTTCCCTTCTGTGCCACCCTCCCACCTCCACCCACCGCCCCCTTAGTAACCCACCTCTTTCGTCTCCACCTCGCCGACTCGCCGTCGCCGAGTCCAGAGTCCTTTGGGGACTGAATCGCAGCGAGGGTGAGAGCGCAATGGTGGAAAGAGGAACGGAGGGTTGAAGAGTTGCGGGAACGAGAGCAAGAGAGAGAAATTGTGAGCTGGTAGAGAGAACTCTGGGAGGTTCGCTTCGAGGTAGAGACTCTCGGAAAAGCGACGAGACCGAGGGTGAGAGGGTGGAAATGGAAAGGCGGAGAACGAGAGAGCTGTGCGCTGTAGGGCGGATGGGTGGAAAACGACGGAAGGTGGAAGGACAGCGGGAAAGAGGAACGTGTCCGAGAGAGGAGAGGATCCTCTTCTCGTATAGCTCGTGAACTGACGGCCAACGGCAGATATTAATTTCCACGGGAGTCACTCTTGTACACTATTCGACCATGCGACGGACCAACCAAATGGTACCCTGAAGGCCGAACGAATATTACCACCGCAATCGTCTATTCGTTATTTGAAATTTCTTTGGAGGTTTTTTTTTTTCTATTCATCCAATGAATCATCGAAACGCAATATCTTCTTCATACTTTTCTATTTGATTATTTAGACTCGAGATTTACACAGCGGCATCGCGAAGTAGCGTAAACTTTGAAATTAATGACATGTAACAGTCCTCCCTCAGGATTTATACAGAATGATGCCACGTACGGCAGATGGAGAAAAATGCATATCGCACGGGATAGAATTTACACATTTGTTTGAAATAAACTTTTTTAATGAGCCTGAAAAATATTAAAATCACATTAAATAAAATTATCGGATCACGAACGGCGAGCTTTGCGCCCGTAGGTTGAAACTATATTTATAACATTTTTGCTTCCACTACTTTTCACATACATTTCTATCTATCATTTATACGATTTATTTGTATAAAAAAATATTGTACGGGACAACGAGATAAAAGTAATGAAAAAAAAATCATATTTTATTTTTATTCAACTAAAGGGTTGGGGAGTAGCTGCGTTGCCTCAACGAGAGATTTCTGATAACCCAATCACGGACTGGTTGATTGATTTTTTTTTCGTCGCAAAATAGTGTGGGGTTTCGATGACGGGGGCAATTGTGACATGAATTAATATGGGATTCGGGGGTTGTCCCCGAAATTCAGGTCAAACGGGAACTGAAGTCCCGAAGTTCACGAAAACACTAAAAAAAAATAATTTTTTTTTTTTAAATTGAAAATGTATATTTTACGACGAAAAATCAATCATCCAGATCTTTAAATATTTACAAATGCAAAATCAGTTTTTCCACCAAAAATCATTTTTACGGTATTACCTATTTCCAATCGTTCAGCCATGAAGCGACGATTTTTTCAATTGCGCAAAAAATATGTGGGGAATTTCGTTAGAATTTAGTTTTATCTCGTTAATTTTTATTCCAATTTCATTCACGGGAGTGGATTGAAAGAGCTTATTAAGGACCATTACATTTTCATACCTTTTTCATGTTGAATTAGATCGGTATTTTCACAATTTTTTCGCTAAAAAATATTACCGATATATTTATTTTCAAATATACGATATTTCACAGATACGCAGTACCGTTTCTTCGCTTTTGTAGCTTTTCATTTTTCTGGTTTTTTGCTTACTTCTTTCATGTTATTCGCGTACTTTCCGGTACTTTGTACTATCGAAACGAGAGATAGAGTAGAAAATAAATAGACGAAGAACGCGCTGTTATATAGAAAGAAACGGAGAATCCGTCCGAAGTAAGAGGGTCCGAGCGATCTTCACCGAAGTCGCCCAGTAGTCCTTTGGGGTCGAATAGTGAAGGAGATGACGACGACGACGATGACGGGGAGAGGGAGAGACGATGGTTCGCAGAAGAGCCGAGAGAGCATCTATGCTACTAACACGAGAGCCAAGCTTTTGCCGTTGCTTCTGTCGTTGAGCCCAGCTGAAAGAGCAACTGAGAAACCGTGAGACAGAGAAGTTGACGGCCAGTCGGAGGGGTTCTCTGCGCCAAGTTCGTTGGGGTCGAAGGTAAAAGGATACGAGAAAGAGGGACACGACGTGGCCGAGAGAGCAGAGTCGCCGAGCGGCATCGTCGTCAGACCTCTCGGATACCCTGCGTGATATTAATTTCTCTGAGACTCGCTCTCTACCCTCCCCCCCCCCCCCCCCCCCCCATTTCGCCTCACGCGAAGGGTTCCAACTCAGTGCCAACTTCCTCGGAGGAGTACCCTCACCACGAAGAATCTGTCCGTTTTCTCTTTTCAAGTTCGACGAATTTTTTTTTTTCCCTTTTTCGTAACGTTTTCTCTCCTCCCTCGTCATGACTAATCCTACCAGGGAATCTTCGAAGAAAAGAGGAGTAAAGCTTTGACCGTCTGAAAATACATTCCACCTATATTTATTCGTGGGCAATCTGGCCGCTACGGTGAACACAGCAGACCAAGTGCACGTCTCTCTGTCTTCATCCCTCGTCCTTGAGACACGCCTGATTATCCCAAAGAATATATATATATATATATACATCCCGTTTGCACACGTGTCGATCTGTTCTTTGTTCGAGCTGCTGAACCGAACGCACGATGAAGCCCTTCACAGAAATGATTTTTCTGTGTCGATTCGTTTGGTCGTTGAGTTTAGGTAATCCGAACGAAGGTGGAACAACAGGGACGAGATACGTGTGTTTCGTTTGCGAGGAATTTCTGTAGCGCGAAACGTTCGTTGTAAGAATACTAACGTATTGGTATAAAAGTGGGAAGCGTTGCCATGAACAGGGAGGATGGACATAGGAGCGGAGTTCGCAATTACCAATTTTAGCTCATTAAGCGAACGCGAAGCAGCAGAAACGGTACGAGCGGTCTGTGAGGGTCGCGCGCGTGCCTCGGCCACCGGGGAAACGGGTTCTCTCTCGGTTTACGGGAATGTAATATCGCCCATAGTTCATACCACGCTCGTACGATCATCCCCGCTATAGTATAACGTTAGTGAAACCCCGTGGTAACGGCGTCACTCGCAATTTTCGTCCCCAAAACGCAATTCTCTCGCGGAGTACTCGCTGCGGCCAGCGAACGCGGGTTTCTGTTTCGTTTTGTGGTTCGAATGAGAGTTCGGTGCGATACCTCGTATCGAGAGTTATCACTCGTATGTCTGTCGTCCGGTGAAAATATCGAGTCTCACAAAATGGTTTATATTTAAGGGATGAAAAAGGATTCTCACAATTTCGTTTTTGTAAATCAACAAAAATAAGAAATATCGAGAAATATACTAATAATAATAATATATAACAATATGATGATATAATGATATATTTAAAAAATCGGAGGTTTCACTGAGAAAAAAAAATCGATGGAAGAACTAAGAATTTGTTGGTACAACGATTTTTCACGAAAAAATGGATTGTACTATTAGTTCTCTCAATTAATTGTTATTTCTTCCAACTCATAATATTTTTCAGTGTTCGAATGACTCGAGTTGTGTATTATCCATTTCGTTGTAAAAATGATCCGAGAATTCTCCGGATTTTCTTAAAAAAAAAAACGCCAATTCTGATTTGACTAGTGTGATGCATTCCGTTATTCTCCCGATAGCAAAATTTCGTCTGCGACTGCACCATTCCATATAGCTGCGCAACGAATAAAACAATATGCAAATTTCATTGGCAACGATTTCATTGCTTTTCCATTGTAGTATCTACATATCCGTGGAAAATAATAGTTATGTACGCCTCTGCGTATGGAAGATAGGCGATAGTGTGCGCACAATTCGAATAGAGTAGGTTTGCCGCTATCCATTTGAGAGGGGAAAGGGTCTCGGCGAGAAAGGGAAATGGAGGTTACAGAAGCAGCGACTCGAGGGCGGAAGACTCGCCGAGGGATAAACAATCTTCGAGAAAAAACAAAAAGAAAAAAAAAATACACCCCGCTCGGCGATGGCCTTGTCGTGTGGAAAGGGTCGCTCGGCGCAAAAGGGAGTGGAACAGAGACACACCGAAGCGGTAGTAACCCTCGACGAAAATTATTTTACGAGAATCGCGTTCCATAGCGAAAGGAGAACAGGGGGGAGGGAGGAGAAAAAGGAGGGATCTGGCCTCAGCCTGGCACTGCTAGTGACGAGGCGGAGGAGGATAGAGAATAAGAGCCCCAGAGCTCTGTGTCTGGTACTGCAAGTTTCAACGAGGGGGCGGGTGTAGAAACGGGGCCTTCGTGACTGGATTATCATTGGGGACGCCACTCTCGGAAGCCGAAGGGTTTCGTGGAAAACGCGGAAAGATAAGGCGAGTAAGAAACTAAAGAGAAATGGAACAGAGAAGCTCTAACCGAGCAAACGAGAGATAGAGAAGAAAATAGTGACTCGAAGGATTTTTCGTCGGTCGGTTTTATGCTCGGGCAATTGCGCTCTACGGCATTCCTAACTACAAATTGTTAGCTCGAATCGGTGTGTGTACCACTACACCCTCTCCACTACACACATACAGAAAAACTCGTGCGAACGTGGAAAAATAAACAGTACGAGAGGGTTACATACTCGAGCGTCAACGACGCTCGAGTATGAAACTGTGAGTCCCAAATGTGTCTTTTTCACTTTCATGAAGTTCTTCGACAATTTTCCCTTCGTAGATTCCTTTTTTTTTTTTCTTCTTCTTCTTTCCCTTATCATCGAAATTATTCCAGAAGAATGAAAGAATTGCGATTCATGAAGAATTTTTATCGGGAAGATTTTTGCGAAAATTTTTCTACGATAGACAAAAGTTGAGAACGTTTTCGATAGATTGACTCCAATAGTCGACGGCTTCGATGCTGCTGCTGCTGCTGCTGCTACTACTACTTCTGCGCGAAGCTTCAGCGGAGTTTCACGTTGGATCGAATGAATTCCTCGATTAGCCACTTCGTCCTCCACACCCTGACTTCTCTTTCTCTCATATAATGTTCCATTCCCTACTTGCGTCTCTTCGTCTCTCAGTTACAATCGACCGTAGATACTATTATATTCATGCCTGAGTTCACAAGCGGTTTGTCCTATCCAAACCGACCTCTCTCATTATCGGAATCGTATTTCCGGCATGACCCAAAAGCTTTCCAACCCTCTCTCGTCCCGCCGACTCTCGTATTCGGCGAGCTATCACGGCTTCTCGCACTCTCTCACGCTCGCTGGTTCCGACGATTCACGAGAGGTAGCTGTCAGTAATCCGAGAAGAACAATGGATTTTCGAGGACTTGTTCACTTTAGAATTCGCCTCGTCTTTGGCTTTTTACCGGCGAATCACGGAAAATTTCTCTATACCCCTCTCCATTTCTCGGCTATTTTCAGAATTCGTAACGGAGTTTATGTCTTTGAAGCGGTTTGACAATGAGGCAGAAGTCTCTGGCGTGTACTCGCGCAATTGAGACACGAACGCGACAGAAATTCGGTTTCGCTATCTGTCGAACAACGGTAGCTGCCACTGCTGCCACTGTGCTGCGTATCCTTTTCAGACAGGAAGTGGGCGTGAAAGGTAGAGCTGCTTCTATACGCTATCTTCCGTTTTGTCGACCCGCTCGCTTTGGTACTGCGTATTCCCCGACTACACTCATCAACGACGTACCGTTCACTACTATTGACGAGTTTTCTCTTGAATTCACATCGAGAGGTAGAAATTGATGAAATAAATAAATAAAAGCGATTTTATCGGCATCTCGATTGAAGAGAATTTGAATTAAATGCAGAGATAAATTATCATTTTTATACGTGACGCCAGGTGAGACGAGTTCACAACTCCAAAATTTTTTTAAAAATTTTCGATCTCCAGTGACAGAAAATACACGAGCGACAAAATTAATAAAACTTCTATCATACACGTCGACGTTCGCTGGAAAGGTTCAACATTTTTTCAAATAACGATGATTTTTTTTCTTTATCACATTTTTATATTGCCTAAATAATAAATAGTAACTGGAAAAACTACGGATAATTGAAAAATCGATAAATTGATTTATTTCTCTCATTTGTTTCGATGTAACTTTGTAATGAATTATTAATTAAAAAAATACTACTGATACTTGTAATCCTGAAAGACAATGTAACGAATTCGCACATTTTTTATGTATCGTATTCTTTATTGATGATATTTTTCAATTTTTTTTTCTTATCGATTAACGCCCAATTTTTGAAATCAATTTTTCGATAAAGATTTCTGTGAAAAAAAAAAAAAGTGCCGAAGTTAATTTTTCGTCAAGTATTCGGAACTGAAGCTAATTTTTCTTTTGAACTTGAATACCGCAACAAAATTATCCTTTCTATAATAGGCAGCACGAGCGCGGCAGCGCCTGAGTCCGCCAGGGAAGGTGCAACAGCAGGATGTATAAATTGCGCGAGACTATTTTAAGATTTTAGGGCCAGTTTATGCAAGCCATTAGGTTTGCCGGGCCGGGGGTACGTACGAGCGCACCGCGCGTGCTACACCGCTCCCCGACAATTTCCTTCTTATTTTTTTTCTCCGCTACTTCTCTTTGCTTTCTTCGTTTTTTTTTTATTTTTTTATTTTTTCATTCGCCTTGCACCGCGAGAGGCGGGCGGCTCGGGGAGACCGTAAACGCGAGGGTCGACGAGGCGGGGAGACTGAGAAAGTTGGGAGGGATATAAATTGTTGCAGGTCGTGAATGGCTCTCGACTCTTAAGTCTGCTTTACATCCCAAAGAGCGTCGCCGAGGGTAAAACATTTCCGAAAAGTTGTTCGACGCCGAAGCCGAGCGCGCTGCTGCTCGGTGCAGCAGCAGCTCTCTCTCGCTGTCGCCGCTTTGGACTCAATTAGCGTTTTCGTTATCATACTTCGTTAGTTCATATCGAATAACTATGCTGATTGTTACTAATTCATCGACGTTGATCAACGAGCTACGATCCATTCGACACGTCCGAGAAAATCTACCAAAACGGAGTATAACACTGTATACGGAGCATTGCGCTACGAATGTATACTGTTTCTGGATACACACATCGAGGACGAATTCCTGATCGTATGATCTCACCCCCTCTCGGATACGACCTTCGACCTTAATTCCGCAGCAGGCCACCGATATCGGTGGGTTGTGTGCGGCGGTTGCCAACTACCGCGGGAATATCTCGGTGGTCACGCAGACTAGACAATCCTCCGGCGGTCTCTAATTACTGTTGTCCTCTCACTACGCCGGACGGGGGGTCTTCCAGAGAGCCCAACCCTCGCGTTAACCAATCGTGTACTATAATACTACTGTATATAGTATAGTATACAATCAGACAAATTTATCCACTGTCCCGCAAGGCTACGTAAAGGCGCATTTTAATTTAATGTATCAATGATGCTACGATATAATTTGTGCAATTTTACGGGAATCTAATGAAGACGAAACCGATGCAAGTTGAAACATCCGCTGTAAAAAAAAAATAGGAGATTTCCCGCAGCGCGTATGGCACTCTGAGGAATTATTTATCATAGTATGCACTCTAATTCAATAGAGTGCCATCCTTCGGGTTGCATTTTCAATTTCTTTATTGCGTGTGTTCCAAGTATCCCCGGTCTTTTTTATCCGAAGTGATAAAAAAAAAAAAAAAAGTTTTGTCTCCGTAATATCTTATTATTTTATATATATGTATTAACGCAAACGGTAATTTCCGCATGAAACATCGTATACAGCAGACGAGACGCAATGTTTTTTTTGTTAACAACGAAAATGAAGCGCTTATCTCCGGCATTATTTTTTGTTTTTTTTTTTTCATTTGGATGAAAAGGTTGACGTGAATAATTTTTTTAAATGCTTGCCAAACGTTTCTCTAATATACTATATATATATATATATATAAATAGACGAGAGACTCGTACTATTTAATCACCGCAGTTTCGTTGCTGAAAACTGAAAACAGCGAGAGCACTAACCAAACTTTTTAAACACCCTGTGTGTGCGGACACGTACGCTGGTACTTGAAAAACATATATGTGAATAAATATATGTGTATGTAAAATATGGATGTATGGAGACGTATGTATATAGTATATGCGACTCGTATCAACTACGGCGCTCGCCGCAGCTCTCGAACGTGGGTGTGCCGTGTGTGCACCGTGCGCCGTGTGCGGCACAGCCGAGGCCACGTGTCCATGACGGGAAGCTGGCTGAGGTGGTCTGCGGTTATTTTGGTGATTGGTTTTATCGCGCTGGCAACGGTGCGTGACCTGAACCGTGCGCCGCAGTCCAACGAGATGTGCACCGCACACTCGCTTTTGCTCTTCGTGCGCTTCATCCATTGTACAAGTAAAATTTACGCTCGTAATATGTAAAAATTACAAGTGCGTAATATAGAATGCACTTTAACAGTTATAGCATTCAATCCAAAAGCAATAAAAAGTTCGCGATTTTTCTTTTTTGCGATCGTAATGCAAAAATTTTAACCCTTCGAAGGAATGCAATACATCGATCGTGAAACTACCGATCTTTTAAACTAATGATTCTGACATGAAATTTGTTCGGCATATTGAGTGTACATTTTTTTTTTTTTTTTTTTCAAAAATCAAAATTTTTCAAAAATCGCATTTTTTTTTGTTAAAAAGGTAATGCAAAAAAATATGAGTACTTCATTACGAATTATCACGTTTGTTTCGATATTTTTAATTGAAATATTCCTGTAATAAATTTTTTTTCTTTCGTCGCAATCTCATCGAAATGCGCAACACCCCCTTACATGCAAAGTTTCATGAACGATATGAAAAATAAATTCTTTTTGAAGTAACGTTCTTTGATATTTTTTCAACATTTCGTACTTTTTCTTTCTATCACACTATTGTAACATACAAAATCCCGTCCGTGCCCTCGGGTTTTGATGCGCGCTGGCCTCGCTATCGCGTACGAGTGGGCAGAGAAGAGAGAAAATTGCATACAGATGCATACGAGAGTGTATGGGACACTGTAGTGCTCTCTCGCGTGAACGAACAAGCAAGGGAAACGGTGAGTTCGCACTGGTACTGTCGTCGTCGTCGCTGTCCTCTGTGAGGAAAGTACGACGAGTGCCTCTCGTCGGAGGGTGGAGAAAGATGCGGCCTTCTCTCGACAAAGAGGAGGGGAGGGGGAGGGTGGGGTGAGCTTGTCGCGTATGCGAGGAGAAGTAAAGCTACGTACGAGAGAGGATATAGCCAGCTATACATCGAGGTAGAGAGTCGAGTTTGCGAAGGTGGGTAACTGGCGGCTAGTACGCCCGGCGGACTCTACACTCTACGATGTACAATCCAAAGTATACCCTACCTACTACTGTATACGAATCCATTCTGCTATACACAGCGGTACGGAGTTAGCGGATGTTAGGAGTGGAGAAACGCAAGAGGAACGTTGAAATAATCGCGTATGACTCTCTCACTCTGGCTACCGTGTCGTGTTCCTCACGTATATGTTGGGTTCAGTATATACATATATATATACATGAAGTATATATATATATATGTAATGCATATATATATACATGAAGTATATATATATATATATATAATGCATATATATATAATATATATAGTATACACGCTCCACGGATGTTTCGCGTGTTTCCCCATGGTACCGATCGCGACCGTTGAGTCGAGTGTACGTAGAGCAACGACGAGGTCTCGCGATAAGCGGGATTCCCCGTGGGCCGAACCGCAGAGACTCTCCGGTACAAACTCACACTCGTTCTATTTCTCTCGCTTTCTCTATCTCTCTCCCGTGTTCTGTGCTCTTCGTACGATCGCCGAAGCTATGAACGACACAACGGGAAGAAAAAGAAAAAAAAAAAAAAGATAAGAACGCTATAACATATAAGCGCAAACCGCGTTAAATTGCTATAGCTTCCGGTTAATACGGTACTTGGTAGTACCGCTTTCAATGATTCCCGGTGGAATAGCAGAAAAATTTCACTTTTCCAGAGATCTCGGTCGGATATTTAATTACGAGAATTTCATTATAACGCGAATTAAATTCGACTTATGAGAATTCTTTTATTGCGACAAATTAGATTCGCGTTATCATTAGTTTTGCGAGCATTTTAGTACGGCAGATTTTTTTTTTTTTTTTCGATTTGATGAAAAAATGTTGCGGCGATCGACATGTTATTTTTTAAATCTTATTTTTTTTTTTTTCGTATTCGTCAAACATGGTAAGCTAACGAGATTTTCGGTGGTGTTAAAAGACGAAGTCGATCAGTTTTACGTGTAGTTTGGTTATGTTATTTTTTTTTCCGGTAGAGAAATAAATAAAAAATTGACAATTAAATGGTATGATGACCGTTCGAAAAGATACCGATTAGTAGTTCGATTAGCGAGACGTGTTCGTAATACCGTAATGCCGATTGATCGAAGCGGGTTCAGTGATAATCTGTCGATGACGATGCGAGATCAATCCGGATCGATCCGGCTGTCGTGAATCTTGTTACGCGAATCTTGACGAGACTCACGCGGGGCATCGTTCAGTCGTTGATGGGCGAGCGGTACATTCGCTCTCGTTCGAGGCCGATGCGAGAGTTTACTCTCCACGATTCTAAAGCACTCGCGCACATCTATTTGCTCTCGTGTGTGTGTCGTCTATCTGAGAAGACTCGTCGTACCGCGCCAAATTGGCCTTGACGTGCAAAACGCTGAGCAACCGTCGGCTCTCTGCGCCGCGCGGATGAGAAACTTGGAGTCTCTTGGGTATATAACTACCAAAAGCAAGGGGACCGACGAGGAGTTCGACCGTTTACCAAAAGACCCGCGATCCCCCCGTCTCTCCGAAACATGAAATACGTTCGAGCCTTCAATCCGCCACTGCAATCCACGAATCGAACTCATACCACTTCCCCTCTTGCCAATGCGGTCCAATCAGCTCGCGACCGTTAATTAAACGGAGCATCCGGAAGTACGTACTTATAACCGGCGTTGGCGCTCGTACTTGTGGCTTCCCTTCGCCGACGATATACACTGTATAATACATTGCGACCGAAGTCGAAAGTCTTGGCCCCCCCCCTCTGAAGTTTAAGATCGAAAGTGCAAGAAGTTGCGTCTTCAATCTTGAAGAATATGCGAAGTTCGTTAGACCTTGGAGGGTACTTTAGTTCACTCTTCTTTGCCGCCTCTTAACGCAAGACCCGGCAAAGTTTTACCTACTAAAACCTATCGGAGATTTTTCTTTATAGAAGAACCACTCGAGGTGATGAAAATTATCGTAAATGTCGAAGCTTTTTTTTTGTTCGTTTTTTTTTTTTTATGTGTATTATGGTAACATTTTTGGCTTTATGAACAACGTAAACTTGAAATATTTTAAAGTTTTTGTACAGGAAATGCAGAATCAACGCGGTTCAAAATGTTCTATAAATGGTAAATACTGAATATATCTATATTATTTTTTTTGGCCGTCAGCGGGAAAATAATCGGATAAGAGCGGAAAGCGGATCTGATCGGACCGTCGGATAAGGCTAAAAATTTGGAATAACAAAAATTTGTTTTTTTACCCATGTGACGATTTTCAGTATTTTGGACGCTGGAAACTTTGCCACCCAATGGAATTATGGGAAAATCCGGATGACTATTATATTCCACGGTAAAAAATACGCGAGATAAGGTACTGGACGAGATACAATTTTTTTTTTATATAGGGTTTTTTATAAAGGGATATAATTATCTTAAGTTACCTTCGTATCTCTTGCAATTTTTTGCATCAAGTCGAAAGATCCGAAAATAATATTCATTTTTGGCCAAAAATGGAGCGGAACATTCGTAATTGTTAAAATACAAAAAAATTGAATTTTTTTTTTTTGTTCATCAAAACAAAGGAGAAGCAAAAATAATCGTCGTAATCAGCGCTTTCACGATTAATATCAATCGTATATACAATACATTAAATGAATACAAGGAAAAGAAATTAAAAAATTACAAAAGTTGAAGTGAAAAACAGCCAACAAACGATGTATTCCTCAGATTCCAATTTTGGCCAAAAGTCAAGCCGAACATTCGTAATTATATAATAATAATAATAATTTTCGTAACCACTGCTTTCACAACGCATATAAAACCCATAAATACCATCAATTCAACGAACACTAGCAAAGTAATGAAAAAAAAAACCAAAAAAAATGATTAAAATAAAAGTTGAACTGAAAAAAGAACCAACGAACGGTACGTTCCTCAGGTTCTAACCTGTGAGTGACCTCAGCGTCCGTGCCGATAGCTGCGCGAATGTCCGGAGCCAACCTGAGAATTTCTATCGCTGTACGTTACAGGCAAGTAGGAGGTCTATTCTGCCGCCTCCGTTGCCGCCCCCCCTGAGGCCACCGTCGCCGGAGGCGAGAGGTTGTATACCATGCCTGACGCGTTGCAACGAGCGGTAACGTCTTTGCACGTGCGAGATGAAGGCAGCGGGGAAACAGAGAGATGAAATATATTCGTGAGGAAAATTCTATCTCCTTCTCGATTATGGAGTTGTGGCAACCTTTTCATCCTTTTTTTTTTCCACCTTCTCTTTTCCGTCTTGCATTCGGACTCGAGTCTCGTTGCGGCTCGTATACCGGCTTTGGCATTAGCCAGCAGCAATGGGAATGCATTAGAGGTGGAGGTGACGCGCGGAGGAGGTGGCAACGTGGCCACCATGTGTGGGACAAGGGCACCCAGCGGCTATAACAGCGCGAACACTGAGAGCCGTGCCAAGAGCCCGAGGAGGAACGAAGAACCGAAGCTTTTTTTTTTTTCTCGCGTTAAACGCGTCGAACCTCCCCTCGCACGTCAAGACGTCAGAGAACTCCCGTTCAGTAAAAAAAAAAAAAAAAAAACCGTACGTCCGTGAAAAAGATATCGATAATAAAAAAATTAACAAGACACGTGCATTTAGTGAATATTCATCGTGTTAAAGATACGTTTGACGTGTATCGCGAAATTCGAAGATAACGCAAAAAATTGCATTTTTTTAAGTTATATTTCGATATTTTTTTTTTTGTAAAAAAAATTTATAATTTCGTTTCTCATATTTCAACTTTTATTCGAAATAATGCTTCTGAATAATACTCTAACATTTGAATGCTCCGAAAAAAAAAATGTATTGCATGTTACTTTATATCTTACTGCGTTTGCAATCCTTGAAAAAGAACATTAAAATTTTCCATAATTTACTCTTCAACCCATTCAATTCGTTGATGTTATCTATATATTTTGTCAGTTACCTAAGTTGTAAGCTGATTATTTGGAGAAAAGGATCGTGTTGTCAGTGTTTGTCGAAAAAATCGTGATGACATCATTTCCTTTTTAGTTGTAACAACAGTCAGTCGTATTCCTTGATTTCACAATGGTCAAAGGTTGTATTAGGTAAAAGGTAGAGAAAAGATGTTTGTACGATAATGTAAAGGGAGTTTATTAGGAAGCGACGACAATAGCGAAAGGACTTAGCGCCAATTCGTCGTGGAAAGAACAACCAGTAGGGTCTGTAAGCTGTGAGAGAAAACGAGATCTTTTCTGTTTGTGTCTTTTCCGTTACCTGTATACAGTCCGTGGGTATTGTTCGTTCCGTTCGGTGGTTGTCGTACAGAGAGAATAAGGAAGAGGAAAGCGATACAGAGGAGACCACCGGAAAGAGGAGACCACTGGTCGTCGGCAACCTGTATCCAGGCGCATCGTACACAAAGGAAAAAAAAAAGAAAAATACGGTTGTACACAAAAGCAAATGGGTGATGCCTCCCGTGTTGAACACGCGCAGGGAGTGGTGGGCGCGTCCCGGGAGAGCTGATGAATTGCGCGTATAGCCTCAAGATGTGCAAAGGGGGTTACTGGCAGTGACGATGATTTAATGATGCGTTATTCATTTTTACGAGCTGGAAAAACGCCTCGTATCCCCCCATACTGACTGGCGCTCGTGGTTTAAGTGCACTTGGAAACCGCACAGGTACCGCACGCTGCCTATACGTAGAAGAGAATTAAAAGAGTTTTGCGATATTCTCACTGCCAGCTACCCACAGCTCAATGGCGTGATGGAATTCGTCGGATTGAACCATCATTTACTTTCTAACTAAGTTCATAGGTCGTATATAGTATAAATATGGATATGTATACTGGTATAATATACACACGATACATCGAACGAAAATTCTTTCTTTCGAATGCATGAAAATCAAAGTTTCTCTTAGGTACATACATGAGAACCTGTCGGTACATTGGACGATGGTGATGATGATTTATTCTCGCGAAGGGAGTAAGATGAATGTATGTACCTATTTCTGATCACTCGAAACGCGCGTAGAAGTCAAACGGAAAAAGACACTCTTAAGGAATATTTTATTTATTTCGCACGAAAGACTTTCCGTGGTTCGCTGCGTCTTATGCACTTTTTTTATCCGTGACTTTCAATTTTTATTTCAAGTCCCAAGTACATTAAAAATGTTGATTGTGCATTTTTCGATTTCGCGATGTATTCTCATTTATTTTACAAAAAAAATCGTATTGTCTTGAAAAACTCTAAATCCGCTATACATTCATTATCGATGTATTCGATATCAAATTTTTTTTTTTTTTTGAATATTCGTTTTTTCGAAATTCATCTTTTATCATCTCATATTGTAAAACCTAATAAAAATTATTTCGAAATTTTAAATTGATATGAATTGAATTTTGACTTAAAGAAATCAAGGAATTAATTCTTTCAAAAAATTTCATATCGCAATTTTTGTCACACGCATCTCAACGAATACGAGAAATAAAGTTAAGTGATTTAAATTTATATCTCAAGTAAATCACAGAGCGAAGAATAAATCTGCGTTTAGAAATGTCCGTTCGATGGTTGCCGGACAGGTTGAGATTCACTGGATAGCGCGAAGCCGTGGGGAACGAAGGAACGAGAACGAGCGGTCGGGCAAAGGTACAGAGGAGAGTTCCTCGGGATGAGACGACGACCAGCACAGGGCCAGCTAGCAGGGTTGGAAAAGACGAGGTATGGCGGCGCAGAGAGAGGGGTAAGGCGAGAGAACTCGGCGAAGCTCGCCAGAGAGCCTCTCGGATGAGAGCGATGGGAAGTACAGGGTGAAAAGAGAACGAAGGGAGAAAATCCTCCCTCTCACCGTCGCGCCCGCACGCTGGACTTGGGTTTTTTTTTGTCAGCGTCAGTAGGGAAAGAGAGGTAACAGGGGAGAGGGGTTTGTGCCGCTGGTGTTCTGTTCGGAACGACGAGAGAAACATAGAACGTTGGGTCGTGACGGAGCGAAGTGTAGTAGGAAGGGAAAGAGGAGGAAACGGGAAGGGGGAGGCGGATGAACGAGCGCCGGCACTACGATGCGGAGATCCATAGGGGTGCCTCGGCAAAGGGTAGGGGATGAACGACGCACCATCGCCCAGCGAGCGTCACAAGCAGTAGGAAAGCCTTTGGAAATCCAGGGTTGTCTAATGCCCGGAGTGGACTTTGTTCACTCGACGGAGATGACACACTCATTCGTGGATATATTGGTATTTGTAGGCTCGTTCACTGTATATGGGTGATACACAACACTCAATGCTCGGTACTCAATACGTCACTTAACAGCTTATAAAAAGATGAAAAGGGAAAAAATATTGAGCTAAGAATCATTTATGTTAGTTTCAGCTATTTTCAAATCCGTAACGTAATTTTGTGTATTTGATTAATAATGAGTTTCTAAATTGAATTGGTGGGAAAAAAAAATCACCAAAGACGATCGTTAAGATCGTGAAAATTAAATTTTTTTTTTTTTTACCGTTTCTCGTCTTTTTTGGCAATAATTTTGTTTTTCATACAATTTTTATTGAAAATTAATAATATATGATTTTAGTACGAAACTATCTTTATTTATTTATTTCTATATTGAATTATTATCCATATTTCTTTATTTTTTTTTTTATTCGTAATACTACTGTTATGTTATTTTGCGATTGGTATAATTTTCAGATGGAATTAATAGGTTTTCAAGTGAGTTAGATGTACATATGTCAACTTCTCCACGAAGCAACGATACCGGCGAAGTGTTAATGACTATACCTTTCACCCCGGAGCACCTTTACGTATAATCCTTTCGATCACTACATGCTAATAACAGGGCTGTTTCAACTGTGTTCTTACAACAGTATAGATTACGACAGGCTACACAGAGAGAGAGCACGCGGTAGCAAACTGTTGCGCAGATCGTTGTCGCGTTAAGTCGAGAGTGCGATAAGGTCGGCGCGAGAGCCGCGAACTCGCGGAGTGGGGAAGTCGGTCGGGGCTTAGAAATAATTCCCCGTCACGTTGACTCCGATCACAAGGGGGTTTTGTGTTCTTCTTTCTTTCGGTTTCTTAACTCACGCGATCGCAACTTCCTTCGGGACTTTCAAGTTCGAAAGTTGAACGCCTTTGTAGTGCCCCCGAGGTGCTTAATTACACGTGTAAATCGAGATTTCAATGGTTTCTAATACTTTTTATATGCTATATATAAAGAAATTTCGCGTGACACGGTCGACATATTTTCACAAAGAAGCCAAACGTTTTCATGTATTTTCAACAAATAATTCTTATTTTCGTGAATATAACTCATTTTAGATATGTAATTTACTTATCCAACACGGAAATTCATATCGAATATTTTTTTTGCATTATTTAAATTTAAATACCGTCAATCGGTTGAAAAAAGCATAACGTTGAATTTTGTTTTCTGTGAGTACTCTTTTTTACGATTTTTTTTAAAATTATTTTATTTCAATAGGGGAAGGAGTTATTTTTTTTTTTTTTTAAAGGATAAATCATTAATATAATTTGGATGTCGAAAATTAATCAAATATCGAGAACAACAAATTCAATAACCATTGTTCGTCGATGTATTATGAATAACTTCCCACAATATTCCCGAAACATGTTCGATGGATGATATCATTCAAACAAATTATCTTCATATATTTCGTCGTCCATTTTCCAATCGAATATTTCACCAAAAAACGTCTACAAATGTTTTTTCAATGCATTGTTAATATTACATAAAAAATTGTTACGATGAACAATCGACGGTTCACTTTGGTATGAACCGCTCGACGTATCGTACAGCGATGAATAACGATCTCGAACAAACAACCCGCGGCTTATCCAAATGTGCGTCAACATATTTCCCATTGTTTTCCACATTGTCCCCCAACTGAGGATCCGCCAATTGCAGAGAAAATTCATCCGTCGGTGTGTCCCGACCAGTTTTCACTGTATCGCTCCATTACCGAATTACGCAACGTTTCATTCAACCCTTTCGTTGAGGAGCCATGTAAATTCATTGTTTCCGACGGTTTTTCGCATTTTATCATTCATTCTTGCCTTCTCGATTCGACCAATTATCATTCCCGTGTTTTTCAGTTACGCAGTACGACTTTTATAAAAAATAAAAATAAAAAAAATCTCCGAACCTAACCTCTAATTTATCGCGAAAAAAAAAAGTCAATGATTCCCAAACTTTCAATACACTTCGAACTCCCCGTGTCTTCGGACAAAAGATAGTGCTTACGCGACCCACAGCTGTGTAATTTACAGTAAAACGCACGTAAACATGTGCGCGCGGTTGTTTCTCGCTCTCTCATCGTTCGGTCAGCCAACGAAACAAGATAGTACGGCATAGGACAGCGATAGAAGCGCAGAGACCGAAAGAGGATGGAGATAACGTTGGCTACAGCTCTGTCGGTGTTTTGTATGTGTTGCTAACTCGAAATACACGGACGTACGCGAAGCGAACGTGTATGCGTTTACCAGGAGAAACAGGAGAGCCTCGGCTCGGCTCTTCCCCCGTGTATCCACGTCCACGTCCCACGTTCGCGTTACGCCGGTCGGTACACGCATAGCCAAGAGATCTCCTAAGCAAGAGCCTAACTCTGGCTCGTCGTCGTTTCACCAACACACATCGGTGCTTCTCTTGTACGTACCTATATATCTGTCTCTCGGGGTACGTATAGAGTCCGCGGCCGAGCGCTTCTGTGTGTATAGAATCCCCTTCGGCCGATGAGTGCTGCTCTACCCCTTGGCCCCTCGCGAGTTTCCTCCGTACTCCTCTTACACCCCCTTTTCTCTGTCCCTCGTCGTCGTCCTCGACGTTGTCGTCGTCGTCGCCGTTGCTCGGTGTGTATAGTGGGTGCTCTCTCGTGTTCTTTCTCTCCATCTCTCCATCTAGTAGTGTAACTCCGTCGTTCTTGCACCAATGACAAAACGTACTGGGCACGTCCCTTTCTCGTTCCATCTCCGTCGTTGCCGTTTCATCGGCGCGCGTGTATATACGTATATAGGTAGTCTCCTCGGGGCCCCCCTGCCGGGTAACTCTCACACCACACGACCCCGCGCGCCCAACGTTCTGACGGTGACAGACCCTACCTTGCCGCCATCGCCTCTCTCTCTCGCTGCCGACGCCGACGACGACCGGCGCGATGGGCGAGCAGGAGAGAGGGGAGGAGGTACGGCGTGCAAGAGCAGCAGCGGCAACGGCAGCATCGGTAACGCGCCGGCAGGACGCAAACTGAGGCCGGGAGGGGAAATGGAACGCGCGGTACTACCGAGGGTGGGGGTCGCCACCGCGTCGCCAGTCGACAGTTCGCCGTGAGCGCTCGTGACGCGAGGACATTCTGCTACCAGCACGGCGAGCGAGGTTTATTCATCTCGCTTTTACGAATATAAAGATATATCATACAATAAACATTGAAGAAAAATAACATAAAGACGATATATCATTGTTGTCGACAAATTATCATTTTTTTTTCTTTGAAAGACAATTGGTCCGAGTCATTTCGATCAATTGATCTTTTGTAGATTCGTAGAGAAAAACCACGAGACGCCCACGTCGAACTGTTCGAGTTACGAACTCGCGAGTTTCGCGTAAATATTCGAAGACAATTTGAGAATATTCGTTTTCGTACCGACCCTTCGGTGTTTGACAAGCGCGTGTTTTTTTTTTGTTTCGTTGTTCGCGCGGGAAAAACCGGGCGATATTCGATATATCGAAGACACACACACGCGCGCGCGCGCGCGAGACAAAGTTTTCGCGGTGCAAAGCGAGAGGATAAAATAATAACGTATGACAGAGAGTTTTATTCGGTGAGTGACAACGGCCTCAGTTTTTCGTTATCGAGGAACGTGGGAAGAATTTTTGACAAAAGCGAAGATTTCACGAAGAGTCGAACGAGCTTTCGTCGCGAGGAAAAGGAGACGAGGCGAGAGAACGAACGTGTCTTTAAATACGTATACCTGTGCACGACGATCTACCTTGGTCTTTGACCCCTTCCATCGACACCACCTGTGCGTCGCCGGTGAACGTGCATCGCTGCTGCTGCCGAGATACAGACTACTGCTATCTCCTCGCTGACAGTTGCATCAATAATAAAAACAACAGATTTTTCATTTGTTTCGGAAAAAAAATCGAAATTTTGAAAAACAAACAATTTCTAAGCTTTTTTTTTTCGTGTTTCGAAAAAAGGATAAAAATAAACAGTTCGCGAAAAAAAATCACGTTCGACCCGCGACAGTTAAAGTTCGGCGTTATTAAAAAAGGAAGTGGGACACGTAGACGAAGCGTAAACCGGAAATCGCCGAGAACTCGCAAGCTGGATGTTTGAACTGTTTGTCGAAAACTTTGAGAAACTTTGCCAGTGTGTGAAACGTGAAGATTGAACTGCCGTAAGTTGTTTCGTAGGGCAACCGACACACACACATATATATATACGAGAAGAGACGAAGTTTGTGTAGAGTCGTTATCGTCTCGTTGCGCCATGTGTTGAGCCCGGAAACTCCGTACAGCCGGCCACTCGATTCCCCACCAACGAAAAGCCACCAACCCGTCATCCCCTCTATATCTGCCCATTAGTGCGGTAGATAGATAATAGATTTATCGTATATATATATCTAGAGGCGTTCGTAAAGAATTTTTCTTTTTTTTGGATTTTTCGTGTCAAATATCTCGATTGTAACGAAAACGCGAGAACGAAGAATCGAAGAAATTTCGAAGACGAAAGGACGATTTTTTTTCACGAGGGACCAAGAGACAACGAGCA
Source organism: Buathra laborator (assembly GCA_934046635.1). NCBI lineage: Eukaryota > Metazoa > Arthropoda > Insecta > Hymenoptera > Ichneumonidae > Buathra > Buathra laborator. The sequence goes on from OW203892.1 coordinate 22,258,582, forward strand.
CACGAATATGTCTGCGAAGCGAAAGGCCACTGCCATCATGCAGCATCACAAGGTTAGTCCCGATTTTCCATTTTCTATTTCGTTAATTCACGAAATTTTTTTGCAAAATTTCATAGAAAAATTTATGAAATGCCCGTGAGTTTTGAAATTGTGAAATACGAGAAAAAATGCATGTTATATGTTTATCTTATGATTTTCTTGTTCGGCATATCAAAGGGATGAAATTTTGGGCGCTTATCCACGATTTTTTTTAAGATATTTTTTTAAATATTATATCTGATCATTAAACGAAAAGTTTGAAGTTTGCGAAGTACTAGCGAATTTTAGCTTCTTATACGTAATTATTAATGGGCATTCTGAAAATATTCGATATAATTTACAAATTTGCGCTAAAATTAGATTAATCACATTTAAAAAATGTTGGCCTAACGTCCGATCGTCAAATTTCATGACGAAACATGAATTTTGCGAATCGGAAATACATAATTGCTACAAGTGTAATTTTCATTTTTGTGGCTTTCTTATTTTTATTATCTCTGTGGTGCAATCAGTTCTCGTCCCACCATTACGTTTTCACATGATATCACAACACCCCCGAGCGATACGAATCGATTGTCCGATGTCGTTTTGCTCGATAAAAGCTTTTCTCTTACATTTTTTTTTTTTTAGTTTCATTTATTCATGAAAGGATTTTTTCCGTTTAAATATCTGTTGTTGGGACGGTAAAATGTTAACCTACGCCCGGAGGGGTTGTTTGTTCGAAATTCGTCGATCTATCGACGTTTGGTACGCGACCGCTGTTTCGTATGAAAATTTCGACGAAAAAAACAAAACGTGAAAAATATTATCACTATGGATATATATATATGTGTATAGGAACATTGGATACAGATATGTAGGTAGACGGGTTATCGTTGCCACGTGCTGCGCCGCTGCGACCCTATTTTTTTTCTCCTACCACCCCATCGACGCACATGCCCCGCGATTCTTTTTCACGCTGTAGGTACGCGCCGCGATAGTGGGTGGTCGGTGGTCGTTTTTTTTTTTTTTTTTTTTTCGAACACCCCAGTCACATTCCGTCTGGTCGGACTGCGCTGGTCGTGAATTAAAATAAAATACTACGCGCGCGGGTGGGAGAAAAGGGGGATTGAATGGTAACGAGACAAAAATAAAATAAAACAAATTAAAGCTCCTCTCGAACCCTCTATCGAAATCAAAGCTGCGCCAAAAATGCAACAGGAGTACTATTGTATACAGATAGAAAAAACGCATACCCCGTGCCTTCATATCCTGCATTTGACTTTATTTGAGTTTGGATTAAATTATCAAGAGTCTTTCGAAAATATTGGTTTTATTTTCATCGCTACTTCGGCACGAAGTCCAATAAAGTTAAATGTCGATCGGCATCGAACATTAAACAATTTTTCAGAAAAAAAAAAAGTTTTCAAACTACTCGACTCAACTTTGAAGTGAAATCGCATGGTCGAGAGTAATCCGAAGAAGCATCGTTTAAACTTCATAAAACACTGTTTTATAAAGTCGCAGTCACTTTTACGCAAAACTTTATGCAAATCTCAGGAGAACCAAGTTGTTATCGTCGAATTCAGAGTGGTGTTTGCCAAAGAAGTCCGTTAACATACTAAGTTCGCACTCCAGTCTACGTCGTTGCGTTTCATCGTCGACAATAAATATTTTTCAGGTTTGTGTATTGAAAATGATACGCCAGAATGTCAGCAACATGTATGTTAAGGAGTTAAATTATAATAGCCAATGAGATACGAATTACAGTCTCTAATACGAATAAAAAAAAATGCCATCTTTATTTAGATCGATGTATATAGCTTTCAGAAGGTATTAAAAAAAAAAATTCTCAAAAATCCCATTAAAAACGTTAAATCGATGTTTTGGTATCTAAAAATGATACCCGAATCACTTCCGGTATTTATCAAAAATTTTTTAATCTCGAAAATTTTTTCAACATTTTCGTAATTTTATAATCGCATTCCAATCTATAAAATTCGACCCTTCCTGTTAAAATAGCCTATTCAACATGACGAAGCATATGCTTCATATGATTCTCCACATATCCCGTCGACAAGCATAAGACAAATAGTCTAACGAGACGTGTAAATGGGTAATGTACACATATACAAACGCAAATGACCAAATGATCGTTTGATGATACCAGCGAGCTGCTTTTTCGCGTTGATCCCCAATTGCGTGATGTATCTCGAATATATGCACTATATATACATTTACATACGCTTAAAATACACATATATAACACATATACAGTATATAATAGTAGCGGCATCGGATGTCTCGTGTGTGCGGCCGTTTAAATCGATCAAATCAGAATTGAACCGCGGAAGTTAGAGTTAGAGTTGAGGCAGGTTCGGGACGTCTGCATCCGTCCTTCTCCGTCTCTCGTTCGTGTTTTCCCCTTATACGCTCGCTTGCCGATGCTCGCGGCTCTCGTCGGGATATATAATCGTCTCTTCTCTCTTTATCTCGCGGTTCGCGCGCCCGCTTTCTCCCTCTTTCCTATTTTCTATCTTCGTCTTTCTCGACCCTCCTCTCGTCGTCTCTTTCACTCGTCTCTTTTCCTTCCCCTTTCGCGCTTCTCTCGAGCTCTTCGCAATCTCTCGCTCGCACAACTCGCCTCTTTGGCGGTCCAACAGGTTATATTTTTCCAACGTGTCCTCTCTTCCTCTTCACCCCCTTTCCGCCTTTCTCTCGGGCGATTCTTCTCTTCCTCTATTCTCCACGCTCTCGTCTTTCTCATCCGCCCTCTTCTCTTCTCTCATTCTCTTTCTTCCGTACAATTTCTCTCTTCATCTATACACCACTTTTCCTTCTCTGCTTTCATTATCTTCTATTTGTACCCGAAGGTGGATGTAACTACCAGTCATTGACACTCAGAAACACGAGTTTCCACACTCTAGATAATTGTAATGCGTCGCGTTTGAAAAGTTATTTCAAAGTTTCAACAAGAAATAAGTACATTTTTCGTAGTTTCTTTTTTCCAACCGTCAGCCGTAAATTGCATTTTGTGTTCAGCTTTTTTACGAAGATCCGTGCAAATTATCGTATAAATTTACGATAATCGGTAGGAAAAACTATATTTACCTTCGCACGATATGTAAAAAATTATTAAATATTAATATAAACTTACAAATAATTATTAAATATTTCATTAAAACTTGAAAAATATTTATTTAATAATTTAATATTCGTAAACGAGAAATATATATTTCGTGTTTAGACACTCGTAATTTTTCGCACGTACTACTTTTCGGCATTTATTCTTTCACTGCTTTGTTTTTCGTGACGAAATAGCGCAATCTGCTCTTTTCGCTCAGTCGCCTCAACTGCAATCCCGTTGACGTTGGGTTTAGAGGCGATTTTTTTTTTTTCATTCACGCCAAGTAGATAATAGGATCTTCGCCGTCGTCGCGACGAACTGGCATCCGCGCCCGCGAGCAATGCATCGGGGACGCGTCTTTCGCCTTGGCTCCCGCAAAGGTGGACCATAGAAAATCGCTTTGACCCCTTTAGGACCGCATGCAGCTACCATAGGCACAGCCTCGCCAAGAGACACGGCCATTGCACACACGCGAGAGAATCTCTCTCTCTGTCGCTCTCTTTCTCTCTGTGCTGATGCTGGTTAAACCGATACGGCAAGCAACCAGCAGCAGCAGCAGCAGCAGCAGGAGTAACGTGTACACCGGAGAGGTCCCCTCGTGATGATGGTGGTAGCGGTGGCCTCGCACGATGGCCGCGTGACTGCTTCGACTATACACTGGGAACGGGGAACGGAATCTCGCGGGGCGATTAGAAATCACGATGCTTTTCTCAAACGGGACTCCGAACATATTTCCTATTAGTTTTATAATATACAATTCGCAGGATCTATCCAATGTTACTCTACCGAGGTGATGCCTGACATGGACATCGCTCACTATTATTATCTTATCATTTATGGTACGTGTTCATGATATAGTGACTATCATTACAACATTATAGATTTATGTACATCTCTCACACGTATTGAAATTTCCCTCAATATAGTCAATGATGATTCATACGCACTTCATTCGCCATTGCATTATCAATTTTTTGACGATAAAAAATCAACGGAATGATGAAATGGAAAATTATCATTGATTCGCAGCTAATAGATAGGAATACAATTTCAATGAAAAAAAAAAAAAAAATTTACCGCGCAAACATTTATTTTGAATTTGATTTTTTGAAATCAATCGACTGTAACTGATTATAGTTGAGGGATTAACGCGTATGATTTATCAAAAATCTATATCTCTTTAGAATTTTGCGATAGTCTGTACCTCGTGTTTCTCTCTCTCCCATCGTACCGCACAAGAGCACCGCTTATTATAATATCCAGCAGCAGCAGCAGCACGGAGTCCATGCACCACAGAGGGGCCATTGGTACGTGCGCGCCACCCATACAAATATACTCGGGTTGTTAAATTCTCGACCGCGGAGTCGACCATAGCCTCCCACCAATTCTGTTCTCTGTCTCGCGTATTATATATCCCGTACATATACATATTGCTATACACTCTCGGGCCGCGGAGGATGCTCGCACGGATTCCCCGTGAGCGCTAATGAGGCGTGTGATTCCTCTCGTTAAAGGATTAACTTACGAGGTGGCAGCGGGAACTTTCGATTCGCCAGCACTCGACGTCGGCTGAGCGTTGTTCGGAGTATACGCGTCCCTTCAGCTTGCAAAATCACTCGAGCCCCGCAAAACTGGTGCGAAATCGTAAATTGGTATTAGCCTCACAAATCGATCGATGAAAATCCCTCGTAAATCCCCGGGTCTCTCCTATCACCGATGTAATACCAATTCTCTTTGAGGGATTTCGTTCTGTTACCGAATTAGCGTGCGCCCACCTGCACGTTGAAGCCTTCTAGCGAATGAACGTTTCGAATGGGGGAAAAAAAAAAAAAAAAAAAAAATTCGAACGCTTACCTCAAAAAGGACCATCAAAAAATAAAAAGAAAGAAATCCCATTTGCACCCATGACATTTTTTAGATTTCTCCCCCGTTGCATTTTAGCTGCATGCGTTTGGAGTGTGGAGGCGAGGCTCTCTGTATGGATTTCCCATAAGATCAGGTATAACGCAGGGGTGGCTTGAAACCCCGACAATAATGAGGGTGCGCCAACGGTACGAGAGAGCCTTTTCCTCCCCCTTGTATATCTCTCAACAGAACAGAGTACCTAACTCTGTATAGCGTACATCGCGCGAGGGTTTTCAACAAGACGAGAAGAGAGAGTGAGAGAGAAAGAAAAAGGGCGAGAGAGTAAGGGAGAGAGAGCAAAATGCAATGGATTCTCCTGGTGTTCGTGCGTGCTGAAGTCGTAGCAGGGAACGTTTGGATTCTCTGTGGATTCGCAGGCACGTATACTATGCACGGATACACACACACTATTGCAGACAGTAGTATAAGGGGGTGGGTGGGCAGTCCAGTGGATATGTACTAAATAGGCGAGAGGGGGAGGAGGCCGGGGGTTGCGCCGGCCCTACGGACGAGCAAACTACCCCCTTTTCACCCCATTCCTGGCGGCCTGCTGGCGTTCTCTCGCATATACTAACACAAACGCATACATAAACCCGAACGTACGTATACACACTGCGTTCCAAATATATCCGTACTATCTGTATGGTACTTGGATACGAAGAGGTGTACGTTGGACGCTCGACATTTTCCAACCGCACAGAGAGTACACTCGCTACAGCTATGGCAGACGGAACGGTGATGCGGAGGGTGAGAAAGGGTGAGGTTGGGGGGGGGGGAGGGGGGTTGGGGTATATGGATGTATGTAGTGGATAACTACGAATACGCTGCGAGAGTAGGAAAGCTGTCTGAAAGCTATACATGCACCATTCGGATGTATATCTGTAGATATAACACGGAGTTGTAGCCTGGTAGCGTGCGAGTATCGGACGCCGGCCGGCCGGCCACCCTCTAACCACCCTCCCGGGGGGGCCAACGGCAACGAAACACCCCATTCTCGTTCATTCCCTCCTACGCGATTCGCGTACACCCCCCCCCCCCCCCATTCTAACCGAGTACCTGGCGTTCCAAAATGAACAGCGACGTTATTTCTCATTGTTTCATTCTGGGCGCTTTTTTACCTCGTCCTTTCGGCTTCTTTGATCCGCGCTTTGCTTTCTCAAAGATCGGTGTAACCCAATACCTTCATCGCGTGCTTTTGACAACACCACTTTTTTTTTGTTTTTCAAAGTTTTTACGGTCATTAGAGCTTTATGACGCGATCTTTATCCACTTTTCGTTCGTATATCGAAGGGTTCGACTATACGATCTTCCCTGCGATTTTATTTTTACGAATTTTTACATTTTTTCGATAAATTTCGTACGAAATACTTTTCCGAAACAAAAAAAAGCATTGCATCGATTCCTAATTTGTAAACGTTCTCTGCGTTTACCTACTTCCGTGAAACACGACCAACTATTGGACGCTCTGTGTTTTATATTTTTATTTTTTTTTATATAATTGATTGAAACCCGAGTGCGTTCGTTGATAGAGGTAGAGGCGCTCACACACGCGTCAGTTCACTCCCCTCTACTAATAGGTGTCGATCACGGTTCGGAGGCGTAAAATTATCCTCCCGGTTTATTCACACGCGAAATAGCCAATCGAAGCTAACGCATAGGTGTACGTGTGTAGGTATTTACGGCTCTTCGGTATCCGGATCTTCCGGCTGATTCGATATCTCGCGCGATCCGTGACATCGGCCATTCATACTTTTACTCGTTTATATACTACACAATTCGTGAATAAAAAATCAAAGCGAAAGCAGATTGAAAAAAAAAGAGGAAAAAAAAAAGAAAAAAAAAAGAAAAAAAAAAGAAAGAAACGGCCATCCTATTTACACCAGTAACGTCAGAGCCGAGCGATTGGAAACGAGAGGAAACGGAATTTCCTACCATGTATATATAATTCAGAGTGGAACCGAGGTTTTGCCTCGTTTCGATGCTTCTCTCTGCTCCGACTGTGACTCTGACTCGGCTTGGCTTATCGACACGGCTGTGCCTCGCAGCCGCCACTGCCGTTGCTGCTGCTACTGCTGCTGCTGTTGGACGGTCGACAACCGTGTTCGATGCCACGACGATGGTTCGTGCAACGCACACCGATTCACCGAGTCATCATACCCCCGATAGTATACGCGTTAGTGGTCATGCAGCATACAGTAGAGATACGCGAACGCATATGTACTCTCGGAGCGTCCGATGTCCATCAAGCGGCAAAACGCACTCTTGTGTTTGTGTGGCGAGGATAGATGTGTGTTTGTTGGCGCAGCCTATCGTATACCGCGCACGCATACACGCACTCTCTGTACTGAGATATACATGTGTGTTGCTAGCCTGTCCCGGGTGATTCAGGGAGCCATCCGTGTCAAGGTACACCGCATCGGCGCGGCCACCGCCTGCGTATATACACGCGCTTCCATCACATGCAACGCCCTGTACTCCTTTTTTTTTTCTTCTTCATGCAGTCATACACAGTCACGCTCTCTCAGTCTTTTTCTTTGGCTCTCTGTACTCCGCTACTCTTCTCGCTTTTTCATTGCCCCTCTTCGCCTTCTCACGGACGCGAAGTGACGACGGACTCGCGGGACTCTGTACGAAGAGACCGCGGAGAGCTGTCTCGTATAATAAAAAGACAGGCCGAGCGCGCGAGCGTGAGCGCAGTGAAGGGGAAATGGGGAATGCGAAAGGAGTTACCGCGAGACGTAAGATGGACAGGGAATAAGAGAGGGATTTTTGAGACAGTCGTACGGCCGATGGTTACCGATTTTAATGCAGATATATTTTTTTTTCTCGATAGTCAAATTTTTTAATAAGTGATTCTTCGGAAAAAAAAAAAGAATAAATGAGTATGAAATTAGGATGATTTTTTAAATTTGTGAGCCTATTAATTCGTTCAAATAATAATAAGAATAATTAAATTAAAATAAAATTGAAGATAGTTGCCGAGCGACGAGTTTTTAGTTCGCGCGATTTATCGCGAAATAACGAAAAAAAAAAAAATATATATTCATACAAATTTCGAAGATCTCTGGGGTAGAAAGGTAGAATGGTTATGTGGACTTCGAGACCTTCGTATATATTGCACGGAGCTTACGTCGCCTCGTACAATTCTCTCTTATATACACACGTACCGGAGACAGTGCGTTTACAAGACTGTGTTGAAAATTCAGGCCGTGCCATTCGCGAACGTGTATAGTTATAGCATATATATATACGCGATGGTTCGACCCCGAGACTCGTCGTCGTCTTCGGCTTACGTATACGTATATACGCTGCTTGCCTCGGCCTCGTCTGTTCTGATACCGACATACCTACATACATACTACGCTTTTGCTTCTCTCCTTCAGGAACGAAATTTCCGTGTCGCCGGGACGACGATCCCTCTCGCCTCATGAATGATTTTCACAGAGTGCGGTCCCATCAAGTTTCACCGCAATTATTATATCACGCGATTCCGCTACCGTCCCAATGAAATTAGACGAACGGAGGTGTCTCGTAGAACACGTTCCCGACCTACGACAAGCCTCACAGTCTTCATCCTTCGCTATGCACGCGAATAACCGACGAGCAATCGTGAATGCTGCAATTCTGCGCGGAACCCTTGGAAATTTCTCTCTACCGAAGTGCCCAAATCGTGTTATTCAATCTCTTCGTTGCCACCTGAAGTTGTACGTATATATATGTATGTATATATACGAGGAGAGACGGAGGGATATATTAGTAACTCTCGGCGTATATCTCACGACTCGGCCGTTTTGATATCCCTTCCGCTGCGATCAAATTATTCGCCAATTTCCGCGGGTTATATACACTCTCTCGATGCTGGGCAAACCCGGACCTACGACTATCAGTTCTCTCTTCTCTCCGCCGCATACGCGCGTCTCTCGTTCGTGCGGGAGAGAGTTAATTCAGCCTAATCGACGTGAAGCTCTCTCGGGACGAATCCGCAATTAGGGACTCTCTCGGTAGTCGTTCGTACACCACGGACTGTGTGTGTATATGACTATCGCGAGATGTACGTACAATTCGCAGGATATATAGACTCGTAGTCTCGCACGATATGCGTCGTCTGCGGTCCGACTCCGGCGTTACCTGGATCAATTTTCTCAGTACTAATCCGATATATGCAATTCTGATTTGATTCTCATAGCTGAAGAGAATAACGGCTTTGATTTATCGAGGATAAGAAAAAAAAAAAAATGTTCGTACGAAATCAAATTTTTATATATTCTATGAATATAATAATATCATTGAAAAATGTTAGAAATTTATCCAAAAATTGATATTTATGCTTATTTTTTGTAGAGATTTGTGTTTTTTTTTTTTTATTTAGTATATTTAATAAAGGAAAATACGTGATTGAAATTTAGGATTTATAGCAGTTTCGAACTTCTCGAAGGCGCCAATACTTGATTTCAGAATAAAAATCGAATGTCGTTGAATTCCCATTCACCTAAGTAAATGATGCAATAGCGGAAAATTTTACTCAGCGATCGATCGCGAAGTGACGAAAAATTAAATCAATTCGGAGTTACGCGATCGAGTTTCTGGTGTACCGAAAGTTGACTGTGGTCGGGGATTTCGTGAGTGAAACGGCAAAAGAAATGATGAGCAACCGAGAGAGAGAGATGAGGAAGTGGGGCCGGATGCCACGCTCGGTAGGTGGGTAATTATACGAGACCGTGGAACTTAATTACGTAGGTATATATAGTATATATACGTGGGTACGAAGCCGAGGTCAGTCGCACCTTAAGGACGTGGAGACTAGTCTCACTCGTACTCTCCGCTTCTTCCTATTCTGTCGTTCCCCTTTTTCTTTCGGATTCTCCGGTTCACTTGCTCTTTCGTGATCGTATATATATATACATCTATATCTCTACGTATGTACGTAAAGAGGAAATCGTTGGTCGTCGCGACGCCTGAACGCTCGGAATTGCTCGTGAAACTGCAGCGAGTAACGTGGCTGATGGGAGAGGGCCATGGAAACGGCGATGGTTAAGAAGAAGAAGCGGAAGCATATATATAGTACGAAACGAAGAAGCAGAGCCAAGAAGAAGAAGCAGAAGAAGAAGGGATCTCTACTGTGAAGAAGTTGGAAGAAGCAGAGAGTAAAGCGAGCATTCGGGGGCGCCGTCTGCAATTTCGTTTTTATTGGTCGTTATGCACCTGAAATTCCTTTTGGTCGTCCTCTCTCGACGGACGTAATCGCGCACGAGCTTACGATACTTGAGGGAATAGGGTCGTTGCGAGAGGGTTGAAACGGAGAAGGCTGCGAAAAGAGTGAACGTTCGCGGGAGCCAAATAAAAGGAGATAGAGAAAGAAAAAGAGGACGAGAGGGAGAAAAGAATGAAAAATGAATGTATAACCGTGACGGGGGCGATGGCGTGGGTGCGAGTGGCTCTAGTCCCTTGAAAAAAAAAAAAAAAAAAAAAAAAACGAAGAAAAGAGGAAGAAAAAAAAACCGATTGCAAACGAAGAGGGAACGATGCAGTTTTGGCGTGCCACTCGGTCTACGTATCTCGATGTCTGTTTCTGGATATCAGAAGTACAGCTTATGTCTAATGCATATATACCGTCTATAGATAGATATTTCTCGCGTTACATAACAACGTAGGTCTGCATCTATTCCCGCAATGTCTATATTTTCTCCGTATTTATACTATGAAAACGCCACTTTAGAAGAAAAAAAAATGGTCTCATTTCATTGTCTTATGCCGGCAATTAAAACATTGTTAATTAAAAAAAAAATGTTCATTTTTAATATCTTGTTTTTTGCGACGCAGTCGTTTTACTGTGACAAGGAATCGGAGTGATTAAAATAAATTTGCTACGTTCATTTGAATACCTGCTAAATCGTCCGGTAAGTTAATATTTAAACCAATTTCATTTATTGGACGGAATTTCGTCGTGTTGAACAAATCGTTTCCCATAGTATATCTGAAAAAAAAAAAAAAAAAAAAAAAAAAAAAAAAAAAAAAAAAATTTGCCCGGAACCCGAGACCGTAATTGCTTTGTTTCAACGATTTTTCAACGCCCCTTTCTAACTTACCGTAATGGACTGTAATTTCTACACAGTTTAGCGCTTAGCTATGGCACTTGGACCCGGACACGTTAGTTGCACATTCTGCCTTATCGATTTCACGAATAACAAGCTAAAAAAAGTATATTGATTCTAAACAAACCTATAGAAATTGCCGAGATCTCGAGTCAAGATGAACCGCAACGCGTATGCACTGTGCAATTTCCGTGAAATGAGTACAAAATGTTGTGGGAATTTTTTTTTTTTTTTTTATAAAATCACCACAGTCCTTTCAAAGGTTAAAAAAGTATGTATGGAGTTAAAAGGGTGCGAAAATTACGTGCAGCGTTAAAAGGGTGTTAAAAAAATGTGTGCGGTCTACCATACGAAAAAATGAACCAATCCTTTTCTATTTGCGGACGAAAAAAAATAAAATCTATGACCGAATTTCGGTTAATCAACAGCCCATATTTACCCGTCTGTATTTTCCCTTTGCAAAAGGGTTGATAAACATTGCATTGAATGGTAACTACTCAAATATTTGGCCGCTATTTATAATACATCCCATCGCTTCAAGTTCTGTATAGTGCAGGTGTCAGGCGAAGGGTAAAATTGGCGATCGGAAAAGGCCCTTTGCGCCGCGAACCACTCTACATGCATAGTACATCTATCCGCAAGGTACGTTCGTACGCCAAGGGGGATATTCATGTGACGTACGTCGGTTACGCCGACGGAACGGGTACGTTCCGAACGTAGGTGGGATAGGTGGGTACCGACGAGTTGAGCGAGTGAAGCGAATTGAAGCCACCGCTGTGGTACCGGTGAACGCGACGGGTGGGTGGCCGCGTGGGTGGCGTTGCTGGACGATAGTTTATTCAGTGGATTATTGACGGGTGGTGTGTACGGATCCCCTGCACCGAGTGTACGTCGGCCCAGGCGCACTCAAAATAGTCACCGCTTCGCTGCTGTTGCTGGTGCAGGTCTGCTGGTCTGCCGGTTATCCTATATGGTACGCTACTGCAGTTCACCACTCACACCCTCCTTCCCTCTTCTATCTCTATATAGCACGAGGTACCGGTACTCAGTACCGATACTCGGACCACCCGAACGTCCCTCCTCCCTTTTACCCGTCGACCCCGCGGCCTACGCTCGCCGAGCACGCTTTTGCTTTTGAAATATCTCCGAAACGGCTTGAATTTATTCCGAAAATTCGATAGCCGGCTCATCCTCTCTTGCACCCTCGCTTTCGCGGTTCCACATTTCTACCCCTGCGCTATTTTACCATCCTTTCCCGTACCACGCGACCCTTTAGCCCCGGGCATGAGAACTAACCAGCGCGCATCATCATCAACACTCGAGTATTGGTATTTCATCGATCGAAATGATAGTCATTGTTTCAGGGATAGAATATAGATTCATCGTTATCAACATATATCTGCATCTCTGTTGATCTAATGAGATTCGTATAATAACTGCAACACGGCGAATAAACGTTTTTTGATATCTGAAACGGAGAATCTGTTATTTTTTTTCGAGGATTCGGTTACATATCGCACAAGTTGCGTTTTTTTTTTTTTAATTTTTTTTATATTTTTTTAGTATCGCCGCTATTTGTATATATTTTTGGAATACGAGAGTACGAAGTTAAATTGGCAATATTCTTTCGCTTGGGTTGTTGAATGCTCGGGGATTTCCCAATTACTCGGTTCTTTCCTGTTATTCCGTCGATCAATTTTTCAGTCTATCACTGGCATCAATGTGGGAATGTTTTTTTTTTGTTGTTTTTTTAATAAAATGCCGTTCCATCATATTTCGTTCGTAAAATCGTTTATAGCTTGACCTCGAGGCTGAGATATTATAGGGAGAAAGGTTTTTGCGGCTCCGGTGAGCGGGTGCTCGTAACTCTACCGCGAACTTATATAGGAAAGCTCTCCGACCGTACGCCAGAGCAGCAAAAGGCTCTCCTCCAGCAAGAGTTGATAGTGGAACGAGCGCCGGTGCGGCCGGCAACCCAGGCCAAGGCTTGGAAGCGTAATTGCTGGCAGAGTCTAGAGGTGCGGTGCCCGCCAAGCCAACCAGTGGCGACCGCTTCCGGTTCACGTATCCGCATCCTGCGCTAGCACCTTCCTTCCATTCCGCGTGCGTTCCATCGCGATAGAGAAAGAAGCGGTAAAGGAACTCGAGAGCAAGAAGGCCCAGAGATCGTCTCGAACGAACCGAAAGGAAACGGGCATTCGCCGGACTACACACACACATAAATATCTACACACGGGAAGAGATTCTCGGTGCGATCTAGAAAATTAAAAGGCTCTCTTACTCGATAGGAAACGAGGAGTGTTCCTGCAATTCCGTAAGTAGGGGAGCTCAGTGAAACGAACGAACCTGTCCAGAGCGCAAAATATCTTCCGTTAATAGTTATTCTATTTTTTTCAAAACCACGTAAGACTCCAAAATTTTATATTTACGATCGACGTTTTTCGCGTCGGAGATAATGAAAACGAAGTTCGGTGTTTTATTTATTTTTTTCATATTTTTGAAAAAACTTTTTTTTTTTTAATTCCGTTAAAAGAAAAAATTGAGATCAAAGTTATCGAAAGAAAAAATTAAAAGCTCTGGACGTACAATTTTTTTCAGCGAATAAAAATTAATTCACAAAAATAGTAAAAAATCATGTAAATAGTACAAATATGTATATATGTATATATAGTAGCTATCCGCGAGAGCATTTTAAAATTGGAGATTATAAACCGATCAATATCCATTGAACCGTCGGATATAGGGGTAAGTGTAACGTGTAGTAGTCGGATAAAACGACAAGCGCCGGTGGTGAAAATGCTTTTTGGAATTTCACGCATTCGATGGTTTGGCAATTGCTCGGCGTCACGAAATGTGGGAATTTATTCATTACTTATTTATAACTCAGCAATCATCGAGAATTGATGTGCGGTCGCGATCGCGAATCGTCGCTCTCGTCGTCTCCGGGCGAATATGACAGGAGAGAGAGTCACACCGTGTGGAGATTGTGTATAAACTCGACGTTCTTTTTTTTTTTTATATATATATATCTTATATATATATTTATGTACTTTTCATGAAGCCAGGTGTCAGAGAATAATGCATTATCCACGTGGCAAAGCTCGCTCGGTCGACAAACCTCGACGATGTATTATTCATGACGTTTTACTCGTGGGATGTCGAAAAATATTTGTACCTCGAGCGCGCGCAACCACTCGACGATTCCACGGTTATAAATCATAATAGAAATCGGTGGTTTGCCTTCGCGTTCACGGTTCGCGACCCCCCGAGCGAACGACGAGAGTCAAGGGGGCGGCAGCGGAGGAAGGGAGGGGGGGGAGGCGAAAGGGTTGGGTACAATGGTCAGCGAGGCCCGCGCACCGGCGTCGAGCGTTTTGGTATGGAGCGCGGAAAAAACGCGGTTCCTCGTTAAATTTCAATTAGCCTCTCGCGTATGAAACATAAGTACTCGTTAACGTTTAATTTACACGCTCATGCATTTAACACGCATTTTTTTTTTCTCGCGCTACAGATATGCGGAAGGAGAGTAAACGATACGTTGACCCTTTACGCATGTTACGGAGTGTCGATCGCACGAGTATGAAAGTAGACTAAGAAAATTTTAATTACGATATTTCGATCGGCCTGATTAATTATAACGAAATTAATGTAACTTTAGCATTGTGAAAAAATTATCGTTCGAAAAATAAAATTATAACCCTTTACAATCAATCGCGGTGAGGATTGGTTTGGCAGTTCATTTAATTTGAACGCTTAAAAAAAACGTATGTGAGATCGTAAAGGAGTTATTTACTTGAAACCACAGAAAGAAATGATTATAAATCATTCACCATGTGATTTTGATCGGAACCCTAAAAAGGACTTGCAAAACAAAATCAAATCCCCATTCTAAAAAAAAAAAAAACCCACAAAAGTGTTGAACGCATTTTACGGTTAACTCGCGGCAAATTCTGTCTGAAAATCGTTCTAAACCACCAACTCAGTTTGCACATTCCTATCGCTGTGTGATTTGCGAGTGTGTGCGTCGATCCATCCGTTGTTCGTCGATGCGTACAAACGAGTTGACGAGCTCACGTCCGTAACTCGGTACGCGTGCGCACTCGTCCACGTGCGTCCGTGAGAACGTCGAGTGTCTCGATGCGTCGAGAGTGAGCGCGGATTTTCGAGGTGTACAGCACACGCATAGCTGTAGTTGTCGGTTGCCGCGATATAGCGGAGAATGGACGAAGAGAACGGGTAAATAGAACGAGGAAACGCGAGAAGCAGGCGAACGATAAAGAGGAAAGTGTGCGAGAGAGCGATGAAAGAGCGTGAGCGCGAGCAAGAGAAAGAGAGAGAGAGAGGGAGAGCTCTGGGAAGCACATAGAAGCGAATCGATGGCTAATAGCCTCCCCGCTGTAATTAATGCAACAAGTTGATACCTAACACTTATCTACGACCACGTTGCCACGGTCGAGCTTTAAACGGGACGATTCGCCTCGGGCCACGAAACGCCGGCTGCTTTCTATCTCTATCTCACTCCTCTCTCTCTCGCTTACTCTTCGCTTTCCGCTACTGAGAGCCAAACTATATATACATATATCTACGAGATACACGACGAGACACAGAGATCCCCCTCGTCGATTGCCCTTCCTAACCATTCGACGAATTATTCAACATCGATTTTTTTTTACACTATTACCCTCGTGAATTATCCTCTCAACCAGTTGATTCGCTCTCCACACGTGACGCGAATAACATAAATGCAAACTCGCAAACCCTCGTATGTTTTAATAACACATACCGTTAACTCGAAGTTTATTAATTTTTAATTTTTATTCGCACTTGTCACGCAATCACATTTATCGAGATGATCTAACGCTATTGTATAATCATTGGAAAAAATAGTGATCGGGGAAAATGTAATGAGCGATAAATTGTAACAAAAATTTTGCAAAGATTTATAAGTTTATAGTGCTTCGAAGCACTGAGTCTGGATTAGTGGAAATATTTTCCAATAATTTCAATGATAAGAGTTGCAGTCGTTAATTCGATTAAGATAATTGTAGTGCACCGTAATTCGATTGTTATAAAAAATACCGCAGATTAATGTCATCGTATATAATGGGTTTCAATTCGTAGACTCAATTAGCTCCGTTTATTGGTCAATATTTTGAGATGTGATGCATGTCAGCTATATAAATCGTACATATAAAACGTGGCGGCAGTTTCCGTTTTTTTTTTTATGAAAAATGAATCGTTGGGTAACGGCGATCCACAGAGGAAACTTTGAACTGTCGAACGAGTACTTTGCAATTGATTTAATAATAGCTTCTCATTGCTGAGTGCCAATATATATCCCATCGTTCGGAATGAATAAAAATCAAATATGATTTTTTGTAACTCGTAATTCCTCGTGCGCATTCCCTCACGAGTTCGGTCATTGAAACACATTTATACACTACGAGTCTCGTTGGATCGCTCAATCGCCCTCTCCAAGAATTCAGACAATTCCTAGAAGAGGACGAGTAAGAGAGCTTCTCTTCTCGAGTTCGCGAAAGCACCGAACGCCTATACAGCGTGTACGACCCCCGAGCACCTTAACCCGAGATTTGGCAGGCATTCCCGTCGTCAGGCAATACTCGGTAGAAAACATACACATACACACACACGCGCGCGTAAACCCATATTTACACGTAAAAGGGCGAAAGAGTATGAGAAAGAAGAAGCACGTTGTCGAGAGGGTTGCCGTGTTGTAGTGGAAGCCAAAAGACTCTGCCAATTCTTAAGAAGCTTCCGGTTGGGTATTAAACGCGCGTCCTCCACCGAGGGTAGTAGGAGAGCCCTATCTCTATTTTGCTGCTGGGATACCTCGGTAACGTTCCAACCATCGCTGGTAGTTCCCTCTCCCCCCGCATCTACCGGCAATTCCTTCACCGTCATTTTTTGAAAGGGTGCGGAATAGGCTTGCGAAGAGCCCACACCCCGTCGACCCTCGTTGGTTTTAGCTTCCAAATGGGACTTTGGCGAAACTTTCTGGCACTGGCTGCGCTCGCTGGACGTCGCGGTCCTCGCGCCTAGGCCTTCGGTCCTTTCGAAGCTTTTCCAAGCCGTACCAGCGGTGGAGAGAGTACGCTGTACGGCAGAAAGCTCGAGGGAAGCTTTTGGGAAAGAGATTCTTTGGAAAGGTTGAGAAGTTGTGGGGCCTCTCTCATCTGCTGGCGTACACGCAGCCTGGCGCGGTAAGATTGAAGGTGTGGTGCTGCACGAGAGCTCGCTAAGCTCGCTGGGCTTCTCCCTTATATATATACCACAACCACCTCGTTCTCGCTTTTCTCATCCACGCTCTTCGAGCCAAAGTCTCGGAAGTAGCGAAGTACACTGAGATGGTAGAACCAAGAAGAAGAAGTGGTAGAAAAGTGGGTGGAGGAAAAAGGGGGCGAAATAGTTGGAAGTAGTAAGAAAACCGGAAGACTGCAGCTGCGACGGGCTGCATCGTCGAGACGATTTTCATTGCGCCCGGGGTGGAGATAGGGGGATGAGCCCAACTATGAGAAAATCGTTGTTATACCTTGAGCGGTGTCGAGTGAGTTAGTCATAGTAAATTATACGAACAGTATCTCGATATATAATCACCGTTAATTGTAATCCTAGTGGCGCTCGTCGAACTACTAATTTTCATAAAAGCGAAACTTGTCCGGTGCTACTTGCTTCTGGAGTGACTTGCATTTAGTTTCAAGGGAAGATATTGGAATCTCATAGGGGTAACAAAAAAAATTAAATGGTTACTTCATAAAACAATTTATATACTGAAAATACTAGTTTCGTCTCCTTCTCGACTGTTATTTTTTTTACGTTTTTTCCTCTCAAGTTCATCACTCATGTCGTCCTCCTCTTCTCTCCCGCGTATATCCTCGGCGCACAGTGGAATCCTTGTGCCCGTAAAACACTACAGCGGGCCTCTTCACTCTGCCCTCTCGTCGTCGTTGCCCCTCTTCTCGCGTATCTGCGCGTTATCGAGTTACGAACTGCGTACTCTCAACCGTACTCTCGAGTTCCACCGGTTTATAGCTCACCGAGTATGTATATATACCGCGAATGTTCTCAAGTATTCGCATCGATCGGTATCGATCTTTTATCTACCCGCGGAAAATCTCGCGAAATGTTACTATGCCGAATTTTTATATGCATCGAATAAATTGTTAACGAAAGGAACGATGTAAAAAAAAAATGTAAATTTTCGAAAAATTTACTCTAAAATGTTTGTTTAATTTTTTTTTTTTGTGTTTTTCCTCTGCTTTCAGGTAAGTTGCCGAGGAATGGTTGAATTTTTTTTTTTTCTTACGGTAATGTGCGGAGCCGAGTTGTAACGCGGATGTCCATTTCCCGGAGACGTTGAGAGAGTCGAAACTTTTAACGTGGGCGATGACGGGGGAGAACGCGCTTGTGCAACGATTCGCGCTGGTGAGAGAAGTACGAGAGCGCATAGGACAGAGGTACGTGTATCTCGTCGAATTCTGAAAAGTCCGCTGGCGCGTTAAAGCGTTATCGCAGAGTCCGTATGGTCGAGTCGAGGCGATCGCCGCTGCCCGCGTTTCCATAAAGGCCGTGCCGTTGATGCACATTGCAGATGGGCGCTCTCGCGTGTTTCGCTATATGCTATACCGCACACTGCAGGCAGTCCGCGCAATCCTATATGTACTTTACCGGCTGTACATCGTCCATATGTCTGTGGCGCGAATCGCCTAATTGAAATCTACGATTTCGAACTGGTGCGCGCGAGAGCGCGTGCTCTATGCCGAACAACGGGGAATATAAAGTGCGTGCTGACTACTCGTGGCACGCACCATACGTTATTAAAATGCTCGTCGAATCTCGTATCCCACTTTGATATTTCGCACGACAATATTCTCGTATCTATTCGATCTCGTATCGCGCACTATACGTTCAACGATTAATCGCGGGCATTCAAAAATGAATTAATACGAAAATTTATTTTTTTATTCAATGTACATTGGTGCGCTGTAACATTTTTTTTTTTTTTTTTTTCGTTACGAAAATATAAGTTACATCAAACGCAGAATTTTTTTTATCTCGCACTCTACATGTGGAAACAACTTTCGTTACAATTCTGTGGATCAAATATTGAATTGCAAATAAAATAAATTGTAGATTCGTGATTAACGAGAAAAATAAAATATATCGCGCACAGTCCTGAAACACGAATGATGAAAATTCATTAATGAAATAGACAATTTTCGGTATTTTGAAACAGCGATTTTTTTTTTTTAATTTTCGAATAGATTTTCGGAAAAAGCTTTGATGCTCGATGAAAATCGACGATCTTTTTTATTTTTTAATTCGATCATTGCAGAGCGATGACAAAAATATATATCGAAACTCGAAGGCCAGAAAGGCGAATAATTTACTCTTGAACGCAATGCGCCCTTCCGACTG
This sequence comes from Buathra laborator, assembly GCA_934046635.1. Lineage (NCBI taxonomy): Eukaryota > Metazoa > Arthropoda > Insecta > Hymenoptera > Ichneumonidae > Buathra > Buathra laborator. The sequence continues at coordinate 22,278,160 of OW203892.1, forward strand.
CATGTCATCAATAATATTGTGCATTCCTACTGCGTTTTTCCAACGATCGTTTATCAGTCATTTTTATTCCTCCCCCAATCCCCTGAAACAAAAATCATTAAAAAAATAAAAAAATTTAAAAAAAAGCTCAAACATCGATGCAACTGCATGCCGCGAGCATCAGCTTTGTGTGAACCATTGCCTCACGTTGAATTCGCAAAGCCCCTACGAGTGTGGGTAGCGTAGTCAGTGGGTGCAACAACAGCATGGCTGCCTGTCATCATTCAGCGTTCATTCTCTGCGGCTGGATTGGGCGTGGGTGCGGACGAACGGAGACAGAGATAGAGAGAAAGAGCTCGTAGAGGTACACTACACACGAGAGCCATACAGAAGTGAGAGAGGTTGGGCATTTGAATTTCGCGGAACTCTGGTGTCTCGTACGCCGGATGGATGAGAATTTTTCAGTTTTTTTTTTTTTTTTTTTTTCACCAAACCATTGCCGAGATTTTTCCGTCTCTCTCGTATTCTCCGCAACTCTGAAACAACCTGTACATGATTTTTTCATCAAGCCTCAACCGTTCGCTGCCAGAACGGAGAGCGAGAATTCCGCCAATGTGTTGGCATTATACTCCGTGGCGCGCTCGGGGTCTGGAGAGAGAGTGAGAAAGATCGATACAACGCTCTAGTAGCGAGGCTTCGGGCCAAACTATCGTCGTCGTTGAAAATGGCATACATATATATATGTACAGAAAGGCATATATAGGTACCTACATGACTATACATGTCTACGAAGTGTGTATATACATATATCACATACACATAGTATTCACCACACATGCAGGAAACAGGGGACGGCAGACACGACATGTCTGGTCTACACGCGTTGATCGTCCAGTGATCTATATCGTTCTTTACCGTACATATTCACACATGCGAAGCTCGTTGCGCTCCTCGATCGTAGAATCCATACGTAAAATCGTACATTCACACTCCCGAGGCACAGATTCGTTGCTCACATGCTACAGATACAATTTATATGGATATGTATCCATTGCTGACAAATAGAAAGGCGTATCTCGTGTGTTAAATCGTACGAAATGGGTCCTTATGCTTCTTGAGTGTCGATGGTCGCATATGTGTCGGCATATTGGCTGTAGTGCACAATCGGAGTGCATATGTGAAAGTGCATCAGTCGCCCGCACAGCGATCGTATTTATACGTATGCGGGAGAGTGGCTGGCCAAGTAGTATACGTGAACAAGCGATGTCGGAGAGAAGGATCGCGACGCGCCAAAGTGACAAGCGACGGTTGCGGAGAGGGAGTGAGGGTGGGGAGGGGGGGAGGGGGAAACCAAACGGGAAGACTCGACGGCTAGCCGACGTGACACACACCAAGCAATGGTGTGGCGACGTCGACGTCTATTCGAACGATTTCCCCAATTTTCGCTTCCACTATAACACACCCATAGCGTTGCTGGTCAAATATCTGCTCTATTTCATAGACAAAATTAAGTTCCATTGTTTCGTAAGCATGGGGCTTCCGATAATTGTATTATTAACTCGTATGTTGGGTCAATTACTTTTAAGAGTTCGTGGGCTTTTTTTTTTTTTTTTTTTTTTCGACGATTTTATTGGGGTCTGTTCGCTGGACGGCTTATTAGTAAAATAGCTTTTATTATGATCGATGAGGGGTTACGTTTTTAGGACGACAAGGTTAACTCCCATGTGGAAGTAATTTGAGGGGCACAAAAAAAAATTTGAAAAAAAAAAAAAATGTTTCGGATGATTTAGAAGCGTAGTTCGCTTGATGGTAGAAAAAAATTAAATAAATTCATTTTATACATATCGAGACTGCTTCTCGTAGCCAAATTTCCAAATTTTGCCAATTTTAGATTTTTTTTTTTTTTTTTTTTTTTTTCCATATGATATACCGAGATTTGAAATTGTCCATCTATTCGGAGCAGTTCAAAATTTATTCATCGTTCTCTATTATCCAGTAACGCTATCGTAACGGTCGTTCAGACGCTTGGAAATACGTCTATTATAAATTCACGTATATACACGAAGACGACGTGAGAGAGCTTGCGTAGGTTTCTCTCCGACGCGATATTCGGGCGAATACAATCGTCGCTGTAATCCACCCAACTCCCCGTGAGTACGTACATTCCTCTGCCAGTGTAACGCCCACTCCCCCGAGGATGCCAAAACTCTACTGACAATGAGTCTCGTACGTTACCGTGGTTCTCAACTTCTACCATATAATCAGCACGTTCGGTTGGCTAGTAAATCTCGGGATTTCTGCCAAATCGTAGTAAGACGCACACAGCCGCGTAGGCACTTATATACGTGTGTAAACTCCACGCTTCCGTGTTGTAATTTCATTTCGTTTGCTCGAAAGACGAGAGAGCCACTCTCCCGAGTTCTCTTCATCTTTCCGCATCGCATGACACCCCCACGAGGTACTCGCGTGATATTCTCGCTTGGCGGATAACTTCATCGCGAACGATTATGGTACAACGCCGTTTGGTGCTCGACGCTCTCGTCGCGTCTTCTCGCATCGGTGATACGATAAGACGGATCGACACTCTCTTTTATCCATTCCCGACGTAGAAAAATCTTCAATCGGCTCGGAGCCGCACTTGCCGTATTTCTTATCGATATTGCGCTGTAGTGACCGTCGGCGAGACGCATTTTTTTTGTTTTTTTTTTAACACTCGCAGAACCTTACAGCTTCGTATCTTTCACGATGTGAACAATGCGCGAAAGATCAGCGTCAATTCAACGTTAGCGGTTACTCGGCGAATTGCTCGTTATGAATGGAATCGATAATTGGCGCTGGTAATCTGAGTTATTGAGACCGGAGTCTATTTCAGTGCTCCGTGAAAGCGAGAAAATTTAAATTGTCGATATGAATGTGGGTCGCATACGTCTGTGACGAATGTCGATTATCGTCTGGAATCAATTATTACTCTCGAATCTATGATGTAAAAATCGATAATTTATTATTTGTCACCTCCGAATGCGCGAGATTTTAACTATTTGATTTCGAAAAAAATTGATAAAAATTAAAAAAAAAAAAATGGCAATGAAAGAAATGAATTAGCGTTGTATAATAATGAACCTCATAATAATGAATCTCACTGGCACTTTCATCAATCAATTTTTTAAATATTTTTTGGCGATAAAAAAAAATTAAAAATAAAATCTGCATGGATAAAAAATCATGAAAAAAAAAAATTTGGAGTTCCTAAAAATATTAGCATGAAAACATTTTATGGCGCAGCTAAAAAAAAACGGAAACGCGGATACACCTCGGCAGTTTCGGAACTCTAAAAGCTCTCGTTGGCACAGTGAAAGAAAGAGAATTTTAGCACGTGGGGTCTCTCGACTGCGGTCTACTGGGTTCCGTTCTTCCAAGTAACGTTGATACAGTCGACGGCACAACCGCCGATGTTCCTCAGTCTCGCCAGTCAAGCTGCACACAGTCGCGTTGCAAGCTTTTCTAATTATATCTTACTTTGTTTGAGTACAACGTACCTTTCGACACGCTCCACGGGTCTACGTCAGCTCTCTACCACTCTCCTCTGCCACCTCCATCCTTTGGAAGATTCAGAGTCCCCTCTCCCTGCTCCACCTGTCGTGTCCGGATTACCCTCGAATATCCTCCGCGAAGCTACCGCTTTTCCCTACTGGCGTTTACCCTCCGACGTCTTAGCACCGCGAATTATTGGCGCTGTGCCAAATCGACAAATCGCTCGTTAAATCGAGCATTGAATTAGGGAAATTCCCCCTGGCCATGGGGCACGTGACGCGGCTCGATGGTCCGGAAGGTGTCGGAGCTTTTGATTTTTTCGTCGGCGATAGCTCAAGCCAAATAAAAAAAAAAACTATAAAACGATGGAGCTATTAGTCGCGATATGAAAATTCGAGGGAATAAAAAAGCTCCGACGAGATAAAAAGTTTACGCACGTGTGTCCGATCCTTGGCAACCATGTTCCGAAAATAAAGCACACTCCATCTCACGATGAAATTACCCTACTGCCGGTAGGAACCTTTCAAGAGAATTCTCAGCGAAGGTCGCGTCCCGCCTATTTTTTTCGATCACATCGATCGGTAGGATGATCATTCTTGGGGTTCATAAATTCTCCCCCATCGACACGATTATCTTCGTAGTGTAACCCCTAGTCGACAGTTTTTTTTTTTTTTTTACTCTCTCGTCCGAAAAATCGTCGTGATTGACCCACTACCCCCGTAATTCACACGACCCAAGGGGTTCCGAACGAATTACTTTTTATTCTTACGATATGGCGCATGAGGGTCGCGAGTGGTAATAAAAATTCGTGAGAGCGCGAACAACGCGAGTGAACGAGCGAGGGTGGCGCGGAGTGGTTCACAAGCCATCGATGAGAGGGGTTGAGTATACGCAAATCGTTCGACTAAAATAAACAGGCTAATCGATAGCAGTTCATTGGATTTGGCCTCAGTGCGTTTATACGTAGATAAGCTTCGATTGTATTGTACTGCATGCAGAGTGCAAGCTTTCGGACGATCCACCGTGAAAAAAACGAACTATTTTAGGGATAGAAAGGAATTACATTGTCGCAAGGAATTCGCGATGGGCGATAAATGGAATATCGTTTTCATTCTATTTGCAACATATTGGAAACGTCCAGCTAATATTTGTCCGCCAAGCAGCAGTCTTACTAATATCCCAATATGAATGTGGAGTTATTAAAAATAACTCAACTTCGAGTAATTCATTCAGACATTTTATTTTTATGTATTGGAAATCAGTAAAATCCCTGTCAGACTTATTCGACAAAAGCGCTTTATCAATGAACATTTTAATGCCTCGTAAAGGTCTTTAATACATTTTCAAATGTTTCTCTTGCTTTTGTAAAAGTGATAGAATATGGATATTTTCATATTCCAATATTCTAATATTATTTTTACGATATTTTCATCGATGAAACAAATGTACATTCAAGTCGATTCCTTATCAATTTCTTTTTTGGAAATACTTTTTATTCCATTGCATTGTTATACATTCTCCCTGCATACGTATGTTCAGCCCCTGTCGGTGATATGCTACGAATTTATCGTTAAGCTCTCACTCTCACACCCCCGAACGCGTCTCTGCGGCACAGCTTTTCACTTCGCACCCCCTCCGTACCGCTCACCATCCGCGCTTCGAGGTTCAGGTTTAAATATAACGTCAGGTATATTCAACGCGAGATCTACGTTCACATACACGCATATATACGTATTTTATATATATATATATATATATATATATGTATTGCGCACCGTGTTGCGCACGCGGTATGTACTTATAGTACGACGCGTTCGCAGAGACGTCTCCGTCTACTCCGTCGTCAACGGTCTCGTTTGCTTCGCCGTTGCGACGCCTGACATCGTTGCGTCGAGATCTTGACGACGAACGAGCGCCAGCACGTCCCGGTACACGTGCAACCACTCGTCGGTGCACGTGCATCCAACAGCGCACGTCGTATCCGACATATCTAGGTGTGATAAGCATAAATGTCGTATATATACAAATCGATCGTTCTCTCGAATCTTCAACTCAGGAAATGACACATCGACATATAATCACTGAAGCATCTAATACACATGTTTATTAGTCACAACTGTGTCTCATATTCAGGTTTTTTGCTAATTTTAATTAATTTTAATTGATGAATGTCCGCAATTAATCATTTTTCGAAACAACGTGTTATCGACTTTTTTTCTTCTAAATTTTGCAGATATATGACAATGTATTATTATTTTTTATATTTTTGGAAATTATATTTTGGAAAAATAAAATATGCTTCAAATACAAATTTGGACTTACAGTGTTGGGACTTAAGAGATTAATTAATGCTAACTATAGGCAAAATGCAGACGATGCGGTGTGACTGCGTATTTCAGACATGGATAGTATATTTTAGATGTTGAAAAGCTTTGCTTATAGTACGACTACCTCATGACAATTTCACGAGGTAGACACCTCGACCCCTCGGCGACTGGGCTAATCAATGCACGTCGTCGTCGTCGTCGGCGTCGGCGTTGTCGAGCGAGTAAGCGAGCGGGTGCGGGGTTCGTGAACCGTTAATGAGCTCTAAAATCCACTGGCTATGAAGCGTCAGGGCAGCAGACATCAGTGCAAACGCGAGTAAAGAGGTCACGTTATTGAATGCTTCGATCGATTCTTCGTGTAGCGTAGTACAGATAGTTTATTTTCCTCGTGTATCGAGCGACGATTTCCGTTCTACTTTTCCTGCTGTGTTTGTGGTCTGATGACGAAAAAAAATGTTGCCGGCCAGCAGCGATCAGATTCCTAAATAATTGTCCAATGAAAGTTTTTAGACGGATGCATTTTCCGTTTGTTCTGCTTGAGGCTGCAACAGAGTTACTTATACTGCGTTTGTACGCATCATAAAAGCCGCTGCATAAGTACAGGCAGTTTTTGAAGAGTGAAAGCATGTACCGTCAACCAACACATCCGTTTTCCGTCACCGACGGATGAACTCCTATAAAATCTCAGCGCTGCGCCCGGTTTAAGAGCCCCTCCTGGTCTCGAACATCGTCTTGGAGCTCTTGCCCCAGCCAATACCGGGGAATACTGAACTATAGCACATACTGAGTTCAACCCCGTTTGCCAGAAGCAAGGTAGAGAGATCGGCAAAAGGGGTGCAAGCCAGGTCGAGGTACGAGGAAAAGCCCGGACCAACGTTGCCGCTGTTCACCCAACCCTTAACTCCCATCTTTCTTCCTCCAACGTTCTGTTTCCAACCTCTATTCCTGTCTCGTCTAGGTACGGCTACTACTACAGGATATATCCTGCAGAGAGATTGCGGGCTCTGCAGCAGGAGTACCAGGACCTGCGGAGTACCGGAGAGTCAGTGAGAGAGAGAGTAAGAGAGAAATTGGTGCTGAGAGGTTGAAATTCTGTTGGCAAGAGAAGGAGGAAAAGAGAAATCAGAGTGGAAGGGTGAGAAGCTCGTCAGATGGTAGTGGTGGTGCTAGGAAACGGGGTTGCTCCGCTTCGGTGCTGGAAGTTGAAACGCTGAGAGAGACGGAAAGGGGAGCGAGTAGGGTGGAGATGGTCCGACGAGCGGGTGGGTTGTGCGCTGGCTACGACGAGGCAAAAACGACCCAGACGCTGACGCGCTCCTGAACCAGTAAAAGTTTAAGCCTCTGTCGTAACTCCCAACCCGTTATGCTTCCGCGACACTGATCATCCCTCGCAAACTGTCGGGGTTCGCGTCTTTATGCGTCAGTTACTTTGGGCACGAGGGGGGCCCGCGAGACTGAGAGCTCTCTCGGATAGAACACCAAAGACGCTTGAAAACGGAGCTCCGCGGGGGTGGCTGATGGTATCGTCCTTAGTTATTATGTATATATATATATACATACACAGTTTCCGGGGTCTCATTTAGACGATATACACCGTGTTCAAGGCAACGAATACCTTTGAACCGTAAAATCCTTGCAGTAGTTAGAAAAAAAACATCACGGCCACAAGAACAAAAGAGTTCTGTCCTTCGCGAATGATTTATCATTAAAAACGGCGCTTCACCGGGATTAAAAGACACAGAAGTAGTGTATGATTGTGGCTTCACACCAAAAAAGAACTAAGAAAACATGTTTATTTGCTTATTTATTACTGTTTACGGTCCGTATCCGTTTTATTTCTTGGTTGCGCCCACACGATTCATTCATCACAGTGTTTCGGCCGACGGTGCTTCTTTGGAAGGCTTCAATCGTTCTCGGGAATCCTCAAAATGCGAAGTAGCCTAGAAACTTGCACCTCGACGCCGTCCAAAGCAATTTGATCACCCGCATGGTCCTGTATCGGCCTATTAGGCCATTTGATTGCTATTCCAAAGATCCCCGGGGAAGTCCACCGATTCGGTGTCCAGCATGAAACGCCAGCAGCGGAAAGTGCGCGGGAGTATTTACGCAACGAGGCAGAATACCGAAGAGAATAGCGTAGTAAAGGATGAATAAGGGCGCGCGTACTTTCCCCAACATGGCCGAGAGAGATTCCCAGAACTACGGTAGCCAAAGGATCTTCATCACGCTCCCTGTTACGAATAAGCTCTTAATTCCTTGTAGGGTTCTTGACTCCCACCTCTCAAACGAATGTCTCTAAGGCTAGTTCTCTCTTTCTCGTTTCTCTCCCGGTCACCTTCAACCATTTGTTCATCCATTTCTCTCTTTCGCTCTTAGACTGCTTGGCTAAGTCTTGTTCTTCTCGAACTACCGGGGATCCAACGACGCGCTTCCCACTCACCCACTCACGGTCCGAGAGACGTTTTCTTGGCTCTCCTGCTCTCTGGCTTCCTCCGCTCTCATGCCTCTTGTCCGCCACCCTCCAACTTCTCTCGAGCACCGCACACGCCGACGAAGCTCTTCGCTGTTTTGCTCGGGCACAAAAGACCCCCTTCCTCTTTCACTTCTCCGGCATATCCCTCGGTGTATGCCAGTGAAAACGTGACTGTAGCAACGGAATTGAGAGACTCGAGAACCTGAACAAATTCTCGATTATTATCGGGATCTTGCAATTTCGAAGTAAATAATGGAACCATCAGCTTCCAATAGGCACGTTGCTAGTTCTACAGGACCACTAAATTCGATACCGAGTCATAAAAGAACTTGCATCTTGTTTCTGGCAACTAGTAGTGGTCGTGATTTCAACTACTTAGAGTTCCCATACAGATAAGGCAGACACTGATTTGGAAATAGGATTTGCAAGTCCGTCGTGAATAAAAAAAAAGGTCTCACCAACTGTAGTACTCTATAGAAGTTCATAGCCATCGCTGACTCGGCATACCGTGTCCTCCCTTCGCGTAGCGTAAGTAAAGCGCAGCGGAGTAGCGTGTATCGACCTCGGTCTTAGGTGTGGGTAGAAGAGCGAGAACGGCAGCAATACAGCATTGGCAGAGGAGTAGTCAGAGTTGGAAGCGGCGAGTCCGTCCGAACGAGCGTTGGTGGCGGTCAAGAGGGATACAGGGTATACGGTCCGTGAAAGATGGGAGACTCGAGTGAGAGAGAGTGCGATATAGTAGAATACTATACTGCTCGTTTCCCCTCTCGCGGTCCCTTCTTTCCACCAGGAGCTCTTTGCTCTCTGCTGGCGTCGTTGAGCCGCCTTCAGTGGTGCCGAGCCCTCGACAAAAATAAGGACGACGAAAAAGAAGAAAAAAGAAAACCAAGAAAAATCCCCCAATGCCTGGAAAAACGGGGGCAGGAGTGGCCCTGCTAGTCTGGTTGGAAAGAAGAGAAACGGGGGAGTGAGAAAAGAGTCGCCTTTGGAAGAGCGAAGGGAAAGATATGAAGAGATAGAAAGGTATAGAAGTACACCCTGCAGCATCCATCCCAACCCTCTTCACCACCCACGCTACTTTTTTTTTTCCTCTCTTATTTCCACCCTCAGGTTTTCCTTTCTCCCTATGTCTGCTTCTCTCACACTACCAACCCCGCGTTTTCTTTTACCTTTTCTCTCCATCCACTCGCGTTCCTCTTTCAACCGTCCGTTTTTTCTCACTCTTTCATCTCTGTCGCTCTCCGCATGGCTGCACCCTACCTCGGCGTTTCTCCTGGCGCAACCAACGATTCTCCGTTGGCCAAAGCTCCTTCCTTTCGCCCACGGCAGTACTTCAGTTAGCTGGTCCATACCGGAGGCATAGCCCTCATGGTTCCTCGCTCGTTCTCTCTCCGAGGTAGACAGAGCTATATTCCCTTCCTGGAATATATCCACCACTCCCAGTACCAGCATCAGCAGGAATATATATTCCGTAGAATAGCCCGGACGAGCAACGAAGCACGGATCGACCCTGAGCGAAATCCACGAGAACGGGAAATGGAAAAAGGTTGGCCTGGCTTGCTCGCCCCAGAGTCTTTCGCCCCCGTGGTAAAACGGTCCTACGTGCTCGCCCACCCGAGTCCTCCACGTTCCATGGCCTCAAGCACACCACTACTAATACATCACAACTGTACGTAGCTATCGGCACGAGGGAAAGAGCCGTCCGAGAGCTCTGGACGTGAGATGAGCATCAGCGAGAAAGAGAGAACCCACTGTGGGACGTACGCGAACCGTTGAGAGGCTTCGTTAGACCCTGCGCGAAACCGATACCCCTCGGGAGCAATTAGGAGGACACGCGAAGTAGGATGTCGAGGCTGGTATACGGCACCACTCACTCAGCTTACTTCGCCGACGTGTGTATATTTGGGAGATGTGTGTTGGTGAGGGAGCGAGTGATGGGAGGGTGATGAAGCGTCAAAGCAGGGTCTTCTTGTTTCGTACCCAATTCCCATTTTCTAGTTCGCAAGAAAATAGGGTTTCCGTTGCCGTGTGTATGTTTCTGATGAATCGTATTGGATCGAATGAGATACGAGTTTGACTTCACGGTATTTCAAGCTGATTGAGACCGACTTTATTTCTGATGCTCAATGAACTCGATGCCTTCACCTGCCGAGAAATTTTTACCAATAATTTATACCGTTGAATAATCGACGGTAAAGCAAAGACAAATTTCGCCGTGTCATTCACTCGGGTCCATCGATGCTTAACCGCATTATTGTCTCTGGCATCTTCAGCGATTCTTGCATTCAAGGGCAATAGGTTGAATGCACATACAAGATATAGCGAATATATATATATATCCACAACCGCTATCGCCTAACGGTAAATGCTCGCCTTGCGATCGGAGAAGAGATTCCTTGTAGGATATTTAGCGTTGGGTCTCGGAGGTCTGGCAACTTTCGCGAACTTTGCCGCGAGTTAGAGAGAAGAAGACGGCGGATGGTCCATGCTATATAGGATCATTCGTGCAGTATCGGAATATAACGAACCGGGACTCTCGCTTGGCCTTGCTGTTGAATCGCTCTCTCGCGCTCACGGTACCGTTCGGATCCCCGGTGTAATAATTTTTCGAAGGACGCGTCGTGCGGTGTGGCAAAACAACTCTTGACTCAGGGGTCCGCAATTGGCGCATTATACCTACATATATTACAGCGCACGACATGTGTATACCTGGGAGCCCGGGGAACTTCCGGATGTGTTGCAAAATAGCTTTGGGTTAAACGTTTACGCTTGCCAGAGCATCTCATCCACGTTTTAGCCCAAAATTCCTTATCTTTTTTATTCCGCAGCTTGTCAATGGACTTTTGCGCATAAAAAGTCCCAACCAACGCGGGAGATATATTATTATCGATCTGTTTTTCGCTTCGTTAAGACCTCTGTAGCTTAAAAACATTATTATTTCCAAGCAGATCAACAGTTTTTACTTTAGCTGCAATTTGCTAGATCGACCCTGTTGTGAAATTTGCGATGCTTCGACGTCCTTAATTCGTTCTTTGTTGATTCGCGGGCAAGGAGATCAACGGTTAAGATCTGCAGCCGAGTCCTGAGAGATGATCCTCCTCTCGATTAAGCCTTCGACGCCTATGTCCCTCGTTCTTCCACGATCTCTCTGAGAGTTTCTTTCGCTCATTCTCACTCCGTCGGGTCCCCCCTGCCTTTGCCCGTTGCTCTTCAGGCACTCACAATTTTACTTTTTCTTCTTCTTCTTCTTCTCCGACTCGCATCGCTTCTTTGCGTGCTCTTTCAGCTCAGAGTCCCCTCACTCCTCGAATGCTCTTATGCTTTTGCCAGCGAGGTCTCCGGGAGCCCTGGATCCGTGTGCCCGAGACGAGACACACAGAGCGCACACAGCTTCTTCTTCCTCTTGGGTTCGTTCGTTCGTTCGTTCGCTCACTCGCACTCTCGCTCGCCTGTACAACCGACGCCCCGGTGTACGCGTCATCGCCAAGTATAATATTCCCTGCTGGCAGACTGTGGCCCTCTCTGGATGTGTTGCTCTCGGATATCTCGTTCGCAAGAGATGAAGAGTAAGAGGAGGCGAAAGACGAGGAGGGATAGAAAGGGAGTTCAGAGCGAGAGAACGGAGGAGCCGACCCGCGTCCCCCGCATCCAACAACCCCGACCCAAGGAGTCGTTACGAGAAGCCGAGAACGAACGAACGAAGAAGCCGGTGTGTCCGTTGGGATTGGCCCCCGCACGTTACGTTCGTTTTTTCCTTCGTTCTTCTCCATATCTCCCTTTTTCTTCATCGCGTCGTATTTTTATTTATTTTTTTCTTCTTTCTTCACTCTCTCCCGCTCTTCGCGTATCTGTCTTCTTCTGTTGAGTTGTAGCAGAACTCCAGAGTGTTGCCACCCCTCTTTTCTACTCTTCCTTGCACAAGTGTGACTCACGAAAGAATTCCCTTCGCCGACCTCGCTCGCGCGTATCTCGTCAATTACTGGTTGATCGATGTAAAACGTGCGGGGCTGGCACCGCGAGAGATATACAACGTCGTGTGTATACTGTGAGGTTCGCGTTCGTCCGAAGCTGTAAGACCCTCTCCCCTCCTCCGGGCATCTCCAGAGAGCGTACCCGCTCTCGATCCTCATCTCTTCTCGCTTTCCCTCTCTCGCCACTTGACTCTGATGCTAGCCGATCGCACTGGGGGCCTTCTTTCATTTCCAGGAAGACATATAACGAACACGAACGAACGGTACGGCATACGGAGGTATTAGTAGTGGCGGGCGTTGCTTTAGTATCCCTCCATCTTTCTCTGTGAAAGATGATCCTGTTTCATCGCTCTGATAAAGAACATCAGTGTCGCGGATAAGAATGAAAGAAGGAATGAAGTAGCCGCGGAAAACATACGCGAATACCGTGCGCGCGAGTCTCTCGTGATATCTCGCTTCGCTTGAATTTCAGCCTGACTGGTGTAACCAAGGAGAAACGAGACGAGCGAACGGACAGACGAATGGGAGAGACTGTTACACCCAATTGTCCCTCGTTGCGCAGGGGTCAAGTAAGGTAGCGAGAACTGTGGTGTGCACGACGGAGCCGAGAACCGAGTGCACGGCAGACACCGTCGTTCGTCGCTGTGTACGCCCAGTCCGCTACACCATTGAATCCGAACTAATACCACGCGCACGAGTGAATGATACGTAGAAAAATAGCCGAAATGAGTAGTCTTTCTTTCCTGGAATTTTCTAGCAACTAAATATAACAATCCACGAAATCCAATTTCGTCATTGTCTTCATATAATCAGTTCATTCAATTACGGATTTTTTTAGATTTTTTAACAAATTGAAAAATATCATTTCGAGAGTTTTTAGGAATTAGAATGTCTTAGCGAAAAACGAAAGGATGAGTGCAGATTAGGAAAATGCAATGAAGCCGCGCCGATTGTTACGTTATCCATCGATCATCGAGCACTTCAGTCCGCTCCGAAAACCCGTGAGAAGAGTTTCACGCTCATGATTATTGTTACGTGGCTGCGGGCGGGTCACAGTAAACCGGATGACAGATGGAATTCAATCGAATGTCATTACGGAGTGTTGCGATATATTGCTATGACATTGACGATCGCTGAAACGTGCATGGGGCGTTCAGTTCACAGGTGATTCCTACCGTACGATGTACGATTCTTATTTTTGTCCTCCATATGCGTCTCTCTCGATAGGGGTGCACTATGGAACGACGGTGCAGAAACGTTTTTCATTTTTTTTTTTTTTTTTTTTTTTTTATTTATCAAACGATGTTTCATCGGTCTAATTCGGGGTGTAGAATTGGACTGGGTGTCTTGGCGAGGGGCAAAATAAGCGGGTCCGAGGTCGAGCTGTGACGGTTGCCGAGTTGGTCCGAGGAGAATAGGGAGAGGACGGGGGGACGGGGGAAAGAAACGCAAAGGAGGGAACGAAAGAGAGCCTGAACGTTCGTAGTTTACGCTCGTGTATCTCTCCCCTGTCGCACGAAGAAGAACCGACGCGAACGAACGAGCGACGCCAATGGTTTTTTTTTTTTTCGGCCGCACACGTGTGAGGTTATCCCGCTGACGGTGACCCCATCATCCTCCTCCTTACTCCTCGTCTTCTCTTTTTCCCTCCATCGAACTGCCGCCGTCGCCGTCTTCGTTTCTCTCGGCTTCTTTCGCTTCTCCCCTTTTGCTTTGCACGTCACTATAATACGCCTCTTCGAAGTCCGGACCGACGGACCCGTATCCCACAGCCCATCGCCGAGCCAACTCTTCGGAGCTTCTTTCACATCCCAGATCACGTAGACTCCAAACGATCTTTCGATTCCCTGGACTATGTGTCGAAAGATCGATGAAACTATCGTCGAGTGTATGCAATCGATGATTTTCGATTATCAATAAATTGATTGATGATCGATACTTTCGTTATGAAGGTATCCAGTTATTTTGAAAGGTAAAAAAAATCAATCGAAAAGAAAAACAAAGTTCCAAAGATTTTCATTGGCGCTGAAATTTATCGGTTTTGGTGAATTCACCGAGTTATCGAGAACGCAAAAAAGCTCCGAGAACGACCTGACGTCACTTATCTGTGCCTCTTTAGCCACTCCTTTCAATTCGTCACCGCAAAATGCCTCAAACTCGATGGTATTGCGACTGATGCATAGTATATACATATACCCTCGTGGAAGAATAACGTACGTAATGTAGATACGTTAGTTGCCGCGGCTCCGCATCATCATTCGAGAACCGAGAAGCCTGAGCCGCATCATCACCGGCTCCTGGACCCGCTTGACCCCCTGACCTCGCCAACTCGTTCGCCTTTATCGCGCTGGTACATTGATCTTTGCGTGTATATGTGTCATATGTATCTATATCCCTTCTTATTTTCTCCAAGCGAGTGTGTAATACGCGTTTCAGTTGTCGGCTAACTCGGCGCGCTATGGGTAACCGGCACGTATGTAACTAACGCTCAACGAGCGCTTGCTGGCTCTACAGAGGCCCCTCCGCCCTTAGCGGGGTTATGGCGATCCCCCGTAAACCCCGCGCGCTTCGCGCTCTACAGGCGAATCCCAACCGGACAGTCGACACGCTGCCGACGTCGTCGTCGTCGTCGTCGTCGACGTCGCCACGGTGGGAGCGGAATTCTCTGCTGAGCGACAAACAATTGCCGCCAAGTGGCTTAATTGCAGCCAACTAAACAAATGTTCTCCACGTTTCTCTCTCTATGTGCGCCCGGCGAGCAACGGCGACGCCGGCAAAGTATCGTCGCCATACCCTTTCGCCACTCGTCCCCCTCTTCCCCATCCCCCCAATCTAGTTTATCCTTCTCTTTCGCTCGATCTTTCCCTCTCGTTCTGTATCTTTCTCTTTATTTATTTTATTTTTCTTCCTTTTCACTCCCCATCGTCGGCGTTTGGCCTCTTGTCGCCGTCTCTTCGAGCTATCTGTCGGGGTACGGAGCCGGGGCCCGGTTGGACAGGTCCGCACCGCGAATATCGTCATCGTCATTATCATTCCCGTGCCTGGAGCTGTTCCTCTCCCTTTCTCTCTTGGACTTCGCTGCTACGTTCGTTCGTTCTGTCTTTTTTACTCTTTTGCACCAAGCTGGAGCTTCGTGTGTCTTCTTGTCCTCTTTCGTTCGATGCAGCTTCTGCTTATGCTCCGGTGGAGACCCGGGCACATCTCTACCGCCCGGTTCCCACACACCGTATAAACTTGCTCTTCCCCCGGACTCCTCTCGTCACCGCTTCTCTTTCTCTCTCTTTTACCCCGGCAGAAGCTCGTGTGAAAAAACCACGTGACTTGTGCTCGGGATATCTTCTCGTGTTCTCGTCTCTCCCTCCCCCCTTCCCCCATCCCCATCCCGCCCCGCCCCTCCCCCCAGGACTGAAAGGTTCCTCCCGGCACTCTCGTGGGTCTCTTGGACTCGTCGAGTTGAGTAGCCGGAAAGACGTTACTTTTTTACTGTATATATTTCTACGTTTATACGATGTAGGTACAAGAGAGTACGCTGGCACAGCGCCATCGTGGGATTCCCTTCTGGCAATACGATCTTAGATCTCTGTCTCACGTGCCCCTCGGAGTTTATTCTGCCAAGAAACCAAAGTTTCTTCACTATTCGCCTCCGCCCTTTGGTTCGTAATATCGTGTATCGATCACGTTAGCGCGCCCGTTCTTCAATGGTATTGTGTTCCGGAAAAGTTTACAGTTACGGGATACTCTCGGATTATCCCCGATAACGAAGATGAATTTAACTCTATCAGAGGATTAATTTTCAGTTGTCAGTTTCGGATCTTCATTTCGAACTTAGGGTCGAATGCAAGATCGAACTTATGTCTGAAAATTCACAAGCGCAGTTTTTGAACCGCGTAAATGCCCCGATCGACGGCTATTTTTAAATGTTGAATGGAAAAGAGGAAAGAAGATTTACGTCTTCGGCTTGGATGCGAAGTTATGTTGAACTTATGTTGTTATTAATGTTGAACTTATTTCTAAAAATCACCCGGACTTTTTCGTCGCATGAATTTTTTTTTTAATTTATGAGTGTTTATTGAAAAAATGTGTTTTTTTTTTTTATATTATAGTATTCAGAGTTAGAATTTGTAAATATAAACCGAACCGAACGGAACTTCATATTTGTGGATTTTGGTTTCCAAATTTTACGTAGAATTTTGTTGCGTACTATTCCAGTTACATGTATCTACAAATATTTGCAGTCTGTAATTGTTTATTAAATATTCAACGCGGTAATGGCGATAACGATTAAGGTATTTTTTGCATTGAAATATCACAGTGTATCCGACGCGACGCGAATCGATCGTGTAGCATCGCAATAAGGTTCGTTCACGTAGGTGTGCGACCGGAGTGACCAGAGAGCATACCCCGGCTGGGATTCTCATTAATATCAGGGTACATCCGGCGGAAGTGGGGCGGCCCCCGCGCGCGTAGGTGAGAGAACGAAGTACACAGCTACCAGAACGGTAGGAGGACAGCCGAGGAAACGCTTAACATTTTAACACGAGCTATAAACAGTCTGACCCTTCACGTGCACAGGGAGGCAGAGAGGCAAATTTTCGCCCCCCGGGTTAACTCGAGAATTATTTAAAAACCGACCGGTGTGAGAGCGTTCGGATATCAATCCATTTCCCGTATCGATCGCTCTGTCGGACTCGTCTTTTTTTTTTTTCTTTTTTGTGAATATTCGCGATTAAAATATCTGACGCTCCGTGGAGGGTGTCGAGGGAAGGATAAGGAACGCTGTTCATCTGTCCGATAAAACCGCTCTCTCTATCCCCATTGTCTCTTATCTCAAAGCCAATACCATTTCACCCCTTGACGCGTTACATGCCTTATCCGCTTGGAAGAAATCTTTACAAGAACGTCTCGGGAGATGTGCAGAGGTACAAGAGGTAATACCCAAGGAAAATCGGGTTATATTGAATTCTTAATGAAAGATTCTTAAAATAACCTGCCGCCGAGGTTTTTCCCTTAGTTATATATCCATTGCAAGATGTGCTTCTCTACTGATAGATCTCGCGATTCTCCAACGGCTCTTCACCGCCGATGCGGCTTCGCTGAGAATTCAGCCAATAAATTCCAGCGATTATTAAGCACGGAGAAAAGAGATTTTCCAGGTATATATACTCGTCAGTTTCGCTACCTTGCCGTCTGCCTCCGGTATCTTCTCTCCCTTCCTTTATTGAATATTCAAGTTTTCTTAGACGATATACTCTATTCATTTAACCAATATATAGATATATACTCGTTACTCGACATTTCTGTGGTAAAATCTTCAATTTAATAATTTAATAATCGGTATCTTGTTTATGCATTTTATATGGCATCATTGGTGTATTCGGTAAAATTATTATATCAGCGTTTTATAAAAAAATCAATGATTCATCGAACTTTCATAGTCGGTTGAATTATTAAGAAAAAAAACGATTGTTCTTTTTTCCGAACGTCTAAATCTGTGAGTCGTATCTTCAATTGACGAAATTGCCTATTTGCAAAATATTATTTGCCCGCGAAGATAAATCTTGAAGTGCAAAAGGGGTCAAAGCTGTAAAGTCGGATTTAATTTCTTGACTTGAGTCTTTCGAACGTTTTTGGGTCGTCTAAAGGAGAGGATATCGCGCATAAAAGTTCTCGAGAGGGAGGGCATAATAACGAAGAGCCTCGCGGCTCGCAGGCGCGTGTTCGCTCGCGTCCGATGCCATTTTTTTTTTTTTTTTTTTTTTTTTTTCACGGAATCCCAACGCAAATCCTACTTAGCGGCATCGAACAGAGACAAAGTTGTGAGATATCAGCATTTGTGGCCGGGGCCACAACTCTGCACATAAGCCGTGAACGGTCGCGAATCGCAACACACACTACACAGCGGGGATACCGGTCGACCTTCTGATGTTGCAACGTCGAGAGACATGGCACAGATAGAGAGGCTGCGCCCGTCTATAAGAACCCGAGAGACTCACCGGACCTATAATGCCTCTCTGCTTGGTTGTTCACTCGCTCGCGGCTTTTGCCGCATACTGCAGGCCCGAGAGGAACGAGAAGCTTGCGAAACTCACGCGCGCGTCCCTGCGGCCTCACCAAGGAACGGGCAAAACGAACAGCAGCAGCAGCAGCAGCATCAGCCACTGCCGCCGGCGCGGATCGTTCGTTTCAATGCGGGAGAGAGAGACCCGTTAATTTTATAGCGCGCGGAATCAATCAGCGTCGTTCGTAGAGAGACCTCGCTCGTTCGGAATCGATTATCACACGAGGATCGCGCTCTCGGGCTGCGCTTCGTGAGGTCGCGCGCGCTCCTGTGTTCTCTAGGAACTCCGAACGAGAGAGAACCGTTGCGTTGGCATGTGATTCCCCCTCGGGGGTGGAGCTCGTCCTCGTTCGCTTGAAAAATGATCCTTCGCTCTATCCGACCCATCAGAGTACCCCGAATCTCGTGGTTATGGGACGTAACGTTAACTACGAGAAACTATAATCGATTCTTCGAATCCTTTTCTTCTTTGTCAGACTTCTACTTTTAACTCAAATTCGAAACTTCATTTTGACTCAAATTCTTCATTCGGATCTTATATAACAAAAATTTACGATATTTTGGAAATGTAATACATTTAATTCTGTGAAATAAGCGAACGTTGCAAAATCACTGCATTCAGTAGTCAATGTGAATTTTTTTTTTTTTTTTTCTGCGAATTAAACTGACGGAAAGGATTACTTTGATAGCATCGATATTTGCTCTCTACTTATGCCGACCGATTTCACTTAGCCGCAGGATAAATGATTTTTTACTCGGTATATCGCGAAGCGTGATGCCTCTTGGCTAATATCCGCATCGTTGTTCGTGTTTCCTTGGAGGAAAAAAAAAAAAAAGTATCACCACCGGTCGCCTTGAGCGAAAGAACGTGTGGATGCTCTTGCGGTCTCACGCAAGAATGGCAGCTCCACATTGAGATTGTGTCTGTGCAGTATTGGGATTCACGCCGCTAGTCGACGCCGCGTATGTATATATCTATACTTACGAACGGACTATAGCCGAATGGGATTTGCATGCGAATAGCTCGAGAGCGTCACTCGTCGGTGCTCTCGTGTGCTCTCTCGACGCTTATCTGTAGTGGAGAACCTACCGAATGTCGAACGTCGCTTTTTGCTGTTTTGTAACATGGGATAACGGTTTGTTTCTTCGTTCTGTTGCAGGAGAACATTTCGACCCCGGAGCCTGCCGACATTTCAGAGGACGACCACTATTCGAGTGAGCAAAAGAACATAATAAAAATAGATGAAAAAAAAAAAAGAAAAAAAAAATACCTACCTGGCTATCTTCCTCTATTTTACATATTCAAAAAGCTACTGCTCCCGTATATCTCGTCGAGCCTCGCTTCGCTACCCATTGGGCTCAATCACGAATCAGCCATTTTTTTTATCAACTTTTTACTAAGTTACACATTTTTTTTCATTTTTTTTTCCGCCCTTTTTTTATTTTTCATCGTCCTACATTTCACGTAATGAGAATCCGAGACATCGCAGTCGAAACAGAAAAATTGAAATTGACTCGGTCAACGCGCGGTCGTCTTTCGAAAAAGCTTCCATTCTCTCGAACACGTTGCACGAAATTGTTCGTGCCATTTTGGAGTTTCGTATGACCCGAATTCTATTCGCGTGAAAGCCGAGGTCGGAAATGCTTCGTCACCGAGAGAGTTATCGAGCGTCCTAAATGATTCAACGGGTTACTCTTTGCGGTGTAACCCCGACGACGCGCTTTTAGCCCTTTGAATTTGACTAATTTATTATACTGTGCTTTCGATCGCCACCAACCGAAGAGACATACACGTCGCGTTTCATTTTCGAGTCCGTCATTCTGAAAATCTGTGCCAATCCATTATTTAAATCTTCGCGATTTGCTCTTTCCGACTTGTGAAAATTTTAGTGATGCTAATGCTTAGCAGAAATAATGAGAATGTTTCATTCATAGACTGACATCACAACATTCATTGCGTTATTGATGCATCTCGCATTCTTTGCATTATACAAGTATTTTCAGACTTTAAGAGTGCCATCCGAGTGTATATGGAAAAATAATAATAAATAATCGCAATTTTTTTAAAATTCATTTATTATATTTTTTTTTCCTCGTTAAACATTCGGTTCATTCGATGCGAGTTTTTTTTTTTTTTTCGACAGAAACACTAAATAAATAATGATTTATATATAGGATTAAATTTCGATAATCTCGAGTTTATTCAACCTAAGATAACTTTATCGTTGCATCTTTGTTAAATCGAATGCGTTGATTTATGTGTCAATGACTGTTGACATCCACCACGATTGCGGTGTCTCAATCCGTCCCCCTATAACTCACAAAAACAATCATATCGATACACGAAATATACTTTCGGAATTATTTGCCTCTGGTATTGTCAATACAATAATTCTATTAAATCTCATAGCTCTCAATGCCGGTAAATGCAAAGGTCAAAATCGATATCCGAGAAGCCTGTGTTCGATCATTCACGATCTGTGTGTTGGGTTTCAATAATTAATTGTTAGTAATTAATTGTAATCACGTCACAGCGTGGGTTCTCGCGAGCCTCGGCCGTTGCTCGTTTCGCGTTTCCCCTCGCGCAACGTATACCCCATCAGCGATGCACTAATTTCAATTAATTCGATTTTAATCAGTTCGCAATACCCACGATATCTCGGAGCTTTCGCACACCACCAATCGCAAACACGAACACACGTATCGACGGCAAAACGCACGCGCCAATTCGTCATATCACGCGTCGAATTAATTCAAACGCTTTTACCCTATCTCCTCTCGTTCGTCTCTCTCGTACTAACTATCGCTAATTCTCGATCTGTTAAAAAAAATCAGAGTTAAAACGCGATGCCGCGATGGCGGCCTGTGCAAATCAGCATCGCGCAAAAGCCTTCGGCAACTATAGTCCGAATCTCAATGAGTTCGCCTGCATCGAAATTCGATAGATATAAAAATAATTTTTCAATTCGCATCACCCTATTCATAATTTTACCCTTTCGATCGGTGAATCGATCAGTCAAACAAATTTTTTTTTCTCTATGTGGCCCGATGGGTTTCGATCGAAATGCGCTTGCTGCGGTATATTTTTTACGTTTCCGTGATATAGCGACGTTATTTTTTTTTTTTTATTCAAAATTTATTTTTTGTCCCAAAATTTCGTTACTGATTGCTTTGCTACACATTATACTTCATTAGTACTAAGTATATGCGGTGAAAAACTTTAATCCTTCGACTAGCTTCACCCCCGTTTTTTTTAACGCTGTGTTTATCATCCCGCAGAGTCTCCTCTAGAATTTAGTGACCCTCAATAATCGCATGCATGTAAAAAAAAAAAAAGAAAAATAGAGAAAGAAAGGAAAAGAGGGAAACAAGGAAATCAATTGGCACGTTTTAATTTCGGCAGGCGCGCTCATGAAAGACGCGGATAAGCTGAAGCTGATGCTGCTAGCGTGGAATTATAACATTCAGCAGCAGGCACAGGCGCAGGCTGCCACGGCTGCACTATCGCCGAATAACTCGTCGACATCGACCACAGCCACCACCGTTGGCACGACGGTCACCAGCCAATCGGCCATTTCCACGGCAAACAACACCATTAACAACTCCACACTTACAGGTAACACTTTTTATCTGCTCCGGCTATACTCCGACCCGAGAATCAACATACTCCGTCAGCCTTAATCCAATGGCTCGTTTTATATGCTCGCATTTTTGTACCCATCATCGTCGTCGTTATTAAAACAGTTTATGGACATTGTAACATTCTCTTTAAAATGTATGCTTTCTCACTACACAGATCCCATAGATTCAATGTATCCGCGCGAATTTTCAGTATTAAAAAAAAGGTAAAAAAATTATTACGATATAAATAAAATTTCTCTATTCCGCCGATTATCAGTATATCTAAAATATTTTTGGTTATTTTTTCACGTGTTTTACTTAGAATAAAAATTATCAGTTTTTAATTGTAATGACGATGAAAAATTTACCATTTTTCGTATTATTTAATCGAATTGAAAATATTGTTTTCCGATTTAAAGAAGATGTCATGTACCGATTTTTTAAAGAATCGTAAAACATTTATATTCCTTACATATAGCAATGACTCCTCGAAATAATGTAAAGTAAGCCAATGGACTTTAGTCCAACGCCCGTAAACTACTTTAAAAGTGATTTATTGCTTTCCTTCGTGAGTATACTATAGATACTGCGTTATTGGAATTTGTAGAGGAGGTTCAATATACCAATATACCTGAATGTCTCAATCATCGCGGTTGGGGGTGGATTCAGGTAGCCGGTATAATCTCTTCCGTATCTCGTTCGAACGATCGCGTCGAGTCACTCTCCTTGCTACGTGACTCCTCGCTTATCTCCACTACAAAATCTCTACAAACTTTTACAACCGACTCGATTTTTCGGCTCTTCAAACTTCTTCACAATACAATTTTCTACACGTTCATTCGCTTCTACCCTTTCCACCCTTAAAATCGATCGCGGTCTATGTCCCCTTTTCCTCTTTATTCAACGCACAAAATGTTAGTTTATCTACGTCGACAGCTCGTCCAACTGGTTCGGATTTACACCTGGACTTTCCCTGACCCATCGAAAAGAAGGCCGTCCGGCGCCATATGTTACCGCGCCCTATCCCACGACCTCCAACGTCACGCTAACCATAATCTCAGCTCTCTTCTTCTCCCGAACCCTTTCTCCAGTAGAAACTATTTTTTTTTTTAACTCAAACGAACTTCTCGAAATAAAATATAAAATTCTTCCAATTCGAACAGAGAAAATCGCGAAGTATGTGAAAATCAAATTTTTGTAAAATAAATTATTAAAGAAATGATCATTTAGTGCGAAATTATCTCGCAACTGAGTTTTAAACGGTTAAATACTGGTCTATGACACCATTTATTAGGTCGGTATTCAAATGAACGTAACAAATTTATTTGAACGAAAAAGTCTTTTCTCCGCGCGTTCTCTTCATTTCCCTTTATCCCTTCGACTCCGACTGCATTACAGACTCCAAGCGAAGCTCCCCCTCGCAGGAACGGGTGCATCGTTCTCCATAAAACAAGTCGTTCGACCAGTTCGCCCGCGAGCCGCCTTATCCGATAATAATCTCTGAGTGAATGTCTTAGGAGATAAGACGCCGACAGTCTTTCTTAGCCTCGAACTAACATATACAGACCACAATACTTTATTATCTCAACCTATCGGTGCGCTTCGTATATCAGTGTATATATTCGTCTCAATAATCTCGTAACGGAAGACGCGCGCATTTTCTTTGGAGTTCGTTGCCGAAGAGAACGACCGTCTCGTTTCTAATACCAGTATCCAATCTCTCATCTCCTAATCGCCCCGGTCGTCGTCATGTGTATATATGTATATCTAAAACGTTGATACGGCTGAACGAGGCTTGCGGAAGGATAATTCACTTCTCGCAAACTTCTCGGCGAGGTCCGCGTCCCCGATGATTCCCCTCCCTCTTTCTCCTCCTTCGCGTGGACTCTCATCGCCAACCGCGACTCGGCCTTCTTCTATCTTCTCGTGTCGAGTGCTACAATCGCGCGCGCACGCGAGTTAAACTGGTTCCGCAGGTCACCTCTCTGTCTCGGACAGCACATACTCTCTATACAGCGCGAGAGACTCCCGCGATTGCGTAACTAACCAGCTTTCGGCGTCGCGGATCGAGCGTTAAAGAAAAAAAAAAAAAAAAAACAGGACGATGAGGCTGCTGCTTTTTCTTCTTCTTTAGCGCCTCCTTCCTTTGGATTTTCTTATTCGTTCACTTCTTCTTCTTCTTCTGCTTCTTCTGCTTCTTTTTCTTCTTCTTTTGTTGATGCTGCTGCTTCTTGCATCGTTCCCTTCGACCACGAGCTCTCTCTCGAGATACTCTCTCGGTACCTCTCAACCCGTAGCTGATAGCCAACGGTGTACGAGGGGAATAAACGAAGTAACCGAGAGGGCAAGCACTGCAGTCGAGCACTTTTCTGCCAGGACCCGTTTCACCGTCTCGGGGATCGATTCAACCGCGAGGAGAAAAGAGAGATAGAAACGGGGAGAAGAGGAGAGTAGGCGAAGAGACGACACGAGGCACTTTTCTGCCGAGAGTCTCGACGGTTCACCCGGCTTCACCTCCGTCGGGCTTCTTCTTCTTCTTCTTCTTCCTTTCCTATATTCTCCCTCCTCCCCTTTTTTTACCACACCTACTCCATTCCCTACGAAGCGAGACTCTCAGAACCCAAGAGAAAACCCCAAGTGCTTTTGCTTCTGCTAGCATGTCTCTAGTTTCCGATCTCGTGATATTGCAACGAGAGATATACCTTCGATCCGATCTATTTCACGATATCGTTATTCCTCGCTTCGCCGAATGCCTGCGATCACACTTCGAATATCGGCGACTCTTTTATTTCCCTTGGATTTCTCAGACTTTCATTTTTTATTCGAACGATCGAGACGATATTATCTAATTGGGCGCGAGAAATTTAAAAAATGAAAAAACTCGTTGAATCGTTGACTTGACAAAATTTCTCTTATCAGTTTAAATTTAATAATAAGTTACGAAAATAAGAAAGTAGTAACTATAAGAAATAGATTAACTCTTCCAACTTACAACTTTAATTAATTAAAGTCATATCTTGTTTTTAATTTTGAAAAAAAATTCTGATTCCGCGATAGTTTTTCGAAAGGGTAAAACATCGGATCAGAATATTGCAAAATTTAATAACATCTTCGAAATCTTATTGTTTCTACACATTCGGCTCATTATTGATGCACGAAAGATACGAAACGCGAGCCTCCTTCCCGATGGAGACCTCGTCCCCAATACCTCAGGATCTCTCGAAGGTTGAATCGTCTTCGCGAACGTAGTATTTAGTTATACGGCATCGCCTCGGATCGGTTTCCTTTTGCGGGAAGAGTTAAGGAAAAAAAAGAAAAAAAAAAGAATCGAGAAGTATAACGTGATACATAGAGCGTGTATATCGTCTGCGTTCACGTTATACCAGGGTGGGGTGAAGCTGGTCGATTTCAGGTTCAGAGCCTCGGATTTCTCATCGGGTATATGCCTACTCGTGAGGAAGAAGAGTAGGTGCGCGCGTTCTCGACGAGTTTCTGAAACGTTGGTAAATATACGCATACACTGCGTGCACGACGGGTCCCCCCCTCGGTATTGGGATTGGTAACCGGCTTTCTAGCCGACTACTACTACGTAGTCTCCTTGTAGTTACTGCACGATTCTTACTCCGCGAGAATTTCTGTATACGTGTATATATACGAATCTTGTATACTGTACATACAACTGAAAGATCTCGTCCTCCTCCCCCTCCCCCTCCTCCTCCACTCTTGTGCTCCTTTTAGCGAGAGACATCGTGGGACGAGGACAAGAGAGGTTTGGTTCATATGTTCGGTTTCTTTCTATCTCACGCTCGGAGCATATCGCGGAGCCGGTTGCCCCGGGTGGTACACGATGGGTACAGGTAACTCAACTCAGCCCGCCTCGCGTGCGTGCAAAGAGGCTCTCTCTAGGGCCGATCGCGGGCGATGGGACCGCAGCAACGAAGACGACCAAAGAAAGAAAGGAGGCAACCTTCGGGGGGGATTGGCCACGCCAATGAGTAAACTGGACTCTACTTCATGCAGAACTCGCTCTCGTTCGATAGAGCTTCGTATACTTCGCTAACAGGATCGTTGAAACTTCGCGTACCTCGCGCCCCAAGGGTTCATCGACTCCGGATACCCCGGACTATTCCGGAGCAAAGCAAAATAATAAATTTCAATATTGAGATCGCATTTCGAGCAGAATATCCCGTTTTAATGGTTAGAAATTTTAAAAACAAAATAAAAACAAAAACTGCGTCTCTCGAAACGATTTAGACAACTCATTTAAACTTTTTTTCTAAAGTTCGAACTTTCAAAAAAGAAAAAAAGGATGGCGTACGCAGAAAAAAAAAAAAGAAGAAGGATCGTCGAAACTTCGGTGTTATTAGCGATTCCGATTTTCTTTCGAGCGATCTATAGAGACGCTATAGCCGGCAGGTACGACCTAGAAAAAGAAGCGCCGAGACGGGAGGCTGACAGGCAGATAGCCCCCTTTATGGTTTCCCCGCAGCGTTCTATCTCCTTCTCTACTCTCGCGTCGAGGATAGCGAATCGCGAATAGAGTTCGCGTATAGAGTAGGAAGGCTACACGCTGAGAGCTCGATGCGGTATACATCTATAGCCCGGCGAGAGTCTCGCGACCGCACACATAGCAGCTGCCTGTCTGTCGTCGTCGGTGTCGTCGATATATTCTTCATGAAAGAATCCTCGGTATATATGACTATATATACTAAATATATACGTATATACAACGGAGTCACGAAATAACGTTCTCCTTGGACGTGTGCGGAGCGAAGGGGGGGAAAACGCGATCTCGCGGTAAGGACGACGGGAGTCGCGAATCGCCGCCTCGTCTGATGGTATATACTTACACCGTATCGCGTTATCCGCCTAACTCGTTACACTTCTTCCCCTCGCCACAGAGGTTCGCCGATCTTCTCAACGCTCGTCTCTTATTGCGAGGTTTTCCAAACTCAGTAGTAATGCAATATAATATAATCTTTCTCATTGGATGTGGCGGCACGTTTCTCGTGTTCTCTCAAAGATTTTACCCTTCGCGAGAAATTCAACCCCCTCGATTCTCTTAATGCTCAAATACCCCCGGGGTGACTAACGCTCGCGTCCCCTTTTCGTCGCGGGAATACAATGAGAGAGAACTAAATTCATCGACACCCTCATGACGAGAGAGCAGAATTCGTCACGTCGAAATTCCTCGCGTCACCGGGCGCTAAATTGCGCATTATTTACAAAATATTCATTGCACTGTGTACCGTCGAGTTAGAAAATTATTTAATTGAACTTTGAATTTCCGAACTCTCATTGAATTCGTGTATTTACCTTTTTATTATATTTATAAAAAATATTATTCTTTTTTGTACCATCAAAACATTTACTTACGAGTTTTTTGTTTTTTTGTTTTTTTTTTTTGGGAAATTTTTATTTTTATTATAAGTCATTTTGGGCACTTGACGACGAGTGACTCGAGATATTATTAGATATATAGTTTCAGGAATAGTGGTGTGTGATTCAGGTGTCTGTCGACGCGCCATGTCCGTCGTCTCGAAGTTTAACCACTTCGAATGACTAATGAGCCGAGCGTATTTATTGCCACCTCTCTCCTCGCCCCCTCCATCGTCCCCGTCGTCCTTATCTCGGAGAGGGTATCTCCGAGCATTAAACACAGACAGATCGGGCATTCGTGCTCTTTAGCCAACCAGCAGACTTCGCACATCATCGCTTTAACATCTCGTACCGCGCGTCTTGTCCCCGAGGCATTGTACACGAACTCGAATACTTGAGATGTGAAACTATGGTAAACCGAAAATACATATGATACATACGAACATCGGCTAATCAGCCCACGTCACGCGAGATTCGTTCACGCGGGTTTTCATCCTCCCCTCGATATTCATAACGCAAATACCACCCACGCGTAACTCACGGGAATCTCACATGTTTTCCCAACGAAACACACGCGCATCTCGAAACGCTTGTGTCGGCAAAGTTTAATAGAGTTTTCACATACTTTTCTTTTCGATCGATTAATCACAAATATACGAAGGTAGCTTCCGGTCACCGAAACGATTAATTGTACGCCTCGTATTTATAAATTACACCGTAATGAGCTGTGAAATGAAATCTTAATTTTAATTTTTTTCTTTCTCGCGTATCTCTCGTACGGTCGATTAAACGGAAATTAAAAAAAAAAGCTTATTAAAGATCGCAGCTTTCTCTTTTGACGATCGAACGGTCGTTTATCATATTATTTATTAATCGATTTATGCATTTATATTCGTATCGATATATGTTCATTATTTATTTTATTTTATTTTTTTTTCATTGTTTTATCTTAGACTCGCGAAACGGCACATCGGATATGGGTGACTTGTCGGCAGGTGGAGTGCCGAGTCTCGGTTCGGTGGCGGGTGTCGGAAACGAGGACATGGCGTCACTCTGGGCATCTTACGCAATGGGCCTCAAGAAGACACCACCGCCACAATCGTCCTGCACACCCTCGCGATCCGATCGCGACAGAGAATCCAGTCCGGCCGGTGGCGAGGGTACCGGAAGTGCTCACGACGAGACGAGCAGCAGTGGTAATAAGGAAGACGAGGACGATGATGACGAGGATGGCGATGAGAGGTTGGATCCCCGACATCACGATCCGGAACGTCTAAAGGCTTTCAATGTAAGTAAAAAAAAAAAAAAATTCTTCAAATCGAAAAAAAAAAAAAAGTTTATTGATGAACCTTCGAAGAACGAACTATTTCCTTGTATCCGCATTGCATGAATTATTCTCGATTGTTATTTATCTAAAATGAATTGGTCCGTAAATTTATCGCTCATTTCCAAAGGATCAGTGAGTAATTACGATATTTCGACGCACAGAATATACCACGCGAAATAATCTCAAGTCTCTTTGACATTCAGTCCCGATATCTTTTATATATTTTTATTTTCTTTCATTCTTCGGTCGCTATCCGCGCGAGATTTTTCTTTCTTCTCGTTCTTTCGGCGAAGGAGAACACTAAACTCAACGAAGCTGTTCGGCTGTGATGCCTCGGTTCGCCGGTACTGTACGCTGCTTCTTAATTAATTACAATTAGTTTAATAGAGGCACACGGCGGTGCCTGAGGAGTGTATAGCTCGGCATCAAGAAGTCGTGTACCCCCCTCCGCCATTCTCTCTTCTGCTTCTACCGCGCGTTGAATTCTCAATTCCTCCAGCCGAGAGGACCGAGAGAACCCCGTCGTTCCCGTCCCTCTCGCCGTATCTCTTTCGCTTTACAGTTAAAACGAAAGAAAGAGACGGATTATCCTCGAGTCAACGAGAAAGAACTCCCCTCACAGTTAAAATCCCCCTTCTCATCGTTTTCTCTTTCTCTCGTGTTTGGTCCGGCAGATGTTCGTGAGGCTCTTCGTCGACGAGAACTTGGACCGCATTGTCCCCATCTCAAAGCAACCCAAGGAAAAAATACAGGCCATTATCGATAGTTGTACGAGGCAGTTCCCCGAGTTCGCGGAACGCGCGAGAAAGAGGATCCGGACTTACCTCAAGAGCTGCAGAAGAAACAAACGCGGCAGGGAGGGTGCGCCTTGGGACGCGGTAAATATACATATACATACATATATATACATCTCTTTTTTTTTTTTTCGATGTTTATTACTTTTTGATACACGTCTGAAAATTAATACGCGACATTTTCCGTGTCTCGATTAACTATGATATTCGTTACATTGGCTTATTAATAATTCAACAATCTCAATGAAACAACAAAAATCAGAATTTTTTTGTGGAAAAAAGTGGCTTTTGTCTATTTATTTTCGAAGCCTAAAGATTTTTTGTTCTATATACTCCGTTATGTATGATTTTTAACCCATCGGGAACTACCGAAAGTTTAATTTTTAACGGGATTCCGATTGAAGAGATTCAAGTTGGCGTTTCCGGAATGCAAAGAATTTTGCGATGTATCTAGCGGTCGCGGGAACGCGCGTTCTTCAATTTTTGGTTTCTTTGTCGCAGGCGAGACCAACGCCAGCCCACTTGACCTCTGTTCAGGCCGAACAGATTTTGGCAACAGCCTGCGAGAACGAGAGCGACAACGCGAAACGCATGAGGCTTGGACTGGAGCCGGTTTCGCAGCCGATGCCCACGCTCCCCGCCGCAACGGTGAGTAATCATGAATATAATACCGTCTACTATATAGAACAAGTATTCCTATAAGCTAATAATAATTTCATGGGACGGAGGGATATGGGGAGAAGGTGGAAGTAGTAGGAGAATCCCGGAACGTGCGTATTCACGACGTCTTCACCCTCGCATCGTCGTTCGCTAGATACGCGTCTCGTTCTAATTTCGTCTGATGAAAAATTACCGCGACTAGACTGACGCGAAGCAACGTGAATCCCGCGAGTCTACTACCGTAAATTCGACCCTCGAATAATCGCGGGCCTCTGTGTGACTCCTTCAACAGTGCGAATTGCTATCTTACCGAAAGGTCTAAATTGCATGGCGACAAATTCCTCAACTCGCAGATATAACATACATACATCGGGTTAGACAGCGAAATCTCGCGAGTTGTTCAAGTAGGCAAGACGCGCGTGTGGTCAGACACTGTCGGAGGATCAAAAGAGGATTTCATACGCGTCGGCGCGATCCGATGATCCGTGTGAAAATAATTAATTGAGTCGTCATGCATTCTCGTAGCATTGCAGTCGAAATATTTGATTAAAATAATCGTAATGCGGATTATTTGTCGCATTACTTTACGAAATGCGTACATTTAGCTCGATTAGCGGAATTCAAGATTACTTCGAAATTTAAGAAACAAAAAATTTCTGATTTTGAAATTCTGATAATGTTTTTCTCGACTGTCGTAAAAACCTCGGAGAATATGTTGAAATGAACACTACGATTATTGAACCTTTTTTCTCAAAAAAAAAAAAAAAGTGAAGTTTGAAAAAATTTTGACAAATTTCTCGAGCAATAATGTCCACAAATTTTGAATTACGAAGGGTTAAGAAAAATTTCTAAATAAACTTTCGTACTCGACGTGTACATAGGTAACTGTATATAGCATTCAAAGGGGAGAGTGAGAAGCGACAAATAAAAGAATTCACCGCCGTCTCGTACTCAAGGCTCTGTTGCGCAATGCAACGGGATTGGTACGTGGATCGGCGAGTTAGAATTAATGTAGGTATACTTCTCTAACCGACTCCGATTCGTAAGAGAAACGAGAGAACAAACACACGCAAGTTGTGAAGCACTATACCGATGATAACCCCACGGGTCGCGCACCTCTCCCACTATCATCGTTAACCAGCAGCAGCAACAGCAGCATCAACGGCAAAAGTCTCGAACTTCAACGGCAATAGCGGCACTCGCAAACAAACCAAAAGTAAATCGAAGCTGCACTCTGGCCCCGCGGCAAAAGAGTCACCGCGTAAACGTTCCTTACGTACGTTTCGTTCGTAACTTAAAACGTCTTAAGAAGAAACGAGCATTTTGAAGTATCATCGTCATTCCTTCAAGAGGCTCGCGGAGCGAGGAAGCTGCGAAACATCCACATCTATATATATATATATACACACACACATAGGATGATTCCGCGTGGGCAGAAGCAGCTTCTCCGTCGAAGCAGAAAAGAAGCTATTCGCGATTACGCAGCGATTGAAGTCCGGGATATGTCCAGAGATGCGAGGATCGTACGGAGGAACAAACATATACATATATATATAGTATAAAATATAAAATATACAAGCATAAAAGTTACGTTGCACCTCTGGCCTTTTCTCATCGTTGGACGCTCCTCCGCCGTTCTCCGAGTCTTGAACGGCCACGAGGACGTTACGGATGACGTTAGAGCGTTGAAAAGATGAAAGAGAGGAATGACGCCGAGGATTTTGACGACATCGCCCACTCGTATTAGAAAAAACCGCGGTTGATGCTCACGAATTCAACGAGACTGTAAGCGAGTGAAACCACCGCAAGATTTCTCGTACGTAGTTCGCTCGTTCTTTGCTATCTGTTGAGAAAAAAAAAAAAAAAAAAAAATTCCTCCGGGAGCCGATAACCCCGTGGCGACCTAAGCCTAACCCATTAAAGAGACCTCGGCGGTGATGTATGCTGCGTGGACGAGAGAGCGAGAACGCCGGACCACGCTATCTCCCGTACCACCTATATAATTGACGTCAACGCACACTGCTCGCCTTTCATAAAAACACCTCCCTACATCCGCCCCAAGATTTCACTCTTCCCCTCGCGTCTCTTCTCTTTCGCTTCTCTTTACTCACGTCTGTTGATGATGCCTGGCGCTGCCTGGACGAAGAACTAACCGCTGAAGCTATACAGATATAGATATAGTATGAACGCTTACGGACCGTATAGTGGCTGCTGTACGGTGTGTAGAGATGCAGGAGCGACGAGAAGACCGTGAAGTCTTCGCTTCTTCTCGTCTTCTTCTTCTTCTTCTTCTTGCTTTTAGCTCTTTGTCTTCTTTAAGCTTTTTTTTTTACTTTTTATTTCGTTATTTTTCTACGACGGCGAAGCGATGAAGAAGAAGCTCTCCTCGTTACAAGACCGGGCATCTCCTTCCTCTTTTCCAAATTCCCCGCGAACTTACTCACCCGTCGACTATAGGATCGGGTAAACATATGGTTCAGCTTATTCTCTATGGGGAAATCACGCGAACCACAGGCAGATAGATTTCTCGAGTCCATATCGCTTGGTCGCTGCCGAATTATCGAAGTACAGCGCTCGAGCTTTGGAGACAAGTTTTTTTTTCGTTTGTTCATTTACGGAGCGCTGACGCGATCGTAATTGATCACGTGAACTGCACGCGAGTGAGAGTTACGCGTTCGGGGAAATCCGTGAGTACACGTTGAGAGAAAAAGTTGAAAATTTTATTTTGAATTCGTAATCGAAATCGAATTTGGTTTAAATTTTACATTGTGATTTTTGAAATTTTTCTTTCGGTGTTGATATTTTTTTTTTTCTTTAATGGACGCATTTCGATTTTTTATTATTACTGTTTGTGGCTTACAAGATCCGTAATTAAAATGGTTTTTTATTGAACCAACGCTGCTAAAGTTATCAATTAATATTTACCAACAAATTTTGGTTGTTTTTTTGAGACAAAATGTTTAAATCATACAGAACGGGAGACACATTGAGAACGTAGAAAATAATTAATTTATCAAGATCGATTATTTTTTGCATACGCACACACCGAATCGAGGGATAGATAACAAATGTTGAAATCCGCGGTTTATTTCCCCCCGGTAACCGCTTAACTCTTCAAAACTCGTGTTGACATAAAAAACTTTTCAAACGGTACAATGTGACGCGGAAAAGCTTCGTCATTCCATGCCGCAGTACCGAAATCAAATTTTTCTTACTCTCGATAATCGAAGAAAGCAATTCCTCTTCTTCACCAATTCGGGGCGAACCACTTGCAGCGAAGCCGCGAGCGGCTATATACGAAAGACTGTAGAAAAAGTATAGAGAGGGAGACGAGAAAGCGGGGTATCGAAGGAGGTGCTGAAAGAGCCGATAACGATAGCGCGTTCGCGGGTTAGAGAGACGTTTAGTGTGCGTGAAGACGCGTTGTGCGCGTCTTCGCGGTGCTGATGCTACTGGTGCTGTTTGCTACGCGATCGTGAAATGAGTAACAACGATGTCAATGGGAGAGCGAACGAGTGAGCCAACAGAGGCGAACGCGGACGCTAGTCGATTCCGAGTCGTTTATTGCTCGCGCGTGACGACGTCTCACAAGAATTGATCACTATACTCTACAACGCCGCGCGGTCATATAGTCACGACACTCTTGAGGAATTCCACTGTTTACGCGAACGTCTTTACTATATATTCCGATCGATTTGTCCCGACAATTTATAATAGTGCGATTCGCGTGTAAGTGCGTGTAGTCGATCCCGATCGATAATTATAGTTTATCGTGACCTCGATCGGTGCATTCGGATCTCTTGGATCATGAGGAAGAAAAACTTGAGGGTGTTACACAAACAGCAGGTGTACGAATACACGCACAATACTCAGGTATATCTCCGCCGCAAGAGTGATTACAAAATTGAACAATTATCGTTAATTTAATTTTTTTTTTTTTCTTTTTTTTTTTCGAACGAAGTCGAGAATTTCTTCATTATGTATGTTCGCCGTATTTTATTAAAAGCTGAGATCGAACGGCTCAATGATCGCGGCAAAGTAGAACGCCAAGCGTTAAAAATTGGGATAAGCGATAATAGTCTCGATTTAGATGAGTTTAAGACATATTATTATTATTATTCTGATTGTTGTTGTTACTATAATGAAAAACTTTACGTACGATTATTGCAGCAAACGGACGTTCGCGCAAGTTTGGACCATTTTTCGAGTACACCGGTTAAATCACTTCCGGGTAAAAGAGAGGATACACCACCGACGTCTCTCACGTCTTTAGCACCCCTGACGAGTTTGGCCAGTTTGCCGAGCAGCACTCTAACCTCGACGCCCCTCTCATTGGCACCTTCATCGAAATTACTCACACCCTCGGATAATAAGGGACTTATGAGGTGAGATTTAAATTTATACGACGAAGTGAAAATTTGGGATTCATATCTTTTTCATCAATTAACGGGTTACAAAAAAAAAAAAATTTCATTATTATTTAGCGATAAAAATTTGTTTCGTAATAAAAAAAAGTTTTGAAAATTATTAACCTCTTACGAAAAAATGTTGCGAATAAAATTATTTTGTATGAAAATAATGTTTGGGAATCGTTAATCAGACATCACGCTTCGTGTTAATTAATGAAAAATATGTTAAAATATGAAAACTTTTACTCCTCGTTTTACTCGCTATTAAGATTAAATGGTCTCTCTGACTTACGAATATTCTATTTTTTTTTATCGTGATACTAATCAATTTTCATTACGATATTGCAGCCAAGCGACGATAGTCAGCTCGTCGGCAGTGAACGGAGTCGCCAGCGGCGGAGCACCCACCGCTATGTACAGACCAAATTTTAGTCAGGCCTTTCAGCGCGCCGGACCGACGACGGTACCTCCGACCCTTTCCGCTGGACTTTATCCAACTCAAAGCTTCACATCTGGCATACTGAGCAACGGTACACAAAGTAATAATCGTTATCGGTGTTTTTTTTTTTATCAGTTCTCCTCTCCACTACCTCACTATTCCGTTCTGTCCGAAATTTCTTTCGTACATTTATAAATAGTCTCGAAATCGTTTCTTGTTAACATTTGCTTTTTCTATAATTATAATTTTCAATAAAAATGTTTTATTTTCTATCTCATTAAAGTTTGAAACGCTTATTTGTTCGCTAAAATTTTGTCGATTCGATAGAAACTCAAGCAATCGTTTTTAAATCGATGAACGCTACTGATTATAAATGAAAACTCGAAATGATTGAATTATTGAAAACCACGAAGTATAAATACAATTGAAAGACGAGAATATTAATTCAATCAAAATTATAACTGAAATGCCGTCTCAGACAGAAGATTAAATAAAAACTTTCGCTAAAGTTCATTGATTTGAGAATTAATTGATTCATCAGTTGTGTCTCTGATACAAAACGACTGCCGAGCGTATTGAACTCTTTCGATGAAAATAGTTGAGCGTTGAAACAGAATTCTTTATATCGATTTCGATGCATGAACTTTATTTTATCTCTTATGGGTGTTACGGATTGTAAATTTGTGTTTAACGTTGAGGTTTTTTATTTTTATTAAAGGACCGACCGACCTCAGCATGAAGAACACGAAGCCCCTGTTGAGCCACAAGCTGAACGCAACGGAAATGACCGCCGTGAGGCAACTGATAACCGGATATCGGGAATCCGCGGCGTTTCTACTGAGGTCAGCCGACGAGCTCGAGCAACTGTTGCTCCAGCAACCGTAGACCAATTGCTACATCTAAAACCAATGCAACGACGATTGGAGACTTCGCTGCCGCGCACCAGTAATGGGGCCATCAAATCTACAAAACTGAAAATCGCGTTAAACAATTGCAACAAAAAAGGAAACGCAATGAAAAAAATATATATATATCGAAGAGCGAAACGAAAGTTTCGTATAACCGGAAAACAGGAATCTCAAATTCAGTCGATTCTGAATATCTCTGTAATAGCAACGATAAATCGGTGCGAATTACGAGAACTAAAAAAAAAAGAGGGAAAAAAAAAACGGTGATTCACCGTATTATGCATACGAAACTCTGATCTACGAAACGATGTGCGGATGCAGCAAGATTATGAATACTTATAAGCGATCTTCGATTTTAAGAGATAAATAACAAAAAAAAAGAAAGAAAAAACAAGGAAAAATGATTACAACAGGGTGTACATAGAGAGGAATTTACGAATATTTACTTAATTAACGTTAAGACAATTAATGCCGAGAGGTCGTGATGATGATGACGATGATGTGTAAACGAGTATAAAAGTGTTGCGAGCAAAAGTAGAATGAATGATTGATGAACAAAAAAAAATACGAAAGAAAAAAAAAAAAAAAATAAAATCATAATGTGGAGAAATGAACGTTAAGCGAAATTATCAATGTTCGAAAGTACTAGTTATTTTTTCAGATACCGCTATTATAGACTTTTCCCGTTCGTTGAAGAAATATTCGCGTTCAGGAATCGATGTTTTTCGTTTTGTTTTTTGTTAATTTCAATTTCGATATTTCACAATAAATGATCGAAAAAAACGCCAAGATAATTCAACAAGTTTTTCGAAACTTTCGCTTCGTCTATGTAAATAATATTGAAATACGAGTTTACGAATTTCGCACGCGCCGATTGCACTGCGGCGGAAATGCTGCCATCGCGAAAAATAAAAACAACCGCTTGCACACCATTTTTTAAAATTTTTCCTTTTCTCAACTCTCGAGTTATGTCATTGTGTACATAGATCCACAAATGTGAACATATTATATAAAGAAAAAAAGAAAAAAAAAGAACGTTATACCGCAAAAGAGACGCGAATCGCGTACAGAGCGAGGATCTCCGTTCGGTTTTTTTTTATAATCATTGACAAAATGCCGAGATGAAGGAAAAAAAATAGGATGAATATTAAGAAAATAAATAAATGAAATAAAAATAATACGAATTAATTTTTTGGCGATTGGGACCATCTGTCACGATCGGACAATATATAAATACGCGGACTATTGTATGTGGTCTCCATACGCATCACCGTGCTACCAAAGAACACAAAATAAATAAATAAATTATAACAAAAAAAAAAGCCGTAGTTGGTAGATCGTTGAATTAAAGATATGTTTTTTTTTTTGTAACTTTTTTTTGTTTTAATCGCCGAAGTCATTTATATTTGCAATTTTTATGCCTACGAAGCCGAAAACTCTTTCAAGTTTTTTCCAATCGTAAATATATATATATATATGTATTTGAGAGTCGTCGTGAAAAAAAAAAAGAAAAAAAAAATCGAAGATTGAGACGTTAAGTTGAATGGTGACGAAATTTCGTACGTTAATTTTTGTTCTGTCGTTGTTTTGTAAATAGTTTATACGTCGGAGGAGTGCATATAATAATTATAGGTATATATATATTATATATATATAGGTATATGTTACATTCGATACGATTATTGATTTGCTCTTACGAGGCAAGAAGAGAGTATATTGTAAAGTATATTTAACGCAGATGAATGATTAATTAATTATCGAACTCTAAACGCAGTGACACACATTCCATCATGAATGAGGGCGATTTTTGTTTTTCCGTTTTTACATTCTTTTCATTTTCTATTTTCATTTTTTCTTCTTAAAAATAAGTATCCGAAAGTCAAGAACTTTCACATCGCACTTAAACGCGACTGTACTTCCTTATTTTTTAATTCAATTCCCAAAATCAACATTTTTTTTCTTCTCTTTTGTTATACGTATATAAGCAGATATTAATATCGTGCTGCACACGGTGCCTCGCAAAAAAAGAAAAAAAAAAAAAAAAAAAACAGAGTCCGTAGTATAATAGATCGAAGAAAAACCGAAAAGAATTATTTTCCACGCGTCACTTATCCGACCTAACGCTTTATTTTAAGTCATTACGAATTATGTACGAGTTATAATTAAAGAAATAATTTAAAATTGATGAAACAAGAAAGCAACAACAACAAAAAACACATTATTTTTTTGACGGTGCCTTTATTTTTCTTTTCATTATCTGCAATAGATCGATCGCGACAAAGAAGTTTAACCGATTTTCTTGCAAAAAATATAAATAAATATAAAAAAAAAAAAAACACGAGAAAGACTCTCAGATGCTGCGAGCACAACGTCGAACACACATTTCTCATTCTCCAATAATCATCGTCTCGTTCGTCAATGCAACGATTAATGTAACCGACCTCCGCTTACGATCCAGTAACCGAAGCTTCCAAGCTGAAAAAAAAACGAAATCGGGCTGTCAATCGGCTCGATATTAAAAAAAAAAAAAAGAATCGAAGAAGACAAAAATAATACATCGCCGATTGGCAGTTTGCCGACATCACAACAGCCTGTAGTTAATACGTTTAATCCGATAAAGATAACGAATAATAGTCACTAGGCGAACTCGCGCAAGTGAATTTCACATACACACACAGACACAAACTCACGAAAAGCTTTTAATCCCCTTCTCTAATAGTTAACAAAACGAAAAAAAAAAAAAAAAGTCACAACAATGACCACGGATTTCGCGAAACGGACGAATCGCAGTAACTAATATGAATTCGACAGTTCGTCACGATGAGGGATTTGGTTCTCGCAGCTCGAGTGTCGATGTATAGGTGTTTCAATAACGAGGCGATTAGGACAGCTGCTGGTAGTGATTGGCAAAAAGAAAAAACTAATTTTCTAATTACATTTAAAAAATACGGAAAATTGTTACTATCGCGAAGTAACAGCGAAGAAAGTGGCCATAAAATACAATTGAATTTTTGAAATAGTAATTGGAAAAATAGAGATCTCTTTATCACTGCCTGCTGGAGGCTTTCTCTGTGATAAAACCATTGAATTGAAGGGGTATATCTAACTCAACGTGATGAAGTTTTTGCATTCGAGAAATATAAGCAAAAGTGGAAAAAAAAACAATTCCGAAAGGGTATTAGAGAGTGACATTATCTTGTCGTACTTAAAAATTGTGGCTGATAATCAATTATCGATATATCACGCTGTGCCATACGAAAAAAAAAAAAAAAAAAAAAAAATTGAAAAAACCTATCGCTTGAGTACCGCGGCGAGTCCCTCGTATTATTGTTTTGGGAACCGAGGTAGGTATACCCTTTTAAAACTACAATGACTCTTTTTCAACGAGAATGAGTTAAATAGAAAAGAAAAAAATGAATCGGTCTCGCGACAAGTGATGTGCCACCACTCGACGGGCGACGAAATATTACGTGACCCTTCTACAAAGACAAAACGGTGTTATAGAGGCAAATGACGAAAAAAAAAAAAAAAAAATTAGAAAAATGAACGAAAAACTACGAAAAAATGAAAACTACGTGCGAGTTGAATCGGCGAACTTCTAGGTATCCTGAACAAATTAGACCTCATGAAAGTGTCCGTTCCTTAATCCATACGGGTTACAGTTCTACAGTTCATATAATCGCGAATTGATGTATATTGATAAACGAAAAAAAAAAAAAAAAAACATTAATAATAATATTAATAATATTAATAATAATAATAATATGTATTTGTTCCTGAGAAATAATGATCGTAGCGAATAATGGTAATTGAAATATTGATAATAACGATAAAGATAACTCGATGGTACATACTTTCTTATAAGTAACACTACAATTATTACGATGATTACTGTAGAGTTGGTACAGTCTTTGAGGATGCCTTGCCTGTAAATGTAACACGCGTTAAATGAAAAAAAAAAAATCTTATTACCTTGTAAATGTTTTACCAAATATAATCGATTATTCAACTTATAATGAGTCTCCACTTATTTCTGTGTTCTTTTGCGTGATTTTAATAAAATTCGACAGACGCGTATTAATTTTATTATTATTATTATTATTATTATTTTTTTTTTACAAATTTTTCCGACTTAAAAAAAACTTTTTTCTCCGACTTTTTTTTTAAGTGATTAATGAAGTATTTTGCAAGCAAAGATTTCGTACGAAAATGTTTATTTCATTTTTATACGACGAAAATCTATGTATAATTTACATATATGTATACAAATCGTGAAATCTTTTCCGCCTCCAGATGGCATAAAATACATCACTTGTGTTTGGTACCTTCCGTAACAATCGGGTCGTCATTGTCGTCGTTGTCGGCACGTGTGCCAATGTCTCTTTGAATCAACACGAACAACGAGATGTGTAACGTATCGGTTGGAGTTATCGAATGAAATGGAAAGTCGAATGTTCTCCGACGGAGATCACGATCTCGTTGGAGAATTGCGAAAGCTCGCGAACCCGCGCGGTCGTACACGCGAATTGGCTGCAGCACGCGTTTATGTACGTTCGATATATCTATATAGGCTGATATGTATAAATATATATTCTGTATAGCGTATAAGAGAGCAGAGGTCGTTCGTCTTCCACAATCCGATACTTACAATCCCGTTTTGGTTCTCCTTTCGACACCTGGACGACTTACGTAAAACTTGCGCGGTCGATTTACAAGTATACGACATTCATTGAATTCCTCAACAGCCGAGAGATATTCATTTTGCTCCCTCGCGCGACAGCGGTAACCTCGCATGATCTTACGATGCGAGTAACCGCGTTATGCAAATTTCAAGAACAACCACGTTGAGCTCTTTCGCGCGTACGAACTGGCGATCGTACATACCAGCATCGACTGTAGTATCTATACACCGCGGTGGTGCACTGGTACTTACACACGTGCGCTATGATCCAATCGGTGGTAATGTGCATCATGCGGGCCTCGATTGCACATTGATAAAATCGATAGTTTTCTACAACGAGAGATCGTTAGAGACAACGGGGGACGAGACCAAATGATCACCATGAAGATCGGATACCGGCGTAACTAATCTCTACGATCGAATGATTATTGCCAAGTGAAACGCAAAGTGATTTATTTTACCCGAGGCGCATTATATCTATACGCTGGGCAATGATCAAAGGGTGAATCGATCGGCTTTGTGCGATATAGGAAGTGTAAGTATACGCGTACAGGGTGTAGATAAAACTTGCTAGCGCGCTATTGCGAACAATCTTTTTTCACGATCTTTCGCTATTTTCCGCGTTCTCGTCGAGACATTTGTAGAGATAATTTTATAATTCATAGAATGAATGGACGTGGAGCTTTTTTTAATATCTTGAAAAAGGTCATAATTTGCATTGTGTTAAAGTGTTTAACTCCGCCGGCTCGAGTTACATACATATAAAGTCACCATTTTTAATCCAATATTACCTTCAAATTGTCGTTTCACTATAAAAATATAGTGAAGATAATTGTTACCTTTAAAAATGATTTCTTCGATGTTTTGAAAAAAAAAATTACGCACTTGGGTATTGTTTTTGTGGGTAAAAGAGAGCTTTAAAAAAATGTAAAACAGCACCAAAATGTTTGTAAATGTAAAAGGCGATTCTCATGTTTTCTCTATTAAAAAAATCTCAAATCGCCTGAATTACTGTGTTCGCGAATTTTAACGAAACAAGACTCATCATCGTCTGAAAAAATTAAAAAATGGTGCTGCAAATGACTTTATCGTACCGCTCATTTGTCAAACCTCGACGACAGTTCCGGATTTGTAAAAAGTCTTCTGGCCTTGTCGTCGCGTATTTACGCACATAATTCGCGTCGCGTCCTTCGCACCTTAATAAGGCTTCTCGAATTGAAAGAAACGCAGGTGACTTACGGACGCCTACTAGATCGCGAAGTTAAAGAAAAAAAAAAAAAAAACAGTATGACCCAAATACAAGAGACACCGGACGACAGAGTCTAACGTGTTCTAGTGACTACACGCCGAAGCAAATTAGTACAGAACGAAGGTGAATAAAAAAAATCGACGCGGAACGTTGCCAGACAAGTAGTTATAACAGGTGCTACGAGTCCAGAGTTTTACTACTTGCGAATCGTGTCCGTTCTTTCGTACTTCTTTGTCCTTGTTACATGGCTCTGCGTGTATACATATAGTATATATATGTAACGCGCAAACAAACAAACAAGTAAGCATTGGCTCCGCTCCGTGTTCCGGCCTGTGGAGGCCCGATTAATTCTTTTTTTTCTCACCTTGTTACAGCAGTAAATCCAACGCGTGGAGTCCACTATAGCAATAAAAAATTACACGAAGTAGCGTGAACGAGCCGTGACGCAAGTTTGCGTGATATCACTCGCACGGACGACTCTCGCTCTCCTCGAGGTTTCCTCGGGGCTCGCTGTGTATAACGATTTCGTAAACTTCAAGGAAAACTCTCGAGTCACTTCGAGTCTCGTTATTCGCCCGCATGTTTAAGAGAAACGCCGAAAGAAGCTCGCGAGGCATGCGTCGCGAGTTGTTGGAAAAATCGTAGAATTCAGTAGAAAAGGTAGGGTTTGGTCAGCCACGCAAAAAGTTTAAGGGTTTTTGGTATCTTGGGGTGCGGAAGAATCGTTCAGGAAGGATATAAGGATATACATAATACATATAGCTGGGGGATAGGAATAAAGGCCCCTCTTAGCCCATGGCGTGACGTTGTTTCCTATCGGCGTGCCACCTCGAGGTGAATTATCGTCGCTTATTAAGCCCTACGTTCTAGGAAAGGACCTCAGGGTTATGTACTTATACTCAGTCTGCGGCGTGCAGCATCTCGCTGGTCTTGATGGTGCATTCGTGGATCGTGGAGCGTGAACTCTCGGACGCGAGTGCACTGCCAGCTTTGGTTCTTTCTCCTTTTCCTACCTTCTCCTTTAGCCTCATGTAGTATCTTACTCCCTCGCCGCAGCTCTCATTCTCATCTCTTTCTTTTGTGCTCAAAGTGTGCTGCTGGCCTCTCCTCGAGGCGCATACTATATATATGTGTGAGAGCGGGGCAAAACGGTCAAGAAGTGAAATTGGAGTACGGAGTTCAAAGAAATACGTGGCTATTACGTGGAAATAATCTCTCATTTTATCTCCTTAAGCGCACTGTTATCCGAAACAGAATATCTGACCTCCGTTTCGAAAATTGAATCATCATTTGGGGTAAAATGGTCACCATTTTTGGTAAGATTACCAAAAATAAACGTTCATAAAATTCTCGAGTTTATTCCGATACTCGAGAAACTCAAATAAGTTAAGTAGATATACAACCGAATAATCTCGGTATATAGGCTAATAAAGCGATACGATTCATTTTGCCCCGTTCGATCAAAACCCGGGGCAAAAGTGATCTATTTTGTTATTTTCAATTCTTGCCACGTCATTACGATTTCTTCGAGGTTTTCCACCGTGATTTTCACTTCGATACCGGCAATACAACGGTAGCTATCGATAAATATACCCCAGGTGCACGTAATCAGCGCGAAATACCCGATATTCCTTAAGGGGACCATTTTGCCCCGTTGTTCCCTATACTTATACAAGCCAACCACGAACACCTTTGTAATTTCAGTCGACGTGCATCCCCTAGAGCCTGTGGAACTCTCGCTGCACTCGTTTCCCGAGACTACTCTCTTGTGTATTGGTTTATACGTGATACCGTGCACAGTCCGAAGAATACAGTGACTCGTACAATACATACAGATAGATATAGCGTACAGAGATACATTATAGTTGGTACACGAATCGTGCGGCGAGAAAACTGCTCGGGGAGCCACGAAGAGAGACTCTCCGACCTTCTGAGACCGAGTCGATGTCTTGGCCACTCGGTGCAACGAGCAGACGCAACAAAATAACCGTGAGCTCCTGCAGCCTGTATACGTCTCTGTCGAGCTATCCTTCTTTATTTCTCTGTTTCGACTATTTTCTCGTACACCCAGCGAGAAGAGTACACAGTGTTTGCAAGGACTGTATAGTAGTTGTGCCTGGCAGAGCGTTGTAGCGAAGCTGAACGCGGACCCTTGGGCGGGGTGAACCGAAGCTCACAGGCATTGTACAGTTAGGATTTCGAAGAGGA
Organism: Buathra laborator; assembly: GCA_934046635.1. Taxonomy (NCBI): domain Eukaryota; kingdom Metazoa; phylum Arthropoda; class Insecta; order Hymenoptera; family Ichneumonidae; genus Buathra; species Buathra laborator. The sequence goes on from OW203892.1 coordinate 22,322,174, forward strand.
GGCGAAGAGCATAATGAGAGGAACGTGCTGGCCTCTGGCCTTCAATCTACACTCGCGCGGGGGCTCGCAGTCATCTCTGTCCCTCCGGAGAAAGAGTACCAAGGACTCTATAGGTATATATATGCTGTTCGCGACGAGATCGGAACTCTGCTGCACTTCTATTCGTAATACCATTGCTCTGCACGTGCATGAGTCTTATTGTAACCATACTATACCATACCATAGTAAAAAATGGAAAGACAATTTTTAATTGACGACTGTGAAAAACCTTTATGTATTCGACTCTTCAAAAAAAAAAAAAAAGCGATGAGAAAGACATCCTGTAACCAGAGTTCTCTTGCATATTGATAATGAAAAATTAGCTGATAAAACGATTAATTTTTACGAAAACTATTGGTTGTATCAACTAATTATTATTCGTCCGAACTCATCATTTTTTTCAGAGTGTCTTGTCGCAAGAGAATGAACGGAAGAATCATAACCGTCACCTCGTCTTTCGTCCACAAATTGCGCAATATTTTTATAGAAAAGAATGGGTTAACGTCGTCGTGGAAAATAATTATAGTGCACTTTTTTGTTGTTGTATAGCTGTTGTTGCGAAAGTGTAGAAGGAAGTGCGTAAGGTCTTCTCGCGCTTATAGCATCGTAAATCCGAGTTAAAGATAAGAAACGAAAGGTAACGACAGTAAGGAGAGAAGGTTTCGAGTCGCGAGTGCGGGCGCAAGCAGGTGTACCTTTGTAATGCGTATCTCAACTGTCGCGCTGCCATCAAACGAAGACGAAAGTTAATCCCACGGCTCAATGACTGACTCACTTACTGACTGAGTGACTGAGTCTTGTACGTCGCGCGAACGCTCGGAAAAGAGCAATGACAATAGCAGTGCCTACGGGGGCAACCGGTTACAATTGTGTGTAATCCAACGATTACGAAATATTCCGAGGTACGGGAACGCGCAACGATTATTCTTTCGACGCTCTCGTCGGCCTATTCTCCGGCTTCTCGTTGTGTGCGTTAACGCTTCCGCGTGAAGACGTTACGAAAATTTCCCACACTTCCGAGAAGCGGCCAAGTAGGCGAAGCAAACAAACGACGCCGTCGAAGCTTACGCCGAGGTAAGACGCCTCAATTATTGGCCAACTATTCGAACTAAACTACTGGATCATCCAACTCAGCCGGTGCACCTTAGTCGTTCATTCGTTGATTCACCTTTCTTCCTCGACTTGAAATGAGAGTCCTGCACCGTTATACTATCGCAGTTAACCATTACGAAATACATCGGGCGTAAACCAAACTAGTTGCATAATAGCCGCAGTTGCACCGTACTTCGATATCCGAGCGACCGATGTATATACGCGGCAAGAGAGATCGATGATTTTTCCACCGCAACATCACCCCCTAAACTAAGAACCAAGTGAAATTGCTCACTGTAGGCAAAAGGCGTGCAAAAAACGTGACTGCCAATCTTGCGGAGGAGTTCCGTTCGCATTGTAGAAGTAAGTAGAACTCAACCGTTTACGAGCGTTCTACGATCTCTTTCTGAACTCACTGCGGTTAATTTCTCGATTTTTCCCGGCATTACCATTATACCGTAAGATATATATATATGTAAGAGTAATAGTATATATATATACATCTATATATATCCGCGGCAGCTATTTACCTAATGTCGATGCCGCTTTGTAATGTGTTACAATAGCAGTATCATTACGGCCCGCGTAAGCCTCTGGGGGTCTATGTGATATTGCTTCGTTCTTAAAACAATAACAACCTCTCATAGTTATATTGATAAATCCAGGTGCTCAGCTATTGAAAAATGGTGCACGTGGCAGGTTTAAGCGGTTGCAATCAAAGTGTATATGTACATGACGCGGTAATGCTATAACTATATATATGTTGGAACAACGTACGAGAAGTAGTAATACCATTCCGCGGAGAAACTGTACGCGGAATATGGAGCACTTACCCTGACCGGTGTAACGACAGGCCACTTAGCCTGGGTAACGACCGCTCCGTCAACGACCCAACGATCATAAGACTTCGGACCAGAAGGAGATTCACCACTTCGGTGTATTCACCAGCCACCCAACTACCATAGCGTGTACCCGTCTTACGCGGCGCGGTTGGTGACCTTTGCCCCGCGCCGAGACTCTCTCAACACTATGGGACTCGTCGTGTTCCATTTACGAGATAATACCACTAGCTGTACGAGGTTGCGAAGGAAAAAAAAAAACTAAGATGGAAAAACGAGAAACGATCGAGGCAAAGATTCTGCGATCAAGGTGAAGCGGCTTGCGTTCCTATCTTTCTCGTCACTCGCGTTACTACTTTGCTCGCGCTATCTTCTCACCGATACACTCTGTTATGTCTTCTGCTGTAATAGCCTTTTGTGTGTATTCTCGGTACTACTAGAAACAGTGGTCGAGGACGACCAATGCATTTCTTTCACGCAAATATCGCTCGGGAAAATAAGAGATCGGAGACAGACTTCGTGATGTACAGTGTCAAGTTTTTCCGAACAACTCAACATGGAAATAAATTGCATTGAAAATATATCGACGATATACGCGATATATTTTCGTCGTAAAATTGTACAAAAACGAAAATTAGCACATTTTTTAAACTGATATTTCATTAAATTTCTTTTATTTTATATATTTTCATTGCGTTCGAAGTATTATTTTGCTTCTGCACATTCTTTTCTATCGTTCGTAAAATTAGATGAAGGTGATTTTTTCAGCGATTATATCACGAGCCATGAAGGAAGCGACTGTTGAAGCTTCTTTGACGATACGCGTTTCTGCATTCGTGTACACCTCCTCCTCTTGCACTCCCGTTTAACGAGTTTATGAATAAATATATATGCACGAGCCTTGACCTCGCGGTCACCGAGAATCGCGATCACCGCGCGAGATGCAAATCGCGATTCGAGAGATATGGTGCTCGCGTATATATATCTCTCTCACGGACAAGATCGATCGATATCGTGGGAAATAAATATAATCGCGGCTGGTCGATTTCACGATGGTAATTTCCCTTGGTCTCGCACGACTCTCGCTGGCCGCGCGCGCGCGCGCGCACGCGAGTAACAGATCGGAGCGCAGACGCGAAGCGCGGACAACTTTACGACTACGTCGAGCCGACGATTACGAGAGTCGCGGATTATGAGGAAGTGTCCTCGAGCAGTTGAAAGAAGACGTAGAGGAGTCGAAGAAAAAAATGAAAAAAAAAAAAAAATTCAAACACGCATTGCGTATATGAGAAAACGATATCCGTTTAGAAGAAGCGATCGACTATCCCTCATAGCTAAAACGGGTGGTAGATCTCTTGGGATGCATGAGGCAGAGTACGAGAAAGTCATAATATGCAGAAAACTTGCTTCACGACTAACGTCCCGCGGTGTATATAAGTGCGTAACGTCGATATACTACTGGGATAAGCAATTATCGTTAGCCGATCGCTATAACGTTAAGGTTGGAAGATAAAAAATGCGGAACGGGACAAGATCAAGCGGACCCATAGAGGCGAGAGAGTCGACGTGGTATTAGGTGGACGAAGATATATAGAGATAGAGAAAGAGAGTGCATAGTATGGAGCATCGTCGGAAGGTCGAGATCGGCAAGACTACGGCCTATCGTACTTATATACGTTGACTAGCTTTGCGGCTCGGTCGTCGCGGCTTCGCGAGATGAAGACGTCCCTCTCGCCAGAAGCAGCAGCAGCAGCAATAGCAGCAGCAACGGCAACAGCTCTCGTATACGGGAAGGAGACTCAGTAATTTGCCCGACTGGCTAGACTACTCGTTTCGAGAAGTGGACGCGCATCCTCGAACCTACGAGAGACGGAGCAGCGAGACCGCAGTCAGCTGCTGCTCTATGCTCGAGTTTATGTAGCAGTTGAACATCCAGTCTTTTATTGGATGTGTCTATATGAGATGAGTACGGAAAGAAGGTCCGTAACGCCTCTGAATCATCCGAACCCTTTCTAATTTTTTTTTTTCTATACTTTTTTAACTCACAGAATGTTGAAAAGTCGGATCGGCAAACTAGGCGACAATAATTTTTTAAATTTCATTGTAATTTCATAACTATACGAAATAAAAAAAAATCTTATCACTGAAGAATCTATTCATTTACACGATAGTTATCGTAGGTTACATCGACGATTCGTTCGGCTTATCGTCGCGGGATATATTTCGCGCGTATGTATCGCAACAAATCCTATTAAGTATCAGATACATATGTATAAGCAACACGCGTACACGATGATGGATATCACTGAATCGCGAGCATTGTAATGCGTGTAACGAGCGATCGCAAATAGCCGAGGCAATTTGATAGGCTTGTCAACCATCGTCACGGCTCCATGCACCCGGAGAATGGACAGATGGATTACAGTTACACGCCAACGTGTACTGTACACACCTCTCTGTGTATACGCACATACGTACGGGCAGAGGGTGCATCGAACCGTTATTAACTCGTATGCTTGCATACCCTCGAAAATGTGATCCTTGACTTTGAGAAGATGAACGACCGTAACAATCCATTCGCCGTGTGTAGAAAAGAGATTCATTCATATATAAAACTTCGTCGTTGCAACGTTCGGAGATCAGGCGGTACGATAGGTTTGCCGGGGTATTTATCCAGTGAATGAACAAGTATGCTGTGAGAGAGGTTCGAGAGGTCCGGTAGCGATCGGAAGACGAGCAACGATAACGCGAAGGAAAAACTTAGACAAACGCCTTACGAAGTATGTCAAACGAAACGAGTACTTTGGTAAGAGTCGTGTAGTTTTAAAGCGAAGAGATAGCGGCCGCCAAGAGAATCCTATGCAAAGGAGTGAATAAGTAACGCGGAGAAAACGGTAAGCTGAGGCTCTAAGCACCTTGTGCGTCGTTGCGCTTTGCGCGTGCAGTACACGAGAGCTCGACGATAGAGACCAACATGTACCTTCTAATCTCCATTCTAGCGGTACAAAGGCGAGCGTTAATTACGTTGATTGATTTAAGTCTGGTCGTTGGGAATTTAAGAGCCTCACCCGAGCGCCAAGAGACACTGGAAGAACGCAAACGCAAGCGCGCATACACACTGCGAAAAGTTGTTTGCGTTTATTTGTGTGCCTAAACGCGCTTATACGAGGTGGAAGATTAAAGCGCAAGAGACCGTGTCTCTCGGTCTTAAACGAAACGATAGTTGAACCTATACTGACGCGATACTTGTGTTATATCTGTTACACGCTCGCGTGTGGATCCCCGACAACGGAATGTACCAACGGCTGTGTATGTGAGTCACGCCCGATGGTATACCGATTTTGTGCGAAGGGATTTGTGTTCCTAATGCGATTAGAGAAGACGACGACAACGAAAGACTTTATTCAACTGCGACTACCGGAGTTTTCACGTTTAGTTGGGTACTTTAATGCACGGTAAAGGGATATGTGGTCGGGAATGGAGAGGAGATTGAAAAGACGAGACGCAAACGCGTGTGTGCGGTTTGCGGTGGGTGGATAGGCTGCATGGAAACTCGATATATCCGTCGATTTTCAATCAAATCGAGTGAAACGTCTTCATTATTGAACTGTGTACCGTGTACAGTGAAACTGGAGGCATTCAATTTTTTTCTTGCCTCCAGTTGCTAAAAGTGAAATTAATACTTTTTTAGTCAATTACTTTTCACAGCTCACCAATAATTTATTTATTATCTGACGCTTAATTCAATAAAAAATAATAAGGAGTCACATATTTTTATCAAAGGCTTTTTTTTTATGCGTTCAGAAATAATAATATCCTAAAACTGCAAACGTTGTTTTTATGATTTGTTTTAAAGATCGGCAAAAATAACGATCCGATGTACAAACTTAATTTCCTAAATTTTCTTGAAATTTGAAAAACAAAGAAAAAAAAAAAACATCGAGTGCAGTAAATCGATGTGATTCCAACAGACATCGATAAGATAACGACTTTGTACGCGAAACTTACCGAAGAATATCATGTGATTTATCACTTGCACAACACGCGAGAATAACTTGAAGCTGTATCGCGACCGTTAAGCTTTGCAGCACGGTATACCAGAGGAATTTGTCCGATCGAAGCGTCACGCGCAATGATCGAGACTACGGGCGAGTCTGTAACCCCTCGCAGATTTATAAGGATTCTCATATAGATTCTTCGTCGATATATTCCCACAGCGAGTAAAAAGCAGTCGACGAGAAGAGGTACATCGTCGGAGATTTTTTTTTTTTACCGATATGTACCGTGGATAATTGTCGGCTCTGTAGCTCGTTTCAGTAACGAGGGCTTCTGTGTACCAAGAGAGAGAAGCCGGGAGAGATCATTCGTCGTTAGAGTTCTCGGTGTGTTGGAGCCTATAGAATAGGAGATTCCAACGGGCGCGTGCAAATATATCGAGGAGTAACGCACGCGGAAGACCAAGTTTCAACGGACGAAGAAGAAGAATGAGTAGAAGTAGCCAACGCGAAGTCGATTCGTAGCGGATACTACGTTTATTAACGTTTTACGTTACACGCGCTGTAGAAGCCGTACAGATAGGAGTACATAGATATACTCTGTTCTCTATAGGGTCGCATTACCAAGAGTATGTATGAATATATATATAAGCTATTCTGTTGCTGGCGGCGGCACGCGAGGCCGTAACAGTACACTCCCCATTTTTTACGTAACAGTGGCATACTCGGAACATAAAGGCTTGGCCCGTGCGCTGGGGCACCGCGGTGTGCCGAGTGCGCATAGTGCGGGCCGGTCAGCATCTTGGATTCTCGTGCGGTGGACCACGGGCCACGGACCACGGTACTGTAATTACGCGTGGAGAACGGTGCCAAGAAAACTCTCTTTCTCTCGTTCCTATCTTATTTCATGGCTTGTGTACTCCGCAAAACGCGTCTGCGCCCTCGAGGACCTTCGTGGACCTCCTTCGTAAGATATATCTTCTCCCACGAACTTTCATATCGTAAAGTTTGCTCCTTTACACGTCACTTTAAGATTTTTTTTTTCGTAAAAAAAAAAAAAATTCAATCAATTTGTTATCTCAAATTGTCGCTTGTCTCATACATCTACTGAGCGGTGTCCACGACTATTACTGTCCTACAGAACAGATCGTGGAATGCGAGACATTTCCATCCGCAGTCTTTCCCTTATCGGCAATTTTATCCCAAGGAACGGTAATTTGCTTCATAAGTCACGCGTGCATTTTGTGTCACGCCACGAGACCCATACAAAATTCTCGCAAGTGCATATATGCTCGCAAGTTGAGTCGGCAAAAACGTAATCGTTTTCAGGACGTTTGTCACGGATACGCATAATTTACTGTGGCATATAGAAAAGGGGTTGGATCGGTAAGTTTGGTATATACAGGACATTTCAGTAGAAGTGTATATGCCTCTCGTATACGTGCGTCGATAGGTAAAACGCATCCTGGTCAAGCGATTCGAAGTTATGCGCTCCATAGGGATACGAGGTGCGTGTCTGCATATGCATGGATATACATACATATGTATATGTATAACTATAGACCATTACCATCTCGCTGGAGTAACCACTACTACAACAAGGATACTCCGTCGATCGAGAGGGCGATTGCACGGGTGCGCGAACGCGTTTGTCCGCGGGACTAGGCGCGCCGGGCACGCGGAACGCACGGGACCTCTCTCGCGCGCTCACCAACCTCTATTATAAAGGTGTCAACGGCCGCGCGATTAACGATCGACACCGTGACAATGCAATTTGCCATCGGCGGCTTGCATTCGCAATAGCGAACGAACTCGCCACGGCTTTGCCAAGGAAGCGATCTTATACATAGCCATATACATACAACACGATCGCGCACAGTCGAGGATATCTCGCGCGAACGTTCTTGCGCCCCGTTGGTAAATATATTCGCGCTCGCATGCCTCGAGGAAAGAAAACACCCCTTGTACGCGAAAGAAGGCATTCGCACATATCAGGGACGTCGTGAAAGATTCCCCGAGGGAAGGCTGCCGCGATATCTCGACGTAAATGACACCACCCTCGAGGTTCAACGTCGCGCTAAAGGTGCTGGCAGAAAATATTATCTTTCCCTGAAGGTTAAATTTATAGCCAATCGTTCGATAATTGAGACGCACGGATTAATAATAATAACAACAATAATTATAATCTTGAAGGTGAATTTTACCGCTATAGGGTGGGAGAGACGAAAGGGGGTGGGCGAGGGGGATGCCCCCGAGTGTTATTACACGTGACAGACGTGGTATTAATATAACTTGAATATTCTTGCGAGACATTTTGCCAATGGCTGTATGATCGATGATGCAAAATATTGATAGAGTAGTTGGTAGGACGCAATTGCGTTCAATTGCGTGGGCCTAACATTAATCACTATCGTGCGCCGCTGTGCTCTCACACGAGATATACCCTCTCACGTGCGTGCCGATGCATCTCTCGAACACCTATATATACCACGCGCTCACGGAGAATCGGCTTGCGTGCCGAAGATTTATACCGGTATTCAGTGTCCGAAAGAGCGACAGGCGTACCGCCGAAGCACCACAGCATCGAGTGTGTGGCTCTCTTGGATCGCTGCTGTCCGTTGCGAGAGATAAAAGAAATTGCGTCGATGGTAATCGATGGATCGTCGATGGGGTCTCAATAACGTTCGAGCTACGAGAGCGCGAAGCGATATTGTACAGCGGGCGCAAGAGATCGAGACGCGGGAGGGAAGAAAAAAAACGGCGCCCGAGGTGACTCCGACGCCGCGGTTGCGCAACGAAGAAACAAGATCGTGGTCATCGCGCGACCTCCGAAAGTTATAAAATAATCGTCGCGCAAGATCTCGCAAGGATATATTATTGCACCTTTATGCCAGCGCCCAATTTGGTATGTTCGAGCCGAACGAGCGGGTCGTGTTTATCTTCGTTTTTTTTTTTTTTTCGGTCTTGCAAAAGACCCTGAATTACGTACATGGCGCGATCTGGAGATTCTACGGGAACGCGATGTCACCGAGGATCATGAATGTACGAATATATAACGATGCGCTTAAATAGCGTATTTATGCGATGAGATCCAGTGGATTGATCAGCGTGTCAAGGACGAACATTGTATTTTTCGTGTAATGCAATGAAAAAAAGAAAAAATAATGAAAAAACTACGACCAATTATTTCGAATCTTCGAGCCTTTTGGCGCCATGGAAAGTGAGAATTTTAACATAACACTTTTTTTCAAGCGGTTCTTTGAGTCCTGCAAAAAAATTGCAATCTCTAACTAATGATTTTTATTATCCGCGTTTAAAAGCAATAAATCTGTTTTTTTTTTTTTTTTTTCGTAATACGAAAACTTACGTAAATGCATATGTGTTAGAAAATCTTTGAAACCTTTCGCTCGGTATAATATTGCACGATATTTGCATTCGCAAATGAATTCTATACCTTCGGGGTATCGTAAAATAGACCGAATTTCCTTATTAGCGACGTTATAGTACGGGGGGGTCAGGCAAGGGTTAGCATCGGCTGTGTGTTGCATAATCGTCTTGGAAGCTTCGTCTGGAGATCGCGTGGATGAGAGAATCTTACACAGCTGAGAGAAACGTAATGAAGGATCGAGTTGGTCGGTGGATCGACTAATGACTCTCTGCGTGCACACGGAACTAGAAGGATTGGTGTCCTCCACATACACACGTAACCCACACTTTCATCTCTGAGTTCTCCATCGTTTTACGTTTCTCACTCCGACGAGCAGTGAAACTTTTTTTTTTTTTTTTTTTTTTTTTTCCACTTCGTCTCGTTACATCGCATCGCGTTTATTTTGAAGCAACATAGCGGCGTGGGCTCAGATTGGTTTCTCGCCCGTTCAGTTTGCCTCGACGGTCGGCTGTGTTTGTACCTTACGTACCGCACCCAGGCATCACGGTGAACCATCCTGGATTAGATGCAGTAACCGCGTCCTGCCACGTTAGAAGAGGGTGCGGTACACCGTCAGAAGCCGAAGAATCAAGACCCCGGCAACTCTTCTCTGCGCCGGAGTCTGTAAGGTGCAAAGGCGGCGACCTTCACGAAGGTCATCCCTCCTGGCGTTACCACGCGATCGCGCCTTTTCTCGTACGATCCTCTTCGTGTATATACCTCACATATGCTTCCGTGTACGGACCGCTTATTATAATTATTTATGTAATGATAATATTCGACCTCACCGGACCTCACTCGCCCGCGCGCACGAAACCAACGGTCGTGATATAATAAATTATAGAACGCTGTGGCAAATAAGCTTCGCGCAACGATGCAATAGCCATCTTTCGCACGCATACCTATCCTGCGTTCTCTCTTTGGCATCGCTCTATACGGTACACGGGGTGATCGAAAAGTAATGTAAGTACTACGCGTGTGTACGTTTCCACTGTGTATAGTCATTGCATTCCAATTTATTCCCGAAAGAAAAAAAAAAAAAGTCCACGGAAAGTCGATGTGAATTCACAGCAAAATTGTGAGAACACATAAACGTTTATACAATTTGCATAGTGATGAATCGCCTAATCAATCATAAATTACTCATAAAATTATAGAGTTATATATGCATTTTTTTGCAATAAAAACGGTGCTGAGTGTTCGTAAGGTGGCGTATATAATTCATAGCCGTTTCTACTTCGTTTTTTTTCGTTCAATACGGTAAACCATATCTGTCGATTGTTTGATGAGAAATTATAGGAAAAATACATCTGTTTTATTAATTGGCAACAAGTTTAACGTGGCGAAATGATGAATCAACAAGATGAATTATCTCTCCGTTGATACTCTCCGGCAACGAAGTGTTAATGGTTTTTTCGTCCATTGAATTCAAAAGGTTTACTGATTGGCAAAGCAATAATGCGGTTTTACGGACTCTCGGTACATAAGGTATGTAATGCAGTGAATGCGATGCACTCGAGACGGACTCACCGCACATGATATAATAACACAGTGTATACGCAGTGTATATCTACCGTTCGAACGAAGGGAGCCTCGAAGATAATATCTCAGTTCGATCGTCGTCACTCTCATCTCGCGCGTTGTTTCTCGAACTGGTTTTCACAAGAGGCCGAGAACATTGGCGAAAGAGAGACGAAGATAAAAAGGGAGAAGGATCGCGCGCGATCCGGATGCTGGACCAATGACTGACAGAGTCATTGGCCGTGATGCTGCTGCTGCTCTTGCCGCTGCTTGTTGCTTTTGCTGCTACTACTACTACTACTACATAGGATCCTATAACTGCCTCGCTGCGACCATACAACTTCGATAGCGAATCCAGTTTTTCGTATCTCGCGGACACGCGGAGCGAGTACTTTCCGGGAAACTTGCAGGGAATCCTGCCGATCGGGGCTCGTTAATACTCGGGACTTGTGAGAGCAGACTGGGATCTCTACGGTGCTTTACGAGTTTCATTGCCACTGACTGAATTATCAGTGACGGAGAAATGAGACGGTGGCTTGTGTCGAGATGAAATCACTCTGAGAACGGTGAAATTATTGGAATTTGTTGAGCATCGGTTTCCTCGTTGATAAAGGCTTTGAAATTGTGAGAATTTCGAAGTTTTCCGAACAAAAACACTTTGGTTTAAAATGAGCCGCTTGATTTTGAACTTCTGAGATCGAAGAATAACGATCGGGGATCAATGTGGAAATTCAATTTTTCGGGAATTTTTGCACATTTAGATATGAGCCTTAAGGATCTTCGTTTATTCATTACTTCGATCAAAACATGTTTTTCGGGTTTTTTTTTTTAATTAATTTGATGGTTTTTATATTTTGTTGTCGAGAGATCGTAACCTATCTCACCGATTCATTTGAGAGCTAAGATGCGACCGATCCTATCCAAGATCGTTCGATGCGCAAAGGCTCATACGACGAATAGAATCCCCGCAGGCGTTGCAGGAACAATTACCTGTACTACGGTCGTCGACGTAATGATCGTCTCCGAGGTCGATAATCCGCTCGGCGGGACCGCAATCACGCGGGACAATGACACTACGGAGTAACGTCTCGCTAAACACTGACATTAATATTCTCTGCGTTCCAGCCTAATTATTAGATCCCGGGAGACCGCGGGGCTCTGCTGGAATGTGAAAGTATCTAACGACGTTAACGACCGTAAGGACTTGCGAGAACGGTCTGGCGACTCAATCCGACCGCCCTCCCTCCACGCTAGACGGGTGTGTCGCCCACGCCACGAGACATGCGAATCATTTCCGGGAAAAATCACATTTGATTGTGTTTTGAACTTTCGAGAGTTAACAACAAATTTCATGGACATTTGGTTATTGTGATCGTTAAACATGTTTCGTTAAATAACCTGCTAATTAGGAACAGAAATATCTCATCGTCTTTGCGAATACATAAAGGGGAGAGCGGCAATATTTTAAAGCTCACTCTTGAATCGAAAAAAAAAAAAAAAAAACGCGTCAGCTGTCGGGGCGTTTTCTTGATCTCATCGGAGATTCGATCGTAGAGGGTTTACACGACAGCCTAACCGTTTCACGATAATAAAGTGCCTTCGTCGTTTCGATAATTTCGATATATTTTGTCGCGTATATCTCGAGAAATTGGGGTGCGAGATGCCGCAAGTGTTTTTTAAGGCAAAAAAGTTTACTCGTGTCTAATTTTCATAGTTTGTAATTTTCATAATATTTTTTAGGTTAGAATGACGTTTTCAGAAATTTTTTTACGTACTACTTGTTGTTTTCGCTTCATTATAAGCGAACCAAAAAATATGAATTTTTGGCAAAGTAGCGCGGCGATTGAGACACGATTCGTGAATATATACGATGCCATAAGATACCTCATCTTTTTCAGTCGGAAATCAAAGTTTTTATGAAATTTAATGGCCACTCGGCAATATTCCTGAGTCGTATAAAAAAACATTGGGACGACTCTAACGACGAAATATCTTTTCAACTGTATAGATTGTGAATGAGGAATCGGATAGTCAGACTGATGAGCCGCGTTCATTCGCGATTATTTCTATGCGATATAACTGTGTCTTCGAAGTAGCGGCAGAATAGCGAGAATACTTCTTCGCAGAAGTGGTACACACCATATGCCCACTGCGTAAACATATGGTGGACATGATCCACGCACGTATTTATTGTGTACATATATACAGTGCCTATATAGTACGTTATTCTTTAACTGTTCAACACTAAGTCCGCTGCGGAATAGTTTATGGATTAATTTTGCGTCCAATTCGTTTTGAACGGATAAACCATGTCGAGGGGCGGGGGAGGCCTCAATCGACCTTAGATTACGTACCGTTTTAAAGTTGTCACGATTGATAAATTTCTTCGCAAAGACTGGCAATTATATAAAACACCGATAGGTTCTCATGATTCCTGGTAACCTATCTATCGTTTACCGTTATAAACTCGTGTCTTAAAATACCCGGAAAAATGATAGACCCCTCTCGATGTTTTCGTCTCAGCTTTACGAGGGCCGATGCTTATATTGCCCAATTAAGCGACGATTTTATTACACACTTTTATTATAGTCGTGACGCATCCGTGTGTCCATCTTTATTATACTCGTCGTCAACGATATTAAGTACTTTATATCTCATATACACACTACCGGCTTAAGGAAACGAGGAGACTTATCACCACGATTTTCTTGTTTTTCATTATCGAATACCTCATTCGATCGGTCAATTGCCTTTACGCGCTTACAGTGCTCCAATTCAAGTTTTACCTACTTGCGCGAAGTGATAAGGTCACCGTTCCAGTTTTTCATCGATTGAATAACAAGTCGTTGATATTTTGTCGGTAATGTCGGCGGCTAATGCGATTCAGAGTCAAACTATCATTATCGCCATTAACGCGACTAAACGCTTATCCTTGGCACGCATAGATATGTAACTAAAAGTTACCAGAAATCAAGAGTGGATTTTCAGATATTTTCAGCATTTTTCAAACCTCGACGATCGCTTATGGAATGTGAAGCAATCAACGGCAAATATTCAGAATTAAAAAAAAAAAATGTTACATCACATATTTAGCGATAATTATTCAAAGTGTTCCACGTGTTCATCGATTTTTCAGAATTTTATTAGCATCGGTTTTTGAAATAAGCGCTCTCTTTCGACTTAACTAAAAATTGAAATCTGAAGAGATCGGATGATCAGAAAGTTGAAAATACTTTCTTTTCAAAACTTTCACTGTGTATGGAAGTTAATAATTCAAATTGCAGTTCGGAACTGAGTCATATTTTATATAGTTGTCACAATTAACTATTTATGTATCTCTGTATTTAAACGGTCGGGTATCGGACGTAAAAGGTCAGCGACTTGTATCACGCGAGCGCAACTGTCTTAACTAGAAATGTACTACAGCCGTCATATTTACTGTCCATAGAGTATAGCAATATCTATCGTATTAAATAGCGTACATTTTTGTTCTTTTTTTTTTTTTTTTTTCTTCCAATGAAAATTCATGATCGTTTATCATTGAGTTGAAGAAGATACCGTATATTTCCGGGTGAGAAACGCACAGTGCGACGAGATTGAACCCAAGGAACTCGAGGAACTCGAGGAAATCCCCGGAAGCGGAAGTCGTCGGTGGAAAAAGACGAAGGAAAGGTATATGGTAGACGAGACGGTCTCTCGGCGCGGCTCCGCGTGTGTTGCGAGAGATACGGTTTATCCGCGAGTTTGTAGTGGGTATAGCCACCGCGGCAAAGCAAAGAGACGGTGAGCGCGATGTAGTTTATTCGGCGATGCTAGAAGGGAAGGGGGCGATGCTGCTGGTGCTGGTGCTGCTGCTGGTTGGAAGGTAAGTCCCGCGTTCCAGCAAGCGGTTCGCGGGAGTTAGTCGCACGATCTCGTTCGGAGCGTCGGGACGTCCGACGTCGCGATCGACAGCCTCGCGTCTCTCCGCCTACGCATTCTTCGATTACGTCGCGCCCAATTAACTTCGATTACGTTTACGGCTTCCATAATTATCGTTCTCGAGGCGCATTGAATTTTCATCGATTCGTGAGCTATTTTTGTTTTGCTAATCAAAACTCGGTAAATAAAGAAAAAAAATCTCGTTAAACGTCAAATGTGTGAAAATGTTTTTTACGATTTTTTTTTTTTTGCAAACGAGTTACGCGTGTGTTAATTTTTTTTTTCGATAATTCCGATACGCGAAGTTAATTTTTTTAAATATTAGCTCTAAATTTCACTTCTTCGAGGATTAATTCTACTGTAGATCGAGGATCGAGGATATTTAAATTGGTAGGTGGAACGATTTTTTTTTTTCGATCTATACGTTTTTTTTTTTTTTGCAATTAAGATAGTTGAGTAATTCAGGGGATAAAAATGGTTTAAGAATGTAAGTTGAGAGTAAAGATTGTTTCTCATTGTCGAGCGATCATTCGGATCATTCAAGCTTCGCGGAGCGGCCGACCATTAGTCACGGCCAATTGCATTTCACTATCGAAGTAACTGGCGCCAACGAGATTTACATTCGTTTTGCACACGGGGGAAGATGATTAATCAAACGTCGAGCCAAGCGAGCAGTTTAAGCTCGACACGGTAACGCGAAGGGGTTAGTACGGACGGTTTGAAATGGTAAATGATAAAGTCGGTTATATGTGCTGCTGATTGTGCGTACGGTTGTACTCCTAAACGATTGCTCCCCCACCGTTTCTGACATATCGAACGGAACATAAACGACTCTCAATCCCTACATGAAATAATTAATGAACGAATCTTTGTTATCGAAAAATGAAAAGCTGTTCATTCGTAACAATTTGTTTATCGTTTTTGTAACTCTACATTTTTATGGGCTTTCGAATCGTTAATCAAAATGTTATTATCACAAATGTATTAAAATCATATCGATCTTTTTTCGATCTTTTTTTTGAAGATTAAAAATTGCTTGCAGGCATCGATATAAATAGTGCTGACATTCCGATAAATAACAATGGACCCCGTTAATAAATTTATTTTAGTTAAATGTTCTGTATCGTTCGAGAATTCGTTATGTAATTAAAACGGAATTCTATATTGACATTAATGACGTTTTGTACACACATTTCACGAGAAAGTTATAGCCGCACAAGCTTAATAAATTATGAATGGCGATAGAAGGTATAGCTTACCGTTCGTTAGTTTTACTGTTCGTCAAAATAGTTGTTTTTTACATTTTTTTTATTTTTATTAAGTCGAAGCCCCGTGAGAACGGTTCGCAAATGTACACATGTATTTTCAACGTTTCCCGGTATATGCACGTGTATTCACGCACGCCGGCAAAACCTCACGCGTACCGTCACATTATTATGTGAGCCCGGCGCGTCTCTCTACACATGCCACGCATCATATTTTACGAATGTGGAATATTAATTCCCGTCATTCGTATGCGGTATTCGTAAATGTACGCTACAGAAAGACGCGTGACTTTACGTTCAAAATCTCGTACTTGCAAGAGATATAACTTGACCAACAGAGTTGATGCGAGACACGTGTTTACTCGTCCCTCTCTGGACCCCGAATAATTTCAATCGCCGCGGGAAAGTAGTTAAATAGAAGAATTAACCGATCACTCGACAGCCATTAAAAAAACGATCTCTCGAATCTTATTCAGTAAAAAAACGTAACTGCTCACCGCAAATTCTCCGCGACGCGGATCTAATGCAAAAATAATAATAACTACTGTTTCTATATATATTATCAATGGTTCCCACGAAAACGGCGTGATTTTTTTTTTACGCAATTCTTCGCAACGTCGTGAGAAACAGAACTTACTATTATTATTATTAACTCTTTCAATGCCGGGACGGCGTGGACTAAAATATTTATCGTTGATTTTGAAAGAAATTAAAAATATTCTAAGCGCTTCACTTTCGAAACATTCGATCATTTTTTGTGATCATTAGCGGCAAGATTATCTGATCGGTAAAGAAATTAATACAGAAAAAAAAAATCTGTTGCAGAGTTATGTAAATAACGTTTCGTCGGTAATTAATTTGAGACTAACTAGCGTGTCGTATAAAACTCTGATTTTGAGAAATTTATTCGTTTTTTGACCAGGAAACAGGTCCAATCTCTCGTCGTGCGGAATAAATCGTTAAAAAAAACCTGTTTGCTCAAGGCGCAGCGCCAAATTTCTTGTATCGACTGAATTAGCAAAAATTAATTAATTACGATAATACATTGCGTTATTTAACTCGAAACTCTGGTAATACAGCTATAGCAATCGCGATAACACTGCGTGACTCCCTGGCAATCGCTTCGAAGTTACCGCGAGTGGGAAGCAAAGATGCGTGTACAGTAGTACATGCGAGTAGTACAGTAATAGAGAAGCTCAACCATCACGGAGTTTATTCCTATATACGCCCGCGCGCGCATTCTCCGGTAGGTGTACACCGCGATGAAACGTCGCGGATTATGTACAGTAAAACAGATTAAGCGTCTATCCCTCGGGTGTATATATGAACACCGGTGGCGACATTGCGGTACGCCACGCGCTAATCATCCTCATAAATTCATCATCATCATCACCAACGTCAAAAGCCTCGAGGATAATCGCGCGATGCTTAAACTAAAGCAAATTTCTCCGCACGCGGACGTGCCCGCGGACTTTATACCTCATCCCTGTCTCATCTATACCTCATCTTTATCTCTTTTCATACACACACGTATCCCTCTCCCTCGTTCGTTTCCTCGGCGCGGTACCTTCTTCGCGAGATCTTTCAAGTCTCTTCCCGACTTCGGCGAATGACGAATTCCTCCGGGGGCCATTCAACCTTCTATTTTTTTTTTTTTCCATTGACTTTGCTGAATGCGTAATGGGAAGACGAACAGGTGCCTCTTGTATTACATACATTATATACATAGACGCAGGCATATAGCCGCATAGTAGTAATCGTCTTTTCAACGCCGCTAGAAGAGATCGCCGAGAATCCATTGTGTAATTTATATTTTCTAGGACGTCGTGCACGCAGCGTCGAACATCAGTGTGTCGGGTACTCGCCGCGAAAGGATCTCCATTTTTTTTTTTTCTTTTTTTTCGCCAAGACCACTCGTAACGAAAGAAGAAAAGGAACGAAGTAAGATAAAAGAGAAATAATGAAGTTAGTGGGATCTGTGAAATAAATGTGCGGACCGACAGTACAGACGGAGGGATAAGAGAAAAAGAGAGAGTGGTTAATGAAAAAACGGGTAACAGTGGAACAGCTGTGACGCAATGTCGTCGAGTGGTGAATTTTCGACTCTTTCGAGCGGCGAAGCTACCGGCACCGGTGAGGATTCGTTACCGAGTTCGCGGGAAGCAACAGCCGAAGCTGCCGGTTCCGGTGGTTCTTTCGTACCACTACGCGAGTTTTTGGACAGATTTTCATTGCCGCGAGTGGTCAGAGTCGAAGGGGGCGGTGGAAGACCAATTCTTCTCTACAAACAACAGCAGAGATCGCTACGAGTCACCGCTACTCTGCTCATGCAACGTTATCGTCACGATGTTAAAGTTGGACCGGAAATAGTCATCCCGGAGGGCTATCCTGGTGAGTTTTTAAAATTTTTTTATTTCCTACTTAACGAATTATTATTTATTAGTTAATTACGCGGCAATCCAAAATATATGATTTTTAAAAATATCAAACGAGTCAATAATCGTTCATCGTGGCAACAATAAAATAAAAAAAATCAACCATTTCCTGATTTTAACCAAACAAAATAAAAACCCTTACCACATAAAATATTGAAAGTAATGAGGAAGTAACATACAATTTTCATTTTCACCTGTTAAATTCAATTAATATAAAGAATACGAATCCTATTTCAGCCGCACGCTATGGCGAGTCAGGCAATTAATATCTAAGAACGGTAACATTTTTTTTTTTCTCTCGAATGATCTACTTCCTTCGTATTTACTCTACGCAGATAGATCATTTCTGAACCATTCCCATTGCCACTGCGATGAAACGATATACAAAAGAATCCGCACACATACACGCGTAGTGAACACAAAACCATCGTATATTATTATTTACTCAAAAGTTACTCCCTCCCTCGCGAGTGCATGCGTGGTGCAATTTATCTTGCGGTTCGATGATATGTCCGACTTTCTCCTAATCACAATTACGACTCGCATCGTCAAGTTGCGATTTTTATCAGGCACAACGACTCGTACCTAACGTTCTACTTCGCCGCGCTGTATTACGCCGTCTGCGTTACTGGTTGCTCCGAGCTGCCTACCGCGATTTCACACGGCTCGATGCATCGAGAACCCGAGTACACGTATATATATATGTATATAGAGGAACACACATTGCAATAGAGCTATAGAGTGCACCACTGCACTCTGTACCTACCTATGCGCCCATATCTTTACCGTACAGCGTAAAAGTAACGCTGTTGCCGGTGTTGCTACTCATGGAATATCTGTGGTTGTTAGTTATTGGAATACGGGTGCGGGGTCGCGAGGCGAGGTCGGTGCATAAAAAAAAAGACGAAAAAAAGTTTATAAATAGAAAATAATAAAATATCCTCGATGTTATAAGCCGAGAAGAGTAGGAGATAGTGCAGAACTATGAAACTCTTGTATAGCCGATCGCCCGGTACATTCGCCCGATCGAAGCACGAAAGAGAACTCAGCGCGGAGAGCCTACCGTACGCACATCGATCACGTCCAGGCGCGATGATCGATCGCGCTCTCTCGCGAATCCTATCGGAAATTCGATCTCGAGGGACGACTAGTTGTAGCGAAGTTGGACCGAACGAGAGTCTAGTTGAGATACAGAAAGAGAAAGAAAGGAAGTCTCTTCACATCGTAACACGACTCAACGATCATCGCGACGTGCAGATCGTATAGTCGTCGTTGTCGTCGTCGTCGGAGAATATAACAGCTCCGTAAATAATTTCTTTATTCATCGAGATGCGCTGCATATAGTTTTTTTTTGTCCCTCTATTTTCTCGTGTATTGAGAAGGATGGATAGGAAGGATCGAGAGGGCTTCGATGCCTATTCATTGGTCCGCGTTGATTGGCGTCGGAACGGTCTCAATGCCACGCGGTCGGAATGCATCTCAATTCGATACGTCTTCGAGCGAAGGAACTCAGTCGTCGAGGCGTCGAGTCAATCCACGATGAAACGATCGTTGATGCAGACATGAAGATTGATTTAAAAAAAAAAGTAACCGAATTCGAGACCATTTTTTGGTTTTTATTTAGCATTTTTGGTGGAATTATTTTTGGAGTAAAAACTCGTCGATTTCTGTACAAAAATTTTTTTCCGACAAAAACGAAGTGAGAAAATAACCGAAGCCATCGGGACTAATTTATACGCTTATAACTTCGGCAATGTGGATTAAATAAATTTTGTGATGGGTTCACGTTTATTTCATCTCCGAGTTCCCGAAAAACATAAGTAATCAAAAAGTGACATTCGCTAAAGAATTTCACCTGCATATTCGTAATTAATAGTGACCCGCATTGTCCACCGACTCGAATTACCCGAGACTCCCTAATCGTTATGACACCGGAGAAATTTCTCGTTCTCTATCTCGTTTTCTACATAAATTACGTACACGTAACACGACGCCTGTGGAAGAAGCACTCGCGGAAAAGCTTTTTTTTTTTTCTTCTTCCCTTTCCCGCGTAAATACTACCTTATTTATCTAAGCTTAACGCACAGACGATTCCCCGCAGCGAGTTTCTCTCACGAGATAGCACTCTCTGATTTCCTCGGGCGTAAAGCGAACTGAAGAGCTCTGGGAGGAGGCCTCGGGGCTAACATGTGTTAAAGTACCTATGCACGCACACCTTACACCTTGCACACCGGTCTGGCCGTTCCCCAGTGATACCATATGTACATATATACATATATATAGCGACAACGTGTACTTGCGCCTTATTCAGGTGCGTGTAGATGCCAAACCGCCTGCATCTACGCGGACAGTAGGAATCTAAGAGGGTATATCCTATTATAGTAGTGTACTGGCTAAAGGAACTTCATGTACGATACACAAAGGGTTTTTCCACCAATGAAAACTGCATGCAGCTACTGTGATTTAAATCGTAGAATCCCCTTTCCCCCGGAAAAAAAAGTATCTAACAGATTGTAGTAATTGAAAAAAAAATGAACAATCAAAATTTTAGCGAAGGACTCGAGATGCTGATGAAGCGTTCAATAGCAAATCTCTGCAAAGCCTTGGCATTTGTTATACTCCAGAAAATCATTTGATTCATTTTTTACGAGTTATGAAATTCTAATAAATACTTGTCGAAATAATGTAGCAATCGTTCTTCAAAAGGATACCTTTATGACGGTGCACTATATTTATATTTAGCCTTGTAGATCACTTAATTCCCAGCTAACACTTTCTATTCCCTCGATACTATTATAATCAGATCAAACATAATTGACATCAACATCCGTTCGTTGCCATCCCTCGGTGAAACGTATGGCACATCGACAAATCGTAATGTCGGTCTATTCTCTTTATAAATGGTGAGGCCAACGTATGAGGTAATCGCGTCGTGCAGTGAATTATAATCCAATATACTCGCCCTTTCTTCCTTCTCCAGTATCTCCCGTCTGTGCTCCACACTAACGTCTCGTCTTTAAATTCATATACATAACATACACACATCTAAATGGCTCTTCAGCATCTCGTAGTTCCTCAGGGCTCGGTGCGCATGTATCCGCGTGACGTACGTACTTGTAACTCAGCTCTTTCTCTCGGCAGCCTCCCTCGGGTGTACGTAAAGCTCACTTGCGAAGGTAAGAGTACGAAAGTTTCCGCGGCGCTTACATACATACAAATCTTTCTCATCGTGGAGTGTAACAACGGGTTGTAACGTCGAGACTCGCGTCCATTATAAGGATATACCTCGGTAAGGTATATACATAGTTGTAACTACACAAGTATAAGTGCGGGAGGGCGTACATACGGTCAGCATCATTGCTGGGTAGGTGGTCAGTGACATACGGCCGCGGATAATATTCCAATCGTATTAGCATAACGCTCTCAACCGATCCCTTACACTATATACTTATATACTTTTTGTTGAATGAAAAGGAAACGAATTATGAATAGCACGCGCTCACTTCGCTAAACGCTCGTGTGCGTGTGTGTGTGTGTATGTGTTTGTACACATGTATAAACCAAACCGAGTTTCTTGCGTGGGCCTAAATTACGTTTCCTCACTCGTACGTAACATAACGCGAATTGCGCGCGCAATTCCCGGGTACGTATATACGCGTACTCGGGGTATGTACCTCACCATCGGTGCAAAACGGTCGTTTCGATCTCTGTCAGCCGTATACACATGCGTTATATATTTTATATAGTAACAAAGTCGTTGCGGGCATAGATCGTGATTTCTAAGCACACGCGTCGATTTTATACTCATACACGCGCACAATGGTTCCCTAACGAGTTAAGCCTTTCGCCGGCATTAATCGAACGCTTTAAAGCGCTATACAATGAGACACGGGATTGATATGGTCCTTGAAAGTTTATTAACGAGTTATTAATTTATCTTTTACACATCGCAAAGGGTGTTTCGCCGGACAAATCGTGTCAAGGTATATTAGTAATTTATTTCGTGATTAAACAGCGGGAGGGGAGGGGGAGGGGAAGAAGGTGAAAAGGATGTGAGCACGTCGAAGGGGAATGAGATATATCGTCGGTTTTACGGAAGCCTCTGGGGAGGAACGATCGTACAGGTAAAAATATAAATCCTTCACGCAGCGATCTCACCACGATTGCGAAAGATAAGAAGCGTAGATATATCTGAAAGGGGATAATTCTTGTTCGCGCGGTGTCGAGATAAACAGAGAAAGAGAACAGCTAACGCTCGATTTTCAAAAGACGGTGAGGAATTTTGAAAAAATCTGGTTAATTGCTCCGATCGTGCGTTCTTGCAAGTTTCTCCCTTTCTCTTCATTATTTCATTCGTGGTTCAGTCTTCACGTTCGTTCGTTTGATGCTTTTTTTTATTCTACTTATATGCATATAGATATAGATATATAGATATACTATATTATACTCCTTTTCCCCCGCTTCACCTCGATGACTTTTACGTTTTATTCAATTTTTTTTTTTTTTCGTCTCCTACTTTGCGCTCCTCACCTTCGGGAGAAACTGGCAAAGAGATTGGATCTATGCGCGCGAAGTGGACTATAAATTCCGCGAGCAAATTCTCCGCGGGATACGTCGCAAGCTCTCTCGAGAAATAAGCTCCGAACTCATGGAAAAAAAACGCGAAAAAATATGGAACGTAGTGCCCAAGCGCTTCGTTATATGTATTCGTGGTAAAGGTTGCGGGTAAAACGGGTCAGTAGGTTATGCGGGTTAATGGCATTACGAGAAATATCGATAAGAAATTTCTAAAAAATACAAAAACAGTATCTGCACTTGAAAATTAATGATTTATTGAAAAACTCTATTGAAAGGAGTAACCAATAGTCAAATCGATGAAACCACTAAAAATGGAAAAATAAATGAACGAACGATCAAATGATATATTTTTATTCTCCTACTTAGGTGACTCGCGTTACCCCCTTCAATTGTTCATACAGCTCTCGATTTCCAGTTCGTTGACTCGTACCGCGATAATAGAGGACCTTGCGAGAGTATTTTTTTAATCGGTGGAGAAAGAGAGTGCCTCACCTCTTTTCCAGACAGCCGCGCAACCCTCTACGCGCCGACACACGTTCGTAGCGAGCCGGTCGAACGAGAACTCGTGAGAGCTCTGTGAGCGCGTAGCGCATTATCACAACCACCGCGCGTTATACACGGGACTCGGGGAGTTGTCTATCAGGTGCGCGCCTCGACTTTATGCGCTCGGTTAACATACGGCGTTACCGTATGTGTAGCGGAGTTGAAGTGAACGAACTAGCAGTGAGAACTCCAACGAAAAAAAAAAAAAAAAAAAAAAAGTCCAACGCTGTTATCTTTATAGCGGCTCGGACGAGATACGTCGTGAAAGCGCGCTCGCGGGACTCTCGTCCTTCGTCGCCTTCATCGTTGTTCATCGCTCTTTTCGTTTGCTGCGCAGTGCAAAAACCTCTTTTGCCATGCAAGCAACAGCAGCAGCGGCAGCAACAGCCATGAATTTACTCACTCGCAAGAAAACCTTCGCTAATATATGTGCTCTCAGCCGGTTAAGCCAGCAAAGCACTCCACTCCCTTTTCGAATTATCTCCACTTATCGCGTGACCCGCAACACTCGGATACTGTCAATTAACGAATTGTCTGTTTAATCACTAATTAATTTATGAAAACTACACGACAATGAATGATTCACGTTTTAGCGGTTATATGCATTAAATCGATAACGCACCACGTTGTATAATTCATTTATAAGGTGTCCTGCATATACGTATTGCAAGCGCAGCAGGTACATCAGACTTACCTAAGAGTGAATAGCGTGAGATAGATATTATCGGGTATTAAATGAGACCAGAGATTTCTGTAACTCGTGATATACATCGTGTGTTTTTTTTAATGATAATGTTAAGAACGCGAAGCGTATCTCTTCTGCATCGTTAAAGTGATGTTTTCTTCAAACGGCTCATACTTCAGAGTTTAGTTCGAATGTGTTTATTTCGAGACATTTTTTTTTTTTTTTCAAGTGCTCTGACTATGATTATTTTTCATCAGAAGCGAGTCACAAACGTATGAACTTTAAGACAATAATGTAAAATTTATTTGAAATTTATCAAAACATCGAAAAACCTATTAAACTCGTTTCATTCGAAGTTTAACCTGAAAGAACATTTTTTTACTCTGATATTTGTCTGTGTGAAAAATCTCGGAAAGAAGACGAACGAGCGTTTTACCTTCGAGTTGCGGAATGTATCGTAAAAAAAAAAAAATTGGTATAGAAAGACTTGAAAAGCGAGCAATAAACAGCGAAGCAGTCTATCCGACATCGTGGGTGGAACTGGAAACTTGCTGTTGAATGCGTTCTCAGCGTGCGGAAGTGTAGCCGTGAGTCCGAGTGATGTGCTCCCTTCTATGCATAACACGTTGATTTACAGCCAGAAACGTATCGTGCGTATTACAGTCCGACTGCATCTCTCTGCTCGCTGACCGCTGAAGAGAACTTTTTTTTTTCCTTTCATATACATATAACCGTTGATGCCCAGTGGGATCAGCTCGAGGGCGTGAGTCCACCGGAGTGTTCGACTATACGCAACAAGGGTTTGTGCTGTGGAACTCTCTCATCTCAGACGAAGTGGCGGCGGCGGCGTTTCTCGCGCCTCTTGGATTTGCATAAATCTCGGAAAAGGCGCGGGAGGCGCGAAATCGAAAGTTCAGCATCGCTGACTCGGCAACCGGCCAGCCAGCTCGACGGCACCTATCCATAGTAGTATTATAGTACACTCTTCTTTCTTTCTTCGTATAAGCGAACACAAGAGCGTACAAAAGCTTCGCCAATGTACATGAACACGAAGGCACGCGTTACGTGCTCCACGCCGCTTTACGATCGCTACGGGAATTCGTTCGTAAGTGCTACGCTGCATGGCTGGTCAGCGAAACAGCATCCCGTCTCTTCTATTCGTTTTTCGCTCTCATACGACGTGTGCGTCTCGAGGAAATAACCTTCGTAACGAACGACTCCCTCACTATGAAACGTTGCATCGTCGAATGATCCATCGTGACGAATCTCTACCCGAATCGCTTATTTATTCTCATCTCAACGCCGACGTTTATTGACTTCGGGTTATACGAGAGATTCTCGACCCCATTCGATTATTGGCATATTTTTCTTCGTGCAATTGACCATTATATGGTCATTTATGGATCATGGATACGTGTGTATTTTTTGCGGCGCTTACAAATTATTTATTTGATTCTAATTTATTTATTTTTTATATAAACAGAATATATATTTATTACAATGCACTATTAGACGATTATTGTTATTTACGTTTATTTAAAATGATTTAGTAATTTTTACCAATATTACGATAAACTCGCAATCTTGTAATTATTTCCAGTCAGAGTTTTCTTTTTGTTTCTATTAATTATATTAATGCAGACGTGGTATGCATAATTGATTACGCGCAGTGCCGCGTTTCATTGCATAAAATCTCTTGAAACAATAAAATCGGGTGACGTTAAGGAATTAATGCACCTGTTAGTGTCGCTGCTCGCGATGTTTTAGTGGTAAATGCCTTATCATTCTTCTCGGCACGTAAACTTCTTAGTTCCCGTATGAACAGTGTTTGTTATATATCTATAGACGTTGCGATACAGAGAACTATTCCCGGCATGCAGCAAGCAAGAGCATCAACGCCGCCTGCGGAACGTATCGATCTATCGAAGGTCGCGTGTGTGCAGTAGAGACGCAGAGAGAAAGAGAGATCTCTCGACTCTCAACGCGAAGAAGGATACTCGCGCGAACGCTTTTTTGTCTCTTGACTCTGTTGCTCAACGAAGGCTATAATACCTGCTCCGTGTCTCCCTCCTCTTCTTATATTCCTCGTTTCTTCTTCTTCTTCTTCGTCTTCTTATTTCTCACTTTTTATCACTCTCCTTCGATTGCAAGTATTCCCGCCCGAGACGACAGAAAATTAAATCGTGACTGTCAACTCGACTCTTTTGTCAGTTCTGAATGTCGGAATTCTTTTTTTTTTGAGACCAATAATAACGCGGTTGTCAGTATTTTTGTCATAAAACAATTTTACGAATGAATGACGAATTCATGCAACGCGTCCTTGTGTCACATACTTTTTACATGGCTGATTAAATTTTCATTCACGGATAACGAAAGAAAGTTTTAGGACCAAATTTTTTAGACGTCCGTTTGATCTTGAGTTCGATATTATTATCGGATTTTAGTTAGACCCTGAGCCCAATTTAATTCGAGTTAAATTTGCTTCCGAGATCGAAATCTCGAAATTTCGGGATCGAAAATTTTATACTAATCCTGCGATAAAAAAAAAAAAATTACAGCTGTTTTTCTGAGATAGCAAATGGCAAAATCGAGAAACGGAAAGTTTGTTGGATAGATATTATACGTCGCTTGTAAATTGAATGTCTTCAAGGTTCGTCTGTCTCCACGTAATATCTCGAAATTGCATCTCATTCGCGTTTCTTTGTCCTCGTGCGTAAAACCGACACGTTTTCGTATCGCTTCACGACACGTATCTCACCCGCAGCATCTGGTCAACCGTGCCGGTAGATCGCGAAGTCCGGAAAGGATGAAAGAAATCCCGACTGGTGTGTAAAAAAGGGTGCGGCGAAAACGAACGCATTAATTTATGGGTGACGCGACGCCTTCGGACGAAAGATTGCATTCTACTTCTGATGTTTCTCCTGCACGAAGCTGCGACAGCATTCGCGAATGCATGAAAAGCATCAAGGAGAGTTCTACATGTGCGTATATCCGCACACACTCGCGGCACATAGCCGAAGAACTGACGAGGATCGATCGGTAGATCGCTGGTGGATCGGGCGCGTCGTCAACGCGAGTGCCATCACGTATACGATACGTGCCTATAAGCTCCGTGCCGTATCGTTCGTCCTCTTCGTTCTCCTCTTCTTCTTCTACCCTTTTTTTCCTTCGTTTTTTTTTCTCCCCTTTTGTTTATCCTCTTTTGCTAGCAACCCATCGGATCTCTCTACCATACGAGTTTCATCGATCTATACTGAACTCTTATAACAGCTCCTTCGTCGACGATCAAAGAAGCGGGTGTCCTTCCGAACGATAGTGGCTCTCATTCCTTCAACTTGTCTTTGGGTCAATATTTCAAACGTTTGGCAATAATATATTCGTGCAAAGACCAGGAAAGCAACAAGATTGGTGGCCACGATAAATTATTTCCTGCGCTGCGTCGTATAGATTTAACGTGATATTTAAATATCTTGGATCGATTAAAAATTCAATCGCTTGTTGCGCGATAGCGTGCGGACTAACATAAGAGGGAGAAACTTAGAAGCAGGATAAGCTTATCTCTGAGTTCCCACACGGGTTTTGCTTAACGCATCGACCAGGCCCCTGCCGATCCGTTCAGTATACCCTACAACAGCGGTTGTGGAGTTATTCGCCTATTCGTTAAATGAATTATAATGTCAAAGGAGCGCGAGGGTGCGCCGCGTCGTTGATTTTTCTGATGGTATTAAAGTCACACGGGAGACCTCCACGTGCGATCTGGTTGCAATTTAAAACATTATTGACACGGTGAGAAATTTCTGTGAAATAAATTTTTTCGATTGCTGTGAAATTAACAGTGAAATAGTAAGTAAAATTGGTTTTCTACGTGATAGATAGATAGATAGTTCGTTATATTGTCATTTTATTCGCAGAATGTTTGCTCTGTAAAAAAATTTAAAAACCGGAAATCACTTTAATGCTTAATCGGTATTAAAAAAAAATAAAAATGTATATTTCTATCACCATGTTATTCGCAAAATTGTGCCAATGGCAAGAAATACATTTCTATCGTTTTCTTTGCCGTATATTGTCGAATCCAAGCAAAAAAAAATGAATTCCATGCAAGAAAAACGAACTATCGTTTTTCAACTAGAATCGCCCGCCCTATTCGTGCTACTAGACAGATGTAAATACTCCGTAGGGATAAAAGTGGCATATGCCGGAGGGCTTCGCGAAATTGAATGTAGCATACGCCGTTTATATCCCAGCGAGCATATATACCAACCGCCCACTAGACCTTCGAGGCCCTCGCGAGCCTTTAACTTCCACGTAAAAAAAAATAAAAATAAAAAAGAACGAAGAAGTAACCGACGTGAAGAGGAGGAAGGATCGTAGCATAAGGGACGAGAGAGATCAGTGGGCATGCGGAGAGATCGCTTCGAGCAGAAGAATCGTTAAACCGTGAGCGGGGACCTTGATATTCCTGACTTAATATCAAGCCTCGATTGATGATACACCTACATCTCAGCGCTGTATCTTTCCTTCTCGCTTTCGCCTCAGAGAAAGAACCTTTGCCTCTTACTAGCAATAAACGATGCAGTGATTGGCAATACTGCATATCGAACGGAGTATTTCAACATACCGCGTCAAGTAGGTTACTCCATTTACACGATTTTTCGAAAAGTCTCTATGAATTTTATCGAAATATTAGCAGTGTCAAAAAAATTGCTAAACTTACTCCAAAAATATTCTGCTCTTCGGTAAATACTTCGATGGAGACGAAGTTGTATAGAAATGTATAATGTTTCGCGATTAAATTAACGATATAATTTTTTTTTCCCTTCCGCTTGGCCGCGATGTTTTTTTTTTTTTTTTTTTTCTAATTTTCAAAGAATGTTTATTGGCGGATGTAAAAACGGCAGTAAAACTGAACACGACGGAGAATTACGGTGGTCCACTTGATACAGAATGCCTCGTGTACGAAATACATCGAACAGCATAGATAGAAGCGGCCAATCACTGTTACCGATCGGTTCGGACGTAGAGCACCGGCCGTACGGAGTTGTTCGAACAACATTCGCCGCGTTTTCTTGCCCCGGGATCCCAATGCTCCCGCAAGAGCGCGGAATTCGTTCATTTTTCTTATCTCACAACCGCTCATACCCGCGATCTCTGCGTGCAATGAGATGAGAAATGTAAGAAACATAGTAAGCCTAAGAAGAGAAGAAGAGGGCGAGGGGAGGGAGATACATCGAGGGTGAAGTAAAGGGGAGCCGCGGCGATGTTGAACGTGGTAGTCACGGAGTCCCTATTTATCCTTTTCTCATAACCCCGCAGCAGCGAAGCCACCAACAGCAACGCCACAGATATCTCTTTTCCTTTCCTACATCCACCTCATCCACCGTACAGAGATCCAGATACCAACTAGCATTGAATTCTTGGACGAATAATCGTTTCGAATCATCGAGGGGGCACACCGGTTACTCTGTAATTTCAGAATTATTCTTCCACACGAGAATTTCCCCTGTGGCTTCTGGGCCTCAGCTTTTATCATATCGATCATTTCTTTCCTTTCCTTTCTTCTTCTTTTTAATTCTTTAATTTTCATTTATCAATCCCTCGTTAATTAGCGTATCTCCGCACACCATAGTGATCACTGCGAAATATCAGTGATTTTCTGCGATCGTCGGCGAGGTAAAAGAAAAAAAGGTTTGGGAATTATCATTGCACGTCGTTGAGGATAAGATAGTCGGTTTCTCAAAGACCTCGTATGCATCGCTTGCTTCAACGTGGAGTTTGTACTTTACGAAATAATTTTTTTTTTTTTACTTCGATCAATTGCCACCGCATTCTTATGAAAGGTTTGTGAAAATGGATTAAGCGAAACAGCAGTATTACACTGGGTTCACAAATCGGCTTGAGAAGAACGAACGCATCACGACTTATCTCACGAACAGCCATGAATAATCCATGTGCACAATTTGCCGATTTACGATTCCACGAGATATCCGCGCGATCAACACAACCGATATTCGACAGACTTTCAATTACCATTTCTTGGTTCGCGCTGCACTTGCGACGCGAATGCCAAGATCGCGAAATGTGGGTTAACAAAAAAAAAAGTAGGGGATTACGTGTATTATCTGCAGATCGCTGAGAGCTCCGATTGCGCCTCTATGATCATTTCTAATTCAAGGATAACTTACCCTATATCGCGTGAGACACTCTTTGTTGTGTTTCTGCGCTTTTAGAAACGTGACTTCTCAAGTTCGAGTGCATGCCGATCGGCAAGAAAGAATGAGGCGTATCTCACAGCATTCAACGTGTAACACGTTGTTCTATAGACACTTCTGTTTCTCAGCAATCCATATAGGTGTCTGTATGTAAATGTTAACGTTATTAAGATCGAATATCGAGAATTAATTTAAAAAATTCTTGAAAAAAAGTCGTTTTTCCGTATTTTATAAAATCAAACATTGAGGTCTATTCTATTCGTTTTTTTTTTTTTTTTTTCAAGGAGTTGAACGATGGATTACTTTAAAACAGATGCTGAGTAAAACGAAAAAGAAAAAAAACTTAATGGAAGAGTACCTTTAGAGTCTCACCGACCGCGATCTTGGCGATTCGCAGGAATAATCGTCTCCTGATTCGCTATAAATGTTCGTTGTCGTACGCTGGCGAGCATTCCGTATGTATCCCGAAGGGAATATTCGCCACAGATGCAAATAGCCGGGAGGGCCTAGAAGCTCACTCGTGCTTCTCGCGCACTCTCACATGCTCGGCATTAAACGCCCGTACGCGTTCTTCGTGGCCGACAAATTGCTCGCATGAACTAGAATAATTAGCATCGGGGAGAGAGCACTCGCCGAGCTCGCGGCCTTCCGACGCTCGCCACGGGTCGACACCATATCCTATCTTGCGTATGTAAGGATTTTATATATGTATATAGTATGGCTTGCTAGCTACTTCCTCTCGTTGAGCATTAAGCAAACTTGCGAACGTGAGGAAACCCGTGAAACTTCCCTAGTAATGCGAACTTTTAAATCGACTTTAATGAATGAGTTCGTAAATCAGATTAAATCTCGTATAGATCACTCCATTTTTTATTAGTCTAAAATCAACCGAAAAAACTTTAACGTATTCAAAATCATAAAAAATCGAATATTGATTAGTATCATCCAGAAAGTTGTTCACAGAAAAAAAAAGTCAAACATTTTTTTTTTTTTTTCAACTTTCGTAATAATGTATAAAAAACTTCACGGAAATATCTACTTTTTTTTCTTCCTCTTTCTCTATTTCCCGAGGGTTCTCCGCTTTACGCTATCTCGGGGGTCGCTAGCACGCGGTCTCCGATCGTAAGTCTCTCGTCGAGTTTTCCCTTTCACTCTGATACTTCTTTCCTACTCGCACTTCACGTTTGCCCTTTAACTATCCGCCTCTTTTTCCTCTGCAGTTTTGCTTCGCTCGTGAGCTTTTGCACACGATGCAACACACAGCATCAGGCAGCAGCCAACAAGCGATATGCTCACATTGTATGTACGTACGTCCGATAGAGTCTCGAGACTGGCTGCGCGTTTAATCAACGCTCACTCGGACTCTCTCGCGATGTGCCAAGCTAAGTTGAACGTTGCCTGCTTAAGAATGTAATTTAATATGCAACCTTGCGCACCGTAGCCCCACAGCGTCATATTTATAGATATTTATGCGCTATCTTTCAGACGTATACGCGAGGAAACTCTTATGTGCATTACGTGGGCACATACTTATACGAGTTTCTCTATGTACGTTGCATAGTCTCTGCACAAGTGTGTTACCACGTAGCGCTCAGTATCTTCGCAGAGTTCACTGGAGCCTCCAGCTGCCTGGCGAGGCACACCGCATCGCGTATAAAACTATCATTGAAATCCCTCGGAAACCTCCTGATATCCTTGCACTCTTCTTTTCATCGTAAAAAAATAAATGATTTATCGTATACGTAAATTTTTTTTCCGAAAAAAAAAAAATAAAAAAAAGGTTCACTCCGCGATTTTATAGATGCTAAAATAGAAATTCGCTAACGAAATAGAAATACGTCGAAATAATGTCTGTCGATAACTGTTAACTCCGAAGATCATAGACGTTTCTTTACGTAATATTATTGTAATAATACAATTTTCTAAATCTTTTAATTTTCATGCTATTACTGCATCGATAACATATAACTAAATTAAATTAAATAAAAAAATACTTATCTAAACTAATATAATCTTTGCGCTAAATAAATTTTATTTCAGTCTTTTTTAATGTCGACGGAATGTAACGGAAATATTTCGACGTCGAGTCCGATAGGTAAGTGGTCGCGAAATGGCTACGGATGGTCATAAAATGGTACAAAGTACAAGAATTAGAACTACAAATTCGTTTGCTCTCCTTTCGTGAAATGCCTTTCTTCGCATTTGTGTTTTTTTTTTTTTTATTCTTCTTTGCCTTTTCCATTTCACGGTCTCGCACACGTTTGGCACGCGCCCCGTTCTCCTTACGCCCACACAAACTCAAATCCTCACGAATACACGCGCGCGAAGCCAGGAATCGAGTTCGATGGATGAATACAAGAACCGAGCGGAAATCGATTAATCGTAGCCACGGCGGGTGAGCAATGTCGATTTACGCAGTGGTCACGCCCCGCGTGAGCTCGGGCCAAGAATATGGGAGTGGTGTTACGGTAATTGGACCGTTTAGCCCTCCGTAAATCGACTCCGGTGTGTACGACTGCGAGTCGATTACCGATCTCCGGATCCGTCGATCGCTTCGCGAATCGCAAAACACCTTGACGAATCTTACCGCACATACATCTACCTGTTTCTCTCCGACTTGTAACGGAGAGAAAGAGATAAACATATAAAATAAACGTACGAACAAACCCGATATTCGATTACTGAATTTTTCTCGTTCAACCGCAAAATGTATAGAAAAAAAAGGACGAAAGAAGCCCATAAAACTGAGACGATTTCGAGTAATGGCAGATAATTTCAATATACTCGCGATGCGATCTGTGTGAGTAATCAATACGTCGTAAAATTTTATTAGAAAATTATCAGTTTGACTTGATGACAGGGCGATACGTTGGGTTCTATAAGATTTTCATGGTGGTAGTATATATAAGGGGAGTATAATATGATGGTAACCCGATCCACTTAGGATGGATCAAAGTGATCGTGACACGATCTCGACACACGATAGGTTACCCGCGTTATCGACCCCTCCCTTCAACATCGTTCTCACACAGGCGTCTCGCGGGCAGTGAAAATATCTATCCTAAACGATCAACGAGGCGAAGCTACGAAGAATATAATACACAAACCAAAGATTGCGCCGTAAGGCGCTACGAAGACGGCGCGGTTAGGACGGTGAAGAAACTTTGCTCTCTCGTGGACAGCGTTAGGTATATTACCCAGTAAGTTTCATGGAGGAACGTTCCACGGTACGTACAACGAAAGGAGTTTCACGTTCGCGACGTTATGACGCGACGTCCGCGCCGCTCCCCCCTCGACCTCCCGGACGGACATGAACGTCCGCGTTTATGCGCATAAAACACACGAGCTTAACAGCGCGTCTCAGCGTTGCGATAATGCGCCGTGTTTATGTTAATATCTCTCTGTTCACGCTGCTATATGGGGAGAGAGAAACTATGGGCCACAGACCCCTCTCGCGCCCCGTTTCTCTATTGTACTGCGTTTTCTACTTCGTGTCTTGCAAAGCTTTTCTTTCTGTTTTAACCAATAACTCGGTACAGGCACATTTCAATGGGAATTGTTTCCTCAAAAGAAACATTTTTACGTACCTTTCGTTAGAGAAAGTTATAAAAAAAGTAAAAAAAATTGCAATTTTTTTTTAATCGATTTAAAAAAAATTCTAAGTACGCATAGAACTTGCAATTTTTTTTACGTCCCATAGAAATAAGATTTTGCATATTTAATGCCTTAAAAATCTGCATGCAATCGAATTCCAATTCCGGTCTTTAAAAAAAAAAACTGATTTAACCCGTTCAATACAATTTCGCTAACATTTAGTTTTTCAATTCCGCCACCCACTCCATTCGCAGTACGGAATAAAACCACCTCCGTTACACAAATGATTTCCGCTAGTGTACGGCTTTTATATTATACCTGCGTTGTGCATTAGGGAAAGAATCTCTTGCGGCTAAACGTTTTACGGTAGAGTCGTATGGGGGAGGGGAGGGAGGAAGAAAAAAAACTTAAAGTTATTGCGAAGGTCTTTTGCCGGGAGTGCATTGCGCTGCTTCGGCTTCTGCACCTTCTACTGTTGTAGAACTCTGTGTGTACCGGCCAAAGAGAGTCGATCTTACGATCCCATGTAATTCCGACTTAACGCTCTATCGGCTCCGGCACAGGACCCCTTGGAAAACGGCACCGCGCCTAGCCTCGGGTAGAGCGCGTGTTGCACCGCGATGCACTGCAGTGCATCGACAGTGCGAGAACCCTCCCGTACCCATGCCGCGCTTACTTATGTTCACCCGGCGACGAGACGCGCGAGTTGAGAGCACCATGCAGCCGACGCAACGGTGCCTCTGCTGCTGTTGCTGCTTCTCGATCGCGTAATCTCGCTAATCGTTTCCGGTATCTATCGCGGCCGCCTTAAACGCTTCCAGTATCATCGGGAAGAGAACCGGGGAATCGGTGTGCTCACCTCTCTCTATGGATACTATAATGTTTGCGGCGGCATCGAGGATGCGCCCGAATATACTACTGTCCAACATCGTAACTCACGCGGGTCTTTTACCACCATTTTCCTCTATATATTCTATAATATATAATATAGTTGATTGAAACGAGTTTCCGCACCTAAGTGGATACTTATTGAAATTCACGATATCGCGAACTTTCCGCTTTACTGGTTTATACTCCAAGGTCGACGCCGTTGTCATTCATGAAAAGAGCTGCAAATTGCATTCTTACATTGCTGTCTCGATGTTCAATTAAATATTATAAAATTTGTTCGAAGTCGTAAAAAAATGCGTCCATTAGTTTGATTTATGTTTAATCACTTATGAACATTGGTACACTGAAAAAAATGACGAGTTGTGACAACTAAAGACAAAGCTAATAGTTAGTTGGTAAACCCCATTTTTTCGACGAAAATGCATTCCGTATATCATAGATATATTATCGAAATACTTTTTTTTCAAGATGGCTGATTTAATGTAATGAAAATTCTTCCATACCAATGCGAGACGCAATACTTGAGTGCAAAGAACAAAAACGCTAGAAGTACGTGAGAAAAGCTTCGTAAAACGAGAAATGTTGTGGAAAATGTTGAACGATCGTTTTGATAGATTTCTCGGACATTATCCGCGGTACTATTCGCGCTGTTTTCAGAGAACCCGATGAGAGGAACACGTGAATTATATCCATGGGATATCGGCGTCGAGCTAATAAATTGCGAATTTCACGTCTGACGAAAAGAGATTTTGCTGCTCGTATTTTTTTGCGTGTATTCGCCTTAGCGTGTTGCTTCTGGTCATTAGGTAATAACGGTAAGCCGGTCGCGATTCGCCGGGTAATGAACGTCGTGTTGGCGTAGCGTGGCGTGGCGATACGCGCAGCCGTTGGTGCGCGTGTACAAGTCTTATGCTAATTGCACGAGACCAGTGTGTGTGCGCGCGCGCGCGCGCGAACGAACGATTCGTTACGAGTTTCTGATTTCTCGGCGGACCAAGCTAATCTACCGTCGAGGGAGAGAACAGCTGTACGGCAGCCCCTGGCGATCGACTCTACTGTCTGACCATTTCATTTTTTCTTTTCATTTGTTCTTTTAATGTTTTTTTTTTCCTTCATATCCACCCGTCTTTCTCTATCTAGGCGTACAAATTTCTTCAACTCTCAGGAGAAGACGCAAACACCTTCGTGCGTCCGTTGTATACAAAGGATATTACGGGCGTCTCACCGAGAGTGACGGGATACGCAAAGGCTCGTAACGCCTCGTTAAGGTCAGCCTCGGCGAACTAATTATATGCGCGTAATCGAAAGCCCCATTTCTCGGTAATAGTAATGCACCTACTGCGAAAGGATGGGCTCTTACGACAAGAAGCTATACGCCCAACAGTTGCATATACTGCATAGTACGCGGATACTATGTTGCAAACGTCGTTAAACTTTAATAGAAAGTTTTTCATTTTTTTTTTTGCTTTTTCCTTTTGATAAAAGGGGGATAAATTATGGTGGTGGATCAGCTAAGTGCTACTATATGAGGTTTGCGTGCGAAGCTGACGGGTTTATTGCAGCTTCTACCGCAGGAGTTCCTATCAAGCAGCGTACATTGTAGAGGGCGGATAGACGGACAGACAAGAGTTTGTTTATTGTGTTCTCGAGGATGCTGGCGCCCAAGAGAAAGGTTAAAGACATACAAGGGTCAACCGCGGTCAGTAGAAACGCAGGTCAATCGTAACAAAAATTACCATATATACACGCATTATGCGTTATCAAGTTTCAGTCCAATTCTTGAATTTGTAATTAACGATCTTGTTGAACGATCCTATAAATGACCTCATCGATGTTTCTCGGCGCAATAAAATGAATCAAGTAGTCGAAGATTAAATTCGTCCACAACTGCCCCCCCCCCCCCCCCCCCCCGCGCGACTGTCGCCCATTGTTTTCATCGATGAAAAATGAAATACGATTTCGTTTGTTACACTTAATCCCGATCTCTTCTGTAACGAACAACACAGCATCGAACGCAAGTGGAATAGCCCCGGGAATGATCGGACGGTTGCACGAACCCCGTCGTGTCTATACGAAGAAGGGCGTTGCGTGACGTACGTCCGGCGATATATTTCGCCACGACAATAATTCTGTGGTCGAGAGTGTGGAAGATGCAGCCGAACGAGAAGGGAGCGCTGTAGTTGGAGTTATACGAGAGAAAAGGCCTACAGCCACACAGAGGATATTTAATGGCCACGCGATGTCGAAGGGTGCCGGTGGTACTTGCATGGATTTCCAGCGAGACAAGAAGAACCTTACGGCACAGAAGTTAGCTGTTACTACGAAAGGGTTAGCGTTACTCTTATTCTTTCTCTCTCTATTCCTTTCCGATGCTTCTGTCTCCGGTGTGTTCCGAGAAACCCGGAGAACTTCCAGGATACTCAGCGTGACACCTGGCCGGGTGGGAACGATATTACAGGGTCATCGCGAGGTCTCGCTCGCCCAGTATCGGCCAACCGTAGACCTATCGAGTAGGGTATATACTGTTTCTACTATCCACTATGCGCTTCTCGCTTACACGGGTCTATAGTATAGCCATATTCCATCGGCGCAGTAGCAAAAGCAGCTGCTGCTATTGCTCTTGCTGCCTTCTCGCGGTCCTCTACTTCGTTTGTGAGACGGCTAACCAGTCACGAGGACTACTCTCTTCCAGATCCTGCTGCATTGTACAGCCCGTGCACTCGCGAGTGCACCGTAACATGCCGCTGTCCCTGTAACGTTCAGCCCTGCATCGAGAAAACCTTCGTCTTGCATTCCTACGAAAGGGAACAAAGTGCAGCGACGGTTAGGCGCTAACAATGCTACCGTACATTCGATGTACTATCAGCCGGAGTACAGCAGGAATGGATTTACCGAGAAGCATTGACTCTCGTGCCCACCGACTTGCCTGCACCGACGAAGATTTCATATCCGCGTATTTATATCGTTTTTGCGTGGTATGCGAATAAAAATTAATTAAGACTTTCACTTCTGAGAGGGTATAGGGGTGACCGGGGTTAATTGGATCACAGGTTTAAAAAAAAAAAAAAAAAAAACATAAATCGGAAATTTTACGCAGAGAGTACCCATGGTACTACACGGAATTGCTTACCACACTGTGAACACTTTAATTACATTTAATTTCATACTCGATGGGTGAAATCTTCGATGTTTTAAGTCGGGGTTTTCGTCTAGTCGCAGTCTTTCCTACGAAGTACCGGTCCATCAAGAGCTTCAAAAGTTGACCCATTTTGACAGAGCGATGAGAAAAATAATCAATTTTTTCGCGATACCAACGATTAATCGAAAGTAAAAAAAAACGAATGCATTTTCTTTTTATTAAAAAATGCACATAAAATCTTTTTATATTACGAAACATTTCTATTCTAAACCTAAATGTATGGAATTCCTCAGTTAAAATGTTAAGAATTATTCCCCAACTTTATACGGTCCAACGTAACTATTTACAGCTTTACGTAATCAGCAATCATCCATCGCCATGGGTCTGCTACAGTTCGCTCAACTTCGGTAAATTTCCCGTATTTTTGTCTCATAATCGAATGATAAATGGAATTCGAATCTCGGTTCGGTGAGAACGGCAGTCGTAAGCGTTGTATACGTGGGATTTCAACGTTGGCGCGCCTCGAAAGCACGCGTTACCTTCGCCATTTCGTTGAATTCTTCGACAGCAC
Organism: Buathra laborator; assembly: GCA_934046635.1. NCBI lineage: Eukaryota > Metazoa > Arthropoda > Insecta > Hymenoptera > Ichneumonidae > Buathra > Buathra laborator. The sequence goes on from OW203892.1 coordinate 22,360,921, forward strand.
GCCGGGATATCGTTTACTATCGCGCTAATAAGTTCGTTGATTGGTAAGTAGGCTGTTGCTAGAAAACGTTCGGCACTAACGTCGAGTAGCCCCCCCGAGGATGTTAGGAAACCAGCATCGCCGAGTCTACGCTCCGGTGTGCTCGGCCTTGTCGTCGTCCGGACTCTAACGTTGCTACAGTTTCTCGCTAATGTACGTACCTCGTTATTTTCTCGCGCGAAACTATTGCAGTTGACGGGCCGTTGATGAATGCTCATCTTATACATATTACAGCGATTTCGCTTCGATTGTATACTCGCGACTACGATGAACACAAATTCAGGGTTCGTCCTTCGGAAGAGATTAGAAAGTAAAGGTACCATTTTTGCGCTTATACCAAAAATGAAGTGCAAAAAAATGTTTCGCCTTCGAAGTTTTTTCTATTAATGATGTTCAAGTTTTTTTTTAATCTCGAGAACAGAAATACAAAAAAAATGTAATAATGCTGTAATATTCTTTAATTATTCGAATGGTCCGCTTTAACCAAATTAGCGTTTTACCCGAAAGCAGTACAATTTGTATTAAAAATAAAAACCTTCCGGATATCAGGTAAAAACTATCTGACTACTAACCCTGTGTACCTAATTGATTAGTCAGTGAGTAAAAAGTCTTGTAGAGTACTTGCAATTAAGGGAAGAGAGTTCGTATCTTGTATACCGGCGAAGTCACAAAAGTTGACGAGCCTAAGAGATGAGACGGTATCTCGAAGCGCACAATGAGGAAGGCTTGAATTTCTTAAGTGGTCACGTTAGATATCGCTGAAAAGTCCACTTACGGTATTTATGGCCGAATATAAATCAACCGTAAACACCGGTTCCGTTTGGAAAATGGCTACTCAACATGTATTATACTATACAACGGAACGACCGCGCGTATATAAAGCTCTCGGACCGCAGGTATTTATGAGTGAATAAATTGTCTATAAATGGTAATGATCCAGTTTCTTATTAGGGGTATACAAGCCCCTCGGGCATTCGCGGACAAGCCGCCTAGTCGACGTAGTCTTAGCTTCATTCTTCGTACAAAAAAAAATAACTAAATAAAAAGAATCTCTCCGCATCTTAAAATTTTAACTGATACTCCATCACCGAAACGATAAGCTTCTTTACCCGTTGTGTATACACCACTGAGTAAATCCTCTAGTTATTTGAAAGTCAAAATTAGCCAATATAATCGGCTTTATTTCTTTTCAACTTATTCATTCGTCAGCGCCACAGGCCGCGCGCGTTAATTACTTTGAGCAAATTTCTCGCGAAATTTACTTCGAGTCAGAGATTGAAAAAAATTGACCATAATTATGACGAAGAGTGATCTAGTTTTGGTAAGCGCCCTGAGGGTTTCACGAGTGTCCGATGAGCCAATGAAAAATGACTCAAGTTGAATAGAACTCGTTGATGTGGCATCGAAAGGTATGTAAAAAATAATTGCGTGTACTGTAAATTCTATGCGCGAAGAGAGGACGCGAAATGGCTCTACTCTCGCTTGGTAAAGACGCCAATTCGTGTCAAAGAGATAAGCCGAGTCACTCGGTTCGATATACGGTCTTTCGTTTCTCTTGAGTTCCTATTAATATTCGATTATCCGGAAGAAATCGAGAGTGGCGTAAAAGCGAGAGAGTCTCGAGCCGCATCGGGACAAGGTCGCAGCAGTCCGGAGTAGCAGCTGGTCCCCCGATCGCCCCGACAATTCTCGAGTGCGGCATGGACAACGCGAAGAGAGAACATCGAAGGAGAAAGTATTTAACTCATTTCACGTTGCAGCGGCAGCGAACGAAGCACGCTGCCGATCGAGAGGACTCTCTAAAGATCAACGTGCTCGCGGCTGATCCGCGCTCACGATCGTTATATCATTCGCCTCTAGTCGCGAGAGTGGCAATCCAACTCCCAGAGACGTTGGAACGGGGACAATCGTCGGTTGAGATCGATCTGCGTCTCGAACAACCACTATATCGACTGTTGAATAACAAAAGGGCGTAACTAACAACAATTCCCATCAAAAATCGCGATAGTTACGCCCTTTTGTGATTTATCAGCCGATAAAAGCTTTCCTACAAATACAACACGATCAGTTTCTCTTTCTAACACTGTTACACTGCTGGTTGCTAGTAGTACTTGTCACGCGATACTTTGACGAGGGAGAGTATACGATAGTCCGCAAGGCATTACATCGATTTCGTTGCAGAGATTGAATTGATTGGAATATTGTGGAGATACGTTATGCGAGATGCCCACGCGGAGGAGATAATTCCGCGCGAGAGGATGTCAAACGCGTGAGGAGATTGCAACAGAGGGAATTAAATATATCTAGCGGATTCCAAACAAATGTGCACGTCATCCACGGAGCTGAATCTCATATCGGGGAGGAAGTCTTCGTGGCGTGGAGAAGGGGTCGTTGGGTTAACGAGGAAGCTGCCACTGAGATATAAGCCGGAGAACGCATTCACGCGTGCGAACATAATTACTCGACTCTAAACAGCGGTTGAGAAGTTATAGCGGTTAGTGCGTTACGCAACTTGCGTTAGAGTGATCCATGTCAAACGGCAGGCTGGTCACGCCTACAGCACGGAATATACATATCTTACATTACATTATATTAATGAAATTCGTGGATGTTTACCGAAGATAAAGTCTCGTTGGATGATGGATACAAAATTATCGGTATTTAGAGAACTGTCTGTCGTGTTATTTTCAAGCAAAATATTGGTCCATTCATGCAGCGTTTCGTGTCACCTGTCTATTTATGCCATAATTAACATAACATTTAATAGTTTATGAAAGATCCGTCCAAAGTCTACAACACGCGTTAAGTTTGTATGAAAAAAACATTCGAAAAATATTTTTGCACTTATAATCGGGATAATTTTTTTTTTTTGTCAACCAAATTTAACGAGTGTCGAGAATTCATCGTTATTTTAGGATGTATCCATATATTTGCCAAAATTATTTATTTCATCGAAAACGGTTGTGTAACATTTTTTTACCGTTATTTAATAAATTATTAGAAAATATAGTGACGTATACTAATTTTGCGTAATAATAAACCAGAAATGCCAATTTTTAATTAACGAGATTTTGCCATCTTCGGCCGTAAATTATAAATAGTTAGATTCAACAGGCCGTTATATAACCGCATGGAAACTCATTAAAAAAAAATTCCATTCGCATTTTTTCGCATAGTTTTTTTATTCTCGTATCTGCGCACACAAATATGTGTTCCATATTATAACAGCGGAATACTGTGTCGAACGAGACTCCGTTTCTTTTTTCTTTATTTCTTCAATTCTTTTAATTGTATAACGGGCCCGGGCCACACATGCACGCTATGCCGGCGCGTTGGATTATTCTCCTAAACCCACTGGAATAGAACTAACTGGGTGGCGAATGCGTTTCACGGAAGCCTCTCTCGGTACCCGCGCGCGCATCGTTGCGGTGCAATACGCGCGACGGCAACTAAGTCCGCGAGGTAGGGTCGTATCTGATTCACGATCGTTTGCCATTGTTGTGTATCCGACGAGAGGGATAATCCCCCAATCGTACGTGAGCTTCGCACAAAGTGGACGCAAGGTTATGCACTCAACGATGTCTAATACCCTATAGATATATCATTTGTATAAAACCTTCTTGGTTGTTCGTATCTTCTTGTACTTCGTGGGCTGCGCCTACGCTTGAACAATAACTAAAATTGGCTTCGAGGCTCTAACCGCTTGCGTACCCTGTGCGTCGTTACTTAAGCATTATCTTTTATCAATTATCGAAATGGCCTGTCAGCGCGCGCCTTTCCTATCGTCAGACGTCTAGCGAGTAATATCGGAACTTCGAGATTTCATCGATAAGCTCAATTATGTGAATTTTAATCGCGAGTTTCAATCTTTTGCAAGGAAATTCCTCAGCTAACCATTCTAATCTCAAGACTCTCACATAGACAGCTCTCACTCGCGTCGACCTTCCCAACGCGCCTTTTGTTTCGCGACTCGCCTGCCAACGACTTCACACCATTTTCGTAGATCTCTCACCCTCGTCATCCGGTTGTCAAAGTTTCACAGTTGCTTTTTATTTATCTTTTAATATATAATACAGACGATTTAATATCGAAGGATTATACGATGTCTGGGTCTGCCACGCCCAGCGATAGTCCCAATTCGGGTGGTTTTGCTTTCAGTGACGACGGTTCTTATGGTTTTATGCATCGAGAACTTGGCGAATCGAAGTGTCGTACCTGTCCCGAAATTTCGTCTTTCGGATCTTCACTCGATTTGAATAATCAATCAGGTAAAACTAGCTAACTAGACAAGCGAAGAGCAAAGTCTGGTTCTTTCATGGTCCAGTCGTACGTCTACATCTATCAGGTTTCTCAAAAATTGTTTTTTTTTGTTTCATGCTGTGAGGAGCTTAGACAAAGTTTCGTGCTAATAAAACGGGGGCATCCCTCGTCTGGTATGGTTTCATATTCGTTTTCAGTCGAGCTGCCGGGACAGACATGGAATCGGTTAACGCAGGATCGTTCGAAGACCTCGGTAACACGCAAGAGCGCGAGAAGCCTGTGGCGATATCGTCGTTCCGCCTTGTTTAGCCGCGAGAGGCAACGTAACAACTCGTTTCATATTACGAACGGAAAGAACGGATGGCTAATCACCGCGAACAAGGGATGCCAGACGACAGAAACGTCCTCGTCCTTTGCAAAAAATACGACAAGTTCTATCCCCGGGATTACTAAACATCGCGAACTCGTCAAGGATTATCGTCAGACTGGTTCCGTCCACTCGGCAGAGTCTTTGCAAAGTCTCCAAAGAAACGAAGCCGTTCCAAACGTTCGTTCGGCGGCAGAAAACAAATCGGATGCAAAATTGAGCTCCGGAGGGTGGAGTCACGAAATAAAGTCCATCGAGCACAATGAAAATTCAATACCTCGAAGCAGAACAGGCCTATCTATGTCCGATTCCATTCTAGCTATTCCAAAATACGATCATCGATCAGCCACGTTTTTCCGACACAGAAAACAATGTAAAAATTCCGAATTTTCGCGAAGAGATGCCGATCTAATGAGATGTCGGGAGTTTACATCGAATCACCGAGTGACAAGTCTTGGAAACGAAGTCGATCAGATTTGGACGAGAAAACGAAGCGCCAGAACTGCAATGGAGACAGTCATCGTGTCACCGGATAAAAAAAAGCGGTTCGAAGTCAGTAAAAATCCGGTTGAAGTGTTGTGGAAATCTATGAATCATAGCGCCATCAAGAGCGGTGACGAGAATGCAACAGGAATCGAAATTTCGGTAAAACCCTCAAAGATTCCTGAAACGATCCGAATGACGAATCTCGCAACAATAAAAATGTTGGATCTTTCGGAAAATCAGGAAGAATCTTTGATTCCGAATGATAATCAAATAATAAATGAGAAGCTTCCTGAAAACGATGATCAAGACGAAGAAAATCATGGCGACGAAGCGTCAATTCGCTGTTCCAATTTATCAAGAAGCGAATCCCAAGAAAGCGTTCAAATTATCGAAGTACGAAAGAACTCTGCGGCGAATACATTTTTGGGAAATCCTTGGAGAGATCGCACCGCCGCGAAAAACCTTAAAAATCACGATGGGTGTTTTAATAAAGATATCGACGACGTGACAATAATCTCCATGAAGAATGAACATTCTGGAATAATAGTGGTAACTGATCACGAAGATTTTGATTCGCGCATTATCGGGCAGAGGCAACGAAGAGACATAAGAAATCTGATAACAGTGCAAAACGACGACGACGACTATCATTTCCTCATGTCGTTCTATCACCAATTGCGGCAAATGCCCGAAGCAAAGAAACTGAAGACGAGACTAAGGATACAGACGATTCTTTGCGATGAAATAGAATCGGACAGTGGATCATCGAGATCTCGGACGTTTCTCTGAGTTCCAAGAACAAAACTCATTCTGAAAAAGTCCAATTGACATATTTTCGTTTATCGTTGCGAAATAAAGCTTATGATTGATCAATACATTTTTCCTTTTTTTTTTGCTTTTTATCTGACAAAATGAGCGTTTTGAAAAAAAAAAAATCAATTTCCTTCTAAATATGCATGAAGTTTCATGCAATCTCGCTGGCGGGCGGTTGGTAACCGCAAGCCCTGTCTACGTATATATATCTCTCTGGAGAGCGTGGCACAAAGTTGCGTGAACGTAAACCACGAAGATTTCACACTGTATCTACAACGAAGAATTACCGGTGGGGAGACCCAGGACAGGCGGTTTACCAACAGCGTGTCCGAGCGTAATCGTTATTTATTGTAATCCTCACGTTTTGCCCGGAAAATTTGCATGCAAAATTGATGGCCGTTTGCGAACGCGCCGATGATGCTACCGTAGAGTTACACGAACTCCAATGAACCGATGAATAAATATAGGGAATACCGAGAAACAAAAGGACGTATCGACCATCAATTATCCCGCAAAATAACGAGGGGATACACCTCTCTGTTTCTTAGCGGTCGATATCTATCTGTCGGTATTTATACGGTGGGAAATACGCATATGTAGAGGGAATGCGAAAATATAAAATGCTCTCAAGTATGAGAGAAAAAAATGGTAAAACGAGGAATTTACGGATAAAAAAAAAATTTTGAGGTAAGAGGGTGGAGTGGCGCACGCATCGAAAATAAAGTTGAACGATCCAACGATGAGGCACGATCCCCAAGTATGATCCTCGTGACACGTTGACACGTAGCACTTACACCTCAACATGTATACTTCGGGATTCCGTCGCACGGATACTTCTCTACTACTACAGCTATGTGTGCTCAAGAATTAAAAGGGTTAAAAGGAATTGAAAGAGAAAGGGGGGAAAAAAAATTCGAAAACCGGGAGACGCTTCATTTACATGCCGACCACCTGGAGAGTCTCTCGGCTCTCATAGATCGTGAGCATATGCGAGACGATCTCCTCCCGCTGGTAGGTAGAGGTATGCAAGAGACAACTCTCGGCCCTGAAAGTGAAATTCCTCGTCGTAGCGAATTTCCGAGAAAGACACTACGATAGGAATTTCCAGCTATGAAACACGTCGCTGAGGCAACTCCGATCTCGAGGAACTGAAGTTGTGTGGCTTTTGGAGCAGTAGCCATAAACGAAAACTTTATAATCGATTGATTCTATCAATCTTATTACAAGGGTGAAAAAAAAATCCTTTGCATTTACGAAATTTTCCGCGAAAGCCTAGAAATACTTTGTTCGATTTTAGTTTCCCAATCGACAGAGTTTTTCCGAACGAAGTTAATACAAAAATAAAAGAACAATGTGAAAATTTAATGTTCGTTGGAAAAAAAATTATAACTTCCTCTAGAATTTAGCAATGAGCGAAAAAATTACGATATTAAAATGGGAAAACTTAAAAACTGAAGGTGACCGGAGTTATTCATTGGATCATTACGTGTTTTATGTTTTCACTCGGTAAGAGATTTCGAACACAGAAAAAAAACAGAAATATAAATGGAATAACCGAGTGAATTTGTGTTTCTATCATTCTATCTCAAGTAGTTCACGTGTCCGAGAATTCCTTGTAATCTGCATGCTTGTGGTATATGACGCGTGTAATCGTATGCGTCTCGTTTTGTAGTGCGTAGTCGCATAAAGTGAGAGTTGCGCAACAGCGTGAAAGCCGCAAGTTTAACATCAGAAGCCAAAGTGCTCGGAGGCATTGAGCAGAAATTCACTCTTACTTCCACCGGGGAACCTGTCCTGACCTCCGCGATAATGAGAGAGTGATCCGGCTGATCTCGATTTGGTAATGGAGGTCGGGATAATGAGGGTTCGCGTTATTGCTCGCCCCGTAATAGCCGCGCACGCGAAGGTTCGATGAACGAACGAAACCGAACGAACAATTTAATTTCTCATATGTATATGAGCGATTCATGCGTTCTCGTCGACTCTCGGGAATACTTTGCTATACTGTAAAATCGCGCAATCCTCTTTCGAATCTAACAGCGAATGGAATTCGAGAACTACACGCATAACAACATTACGACACATGCGTAATCTTTCTCTTATCGTTGCTAATGTGCTTTCACGATCTCTGGTCTCAGCTGTTTATTTCGCCCCAATGCGCAGTCGCCATTCTCGGCGTTGTTAAATACCGTCGCGGAATAACAAATCGATCGCGCGTTTCCGAGAGGCTATTTATCACATACTCTGTAACAACTATCGACTGCCATTTGTATTTTTACCCCAATAAGTTGCGAGTCAATGCGTATCTACAACTTCTACACGAGTATTAGAAATTAGAGAAATGTCAGTGAGACGCCGCTAGATTTTCTCATTTGTCAATGACATTTGACTCTCTTTTGTAACTATCGACTTCCCGGAGGCTTGGCGAAAAAAATCGGTATTGATTCATGAAGATATTATTATAGAAGGCGGGAGAAATCATTTATTCAGATTCACCTCTCTTCCGGGTAGTAAAGAAAAATGGATTTCTTCGTGTACGATGTGTCCTCACAGCCATGGAACTCGAATGAGATTTTAAGAAGATCGGTTAATCGCATATTAATGAGTGTCGAGTATACTACAGCGAATAACCGGACGCGAACGTAACAGGACAAACTCATTGCTGATGCATTAATGTATAATAAGCTGCGAGGGCCCGAGAGAGAGCTGAGGGGTCCTCTTATCGCGATCATATCCCCCGGGTCTTCCGATGCCGTGCCCAACCGTCGCACGCTCTCGAGTCCATCGAGTTTCTTCGGTCGTTGAGTAACGGATCGAAAAGCTAACCGTGAAGTCCGATTGGGCTTTGGGCTACCGGCGTCGTGGCACGACTTACTCGACCCGCTCCCATAAATTACAAAGTGGAAGTTGAACGCTTCATAAAGTTTTCTTATACCCTTTTCTTGCGGATCAATTTCATAACATTTTTTATCGAGTTGCGGTTGGGGGTCAATGAGGCAAAATTCCGTTCGATCATTGGGGGAAATAAAGTTTCGTCTTACTTATTCGTCGAGGAAGCGCAGTGCCCGCGATCGCACCAGGAATTTTTATTTTTTTTCACCCGCAGATATATATTACTATCGATAAAAAATGCTCAATATTAACTTCCCTTTAACAGTAAAAATAAAAAATATTTCTCAGTTTAACGATAATGACTCTTTCCTTGTATCTATCGAGTCAATAAAAACGCTTTCAAAAAAATATGAAAAAAGAGTAAATTTCGAATTCTCGCAAAAACATAAACTGCCGATGGTGCTTAAACATCGGCTTATTTTCACGTTTGCCAGGAGTTCTACGCAGTAACATCATAAAATAAATTTTACTGTATACAGGCGGGGCCGGCACTTCTCACTTTTTCAACCCGTATCATCTGCAAACAGTTCTCCGCACCACCCATCAACTGCGGTGCAACCATAAGAATTTAGCGATACGCTATATCCGAGATCATTTACGATTCTAATTATTGCGCGTATTTTCTCATACCATTATCTTAACAAACTTCCTGGCAAATATCATTTTACCTGTTTATTTATAATTTTATTTTTCATCATTTTTTTATCTTTTAATTTTTTTTTTTTTTCATACCTCGCAGTCTCGGCAATCATTATTTTCCCAGATAAATACTCCGTGCATCAGAAATATTTATCCGGTTTGTTGTACCTACGTACAGTGTGTGTTTGTGTGTGTATAGTATAAAAGGAGAGACCAATTAACCGTGCAATATCGAGTGGCAGCTGTTGCGGTAGCAACAAGCGTTTGCGTTATCGACTCTATGCTATCCCCGCTCCACACCCCCTCCATTGGCTATATGGGTATATAATAAGTAATGGCTATTCGGCCACGTGTTTTCACTATCGCCGACAATTATCTTCGACCAATAAGGTTGAGTGGTGAACTTTTTCACCTTCACCGTCTCAACCCTTTCCAATAATCTTTTCCCGGCTGTTTTTCTCGTCCTCTTCGTCATCGTCTCTTTTCCTTCTCTTCTTCATCTCTCGATCTCAAGCGAGTTTTACGCTTCTACAATATACCGTAGAGAATCTCGAACTCTGTTCTACCTATTTCTCGATCTCGCGGTCCCTCCTAAGTCCCATCGAGACTTTATCCAACGTTTTTTGCAACGGCCTTAAGCGTCTCTACCGGTAGAATGTCTTAATTGAAATTGCGGAAGTTCAAACGATTCGTTTAATCGTTTGAACCCTAAGGTCCCCTTGTGGCCATTCACGGTGGCTATAACGTCCTCGATGTAAGCCCAATACATCTTTCTATATAAGTAAAACTATATTACATAGTATAAACTCGGAGACTTAACGGTGCGTGACAAGGAAATAATTCTCGATCGTAAGAGTCAGATAGATCGTTAGATCACTCGAAGCTCTTTCTCTCGACTTTGACCCGTTAGATGCGTCTGCGGTGTGCGCGCACCGCTCGACGATCCGATTTCATTGGCGATTCTCGTGAAAAGTGGAGGAAAAAAACTGTATAGTAATATATAGAATGGAGTGATGTACTATAGTGAACGATTAAGAGCTATACAGGCGCATATACACGTATATATACTTAACTTTAAGGTATAATACCTCACGAATGCCGCTGTAACCTTATCCGGATAGCGACTCCTCTCTCTCGCAATCTCTCGAGTGAGTATACGGTAAATTCTATTAGCAATAATGTTCGCGTTCCTATCGTCCATCGTGAAAACGACGCTGAGATATCCTACTGTACAAAGTCTCTTTTTCCATGAAATTTCATTTTATCCCCAAACGAAAAGCATCGTCTCGCATGAGTATGCAATATAATGCATAGTCGCGACCTCTGTCGAATAATACCAACGAATTTAATGACGTGCGGGAACTTATCGGCAGCGTGTGCGTGTTTAAAATTTTATATCGCAATTTCTTCGCGCGTAAGTCGAAAAACCACAATCTTTAGATATACGGTATTCCGACGTTTCGTATCTCCTCGCAGCGAGCTGTATCCGCGACTAAACCAACGAAGATATATATTATTGTCTAACCTATGAGAATTACGAGCGATCGGGCAAAACTTGGCCTCCCGGCGATCTACGGTCGAATAAGTTTTAGAGCTTCCGTCGTTTTCACGAGAAGACTATACCGATGTGGTTTCTATCGGTGAATGCGAAACGCAAAGCTCCCGCGATCGTATAGATCGTCAAGGATCGGCTGAATTTATTTCAGGGCCCGAGGGGCCGAGGAACGAAAAAGGGGCGCGGTGCTTATAGGCACTTGTGGATATATGTATAAAAGATTGTTGGACGCTCTTGTAAAGCGTTTGAAGGTGGAGCATACCGAGAGAGGAAGTCAAGGACGAATTTATCGTTTGCCTCGGTGAACCCACCCCGGGGAGGATTTCTGGTCCCGTCCGGTGTGCAACGTCTCCAGCTGCACTCGAGTTTCTTTTAGCATAAGATTACATTGTAATGGTATAGAACGAGGGAAGGGAAGGGGGGAGGGAGGGCAACGCGGATTTCCAATAAATTTTCTCATCGACGATAAAAGTATCATCGGGGCGAACCAGACTGAGCTCGCGGTTCGCCACTCTCGTTGTAAATCAATCGAAGATGGTTGGAGATACCGCAGCAGCAGCAGCGGCAGCTTGATCCTTAGAGTGGAACCAGCCGGGCGCAACTACACGCTCCTGCTGCTGCTGCTGCTGCTGATGCTGCCGGTTGCTGCCGTTCCTTGCAAGCCGGACCAGCGCGAGATCGCTTCTCGTCCTCGAATGTGCACATATATACCAACCGCTAATCGGTCGTGTTCTCATCCTCGCGAATTATGCCCATCCCCCGTGTAAATAGCGGTGACAAGGAGTCGATGTTTACATTCGTGTGTAAATTATACGACGATTACATTTTAACGGGCGTTATAGCAACGATCGAATCGACGATAAATTATTAATTTAAGTTAGTGCGGATCTCGTGGCATGCGCGCAGTCACGGATGAGTATAGTCTATCGGCGAAGAATGTAAGGGGTTCTTAGACCCATTTATGAAGCGCCGCAGGGTAATTCTCACTGATATGGATATGAGGTTTTCTTTTTATCAACAAAAACATAAGTGTCATTAAAAATTAATCGAATAGAGACGATAATCCACTGTATAACGATTATTATTTAGTATCTGTGGGAAGAGATTTGATTGAATTGATGAGTAAATCTGTTAGCTATAGCGATCATGAGATATATCGAAAGTTTTGATAATAATTAATGAAAATAATATCTTCGTTCTTTCCACTCATCTTTTTATTCAGTGCGTATTACGATTTGGAAATTCCTAAGGAGTCATACATTTCTTATTTTTTTACTCGTCTAATTTCGATGGTTTAATGACTCAACACTTTCGCCGAAAAAAATAATAATAATTTTTAGCAAACTTTGTTTTTTCTGATAGCCTTCAATTCCTCTGTGAGTTCAGATAATTTCCGATCTCTCGGTACTAATTCGCACGCACCTGCGTGAATTACGATCAATTCGAAAGAATGACACAACGATGTTTCATACCTTCACTGACCCACATTTTACAGTGCCAGAGTTTCGTCGTGAAAGCTAAAAGGCTTACATATGAAATGAAACAATCTTCAAACAAACTTTTACTCTTTGTAAATCTCGTTTCAATGGCCGACAAAGTGAAGTGTTCTATAGGTTTGAAATTGAAGTGTGTCGGAGTATTAGTCTACCGACACCTGCCGCGTTAACTTGCCCAACGTCCTGTCCGCAGTGAAACTCGAGTGGCTAATCAGTACGATGTGTTTTTTTTTTTGTTACAGGTTGGTTCTCAGTTGTTTCGAACAACAGTGCTACCGGAAGTGCCAGAGTTTACAGAAGAATCGGTGCTCTTGTGAGAGCCGGAGTACCCGCGTTTCTGCTGGCCAAACCTCTCCGCGCTTACACTCTTACTCACTCGAAAATGGGTAAGTTTATCATCACAGTAGCGTCTCCGTCGATTAACGTATTTTTAAGACCCGCGGTGGTAATTTGCTTTATTTTAATGCCTTTTCGAGAGACTTTCGCGTTTTTCCCACGAGACACAAGCCGAGCGGACGAGTTGCAAATGTAGTTCGTCTCTCGAAGGCGAGAGGAAATCGCGAGGTTGCGCGCGTTTTCATCGTTGCACGCACCGCAAACCGCACGATTCACGATTCGCGTAAACATCCCCGGCTCTTCCCCCCCCAATCACGGTTTCGTCGGGCTTTCAAAGATTTCAGTACTACTTGCACACAGTCGGATTACTCTCGCTGTTGTGGATAATACTTTTGCCTGTTTATATGCGGCGTGGTTCGCAAAGGAGGAACGTCGTAAACGGAGCAGTTAAACGTTTAAATGAGAGGCGCACGCGATATACAAAGAATTTGTTCGCAATGGTATAGTATGCAGTACAGACACGATGATGCGCATCGGTGTGAGACGAGATGGAGAGTCGAACGAGAGCGAACGAATGAGAAAAATCAATGGCAATAAATTTTCACATTGCTTCCGATGAAGCTATAAAATAAAAGCTTTGTCGGAACATTGAAGATCGAAGGCGTGGCAAAACGATCACGACTGCGGAACGCATTAATGATAAAAGAAACACTGCACATTCAGGATTAAAGTCAATTTTCAACGAAAAACTGCTAATTGAATGCGATACATTTTAATCATCATGCACGGTATAGATTAACCTGCCGAATTCGTTTATATCTGATGTATTAACTGTTATCTGACATAAAAAACTGTGGACTTCGGAGGATGCCTCGAGGAGCGTAATTCGCACGCGATCGACCGTCACAATCTTACATGCGAAATAAAAAAAACGGTTCTGAAATTAAATCCCACGGGTCTCCACTCACGAAACCATTAAGCGGGGTTCGGCGATTTTAAGCAAAAAAACGTGTTTTATTTTTTTATGAGTAAAAAAATAAATAAAAATCGTGACACTATCGGAGTGTAATTTTTTTAAAATAGATTTTTTTTACGACACTTAAAAAAATGGATATCCTTTCGCCCGTTTCTATATTTGGACCTGAGATTTTTTTTACTTGATCAGTACACCGATACGAAGAATTAATCGCGTGAGATTTTTTTCAAAATTTGATTACCGAGAATTTAAAAAAAAACACGTTTTTTAACCTCAAATTACCGAACCGTCTAAAAAAAAATCAGTGTCGCAATTTCCAAGCGTCTCGTAGACGGAAACAGTAACGCCTCTGGAGACGCATCATAGAACGGAAGACTTCGGTGACAAAGGAATTGTCTATCGTATAATAAACTTGCGAATGCATTAACAGTCGTTTATGCCGGAGTATAAAAGGCCCACGAGGGTACGCGCAGTGATACCATACACTGTAACGGACTATTACAATCGCCCATTGCCGTAGATATTAGATTTTCTTGGGTGCAGCGCGCGCCAAGATTGTCGTCTGGCCGTGACACGAATGTCAATGTGTCTGTTAATATAAACCAATCGGGCAACACAGCAGCAGCAGCAGCAGCAGCAGCAGAATATCGCTACGTTGCGTTTCAAGTAGAGAGGTACGTTCGCGGACGCTGCGTTTCGACGTAGGCGAGTGCCGAAGCTTCTATCTTTCGTACGGTAACTTCGCGTATGCACTATGCAGCTCGCACCGTAACGTAATAGGCACGCGGCTAACTTAGGTTGCTTAGGACTCTCGGTGAAAGCCTCACGGCTCGTACGCGCGCGTACGACTGCCAGTCCCCTCTTACAATACACGGGCACTCTTATGCCATTACACACCGTAACTATTATGGTCATGTAGAATTTCTATATCCCCCAACGCGTGCGCTGTTTCTATCCTCGTGCGGTTATCCCGCGCTCATCGCTCGTAACTCTGTCATCGAGAGGATAGCGAGGCCGTCCACACGAGTGAAGACGAAATGAACGCTTGAGATACGAAAGATTCAGAAAGAGAAAGAATATATTAACCCTCGAGGCAACCCTTTTCCTAAGCCATAGAAGCGCATCGGAGCAGAGATCCTCGACCACGAAGATAGTGCTATATGGCTTTGCCCTCTCGCAGCGCCGCCATATGCGAACTCGCAGATAAGATTCATCGATGCTTCACCCTGTAATCGTATCTATATTCTCGCTCTCCCGAGTCCGCATCGCTCTGCGAATTGTTTACGCTTAAAATATAGTGTTATTATAATGATCGGGGCTTTACGGATGAACTGACTCGGCACGCCGGCCGTCTGCGAGCACCGCGAAGAACGCGCCGGAGCGTCCGCGTTGGATCGTAAAAGAGAGGAAAGTGATTCCTCTCGAAGTGGAAGGGGAAAATTGATATTGAAAGTGTTCGTTGTTATTTCTAGACTCACCACGCGCGGACGTCGTGAAATGCAAGACATTAGAATTTATTCTTCGAGGCACGAGAGTAGATATAGATACTCTTATGATTATTATCGCTTGAAAAGGATTCTCGCGCAATTAACCGGCTGACTGGCGCAATTTAAGATTCTCGGAGACATAACTTTGCCATTGGTTTCGTAAATTATTAATTCGCTTCGGAGTCACGGGTCGAGCGGAGCGGAGAGTATATATGGAATTTCCTGTTTTTCGTATGTTATTTAACTTTTTTTTTTTTTTTCGTAAAATCCGTTATACGTTTGGGGATTTCGAATGAATATTCATTTACGAAGAAATGTCGCAAGTATTTCGTCATTTTGTTGTTCACAGAAAATGGCAATCTTCGGGCTCACTATACGAAGACGACTGTCAGAGCCGGTGAAGTTCTACGTCTCGCTGCGGTTTTCCAGGACACTAGAAGATCACCGGTGTCGACGGGAATTACCGGGGTTACGAGCGTAGCACAGGAAGGAAAAAATTCTCGCGCCTCCGAGAGGGATCAGTATGCTCAGTGTTTGGATTCTCAGGGTCATGAACTTTTCGCGCCTTTATCGTCGAGAGGAGAATTCTACGCAACGTGTCAGAGCGGCAGTCTCGATACCGGAAGCGATGCCGTACTGTACAGAGTTCATCAGTTAGCGAGAAGAGATCTTCCGCTCAGGGTATGTCATATCAATATTAGTAAAACGATCGCAATAGCAATTAAATCGATCGAGTACTCCTATGGTAATGGTGTATACTCTGAAATGTATACAATGTACCGAACTTTTCATCGCAAGATATATCATTTATTTATATTTTTTTTATTTAAAATTTTTTTTTTTTGTCTATACATATATATCGAACATGTATTCCATATATTTGGAATTTGGAAAAACCGCGAATTACATAGTAAATTCGCGTGCGTAGGTACGTCTAGTTGCCGGACCATTGCCGATTCCACTGCCGCGAGACTACAGCGGTCTCATGCAGTTGGAAGGCGCAACCCGAGGTCCGATAGTTCTCGGTTGCGCTGTTCCATTAATGCCTGAAAGACCACTGCCCAATGCCACAGTTCCGGAACTTCTGGAACTGGTAGCCACGGGTCCGGGTGCACCGCGAGTTAAACGAGCGCGACTCGGGTGTCCATCGGAAGCTCGTCTACTCGCCTCCCCCAAGATGCAACGACTTCTCTCCGCTTGCAGGTAATATTACTATTACTGTTTCGACAGCGACTTTTCAACGACTCACTGTATAATTCCTATGAATTACAATTATCCGAGTTGCATAATTTCACTCGTAGAAACAATTAGCCCTCTGTTACCAACATAAATCTCAATCTTCGAAAAATTGCGAGACGAGTCCGTGACATAGTTTTGCGAGCGAAAACTCTGTTTTTTCGACGTTCCCTAACGTTCGCGATCCCTAACATTTGTTTGTTAAAAAAAAAAAAAAAAAAAAAAAAAAAAAACGGGTGTCGAATCTTCTGATTGCAGAAGAGCTCTCGACCAGAGAGCTACCGAGCCGAGGGTAGCACCACCCAAGCCAACAACCGGTAGCAATTCGCAGCTCAAAGAACTTCATCTAAAAGAGATCAAATCGAAACCCGAGACAAAGCCGATTCTGCAGAGTCTCAAAGAGGGTCTTGAGCACATAAAAAGAACAACGATTCGGGACCGCAGTCATTCGAGAAGCGGCACGAGCAACAACGGTTTTATCGACAGAATCGCGAGGATAGCGCAGGGTGGAAGAAGCAGAAATCCAGCGAAAAAATCGGCGTCTTTCACGTTTGCTGTTCGGCCGGAAATCGGAATGAGGACACCGGAGAGATACGCGAGTCTCGAGTCCGAAGCGAATGCATTGGCGGCCGGTGGAGCGTTGTCGCGACAGCAAGTTCAACGATCGGTATCGACGAGTGTTCTTGAAGTTCAAGTTCGTCCGGATCTCGATCCTCCGTATTCCAAGGTCAGGGATAGTCTGACACCGCTACCGCCGACACCGCCGCCAAAACCCGAAGAGATATACGCCGAAATATGCGAACCGCCGAACACGGAATGTTCGGGATCAGGTAGAAATCGACAGTCGTCGGAAAGCAACAAACCGTTGCCGCCCGAAAAAACCGGTACGAGGGAGAAGGATAGGGGTTACGTAAGATTAGCGTCACACTCGGAGATCTCCAGTGTCTCGGGCAGCACGGAGGATGAAGAAGGGATTTATAATACGGTCTGTTGAGAACGAGACAGAGGTTAGTGTGCGAGCTGAAATTCTGCCGATGACCTCGAAAAACACCGCTATTCTGGATACACAGGATTTTCGAATTTTTCGAGGTTCGATTGAATTAATTAGAAAATTGTAAATAGCAAAAAAAAAAACGAGCCTTTTATTTTTTATAAAATTGTATACGGCATTTTAAATTAAATTTGCAAATATTAAAAATTCTTACGAATCGGTAGAAAATTAAAACGGTTAGAAAATAATTTCATAATTTTTTCAACTCGAAGCTGCAGCCTAAGTAAAATTGATATCACAACCAATAGGTTTCGAAATTCAGAATTCTTTAAATTACCAAATCTTCCGAAAATTACAAAAAAATGTTAAAATATACGATATAGTAATTTCATAAGGTTCGTTTTTGTATAATTTGCTTCGAAAATTTGCTACAAAAAAAATGTTCGTAAGCTCGATGTGATATTGTAAGTAAGTCTCATCCTTCGTCGGCGGACGAAATGGTAAGCATAAAGCGACAAATAAAAGAATAAAAAACGAATGAAAAAAAAGAGGAAACAGAAAGTTCGCGATTTGCTGAGTACTTCCGTGATCGGGCGAAATTCAAGGTCGATACGATGGTATCAGGAAGAAGATACTCCTCCGGTAGGCGGTGGTGGGTCGTTATCCCCCCGGCGCGTTGGTGCTCCGTACTTTGGAACGATTAATCAATTAAATCGTCACGGTCGATGGGGTCCCCAGCAGCAGCGTCGAACACACAGCAGCAGCAACAAACATCTCGCTGTTACTGCCGCTGCGTGTTCGTCGACCCGAAGTTTACGCGCGTCGCGTGACGGCCACGATCGATGCTAGACATGTGATTACGCCACGTGTATCGAGTATGTAACCGGCACTCGAGATCTCGCAGTGTGCGCTCCTAAACGCTTTGCGGAAAGCAGAAAACATATAAGCGGCACATTGACTCGCGTTATATACGATACCTCGATAGATATATATTTTGCCCGCATCGACTGTCTCATTTCTCTGTTTTTGCTCGTTCCTCGAAAACAACAAGAAAACAAAAGAAAGAAAAAAATATATCGAAGACAGAAGAAATATACAAACGCTATCTTAGACGATAAAGAAGAATGTGTAATATTTGTATTTTTTGTGTACATTCGAATCGCGAAATAAATAAAAAATAATAATTAAATAAATTTGTTTTTTTTTTATGACGAATTCGTTTTTATTGCAGTTTTTTCTTTTTTTTTTTTAGAGATTCGGTCGAAAAAATTCGCGATCTTTACGAGATTTATCGTAGAAACGTTGACGATTTTTATTACAGATTTTTTTTTATGTAGGGGTTCGATTGGAAAAATTCAATGGCCATTTCGGCTTCGCGTGTAGTTTTGTCATAAAGACCACCTGCGAATCGATTTAATTAACACGGACGACAGGACGAACGACGTGCGAATAGCATGCGTGACTCGATAAGGTCACGAAGACTAGAGACGGACGACCATCAACGGGGGATATTGGATTGTGCTTAACTTTTTCTCAGAAGCCGTCTCAACCAAAATCAGTTTCAAAGACCGGATTGGCAATCTTTTTTAAAATAGCTTGGAATTAGGTTCTCTCGGAACTCTTCGTAGGATTTAAAGCCTCGAGATCCATTACAGCTGTAACACAACTTGGGGCCCGGGTGGTCAAAAGAAGATACCCAGAAGATATAGGGAAAGAGTGCAGCAGGTAGGTGGCAAATTATATGAATTATTGAGGGAATTCAGACCACTAGAACGCAGACTGATCAAAGTAGAAACTGAAATTGAAGAAAACCTATTCCAAGATGCGATAAAATGATCAAAATTAACATTTATTCGACGTCTTTTTTTTTTATTTAATTTTTTAATAATTTATTCATTAATTTTTATAAATAACTAAAAAATATTAGAATTTTTTAAATTTATTTTTCGCATCGTCACTCGAATTTTAATTTATTTTTTTTGAAGTAACAATATATACGTTATTATTATCATTGTGTCGATAATTGTATGGAATGAAATAAGTGAAAAAATTAAAAAAAAAAATGCTTCGTGGTTGGAGGTCCGTACACGAGCTTTCAGTAATAATGGAAAATGATTGGTGGGTCGTGAGTCGGACAGCGGAGTAGTGGGCCGTTAATGTTTTACGAGCCCGGGGTGTATACGCACAGCTGCGTCTATTCAATTATAGCAAAGAGTAGAGAGAAATAGTGGAAGATCCAAGCGTTGGTATAGGCTACAGACCCGGTTCGCTCGACTCGGCTCGCTATCGAGTCCGCGAATGCGCGTACGAGACGCCGTTTACGTCCATTAATATTAACGGCATAAGCAACGATAATGACGAAGGACTATGGGTGGAAGCTATATAAAGTCGCCCTTTTCCATCTGATGCCTTCGCCATCACGTATACCAGTACCCCGCAGACCCGGTGCTTTACCCGTAGCCGATCGCGCACGCAGCGCATCTTCGCGTATACGTTCATTCCGCGGGCTGTGAGAGAGCGAAAAAGAGAGACAGAAAGAGAGAGAGAGAGACTCCAAGGGGGACAGAGGCCTTCGGCTATCACGGCGATTCTTAAGCAAGTGGAACGCGAAGAACTTGGCGGCAAAATATCCACCAACGATTTCGGCTCCATTAGCTTCGTAACTCACAAATACTCAGAATAGCAATTTTAAAATACCGCGGATGGACCAGAAGGTTCGAAAGACGGTTCCAGGATCAACGAAACGGAAAGTTTTGCTCCTGAAGCGTGCGCTCCAAGTTTTGCGGATGTTTGGATTTCTCGATTCCCTACAGCTAAACGAATAAAGCGAACAAGAGAATTTCCATAACCCTCGCAACTACAAATCATTATAATTCAATTAATAAAATTAAAATCACGATAAACAAAAAGAAAAGGCTGCAAGTAGCACATGTTTTCCTTCAATCGTTCAACATCTCATTGTACTTTGCCTAACCGTCTGAATATCTTTCTATTTTCATTATTTTTTTTTTTCCACGAAAGATTTCACCATTGTGTCGACTATATAGATGTTATAGCAGCGTATGAATATGTTTAACTCATTATCCTATGATTAACATCATGATTAAGTAATTGCTACGTAACTCAACGAACACGTGAGATTGTCGGCTACGTAACACGAGAGTCACGCAAAATGCAAATACGGATATCGATGCCGAGCTAAATACACATATAACAGACTGCGTCAGATACAGGGTAGTTATGCAGCAATAGTTGCTACAGTGGTAGCGATAGATCGCGGGGAAACTCTCTTACTTCGGTACCTCCGACGATCGGTAAAATCGTATATATCCACCACCACCTCTCGCGAGTGTATATCCAACCTATCGTTGCTAGTAATCTCGGTCCCCGGGTGCATATTTCAAGATCGGCATGCGTGAACGATTTCATGGCCGTCGGGTTGCCTTGCGGTCGTGTAACTCACCTTTACAACGTTAATGCGACGGGGGTTTCTCCCTGCGTGCCGCGCGCGGCGCGACGCTCTCACTCTCGGTCTGCGGTATCATATTTCGCGGTGCCCTCCACCACCATTCCTCTACTCTTCTCCGCGGTCCATTCTGATCGACGAGGTATGCTTTAATATGCAAATTAAAATGCAAATATTCCCCCGCCACCCCTCATCGCCCGAAGAGAAAAAGAGACCCTTTTTCCCCCGTCTTACACACGATATAAAAGCAAAGAGTCCACAGTCCCTTCGAGACTCTGGGCAACCGCCAAGGGCATCGCTGCACAAAACCGCCGCGTGCGCATCCCCGAGATGCATCTCGATGCACCGGCTATTCGATACACAGATTCAGCGGTTTCTCTTCCCTTCGTACAACTTTCGTTTTTTTTTTGTTTTGTTTCTTTAACATACTCTTTTGAATTCTTCCCGCTCAGTCAACCGAACGCTGTGTAAAACATTCGAGATGTTACTTCGCATCTTGCGTCACTTTGAATGACGTTCTCTGTGCACAGGTAATAAGAGGTAAGAGCCTATGTAACGAGAGGCTGTATAAGATGCTTCATTGACGCTCTTTTCAATTAGCAAATTCTTGTATTGAATATCTCGGGAGAGAGAGTTACAGTCGATGAATACGCGTTATTGTAGAAACGCATAGAAGAATCATATGGTTGTTATTAAGTTGCCAGCGTATTAATGGTGGGCGAGCATACGGACAATGAGGGATTGAGAAATGGAATTGCAAAGAAAAAATAACAGGTGAGCAGAATTGAGGTTTCGTATTTGCGGTCGCGAGATCGAGGAATGGAGGACAGTGTTTTTTAGGGTTTAATATACAGACGTTATGCAGAATTCGATTGCAGCGTGTTTGCGTGTGTTTCGTCGGGTCGAGTTAAGTACAACGCGTAAGAATGTCCGGCGAAACATCGGTGACTGATCCACACGCTCCACATTAATCAAAGTCAGTGTATTATTTACTTTCTCCTGTCCGGCAACGGATAACTGGGCTATACAACGCTCCCCATGCGGGCGGGACACGCGGACATAATACATTATAATAATCTCCCGACGTTTTGTTCCCTATGTTATTCCCCGAAGTCTGCTGCACGTTTCGGACGGACGACACGACAAACGGGATTAGTCGTCGACTCCGCGAGACGTTCGCCCGCATTGATACGAACTTTCATTAAGGAGAAAATTGGTACTGTACGTGACGCGAGACGCCATTCAAGATATTCTGAATAGGGTGTTTTTTTTTTTGCTGGACATTTTTTTTAATCAATCGAGTTAGGTAAGAATTTTCTTAAGGGGATAGCCCTGGGAATTTCATAAAATATGGAGGCTGCAATTACCGTCGACCCGCGGTTCTGTTTTTTTTTTTTTTTTTTTTTTTTTCGAGTTTATAATAAGAAAAAAAAGCGTGTAAGACTTTTTTTTTTCTTTTTTTCATTTTTTTTTGTTGGTAATCATAAGTTAAAAAAATATTACTACGCAAAAAAATTTGATGAATCGATGTTAGACGAGATATAATTCTCGTTGAGTTTTATTATTTATTTCAGTTACGAATTATCAAAGATGTCTGCACTCGATGATGATATTTGTTTTATTCAGTAGTAATAGAGTTTAATAGATACATCTGAAATTCTAATTGACTTTTAGCTCGAGGCGAAGTTTTTTTCTGTTTTTTTTTTTGTTATGTGTACGCGGAAAGAGCCGACCGAATGAGAAAATTGACTACCGTTTTTTTTGTTTTTTTTTTTTCTCCGTTATTAGTGGTTAAGAACGGGTACCAGAAGATTGGTTATGGGATATAGCCGCGCAGTCTCTACAAAGTAAGATATTCACAGAAACCGCCACTTATAGTTTCTTTTTTTGTTTCGTTTTTAATTTATTTTTTTTCGTTGCCCGATGATCGATCGTATATATACGCAGCAGAGAAACATAAACTTTCAAATACTTTGCAGCGTGATCGTCGATAGAACGTTTATATTCTTTTTTTACTCATCATATTGCTATTTCGCCTGACGGCGTATACGTATCCGTGAACCGACTATTCTTCGATGCAGATACAGACCGTACACTGTTATGGCGCGCAAGAGGAGATCTACACGAGATGATCACGATCAATTTTTCAATGCAAATGCCGGCGCGGTTGGGCTCGTAACTCGAACTCGAACACAATCGGATGCAGAGTGGAGAGAAGAGGCTGTTGCTTCTGCTGGGCGGTTACACGGGTGAGCCAAGAGCGTGGAGTTATCCACCAAGAGCAACGGGAGCGGGGTATCTTTGCCGGTTATCGCGAATGGGTACGTACGTAGTGTCTTCATTCAACGTAGCCGCTTTGCAACGGGTGAAGCACAGCCAGCGAGCTTCCTATCATAATCCTCGTGTGATGAACGATCGGTGTTTATTCATGAAGCAAAGAGGGAGAGAAAGAAAGAGAGTGGAATGGGATTAAACGGTGCCCGGGCACCGCCAATGCCCGTATCGTATTCCCCTTCCTTTTACTACACTACAATATCATACGTATTTAGATGTATAAATGTGTATTGGGGCGGGTTACCCCGCCTAAAATAAAAACTTTGGATACCGTAATTAAGTCTACACGTGCGCGCGAAGATTTATATCGATTAGTAAAACAGCCTCTCGTAACCTCGACGAAAATTCTCTAATAGTTATTACCGCTTAAAATTTTACGAGTTTAATTATCGCGATTGAAAATTGTTTTGATCGTATATACGTAGAATAGTAGCAATGATAATCGTATGAAAATAAACGTCTCGAAACACGTACCACTTCGATGTTCGATCTCAATGAGCAGTTTAATTCCATTCACAATGTCACCGTGATACACACCACTAATAACTGAAATTCACTTTTGTACTACGGCTCGACACTCGAAAGTATAAATAACACAGTTGATGTGTTAAATCGCGTTATGGAGGAAACAAAACTCGATGCGAAAACATCGCGAACACGCGTAAACATTGGGGCCCCCGCGAAATTAACGGTTCTGCTGACGCGCGTGCGTCCAACGTACAGAGTACCGAATCTCGACGCGCGGCGTCGCATCGATCGTTCCCCGGGCCCCCGTGAACTGGGAAACTGGGGTCAGCTGATCGGTCCGATGGCGAGCGGTTTTTTTCGTTTAACGCCGCTGTTAAACTTGGCGTTTGAGTTCGAATTTTTTTTTGTAGTGTATAAACACGACGCGTACCGAGTGATATAGTAAATCAGTAGTGCATATACAATTTATTTCTTCGAAACGTCGAGTTAAGATAAAATAAAAATAAATTACTTTGATTTTTTTTTTTCCACATACAACTCGGTAAAACCCTATCGATTTTTGAGATACTTTTGCGTCGCCAAGTTGACGCGATAGTCGAGAATAAGAATAATATAATCAGTTACGATGTATGGTGTAAAACGCGAATTTCATTGTCTGACGTACGCGAGAATTGCAACATGTCGTATAATAACGCAAGAGCAAAGTACAGTGTGTACGGACACGTGTATAAGTAACGTACTCGAGTGCATTAGAGTTTCATGGAAAGTGCTCGGTAGCCCCGAGAGGCATAGTGGGAGCCCCACATGAGTGACATAATCCGACGCGGTGTAACACGGTCGATGCAACGTGTACGTAGGTATACGTTACGCCGAGAGGTCTCGGGGGGCTCGACGTGCTGCCAGTCTCAGCTCCTCGAGGCAAAGATCCGACGAGCTGCCAGCTAACCTACGGAGGATATAAGTACAAGGTACGTCACCGTTAGAAGATGCGATGTATACACTGTATGCGCTTCACTATCCTAGACAACGTTTCGAACACCCATTAAAATTGTCGATCGTCTTTATAGCGTAAATAGTGATTAAATACCAAAAAAAAAAAAAAATGTCACACATTTTTTTGCAAAAAAGGAAAAAAAAATTCTGGATCCCCAAATATCTATGGCATCTTTAGCGTAAAGTGAAGCGAAACATTTTTGTCTCGTTTTCGGAGTCGAAAAATTTACATCGACATAAATAAGTGTTTCATCGTATATCAAAAATCCCCGAAAAAATAATAATAATAATAGAATATCATAGAATAATAATAGCTAACGATAATACTTCGCGCTTCCGTACCTTATGTACCAAAACGCGAAAATGTAAAAAAAAAAAAGATCGAACTCCGCGTCTAAGTGACGAAATAAGAGAACGTATAATCTCGCGCTCGACATGCAAGCATCGTCTCTGGTTATCTGTGACTGTAACTATCCGGCGGAGCTAAGCCTGTAGAACGGGAGTACGGGGAATGGAGGCGTGGGGTTCGGGCTCTCTAGGCGCCGAAGCTCATGGGGATTCTATCACCGCTAGCAACGTAAAACGTCACCGTTAGATAGAAGACGCTCGGGCGGTATACATAGTGGAGCAGAAGTTGCACCTACTACTACTGTTACTACACTATCTCCGTCAGCGGGCTGTGCAATGCATACTAAGTAGTTCTAGAAAATCAGTCGACGGTTGCGGAGTACGAGAGAAGCTCCCTCCCGTCTTTGCGGAGCGAGGAATTGAATGAATCAGCCGACTAGCTGCTGCCACTGCTGCTGCGGCTTATTGCTATAAGATCGAGCGAAGTTGCTTGACTCTCGTGTCGACCTGACTGGCCTTGCCGCGGCTACGAAGCTCCCTCCGTACGCCGTGTACGGGGAGGCGGGTTGTGTTTTCCAGCAGCCATCCAGCGCGACCACAACCGTCGCAACCAGAATCGCGACCGCGCGCACCTCAGCACCAACACTTTCGCGGGGTCTGTGTGATAACCGCGAACGTAGTTTTACGCGGCGTCCACTGTACCACTACTGTACTTCGCACGTACAGAGTCTGCGTCGCGTTGCTTGGCGATACAAATGTATATCTGAAATATCGTAGCCGTGTCCTAAGCAAACTAAATGGTTGGAAAGAGCGATAAGACGACGAGAAAAAAAAAGTATACAGGGGACGAAGTAATTAAAATAATGAAAAATACTAGAAATATAAGAAAAAAAAAAGAGGATCTTCCTTTATCGAAGTTTTATTATTACTTTTCTTTCAATTTTCCGTTATCTTCAATATTTCATATTACGGTCAATTGTGATAATCGTTGTACCAAATAATCTAATTTTAAAAAGATCGATGAAATAATTTAAAAAAAAAATTTGAAGTATTCCTAAATATTTTAAAATTGTTTTTATTCGTTATAAATGGCAAAATTCATAAAAAAAAAAGCATAAGAAAGTTAATTTTTTTCGCTGCCTTAATAATCTCTTAGAAGATTTTTATTTTTTGTAGCGATGAGTGCATATATCGCGTTGCGATTTATAAAACAGTTTCATTGCCGAAAGGATAGAGCTATTGGTGAAATATTAACATTCGCACGTGTATCGAACAACGTGCTTCTTCCGCTCGCGCGTGTATCGTACTTACTACCACCGTCGTACGCGATGCTCTTTGTATAGCGGTGAGACAACTGCATGCAGTTGCATTATTGCACGCAGGGTGGCTTCGGATGCGGCGGTACAGAGAAGCGAGACAAGGGCGTTGGTGGCGGAATGGTCCAGCGAGCGAAGAGGATGGGAGAAATGCACGTTGGCGTCGCCTGGAATGCCCGGAGAGCCCCGCGTTCGTTCTCGGACCGCGAAGCGGTGCCCCGCGCGCGCGGGCCGCTCGTACGACGGGTTTGCCTTTTACAGCCTCATCGTACAGGCCGTTTCATTCCGAATCGAAGCCTCTCGTCGGTAAGATCGAAAGCGAACACGTTTTCTTCGCTGCAAACCTTTCTGTCATTGCCATCGTGATTTTTTCCTTTAGTCGAAAACAGATAGAGATTTATCCAACAAGCACTGAGCTTTCTATTATTCCAACGTTTACAGACTCGTCGCAGCCTCGAGCGCGAATTTTCTCATAAAATTCATCGTATCAGCACTCCTCACTGAGAAAGAAGAGATAACACAATATTTATTACCTCGAGACAACATTATTTTCGGTATTTCATTCGTAAATATCAAGAATTGGCAACGAAAAAAAAAAAATATATATATTTCTCAATTTAAAGTATTTTATTCGTAATAATGAAACTGCGATTTCGTTGATAAAAAAAAAATCGGAATTTTCCATTTTTATATCGATATTTCTCATATATTCTCGAGTTTCATTGACCCTTTAAGTTTTCGAAAAATGTATTTATTCATTTTCGATTTGATGATAAATGAGTAATAAACTCCGAAACGGAAAATCATCGACAAACTTTACAAGAGACGATAGTATATCTTTAGCCGGGTGGAGCTCGATATCTCTTGGAGTATATGCCGACGCTTATCTCATTTTGTACACACAACACCGTTATAAACGTACACGTTGGCATATGAAACGATGACCCACGGGCAATTTATAATACAACAATTATATTAATTGATAGTCGTAGCTGACGAACTCGCGCCCTTAGGCGTCCTATCTTCGTAGCTAAAGCCCAAGAGCCACTCTCGCGTACGTGTGTTTTCTATGTACGATTTATATGCCGGCGTTAGAAGACAAGCGTGCAGCACGAGATCGCACGTTTGTACCCTTCTCATATACTCGAGTACACGGGGCACATCGCGATTCTTGTAACGCATACATACACGTGTATACCATCGAGGCAACAGCATCGTTCCAAAGTATAAGTACATCCCAGTCGGCCGTTGATATATGCTCGACGCACCGTTGATAAATAGACTCGACTATTGTTACCGTGGAAAGTGAGCGAAGCGCCCCAGGATTTCCTGATTCTACATCCCTCTCTTCTATTTCTACTATTCCTCTCGTCGTCTCTTTCTCTCAGAATCGCATTGCTTCCTTCCGAGGGTGTAACTTAACCTATGGGAAAATCGAGACAACGCGTTTTTTTTTGCTCGCTTCTCAAAACCTCTCATCGCAAACTCTTCGCGGTTTCTCAGTCGGTATGTGGTTTTTTTTTTTTTTTTTTTTTTTTTTTTCATTTATTTTCTCGGTGCGGAGTGCTTACAATTTAACTATAGTGTAAAAATCAATTATCAATTGCTCGCACCGATGCGTGAGAAGTTCGCGCAACAAACGGCTCGAGTTCTTATCGTAAGTGCGCGTTTTGCATGTGAAATACGAATACGATGTTTCAGCTTGTTTCTCGGGGAATAAAGGCGATCGCCACTTAGTATCGAAGCGCATTTAATTAGCTCGATTATTATTGTAATTAGCAACTTTGAGGGTGGGCCCTACTGGTTTTTCGAGTTCGCCGACGAAGAGAATCCTCGCCAAACGAGTTAATGATAAAAATTTCACGACTGCGTCGTCGTATGTATGCTGAATAAATGAGCTCTCGGCGTGTTTCTTAGTAGCCGTCGAAACGCTCGTTTCGCGATTTGACCCATTAGCACAATCACGAATGTCTAGCGAGCGGCAATACTCTTCTATATGTATATATATACATATACATAGTGCTAAGATAACGGAACTTGGTCGTCGCTTGTCGCGCGGTCGCGATTGCAGACCGGAAACACAGAGCATAGCACGCACGGCGGAATACCAAGACGTTCGCGGACTCGCGTCCATTGTCCCATATGCCCATTTACGTTGACATCGAGTACTCGACATAGGATTTTATTTCTCTAACGAGACAATAACATATCGGAGTAACAGCATTAGAACGGCAAGAGACATACGTTGGATAATGTGGTTTAAGGAATACGAAAAAAAACATCGGGTGAACTCGATTTTTAGATCGGACTGCAATGGAAACCCTATTAAAAAAATAAACGTGTAAGCTACAGTGTGCTGTATCGGAAAATTGTAAAGACTTGAAGATTCTCCAACTTCCAAGATTTTCATTATTCGTAGTGTAGGTTTTTCTACGCGATTACAACGAATTCATAAAAATGATCTACAAGTTTTACAAAATGTCGCAGATAACTATCGGAAGAGTGGTTTTAGAATTCCAAAAACTTTTAAAACACGTTTTCTCAATGTAAGAGATAATTTGGATGAATAAATAAAAACGTTTGGCTACTGTGCGCGGCGTCGTCGAAAGCGGAGCCTGTTTCGGGAGAGGAAAAGATCATCGAAATACCGGGCGGGTAGAGGCCGACCGCAGAGCCGACAAGAGTGCATATGCACTTGTGCACAGAGATAGAGAGTCCCGAGAAGAATTAAAGCGAGAAAAGAGGTGGAGAAAGAGGAGAGAAGGTTGTGAAGCAGAATGGTATACTGTAGTCGTTATATATATTTATATATACAGGGTGTTAAGTTAAAAATCGCCCACACTAGATGCTGATTTGGGCGGAATAATCGTCCGAGTAAAATGTTTTACGGGAGAAGTCCGAGGTAGTTACTCAGATAAAATCGTTCAAAGTTGACCAATCACAGCGCAGCTTGAATCGCCACACCGGCAGCGCACAAGCAGAGGCAAACTTCACTGAATTCCACTATAGTGTGGCGTAAAAGTGGATTCAGCAAAGGTGAGATCAGACTCCATTTTTAAAATAATTTTCATTTCATCGATTTTTTTTCGACGGCTAATCAATTGATTAATCGAGTTCGTCCGGAGATCTACTTTTGGTATCGTTTTTTCTCCTCTCGTGCATAAGAAGTTACCGCACGGATATCCGCGATGTCTAAGTCTCACCGAACGATTTCTCGATATCGTGTAACATCGTCGCCGTAGATTTTTGTCTCTTGGATGTTGTATAAACTACTACGGTGTATCGCGACGAATCTCGTCGATGCTCGCGATGTCCAAGTCTCACGAGACGACGATTTTTCGTCATTGTGACATTGGTTCCGTAGCTGTATCTCTTTTTTATTGAAGATTTGGACCTCACACTCACGATCTCGTTCGGTTTAATCGATAGCACGGTATACGTTTGTCGGCCATACTGACGACGCAATGGATGTCGTTTCCATTTATTGAATCGGTCAACCATTATGAGCAAAGAATTAGTGTCGTCAATTTAAATCGCTGGGAACCAACTGTGCATCTTCCCGATACATAAACGAGACCTGGACATCGCGGACATCCGTGCGGTAACTTCTTATGCATGAAAAGCGCAAAAATAATACCAAAAGTAGATCCCCAGACGAACACGATTAATCAGTTAATTTGCTGGCGAAAAAAAATTGACGAAAAGAAAATTATTTTAAAAATAGAGTCTGCTATCATCTTTGCTAAATCCACTTTTGGCCCCACTATAGCGAATTTCAGTAAAGTTTGCCTCTACTTGTGTGCTATCAGTGTCGCGAATCAAGCTGCGCTGTGATTCGTAAATTTTGAATGATTTTATCTGAGTAACCCATCATTCGAACTTCTCTCGCACAACGTTTTACTTGGACGATTATTCTGCCAAAATCGGCTTCTAGTTGGTGCGATTTTTACTTAACACCCTGTATATATATACACATACACACACGGTGAAGAGTCTCGATAACTGGTTGCGGCGAGAGAGCAGCTCGCGCGAGAGGATAGTACGTGGGCGCGATTACCACTTTACAATGGCTCTAACGATCCGTGAGTTCGTCGTGGCGTCGAGGCCCTCCTGAACCTTCTTCGTTCAACTAAACGTTCTATCTTTTTCTCTCGCATTGCTAACCTTTCCCTCTTTCTCCCTTCTTCTTCTTTCTTATTTCTTGTTTGTATTCGTGGCCAACGCTTTGGTCTCTCCCACTTGACCAACGTGTGCACCTCCTCGGTTCCTCTCATCCTACTTCTACTTCGCCTCTTCTTCTTCGCGTTCCCGCTCCGAGAAGGATTTAGGATCGGAGTTTCGCGAGAGGCGTCGTCGTTGCGGGTTAACGCACCCTAAAAGGGAGCCCAAGGGGATCCGGCGCGAAAGTCAAGTGAAGAGAGGACGATGTCCTAGCCACCGCCCACGTTACTCCGTCTCGACGTTCCAACTGCAACGAAACTATACTATACAGCATCCTTTGCACTTCTTCACTTCGCCGCGAATGTTAAAAGAAATTCTTGGAAAGAAACGAATGATCGAGGAGAACATCAGGATCAACGTGGTCCATGCTGAAGCGTATCGAATCGCGAATCGTTGAATTAATGACGACTCATCTCCCCTGCGTTCTCGTCTTCGTCTCGTTATCGAGATTCGTCGACCCTTAGATCGTTCGACTTGACGAAAAGAATAAAAGTCAACGCTTCAAGAAGAATTTTTCGGTACTCTCATCACAGGTGAAATTAATGTTACATCTTGCGAAAATTTTTTGCCCCGAAGATCAATTTAACATTTTAATTTCCGTGATTCTTATCGGATGCAATGAATCTTGAGAAAAAAATTCTTTACGAAGCATTACGTGTATGTCGGAGCGCGTTGTTTTCAACGTAGAATGGATTATAGGATTTTTTTTTTTCGTTCAAAGCGACAAGTCCCTTAACCCCTTTGCCGCTCAGACGTTTATCACTACTGCCTCATTAAGGGATCGTATCTTTTAAATAGCTCACTGAAAAAGTGCCTAATTTATGTAACATAATGAGGGGAGTTCGTTTAAGTCTTCGCGAATCTCTTAACATTTTTTCAACTTTTTTTTTCTGTGCACACTGTAACTTCCTATTATTTTTTGAAAAGAAGGACGAGATAAATTAAAAGTAATTTCGAACAAATTAACAACTACGTGTATGATAAATAACTACGACATTTTACAACTTTGTTTGTGCGAAATGTTATTTAAGATGCTTAAATAATTTTAATTCTGATGTCACCATTTTTTTTACGAAATATTGATCGAACCTGTGAGATGTATCGAGCCATCGCTGAGAGAAACCGTAGATGCGGCGGCAAGCGAGCACCGCGCCAAATAAGGTTGCTCACCCCGGGCAACCTTCGAGGCACATACACATTGAAGGATAGTGAGAGAGAGAAAGAGTGGCAAAGATATACCCGGGCGCAGTTTGCCTCGGGAACCTCAGGCTTGCATTTTCGCTGTTACGGACCTCTCCGCGTGATCAGAAGCGCCCATGAAGGTACCTCACCTCACGGACGAACGAACGTTCGGTTCGTCCGATTCGGCCAATCTGACAATGAGATGAAGGATCGTGACGTGGACCGAGCGCGGCACGCGGAAGATAATAAAAACGAAACGAATTGGGTGTCGGATTGGGGGACCTGTGTATCACAAATACGGATGAACCGGTTGATTACCGGAGACGATCGCAGGTGACAGAAATGCAGATTGGGCTCGACGCGCGTCCGCCGAATCTCGACTCGTTTCTTATATCATTTCGATTCGCGAAAGGGAAAAGAATGAGACAGGGATGGGAAACAAAAAGAACCCATTAAACAACGATATCGTTAAGCTTTACTTGCTCGCGGTTGATACACAGGATATAATCTCCAATTCTTATTTGAATTTCAGTCACGACAGAGTTTCTTAACTAAAGCGAAAAAGCATAAAAAAATTTTGAAAAAAGTAACGACTTCTTTGATTGATTTTTTACTTTTTCTTAACCCAAAAGTCCATGTTGGAGATCGAGAATAAATGAATGATAGTGACTCTTACATATTTTATTATTTGATTATTTTTAACACCGGTATCGCCCGATGTTGTCCGATTTTGCCGAATTGGTTTTACAGTACTAATCTCAAGCGCGCGAAAGAGTTCGTCCAATCTAACGGTCAGGGTTAACAGTCCAGGTGCCTAATCATTATGACAATAGAAACAACACAATAGCCGACTCACCGTCACGCGTTCCCAATAACTCCCCCCCCCCCGTGAAGCATCAAAAATTCATTCCCGTTCATCGATCATCGACCTTTCTGTATAAAAAAAAAACGAAAGACTTCATCAAAAGAAGGATCGAAAAAAAAGACTGATGCTCGTAGGTCCCAAAGTCTTTCGTGTGTACAAGCAAAGCCAATTCGATCGGGATACCAAGAAGCAAAAAAAAAAAAAAAATGAAACGAAAGGGAAGCTTCACGAGAGGATTGCCTCCTCGTGAGCCCGTGGGTTGCGCGGATCGTTAAGAATTCTAATTAGAGCGCAGTCCCTCCTTGCCGGAGCACTGTTTTAATTAAATGCCGAGATGAAAAAAAGAGAAAAAAACAAAAATAAAAACGAAATAACAGTATAGCAGTACGTATCGCGAGCCAAATTGGTCGGACGAGGGAGCACTTTCTCTTTCTCCCGTTGATCTCTGCTCGTGTGTTACGGAGATGAAGGAGGTTTACCTGGTTGCGGTGGAAGCACGCCCGGTGCAAACTCGTTAGAATTCTCTGGCTGCGCACACCGCGAATAGAAACTATACTGCTCTATAGTGCACTACTGACCGGTAACCGCTACACTGTAACGAGTATTCCGCGGACTTGCTAGCCGCACGTTCGGTGTGTGTCGGATTTATACAGGAGCTCTCGGACGATCATGCATCAAAGTGCAACGGTATACTGCACTCGGTACTGTTCTGCGAGCTTCTCTGCATATAGCCCCATGTATTGCATATACGTGGCATACGTTATGTTGTGGTACAGATTTTCCCATCGTTATTCACCATATGGCTGTGGACCGATGGAATCCTGCGAGCCACAATCCATCCGCGCGAGAAGCCACTCGCAGTGATACATAACGCGTCGGGGCGTAATGGGCCTTACGGCTCGTTCCTCTTTTGCGATCTCTCTCTTTCTCTCTCTATCTTTGCCTATGTATATCTCGGGTTGTGTGCGCACTCAACGAATGATCCATTACTATCGGTCTTGTAATACCTGCGGGGATATTCCGCTCACGAGATCCGCAACCTCGCCTGCGCTAAAGCAAAAATCTAACTGACCTTCCATAAATAGAACCTGTCCGTTTTAACCGGTAGGCGATCGGAGTGCTAAATCTACCGGTATTCCTGGCGCGGAGAGTTTTGTCAGTATATAACGATTTATCGATTTGATCATTTGGGATCTTCGGGATTCCTCTGTATCGGAAAATATTAGTGATACACATGATTCAGGGAAATACAATTTTAATCCGCTTAAATTAGCGAAAAAGAACTGTCTGTAAAGTTTTTGCATTGGAATAGTTCTATACATTTTGCTTTGGCAAGAATCTTGGCGGTTATATCATCAACTTTTTTTTTCGATTATGTCTAAAACGGAGAATCCGTCTCTGTCGATACGAAAACTTCAAGTTTTTTTTCTAATACTCAGAGAAAAACAAATCTTTCGCTATAGGAACGCAAAGAAATCGGTTGAATTTCCCAAATCAGCGCTTGATGCGGGCAGTGAAACAAATGTTTGTTTGATTAAACGAAAAAAATGTTGTAGTAAAGAAAGAAACTATCAGTTCAACAGTCAGTACGATCAGCTCGGTCCTTTTAATCAACGAAATATTTGCTTCGTCACTTGCAAGCGTCGATTTAATGGATTCAACCGATTTTTTTCGTAGTGCATCACTTTCGAAAAGCCAAAACTCTGGAATGCCGGTGTGCATTAAATTAACACCTTAACCTTTGAGATTATCCGTTATCACTTAGCAGAACGCAAATTTTTCAAAAAAATTCACGATCCCTCATTGTGATGTACGCCATAAATACGAAACGGTAATGTGGGTGCGTGCGGAGGTCATGCTGATCAAGTACAGCTTATCCCTATCGAAATTCTTACACGCCTAACATCGCGCGCCGAACGATTATGTTCCCTCTCGAGAGCCGGGAGTAATGTCATAGTAACACCAGAGTTTCGAAACCCATTAAACTCCGAACGATTTCACGTGGTTTTCCTTCTGCATGAATTCATGCTGCACGCACGCGTTCATTCGTCCGCATAGCTTTCACATAAGCTTCCAGGCTTATTGGTACTTAGGCGTACGTAATAGTATGCCCCATAACTACGCTCCGCTATCTATTCCCTGTATAAACTCTAAAGAGCTAATGTTACAGAAGTCCCTTGAAGTCCACCTATGTAGCGCATACCGCAATTCCTTACACTGGGTGGGTTTTAATATGCACCACGCGGAATAGTTGCGAAAAGTGAGCCGCGGCGATTGTACACGGTAGCTATTGAGGTGCGGATTGCTGAGAGAGTATAAGTAAGTAGAAAACTGTCGATAGCCCAGTTTTACATTATTATCTCGAAAGATATATCTCCGGTTGTGAAGGTACGGTAAACGCCGGTTCCATCGTGCAATCTAACATTGATTTCCACACGATGAGGCGCGAGAGCCGCAAAGATGTTAACCATAGCTATGTTCGAACAACCTATGTGTACCTATATCAGCTGTGCTACAGCTAGAAGAGACTTGCGGACATGAGCAAAAAAAAAAGGGACAGTGCTCGAGATGCCGCCGCCGGCGGCATGGGAACATCCTGTCCAAGGATACCCTTGAGCAGTTACGCATACGGCAAAGTGTAATCTACTATGATACGTTCTGCAATCCATCAGTTTACAGTTATCGGTAACCAGAAGCAATAGCGATATGTCCATTGGTTGTTGCTAGTAGGAGATCGATAAGATTTGATAACGAGGCCACTGGCCATCATAGCATCGAGTTGACTGTGAATGTTGTTGAGGATCTCTCTCTTGTTTTATGGCCGTTTCTCTCGAGAACTGACACTGGAATAGTATTATCTTTTATGCAGGTTGAGGAATATCTTGGTATTCAAGAAAAAACGAATGAAATAGCCAAATGCATCGTAAAATGATGTTACGGAATGTATGAAATGACGGAAAGTGATTCTTCAGAAGCATCACATCTGATCGATCTTAAAGTTACTCCAACCGTTATTTTCGCG
Source organism: Buathra laborator (assembly GCA_934046635.1). NCBI lineage: Eukaryota > Metazoa > Arthropoda > Insecta > Hymenoptera > Ichneumonidae > Buathra > Buathra laborator. The sequence continues at coordinate 22,396,709 of OW203892.1, forward strand.
CAAAATGGTTTATCGAGTACACCCAGTGAACTCGCTACTTGTTTATTCGTTCTTTTGCCAAAGATCGGTCCGAGATGTGTACTGCTGATGTTTTATTTAATAATGTAAAATCGAGGGAATTGGAGCGAAGAGCTTATCACGAGAGCAGTTTCGATCACACTGACGAGGAGGCATCGACGCTAATAAGTGGGTATATCTTTTGCTTTACCTATAAGAGAAAATATTGTAGATTCTCACATGCAGTTATTCCAGGGTCTTCTAATAGCGGTAGCATAGATATATAAAATGGCGAACTCGCTATCTTTTCCTCCCTTTGCACATACACTACTCGTTTGTATGACTAAGTCAGGTTATGCTAATTATATTGTGCCACCATGATATTACGCCGGTACGACGCGTATTTACTTCGCTCATTAAATATTCGACCGCGGTATAAATAATAACTTTATTTTGCACGACGAGAATCGCCGGGGCAGACGAGAGATACAGTACGCGTGTTATATAGCAATTGCAGAAGTCAGAACCAAGTTCGCGAAATTACGAGTCGCACATTCGCTAGGATGAGAGTCGGAGGAGCATTCGAGGATAAAAGATACAGTGGTTGGCCACCGATCGGTGGATTGGCTTGGGAACGGTGTTGACCTAGTCGATTTTTTTTTGCAGCTGGTTGAAAGCCTCGATATTTAATGTGTATGTTCGATGGCTGTTGCGGAAGGCATATATTAAGATCAAGCATGCATTTTTTAATTAATTTAAATATATACTTTCGTACAATGTTGGATAAATTTCCATAACTTTCTAGTCATGCAGGTCTGCGAAGTTTAAAGAGGAATTATGCGGGGAAGTGATGTAGGAAAGTATATGTTTGAAGCCTTCAACGATCACTAGGAAGATTGCTATTTTGTTGTCTTCTATTATCGAGTATCCGTAGAAATAAATTCATATGAATAAGAAAAAAAAATTTAATTCACAATGCAGGTGTCTTAATCGCAGCCGTATCTCCTTGCACCATTATGCTTATCGTAAAGTGTCCCATAAAAATCAGGTCAAGTTTTATAACGATTCCTTGAATAGCATTAAAACTGCGGCTCTTGAAAAATTGTAAAGGAACAAAAATGTTTTTCTGGCGCGTATGTTCCTTAGGGGGCCAATCACTGTCCATTTAAGCTGAATACTTCTCTATAGCCTTCTTCGTGTATGCAGTTTCGTATAGTTGCTCCTTCGCGCTGTTCAACGCCTTCTCTCCGTATTTATGCGATTGCCACTCGCGAGTACGGCGACCGAGAGAAGTCCGAGAGAACGGTGGAGTGCAAATCGACTTTGCCAAGGGGGCGAGGTAGAGAGGTTGTAGTAATCCTTGGTCGCCCGCAGTTTAAACAAACGGCGGTGACTAGCAAGGCCGCTCCTCCTCGGCTTTGCCCGGAGTAGTAGTAGTAGTTCCACTAGTAAATGGACGTTATTGCACCCGTGGAACGGTGACTATTCCTGCTCGAGAGGTTATCCTACGACAGATCCCTTCGGCTTCGTAACTCGTTGCCTCTTCGCGAGGCCGGGCAAGGACTCTCTCGGCAACGAATGCAAATTCTCCAGGACAACTGCACATATAGTGACCAGTCCGCGATGCTGTTGTACTGTAGTAACGCTCGAATGCAAATAACGGGGCATGGACATTTAATTCGTGTCGCAGAAAGTGGATCTGCCCTGTTCTAGGCTGCTAGCTACAACCCCTCCGATGCAAAAAGACCGATAAAGACGGAAATATATCCTTTCTGTCGTTCTCACTTGTTTTCCAACATTACAAGACTTTCAGCTTCTTATACCCACAAGCTACAGCCATTTTACCAGAGATAAGGATGCTTCCAGATATCCGATATACCCACCCGATATCGACGATCAGCTACTATGGAACAACGAGGCGAGAGAGAATGACCAACCGGGACACACGGCACTCTTCGAGGTACTCGCTCTGTGCAAAATACTGTAACTGCTGGTACAGGGTGAGCTATGCGTTTGAATAATCAGATATTGTTCGGAACGTCGGGTATTATACCACTGACTTCTACTACTGATACTTCGCATGGGTATCCTGGTGATTAATCGACGACGATATTCTTCACGCAAGAATAACTTCTTGAACCATTATTGCGTTGCTCATGAGAAGTTCCGTATCGAGTGGGTCATCAATTGTCTAGCGTTCCAATTTTTATGCACATTATAGAATTAACGAGAATACAAAAAAAAACGTCGTAATTAATTGTAAATTTGGAAGAATCGCGTGGAAGCGTGTATGTAGTAAAAAAAGCAAATGCTATTTTCATCCGTACAAAAGAGTTCGGCAACGAAAGGGTTGGTCCAACGATTCGTTTCATCGAGTACGAATACCGGTACCCATCGAGTATAATACAGAAAAGGAGTCAGAGGCCTTCTGCTCCTCGACTTGCTGAGAAGAGGGTTCGTTGACCCTTCGGGTCCCGGGTTTCTGTGCGCTTTCTATACATGCAGTTGCATCCTCTCTCGTCTTCGTCGGCGGTCACATCGTGTACGAACGACAAGGGGAAACCCTCAACCGGCGTTCTTCCTTCGCCGATACCCAACCAACGACCAGCGTCCACTCTCTGCGTTATACATCTTGCGCTCTGCTCCCCGAGATTTCGCGATTCGTTAACATTCTTTTCGAATCACGTTTCGAACCCACTCGATCGGTTCATTCCCGTTGAGCTCCTTAAAGCGCTTTCAACAGTCGTTTGGCAATCGTCGTTCTCTCCTTATACCATTCCTCTCGTCCTCTCCTGCGCAACCTCATCCCTTTTGGTTTCATCCATAAAATTGTCGACAATGCTTACAATCACGACTTTCCATGCGAAGTTCAAAGGAACTTCAACCCACGTGCGATATCTTCCATTACGCGAAGTCTAGACGTTCTAAATAATCTCTTCTACATCGCATCTTCTCTATTCCCGGTAAATATACATTTTTATCAATATATTATTCTCGATAATATTCCTGCTGTCTCGTATACATTTGTTTATATCCTGATAATATTCATTTTAATGCTATCTTAATGCACACATATTTTTATGCATTCTATTAACGAAATGTGTATATTTAAGCCAATTTGTTTCGCGCTCTACACAAAATATTACTTTACATTTTATTTATTTATTTATTTATTTTTTTTTACCGCATGTAAAAAAAACAAAGCTGGAACTGCGATGTAACGAGTTTCGATAAGCTTCTCCGAGACTCCGAAGAGCGGATTTTCGATTGGCCAACGAAGCCGCGCGATACTCACCGATATTCAACGTGTGTGAACTCACACGAGTGGAAAGGGAATTGGTTTCTTCTCTAAGTTCTCTAGTTTCATATCCTCTTCTTTTTCTATCCTATCCTTCTCACACCTTCGCATATACCCCAACCGGCAGCTAATTGTACAGAAAACTTGGAAGGATCGTGAAATTCCAAGTTCATGGAGTTGTCTTCTTTACCGAATAAACTCGATAATTGGTGACTCATGCACGGTAGAACCGGCTGGTGCGAAAAGAGTAAGCGAACGACAGAGAGGGGGGGGGGGGGGGGAAGGAATCGTGTACAACGATCCAACAATCCATAAATTTATTTCTTCCCTTCAGTTTTGTTCTAAGATTTTTTTTTTTGCTTTATCGTTTCTTGAAGTTAGCTTTACGTTTGCCAAACGCCGAAACGTTTTACCGCGAAGCTCATTGTCGTGTAGAGCAGCGTACAAAAGTTTAAGTCTCTTCTGTCTTTCTCTCGGCGGAGTTCGAACAACTCTCGTTGCTGTAAATCATACGATACGTCGAGTGATCGAAGGACGTTCGCGCGAGCGCGCGCACGCCTAGCGAATTTTGTATGGGCGTTCCAATGCCATAAACTTTAAAATACGATAAGCCAGTCTGTAGACACTTTAATTGCTACGTGGTTGCTTTGGATGAAAGGAGCTTTTGATAAATTGCGTTGTTAATGCAGCATCCCCTGTATACACTTTTGCAAAGTCCTCTTTGCCGGGGCTCACCGTTTGCGTCTCGTCGAATGCCCATACTCTCTCACCTGCGCCCTAATCTTTCGGTATATATGTACTGATAAATCCGCATCCCCCTTTGAAGTCCCGAGGCGTTTATACACCGAGAGTATATGCACTACGGAAAACGTTTCGCGATTACCGCGGTGCGCGAATTGCGCGAATGGGCAGTACGCTCGAGAGAAAATAGGCAACGCTTCGTCGATCGATGATTGCCGGTGTTGTAATTTATTGGATTCATTTTTTAAATATTTTTGTTTTTTTTTTTCTCAAAGTCGGAGCATTCCAACAACGCCCCTGGGCTGCATCGCGAATTATTGTGAGGAATACACGATTTTCTATAGTCGATGTGTTATGAATTGTGAGGATGATTTTGCAAACGTGATCTCTATCTTGTTCGTTACCATATGCTACAAGGGAGTTCAATTATCTAAAAGAATTAAGTACCATTTTTGTTTTAACAGGACAGCCAAATAAAATAAATAAAAAAAATTAACGTGAAAGATGGCAAAGTTAATTTTAGACAGTACGAGTAAAAATGTCAGTTCTGTTGCGGAAATCCTCTCGGAACTCCTGCCGCAAACGTATTACGCGAATTTCGGGGCCCAAGTTTTTTTTTTGGTTCCGCAAGAAGACCAAACATACGGTTGTAACAGTAAATCCGCGTTCCCGTCCACCCGGTGACACACGTTGAATGCATAAAGTCGCGAGGCTTATCAGATGAGGAAAGAAGAACGTTTTGCAGGTAGAGATTTCCGAGAGTCTCTCGGACGAGACCCCAGTTGTCGAGCGCGAATGTCGAGATCACGGCGGTAGCAAAGTCGTCCGCGCCGAAACCGAAAACGCCTAAAAAGGTCGTCCCGGTAGCCTCCGCAGAGAGAAAGTGTACTTATTCAGTAATGTTGAGTACAAAACTGTCCCGCCACCCATATCTTCCTTGCTAATCAAAAAGGACGCGACACGAGTTTTTACCATTTCCTTGTAAAGCAAATCCGGGACTTCTCTCTGAATTCTTAACACTGGAGCCATTGCGCACTCAGCGTCATTGCAACGTGGGTTGTGAAAGGATCACGCAGATTAGAAAGATGCAGAGGAAGAAAAAAAAAAGGCAAGAATATAGAGAAAGAGAGAAAAAAAAATCATTGCGGATGCCAAAGTGGCCGGACGTCGTTGCGCGCGAGGCCGACGACGTCAAGGAAGGGACACAATCACGCGGAGGCGCTGGCCGTGATGGCTATAACCATCACTTATTAATAACGCTCTCTTCTCGTCGTCGAGGATAATTTTTCTGTTTGAGAGGTTCAGCGTGACGCTGTAGCGAGTGAGGTTAATAACCATTGTGCAGGAATCGCGCGAGCGGTTTCTATACGACGTCCCCCATCATTGGAGGTAAGAATCTTCGTCGTCGTCGTCGTCGTCGTTGGTACACGAGAGGACTCTCTTCGCTTGAGACTTACTACACAATCTCAAGGCGCCTTCGTTCTTCGCTATACATATAGTCTCATCCATATTAGAAGCTACGGGTTTTCCAGCAGCGTTACAGACCGCGCTGCAAAATTCCGATATAATGGAGATGACCTACGACTCGATGACGTAACGACTTCCTAGACGCCTAATAGATCCCTTCGTTTCACGACAGTGCGCTGTGTGGCGCGCGGGTTAGCGCATGCGACACGAAAGACGCGACGATGACAGAAGAGTACATTATGTCGACACCTGTGACCGCACACGGTGCATCCATTTTTGCGTCAACGCGATAACGCGTTTTCCGTTTGACAATGAAATTGTGAACGGAGTTTCGAGTTTTGTCGACGAATTGCAATGGTATTCGTGCGAAAGAAAAACGGACGAAGAGTTTCTTTGACCCGATAGCTCATCGCTTCGAAATGATCCGTTGTATCGTCATTATTCGATAGAATTCCGCAACTCTCATTGGGGACATTGAAATGAGGATATTGATGCTCGATGCGAAATTCTTTATTTTCATGGTTTCTGCGTTAAGCTATCGAATTACAAATCGCTTAGAGATTCTACTCGGTTGCAAATCGCGTTGAAACGATCCATCGAATCATAATTGTCCTATGATTATCCCCAATTATGTTGCGGCACGTCACAACATGGCAGTCGTTGCCACATCTTTGCTTCCGAGGTTTGTGAACTTTTCTATCTATTTGCGAATTCTCTATAAAATTGCATTCGGCAGCTCATCGTGTCACATCGGATCGTAATTGTTCAGTAGGGTAACTGTATTTTTCATCAGTGACATCAAATAAATAAATATTTATTTTTATGGTCTGTTTCACTATAAATTTCGAACTCATGCCGCCAATTTAACTCGATTACAAATCTCGTCGAATATATTGAAAAAAATCTTAATTTTTCAATGATGTTCCACAATTTTGTTTAGGACCATAAAAAATAATGTCATTGCAAAATCGTTACTAATTCATCGTTTTTAAGCAACGATAATTATAGCCGCATCTGTATTTTCATGAATTGTATAATTTTTATTATTTTTATTAATCTTACGCTTGGTCTCGGTGAATTAAATCGATAATTGGTTGAATAATTCTTCGTGATTTTATTCATTCACACGAAATTATGGTCCGTTCGATGTCAAATATTAATTTGCATAGCATGTAAATTTTCCTGTAGAATTGCAAATCGTCTATGAGATCCGTGAGATTGAGACGGGTGCATCAGCGGGATCAGTTGGTCTCACAGAATCATAGAATGGTGTGTATGCACAACACAGCAAGAAGCGAGACTGCTCGACGAATCGTAATCATAAGTTGCGTAAGGAAATTAGCTACGAAGCCTCATAGCACCGCGGTAAGGGAACTAAGCGGGACCCAGCGGGGCGTCTCGCTTCTGCAACAGGTACTATAATACGGTTAAGTCTTATAAACATTGGAAATGCCAGAGCTCAACCATTATAAAACTAGCAGTTAAGTGGTGTATCCTATCTCGATACCTCGCCTGCTTATCCGCGCGGTTTCCATTGAATTTGCTTAACAGTCGGACCGCAGTGAGAATTCCGATCTTGGGTTCCTCTGGCGACCAGTTCGCGCCAAGAAATTGAAAGTAATCACTGCGTATCGAAGATTGCGACTTCAGAACTGCGGATCATCTCCGAGGGAAACTTGATCCACCCGCTGACCACTTTCATTTATCCGATTCATTAAACCGGAAAAATGCAAAATAATACGAAATTACGCAATTCTTCAAGATTTCCGTAATCGATTTTTCTTTTATCTTCTATTCACAAACAAATGTTGAAAAAAGTAATTTTCAACAATAAAAAAATAATAATAATAAAATTAAAAAAAAAAAAAAATAGATATGTAGAGCTTCAATTTCAGGACATTGCGAATAGGACGAAAATTAACTTCTCGAATCAGTCGAGAAAATTGCGCGCGTATCTCTCACAAAAGTGAACTTGCCGAATTAGTCGATGATCCGAATGTCTGGACCTTGACTATCGACTAAACGCATCGATTAAAGGGAAAGTGTAAATAATTCCTCGTCGAGCAAACAGCATCACGGAGATATCGACTTTGATATATCATCAATCTCACTTAACAGATTGTTCTCATTCGCCTAATCATTCGAAACCGAGCAATTACCCGAGGTGCGAAGTCTGTATTTTATATATAGTGTAACCGATGATACAACGTCGGTTAAACGGTTACGATCGAAAACGAAAATTATACCGTAAATGGTATTGCTTCGGGACGCGCGCCAAGCCTCTCTCTCCCCCCTCTCTCTTTCTCTCGAGGGGATTCGATAAATCGTCATTGAGAAAGTAGCACGAGCAACGCGATCGACCGTTCCGACTTTGACTTTTGCAATAGCTGCTTGAGTCCCAAATCGATCAATCGTTTCTCAAAGTCCCTCTGGAACACATTTGGTAGGCGCGATGCGTAAGGATGTCTATGAATTCCGTAATCTTTTCCATATTAGTGTAATTCCATGGAAGCGATTATTCTTCAGAGGATTACTATACCATTTTAGTTAGTTTCCCGTAGACTAAGTACATCGCGATAACTAAAAATATATATCGAAACATTAAAAAATGAAGCAATCAGAATATCTTCGACTAAATGTGAACGTCAAAGAGAACATACCGGAAAAATATAAATCACAATGTGGGCGATCGCTTTTTTGTCGATCTCTTTAAAGTGTTTGAAAGGCCTTTGGCTTGTTTATACGTTTCGAGATTATTCGACAACCTGATGCAACAATTTACGCCCGCTTTGTCAGTAGTTCCTTATTGTCATCGGTTGGTGACGCGGAAAGAGCAGATGAGAGAGTGAGAAAGCGTCGTATGTTATAACACGCGTTATAAGGAACTACGAAACAACTCGAGGCATTCTACTGCATCCGTTCGAAAAGATTTTCATCCCACGTTGGGGCATTCGGCGCATTGGAACATACATAGTAAGAGAGTCGCGGACCGGTGGATATTCACCGTGGCGGTTCAACAGCAGCCTCTTGAACAGTCGTAAAACGTTTAGTGATAACTGGACCGGGTCCCGTGGTCGGGTGTGTACGACTGGTCAGACCAAGTAACACATGTTCTCACACGCGACGTTATAAAACCGATGGAGACCCGTTATACAGAGGCACAGGGATCGCTGTTACTGTTAAACCAAAGGCCCAAGCGCCCAAGCGAGTTCGACAAAAAAAACATCCAATTGATTATATCCTCCTTCGGTCGAGATGGGAACTTCTCTGTATCTTTGATCCCTCGCTAGTTCAGCTTTTTTCTTCTCTTGTACCGCACGGTATCTTCACTCGTTGAAGTCTGTCTTTCCGGGACGAGAGAAGCAGCTATACTTTATTGACGGCAAATCTCAGTAAAAAAAAAAAAAAAAAAAATCGGTACAATCCAAATTCAAAAATTTTGCGAATTTAACGCATGTTAAAAAAAAAATTAATTTCAACAAAAGTTAATATCTTAATAGCGACAAAAATGCAACAAATGATTTTAATCTTCTCGGGTGAAAAAAAAAGTCTCCGTAATACTTTGCATATTTGATTTTAATTATTTTCTTTCGTTCCAAAGTAAAAATGGATTTTCGTAATTGTGATATAATTAATTCGCTTATTTTAATCGAGAGGAGTGATAAAATGCCTACAATACGTGCATGAGTTGCCTTCGCGATATATCCGTGGATATTCCAATACTGGGACAGGCGTACACAGCACAGCGCAAGCTCTCTCGCAGTTCCACGCCCATCAAAGAACGCCCTGGCCGTTCCCTGTGTCTAATTGAAAAAGTTAATAACCCCCATCGACACGATCTCCGAGTAGAAAACTTTCATCGACGTACGTCTGTGCGTCGATATACTCGCGATATCGTCTCTGCGATATATCGAAACCCTCCTACGCTATAAACTCGTCGTTGATATATCTACCCTACGAACTCAATGACCGACGTCGAATATTTCTCTTTAGGATAATCTCAGTGCTTTTCAACGAGGCAATCCTCTCTGTATCCACCCCTTTTCACGCACCTGGCCTATCGCCAGATTGTTGTTTCTGCTCTATCCGGGCATTTATAAAGCTGCGGCTGCGAACGTTGAATCGATTAATCGTTCGATTAATGAGTTGATTCTCTATCGTTCTTTTCCACTCTCCCTTTCCGAGGCACAGAGAGCATTTCATACCCACACACACAGACGCAGTCACATAGAGTAACCCTACAGTAACTATGTATATCTGGCCAATGTATCGAAGGGGTGCCTCGATATATAAATGAACAAAAGGGCGTGAGCGATAAATTATTTAAGAAATTCCATCGTGCCATCGCATAATGGTCGATCGTAAATAACCCAAGCCGCCGCTGTAGCCGCGAAATATATCGCCATAGCGAAAATCTTATGATTGCCGCACGTCCGAAGAGAGCCGCGAGAGTCTCGCGAGCATTTCGCGTATAAGGCAGCAGGGCGCTTCCTCGCGAGCTTCGAGACAGAGAGAAAGAAGGAGAAAGAGAAGCACAGGCCTTGCACACGCTCAAGTTTTTTGCCTAGTCTCGTTCTCGTCCCGAAGCTTGCGGTGAGGTAGACGTTTTCCCGTCTCTCTTGCCATCTCGTCATTTATCATCGCGCGGTCTCGCGCGAGCATCGCGCTCGTACACACCGCGGCTGGGTACCAATTACGATTTCGTGTATATTCTCCCCGCGTGACTCATCGCGTCGCGGGTAACCGGTAGCCGAAGAAAAATTACTCGGGCTCTTTTCTGGAGCTATGGTTCTTATAACCTGTACGGTATTATAACAGTGTACTACACTTACCTCGGCGAGAAGTCTCACTCAGTGTGTATAACGTACTGTTAGCCGTGCGGATGAGCACATGCGGCGTACCGAAGCTGGAAGTGTATATATATACTTCGCTATATATATCTATACAGTAATACAGTTGAGTATAGGATCGTCCGAGTAGACGTCAGTCGTATTCGTCTTGATTAATTATCTCTCCTAATTACATCTATTTATGTTAGACCATTAGTCGTGCAGACCCGACGATTAATTAATTTTCATTGCACCGACTGCATGTGTCTGCCAGCGTGTGCGCGCGTGTGTATTTTCACAGTCGAGAAATTTCATAGGCAACCGAGACAGATGAAACAGACAGGTTGGAAAATATATTATCAATGTTGAAAATGAATTTATCGAATCGCGTGCGAAAGGTGACGAAGTGCTAAGAATTCCAAGTTTTTAAAGGTGTTGTGAGTGAAAATATTTTCATTTTTTAATAATAATCCTTGAAAAAAAAAAAAAAAGAAACGGATAATTAGTATCTGAAATATGCGCGTACGATGTATATGCGCGCATGTGTGAACGGTTAGGGGAGGCAGAGTCGAAGGGGATATCTCAGCAGGTGCCGATTAATATATACCCCATCCCGAGATTCTTATCTCTATAGCTAGCGGGCCTCTCGCGGCAGCTTTCGAAGAGATGGCAATTAATCGTCATTAAGGTATATTACACGCTCGAAAATTGTGGGCTCCTTAATCGTGGGATTTGTGGGCGTTTTGATATCGGATCCCCTCCACTAACCAATCGCGGGGTTTGAGATCCATAGCGAATTCGTCGGACGGTGTTTATGCTCACGAAGGACGTTCGTTGGCCCAATATACCTCGACCTGCGTCTTTACCTGTCCAGAAGGCAAACATCGACTGTTTTTTCGTACGAAAATACGCGAAGGAATCGCGGCTTTTAGGAATTCGGCAGAAAAATCAGATTTCGTAAAAAAAAATAATAGAGAACTTATGTTTGATTTTTTTCATACAAAAAAATCTAAAATATCCGACTGCCGAGTATTTCATTGACCAAAAAAAAAAATTACGTAATTGAAAAATACCGTAGTATTCGTACGTCGCGACTTATGCATAGATCACTATTTATACTTGTCGGCTTTCGCTATTTGTCAGAAAAAATAAAAACGAATCGATTCGCAATTCTTTTTTTTTTTTTTTTGTCACGCATTAGTATACCAGTATTCACCGATCCGTCGTAACTCTCGGCACCATATTCGCCACATTTACCATTGATCCGATACGCGTTCCATCTATCTATATTTACCCTAAGTTAAACCCGCAAACACAGCCGTCCGTCGATTTCTCTCCTCAGTTCGTTCGCATAAACGTGTCTCCGTAGAGATAGGCCTCACCTATCTCTTCGCGGATGCACACGCGCGAGGTCCACCGAGCGCAGAGCCCGGCAACGCGAGCTTACGTATCGAGAAGGCTAAAACCCATAGGACGTTCGAGAGCGCGTGGTATTAACAGACAACCATACGCTCTCGCCGTACGGACACTGGAACTATCAATAAGTTGGTATCTGACAAGGGAAGGAATCGGAAGGGGCTTTAGATCAGCGAGGGCCATAAAGCCACCCACGGCGAACAATATTTTAGTACGGTAGCAATGCGCGAAACCGGCTTCGTTCGCCGCGCCAGCCTGATCTTCGTCTCTTTCCTTTACTTTCCACTCATCGGGTATCGCTTGCTCGCTCGTTTTATCGTTCTCGCTACCTCGAGAGTTCCACAGTGCGAGGAGGCTTCACGACTCTCCCTTGGCAGCAGCAGCAGCCGCAGCAGCAGCAGCAGCAGCAGCAGACTCGACACAACGCCTGCAGCTCGCCACAGGACTGCAAAAGACACGAGAGAACGAGAGAGCGAGAGAGGCTCGAGCAATGGCCGACCGACTCCAATTATCAGATTGACTGCCCAGCCGCCGAGTTATACGCCAATAAATACGCATTCCCAAATATTTTATAAACTATCCAACCTCCGGGGGCGTTTTTGTTTCCCTTTTTTAAATATAATACCGGTAACAGCCACCGTTCGCGGCTCCAATCGTTTCTACTGTTGCGCCCGGTGTGTCCGCAATGGGCAATCCACACTCTCGACTCGCGCCCCCGACTATCCCGATCGTTGCCGTAGTCGGTACACTGTTGCAAGGTAATACACATGCATCTCTCGGCGGCATAAGAACGCTCTTTGCGAGTCCAATGCTTTTGCTGCATGGTGCACACTCCGCGGTCTATAGCCGAGCAACCAGAGCCGGTTCGTAACTCATGCAGGTTGACGTACGGGCATTGTCCAGCGGTGCAGACTGTGCAGACCCGCAGCCACCACCAACAGTTCCCGAAGTACCATTCGCATCGTCTCCGGGCAGCAGCACTCTCGCCGCCGCTCGTTCAACCGACGGTTCACCCCTTATTCTTGTACCGGCCAACTAGCGCACATATCGAGAACTCACGGACGAGCTGTAACTAACCAGCAACGGCAGCGGCAAACGTCATATACCAGGCGACGAAGCGTTTATTATACCTACTCGGAATATCTAGTTGCTTGATCGCTCAACAGCAACAGTTGACACCTTTCCTTCCTCCGGGATTTAGACCAAACGGTTAATAAACGACCACCGGGGAATAAATAGGCGTTTCTGATTATTAAGAATGGTTTTAGATCTTTTAGTACTTAAGGGTAACTTTTTTCATTGTCGACGTGTACCCAATTTTAGGAAGAAATCGACTTCGAAAAAATCGAAAAAAAAATAAACGGTGATTTTTTTTTTTTCTTTTTCGTCCTGTAAATGACTTATGAGGACATAAAAGTTGGAAACTTTAATTTCAGTCTTAAATTTATGAGATTTTAATCCATGAAATGGCATTCAACGAAAGAAATATATTTCCAAACGCGATGTACAAAAAACGTGTTGCAGACTTGAGTCATGTTAAGTTTTGCGCTTAAGTTCGTTAAGGCAACAAAAAAAGTGTTAATTGCGAAATTCTATCTTTTTTTTTTTTAGAGATTCTAGACAAGTGTCTCAACATTGACTGTGATGAGAAATATCAATTAACAGAGAAACTTTAATTGATTATTCCGAGACTTTGCACCTATGGCATCTATTTCGTCCTCGATATTTGCCTTCTTCACTGCGGCGAAAAGTCGCACGAAACCGGATATTTATTCCTATCGCGATTATTAGTTGTGTCCACGATAGATTCCTTCGGTGCCTCTCACAGCCTCCCGTCTATTGTGCCGCGTGGTCTATACTTACGTCTCGTTAACTCGCATTGGAATTTGCATGTAAATCGCGGTGAATCCGATTGGCCTGGATTTTCACTGACAATCCTCGGGGACTTGGGTTGAATATGAAATCATCGATTGACGAGTATAGGTAAGAAAGATATACAGGTATTGCATAGAGTACTACCCACCAACCGAGAGATGTTCACCGCCGATGAGAGAAGATCGCGAAGTTACAGTGTATGTACACCCCGCGTACAACGCGGAGGGATCATCGAAGGGAACTGGTCCGAGATTTTATAACCAGTAGGTATACTGTAGGCGAGCTGCGGCTTGGGTACTCAAGAACTCCTCGTATACAATGTGCTGCGTATATATACAACATACACCTTTCCTCCGACTGCCTCACAACTCGTTGGCTACTGTTCGTCCGGCTAAACCGATTGCAACGGTCTTATACGAGATCAACGAATGGATTAACTCGCACTACCGCGACTCGACAAATTGCCACTGCTACCCATGAAATCGTTGGTATATACTTATACGAATACCACACCGCTCTCGTCTCGTTAGTATTATAATAAATACATATTAAGTATATTATACCACCCGCTCTCGTGCGTATCTGCTACTTCATTTTAAATCGCTCACGGAAAGTCTTAAAACTCAATTAAGAGTTGCAATGGCAGAAGCTCACGGACCGGACAAAGATCGTTAAATGAAATATCCGATACGGATCTTCCATTGCTCGTAAAAAATAATAAGACGTAATTGTTACTTTCTTGTGTTTGTTAACGTAGGGAAGTTGCGAGTAATGTTCACGAATGGCGTATACATTGTACGGAAGATTGCCGATTGGTTTGTTTTCGTTTCATGTGGTTTATTAAATTCATTTAACTTCGAGACGATTATCCCTCTGACGAAGAGTCTATCATTAATAATAAATTGAGGTATTTATATCTTTTAAATCTTTCAATGAAACATTACGAATGCCTATTATATCCTTTTATGGATCGGACTTCCATTACAGCATTTTTTTCACTCGTTATTTCCGAACCCATATTAACAACAGAAGAGCAAATAGCTATAAAAAAAACTATAAAAATACGAGGTAGCAATGAAATTGATAAATTTATCAATCGCTGAACTCGAATTGGAATCGTTCGATATGAGGTTAAACTTCCGAACAGAAAATTCGTCAAACCCCGAAGCTCTGTTAAAAAGAAGCCTCTTGAAACAGAACCCGAGGACGAGGAAAGTGGCTACGCTGGGCTCCAGTCGTGAGTCCACGGACACGAGGGATCCGTAGCACGAAGTCCCTCCAGGGAACCCGAAGTACTCTCCGCAACACTGTGCTTCTGCTCTTTCGTTGGTGCACGGATCTCGGTGTACTCGCGCGCCGGGCCAGCACCGGTAGTTCGACGACCCAGCCGTTCAAGGCTTCCTCTTCTTCTTCTTCTCCGAGAGATAGAGACGGAAAGAAACGCGAAAGCAAAAGATGAAAAGAAACAAGAGAAAGACGAAGAGGATACGAAATACTGCGAGAGAGTAAAGAGTGAAGCCGAGCGACTCATCTGAATATATTGGGCCGAGTTCCGAATCGCCGTGTGGTTCGCTCTCGCGAAAAAAAAAAAAAAAACCGGTCGATCCACCAGTCGCGAAGTCGTTTAAGCATCGAGGCTTGGACTTTGCCGCGGACAGCCGGTGTCATTCAGTAAACAATTCAGTCGCTGGATTACGTTAGTTCGCTTCCTCGTCTTTTGTAACTTCCCGCTTCGTATATATACGCGAAGAATTCGCAGCCCATTCGTGGTTCTCTTCCCGGTATTCAAGAGCAAAGAAAATTATTCTTGAATCACGCGACGGTACTGGTTATTTTTTTAGTAGTTTTCTTCATTTATGATCAGACTTCTATAGTTTAAAAAAATAATCGAATTTACGATTATTTTACGATAGTCGTGTAAAGCGAGACATATGCAACGCTACGAAACAATGCAACTGCGAGCGTTCCGGATTTTCGCGCAGTTCTTGAATTGCGCGATGATACCATTTTTTTTAGGGGTTTTCTTCATTTTTGATCGGATTTTTTTGGAGTTAAAAGAAAATGCGCGAATTTACGATTATTTTACGAGAGTTGTGTACGGATAGTGCGATCTATGCGAGCAACAGAACGGAACAATGTGGCTGAGGGCATACAGGGACCAATATCGCGGGGTTCGATCGGATCGCGAGTGATCGCCGGAGCGTGAAGACTCTGCGGCCACCAACCCGCGCTACTGCTCGACTCCCGACACGAATTTATTAAGCCGTCTTAACCGAGCCTCTTGGCTCGGCGGTATACGTGACGGATGAGAATTATTCACGCCCCACAATTAAATTCACCACAGACAACGCTTGCACGAGACGTGCCCGGCAGCATTAGACATAGCCAGACACTCTTTGACTCTCTTGCGTATCCGTACGAACTGCTGTCAAACGCGATAATACTGTCGCCATAGAGTCGACGCGCCGAGAGAAGCAGAGAAAGAAAGAGAGAGAGAGTCTTGCATTGTTCGACCATTTAAAAAAAAAGAAACAAATATATATGTACGATTCTATATTCAGTATTGCACCTACATGCAGACGCCAGGCGCGACTATATGCGCAACCGTTCGACTACTGCGCAGTACGCGGATCTTTGAGCTCTCGATCATCGACATGCAAGATGATGATGTAGGATCATTTTTTTCAAATGTCTCATTAGAAATAGAAGGTTTTTTCGTAAAAATGAAAAAAAAAAAAAAATTCTGTTTCCGATTTTTTCGAATTTTTCGCGCGCAAATTAGGAAATAAGTCATTTGGTTTTGAATGTCGAAAAAAAATGAATGTGAAAGATTCAGCAAGCGTATTGGGGCGAAAAAATGGATTTTCTATCACTAGAAATTTACTAGGAGTTTGTACGCTGCAGTATCGCAGCGTATACGGTTAAGTTCAAGATCGTCGAGTACTCCAGTGATGCTGGAAGGCATAGGAGATGGTCCGGTACGTTCTAGCGCTGCCAAGAATCGTAACCTCGCATGCGGGGTCGAATCTCCTTGAGGCCGGGATGGGGTCTCTTCGCTCTTCAGGCTATCTATATGGTTTGCTTAAAGGAAAGAGTAAAAACAAACGGATGGAATGTCCGCGCGAGCGCACGCGGAGCTACCTTCGCGATTTGCAATTCACCGGCTCACCGGTATAAGAGAGAAAGCTTCGTAAATCTCTTAGGTTGGTGGCGCGAAGCAACAGCAGCAGCAGCATTGACTTTGCATCCTTCGAGAGGGCTTACAGGAGTGCAAGCGTCTTATATCATCGTCGGGTTACATTCAACGTCCTGCGTTTTGTATCAGTACCACACGAGAGAGGACCTCGTACCTCTTCGCCACGCGAATTGTTCTTCTCTCGTGGAAAGTGAGAGTTTCGAGTTTCCTGGTTCATCGCTACTATGCAGGATATTCCCATCGACGATGGTGTAAACCGAATATACAATGTAGCAGCCATTGCGACAATTATAATCAAGAGAAATATTATACAATGAATATTAACAATGTTAAGGAGCGTATATCGTTACATTCCCCGTCAAAAGTAAGATTAAAGGATAATTTCGAATACTTCCTAATGGGATAAAAATCTGAACAATTTCAACCATATAGCAGGTGCTATGAACATTGATTTTTCATAATAACAATTTCGAAAATGATCAACTTATTAGGTAAAAAAAAAAAATTGTGCAACAAATCATCGAGCAACCGACACTTTTTTTCTGCCAAAGTTGATTCGTTAATTTTTTTTTTTGCAAATATATGTGAATATATGTATATTTTATAATTTTGTTTGCAATTTCCGAAAATTCTGGTTTTCGATAAATGTTTACTCAGACTTTACGAATATGTTTTCTCATTTACCTCGAAACTTCTTGAGTGTAATGCGCAGTCTTTTTACGAAAATGTATCCAAAAATCGTGACTTTTCATTCATAAAAAACAAAAAATGTTTATCAAACATTTTTTTAAAAATATTTATATGTTTTTATATAGAATTTGTAAAAAATGATAATTTTTGATAACTAACAGCTATCCTCGTAGCAACTTGCGTGACGAACGATTAAATAAGAGAAAGAAGTTCTATAATGATCAATCAAATCTCTGTGTACCGAAAGAGATTAATGGAATAAAACAATGAGACAGAACATTCGCAAGATCTTGAGACACTTCCGGTCCATCAATCCATCAAAAATATTAATCTAATTCTTAACATTGTCGCGTTTTTATCGAACGGAAACGTTCTTCGTGTATTTCACGGTTTGTCCTCTGTTCCTAGTTGATGTTGCTAACATGTAAGTAATGCGAACTACAGCTTCGACTCGAACCGAACGGCTTCTCTCGCGTTGTCCGCATTCACACGCCAGAAATTCCCATATCAGATATTCATCTTTCCCGACGTAGTTTTGCCATCGAACGTACTGCTCTTCTACACCTATACCTATAGGGGTATATAACAGCGGTCCCTATTGTGTTACCATTGTTGCAATAACTCCGTGAGACTCTTATTACGAAATGGCACCAGATACTCGCCACCCAAGATTTTCTTTCCTATCCTCCCATCCATATCCACACATATATATATATATACACACAAACACATCTGCTACCGCGATGAATGCTCTTCCACATAATTGGACCCCTTACAATTTTACAATTCCACACACAATTCAATTGTCTCTTTCCAAATCAAAGTTTGAAGTTAAAAAAATAAAAATTCATAAATAATTATTCACTGCGTTGAAAAATCGTCGAAATTTTCTGTAGCGTGCGTTGGCATGACGCGTGTTACGGTGAAAACGAGTCGAACCCGCCTTTGCCTGACGAGGACTCACTTCCTCGGTTAATTACAGACTTTGGTAATTCGCGTGGCGTTTATGTTCAACTGGGTGGAAGAAACGAAGGATAAGAAAGAAGGGGGCAGAGGGGAATTGTCGGCGGCAGCGTTATACACCGACGGTGGTACGAACGCTCTTGCGTAATCGAGGCTCGTAAAGAGCGAGCGTGCGAGTCGCGTGTGCTGACTATATATGTACTCTTATATGTACTCGTTGCGTTCTCGTGCGTGCGTGCATTCGTGCGTTCCCGAGAGGGTAGCGAGAGCGTCAAAGAGAGTTTGAACCGACCATACTGTCGGTTGTATATATATAAAACGTGGGTATGCACGACACATTAAGATCATAATGTTGGGCGACAGTGACATAGCGTCAGGAATGTCGGGGCTATATACGCACCCCGAGTGTCTCTTGTAGGATACACGCATGTATACGTGTCTCGGCGTACCGGCTGTATACACACATACGAAGTGACACGTTCGCTAAATCTGATTTATAACGAATTTAATAGTGGAAAATAAAGGTTTGCGCACACACTCGGGTACTTCACTTCGAGAAACAGAAATACACACACAGACCGATGCTGGGTATGTACACCGACGATCTGACGCCGACGACGAAGTCCGGCGAACGGTCTGACGTTGACATACCATCAGGAATGCTCTCACGTATTCGAACGTCCAGAGGTACCGCAAGACACTGGTATAAATACAGGTACCTTGGTACAGGTACCGAACCAGTCTGCGCTGATATCAGTACAGACGCGAGTTCGCCATATACCGGAGAAATTACATTAATTTTATTGTATCGGGTAACATATTTTAACATCGTCGACCAACGAAGAAAGGATGGGATGGAATTCGAAGTTGGATATTGTACCGCGTCGAAAAAACTCCCGTTTTTTTGAGATATTCGTTATTTTGAAGAGATTCACTTTTTATCGTCAATTTATGGATTTGTATCTAAAGGACCTTTGAGCAAATTCAGTGAATGCGACATTGCGAGAACGTTGCGATTAAACATTCGAGATAATACGTTTTCATACGAAAATCAAAGTTCCTTTGTGAGAAAGCCGCGAATATTTTTATTAATCACTTACAAACTCGCAAATAGACATTCTAGAAACGCCGGGAGCAATTTTACGAATTTTTATTCGCGCGAGTGTGTGCAGTTATTAACCTCGCCGTTTTTTTTTTCAACCACTAAGAAAGTTTCGTGGAAAGAAAAAAAAAATACAGATATCACGCCTGCGGAACCCACCAATAAGCAGAATAAAGAGATGCAGGTACTATTATTCCACTTATCGCAGCTATTTGGTGTCGAATCGTGCAGAATTGCAAAAATTAGGGGGAGTTAATCGAGCCGACGTGTGAATCCGAGTATCGACGGCTGGCAACTGGGGAAAAATTCTTCGGTATATTATTTACAAGTTCTCGAGTAATACGATCCGACCTGCAACAACGGGCGAAACGATATTTCCCCATTGGCCGCGTTTCACTTGCCATATTTTCACCGCTCGTTATTCCATACTTGTTCGCTCTGTTCGTGTACCGCAGCAGAGAGGCAATCGCGTGTTATTACCATCGTGTTTTCTAGACACCTGAGAGAATACAGCAAGATCTTTCGTCAATAAAAACTTTATGCCACTTCATTTGATACACTTTTCCACTGTCTGCCGGGCGAGGGAAATTTATCATGAATATATGATTGAGCTGAAACTGACGTTGTGATGCTCGAGACCGTAATTGTATTCACCTGCTTCGTAAATAAACTCGAAACAATATGGAACACGAAAGGAAATGTCTTATCTGGCATTCGCTGCTCCCAATATTCTCGATCAGTTGCGATTTCACCGAGACCTTCCCATTCATTCTATGTTCTATTATTTGCATCAACAGGACGTACTCCACTTAAATTCTCATTATCATTCAACAAGGGAAGCCATGAAAGAATACTTAACTAACGAAAGCCACATTTTCATCCACTTGACTTACTTTTGCTTATCGGAAGGAGCGGCCATTCGTCATAGCTTCGCTCGTAGAAACCCCAAATAGCTAAAACCTTGCCGATTAAAACCATCGATAAGTAACAAACTAATAGAAAAAAAAGAACCGGGCAAACTAAATTGAAAACAGTAATAACAGACTTTCATGGCGAACTTTTAAATAACACCATTAACCGGTTCCAAACAGAATAAAAAAATACGATAGCCGATAAATCAATCGTTCGAGTTATGAAAGTTCCATCGTGCATCGGTCACCGAACGTCGGAATAATCCATTACAAATTTCATTCTCGCGCGTATTGATTTGCCTGCTGATCAACACCTCGAACTTTTCGTCGATCTTTTGTGTTCGTCTTGTCCGGTATCGATCGACTGTCTCGAATTCGTGACGGCTACGGTGGTGAAAGTGGAACGATAAATAATCGATTCGTCTCTGAGATTCCACTGCCGTTAATCCGCGTCATCGAAACTGTTTCCTACACACACCGCTCGAGAGGAACAAACGAACGGGACATAGGAGCGAAGGAGAACGCGTGTCAATCGTGAAAAGGGAAATTGAGAGATTGTAGTATATTTGAACTTTCTCCGATCTCGGGAGGTACTTACAATGGAGTCACATGAAATACTATTAAACGAAAAAAAAAAAACTACCGAATGATCGTTGTAGAACATAGATCTCTCGTTCTAACGACGATGCACCCTCTGAATACCAAAATTCGGGTACAGCTTAGCCTTAGCCTTAGCCTTGGTCTTGCGACCAAACTATTCCAAGCCGGAAATCGTTGTGATTATATCGTACGAAAGTTCAACGACCTCGCTTTCCCCTAAATTACCGAAGCTCGATGGGGCTAAGTCGAATCCGAGACGTGATTAGAATAATGAAACGTGACTTTGGAAACCCTTCTCGCTCTTCTTGACCTTATAAACGATTCCGGATTTTATGGGAGCTGTACAAAAAAAAAAACACGTGAGACCCGCCCATCGAAACGAAGGAATTTTGGCTGCTATCCGCTTCATTCATTTTCGTATCCACAAGAAGAAAAGTATATATGAAATACATGTATAATTTATGCAATATATGTCTCAGTCAGTAACATTCGTCTATAATCCCAACAAATGTTAACCTCTGTAGCATAGCGGTATCCTTAAACAATTTCAAACAGAAGTATCGGGTATTTAACCTCAAACTTCCTCGTTTGCAAATCGTCTTCGATCGATATTCGACATCGATAACCTCTCACAGGTCATCTCCTGGTGTCAAGTCGATCTACATGAGGATGCGATCGACGCATAGACAAACGAGTTGTTAGAGCGCATAGTACAATTTTGAAGACCAGTCTTTATCACTGACCCCGAACGCGGCGATGTTACGTTTTTCCCAAGAGGCGCATATCCCACAGGCCCGACGGGTGAATAGCTCCGTACAGCGTCGAGTATCCGTGTATGTGTAAATCTTTTGCATAACTTCCCATGGTAATGGGACGTTGATCGATATCAAAGTGATATAGCGCGTCCCATGCGGCGACGGGATACTCGACGAAGCGTTGAAATCCGCGCGTTACCGAAACCGTATTAACGGCACCTTGCGAGGGGAATCTAATTCGTTGCGGGTTCTGTTTATAACGAGATAGAATGTAACGTGTACCACATGTATATATCTACGTGTGGTTATCTCGCGGACTCGTGCAAAACCTTTGACCTTACTTTTGCCTCTGGGCGATCCGGGCCAATCTGGTCATGATAATCGATGAATATAATATCGCACCGGTTTTGTATTACACATACGATATCCACATCTCGACCAACCGTGCTTCGGCATCCCCGAGCATTCGTGCGAGAATCAAAGTGAGGCCAATGCAAGCCTACAGAGATCTAGATAGGATTCATGTGAAATTCCTTCGTAATGGGGTGCGTGCGACTAGTCGCGGTGGCACGAAGTTACGACCTTGACTATCCCGTGTATCTTATTTCGCTAAACTTTATTCACCGTAGTCGTTCGAGTCGAGATGGTTGGGTGAGATCGTGGACGATGAGAGAGGGATAGAGAAGAGCATGCGCCAAGATGGTGGGGCGCTTATACGAGAATCGTTAGATCCGCCCTTGGGAGCGATAAATCCCATGAGTCGTGTGAGTAAGTAATACGAGCTCTCGCGTGTACGGTTTCACGTATAATTCTACCCGGTTGGCAATTAATTTAGTTTGTAAGCGATATTCTGTGGCGGCCATCACAAGCATAACCACCAGGCAAGGGTGCAAGGATTAAAGGATCTTCTACACTGTAAGGCACCGAGAGAGCCTGCAAATTAAAAGCCCCAACGATCCTTATTGAGAACATATATTGATAAGGCAGACTGAACGGATAGCGGAGAGAAATCGTATAGGGAATATGGTCTCGTGGAAAACGTGAAGATAGGATTCGATGAGGCTGAAGCGAAGAAAGCGCGGAGGAGTACACAGCGGTAGAGAGAAGACAGGCGAACACGTCCTACGTGAACGCTAAGAGGGAAGAGGGAACTCTCTCAGGACCCTGGTGGCACTTTTCTCCTCTTTTCCTCTTCTATTATCCGTCGTCTCTCTTCCTGCTTCTTCTTCTATCGTATTTTACTTGGCAATAATATTTCTCTCTTCGTTCGTTGGTCTCTTCCCTCGACTAATACCCACGGCACCTATGGAGACAATTACAGAACGCCATATACGTTCATCCACGGAGTTCATCTCGTATAGATGCGGGGGTATTCGTTGTCCAGGAACCGAACCAACATAGCAAACTAACCGACCTCGGAAGACCTCGCTGAGGTATCGCGCTGCATAACCGGGACTGCCATAGCTGGCGCGACGGGCACACAGAACAGCAAGGAAAAGCAACTGCAGCGGCAAACAGAAGATACCGGACTACAACGTTTCCTGTTAGCTGTTATATTCCCTACCTACCTACCTAACGTCCGCGCTCCGTGGCTCCTCTCCCGTTGTTCTATCTTCCAACTCGACGAACAATTTGCTCACGGCTTCAAGATTTATAACACGCGCCTTCGTAGGTCGAATCTTATGCTGTACTGTTAACTTATTCTCGTTCTCTCAACTACGACTTCCTTACTTATTTTTATCTTAACGAATATAGTAGAAAATTTGATAAGACTAACTCCGCGAACGAGATATGGAGTATTGTGATTTGTAAACAGCTGAAGCGCATGTCTTGCCGTTCAAAACAGATAGGCGTTTAGCAAGCCTCATCGCCATATCGGAATACCCCGAAGAGCGATGATCCCTCTAAACCTTCGCGGTTCTTCAGTTTCTTTCTTTTCCTTACGATGGCGACGTTCGTAATTACTGGTTCAAGGATCTACGGTTTTATACGTCTAGAAAAGTATTCTGCTACGTAGTAATGTCCGAAGACTTCGGTATAAACCCCCGAGAAAGCCATCGAATACCTCTTTCGATGTTTTATCACTAAGGCCATAACGTTACCATCGTTATTCTCGCTTTCGGATTTATGCAACCACTTCCACGGACGAAGAAGGGCGAGCTATTAGATTTTTTTTTTCGGTCGTTCGGAAGATCACCACGGGCGCCTCTCATCGTTGAGACAACGATGTCGAACGACCAATCACGTAGACGAGAACGGAAGAACGTGGCAAATTCCTTCTCGTTGAGCATCAGCAACGATCGGCGGTCTTTTTTTCTCTATATTTGAGGGGACATTTGCCGGACACTTTAAGATTATAAAAAGCTCAATCAGAAGAGCTCTTGTCCAAAACTATCAGACTATACTGTCTTTGATATTTCTACTTAGCTGTGTTACATCCATCGAGAGTATAAAGCAACTGAACGGTCCACGATAAATATTGAACGGAAGGAGATACAAGCCGATCGACGGCCCCCATTCGTGTCCTATCGAGCCAATGGTTCTCTACCGATTCTAGTAAAGAATCTCGCGTCGCTTCTTTCAGTTCGCTTCTATCGTCCTTCTTTTCTCTCCGTCTCACTGTCTCTTCGAGTCTCTCTGCTAACCCAGCGATTTGCTCCGGTACCAAGATTTATATTGCTCCCGCGGAACGACGTGTACTGTTACTCCCCATAGCCGCTTCTGGCTGAAAGAGTCTCGGAGAAACAGGACTTTACTGAACTCCTCCCTGACACGAGCTATGGATAGCAGTATAGTTGCTATACCGAAGTTATCCTTCACGTAAACGGATTGTAAAATCGTCGTTGAAACTCACGAACTGACAATGTCCAATTCAGCGATTCGCTCAATCGATCTATCGAACGAGGGTACAGAGTGAGATAATCCCAACCACCGACGCCGAAGACACATGCGGCAGACAAGTGCCGCTAGACATCGTAGACGTTTACGGAAGATCCATCAGCTTCCCTTTCAATAAAGTTCTCGTAAGACCGGTATATAGCCGATAATTCGTTGAATGAACGTGCGTAATAAATATCCCAAGGAAGTTGCAAAAGCGGAAAGACCATAATCCAGTATCGTTATGGAGCGTTATGGTTATATCTCGCGAAGTACTTTGGGGTAATGGATAAGGTATAACACACTCAAGCGCGCGGCGCGCGTATAACGATACGAGATTACACGTTGATACTATTAGCGGGAGGATCTATGCACTCGGTTGGTCGGAAGATATGCCTGAAAATGATCTTAGATACGACGCGTCGGTGAGATGCGCCGCGATGCAGAGACGGCGAGAGAAGCGGCCCGATCGAACCATAAGCAACGGTAAAACCGAGTCGCATCGTTTTGCACGTTAGTCCAGAAGCACGAGCACGCAACGAGGCAAACTTTGCCAGATGATTCGATGCCCCTCTCCAGCCGCAGTCATCTTCCTCGCTCGCTTATTCTTCAACTTCTTCTTCTTCGCTGTTTTCCCTCAGCTTGATGCCCTCGGCTGCTCATCCCATACCGAACCGTGGCACTTCCGTCGGTACATCTATTACGTTAATAGCGATAATAGCTCGTTTCCATGAAGATAGAAGCAAGAAAGTCCGCCGCTATGGCCGATCTTCGTTGGCGAAACGTTTAACAACAAGTCAGACGCGAGCCGGAGACCGGGTGATCTTCAAAGGAGAGAGGAAGAGAATCGACGCTTCGTCGAAAGGCATCAACTGTGAGCTCGGAAACCGCCAACGCGATGCAACAGTCCAAATACATCCAGCGAGTCGAAAAATTGCGATGGCTGCTGATCATTGTCAAATCTTCGTATGTTTTGCATAGAAATACGCGCCAAATTTGTACCCAAAAAAAATAGAGAGCCAAATCCTATCTAAGTAGGTGTTGTGACCATAATTGTGACCGCGAACAAGAACGACAGTCACGATACAACAGATTTTTTTGTGAAAGCAAAATTACCGTCACGATACATCTCTAGTTTAACACAGCTTTGGGAATTGATGCCCCAAAATTTAACCCGAATGCTGAGAAACTATGAACCACGTAATTCGGTGGTGCAATGCAAGAGGTTCCAAAAGTATAAAACAATATCGTGAGAAATTAAAAAGTGTCATCAAAGCTTCTGTCGGTTTCGCTCTCACAATGACACGAGGAATCTTGAAGACCCGAACATTTAATCTTCAGGCCATTCCAATTGTTTCCCAATCGTCCTATTAACCTTCCCATTCCTTTCAAACGAACAATGAAGAGTGTACGCCTAATACGACAAATGGTATATCGTTGATACGTCTATTACTCAAGAAATCTCTTCCGCGCTCCGACATACATGAAAAAAAAAAAAATAGAATTCTCTTATGTCACAACGTGCGAAGATGCGAGAACGAACTTCCGATTGTCTTATCGCACTTCGGTAATCTCTGTTACGCGAGTGTGGCGCACGAGAAGCGAAGAAAAAATAATTCGCACGCGGCCTCCTCTTCGACGATAGTTGGGCCTTTCGTGAAGGCGCAGCTATAAAGCGAAACCTTTCTCGGTGCGGATGAACCATAGCAACGTTTCTCTTTCCATCAAACCCGTTGCTTATTATTCTCGCACGCGGGAGGCGTCGTAAGCCTCGTAATCCTCTCCACCCTGGTACAATAATATAACGCCCAGCTGTGAACACGTCTGTTGGCAAACGGTTATGGGAAATGTGAAAGCTGGTTGCCGCTGTTGGGCGCGCGCGCGAGCCGCAAGAGATCTCTCGCGAGAATAGAGAAGGCTGGTGGGTGTCACCGATCTCACGCACGGTATAATATAGTTTCCATGTATATGCGACGAGGTATTATAAACTCTTCGGTTTCGGTTCGTTTGTATCGTGGGTTCTTACACCCGCACGGGCAAGTGATACTTCCAAGGAGTTTTACTACGTGTTCCATATAGGAACTTGGATTCTATCGCGTCTGGATAAACGCCCTCGCGTCCCACCTTCCAACAAGCTCTTCCTACTCCTTTCTTCGTTCTTTGGTTTTCTCTGCTCTTACCGCTCGAAGAATTCTTATTTTATCTTGTTTCACGAACTCGAACTCTCTTGTTGTTACACATGGTCCGGTATAGTGTGCGCGCGCGAGCATTCACGTCGCCAGTTTGCACGTTGGAGGTTCCACTGGCGAATGGTTTGCTTCTAGCGAGAAACGAGAATGTAGGTAGGTATACCCTACGTGACCAACGTAACGAGGAGCACCGTGTCTCCGTGCTTCTTCTTCTTCTTCTTCTTCTTCTTCTACTTCTTCTCCTCCCGCCTGTACATACAAATAAGCGTCGTCGCCCGTCTACCGACTGGGCGCACACGTTGGCAGGCGACGTTATTTATCACCAGGAAGTGCAGGACCCCTGATTAATGAAGGTCGACCCCCGAGCCACGATCTATAGTTGAGTCTTCGGGGCGTTCGGGATACTCTCGTATGCGGATGCAACCGAGAAATCCCTCCCGCACGAAGCTCCACAATCGCCCTCGGCGCTGACCCGTAAAGGGTTAAAACCATTTTACCAATCCTCGGCCCCCCCTCCGCCCCCTGTTTTATATATATACCCGTTACACAATCGGTGAGACGTAACCGTTCATTGTTTTTTTCGCTTGCGTATACCGAGGGGGGCAAGCGAGTCGTTGAATAAAAATGAAAACGGTAGTGCAGGTTCGCGACGTTGGCAAAAAACATTCGGGGATCCAGTTTCTTTTTACAGCTTTAAGGCGGCTCGGGCGTTCGATGAATCGCGGAAGGATTATTCAGTAGCATTGCAGGTTTGCAGAAAGCAATGGAATGTACCACAGGTCACGGAATTCTTTTTAAAGACCGGAAAAGACCATCTTTTACATCGTTAGAACAGTTTTATTGTAACGAAACCAATGTGAAAGAGACAGAGATAGAAGTGATGAGAACAAAATATTTCGAACGAAATGATTGAAACTCCTTAACCTTAAGGTTCCTTCGATTATCTCAAACGAGAAGTGGGGGAAGTGAAAAAAAATTAAGAGGACGGTTGGCTGCCTCTTTCGCCGCCCGCGCCGGCAGCACATCGTAAGAGCCCAAGAAGACGGCGAATAAGAATAAGAAAATAAGAATGAGAAGAGGATCGGTTGGGATTGAGAGAGACGGTGGATAAGAGGTAAGAAGTCAAAAGGAGTGAACAAGAAGAGGCAAAAGAAGAAGAGGAATAAGAAGAAGAAGGATCAGAGGACTGCTGTGATGCTGTAGTGGAGAGATATTCGCGCACCGGCCATTAAACGAGTCCCGGGGACCCTTTGATCGACCGCTCATGTACCTATGCGCGTACCAATAAGATGCTGACGTAACTCTGTACAATCTTAGCTGCCGATCAACTGGACTCTCTTTGCTCTCTCTGATACCCGTCTCTCTCTCCCACTCTCCTCTCTCCCTCCAAACCCGCTATCTTTTCGTCTTTGCTTATTTCACTCTCAACATTGATCTTTCTTCTCTCATTTCGCATTCTCCGTCTTCATCTCTCCTCTCTTTTACTCTGTCGCGAGATGTACACAGAGAGAGAGAGAGAGAGAGACATCGCTGGCGCGAGCACATCAGAGGGAAGCCAAGTATAAGAGAAGTTGAGCCGCAGATCGCGCGAGTGTCGGAACGGCAAAGTTCCAGGAGACTCACAGCCGGGCCAGCGGCTGCAGAAGATCTCGGCGACGAAGACGACAACGACGGAGGTGGACGAACATGCTGAGAGAAGCCTGGAGAGCAAAGCGAGTCCCGTTAACTTCCTCAGGGGCCCCCGGGATCAGACGTGTAATTTATATATCGCCCGGAACCTACCCGGGTTCTGTCTTCTTCTTCTTCTTCTTTCTCTTCTTCTTCTCCGTACCTCTTCGTCGCGAACGCAAAAGTCGACCCGTTTTTTTTTCAACGCCCGGCATCCGCAGCACGGAAGAAAAGGTCGGGGAGGTGGAGAATGGCGAAAAGAGATGAAATAAAAAATTTAAAAAACGAAAGAGTTGGATGCTGAAGCAAGTTGGCCCTCTCGTCGTCGTTTCTCCACCTCTTTCGGCTCTTCCAGGAGCTCCGGGACGAACACGCGCAAACGACCCATCGAGCATATGCTTTTCTCTCTTTATCTCTATTCGTTCGTTCGTATACCCCTCTTGAGACAGAAGTATAGCTCATCCTCTCAGCGCCCGTGCTGAAAAGAATCCACGAAAACCTCTTTCGTTCTCACTTCAACCCGAAACGAAGCCTTTGGTGTATATATATCTACCCGGGAGCTGACTTCCACGACTGACCAATTACGATCACGGTAGCCAGTTACCACAACTGTTAACTGCCCCACCGATGTTCGCTCGCTTACTTTCGATCGATCCGCGAAACTCTTCGCCATTCTTCGTTTTTCCTTCGCTCAGGTGCAACATCGGGCCTTACGGAAGGTTTTTTCTCGACGAAAAAAAAAAAAAAAATGTCGCATTTTGTGTATTTTGGGGCCCCGAGTGAAGGGGATGAAAACGATGGACAGAAGAGAAATTGAGTGACTAACGCGGATATCGTATTATGTATTCATGAAGTTTATTTTGACGACGGAGGCCATATGACGTCTTTTGCGTATAATGAAAGACGTGACGAGTCACGGAGGCAAGAGGGTTACATGCGATTACCGGGACGATGGACACGAAGCGATGGCTTGCCCCCTCGAGCGATCTCGGGACTCTCATGTCCGATCTATGGCGTTTGACACGGGAAGAACTCTCGTGATGACCCGACATTCTTCGTTGCGTGTAGACCATCGCCAGTCTATTAGATCTTTGCGTGCGTATAGTTTATAGTGTGTACGTTGGTGGTGCACGTCGATATGCAAATTTACAGGCGGTACCCGAGTCGATCGTCTATGTCCATTAACGATTGATTGGCAACGGTAATAAACGTTCTTCCTCATTATTCGATAGATAAATTAAAATAACCGTACTAAATGACCATTTGGAAGATTCTACGGAATACTAAATACCTCTTTAGGCTCCGAAAAAAAAAAATCAATAAAAATCGAGAATTATTTTCATTGTTAAATTTACGATTTTAATCGATTCAGAATTAGGTTTCTTTGGATAATCAATAATGATGAAGTAACGGAAGAAATATTGGAAATTTCCAGTCACTATCAGAATAACACTATCCATTGTATAATTCTGCGTGTCAATAACTCTCGCAGTTGGCTACAACGGGATAATACAGTATTCTGTTACTAGACATTGATCAACTCTAGAAGTCTCATAGATTTACCGATTTGCACGCAGCTTCAATGTACCAAATTTTTATCTCAAATCTCGAAGAAGAATACGTATATTCGAATGAAAAAAAAATTGAAACATGCAAGGTCGTCGATCTCGGCATGACGATCGTCGTTCGATCGAACTCTCCGCGTCCGTTTAGGTGCGCATATGTAAACCGTACATTCGTTCGCGGTTTTACTGCAAGAGAATCGCGATGACCCACGATTTATATTTCGAACCGGAGACCCGAGAGTGTGTGTTTATACCACAACTAGAGTACGTATATAAATATATATATATATACGTATGTTCGTGAACTACGAAGCCGTCGAGGCCGCGCCGTCGGTACGAGCGGTGGGCAATAGTACGCATGCAAATGCTCGGTGCGGTGCTGATGCGGCCACGTCCATTAGGATTGATCGGCAACATTAATACAAGTTAGTGCCGACATGTTCGCGAGACGCGGACTCGGACGCTGCGATCTCCGATCTCCGATCTCTTCGCGTTCTACCGTCCCATAACATTTCGAGCTTCTCAACCTCCTCCTACTCCTACTTCTTCTTTTTCTTCTCTTGTCCGCTACCGCCGTGTCTATACTGTCTCTATGTCTTGCTGTTTCACTGATCGTTGTACCGATCACTGGGACGTTGATCCTCTGTGCCAACTATGTAGCGGCAACCAACTAACTGAAAAACTTCCGGTACTATCGTTCTCCTTCTTTCGATTCAAGATCTATACTCGCATCTCCGATCAACCGCTTGATATCTACAACGAGATCACGATGATGCAAGTCTCGTCGGTTTTTCTTCAATGTATTCCCTCAACGACAGTTGAAAAATAAATAATCGAAACTTCGATTAACTACAAAAATTTTAATTCTTTTTCATCTTGAGCAAAATAATTGTTGATTTAATTTAAAAGATTTTGACAATATACACAAATAGAATAATAAGAATAGATAATATTATGTAATTAAAGATAAAAAAAACTTGTAGATTAATTTTTGGAGCAAAAAAAAAACGTAAGAATTATTACTTCGCTCCGAAGTCTGCATTTTATTTTATCAACGAAATAAACTGTAGAATCAAATTTTCAGTGAAAATAATTTAAAATAATCACGACAAACATCACTTTCTTTATTCCCCTAGTAAAGTACCAGTTGGTGCTAAAAAGATTGCCACAAATCTTGAAATTTTATTTTATTTTTACACGTCCGCTATACCCGAGAACCATTACAGAGATAAAAAAAAAATAAGCGATATAAAAAAATATGTCAATTACTTTACGATGAAATTATTTCGCGTAAAAAAAACTTTCATCGAAGTAAAAACGATAAAACATTACTTTAACATCCCCTTAAATCACTCGCCTCTGTCGGACGAGTTCAAGGTAAGATTCCGCGATACTTCGAGTCTCCCACCCCTTGCCGAAAATACAAAAGCCGCGAAGGTTATATGCGCTACTCCCGTGTAGCGTATAATGTTATTTTTTGTGAACACACATTGCCCTCGCCGACATCGTAGTGTTGTTGTTACACTGGTGCACCGAGAGAATGAAAAATGAAAAGGAAAAAAAAAAAACAAAAAATTAACGACTGGACGTGGCCGTAAAAGCTTCACACCGTGGACCGTTGGCCCGCGCGAATATGCCGCAGGTCCACGAAGTCTCGAGCCGTATGTATATATGTATATATCCGTACACTCAGCATCACCAGCAGCCAAAGCATAAAGCCGAGCGTGAGCACCGAGAGAGAGAATACAGGCCGCAGCTTTTTGGGCAGACCATTAAAGTTAAGGATTGGCAACGCCCATCGCAATCATAGTGATTACCGGCGTTGCGTATTACAATGCAAATGCTGGTTAATTTCTCGCACACGAAAACCCCTTCGTCTGCGCACGATTCTCGTGTTCGCGCGCACGCTTCGCCAAAATTCACCAACAGGGGTGTATTTTACCCGAAACGGCACATCGAATTGTTGTGCACGAGTTCCGAACCGGATCACCGTTCCCCACTGGCCGTCCACCCCTCCCTCCCCTTCCCTCCGCCCGCCCTCGCGGTACCTCAACTCTGTAACTCATCTTCCAGACTTAATTCGCACAGCTCACGGAAGAAGATGCTTGGAAGGAATATAAAGCCAAAAGTGCGCGGAGTATGAAGAGACTAAAAGAAGTTACCAAAGAGGCGGAGGTAACGACCCTGCGGACCGGTTAGTTTTCGTACAAAAGCCTCGCGCAAACCTTGCATACATTTTATAGTTACGTAC
The DNA here is from genome assembly GCA_934046635.1 of Buathra laborator. Classification (NCBI taxonomy): domain Eukaryota; kingdom Metazoa; phylum Arthropoda; class Insecta; order Hymenoptera; family Ichneumonidae; genus Buathra; species Buathra laborator. Next base: position 22,429,099 of record OW203892.1, read on the forward strand.
AGTAGACGTTCTGAAATACTTCCAAAATGTCGGTCACCCCGTCCCCCCTCCTCTCTCCTCCTTTTTCTTCTCCCCTTACACCTTCGGGTCGTTTTAGACTGGAGGTGCACTGTCAAAAATCTTCGGTATACGGCAAGACGGTCATAAATTATTTCGATTTTTACTGTCGAGTATGTTGCACGTGTACGGGATGCGCCGCGGGAACGTAAAGAATAATATTGACGTTCGTGTAAAACGAACCTGTCCGAGACATATACCGCGTATAGTTATAATAAACTTGGACCAACTCGTTACTCACTGCCGAAAGCATATAAAAAAAAAAAAAAGAAAACGTAAAGTAAGGTGCTTCATTTTTTCTGAAAAAGTTCAGTCGGTCATTTATATAAAAAATTTGGTTTGTACCTTCGTATTTTCGTTTCCATTACTTTACAACCCCAAAAATGAATTTTTTTTTTTTCGGACTCTCAACTTTTATCGATAATGTTTCGTAAAATTACAAAGTTTCAAAAACATTTCAATAACCTATAAAAATTAATTTTTCGATCGAAACACGTCGAAAAATCCCGATAACATAATTCTCACCTTCAACTTGGTTTTAACCCTTCTGTAACTTCGGCATCGCCCGACAAACCCCGACAAATGCGTGAGCTCGAAATATTCGATATTAATTGGTTGAATAAAGCTCAGCGGAGTACCGGCATAACTCAAGAATAATTTCTGTCTCCCATATGGCGCTACCCGCGGGGTAAGACTTGTGTTTATAATTTTATTTGTAGGCGCAATGTTGTGTCGCGTATGCGGTCCCGAGTTCTGTAATAATGAAGCTCCAGTGTCTGAGGCTGGTTTGCAAATAGCATCTATGCTGCTTTGCTGTGCCGAGAGAGAGGCTACGGAGCGCATATTCGACGTGGCTGATCTAGACGCTGACTGACCCTGAGTGCGGTCAATATCAGATTCTGCGGCACCGTCTCTTTATACATATACATATATAACATATATATACGTATATGTATGTATATACGTACACATATAGTACACGTCTCATCTCAGCGAAGAGTCCTGCGAGAAGATCGTTATGTGCCCCTTTTTCTACCTCTCACCCGTAGATTTATTTATCTTTTTTCTTCCCTCTCCTCGCGATCTTTACATCTTTCTCTCGCTCTTTCTTGCATCCTCGTCCCGACTCCCATACCACCCCCCCAGCATGTGCGCGGTAATTATAATGATTTCGAATTAACGGCCGCAAACACACACAGCGTGAATACATTCCGGACTCGTTCGCGGAGCCGGGATAGCCATTGGTATAGTTGTAATACTGCGCATGTGTACTGTATATATATGTATATATTTCTACAGTAGAATATATACGATACCGCGGTCCAGTGAAAAGATCCGAACCCAGTAAGCTGAAGCGCACGCGGTGTCGTAAACGGCGATGTTTATAAATGACAAAACGCAAAAAGGAAGAGAGCCACAGGTAGGACGAGCGCGCGTGAGAGTACAACACCGTGAGTTTCCGAGACCGGAGATCGGGGAAGGGGGTTGAGAAAAGCTATATGCTAGAAATCGTGTTGGCGAAGCAACAGCAGTGCAGAAGCACCGTCAGAAGCAGCGACGTTTACCTTGCAATTACACAGCTCGATAGTGTATCTAAATAAAGTTATTACTCGACTCGTGTGTGGGTCACGTTATATTAGCCGAGTGCGAGAGCGATATAATTAACGGTGGGCTCTCGCGCGCTTCAGCTACTCTCAGTTCGCATATTATATAGCATACAAGTGTACAAGTATGAGAGCTTATAGTTAAAACCTCTTTGCGGTATTATATACTTATGAATCTATTATCCAATCCGTATGGACGTTGATAATAACGTATGGTTTGCTCGTGAATGGTATTTTTTTTTTTTTTTTTTTTTTCGTAAAAACGAACTTTCAGCAGATTGGAAAAACACGAAAGTTCGGGGAGAAAAAAGATCGGCAAATTAAATTTGAACGTTGGTGGTCGCAGCTCTTTTAAAGTGAAACACATCGATCGCTATGCAACAGAAGATAGTATCGGAACGCCGTTTTACAGAGTCAATAAAAAAAATCATGTGACACAGGGGTTGATGATGATTTCAAGATTTTTTACACATTTATCATCATTTATATAAATGTTAATAAATAATATTAATATTATTATAATAATTTTTATTTATTATGTTTTATGTAAATTATAATGAATTAATCTATAATATTATTTAAATTTTTTTTTTTATATTTCATTCGCGTACATTTTACAACACTTCGCTGATTCATCAAAAAGCTTTCAATCCTCCAACGAGATAGTAGATATACAGTGATGTGCGAACAACGGGCTGAGAGACAAATATATTCGAGTAAAATTGAAGAGTTTCGATCAAACATAGAGATACCTCTCGACGTCTTCGAGGTATTCTTGCCAAAGTGCGATCGAAAGATTTCATAGTAAAAGTGAAGCCGAAGGAGTTAACGCAATGAAGAACCTGCGCGAGCCCCCGGGTGGTTCAATCTCCGTTTTATTGGCACGATCGACGTCCTTGAAGGTTCAGCGTCTTCTATACGCCGGCTGGTATGAATCTCGAGAGTATGGCCTCTAGTTAGGTAGGTACGGGTTGCAGTAGTTATAGGCGAATGCGTTGGCGCGTATCCGTTGATGCAGTCGTCGCGAAAGATTATTCGGGAAAGTCACGGCGTGGGCGCGAAGAAGGTTCTTATTCCAACTGCTTTGCGCTCGGGCTGTCGGACGACAAGCGAAGAATCCAAAGGAGGAGAACGCGAGAGAGAAAGACGAAAGGCACTCGAGGCGAAATACCAAGAGTGCGTCTCGTCACGCTGGACTGGACCGTCTTCTCTGTGTAGCCTTTGGTCGATGATCTTCAACAGAGACTATCCGACAGCCCCGAGAGTCTTCGGCCATTTTCTTCTTTTTCATTCTCTTTCTCTTCGTCTCCCTCCTCTTATTCTTCTCTCATCCATTACAGAAACCCTCCTGACTCTCACCTCTGTGCGCTTCTCTATCCCTCACTCGGGACGATCGCTTCGGCAATAAGAAAAAGCTTCGATTCATCGAGTATAGAAAGAGAGCCGCGCAAGCCAAGAGAAAGACCACCCGCCCGGACGTTTCGCACGCGCGAGACGTCGATTCTCGATGGATGGATGGGATCCCTGGCATGTGCTGTGTCTATACGGATTTACTATCCATCGGCAGTCAGGGAAAACTACTTGGCAATGCGATCCGATACTCGCCGACTGTTAACGTTAAATGGAGCGGAAGGACGTCCTTAGCTTTGCGGCTTTTATTAATTACACGAAAATTGTAGATAGGAATTATCCATCGCATAAATACGTTTACATCGCTAAACATTTCTAATATCTGGTCGAAATATCAACTAATTTATATATAATTCGTACCAATCAACAATAGTAAATAATTATAATAATTTTATAAGAAATTATTATTATTATATTATTATTATTATTCATTATTTATAATTACTACGAATTAATTAATTCGGAAAGATGCCCAGTGACCGGCATTCCACATTCTTTCCTACATAGTGAAAATGCGATCAATTAATAAATTTGTACTATCAGTGAAATCGGACGAAGTTTCTCCTGTATACAAAATGCATACGTATATCATGCAACAAAAATTCTTCGGCCATCGCGTCAGCCTTATGCCTTGCAGATTTTTCTGTGCTTCACATCCGAAGAACGTTCTGCCCATTGCAAACGGTACGAGCGAAGTACCCACGATTATTCAGTAACAGTACGCGGTATATACACAGTTTGATACACTGACACTTCGCACGCACCTGCGCTCGTTGGCATTCGCGTCTCGTTTCATCGTCCCGACGTGCGGAGGCTACCGAAGAAATATTTCGATCGTATTTCCAACCCGCCGATGTACGCGATAGTCGAGCTTCGCGTATACAACGAATCGAAAATAATATTCAACTCGTCATATATATATATATATGTATACAAAACTTACGTGAAATATGTATAACTGTATATCTATGTCGGGATGCGCGATGTATATACGGTAAGCTTTGTTCTTTAAACAACCTGTTGTCAAGCGAACAACGATATGCATGTGGATAGGATATGTATGCAAGAAGGAGGGGAAGAAGAAGAGGTTATGTATTATAACTTTGGTGTCTTTCCCTACCGTAGCCGCCGGGCATACGATTGTCCGGATTGTCGGATCGATTTTTCTTTCTCGAAGACTTTACAGTCTCTATAACCCGACGAGTGCAATAAAATACTACAGTTATAAATTAAGTTTGAAGAAGTTCCCGCGGGTGGGGAGGGAGGATTTTACGGTAAAATGGCTTCGCGCAGACACTCGACCAGGAAGTCTTCCTGGTCGAGCGTCTGTGACCGTCTCGAGAAATCAGGACTATTCCTGTCGTCGTCGTCGTTGTTGTCGAGGAAATAGAGAACCAGGATATTCAGCACGTGGCGTATAAAACCGAGAGACGCAGAGGAGGAGGACTCAAAGCTGTAAGTGCGATCAACGGTTCGCCAAGGGGAATCCGATCTCGTTCGCGTGGGAGAACCAGGAAATCTGGTACGTACCGTTCGCGTGAAAGGACCCACAGCAGGAAACTGAGAAGCCCATCAGCGACACAGGGTTCAGCAAGATCGCGAACAGTTGTTACCGATGTTTTGTTTTTTTGGATTTTTTTGTTGTTTTTTTCGCGTAGGTAGATACAGCAAATTAAAAAAAAAAAAATGATATTTTATAGGTTAATTTTCGAACATTCGTCGAATTAACTTGATCTGCTAGTTTGAGACTTCCGGTCGACGCTCCGCGTTGAAACGGTATAAAGTTAATTTAAAAGTCATTCGACGTTCTTATAATTTCGGAAGAGTTGATCGAACTGTGGGATTGCGTAACGAAAAAAAACATCGCGGTGGTCCCCGATAAACTCGGAATTCTTATCGATTTTATAACTTCCGAGTATTTCGTTGGAATGTTCGTACGCGATTTTTATTTCGAGATACTGATAATTCAATGCGCGCTTGTATTTGGGAGGGTGGACTCGAGACTGCGGAGAAATGTCGTGGGAATATTAATTTACCGATGGAACAGCAGCAGCCGAGACAAAGTGACCGGAACGCGCCAAGTAGGAAGCCGAGAGAATCGTCACGTCGCGTATAATGAGTGTCCATGATCTTATGCTAATATCCGACACCGCCAACGACGACTCCAGACGGAGGATATACGTAGGTATATATATGTGTCCTGTGTCCTCGCATGCATTCGAATGTCACCTATACTCTAATAACGACTGCTTGAGGACGGCTACGTTATGCATCAATGCATAAATCTTAGACGACGTAGCAGAGGTCACGATGAATTCAAAAAGGATCATCGAGGCTCGTGTTCTTTTACACCTCCACTTAATGTTTTTTCGACATATACATGGAAAACTTTTTTTTTTGTCGAAACAAGAAAACTGCGCCGTTTTGTGAATTGAGTGTTTTGAGGTTAAAAATGATATGTTTGATATTTGTATTCGTATTTGAATTTTTCGACGCCAATGAATTTCGGCTTAAAAGCGAATAAAAAAACATCGAATCGTGTGTAGAGAAAAAAAAATCCTTTTATCATAATGATAATATATATTTGTTTTACCAGCCAGTAGTCAAACTTGCGAAAGTGCGTCATTTTACTCTCCAATCGTATGACAACAAGGTTGACGTTTCGTAAATTTATTGACGTTAATTTTTCCTAATATGGCTGTATTAATGTCCGACGGGCAGTCGTGGAATTCAATAGCGTGTGCAAACATCCAAACGAGCACTCATATCCGAGAGAAAATGTGTATTTGTGACGATTGTAACAGCGAAAACACGAACGAGAGCAAAAGAATGCGTAAAAACAATCGTATAGTCACTCGCCTCTCGTAAACATCTCGATGCAGGTAATCCTAATAAACGTATATCCGGTAGTCGTGTCTCCGTTCTCACAACTTTCAATGAGAATGATAATCAGTTTTCTATTCGCACAACAAACTCGCGTGCACGAACAGTGCGCACTACGACGAAAAATCGATAATGGAGTGGGGGTTGGGTCGATAACGGTGGGCCTGCTTCCCACTGCGGCTGCGCGGTGCGGCGCCACGCGGTAGGCTCGCTGCTCGCTGCCTCAGTCAGTGCTGCGGCGTGCAGCGTTACGGACGCGTTTGATCGGTTGCTTCGATCTTTTTTGAAGCGAGATCGTGCTCTTCGCAGTGTGTAATAAAATAAAACGTGTTGTTATCGCTTGGACTCAACGTGTGAGAAAACTTCGCGTATATCGATGTATCGATAGAAAGTCATGGGATATCATCGGGCATCCATTTGTCGGCATAAACACTCACGAATTCACGAATATTTCTACAGAGTTTTCTCCCTCCGATTATGACTGCATTCACTCGCTCCACTCACGTTAATTCCGCACTAACGATGGATCAAATAGGTAAGTAAAAATATAATATTCGTGATGTACAATGTCCCCTTCGATTCATTGCCCGTCAATCGCATTGCTCGCGCAAATTTTGACGATTTATTCGATAACATCTCGAGATTAACAGACAGTTGATTCCGATTACATTTCGAAACAAAAATCGACCATCATATTTTCTGGTTGTCATATTTCCGGCAAAATATTTTTTTTGTAATTTATTTTAGCTAATGAAAAATTCAATTGTTTCTGCCCGGAATCGTTCTTATACTTTCACATCACTCAACGCAGAAAACCGTAAATATCGAAGCTTGTAAAACTAATTTTACAATAATTATTTTTACCGAAATTCGATTAGTCTGCATGGTTTTTTTTTCTTTGAAATTGAAGACATTTTTTGGACAGTGCAAGCAACTGATTGTGCATTTTTTTTTGTGTTTCGGCATTCGAAAAAAGATAATCACACTCGCGCTTCGAATTCAATCAAGATGAAGCCGAGCTTCTCAGTACTTCGCGTAATTGTATAGCGAGGTTTTTTTTTTTTTTTTTTTTTTGCCACAAAGGCACGAAATGTGTGTTTCATATTGACACCTTCTGCGTATATATAAATATACAGAAGTAACACTTCACTCCTCTCGTCAAAGAAGTTTCATGAAGAAACTAATTTGCAAACTAAGGTGTGCGAGCTGAAGGTGCGCAAGAGAGGTCTGGGCGTCGTTCGTTGATGGGAATCGAGATTGTTTTCAACGGGCTCTCGGACCTCGCGAGAGCCAATCGGGCGGCTCTCGGTAGTCGAAGTGGCTATATACACCGCCTCGCTTGGGCACAAAACCCCTCGCGCGACTCACGGGTGCAAAACCCCGCAAAGCCCCACACACTGCCCTTTGTCCATTTCCATTTGAAATTCTTTAAGAGACTCGTACTTCTCTCCTCCCCGTTTCCCCGTGCGCTATTCCGCGCGCGTATATACTCCGCTATAAGAGTGCTCACCTTCGCGAAGTTTTTTTCACCATAAAGACCAGGGAGAAACACCAGACAACAATAAGATGAGAGAAGTATTCATTCTTTCGTTCGTATACCTTTCGCGCGTATGTGCGTACCCGCGCGTTCGGCTAAAGTGGCAGTGGCGACGATAAAAATACGCCAAGTACCCCGCAATTACATCCACGCGTGGTAGCAAGGTCCTTCGTCGTGTGTACCGTTGGCTACTCAGAATTTACGGTGGCTGCAAAAAAAACCTTTTTGCAGAGAAATGCCATTTTTTTTTTCGAACTTTTAAATAAAGGGTACTTTTTTTTTTCTAGAAGGGAAAGACTTTGCAGCCCTTTTTTTTCGTAAATAACGACGATATGGCTTGTAATGAATTTTCTTCTGCCCCCTCGAGGAAATGAGACTTTAAGAACTATAAATTCATTTTCCAATTGTATGTTGTTGATTTTAACAAATTTATTGTTTTTTTTCGAGAAAATGGTATTATTATTATTATTATTATATGTTTAAATCAACAAAAAATAAAAAATACGAACTCCAAAGTTGCGGTAGCGTAACGTCGATGAACTCAAATGAAAAAAAAATGAATCGGTTATTCAAAAAATGCATACCAATTGCCGTATCGTAATTGCAATATTGCAAGCCAATAAAATCAAACAATTGTTTAATTTTCGCGACGATAATTTGTACGTTCTTTGATTTTTTTCTTTTCTCGTCTCGATGTTTAACTTTCATTCATTCGTTCGTTAAACTCCATTACAAGCGTACGGTGTACAAATGCGTACGTGAGTCGCTGGAACGAGCTGACAGCGTGGAATAACACAGTGATGTACAGCGAAGTGCCGCCGAGCCGCAAAAGCTGGATATGAAGTACCGCGAGGAATAAGAAAGAAAAAAGAGTACACGAATGACGAAGGAAAGATAAGAAAAGAGAGAGGTACACGAGAGAACGTCTTTGCAGACTTCACTCAGTGAACCGAATATCTGCTTATATCTTCTTCGTCCTCTTCTCGTCGTCTTCTTCATCGCGTACCGGCGCGCAGTCCCCTTTGCCGCGGCGACCGACGCTCGAGCGCTTTCAGCTCATCGGACGTAGAAGAATTTGCTAACAGAAATCGATATGACCTTCGCAAAGGGTCTAATTAAATCCTACGGGTGTTCTCGGTAACCCCCGAAGATGACCATTGCGATGATGGGATTCCAGGTAACTTGTACGGCAACTTAGGATCCACGTTTGTAAGCAAAGCCAACGCCTCAACCTCGACGCTGCAATTGAGCTTCGCGAACGAAGTTCTGCAGGATAAACCCTCACGGAGTCGCTTTTTTCCCCCTCCCACTTCGAGATGAAGATGAGGTCTCCCCTCGCAACTCGGATAAAACTCGCGAACCCCCGAGAACACGAGAAAAGAACCTGCTTCGGCAGTGCGCTCGCACCTCGATGACCCATTCGAGATATCGAACGCGAAACGATTATACAATTCGTTAAAACCCGTACCGAAGGCTTTTTTCTTCACATTTTAATTGGACCTCTGCTCCGTTACCAGTCGTTGATTACATTCGATACTTTCGTTTTTCGAGACTAGCGAAAGGGAAGATTGCCACGAAGTTTTGTTTATTTTTCTCGTACTGCCATAAGGACTGTGGACTATCGATACTTTTATTAAAAAAAAAAAAATCAAATCATGAAATTTATATATTCATTTTTTTTTTTCACGATATGAAAAAGATTATTGAAGTATTTATATTTTTAATGCTGGAAGTTTGTAAACAAATTACGATAATTAAAAAAAAGTTCTATTCCATACCTCGTTACTCCACTTTTCCAAAAAACAAAATTCGATATGAAAATATAATGTTTAAAAAAAAAACCAAATTGCGGTAAATCTTTTTACGCGAATACTAGTTAAAGAGGTTGGTATTCGCGTCAACGATCCACCCGACCGATATCGCGTTAATCGATCTCGCGGAAAGGAGGCAAACGACGAGACGAGAGAGTACTCCGTTCTTCTTACCTCGCGGTTAGACGCGACGTGCCTTGTCGTTGGCCAATTAGGAGTACAACTCGCGCTACTCTAATTTTTTTTTTTTTTGTTTTCTTCTTTTTCCTTACGTTTATTCACCGCTTTTCATAGTATAAAACAAATGTGCTAACTAACCAATTACGGAAAGGCGAAGAGCCAGTTGGTCGTACGGCGCTCGTTGGCAACTGTTATATCTCCGCGGTGCGGCGCATCAGCTCGGTCGCACACAGCATCAGCCATCTCGCATTACTACCCTCATTAGTGTCGTGGCGAAGTGGCGATTGCACCTTTATGCACCGAGTGAGGAACCCCTGACAGCGGTCTCGAACGCTGCGGCGATTGGATGCCCGGGTACAGCCTGAACGCCGATGCGCGGATCCGCTTATAGCCGCGGAACGATGACTGGACCGATATGGCGAGAGAAGACGACGAATGAGAGAAGAGAAACTCCAGAGTATGGATGAGGATAAGGAAAAATGAAAGAGCCTTTGGGATGAGGACGATGATTCTCGAGAAGCTCGTCGTCGCGGCTCATCGAACGCGAACAGTTAAACAATTGAATCGTCAGAAGCCGAACGCGGTATACGACTCCCCACAAGCTAATAGACCTCCGGACGGTAGACGACGATCATTTTACGAATCGTTTTATTGAGATTAATCTTCGAGAACATATTTAATCGGAGACACGAACTGGTATCAGCAATTTTCCGCGTTCAGAATTCTTATTTTTAAATTTTTTATGAAAACTTTTTTTTTTTTCGCCATTTTAGTGGAAAATTCAGAATGTTGCGAAACGTGGAATAATCGCGTTTGGGAAAAATGTTTGGATGAGTGTGAAAATAATTTTTTAATAAAAAGTTGGTTAAGCCAACAAATCTTATAATATTCGAGATATCGCGCTGAATGTTTCTATACAAATAGACTGTTAGTATCTGATAGTCGGTATGAATGAAATTCTGAATTCTTCTGAAATTTTTTATTAACACGATAACTTATGATTTTCGAGATATTCGACTATAAATTTCTACATAAATGACCCATTAATTCCCGATTATTGGCATTGGGTTTTCCGTGATATTTCGGATTATATTACACTATTAAAAAATTATGCAAATTAGATTTGCACGTTCTTATCATATTTTACTTTTAACATCGATTACGATGCTTTGTTTCTCGATGAGGAAGTAAAAATTGATTGACTAACTCATTCATAGAAAAGCTTTGTTACCGACGTTGAAAACGAAATGATGAAGCGTTGTGTGAGTCTAATTAGCATAATTTTTTAACTATATAAGCGTTTCAATAGGGTGAGTAATCCGTTACCTTAACGCTTTCGAGATCCGAGATATTGTTTATTTAGGCATTATTACGGTGATGAATATAACCGTTGATCTTTGTACCGAGGCGTTTGCCACGATACCGAATGAGTTTTGCGACTCGGGTCGAGTTGTCTCGCCTCCGATTGTCGGCGCAAACAGCACAGTATATCACATAATACACAAGATAGACCACTATATGTATTCAGTGCTGTGGCCAGAGGCACAGCTGTGTAATTTGCCTTTTCTCGTACCGCGAGTTCAAAGCAACCGGGACGGCTGTTGTCCTTGCAAGGTTGTGCACTCCGGACTTACTACTTCTATTTTTTTTTTTTTTTTTTTTTTTTTTTTTTACGAAACGTTGATATTACATAGCATGACGTTGGATACGTTTGCGCGTAAAGAAACAACAGCGTTACCGTGGGAAATTCTAACTTGTAGGCGCGAACGATGAGGTTTCAGTGAGATCCTTGGATTACGGAATAACTTTTTGTAATATGTATACATATAAAAGAAAAACGATATTAAAAAAAACTCGTTACGTGTACGCATACGCGTATGTAGAGAACGTAATATACTCCTACCTTGTTATTTAAAATCGTTTTGTATCAAATTTTACTGTATTCACCGGTATCCGCGCATGTAGTGTAGATGCGAAGAACAATTTTATGGGCGGATCAAATTAGTACGGTTACCTGTAGAAGCGGAATCGAAAGATCGAGACCAGTCGGCAACAACGACGTACAAATAATTGCAATTTTTTTTTTTTCCTTCACCAAAATTACATTAAACATCGTTATGATTTGAAAAAAAAAAAAAAAAAAAAAAAAAATTGTTTTAATAAACGGGAAGTTTAGAATTAACGAGTCCGTACGGAAGTGCGTTAGAAAAAAGTGAAAAATGAAAATCCATAAAAATGGAAAACTTAATTATTTTTTAGAGGTTAAGTTTGCAGTCGAAAAAAATATTTTTTAAAAAAATCGGGCCATTTTAATTTGTTTATAAAACACTTTCCATTTAAAAATTCGATGAAAAAAAAAAAAGATGTGATAATATCAGGATTCGCGATGCGAGATTGCGTTTCTAGAAAACTCCCCTTAAATCAAGGATTACTACGACGCGTACCGTAGCATCATACTGTACTATAATTACATCTCGAAACTTCTGGATCACCCACGTTTTAACGACTCCCCTGCCGAGCGCTCGCGCGCAAAGGGGCGATGGAAGAAGAAGACGAGGAAGAAGAAAAAAGAAGAAGATTGGTACTCCTCCGCTTGGCGAGCACACTTCTCCGGCGTGCGTGAGGACGAGCCTCAAGGCCGTTCCATTTTCTCACCGCGCGTACACCGGTCTGTCGTAAGAGTAACGCCTAAGCGTTCACCTTCGTGAATTCCCCACGTTGAAGCTGATACACTTACGACAATTTCTGCTACGCGATGCCTCAGGTGAAATTGTATAAAACGTATCAACTTCACCGTGGAAAACATTCACAGTTGTAGATATCTACTATTCTACGAGTATTTTTCATCTCAAGAATATAACACACATTGCCCATCGTCGCGGGGGCTCTTCGATAGGACCCTCGTGCGCTGTTATACCGGTAGCGGCATTGATGATAACTTGCGGGTGATTATGCTTTCCCGGTAGCTATTAAAAGCGTTGAAGAGTAGTTTTCCTCAGAGTAACAGCTCTTCTAAAAGACAATTGTATTGTATCTTCATGCGAGTTTCGCTCTGTGCCTCCCTCAGCTCTCCCGCCGATTGAATAAAGTTAAAGTGGTCAACGACTACGACGATGCGGGGGACTGACGCTCATCGAGTGCGTAGGTTCTTCTTCTCCTTCTTCTTCTTCGTCTTCGTTATGGAAGTCGACCCGCGAACCCCACTTCTTCCTCTTCTTCTTCTTCTTCTTCTTCGTATAGCAGTACAGAACTCAACTCTTCGTATATCTGTATATCTTCGCATTCTATATGTTCGCAACGGGTATATATATATGTATAGAAGTATCGGTAGAAGTGTACCATCTCACAGACGTGAGCCTTCGGAGGACTGAGTGGTGGCAGGCGACGGTGGGCCCCTTGTGCGTTCGTGTTGGGGCCCCACACCGTCGTACGATCCCGCGAAGTAGTGTTCGTGCCTCTGCTGGGCCTGTGCTCTTACACTCTACTCACCGGCTGCCAGGCGTCAGTGACTTCGCGTCCGCCGGTCCGATCGGATCTCCTCGAAAAAGTACGAAAACCCATATCCCTTCTCTCGACCGTATCTTCGCTTACGAAGGCCTAATGTCACTTTGATAATTTCGTAACATTTGTGCCGTTCGATACGCCATCTCATTCGCAGCGATATTTATACACGTATAAATAAACAATGTTTAGTTTTATTTTTTTTTCGTCCAATTTGAGAATTTGTTGGTGATGTGCAAATTATTTTTACAAGTTACTTATAAGACACATTTTTCAAGCGGAAAAAAATTAATATTTTTCCAAAATTTTAACTAAAAAATCGGAGACAATACGGGTTATAGTTGAAAAGAAACTTTCAATATAATCGAAGAATTTTTTTCATTTTATTCGGCAAAAAATATCAATGTATTTTCGGGTTAATAACCCAAATACGTTGTTTCGTGATTTTTTTTTATAATTAATGAATTCAATAGATCGGAATGAATATTACTGATCAATGATCTTCACGAGTGATTATTGTGAAATTCATTAATTGCTTTCACGTTTTATAATTTCGAAAAATATTGTAACATGAATTATAAAGTCTTTGACAATAATTGTGTTTTAGGTATCAGCGCAGTTATGCAGTCGGTCGTCCGTAACCGAGGCTCCTGACCTATACCACTCGACTTCATTATCCGCTCGATTATCAGTGACCGGCAGATGTTTAATCTCCCGGCGGAGAAAGGGATGATCTACGTGCCGCAGTGAAATAAACTTCCGATCGATTCCCGGCGGGAGAGATCATCAAAAATCAACGTGCAGAAACGCACAAACGCACTACGCAATCGTACGTGAAAGACCATGCGAAACGGTTTTACGGACGTTTGTGTAGCCTATCGCGACTACGAAAGAGCCAAAGGGAACGTCCGACTAACATCGAGAAACCCGTGCAACACCGGCAGTAAATCATAAACGCCACAGGGGGATCGAGACGGGTAGATAAGTGCCTTTGCGTGGAGCAAAGTCGATCGCGACCGCTGTCCCGGAGGCTCCACTGTAGTGTGGCCTCCGAACGATCGATATATCCTCATAGATCGTAGAAGAAACGGATCGCGGCTCCACGGTCCGCTTGCTACACTCACGACGAATGACTGGCAAATCATTCCCTTGATAAATAAAATCCAAAAACCTTCTTCGCCACCCCGTCGCCTACGATTCGCTTATCGTTTCCCCGAACGCACGATCCCGATAACCTTCCGGTATCGCTTTCGAAAGTTTTCCAACAATTTTCCGTTCCCTCAAAGTGCACAATGGAAATAACGCGATTGCAGGGAGGATAAGAAAAATAACGGAAGTGCTACGATAGAAGGTATCTTTCGCGTACAGTGTGTCGGCATTCTACCGGATTACCTGGAAGTGAACGACTCTCCGATGATATCGAATTTCGATAGTAATACCCAACCGGATGTGTCATCATCCGTGCGATCTTCAGTGCAATCCAAGTGGGTTTCTCGACGTTGAATCGACGAGATCGTTGAATCCGTCTATTATTCGTTCTCGTCATCAACGAGTCATCGCGCCGATTCGACTTACGAGGAAATCCTTGAATACGAACACCGCGCGTTCGGCTTAAACACTCGAGAAAGCCGTACGATAGTTCGGTGACGCGTTCCACACCAGTTGCGCGAAGTCTACGACGCTACTCGCTCGTCGTCGGTGGCGTCTTTCGTTCGAACGATCGCGTACTCGTCCGTGCGTAACAGATTCCTCGTCCCCATTCGATTCGGTTCGCGTGGTACGAAATTTCATCGAGGAAAAAATATTACAAATAACAAATGTTAACAAAATCTCGTCGATCACTCGTATACAGAAGAAAAATTGGAATTTTTCGGATAAATCAGTTCTCTTCGTTTTTATTGCTCTGTCTCGCTGCGTTACGTTGCTACTGGCAACGGTTAGCGTTCAGTGAACGATCAGAGAGTACGAGAAATTGCATCTACTCGCGGCAACTCGTTTCCGGAATTGTTTCGACGGACGAAATCACGAATATCGGATTTAGTCGATGCGAAAACCGGAACGACGAAGAGAATCAAAAGCCGAGAGGCTTAAACGCAAAATTTAACTTTGCGAAACGTTTCGCTTCAATCTCATCGAGTCGCCAATCGTGTAAATGACGATAGCGAACATTGGAAAACGAATCTTTACTCGAAACGCCTTGAATTACCGATGAATCGATAGCTAAAGGCAAACGTCGAAAAACTCGAAAATTGAAGCGAAAATGACTAAATTTTGTTTCAATCTCTTGAGAAATCGGTAAAGAGGATTGCAATTTCGTATTTGCGAGTTTCGGGAAATAGATCGTAGGCATCAGTTTCCGCTGCTGTTGAAACACCTTCGGGGGTGTTGGAGACTCGATATTTCTCGGGAAGAGCCTTGAATACAGGGTCACTCGGTGCAAAGGCCGGTGAAGAGGCAGAAGCAGAGGAGTATAAAGCCTCGAAGAAGAAAAAGAAGAAGAATCGGCAGCAACTTCGAGACTATGAATTTAGATTCACACTGAAGCACCGAAGTGCCCCGGAGAATTTATCTCGGAAACGCGGAGGGGGTGTTCGGTGTTCCAGTGAAACGCTTCGGTTCAATCTCGACGGACCGTGACAGTGAGGATAGAGTCCCTCGTGGCCTCGCGAAAGCCTATATACCACGAAGTACTACTACTACTACTACTACTACCACTACTATGGCGACGAGCGAAGAAACTATCCAACTACGATATCGCTATTACCAGTCTGGTCTCTGCTATTAGAAGGAAGAAACGAAGAATCGCCTCCGGGAGTCTCTCCGACTCGCGGAACAAATCTACCTTCGTTTTCCGGACGATTTGCGAAGCTCCGCGAGCCGTGACAACCGCGGAATCCTCGATTCGTCCCGCGCGCACGCGCGCGCGAACACTCTCTCGAGTTCTTCGACGATTCGTCGGATAGTAGTATCGTCGCGAATGACGATCTCACGAAACTTCGAAAAACAACAAAAAACAAAACGAACGAAGAATTTTTCGGCCGGAAAAAAGTGACAGTGACTGCAATCGGGCGCACGGTCGCGATCGCAGTCACGGGTGACATAATTGAAGAAAGTGGTCAGCTTGGGGATAACCTGTTATTAACCGGTAAATCGGCAAAAGCAACGCGCCTTTCGTTCCTCGCGGCAATTCTGGGAGAACACGCGGTACCGGATCGCGGATACTCGCTTCACAAGATTTTTCCGTATTGCAAGGAGAGTGCGGAGAAAAGTTACGCGTGAGGTACATACACCGCGCAGCTACTTCTGCTTGCGATCGATGACGAATCGGTAAGACTCGCGGATTCATTGGAGAAAACGAACGGAAAAACTTGTGCGACAAGAGCTGATTTTTCTTGGAGAATCGAAGAATTCCGCTCGAGTGAAATCGTCTTGTATCTCTCGTTTTCGACGAAAAGATTCGAAACTGGTTTTTTTTTTGTTCTCGTTACGATCGAAAAGTGCGCGTCTAAGTAGCGTGTGATCTGTCGGATCGTTCTATCGCGCAGAGATAATTTAAGAAGATCGATAAATGAAATATATCTGATTACGAATTTTTTTATTTTTTTTTTCTTTATTACGAAACAATTTATAAACAAGTGGTGGGATATGATTGGAAAAGTCTTCAGTGGACCGAGAAGACGTTCGAAGAACAGCGGATAAATAGACAAATTTTTGTTGAAAAAAAAAAAAAAAAGAAAAAAATAATTTTAAAGTTTTGATCATTCGAGTGCTGAAGCAGAAATGTCTTCGAACGGAGAATTTTCGACGATATCGAGCGGTGAGATGCCGTCGTTGCCGAAATCATTGCCAAGTTCGAGGGAAGCGACGGCAGAGGGTAATTCAAGTTCGTCCGGTGGTTTTATGCCACTCGGTGAATTTCTCGATAGATTCTCGTTACCGAGAGTCGTAAGACTCGAGGGTACAGGTGGAAGGCCTGTATTGCTCTACAAACAACAGCAGAGATCGCTCAGAGTCACGGCTACGTTGCTGATGCATCGCTACCGCCACGACGTCAAGGTCGGACCGGAAATCGTGATTCCCGAGGGATATCCGGGTAAGTGGACGTCCCGTTACTATTACTATACTCTACTACTACTACTACTACTACTAGCAATTCCTCGTCTACTGTTGTGGCCCGACGCGGCTGCCGCTGCCGACGCCACGTAACTCGTCCTCCTCGCATTCTCTCGTCTAGAGATCTACTACTCCGCGAGTAATTCCACTATATACCGCACTGGGCAACTCTTCTGTAACTCTTCTTCTTCCTCCTCTCTTCTTATTATTCTTTTCACTATACTATAAACTTCTATACTGTATTCTATACCCCGGACACTCGAGAAAGAGAGAATCCACGTATTATACTCACTGTGCTACCAGCAAACATCCTTTCAATACAAGACTCGACGCTGGAAAACCGTTGGACGGCAAATTATTTCCTAGCGAAAGGCAACGAACGAGATTCTCCGATGTCTATGATTGTAGAATTTCACTCGCGGATGAGAAACGTGTGAAACAATAATACAACTTACACCGGATAAAAATTATATTCATTATTTTAATTTTTTTTATCACGATCATTTCTTTTTTCTTGATCTTTAGAATATTATCATTATTTTTTAATCTGCAGGAGAAATCAGTTAAATTCGTAAAAAAATTCTCGATGTTTTGGTTTAAATTGTATAACGTTTACAATTGGCTAAAAAAAATCGACGCCGAGATAACGAGACATTTTTTAAAAGAATTTTTCGATCTTATGCTGTAATTAAATATACGGTTTGTTATGGTCGATTTATTGGTAGGTGTTTAAAGTCCAGTAGCCCCTGGACCACCGTATCTGCAATCTGCTTGATTGTTGATAATTTTATCGCTCGCTCGGTAATTCACTGTCGTCTGAACGACCAAAGATGCATTTTGTGCAACTGTATCGCAGTATTTGGTGCACTTTGACGATCAGTTAGACCGTTATTACGTTTATCGTCTTTCGGACAACTGGCAACCAGACTCCTCCGAGTCATCGGAGTTCTTTTTTTTTTTGTGTCTCTCGCGTTTTCCCTGCCGCACGAAACGTTAGCTATACTATTCGCTGTACTACAAGTAATGACTAATGAGTATTACAACACCGCGAATTACCGAACGATAAAACTTTGCGTTGAAATCGTCGAACACCTAATAACAGATGATAAAGTAGATAATTCCCAAAGGCTCGAGACTTTCGCAGGGGTTGATTATAGATACAGAAACCCCTCCCGGAGAGTGCGCAACAGGGGATACTTTACGCGTGCGGAATAATGGCAAATCGCTCGAATACCACTGCTCTTCGCGACGCGTTATTTTAACTTGAAAATAATCACAGACCTCTTGTCTCACGAGTCCCATACCCGTACGTAAGCATCTGTCGTTACAACTGCGCTGTTACACTATTGCAGCCTTTAAAGTTAAAAGCTCTTAGGAAAAGTAATGGCCGCGAATGCTCATCAAAATCAAGAAGTAATAATAACGCCAAGAAGAACATCTCGAGTTCTCTCGAACGGTGTACCGTTGAGAGTACATGCAGGCAAAAGTGTTCGTGTGAAAAAAAAAGAAATCCGAAATATCGTAAAAGTCAAAGAAATAACTCTCCGTTCGTTTAAGAGGAGAGATTCACCGTAAAATCGTGAAATTTCAAGCAGACTTTAAAAATCAAATATTTCGGAGCCATCAAATCAATGTGTGTTCAATAGTTTGATTAAAAAAAATTACGATATATATCTCCGATATTAAAACACTTCAATTTTTTTTCTGATCCACCTCGATGACCTTAAATATTATTTTTCAACGATGACAATAGAAAAAATTGTACAGCGGGGCTATAGAAGGTCTATAGCATAGCTGATTCTATGCTCGAATACACGCGCAGTGAGGAAGAGCGAGAAACAAAGCCCGTTATGTTACGTACGGTGGCGTGTGTCGGGTGAGCGACCCTAACCATTAGCATGTTTGCCTACGAGCAACTCTCCTGTACAACCGATCCATACATACAAAAACCGCGTATTGACGAACTGACCGTTCGTTGTTTTTTTTTTTTTTTTTTTTTCTATACTTTAACGATCATCAAGCAGTTTTCGATATAACGGTTAATACAAAATAATGGCTATATCGAATCGATTTATCGGGCTGTTATTAAGTACTCTCACCGACGTTTCATTTAATTCTCGATATAATGATAGACCATTTCATTCATTCGCGTTGGATCGTCGACAGAACGCCGATTGACGCAATAAAGTGGCTTTGACCCTCACGTTACTCTGTGTCGATCAGCTGTGCGATCTCGGAACACGCAAACGAAACAGAAAGACAGAGAGAGGTGCCTCTCTTTACTACGAATTCGAAACGCGAGTGAACGGAACAAGTCGGAAGCATATATTAAGAACCGGCGATGAGTCAAGGCGTTAAGTAACGCCGCGAAAGAGAGTGCGAGTGGATCGTGTGGGCGAGAAACCTATTAGCATGTTCCCCAACATATCTTATAATACCTACTGAGATGACTAACGTAGGCCTGTCAATGAGCCTACACTTTGTTACATGTCTCTTGCATCCATCGCTCCCGGGAATATATCGCGACGATAAACATTCGGCTCCTAATCGAATGCGAGAATTGAGTACGTGCACTTCATGTATATATGTCCCGATTGCCACAATTGCGAAATTACGATTTTTTTTTTTTTTTTTTTAATAAAACATCGCAACGTGATTTCGTTTGAATAAAAATCAATATTTACTTATAAATATCGAACAACGATAGTTGTAACGCTGGAAAAACATTTTGGGATTTTCCGTGGTCAGGTAAGACTCACGTTTTGTGGTTTTTTGGCTGAATGTTGGACTCTTAAAAAACCTGTTTTCGTTTTCTCCTTTTGCATGTCCGCGATTTTATAATTAACTCTTAATGAAATGACTCCATTGCTGTTGCGTTTTAAGTCTTCAACATCTCACGTTTGCAAAAAAAAGAAGTGGATTCCTGTTTTTATAACCGATCGTCATATTTGAAATTGAAACCTTGTATTAAGGATTTATAGCGTATGCCTTGAGAGTTAATTTATTGTCGCACATGTACTGCAAATTAAAAAAAATTGTATATCGTTAATGAAAAATATGGATGCGCCTTAATGCAACATACATAGAGGACACCGTGTCTACTTTGTAACGCGCTGGCAGAAGCAGCAACATTCACGAGCGTTAAGTCTGTTAGGAACGATAGATCAGCAATGGCAGTCATTACGCATATCAGTGCGAGAAGTCCGCACGGCAAAACCGGCATCATATATAATATCTTTGAGGTTCAAGCAACGCATAAATGATAAACTCTCTTAGCAACTTTAACGCGATGCTAAACGCAAGCCGAGACGCAAGCGCTGTCCAACCCTCGGCACTTGAACGTCCGGCGAGAAACTCGTCATGAGATTGTTCGCAGTGTGCATTTTCTTTGTTTTTTTTTTTATTTCGCGATGTTTTTTTTCTATTTTTTTATTTTTTATTTTACTTCAATTTTCTCTATTTCTTGCCCCTCCAAGTACATACGGCAAGTCTGCGATGGCACACGTGCTATTTGCAACGCGTGACCCTGACGCGAGACGCGCGGCCCCAGCATCAGAAAAGCCCCCGAGTGGCTTTGCCCGGTGGAGAAGACCCATTAGGCTGTCCTTCTATCGTTCATCTCACGCCTCGCGTACTCCTCTCTCGCTGCTTCTGCTGATCCTACATGCGCGAGCTGAAAGCGAGGAACGTCGAATAGCTCACACCGTCTATTGCACGCAGAAACGGCAGCTACTCACGCATAATATACACCCCGATGTTAAGGATCGAGGGTGCAACGACGAGACTTCTCGGTAGCAATACTCCATTTAAGTTAATCAGCGGGAGACAACGGCATATACTTATACACTTTCCAGAGTGAATTTTTCAAAAATCTCGAAATTCTCAACTTTTTTTTTTCTCAAAAACAATTAAGCAATTATTAAAAAAAAAAATCGATTCGCCGTCTTTTAATCCAAAATCGGAGGTTTCGATGACGAATTTTTAATAAAAATTTTATTTTATAATTTTTTTTTTTACGAATGCATAGGATTTGAAAATTTCCTGAATGTATCTTTTTCATATCGTGATGATTAAAACTCCTGAAAGACGGAACGCTTCGTTGGTTCGAACGATCGTATAGCTCTTTCATTATCAACGAGTTTAGTCGGTCAATCAGTGCAGCTGAGTTCATTTAGCAAAACGTGAATGCTATTACGATTATTATAGAGTCGGGAGAGCCAAAGGAAAGAGCAAGTCGGAGTCCCGCAGCTGCCGCGATAACTACACTAAACGTTGACGCAAATACGCGAACGCGCTTCGTTTGCATACGCGGAATTTTGCTAATAAAGATAATTAAAGCGAGCTAATGGTCGCGGTAGCTTGCCAGCGACCTTGTCTCGCGGCCCACACGACACTCTTTCGCTGATCTTATGCTGTCTTAACGCTGTTTACTGTCCTCCTTACAGACGAGAGTAGTATGTTCCTTCGGGCTCCATAAGCGACCCGAGCACTCTTCCTTTCACTGCGTAATGTGCTGCCTATGCGTTCGAACTCGTCGCAGCTTCACTCGACACACAGCCCTCTTATGCGGTAACTTGTTTTATTGTATATATACCTATCAGTTTCTACCGATTCCCAACATGGTTGTCCCGATTCTTCGCCGTTTTATACGACGTCGCGACCAACGGATACCTCTTCAATCGACCATCGTTCTGTTTCCATAATGCATACATATGTAATTTATCCACTGGCCATTTCCATGTTTGTCGAACGATTGAAAAACGATTGGAAAGCTTGGCTCGACTTAACGCAAAAGTTACGCAATTTGAATCTCGTCGCTCGAATAAATCGGATTCATTGGTTACGCGTCTTTTGAATTCAGTGCGCGGATTCCGTATTTATGTAAAAGACGATCATAGCCGTGATGTCATAGCGAGAAAATTAATACAATGGGTCGTTAAACAAAATAGGGTCGTAAAAAGCGTCGGACTTCATTAGAATTTCATTTTTTTTTTTTTTTCAATGGGAATATCCTTAAGGAGATTCTAATGGATTCGCTTGATTTCTTCGACATTTGGAGCGATGACTCACGTGACGAGGCCCACCTTCGTTAGTAACTCGATTTATGTGTCACGATACTCAGATGGCAAAATCTGAAATACTTTGAAAAAAATAAAATAAATAATAATTTCGTCTCTATCGCGATGTTTTTTTTTGCTTCTGTAATAGAATCGCATTTCCCACTGAATTATTTCTATCAATTTTACATACGACCATTGTCGCCAAAAACTAATGTTGCACGCCGCTGATGAAAACGTTCTATCAAATTTGAATGCACCTTAACGCAATTATGGGAAAATAGCATTGCGATGATTTGATGTCGCATTGTCACATTTCTGCACAACGAATCGTTATCAGGGTCATTCCCCGCTGATATGGAAATTTTTTCCAAGAGCAGTCCCGGACTTTCATGGAAGCCGAGTACGCGACTTGTACACTTTATCGCGTGGCCCCGTTTTTACTTTGCGTCATTGTCGACTCGACGGCGCAAAGAAATCCACCGGTGAACACACTCGCTGGGGCGAGCGTAATGCGAGTTCCGTTTCGTTTACTGTCGACGCGACTGCGTACTCCTTCGTGGCCGAGCTTCGTCATTCGATCGCCCCGCGGTCACGTTTCTCGAACACGCACGTGCTACGTACCTCTCTCGGACGCGGGCAAAGAACCTGCGGCGCCGTTCACTCGGCATGCATTCGCTACATCGGCGAAGTTTAATCTTAACGACAACAAACGAGCGCAAGATATCGAATTCAACGTCGACACTCCGATCGCAATGGAGGTTCATAAATCCTCTTTATAATCGTTTCTGCTCGCTTAATCCCTTCAGTAATCCGGATGAAAATTCAAATCCTATTAATAGAGTATAATAAATTACCTGCGAGAATCAACCGCATTATTGGGCAACGAATTATTTTCGGTCGATAACACCGTTGTTGCTGACAGAATAAATGTATGTATCGAACATATTGAGTTTTAAAAACTTTCCACAAGGCCTATAATTGTTGCTACAGACGAGCGTTCCATAACCAAAGTTTTTTTTCTTTATCGCAATTTAATTTTTAAGAGGAAAATTAAAAGGGGGCTTCGCGACTGTCAGTCACATTTAATCATACATGTTATTTTTTTAATACTTTATATTTCGTAACGTATGCTTACGTACGTAAAACCAAAGTTTAAAATGTTATCAAAATATTAGTCCGCGTTAACATCGTGAAATTCTTCGAGTTTCCCTCAATCCTTCAGCATTTCTCCATAACATATTAAAAAAAAAGCATAAATGCATTTTAGTAAACCTGCGGGTAATGATGATTTTATTTATTTTTTTTCACCACCTGTATCACGATTTTCTGAACATCCCCCGGGGTAAAAAGTATGAAAATTACCGCGTACACGAAGTTAGAACGGTATTAGAGACACGCGGATAGTTCGAAGGGCTCGGGGTGCGTGTGATGAAACGATTATCGAAGCATTTCGCGGAGACCGCGTGCTGCCGGAGGCCAGAGAGCACGAGACTCGTGGCTAAGTTAGTATAAAAAGAATTTCTCTTCGGGGCTCGCGGAGCTTTCTTCGTTCCTTGAGTCCTTAACCGCTCTCTGTACCTTCGTTGGACATCAGACATCAGAAACGAAGATAGTATTAGTCGTTGGTATACACTGTTTCTTCGTGCCAGTTATCCATCATCATAATCAGCTTACAAGATAATATATACCAGTATAGCAAGTAAACGAAAAAAAAAAAAAAATAACCCTCGTGGAAAATCTACCGTCTCAACCCCTGTAGGTTAAAATTTTTCTTCACCGCTTCCCCAACGTTACTCGAGAGAAAATTGCTCACTCTCACGAATGCAATCGAAACTCTCGCCGAGAGAAACACTGTAAAAGGGTTGAAAAGCCGCGAGAGATGGAGACGAAGTGAGAAATAGAAGAAAGAAGAGAATTGCCCGAGTTGATGAAGACATCGGAGTGGTAATATATGCCCTCCGCGCCACTTCGTCATTATCTTCGTTGGGGTGTTAAGAATTGTGTACGGATTACGCTTATTTTCACAATGTTTTGCTCATCTACAATAATATACGTAGCTTCGTCATCAGTTTTTATACTTTAACACGTTCTCTGGTATATCACAAAGACCGACACCAGTTATATACAATTTTCTACAAAGTGCATTTGATGTGAGAAAAAAAGAAGATAAACAAAGTTGAAGAAGTTTGCCAGAGGTTTTGCTCATTTCTTAATCACTTTATGGATATTGTTTCTTTCCGCGCCGCGAAGAAATATGCGCGCGAGGACTTTTAAAGATATCTATTTCTGTGTGGATCTACGAGATTCGCGGCGCCAGAACTCCGCGAGTTTAGAGGGATAAGAGCCCTTGTATACCAAGAGATCGCCAGTGGAATACGTGTGCTGTGCGGCGAGACTCGCCGCGGTAATCCTCGCGCGCTCTCGGAGATCTATGTAAACGATAATAATCATGCACGCCGCGCGCCAACTTACTCCGACGACCCATGGGAACTCGGTGCATCCTTACATATATGTATGAACCATTCCGTTACTTACTTTTTTTGTTTTTTCATTCGAACGAACAACAGTGCAAGTAAATCGACATTATCGTACATCTTGCGTCTGTGATAATAAATTTTGATTTAGACAAAATTATGATTTATTGCAAATATTTCGATGTTTAAAAAAAAAAAAAAACATCGATGGGGGGAGATTTTTTTTTTTTTAACATCAGATTAATGATTTTCTAAATATTTCGCACCCATTCAAAAAATTCGTTGTTTGCGTTTAAATGTTTAGTTCGCACTCTTTATAAATAAATGCGAGCGAATGGAAAATGTTCATCATAAGATTTTATTGAAAGAGAATTTAATCAACCCATTTTTCAAATCGAGTGTTTCACGAGACATTTTAGTGCTTTCGCGGCAGCTTCTGTATCTCGATTCGCTCTTAAATAACGGTATTTATGTCGCTCCCAGTATCAGTCCTTCAATGGCCTTGCGACTCTTTGAGCGCCAACAGGATCGTAAGATGCGAAGCGCAGCAAGAACCCGGACCTATCTATCTGCGTGCTGTCCAATTTCTACAAAACGATAGAATCTATAAGCGATTCAAAGTACCTGAAGATCCAGTATAAACCTCTTACGATCCAATTGACTACCCTATATCCAGACCGCGATATCCGGGGGCCCTCCCTTCCAGCCTTCGTCGGTATTCTATAACTCTGCGACGCCTGGACTCTCTCCGAAAGACTGAGAGAGAGAGGGACTCGCAAGACTCGTTCTCTCGTGTTAACTCTGTAGCGGAAGCCTGTGGCAATTGCCACGCGTGGTATAAATAGCTCGGCAGCTTATCGTATCGAAACGAGTCCCGGAACGATTTCAATCTAACTTTCCTACCGGTATTTATTACATTGACAAATTTCTTAATAGAAAATAATAACGTCGAAAAAAAAATAGATATATATATGTTCAATGAGATCGTCATAGTTAATCATTGTCAGTCAGTGTAATCTAATACCGCGGCTACGGAGAGCGTAGGAAAGGAGTATATGTGGGCGAGAAACTAATCAGCAATTAAAAAAAAAGCAATGGACGAAGGCCTGTATTCGTAAATCGCCTTAAGCTCTGTGGCGTCAACGTTCCTCTTAATCGAAGCGCAACCTACGGACGTTTGGGGCATAATCTTGAGTCGGAGAAAATATATTAATTTGATCGAAGTATCTTAATACTTCGAATAGCTTAATGTTATTATCGACTGAAAAAATGATATATCTAAAAAATAAATCGAAAGTTTTTTTTTTTTTTTTTATCATAAATCATTTTTTTAAGCGTTTTTCCGCTTTCTAAATTTGGCTCTTCGTCAGAACTCGAAAATCATGTTTTTCATATTTCTCGCGTTCTTAACACAAATTCTAATACTCGTGTGCATTCTGAGGTGTTCTCGGCTCGTGTAATTTCGATGCAAAAATGTCTCAATGCCTCTCACCGAGTCGTATTTATTCGTATTAAAAATGACGGTAAAGTGAGACTCGACAGATTTCAATATTTCGATAAATTTCCACCACCTCGGGACATTGTACTACAATAAACGATGACAATTTTAACACTTCTCCTTTTCAGTCGGGTTAAAAAAAAAACGGAGTGAACATAATACCCGAAGGGAACAATTTATTACAAGACGCAACGATACAATTTCAGGACTGTTATCGAAGTTTACTGTCTCTTCGGGGATGCCGCACGTGACTTTAACTCCTCGAAATAACCAGTATTCTATACTGCTATACGACCACCCGTCGAACCTCTCGTACATACCAAGAGAATCTGATTATAAGTCGCACCATCGGCTGGTCGAACGATCATAAACTGCATAAACCACGCGCGGCACTGTCACGGGACTGACTATCTCGACTTTATACGTATATCGAGAGCAAGAGCTTATATTATATCGAAACATATTGGTATACCGAGGCCGCAAGACGTTACATTACCGGGATTATGCTCCGTAAAGATTGTAGTCGCAAAATGTAGGCTACCATATCGTTTACCAGACATATACTCCCGACGACGATTTTCCGCAAATTGCAATAGTCGAACATTCCGGTGCACAATGCACTTAAAAAATAAGGCTGTTTAGAAAGTACAAAAAATGTATAATCGACTATTTTATAATTATAATTATAAAAAAAAAAAATTATAAAAAATTTGTTTCTTCTGATTTTTTTTTAAATACGCGATAGTTTTCGCACTGCGAGCAGTTAACATTTAATTGATGAGGTCGTTCGATACGAGGCTGGAATCGTTGTAAGACCGAAACTTGTAAGAAGGAAGTATTGTTTGAATTTTAAATTAATATTCGAACTTATATAAGAACGAATCATTCTTCGAATTGATGTTTAAAAATTGAACCCCAAGGCGGCTGGGCGGCGGCTGTACATTAATTCGATACGAGACCGAGACGCGTTTTCGGCGCGGGTGATGGAAGAAAGGAAATTGAGTTTTAGAGTTCAACGTCCTGGTCGAACGTCTGAGCAAAACATATACGAATAGACACACGGGTACAGCATCTGCCCGTGAAATATCAGCTCGAGAGTGTTCCGCGTAGGGTCCCGTTTCATCCGGGTGTGCAATAGAAACAGCAGGAGGACGATATGTGGCTGTATAGTATATTGTCGGAGATCACGTTGAAAAGGATCCCAACGCAGAGTTTTTCCTTTGGGGTACTGGTGAAAAATACCGAATTAAGATTAAGTCCTTGAGGCATACAGAGGAGCCGCAGGGAAGCGGGAGTATGCGGGAGGCGCACACCTGGATCGCTCGCAGGACCATCTGGCAGCGCGGCTCGATCTTTCTTATAATAGGACAGAAGCTGCTGCTGCCGCTTCTGCTCCTCGGGACTCTTAATCGCGTACATACATATACGTGTCTTTTCTATCCTCAACGGATCCGCGGTTCATCCGTCCTATCCACACAAGAACTCCATTCTTCAAACGCAGTTCTACTATTGACTATGCAACAAAAGAATCTTCTTTTGTGATGTTAATTAAAGAAAAAAAAAAATGAAGATCGTCACATCGGGAACGAGAATAAAAAAATTTAACAGGCGTTTATCCGACTCAATCTCGATATCGATCGCGATGTACTTTTTTTTTTTTCGAATCGTTTTTTTTTTTCAAAATTACCTCCGACCAAAATAATTTTTCTTTTTTTAACTTTTCTTGAAATAAAAACTTTTTGCACAAGTAGCAATTCCGAATTATCGTTGCATAGTGGATTTTCTACTGCATTGGACATTGAAGGCATTTTAAAAGGATCGGTCATTGTATACATTTTGCCCTATACCTTCACAAAGAAAGGATATACACGTGAGCGCGCGTGTTCTTGCCGTGAAGACCCCCTCGATCTTGGGGGCCCTTTGCCGGGAGCGTGACACGACCAGATGTTATCCGCATCCCGCTGCCCCCGAGATCGGGACCCACCGACGCCGTGAGTCTTACAACGTTAAATCTTGACGCGTGTCTATGAATACGTTACACCGAGTTCCGTTCACTAACGGGGTATACCCGTCTACCTATAGTCGTTCATACTATAACTATACAAGCGTCTCGAAGACTCGAGACCCGACTCGTAAAAGAAGCCCAAGCAGTAGGCATCCTCGACACTCTCTATCTTTTTATTTTATTTTTTTAATCTTCAAACTATCCGTACATTACAATAGTTTATCTTGACTACGATTGTAGCACACAGCTTCGAAAGACGTGGCTGATAAATGACTCATAGTTAACTCAACTCAACGTATAAAGCAATTCACCGCCGATTAACAGAGATATCGCAAAGAAAAAAGAATTACTCATCTTCGCGTTGCTCTCTGTGAGGAAAATCATAATTCGCAGACGATATATATGCATATATATATTGCTTTGTACGTAATTTAAGTTTATAATCTCGTTTTACGAGTGACTTGGCACTCTTTCGCGATTCAAATTCTCCGGGTGCAATTAAATCAATAATCCGCATAATTCCGTAATTGCGCAACTTAATTAACCGCCCCGGAAGCAACTGAGAAAAAAGAAGAAACAAAAGTTGCCTTATCCCCCCTTTAGCATTTCCCTATTATTTCTTTATATTATCCAGCAAAGCAAGAAGAACCGTGCGGCTTCGTTTTGCAATACGCGTGTCCTCTTCATTCTCCCGCCTCGTACAACGTCCGGTTTTATTTCTCGCGAAGATTTTCCACTGAATATAATAACGATCTCTGGTAATTATGACACGAATGCGTGAAGCCTCCGGGAGAACTATAACTGTAGCGTTATACATGTCGGATGCATAGATTACATGCGTGTAAACTGCGAGTGAGCGAAGGCGATAGAAATGGAAAGTGGAAGGAAAAGAGGAGCCCGAGAACGGCAAGGCGCTGAAGTAACTCGAGCGCGTCTTGTGCAACTATTCTGCGGAGAGGAGAGGGGGGAATGGTGAACTCCAACGAGCAACTTTGCAACATTTCTTTCCGGACTACACGCTTATTCCTTCCACCGGAGGAAGCAACAATTCTTTGCAACGAATAAGTCACGTGATCGAGCCGCAGGGAAGTTCAGAATGCCGCGGAATCGACCGAACATTCCTGGAGGCATTAGCGAAGGGTTCGCTTGGACATTTTTTTTTTTTTTTTCTTTTCGGAGTCTTTTATTTAGAGAACTCGTGTTCAGTCGAGGGATCGGCATTCTTAAATCAATTAGCGGACGTGAACGCCGAAGGAAGCGGCTGACCTTCGTCATCCCGACAGTCGGCTACTGTGTCTTCTCGAATAAATAAACATTTTTCGACTTTACCAAAATTTGTCATTTATGCATTTTTTTTTTAATGCAAATGATTTTTTTTTATTACTGTGACTAATTTTATTTTTTTCTAACTCTTTATTCAATTTTTCCAATACTCCGTTAATACGTTGTAATAGACAAATTTCAGCATTTCCATTTTTATCGGAATTTTCTCTTAATCTGCAAATTATTGGAGATTTATCTTTTCCGGTCAGATTACCGGTTAATACGCGTTACGTTTACGATAAAAATTGTTCGACAGTCTCGTATTTAATCAATTTTTACTATAAAAACCAATATAGGATGTAATAATATTTTTTTTTTAAATCCAAAGAATTCAGACAAATGTTTTATAAATTTTTAAAGGCTTTATTATCTCTTTGACCTGTGAAATGATGGTAAGAAAGTGCGTGGCGCACCCTTATATTTTCTACAGTACCACAATCTCGAATAGAATAACCCACTTTACGAGATGCGGGAGGAAAGGACACTGAAGCAGCTGTCGTGAAATCTTTGTATATCTATACATCCTAAACATCCAAAGAACTCGTCTATTTGCCGTTGTACGGCAATGGCGAGGCCAATCGAGAGCTGTATCAGCGTGGCTCCGAGTTTATTCCACGCGGTTGACGCGCGCGAGAATTAATATGACCGTAAAACGTCGTCGGCTATATAATATATACACACAGAGGGTATAGCTGTAATAGTTAAAGTACATCGGACACTTAACGCTTCGACTATCGGGCGTAACCGACGTCAGATCTCACCTATCGCGCGGCTCGGTAACGAAATTCCGTTACGGATGGCATAACGGAAATCTCGTACGGGACAAAACCTGAACTATGTTGCTGAGGGTAAAGCTCTCTCGTAGTACAGCGTGAGATAGAGAAAGGAGAGCATTAGATCACAAGGGTGTAGAAAAGAGACGCGTCTATATATAAGTTTATTATATACACCAAGCGAAGGGGAGCGAAACCATCTCCTCGGATTAATCGCGGAAAACCGGTATCCTAGAAGATTTTTCTTTACCCTTGCGGATCACAGAAGCGCCTGGGGGCGATCTTCTCGTGCGATCAAACCTTCGCGATATATCCCCTAAGAACGTGTACGAGATGCCCCGCGAATGACGGACGAATGGACAAGTTTTTTAGCGAACATTCCGCGAACCTTCGAGTCGAAGCTTAATTGCTTCACAATGGCGATTAAAGGGGTAATAACGCTCGCGCAGAGAGATCATTTTATCTCAAACATACACCAGCGACCGCGTGCCCTTACCACGTAGTTATGTTTGTGTTACACACGCACATGCGCGCGCACGCATATCGAAAGACTTCCAATCTCGTACGCAAGGGATAACACATCCGAGGGACGCGTGCACTTACACCCAGCGGGTCACTTCAGCTTCGATTTAAAAGCACCTCGTTAAATTTCTTCTCACGTTTCTCGTTACCCTTATATACATACATATGGCCGCGTAACGTAAGCTGGCTATTTATCTTCGGTTAACTCTGTGTCTCTGAGTTTAACTCTCATCCCCACTGCAAGTTACTAACGCAAGGAATAAACCATCGAGCTTTGGCGAATCGGCGATAATTCAAAGTCTCCGTAATTGTACTTTTTTTTTTTTCATTTTTGTGGTCGACGTGGGAGAATTTTTTTTGTTTAATTCATGTCGGAAATCAGTAATGTCAAAATTGTGTTATTGTTTATTGCTTCGAAAAAACGGTATTTCGACACGTGGAAGGTCGTTTCAATGTCTACGGCATTAGTTGCGGAAATAATTCTTGGAGCCATTTTTTAATAAAGATTCTCGAATCTTCAGAGAATTAACCCTCTGCGGCGGATTTAAGGACGTAAATATACCGACAGATTTGCGTAAATTCTACTTTGCATCGGCCAAAAAAAAAAATGCCGCCTCGGGAATTATCTATGGAATACAACGTATAGTTTTATTCGAAAAGCTATTAATTAATTTTCTTTTTATGCAACATAGTGTATTTTTTTTTCTCTCTCGATCTTCCTTTACTAGGAAATAAAAGGTAAATGGTTACGCCTCGTTGAAGTTGCACTTTAGAATTTTTCAAAACTAATTTATCGAAGGCGATTCTTGTTGCGGACGGAGTGCAGCGTATATTTAGCCATGTAAATGCAGTCTTGCGAGAGGGCCGAAGGTAAAAAAAAATTGTAGGTATATGCAAGCGCATGTACATGCAAATATATGCCAACGCGCGTTTACCTCCTTTGCGCTGCGACGCAACAAATTAACGAGCGTCGCGTGGTCAGAGGTTATTTATTAATTAAGTATTTGAAACAACTTGCAGCACGCTGCGGCTTGTAGTTAGGTACTCTAACCGAACCCCGGCCTTCACCATCCCCGGGTCATTCTCGAGCAAACCGTACCCCTCTACCGTTATATTATAGATAAAGAGATTAACACGGGCGTAACTTACGCAGCCGAGAGAGGTTGCTGGACACGATCATCGTGGTTCATTAGCATAATCTTTATAAATCTGGTAAGATGTTATCACGCATGCGGCACCGAAGTTCGAGCTTAGGTTTCAAACGTGCAACCCCCTCGTTCGCGCATAACGTATATTCTATACTCATTTACATCGTCTGTGCATAATCAACGATGAGAAACGACTAAACTGCCCGAGAGACGACTTCTTCAGTAAAGGAACTTCCCTGACGTCGACTTTCGTGAAAATTCTTGTATAATTCGAAACTCAGTTATTTCCGATATTTATAAAGAAAAAAAAAAAAGAAAAAGCGTAGAAGATCTTGAATCTCGCATTTACGATCATCGATACTCTTTTTCAAACGATCTTAAATAAAAATTTAGAAATATTTAAAAAATTTCGATCGAAATTATGAAGAGATCGAATATTAATTCGTTTTTAACCTCAAAACATAAGTTACGATGCTATCCATTGCCTCTCGTAAAGTAATCGATAGATTTTCATGCATCTTTCAAGCTGCAATAATATCGTTTCGATTTATTTATTTTTCAGGATGGTTCTCAGTGGTTTCGGGAAACAATACAACGGGCAGCGCGAGGGTGTATCGAAGAGTGGAAAGTCTCGTCCGCGCCGGAGTGCCGGCTTTCCTTTTAGCAGCTCCCCTTCGCGCTTATACCCTCACGCACTCCAAGATGGGTGAGTTACGATCCGAGGATTATCGCATTTTTTACAATACTTATCAACACCGGTTAATTAAAATGTGTATTTCACGCGGGTGCGCGTTTGTACGTCTGTAAACTGAATTAGGATGATATCGAACCGGTACGCACGTCACTTCCCGATCGAGATTCACGCGATAAAAAAACAAAAAAAAAACGTAAAAAACCAATGGCTGTAGTATCGTGCAAAGCCACACGCTCATTGGAATGCAATCGAACGGGTATCGAGGAACGACGTTAACTCACCGCGTTTATTATACTTCGTTCGATTTTATGCGCGGTTACAGCTGAACAACTGTTGCGAGAATTCTCGTTAAGCAATGTTAACGTTCTTGACCCAAATGCATAATATATCAACTCGCATTAGTGTTATTATCAATCGCTCCATCGATGCAACTTCGTTGCAAAGTCATTGGACTCTCTCTCTCTACACAGAGAACCAGAAATACTCGCGCAATTGCTATTCTATTAATCACGCGATAACGTAAAAAAAAGAAACGGTAAAAGTAACACATGACTCGGCAAAAATTACACCTCGTCGGGTGGATAAATAATTGCAGTTGTATACAGTAAAAAATGTAATACTCGATGTTTGATGAAAAATTTACGGTACCAAACATTTTTTTTTTTTAATTATTAAAGAAATAGTAAATTTCAGTAATACATACTAATTATCGTCTTCTCGTGGCTAATTATCTTTTTTTTATCAACAGAGGACGGCAATCTTCGTGCGCATTACACGAAAACTACTATACGCGCCGGTGAGGTTCTTCGACTAGTCGCAGTTTTTCAAGACACCCGAAAATACAATCCCGCGTTCTTCGGAATTTCCGGTAGCGCATCGGAAAAAGATCAGTACGCCCAGTGCCTCGATTCTCACGGTCACGAGGTCTTCGCCGCGTTATCGGCGAGAGGAGAATTTTACGCAATATGCCAGAGCGGAAGTACTGATACCGGAAGCGACGCTGTCTTATACAGGGTGCATCATCTCGCGCGTCGAACTTTACCATTGAGGGTGAGTCAATAATTCGTTAAATAGTAATAGAAAGTTAAGGTTATTGATTCTAATCCGCGAATTATAATTTATTCCTTTGCGATTTATAATTCTTTTCGTATTTTGTTTCCAAACCAATAATTTTTTTAAATTACACAAAATTACAAAACAAAAACAAAAATCATTTCAAATCATTTTTTTTTTTTATTATTTGAAATAATTTTTTTTAATTAATTGAAATTAATTAACGTAATTTTGTTTTAAATTCCATTGCTGTCTATTTCATTAATTCGTTCATTAATCTTTTAGAAGGGACGTTGAAAAAAAAAAAAGAAAAATTCGTTTCGAAATGTAAGACTCGATTAATAATGACCCCGAAGCAAATAGTTCGGGTTAATTATATCCATGTATTGTTATATTTGATATCGATGTATTATCGTTTCATTTCTTATCGGATTTGTGATCAAATGGGTTTCCCTTTTGTTCGTTAAAAGGTCCGATTAGTAGCCGGTCCTCTACCGATACCGTTGCCACGGGAATACGAGGGTCTAATGCAGTTGGAAACTTCAACGAGAGGCTCGATTGTTCTCGGTTGCATAGTTCCCGAACGACCTGTACACAATCCGGAGATGCTAGAGCTCGTTGTTTCTGGTAACGGTGCACCGAGGGTCAGACGAGCGCGGCTCGGTTATCCATCGGAAGCGAGATTACTAACGTCACCGAAGATGCAGCGGTTATTGTCAGCTTGCAGGTAAAATTCTTGGCGCATCAGCTTATTTATATCTATCTATATCTGTATGATACAAAATATCCTTTATCGCGCGCCGATAATGCAAAAAATTTACGTGGAGATCGATTATTGAAAGTTCCAAAAATTTCACCGCTAATATTTTCCTAAAATGATATTTTTCGAAAAGATTCCTTTATATCGAGCAAAAAACTTTTATCACAATCTCTGGTTTTCACGACACTGTAATATATTTAATTTTTTTTTTTAATTACAGTCGAGCTGTTGGCGATCGAGCAACGGAACCGAGAGTAGCGCCGCACAAGCTTCACGCGAGCGACGATGATTTAAAGGAGATGCATCTCAAGAAAATAAAACCCAAAGCCGAGCCAACGAAACCGATTCTTCAAAGTCTTCGCGAGGGTATCGAACATCTTAAGAAAACGACGGTTCGCGAACGAAGTCAAACGCGACAAAATTCGTCGAACGGTTTTCTCGATCGAATATCGAAACTCACGCACGGCGGTAGGGACAGAAATCCGGCGAAAAAATCGGCGTCATTCACGTTTGCGTCGCGACCGCAGTTGGTCGTTAAGGCGAAGGAAAGATATTCGAGTCTCGAACCCGAAGCTACGTCCCAGAACCACGCGAATCACTCTAAACAACCGGTCCAGAGATCCGTCTCTACCAGTGTTCTTGAAACTCCGACGCAGGTAGAGCTTCAACCGAATTATTCGCGGGTTCGCGACAGTCTCGCGCCTCTTCCACCTCCGCCGATCGTCCCACCGGCTAAAGTCGACGATATTTATGCCGAAATATGCGAAAACAGTTCGACGAAAATTCACGAGTGTCCCGGAAGTCACGTTATAGCGAGAATAAAAATAATCGTCAAAAGCGGCGATTCTTACATCGACGAGGACGACGATAGAAAAAAAGTTAATCATAAATACGCGAGTTCTGTGTTTTGCAATCAACAAATTGACACGAAATACGCGAGTTCGGTTTTTTGCAATCAACAAATTGATTCGAAATACGCGAGTTCGGTGTTTTGCAATCAACAGATGGACACGAAATACGCGAGTTCCGTGTTTTGCAATCAACAAATGGACTCTATTATTAGCACCGAAGACGACGTTATTTATAATACTATCTTTTGATAATTCTTTTTTGGTGCCAAGAAACGAAGTTATAGAGAAAAATGGCTTTGTTAATCCTGGAAGACTACATGTGGGTTTCACACTTTTCGCGAATTTGACAGTCAATCGAAATTGATATTTTTTTTAATTGCTTGAAGTGAAATCGACGTTAATATATTTTTTAAGTATCTCGCAATGCAACTATTACACAACGAAGTAAACTAAAACAATGTAAAATTTCCGTTCGGAACTTAGTACTCCATATAAATCATTTATCGAGATTAATGATCATGAAAAACTTTGGAAAGATGAAAAAATACCGAAATTTTTTTTTTTTTTTTTCATTTTCGGAAACTCCGTGTCCTACAGACCAATGTGTAGTCTTCCAAAATTAACACTTAAGAAAAAAAAAAGTATAGAAATACAAAAATATTATCCTAAGTTAATCCGTTAATAACTGCATTTAGATATGCTGCAAAAATACGAGAAAAAATATGTTACCTATAGATATCAAGAAGGGATACTGTTTTTGTATTTCGATAAGTTTTTTTTTTTTCTTAACGTTATCGTCGAAGTGAACCGTACTATATTTTCAAGGGATGTCGTCTCGATATCCCGTATTTGTATCATATAAATTTGTACATTTATTTTGTTTTTAATTCTGTAAATATTCGTTTAACTCACGACCCGCTGTCATAGTAGTGCGTAGCATTTTTTTTATACGAACAGCTCAATACCTATAAGTGTTTTCGGTGCAATGAGCGCTCAAATAAAATTGTAAATGTTATATCGAAAAAAAAAAAAAAAAATTGCCAGGAATTTTGTGAGAATGGATAATTGCGAAGTAATGGCTGATAGTATGAAAGAGAGAGAGAGAGAGATTCGGATAGAAAATAAAATTTTATTAATTTCTTTAATCGTCGTTCCTATTGTTTTTTACCGCGTTTAAATTTTCTCTTTTTAATCTCGTGACTCTTTTTAGCGATTGCCGATGATTTTCGTTTCTGATTTTTCGGATTATCATTTATCGTTTTCTTCATAAGTTCCACCGCTGTTTGCGTATTTTGTCGCAATTGAAGTTCGAGACTCTCATCGAGATATTTGCCGGAATAACCTTTCGGGAACAGTGGTTTGGCCATTTGCTTGGTTAGTTGAGTACGTTTTGCCTTCAATTGGCGCCTCAATATTGCCGAATCTTTGTCTTCCATCGTCGTCTCCCTAATTTTCGACATCACAATTCATTTAATCCAAATTAATTTGTGTTTTTACCACAAAAATGAATTTTATTATGTTCTGAATTACTGTTTACTTACACTTGATCTTCGTCCAAAACGAGATCCATCTCTTCGGCTGCTTTTCTTAACCATCCCTTCTGTACATTGTCTCTCCGGCATTTCAGCTCGAGTTTGTCGATTTCACGCGCGAGATTTACGCGATCTTTGACGGCAATGAGAAGCCGATCCATTACCGGAAACGTCGGTATATCTTGCGCTAAAAAAATTGAAATATTAAAGAAAATCGAACATTTTTGTTGTTATTAAAAGTATCCGCACTGAATCGTTGAACTTACTGCGTCCGAGTGTCTTGCAAAGCGTTGTGTAATATTGCATTTCGGTTGGTTCCATCAGCAATACAGTTAAACCTTCTTTTTGAGCTCTGGCTGTTCTTCCGCTTCTATGAACGTAACTCTGAATGAAAAAAAAAGTTATTGTCAATATATAGCGGGTTAATGACTAAAATCAAAATTTATTCGGTTTCGTTAACGTACTTCTGAAGTTCGCGGAACTTGATAATGGATAACGTGTTCGACGTTAGGGATATCCAAACCCCTCGCCGCAACGTCCGTGGCGATCAAGAGGCCGTTATTATTCTCTTGAAATCTGTTGAAATAATTTTAAAAATTTGTTGATCGTTCACAGAGGATTTTAATTTTCGATTTTTTTTCGCACCTTTCAAGATTTTTCAGACGCTGACGCTGTATCATACTCGCGTGTAGAGGAAGCGGATTGCAATCGAGTATTCCGAAGAGCGTCGCAAGCCTCTTAACACAGCCGATACTATTGCAAAAGACCAAAGTACGTCCGTGATGTCTCTTCAAAAAATAGTACAAGTAATAATCCTTGTGATCCATTGTGCAGGCTATACGGCATTCCGTCAAAGTGCCGGCAGTACCTATAAACATGTTACAGATTTTAAGTAATTAATTTCCATAAGAAATAACTTGTTTTCGATGAAAAAAACAATTGTATCACTTACCCGATTGCTTCGTAACATCGACGATCTTTGGATTCTTTATTCTCAACATATCGATAACTTTCTGGAGCTTCTGCCCGGGCGATAATTTAAAGATTTTACTTCTGCTGTTTTTCTGCTTCTTTCGTTGCAGATAATCGGGTATATCGTGAACCAGCGTAAGCGTAGCGGAGAATACGAATGTTTGACGCTCCTTCATTGCCTCCTCATCGACATTCATTCGCTCGAGTATTTGATGCAATTCTTGAAAATGTCCCTTTTCCAACATTCTATCGGTCTCGTCGATCGCCAAATATCTATACGTGGGAAACGCAATGTACTTCGTTCGTAAATTGTACTCGTCATAGATTTTTTTTTTTTATATACGTCGGTCGATGGAATTTTTAATATTTACTTTATGGAATCTAATTGACTGAGATGCGGATTTCCCTGATCAATCAGTTCCCATAGACGGCCGGGAGTTGCTATCACTATTTCCGGTCCTTTGCTTAATATTCTTTCCTGTTTTACTGCAGCCATTCCACCGACCACCACTGCGATCTGAAACATTTAATGAACATTTATTGTACAATGAAAGAACTTTACGAATCTCTTTCAAGTGCATTCCCGACATTTTTTAATAAAATCCTTTAACTTTTTACATACTGATCGCAAATTTTGTTAAGTTCAATCAGCAAGAAATATCGTAAATAAAAAAAAATGCAAAAAAATGCACAACTAATCTTAAAGTCTAAGTTTCTTTTAAGGCACAGAAAAAATCAATTCAGAGAATAATTTCTGATTCAACATATCTATTTAGCAATTGCATAATTAATTTTTCTTGTCTCTCACCCTGATATCTGTATATTTAGCCGCATTGCAGAGATGATTCTTTATTTGAATAGCCAGTTCTCTCGTAGGCGTGAGAATGAGAGCATACAGAGGTTTATCGGAGGTGCCAAGCGCCTCCCCAAACTTAACGTTATCAATGACTCTCACGCAGCCGATGCCATTTTCATCCAAATGCGTTTCTTCGCTCAATTCATCGCCAAAGTCTTCGTCTTCTTCTTCATCCATAGAAACGTCGCTGTCGTCATCTTCAAGAAACATAAACAAAAAAATCAAAAATTTAGTTAGAAAAAACAAAAAAAAAAAATGCAGTTTGTTTGAAACGTAAAGAATTACCGCTGATATTATCTGAATCCTCCGCTGTCTCATTTTCATCAGTTACCACCCATCCGCCGGACATTTTTGGTTTTTTAGTTTTTTTTGTATTGGTTTTCTTAGTTTTTACCGAAGCTTCTGCTTCGCGCTGTTTTAGTTCCAAAATTCCAGCGATTATAGGAATACCAAAAGCCAACGTTTTTCCGCTGCCTGTCTCAGCGGCTCCGAGGATATCTCTCCGTCCCATTATCGCAGGCGCAAGAGTCAATGCTTGAATGGCTGTCGGCGTCTCGAATTTGTTATCTGCCAACGCTTTTATTACAACTGGCGGTACACCAAGTGAATGCCATGCGTGCATATTGAGGTTAGTTTCGCTTTGTTCACTTTCGTCTTCGCACTTTTCCTTTGTAACGGCCATCGTGACACTTTTATTATTCGCAAACTTTTACAATGTTACTAAATATTTGTTTAATTAACACTTCGATACATGTTTTGGAGTTTTTTTTATCGGTTACTTGGTGCGCTCGTAACGTCGATGAATTGTTGACACGAGTAGCACTTTACGCGTTTTTTACAACTGTCTATTTTGAAATAATCACTATTTAATCACGTAAGTTATTCCTACTGCCTGAATCATCGCGTTATCAGTCCTATGAGATTCTCGATAAGATCGCGTAATTGTCGTTCAATTATTTTCTGCTGTTTGGAAATAAGGATTTTCGGAAGTTGATCGACGAGTGGTCGCCACGTGACTCACAACGTGCTTTCCTTTCCCCTCCAAACATGTAAAGTATGCGAGTTTGCGTCGTTTGCGAACATTTTCAGAATCGAACGTTGTCGGAGCGTAACACCGAAAGTACAATCTTAGTTAATAAATGTCGTTAGTCTTACAAACGAGATTATTGCATAATAAATTGAATTCTTTGTACAGAGAGCACATGGAGTATCGACGATCAGGATTGCGTTTATTACGCGGTGTGTTTATTGTGCTAGAAGGATGCGACGGTGTCGGAAAATCTACGCAGGCTAAAATGCTGACGAATGCTTTAAGGGTACTTGGTTTTCAAGCAGAGTCTCGTCAATTTCCAAGTTAGTATTACGTTATTTTTTAAACTAATTTATTTTTGGAAAATGCTACGAATTTTTCTTTTTGCATATTTTAATATAACTTGCGAGATAAAATCCTTATGCAATCTTTATAGTGTCTTATTATTTAATCTGCAGTCGAACGAAATACTCAAAATTATTTGTCATTACACATCACATTACAACATTTTTCTGTACAATTGTAATGAAATAAAAATGTAAGAATCTAATAATTCGGCTCGCTGGACAAAGCTGAAACAGATGGCGATAGATGGCATCATAGGTCGGGATTTCGTGCGGCGGTCGGCGTTGGCTCCCTCGATAAATACTTACTATTTATTCATTTCTGTTCGTATCCTATGAATTTGAAAAAAAAAAGAAATTAAACTATACATCGCGACATCCCCAAAATAGTAGTCGCGGGATAACTATTGTCAATTCCCAGTTAATAAATAAATGCATTCCTTTAATAAATATTGTTAATAACGTTCTTATAATCTATCGTTGCAGATCGCGACACTGTGATAGGTAAAGTGATAAACGAGTATCTCACCCACAAGAAGGACTTACCCCCTGAAACGGCGCATCTGCTTTTTTCCGCGAATCGTTGGGAATGTATGGACGAGATACGAACAGCTCTGGAAAATGGAACGACAATAGTTATGGATCGGTAAATTATAGATCGCGGAAAAAAAAAAGAATTTAAAAGTATTAAAAACAAATTTTTGTTTTTTAACATAAAATGTAATGTGGAAATGATTTTATTACAGATACGCGGCTTCCGGTGCGGCTTACGGAGCCGCAAATACAGACAGAGACTTAGCTTGGTGCAAAAACCCAGACAAGGGTCTTCCAGCTCCCGACATCGTAGCTTATTTACAAGTAGACGAAGCATCCCGAGAGTCACGCAAAGGTTGTGCCGGCGAACGCTTCGAGCGTAAAGATTTTCAGGAAAAAGTTGCAAAAAATTACCTCAATCTTGTCGATGATACATGGATGATAGTTGAAAATGCGGACATAGATGTTATTCATATGAAAATATTAGACGCGGCAATGAACGCTTTAGCTTCTATGAGAGATCATCCGATAAAAAAATTGTACGAGTCGTGATCGTCGATCGTACGAAAGTTTCGAAAAATTGATCAAACATTCGTTACTAATTAAATTACTTTATCTTACTATTACAATTCTGTCCGTTTTGCATAATAGTTCAATTATTTTTTTATCATTCTATTATAGTGAAGAATGAGTTCCATGCGAAACGACAGTAGACACTGACTGACTTTCCCTTTTCCGACGCTCGATATTAGTCGAATGGAGGTTCGTATTAATAAAATATAAGTGCATTGACGACGCCGAACATACGTGACTTCAGATAAATACGCGTCAAACGAAATGATGGACAGAAAGGAAAGAAAAAAAAAACAGAGTTTCTTATGCCGAATCGATACTGTTAGTAGATATTCGCTAGAATTGTATAGATTTCTATCACGAAATGAGTCATCCATTTTTTTTTTTTGCATTTGTATCAGTGTTACCAAGTAGCGATATGCAACCGGATGGTAAATACTTCTTTCTGCTATGGATTACGACGAATTTTTGTGTCCATGCAGACAATTTTGTTTCCGAATATTTTGTGTACAAAGGTGTAACCAGAGTGACGACATTCTCATGCAAAGAAATCGAAAGTAATATCTTTTTTTGTCACAATCCTTTATTTTGTTTAATTTTTTTTTTTTTTTTTTTTTTTTCAATTCTAATCTTAAGATTATTTATTTTTTTTTTTTCATTCAAGTGGACATTTTGTCTTGTCACTCCGTATGCGCATTTTCTTTATCAATGTTCATTGAATTACCGAGTATTTCATAGCATATAATGAACGTATCTATTGATATAATTTAGTATCGTCACTTAATCATCGGAAATAACGCAATGTTACGAAAAAATTTACAGCCGATTATCATTTCGTAAAGACAATGAATAAGTTAGAAATTTATGCGACTGTACATCATCCTGAATCGGAATTGTATGACGTATCAACGAGTCGTATAGTCAAAAAAGACTATAGGACATTCGGATTGTATTTAGATTCACGTTGTCAAACTCGGAAAACAATTGAAAAAATCGTCGCTCAAGTATGTTTAGCATTTAATTATCACGAAATAAAAAATAAATAAAAAAAAAATTATTCAACAATTGAATTTAAATTTAGACAACTCACTATCGACTGTACGACGGCATTCACATTTGGCTGATTCTAACGACAAGTTTACAAGAAACAATACAACTGCTGAATGATAAAGCATACGGTCTGCAGACCGAACTCACTGTGGCTGTGGAGACAAAATCCGGCTACGAACTCTACGATGTTTACAATCCTTGCAAGTTACGCGGCGGTAATTTACGTATCAATACTCTCGGTTTTTGGGACGTCAACGGAGGTCTCAATATAACACTTACGGAGAGTAAATTTCGACGAAGAGCCGATTTACAAGGCATGAAACTCAAAGTTGTTACGGTTGTGAGTATTTATATATTAAATTATTTTTTTGCAACGGAAGCAATCTATTGCCGATTCTTAGACTTGATGATGGCGGTCGCTTCGTTAATTAGGCTAAATATCAGCCGCCCAATCAAACTATCGAAGAACATCTGGAAGATTATGCAACGAAATCGTTGGATCCTATCAGCAAATACGGCTGGGCAATTGCTCGACTACTTGCGGAGCTTTTCAATTACACGTAATTTTCCTTTTCGTAATATAAGACTTTAAAATTTCATTTCCTTTTTATCAGAAAAATTTGGAGCTTTGGAAAAAATTTACTCCGTTTATATTAAGAATCGTAGCAGCGTTTGTCTCCGAAAAAAAAAATGATTTAACATATTCTCAATAATTAATAGTATGGAGGTAAAAAAAG
This sequence comes from Buathra laborator, assembly GCA_934046635.1. NCBI lineage: Eukaryota > Metazoa > Arthropoda > Insecta > Hymenoptera > Ichneumonidae > Buathra > Buathra laborator. The sequence goes on from OW203892.1 coordinate 22,471,984, forward strand.
TCGGTGAGTGGATCATTACGATAAACGATACCGAAGAAGGTATGATGCCAATGTTAGATCGCGGAGAAGTGGACATCGGCGTAAGTCCGTGTTCTGCAACTTTGAGATACGCAGCTAAGCCTTACGGTCGTATGCTGATGCCGGGATATCCGTACCGGTAAATATCAAAATCGACGATTTTTTGCAATTTTTACAATTGCTCCTCGTTGCAGAACATTTTTTATATTTCGCTCGAATGAAGTAGAGAAATTAAAATGGATGGAATTATTAACACCTTTTGCCTTCGATTCGTGGTACGCAATTTTTCTTACGGGTATAATCTCGATATTTATGATCACTATGATCCAAATGACGGAGTATGGCGAGGGGTGGTTTACGGAAAGCGGACACGCAATTTTCGCCACTATCGGCGCATTGTCCCAACAAGGTAATTCCTCCAGCATTGAGTATAATATCAAAGTTTAGAATTAAAAAAAATTATCTTCATCTTCAATAGTAAGCACAGTTATTTTTTAACATTGCAGGATTAACTTTCGTACCAAACAGAATGTCCGGTCGAATAGCATTTTTATTTCTTCTTTTTCTCGGTGTGTTACTGTCGAATTATTACGGTGCAAGTGTCGTATCTGCGCGGCTTAATGAACCTCTGAACAAAATGAACGATTCACTGTATTCACTCGCAAAGAGCCATATGACGTTGACTTCCGAACCATATCGTAATGTCGACGATAATCTGGCGGTATGTCAATTATCGCGAAAAATAAAATAATTTTGTTGTTGTTGTTGTTTTGTTATTTTGTTGAATATCAATAATGAGACGTTGACTGTAGTTTCGGGCGACTTACGATTGGGAAGTTCGTTATTTCAACGAAAAAGTGTGGACGAAATTAGGATTGTCGAGATACGAATTGCCGGAAGAGGGCCTTCCAAAAATCGGAACCGGTAATCATGCGTATCACACTTCTGCCGAAGTTGCCTATCCTTACGTCGATTCGCATTGGGACGACGAGGCGATATGCAGCATGACGGAGATTCATGTTATCGATCCGAGGGTCCTTAGTTTTTGGGAAAAAGTCGACAGTCCATTTACCGAACTTACGAAAATCGGGTAAAATAATGTTGAAAGACGCGAAAACGTTTGAACGATAACTCTCGTTTGCTCGTTCCATCATATATATATATATTATATCGTTTTATTTCGTTTAAAATTTAACAAAAGTTTTGTTACTATTTCAGACTAATTAAAACAGCGAATACCGGATTGCGATCTCGAACGATTAAACGTTGGAAACCTAAAACCCCGTATTGTTCGCCGGATGCAAGATCTTTGGAAAGAATAACAATCAACGATATCGCACCGGCCGTAATGATGATAGGAATTGCTGTTGTAATTTCTCTTATGTTATGTTACGGTGAAATTGCCATATTCAGGTTACAATCGGAAGATTCAAAGGGACCGATGAAAGAAAAAAAATTGCGGATCGTCGGAAAGAAGACGTTGCAAAGAATTGCGAACAATAATTAATCGTTGATCATCAGTGATATACAAATTTATAAGGATATTGTGAATGATTACCGTATTTTTTTTTAAATTTTATGGCACTAAACCACTTACCATAGGACATTATATTCGTGTGCAGTAGTGAATCGATTTTTACTCAACCGCACCTTCCCTATTATCGAACGGCCAATGTTTTGAATAACGTATAACTATCTGGACGATGTCGGACTTAATTGACGTCGAGCACTTGTCGTAAGCGAAGTGATGGAAACACGTAGACATCGCAATATTTGAATGTATTCTCAGTTATGATTCCGCAATAAACGAGTTTCACGTTTATAACGACTTTTATATATCGATGTATGACACGAAAAAGGTATCGCTGGTATTGTTATTTTCACAGTAAACGTCACAGTGACATGCATCCGTCGATCAAATATTTCTTTATTTTGTGGATTGCGAAAAAAATTCAAGCGGATGATTTGATTTACGAATATTTCGTGAAATACAAACTCGTTACCAGAATCACGAAATTTTCGTGCGGAGAAACGGACAGTAATGTATTTTTCTACCAATCAACGTATAAGTAAAAAAAAATAGCGAAGTGTAAAAAAAAAAAGACCACGATACGTTTTGCAGATGACTATAATTTCGTGAAGGGAATGAGTGACTTAGGAATTTATGCAACTGTACACCATCCACATTTGGATTTTTACAACGTATCAACGTCTCGGATAACAAAGAAAGACTACAGAACGTACGGTTTGTTACTTGATTCACGCTGCCAGTCTCGCGAAGTAATTGAAAAAATTATCACTCAAGTAAGTTTTACGATAGAAATTTGTTAATTTTTCCCAATCGATTGATTTTTGTGTTGAATCCATTTTTTTTAATCAGGCAACTGAATATCGTCTTTACGAGGGCATCCAAAATTGGCTAATTTTAACTTCGAGTTTAAACGAAATGATCCAACTGCTGGACGATAGCGCTTACAGTCTGCAGACTGAACTCACTGTTGCCGTGGAGAAGAAAAACGGCTACGATTTGTACGATATTTACAATCCTTGCAAAATTCGCGGTGGAAGTTTCAACCTTACGACACTTGGTTCATGGGATTCGTATAATGGCTTTAACGTAACTTTGACACAACATAAATTTACGCGAAGATCGAATCTTATGGGTATTAAACTTAAAGTCGCTTCAGTTGTGAGTATCTAAGTATCCGCGGCGACGATGAAGAGACCGTGTAATGAAGTCTCTTAACAAAAATAATCGTTTCTTAATTAAGGTAAAGTATCGAACAGCTCATTCGACTGTCGAGGAGTATCTGGAGGACTTTGCAACAAGATCGTTAGACCCAATCAGCAAATACGGTTGGGCAATTGCTACTCAAATCGCGGAACTCTTCAATTACACGTAAAAAGAGTATACGATCGTACATATCACTGTATCAACGTTCAAAAGACTAATCGCGCTATTTTAGACGTTAATTGTACCTGCAGCATGGAGGTATATCCTTTTCCCGAAGTGTTCGAAGTGGTTAATGGTACCGAAGAAGGAATGATGGCAATGTTAGATCGTGGAGACGTCGATATTGGGATCACACCGTCTTCGGTAACTTTGCAATTTGCGGCGAACCCTTATGCTAGCATGTTGGTACCCGGATATCCATATCGGTAAATGTGATTCAAGTTGTGTTCTTAATATTAAGATAGTGGGGTAAATTTATACAAAACAGAGAACCGTAAAATCTGTTTTTGTTGTGATCGGGAGGTACAGTCATGAAGGGGATGTTTTTACCTCTATATGTTTTTTCAAATGGAGAAGGACGTGTCGTATCCCTTTAAAAATCCCGAGGTGCAGTGGTATAGTGAATTAAGATATTTAAAATTACAGGTCATTTTTCATTTTCCGTTCTATGAATTCTGGAGTATTTAATTGGTTGGAACTCGTGACGCCTTTCGCTGTTGACGCGTGGACGGCAACTGTTCTCACAGCAATACTCGCTGTCTTCATCATCACTTCGATCCAAATAACCGAATATGGCGAAGGATGGATCCCGGAAATGGGTCACGCGATATTCGCTCTGCTCGGGGCATTGACCGGACAAGGTATTACACAGCTTTCTAAGTCTCGTGAGACTGATTTTCCCGATAGCAAATCGTTTTATTAGGTTTCTTTAAAAATTTCAGGGTTAACCTTCGTGCCTAATAGACTCGCCGGTCGCATTGCATTTCTATTTCTACTGTTTCTCGGTGTCTTGCAGTCGAATTATTACAGCGCGAGTGTCGTATCGTCACTTCTTAACGGGTATCAGAACAAAATGAACGATTCTCTCTATTCACTTGCAAAAAGTCGAATGACTGTGACTTCCGAGCCCTCTGGGTACATCGACGATTATCTGGAGGTACATTTTTGCCTCTGATAATTTATCGCCATTGACAAATTTTTTTTTTTTTTTTGTAATATTGTTAATTATTCTTTGACGACGTTTAATCTTTCAGTTTAAGTCAAATTTCGATTGGGAATATAATTATTTCTACGAAAAAGTGTGGAATAAATTGCCGTCGTCAAAATACGTTCCGGCCGAAGAGGGTCTGTTAAAAGTTAGTCAGGGTGGATACGCTTACCACACGTCGGCCGAAGTCGCTTATCCTTATATCGAGGAGAATTGGAACAACGAAGCTATCTGCGAAATGACGGAAGTTCATGTGATTGAACCGAGAATCTTGTGTTTTTGGGAACGTGTTGACAACCCTTTCACGGAAATAGTTAAAATCGGGTATCGCAATGTTTACATTCATATAGCGGAATGAACTTTTAAATGCCCAATGAATGGACAATTCTATTGATCAATTGACGAAGTCACGTATATTCTATTGTCGAAAGACGTATTGTCGTCGTTGATCGTTGTATAGACTGTTGCACTATTTTATTTTGGAGGGTTCGATCGTTTTTTAAAAAGAATTAAAATATTAGCGCTCATTCATTGCTGTTCCGAGTAATTTATTGAACGATCGAACGATCTACGGACAAAAAGATCGTCGATTTTGTTTTTGTCTTATCTTCTTATTTTTTTTTTAGACTTCTCAAGACAACAAATGTTGGATTACGATCGCGAACTATCAAACGGTGGAAGCCGAGAACGCCTTACTGTTCGGAAGAAATACCATTTTTGTCGAGTATAACATTTAACGACGTCGCATTGGCCGTAATGGTGGTATGGATCGGTGCTGTTCTATCGATATTTATTTGTTACGCCGAAATTATAATGTTCAGATTGCAACCGGTTACTTCGGATGCGCCGACGAAGCAGAAGAAAATACGTGCCGTCGGAAAGAAGACGTTGCAGAGACAATGATCTTATTGTAATATTTACATGTTATGACTTATAAATTGATATGCGTTGATCATAAAACTCTTTTACGACACGTGTGAGAGACTTAGATAAAAAGGTTCTATACATTCCGTAAATTACCTTCTAGACAAATAAACGATTGAAGAACGTATTGTTTCTATGAATTACCTGATCTTCCTGATTAAAGAAATTATTATCGCAACTGTTCTTCCTTTTCTTCTTCGTCAATTGTTTCACAGCGTTTTTCCAAAAGCGTCGACAGTCCGATTGTTTCCGTCCGAAATTTCCGAAGTTTCCGAAGTTTCCTATCTTTATGTCGAAACACATTGAGGTGACGATGCTATCTGTGATATTATGGAAATTCACGTTGTCACACCGAGAATTTTTGCTTTTTACGAAAGGGCTAACAGTCCCGTCAACGAAATGATGAAAATTGGGTATAGCGTATATTTTCTATGATGTATCGCGTGCAATAAATTTCCTTATTAAAGATTTCTATGCAGACTGTAAATTAAATGTTTAGCTTCATGAAAACACACAGTGTACGCATTACGAATGTGAAATATTGAACTATGGAACGATCGGACGCCGTTCTGTTTACCGGACTCTCGTTCCGTACAAATCGTTACATTTCTGAAAATCGCATCACCTGTAATGATGATCGCGATCGGCATTTTACCCGTTCTTGCGATATTTATCGTCGAAATTATCCTAAACAAATTAAATGCGACCAGTTCTAGAGTCGACAATCTACAACGTAAGCAACAATTCGTTGTTAAATGGATGTAACGACGAGAATACCATAATAATCTTTTTTCTCGCGTTGCTATACCGATCGGTATGACTAATGAATTGATATTTATAAATCATTAGAATCAGAAGTTAAATGCTTCTAAAATACTTCTAAAAAAATACTACGATTTTTATTTATCAATGCCATTACCTGATTCACTCTCGACGATTCTAATGTGTATATTCTACTCTTTTCGTGCACCAAATGTCCACTTTGTATGTAAGGATTTACTACTTCTAAGAACTGATATACTGCAATATTAAATTAACTCTATTTTGATAATATGTCGACAATAAGATTCCTGAATAAAATAGAAGTTCGACTATAATATTGATACTTGATATAAGTTAGAATATTAATACGCGACATTACATTTGCATGAACGGAAATTTACTGTTACACGCGACGACCATAAACGTAAAACGGCAACTGTGTCATGTATGGAGTAAACGTCATGCTTAGCGAGAAAAATATGGCACAACATTTCGGTACTCGTCAGAGTACGTAAACCGATATGCATTCGTTTGTGAAATATTTTTTCCTGTTCGCAATCGCGTCGAATAATCTCGTTCATGCGAATGATTTTGTTTATGAATATTTCCGCTCCAAAAGTATATCGCGAGTGACGATATTCTCGTGTGAACAATCAGAAAGTAATAAGTTTTATTATCAGAAATTTTTTTTTTTTAAATTATCACACTTATTTCAACGATCTTTTTTGGTTGCAGACGATTTTCGTTTCGTTAAACAAATGAGTGACTTAGGAATTTCCGTGACTGTTACGCATCCAATCGCGAAATTTTACAATATATCGAATCACATTTTGAAAAAAGACAATTGGGCGTTCGGATTGTTTTTGGATACTCGCTGCCAGACGCGAGAAGTAAACGAGAACATTATCGCGCAAGTACGTTCGGAATATAGTTGTCTGTGGTGAATTACATTGACTTTACTTTAGCATAAAATCCATGCAAACTTTAGACAACTAAATATCGACTGTACGAGGATATCCACCTTTGGCTGATTCTGAGCTCAAACTTGGAAGAAATAAAGCAACTGCTCAATGATACAGCGTACAGTATAATGACTGATCTGGCGATAGGCGTAGAGACTGATATCGGTTACCATCTTTACGACATTTACAATCCCAGTAAAACACGCGGTGGAACTTTAAATATCACGAAACTCGGTTTTTGGAATTCAAGTACCGGTCTGAATATTACGCTTACTGAATCCAAAATTGTGCGGAGGTCGAATTTTTTCGGGATGAAAGTCAAAGTCGCTTCCGTCGTGAGTATAAAATCAGAAAGTTTGGTACTTCAGAAAAAGCTATGAGTTTCATTTTATAATGAGATGTAACGTCGTGTCTGGGATTATGCTAATGTGGATAACCGATGTTTCTTCAATCTTCAGATAAAATATAAACCACCCGAGGTGACAATCGAAAACCATTTACAGGACTATAAGGCGAAATGGAAAGATCCCATTAGCAAATACGGTTACAGTATTCTTCGGGCGATAGCAGATCTTTACAATTTCACGTAATTCAGTTTCTTAACCCATATTTATAGGATCTTTATACCAATTTAGTTTGCGACTGACTTTTGATTAGCAAGATTTGGGTTATATTTTTTGTATGAACTGAAAAAAAATTAAAGATTTTGTAATTGAAATTTCAATTAATTAAAATAAAAATAAAAAATTGCGGTTGCCGTTCGAGAAACCGACAGTGATACTCAAAAATTAAATTTCTGATGTATGCGTACGCTTCGTATACAAAAAATTAGGTGATTATACTATTAATCAAATTAATAGCATGGAGTTCCAAGGCGCCGATGAATGGATCGCAACGATTAACGGTACCTACCAAGGAATGTTGCCTTTGGTGTATCATGGAGAAGCAGACATTACAGGAACTCCAATTTCGGTAATTTCGATGTATGTGGAAAATCCTGGACTTCGTCTATTAATGCCCGGATGTTCACTTCGGTAAATACAATTTGAAGCATTTTTTAAACAATATAAAATCATCGCTGAATAAAAATATATCGATATATTGAATGTACCGTTTGTTCAATAAAAAGCGCGATAAAGAATCGATTCGCTTTGTCAAAGATGTCGACTTATTTTTTAATAAGATCGCTGTAAAAAGAACCCATCTATAGCGAATTATCCGTTTCTTCATTACAGCACATTTTTTATCTTACGTTCTCACGAAGAAAAATTGAAATGGACAGAACTATTGACTCCTTTTTCCATCGATTCATGGTACGCATCTATCGTCACGGGAATACTCTCCATTATGATCATAACTACGATCCAAATGACTGAGTATAAACAAAGCTGGTTTAAGGAAAGTGGTCATGCAATTTTTGTAACGCTCGGCGCAATTTTCCAACAAGGTAAAAAAATCTTTCGAAGTTCGATACATTTTACGTGAATCGCGAATAAAACACCGATTTATTTTTTTCGAGTTATTTCAACATTTCAGGTTTAACCTTCGTTCCGAATAGACTGGCTGGTCGCATTGCATCTCTGTTCCTATTGTTTCTTGGCGTATTACTATCAAATTATTACAGCGCGAGTGTCGTATCAGTACGCATCAGTCAGCCAATCGAAAAAATGAATGATTCTCTGTATTCACTTGCGAAAAGTCACATGAATGTGTCTTCGGAGGCTTTTCGAAACGTCGATTGGTTCATAAATGTAAATAATGAATTACGATTTTCGACTTCTACAAAAAATAACTCCCGCTGTTACGTTGATAATTTTTGCTCGTAGATACGAAGCAGAATTGAATGGGAAGTTCGTTATTTCAAAGAGAATGTATGGGACAAGTTATCATCGTCGAAATTCGTCGATCCGGAAATAGCTCTCGCAAAAGTCGAGAAAGGTGGATACGCGTATCACAGTACACCCGAAGTTGCCTATCATTATGTCGAGTCACATTGGGACGACAACGCTATCTGTGAACTTACCGAGATTCACGTCATCACGCCAAGAATCGTTTCTTTTTTCGGATGGGTCAATAGTCCGTTTAACGAAATTATGAAAATAGGGTATAGCCATCTCTACTGTGTGAAGATTTGTTAGCATTTTTTACAAATTTTAAAAATGAACGTTCATTGGACTTTTAGATTCATCAAAACGCAAAATGTGGGCTTGCGAATGCGAAATATTCAGCGATATAAAGCTAAGACGCCGTTCTGCTCGGAGAACGCGCGATATGGACAGAGTGTAACATTCATGGAAATTGCTCCGGCAATAATGATGGTTACGATTGGCATTGTATTGTCCCTTATGATATTATTAGTAGAGATTATCGTATCCAAATTAAATTTCATCAGTTGTACAACAAGACGAAAGGGTCAACAAAAGAAGCAACGAGTCGTTGAAAAACGAACGATACGAATTTAGAAGGCTGAACTTCCTCGATTTCTTAACGGATTATTTGAATTGATATTGGTAGATCATAAAAGTTCTGTCGCGTATTAAATCATTTCGTATCGCGTTGCAAAAAGAAATAAATGCTCCGGAAATGATTACATTACCTATGATTTCCTATGATTTTATTAATGACATTATCTGTTCCGTTTTTTGGCCCATTTTTCTTGTATATATTGTACTCTTCACCTCAAATAACCATTCTATCTGTACGATACAGTAGGCAATTCCTTCTGCAAACTGAGATAATGCAAAATTAAATAGAGTCGACTTTGCTGTTATATCAAACGAAAGACATCTGAATAAAACAGAAGTTCACTAGTCATCTCGACGCTTGATATAACCCACAAATGAGTCAGAGACATTATATTTGCATGAACCCAAATTTGCTATGTCACGCGATGGACAGTCACAGCTACAAACATGAAGCTTTCATGTATGTATGGAGCAAAAGTCATGTCGTCGAGAAAAAGCGACAGAACATTACAACATTCGAAAGAGTAAAAGATGCGGTATGCATTCGTTTGTGAAATATTTTTTCCTGTTATCGATCATCTCGAATAATCGCGTCTGCGCGAATGACTTTGTCTATGAATATTTTCGTTACAAAAATGTATCACGTGTAACGATATTCTCTTGTGATCAAACAGAAGGTAATTTTGTTGTGAAAATTGTCGGCGAAAAAAAAAAAAACTATCATGTTAATTCGAATCATTGTTATTGTTTTCAGACGACTTTCGTGTGGTTAAAAAAATGAACGATTTAGGAATTTCCGTATCTGTTACCCATCCAAACGCCAAATTTTACAACGTATCGAATCAAATTTTAAGAAAAGACAATTGGCCGATTGGACTGCTTTTGGATACTCGATGCCAGACGCGGGACGTAAACCAGAAAATTATCGCGCAGGTATGTCTGGAGTATTGCAGTCAATAGTCAATTACTTTAACTAGAAAAACAAAATATGATTCTCGCAAAATTTAGACATCGGAATATCGACTCTACGAGATAATTCACGTTTGGCTAATTCTGGGATCGGATTTGGAAACAATGATAAAGCTGCTCAACGATACAGCGTACAGTATAACGACTGATCTCGCGATTGGCGTAGAGAAAGAAATCGGCTACGATCTCTATGACGTGTATAATCCGTGTAAAATAAACGGTGGAATTTTAAATATCACGGTACTCGGATTTTGGAATTTGGATATCGGCTTGAAAATTACTCTCACTGAATCCAAAATTGCGCGAAGAACTAATTTATTCGGGATGAAAATCAAAGTCTCTTCGATCGTGAGTACCAAATTAGTCAGTTCGGTGATTTACCGAAAACTGTTTCATTTTAAAGTTAGGAATAAAGTTACGATTCGGATTATACATATTGATATACATAACCGCAGCGTCTTTAATCTTTAGGTAAAATATAAACCAGCAGAGATGACAATGGAAAACTATTTGCAGGATTACACGACTAAATCGAAAGATCCTATGAGCAAATACGGTTACAGCATTCTTCGGGCGATTGCTGATATTTACAACTTCACGTAATTCACATCTTTTGCACACGAATTTTCTTTTGTTTTTTGACCAAAAGAATTAATAACATATATCAGTATTTAAACAATCGGAAGAAATGATCAATAATTCTATTTCCGACTTATTTACATGCGCTGTAAAATCAAAGTATTGGGTAATTATGATATTAATAATATAAACAGTATGGAGATGCAAAAAGCTGAACAATGGATCGAATCGATCAACGGTACTGAACAAGGAATGATGCCGATGGTATTTAGAGCGGAAGCGGACATAACAGGTACTCCGGCTTCTGCTGTTTTGTCGTATGCAGGACATCCTGGACTTCGTCTATTAATGCCAGCGTGTCCATTTCGGTGAATAGAATCTGAATAATTTTTTTCACGACACAAAACCACTTAGAAAAATTCATCAACATATCTAATACATTGGTTCTTCATTGCAGAACGTTTTTTATCTTCCGCTCCAATAAAGAAAAACTAAAATGGACGGAACTGTTGACTCCCTTTTCTACTGATTCGTGGTACGCATCTGTTGCGATAGGAATACTTTCTATTATAATAATAACTACGATCCAAATGACGGAATTCGGTGAAAGTTGGTTTGTGGAAACGGGTCATGCAATTTTCGCTGTGCTAAGTGCGATCTGTCAGCAAGGTATTCATCTTACTATGTTCGATGGATCTTATCCGAATTTCCAATGAAACAGATGCTTTTTTCAGTTGTCCAAACGTTAATACAGCGATCAAAAAAATTTCAGGCTTAACCTTCGTACCCAGTCGACTGGCTGGTCGCATGGCATTTCTGTTCCTATTGTTTCTCGGGGTATTACTTTCAAATTACTACAGTGCAAGTGTCGTATCTGTACGTATCAGTCAGCCTCCCGAAAGAATGAACGATTCGCTTTATTCACTTGCGAAAAGTAATATGACTGTTGCGTCGGAAGCCTTTCGATATGTGGACTTTTTTCTAAACGTAAATTTACGACATCTATTTTCTACAAGTTAGCATTCGTTAGTTTTTACATTAATAACGATTGTTTGCAGACACGAAGCTTAATTGAATGGGAAGTTCGTTATTTCAAAGACAATGTATGGGACAAGTTGTCATCGTCGAAATACGTTGATCCGGAAATAGGTCTTGCAAAAGCCGCACAAGGCGGATACGCGTATCACAGTAGTCCTGAAGTTGCATATCGTTATGTCGAATCCCATTGGGATGATAACGCTATCTGCGACATTACCGAGGTGCATGTAATCACACCGAGAATCCTTGCTTTTTACGAAAGGGCTAACAGCCCATTCAACGAAATCATGAAAATAGGGTAGAATATGCTCTCCGATATGTTGCGTGCAAATTTGCGAACCTTTTTTTGCCGTTATAGTATACGAAGAATCATCATTTGAATTTCAGACTTATCAAAACACAAAACATGGGGATACGTATGCGAAATATTGAACGGTGGAAAGCAAGGACACCGTACTGTTCTCCGGACGCGCGTTCCGTGCAGAGTGTCACATTTTTGGAAATTGCACCAGTAGTAATGATTATTTCGCTTGGTATTATGATGGCTTTTGTCATATTTGTCGTCGAAATTATCACATACAAGTTACATTCTACCGGCAGTAAAGTGAAGAGTTTAAAAAAGAAGAAGCACACGGTACAAAAATGGATGATCTTGTACCGAACCTGTTAAATAACTAATGAACTTATATTTATAAATCATAAAAATATTAACACGTGTGAAAAGATTTTCTCGCTTTGCGCAATAAATAAAAGCTTGTGTACGCTTCAAAACTTTTGTACCTACCGTTTCTACAACATCCCTATGATTCTTAAACCGTAAATGGTATTCCAAAAAAATACTGTCATGTCACTATGATGTCAATTCCGGTTTAGAAATGTCAGTTTTCACCGGAAGTAACATTGCAATGAAAATTACTACAATCTCGCAATTATTAAAAAAATGTTGCTATTATCGGTATGACGGCATCACTTGCGGTGAAAAACTAACATTTTCCAACCGGAAGTGACGCCACAAAAAAATTACTACAACTTCACAATTTTCCAAAAAAAGATGCAATGCAATGGATCACGTCACTTCCGACGAAAATTCGACGGTTTCAAACGGAAGTGACGTCGTACATACATTTTTTATTTCTTTTGTAATTCCACTTCCGGTTTAACAATCTCTTTTCGAAAAATCAATTTTTGAAAAAAAGTTGTACTTTTCTCAGTGACGTTACTTCTGGTGAAAAAGTAATGTTTTCGACTAGAAAATGACGTCAGGTAAAAATTTCCAATTTTTTATGCGGGTGTCGAATTTAAAAAAATGTCCGATATGTAATCAGTAAAGCTATTGATCGACTGTAAGATCGATCTTAAAAATCGATTTTCGATCATTTTGTCAATTATTGAATAATTTTTTTGATAATTCTGATTTATGCCTTTCCATTCTTTGACATCAACCGAAACATCTATTGTTAGAGTCTGAAACTCTGTCAAAGTTCGATTATCGAGCGGAGCATATATTATGAATAAAATAAAAGTGTACTGACAACTAGGAATGGCGAACATCTGTGACACAATAAATGTACCATAATATGATACAAATCACGAGACATTAAAATTGCATGGACCAAAGTACCCGATTACACGCGACGGTAAGTCTACGTTCCTACATTCATATATGGACCTTTAGTCAACGATAAGTGGGACAAATTTTTTGCATTCCCTATTATAAAAGTTGCAATATGCAGTCATTCGTAAAATACGTCTTTCCATTTTTAATGGCGATAAATATTCACATAGCGGCGAATAATTTCGCTTATGAATATTTTTCCTATAAAAGTGTATCAAGTGTTACGATATTCTCGTGTGAACAAACAGAAAGTAATCAAATTTCGTGTGAAGATTCGTTATTATTGAAAAAGAATCGTGTTAATTAGAACGAATTAATGAAACTTCGCAGATGATTTTCGTTTCGTTAAAAAAATGAACGAGTTAGGAATTTTCGCGTCTGTCACCCATCCATATTTGGAATTGTATAACGTATCGAATCAAATTTTGAGGAAAGACTATTGGCCGTTCGGATTATTTTTGGATACCGATTGCCAGACGCGTGAAGTCAACGAGAGAATTATCGCTCAAGTAAGTTTAACATATAATCGTCTATGATACATTTTTTAATTGTTCATTTGTATTCTTAAATATAATAATTGCAAAACGCAGACAACAAAATATCGACTCTACGAAGGTATCCACGTTTGGCTGATTCTCGGCTCGAGTCTCGAAGAATTGACGCATCTATTGAACGATACAGCGTACAGTCTCGCTACCGATCTCGCGATCGGCGTGAAGACTAAAATCGGATACGACCTGTACGACGTTTATAATCCTTGCAAAATACGCGGCGGAACTTTAAACGTCACGACACTTGGTTTTTGGGATCGAAAGAAAGGCTTAAATATAACTCTCACACAAGCAAAATTTATACGACGATACAATTTGCACGGAATGAAAATCAAAGTCGCTTCGGTTGTGAGTATCAAATCGAATAATCTGATCGTAAAACTTGAGAGTACCTTACGATCACTGCTGTTTCTCATTTATGAGGTAAAGTATCAACCACCAGGAGTAACAATTGAAGATCATTTGCAAGATTATTCCGCAAAATCGAAAGATCCGGTCAGCAAATATGGTTACGGAATTCTTCGCGCAGTTGCAGATCTTTTCAATTTCACGTAAAGAACGTTTAATGAATTATTGAAATCAATTTAAAAAGTAGTTAAATAAGTGAATTTTTTGGTAAAGTAACTGTACTAATAAAAGAATATCAACAGTATGGAGATACAAGCAGTTGGCGAATGGATCGCAACGATCAATGGTACCGAAGAGGGAATGATGCCAACGTTATTTAAAGCGGAAGCGGACATTGGCGGTACTCCGGCTTCGGCAATTTTACGATATGCAGAAAAACCACACGCGCGGCTGTTAATGCCCGCGTGTCCATTTCGGTGAATACCATTCGAAATATTTTTTAAAAATATTACTGCTAAATAATGTTTAATCTTCTCGAGTTAATATGGATCGCCGCGTTATTGCAGAACGTTTTTCGTTTTGCGCTCAAATAACCAAAACTTCAAGTGGACAGAACTCTTGACTCCGTTTGCTATCGACGCGTGGTGCGCAACATTTCTCACAGGTCTACTTTCCATAATGACTATCACTACGATCCAAATGACCGAATATGGCGAAGGATGGTTTCCGGAAATGGGTCACGCGATTTTCGCTGTAATCGGCGCAACGTGCCAACAAGGTATTCCTTCGTGAATATAAAAATTGACACCGCGAATTCCTTTATAAAATTTTTTTAAAAGTAAATTAGCTGTGGCTGTGTCTACTTTTAACAACGTGGCATTAATTATCGATAAACGGACGATTGTTGAAAAGCTATTTAAATGTTTCAGGTTTAACCTTCGTCCCTAATAGATTGGCCGGTCGGATTGCATTTCTGTTTCTATTGTTTCTCGGCGTATTACTGTCTAATTATTACAGTGCGAGCGTTGTGTCAGTGCGGCTCAGTCAGCCTCCCGATAAAATGAATGATTCTCTGTATTCACTCGCGAAAAGTCATATCACTGTGGCGTCGGAAGCTTTCCGAAACGTCGACGATTTTTTGAAAGTAAATTGCCGCTTAATATTTTCGATACAATTCATATTATCATTATTTCTCTTGCTTAATTAAGAAAGTTTTTATTGCAGGCGCGAAGTTTGACCGAATGGGAAGTTCATTATTTCAAAGAGAACGTATGGGACAAATTGCCATCGTCGAGATACGTTGATCCAGAAATAGGTCTCGCAAAAGTTGCAAAAGGCGGATACGCGTATCACAGCACTCCGGAAGTCGCCTACCATTATATCGATTCACATTGGGATGATGAAGCAATCTGTGATATTACGGAGATTCACGTTGTCACGCCAAGGATTTTGGGCTTTTGGGAACGGATCGACAGTCCCTTTAATGAAATCATGAAAATCGGGTTCGTACCGAATATTTTTTATAATGCAACACTTCTTTTTCTTCATGAGTGTAAAAAAATTTAATATCGGAGCGTAAAAAAGATTTTTCAAAAAGCTTCAAATATTCTTCGGAAAATTGTAGTGTAGTTATCCCCGAAACTGAGGCCCTTAAAAAAATTATTTTGAATACGCATAGCTTCGTAAGGAAGCGACGATGCCTTCTGTAGGGATTTCCGACGCTTCTACGTTCATTTTTTTTTTTTTTAGTCTTATCAAAACATCGAATGTTGGCGTACGTATGCGAACCGTTAAGAAATGGAAGCCAAAAACACCGTACTGTTCGCCGGATGCGCGATCTTTGCAGAGTATAGCATTCTTCGATGTCGCAGCGGCTGTAATACTGATTTTGACTGGTGTCGTCGTTGCCGCTGCCATATGTTATTCAGAAATTCTTATTTTTAAGTTGTTTCCGGTCACATCGGACGCGCCGATTCAACAAAAGAAACAGCGTATCGTTGGAAAAAAAACGTTGCAAAGAAAATAGAAAAGAAATTACTTTTCGCATAACTGCAATATCGACGAGTTCGCTGAGTAATGATTAGATATTGGTAAATCGTAAAAGTTTTATATGACACGTGTGGCAGAATGATGAAAAAATAGAATATCGTGCGCGAGCAGTATTTCTCGTGTACCACGTGCTGAATAAATCACAAAATCACGCAATAGGCGAATAAATGTTATAAAATAGTGTATTATCGGGCTATTAAATGGGTTCCCTGATCTCACTGATCGACGTCATTATCTCAGTTTTATTGTGACTGCCGATTGCCCGACGGGTCAACCGTCATGGCTATTAGATTCGCCAGCAATCTATAATCGTCAACATTTTTTTTATCTAAACGAAAATTTTCAACATTTCTCTACGTACCCATCAACCCATTTAGGTTATTTGATTAAAATAAAATTTCGAATTAAAAATCTCAAAGAACTAATAACTAAATCGCGTTTACCTAATAAAAATTAAAGCTATTTAATTTTTTTTTTTTTTTTCGAAAAATATCACTTTAACGAAAAATCAAAGATGAAAAAAATGTTGAAGACGAATATATGTACCACGCTGACAAAATAATAATAATTACGCAAACTTGTTACGCGCTGACATCGTGGCTCCAGCGTGAGTATCACTATCACGAATTAATTAGCTTCTCGCTGACGCCCCGCCTTATCAAATATCAAAGACGAGAAATTGCGGGATGAATGAAGCTTCACCGCTAAGCCGGCTGCAGTAGTAATCCAGTGCAACTGCGAACGGGTGCGGACAGTGCGAGAAGATATGTCGAAAATTGGATTTTACCTTCTCTTCGGAGCGATTAATCTATCGTCCATCGGGGGTAAAGATCAGCTATCCTTGCAGTCGAGAAGAAATCAATTTTTCACGTTGAAAAAATGTTTTTTTTTTTTTAACTCGCGCGTGAAATTACAAAAAACGTGATTACTATCCGACAACTAAGCGATTTACGATATTTTAGCGAATCCATATCCACAAAACACCCTTTACAATGACGTGGAATCAACGGTGAAGTCGGAAGTGAAAGTTGTTGGTGAACCGGCGTCGTTTAACTTGTACACCAGGTAATTAAAACAAAACAAAAATCCCAAAACGAATAGATGAGTTGAAAGAATAATTACTTCGCGCATCTCTGCGCAATAACATTGAAGTTATAAATGCATCAATATTTAACGATTTGTGCAATCATCCCGAAGCGGTATTCTATTTCGAGCGCTGACTCTCGAAGCCGACAAACGACGCGTGAATATCTCAGTGACGCCTCGTTCCTCAATGAATGATAACAGAAAAAAAGTAAAACTAGATTATTATAGGCGCCATCGCGTGGTACGCGCAGCACAAGAAATATCATCGTTGCTCTACGAGAACACGAAAGAATATTCGAGAGAGCAAAGGTTTCTCTTTGACTCAACGTTCACTATCGTCGTATGAGAATTTCGTAACACGAACATCGCTACAAAAAAAAAAAATCGCAAACTCTATCACGATTTTTCATTTGTACTATTTTCAAAATTTTTTACTTCTACATAAAAATTCGAGACTTCGAAAAAAAATTGTTTTGTTCTAAACGAAACATTTTATAAAATTTTTCAGGGAAAATCCATTCGGCGAGGAACCGCTCGTCCTGAACAATACCGAAATTCTTTATGCGTCGCATTTCAACGAGAGTAGACCGACGAAATTTATTGTTCACGGATTCAGCGATACCGGAAACGAGGCTTGGATTCGGGGACTGATAGACGGTACACGCTCGTTTGGTCACGTAAAACGTTTTCTTTTCTTTTTTTTTTTACTTTGAACTCCAATTACATCAGTACTCACTGATAAAAAAATGATCGTTAAAACCTCGTGATTAAATTTCATTAAATTAAATGGCGATTCGGTTGATTAATCGGTGGGGGATATAGTAGTAATTTATCGAATGTAACTTTGAGTGCGTAAAGGAAATAAGAAAAAAGAAGAAGAAGAATAGCGGAGTCCCAAGCGGACCGACACGATTTTTGGTAAACACGGAATCGTCAAGTTCAGAGTTCAACGCGATATGCGAGTTAATTGATCGTTACACGAGTTTGAACACTCGTCCCCGTGCGCGTTCGTCAAAGCATTCGCTGAGACACGATGACACGATGAGGAGGTTTCGCATTATTGCGAATGATAATTGTGAATAATTTTGCTATTGAAACGAATCTTTTTCAGCGTATCTACTGCACGAAGACGTGAATGTCATCGTCGTCGGTTGGGGTACATTAGCAGCGAACGAGTATCCCGTTGCGGCTAACAATACACGACGTGTCGGCGAGTATCTCGGCGATTTCTTGGTTTTTCTGAATCGCGAATCGAATCTCGAGTACAAAGATGTGCATATTTGCGGTCATAGTTTGGGGTCTCATGTAGGAGGTTTCGCAGGCGCCTGTCTCGATGGTCGTATCGGTAGAATTACAGGTATCACAAGATAAATGGTGTTAATCAACTTTTTTTTTTTACGACGTTTTTAAAATTATTTATACGAATCGCATCGATAGCTTTGGATCCCGCGAGACCGCTTTTCGAAACGAATTCCGGGATCGTCGACGCCGACGATCGTCTCGATCCTTCGGATGCGCAATTTGTCGACGTGATACACACGAGCGGACCGGCTTTCGGTTTTCTCACACCGCTGGGACACGCCGATTTTTATCCCAACGATGGAAAATATCCGCAACCCGGTTGTTCCTTCGTATTGACTACAAGTAAAATCTCCCCTCTGATATCTCAAAAGTTTATATACATTTCGATGATAAAAAATTATTCTTACGTTTTGTTAATTTCAGCATACTGCAGCCATTCACGGGCGCATCAATTTATGACTGAGAGTATCGGGAGCACCGCGGGTTTCAAGGCGAGAGGTTGCGATAATTGGGAAAAGTACAAGGAAGGTGCATGCGACAAGAATCCTGTCGTTCTTATGGGAGAATACGCTTCGACATCGTAAGATATTGATAAACGTATTTCATCCAAAAGTAACCCTCACTAAAAAAAACCTTCCAGTCGTCTCTTCTATCTTTTAATTATCGTATTTATCGAATTCGATAATCGAATCTTTGAAAAAGTAATCGTGTATAACTGCACTTTCGTTTTTTTCATTATCTTAAAAAGAAATATCTCAAACGCAACTGATATTGCATAATTCACGCTAAAATCTGGAAATAATATAAACTCACCGATCACCGGACGAGCTGTTGAAATTTATTAATCTTCTTATATTTTTTCAGGCTGAGAGGGAAATTCTTCTTGTCGACCAACGAAGCCCCACCTTTCGCCGCGCAATGAACCGCCTTCGTGCAGTTGTAAGAAAAGAAAAGAAAAACCACTTTAATTACAGATAGACGACGATTATGGAGAAAACCGATTGTACTAGTCATTTAAAAGTTACTTTATTTATGCGACAATAACTCTATCCGTGTATCAATGGTAATTGAGCTCTCGTTCAATACATCTCCTTTTCTGGATAATTCTAAACCACATTTGTCACGTTGCGGAACACACATAAATATCTTACTTTGCAAGCTTCAAGAGTTATTGCTTATTCGAGTGTACAGTGAAATCTCTCGATGATCCCCTTCGGTCGCGAGTTCTCAAAGAAATCTTATTTTCCCTTCCAACTCGTGTTAAATCGCCATCATGTAAAATTACACTTTGATAGTCGTTTTATTTACTGCCGTAGAAACTCCGAAAAATCAGACTATTCGCGGCACTTATTCTTTTTTTTTTTTACGCTATATAAAACCGTATTACTGTACCGTAATATTTACTCAAATTGCTGTAATAATTACTAAAATTAATTGAATAGAAAGACAGCGATTTTGTTACGATAAATTGTGTCAAGCATTTCAGCAATTCTCGTAAGTATTACTTTGGGAAAAGTATTTTCCATGTAAGAAATCGTTCCAATTTTCCTTAGTGGAGTTCTATCGAAAGGTTTCACTGTCATAATTCGAATGATTCGCGATGCTCACGACCTGTATTGCTGCCTCGATGGATTCTACATGTAGAAGAAATTATACGACTGCATTTTTCGACCAATTTTTTTGCTCGTATCGCCAAAATGCCAATTGTTTCGTGAGCATCGCGAAGCCATTGCGTAGAGTACGAAAATTTGACAACTTTCACGTAGAAAATAACGTCGGGTTTGTATTTGTTCGTGAATTTTATACGGGATCAATGGAGGATTTACTTTATTTCTTCTTCTTCGATTTTTTCTCGTCATTTCCCGCAGTCACTGCCCCACCGCCAAGTTCGGTTAATTGTTTTTTCAACTTGAGAAGAATTTCCACCTGTGGTTGCCAAACACTCTTCTGTTCTTTAGCCTTTAATTCGCGTACGAGAAGTCCCTGTTTCGTTATCGCTTCTTCCAATGACGCCGTGTCGGCTTTTACTTCACCGTTCGGCAACGATTTGCTCGGAGATGCCTGCAAATCGGCGAGTTGCTTCTTCAACTGCAGCAAAATCTGTACCTGCGGCTGCCATACGCTTTTTTCTTGTTTGGCTTTTAGATCTCTGACCAGTAGACCCTAAAATTTCGTAATTACGTAAATAAATTGCTTTCTATCACAGATTATTTCGATGAAAATCGAGAAAAATACCGCTATCGAGTAATTGAATTTTTTGTTGAGCTATAAAAACATCGATCGATTGACGAACCTGTTTCGCTATCGCTTCTTCCAAAGCTGCAACGTTCGACTCAACCTTGGCGGGTTTCGGTTTTGCGTCACCGTTGGATTCTTGTTTTCCGGCGTACTTTAGCCTGAGACATTCCACCTGACTGTCCTCAATTTTCGTAAAGAGTGGCGACGGCTTGCCGAGCTTATGACCAGCCGGTAACGTGATCGACACGACGTCGGGTACGTAACCGTAACTCGACTCGTCGAGTCCCAACTGCGTTCTCAATTGGCGCGAAGTGTTCGGCATAAATGGACCCAACAACGCGGAAAGAAGACACGCGATATTCGTACAAATACCAATGACGGTGCCGGCGTTTTTTCTGATATAAAAAATAATATCGATTAAATACCTTTCATGAAATGCCCGTAACAAAAAAAAAATATATTCCATTATTTTTTATAGATACATAAATTAGTAATCAACCGAAATTATTTTCAAATTAAGAAAAGTTGTACATTGAATATGTATCTTGATAAAAGGTTGAGATTTATTAACGACTTTTCTACGAAATTTTTGTTCATTTTTTTTTTTTTTTTTTTCGAGGATTTAGTTATTACCATTTTCGCAGTATTTCGAAATTGCCGAATACCATCGAAAAACTTTACGAATGATAAAAAAATAAAAATAATACGAAAGAAACTCACTTGTCGCCATCGTTGCCTTTCACCTTGACCCACGGCTGCTGCGATTGCATGTACTGATTGGCGTGTTTCGAGATTGCGAGCAAATATCGAAGTCCGTCTCGAAGCTTCGCTTGTTCCAGAGCTGCGATGTACTGTGTCAACTCGCGTTGCACCAGTGCCAAAAATATAAGATCTTCTTCGCGTGGCTCCATCGTCGGTACAATGCAATCGAAGTTCTTCTCCGCGAACATCAGAGCTCTGCATACAATCGAATAACGGATTAACGCTAAATAATCCAAATCCAAGCTGAGAGTATAAGAAATTTGACGGAAAAAAATCATCTCAAAGGAATGATTCTGTTTTTTTTTTACCTGTTGACGAAATTGCCGAAATTATTCAGCAACTCGCTGTTGTTCTTTGTGGCCAAATCTACCCAATTGAAATTGGAGTCTTGACTCTCGGGTCTTATGTACGCGAGATAAAATCTCCAAACGTCAGCGGGTATCCCAGTCTCTCTCGCGTCCGTGCCGAACACTCCGATTCCTCGGGATTTGGAGAACTTCGTGTCTTCGTAATTCAGATATTCTGAAGACGAAAGCATGTAAATTGTTATAAATAAAGAATTATTCAGTTTACGGTATGCAAAGGGTGAACATTTGGAGTTTTGTTTATTTTACCGATAGCCATTATGTGTTTGACTAGCATATGACTCTGATTCGCTGCAAGCAGCGATGCGGGAAACATAACTGCGTGGAAAGGCACGTTGTCCTTCGCCATGAATTGATAGAGACTGATATTAGCTTCCTGTGGTTTCCACCACAGTTCGTAATCCTTGGTATAGCGCTTCGTGATACTTAGATAACCGAGAGGGGCATCGAACCAAACGTAGAAAACTTTGTCACGATAGCCATCGAGGGGAACCGGAATACCCCATTTGAGATCTCTTGTTATGCAACGAGGTTTGAGACCGTCGCGGAGCCACGGTTTCGCAACTGCACGCGCTACAGGGGACCAATCCTTTTCTACACCTACAGCCCAATCTCGCAGTTTTGGTTCCAACTGTTGAAACAAAAATTTAATTTTAACATCGTTTTAAGCGATTAATCTAAAACTCCTCTGAACACGAAATATCTCAACTTTTTTTAAGTTCACCAAACTTTATGAAACTATAAAAAAATCGCGAAAAAAATTGGAAAAAAATTGTAAAATAACTTTAAACTGTTGGTTTTTCGAATGGTTTTTCGAAGGGATTTGTTTTACGCTCTTGCCAATTCTTGTTACGAGCAAATGAAATGAACGTTCTACTTGACCGGCAAAAAGCCTCCCGTACGTGAGGGGTTATTTAATACGATAAATGTTGCGTTACCTTCGGCAAATCCAAGAAGAACTGAGTCGACGCTTTTATCACTGGATTGTTGTTGCAAACTTTACATCGAGGCGCAATGAGATCGGTAGCGTTGACGAGATGTCCGCATCCGTCGCACTGATCACCCCGTGCGTCTTCGTATTTGCATCGCGGACAAGTTCCTTCGACGAATCGGTCGGCCAGGAATCGTTGGCACGTCTCGCAGAGAAGCTGATCCACCGTCTCGGTGAGGATGTAACCTTCGGATTTTATTCGCAGGAAGAATGCTTGCACTATCCTACATGAATGATCAAAGAAAGAATCTATTAATGGTTTATTTAAATAATGTTAAAATCTATAGTAATCTAAATTATGTTTTTCTTCATTAATTTCATTTTTTCTTTTTTTTTTCGTTACTATAGGAATTTATATAAAACAATATTAACGATTTTCATACTCCGTTTGTTCGGCAGTTGTAGTTCGACCAAAGTAATCGAATCCTATGCTGAACCAACGATAGATATCGTTGTGAATCCCAAAAAATTTGTCACAAATTTCTTGCGGCGTAGTCTTCTCCTCGAGAGCCTTTGCCTCGGTTGCAGTTCCGTACTCGTCGGTACCACTGAATTAAATAGCAGAAATGTTTAAATTTCTGGCATTTTTTCTGAGGGTTCATGATAATCATGTGATTAACAAATTTATCGAGATTTACCTTATATAGAGAGTGTTGTAATTCCTTTGCCGACAGTATCTGCAAAGAATTATTTACATTGTGAAAAAATGTAATATAACGTTGTCAGCGATGTGTTTGGATAGTGAAAAAATAATGGCGAACCTCGCGAAAATATCGGCCGATAGAACGCAACCGATAATGTTTCCCAAATGAGGAACGTTGTTAACGTACGGCAGAGCAGACGTGATGAGAACGTTTCTCTCACCTTTTTTCGGTAATCTAAAAACAATGGATAGGTGCGTTTTGAAAATGAATTTGAAGCTTTCGGAATTTTGCAGTTCATTAAAAGACAATTTCGTTTTCACCATACACAGGATACGATGGTTGATTCACCGAGGTACCGGATACTTTGGACCAATTCTTCTTCGCATTTTCTATTTCTTCCTTGCTGACCGCCTCGCATTCCTTTTCCTTCGGTGCCTACAATAATTTCGTTGTATTAATAAGATTCATTTCACATTAAGTTGAAAGAAGATTCCTGTGATAAAAATTAACTGGAGAAGCGATGAACGCTACTTACATCACAGGAAATCGATTTGTTCAATCGTCCTCCGGTGTACGAATTCAGCGGGAACCAAGATACCGCTTGAACGCTTGCGATCGCTTTTACGCCTCTTTCCACTTTGAATTCGTTGATAGATTCCTGTAAGATAAAAAAAAATCAAAATACTTCCGAAAAATAAAATAAAAATCTTTAAAAATGATTCATTATTGTACATTATTGCACATAAAAATGATTAATCCTTTTTTACCTGAATAACTTTCAAAGTTTCGATGTCCTTCAACCATCGATCCACATTCGGAAATTCCTTGATTATCTCCTTACTTATGTCACTTACAGCTATGGTACACCAGAGAGTGGTCCATATGGACACATCTACCAATGTCAGATCATTCTTATCCTGAAAAAAAATAATTACACTTTTAGTTAAACAGCTTGCAAGTTGCTTGTATTTCGAATAACTCTTTCGCCGCTTACCGTAATTAAGTACTTTTTGTCTTTCAAGGCTGCATTCAGTTCTTTCAATAAACTCCATATACGAGGCTTGTGAGAGGTATCCAGAGTTCCGGAACTACCATAGGAAACCAGCGCTGGCTATAAATATGTAAATTTAAAAAAATACTGACAATAAATAAATAAATAAATAAGTAATAAAAAAAAATGTTGAAATTCCGACAATACAATTTTTGGAAAAAAAAAAATTATACCACTTTATTATTGTTAATTATTATTATTATTTTTTAGTTGTTATTGCAAACTATATTATTATCATTAAATTTGATTATTATTATTATTGTTGTTGAAATAAATTATTAATATTATTATTTGTTACCTGCAACTGAGACACATCCCATTCAAGCCACTGGTTCACGAGAACGTCAAACTCATCATTCAATGGAATAAGATACTGAAGGGCTGCGCTACAGCTGAACAAACTTGTTCCGCATGGAAGTTCCAAGGTGGGCAAACGGCCCAACGGAGTGTCTGATAAAAGGAAATTTATTGCGTCACTTGTATACCCATTTTTTTTGCCATTGGCAAATTTCACGAATCGCTGTTGTCATTAATAATGCATTTATTAATATGAATCCAATTGAAAAGAAGTCGGCATATACTGACGAATAATATTGTTGCTATTCATAGAATTATTCATTGTTTCACATAGTCAGAGTTCTCCAAATACTTCAGTCAACGCACATGTAGCTTTTACGAGAATACAACAATGTAAAAAAATAATGATTGTCCGGAATAATCCATTTCTTTACTTGTTTATGGGAAACAAAAAAAAATGACAGTTGACGAATATTGTAAATATTGAAAATAAATGAAAAAAAATCCGCACACTGCACGCAAAGTGTTTTTTCAAATAGGTAATTTTTTTGCATTCAAGACATTTGGCAAACAACGATGAATGGATTGAACGATATTTGCGATTAATTCGATTAATGAAAATGTGATGAAATTTCTTTGTATAGGTTACTCACCATTCGGCGACACAATCTTCACGGTGTACGACTCGTTGGCCAATTTCGCGCCGACGATAAGCTTAAGAGCATTAGGATTGTTAACGTTAGTAGTCACAATCATTGTTACACGATTCGTTCAATAAATATTTTTCAATAAATATAAAAATATGTTAACCGCACAACCGACACATGTGAGCGACACGTAAATGCAGGCCTGGAAGAGTTTCGCACGGGTTTCTAGTTATTTCATTAGTCATAACATTATTCCCTACATCCGTTATTGCCAACTTGAAAATTTGCCCGAACGAAACTGTCGCGCACCGTTGGCAACGAAATTTTCGTCCGATTGTTTTCGAAACTCTTTTGTTTTTAAAGAAATGGAGTTTCCCCAATTATTGCAAATGCAACGGGTGTCAGACAGGACCGGGGGAAGCCGGGGTGCATTATCCAGTGATTAAAACCCTTAAAATAGATTTAATTTATTCCTTTCTCGGCGTTTCTACTGGCTTATATATAGAGATGTTTTCTCGGACCCGCACAGTCAGTTTTTCGACAGTGAACATTGTACATCGACGATTATGAAGTGGCTAATATTTTTGTTATTTTTGAATTTCGCCGCGACGATATTTGCTTCGTTCAATGTCGTTCTCATTATCGCCGATGATTTGGATTCGGAACTCGATGGAATGGTGAGTGGAAAACTGATTTTCTCTTTTTAAATATTTTCCTCGATATGTATAGCGACTTTTAGAAAGAAAGATTCTTAAATCGTGAGTTTTATTTGGGTATAAACTACGCTTTTCAGACCCCATTGACGAGTACTCGAAGTCTTCTCGGTGACCAGGGGGCAACGTACACGAACTGCGTAAGCTATACAAATGCAATAAAACGTCAACTGCAAATTTGCAAATTAAATATTAATAATCCCATTTTCCAGTTTGTAGCGTCGCCTATTTGCTGTCCGAATAGAGCTTCCATCCTAACTGGTAAATATCAACATAATCACCATACTGTGAATAACTCAATATCCGGTGGCTGTAGCAGTCAGCAATGGCAGCGTACATTGGAACAAAACACTTTTGCATCGATCTTGAAAAAGCAGATGAATTATAATACATTCTACGCTGGAAAATATCTAAATCAGGTTTGACGTTTTTTTAAGTACATAAAATATTTGAGAACTGATTAAGTGGTTTTTTTCACAAGATTGCAGATAATAATAATAATCTTTGATCGCAACGTTTTTTTAGTATGGTACAAGCGCAGCTAGAGGCGTCAGTTACGTTCCACCGGGTTGGGATTCTTGGGCCGGATTAGTAGGAAATTCAAAGTACTACAGTTACTCATTGTCCATAAACGGCAGGGAGCGAAAATACGGCAATAATCCCGACACCGACTATCTCACGGATGTTATCGTGAGAAAAAAAAAAATTATTGAAATTTTTATCGTATACAAGTTAAGTATAACTTCCCTTAATAAAAAAAAAAAAATCCTTAAAAATTTCAGGGTAAATTGGCTGTTCCATTTATTAAAGGGCAGAAAAATTCCGACAAACCATTCTTAATGGTTTTATCGCCCCCTGCACCGCACGCTCCGTTTACCCCGGCCAGTCGACACAACGGAAAGTACAAAGATATAACGGCTAAGAAAACTCCGAGTTTCAATATCGCCGGACCACACGTAAACGTACGCAAATTATTCAAAGACACATTATTGGATGCCTATCGTAATTTATGAAAATAGGTGATTTTTATAGTCAATTGGAACAGATGTGAGAATAATTTGCGATGTTTAAATGATATTCACGCAGGATAAGCATTGGTTCGTGAGAATGGGTCCGTCCCCTCTGCCGAAAAGCACTCTAACGCTTTTGGACAAAACGTACAGTCGAAGATGGGAAACCTTAGCGGCGGTCGACGAGATGGTAGCTAAAGTATACCAAGCGTTGAATGAAAACAATTTTCTAAACACGACTTACATTATTTTCACATCGGACAATGGTTATCACATCGGTAATAATTAATTATTAATTATATCCGTACCATTATCCTGAAATTCTAATGAATTTCGAAAAGAATGTGATATCGGTCAATTAATTTTTACAGGACAATTCAGTATGCCTGTCGACAAGCGTCAACCATACGAAACCGACATAAAGGTACCGCTGCTCATTCGCGGTCCCGGAATCTCACCTAAGAAAGTCTCTAAACCCGTCAGTAGCGTCGATTTGTTCGCTACGATTTTAGGAATCGCCGGTGTGGAACATCCGTCGGACGGCACGACGATATTAACTCCAGAATTGGCAGACGATCGAACAGTCCTCATCGAGTATAGAGGGGAACATTCGGAGACTCGGGCCAATACAGGATGTGCGACGGATAACGATTTGGATTTATCGGTGAATTATGTTTTGTTTTTTTTGCTATTTATAGACGAAAGTTTATCGGAAGGTCGGCGGAAATGTGAAAAAAAAACATTTATTTTTTTTTTTTCAATCGTTATCTCAGAATTGTAACAAGGACATGGCATGCAAATGCGAAGACTCGAGAAATAATACGTACGCCTGCGCCCGGAGAGTATCGGACAAATACAACAATATATTCTGCGTTTTCGAGGATAATGCTGTACGTTAATCGCTCACTGCTCGATTCAGTGCTCATTATCGTAATCATATGTCTTTTTTTACGTTTTACAGAAATTCGTTGAAGCTTACGACTTTTACGCGGATCAATATCAACTGACTAATATCGGCTATAGTATGAAAAGAGGTCGACGAAATAAATTCAGAAGACGGCTGAAGGCGTTAGTCAAATGCGATGGAGCAGACTGCATTCGGATTGGTCAAAACACATAAAGCAAATATAAGTGTACTGTTCGCAGTTTTACTCGTATTTAAAGATCACATTGGTTATTTCTGAGAGGTAATACTCAATCCAATTAAGTGGAACGAAAACGTTAAGCGTTTTGTCTCGACATTCAAAAAAAAAAATCGAAAAATTGTCTGATAGAATTTCGAAGATCGATATTTCGATTATTTTATTTCCATAAAATCAGATCGATATTCACGAAATTTTTCTAACGGTATACTTTTACGTTGTTTTGATATCATTCGCTTTTATACTGAAATGCACATCTATTTTGTATTGAGATGGTAATAAATATTGTGAAAAAGGTTCGCAGTTAAATAAAATCACGAAATCTCACATCTATAGTTCGTTTTTCGTTTATTCGCTCCTTGTCACACAAGATAAGTTCGACACTCACCTCGATTATTACATTAATTAATGAAAGACAAACGCAGTAAGATAATAAAAACAAAACGAACAAATGATACAAAAGGTGATGATGCTTCTTTTTTTTTTTTTGTTTTTTTTTTGTTTTTTTTTTTGTTTTTTTTTAGTATCGTACTATTACACGCTATACGGTCGTTATCGTAAACATCTTATCACTATGTCAATTCTTCACTTGTGTATGTATTACATTTAAGTCAGCCGTAAATTGACGATCTCTCGCGATTGTACAACATCTAAGACTCTAACTTCGTAGAATCTCAAATGTTATTTTACGTTTTCATTTTTCATGAAATATCGTTTTGTTCTTTTTTTTTTAGGTTTTTTCATGGTTTTTTTTTTTTTTACGAATCACAATATGCACTTTCGACATCGCGCTTAATCTCTCATTCGTACAATCGACAAACGATATATACGTTACGAATAATAACATTCATTCACATGCGCGACCGCACGGATAAGGGCGCTTCGTCGCTTTAAACGTTTGTTTTGTTTTTTTTTTTTTTTCTTTTCGTCGTGCATGCTTTGACGAACTATTTACAGCCCCGCGTCCAGTCTGAATTAAAAATTGTCCTCACACACCGTAGAAGAGATTGCACCGTAGCAGTGTCGAGCCGGAGATTTTTATATATATATATATATATTGGGATCAATAAGACGCGACGACGGTTTATCGTTGACCGCGATTACACATAGTTCTTCGGTCCACTCGTCAACGTTTTATTTATATATATAGAATTATAGTTATTATATATTCGCCGATCGTATGTTCATCATGACTATGTTAGATCGGTTTCGCTCCCCCGTTCCGAGGGTAGACACAGAGAGAGAATAGCGTCGGCAAAACGCTTTTCTCTCATTTTAAACGGTATCTGTGTATGTTGTTGTTTTTTTTTTTTTGCTTCAATATTTAAACTAACGAGTATCTCTTCTCGTTTCGATCTTTCGAGATAGAGATATGTGTATACTATGTACTCGCATTTTTTTAAATACCTTATTAGCCTACTTACTCGTAACAACGCTAAACCGCGTATGATTGTCCTACTAGGCTACGTTCTCTACTCGTCTTCTCGTTTATTTTTATCATTTTTCGTCAATCTTCGCCTTTTGTCATTCCTTTAGAATGGTTTCACTGTACTTATTATGTTTTTATTTTTTTTCGTTTGGCAATAAGAGTTTTTTTTTCATACACGTCTGAGGAGAGGGGGAGCGCAAAGTACACGATATTATCAATGTTATTATTATTATTATTATTATAGTTATTATAGTTATTATTAATATTTATCGCTATCTAATCTACAATTACTTATTTATCGTTATCGTAAATACTACGAAATCTAATCACATTATTCATTAACTAGTTACACACACTGCCTGTCAGCTATTTTTTTTCTTTCTTTAGGCTCGTTTTACGTTTCTGTTTCCTCTTTTTTTTCGTTTATTTTCCTTTTTGTTTGTTCATCAATTATTTTGTAACCGTTGGTTTATTAACGGAGAGCAGTGTCACGCAGTTGGATTCACGATCGACTCGGTAAAGCACGTTTAGGTAGGCGTTTCCAAATTAACACATCTTCCTCAATAAGATTAGTCGCGAACTTGTCCTGTTTTTTCGTGACTAGTCTGCGGGGTGTTTTTTTTTTTATTTTGTTTTGTTTTATCGTTCATTGCTGAACGGTTCTCGCCGCGGAACTCTATTATCTTATCCCTGTGTCTGATCTTTTTTTTTTTTTTCATTGTACCGCGATATTTCGTAATACCATCGACGATCGTCTCGCGACAGATTTAAAATACGCACGCGTGACGCGCCTTGGAAAACATGGATGTGGATTGGATTCTTCTTTATTTTTGCTGCCCGCGTTAGAAAATTTGATTGCGAAGACTTTTTTTGTTTATCGCGCGATAATCAATACGCGTACGCACCGTGTGTATGGATGTTTATATACGTAATAAGAGTTGCTCATTTTTTTGTTTTTTTTTTTTTTCTTTTGTCGTTTAATAATTTTATGTAGATACACAATGATTTTTGTTTTTCTTTTCTTTCGTCTATACACATAATTTGTTCCCACTGTATATAATTGAACACACCTAAAAACGTAAACTGTACACGCGAGAGATGAGAAAAAAGCGACTCTCGCGATCGCCGGAGCAGTCGAATCCGAACGGCTGTTTTTTTTTGTTCTTTCTTTTTTTTTTTACTAGATTATAGTTTGTTTATTATTTGCTTATCAATAATTATTTCTACGGTTTTATCCTACGTCGACATTAATTATCTACTGTTCTCACACGCTTTTTTTTTTTTTTTCTTCTATCTTTTTGTCGAATATCTCTCTTCGCGGTCGATCTTCGATGCGTGTACGTCGATCATCTCTCGCCACTTCAATGTCTATTGATATTGTTTTGTTATAAAGACTTTTTTTTTGTTGTCGTTTCTTTTGATATTTCGTTCACTGTAAACATGTCCCTTAAGTTTAACGCTTTACGATTACGGTAATTAATTGTTTTATTCGCTATGGTATTAAATGTGTATCTAAATTTCAACGGTCGAATGAGATGTTTTTAATTTTCGATTGATGACAACAGGTTTCTTTTTTTTTTGCTAATCTCGATGCAAACGGAAAAAACGTCCAACCAATCCGCAGCTTACCGAGAATCGTTACAAGTTGATTTTTGTTCGTCAATGTTTTCGTTTTTTCGTTCTATTCGGTCGTGCAATCCGTCGATCTAAGGAAGCGATATTTTTTTTTCTTTTGGCCCGTTTATTCGTTAATCGCGAGATATACTATTTATTCAACGAAATAATTATCGTTAACGATAACGAGTACGAGGCGGAGCAATTAAAGTTAAATTAAATACGTAACATTGTTCTAATTTTTTTTTCTCGCTTTTCAGTCTTGTCACGTTATCTCTCGATATCTCCGTTCTACACCGTCATCGATTTGGTTTCAGCTATTCGAAATTGTTCGACGTTGAACAATGGTTATTGTTGTTTCACTTTAATTGAATACAACCATTTTTTTTTTTTTTTTTTTTCAATCACTGAATTGTTTCTTCGATCGATGTACCTCGACACGTCGGGTAAGAATGGAGTAACAGAAAAGAAACGTGCTTTGTGGAGAAGGCAGTGATAATAATTGCAATGCAGTATAATTCGCTTTTGTTTTTTGAGTTATGAAACGATAACATTATTCAGCAATGATGTTGAGAAAACAAAGAATACAAACAAAAAACGATAATGAATGCTCGTAGAAGATCGTTGATGCGTTAATTAGCGAAAGTGTGAAGCTAATTCGAATGATATTGCTACGGATATACCTTGGGACGCATGCCTATAGTCCGAATAATAAAGTATAGCGCATTATATATCGAATGTCCCGAAACGTTCGTCAAAAAAATTTTACGCTCGTATTTATCTTCAGAATTGAACAAAATTGCACCTCGATTTTTTTTTTTGTTCAGCGCGAATATTTATTTACTTTTGAAGGTTAATATGGGTCTCCAAATTTTTTTTACGAATTTTGGGGCGATTCTGTTTATAAATGTATATTTACAGATCTCGCGTCAGATCGATCGTTATTGACTCCCGTTTTTTTTTTTGAATTTTTTTTTTCACTGCGAACGTTGCGTAAGGACATGCTGTAGCGACATTAGCGACGATAACGATACAATACGAGAAACAATAGTACTTATTTTTTTTTTCCATCATCTCTTCTCTTTAATAGTTAAAGAATATTTTACGAATAAGTTGTTACAATTCTTATTATTGGAGATCTAAGTAAGACAGTGGTAGTTTAATATCACAATACGACTACTCAGGCCTCGCGCGAAACTGGGGCACACGCTAACGATTCGAGGAACGCCAACTCCCGCCTTCTCCCTTCTTTTCAATTTTTTTCTTTTCCTTTCTTTTTCTCATCTTCATTCGACAATCGAAACAATTATTGTGCTCGCGTAACTTTGACGAACCGAGTCAATTTGGTAATAATAATCCTTTATCTCTCGACATTATTCCGCGATTTTCACATCCGAGTGTATAGTTCGTTAATCGATAATCGACAGAAGAATCTTCGAGTATAAAAATTCTTGTCCCGATTGCAAAAGTTCGCAGTCTTAACATTTCTCCTAAGCAGTCTTGGGCTTCGAGTCAAACGCGATTGATGGTCATTTTTGTTGTTGGTATTTACTTAATGCTGTTTTATTTTTTTTAACGAGCCTTTGGTCGCTGCTAAAGGGTGGAGTTTCGGATGAAAACTCTTGAGCGTTCAAGGCGCCCATCGACTACAAACGTGCAACTTATTGTTTCCTGTTTTTCATATTTCATCACTTTTTTTTTCTTTTCTTTAACTTCGTTCGCATTTTACTTTGGCCTCATAAACTCACTATGCATTCGCGGACTCTACGAGTCTCTGTCATGTAAATGTTCTTTTAGACGATATATAAAGCTTCAAAAGCCATTGTCAATCATTACGGTTCAATCTTTCGTATTACGCTTGCGTTTCGAATCTCTCGCTTTACCCGTTTCGTTGCGAAATTATCGTTTTTTACGAAAAAAAAAAAAGAACAAAAAAAACAGAATTAGATCGGATGCTTCATTCTGTTTTTCTCGCATTCTTTTTTTCTTCGTTTCTAATTTTTTTTTTTTTCTTTTTTTTTTGGATACAAGCGTGTAGATCGTATTTATTGTCGGCGACCGTGTCTCGGGGCGCATGAAGAAATGAAAGAAATTAAATGAAAGCGGGGTGTGCGGAGGGGGGGGGGGGGGCGAGGAGGGATAGATGCTTCTCTCGTCGAATTATGTCGCGTCGCACCTCATCCGCATTGGGTGCATGGCGCGCACACTCTCACCGCGATATGTGTCACACACCGCCTCGTCGATTCTCTTAGTGTCGAAACGATCGGTATGTACCATTTCTAATAAGTCATATATTAGCAGTCAGAACTTCTTTAGAACTGAAGCCGTTATAAATGAGAGCGAGGCGCGCTCGTCACAACTGCTTCTTCGCGCTGCTCCTTACAATCTCGTGAATTTTTTTTTCTTTTCTTTGATCTTTTTTTATATTTTTTTCACACGATTGTCAGGAGAAGTTGAGTGAATTTAGAAGTGGCTAGCGCACACCCGACTTCACAATATCGGAGGCAAAAATGTGCCCGAATCGTCGAGATTAGGATCGAGACTCGCGACAATGTCGCCGGTGGACGCGTGCCTCGACGCAGCCGGTTGAGTTCCACTCGCCAATGCGTGGCTACTCGCGCTACCATTTAATTTTCCTTTTACCACGAGACTACCACCGTCCGGATTGACGATTGCCGTTATCTTCGACACGCACTTTCTTCCACGGTAAAGCCTGTAGAGTGAATATTGCTGTTGCGGATCTTCCATCGTCGTTGCACGCTGTCGTGGCGCGCTAACGTTTACGCTCTGCCCGTGTCCCGAGGTTTGCGAGGACTCGACGACGCTAGACGTCATCGATGAACTCACTACCGACGAACCCATCGACGAGGATGTCGACAGGTGCGTCGAGGACGAGGTGTTTAACCACTCGTGACGCATCGCTTCGTCCGGTGTCATTCGCTTCTTTGCGTCCCATCTAAGGTGTCGACGAAAGAAATATACTTCAATTAATTGACGAATATCTAACGACTAATAATTTTTTAAGGATAAAGATTAATATTTTTGGTTTCATGATATTTTGGGAGATAAATGAATAACGAGGTATTTATTTTCATAAAAATGATTACAAGTATTTTACTTACTCGAGACATCTGCTGACGAAATCGACGAAAAGCGTGTCGTTCGAGCGAAGAGCGATAGCAACGTTCTTGTTCCCGGGTCGTCTTCTTCTGCCTTTGCTGTTCGTTATACAGCGGGGATTTCCTTTGGAGTCTGTTGACGAAAATTTAAGAATACTTGTTATCAACGATCGGAACTCATTTTTCTCCGTTCGTGTAGAAAAGTTATCGGAAAAAAGAATTTACCAAAGAAGAGTCTACGACGAGACGCATGACTGATGAGGTTCTCTGGCGGCAAACCCAAAACTTCCATAATACACGCGAGTTGCTCAACCTCATTCTCACCCGGGAACAGCGGATATCCCGTGTGAAGTTCGGCCAAAATACAGCCTAAGCTCCACATGTCTATCGGTGTTCCGTAAGGAAGACCCAGTATCACCTCCGGACTTCGGTAAAATCGCGACTGGATATACGTGTAGACTCGCTGATGGCTGTAGCACGATGAACCAAAGTCTATCACCTTTATGGAGCTGCTACCGCGTTGCTTCAACAGTACGTTTTCCTGCGAAACCAAACAAATAAAATTAATTCTCCAAAATGTCTCCCAATAAATTTACATTCGAAGATAATTTTTTTTTTCGTTTAACATAAAACCAATTCTCGATTTTGCCATCTGAAACTATTTTCACAAATGATCATCTCTTTCATCAACAACGCAAAAAATAATTTCATGAATGTTAAATTTAATAACTCAACTGCTCATTACTTAATTAATGATTTTAATGTTTGAAAAATTAACTATTCTCTCTTTCCACCGTCTATAATCGAACGAAAGTCCTTGACTAATTATCAATGGGAAACTGTGCATAAATCTTCGGCCGGTTTGAACTTTCCTTTTTCTCAAAGTTATATGCATATTTGCGGTGTAACGAGAGAGAAAAAGAGATGCTAACTAAACGTATGTGCTGTACAGATGCACATATAAATGTATATATATATATATTCGTGTATATATATTTTATACGTCGAGATGAAAGCGACTTGAGAAAAAATTGGAATGCCGTTCTCCCGACAGGCGAAGGCCCCGCGGCTCGTGGATTCTCTATGCGGCGTTCGTACATACGTAGGTAGAAGATTTATATATATATATATATATATATATATATATTATTTCTATATATCTACAGACATAGAAATAAGACGCAACGCGAGTGCGTATACCGCATGTATGTTAGCACTGTACACGCGAATAGGATCGCATTGGTTTCGCTCATCGGATACGCACATAAATATACGCAATGTGCCGTAGCGGAGTGCGTGCCGACTATATCGCGTGCGTTCGAGTCAAGTAAGAACTTTCGAGCGTGAAAATTGCGTGGTACTCGTGGTACACATACCGCCAGCAAAACCGAGACGCAAGTTATAAGCGAATAACGTTGGGAACCGATTTTTAATCGGAAATCATTCGTAATTATGTGAGAGAATAACATTCTTCGCTCTCGTCTTGCTTACCGGTTTCAAATCGCAATGGATGATGTTCTCTCGATGCAAAAGCCTCAGACACTGTATTAGCGAATTTGCGAATCGCCGGATGAGACTTATACTGAATCCCTGATAGTTGTTCTTCTTGATCAACTCGTAGAGATTGAGACTGAAAAATAAAGGGACTTTCGTTAATTTTTGGTCTTTTTTTCAATATTGGGAAATTCATTTTGTTTTTCTCGGATAATTTTTTTATTTGATTTCGATGGGAAAATTCTTTACCTCATAAGCTCGAAGCTTATACACAAATGATTTCTGAAGTAGAAATATTCCAACATGTGTATCACGTTGTGCGACGAATTCGCGTCGAGATCTTTCTTCCTCAGGTGATCCAAGATTCTTACTTCGATCAATGCTTGGTGATGGAATCTCTTTTTGTTTCTGCGAAACGAAAGTAGAGATCGCGGTTAATGATAATGCGTGTTAATAATTTCGCAACAATTGAGTTATTCGTATTCGCGTTTTCTTTTTCGTGGAATCAATGAAACAGAAGAGGCGAACTGAAGGCTGTGACAGTAGTAGTTGATATGCAGAAAAATATAACTGCATCGATGAGTGTTATGCACGTCAAATCCAATTAAGTACAACTCGACGGTTCTCTGATTCCACTGATCTCTCCCTCTCCCTCTCCCTCACTGTCGATAATTCATCATCGGCTGTCAAAGAAACTACGCGATTGATTTTTTTCACGTACCTTATGATTTTGATGGCGATGTGCTGTCCGGTTTTGTGATCGAGCGCTCGAATTACTTGGCCAAAGCTTCCTTTTCCTATCACCTCCAGTATCTCGTATCTGCAATGATTTGACGGTGAAAAAAATTGTTAGTCGGCGAGAATTAATGCTGTGAGCCGAATTATTGGTTTTTCTTTATATTTGGGACTACAGTTGTTTTAATTTTTTTTATTTAATTCGGTAGATGGGAACTAAATTCCTTTTACATAAAAACGTATATATTACATAAATAATAATTCATTTTTCTTAAATAAACAACGAAGAGGTTAATATTTTTTATGTTTTACAAAAAATATTCTTTTTTTTTTTTTTCTGGTTTCACTCGGAGTTCCACTGAGTTTTTACGAAAGAATATATTAATTTTATTTGAATAAATAAGACATAATATTTTTTATCCGAATAATTAATAATTCATTTGATAATTAATTTTGTCGGAATTTCAGTTAATGGATGTTGAAAAAATGTCAATTAAAATTACGAAATTTTCTTTGGTTTCTTATTAGTCACATGGAATCAAATTTTTTTTCTCACCTGTAAGAGATGTGATCGTGAGGTATCTTGTAGTAGCTACCGGTGTCGTCGTCGTAGCCGCTATTCTCCGAGGATTCTTCGCCGTATATTTTACGCGCGGACAATCCCAAGTACCAGATCTCCGAGTACTTTTCGATTTCCGTGCGTTCGTATTCGGTCAGCCGTGAGCCATAGTACTTTGTCGCTTCTTGCGGTGTCATTGGTAATCTTCGGCCTGTTTATTAACGTCGAAAAAAAAAAAAAAGAGAATTTTTTAGTAAAGAACGGTATATTTTGCAATCTAAAAAAAAAAAAAAAAAAAAAAAATGGATAGCGATTTTTTTAATATGCTTACCGTATGCATCAACATGCAGATTCGTGTTGAGGGGATCGTGCATCGGCAGATTGTGAATATTGTTCGACGTCGAATGATTCGCATTGTTGTTATCGGTGCTATCGACACGCGATGCTTTGCTTCCACCGAGCGACGGCAATTTCTGTAACACAAGAGAACAAAAAAAACATTAATTTCAGTTGCATATATGATCGACATACCTGTTTTTATTTTTTTTAATTTTTTTATTTTTTTTTACGGAGAGGTCAAGAACATTTTTCTTTTATTTGTGCCAAAGCACCTCGGGAGTGTTTTTCTCGTATATTTCACGAGAGTGAATTCATTCCAGTTGAGAAGCTTCTATACTGTACAGAATAGGATATTTTCGGTACCGGCAAACTCACTGCCCCCATTTATTTTTAGATAATTTTCTCTATCTCTCTCTGCCTCTCTCACTTCACGAAATTCGAGAGATTGAGACGAATGGGTAGACTTCGAATTACGAGAGAAAAAGAAAAAGGGAAACGTATAAATCGCGATCTTTCTTTTCGTTCCTCTATGTTTCTTGTCCACTACACTGGGGTAACATATTGCTGCGTAAAACTTGCGGCTTCAACGGCGGAAAAAAAACTCTTTGACTCATCAAACAATAAAATACGAGACTGTCGAAATAAAAGTCGTCTCATAAGTCAACAGTTGAAAAAATAAAAAAATAAAATAAAACTCAACGCCCGTGACACAAATACGCTGCTAAAAAAATCCCGTCGCGTCTTAATTTGTCGTGAAAATGTATTTCTTCCCACGTAGCGGAGATGAGGAAACGAAAGAAAAGCTTTTCTGGGATTTTTCAGGATTATAATTCACAATCCGAGTCGTCACTCCTCACTTCTTCGTGTAGACAGAGTGGCAACTGGGGATTAACGATGGTGAGAAGAACAAATGATAGAAATACAAAAAAAGAAAAAATGGCGAGAAAAATCGCGTAAGTCAAGCAGAAATCAAGCAAACATTTGTATACACGATGTCGCAAAATTGACACAAATTTCTCTGACAAAATGCTTTATCATCGTTAGATTAGGATTAACGGTAGAAAAAGAAATCAGTAACACCGTAAAAATAAATGAAGATTCGCTGTGAAACTAATGAACATAGCGGACGCTAATCTGCTTTTGACCTGAAAGATTTTACACCCCATGAGTAGAAAGGCGATTATAGCTTATTTTTAATATTCTTTAAGTCTATTTAAGATATACTTAATTGGTCCGGAACCTGTAAGCTCGTCCTCTTAGCAATGGCCGACGTCTTCGCGGTCGGAACATTTTCGTACGTTCCGTATGGAAAAGTGTACGAAAAAGTTTGTTGGCTCGAGACCGGAGATATCGGATAAACGAGTGCCAGAGGAATCTCAGAGCTCGTAAATGGGAGAATGTAGGATGTTCTGTCTCGTCTAATGACGAAAAATGCTTTCGCGTTAATGCGCCGCTGCCACATCCAGTAAACTGTACTCTAACCGTGCGGGACAACGCTACCGTACCTCCATTGCTCCAGTGTGCAGGTAGTAGATTACAAACTTTTCCATTACACCGGGGGAGGCGAGATGTTCGAGAAGTGCCAACGGGGGTGTGAGAGAGGAATGACAACGACGTCGTGGAGGATCCGGGCCACGGGAGCACACGGTTCCACGGTTCACATAATGCCCTACGAGACGTATCGATCCCGAGGGAAGCCCTTACACCCATAGCAGCGGCACAACTCTCTCGTTTCCTCTGACCCAACACCTCCCCACCAAGAATACCTCGGAATATTTGCGACTGAGTGCCAGAGAGGATTTAACTCTTGACCCAAAAACTCTGCTCTATACCCCTTGCGTTACTCCCGCGAGAGAGAAAGCGAGAGACTCGATTTTGTCACTCGATTTTGTCACTCCATTGCTCGTTGCTGACTCTCGCTAGAGAAACTCTCTCGTACCAAATGCATCCCGTGTTAGAATTTAATCTCGCGAGTAACAATTAGGCAAGTAAATTCAAATTTTCCGTACTATTGAAAAGCCAAAACCAGGTCACGGGTTGAGAATAGTATATTCTACCGCAAGGGAGGAAAGTGCGTCTTTTCACCGAGTGTTAAGTTTGATTGAGAAATTCACACGAGGTGAAAATGCACTTCCTCCCGAAAGCAATACGCTATTTTTTTCACGACTGTAAAATTAACCGTATTTTTATGCCTGCAACGGCCCACCGACTTTTTAGCAAACAACATGAGAGAAAAACATTTTCTCACTTCGCGGTATTTGTTTTTGCGTGCGAAAAAAAAAAATTCTTGAATGATAGCAATGGAGTGTTGTTATTCTGTTTTATTTAGACCCGTGAGTAAAAGTTCATTAAAAATTGTTCATTAAAAAAGTTAAAAAACAGTCTTCCTGCTTTATTTTTAATGTTAATAACGCAACGGCACAACGAAACAAGCGCGTAACTCGAATTAACAATAATAAGCATATTTTGACAAAAAAAATTTCAAAATTCACGTAACGAGTCGAATTTAAATTTTATCTCAAAGTTATTGACTTTAAACAGAATTAACACAGTGTAATATCTAAGGAGAATTCATTTTCGGAAGTTGCGCAATTCGTCGGATGATCGTCGCAATTGCAAGAACATTTGCGTAATTTAAAAAATTGTAATTATTGACTTCATCGATATTGCATCGATATGTAAACGGCACTTTACCTTTTGTATTCTTTCGATATTCAACATGGCATATAACGACAAACTCAACAATGTATTCATAAACTGCCCCCTTGATGCATTCCCCATGACGATTTATCGTACTCCAACGCTGAGAGAACAATGATTATTCGCGGAAGAAACGCTAATAAATTTATTCTTTATGATAATACAATACGCGGAATAAAAGGGCAGAGAGTAAGAGTGGAAAGCGAGAGAGGATGGAAATGAGAGCATTCTATAGAAATTTGTAGACTCTATTGTGAGCGTTAGGTCGGCGCACTCCGGTGCTCTCCAAACGTTTCTCTACGTGCTATAATAGATAATACAAACGTATACATACAGTGCAAAAGTCGCGTTATCGAGCCTCGTAGATATTAATAAAAATTCGCTCGGGTGAATAAACCAAGCAGTGCGCTACCGTGACGTATGAGGCTAAA
Source organism: Buathra laborator (assembly GCA_934046635.1). Lineage (NCBI taxonomy): Eukaryota > Metazoa > Arthropoda > Insecta > Hymenoptera > Ichneumonidae > Buathra > Buathra laborator. The sequence continues at coordinate 22,512,873 of OW203892.1, forward strand.
GACTCGAAGTCTGAATTGAAATTGAAGGCTCTTGTCGCGACGTGCGCATACACATTCAAGCGTATGTATTGTAACGACACAATGATGCCTTTTGTCGAATTTATTACATGCAAAATTTACTCTCACAATGCGGCAATGAAAAGCATTATTGCTGAAAGACCTCAAACCTCCTCGAGCTTCTGTAATAATTAACATTTCTTCGATCGTTACGAAGATCAAATCGATTGCATTGTTTCGTTCCCCTCTTCGCTGATTTTCATTATTTATTCTATTTCAGCGAATTCTTTTTCATTCTCATGTTTCTCTATGTAGGTCGCGTGTCTCAAGAAAAATAATTTAAAAAAAATTCCTTGTTGTTTTTATTATTTTGCGATGTATGTGGCACACGTGTCAAGAAAATAACATTTATTTAATTAATGTAATTAATTACGTTTCCGCTTGTAAAATATCAAAGAAATAATTACGATAAAACAATGTAATTCATATATAATCAGTGCATTGTTTGTTTTTAATTTTTTTCCATCCGTTTTTCTAATGAAATAAACGAATGTTTGTTTAAAATCAATTAAGCTGTTACATTGGATGCATTGAGTATTATGGTATGTTTAGACAGCTCCAGAAGCATTAGCAGTACCCACAAGTGCGGTTGATGGAATTCCAAGTTGAAATCACGTCACATAGTGGGCAACTTCTCGTCGCGATGTATTATGGACACGTAATTATTCCTCAACACAGAGTAATGCGGTTTGCCTTGTGGCTCATCACCGCACACCGCCGCAATGCCTCTCGTCGGCGTGTTGCACCTTTCTAATGCTACAGAGGCACGTGTGCAGACCCTTGTATACGGTAACTTTATCTATATCTATATCTATACCTATATACGATGTCGTAGGTATACGTAGGTGTACCAGCGAGCACCTCGTTACTGTTACACAAACGAACGCGTAGGTTCTATCTATCGTCGTCCTCTTACATACTTCCAGTACTATCTAAATACTGTACACCCACTTTATGGCTGTATATATGTATACAAATGTAGAATAGATAAACGCGTGAGTGGCTTCGCTAACTTGCAACGTATCATACCTTGTCAACGTCGGGTTCATTAGGCGAAAACAGAAGCTTCATAGTTCAGAATTACGGTGTACCCCGATGCCGAACTATGCTTCACTAGACGTGATATTGGATACTGTGAAGTTGAAGCCGAGAATTTTTTTTTTTGAAATTCGAGACTTTCCGTGACCTACTTATTTCATTGCTCACGTGAAGAGGAAGTTTTTCAACCGTGAAATTGTTGTGTTTTTTTTTCTTCGAACGATATATGGTCGATGATTTTTTTAAAATTGGGCAAAAGTTCGTGATAATCATTTTTTTCGAGATAAAAAATTGTAATCCATTGTAGCATTAAAAAAATAACTTTACCAATTATCGTGTAATTTGCTTACCATCACAATGGTAGAGAGTGAGAGTACACGTGGAGAAGATTCGGTTAAATTCTAACTTTCTCGGCAGTTATTCCGAGGAGTGCTCTAGTATTCTATAACTATAAGCTGCGTTAATAATACCAACCACTCTTACTCGAGGCTATTTAGCATAAATGAATTAAAGAGAAGATGCGCACGCCTACGAATTCTTTCACGTTTATGACTACATACAGAGATATATGACTTTGAAATAATTTTACGTGAACTCGAGTTCGTTCGCCTTTTCTCTTGCCACTGGGAGACCCGCACGATCTCGAACTCTGACAACCTTTGTGTCCGTAGTTTTTTTTTTTTTAGTGATTGACTATACAATGACTATACGTGACAATTGTCCATTGTGCGGGTAATTCGTGTCTAAAAAAAGTTTCAATGAAAAATAGTCGCCTCTCTCCATTTCGTTCAATGAATTTCATTACATGGTGGACCACTGTGGTTATTAAGGCACTTTATTTGTAATGAAAAAAAAAAAAAAAAAATTCGGAGCTTATCGCGATTGTCGAGTTGGTTGTAGAATTAGAATCAACAGTGTAAAACGGGTCCAAACTATTCGAATGAAAGTTTATTCTTTTTTCGAACTCTTTATATCGAATGTCCTCGTCGCTTCAGGAAGTTCAAATACGACGAAAAACTATAATGGATTCCGTACGAGAGTAACGTTTTTCTTTTCGTTATAGCTGCGTACTCCGTATGATTACGCTTCTTGCGAAGCAATCCTCTTGGAAAATTGTAATTGCGAGAATAAATGAATTTCTCCAATTGTGACGGTGGAAAGCATTCCGAGAAGATTTTAACGCGATGAATCGGTTTGTGTCGACGATTAACGTGCATCGAGTGACGCGACGAGACAAATTTTTGTGCAAAGGAGCCGCACAAACGGCGAAAGTTTTTAGCCGTATGAGGCAAGTCGTAAAAACTTTGATATATCGTATACAAAATTTTGTTCATCGCAGTTTAAACGTTGAAAAGGATGAAATACGAGAATCAGCCTAATTTTCAGCGGCATAAGCGACTCATACGATCCTTTGCCCTTTGCGCCGTAAATATTATTATTTTTTTTTATTCATGATGGCAATATTCAAACATTTACTCGTACGCATCGTGTCCTCACAGTTTAGAGCTGTTCTATTCGAAAAAAATTGTCCCTGACCCGTCGCAGTCCGCAGTGGATAGCGCGTCAAGGGTTGATCGTCCAGCAAATACGTATCAATTAAACCAATAAAAATCTGCGGAGCTACGTGTCTGTGTGTACTATTTGCCGTTGTGTGGTTCAACAGCGCAAATAAATCAACTGGAATCACGCGGCTTCGTCTCGTCGTCTATTAGCGCTCGGTTCGTTTATAAAGACTGCGAAGCAGAGTCATTCGGTAGCGTTGAGCTGCGAGCGTATATCGATCGGCGAATCGCCGCTTGTTCGCTCTCATACAACTGCGTGTGTATACGAAGAGATCGTCGATCGACTCGATTGAGGAAAATTTCGAACCCACCCAAACGAATCAAATGACCCGTAAGGCCGCACAAACGCGAGAGAAAGATAGAATCTATCGAAGAGAAGAGAAACCAACCGCAGTGAGTGTGTAACGAATTGTGTACAACAGTGACACAATGTGTACTGTTGACCCTTTCGTTCATACATTAAACGTTTCGACCCGCAGTGAAATAGAAACGTGAAACGTTTGAGTGAACACGATGAATAAGAGTTCCTCTAAATAACACACATAATGCATACGAGTTTCGCATGTATTATGTTGTATTTGAATTTGCGAAACTAGTCAAGCGCAGTTAATTATCCATTGATTCATCAGAGATGAGAGAGGAAAAAAAAAGTACATTCTAAAAAAAAAAATCTATACATATCATATATTTTCTTGTTTCAGCCGAAATGAAAGATGAAAAGACCTGATTGCGCCTGTAACTCAATTACTTCTACAAAAAAAAAAAAAAATCACCTATAATCATTTTTTTTTATAATAGTAGAAAAAAATGAATAACAGATACAATCAGTGCAATCAGTATATCAGTGTCCTTTCATTTCGAGACGAAGTACATTAATCAAATAATGAAAAAAAATATATAACAAATAGAACAATTAAGATATTTTTATCTAAATTACTAATTATCGGCTGTATTGAATTTCTCTTGTTACAGATTTGACGATAAAAGATATTGTTGGATATTGATGTTCTGTAATCGTATCCCCTCGATCGCAAAATCGGTGTAACATCGAACACATTGTCAGACCTCTTTGTCGATTTAATGCAAGCGATAAGCCGCGAAGGCAAACGAGAGTCTCGATAAAGCCGAGTCACATCGGAACAGATTTGACACGCAAGAGAGGCACCTTCGGGGCTGTTTGTTCGGAAATGAGAGTATCGTGATTCAGAGTCGTATATATAAAGCTCGTGTAAACGAGGGCTTTGTATATCGTATCGTATAAGTCCGTAGCGTCTCGTGAACTCTATGGGATTCAAGGCATCACCTGACACGACGAGATTGTCGCTTTAAGATAGAAACGAGGAGAGAGGAAGAAAGAGAGAGCGACGATAAAGTGAGAAACTAACGGAGCGGTAGACGAGAATCGTTCACAAACCTGAAAGCTATTTGTCGTCGTGGAAGCTTGCGGATGGCAAACGACCGACTGGTTCAACGACGACGAGGACGACGTCGCTATCACTGACCCAGTTGTTTCAGAGGCACCTGTGCTAATCTCGTCGCGCTACCCGATACACACTGCCCCTTTAAATCGGGAACGTTTGTGCCCAGAAGCGAGAGATCGCCGATCGCGAGTCAGTAGTACAAACAAACCTGCGACGCACGCGCACACACGCGCAATCAGCGGATTCTTCTATCGCGAACGACGTCGTTCTTCGTAAACGGTTAAAGAATGTCGTTGAACGATTTCTATTATAGAACGTTTAACCTGTGATGATTGATTGGGACAGAGATGCGATAGTAATCTTCGTTCGTCAATATTGCGAAAAAAAAAAAATTCCGTTTCATTTACGAGGTCACCAAGTGCATCGACCACGTGGATTTACGTCAGAATTTGTCGCAGTGATAAAAATTTAGAAAATTTCATTATTTTTTTCGGAATCTGTATCTAAAGTAGACCGGAAGTAACGAAACGCGAAAAGATTTTTCTTCCCTTAATTTTAAATTGAACAATGGCTCGCGAGTACCAGAAAGATATATCAAGAACTTTTATAAAATGTGTATTGTTGTCCCTTAAAATTACTTCAGCAACTCTTGCAGTATCGTAAAAAAAACTTCTACAATCTTTGGTATTACAAAGTTCTGCAAAATATCGGAACATCCGAAGTTTCGGCTAAAAACGACTCTGAGAAAAGACATGACGATATCTGTCTCGTTGAAACGCGAAGGCAACGAAATATAACGATTCGTTAAAACAGAAAAACAAAGTATATAGTTGCAGGTGCATCTGATGCGCGGCATCGTGTCCCCGATTATGTGAGAGTACATCGGAGCAACGCGAAGATGAGTTTTGTGACGATGAGTTTAGCAGTAACATCGTCAGTCCTCATGGTGCGCGGATGTACGTAGTATAAACGTATTTGAAAGGAACCTGTTATCAAGTTCCGGTTTTTCAGGGTTCTTTGGATGAAATGGGAAGGGAAGGGGGAGGGGGGGAGACGAGTGCGAATGCGAGAATCTCCCCGCGAGTATCTCGATGCCGGACGCAGAGGGATCTTAATAAGGCGATGAAACCTTAGCGGACAACGTAAAAGGCGAGACGAGACGACATTGCGCTCGTACCATTCCGCTTTGGTACGGTGTCGAGAACCCGCACGAGGCACTCGGACTGACCACTATCTGCGTATAGAATAACTAGTCATATACAGCGCACTCGATACTTGCCATCGGATTTAGAACGACGAGAGGCAGAGAGATGCGCACTGCGCATCAACCCTCCTTTATCGAAGAAGATGTTGACCGGGTATACAAGATTGCGTCGAGAGAAAAACACTTCTTGTGCACAACGAGAGATCTGAGACGAAGACGAAGAAGAGGCGAAGGATAATAATAATACGATCCCACGAAAAAAGCGTCGACGGTATAAAGATAGCAAAATAATAAAAATAAAAAAAAAAGTGAAGAGCGGCACTCGGTAAATAAAATATATTTCGAAATTTCAACTAAATTTGAAAAATAAAATGAGTAAACAATAAATAACTATAATTTTTTGTTATAGTTAGAGTTCGAAGAATATATTTCATTTGTAGAATTTTTTTCTTTCAACTTTAATTAATTGGATGTGTCTATGTATATTTTGTATTATCTTCGATATATTTAAAGAATATATACGAATATATTTGTGGTATAATCAGCGTCCATAGTACGACTTCGCTGATTTATGACAGTCAACCCGAGAAATACGACACTTTTCTAGAGATAAAAAAAAAAAGAAAAATGTCACAAGTGACAACGAACGAGAGAAAAAAAATATCAAACAGATGCCTCGATTTTCGACAGTGAAATCTGATCCTCTGTTTCCCAGGGAAAACCGATGGGGCTACTGGCTCTGCGCGAAGGGATCTGTTGATATACGCACAGAAACCGATGGGACACTGAGGAGCGAACGATTTAAATCCTTGTTGTTTCGGCGTATGGTATGTCAGTAACCGGATGCGAGAGTTTCGAAGGCTGGTATACGCGTACCGCGAGGAGAAGAGAAAAGTCACACGCCATTGAGGCTCTTCGGCTCACGTGTGCACGTAAGTAACACACGTGTTCGGGTGGAACACGTGTTACGACTGCATTTGGAATGATGCGGTTGCTGCTGTGCGTACGAACAGATATACGTTTTGATATGTCTACAAACAACTCCACAATACTCCTTCGAGTACTCCGGGAACGAAAGGATTGTGTTTCGACGCCGATAAATATCACTTAACGCATTCCTAAGCATTTTTCTATATATTCTTCCCTATTAGCATGTGCGGATTTACTCAGCCATTGATTTTTTAAATTGTTTAAAAAATTCATATTCAACGAAAATAAATTCGAAAATAATTGTATTTTTATTAAATTGCAAAGCTGAAAAACTCTAAAATTTCGTTGTAAAAACGATCGTTGTTATCGTATTATCGATGTATTGTATCGTACAAGCGGTGACAGTGGATAAATATTACTGTAGCAATTAATATTTTTTCGCCGATTGGATTTCATTTACACGCTGTCCGGACGATGTTATGCCTCTCGAGAGGCACGAATCACAAGCAGCGTGAGAGTTGGCTGGGGATCTCGAGAGGCAGCAATGAGAGAAGCAGGTCTCTCCGAGTCTCGTGTTTAAAAGTCGCGCGAGCACCGATAGTTTGGACGGGATCCAGAGAATTTCTCGTGGAATGTAAGAAAAACATCTGGAAGGAGGAAAACAGGAAAAGGACAGACATATATATCTATAATGAGGTGGAGAAAAGAGCTTTGGCTCTGGTAACGAGAAACTCACGACGGCCGTGTGCCGTTCCGTGAGATGAGAAGAGCAGAAGACAGGAGAAACAAGAGACAAAGATACGAGGCTCTGGATACGAGGCAAGAATAATGACAATAACAGAATCGTCGAGCAACAGCTCGAAAACAGGTGAACATCTTGCGATTCGTAGAAGGATACCACACCAGAACTCTCAATTATCATCACTAAAAAAAAAGGCAGAAAATCGCTGGAAAAATCGTGTCTGCACTTCCGTTAGATAAAAATTGGTATCTCCGATGTTCCGTGGTCTCGAAAGATTATCCTTATTACCGTTGGAACTTTCTAAACGGTTGACTCCATTATAAAATTCCGAAGATACGTAAAGTGAAAAAAAAAAAAAAAAAAAAAATTGGAGCGGCACACATTTTTGTCGTTGTGAAAAGATTTTTTTCACGGATATACAAAACATGGCGATAGATACTCTTGTATCGAAAGAATCCTTATTTTCATTGGTAATTGCTTTTCATAGCTTTCGTCCTGAAGTAAAGTAAGAGACTCGCCAACCCGCAGATGGTGGCGTAGCGAACAAGAGAACCCGAGACATTCCTATGCACGTAAGCACCGCCCTCGTAAGTTTTACACGTACTTCGTATGCGCGCTGTGTGAATATGGAAATGCATTTCTGTCAACGGGGTTCGACGGTATATTATACAGACAAAGTTAACAACCTATAGGGAAATTCTACCTACAGCGTTATTATAGGATAGCAGTAAGCTGATAGACAAAAGTGGTGTTTGTTTGTGTGGGTGGAAGTCATACGTATACACGAATGCATCGATGCAAACGGAAGTCACGTGGGACGGTCGCACGTCTCGTCTCTGACGGAAGCCATGTCAATACGATTGCTTAGACTGTAGAAACGTCTGACTTCAGCTCTCCTCATTCTATCATACGAGAAAAAAAAAAAGAAAGAAAGAAAGAAAGAAAAACATGATGCGGAAGACGAACAAAGACGTTTAATCCTTTTCATCTACGATCTTTTATTCAAACAGAAGAACACTGGAAAACATTATGTTGCAATAGGAAGATAAAGAATTAAAAAACTTTTTTTTTTCGTATAAATGTTAAGTCATCAATAAAATTAACTGCGTATTCGTAATTTCCAAGTTATTCGATGAATTAAAAAAATGTATAATTTTTATATAACATCGCGCATTACTTTGTCAAAAAAAGTATCGAAACAGAGTTGTTCAGCGTGAAATGTATTGTTTCACGTCATAGGTATAACTCGAGTGCCTAATAGGAATTAGGGTTCCGATACATAGGCGTATTATAGGAACGTTTCGAATTAGGGCAGCAGAGTGGTCGGAAGTCCATAATTATCGTTCGGCACTGTAGTTGAGTGCATGGGCCCACGAGCGATTGGTATTGCTCTGGTCACGATATACCGGTGGCATTATAGTATGTGAGTAGCTTACAAACTATAGATATACTGGTATAGAAATTTAATATTTCCGGAGCAACGACGCGGGCCCAGTTCCGCCGATATAATTCCCACGTTAAGCGATCGAGGGGGGGTCTTGTATAGTAAAAAAAAAAAAAAAGAACAACGAAAGAGCGGCCAAGAGGGGTGGAGGGATAGCGAGAGACCAGGTGGTGGCCAGACGTCGTAAGTTTTCCATCGTTAGACTATTTAGCAATACATCGAGATCTGTATAACGTTAGAATAGAATAACGTTAGAATATAAAATAAACGAGTTAAATTGTTAAAAAAAAAATCAACTACGAGGACGAGGACGTCTTATGTACATGCGCGCGTGCAATGACCCTTTCGCTTATCGATGCGACGGAACCGGTTAGTACGAAACGAGAAATATAGCATATTACATATAAATGTATGCGTGCGCAGCCAGGTGATGTATTGCAGGACTCTATATAGTCCGGCTGTTCCTTAACTCCAGATGATGAAATTATATTTATTTTTTATTTTAATCACGATATATATGTAATACGTGACGCATAAAAAAAAAAGAAAAAAAAAAATTACGAAAAACTCGTTCGTAAAAAAAAAAAATAATTTTAGCGTTTTATTTTGTTTTGATAAAAATTGGTTTCAACGTCAAGATAATTCAAAACAAAAAAGTTTTCCGGTAAATTTAATTGTGAAGGTTCAATGACTCGAAGTTCTCATCGATGTCGTCGTTGTTTTACGACTGTTCGACCTTCGTACAGCTCGTTTCCGGAAGTTCTATGAGCTACTCGTACAGCAGTCTCGTACGAGTTACCCATTATCCGTGAGCCGTAAACGTGTGCACGGCACACCGTACCCTATAACCCCCAGCAGCGTACGAAAGGTCCTTCGCCAGACTATCTAATACACAGACCAGTACTACGCGCTACGTCACTATTAAAGTGCCTATACTTTAGTCGTGGTTTTTATTTTATTTCCCGTCGATGTTGGAGATTAGCAGGAAAAGTAATAAAGCTCAGGGGGCCTTTGGTGCCCCACCGGTACGTATCGATAGTTCGTTGACCTTTTCTCTCTACGCGAACGCATCGCGAGTTGCTTCGCACCTGTACACACCGCGCCCAACACCGACTCACAAATCCTATTATCTTTTCCCGTTTTCCGGAAGTTCGCCCTATACTATACGCTTTTGTTTTGCGCGGAATATTGAAAAAAAAAAAAACATTTAATTTAATTCGGCAAATTGTTTCTGAACTCTGTAGTTCATTTTTTCCAATCAATTGCAATGGAAACAAATGGATTTCGGTATAAAACTTTTATAAACCGCGAGTTTCATTATAATTCATGAATAGAACGCTTTCGCCCGAAACATTTTTTGGTACGCAATTAATTAAAAAAAAATATTCTAATTTCGTGTTAAATTCCCTAAAATTTTATATTTACTCCCATTCGACATTTGACATTTGCGTACGTAAAAAAAAAAAAGTACAAAACAAAGCCGCGTTTAAACATGAGTTCGGTACTTCGCGTACTTCGCCTAATGAGGTCCCTGAAGTTCGCTCGCCTGGAAACTTCAAACTGCTCGCTTAATAACAAAACGCAGTGAAAAAAAAATCTGGAAATAAATTGCTGTACAGGCGCTCCCCGAGAAGTACTTTTTCTTTGACGGCACGGAAATAAAAATTCATTAGAAGTATCTGCACCGTTATTACGCGTAAAGCTCGACATCGCGTTTCACTTCGAACGAAATTCCGCTCATTCGTAAAAAGCTGCTTGGTGGTTAAAAAGTGAAAATACAATGCTTAACTGGAAGACTTTAAAGACCTCTATCCCTCGACTGCGCGATATGCATATGCGTGCGATTCGCCGAGTGATTATAATGATCAAACCTCATTATCCCCGTTACGTATCTGCAACGTTCGTTGTCCCCGTATTAGATACACTTTCGCACCTGGTAACAAAAACGAGTCTATTGGACGACTACCAGTATCAGAATAAACGACGACGAGTGTAAGTGGCAAACCGTACGAGATACGCCTACCGGCCACCCACACTTTCTATCTCACGTCTATACGTATCTATGCATTAACTTTAATGGCGCATTGGCGTAATCTACGCATACCTGTCTATATATATTTACTATATGTTTACTTGACAAACTACAATGCATACAAGTGCATAGATTACTGCGTACTTCCCGCATTATTCGCGTATACGCTTATCACGAGGCTTAGTTAGATTATCATAGTGGTCTCGTTGTTGAGAGGTTGAATAGCTTCGGCTATGTAGTAAAACATGAGAAATCGGGGCAAAATGAACCATCATAAAAAGTTTCTCATGCGACATGCCTCGCTGCGAGATATGACTAAAAAAAAAAAAAAAGGATTCTTCGCTTCGTAAAAAACGGACTCGTCCTCGCGATGTATAGTGACCAGTACCGCCCGGGGGCCCGTTTTACCCCGCTATCATATACGTGTCCATTAGCATACGCATAGTGCCCATTTGCGCATACAGCCAGCAGAACATAATACAATGTGCTCTCACTTGCTCTGCTCTATGGTGTTTCTCCATTCACTCTCTTTCTCTTTCGCGGTACGTATATAGATTGCTATGCTGTGCAGAGTATATATGTATATATACGCACCGTAGTGCGACAAGAGCGCGTTGCTAACCTAACGGTGCTTTAAAGTGCTGGAGGGGCGACGTGGATAACACGGGCTGTATATCAACGTGTCACGGTGATCTTCCGTAGCAGAGAGCTTCATGGATGCGCGTGAACTGCGCCGACCCCCTCACGGCGCATATACATACGTACACCTCCTACGTGTTCTGTATTGGAGCACAGAGGCAACTCTGTGCTTTTGCTCTGTACTCTCTGATGATGCTCTTCGCTTTCTCACTTCTGTGGAACAGTAGGGGCTTTCTGACACCGGCGGATCGATACCCTACGAGAAGAAAGCTGTCCGCACGCGTTTGCTGAGATTGCAGCGAACATTGAAAGGGAACACGTCAATCGACTCCGATGCTTTGTACAATAGTTTACGAGGAAGTTATTCAGATATATATTAATTTGGAATATTAATAAAGTAATTGTTTTATTGCAATTTTATATATTTAACCCTTTCGCTCCAATTTTTGTTGAACTGTTAATAGGAATTAAATCGATCGGAAATATGATTTGCAATCAGAAATAATATTTTTACAGTTATTTTTAACGAAAAAAATGTTTAATTTTATTGAAAAGTTATTTGTGAGAAAAAAAGTTAATACTGTGCGAAGCTGATAAATGCATTTTTATTGCGAATCGATCTTTTGTATGAATAGTTAATGTGGGATGATAGGCTTTCGATTGAATTTTCGAAGACCCGCTCGAGGCTTTGATTTTATTTGGTAAAGAATTTTCGTCAAGGACGTCGACTCCAAAGTCGTCACAATTCAACGTGGAAGTATATGGTGCGTGCGAAAACTTCGCTAACGCGATATTCAGCGATAGTCAGACAGAGATTTGCCGGTCGATGACACGACTTCGTGACCTTGTACCTCGTCGTAGTCGTCGTCTCGCTATGTATAATTGGATGTCGAGAGCAATGACCAATGTCGAGCGACGACGACGAATACATTGAGCTGTTTCTCTCTCTGACATTCTGCTCCTTTAATTTCCACGTTACCCTTTGCGTCTCCGATGTAACGAGACGCAATGATTTTTCGTTCAGATCGTTGAACCGTCGAAAGGCTTTCGGAGATATTAAATTCATTACCAAATGACGAAAAACTCCAATTTTTTTTTTATAATAAAAGATTTTATAGATGACAGTGAAAAATTGATTACGCGTTCAGTGATTAATTCGTAAAATATTTTTTTCTGAAATCAGCGGGATTCCGAACGAATTTTTTACATCACCGTATTCGAGATTTTTAACTTTTCACATTTTTCATGCAAAAAATATCGTGATAAAAAAAAATTACGATAACCTCGAAAAAAATCTTATGGATTCGAAATTTATTCGAATATCTCACGGACCGAGACATTCTCTGTATTAATTAAGGCCGTTTATCATACGGGGACAGTCCGTCGGTTTTCTTTGACCGCAGGATGAAGAATGCCGGCCATAATAGCAAAAAAAAAACCGGACCCCGAAGCTAAAGACGTAGCGAGTGCGTACAGAAGTGAAGCGCAAAAAGGTGAGAGCCCCAGGTTGATGCGTATACAAAGATATTCGAGATACGATAATGCGAGATGATCGAGTTACGAATAGCATCACAACGATCGTCGGCTTGGACGACTTGCATCGTTTGTTTATGGTTCGTTGGAAGTCCCCTTACGGTAGCGTGACGTCCGTATATTCCATGATAATCCGATGCGTTTGTTACCGTGCGATTGAATTGCAAAACCGCGACGACAAGAGAGACCGCCCCGACGAGGGCGACCCAATGTGGCGAATCTCTTTCACCATAACATCCACATCGTCGTCTTTGCCGTTGTCGCACGGTGCCTCCTCCTGGCCATTCAAATGAATTCATCGTTCCGAAAGCTTTATCTTTATCTCCGTGGGCTCCTGTCTTTATTCCTTTCACCCGTAGCTGCGTCGTTTATCCAAATCCGACAAAGCGCAATGTCATCTTTCGCTCTCCACAGAAAATCCCGGAGGCCGATTTTACGACGAGCGAAGATAATACGCTCCGCGCGAGAGCCCAATGATAATAATCCGTTATAACGATTTGCTCCGTTACAGCTTTCTTATTATCCGTGAACAATTAGATAAATTGCTCGAAAGATAAACGAGAAAACGTTGAAACACTTTCACTCGATTGTTTACTTTGGTAAAATTTTACCGTCGATGATTACTTTCTATTGATAAAACGCGTAGAGTAGGGATGGCAAAAAAAAAAAACGCATTTGCGTTTTGTTTCAAAACGTTGGAAAATGCATATGCCGCGAGGAAATTGCATAAGAATAGTGAGGGGTTCCAGTTATCCTGTGAAAAACTTCGGGATATTGCGCATACGGCGTTGTGCACAGTCGTGCATCAAGGGGAGAGTCCTGGACACTTGGATTACGAGGTTATACGGTCTTACGAATGCGGCTCGAGGCGCACCGATCAGTGCTTAAGTATAGAGCATGACGATACGCTATTTAAGGGGACTGGAAAGTGAAATACAATCGTACAGACGACTTCGTCTATAATGCCGTCGTTCGTGGATTTCGAGACCAGTTATAACGGACATTTAAAAAAAAAAAAAAATGTATCGGATAATTTCAAATTTTTGAGTGATTCACGTAATTTCCATTTAGGATGACGAATAATTGTAGCACTCGCTGTAGGCGTTTGCCTACAGGAAATCATATATTCTATTAATACGAATAGCCCTATTGCACGTAAGTACGTATATATACTATGCAACATAGGTTTAGTTTGTAAATTCTGCATCCTCTACCGTAAAAGCCAGAAGACTAATTCGTGGTATACGTGAATTTAGAAAGTACGAACAACCGCTGTATGATATAGAAGTGCCCCTCTATGATATGTACACTTTTCGCACAGATATAACCGCACACTTTTGTACCTATTCACCTAATTGCGCGTCTCTTGCGTAATCCTTCTCTTCCACCGGTCGCGAAAGTTTCCGGATATTTTCTCATATTAACTTCAATAATTTTTCCGCCACGAGTGTAAGCAATGGCGCGCCCCAACGCCGCTCGCGTGTACGTGATTCGATTTTCACTGTAACATTTTTTGCACTTTCGTTACTTCGGGATTATGTTATACTTGTCTTCTAACAACTTTGGCTTTTCTGTGTAAACGTTATTTTCTGATTGCGAAAAAAAATAGCATGTAAAAAATCTATAGAACAATTAAAAACTCGATAATGTCGAGAATTTTTTTTTTTTGCAACAAATTTCTATTTTTTATTAATTTTTTTCCGATGAACGAGAATCTGACAATTATTTTACTTCGAGCGCAATATTTCATATGTATAGGAGTCGGGAATAAAAAAAAATTATAAAATTTCGATGATACAAACGGCGGCTGACACTGCGTTGTTAATATCGATTTCTCGATTCCTCTGTACACTTTTCCTTCTCACCTCGTTCGAGAAAGTGGAGTAACGAATGCCACGAGAGAGTGCAAATTTTGCTTCTGGCGCACAGAGAGCGCTCTTTATTCGCGTATAGGTACGTTTCGAGGGTTCGGAGGAATTATCACGCTTGTCTTTTCTCTCTGGGCGGATTAAATGAGGTCGAACCCGCGGGGTTTGCCCCGCGACACCGATATCTCGATCGTGTAACGATCATTTTCATTGACCCCCTACTCTTTGGCCCCTTTACTCTGCTCCTCGATAATAAACGTCTCGAAGTAAAAAAAAACGTCGACAACTCAATCAACGACGCAATGAAAATAACAAGAAATAATAAGTCATCTTATTTATAAATTTCGGTATAATCGAAATATATCGAAAAAATGTAATTAAATAAAAAATGTTCCGATTGCAGATGTAATTTTTTTTTTTTAATAAAAAAAATCACTTTTGAATAATTTTTTTTTTTTGCGGTGAATGTTACTAATAACTTTTTTCCTTCGAGGCATTGTTAACCTAAACATTGGTTTCTGTTTCTTCGATCGCAGAGACATAAAGAATAAAGGGTGTGCCTCCTTTGTTTTTGCGCATACATGCGCCATGGCGTCAAACTATGGGAAATGGAATAGGAGTTGCGAGACGAGAGAAAGGAGTGGGGAGTCATAATTTCGTGTAGATTATTATTTTATGAGTTGTACAACGAATGTGTGCGTGAAGTGCGCGCGGAAAGTTAAGGTCGCGACGACCGGAAAGTATCTGGTATCTCCTTGAAACGTCATGATCGTTCTGACACACATTCCCGCGGCTGAAAAGACTCTTCGTAAGAACTCTAACTCCTTTCCGTACTGCTGCTTATACGTACGTACGTACGAAGCCGCTATGATGCAGCTAATGGCCAGAGGGATCGCGTTCGCTTGTGCACGAAGTTTACGTAACGCGCGAAAGGGAATCGTTGCGGCTAGAAACTTGTAGTTGATAATACAGTTGGAAAACGCGATGCTGCATGGAAACGAACAACTCTGGTATACGACTGAAGATTTTATATAGCAGACGAAATAAAAAAAAAGGACTGTAGAGTATATTTCCCAGAAGGACGGTTTATATTTTATAGTTTCGTAAACATGGAAAAAGTAGGGTAAATACAATTACAGTTGGTTCGATTATTTACTGCTATAAAAATGATAGCATGCAGAGCGGCACCCTCGGGGAAATATGTTACGCGGTAGAAAGTACTAATTCTTCAATTAATTAGTTTAAATTGATTTTAATATTGTATTGACTCCTCGAGTTTTACTGTCGAGTTAAACTACATTTTTCAAAGTTTTTTTTTTTTTTTTTCAAAACTCTTTCGTAATTACAAAAAAAATAGTTTTACATCTTTTAATATCGCATAATAAAACGGAGTTAAAATTATGCATCAGTTCAATTTTTTTAATTGCATTTATTTTACATATCGTTTTTTTTTTTGTGTGACGAAAATCTTTTATTGGCACTGTTTCCGTATCAGGAAGAATCGAGAACGAAGAAATTGTCGTGCGAGATTCCGGTCGCTCTTGAAATTCAGCGTCGAACGAGTTTCTCTTTATCGCGGACCCGTAAAATCGGTTAAGGGACACCTGCCATAGTCGGTTCAGTCTCGAGCGGAATGAGGGAAAGACGAAAAATAAAGAAAAGACGGACCAAAAACAAGATGCGGAGAGAGAAAGAGAAGACGGGGTACATGGGCCTTGAAACTTTCTGGGGCTTCGCTCGAACACACCTGCACCCACCTGCAGTATAATTTCGCCAGGTGAGATCGAGAAATCGCGGTTCGATGGAGAAGCCATAATCGGGAAGAAATTTTTGCACGTTGCATCGCGTCCTCGGCAATTCATCGAGTTTTTCGAACCGAACGAAATGTATACTTGACGATGACGGGACGAACATACACACCAACACAATCCCCACAACTGAGGGTGTTACAGCTTTGTTATTTCAAGAACGTGTTGAATGCCGGAACTTACCTCGTGGAACGGAGGGTTGTTCTTGTTTCTGTTGCCATTGGCGGTGTTGTTGATGGAGGAAAGGGCGGTAAGAGTCGCGGAGCCGACACCCCCGACCGGCTTGCCGCCGACTTTTGTTCCACCACCGCCGACATCCTTGTGCAACGTTCCTGGACTCTGTAATAACACGAAAAAAAGTCTCTCGTTTATCGTGGTGCACTTTTACCCGCTATCGACGAGGATACGATAAAAAATATTAAATTTCAATATCAATATTGAAAAAAAAATAGAAGTTTAATTTAACCCTATTTAACCCCCTAACATAGAATTTAAAAAATTGAGTACTTTTCTTGCAATTATCACGTCGCTCTCATTAGCAGCGGCAAGCAATAAAACTTTCATGTATTTTATTAATGATAAAGAGTAGTTTTTTTTTTTTTTTTTTTCAGTTCGCAGAAAGAACCTAACGAAGCTAATTTATTATTTAATTGACCAGTCGTTTGAGTTAATCTCGTTGACATTAAGCCTATTCTTTGGCAAACTGTACCTCAATGAATACACACTTCCGTCACACATGGCAACACATACAAAATCGTCCGCGAAGTAATGCGTACGCGCGGCTCGAAAGGATTTAGACTAAACATACACTGTACTTGCGTTGCGTATATAATAATCAGAAAGACAAAGGGATGACGTGGATGGTTTTAAGTGCGAGGAGGACAGAGTAAAAAAAAGGAAAAAAAAGAAAGAGATACAGATAGAGACGGACGACTCGGCCTTTCGTATTATCAGTATATGCACGTGCGTCCAGCAGTAACAGCCGCGACAAGCTGTAGAAAGGCACTTCGTGCCTTTAATATATTCCACAGTAAAAAAAATAAAAGAGAATCTATCCGTAAACACAGCAGAGCGTTAAATGTGCCGCACCGGAAGTCGCAATGAATGTAATCTTTAGATGATTAATTACCATTGAGGAAAAACCGAATATCCGTTTTTTTTCGCTACTTTTCCCACATCTGCGAAGACCTTTCGGAAGATAAGAGTCGAAAAAAAAAAAAAAAAAAACAACAACAACTATTTCAATTGCAACTTAACGTTCATTCATTTGATGTTCGTTAATATACAGAGGAAGAAGACAATGAGGGATATCTATAAAAAGATCGTCGGAAGAAGAATAAAGAAAAGATGAAAACAATAATCGTCCCGCACCAAGCGATTCACAATGACGCGGAGTTTTGCGAACTTGAGTTGACGATTACTAAACAGTTAAATGAAGGCGAGATATATATATATGTATGTATGCGCAGAGGGAAATTTTCCAAACAATGCCTCCGCAGCATTGCCGGGTTGAAGTGAGACATAGACAATTAGGTGGAGCGTCTTGTGTTACACAGCAATGCAAAAGACAATGGGATACTCGCAGTGCGCACAGTAGTTGAGATATACATACATATATATATGTAGATAATACATAAGCGCGCACTTGCAGACCAGATGCTCGCAGACGTTATGCTTTACGCGTATAGAAACCTTGAAGGATCCTGCGGATGACTATGTATGGTAGTTATACGTTTACAAAGTTATTATAACAATTCCAAAAGAATTACGCAGCTCTTCGTGACGTTTTTATCCTGGAATGTCCAATCTTCTTGTGATTCAGTCCGAGACAATCGGTGAAAATTTCACGAATACTCGGATGAGTTCTCATTTCAAGAGATTCGAAGAATTCTTCGAAGTAGTGTACGACTTTACGTTACGACTTTAAAAAATGCAGTGCAATTTTAATTGAGCTTTTAGCGCGAACAAAATTTTTTTCATGTTCCATTGAGCTTTTTAAAAAATACAGCAGTTTAAAGTGCTTCGACGCTTCCGCTAAAGTGCATGCAGCGATTCAACGGATTAAAAAAATGTAATTATTTATGATTGGATTAAAGAATGTGTTACGGAAAAAAAAAAGAATGCCGACGCAGCAAATTTGATTGGGCGAATGTGTAACATCGATTGTTTTATGTTGGATAGAGCTTCCGGCGTGTTTACGCGGTCAACGAGAATCTCACATCACCCACGCGGGGGTGTTAAACACGGATGCAGAACGATATGAAAAGTTCTGCTTGGATAACGATAATAACAATATTGAGGCCATTGAATCTGATAACGTTAAATTTACGCCCATTTGCTCGAGTGACTCATAGGAGTGCATCGAAAATTCTCGCAAATCGTATTTTACCGAAACCGAAACCAATTTAATTTTGAAACAATAATTAATCATTAAAAAAACAATTTATCATTGGAGAAAAAATCAAGAATTTCAATTGATGTTTATATCAACGAAAGTCAGAAGTAAATTTTGTCGTGGAAATTATTTATTTGAGTGATGTATTCATTGTTTTCAAATGAATAAAAATCACGAAATAAAAACACATTCTTTATTCTGAGCACAAATTTTTAATCAGCAATTGTTTTTTATTACTTTGCACAAAAAATTATTCAATTCTTCAATTCAAAACGATATTAAAATATTATCGATCTAAAGTGGAGCAGTTAGAAAATAGTAAAATAAATTTCAAGCTGCCAAAAACACTTTTTCCTCACTGTTCGCGATCACAAGCGATAATTCCGTAGAAATTTTGATGATAACGATAAATCAGTGAATCGACGCGAATTACCACGTTTTCACTCGTCGCCACCACGAGGTACAAGCGTCTACTGCTCAGATATCGCGATGCACGTTCTTTCCTCTCGCATCTCTTATCTCACTATCGATAACCGCGATATATATACGTATTTTCTAATTTTTTTTTTCTATTTTCTCAAACCAGATATCGATCCACGCGACTTTATACAGGTTCGATAAGTAATATAGATTTGTAGAACACTGCCGTACGAGGCTCGAGGCCATATAGTCGTCAAGTATTATCAGAAAGAATGAGCTTTTTGCTTTTTTTCGCATTATTCGCATTCGTGATAATGCATTTTTTTCTACGCGTTCATTAAATAGGGCAAAGGTATTGTAATGGTTGGAACAAAAGCTCGAGTGAAGGTAGAGAAGCTGACGAAAGACGTGGAGCAAGAGGACCACTGATTTTTCTCGCTCGCGCTCGCATTTTTCTACCATTATATTTAATGAAGCCAATCGAGACTCTCGTCGCTCATTCCTTTGCAAATTCACGTAGTCTGCCTCCCTTACCTTGAAGAGAAGAGTCTCTATTGTCTCTCGGAGCAACTACACGCGATCCTTAATTAATTAAAATCTTTTTCGCTCGTTTATTCACTTCTGAAGGTGCACAGCGGATAATCAATTCATAATATATTCCAAGTTCTTCCCTTTCATTATTATTATTTAATTACGAGTGAAGATGTAATATGTACCGTTAGTTTGAACGTTCATCACGTCATCGCTAATGTATATTTAACAAGAACTTTACAGTTATTAACATTTTTTCAGAGTTAAACCGGTATTTTGCTACCAAGTCGACCGAAGAAGGCAACAAAAAAGAGCAAAATCAGTATAGGAGATTAATTAGACTTTTACGAAAAATTGAACAGCAAAACAACGTTAGTTTAGTATTTTGCATCTCAAGTTATGAAAATGTTAAATTTTTTATGATAAATTGCGAATTATTTGTGAAATTAAAGTTGTATACTCGCATTGCATATCGATTACATAATTTCAATCGAAAAACAGGTTTTATGGAAAGGAATATGGAATGTTTTTTCAACGTCGTCGAAGAGTTTCGAAAATTTTATTTTCCGCGAGTGCGCTTACGAAGATAAACACACAAAGTCTCATCTTTCATCACATTTTCGTGTGGCCGAAGTCGAAAAGTGGTATAAGAAACAGAAAGAGAAGTCTCGCGCGAGCCTTTCGCCTTGAGAGTCGCGCGACAGCTGTTGCAGCCTAAGATCAAAACGACGAGACGAAACACACGTTGGTTTTCAGCGAAGGGATGAAGCAGGATAGAGATGAGAGGCGTGTCAAAAAGGAAGATTGTAAAAGGAAAGAAAATATAAAAAAAAAAATGATGGCAAGACGAGGTTTCGGAGCCTATCATTAGACACGAGGCGAAAAGCCGCGGCTGGTGCTGCAAGCCACAACCCTTTGGTTTGGCTGTCCACGCGAGAGGGAGAGACATTCAACGCATTTATTTTCGCGATATTTCGAGGCTCCGCGTGCGCGCGCGCGCTGCAAAAGGAACCGAGACGCACACCTGGTTCTTTGAAAAATCTCTTGTGTAGAGCAGGTGATATCGAGAAGTGTTTGAGGTTTGCACTGCGTGCTTTCTGCCGATACCTTCGGTGAAAAAGGAGAAGAAAAAAATCTCATACGCAGGTGATTCTCTTCGCAAAGTTTACTCGCGTGGCTCTCACAATATTCATTCGAAAAACCTCTCACACGTCTCTCGACGTCTCGAGAGGCTCTCGAGTCAAGATGTACCGAGACAAGAAGCGGTAAAAGAAGAGAGGGGGGTAAGAGGAGCTGAGGAACTAAAGGACGAATAAAAAGGCGAAACAGTGAGGTTTCTTTGGACGTGTCGAACGAAGTTTCCAATATTTCTTGACATTTATTTAAATCGACAAAAAAAACCAATAAAGATAATAATATATATAATTCCCGATAGCAATGTTTACGCTATTTAAAACGCTGTCGAAATGAATGTCTAATGAGATTTATAAAATACGTATCGTATTTTTTCACCTATATCTCCATCACGACGCAAATTTGCATACAATCAATTTCTTTTTTGGCTGATTGTTGTGAAATCGATACGACCGGATGCCGTCCGTTGCTTACATCCGGTCTGTCGATACCACGACGATATATTATAATAGTAGAGGCACTAAACCCTCAACAGCAATGTTCTACAGAATACCCATTTCGCGTAGCATAAGCGACGAATGAGTCTTCGATTTGCAGTAAATTTTTCAGCACAATGTCATTGTTGCATTCCTCGTTCGTAGTGGATGAAGTGAAACGAGACGAAGGAAAAAGACCGATAGAAACGAGAAGCTCAGGTTGGCAGATGCATCTCTATACCTGGACACCTGCCAACCTGCGAGGTCCCCGACTCCCATCCAACAACAAAGAGTCTGGTTGCTGCAGAGCGGCTTAGAAGAACGTGCGCCTTTGCACACAGCGATCAACGACAAAAGTAACCAAATGGTTGTTCTCACGGCTAAAATTTGTTTTCGGAAAATGCGAAAATTTCCGTTGCCTTAAAAACATTTTTTTTTAAATATAATTTTTTTTTTCAATACGAAAAAATGTGAAAAAATTCTGAAGAATACATCGCTATGCTACTTTGCATCGCTAAATATGGCTGCGATTTTTTTTTTTTTTTGGTCGCTAAACCATATAGTTGGTTAATCTTTGCGGTGCGGATACCGTAACATGTACGCAGTGTTATATACATATATTCGAAACAGCATTAGTTGTATTTTCTTTCTCGTTCTGAGAGAACGATATATTATTGTACATTCGAGACCCGCGTTCGATACTTCCGTGCTGACCGGCGAGGACCGATCAGTTCTCGTATATCTCGATCACGATAAATCTGTCGGTTGCAACGGGAATAGCTGTAAGCATGAGCTGTACACAAGACAGGTATAGCACACACGTATATATCTTTGCTGAGACAACTCGCATACCTGAATCTGATCTTATCAGATCGATATACCTTCCCCTATTGGATTGATATATCGTTTATGCTGTATATGCATACGTGTTTAGTTTATTGCCGAAGATTTCTTTCGAATTCGTGGCAAAATCATTTTTTTCATAAATAAACATCATCATTATTAATTATGGATAATATATAATCGCATATTTGAGATTTTAAAAATTCGTTCGTAATTAAGTGTTCTCGTCATTGCAAACTTAATGAAGTTTAATACGTATTCCTTAATTTGTAATAATTTTAAGCAGCTTTTTTGTGTACTTCATTCGCTAAATAGCCTAATAAGCATTTCATAAACTTCATTAAATTTATTATTATACGTTTCGTTAATATACTGGAGTTCTTTGTATTTTTTTTTTTCGACGTGCGTTCTTTTCTACGCGAAGAAAATGCACCGACGACTCGTGAGAGGCTCTGCGTTCGTCGAGATTTGCACGATTGATCACCCGACTTCTTTAAAAGAAATAAAGAAGCAATGTGCGGTGGGAGTTCGGTACGCAGGTGTATCATGTACGCAGCAAACGCACTTTGTCGTACCTTCTTGTAAAGTACCGTGATACACCGCGATGCGCTGCGATGCGCCGTGGGCGCATTTCCGCGAATTCCTCGTCGCATTCTAGCGCTCACTGCGCACTCGAAGAATTCTAATCGTCGAAACGTTCTTCTCATAGTTCTGTCCATCTACGCTCGCTAATCCGTCGCATCGTCGTTAACGCCAATGCCTACAACTCTCACGATTTCAAAGAGAGGCGAGCAAAAAAAAAATGTTTCTTCTGTTCACGCGAATTGCACGCGAGATAATATCATTATAAGTAGATATACGTATATAGTAACAAGAGGCGGCACTCTTTTGCCGGAAGAAATAAAACATCTTCGAGAGAATTGACCTCGGAATCTTTCGAACTGATGCGCGCGCGACGCGGAAGACGAAGATCTGAGAAACGAGGATATTTCTTTGATGCTAATCTTTCGTTTAGTCGATTAATCTCGATTGGAAATCGAGTATCGTCGAGTGTCGCAGGATACCCCGTAATAACAAATGTACGCGATGCACGATTGATAACGGTAAAAAAAATCAATAGGCAATAGACAGCAAATACCTACGTCGCAAAAAAAAAAATACCTCAAGTTATCGGATAAACGAAGAGTTCGCGAGCGAAAGATAAAAATGGGTTGAAAATCGTGTCGCGATGTATATGAAAAAATATTGTTAAACTGTTTTTTTTTTCAATAAGATAAGTCAGATGACCTTAATACACATTTTCTTAAGGCAACAATGACTACTCGTAGAAAATATTAATTAATTTCTCGGATGAAAAAATTTTTTCAACGATTGAAAAAATTTACAATTTAATAATTAAAAAAATGAGGTGTTGCACTTTCTTTTCACGGAAAAATGAATGCCGAAAATAGAATGAACTGGTTTCGCGAATATCTCTTGACCTCAAAGCCTTAAATCGGTGAGATTACAATTCGAATCGATGATAAATCCATTCGACCAGTTCTCATTATTTTCTCAGATAATAATAACGTGTATACGGTGAGTCCACAATACGCGCGCATATCTTAAATCAGTATTATATTATCGGAGGGTGTTCCGGATCGCGAAACAAGGCAAATCGTAGCTGTCTCGACAAAATTTTGAGGTCACGATTGCGCGTGTTTATTGCACCACGTGCATATAAACTCCCAAAAAAAAACAAAAAAAAAAAACCATTTTTGAAGATTACGAACCGTAATGGCGCAATATAGGTCGAAGTTTTACAGCATCCGGGTACTCAGAGTTTTACTGTCTTACTTTTTTGGTTTCTTTTTTTTTTACCTCGACTCTCTACTCATCGGTTATCTCGTTTCTCTTTATTTATCTTCTTTTAATAGTAAACACATAACTTTCCGCATGAGTGTATTATGGTGTCTCATGCAAAAGTAACGCTTGGTTCGTTGAACGTCGTCGAAGTTTCGCACTGGACCGAGTCCACTACGGTGGGGAACAAGCGCCGTTTGGCCGTTTACGGCGGGGGTCAAACGTTTAAGTGAAACGAGTTTAAAGATTCTTATTTCTCTTTGCTCTTTCTTCGCTGCGGTTCATGCTGTGCCGAGAAAAGGCGAGTGCGTGCGTACGTGCGTGCGTGCGATTCCCTGGCAAACACGCACTCTCCAAACGCACGGAGAATTCACCATCGAATTGTAGTGTCTCTCGTTGCGTGGCAATAAACGCGTATGTGCGGTAAGTAAACTCGCGAACGTCGGTGGAAATGAAAATGCGGTTACTGTGCGTTTACAGCAGTACGATTATGTTTGATGTATCGGTGTGAAAAGAGGCGGAATACTGGGGCAACAGCAAAAACATAACAACGCGAGTGCGCGTAAAAGTATTTTTCTTATGTAGGCCAACGCTCAATTGTCTCCGTGCACCGTTGCGCGTTACTTGCGTTCCGGTGCGAGTTACGTAGACGAAGTTAGACGAAGTCTCGAGGACGAAGACGACCGAGCATCGGGCGATGTTTAACAGCTAAGCTTCTCCGCCTGCGTCAACTGTACGAACAGAATGGAGTCTTTTCGTTTCGCGGAAGCACAACGAGAGCTGTGCGAACAAGAAACGACGATATATCGAACAAAGACGAAGAATGAAATCGGGGGCGGCACGAGAGTGCACGCCCCTTGTACGCACCTTATGGCACAGCAGGCGCACTCGACACTCCGTATGTATTCCATCAGCTGTGCCGGAGAGACGCACTTGGTGCAATCGTTTGCGCATTACGCTCCAAAGCTCCGTAGAATCAAAAGGATCTTTTTTTCAAGGGCACTTGAAAATCTTTGCATTTTTTGAGAATTAGTTTGTAATTTAAATTGGTGCATTTCTGCATTTTTTTATTTGCCGAAAATTCGTTATTTTCCGAATACATTTTTTTTTAGTTTCATATTTTCGCCATAATTTCATGTGTTTTTATTTACCATTCGTATTTTATCAATACTCTTTTTCTATATTATTTTTATTCATTTTCTATATATATATATATAACCACTTCGTATTATCTCAATTAACGAAGATGGGAACGTAACTTAAAGGTTTTTTTTTTTCGAATTCAAAATAGAAATAAAAAAAAAAAAGTCACAAAAGAATGATAAAACTTTTCACTTTCCGCTTGGGGACTCGGGGTTTCGAAGGTTAAAGAAAAAAAAATGTTGACAAGTGAAGGGTGTCTTTGAGTGCGCGAGATGCTGTTAGTGTCTGCGCGGCCTGTCGCGCTTAATCCACGAACGTTCAGAGTCATAGGATTCTCGGTAAGACGACAGACTAAGCATTGCAGGCGCTCGCGCTCTCCCATCTAACTATATATCAGACAGACAGACGTATACGTAACACGTATGTGTATGTAGACGTGTAAAGCGTAACGTACGTCGCTGCACTTGGTCGTAAGTCACGGGAAGGCAAAGTCATCGTATTTGCCTCTCTCGCCAGGGCGAGAATCCCAAGTTGTTACACGCGATCTCTCTCTCATCGGCTCGAACTTCTTTTATCTGTAGATGTGTTTGAATTGAACACACGCGCGCGCGCGCGCGTTCTCGCGACAGGACGAGAACCAGAGACTTTTCTATGCACACACCTTCGACTGTACTGCTCGAACGTTTCACCATTCACAAATGGACCTGAGAGTTAACCGTACGACGCTAATGCGTCGAACGGTTTCTCCCCGATCGATGCTCACCGCTCTAATTGGCACTCGTGAAAACGTCGAGGTTCGCGACTCCGGAGCACACGAACGCGCGCTTCGTAGTTCGCGGTTATAAAAACCCATTTAGTATTATACACCGTTTTAAAGGTCCGTTAAACTCGTTAATACTACATTATTTTATGATACTCTTCGAAAGTGAAAGAAAAATAAAATACTCTTCGAAATAAAAGTTTAATTATTGAGCAATTAATCGCTTTCAATTTACTGTTAAAAAACGATAAGATGAACCCAGTAGACTCCGAAAAATTTCACTTTTGAAATCTGTAATTTTTAGTACCGTATGTTAAATTAACGATTCATTTCGACATATATATGTCACTTATATCCCAATGTATCAATTTCACTGCACATAACCTAAAAAAAAATCGATTTTTTTTTTCGAGTTTAATTACGATGTAAAAAATCAAAACATGAATAAAAACGTCGGAAGAATCGTGAATGATGAAGAAGAAAAGGTGAAATAGATGAAAAAAGCCGTAGTAATACGGAAAAATAGAATAGATCCAGAAAAAAAGGGAGGATGCGATGTATTTGCGACGATTTCTCACGTGCCGCATTCCCTTGCAATTGAGAAGTCGTCTCTGGTACATACCGAGGCGTGCTATAATATAATCAACCGATATATACCTGCGGACATATGTATAGATATTTATAGCAATACATAATGTATTACATATTTGCCGTAATACCTCGACGCCCAGTCTGGTTCAGAGGAGCTATGGACATCTTCACGGTTCGTTCAACAACAGGGTCGAGAGATCCCTGTTCGACGAGATTACCCGATGTACCCCGACGGTGTATATACACACGGAGTTTAAAAAAAAATCGACGTGGTATAATTAAAAAAAGTAATAACCGCGAAAATAAAAATCAATTTGAAAAACAAAATTCCAAAATTGAATTTGAATTGAAAATTTCGTTTACGTTTCCTTCAATACCGTCGATGTATATTAATATCAAAGTATCAAACATTTGCGTAACACACGATGTAACAGGTGAAGAATAAAGTCGGCCAAAAATGACGTCAATGTGAAGATCGATTTTGCAGGATACGAGAAAATGTTTAAAGCGGATTCGAACTTTGAACTTTTCACACGCAACAGCCCTCGAGCTTTTGATAGTCTCGAATGATAAAAATCCACTCACGGAGAAAAGGTTCAAAAAAATGTACGTAATTCACATATCGAATACGAATACAAAATATATATATTCGTATTTTTGTAACTGAATTTTTAAACTCATCCGATTGAAAAATTCTTGTATTTTATTTCAATATTTCGCGAGATAGAAAAATGCAATTATTTTGCGTGGGAATGTCCGTGGGACACCCTGTATAATTCCAATACGAAGATACATCCGCGGTGCACCAGGTATAAAAATATGTACGGTACAGTGAGTAGTAACTTGACGAGAGTAGCGAGAAACCAAAGAGGGAGAGACGAAGACGAGGAGTCAGAAGAAGACGGCAGAGAAGAAGGGAAGGAGACTCGAGACGACCCTCGTAAGGTCCGGGAAGTGTCCCGAGTGGCGTTAGGCCTCGTCGTGAACGTCGAGTTCGGTATATTCATCTACGTGATATGTGCGCCCACGGGGCTGTGGCCTGTGAGGCACACGAGAGGAGAAGCAACGTTAAGTCGTAAAGGTGAAAGAGGCTGATGCGCTCTACGTGCGCTTGTACTCTAATACGAGAAGCGAATCGGTACAACGCGAGAGATGAGTTCGCGCGGTACGTATGTACCTCTGTTGCAGAAGCAATTGCGGCAGTATAACTTTTCCAGTACCGTGCGGGAGCGCATGCATGATGAAACCGTCGGAGTTCACTTCATCATTGAAGTGCTGAGAGTAGAGTACGTACCCACGGGAGGAAGAACGGAGTTGCCGTAAGTAAGGAGACTAAACTTCTCGTGAAAATGAATATATTCGTCAAAATTTCTAATGGAAAATGCAATTAATTATAATTGTCGAAAGATCGAAATAATTTTTCTGTAGATCGTCAGTTGAATGACCTGTAGAAATTGGAAAATAAGAAAAAAATGCCAAATGCTCAAGAGGAGTAAAAATTATCAAAGAGTGAACTCCAAAATCGAAGTATTATGTTGGTTATTAAACTTTTCGTGAGTAACTGATTAAAAAAAATAGTTTTTCGAAAATGAATTTCCCGAAAACTATAAATAGATTGTATCTCGTAAAAACATTATGTTCTTTTCTATACTCCAAAACGATTTGGTGATTCCGGACCATATCGCGTATTATCATAAAATCCCTTACCACAGTGTCTCGAGTTTCGAACACACGATTCCAGGATACTCGGGAGATAAGATAAACGAAAACTTCTTATTGGAGAGTTTATTTTCTCAACGATACGATAAGGATGTAAAACAAGATAAAAGCGAAGGCGAGAGAAATGTGTAAATATACATTGAGAAACTAATAAACTTGGTTAAGAATATCAATACATCGATATTTACCTCGTTTGCCGAGCACAAGGGCCAACGGAACACAAAGATATTCCAACACTATAATCAGCCTCTTCGCGATTGAAGTGTACTTAAAATGCAGATATATCAAAGAACGACAAGAAAATTGAGTCTTTGTGTCGTCTGTACGGAGTCCCAAACGACAAGGTCGCGTCAAGTGAATTTTTTCGCTATACCGCGAAAGATTAATTATATACAGTGGAGACTGCAGGCCTCGGTGTACCGCTTAAATGATTGAGTTGTTTTTTTTTTTTTTTTTTTTTTTTTTTTCGTGCCATCGATTTAGCGTGCTGCAAGGTCGAGGCAAGCCGACCTCGCAGGTATCCCAGAGACTCGAGTCGCACGACATTCGAAACGTCATCAGCTTCCTGAATGTCGAGATCGAGATTCTCGTGTTCCGGCGTACAGACGAGACGTGGTAAGAGAGGAAATAAAAAAAAGAATTCAAGGACAGCCTCACGATACAATTGCTATCGTCAACGCAAACGTCATTCTACCGACAAAACAAGAATCTCGATTGACAAAAAAAAAAAAAAAAAATTGGCAAAAATTACGAGAATGAAAAAATCGATAGATCGATGTCTTTTCAAGAGCTTCCATGACGGTAAACGTCGAGCTTCGATGCTCCGGATATCGGTGTTGGCATCGTCAGAAATTCCTATTTCTGTCAGAACGCTATATAAACTCGAATCTCTCGAGTTCCGGAAATATTTCTATCCGATAAAGAATTTACGGAATTTCCGACTCGTCCTACATATAGCAGATAGTTTCCTGTTATTTTCACTGCGGTTTAATATTCATGGTAAGAATCATCGCTTGGCAAATAGTTATCATTTATTTACACTGTTAACTATCCGAAACACGATGTTCTATGTATAGATAATTATTATAACACCCTTCAAACATTGAATAAAAAAAACACGACTATTACCCATGAAACACGATGAAAAAAAAAAAAAAAAAAATGTTTATCAAAAAAAATTCTCCAACAGAAAATCGCCTCGGAATCTGAACATTCTACGATCTGTTTAATAGACGCCTTTTTCGAAAAACTAGCGGCACAGTTTTCGCCGCGGTCGCTGGCAGGATACAGCGGAGTCGTAGAGAAAAGTTTCTCGATGCGTGGTAACTTCATGTAAAAGGCAAAGATCGCGTAGGTATACAAGGATAGTCGGTAAAGTAAGCTAGCAAAAGGCTACGTGGAAACGCACACGCTGCCGAGACTCGGCACAATATAAACGCAGAAGGAAGAGGCCTCTGTATTCCCGAAGAGTAAAGCGAAAAACTATTCGTCTGTGTGTGCGTTCTTGCAACCTACGACCGTCCATGCAGCCGATCGGGAACACGGAGGCGCGTTGCTTGGGTGCATTGGCGATGGTGTGCACTTCGTTGGTGCTGCAGCAGCACACCTATAGCTTGGGATGAGCGCGAGAAGAACACGCCGGGCCCAACCTTGAAGCCGAAGGCGTTTAACGACCCTAATTTAACAGAATTCCCTTGTGCGGTGGCTCTCTCGACTGGTCGTCCGGCAGCGCAGGCCTTCTCTGCACTCTTGACCACGAGATGCTTTCTTTATATTATTATATACCTCTCTTTCGCTTATTTTCTACTCGCAACCGTTCCTGCGCTCTACCGCAACGCCTTTATAAGCTATTTTTGTTTTCTATCTTTTGCATATAAAGATATATATGTATGTATATGCCGCGTGAAGGTAGGCGACTGGTGAAACCAGTCGAGAATCGACTCGCAACAGCAGCTAAGCGCGAGCTTCAAAAATGTTTCCGTTCGCTTTTTTATCAATCTATAAATACAGCCCTATAATTTGATAACTATTCATTACCGACATTGCCCAAGATGAGCGATAAATAGAAAAATTGTATACTCGATAAGCCGGATATTATGCGTTACTATACCGGTTACAAATACCAATTATACTATTTATATCGAAGCAAAAAGATAACTTGCAGAGTTACGAAAGATCGTCGTAGTTGGATATATCTAATATCGTATCGTAAAAATATCGTTGTTTTTTTTCCTCGTAAACTTAAAAAACGTTCATTACATATGTTTTTATCAATAGAGATCGCAACTCACTAGAAAAACTATCACGCGGAGACTTCAAACATAACCTCATTAGATCGATCGAAAAAATTCATTTAAATTCAAATTTAATTTACATCGTAAACGTTAACTGAGAATAAAAAAAAAAAAAAAATCTCTCGTAAAAATAT
This sequence comes from Buathra laborator, assembly GCA_934046635.1. NCBI lineage: Eukaryota > Metazoa > Arthropoda > Insecta > Hymenoptera > Ichneumonidae > Buathra > Buathra laborator. Next base: position 22,543,433 of record OW203892.1, read on the forward strand.
TCGGTTCGTTGATTGAACAAACAGAGGTATGGAGAGCATCATCTCGTTCATCTGACCAGATCAACCGTGCGAACCCCGTGGACCTCACAGCCCGTGTGCTTCTTTTTTTTTTCTACATAGCTATACACCACATGTATACATAGAGGTGTAGCCAGGAGCACACATAGTAGCGCATGTAAACGTAGCACAAAGCGAGACGAAACTTTCACGGCCACGGGGGCCCCGTCTACGACGACCAGGTCAGTCTGAACGAGCAGTCCGGCTCACGGGCGCGCGCGCGCGCGTTTATACCAGGTATAAGGTCGAGCAAAAAAGGCAACGAGAGGTGAAAAGAGAGGAGATCGCGCGAGGTTCCCTCGAGAGAGATTCTATATACCTCATGTACAACAAGAATACATCGCTATCTGCTTCACATGTACATATATCGATGCATAAGAAATATAAGGACGTATCCCGTATTGTTTTATAGGTTATGTTACGATAGATATCCCTTTCTGTTTCTTGACGCTCGGCATATGTATATAAACGCATGTAGACGTACGAAACTGATGTTTTCATACCTACAGTACAGCCTACAGAAAGTATCCGAGAAGTCTCGGGGATGAGGCAACGTTAAAAAAGAAACAGGTTATCGAATTAAAGCGATACGCTCGATATACTATAGCAGGGAGCATCCCGGCAGCGTGTAATTTCTATCCCGAGGCGAATCGACGGTTGTTCACGGGGCGGCGATTTCGGTGGTGGCTTCAGCATCGACTCTCATCGCGTACAATAATTCTCTCGTGTGTATTTTACATATATATATATATACGCGTGGTGTTAAAGCTCGTATAACAGTGTGCATTTAATGCATCGGTGAGCCGATGGATGGAAGGCATGCGTGAGTGCGTGCAAAAGCGAAGCAGCAAACCGTACGAGAGGAAATTCTCTGTCGAAAGTGGAACAACGTGTTACGCTTGGATTTTATTAAATTTTTAGAGGAAATGATGATGATAATGGATGATTATTATTATTGTTGTTGTTATATGTTTTTTTGTCATATATGTATTAAGATGGGGATAATATATATTTTTTTAAGTTGTTCGTTTTTTTTTTTTTTTTTTTTTTTTTTTTTTTTTTTTTTTTCGTATGAAACACAATGGATATTTCTCGCAGGTATACGGGTTCCGGATGATTCAGAAGAGCTGCACTCGACAGACTACCAGCACCATCGAAACAAGGAACCAGCGACCAGGTATATATTTTCCTTTCTCTATTCAAAAGTTTTGTGTATATAACGAGACTTTGTCGGGATCACGAAGTTTCCGAATGTGCGAAAGGATGCGACAGGGTGAATTATTCTCGTGTTTTCCGGGAATCGATCGAAGGTTTGCTGTCGACATCTTCGAGTGTATGCGAGTGCAATTGTTAACAATGGAAACGGTACGAGGAATTAAATTGTCACCGAGACAAGAATACAAATTTTGAAAAATTGAAATAGGAAAGAAATTTTTTTATTTTTTTTTTCGTGATTACGTCTCGAAATTTGAAACATATTGCAATGCATTTTAAAATTTCTGAAGTATCGCACTTTGCATTTGGTTTGAAACGACGAATTTCCAGTCCCGCAATCCCGAGTGTCTCAGGCGTCGGTTCCATCTGTTCAAATTGAAGTTCCCTCTTCGTATCTTCACAAAGTCAGCGAATTCACGACCAATTCTCACAAAAAACTCGATCTCCCCTATAAATACGCATGTGCTTCACCTCTTCGCTACCCTTTGCAAATTTTTTTTTTTTTTTCTTCTCTCTCCACTGCTCCGAGTACTTTGCGCTCAAGTGCACACGCGCCTCACTGTTCTTCTTTCCACCTCCGTATACACGAGTGCGCAGAGTACAGACACACAAGTGAAACCTCTGATCTTCTTTTCTTCATCGCAACCACACGTATCGTCATATATATATATACATATATACACAACGTTCGACTTCTCTTTCCACATATTCATTTTACTAACTCTATACTCTTTTATTTTTCTTTTCCTCTCTCGTCATCCCGTCTGTCTCCGTTCGCCCGCCACTCGTCGCTTTTCGTTCCTCTGTACCTCTCCTTGCTGTCCACACGAGTAGAGAACGGGTTAACGCGCTCGACGCCAGTTCTCTTTCTCTCGTTCTCTTTTACGCCGTCTCTTCTTCTCGATGGGGAAGAAGGGGGCAGGGGGCAGCGTACGAGTAGTATATTTAGGAAATATAGGTATATTCGCGACCGAATAGCGAGGAGAAGACTATATAGGAACATATATGGTTCAATGTACGGCGACTTGTACGCCCGACTGAATCCATTATTCGTTCGTCAATTTTTCTCGTGTGTGTCGCGTGTGCAAAGCTTATCTCCCTCTCACACTCTTTCGTTTTTTTTTTTTTTTTTTTTTTTTCGATCTCTTTTTTTGTAAGCATCTGCCTTCGTCTGTCTGATTGCGTGCACCTCTATATGTATATATGTATATCAGCTATCGCGTATGTTTGTTCTTTTTATATTTCCTTCTTTCTTTTTCTCTTTCTATCTTGTTGATGGTCGTAGACACCGAGCGAGTGTATTGCCGAGTTTACACAGAAGGGCTCCGGGTAATAGTTCTATAAGCCGCAGTGAACGTGTCGGACTCCCGGCGAGACATCTCCCGCCTCGCGCACGTCGTTGTCCTCGTGAATGCAAGCGTGAACCCCATCACCGCCGCATCTGCATGCGTTCGTGTGGTCAAATGAGGTTAACGTTAACGAGGCACAAACATTGCTAATAAACGCATACCCTTGGCTTTCACGCTCTCTTCCTCGTTTTTGTATTATTATGGATTTTTTTTCGCGATCGAAAAAAAAAAAAAAAAAAATCAGTTTTCGATCGATCTTTTCAACGAAATGACGATAAAAATATAAACCGTTGGATCGGTTGTGTTATTGTAGATTTCTTTTTTAAAACTTTTTTTCTTTCAATTTTTTTCCTATCGAAATATGAATAGTGACGATATAATTCTTGGAAAAGTAAAAATAATTTTTTTTTGTTTTTCTTCTTCGAAATTAATCGTATAAGTTGAAGATTGAAAAAAAATTCTTTCACGGCGTTCTTTCTAACCTTCAGAACCTATCGCGTGAGATACCTATTTCAGTTACTGAGAAAAGATTAGTTGTGAATTTTTTCGCCGAATGTACGTGAAAACTTAGCATCAACAGTGATGTAAGAATCTTTGTGCTATGCATGCGTTACTCGCACTTTCGTATTCGCGTGAGACAAACGAGGTTAACATTAATGAGGCAGAAAAATATGTCTCATCAGTCGCATTTTCCTGGAAGAGATCTGTTCTGCAAGTACTCTGTGTATTTCACTTTGAAAAGTCCAGCGACAGCCCGAGGGCGCATTCGCATCAACGTACACGCACACCGAGACACAGTGACTGTCGCGCCAAAACGTTTCTCGAACAGCTGCTTCTTCACTTTTGCATTCTCGATGCCGCAAAACGTGGCAAATGTTTCATTGCGATATTCTTGTTTGAAAAAATAAATAATCAATGTAATATTTATTCATCGACGATTCGCGACCGAGAAATTAATAAAACGATCGGAACAGAAAAAAGTAAACACGAGCGATGTTGTCGACCTTTTCCTATGAATGCTTAAAACAATTTCGAGGCGATATAAAAGTATACCGTTTCGATGCCATGTTGATTTTTCCATAAGAATAAATATCCCAATTTCGCGATATCGAACGATTTCACAAAAAATAACCATCAAAACATTGATTCTGCTTCGATTAATAAATATCTCAAATACATCGATACATCGAAGAATCAATAAAAAAACGAATTAACTTTTTTTTTTTTTTCATTTACTCACGTCATAAAGGGATTTGAGTTTCACATGGTTGAGCGCAGGTACGTCGACCATCGAGCACTTGAGCAGAATCGTCGTGGTTTGGCTCGGCATTTTTAATCACACACAATAAATACAACTGAATTTCACCTTTGCTCTCGCATCAAGGAAACTCTGTTTATCTTCTCTGTCTCAACTCTGTTCTTTTCGTGAACCGATCACCTTGGACCGAACATCGAAAACTTCGAGACTCACCGTACGGCGTCGAATACAGTTCGAGTTCGATAAATAATTAGACGAAAACAACAAAAAAAAAAAACACAAAAAAATACGAAAATAAATCACCAACGATATTTTTTGGCTGCCGCGGGGACTTTGTCGAGGGTACAACACAGCACACGATTGTCGTTAAGCTCTCTTTGGACACAATGAAAGGGCACTGGTGGTTTATATTCTTTCCGTATCTTTCACTCTTGATTCTCTCTCCTTTCTTCGTGTCTCGCGATTGCTGCGCGGGCGCGTTAGATCTCTCACTCACGTTCGCAGCTGAACAGCACGACGAGCGACTGTTCCGTGATATCGCGACTTGGAAACACGAGCGAACGAGAAAAAAAAAAATAAATAAATAAATAAAGAAAAAAAAAAAAAACTTGATATAAAGAGTCGGCTTGTGGCTTCTTCCTCGTCACGTATACACTTATAGATGTACACACAGAACACTCGCTGTACACCGCGATGTTTCGGAAGACGCTACTCCTTGAGACAGTGACCAGATATGGCAGTGTTTTGTTTTGTTTCAATCATAGAATGTTTACGTTTTTTCGTAGCCGATTCGTTATCACACGTAAAATTTTTCTTCACGTAGCGGATTTCGGAATATTCGAAGTATTCGAGACAATTGACGATCGTATAAAACAACGATTTATTGTCATTTTCGATTAATACACGCGAACCGCGCGGAGTCCAAATTTATTCGTAAAAAAGAGACGTATAAAAAAATGTTATGAAAAATTAAAGTGTCCGAAAATATAATCCATGCGAGTAGAAAGATTGACGATGGATGGATTGTAATGGACACTCGATAGGGAAGAAAAGAACGATCTTTGTGCAAAGAGATTCGTAGGCCCCGTGAGTGGCTGCGCTACGAGCCGAAGGCGCTCTATCGCCTCACCGTGCTTGACTGACCGACTGGTTTTCACTCGCAGTCACTTTGAAACGCGGAGTGGAATTGTAGGCACGTCCCTCTCCTGCGCGCGGACCCTCCGACTATGCCGTACAACAGCCTGTATACTGTAGCGCGTATACGGTCTGTACGTTATATATATGTATATAGTATAGTTTTGTGTTGAGTCGTATACAGTGCGAGAGCAGCGCTCGAGCGCTCGGCGCCATCCCCCCTCCCTTCTTGGAACCTGCAGCTGCCTCGGCCAATCGCCGATCCTGAAGGCGCAACTCCACGCTTTACTCCAAGCGCAGTACGCAGTGCACTGTCGATGTACTCGAACCTAAAGTGCTTGCAGCCCGTGCGCAACGCAGTACGCGAAAATGCATTTTTTTGAAAACATGAAACGACGATTTTTCAATACATAAGTACCATTTTGTTATAAAACAAATTACAAGATTTTTAAGGACTTTTTTTTAACCTCAATTTTTTTTTTAATTTGAAGAATTAACCGTTATAAATAATCATATTTTTTTTTATTAATAATAAGTCGTAATTAATTTTTTTAAATTCGTTTAATTATACTACTGGATAGAAAAAATTCATATTTTTGAGAATTTTTAATAATCGGAGACAACGAAACACAAAAAAGAAAAAAATATTAATGATCGATGATTTTTTTTTTTTTCTCGATCGCGACATTCGAGTGTCAGGTTCTCGGTGCGCACGACATATATATATATATTAAGTAACTAGGTGCACACTTATCTATGTTATCTCGTTGCTCATTTGGCACCGGTCGTCAGCCGCAGTGTCACGAGTTTACTCCTCTTTTCCTATCCACGTGCCAACAAGAGTATTGTTCCTACCGCGGCATTTACTGTATACATATATCTCGTAACATACCGTAAAGTACTATAGTAGACGGTGCAGAGAGAACGTAGAGTTATAAAACTGTACCGTGTCTTTTCTCACAATTATAATAACGAGCGAGGCGTGACTATTTGATCTCGAGAGTCCGATATAGATACCGTCGTGGATACACACAGGCGTTTCATCCAACGGTAAACGGCGAAGCGTGCGATAGATAATGACTGATGAGCTATGGACCTTGAAACTTTATGTCATTTTCAGTGATTTTTTTTTTTTTTTTTCGTTAGACTTCAACGAGCAGAGGTATTAAAGTACTTACTCATCAAAGTTTAAACCTTTCGCATAATGTAACTTATAGTTATGGCATAACGGTGTGCAAACTCTTCGTATTTCGTCTCATCCGTACGCGCGAAGTATGAGTCAATTTCCGAGTAACGTAGAGGCAGAATCGATCTCCCGCGACGATTCGCGGGATAATTGATAAACGGTGTGGAAACGGTTTTGCGATTCCCCGGAAGTATGTTTTTTCGAAGTATTCGGGGAAAAGCGGGAAATTAACGAACGAACACGATGACTCATCGGGGAGAATCCGTGTAAAAATTTGAAAGTCGTTGAGTCAAATTGTTGATGCATATTTCACTCGCGACCGAGCGATAGATCTTGCGAAAGCGTGTGTATCGCGCGCGTAGGTGATGATGCAACGGTGTCGGAGGCTTCGATACGTTTCAATTGGGTTTGTTATCGGATGAATAATCGACGAATACGAAACGTTGATTCTCGAATTGCGTTATATCGTGTGCATTGAACTCGAAGAAAAATATCGATATATCTCGTAGCGTTGATGGCAGATAACTGAACTGAGAAAAGTGTTTATTTATAGTTGACAAATGTATCGTTGGATATGTCGAAATAAATTTTTGATTAATGTCAATAAATATCAGGTGAGTTAAGTAATATTTATTTGCAAAATACGAAGCGCAGTTACATTTTGTAATCGTTAAAAAAATTTACTTGTCTCAACCAACATTTGGAAATAATGACTAAATATTTATTTGGCGGGAAAACATCGTAACATTAAAATCGTTTTTTCGTAAATTTCGTTTCTGATTTATTACGAAATTTTTTAAAGACAATTGAAAATTGATTTATTGTATTTTTTCATTTAAAATGTAAAAACTGATAAAGTATGTGACATAACTGTGAAACACTAAAAATATCGAACATAGGGTGCGATTTTCTGGCACGATGACGCGATATGGTAATACTACTGTTGCGTTTGTAAATAGACATACGTTAAAACGTCGACCGATAAGTACATTGGTATTGCATCGAGCCAAAGATCGAAGATTTCGTTTCGTTTAGTATTTTTTTACCGACCCCCCCCCCCCTCTATTCCTCTCTCTAGCATCAAGTGGGCGACAGCGTGGGGTCAAAGTCTCGAGAGCATCGTCTGGATTCTGTGCACAACGCAACTCGCGACTCGTGCTGTAGCATCGTATTATATTGTATGTATATAGATATATTATGCATATAAGAGATATCTTTTTTTTTTTTTCGTCTTCTGGTCGTTCTATTCCCGATAGGCACGTACGTACGTCCATTACGTACTATACTACGCGTGGAACACACACGTGTTTATTCGCACTTGAGGATAAAAGCGCCCGAAAGGAGTCTCGTGTCGTCGATGCTATATATCGAAAGTCGTAAGTTTCCGCGTGTTATTGAGTGCAACGCGAAACAACGATCGCTGCTTTCAGTATTTTCGTCACTATACATTTGCACGTTTTTCGACACATCCCAAGCATCTGTATTACGTATTTCGATGTTCCAAGGTGCAATAACCTCACATTTTTTTATCAGCATAACATGTAATTTTTTATTTAAAAAATGTACTCCAAAAATAAAAGAATAATAATGTATGAGGATGTAACGCATGCGCGTGGTATAAATTCCATTTTAAGTATAGCATACTGATACGATAACTTCACCGTATCGGAATATCGAAGGTTAAAAGACTGAGATATTTCAGCGAAATCCTGATACGTTTTCCCGGTCACGTAATGGCAACGGTTTATAACGGTTTCGATACAATGCGCCGCGTGAGTCCTCTCGGCTCTTCGCGTTGTATAGTCCGGTTAGACAGTGAATTCGTGTCTCACCAATATACGAGTTTGGTATAGCATGGTAGAGCATAACTTCGGTGGCACGAAGAGACGACAACGAGTAAGAGAACTCTATATAGGAAGGCGTATCCCTCGTATACCGCAGACGGAGAGCGAGCGACTGAGAAGCATGAAGATGCGAAGAGAGGATGAAAGGAGAAGAAAAAGAAAAAGATCTTAGGATGCCACCGGAGGCGGGCGGAGGTTGTCGACTACGGTAACGAGAGAATCAGGAAGAATGAGAATGGAAGAATAACGCAGTTCGAGGCTTCTTCAGGGTTCGAAGAACCTTTAAGACCCCCGAGTATCTCAACCAGATTGCCAGAAAATCCTCGTCTTTGAATAACCTTTTCCGCAAAGCGGCATAAATTGGATCGTAAATGGTCGAAATTTTCGTGTAAATATGCGGAGTCGCGTCACGAAATATTGGAGAAATTTCGGGGATTGTTGTATTGTAAGAAACGAGTAGAATGACAGGGGACCGTGAGAAGTAATAATTCATTGAAATTTATTGAAATATACAATTTCCGCGAATAGACTGATTTTTGTTATTGTCATTACTATTATTTAATGAAAATGAATGAACTTTGATTATTATTCATGTATTTTTTTTGGTAAGGTGTTTAATATTTTTATTTACGCGTATTTATTACAACAATAAACAACGGTTAACGATAAGAAGAATCTTACGGTTTTTTTTTTGCTGTTGTCGGTAAACCTGCCGACGGTAAACCTTCCAAAGCTTTAATAACGATTGACCTCGATGATTAATATTATCGGTAAAACTCACTTGAAAACGTTTACATACTTTGTAATAGTAATTACGAGTTTCTCAACAACGTTCGACTCATCAAAAAAGATTGTACCGTCATAATCTTCCAACCGCATTTTTTTTTATCTCGAAGTTTTTGTTATACGACGAGAAGCTTCACTGGACGAACTTTACACGACTTTTGCCGTTGGGATGAAACTTACCGAGTATACAGAACACGAGAGGGTACGGACAAAGCGAGCACTTTGGTATACAGCACATTAATCCCAACACGTAACGCGTCCGCTTATAAGAGCTAAAAGTTAGACGAACGACTCGTCCGGACAGCTGTACCTTCTTATGCTATATATCTCGTAAACATATATACGTATGTATGCGTATATACACGTGACCCGAATGTTTAACAAGGCCGAGCGAAACGACTGCTCGTGTTTCTTTTCAGTTAGTTTACATCTTATATAGTATGCGTGAATCTCCCATCTCCGCGATACACATAGCCGCGTAATTGGCAAGCGACCGAAGTAGCCAACTTATATGTAGATTTCCACCACACTGTTAGAGAACTCATTTAATTTCGACATCCCGAAAATTCGATTTGTTTCTCGAAGAAGATAAATTGAACTCCAAAAAAAAAAATTACAATTTTCAGCTCGTAAATTATTCGTCGTTATACATCTTTTCGTGTCTCTTGTCTCTTCGTTGTCCGTGATTTGCATATCGGTGAAGGGGGACTACCAAAACTCGGAGGTTTGAAGAAAAGATAGCGGCGAACGGAAAGACGATACTCCGAAAAGGTCACTGCTCCCATTCAGGATATTCGCGGGTTTCCTGACATTTAAAGAGTAGAAGAATACTCCCTGTGACTCTCGCGAGAAAAAAGAAAAAAAAAAAAAAGAGTCGTGAATGCTTTTGATATGGAGTACACGTGCTTCGCTTCGCCTCATCTTTATTGTATACCGTCTATCCGTGGTATTGTCACCTTTTATATTACATTTACGAGTGCGAATGAAGCGACGAAGTTATACCACAGCTGGAAGGGTTTTACGATGTCTTTGTGATATCTTAACGAGAGACTATATAGTGAAATTCGCAAAAAAACATTCTTGACGTCGAGGGGACGTCATGACGTAAATTTTGCATGAAAAATAACCGGCGAATTTTATACAGAATGAATATATCATCCTTTCGAAATAAATGACAATTGAGCGAAATTCGAGAGTTTCTCGAGTTTTCGAAATTTAAATTTCTAATGCCAAAATAGATACGAATTATATTGCGATTTGGAAGTATTCAGAACGTATGAATACGAAACGGACACAGAAAGTCACCCTGTAAAACTCTACCGAACAATTGTTTTAGACAGCGTGACAGCGAGCATTGAGCTCTTGTCTACTTCTACAACGGTGAGGAACACAGTGATAGAGGCAACAGCGGTCAGCAACACAGTGGCAGGATCTACAGCCCCGGAGATCCGGTGACTGATTCGAGCGGCTGACCATCGCACAATCCGTGTGCTTCGGAGACACTAGGAAATGTAATTCCGTACTCCGGTACAAGGTGACGCGTTACTCTCGTGACTTATTCAACCTCTGTTCTCCGCACATTACCGGTATGTATCCACAAGGGCTATATATCTATCCGAGAAAACCTCTTAGCAGTTCTATTTCACGTCGAAGAATTCAACTGTACTTCCGTGACTCCCGTCGTGACTCGAACAAAACTCGGACACTTCTTTCTTCGAGTCTTTGTGAGTCATATACTCGAAGTCGCCGATAATGCGTTCGAATAACATGACTCTCTCGGGTCAGTCGGAACGGAATCGCTACGCGTATTTCGCTAACGTCTCGAGATCATTTCGCGCAACAACGCGCACAACCTTGGCGTGTCTATCAACTTCGTCATCTTGTCTCGGACGCAGAATAATTTCGGAATTCCTTATTTATCGTATACAGAGAACGTGAATTTGCCGAAGATGTTACCACCGGCTATTCTTAACGAGTTTCGAGAGTATAAAATTTCAAGGTCGACGAAGAAGAGGATCGAATAACGGAAACGTCTCGTTTGCGCATTTATCCTCCCGGGGCGATGGCAAAGGCGTTAATTATTTCAAATCACTTTCTACTGTCCCACATTCGATGACTCGCACGGCTCCTCACGTGTTACTCCCGTTTCTTTGGCCGTTACAGGCAGTGCATAAAGAAGAACCGGCGCGGCATGTATATGTATTATTAGCACATGCTAAATAAGTACTGTAATAAAAATTGAAAATGCACACGAAAAATGAGACCCAATTGTACGTTATCTTCTCGGAACGACGAGACTTGCCCTGCAACCCGTATACATATACTTTTTTTTTTTGGTTGCCTGCATAATAACGCAATTCGCGTCAACACACTTTTCAAAGTGAAACTCGCGTAAATCACTTTCCACTCGAATACATGGCATGGAACACAAATAAAAATAAACGAGAAACGAGTTTTTTTTTTTTTTTTTCGAGAAACTTTTTTTTTTTTGTCGAGTGAAGTAGGGAAAAATAGTAAAGTATTGTTTTTTTACAGTTACGAAACTCGGGGTCACGAAGGTTAAATGCAATTCTCGAAATTGTAAAGCCGCACCATGACAGCGAACCCTTTCTATTTTTTGAGACGAAGTGAAAGCCGTTGGTAGGCAAAAACCAGAAAGAATAAAGTGAAAAATGGAGAGTTACCGGTGAGTGAGTTGTTTTTCCACTTTAAGTGCGTTTAGATCAATGGTGTCAGGTGATCTTCAATCTAAGGGAGATACTGAATGGTTGAAAGTGGTTGCAATCGTTTATCGATCTTGTTTTTCGAAGCGGCGAGGATAAATGGCGATCCATTAGCTCGGGTTTTGTTTCGGAGTTCAACGAGAGATCACGGAACTAATTTTACTCAAATCAGTTGCTGAAGGAGGTTTATTAAATCTATAGAAGAGTTTATTCGCCCTTCGAATTTCTCTCGAGTGTATATCTTTAATATCTCTTTACGATACCTTTTTTTTTTGCTCCAAAAAAAATTATCAATATCGGTAAAAAAAATTTCAGCCGTTTTTCTTCGAGAATAATATACTACAAGATAATTTTTTATAGAAATGCGTTGCACTAAGTTTTGAAAGATTGAACTGGAATTTCGATCTTATCTCCTTAATTGGTCCAATGATAAGAATTTTATTTTCTGAGATTTACGTTATCGTTCGGTGATATTACATTTTATTGGGGGATTAGGGTTGCGTTTTGGGTCCGTTACTGTTGGTATTTGCGTGACACAAAATAAAAACTGAGGAATCAATAGAAATGTACGATAGCAGCTGCTGTTGCATTGTCGCGCGAGGCGTTGCGAACTATCGTCGGTTCAAAGGCCCCGCCGTACAACTCGGCACACTTTGCTTTTCTACGAAGGCGCGTAAAACCGCGCTCTCCCCGGAACAACCGGAATTTCATCATTATCGTTCGCTCCTCTAATTTCTTTTGCTTCGGGCTTCATTGCCCCGAGAAATATCGATTGGTTTCTATATAGGTATACATCGCGTATCGCGGGTGGATGGACCTTGGTTCTCATGATGTTACCCCTTTTTATCGAACTGCCGTAAGATGTGAAGAATAGAATGAAATGAAACACGAGAAAAAGTGGTAATTAATGGCAGCGTTCGTATCGTCTTGTCATTAACGCCTCCCCATTAATCACAGTGTAATTAATCGTTATTAGATCACGCGATTAACGACCCAATGCGCGTCACGCGTTTAATGAGGTTTTTCATTGAGTTAAAGCTTAAAGCCCACAATTGTATTGAACAATGATGCGAAATCTCGCGATTTGTAGATAAAATCAATTGTTGCTAATCAATTAACACTGCAGCGTCGGATTCGTTAGTAGCGTAGTTAATCTGAGAGTCAAAGCTTCCCATGCGGGCAGTTCGTTTCGTGTCAAAGGGTTAAACAGTTACAAAGCAGTTGCCTTCCGATCAATTCCCCATTGTTGAGTCTGTGTCGTCGACATCAAAGACTCCACCGATCTCTCCTTGAATCCATCGATCATTGCCAACTTGTATACGCTACTCCTTTTTTTTTTATTCTCCACAAGACGCGAAAAGAATGTTAAAACAAGCAAAACGTCGAGACTATTGCAATCAATGCTCCTACCCGACCCTATACATCGAAGACTCCGCGCGGCCTTCGCTTCTTCGCCGGAGAAAAACAGGGCCTCGGCAACTGGCCCTGTGGATGCTGGAGAGCTGAGCTTCTCGTGGCGTAACCGCGTTTTTATCGAACTGCGCGAAGGGGAAACGAAGAAAAATAATGCAAAAAAAAGGTTTCTCAATCTCTTTGCTCACAAACTTCAGTGAGATAAAACGGTTGAGAGGGACCGGGAGATAGATAGATGGATAAACAAAATGAAAGTATGAAAAACTCAGACAACCAGAGATCAATGCAATATCCCCGGTAATAGCGTCAACGATCGAGGGAGAGAGTCGATGAACTCACAGTTATTATCGAAGTATTTCCATTGCCCCTGCACCAAGCTGTCTGCCCTGTGTACTCACTATATAGTGTGTCGCGCTTCACTGTCGTTGAACTCGAGAAAATCATTTCACGAACACAGAAGATAGAGACGAAGAATAGCCTTCGAGAACAACGGTACTTTGCTTTATGATTACGTGAAAGATGTTAAATTTTCCAAATACCTATACATATATAGAGAAGGCATCGATTATATGCGAGACAATAGTTATTATTGGAACTTATATATTATTATCCCCTTTATTATTATACCGTTAAGTAAAATTGAGCGATAAATAGAATAGAGTTTCATTGCAGATCAAATAATAACTTTGATTTCCCACGGATTTTGTGCTCAGATAGAAGTTATAATCGCGTAAAGTATGCGTCAGCCTGTAAGAAAGTATTTGACTCGATAGTATTTCACGAGATATATATATATATGCAATGCGACTCGATCCCCCTTTCTGTTTTAAATAGCCAGAAGACCTATTCGCCGGGTTTATTTTCGTGAAAGTCATCTCTGGTGGGGGACTAGAAAAATTGATTTTTTGCCAAAAGTCTAGCCGCGCCGTCTCTTCCAACAATTACTTTTTCTTCCGACGCCGCTTTCTTCCTTTCATCGACGCGCTTGGAGAGCTGAGCTATTCACGATTTTGTATGGCTATAAAAAATGAAGTCTCGTTGATAATAAAATTTGCAATCGTTTGTATCTTCAGTTTTCCTCGATAGCTATCAAATTCCACGAATGAATGACGATACTACGCGCCGGAAGTGATATAACGTCAAGAGAAGATGAGGAAGTGAATCGGTGACGAGTCGGAACAACGATTCACTAATTAATTTTCTCGCTTCCGTGTACCCGATGTTCGTCATAGAAACTCTAAATATATCTACATAATAAGGCAGCGTTGAGTATCTCTCAGATTAGTATCTCCGGAGAATATAGGTGATAGCGAAACCTGCAGTATACTTGTATGAAACATCGTCGTCGAGTGCTTTAGCGCGAATTATGAAAAAAACATAACTCGAGGCGAGCGCGAGTGACTCATGCGTCGCGGATAAATTGACTATATATAGTACAGTAGTTATTAAACGTATATAGACTGAGAGTTTCCCGTCGAGAGGAGCAACGCTTCGCGAGAGCGGAGTGCCGGTGAGAGAGGTGGCAAAGAGACGCGGAGCAAAGACCAGCGGGAAAGAGAGGTATAGAACCAAAGTGAGAGGTAAATAACAAGCGCATGAATGAAAATTATGACACAACTCTTGACATCCGCGTCACCCGCGAGACCGAGAGATTCCCGCAATCCCTGGTTACAGCTATGACTACTGATACAGCTATATCTCTGCAACACATCATTACCAGGTGGCAAAACGTATATACGTATAGAAAGAAGCGACAGAGAACACAAAAGTCACCAATCTCGTATTTGTGAATGAGTCGCGTACGTGTTGGAGCTGATATTCGTGTATACGTTTGCATACGGTAGTGATATATGTTGGGTGTACTGTGCAAATTGTGCTGTGAAGCATTATAGAGAGAGAGTTTGGACGCCAACGCGAAAGATCGACGTCTAGCCAACAATCTATATATACATATACATGTACGTTGTTCCAATTAGCATGATAAATGAATCGTCTCGATCATTTATCATTTATTGGGAGTGCATGGAACAGACAATATTTACAAGTCTTATCCCCAAAGTAATGTTCAAGAAAGAAGTATTATAAAACAAACTAATTAATAATAATTGTTTCTTGATAATCATTTTTTAATCAAAATTACGAAATTATTAGTGCAGAAATAAGAAACAAAAAAAAAGTTTCGTCGTGTCATTATTAATTATCGAGTTGAATACGCAATTTTCAGGCATAAAGGAAGTTTTTTTTTTTTTTTTTTTTTAATCCGGGAATTAGGTGACCGAACAGATTTTGTACTGTGCGATAAAGTGCAGTAGTACAGTTGAGTAATTAACGATTGCGCTCGCGACTCAATGGACACGAAAGAGTATATATTTGGCGATAGAAAGGAATAGGTGAACCGTATAAGTAGCTGTATGCAAGAACGGACGCTATAGTTACACGCGTTTTCTTCTATCGGGCCGAACCCCGACGTGACAGAGTAGCTAAAAGTTACGCTACTCTCGCCTACTCACGCGCAAGAAGACGACGAATCTCATCCTGAATCCGTATCCGCCTACGCGTCTCGCGGTATCGAAGACCTCGCCGATAGTCGCGTAGACGAGCTTTAGTATGCGTGCAAGTTGCACGCTGCTTACTATACATAGTCTTGTAACGCAACAACGAATCGTACAACTATTGTTCTATTCACTCGTGATTCATGGCGATTCTATGAGCAACCGAGCCGCAGCCCGCAGCATAAGTTGCATCGACTCTCGCTATTACTTTCTAAAAAAAATTTATATACCTGGGAGTGCCGATAATGGGGACGATCGATGAAATCGAATTTTTTTTTCTCACTATCTATCGTTGCCACTTTGTTGCGATTGTATTTATCACGATTTCTCGAATATCTTGATTCGATTAAAGTTTATCGGAAACTTTTGCATTTATCGCGCATCTGTAGGCCTTTTTTTTGTATCGTTGATTAAAGATTATCTACTGATTTTTGTAGATTATTGCAGATTCGCGTGTTTAAGTTTTCATTTATGTACAATTTGATAAACATGATATTGAGGATAAAAATGCGTTTTTGGGCGATGATTCATCGGGGGCCTTGGAATGGATTTCCTTTTTAATACAGAAGTTTATTTACTCGTTATTTCGAGAAAGCTATTTGCATTTCAGCGTTATATGGTGGCGATGCGAATAAAATTGTATATATCTCGGTAATTGGGTGGCAAATCTGGTTGAAATATTGCAGTCACGATGTTTAAGTTCCTTCCAACAACATACGAACAATGCAATAATTCTATCGTGAACTTAACTTAACGTTCGTACGATCTCAACGACAACTGGTAACGATCGTTTCATGACTCAAATCGTCGTTTCGTTGCGCTCGGACTTTAATACTTCCGGTGTTATGACTTAACGTTGGTAAACATACACGCGATTCTCTTACGTTTGAATCATTGAAACATTTGTATTTTTATTCGCGCCTCGTCTTCCGTTTATTTTTCACTGCGGGTGCATCGTAATTGAGACTAAAAGAAATTATACGGTGGGAACAAAAGGTGAAATCCGAGAGACAAATCGCCGAAGCGTTATTTATCAAGCGAGACGATGTGAAATTTTCGTATTAAAATATCGGATGTTTCTCGTCTCAGTGATTCCATCAACGATGCTTGTAGTACTCGCGGCGAGACTCGTAGCTTGTAACTCTTATGCAGCAAGTATACATCGCAGCAAAGATTAATAATGTCTGTCCGATCCTAGAGAGTCATTCGCGAATAGAAATTAAACAACGATGGTTTTTATATATACGGATGGATACAGTGTATACGTTTGTATGTAATTTTGTGAAAGATTCGCCCGGAGCCAATGCAAGAGAAATCTCTAATTGACCAACTTAACGATTTTATTTATAGGAGAAGAAAGATGGAGAAAGATACTGTGCAGAGGTAAAGCGCGGGGGAAGAGACACTCGACGGGCGTGTAGGATATACCAATCAAACCTTATCGCTTTCAGTACACGAAGATTCATCTTTTTCTCTCTCTCTCTCTCCCCGCGATACATAAATAGACGGCAGTTGCGATGCGCTCGATTTCCGATAGTTTCTTCTCGAACAGAAATAAAATCTCTACCAAACGAACCCCGCGACGCTCGGCGATTGACTCTATTCGATCTTTTTTTATTTTTTTAAAAATAATTTTTCATAGGTAAAACTACTTAAAAAGTGCATAAACAAGAATTGGAGAAGCGTTTTTTAGTGATTTTTCGGAAATTAAAAAAAAATGTGTCGTAATAAATTTTTATCAGTGATTAACGAGTTTTTTTTTTTTTAAATATGAGTTTTTTCTCTGTGTGATGCAACCAATTTGTGAGACTAATTCCAAGGTTCAGAATATTTCTTTCGTCTAAATTAAACTCTATTCTACGATAGTACCGAAAATATTTGATATTCCCGTTGTTTATTGTGAAAACCTTTTTTTTTTTCATCTCACGACGCGGACGAAGAGAAAAGGATTAAAAGAAGAACCGTCGAGACGATTGGGATCATTATTTCCAGGGACCCGCACCGCGGGGCTACCGGGAACTCTTTTTTTAAATTGACATTTCTACGAACGGCTTCGCCCGTTCGTTCTTCGTCGGCTAAAGTGCGTGAGATATAATTAAATAGATATTCGGAGTAGAATGAACGCAGTAGGTAATGTAACACAAACGTTTGCCGTGTGGGTGGAAAGGTCTAGACGCGTTCTTCCGCACGTGATACACGCTCTTTGTATCCTGCATGCAATGCCTACTCTCTAATGCCGTACAATTGAAACGTAAAAACTGTCTTAAGGTGAAATGAAAGTTTTTTCAAAGGTAAAAATATTAAAAAACCGTCGCGAAAAACCTATATTATCGACGATTTTGTGCCGAAACAAATATTTATATAGAATTTAGTTACCGAGTGAAATAATCATTACAAATATGATTTTTCCTCTAAAAGTCAAGCGATTTTGTACTCAAAGATCATTTTTATGATAACTGAAACTACAAACGCAGTATCGATACATTTTTTTTTTATATTCCGCAAGATAAAAGAACTATAATCCCACGAAATTCCTTCTGATTATTACTAAAAACAAATTGTTACAAGATAATCGAAGTAAAAATGTACACTTCGAGAGTCTTCGCTTTCTGTTTTGATAAAAATTCAATCGAAAAGATGCATTTTTAAAAAAATCTATTTTGTAGAATAAAATGAGAGATGTTATTTTTGAACGTATGTTTTGGATGACATTTTAAAATCTTTAGTAGATTTTCGACAATAACGGCACGAAGTTAAAAATAAAATGGAACCAGACAACTGTCTTATACCCTTTGAGGGCATTCACTTCATCTTAACAAAAGATTTCCGGTGATTTCTATCTTTATAAATGAAAAATTTCTTCTCGTCTTTCACTCGGAAATAACGACCCTTGTGTATCCGTAGCGAGAGTTAAAAATGATTTCCTGGTCTACTGATCAACGAAATGAGTACGCGAGGGGTGAGGGGGGAGGGGGGGAAGTGGCTTGAGGATAATCATCATCAGAGCCCGCGGCTTTCTAACGCAATAACGCGACTCACCCTCCCCGTATCTTGTTCAATAGACCCGCGTTCTTTCGATCTCCAACTCACCTGTAACAAGAGAAAACAAGAAAAAGTGATTAATAATTGGTATATAGTTATTACACATATAAACACATGTATCGTTAAAAGACTAACGATTATTCCAAGAAAAGTTCATAAGACTTTCGCTCATATCGATATTGAAAAAAAAAAAAAAATGTATCGTTGTCCCTTGTGTCTCATGTATACCAGGAATTATTTATATCGCGTGGCCGCGTCGTTAGTCGACGAAAAAAAAAAAGAACCGTCTTTATCCGGCGACGAAACGTCTGCACTGTAAACCGCGATAAAGCCACACGAGTTAAACAAAAAAGAGCCGACTATACGCGCTGTTTTATGTTCGCATGATCGTAAACCGTTGACACGCCACTAGATTTTCATTTCATTGACCGTATGCCGCGTCGGACCTATAAATTAAAAGGCTAAGCAGACCCTCATGAATGGCCAGACGGTCAGTTCAGATTTACACCTTTTTTCTGTTTTTCCAACGTCGAGTACCCTATCACTCGTCGCCTATCATCAACAAGGATCGTCAATAATTACCCCATTCTGTGGACCATGTTGAGGGATCAAATCAGAGTTACCGAAAGAAACGAAGTCAGACGCCTGAAAAACTGACGCGTTTGTCGAGTCTCGGAATTTTTTTCCTCGTGCAGTTTCCATGAAATATCATTTTTTCGGTATTTTTCGAGAGGAAACAGTCATTGGACGGACATATTATCGAGAGGGACCTCTCCAGCGATAAGGCAGAACGCGATCTCGCAGCGTTTACGGGAGGTCGCGTAAGCGATACTTGTACGTGTCGTACAGCATAAAAATACACTTTGTATGCATACGAGTGCATCGTATACAATATGCAGTATTATTCAAGTTGGCGAGAACAGAGAATCGCGATAGAGAGACAACCTGCATTATCACAAGAGCTGCGGCACCACCAGTGGGAGATAAGACGACATTATCCCAACTAACGGGATGAAAAAAAAAAAAATTCGGTCGCAGAAGAAGGAATTCGAATACGTAAATTGCACCGTAGTCTAAACCACTGGCTTTTAGATTAAAAAAATGTATTGAAGATTTTTACATAATTTTCATTAAATTTCATACTTTTCTTTCCTAAATTCGATATTTATGCAAATACCTTGATTTCGATGCTTTTTTTATTTTAATCAACGGGCTTAAGCGCTACGAGAGGGTGAACGATAAGTCAATGACTTAAATACGCAACCAACCGCATAATCCATTTCATTTTTCTTCGAGCTTTAAAAATATCCTGACGTCTTTGCTGCGAACGGATTACGAGGAAAGAGACGTAATCTCGGGGTCTCAAGTCCATTTGAACGGTCGCCCGGAATTACGCACAACATGCGGTCGTGATTCACGCACATAACGATAAAGCTGAAGAAACTAAAAATCCCCATTGTGTCATACGAGTTTCATATGTATATTGAGTTTGAACACAAGAAGGCTTATCCGATTTGTTTGATGCTAATGATATATCAGTATTCGAATTCTCGTATGGTAAATAAAGGGTGCAATTGAGTAAACGCACGTGTCTAATTAAACGTTGAAATTAAATCAATCGTTCAGTGTCCACAATACCTAAGCGTCAGCTCCATGCAGTTCGGGTTTTGGTTCGAATTGTTGCCGATTCGATTGTGGATTGAGAGAAGTGTGTCATTGTTACAGCCCGATACTTGTCGCTGGTCGACAGGCAAATGCGTAATTATTCGTAGCGCACAGGATACTTAGTTGCGACACAGCGGCAATAATGCCGATAGGAACAACGAGAAAATGTGATATTCACTAACGAGACAATCTGTATCACTGTTAAAGCTTTGACGAGGGTGCGATTGTTCGAATTAATCGATTAATTAACTCTTTGTCGCAAGACATCGAAACTGAAAAAAGTAGTTTGCATGGTAACGCTGAACGACAATGCAATTGCTGGCAGTAACCTTAGATGGACTCGGAATCGTGACTTTTGGTCTAATCGCTCCATTTGGAAAACGATTAAACACCTTTAATCATTTCGAGACGTTTCATTAAACAAATATTGCATGAATATCGAGATAATTAATTACTTATCGAAAATAATTTACAATTAATGAATCGACTGATTATCCGTGATTTATTAGATAATTATTAAACGATGGCCCGGGTATTACTCATAAAAAGAATTCATTAATCTCATCGCGAAAAGAAGGTCAATTTGCGGTCAATTGAACGCTCCAATTAATTAGCAATTCCTGTCCTCACAGCGGGGTTAATGAAACAAAATTTTATCGCGAACATTCACGGTTATCGGTAGTGCGGTGTACACACGTATTCATTATAGTTTACGATATCGTATCGAGCCCATAGCAGGTAAACACACCTCATCTCTACGTATATGCATTGTACAACGGAATTTATATATCATCTCATGACAAACATTGCAGGTTTACGAGCGCTTGTTAAATTTAACACGCGCAAACGAATTCGATATGACGACAGCTGGCAGCGAGCGATCAGCTCATCTCATCTACGAGCCGAAGTTCGATAGAACAGAGCAATCTATGTTTTATCTCTCTTGTTCCCTCGTTCATTCATTCTTTGCGAGCGCCCGCATCGATTCGTGTTTTATGATAGTTTGCCGAACACTGATATCGCATTCAGGTCGGTCCAATGCTTACAGAAGAACCTCTAATGACTCTCGGTCCGCGAATGAGCAGCGAACTGAATTATCGATCGTTAGTTTTTTCACTGCCGTCGCGCAACGACATAATTAAACTATATCAGAAAAGATATCACTGAATGTAATAAAATTCAATAATCAAGAATATCATTTAAGACCGATGATTCAACGTAACATTTTTCTATACTTCTGACGCAAGTTCGCGTATAAAATACAGAGATGTTACTGATGGGGATTGCAGATTCTCAATTAAAAGGCGAAAAATATATTGGGCTTCGATATTTTTCGATCTTTCCTGTTTTTTTTTTTTTACTTATTTATTCCCCTGCGGGTAATTTCGTTAATGGGACGACAAAAAAACGTGACAGACGGAGGAAGTCGAACTCTCAGTAGGATCGACGAACGCATATATAGATAACATGAGCGGAAGCAACTATGTGTTCATCCAAACGTCTCGGACATCGAGAACTTGAGTGAATGCTTATGTATTCAGTACTGCGACTATGACGAGACGAACGTCTCCGCGACTGGTGACGCGAGCCACCGGAACCATCGCGAGAGACACTCTCAATATGTCCCTTTCGATGAAACGTAGAAAAAAAATCGCGACGACACAGTGGCGCGTCTTTGTCGGAGCGAATGGGTAAATAAATCGATAAAAAATAAATAACGCGGAAGAGGCGGGTTTAAAATTTCGAAAATATTTTTGAATAACATCCATTACGATATTCTTCAGGACTCCTTCGTAAAGATCCTACGTGACGAGACAGAGTTATTGTCGAAAAAAGAAAAAAAAAAATACTAAAAAAAGAAAGTTTCGGAATTCCAAATTCGTCACTGTCGATAAGAACCGGAAGCGCAAAGTGGATTGAGCTCCGAGCTGACAGTGGTTTCTCTTGTTTTTTCTTTTCTTTTTTCTTTCATTCTGATAACAAAGCTTAAACGGAACGGAAAGGAAAGAGTGACGGCTGATTGTTGGTGTCAACGTTTTCTTGTCGATACATCGATACTCCGTTTTAACAGAGAGCATATAAGTGTATGTGCCGTGTACTCTTGTATGCACACATCGATAACGCATGCCAACGGCGAGGTCGTCGTCGTCGTCGACGTAAATTATAAAAGCATATATCGACGTGACGTCGTCAGCCCTCTCAGGCTGACCGGCCTCGTGTGAACTGCCCCGACGAGGCGTGCATAACGAGGTTCATTCATTCGCGCGAGAGTCTCGAGGGTCAACGCGTTTTCTTTATTACACTGATAAGAGACCTGCAGCTGATGCAGCTTCGTTCCGCGCGCTCGCTTTATCTCTCACAAGACGAGAGAGTCAAAGGTTTTATTTAGAAAGGAGAGAAAATTTGTAAACAAAAAAAAATCAGAAAAAAAATTAAGAAAAAAAAAACGGGAAAAAAAATATATCGAAAAACATGTGACGATTATAATTCAAAGCCATACATTTATTGAAAATTTGTCAGAGACTTTTCTCGAAGCGCAATTTATTTACTGAGCGCCGCGCAGTGAAAACGGCAGCCGTATAGAATTAACATAATTGAATCTACATAGCGAAGCGAGGTCGCGAGTTGCTCTTTTCTATCGCTTTTATAGTATATTATTATTATTATTATTATTAAACCCGAGTTGGGAAAAACCAGAAAAACTGAAAAAATAAGATTTCTCTCAGATCCTCGTTATATTTCAAGGATGTTAAAAATACTCGCGGTTTACATATGTGACTTGACTTTTTTTTTCTTTTTACTTCCATTATATTTTCTTTTACTTTTTGGTGACTTTGCGTTTGCCCTCGCTGCGCGGTATCATAGGATTACGATGAGTGTATGTTGTACGTGTTTTCCCGTTTGCACTTTCTTAACAAACCGGAAAACAAACGTCTATATGATAGAAATGCGTACACTGCATAAACTCGTTCTTGTTTTAGATGTATTCACAAAATTGGTATACGTAAAAACGTAAAAATATTACGAATAATAACATTATTACTGTTGAGAATTTTTATCTTGTGTCCGATTATTTGCATAATAATGATATTTTATAATAATTGTTAAAAGGTTATATAGAAGCTGTTTTATTATATGATTTTTTTATATTAGAAATTATATTAAGTTTTGTTTTTTATCGAAATAGCATTGATACGAAAGGAATGATTTATTATTCTCACCGATGAAAATTTCACGCTGAACGACTCAAAATATTTAACTAAGAACTTCATGGTATCCTGTGTGTTACAGCGAGTTTTGTTGCGTTTCGAGATATTTGAAGATGAAAACGTCGTCGTGAAAGAGTTCACTTGATTCACTGAAGTCGATTTCACGATCAGGACTTTGCGATTCTACGAGTAATAAAAAGACAATCCACTAAGTTAGCTATCGACGGTATGGCCTGCATATGGGCGTTTATACTTGAGTCGTATTACGCGCGATTTTATCCGACTAATCATTCACGAATCATTATCCAATCCCAACTCGTTGTTCCGCTCGTTCGTTACTTCTAATCTTTTCGCCGTTAGAGTGTCACGTTGTACGCCAACGCTAATTTAGTTACGTACTTTGATCAGCATCGGGGCACACAAAGAACTACGATTACCGCGGATTATGCTTTCGGATCATTGTGAAAAAAATGACTCAACTTTCAAAATTAAGTGTCGTAAGTATGTCAAAGATATACATATCGGAATTATTTCGAAATTTTGGGACTTATATACAAATTTCTGTTAAAAAAAAAAAAAAAAATGTCTCTATATAATCTGCATTACCGATTCTCCACCGATCCGACATTAGCATCAACCTCGACCCCTGAGCTCCGTGCTTCGCAAAATAATATTATGTATGTCGATGATTCCTAAACCGCATATGCTATTCTCGTATGCCATGAATCCGTGACGGCCTTGCAATTTAGTGGATCAAAAAATTGAAGTACTCTCAAAAGCGGTATAGCAGAGAAGGCCTCGGAATGTACGAATCGAGAGCCAAGAATGAAATTTGCAATCGTTCTCGTTGTTTTTGTTAGATATGTAAATCCTTTACGATATAACATAAAGTACACGACAAATGTATTTGCAAGACATATTTTTTATCGTTCTTAGATCCTTGAGTTTGTAAAATTCCGTTTTTGTATCGTCTAAAAAAACAATGTTGAATTCTCGTACGAAAAAAAGTTCCATGAATTTTTTAATTATTTTCGTTGCAATGTGAAAAATTTTGGTTCCCTTTCTCGCAATTTTTTTTTTTTTTTTTCAAGTGCTACGTACTGCCGATCGGTTTGTATAATTTATAATTCGTCGGCCGGGAAGTTTGTCATTGTTATCGTTCATTTCCGAGTAGGCGCATCGAAAAGTTCGTCGCGTACGAGGATGCGGTGAGGCTAATGATACTCGAAGTAACGCGCACGCACTCACACCGATCACTGTACACTAATGCTCACGCGTGCGCGCGCACACACACATACACACACAGTCGAAAAATCTTTACTCTTGGTCTTCGTTAAACGGCGTGCGTGGACGCGGAACACGGACAGAAGAGGAGAATAAGAAGCGTAGCAGCAACTCAAACACCGGACGAATTCCAACTAAACGCAAGTCAGTATTAACAGCTGATTGGACGGTTCGTATTACGCAAACATTTTCGTTCCATGATGTGCGTGAGAGCTCGTCGCGTGCGTGTAAATTTCGTTCGTTCGTTTGAGTTGGCCGACCAGCGTGGATTCACCGAATTCACCTATGTGTTTTATATAGAAAATGTGCATACAGACGGCGCAACAAACCGCGACGAAGACGAGAGAAAGAGAGAAGCGGGTCCGAGGAGAGCGAGAGGCATTGAGGTAACGATGTCCACGCATTCCCGTGCGTGGCGCATTACACCCCGACTTACGCAATCGGAGCAACTCGCAGGGTTTATTTGCGGTGTCGCGTCCGCGACGATTCGAGAATTTCGTCGGACACCGACATCGATGTTTATTCCGAATTCGTTGTTTCAATTCACGTTTTACTCTTTGATTATTTTTACTTGATCTTGAAATAAAAAAAAATAAACAATTGCACGGTAGAAAGGTTAGGTGAAAAAAAAAAAAAAAAAAAAAAAACCAATACTCTCGGCACAATTTCTCGTACCGATGATAAACGTATGCAATGACGAAAACGTCTATTTATTATGGTGTTTAACCAATTATCGTAATTTAATTGCACGATGGGATGGATAACGGTGGTCCTTATCAATACCGCAATCCTCATCGATTGTGGGTATTCGAATTCATGAGTTCTGGAGGATTGGAAGAGATTTGGCTCAGATTAATTTGTAATGATGAGGGCGACCAGAGAGCTTCGTACTGCAACTACTACGGTTGATACACCAATTGGGGTCAACGCGCGCACTGATTTGCGTGATTACGCTTGCGTTCTCGATATATGTACATTATGTATATACGTACATTATCGCACGGATTGCACGCGCACAAACACACGCATCGAGACCCGATGGGTCGGCAAGGACAGGTGTTGGTGCGTGTGCGCGAGTTGCGTAACTTCGAGCGCAGAAGCGAGGAGCAGAGGAAGAGGAGTCTTGGTGCCCGAATCGCAGGGAAATGCAAGCTACGAACCGCAATATAGGCCTCAGCTCTGTGCCAGAAACAAAAATATCCGGGGGGAAACGGCGTCGGTGGTCGAACTCTTCGCGCTCGTCTCGTCGAGCCTCGCCGACGTTTTCGTTGAGAGTCTCTCGCGGACACGAACGCGCACGGCAATCGGTTGCGATACTTTGAATGCCAGCGGGTGCCAATTCACCGATTGGATAACTTCCGCGGGACTAAATAGTTACAATTTAATCGTCGCGCGATTGAAAAGCCTTGACCCGGTAAAGCTCAGCGTTGATTAATTTGTCTGTTCGTAAATAGGCGTAAGGTGTCTTGATGAAAAATGTAAATGGGTAAATTTAGATTTCTCATCGATTAACAAATCGGAGACGAAGAATCGAATGATTTTTCTTATACTGCAACTTAGCAAATGCCTCGGAGAAAATTGCACCACGATTTTTTTTTTAAAGGCACCGCGTTTTTCTGCAATTTTAAGGTGACTTTTCTGTGATTCTTAATCTATGGTATTATAAGACTTAGTCGCGAGTTCAGCGAGAAATCGTTAGGAAACGCAAAATTCAAGATTGTAGAAAATGTAGAAAATATTTTTTACTTCATCACAGTTTTCCGTTCGTGTTTTTCTACTTCTGTGCGTGTTGCCGACCAGAAAGAAATCTTACAACTGGAAAAGCCTTTAATCGAATTATACTATTCGTAACTATTCGCTAGTAATGGCGCACGTAAGATAGAGCCGCTTGGCATGTACATAGAAATATACCCCGCGGTGTGCACCTTGCACTATAGCCGCGAAACACGTGTATTTCTCGGACAGGTAAAAGGCCTCGTTTGCATCCGGCACGTCGTCTCGACTAGACACGGTGCGTATAATAGTTTTAACCGTGAAACCATATGGCTGCGTTTTGTACGTATACAAGACGCGGAAAGAAAACACGTGGGTCACATCGTGACACTCTTACTCTTTGCTTGATTTTTTCATTCTTCTTTTTATTCTTAGTCATTACTAAAATGACGTAAACTCATGTTTTAACGTAATTACCATTCGTAATACACCGTATAACGAATGAATTGCGAATATTTCAAAGTCCAAATGAATTGTCCAGTAACAAAAGATGAAAAGTCCTATTGGTCGCTACTGAATCATTGCGTTAGGCCTCTAAACTTCAATAGTATATTTCTGCTTTTTTTTTTAAACTGCAAGTTTCTAAGAGGTGAAAAAAAATACGACATTTTTACATGCTTAAAGGGTCAATACGATTTTTGGAGAGTTCCGTCAATTTTTTTTACAATCGATTGTTTTACTAAATTTATTCTTCAATATCCTTGAAATTATTTTAAAATATATTCCTGTCCTTCGAATATCTCTATTTTTTTTCAAATTCAAAATTTTTCAAAAGAATTCATAGGCTTCAAGATTCACCGCTGAAAGGGAAAACTTCCTTTAAGTGAGATTTTCCCTCTGGCACGCTATATCCGGCGCATTCCACACTGTGTTTCGTATTCCCTCTTTTATCTCCACGTTACTTCAAAGTACAAAAAAATAAATAAAAAAAACTACGAGGCAAAGGGTTGATTAGATACTCGTTGTCTCGAAATGTGTTCGTTCATTTTTTTAAAAGTCTATTATTAAATACTTGGAAGAAAATACACGATATGTTCTTTGTGCGATGAAAATTGCGCTTCGAAGTATAGACGATACTGTGGAGCAGGTACTCGAGGTCCAACGTCGTCGTCGTCGTTGTCTCGCCGCTGGGGTTGGTGCATTTTATGCACTTTGTTTCATCGTACACACACGGGACGCTCATTTCGCTTTGTCTTTTTTTTTTCTTTTAATTTTTATTTTTTGTTTTGCTGCACAGCGTGGTACAAGCCAACCGCTCGCGAGTTCTCTGTGAAACCGGTTACTATACACGCTTCTCGTCGAGGTGGACTCGACGCGATCGAGAGTACTTGAAACTCCGGTGGAGTCTTTATATTCAACGCTTCTCCTCTCTCAGCTTCTTCTTCTTCTTCTTCTTCGCTGTTGCCCCGTGTGTTTCTTGGCGAACGTCCCTGTTTAGGAAACTTGAACAGGGCGATGCACAACACCCCTTGTCTGTCCTCCAGGATATTACTGGATACCATAGCACTAAGTACCACGATATCTCACAGACCAAAGTTCGAACGCTTCGGAATCGAAGATACCGATGCGTATAATTAATCGACAATTTTTCCGCGTCGATAACGATTATCGCGAGGATTAAAGACTTCGTCGGAATTGTGTCGTTTATAAACGATCGAACGACAGAAGAAACTGGTAATCGGTGTTTCAAACGTGTCTGCCGATAATGTGCACCAGATTTTCCAAGTTTTTTTCACGAAGCTTTCCACGTAGAAAAAGAAAAAAGAAAAAAAGTTCAAGGCATCGTGACGATCATTTTACTCCACCTGGAGAACCCTAATTGTTGTTTTTTCATGTCAGCTCAGTCTTGTAATATAGTTTATAATAATTGTTGAGCTCTACATTTGCTTACAGCACTTACGGAGGTTCTAGGAAAGTCTTATTAAAAAACTGACCCACGAATATCGTGTAAACCGCAGAAAACAACTTTAAAAACCCGTAACTAGAGTAACTTTCACATTTTTTTTTAGCGCAACGCTTTTGGGTCGATTTTCGTAGAGGTTATTGCGACGCAAAGTTTTACTTCAAAGAGAAAATAATTCTCGATACTTAGGCATTTCAGAACATAAATTTAAATGTTTATTAATAAAATAACAATATTTACCAATATATCCTGCAACGACACCGGCATCACAGAGCACGTTGACATATCCTTCGTTTCGAATAATCACAGTAGCAACTCCATAAAAGTCTTTTGTATTTCATGCACGTTGATAATAATTTCACTCGTTCTGCATCGCAATGAGATAAAAATCACTTTAGGAAATATTGCAACGAAGCGAGGGATGAATTAACGATAGGGGCGACTCGCGATTCCGAACGGTACTAATGAAATTTTATAAATCTGTTTTATTGACTTTTTAATTCAAGAATAACCGACTTTATAATCGCGGGATAATTTTCTTCTGCATTTAACGAAGGTGTTACTTCGTCTCGAGTTATCGAGCCGGCGCGACGCGGCGTGAGCAACTGTTAACATCCGGCAGGCCGCGTGGACACTGTCCACGGGGGGAGATCGGCGATTCCTCGCCGCGGAAGTCTTCGGCCTTTCCCCCGCGCCCCCGCCTGCTGCTACTATATTAAATTAAGCTACAGTACGTTGCCGCGGAGTCGCGGAACACTAGCCCCTTCCATTGCCAACCGACATAATCCAATATCGCGGAGGTATAGGCTTCGTGGTTATGCGGTCGTCCAGTTCGCGTTCCGCCTTCGACTATAGGTACATCTAGCTGCATATATATGTATATATATCCATATATACACATGTATAAATAAATCCGTACGTATGTACAGTACGTAGACATGTATTTCTGGTTGTTATACGAGGAAAGGTTACAGAGCGCAAGCGATGCAGTGGTTGGTCATTCCGTAGTTATTGGCCTATGAAACGATTGACATAGAAACCGACAAAAGTATGTCAATGACTAGTTATTGACCTTCTATCAAAGGATTATGCCATTTTGCATATTTGGGTAAATTATATAATTATCGGAACATTTTTGTTGATCGGAAGATCAAAACAAGTGGATACAACGGTTGGAAATTACAACGGAGTGTACAGTATACTAAATCGCTTGCTTATTACTGTTTGTGGCACATAAATTAGTAACCTGATGAACAAAGGTTTACTTTATTTATATTTTTAGAAAAAAATGTTTCTAAGAGAAACCCGAAGAACCCATAAATTAGACAAAGATCGTCTTAAAGGGACTGTACAGGTTGCCCTATCTACCTGCTGTAAGCATTGTATCCGTGAGGTTTCTAAATCTTTTCCCTCTGTTTCGTTGTCTCACTCTTGTTCATATTTATCCGTAAATTCTCGGTCCTTCTCGCTCGTCATTGGCTCACCGGGGTTTTGCAATTAACGATTCCGACGACGGGACGACGAACGGCAAACGAGTTCTGCCCCGAATAGCCGGTTCACCGTTCCGCCGCTTCGGGCCGATAACTCGACGAGACTCCTGGAGGTACAGCCAGAAGGCAAGAGGTATATTCTATATAGGTATAAGGAAGGTATATAGGTGCAACACTATATACATATAGCTTCCTCACTGCCTCGAGTTCGGGCGCTCACCGTCGGGGAATCCGTTCGTTCCGAGAGTGACTTCGGCGTCGCTCCTGGCCGTTGACCTGAGAACCCCCGCGCGCATCCGAACAAAAGAGAGAAACGAAAAAATAAAAAAGATTCGAGTAAAGTAGCTTCGCGCGTAACGCGCTGTACCACTCCAACTTGCGTGATGTATTCGAATTTCGAGCATTTTTTTTTTTTTTTTTTACAAAAGAGATGAGAAATGAAACTTTATAGAAAAAGGTGCCGTAGAGGAAATACGAAGAGGAAATATAATCTAAACAGTAGCGAATGGTAGAATAAAGGGTGTAGTGTTCCGGTAGTAACCACAAGCCGTGACTCGATTTCCTACACTCGAGCGTCTCAACCAGTGCGAAATCTTTATTCATCTCTGCTGAATGTCTGAACGCAGTAGTGCCGTATCTACTTAAACGAAAATCTGCGACTTCACTCTGCAAAACTTTTGTCCGCGGGATACAAAAGATAAAATCTTTCCTGATAGATTTAATGAAACTTTACGGGATATGAGTGCATTTTTTTATCCTACGGCCAGTAAAAAATTCAAGAAAAAGAAATTCTTCGAGAGATAAAAAATCTTGGCTCGTTTCATGAAGAATCTAATGACGATGCTCGTTAAACTTTGAACTTCTCTAGTCTCCGATTTCTTGTCTCTCACAGTGTCTCCAAGTAACTTTGAGCCTTTGAAACACAATGTCGTCTCTCCAGTGCCTCGTTAACCGATCACGTACCAGCATCGACCCTCGGCAAGGATCTAAATACATTCTTCGACAGTTCGCGAACTTCAAACTGTTCGAAGTTTGTCACATATACTCGATTTTTTAAAAAATGTTTTTTAAAAATTCTTCGAAGACTTTCAAAGTGTAATTTCGTTAATGACATAGAAATTAATTGAATATGAATATTCTTGTTGGTATTCTAGATGAGAGAAGGCAACGCGACGGACTCTTGATAAAGCATTCTTCTTACGTAAAGATATGAAGCATCATATCTCCAAAAAAACTCGTGTAAATTCCAAATTTTTGATGATTGATCCCCAAAAGGTTCTTCCGTTTGTGAATTCATTCAAATTTTCGGACACTAGTCTATTTTTTTTACATCGAAAAGTTGTTGCGTATATGCAACACCGTGCATCAAAGGCTCAAGGCTGAAGGGCCAATTACCCGTGCCGTTTACCCTTATCGAGATAGAACAGAGTTGGCCAGGACTCACGTCGTTCGTATCGGAACGAAAGCAGACTAATGCTATAGCTATAGGAGGGTTCTTCGAGGAGGTCAAGCCGAGCCATTGCGCTAGTACTGGGCTACAGACGGTGTACTACCGGTAGGTAATTCGATACTGGCGCGAGGCCAGCAACCAGAGCACGGAGAGGGCCCTTGCCTCGCGAGCAACCGGAGACCGGAAAATAGTTGAGCGATCGTGTGCAAGTGAGCCTACGCGAGAGTCCTGGCTTCAGAGCAAAGTGAGTTGATGTACGTGTGTAGTACAGAGAGAGCCGCACACACAACCAAAAGCTCTGACAATGTGAAGCTGATCGGCTTACTGAAACGTCGGCAGGAAACTTTACGGCACGAACTGTAGCAAACGGTTGAAATTCATCGCTTTAGAGGGGGTATATACGGTTTATAGAAAGAAACCAGTCAACAGGAACCAACGCCCTGGGTACTTTCCGTTCAGTCGTTACTCTCTCGACATCGTCAAGGCAGAGCCCAAGGTTTCTCAAGGCTCGCGAAAGCGGCGCGGCAGACCTGTGGCTCTCTCGCGCAAAGCTCGAGGGAAAAACAACGATGCCGTGAAACCTTGCGCATCGCGAAATACCCTACGTATGAAAGAGTCAATGTACCTATAGGTGCGATGCAGCGAAGGAACCCGATCTCTAACCGCGCACCGGCAGAGCGGCTGTACGCGAAGGAGCAAACACAGCGAGAAACAGCTCTCGCTCGGGCGGTATATCTATTTCGATTCAACGCGACACTACCAATGGGACCCAAGCGTGCAGAATTAATCGAGCCGATTAATTCAAAACGCCAACGCTCTCGCACGCAACTTTTCTCGGTGAAACAGATCGGCGACCGGGACACTTGGTATCCACCGTTTAACGCAATATGTATCGATATCGATCTTGGAAAACTGAGCACAACAGGATCTGCGGCTATATTTCATTTATTTAAATATTTAAGCGTTATAATTTTATTGATTTTTTAATTGTTTATTTATTTAGTATTTTAAGCTACGAAACGAGCCGACTGCGTTTTTTTATTTATCTATTGTTATAATTTTTTTTGTGGTTATTTTTTTTAATCACCACGGTGCACTGAAAGGATTATTTTCCATGTATGATATGTATGATTATATACCTCGATTTATTATATTTTTCGAGTGTTGCTGAACCGCGATAACTACGAGGAGATTCGAGAGTCGTGACTTTTCGCGCGCGAAAGTTCTACGTCCTTTTCTCTGAATCTCCTCGTTTCTTTTCCTCCGTCACACGACAAAACCACCGCTCAGACACGTCCGATGGTAAGGATGGTCGGACAGACACTGATCGTGCGATGCGTGAGCGCTAATATAAGCGCGCATATGTTCCGGTGGTGCAGCTATGTGCATCAACCACTGCAGCCAAGCGACGCATGCTTGCATGCGTGAGTCAGTTTGTTCGGCGTCGTCGGAACACGTTTGCCGTCGATATCGTTCCGTGCAACTAATACGTTCGTATAAATGTAAATTTTTTTTTATTCGAATGAAAACTGTTTTTTAAATAGTATTTTTTAGTTTTTGTAAACATTCAAACATCGCACTTTCTATATCGTGGTTGTTTTTCATAAATTTCGAGAATAATATTTTTATGTTAGAAGAATTCTATTTTTATAATTTGTCTGTAAATTATAAGAATAGCACTACTGTTATAATGTATTTTTTTACGTGTTAAAGCAATATTTGTATTTTTGACCATTTTTATAGAGTATTCAACGAACAAGTGATAGATATTTTTAAATTGAAATTCCGGAGTTATTAATTCTAATTATAGTTATTAATTTTGTAGACAATTCCACTAATAATATTTGCAATGACATCTTAGCGAAGCTTGGAATTGAACGAACGAGATGCTACGAGACTTGAATATATTATTCTTGCAGTATTAGAATCTATTATACAAATGGAGACTACAAGTCTTAGATTATAGTATCAGAGGCACGAGAAATCTTGGCAGAGATATTCCAGCGCGCGGTGTTATGTCGCTGACTACACGGTAGCACAGGGAGGGCCCCACATCGTCATCGTCCTCGTCGCTTCAACACTTCGCAGACTGCTGCTCTGTTTGTTGCACGTCGATGAAACTACGGCTGTTGCTTCTATCCCTCGTACACACGACGCGGAACATAGACACGCATACAGATGTACGGATAGGAGTACCCACGGGAATGTAGCCGAGTGATATTATAATTTCTAATTGAAACGCGCTACGGTGTGGAACGTGTAGCAGAGTGCAAGCCGCATTGTTCGGAGCGTCCAGTAGAAACAGCACATTGCAGTCAGACCCCCCTGCAGACTGGTAGCTTCCGACGTATTCATCGATGCGGTGTTCCCTTGATTATACGGAACGTACTATCATAAAGTACATACTCTTTACCTCCATCTTCTCTTTTTTAAATTTTTACTCCACAATTTCACTACATATGAAATTATAAAATTTAATTAACGTCCAAATTACGCCAAATTATATTTTTCATTTAATTCGAGGCTCGCGTAAGCTGCAATTCTCGGACAGATAAACGAAAAAAAATAATAATTGTAGGTATGTAATATTTTGAAACTTTTTTAAAAATGAATAAAAACTCCAATAACACGTTAGTAATTATTTAAATTTATCATAAAATTACGTAATTTAATCAGCGGTCAGAGAAAATGTAAAATATGTAATAACATTTTTTTTCATCGATTTTTATACTTTTTCGTTTATTATATGTTTATCGTGAATGATTTGTGACGCGAGATCTCGTTGATCTGTGAAAAGGGATACTGGCCGATAGGCGGCACAGGTACGTCGAGCAGAAGAACTCCAGCTGTACATAGATATAGAGAGGTTTATCGCATGTATATATCCGCATAGCAGCAGAGTACACCCTTTGCACCCTCCCTTCCGGAGTAACCTATAGGACCTCATGCCCTTTCGAAACTAAGTACTTGCGCGAGCAGCGAGCTACGTACCGCGAGAGGGTGAATAAATTATTCGGCTTAGTGACTCGGAACTTCACCGCATTACGGGGAAAAAAGGGGGAGGATACCGACGTACCCTCAACACACTTGTCTACTACACACTGCATCGTTCGCCATATGATATCTTCAATTACGTCTACCCAGTGCCCTACACAGCAACGGTAATACGACACGAAGTAACACACAGATTGTGTCAATGCCCTTTACCCTTTTTGCTCGCAGATTGAAAAGGGTCGAAGGATTTATAGGAAAATAAGAGAAGATACAAAATTGATCAACGAGGCGAAGAAGCCCTTCGCAAAGCAATCCATTAGGGTTTATAAATAAACACTCATGTGCCGTTTACATCGTACGAAAACGAACATTCCAATAGACCCATCAATAGATTAATGGTTCTCGTTACTAATTTTAGTAGAGTTTGTAGTGAAAGATCACTGGATCTGCTGGACGTAAGGCAAGAAAATGAGAATTTTTAATTCAGCGTTTTGACGATTTGCAATTGTAAATCTATAAAGCGCATTTCGACGCTATATAATTCCATATTTTACGAAAAATTGAGATTTCAATTTAACTTGACCGTTATTAAAACTTCTGTAAGCGGCCTGTAAAAAAAAAAGAGTACTTTTACGACGCACTATTATCAGATTACGGTGACCCTCCCGAGAATCCGATAATCTTTTGTTCGCGCGCGGATGTCCGTCCTGCATGAGCGCTCGGAGATGTGTGCGAAATTTTCACGTGATTCTCGCAGAGAACACGCGGAAACTCAGTTAGAAACTCTATCTCTGGACTATATATTCTGTAGCTTAGTTCAAAGCTGTAACTTCGTAGTACATGGCTACGCTAATACGCGCGTGCGAAGGCTCTCTCATGATTTGCGAGCACGTGAATCTAAACGGGCTTCGTGAAATCTTGTTTACCTAATCCCACCGTAGCAATGCAGCTTTGAGTTTTCTATCTCTATCCACCTGTTTTGCTTCCTTCTTCGTTCCTTTTAATACGCAGAAGCAAAGTGTACGACAGACCCTGCGACGACTATGCTACGTGTACGAACAACACAGAGGCGCAATTTAACGATTTCATTTTATATAGTCATTTAAAAAAACGAGCAAATGAAAGTCTGGAAAGTCCAGACTTCCTCGTTATTTCCAGTGATAATAAAAGAAAAAATTAATGAAAAATATTTCGCGTTAATTAAATCTCGTGAAATCTCATCGCCCGACGCGCTTCAGGATTGGCAGTTATGTTATTTTATAGTTATACCTCGGATTTTCTATGAGTGAAAGCTGACGCGTCTCGTTTCGTTCTGTTTTCTCAAATTCATAACTGGAATAATGCATTACCAGAATCGAATAAACTCTTATATGAAAATTGCATAAACGGGAAGGGGTGTGTTACCGGAATGTATATATGTATGTATACGTAGGAGGTCAGCGCGGCACTTAGGTTAGCAAAGATATTATATTCATAGGTAGGTCTCGAATCCAAGATTCCGTATTGGGTCTCTCGAGTTCTATGAATTTCTTATGAGAACCCTGGATCTTCGGGTGTTCGAGTTAACGTCTAACCGCGCAGACCATCGTTCTTTGGTGCGCCAAACAGATAGTTGAATAATTAAGTGAACAATTTCGTTTAATATCGAAGAGGAGAAGGATGAACATCAAGTGAAAGATACGAATTAAATTCGCGCATATATTTATCATTGCGGACGGGTAGCTTCCTGCGGCTTATACTTGTAGTGTTTACATACTTTACAGCCCAACATCTACCCGGGTAACCATGTATTTAAGAAAATTGCACCATCCGACAAAGATTTTTTTTTGTATATTTTTATTCAGACGCACAGAGGGGTCAGAGATTGAATCGTTGGCTCAAACGACAACCGACGCATACTTCCTGACACGATGCGCACGGTCACGCACATCCTGCAAATTGCGTGCGACGTGTAAACGGTTGACAAAAAGTTAAAGAAAAAAAGACAATCAAATTACCGAATGACGAGCTTAATATTTTTTTTCCTCGAAATCATAGTTTATTTTTATAGAAATAAATGTTAGATGTATAATAAAATTAGTTCCTTGAAATCAGATATAAATTTTTTTTAATTAGCGTCTTTTTTTTTTTTTTTTCAAATAATATTTCTATCCGTATTATGCAAATATATTCGCAAACATCTGCGATTCTCTTTTAAAAGTCGGCTGCGAGGTAAAAAAAGAACTTTCGAAGTTTCGAATAAGTTGTAAAACTACCGACGTAAAAAAAGTTAAGGATATAAAAAGTTTCGGCGAAGCCTAGAAGTAAATTGTATTAGACTTTATAATTGAATCATAAATTTTCATTTCGTAAACGTAATAAATTCGTACGAAGGGGGGGGGGGGGGGTCTATCAAAGAGATTAATTGACTACGGTATTCAGTGCAATGAATTTCGACGGGGTTTAGAATATATCCGGAATGTTAAAGCAGCATATTTGTGTGAACAACGATTTGCACGCGCATCGTATAGTACAATATAGTACCGTAACTTCTGTCACGGCCCGTGTTTTGCATCTCTGTCTTCCTCTTTATTTACAGCAGTCGTGCATACAGCGCGAATTATCTGTATGCGGGGAAGCAGCGGCAGCAGCTGAGGCGGCTGTTAAGGGGGCACGGAATGCCAGTCAGAGCATAACCCATTGTCCGCGTGTTGACTGGGTGATACACATACGCAGAGATGCGAAATGCAAGAACTCCACCGACCCGAAGTGCATAGTGGGCATAGAGAGCCCCGCGGGGCATTTGCAACTACGCGCACTCGAGGCATACATCCTAGTCGTTGGGTTAGAGCTACTAGTTCCTACGTAAACTGTAGAGTAGAGTTCCACATGTGCTTACAATAGCACAATGCGTGATTCTTACTCGCTATACGGAGACCGGCGAGTACAAAGAATCATTAAAGCCATATGCGAGCTTATGGAACAGAGAAACATCAAGACGGAGGTCCGGAGGTACGTGTATTCCTTCGAGGTGCGCCTTGACACTGTGAACTGGATGACGCGCATAAATCGCGATCACTTGAACTCGTGCACGTAATAGCCCGCAGCTAATTCGTCGCGAGATTTCGTATTGTATAATAGTTGCAATTATTCCAAGTAGATATGGAATCTTTTTGATGAAATCAGAACTATGGGATCAAATGATCGATCGCCATAAAACAGCTATAATCAAGTGATTGAAAAGTTCCGGATATAAATGATGAACCAAGAAATAGCTGCATACAAATGCAAACTTTATTTCCGCACAAGTTTCTACGAGTAACGCGTATTTAATAATTCATCAGCGATCGTAGACGACAGGAGAGAATAATTTGATGACAAAGTTTTGAATGCTCATACTCACCACGTGTGTCCTATGATGCTGATGATGCATACTGTGATGATGATGATGCCTCTTCTCCTTGGCATGATGATGTTTGCCATGCGACTTGCTGCCACCTCGGTGAGGTGGATACGTGTGATATATCATATTTACACCGAAACAAGGTTGGCGTCACCTGACCTCTGATATCGTGCACTTGGTAGTTCCGATCTTCTGCGACGACGATGTCGATGATGATGACGAATTCTTGTGATTATTCTGATGATTGTTCGTGCCACTCGGCAATACCGTTGTAACGGTTGATGACGTCAATGTAGTCACCGTATCGTTATTGCCGATTTGTAATTTTCTGAATGTACTCTGACCGCTGCACGAAGTTTCGGTACTGCTGCTACCGATGCTTTTCTGATGGTGATGAGCTTTATCGTCGTCACGTGAATTCAACACATTTCGCAATGTAAGATCAGTCTCGTCGACTTCGACACTGAAGGGCGGGCGATGACGCGACATCATCTTTACGCTCGAACCAATCGGCGTTACCGTCGTTGCCGGATCGAGCTTTACCAACGCTGCCTGAAGACCAAGCGCGTCCATCTCGCAGGAATTTTATTCCAAAACCTCGAGCAATGTTATAGCGTTACTTTCAGTTACGCTGGACTACTACTAGTGCTAACAATTTGCTAACTAGCCTTTCACCGTTTCGGCTCCTTTTGTTCTCAACGGCTATCGATTTTTTTTTTTTTTTCACAAAATTTTCAACAAATCGAAACGCCGGTTCGCTTTTGCGATACGAACTAAGGATTTGGCCAGACCCCGTTAAGCAGCAGGCATGAGACTGAGCTCAACATCTTCTTCATTCATGTATAATGTTAAAAATTGTATTTCTACATTATTTACGGAACCGTATGATTATGCGATTTTGGACTTTTCAATTTATTTATTTATCTATTATTATTTCTATATATTTTTTGTTTCAACGATATAATACTGACACACGTTTTTTTTAAATGAGAGATGAATATTTGGCTTTATTAGTTGGTATATTTGATTAGTGGAACACTTTGAATTCGAATAATGGGAACACTGCAAGGATATTGTTATTAATTATGTTACTTTTAGTATTGTTATTATTTTTAATAATTATCAATGATTACTGTATGAATTATTATCGGTGAATAATATTTATTAAATTTGACTTAATTGATCTATAGCGATGACTAAAGTCTCAACAATTATTGTTAATGTTTGGGACAGTAAAGGCTATTTCGATTTTGATTATTGGAACACTTTAGATTTTGGCTGTGTCTGTCGATTAATCGACATGCGAATATCATTAAATAATTGTCTTTTTTTTCTGAAATACAATCTTCCTCACAGTTTTAACTGGAAACAGAAGAGAAATTGTTAATAAAAATTGTAATTTGCCGAGAGCGTGTGCGTTTCGATATTCCTAAATTCCCATCGTAAACGATTCTGTATACAATTCTCGTTTGACCTAAATTTACAGGCTATAATGATCGATAATATCGTTAAAAAAAGGGGTGGGGAAATGTTGTGTCGATGGCTTGGCACTCGACTACCTGTTCAATCTCTTTTTAGTGATCCGAAAAAAACGCAGTAAATACGGAGTACGCCGGCTTCAGTAAAACTGCATTGGGCAATAGTTGTTGCGCCATTGGCTCTACGGATTCACGGTGAACGTCAAGCGAGGGTCATCGCGTGACCGCAGAGAACCGTCCGGTTGTTGAGTAACTGTGCACAAGTTGATGGAACAAGATCGACTTATTTCCACGGTTTAACTTCATCATTCGGCGGACTCACCTGCAGCACCCGCAGAACCATCAGTTGACTCTTTTGTTATAAGATTCTCAAGGCGCAAGTGCAGCACGAGCAAAAAAGATATAATATCCTTCGAGAGTAGGTGTATATATAGATATATACATCCTTAGCTCGCGCCGAAACGGCCAATCTGCCAAGAAGTAGCTACAGTCTCGAGAATTTTGTGTTATAACAAAAGCCGAGACTCGGAGTTCCGAACACATACAGCGAACCTCTTATAACTCGTTAAATTATGACTGTCTCACGAATTTCCGTCCTATATTTCTCAGACTCGGAGCTGCGAATTCTTCTCTTTTGCGGTAGTCACTCAGATGGAGTATAAAAGGAACCCTCAATTTGCATAACATAAGAGGCTTTTCATATCAAGTGGCATACCAATTCTCCATCATGTCAATTTTTCTGCGGTTTTTTGCGTGTTTCGAAAGACATTCTGCGAAGCGAAAACAAAAATCGCGAACGAATAAATAAAAGAAAAGGTAAAAAAAAAAAATCTTCATGGAATCTGCTGATATCAAATTTTTTTATAATTCTTTCTTTATTCTTGTCTTTCGAAATTATTTCCTAAAAACCTTATGAACATCTCATGATATCCTTGCGGTGGAATGCCGCGTATAACACGAAGTGGAAATACCGCAGAGCCAACAACGAAACTTAGATAAAACTTACTTCCACGAAGATTTATCGAACGGTTTCTTCGTCCGAAAGATATATCTACAAGACACCTGATACATAAACATACGTTATTTTCTTTTCCCATTCCATTTGGTTAGGGTGCGAATGAAACTCAACCCAAACTTCTGATAAACGCGATTCCAACCGCCAAGATTCTAACTCTCCAATGAACAAATTGATTCAGTGGAAGCAAATTCTATACACAGGTCTACCGAGTATCAAGCGGGCGTGTCACAAAATAAATTTACGAGTGACATTTAATGGAAGAAGGCTGTTACACTGAATATTCTACAGGAATACCGTATAACAGTACAAAGAGTACAAAACGTTGTTAGTGTGCAATGGTCCGCCGTGTTGCTAATTAAACGAGACAAAGACACACAGCAGCGTGAAAGTTACTAATGAATTTCAGTTCTCGAGCTCTATCCGAGAGTGAGAGGAGTCGCTGAGTGAAATGGAGTGATTGCTCGATATATCTTTGCCCGGGTGAGTGGTTTGCAGCGCAGATCCGTGTGATCTGTGCATTCCACCATAGCACACAGATAGCTCAGGACAAAGTGCGATGGGGGATGCGACAGCGATAGTTAGAGAAAGGGAGAAAACGACGCCAGGCACAAGTCAGCTACGTGTCGTAAATTGGAAATGTCCGAGTCTCACTTTCAGGACATCAGTGGACATACTGGCAACTTGCCGTCCCGTCGCAATTCGCAAGGTCGAAGTTATCGTATAGATAAACACAAACAGACACGGATAGGCAGAGAAAAGACGAAGGATAGACGACTAATCGTGTGATGATGATGCAGAAGAAGATTATTGCATGCGATAGTATATAATTATTTTAGATAGTATGCGGTGCTATATAGATATGGTAAGAGCGAAGCATTGTATTGGTGAGTAATTATAAGACGGGCCGGCAGCTCAAGGACGCGATTAAATTGTATCGTGAGTTGGAGTGCCACAGGGATGTTTTATACAAATGTCGAATCAACAGTCAGTCATCCTACGTACAGGAGATTTTCAGGAAAGTTGACTTTGAAAACCACTAGAATTTCCAAAGAGACCATCACATCTAACCATCGTAACTTTGTTACGCAGAGATTGGACGGCGTGGCGGTGAAGGGCAGAATAAACTTTTGAGGTCAAGTTAGCCTCTGGGTCGTGGGCGACGATCCTTTCGTCGAAACAATGTTTGTCCGCGGCCTGAAGTTTGTCGCTGGAACACCCGTGATTGACCGTCCCCACCCGGGGACCTTGGAGGTATCAAACCGTATAACCGAGGCGACGATGTGCGAAGGTCATCCGAAATAACGTAGACGAAACCAGACAGAACGATGACAAAAAAGGACCCCCTCGTTTCCTTTTTCACCGAAAGGGGAATACGATTTGTAATCATTCCGGGAGAAGTACAGACAACACGACAGTCTCCTATCCTCCATTTCATATTGCGAGAAGAACATAATTAAGTGATTGGGAACGAAGAAACGAAAGAAGATTGCTAAGGAAAGCGAACATCACTCCCCCACTTACCCGACGAGCAATATGATTATGAATCCTTCCGAGAAAAGTACAGATAACGCGACGGTCTGTTCCCTACCATTCAGTATCTTAACAAGAACATAATTAAGTGATTGAGAAAGAAGAACAGAAAGAAGATTCTCAAGAAAGGGAAACATCGTTCTTCGAGTTATCCAACCGGGAGAAATATGGTTATGAATCCTACTTAGGAAAGTACGGATAACCCGAGCGTCTGCGTCTCGTTTATTTCGTATTGAAAAAAGAATTGATACGAGTGATTGAGGATGAAAGGCAGAACAGTGATTTCCAGGAAAATCGGACACGAAGCCTCGTGTTTTCGATAAATCGAAGTCTGTTAAGGAACTAATTAAGACCGGGTCATCGATCAAATGTAGTTTCGGTCGTCTGGTTTGCTTCGTGGGCAGTTTCCAGGGATATTGTTCGACGCTGCACTGTCCTCTCCAGTGCATTCAGCAGGGTTGCATACCGGACATATATAACCTCCGTCTATATGTATATACAATACACAGGTACGCGTGATATTATTCCTCGAAATCCACGTAGGCTCGTAGATCGAGCGAACCTCGACGGATTTCGAGGAGACCGGGATTTCCAAGGATCCTCAGTTCCGAGGGAATCTTCGGATTCCGATCTCGCGAATATGTGTATACGCCAATAAAGTGGAAAGAATGAAAGAATGAATAGAAAGAGTTGAAGAAAGAAGCAACGATGGGCGGGAGGGGGCAGGGGGGTAGCAGGAAGAGGCCAATGCACCCTGAGAATCTTGGTCCCTGGGACTCGGTCGGTCTTTGTGCCCAACTTTCCAACTGAGTTTCTGATGCCGCCGCGGGCAAACACCGCGATGCTCGCTCCCGAATCCCATTACGGATGGGGCTGTGGCTCGTCAGGGGCGTTCGAGCGAGTGAGCGAGTCGGTTTTCTACCCAGACGAAGAGAACTCTCTCGGCAACCCACGCCCGTCTCGCCCACTTGCTCTTCCCCCCTTCGGGAACCATAAGAACGAAAAAAATATGAGACGAATAGGTTCGTCTTGCAGTGTCTGTTTCACTCTGTTAGCCTCCTGTTGCTGGACCATTGCCGGTATCATGGATCGAGCGATGATGCTGCTGGACTTTTCTCCACGGACACTCATCTTTTTTTTACGATATATTTCTACTTCTGTATTTAGAATTAAACCTTATATTTTCCTTAATCAATATATAGAGTGCCGTATCTTGAGTTTTGATTCCTTTACGCGTTCACCTAACTTTCCGCCGTCAAGCGTTTTCAGACATGAAATCCACATTGTGTTTTATCACCACGAATTTATCAAATTCAAAAAAAACTGAATAAAAAAATTGAATTCGGTGATAATTGGGGTATCTGCGAAACGTCTAGAATAGAATAACCCACTGTGCAAGAAAGACTGTAAAGTGTGAGAATCACGAGACGACGAGGAGAAAGAAGCGAAGGCATGAGACACGGTGCCTTTATTATTGCTGCATAAATGCCGAGGCCGTGTGCCAACCACGTCGACGACGAGATCAGCACACTGATGCCTCGGAATGACCTCGCGCGATCGGTCCCGGTAATAGCAATAATCGAGTAATAACGAGAGCTTGAGAGCAATAGAGATAGAGAGTTGGAAAAGAGAACCTGCTCTGGCTTTGCCCAGGAGCTTCAACGTCGACAAAAATAAGACGACGCTACCCCGGCTTTACTTTACTCTCGATCTCGGTGGCGACTCGAGTTTGCGAATGAATAAGAACAACCAGAAGTCGTAATAAACTGCAATACTGACGCTAGTATACGATCGTGCTGACGGTTACTAACCGGTAGAGCCTGCACCAGCCACGCCTGATTCATCGAAGCAAATGATAGAAAAATTGATAAATTATCACCGCAGTCAAGAGAAAATAGGTGGTTTAAGTGCGTTGCAGTTCCACGGTTTGTCGTATTTTATGAAGCACAGCAACGGGAATACGATGATTCAAGGCAAAGCGGAGGTTGTTGCGGCGTAGAGATCGCGTGAACAAGGACCATAAAGGGGAGCGATCCTTTAATTAATATAACGGTGTGTAATAAACGCAGCTTTACGAACCGTAGAACTTGGATAAACCATACATACAAACAGACACTCGAGTTATCTATTAATCTATGATACTTGAATATCTCACGTTGCAGACGTCTTTGCGGAAAACAAGAGGATTTGAAGACTTGGATTTTGCACATTGGTGATATAAGTGACTTCGATACAGTTGTTGAGATTTCCGGGATTATGGGTCGCTGCAGTTCGACTTCTGTAATGTACTAAGCTAATCGATTGATTATTCATCTCAGTAATCCCGAATTGCGTGTAATAATTGGACGCGGAAAGCAATCATTTTGACTATCCAACGATATCAAGTGATGATGCATTTTTCTTTTTGGCAAAAAGAGGGAATAATTCGTGAAAAAAAAAGGAAATACCAGACATTTCGTTTGACCCAGAGATACGATGCACTATGAAAGTTCGTTGTAGTTCTTCGTAGCTATTAAAATGCATAAAAGGCTTTGTGTCAAAGGGACGATGCCGTAGCACTTGATCCTGTTAAGCCGGGATATACCGCTAGAATCCCATTTTAATGGATATTTTTCAAGAGCTACAGCTCCGGATACTAGTGAAGCAATTTTTATAACAGGTAACTTTACGCTTGTGGGATACCTTACGATAAGAATTATTCCGATCATTTTTAGCCAAATTTTTTCAACTGTTTTGCAAAAAAACATTGTCGGCGAATGGAAAACGTGTATAGATTACGTACGCCGTGTAACACGGAAACGGCAGTAGATGTATACTTCGGTCTTATCTCATTCTTATCGCAAAATAACCCACAAGAATCAACTCAAGTTTCACAAAGATTGCACGCGTATTATCGAAGTTGCAGCTCTCTTAAAAGAACAAATAAAAATGGAGTTTCATGCCATATTTCGTTCTCCACGTCCGCATGAAATATTTCTAATTGATAATCCTGCCCAAGCTAACGGTATAAATTCCTTTTTTAACGCTCATACGGTGTGCGTAAGCATCGAAGAAAAGCCATATCTTTCT
This sequence comes from Buathra laborator, assembly GCA_934046635.1. Taxonomy (NCBI): domain Eukaryota; kingdom Metazoa; phylum Arthropoda; class Insecta; order Hymenoptera; family Ichneumonidae; genus Buathra; species Buathra laborator. Next base: position 22,588,237 of record OW203892.1, read on the forward strand.
ATAGGCAGAGGGAAGTGATATTCTCATAACGGTTACAACAGTGGACTCCCTTATATCTCAGAGTTCTCAATCTTCCGCTTTTTCTATCTCCCTCGTCCCATTGAGACATTTAACGACTTCGAGGACTCTCGCAGTCCAGTACAAGATTTACGACCTCCTTACTCTCGTTATCTTGTAACAGTCTACGGCTAGTCTACATCAGTATCATCGATTCGCCATCTATTTCCTCACTTCACTTGTTTTTTTTTTCTTTGTTTTTTTCTTAATGCTTTCTTAAAGAATTGTGTACAGAATCTTAATATTTCCTTCGTGAGAGAATTATCGAAGCTAATAACGCACACATTCTCGGCAGTCGAAGAAAACGACTGACCGTCGTTTCTTAAATAAAACATAAACGAATAAATAAGTCAGTCTGGAAAGATTTTTATGGGCTATAAACCTTGGATTTAGGGCCACAGCGGCCAGTTTCGACGATCGCCCGGGCCAGATTCTCAAACGGTTGGAAAAAAGAAATTTCGTTGAATTTTTCAAACGAAATTCCGTTCGCACACCCTAACCACTCAACGAATTTTCACACTTTCCGCTTTATTCCGATGCACAAGATTAGAAAACACTTTATTTTTCCGATAAAGAAAAAAAATGGTTGATTGAAGGGTTGAGCACAATCTCTTTCGACCCTCGGATGACTAATCGACGCTGAAGACACTGAACCCAATGAGTCACAAGACACACCGGCTCGAGATCGTTATACGATGAAAAAATCACATTCAGATCAAAAGTACTTTTTTTTTTTTTTTCAAGATATTGCACGAGAGAAAGAGGCACGTCACAATTATTAATATTTTGGCACCAGAATTTGAAAAAAGTTTTTTCGTTTATAACACGATTACAAATTAGTACGAAATTATTAACGACAATTTTATGTATATATATTAAATTTTTTTATTTTTATTTTTTCGTGATAATTGGGATTTTATTCAGTTTATTATATTCTATCGTACGAAAGACAACGATAAAGGAAATATGGCGAGAATTTTTATTTTTTTTACTTTCGCCTCGTTAATTTTTGGAGTTTTGTTGATCAGTGTAAAAAAACAACACACTTTCTTTTTGCCTTCTCTGCGACAAAACGGCAGCTCTCACACGAACGTTCGTTGTTGTTAAGACGAAAAGCTTTCCTCTTGTTTTCCTTTCTTTCTATTCGTCTCGTTTACACCTGGTGCTGTTGTCCAGCCAATGAACCACACGAGAGATGCCTACGTCGTTGAGATTATTTCGTGATAAACACGATTCCGTTTCATTAAACGAAAACGAGGGTTGACACACCAAGTATATAGTATTATAGTATCGTAGTATAGTATCGTAGAAGGCGAACGCGTGACGAGGCCACACGAGAGATGGGTGTTGCCCCTGGTGGTTGCTACTGGTTCTGATGCTTCCGATGATGCTGATAGTACTGCTGCTGCCGCTGCTGTCGTTTCTATGAGAGATTTTCGTGTAGCTTGGCAAAACTACACAACCATTTCCTCCCCCGGTAACGCCCTCGCGTCTCTCGCACAATCTACAACACTTTCTCGCTTTCTCTCTATACCCCCTTCACGACTTGGTATTCTCTTCCAAAACTCGCTCTCACCCTCTTAAACAACAAAATTTTCTCTCACACTCGTTCTCTCACCGGTGTTTTACGTTTCCTGATTATTTTATCAATTATATTATTTTTTTAAATTTTTTCGTTTTCTTCGTTCTGTAATTATTTTTTCGTTATCGTCCCCGTCGTTGTGGTCCTCGTCGTCCCTGTCGTCGTTGTCGTCGCTCTCCCTGGACCTCCCGTATCCCGCGATACCGCGATTCTGTGTGATGAACTCGTGCAGGCAGTCAGGCAGGCAGGGAGTCAGGCAGGCAGGGGGTGTACGTTGGTGGTAGCAGCAGCAGCAGCACCGCGCGGGGGGGTGGGATCAATATGAGGTTTGCCCGAACGCGGGAAATTCGCGCGCAGGTCCCTCTCGGCTCCCTTCATTCCCTCTCACCCCCTCTTCATCCCTCGTACAGCCCGTTCCAAACGAATGTTTTCCTCTTTATCTCACATAAACCTTCTCGCTTTGCTCTATCCTTTCTGTCTATTCGTTTGTCGGTGCTATATATATATATGTTGGATAGATAGATATTTGTACTGTATATAGGACACTGTATCTATCCACCTTTACCTTCCCTTGTGTCTCACCGCTTCGGTAGACTACCTTCTTCTTTCTTGCCTCACTTTTTTTTCCTCCATCTCGTCATCTCTCTCGTCTCGTTTTCTCGTTTCTCATCCTTCAACCTCCGCACTCTCCGAGGAAAATCGCTCGAACGAGGTGATTCCAACACCCGTACCCTTTCGAGGAATCTTTCTACACAAATTTTGCAGCAATTTTTTTACCAATTTTCATTCCGAACTATGCTAAAGTCTTCTTTTCCATTCACGAGTTCTATATATAGTACGTTTTACGATCTGCGACGATTTTACCAACGTGAATAGCAACCTGTATATAGCGTTTACTGTTGTGTGCATATAAATATGTATATAATATGTATGCGTGTGTCTTGCAGGCGCGTTTCTAGTATCAATCTACTTTCAAAATTGAGAAACGTCTGCATCGAAATGCATTTTCATATATCGCTTACTGGCTTCTCGAGATTTTATGAGATTTTTTTTTCCACGGGTGCGCCTTTTTTTTTTTTTTTTTTTCATTTTATTACGCTTACTTGAGGCACGTGCTTTCCCTTGCTTTTCGCGATTTCCTTACTTGACTTGGATGGTTTTTTTTTTACGAGGGAGAAATAGCTTTTTGGGATCAACGGGGCACAGTGTGACGAGAGTTTCAGCATTCACCGCAATATGTATTTTAACGCATTTAACGATCCATCTGGACGCAAACTGGTTAAAGGAGAATCGAACGCAGCGAAATAGTCAAATCGGCAATGCAAATTATAAAATTTAGCATTTATACAGCTTGACTTGGAACAATCGAACCGAAATGAAACAGTGTCCTTTCCAATCGGAACAAATCGATAATAATACATTTATAAAACGTTAGCTTTATATTCATAGAAGGATCCGCAAAATACGAAGTCGGGATATATGTCATAGAAACTCGTGAAGCGAGCAAAATCTATTTGCCAATTTGTCGGAATCGTCTGCCTCGTCAAGCTTCGCTTCAATAAATTAATTTTAGTTAATTCGTTGAATAAGAAACGCGAACTGTTTGAGTAAAAATTTACTCCATTTAATGAATTTTATCGTCGTATATTTTTATGATTTTCATTACTGCTTGGTCATTCAATTCATTTCATTCCGTAGACATTTTACCGGGTGTTTTGGGCTTTCGATTCTACGGCCGCTTTTACCAAATTTCTTTCTACCCTCTTACATATATCTTTTATCTCGCATTTCTGAATCTAATACTTTTCTCGTTTTTTCTAGCAGAGCTTTTTTTCCTACCGTTCTGGTTGGCTTTCATACGATTCTGTGTCTCTTAGCTCAGCATCCGGATCCTTTCTCTCATTTCTCTTTCATCGTTCCCGCCAACCTTCGGATCTGCACGGATCGGCGTGAAAGGAAAATGTGCGGGACGAACTACGAACGGTTAAACTACTCCGACATTTCTCTTGTATTATGTATAACGTGGAGGAGAGGGGGGGGGGGGGAAGGGGGAAAAAGATGCTCGCAAAAGGTATTGCCGATGATCCTTCCGCTCTTCCAACGCCGCTATATTCGAAATGTCAAGGGGTTTCCGGAAATTCTAACCGAACACAAAAGCTTTGAATTTATTTATATGTATCGCTATATCTATTTTAACAATATATATTTCTGTTACGTGCAATACGAAGTTCGCGCTTCATTGATTCTGCAAAATGAGGTATTATCCCACGACGTATCGTGGGATGGGCGATAACTGACTCTTTTTCCTTTTTCCGGTTCTCCGCGATGGTTTTTTTTTTTTCAATAAAAATAATTGCTATGCTCTGAAGTTTTTTTTTCCTCCAACTGGATATTATATTTTATTTATCTTTATTATGGATTTCTAAAAGCAGCGCATGGACTTCTTCTTTTAGATAGAAAAAAAAACCCATAACGGAAATCATTTCAAAAATAAAAAAAAGATAAACGTGAAAGTCTCATAATAGAACGCGAGCGACAAAATAAGAGATGAACGAAAAGAAGTGCACTCTCCCGTACGTAACTCTAGCGATCTTTATCACCGTTTTAAATCGTAAATCACCGCACGTGTACGTCCGATTATTCACGCTATTGGTATCGAAGTATGCTACACGTTCGGGAGATAAAGTTTTCACGGTAATTGCTGAGTGCCTCTCGTTTCGAAACAATAAAATAATAATGTGTATATCTCGAACGCGCGAACCCGACGAGGTCGACAGTCGTTTCGTATTGTTATGAAAGCTAAAACTCGCGAGTGAGTTTCGTCTATCTATAATCAACTATAAACTTAGCGTGTAATGTATATCTCCGTTTATGTATCTGTGTAAAGCACAGAACGATACATGAGCTCGGAGTTTCGTCCTGACACACCCGGATACCTGTCGATACGACAAAACCACAAAAATAATTAGGCGCGGCACCCGTTACAACTCTCAATATATCGAAGTGCCGCAGTCCCTGTCGTCGGACTCTCTCACTCGCTTATACCAGCGCGGGCAATCGTGATCTGCGAGAACGTTAATTGCGATTAATGTACATGTCGAAGCATAGCGAAGCTCATGCGAACACATACACACACGCATGAAGCACTTCGTCCAGCGAGAGTATAACGCCGGTAGCAAATCATCGCCTACGAACAAACGCAGAGTCGCCAGGCGTCGACGCGCTTGTACCCAACTGTACGGTGCATTCCCGATCGTGTAATTCAGATTAATGTATTCAAACCAGTATAACAATTTCGTATATCTATACAACATGTGGAACACTAATCTTTGTTAGAGTACATCGGCTGCAAACAATATGTAGTCCGGACGATTTGTTGCACTTAATATCCATGAAAGCGTAGAAATAAAGTCCGTTTTATCATATTGAAAATTGCGAATTCGCTATAACCTGGTAACTCTCTTTCTCACCTGTGCGCTTCGTATCAGCGTAAGATTTTGTAAAAAGTTTCACCGAAGGCAAATCATTTTACTCATATCCTGATTCCATATTGTATAAATACGTTATATTAATTTTTCAAAATTTTAAAACGAATGAATTTGGCATGAATATGCATATTGCGAAAGAGAATTTGTTTCTGTACCAAAATTGTCCATTTACATTGGAAAATTATTAATTTGCCTGAAAATTCATATTGCCGATAGCGCTGGCCGTGTTACGCAGCAAGCTGTAAGGATCGTTACATTTTTCATTCGGATCGTGACACATCGAGATCCGGATACCAAGCTATTGGACCGTATTAGATATTCTGAATTGTGCAGTAGTAGCAACGTGAGAAATAAAAAAAAAATTCATATTGCACAGGATACGTTGCGCATACCGGCGAGTTAGCCAGGGACAGCTGTAGCAAAAACGGTTCTGGTCTGTTGCCGAAAATTACGCAAGCCATCGCTGTCCCGATATCCAATATTTATCGCAGCGGTTCGACAATATTCGAGTAGCGGGAGTTTGAGAGTCTCGTTGAAAATAGAAGGTTCTTCAGGTGTTTTCGTGGGGAGAGAATAGCGCTGCTGCATGTCTGTCGGATAGGATTGAGTCGGTCACCGCACAAGCGGGAGTGAGAAAGTTTCTTCAACGTCGATTGACCGTTGGGAGCTGCCGGGGCTGATAAAATTACGAGAGCGCTTGACCAGCGCACTCAACAACACATTGCTCACCGTCTTTCTTTGGGTTTCTCGTTCTTCTTCGTTTGCAAATGATACATTATCCGTTTTTTTTTTTAATTTTTTGTACGACATAGAGATTTTTGATGTCGTCTTAAGTTTCATCCAAAATAGCGTCAAGAATTACGATAGTTTTCGATATATATTAATTTTCAATGTAAACACGACTATCTTTAGGACCAAATCCATGATTTTTTACTGGTCCACTGACCTTAAGTTTACTAAAAAAAAATTTGATTTTTCAGCCTACAATTTTCCTACAAAGAGTTATCGAATTGAAAGTAATATCTGTTATGATAGATATGAGGGATATGCTTAACGCCCGTTTTGCCAGCTCGTCGACCATATCAGGCGAGACGATGTCAAGACGCCCGTGAGACTCTCCTCGGCTTACATTCGACAGCTAACGGGTATAACGGGCAACGCGACATAGGTGCGAAGTGGACACGTCGCCAGGTAGGTACGCATGTACTTGACTGGCTACTGGCACAAGAAAGATTCACGTTATACGTCGCTATGCAAGGGTACATAGATATAATAGATATAGAGTACGAGTGTAGGTATAAAATACAGCCGTTGGCATAATATCCACAAGCAATAGGTAAGAAAAAAACCTCCGAGGTAAGTTTGCAACTTGCGTTACGTAAACTTACGGGGACTGTCTGTCTCTCCGGACCTACCGCAACCCACATCGCTCGGGCGCCCGCCCGACTTTTATCATATTATATATTGGTTGCAGGTACGTCCGTCCGAGCTGTGTAAAGAAAGGTACAGTTATTGGCAGTGCAGGGAGACTCTGGGCTCACTGTTCAAATTGGCAATAGAACGGATTCCAATTCGACCTCTGAAATCCGTAGAAGAGAATGTATAAACGAGAGTTATTCGGAAGAAAAAAAAAAAAAAAAATCAATTTACGCATCAATTTACTTTCACGATCACAATTTTTTTAAATCCAGTTAAAACTACAAAAATACAAGATAAAGAGTAATAACAAATATTTTATCAAGAAAATAAAAAAAAAAAAACGCATTCCGGATTCAGTATTTGTCGCGTATAGTGCAATGATATGGTTAAAAAAATTGGATCGCGTTTATTTGTTTTAATTTTCGTTATCGACCGGCCAATGACTGTACCATTAATCATTAATGCCGTTATGTTGATTTTTAACTGCGATTGTACAAGTATCAGGACTGCGTAATCCGCGCGACAAAAAATATTGTTCTGAACGCAGACACCGGCAAATCACGTCATCTCAATATGTTTTTTCTTTTGCACGTGTTCTCGTATGACACCATTGTCGAAGACTTTTCCGTTATCTGTCAAGGATTATCGCGCCAACACGTGAGTGCAGTGACAGAGGAATTCGTCATCGTCATTAACATAATAATAAATCTGAGGACTCCGTGCCAGTGAACGGTCGTAAGCCCACGCAGTATTGAACTTCGCAACGACCTGAACAGCAATATGCATCGAAGTATTAAAAAGAAAATCCGTGGACTCAAAAACTTGTTATTGGTATATTTCTCACGAGATATTCGTAGCAGAAAAATTGAAATAAAAAAATCCAAGCGAACGCTATGGGGAAAAAAGTGGAGCAAAGTGTATAGCGCTTGTACGATGCCACAGGCTTTTCATAGGATTTTTATCAAGTGGTGAAGTGCTCGTAGAGTTTCTCGTTTGAAGCGAAGCTCAAGGAAAACGAACGACAGGAAGAGCCAATATACTTTGAAAATACGAGCTTTCATTAGGAAACTCTACTCGACAAGGGCGGGTCAACAATAACTTAAAGCGTCGTAGGGATCCGAATGAGGGCACTCTTGGGAGCATCCGACGAGTTCTCGGATAATTTCTCTCTCTTGGTGATACGAAGATTGTATCTTCACCGTTTTGGCAGCGAGAAAACTGCTCTATTCTTCACAGTACATACTTTCACCGTTTTACAATTGAGCAAATCCGTTTGAAATTAAATCCTTGTATTCCTTTTTTCATTTGTGTAAATATGTTGCTGATTCTGTTTCTTACTCTTCTACTAATCTGAATGGTTGTTATGTCGGAATAGCTTTGGGCATTTAGGAATTTTTTAACTTTTTTTTTGTGAAATAAAAACTGTTGCGATTAAAATATAACATTCATCGTCGTACTTCTGTAATCAATGCACAGTGCATTCGAGAATAATTATATTTCGACAGAATCGAATTGCTAAAAAAACTGTATACATAAAATACAGTATTACTGTAGATTAGTTTTTATTGGTCACAGATACATATTTCTGCAGAATTAATGCAGATATTTTTTTTACCGAAACATGAAATGTCGAGTTTTTGGAGCTTTTCTATTACTGCTGTAGTTTTGTTACCATCTCATGACAAGTATAAGGATTTTCATCGATGCGCGAGAAAAATGTACGGTGAGACACCTGTGCGAGAGATTTCGAAGTATAAAACGAGCGCAGCAGGTCTCCGAGGTCTGTGGTCACAGAGCGGCAGCTGCTCTTTATCGCGAGACCCGCTGTTGGTAAAAAGTCGGTAATGCAGAGCTCTGCATTCAGTGCTCGGGAATCCAGCAGAATCTACAGGTTCCTGCAGTTGTTTTCACAACCGTGAAGCATAAATAGATGGCGTACGAAGGCAATGCCTGATTCACGAAGAGCATTGTATCATAATGTTTGGAAGCGCCACCAGACGAATCAATTCAAACCGATGGACATCAAAGAATTTTTTGTCCATGTAAACCGAATGATGCAACAAACTTTTATGCATTCTATTTCAACAGTTCGCCATAAATTATATAAAAATTGAATAACTCTGATATCCTGGAATTGCGTTCAACGATTCTAAAATTTAGTTCCCTTTATTGTTGAGAATAAAATGAGATCGCGGAGAGGCCAAATCCGTCCTCTATTTCGCCCGAATGTTCTACCTGCAAATGTTAAATGGAAATGCTTTTACGAGACAACTAAAGAAGATAAGCAACGGAGCCACGAATGGGTTATTTTTTGCGACGCCATTGCACCATAAATCCGGGAAAACGCTAAAGAATTCTAATACGTGTACAGATTATTCTGACTCTCCTGTTATGTATACATTCGGATAAGTGGGCCAATTCGAAACTATGTAATTCCAAAGAAAAAAAGTGAGGTGCTTCGCAATTTCGAATGTTTACAATGAAAGCTTAGCCTCGGGTTAAAATTAAATTCCCGCTCGAGTATCTCCGGTATCCACTAATCATGGAGTGTAATATATCCGGGATATATTTGAGTCTCCCTATGCGCGTGCTACCGACGACGGTGCAATCTCACACGAAGCTCTCGTCGTTTCCTCTTGGCTGAGAGTTCAAAAAGCTTCGAGTCAGAAATAGTTAGTTGAATGCCATTTCCACGCTCGAGCGTAACGGGACGAGCACTGTTTGCCCAGACCCCTGCCTTGACTATGCGTTTATCCATACGGATGTTCGAAAACACATCGCCGTCCAAAGCGCCAAGTTCAATCGATAATGACATTGAATCTCCAGTATATACGATGACTCGATTTTTATCATAAATCAACAACAAGAAAACTATTTCTACTTTAAAAAAACAACTATAAGACGCAAAAAACTTCGAAAATCGTACTTGAAAAAGGCCTCTATAAATTTTTTATAGATTTCGCGAGAAGGATCGTAAAAAGATATTCGCAGGTTTCACAAATGGATAAAACGTGTTTGCAGAAAATCTCTCGTAAAAGCAAATATTCCATAAAAATTGTTCGAATTCTTGACAGGCCTGTCGTTACTTCGAAAGAGGATTGAAAAAAGAGCTTTTCCAAATGTGCACTACGATGCAGGAAATTCCAGCGATGAGGTCTTCGTTATACGAGAGTACAAGTCAGTAGGAAATTTTCAACTAAATTTAGACGACAGCGAGATCGTACGAGTTGGAATGTCGTTTTAGGTCGAAATTGTTTGTTTGCCTGGAAGGGAGGATGGGTGGGGCTATCTTTCGTTTACGCCGTAGAAAGCCGCGTAAGCATGTCTTTTGTGGGGTTCAGTAGACATATAAAGACAGAGGAAACATTTCCGTAGCATTCGAGATACAAACGGAGTATCTACGACATGAAAGCTGAACAGCCTGCGCGACAGTTATTGCTAATGACTAAACGTCATGTCGTTCGTAATGTCTCGTCATGTCATCTTTTTCGATTACACGAAAGTATATAGACTGTTGACCTCGAAGCGATTACACAGGCATTATCGCAATGTAACGTTCGACTGATTCAATGTCAACGATTGTCGAAATCGACTAGAAATTAATTACTTAGATGTAAAATCCCCATGAAAAAAAAAAACATTTACAAGATGCCGAGTTTGAAAATACAAAAAATATGCTCCATCGTTCCATTAACCAAATTCCGTTCTGCTCTTCTTTTTAAATTCTCATGAATATGGAACACATAATAATCGCTACAAAAAAAAAAAAAAAACAAAAAACCGGTCATTGAAAAGAGCTGAAAATAATTCCAATAATTTAAACTGATGATCGGTTTTCGCTTAAGTCGGCGGATGTGAGCAACATTTTGGACAAGTGAAATAATTTCACTTTTTTTTGTGGGCGTTCGAGAACTTTTTCATTATTTCAGGCATTTCACAACAGCGACCATAGAAATCGAGTAAATAATAATTTACGACGATGAAGAGCGAACGTTTTGTTGAATTTCTTTCGAAAATGTAGGACACGATTGACGTGAAGAAGGACAAATAACGTCGGGAACGATCAATCGAAAGAGATTGTGTTCGAAGTTGATGATGAAGTGCGTAAGTCACAGCTGCATAAGCTCGCATTTTGCGATACAGCGATACTCGAATTATCGTCACGAGAGAGTCTCCGAAGGTTGTGTAATGATAAACCCTATAGCGAGATATGTTGATCAATACAAAACTGCAAGGACAACCGATCAATCTTGAAAGAGGCGACGCTGTCTTTAAGTTCAGTAGAATAATGAAGTATATAGTACAGAATAATGGATGTTCTTTGATAAACAACACTTGTCCATTCTTCGCTATGCACTGGGATCACTGTAAATTGATAAAATTTACATAGGAAGGACGAATCGTCGTAAAGTCCGGTCTCTTGTTTTATCGATTCACTATCGTATCTCCCGCTTTGTTTTCTTTCTCCATTTTTCTCTCACTGACCGCGCGAGGTCGACAGCAGAAGAAGAAGAAGAAGAAGAAGTGGGTTCGTTTAACGATGACGAAATGGAGAAAGTATATAGTATACCTCTGCCACTCTATACATTCATTCGTACAGTACACAAAAGTAGTTCTTTTATTTCGAATTCTCGAAGGGCGAGACAGACGAGTTTTACCTCTGCACGCATGGTGGACACGCACCAAGAGCTGAGGCCCCGAAAAAGCAATCTAAAAGGACGACGACGAGGATGAAAGTTGGAGGCTGTAATATTCATAGGATCAACGAATTCGGGGGTTCTTTTCATGGCGAACGGGACTACAATAGGTGTCCCTTTTTGAATGCACGAAGGGTGGAAGACCTTGGCGAGAGAAAGGGAGAACTGAAGACGATGACGACGACTGGGATCAGGGAGATAGCCGAGAACGAAGCGATCATTGGTAAAACTCTCCCATAGTTCTAATAACGAAGAAGGGGGACCTTACTCGACAGCCTATCGTGGACCGCACACGACAGGTAGGTCAGCATTATCGGACGTTGAACGGACGTTCGTGCCTATCCTGTAACTTGCTCACGCGTTAGGATGAGATGAAACACAACTGTACAGTGGAATACGTAAGCAACAAGGGCTGCTCACTGCTCTACGCTCCGTCCGAACGGCACTGTATTTCAATGACGATAAATCAAGGTGGTTCGACGCACGCAGCGACGGACACGACAGACCCCGAGAGTCGAAGATCTCAACGTGCGATATCCTCGCTAGCGCGGGAGACCTCTATCTTTTACCTTCCATCTCTCGACAGCGTCCTCCCTCTTCCTCCCACTTCGACTTTTTCTTTTCTTTCTTTCGGAGCTCTCGATGCAAAGAGAACACGAGAGCACACGATTCTTTATTCTAAAAGGGCGTTTCGAGCCTTCAGCTACCAACGGAATATATATTCGTTGCAATTATCAAACGACTTCGATGTTTCGACTTCGACACGTTATAAAATCATCGTTAATGACAATTATTGTTTATTGCTTTATCGTGTAGCTTACGATTTTTTAAAATTACCAAATGCAAGATTTAGTCTTTTGTTACCGGTTTTTGGAAAAAAAGAACAATCAACAACAAACAAACTTGAATAGAGCTTAATTTTTAAAAATTTCAATTAAAAAAAGACCAATTAAGATTTGGACTCTACATAATTTGAGATTTTTTTCACGCTTTGGATAATTATTAAATTAGAAATCATTTAATTATGTAGTTGCAGAGCATATTGCAAATTTCTCCTAAAAGGATTTCGCCCGAATGTTGCACCCTCCATATTACATCCGGTTACGTTTCAATTTCTCAGAGGTCGGGATCGATTTGGAGTGTTTAACGAAAAAAAATTGGCCGGATATCCAGCTGAATGCTTTCACTGCCGCTGAATGTAGAGGCAATGGCAAGGTTCGTTTCGCCTGTAACCCGCCCTCCTTGCCATCCCTCTTTATACCCGTTGCAAGCCCGCTTTCTCGCGTCTAGCTATTAATAGAAGAACATAGCCGCAATGGAGAGATAGAAATACTACCACCGTCGGCACTTTGTTGCCACGTTCCAAGAATATATTTCGAGATTGTTTCATCCATCATTTTTTGGTCTTTCCTATTTCGTACGTGGCATTCATCTGCAGTACCATTTACTGATTACTATATCGAAATATCGTCAAATCGAGTCGTACAAAATCTCATACGTATTTATTAAAAAATTTCGTCTTATTTTTACGTTATAAAAATGGTTTCGTAATTGATTGACGGTTCTCCGGGCATAATACATTGGACCGACTATGGCATATATTCATATCGAAGCGGAGATTTATTCGAGCGTTTACGACGAGTGATGGGATGGATATATCAGCGGCAGCGGGATGTAAAACGTCGGTTCGAGAGGCTCTCTCCCTCCGGCTGTCGCGGATAAAGCTCTATCATGGGCTGTTGGCCCAGGAATATTACGTGAAGCACACAGAGCGCACACCGGTGTCGTGTACGACGGCTCTTTAGTTTTTACGATCCGATCGATTATCCTATCGCGCTTACTCGTCCACGAGGCTGTCCAACGACCGCGACACGCTCCATCGTACGTTCGGGTACTTCTGACTTCGATCTTACATCAACAACGCCGCGTTTTATGTATCGTACTGAATCTCATCACTGACAAAAGTGTATCGTCGTCTCCAAGCGTGTCAATCGCCTGACGACGCTGTTGTCTTATTGACATAACTCGCGATTGCTCCTCATTTTCATTGACTTTCCGGTTTTACAGTTATTTCGCTCTACAGTTCATTATTATTTCTCTATAAAAGATGAATGACGATTTTGAGCCCCAAAAAGTGTTAACTTTTTTTTTTTTCGAAAGGATTTTACACGATATTGATCGCCGACTGTAATATCTCGAAACAATTGATGCAGTTTTAACGCAAGCGCAATTTTCACCATAAGAAATCTTGATCCATCCTTTACGAAAAGGCATTCGTTAAAAAAAAATAGTATACTATCCTGTGAAACGAATTTTACTAAATCGCGGGTGGACCTTTGAACATACGCCGATACAAAGGGATCTCATTGAACCCGGAAGATCGGTGCCGCGTGTTGCCAAAATGTCGAAAAAAAGGTGGTTCTTTTTTTCTTTATCGGAAATCTCTCTGCTTACAATCTTAATTATCCAATCTTTCTTTTTACCCCGTATCGTCATCGGGCGGCGGGACCGGACGCGATCTCGTCGAAATCCCGCAGGATCACGGCAGCCCGAGGATTATATATCGCGATAATCGAGTCGGACACTCGTATAAGCATGCGAGATAGTGCATCTCTCGTGTACGAAGAGGAGGAGAAGAGGAAGAAGAAGACTTCGAGTACCGATATATTCCATCTTCTCTTCCTACGGTATTTTTCCCCGTTGTAAGCGATCCAGCCGCGCGAACAGTACGGGTTGGGCGCGGGTGGGAACGCACAGTGAAAGACTGACTTACCTCATCGCGGAACGATCTCTGCTGCAAGCTCGCCCAGCACATTCTGCAGTGGCATGACGAGGTGGCGTTGTTGCTGCCGACGGTGGTGGTTGTCGAAGTAGCCGCTGTTGCACTTATATTACTACCGGCCGTATCTTTCTCCCTGAAGAAATTTTGTTGATCACTTGATGCGCCTCTGTCCTTTTCTCTTTTACCGATTTCCGGGGGTGGTGGTGGTGGTACTGGCGGCGGAAGAGGACTGGTCGCGACCTCGAGACTATCGGAACTCGAGTTGTGCCGCCTCGGTGGCGTTATATTTGTCAAATTGTTTCTCTGCTGCTGACCGTTGCAGCCTGACGAGGACGACGATGATGTCTGCTGTTGATTGTTCTTCGCGCTACCGTCGGTGGTCGCAAGTTCGATAGATCTCGCGCTACGTTCGTTTGATGATCCACCGGATCGCGGATATTGGGAGGGCAGACAGAGATCGAGACTACACTTCGAGGACGATTGAGGCTGTTGCCATGGTCGCAGAAAATCATCGAGAAGATAGAAACTCTGAGCTCTGCTGGATCTCGTTGATAATTCGCGTAATCCACCATTTTGTTTATCAGTTCTCTGACAACAATCCCGACTGTTGCTACTCGATTTCTTCCTCCAACCGGTCTCATCGCCCGAAGACTCGCCTCTGGTTTTGTTGTTTCTTCGCTCTTCCCATGTTTCAACCCGACACTCAGGCGATTCGTTCGAACTCTCTTGATACAATCTTCTACTGACCTTTCCCGATCTGACCGGCCGAGCGAATTCGCCACTTTCCCGCAGAGACTCTTTCTCCGACCAGGACGGTCGTCCTGCTGAATACGAAGTTGGCTGTCCGGTTGCCGGATACTTCAACGATTTCCATGGTGGACCTACAGTCGAACATTCCCGAGTACTTTCGCCGGAAGTTCCTGTGAGACCGTTTTCTATCATGGAGACACTCATGTTCTGGGCGAAGGACGAGTTGCCGCTCTCGGTTGTTCGATTTGACGAATGTTGCTGCGAACTTCCTGAACCGGTAGCTCCAGATGTTGAAACGGGAGGACGCAAAAGTGCTCCCAGTGAACGCCATTTACGATCCTGACCCGTCGAAGAAGGTGATACCGAAGATGCGCTTATGCTGGTCCATTTATCCTCTTTGCTGTTACTCGCGCTGCCATTGATACCTGCCGATGACACTATGGTTCCTGTTTTAGATGACCATTTCCGTTCGCTCAACGAGGAACCACCCACCGAATTAACGACACCATGAGACTGCTGCGGAGTCTGCGTCTGGTGATGATGACTGATCCACTTTCTATCGTTGCCAACACCGTTACTCGAAGACGGCGGCGTCATTGCGCTACCGCCGTTCGACCACTTTCGTTCCGTCGTCCCGGAGGATGAGGACGACGAGGTGATCGATGATGTTCCCAGCTCTTCGCGCTGTTTCGCCTTCCACCAGGAAGACGTTGATGTCGTTAATAGAATCAAAGCTCCTCGTAGAGGATTCTGATGAGGATTATTCGACTGTTGACTATTCTTTGATATATCTCTGCTCTCTCTCGTTTTCTGGGTTGAACCTTCCAATTCGCAACTACCGATATCCTGTTTCGATCTGGTCGATGATTCCAAACCACCGAAGCAGGATGACGAGTTTTCACGATCACTGTAGGAACTCTTCTGCTGCCAGCTACGATTTTCCGTCTCTTCTCGCAAAACTGTGGAGTTTGTGCTTCGCAAACGTGGTCTTATTCTCACGAAACCGTAGTCGTTGCTGTTTTCCGATGGATTATCGAGAGTGTCGACGTTGCCGTCGAGTCTACGGGAACTCGACGAACTCAGACTCGAAGGATGTTGCTGCAATGAGCTCGGACCACCGTAATGATTGTGATGGTGATTATTACTTGTGCTCGAACTCAATTGAACGTTCGGCTGTTGTGGCAGTGTCGACGTTCGAGCCCGATGACCGGTCTCACCGGTCGAGCTTCGCTGAAGACAAGAGAAGCTCGCTGAGTGTCGCAGACTCGATGGCGGATTGCTCGGCTGACTCACGCCCAACATCGTCGTCTTTGTCGTTTCTTTCCACGCTCGGCGGCCGGGCACAACGACACACGGCCTTCACATTTGTTTTTCTCACGCCCCCGACTATTCCAACCCGCGCGCACGCGATTTATCGCGATGAAATTCTTCGACGCTCTTTTGTTCCACCGGCTAAGCGAGATCTGTTTGTATGGATTTTCGTTTTTGTTTGGTTTCGGCGGCTGATTCAAGACTTGAACCTTGAAAACTTATTGGAAATCCCTATCGACCGAGTTTCGAAGGACGGCAAAGACAAATGCTGAGTTTGAGGGTTTCCCGTTTCTCCGGCTGAAGCTGCGTCTCCCACGTATGACGATGATGATCACGCTGAGTGCGCGAGAACATTTTTTTTGTTTGTTTTTTTTTGTGTTTTTTTTTTTTTATTATTTTTACCGCAATGAAGACGCGATCGAATAAACGCGATTTTAGTAGTTAACAAGAGTCACGTGTTCCTCGCGCGGTCCGAACTTCCGTCCGAGCTTCAGAACGGGTTTACATTGGGATCTGAAACACAAATTAGGACGGGGTTGGGGTTGACAACTCAAAAGAAAAAAATGCATGACTAATATATGAATAAATAATGAGAGTATACGATTTATGAACGATCAAATTAATAACGTAATGCAATGAATTGATTGATGGACAAGCGACTTACCCTCACATTTGCATGTACCTTTTCACATCTCTACTTTGGCTTTATAGATTAACGTGTAACTTTTAAAAAATTTATATTCGATATCAATAACGCAGTAAAAATTTTGAACCTAATGACGTAAGCATAATATTTTTTTATTTTTTAGCTAAGTTTTTAGAAAAAAATGCTTTTTGGCAATAGGGTTCAGCCTAAGTTATGATTTTAAATTGCATCCGCAATTACCAGGTAGTTAACTAGTTTGGAAAACTTTTTTTTATCAATATTGTATAAATATCAATTGCAATGTTTTTTTCAATTTAGTAATTCGAAAATGAAAAGCCAAACGTTTTGTATGCGATTGGCCAATCAATTTTTTTCGAGGTAAGTTGCTCGTCTAGATAGGTATGTATGTAGTCATGAAAAAGTGTGTAAATGCTCTAGAAGAGTGGGTACACATAAGTCAATGAAGATTCATGATTCGTGACTTTCAAAGTCCAAATCTCATTGAATGCGTGGTGAGTAACGACGACCAGACTTACAGATGCGAAAAATTACATTTAAATAAAAATCGTCATGTTGAATAAAAAACAAAAAACAAAATGACCTCTAATCTCAGGAGATCTTCGAGACTAATAAAAATATAGTTAACGATCGATTAATTAATTGTTTTGACGCTTAGTATGAATGTACAGTCTGATAAACGATGCGATTAGTCGATTACTGAATTGTGTTCGGAATAAATCTGATGGCATAAACGATTATAGTCTCTTTACTGGGCGACAAAGAAAAATATAAATTATACGTAAGCGTGGGTATCGTATTTTGTGAATCGAAATAAAATTGGGAATTGGAATTAATCATAATAATAATTGGAATAAAAAAAAATTTGCCCGATCGGACGGTCGGACGAGAGGTCGACGTTCCACGTTGGATTTCCACGTAACATTCTCAGTATAAACCGAACGTCTCCTTATTCGTAATCGTGTTCATTAATATTTGTATGCAACTATAAACTTTGAGGACTGGAACTTCCTGTCCGGGACGATGGGTCGAAGTGCGTAGGATTGCGCGTTAAATATATTTATTCGCACAATTATTTACCAATTAGGCGCATGTCTAGACGGTAATTAAAGTCGTTAAATATTATTTAATTCGTGGCCGGTGGTCTCCAGTCGACGGACGTGCAAGATTCATCGCTTTCGCGAGAAATCTGTTTCCAAAATAAAAATATTTTTCCGGCTAATTGCGAAGATAAAAAATGTATATTGCCGTTTATCGATATCGACAAAAAAACATAATAGCATTAACTAACAAGATATCGACAAACTCATAATGTCTCATCTTACGTATCTTCTGCAAGAAGACATTGAAAAAAAAAAAGAAAAACGTTCTTCTTATTTCAATTCATGAAGATGAACAGAAGTTGAGAATAAATTTTCTCACTTAAAAGTTAAAACGCGACAGCAATAGGGGAGATGAAGATAACTGAAAAAGCGATAAATCTTATCATATCAGATTGATCGGTAGTTTTCCTGTATCTCTGCATGCCTCGTTGCACCTTAAATAAGATACATAGAAAGAAAGAAAGAACGAAAGAGGTGGATTACAGTAGACAAAGGTGAGAATTAACATCTTTAACGCATAGATAGACATACATATATTAGCGAACTATACCTTCATAAAACAGCGCGCGTGACACACGTATCTATCTCGGCGAAACTCGCCAACAATGAATTTTGCTTCTTTGCCGAGTAACGGATAATCAAAGAATTCAACTATAGTAAGCATTCGTGTATTATTTCTATGGTTATATAGAATAAGCCCATTCGTTAAGAGTTATCTAATCTATCGAGAGAGGCCATGCATATTTACTCTCGAACGGGCTGCATCGTGCTGAATGTACGTTCGATCTCGTGTAGGAAAACTGCGCAACGATTGCGATTGAACCGAATGCACACGGAGAGCTCAAACGTCATTGTTTCCACAGAACACAAGCGTACGTGTGAGCGAACAGTGCTGCTTCGAACCACTCTCGATAATCCAGCCTATTCGCGATACCGATCGGATTGATATAACCCCCACCTCTCAATTGAGAAAAGCCGGGAAAAAACTCATATTCAGGAGTTGAAAAAAAAAAGTTTCGCTGCGAAGAGCATTTATTTCTTTGTTTTCTTTCCTCCTTTTCGAATATAAAGACTGCGCATTGATGAACGAAAAAAAAAACCGTAAAAAATTCAAATAGGTCGTCGCTATCGTCGTCGCCTATCATAAAAAGTTAGTGAGCCACCATATTGCGATATTTATCGAAGATTCGAGATTTTCATTGTTAGCCGCTTATTCGTGCTGTGATTGGTCGATGTTTCGGGCGCGCGCAGCGCGCCCCTGTATTACTAGTATGTTACTAGTAATCAATAAAATTCAGCAAAAAAAATGCAAATGCTGTAAAATGCAGCTGTGCAGCTGTAAGCTTAAGCAAAAAGAAAAAACTTGTATATTTTTCACGGAATCTTAAAGCGAGAGATTTAATGAATACTTCTGGTAAAATAAAAATTGAAAAAATACGATTTTTCATTCAATACGAATGGCTCGATAATTTTTTAATGAAATTCAAAAGCAACTATTGAAATATAAAATAAAAAGACGAAAAAAAATCTTGTGTTTCGATCATCCTAAATTTCTCCGAGAGGATGGAAGACGATGAAATTCCTTAGTTGCTACTGTACTTCCGCTCGTTGGTATAGGTTATTATTCTACGTGGGTGTAATCGGTGAAAGGTTTTTTCTTTTCTTCAAGACAGGAAAGTAAGTGACACCCACGATAGCGTTCGCGTAGTCTCACGGATTTACCGTCGTTGCGGCGAATATGTTAGAGAGAGAAATTGCACGAGCGAAACAGAGAAGAGTGTCGACAAGGCCGTTCGCATCGGTGGTATAGAATAACTATACTGTATATATATAGTATATAGTATATATATATATATATATATGAAGGTTCACTGCATTTATTACGAAATAACTATCGCTCTTGTTGCAACAATAATGACGTGTAATGTTGCATAGTTGTCTCTCATGCCGACTCTAGACTTCGAGAGTTTAGTATCAAAACATACACTGCAATTGCCGTTTATGCATAAACTGTGACAAAGCCGACGTACACTTCTCTCTGTCGTTCGCGTTTCTTCGCCAATGCGTTCAATCTCTCTTTTTCCTATTCTCTTTTTTTACGTCTCACGTCTCCGTGTAGTTTCTTACGATTAAAGAACAGATAGATGCTGCCGAACTACCACCACAGACAAATATATAAATATAATATGTTATATATATCTATAGTATACCCAGATTTCGATACGCTCTTGTGCGATGTGGGACAACGCGATCGACAGGGAGAATATAATCGCCAGAGAGCGCATAGCGATTCGTTCGGCTTGTGTGTAACTCTTAAACGATTGCGAGCAGCCCGGATCTGTCGGGGGATAGCGTAACTATAGCTCGGGGCACACCTCGGCGCAGGTGAGCCGATGCATTGAATTGCATACAACCCGCCAGGGGCACGTGCTACAATTATGTGTAATCTTTCTTTTCTTATCGATCTTTATTTCTTTAGAGTTAGAGGCCAATTGTAAAAAGGTCTGTGCGCATGCGAGAAAAGGTCTTTTGAGACGAAAATTATTTTTCGCCGCTTTTTTAAGTTTTACGAAACATTTTTACGAAACAATTGATTCCTCTTATATTTCGCAATTTTTTGAAATTTTCTCAAATCTGAAAACAAATTTTGAAAAAAAAGTGAATTCTTGAACAGAGATGTAAATTCTCTGAAGATACTGTACAAATTTCGTAACATTTCATCGACTCGTTTACAAGTTACAGGACTTTAACGATGCAGTTGAAATTTACGAAGGTGTTTCAAAGATCCAAGTCATCGAGACAATTTTTATTTTTATCGGTCGTTTTTTTTTCTATCGCGTCACAAAGGGGCTTTTGGTATCGAGCTAAGAGCCGCTTTACCGAACGTTATTTGATCTCGTCACTTCCTGATCGTATCGGAATCGCTATAATCGTAATCTTTATATTAATGTTACGTTATTGCATACATGTAAGGGCTTTGGTATCGTCGTCGATGACGGCGTGAGGTCGTTATCCCCGATAGTAAAAGTTCTAACAGCCGATAAGCTTATCTTATCCCTTTGCTGAGCGCGAAGTAAAAGGGGAATAGAAAAAGATAGGTAGACGACGCCGAGACAAACCGTTCAATCTCTTTACCGGTAGTACTGTCCTCGACAAAGCGGGTCTACAGTTTTCACCAGTAAAGTAGATACAACTACTACTACTGCTATTGCTGTCGCCGTTTCATGCAATAGCAACAGCAACACCACTTTCTCAATCGACTCCGATGAAAGGGAGTCTCTCTCGACTTCGAGAAGAATGGTGTTGCTACTGCTGTTGCCATGGTCCTCCTTTGCGTCTCGCTTCTTCGTTTCCTCTGCACGGGGCTTTCCGATAGGCGGAAAGTGGGATTGGAATGAGGTTCTTCTCTCGATACTTTTATTGACTTCTTCCCAACTCTCTGTCTTACTCGATCTTTTTTCTCCTCTATCGACATATACATCTTTTTTTTTTTTAGTCCGTGAAAGAAAGAACGTGAGACTTTCATCTCTCGGAGATTGGAAGAAAATGGGCAATGTTCGAAAAAAAAAATGATTGAACGTCGGGGATTCTTCGATGATAGGGCGTTTTATGGTTATCTGAGAACGTTTGAAAATTCTTTCTCTCCAGGGAGATATAGGCACTTTCGCTTTCGTCTGAAGAAGAAATTGTTCCAGCCTTCGAAAATATTGCGAAATCGAAAAAAAAAAAAAAAAAAAGATCTGTGTCGCATGCTTCTCTCCAAATGAAAAAGTAATATCGACCCGCATTGAAATATGGATATATACCGTATATCGGAAAAATAAAATCGGCATATTTATTTGAATTTCCGCAATTAATGAAATCGTCGAGTTCATTTTCTAAAAAAACTGTAGCAAGAGTTAATAAAGTAAAAAGAATAATTCTCTGTTCGTTTGTACTTCTCCGTGCCGCAGAACGAGCAATAATTTTCTGTATTTAACCCGCATGAAGTTATAGTATATAAGAAGAATAAACGATGGGACGAAGAAAAAGTGGCCTTTCAGAGAGACTCGGATAGTAATCGGTATTCGCATTATAATTATTATCCCTCATGAATATTCATAGTGTACGATAGTTTCTCGAGTTTCTTGCCGCGATCGTAGTCGTAGCGAGTGTGCTGCACGATATACAAACTCTCACACCTCAGCATTGTTTCAACAATAACACGAACAATGTGGTTTGAAGTCGTGGTAAATCTATTGGATGGTTAAACGAGGCAGTGTATTTTCTTTAAGGGGGTGCCGGACGGGTGAGCGCGTAACCAGGAATGCCAACGTAATCTTGAAGCATTCGCGCTCTGGATACCTCGAGTCACCTGGTTCGTATAATTGGCATGGATCTTCGGCCGGAACTAATTGCTCGTGCTGCGTTACTTGTTGTTGCTGACCAGGGAATCGAGTGTATATATATATATATATATTCATATATATACGTGATAAAAAACGAAGAAGGAGCCACGCGCTAGCAATAACAACCGCACGAACGTTCCTCGCCTCTCCTAATCAAGCAAACCAACCACCAAACCCGACTACCGCGAACAAACAAGCAACAGTTTTGCCGTGTGAGCACGAGCGTTGCATTGCAAAAGAAAAGAAAAGAAAAAAAAAAATTTCCTTCGAAACGAATGAAATATTTCCTGTGTGAAATCTCGTGAAATCGCCAGTCCTGCCGACACAGGCCACTCGCGAAAGCAACAAGCCTAATGTGCCCACACGCCGATAATCCAATTAACAACTTAATACACATTTCTTGGGTTCTTTATATCGCATTCTTTTCGAGAGGATTCTATTTAGCGAGTTTTTTTTCCTTTCTCAAAGAGGTGGAACAATCGAGATTGATTGCTATCGAACGTCTCGCTAAAAAAGCTTTTTTTTCTTCTACGGCGGAATGTAAGCGATATGTCTGTCGAGATACCACGTCGATGAAGTAAATACAGTAAACATTACAGATACTAAACATCGATTGTTCCAGGAGTAACTAAATCAATGACGACTCCTGTAGGGTTAGTGACTTTTTGACAATGAAGACTTTTAACAAGTATACACCGTTGATACCGAATATCCATCGTTACGTTTATCCCGTTAGAGTAAAAAGAAAAAAATGTAACGAAAAGCGCCGACATTTTTACGACGGGATCGCGTGCAACCGGAAACGACAGTGGAAACCTCAGAATACAGAACGAAGGTAATGGTTATGACTTACGTTACAAGTCCTGTTGAATTTAGTAGATATATATCGATAGGCTTCGAAAAACGAATAACGTCTGGAGATTTACTATCGTATTTCGATTCATGTGATCGTGCGGGTCTATTGTGATATTTGATAAACTCCGGTGCATTGTAAAGATGTAAAAAAAAAAAACATAAGAAGAAAGAAACCGGAGAGTAAGAATGGAATGGATTGGATGGCCTTTTCCGCATCGCAAAATAAGACGACGATGATAGAGTACGGCACTGTGTATATATGTTTGCGAATAACGAAGATACAAAGGGTAGCGCCAGGCTAGCTAGAGACTTTGCAGTCTGACTTGTCGGTGAAAACAGTAGCGAATGCCTGAATATCCCCGCACGATGAATGAAAAGAACGAATATAAAAGGGTTGCGGTATGGACAGTATGCATATGTTGTTCCGGAGACGAAAATAAGAACGCAAATTATACGATCGTTAAGAGGGAGAAAATACCGGTGCCCATTTATTAACCCCTCTAATAGCCCATCTATTTTTAAACATTTATGATTGAAACCCTTAAGAAAAGGTTAAACATCGATACAACTCCGAGAAAAAAGATCGGAACATTTTCTTTCGACATGTTAACTCGATTGCGCTTCGTTTCACAAATACGTAAATTTTGTTTAATCTCTCATTGACGAGATTAAAAAAAAATTAAGCAACATAATTACGTTGTACGTAAAAATCTAACGACGCGTTATTTTCGGTGTGAATTTCATGTCGATAATTAAATTTCCACGCGACCCTTTAGCAATTAAAAATTATAAAAAAAAAAACATCCCCCGCTAGAATAAAACGGCGTAATACGTTACGTATCGTATATTACGACAACGTATTTCGTTAATTTCCGTTAGCCAGTTCGTAATAATTAGCCTTGTCAACAACAAAAACAGTTCCGCGAAATAACGGACCGGTAAACCGGGGGTGAAACATATCCCGTGAATAAACCCTGTCGTTGAGAACCCGCCACGACGACGATCCGTTCGATAATAACTTGGCGTACCGAAAGACAAAGTGACCGAAGAAAGGATAAATGCAGCTGACAGGCGAGCTATAGACGAAGCCAGTCAGGCAAACTCCTAAGACTCGTCGGAGTAATTAGGAACAATGGGTATAAGTAGCGATGGCGGTATGGAGGAAAGTGCAATTAGCGAGAGACGAGAAGAGGGGTGCGGGCTGTAGTCATGTATCCTGCCCGGTCGAGTATATATATCTATAGTTATTGCGTAGAAGCAGCTAAAGTATGGAATGTACGAAGACGAAGGGTGCCACGACGACGACTAAGGTCGGTCGGTCAGGTGGACGACTTCAGTGGCGGACGAACGAAGTAAAGGGGTTGTTCAGCTGCGCACATACTTGGAAAACACTACGTCGACGGCATAGCCTCTTTAATAGAATATCTATATGTATATTTACATATGCATGTATATTCAGCGAGGAAATATATATAGATATGTACAGAATACATAGATATGTAACGTAGGGGACATCCCTCAGTGGGACTGCGGGTTGCCGCGCGCCTCCCCTCGAACCCGCAACGGCCTTCGGTTGGTCACGCAATCCGGAAATATTCAAATTCCCTTAACCACAATGCGACATCGTGTGTACAAACTTCTCTTCGGTTGTAGTCCTACGAATCGAAGCTGAAGTCATTCAGGATATAAAAAGAAGAACGGCGAAGTTACGGAAGGAGTAAGGCGCGTTTTAAGAAGAATTTATTGATTGACAGATGATTTTTTGGTAATAACTGTAATGAGACGAGTTCGTTGACATGCGAAGTATATACGAAGGATGATACAAATCGGCTTTTACAAATGAATGAACTTTAAGTTTCGTATACTTTGTACTGAATTATGTGAAAAGTGGTAATGCGACGCAGATTGGATGGCGCTTTGGGGTATTGATAAAAGAGGGGTGAAGGGACCAAAAAAACAGCGTAAACCCTTTGTCGTGGGGATTACCCACGAACGCGCTCGATGAAGAATTCATTATTTGACGGAGGATTTTTTAATCACTGTTATCAGCTCGGTTTGCTGATACGAGAAATATACTTAGGGATGGGTACGTTCGGTTTTGTAAGACAAATGAAGTTAAGGTTCGGTATACCTGGTACGAAATTACAGGACATTTGTTAATGTAGCGCTGATTGTATGGTGGTTTTAAGATGACGAAATTGCAAGCCACCCTCCCTTGGAGGGTTTTTTTACCCCTTCGTCGTGCTTTTTTTCATTTTTCATCGGTCTTTAACGGCACGAAGAAAAAAATGTTGTTAAAATGCCCAAAATATCATATTTTAGGCATTTTAGCACTTGTATTTCAGAAACAACTCTCCGTCAAGAAGTCAATTTGTAATCAATGAATCACAAAATAAAAAGATCGTAAGAGCCGTAAAGATTTTTTTTTTAAATTGCCTCCTATCGTAGAAGTTGAATTTAATTTTGTAGCTACAGAATTCGTATAATGGTTAAGAATTACCTGAAACGGTTTAATCTATTTACTTCCACAAACGAAAAGGAAAATTAATTTAACTGTTATTTTTTTGTTGTCATTTATCTATAATGAGAATGAAAGAGAAAGAAGAAAGGATTACGTTGTGTCATAAGGGCGTGGGAAAGACAGTCTCTAGGCAGCTGAACGAAGAGTTTGCCGCCTACTGAATAGCAGCAGCCTAGAGAAATGAGCCACAACCGCAATAGAATTGACGTTGGTTCCGCGTCTCGCCGCTCCTCCGCATTCATTAATCCGGGCAAACGTGTGTAATTGGTCGGTTGGACCGGTGGGGGAGAGGTGCACAAATATAATTAACCTGTGAGAGAGCAAACCAACCCACACCCATCCAATGGCATCACGAAGTTGTTGGTCCATCGGGTGAACCAATTCTTTAATTATAACGTTCAACTGCCGACTAATTAAGAATTAAGCGGATTGTTAATCGAGAAACGAGAAGCGAGCAAAAGAAGAGAGCGACTTTGAAAATCCACAGGCGAAAATAGTTTTTGTTTTCCGCGTCGATTTTTATACAAAAATCATGGATTTTCAGGACGAAAATATTAAAAATGCCTATGTTTTTAAAACATAGTAACATAGTAAAAAAAGTAACCTTTTTTTTCGATCGCAGAAACGTTATTTTGCAAAAAAAAAAAAAAATCGTAAAAATAATGGAGTCATTAGTTATTGAGCGATTAGATTACTTTTATCGTCAATTTGATCATTTACTTTGACTATAAAGTATATTCGCTCGTAAATTTTTGCCACCGATATAATAGCGAGTTGTACGTGTTGCATGTCTCGGCACTTTTTTGCGGCGTTGTCTTTCAACGCCGCGAGTATCTCAAACACTGTCACGTTTCGCTCGACGATTCAGTTGAGAAGTTACGAATAGCCAGAAGCCGGGACTGTCCAATCAGCTTGGGCGGGGGAGGCGCTCGTGCCGCGTTGCGCTGGCAAAACGTGTGTGCTTAAACGAGCTCGCGCTTTCTCTAATAAATTAAAGAAAAATCTTGATGCACACAAACACACGAATAGAAGGGTGATTAAGGCCGTGTGGTGCAATTCAGAGACCCGTGCAATATTAGCTAGAAATCTTCGCAAGCAGAGCGCTACCACCCGTTATCCACCATCTCGATCTATACCTAATACATATATTAAAAGCGTATAGTTTAAATATGCAAGTACAGTTAGAAATGCAGACGTTTTCCGATATTTTTTTTCTCGTTGAAACAAAATTTTTTTTTTTTTTTTTTTGAATGAACAAAATTAATATTTTTTTATTGCTGATAGTAAAAGTTAAAATGATCCTTCCTGAATTGTTAACAATTTTATTCGGCATTATGCGCCATTAACTTTGGAGTAATTTCCATCGAATAACATCGGCAATTAATAATTTATTAATATTAAAATATTTAATCGTCAAAAATATGTTCCATCGTCAATAACGAACTGAATTTTGAAATTCTGTATCATTTAACCGCTTATCAATTAATAAACAGCGTTGTACTTCGTGTTTAATAAATACGAGAAAAGTGCGTGTATGAAATGCTTTCATTAACCAATTAATTAGTCATTTGTTTGAGAATATCTCAACTCTATTCTCATTTGAGAATATCAATACATTAATAACGTAAAAAATGTGTATTAACCCAATGAGGATATCGTCAGAATATTGAATTCATCCCTTTAAAAAAGATTACGTAAACGAAGTCCTCGAGATATACGACGGAATAGTAAAGAATTAAACAATCATATATCTCTATTTTTCTCTCCATCGCGTCTACCGTTTGTTTGGTTATATCCAGAAGTTGAGAACTGACTAAAGCTCCGTTTTCTTAATACTCCCCGCGGACATTTAGCGTAATATTATGTGGTTTGTTAGTGAGATATGAGAATAAGCGGTAATACGAGACGACGGCGGAGGGGACGCACTTTGCCTCTCGGGAGATGAAACTCGGACTGCAGTATATTATACCCAGCTATACACAAGGTGTAAAACCACCTGGTCTTTGTGTTACAAGTCTCAGGGGCTCGAGATTCTCAGCTTATATCAGCGTACGTTGAGTTCTCGTCACTGCGCAGCTCACCTGGACCGGCGCATCAATTACTACAACATTTTTTCACAGCTCCGCGAGTCCCGTGTCTCTTCAAGGACAGATTTATACACGTCGTAGTTTTAATAACAACAATAATAATCATAATGTACGGAGCTGTACTATAAACATCGCGTACGGAACGATTAAACGCTTATGATATTGTGGGGACAGTCTGTGGCGTGCCTCTGCGTTTTCTTTGATACCGCACGAACATGAGAGCGGATATTTCATGAGCCGAACATTGCATGTCGTAGTCTATGAATGTCCAGGACCCGGCGAATGTGTCGCGCGCTTCGGTACGCTCGATGTGTATGTATAATTACACGAAGACACGATGGCGACGAGGACACGGGCGGCTGCGTGTGTTTCTACAGTCGCAATGCGGAATTAGTGTATCTCTCGATGTGTAAAAAAAAAAAAAATAGAAGACGTTCGTTCTATGTGTCTTTTTTCGTCGACAACATTGATGAGAATAAAATTGGTTAAAATACACGATTTTGTGAGAATATATATATTTTTTTTAGCACAGTTTTATTTATATCGTAATTTATCATCGGATAAGAATGAAAAGATTCGCGTCTCTCAGACAAAACGGATGAAGAAATTAGCGAGATAATAGTTACTGCCAGACTCAAGGCAGACGATCACGCGACTGATGGAAATTGTGAGAAACTACAAATAGATGGTACGCTATGGCATCGAGACATGGATCGGATCTAAATTTTTTATTACCCCGAAAATATTATGCATCATCATTATTTCACAAATTAAGTACTCAAGTGCTCTCTACATTAGAAAACGTAAAAAAAAAACTATCTTTTTTGCAAGTAATGAATATAAAAAAAATATAAAAAAATAATTGGAAGAATAGATTACAATCGCAGCGTTGTGGAATTATCAATTGCATCGAATTTGAATGACGGGCTGAATAAATAAAAAAATGATTGTACACAATTATTATCGATAGCTAATTAATCAAACAATTGATTATCTTCCAGATATAAATCAATTCTGTCGATAACAGTAGAAGAAATGTAGAAAATCCCGTACAATCCGAATTCATCTCGTATTATGTATGGAGCAAAGGCACGCGTCGCGCATATATGGAAAGCGTAAAAGTCCGACGATAATTATCGGCTTTTATAAATTTCGAGAACGGGAATTAATTGCGCGAGAAGTCTTGTTCGCTCGCATCGCAACACATAATCGCATTGCTTGGCCGATCGTTAATGCTACTCTGGAAAAAGGTACCTATATACAAGCGTTGCATATACGGCGCGTTTGTAGCGGCGCACACGAGCCAATCGGATCCGCCTTGATTGGCGTATTAATTATTGGATACGCTCGTCGATTCTCCGTGTGTTAAATGTCTACTTTGGCGATAACAACGACTCAAGCGCCATGATTATTCGAGTAAAATATCCCCCCTCGCCAATCTCGACGACTCTCGACGGAGGCGTGCAAAAATCATTTCGACTTCCATCAGTCCCATCACAGTTCTTCGGTGGAAACTTTCGTTCGAACGAAATAAATTAGCATGCCGAAAGCCAACGGAGTGAGAAAGAAAAATTAAGGGAAAGAGTTGTATACGGGCAACCGAATGGCGACGGTGAATTCCCGGGCAACCAGAGAGCGCCCAATTGTCGATCGATCGGTAGAGGAGAACTTCCCGCTCCAGCGATGAGTGACAGCTCATTTATTCGCCGAAGCATGTACCGCCTGAAACGTGTCGGTGATTGGTACACTCACACATTTTTAATCGACTCTCCGCCGACCATCGGTGGTTCGAACGATCGATTGGATTTGTTGCCGTGGGAGCTTTTAATTGCTTGTAATAATTTCTTTTCATTCGTTCATTTTATTTTCGCGCTCGATTGATTTTATTTATTTTTTTTGGAAACGGGAAATACGGGAAATAGAGCGTTACGATCACCGAATTTTATTGAAACTCTGATATTGTTCAAATAGCCGAACATTCGAATGGATTCGATTGATTGCTATCATCCTGACGACATTGTTAGAATTAGAAATTAAGCGGTTTCCTTCACGAGGTGTATAAACTTGGTATCGTATATTCCATTCTGTTAAAATGTCCCACCGTCTTAGTTAAGTATTGCGTCTCTTTGAGAATAATGATCTCCGTGTATAACTGGATAACGAGGAAGAGTGAAGTGCGCATACAGACCGGTGGGGGGGCCATGCCATTTGCGTGCGTACAATAGAAAGGAAAACAGGATAATAGTTATACGGACCCGGAAACACGAGCGGGCGGGAGCACACTAACTTGCTATGTACATTACTCTATCTGCATACAGAAGTACCTAAGTGCAGTATACAGTAAACCGAAAGACAGGCTCTCGAGTTTTTCATAGCTATTAGCAACAGCTATAGTCTCACATATCGCAGCGAAATCAACGACAGAGTATAACGTGTAACAACTATACAGATACGCATACTTACACTGTATAAAACAATAATAAGCCTCAAGTCGTATAGAATAGAAAACGAATTCCTCGAACTTAAATGAAAGCCGAGCGATCTTTTAACGAAACCTGACAGCGCCTCGTGAATCTCCATCGAAAGTAACAAGACTTACAAGAGAAATTTCACCGTCTCGATTTTCGTTACAATTCCATTCATAGAACTGCACACGGGATGTCAACAACCTTTCATTTTCCAACAAACTGGCATTCCAAGGTTGAGCTTTGAATTATGAATAATAAATTGGGTCAGTAAAATCGGACTTGTAAACATTACGGGAATTAAAATAAATGTATAACTTAATTAAGGATTAAAGAAAAAGAAAAAAAAAAAACAGTATCTGCTAATAACTTCGATATTCTGAAATTGCGATAAATTACGGACAGACAATCTTTTGGAATAAATGATACAATTTTTTTTTTTTCTTAAAAAAAAAACCACGTCTTTGCTTGAATTAATAAACTATCTATAAATAGGTAAGGATAGGGAAGTCCTTTTCGAGGTCCAGAGAGGATAGTCGATACGTTTAAGGGGTAAAGATATCGATCTCAATTTATACCGTACGTATACGAACGACGAAAAAAAAGGACACACTGACGAACGGCTATTGCAACTCCCGCTGCTTGTCCTCTCGCGTTGCCAAAAGCCACTACCGTTTTATCCCTCACTATTTCACACGACTATAATTCTTTCCTATTGCCTGCGTCTCTCTGGTTGCATCGATTTCCCGTTTATAGCGTAAATACGCCGTCCCGTGTGCACGCAGGGTGCGACCCTGAATACACTACCGACACGTGACCGTTTCAATTGCCGCAGTTTCCACTGCACCGAGTCTCCGGTGTTAACTATTAAGAACGTGGGCGACTATGGTAGGCGAGAGGACATCTGGAGAAGAAGAAAATTATTTTATCCCGCTGGGAGAGAAATTTCTCGTTCGCAAACGCACACGCGCGCCCGCGGAGAATCGAAGCCACGTGTTCAGTACAGCAAATGCATCTATGCACTCATTGCTCACAGTCGATCGTGTTATCTTGCAGAAAATATTTAGAAAACAATCGTTTCACTCTATTACGATATTTAATTGAAAATAATACTCTCATGTAATAATAGTTTTATCTATTTTATTACATTCTGCTGGCATTCGCTCGATGGCCTTTGATCGAATTTAACTGATATCGATATATTGTATACAAGTTTATGGGCATTGAATAAGAGAATATATAACATTATTTCAATAATAATATTTCCGTAGCGAAACTGTTATCAAATAATGTTTGCTTTTTGTTAGCACGATGAACTGCATAATGCACTTATAATGCAGTCGCTTCAGCTGTCGAGTTATCCGTGTTTCTGCTGTATTCTCTTTATCTTCGTCTCTGTTTCCCTCTCGGTGTTTAATAAACCGGATACTAATTGAACTATTAAGACTCGGCGTGCGAGTGAGCGAGCGAGATGCAGACGATCCAAGTGAATAATTTACAGGACACGGAGGTCGTTGAAACTCTGTCGCGCGTTTGCTCGGTTTTCCGGCAACTCTCTTTTCATTCCTCGCAACTTGTCTCAATGGAACGTGCCAGAGGCTCGTGCGAGTGAATAAGCGTAGGCGTCGCAGATGCTAGACAACGCAATTGCTGGGACGACGTTGGAACGCAAAGTTCGAGACATTGGCGAGAATTTGAACACTCGTAACGACGTTAGCGTTAGATTAGCCTATCAACTGTGCAACGATGTACTTCATTTTTTTTTTTTTTTTTTTTTTTCGTAATTAGCCTCTAAAATGTATTTTACAAATCCAAACTGTTCCGTAAGTATATAAATAAATGATTCCCATGCCAGCCTATGGATTAAATTTTTCATATTCATGTGGTGATCCATATTCGCACGCAATTACTCTGCCAATTTGCCAATGAGTGTGCTACTGTTTCTGAAAACCACTCCCGATGAATCATTTTTTAACCCGCAACATTATCATATTAAGTAACATCGTTCCACGAATTCTCGATCCAATTTCTCCTGATCCCGCGTGCGTAGGCGCCAGTGTCACGATTGCGAAAAAAAACGAAATTCGAAAAAATTCAAGATTGATCGATTCTGTTCAATTTTTTCTTACGTAATTATCGTAAAAATGTGTGTAGAATATGAATGAATTCATATGTCGAAGACTTATTACATCGGGTACGGAGTGCTTTTGCGTTGCGATGAATATTCTCGAAACGCTCCATAAAAGATGCAGTCACCTACATATTTATATGCCGTCTACTTTTCGCGGTAGAATGCTCTCTTCCTGTGCGTTCCCGGAGTGTAGAGCTCTCAGAAGCGCGTTTTGCGGCACGTATACCTATTCAGCATGTATATTACTGTTATACAGGTATATTGTAACAGTATAAGGTGCAATAGACGAGAGAATCAAGCAAAGGCATCAATCTCGAAGCCGCATAGAGACTCACCAACGCATATGCAACGAGGCGCGATCCTCGCCACGCTGCTCGGAGAATCAAATTGCTGACCCAAATTAATGTAGACTGTGCTAACTATTCGTGCCCGAGCCGTGTGTCGCCATAGATCTCTCTCTTTATCCCACTGACGTTCACTCGCGGCGAGCTATACACACGTTCTTGTTTAATCGGAGACTCGGAACGAAAACAAATTGCTACGCATCTGTCCATCTCTCGGTATACATATATATAATCATAAGATTCATGAGAGACTGCGAATAACAATGACAGAAGAATTGCCAGTGATCTCACTTCGTAATTACATCATTCGTCACGTAGAATCGTAATATAGTATCATTCTATTCTCCCACTTTACACCCATCGAAACAATTTTTCACACGCTCGTCTATCTACAGATAGGTACTTTTAGGCTTCAATGACTTTTGAAACTGTATTCAACGATCGATTACAAAGTTGCGCGTGCGACTTGTTGTTGGATCATCGATATGAAGGTACATATTCCGAATCAATAGAACATTTGTATGCCTATTGAACAATTAAGTTTTGATAATAATCGAAAGTCTTGAGGTTAAGGTGAGTCTAAAGGTCTGTGACTACGAGAAAAACTTGACTTTTGCTGTTTTTATTCAAGACGGTTGCCGCGAGAGAACGAGCGACGCTGTCTCTGTGATTGATAGCCTTCCCGATCGCTATTCCGTTCAAGTCGTTTTGGCGAAAAGTTTGTTGAAAATTAATATTTCGGGATGAAGAGATAGATTCCGCGGACTCCAAAGAAGTGAGGCATGAATAAGGCTTTGTTGCTTTTTTTTTCTTTTCGATAATCCACTTTCGTAACAACACACATGAATTGCATAAAGCTCTCTTCATTCAGTGATTCATGAAAACCATTCATTTTTTTCTCGCAATGACGCGATAATTAGATCCAAAGTAATTACTGCCCTATCACAGCCAATTAAAGAAGTGATAGCGCTTTTAATATATCTATATTCATTCACGGATGTCTAAAAGCGAAACTAGATTAGTTCATAGAGTTGTACACGCAGACGGGGCCACGAAGACGATGAATAAGTGGACGAAGACGACGATAGACGAGTGTCTCTTGTCTCGACGCCAGGAACGATGTGGTAATGAGTACGAGACTTACCCCCGTGCTGTAAGAGAGCAGTATAGGCACGAGGTACAAGTAACCTCTGGCGAACACCAGAACGATGTTTCTCGTCTCATACCGCTCGCCCGCTGAACGACGAGGGCACTGGACGTTGGCACATTGACGCTATTATTCAATCGAGCGTCGCGCGTCCATTGCTCTCTCGCGCGCTACCTATGTATGATGATTATGATGATTCCATCTATCGCCCTCGCAATCCGGTGAAGAGGCAACGGACAGCAATAGACAGAGACGAAGAATTGAGTGAATCATTAACTCAACGCACCCGCACCTTCTCTTCCTACACTTTTCGTGTAATATACAGGATGCTTCATTTTTTATTACTCCAAATCATCAAATTTTTTTTTTTTTCATTCCCACATAAAAGAAGATTTCTCAATTATATTCGATTTTTTTAATAAAAAGGGAAGAAAAAAAAAATGCAAATTATAAACATCTACTAAATGTATTAAATTTGAAGTTACGTTTGAATTTAGGAATTTAAAAAATATTGCATGTGCATTTTTTTTCAATGTCTTACGCATTTTGATTTTATCGATAAGGAAGAAATAATGTAAAAATATTTTGATACATCCTGTATATCGATCGTCTATACTTTATAAAAAATCACCGAGACGAAGAACCCAACAGCTATTTCTGTAGTCTTCGAACTATAGCACAGAGTTACCGTCTAATATATATATCTGAGGGCAATGCTTCACCGAGCTTTCGTTTCATAGTCCTTCGCTCATTACTGCGTCATTAGCTATATATATATAGCAGTATAGTACAGAAGTGTAGTACGAAGAGCCCGAGTAACAGCCATGGAGTACGAAGAGGATCAGCCTCTCATCGTAACCATTTCCGTCTATCGCTCGTCCCTCGCTTTTAGATCTCTATTCGACCGCACAACCTTCGTCGTTGCTACGGCGATGCGTCGGAGGATTATTAGTAACTACATATTAGGTACAACGAGACGATTCTCGCGAATCTATTACCGTGTCTCAACGATAAGATTGATGGTATCCGATGAAAGAAAGAAAAAAATTATTGAATTTTTGGAACGAAACAAGCATCAATTAGGTATAATTAACTAAAGGGCAAATATGTACACGAACTCGAGAGACTTCGAATGAGATGAAACGTTTAATTAAAGTTGAATTAATTATCGTTGATGCGAGAGAAACATTCGTGAACGACGGTGGGGAGAGATAGAAAGGCCGAAGAAGAGAGAACGAAAGAGTTGAGACTGTTAGAACGGGCGTTCGATCCGGACGTAACTTCTCGAGGTGGGAGTTGCGGAGGAGGAGAAGGTGGCGGAGGAGAGAAAAGATGAAAGAAAACGCAAGGCCAACGGCGGGTCATTGCCGTTATACGAGCCCCCCGTTCTCTCTTACGGTCCCTCGTACGTACTATACCACTCGGCAATGTGGTATACAACACTCTGCATGTATGAATACATACACTAGTCGTAGCCGTTCGCGAAACCCCGAGGCTTTTACTGTATGTATACCTAATACGTAAGAAAGATACGTCTGGTACACTCTAAAAGACTATCACTGCGGTGTACAGCCTCTTACAAGATCGAACTTATTTCACTTTATAATTGCGGAATATACGACACGAAGAGCATTCATGTTGAAGAAATATTCTTAATGGAACTAATCGAAAAGATTTGCTTAATTAAAATACATTTTGTACCATTTCCTTATCTCCCGACCTAATCAATCGGTTCATTTGGAACCGTGAGAACGGCAAGTTTTACATTGCTGGATAAACAAATGTAGAAATGTTGGATTTTTGCGAGATTTTTTTTTTTTTTTTCATTTGCGGCTCTCTCTTCAACGAATTCATTGCAATTTTTTTGGGAATTATACATACCGATTTCGCGCGGCAATTAGTTGACTTGAATTAGATTTGCAGAATTCATAACAGCGTACATACCTGAAATCAGAAAATGATCGATTCATTGGCAAAGATTTTTGAAAAATCTGACGATTTTTTTTAAACAAAAACGTTGATGATGTAAAAACATTATTTTTCATGGTTATGACTGTGTTAACAGTTTTTTAACGGCGTTAAATTGCGATGACGTTACGATTTTGCAGAGTTAATATTTATGGACCCGGAAGTCCTGCTACATTGGTACATAAAACAATACAATTCGAAGGTATAGAAATTCATCAAGGTTACTAATGTTACGAAACAACGACAGTTTTAGCTTCCGCTATAGGATAATGTCGCCAATGAATGTATACGACGAAGTGGACTAAAAATACAGTGAATGAACACATTACAATGACACCGTTTTTGAAGAAAGATTTCATTCACTGGTAACCATTCACTTACGGATGCCACTATCCTACTGTAAACTTGGAGTCCTTTCGACGATTCAAATAGCACATTAACGACGACAAGTTTTTCGAAGGTAAATGGCTCGTGCGTTTTTGTTCCGCTTTTTTTTTTTTTCAAGCCAACAGACATCCTTTCAAGGAACGTCGGACATCATAATCATTCCAGTATTTTCGTCACGTTTAACAAACTGCAACAACTTCAACGAAAAAACGATTTTCGACCCGCAGCATCATTGCCTCAAGAGGAAGATCCATTTTTATATTTATTAAATGTATATGATTCGTTATTATTATTAAAAAAAATTGAATAAAAAGACAAAAAATCGTATAATGCCGGCGACGACTTTTGTTCGACAGCTTTGCAGCATTAGCGTCATTTAATTCTGATATCATCCATATTCGAACGGTTCTCGCGACAATTCGCACAAAAAGTTTATTCTATGAAACTACAGTATAAAACAGCTGTATAGAATCAACTCAGACATTCACGTAAATCTATACATCGAAGAGCAAGAATGTGTACAGCGTAGTCTGCCAATACTGTTCGGATAGTATTACTGCAAAAGGTCTCGAGACTCTGAGAACTCTGTCTGCGTACGAAATACGAACGGTGATGTGGGCGTGAGATGCTGCACGGTATTCAGAGAACCGATATACACTCTGTTTCACCGATACACGTATAGAATTATAGAGGCAATACACGGAGAGATGGACAAGTAGGTGGATAAAGGTAGGTAGAGGGATTAGTATACAGAACGGTGCCGCTGAGTACCGATGCACACGGGTGTCTGCGTTTGCGTGTGAAATAGCGCCTTATGCATTATCTTGTTGGTAGGTGCGATATATTGCAAGACGCTGGCTGGCTGGTCTTGTCGTTGGGTACAGTGTACACGTACGGTGCGCGCTGAGGTGCCGGTGCCAATGGTACTCGGCATTATCCTGGTGTATATTGCGTGGGCGACCTGACCGGTCCCGGTAGGACGTGCGCACTTCCCTTCCTACTACTGCTATTTCTCACACACACATTCTTTTTTTTCTTTTTTTCTTTTCAACATTATTTTAATCTTTCTTACACGGAACATTGAGCAGCGTAACCAATAGCCAGCATCGAATGATTATCAACATCCCATAAGATCGAGGAAAGGACTTCAAGGACTATCAATTTTTTTGGGTCGAGCAAATTAAAAGTGTGAATTGATTGAATCATATCTCATCTTTGTTTCTTTATGTTTCTGTTTCCAATGGGCGATATCTCTCGGTGTATAGTCTACAGCCCCTTTTTGCTTATACATATTTTTCTTCGTATTATTCTGGTCTGTCGTATTCTTTTTTTTTCCTCTTCAACCATATGGTCGCACAAGGCCGCCTGTCGAATGACCAGAACGAACACATCAGGACACAAGAGAGCGTTACGTGTGTATCGTCATCGTGTGCTTTCGAGAGGCCGGTGGTCGGCAAAACGTTTCGCGGAAAGAGCGAAGATGCCGAAGACAACGCTGACGACCGGAAGAGCATCATTTCATCGCTCGAAAGAACAGCACGAAGATCAAGCCACGCTTCCTCCCTGCAGACTTTATACGAAAAAGTCCAGACGAATTTCTACGAAGATTTTTGCTTTTCGCGTTATTCCAATCATCCCGACGGAGGATAAGACAATCGTAAAAATAGGGAAATATCTCCCTAATATCGAATTCACTTACTGAGTTAAGTACTGAACAAGTTTTGGCAGACAAGTCCTTCATTTTTTAAATTAAATACGGCAAGGAGTGGCAATCAATTTTTTTGCCGCGTAAACATAAAATAGAATAAGGTTTTTCGTTTTTTGTAGCCATATACGGCAAAGAAACTCGGAATCACAAGAATATCTGTAAGTCCTCCTCTTTCCTCGTAGTTACGTCGGTTATAGCGGTCATAGGCCCGCCGTTCTCTCATCTCTCCACCGCTTTCGCTACCTCTCGCTTGAAAACGGTGCACGTATTCTCTATACTATGTATATACCGCAAGTACGTACACCTAAGTTGAAGGTGGAAGGCAGTGGAAACGTTCGCGGAGAGACCAAGTACAGTCCGATTAAATATCTTGTACCGGTATCTTTCTATACGAAAGACGGAGGAGAGGTGAGAGTCAACCTCGTAATTCATATTGTATTATATACGACAAACGTGTGGCCCCCTCCCCCCGATTATGTTTATGTAATGAAAGCTCTTCGATGTTATCCCGACAGTCTCCCTTTCCCTCGATATTTTTTTTCGTTTTTTTGCGCTCTCACTCTCGCAGCACCAAGTGCGTTCCCAACACACGACAAACGTCGCTCTCTGTGGTCGATCGCAGCCTCTCGTTATACCGGTCATAGAATCTTGTTTTACGTTGGAATATCCATCCGCAAGATACCGTGCATACAGGCCAATCCGTGCCACTTGTATCACGTAAAAAATTGGTAAATCAAAAACAGAATTCGATCAACTGCATGTCACGTGATTGCAGTTATGTGGCCAATTTTTTGTGAAGTTTCTGTCTGAGATTACAGAATTCTTTTGATTCGAGTAAAAATGGAGACAAAAAAAATGAAATTTTCCTGTTTTTTGTGTTAGAAATACAACAAACAGGATTTTCGAAAGAAATTTTTTGAAATCGGCAAATTTGCATTAATTTTATTGTCGAACGTCTTTGAACCGATGGAACGCACTATATATTTCTTTGGGAAACGAATCAAATCAATGTAAAAAAAACTGCGCAGCGTAGAGCTGAAAAACTTATCTTGTTACCGCCGACAAAAATGAGTTTTTATAATTGTAAAAAATAAATCTGACCAATTTTTTTTTTCTCTCATAATAATTTCTTTCAGTGGTTGAAGTGGCATGAGACGCCCCATACATTATAGATATTTATATATAAGCGTTGCGGTATCATATAGAAACTTTGCTGGACGAAGGAGTATCCACTATAGTACAGTCTGTATAAATATTCTACGCATCGTGTATTATTCAGTTCTGTAATAATTCCTTGGTGTCCAAACCCCGACTCTTCGAATACGTTCGTAAAAAGGAGGAAACGAAAAGAAATTAGTAGACTGGAGTAGAATTTCCTCGGTATATCCCAATATGCAAGAATTTTCGTTGTTAAACCGAGCGGTCATTACAGCAACGAGGAATTCACGGGTGAAACCTTCCGTAACTTTGCCCGGTAGTCCACCTCGGGCCACATCAATTATTTCTTTTTCCCCCTCGGCGCAGTGCCTTGTACGTATTTATTTTCTTACTGTGTTCACAGAAGACACGCCGAGCGATTTTCATCCTCGTCGAAATAATACACACGTATATATACATACCGAATAATTATCGTGGCTCGTGCACGCGCGGTCTCGAAAGTTACGCGATTTTTCACTGTTTAATTGGCGATTGTCCTCGGTTATAAAATCGCGAGTAGATACCAAGATACCGGTGAAAATAAAACAGCAAAACACGCAGCGCAGTTGTACGCTATTTGTAAATTAAAGAAGCGATAGGGGCTTTCGTACAATTAGATATTATGATGTTTTAATATCGCGCCACGCATTTGTTTTAGCGTGCCAACGGAAAATAATTTCATTAATTAAAACATCGAAAAAACAACAACAAAAAATTGCTTTCTCGATAAACTTCCTGAACACACGGGTATAACTCGCGCATCGAGAAACGCAGCGCGGATCGAAAGCGTTAGATATAGCGAAAGATAGGATGCACGTTGCTAACTCTTGAAATTATGCGATGTAATTAATTCCGAGTTGGAAAGTCGAGTTCGAGAAGTTGAGAGGGTTTTTCTTTTCTTTTTTTTTTCCGTTTCGTTTTTCAGTCTTCATGCTCTATCATCCCAATACATACCATGTTCTATACTAGTCTCCCCTTTATATCACGGTATACTTTTTTCTCTCTACACTGACACATTCGTTTCGGCTTTTTTTTAATCGTCTTTACACTCCGGTGTACTCCGTGTCGGGCTTCCCGAAAGATTTGTTGCCCGAAGCACTCGAAGGCTTCGGGCAAAGTTGAACGAATTAATTATTCACGCAGAGATACCCCCGTGTTCTCAAGGAATAACAGAGGGCAAGTGCGAGGGCTGTACTCATCTTTTGTAATCGGTAATTAAGTTAAAAAAAAAAAAAAAACTTCACATCATCATTTTTATAGAGCACACAATCTCGTTTTTTTT
The DNA here is from genome assembly GCA_934046635.1 of Buathra laborator. NCBI lineage: Eukaryota > Metazoa > Arthropoda > Insecta > Hymenoptera > Ichneumonidae > Buathra > Buathra laborator. The sequence goes on from OW203892.1 coordinate 22,628,570, forward strand.
TTTTTTATAAAAGAAAGAACCGTTACGTCTTGTCTCGTTTTTTTTTTTAAATCTTTATTTGTCGTTGTTACTCCATGTTACACTGCAGCAGACGTAAAGAAAAGTGGAAGTCGTGGCCACTTGGTACTGAACATTATGCAAAGACACGAGACAAACAAACAAACATCGGAGAGTCGAAAGAGGCTATAAGATATAGTAGAGAAATATGTGTTAGTACTACAGAGTCTACGAGGTAAGATCGCGGGCATTAGATTTGCGTCGAGTGTGGCTCGTTAGATCCGGCATACGCACAGTGCGTGTCTCCTCCCTGTAAGAAGACCTCTTCGGCTCGTACCTCTCCACGAGTATAAATACACCGCATGCTTTAGCACGCACGCGTGCGCTTGTACTTTATTATACGTATATATACGTACAGGCCGTTCTCAAGTAATCTTCATGCGACTACCACGAGCCTTGTTTCGTATGATATTTCTCCCTATGCAACATGTTCAGGGAACGCTTCTCGGCATCCAAGAAACATAGACACAGACTCATCATTCCCGATTTATCATTTCAAAGCGTGAAAAAGTCGTTTCCAATAAAAAGTTACGCACGTGGCGAGTTTTTCGTTTTTTTTTAATATTTATTATTGTTATTTTACTGAAAAACTATTGTAGTTAAGCGCTAGTGTCGTTGTACTCGATCTAAATGAGGCCATTCCAGCGACACCTCGCTGAACATTCTCGGTTAACGAAGAAATGAGACCAATTAAGGATGCGGCAATTCTACAGCACCCCATCTATTTCTTGAAGGTTAAATGTAAAAAAAAACCTGACGTTACCAAGTGTAAGTTATAAATAGTTATAATTTATAGATCAATGTACCTTCCGGTAGGGTGAATATGCGAGTCAACGCTTTCACCGCGTTCAACCCTTCGAAGCACTGTACTGTATCTCCATTATCGATAGTTAACCCGAGAACCGACGCGTCCCTTTTTTTTTTGTTACGTCAACAATGCAAAGTAATGCGGAGTATCCATTACACCCCATTTAAAAATCATCGTCATTAGCCTCTCATACGCATAGCGCACTAAAACGAAGGAAAATTTGTTTTTTTTCCTTCTGCAGGCGTATGAGGTAGAAAATAAGACGCTGCGCATATCGGGTTAATTACCGTTCATTCGCATTGCGTGAAAGTGAAGCTGAAAGTGTGTGTTTTACTGCCTGATTCGCCCTATTTATGAATAACGATAATTAACATTCCAAATGTCTATTTCATCAGTTCAGACATCCAAACATCGATGTCTTCATCTTCCAGACACACATTCCAATGTATATCCAAGAGTTACATAAATTAAATACCATCAATTTCTTCGTAGACTGAAGCCTTCGAACCCTTTGAGTGAATTGAAGCTTTCGATGCCCGTGTAAAGCATCCCAAGTCCCATCGAACGCAGGCATGTGCTTGCAACAGAGTACCTTGCCGTGCACGGGATTTGCCCTGTACATCCGCTGTCGGTGTCCGTCACGCACGCAGCCGCAGCTGTTGTTGTTGCTACTTATGTTATTCCTTGTACCATTCCGCCATTATATCCTACGCGTTCCAACTCAGCTACTCTCACCCTCGTCGAAGCATAATAATTCCATACGTTGTATATTACGTACAGATATTAAAAAAAGAAAAGTCCGCTGAATATAATTCGTGTCATTAGGCATTACGCCGGAGGATTTAGTATCGCCATTACGGACCAAAAGACTCGCAGTAGGTAAGCTTACCAATGGAAATGGTAAAGGAGAGAGTCTCGGTGATGACGACCGAAGACCAAAAGAAGACTAATACGTCGACGCGCAACAGAATGCAAAGTGTGCGTAAGTAAATGCGTAAGTCGGAAACCTCTGCCCTTGGTTTACCTCTCGGCAAAATACGGCCGGAACAGTCATCAACCGAACAAGAAGCAGAGCCCGATGCAACAGCAGGCAGTCGAACTGCGGTGAGACTCTCCGCTCGACTGCATCCAGAGTCTCATTCGAATGATACGCACTTGCTGTTTTAACCCTCACGCATGTGTTCCCGAGACAGAAGACACATAACGACGTTCTGGTGTGTATGTTACGGAGTCCGATACGTGGATGGTATATGCACATCGAGCGTTTAGTGTGTTGAAACACAGCATCTGCATGAGCATCTCTCGCTACGGACTATTATGTTCAACTAATACGCTCCGCTTTCCTGCTTATCGAAACGCCGCGGTGAACACTGGCGAAACACACTCGGGATCTTTCGCTTCTTCTATCCACTAGTAATTGGTCTTAACCACAGGGAAAAGGCGCGCAGTCCCGGACCCTGTGGCGCCTTTCTTACACATGTGTGCGGTCTCTCGAAAGACGCTGATGCGGACCATCGTGCGTATGTATTGGAATGGAAATATGCGTACGCATTCGTTACACCGCGCGAAAGCCTAATGGAAAGGGAGAGATATATACGCGGTGCGTAAAAGTACGGTTTTATTGTCCGGAGACCGAAATATAAAGGTATTCATGACTAAATGTGGCAGAGGACAGGATAGGGTTGCCGGTGATTCACACGAGTTATCAGTTAGGATTTCATTGTAATTTCTATGGGATAATAAAACGTGTTAGATGTTTACGATCCTTGATGCCTTAGTTATTGATAGGTCAACCACCACATTCTGGATACTGTTGCACAATGATTCACAGGACAAATCATAACTGAATTTTGGTAGATATAACATTGCGATAGAACAGCGAAATCGTAAAACTTCGAATTCTCGATTTTACTGCGGTTCTGGTTTCAGTTTATTTCACGTAGCTACGAAAATACCCTTCGGCCTCTGAAAAGTCCTGTGAACCCTCCGAAAACGAGTACACAGTCCTGTCAACACGTCTGTCAACTCCTCTATAGCCTTCACCCTCTGTCTCTGCCAGCGCTGTGCACGTATTACGTTTCCGTATATTCGATCCGAGACCGTTTAGCAGCACGATGAACTTTTTCAAACCGGAAGCATCGTTTCCCCTTGCAATAGCATTGTAACACGCTGTTACCCAGATACAATTTATGTCTGTTTATCCGTAATCGATCGATTTACGATTTTAAAAAACGCCTTCTGCGCTACCAAAACGTTCGAACGGTTTGTTACGCTCGTTTACTTCCTGTCGATATACTTTAGGGTATGTTGAAAAAAAAAAAAAGGAAACAATTTTTGGTTAATGCAAATCGAAAGGGAAAGGCAGAAGTGGAAGAAAATCAGCATAGTTATTCGGTCGCGTTATTGGAATGAATGAATTTAACTGTAGCGAGTCACGAAGAAACTTTCCGAATAGTTCGGTGACGTCGAATATTTCCAATGATAAAACTACCGTGACTACTACGAGGTTATATACTTTCGTTCCTTCGCCTCACCGTATAAAACGGTGAGCAACAGTCGAGAAGATTGACAGTGGAACATCTTCGAAGTTCTCATTGCATACCCGAGCTTATGTGTGTGAATGATCGCTGCGGGTGTGAGAATGAATAGAACTTAATTGAACAACGAGTGCCTGTTAGCTCGAACCCCCGACTGGGGGTCACGTGTCATAAATTCTCACGGGGATCCCCTGAACTTTTGTATTGCATCGGGCCGGAGAGCTCCCCCGAGCCACAACCTTTCGGCATTGTCTCGCGTTCTTCACTCGCGTAAAATTCGTCAACCCACCGATTATCAACCTCGAATATATAAAGGCATTAAAAAAAAAACAGACACCGAACAATAAACATTTTATTTTACCCGATTTTTCCTTACAATCTCAAAGAATTTAAAAAAAAAGCAAATAAAAAATTTGACTGTCGCAAATAAGAATGTAAAAGATTTATCTGTACAGTACGTCGGTGAGCGTCTTCGAGTAATATATTTTCTCACTGTAAATCTTGTCGGTTGGACGTGCAAACTCGAGGAATCGAAAAAAAAAAAACCTAAAAGTGAAAAAATAAATATGATGAAATGAAAAAAAAAAAAATTCAACTGCGACCATAAAGTCATGGCGCTTCGGTAGATAGTTTACTCGCACTGTGGAGAAACCTCGAGGGCTGGAGTTGCCGCGGGGGCCTCGGAGTATATTCAGATACGTGACTAGGAAACGGGGATTCACTGACCCATGACTAGTCTCGAGTAACGCGACTGGGATACGTGTATATAGTCGCGACAAGGATATGTATACGTACTTGTGAAGAGTACAAGTAAGCGAGTAAGTATTCGCAGTGCGAGACAGCGTGCGCGAACTTACTGCACGCTTGGCCCGGTCGAGAGAGGATCACGCCCGTTCTGGTCAACTCCCACGTCTCGGGCACAGCACGCGGTCTTCTGTTTGTATCGATACGCTATATCTATATACTTGTATTCGCTTGGTCAGTGTATGGTACAAGAATTATTACATCGTATAATATTCTGTTTAAACTACAGCGCACACCTGAGACTGGGGTCAGAATTCGCGATATTAATTTTTTATTTTATTATTATTTTTATTATTGTTATTTTTTATTTTTTCATTACACGTGGATGAGAAATCGCATATTATAATGTAGGACTGGATGTGTTGTACATTAAACGTTTGAAGAACGGCACTAAAAACCCCCACAGAGACACGAAGTTTGTTTGAACGCAAACAAATTTTTTTTTATATTGAAATTAATCGATAATAATAATTTTTTTCTATATAATCAATTCATTATTTTTTTATTTTTACTTCTCAATGTTTACCGGGAATAGCAGTAGCAATTATTTCTTTTTCGTGTACCATTCGTTAGTTTCACGGATTAGTATGCAGCGAGTAGCTTAAAAACAGTTTGGTGGAAATAAATATAGAAATTCTATAAATACAGAAGAAAGTTTCTTGCCCGAGAGTAGCGAGACTTGCACTCGCTGTGGTGCGCCTTTTTTTAGATCATGAAACGGAGGGGGATTTTGTCGGTTGACGGATGCAGTTTTCATTTGGTCGGTTGCAGCGAATCGCGTACTTTTACGCCGCAGCGTTGCATCTCTCGCGAGGAGAAATTTCGTTCGCGGGGGCGCCTCTGCGTAATAATTGCGGTCTCGTGTACACGCGAACGATGGATCACCGACGTTGGTGCGTTTCGTTAAGGGTCGTTTTTCTATTTACTCACGTTCGTTCACTCCGCGAGAGCTCCGAGGCTTAGACTCGATTAGGCAGATTTATTCGGTCATAACTCAAGACACGAGGATGGAAAGGGCGAAACGGCGATGTTATATACAGGAAGATCGAAAAATTTGGGGGGAGGGAGCCGGGGGAGGGTAAGAGATGGAAAGAACGGCCCCATGCTGGGCCACGCGGGGCGAAAGACGGCGACGAGGGCGACTCAGGCAGGAGGAGAGAATGAATATCCTGAGCACACTGCTGGCACGTATACGCCATTATTATTTCGAGAAAAGTGGCCTCTCGTGACTCCACTACGGGCACGTGCTGCTTTACACGTTATTCTATATAGCGCAGAGAGAAGAACGTGTGTCGTGTGCAGTTTTAAAGGGAGCCACCGAATAAAGTGTACACCAGATGACAAAGTTGATAATGAAGAAGAAGAAGATGATGAAAAAGAAATACGATGAAGAGGCATAAAGTGGAGTCTTCCGCTCACCTGCACGATTGGAAAAACATACCTTTCTTTGTGCATAAAAAAATTATCCCGTTTGATTTTGATTATACAGTCAAATTTCACCTATTTGGCGGCCATTTTCTCTATAACCTCAAAGATGAGAGACTCCGAAAAATACGAAATACGAAAAATACGAATGAAGTGCCATTTTCTCGCATTAGTCGATTGGAAAGATTGACAAAAAAATCGTGTTCTTTGTACAGAAAAAAAAATTCCGTTTGATTTTTGTATTATACAGTCGAATTTCACCTATACGACCTCCATTTCTCCAATAAACTCGGCGAAGTACGAGAGTGAATTAAAAACACTTTCTCGTGATTCCGTTGAGCAGAGATAGTTGTAAAAGTTCGCGATCTTCGTATTGAAAAAAAAATTCCATTTGATTTTTGCGTTATAAGGTCGAACTTTGCGTATTCGACTTTCGTTTAATCGATATAAGCTGAAAGAAGAGAAACTCGAAGAAGTACGAGAAGGGATGAAACGACACTTTCTCGATTGAGACGAGTTATATGTATGACTACCCACTGCGGCACATGAGGTCAAGAACGATCGTGCACCACGCACATATGTCGTTATGGAGATCCCCGAAGCGACGGGGAAGTAGAAGGGCGAATGGAACACCGCTTCCGTGACTACGCGAGTGAGGCGCACGTGCTCCCGTGCAGTTTCGTCTTCCTCTTCAATGCAGTTGAGTACATACTATATATACGTACTGCTGCACTCTCCAAAGAACCATTTCGTAGTTGGATCGTGTTTCTGGCATGAAAGATACTCGAATATGCATTGCATTGCTGCAGAAGCGAAGTAAAGCGAAATAGTCAGAGAACTGCTTATTCAATTTATCAAACCTCTTTACATAATTTTAAAGTTATTCATCCGCTTTGAAATTTTTTTAGTTGAAAGCTCCGTTACACAATCCCTACTAATACCAGTACGGCTGGAGACGATTTTGATTCAAATTTTGATTTCTCTACTCCCGCAATCATACGTAAAATAAAATATAAAACAACATTTGATTGACTTCGTATAACTCGTGAAACGAAAAAAAAAAAAAAAAAAAAATGATTTTCCTCTGCAACAGAAATCATTTCCAATCATTCAATATGAAAATGATTTTCTCAAATCGTTTTTGAACAGAAACTGAACGATCTAAAAAAAAGTTTTAATCGAAACATTCGATTTTTCACAATTTCACTCAATAACGGAGATTGGCTCATCGAATGGCCTCTTGTAGTTGATAAGCGTCTCGCGATGTGGCATAAGATAGAGTCTGCACGCGACGATGTACTAACTGGCTGGCAATCGAAGAGGGGTTCGCTATACCTATGTACGCCGGTTATAAGGCGTCGACGAGATCGGGCCACGAGAAGTTCCAGCTGATGGGAAGACGGCAACCGGGTTGAGGGGGACAAACCTTTAGCTATCCTCCTTCTGCTGTTGCCTAGTGGCCACCCTATTATTTTCAATTCCCATACAGGCGAACACAGGATTTTCCTGTGCACTCTGTGTTCATGCAGAGCTTATACCTATATTACACTTTGGAGTCTATACTATCCCTGAGCCCTGTACTCTGTTGTGTAGTCTATCGGATCGTGTGCTCTGTACAAACGGCAGAGATACGCGTGTATATACCTCAGCCTGCCTGCCTGCCTACTACTACTACTACTACTACTACTACTACTACTACTGCTATCTATCTATGGCCATGCAATTACATGGAATGGCTCACATCCTCCGGCCAGGCTGGCCAAGCGAAGCATTAGCGAAGAGAGACGAGAGATTGAGTGTATACGCCTGCCGTGGTCTGCCCTGTTTCGCCCTCAGGGCATCCCAGCAACCTGGATCCTATCCGTGATAAAAAGGGCGATACCGTTTCATAAATCATTCATCGACGCTGCGCGCTCTTTCTCTCTCGAGACTCTGCGGCGATGTAACAGAGTGTGTACTTTACCGCGGTATACCGAACATAGTGTATCCCAGCAGTATGTGTACTTACTATTTGTCGTGAGCCAAGCGATATACCCGCTCCCATAGCTTACATCGTAAAAGGGTTGTTGCATTGTAAACGGGATTGGAGGCTCAATTATTGTCACGATAGTGACGATACCGGAGTAATGATTTAATCAAAAGTTCAAGTGGGGTTCGAGAACAGTTGATACAATGATAAAAATTGAATTTACTCGATGGTAGAAATCTATTGAGATTTTTCCGAAACTATGGTTAAAAAACTGAAAATTACATTTTTTCGAAAAAAAAAAAAAAAACTGCTGAGAGATGATTTTGTCGGGAAAAAAATTAATTTTTGAGTTTAAAAAATGGGTGAATATTTTGTTGCTTGAGGCAATGAAGAAAACAAATTTTTTTTTTTTTTTTCGATGTATAGTTCGATGGTGAAGTGTTATATAATAACCGAAGGATGGCGCCGATCGGTCTATAATGTGGAAAGAGAATGTGAACAGCGGTGGCTTAGATCTCTGTACAAATTGTAGACAACATATACCGAGAAACATAGAAGAAGGAACCGAGAAACTAGTAGTAGGTATAGTGTAAGCATGAGACCTTCGTCTCAATGCCGGAGATCAGACGGGATAGGGCGAGAGGAACACGACGAGTCCGGCGTCTGGTTCAAATTTCCATTAACATAATTGAGCCGCACATACTTACACACGCACGTTAGCCAAGAGTGAGAGTCTCAGGACCTGTTATTCGCCGCGTTTTGTTCAGGAAGGTCGTAATATCTGACATAGGCAGACTGTAAGGTAGTCTCGGAGTCCTCGCATACACGATCAACGAACTCTGTCTGCTCTGGCTGTTTTTTTTTTTTTTTTTTTCTTTTTTTTCCTTCAAACTTACCTCACTAAACCTCATCGATTTCAGCTATTCCTATCCTAATAATAATTATAGTAATGTAAAACATTGAGAAATTTTATCGATTCGATCGCATCAGATGAAGTTTAATCCTTTACAAGTCGCAAAAAAAATTCCCATTCTCCGTCTTCTCCATATTAATTACATATACATATTAAATATATCGCCGCCTCTATGCACGATCGGGCCGTTCTCAGCAGCCTATTGAAAGATGCGATCAATAGAGGGTTAATTAATAGTCATTTTTTTTCACATATCTCGACTTATTTATAGTTTGACGTTTAAAATATTATCGGCGCCTTTATTTTTAGACTTCGCGTACTGCGTATAAAAAACTATAGAAAAATAATTAGATATTTTTTTTTTTGCAAAAAAAAGTTCGATTGAAAAAAATACTGTGTCCAATAAATGTTACTATTTTAGTCGCGGTTTACATTGTTATTTACTGACTTGGAGTAATGAGAAAGAAATTTGTAATTTTCCGAAGGGAGTAATTTTGTGAAAGGCATATTTATTATCGGAATAAATCTTAACCGTGACGGTGGTAAAGTGTGGAGCTATTGCGGGGCGAGAAAAGTGAAGAGAAGTAGAGATATGCGCGCGTGGACAGACACCTCAGGGGCTGCCGTATGATAACCTTAGCGCACCTCCTCGAGCAACCGGCGCATTCTATTAGCATAGCTTAACGGCGTCGAGAGTGAACTTACGTCGGCGTGTTGTTTATATGTATAAGCGTATATACACTGTAATGGTAGATGTTCGAGTAGTAGGATCATACTTCGGATCAGATTGAGACTCTCGCCGCGCTTCCATATGGAAATCACGTACGAGCAAAGACCCGCAAAGACCCGACAAAGATGAATTCGTAATGATTGTAATAAATCATAAATACATTGAGATAATAAATACATATATTTCTTTCGTTTGCGGAACGAATGAACGAAGATCGAGAGTTGACGCTAAAGTTTCTCTGTCGGTCTCATGTAAATGACACTCGTTACTGTAATTCGAGATGCTTCGTTATCGATCAAAGTTGTATTTTCTGCGTGAAAAAATAAATAAGAAACCCGTTAAGATGGGTTAAGTTCTTGAAAAAACTTCAATTTGTTGGCACTGATGGAAACGAGTACTCGCACTTTTCTCCACTCGTTAAACCGTTATTTAATCAACTCGAATAAATTCTTTACGTTCCTTCGAATTCATTTTCGAACTCGTAATTAAACATTCTTTCTCAGCGTATTTGCATTAAAAAAAAAAAAAAAAAAAAAAAATACGAAAACACCATTTGAAAAGTTTTAATTGAGGTATACGTCGAGCGGCGATTCTCTTGTATCGATTTATCTCGTTCGTGTGGGAAATAAAGTACGAGGCACGCGCGGACTGGGAATGACGAGGGGTTAGAACGTTTCTGTTACTGCTGCTACACACAATACTTAGTACCAGCATGAAAGCGCACAATTGCGGGTACTGAAAATTGTCGAGGGGTTCGAAGCTTCGAGTGGACAAAATTGTGAGGTTCAAGTATCCTCGACGTATATACATTTATATATAGAAGTAAACAGGAATAATCGATATAGTTTACGCACCGGTAAATCACAAGGGCCGAAATAAACAACCATTACGCATTTAACCGAAAAGTAAAGTATACTGTGGTCTCCTCTCACCAACGGTGTTTCGACTTTACAAAAGATATATATTCGTCACAATGGCAAACCTGGGAATGACGTAATGAGATATCCATTCGCCACCCCTGTACTCGTACAGAGTCGTACCTTATACATGTTTTAACTATATCGCGGCCCAATCTCCATTCGTTTCAATCGAACATCACTTATATAGGCGGCTTCGACGGCGGTACAGTCGCGTCAATTAAATACGAAAATTAAAAAAAAAATGTAATTTGAAGATATCGTCAAAGAGAAACTGTAAATTAAAGAATTCCTATTGCAGGTAAAAAAAAATAATAATCAATTGACAGAAATATAATTATTCAGTTTCTGTAATTTCAATTCGCAATTACATTACATAACGATCTTAACCACCTATTGCTAATCTATATCGAAGTACAGTTACAAATTTAACTTGTAAAAAAAACAGCGTATTCTTAAACACGATTCTTGCGTATTCTTGCGATTTATTGAGTTGAAATATATTATTTTTTCTGCAAATTTATTTTTAACATTTCATTTTTATTTTTTATATTTTTGTATTAAATACAGTTTTCCTTGATTCACACTATATATGCATTTCCGGTCGCACTATTTTCATTTTGAAAAATGATTGCAAATTATTTATGCAATATTAGTGATCCGATTCGTTCGGACTGTACTGCCGAAGCCTTCAATCTTCAGTCTCTCGTTTCATCCCATCCGATTTTATCCTTACGCAACGAGCCAATCCGCTTCTGTACACAACAATCGAATAATATTCGTCAGCTCGTGCACTCCCCTTGACTTCTTTGTCAGCACGTGACACAGGGGTAGCCGCAAAAACTCTATAGCTATATGATAATTTTACCGCGTGTATTCAAAACTCCGCAAGCTTTCCCATGGGAAACGCATCATCGCATACGCACTATGATGGCCTCTGTATCTAAATTTAAACTGATACGATTGAATTGAGAGTTTTGCGAGCGACGCGCATTATTTTTGAGCGGAAAACTAAATTGTTGAAGCTGTTCGATCCTCATATACCTGAAGTTTAGTGGCTGTTGAATGTGAAATACAACGGGACAGAGTGGAGCCATAAGAGGAAATAAATGCGACCTTAATGTCGAGTCATATCCCGCAGAGAAAAGGAGATAAGGAACGGGAGAAGTTTGTTGCCAGGGGAATGGGTTATATAGATATACATATATATATATTAACACACACACACACATCGTCATCGTCCGGTGGAGAGGCTAAGATCGTAATGACGCGTGCGACTACCGTACTACTCTGCCATTAGTCGAGATACGAGAGAAAGGGCATAGCTACCAGTGAAAGACTCCAAAAGAGAAAAAAACAAGAAACCACGAGTGGAATAAAGGTAAGAAGAATAAGAAAGAAGGAGAGAGGAAAAATAAGCTTCGTACTACTGCAGAGACGAAGGAGTTGAGGTCTTCAACAGCAAAAGGAAAGAAGATAAAAGAGATGTCTTCAGCAAAAGGAAAAATTATGATTGCAAATAGTTCGTTTTTTTTTATTTTTTTTTTCTTATTTTTATGTCCGTTCTGACACTCGTGACGTACACACGTGCGTGTGCGAGAATCACGAGTGTTTCAGTCACGAGGATGGCATTTCTAGAGGCTCCGGACAACACACGCTACTGAGAGACGCCACTGGAATCGTCAGTAGAGAATCGGAAAAAAGTTCATACAAAGTATGCATAACTTGCGCGGACGGCGAGATATGTGGAAGGTAATTACATACGAATCATTTCTTCGTCTATTTATAAACGCAATAACGCAAAGTGTACACGTTAATTAACCCCTTCGCTTGCACTGGGTTATTCGCTTTATCCATAAATCGGAGTGAAAGGTTTATTACAAAAAAATTTAAGTTAAGTACTCACAATGTTCACCTTGAAGTTTTTATGATGTCATTAGATTTCTCTTTTTTAATTTTATTTTCGATGTGTCAATGGCATTTTTTTTATAACGGAATTTAAATTATATTGAAGCGAAACGAAACTGACGATCTGACGGTTACGTTTACGAATTTGAAATCTTATTGAAAGATTTAATAAAATCGCAGTTTATGGTTTTCGCATCCTGTGGGATTCGTCGACAAACAAAAAGTAATATTCGTGACGCTATTGTATTTTACTTCTGTCGATAAAGTAGAATATATTTGCGTTCGCAAGTCTATATCGCGAACCTACAGCTATCGCGAGATAGGTATCCCGCTCTCGCGGTTTTGTATAAAGCTTCAGAAGTGGAAGAGAACCCAGAAAGCAGAAGGAACTGCATAGCCGAGAGTGTACAACGGGTGTGAGAAACGTGAGACGGCAATTTATCGACTCACCTTCCGCGAATCGTAGTGTAGCGCCAAAGAGCAAAATGCAGGTAGTGCAAGAGCCACACAGAGAAAAGAGAGAGAGTAACGTTACGGTGAGCAATGAATTTTTATATCTTTCTCACTCGAGGAAAGAAGGGATTTACATAACGACGGGGAGAGGCAACGGCTGACGCGATATCGATACGCCCCGTGAGAGAATGTTATTATACGGTCGATTCGCTCGTCGCGCTCGGTCTCAAGATTTTTACGAGTCGAAGGAGAGACGAGAATATCGAAGATATAAGAGATGAAGAAACGAAAAGAAAGAAACGAAAGCATTCGAACCAAAGATATACCGCATATAGTACCATACAACTGATCCTTCCGGCTTTTACTTCTCACTATTTTCTCACCGATAATAATAAAAAAATAAACCGAAATATCGTGACGCCTGTGACCCTTTGACCCGGTGATAAAATAAATTTAACAATTGCCTATAAATGAGGATAAAAACTTGTGACCCCCTTAAATATATTGTATTACAATATGACATTTCAATATGATCGATAATTTAGACTTTAGTAGATCGTTAAAATATTATAAAAATATTCGAATCATTATCGATATTTTTTCGTCAATGTATAGAAAAATATTGTATTTATTATCGATTGACGGCAATGCGAATTCATTTTAAATGTCTTATGCGTAATTCTTTCAAAAAAAATAATGATTTTCGGTAAAAATGTTGACATTGTAAATAAATTCGATGTATTATTGGGAGAATGAAGTGAGCGAAGTATAGCTGAAAATAGTTTGAAACAGGAAGCATCGAAAAAAAAATGGAATTAAATGGAAGACGTGAACTCAAAGTCAGGCTATGACGGGAGTGGTTCTGAAGCTACTGTTGTCAGGGTTCATCGCACCGGGTTAACGAATACGAAGGCATCAAACGTAATGTGCGGAGCAGAGCAGAGAACGAGGAGGCGGCTGGTCTCTACTGCTCCGTTGCTGCTGCTGCTGCTGCTGCCGCTGCTGAGAGCCAGCAGGCGAGAGGGCTCCAATCTCTCTCGCCTTGGGAAGCGATCCCGTGCGGCGAAGCCATAACCAATCGGTTGAGCGGTCCCTGGTTGCGCGCCACTCTCGCGCGCGGCTAGCGACCTCGAGAACTCGGAGCGCGAACTCGTCCTCGCCTAACGCGTGCGGGAGAGCAGAGTCCTCTCGTCCTCGCACCGCGTCGCGAAATATACTCGAAACTCTAACGCGGTGGAAACAACTTAAACGCACGAATGAAAATACATATTTCAGATTTTTGCCCGACATCATTAAAAACTTCCGGTTATTCGCCGGAAATTACATTTTTTTTTTCGTTAAACACGCTTCGTCATCGTAAGGATATCGCATGGCAACACGACACAATATACCGGTTAATTTTTTTTACGATTTATATCGACTGGTATTATTATAAAATATTGTACCATTTTTTACATAAATTATCGACATGATTTTTTTTTTTTTTCGGCATTCGTAGAAAATCATAAAGAAAGTAAAAAGAATTCCAAGAAGAATAAATATTTGGCACGGGATCTCCGGATCGAGACACAGATTATTATTTGAAATTTTGGAACGGGCAGTGAAACGGGGAATCGCGATTCGACGCTCGGATTGCGGACTCTGGCAAACCAAAAATTCGTCCCTGATAAAGATCAGCAAATATCTGACTTTCCGCTATTAATCGCGATGGTAGCTGAGAAAGCTAATAGACGAGACGGAGATGGTAGTTTGAGACGCGCTGAACACGCTAATTAGTATAAAAGACGACCACCGTACGGAGCTATCCATTTTGCGTTTCGCTGTCTATGTTAAACTAAACTTCAGTATACTCTGTGCGGTGCTTCGAAAATTCCGAAATGTCTGAGTCACCATGAGAGAGACTCGAATACTAAAGCGAATAACTCGACCGGCACAACTTGGCGATTGCACAAGATTGCGCGGCACCTATGTATTACATATATACTAATACTTGTATGCCTCCCTCTCTGCGTCCCATCCCCCCGTCCCATTTATCCTCAACTATCGATCCCTTTGTTCTGTTTACCGAACAAACACGCTGTACTTAACTTTGTAATACACGACCAATTATCGATGCAATTTACCGGAGGGAGAAACTTCATCGATAAACCATTTCGGAAAAAACTATCAAACTTGATGTCGAAACGTAACTGATTAGTAATTGACAATCCAATCACTTTCAATTTTCTCGACGATAACATTGCAGATTGTTTTTTTTTTTTTAATCATTACGTTTTCCCGTCTGATAACCGGTTACGTTGAAAGTCGGAGATCAATGTAGAAGATTCGCTGGAGGTTTGAGTGGTTTTATACGTATGATAAGGTTGCACTCGTTGCCTTAGCTATATAAATAATATATGAATATACGTTCAAACCCCCGAAGCCCCCGTAGCCCCGTAACCCCTCGTTATCCGTGTCAAATGAAATCTGACACGTTGGCATTTTTTTTATTTCGTTATACGCGCAATTCGCTTCCTGACTCGTCACCGGTCGCGACGGGGGAATAAAAAAACGCGAGTAATAAAATAAATATGAACTTGAATTTCGTCATCTCGGGTCAAAGAAAGCTGCGATGTGACGTCCAAACTAACGAGAATATGTACTGTGTATTATGAAGAATGAAAAAAGAAAACTGGAATATTCTATGAAGGAAAAACAGGGAGAAGAACGACGTTTGGGGTAAAAAGATACTTGTCATTAACGTCGCCTGCACGGTACACTCCTCTGCGTATAGTACATAATATACTGTAATAAAACAAAGTGATCAAGTTGGGATTTCAGGTTCTTTTAATTCTGCACTAAGGTGGATAATATCCGTGTGGCTTTTTTTCTTACGCGAATGTTTCCTCGAGCCTCGAGTATAAACGACATTCTTGCAGAATCTCTCGCGGCTGTAGTGACTCGCGTGTACACGCGCGCGCAAGGAAGCGAACCAAACGAGAGGGTTAAATTAAAAGAGAGTGAGACGCTTGAGAGCCGAGACCGCCTCGGTAGCAAATGACTTCGATATGCCATCCTCTTGCGGCACGAGAACAGCATGCGTGCGTTGCGAAGAACTCGCGTTAAAAGGGTAAAAATAAAACAATTCAAGTTTAAAGTACGCATTTGCGAGATGTATCTACTTAATGGATGAGAGAATAGGCGAGGTGAACAATGGCGCCGGGATGCGAGAAAAGCTTTTATAAAATGATGCATCGCGAACAATGTGATGTTGAGACCTTCGCGCCTAACAATCGACAGATTAGATGCATATTCGGTACGATTATTAAATTTAATAGAAATTCATTAATTTATGACAAATTTTACGCACATTTTATTAACTTTCGAGGAGTGACGACTTATTTTGTTCGTAAAGAGATGCTACGAAAGAACGAAAAGAAAACACATGTTACGGATATAGAGACAGAAAGATTTTTCTACCAATACGAGTAAATTTTTGAAAGACATTTAAAAAAATTAGAAACACATTTTAGTTTATTATAAAAATTAGTTTCGTACTTTTCTCTCAGACACGGAACTAACTGGCCGTCTGGTGCAGTGCCTTTTTGTCACATCGTGTCACCCCGTACGCGTTGCGCGAGGCCCTTCGACCATCAATCGGTTATCATATTTCATAACAGGTGGCCGACCACTTCACACTTCCCGCCGCGATGCAAAAAGGAAAAAGAGTCTTAAGGGTGACAATTCTGCGGCGGGCTTCACTGGCGATCTTTTTTTCATTAAAGACAAAATTGCTGGAACACCCGAGCGTAAGTTGCGGTTACGATATTTTCGAGAAGTCTTTTTTTTTATATTTTCCTAACTCTATATGCGTTTATCATCGTAATGAGTGGATGTAACGAAAGTTCGAAATTGAAGTAAAAAGTAATTAATTATTACAGTGAAAAAAAATAAGTGTCATTTCCGAAAAACTTTTTGCAAAAAAATATTGCAATACGTAATTGAAAATTTAGTGCAATTTTTTTATTTCGTTAAAATGCCTTTTGGCTTATAAAATATAATTCATTTTTCACTAATTTTTTTTTTTTTTACCGACATCTTTGAAAAAAAGTTTTTATACCGTACATTTTTTTTCGTAATCCTAATCGGATATCTGCATATAGGTCAACATAGTTCTTGCATTGTACAGTTTTCATCTCTGCTTAAGGTAATCTGGACTTCGAATAAAAACTCGACTATCGATATAAAATTCCGACAGTGAGCCGCAAAAAAAAATCTTATCGAGAATCGAGACCTATCTATTATCCCGTCTATCGGAGTGACATACCTGTATTCTCTATTATCCCGCACACGAAACCAGACAATATCAGATCGGCCCGTCCAGTCTTCGACAGAAGCGCGAAGCACTTGATCCGGCTGCTGTCTCAGCAGCATCGGCAGCCGCAGCGACTCATCGCCGTTTCTTTCCAACTGGACGAGCACCATCGAGCCGAAACTAAACTCGTTGGGGACGAGAATACGAGGAGTCGTCGGAACAAAATTCTCACAGGATCGGAGGCCTCTCCGAGTCGTTCGTAAACAGGGGCCTAATATTTCCGTATCTTATGGAGCTTAAGGAATATCTCTCGAATTAAAAAAAAATTATCAGGACTTTTTAACTTCGTCGTCTTTTTACACTTACAAATTTCATTTTTTTTATTGAAAAAAAAAAAAAAAAAAATCATAATCGATTATCAACAACGATTAATGATAAGAATATAAACGAAAATTACGTCCATACAAATCGTGACGAGAGAACATTGAATTACATGTTTCGTCGAAGAAACTTTTGCTCGAAATTATCTTGAAACTTATCAGAAGATTAATTACCAAAAACCAGGAAAAGGGAAGAATGATTCGGGAACGAAAAACTTTCCAAAAAACTCGAGAATCATTCTTCCGCCCTATTTTCTTCCTCATTGGCTCGAGAGCCGCTCAACAAACGCGAAAGAGCAACGGAGCAAAAGTACGAGAGGGTCGAAGTAACGTAACCGGTTAACGTGTGCGTAGATAAATAAGTGCGCATTGTCGGAGTTAAGAAGAAGGAGAGAACAACGGAAGAGAAAGAGAAAAAGTAAATGTGGAATGGATACACGTGGAAAACATTAACATAGCGAAAGAGTGAGGGAACGAGTAGCAAAGAAACTGTTCCATCGGGGGCGGGCCTCAGGCGCGAGGCTGCCTTGCGAGGGTATAGCAGCAGTTCAACCGGAGAGTTGTTTAGCCAAGCTGTGACCACTTCAACCGACTCTATATCCAGGGACGTAAAGATATCCCTTCGCGAGAGGATCGACATAGCATGGGACCCGCAAATGTTTGCAAAATCATCGGGGAATTAAAAAAAAAATGTTAGTCATTATTTTAGTGTTTTCTTCATCGAATGACTCGATGAAACATTATTAAATTTGTATGTTATATGAAATGATTTTTTTTTTATATTTTTTTTAAGGGATTATACATTTTTAAGATATTTTATAGCCAAATGTAGTATATCTGTGTACAAGAAAAAATGCAACATTGCTTCCTAAGGTCGTATCGAATTTCTCGAGAAAGGGTCGCGATCTTTCGAAGGATCCTTACCGCGTGCGTGTCTCACAATTTTACACGTTGCACATACGAAGACTTATATACCACAAAATGCATGTAGCAAACAATTTTTCATACGTATTGTGTTCACTTTCCAGTACGCTTAAGTTGTCAATGCTGTCAGAGCTAATAAAAAAGACGAAAAAAAACGCCGCGACCAGCACGGAGTGCGCGAAAGTAAAGAAAAAAGAAGGGGTAAAACGAGAACATGAACGAAGGATTATCGCATCTAATTACTTGGGTCATAAACTTCGTTGTACGGGTAATGATAAAGGCCCGACGAGAAACAGGTTCCCGGGGATCTCCTGGACCCCCCCCCCCCCTCCCTTCGCCCAACTGTTAATTTTCTTTTGCTCGTTATACCGACACCGTGTATTAATAAACGACGAGGTTTACTCTCTCCTTGTTCCGTACCGTCGAAAGGTGTAATTAAGAAAATAAATAAAAATCACAGCGCTTGTTTATCTTTGTCACACGCATTTTTCGTAGTTATCAATGAAAGGAAGGTTACCAAAATTACTGAAATATAGAATAGGAAAAAATAAATAAATAGGAGTTTCCCGAGTCGTTGAGGAGTAGGATAGGTCGTTAAAAAAAAATGTACGACAGCTTGTAGCTATCCTGTGGTACACGTCATCGTATCTCCAGCTCTCGATAAAAGCGGCAAGAGATGGAAGGGAAGCGGGGAGGGATTCTCCCCTCGTCGGCGAGGAACGGGTTATTACTCTCCGATTAGATTGACCGTCGGCTGTGCCGAGCTTCTAGCGAGATTTCAAACTACACTCCGCGACGATGGGAGAATAAACCAAATTGGCGTAAAAGCCTTTTTGCAAAATATTTCTCACAGACTTCTTCGTCAACGTCGAATTCCTTCGAGAATGAAAAAAAAAAAAAAAAAAATCTCGGAATCATCGCGACAATTTCTGAATTCTCACGATAAAATCCTATCTAAAATAAGATTACATTTGACCGACAATCCGCACATTTTTGTTGATCCTCTTAAATTCCGAAGCCTTTTCATACATCTATCTGTTTCTACCATAACGTAATATACAATGGAAAATAAAGATAATTGAACCAATCGAAAAGTAACAAAATGTAAGGAAAGACATGCAAGAAAGATAAATACATAGAGACTCCATGAACTCCATGTAGTTTCTGCGAAGATACAGAGACGAATTGATTATAATAATTCATAACGTTGTTACAGCCTAAATAAAGCAACGCGATTGTTCTCTCCGCCAACCATATCCACAAGTAAAAGCAATTCTCTGTATCCCAACCAACTAGATTTCAAGCTTTATGAGTCCAGCAGCAAAGCAGTGCATAGTCCTGGCATTTGTAGTAGAAGAAGAAGAAGAAGAAGAAGAAGAAGAAGAAGATGAGAGGAAGACGGTAACAAAGCAAAAAGAGGTGTACGCGGGTTGGTGGTTGGGACTGGTAGGTAGGTTTCTCCGACGTTGGAGCAAAGGCATGGGGTGCATCTGGCAACAGTGCCGGGCGTCGACGAGGAGGCAACTCACCGGGTCCAGCCGCCAGGTCCAGCTGAGTCCACTTCTCTCTGACTAGCTGGCGGCTGGCACTCCATTTCAGGGCCGTATTAATCCTTTCTAAGGCATTGGCCGATCTATTGCTTTATTTGCCGCTCCATTTGTCCCTCGAAAAGTTTTCGCTCAAAGCGACGAAAGACAAATTGAGAAAAAGATAATAACGAAACTGATCAGCCGACTGTTAAATAGTCAATTGCAATGAAACGGAAGGTGATGATTTGGGAGTAAAAGGCGCGACACGTATCGTGGAAGAGAAAACGTAAAACGCCGGCGCGAGGGGCAACACACCTTGCCGATGCCGGTGCATGTGTGCCGAGTTGGACGCCCTATCGCTTGTGCCGAAGCTATACCTTCTTTCCTTCCTCCAATTATTCGCCACTTTTCTTTCTCACTCGCTCTCGACTTGTTACTATCCGCGACGAGTCCTACCCACGCGCACGTGCTGCTGGTGGGCGCGCGGACTCGGGTCCAGCAGCATCGGAAGCCCCGCGCCGGAGGCCCCAACTGCTTGCGCAGATCGGCGAGAAGTTTAATTCTCAAAAGCATGCGTGCTACCGCCCTATTTATAAATACGTGTGCTATCGTAGCTGAGTGTATGCGTACCAAGAATGCAAATAATCAGTTCAATAACTATTTTTTCCTCCACTCCGTCAATACGATGAGAAATTTATTCATTAACCTAACAAAATAAATTAATAACATTACGAAAAATGTTTCGATGTTTTTTTTTATTGATTTTTCCTTTAATTTCTATGACCAAAAAAATGATTCTAAGAAAAACAGTAGAACGTTGAAAAACATGGCGTTCCAAAGGCCGGATGTGGAAAATATGTTTATTTCGACTACTGAGTTACTTGTATATAGTACTTATTTCTTGAGCGCTTAAATGCGACCGAGAACGAGTTTCGTGTCAAAGGTTTAAGTATTCCTTAAGTAATTAGCGTCCGGGATTACGAGGCAAGTCCTTTTCACCTCTATTTCGTTTCTACCAGTATCTCGGCACTTTATATCTTCCCTTCGCCAAGTGGAACTAGTAGTAGTTGTAGTAGTAGTAATAAAAGTCGCGCACCTTAGCCGGCTATGGTGTTTCAAGGAATACCTAGCGCACGTTCGAGACCCGCGACCAGTTCCGGTAGTTGTGGTGGTGTAGGTTGGTTTCGCCCGCACGGTTCGTCGTGTCAGAGTATCTCCGAAGCCTGCGGTGGTTGCTGCTGCGGTTGCGCGAACGGTGGATCAGAAAGTAGAAGGAAGAGAGGTATAGGTAGGCTTCACCGTCCTAGACGCCGGGATCTCTCGTTCTCTCCGTCTTTCCTTCGTCGTCGTCGAGGACGGTGAAACGCGCGCGGGTGAAAGGGAAGAGACACAAAACAGGAGCAAACGGCCGTTGCCCGTCGACCATCTTCGTCGTTCTCTCTACCGACTCATAAGCGAGAAGAATGAGGCGCTCACGAGAAAGCAAGAGAAGGCATCTCGTGGAACGAAAAAGAAAAGGATAATAAAACGACGACAGAAACGAGTGAGTGTGGAATATAGCGGAGGCTGAGGATGCGCCCCTCGCGCTCCCGTGGAAAAAAGAAGACGAGGAAGAATGACGATGATGAAGAAGATGAAAAAAAAAAAAAAAAAAAACAACGAGATGCTCTTTCGTCCACCTCATTCGGTCCTCGTGTATATAAGAAAGAACTGGCACGCCGGGGATTCGGTAGGAAAGAAGAGATTGAGGAGAGACAATGACCGACGGGAAAGAGACATTTTTCATTCTTACAAACGATAGAACGAGTCCAAGAGACGCGCGGCTGCGTCAGCGAAGATTTAACATTATCGAATGCTCTTACCTCCTGATATGGCTCCACCGTGTTTGCCTTGATGATGCGGATGATTACGAAAGTATTCGAAAAATTGAACATATTTTTTTTTATATATATATTTTCCTTTTTTCACGTACACGAATTAAATTTTAAAATTGTTTACTCTTTTTTATGAGGAAGCGAAACATTAAGCCTTCTAAAAAGTGATGCTACGTAAGAAACGTGAGAAAATATGTTAACGCAAAGTACACATTTCATTCAATTCCTTTCATATTTGATTACTTCCTTTATAACTTGTTTTTTTTTTTTTCTTATGATATTCTTTTCTGCCTTCTGTTCTGATATTAAAGAAATTTTCTTCAACATATCTGTGTTTCATCGACATTTCGACGATATTCGTTACGATACTTTGCAATCGTATTCATTTTTGCGTATCTTCATTTTTTTTTACGATCGCGCAATAATATTGCTCCGAAAATTTTGAATAAATAATAATTCCTTTTCTCCCATTTCCACGAGTTCATCAATTATCCGATTATCTATAATTATCCAATGGCAGATATGTGTGTATAGCGTGCAAGTGACGGTTGATGCGTGAGGATAATACCAGACAGGTTGTTCTCTATAGGAAGAGTATGGAACTGTGCGTTTTATACCAGCAGTGAAGTCGTCGAGAGTTCGAAGCATGCAAACCGTCTGAGCTTCGTGTGTCCTAACGTGAGATCTGTTGCTCTGTGTACGTGTAACAGTCGCGGATACACAAGATCGTGCATCCAGAACGGTACGTCAATGCAACGAGTCACAGTGAAAAAACGTCGAGCCGTGAGCGCGGTAGCACCCGTCAGGATAATGCGTATGCACGCGTGCATGCAACACGTACATAACTGCAGTAGGCATATTCAGGTATATTATACATATATATATGTATACATAATACGTACACAGAACTCGTGAGAGACTGTCTTCTTGCGAGCGCATGGGGTGCCCCGTTGCGGCAATTCGAGACGACACCATCGAAGAATACGCGAGCCAACAGGGATCGCGCGGGACTCTTGAGCGTTCAATCTCATTCGAATCAAGTCGATTGAAATTGATCGAAACGGAGTCGTGAGTAAGTCGCATTGCTGAAAGCTAAATGCCGACAAGATACGTATGATCGCGTTCACTGCGCGTATATTTTCCATTTTTTTCTCTGCGTTCGGAGTCAATGTTGGGATATGTTTGTCTCGATATTCGATATGGAATTTCGCGTGAAAAATAAAAATAAACAATATATGTTACTTTTTTTGCGCCATTACCAGCTTTGAATTAATCCCTGAAGCGCAAGTCTCGACGATACTGTTGGTTTGAATAAAATGTTGCAAGGCGGTTGTTGTCATCACGGAGATTCGAGAGTTTAAAGAACCCTTGAAGAGCACCGTTTACCGAAAACGTTCGCGAAGAGACGAAAAATTCATGAAGTTAAAGATGAAACGAGAATGTTCCGATAGGCAACGTCCATGTAATAAGGATTCCTCGAAGATCACTCACCGGTAACGAGGGGGCCTCGAAAATACGGGCATAAATATACGCATACATAATACAAAGTAGTTAATGAGGTTCGGGGCATAAGTATATGCACCGGCGCTTTAAACGCGACTCGCGCAGAAGGCGCAATCAATTTCGGTGACTGAGCGACCGTAGTCGTGACTCGAATTTTCCGCGTTCCTTCCACCAGCCTTCGTTCATTCGACCCTTCTACACACAGATATCATTATTTTCCTGTTTCTCGAGACTGGTGAACCATCTCCAGTCTCCAACTTCTCGACAGCGTCTTAGAATGCAATTCATCTCTCGTATTATTAAAAATATATTTACAAATACTATTCTTAATATAATGTAATATAATATTATACTTATAATATTTCTAAAAATATACATATATCGAAACGGATTAAAATTTATAGGATATGCAGTATACCTCATCCGACTTGTTTCCGACTTGTTATTGTGGATTTTTCTGGACTAATTAGGAAAATAAAAATCGTGTGAATAGTAATTACACTTCTGAAGCTACTAGAATAAAATTTTCCTCAATATCTCTTTCTGCAATTAATCCCGTTATTACGATACTCTTTAACCCTCTTAAGTAACCTTTTACCTTCAGGACGCCTTTTAGTCTTTTACAACATCGGCCCGACAGTCTGTAACAACGTATACTCTTCACTTCAAACTACTAAAGTTACTGTGTAAATTTAATGAAAATTTTACCGTTTACCGAGACCGAAGGCTGGATTACGGAAATGAGAATAGCGAGCTATGTTCACCGGTTCCGTTTTTTTAACTCCTGTGTTTTCTCGAATAATATACGGAAACATTATGAATCTTCACGAATGCCGATGACTCAGGATATTTCGTTCTTATTTTCAAACTGTAAGGACTCCCGTAATGTGTAAATGACTGAAAAACATCCACTTTACAGAAATAAGTGGAAAACTATGGAATTTGACGGGACACGAGTCTCGTAAGGAAGAAACTTTGCTACTACCCTCGGGCTTTTTACCCTCTACGTCTGTACCTATATAGCATTAACATGTACAGTTATTGCGAAGAATACCCCAGTTAAATAGTGCGAATGTGCCGTAGCAACGCGCTAAAATATTTTGCTGTTATTCATGCGTTTTCGTTTCCCGCGAGTATCGAAAATTGGGATCACAATTTTTTATATATATCATCACAATCGTAATTAATCGTTCTCTGGGACCCATCGAGTCATATCGCCCATAGTATTCTCTAAAAAAAAAAAAAAATTGTGATATCCGCAACACCTTTCATAATTTACAAACTTTGCAACAATTCCATGAAAGGAATATCCGCAAAGTAACGGAATTTTTTTTCCGCTCTCTTTATTGCCGAATAATTTCCTAATAAATTCACAGCGCCCTCCTTAAACTCTCGGAGATTCAAATCTTTAGATATTTTTCTTTTTTTTTTTTCAGCATTCGTAGTACCGATAACCCAGTGCGTGTTTTCTTGTCTAATTTCGAACGGTACAAATATTCCGAGCGAACATCAATTTCGTGCTTCTGCTTCTTTCCAACCAGAACGTCCAGAAACGTAACCGTGCATACATCATCCCGTTGAAGTTGCGGGGCGAGAAGGGGAAAAGGCGCTCACCGACACACCAACAGCGTGCTATAATCGTCCTCGCGTGTAACTTACGACAAGAGGCGCACAGAGAGAGAGAGAGAGAGATGAAAAGAGAGATTTGCGAGAGTAAGAATAAGATAATGATAAAGTGAGATAGTCGCGAGCATTGGCTCGGGGGTTCTTCTTCTTCTTCGTGAGTGAGGACACGTTCTGAACTGGTGCCGGGATGTCAATGACACTGCGGCATTGCAGCTGCTGCACACACATTTACAGACACACGAAAAAACACACAAACGCACACTCTCTCGCAAAGCACACGAAAATTTCTTCGTGTAAAACTTAACACACGGTTAGCTTACCGTGTACGATATGCATACATAGATAGATAAAGTGAACGAGTGCCGTGTGCGGTACATTCAGAAGTTAGGGGAGAAGTTAGGCTTTTGGCTTTCGTGTGTAAGTATTCGAATGTCATGGTGTGGGTATGCGGGCTCTTCGAGAGTATACCTTGCGGGGGCAGAAGTCAAATATTCTCATTCCACGGTGGTAAAGCCTGAGCTCTGCCGACGACGACGACGACGACTAGCACGCGAGAATCGCGACGACTTCTTGGGTGACGCGCGCCAGCGAGGGCCAAGAAAGAGCGAAGCGAACTAGTGAACGAGTGAACGAGTAAGTAACTACCTAGGTATGTGTGCTCTGTAAAACTGAGCCTAGAATGATACTTGCGAACCGTGCCAAACGAGTAGGCGCGGTCCAATGCTCCTAAGTATGTATTATGCATGTTTATGTATCATTATCATTATTATTATTATTATTGTAAGTCACGAGAATCTGAATCGAACTAATTTATCATCGATTTTTCGAGAATTCTCACAGCACATGTAAATTACGAATGGAATAAATTATCAATTGGAGTTTCCATTAATATTCTTCGATCGACAAAGTACATAATTAAAATTTTTTAACTATTTAAACGATCGGATTAATATGAAGCGATAAAAAATTAAAGAGTTGACAATAGAGTCGACAAACATAATGTTTTTTTGAGGAATTTGAGAGGGCAGCAATTGTTTCGGACGATGTGAAAGTTCTCAGTGGATAAAACAGCTATCTTAGAATCAGTGTCTCGAATTATTTCACCAACTATATATTTTTTTTTAAGGCAATTTTTTTTTATGGTTTTAAAAGTATAAACGATGGAGGGCGACAATAATTTCTCACGGGTTATTGGGGAGGGTGAAAATTACATTGAATTATTGTATTATGGATGGCGCGGGTAGTGTCCCTTGGATGACGCGTCGATTAACGAGATATAATACACGTTCCGTCGCATGTGATCTTTGACCGCCGGACGAGGGGGACTGTCGGCTTGCGAGTGGTTCAACATAACTAGAACGGTTTAAGTACGAGTTTAAGACTCTCGTGGGAGCCAAAGGATGTGTCCCATACCGTAACAGCCGCCGCACCGGCTAACCAACAGTTTCCAGTACCAATAACATCAAGAAGCAGCGCGAGCGGCAGCGCCGGCACCACCATCGGTAATGCGCCGGGCACGCGGTAGATTCTTTCCAAAGGCCGGATCGTAAATCGCATGACCCTGCGCACCACGCACGATATCCCCGCATCGGTGAATACTCGTACAACTTTCGTACAGAGCGAATTAACGTACCATACGCGAACCGATACGTATGTACGAACACGACAGCGAAAGCAACAGTTCAGAGGTTCTTAAGGATCTTTTTCTGAATATAATCATAATAATAATTCGATAAACGAAAGAAGAAAAAAAAAAAAAAATTCTTTGAATCGAATTACGAACTAAACAAGCAAAGGGACGAAAACGTATCGATTTTTCTATTTTTCGGTTATGAATGGTCAATTAATAATTAATGCAGACGAAGCATGCGGAAAAATGCACTTTACCCACCGAGTGCAATAAAAAGAGTTTAAAAAAACGCAACAACAGATTCAGCTTTCCGTGTGCTGTTCCTGCTGCTGGTTCTCCCTCTTTCTACTGACCGCTCATGAGATCTCCGCACGCGTTTAATGTTCGGCTTATGCGCCGCTCGCATCATCGTCGTATTCGGGATTGCAGCACAAAAAAAAATTAAAGAAGAAGAAAAAAAAGGTAATAATAATGGTAGGAGAAGGTTGAGAGTTACAGCTCGCTGCGGTGAGAGCGAAGGTGTGCCGGAGGAAGACGCTAAAGTTCGTAACGAATGGAGGCGAATTAATCTCTTTCTCTCTCTCTCTCCCCCTCCGAGTCCTCGTGCCGCGTACATGCAACGTGTAATCGCTCTATACACTGTATAGCGAAAGTCTTTCCACAATTTGTAAACTGGCATATGTGAACCACTGTCGTTTATTTTCCATGCATTTTTGTTGAAACGTATTTTTTTTTTTAATTCATTAACCCTGCAAAGGCGTCTGAAAAATGTATCGTTAGGTTATGTAAGAAACGCGACTTATTCTTGCGAACGCAAAGGAAGAAACCGGTTAATCATATCAATTGTTAAATTGAATAATCTTCCGATAGGAAAATATGCGCGTGATTTACATTTACTTCAATTTAATATAATTTTATTGAAATCCTTTAAATCGATCGAGCGCTCAATTTTTCAAATAAAATTTTCTGTTAATATGGAGAATCAAATTAACTGAAATCCACTATTTTTGCATTCTTCGTTTCTTTTTATCGTGAAAAAGCATTGCAATGTAAATTGTTTTTATAAGACGCGGTTTCGAAGAGTACGAATTCATTGAAGTCAAAGACTTGCGCTTAAATACACCTGGAGATCGAAATAACGTTCCGTTCCCGCTACTCAACGAAGGAACCTACCGACGACTATTTTATGTACACAGCTTGAGGATGTTATACCACCGCGAGTGTGTATCTTTCGAGTTCGTAGAGCACGTGCTCGTGTACCTGTGTGTTGGATATTATAGTAGACGCGGAAATGAGAAGTGCATACTATGGTGAGAACGCGAACGTGGTGAAAGGGATGTCCGATGCAACTGAACAAGCTGTGGTCGGGTTCGGCTTCCTGAAAGAGGAACCCGTTGCCCGAAGGCCCACACGCATTCCATCGATCCTTGAAACGCATCAATTATATTAGTGTATATTATCCACGCCATTAGAATACTTTTTAGAAATGCTACACCGCCTGAGGCAAAATAAACGTTACCGAATAATCATTCCTATAATTTTTTTTTTTTTTTTTTTTTTTTTTTTTTTTTTTTCGTGTTACATAAGGGACCTACTTTTTCTCTACAATACCGATGATGTGGTGATAAATTACTAAAAGAGAAAAGAAGATATATATTATATATGGATACATATATATACACAGATATAGATCATTCGACGATTGCTTTTCATTATTTCATGTAACTGTTCGGTGCAATAAACTCAATGATGTCACGATTTTATAGCACGTAGCGAAACTGCGATGCTGGCGAAGCAATTAAGGTTGCAGAAACTTTTTACTCGCGGTGTCAGCATTTGTTGGACAATGAGGACGAGATACTTGGAGTGAATAAACGCAAGTAGTGACACAAGTGTACGGAGAATACTGAATAGAAAATCTATAGTAGTTTATTATGATTCCCGAGACAATTCTGTAGCAATGCGAGTAACAGATTATTACGTTTTGACCTTTTAAACATACGAACAATAAATTTTTAACGAATAATTGAAGAGGCATTCGAGTTTTTCGAAAAAATGCAAAAAATTGTTTGATATATGTTTTTTGAAAATAGTTTACGCAAAAGTCCCGAAGTAATATTTAAAAAACGATTAAATTTCGTTTATCGGCAGTTTTTGGTTTTTTTTTAACGATAGATCAATCGCTTTATCGTTATTGACAGAAAAAAAGCTTTCAATTATATTTTTTTTACTTCGACAGACATTGTACATCGTTTTTATCCTCAGTGGTGAAGTTACGTGTGTAAAATGTTGAAGTTTTGAACACTTCTCCTGTAGAATATGTAACGCGTAACGTGTGTCTCTCGGTTTTCTTGGAGATTCGTACGCCGAGAGAATCGGCGGAGTACAGCCCCATCGGGAAATAAATAAATCCCAAAGGTCTCTCACACCCGTGAGAGATGAGAATCGCATTCGTACCGTCTGCGCTCTTTCCACGAGACTTTAAGGGACGTTCACATCGCAAACAGTATTTCGAGCACTCGGTTACAGTCACTCTTTCGATCTTTTTTTCTTCCCCTCGATTTCAATTGGATGCCCCGAGGCTTTCAATGCATCACTGCCGAAACGACCATACATAGGACAATGAGCAATGTAATCAACTCCAAGGGTGGGGGTGAAGCCTTTGAAGAAAATTAACGATGATTTAGTGCTGAAGTGCTCGACGCATAGCCGAATAGTGTATAATGCTTTATGAAACAAGACACTCGATGTCTCATTTAGTTACGCCTTTATTTTCTTCGCTCGCGTTCATAAAAAAACACGAGATACGAATAGACTGGGGTACCGACAAATGATTTTTTTTTTTCGTTATATTAGGTATTCTCTTCACTAATCGACTCTGGGTTTGCGTAGCGGAACTATGCACCTTATGAGGTTAAATGCAACGTATATAACTTCGTTATAATAATTAAAAAAAAATAACAAATCATTGTAATAAATATAAAAAATAATGCCAAAAAAAAATAGAAATTCGAAATAGTAACGCGATTTCGTTAAAAAAATTATTTTTATGATCATTAAGTCAAAACATTAGTAAGAGAAAAAAATTAATTCAATTCCTGAATTTTACGATTTCACCCGAGTAATAAAAAAAGATTATTCGATTGATATGATAATGTGTGTTCTTATCGAGTTCAGTTATTTCGTTTCGTCTCTACGCACTAAAGTATAACTTCGTGTATATTCACTCGTTCGTGGTGTGTTGAACACCGCGAATCGGCCGAGCGAACGTGAGTTACGCAAACTCTTGCACTTTCGCGTATCGCAGGTTCGTTCGTTCTTTAAAATTTTTTTTTTTTTTCTTCTTTCGTCTGACATCTCGCGCACCGGCGGTGTTCAACACCCACAGGTAGACTCCGCTTGTGTACGTCGGTCGTATGTTGCCGCGTGCAACAGAGCAGATCGCACGTACTTCCCACTTGTACGCACTTTCGTTGCTGAGCTTTTCTGGCTTAAGACATCTCACGCATTGAAAATACAACGCAATGTTAGTGTCATTGGATGGTATATGAGCGGAGGTAAAACTAGTAGGTGGTGCGTATGTCGCGAGAGTTACGAATTCACAGCAATACCCGTTCTCCTACGTTCTTTTCTGAATCTTTCTATCGATAAAACACTATGGCGAATGTTCTCATACTTCCTGGCGGTTAAAAAACGGTTTTTGAATATTTCTAAAATTATTTTAGTGTTTTCACCGGAATAAGGAGGCGCGAAGTATTATTTCGGCACACTGCGCTCTATCTTTTTAGTTCGGAGCACAAGGATGTATTACGACAAATGAATAATTAAAAAATTAGATTACGAGAAATACCGTGAAAAGCGTAATTTCTCTCACTGGTGTATATGTAAAAATATAAAATATACATATATATATTTTTGAAGAAATTTATATGCATATGAGATTCAGACGAAAAGCAGCTTTCGGAGTTTTGTGATGGAGCGCAGAGTTGACGACAATAGCGTGGGGAGCGGAATGAAAGGATAAACTTAAAAAGGATAGAAAATAATGAACAAATAAAAATAAATACTGAATAAAATATATACACGTCAGTGTCATTCGTGAAGCTTGTACCCGAGTATCTCGCGAGTGGAGGCTTCGCAGAACTGGAAAGCTGGATTATCCGCTTCTCCGCCTATTCCTTCTTCGTCTCCTCGGACCTATCCACATTCTCTGCTCTTTGGTTCTCTGACACGCGTACGCTGCGCAAGTGCTGCACGTAATAGCTGCCAAGAGGCTGAAGAAGCTAGCAAAAGCCTCGGGTGCACAAACGGAGTTAGGGAAATAAAGAAAGAGGTGCGAAGAGAGCCAACAAAGAAGAGGGTTATGCTCTACGTATTTATTTCTCCGTCAGTTGGGCGTATGGAAGATAAAAAAAAAATGTTCCAAATTACACATACGAACAAAAACTATTCAAGGCAAAATTATAATTTCAGAAAATCCAATTTTTTTTGCACACAAATTAAAATCATAATTTTTTCGGTATAAAGTATATATATCCGTAAAAAAAAATCAGTAATGTCAGCACCCGAAATTTTTTTTTTTTTTTTCACAATTACTCTGTTAAAATCCTTTCAATTTTTCAGCTCAGCAACACCCACAACTTTGTTTTTTTATTATTTTTTATTACACCTATTTGTAGCCGAATCGATCGATCATATATACAAGTTAATCGACCAACTCGAGAAAACAAATTTTTCATTGAAAACAAAAACAATGAGTTATTTATTTCGAGTGTCTACAGAATTTCCGTACTGGTAATGTGTCACTGTCTGACTGTCGCTGTGCATCTCTTCCTCGACATAGCAAAGCGAAGGGAAGAGGCCTATGGCGAGAATAGTGAAACTCGAAAGCGCATCGAGAGTGCGAAGCTAAGGGGAAAGAGTGAGGCGTCGAGGAGAAAACATCGAAGGAAGTGCGAGTAAGTGAGACAACTTACGGATAGACCAGGTCGTGGATATATTTAACCTCTTCTGCTCGTTCGCTTGGCTTCATGATCGCGCGCGGGGTTGTTCTGTTGGAACTCAGTTGGAAGCTCGCATCATGAACTCGCGAGAAGCCGGAGAGGAGAGCAACGCACTTGCCGCAGCGCAAAAGTGCATTCAGCACAGGTCTATACTATATGCGCTCCATCCTATAGTACACCGAACGTTTGTGCTCTCCACGATTTAAATAAATGTCAGCGTGCTCTCGAATGCCAGTCATTGTTTCAGGCATCTCGGTCCGTTCTCGGACGCTCGAGATACGCGTTAAACGCGATGCATCGGTGCATCAAAATGCTCTTCTCGCCTCGAGTGACCGACTCGGCGAGACGCTACTCTGCACGATTTAACGCTCGGAATTAAACATTTAGTCGAGTGGCGAAAAAATTTGAATTTACTATAGAAACTTTTATTTATACAGTACCTTTATGGTAACATTTGGATATTTATAAATTATTCGAATTTTTTACGTCTTGCGATTAATTCGATAATTTTTTATGGTTCGCGTATGAAGATATTTTATACTTTTTTCTTTCTTTAAATAAACTTTACAACTTTTTTTTTGCCGATTTTATGTACTTTATCTTTTTTTTTTTTACATTTTTTTTTATCTCGTCAATTACGACGGAATTGTTTAATCTGTATATCCTGTTATTATCATTTTTATTTCGTTTACTGGCACGTAAAGTGGTTACTGGCAAATTGTGTTGGTTTCCTCGGAGAAGTAAGAAGATGGACTGACTCATCGACGCGGTGTGGTCGTTACCTCGGTAGGCAACGTACAGAGAAATGGTAGAGAAAGGAAGGATGAAGCGACAGAGAGGAGAGACAGAAATATTTCGAATTCCATGTAATTTTTCACGCGTTACAGAGTACTTGTAGATACATTGCTGCTGTTGCGGTGTTGCAGTAGCTGCAGGCATTGAGTGTCCTCTCGCGGAAGAGGTACTATTGACTGGGAAATTTGTATACGATGCGTTTTCCAGGAGGAGAAGACGAAGAGAAAAAAGAAGATACACGAGGTTAGCAATTTCACGCTAATAAATCTGAGGTCTCGCCAACTATAGAGGATTATACAAAATAAAAAAGCTTTGGACGAAGTGTAGAATAATAATTTTTTTTTATTAAAAAAACAAATAACCCATTAAAAATCTGATGGAATTTTTACCGCAATTGAATTTTATCGGATCAATTTTTTAAATCGGGAAGGTTTTTTTTTTAGAAATCCGGTGATATTGTTTATATTCTTTTATTTATCAAAAGTAATAAAAAATTCGTTTCACCGATCGATATTTCGAAAAATATTTTTTTATTCCATAACCTTAAAAGGTATCACATTAATTTTGTTTACTTTGCTTTTTCAAGTGTACAGTACAGTGCACGCGAAAGATTTACCCGTAACTATTTTAAGCCCCATCTTTCATGTACTCGCTGCCGCGGCAAGATGAGACGGTGGGGCATTAAACTTTCCCTCGATAAATTTTCTAAAAATTATTTGCCGAGATAAATTAAATATAATTAATCGTAATTCTGAATTACTCTATACGCTACTTTATTACTTTGTTCGATACCCGCTGGCGCGCGGTTGGCAGTTGCAATTAATCTACTGATAGCAGAAAATCTTTTTCCCTTTCTCTTCATTGTATTCTCTGGACCGCATCGTCAACGCGATATATACAATCTTTATCCAGTCGGAGATTCTCTCGCAAGTGTGTACCGGAGGATTTGCGAAAAATAAAATAAAAATCGGCAGGAATGAGGAACAACAAAGACGTGGGCAGTCGGAGCACTCGGCGGAGCACGCACTGCACCGAGAGGCAAGTAATGCGTGTACAGTTTTATGTACGCGTACACGTACCCATATACTCCCTCACATACATAAGCAGAGAGTCTCGTGCGTGATGTCGCGAACGTGTAAAAACTTCGCGCGTCAACGTCTTAACGCCACGCTCCGTTGTTCAAAGCGGTTACATGTGTTATTTAAAGATCAAAGTTTTTTGCAAATATTATCGTCTTGAAAAATAAAAAAAGCTCATATCGCGTGACTAAAATAAAAAAAAAAGCGATAGTCGATGATTATCGACTCTCTCCTCATGTTCATCAGTTAACACGAAATTATATAAAGAATTCAAATCAATTTATTATATTAATTAACCCTGAGCTCCTTCTCGTCAAGGCGGTCTGAAGTTCAAACTTTTATCTCCGTTTAAATTTTTGCAAAATCATATCTACACGTCGCGGATAAAATTTCGTTTCGTTTTATGGATTTTACATTGTCTCGAAGTCCGCGAAGTTTTTAATTTTCAATATTTGGTTCAAATTTTGGAATTTATTTTGTAAAAAAAAATATATATATATCACAATTTTGATTCTTCAGGTTTACGAATAAAGATTCTATGGATTGTGGCACAATAAAAGGAAAACGTTGCTATCGAGCGCGTTGCGGGTAAAATTTCGTTTTCTCTTTATGGGATTTACGTTGTCTTGAAGTCCGCGAAGTTTTTAATTTTCAATATTTGGTTCAAATTTTGGAAATTTTTGTGCAAAAAAAAAAGTATCACAACTCTGACTCTTCAGGTTTACGAATAGAGATTATATGGATTGTGGGGGCAGTAAGAGGAAAACGTTCCTATCGAAACTCGAGTACAGCCGCGAGCTTCTCAATCGTCGTAACATGTAGCCGGTCCCGCATCGAGGAACATATTGAACAGAGTATTGGATAAAAATAGAGCTCAGTAACACAGTGGGACGAGTGGCGAGAAGCAGCGGGCATCATCCTTTCTCCGGGGCGAGAGATCTCTGGCGTCGAGTCGCGCGAGTGCCTAAGTGCATAAGTGGCGTTCGTGTCGAGTACTTGACCGGTTGGTCTCGGGAACTGTGTTGCTCCCTCGTCCAGTGCGGGATGGGACACTTGGCTCGCACGTTCGCCGACGATAGCGCACGATGCGAGAGAACTTCTGCGCTCGGTCACGAACGTAAGAGCGAACGATGACGAAGTGGAGAACGATAAGAGGAACGATTTCGTGGCGGAACGAGGACAAACCCGAAGGACTCGTCCTCGACTCATCGATATGAAATATCATACAATTATCGCCAATTGGATAATTGTGGGCCATTATTACATTAT
Source organism: Buathra laborator (assembly GCA_934046635.1). NCBI lineage: Eukaryota > Metazoa > Arthropoda > Insecta > Hymenoptera > Ichneumonidae > Buathra > Buathra laborator. The sequence continues at coordinate 22,662,997 of OW203892.1, forward strand.
TTGCAATCCATCCAGTAGAATATACGGAGAGTTAATAATGTACGATTGCGAATGATATACCTAATTACAATTATTATTGTCGCCGTAAAATTGCTCCAAAATAAACTTTTATGCGGTTCGTTGCGGAATTAAACGCAAAAAAAAAAAATAAATATAAAATAAAATTTCAATTATTTAAATCGATCTTATTGTTTCGTAATACTTTCAACTATATATAATATATCCGATGTGACGAGTCTCACAACCGATTATTGCATAAGTTTCGAAACGTTATACAATAAAAAATTCCCTCTTCGCCAAGTATACAATCAATCTTACCGCTGCGTGAAGTGGCTATGCAATTAATTATTATTATATGTAGTTCACGCGGCGTTCGAACGCAGTAAAAATAATAATAATTAAATTTAAATTATTGAAATCGTCTTTACGTTTTTATTAAGTTACATTTAATTTTTTTTTTTTAATTCTGCGTATATTTTATCGTGGATGGCGATTGAGTACTTGAATCGCAGCCAATTCCGCCGATGTCCAAAATGAGAAAACGAAAATTTGGCCTCGTCGAAGCACGTTGGCGTTGTGAGATTATATATACACTGAACCGAGAAAAGAGGAGGAATAAGAGAGGGAACGAGAGCCCGTGACTCAAAAGAATCTTCTTTGTGCACCTGGAGCACGAGAGTCCCCCTCCCCCCCCCCCCCCCCCCGCGAACAACTCGGACGCGCCGGTTATACGATCGCCAAGACGCCAAGCAGCAAGCAGCACCAGCAGCACACAGAGAGCACTTTCACTCCGATCGAGAGTCTCGAGGATATATCTCTCGCCTGCGGTTCGGCGTACGCCCCTTTGGTCTCATTTAGACCCCGCATCGCTACAACATCCTGAATCCTTTTTTTTTATTTTATTTTTAATCTCGTATCTTCCCTCTTTTCACCTTCTTCCTTATTTATACCTACGATAAAGTGAGCTAAATAAAAAAATTATCGACTCCGCAATTTTTTTTATTTACTTATTTAACCATTATTTTTTTTCCACATGATCACCGAGCAAATAAAGTGCACAAATGATTTTTTTCGTAAGCTTGAAATCGACCTCATTCGATAATCGGTAGCGTTGAACACACGTACAGAACAGCGAGTAATTATCGGTAAAGGAGGGTGGCAAAGGAGGGCGGAGGGGGGGAGGAGGGTAATTAGCCGCGTGAATTATTGACAAGTTGACTATGCGAAAACGTGGTTTATTCCTGATCGCAATGACGTCATTGCTATTGGTCAGCTCGCGGAGCACACGAGAGGAGAAGAGACGACGATAAGTGAGAGGCGGCGGAAAGTGCGAGAGGCGAAGAAGCTCGAGCGCGAGAGCAATCGGTGAGCGAGAGAAAGAGTTAACCACCCGCCCGCTCGATCTCACGCACGAGTTAACCCGTGAGTGCCTTCTTCTGTAGACTTTTAATCGAAGGCTTTGTACGGAGTACATTACGAAAGTCCGGTGTTGCCGATAAGCCCGGAGTAACAGAAGCAAGTAGCACACAGCATCCTCTGGAAGATCGAGCTGTTGTTGCTATACTATTATTTGTATGGCTGACTCTGCATTTCGAAGACCAACACCACACAACGGTCTCTCTCGATGCTGCAGCAGCCGTTGGTACTGCATAAGATACCGACTAAGAGTAACAGCGTTACATTTGTGTGCATATGTATGTGTGTTCTCCTTGCAGAAGAGAATATATGCTCTCTGAGCTATGATCGTGCGCCAACCGTGTTTTACAGATAAATCTAATACATCGAGCCGCGAGAAAGCTTCTCCGGAGAGGTTGAAACTGAGATGGGAGAGGAGTAATAATCAGAGAGTACTATGTTGCATTTATCTGCCAGTACGGGCAGACGATGCATATCGGTCTTTGGATCCTCGAACGATGGATGAGCTTACATCGAAGTTCTGATACGCCGGATTTTCTATCGGCAAATGAATCTCCAACGACGCAACAAAGGCTTCGAAATAAAATTCGATTTATATTAATCGCGCTTTGCATTATTTGTTTTTTTCTCGCGAAATTATAAATTATCTTTGTTTCTTTTGGAAATATTTTCGGAAGAAATTATTTAAATATTAAAAAATATATATTGCCGATTATTATTGAATTTTTTTTTTATTATTCGTTTTGTTTATTATTACTTTTTGATTTTAATTGGTATTTGGAAAAACGTATTTCGAAAGGTAATATTCGATTTTTAAAAAAAATTTTACGAATTTTTTTGCATACATTGAGTCGACGAGGAAGTAATGTGAGGTCGAAAAATTCCGATGGTAAAGAAGCGCGAGAAGGATTATGTCGACGTATGAAAATTTGGTGTGAAGCGTTTCTAAAGTACGATACAGTTTAGTTTATCGCGGTATAAGCAGAGCGTAAATCCGAGAGAGTTTCTTCGCTCGGTGATAGGGAGAGTACCAGCGTGGGTTGTTCTCGGTCGCGAAACCTCGCAAATCCTCATGAGACTCGAGAGCCGCACGTTCGGACCCGTGACGAATCCGAAAAGAGATGAATCCCGTAGAGACTTTCGCTCGCGGACCGCTCGCGAGCGCGAGGTCTCGTCATTCTTAATACTTTATGCCCGCAGAAGTAGAGCCGCAAATTTGTGGCTCATGCATGGTATTCTCGGTGTATGCGCTCCGGATCTCCTTATCCACCGTTTCTGGACACTGTCCCCAGTAAGATTTATCTTCTCGTGACTCTCTCGGCGTTTCTCTTTGGGTTATCTTTTTAGTTGTGTTACGTATGTACAACTTTCGCGAAAAATCGTGGAATTAGTGGACACGAAGAGTAATGCAAGCCGTGCGGACAATGTGTTACAAATAACTTTAGTGCCGGGCGTTACGAGCTTTCGAGAAAATTCGAAAATAACTTTTGACTATACCTCGAAAATTTTATCGGTACCGGTACGCCGCGCCGTTGAACCGCGAATACAATTTTTTTTTTTCTTTCCGATCGAAACGCCAAAATGTAAGCCGCTCAATATTTATTCGGTAAAACTAGTAAAAAATGTAATAATAAGCATAATAAGCATTAATTTGTCCCGAATATATAAAAATCAATAATGCCATTGAAGTAAACATCGTTTAAAGAAAAATCAATCACATCCTTTTTTTTATCATTGACACTATCGGGCGTTTAATCGATCAACGATTAATTTATATACTCAAGATGAGGAACAAGTTTGCGCGTTCGCGGAACCCGTGCGCAGCTAAAGCATTGGCCGAGAGCCGCTGTCGTGTACCTATATCGGAGAAACGCAAGGCTGCGCAGTTCATTGGCGCGCGGACGGTCGTGCTGTTTATGGGTAAAATACGTGGCGATAATGACCTCGGCAACGACGGCATCTCTGTTAAATCGTTGATGCCGCAGCAAAACCGACAATTCCGGCTCGTCGCTTCTTTTAAGAGAAACGAAAAAAAATGAAAAAAAAAAAAAAAAAAAATGGCGCGTGTATGCAGTGATCGAGCAGAACCGTCGAAGCAAAGTCGAAGGCGTGTGCGCCCGGTCCTGTCGTTCATTATTCCCTACCATCGAGAGATAATTGTCGTTACACGCAACCATACGAGAATGGCGCTTCCTTTCTTTCTCGTTAGTCGCCGGTGCTCACCGATTAATCGAGCGATCCGACTAAATGGAACCTTCGCCCCGTTTCTTTTCATTCGCGCGTTTCTCCACCTTTTCGTTTCGAGGAATCGAAACGTTCGCGGCATCGCTAACCCATCGAAGATCCGCCCCGATGTACATTACTTACGAGAGGACGATTTGTCTTCGAGAAATAAATAAATTATTTGATTGGAGTCGATTAAATAATAATACATCACGTCGTCAAAATATCGGTGATGCATGCAATTTAATCAATTAATCGACTCCTCCCACGGAGCTCCAAACTTGTCTGATAAATGACATCGTTTACGTGGGCATACATCGGCGTGCGCACACGGTCGACGACACACGCGATGAAAATTTTCGCTTGCAGAGACGGAGCAGCGATAGTCAGCGTAACAAAAAATTTGAAAAACGTTAAGTCATTCGGAAGAGAACACAATTTCAGGCGGTTTCCTCGTAATTACTATTATTTGTACTCATCGTAACAGACAAATCGATAGTTTAACTCCGAAAAGGCATACGAGGGGTTTTAAACATAATATCAGTTATCCCCATAATTTCACAAATTTGAGTCATCAACAGTATTTCATAGATATTCATATTCACTATTATCTCCTCACGAGATCATAAATCAAAGAAGATAACAAGACAAAACGGAAAATAAACAATATGTGTCATGTGACCCCGGGCTACTCAATTGCTTGATAATAATGATAGAAATTTAAATAAAAAAACTTTATTACGATATCGGAAATACTAATTGGCGATTGTCGATAATCTTTAAAAATTTCATTCATATTTGTTATTATTGATGAAATCATTTGCAGTTATCTTTCATTCGTATTTCCGACGGAATTTCGATGATAAATGAATATAAACAATGTATTAAAAATTATAGAGGAGAAACATTTTTTCTCGGGCAGTTACTCAACGTCATTCTTAAACGAGACGATGCTGACGAAGCCGTCGACGTCGAAGGGGGTAAGAGTCGATAATAAAAGTAGCATGTAGGTCGACTCAGATTTAATCGAAGCTCGCGCTCGTTCGGTAAGGGGTGAGTTAGAGGGAGCGCTCCGGTCCACGTACTGCTCTTGCTGGCTTTTCGTGTCGCACACGAAGTTGATATATATATATATACATTATTATACAGTTAGCATATACTTCGTTTATATATATATATTTACTCGTAGTTGTGTATATGTACACCCCGTGTGTGCCCTGCCGTGTGTAACTCGACCAACTCACGCAGATATTATATACTTAACTATATTTATCGCACACTATATTTTACCCCCGCATAAAAAAATATATACAAATATATATATTCGGAAATACTTACAGAACATATTTCATCCATCGCGTGACTTAAAGCAGAAGAGCATTCATACCACGCGTAAAATTTGCTCTGTTGAACTTAATCCACGTAATATTTTCCAGAATTTTTATTTATTTTTTAATTTTTTACGATCTTTTTTTTGTCGGAAGTAAAATATTTTGTAATATTAAAGAATCCTTCGAAGCACCGACGCGTCCTTCTTTTTGTAAAAATCGCTCGATATAAGCTATGGAAATATTGATTCACGCTGCTTTTTCATCGTCCTTCATGCTTCATGCGTGTCTACACCCAATACCTTTCGTTCGTTTCGTCACGTTTTTTTTTTTTTTTTTTTTTTTTTTTCTTTCTTTTTTCTACCGCTTTTATATGACGAGAACTCTTGCGCCCGAGGGGGCGGTAAGATTTGACGAGGATCTGTATGTGACAAGGTCCGTAAGGACGCAGAAGACGCCAAATCGAAAGCGCACACGAGAGAACCTTATGAGTAGAAGCTGTGTAGGCGGCGAGAATGGAAAGCGAGAGTGATCGACGAGTTCGTGAGAGTCGATGTGATGCAAGGACACGTCTCGTTTAGCTGAAAGCGAAATTTCTAATTCGGGACTTCGGCTCGAGTTTCATTTCGAGAATAAAAAGTTATACCACGCCGTACTTTGCAACTGTGACAAATAAAAATCAATACGTATCGACCGCGTTAAAACCCTTTCGCTTCTAGTGAGACATATTCCAGGTACTCGAGCTATTAAATCATTCGTCGCCACACTTTATTTTAAAAGAATAATTGAGACCTTAAAAACGTTTTTTTACGACTCACAAATGTTTCGAAAAAAAAAAAAAAAAAAAAAAAAATTTACGAAATATCAAGAGATTCGCATTAATTATTGCTAAAAAAATGTCACTGCATTGGGTTTCGAATTGCATGGAAATATTTATAGATATGAAAGTCTTTTTTTTATTTTGTGAGTAGAGAGTCTCTTAAAATTTGGACATAGAAATAAATATACGTATCGTTATAGACAATTTTTTTTAATGAATTTTAATTTACGGAATAATTGTAGAAATTGAATCGGTTATTTTTTTTTGTCCGTCTGGTCGTCGTATTTATCGATTAACCGTGAAAGCGTGAAACGAGCAGACGGGAACGGAAACAGAAGAGCTAACAATTAGAGAGCGCTAGTCTGCCAGTGCAATTAACGCGGCTTGCAGTGACGGACGAACGTGGAATCAGAGAGGGCGGAAAATGGGTAACAGCTCTTTTGGGAATCGCGTATCGCAATATCGTCACGATGATCGCCGGAGGCAAACTCGATAGCTGTTAGTGTCGAACGACGTTTAAGCAAAGTGGGGAAACACGACAACGCGACTATGCTATCGGACGTTTGTCTACTATATCGTTTGTGTATTGTATTGAGTAGTATTGCGGTGTTACGCAGGAATCGATAGAGATTTAGCGAGGATGCGAGAACGGAAAGCGTCGAGAATGTTTCTACAGTTAACCCCCTTTCCCCGTTGAGCACATGGTGACCGCCAATATCGATTGTCGTACTGCGACAACGATGTCGGGGTTGGCACCAGCACACCAGCCCCGCGGTCGTCCTCTTCATGCCGTTACTGCTTCGTACGTTTCTTCGACTTTTATCGGTTACACATTTACAGTCGTTGGCATGATACCAATTATTGGCAGTCACCCACCAAGGACAAGGGTACGCGAAGCGGTATTGAGCATTTAATGGAAAGTGATAGAATCTTATCGATCTTCGGTACTTTCAATTCTCGTGTTCAGTGACAAATATAATTTTTTTTTTTCATGTGATTATTTTGATAAATGATTATTTGCAATGAAATTTTTTTCCGCTACCGCGGTAAATATAACGTGGAAAAAAATGCAGAAATTTTTTTAGAGACATTCAAACCGATTTTTTTCGATGTATCGATGGAAGATAATACGATTTATTGCGCTGTTTATATGAATTACTTTGTGATATATCGACAACATTCCTTACCACATGAATAGATTGGAATTGAAAGCGCAATCGGGATCCGCGTATGAAAAAGCTGATGCTAAGGAATGCCGATAATTAATGTTCCCGACGCGTGTATCGTGCCGATCGTTTTTCTCTCATGAATACTACACTCGTCTCCACTAATAAATTGTACGTGTGCGGCCCTGAGATCAAACTTTACACCCTCGGCGCTGCCGATCAACCCTCTCGCGATCTAACAACCCCTTCCATTTACCACCCCTCCGTAGCACTCGGTTCTGCCAATTGCGAGTAATTCGATTGACACTACACAGCTGCTAACACAAGAACCCTCTCGATTGCGAACGTATATCTATATAAGTACAATCTTATATATATATATATATATCTATTATATATATATATTTCAGCATCGAACCCCAAGTTTCGCGTTGGCATCGATACAGACTGCTGCTGCCGTTCCCTTCGAGATATATGGTATAAATGATATATATATATATGTCTGAGACCCTTGTTAACCACAAATTGTTGATTTTTTTACTATTTCGCAGCATCCCAATTCAATTTCGGCAATTTTAGAAGAAAAGTAGAAAAAAAATTGAATTATTGGCCTCTAAGGTGCTCCCGAGATAAAATTATGTTACAGAGTTATCGGTAGTTTCGTGCACCGTGCTGCATATACGAATAGTGTAGAAAACATACGAGAAGTATACTTATGACGTTGCCTCACCGTGGAATTATGGTAAGATTTGCGTGTCTTAGACCGGAAGTCCGAGATCCACACCAGCCGGTCTTTGGTTTTGTAGTTCTTATTTGTTTGTTTTTTTTTTTTTTTTTTTTTCATGGTACTTTGTTTTTTTTTTTGTAGGAATGAAGGAGTTTGAAGAAAACGGTCTGTATTTCCAGACGCGTCTAATTATAGTCTCGATGTTCTTGGATTCTTTTCTAATAAAGAGCGGCGCGGCATTGCAATACCGCACGTTATTATAATAGTAATGTGAAAATCGGTAGGTACGTGTTTTGCACACGCAAAATACATCGCCGGATATCATGCATGTCACGATGCGTCCTAACAATTTATAAATATTATAATTATCGGCGGGTGTGTGCTTCACCTTGTCTAATCATACGTGTTATCGATATTGCAGTTACACTCGGCGAGAGTTCCCATAGATTTCACTCGATGTTTTCAATGCCACGCGCACGTCGATTCGCTATTTAGTGCATAGTTATCGTCGTATTTTCAATTCGACGCATTAAAAAAATAGGGAAAAAAAATTGATGGCGCGGAAATTGATGCTTCAAAAACGTTGCCGCCCATGTAATTTACTCGAATATCCATCAGCGTGTACAACGAAAAAAAAAAAAAATGTTAGTTTCGTTAAAAAAAAAAAAAAAGTTCATTAGATTAGCAAAAAACCCGCAAGAACCACTACCCGCTCCGCTTCTACGGTTTTATTTTTAACATAGTTTTCACTTCGAACGTTGTAAATGCAATTTATATAGATAAGATTTTGACTTTATGCCTCGACACGGTCGACAAGTTAGCGCCGAAAAAAGAAAGTTATTTAACAATCATTTGTTGTTTATCGGAGTGCACGATAGTTTTTTTTTTTTTCTTTTCTGTTGACTGCTGCTATGAATTACGTCGTTGATTGCGCAATCTCCGTTAAAATAAAAAAAAAAAATTAAAGACGGAAGTCGGTTAAGCGAAAAAATAACCGCAAGAAGCACCGCGTTGCATCCCACGTTTCAGTTTCGCACGCTGCACGATCAGCATATAGCGATACAGTGTACACAAGACGCGAGTTACAGGCGCGTACGGCGACTTCGTATAAGAAGTCGATGTTGTGTCACATGCGCGCTCGTTTCGTAAAGCAAAAATGTTCTATCACCCGACAAATAAACTGTCCACACGATAAAAACGAACAGTACAATAAAATAAAAAGACTCACCATGCAGGATGATTAGCGACACGATGGTCGGAGAATCCTAGAGATCCTGATTCGTTGATCTATCGACGACAGGAAAATCCACTCGATGCGTCTGTCTCCCGTAAATATTATCGAATATCAACCACTCTTCGACGAATGAGGAATATTAACCTCACACCTTGTCCCGCGGCGTTAATCGCACATATATTGAACAGTACATTCGACAAAAAAAACTATGATACATGTAGCTATATACTACAAAATTAAAATCTACGAGTTTTAAACCTCATCCAAGCAGAATATTTTTCACACGCGTTTTATTTTTTCAAATTTTTTTCGAGACTTTGCTTTCTCTCTTCGATGAGTCGAAGAGGAATTAAAACAACAAAAAAAAAACAATCGTGTATACGAATGAAAAGTCGCGAACCAGAATATGCGAAGAACACGAGATCAAAAACACAGAACTAACGAAACCGAAATCACACACCCGACCGAACGGCGCGCGGGTTCAGCGGCCGACTGAGAGGATGCAGTTGCCGTTGGTCCGCCATGGTCCCCGCTCGTGGATCTCCGTGTTTGCCCCCGCGTGGTCCGAACGAGCTCTGCCGACTCTCCCCACCGTCGTCGCTCTAACGCAGACAAAGCGGCTGCGCGCGCACTCTCACCAGCGGCTCAACTTCGTTTTTCTTTTTTATTTATTCACTTTTTATTCACATATACAGAGGCAGAGCGCACCGACTCGCAGGGGCACTAACTATTCCTCTCTCCTTCCTTCAACTATATCTACCGGCGGTGCACACCGCCACTTCGTTTCTCCTTTTCGCTTTGGTCTTTCGTTCTAGCCGGAGCTCGATTCACCGCAACGTCAACGCCGGTATATCCTATGCGCCTCTCCACCTTGCCACCGCGCAGCGATATACTCTTTCTTCGTTCTTTCTCGCTTTTGCTCGCCGCGCAACGGGTTTTCTTCTTTTATTTTTTGATTCTTTTAAATCTTTTATTTTTTTTCCCCTATTTTTTTTACGCTCGGCGTTAAGCATACTCTTTACCATCGCCGTTTATCGCACACCCGCGCACTCTCGCGAAACACACAGTTTTCGACGGTGTTTGCACTTGACAATTTGCACCCTCACTGGCACCGGCTGGGCTCTCTTTGGCCTCGTGAACGACAATGAAGAGAGAAGCTCGCGCACGAAGAGAAAAGCTTATGCGGCCATTAATATTCAAGAGGTACCGTGTTTAGTCTTTAATTGTTCGTATACTTATGTGGAGCAACTGGATTGAACAGTTCGTCTCGTTATGGTTCTACTGAACTTCACGCTCCGAAAAATTTAAACGGGGGATTAAGAGCGGAATAATTATTTTTTCAATATACACCTTTATGGATTCTTGTTTTTTGTACGTAGTTAGCCATTGTGTATAGACCACTAACGATTAATATTTAGGTTGCTCACGAAAACTTTTTTTTTTTTTTATTAAGACGGCATCGCTTTACGATTCGTTCGGTAAATTAATATTAACTCTTTGATTCACTAATTAAAACTGCGAGCTATCAGTTAAAAAATTTGCAGTGTTTTTAATTGAGATAATAATTTTATTTTTAAACTTATATAATGAAAAATAAATAAAAATAACATACGAATTAATTCATAAGAAGTTGTGCCATTGATTCTTTATCTAATAGCGTATTAATGTATTTTTCAAGCCGTTGATACCGCTTAAAAATTCGCGATCTATTTTTCTTTACAACAGCGTCGACGAAAACCTCACGCGTTCCGTACAACATACAATATTCTAATAACGCACGAAAAAATTTAATGTCCTGCCTCAAGGCAGACTAAGAAAATAGTCCCAGTGAGCTCCGTTGACTTAAGAACGGATGACTCGACACTTAAGCCGCCGTTCCGTCGAGATCATCCAATGCAGCTGTTCTGCATAACGGGAAACGAGGGGTCGAGGGGGGAGCTTTACGAATCCTTGGTGCACTACTATACCAAAGAAAACTTGAGATAAACTCCGGTAAAATTACTAGTAGGATCGATGAAACATTCGTCTTACCATATTTTATCAAATAATCCATAAAGATAAGTTAAATTTTTCGAGTTTTGTTTACCATGCAATCGGACGAGATAGAGGTTACCTCTCGTCGTCATCGTTAGTTTACCCCCATATTTTCCCTCGAAATATCAGAAATATAATGGAAGAAAAAAAAGGTGTACAACTAAACCCTCGTAGGATATAAAGGCGTATATGATGTGCTCCGACAGACAGAGAGAGAAAAAGAGGGAGAGAGCGTTTTCCCGTCGATAATTCTCGTTGCTAAGCGGCGGTTGGTAAACCGGTCGTGGGATATACTGTAATACTCATCCAACTCTCTCTATAGTACACTGAAATCTGCTACTACGAGCGCTATATTTACCGTGGCCAAGAGAACACGGTATAAACTCGCGTGACTTTGGTAAAAATTAACCCCGTGAGTTAGCCCCGTCATTGCGGGAGAGGGTCCGAGTGTAAGATATTGAAGCGGTGAGAATGTACGCTCTATAACACGTTTCCGGTAGCGTCTTTCGATGTTACGTACACTTAAGGGAACAGCTCCGGTTGTCGTTGACCGAGGAAAATGATAAAATTGGCAAAATGATGGCGAATAAAATCAATTAATGCGCTCGAGATGCTCAAACCTCGTAATCATCAGTTATGGAATTTTTCAACACGCTAATATAGGAATAACATATCTGATCTTTAATTACTTTAACGGAATCTGTGAGAAAACACCGATTCACGGTTTTGCCGATGTAGTTGCGGCAATACAAATTGCTTAATCTTAATTACCTTTTTTGTATTATTTGTCAATTTTTTTCATAAATTCGTTAAAAAAAAAAAAATTTGATCGACAAAAAATTACGAAATACTTTGAATCTGAAAATCGCCGAAGGCACAAAATTGAAAACGTAAATACATCGAAATTGAATAGAAAACCGGAATTTTAATTAACATTTTTTCAAAGGGTTACGAATGCAAGGCGACCCTAAGTATATGATCGGGTTTCGAGCAAAATATTTTATAGTATTTAGTAATTCAATGCGTTCCATACACGATCCTGAAAAAAATTTACTTGCGGATAATTTGCAATTACCTATGTTTTCTTGACTTTGGGTCGCCGACAATTATGTACAAACTTCATTGTATTCTACCGGGAATTCAATTTATGACCATTTTTTTTTTTTTTTCGTCGAATAATAAGTAGGTAGTTGAGCCGCCGGTTGCTTATTACACTCGATTGCACGGTGTTGGTTATGGAGAACCCTTCGGTATTTATCGTAACCGTCAACGATAGCAACAGAAGCAGTAGCAAACAGGCGCTGATTTAACTCATCGGGAACCCCTCGGAGCGACATGATTTCAACTCTTCGCCAGCCCCCATCGGGTAAAAACTGCTAATTACTATATCCCACTTAGAATCAGTCTACGATGCCCCGGATACACCATTACTGACCGGCTTAAGCTCTACGGCAATGTACGTTACTCCTATGGTACATCGGGTGCGTTAATAGTTTGTAGGCGGGAAGAGTTTCCCTATCGCACACGCACGATGATAAACATTATATCCAGTAGCAACAGCATCGCTAGCATTATAGGACGAAGGGGCTGAGCAACGAGTGCCTCATTCTAACTAACGTTAAATAAATATAGCATCTGGACTACGATGAGCCTTTCATCAGACTCACTTTCTCATAAGCATTATTTATACGTTATGAACGGGATCTGACAATAATAATAATCGTAGAACGATGTGTGCGCGTATTGCACAATTTTATTCGCGTTTGTTGTTTCAATCGAATAAATCGCGTCTGCGATGTTTGATTGGCAATAACTTTCTAAGAGGTTTCTATGTGAAAAAAATTGATTAATGCAGAAGGATTAATTAAATATAATTTGGTGGAATTGTCTGTTGATTAACGTCAGTTTTGAATAGTCAAAGGAGAAGGTTATAATCAGCGTCTGTGAGTGTAACGAGAACTTTGTTTAGCAACAAAATGACTGGAAACATTCTGAAGAAAATTGCAAAATAGTCTTAAAGTATCATTTCTTAGATGAGGCGGAAAAAAGTGTATCATATAAATAAGACACTGTCTGTCCATATAACTTTCCAACAGCAGACTCCAATATGCATTTAAGGTGTAAAGAATTTTAAAAATCGTAAGAAACAAAAAACCCGAAAGTTTTGAGATATTGAATGCGTAAATCTTAAGTTAAAATTAATTATGTATAATTCTACGATTAATTAATACTAAACGAGAAGATCTTGGGATACACTGTGCCATCTGGTTTGATAATCGTCGAGTCTCTCGGTCCACAACGTTTTCATCGATATCTGTCGAGGAGCTCGCAACAAAATTTGCATAACCGGTCAACGGTAACTCTACCCGTCGGTCAAAGAGAATTGTCGACTTTTTTTCTTTTCTCGAAGGAATTTTAAAAGAAAACATTGATCAAAGTTCCATGGTCAACTTCATAAACATTCTCTTGCAGCTTCCGAAGGAACGAATCGATAGATAAACTATTGTCGACACATTATTATAAATAGCTGTGGTTATTTAACCCGGTATAAAAATAACCGTTCGTTTACCAATAACACAAAGTCTACTGTGACCACGCCAACTGTACGATATAAACAAAATTTAAAATTCTTTTCACCGACGCATGCAAACAAAAATTTGCGACGATTATAATGACCGTTCGGTCACTTGTTTTTGATGACTCGTCTGCAACACAAATGTCAAACAAGCGTGACAATTTTTGACGCGCTTGTCGCCAATCTATATATATATTGGACTTCGTAAAGTTTTGATTGGTGTGTTGCCCCACCATCTGTAGAATAATTATGCATCAGCGGTGTCTTTAATTTCTCACCGTACATGTTTGAATCTCCGACGACGGTACAACGATTTTTCTTGAAAGGGTTAACTTCTGAAGATAATATTGTCGACTAACTTCGGTGAATGCTATCGAGGATTGAGTGCCCTGTTAGGTAAGCCCTTTATTTACGTGTTCAACGAACATTCGATCGTATAACCTTAAAATTACTTTTCAACACGAAAACAACAATAATATATTTCCAAACTATTGTTACCTAATTTTTTCATCACATGACGAAATTATCGTTTTGCTTGCTAATCGGATTTCGAAAAATTTTACTTAATTTCGTATGCTTCGCAATTTTTTCATCCGACAGGGATATCCTTGCATGACGCATAACGCCAGGAAAAAACAATGATTACGCTGAGAGGAAAATTGAAAAAGGATGGCGAGGTGTCGAGCGGAAAGGTGTCAAAGGATTTTAACAAACGTGCGTCCGTCAGAGATAAACTGCTCGTCAAAGAGGTAACAACGACGGAACCGATTTGCATTTTACAGCGTCTCGATCTTTGATGATTTTTTTTTCTGCATCGAAGTTTCGTAGGAGAAATAGTTTTGGAAATACATACGTTTTACAGGTTCAGGAGATGGAGCAAACGCTGCCAGCTACGTGTCAAATTACCTTTGACGATCCGCACAGATTGCATGAATTCAATCTCTTGATTGTTCCTGAGGAGGGCTACTGGGCTAACGGGCGATTCAACTTCCATATTTATATATCAGAAGAGTACAATATGACGGTAATCAGTGTTTTGTATATATTTAAAAAAAAAAAAAATTCTGCCGTCACAAAAATTATTTTGGATTAAACTGAATTGTTGCCTCAACAAGTTTAACATTAGGATAGAAATTAAGCAATGAGCTGTTTGCAAAGAGAACCTTTTTTTTTATTTAGCATCAACTAAAAAAGCTAAAAAGTTTGTTTCACCCAAAAAATTTTAACAAATATTTTTTAGAATAGTTTGACGATAATCCGTTGTTTTCCAGTTTCAAAGTCCCCCAAACGTTAAATCGTTATTTTTTTGACGGAAACTATTCAAATTATCGTAAAATATTAATGTGAATCTCGTTCTCGTCACGATAAAAAAAAAAAATCTTTACCTGAAAGTCTATTTATGTGCAAAAATATTATTAACGATATCGATTTTTCTGCGATTTTACGAGTTTATGCAGGGATTCTTTTTTCATGAACTTGAAAAATTCCATCAATTGAGAATCGTGAAAATCGTAAACAAAAATTAATTGCTGCTTTACTCGTCTATCATATTGCCGATTGTTCTCGAGTGACAAAAGCTTAATGTTGACAAATGTTTTTTTAAAAAGTCTTTATTGCCTTGCAATTCATTAGACTATTACAAGAATTGTTATATTGAAAATATAAAAAATTTTGTGGCTTTGACCCCCACGTGTCAACGCTCATGGCGGACGGGCAACGATTGTCGTCGGCGAATTAGGTAGCAATCCCTCATATAGTATCTCTCAATGCGGAGTCCTATTTAGAGAGCCCCATCACCTTCTTCGCCGCTATTTTTCCAACGCCCGGAAGAGTTGGTCCCCAGACGGAGCCCTTTCGCTCCTGGGATTGGCAACTTCGCCCCGGCATTGGAAACCCCGGGTGGTCCAGGAACACGGTAGAAACACCGAGAAAAATTCCATCGTTGCCGGCGAGATTCGAACCCCGATTACCTGCGTGGTAATTCGAGTCCTCAGCCACTTAGTCAACCGTGTTCCCGTTCAACGAATTGAAAGAAATTCATAATACTCGAGAACGAAAATCGTGAACGACTCAAAGAAAAAAAATATATATATATAACATTTCGAATGATGTAAATGGAAGAAGTCGACACTGTCTCTATATTTCGCTCTCCAACCCGCTGACCGTTTGTTTTCTTTTTTTTTCGTTTTTCAGCCGCCTAAAGTCAAATGTATGACGAAACTGTGGCATCCAAACATCACCGAGGAGGGCGACGTTTGTCTATCAATACTCCGACAGAATAGCATCGATGGCATGGGTTGGGCTCCGACCCGCAAACTGAAAGACGTCGTGTGGGGATTAAATTCATTATTTACGGTAAGTTAAAATGAATGAAATATTTTGTTAATAAGATTGAATTAATGGTAAATATCTTAACGTTTATCCAATAGGATCTCTTGAATTTCGACGATCCCTTGAACAGAGATGCGGCTGACTTATTCATAAACGACAAAGAGTCATTCAGAAACAAAGTTCAAGAGTACGTTACGCAGTACGCCAAGAGATGATTTCTCGCAATGTGAAAACAATTTTAATTGTACAATTATGGATTGATTTCTTATGGTTTTTTTTTTCTCGTAAGATTCTCCTCGATCGTCGATCTATACGATTCTCTCGCGTGTTATTCGCGAACGATCGTTTCACGTATATTTTTTTTAGTATTTTTTGAAAACTAGTCTGCTTACGATTGGGGAAAAAAAAAGCAACAAAACTTTACCGTTTTCCGCATTATCACATTCGGTGCTGCAAATGTTGCTGCGCATCGTGGCCGGACCTTGGATTATCGAAAATAATGAAAAAAAAAAAAAAAAAAAAAAACAAAATAATAAAATAAAAAAATAAATAAAACGAGTGTCGCAAGAGGAATGTTCAAAATATGAGAAACATGTACAATAAGTTTATTCTTGTCATAGACGATTGCCGTAATGATGGGAGTTGAAACATTTGTAAATAAAGAAAATATTTAATAACGGATAAACCGTCTCGAGTATTGACTTATTTATTTTATTCCGAAAAACAATAATAGACGGCATCATTGAAAAAAAAAATAACAATAATAATAGTAATGAAATTTCGTGTCATGTAATTATTTTTATTCATTGATATATTTAATATATATTTATATCGTTCGATAACGATTCATCTTCTTTTGTACAATTTCAACATAATTTCGTTTCTTTTTTTTTCGTCATTTTTATTTTTTTTTGCTCGGGATACGAAACGCACATTCCTATTCTTCTCTGCGATACATTCTCTGCATTGTGACGTTACGCAAGGACCAATATTATATTTCTAACGACGAAATTCCCAA
This sequence comes from Buathra laborator, assembly GCA_934046635.1. Lineage (NCBI taxonomy): Eukaryota > Metazoa > Arthropoda > Insecta > Hymenoptera > Ichneumonidae > Buathra > Buathra laborator. Next base: position 22,679,869 of record OW203892.1, read on the forward strand.
GCAAATATTGTTATCTCGTATAAATCTACGAAAATCGAGATAGCGCAGTAGTTGATGATCATAAAAATAATTACAAGTTATAACAAATAAATAATAACAAAATGAAATAAGTGAACGGGGAAAAAAAAAAGAAAAATCACAAATTCTTCGTGTATCGTATTTTTTTGTTGTTTCGCAACAGCCCCCCTGTCGTTCTCTCTGCTCGATCTCTCGTCAAAGTTTCGCGTAATTTCGCACAAAAGCGACTCAATTACAAATGATTCGTTTTTTTGTTCGTTTTTTTTTGTTTAATAAATAAATACGTATTGGAAAAATCGCTGCTTATTCTACGACGCCGTACGATGTAACGAGTTCGTCCTGTATGCTGTTCGATCTGTTCAGTTGACGAAGCGTACCGAAAGCTTCCGCTAAACTGTCGTTCGTCGACGCTAATTTAGCTTTTTCCTGATGATATTCCTCATTGTAATTCTTCAATCTGCTACCGGGGAATATTGCTCTTTCGCGTTTCCTGATCATGAATTCCGTCGGCAACAACCATCTGTGTTCGTGGGACTCTTCGGCTGTCGGTCGTTTGCTGAAATGACAAAAAAGAAAGAAACGAACGATAGTGTTATTCAAATCGGTCCCAATATTTTCTGCTTAAACGATTAGTCACAAAATGTTGAAATTATAACGATTCGAATGTATCAAATTTTTTTTTTTTTTTTTTCATAGATATTAGCGATATTGAAGTTTTTCGCATCCGCTATTAAAATAAATGATCAAAGAAACCGCCGAAATCGGAACGTACCTTGGAGTGCGTTTAAACAACAGCATAAGGAACCTCGTAGCTTCCTGACTGATCTCCTTGTAAAGATATTCGAATCTGTATCTAACGAACGATATATTTTGTCGTGTTTCGTTGGCGTCGTTACCACGGAAAGGCGATGCACCGGACAGCAAAACATAGGCGAGAACAGCGACGCTCCATATATCAGTCTGCGGATAGCAAAGTTCCTCGTTCTCGACTTCCGGCGATCGGTACTCTGGATGTCCGATTTTCGGTATTTCCGTTCCCAATTTCGATACTTTAAGAGCAGAGCCCATATCGACTATCTTAACGTGTGCCGATCTAACGGAAGCCATAACAACGTTGTCGGGCTGAATGTCCAAATGACAATAGCCGCGCCAATGAAGATACTGCAGACCGTCGAGTACTTGAGTTATTATCGTTGCCACACAATTTTCCGTATACTCGTGACGACTCGCGAGATAAGTGAGAACATCGGCGCCCTGAAGTTTTTCCAATATTAAAACGGCTACCGGTGAATCGGCCGCCCAGTAAGCGGCTTCCAAAATCGCTATTCTCTCGTGTCTCAGCGATCTCAATGCCTGAAATTCTCGTCCAACTTGTTCCTGAAGATCTTGTCTCACATCGAGAAGTTTCGCGACTACCATTTTATCCGTTAGTTTCTCGGAGCCTTTGACGACTCGCGAGAATTGTCCTTTGCACACTTCGGATATGAAGCTGTAACGTTCGGTAAAGTGAGTATCGATAGTCCAGTCGAGTGGTTGATCCTCCACCGAATAATCGATGTGAGGTTTGTCCTCCTCGAGAACTATCTCTTGTCCCGACTCTGTTAGCGCTTGAAGATGCCTCATGGCACGAGTGACCTGCAACTTTGGTGTACCCTCCGGTTTCGTCTGCACGAGATTCGTGAGGAGACCCTTCTCGCTCCATCCTATGCGATTTCTCACCGCGAGACGGAAGTTGTAACTCGTCTCGGGTGTTAGATCTCTTATCAGATAAAATTCGTGATCGATGTTACTCGCTACGTCTATCCATTCTACCGAGTCGCCGGCTTTGTACTGCAGATTGTAGCATAGAACTTCCGAATTTCCATCGTCCTTTGGTGGCTTCCAGCGGAGAAGAACTTCGGTGTCCGATACACCACCGACCTGAAACAGGGAATTTAAAAAATATTAGAATTGTGAGTTTATTGTTTCTCGAAATAAGCGAACAAATAAAAAATTGATTAACAGTATTGTTCTTTGAGATGAATCTTCGCGAGGAAATGTATTTCTTAACGCAATTTCAAAATTTAACTTGTACCCTTTTTATGACGATTAGAAGTCAAAATTGAAAGAAAATTACGTACTTCCGGTGCATTAGGCATTCCCGGTACCGTTGCCAAGACAACCCTCGTTCTCGCGACCGTCTGTCCCACTCTGTTCCTCGCGACGACTTTGTATATTCCAACGTCGTGTTCCCTCGCGGGATTGAAGCTCAGCATCGATCTTCCCTCAGTATCTTCGATTATTCTGATTCTGTTGCCTTCTTGAATGACCAAATCGTTCTTAAACCATTGAATCGCCGGTTTCGGATTGCCAACAGCGAGACAACCGAGGTGAGCGCATTTTCCCGCTTCTATAGGGAGTATCTGCGGCTTCTCGCGGAAGAACGGCAAGTGACCGCCTTTCTTCGTTTCCATCATAGCTTCGGCTTCCGCATAACTGTCCAATCGCGTACCCAACTCGTGTCGCAAACGTCTTATCGTGTGACAATCGGCGGCTCCGTAATTATTTATTCTTGCTTTGCGCTCGTCGTCGATCTCTTCGTCCATTACGTCGGTGAAACGACGTCGTTCCCGGATTATCGGAGTCTACGATAAAAGCAAAGAAAAAAAAAACAAAAAATACCGAATATTTGTTAAAAAAGGCAGTTTAAGGAGAGATATTATTTTTCGTTTCAATATCGAAAAACTTACCCTCCAATCGTATGAATTATCATCAGTTATAGTTCTTGCGAAACCCGCTCCCCGGTTGTTGGCAACTTTCATGTATTCACGCAGCCGAACCGGGAAATCGGTGTCACGCAGTTGCAGCAGATAGGTATCGGGTCCATTCTGGTAGCTTTAAGTAAAATGACATTAATTTAATTTCAATGAGTAATAGACAATTGAAAACATACAACTACAAGGAAACAGCAATTTTCGACGTATATAAAAGAATTACGAAATGTTTTATTAATTCTCTTGACTTTTACTACGATAATAATTCCGAATATCAGGATTTTCCACGAATTTGCGAAATACTCACTGACTCTCGTTTGAGAACATCCCGATCTCTGTATCGATAGGTTCGCGCGAAGGTACACGATTTTCCCACGTTCTCGTTGTCGGCTTTTTCGTCGGACTGAAACTCCTCTCGGGACTCGGTTCCGGTGTATATTTTTGTCCCGGTGGATAAACCATTTTCGACGGATGTTCGAAGGCTCCGCTGAGTCTGCGTCTGCGATACCACGTGCGGCAGGAAGCATTGCTGTACCAATCGCTGCGTAAAATAGAAAAAAAAAAAATTGTATCAATAAAAAATCCCAATTTTCACAATTGCAACGATATATTTGAGCGAATTAGACGATAAGGGAATGAAAAATTAAGGAAATAAACAATATAATTTTGATTTGCTGACTTACCGATAAAGTTTGTAATAATTTTTCAAATTCTCCGACGGTATTTTGAACGGATCGATCGGTGGTTTGTCGACAATGTTGAGCCACGGATGACGAAGGGCCCTCACAACGTCGAGCCTACTTTCGGCATTGTAGCATAAGAGACGGCGAATAAAATCTTTGCCGTCCTCCGATATGTTGCACCACCAACTCTCGTCAAACTCCCAATTACCCTCTTTGATCTTCGTGAGAGTTTCGCGATCGTTTACACCTCTGAACGGCGATACCCCGGACAGCAGGATGTACGTAATTATACCGAGAGACCACATATCGGCACCGTAACTGACACCGTCACCGTTCGCCACTTCCGGCGCTACGTACTCCGGCATTCCGTAAACCAGAGTCATCAATCTGCCGTACGAAATTCGTCGCGCGAGTCCGAAATCGCCGATCTTGAGATCGTCACCTCCGGAATGAGAGATCAACAGATCGCCAAGCTAAACGGGACAAAAAAAAATATAAAAAATACAGTCAAATGGTACATCGTAACTTAAAACTTAGTTAATTAAATACAAAAATTTCGAAGAGTCGTGTTAAAAAAAATGTAAAGTAAAGAAAAATAAGTTTTGCACGATTTTGTATCGGTAGACTCGAAATCAGAAATTTTCACAGTTGCAAAGACAATGATTATTCGTTTTTAAATTTTACTTAGAACGTTTTATATGTAAATAAAATAAATTCTACGCCGCGTTCTAAAAGTACTCACCGTAAGGCCGAGATGAGCCCAATTATTGTCGTGAATGTATTCCAATCCCCACAAAACTTGTCTGATGTATCCAGCGATCTCGTATTCCGTGTAGTACGGTAATTTCGTCAAATTATCAACGAGTTCGCCACCACCCGCCCTGTATTACTCGAGTCAAGGATTGTAAATTGTAAAAAATTTGTAATTAGCTAAAAACATCGCGAAAGAAGACAAAAAAAAAAGAAAATCGTTTACTTGGTAAAATGAAATAACATATAAAACGTAATAGAAAAGGATACAATTCGGTGACAAGAGTCAAGGAGCAATCGGTTTCATAAGCATCGTGAAGCCGCAAGAGTTTTCGATGACTGAGATGATTCATAGCGTGCATTTCGTTGAACATGAAGGGTCGGAGTTCGCCTCTGCCATGCATCACCTTTGCGGCCCAATTGTTGCCGGTATGTCTCTCGACAGCGTGATAGGTAATTCCCTGAGTACCGCGTCCGAGTTCGTCGCCGAGATCATAGAAATCGTCGAAAGGTTTGTCGCGCGGTCTAACATCGATGAGCCGTGTGTACGTCCTGTAGCCGTAGTCGTGTTCGTTATCCTCGATGTGTACCATCGCCGAACTCGAAACCGAACCCGCTACGTTTCTTGCGCTCAGTGAATAAAGACCCGTATCTTTCGCTATGGCGTCGTTTATTATCAGTATAGATACGTCGGGCTCCACGGAAACGATCTGCAAATTATTAAAAAAAAAATAAAAAAAATAATAAATAATTTCAAAAGCTGATGCTATTTTTAATCATCTAAAACTTTATAATTTCTTGACGTAGTTAATTTGTTTACTACCAAAATATGCAAATTTTCGTACCAAACTTATTGCCGTCAAAACAATTTAAGTCCTATAAGACCGCGAAGCATTGTCGATCCGAAAAAAACGGATTTTTGCGGCCGTAAATTTGAGAAGAAAAGTGTTAATACCTTTATTCTGCTGGTCTCGGTGATGGGTTTCCAATCCTTGTACCACTTTAGCTCGGGATAAGGTATTCCGATAACTCGCGCCTGAATTTGTCCGTTTCGTCTCATCATAATAACAGTTTCCTCGGGTCTCTGAATGAAAGTCGGGTACTCGGCGATCTGCAAACGTACCCTCTGTCTCGCTTGTCCGTGTTCGTTGGTAGCCACAGCTTCGTACAAGCCGACGTCTCTTCCGAGCATTTTATTTATAAACAGCGTCGCCTGTCCGTTTCTCGTGTAACTTTGATCGTAACGTCCACCGGATTCTATCATCTCGTTGTTGAAGAAATAACTCATCTTTGGTTTGGGATAACCGTAAACAAACCAAAAGAGATTGCAATTGTGATTTTTCACGCCGTATTGGGTGTCGAATTCTTGTCTCAGGAACCGCGGCGCCTGTGCGTAACCGTCGTGAGGCGGTCGTTCGATATCGAAATCTTTAGGAAAGTATGGACTCGTCTCGGGCCGGAAATCAATACCGGGCGGCAAATACGGATGGAACTTCGGTGGATCGGGTTCGAGTTTCGCTCTGTAAGTTTGAGCGAACGGCGATGGATCGCTTATTCCGTATTTGTTCTCAACGCGTATGCGGAATTTGTAATCTCTGAAGGGCTGTAGATTTCTTATGTCGCATACGCAACTGCGAATACCGGAACGCGCGGTGAACCAGTCACCGTCCGGCAATTCGCACATCTCGACGAGATACGTAACGGGTACACGAGGTCCGATCGGTATGGATGGTCTCCACGAGAGTGTCAAATGACGATCCATCATGCGACTTATTATCGGCCGGTCGGCGAGTGGCAGAGGAATTCCAGATTTTCGGTACTTGTCGTAATCTTCGTACTGATCCGCCAGTGGTTTCTTCGTTCGGAGCTCCAAAGCTGAGATAATTGAGTAAACGATTTGTTTTGAATTACAAAGATGGGTACTTCGCCTAAATCCTTATTAGAGGATTTTTAACTCCACTGGAGACATAATAATACTAATTTACGTACTTTCGTAGCGAATCTCTGCGTGACAAACGTCCTCCCCGTGAGGATTGTAGATTCTCAGGCTGTATTTTCCCACGTCGTGTTCCTCGACCTTTTCGATTATTAGACGCAAAAGGCCGCTGCCTTCTTCCTCCATGCGAATTCGATCGGTGGGCCAAACTCTTTCGTCATTTCGGTACCATTCGAAGGCGGGTTCCGGATTACCTGTTATGCAGGCTGTGAACTTAGCCGTCATACCCTTGTATACCTCGCAATCGCCGATCTTCTTAAGGAAAGAGGGCGGTTCGACTTTTTGCTTTCGATCGCTGATAAGAAAAAACATATATAATAATATCAATTTTCCTATAGTATTCACATCCATTTTAAAGCGCATTTTGTGATATAAAATTTGTTCGGTATTTCTTTTCATTTACTCACATTTGATCGACGACGAGGAGTTTAGCTTCGCAATCAGTTTCGCCGTCTTTGTTAACGGCGCGGCATTTATAGCGTCCGGCATCCGCGGGCGCGCAATTTCTCACATACAAACAACAAGCGTCGCCGTCTCTCTTAATCTTATATTTATCCGTATCGCGAAGAATCGGTTTGTCGTTGAAGTACCAAGCGATATCGGGTCTCGGAACACCGGTTACGCGTCCCATGAATTTGGCATCGCAATCCGGCAGTTGTTGAAGATCCGTGAATCTCTGAGTGAAGTGGGGCTTCTGATAGACCTTGCGAACGATCGCGTGACCGCTCGTCTTATCCTCGCCAAGGGGACTCGTCAATTTGCAGCCATAAGTACCGGCGTCTTTGATATCACTTGGATTTATCTCGAGACCGGCTTTCTTGCCGTCGCACGTAAGAACAACGCGGTCCGATGGTTCCAACGGCGCGCCGTCCTTCGTCCAGGAAATGTCCGGCAATGGATTTCCGGCGAATGGAACGCTCAGCACCAATGGTTCACCCTCTTCGACGGATGCGTCGCGCATTGGGCTCAAGAATGATGGTTTCTGCTCCGGACCGTCGGTTTTTCCCTTTGGTATGACGTTCAAACTTCCTTTGCTTGCTATCGATCCTTGAGAATTTTCCGCTACCACTTCGAAATCCCCAGCGTCTTCCGGTCGAACTTTGTCGATCAGCAAAGCTTGAGTACCGTCCGGTTGATTGACGATCTTTATATGTTTGCCGTCCGGAACGATCTAAAGAAAAAATTATGTGAAACCAAATATTGTATTTTTACCACCAAACATATTAATCTGATTTCGTTATTTATGATGAATCAAGCAATTTCATGTTTTTGTCTCCGCATAGATACCTCTTCTCCATTGTGAGTCCATTTGATAGTCGGTTGAGGTTTTCCAGTCGTCTTGATCTCGAATTTTGCGGGGAAACCTTCGACAGCTGTGATCGGTTGCAATGTCGCGAGGAAACCGGGTTTTTTCTCCTGCTCCTCGACTTCAACGTTAGCGGTGCCAGTAACCTCTCCAAGTTTGTTAGAAGCGACGAGGGAATAAGTACCCGCATCTTGAGGTCTCGCCTCGTCGATCGACAGACCCATGAGACCGTTCGGTTCGTTGATAAATTCGATTTCCTTCGATGGCCGCAGCGGCAAACCGTCCTTAAACCATTGCAACTCGGGACTCGGGAAAGCGACAACTTGGGCCTCGAGTTTGAGGGGTTCGCCGACAATGATGTGAACGTCTTCGAGAGGCTTTTCGAACGATGGTTTTCTCGGTAGAGCTAAAGCAGAAAAAAATCGAAAAACATAAATCGCAATAGTGGATCGTTCGTCGAAGATATCCCAAGGAATCGTGTAAAATAAAAAAAAGAAACTCACGTTTCACTGCAACCGCGCAAAGGGCCGTATTTTCGCCGTTGTTATTTTTAGCTACGAGTTTATAAGCTCCGCTATCGGTAGGGACAACTTTGTCGATGGTGAGTTTAGTGAAACCATTCGGCAATTTCTCGATCTTCACGTGATCGTCGGGAACAATTTTTTCGCCATCTTTGTACCAAGCGACGGTGGGATACGGACTGCCGTCCACTTGGGCGGTGAGTTCCAGAGGCTGTCCTTCGTCAACTTGAGCAGATCGTGGAAGATGGGACTCGAACGTTGGCGACAAACGAATCATCGATACGCTGCAAGAGGTCGTTACTTTTCCAGCGAGATTCGTCGCAACGCAAGTCAATGCACCCTCATCCGATGCAGCGAAGTTGTTGATCTTCAGACAACTGAACACGTGATCTTCAACCTTTGTTTCGATAATGTGACGACTGTCGACCTGAATCTCGTCGCCGTTTAACAACCACTTGAGTGTCGGCCGGGCGATACCACCGGCTTCGACTTTGAATTCTATTCCCAAGTCGCAACGTACCGCACCGTCGACGAGTCCCTGAATAAAGACTGGTGGCTCGGCTACACGCGGTAAAGAGAAGTATATTAACGACTGACGATACATAAATTTAAAAAAAAATTTAAATTATAAATTATATTATAATTATTTAAATTAGTAATTTAAAAAAAAAAGAGTTTGAAGAGTAAAAGCGGCGTATTGGAACAAATTTATAACATTAGACTGGTAACAGGTAAATTCTGTTTTTTTTTTCGTCTCAAATTGTCCGGTAATTGGTAAAAAATAACAACGATAAGATTGTATTAAAAGAAGATATATGAATGAATTTGTAAGTTATTATAGTCAAATTCTTAAGTAATTATTTGAAAGTCTAAGTTACATTTCTGTTCTAAACGCACGAGGAAATAATAAAAAGAAAAAAGTGTTTTAAGTACTCACTGTAAGGTATCAATTGAGCCTCAGCACTGTCTTCACCCAAGTAATTTTTAGCGATCACCTTGTAAGTACCCGCGTCTTCGTATTCTACTCGTTTCATGACGAGACGATACTTCCTGTTTTTGTAATCTTCCTCAGTGTCGTATCTCGCTTCGTCGTCGAGAACAATACCCTCCTTTTCCCAAGTCAGAGTCGGTTTAGGATTCGACTTTATAATGACTTCCCACTTAGCGGGTTCCTCGACAGCGGCGTTTATGTCTTTGAACTCGAGAATCTCTGGTTTTATCAGTAAATCCAAGTCGGCCTGCAGAAGTTTCATTGAAAATTATAGCAAACATTTTAACTCAAACGCGCGACAGTGTTTCTTTTTATTAATCGATCACTCACGCTGCTATCTCCATCACCCCATTTGTTCGTCGCCACGACTTTGTACTTTCCGATGTCTTCGACTCCGCAATCAGGAATCGTCAGTGTCAACGCGCATTCTTCTAGTTTGTCGGCAACTGTTTTGTGCGTAAGATCCATTTTAATTCTCTCGTCTTCCGCGGAAATCTCTTCACCGTTTCTCGTCCTAAAATATTCAAAGAATGTCTCATTAATACGTTGCCTTTTGCGCCATAAAAATTGCAGATCTTTACAAGTTAATCTAATGCTGAAACGTTAAAGTAAATTGAATAGAATTTAAAAATGATTCAAAGACGTATTTTGATCCGCAAACAGTCATATTTACCAAATAAGATCGGGTATTGGATCGGCAGTGAGAACGGCTTTGAAAACGCCAGTGCCATCCTTTTCGACATCAATGTCACTCAAAGGTTCGGAAAATCTTGGTTTCCTTAAATCGTTCACCGGTCCAACTTCGAGATAAGCATCAACGCTCTTCTCGCCGAGTTTGTTCGTAAGAACTAACTGGTAGAGAGCCGTATCAGCTTCGGTAGCCTTGGTGACCGTCAAAGTGTGCGTATCAGCGGCATAACTGGCTTTAGCCTTATCGGCAGCTCTCAAAGGCTTTCCGTCCTTAAACCACTTTGCATCCGGTCGCGGAAGTCCTGAAGTCTTAATCGTGAAAGTTGTGCTCTGCGTCTCGTAGATCATGCGATCTTCGAAATCCGAACTGACTATATCCGGTGCGGCTATATTTTAAAAGATAAATAAAAGTAATTAATTTACATGGTTAAGTCGATCAGAAATACGCCAATGATTGCCTCACCGATACCTTTCCATTTATTTATAGGAGAAAAAAAGCAAATCACTTTTCTTTTTTGTTTTTATAAAAAGTGATTGAATACTGTACGACACGTAAAATTACACTCTTAGCCGTTTAATTAAATTAATCGATACCTCGTCTTTGGTGGACTTACCTCGTATCAAAGAACGATGTGAATGATCAATCGGAGCGCCGGACCAACTTTGTGTCCCATGCAAGCAGTAATTATTTCTATTAATATTGCTGTTAGTCTATCGGCAGCGACGGAGAACGTTGGTATTGTTAAAGAAACTTCCTTTTCTCGATAGACTTTAATTTTTTGATATCTGGAAATTCTGAGGAGATGCTATGACTCTGAATACTTTTTTTTTTTCATTCGGATTATAGTCGTATATTGTAAATACCATCTGACAAATGGTTTTAAAGGCATATGTTCTGATGTATTAGCTAATGAAAAAAAATCTTTGACAAAATATATTGCATTGAAAATGCAGAACTCAAATTTTAGGAAAGTTTCTTTCGATATGTCATGTTAATTTTTTTATAACAGCGAACAGAGTTGCGTGGACAGAAGCACAGTAAAACATTTATGGATAACATTTTGGTGGGGGTAAGATGCGGTAAATTTCAGGATAATGGGAAACAAAGCGTTAAACATCGATCTTCATAAAGTACCGAAACTTATTTTCTTTTTTTTCACCTGTATGTTTAATAAATATCATTTTTATGAGGTCGTAAGCGCAATTCTTTCATTTACATTTTTTAAAATTTATGATATATCTTTTTATTGCTTCATTTTTATATAGAGACCACGAATATCTTTGCTGTAATATATATTTTTCGACATTACCTGAACCTTCGGCCTCTCCTTCCTTATCAAGGATATCGTTGAGAACGCTGCGCTGTCGTTTGATACGATCGAGTAAAGCTTCCATCTCTTCGTCGACTTCTTCCTCGTCGTCCTTAGCGGCTCGTTGAGAATTTTGTCTCGAAATCTTGCCGATCGATGCCTTCGACGACTCCACCGATTCGGATCTTCCGATCTTCGAACTTTGTCTCGATAATTTGCTCTCCTCGACGGTGGGAGTCTGAGACTTGTTCTCCTCGAGATCTGTTTTCTTAACAAATTTCTCTTCGACGGATTCCCGTCGAGAAATCTTTGAACTTTGCCGAGATAATTTTCCATTTTCCACGACCGCGTTCTGTGGCTCGTCAAGATCCACATTTTTCGAAACTTTTTCTTCCGCTGAATCCATTCTCGAGATTCTCGAAGCTTGTCGCGATAGTTTGCCGTCCCGAAGATCAGCGTTTTGTACCACAGGACCGTCCTGCGTTTCCACTTGTTGCTGCGTGTCTTCGATTTTCGAAGATTGTCGCGAAAATCGACCCTCGACTATCGACGCTCGATGAGTCTTCGATGTTTCGACGACTTCAGTTTTTACAGGAGTTTTTCCGGACAGTGATTCCTCCACGGAACGTTCTTCGATTATCGTTTCCGTATATCTCAATGCACCGTGAGGCGTCGCGTTTTCAATGGATTTTTCCTCGACGATTCTGCCGTTCATAATGAAAATTTCTTCCTGTATACCGTTCAACGACGATAGATCGGCATTGTGTATATCGTCGCAACTAACGTCGCGAGATATTGCCTTCAATGTAGACTCGTCGTCGGAAACGGAAACTATCGACACTCCTCGATTGACCTGCAGCTTTCCTTTGAGATTGTCGTCGCTCTCGGAGTATTCCTCGATCAACATACCATTCTGCGGTTTTTGTCCATTTTCTTCGTGAAGCGTGTAACTGTACGATGCGATCTCTTCGACGTTCGGACCGTCCGAATTCATCTCTTGGCATTCTACCTTCGTTGCGGTCATCTTGCTGATTGTATGCCTCTCGTCGGGACCTGCGAAGCGACTTCCTTGTCACGATTTTACACCAACTCCATAGAACGATCTCTCGACTAGCGCGAGACTTACTATCACAAGACACAATCTTTGCTTTGACGATCTATTATGCAACTTCGTTTCCACGTGCGGATGCGATTTATGGATTCTACAAGCGGGTCGGAGATAATAAGAAGCAGCGTTACCAGTAAACGATCGAAAAACGATCGAATAAATACGTTTTGACGAAACATAATTCATGAAAAACGATTATTATAGTTAAATTTCTGCAATTCCTATCGCTTTTATCGTTTCTCGTTTTCTTGTATTTTTCTATGGAATGCAGAATAGCCGAAGCATTTTCTAAAAGTGCTGTTAGATCAGCGAGATTAATTGACGAGCGCTTGTTGTAATTATTTTATAATTTCGTGGGTCCGTGAGTGCAATGTCAATGTGTGAACTCATTGTAAATGTTTTGTTGAAGAATTTTTTTTTTTTAAATGATGAAAAGAAAAAAATGCATACAAAAAAGAAAATCTTTTCATAGTAAAATTAGTGCTTTTACGAGATGGTGTGATAGTTTATTGTGAATGTTTTATTGTTCGATATTAATGTTTAGTTTGCGTATTTTACCTGTCAACACCGCTTCGTGAGTCGTCGTCGATGCCACGGAGATTGTGATCGTATCGGCGTCTCCTCTAATTACTTGAATGCTCTGTTTCTCCATCGTCGTGAGACCTGAATTTTATTAGATATACACTACAAGCTAAATTTAAGCGAAGCTATGATGAGTTATCGGCTAAATTGCGATTTTACGCAAATTTTTCTTTCATCGTATAACAATGATCGTCATATCGACGTCATTCGAATAGTATCTTTTGTTTTTTTTTCTTTTTAATTTTCGAACTTGACACAAAAGCTGATCTCACCTATTGGTGGTTTTTGGATAATAACACAAACGATCGAACGATTTTTTTTAATAACGTTTCTCGTATGAAATCTTTGATGAGAAATTAAAAATCATGAAACAAATCGACCTCCGAGTCATAATCAAAGGCGAAATTGATGCCTACACTATTGTAATAGCGCAGTGAAAATACAACGTATGAAAATACAACAATCGACTGACTCTAATCGGAGAAAAATCTAACAGCCACACCAGAAAATATCCCTCACCGATTTCTGCGAAATTGACTGAACCTTATTTTTTTTTTTTATACCTTCCGGTCCCGTTTCCTCGGCTTTCTGCTTTTCGGCCGAAACATCCTCCTCCGTTGCTTTCTTCGTTCGCGAACCCTCCTCGTCGACAACTTCTTCCGATTTTGCTACGAATTTACACAAATTTTTCTAACATCGACTCAGTGTGATATGTAGATTTTGTTAGTTACTAACACCTTGGATTCGAACGACACTTCAACGAAGTTTAAAGAAGTTCGGGTCACAAAGTCAACAGTTTTGGATCTTAGGATTTCGGGATTTTTTCATTCCAATACTCACTAATTTTGAAGCCGTAAGCGTTGGATTAAATAGCTGCTGGTGCGTTTGTAAAAATTATATGATAGTTCAGTTATTTTCTATATTAATCCTGATGTATTGTGGTTATTTTAACCCTTTCGCTCGAACGGTGTATTCCGAATTTATGAAAAACAAATAAAAAATTCTATTCATCTCAAACAAATTCTGTGTAAACGATCGGGGAATGAAAAAAATTGCTATTGGAAAAAAATGAATGCATTCCTCTCAAAATTGTATACAAAAGTTACCCAAAAGAATTTCTTCTTCGTCATCGGAGCGAAAAGGCTAAGTTGCGAAGATGTGAAAGAAGCGTTTATAAAATTTGTTCAACATTTTTAATTCCTTAGAAAATAAGTGATTATTCTTACTTAGAACGATGACTTTGCTCTTGCAAGAGATCGATCCCATTTCATTTTCAGCTTTGACTTCGTAGACACCGCCGTCGGATCCTTTGAGGAGATTCAGCGTGAGATCGTAGCTTTCCTTGCGCTGTTTGTCTCTCGTGATCTTAATTCTCGCGTCAGCCGATACGTCGAGCACCTGACCATCTTTTAACCATTTGATATCTGGATCAGGTGTACCGGAAATTTCAACTTTCAACTTCAGCGTCTCGCCTTCTTTGCACTTAACATCGACGAGTTTCTTCACAATCTTCGGACGGCAGTTTACGGTGAAAGTCGAACTGCTCGAATTAGCGCCGTACTCGTTGGTCAATTTACACGTGTAGGTACCCGATAGTTCGGTCTTTACTTCCTTGACGATCAATTTATAATTGTCACCCTCCTCGACACGCGTGAATTCTTTGCGTGTCTCCGTTATCTCGACGTCCCCCATGTACCACTTTACGTTTGGTCTCGGATAGCCGCCAACTTCAACTTCGAACGCTATGTCTTGGTCTCCTTCTTTCGCTGTTACATCGCTCAATTTCGTTTTGAAGCGTGGAGCACTGCGTACCTGTAAAAAAAAAAACCAAATTAAATAACTGATAATTTTCTACTAATTGTTTACTGAAACAAATATATGTTTCAGGATATTCGTTACTCGCTTAATCTTCAAGGAATATCCAAACTTTCAATACAATTTTCTCGATTACGTACCTCTATTCCAGTCTCATCAACAGTTTTGCCATCTTTATTCGTAACTTCAGCCGTATATGTTGCCGCGTCAGTGCTTATGGTGCGTGTGATTCTTAAAGTATGTTTAGCCCCGTCGCTGATAATTTTGATGCGTTCATCCTCTTTGATGACTTCTTTGTCTTTAAGCCAAACAACAGTGGGTTCCGGAACCACTTCCACTTCGATCTGCAAATCCAAGGTGTCGCCTTCATTGATGATTCTCGGCTCACCGAGTTTCTTCGTGATTTTAGGCGGACACTTGACGTCAAACTTCCAGAACTCCGAAGTCTGATTGAGTTCGTTCTTCGCGACCACCGAATAAGAACCTATGTCCTCGAGTTTAGTTTCGTGAATCAAAAGTGTGTAAGTATCGGTTCCTTCCTTCTTGATACTGATGCGACTCGATTCTTCGATGAGTTTTCCATCTTTGTACCATTTTACTTCCGGCGCCGGCGACGCTTGTATCTGAACAGTCATTGCCACGCTCTGTTCGATGTAAGCTGAAAAATCGGTTATCTTCTTCGTGAACTTTGGTGCCGATTTAACGATCAATTCGATTTGCGTAGTATCTTCTCCGAGATCGTTTTTAGCACGGATCGTGTAAGTTCCGGCGTCTTGAGCGGTGACGTTCTTGATAACGAGTGACACTGACTCTTCGTCTTCCCACAGATACTTTATTCTTCCACCGGCTATGATTTCCTGCCCATCCTTAGTCCACTTTATATCCGGTTTGGGATATCCCTTCACTTGAAGATCCAGCATCGCTGAACCTCCGGCGTTCACCTCGGATTGCTTGGATTCCGATCCGAGGGACGGTTTGGCCGGATCTTTCAGCAATTGATTCACCGATCCTTGTACGGTCAGCTCGGCGCTGCAACTTATATTTCCGGCATTGGTCTGTGCTACGCACGTATACAGTCCCGCGTCCTCCGGCTTGACATGCTGAAAGACCAGCGCAAGAGTATCCTCGTTGTCCTGAAAGAGAACTTTGAATCTTTCCTCGGGATCGAAGGGCTGTCCGTCGCGAAGCCATTTGAAATTCGGCTCTTCGCCGGATTCCAAAAATCCTTCCGGCAATCCGGCGAATATAGTTTTTTCGTCGGTAACCGTAACCGTCGCTTCGCAGGATACTTCGCCATAACGATTCGACGCTGTGCAGGAATACTTTCCAGCGTCTTGTCGCTGGACGTCAGCTATTACGAGTTCGTAGAAACCCCCTTCGGCTTTGTCGCTCACGATCTTCACACGTTCATTTTTGGAATCGATCTGCACGCCGTCTTTGAAGCTTTAGAAATTTAAAAAAAAACAATTATTTTGTGATCAATTGATTTTGGAAAATGCGGAAGTTTAGTACTCACAATTTAAGCTCAGGATTCGGATCTCCTTTGACTTTAATCATAAATCGAAGATAAGTGTTCTCCAAAAGTTCGGTGTCCTTGAGGCTTACAAGGAAAATCGGCGCGTTTGCCTCGGCCCTCGCTTTCTTCTCTTCGGAGGTCACTGTGCGATAAATAATTACAAATATTGGTACAAGTTTGATGCTTGCAAAAGTAGTTTATACGAGTTTTTATTTTCAAAACATACGATTTTGTACGACGAGCTGCGCGGTACAGCTGGCTTTTCCATCGCCGTTGGCTGCTCTTGCGGTGTATATACCGGAATCGGTTTCCAAAACGTTTTTAATAACGAGTTTGAAGCTATTTTCCGTGGAGGTTATGCTGACTCTATCGGCAAGTTTGTCGGCCAATGGTTTGTTGTCTTTGAACCATTGCATCTTCGTGCTCTCCGACTTCGATGAAAGAGTGCATTCGAAGGTTGCACTCTCGCCGGCTGCGTGAAATTAAAAAAAAAAAATCGCACGTGTTCGTTAACTTGAATTTTCTCTCATAAATTCGTTGCAAGCTTCGCGAGAAGAAGGATAATATGTCTTATATGAAACGTATGAATGATGTTGATATGGTGACGATGAGTTCAAAGCTGCCGTCGGTGTAGAGTACTTCGCTCAGCTGTATGAAAATGAAAGGGTTTCGTGTCCCAAATGAATTACAAACCAGAGTCGGGCATTCGAATTAATGATAGATAAATTGATTCCGTAAACCAATTTGTCGTTACCGGAAATGTATGTTTAATAGACATTATTCAATCGGTTTTATATCGAATATCTAATTTAAAATGAATTTACCAAACTCTGGTACTGATTTTCAGTAATAACGAATTTTTGTGACACTGCGTTTCGGAGAACGCGACAATTTTTTTTATTAATTAGATAAAAAGTTCAATGAGTCGATTTATTGTAAAATTGTTATTTCCTGAAAATCAGCCTATTTGTCTTAAATAATAATAATAATAATAATAGTAATAATGATTGATACAGTATTGTGGAATACTGAAAAACAGTATCGATGATGAAGCGATGTTTTGATCAATTTTTTTTTTGTTGGTGTTGTACTCGTTGATGATACTGTCGTCGGCTGTATGATAACGATAGAATTTATTCGTCAATTAGGTTTAATCGATAAATTTCCTTTCGATGAAAAAAAAAATCAGCAATGTGTCTCTTGACATCAATGGGTATATTCATCGAATAATTCAAATATCTGTGATCTGTGTAATGTGTGCAGAATGTGTGTGATATGTGCGAATGTGAAGCTATAGAGTGATGTGTGATACGTGACTTTTTTAGTGTGAAAATAGTGACTTTTGTTAAGTGTTAAAAGTGCTATTGTGACGCAAACGTGTGAAATGTGAAGAAAAAAAAGACGTGTTCGAGTGTTGCATTTGAATCGAAATTGCTGAAGAGTGTTCTGAATATTGTGGATAAGATAAGCGCGTAAAGCATATTTTATTCAGCTGACACTTGACGATATATATCGATATAACGGCTAAAGCGATTTTGCACTTGTGCAGCAACAATAGAATTCAGTATAAAGAAAATAAGAAAAAGTTCTCGAGGCTGAAAGTGAAGTCAACAGAAGAATCCAACAAGAAAATAAACAAAATATAAAAAATAAAAAACGTAGAGTGCGCATATAATGACCAGAAAATCATCACTCTTCCATCACTTTACCTATAACGTGTATGATAGCCTGTTTTGCTCGGATTGCTAGAACAGGAAAAATCTTTTTTTTTCACACAATTCTAACGACGATTAACGTTGCCTTTTCGCTTCCTTTTTGCTGCCACAGAAAATTTATGGTGTTGCGACGATAAAACTTCGGAACGCTCCGTGCGAAGGTCGATTAAAGTAATTTTTGTTTATACACAAATAATTCGAAATATGTACATCTTTTACGATACATTCAGACTGAATCGTGTAAAGAGAAATGACTTACGTTCGGCTGTGCTGCCCTCGATAGTCTTGACAAAAGCGGGTCTTCCGGTTTCCGTCGCGGTGAGGGCTAATTTTTCGATCTTTGTGTCGGCACTAGATACCGAACCACCGACAGCGCTCTGGTAAGAACTCGATGTTTCAGATATCTTTCCGGCACTTCCGTAAGTCGATGAGGAGGTCCTCTCGGCGGCAGTCGATATTGATGATTCCACGTACGAGGAAACTCCATTACGACTACTCGACACCGACGAGTACTCTACGGGAGTTAGTGGAAATAATAAAGCGTTAAGCTACGAAAGCTTCTAAACATAAATTACAAAATAGATAATTTTGTTTTTTTTTATCAATTGTGAACTATGAGAAGAACTAATAGATAAGATAATTTTTTTAAGAGAATAGGAATAATGAATATGCGATTACAATAACACAGACGACTCAACAACTACGACAATACTGAGAACAAATAGCATTTTGCACGGCGAGCGTTGAAGCTGCATCGGTAAATATCGTTGAATGCAGATGGCCTTAATAACGCGAGATGATTTGTGGCTTTAGAATGTAATTAAGAATTTTTATTCTGTTGCTATACTCACCCTCAACGACTCGCGAAGAGGCGCTGTAACGACTGGCGGAAAAGTTGCCCGACATCTCGACTTCTTCTTCCGCAGTTTTGATCTTCTTCACCGATGAATCTTCGATCTTTGTGAGACTCTCGCGTCTCTTTTCGGCGGCTTTCGTTTCCACGGGTTTTGGCGGTGTTGCTGCGGGTTTTGGAACTTCCGCGGGTTTCGGAGTCGCTGGAGTGGGTTCCGGTTTCGTTGTTGTCGATTTTGGTGGTTCTGGTTTCGGTGGTTCCGGTTTCGCAGCTGTTGGTTTCGGAGCTTCTGGTTTCGCGGGTTCTGCCTTCGGCTTCTGCGGCACCTGAGCCGACTTTGGCGGTTCGACTCGAGTACCTTCTGGTTTTGCTGGACCCTTTACCTCTTCGCCTGTTTCTGGCACTTCGGTAAGTTGCAAATCGTCCGCCGCGTGCTCTGCTAAAGCCACCTGATCGCACGCGTATTCTCGTATCTCCTTTAGCCAATATTTTTTCACGGGGTCTTTGTGCGCCACTAAAGTTATGGGGTAACCCGCTGCGCCCGCGGGACTATGGAGCTCGAAGGTGCAAAGATCTTCTGGATGATCTTTAACTTCTACTTCCGGCAACTGTAATAAAAAATTGAAAAAAATGTAAAAATTCGACATTATCGGGCATTTTATTTGGTAAAAAAAACTCTGAATCTTACTTTCCGTAATAAAACTTTGATAAATAAGCCGAAAGAATAAAACTGTCCATTTTAACATGAAGTCTAAAATTATATTATCACCGAAAAATTAGTGAGTAATCGAATAGGCAAATGATTTTTGCAACAACTTACTTTGATGATATCTTTCAAAACGAAAACTGATCTGTCGTCCGAGATTCGTCTTACTTTGCAGACGAGAATTCGTGCTTTGAACAGGAATAAGTATCTTTCCTTATTCTTACCGTCCTTCTCGACGAAAGTGAACCATTCCTGAAACAGCGGAACATATTTTTGAATTATATAGATAACTTGCAAGTGATTTGGCAATTAGTAGTAAATTTCGAAGAGGTCGTGGACCAGACACCGTTAGGTATATAGTTGCTACGTCTCTGACACGCTAGAGCTCTGTCTGACTTTGACTGAACGTAACTACTGGCAAACCGCTCAGACACCACGGCTGATCGCTTAATGCTTCGGCAACTTTGCACGAAAATTTCCGCCTCGTTAGGCACAGGCGCCAATTTCTTAACGCACTTCATTGTCGACGGACATGTCACGGTCTTGAGAATGAAATTTAATCGCGAAACAATTCAACACTTTACTCACAAATAATAAACGAAACGTATTTTAAATATGTACCATTTTTTTTTTTTTTTAATCTAAATGTCTTAGAGGTTTTAAATTTCTGCTTAACTTAAGGGATTCATCTACAACAGAATCGTGCAAATAGCGGATGTCGATAAAGGAAACAGAATAATAGGTCTTTGAACTTTTTTTTCATTTTTTAATACCAAAGATGTATGTTGTGTGATTTAGCTTCGTTTGCACATACTTTATCCTTTTTTTTTTTTTTGATCAACGTAATTTTGCACTTACGTGAGTTAACAGTCGGCCAAGTTTGTGAATGTTCCCCTTGTAACCTTCGATGTTACTTATGAATTTGTTATCGGTTGCTCGGTGGGGAATTCCTAGCATCAACTCCAGAGCCTTCTGGAGGTCGTCGCAGTTCTCGCCTAACCGAGTCGAATACTTCACCAGCTCCTGCAAAGATGATAAAAAAAAAAAAAATGTAATAGTTCTTTGAGATACGAGTACCAAAAAGCTGACTTTCCGCGAAGCATGTGAAGATGACGACCCGTGCAGTCGATTTCACATTTTTTGCCGACTGTCCGCTTTTTTGCACGCGTAGCACACAATACTTTTTGTAAAAATGCCCGAAAACTCCCCCTTTTCGTGTCTGCGAAGTGTGAGAAAAATAAATTGTTTAATTCGCAGAACAACATATGTCTACTATCGAATAACCAAATATAGTCGTATCATCTTACATCTGTTTATTTAAATGACGTCATGCGAATCCTTTTGTTACTTTGCAATCGACATATCGTTATATCATTCGAATTATCTGCGTAGCGTCAAATTTTTATAATTTTTCCGCGCGGTATTGGATCGCAGCCGGCGTGTTACGGGAAAAGGATAACTTGCCATGAAGATGACCTGTTTTTAGCGCGCTAAATCCGTACGCTCATCGCCCACTCGTGTTTCTCGCACTACAAGAATCGAGAATCTTGAATGTCGTATTCGCGTCCGTTCGACGCAGGAAGGCGTTTATTAAACACGCGGAAAGAAATGGATTTCGAGCGATGATAGATTTTCAGCCATTAATGTTTTCTCAAAGTGGTCCAAGTTTCGTATTTGAATTTTAGTTTCGAAAGGAATTCGAACTTTTGGTGAAAATCCTTTTTATTTTTTATTTTTGTGGAAAACAAATAAATTACAAAGTCGTTACGATTAATATAACGACGCAAAACGCGGTCAGGGATGGGATGTTGATGCGGGAGAAAGTATCGCTCGACCTTGTTGACTTCATGAATAAAAAAAAAAGAAATTCTCAAGTTCAGCGTCATCCATCTATCTCTGGTTTGCGAGTCATCCGTTATGACCATTTTTCTTTTTTTTTTCCACAGAAGAATTTCATGAATTTGGTGAAGAAAATAATCTTTTTTTTCGTCACAAAACTCACCCACGTTTCAATAATGATACGTAGGTGGCAGCCGCTGGGGGATCCGGTGCCCAATGAACCTTCCGACTAATTTCGACGTCCTACACGTTGACGCTTTTGATTCATATCGCGCACTCGCCGATCCCGTTTTACTCGCACTTTGATAAACGTTTTACACTGTTTCCTTCGCATTTGCCATTGGCACTAAAACGCGAAAAAGTAACTCTGGAAAATGCTGGCATCGCGTTAAATTATCTCTGCGTTGCCCTCGTCTCTACTAAATAAATGTGCCGAAACTTTGCGAGAAAAAAGTACATAAATATTTACGGAAAAACACGCGTTTGTTATCGATGCGCATGCATGTTTCGTCGTTCAACGACGGTAATAATTTCCGCGGATTTCTCGGGATCGCGAATTTCATTCGAATCTTCTAGCAGCGATAGAGAAAAGCCAAACATTCGGCGCCGTTAGAAACCGTGTTATTCTCGTCTGACGTGGTCACCACGTCGAATTCAAATAGAAATATAGGTCAGAGACCG
Organism: Buathra laborator; assembly: GCA_934046635.1. Classification (NCBI taxonomy): domain Eukaryota; kingdom Metazoa; phylum Arthropoda; class Insecta; order Hymenoptera; family Ichneumonidae; genus Buathra; species Buathra laborator. The sequence goes on from OW203892.1 coordinate 22,701,702, forward strand.
TTTAACGACTACAATTTTCACGTTTTCGACTATAACTCCGAAATTTCAGTAATTACGAATTTTACGCATCCATCGAACCGTATCTAATGATCGTTGAGGACATCGAAACAGATCCAAAATCATCAAAACATCAACCAAAGATATCCCTTTCTCTCTGATCCCGAAATTTGCATAGCGAGTACCTAAATCTACTCTCACTGTACTCATATCCGATAATAATAATAATAATATATATATATATATATATATAAAACCTCTCAGATAGTTTGCAGACGGGCCAAATCTTCTTGTATACCTCTATAGGCCGCGTTCGCTGGAATGCTTTCAAGAATTACAGTTGCTCGCGCATAATTCTGTCAGAGGATGCGAGAGTTCGGATTTAGATCGGTGACCCTGCGACTGCGGATCCGAGTATATTGAAAAAAATAAAAAATAAAATGAAAACTTGAATTTATAACCAGAATATCCCCTATTATTCTGTTGATCCCCGAGTACTGAGTCTGTGTTCCTCTGAGTCACTTTTATTTTTTCAATAAACATCATCGTCCCTCGAATTAATATAGATTTTATGATGCACCGAAATATGAAGTTAAGATCAAGGCGAATGGCGGAGGGGGGGGGGGCGGGGGGAGGGTTGCGATCCAATAAACTGTTCCATGACTCGCATCGCGCGCTAATGGAAACTATAATTGAAATGTAATTAAGTTTTTCGGGTGCCATCCAAGATTGGACGGTGATGGATCATTCTGACTGTTGCTAAAGGGCATAATGCCAAAGTCTCGCGTTTACCGACGAAAAATTACAATCATCAAAAAAAAAATGCATGTTTTTTTTTTTATATACATTGTCGCGACATGAAACGACTACTGCGAGATCCCGGGAGGGAAAAACATTTAAATATAAGTCAAAGGGGCTTTCGAATAGCGGCTATGGGATGTTAGGAGTGGAGTTCGATGACAGACATTTCACTCTTTCGTGAGAAGCTCGTGACCGTGGACTACATACCAAGGGATGGGAAGACGGAGACGCGACAAGATGATACGAAATCGTTGCGCGTTGGAAGATTCGAATCGTAATTAACGACAATTTTGTTTGGGGGAACGATAGAAACTAAACAAATCGTTAAATCATTGATTAACTAACAATAATTGAGTTAAGAATTTCTGTATCGAATGTATAATGAGATAATTCCGTGAAGAATAATAAGATTACATCAATCCATAAGGATTTTTGATAACTTGTAAGCTGAGGAGTCCGAAAGTCAAATTTTTCTTCAGCAGTTTCAGCTTTACTTACGGCTAAAATAATTTATCAAAAATGTTTGCCACGAAGTTTTCGGTTGCAGAACTTTTACCGGCAGTTTTAGTTTCTACTCATCCGGCACCTCAAAATTTAGTGATCCCGTTTTTTGACGAAACAATCACCGAATTTTTTGATTATACTCTTAATCACCTATATTAAAATTCTTAGGAGTTTTATGTGCCATTGAAAGTTAGTAACTCGTTTCGCGAATGGATAGGAATTCCTCATAATGCAATTGCAGTCAGACTGCGTCCTTAGGTATACGCAGCGTCGATAGATTTACCTTGAGTAGGAGCTGGTAGTCGTTGATGCGTTGTATCGGGAGCTTCAGATGCTCCGATACGCTCTTGTCGTCTCCGAGGGTCTGGCTGAGCTCCTGAACAAACACACAAACCTCTCATCAATATTTCGCAATCTCGAAGCTGAAGTTCTTCATAAGAATATGAGGAAAAAAAAGATTGCGTTATAAATAAAAAAGAAAGAAAAAGAAAAGAAGGCATGTGCTAATGTTTAGATCACTGGCGCCGTATCCAATTTGTTTCACTGCCGAGAAGAAAACAACGTGAGTTGTATTTCAATAGCGACCTTTTTTTCCGGATTTTTACGACGTTAACCCGGTAGTAAATCAACTCGAACGAAATCAACGCAGAAGATCGACTCGTCCCAGTAACGCTCGGCTGCACCCATCGTCAATCCAATTCCGTCGTGTGCATACGTAAAATTCCTAACGATTGCACACACACAGACACACAAAGAAACGGCACACACATTGACACAAATGTAGACGATGGGCGCCAAGTTAATCTCATACCGGCGACAGAAACTTTCAAAAAAAAAATTCTTGCGAATCTTTAAAAGATTTACTGTTTTTTCGTTTACACAAATGGATCATTTGAAAAAATGATTGTGAATGTATTCATATATATCATACAATTTTTGAAATTTTCTTGACGAGCGTGGCACCTATTTTCGGTAATTCGACACCAGTAGCCACGTAGATAAGGTGAGAAAAGCTCACGGCTAAACACGCGCACCGTAGTTGTATTTTTGGCGCTTGTAAACGCGCGCATTGACACACAAGAAAGTAGCCTGGTGACGACGGCAACGAAGTAGAAGCAGACGAAGAACAAAAGGAAGAAGAATAAAACGAGGAGATAAAGAGATCCACGAAGAACTATGACGTTACGCGACGCATATGCCGCGTTGACGCTGCTGCGTCATCACCCGCTGCCTTGTGGATAATCAAACGGCCTGATAGTCACTTCCTTCCGATAACGACGACGATGATGACGATATTATAGATAAGATCTTCTTGTAAATGTAAATCTACAAGGATTGAAGATTCACACACCTTTCGTAATGGCCGTTACGGCACGATGAAACTATTGTAAAATAATCTACTGGTTTCGTCTTAGATGTTTCGTGTTCGATGATACTGTCGAGTTGCTGATCGCAGACTGGATTCTCACGGCTTCACAGTACGGCGAGAGGGATTCGCGAAGAAGCCACGACGGATGATCCGGGTGCGGGATCTGCCAGTCGGTGGTTCATCCCAAAAGCTCCCCGCGGCTCGCTACCGATGAGACCGGTGAGGCCAATACGGCTACCGTCTATACTTAGACGATGAAGAAGAAGAAGAAGAAGAAGAAGAAGAAGACGAAGACGATGAGAAGATTGCTGCCGCCACTGACCACGCAAAAGCCACCGACACAAACAGAATCGCGTTTGAGAACATGTGTGCGTTGCACCGAAAGCTTTCCGCGTCTGAAACGAATATTTCGCTGTTAGACGCGACGCGCAGCTAGTGCTCCAGTGATCCAGTTAGAAATGAAAAGCAAATAGGACATTCCTCAGTGAATTTCGAACGTTATCATAGCGAAATTTATCGAAATTTCGACGAAAGACAAAAGAAGAAAAGGCTATGGATTTAATTGTAGTTTTTTAAGATGCGATACTTAAGTTCTGAATTATTGTCGATCGAATATGGAAATTCTCCGTTATTCGACTATTCAGCTATTTAGTTACTTAATTATTCTCTGTTATTTTTCTGAAAAAAATAAAATAGTCCCTCATTTTCATAATGTACGATTATTCAACTAAAATACACCAGAAAGCTAATGAATGATTTAAGAAAATAACTGAGCATTAAAAAATAAATAATTCGTCTGCAGATCGCGGATATGAGATGTTTGTAAAACAATTCGACGATTACATACTCAGATTTTTAGTTGAATGGATAAATTTACAATCGCCAGAGTTACGGTTGAGAATCCTTGGGATTTTCAAAAGGTTGACGAAGAGGGAAGTGGAGCGACGGACTAAGTGATCTTATTTCCCGACGTCGAAACCAGACTGACAGTCGAATGACATGTTGACAAGTTAACAATTCATCCGCGCGCGCGTGTTTCCCCCCCACGAAATACAGAATACACATCGGTGTGTGGATCGTCCGCTGTTGGGTTTTTCTATTCGTAGCTGTGGTAGTCGACCACAACAGAGGTAGCAAAAGCTCTCGTGAGCGGCAAAGTTTGCAAGCAGCGAAAAGCTCCGACCGAGAGCCACGCGCCATCATTGACATCGTCAACCAGATAAAAATACATCGATCCTCTAATGAAAATATCTTTTCCGGAGTACTTTAACCGGAACGCTGACACAGTCTAACGCTTGAACCATTTTACCGTTTTAATCGTAACGTCATAAACCTACTTTTCGATCGATGAATTCTCAACAATACGGAATGCAAGTTTCATGCCGAAAAAAAAAAAAAATTAAACATTAAAATATTATTAACTGAAATGTAGAAATAGTTTTTTGTGACTGAAGAAAATAAATTCCGACTCGAGAAGGTAAACAGTCTAATGAAATGAATTATAATGGGAATTAAAAAAACGGCTGACGAACGAACGATTTCCTGTTTTCTCTTCGTAAATTGAAAAAACTTAAAAAATAATCAATGTTTTAGTTACCTTTTTTATTACAAAGTAACTACGTTATTACTTTAATGATTAGTTGATCTAAAAATGGTAAATAAGATATTCGAACGGAAATGTTTTTTTTTTTTGGCAGATCGTCATTTCCATAGATAGTGCATTACACATGTAAAATTGTAAGAGTAACGTGGATGCAAAATTGGCGCGTAATTCGTTATTTGTTCTTTGTAAAGGAAAAGGAAAAGGAAGAGTGATCGCAAGATACTTTTTCAATTCCATTCGATTAATCAACCGTGAAGAATCCTCCGGTGATTCGAAGATCTCCGACGGATCGGACGCTCCCCGATACAGCTGATGATTGATAAAGAGAACCTTCATGTTTTTTTTTTTTTTTCGATGATACCGCGGATCGTCGGAGGTCCATTGCGCGCGCCCGCGCGTCCAAGAGCGATGGAAGATGTCGAAGCGTTAAAAATAACTCAGTCTATTTCGGCTCCTGGATGGACGCCCGCCCGTTCGCCTCCGCCGTTATGTAATTGCCGAATTTGACTACTTATATCTATACATATATATTTTATTGTATGAATACTGTATACATCTCCGAGGAGACTCTGCCGGTATAAACACGATGGGGGTTCGATCGATGGATTATTTTAATTTATCGATTTACACGAATTAACATTTTCGCTGATTGGTCGACATTTTTTCTTTTCGCATTTTTCTTGTTTCTAACTTTCGGATATAGCAGTTTGTTTCCTCGAAAACGTGTTAAAGGTCGTTAATTGATTTTCTACTCTAATCTCATCAATTTGCATTACTATGTGGAAGAAAAATGTTGTCGGTTTGTCAAGAGTTCGGATCTCTCGACTCGACTCGCCGGTACATTAAGAAACGATAGCGAGCGCAAAGTTTCGCGTTCTCTTGGCATCCTGTCAGTAATACTACAGTGACCTTCTTTTCGCGCAGTATCCATCTTATTCTGCTTCACTGTTGTTGAAAACCTCAGTCGATCACTGATTATCGCGAGAGCTCTTTCACGCGAGAAGAAACGCCGAGAAACTTTAAGTTTGTCGGACAGTAAGCTGCGGCACGAGTGGCAAACTTTGCCAGCGACTCTGCCAGCTGCCAAACAACGTTTCGATTCGCCAGAAGAGATCTACAGCATCGACAATACGAATTTCAATCGATGTTTGATTGGCAATCTTTTTTTTTTTGCAACGAAATAGTGAAGAGGAAAATTGCCACTTTTTTTAAAAGTGAAAAAAAAAAAAAGGAATTCGAAGAAAATCTCAAGGTGGATATATATTTCATAGAGAGCAACAGCAATAAAATAAAAATAGAAGATGCGGAAGACGAAATGCAGAATTCTTTGTAGTAAGTGAACGGACTGAAACACCTAACGACCTTCGAAAAAACGTTCGACTTTTAGTAATACTAAATGAGCCGGCGAAGTCTTATCGCTTGAGAATTATTGGAAATTAAATGATTGGCACCGCCGCGCCGGTCGAAATGCCACTGATTTTGATTCATTAGGATTCGACTTCGGTGGATTGACGCAAAAAATACCGAACCGAAGGTATAAATGGATGCTGAAACGAGAATAATTATTCACATCGGCAACTATGTTTCTTCACAATCGCGGTGCTATCCTCGTTTTTATTTTGCTACTTTTGGTGGTAAGTTTACACGAAACGTCCAAACAATTTATTAATCTTTTTGCTCTGAAATTTCCTTCATTTTTGCCACTTCGTTTTCGTTTTCGTTTCGAAAAAAAACTTCAACTGATTAACCAATTTTTTTTTTCTGCAAATCAAATTCGTCTGAAGCATTTGAAAGCGACGGAGCATCAAGAAAAGTTTAAAGATTTGCCGAAAGTAAACGGGAGTACTATTTCCGCCGGTGAAAATATTAGACTGAAGAAGAATCACAACAGTAATATTGAAAAATTGATTGCCGGTAGTGCAAAATCGATTCGACCGAAACCACCAACGAGCGACAATCGTCCGAATGGCTTATCAGCGTCGAAAGCGAATAATCGAATGCGTGAATCGAATCGGAGTCTACATACATCGATCGAGAAGTCTGTCGGTAAAGGAAACATCACGAGGAATAAATACGAAATGAAGAAACAATCGAAATTACTGAATATGCGAAAAAGCCAACAGCCAAATGTGAATAATCGAAAGACCAAAATCTTGTCGACTGGCGGCTGTTCTTCGGGAGTAAAAGGAAATAAAAAAGGTGACGCTTGTCACAATCGTGGAGATAAAGTTAAACGATGCATAAACATACCAGGAGCGGAAGTGATAGAACAATGGAATAAAACCTATATTATCCCTATACCGAACTGGTTGTGGCCCGGTTTATGGTCATTTTTCGGGTGACTTATTAAATTCGATAAAATAAAAAACTCATTGATATCTCGACTCACCTCGAAATATTCTCGAACCTCGTCATTCGTTTGAAGAAACTCTTGAGCTGCGGGTTCGTCTCGGCAGTAAGCCACGTGTTTGTCGAAATCTCTTTCCTGAAATAAATAAAGAAACATTAATCTCACATTGTCATTTAACGATTTACTGACGACGCAATTTTTTCTTCGTATGAAAGTCATACAAAAGCGATCTTTCCTATTCATCACAGATCTCTTTATTAAATTTTCCACAAATTCCATAAATTTCTTTGGTTGCAGTTGACATATATTTTTAAAAATCTATTGATTATGTGAAGTGAATATTCGGAAAAAAAATGTTAAAGCTACGAGTGAACAAAAATATCGAACACCGAATTGATTGACGAATCTATAAAATTCTAATAAATATAAAACTCAAATTCTAATGACTGAACTTCTTTAATAACGATATTCTTAATAATTCTTAAAACTTCAATTGTAAATTGTGGAGATATTTTAATGAATAAACTCACCAATCTCAAGAACGTTTTTCCAAGCATTCGTGGCTGATCCGCGTAGTATTTGGCCCCTTCGATGAGTACCCTGCCAAACGATCTAAGTAAGGCGGGAATTAATGTCATGCCAAAGACACTCTTACGTGCTAAAAAAATTTCTCATTGACATCTCGTTCGGTAAGTTCGTTACGTTACATGTCGTCCACAGTTTTGGTACATAATAAAAAAAAAACGTTTTAATCTCAAATCTACACACTCGTATTAAATAATTGTCTCCGGTAACAACAATGGGGTTGTAATTTTTTTTTTTTAAGTTATCCCACAAAAAGGTTTGTATACTGGTGTCAATAATGAAGCCAATATAAGGATTTTTTAGAACAGTTTTTAGAACACTTACGAGGAAAATTAATTTTTCTTCTCCTCAATTTTTGGGTCATACAACCGACTTTAGGCGTTAATTGAAGAAAAAGAAAAATGACGACAAGATTGCAAATCACATTGAAAAGGTGGATAAATAAGAAAACCCTTCATATCCGAACTTACGCAACTTTGATTCCGTTCGCTAAGAGATAAAAGTTTGAATATCGAATGGATGATAATCGTGTACAATGGCAGTTTAAGTGAAGTTGCGAATGTGCTTTTTATGTGAACAAATTTTGTGATCGAACGACTCGTTGCAGAGTATATGTACGATAAGATTAATTCGTGTCGGTTGTTGTGGGGAAAACGAGTTGTGATTATGTTTCTTTTTTGTGAAATATAAAAAACAAAAAAAATCTAATCTCGTGTCGTTTATGTCTGTCGAAATATTGTTCGAATGACAATGAAATTTTGTATATGAGTGACGAATAATACCTACGTGTTATGAAAGTCAGCGATTTGTTTCAGATTGGTAAATATTATTTCTTTGTTATCGCGAACTGCTCTGGGAACTCCGGCGTTGTCCAATGGCTTCAGATATCGTTCGACAACCTGTTGTATATCTCTGCCGAACTCTTCTTCCGTCTCAACCAATTCCTTCACCACGGCTCTGTACAAAGTAAACATTTCGCGCAAATTAATGCCGAAATTTAATTGCAATAATCTTTTTAAAGGGATGCGATAGTTTCTCGAAGGTAAATTAGTTATCTGCTTTTTTGTGATATCCATTATCGATGAGTATTCTATCGTGAAAAAATCAATTAGGTTAAATATAGGCAATAAAAGTAGACTTCGCACGTCGTTTTAACTTTATGCTTTGCGCCAATACTATTGACGAATAAGATTTGGAAAAAAATGTTGATAACGAGAAATTTTCAGATTTATCTCCAGTCGTTAAATGATCAATGATGAAACTTCTCGAAGACAGACTATTTTACCCTTATAATACTTTCATATCCCCTTAAAAAATGATTGCTTACTCTCTGCGGTATTGAGAATCTTCCGGTCGATGTTGACTCGTGAGGGTTGAACTGTCCTCGCTGAGGGCTGTTTGCATGAGTATCGATACCGGTAGCCATCCCTCGCGACCATCGATCTTTCTGACAAGTGCCCTAAAAAAAAAAACAAAAGTTACGAAAAATCTCATTATTTATTTCCCGTAACTGCGATTAAAACATTTTTTTCTTTTTTTTTTCTAAAACTTTTTTCTATTTTAGTAAATTATTGGCGGACGGAAAGTTGTCTCGTTAAGTCGTACGTTGCAGAAAGATATCTCTGCGTATTTCTCGAGGCCACGGCAGCACCTATTCTACATTTGTTGAATGGAGGATGAGTCAAACGTGGGAACAAAATAGAGTGTAAACTCTCTAGTCATTCGTCCCGATATAAACGGACACTGCTGGCCACTGCCCACGTGTTCGTCTATCTATATCTTTCATATACATTCGTATGATTGAAAACGACGATACGGATAAAAGGGCTGAAGATATTTTCATCGAGATATAATAAGCATCGCCTATTATAAACGTAATATCGAAGCTGTAACAGGGATCGCCTCTATACAGACATCGATTCGCTTTACCAGACTTTTATTAAACTCGAACTACAATTTTATACGTATTAAGCAATAATTTTCCATCGACGTTCGTCGTCGTCGATTTTAACCGAAAGATACTATTATTTCATTCTATGCAACGGGGTCGCACTTCGATCTCACAATATGTAAGTAATTTACGACGCGTATTTCAATGGATGCGATTCAAACGACATTTCGTTGTCTTTCCTAAATGATTTGCAACTATTTCGACGCGATGTTTCGAGTACCACTGCCAAAATCATGGACTGAAGTTCTCGTAGCTCACCGGGCATCCCAATCTTGAACCTCACCTTTGCACGAATATCTTCATATAATGCAACATCCTATTTGCAAAAGAATCTATTTTAAGAAACCTTCCAATATCGGAATGCGACTACAAGAATTTTCATTCGTTTGCTTTTCTTTGGCTGACTTTTCCTTCGGTGGCTCGTTGCGCGAATTTTGCTACGGCGGTGCCTACTGTCTCAAGGCTGTGGACGCAGTAACGCTTCATCTTCGACGCGTCGTTCAGGTGTTGACCAAAATTTAATTGCACGAAGATCGTTCTAAGCTCTGCCCGAACCATCTATTTTGAACGAATCTCGAGTGGTTTTCTCGCTATTCTCTCCTTCGGTCACAATCCACTTTCATTTGCTTGTCCAGTTCGGACAGCTTGACGTATTTCGAATGGAAAACGTGCGTATTATGTATGAGGTATGCGTCGAGTATGAATGCAGCAACGTGGCAGCCGCGATAGACCTTTATTAACGGCGTGATAAATCAGTTACTTACACTCGTACGACACGGTACAGTCGATGGTTTATTTCCGCTGTTCTATCGCAATTCTCCGTCTCGAGTTCAACTTCGCTTATAATCCACGTGCAACGAATTTTTTCTCTGAAGATTTGATTTTTCCATTTTATACTTTTAACCACTGTACTTGTCGATTATTCAAATTTCTATAATTAACGAACGGCAAACCGTTCGCCGCGAAAAAATCTTGAGAACATTGATATAGTGATTTCGTGAAACGTTATCGTGTGTGAAGACCCATATCAATGATGAATAAGCAACATTTTGTATCGAAGCTTTCAATCGTCAATTTTTTTTTAGTTTTTTCCTAAAATGCATATAATAAGAAATATATCAACACCTAATTTTATTTACGATAGAAAAGAAACGACTTGAATATTCATCAATAGGACGAATCTCCAGAGTCAAGTAATTATTTTTTTCTTGAGATACTATAGTGATATATCAACCCTTTCAGCGAAATAATGACTCCGAAGCCTAAATCACGTGTCATCAGGAACTTTTTTTTAATGTAAATCATCTTTGTATCCAATTATGAAAGACGAAAATGAAAAAAAAATCTTGCAGTGAGATTATTCTGCTGTCTCGGGGTTATATCATATAGTGTTCGCCGCCGACGCTGCACTTTTCATCTGGTTGCACGCCGATCCAGAGTTCTCCGAGTTACGAGGGATCCAGCTGACGTCGGGGCACAAGTGCGTATGCAGAAATAGCGCAACACCGCCACTCCCCTGACACTCGCTCGTTTCTCGCGAAAAGACGAGCAAACTAACGACAGAATTCGACTCAAACTCACGAGTTGTAATTCATCGAGCGGTCGCACGGAATTGCAATTAGCGGACGACGTTTGATTTTAAATTCAACCCCTCGTGAGTGATACAACGCGAACGTTGAACGAAGCTTTGCAACGCTTCGAAGCGTATTGGACAGTGTCGCCACTGAGTTCATTTATTTACAGTCACTTTTACTGTCACCGTTGACCGCGGGTCGATGAACTTCCTGGTCTACGGGCGTTCAGCACGAAAGCTATCCTCACTCTTCGCTCGTATATTCTCGCGATGCTCCCACCTGTCTCGCAACTTTTTCTCACTTATCTCCGGACTTTCCCCTTGAAATTAAGCTTTGACCCAACTTTGACCTTGAAAACTTACGCGAGTTCGTTCGGCAATTATATCGCAGTCTCGATCGCAGTATTATTATTATTTTTAATTAATGAATTAATTAGTACGTTTTTTTTTTTAAATCTCCGCAATTTAGTTTTATTTAATTTTTTAATTCCTTTTCGAATAGTACGTACCTATGAAGGTCGGATTCTGAGTTCGACCTTGTGAGACGCGCTCGAGGATCCGCGTATTTTCTTCGCGGTCGTACTGACAACTTGTGTCTCGCTGCTGAATTGTCCAAACGTTCGCCAACCACACCAACTTCTAATTCTGGATCCATCCTTTGTTTCCTATAATTTTTTTTTTCGTTTTTTTTTTTTTTTTTTTTTCGTCAGTAGAGTTTTTTTGTTATGATGAGAATCATCGTGAATTTTTTATTTGTTTTTCTCACTGCGGTACAGACTATTTGCATTTGGTTGGTTAGTTCCATGCAAATTCATTCGCTATTTTTTTTTTGCACTACGACGACGCTGATGATGACGATGATGATCAGCGTGTATTGCCGTTCGTGTTATTGGGTCCTTTTGATGTTCATATATCCTTTATATCTTCGTTTAGTTGAGTTATTCATGGCTAATCCATCCGATGTTTGTGTTATTCCAGCGCTTCGCATAGTTGCCTCACGGTGCACGCTAAGCCTTTTATTATTATATTCTAGCGACTTATTAAAATATTTATGTCGGCGATTGGTCAATTATCGATGGGACGCATCAGAAGCATACGGAAAGCGGGAGAGCAAAGCAAGCGTGCGATAGATTGCCTATAAATTTTCGTTAGTATGAACCGTAAAGTGTTTTCAAAGAGTTTAGTCTTCCAGCATTGCATAGGGCATAGGGGCAGTTTTGGAAAAGTTGTTTTGTACTTTTTCACCCCTCACGTACGAAGGACGCAAATATACGGCTGAATTTTCCAATACGTCGTTACCTTCAATTGCTCCGTTTAACTATAAAAGATCGCGAAAAAATTCTGAAAAAAATTGTAAAATAACGTTGAACTGTTGAGTTTTCGATGGTTTTACGATTTCGCGTATTGTTGTTATCGGCAAACGAAATTAACATTCTACTTGGCCGGAAGAAAATCTTCCGTACGTGAGGGGTTAATCGTACAGTCTTTCCGTAATGTTTGCCACTATTTTCATACTGCGTGTTTGTAGGTTGAATCGAGTCAACAGCATTGCATTAATTCACTGATTATATCCCTTAATATACACGCAATGATCGCCGGAAAAAAAAAGTAATCTGCCGTATTTTACTTCTATACCTTTTGTCGTAAAATTGAAAATCAAAACAAGAAAATTACTTGGCGCCGTTTTGTTTTCTTTATTTTTTTTCTGTTCGTTGAATTATATTCATTAATCGTTTAATACAGCCACCAATTTTGAATAGTCAAACATAATGCCATCTCGCCAGTCGAAAAACATTATTACCAGTCGGACGAAGACATACGACGACGTGCGCGGGTCATATAAGTTGACGAGTAAAGACCAAACGGCTTTAAATCCGCGTAAAAATATAACAGTGAAAATAAGCAAACGTTAGAGACGAACTTCTGCTCGCAGACGTCCGCGAGGCAATCGTCTTTACGGATTTATCATGCAACCGATTGACTCACCAGACTTTTTCTTTCATTTCGTTCGTTTTTTTATTTTTTTTATTTTTTTATTACTTTCACAAATATCGTTCAATCGTGTATATTTTTTCATAGCGATGGAATATGAACTTTCTAAACTGTTTCGAGGGAAAGCGTTCGTTTGCAGAAGCGAGACTCGCTTTTTTGAATCTAATTATTTTTTTTTGCACTCGAAATGTCTCGAAATGTTTTTACTGAGAAAAAGAAATAGAGACGCGTCGAGAGACCTGTCTGCATGTCAATCTGGACGAATGCCTAAAATTATTCTGTAGCTTCAGTCAAAATTTTTAGCGCTTCTTCCATGTAAGTCGTTAAGTCAATAAGATAAAAAATCTCACGCGGCCCCAGAGGTTATTAATTTATTGCATACGTGTCTCAAGGTTACACGATTTCTCGTCTATTATCGTAAGGTACGTACAATACGGTGCAGCGCTATAGTGTAGCAGCTATAGCATGTGTATACTTTACGCTTTGTAACGTTATATATTTTTAGAAAGCTCTGAGAATAGCGTAAAGCTTAGCTGTACAGAGTAAGCTATCGCGCACCCCTACACACACATAAAGTCCGCACGTGTATAAAAAAAAATACGAGACTTTTTTTTTATCGTCTACTATATTTTCATCTCATATTACTTCTTTCCATCGAAGCACATCAATGATACGATAATTTACGAAAAGCTGCATTGCGATTGGCTTACTTACTTCGTAGAATCGTGAAGATAATCGACAGCTTCGACGATATCACCGACGTTCACGGAAAAGCCATCGTCGTCATCGGCAACGTAGTCCTTGACAACGATAAAGTTTTCCACGGATTTCTGAAATACGACAAGATGGCATAGTCACACAACGATATGTGGAAAGAGGTGAAAATGAGTTAAAGTAATTGGAAATGTCGTCTAATTGTATTTTCGTCAGCTCCAATCCATTTTACGTCGCGAAGACTCATCTATCACTTATAATTGGAAATCTTGGCGAAGGTTTACCGCTCCACACGCATATATATGCGTGCGTAACACGTTAAAAAGGTGACGCACTTTGCGTAGGCCCAACGCGCAAAGTTTTGAGGGGGTAATCCGCTTTGATCCATACCGTCAGGCGTATCGTATCGTAAAGCATATTTATTTATATAATAGCGATAATCCATAATCCTCATATAATGAACCCTTTTAGATTTATGAAAAAGTAGTCAGCCTTGTTAATTTCTCAGGCATTTTCCCTTAAGCCGTTTGAATGATAATTACGATGTTTATGGACGGAAGTGCTGTGATAATAAAGCATTTCTTGTTCGAAAGAGACGAATGGTTAAGCGACGATATGTCTGCTTGTTTTGATATCTGTGGACATTTGATTATTCGCTAATGGCTAAAGCCTGTTATTTCGTGAGTGAATGATGTCGTTCGTTTCGTCTCCAAACGCACGTGATTGTTACAATGACACGTACCCATGGTACACATGCAAGAAGCAAACGCTCAGTACACGGACACATTAACACTTCTGTACTGCATGACATTTCCAATTCCGGCGTGCGTCGTTCTATTTCTGATGTTCCTATATTTATACCGAGTCCGGGAATTAACAAGTGGTTTCACCGCTATATCAAATGACAAGTGCTTTTACGCATCAGAAAGTAAATTAGATAACGATAATTCGCGAATGGCAACTGTCTTAAGATCGAAACAAAAATAAACAATGATCAGCATAAACCTTCAACCGCGAATGCAACATGCGACTTTATTTACCGCGATAAAATCATAAAATTTAGCGAAAATGTGTTCATACAAGAAAAAACTGTTATAAATATTCGTTATTTTCATAATAAGATTCATGACGAAATATCTATAACAAATTACGGTTGTTACTGCAGTTGTTATTGTCCAATAATAATGATAAAATTCGCACGAACAATAGTTCTCGAAATTTTCGGAACTAATTTTAACTGTGTACAACAAGCTACGACTCTTCAGGCTAAAAATGTGTGAAACCCATTACCGAGGAGACAAAGCACGTCTTTCAACGATGACAATGTCTAATCGTCGCGTGAGGCAAGAGAAACATCGTATTATTATTATTATCATTATGAAGTTATTACCCGGTCGCAACAACTGTCCAGATAAAGGCTGCTAAGCTTGCGAAAGCTCGGCGTGTTTTCCGGACTGGTTGAGATCTCGTGTGTTCTGTCTGATCTCGTCAGAGTGACACCGTTGATCTGTTCCTCGTGTTGTTGATCTCTCTCGCGATGCGTCAAGTTTCCATTGCACGAACCATCGAGGCTACCGGTTGACGTGACGGAAACGGTACCACCGGTGAAGGTCGACGTCATTTCAGCGTCGAAATACTCCTCGTCCCCGGCAACCGGACAGCAATACATCGAGAAACGATGAGCCGCTGGTTTGTTGAGACGAAGAGCTGAGAATACGTGTAGCGGTTCGAAGTGCGTTATACCATCCTCGTCGAGGACGGTATAAGCCACCTGACCGGTTAGCACAGCCCTGGAAGCTTCTCTCGGGACGACAGCTTGCATTCCTTGTTTCAGAATCATGAATATCGTTGAAGGTCTGTGATGGCGTCTCATTAAGAATTCCTCGATTGCTAAACTGTTCTCGGCGTGTAATAGAGAAGTCGGTACGTCAACCGAGGACTGAAGGGGAGCTTCTTCCGGTACTATCATCAACGCAGCACTCTCACGGACGAGGGTTCTCAATCTCGGATCGGTACGAGCCAATTCCGGATCGCTGCAGAGGTCTCTCAATGCACTGACGAATTGGGGCCGCTCTTCGGCCAATTTTCTCATTACCGTAAGTCTCCTCAGAATGTCGAGGGTCAGCTTGTCGCCAGCGAGAACTTGAGTAGATTCGTCGTCGCTTATCACCGCGAGAAGGCTGCTCGCTGTCGAAGACATGCCTAGAGCCCTTGCCAATCCAACAGCTTGAAGCAACAACTCGCGAACGTGAGATCCTTCGTCATTCAAGAGTTCCTTCACACGTAGCTCGCTTGATTCGCGAACCGCGTGGACGATGGCTTTGTGAAGCGTCTCGGTGGCTTCCTTTTCCGTCGCTAAACCAGCGACTTCCTGGGAAACTCTTTTAAGAACCCGCGAGAGCAATTCGGGGTCTCCTCTGGATACGTTTCTGAATGCGGAACCTACGAGATCACTTCCTACCTCTTCGCCTAGAACGGCCGAGAGTCTGTCCAGAACAACGTCATTCTTCAACGATTGGCCGACGACCGTCGATCTCAAGATATCTATTTTGTTGTTACTGGATTCGAGAAGATCGAGCATTGCATCATGGCAGAGATTCGTACGATTCTGTGGCACGAGAAGAATCTTTAGTACTTCGCTGACCGATTGATCAATAGATGTCGAACCACGTCGCAAAACGACATTAAAGGCTTCGCTTATCGACGATAAAACATAACTCCGATTGTTAGTCTCGCCATTTTTTGAGGACACTTCATCGTCGCTGTCGGTGATCGCTAAGACCGCTGCAGCTATTGCAGCTTTTACCGCTTCGCGTAGCCAATCAACTCCATTCTCGCCGTTCCCGTTTTCCGCATTGCCGTTAGTCATCACCGGCAATGGTGATTGCTTCCCATTCGTCACAATACTGCCAGATTGTTGGGGCAATTGTTGTTTGACGATATTGTTAGCCAACTGCGATATTGTTGATGCAATTTGTGCCATTTGAACAGCGGAATTGCCACGGAGACCAAGCTGTTCAGCTATTACGAGAGCGTGTTCCAGAGCAACAGCCGTAGGATCAATGTCGACGTCGACGTTCGGCAACTCAGCCGGAACTTTTCGGCCCACGGACATTCCAGCTTCGGACAATTGACGAAGCATGCGAGCGTCGATGCTCGTCTCGCCGTGATGCTGATGGGAATGAGCGTTGTACTGAAGATGCTGAGGTCT
This sequence comes from Buathra laborator, assembly GCA_934046635.1. Taxonomy (NCBI): domain Eukaryota; kingdom Metazoa; phylum Arthropoda; class Insecta; order Hymenoptera; family Ichneumonidae; genus Buathra; species Buathra laborator. Next base: position 22,718,352 of record OW203892.1, read on the forward strand.
CAGAAGACCCAACTCTTCGGGTGTGACTTCAAATCCTTGAACCGAAAATTCCATTTCCCCTTCCGGCGTGTCGGTGAGATCGGGAGCTACGAAACGCGGTCCTTCCTCGGTCTGAACTATTTGGCCGGGAACGAATGTAACACCGTGTTCTCCAGATTCTACAACGCGACCGGGAACGAATCTAGGACCATCCTGCGTGTCTACTACTTGCCCAGGTACGAAACGCGATCCTTCATCTTCCGTTGATATCACTTGACCCGGTATAAACGTTGGACCCACTTTCGTCTGAACTATCTGCCCGGGTACGAAACGCGGACCGTCTTCGGTATCGACGGTTTGTCCGGGAACGAATTTCGTACCGCTACGTGTTTCGACCATTCGCCCGGGTACGAATTTCGGTCCAGTACTGGTATCAACTACTTGACCGGGTACGAACTGCTCACCCTTTTCCGTCATCACAATCTGACCTGGTAGAAAGCCATCCTCTGTCATCAACCCAGGTACGAATCTCGGACCATCCTTTCCACCGCGTACCAATTGTCCCGGCACGATTCTCTTTCCCTCTGGAAACTTTTTCGTCCATTCGGGAACAAATTCTACTCCATCGTCGGTCTGCACCATATGACCGTAGACCTCTTGCTGCTGCAAGAGCGGAATGGCGCTTGCGGTTTTTGGATCTACCGGAATACCGGTTGGTGTTGCGTCCATGAAAACTACTTCGCTTATGTTGTTGGCTGCGGCGAATTCGAAAGTTTCCGTGTCTTTGGCTATCATTGTTGTACCCGGTACAAATCTCTCGCCCTCCGATGTTTTCATCATTTGACCCGCGACGAATTTGGGGCCTTGCGGAGTATCCAGCGTTGTACCGGGTACGAAGGTTGATCCTTCGGTCGTATCAACTGTGACTCCAGGTACAAAGTGAGCTTCGCCACTTTTTGTCGTTACATCCTGACCCGCTACGAAACGCGGACCTTCCGGTGTAAGCAAAGTGCGTCCGGGAACAAACATGGATTCTCCGGTTGTCGAGGTTAAGCATTGACCCGGAACGAAGGTCCATGCGTCGCCAACCTGAACACTCTGCCCGGGAACGAAAACGTGCTCACCGTGCTGATCGGTCACCGTTTGTCCAGGCATGAACCTTGCTCCTGCTTGCGTGAGCACTGTCTGCCCAGGAACGAAATTATTCTCGGTTACGATTTGTCCTGCGACAAATTTCGGGCCTTCCTCCGTCAAGACCGTTTGACCGGTAATGAATCGCGCTCCTTCGCTCGTGTGAATGGTTTGCCCTTGGACGAAGCGTTGCCCACTCTTTGTTGGGAGCGTCTGACCGGCAACAAATACCGGTGTCTTCTCGCCATTTTTCTCGGATATTGTTACGATTTGTCCGGGAATCAACAGAGGACCATCTGGAGTGTGAACCGTGAATCCAGGAACGAAAGTATTTCCTTTCGGTGTACTGAGAGTTTGACCGGGAACGAAAATCGGTCCTGTCGGAGTCTCAACGGTCTGACCGGTCAAGAATCTCTGCGCCGATTCTATATCAATCTTCAAACCTTTAACATTGTGCAATTCGTGCTTCTTGCCTGTCCCAACGTTTTTCACTAATTCAGGAATTTCTTCGATTCTCGGTAATACTTCGACCGCCTGTTTTCCAGCTGCCAAGAACTTTGTCCCAACTTCAGATGTTTCTTCTAATTGTTCGGACGACATGTTCTCCAAAGCGAGTTGAAGCTCCGCTTCCGGTGTGACGTTCAATGGCGCGAATGGTTTGATGACGGAAATTGCCTCGAGACCACCGGTTTCGTGAGAAATCGGCGAGGTCACCGGACCTATCGCCGTAGCCTCGAGATCGATAGTTTCCGGTTCCGCTTGCAAGGGAATCGGCATTTTGTCTACAATCGGCGTTCCGTTGAACTTTGACGATTTTTCGGTGAATTCGCCCCAATCGCATGTGGTCGTCAAGTGTTTGTGGAGTGTTTCCCAATTTTCCGACGATGTTGTCAGCTGCGTTGCTCGCGAACGTGCGTTCTCCATGTCGACGTGTTTCCAACCGACAAGTTTCTCTTCCTCCCTCAATCTCGTCTCTTCTCTGATGCTTCGCAATTTTAATTGTTTCGTCTTTCTAAGCTCTTCCTCCTCGGCGACTTTTTCCTTTTCCTCAAAAATTTTCTTCGCATAACTCAGTCCGGCTGTGCGTTTGCGTTTTTTCTTTCGCGCTTCAGCCTCAAGTTTCTCGCGTTCCTTGACGACATCCTCGCGAGGTCCGAGACCGTCGTACATGTCTTCGTAGTCGTCCAGATCGCGGAAGTCGACGGATACATTCTTTCCTTGTTTAAGTCGCAGAAGCACCGTGTCGCAGTCGCGCGAAAGCATAACATCTCTGACATCACCGTCGCGAACGGCGGCTTCGAGTCTCGCGGGAAAAACCAGACTGCATCTACGCTCCTCGACGGTGTAGACGAATTTCAATGATTCCTCTTCCGGTGCGGGTTCTTTAGCGCTCAACAAATCTCGCAGAGCTTTCTGATGCTCTCCTTCGCCCTTCAAGACGGGAAATACGTAACGATAGTCCTTGAGAACAACGTGCTTCTTTCGTTCACCGAGAATAAGACCGCCTGTGTAATGATGCGGTCCGAGACCACCGGAAACATTGGTTATTCGACACTTAGATTTATCGCTACTGTGCACACCGAGAAGAACCGGAATATAATGATGCGTCGGTAGACCATAAGACTTTCCGGTTATGCGACAAAATCTTTTAGCATCCGCTGGACTTATCGGTGGCAATAGAGGGAAATAATTTGGCTTGGGGAGGCCCCGGCTCCTCCCCGTTATCCTGCAGTACGACATCCTTCACCGCCCTCTTCAGACGCTCTTTATCTAAATTTTCATTCACTTCATCAACTGTATTCGCGTTTAAACTTCTTTCAGTCTTTAATCATCCACCGAACTTGGATCAACGGTTCGGTACGTCTTCAACAAATCGTCATTCACGTATTATATCGATTGCCGATTCATCAACGATTTTTCCATTTATCACTCGTAACTCATTGTAGAATAAATTTTTTTCTGTTTTAATTTATTTGTTTTCTTTTTTTGTCGTAAATTTAAGAGCGTCGTTTTGGAATTCTTTTTTTCTCCTGTTGGTTCGTACGGTTAACTCGCGGTACTCGAGGCCTCTTGTCACTCGTCGGCGAGAGTCGATCTCGACGTGGCATCGTGTTGCACGAACGCGAGCCGCTTCGCGTACTTCACTCTCTTTTTTTTTGCTTATTTATTTTTTTTATTTTTTTTTTCCCCACTCGAAACTCGCCAAATCTCAACGAATTTCTATCTCGCGTGAAGAAATTCTTAGCTCGCGGACTCGAGCTCCGCGGATCACCACTCCCCGATCCTCTCGGCAACCGGAGTCTTCGCCTTGTTTCGCTATCTCGCGAAAAAAAAAAAAAAAATACGTTGAACCACCTATCGTCGACGCTGGTTAGGACGGTTTCGGTTATTTTTGCTTTTCGGGACAGAGCAGGGCGAATTTTTCACTCCCTCTCTACGACTGCGGCTCCCTTTCCGTATTTTTTTTCCCCTCGGAAACTTCGCGTTGGCGAGCGGACAAAAGTGGGGGAAAAAATAGGAAAATAACAATATAAAAGGAATTTCACGATGACAATTTCCTCGACATTCTTGCGATTATCAGCGATCGCATTGTACGATAAATTTCTCAACAAGTTTCTCTCGTTTGTCTCTTCTTCCGATCGTTCGATCCATCCATTATTCTTTTTGGAACACAGCCCGCGTTGTACGGTTTAAATCGTATAATATAAACGTTCCAGAGCGCAACTTATAATGCACGTGAGAGGTTTAGGATGCATAGCCTCGGCACCAATTTCTCAACCTCAATTCTTCGACTCGCGCCGCTTTTACTTCAAAGAGATATCATTTAGTGTGATCGTTCGTTGCCCAAAATTACACGAAGCGACCTTAATTCATATTCTATTTATTTTTTCACCATCAAATTTTGTTTTTTTTTTATTTCTTGGTTTCTGAACCTTTTTTTTTTGTGTTTCGATAAAATGATTTAACTGTTTTTTATTTCGTGGATTAATCTTAGCACCGTGCATTCGACGACATTTGGTAACTCGACGAAAGAATAAATCTCGGATAGTTGGAGTGGAAAATCTTGGCGTTTGTGTAACACGCACCGGACTGACCGAAATATACGATTTATCCTGGTGTACAGTTCACTCAACTTTACACATTACCTCCCGCAGGAAACCCCGAGCTATTTTCGTGGCCCTGGCGCATCTTTCGCGCTTTCCCTCTCTTCCTCTGTATCTTTCTCTCTTTGCTTCCCTCGAAACGTAGCACCACCGCACGCACGTAAGACAGTGTCGTCGATTTGAGTTAAGCGAGCTGAAGAATTTTTACGACCCTCTGGCGCTTCTGTTATAACTTCGTCACAGTAAAATTTCTATTATCATTATTAAATATATTAAGATTCAGCAGTTTTAACAAACGAAACGTCAACGTCAGTCTTCGATTCTCATATTCCAATTATTTAAATTTCGAATAACCAAAGTCGATTAAAATTTTGAAATGTTTAAAATCAACAAAATTCATTTAATTCCGATGCTCGTTTAATTTTTTTTTTCTTTTAGACGAGCGGTTTTCACACGATTGTCATTATTGGTTCGTTTTAATTTTATTTCACAGCCAACAATTTCTGAGCGGATTTACGGAGATTTTTATATCTAATCTATTTCATTTTTTTAATTTTTTTTACGAATTATAACGTCGCCGAAGACAGAGTGGATTGGAGGCGCGTTTAACGACGACGAATCTTCGGCATCCTCGGAGTCTCGAGTCCAACTCGAAAGACTCTCAAACACCTCAAACTGCTGCTTCGAAAAGTGTATTATACTACAGATACGCGCGCGGCTAACGCCAGACTACTAGATGTACGTCGAAGTGCGGCTAAGAGCACCGTTTGCGCGATCGCCGAGAGTCTCGACTGCTGCTGCTACTCTCTCTCCCCACGAACAGAAATAGCTACCCTTCTTACTTCCCCAATACATCTTTAGAAGCTCGAGTACCCAAACTCCCGGTGTATATCCTCCATGCAAATCGATTCACGTTATTTTGACGAAGTCGAATCCTGTTTTTGCTAAATGTATGAAAGCAAATCGAACGGTTCGTCAGGGTATCAGAGACTGTCGAAACCCAATTCGATTCGGACGATTGGTCGTCATCAAGAGACGCGTTAGCGTCTCGACGCCAAGTACTTAAATAACATGACGCTACAGTATATCGTTATCGACTTGAATATCATTTTTTTTAAATAAAAAGTTACATACTAAAAATTGATATAACTGCATTTTTTTAGATTAATTTCATTGTTTTACATATTTAACCCGATTACTCCGAGAAAATCCAGAAGATTGTTTATTTTGGCTCAAAAACAAGGTTAGCTGCATGTTAAACAGGTTGGCATCAACAACCTGTTCAATTGTAGGATAATACGGACCTAAACATTTTCCATATTTGCGGCAGATGGGGGGCAAATAATTTTTTTTAAAATTCTTTCTATACTTTTAATGCGCGTTGTGTCAAATTCTACGAAATTTCGATTTATTTTTATTTATTTTTTCACTTTTCCTGATTTCCTGATACTTCCACCCTATTCTCGAAATGAATAAAACAAAAAGCGTTAGCGCGGTTGCTGGAAAATTCGTCGATATGATTTCTAAAAACCGTAATTCTTTATTTTCTTCCATATGATCTCTCCTTTGCCCACTAAAAAGTATTTTCCTCTCACACGCCACCAAAGAAATAAACAAAAAAACACCAATTTTTCTCCGTCGTGTTTTCGCAAATAATTTCCCAACTTCGCAAAACTTTGATTAAGATGAATCACAGCGAGGAAGTGTCCGCGATAAAGCGCGTTTATACGAAAATAAAACGTGTTTTACCTGTATCCACGTATCAACATGCGTTGATACGTTGGTCCAGACGAATAGGTCGCATGCGTGTGAAGGGGGCGATTGTTTATAGTGTTTGTACTCGTTGAAGTCCAAACATCCAATAAATTGAGTTAACACATCGAGGGGTTGAAGAAAATTTCGTCCGACGTGTGGCTTTTCATCGTTTATCACGTGCATTATACTATTATAAAGGAGATCACGGTCAGCCACGCGGATTCAGGGAATAAATCGGCTGTTGGACGCTATATACGAATATATATATACATCCGTAGCACACGTGGTGGCCAATGCCAGTTTGGCCAAATGACAAAGCGCCAAGAATGGTGCGTCTTCTTTACGAGCATTCAACTATTTTAACTCACTTTAAATTTGCGTTTAGCTATTGACGCCGCGCGGAATAATTTCGACTATAAATGAACACTGCACGTGCGGTTAAATGACGTGTTTTTATTAATAATAGAATTTCATTTTTAATATTTATTTTTTTACGTATTTCAATATGGAAATAAAATGAATTGGCACATTATTTGCCGTAAATCACAAAGAAATCGTGTGAATGACGTGTAAAGACTCTGTTGAATATGAACGTTGCGGACCGCGGCGCGTTTATACATTGTGCCTCGTGCATAACTTTCGTTTCGTGACGGTTGTTAAACTCGGAATCACCGAATTGTTGGCAAAGGAAATAGCGGTAAACGATAAACCAACGTCGATGAACGAAGGAATGGGAGAGAGAAAGAGAGAAAGAGAGTTGGATGAAGAAAGGCAAAACAAATAGGCTGTTACACGGTCGTTCGCGCCTCGCCAGGAATGCTGCTTCGAAAACCCTCTTCGAAACTTCGTAATAGACGATTTTCACCCGCTTCGCTTGTATACAGTGCAAATAAGAGATGAAACGATTTTCTGGTCTCCTGCAGCCACTGTGCGGCTTTTTGTTTATGTCATCCGCCAGTCGTCAATGCCAGTTTGAGAAAATTTACTTTTTCCCGTTGAGACGATAACGGATAGCAAAAGAAACATCAAATTGGATAATTGCAAACGAAAAAAAACAAAACAAAAAAAAATATAGTCGAAAAAACTGTAAAAATTCCTTTTTAAAAAAGATAAATCGAAATGATGAAGTTAACTTCGGGAAAAGATGGGACATAGAATTCCCTTGGCTATTCGCGTCGAACCGATGCGTCACGTGGGTTTTATCCACATTTCTCCAAAGTTAAGAATAACTTTGTGACATAAAAAAATATGTATTTAACGAAAAGATATTCGTCTACCGTGCGTAAAATTGTCGCATTTCTGTGTTGAATCTTTCACTGCAATAAATAATCTTCCCATGCTGGACTATCGTGTAAAAAAAAGAAAAAAAAATCAAGTCTTGTGACAGAAATATTCGAATTGTAACGTTGCGTAACGGGTATTCTACTTTGTAGTATTTCATTGCTTCGCGAAGTTAGCGCGCTATTCAGTATAACCGGCGAAGAGTGATTATCGAGACCGCTTTGTTCGAAGCCCATTTCCCCTGATTTATGGTCGATGGGTCGCCGTCGTATGTCAGACGTTTCGAAATTGCAAGGATGAAGACGCCGAGACGTTCTCGATATCTTTTCTCGTTCATCGAGCCGGTAAAGCGTGGATCAGCGAACGAGACAAGCAAAAAGGACCGATACGATTTTATAAACTCGTTGCAATTCTCGCCAAACTATATTGTTCCGTGGGCTCGCCGCGTGGTGTACCGCGTGCGCTTCGATTTTGACGAATTGCCAAAGTCTACGTTGATTCCGCGGCAACGAGTGGATCTATGATGGTTTGGCGCTGTGTCTGACTCACGTCGACCGTATCTACTGACTGTCCCGCCGATCGCCGTCTCGGTCGATCGACACGGTTGGGCAGACGCGCCGGATACGGTTTTCCGTGTATATAATTACTATAGCGAATCTCGAGTTGAATAATTTAATTACCCATTTAATTAATGACGCGATGCTTGCCAAAGATACGATTCGAATTCAAATTTTCAATAAACTGAGATAAGAATTACGTAATATATTAATAATGTTCCACCGTGCAGAATATTTTCTTAACGCATTGATTTCAATTAGCAATATCGTGGAAAATTTACAAATTCGTGACAATGATATTAGAACAGCAAAAAAAAGGGTTCAATATCTTTTTTTTCGCTGCCTATCGGCTTTTCGTGACTCTGCCTAATATTTTATTAACTTTTATCGCGAATCGACTATTCAATTTACTTATAACTCGATATTTAATGCGAAAACTAGCGCCAGGTGTGAAAAAAAGATTATTTTACTTAACTAACAGCAATGAATTATTAATGAATGCGAGAAATGCGCCTCATCTATTTTTCTACAGTTATCAATCGAATCTTTATAACGGCGAATAATGCCAAAAAAGAAAACCGTCTATCAACCGTCGAATTTTCAATAGACTGAGATAAGAATAACGTAATATATTAATAATGTTCCACCGTGCAGAATATTTTCTTAACGCATTGATTTCAATTAGCAATTTCGTGAAAAATTCACAAATTCGTGACAATGATATTAGAACAGCAAAAAAAAGGGTTCAATATCTTTTTTTTCGCTGCCTATCGGCTTTTCGTGACTCTGCCTAATATTTTATTAACTTTTATCGCGAATCGACTATTCAATTTACTTATAACTCGATATTTAATGCGAAAACTAGCGCCAGGTGTGAAAAAAAAATTATTTTACTTAACTAACAGCATTGAATGATTAATGAATGCGAGAAATGCGCCCCATCTATTTTTCTACAGTTATCAATCGAATCTTTATAACGGCGAATAATGCCAAAAAAGAAAAGCGTCTATTCAAGGACGACGGGACAATGGAACTGGGGCCATAGAAAGGAATGAAAAGCTCGCCACCGGCATCGCGGGAGTGTCGATCGAACTTCTTCTTCCTCTTCGTTGACTCGATGTTCTGGCATCGTACCAGTTTCTGATTCTACCTTCGTTCGCAAGAGCTCGCGTGCGCGTGTGAGAGATCCCCTGTGTACCCCTTGTGCTTTTCAGTTTAATTTAGATAGGTAGGTTTCTCGTTGTGACGTAACGACCAATAGGTAAGTGTAGTAGTAGCGGCAGTATACTTTGCGGCAAAGATACGTTCCGTTCTCTTAGTTTATTAGCGGATCTATTGGTTACGCGACATTTCGCTTGACACCCCACGCACTCCGGAATGATAAATTGATGAGTAATGAGTTTGGCGAACGATTCGGCAAACATTATTAACTATAGAATGATATACATGCGAACTCACTTCGCCGCAAGACTCGACGCTTATGCTGCTGATAGTTTCCTGAATCGTTGTACTTCCGCTCACCAACACACGACTCAACTCAGTTGAAAATTCTGCAAAATTGAGATATCAACGAATTTAACATTTTCAACGATTATTTATTGAGATATCTTTTTTTTTCTGTAATCGTAGTTCTGAATATGCAACTCACCTTTTTTTCGCTTATTGGTGGAAATTATGGACGAACTCTTGGATGCCATTGTCGCGTTGACACTACGTCATCATTCTGAAACATTAAACGTTTTTTATTTTTTTATTTTTTTCGGCTTATAACGCATCTTCGGTATCACAGTATGCGTGGGGCGCCGAAAAATGTCGTCGATGAAAATTGTCTCATTCCGAGATTTGGCGAAATGGTCAACAGCGTGCTGCCACCTCCGGACGCTGCGATGAACATCCAATTTTATATTTAGTAGCTGATGTTAACCAAAGACCAGCTGATGCTTAAACATTCGCTTGAATCATCATTAGTGCTGTGGTTTAAAAACTACTATTGGTAAGTTATCGACTCGATGCAGAAACCTGACGAATTTCTTTCTTTGAGAAAAATTTATTAATAGCGCATTCAGTTATTCATTTTACGAAGTGTACTATTTTTCGTTGACTAATAACTCGTAGCGTTACCGACAAATTGCTTTTAAAAATACATCGTTTATCTTTTCCCCCAATCTTGCGGACATCGTTGCATCTTAATGAAATTTGAGTTGTGATGAATGATACAATTCTAATCGATCGATAGTAATGCGCGCTTTGTGCAAAAGCCACAGAAACAAGAATATACAGAATTTCTGAATATACAGAAATTACCGATCTCTGTGTTCTGTTTTAATGCTTTTTTTTTGTAAATCTCAAGTAAAAGGGATGATTGCTGCGTTCTAAGAACAAATTTCGGTTTTTGAACGTTCGTCGGATCGTCGCGGAAAAAATGTTTGTATTCTTTTAGTCGTAAAGTTGTGCAGATATTAGTTTTTGGGAGCGATGTCGAGGGGTGAATAATCGACGAAACAGTATTGATATTTGTATCCACATGATTATTCGATCGTAGATCGAAGTCAGTCTATGATTTCGGTGGAGATCGGTGGTTCAACCTTTTCGAGCGGTTAAGCGATATCTATTTCCGGCTCAGTGTGAGCGAAAGACACGAGCTACTCGTTGGTTGGATCGGACCGGTCGGCACTGGCGCCGCAAAGCTCGGTTCGCGCGGCTGGCCGCATTTTCTCGCAATTTCACCGTTAATTAGGTCACTTCCGTTGTCACTGTTGCTTATAACTCTGAATCTTGTTAACGCGGGGAAACAATGATTCCGAATGAAATCGACAATTTTTTTTATCGTGAATCGAACGCATATCTAATACGAATGATACGCGAAAACATCTGAGAGGATTTTTAGTCTATTTCTGTCGCAATATCGCGTTCTCGCGGATATTTACATGCGCTGAATGTGGAAGTCACAAAATGCCAGAAGCACGATGCGTTCTCGTCCGCGGTGGAGATCACACACGATGACTCGGCGCTGTAATAACTGTGCCAACGCGGGACACCGTATGGCACGTGTCTATTTCACGTTTATCCGTAGCCTTGAGCATTGGAGCGCTTGAAAACCTACCTACCGAGCATCGAATTTAATTTCGTTACAAGTTTAATGCCGCCGTCTTATAAATCACGCGGAAAGACATTTATCGCTTTTCAACTATTGGATAACTTCTGTTGCAATACGGATTTGATTAACAATATGATAATCTCCACAGTTTTTTCGACCCCCGCAGATACAATGTAAAACAAATGCTACACCTATCGGAAATTGATTTTTCAGATCTCAAAAATCGTCGTTTCGTAAAGTTTTGAAAGCAAAATCATACGAAAAAAAAATGTGCAAAATATAAAAACAAAAATTCAGGAAATAAAAAAATTATTATTATTTTAATAATATTTCAATGGCGTTATTATTTTGTGTTGTTACAAAAAAAAAATTGTTCGGCGAGAGTACTTTAATAGACTGCTAAATATGGTATATTAATTGCTTCTCGTTCTTCCGCTTAATTACTTGAATCGACGCCAACGTGCAACGTGCAACAATGGAAAATTGCCTAACAAACGAATTAAGAGATAATAAGATATCTTTGACACGCCATATTCGTGAACCTGCGGCAATTTATCCTTCGACGCGGATGTTAATGCACATTTTCAAGGTCGGCAAACGATTGGAAACTGCGACGAGACGTCGCGAATTCTTGTTTCACGATTGATTTAACGACTACTGCTTTAGGCGTTTACTCTCTGCGATCACTTTGTATAGCTTGTCACTGATTTATCGGAGGATTACCACTTTCGGCGGTTAACACGAGTTTTCAAAGCCAAACTGATATGTTTATTCTGTAAAATGTCATCTAACGCGATTTATTGCATTTTCGAGTAACTCTGCCAGAAATAAATATAAAAATTATCGTATAGTGTGACTAAGTCGATAGCGATATTGAATCTCCGACATTTCTTCGGGATTATTAATACATTTCGAAGAAAAGTATATTTTTTACTTATTTTTTTCTCCGTGTAGTCGAAACTTTACTTTTTTTTTTTTTTTTTTTTTAAGTCAACTTTGAAAAGTATTACAGTATATGACCTGCGCAAGAGATACTTTATTGACACTCCGACGGTATTTGGGGAATGCGAAGGGTTGAATGATAAATGAGAGGTGAACGATGATATAGCGATAGATCGCGGTTGCCGAGGGTATTGCGTGGGGTTCGAGCGACCGGCTTAAACTTTAAGCTTTGCCATTGAGATTGGGGTCACTTGTGGATTTACACAGGCTTCAGATGTAGTCGTTGCGCTCATTCGGGTCTACGAACGGTTTTGAAACTATCGAAAACAAATCAACGAGAAAATAAACACGAGGAAATATAGAAATAAGCAGTTTCAAGGAAATTGGAGAGAAAGTTAGGAAACCGCAAAGCCAACGAAATATTTGGCAACGCAACCATCCGCTATTTGCTTATGAACATAAAACTTTATGTTATAAAAATTATCACGATGCGATGTGCATTCGGTGGTTAAGAAACCCGAAATACTCTTCCGATAAAAAAAAAACACTGTTATCAGTTACAACAACATATTAGCGAATGATTTAGCATTTCGATGATTGCAATAAACAACTATAGTTTTTCCATCTTTCAATAAAATGTTCTCGTGATTTTCAATCGCCCGATACTTGTTCTTTATTTTTCGGAAATTCGATTAATAATTATCGCGATATATTAATATAAATCCATATAATTTGCAAAATCTATAACCGCCTCGTCTTATTGTTTTATTGATTTATTATTCTCTGTATATCTTGTTACGGAGGGTAGTATTAACCCTCCGAGCGGTGTGGTATGAACTCTCTAAGAACTTTTCGTACATTTCGTAATGTTTCATAACATTTTTATTGCGCTTCTGAGTTAATAAGAAGCTTCCAACGCCCCGAATATATTTTCGCCCTCATGTTTGAATTTTTTAAATTAAATTATTAAAAGGGAACTATAATAAATAAACATTTTTGTATTTATCAGATTTGTGAGAGATATTTGTACAGCCAAATTGCTATAAATGAGTCAAATTATCAATTCGACTGCCTATCGAATTTGAAAGCTCGCGAACCCGTGGATTCTCGTCGTGTTCGCGAAGTAAATGCAATACGAAGCAATGGGTACAATCGCACGATTTTCAAATACCACCCCTCAATCGGCAGTTCGACACTTGCACAACACATATATAGACGTCTCTCTCCCTCTCGCGCAATGATATAGAACCGAATAAAAATAGAACATTGATGAGCTCCTATAGGATACCGTTCGCCGCAACGAAGAAGAGGAAGAAAAAAGACGAAGAAAACGACGAGATAACCGACGAAAAAGTAACTCACCGTTCTTGACGATTGAAGTCTCGATCTAACAATTTCTCTCTCGTTGTTTTCCCAGATATTTTTTTTTTTTTTTTTTTTACGGATTATAACAGTTATAGAAGTCGTCGGCAGCTGCGGGTGTGGGAATTCCAATAGTGCGCGATCTCGGTACACACACACAAACACGCGCACTGTTATATATACGAGGAGCGTACGGAGGTTGTGAATTCTGCGAAAGAGAAGAAAAAAAAAAAGCAAATAATGAACAAATTGCAGTGTTAACGCGTGAGAGCCGCGACGAGTAGCGACAGTTACACTATTCGCCTTTCGGTTCTTCGGTAACTTTCAAGTCGGAATACCCGAATAAATCGAGGTAGTTAGAAGCCAGCCGACGGCTATCTCGAGACTGCTACCAATGCCAGCGGCAAGGCACGTCGGCGAGGCCTCTCAGCGTCTCTCGCGACGCTGAAAGCTTTTTAGCTCTCTCCCTCGTTTAGTATCTTTAGTTACTTCGATCTTTCTCGCACCGGCTATAGGAAGCTTGCATCGCGGCATCGAACTCGAACTTCTTATAAAATTGGCCCGCGCGACGGGACGCACCGATAGGTTCGTAACACCCGAGCGTTGAAGCGCATCCCCGTAGCGCGCGAGCTCAGCGAAGAACGATCGATACATCGATCGGTCATCGCGGGCTCGTACTTTTATGATATATTAAGGCGAAAAAAAACACTGCTATTTTGCATCAAATAATTTCGGTCAAATTTTATTTTTATTTTTTCACGATCGTCATTCACTCATACAATAAATACAAATCGATGAATCCTACTTATTGAATTCAATGATTTTGTTCGAATTGAAAATGCATCGCGATATTTCACGTGTCCGAAGCTAACATTTCCTGTTCCGTGAACCCCGATAGATTTTATCACTCTGTCTAATAATAAATCGATGACCATGAGTATATTCCGGATTTAAACGGAACAGTAGTACAGACGTCGTCATTTCGGCAAACCGGCGCGAGTCATGCATCAGCCGTAGACGCGAAACACCCACTCGTGTCCCCGAAGTGCAAACCATCTATCACGAGAGATCTGTCAGAAACAGTACTACGACATGTGTACTATTACTTCATTTTATGTGTTATGCAGTTGAATTGCATTAAATGTTTAAAAAAAATTATCTGGTTTTTATTTATTTTTTAACTGTTAAGTATTAATGTCCGCTTTAGGTAACGCAACTTTCGATCTTTGACTTTGACATTTCACATGTAAACAGACATTGTGCTCGTTTGAGATCTTTTAACGGCTGTTAAACTTACCTGAAATCCGAATCTTTGTCATGATCATCCGTGAATCGTTGGTCGAACATATACATGTTCCTCCACCCCTTTCACTCTCGAGCATCAGAGATTTCGATGGCGGGGATTGTGAGGTTACGTTGTTTACAAAAATACTTCGAGAGATTAAACGTGTTGCGGAATTGAATTAACGTTTGAGGCAGTCATGTTGTCGTTTAGATATCTTATCGACACATTATAATACGAGAACGAATGCTACGTTTAATATATTTACTGAGTTTCACGACTTTATTTCACCGAGCGTCCTTTAACGACGCCGCTCACCGGCAACTGGTAGTTGCTGAAGGCGCATGCGCCGTCTTGTCTCCTTCGATGTATCGATCGCATCAGCTGTCGCGTGTTCTTCGCTATGGCTGCGGTAGAGTGAAAGACGCGTTCGATCGTTTCTTCGCTAAATCGTTGAATATGTATCGATATCGTGTCACGCGCGTTGATAAATAATAGGATAATAGTAAATCGTAGAATGCGAAAGCTATAAAATATCGTAGGGCATTCGGATTTTTCATTAAACGCGTAAATATCGTTTATTTACATCCATCGAGGTGCTTCGATCCGCTGTTTTTTTTTCGTAATTGAGTGACGAGTGACGAGAATATATACAAACCTCGAATTATTGTGTCGACGATTGCGAGTTCAAGGAAAGGAAGTCTGCATGCTCCGCATGTGTCTCAATGCTTCAATTGGTAGGTTGTTCGTTCAACTATAAATGTAACAAAGAGTGGATGGTTTCCTTCGGTAGACATAGGCAAACAGAAGGGTACAGAGAAATTCTGGATTGGATGTCTAGACGGACATGATTCGAGGAAAAATAAACGTATATTCATGTATATATATTCGTTCTGTCGGTAGGCGAACTATATAGTTTTAGGTTTCCCGTGACCGCTTTTGCCTGACAGGCTTGTTAACCCCCCCCCCCCCCCCCCCTCCTTCGAGACAGTAGCTACAATGCTAAACGTGCAACAGGTGTAAAAGATTTCACTTGTAAATCGCGTCGACGGCATGCGTGTGGGCGTACACGTGCTCTCGATAATACACGAGCTCTCGAGATCCCCTGTGAAATCGCTCGAAACTGTCTGGAACGGTCGGATCGTTGTGCGAACTCGTTTTCCGCAATGAAAATTTCCAAACGCTGCTTATCTTTACGAACTTATTAATGAAAAATTTGGCAATTAACCAATATCATTTATTTTCTATTAATTTTTATCGTTTTGCCGAAAATATTGGATATCACTAGTCTTTTTCAGAACACCAAACATATTTTTGTATCTCCACACATGGGGACATGGGTCCACATGGGGACACATGGGTCCGAGAGGTTCGATTACTTCATCGTTGCGAAACTTTATCAAACATTAATATTTTTAAGCTGAATTGTAGCAAAATCAATACGGCAGGGATGTAAGAGACATATCTGCGCAGACGCAATGTCGACGTCATAAAAATTATAGAAGTTACACATTATTCAAGTAACCTAAAAGTATGAAACATATTTTTATGCTGATTTATAATCAATTTCATTTGTAATTCGATCGCGATGTGTGAAAATTTACCATATATACGAAGCGCGACAATACAGACTTCGCGAAACCGAACGGAACCGCTTGAAAGCTGCTTTCTCGCCGATATATGTCATTGATTCTAAAGTTAATAACACGCGTTGGCGTGATTTATACACGCAACATACATAGTTTTGGAACTTTTTCGTAAAAATCGCTCGTTCAAAGCCATTCAAAGATGAAAATTCGCGATACATGTTATTAACGGATAATCAGATAACAATTTTCTGTGATCTCTGTAAAATCACGTGGATTGTTCAGACGCCGGACGGTCCGGTCAAGAATTCGAATTTAAATTAATCGTACGAGTTCCCCAAAATAAACGCTATATAAAGATCTAAAAGCCTCGATATTTATTATAAAAATCGTTTATTCAATGCATTTAAATACATTGTAGCAATGGAACATAAGATCAACAAATTTTTTTTTTTCTTGTTGAGTCAACAAAATCAGAGGCTCAGTGTCGACACATTGGCATTTTTACGCGAGTATCTCGACGTATATTGTTTAACACTATATACTACAGCGTAGCAGTCACGGTGTCGCGAAAGTTTTATTCTTAGTGTACACCGCTACCGCTGCGAACCCGGTGAGTTTGCCAAGCGATCGACGACAACGGAGACCGAGACGAAAACCAGGAGTTGAAGACCAGAGTTACACGATCGCTCTCGTCTTATTCTAGACGCCATACAACGAGCCTTCTTCCCTTGTGTCTCCTCTACATCGCCGTTATATATTTCCCGATGCTCTAGAGACCGAAGAAAATTTCTCTTCGGCACTTTCGACGGCTCAACGCCGCGACTTCGTCTACAGGGTGTTCGCGAATTTTCATTTATTTTCTCATTGATCCGGCCGTGAAAATAGGTATTAATATCGCCTTCTTTATTTTTTGCGTAGCAAATTTATTACGATGAAAAAAAAAAACTTTGCGAATATATTTTCGGTAGGATATTGAATTTCATTCAAACAATCCGTCTTATGTACTAATTGGGTAAATAACTGATTTTCCGTAATTATCATCATGCATCGTACTTTTTGAAGAACTTATAAAATTGATAGACAAACGCGGATTTGGCGAAAAAAAAAAATCGAAATTCCATTCTCGAATTATTTGCAATTAATTGGCTTATTATTTCTACGATTTCGATGAGAAAATTGAAACCACTATTTGTTTTGATTTTTATAAAAAAATATTTCTATAATGAAGCAAAAAATTTGAAAAAAAAAGTCATATTTTTATTTTATACGATATACTCCGAAGCGAGGGAGAGGCATCCAATAATCAAGACGGCAATGGCACTGCCCGACAGGATATAATAAGTAAAATAACGGGATAAACCATTGTACAAAGTGCATGTATCTGATTTTCTTCGTTATAATAACCCGACTAATTGAGGCCGACGCGCTTGTACTTGGCGCCAATCCAAGACGCATTTTGATCGTCTCGCGATACTTTGACTCCCCCGGAGTCGAGTCGAGCAAAAGCTTCCGCGAATATTGGTTCTACGGACTCCGGCCGATTTTTTTTTTTTTTTTTTACTAACGAATGGGGCAATATCTCGTCGGGCAGCAGAAACAGATGTAAACTTCTCGATTGCTTTCTACGGGGATTTGTCGATTCCGGGTTCGTCGAACAAATAGCCGCGAAAATTCTTATTCTCGGTTCACGTGACTGTACAACTTTCACACCACCCGAATATCGTACAGAACTCACATTCACCCACCGTCACGAGTTCTAAAGCGACGAGGGTACGAAGAGTCGTATGAAAATAAATATTCCCTCCTTTCCGTTCGTACGTATATATATAGACATATAGATCTTTAACTGTGTTTGGAGTATTTCTAAACATAAAACACTGTGCACTGTGGATGCACCTGTCGAGCATTAAAACCTCATCGACAACGGGTAGTCGCGAGTGATGCGGCAGTTACTTCGGTTTTTTTTTTTTTTTTTTTTTTTTTTTTTTTCGTATTTAAAAAACCGTTCACTACCAGTCCTCGAGCTCGCGATACATGTGTGCATCGAAAAAGTCCATTTGGCAATTAGCACCGGATGTACCTTCTCCTTCGAGATTTACATACGTATATATATAGTTTCAAATTTATTCATCGGAATTTTCATCACGCAACTACGATCCTCCGATCGGTAAGGAACGCGTCGAGTTCCGATTGTGACGCATTGTTTTAAGGTTCATTTACCACGAACAACGAGTTGTCCGTATAAACAATGCCAAAAGGCGGTGTAATAATGTGAATTGATAAATCATTTATTATTAGCATTCGCAACTGTTTGCCAGACTGTACGTGAAGGTTAAAACGCAATGAAAAGTTCACGCAATCGCGTCTCCTTTACGATAATTATGTAGGAAGTGATTTGTTCACTTCGGAAATTTGAATTTGGAGCGAAAATGGAATATTTCTAAATTAATTGTAATTTGATAATTAATGGAACGGCAATGAGATAATTCGAATATTATATTCGAATTTCTAATTTCAAAACCATTAGATAGCGCGAACGATTGTATAGCGCGTTGAAAAAAAAAAAAAACGAGACTCGAGTCACTTTGAAGTTTTATCGGTTTGGTATCGAAACGATGACAGCATTAGTCAAATATATCCGTCAATTATGTATTCTCGAAAAATTGTCGGATTTTGAAACGGGAGGAGTTGCACAATCGCGTAAATATTAATATTAGAAGTTAATTTGTACGGCGTGACAAAACTCCGAAACAAGACTGACGATAATCAGAACGATATATCGATTCAAAGACAGATCGTCGGTTATAGGCTAATCCGGTGATCGAAGACTAATGGCCTCGCGACCGATCATTCGGTCATCTCACCTCCTGGAGGAATGCAGTTGAGTTTATTCAGGTGATTGCGTTCTCCGAATAATAATAAAAAATAAAAAAACAAGAAGTTGAAAATCTTCAATTAAAAATAAAAAAACATTTTGGACGATGTTTTTTTTATTAATTGGCAGATTCATCGTAATCGTCTCGCTTCTTGTCAGCGTTATTCGTTCCGAGTACAAAGAAAAGTATACGAAAGAAAAGACGGCAATAGACGATCCGATCGACAGGATGGTTTTCGATGAATCAGTTATTGTGTCGATTCAAGACGAATCGCCGAATCCCGAAGTCCGAGTTCACCGAAAAAAACGTCGGGCTTCTCGAATTCGAAACGGCCGAACGACTTACGTTAAAGCAATTCTATCGAATCCAAAACTCTCGCCAAGTCAGCAAATGGCTCAAAAATTGGCGAGAGCTGAACTCCAATCACCAAAGATGCAAGAAACCTTCAAGAAACTAACAGCCGTTCACTCCGCTCGCCAAAATTCTCGTGAAATTTCCGGTTTACGTGAAATGTCTTCCGCTTTCGCTCGATCGCCGGAAGCTCTCGAGAACTCTTACAAACCGCCGCGATACAAAAGACCGCGAAAGCGTAAGAGAAAGAGACACAAGAGTCGCAGACGTAGTGGGGCAAAGGGAATTAACTCGAGCGGAAGAAAAGCGAACGATTATCGCCTCCGATTGACTCGACAAACGACAAACTCATCGTCCAAAACGCGAGGAAAGGATCGTAAAAATCGTTATGGCAAATCCGTTCCATATTATCCAAACGAATCATCAAACGATTTGGATAATAATCAAAACATCGATGGAGATCCTAACGCGAATTTAGATCTCGAAAATTTAGACGCGAATCAACAGAATTCTGGCATCAATGAGAATTCATTGAATTATCTGCCAAATTACTCTCCGCTCACCGATCAGAACGACAATCTTGGAAACCCTTATTTTCCGGCTGACGATAACGAAGATTTTTTAACGTCGAATGCTCAATCGCCGAATCAATTTATACCCTCAGATTACAACAATTCTTATCGGAAAAATTTGGACTTTGGTGACGAGAATTACGAGACCCGAGAAAGTCAGAATTCGTTGTTGCAATCGAATCAATTTAGAGATCAGAATCCATACGAAATCTCCAACAATCAGTACAGCATATCCAATGGATTTAACTCTCAACGCAGCTATCCGCCGCCTCGTTACCAATATAATCAAAATATAATGCCAAATGGATTTAACCAAAGAAACAATTTTCGGAACGACGAATATTTAAATTCTAATCGATTTCCAAGTGGCGCACCACCGTTGTATCCAAGTTATCCATCAGAATCGATAAATCCGATAAAAACTCAAAAACTCGTTGGGAAAAGTGGAATTTTATCGCCGCAAATTACTTCCAATTCAAATGACGAGAATAATTCCGTCAAATCAGTTCCGAACACCGTAAAAGGAGTATCAGCGATCGGTAGGGGTGAATATATGAAGCAGCAACCGCGTCGAGCTCCGAGAATCGGAAAATCGGAACAGTCGATGGAAAAATCGGTTTCAGGAACAAACGAAAGTTGCACCACGACGGAGATGAATCCAAAGTTGAAAGGGATCGGCGAAGCTTCGGCAGTACCGTCGGAAATTGTAGAGAAAACAGCAGCGGAGGGCAAAAATTTGAAAGGAACGGAGTATCACCTGTTGCCGATGAATACCAATGAGCCGCAAGCTGCGATCGGAAAAACTTCGCAGACGCAACAGATTAACGACACTTCTGTAGCAAATGAGACAAAAGAAGTTGCCGGACAGATATTAAACAAGATAATCGAAGAACTCGAAGATCTGAAGCTCGATAGATCGAAAAATGATCAGAAGGAAGGTTGGCATCGGTAATTTATTATCACTGATTGCAATAGGTTATTCTGTTGTTTTATGAATTTAATTTAAAATTAATGGAATTATTTATCGACAGGTTTACCCTGCAGACTTTCGGGTTCTTGGATAACAACTTTGGCCGGAGTTCGCATCGATATGCTTGTGACGAATCGCACCGTCAATGTTTCCATGGCGAAGCTGGACTTACCGGTTGGAATTGCTCGTCAAGGAATTCTGAATTATACGTGGAATATTACGGGTTACGCGCCCTTCAGGCGCGGTGGACCGTTCTCTCTTACTGCTACCGATAATCACACGAAATCATTGGCTGTATTCGTCGGTATGTTTTATCAGAATCTTAAAAAAACATTCAATGTAAGGCAATGAAAGTATTAAATGATCTTTAATGGGACAGGTGCATGCAGAGTTTGTCAAGGTATCGATACTATTGAAGGCGTATGGTCGATCGCACGAGAGCCAAGAGATTGCCGGGATTTTCAAGTCGCCACAAGTATCTACAACGATATTTTTCGAAAAACGAGACTTCTCTCTGCGATTAAGGAAAGACAATTAGAGATGATAAGTACTACCAAATGCACGAGTACGACAATTGCCCCAACGACAAAGGAAGACAATCTTTCGGCAGCTCTCGGTGTCAATAAGATCGCTTGAGCGAAACTCTCGATATTCTGGTAATCGAAAATTTGTCATCGGCTTCGTCAGTCTTACGAAGCGGTTTACATTATCATTTTTATAACCACAATAACGCTCGCCGAATTATAATATTGCGATCTTCGATGTTTTTTATCCTCGTTGAAGTTACTTATTTTTAAATAATCGACGTAAACATAATTAGGATGTAATGATAAACAACTAAAACACTGATTATCTTTTATAAAAAAAATGCTTTCTATCGTCTATTATTTTATAAAAAAATGTTTATAAAAATAATGTTTTACAACGTCCAAAAAATTAATATGATCGAAATCCATGACACGGATATAAAGAAAATAATAATTGATGAATGATTTCAATGATTTTTTTTTTATAGATTTGACATACAACGACGTATAGCATCCGCGCCTAAAAGAGTAATCTAAAAGGAACGAAATAAAGAAAAGCTATTAATCTTTTTGTTTCTTTTTTGTTTTATAGATTTGCAATTGCGAGAAGGTTTTGGTCACCTTAAGAATTCCAATGGGTTCCGATTGCTCCACGTTTACGATGGTCAACGATACTTCCTTGAAGCGGCCGCTCAAAATATGATCCCGAATATCGAAGTAAGCATAGCTAAAAATACAAATACAAATCCAAAACCAGTCCCTTCGATGCAGTAAAAAATTATTTATAGCGAAGTATCATAAACACGAAAATCCCAACATTATTTCTTTAACGGATTGAACATTTCAAAATATTTGATGCATAACTAATCGACTATTGAGTTTCGTCAATAACTTATTTTTATTGACCGAGAAATATTGAATTTTTTTTATTTTCGCTAAAACCTCAGA
Source organism: Buathra laborator (assembly GCA_934046635.1). NCBI lineage: Eukaryota > Metazoa > Arthropoda > Insecta > Hymenoptera > Ichneumonidae > Buathra > Buathra laborator. The sequence continues at coordinate 22,740,675 of OW203892.1, forward strand.
TAAAAAGAATACAATCGTCAGATCAAAACGAACCCAACTTCCGTGCACTCTTTAGTCTCCATTTCCTCCAGAAGCGGTTCGCTGACAACGATAAATTTTATTGTTGGGTTATCATTCTCAGTCATCATAGCTCGCATTATGTTTCGTTGCACCGGATGTTTCTCCTCGTCTATTTCGAATTCTGCAACGAATCGATCGTAATCGCAACTTCATTAATTATGTAATTACATTCTGTTGCGTCTCTACTCTAAATCGACTTAGACACACTTCTCATGTAATTGAATAACGCGGACGAGGTGCCCGTTGGTTTAGGTACTGATATAGTTTCGAGTTCAACACCTCGATATCCAAGAAACGAAAATTCAACGTAAAGTTGATGAATTTCAGAATCTTCGAGAAGAGAGCATCTTTGGAAGAGTGAAATGCTCTCAATTCTTATAATCACAACGTCACTATTGCTGATCGACTAAAGAAAAACATTAATAAAAAAGATATTTACGAAAAATGTACAATTAAAAAAGAATATTTCTTACGCGATCTGAGAATAGATGAGAAGTTCCGCTTCTGCTTTCGGCGTCTACCATTTGAATGGAATGTTTCGAAGAAGATTTTCCTATAAAATTATGAATAAACCTCATCTTACTTCATTATCTATTAGCTAAATGAAAAATTCGAGAGAATTGAATTTACTTTCTGAAAAAAAAAAAAAGTTTCGTTTGCAATAGATAACTTTGTAAAAAATAATACGGAGTAAAGTAAATGAACGCGCACTTGATTGGCTGGCAAGCGATCTTTTCTTGTACTCGTCCCACTTGTCGTTAGTTATCACGGTGCTGAGATCCTGAACCGTACTACTCGATTCCCGTGAACTCAGAAGCGCACCCTGTGCGCAATTATTTATTAATAATAGAACGGAATATAAATGTATCACATTATTCTTACATTTCGTATCAAATCGTTGAATTCTTTGACGCTTGTCGTGTCGACTTTCTCCGTATCTTCTTCTTTCGATTTCGATTCTTCTTCTATAGTCAATTTACTTGGATAACTATTGTGACAATTGAAATATTTATAGCGATTATTTGAAAAATACGAAGGCATCGTAGCTAATCGTCGGTCCAACTACATCGTTTTTCAAAATTTATTGTACACTTTTACCGTATGTCGCGTTTCTTTTGTCCGTTTCGAAAATCCGAGGAAGTCGCGTCCTCGTCGTCCATCGCTCGTGTACTCGATGAATCTGATTGTGCGGCGACAGAGGGAGATATTGTGATATAAGAATCGGCTGCTGATGATACTCGTCCACTTGTATTATTCGTCAATTTTTCATCGAGCAATGATGTTTTTTCTTGAGGCGATGGGGATGCCTCTGAAATGTTCAAACATTTAATAGCTCTGTCGAACTCTTCGTCTCAACGCAAATCTAATGCAATAGTGATGGATAAAAAAACATTAAGCTTTCGAAGCGCAATGATTTGCAATTTATCTTTGATACCTCGTTAAAGCGAATGTATATTTTAAACAATTCTGTACTGAAGCTTTTGCTTTATTGAAAAGAAAATTCTATTTCTTTGTTCAAGTTATTCTAACTGACCCGCCATAGGTGACATCACTCGAGAATCCTTCGATTGCCGAGAAAATTCACGGGCTTCGAAAACGATATTATTGTCTATCAACGAATCATTGGAAAGCTTTTTGTTGGACCGTCCAGAATTCGCCGAATTTCTCTCATTGTTATCATGCAATCGTCCAGAAACGGATTGCTTCTTCATCTCTGATTCCAAAGTGAGATCACTTCTTATTGTGCCGTTCGATTGTTTCCTCGGCGTTCTGATTTTCGTAAGAGACGATGTTTCTGTAGAGGGGCGTCGATGTTCCTTCAAAGTAAATTATTAATTATTACGATTAGATTTTGTTATCTTCAAAATCAGTAGTTTTTCGTCAACGCTCCGCGCACTTTTATGATATGAAACTTACGGCTTTTTTGCAGACGACAAACTTTGGATCTTTTTCCCAATACGAGGAGCTTATGAGTTTCGGAGTTTCGTCGGGTCTCTGCCAGGATTTGTATGATTGATCCGACGTTCCTTCCGCTCTTGTCGTTCTGAGATTTTTCGCAAAAAGTACGAAACTTAATCAACGATTGAGGCAAACGGTCCGATCTCTGATCTCTCATGTTAAGTAATTTGTTCAACGTTCCCGGAGATTAGTAAAACTCAATCGTTTCGTCACTAAGTTCGCCAAGTCTGACATAATAAAAAAGCAATGTACCGTGAAATGTGAATGCCGTCAAAAGTATTCTGTATGGAAGTACTGATATCCCTGACGACACTTTTGAAAGGACTTTGTATCACGTCGCATCGACAGTGAACAAATCTACCGTCGTTTTTTATCTTGAAGTTCGGCTGCACACATGCGTAGCCACAGTCCTCGTTCTCGCTGCATTTCTTATCCTGATTACAGGTACAATCACCCGTCTCCGTGAATTTGTCCAAAAGACGACGCCTCCTCATCGTTGCACAATTTTCTGAACTTTCATTACTGGAATAATCGTCGTTTTCTTTCTTCGAAACATCGCGAGAAATTCCGCCAGACTTCGACGGTACTTTACTGAATCGAGTAATTGTATTATATAGTTTCGTTATAGTTAATTCGATATCAGTTCTGTATTGAGGGAAAATCCGCGTTAACTTGACACGCCGTAAGTTTGTGCCAAATAACTAACGCTTTTCAGACGTATTGGACATTTTTCTTCAATTAACAAGTTGATTCATCGTATGATAAATGAACGAAAAGTTATAAAAGGCAATTCTAAAAAAGCGTCAAATAACCGCAGATTTCTCTGAAGCGAATTACCCGAAGGGATGATCGTTAGATTGTTCTTCATTCTGAAAGATAATATCTTCCGCGGACTTTCGAAGTTCTCCTTTCGTTTCAGTTATCACTGTGTTGTTATTTTCGTCGTGAAAATTGGAAAACGGGTGTTCGACGGTCGGAACGTCGTTTACGTTAGTGTCGGAACGATGAATACCATTCGGTACAAAGCTGTTACTGCGATCGTCAAGAGGTTCGCGAGAGGAAGGAGCGAAAAAAGTATTCGTTTCGCCTAAAATACTTGATGATTTTTTCGTATCGTTGAACTCGCGAAGGACTTTGTACATTATCAGGAGTATTGTCCACGGATCGTTATTACACATCGACTGATTGGATTTCTTCGTTTCTTGAGTGGTACTGGAACACAATAGCTTAATATTGGTGTAACGAACAGAAGATTTTGTAACCTTTGGATTTTCTCACAATTAAAATAGTTTTTGCGGAAATAAGAAACAAATATTTAGAATATTTTCCATTACTTTAGTCTCAAAATTTTTCATCGTAATTTACATCAATAATATTATACTCTATTAATACTAAGTACATTATTATGCTATTTATTCGCTAAGCTCTTTGACTATCTGGAAGCGCTCAATATACGTGAATAAGGAACGTTACATAGATTCTCAGCTTCTTTGAACTGTAAATCGTCATTGTTTCTTTACGTGAACACAATTATGTTGTATACCTGTGTGTTACAAAATTATCTATAATTAATTGACATCTAAAATTCATTATCTCGTAGTCCTATCGTCAGAAACAACCAGATTCGCCGAAGAGCAATTTTTCAAGCGTTACTACTTGCCTCGGCGGAACAGAATTCACGTAGTTTTTCGTACTCGACGAAGCTAATTGCCTCATTATCGCGGCATCTTCCACTTCCAAAGGTGTATTTATCTGCGCTCCATCCAAAATTTTCAACATTTCGTCGGGCGTCAGATTCTCGGGAATGTTATCCGACTTCATTGAACGATCGCGAATTGGTGAATTTCGTATGTGACGCATTGGCGATTTCTTGTGATTATTTTCAGCCGGATAATCCTTGAAATTTTCCGGCTCTAGATTTTCCGTCTGTACCTCACGGTCTACGAGATTCTTCCTCGGCGACGTTGAAACCCGTTCGCGAGGCTCTTGGCAACAATTTTTACAAATTTCTGTTTTACGATTAGTATCTTCGTCCGACAATGCGGCGGACTTTTCTGGTAGAGAATTTGTATTCGTTTGACGATCCACCGTCCTCACTTTTTCGTGTTCTGTTCTGTATTTTTCGTATCGCTCGTTTTGCGACTGAAAAGACTGGAAAAAAAAATGGATCCATCAGTTAGTGAAGATAATTTGCTGTCACAGTACCATTATTTAGTGATTTACTACTCGAAAAAACAACATGTATAGTTCTACTCATTTATCATGTTATTAACTTTGCAATGTATAATGAGAAAAAAGTTTTCTCTCACCTTCAACTGAATGGTTAGACTATCGATATTTTTTTGCAAATCGTGCAATTTTCCCATCAATTGCTCGTTGGCGGCTTGCAACGCTGTGAAATTCGCCTGCTCGTTGCTAAAAGCGCTCTTGAGACTCTGATTATCCGTGAGTTGCTCGGAAATTTTCTTCTTCAGTTCAACGTTCTCAAACTCCACTTGACTGTACTTTGAACTGAGAGCGAGAAGTTCGCCGTTGTGCTGATGGAGAATCTTCATTTCGCTCATCAAATCTCTTATCTGCTCGTCTTTCTCGCGCATCGTCAATTGCGAATCTTTCGCTCTCGCAAGCTGCTCGTCCATCTCGGCGAGTTTCTCCTTTTCGGCCACTAAAGCAGTCGTTATCTCTTTGTTGTTTCTGAGACCAAAAAAATATATATTTTTTTAGAAAAAGCGTTCAAAAAGGTATCAACATTTTTAAAGATTGAAGTATTGAAGTTTACCGCGTTTTTTCTTCTAATAACGCATTTAATTCGCGAATTTGTTCGGTCATCTTAACATTTGCCGCTTGGGTCGCGACGAGTTCATCGCTTTGTAGTTTCATCTGACGCCAAACCCGAATATATTCCACGTTTTCGGCGGCTTTTTCTCGTTGATTTCCAATCTTGTGACTCGCTAATTGATCCTCCAGTTCTTCGATTTTCGATGCCATCTCTTTTTTTTTAATTTCCAATTCCTAGCAGTGAAGTAAGAAAGATAAAAAAAATATTCTAATATTTTTTTATATTAGCAATAAAAATTTGATGGAAACGCTTACCTCAATTTTGGCGACAAAGTTTTGAGAATCGTTATCATCTTCTCTATCGTGAATGAGTTGGGAGGATGAACTTTTCAATCGTCCCATCGCACTTCGGCACGTTCTGCAGTGAAAATGATCGATTGTTGATAACCTTATCGGTAATATAAATCTCGTCAAATTCAGTAAAAGTATTTTTTTTTTTCATAAATTATCATTCCTACTGTAATTTTTTGATTTTTAAAAAATGTATGAAATTAAAAAAAATGTATTATGTATTGTCTACAATTCATGTTATGTATTTTACTCACGTAGGACCGGAAGAATTGCAAATCTGAAGTCGTCGACTTCTCGATGGCGATCGACCGACAATCGTGTGATTCAGAATTTGATTTCTCATTACGGTAATTTTATCTTTCAACTAAAATTTATTGTGTTTAAATAATTTTTTTTTTTCGTGGCATTTAAAAAGCATGACGTCAGCATAAAATTTTTTTCTTGTACCTTAGCATTTTCGAGTTCCAAAAAGTCGACGCGGTTTTTATCGTTATTAAAATCGAGGGCGACGGCGAGGCATGATCTCGGAGTAGCTGCGACTCTCATCAGTTTCGTACCAAGTCGTTTAATCTTATCCTCTTGAGAGTTTGATAATTTTTTCAGCCTTTGAACCTCGTCGTGAAGTCGCAAGTATCGATCCTCTAACTGATAACGATCGAGTTTGCAGACGGCGTGACGCTCTCTCGAATCTATTTTTTGCATTTTCAACATAATTAATTAATGTACAAAATTAATCAGTTTTCATGGTCGGCGATAAGCGCATAAATTCGTAGAGCAAATGCAAACCTAGTACGCTGCTACGGCAGGTATCTATGCAAGAACCTTCTCTTACTGGCAACAGGTCACGGTGTGGATCATCAGCCATTCTTGATAACAAAAACAAAAACTATTAATTAGTATGAAGTAACAACTTGCTATTAGGCGGATTACAATATGCGTTGCTGTGAGATAAAATACCGCTCGTCGATAACACAAACTGTAATCCATTTTTGTCAGAGTTGTTGAACATTTCAGTACTTACTGATAAAAATTATTATTATCTTCATTTCGAAGTGTCAAGTAAGCCGACAATTTAATATTTTTTTTTTAATTCTCGGAAGGAAAAAAAAATGGCGAACCTAAATATAGTATATAAATAACGAAAACTGTATTTTCCGATAATAACCCATACATATTAATGAGTAGGTCTCGTTATTGATGCAATTTAATACATTTATCGACAAATAGCAATTAACAAAAAATAAATAATGTATTACAATTAAATAAAGCACTGCAAAAAGAACATTCAACGAATTTGTAGCATTCGTGTATTCGAATTATTTCGAAACTTTGCAAATTAGCGGGTAAATAAAAACGTGCCGCAGTGCGGATTCGCGCGAATACTGAAACATCGCCTTATAAGGCGAATCCTCGAACGCTCGTAAAACGCCTTGAACACAACTCGATTGTGTCAAGAAATCGTCCGAGAATACATGCAAACTGGATATATATACGGCTCATAGCCTAAAAAATCATGAATCCAACCACTCATCTCTAATCGACTTCGTGAGGCTGTTATTTGTCGTAATATTAGTGCAGGAAACGTTTAGCGATAAGCATGGATAAGCGTGTACAGTCGCAAGTCCTGACCACGCCTGTTTGTGTGAGCGTGCGTCCAGGGATCGCACGAACGGTTTTGAGGATGTGCGGGACGACTCCTCTCTCTCGCCAAGGTCGATGAAAGTAAAATGTTGTCCAAATCGAAATAAAACATCCATGTATTACGTATTTATCCATTCGTCTATCACCCATGTAACGTTCGTTCACTCAACAAGTGCATTGTTTTTAATAAATGAAATAACCTTATCCAACTATAAAAAAAATAGTTTACAATCGAAACTATGAAATAAAGAAAATTCCGCAGAAGCATGAGTTTATTATCGTGAAATATGGATTTACGAAAGTTGCAAAAACCGTTGCATTAGTAATTTGATTATCTTCGATGAACAGAGTTGTTTTTTTTTTGTTTTTCACTGATTGACGTTAGGGAAATTGTTGTAATAAAAGTGTAGTAATCGGGTCGATGCTGTTTATCGAACACCCGTTACATTATAACAGTGTCGGCGACTGCCCAGGGCAACCTGCGATCCACGAACCGTGCTTTGACACATCGGCGCGAGTGTGCGTGCCAGTGGGAAGGTAAGATGGCGGCGGATGGGAATGACCTGATCCCCGATGCAGCAAAAGTGCGAATAGTTTCCGATTTTATATTGCACTCACCACCGGGTGAGTTCAACGAGGTTTTCAACGATGTGAGGGTCCTCCTGAACAACGATGTTCTATTAAAGGAAGGCGCTTGCGGAGCTTTTGCTCAATACAATAAGGACCAGCTCACGCCTGTTAAGGTACAACCATCGTCTATCACCACTTTACTCACCTTACAACGATTTTTTTTTATTACACCGTAATGGCTTTTCGTTCGCAATGAGCACAATTATTGTTGACGAAACACGAAAAATCGCGATAAAACGATTTTTTTACGAAGAAATAAATCTTTGCGATGTCGATGGTTGATACGGGAGCGCGCGGATGACGTTTTGTTTGCACTGTAATTGGACCATTGAAATATTGTGCAGTTGTCGTGACGGTAATACTGACATATCTCGTATTATATTAATGGAAAATATTTGGCTTAAACGAATATTTTGGTTGGTAAAAGAATTGTGTGACTTTTTTTTTCTCATGTGCTTTACGTTGCCTCGGAGCTCAAGTTCTGCGTCTGCCGATAAGTATTCTGTGTGAACCGTTGCGTCATATTTCAGCAGAGATAAATCAACCTCTCGTGCAAAGTGACAGAAATTCATAATTTACAGTTTTTCCAGCAATTTTTCTATTCCATTTTGGAACTCTACTTTTAGGACTCGTCACGCATGTAGACTAATCAGTATCTCCACTAATTTTTTAGTTTGCGTCGAAACTCCAGTTTTCGTTACCAGAATTCCCATCAGAGAAATAATCTGATGTGAAAAGATTTCACCGATTATTTTCGAAATCAGTGTCAACTCGCTACCCTACGATTATCTAACGCAATATGATTTTTTTGGTATCTCAATAAGAGAAAAAAAGTCGAATTCGTTTTAGCGTCCAATTGGTTGCCAAACAATTCAATCATTGTCTGCAATCGATTTTTCGTTTTTTTCTATATTTACTATTGTCTCGGTAAGGTGTGGTTTTTGTCTGACTCATCCCCGATGAGTCGTCACCTGACTATAGTTATTTATATCCATACATCACTCAGATTTCCTGCAGAAAACAATGTATTTCTACTTTATTACTGTATTTTTGTATTTTTTGTTGTTTCATTCAGGTTGACGGGAGCGAATATCAGGCGCTTATAACGGAGCACAATGACTTGGGTAGTCAAAGGTTTTACGACGCTCGTAGCAAGCAGAGCTTTAAGTATGACCACCTCAGGAAGGAGGCTCAGGACTACGAGACGTATGAACCGGATACAACGGCAGAACCATGGAGGTCCGCCCTTCAGGATGAAATAACGAATTACACGCAGAGTCATTATAGACACGGTGCTTGTTCAGTCTTCGGAAAAAGCCAAGGAGGTGAGAAAAAAAAAAAAAGTTGAAAAAAAATATTTCTACAATTATAAAAAAATTACCAATATTGAATCCCCAATTGGACTTTCAAAACAGTTTTCGCTGTTTAAAGATAAAATTCGATAGTTTATACACAACGTTTACAAAAATTGAAATAATAATTTCTTTATGCTGTGAATTTCGTTTTTTTTTTTTTTTTTTTTTTTTCGAACAAAATGATTTGTTTTTTCATAAAAATCAAACCGACTTCGTGAGATAAAGTCGTAATTATATACGAAATTATATTGCATATCGTAATCGTACGAATATGCTAACGAATTGTTAATACAAAACTAAATGTTTAAAGTTGTGTTTTTCTTTAACATTTAACAAATGTAATTGTAGCAATGTTAATCTTGAAGTCTCGAATGCGATTCGAAATTGTATTGTTTCTTGGATATCGAGTATTTTAAAATTGACGAATGAATTGTGGGTTTATGAATTCTCCAATATAAACATTGGTTTTACAGGAAACATAACGCTAACAGCTTGCATAGAGGATCATCAGTTTCAACCTAAGAATTTTTGGAACGGACGTTGGCGCTCGGTGTGGACCGTAAACTTTAGTCCGAGTTCGGGTAACGCTGAGTTGCGCGGTAGTCTAAAAGTACAAGTTCACTATTACGAGGACGGTAACGTGCAGTTGGTTAGCAGCAAAGAGGTAAAGGAAAGCTTGCCGATAACCAACGAGAAGCAAACAGCAAAGGAACTTATACGTCTCGTCGAGGAGTCGGAGAATGATTATCAAACAGCGATTTCGGAAAATTATCAGACAATGTCGGACACGACGTTCAAGGCTCTGCGACGGCAATTGCCCGTAATGCGAACGAAAATCGACTGGAACAAAATCGTCTCGTACAGTATTGGCAAAGAGCTTAAGAGTCAATAGAAAATAGATTTTTTATATATTATTAAGAGAATTAAAATATACATAATGAAAAAAGGCGCATTTTTGATGCATGAGTGAAGTCTGGAGGTGTGATGTGCATGGGAGCAATTGTAACGATGCCGATTAATAAAAGCATGAGATCAAACGTTCATACGTGCGCATTGGTCCTATGCGATTTATATATCCTTGAAACAAAATATTTCGATTATATATTCGTCGCTTCTGACGACGAAAAACTATAAGAAAGTTTAAGGAGGTTCGATACCTAAAATAATTAAATAATTTACAAAAATAAAAATCTATATAATATGCTCTCAAGAATTGCTAAATATCGCGATATAATTATAAAACATACGCGCAATGAGAATGGCTCATTTTTTTTAAGCATTTATATTCATACTTTCTTTTTTCCATCTTCTCGATAGTTAATTGAAATTTCATTGTTTTATCAATAATTGGTAAAATATGCCAACTATCGATATAAGATGTAATAATTCTTCTTTTTTTTTTTTTACATCAAATTCTTCGCTACTATCGTGGCGATGGGTATCAAACCTTCTTACCGGAATAGCCAAAGTTGCAGAGTCGAAAATTGTCTAACGCAATTTTTTTGCAAATTGGTTTGTCAAAGATTGACGGTCCGTTGTTGTTGCATTTTTGTCAACTATCCGGAATAGTTCTCCGATAAATATTGATAAACGATTATTGATGACTCGCGACGAAGAAAAAAAAAAAAACGTCATCTCGATCGATTGCACAACGAACGAGTACACAAAAATTATTTGAATATTGTAAAACTCTCACGACACGAACGAGACACGTCGCATCGTCGAGTGTGACGAACGAAAAATCTTCAAATAATGTGTCCCGTGCAGCATTTTTAAATCACAATTTATAAACGCATAAATAGTTTTTCGTTAAACCCTATTATTTCATATTATCTATACGTATAGCCAATATGTTGAAAAAAAAATTGATAATTAATAAAGAACAAAAAAAAAAAGGCGAAGATCAAATATAAAATTAATTTTGGTGATATACGCGAATTTGGATGAAGATTTTGATAATTTTCTACTTGCCGCGAGTGCGAGATAAGTGTCGATTGCCGAAAGCAGAAAGTCGTTAAACGTTTTTGGTGCTATCACGCTTGCCACACATTCACACAGCCAGACGCATATTGTGCGTAAAACGAAAAAAAAAAAACAGAAAGGAAAATGAAAAAAAAAAAAAATTAAAAAAATAACAAAAAAAAAATAAAGTAAACTAAACAAAAAAGGTACATAATGCATTGTACATTGTAGAAGATAGCCTATAGCCTGCTGGAGCCTTAATCTGTTCACATTTTGTGTTGGGAGATAATTGTGTACATATGTTATTCGGAAGGATGAATGCAAATGAAAAAGAAAAAGTAACGCACCAGCATTCGAAATTTTCACACGAAGAACACACAGACACGAGGACACACACACGAACAGACCCCGGGATTCGAAACGCGTGTGTGATGGTATTTATGTTTTGGAAGGTTACATCGTGATCCAAACGGTTCCTTATGATTGCGATATTCCGCAGTAAAAAAAAAGAAAAAAAAAAAAAAAAAAAAAACACAGTTCAATCATCGTTTTCAATTAGTCGTCAATCGTTGTTGCAGCAGAGCCAATTCAGTGTTTTAGATAATATAATGTTTAGCGTTTACGATTTAAAAAGAAAAACTAAAAAATCACGAAGAACAATAAAGAAATGATGCAGTTAGAAAACCTCTTGTCGCGCAATTCACGAATATCGCAACTGTAAAGAGCTCCATGTAAATAATATCATGCATGTTTTTTTTTGTCGTAAGAAAAAAAAAAAAGAAAAAAAAAAAAATATATAAAAACATAAAAGAAACGTTGTATTACGCGTGTGAGTTACGAGCGCGGTGTTGAAGTTTCGAATCTTATCAAACTCTACAGAAAGCATAATAAAGAAATAAAGAAGATTAAAAAAAAATGCATACTAGTATTAGGTACTACCTACAATCAAGTGTATCTTAACATAAGTATCGCATGTCCTTATGTAAAAAATTCGATTTAACGAGACAAGAAAAAAAAAAAATAATAATAATAATAAACTACAAACGATTATTGGTTGAATTATGTAATATTGAATGTTACTATTGAGTTAATAAAGTGATATGCCACTTTACGATTGGGCTCTGTACTTACAAATGTCGTTTATAACTCTTAACTAACATGAAATTGAGCTTCTGATTTTTTCAATTTAATACGATTTTTTTTTCTCATTCAATAACGAATATACTATATGTAAGGTATACATATATATATAACTAAGTTTTGATCAAGGTGATTGGAATGTAATTATCTGTTGATAATTATCCACGGGAATGTTTTGATAATAAACTGTTTTTAAGTGGCAATATTTTTCTTTGTTTTTATCTAAAGTACGATTTTTTTTGAGTATATATTATTTTTATTTTTTGATTGAATATTATTTAACGTTAATCATTATTGATTGATTAAATATCTCTTTAATATTTATGTAGCTTTGTCCTTTAATTTTTTTCGATAAATACACGTGTACACCGAGGTGAACATTGATTTTAGCAATGAAAGAAACAATCAGTGTACTAAGTTTCGCGTACCGCAACGTGTGAAAAAAAAGAGACGCTGCATTGCTCTATATAAATTATGCAGAGTTTTTTTCGTGAAAAACTATGATATTTAAAGATATTACGAATCATATTGACTGACGAAAGAATCAGTTCCATGTAATTATGACAATGCAAAAAACCAATGTATTTACATGACTGATTTTTTTTGTTAAGTCGGTGATTTTTGTTTAAATGGCATGAGACGGGGTTGAAAACCTAACCCAAGTGCGCGGCGAGCAGACGAAATTCTAAAGCGGCGAAATGTCAAAGAAAAAAAAAAAACGATACACAATGACTTCTTACCTTTGTGTTTTGGTGAGATTTTAGAGGATAACTTCGGCACTTGGAATATTCGCAGTCGATTGGTTATATACACTCATATTTGAGAGCGGAAGAGAGGCGTCAGGTTGAAACGAAATTTTGACGTTATTGCAGTGTGAATTATTTGTTTACGATTTGAGCTCCTCGTTGCTACAGTCGCTTGCCTACCAATGTGGTCACGTGACCGGGGGTACAAATCCGACCAATCGCCACGTAGCTCGTTAATTACAGCTTTATCAATGGCCTCATCGCAGTTAAGAGGGTTGGGAGACCCGCCGCGGCCATCGCATATGCCAGTTCTGTCCTGACACCGGCGTCGTACACATGTTTCTGCGTCCACATTTCTCACAGTGACAGAAAAAAAAAAACCACTTGTAAAACGCACAATTCGCTCAAGTTTTTTCGGCATAACAAAGAACATTAGTTGTATTGAAAAAATGGCGTTGGGACCGCGAGAATCTGCAAAGATCATTTCGGTTTTGGCGAAAAACGTCTTTATCGAAGAGGAAGGCGTAAAAAATTTGGCCTCCGAGGTGAGTATATACCCGACAAATTTGCACAATTTCCACGTGAAATATATTCGCGATTGAAAAACGAATTTTTACTGTGTCTCGATCGAACGATTTACAAAACAAAAGAACACGTAAATTGATGAAAAAAAATTGTTTGCACGTTTCCTCGCGATTATTGTTGGAGTTACAAGTTAAAAAGTCGGTTCAATTGCCAAATTGGAAATTTTTTCGTGTTTTACATTTACGAGACGATCTATAATAATGTTGTATGATTAATCACATGTTTTTTTGACTGATTGATGTGCGACTTTATTTTTGAGTTGTGACAATTAAATTATCAATTATCTTGTTGCATTTTTAGAAATTTTGGAATATTTACGATGTTTGTATAATAAAATTAGAGGTAACATAGCGGATCAACTTTTTTTTGTAGGTTTTGAGTCGCATAATAGAAAAAAGTATCGCAGGCGATAATACTGGATTTGGATTGGATTCTGATTTTTCTCAACACGATTTGCATCCCAGTCCCGCGCATCCAAGAGCCATTGATTGGATATTCATCTTGGATACGCTGAACTTTTCTTTCTGGAGCTCTAATCCTCGTAACAAATGGCGAGTCAACGGAGAGACCGGCTATTTTGCACTGTGCGCTGCAATAAAAAGGGCTATCGATGTGAGTATTAAAAATTTCTGCAATCACTTGAACCCATTGTACAAAAAGGAATATCATAAGTCGTTTAATAATTAATTTTCACGTAGTGCCACTTGCATTCTCTCAAATTAATATTTTTACTTTAACAACATTTTTCATAAATTTCATGTATTTACGTTATTCATTTTTTTTTTTTCGTCAAAGTAACATTCGGTTTCTTTAAGTTGGATATTTCTGCCTCATCTTCTTCTCTCATCTAATGTATAAATCATTGAATCAGAGATCCATAATTTTTCAAATGAATTTTCCTTAGTTTGCAGTCATACCTTTCTTTTTCCCCGGAATTTTCGACAGCAAGAACGTTCTTTGGATCCCGAAATTTTTTTAGCTATATGGCACGCGACGAATCGTCGGATTTTCTTGAAACGTTCTGTTACAAGTAATAATAATACAGTGTACAGTACAAGTAGCTAATTCAATGGGATATAAGTATTATCGTAAAATTAAATTTTTCGTGATTTTTCGGAACAATTCTCGGCCATTTTTTAATAAACATGAAAATCAGTTTTCTAAAAAAAAAAATGTCCATACGAACCATTTTATCAATTCCGCAAAGAGATTTGTAGAAATCTTGTAGTTTACATATTTCATTCGAATTAATTTGATTTAACTTACTTTGCATGGAGGCTCTGTCTCTCTCCACTTTTTTCGTGTAACTTTTGATAAATGTTTGTCGTTGTTTTTCAGCGTAACGCAGTGCCGATTCTTTCCTCGCTATCTCCGCCTCCTCTTGTTGTTTTCTAAGTTCCCACCTATCAACGTAATTATTATTATAATATTGTGATAATAAACATTTCTTTCTAATACTATATAATAGTATATAAGTAAATGGCGAACGAGTTTTTGCAATACAAACAGTGATATTAACGTACTTCTTCTCGATAGCCCTACGTTTTTCCTCGTTTTCACGCGCCAATCGTTGTTTTCTTCCTCTTTTACGTTTCGCTTCTTTTTTCGCCCATGCGATGAGTGTCTCTATTACTTTGCGTTGTGTGCTTTCCGCAGCTGCGGCTCTTTTTCGTTTTATATACTCAGTTTGTGCTTTCGATTGAAGGATACGCTTTTGATATTTTTCCTGCTTTGCGAGTTCCAACGATTCTAAATATTTTTTCAGCTTTGCCACTCTTTCTTCTTTCTGTCGAAGCTTTTCCTGGAGCGTTTTCTCCTTCTGTTGTTTTAATATCTCTTTTGCTAACATTTTACGTTCTTCCACCTTCAATCTATATCCAACAGAAAAAAATGACAATAACATTTTTATTAAATGCGAATCAAGTTTTTTTTCGTATTTTCAAACTTTACGACACTATTCCACCTCTCAATTTCTTTTATTGCCGCGTTGTCCGCAATTTCGATGGTTCGCTTTTCATCCGCCAAATTCGATAGGCGTTTTAATTCCCGATTAATGCGGTCGCTGTGAAGTTTCTTTAAAAACTTTCGATAATTGTTATAATCCTTCAGCGAGCACTTAGCGTCTAAATCATTCGTTACAAAGCCGAGTTTTAGCATTCGTCGAATGTTTGTCTCTCGTGCGAAATATCTCGTGAGATGTTCGTCGTGCATAGAATCGTAAGAAAATTCCATCTCGTAATTACACGGATCGCACAAATTAAATTGAGCATTTTTCGTCTGTACCCAAAGTTTCTCTCCTAACTTTCGTCGACTGAAGTTATAAGCGTTTTCAGGACCGGGAATCATCGGAATTTTGCACTCCAACGGCATTATTTTCCATCTCGGTAAACCAAAATTTGGCACTGCAC
This sequence comes from Buathra laborator, assembly GCA_934046635.1. Taxonomy (NCBI): domain Eukaryota; kingdom Metazoa; phylum Arthropoda; class Insecta; order Hymenoptera; family Ichneumonidae; genus Buathra; species Buathra laborator. The sequence goes on from OW203892.1 coordinate 22,756,290, forward strand.
CTCGTGGTTTCGGTACGCGTTCAATAATTTTGTCGAGAGCGCTGTTAAAATTTTCATTCTTAACGGAGAATAGACAATTTTTGTCGTTGATTTTGTTAACGTAAAACTGTTTGCACTTACGAAGGCTTTTTTAAACTGATTACATCATTTTTCAGTGATTTCTTACAAATTTCTACGCTTTTAATCGTCATGATTATTAAAATTATTACAATTACGATTTGGCTGACAACACTTCCGATTTTTATGACGTGCAAAATATTCGTCCGATTGCAGATATGCTTTTGTTACTCATAACAAAAAAAACTTCAAGTTAATAATTTTTCAGCGAATTATTTAGCGATAATAATAATTATTGGGAATTAAAGAAATTGAATTTTTTTTTTGCGTTCAAAAGAAATTTTTGCCGAAATTGCTGAACGATAACATCAATTTTCAGAATAAAATTCCAATAACCGATCCAAATTACTATGGGAAAATCACTAAGGAGGATCTGCAAAAAATCTTGCGAGGTGACGAAGGTAGCGAGATTGCGCCAATGATAGACGAGAGGGTGAAAAATCTTCACGAAGTCGGTCAGATTCTCGTACAGAAATACAACAGTGAGTCTTGTCGAAGAAATGCAAAAAGTGTCTATGAGAGGTGAGATAAGACAAATGTAATAAGTAAAATGTTTAGGTACTTTCGTTGATTGCGTTAAATCGTGCAATGGATCAGCGGAACAACTTTTGAAACTTATCGTCAACGATTTCGAATGTTTCCGTGATGAGGCTGATTTTCATGGATATCGAGGTGAATATTCTTTTACTTTTGCGAAGCGCGCGAGTTTAAACGATTTTAAGATCGTTTAAGCCATTTTATCATTTAATAACGAAATGAGAGATCGATTGTTAAGAGCGAAACTAATTCTTCTCATTTTGCACAGTTTCTTTCTACAAAAGAGCGCAAATATTGGTGGGAGATATCTGGGCGTGTTACAAGGGAAAAGATATCGGTGAATTCAAAGATATCGACAAGATAACGATGTTCGCCGACTACAGAGTACCACAAGTGCTTCTGCACTTCGGGGCAATGCGTTACAGTAATCCCCTGTTGAGTACACTGCAATCCGGTGAGATTTTACGAATTACGATGAAAATTAAAGAGAAAATGCGTCATGTGGAATCAATGGGTTATAATGAATGGTCACAAGCTTACTTTATCAGCTTACAGTATTAATTTAAAATCGACAATTTATATGAAAATTTTATTAATTCCAAAAAAAAATACGAATTATATTTTTTTTATAACGTATCAAAAATGTATGCCGCTTGTTTTAAATTTGTTTAATTGTTATTAATTGACCCGTTCAACCTGTATGACTCGACAAAAGTTTGAAAAATTGTTACCTAACAATGATTTTGTCCACAGGCACCGAATTGTTGCCGGGTTCTCCGGAGGAAATTGAAATTCGCGGCTGTTCCATTGAGGTAGTCGAGCGGGTCGTGGAAGTCGTTCGCACGGAAATACAAAAGTGTCCGAATAGGAATCTCGATTCTTCGGTATGTAATGCGATTCGTCTCGATCACTTTTTATGGGACTACAGACGACAGTACGCTGAGCAGTTGGAAGTTTTTCCATTCCACAAAGTTAGAACGATCTATTATTGAATGTTATATTTTTTTCTTTCGAATATTTCGTTTCCCAACTTCGCCGCGAAAGTAAACGTTCATCGAGTTAATACTACGAATTAAAAAAATGTATGTAAACAACGAAAAACTTATATTTTTGTACAATTTGAATATGATAATAAAATACAATTTTTGTTAAGTACAATTCGATTTTTCGCACGGATACAGCGTGACGACGAATAATAAAGGTGCGGAGAGATTTTTTTTCTCAATCGTCTTCTTTGGATTACGACACACCCGTGTCCTTTGGCACGAATATACATTTGAGGGGTGCAGTATTACCGCAATTTTTTTATTTTTTATTATAAAAAAAAATTTCTATGTAACTACTTTTATACAGTAAATTGTAAATTATATCATATTTTAGCCATAAAAAGATGAAAATAACAATTTTTTCTTTTCGTAAATTATGGATATCGATAATTTTGCTTTAGCACCCCTCATTTTTCACCTAATCGGAACGTTCGATATGCTTTATTACTCATCTTCATTGATTATCAGTACGAATTCAACAATAATTTTTTTTTACACCGTTTGCACTCTCTTACTCGCTGCAAGAAAGGAAACTTTAATTTTTCATGCGTTTTCTTAACGCACATTCATGGCGCAGTTGCATCGATGCACGATGGGATAAAACATCGAACAAGAACATTTTTTCTATTGCCGTTTTTCGTCAGTGGTGTGGCACGTAGGATAAGTGATAATCGAATAATCGAATTCGACCAACGAGTCGCTCGATCCTAAGAAATATGGCAGCTTAAATAAGTATACAAATAATAGTCGATTTTTCTCTGTGAATTCGCATTATCATTGAGCTAAAAAACGATAATCGATTCATCGTTTCATTATGTAAGAATGACATAGATATTCATATTTTTTATTTTACATTACTGTACAAATATTCATTCTGCTTTCGTAGTTATACATAGACATTGAGCTGAACAGTATAGAATTTAATTCTTTTTTTTGTTTTGTTTTTTAAATATATTATTATAGTAACTTTACCACAAAATTATGACACGGAGAGCTCAACTAGTCAAATTTTCTTAACTCTTTCGGTGCAACTGTTCCCAAAATTGTATATTGTTCTTCAATTTTCCGGGCGCAATTACACTCACGTCTTCGATGCTTCCGATTGAATGCGTTGGCGAAGAGGCGTTGGACGATCGATTTTGTTCAGTGATTATCTTTACCGTTGGTGGAGCCGATGGCTTGTTCGAGATTTGACGCAAACCCTCGCGAAATTCTCGCGATAACGAACGAGCGGTTAGACTGTGCATTTGCCTCGGAGTATCAATGATATGGATTTCCGGGGTTGTCGGTCGGTCCTTTGAGGAATTATTTACAGATTTGGAAAGCTGCGAAACAAACAACACAATATATTTATCACATCATTTGTATTAAGCGTAGAAAAATATCATTCTGCACGATTAAATATAATAGTTTCGAGGCCGTTTTTTTATTCCTTGGGGAAAAACTACATTTCGACAATAAAATCGACGTTTGCTTTATCAGAATTCGAATTATCATTCTCAGTATACGTTTTCTTGTTAATAACAAAAATATCGCTTGAATTAATACCATAGAAGGGTCTGTGCGCAATGAGTTTGCGCACCTCCCACTCTTCAGCGTTTAGCCGTTACGACGAGAACTCTCAACCGTCAGTTGCCGCTCGCTCGGCGCGCGAGTGGGACGTTCAATCGCGGTATTTTGTGCATTGTATTTTGTAATTTACTTTCCATGGTGCGTCTCGTGTACTACTTATTACTTTATCGTATTCTTAGTGCACTCGTTATGTAAATATTAGGAGCAATATCCCTCGAATTAACTCAGAAAAAGAGAAGCTGTGCAGTAACCATGCGCATCAACAATGATCGTCGTGAAAAAATAACACGTGAGCGATGAAAAGCAATGAGCACCTTCCAATTTTACATTTACAGCTTTTTTTATCGATGAAATGATACATTCAAAAACACAAACTTACCCTTCGCGCTGGTAACGGATTCGTATTTTCGGTTTTGTTGAACGCCTGCGCCAGTCTTCGCACCGAAGGCATCGGTAATTCTTTAGTAACGATAATCCCTCGTCCTCCGTTTGCTTCCGCGCGTATCTCGACATTTTTCATATCTATTTCGCCACCATTGCGTTCTTCTTCCACCGAACTGGATCTCACATGATGACCATCCCCGATATAAACATCCTCGCAGTCGCGATCGCGAACGCCATTCCCCATTGTCGCGTAAAGGTCGCCGATATTCGGAACGGATTTAGCTGCCGTTATTCCTCCAAATGATTGACAAATCATATCTGTATCTTCGTTCAATATTTCCGTACTTTTCGATGATATACCATCGCCCGAACTTTCCAGACTCGAGAGACACGGAAGCGCGGAAAATCTTCGATTACCATTGTGCTCGTTAAAATTCGACGTACCGACGAAACTTCGCGAGTTTTTTCGCGTATGCACGGTATCGTTGCTCACGCGTCTGTCAATATTGTTGTTCGACTGAGTTCTTCTCAAACCCGAATCGTAACCGAACGATGTCAAATCCAACTTATTAACTACTCGCTTCGGTTGTCTCCCCGACTCTTCCCGTTTTCCATTCTTTACGTGAAATTCGTTCTCGAAACCGTACGCTCGAAGGTCTATTCGTCGAATTGGCTTGTGATGTTCATCGAAATGTTCGCGATTATTCAACTTAGCGTTTATCTCGTTCTTGCTGTTCTTACGCTCGCGCTCGAGAATCTCGTCGTTCCAATTTTGACCGTTCCATATTTTTTCACGGGAAACATCGTTCAATGACTGTCGTCGCGAGTCGTTTCGCAAATTCCGCGACTGAACTTCCGATGTTTCGTAATCTTTTTCCATAGTCATCGAACCTCGACGAAGCGCTGCTTGTACGTTGTTGTTTTGCGATTTCGAAGCGTCTTTAAGCTTCGATTCGCTCGAAGTACTGCACGTTGATTCTGTATCGACGCTTCGCGACAGCTCCTGTAACAAATCGAAAAACTCGATGAGTAAAAACGTCGTGAGAGAAACGATGACTTTTTTTGTTCATCAGTGAATAAAAATGACATATAAAAGCTTCCGGGGTAAGGATGAGCGATATGACCAAATCGCGGAAAATCAACCCTGCAAAGGCTTTATTTTCCAGGAAGCCGAAACGAATGAAACTGAATTTTTCGAAATTGTTGACATAACATTTCCATTAATTATTTATTAATAGAGTTTCAAGAATTATTATTTATGGAGATTACATCCCTTGAAGCATTTTTTTAAACTATAGAATACTTGTTATGGTGGAAATAATTGCGAGAAATAAAATAATTTAAGAAATTCTCGAACAATCGTATTAATCTGTTTAATTAGGGAGTTTCGGAAATTTAAGGCTTTAGTAGTGAGGTGGTAGAGATGTGGGACAGTGCATCCAAGAATTAAAAACGTTTCACCCATTCTTTCATTATTCGATTAATTTTTTTAAAAATGTCTCTTAATCAATACAAGTTTTTTTTTTCAAGTTGCGGCAGAATTGCGATTATGGAGAAATGATGGCTCGTCGCGTAATACCCGTTACATTATATTATTGGCATCGTATTTGCCGTTAATCCAGTAAAATTACAATTTTTATTAGTTTAGACCAATTTTGACGAAAAGGAATATATTTCGGAAAAGCAGTTATTCTACAGTTAGTAATGATTCACCCGGATATATCTGTGATATCTGTTAACACAATATAGCTATATATATTTTAGTTTTTTTTACCCTCGAGTGCGTTTTTTTTTTTTTTTTTTCATACGATGAAAAATTACCTTAACTAAGCTTTCAAGGTAAAGAAAATGTAAATTCGATATTCGAACGAATTAGTATCGCCGGTATTTGATTTGCTGTTAATTACAAAATACAAAGAGCCCAACGAGTAATTAAATTTCATGCGATCGTACTTACCGATTATCTAATTCTTTGTTCGTATGTATGTATAAGTAGAGCTCTCATGCATTGTGCAGTAATAATAGGATAGGGTTTTGTTTCACTAAAACGTTTAATATAGAACAGAGTTAAAAAGTGTTTATTAGGAATATTTATAAGTACGGGATAAAATCTTATTGCTTATTATGTACACAAAAAAGAAAAAAATTCCAACCTATTAGAAAAAAAAAAAAAAGTAATTGAGGTTTGACTGCGTGCGCGAGACAGGAGGTATTTACGCTATTTATGTAAAATCAACTGAGATCACAAGATTTGTAATGTCAAAAAACTATGGCATTCGCTATCTACACAGGAAAAAAAAAACCCGAAATAGTCTTATGATTAAATGTATATTACTCGTGATTGCTTCCGATATAAGTAATCGATCTTATCAGCCATTTAAAAATATAAGATTCTTGTAGACTTAGAATAATATTGCACTCTTTAAAAGGCTTCGCAGTTTATCGTATTAAAACACGAAAACGATAATTCGCTTTATGCAAAAAAAACCAAAAATCGTTTTTACGGCACTTGTCGACTATGGCATTGTGGCCTTCTAAGGCATTGGACCCCTATATTTTTTTATCGGAAATTATAATAACCAATGTGAGTTCCCAATGGTAGGTAACTGCTTTACCTTCGGAGAGCTCATCCCCTCAAATATCCTAAAATAACAATTAAAGTATTTCCAAAGATTCAATGCGACTTCAAGGCGATGTATACATTGAATTTATCCTATGAATGGTGGAAATGATCATCTGATTAGGTGTTTGAAAAAAAAAAAAAATTATTTAGTTCCGTTTGGACGATGTCGATGACCCTCTGTCGCGTCTTTCTCCTCGAGATTTCGCGTGTCTCTTGGTTCTCGAGTCGCTCCCTTTCCTGAGGTCAAGCAAACTTTCGAAACTCCTCTGAACAACTTCCGCTACTGGCGGTCGTTCCAATTTTAAGCTCTGCGTATCGTCGAAAGAATGATTATTCGTCTCCGTTAATTTTTTTGCCATGACGAACGGAGAATAACCCGATTTTCTCCCGCTGACCGAACGACTTTTTGATTTTTCAAAAATCCCACTCAATATTTTATCCTCGAATCTTGCGGTCTCTTCGAGAATTCTGATCGACGGTCGTATTTTGCGCCGTCGATGTTTCGGTGTTTCATCCCCGTAAATTTTACGGTTGTTTTTTATACCACCGAAAGTCTGAAACTTCAGACCAGCGAAAAAATCTTCATCGTCGTTATTTCGAAAATCATCGGAAACTTTCGCCACTGTAATATCCTCGGCATCAAAATCTTCATCATCGACAAAACCGCACTTTCTGCGTTTTATTCCACCGAATGTCTGCATTTTTCGCGACTCCAGATTCCAATATTTTCTGCCATTGCTGATCCAATCGCGACGATCATCTTTCTCATTATCTCCCTGAATAAAACTTAATCTCGTCGATGCGTCCGTCGCATTTTGTTGATATTTTTCAAAGTTCGATCGTTCAGAATCCATGGATTCGATCGAATACATTCCAGAATCCCGATCGACCGGCGTAATTCCTTCGGAAAATCGTAATATTTCGTCCTCGCAATTGTATAGCGGATTTATCGTCGAATCTTCGTCGATATCCTTTATAAATGGATTTTTCGCGTCGATCAGAATATTCATAAGATTTTTCGTTCCGCTATCCTCGCGATCGGGAATCGGCGACGATTCTCGTAGATCCGTATTAGCAGCGATTTTTTTGCAAGTCTTCGTATTCATCATCACGGGATTTATCGTCCCGTTTTTCTCCTCGACAACGTTCCAACAGTTCGATAAACTTTCGCACTCTTTCGAATCGTGAATCAACGAATCGTTCGATTTTTCGTTATCACGATCGTTAATCAGGTGAACGAGGGGATTCGTAACAAAGTGCGGACTCGCGTTGGAACCCCGATAACTTCGTCTGCAAAGACTGCCCCACAAGGAGGCCTCTTCGAATCTGTCAAGTCCTTGACTCACCTGCTGTTCGTAATCACTGCCGGTCGAGAACGAGTGCTGAGACAGTGAACTGTTGGGTCTGCTCGTTGCGGCGTAAAATCCATTATCCATGACGCTGTGACCTTTCGGGAACTTTGCCTCGTTTATGTAGTAATCCCGACCAAATCTGAAGTTCGCAAAATATTTTACAATTTTTCAATAATATCATCGAAAAAAATATTATTAAGTGCAAAATTAATTGTACGAGTATTTTTTTTTTTAAATAGGCAAAAATTCAAATTTCGTTTAAATTTTCGCGTAAATGCGAAGTTTTCGGAAGTAAATTTTTTAAAAAATTATTATACCTTTTGAAATCCGGTCGGCCTGCACCCAAAACTATTTGAAGCGGTGGACTTGGACACGTATGTAATTTTGTGGAACTTCTGAAAATTATCAGATAATTATTATTATTTTATTATTATTAGCTAAAAATTGTAGATATTTCATTATAGGCGTTCGATCGTTAGGATCGTTGGGTTCGTAGATTTCGCAATATCTATTTAAATATTTTAATTGTTATAATAATTGAATTTTAAATAAAGAATAGATTACCCGGAGACATCCGAAGCGCGTCTAGAGTATTGTCTCTCGAGAAGTCTTTTTTGAATATTTTCTTCGCTGTACGGATTATTCTCGATCGGCGCGGCGTTTTCCCACTTTTTGTGCTCACGTTCGGCAATCGTACCTGATGAACATAAGTCACATTGAGTTATTGCAATTCGTAGAGTTATTTTTTAACTGGAAGATCGATGGAATACAATGCTTTTATGCAGTTACCTGGTCGCGGTGGAGTCGCAAATTCGTTAGTTTCATCACTGATGATTCTCGAAGTCGACTTTATCGATGCCGCGTCAGCCTTGGCTTTCGCCAATGCCTGACACTGTCTGCAAAGCGGAATGATGAATAATTTCTATAAACGCATTAATGAATAAAATAACTTTATGCATAAAATAGCCGTTCAATCGGATAAAAATGCGAAGGACAGTAAAAGCGGAGTTAAAAAAAAGTCAAGAAAAGTCTTTTTGACGTGACGGATGACTAATATAAAAGGGTAATGGAAGAAAAGGGAAAACAAAAGAGAGATGCGTCAGAAATTATGATGATTGACGATGAAGTTCTCTATACAAAAAAAATGGATGGCGCTTTTAATGATAGAAATTTATAGTGTTTTTTTCTTTTCTTAATATCGATAACGAATGTTTTTCTGTGGACAACATTTTCGAGTATTCGAAGAGTTCGTTTTCAGCGAAAAAATTTCGGCTAATGAACTTATTTTTGTATTAATTGAATTTTTTTGATGGTACAATACCGATTTGTTTCCTCGGATGACGAGTCGTTTGCCTTTTCGTTCTCAATTTTTCTATCGTCTCCGTTCGATCGAATTTCATCCTGTAAAACATTTTTTCCAATCCTTTGCGCAACTCCGTTGCATTGATCGGTACTTTCGTCTTCATGTTTATCGTCATCTTCGCCTGCGAGGGAGTCGAACATATCGTTATTTGTAGGAATGAAATAATCGAAGGATCGGCGATCACCGTGAGCAGATAATTAACCAATTAATTAACAAACCTCGTGAAACAACCTTCGGACATCCGTTCATTTCAAACGATTCTCTGTGCTGATTAACGGCGCTCGACGATAGAAAGATTTCTTCTTCACGCTTGTCGTCCTTTCTGATTTTATCTCTCGATACGATAATTGCATCACCAGTCTCTTCCTTCTCGTCGATTACTTTGTCGATCGAGACGAGTTTATCATTTAATTGGTGACTGTCGCAGGCAACAGAAACGGCTGCCGGTGTGTTATCCGACAATGAATTTCTCACAGGCGATGACGCCGGCGTCTTTGGCATTTCAAAAATATTCATTTCGCGACTCGCAGAATCGTCGCGATTTTCCAATTCTGAGTTCAGTTTTCCGTTACTTAGTTTTTCATCTCGTTGACACGATTCTTCGTGAGATCGATAGTTGGAATCGATTTTCTCGGAAATTAAAATGTCGCATTCGCCATCTTGTTCAACTTCCGTTTTCCTCGTAATTTTTTCCGATTTCGAGATATTTCTCGATGGTTTATCGATTTTTTCGATCTCTCGTGCGTGTAGCGTAAAATTTGTATCGATCTTTTTGACTCTCGATGATTCCGGAACTACGCTATTTATCGCTTCGGCTAAATCGTCGTCGTCGGCTTCGTCGTCGGATTGCGCCGAAAATTCCGATAAATCGGACGTATCCTCGGCATCCTTGTCGCCGATGAGCGCACGAAAATCGGCACTCGGATTCGGCACGAGCATCGATACGGGTTCCGACTGCGTTTGTATTTTTCTCTTCTGAAACAGCCAATTTTCTTCCCACGACTCGACGGGCGTTATCATGTCCACGTGCGCCAAATCGTTCTCTTCATCTTGACTGTCCTCCGAGGAATCTTGAGAAGCTGCAAAAAAAAAAAAAAAAATCCAATCCAATCGTCGTTAGTTAATTTTCTTTACATAATTTTTTTTCTTTTGGGATTTTCATAAAAATTGCACTCACGATCGACGATGTCCATTCCGAATTCGGGAAATGGCACGCGTCTCGCATTTCTGAAATCGAGTACATTGGTCTTTGTGCAGCGAATCTCTTCGTCCGACGTGTAGGTAGTCGTTACTTCTTCGATCTGCTCTTCGATCTGTAAAATTGAAGAGTCGGAATTTTTAAGTAATTTTTTTAATACAATTAATACATTAATTGCATTAAAAACAAAAATTTTATATCGAATAAATTTAAAGTTTAGTTATAGTGATTCAACCTTCGACTTTGAATGTTGACATTCACACTTCGTTGGCGTCTTCGCTAATAACAATAAAAATAATCGATCTTTCCGTTTTTTTTTCTCACACTTTGAACTTTTATCTCATGTTCTGAATACTATTATTTCGAGTCCACGTTAAAAAAAATGCATTAGCATTAGTGTTTTCCGTCGCAGAATCTTTTTTCCTCTTATCTCAATCTGTTTTTTTTTCGTATCTTGATATGAATAATCCCTCTCGTAAGTTCTTCCTTCATTTTTTTTTTCCTCAAAATCGCCGGCTTACAATTCGAGTTTCGTAATATATACGAACGGCTCGAGTTAGCGAATAAAAATTTATTCGCATGTGAAGTTCGTTCGGAGAGAATTTTTTTTGTATTACGTAAAGAGGTGAATAATGCGCACGAGATATACGTCGGTAGAGATAGCGTTCGTCTGAGTGGTCGATGGGGAGGTGCAATTATTGATGCATATGCACTTTACCATCCTGTGCCATACTCTGCTTTGCACGTTTGCGTGTATAAGTGCCCCGTTTGCGTGTAGTTATGTTATGTTATTTAACAACAACACAGTGGAGTGTAGTGTACGGAATTCCGTAGCGTAGTTTAGAGACAACTGAACGGACGCCTGATGCCGTCCAGTGTTTGCTAACTATACTATGCGTACCTAACTACGTACTTATATGAACGGGAGAGAGGATCACAATCATCGAGAGGTGATCACAGACAGACACGAGACTATGCGAGCGACCGGCTTGCGTTCCGGGAGACTCTGCTTCAAGGATCTCAACTTTTTATATCTTTACCTCGGGTGGCTTCTTCCCTGGAGTTTTTTTTTACATCGCGACGACGACAACAATCTCGCGGCCTTGCCGACCCCGAGAAACATTATGGTAAGTGACGCACGCGCAATATTTCCATTAATAGATTTCAATTAACGATTCCGCGATCGTGAAAATGTAATTATGGTTTTATCGGCACTTCGTGTGACGATCGAATCTATTGAATTTCGGTATTTTCAAAAGTTCGACGATAAATAACGAATAATTAATGAATCGAATACTTTTAACACGATTTATAATAAAAAAAAAATGATTTTACCGATCCGTTAATGTCGGCAATACATCGAGAAAAATTACGATTTTTCAAAACTTTTTCAGTGAATAACTTCTGTGATTATTTTCTACATTTTTGCAAAATTTTCCGAATCTTTATGATAAAAATAAAGGAAATACAATAGAATTTTTTCATTGACATTCCGATGAATTTCTGCAAGGAAACTATTCCGACTGTTGTAAGCTTTATGACGAACAACACGCAAACTTATTAACTGCCGTTTTTCCTCTACCGTTTTTTTTTTTCGTTATATATTAATAATGCAGTTATCGTACCGTGAGTGACATTGGCTCTTGCCGCGGGCGCACGTGTCTCGATCGCGATCCACTTCCTTCACTGCTGCATTCGTCCTGTGATAATGGCTCCAGGCTACTGCTGCCCTCTTCGACACCTTCGTCGAGTCCGATTTCATTTTCATCTGAAAATTAAAAATTCATAGTTAAAAAAAGAACGCTATCGAGGTCACTATACCTATTAACATTTAATGCCTCGTATAATAATACTAAAGTTTCTGGATCCATGAATTTTTATTTATTCATCGCACGACGTTCGCAAATATAGAAAGTATTGCTATAATTTTATATTTTCGAGTTACAAATAATCAATTAAACAAATCTTATCGAAATGATAGCGAATAATTTTTTTTTTTAAATCGTCTACGCGATAAATACTTACGATTAACATGCTTTGCTCTCGGCCTCCTGTTAAGGACGTTGCTATTGCCATCGACGCGATCGTTTTGAAATTTCTCGATCACCTGTTGATGCGAATATCGATAAAATATGAATGGATTAACGCGGCTAACTTTGTATAACCTAAATAGTACACGTTGAACCGGTTTAATCCAGTTTACCTTGTTGAGGATAGCAGTGGCGAGAAGATCCTCGTAATTTTGTTCGGAAAAACTCGCATCCTCTTGGATACCTGTAGAAACGGTCGCGCCGAGACCGGGCAGTCGGCGAGCTTCGTCGACCGCTCGTTCGACTAACTCTCTGAGTGCTGTGTGCGCCATGGTCGGCGTGTCTGTGGCCGGTTTGTCTACGACACGAAAGGTTTTCCCATTAGGAAACTACGACGCTACGGGTGAGAGTAGAGTCACTCCCAATCGCGAGTCTATTACAGTGAATCGCGATTTTCCACTCCAACATCGTGGAAACTAATAAAATAACATTTTCTCAGAAATTCGCAGAGCTCCGAAGCAATTAGATACCGTTTACCGTTTACCAAAACTAATAATACACCAATTAACCAAGCGAAATAGGTATTCCCATAGAAAAACAAAACTTTCATTCATAATTTCATTAATTAATTCGTATTCATGCAAAAAAAAATTATTATTGGTTCAATAACAATTTTCGCGTGAAAATTATTCTTATAGATCGAAAATCTGTAAGGAAATAAGGTTTCCACAGTTGGATAGCGAATAATGCAATAACGGAGTTGAGCGAAAAAACAGCAAACAAAAAGCACGAATCGAACTTATTAATCCATTTTTTTTTTTTTTTTAACAAAACACGTATAAACAAAAATCGAAAACTATCACTTCGTATTTCATAGCTAAATGCGGAAAGACGAGAGAAAAGATGCTCGATGAGATCTTTACACCCAAAAGGACAAAGTCGTCTCTCGAGATCGGAAATCGCGTACTTTCCTCCAACAGGTCCGAAGTTGTCGTGCCCCCGTTTATGGACGTGAGCTCGAGAGTTCGAGATCGGTAGAGACGACGAGAGATAAGTTTCGTTTTGGGATCGTTCTCGCGGGGTCTGGCGAAAGAGCAATCGTCGCTCGCACCGAGACAGAGTCCAAACGTAATTTCTCCTTGGCGGCCTTGTCGATCTTTTTTTTTTCTCTATACCTCCGCACTCGCGGTGAAATTCCGGGGCGAGCGACCTCCTGAACTCTTTCTTCTCTCAAAGTGCGTCCGCGTGTAAAGATACACACGTGGAGAACTGAATGGCCAGAGGATAAAAGAAGGCGTTTCGTCGTTCATTCTCTTTTCTTTCTTTCTCTTCTTACACGTTCACGAGTACCTATGTACCGCGGTATAGGTATATAAATATGTGAATGTATCGAGTGTACCCGATCGACGAACACCGGAGATAAGATCGTTGCACGTGCTGAATGCATCAGTCTTTTACACGTGTTATGCCCGCGCCTCGCTACGATGTTTTTTCATTTCAACCGGGAAGATCGATATCGAATTTCGCATTTAGCGAACAGTTTTTTAAATACGTGTTATTCACGCATATTCCAGTTACAATCGGCGTAAAAAAATTAAAAAAAATTGAAAAACTTTTCGATGTTTTTAAATTTTTAAATAATAAGCATTTCTTGATAATCACAGATTATTTAATTACAACATTTTTAAATTTCGATCAATTAGCATGCAATAAAATTTAAAAATCATAATTTATACATCGAATTATACGGTAAGAAGGATGCTACAAGATTACGACGAAAATTTGGATCGTATTTCAGTAGAAATTAATCGATTCGATAAATTTATGAATGAATTACGAAATAAAATATTCTTCGATGAAATATTAATACAAGAATTCCATAATATTTTTAATTGACTTATATGCTCTCTAAAAAGACGATTGAAGTTGTAACTCTTGCGATGATCAAGTTTTTTCGCTTTGATAAATGTGACGAGACAACGATCGAGTTGTTATTTTTTATTTGGCACTCGTCGAGTAGATCGGAAGGAAGATGACGAGAGTGCGTCGCGGCGTTTCCTTTACGAGTTCGGACACATCAGTGCCCCGGGGAACTTTCTAAGCCGACCGGGATAAGAGGTGTTCGCTATACGTATCGGCTATAGTTCGCAACTGCCTGTATGTATCAGTGATTAGCACTCGTCGTGAATCAGCTTTTCTTACTAGTCAAGGTGAAATTTAGGACTGATGTTTCAGTCGTACGCGCTGAATGGGCTGAGTGAGCGATGCGAAAAGAGAGGTCTAATGAAAGAATGGAAAAAAGAAAATCACCATTTTTCGAAAGATTTTGTTTACGATCGATCTTTGTAAAACGAATTTGCTATCTTCGGCAATAATACGAATCGCATTTTTCTAGCATTTCAGGACGAAAGAAAATAGCAGTAAAATGCATCATTCACGATTGTTATTTGTTTATCTCTTATCAGTTGTTTTTCCCGTTAAAGCATTTTTTTTGCTGCTATCGCGAACATTTTCACAGACGTTAAAGTATAAGTACGCCGTGAGGTGAGTGAACAAAACAGCATAAATCGTGGTAACGGGAGCGATACAACTTGCGTGCGTTTACGTTGAATATTTACGTCCCCACCGGGCAATCATTAAAAACCTATAGAAAGCCATTACGTTACATTGATATAACGCAAAATTTAACCAAATCAATATACTTTGTTAAATGAAAAAAAGTGAGTACTTGAGATATCGGAAGATTCGATCTTCCGAATCTCATGAATCTTAACTATGTGTAATGGTCAGTTGGAGCGTCAAGAGGGTCGATGAGAGAATTGGTAACGATCGATCGTACCATTAGACGAGCATATAGTATATTTCTCGGGTATATTATAAAATTGGCCTCCTGTGAAATTGGCGATCGTAATACATAATCATGCAAATTATTTCATATTACGCGAAATTGCGAAAGATTATACGTAAATTATAATTGCTCTGCAAACGCAATTGTGAAAATTGCAAGGAGTTCCCCCATCAAAGCTGTGTACACGTGCTTCAGAATACACGTGCCGAATTGCATTCAAATCCCATCAACATTACTCGCTGTTCATATTGCCGATTTCGCAAACATTACGCAAGCTAATTTTCATACAGCGATCTCTAGCAGCGCATGAAATAACTTTTGCCAGTAGGACAATTCTTTTAGTTTAGATAGATATATGAAAAAGCGATAATAGGAACTGCAATGCGAACGGCAATTAAAAATACATCGGCAGCGACAAATCGTGTTAAAAAAAAAATCGAAAATTATCATACGCGTAAAAATGACTGTTTGATTGATAAAATTTGTTATTAACATTGAATTATTCACGATTCCTGATTATAAACGCGATAGCTACGACTTTGTATATTTTCGGAGTATATTATCGTTTAGTAGTAAAGAAGTTCACACGAAGCTTCCGTTTTCCGTTGTCCCATATCGCGATTACCGTAAGCCATTGCGAGTAATACAGTTGTGTAGCAAAAACATATATATAGAGTAGCGATTGGCCGAAGGTGCCAATTATCGTCTCGTCCGATCGACGAGATGATGTTCGACTATTACATATTATTCAATCATCGTGCGAACGCCAGGAGAAATATTATTTGAGATGAATAAGTGGATAATGAGTCGAAGGGAAATGATGGAAGAAAAATGTATGGGAAGCGGAGAAGTTGTAATTGCAAGTTACGTTGTGACGCCGTCTGGCGACAGGGACGTTATTAAGTGCCGGAAGGACGTAAGTGTCTTCCGATTCGTTTATAGACAATAGACGAGTGTTTAGACGTGTACTACGGTACTCCGCAGTCTGCACTTCCATGTAAAACACAATACCCACAGCAATGCTGTTTTAATTTTAATGTATAAGACATTTCGCGTCAGCGTCGCGAGATTTAACACAATTAAAAAAAAAAAAATTCATACGTAGATACAAAAATCTACGATTTATTATTGGTTTTATTTTTGATGTTCAACGTTTTTCGACCAAAAATTCATGGATACAGTATTTTTTTAAAATTCATTTCAAGTCCAGTATCAAAATAATCAAAAAATTTCGCGATATTTTTGCCACTGTAATTTAATTTTTTTTTTTTTTTTTATGGAGATATTGATTAGAAAAGAGATTTTTGAGATGCTGCGAGAATTAGAATAGCTGACTTTGACGTAGAATATCCCTTATGCAAAAAATCGTTACGAACATTATATGAGTAAGTAAAATGAATATAGCTGTGTGTTTCATTAATGCGTGAAAATTACCATCGTTTCTTGTGAAGAAAACGTAGACAATGTATACGACGATTAGGCCGCCGATCAACGTCAGCATCTCTTCGATAAATTGCAGTAACATGTGACACGTGCGATTCGCATTATTCACTCCAACGACCGCGACGACACGACACTATGATTCGGTACAACATATTTTTATCATCGTCATCATCATCATCGGCACGATTATCATCGACGAACGCACATTCCGCGAATATCTTCGAAGATGTCGAATAACTGTTTTGTTTTGTTTTTTTATTATTATTTATTTCTCCACTTTAAATCTGCGGCAACCGCACTGTACGTGTTGTTTATTTGTTCGGACAATCGATATGAATTGTCTAACCACTCGCGGCGTGTGTTGCGATGAATCTGATCGCAGTCACGTCCGAGAAATTTTAATGTTGTTAAAGAACAATCGTGTAAACTGCACTCCCCGACTGCGGTCGATATGATTTTCAGCGTAGCAATAAATAAAAAAACGCGTGAGTTGGATGCAGCGATATACAGTTTGAGATAAAATACGGAAATGCTTTACTCACAATCGAGCTATTCGCGGTAAAAAGAGAAAGTATTTGAGATCCGTCATATCGTTTTCTCAGAGAATGGCGTCATAGTCGATGATACTGTAGGTATTGTTGAGATTGTACACTCCAGTGAGTGTCCCAGTTATTGACCTCTTACGCTCAATTACCAAACGCTTGAGATTTCGCAATAAAAAAATACTATACTGCACGATCGATGCAATAGATTATTTTTTCCGTTTTTTGAAATTACAATATTTTGAAACTTTGGTTTTTTTTTTCTTTGTTACTTGATTACTAATTAAACTACTAATAAAAAAATCAGTCTTTTATTTAATTAATGTTTAAATCAGTTTAATTAACTTTTGATTTGTAAAATTTCTGAAAATAATAATATAAAAATGAACTTGAAAAAAAAAAATAAAAATAAAAAAAAACCGCTGTAACGCAGCTGTGTACTTTTATAATTTTCTAAAAACTAAGACTATTGATCAATATATAGGACTCTCACTTTATACGCTCATAATCACTAATTTCTAGCTAACACTGCGACTCCGAATGATCTCCGAGAACTAATTTCACCTCATCACCGTTCAAACTCGATTCCGGTGGGATTTATTTTAGACGAGGCAAACAGTTTGTACAGTTGTGTATATACGTTGCTTCCGAGATAAAGAAAGATATAAATGACGTCAAGTACGAGACCTGCCGCATTATATTCCCGAGTGCACTTCTCTTGGACTTTCGCTTTTTTTTTTTTTCGAATATCGTAATAATTAATAGTCTGTTCTCAATTAAGTTGTAGTTCGATGGTCAAGGTTATTCGCCTGATTTCTGAGAATCGATCGACAGCATTCGTGAACTTTAAACGACGTTCGTAGTCGATTTTAATTAGCTGACCTGCCGTTCCGAACGATTCCTTTATAGTCAGTCAATTTGATTGCACTTCTCATCAGTTTAAAATTTAAAAAAACTCGGAAATCATTAGCGTAAAAAATGCTAATGTAACTTCTTCCGGCAAACAACCATTATTAAAAAAATTAAATGTTCCACTTTTTCCTTATTAATTGGATTTAATTCGATTAATTTCGAGCCCTCAACGAATTATTCTGAAAATCAAATTGCCTGAGATATTGCTCCTAAATATTTTTGACAATTAAGAGCATTTATCACGGCGCTGAAATTGAAAAAACGTATTTTCTTTTACGTTTTTTTTTTTTGCTTCAATACAGTGAATATTAACATTTTTTTTGCTCGTGCCACGTGGCGTCGCGAATGGAAATGGATGGAATTTTATTGTTTGATCGCGTTTGATATAAATGATAGGGTTAAATTCTATTGGTTAGTTATTAAAGGCAAAGATCATGGATAGTCTGTAGTTTAAAGTTCGCTAAACTGGCCGACAGTTACGTGCCGTGCCGTGGACTCGGTTCAAGGTTTTCTACCGGTACACATACGTAATTCTTATTTTTCCATATGCGTAATTATGTATAATAACCCGAAGTAATATTCAACGTTTTCGACCGCGTATACGTTCGCGCGTCAGCGTATAATAGTATTTTTTTCTTTTTTTTCTTTTTATACAACCGGCAACTCATAGATTTAGAATCATCTCAAGTGCGCGCGACTCTGTCACGAGTATTTTGTTAAATTGAGGCTGAGACGTCTTGACATGCGAGGGGGAAAGTTCTCAATGATCGATCGTCACATTTTTTTCTTCTTTTTACCCTCAAAACATTCATTTGAATATAAATTACATAATTATAACAGAAACTATTAAATATTTAACGCGGTATTCTTGAAATAAACTTGTCGATTGTAGCCGGATATATCGATCGCTTCAGGACATATTCCTGTCTCCGTTAAGTATTTATGACATATCATATCATTAAAATCAAAAAAAAAAATTGTTTTTATCTGTAACCAAAGCTCACGTTTTTTTCTAATTAACTTGCAAAGATATTAATTATTTTTTATGACAATGTAAATATTTCTACTAATTATAGAGTTATCTATTTCAAGTAATCGCGAATTGAAGATCATATCTACCGCTGATTATATAGTTTTTTTTTTTCCGTTCTTACTTATTTTTCTCACACGCGCTCCCGCAATTGTATTCAATTTTTCCTCTTCAACAATTATCAGTCTTCCAAAATGTTTTTTACGTTTAATCAATTCCTTGTTTTCTGGTATATATATATTTATTATCGTCTCCTCTCTCGGTACTTCTTTTAATGGAACGAGTCACACACACACTCGCGCGTAATAAAAAAATAAAATGAAACGCGACTTTGTTCCGTTCGATCGCGAAAGATTTGCGTCTCCTGACGGTTCGCCGATTGGTACTGGACGTCGGAACGCACGATTCTCAGCATTATTTCCTCTCGGCAGTGTCGATCGGTGTCGGCCCCGACAACGATGACGATGACGAGGAGGACGACTCCGAAGGGGAATACGTGAGCAGGTATGCACCTCCGGGGGTCTCTCCTGATCGCGCACGCCGGCGCCGCGACCGACTTCGCGCGCCGCTGCGAGCGATAGATCGACCTCGGGAAAGAACCGATGATATCGAATGATGAAAAAACAATTGGAAGAAAAATGAAGAAGGAGGAGAGCAGCAAAAAAAATGCTGTGTCACTACGAGATGATGTAAAACGTAATAGCTCTTTGGCTCAACGTTCGTTCTTTCGCAGCTATCTTATTGGGAACTGAGCGCGAGACTGCTGGAGCAAAGACGACTCAATAGGTAGGCCACTGCGAACGACGAGCCGCAAGTATAGGTACCCCACATACGCTCTGCTAAGGTTTCTTTAGTGGGGGGGGACCGATGTATGCATACGTATAGTTATACACATTTTGTGTGTTTGTGACTATATGGTTGTTGAACTCGTGTAGCGAAAGTCGAATTCTTCGAAGATGCATGTGTGGTGTCGCCAGCATTACAGCATTATTTTGAGTACCCGAACCTTAAGAGGTCATTTACCATGTTGATTATTTTTCGAATAATAATAGTTTTTTCTACCTAAAAATTCTCTTTGCGTTAAGAAAAACAAAGTCTCGGAAACATCAACGGTCTTGTTATTGAATTTTTCGTATGATAATTAACTGCCGCTCGTGTGGCTGAAGGCAAACGTGAATCGATCGAATACTCGAATTAATGAGGCAACAGTTCCGGAAATTATAGAATTTTTTGTTTTTTATTACCGCATACGGAATTGGGTTTTAGGGGATAAAACACCTGTTGGATTCATATTCAGTGCGAAAAAATATATCGGCGATGTATCGATGTATTGTCGATGTATTTAAAGCCATTATTGACAATATTTTGAAATATAGCAAAACAAATGCAAGAGAAAAATTGCAACCCCCTTTTCTTGTTTTTTTTTTTTCTATTTTTCATCGCATTGTAACGACCAAAAAGAAGCTGCAAAGCCTTCAGATATATTTTTTTTTTGTAAAACACGATAGATCTCCGGGTTTTCCCGTCACTTTATAAAAAAACATAGCATATAAGAATACGAAAAATTTCACATTTTAATAAAATCAACGATAAACATTCGTTATAACAAAAAAAATTTGTTATAATGTATTTTCGTACTTTTTCTGCCAATAGCGAATGTACTTATTTGATTATTAGCTCATCATGTAATACGAAATTTCCCGTCAAATTTTCGGAATAAATTAATTGCAGAAAAAAGTGTGTCGTTCTAGGATTGTGATGGATTATCGGTAATCGGATTATTTGTTTCTAAATCAGCAAAGATAAGAATAAGACGCCTGCGAAGTGTCGAAGCTTAATGCGCGTCGACCCCGTTGTAGCGTTTAACTGACGTACCGATAATTTCATTGTATACTGCAAAATTATCAGTTTAGATTAATTTTCCACTCAACTCGATCTCAGGGCGTTTCTCGTGTAGTACACACATGCGACAAAGTTGTTTTTATCCGCTAACGAAGCGTCGTACCGTGTAAATCGTTTCGAAGATAAAACCCGAGTTTACTTAAGATACTACGAAGACTCATATGAGACATTTTATTTCGGCACAAACGTGCTGCGCGATGTATCTATTTGTCACACTTTTTTTTTCTCGTTTGTGTATTCTTCGTAGTTTTACGACGTTACGATGTGCTATTAGGATCACGGCCACGATATTTCGAGTCAATGACGTTTGTTATGATAACTCTGTGGTCATAGATTCGTAAAAAAATCCATGAAAAAAAATTCAACATACCTTTGCACGCTTTGGAAGTTACGAAAAAAACTGTATCGTTCGAGGATGAAGCGAGGGCCACATACTGGAAAATAAAGTAGCGCGTAGGGGTCTTAAATTGCAAACGTTGACAATGCCGCGAGTTCGCGACATTGCTGACTCAAGTTTTTTAAATTCTTTTTTCGATCAAATGAAAATTATTATCACGAATGAAACACAGAAGCCGCGGAGAAAAAAAACACGGAATGAATATACTAACGACGGTTTCGCTTGCGTCAGAAGTTTAATTGCCGTAATCATCGACCGCACACCATTTTTTTGTCTTTTTTCTCGAGGCACGTGCGAAGATAAGAGAGACCGGGTTTCTCGAAACGTTTCGTGTTTTCATTTAAATTCAGTTATTTTTTTTATTAAAATATATACGTGCTGTGAAATTTAATATAGTTTAGAATTTTTTAAAAAAATAGTGTGCAGCGAAGCTTCGGCCGATGAATGAAATTTTTTCCTTTTCGTTGCTGTGACTTCGGAACCATCGATGTTTTTTTGTTTAAAAGATACACAACAAGAACATAGGTAGTTCCGAAGCTGTAGCAAGGGAAAGGAAAAAAAATTCAAGAACGTTCATTAACATTTCTGTTCGGTAGCCTATCATTAAAAAAGGAAGCAACATGCTAATTAACTATTTATTTTAATCCTTCTCCGTCGAATCATTCGGCCCTTTGGGATCGCATTGAGAGAAGTTCTCTATTTCACTATTAAAAAAGAAATCCTGTTGGTCACGTTGATGTAATTTTTTGCCACAGGCTACAAACATCGCAAGTTCGAGCGAAGCAAATATTCCTATCGTCTCTATATTCTCCGTACATCTCAGCTCTTCTTTCATTTTACGATTGTCATCAATCCAAGATAGTCAAATAATTATTATTATCATTTTTCTTGTCGTCGACGATGTTTTAGTCATTCGCCGAATTGAATCAAACAATCGACGATTAATAATGTATCGATCGGAATATCGTAGACATGTTTGTCTCCCCCCCCCCCCCTCCCCCCTCCCGATCTTTTCATATAGATTTGGAATTTGTCTCGGGAAAATATGATCGCACTATCTCCGTTATTTAAGTACCTGCATCGATATATAATAACGTTGGCTATAATGTACGAGTGCACAATGGATGATCACGAAGATCCAACGTTCACGTACGTTATTTCATCGTGGGAAGGTCGAGATCGTAACGATATTACTGTATATAACAAGCGCGGTGGAAGAGACAGAGAGAAAGAGAATCACGAAGAAACTTATTCCGTCGTGATTTCTGTGTCACGTTACGTAATTTACTTGATTCACGTTCGTAGAGGACGAAATTCGAGGACGTAACGGGGTAATCGACTTTAGGTCCGATACAAGTTCGTATCTAATATTTAATACGTGCTGCACGAACGACTACTCAGCAATTGATGCGGTAATGCACTTGTACGAAGTTCAGCTACGAACGTGCACACGGGATCGTAAACATAGCTCGAGATCATGCAGTTCTAGATACGGTACGTGCTGCTTATGAATGTACAATATATATGTATGAATGTATGCATTATAATCCGGCGAGCATTCACGTTTGAAGCACCGCGAAAAGCATTGTTGTTACTCCAAACTATACTTACTCTCGATACAACGGCCCAAGGATAACGCCAAGCGTGTTAAGGCACTCGCCAGAAGTGCACCGTACGCTTCGAAAAGCCGGTCATCTGTTAATTATGCGTTAGTAGGTTGTTAGTGTTACAATAATGACACTTAATGTACCAAGAGTCGTAAGCGGTTCGTCATGGATATCGAGGTCTTTGAAATTCATGCGAGTAAAGTTCGACGAATTGGCGATATCATTATTTTTTTTTCACTTGTGCAATCTACAGACCCGTAGAAGCAAAAAAAAAAAATTGAATAGAGGAATCAATATATTTCACCCGATAATAGAAATAGAACGGTGATGAAAAGCTGACGAAATTATCGAAATTTGAAGAATTAAAAAAAAAATTGTACTATAAAGCGACTTTTACATCGATAGGACGTTAATTTATTAAATTCACGAACATTTATTAAAAAAAGTGAATGGCAAGTTGCAGTGAGATGGGATAACATTTTTTTTTTTTATAAAAAGTATACATAAATCGTATATAATGTTTGAAACAAGAATTTTTTAATTTTTTATGCATTATGAATTGAAAATTCACTTATTTGATCGATAGTGAAAAAAAGTATATATATTATTTTCATCGCTTAGTCTTAATAGTACTTAATTAAAATGATTAAAACTTTCGAGTCCGGTAGATAAGTCGACACAGAGACCGCGCGGGCGGCATCCGTTCAGTATGTTACCTTTACCACTGAATCTCTTTCACCGCCGAGTCGAAGAACGTATTTCTGGCAAACAGGTGGCGGTACTTGTTTCAACAAAACGAAGAAGAAAACGAGGAAGTAGAAATTCTTGTCGCTCGCACCAGAACGAGTATTCTTGTGCTCGAGAGAGTAACGAAACCGACTATACATTATCGCGTAATCGAGAATATTGATCTGAACACCTTTCACACCGTTTCGGATTATTAACGTTTTTTAATTATTTTTCGACCAATTTTTGGTAACCCCAATATGCGATATTGAATTAGTACTTAGAGTTAAACGATTAGTCGAAATTCCAGAGACCTCCCGGGACTTTTAGCCATTATTTTAAGAATTTTTTTTATTTTTATTTAGTAATTTTGTAACACTTACATGATGGATGATCGTAGAGACGATCAATCGGTGTGTCGTCTACATTGCCAACCAGTCCCGAAACTATTTTCTCCACAAATTCACGAACGGTTTCCATAGAATCTTCCTCTTTACAACCACCGGCAGCCAAATCCAATTCTGTATGGATGGCCACATTCTCGGCTCCTGGAAAAAAAAAATACAACAAAAATATTACTACAGTTCGATTATCAAATAACCGTTTGAAATCGGATTAATTTGATTGAATTGGGAAATAATAACAGAAAAAAAGTAATGGAAATAAAGTTTTTAGGGGTTTTTAAGGGCACCGGGGCTAATTGAAACACAGGTCGAGTCCGAAATATGGTTTAAAAAGTCGCAGATTTTACTTAGTGAATACGACACTCTAAGGAATTAAAGTGCCATATTCACTGTGTGAAACGATCGATTTTACTATAATATGGTTCCAAGTAGCGTCGATCTACCGATTCTCCGTGACCGCAAAAAAAAAAAAGAAGATTCTGCAAAAAAGGGGAAAAGGTCCGGCGTACTAACGAGAAGCTCAGCCTAACTAGCGATTGCGTTTTAACAAACTTCCCCACTTACTAACTCGCCCCATTGGAAATTATGTACGAAAAACGAAATTTACTTTGTAAAAAGAAATTAAACGATTTCGTTATCAATTAGTTACACTTGGAATTGGCATTTAATAGACACGGATACAACATGATTCACAAACAACGTATTTAATCTGTCGAATTTATTTGTGTGAATAATCGATTGTTTTTATCATTCGAAGAAAAGTATTTTTCTCGCTGGTTAAACTTACTCATCCAACAATGATATCTTTGCCTCCGATCAAACGAGAAAATTACATCCAATAAATTCTCCGCGAGTTCCTTATTAAATCCATACGAAATTCACATTTCACCGCATCTGCGCCTTTCCAATATTACAAATATGAAAATCGTTGATAATCGTTATCACTTATCACAGTTACCGGTAATCATTGTTATTGAACGAACAAACAGTGCATCGCGAGTTTTCTTTCCGCTTAACTTTGAATCAACGCCGGGTATTACACGAAGGTATAAAACATAACACGCAGTCTATGCGGCACGTGCTGTTAAAGCGCGTTCACGCGTATCGAAGAACTCTCACAGGATAGATCGATATTGGATCTCTGGCTTCGGCGAACTAACGGAAATCTCCTTGAGGCGCGCACACGAACGGTCTGCCGGTCTCGTTTAACACATTCACATATAAGACACACACAGTAGGGCGGCGACTTAGGCAAAAAACATCGGGAAAAAAATTTAAATAAAATAACTACAAAAAATCCAACCGTCGATGTTGCTGGCGACTCGTGAATGCTGGTCAAACAAGAAACCGCGCAACGGAGAATCGCGGCAAGAAACAGAACAAGAAACACGTGTGTGTTTATATGTGTGTCCGGACCACAGAAGAGATATTTGATCCTATCGCAAACGAGAGTTATACTAAAAGATAAACACACCAGCGCGCAGAATCCTATCTTCTATCCGGGCTGTTAGGGATCGGTAAAACCTCGCGGTGAACGGCTTGCGCGCCGATCTCAGTTTTGGTCGTGTCGTCCTCGTCGCGGAGTCTTCCGGAGATGAGAATAACGGAGCGAAGAGGTAAACGCGGAGGACGACGTAGTAGAGGTGGAGGTGAAGAGACTGTGCGCTTGTCGCAACTACGGGGGCAACGATGTTGCCCGGTAGAGTACTGGAGCAGAACTGAGGTTCAACATCGTTGGCGGTTTGCCACTCCGAAGGGGACAATACGAGAGCCCTGAAGAACACCGACGTGTCTCCCAGAAGCGAGTTCCTCAATACTTTTGATAGTCGAAGAAGATGTTCTTCAAGTTTTAGCGGGATTTTTTTTTTTTGGATCTTTCGGCGTCGGCGGCACCTTCTGAGGCAATTAATAAGAGAGAAGAGAGATCTATAGATCTTCTTGACCTTGCGACTCGCGACGGATCTCTTTCAATTGTAATCTCTTTCTGTATTCTTCGAGTATAAAAGACTAATCTCCTGGGTAACGGAACGATCTGATTGCTGTTGCTATTCATCACATTTCTTGGCACCTACGAGCGTATTATTTCGATTCTGAGAGTTATATTAGGCATATCGTGTCAAACGACACGTTAAAATTTATCGCGAGTAAATATGCGAAATTGTGAGTTCCTCCATAAGTAATAAATCTTGCAATTGATTTGTTTACATTCGAAAAATGGCGGAAGTTAATAAAAACGAAAATACGGAAATGTGAACCACGATTTTTAATACATTCTTTTATTTTTCTGTATAATTTTCACGGTATGGATTTCGATTAATTTGCAATTTGCGAACCGTGAAATAATTCGAGACGATTGAAAATTGATGTTCCACTTGATATGGAATGTCCTATGTATGTATTTAGAGAATTGGCTGATGTGAACGTATATAAGCGTATCGGCGGATCATAATCAACTATTGATGGAATAACACCACACGTATGCATCGCCTAAACGAATTTAGAATTGCTCCGCTGGACGTCGTTGCGATCAGTTACGATAATTAAACTTCAATGCCGCATATCATCTATTATTCGTGTATTAATATGTAAAGTTGGGAACGTTCTCATGCCTCGTGAGTCACAGGGGAGTTTCGAAGTACCGGTCTGTACTCACGCGAACGTGAGAATATGACTAAACGCGAAACAGATCCCGACCTCGGCGCGCCGTTCGATCAAATAATTTTTAATCATTTTTTTTTTTTTTTTTTTTTCCCACGGAAGCGTTTTGTACGCGATAATTTATGCTACGGCTGCACATATTTATATTTTTCTCGGTTGTAGTATGCATTCGGTACGTACACTGCTTGCGCAATCTTTGAGGTCTCGATATCCGCTGCGGCCAGGTTAATCGGCTAACGGACTTTCGCGGACCCACCAGAACACATTAATTATTAAAGAACCCGTCACTACTTTATATATATATATATGTATACATATATCTGTGGTATATGTACAGATATATGTATATCTTTCTGTGCAGAAGCCTCTGGAGCTGCGGCGAAATATACTCCGGAGGTGAGAGTAATCGCGATCACTCTTGCGAAAAGCCGCACGTTCGTATTCCAAACAGTTTATTCATATCGTCGGAAGCTCAACCAGAATTGCGCCGACAGATCTCAATATCTCTATCTCACGATATTCACTGAGTAGGGGAGACCGGGGACAAATGTAACAAAAGTTACAGTTGATTTTTTTTACAAAAATCTAAACGGACTATACCCCGGGTATTAAGTGGCCTCTGGCGTGGCGAATCTTAGGTAGCTTCTTAATTTTTTCCCGCTCAAAAAAATCAGTAGTTTTCTTACTTATTCTATTTCAATACGATCAGAAACCTCTCAGAATTCGGAATATGCTGGGGTCAATTGTAACAGGCAGCGGGGTCAATAGTCACACCTATTTTACACATGTCTGTGATCGAGCGTAGGGGAGACCGGGGCCGAATGTAACACGGGTCAATTGTTCCAAACGATATAATAGATACACCTGAAA
This sequence comes from Buathra laborator, assembly GCA_934046635.1. Taxonomy (NCBI): domain Eukaryota; kingdom Metazoa; phylum Arthropoda; class Insecta; order Hymenoptera; family Ichneumonidae; genus Buathra; species Buathra laborator. Next base: position 22,783,851 of record OW203892.1, read on the forward strand.
TCGAAGGGTATAGCTTATTATATATAGCTAGAGCTTATTGCGACCGAACAACATTAATATACTGTTTATGAAAGTTTATTAACAAAGTAGGTTTATTTATCCGGTTTAATACACTGATATATATGTAGCTGTAATTATTAACGCGTTCTGTCGCGAATCGATTAGTAGCTATTTGTTTCAACGCACTCGACGTATTTTTTTTTTGTTCATTAATAGCCTGTGTGTTGTGCTTCTTACTTTAAATCATATAAGTTTGCAGTACTCTACCAGCGGCGAAATAAAAATAATAAATAAAATGTACAACAGTGTTTTTTTCTTATAATTTACCATAAATTGCACCTTTTGTTGATAATCCGAATTGTCGTCATCAATCCACGACGCGATCACAACCTTGACAATAATAATCAAGATTACCGGCTGTACAAGTTTCGTGAGCCCACATTTTGCAACCGATGCATTGAACCCATGAAACTTTACTCGTAGAGTAAGGTTCGTTACAGACAAGGCAAAAACTTTCGGGCTCTTTTTTCTTACGTCCTTTCGGCACTTGTTTTTTAGCTTTTTTAGCCCTACTTTCGTTCGCGACCAGCTGTGACTTTCTTTTTTCAGCACCTTTCTTTCGATTTATAATAGACCTTCTCTCCGGACTGTCTGTCAATATCGCTGAGTGTAATTTTACTCTACCCCCTTTACGTTGTGTAATGGCAGCGCTAGCTTGCGGATAAGGACGAATTTTCGCTGGAGTTGTAAAGCTCAAAGAATTAGAACTCGTGCTAGGCTCCGATACACGTCTCGAAGGAGGGCGTTCTCTTGTCGGTATCACGAGGTCTTGCAAGGACGAACTGGTAGATGGATTGAAGTCATCGTTCAATCGCGTGAAAATTTCCGTCGGTTCTTCGAGTGTGGGAACCTCGCCAGAACATAGCTCCGATACATTTTTCGAACGCAGATTCTCTTGGATCACACGGTTTTGAAGAGAAGATCCTGTTGACTGTTTTCGAGTCACCTTTCGACGATTTCGAATCGTTGTAGGTTTCACGAAGTTAGGTGGCGCGATATCTACACAGTAAAAAAAATATTATATAATACGGAGTTTTATGATGCGTCAAAATAATTTTGTTAAATATGTAGTGAATTCGCATATTGCATTACTTGTTCTGTTCGTTCGATAATTGATATTTGTATTCTATAACATATATAAAAAGTAAAATGAATAGGACTGAAAAAATTATAAGTATATGTACATAATACATTTTGGCAAATGGTACAAACCTTTTTTACCGCGTGTTTCTACTTCGAATGTGACTACCGGAGAAGGGTCTAATTCGAGTATTGTGAGATTTTGCGACGATGACCCCGTAGACTGCTCCAATGCATTGTTCCAACGAGTACAAGTTTCCGTCAGTTCCTCGACGGTAAGAAAAGCCCCAATAGACATTTCCGATAGATCACCGACATTCTCGTGTCCGAGAACTTGAAGATTTGACAGAGACGATCCCGTCGACTGTTCTCTTGAAACGTTTTGACAATCACGTTTTTCTGTTGGATTCACAACGAAAGCTGCACAGTAAAAAAAAAATCGAAAATGCGGTTCGTTAAAAAAAATGGTTTAATACGTAAAGAAGTCACTTGTTGCATTAACAAAAAGTCGTGACTCTCTTACAATTGGGTAACATTTATGTGGTAATCAATGATTTCGTTTTGAACTTTCGTCGGTAATTAATTACAAAAATTGCGGAAGTTTTGTGAAAGAAGATTTAAAAAAGTAAATACCTGTGTTCATGCCTGATTTTATATCAAAAGCGTCGGTCGGAGAAGGATCTGTCGGTTCAAGTATCACGAGATCTTGGACGAAGCTCGGAGACGGATCGAAAGCATAATTCCAGTCAGCACAAGTTTTCGTTAACTCGATCGAATTCTCTTTCGGATGAGAATCGTGTGGCTCTAATCCCACGATGCTTTTTGCACATTGTTTCTCTGTAGCTTTCCGACGAGCACGGCTTCGCGATCGAATCGAAACCTCGGTGCGAGAAATAATCGGAGACGATGACTCGAATATAGTTTCCAGTGGCTGTTCTTGACGCGGCGTTAAAAGAGCAGCATCAACAGAAAAAGAACTTCTGTCTTCTCGTGTCAAATGATTTTGAGATGAGCTCGGACGGTATTCCGTGACGCCTTCGCGAATATCTAAACTCTCGACGATTTCGGTTAGCGTTCGTTCGTCGGATGATCTTACAGAAGTTGAGAGGTGATGTTCGGTTACTTCGGCGGGAGCGTAATCGCTATCAGTGAATATATTCCGATTGTATGGAACAATCCCGGTACATGAAAAACCGTTGCAGATGTTATTAATCGTCGTTGCCAACGGCAATGCAACCTTGACGATACCGGGGATATCATATATCGACATCGTTTTACCAGGATTATTCAGCATCCAGGTCTCCATTTGAGTTGCTACATATTTTTTAAAAGGCCCGTATACTCCACGGTCCAACGGCTGTAGCCTATGGGAAGTGTGAGGCGGAAACGACAATAGTATGATGCCGTTTTTTCTACAGAAATCGATCGTCGGTATGTAAATATGTGAGTCGTGGTTATCCAGAAGGAGCAAAACTTTGTCGTTGACGCTGGGCTTCGTATGTTCCGCGAAATGCTTTATGAAGTCGAAAAACTCTTTCGATTGCATCCATCCAGATTTATTAGCGCGTCCGATCGAGCCAAGCGGGCCGTCTCTGATGAAATGGTCGTGGAATTTGGCTCGAGGGAATATGAAGATCGGTGGTATCGAGTTTCCGGTAGCGCTCACGGCTGTACAAACGGTCACAAGCTGCCCTCTCTCCGCAGAAGTCACTGCTCCGATTTGCTTCTTTCCCTTTTGACTTACGATTTTATTCGGTTTGTGGACAGTCGTTACTCCCGTCTCATCGGTATTCCAGATACGATGTGGAGGAAGTGAATGCTTCTCGATTACTTCCATTAATTTATCATAAAATTTTCCGACGTTCATTCTATTGAAATTCATGGCCCTATGAAGGCTCGTTGCTTCCGGAGTTCGTATTGAAAGACTATGATTCCGTTTTAAGAATGCCGTAAACCAATCAGGACCAGCCGATTTTTTTTTTCCCCAGGAAGGTGGCATTTTTTTCTTGTTTACGGTAGCATATTCGTATGCTAATTTTCTTACCTCCGACGGAGGCAATCCGAAGTATATATCAGCGCTACGCTTCAAATATTCGGCTAATTCTTTTTCTTCTTCATCCGTAAACACCTTTGTGTGTGGCCGATACCCAATTTGCGGACTCGAAATACCTTGCGAAACTTTTTTGCAAAACCGACCGAGAGTTACATGGCAAATGCCATATTTCGCAGCAGTAGCTCGTTTTCCTCTTCGAAGTTCGATGACTTCTTGAGCCGCCAATTTCATTACATCCTTTGGGACCATCCCTCTATTAGTTTTTCGTTTGCGATTCCTGGCCATGTTTTTTGTCTGTACAAACCAAAACACAAAGATAATTTAAAGGAAATATTACAACGAATATAATACTACTGCTCGTTTTTTTCTTTTTTATTGTTTCACAAATTTTTGGACGTTAAAAACCGGCTTTTCCGCCGACAAGCGTAAGTATTATTGCAGAAATATTTAACGGTTCTTATGGTTCGTGTCGTGATACGATTGGTCAAAAATTTGTTTCTTCTAAGAAATATGTTTCAAACAGTAAATCATAAAACAAATTACTCGACGCTCTGACATGCAGATCGATCATATATTAGGATTAGAATTTTTTTATTTGTCGCAAGTATGGAATACACGTGATGGTACTACATTTTTTTGAGATTTCCGACTTTTTTAATGTGAATTGCATCGTGGAGTGCAATGGCAAATTATAATGCAATTCAATATTTAATAGAATCCTACTTGAAGAACGAATTACATTTTTTCGTGACTTTTAGATGCGTCGAGTTCGTTAGGTATAAATTTATCAAAAACATGGAATAAAAATGTATTTATTACCTTATACCAAGCGGAGCACTAGCGCGTCGTTTTTTTTTTTCGTCGCAACTATGTATCGGCGACGTCGACGATCTCGAATAAAAAAAAACGTTAGAATACACAGATGCCTGCAAAAAAAAAGTGTTTGGTACTATCGACCCCGGTTCGCTGGCAGTCACAATCAACCACACACGATGTTTCTATAAACATTGCCATGCCGCTTGTTATTGACACAACGTAACCTATAAGTATTACGAGACATAACTTCCACTATAGACGTACCTTATTACCTATTCAATTCGTTTGAATAGGATTTTTGCGTCGGTTAGCTGACCCGATTCACTCAGACGCAACTGTTCACTCGCCAACGTCGTATCATTTCTGTAAAACTTCGCGAACGTTGAAACTTTTCGTAAACACAGAAAAACAGCTGTTCTAGAAACCACGTGGGCTCTAGCCGGCCGGCGTCGACAATAGCCCTCTCTGCAATACCCGAGCGTCCGATCGCCTGCGACGCCGCAGTAGTGCTTATTGCAACAGAGCCGTGTTACTTTCGTCCCCGGTCTCGCAGTCTCTCTACAATCGACCACGTGGTTTTCATCAACTACGCGAGGGTGTTACAATTGACCTCACACTCGTGTTACAAGCGGCCCCCGTCGATGAAATTTCATAAAGTTGGACACTGCTTTAAATTTATGAATCAAAACCCCTATGTATTATATCTCAAAATATTCAGTGAAGAATAAGTTCACTGAAAACGTCACGAATGTTTACTATGGGCTTAAACTGCGGTTGCTAGCCAATAAAGAACGTGGCATAAAAAACTTACTTTTCTATACGGAAATTCGTTAATGGCGTCGGAAATTCTTGCAACTGCAATACTGTCTACATAATTATTACAAATAATACTATTTTTTATTTCAAATCATGTAGTATTACTGCTGCAAGCCTCCGATTTCGGGTGTATTTATTATATCGCTTGTTACAATTGACCCGTGTTACGTTTGGCCCCGGTCTCCCCTACACCGATCCGCTCGACAGATCCCTTCGGTAACACGGGAGAAAGAAAGTAAAAACCCGGTTGTAAAATAATATTTTGTATTCGCGCGGAAGTTGTAACGTTGTTATAACGTTCTTCGCCGAAGTTTGAAATGGGAATGTAACGGACTCCGCAGTGGTTGAGATTGTATGCTATTCGATACTACAGCAGTCTTTTTTTTTTTTTTTCGAGTTCAAAAAATCTCTTTTGATCGGTACAATACCGATTTCGAACAGTAAAATGCAATTTAGGTGTTTTTGCTGATAGCATGTCCTAATGGCATGAAGAATGACTTTAGATGCATTATTCTGCCGCTCTGCAATTTCTTGAGTCGTTAACTGCAACGAATGAACATTTATTTTTAATTGCCAATTTTTTAAAAATTATTCGTATCCGAGGGAAGTTATACAGCTATTTACAGTTGTGAATCTCTTTTTTGTAGACTTTTTTCATCATTTTTTTTTTCATTCTCAGAAAGACGATTTTGCTTTTATAAAGTAATAATTTGTTTCAGATTTTTATGTAATTGTGTTTAAAATGTTTTGAAACGGCGGAAGATTACATTCTGAAGAAAAAATGCAATATATTTTAATGTGAATTAAGACACTGATGAATTTATTGAAAAAATATTATTATTAAATCGAAAATCGATTTATGTCGGACGAATTTCTAGTCACAGGAAAAAAAATGCATATTTAATGTAATCTTTGTATTGCACATTTCCGTGATTTTACAACAATGATACGAAGAATGTCTCTGTCGGTACGATATTGCAATTGTAGAATATATTCGGTGCTCCCGTACAGATTTACGATGAACCCGTTTGATACGCCTCATAGAACATCGCGGAACTGCCGAGGAAAACTTTGCGGTGCAGCAGAAGCGCATCGGAACAATGAGCATTAAACGAGAGTAGGAACTGCGGGGGAAGATAAATATCTATCCTCCTCACTCCGATTCTCTGTTGTTGCTGTAACTGTATGCTACAGTGTACCTGTGTAACTCATACCTATTATATGTTCTCTGTTTCTGAGTAACGGTTCAGTTGGTCCACATTATAATAAAACAACGCGAGTACTACGACCTCCGCGAGAGCGCAAAACGAACGGCGGTCGAGGTCGCGAGAATGGCTCATCCGCGGCCGCACACTAATATCGCACTCGATGATTTCCCTCGTGTGATCGTTCAACGTTAAGTACGAAACATTCAAAGGCTTCTCGGGTCTTAAAGATACAATATCCGGAATGTATTGCGTAAGACCTAAGCTCTTAATTTTAAATAAAAAAAGAAAAAAATCGCTTTATAATTATTGCCAATTAAAACGCTATTGATTACAGTGAAAATCTCGAAAATACGGTTTTTTAATTTTTCGTAAAAAATCAATTAAACCTCAAAAAATAGTATAAAAATTAGGAATGTTTCACTAAATCGTTCAAATAGTTTACTGTTTTGAAAAACGTATGAAAATTGTGATTAACGCATCTCTCGATAGACGAATATTCTCCTGATTTTAAATTTTATTTTCTTACATCTATTGGTTCTTCGTTTATGGAGGTTAAATGCGGGCGGTGCAAAAGAAAAATACAAAACTGCACTATAGCGATTCGCGTAATTAAATCGGTTGGTCGGGGGCGCGCAGAGTAGTTTCTTAGGTATTCTCGTCGTTCCATAGCCGATCGTGGTAAAACGGGAGTGGCCTCGTCGATCGTACTCGACCGATCGTTCACCACGTCCACAGAATTCCGGCTGCACATCAATTCTTACCCGTTCCGCCACTGCTGGTAGATGAACTATTGACCGCCGAAGTGCTTCGACGCGAGTGCACAGCAGACGCACCCTGCGCAGCCTTAAGGGTCAAACGTTTTTCCGCTAACTTACCGCACTTCTTCTCCCTCTACCGAGTGCATCCTCTTCTTCTTTGGCTCACGTTCTACTCAGTCCTCTGCTATCTTATGTATCTTAGGTACAACGTGGTTCGCGGACACTTTGGAATGTAAGCGAGTAACCGTGTGCTGCGTACCTCCCGATCTCGCATGCAAATAAATTATTCATACATCGCGGATTGCACACGAGCTTCTCGATTTTCTTTTTTCTTCCCTTTCGGTCAGATCGGCGATTCTGGTATCTTTTGGATTCTCAAATGTTACGATCAGTTCGAAGTCTCATTTCGAAGAAATCGGTTTGGGATCAAATTTTATTTCGTACTATAAGTTCGAATGCCCGCGGTTTACGACAGCCTATCGGAGTATTTTTTTGTACCAATAATAGATCGAAAAGTAACAGTTTTTTTAGACAAATATTCCGAAGATTTCATTAAATTATATTTATCAAATTTAACACACATCCAAAGACTATCGAACTTTTCGAATTAATCGCATTTTTTTTTTATTATAAGTGAAAGAGAAAAACTCGTTGTTACGTAATTGAAATGTACAAACCTTCGTCGTATACCCGGGACTTCGCCGTGCTGAAATTTTTACTGGTTTCGGACTCCACCGGTAGACCGCCAAAAGTCTCGAACCACTTTTCTTTTCTCCTCGACCACGATCTGTGCAAAAAAAGAGGCAACGATAGTAGTTCGATAAAATTAACTGCGCTACTCCGAAGCCACTGCGTCTGTGCGGCTTTCATTTCCTGTCATTATCCGTCAGCTTCTCCTGATTTACCGTTTGCATCACGCTTACGGTTGATTGGAACGCAAACGTTTTAACGATATTTTAGGATTCGAATTCGACGCCGTCCGTAATTATGTAGTTACGAGTCAATAACCGGTATTACGATTTCTTAATCGAATGGGACAAAATGACTTCCGGTAATACTTGGAGTCGCGTAGAATTTCAGTGAGTTATGTGCGTTTTCGTGACTTTAAGAGAAAATAAAATTTTCTGCGTGATACAAATTAATGAAGAGACCTGCTGTGGTAACAGAAGAGGCAGAACCACGAGTTGTCGACCGAGTCCCACCGACAGCAAGCCTTTCTGCAGGATCGTGAACCGCAGTCGCTGCACTCGACGCCCCGCCCGACGAGGAATGGCTTGAGGCAACACGCGCACCGACTATCGTCGACGCTCTTTGCTCCTTTCCTGAAATAGTCACTATAGTTAAAGATCAACGAATCAAAGACAAAATATGATGAAAAAATAAATAAAAATACGGATGTTATTCGTCGCAATACTCGTTCGCGTATTGCTCACGTGTTCATTACGCATTCGTTGTCAAGGACGCCGACTGCGATTAACAATCGCAACAACAAAAAAACATCGAGTTCATTAGAGAGTTCATCTCTGATTTGTTGCCGGTTTTTATTTCTTTAATAGCAATGCTCTGTTATTGTTTTGAATGACGCATGCGAATCGCTTTTTTTCTCGTTAGCGCATTGGAAGAATTAAGTAGACATTGTACGCATTCAATGGTAATTTCATTTCAAATTCGGTGTGGCCTCGCGAAGCACAATGCCAGCGCATCGATTTATGCATATACGAGACTTTTATGACTAATTCCATTTACGCCGAGTGTCGAAAAGCATCGATACATTCATTATGCAAACCGAAAATGAATATCGAAAGCGACTCGGATATTATTTTCAACCGTAGAAAACGATACATACGTTTCCACTATCGTCGTTCATTAAGATAGTCTGCAGAAAACGAATATTTTTACGAGTCGTAAACAATTTCTGTGACAAAGTTTTGTGTCAATTCCGTAAACAATTGCAAAATTATAGGCTCCGGAAACTGAATGCCCCGAAGGTGCCGTAAACTCCTGTGCGATCTTTTACGGGCAATTCTAATGGTTCATGAGAGAAAAAAAAATGTTATCGAAATGCGCAAACTACTGATGTTTACCATATATCTTTACGAGAATTATCGGGAAAATAATTACTCAACTATAATTTCACACATCATTCGATCACTTAACTTTTATTTACAAAACTTATACATTTCACGATTGTACAAAAAGTAAATTTACGATTAACGATGAGCAAAGGTCACACTTTATTACGACATATTTTTTGCTGAGTCCGAATATTTGCATCATCTTAAGACCCCGAGACCTTGAACTGTCGAAGGATTTTTCGTATTACGATCCGTTCACATAGGAGATTATCGTAAACACCCGTGTCGCACGTTGATTCCTCGGCACAATTAATCTTCCCATTCGAATAATCGTCCGACAGCTCCTTCTTCTGGATGGCTATCCTCGTCCCGCTCCATCTCAAACGTCACAACCTTGACCACTACGACTTCGATAGTGATGAGCAGAAAAAACACCATAAACGTAGCCATATTGTATTTTTCCTGTCCGTGTCTCACAGAGTCACCCTCCAGCATCGTCATCGAAGCAAAGTTCGGTAAAAACGACAACATTTTCACCAAAAATATTTCTTCTCTTTTCTTCGTTTTTTCAATCGTTTTATTCCTTCGCGTTTAATCGTTATCACCAAATTTGATTTACCAATAAAAACATCAATGGCACTACTGTTGGAACATTTTTGTTCTTACATCACAGATTATGTACTGTCTATCGGCACAATAACAAAACGATACGTTCGCCTCTCGTTACCACTGCGGTTTTTTTAATGTTCTTTCCGCGTGTCTCGATTCACTCGTTTTTAGAATCAAAACTCTTATAAATCGCGAGAATTGCGTCTATCAAGTGATTTCGCGGGTTCGCGAGCGCGCGAGACGGTGAGGCAACTTTCCCTTGCGGCAATCCAACGGCATAGTTGCTATTACTCAATCCAGCACGCGATCTAAGAGGCATGCGGCGCTATGTGGGCACCAAGAGATGTTGAACTCGCACATTCACCGGTATAGCAAGTACCTTGTCCAAAAATTGTACTCAGCCGACAGTCTGTTGATCAATTCGATACACCATTCGTTCTGTCTTCCGTTTAGAATCGTTCAAGAAATTTTTGTCCAAAACTGTAACGTTATTCTCGGAATCCCATTTCCAAAATGTATTGTTTTATAATCTGCACACATTAGTTCAGAACGCTTCTTATTCACTTCTAACTGTTACCCGATGCACGTTCGAACGGTCTCGCCTGACGAAAATTAGTACGCACCGTGCGTTGGATTCAACCAGGCGAGCTTCCGGTCTCGGAGTTCTCTACGGTAACCATCCGGTCGCTTATGGGTGTCCTTCGTTCACTGTAAACTCGTCTGTTGCATCAACCATTTCTTCAAAATTCACTTCGATATCAATGATTAATCAAAACTCGTTGAACCGATTGGAAGGAGCCGTCTTTCTAAGCTGATGGACGATTGAACACACAAACTTCCCTCGTAGGTTGCAGTTGTTGCAATTTTACTCGCATCGCTTGGTGTTCGTCCTGTTGCCAACGCAGCCTTTGTGTTCGACTGACCATTCGAAAGTGACAGTGTTTACAAGGCAGAAAGAGTCAGAAAGGGATCTAAAGACACACACACAACGAGGAAAACTTCGGGACACGATCTCGATGGTAGGAGTTGCCGATTAGTGTTGAATTTAAACTGAAATATATAGTTTCATTTATGCGATAAAAGTTGCCAGCGAATGAGCGAGCTAAACGAAATGAAACGAGCGAAAGAGGGAACTAAGACAGAACAACCGAAGCGCACACTCGTGAGTGAGGACCTTATGTCACAGGCAACACAGGCCCTCCCCACCGATACCGAGACTCCCCAACACTCGGGGGGCCCCTTCGGCGTTAGCAACTTAATATGAACTTTCACTGAATTTCGTCCGAGCCTTGAGGTACATATAGATGTGTATTTTATTGGTACACCGATGTGCAACATTGAACGTAGAAGCGTTTATCGATGTATGAGGTTTGCGTTCGAATACTCGAACGCTACTTTTGATGGGGAAACGATAGCAATTGCAAAATAGGATTGCTGTAACTTTGAGTGGAACTTTTGAAGTGGTAAAGGTTGACGCGCTATATACATTATTTCTTAGGGTTCTTTTTATATGATAAAAGTATTTGCATTCATAGCTGAAAATAACAGAGGAGGTAATTGAATAATTATTCTATGCACTTTCTCAATCAGCGAGCTATAAAATTGAATGGTGGGTTTGAGTTTTTTTTTTTCGGACTCTGTTAGGATTGCGTAAGGCATACGAGTAATCATAGTACGTTTGGTTCTTCGAATCGTGGGATTGCCACTTTGTTAGATGTGAGAGGCGTGTGTGTGAAGATCGAGGCATCACTGAGTCACAATCGCACGTAGGATGATGTATCGCAAGAGATTATTTTAAAGGGGCGCCTTCTTGTCTTTAATTATGCGAAGATGTCGGAATGGTCTGAAAAAAATTGGATTCTCGAACAAAGTCGAAGACCTGTGTTCATAGCTCACTATATGTATAGTTATAGTGATTATGAAAATGTATATCGTTAACATCGAGTTAACGTTTGAACTTTCAAGACATCTGTAGCCATCGACATCGAAAATGTGTCACGTGTTCCGCAATTTTTATTGAATGTTCGTCTCATTAATGAATAGAATTTATAATTCTAATTTATAATTTATATAATAATAGATTAGCTTTTTGGACTTCACAAGCAAATTAATTTATTCAAAATTGATGTATATGGAACGATGGATATCGATGAGAAGCATTCGATTCAAAGTGAACTTCACGCATTTTTCGTTGGATATAGAACTCCAAGTGTGTCGCAAAAATGTGATCTCTTGGCGGAATTTTTTTTAATTCAAATTCTTGCATTGTCAGTGGTCAAACAGGTTTGCAAACTCGCTCACCAAATACACACACGTATCCCCGTCGAAAGGGGAGACCAGCGTCTTGTCTGATGTTATTTAACTGCCACCCATGTACACTATATAGCTGAGCCGCGTGATCACCCGCTTCCCTACTTTTCTGCACCTGTACCACAGCGCAATGCGACTCAGAATCGCCTACAAAATTCCATAACGCTATGCGTTACACCGTAATCCATTTACATAACAATAACTGTGCACTTTTCGTTTGCGGTTTTGTCTCCCGTTTCACCGTTATACACTGTAAAGTCTCCCGGGTCAGTGTCACATAAAACCGCAAAGTTAGTGTACACGCACAACGCGTTAAAAAAAATGTAAAATGAGCACTTCTATTGCTTAAAAAAAAATATATATGTATTTCTATAAGAATACCGAATAGACGTACACCTAAATATGATTTTGGCGAAATTCTTTCAAATTTTATGATCAATAATCAGCAACAATTATCGAAATTACTGTAATTTTTTTTTTACCGTTTTCACAAGCAAAATTCGGATACCGCCGCAGTAACTACCGTACAGTAATGGGTTTGTGGCACTAACTGTTCTCGTTTCTCGCAATATATTCGTGAAACGTAGCTGACTACATTTCTTCTGTGTGCTCCCGTCAGCCGAGAAAGATAAGCGAGAGAATAATAAAAAAAAATGGAGGGGACCTGAAATATGTAGTGTAATAATACAAGATAAACGCGAGCATCTTGTCGTCAACTCGTTTTTCGTATTATTCATGCCGCATGTGCCTCGATGTTGTAGAAAATCAGCAGGTGGTATCTTTTACGCAATAACGTTATGGGAGATAGATTTGATTTATCGACGTTTTTTTACGGCGTTATTGTTATCAATGAGACATCCCACGTCACGTAGAACATCCTATTTTCAACAAGCGAATTCATCAATCAATCGTTAATGATTTACAAACAAAATTATTTTTAAGTAGAAAATTGAAAATCGTATGTGGAGATATCGTAATAACAATATGAAATTTAGGTTATTGATTAAATGCGCTTTTAATAATTTATTCGCAAATTCTTCGGATTGTGTGATTGTGATTGAGAAAAACGCTTTGCGTCTATATATTGCAATGAAATTTCGATAATTCATTCGTTTCCGGTGTAAAACATTAGAATGTTTAGAAGGGAATGACATTCATACGCAAAACGACACGCTCGGTCATACGTAAATTATAGCATATATCACACACGATGCGCACGATAATGTTGGCCTTTGCAACAATATAGGTCACTAAAAATTACATATTCGCATGATGGAATTCGAGAGAATATTATTATTATTATGTTTTATGCTGAAGAGACTCTTTACTGCAGCACAACGTGCATTCACAATATTATCGAATGTCCTGTGCACCAGATAATCCACATGAATGTATAGTCGTCTAATCAATCGTATTAATACGGATATCGAACGTTCAAAAGCTATATTATTTTTCCGATTGTTGAGGGATGAATTTAAATCAGAATCAGCCACGCTGATGCAGATCCTGTGAGCGATGGCGTCGCGCACGGAACACGAGTTGTTGCAATACCACGACTCGCTACAATTAGAGTCTCTTAGCAGGAAGAAACGCGGTGAGAGAGTTCGCAAAAATAACGCGCGAAAACAGATTATCCTGAGTTTAGTCTCACCGTTTTTCCCGGTTCCGACAAAGCAGCGTGCGTATCAGGAAAATTTTTATAATTCGCTTCACCTCTCCCGGTTTCATGAAGAATAGCGTTTCACAAAAACTCGTCGCGACACTTGTTCAGCTAAAAGCTCGACGTAACATACGAAAAATCATTAAAGACAATTGATTTCACAGTCGACAACTTTTTTTCTTTTTTTTTTTTTTAACACCGCAGAGGACTTTAGAAAATTCGTATTAATTTTAATCGTTTTAAATATCTGCGTTGAATCAGTGAGTAAAATAACGAAGAAGACTGTGTTGTACGGCCCGACGAACGTAACTATTCACGACAACAACCATTTTAGCAATGAAAGCTGTTCGGCGTGGTTGGACCCCCCCTCTGTCCTCTACGGCACCTATATACTTCCGGTACTTCCCTCGTATGTCGACTGCCCACCGTTGGATGCCATTGTTCGATATGGTTTGATAGATTCCATTGTGTAATGACGTTTTGCCGTTAAACAGCAGCCTGAGCTGTGCGAGACGAGACCCACGTCGCATCCTAATTCTGAGAGGCAGAGTTATTGAACTCCATGATCGCAACACGCATGACTAACAACCGGTGGATACTTCCGCTCGGTCTTTGCTTCATAACGTCAAATGCTGTAACGTGGTCTCTTCTATCGGCACCGCTACACGAAACTCGATGAGATTTCCACATCAATGGAAAATTATAATTCCCAACTTCTGTTCTCTCCTCGATTAATTATTGTGCACAAAAAATGGCTTTGCAATACGAGAGTTAATTACTGCATTAAATCGCTTTTTCATCGCCGCATTAAATTATCGTTGATAGAGCAAAACAATTTTTTTTTCCCACACACTTTTTGGGTACCATGCGGAGCAGTATACCGAGTGTTGTACTGAATTACGCATACGAGGTGTGAAACAGGGAAGTGAGCGAACCATTGTCGTGTCATTCGGCTTTTCCCATACTCGTTAGATATACTCGTCGTGCCTCGGAGCCGCAACATCTTCCTGACTACGCGGACAAACGAAATGATCTTTTTTTTTGCATGTGGTCTAAATGCGAGTCGAGACAATGCTGACTTGTCGAGAGTATATCTGCAATCTCTCCGTGAGAGGATAAGAATCTTGAGTTGATTATTAACTGAGAGAAGTTGCTTCGGTGAGAACGTACCGGATAATGCGTTACCCTACTTCACTTTAGGGTTAAATAGTCTCGCGGTTTCGGTACCGAAACTACTTCCACTTCGTCTAAAATCTTAATCTTGCTTAGTACCCGACATAATTGTCTAATTACGCCCGTGCTACTCTCGAAAAAAAAAAAAAAAAAAAAAAAAAAAAAAAAAACCGAAAAATATATGGTACTTTTCGAATATGTAAAGCTTCCTACATTAATTCAAATAATTAAAAAAATTATTTAACGAGCATCCGCGATACTATTTGCTATTCTCCGGGTCAACTAGGTAACTATTTTTTTCGTCTGCCTAATGAACGTAAAATATCCCAAATAAAAAAAAAACTATTTCTATGTAATTCTTAGTTTTGAGATATACTGCGCGACTGGCGCAGTTTAACCGGATTGCCCCTTTTTGATACCACCCGTCTTACACCCGTGTATCGCCGGTTATATATCACAGGCTTCTTATTTCATCTACTGAATTCCATTTTGTTATCGCTTAAAAAAAAAAAAAAAATCAGTCTCAAGTGCCCGAGAGATTTGACATTTCGAGATATGTCATTATTTTGCTACCGTGGAAGATTACATCATAGTATGTGGTCGTCACGTGAATACAGAAAATACAGCACTCTACGTAACATCAGGCTGATTTTTATATATATTTTGTTGATTTGTTTTGCAATTTGTTTTGCACGAACGCTTTAGGGTCTCGTTAACTTACTAAGTGGTATTCGCGTTATTGATTTATTACGGATTAATATTTCCTGTAAATTCATTCGTGCAGAAAAGGTAACGTACGAGAGAAAGCGCAGAATGTCATGGTCGAGTTTTTCGATAGTGCATCGCGGTGCAGCAAAAGTTTTACATTTCCGATACACCGTTACCGATAGCGTCTCGACGGTGAGAGTTCAACGATGACAAACGATCAGTGTCCGCGTGAGATTTATATGTGGTAGCGATCGAGAGATCAATGAAATATTCAACTGCACTCGAAGAACTGGCTACTGCCGACGGTGGAAAGTTGAAATTCAGAAGTTTCTATTCTCATACCCGATCGCGAGGTACACCGGTCCCGATCGTCGTCGGTACTTACTCCGCCGCTGGAGTTCTCAGAAACCGGTGCGAATTAATATTTAAATGGGTCACTATCGATGGTGTGCACGAGTATCGAAACAATCTCACTTTCGTGTGGCCAGTCGTTCGTTAAAATTCTGGCGAAGCGCATCTCGTATGGTGCAGTTTTCGCGGATCGCTGCGGATAACGTTAATTAAAATCAACGTATCAGATGTAACTCGATAGTTCATCACATAAGCAAAAACCAAAAAAATTCGGTAAAAATTACAAAGATTATTTTCATATAGGTATTTTTTTTCGATGGCCTTTTTCGATGAAAATAAGAAATGCCGCATTAAATATCAGTTTGTAAATTGGCATTATATCGTAAATAAATCAAAGTATGTCAACGACAATTCTTCGGCGAGGCGAGAATTATTGGACTTTCAAAGAAATTGTAAGCGTAATTGCATATGTTTCTATACAATACACATTGGTGATATTGTTATTTTTTATAATAATATAAATGTGATAAATGTAATATTGTTATTTTTTAAAATAAGCTAAACATCACTAAAAATGAAGGTTACTTTTTATTAAGTTATTTTTAAAATTTTGAATACATACCCTCGTCGGAGGAGAAAAAAGCATATTCCAGATGCAACTCCTGCCACTAATATCCCAACACTGGGAGGAATAATCATTTTCATTTGTGATTCGTTCATTAGCGCGAAAAAAAATGATATTCAGTTCGATGAACTTTTTAATTTCAAATAGACGCAACAGCACTATTATCGCGTTCGAAATTGTCGTGGTGTCGCGAGCGGTAGGTTTACGGTGAATAGATCACTCGATTGCACGTGCGTTTCAGCATACGTTGACATTGAACTCGCGAGAAGAGTACGAACTCTGCACAATGTTTCTCGACCACGAAGACGACAACGGTGTCTGAACGAAATTGCAACAGTCGCTATCTGGTACCTCGGTTTTCCCGCGAAGACTGCCGAGAAATCTCCGGATTCAGATGAAACTCAGCGATATGTACCCCTGAGATATCTCTAATACACTATCGATACCGATAACAGCTGTTGCTGTTACTTAGAAAGCGACGGCGACGACGAGGACGACGACAGCGTCGATGGCGAATGGGATTTCATCGTATCCCGTAATCCTCCGAGCTGATAGCACGAGTTTTTAAATAATGTAAGTATAGTGTCTCCGATGATCTAAATCGATATGAATATTGCAACTTGCAGCTATAGAGATAACCCATAGAAACCGATTTGATTATCCGTTTGATCGTTATTTAGTGTCGATTAATTAAAGTCCATTAAGGCGATGCTGGAACGAGTTTAGACATCCGGGAAATAGTAAAAACATTTTTAGCTGATTAAAAACGTTTCTAATCCTTTGTTTCATCGTACATACTGTTGGTTTGAATCATACAATCTGTTGAATAGCTTTTGCTTCTAAAGCTTCAGTTTTCGTATTATTGACTATCGCCACGCGGTACTTGGATTTTAGGCAAAGCATTTAGAAGCCTACATCCTCTTCAAACCCGTTACTCGCCTTCGCATTAGAACTGCGGAAGAACTTTTGGTCTTTTTTTTTCCCCCCAGCATCTCATATTAAATTTGCAATACAAACGTATCAACTTTGTTTGGCTTTTCGTTAATGTATCGCTTCTTTAATATCGGTAGATATTAAACAGCGTTGTTAAACACATCCAATATAACTCGATATACTTCTATTGATTTTACGGCATCGATGTTGTAGCCAATAAAAGTGGCATCAAAAATACAATAAATTAGCAACATTCCCGTAGTTTAACATACTTAAAGCATAAAAAAGGGTCCGAAAAGATCTTTGATTTAAGGGTATTAAATGTGATCGAAATGCACGCTTTTTTTTCTAAAAAATCATCATTTTTTGAATTTTGAAGATTCTTAGATTTTGCAGCAAGTTTCCGGAAAATACAAACCCACGATCCCTCCTTAATTTTACGATACATTCATTGATTGTCTCACACAACGTCTACTGATTATTATATCAAAAATCAAAGAACACTTTGATACTTCGACCCGACTTCACAATATGACGAAATCTTCAGTACGAATCTTCGATATCGTTTCGTTTATTACACTTTTACATATTCACACGCGCGAACACACGCATACACGTGTATACGCTTGATTATTGGTTTATTTTTTATCAGCACACGGTTCAAGGTATCAATGGATTGCAAGTAGATGATCAATCGAGATAATATTCCGACGCGATCGATAGTACTTTATAAATATGCAGAGATTCGATCGATCGGAGAACATTTTGCGTA
Source organism: Buathra laborator (assembly GCA_934046635.1). Lineage (NCBI taxonomy): Eukaryota > Metazoa > Arthropoda > Insecta > Hymenoptera > Ichneumonidae > Buathra > Buathra laborator. The sequence goes on from OW203892.1 coordinate 22,801,858, forward strand.
CTTTGAACGTCAACAGTTAATTATAATTTTTTTTTAACGTTTTAAATCGCGATGAATTGCGAAGGTATAGCGGTTGCAGGATCTCGTTGCGAGATGTGAGCCGCGAGCACGATAAGATTCAACTGAGCCAAAGTTGAGACCGCGCCGGTACCCGAACTACCACACTTTCATCTCGGTCTCGTAGTATAATTCACTCGGAGCCGCGAGTACATATCCTCGGAGACAATTACTCGGTGGACGTCGACGCGTGGCTCTGATGCCACGTGCAATCCATTGTGACGTTAAGATGAAGATGACAGATGATGGCATGCCGCGACGTAACCAGCAAAGTAATTCGCTTAGCTCGTCTAGTGGAACGGTGGATGCACTTTGACGAGTTTTATTAGACGTAGAAAAATGAACCATCGCAACCTATATGCTTCCAGTTTCGATGTTAATCCACGATTAGTTTTTTCTTTATTTTTTTCATATTTTTTTTTTCTTATCCGCTAATAGAACGATAAGATTGAACCAAATTCCTCAAGGTTCGTATCACCTTCAATTCTCACCGTCTCGCGCGAAGGTCTAATTGAATAACGAAACCTACTTTTTTATTCTCGCTAAGTGATAACGTCCCCAGCGCACTGTACGTATTGAATCGTACAGTCGCCGCTGTGGTGATGTTTCAAATATTCTCAGTCGATTCTTCTGTACGATATTTATTTATTTTTTTCATTTTTGATGTTGGAATTTCATTAAAATATTTCGAAAAAAAATTTATTCCATTGTTATTTTTACCGATTTTCTAAGGTAAATAATATAAATGCTTCGTGTTTACCGTTCGCAACTTCTTTTTTTATTTCGCATTATGCACATAGCAATTATTATTTCTGTGTAAGATGATTCACATTCGTTAATAAACCACGTGAGGCGAATAAATATTGTTGCGATCTAATGAACCAATCTTCAATTTGATAGAGGTACTGGTACCGGTACAGTTATACCGTTCGACCAGTTGGAATGCGCTCGTGAAAAAAAAAAAACAGTATACGAACCGACGATTATAAAGTTGAGACTCTAGACGAGATCGTAGATACCTTCCGGGCGTCTTTCAATCGTTACTGAAACCTTTCCCTCGTTAAATCTACAGCGTGAACTTGGCAGTGGTCTTGCGGCTGACTTCTCTAGTTAAAAATACTTAATCATGAAAGTCGTCGGAGGTTCAACCGGGAAGGAACGTAAACACATTTTACGTCTTTTGACCTCATTTCGATTACCAGACTCATCGATGTACAATTATACTTCCATCTTATCGAACGTATTGACAATATTTGCAGCAATCGTGAGAGATTGAAGATAAATATCCGAAGCCATCACGATACCATTTTTTTGTGCGGATACCAAGTGGATCCGGGCTCAGCCGGTAAAACAGATGGCTCATTCGGTATAAATCATATTAATTACTTAAAAATACTTTATTGAGGCAATTAGGAGTTACAAATTTCAGTCACAATAATATCGGTGAGGTGAACACTAGAGGCAACAGCCTATCTTGTCAGACAGAGATAAACGAGAGAAAAATAAGATATTCAATATTGAAATTTGACAATTAACACCTAAATGTATCCCCTTAATATTATTTCTTAACTACGTACTGAGCGCGAATTACATTGTTTGCGCCGAACGATTCAATAGTATTTTTCTGCAATTATCGAATTCTGAGAAAAAAATAATCTATAATTTAAAAAATTTACAACTTTTCCTTACCGATCTTCTCAGTAGTAATTTTCTTCGTTATTGTATGCACAGCAAGTCTGTAATTATTTATTGAATTGCTTTTCAGCGCTTTTCATTTCACGACGGTGAAACCTGTACTGTACCGGCAAGAGCATTATGATTTGTGGAACTCATCACTTTTCACCGACAGTAGATACGGTTGATTCGTAGTCAAACATGAAGAGCGCAGAATCCATATTCGTCAGTAGAAACGGTAGGAACTGCACCGGCAACCATGTTTTCTACTTCAATCGCACAGTAGATAGAGTCGCGACGAGATCAGAATTTAGCTTCGCTGTAGTACTTAAAGTTGCTTCGCAGTTAATTAAACATGAAGAGCGCCGAATCTGTATTCGTCAGTAGTAACGGTAGGAACTACAGTGGCAATCAAGTTTTCTACTTCAAACGGGCAGTAGATAAAGTCGCGCCCAGCTGTAGTACTTGTTCTGTCCGCTGTTATTGCTCAGCGTCGACGAAATGCTTGTTCGTCACTCTACTGTCGTCGAAACTCTATAATTGTTGCTAAACAAACAGTTTGAAGGTGTAACTATGTCGATGGCAGGATGCAATGCGTACACAGAGTTTGAAGAGGCGAACGAGGGCTATCAACTAATAAGGCAGGAACTGACCACTCAACAATGTATGTCGTATGGTAGCTATAGGCGGTATTCATGTTTGATAGGAAAATTTTTGATGTTTGCCATACGACGAGCGGTCGCTGATACCAGGAAACGTGTCGTGACTAATGTCGTATAAATTTCCAACAACACGATATCAACATCGGATGCAAACATTCACGAAGTTTTATTTTCAGTTTAGTTCGTGTTTGTCATCACTGCTGTACAGATCATCTGCTCTGTTTTGTGCCCAAATAGGAAAAATTTTACGACAAAAAATATATGCAGCTTTTAATACATTGTAGTAAGTGAAAGTATGTATGGCTTGAATCAGATAAAGAGTAAAAGTGTTGTATTTTCAAAAATTATTTCACCGACCTGATCATACGAACAATGTCATGGAGGCTTATATATAATTGAATTTAGTAGGCGTTACTCGTTTTCGATAGCTATGGTATTGGTTTGGGTATAGATATGAATTAATGAGAAACGAATAAAGCGAAAATAAAGATTTTTTTTTTATTCACTTATTGACCCGACTATACGAACAATGACGCGGAGGCTAATAGATAATGGTCGCTGTTGTCGCTTTGGTGTTGATATCGGGATTGATGCATTTGACCTCACTGTTTAATTCAATAACAACGGGTTTGCTGTGACACGAACGGGCCAACAACGAATTCATGGAGATGTTCGTAAATAGAACGTACTGCTTTTGTGTGCACTGTGGAATACGCGACAAATTCAATTATGCGATGATGCTGATATCGTGATTAAAATGTCATACGATCGTCCAATCAAGAAATTAAGTCTTTGTCACTAACGCCGCCGTTCGTTAACTCTTCTCGGCATAAAAAATTCTTATGACCTTTATCAGCATCGATTAATACACCGACACGTACCGGCGAGACTCTCGCTTTTCGATTGCTCGCATGACGCTGTGTATCATTTTGTTGCAATTAAATTGTGTTATTGACGAAAATTTTTCTCCGGCTTTCTATTTAAAAACGTCATCGTGTTTTCGCTCTCATGCACGATTTTTTTTGGATCTTAATTTTATCGTTACTTCGCGACTTTCAAAGTGTTTCTTAATTGTATTAAATTCTATTCCGGTTAATAGATAACTCAGTTGACGCGTAATGTTTTCATTAAATCTAAATTAATTCTGCTCGCGTTTTAGATGCACGATGCTACCGTATTCTAATAATCTTTGCGGTGTCGGTGAGATTTTGTGAAACTAACGATTCGTCTCTGTCTATATTAACACTCTCCTTACCGAGTTATGTCGCAGTTCAGTAAATTTAGAGATACGAGAATTTGGAGTTTCGAGCGAAAAAGGTGGCGACAGGGTCAACCGCTCGATTAAGCGGGCCGACATAATTTGATAGTCTCTTGAAAAAAATTGTCCTTTGACCTTCAATGCACTCGACCTCTCAAATCCCACGCGAATACCTCTTCTCATGATGAATGAGATTTGCGCCCACATACTCGAGAAAATTTGAATGTTGAACTGATTAATTTCTCCAACAAATTTTATTCTCCGGATATCCTGCTGATAAGTTTATCTCTTTAAAACATCGACGATAAAACGACGATCGATCGTTCCATCGATTTTAAATCTGTGAATTTGTATACGATAATAATAATAATTACATCCGACGATGCGAATCACGTTCGTCTAACCGGACAGCCTTCGAAGATGTAACGTTGTGGTTACGCCTCTATAGCAACCAAATGCAAATTTGATACTTAAACTTCAGCGTAAATCCGTACACAGTAACGTCGAAGCAACTTCGAGAGATGCATAAGTTTCTCAGTCCCTGACGTTTCCGTCATTGAACATCCATTAAATTTCTGCGTAGTGTACACCTTCCTTACAGCGTCGCGAGTTTTCGACAGTTTTATTTTCGGATTGAAGGATAGGCGGATATTTGAGAAAAAGATTAAGCAGCTCGTCACCGTCGGGAAGGACGTGTCTCTGGTATTTCAAAGAACTCAGTTATTATATTCAAATTTTAGTTTCAATCAAAGATGGAAGGATGCAAGGATTTTTTTTTTTTTTTCGAAAATTGATCACATTTTACAAATATTTTTAAACCTATATAAACTGATTTTATTATTATTTTATTCTGTCTCAGATCGAGAGGATAACATTTTTTTGGTGCAAATCGAAAGAATGTTTTTTTTTATGCTTGAAAATAGAAATAGAATGTAGAAATTCGATAATCAAGTGCTTGAATGTAATTAGAAATTAATATTATTTTGTCCGCCGAAATAAGTATCGTACCGGATAAAAAAGCTTATTAAAAAATGGAGGGGGATAACTCGGATTTCGAATCGTATTCGGAGAATGACGCTCATGAGACGACGAGTCTGGTAAGTTGAATATACATACGGCATTAGCGCAAAATATAATAGTTCGATGTATCTATTTTGCATGACGCAATATCTGTAAAATTATAGTTGTGATATTAACATACTTGTTTTACAAAATACATGTTTGTGATTGAAAGAATGTTCTTTATTGGTTTATGTGCGTTCGTTTACACTATAGTGATTTTATTATTGATGCTTTTTGGAAGACTTAAAATACTTTCGGTATTTCAAGAAATATCGGATTTTTCTGTTTTACTGTACTGTTTTTGTCAATGCGAAACGCTCCTAAAATTTATAATTAAACTGTTAATAGTTTAACATTGATTTCCTAAAAATACCCACTGTTCTATATCTGCTTGTCTAATTGTATTATTCGCCCCCCGGAAATCCCAAAGCATTGCTCCTCTTCCGAATATTCATTGATTATAAATTACTAATATCGGTAACTTATTTCACACTTATTTCAGTTCCCAAAAGAATGTCGAGTCGTCCTGAGGATGAACATTTTTTTTTTAAACCAGTTTTTTTTTCTTCGTTGATAAGAATAATACTTATGATGTAATAGAATACAGATATTTTATTATATTGATTTCGCGTGAATTGGCGAATATTAATCAGTCTGATTCTCATCGACGATACGTTAGACTATCGAGAAAACAGTTAATTTATCTTTCGTATAACTACGTGAATGTGTCGACTGTCGTGTCACGCCGACGAATGAGTGTTAAGTGAAAAAGCTAAGCTTTATCGGAGTCATTGACCGCTCATTTAATAGCGGCGTGAACGAATCGTGCACGCATGCGGATACGTTGTAGTTTATTAATTCAAGAAACGAGGTAATAATACACTAAGCCCAGTTGAGTCGTTGATATCTCCAGCTTGGCATATCATTGGTAACACAAGAAGCAAATTCTACCTGTTCACGCAGACACGAATAGTTCGCGTGGACTGGAAATATTTTTTTTTTTTACCGTAATTAATGAGTTTTCGTCGGAACGACTCATGGTCTCGTTTCGTCAGATCGTCAAACGATCGTCACTCGTACGGAATTTTATCATATTCAGGATTGACGTTCTTTTTAATTACTTTGTGTACTCGAAAACAATCATTGGTTCATAGAAACATAAAAATAGAAAAACGCCTCAAATTTTCGGTAAAAAAAAATAATCTTTCTAACATGATTTTTTTTTTAATCTCGACGATTCTATCTATCTAATTGATTTATTTCGTATTTAAGATAAAATTTGTTTGAAAAATTGAAATAGTATGTTAACAAAAAAGCTTATCAAGTAGATAAGGGCCTTGCGGCTTTTTTGACGATCCGTCAGGAATTTCTGCTAAGATGAAGAGTCCCGCGAGTTGGCCTCGTGGGCTAAGTACGCGAACTCGCGGGTACTCAGCGTGCCGTGATATATACGCGTGTGAGTGTCGTTGAAGCTCTCGCGAAGCCCGCCTGTACACCGCTCAACGATTCGTATCAGTGCGCGTGTCTCTTCCGAGAGTGGAATCATTCGCGCAGAAGCACATCGCCTTCGTCGCTCTTTCTCACTCTCAAGCAAACCATCCACGACACACAAAGAAAGACGTGTATACCCACACAGTAGCGCAGATATCACGAAGACCGAGCTGCTAGGCAGCTCGTAACTGGTGCGCTGATACTCTCAGCTCTGCCGTGGTTCCGTTCAGCTCGACGGGGCCGAATATACCGAGACGCGAATCTCGGTATTAGTTGATGTCCAACGCTCCGTGTGTGCGGTGGTGCTGATCTTCCCGTGTTTCATATAATCAATTCAGTATAAAATAATAAATAATAATATTGGAAATAAAAAAAAAACACCAGCTGACGTATTAAAAGGCCAAAAACATATGATGAGTGCAATCACGGCGACTATTGCACTTGACCGTGAAATTTGTAAGCTCTCGTTGCGCACGTGACACACACTGATTTGTCTTTTTGATTTTTTTGCCAAACGATAATATTTCAGAATCGAAAAAAAATTAATAAAATATCCGCACGACGATAGAGACGCAAAGAAATAAGAAATATTTATTTACATATGGTTTCAATTTTTTTGAAATTCATCTGAGATGCGATCTCGAGAGTACCAAGTCCATTGTTTCCCTCGTTGACGCAAACGCTCTCACGAACCCCCATCGATGTTATAGCATCGACCAATAAACACGATAAGGCGAAACGTTTACGGTAGAGGAAAAGTCCGCTTTGGTACAATCGACTATCGTTTGCGCACGTGGCTTTCACTACGCATGAGCGACTTGTATATAATACGATTATCCTTGTTCCCGCGGGTCGATCTTCTATCGGATGTAAGCTCTGCCGACTACTCGCAGGATCTTGTCGCTACTGACGGAGAAAACAAAGGAGAGACGTCGATTGGAATGGACTGATAACACATTCGGAAGATAAAAATGAATGTCAACTAGTAGATAACGCCCCGGACAGCATCAGACAACGAAGATTACGGATTTTCTCGGTTGTTTCCGACAACGCAAGAGTTAAGGAAAAGCCGATAAATTGTTTGGACAGAAAATTGAATTAAAAAACAAAGATAAAGGGAATATAAGAAGCAATTAAATGTTTGGCTTTGTGCCGTCCGAATTAGAAGCCGTTGGCCGCTGAGCTAAATATATATTAGAGAACACGGATCTGCATAAGATTCACTTGTTCCCTGCGGGCCACGTGGAGTAACGAGAAACCCCAGAGTTCTCTGTTTTGGACGGAGTGAAATTGAGAACAATAATAATAACAATATTAATAATAATACGTGGTGAAGTGTGATAAAATAAAGTCGTGAATTATCTATATTTTAACCGCGTGAAGGGTGAACATTTTAACTACATATTTTTGGATACGAAAAAAGAATAAGAAATTTTATTCGTGTTTGGAAAATCACGTGACTCGTACTCGTTTATAGGTAAGTTGATATTTCTTATAATTTTTTAAGGTAGCAGATTGTCAACGTCGAAATTCTATTTTTTATCTCGCTATTGATGCATTGAGGAAAAAAAGGATATGCACGATTTTTCTTGAAAATTGTTGTAACGCGCATATTTATTACGAAGAATTCATTCATCCGGAAATAAAATGATGGCACATTTTGAAATGTGGCCTCAGTCCATCGTATCCTCAATAACCCGACGATTCTGAGTAGAGTTAGCAGTCAAATCGGAAATGTTCCTTCACTCATGCATATCAAAATAAATGAATGCATTTTTCGATCGTATTATATTCAGTAAAATAGATCAATGCAATTTTTTGTATTATTCGTACGAAAATATCGATTTTTGTTTCTTATCCCTTTTCATTTTAATGAGCCCTTCTGTTTGCGCTGATCCATGAAAATAATGACTTCATTATAATTGTAAAAAAACTTCGGAACCTCCGTCAGTTAATTAATAGTCGATCCCATGAAGATTCGATTTGTTTTCGCTTCACTACGCTTTCGGGTATCACGCTGATCTTGAATTTAATTAACATCTCCGCTACATCACCTATGAATTACTTCCGCAATAGCTTCGCGTTTTCAATGAATTTGCTGTTCCGAAAAGAACTGCAGCATTAAAAAATGTTCGCTTTTTTTATATTGAAAAAAAAAAAATTGCCTCATCTCTCTCCCGCAGCGCTCGTAAATGGCGTATCACGAGTTTCATCACGTCACAATGTTTTTCATATTTACTTACGTAGAGGGGTTTTACGATAAGCGTAAGAACGTTTAATCGATCGATACTATACATAATTTATCGTGTATATAATCATTCAATCGAGTTTAGCCTAATGTTTCCCCCGCGTGTACCAAGACCAATTTATTATCTCGACGAAAATTCGCGACTGTTCGCATACACATATTCATACGTTTGACTGTATATATGAGACGGGGAACGAAACGTTTGTGGCATTTAGTTCATCGTCGTCAAACTCGAACAAACTGCGTAGACTCGCCGCGCTGATCTCCCAACACCCGCACGCACAATCACCGATTGATTATACGTCGAGAGTTTTTTCATTCGGAAGAATACACACAGATTGAATTTTGTGTGGTAACAAGTGCGGCTAAACCGATCTCCGTCCTCGCCGTCGACGCTGCTCTACTTTTTGTTTGTTTAGCACAATTTTCGATATTGGGGAAAAAATCTACAACATACACTGTCCTTGCACACCATTCAGGTATAAACGAATTTGTGTGCATTGAGATAAAGTAGAATTAATTCCGATAAAAATATGTTAGCGCTTACTGTGTGATTCACAACTATGAAATTTCCTAACGCTATAGATTCGTTTAATCTTCTATGAAATCATACAAATCATACGCGATCTTCGATGACTCAATCATTGCTCATTATGCATACAGTTGATTGTTTCATTGTTTCGGTAATTTGCAATACATTTACGCGGGTAAAAGGAAAAAAACACCAATTGACTCAATAAAGTTTAGTTTCTTTCTGTGGGATACAATATTTATTAACTTTGATTAGCAAAAAGTTTTCATCATTTGGAATATCCGTCTGTATCGTTCATTATGTTTTTTATACCAATTGATATACATTCCGTCTCGCAACTTCACCTTTTCTTACGAATCTACGACACAAAGAGGCAATGAGACTCAAAGAAACACACATAGTGTACGAGTGCCAATTAACACGGTCGCGGAATTACTCGAGAGTTCTGGTTGTTCTGTCGCTGGTTCATACCTTAACTCGTTGCCCTCATTGTTTACAATTCTACGTACAAGTTCAGTGTTTTTGCCTTTGAGTCTACAGGAAACGAGAAAAAATTTTAAAAAACTCGTCCAAACGATTGAGTCGACGCGTACAGCAGCCTCTCTTTCTGTTCGGCTCCAGTGGGCTCCGTCGAACAGGCATTATTTGTGCTTGAAATTTTTTTTTTTCCAAACCCTCGAAAACAACTCAATATTTATTTCCACTTATTTGCGAAAAGCCCTCGGTATCAATTTACTAATCGTTAAAATCGATTAAATTTCCATGGAATTCATGATACTCCCAAAGTCCTCAATGATGTTCATTGCATTCTGTCGGTTTTATTAATCTCTCGCATAATTAAATTTTTCTGTCGTCCATTACGTCCGAAATATCGAAAATTGCACGGTAGCTCATCGTTTAATCAAGCGGCCGATCAGTTTTCGCGATTCCGCCATTAGCATATTATCTACTATACCGAAAATATTGGAATAATATAGAAATTCGAATGAAATTAACGGCCGATGAATTTCTGTGACTCAACGTAAATATTCTCGTGGATCTTATCAACGATTTTATTATTTTTACCTTTTTTCTTTTAGAAATCAAACAAGAAAGGAATCCCCTCACGGCATTCAGCGATATCATACCGAGTTCTTTTAATATCAACGGGTAATAGCTCGAGAGCCAGCAGCGGCATCAGCAGTTTGACAAAGCGAGTCAAAGCGAAGCGTTCTCCGAATCTTTTGAATCGTTATATCTCATTTGAGTGAAGTACTTCGAAAAAAGAAAGTGAACTGCACGTGAATGCAGGATATAGAAAAAATGGTTAAAAATTCATCGGAATACGTGAAGGCGATCGAGTGCGGGATTACGCCGACGCAGGTAAAAATATCTTCAATATTAGTAAAAAAAGACCACGTAAGTTCCATTATTATTTATTATTAAACGGCAAATGAGCATAAAACAAATATGTAATATATGAACGAATAAACAAATCGTTTTCAAACGAACAATGAACTCGTAACGTTACTTTATCGTCAGTGAAGTGAATACATTATACGGTAGGAAAGCTCGCGTCATACCCGTCGGATAAGCTGTATGACCTTCAAAATGATTTACAATATCCCCGAACAACGTTTTCATTCGTTTTACATTGTGCTGTTACTTCGTCGCAAGTGCGCTATTAAGATTAGCCACGTCTTCTTCAAAGATAATAGATAAAAGTTACATTAATAGAGACGTATCGTCGCGCGCACGTATTATATTCTCCACTAGCAGCAAAGAAATGATCATGCACACGAATTTATCTGATGCACGTTGTGAGATCGTGGAAAAGCCATTTCCCTGATTAATGAAATGAATATAAATGTTGTAAAGTAATGTAGAGTCCTCGCAGCAGGTTGACTGTCGAGAAAGTTTACGAGTTCTTCGAACCAATTTAATCGATCTGAAGTCTTTAAAAATGTTTTTTTATAAAATATATTGTGTATAAGTGTACAAAGTATACACTTGTAAAAACAAAACCAAAAATACGACAGCAGAAAATCCATGTTCCAGTAATAAATTAACTCTTTCGTTTCAGTATTTATTGTCTGTTGTAAAAAATTAAATTTCAATTCCGATAACTTTTTAATGGAATTTTAAGATTTGAAATAACATTTTTTACATTTTAACGAAGGTAATCCAACTTTTTTTTCATTTATTTTAAAATATCGGCTTATTACAATATTTTAGAAAAATAATTGTAAATTGTTGTTTTTTTTTTCGTTGCCACGATTTTGTTTATTCTGTTTACAGGTGGTAGAGACAAAATTGTACAAGCGACGATGGCTCGTTTTGGCGATATTCGTGGTTTACAGTGCGAGCAATGCGATGCAATGGATCCAGTACAGTATTATAGCCGACGTAGTGATGAAGTATTACCACGTCTCGAGTTTCGCAGTCGACATGACCAGCATGATCTACATGATAACATACATCCCATTCATATTTCCCGCGAGTTATTTCCTTGACAAATTCGTAAGTAAAATTTAAAAAATATTATACCCCATTATTTCTCAAGTATTTACGCAACTATGACCGGAGAACCCTTGTATTATGCGACATGACAAATAGAAAAAATACGCGCGTAAACACTTATCGCGAGATTCAGGCCTTGAGGCTCTCGGAACGGTGAGACTTTTGCACCCCGCGAGTACTCGTGAAGATAAACACTCGAGTATAACTGAAATCGAGAATTTTCATGTAAATACAATTGTTTATTCGCGATGTATTATCCAACGATTTAGTTCAAAGGCTATCGAGAATGCTGAAGACGTTCCGTTCACTAAACAAAAACCAATTTAAACCACTTTTGCTACATCATGCAGTTTAATGAAGTGTGAAATTTAATTTCCCGCAAAAAGCCGCGAATATAACTCTTTCATAGTTAACCGAGTTTATACTTCACGTATCTTCTTGAAAACGGCGTTAATCCATGAGACACTCGGTAAATGGGCTCGTTGCGTTATCAACACTCCCGAAGGGTTTTTTAGAGTGCATTCATGGGTACAGAAGTGGGTTGAATCAATAAACCGATAACAGTCAGACGGTTTCGACGTCAATGTAGATCTGGCGAGACACCTTCTCAGGTTTGACGTACATGAAGCACACGGAACGCCAGAGTTTGCACGTTGCAACGCGTTTAATTGTTTCCATTATCGAAGAATGCGGAGGCGATCGGCGACGGCAATTTAATATTGAAAGTCATCGGAAATAGTTGACGACATATATATTGTGTGTACCATTTACAACCTATACATACTATCCGCGAGGTCATTCCGTTGCGTTCCGTTTCCGGCCTTCAGCCCAATATGCATCTAAAAGTAGATGACATTTTCGCGATCTGCTGTTTTTAGGGTCTCAGATATGCGGCGATATTTGGGGCTGTCGGGACGGCTACCGGTGCCTGGATAAAGGTGTTTAGCGTTGCACCCGACAGGTATTGGGTCACATTCCTGGGTCACTCGATAGTCGCCCTCAGCCAGACCTTCATTCTCTCCGTACCGGCGCGATTAGCTGCCGTTTGGTTTGGTCCCGATCAGGTCAGCAGCGCTTGCAGCATCGGTGTATTTGGAAATCAGGTAAGTTTTTCATGAAACCAACATTTTTTCAATGCAACATGCAAGTTTCCTCCCCATTCTACAGGTTAAGACTGCCGAATACGGACCATTAAATGAAAATGGCGTTATGAACAGTATATATTTTTTTCGAATCAATTTTATTGCGAATTTCCCTTAAAATCCAGTAATTTTTGAATGACCGTACCAAGCAGATTTATTTTAACCGCATCACGTTTATATCGCGATCAATTACGAATATAGTACAGTGCCGTAGCGTTTAGCCAGCTGGGAAGCACAGCCGAGCGGGACACCCACGATTAATATTACAGTTGCGGAAGGGGTCGAATCCCCTCTGGTTGTTCCCGAACGAAGAGAGTTAAACGCGTAAATTAGTCGTCTCCCTCGCACCCGCAAATGATTCAATTTGTACGGAGCGCTAGGGTGGCCAGACCATGATATACCGACAGATTTACAGATAACACCGACGACGTTTATGTATCATTGGCGCGATCTTCAAACGGTACTCCGGAAGTGATAAAGTCCCCCTCCCCATGTTCTTACTTATTCAAAAAATGTCTGCACTTCCGTCTTCTTTCCGTTTTTGCAAATTTACGAATCTGAAATGCAATCCCTAAGAATGCTGTTCTCTGGGTTTAGGAGCAAATGCATTTGCTTTAAGATAGTGATAAAACAGTTGATAGCCAAATTTAAATAAACGTAAAGGAGCTTTTTCTTTGAGAAAAAATCACTTTTGTCCTTTACGATACCGCGTCTGCACGCAAATTATGAAATATTCGGGTCCCTAGAACTTTACCCTATTATTTTCACGTGGTTTCGCGGATGATTCTAATTTCGTTCTCGCAATAAGTGCCGCACTTACACTGATTAACAGAGTTCAAAGCTACGACGAGAGTTGACACTGAGATATACGTACGACGGGGTTTAAGCAGGATGTGACTTACACGTTCACCAATTTCAATTGCGTTTGTATGGGAAGTAACAGATCGCGAAGCTAAATAGAGAGGCTCAACAGAGTTTCCTGGCATACATATGCATTCATTATTATGAGCATTTGCTTGTATATACATACGTACGGATCGGGACGATTGTGTCCGTAGAATACCACAATTACATGCGATTACGAGCTCCGCGTGAGTTCGGCAAATTCGACACAGCGTTCCTAAGCACGTCACAGATTACTTCACAATAAATCCTCGTTGAATCGAACACCCACTATAATCTCTGATTGTTCTCTATTTTGCAACTATTACGACTCTCCTCAGGGCGTCTAGACTCGAGAACGTAATCGCGAGCGATAACAATATCGCGAATCAACCTGACACCGATGGTGACGAGAGTCCAGATGCCGTAGCATTCCGCGCGTTTCCGTGTTTTTTTATTAATAAGAATCGACAAGGCCTGCGTAACGATTATTGATCTTGTCTCTCATTAATGATCCTTGAACGACCCATTGCTCGAGCGTTTTACTCATCCCATTTTACATACCCATTTCACAGGGAAATGTTTAATCGCTGAACGATTAAAAAAATGTGACATAATAATGATCATCCGGTCAGCGATGTATTATCTCATATGTGAGAGATTACGCGTAAAATCTGAGATCGTTAATTATAATTCGGTAATATTTGTCAAGAATCGCAAAACGTACGCGAAATCGATTTATCGGGAGAAAAGAATTTCAATGTTTCTCAATTCATCGATAACGCACGCGCGAAATCTGTCCAGAAGAGGAAAGATGATGATTGCATCGTTTGATTATCATTTTTATCATTGTCGTAATATATAGCGATTAATATTTTGAGTCTAGAGGTCGGATCGAATTTTAATCGAGTTAAAAGCTGAGGTCAATAATTTCGCACTGTACTATAGAGGCTTCGGTCGTCGGCCGTAACCTGTTCATGAATTGTGATTTAAATACGAATACGTTGAATAGGACAATATGATTAGGGATCCTCGTCATTTTATTTATTTATTTATTTAGAAATCAATATAACAGATTTAACAGATATTTTTAAATTTTCACCGATTGTTAAATTACACGAAGTTTTTTCCTTTTTATTTCTATCGTATTCAGCTTGGAGTGGCGATAGGTTTCTTATTCCCAGCGATGTTGGTACCGAGCAGCAACGATCCAGCTACGATAGCGCGGGGTTTACAGCTTATGTTTTACATCGTTGCTACAGCAACATCGATCATTCTCGTTCTCATACTTCTATGTACGTAAATATATATCTAAACTCAATTATCATTGTATGAAACGGATGATTATTTATCTTAAAATTCATCTTTCGAATTACAGTCTTCAAAGCTCAGCCTCCTCTGCCACCGAGTCCGGCACAAGCGGTGCAACGCGAAGCCGAACATACAGAAGACTTTTTACAGTCCATCAAGCGTCTCGTTACGAATTCCGGTTACTTGTTGCTTTTGCTAAGTTACGGAATAAACGTCGGTATTTTCTATGCCATCAGTACACTTCTCAACCAGATAGTTCTCGAACACTTTCCGGTGAGTAGATATTCAATGAAATGCATCGATATATGTTTATACTGCGTGTATATCGAATAGATCGTTACCTATGACGTACATTCGTGACGGCATTCGATGTGCACGTGCGCCATACGATCGTTTATCATGATTGAGCGCTGTCTGCCATTGTTGCGGATAGTATTACAGCGCATTCATAAATCCATTCATTTTTCTAAGACTAATTGCAGTACTAATCGTAATGTCAAATCGCAACTTATTTTTTAAATATTTTTAAACAACATAATCGTCTTTAGGGTCATCAACTGGACGCCGGTAGAATTGGCCTCGCGATCGTTTGCGCCGGAATGTTGGGTTCCGTAATGTGCGGCGTCGTTCTCGACAAAACGCATAAATTCAAGTGAGTTCGCGTCGTTTTAAAATATTAAATGCGATCATGTCGCACTACTTAAATTTATTGTGCAAATTATTCGATTAGGCGGTTCTTGGAATTCTATGATTATCTTTCCTTTCAGAGAAACTACGTTAGGCGTTTATCTGTTCTCGTTTCTGGGATTAATAGTATTTACATTCACCTTGGACACCCCTTCGATTGCTGTCGTTTACGTTACCGCTGGACTACTAGGGTAAGCTAACAGTATTGCTGCACCTCTCATTCACGGAGAATCATATTTTTATGTCATACTGCGTCTGCAATGGTAACCGTGCATTGTTCTAATTAAAATAATTTTTTAATTTACGAATTTTCTAAAACATGTCTTTGATGACCGATATTGTTGTTGAAAGTTACTTAGAATTTCATAAAATTCTAAATTAAAGAGATTTTTTTTTTTATATCGAAACGATTTATCTCTCAATAATAATCAGTGAATAATTGTTAATTCATTTTTTTTCTTTTTTAATTATAAAATTTGAAAAAAAAAAAAAAAAAAAAACGTAAACGGTTAGTAAAAAGAACACATTTCCTGTACTTTAACGGCAGTGAACGGGTTACCTTCGCGATAGCATTGACCTGCTGGGGACCTTGTTGACTCTATTTGTATTCATAACGACAATAATACACAAGAAGTTAATCGTTTATTGCTTTGTTACCTCTTTCAGTTTTTTCATGACGGGTTACTTGCCCGTGGGCTTCGAGTTCGCCGCTGAACTCACGTATCCCGAACCGGAAGGTACTTCCGCCGGTCTTCTCAATGCCATGACGCAAGTATTCGGTATAATATTCACGATGGTATACGGTTATCTCTTCAATCTTTGGGGTGATTTCTGGGCGAACGTTGCACTGTGCTGCATTCTCGCCGTCGGAGCATTCCTCACAGTTATCATTCCCAATGATCTTAGAAGACAAAACGCGAAAGCGTAGGTCTCCAACTTCAGCATGTCGTGACAACGAGATATCGTTCACTTCATTATCAATTTATATTTATGGGAGTGAATAAGGAGTACCGAAATTACGAAGATATTTAAAATTTCTCATGATTCGGTGAAAAATCGCTCCAAGTACACGATGCCGGGGATGCATTTGTGATTATAAGCAAAGACGAGTCTTAGCTGGTCGCGAGCAAAACGTAAATCATTTTACATATCGTTGAAGTAATAATAATATTTTTTTAGATAGAAAAGTTTTCCCGAATAGACGATTAAAGCCGCACGCGGGTTTTTATACGAATACTCGAAAGGTGCAGAAAAAAAAAATTAATCGCATTCACAATTGTTGAGTGATTTTATTTTTTGATTTTTAACATAATTGGTATCGACGAGACGCAACGGTGTCTCGCTTGAGCGATAGTATATTCGTTAACCGCGAGTGCCAAGTTAAGGGAACACACATGTGACCATCAAGAGCTCTATTTTTAGATGTCACTATTGAAACGAATTTGTCGATTCGCCATTATTTTGCGAGACATGTCGAGAGACATTAAGAATCGGTGGTTGAATCGTAACAGTCAATAATACAGTCTGCAGCTGGATAATCCATAAATACAGTGAAATTAATATACTTTTAACGATATTTAACGAAAGAGTATCCATAGTTGATCTATAATTACGCCAAAAATAAAAATGTGCGTTTCGAGGGTAAAAAAATGTAATATATCTTTAGTATGGAAAGTATAACGATTTACAATTGAAATAGGTAGAGTTTATCACATAATAGTATTTTGCGATACTAGTGCGAGAAGGCGAACTTGAAGCGGAAAGCGGGCGAGAAAGTTTCGTACGCGCACTTCATAATCGCCGTCGGAAGTTCGCTTTGTCGTACAAGTTTCGTAGGATACTTTTTGCAACAAGTGCAGGAGGACTGCTACTGCCGTGCCTGCCGATTGTGGCGCCGCCACAGCGTGCGAGAAGTACCAAAATGCATGCGAGAAGTACTGACTTCTCGCACGCTACTCTCGTTTGCGTGCGAAAAGTAAAACTGGGCCGATGTGCGCATGCGTCCTGTCATTGCTACAACGCGCCACTTACGCCACTCTCGGCAGACACGAGAAGTAACACTTCTCATGCACGCGTTACAAAAATGTATATACACATTCCTTACGAAAAAAAAAAAAAAAACGCTATTAGCAGAAAGAAAAATTGCTGCACACTATTGACAGAATTATTTAGTCTCCAATAATTTTACTAATAGTGCCAAAAAGCTATTTTACACACTGATAGTATTTTCTTTGAGAGCTTTTCGAAATATTTTTCTATTTCGTGTATATCTATGTATATCTATGTCGTCCTATCATATCTGTCGCTAGCGATGTTGCCAAATTTTTCGGTAGTAAATACTAATCAATGTCAGCCAGTTAAAGGGGTACTAAAATAATAAATAGCATTGTTTTGTTTAACAAAGTTTCGCCGATCTTATGAATGTCGGTTCATTTTGAAGAACATGAGTCTTGAAGACGAAATAATATTTACAATGATAAAGTTCAGTGATGATGGTGAGTCTGCATTAATAATTTTCATGAAGCTTTTTCAGAGTTATTGACGAGGAATCGCTTATAATTCTTATTATCACCATTGGGGTTGTTATTAGGGGTATCTAGAGTTTTTTTTTAATGCACAAGTAACTGAACTGTACAGTAGTATCCTTCGATCTTAGATTTGAAAAAAAAAAAAAAAAGACTTTGAGAAAAATTTATTGAAAATAGTAGTTTTATCACTCGCACTCGCAGGTTCGAGTTTAGACGTTTAATACCCCCCATTAACCTGAATTTGACTCAATCTGACTCTGTATTCCGCAGGGCGGAAAATATTCCAATTTTTTTTCTGTTGGTTAGTTATACGAATCTATTCTAGTGATTGTAAAATAATTATTATTAAGAAGGTGGGACCACGAAGGGGGACTTAGAGGGGTCGGGTGTGTTAACGGAGTACCGATGAGTGTGCGGGTCGTCAATTATATCATCGAATAATAAAGAACAAAAAACAATATGCATAAAATATGCGATAAAAAAAGTTCGTCGTTTCTGAAAATGAAATGAAAATGTATAGTTTTGGTGATCGATTTTCAAACACGTCCCGTATTTCCGTACCTGCAGTTACCATATTTATATATATATTTTTATAGAAAGATATTAATTATTCCTTCAGATTGTAGAATAGTTGAAAAATTGACGATGTACTGTATTATTTACGTGCAAACATATCGTTGAAATCGACGATAGTTTGCTTAGTCGTATCTATTAAGTACGAATGCCAAAAATATAATAATGTTACATACATATAAATAAAATGTTGTATAGAAATAATGAGACCTAAAAGACGACACATTAGAAAAAATATATTTACATCTCTATCATACAGCGTTCACTCACAATCGCGCCTTGCAAGTCGTGTATGAATCAACGAAATAATATTGATTCTCATTGTTGAAGATATATAACTCTATTGTAAATAAAAGAAATATATATATTTAAAAAATATATGGAATTGTCGATGCTAAGCAAATCTTTTTTCATTCGCGCTTTTATATGCAGCGATCGGTTGGTGGAGAAAATATGAAAACTGTTATTTTTACGAAACTTTTTCGTTCGTTTCTGTATTATCTGCTTATCAGCACTACGAAATTTCTTGCTGACCGACAGGCAGCTACTATTTTACCGAGAAATCGTCGTTATCACTGGAAGACCGCTTTCGACGACATTCCTATATCACTTTCCTTTACCCAAAGCTTTCGATAAAACAGCGAAAGTTAGTTTCCCTTCAACTAGATGGCGCGAAAGTAACGAATTGAATTCATCTCGCGAATTCAGCGGCTGTTTGGGAATAATTTTTTTTCAAAACACATTCACAATTGCCGAAAGTGAAAAAGATCAGTTACAGCTATTGCAGGGAAAAGACGGAAAAAATGTTACGCACGGCAGATAGAAAAACGGGGGTATAAACAGAAAAAAAGAGAACCTAACTAAAAAGAATTAATATGAAGGAAACTACGTGAATTCGAGAAAACATGGAAAAAAATTAATTTAAAAGTGCGCAGTGGTTCCTATTCGTCTCTTTTTACCATTATCTACTATCGGCTGCCGTACGTGACCCTTACGTATCTTCAAAAAATGATTTCCACGAAAAAAAAAAGCCAAAACTTACGTCAAAACACATTAATAATGATAGATAATAATAATGCGTTATCATCGTAAAATAACTACGAGTTATTACCTCCTTTTATCTAACACAGAGGGGAGAATAAATCGATACGAAAGGACTATCGTTCGTACTTTTCGCTTTGTCCAGTTTTCAATAGTGACAGTCGATCGATGTCACTTTCCCGTCAAATCTCATTTCGATGCAATATTTCAAAAGAATTCGTTTTAGTGAACAAACAATGTCGTTGTGTCGTATAAAATGAAAAAAATTTACCCTCAACGGTCAAAGGAGTTAACAGATAAAAGTATGAGAGAAAATTAATCCCATCGCGGAAGAGCGAAAATTGAAATTTCACGTGACACAACTGATTTGCTTAATTCGCAATGGCATTCATATGCGTGAGTTACACGAGTTGTTACAAGCTGTAGTTTGTGCTTCGATGGTGTATGGGCGATGCACGCGATCGGGCGATGCACTTGTGTATGCAGCATGCATGCGCGTGTTAGCCACCAGCGATCTCGAGAGAATGATTTAATTTTCCACCGCCCTTGTTGCTCTAACCAAGTAGATAACTTCGAAGTCTACAGAGAGAGAGAGAGAGAAAGAGAGCGAGAGACTAATAGAAAGGTGGTATAGGTATACTATCAGCACATTTGCATAATTCATTACAGATTCTGTGCGGAGGTCTGCAGGTTCTGCTGCTCCTGTCTCTCACTGGTGTTCTCATGAGTCTCGCCGCACTGTCTCGGCTGATGGAACTAACTTTCACTATCATACAACCTGCAGTAATATTTATGCTACGGCAATCAGTGAAATTGATTGTAGTAAGTATCGAAAAACTTACGAATCATTTGTCAACTGGAAATATTCCATAAACTATATCATTATTTTTTTGGATGTGAAATAAGTACCTTAAACGCAATAAAAAAGGATTCATTCTCGATCGACAGATGTATAGAAAACATTCAATCAATTCGCATTTGGTTCGTTTTCTTCTTTATTAGAATACAAATAAGAAGAAAAAAATGATTGATGTTGAATTAGCATACTTTTTGGTGACTATGAATAAGCAAAGTGTTATCGGTGACAAAGGCAGAGGTGCGGTACCCTCGCCCAGTTAATATTGAACTCCTGGTTCCTGGGTGCAGTTTTGGATGATTCTGAGCCTTCAGCGGATGTCCTGTGTGCTGGGAAAGATGTGCTTCAGGCCGCCGATTGACTCGGGATTAACAATCGATTTAACGATTCCCGATTCCGGAATAGAGATCGGTACGACACCTATTCGCGTTCCTTACTTCCGACACAATTACGAAGCCGAACAACTCGCTGACGTCGAGAAGAAGATTCCTTCGTCTATTGTTCTGGAGGTCGAGAGTTCTGATAAGAACGGTGGGGAAGTTGTCAGGAGCGGATCCATGCAATCGGCAAAAAGAACTCGAGGAAAGTTCGACTTGGCATCTGAAGCTTCCGGAACATCTGATCGAAGTTTTCAGCAATCCGATGAGCAATTTCATAAACCCGCGGAGTTGAACGTCGCGGGGGAAACGAGGAATTCATAGAGTTATATCAATCCTCCGAAGTTAGAAAGTGCCAAACCTCGGAGATCTGTCAAAGAAGAAGTTTGACTCGCTGTCTTGTTGGAACATCGTGTACTACAGCTTCAGGCTGAATGGAAAGTCGAGAAGAAGCTTAGGAACCTCTCAGCATCTTCAACTTCTTTTTCTCGGCAGTTTCGACATCGGATCGATCTAATATTCGCGTTCGGAAACTGAGTGCAGCTGGCACTGCCGTTGATTGAACTTCGATGCTTACCAAAGTCTTCGACTAAACCTCGTAAAAATTTACTGTACTTTGTAATAATATGATGACAACGTAACTCGTCACTTTGTAAACGAGCGTATAGCCGTACATTTTTATACATATAAATAAACGAAAAACAAAGAATCTTTTTACGATTTACGATTTATCGATTCATTTTCAAAGCCTATGAGAAATTCGATTAATATAGTTTCATTTACATATATATACAATTTATTCGTCGATATGTTGATTCGAATCTCGACATTTCATGTGCGTAAATAAATAAATAAAAAACTTCGGTGACACCGCACACAAACGAATGCGAACATTTGCGTAACTTCATGTGGATCGCCTTTCAAAAACGATCAAACATCGAGTACATATTAATTAACTACAAGTATTGTTCGATATGTGCATTGATATGCGAATCGAAATGTTAACATATCTGCGATACGATAAATTATTTCCAATCATTGGTCGACGGCATACAGAACAAATCGTACAATTATATCGCGTGCATAAATATATTCTGTTTTCAGAGGAAATGGGTCGTGCAATTGGATTTCGTTGCTTCACGTTGTTAGCTATCGCGCGTTGGCAGTTACTGTAACGAGAGAGTGAGTAGCAATCGACCAATAACAGGTTATTCTTAATCGAGATAATTTTTTGTACCGAATTGTTCGCTTCGTTAAAAAAGAAAAAAAGAAGAAATTGTATTATTTTTTTCGACGCGACATATTCGGCTTGCGTCAATACAATTTGTCCGCATCCGCTCTGCGTCATTCGCTAACGAATTGCAAATGAACTACAAACTGCGTTTGTATCGTACGAAGTTCGGAAACAATACAATATTGACGCGAACGTTTTAGCACCTCAATTTTTTGTGTCGGTAAACCGCCGTGAAAATAAAACAAAAATATTCCACCCGAGAACTTTGCAGAGTGTATTTTTTTTCGATTATATGACACTACCGTGAGGTGCAATTTTAATTCTGACTGCGGATGTAACTTTCATTATTTTGATGGTTCGCGCTGTAATATAACGTTACATTTAAATTCACCGCAAAACTTTAACCCACACTATATATTCCCGGACCTTCTCGTATATCATTCACACATTGCAGCATCCACTTTATTTCCACCGAAGTGATTGGCTTCTCGCCAAATATTCAACGATTTCGCCGCAGACTTTTCGCTACTCGTGTATTCGAACGCTGAGAGAAAAGTTTTCTCAAATTATCATGTGGTTTTATGGAATTTTCGACACATGCAAAATTTGCATGCGAATAAAGTCGTCGAAGCGTATGAGTTATTTAGTATTTTGTAACTTCCCCATTATCGGCAGAGTTTGGCAAATTATATTAACAGTCGAAAGTCATTGCTCATTGCCCGGATAAATTCTCGCGGTATTCGTATATCCAACGAGAAAATTGAATTACCCGAACGAACACGTATGTTAGCACTCTTGTTGTTTTTCTTTTTTTTTTTTTTCGTCTATTTTCTGGTAGGAATTTTCACTCTAGCGGTTACTCCCGGACGAAAGCAATTTCAGTCTTCCCACTACTACGGTTGTCCAATACCTATATATAGATCTCTGTTCGAGTAAACGAAATCGTCTGGTGTTGGCTGATGCTGAAGGGATAATTGGGTACATCGTATCGCTTGAACTGTGCGCGTGTATGTGTACATATATCTTTACCTCAGAAGTAACGATGTATCCGATAATTGCATTGATGTACCCGGAGAGGTGAAAGAAGAATGCCGGTTGCGATTTAGATCTCCGAGGAATCGCGTATAAATCGAAAAGCAATACGATCGCTAACCGAATTTTGTCTCGAATTCCTTAGAGTAATATTACGGACTGATTGTACTTTTTTCGCGATGATGAAGCAAACGAAATATCGTGAAGACGAAGAGAAAAAAAAAAGAATCGATTTTGTACGCTGTAAACATAGTTTTATGTTATATTTATTTGCAAAGTTGCCGATGGAGATCGAGATCTCCCGAACTATTGGCAAATGCTTTTATTCGTATCATCAAGTTTTCAATAATCTCAGTGAACCGATCGAAAGAATCAAACGGAAAAATTGGGAAGACGAGTTTTCTTTTGTTGGAGCTGATAGGGTAAAGATAAATCGCATCGGTGAACAAGACGAGTCGAAATTGTACGCGGGGAGCGAATCGCAATCGATTCGCCGCTTCAGGTATTTCTACTACAGCTTATATCAGTCTTGTGCTGCCGTTGTTTTGTTGTTCTTACGAAGCTTACGAAGGTTGCGGTGGCGAAGCTACAACGCTGTTAGGATCTCGAAGAACCCAAAGTAAAACAACATCCGAGAGAGCGTCAACAACTGGCGCAACAACGATGCAGAAACAGAGCGAAGCGAAACGGAGAACAGTGAAACTATATATGTAGTTCTTCGTTGTAGTACTCCTTTCAGCTATACGTTAGTGAATGTACGGCGAACAACGGTAGTTGCTCGGTCGACAACTAGAAGTATATCGTTTGGCTTTAGTTACGAAGCGGTTTAACGCTGAGTAGTGGGAGTGAAAAAATCGGGTTACACTAAGGATTAGTTGCACATGTATGCGGATGAGAGTCTATATGTGCGTTAGTATTTTTACTTACACTCTCCCATTCGAGTTCCTCAATTCAACTACTGTGCAAAAGCTCTTGAGGGCGTGGAAAATCCGCGTTAAACCCATTGTCGCTCTTCCGCAACGTCCCTCACTCTCATTTTCCTTCGGACTTCGGTATACTCCATCGACCTCTTTTCTTCCGTCCCTCTGATACTCTCGATGTCAGTCGAACATTTAATTATATAGACTTTAGATCAATTAAAGGTTAATTCATCTTTTTCCACTCAGTTCCTGAAACTCGGGTCTTCCTTTGACGGTGCGGAAAGACGGGATCATTGACTAAAGAGATTAAATGGACCGCGGCAATAAAAATAAAAACCGTGCGAATTAGACATTCGCACATTGCCTCGATAGTATGTTACGTCACGAGAGAGGATAAACTTTTTCTCACGAGTGTGAGTTTGCAGCACGAGCCGAAGACGAAGGGAACTGAGAAACCGTTTTTCCGCCGAGTATCGTATACGATTTTACTTCATTGCGGTATGGAAAGTAAGGTTTTGCGCGCGTTTCGCGAAGCAAAGTAATTTTCTGTTATTGGCAAAAGGTTTTTTCAATGAAAAAGCGTATTACGTAACTTTTTTGATTTCATCATACAGAAAGCTTTGCAAATCAAAGAAAAAGAGATATAACAATGTGAAACTTTTCGATAGATTAAAAAGTGCTGAGATAGTAGTTGTAAATTATTTCGTTTTATTTCTTATCAATTCTTTTCTTAGCAAAATTATATTATGACAAAAAAGGATGTGATAAAAACCCCGCTTCCGGTAAAATGAAGCGGAAAAGCTTATTCGGAACCGGAGGTAACAGATATTTCCGTCACTGACGACATCAAGCGATCTACAATTGTCGAAACGCTTTGACATGAAGTTGTCAGCAATATTAACCCCCATTTCCGTTTTTCTCTCGTACTCGGGAAATCGATACTCCCTGCGAGTTCCATTCCCGGGAATGTCATATAAAAATTCTAGTCGCCCCGACGGATAATCAAGTCGGAACATCGAAATTTTCATCTCTCAGTGAAAAAGACACCCGGTTTTAATCTCCAGGGCTGTAGTCGTAATGGATGTAAGCTGTACTGTTATATATTATTAAAAATTACTCGTAAAAATGTTACTTTTTTTTCTACGAAAAGTTAAGCATCCCTTCGAGAAGATACTTTGCGTTGAAAGATTTATCGCAGAATTTATAAAAGCTTTTCGACATTTTTAGACATTTTATGACGAAATAGTTGGAATTACATTTATGAATAGACACGAATTTATAATTTATTTCTCGTGTTATTTTCATGAGATATTTTTTTAACTGCAGATGGAAGTAATGTTGAGCGATTTGGGAGATAAACTTCCGTGGATTTATTCCGTAATACGACCGGAGTACACGCCGTACTTTAGCACAGCCGGAACTGTTTTGCTCGGTTGGATGGTCGTTTGTTGGATATCCCATGTATGCATTGAATAATTTCGTAATAAACAATAACTATAAAAGAAAAATTCGTACCGTGGTTCACAGCCAGTTTGTTGTTCAGATTGTCTGGACGCTTTTGGCACCGCTAACGATAAGCGCGATAGCAGTTGTGATCGTTTGTCCGAGTACAGCAAAGTGGTTCATCAAGCAATTGGGACCAAACGTTGAGAATTCACTGAGAAATTTTCTCGCGAAGCTGCAAGCTTCGATGCCGGACGTGAGATGAAAGAAAATTCAAGAGAGAAGAGAACGATGCCAAATTTCTTCGTAAATTAACTGACGAGTTTTAATTGCCAACTAATTTCGACAAAGACCATTCTCGATGGAGTTTACGTCGCGAAGAAACTCTCAAATGAATATGAATTTAATTATTTTTTACTTAAAATAACTTTTCATTTTTTTTTTCCCCTCGAATTCCAACCAACTCCATTCCATTTTAACTCTTTCACCGAACTCTCTTTAGGGTTTTATTTTACTTACGCTTCGTCGAAGAAACGTTCGCTGTTCTCCGCATTTTATTGATTAAACTTTATTCTTAAATTCTCAGTAATTTTCATTACTCGCGGGTCTTCGTTAACGAAAGAATACTAGAAGTGCGAAAATGCACTTTACGCTTCACAATCAATTGTTAATTAGCCTTCTTTCAGCAGTCACTGATGGAACTGCGATCTATAGGTATAATAACTACAAAATGTTGAGATGCATACTCTCGTTTTTCACTCGAGCTTTTCGCTCTCGTCAAGAGCCGAAGAGAAGTTGAGAGGACTGAGTATACCGAGCGAAGTCGCACCCACCGCCAGTGGCCTCGTTTCCGGCGTGCTTACAGGACGGAAGTAAAAAGTCAGGAAACAGAAAAAAAAAAAAATAAGGGATTTTTTTTTTTACGTGAGAACGGATGGTTGTGAAAGTGTTCCCCATACCCTCGACGATCACAATACTAAGCTTTTAGCGAGAGGGAACCCGTTTGGATAAAAGTCTCTGCGGGAAAAATTGGTATAAATCCGATCGACAAGGGCTTCTACCCGCTTCCAGTAGCGTTAACGGAGAAAAAACGGCAGGTGGAAAAGTGATGGTACTATGGCGAAGGGATCGAACCGGCGGAGAGAATGGTGTGAGTGAGAAACTATCAGAAGGCAAGAGAAATCGTCGCATTTCCATTAACGATTTTTATTCTATCAGAGCCGCGGTTAATTTCGTCTATTTTCGAACGCTTTTTTTTCTCATCAGTGAGTATCGACGGACGTCACGTACAGTTAAAATACTTCGATTTCACAATGGCAAGAAAATGCGTTTTCGCACATCATATAAAAAGCGGATGTGAAGCTGAAAAATAGTTTCATTTAAAATAGTAAAGTACTCTCAGACTTCATAATTGTTTTATTATTCATTATTCTTCCTTTGATATTCGATACCGCGAAAAGCGACTTTGCCACGCGTTTCGATTACCGGAATGCATGATAATAAGTTCCGGAAATTTCACGATTGCGTTGCGAGTTGTGAGAAAGTGAAACCCACCGAATAATACAATTTATAATAGAATAACTGTTGTTACTGGGAATTCGCAATTACTCCGCTCACGTAACGAAGCCCGGGCTTCAGTGCAGTACTCTTTCTCCTCTTCTAACGTACCGTCGCGTCTGTTGAAAAAACAATATATCGCAAAAGTGTACGGAGAACAAAAATTAAAGTTTTGCGAAGAAAGCGAAAAAACTTTTTCCTTTCTACTGCAGATGTCTGATGAGTTTAGTCGAAAGTTGAGGTAGTGCCTCGCAAAACCAATATCGTATCCTTTATAAGATAAAATTGAATTAGTTTCAAGAGATTGTATAGCGTACGGCATCGATGTTTGTGCGAGAGAAATGTGGTACGCGACGCGATACCGCGTGCGGTAAAAGACGCGATAAGGCAGATGGTATTGCTGGAAAACTATTTGCCCTTAAAGACGAGGACCGATTCCTGTTGGGAATCTAAGTTTCTCGGAGAGCTGTTCTCGCTCGCGATACTTCCGGTGCAGTAAAGTCGAAGTGATGACGAGGGGAAGGAATTAAGGGAGCCGAGGAGAAGGAAGTATAGCTTGATGAAGCTTCGTGAATCTTACGGAAGCTGCGGAGCGGTTCGATGAGCTCGGAAGAGCTCGGTTCGCTCGAAGAAACACGCTGCCACTCCTTTGCTTGAATTGCTTTCTGTCAGCTTGGCTGCGTTGCGATTATAATCCTTCCTCCTTGCTTCCTCCTTCCTTCCTTTGCTTCCCTTGGATCCGGGATTGAGATGTCGGAAACGAAATGGCCACAAATGCAATCCGGAGGATACTTTGTTAAGCCAGTAGAACGAGAAGGACATTATGAACGATAAAGATATTGATACGACGTCACGGATATTCCGCAATTTTCAAGGTCGCATCTTTTGATTGCTCTCGTCAAATCAACCGCTTTCTAAAGATCTTTTTACCGGTGATAACGGAAGTAAAACTAATCCCGCGACTTTGTTATCAGATACCGCCGGGTCACTTGTAACGGCATAATTGTCGTTACCATTTCTCCCGCAAATAAACGTCCAAAGACGTTTAATAATATCGATGTTTCATAGCGCACCGGTATGGAAAAAAGTATATGGCAAAATATGTTTATGATAAATTCAATTTATTTTTGTCTAAAAATTTAATAATACATACAATTATATTATACGATATTATTAATCATTTCATGAAAACTTCGATTTTCATGTATCTCTACTGTATTTTTCGCATACACTTTTTTCTCATGTGACCAAAGTCGACGCACATGTTAGGTACAATCGTCCCGAAGACTTAAGCTCACATCCATGAATGATTGCATACATTGGTACCTCCAGCAAATAGCAAGATGCCTGAGTTCGTCGAGTCTATTGCATTCCGTATTGGTTTATTCAATACCCAACGTCTATGCTTCTCCCAAGCGTGTGGAATCCATTCGCGTCGGTTTTTATATCAATTATTTCGGATGCTAAGGAAATTCTAGCAATTCTCGGCTTTCGTTGCTTGAAGTTTGTAGATACGCAGATCGTGTATCGTGAAATTTGAGGATCATTTGCTTACAACGACACACAAGCGCGGTTTCGGTTAGTGGAAACCAAAGGATCGAGCAGCACTAACAATTCGCGTCACCACTAGTAGGATCGATGGTACTTTCTACGTTCGTACTGAACGCAACGGTGTTCCGGCTCTCCATAGTAAGAACTATATAGTTGACCTGTAACAGTAGAAGCGTCCTTGCGAAATTCCTGAAGCATTCGTGACCCGACGGATTAAGGTATCCTTAGTATACTCCGGTTCTGTGTGAATGGCAAACCGGTGGTATGAGATCGATGAATTTGGGGATTGGTTACATTTTTTGGTTGAATAACGCTTCACACGGAACCCATGTAGAGCGTTCAAAGCGTATTTCAATGAATTGCTTGCCGTCTCCGACAGACGAAGCCGCATTAAGGTTCGACGGATTGAAGCGGTACCGAAACCAAAGTGGGTCAATTTCTATTGAAATGCTTGGTTCATCTTTGACGGCGGAAATTGATTCAACGTAGGCACAGGAATTCAACAAACTTGAGAGAATTTCGCTCCAAGTACTACATGAAATAGTTCGAAAAAAAAAAACTAAGTAGTAAACTTTTAGTCCTTAAGGTTTCTTTGAAATTTGATATGCAGCTTTGATTTCGATGAGATTTCGATAGTTTCTTTAAAGCCAATCGATACTCTAACGCGCGCACATTTAGGCGCCGAGTAGAAAAGACCGCGACTAGTTGAAACACAGCAATTAAAAAAATCTCCGATTAATGTACAGTGTGTTTCAACTTACCCCGGTCTTCCTTCACTTATTCAGCTATTACGTAAATTTCGAGTTATCAAGCTGAAATTAACAAATAAAAAATAACTCCATAAATTACTAGATACAGAAAAAAAAACTTATTATTAATTCCTTAGTTTTTTATGTGCACTAATTATTTGATTATCGTGTTTTGCGTATACAGTTGTACCTGGCGTTCAAAGTTGACACACTTACTTTATTGCGGCGTAATGTTGTTACCTTTATTCGACGCGTGTGCGCGTTTCGCATGTAGTAGTAGTCATCACATATTTCGTATCCCGTATGACGAGTCAGGGTTGTCACGGAACGTGACGTTTATCCTCCTCGCTTTCGTCTCGCTAACGAATAATTTTGTCACAGCAGCAAAGCGCTTTCGGCATCAAAAGCCGTGGGCTTTCGTGTCATCCGTCACTCTGTATGTGCGGTGCGAACGTGTGCGCGCAAGTACATCAGCATTCGATCTCATAGCGGCGGTAGATGATTGACACAAACGTCGGATCCCGGAGCGCTTGGGAAGACAGAAAAGTTGCTGTGTTCTATTGACGAGACACGTACACAGAGTCTGATGAACGCAGCGTTCTAAGCTCAATTCACCCGTTTTGTTTCATAGGCTCCTCTTCTATATCCATTTCACGTCGTGCCTTACTCTCCACAACCTCCATCCTTTCGCCTCAACCATGCGAGTTATCAGAGTAGTAATTACAACTTGAAAGAGGCACGTCACGACGTGATATAGAGACGAGTGCGTAAAGTTTTGGCTGTCGCATGTCGTGTTTCATCCTCGTCATATCGGCCCACCCGCTAAGACGCGAAACCTGTATACATTTCGTTGAAGCGAAACACGGAAATAATCTACTGTATACACATACTTGTCATGTTTTGATACCACAGTGTATTCGTCGACATTGACGTGCACGTGAGATATGGGTTACACGGGACAGGGAAAGGTGAACCTTGAGAATGTTTGATACATCGTAGAATTTCGCAATCGAGGGATCTCGTTGGATCTTTTCATACAGTAAGCAAAAATTGAAGATCGTGATCCTCTGCGACATTGATGTAGTTGGTTGGTAAATAATGGAAGCTGATCAACCCGAATGATATGAAAAAAAAACTCCAATGTCCCCTCGACGGCACGAAAAAAATGTATATTCGAAAAAATTATTAATAAATATGGTAACAGGTACTATATCCCGAATATATCAGATATGTATCGACTTAAGTATGTGAAAAATTTAAGGGTTTTGAATTGATACGAGAAATCGATACTAAATCGGTGGAACGTAATGACCCCTTTTGACTCTCTTGACAATTGGCCAAAACCCGGAAGCGTCGAAGTTTTCAAGTGGTATCGAATAAGGTTAGAGAGCTGTGGAGCATCAAACCCGTAACACGAGTTTAATTCCATCCATTTCACACCTCGTTGACTTTCACCCTTTTGTTGTCGAATTGGTTATAAGAGATTTAAGTCTTTAGGGAAGGGTTTCGCAATATAGCGAGAAAAAAAAAACAATCGGAGGGCGAACTAATAATAGAGAAATGAAATATCATAACGATTATCGTAACAATTTGTAGACAAATTGTTACGAAAAGTCATGGACATTTTTGATGATCTATAAAGTTCACTTCCATTGCAAACAAAAGGTCTATTCGCCCCACAGGTTCCCCAATCATGTCTTCTGGTAGCTGCCGATTTTTGTAATTTACAGTAAATCGAAGTCGAAGTATTTTATTCAAAGGTTTCCGCATCAATAACGGTAAAGTTAATTGGGCTCCTGTGGTACTTGCAACGACTAACTGTGCATTCATCTTTTCTCAAGCGCATAAATACCAGGAGAAGTTCACATAAATCCTTATACTAATATTTATGTGCTATTAAACACGCAAATGCCTTTACGTGCCTAAGAGTACGTTCTCGTGTTAGTAATAGAAACACTACTAGTACCAGTACTACTACCACTACACACTACCGCGTAATACTAGTAGTATTATTCGCGTGATTAAAGTACTCTAAATTTAAAACAGTGCGATAAAAACTTAACAAATGTATACAATATCATCAAAGACCTTTTATGCCTCTATAATTTTTTTTTTTTTTTTCAATATTTGTTTCATGGGAATTTTATTTATTCTTTTTAACGTAGCGCTTGAAAGGGTTAACATCGTAAATTTCTCAGATGTTTCAATATAATTTCTTTTTAATATAAATAATAAAATGCAACTTGTAACCGCGTATCACGGATAGACCCTTCGTATAAATATCTACGAAGAATTGTTGAATAACGAGATTCGTCTCTTGGTATGAATCGTAGAATGCTGAAGATTGAACAACCGGTTGGAAATTCAGTGTCACAAATTCGCCAACGGGGCTTCCGCGAGGGAGTTCTTAAACGCGAGGTATCTCTGATTGTATCACTGAGCTGTTGGGAAGTTCCTCGTCGCCCGTTGGGTCTAAAACAACCACTTCGGATCTATGGAGTAAGGACTCAAGGGATCTAGAAAGCCGCTAGGCGTGCTTTATACACTGGAAATGTGTTTCCATCTGTTTCGAAAAGTACTCCTACCGACGTACATACGAGAGCTTTGTTGCAATGACTCCTGTTGGATTTACGATTTTCGTATCTTTCTATCGTATCTTCCACTCCTTTCTACTCCTGTGTTACCCTTTATATACCACCATTTTGTCTTTGCTCTCAATCCGGTAATACGCGAGCGCGTATAATGCTTCGCCGTTCGCACGAATTCCACCTGCGCGATCTCATGCAAATCTTAAGCAACACGGGATCGTCTTACAGCTGTAACGTTCGGTTGCACATAGCTTCACAGTCGGATTATCTTAAAGAACGATTTCGAGAAGAATTCTTGTGCTCGAAGTAACAAGCGAATAATGGAAGATGTTCGTCGTCTATTAAGGATGTTCTACGATAAAATATAATTTATAAAATGCAAAATTTCGAGAATCTCGACTCCACGAGACTCGACGCGATTATATTGTTCGATTCAGCGACGGTCCAGTTAAATGCTGCCATCTTTTTCGTCGTGTACCTTGTAGGACATTATTGTCTTTTTTTACGGGTCGACGGGAAACGACTCTATGGCAATTCTGTTTCGGAGAATATTCCCTAGTCGTAGATGTTTCAGGATTTTCTCCGTGGAAATGCGCGTTCTCTTGTACAATCAGGCAAAAAATATATATACTGGGAGGGATCAAGAAAAATATGTTAAACGAAATGAAGGAATAAAAAAGTTAAGCTTGGCAAACCTTAGTTTCATTTTCTAGCGTTGTTGGAAATTCAAAGCACTGCTTCGTATATCCCAAATGACGCGATTATATTAATTCGTTTTTAATATAATAACAATGAGATATTGATGAGAATATAAGAACAGTCGACTGCCTGTTTCAGAACTATTTTTATCATCCAAAAAACTGAAATCTGGCGAATAAGTATATATATTTATCTAGAAAATTAAGACCGTTAAAATACACGCGTATTTATTCTTGTAGGTAAGAATATTTTTTTATCCGCAGGAATTCAGTTTGTTTGGGTTATTAATTGGACTCTGTACTCTGCGTGTTCTTCTTTCCTTTCGTAATTTTTTCCATTTACCTACAAAAGACAATAAAGGGTACTAATTAATAGGCGATGTATATTATATCGTCTCGGTGAGCTTGAGAAACGAATGACCAAAAAAGAACACGAACCGGCGAGAGCGTCCGCATCTACAGCCACACAAATGGGCTTTTGGCGCCTAGTATTCGTCGATGACGTATTACTACCTAAGTATACGTCATCACGTTCCTTACAGCTGTCGCGGTGTGATTAAGCATTCAATAAGAGAGGTTTCTGCCGCGGATGAGTTCGTCTCAAAGATTTGCTGGGGCACACATGTTAATGACACTTTCCGTAACATTCCCGTCTGATCGATCTGATATGAGAAGTTGGAAATTTTTGCTTTCTCACCGAAGAAACATTTTTTTTCGACAAAAAAAAAAGACAATTCCGTTGTCTCCATTGGCTAATGAAGGCCAAAGCTCCATTGAAGGAGATTTTCCTCTCTGTGACATTATTATGATTTGTTATTGTTTATTTAAAGGGAATCAGTTTTTTATAACAATTCATATTCATTGAATGATTTTTAAGATTTATTCATAATACGAAAACAGATGTAATATCAATATTTTTTTTTTTAAATTTACGCACAGAAAATTATTATTCTCAGTTTTTTACAATTATTTTTCCGCTCCGTATATCGGACATTCCCTGTAACGAAATCTTCAATGTTTGGGATATATATTCTGTGTATTATATTTTTATAACGTAAGCGAGTTTAATGATAATCGTGAAATATACTGCATGCTACTTTAAAAATTCAGACTTAAATTTGTTCGAAATTATCGTTTCATTTAACAATTGGCATTGAATAATATGAACATGCGTGGGTCCGGTGACTGCACGAATTTCGGCGAGTATCGTAACGAAATCAGTTCTGTTTATTCACCGGACTTTCAATTTGCATGATTACGATCCATTTCTGTAATCGAATGTATCGCCAGGTAACGGAATATCGGAACTTCAAAGGTAAAATGTGAAAAAAGAAAAAAATAAAAAAATGTTGTACCATTTGGTAATATTTCACGATCATTTTTTGGTAGCTTTTTATCCGCGAATACCGAAACGTGCTGAACGGCTGACGTATCCTCGGTGTATAGATCGTCGCGTCATTGACCCACATACACAATGAAAGAGAAATAGGATACTGGTATATGTCATTTAGTTACGGATTTTCGACACCACGGTATCGTTTGGTCTTTACGGAAAAAACTCATTTTTCTTTTCTTTCCCCCCTTTGTGCGCTCATGTTGTTGAATCGTGTCGGGTTCCTCCTTCCGAATAGAAATATCTCAGCTCCGCTTTAACCCGTGTAAGCATATCTCACCATCCTTTAACGCCTCGAACGTTTTCAAAGGGACGCACGAGTAACCACTTGAGCCTTGAACGATGGTTTCGCTTACAAAATTCACACAGGGCGTCACTTTGCGCAAAGAGCGAGGAAGTGCCTTGGTGACATTTTACTTTGAAATTTGTTCTCAAGATAAGACTATCGCGGTGAAGGACTGCGCAGATCTATATAGCTTAGTTCGACTCTGCTGTGTCGCCGGTGTAACGTAAATAACGAACCTGACCGTCAGATTCGTTGAACGCATTCGTTCGTAAGCCAGAATAATTTACGACGCTTCAGCCTACAAAGAAATCTTGGCTTAGGGATAAAGGGAAAAAAAAGAAGGGTTAAAAATGAGGCTTGCTGAGGGAGAAAAAAGAATTACGAAGGAAAATTAAGAAAGAAGGCGCGTCGACAGACTGGCATGGGCCGCAAAGTCGCTTAACGAATTTTTCTAAAGTTCACCCCCGACATAACCGGGATGACAAAGCTGTCCGTATGATTTTACTTCGAGTCAAATAGAGAGAGATGACGGCACGCTTTTCCGTGTGCATTTCAAGTTTTAACGAGAGTCGACGTACGACAAGAATAAAAGAGCGCGAGGCAAAACCCACGCCTCGCGTTCCGGTCGCTTTACGACATCCAATTAAAAACACCTCGGACTCTCGGTGGAAGATGAAACGTGTGGATAATGGAGAATGCTAAAGAATGAGTGTGTCGGCAAACGCACCGGTTAGGCTCGCGAGATTCCCATCTCGACGATATCACACACAAGAGCTTATAACGCCTGGAATATTTTTCTTTCCTGTCCGCATTCGTGTGCCACCTGAGTGTAATATTGTAGGTCACATTATATCTAACACGACGGTGTACATACGAGAGATGAAACAAAAAAAAAATGAAAAAAAAAGCCGTCAGTTAGCGGCTGCTT
Organism: Buathra laborator; assembly: GCA_934046635.1. Classification (NCBI taxonomy): domain Eukaryota; kingdom Metazoa; phylum Arthropoda; class Insecta; order Hymenoptera; family Ichneumonidae; genus Buathra; species Buathra laborator. The sequence goes on from OW203892.1 coordinate 22,837,117, forward strand.
TTGATTGATGAGATTTGCTTTAAGTACACATTTTCCTCGTGAAAAAACGCATTCACTGTTATTTCTCGGATTTCGCAGAATATTACCATTTATCGTACTCAGCGATTCTTTCCGTTCCACATTTTTCACTTGTCTCATCGTGAAAGTGTAAATATCGTTAATTGACTTTTATTAATTAGCATATGGAAACTCAATTAATCATTTGATGTTTACCGCCACTTACTAAATTAGTAATCACTTATGCAATTTTCACATCGATTGTTTACGCGCGTATGAAAAATTATAAAAATCGTAAAAACCACAAAGTTAAATTGAAACAACTCGCGATGCAATGAGATAACGTTTATGTTACATCTCGTTAATTCCACAGCACCGTATTTTCCTCCCGGTTTTTTTACGCGGACAGACAGTTCGATCGCTGATAATTCAATAATATTACATATTTTCCCTACTGAGCGAAAACAGTCGCGTTCTCCGTTGACTGGAATTTTATCACAGAATAACATCCAATATGGTCGATTTCGTCGTTTTTTTATTAACCTCTTCTCACTTTGACGCGATGTGAAAAATGTTTAAAATCAACAAACAGAGCGTTACATTGATGTTGCCCGTGAAAAATGCAAATTGTCGGACGATGCACCGTCCATGCACTTTTTTACATTGCCTTCGTTTAATTTTGTATAACTTGTGTGAGTTATAACAAAACTGTGTTTCGATAGGATAAAAGTACGATCGATAGAAGCGAGAAAAACGCGCGTGGGAGATTCCACTTTACGTTATTGAACATCATCATCCTATTCCCGAAAGGAATACGCACTCGGTGAGCTCTTTTGCTTCGAATATACTATACTCTCCTTTCGCGTTATCTGTATCATGTATACATACATATATAAACGAATATACACAATGCATACAGAGGCGGTAGTCGGATTGTTGCGGAAAATAAATGAAATGGCGGCTTCTACAGAATCGTCAGCCACATCTCGTAAATTGTCGGTGAGAGCAACCAGAGACACAAATAGAAGTTGTAGTTTCGGATTATAGGATCAGTTACAAGCATCCGTCTGCAAAACCGTAGCGAGATCGAGCTTTGGCTAACCGTAGGATGAAAGTGATCGTAGAAACAGTCGGGCAAAGCTATAGGAAGCGATGCACGCCACACCAGCCAAATCCCATCGGTCTATGCTCTCTTTTATTTAATTGATTCCACCTACCGTACCTAAATCTCTTGCAGTATATCCCCGTGGAAACTGGAACGTTCCGGAGAGCGGAAAAACGGAAGAGTTGAGAGACATCAGAGTCGCTCGAGAGCTGACCCCCTGACGGTACTCCTGGGGGGATTGATTGCGCTTTCTCACTGACGTTCGATCTCGTAGGTTCGTTTCGACAACCCCTCTGACCCCTCTATCCATACGGTTTCATGGAAAAGTCACTATTTTGAACCGAACGCTTTTACGTATAAACTATACGAGAATTGAAAGCTCTCTATTATCTCGAAGTTTTTTTTTGTCCATACGAAAATTTAACAAGCGCTGTGCGTTACGTTATTGCTTTATTAATTTGGTAGTTTAATTGTCAAAACACGCGCGCGTATACATGTTATGGTCATTTGGACAAATTATTTGGAACAGTTGACATATTCGCCGTAATCATTGTTACTACGCTGTAGTCAATAATTTCCGGCATTCATCCGCTTAATGAGATTTTGACATTCTATTTTTATAGTCACAGTACAACAGCACGACATTTAATTACATTTAATAATTCGAAATCTCGTTATAAACGTTAATAATAATTGCTCTTCGTCAAAAACATGGATATGACTCGTTCCGGATATATATATAGCACTTTGATAAAACTTTCCAAACTTATCGAGCATTCAGTCCGTATTCGTCCGCGAGGTCGAGGACGATCTCGAAAAATCCGCGAACAGGCGGCAGATGCAGGAGTAAAGTTAACAGTCATGAAAAAAAAATTTCGAGCACTTAGCGTCGAGGCGCTACCGCGCCTTTTCATAATTGAAATGAATACTTTATATCGGAGTTTTACGAAAAATTAGCAACGAAAATAGAACTGTAATATAAATGCGAAGAGAATATTATAAAATTGTAGTTCAGCATAAATGTCGAATTTTCTTTCCGCGGATGGCTGGGAGTATTTCGAATAATACCAATTAAATGTGTCGCTAATTTAAGTGATAATCAATATGATAATTACTATGTATGTATGCATATGTTTACTACTGCGAAATATCTCTCGAAATGTGAAGCTCATAACGCATATTTTATCAACACACAGCGCGTCGTCGGATGCTATATTGGCGTTTATGAGGGTCGCACGTGCTGCAATAAAATGCAACCAGACACCTCGACCTCGGCGCCTGCAATGCTTTACTAACTCGTCCTGCTTTTTCGCCACAGCGAAAATCAGAAGTGATATTACACTCTCTGCTATTGCAAATTAATGAAAGTATGCTGGATATCGAACATCTTGACACACAGATCCTAATGGACATCCTCGGGATGCCGATATTTTCAGACGAAGGATCGTTGACAGAATAAATTATACAAAAAAAAAAGGAAAAAAATAAAAAATTGTATCGAAAATTTTAGATCGTAAAAAAAACACTTTCGCATGTGCCACATTAGGTTTTATAAATCTGTTTTTTTCGAAAATATAAGTAATTGGAATTGGATTTGGGATTTTGTCTCGTGACGTCACATTCCGTTAAACATTATTCAAAAACTCGAACTGTTTAAATAGAAATCCAGAATTGCTTTTGTTTTCTTCTATGAGAGCGGTAATGTTGGAAATCTCGATGGAGTAATACTAAACATCGAATGTGAATAGAATCAGCGCATAGAAATTACATGACCGAAACATTCTGATCGAACGCACTAATCTAATGTCGTCAGAACTATTCGTGCGCAAACACTCCGCTTGTATATGAAAACGAGGACTTCATCTGTATATATAAATTCGCATACATGCGTTATATACCGGAACAGTTAGGAGTGACATATTATGATTCATTCGCTACAGAGAGGCTCGTCAAAGTCATTCCCAGGAGGATCATCGTGGGCCGTGCGCCCTCCAGGCATCACGGAATTATTGATTATACGTCTGTACTTTGGATTGCACTGAGTACCTATATGCAGCCTTGCAAAAGCGATGAAACCGACGGAAGGACACATCGCTGTAATTTGCAGAACTTTATGATTAAGCGATGCATACGTTAATCGTGTGATGAATCGCATTCCGCGCGTTCCGCCAGTATCGCGAATTAACAAAGATCGATGGGTTCCATTTGCAAAATATGCAATTAGTATGTCTCCGTCTCTATGGTTTTAATAAAAGTATATATATATATAAAAAAAAAATGTCCAACATACAAAATCCGCAGCCAATCCGTGATTACTGCCCTTAAAAGATTTCGTATAATTAATATACATGTATTTTTTTTTTTTTTTTTATAGAAATGTAATTGAACCAAAATATGTAAATCACGTACATTATCTCCGCTTGATACTCCGGTGAATGCATTCCTGTAAGAAAAAACGGGTTCGGGTAGAAAAAAAGTATATACAGTATGCGAACAAATCGTACTATTTAGAGTTCAATTTAATAATATTTGTGTTAGTATACAACATGTAGATCTCTCGTCCATCGTTGTCTGGCCGGACGTGTATATTTTACAATATATGTGTATTCACCCGACGAAAATAGTGACGACGATTTGTGTGAAACGATCAGACAAATAATGCAACAGGAGCGGAAATTCATCCCTTTCGTCCTGATTGCATTTGGTACCGTTATACCATCGCAATTTATTTAAAATGCCACTCTCGTGTCGCCCGTACGGATTTACAATCGTTCGTTCACATGTTTATTTTCACAAATAACAAATTTTCTCCATCTTCCATACTGATTTTCAGGATTTTTTTTCTTCGTTTTTTTCATTCAACATTGACGAGACCTCGACGTTGCGTAACGACACAAAATCAAATTATATTTACAATTAAAATTTATACGTCCGCTCGACTATGATATGAATCTGATATTTTCATTTTTTTCACAATATTTCTATACGAAATACGGAAAGATCGATTTTTTTTTGTCTTTTTCTCATTAACATACGAGAGATAAAACTTTGACATTATCAAAGAACTCATTGAATTTCGAAATATTAATTACTCGATGTTTCAGCAATTAAAGACGTTGATGTTACGGAGGGCACGTAGAAAAATAATTGTGATTCACATAATAATATATGTACAAGAAATTTGTGTGTTTTTTTTTTCAAGAGACAATTATTGGTTCGAAATGATATTTATTTTAAATAATTGCAAATCATCGTCAATCGGCTGATCGAAGAAAGGGGACAAGAGTGATAAAAATATTAGCTGCGATAAGCTTTGTGGGACTGGCAAGCGCCGTGATAAGTTTTGTCGGTCCACCAAGTATGATGCTAGGAATCATCGACGAGAGGCGGGGGATTATCTCGTCCGTCGCAAGCACAAACTTTCCGGCGAGGCTGGGCTAACGTCGTTTGTTACCGCGATCCCGTTTATCCGAACGACCACCGGGGCACGCGCGGTCCGTCGAGCATTACGCCGGAGGCCCATCAGCTACCTTCGTCACAGGAAACTCTACCGAACATCCAGCAGAGTGCTCGAGTTTGTCACTCTTGGATACGGGTATCTCTCGCTCCCTCAATCGAAAATCGATCTATCGCGATCCAAGTGTACCATTGCGTTATCTATCTCTTCCGCACTCAAAAAAAAAAAAACATTCACTCGTAAGCTTATACAGTATTATTCTATTTTTAAAGCTTATCTATAGTATATTCATTAAACAACGCATTAAGCTTCGTCGTTGGAATACTGTTGTATGGATGCTAATTTTGTTGTTTCAGCAAATGTTGATTACTTTTAATTTTTTTTTTGTTTCCTACAATAATGCGAGTATTCACACGATATATGTACAAATACTTATTATATACAATGGAATAACGGCCTATGAAATTTATCATGCGAAGATACGATTCAAGGATTGTTTTTGGAGAATTGAAAATTATTCGCAACTCTATTATATGACTGAAATTTCGTTAAACTGACCATTAAATGCCCGAGATATACGGAGCCTTTTTCCTCGGCGCTTTTGAAAGTTTGTTATGTATTTCGTTTTATCGTATTCGCATTATTATTATTATTATAAATTGTGAATTATGGATATGCGAAAACTCACTTTTTATCGCGTGTTTGTAATCGCAATTTGTTATTAAACGAAGGAATTGGTCGAAATTTTAATTGGCGACATGCTGCAAGTGTTCGTTTTATTAGTGAATTCAGTCAAAATATATTTTTGTAATTGTCAAATGGATCCGAAGCTGATGCTGTATATATTAATCTTAAATTCGAGATTAATATAGTTTCTTCGTAAATGTATTTGTCGTTTTAGTTACCACATTTTCGCTTGTTTCATTCTTAATTCATATTTATTGTTGTTACAGAGTATTCGGAATCTTTTAAACTTATAGTTATTGTTGCTCGGTCTCAATTTTTACATATTCAACTTACTATTTACACGAATGAATCTTAAACTTTGAAGAATCTCGCAATAATGTTTTATAATATATATATGTACACAATTCTCGTCCAGAGCGCGACAGACATGCTAAACATTTTTAAAATTTTTTTCGTCTGTTTCATGATTTTTTTTTTTTGCAATATAATTTCAACATACCTATTAACGTATTTTATTTACATATCTATACATTCAAGTACACGCAATAATCGTATACGAAGAAATATCGGCGAGACTTCGAAGGTTTCGCTAAAAAATGTACGCGATAATTCAGCGCGATTACTTATGTTCGTTTGTCAGCAGCTAAACTTCTCTTCAACTGTACAGTAAATCGCAAAATTCTCCCGAAATTTCGGCCTCGAAACCCACATTTTTTTTTCTTGCCTCAGATTATATTTTCGTAAATATATTTTTTATATGTCCCAACGGATGAGACATACGGATCTCGATGTGTGATTATCCGGATCCCCAATGCGTCGCTTTGCGAGCAAAAATCTCATTGACCCTTGAGGGCCGGCGATTTTATAAAAAAAAAAGACCTAACGATCATATATTTCGCACATCTTGTTTTGTCACTTCAAACAGCGCGAGATATCTCTATTGCAATAATTTTTTTTTTTCGCTGAAAAAAAAAGCCTTCTAATATCAATCAAACGGCCACCCTAACCAATGATTCATTATTGAGAATCAAATATTTTCCTAATAATATACAGTAACTATTTGTATATACATGCAGTATTTTTACACACGAGAAAATACTTCATAGTCTCAAAGACTAGACAAGGACCACGCTATACCCTATGCGATACAGTAAGTATGCAAAATAGTGAAAGTGAATGATTAAAAAAATGTATAGAGATTTCATACCTCATGAAGCAAAAATTAGTATTTTTGTTGGAGTATAATTGTGATTAATATTCTAATACATGATTGACTTTTCCGCAAAATCGGGATGAGTGTGCGAAATATTTAACAAAATTTGGTTAATAAAAGTAATTTTAGTTTTCACCGGATATAACGTCACAGAGAAAATTACGATTTTTTCGCGAAAAGTTGTCGAACACTTATGAATTTTTAATCATTTTTTCGATAACGTTATTTCTGATAAAAAAACAAACTATTTTTGAAGCCGATGTAACGTCACAGAGAATTCGGATTTTCGGATTTTTTTTTCCGAAAATTTTTTAATATTTAGTACTGTTCTCGGTGAGTTCCGGTCAGTTCCGGTGAAAAATTGAGATTTTCAAATCGGCGGTAACGTCACGAGAATATTTCCAGTTTTCGACGGAAAGTGACGTCACAAAAAAGTGATGATTTTTTTATTTTCGAAAAATCGTGAAAATTGCATACTTATCTCTGTGACGTTAATGTTCTGCTAAAAATCTGGGATTCTGTCTAATGACGTCGTTTCCGGTTAAAAATTGAGATTTCCAAACCGAAATTGACGTCACAAGAAATATTCAATTTTTCATAAAAGTAATTTCAATAACAATAATTAAAAAATTTTTACTAAAATTGAATCGAATTGAATTGTTCTACAAATTTTTCAACTTCTTTAAATAAATTCTTTGAAATTTTAATAACATTCTTAAAGTGAAAAAGACTCTTTTAATTTAATATTTTTGTCCGCGAAGAGAGCAAAATTCATGAATGAATTCCTCATAGATTTTACAAGGGAAAAAGAATGAGGAAACATTGGGTAATTTTAATTCGATAATTTGCATCACTGTTGCGTGAAAAAATCATTCTAAAGCTTTCATTCACAGAACTTCCATTCTACTCGACTGTTGATACGCCTGTGGCGGTGTCATTCCATTGTACCTTCGACACGAATGAGTCGGGGCAATAAAATGTCATTTTGTCAATTATCGGCGTTCGCGTAGACGATTTGAGAAAAAAAACATCACTTTATTTCGGCATAATATGTCCGTCAACGCTGTATGGCAATACGAACGTCAGTATTTTTGACATATTGGCTGATAAAATTTGTTTGCGCGACTAATCGGAATATTATCAAGAGGCGCCGTAACGTCTGGAGGCCAGGTTCACCATACTTACCGAGGTTACTTTTTCAGCAATTTATTTTCTCACCTCGTCTCCGCGCGCGACATATAATATTTATTACCCATAAGCTAATCCGAGGAACTCCGATAATCCTTCCGTCCGAAACACTAACGTCTATTTCATAGACACTGATTCTACCTAAAAAGAAAAAAAAAAAACAAAAAACAAAAAGAATTCCTACAAAAGTTATCACTGTGGCTGATAACAAATTGGTAACGATAACGTTTCTCACTCAACGTGTCTCTCTTTTTCTCTTATATATCTACAAATTGATCACTTACTTTTCGCCGATCTCTGGTTAACAAGCGATCGAAAATTAAGAGTATAACGACGAAGGAGAGGATTGTTATTTCACACGGTGACCTCTTCGGAAAATCTACTCTTATCGTCCAAGTTAATGACAATTGCATGAGTTCTCGCGTGTCCCGATTTATTTTTACCTCTCTCCTTGCCACTGTTACCGCTAGCACTGCCGCTGTTGCTACCAGCAGTCACTTCATTGATTCTCGTCGACGACGACTCAACGAGACCGCCAGCTTCGCCGTTGTCAGCGCTGGAGAGATTCTTTGAATTCTGACCAGTGGCAACGACAGCAGCAGCAGCGTCACTGCCGGGAACCTCTTCACCAGCGTCTAACGCCACTTGATGATTTGGCTTATCGTCGTTCCCGGTGCTCTTGAAGAGCTCCTTATCGTTCGTGTCTTTGGCAGACTCGAGATCCTCGTCCCGTAGTCGGGACTTTTTCTCCGCTGTATTTTCGTTATTTCTATTCTCTTTTTCTTCCGGCTGTTTGGCCTTTTCAGCCTTATCGCTCGTACTGACTTTGTATTCGAGAGATTTTTTCTTTCCACCTTTGTTTCGCGTTGCCGATTCTGCCGAATCTTGACGACGATGATGATGATAAACACCGACTGATTTATCGTCGCTTTTCGCACCGACTTCGGTCTCCTCAATTGCCTTCGAACTACTCGGCTCCGTTGACAATCTCATACTCGACGATATCGCTTGTATCGTCGATACGTGAGTCTCCGAACGACTCGCCGCCTCCTGCATCGCTTGGATCTTCGTCACTAGATGACGATTTCCAAGTCGCATGTTCTTCTCTTTGAGCAATTCAAGCTGAGCGTAGAGGCGACGAAATTCTTCCTGCGAACAGATTATACATTCTTTCTTATCGTTCCATCGTCTATGCATTTATATATAACGTTCTTAAGATAACTTAAACAAAACAAATTTTTCAAGAGTACATCAGGCAACTTATTTAACAACGCCGCTGCGACTCAACAAAGCGCACTTCGTTAAATACGTTCGTCAATGCTGTAAGCGCTTTAGCTATAAGCGTAAGTGAGAAAGTTGAAAAGTAAAAGAAAATCAAAGAAGAAATATTGCTGGAAAGAAAGAAGCGCATCTCTACATTGAGTTGCGTGACTGAATCTCAAAACGTTTTCCGGATAGATCGACCGAACTACTTTTTCCAGTGTGGTAAAAGAATTTTATTCGACTCCCGAGTCGCAAAAGAGAAAAAAAAAGTAGAAAGAGTTCCTCACCGTAACTCCATCGGCCTCCTCTGTAAAGTTTCCTTGCTGCAGGGAAATCGAGTTCGTCTGGTTGCTTGTGCCCTGCGTCCGGCACGATTTTCCGATAAATTTGCCCGTTGTTCCCTGAAGCTTGCCGACCGCGTCCTCCTTTCCGCCGCCGCGAAACACGACGTATGCCTGTATCACGTTCGTTTATTTCTCTCAACGTTTCGTTTTTTTTTTTTGCTCAAACACGAGATATAATAAAATACTTTGTTATTCGTATAAGAAGAAAGAACTTGAACTGAGATTCAGTTTCTTTCGATTTCTTAGAGTTCATAAAAAAAAATCCCATCAAGTGAACTTTGTTGAATTTTTTATCTCGCGTTATTATATTGGATACTTTTCATGAAAGTTTTGCGACTTGATATTTATATCGCTTCCGACTTTCGACGTCGTTCCGGCTATTCGAAATAAATACACGAGTAGTATACAAATATTGGCTCACCTTGCTGCCGAATATTAGACACAGGAGAAGAGTAACGGTGAGTTGCGTGTGACAGAAAAATATGATGTACAATAAATCCGGATTTGCTGGTGATTGCAGGAACAGCCTGAAATATAATATAAACGAAATAGATTGCGATATATTGAAAAGAAAATATTCTTCGCGATGATTTTAAGTTTCTTTTAGTAGATAAACGCAAATCCAAAAACGACAGCGATAACTTTTAAAGTTGTCGTTTGAAAAAGATATGTCGCGAAAATAATCGTAATGCGATTACATCGCGGAAGAATCATTGACGGATTCTACTTGGTCTCTGAATTGATATTTCATTTTCAGTAGAAACGTTGACTGAACAGATATGGAAGCTGAAATTAATTTTGTCAGTGGATAGTCGAGGAAAATCATAATCTGTTCGGTTATTCAGTACCGACTGAAATTTGCAAATATTCAGCGGCAACGTGAGTCCATTGTACAATAGGTGAAGCTTTACCACGGAAAATTTAAGGCCTGAACTACTCTTGGATACACCGGGTGCATCGTACCATCGCTAAAACCTCTCGCATCAGTAGCAGTAGCAGAGTTTGAGTGTAAAGTCTAAAGGACGGGAATCCCATCCACTTAAACCTTCGCTACCCGGTGGATGTAACTATAATGTAAACATACATTCAGCACCGGTCATTTCGTTGAATATTACGCGACCATAAGTCATTGCTGTGTATACTTAACTCTATGGTACGATGTAATTTATATACATAACGTAAACCGCTCATTCTGCCAACGCTGGCGGATTTTACTGAGTACACATCTGAACTTTGATCCCACAATCCCAAAACTCAAACTAACTTTGCCGCTCCGTTTGCGTACCGAGAAATATTTTTAAAATTCGTATACATTTTCGGCGCGAATTACTACAATACATTAGTTTCCAACAGATGAGGTAAAGATTTTTACAAAAATGAAAAAACTCCCGACTGGAAAAAAGAGTGAAATAACAATTAATTATTCACATTTCATAGCCGTGCGATTTCTTCGTCATTGAGTATGAAAATCTCCCGACTCTACATGTGAATAATTAATTGTTATTACACTCTTTTTTTTCAGTCGGGAGCTTTTTAATTTTTGGAAAATCATTTTTTTTTTCCCGACTGCGCTAAAAAGACCATATTTCATGCCGGCAACGCGGGTGTAAAGTTAGTTATTCTTGAGCAGCGGGAGTGAAAGTAGCTGACTGGGAGCAAAATTAAAAGAAGCCGTTAATGAAATTAAATAAATAAATAAACAAATGAATAATTTTTTATTACGTCCGTTATAGAGTCACTGTATCAAATTCTGTTAAGTAATTTTTAGCCGTTTTCGAGAACATACCGGACAAGGAAATCGCTCGTCTTTGTGAAACGCATAACTCTCGTCTTTTTTTTTGCCCTGTCGGGCAGTTGGGAGTTACAAATTACCATTTTCGACGCACAGCTTTTAGGGAAAATCTCTACTAGAATCGCTCTTCGCGTGCGTCACAAAGATACTATTTGGAAGAAACAATGTTTCCGTAATATAATACATTTTTACGGTGGAACATCAGTTACGACAATGACTTACATGGAAACGTTGAGAAAAACCGATAGCAGAAATTCGTTGTATATCGCCATGGAGATGAATCTGCTCTCGTTGAATTCCGACGGAGCTTTTCGTACAACTATGCAGAGTCGTATTCCCCATATTAAAAACATCACTTCCACTGAAACGAGAGAAAAAAGCATTTAGAAACGAATTTATTCTAAAAAAAAAACTGCATTTTCCGTACATACATTCTACAAAAAAAGTGTATGTTCTGAACATACATTCTGAAAAAGAGTGTATATTCTGAACTGAACTGTATATTATAAACGTACATTCTGCCAAAAGAAATTCCTGGTTGTCAGGAATGTTCATTCATAAATCCCACAGAAATGCCACGAAAATCACAGAAAAAATTACTATGACTACCGATGAGATATTGAAATTGTTAAACCGACCGAATTTTTCAACACGAATTATTAAAAGATTCCCATATAAAAAAAAATCGATTTTTTTTTGTGACGTCACTTCCGGTTTGAAGGGATTGGAACCAAAAAAATTATAAACATTTTTGGGAAAATGTCGAAAAATAGTGTCACTTTTTTTGGCATTTCTTCTCACGACACATTTAGCGAAAGTGCAGAGACGGCGAAATTTTCAAATCTGCAGAGACGTAAGAAAAAATCCTTGAATTCGTTTTTTTTTGCGGGAGTGTACAGTAAAATTCCGTGTGAAGAATGTATCGGAATATGTGGTTTCGGTAAAGATATTACAAGGCCTCTTTATAATCTTTTTTGCCTTTTTCGTCGTCCTTTCGTGGGCAGAAAAAACTATTCCGTAATCTTGAAGATTAGTTAATTGACAATTAAATGAAACTAAATTTTTTTCTTAGATTAGAGAAAAATCCATCGTGAACTGGAAGTATCTTTTTCGCGCAATGAAAAAATAAAACGACTGTAATTCATGAAAAAGAAAATTCACGATAGCGTATTTTAATATTTGCCATTTTTAAATAGAACTCTCCGGTCGCAAATTTTCTCCTTTAAACCTTTGTATTACCAGCTACAGAAATCACATCGCGAAGATTTTCGGAAAGAGTGTCGATTTAATATCAATATTCTTCGAGACAAGGAGGCATCATTTTTTTTCTCGATAAAAAGAATGCGCGTTCATATTTTCGATAGAAAGAATGCACCTGTCGACCTACTGATCAATTATTCGTATGCTCCTGCTATTCGTCTCCCGCCAATAAAAAAATTCCATGGAAAATCATCGCATACTTTTCATTTATTTCCTTTTTTGTCGAATGCATGCGAACCGCGCATGAAAAAAGTGCAATTTCGCTGTAGGAAAAATAGGGTAAAGAAAGGTAAAGACTCGCTGGGCTTTTCTCGGCAAAATTTCTATTCCGAGCTCACGATCTCGACAGAATTTTAATAACGCGTCACAACGTTTAAACCGCAGGATATTATCCGAGATCGTGAGCAAATGAACTCTCGTCCGTTTCTCCTCGTGGTCTGTGATATCGAGTACACCGTCTTCGTACACCGGAGTGAATATATTCGTACTTACCTCGGGTTCAAACGGATTTTATCTAAGATTTCTTTTATAATATTCACTCGACAAAGATAAGCATAAAAAAAATAATTTCTCGTTTTCTCTCCCTTTCTTTTTTCCGTCGCTTCAAGGTACCGATAATAAAGGTAATCGCGTTCTCGAATGGTAGAATAAAATTCACGTTTTGATAGACGGAAAAAACTATTCCGCCGAATCTAATATCTAATTAATTCTTTTGAAATTCGGGATTTCTTCACAAATAAGTAAATTATATCATTTAATTAATATTCCGAAAAGGCAGTCCTTGAATTTCATTAGCGTTGATTGAGTTCGATAATCATCTTACGAAACGATGTTATTTGCGATATAATCTTTAAAATACCCCGTTATTAATATCTCAAATTGTTTTACTTCTCTCGAGCGTAGGATTCATGAGCATCGCACTCGTTCACTTGTATTATATGACAAAGAGACCAGCATAGCTCCGGGCTGCACAACGAAGTTTCCCTCGTGTTGTGCATTGTTAGCGAGTGAAGGATGAAGGAAGGAAGGTATTGCAGCGGAATGAGTGCACTGTTGCTGAATTATTTGCTTTTATGACTGTCATAACTCAGTGAATGATGCAAACAACCACTCGACGAGAGCTCCAGCTGGTTGCATGCGCCGCGTTTGCATTTATAACAATATTACGGTTTTTGAATAATGACCTTATGTTCATTTTATAGGTATTTATACGCGGACTGAAATTTTCGCGTCAGAAATTTAATCCTATAATATTTTGCACCCTCAACATATATAGAAAATAAAATGCATAATATCCGTAATATGTTATACACGTACGAGAACACGATACAGAAAGATTTATTATTACAAAAGCTTTGGATGCCCGCAGCTTCCTCTTGTTTTCGTTATTCTCGTTTACATTTTATTTCCACGTTGTGTAACGAGAAAAGCGTTGTACCCGCTGCGTATATATGCCGTTGGATTATTTCCTACAAGCTAATTAATCGGACTGTAACAGAAAAAAATTAAAGCCCTCATAACACTCTCGGGCCTTCGGGAAAGATATATTCCAGTCGAGAAACAACTCGGGACTCGTAATTACAATTATTATGGGTATAAACCTACTGAAGTATCATTATGCAAGATATGCATTTCCTGAATGATCCTATAATAATGGTAACCTGTGTTGCGCGATAAAATGTTGTAACGTTACGTTATATGAAACATACGATTTGAATACCTCTAATCCGTTACTCATTATATTTCCAATAACAATACTTTTTCTCTTCGCGTATTTTTTATAACATGATAAAGTCAACATACATCGCTGTTTTCGCGCCAAACATTTTGGAAAAATTATGAAAATTCGATCTTATAATTGCAATCGAGTTTTTTTCCGTTCGAAAAAATGATGCTTACGCAGCTGGGAGACAAAGTTAAATTTATTCGTAACGATCCGTTAGAGTGATTTGTGTTGAAAGTTACCGTTGAATGAAATTAGTATTTTACGATCGAACAAAACAGTAACGTTTCACGCAGCTTTTTCCTACTGTATATAATAATGGTACAGGTGCGTTGGGTCGATGCGAGTGTTGGTAAATAATCGATTAACCATTTTTGCAACTCTACCAACCGCTATTGAGGAAAGAGGGAAAGAGAGGCGACACCCTCGCATGTGTCGGAGAAAGACCGATAAAATCAGCGTGCTATTTCATGGCGGGCACTTGTTGCTCATCACTCTCCGGCTCGTGGCTATCATCAGTCTTGACCTGCCGCACTTCAACCACTCTGCGCTCAGCACTAGTGCTCTATATACCAAGCATTCCAAGATCCCTACGCGTAGAATCGTTCACGTAAGGTTATAAAATTTAAGTATATATGGAAACGTTTCCATAACCGTTTCGCTTTTTTATGCCTTTCGTTTTTCCTGAGGAAATTGTACTGTGGACGCGTATTATGTCATTGAGAGTTTCGGTAAACCAATAATTGTGATATCCCATTGTCGTTTAAAAGAATTATATTACATATACTTTACGGATAATGAATGCATCGTAAAAAAAAATGGTTTAACTTACGTGTCGTGAAACTGTGATCCCACCAATCGGTACGACATAGATAAGCCTTAAGATCGTCAGCGGTTCGTGCAACGATGACAACGGGCGGTGCAACCAATGTTCGAATACCGAGAAAAACAGCGAATATCGTGACGATTATTCCCAATCTCTTGAGAAGATTCATGTCCGTTATCTTCACAGCCTTTGCGGATTTAACACGAAATATCACGGATATTCTGAAATCAGAAATAATCAGAATAATAGCGATATGCAATTGATTTATTTTTCGTTTATTTGATAATACAATTAAATTAATACATCTATTGAAATAAGATTTTTATCTAAAAAATTATGCGTATTAAGATAATAAAGTTCCGAAAATCTTGAAAGGTACTGAAATCGTTTTCTTTGTATGCCGAAGAATAAATGAATTTCTACCAATTTTACAAAATTTTATTAAACTTTCATGATATTCGGACGGATAAAACTTTTCGATGAAATCAAAGTTTTCTTGGACATGAGAGCAAATGAATTACGTTATGATGTATTACCAACTATGTATGCACGCGAGCAAATAAAATGAAGTCGGAGAGGAAGGAAAACATACGTCACGGATAACAAACGATCGTCGCTCTGTCCAGTTTTTTTTTTTTTTTTTTTTTTCTTTTGCTTACTACACATCTACTCTACCAATCGCGCAATCTCGATCCAGGAGTGCAAGTAACTCCCGTACTATCGGTATACCGCTGGACTTTTCAGACCTTCGGTCTTTCTTTTTGCCATTCGCTTTATCGCACGGAAGTTCTCAAAGTGCGGACTTCCGATTGTCGCGAAAAGATCTTAAAAGACTCTTGTCGCCGCGAAACGGTCCTTCCTATCCTGATACTCGCTGCACGGTATTACTATAGAATAGCATAAAAAAAAGAATAGAGGTTTTCTGCTGCTTCTGCGGGAAAAGGTTAGAAGACCTCGCAGGGATCATTAATATCTGTCAAGCTGTAACCGATTCAAAGATCGTTCTTCACTAATAATACCACCATTCGCTCCCATTTCGCATCCCTTTCTTCTTCCATGTTTCGATTCTAAGGAACTCCTTCTCGAAGCGTTTCTTTTTTTTTTTTTTTTTCGAAAGAAGCTGTTCTCTTTAATAAGGCAGTTTAGTCTCATGCTACTCAGGCCTCGCAATGCCGAAATGCTTTCGACTATTTCTATTGCTATGACATCGCGAAGAAAGCGTGAAAAATCGTTTTCCAGCGAATTTTGGCGTTGGAAAACCGTTGCATCATCGTTGCGAAATGATCGATCATCATTTTGTTATTCTGTTTTATTGCATGAAAGCTGTACGCAGCTTTAAAGCCGAATCAGGGATGAACGAGATTTCGAAGAACAGACTCTTGCATCTCGCTGATACGTATCACAAGGGCTATCGTAATGATATACTGCGACGTGTAGGAGAGGGTACGTGTCTATCATAAATTTCTCCAACCAAGAATATTCGCCAAGTAATAACTTGAAGCGTAGAAAGTTCGCATAAATGACACGACCGCTAGATCCGCCTTTTCCTGGCACCTCGCATCTCATCCTCTCTGATGGCTCTTTCGTCGAGGACTCTCTTTTTCCGTATACGTGACGCCCTATTCTCATATCGCCGTGAACCAGATTCCAAACGTTATACTTCACCCAGGAGCCGAAAACTCAAGCCCTTCCGCGCTCTTTCATTTCCTTCACTTCACTATTTCCATCTCTCACGCTGGCGTTGACGGCTCGATTCATATCCGTTGAATTGCATGCAAATAGTTTCCAAACATGAAATTCGCTGGACACCAGTGGCTTCTAATAATTTTTTGGAAGACGAGCAAAAATCATTTGTTATAACAACAACCATCCGACATGACTGGTCATCCAAAAAACAACAGAAACATTTTTATTTACGTAATATATACTTTTTTTTATATACGTAAAAATAGAACTTTTCGACAACAATCAAACATTTTGGCAGACTGCAGTGCGATATCTTGAAATAAAATATATTACGCGTCGTTGTAGTTGATTTAACTGCAAGCGTTTTGCTGCACGTATGAGATTCGCACGGATGTTTGCGCCTCCAGAGAATAAACCAATTATGCTTTACATCGCGAGTACTCTAGAAATTGGCTGAGTTTACGGTTTCGTGTAGAGAGAGAGAGACGGGAATTAGAAGAGCGGTGAGCGCTTCTGCTGGAGAAAGCGGAACATCGGAGGTACGTGTTCGATGTTCTTGTTCTAAATGATTGTCTGGCGGCGAAAGAAGACGCGGGGAGAGAAGACAGAAGCCCCAATTCTCGTTCCATAGCTATAGTTGCCGCAGCAATATATCCAAGCAGAATTGTTAAAGGCGTGAGGTGGAAAATTCGCGAGAATGTCGGTATTCTGCAGAGGAAAGCCCACAGCGACCATTTTCATTTCTTTTCGTTTCTGATTCAAACTCCTATTCTTCTTTGCTTTAACCGCAGAGAGACTGTTTCAGACAATTCGACATTCCTCCAGCACGTTGATTTAATTGCAAAGCAGCAGCAGTTAGGAAAAGCCCTCGCGGAAAAGTCACGCCTCGCGACAATAGCGAAAACGGTGTATAAATAATTATTAAT
The DNA here is from genome assembly GCA_934046635.1 of Buathra laborator. Taxonomy (NCBI): domain Eukaryota; kingdom Metazoa; phylum Arthropoda; class Insecta; order Hymenoptera; family Ichneumonidae; genus Buathra; species Buathra laborator. Next base: position 22,854,584 of record OW203892.1, read on the forward strand.
TAGATTCGAAATTATTTCAATTCCGTTGTGTAACAAATTTTTATTCTAATAATGTTTTATTTATTATTATAAAACTTGTTATTCAAGCTGTTTGAAATGAGAGCTATTCTTAATTTTTTTTTTATTTTGGTTGCGAAGAAAGTATTTTGATTTTGTATATATAATATGCATGTGGTTTTTTTCCCGAATTTTCGCAACGCAGATTACTATTGACGAAATGATAAACAACTCCGATTATTAAAATTGTATTTAACGCATAACTTATCTTTCGACACGGGATTGTACTCCGTGTTTATTTTATCCGCATCGTTCATCGAGTTTTACTCGTTCCCTATTATCGAGTTATCCGCGCCGCAATGAACTAACTTGCCGCTAAAGTTTTAACCGATAAATCTCAGCTTAAACATTGCTATCCCCGTTGCAAGGAGAAAGTTTTGCAGAATGTACATTCGCGGTATACGCGAAAACGTGGTTCACGAACGTGTGGTCAATGAAAGTCAGCATCCAAAACTCTAACACCATCGCTCGGAAATCGTAATGATCACGAATCACGAATTTAACAGTCAATTATTGATAAAGTAAACAATACCTATTGAATATGTAAATACTACAGTGAGACGTCGTTATAGTCAGCAATTCGTGTGATCTAACCGACTCTTCACTGGAGTACAGTATGTTTAGAAGTTTTCAAATTCTGCGCAAACGTATACAAGAGTTGATCCTTTCAGTATTTCTTTGTCGCGATATACTGTTGACTTTTTTTGAGGATTAGAGTTGACATACACGCTTCTCGGTTGCGTAGTTATGTCATACATAACTCATGTATACATGAGAGTGATACTTTATATACTTTATATTTACGAGAATACTTTAGACAGCGCTATACACGTTTCTGCATTCCTGTCGGACTGCATGTGCATGTAAGCGACATAGAGTAGCGGATGTGTAATGGTGTACAACTGAGGTTACTCCACACGACCGAACGTTAAACGTAGCGAGGCGCCGGGACGCTGAGCCGTCGGTACCGGTTGCAAGCTAAGTGTTTAAAGCTGAACTCGCCAAAGGATAACATCCATTTATGAGCGCTTCCACGAGCTATGGATGTATCTCGCAGCTTTTGCTTTAAGAATTCGTAGCCAGTTGGCTTCTCACCATCGACACGTATCGGATACATAGCTACATCGAACCAACCAGAGGACAGTGATCAATAGATCCCCCCCTCCCCTTCTTATACTTCCTAACCATCGCCCTCATGCAAGCCTCGGATGTGTCGGACGTATACCTTCGACCAAAGGGAAAGATTCCGACTACCAGAGGAGGCGGATACTGTGTAATCGACACTGAAGAGACGACGATGAGCACGTAGACTTGGCCTAATACCCTGGTTCCGTAAGTAGATATTAATCGGTTATTGGCGACGAGCGTCATATTTATATCGGGTATAGTTTTCAACGAGGCAACGCATAGATCAGTTAAAAAAAAGTTCGGATTCCAAAGTTGTTTCCAAATAATGAATTTCTTTGATTTTGTTCGAGTGATACATTTGATAGACTCGTAAACGCATCAAAAGTCTTTAAATATCTATAATTACCCGAATTCTTGAAAAATACTGTGGAAAATATGGAAAATTTCGAAGATTGGAATACGAAGTATTTGAATGCAGATAACTGGATATTGTAGTCATAGAAATTTAAAAAAATGTTCTTTAAATCGGTTTGTTTTAAATGTTTTTGAAATTCCGTTGTTATAACAATCGTACCTACTTGCGATCTTGCGGGCCCTTTATTTTCAATAGGACTACTTTTTTTTTTTTATCGGCTATGAATCATACGTGTATCATTTTTCGGATTCTGGTCTTGCGGCGCTTGGATTCCGCCAAATCCCCTATATCTTTCCTTTCTTTTCCATTGTCGTTGGTTTCTCCGTGTGCACGAGGCACCAACTTGACAACGGAACAGAACAGACCCCGTACTCTCACTGTACTCTCCGAGCGGATGGCTACTGCTGTCCTGGAAGCTTTAGAGGCTTGAAGATTTATAAGGTCGTCTTTTATCTCGGTACTCATGCCCCATTGCTCCTATTATTCTCGCGAATGAAACAGATCGTTGATAACCTACGGTCGTACACACCAGTCTCTTGTTCTCCAACGAATTTCGTCTCTTGAATTTCTATTCGCTCTATTGTGTTACATGCATTAACATCGTTTATCCATTAACCCATAAAAATACAATTTTCGTATTTCCTATAAATTGAAAGAAATACAGAAAAATAATATATATTCTGCTATAAATAATTACTGGCAGAGATATTGAAAAATAAGCCGCGTGATTGCAACAACGCAACTTCTTGAGAGATAAAAAGACAATGAAATGGCGCATAGGTGTTCCAAGAGGATACGAGTTTTCTCTATCGAACAAAATAGCGTCAATGGAGGTGAATATGTATCATAGGGTTTACATGGTGTAAAATCGCATTATCACATTCGACATGTTTACTCTGCCAGAGAGACGAAGAAACTGAAGCCCTGTATAATCAGCTTTAAGGAATCAAAAGCAAAGCAAATTGAACAACACTGTTGGATTTCTTGTACGTTTATACAAGTCAATAAATCGCGGCGAAAAGTACCCGAATGCAAATACATCTATATACAAATACGTGCTTTGGTAAGCGTTTTACTTACCGCCAAGTTTTGAGCATTAAAGCACCGTAGGTCAGCGAGAATCCAATCTCACGCAGCCAAACGCGTATCGTACAGGTCACCACGTTTGGTCGCGGGTACATGACGATTGTCTGGAATACAATTCACAGATCAGTCATTATTATTCGTCCCAAAATACGATCTTCACCAATCATAATTATGTTTTAAAGGGATCTTATACTTTCATTTTGCAATGATTGTGCATTAAAAATGATACAGAAATGGGCTTTTTTATTTTTAGTACGTGGTACGATCCGAGGCAATTTCATGGACCGTAAATGTTTACCCGATTGCCATGACGATTGAGTTACCGGTTGTTGAATCGATCATTGTCGAGTTTTCGAAGAGCGTACGTTCAACTATCTCCAAAATTTGTTCTCATCGTACGTGAGGTCAAACGTCGAAGAATTATGGATAATGAGGATGAAGCGATACGATTAAGAGGTCAATGATCCGTGTAACTGCGTGCGGAATATCCGAAAATCCGTTGGTAGACAAGCAGCAGCAAGCGAACCGGGGAGAGCAACAGCGTGTGATAACGCACCGCGCGACCTACTCGATTTCACTGACGCGAAAATCTAATCGTTGTCATTGCCGATGAGCCTCATTTGCCATTTCGAGTAGTCCAAGTAAATGCTCGCCGTGATCGCCTATTAATTAGTCGACGTGCAAATGTCGATCTATCCGATTAAACGCCAGAAACTATTATTGCAACGAGGCATGGAAGGCTATTACTTCAATTTGGAAAATCGGATTCATCGAATCAATTAGTTACTGAGCATTTTGCGTAATTCTACTCAATGTATAGAATCAAATTGGAAATCGAATATTTCGTAAGATCCGCATTATTGTACGCAACAACACAAATAAAATTATAAAATAAATTAATTGACTTCAAAGAGATGGCGGAATTAAGGATAAAAAGTAATAGTATTATTATATCACGAAGCAATAAATATATCAACAATAATAACATTAAATAAAAATCTTTCGATATGCATATCAATTATTTCTATTACTCACAGTGCAATAGATGAAAAAAGCTCCCAAAACGATTACTCGTAGAAGAACCGGACTGGCTGCTCTCACAACCTGTAATCATAAAATCAAAACATCCGCGTTACCGAAAAAATTAACAAGAAAAAAATAAAATTTGTATTTTATTTAAAAAATAAAAAAATAAAATTTGTATTTTATTTTTTTTTCCTGGATAACTTTCGTTCCAGAGATCTGTTAATGCTCCTCGAAACTTTCGCGATATTTTGTACGATTAAATTTTTTTATTCGTTATTTTGTACCATATTTCGAAAATTTTTCGTTGCTTCATGCATACGAAAAGGTTCATGCGGATTTGAATATAGGCTCGAGTTTCAAGCACGTGCATCTTGATAGAAGTCGTGCCCCTTTGATTTCCCTTGGCTTGAGTGAATAATTCAAGATCGTATATGCGAGTGGTTTTGCGGTCGGTTAGTCGTGTGCGAGGAATCGAGCACGAGCGAGCACCGAGTAGTAGTAGCAGTACCGATGGCATGGCTAGTTTACTGCTTTTCAACGCTCGGTTGAAGCACCACACGATTACACTCCGGGCCCGTGAGCCAAAGCCTCCCTATCCCCGTTCGCTTTGCAATTCCGATCTGAAGCAGGATCGTTCTCCTGGAAGCTTCTCGCATTTCCTAGCATTTTGTGGTCTCCGCTTGTATCGTCTCTCGCAAAAGACGAACGAGTTTGTCGTTTTTATTTTTTGCTTAAGTCACGGGTTACCTCTTTTTACCAGCGTTGTTCACCTGGTAACTTTAGCAATTCTCTTAGCAAGGGTAATACCGATTTATTAAATGCTGTTACGCATATCTAGAGCCGGGAGCGACTGGAACGGATGAGACAACTTTCCAGTTGAAAAGAAATAAAAAAGAATTAGAATAGGTAGAGTAAGAATAAAAGCCGACGAACAAAGGCGAACGTGAATGGAATTGGCTCGTTCCTTTTTCCCCGAGCAAGAAGAACAGAAGTCCAAGAAGCAGTTGCACGTGTCCACAGTTACGAAGTCTTGTACTACTCTCAAATTGCTTCTCTGTCGTTTGAGAATACGATTTAAACTGCGAAAGTACGTTACGATCGTTTAGTCGTGAATTCTTCTGCCTTCGGATAAAGACACGCGTATACCGACTTTCGAGAGAGAAACTTACTTTTTTTTTTACATCTCAACGTTGAAATGCATCGCATATACTCGCTCGAGATTCATTACTATTCACTAACTTTATCAATTTTGAATATGCATATCCCGACGCTTTTTCTTTTTCATTCTCTCACTTTACACTTCAGCTACTCACTTAACAGAATGAGGGACTATCTATTATACTTGGCTGACATTGAGGAAAAGGAGAAAAAAAAAAGAAAGATGAATGTACAAGTTTACGTAAAGATAAAAAAATGTCTGCGCCTTGAATCACCATATTATTTCCTCGTTTTTTCTTCCATTTTTCATAAAAACTCTTTTATCTCTGCGACCATATGATGTTTGATTTGCTTTTTGGCAGTCGAAGGATTGTCAATGGCAAAGTAAAATGAATGTCCTAAAATGGGACCCATTACAGTGCAAACATTTTTTTAACTGCACCACTGACGAAGAACATTTTAGAATTTTTTGCTTTTTCAATCGCTTATTTTTTTTTGCTTATTCACGTATTAAAAAAAAAAAAAAGTTCTGCACTTCCTTTTATAGATCGCAAGAGAATCACGTTATTTTCACATCGCTCTTTCGCCCAGAAAACGTAACTTCAGTTCCGGCATTAAATCAATCACTTTAGCCAATTAAGCGTACTATACAGTAAAACATATTTCCACCTTTAACAAACTTTTTTTGTTCATCGATGTTCGCTATTTTTTCTTTTTTTCCATGTCGTGCATATCGTATATGTCATCGTTATTGAATGTTGACTGACCGTGTTGCATAATTCATCTTTTTTTATCTTAAAAAAAGGGTCCGACCCTCTTGGCTTTCCACCGTTTAAATTCGGTAGTTATATCAGCATAAAAAAGCGAGAGGGTTGTAGCTTGCGACATGACTAACATAGATCTGCGGATGTACGAGCCGAGCGATGGTGAGCGACAGTAATGGCAACGAATTTCCACATTTTCGAATGTTTTTTCCGAAAACACGTCGACTTGTTTCCTTTCCTCTATTTGCTCGAATTTGCAAGCGTACTTTCGGGTCACAGTTACATACGATGAGGTTCTCATCGCATGAGTAGAGTTAACTCGACTGAAGAGCGGTATCCAAATAATGACGTGCAAAATCACGATCAAAGGATAAATTCCAATTCTCGAAAAGCACGTAGCCTCGAGCATCAAGTCTAAAACTTGTTTCCTTGCGTCGTCGAATTCCGGCATTTCCTCGCCCGTCGAACTTGCAATGAAACTAAGTTAATAATATACTCGGAAATATTTCTGCTGTACCTTAACTTGGTATAAATCAATAACTGTAAACACCGAAAGGCGCCATATGAATGAAAAATAAATATAAAAATATAAAATTTTAATTAGAATGAACCTTTCTGCATGACATATATTTTATTCCTTTTATTTGAGTGAAAATTGCATAACTCAATTTTATACGCCGAAAAGAACTCAAGTTTTTTACGTGTTTTTTTTTAACACCGTTATTTAGGTCTTTCATAATTTTTTTTAACATATTTATGCGCAGTTTGGAGTTCCGGTGACCTTAGGGTTGGATAAAAAAATATCAATATACGTGTCGAAGTGCTTTTTTTTTTTTGATAAAACTGAAATTTTATTGGCCAAGCAACTGAATCGTGAGTCTCTGTTGACGTAGTGTTCGGTCGACCGTTGCCAGCATTTTCCGTCGTACCTCGAGGCATTGACCATCTGGTTCACTGGACAGCAATCCTATGATTTCGCTTGACTGCCCATTCTTTTTCACGCTGACGTTTTTTTTTTTTTTTCTATTTTTCGTTTGTCCCATTCCTCTTCAATTTTACTGTGCAATGCTACGAGTCCAGGGAACGTGTGGAATCACACGAATCTCTGTGTGTCGGTATTATATATATTTAAAAAATTATTTTGTTCATTTGCTCACGAATTATTACGCTGCTGCAACACAACTTTCTCCAATTTCGTAAGAGAGATATTTTTCACGGAGATAACCAAAGAAAAAAATTCCGTCTGACAAATCAATATTTACAATTTATTACTTTATACATATATTTATAATAATTTATTTATTTTACAAAATAAGTATTGTCTTTGGACGATGCAATTGAAATGCAGAATTATCAGCTAGAAGTTTATTTCATGTTGGCATTGATCCAGTCGAGATAATAATACACGTTTACGTAAGTTGTCGGTACACCAACTTCACAGAAACCTGCCGACACAATACCAAAGAGTACCCCACCGTTAACCAGGGGACCACCGCTGTCACCCTGGAAATTAAACAAATAAATATATCAATCTTCTCGTCTTTTGACTGATGAATTGATGCATAGTAAACATTTCTGTGCCGTGTATCGTCATAATTAATAATTGATATCTTACGCTGCAAGTGTTTCCTCGTTCGTTGTAACCGCATAGCGCTGCAGGTCCTTTCAGAATACTTCCCCTTCTATGACAATCTCTCTCGTCGGCTAACTGCACTTCGAGTACTTTGAGATCCAATTGAAACTCAGAAGTATCCTTGGCGTTCTTTCCCCAGCCGGCGGCGAAATAAAATTTATTGAGGTCCGGTTCTCCGGACGGCAACTTTAATTTAGTCACTCGTCCTCCGAAATGAATATTTTTGTCGAGCTAAAATTATTATTGAACTCGAATTATTTAGTTAAAATGCTATATCGTTGATTGGCACGAGAGTTATCTGATAATAAGGACGTATCTCTCGTAAAACTTACCACCAACATGGCAATATCATTCGCAAGATTCGCGGCGCCCGAAACGTAGTTTGGATGAATGATAATTCTTTGAACATTGGTGACAATATCATCAGTAGCGCCGATGCGATGAACTCCGCTACGAATTACCAGTCCGCCCGCATTTCTATTTTCGACGCAATGCGCAGCAGTAAGAACATGTCGAGGACTAATTATCGAACCTCCGCATACGTGTACGAAACTATTAGCATGAGACAATACGGCGATAAAACTGAATTCGCCCGGTTCGGCCAAACGTCCTCCAACAATACGACTGGGTAGCTTTCCGTCAATTCCTGCAGTTGACAATGCAACAAATGATGTTCGATCGTATTATGCATTGTCGTTTATAAAACGTTTCACTTTGACGGACAATACGCATGAAGTATATAGCTTACCGATTAGTGCTTCAAACGCCATTAGGGCGAATAATGCGACGACTGCGTTTCTGAAACTGCACGTCATGCTTACTGTAACTGCTTGAAAACTGTTGATCCCGGAGCCATGTTGCTCTCACTTTATATACTGTGATACACTCCTCAAAAATGAAATTAAATAAACGTGATCGATTGCATATGTTACGTATATGCGTCAGGAAAAAAAAAATTGACAAGTTATTCTCATTGATAAGGGGAATACCATTGAGCATTTATGTCCATCAACGTTGCGAAAATTGCGCGATGTCCCGCGTAAAGTTCATTTTTGGCGGAATAGGATACAAATTTCGGCCGGCATTCGTCTATTCATGTATATTAATGAAAACAATCGAAACTACTTCCGAGTAATGTACGATACAAAACATCTGTACAAGCGCACATGTGTCCTCGGATCATTTACTAAGCTGATGTTGATATCGTGCGAGACGATCCTACGGACGAAAATTTCGTCAGTTTCGGACGTTTCCGACTGCGCTTATCTCATTTGTTTGAATTTCTCGTATCGATCATTCAGACGTGTGAACATCTTGGCGCAAAATTTATTTAATTGACAATAACCTTGAAAGTTTTCCAAAAATACTACGTCTCATATATGTCTGTTTATTATTAATTACAGGTTATTGCCGACAACGTTTATTGACTCATTAACAGTAGCTATTGCCAACGTTTAATGCCCAATTAACCTCTTGTTGTGCAGTCAATTTCGCTTCCTCATCAGATAAAACTTTGTTTTTGTGAAAGTGCAAATACGCATTAATAAAATGTTGAGCAATCAAACAACCATCGTATATCGTAGGGACTTGACAAACATTTTTTTATTTTCGTTTATTTTCATTTATTCGTGAAATCTTCCAGTATGGCAAAACAAATAAATACGGAGGATGCATAATGACAGAAAGAACTTCGTGTATAAAATTTTCCAGGGTATTTTCGCGAAAAAAAATGACAGAATGATATGGAAACTTAGCCTGGAGAAGCTAAGATTGAAATTAAAGAATGGTGAACGCAGTTTGGTTAGTCAGCGAATGCTGTTTACTAACCTCGTCTGTCCATATTAATTGAATCCGCGACCAATACTGCAATTAGGTGACTACCCGGGTGGATAATCTTCAGCCGTTTGTTCTGGTGTACCAGCAAATTTACGGTTCATAGTTTCACAGATCATTACTGTAACGTTTACGGATGCGTTGACATTTACGTTATGACACTATACGCATTTCCACATTCGTACGTATGCATCGACGGGTCGAATGCGTTGTACCATGAATACAGTTTCCTGGAACAACCTATTCTCAACGCTTGGAACGATAGAACCTGATGTCGGCAGTCCGCCGAAACCCGTATTGCACAAACGTTACGCCGTGGTGCATATTTCGGCACCGGAATTTCATAGAACAATACTTGCAGTTATGTTGTGTGCGAATCGTCTATTGGCGTTTACAGTTAAATTCCGCAATAGTTTGAGGTACGCGTTCAGGCGAATGTCTAATGCAGCTATTTTAGAGATCAATGAGAATAGTACATATGTCGATTTCGAGAGTCGATAAGGCAATGGAGAAAATGGAGATTATCGAGAGATAAATTGGCATTGAAGGGGATGAACTATTGAGGAATTTCACTGTATCTGCTTCTGCGGTTTCTCTGTGCTCAGTGCAGTTACGAGGCGGCATGATGATAGTAACGCCCGTACGGGCGCTACGGGCGATAACCCAGATGTTTCACGTAATTATAGTGCTGAGTGTAGTTTCCCGTAGTACACGATTCTAGTGCACGCACAAAGGTACGCCACAGTTACGCAGTAGATACGTAGTTGAATTCGTCGTGTCGTTCCCCGAAATAGCTTGCGATGCTGAATGGAATGAATAGTATCGCGGTTACACCCACAACGTAACTCCTAAAGCTTTCCACTTGGAAAAGTAAAACTGGAATTAAATTCGAGGGTAAAACCAGTCGCAAACCGTGAGGGGTGTAGTAAAGAAAATTTTCTTCATTTCTATCGGTCGAATGAGTCATTTCAATTTCAAGAGTATTCAAAAAGTTGGAGAGCGAAGAAACTTGGATGGTACGAAGTGCAACGAGGAAAAAAAAAAACATTTCTAACTTTCTCAACGCTCACTGACAGTTTCTTCAGAAGCGGGAATCGCTGAATTTCACGGTCCATCAGTGCATTTTACTGCAAGTGGTTAGTATATACTGGAGGTATACATAGGTAAATTCCCGGTGGTAATTAGCATAATCAGTGGAGTCCACTTGCTTCAGTAGGATCACTCGTCAGTACTTGGAAAAATTACGGAAAGAATTCTCGAAATAGTTAAGTGCATTAGTAGCTTAATCTGCGGATCCATTTATACCGTGTTACACGCTAATAGTTTCATAATATCTCCGTGGTTCAACCTGATCGTATTGCAGCATCTTGAGCTGAAGAACTCTTCGATCGTTCTTACTAAGCTGGTCAACTTTACCATGGAATAAACTCTTATTACCGGGTAGAGTTGGTGTTGAGTTTCCTTTTTGATGTGGTAATAGCTTTAGTCTTTTCTTATCTTCCCTCACAAAAAAGAAACCACACAAACCATTCGATTTTTACAAAAGGCATTTTTTAATTCATGCAATTTGATCGCAAACCGAACGGTAGCATGAATAAAAAAATATTTTTTAATACAATATGGTAGCGAAACGCCGCGGATTGTACTTCTTCACTCCAACTACCAGGCGTAATATTTTAATCACGGTATTGCGCAGCGTCCATTGCTGAAATTCAAATTGGTTGAAAAAAGCTAATTCCACAAAAAAAAAACATCGAAGTAAACTGAGCCTCCATGAGTACATAAATCGTGGATTATAAGTTTGCTGCTCGTTTGAGGCACAATGTGTTTTCACTGCAGCTTGTGCATTACCTATATACATCAAGAGCTATCGACATTCGTATAAATACCATAGAGATACGAGTATAAAGCAAACGCGAATCGCAGTTAACGATCCACCCAACCAGCATAATCGGGAGGATTTGCAACGGTTGACGGGATAAGTTTAACGCCGAGTATAGTAGTACTGTTCAACTGATATGGCCGTGAAACCGAACAATGATTGATAACTCTGAAGGCATGATAACAGTTAATGTTTGCTCGTTCGTAACTGATGAATGCAGCCTGGCTGATCACGATAGCTCGCGGGGTTTACTCCTAATACGTTCCATCTGCGAATATCTGTTTCTGTTGCCGTGTATAGACGGAGAGAAGGCGTGGGTTATGCGTCGCAGGGTGATGAACATTGCATTACGCACCGAATGGCACTGTGCACTCCATTGCATCGGTGGCAGTAATTGTGTGCAATAGCAGACCGAACACCGACTGCCCTGCCAGTAATTGTTAGACGCTGGGAATGCTATACAATATTGGACAGTGGATACGGTCGACATTCGGTCAGACAACGGGTTGTTACAGTACGCGACCCGATAACAATCTGCTGAAGGAGACGACCAAATAACGAGCTAACTTCGATCTAAATAAACCAATCAGATTGGAAATGACCAGATAAGTTGGATTCATGTTATTCACCTTATATGGTTGTAATTTTAGAGCTCATCTTGTCGGAGTGACTTATCCGGTTTGGTACTGTATTATTCATGCGCTGCTGCTGAGTGCGCGTTAACCGCATAACCGAAGCTTTAAGACCCTCCTGTGAGCCAATTTTAAGAACATTTTTTCAGACTGTGTTCACGTTCCGTTGACACAATTTTCATAATCATGTATTATGCAAACCCCAAGTCTCAAGATAATACTGGTAATAGAGTATTCTTGAAACCCTCATGTGAGTTTCGCACGAGGTACCTTCGTAACCTATTGATATACTATAACGTTGGATATTTCTTCCAGAGTACAAGAGATAATGAAGTATAAAATACATTTTTGAAAAAGGTCTGCAAGAAAGAAATCAACGATCGCTGTTAAAGTGACATCGTAAGTGCACTCCGTAGCGATAAATCCACGAGTTACTAATGGAACTCAGTTACTTAACCAGTGCCGAGAAAATCCAATGTTTTCTGTAGCCTCTTTCGAGGTTTACAATGGACAAAGAGCCAACAAACCTTTACTCGATAAAGGTTGAAGCCTAAGACCTGAGGTCGGGTCGAAAGTTTGACGAAGCGGCTGACAAACTTCGCTCTTACCAAGTCGCACTCTTTCGCAGTTAATTGCATCGGAAATTCTCTTTTACGTTTTAATTGTACAAAAGAAAGTCGATAATAAGTTTTTTACCATCGGGTAGTTATAGTATTGTCAACGGAAATTACGACGAAAATTGTTTTATGGGGAAAGGAGTTAAAACTCAAATTCAGGAGTTTTACAATGGCAATATACTATTTCTTGGCTCGCATGGATTTTCACGAGGAACGATTTTTTTTTATCCACGAAGGTTCGTTCTCCTAATATTGTAAAACATGAAAGTTTCAATCGTTAATGTTTTCTACATCGACATATATAATAGCATTGTATACCGAGACCCAACGAGACTGCGGTGCGAGTTATTTCAAGAACACCTCAAATATCCGAATAAATGGGTGGAACGAAAAAAATGCTTTCAATTAAAACTCTTTTGTAACCCAAATCCCTGAATGGCGGGATAAAAATACGGTTCATGGATCTCACGGGACATGAATTTTTATCCGGACGCTATCATAAAATTTCGGGACGTTACGGCAAAGCCTTAAAATCGGATTTCAGAAAAAACCGGCATGAGTTAAAAAAAATGTTTCCAGCTTTCGCATATTCTTCATTGTTTACCTATTAATTCGCGAACGTAAAATTCCAGGTTGCGCGTTATAAATCGGTGCATCATTGCCATATCATAAAGATAACCCAAAAATCAAAAAATGACATTATTAGGATGCCAACAATGCATTAATGTTTGTTTTTTTTTTCTTCGTATGATTTACACGTGTTTACGAAATTCTCGTAAAGTGATAGATGCGCAGCTTTAACTCTCGTGCTTCGCAGTACTTTCTCCCGCTTGGCTGCAGGATAAACTGAGAGAAAGGAGGAGATGAGATTGGAGCTCGTTTATCTACCGAGGAAGAGCAAGTTTTTCGATTTGGCACCGACCCTCGAATCGCGGAGAATCTTCTAACTAAGCAGCGAAGCGGTTACGCCGTTGTCTGTCGCTGAATTGTCGTCTACGCGTATTGCAAGGATATCTTATCCTTGTAGCCGGTTGAAATGAGAAAGAAGGGGACGAAGGGCTGAATCTCGTGAAGGAGAAGAGTGCCGGAAAGCATCGTCTTTTCGTTTCATAGACCCATCACGAACTTGTACTACTCATTCCTCTCTGGTTCCCTCTACCGCGAACGATAATTTCGTCGAAATGTCAAGGGGCGGCACAATTTCCGTCCAACGTTGAAAATTAAATAGGGGCGCGTGTACTATCTTCGTCTCGCTGTGTTTTCTCTTAGCTGCCTCTCAGCTTTCACTCTCCCTTCGAACTTGACGACTGCGCTGAACGACATTTACCGGGAGGCAAAGTAATTTCAGGACGTAGGTACATTACGGCCTTCCGCCGTTTCCCAAACCAGTACTCGTCGACGACACGAGGCTTGTGTATCAAATGGCCTACTTCCTGAGGCCGGAAGTGGGTGTAATACTTTTTGGAGAGTTGATAAAGGACTACAGTGGTTTCAGGTATCAAGAATGTATCGCGACAGGAACATAGAAGGCATATAGAATATCCATATCGTCCAATTATTATTTTATCCTTAACTATGCAGTGATATAGTTGGCAATAACGAATTCAGAATTGTACTAAGAATTATGAACTGGCAATGTGGGTAAAGTGTTTTTATTTTTTTATTTCCAAACGAAACTAAAATTGAAGAATTGATACATTTGTAAATTTAAATCGACAAGTGTACAAATATTTTACGAAAATACCGAGCAAAAATATTTTATATTTTTTTATGAAGACGCGAAGACAACATTGTTGCTTTGCAATAATTCGCACGCGCATCTGGATGTAACAAGCGCATGACTACAGCTTCATATCCAAGCTAAACGCATATAACTCTTTTCCACTTTTCTGTCGGAGATTAATAACGGCTCAGGGAAACCATGCAGCAAAGCTCTGCGGACAACGCTTGGAACGAATCCAAGAGAGGTACGAGAATGGAGAATAAAAAGTACGATAATCCAAGGAAGATGGGTTTACCAAAATCAGAGAGAACTCACTGCGATGCTAAGTGGAGGAAAGTCTAAAAGAAAGAATGAAAAAAAAAAAACGTTTTTCTGGCGATGAATTCACCAACGATACGTGAACGTGTGAATATTCGCGTGAAGAAAACTTGGCTCGAGGACTGACGGAGTAAGAGAGAACGAAGAGAACCAGAAGGAGGTCGCGCATGAACGGTACACGGAGTACATCGTGAGTCTCGGCAAAAAGTAAAGAAAAAAAAAAATTTTGCAACACCTTTTAAAACTCTTTTCACAATGTAACGATAGTAGTATGAAACTTGTACCGATACGTGCTAATGGTCTCAATTTCATTCTTTCTCACCACATTCTATGCAAAGGTATTTCTCGGAACTTTTGCACTTTTGAATTCGTAATAAAATCGACTATTATTCGCACACAACCTTCAATTCTTTCCGTATGTAATCGTGATTTTGAACATTTTGGACGAAACTCGCCGTCGAAATTTCATAACGCAAATGGAAAATAGAGTTCCAACTCTACGATTGCTTTTATAATAAAAATGGCAACGACAACGTCATTTTATACCACTCAATCATAGAATTCTTATTCATACGACCGTTAGTTTTCGAAATACTTGTCATATACTGTGTCCACAAAACACAAACGAAAACCCGAATATTTTTGTTGAAAACTCCACAACAAAAGTTTACCGTCACTATATTTCAGTTTCCGGAAGTCACAACAATTAGCGATGCCCTACTTTGTTACCGAAGCTGATTCATGCATCACTGGTCTGTGATTGAAAATCTCGGGCGAGTGAACAACTAACTAAGAGAACTTTCTACAATCAGTTGAAAACAAGAATGAATGGTCGTCGAAAAAAGATAAAAAAAGATCGAAGAAATCGAAAATATCGAGATGAAGGACACACTCGCTTGCACGCAAACTCCGATAACTTTACTAACTTTGCTAGAAACTGCTACGAGTGGAAATTCGAGAGTGAGAAGAATCGATTTACATAGCTGATGGAGCACTATTGTGTACGAAAAGACGTATTTCTTCGCTCTCACCCTCTCTAACTCTTTTCTCGTTTACTGTCTCGTTCATTCGATTCTTTCTTCGTTTCTTCATTTCTTCGGAAGCTCCATCCGCTTTTCCACGCTCGATGCATAAAAAGCTCACTCAGGTAAATCTCAGGATTGTCCCCTCTGAATAGTTCCCGCCAAAGCCCGACGTACGTAATATACTGACTTCCGTCGGGAACTTTCGGTCTTCTTCGCATTTTTCTCGCTTCAAACCGGAAACAGCAGAGCGGCAACATTTTCACACACGTTCGTCTTTACTTCCCTCTCAATTTTTTTTTTTTTTGTTTTCTCTCGCCTCACCTCGTCTTCCGGTTCTTTCATCCGGTCGTCGCTGATACATTTGGACGTCGCATTAAAGAACGCATCGAACCGCTGGAGAGTTCGTCGTATTTTCAGAAGATACGGCATCAATGGCTTTACCAGAACGTGACTTCTTATTGGCGTTTCGAAGAGCCATCGTTATTTCTCGTATAGCACTAGACGGTGAGAGTTGGCACTGTAAAAGCCCGAGACTACATCCCCTTAGATGCTTTTTTATTCAGCAAAGTGGCCCACGACTCTGTGGTGCAACTACGGGTGTTCGCTACCGCTATACTTTTTACTTTAACACTGGTCGCTGTGTTATTCAACGGTGTACACGAGGTCGACTTAAAAAGAAGAAGAAAACTAGCGAGGGAGAGTCGCACGCGGTAAGCAGGAAGGCCGACGACAGAAAGACTGTAATGTACGTTGTACGGTCAGTAAAATTTTAACGCCGCACCGACGCCTCAATGCTGTCGTTACCGAGAGATGAAAAAAGAAAATTAAAAATAAAATAATAACGTCGAGCAAATGGCAAAAAGCCAAGTGGTTTCTCGAGTTTTTTTTTTTTTTTTACAACTCCCATCTGTAAAGAGTCATTACTGCAGAGGTCGCTCACTCGGCCCTAATCGCTTTGCGGGACGATCCGAATATTATCGCGGTAAATTGTGTAACCGATTAAATTATCTTTCATACAAGCAAAAACTTCGATGCAACATTTCGGAAAAATGTTGATCTGTTATAAATGTTGAAAAATGTTGAAAAATTGTGATCTCGACGACATAAGAAAGATGAATGAAGGGGATTTTACTGAAAAAATTGAGAACATTATACATCGCGTGACCTCTTGAGTTCTTAGGACAATAACAATTTAAAGCGCTACAGTCGAAAGTTTCAGATTTAAGCAACGAAGAAAAAACTCTATCGCGCGTCGCGCTCTTCTCTCTGTCGCGTAGAGGTTCTTAACATAGCTGCGAACGACAGAGAAGCCAAGTTGCAGAAGTACCGTTTGTCAAGCGCTGTTATCCCGAGGCCTGCCTTTCCAACTCGATGAGAGAGCTTTCACAGCCGCGAAAGCTGATTCTCGCCTCTCGACGATTAATGTGAGAATACAGAAATAAAAAGAAAAACAGATGCTTGACAAACGCAAATTCGCGAAAGATAAAGTCGTTCAATGTGTCGTATGGCAATTTTTTAAACGCTTTTACCTTGACTCACCCCCGTTGATCAGAATATACATGAACAACTAAAATGACTTCATAATTTCCCTGTGCCGCATCAATTTGATACGCGCTTTATCGCTCGGCGAATTTTTGTATACAATATATAAATTTTACGATAATAAGCAACCGCTTGAAGTATAAACTCGACTGCGCAACTTCGATAAAAATTATCGCAATATCGATGGCGCAACGCAAGACAGAAAAAAAAAAATGAAGAAATAATATGTGAGAGAAAACGGAAGAATAAGAATCACGAAAGGAACATTATATATATATATATATATAGTATCGTATGTAGTTTTGTACACACCGATCACGTATTTCTTACATTTTTCGAGATTCGAGACTACAAAAGATTTGCAGCATTCTATTTCTCTCGTTCTCTGCCACACCGCGCGTTCTCGTACGCCACACATATCCTTTCGCTGTTCCTTTTTCATTCGATGCGATGCGACATTACTCAATCTGGTATACGTTCGATGTTTCGAAATGGGCTGCGGGCGAAGCAAGTCGAGGAAAGGTCAACAGCGTAAAAAATGTTTTCAATTTGGTAAGAAAGATTATCATGCAAATGTTCAACATTTCGTATTTGCAGATGTCTGCTTGGATTTCTACCGATAGTGATTGGAGTGAATCGATGCTTTTCTACTCAATAACCATTGACTATAGGGATCTTTGTTCAATGTGATGTAAAACTTAACAAAAAACCAATCTAAAGCCAATGTAAGTAACTTTGTTTCCGCATGTACGCTTTAAGCTTCATTGCCTGAAGATACATCGGAGCGAAGTTCACGAAAATCGGGAATATAATCGATCAACGCCAAGGGGCTGAATGCAAGCTCGGCAACCGACAACCGCTGCGACGCGATAAATTCTAACCGGCAGGTGGCGAGAAGGGGTGGTTCACGATCCTTCGCCCCCACGTGCCACTGCTTCCAACATACATACCTGTGAAACAATGAGATTTAGGAACCGAGACCACCGGCCCGAGAGTGATTTAACGTTTGCATTCGGCTCATCGATCGCTGAATGGCTGAAACATCGAAGTGCTTTTAGCCAAATGTTTGCGCTCCGTACGATTTCACGTAGACATATCTGCGAGTGTATTGTTCTTCTAGTTTTACGGTACACACTACAACTTCGAGTGCTACTCGATGCATATATTGCATATACGTAATATTGCGATACGCGCGGTTGACTAAAGCTTTTTCTTTTTTTACAGGAGTACCTCCATTGACTGGAATACGTCAAGTTATATGCATTTTTGTTTTATTCGTCGTACTCGTGCAGTCGTTGATTTTTTGGATGAAAAGTTACCAAGTTTATCAACTCGTCAGCTTTTATCGTGCCAATTATTCAATACGGTGCATCGTGCCAAATGTTCCGAGAAATCAACCGAATTATCTCGATGACGTGACAAAAAAAATCGATCGAAGTATAATGCTATAGAGATTTGCCGAACTGTTCGGCTGAACGTTGTAAATTACCGTGTAAATCAAATCTCTTTGACCGCTTTTGTTTTATTCCCATATTTCCGATCATTCGTAGGAGGAAATCATTTTTCCATGCATTCCACGACTGGCATAATTGCCAGCATATTTCCATAATTACTTCACACAATGAAAATCAATTAATGTTGAAATTCCGTCGAATTTTTCTTCATGAAATACCGAAGGATAAGAATTTATAATATCATTAATTATCACCGATATCAATAATCAATAACCAATTTTTCGCAGCCAAATATTCCGATCTTATTATTAAAAAAATGTTTGCACAGAGAACGGTATACACACTCGGGAGTACGATAAACGGGTCTCGTATGCGTCGTCAATTCAAGTGAAAACTGCGCTCGAACCTTGACACAGCTGAACACCTGTTCCTCTTGTCCTCTCTGACTCTCCCTTCTGTCGAATAACTTTCTACTCTCTTTAATGAAACGGCATGCGAACGGTTATCTCCACTGAATACCAAATTTTTCTTCGAATCGTGTCGTCTGCACGCGAAAGCTGCACGAACAGGTATGGGATGATTTTTTTTATTTGTTTATTTATTCCACAAGCGCTGCATATAATGTGTACACGAGTGCGTATAATAGTCGAACCTATTTATAGCCTCTCTATGGAAAACTCTTACGTACATACAATATGCCGACCGCTCGATTTTCCGGAATTTCCAGTCGATGTATGTCACGTTCATTTGTGAAGCCGAACATTTTTTCCATGATCGACCTGCGGTTAAATTAAACGCTCGGCAACCCCGTGAGAGTTAATCGAAATGTCAAAATTTTGATGCTTCACATTGATCGTTCAAATTAAACGGTGTACCAACTATTGTTTGCTTGTGACAAGGGATTATAAGATCGTTCGAAAGCTTCGTTTGTTCCGCGTGAAAACACACGATGTTATGTATAGATTCGTAGATACCGCGTTCGAACCGTCCGCGTACCTTAACTCGCGATCGTAAATTTTATCGTTTAAATTGGAGACCGGGTCTAACGATCGTTTGATTATACCAAGAATAAGTTATAGACAATGTATATATGTATCGGAACACGTCAATGTCCCATATGGAAACACACGGCCGCACGTATATATTCCCAGAATCTGCGTTCATCCATTCGCGTACGCCAAGCCACGAGCATAAATCGATCAGCCATACATCGTGATACTGGCGCGCACCGACAAATTGAAAGCTAGTATACGACGAGGGAAAGGTGGATGCGATGGATTCTACGATTCAGTGCTTTTGCCCCGTTATCTCTCGCTCTCTCGCTCGATCCTTCTATTCAGAAGACTATATGCGATGTATGTGTCGTTCAATTTAACTCGTCGTTCCCAGCTTCGCCGATTCAACGAAACGCATTGTTGGAATGTATAGGAATGCTTGTTCCAGTAGACCGACGCAAGGTTTCAGACCTTTCAACCCCTCTCTTTCCACCCGGCAACGGTTCACGCCTACGTCTCGGCAATCGAATGGTAATGCATGAAAATCGTTCGACGCGAAGAATGCTAATCCGCGTTCGTAGACCTGGATTTGTATATACATACGAGACCGTCTCCGTGAGATTCTTCGGAAATTTCAAGACGCCAGAGCGTAGACTTCGGCGTCTTCTGGGATCGCGAGAAATGAGACGGAAAATAATGGAATAGAAAGAATAGCGAATAGTCATTCTTATTGCGCCAAAGATTCATGCGGCGGATTGTCGAGCGAATTGTCTACGAACCAGAAACTCGAGAAGACGAAGAAAAAAAAAAAAAAACGACTTGCGGAACTCGTATAGACAAAATGTGACGAAGACGGACCATCTTCATGAATGGCTATTTCATGTTAAAACGCATCGTCTTATTCACGTTATTTGATGTAATCCGAGGTTAAGCTATTTAATATATCATATATTGCTTATATTTATCTCCTTTTATTTACGATCCACGATTTCTGTTGAGTTCAACTGACTTTTTTTTGGTCAGTTTCTCGTTTAAATGCGACGAGTATAAAACCAGAAACGGGCATCGTTCACTTTTTTTTTTCTTTTTTTGTTTTAATCGCGTCCTAAATCTTTTTTTCTCCAATGTGGAAGCAAAAACTACTTTTGCGGAGCATTTGAAACATCTAGAAAATGAGTTTGCAGAGACAATCGTATCTGAGGAAAAAGTTGGCAGCGAGACAGAAGGATAGAACTGCCGGTGCCAATCGATCTCCACAGTAATCTCGGCATTTCGCCGTTGGCTCAACCTGCGCCGGAAGCGTTTTGAGGAAAATTGACGAAGGAACGATTGAGAGAGGCGTGCGCGAGAGAATTTATGGATGCAGTCAGTCAAGACTCCACCTGACTGTGGTTGCCGTTAGGCCGGAGAAAATCGTGGAGTTGGCGAAGGATGATGAAAAACCATATTTCTTATAGATCGTGAAGATCGTTATTCTTGCCAACAGAAGGCTACGGCTAACGGGGGGGGGGGGGGGGGGGGGGGAGTAAAATTTGTCTAGTGATGAATTACGAGCGAACATTCACCGGTAGTTCAAACTGGCAGGTCAGTTGCAGCTCATCCCGCTTCAAATAATTGCATCGAAGAACAAACGGAAATTTACATCGTAAGTGAACAATCAGAAGTTTTTCATTTGCATAAAATTATCTCAAAAGTTGAATATGAATTTAACATTTTTTCCATACCAATTTCCTTTAAATTAATTCTAAACACAACCGGCGGTGAACTGATTTTGAAAACGTAAGATCCATTGCAAACAAATAATATTAACTTAAATTTGTATCATAGCGCACGAGAATTAACAGTTTATGATTAATTGTTGGAAGAGCGAACCAGAGAATAACATCGTTTATAAGTTTTTCTCCGGGGTGTTATCGAAGAAGCTGAAATCAGTAGCCTCCAGGCTGATGAATCGTGCAGCCATCGGGTGCAGTAGTCTACTCGATCCGCTTCGATGAGTAATTCGACAGCCCCGAGGAGGAGAAATAACGAACCCTGGAGTTCGCATTTCCACTCAATTGGAGGAAAAACAATAAATACTGAGATGATATACTTGAGGAAATATTTGTTGAAAATATTTTCTTATAATTGTGTACAAAATTATAACAAGGAAAACAATAAAATATCGACAGCGCTGAAGTCTAACGATTCTCGGTATTATTATACAAGAATGTTTTCTTATTAGTTTCTCGTACAATGCAGAAATCTCTTGTGTTTCATGACTAAATGAGATCGAAATATTTTCAACTCTCGACTACCCGCGGAGGAAAAAAAAGGGAGTTATTCGTCGTACATTGAGGTCTCGTTATTTTTACCGTTTTCGTTATCATAGTTACGCATTAAGTTTTCTCAGAAAATCTTCGTCTCTCGAACATTTTTTGTTACCAGTACGAGTACAAACGCGACTAAGATTTTTTTTCTATAGTTGCTTCACTTTTCGGTTGAGTTTATTTTCGAAATTCTACATCACAGCATTATTAATTAAAAATTTATTGGCTCTGAATTCCAATTGGTTTTTGCGACGTAAAACACCAATATTGGCTCTGGTATTCGGCGAACGGGTAAAAATCCATGGATATTACGATGTGCTCGTGACGCCTCATTGCATAATTGGATACGAGATATCGATTTTTCTGTACGGATTATCGTTTGGTTTTTCGAGATTTCCGATATTTTCTGCCGCGAGAATAAATTACGAAATCCAAGTGAAATTGTCAAGTTCCGCATGTTATCACGTAGTAAAAATTCGCCGAAATTAAATTAACAAATTCGCCGAATAACTTGGAAAACCGCTGCATCTATCCTGCTACGATGTTTTTTTTTTTTTTTTTTTCGATGTCGAAACAACAGAGAGAAGGATTTAGAGAAATTCTGAGCTCAGACTCGGCCAAGTGGAAATCCTGATTCTCTCGGTCACTGGCACGACCGTAGGGGCTTTCGAAGTAGTGGTGGCTGTACACCAGCAGCGTTTCAAAGTGCCCTTGGGACCATTCCTTTACATTTCGGTTTTTCCCTACAGAGATTTTCTTCGTTTTCGTAACACTCTCAGAAAACTTCGCAGGGATAAGGAAGTATGTATGAGGAAGTGTGTGTTGATCTATGATCCATGTTGGTTCCTAAATGACCAGACGAGATAGCAAAAACTGGTTCCGAGTACATATTGCCCTATATTTTCTTGTATCTTCGGTACCGTCTACGTATTCGAATTTCGAATGACGTTGGTTCGCTTAACAACAGAAGGGCGCGCAAGCTGATTTTAAATACAATTTACACGTCCGTCTGATATTGGACCAAAGATTGGACCAAAGATACATAAATACAGTGTGAGTTTTTATTAGAGTGCCGTATTTTCTTTACACACGTGAGGATATATATAATGACCGATCGAAGAGGTTGAGATTACACAAGAAACTTTTTCCAATAAACCTCGAATCGCCGCGGTGGCAATATTGTTTCACGAAAGAAAATCCGGGATCCCAGTTTCTGGATTCTCGTTGCTCGCTTGCAATAACCCCTGCGCTCCCCAATGACAAAGACGTTCGCAAGAACGCTTCCGGAACGCTGAGATCCTTCCATTTTCACATAGACGCGAAGCTGGTTTCGGTGGATTGTTCATACGAAACAACGTTAGCTTGTACAGTCGCAAGACGGTATCACTACACACTATCGAAAACACAGGATTCCGGTAGAACGAGCCACGGAAGCTCCTCGTAATCTCATCCTATACTAAGGCTAGATTCCAGAATTCGGGAAACCGACCCGTTCGCTTGTATCATCCGGGGAATGTCTCTCTTGACGACGCGGCAACCGTAGATACAGAACTATGGTGTACAGGTATACCGGGTGTACTGCATGTTCGGGAGTCACGTCTTATCACCTAAGGACGAAATTGTAATTGAAATAAAAAAAAAAAATTCTCGCGTATCCTTGTTGGAAAAAAATTAACCGTAAACGATTATCGAATTTCCATAATCTTACGAAAGTTAGCAAAAGCTTTTTTTTTCTAACGAAGAGATATCGTTGGATTTAAGTACTCCGTCTATCTATTTCAAAATGGGCATTACGACAACGAACATTCGTAGTAAAACCTCAGTGCAACGACCGACGGTAATAAAGAGTCACTGATGGACTTCCACCTCTCCGGCACGAAGTGTCCATCAAGAAACACGACAGTTCATCATCGCTGAACTCGGTAAAAAAGATTCTGCCGACTTACGGTCGAACGCAATTAAGGAATGTCGGCAAAGCTCGTCTTTAGAAGCTTTTAAACATTATCCTGGCGAAGTGATAACAGAGCTTGCGGAGGGCAGCGAAGGGGCTTTGTCACGGGAGTAGACAGGATAGTTAAATGGGAACTACGGAGGAGAGAAAAAAAGTAAAGACTGTTAAAATGCTCGTAAGGAATCTGAAAGAGATGTGGCGAAAGTTGGGTCGACCTCGGTATACGTAATACTTCGAGGGCTTTGTTTCAACAACGACAAAAGAGTATCGCGTAATCGTTGCAACTTTCTGCCGTTATTCGCATTCATATTTTCTCGCATGATTACAGCTTGACGACAACTGTTACTGTCTAAGTGCAGCAGCGAAACGAGAAATACGTATATAGCAGATAGAAACGACACGGCGGGTCGAAAGTTCTCGCGGAGTTCGGTCGTTATTACGAGAACATGAGAGATGTTGAAATTACGTAGGGTCGATGGTAGAAATATTGTCCGAGCTAAGGGTGCACTCTACAATGAATGGAAGAGAGCTACATGGCTCTTGAACTTTTTATACAGCCGTTCGCTGTTAATGAAAGCTAATAGTACGGTTAATTGGCTTTTCTTTAAGTAAACATCGATATCGAATTCATTTATCGCGAACGAACTAACGCTCCTCTTCGGTCAACTTTCTACTTTTTAACTGTGTCGAGTTATGAATAAAATACGTAATTTAAGACTCATAATTGATTGCAGAGTAAAAAAAAAAGTACCAATTTTTCTTGTTCACACACTTCCACAAAATTTTTCGTCCTAATTTCCCGATCAAATTTTTTTCAAACTTCTGACGATGTACGATGAATTTGTAAAAATAAACTATAAACTGTATCCGGTTCATTAACAGCCTCTTTAAGAGTTTTTTTTAGAAAATATCGCGTGTAACAGACAAAAAATACAGATATCCATATCCGTTTGTCGAGATCTCTAAACGCGAAACTAAAATATAATAACAACATTTATCATAATTTTTTTGTTTAACATCCGTTTGATTCATCCTCTTTAAAATTTGTTGGGCCAAAGATTCTTGGTTAGGAATGAATTCATTTTATCAGATTCGCGAAGCAATGCAGAACTTTAGAATGTTTTTAGTTTCATGACTATTCAGCTTACAAAGTAATACTGCTACGGACCTCTAAAATACGTTGAAGAAAAGGTTCTTTATATCTCTGCTCGCAGAGATAAAATAAGATAGAAAGGAAAGACCCGAGAGCTGCCGAAAGTTCTCGTAGTCCGCTACAGAATGCGTATATATGCGAAGTATAAAGCGTTTCGGGGCAAAACGAAAAGTATAAAAGAACGATGTAATAGAAAGAAACGGTCACGCGATTGCAATCTCTACTTCTATTACATTCTCTTTCTCCGTACTTTTTGCGAGATGTGACAAGGCAGCTTGAACCTTTCCTTCTACTTTCAAATGCGTTTTGGCTTTGCCGAGCGTTTTTTCACTCGCTGATCCACGGCTGGCGCAACGACGTCGGGAATTGAGAAAACGAGAGAAATTCCGCTGTATGACTACGAACCGTCGGCGAGATTGCTTCGTAATATTTTCGAGCTTAGAGCTCAGTATTTGGTATTTAAATAAGACGCAAAATAATTTACCTCGCAGGCTTGACACATTGCCTGCAGAAGAGAAAAGAAAAAGTAATCGCACGCGCGGTCTGATTTCTGAATTCTCTCACAGAGACGCAGAGAGAGAGAATTACGTTAATTCGTGTTGCTGATGTGAATGGTTTATGCGCCCGCGTGCTGTGACGAGGAACTGTGAGAATAAACGAAAATGGCGAGCGTTGCTGGACGAGATACGGTCAGTTCTCAACACTGAGTTTTCGAAGAAAGATTTCATTTTAGGTCGGTGCGAATGCTGGCAAGTCATGGGACCACGAGGGACCGTTCGCGGTCTACCGTTTCGGAGCTTTACACAACCGCATGTTTTTTAAGTACTTCGCCTGGAGGGTGGATCGCATATGTTGCGCATACGCGATGAGCTTCGGATGCAGATACGCACGCTGCACAATTATACCGTTGTGTTTAGCAGTGTAGAAGTCATGACTTCGGTGCACCGCAACGAGGGCGGGGATCGCGGATATCACGAACTTGATAAATATTCATATGCCGGACGTACATCGACGTAGAGAATTCTCACAGAGAAGCGGACGCGAAAATGTGAAGCTGAGTATGTTTATTTTATTTTTTCAGCAATTTTCATTTATTCAGGGCGAATGTACGTCGGAAAACTGGGATCGTATGAAGTCTCTTACTTTTGATGAAATTTTGAAATGATCTTTATAAGAATCGTTTATTATCGTTTAACCTTTATATTAAATGACTAAATTTTAGATAGAAATAAATAAAAATAAATTAAATCCATGCAAATTTTTTAATTTAATTTAAAAGTAAAAAAAAAAATGTTTCGCCGATGAATCATTTGCGATCGATCGAGCAATAAAAATGTTTTTTTAGTATCATGATTTTCGTTAATTTTAAATAATTTTTTCAAACTTTAGATCGAGTTGTGTTTCGAACAATAAACCAATGTGGTTAGCTCTCGGCATCGTACAATCGACCCTCGTCTTTTTCGAGACTCGAGCATAATTTCGTTAATTTAACGAAAAAAAATGAAGTGTTCCCCATCTTCATCCCGGTATCGTCGAGAGCCTCTGGGCGAGCGTGAGAGGGAAGAAGAATGGACGTGCCAACGGTGTGAGTAGCATAGAAACATAGCATCGTAAAACGTAAATCGTCGGTCTACACCGCAGTTATTTAGGTACGTAGTATATCGCTCGCAAGGCGGCCTCGAGGACGACCGTAAAGTCCCTTTTTAATGAAACGAAAGTAATCTTTTGTAGAGCTTGTTTGCGAGCGAAATGTCTCGCCGCCGTTACCTGTTTTTCATCTTCAACGTTCTTTTCCCATGATTTTCTTTCCTTCCTTTTTTTTTTACGCTTCTTCATCGTAATGCACGTAGTACCTAATCCCCCCGAAGCGAGATGAATGGAAACACAACCGACATCCTCAGAGATTTTCATAGTTTACAGCTTGATGAAATATGCCGGATGACCTAACGCGAACTACGAGGACGACCTCGCGAATTCGCAGACCTTCTCCATACCGAGAGGGTTCTCGGTTTCTCGAAGCGCTTTGAGAAAATATATACGGTAGTTCGCGTTGGTAATTGCGGTCGGTCGTTAAATTTATTAGCTCATAAGTCGAGAGGGAGAGTCTGAAACGGGAGAAGAGTAAAACAGAACGAAAGAGCTTCGTATGAAAGGGGTTGGTTCATCGAGTGTTACGTTTGCCCGTTGGCGTTTCACCGCCGGCAATTAGTAGCAAAAACGTACATTCGGTAAGGGTAAACGAAACTCGATGATAAAATTAATGCCATACGAAGGGATGGAAGAGATCAGATGTTGGCCACACGCTAAAGCGCGTACAGTGTGCAACGAGAGGGAAAAGCTTCGCGATTGTATCCAGCGTGTCGAATGTGAACGTGTTGTACAAGAAGCCCTCGTGTTTCAAGGGGTTAAGCTGCTCTTCGTGGTCGAAATCAGCTATTCCGGTTCGGCTAGCCGTTAACCCGTTCCCAACTCGGTTATTCTGACATATCCTATGGTCTTCGACGGCATACTATCGCGACTAGACCGGTAGCTCTTAAAATGCTTCTCCATCTCACTCACCCGCACGCCATCTATAAGCAATAGCCCTCCCCGGCGCAGCCTCCGGCCCTCTGATTCAATGTTTGCGAATGGTTAGTCCGAGAGCATGTAGACTACTATCTGTGTATTGTTGAACGCCGAACTTTGGGTTGTCATGCTCTGGTTCACTCCTTGCTAAAAGCTACAACGGCGATCGCATGCCAATGGCCATTACACAAATAGACTATACCGGTGCACTTTGAAGACATATGCAATATTTAGGTGTTTACTGTTTATACAGCACATACATGCAGAGAAGCTCTGAGCGATCAAATTGCTATTCGGTTCAGAATGCCCCTATTGACCAAATTCTACGGGTTAATGCATCCTAAGGGATGCAATAGACTCTTAATTGGACGGTAACCCAACTCTGGAGAGACATTAACCAATATTAGGTGACGGGCAGTTCAATGTCTTGTATCCATTTATCAATATTGTTCTCATTACGTAACTCTATGAATAGCTCACTGCATAGCGGCAATTTTAAAGTAAATCAGTCTGTTTTCTACATGTTGTTTACACGAGGAAATTGCTTGTCACGACGAAAGCGAAGAGCCGTGAGAATTATCAGAGTGAAAAGGAGACGGGATTCTGTATTTTCTGAAGGAAATGCATATAGTGATCTCGTTACCGGGTACATTATTGACTGAAGGGAGCACACGTAAGGTTAAGCAGTTTTAGAACAATCGCGTGGTGGTATCGGGACTTAGCGATCTAAATAACTCAGACAAGGTTAACGATAGTCAACCTTGACTCGGTTAATTGTCGAATGAAATTCGTGCTTTTGATTGTTTTGCAAAAGATTTTTCAGACTTCTGATCGACTGGAAGTCAAAGAACGGTATTTAGCGCACACGAACTTATCATACATCTGCGATTCAGGCATTAAACCAAATCGGTGGATATTTTTTTTTATATGAATTCATTTTCAAACAATAAAATTATATCTGCACGATATGAATTACAGTTACATTGTCTTTTCAAAATTTTAGTTATGCATATTTCATGATCACGATGCGCATTTCCAATGCAATAAATTAAAAGGATAGAAAATCATTTAAAGTGCCTGTTGAAAAAACAGGTCAATAAGTAATAAATTCATACGTTAATGTTGAAATTCCCATCGGGCGAAAAACGCATTCGCGATTGAATTGTTCAACTCCCCTTTCGATGCCCCCCACCCCTCAATTGTCAATGTTTATCGACGATAACATTCATTATCCAACATTGCATTCGCGAAAACGGTGTTATGAGTTTCGCGGATTATTTGAAAATTTTGTGTACCTCGTGCCTCCGCGTACATTATACTCGATGTTTCATGTACGTACTTTATGTAGTTGTTGTATATATATAGTAGCGATAAATATATAGAGAACAATGGACACAACGTCCTCAGCGACATTTATATGCTAAACTGTTATCTATTGCCTCTACTTGGAATATTGCCAAAGCACACTAGAAGCGTCAACATTTTGCCAGCGACAAATCGCACGTAATTTCATAAAGGCTTCGGCTGCCTCAGGGGAACACCATTATTATTTACTCATAAATTTCTCAATTCCCCGGACTCCGTGCTAAATAATGTCAACTCTATGGTGTAATCGAAACTCAACGACTCGATCGATTAATTATATTTTTAATTAAATTTCCGTCGCATGATTATCAATTTGGAAAAACAAAATTAATTATACGTAAACTATGCTGTCTAAAGAGAGTCGAATCAGCGGACTGACACGAGTCAAGTCCACTCTTTTTCAAAGACAACTTTGTAAAAATGTGTATTTTCATTAAGGTACGCATTTTTAATGATTTGTATTTCGTCATAGACCGTTATCAATCAAATATCATCAACTGTTGAAGTTAATTTAAAAAAAACATCATAAATCGTTGAGACAAAAGGCAGTAATATTATGGAGGCTTTGAATAACAATTGAACGTGTGTTAGTCTTGTGCAGCCGTGTGCGATTCTGCTGATAATGAATTTACGTGATTTCATGGAGGTTGCAGAGCGAAAACAAAAAAAAGGCAGTAGAAGCGAAGAAACAATGGAAATCCAAGAATCATTGGACTTTAATATATACGGGTTGCATTGAACTTCCGGTACAGTGTTCCGTTGGTGCGCCTTTCGTGGTCTACTTTTTCGGCACGAAAGCTTCAGTCGGAAATCGTAAAGTGTAGAAACGGCACAATAGCATCGAGAGCTGCGCGTGCACGCCATCAACAGCGGTGTAGCATGGAATAATGTACGTGTGAAACGCGAAATGGGAGGCGGGTTTGCCTGTGGCTCGACGTTGAGCCGATTCACTGCGCAATGCTGATCGGTATTACGCCGCTCATGTGCTGTTCTGCTGTTGCCAGTGCGGTTGTGGACGTCTGGCCGCTGCTGCACGCGGACAAGTTTCATAGCGTGTAAATTATGCAGTAATTTGTCTCGGTAGCAGCACGCGCTCGTAAACGCCAAAACAATTACGTCCACAATGGATCGACAATATAACAAACAACTACCGATACCTGGACCGGTGTGTCTGTGACAATTACGTTCATCGCACAATTAGCTCTATATCTGCAGACGTCAAAGTAACTAAGTTCCAGCGAAGGATTCTCGCCAGTTTACTGTATTCCAGCACCATACACCCCTAATTATCATCATTATCTCTATTATTGCCAAAACGGGAAGATTGCAGTTCCATGAACAGAAAATCCAGGAACAGTGTCTACTGCTAGCAATACATTATTCAAATAGTCTGCACAGGATGCCAACGAACTTTTTTTGTTTATTATGTTGATCTTTAGTCGTATTTGTGTTTTGATTTTGTAGATCTTTAGTTAATTATCTGCTTATAAGTAACCGACAAAATTTCGTCTCAAATTCGTTGACGATGGTCTCCTCATCATTGTTAAAAAATGATTGTTCCCATTCCGCGGCACGCAATCGTAGAGATTTTAAATTGAAGAAGTACTCACCTTGACGTTGCCGAACTTCCAAGTGAAAAGAATGACTGCAGGAAGACACGCGATGATGCAGCACTCGAGGATGAGGATAGCAGTTCTCATGAGCCAATTGAGTGAAACAACGCAAGGGGAGCCATCCTCGCAATACTCGCATCCCTCGGCGCACGGAAGACATTCGAAAACTCCGTCTTCACCGTATTGGCTATCTTCGGCCTGCCGGAAATACGGTTGATTAAATAAGAAAGAGAGTTTCCGGCATGGGATAGAGGGCGATGGAGAAACAGCGTATGGGAAGAACACGAATGCACTTTTCACTTGGCGACTCGAAAACGAGCAGGTGAAGTAAAAAACTTTCAGCTACGTCAGCTCCATCGTCCATATACAGCTATACTGGAGTATCTTCTCCGTTTCATTACATTTTTTATTTCGTTTTTTTTTGTTTTGTTTTTATAGAAAAAAAACATATTGCAACATCTACTTTTTTATTTCATCGTCAAAAGATAAAATTTCCATAGCTATATTTGTTACTTTTTACGTAAATTAATTTCATTGCTTTTATCTACATTCGACGATCAGCCGAGTAATTAATTAATTGGAATTGATCGAAATTTATTTCTTCGTAGTTAAATGATTTGTTAAAAACAATAAAAATGAAAACTAATTTTTATGAGAAATCTACTCTGTCGGTGTCTGTACTCTGTCTCGTTTAGCCCTATAATTTCGCTCCAAATTTCGTGATGATTAGACACGCGCGTGTCTAACTGATGTAATGGGCAAACGATGCGGCGAGCGTGGTATTTCGCAACGTTAACGATAAATTTCGGGTAACGCTAATGAGAGAATAGCAATGGTCTCGATCGCGCCCTGTAATTGAATGATGATTAATCAACCGCTGGGATTGTTACTATAATCATGAAGCTGGTGATGATAGTATAAATTACTCGAAACATTGGATAACCAATTACACTACACCGACGAGAGAAACGAATCCGTTGATGGGCAATGAGAGTAAACGGAGTTGAAGTAGCCGGAGTGTCGGAGAGAAAAATATGGAAATGAACTCCAGACTCGTATTTTTTAGGGGATACTCCATGAAAATATTGGAAAAAGTTCGAGATTTTGCTCTCGTCCCACGATTACTATTCGCGTCGGGTTACCATTCCTATATTTTTCTCTCCATATATTTTCTATGTTTCCTAACCGTTATAAACGATAGATAAATTTATGAAGAGATGAAGAGAGGGAAAAGGAATTAAAGAGATTAAGAAGTCCCCATAATTCGTATCATCTCGAATTCTATCAACTTATAATTATATTCATACCCTCGCTGAAACAATGGAAGAAGTGTTCTATGCACATTGTTCCACGCTGTGAATATCAGTGGGTCGATTGTATACGAGCTTCGGGCACAGTATACGCCTCGAGAGAAACTTTGTCATGCACAGGCCGATGTAGCTTTGTTGGCGAAGGAAGCGTACGTAGATATAATCTCCAAACGGCAAGGAAGATGTAGGAGAATGGAATACGAGTGAATTATTGAGTGGCGGTCTTTACTTCTTATCCTCCTAACGAGACACAATTGGCATCATCATTATACGCGCGTAGAACCGAAGTCCGATGTATTCTCGATTTTGAAATCTGTATCTTGAAATTCGAGAAATGGGTATTCGCTATTAATAAATACCACAGGGAAATTGTACTCAACGTTCAATTGTAATTTGTTACGAAGATTTTTGAACACTTCGTGTCTATTACGAAAATCAAAATGTCAGTTCGTGTGATACATTAGTTCACTTTCCATCAAAATTGCGTATGAATTAATGAGCGATGCTAGCCAAAAGCTCCACCAGTATAATTGCCTTTATTTATTTGAACTCTCGGGCTCTCGTCCAATAGGGATTCAGTCTCATTCAGTCGGAAAATTTGGTATTTGCGATAGGATACAAAACAAATGTAATCGAAAAGTTCTAAAATATTAATAAAGCGACCGTCTGAAAGGTAAACATTTGCTCTGCAATGAAACTATATGCCATCAAAATGTGAAATTGGATCCGACCAATTAATAGTATATTTGGTACAGTCGAAGTACCCGCGTTCATCACTATTATTGCATACTTGGTGGATATCCTCATATGAGCAGACGAGTTGCATGCAAAGCACTCAGGAAGAAGCTTTCGGAGGACAGCGGAACTACTACAGAGCTGCAGGCAGCAACACGTAATAATCTCGCGGGAGATGAGGGTTCGAATCGTTGCGGTGATGGTTAGTTCGTAGGGATGGGCAAATATTCGAAATTGTACAGCGTGCCAAATACCACGAGCAGTGCGGTTTCGCTTAGATATAAGCACACCAGTGACTAAGGATTACCCCGATTCCAACGGCAATAATTCTTCGCTCAGTTAGCGATTTCCTAATTTCGTATAATATTATATTTCAATCGTAATCATTCCGGGAGAGTCGTTGCTACTGCAACACGCAATAAACAGCTCATATTCAAGGGAAACTCCGCGCTGAATTACGTAGGCTTCTCTAATCGGATTTTAAACAGTCGATAAACCTCCGGCGCGATCGAAATTCGGGGGAATTAAAGACCCGATGAGGCGCCGAAATTTAGAGCATTGATTATTCCGTACTAAAATAGCGGTATTATTCATATATTGTAAAACTCCGTCGAATATCGTATGTTGTGTGTTTTCTCTGTAGATTATGATAGACACCTGGAGTTTTTTGAGATTTCATTGACAAACAAAAATTCGACTATATGAAGATGTCGGAAATCGCTACTTTCGGCGGAATAAAAAAAATTACCGTAACGATAGATTCTATTTTAACGTTTCGGAGCTAATTGGGAACTATTTTGTCTCCACTGATAACGAATCTGCTGCTTACTTTACTCCTACCTTAATATTTCATGCGGAAACTCACGTCAGAAGTTAAAAAAACATATATATTATTTTTAGACAGCATAAAAATCGATTACACGCCGAAGAGGGCCTCATATAAAACACCGATGAACCCGAATGCTCGTCTTATTTTTTTTATCTTACTTTTATGTCCCAAACGACGTGTTATTCTTCATCGTTGCCTCGTGGGAAATCACAGATACAAGGTGAGCAGCAGTACTGACGGTAGAAACAACAGCTTGATATATACGTCGCGATGTAAAGAATTCCAGAGATCCGAGCGTATTATTCAACAAACTTAGTTCGCGTAATAAAAAAAAAAAAGTTGTCTCGACGATTCCGCAACCTTTACGATGTGAGTGACGCGCAGCGATAAAGAAGAGAAATATCCTCCAAAATGATTGACAATTTTTTTCAGGAAAATGATACAGGACTTCATGACTTATAACTCCATTTTCTCGGGGCAAACAACTCAATAAGTACTTTGCGTATTTTTTTTATCAACGATGTAATGACTGTTCCTCTATAGATACGATCATTTTACCACAATTTTGTTTATCTTATTATTCATTTGAAAGCAATTCATACGCATTACAATTATTAATAATCTTGAAATATTGCGAATTGACCAAATGCAGAAAAAGCATTTTTTAATATTTTTTAACAGCTATTACTCGCGATGTGTGAATCATAGTGGAA
Organism: Buathra laborator; assembly: GCA_934046635.1. Lineage (NCBI taxonomy): Eukaryota > Metazoa > Arthropoda > Insecta > Hymenoptera > Ichneumonidae > Buathra > Buathra laborator. The sequence goes on from OW203892.1 coordinate 22,888,415, forward strand.
TTCTTGAAATGCGGTTTGTGCGGTCGGTGCATTCGTTGTCGTGCGGTTGTCGACCGAAATGAGACAACAAGAGAGGCAAGCCTCCTCGAGGGACGTACCTTCGCAGCTTTAGAGTGGGCGAAACAAGAGGAAGCAGCCAAAGCGAGGAGAGCCACACCACAGTATAGAGAGTGCGCAACGAGAGCGGCTAACTCGGCCCTCATTCCCGGAGCTTCGGTTTATGCAAATGACGGCTAGGGCGGAGGGGGCGTCATTTAGCTCGTACTCACAGGAACAAGAGACAAGAAACTAGTAGAAATTACGGATTCCTTGGAGGATGTACCGTCGCAGCATTTCCTAGTCTCTTAGACTCCTCGTTCTATTTCAGTCACAACATAACGCGTTGCTTGACAGTGTCAATGTCGGGTAATACAAAGCCTCACAAGGGTATGAAGAACACTTCCGCGGACGATAAAATTTGTCAGCTGCGTATTAAAATTCTCAGTGTTAAGCGGCCTTTGAAAACTCAAAGGCGTCTGTTTGAACTCTGAAGAAAAAATGTGTACTGTGCCCCAATTAACAGCAGTAAATCCAATAACAATGCATGAAGAAAAAAAAATTGTTTGCCAATTGAAATTAATTTGAAATGAATAATAACTGTAGTTAATTATCAATTTGATTGATAGATGCCTATATGGGGTCAGCGAGTCGCGTAAATGCGTCCAAATATCACTCATTTCCATTTCGCCGATTATTAAAAATAATTTAATTAAAAATATACTAATGGCTTCAAAACTTCTCGGGCAGTTAAATATAATTGACGAATGACGAATTTTTTTCTTTTCTGACGCAACGGCATGTAAAAAAATCATATTCTTCGATGTTTGCGTTATTAATTTCGTATCAGAGTGGACTCTCCTTTAATAGTATACTGGAACGCGGGGTTTAATTTTTCCCAAGAACTTACGACTGCAGCGTTATATTTGCATGTCTATCTAACGAAAAAGCTTTTGATAAAAAAGTTCAAACTTTGTCCGTTCTTTCCTTTTCCACTCTACATAATCAACTACATTAAAGCTCATTTCTTACGCTCATTCCGCCGTCGACCTATCGGTTTATAGATATGGCGGTGTTACGGATATTCGATTAATCTTTCTCAGAACTTTTTTTCTTTCGTAACTAATGTAATGAGTCTATTCGCAAAATTTCTCTCGTTCGTCGTCTCGTCGTTCGCGAAATATAGCCAAATATTTTCAAATTATGAAAAAAGTGTTTTACATTTACAAATTCTTTCACTCGAACATTTTCCCTTGTCGTACGATAATAAAAATAATTACTAACGAAAAAAAATGATAATTATACGTCTACGCCGTAATGTGTGGATTTTTCCGACTACGATTCTCTGAACATGATGCAAAAATGAGAAATATTTTTCTCCAGTGTTTCGGGTAATTAAGAAAAATGTAATTATGTAATTAAAAATGTTCGTAATTTAATTTAAAAAAAATACATATATAAACAAGAAAATTACACCCGTGGAAACCGGTTCTGTTTCAACATTAGTCTTCGGAATAGTTACTTCGAAACATTAATTAATTCCGGAAGTTCTGTTTTTGGCTACTGAATATTTTTTTCCAAAATTAAATTAAGTATTTTGTCTCGAAACTTCGGGCAATAATGCATATGCGTAATAATATTCGTGCGCTACGACTCACACAATAAAATGCCGAGGAACTGTGGCAAGTACACCGGGTCACGTGTGCTGGACAAGGCGGGTTACTCCTATAGTTCAGTACGTATGTATACGGTGGAGAAAGTACATAATTAAGCTGACGAGAGTTACCGGGGCAGGAAGAGAAGCCAACGGCGACACTAGCAATAGCCACCAGCGGTGGTGGCAACAACAAACTCGTGTTGAACTCCGACGTTAAAGTTTGCCGTTTGTAGAGTACCGAGTGACCGAGATAGAAAATCAGATCGTCGCGTAGGAAAGGCTGCGCCGGTGACATACACACGGGGGGAGGAAATGGCGGCCGTTTCGCCTTTGAGAATGACTGGAAGTCTAGGGTAGCTACTGGAGCAGTTCGCCAGGTTCCGTTCGTTCTCGGTCCCCTCGTCGCCCTGGACGCGGCGCACTTAACCGTGGAACTCGTCCGACGACCTCGATCTCCGGGTCCGACACTCCTTCCGCAAAACTTAACAAGCTTCTGCCGTACGTGGAGAACATCGACAACGACGGCGAAGACGACGACTCCGTACGACGAGAACTCGTAAAACTCAGTAAAGTGAAGCGAATGAGGCAAGAAAGAAAAACGTGCGGTTTACGTACAGTCAACTCTCACGTAGTCTACAGGCTTCACTGAGCCAATAGTGACCACGAATTCGTAGACGTGGGAAGTTCGTAGGATGATGACTATCCACTGAGAATGAGTTAATGGAACAGCCTTACATGACACCAATACTACGCTCGGCGGGGTGTTTTAACGATATTAAATACATTTCAGGATTGGAAACGCGCATCGATTTATATTACAACGTAATTTCAGTAGTTAATAATTTAATATATCGTTGCGAGTCAACGAAAAGGAACGCGGGAAGCTCCAACGCAATGAAATGTTCGTTTTTCAGTGGTCTTATTGAATTTTTTTTTTTTTTTTTTTCGACCAACACACGGACACTGTACCATGTAAGGGGGAAATATAGGGGATCGAAATTTTCGGACTTAGACCTGACGCCATCCCCAGGGGTTCATTCTCGGAAATAAATATTCAATTTATAAGGTCTCCCCTTTTACCCCGGACCCTTTCTCTATCTTCCGATAAATACGTAAAATATGAATGACACGATAGTAAACTGAAGAGGGGTTATCCTGTAGAAGATATACGCTACGACTAGCCAGCGGGACACGTTTTGCTCACTGATGGAAAAGCTGAAACTTCTCGAGCGAACAAACGAGAGGAGTAACAGAAGCGTTGAATTACCCACTACGCAGTCATTTCACGCACTACTAACTCAAATTTTCCGCCGTGACTTCGGCTTCGAAGAAGCACTATGGCGGCGCTTGTAGCAGTTACGTTTTATACGGTTAATAGTATCCACAGTTATATACATTAACCGGTACGCCTACGAGCGCCTAACAACGAAACTCGATAACTGCGTCACCTATAGAGCTGCTCGGCTCACGTTCGATAGAATACACAATAGCAAGCTATTCGTTTCGCGCAGATTATCAAAGATTTGTTTAGAATTTCTCTCGTGAAATTAAAACGTTTTTACGTAATGAAAAAATTATAATAATGAGATTAAGATGTTAATCTCGATGTGGTGACGACAATTTACATATCGCTGCTCTTCCGCCATCTTTCTTGTAGAATTTTTAATAGAACTTTGTTTAAACATTGCGCGATAACGACGAAAAATATATAATGTATTGCAGTAAAAACATTTTTAAAGTCAATTTCCTAATTATTCTAAGTATTTTTTTTTTTTTTTGAGCTTTGGTTGGATAAGAAGATAGACTAGAAATTCATTCTTTACGTAGGGGATTAGCGTTTAAGAAGGACTTGAAATTCACCGCAAGTTCAGATACGCTATAATTTGTGCAAATAGATTATAATTATCTCATTTAGGATCAGAGTTTCGTAGCACTCTCTATATTGCCATAGACTTTGAAGTGCCGAACTATCGATACTCGATATTATCAAGAAAGGCGTAGTGCGACCGAACGCTCGTAAAATTCAGACATATCTCTTCATCGTTGGCGGTCGTGCGCGGCTCGTTCTCTCACTCTCATTTTCCATTCTCACTGCAACTACCGGAAATATACGTTATATACTCTTGCGTAGCCAGATAGCTTCTCCGGCAATATTATCGGGTCGTGAAAGCTTATGAGAGCAATATGAGGCACCGAGGCTGCTGACGGTAGCGGTAGCCAAGGAAGCTGCACCGTGAATGCGCCAAGCGGCACGAAAAATCCAGTAGGAAGTGAGAAAGTGAGTGAGAATAGTGGAATATAAGGTAAAGAACGAAGAAGCGCATTCTATCGGAACGTCAGGGCCTTCGGCTAAACCAGAATCTCATTCCAGGACATTATTGAATCAGTGTCACAATCGTAAAAGTTGTACGCTGTCTCTTCCTCCTCCCCTTCGTCGGAGTTACACTACTTTCTTCTTTCTATCTGTAACTCGTAATACCTATAGATTCCATACCTCTTTTTGATCGACGCTCGAGAATATGAAGCTCTTAGCGCCTGTTTCATCCGTTATATACGTAACGAAATAAAGATATTCCAGATTGACGAACGTCAAATTTTTATCCGAATCGTTATGATCGCGTAGCGATAATAAAATTTGATTACTGCAGTACTGAAGAGTGTTTCACAAATTCACGAAATAAGTTTTTATTATTAACGGTATAATTTTCGAATTAAAGATATTGAATATTGATTTTTTTTTTTTTTTTTTCAAGTATTGGACTCTCATAGTTCGAAAATGTTCCGTAAAAAATGTCGAAATTAAATATTTCGAGAGGACGTGATCCTAATATAAATGAATTATTAAGTCGTGAATTTGCGCGACACATTCTTTTTTATCAATAAGACCTCTGATGCCTTTGAACGCCGAAGTATTTTCACGATGTTTCATACTTCCCTTATCCTTTGATGTTCAAATAAACAAAGTGCAACTTATCGTTTAATGAATTTATAAGGAATATACATATGTATATACGTATAAGAACTCTGTACCGTTAGAGTTTTTTGCAGGGGATTCAAACTACCTGGAGAAACTCAGTTCTGCGGATGAAGGGTACTGCTACACTAACGTTGCGTGTACATGAGTTCAGATGAAAAGTTCGGCATACAAGTTGCTGCTATCGTAGTGTACTATGGAAGAATTAATTCCCCATTTGAAATGCTGCAAAGTATAAACTAAAGGTAGTGACTGACGTACTTTTAATTGGAAATAGAATGGTTTAAGATTTATGAAACTTTTTGCTTTTCACTTTTTACATAAATAAAACTTTGGTTTTTCACTTCTGCTTCGAATGCAAGAAAATACGTTCGAGAAAAAGTTGATAATTTGCCATTCGGTTGCAGACGCGAATTGTGACGAGGGTATTTAGCGGCGTGGGACACGCGCCGCTATTCCGGATATATACATATATGTCGGTCGTACTTATGATGAAAGTAAAATTTCGCTACGGGATATTGTCTTCGACCGCTCTGTACATATCACGACAACGTAAGCCGGATTGCTCGCCGAGGTTTGCATAATACAGTAGCATTACTTACAACGTATCAGACATAAAGAGGAATAAACCAAAAGCCGATTCTGCAGACAGCGAGAGGCAATTCGACCATATTATCCAGTAGAATACCATACACCGACCGGCTTAACCGTCTGGCAGCAATACAGATAAGTGATGTGTCGGAGAAACTCGAAGAGCTTATAGCTTAATAGATTATCACAGGAAAATATGTATTGTTATTACCAGTTCTTTTGTTTCGTCGATATTACTAATAAAATGGCTCTTTATATATATATATATATATATATATATATATATATATATATATATACAAACTCTTTTATTAGTTTAATGATATTCAACGAAATTCGAAATTTCCTATTGAGAATAAAGTTTAGTAATTTACCGAAGAAAACCGGTCACTCGAAGTATGAAGTAAAGTTGCTTACAAAACTGAACTCCGCGAAGCGTAAAGTACAATACAAGATCCCGACTAATCCCAACTCAATTTTTCTTGATTGATTTATCTGGCAAAAAGTTCCAAACGTATATGTATTATAAGAAAACTTCTTACCGAACAAATTGATTGAATATTCCTTACATGAAATTTGTGTTGAGTCAGAAGTTTGCGATATTTCATTGAACTTTGCGACAAGAAGTTTGAATGCAGTTTACACGATACAATAATGAGAAAGAAAGCCTTTGATCTTTTTTCATAGGAGGAAAAGAATCATTTTGCATAAGGCGAACGTTGCAGCGATGAAAAATAGAAGCTGCACGCCAACAACGAAAAAGTGTCGCTGCGTTGATAAAAAAATGTTCGATTGCACATTTCGCGAAAAGTTGATGTGACGTGCGCGCGAGTGGATGTATTGGAAGTTCGCCGAGTATTCGCGTCCACTTTTTTTCGCCAGTGAAAGCTCATTCGCCTTTCTCCTATACTCGTCAAAGTCGTATTCCTTCTGGTGAAACTTTATCGTTCATTCGCCCGTCGCTCGCCTTTCTTCCCCCCGGTTGAGTTACCACAGTCACGCAAATTTTCGGTCCATGAAATATAGGTATAGGGAGGTATAAGCATTGCATAGATATATCAACGTTGCTATGCATGGGAAGCTTCGCGGAATGAATGTTTGAGCATTTCGACTCCACCTCGGCGCATTTATAGGCTTCTCAACTATTCCGAAAACGTACGGAATGACAAAGTGGAAAATGAAGTTCTTTAATTTTCGAGACTTGATAAGCTAAAGGCACATTATTCATCTACGTCAAGAATATTCCGGGGCTGAGTAAGAAGAAAACAGATGGAGATTAAGAGAATGTCAGCGAACTATACGCTCTCCGTGAGTATCAGAGTGCTGAGGTTATTGAAAAATTCGACGAGGCAAGAGAAAGACTACGCTATCGCTTCCTCGTCGTCTCTGTTATTCGTTGACTTTTCAATTAGTTATTTGTTAGTTCATCTACTTATCTCCAAACGAGAACCGAGCTGAGATAATATTTTGCTACTTTTCCCGTTTGCAAGTATAAATCACTTCAATCGCAATTTGCATTTGTAAAAAATTCACGGGAGACTGTGAAATCCAATTTACGGAGATAGTGGAAATCTCTCTCTCTCTCTATGCACTACCTGAACTCGATGAATGAAGATAATCGTGGTACACTCTGATTTTGATACTGCAAACTACTTCCGTACAACAAGAAACCCTTCGAGAATTAAAGCAGAAGGATCCATATCATCTTCCAAACATTTTCATTTAATCGGAAATAGTGTATAACTTTAGAGAAATCAAGAGACGCGGTAGCGTCTCAACGCCAAGTAGTTTAAAAGAAAAAGACCGCGCGTCGAGCGCTACCGGTGTCCTTATACGCCAATATCGTGCCCCCTACAGTTTGACAGTTTGTTTCTCAGAAATGAGACATCGGATCCAAATTCTAATGAAACTTTCATAATATGAATCGAATACAAGCTTCAAAATGAACCCGGAATCAGGCCAATCAGTGCACGCAATGAGTTATCATCCACACGCTTTCGCAATATAAATAATTAATCAATAGTGTGCGGGTGGTGCAAAAAAAATCGTGTCGTGCGAATTCTTAATATCGTTATAAAGTAATAAAACATTTTTTTTTATAAATAATAATAAATTAATAATAAAAAATAAGTAAAAAAATTAACGGAATAAAAAATATTTTTTTACAAAAATGTAAAAAACGTCGCCAAGTAGTTTAAAAATAGTTTTCCAATCATTTTTCGAAAATTAAAAATGAAAAAAAAAAAAAACTTGGCGATACACATCAATGTAAACTGCATCAAAAGAAAGGACTCAATTTTTTATTTTTTTATTTTACGTATGTCATATGATTTTTTTTTTATTATTTTATTTTCAAAAAATTATTTTTAAACTACTTGGTGACGTTTTTTACATTTTTGCAAAAAAAAAAAACATTTTTTATATGAGTTACAATTTCTTATAATAAACCAAGTGAACGACTCTTGTATACACGAGTTGCTTATTAACGAAGCTCGGGATTCAACTGTATTTGTCTTTTCTCAGTCAACTCGGACGATAACGTATTACTCAAGGGGACGCAACAGTTGACGAAAGTTGCCAAGTGATAAGTTCGTGTACAATGAAACTCCGTAGAGATAACTCACAAGCATCAACTTCTCGAACTCCTCTTCAATCACCGTGCCGTTGTAATACCTCTCGGTGGACTTGGTGTCCGGATAGTAATAGCCGCGTTTGCAAACACACCGATAGCTTCCGCGCCGAAATCCGAGACCCGGAATTGCGACGCACTGTAAATGAAAAATTAATGGATGCGACGACATAACGACGATATGTAACGAACAAACAAATAATGCAACTTTTGCGCAATTGTTCGTTCAATGAAAAAATTATTGTTAAAAAATATTAGCGATGTCTCTATCCTTCGCTGGTGTAGCGAGAGATCTCATAATTTATTTGTAGCGCATCGTAGTATCTCTGCGCTGTGCCTTCCGCATTGGTCCGCTCATACTCTGCCCTTACTACTGGCGAACCTATACCACTTGCGTTCGGCACTGCGGCTTTTCCGTTTGTCTCTGTTGCCGTCATGATCCGGCTTACATCAAAGTTCGAAAGTATTGCTTTCAACGCCGGTTTGACGACGAGATAGGACGATAAAGTTTTTACGATTTTTGCGATACAATCCGCTTGGATCACTGCGGGACGGTATCGACGATTACATCGACACGTTGCATATAGAGATGGTATAATCTATAACGCGCGCGGTTTATACGACAAAAAAACCCGTCGCCGCGACGAAAAAATATTCGACGGTATGATCGATGGTGAGATATTCACAGTGGTGAAAAATTCGATATACGAGACGCGGCAAACCGAAAGACCGAAAAAGTAACGTGATATAGTGGTCGAACAATTTACATGAGTGACGAGGAAAAGTTTCAAAAGGTTTCAACAGCATCGTTGCAGTATCTCTCGACTGCTCTTTCGTTCTGTTTCATGTTCTATCGCAACTCTACTTTTTCCAGCGTTGTTTTACATCGCTTTGAGGGACATCGAAACTTGGAGAAAAAGTTTTGCACGGTCCGAAAAAAAGAAGAGAAACAAAGGCAACGCTGTTGCAAACAAATTGTGGCGCAACGTTTATCGTCATACAAAAATCTGCCGGACGCATATCGCGGTCGTAATGAAAAATAAATTGCTTTTTGAGAACTTTATATGATTCTTCGCTTCTGTGCATATGTGCATAATCCGTTGGCATTGTTCGTTTTTATTCATCAACACGGTGAATTCAGTTTCGCAAGCGGTCTGCAAATTTCCTTGCAATATGGTAAACGAGTTAATGTTTCTACTACGTCGTTTAGCCCAATTAGGTATGTTTTGTATAAAAACCGAATTAGACTTCGGATTAATTAAATTCCAACAATAAAAGAACTATACTGTATGTCTGTTAAAACTTTTATTCGATATAGTTTAAGATTCACGAAGGATGAAAAATAGATTTGAAAATCGCCGCAGGCGATTTTTTAGTAATTTCGAAAATTTTAACTGACGGCTCGCATCATTGCTTATTGTTATTTTTTTCGATTGTCTAACAAAACATTTCGAACACTTTGGTACTGCAATCGGAACATCATTTTTTGTTTCACTGAAATCTTTATCCGCAAAAAGAATTGACGTCAGAAAACCAAAATGTACGACACAGTAGATAGGCCGCGCGATCTATTGTATATTTAAAAAATTTTAAATATTTTTTCGTACATTTTGGTTTTCTAACGTCAATTCTTTCCGTCAATACCGGCGGTCATTTTCATACGTATTTACGTATGAAAACCGGCGGTCATTTTCATACGTATTTACGTATGAAAATGACCGCCGGTATTTAAAAAAAAATTTCAATTTACGCTCTCGTAATATTTAAACTGAAAGAATCGAATTCATCAGACCAATTGTTATTTCGTCGGCAATCTAAAACATTTCGATCACTTTGACGCTGAAATCTGGATACATATAGGTCTTTGTTCACTGAAACCTTTATCTGCGAAAACAACTAATGGTAGAAACAGAATGTATAGAACTGTGAATATCGTTGATATTGCGATGCATTGAATATTTAGTCTGTGCATAGAAGCGAAGACGGTATACTGCTTTATTTTCACTCTTTCGTTGTTTTACTCTTGTAGTCTGTCTCTCCCTTTCTACCGCAGTACTGTGAGGTATGATTTTGACTCCGAATATCCATCGGCGATCAATCTCGATATTCGACGAATAATTCATTGGCTGTCCGGGACGGAGAATGAGGGGGGGGGGGGGAGGGGCCGGTTAAATCTATATATATACGCTCTCGATATCGCGATAGACTCGGGATGCAAAGGGTGAGAGTGAAAGAGAGCGTTTCGAAGTATGCGTCGAGAAGCGAAGCTCGACAGCAGGGCACGACGCGCCTCGCACCCCGATATCGGTATTTGACCGACATAGCAGCCAATTTGGAACCGAGATTGATCCGTATATTGGAGCAATCGCGCCGGCGTTATTATATATAGGCGAATGAAAGAGAGCGTGGGAGCGCGACAGACGAAAAAACTTATTTTTTCAACTTCTCTATGTATTTCTATATGTATCTATCGATATTGTGCACAGAATCGGTAAAAAGTAGACTTGACTTTTTCCACGTACAGTATATTTATTGTATACCATCCGTACGCATAGATATCCGTCACGCAGAATTGGCGCGGATACGAGATGACTTTTTAAAAAATTATCAATGCCCAAGCGACAGGATTATGGACTTGGAATTAAAAGAAAAGTGTATATATATATTTTTTTTTTTTGAATGGTGAGGTGTGATACGTTTTAGCGTCAGGATTGAGTTTATGGATCTTATGTTCATAAGATAAAATGGGGCAAAAAAACACGTAGATAAACCGAAAAAAAAAAAAAAAAAAAAATGGCGTCGACTCATATCCGATTGTACTCACCTCAGTCGTTCGATTCTTGCACTTGTCACTAGCTGCAAAAATGTTAAGTTGCGTAGATTCCGGGGGTAATGGACACTGATCGATATCGACGCGCCGAAGATCTATGTCGATGCCACTGGTGCCTCTGTAACAGAAATTTGCAAAAATATTGAAAACTTTTAATCTCTTTATTTCCGATGCTAATGGTACTGCGAGATGAGTTGTACAATTAATGTTATCATCGTATTCCGCATCATATTTATTCCAAATATAAAACCATAAAAGAGAGTTTTTCACGCGGAGGTAAATTGCTATTCCGTTTATTTATTCACGCACTTGCGATTGTATAAATATACGAATGAAACGAACGTTTATTTATGTGAAAAAGCAAATAAAAGATTTCACCCATTCGCTTATAATTTCAAAGCGGTAACTGCGTCGAAAAATGCATTTTTTTTATTTTTACATATTTTTTTCCATCGTTTTATATAAAAAAATAATGTATATGAATACAAATATACTGTGTGAAAGTATCGTTGGGTTTTTCAATTTTTCGTATAGCGTATACGCGAAGCGTTCGATATTCACCGATAACGATTTCACGTGAATGCACGAAGAGTTGGCGCCCGGGGCGTGACGACTGTCATGTGTGGACTTTTTCAGGATTATTTTTAACCGGTATCTGCATATGATGCAGACTGACGTGGATTGGGAGAAGAGGAATTCGTGAAAAATCCGTGAATGCCGGTAGTGTGTTCTAATTGAATTGTTTCGAACAGCTCGGCTTCACCGTTACAGATACCAGGGTGACATATATCTGCTTCACGCCAAATATTAACTCGGTGTGACGTTACTAGGGCCTCCGCATTTAATACTATCAACCACCGGAACGCCTAAAGGGGAGGAGGGAGTGGGTGGGTTCAGTTTTATTGGTTGCCACCGGAAACTGAATTGAGTAACCGGCGTCATCGACCAATTCAACGAATGAGTTACAAATGTATCTCACTTTTTCTATTTATCCGTCTAGTTTTACTGCCACATTCAGCTACACAAACGAAACAATACGTGAAAAGTAAAAAAAAAAAAAAGTTAAAAGACGAGAAAAATGCGCAATATTCCGACAATTCGTGAATATTCCGACGTAAATTTGTTACACGATGGTGTAAATAATGCCGAGAATATTTCACCAAAAAAGTCAAAAATATGAAAAGGAATGAATTGGATACATTTACCGTTGTTAGATAGCCTTCGAAACGTTCCATGCGAGAAGATATTCAAGTTTTTGTGTCAAACAAATTTAATGAATTTTTCGTTGTGCGCAATTTACCAACAAAATTCGTTACATTGCGGAGATTACGAGTACGCGAATGAAACGTTATTGTAATATGAAGAACCCGCCAAAAGTTGCAAAACTTGCTTTCGTCTCCCCTCAATAGACGTAACGACATAAAACTTTACTTCCGAGTTAATTTATATTCGTTATTATATGTTTGCACTTCACTTTGAAACATCGTATCAACCCGTGAGAGACTACGCTGCTAAAGTATATCCAAAAAATTGGATCAATATAGTCAAGTTAAACTACGCAATTAAGGTTTATGCATACAAAAAGTCCCGTAATAGCATTCTGCTCTTCTAAAAAAAAACTTTTTTTTTTTTTAAGTAATATATGAATTCTCCATTAGGGGGGTGTCGCACCCAAACCTCATAGTGTTCGTAGTATAAGTATAGCGGAGAGTTACAGCGTAACCATGATCCAGGAACATAGCCAGCGGCCACGGATGAACAGAGGCACGCGATAAAGTTAACTTCGCGGATGGGAGCCCTGGGGCGAGTTTTCGCGTGACATTAGTTGGTAGCTCGACGCGAATGCGAGCGTGTAATCGTGGCACTTAATTTCGGGCATTAGCCACCCCGCAGTCGGCCGTATGATTAATCGGGTCAAACGCGCGGTAACCCACGACAGACACATGAGCTTCTAGTCTTCGGCTATTAGTTTTCTCGCACATCCAAAAATCCTTCGAAGTTGATCGCGTCCGGGTCGTTTAATACAAGGATTTACGATCGGTAAGAAACTAATACCCTCGTGAGACGTTAATTTTTCTCATTCTTCAACTTTCCTCTATATCACAGTCGCCACTTGTTTGACGCTCGCTACGCCGATGAAAAATCCGATCGAAAAGTTTTACCGGAATATACGCCGAGGGTCGATCGTTGCTTTATCGTATAGCACTATTTTTCTTTCGATAATGGCCATCGAATAAAGTATACGGGTACTATCCGTCAGGCCGTTCGATTGGTTCGTGTTAAAGAAATGCTTCTACTACACATCTCGACCTGAGGCGTTACTCATTTTCTCATTAAAATAAATTGGTATACAATGGATACAGAGATAGATATATAGGATCATTTTACGAAATTGCCTGTACATAAATTCTGATTGATCATAAACAATATTGAATTTGATAGGATTAATGGTCCAATACGGCCGTTAAAAATGATGTATGCTTTCCTCAATCAGCATTAAAAAATCATATACATTGCGGGTATCTAACAAATAACGTTTTGTCCAGTATATTACGCTTTTCCTGAAGCGAATGCATAGCAGATGGAGTCATTATTCCGATACTGTTATCAATAACCAGACAAGAAAATGACAAGACCTGGAGAGGCTAAACTCGATGCACGTACCAAGTAGTTTCATTATTTCAATACTGTTCTCTTGTTCTGCTTAATATCATTCATAGTTCATTAACCACCGATTCTTTTTACCGAACTCTACAGCCATACGTACCGCAGGTAAGTAAATACTTTACGCTGAAACTATAGGCGAAGTTGAAACAAGAGCGGGGCGACAGACGCCTACATGAACGAACGATAACTCTCCTACTATACAACTTGGAGAACATGTTGCATCTACAATGGTAGTGGTAATACGACGGTAGTAGTATACCGGTTCACGTAGGACGGAGAACCAAGGAAATAGTGGACGCGACACGGATTGGATTTGCATCCCATTATTCGTATTTTTATATTCAAGTGGCGATTTCGCACTGCGACGAGGTGGTCGACGAGGTGTCCGTGTCGGCGATGGTGGTCATGGCGAACCGATAACAAAATGTTCGATGCACTGCCTCACTACGGTTCGGAGTTCCCTTTGGTGGCTTTCCTCCCACCTTCTCTTGCTGGACGTGTCCAGCCTGCGGCTGATACAACCACTGCCCTCTGACATACGTATAGAATTTGCTGTATAATACCGTTATACGGAGTATTTGCACGTCGAGATACGCTAGTAGTATATTATTTCATTGGTACCACTGGTTTCCCGCATTCAACACAACGCCGATATTGATTACCATGGGATCAACGTTTACATCCAACAGAAACTGATTCGCAATATAGGGTAATTCATATCGAATGTTTCGACAACATGTGTACAGGAATCCCTTTTAATCAGTGCAATATTCCAGCGATGCTGCCTACGCGGATTATTGATTGTGCAACATTTGCATAAGTTGCTAATCTGTAGTGTCGTGATATCGAAACCAATTGGTTAATAGTTGCTTCAAGAGTGGCCTTAGTTCTCTAATTTGAAAACTCATTATTGGCTCGTCGATCCATGTTCGGGCGATTTTATGTTAACATTTTTTTTTCATTATTCTAAAGAAAAAACTGTCGAGAATGCAGTTTTACATCATTCAAACTACCAAAAAAAACATTTAAGTAGAAGACAATGTTCGAGAGGAAGAATTGCAAGTCTCATACGGAAAGAGGAGGAACTTGTTTTACATCGAAGTATTCCTGGGATTGTAGAGAATATAGGCGATGGAAGGTTGATATTTTTAGGGACATTTATAATGGTCTGTCCGTTTAAGACGATTGTTCCACTCTCTCTGTCATGAATGCATATCGTCGTCCATACGGTGCTTGACATTTTTTATCTTCGGTACGTGATACTGGATACTTCTTCCATTCTATAACTTGCCATGCAGAGTACAGCCACACAACAAAGTTACGCAGTTTATTGCGGATCTTGGAGTCCAAAGACGATTTTTATTGGCGTAGTGGCATTCTACTTTAGGAGAAAAAGATATCATATTCTGTTGAAATGTTCTGTACACCGGCCGACTCACAGCAGTGGATCCGCAGCTAGTTTTCCTCGAGGACCGAAGTGCTCAAGAGGAATTGCATCACCAGAGAGGAATATTTAAAGACGAAAAATGCAAGAGCATCTCGTAAGTTTAGTACATCGTCGCGAAAGCTAAGTTTTTTCCTGGAATGCTTAGAGGCTACACATTCATACTAAATATACTTTTACCGACACCGCTCATACATAAAGATGTACTTTTCCCGGTATTATAATAACAACAATGCTTGGAATAACAACTAAGAAGCTTTACCCAATTTTATTCACTAAAGAGCTTTATACTGCATCCGATAAGGAGTAAAAAAAATGCTGGCGAAATTCTCGGTATCCAAAAGTTTCTCGAATTGTGTGGCCAAAATTCAAGCTCCTCCGAGAACACTGTTGTTAAGCTTTCCACGACTATTCCCAAGAGTATAAAATATTGACGTTTAAAAACAAAACGCGTCTACAGTCGACTGGACGTGGAATATTTTACGAGTCGTGCGCAGTTGAGTTGGGAAGAGAAAAAAAAAACTACGCGAAACGAAAAAAATTGCCACAGAAAGAATGAGAAGAGCATTTATGTTACATGCCGATGCTGACTGTGATGCGGCGACGAAGAGTGGAGGTGAAGGTTAACCAAGAAGAAAAAAAATAAGAGTAAAAGAGGTTGACTTTCTCGCTTGTCGTATCTTCGCCATCTCTCTCGAAAAATTGAGCTTTCGTTTTTTTTTTTTTTTTTTTTTTTTCCGAGGCACTTGCAAGTGCCCAGCTACGACGTCTACTTCAGCCCTCCCTCGGATATATTCTTGCGCGACGAGCTGTCTCGGTGAGCTCTTGTAGACGAGATGGAAACGTCTTTTCAGAAACAAGACTTTTGCGAGAGTTTGTGCCGTCGAGCGTGAGAGCTCAATCCGTCGGAGTACCCGAGTCGGAGCCTCTTGCCTTTCCTTATACCTTGGTCTTCATCTTCACCTTCTCTCTTTCTCTGTTTCTCTGCTATTCCAAAGTTTTTGACAAACCGGTTACGTGCCATTTCACGGTAAGTATACTTGTACGATGAAACTTGGACTATTTTGCTTGCGATCACAACGTGAAAATGACGTTTTTTCGATACCACCAAAGTTTTCCTATGCGGATAGAAATTTGCTTGATTCTGTTGTACGATTCTCATAATATCAGAGATAAGCGCGACGATAGAGATAAACTCTCATGTGAACGAACCCAATAACGAAGGGGACGACAATCGTCCACTTGAGACGTGAATAGGCACATTGCACTGGAAAAATCATCCGTTTGGAGAAGTAAAAACTATTTAGACAACTAATTTTCAAGAAAAAATGGGTTGTACCAACCGTCTATTAGTTCTCTGTGTCTCGTAATGCATTATTTTTTTCAGGGTGAAGGATTGTTTCAGTAGATATTTCAGATAGAATAACGAGAAGAATACGGAATCAGCAAGAATTGCCTAAAAAATCAATGAAAAATCTGTTTCATTAAATAATTACTCCAAAATTGATTCTGAAAATAAACACTTTAATTCGAAGATAACTGGAATTTGGTTTGTAAACGGCTGTACACTATACAGCATTCAACAGCGAATAGGTATCGAGGGGCTTTTAAATTTACATTCCTTTTGCGGAAAAAGCAGCTCATCAGTTTTGAGACCGTTGGTGAGACAAATAACGACATGGTGAAAGTTGCGCTGCTTTTGATTAATCCGTTTGAATTACAAAAGCCGCCTCTGCCCTCATATTTCGTATATCTCCGACATACCGTATCGAAATTGATCGCGAAAAAGATTTAGACGAGGAGTCCTGCTTTGCGCTAACGTCATCCCCGGACTTATTATTGATCTTGCGAATGAATCGTACAGTGTTCCGAATTCGTGATTTTTCATATTTTTTATTATCGATATGAATAATTAATAGACCAGTTTTCGTAATTCGGATTTGGAAGATATCGCTTGTAGGAGAATACCCGTTAACTAAATGACATAGGGATTATAAAAACATCGAATACACACACGGAAAGTTTTTCCGAGTTAATATGAATCGGTTTAGTTTAGTTATTTTAATAATTAGTTTTTCTTCAAACGAATAGCAAAATGGCAAAAAAAAATAGTTTTTATCTTTTCCGACGGTTTCTAGCAAATGACTGACAAGATAATAAGCGGATTTAAAATCAGACTGCCGAACAATGCGTCCCCGCGAACACTCGATGTTTTTTTTCTTGCCGCAACTATGATATTTCGAATGCGTACCGACGCGAAAAAAGTGAAGAGAATTTTATATGTCCGACATACTTTAGCTACAAACGCGATATATAATATACGCGATATAATGTGCATATAACGAGGCACTTGTGACCGTGCGATAAGCGTGTATATAGCTCGGGTCGTATGCAAGCTCCCGTTTGGCCTCTCAGCCGCGTTTTGCTCCGCCAAACAGGTGTCGTAATATTTATGGGCGAAAAAAACACCTTTCAAGCACGCGCCCCGGTTTTTTTTTTTTTTCGTCGGACCGGTTTGCAACAGAAAATATATGTTTTCCTCGCATAGTTGCAAGCGACTTTCGTACTTTCTTCATAATAACACAAAATAGGAAATATCGTGGTCGTTAAGAAGCAAATAAATGTGCATTTTTTATGTCGGCCCGATGTTTGGCGGTAGTGGCTGACAAAAAAAAAATAGCATCAAGTGAGAAAAAGGGAATGAAGGTACCTTTGCTACCTTCTCTTTACCATCATCTCACGATATTTTCGTAATGGATGTTTAATCCCATGTGGTTAAAACAAATGTATAACATTTTTTTTATTACAAACATACACCAGACGTAGTGAATCCAATAGAGCAAAAATGTAACTTTAATGCTCAGGCAATGCAGTGTTCGAAATAAAAGTTTGAACGAGCTCTCAGCTTGTCGGCAAAGAAGCTTTTTGCTTTTGACGTTGTGGTTTTTGCTATTACGGATTCTTGGGGCGTTTTCTTGTTGCTTATGATGCTGCGACGTTGACGATGGAGACGTGACAGTGGTACAATTGAAATGATTTCGTCCCTAACTAAGAAGTATTTTTTTTAAGTATACTGCTAACGTAACATAAGCGAAAAAAAAAATCACAAGTAGACTTCATTAAGGCACATTAATTCGATTTACATAACCATTATAAGAATTTTTTAAAAAATCGATGCGATCGTACTGTCCTATCGACAAGAGCGATTTTTTTATGGCTATCAATGAGTTGCTTTAACTTGAATTAACTTATATCTGCATCGACTATTCATATGTATTAAATTCAATGATTTTTCACACGACGCAACATCGACCATTTTCTCATTATTGAACGATATATACGTAATTAATTGTTGCTGAAACAAGCTGTACGAGTAAATCATTTGTAAGGGCTGAAGGGCAACGCGAACGGACCGTAAGGGTCTCGTCAAAGCATCTGTGCCCACTAACGCCTAACACGAAAGGGAGCCTCGTGAAAACGTTCCAGAGACGGGCTTTCGAAAGTAGCCAACGGCGTGCAAGACATTTGCTCTTATGGGCGTCCATTTAAACGTGGAAATATATTATCCCGAATTATATTGTGCCCCGAAGGTGAGATATAATAAGACGGGAGAAGCCACAGACTAAACAGCCAGACCACAGCTGAGGAACGGCAACAGAGAAACGTGACCTAGTCGAGCACCCCTGCGTGATTGCCGCGGGGAATATAACGACATAATACTTCAACCCTCGTCGTACGCGCTTCTCCATTCGTATGATATTCTCTCGAAGCTCATCCGACTTCCGAGAAGCACGTCACATGTGCAGTATATTAATATTCAAATGAAGGAGAGTTTCGAAGAGCTCAATCTATTAAAGCCGGCAATATATAGGCAATCGTATTTTCAATACGCGGAACGAGATGAATCGTCGAATCTGCAGGTGCCACTGATAGCGCGAAAAAGGGAGGAAAGAAAATTAAAAAAAAAAGCAATCGCTCTATAAATTCGAATCCTTAATTTTATCGAGAGCTTAAATTGAACGAGTCGAGTAGAAGAACAGATAGCTAGGAAAGAGGTGGAGGAAAAACCGAGGAACGGAAAGAAGAGAAAGACGCGAAAACGAAATGAAGAGTGCTTTAAAGTATTATCCAGAGGGGTCTACGCGGAAAAAAGGGGATGAACCTCATAGAGCACTTGTTCCTCTTTTTTTTTTCATCTTTTTGCCTCTGGCATTCGACGATGAGGGAGGTGGTTGAAATGTTCACTCGAGCGCCGTAGTGGTAAAGTAAAAAAGGCAAAGGGAAAAAAAAGGGGATAAAAAGCAAAAAGCAGAAAGAACGAAGGCAACGAGAAGTGATGAGCAAAGGAACAAAGTTTCCCTCGAGTTTGCGACAGCAAAATATATCGAAGGTTTGAAGAGTCTTCACGTTCGCCTACTGTGTAATCGTTACAAGATATTCCCCGCATGATATTAACATTTATTGGCCGGCAGTTCAGAACCGCCTGGCGGAAAGTTTCTAAAGCATTCCTACGTTTACGAGAAATTGGATGAATGGAACGCACGAAATGTATCAATGGTTACAAATTATCCTGCAACTTTTTTCCTCATTGAAAGGTTTCATTGACTGAAACTTTTTTAATAAAAAGCATTTTTGTGATAGTTTTTGTAGCCTATTTGAATCTATGGATTTACGTATATAATGAAATTCCAACAATTAAACGTTTTACAACCCAAAAACAACTGAAATTATTCAGTACGAATTTAAAGCACGTATAATGCAGCGAGAATTAAAAATAGCAGAAGAACAAACAATACGTTTATCGAAATGAAAACAAGTTTTACGATATTATAATTGAAATAAATACTCCGTACTTCAGTAGCGCATTTACCGAGTCGAACTCCACTGTCGTACGACGCACCATTTCCCAATCTCGTTTCTTGTCGATCGCTATCTAGTGAATATAAAACGTATATGAATAAATCTGAATAAAATTTAATTTACACCACCTTTTTATCTTCTTCCTTTTTTTTTTTGCTGAGTAGCTCGTTTCCTGCCTGTCACTCTATCTCACGCGGTCGCGCCGCATCTCATACTGCGCGCTATTACGATATATACGACTCTGCAGTCTATGAAAAATTCGCCTTGCGCCAAAGCCTCGTTTTTTGGCTCAACCCCCGAAAGAGCGGAAGATTTAACGTGCCGCATAGCAAAACAATTTTCCCTGTCCGTTGTAAATCGCAGCTTCTCCAATTCTCGCCAATATCAGAATCCGCACGCACCGTAATCGCGCCCCACTTCCTTATTTCTTGTCGGCGGCCCCATCCGGCAGTGCGGATCGCATCGTCGGAAAACAATGGAAGCATTATAATTTATTCACTGGCATTTATCGCCTCGACGTCGGACCTTCGGGGATTTGAAATGGCTAATTGAAAATTAAAGAAACGAACCGAGCGATTTCGGAGTGAAATACTTGAGGGAGGAAGATTTTAAAGAGGAAAAAGTGATACCAAGTGTTCGGGAACTTTTGCCCCTCTTTCGTATTCCGTTCTTTGTTCTTTTCGGCTCATGCATATACCATTAGTTACTAATTCGTGAAAACTCCGACGGTATTGTTGCAAAAAACTGTCCGACACTCGTCACTTGTGCGTTGAAAGTGTTTAGCTATAGCTGTAACAGTGTTCACAGGCGTGCGAAGAATTCAAAGTAAAGACAAAATAAAGACGAAGAAAGGCACCCCACCGGTGGTCACTCCAAAGTAAATTCACTGTTAAACATTTCTTGCCCTTCCGAAATTTTTTTGTATAACGTACTCGGGCAACTGTTGCGAACGAATTCGTTTAGAGAATCTGAAGTGAAGAAACACGACGGAGCTAAAGTTTTCAAGACGGGCGGGAAGGTCCGCAAGCGAACGAGGGTGCGACGTTGATACTGTCAGTCTGTATAGGTAAGTCATTCTTTCGAAGTCAGGCTTTGGCGCAGTCGAATCGACCTCCGGCCAACATTGCTAACGGCTCGGAGTCGTTGAAAAGTCGTCTCTCACGAGGACTTCTTCGGAAATGCTAATAAAAACTAACGCTGATGTGCCAACTTGCGTACCTTTCTAGTCAAACTTTGCGTGTTTCTTTTTTTTTTTTCACCTCTTTCTATTAATCTATCGTTACTGTATATTTTTTACTGCATATTCTTCGCTTTAAATTTTTATCCTCCTTCCGTGCAAACTTATTAATCTGTCAAAGAAGCGCAGATTATCGATCACGAGAAAAACAAATTAGTGAAACTGAAAAATACCAAAAATGTTGAACGACGTCCTGCTGGGGAATACGCCTTTCTGTCTTTCAACACCCCATATTAGTATGGAAAAGGAGTAGAGGAACAGTGGACGCGTGAAAAGTATACGCCTCGAAGGAATTTAAATCAGTGTCACCGGTAGACAAATATAAACAGTGCAATGCGGCGCAACATCGGTGTCCTCAACAACTCGAGACCGTCTCAACTATTCTCGCATTATCCTACTAAACATGTATTATGCATTCTGTTTAGTGCATCCACTCCACTCTCGAGTTAACAGCTAATATTAGCTCGTGGTCGATCTTAATAAGGCCGCAGCTTGTTAGATCAGCTTCTGCATCTTAATAATTAATGCGTTTCTGACACATTAGCTAAACTCGATTACCGTAAATTTCATATAAGATTCCAAGAACTGCGAAACCAACATAACTCATGTATATTAAATTGGCTCCCAGATCGCTACATTTTTTTTTGTTTCAGACTCAATTTATTTTTTATTTCTCTCAATACCTTTAAACTTAAATATAATTCTACTAAGATAATCGTATTTATTGAAAACGAAAAAAGAATCAACCGCATTTGCTGTCTTATTACTTTTTTCTATCTGAAATCAAAAGTTTAATCGAGAAAACTTTGTTACGGAAATAGATGAGAGAAGAAAAGAAAGACGGCTAGAGGATTTAAGAATGAGGACATTTTTCAAACAATCTGCTCGAATATTGTTTACTGTTCCTCGGAAAGTAAGAACTCGGAAAATATAACGGCGTATCGTAGGAGTGAAGGTAAGTGCTTCACTCGGTTTATACACGAATGCCATAAAATCTACCAGCCTTTATTTTACAATATGGCAGACCGTACAACTTCGTTACCTCGATCTCGAGGCTTTCCGAGGATCCATGAGCCCTTTGAAACGAAATTATTTGTCTCGCAAAATAAACAATAAAGGGGCTGCCTACATTACGCAGGTAGCCTAATAGGCAAAGGTGGATTTTTGAAGAAATAGCCGGTGGTCAGGTAAGCGTCCCTTCCCCCACCGTTTACCCAATAATAGAGGCAAAGAATTACACGCTAAACGCGTTTCTCTAACTCATAGTGTAACGATTGTAATAGAAGTCTCATTGCAGCCTTGTGACTCGCATCATTATTGGTGCGCCTCTGTTAATACCAGTCTCGCTATACAAATTTTTCGAAAATACTCAAAACCTTCAAGTATTCTCGACATTAACGACCAATCGTTGAAAAGCTGGGATAAGCCTCCATCGAAAATAAAAAAATAAAAACGTACGGGAAATATGGGAATACAATGAAACTGCAAGAGTAGTATAGTAATCTGGTAATACAGTAATAAAATGCCTACTTGCATGCCCTCCTGTAAATGCGATTTTTGAGGGCTGCATATAGAATGAGCGACTGCGGTCAACACCCTAAGCGGGTTTAATACGATTAAAAATGGGGTATCGAACTGATGGGCATGCAGAATAGCACGTTAAGGGGGCTTAATAATATTGCCGACAGTATAAAAAATTGTTAAAAAAAAGCCATTAAAAATCGTAAAAATACTGATTTAGTCCACAGCAATAATCAAAATTAAAATAATGATTATATCTTCTATTCTAAAGAATAAAAAAAGCCTCAATTTTTAACCGTTTAAACCGTTTAAAGTAACGGTTAATTAGTGATCCGCCCTCCAATGACTGTCGTCGTCAACCGTTAAATATAAGTGGGAGGAGAAGACAAGAAAAACTATAAGTCTAAGGGTTTTCGTCGACAAGTGCTCTATTACTAATCGACGCTTGAACGCACCTCGTCGCTAAACATTCTCAGTTAATTGTATTGAAGATATTAGGTGTCTTTCGAAATATTAAAAATGACCGATGCAGGGAAACGTGAAGTGATTCGTAGATTGGTGAAGATTTTGAGTAAACGAAATCGTATTTCCGTAGCTGTTGAACGTGCAATTGCGAATTGTAATGAAAAATTGTTAAGGCACAGAACTGGTGTACATCTAAACAAATTGTTTGTAAGACTCAGGGACCACTTCACGATTCCGGAACTTCTTAGTTTATACATGAATAATACATTCAACGGGCAGCCTGATTTCATCAGACTAATCGGAAGAGTCGTGAGAGGATCGTCGCAAGCCACAACAAGGAATGCACTATTTCTCTTCGATGAATGCGCTATGATCGGTACGGAAAATTCTTGTAAATCATAATTCATATAATTACAATAACTGGAAATCAAATGAGACAAAAAAAATAAAATCAATAAATAAATGATAGACATACAATATTTTTTTTTGAATTCTAGATAAGCCTCAAGAGGTATCAATTCCGTTGGGCCGATCCTTCAACGGTTCTGCTGACGATACGGTGCCTATCGAGGACCTTGAGGGGAACCTGTCAGATGATATGGACGATTGCGAAAAGCCCCGCAAAGACGTTCGTAAAGAGGGCCGACAAGATTCTTTGCTTGCGCGAACATTGGAAGAGGTCCAGGATATCGTATTCGATGAGGTAGATATCCACGAACACTTACTCCTCGTACAGGCATTGCAAGAGGTTCGAAATATCAACTGGAGCGAATCGGAGGCTGACGTTGGTGACTTCGAGGATGTCGAATGGAACACGTCTGGCGTTTGGGAAACGTCCATAAAGTGATCGCTCGCAAATAAGGATGGTATGTATAAGGGGGTTGTTAAAATGTTTCATATCATATACACACGAAAAAATATTATTTTCTACGTTTCAGAACCTACGATCCTACAGGGCAAGTAACGCGTTCAAATGGCTGGCATATGTAGATATCGAAGGCAATACCGAGCACAACTTCCTGAACATCTCGATAAGGGCAACGTTAGTGGATCTAAAGAGTTTATTTTTACTTTCCCTCGTAAAATAGGCGCATGCTTAGACGAGACGTCCGAGTGAAGATACACATACCAAGGAATTGATATCTCACGTTCATGTAAAAATGTATAAATACAAATTTAAGCATTAAAATATATTCATGTCGATAAAATAAAGAAAAAAAAATGTTATTTGACACGAAAATCATGCTCTACGCTTGTTTTTGCTTCTTTTACTCATAGAGAAAGCTTTGTTTTGAATGAAACATTTTTTTTTTATTTTTCTAAAAACATTTTCAGAACAATCCGAAGGGTCGATAAATTGTATTTGGAAAAATTGTTCGGAAATATGTGTGTGTGTGTGTATATATATCGGCTCCAAAACATTGATTATCGCATACATTGAAGGGGTAATTCTCGTAGTTTCTTCCAAATTGTAGTGAAATATGTTCAAATTATAGCATATAGCGATTACTAGTGAATGATAGAGGGGCTTTGTAATCGAAGATAAAAATGTAAGAAAGCGATATGTACATTTCATTTGAATAATTTTTTTCTTCTACACGTAAATAAATATACATACAAGCAAATCACAGCCGCTTCGACAATGTGTAAAGTGTATTTTTACTGACATAGGACGAAAGTCAACAGATTTTTTTTGCCACGAATTTTTTTTTTTAAAGACTTTTAATTTTTTTTTTTTTTTTTCTTAACATTTTTAACAATTTTTTTCGTGAAGGGGGGGGGGGGGAGTGTTATGGGGTCGAGTCCCACGTTGAGCGTTTATTTTTTATATTTTTAGAAATGCAGTTAACTGGTTTTTCTTGCAACAAACCGTTCTATTGTGAAAATATTGAATCATAATAAGCGGAACACCTTTCAATATTGCTTGCAAAGCGTTTTTGTGTCTATTGGCAATCTTTTTCTCTCATGATAACGTGAAAAATCGTTGATCAATGTGAACTTCAAAAGGAACGATTCAAAGAGCATTCTTTAGAAATTCAATATATAGTGAAATAGCAAAAGGAAACATGTGATACACGATATCCGAGCACATAGTGGCGTCTTAAGAGCACTCTTTATGGAATGTAATATCGAGAAAATGAAAACGGAAACGAAGAAAGTTCATGGATAGAAGTCGACAACACGAGATGAGATCACAAAAGCTGATGACCGTTCGGTATGGCAATGCAATCAACGACAATTGCTCCAGAGATCCACAAGACTCTATACATTTTTGCAGGAAGCGATTAACTTCTGGACGGACTTTATATCTAAATAATCCAAGCAAATACACAACCATTGCTACAGAAGTTGATTGGAAGTAGAAAATCATTGATGAGCCGTTAAAAGTAAAATTCCTCAATTTTTAACTTATCTTCATCACCCAATAATTACTTTGGCCATCGATCGTCCTTATTTGACCATTAATTGGTCCTGAAAATCAATCGATGACGAGGCACGTTTTTCGACGATTCGTCAAGTTGAGTCTTGAGTAGTCTCACTGTATTGGAGCGAATGCGAAATTGTCGTACCAAACATCGGTAGTTCACCCTCCAACGCCACCATCTATATCCGCCGCGTTATAGATATACAGAATGCATCGACAGCCGTAGCCCTGCGGTTATCCTCTGGGAGCCGTAGTTCCGGCATGTCGTTCACATCTTATATCACCGTAGCCGGTCAGATCCGATGGTGTTTCTCAGAGCAATTCGTAAGCCTCACCCTACGCTGACAATCCCATTTGCGACATTTCCCCCGAAAGAGCCGAAGTTTTTCCTGCATCGCTACGGTCTGAATTATTCTTTCAACCAAACGGGCAAAGATAAACACGCCTTTCCTCCGTCGTCTTGTGCATCTTCTCGAGAATAAACAACAGCAACATGAAAGCCAAGAGCTTAGCAATGCTGTATGCTTTGATTCAGTAACCATATTGGAGTGGAGCGCGGAATAAATACGAGTAAAACTCAACAGCCAATGGCAACTTTCTTTTCTAGCAAAGATCTTACACGCATGTGGGATGCGGCTTTGTTTACTCATAAACTAATTACAATGAAATCCGTCCAAGTTTTCAGGTAATGAATACGATATTCTAACATTGCATTTTTTGTTTTTTTCAAAAATCCAGAAATTTACATGAACCTTATACGTTCATTCGAACGTACATTCAGCTGAATTTTCTTTTCTCACTCTCTTGATACAATTGAATCCCATTTCACATTCTACCATTATTTGTTCGCCGTCTTTATTCACTCCCGTTCCTGACAATTGTCAGGTCACCAAGTTTCGTTCAAGCAACTTTATCGGTTCTTTTTTTCGTACTATTTTTTCTCCCTATCGTCTTCGCGTGACGTCAGTTTCCAAGGGAACCCGCCTTGCTAGCAGATAAGCCGATGAACGCGGAGATTGAGAGTTATCGCTATGCGCGCGACGATTCCGTGGACGGTTGGGAGTTCAATCGAACTTTTCTCGGCTCGACGATACCTTACTGCTGGTTCGCGTTGGATATCATTGTGGCAGTGAATAAGTCGGAATATAGAACGCATAAAGTATCATCTTGGTGAAAAAGAAAATACAGATTGGAACGAATTCATTGAGGCATTCTATAGATAGAGTAGTGCAAATGATGTTCAGCACAGACATATATTATGAACAAGCAATACAATGAAATCTATAAAAGTTCAAAGTTGAAGCGAATTGAATCGCCCATGCGATTGATTATATGTATAAGTCGTTATACAAATATTGTAGAAGCTAAGATAAAGAATGTCCTGGAAAAATAAGAGTGAAATTGAAGTTTTATTATTCAGCAACATTATAACCGTTTCAGTGCTCTTTTTTTTTATGAATCCAGCAATTTATTTTCTTTCTACATTACGATAATCCGGTCATCGCTATCACCAGAAAAGGACGTTCTGTATTCCAGATACACAACTCGAAGAAAACAATGAAAAAAAAAGGTTTTCTTGCAAGAACTTCGATTAAACACTTCGAAGCCCTGAGCTGAATATTGAAACTCAGGAATAGAATTACTACACCTGCGACACTATTCGAGTTTCAGTTCAAATTTTCTATCAGTGCGACTATTAACAGTTCCATTAAGAGCATTGATAGCGAATCGCGATCCAATATCCGCTGCTACGAGACATTCGTTCGAAATTTTTTCCTTCCCTTTTCAAAAAGAGAAGGATAAAGAAGAAAAAGAAGGTAAAAGAGCTACAAAACGTGACACGTGAACGTGGATGAGCGAATGATGAGCGCAGAACTATCCAGCAAACTGGGCCGATAAAATGAATTCTCCGCCATACCGCCCATACCACACAACGCTGTACAAGGGTTCTCGATTGTCCCAGGAAATGGAAGTGACAATTGACGATATGCTGAAGCTTAGTGCGCCCGATCAAGTTACTCCATCCCTCCCTACCTG
Source organism: Buathra laborator (assembly GCA_934046635.1). Classification (NCBI taxonomy): domain Eukaryota; kingdom Metazoa; phylum Arthropoda; class Insecta; order Hymenoptera; family Ichneumonidae; genus Buathra; species Buathra laborator. The sequence goes on from OW203892.1 coordinate 22,915,788, forward strand.
ACGAAAATGAATGAGAGTGAGTGGTAGTTCGCAGATTGCTTCGCGTCACCGTCAGAGGCGAACGCCATGGAATTTCGAGTTATAGCGATTTGCATGCAAATCTATTGTTCCTGCGAGTACCCCGTGGCATCATCGCCTTCGCCATTTATTCATGACATAACGGTGCTCAATCATCCGCGAAAGCGAAGGTTCAATGTTTGTATTATGAAATTAAATTAAACATTAAAATTAACCTCAATTTCTCCTTCTTTCCGAAAGAAGCTTTGTGGCATTACAAAAATTTAGAAAAAAGATCGGAAACATTCCAGATGTTGCATATTTTTCAACTATACAACAGAAAACTTGTTACACCAACGTATTAACCTAAAAAAATGTTTCACGATGACTTTGACGAAAATCTATCAAATATTTCAACGTGAACTTGTTATTTGAAGGTCATTTTTATTAATACTGTCGCGATGAAGAAATGTTTGCACGTTGTGGCAAAGAACATTTTTTTTTTATCTAAGAGGATTCCCAAAAGATCATACCTACACCGACGTGGGCGACAGTACGAGAAAATACGCGGGAAGGAAAAATAAAAAGCACGTTGCTAGGCCACTGTATATATAGAAGGCTTTAGCGGAACATCCATTCCAATGGCTCGAAGTAAAAAAGAGATACAGGATCTAGACGACGTGGACGACTCCGTCGACGGCGTATCGAAATGAGGTCACAGGACAAAATTGCAAATGGTCGAACGTCCGTACAAGCATCAGTGGCAACGGAAGACGAAGAAGAATCAGGAAAAGAAGAAAATCGAGAATTTCCAGCATTGTAGTGATCGTAGCTTCGTTCCATATAAAGCGGAACGGAAGTAAAGCTTCGAAAAGCCTTATGGATTTGCGAATTTATACAAAGCAGCTGAACTAAGGAAGAAGATATTCGAACAGTTCAGTCGTCGATGCTATTGTATAGGAAGAAAAACTGCGATCTTATTTTGCGCCACACCTGCGTCATATCGATTTTAGTGACATATTCGTGACCAAAGGAAAATTCACATAATAATAAAATTTTAAAGATCATTGAGCTCTGCCCGAATATACACCTTTATTTCTCCCCCATTTTTTTAGATAATAAAATAACGCGCGCATCGGCAGTTATGCAAAGCTTGTTTCAACGCCGAAACAGTTACGATTACTGCAAAATACACAGCGCGCCTCCAACACAATTGTGGTACATTTTGTTCTCGTTCGCGGAGATCGTCGAAACGTTCGCTGGGAAAGTGTAAGGGGAATGGACGCTTAAACTGTACAGAATGCGCGAACCGAGAGCTGTTGGTGTAAGATGAACGATAAAGTTTTTCCAAGGTTCGCGCGTGTAGTTACAAAAAAAAAGTGCAACTAAAATTCTCGGAACGACATCTCTCCTTTTCTTCGACACCGTTGGGCTCTCATTAGGTATCCATTTTTTCGCGCGTGTACGACTATTTAATTCGATTTTTTGCAGTCAATAAATGCAGTCAATAAATGAGTGCTCGTGTATCGTGTGACGAAAACCACAAATTAAAAATAATATTGCATAACATTTTTTAAATAAAATTTCATTTTAATAATTGAATTTATAAGAAATTTCTATTCAAATAAATTATTAATTAACTTCCTTCTTCAAGAAATATAAATTTATAAACAAAATTAAGTGAACAGTCTACTGGTTTATATTTTTTACGTTAGCGTAAAAAATTTAAAAAATGTGTTAGTTGACATCGACATTGAAAAGAAAGATACGTCATTCTTGTATTAATTACACAAAATAAAGGGCTAAAAGATAAATCGCAGTCACGTAAATATATATTGAAGATATTGAAAAAAGACATTTGGTGCGAATTTGTCTGCGATTATCTTAAATTAAATTCTTTCAGAAAAAAAAGACAAATGTGAACTCTATATTTTCACTGAAACGAAGGAAGAACGATATGCATAGGTGAAGACATCTATATACAGATATTTTTCGCAAGACGTTTCAGCGCTGCAGGATATTGATAAATCTCCATTCTTTCCATGGATACGCCGCGTCATTTCCACCTGGTGTTGCCTGATATCGGGAAAATAAAAACCCCGGTAATTGTAAATCCGATAGAATCTGCGCAGCCTTCATCGATGCCGTTGCCGGCGATCAGCGTTGCGAGAGCTCAACTTTCCGTCCAGTCGGCGAGTTTGGCTCTAATTTCTTCGAATCATTCTGCAATCGTGGGCGCGGGCGCTACACCAACGACGGGGCGCAGCGAACTCAGCCCTAAACTCAATTCTCTTTGCCAGACGAAGCGAAACAGCTCCAATTCGCATTTCCGTGATTGAATCGAGGATTATCGAACTTTATGACTTTTGTTCTTTTTGCTACGGTTAGTTCAATATGCCGCTCGTTTCAATTACACGCTTCGAGACGCGAATGATTAACGAAGAAAGTAATATCTTTTTCCAGACATACGACGTGACTGATTGACGCAAACTGATTTTTCTCCGAATAGAATTACTGTTTTAAATACAGTTCAATATTTAATGCGCATTTCAAACTGTGATGGAAGGTACAAATGTGTAGTTGAAAAACTTGCGTAATCTGCTATCGAAATTATATTCCAATTCAATTTGGTTTTCTCTTTATTTTGCTTTTTCCGTTCTTTTATTCACCTGGTTATAGTACGATTCGAACTACACGAACAGCTAATACGTATTTTTACCGCTCATGTGCAGATCCCATGTGAAAGACACGTGAATGCCACTTAAAACTTCGGCTCGTGTGTAAAATTCGTACGTCACTGCAAACTTTTGAAACTAACGCCGGTCGTTGATAGTTGCTTGACAAATTCGGTGAAAAATCCACTTAGTCCGAAAGTTTCCGAACCCGTGTTAGTTTTCAAGCCCGCGAACTCTTAACCGAATCACGGAACCTGGCAGCTGCAGTAAAGTCTATCCAATCCACATCGGGGATCTTTCAGTTCATTCGGTTCTACAGCTCTGATGGTTCACACCAAAACCATTCTCACCTGTGTTCGGAGACCTCTCAATTGTATTTAATTATTAATTTCTGTTACGTCTCAGAGGTCTGAGCAAACTGTAACTTGAGTTAAACGCGCTCAGGGGTGTCACTTGAAATTGTTCGCGCGCGCGACTCAGAGGTATTTTATTCAACTTGGCCGCAGGGACGACTCAGTAAGGGCACTCGTCGTGTAACCTCGGAGGTTACTTTGGTTCGGTTCCTCGATTAATAATTAAACCCCGTTCCCCAAATAACACCGTAATTTATTCAAATGCAAATATAGATCGAGATAACTTTGATTAATAATACGAATAAAATATAAATGTTTAAAGGGGGTGATTTTAGGTGCGAGTCGATCGGATGTTGAAGTAAGACTAATTAATTAGAGTTAAATAACTGGCTGTCGCGAGACGGCCGGAAATGCTGAGACCGCGATCCACGCGCGATCAGACGAGATAAAGAAAGGATATGTTAAGACAGAGAGGAAAGGTAGAATCGATGGAAACAATAAAAATGCTGAAAAAGAATCGCGTGATATCGGAAATCGAAGCGCGAGGTTCGTTGCACGACGTTCGTCGGAAAGTCGTACATGTTCGCGGCCTCTTCGCGAGCGGATATGCATTGCTGTAGTTCGAGACGGAATGTCCGGTGTTTTGTTTTTAATTAGTAAATATCGAGAGATACGAATGAATTGCACGTTCATTGGACACGTTTGGCGGAGCAGGACGTAACGATTACTTTACGATTTTTTTTTGTTACAATCATTCGTAAAATGGGTTAAAATTGCATGGACGACATGATTGTGATTCGCCGAGCCATGCAATTTTCCCGTTTCTCGTAATTTTCATTTCCTTCTGTGTTCAATGAGTTGAAATTGGTTTAATGATTTCGTTAATGATAACGCGAAGGAAAGCGAAACCAGTCTATGCACCACATTTAATAGCCCGACATGGATTTCCGAAAATGATGTTACACCGTATAACAATAGCGAACCACTCGGTAACAAGTTTCTGTGGGAAGAAACTTGATAGAGAATACCGATACTCAATAATAATCCATGTCCAAGCCTAATTAGTAGTTGGTATTGTAAGGGCAACAAACTTCAGCTATTATGCTGTGTTATCCGCATGCCATGTAATGATGTGGCTTACCAGTGCTCAATCGTTGTATGTAAGTCTTTCGAGAAGTTTGATGAAAGCCCTTTAGAATCGCAATTCTGGCCGCACAGGAAGCGCTGATAGAAAGAAAAAGGGGGGAAAAGCAACGCGACAAGGACTTAACTCTAGGAATTTCCGATCCTTTTTATACCGTCCGTTACAGTAAGTTCCATGAAAGATTAGTCTCTAAACTCGGAATACCAGACAAAGTGCCGGAAGAAACACAGCGAGACTTTTCTTCAAAGAATTTCTCTTCCCTACTTAGAAATGTAATTCAATTCGCGAAGTATACGAAAAGAGCTCTTCGCACTCAACAATCTCGCGGCCCCATTTCAGCGAAGTAACGAACAAAAGAAATGATGTTTTGCGTTTGTAATTTTCGTAAATAACGTTACCACAGTCGTAAATTCTTCACAATGAAAATAAGTCTCAACAAAAGTACTCTCCGATAATTATTATCACATAATGGAAAATCGTAAAATAATATCGATTGTTCACTTACTTGAAAAAGTAAGTGTCGTTTACGTAACCGAAGAATGGAACGGTGTAGGTGAGCATCCAGATGTTTCCACCTCCGCAGTCGTAGTAGGGCTTTGACCATCGTCCATCTTCGTACTTCACCGTCAATATTTCGTCCTCTACTCGACCTGTGTGGGTGCTTTCGTTGTGAGTGTACGTGTGGTAACCTGTAAAATAATCGAAAAAAATAACCTTATTCTCGTGTTCGACTGAACAGCATATCGATTTCTTCGACATTTTTTACACATTCACACTACATGTTTCGTCCGGTTATTCGCGGAGTACTAATTAAAAAACTTTGGTAGAATGCAATTTTAATAACCAACGTCTCCACTGACGTGAACATCGAATCACCCCATGGCAACACCCTCAGCATTCTTGTACTTTTTTTCGTCTCGAAATTAAAAATATACATTTTAATCAATTTTTTAAAATTTTTTCGTTTTTTATTTTCGTATTTTTCTATTTGATCGTACAGCAGTCGTTGCTCATCATTCGAGTCCCGTAGGATTGAAGTGTGTGGGGAATCCATATAGAGATTATGAATAATGATACATACGCCAATAGTGTGGCTGGTACGTCAACCCCGCGGCTCGACAAGCAGCCATTTCCAGGAACAAAAGTGGATAGGGATACATAAATGAACAGACCGGCGCCGGTTAGAGAGACAGAGATAGAAAGTGAGCTCACGTACGATCGATAAAATAAATTATTACGGGGCGTATAATGCGACTAGCCGAAAGTCCCAACTGGGAATCGCTCTGATGCTTCATGTCTCTCACCACCAAATGGTTTTCAGCACAGTTACTCCAACTCAGTCTCGACTGCCTGCCAGCTTTGCCGTGGCCGCGATGGGTTTGTGAAACATTCGCGCAAAGAACATCACAATATCAAAGGCATCTATGTACCTAATTCTCTATGTATTTATCTAACTCTGTATATATCAAATAATCCATACGCATGCAGTGTTATTAGCAGCTTACGGATGAATACATGACAGTAATATATCACCCGTTCTGCACAGTCGAGATCTCTGCTTCATACACTATCATTAGCATCGAGAAACAGTCGGCGACTCTAACTCGCGAGAACGAAAATAAAAACTTAATTATATGAAAGCGTAACCGCAAAAACGTATTAAAAAATAAATAATATAATCCGGAGGGAAAAAAAAAATCTTGAAAATAAGACATATCGCGATAATATACATTTATATAAATATATATAATATATTAAAATAAATTTGTTTTTCCGCGAATGTAAAGTTGTGAAAAATGAGGAATGCGGAACTTTTGAGCCGATATGAAAGTTGAAGGAATAACTACTGTTATGCAGAAATATGTATACATACATAATATAAATGAAAGATAGAACGTGTTCGATAGAAATTCATGAAGAATAATGGAAAACTCGACGGGGCATAGTCAATGCAGCTCTGGATCTAAATTCAATTACTACAGGTATTTTAATATCGCGTTCGAATATGCATGAAGCGCAAACTCTGTTTAAACACATATTTACACGAATGACGTATAATACGAATAATGTGCTTCGATGCACAGTTCAATTCGAATAGACTTTTGTCCATCAGCTCTTCGAATAAAATTTTATTCGATCAAAATACGGAACAACGGGATGAAAGGTGGATCCGTTTATGGTAAATGAGACTCAGAAAAGTGGACTCCGCCGAATAAAGTTCCCAATCTTTCTCCGAATTATTTTCATCCATGAAAACTTGCAACTCTTTTGGGAGCGGCGCTGCAGTCTCAGTTTCATTCGAAATTCCGTAATGGAAAGAGAGAGAATTAGCGCTCTGGGAAATAAGCGTAGAGTTGCGGAAGTTAGATAAAGAAATTTTATATCGCAGCTGGAAACTAAAAAGAATTCTAGTAAACGAAACAACCGAAATGTGAGTGGAGGAGACCGCGAGGCCAATGGGAGTTTTAATGTTTGAAAATATTAGAATTTCATTGGCGTATTTATATACGTGATATCCCTTGGCATTTCGTGGATACGCGGGAATGAAAGTTCCTTTCCTTTTAACGCACCACCAACCCGACAATATCGGCAAACTTACAACATAAGCAAACACACCTCTGCCACATACTAGGCCTATGAGACTGGGAAAACGTGTTTTCATTCCCACTTCGCCCGCTCGTTCGGTTATTCACATTCCTACAATTCAATTTCTACTGAAACAATGAAATAAGAAAAAAAAACCAATACTTGAACTTTTTTCAACGATTCCCTATGGAAGCACTTCTGAAGTTTCCAGATTCGCAACGCTAAGTAATGTTTTCAATTAACACCGCAACATTGTTTTACTTCACACCAAAATGGAACTTAATGAAGTACAGCGGATTGCATGAGAAGACAGAAATCCGCTGCACTCAGAAGTGTTGGAAACTATATAGATTGCTCCATTTCACTGAACATTGGTCTAGTGCCGTATCGTGAAGATAGGAAATCGAGAATATGACATATTATTGGATTGCACACCTCAACTATTTGTCATACAGTATTGATGCTGTTATGTCGGTAACTGGGAGAAAATTCTCGAGCAGATCAATAATCCTCGTCTCAAAATCTCCACACCGTCGTGGGATCGTATTAACCCACGTAGCTTCAGGAAACAAAAGCCAGACAAGTTTATCTCCACTCTACATTTCGATTCAGTCGAACTAACGAAGAACAGCCCTCAATTTTCGAATGATGATGTAAGATGGATCTTTGGGGGGATACGGCATTTTGAGGGTAAAAATCGTATTTTCATTTTTTGTACCGGTGAAAACCTGGGGCCCCGGGTTTTTTATATTATTACAACACTATAACTAACAAACAACAGCATCTTTTTTTTCACTTGTAAAAAAAACCTGCGTTTTTGCTTGATATCGCTATTTTGAAAACGAAATTATCTTTACGCATTCGTAACCGCACATCGTGATTAATGAGAATGATTGAGATATTTTTGGTATTTTTGTACCGTCCGAGAAACGTGTGGAAACCGTTGTAACATGCAAATCCCATATACCGCAAAACTTGCCAAACTGTTGGGTGCATAATATTTCCGAACGATCTTGGGCGATATCATTGTTCATTATTCTTTAGCCAATGCTCAATGCTCGCTGCGGTGTTGCTTGAATCCTCTCTGGTCGCTATAAAACTGAACGATAAAAATCTCTGCTTATACAGCTACTACACGTATACCGGTGTATTCCTACTATATTTGTAGTATATACTGTGTTGTACAACGTACACATCGCTTAGTCGTGATCACGAACTTTGCTGCAGCACGTTTTCGCGGGGCGTTGTTGTCGGCAGTTGTGGCGGCGGTAACTGCCCGAGAAAAATACTCTGGCGAAAACATCTCTCGCCCCGATGTTCTATTTCATACGAGTAAACCTCCCCCTCCCATTTTTAAACATTCCTGGATATCCCTTTTTCGTTTTGACTGTCTCCGCGATTCGTCGAACTTCATAATTTTATCAAACTTGTCAAGAAATAGAACAGAAATGAAAGCAGCGAATGAATAGCCGACGATCAGAGAAACGATAAATGAGATGTGAAAAGGAAAAAAAGTAATCTTTTTATCTACTTCACAGAATAATGAAAATAAGAGTATTGCAAGAGAAGAATATACGGATATGAAATACGAAAACTGTAATAATTAACGAAACAATTGCGGAACCCGATACTAATGAACGAAAGCAACAAATGGCAGAAAGTGTATCACGTTGTAACGATAGTAACGTGAAGCAAGCTGATGGGTATACAAATAAACAAAAAAAAGCGCCAGGAAATAGGGAAATTTGTATCGGACATAAAAACAAAAATATATAGTTTTTGCCCAACGTAGCGAAAAATGATGGGTATTTCTCTTGCATTCCGTGGAATTGGAAAAACGAAACGATGTTTAGTGCATCGTAACCACCGGCGTCACAGTGAGTATAATATACCATGCGAGGTGTCTTTACGCACCATCGCGCCACACGAAACCAAAAACTATTACAACTTTAGACACAGCAGCGGTGAGCCGATGTACGTACTGAAAAGGATGGTGAGAAATAACGGGAACGAGGAAAAGCACATCCTGCACATAGGTGGGCGCGAGAATTTCATTTCCTACCGGGTATCGTAGGTGTACACTTGATACGTCAACGCTCGGCGGAAAAATACCGATGGGAGTTTTACGACCAATATAATCGCAAGCCCCGGAATATACCTATGAACTGCATGGTACACCGTCGAGCTGCTGTACGGATATGGTGAGTACTTTTAGAAAAGATATAGATGTGTTCATGAATTACAACCACCGTATCCGGGGCGCTAGTTTGTTGGTCCAAAGTTGCAGCGAATATTTTCGCTTCGATGCGCATATGCGTATGTGACGGTGCAGCGAGTTTATTTTACAATGCCGTGTTTCTGTAGCTACAGTACTCTGCGCTCTCGTCGGATCCTACTTTTATGTCGATTTTGTCATTTATTGACTCTTACATTCTCTTCGCTTCATTCCATATTATGTTTACCGTTTCGATTTTCACGATCGGCGTTAGAATTCTCCATGTGGCCAGTGTCCTTTTTTTACCCCTTTTTTTCAACATCTCTTCGCTTCTATCAGTGAGTACAGAGTGCACGGTGCATATAGATAAAATGAAACAACCAGCGGGGGTTGGGAGAGATCAAAATATTGGGGGACACGCATGCCTTTCGACGATAAGAATAAATGTATCCACGTTTGAGAGGATGTTGCCAGGAAGAGAGTTCGTTTTTATCTTATCTTTCTTACCCACCGGTAAAGCCGATGGCGTTCTCGGCACGTTTAAAAAAAATCGTCGAAACGACGAGTTTTTTTTTTTGCCGCCCAGATCGCCGTACCCCTTTCATCCGGTGCGCATTGCGCCTGGGGAAAAATCAGATGAAAACGTCGTCTGCAATACGTATCTGTAGCGACAGTGAATGCATCGAGGAGTAGCAAAAAAAGGCAACGAAGAAGAAGAAGAAAAGAGAACGTTGAGGTGAAACTGAATGCGGATTCTCACATTGCATGCCTGAGGGGGAAGCGAAATGCGGATAACGTGTCGTTCCCCGCACTCGCTGCTTCTTCAACTTCGCTCTATCCTGAGTCTAACTTTATTTCGATTCTACGACGACACCTTGTGGAATTCCTGAGTTGCACTCGAGCGTGTGATGTTCTGACGAAACCACTCACGTAACCCCAACTCTCGTGAGAAATTTACGCGATTCTATTACTTCTTCATCCTCTCAAGCGAGGAGTATGATTTTCTTCGAAAGATGAATCTATCAATGTCGGACCACTTTAAACGCTTGCGTCGGCGCCTTCAAATGATCGAGAAGAAATTACTATCGCGATCCAATGACAATTCGACGATCAGATTAAAACGTCCAACTCGAGTACTTCTCGGTGTATCTCGAGGAGAATAAAAAAGGACCGTATCTAAGGATATCTGTATTCGTTTCGATGTATTTTCGGCTTAGTTTAGACTCTTATTGTTGTCCATAAAAAAGGTTAATAACTGATCGAGATAGCAATTTTGTAAAATGGCATTAACCTGAAACAAAATATCAACTACTACTGAAGATACATCTCAAAAATTGCGATGTTACCTCTAATAGTAGAGAATATGTTAAGTTACAACCCTATGCTCAGCCGCATTCATCACATTTACAATAATCTGCAAATTGTATCAGTGACCCAATACAATTATTTCGATTGCTTGTCCATTTTTTATTTACCAATTTTAGAGTGCCAGCGAACCTCCCTAGTAAAGAAACCATTGCATAAACATACCCTCAGTAGTGCAAATGTAAAATAGTCTCCGAAGCTGAAGAAGACTGTGTTTCTATTATATATTTTCTTTCCTACAAGGCAAACACGTACATGTATTAAGAGGAAGCAAACTTGGAAATGAAAATTTAACTTTATACCATCAGGCTGTACGTTCATTTCATTATGCACACGAAAGTCTAAGCAGACCTTCACCACACGTACAACGTATGATACTCTTTTCAACGGCAGGCTTCGCGTATACACGATGCGGGTCTTCTGAAGTCGTAAAACAAATGTCGCGAGAGCGACCCAACATTTTCATATTATTATACAGAAGCAGGGTGTGCAAGCGAGCGTTTTTTACGAGAACAGACGACGTCAACGACCGGTCCATGAGCACGTACCGCACTATGTATACGCATAGTTTTACCACCACCAAGAACCACCAACAGAACAAGGGATGCGTCCAATGAAACAAACGTTATTGTAAGCACGTATCAGTTTTTGTTATATTCTTCATAACTGAGGAACTATATAGGAGTTCAGTAGAGGGTGAGATCGTCAAAACGAATGAAATTGGTGGACGTATACAAAAGACCCACATCACTTGTATTGACAGTGATACAGGAAGGTCCTGCATAATTTTCATTTCCAAGTGATTTATTGCTTTTGATAATGTCTCGAATTACGTGAATCGGATTTGGACAGAGCGCTCGCAAACACGAATTGATTAATCGAGACAAAAGATCGATTCCGACCGATTTCGATTTTTCAGATGCAACAGCGCATGAATGTATAGTTTTAATGAAATCTCAAGTAATTATAGAGTTTCCTGTTAGTAAATTACGATCTGGTGGAGGTTTGACTTATACGATTCTCTTTGAATTCAATTGTAAAGTGCTTTAAGCTGTTCACAGATTGAGGAGCTTTGACGTTGTAATTATTTGTAAGCCACGAAGACCGAGCGAATGAACCAGTCGACTCGGGTCTTCAATTTCGCGGGTGCGATACTCGTGAAGCACGTGCTGATTGTCTGGTGCTGGTACTATCGTCCTTGAGAAATCTTGCTAGAAGCAATGAATTCGGCGGCTTCTCGGAGAACTTGTCGGAGGTTCTGGATATACGAGAAGATGTGGGAAGTTCAAGTAGATATACTGTATCGGTAAGACACGGGAACTGCGAGGAAACTCAATATCTTCATGACAGCACGTAACATTATGGGAGCGAGTATCAGGCTAAAGCTCGGTGAAGTTCGAGATTCTGCCGAGTCTCGCAGTCCTCGTGAAATGTACCACTACAGTTTGGCTGCAATTACATGAAACGTCGGGTACAGCCATTGGCCACTCGCAAGTGATTGGCGGTCTCTATATCGTCAGTTATATTGGATAAGAGAGACGAATATGCCGATAACTGTCGATGCTCATCTTCAGAGGGTCGCATCGGGTAAAAATCGTCAATTTCAATATTGGTTATCTGCTCGTCTATTTGACTGGCTGTGATAAAAAATCTCAATCAAGCCGTAATTTGCACGAGTAATATTTGTTTTTTTCGGTGACTAGCGTGTACGTATTAATATTGCGTGTTTTCCAGAGAGAAATAGAGGCCAAATTTGATTTTCTGTATTCGATAGTTAATAAAACCTTCTACGCTTTCGCTTGGTCGTGTTTCGTTTGATTTTGCTTTTTTTTTTTTTTTCTTGTTGAAACGCGGTTAATCGAAATCGTCGATTGGTTATCTTTGGATTGAGAACAGAAATGAAATAATAATCGATCTTCAACTTCCAACGACGATAGTTATCTTAGTCACAACATCTTCGATATTTATTATATCGAAATCACATAACTGTGGTCTGATTTGGACATCTTAATTGACCAATCATTACACCTTATTAGCTATGCAATACCTGGAACACGATCTAACGTGAGATACTCTAATGACACGAAGATCGAACTGAGCACACGCTGCATGAGGTATCTCACAACTACACTGTTGACTTCGGTGCATTTGCTATATTGCTGAATCGGTCCTTATGTATCGAACTATTGATTGCGGAGGTAATCCTGGCAGAGAATAGAATTGTCGTATATACAGTATGTAGTGAGCTTCTATGACAAACCTCGCAGTAACGTTGACGTCACTGAGACTGTACAGCGTCAGAATATTATTGAATCTGCTTTCGCGAGGGCTGTGAACGGAAAGTATTTAACCGTATATAGCTACTTGGATATTTTTTTCAATTCACCGCAATTGATTTGTGAGAGCTAATAAATTAATTCATCTCTTAACCTATTTAATATCAACTGCACTGCTGCGCCAGCGATATTTATTGGAAAACAATAAAGCAGTAAGCAATAAATAAATATTGCAATAAATCCAATATGGAAAATATTAAAAGTTGTGAAAAAATATTTTATCGAAGCTATAAACCCGCCATGGTACCAAAAAACGAGGAAAATCTCTGAAGATAAATTACTGTTTTCGTATAATGCGATTTCCCGCAGAATCTCGACATTGCACATTCAAACAATGCGAGAGAACACCAAAAACACTACTCCATGTTTTCATACGCTTTTAAAATTGACTCGGGTAAAGAACTTCGATTTGCCTTCTTCGCATTTATTTTTCTCTTTGCCTCCTTTCGCCATCCCGCTCACTTGATCTCTATCCCTTCGCTTTTGTTGCTTCTTTGCATGCAGTATATTCTATCCGAGAGTTGAATCTCGTTTCTGAAGCTCACTGGGCCCCCCTGAGACGAATAAATGTTTTCACAAAGCTTATCTCGCTTTTCGCACAACGTCCATCGTTTTAATGCAAAATTGAACGTACCGCATCCTATGCGTACGTACTCGGCGTCCTATTCAAACATTTGCGATAACACGAGAGCATAAAATATCGATATAAATTTTTATGGCGAATACGTTTCTGATATTATCCGAGCCAAATATTCTATTGACAATCTGCCAACGACTTGCGAATGTATTGTTCTCAGTCAACTGCATTGTATAATGCATGTGTAGGTCGTTCGATGAACAAGAGACACGGAATATTGAAAATAAATGTATCCCTTTAAAATTCTCAATCGTACGGAGCGTATTCCATTTCGAATGAGACACTTTGGTATCATTTGAAATTCGTAGCACGTAAAACCATGTGTTATGTCACTTCCACATAGTTCAACGCAGTTAGATATATATCCACAGTTCCGGACAATTGTAATTAGCGTAAAGCACGCATTGTTGGTCTGGCAACCGGCCCGCAAGTGAATCCATGCGGTGCACAGCGCTCAACCTCCTTTCTCACTACTACTATTGTGTTATGCAGACGTAACATTATGTTTATTTAGCACTGTTATATTGTATACCATTGTCGTGGCACTCTATGCTTTTCATAAAGCCGCAGAACAGGGCACGCGTGGACCAGGCTGCCAGGTATATGATCCGTAATAAAACGCAGCCTAACCCGAGGATAGGCAGAGGAAAATGAGACTAGTGGAAGGGGTTTCTACGCGGGTAGAAAGGAGTTATAAGTAACTACTTCAGCCGAACTATAATTCGGCTACTCTATGTTCGCAATAACCTACTAATGTTGTTACATTATTATTTACGATTTTGCGCAAGTGATATTAACGGCACGAGAAATAGTATCAAAGAGCGGAGAATACGCTACTCTCGTTGTCATTAGCATATACACCGGCTGGCATTACCGATGGAATGCAGCAATACGATAAACCTTTTTATACAGCCTCTGCAAACACTTTAGGCACCGTTTGTACGCTAAGCTTTTATTTTTCGTCAGTTACAAAGCACCCGCATCAGCCTTATTATTTGGATATAATATTATACGCGAGATTTCTCGTTACTGATGGTTTATGTCCTTATTTTGTATTAAAACTCAAAAAATGAGATAAACGAAATTTACGGAATTTTTTTAATTTATTCATTATTCATTATGGTTAACCTGGAAAGTTAATAATATCGTGAGAAAAAACAATATCAGTATATCAGGATATTACGAACAAAAGTAAATCATCGAAACAGAAAGAAATTTCGATCGCGGGAGAAAATCTTATTGGCCAACATGTGATACATATCGACGATTGTACACAAATTTAAGGGATACCAAGACGAGAAACGTTTTTTTTTTTTTTTGGAACAATCGTTTTGATTTTTCGAAAAAACAGAAAAATTGCAAGAATACAAATCCCTTCACTGCATTTAATCTTTTTCTCGATGAGAGCGTATTAATTTTTTTTTTCAACAATATAATTTCGTTTAAAACAGCCGTAGTTAAATGAAAGAGAACAAACTATCCTAATATAAATAAATTCATTATATAATTGTCGATAATGTCGTTTATAACAATATAATTCATGCGTACGATTCATATCATATCACATCAACCAAAGAAACAGTCGGGACTTGAGTCGGACAATTATGTTCTCCCAGTACCCTATCCCTTTTCGTATCGCACCCTGGAGTACAGTTACACCAGCGCCTAGTTTCATAAGAAACCAACGCAAAGGGAGAAGAAGAACATGGTGCGTAGCATTGCATTTATCCTGCGAAACTTCAGTTATGAGTTTCTGGACTGATAAGGAAGATACCGTCACGTATTTCCAGCGTGATATACCTTTGAGAGTATTCTTATATAAGATTGGCTAATAAAGATGTCGGAAATATTGGGCGTTACGAGAGCTGGAAAGTGGAAGAAAGGGGACATAAGAATACGAGAGGGTGAGTGAGAATAAGAAGGAAGAAAAAAAAAAGAGGGGATGAGAAGTAGATGAACCGTAATAAATCATGATCCTTCCGAGTATCCGCTTTTTATTGTCTTCGAACGTGGAGACCTAACCGAAAGTAAGGCTGTGTCCTATTACTTTATCTCCGGGGACACGGTGGCTGTCTAACCACGTGGAAACCAAAAAAGGGGTGAGATACAGAAAAACAAACAGACCGACATATAAAAAAACGCGTGAGACGTAGAGAGTGAACGGATGCTTGACGCTGAACGATACGTTTAAGCTTTTATTACACAGATGAAATCAATGAACTGCGATTGATCGGATGCTTTGATTGATACGCCAATCACAATATCTATCACCCTCGGCATGATGTATATACCGTTTATGTTTGATTTCTTTCTCTATCTATCAAAGAGCCAATTTCGTCGAAGGTTAACGAGTTACGAGAAACATTAATTCCAGATGAATTTTGCCAATTTGTTATATCGTATTTGACTTCTTTTTAATATCCTCTATCGATTCATTTGAAATAATGAGTTCAAGAAGTTCTGCATTCGAGGATTCAACGTAAATGCGTACAAGTGCTACAATGCCGAATGATTTTTATTAGAAATACGTTTGTCGTTCGGGTCTTCGATCTTAAATGCTTCAATTGTATTTCCTTCGTGTAATGCACTTCAATTATAAATATTGATTTTTCTTCTAAATGTAAGTGAGTTTATATATATAAAGAAGTCAGAAGCATAATATGGATTCAGCTCATGTTTGTTGCATTCGCAACTGTTCCAAAAATCTTCTTATACTTCGTCCCTTCTATTCGAATCGAATTCATTCAAATTGTCTTTGATTTCCTTTTTCAATATTCCCTCAGAATATCGAATTTCTTTCACAAATTCTATCTGAATTGAAGTTTTATTTTTTTTTTAAAGAAAAATAATATCAACTCGATATTCTATTAAAGTTCTCGATTCCATGACGTTAGGAGGGATAGAAAATCCTGCGAGAATCGTCGATCGGATTGGAAAACATTGAACTCTATTTTCGAGAGGTGAAGTGGAGAGGACCCATGTAATCGCACGTGAGAAGGTTCCAGTTGTACATGTAATTCACCTGTTCCGAATGCCTGCAACCTGAGCTCTTTATTTGTTGCATCGACACCAATTGAAAGTAGAACGTTTCGTGTTTTCGCATCGTGTTAAAGAGCCATCGAATCACGCAGTTCGCTAAATGTTCACCAATAAATGTCCGCAGGTTAACCATACATGGGTACGTGCGTACACTTCGGAACGAGTGGTTTGACGTTCATTACGCATACCGGATTGATCCAGTCGCTTAAGAGTTACCACAGTGATAAGTGCCGACACCATTTAAAAATAGTCACTCCGCCGCAATTCCTCCGTCGAAGTTATTCGGGTCAAGAGGCTATTTCGATGATACCGGTGGTGTCGCCAACACGCTGTTGGAAATTCGACAAATATCAAGCTGAACGACGGGTTCCTACTTACAATCGATCACGACGAGAGGGTAAAAAGGGGCATTGATACACCACTTACTCATCCGAATTCAATACCCGTTCAATAGAGACACCGAACTGCGAGCTCTCGAAGTACGTTCAATACACGGATAAGTAAAACGTGTCGCAGATTTCTTTACTTCCGGTTTCGCTATCTACCTCTCTGACTGAGTTTATGTATTATTTCTCAATTAATTTGAATTAATGTCTTCATGTCTCGACAAACTGCAGCGAGTTTAGGACAAAAGATCGAAACAATTCTCGTTTATCTCGACAAATTCATCGCACTATTCACAATCACCGTTTTAATTCGGAGCCATGTTTTCCGAGGAGTTTTCGTATTTGTGCAGAGATTGCGATTGCACAGGAGGAACGTCGAGTTATATCGTAATTCGCTGACTCGGCGAAATCCGAGGGACTTTTTTTTTCGTTCGTCGCTAACCGAAGCTTACCTGAGCGGCACTCACGTTCAAGCAATTTCTCTAGCTGACAATTAATAGCACCACCGAGTCTCGGCTACAATCGAAGAAATAAATCGTTCGATTATTTGGAACGGGATAGGGAGGTAATCACCGTGGGACGCTGTCGCGGTATACCGCGGGGAGGATACCGCGCGTCAGCTAATAGCAGTAACCGCATACCCAGTGGAAAGAGAATCGGACCGAGATATGAAATGCACGGTGCATTCTGCGAATAATGGAAAGTCCAGTTTTCCCTCCATCACGATACATTTGTCTTCGTCTTTTTTTTATCTCATATTTCGACCTCAAAAAAAGAAGAGCTTCGATCATTCTCATTCGGTGGCCATTTCACTTCTAAGTCGGGATAGAGTAGTAGAGCCGGTAAAAAGCTTTCAACCGGCGCGATAAAACCCGGCCGACCCGGCCAAATCGAGATGAGACGAAAAAACGAGAGCTGAAACGGAGCGAAAGAGACGAAAGAGGAAAAACTGCGTGCCTACCATGAGCATTTTTCGAAATGTTATATCATCGCGACAAGCGCTCATAGACGAGTTTACCTTCAACGTGACCAAGAAGACCACTTTTTAACCCTCGACTACTGAATAACGAGAGTAATTCAGATATTGAGACCGCCTCCATTCTCAGCTCCTCTCGTTCTCCAACTATCCGCCGGCACATCATATATCTACTTAATGTCTCATAATTTGTTACTTTAAAGATTTTTTAAAATATTATTCTTCTCTCTAACGACTTCAATCTGATTTTCGGACGGCTTCAAAGGAGTATAAGATTACAAAAGTGTGTGAAAAACATGGGGCGCATATGTCCGAAATACAGGAATGCAAAATCCATACGCAGAGCTTATTTAACGTAAATACGGGCATAACGATTCGGAGACTGAAACTTCGTTACGGGAAGCTTCAATTACGACGAGACAATCACAAAATAAATGGACGAACGAACACATTTTCCACGTACGCGACAGGACATTGTATATCATTGCTTTCATTAGTTGCAGCGCTACAATACGGGGATCCGTTCCGGAAAAACATTCAGTTATGTAATTAAATGTCAAACGAATGTAGTCACTGTGTGATCCAATTACTACGGCGAAACCCGTTGGAGGCATACATAAACAAATAAAAGGCCGTGATAATCCTAGCTGTGCATTATTAAATTGCTTAATGAATTCGAAAAATATGAAACATCAACGATAAATAGAACGAAAGGAACGTGAGCGTTCCAGTGACAAACGTAAGCGAGTGGCACGCGTAAGGCTCAAAAATAAAATCTTGTTTTCGTCGAAATAATTTTTCACTGTCGTTTTCACGATCTCCCCGAGGAACAATTTCTAAAGGGGCCAAATTCAAGAAGGGGTGAGAAAGTTTGATACAGGGTCGACTTTCGTCTCTCCGATAACTCTTTTATACACTCTTCGCGATGACAGATCCTCGAGAGTCTTGTCTCACAATGGAAGAAGCCGAGTTTTAAAAATATTCAACTTGTTTTTTTTTTCAACTTCAAAGCTCTCCACGGTGAAGCACGCTTCTGAGTAAAATATATATCTTGTATTTACATTTTATTATTGCAACGACTCTTCGTAATTAATGTTACCGACCGTATGCGAGACGTCTAACTTAAGATGGAAAAGGATTGTGGGAAAATGAAACTTTTAAGAGACACTGAAAGTGAATGTATATTTATATACAGTGAAAAAAGATACGGCGAAGAACCTTCTGTCTCGAGAGTTCTTTGGTAGCGTTACCCTAGAAAGACTCCGGTGAAAATTCTCTCGCGCACGGTACAATTTTCTCACGGGCTACTAATTTACACGGTCGTGCGAGTTCTTAACTACGTACGAGACTTATCTCTCTATCGTTACTGGTAACGACTGGACTCGTTGAATTTAAATTCAGGGAAAATCGCTTCTCGAATACGAGAGAATAAGACGCGAGGCACGAACTCTCCACGAGTCGCAGCAGTGAATTCTCACCCGTGGCAATATATCACTCGATAAAAGGGTACTTTCGTCTCACCCTCTTGCGCGTCTGCCGACTCCCCACCCTCGCTATAGCTTTACGCGCCGGCGTGCACATAGCCGGAACGAGTTGCACGCAATCAAAGGCGAAACTTCTATACTCTGTCGGCTATATCGCGCTTACAAGAAAAAAAACGGATTGTCTCATATTTCACATTATTTTTTGTCATCGACAGTGAACGAGCGAATGTCAACGCCGAATTCAATTATCGGCGTGTCCCCAAAAGCCTTTTGTTTTTAATCGAAATAACCAGTCACCGCGGAACGATACACGGTAAAAAAAAAAAATTCATTTATAGTATTTCGCAATCGCAGCGCGATTTTTATACACTGTGTCGATATATCATTGTTTTCTTTTTTAACTGCGTACAAAGCTTCCGCTTGAGACTATCAAACAAAAATGTGACGTACGCTCAACCGTGGTAATTCTACAGTGAAGAACATTGGAGGAGAGGGAGAAACGAGATAAAAAGCGACAGGAGGAGCGATGGGCGAGAAAACAATTTGTTCGATTGTTCGAACTTTCGTATAAAAGCGAACATTCTGCTGCAACCGACGGAAAACGTGAAAAAAAAACAAAGTGAAGGAGGGTCGCATTGGGGTTGGGAACGACGAAACACCATGTCAGAAATATTTGACACGAAGTGTTGTCACGTGGATGCGAAAATTGTTGGGGGTGCGATGCTGTTCGCTTGCGGCAGACGATCGAGAAAGTTTTCAACGTTCGCGTCTACATGGTCGTGTAAACAAAACATGAAAGTTATGAGAGAATAGTCGTTAACGAGAATTGATAGAGGAACGATGATTATACAGCTATGGGACGCTTGCAGATGCTTTCCCCGAACCCTTTCGCTCCACGCGTTATTGGTATTTCATCTTCCTCTCTTCCTCTCTCCCCCGGTCTCTCTCTCGCTCTTTTTCTCTCAGCTCTCTTCGCTCTTGAAGTACTCTCGTGTGTGATTTATCAAGCATACGGCTGACCCGAGTGTTGCCCGCACCGCGGAAGGATAACGCACATAGGATTGTCCGGTCGTATTATTGTTTCTGGTTTCCCTCGTTATTGCAGTCTTGTGTTCCCGTCATGAACTACCTGCGACAGTTCGACCGACTTTGACGACTGAAGTTCGGAGGCCACAACTACTGGTCACTAATCTAAGTCGCACGTTATGAGTTTAACGATAATTGATTCAACAAATCGCCGCAAATCTGCCCGGAGATATGCCCTCACGGGACATTAGATTTCATTACGTAGCTAACCAACCCTCAGTTATTCGGACTTCGCGTAAAATTTCATTCGTTTCTAAATTAGCGAGATAGGTATCGATTGCAGTTTTAAGATTTTTCTTGGCATTTCTCAAAGTTAAAAGAAAAAAATTCCCGCCTAAAAAAGGAATATAATAATCAAATTGTATTAACAAAAAAACCTGAAAGCGGAAATTATTTTTCGCATTTTATATTTAGGAGATTTAATACTATATACTTATTAATATTACCAAATAATAATAGTAAACTATAATATGCGAATTGTTGTTTCATATTTTTTTTTATAATACGATTTGTTTTTTATGTCGTTCCATTTCGATATAAACGAACTATACGTGTTTTATGAAAACATATCTTTATAAATTTATTATTAATCATAATTATTTATGAAAAACTCATTCACCTTGTAAAAAGTATATTCCCCATCTTTTTAATGTTCGAACAATTAGGTTAATAAAGTATTGCGTCGAATTTTATAAAACAAAAAAAAAAGAACTTCGTAAAATACTCGTCACAATACATTCGCAAATCCTTCGGATTAAATGAAAAAAACCTCTCTTCAAAATCTGCACAGCGTGGATAGAGCGTCTGGTAACAAAAACTCGAACTTTTTTTCGATTTCAACACGAATACTAAAAATGAAAGCTCTGTGAAATCGGATTAAAATATAATATCATTTAACTATTTGTTTAATATCGTGACGAGTTTTAAGTTTATCCGTCTGACGAATTGTTTACTAAATTATTTCCAGCGTTTTGCTATTAAGTTTAAATTAATATTTACCGTATTATCGCTCTATAACGAGTCGTATATACGCAGTCGGGAATTTCGCGAGCGAAACTCATTAAAATTGTGACAAGAAAAATATTTTCACTCGCAAGTCCAAGTGAAAATGGATTGCAGTCGCAAGAAATTCAGTGGCTTTCTCAGAAGCGGCTTCCACTCTGAGTGGTAGAGGTCGAGAACTACGAATACATTCTACAGGCACCGAAGAGTCGCATTGGATTCTATCGTTTATTTGGCGCTGTTAGATCGTATCTAAAGCCACACAGTTCGTAAACGTTATTAACGGCAGTAAACATCGCACGCCATCGGCGAAATTGTGATAAGCATAACCTCGCGTAACGAGATACCGTCGTTACAGTTGGAATGAGCTGCGTACACGCGGAAAAGCTAGTATCCGCGGTGACCGTACGATATCGATGAACGAACGTGTGAGCAGATGACTGTAACAGTAACACGCGAACACACGTGCTAACTGTCCGAGTGCTGTGAATTTCAACTGCGTGTTTCATACGCGTTTCCGCTGTGATGCCAATGGCTCGTATCAGAGAGGTCGTTGAATATATACTGCATAGTGCTGTGCGTCGTGAAAATCGAATTAGCTATTCGGATACTCGAAGTCGCACTCTCCGTGTCGTAGAAACATAGGACAGGACACGGATAATAAGTTTATACGTTACAGGAATGATAATGCAGTGGTACAGTAGCTACAAAATTCGAATGAATCTTCACTCGAATAACGAAGTACATGTTGATCATTATTTTTTCTTACTGAATAATAATAAAAACGATACTTTCAGCTATCTATAGAATTTTTTTTTCCGAATTTTATGGGAGACACTTAATTACGAACGAATTGCCGAATTTTCTAGGTCTTCGTCAGATAATTAAATTTTCTTCAATTATCCGAAAGCGAGTCGAGGCGAATTATTCGACTTTTAAAAAAATTGTACAAAATGAATCCGAACGACGAACTTTTCAGACTTGAGACATGAATTTTTTAAAAGTATATATAAAAAATATTTTCGTCGTACGATAAACGATTTTTAATATACCAAAAAAATTGTCGATTGCACATATTTCGAAGGGCGTTGAGAAGTTAGTTAGTCTAAACGTAACTTTGCCGGGGTTATTCCGAATTGCCCAGCTCTCGACTCTCCTGTCGGTACTAAGTATATATAGTAAGGTAAAGCTGAAACGTGAAGGGTGAACGGAACGAGGTTATAAAGTTGCCTCTGCCTCTTTCTTTTACGACTCCGTGGTCTCGAAGACCATCGGGAAGTTCCAGGCTATAAGAAAAGAAGATTCTTCTCTCTTACCGCATTTTAGTTTCGTTAAAGAAAACGAGCGAAACACCTTTTTGAGTATAAGCCGACGTTAAATTTTTCACGTTATTCTGGTTCCAGAGCAAATTTCGTGGATGCTTATACATAGCGCGGTATTTCACATAGAAAAAAAAAAAGGCGAAGGAAAAAAATAGCAAGAGAGCTGTCCGAAAAGACGAAAAAAAAAAAAAAAAAAAAGAGTGAAAAAAATCCTTGCGCGAGTCAAAGATTGCGATAGGAATACGAAAGAAGTCTTTCATTTCTTACCCTCGAGGGAGTGCCGGAAATGGTATAATACTCACATTCACACGATCCACAGCCTACGTGTCCTATTTGTATCTATATCAATATTTGCTCGGGCGATGTGTGTATCGCGTCTGGCGTGACGGAAATGTGAAATGGGGCGGAAAAAAAAATCGGGAAAATTCTTTAGCAGCGTTTTTCAGGGTCGATCGATTTTCTCAGCAAAGTATAGATAAATTTTGAAATACAAGAAATCCTTTAGACATACATCATGTACCGTAAGATATATATATATATCGCGTGATTAAAAACACAAAAATGGGATTTTTTGTATACAAGCGTAGAGGGTGCAAGTCCTGTCGATTTTAATGATGTGAGATAGATGCCCCACACATGCGTATATTTCGATATGATTTCTTGAGAGTTTCTTTGAAAATTCAGATTTTAACGAGATTTCAAGCGGAGCGAACTACGAAATCATACAGTATAAATATTGCAGAAACTATGAAAACAGAGTGAATAGTACCATTATACGTGACGTCAAGGAAATAAAATCGTGATAGAGTGAAGCGATCGTAGAGCTGCTTTCTCATGCGAATATCACGAGGTGCGGTAAGCCGGATGTGTTTATTAAAAACCCTCTGTTGACCAAACACAACCGGAGTTAGCAATAGTAAAAGAAAACTGTCGCTGAATTTTTTAACGGTTATTTAAAGAGGAAAAAGTAGATACAATCGGAGATAGATGAATATTTAGCGAATGTTAAAAAAGCCCAATAAAGAAATGAAACGGTATAACGCAAGCAGAATGTTGTATTTCAAGATCTCTCGCAGGAAGACGTGAATGCACAATAGACTTTTTAACCATAATTTTTATAATAAATAATTAAAACAATGGTGTAGATTTTTAAGCAACCCACGAAATTTCTCACTCAAAGCACTGCGCTATTTGGATGTAACACGAACGAGAACTGCAATGTTTAAAAAAATATTTTACAAAACCGAAAAAATGCCTTCTGAAAAAGAAGTATAATATAGAAATCGTATTAACAGAGAAGGATCAAACGACAAATAATGATTCATATATTGTAGTCGGGGGATTTATTCGTCAATTTCTTCATCGTTATCTATTCCGTTGTTACCTTTTTTTAAATAATCGGCAAGCAAACAATATCCCCATTACAGCCCGAAAAAGTTTAAATTGTTGCCTTTCTATTGAGATCACTTGGGTCATATAGGTATATTCTGTGCTCAGAGTATTGTACGAAGCTTGCGGAAAATGTTTTGTTTTTTTTATATATTTCGAACCCATATGATTTTCAAGCAGTAAGGAAAGAGCCAATAGAAACGGTTAGCGATGGATGACAATATGTGTCGACATCTCGAGTGGGTTTCACGAAGCCATAAGCTATAGTCAAAAGTCAAAGACCTGCAAAAATGTCTATACGCATAGATCGCTTATGCGTCGCGCATAGAAATAGGCCGACCGCGTTCCATTGTTGTCCCTCATACACCTTCTTTTGACTCCTTTAGCTTCTTCTTCTTCTTGTTTTTTTTTTTTTTTTCCTTACAGTCGCTCGTAAAGGGAATGGCTTGATAAACGAGGACGTAACATTACTACCGCATCGTCTTTCGCGTCGTCAACGTCGTCGTTGAGCGTCTCGAAGCATTGGGTCACGCAAGGAAGGAAACGTTACGCTCGACAAAGGATTTTCAAAGTACCGGTTATTTCCAGACTCAATTTAACGAGACTCCGGAACGCCGGAGGAAATTGCATTCGCGTCAAATTCTGATCGTCCCAACGATAATATATAGGTAAAGCGAAGGCAATTTTATTAATAAATCTTAATTACACGAAGCATCATTAAAACGTACATTGCTAAAGACAAATAGCCATCAAAGTTGATCGAACATTGAATCCATCATTTGGAAATAATTCTTCAGGGGATTTCATGAAATAAGATATGAGCTCAACGTTGCCGTTGTTCTATGTACACAACAGCGAATAGGACCATAGCGCGGGTGAAAATATTCAAGTGTTTCAAGGATTCTAAGAACTCGAAACCGTGCTTGAAACTTTAGTATTCCGGTAATATAGCGGGATAAAGTGGCCAAAAGTCCTTGTGTTCTCGAATCGGACCGGTCTGTTGGACCAGCGAACGAAACCGGGAAATTCGCTTCGATGGTCCGACTAGTGGAAGCTTCGGTCTACTGGCTTCATACAGACTCTACTCGACTTGGTCGTTGTCCTGTTTGGTTACTCCTGTTCTAAGGAAGATAAACTAAGATACAAAACTCCTCCGGATAACTCTCCTTCGGATTTGAAATTCCATTTTCGTGCAAATATACATACGTATATATGTTATTGAGAAAAGTGAAACCAGTAGAAGTGGAAGGTGGACAAGTCAATTAGCATAGATTTCGGAATGGATCGTTGATTCGATTAAGCCGATAGAGAATCGGGTTAGCCAACATCATCAAGATCGGTTTAGAGGCAAGCAGCCGAGTGGAACCACAGACATACCGGTTCCTTACGGGGTGGGGGTGCACTTTAGGTTTACGTGTCTGCGAATAGTTGCACCAATACCTATCAAGAAACTTTGGTAACACGTTTGGGTGACGCAAGGAATCTATAGCGTTCGATATACCCTCTCCCACATCTTCGCCGGTCCTTCTCCACCGTTTGGCACTCATCCCTCCACCTATATTTCCCTGGCACCCTCTTGCGGGAATCCCTTATTCCACCGAACCGTACCCTACAACGCTCTTCCGAAGTTAGTTAAACCGTTCGTAGTTAGATAGGTAGATAGGTACGTGGATAGCTCAACCGTCGGCTATGGGTAGCCGTGAGAACTTTGAGTAACGCTAAATTACGTCTAATTTGTTACCCGCACGTGTGGAAGGGGGTGGTGGAATTAGCGTGTATATCGAAACTGTTGTAGCCTACATCTGGTGCCCCCTGTTCTCACTCTGCTTTGATCGTAGAGCCTTGTGGGGGCTTCATGTCGGAGCGTAGATTCATAAACGTGTTTGGCTATTAATAGACGTCTCGTGAAAATTGTTTCACGTCTCTAACACATCTTACCGCCAATGATAGCGACGATCGAGGAGTCGATTTAGCTACTTATTTATAATTAGATAATATCATCTTGTTAGGAATACAGAATAGATCGGGTTCACTATAATTCTGTGAGCCGCGATTTTTGTAAAACGGTACTATTTATTTGGAAACTCAACAATTGGTCAGAGTTAGTCAAATCGGTAGACAGAAAAAGGTCGTTATTCACTAAACGAAATCTTCCCTCAAATTATTCGATAATTACGTGACATTCCTCGGTACATTCGAAACAGTGATAGACGTACGATGGCGATGGAGATAATATTTCATTGCCGCCGTGTATCATACGGATTACGAAAATTCAATTTCGCAGATATATGTGTTACCGGAAATAAACTATGTGTAAACGCGGTACATGAGTAACGTTCTAAAATGTCAAGTAAAACATTCCAGTCGTTCATTTCCGTGCGCGGAATCCTCGCAGCATGGCGGATAAATAATAGTCACGAGATTTGAAATCGTTGGAAATGGCGGTTATATATTTTGTAAAATGTTTACCGTTCGCAAGCGAACACGAGAAAGCGAACGAATGTGCGTCGCTTTACGACACCCCCGAGTATCTATCTATTTCTCGGGCGTTAAAGTGCCGCGAATAAAACTAAAAACATCGACGACAAGCGTTTGTTTACACGCCAAGACTATATTTTTTTGTTTTAATCTCTCATTCGATAATCGTATCGTATTTCGTAAGTTATTGCGTAACTTGCAATTCTGAAAACATTCACGATGATTCAAAGAACCGTTTCCATTCGGTTAACCAAGATAAATACCGAGTATCGATAAAAGTTCGGAAGATTTTGCAGTTTGGGAAAATTCGCTAAAACGAATTAACGCAAAATAAAAAAAATACCTTCGGTAAAGTTCAATTTTAACTATGTATTATGGATCCATATTTCCTAATGCTCCACAATCGTAATTTTGATCCTGAATGAAAAATAGCATGAATCTCGGTATCTTTATTCAAGAAATGGAACAAAGGGGTTTGATTAATATTAGATCCTGAAACCGTCGAGATTATAATTGTGAACGTCTTCACATATAAAGTGTCCTTCAATATTCATAATGGGATTAGTGACAAAACTCCCGAAAAGGACAGCGGGGGCTTAAGATTTATGCGACAAGAACACAGAGTCTTCGTAGTCTGTGGGCTAAATGCCAAGATCTCTTGAAAGATTTCTCGTTTCCATCGAAGAACCCTTTATCATTTCACGTTACCTCGATTTAGCAATGAACATTTAAACCCCCATGATATCGATCAAAGGGCTCCCCCTCAATCATAAATGGAATACATTCGAATCAGCGAACAGCGGTCGACTAGCCTGCGGTGAATGTGATGAGCGAACACATCGGATATGAGAAATCTGAAACCAACTGGTGAACGGTGGCCAACCGAGGAGCGGAAGGGAAGGCTTGTTCTGGCTTCTGCGGTTGATCTGAAACTCAGCAAAGCTGAGGCAAAGCTAAAACCGCGACAAACAACGGGAGCGAAATGGGACACATTGTCTATCTACCAAGTAAACCCTCACCTTTCGTCCTCGTCAGAGATAATATCACCGCGATAATTCGTGAAATTGTCAACGATACAAACGATCTCCTTCTTCCCTTGTGGCTTCACATGCGCCCATATATCGTTTTATATTTTACATGGGTAGATAAATTTCTGCTAAAAAAATGTGCCATTAACAACCCAATTGGCAGAGTCGAGTACATGCAAACCGTTGTACGTGGATCACATATGCATGCGTATACGAATTTTTGCAGCATGTTTTTTTTTATTAATAACCCGAATAGAAAGTCCATAACGAAAACGAGGGAAGGATGAAATGATTTGAGAGTGTATACTTGAGGATTTTCCCGCCCCTCTTCGGTTTCCTGTTCCTCACGAAATAGAATTCGATACGGTCGTTTCGGCTTATGAAAGCTTTTGCTTCCTTCCCATTCAATTTTTTTATCTTTTTTCCTCTCATACGGCACTTCGTGCTCTCGAAGCTTTACACGCGAATCCGGATATTCCCCGAGCAACCCATAATACCATCAACCCTCAGCCCCGCCCCTCCCCTCCGCCACCAGAGCACAGCGAACATCCCGGAAATTTCGATGTCGAATCCGCCTTGTGAAGATTTACTTATGAAAAGGATCGGCATACTTGACGTGATTCGCGGCCCTTCGAGGGGTAGAAGGAGCAATGTGAGTGGTAGGGGACGAAGGATGCTGAATTGACGGCAAAAGAGATTCGAAACGAGAATCCAGGCGTTCGACTTGCATTCGGGTCACAAAGTCTGATATGTTCTCTGGTCGTTTCTCTCCAGCATCCCTCTTCCCCCTTCTTTTCTCTTACGTCTTTTTTTTGTCCTTTCCACGTCCTACGGTCGCAAGAGAATGAGCTATAGGCTGAAGATAAAGAATCGCCAAAATTTATGATCCATTTTTGGCCTGTGTCTGACCTGCAAACTATCCACAACCAGCGAATCCCGGAAGAGAACATCTGGTCGCGAACGAGGCGCGATGTAATCGGATATAAGATAGAGCATAAAGTCGTAAAAAACAGATTTTTTGTTTTTCAAAAGGTTAATATCTGTTGTATTGCATCGGGTTGCAATAAACATTTATCAAACGAAAGTCGTTATAGTAGATTCAACGTTCGATGTTTCGATACTCGTACTCTGCCGTTTTCGAAGCAATTCAGTATTGGAATTTACATCTTGAAAAACTTATTCACTTTGATTTTGGAAGAGGATAAAAAAAGTAACGACTACACGAGTTGATCGTCCATAGGATCTGTCGTTCACCAATTTTGTTTTTTTTTTTTTCATCACGTCATAAATAGCGGGAGAAAATTTCAATTGGACTGTGATGCGATTACGCTGTGATTCGATCCCCTATACCACCCTATGGTCTGATGACATCGATGGCAACGACGTTGGTAAAATAAATTGTATAACTCGATTGGTAGGCAATACGCTCCGATGAACCGAAACGATTAGAGGCGCCCGTATACTGGTCAGCGTGTTGCACACGTCGAAATCTACCCATAGTATTTTCTCCGGAAAGTTGTTCGACGGAAAACATACAGTAAAAATAAAAAAAATACTTTCACGGTGATAAAGTTTAAATATTCGAAATTTTCCAGGAACGAGAGACGGGAGAGTTCGATAAATGAAATCCTTACCTCGGCAAATGAAGAGAAGGAAAACAAAAAATACAATAAAAATCAAATTATATGTGTGCTTTTACAGTAAATAGTCGACGCACTCAGCGCACTCTTGTGTTCCATGCAGTATGCAATTTCTTCCGTTTTCCCACACAAATATTTCATACGGATATTTATCTTTTTTCGCATTTCCCCCATTTCCCCTGAGTACGTAAGAAATAAAATAAATTTCACATATATATATATCGATTGAATATTTTTTTTTTTTTAATTTAGTGAAAAGTATAAAGCGGTCTCTCATTGTACATGCGGAGCTAATATGTAATCTGTTTATTGGTCACTGAAAAAAAGAAAAACAAATGCAATGAGAGATAACCAATACGTTAGTAGAAAAAAAAATAATAAAAAATAATACAGTGATTAAAAATTTTCCTTGTTTTTGTTCTCTTATCTCTGACAAAATATTGATCTTATTCGGTGATATATTTTTTATTCGTTCAGAGAACACAAATTTGAATTCTCAGAAACCGAATAACGTAAATTATGTATTTCCCTTTTTCATACGCACTGTCAACTTTTTTAACAGCCAATGCGCTGGAAAGTTAAATGTGGAAGTCATGATAAGTTTTAAGTCCTCCCAAACATTGCCGGTACTTTATGCAAAGCCACAAATGGCGTTTACATTCAACAGTATACTCTTCCTGTCGGACCTCCGTAATTACAACAGCTCGCGCTATCCATCGCTGTCTTCCTGTGGATGAGGATGTCAACCAACGCTTCGCAATAATTGTGACAAACGAAAGTTAACGAGATATAAAGCGGAAGAGACTCGGAAGTGAAAAGCTCCGACATTCTTGAATTCACACGGTGTTTCCTTTGAACGGCATAAAGATTTTCCTTTTGTCGATTTCAGCAGCCGGAAAGCTTTGGTGAATTCTCGCTTCTCTCTCGAGAGATAGAGAGAGTCACTTGGCGACGAGGAAATACTATTTTTACGATCTCACTTCTCTCACCTCTCTCGCCGTTTAAGTTGCTCAGAAGTCTCGCTGAAAAATCCTCTTACTTCACTTCGAAACGAAAATATTAGAAAAAAACGCGACCTCGACCTCCTCACGCTTAAAGAATATCTATGCGATGGAGAACATTATTTCTGCATCGTTTACTGTATCAACAACAAAAAAAAAAAACAGCAGAAAGGTCGCCAATCTCCGGTCTTCCGGTATCTTCTTTGCTCGTTGAAAAAGTCGAAAATACCGAAAAGGTTTGTCGTGATACAAATCTATCTTTGTCGTGCTATCTTCCGGACAATTATGAACAAACGAACCGATGAACGAGGAAAGTCTGTAATGCAATCTTCCCATCGAGTATTTTCATTCTATGTCACAGATATAAACGTAATCGAGACGTGTAGCCATCGCATTCAGTCTATTTGTTTGTTAGACAAACAGTGCCAACACAACAACGGACACTCTCTGCTTGTTGCTACATTTTTTTTTGTGTTGATTTAAGGCCGTTTTTTTCTTTCGTCTTTTTATTTCACTCGTTATTTTCAGCTCGTCCTCATTGAAGAGAAATGCGGAGAAAGATACATCGTTGAAATCTCAAGAATCTCGTCGGAAATAGCGAGGTAAGGAAGTTCGAGTAAAAATATCTTCCGTTTCCAAGGGTTTTCCAGTTCCTTATGTGGTTTTCGTTTCACAGAAGAGCCGATTATTTTCAGTGGAAAATCGCCTTACGTACTTTGCAACGTAGTAACTCAAAATTAATTGGCAATCTGTTTACATCGAATATACTCGGGTAGTTTCAGCATAGAACTACCGCTGCTGTTATTCGCTGTTTCTTTTTCTTTTTTTCGAAATATATTCACGAAAAAGGAAGAATATTCGAAAGTCAGTTCGAACCGAAATACCACAAAAACACAATTAAATAAAATGATAAAAGACTGAATACCAAGAGTCGGAAAGTATACTTTCAATTTGTCTTTTATCGTT
The DNA here is from genome assembly GCA_934046635.1 of Buathra laborator. Lineage (NCBI taxonomy): Eukaryota > Metazoa > Arthropoda > Insecta > Hymenoptera > Ichneumonidae > Buathra > Buathra laborator. Next base: position 22,946,893 of record OW203892.1, read on the forward strand.
TATTTTCAAAACTTTCTTGTAACATTCTCTGATCAGTATACGATTACTTAAAGTCTCGTGGTTAAAAAAAAAATTGATGATTAAAAAATTCTTTCACTCAACTGGTACCATTCACCGTTATATTCGTTTATGTTAATGCGAATCGCATCAACCCCATCTTCTCTAACACACTAAAATTTCCTCGCCTGTGTAATCGTAAACATGAAATTCGTCAAACTTTTTCCACCGATTACTATGTGCATAACTTATTGAAACTCTCGACGCTCGACTCTTTTATCGCGTGTGCCAACAAACTTTTTTTATTTCAAGTTTACCATTTTCCCGCGAAACAATGCCTTCACCGTATCCCGCACAAGACTGAAACATGATTTCACTGCCGTTTTGAATATTAATGGTATATTTTACACTTTATTAATGATATGCTTTCATATACTTTTTTCTTAAGCAAAGCTGAATTGTTTTACGAGAATGGATGCGGAAAGTTTCGTTTGTGAACTTTCTTACCAGACTTTCCTCGTTTTTACCGCAGTTCTCCATGAATATCGGACTATTGGATCGCGCTAAATCAGCTAAAAAAAATGTCTCTCGAACCTCCTCTCAATCCTCTGTAGTACACTTTATAGTCCGGCAACCGTTATAAAGAGGACAGCGAGTTTCCTTTTTGTCGAGAGCCCTCCCTATCGACACTCCACAGTCGCGTCAAGAGTTCGATAATCTTTCGACGGATACCTTCGAGAGAATGAAAGAAAGAATGAGGGTCCAGACCCCCTACTGGAAGCTTTTCGACATCCGATACAAATGCTTTTTCGGTCGGGTATAGCTGAGTGGACGCACTCTACTGATGATACTCCACTACCAACGGCTGTCGCCCAATCGCAAGGGTGATTTTTTTGTTGCGCCCAGACAACGACTGGCCGCGTATGGTCTGCTTACCAAAAAGGAAATTCGCTACGGAAGCCGAAGGCGAGTTATACGATCGTATATAAGTTTCGCGATAACATCGGGACTTACGAAATGGATCCAAATCGAACGATTCACCATACTACCGGTATTATTATTCTACTACGATTTATATAGTAAAACCAATGCACCACGCCGTAAATATACGATGTGGAAGTATAGAACCGATGAAATCAGCCAAATTGTCCGAAACAAACACAGTCGTCCCTCAACTTACACACTTCGTTGAGCATTGCATCACATACGGATATCAATCTTTCCAAAACTTCGACATACCCATAGCGTTTGCTTTCAAAGATATTGTTTTGCCCGAAATTTCCGATGCGTTTCGAAATCTGATAAAATTCTAATGCGCACGTTACAGGAATGATACATCGCACTTTCACAACTATTTATCGATATCGTAAAATAGTTGAACGGAAGCATAACCCCCATTGCAATATATGAGTTTTGATTCGGCCCTTTTGATTCTGATTCGCCGAAACTGATGTGAAACATGAAACGCCAAACTCGAAGCAGTATTTTTCTTGTGGATGGCGAGAACAAAGGTCCAAACAAGAATCATTGTTCCAATGAAAAATTAAGCTTCTTGTTTGTAAGCTTATTTTTTCATTGCTATTTTTCTGTATTCAAATTTAAAACGATTATCACGTCGAACGAAACATTTCTATTGTTTTCGCACAATTTTATCGATATAATCTGGAATATAATTGCATTTCGGTATACCGCCATGATAAGAAAACAATAGAAAACCGCTTTCATTCGTTCCCTTTGTGTCCTTTCTAAATGAAAATTGGTACTCGATTTCGTACCCGTTTAGCCCATTAACTTTTTGTTTTACGTCCGAATGTTTAATAAACAAACTAAACTGAGTAGTTATTCTTTCGGCAGTCCACGTGTATTCACGGTATCCGAAAATAACAGAACCCGACATGAAATAAAAACATTGATATACGATATATATCAACTCTGATGTTTCTGAGAGCCATGAGAGTTTATATAAATAAATCCATAGCCGAGAGTCGCGCGCTGCGTTTATTTGGAATAGATAGGTCTGGCAAAATGGTTAGGGGAAAAAATTTGGAGAGGAATAAAGGCTACGAGAATAAATATGGTTGAGAGTTGTAGCTCCGGCGTATTTGCATACATATCGCCATACGTTTCATGGTATATAGCTATGTGTAGAAGTTGTGGCGAAGAGCCGCAGGTGTTTTTTATCCAACATAAAAGAATACCGGTGGCAGGCGATCCATCGGTGGAAGATGACCGGGACAATGTCTATGCATAAAGAGATCGTTTTGTATGAAAAATTACTGTACGCTCTCCATTGAAACTGAAGGGCGAATATGAATTGCAAGGGAATCCCGTTCTGTGTATTCACTCATAGAAATTAAAGAAACGCCGACCGTAAAACATATTTTTTTCAAATGGACAACAAGTGACTATAAACAATAGCTACTATCCCATACAAAAAAAACACGATATTGTTTTTCAAAAATGTTTTATACTACGAGAATAACGGTGACATCGCTTCCAATTAAAAAAAAAATGTATTCTTCCGTTTCCATTTATGACCGGTATTTCGAATTCAGTTCGATTAAAAAACTCTTTGTCCAAAAAATTGAAAAAAAAAATTGTGCAAGTGCTGTGAAAAGCTCACCGTGTGGTAGAAGTATACGGGATAATGCGTCGGTCGTACACGGTTCTCGTAGGGGATAACGGACATAATGAAAAGCAGCAGCGAAGGAAATGAGGTTGACGGTGCGGCAACGGCATACAACTAGAGAGACTTCGAGCCTTTACACGGGAAGAGGGAGGAAAACTAAATATAATATCGCGAATAGTCTCAGCGTAGTTTTCTGGTACGAATAGCCGTGGGCCATGAGTAGATTCGTGCTTCTGGGGAGGGCGGATAAACGATCTCACTCTCGGGATCCCTTCGTCGAGTTTTCTCTCGATTCTTTACGACATTCTCGGCTTTTCCCCCGCACAGCCTCGGGGACAAATGAGAAATGGAACGAAAGAAATCGAAAAACACATGTCTGTATACACACATCGACAGAAAAGGAAACAAACGCTTCGAGATTCTGGTCAAACTTCTCGTTCGAAGCTCCACTGCACTGGCAACAATTTACGAACGCAGAATGAAAGGAAAACTTAGCAGAACAAAAATGACGACGATAGAAAGAATAACGCGAAAATATTGCAAACACGTAAAAAAACAATTTAAAAATAAAAAAATTAGAATATCAATTGTTACGTCCTGACCCTTCGTTCACATACTTTTACACAATAATCTTCTTTTATTTTATTTCGTTTCTTCAAAAGAAGAGACCCAAAAATAGAATCATATGACCAGATAACTATAGTATCATATTTCTTCAATTCATATCCGCTCGCGACGATTCGCGATTTCATTTGAACGAATAAATAATCACGTTTTTACGCTCGAAATCGGATTTTAAATCTTATTCGAGGAACGAACTCCGAATCTTATATTCGATATCCTGTTTGCGTAAAAGTCGAACGCGCGCGCGTCCGTTGAGCGAGCGGACAAGTAGACACCTCTACGTCGCCGCCTCCAAACACCAATACGTCGCCGCCTCCGGACACCTGTGATCCTCCCGCGAACAAGTTCATGCACCTCGGAGCCGTTCATAAATTCATAATTCGCCAAAGTCAATGCGCTAATAACTTTATTGATGTTACGTCTCAGCGCACTGAGACGTAACATCATAAAAATTTTTCGCATAAAAAAAACATTTATTAAGCGTCACGAATGCGGAGTTCGATCAGTAGATAAATTCGGCATATTTTAACGAAAAATGTTCGTATATTTTTGATAGTATTAGTCATGCACTGTGTTCGTTCAACAATCAATTTAAGTCGTCAAACGCAAATAAAACGACCGAGGCTGCTATTTTTCAACTCAATCGAGAGTTCACACAAATATAAAATGTAAATACATCGATACATATAAAATAAAACAACTGCGCTCCGGCAGTTTGCTGTGTTAACAATAATATTGTTTCAAGCTTCCAGTTTCAGAGTAAATAAAATAAAAATTGCGGTTCTGCATAAAGTTCATTGCAAGCTGGCGAAGCGCTTGAACTCGCAAAGTTGACGGGTGTTTTTTTGTTTATAACTATGGTCGCTTCAATAATACAGAAGACAATAGCTTTGTCTGCTAGAGCTTCGTATAGTCTTGAATTAATGACCGTAATTAAATTACCCTTGAATAAAGCACATCGCGTTTCGTACGAGCAACTCGAACGTGTAAGCAGCGTCAAGTGTTTGTCCCCCAGCTATATTGTGTAGCATTCAGTGGTCTCAGTCCGGCTGCGGTCAGACGCCCAGCAGAGAAAAGCTCAACGGAGGAAGGATGTTCACTAAGCTCGGGTCTCACAATTTCGCGACTGTTCTATTGCGATACCAATCCTGTTTGGCTGTATTTTGCTCTTTCATTCTCCCTTCAACATTTCGCCATGCTTACGGGACTTTGTGTTCAACGCAAGAGAGCTTAGTTTATATCCCGGTTCTCCATTCGATACGGAACTCAGGGTCTTAACGGGCCATTAATATACGCGAGCACGAGACACCGTTCTCTGTGTTACTATATGGCGCTTTTACTGTTTGTGCAGTTACCAACCTTCTAAGACCTGTTGCAACTTGACTTGAAGTTGTATACTAACTCACTTCGCTTCGATACAATACTACACGGTTGGAAAGATCTCCAAAACACAACGAGAGATATGTGAATTTTTAATTTAATGATGGTACACATTTTTTTAAGCATATAATTTCCACGCGCAACATTCAATGTTGGTAATGGCGAAACACAATTCTTTTGTTTTAGCGTCTGATGCGAGTTTCAGTATTAAATGGCGAGTAAAATGAGTAGCAGATTCGCTAACGACGAGAAAAAATATATCAAACACAGCACTGAAACAACTAATGACGAAAAATTGTTATAGAAAATGTATAAAGATAAATATACATTGATAGATAGATATGTGTATTGTGTGTGATTTTCGCAAAAAGTACCAATATTTTATATGGATTCCACGGAATCATAAAAACACGCAGATGCGTATCGTGTTGTACGAGAAAAAATCCATGAAATCGCATATTTGCCGGAGCTTAAAAATTGCCTTTTTCGATCGTTATGGGACGATTAAAAACGTGAAAAAAGAACGAATAGCGTCGTTAACCGTTGTATTTTTTTCTTTCGTCAAATCAAAGGATCCAATTCATGTCAAATCCCTCATATTCCGATGTATTTGTTTTGCGCTGATTGCGAATCCCACAATTGTTTTGTTTTAAAGCCGCGCGTGCATTCATAAAAAGAAAAAAACCATTGTTTGTTTGGATATCCGAAAAGATTGAAATTCTTTCCGGAATGTTCCGATAGAGTAAAAAAAAGTACGTAGAAATGTAATGATCCGCTGGTAACTTGAAGAAGAATATGGTAGCCGTTTCAATGTTTCACCGACGAGTACTTTGGCACTTTCGTAAACAAGGAGAAATACGACGATCGATGGTAAGTATAGATAAATCTATACTACAAAATGATTTAATTAATAACTAGCGTGTTGTAATCACTGTACTCTGCGTTATTCATAACATCGCATCGCTTAAAGCATAAAAGTGTATTATGGCATTCAAACGCGCAGGAGGAAACGATCGTCACGTTCTCGTCGTCGTCGTCGTCGTCTCGTCGGGTCGGTAAATCCGCTTGTATACCGCATGTCAACCAGTCGCTGCATACCATTGTTACGAACTGCGTACACACTGTAAAATCTATGTACTATATATGTATATCGAGACGCGCTACTGTATGCATAGAATTTTCCACCGAGCGGACATTAAGATGAATTGTTCTTTCATGTATTTTTCGAACGAGCATTCAGAGTAGACGACGCTTTCACAGGTACGCAAGATTTACGTATGTGCTGTTACAAGAAGTTACGTGAATTTTATTTCTGAAAAGAACTAAAAAAATTCCTACCATTTTCTTCTAAATTTAGCATAAAAAATTATTAATAAATAATAAAGATGCCTGCGATCATTTTTAGTTTCCAGTTTGGTGAATTTACAAGGTTCGCTTTGGGGTTTTCTCCTCAAAAAACAAAGTTTTTAACATATTTATCGATGTCAAAGAGCCGTAGTATACTTGTACGACGAGGCGCAATAACTCGTCGAATGGAAAGTTAATTGCACCAAAGAGAAAATAAAGTTAGACGGTTATACGCGTGTGGAGGGTATCATTTCTATTTTAGTTAAAAACTTGTGCTCTGTGGTATTGCTAATTGAATTCGTGCAGATTGCATTTTGTCGAACGTCTGCTATACCGATATTGCATATACAGAGATTGTATTCACCTGTGTTTCATGCGCTGGCAATAGGCCAAAGCATCTCCCAAACGGATAGAGCAATTATGAATTAACAATTAGCCACCTCGACGGGATGAGAAGGCGGTACGGTGCGGTTGTCTGTGATACGGTGATTATGCAACAAAAGTTGCATCACGCCTTCGTATGATATCTCATCTTGCTATTCCCCAAGCGCAAAGTCTCATTACGTGAATTCTCTTTCTATAATAGTCTCGCGCTTTCGAATAGCATAATAGCTGTCTTTCTGATACAATTATACCAATTAATAAGTTAACTCGCGTGAAGTAGATGGAACCGCGATAAAGGTGAAAGACAAAGGGTTCGGAGAATGAGAGAAGCTCCGCAGAATAAGGAGAGGAGAGAATTTGCGCGCGATATAGTTTGGGTGGAGAAATCGATTTTCTACTTGGCTGCTATCGCAAATGTGATTACCTATCTCGATGCGAGTGCTGTGGCAGCTGCTGCTGCTTCTGTTTCTTGTATGCCTGCCGGGATCTCATCGAATAATCCGCGTGAGTATATTAGAATAATATCGTGATTAAGTTAATTAGTCTCGCGGTTTTTGCTGTATCCCATGATTCTTTGTTATTCCCTATACGCTTATCCTTCGTACTTTAATAATGAATTTAACTCCAATAATAAAATTCAGATTATAGATCAGAGAACAAAACTTCATAATTTCCATCCCTTAACACATTTTGCATTTATTACTGTTTGCAAATTCGACGACGAAACAGTTACCGCTGTTTAGCTTTCATTTTCTAAAACAATTATTTCATTATTTAGAGAGATCCTAACTTGTGTACCTAATTACATCAGCAAATTTCATATCTGATTGATTGAAATTTGGCTTAAAAGTTGAATCAATGAAGAATAAATCGGTAATTAAAAGAGCTCTTATGCGACGAATCGTTGCGACGAATCGTTAGAAAGAAAATCGTTGAGAATAATATAATTAATATAATTTTTGTATTTAAAAAAGTGCGATTTTTATTCAAGACATGGATCCTATGTTTCGACATTGACATCGCCTGGACCAACTTTTCTATCGCGCATCGAATGGATGATACGAGTTCATCGATGAAACCGACAACTTCGCAATCCCGTAGTTTCGAGTAACTTTGCAATTTCCGTGGTACGAGTTTGTCACAGATCTATGAGCAATTTACAGATCTACTCTTTGATAAACTTATCAAAATAGGTACGTAACGCTACGAGCTGATGGATATAGGTTGACTTTATATACGCGCCCCATAAGCCACTGTAGCGCGGCGACATCGATTATATACCTTTAAGTTCGCAACTGTGAGAGTAAACTTCGTGAAATAAGTTATTCTCGTGGCAGAATCAATATTTCAAATTTCAGCGAACCGGAATAGCTGTTCCGGATCAGCGAGAGTGTTATCGCTCGAGAAAATAAGACGAAAAGCACGTGACGAGATATAATCCATGATGCAAGCGACTTCAATGCGACACTGTCATGTGGAAGTACGTTCGCTGCGTGTTAATTCAATTGCATTGACTTACATATAGATGTGAGAGCTATCGTAAATCCCTGCGGCAAAGACCGTCGGAAACCTTCCTACGATTACCCTGCCTCCAGGGTGGTTACAACGTACAAGTGGACCGGAGGCGCACCTAACCAGCAAACTCAGCCTCATCGAATTACCAAGCAAATTTACACTGCCCCTTCCTGTAGTTAAATCAACAGCCGCCGCTGGGCTCTTTCGACTATCCAAGCCGTTACCGTGCTGTAACCGTGAGTAACCGAATAGAGAAATCCACCCATCGTTTTTGTTACGTTTTCACGTACTACGGAAGTGGGACATCCCGAATCGGAATAATTGGAGTGGACCAGTAGAACGGCGGTTTCAAACAATGGTTTCGAATTGAAGATACGAGTTCCTCCGATCACATTGATCAATCGCCGATGAATATCCTTCAGTTGATTCCGAATTACTGATAACAACTCTGATATCAAATGAAGCGAAGCGAGAAACGCAAACGTAAAATATGATCCCAAAGTTTCTCCATAAATTCCTTTGCTTTTGAAAGCGAGAAATAGAATAAAAAACGTCTGAGTTGACCGAGCAAACGACAGCGTTCGAGGCTATTTGGAAACAGTGAATGAAGACAAATGTCCGAACCCCGGGATAGAATTCGGAATTTTGGGGGCGTATAAGCCTGCATTCTCGGTTAACGGAGTTTGCGCGAAAAACTGAAATCGTCCGAGAGCCGACGAAAAGTTTCATCAAATACATGGCTACACCACTACAGCTCACAGTCAACTGTGTGCTTCAATTTGCTCGTAACCGAAAACGCGAAAGAAAAAACACGACCCAGAAAGAGGCAACAAGAACATTTGGGTTAAAGGTCGTTATCAATCTCTCGCTTTGCTTTCCTTTTTGTACGTTCGAAGCTCGAAGTTCAAAAGCAAGTTATTACGATGTTTGGGACGACGACGACTCTTTCATGTGATGCCCGTTGTTTCTTTTTTTTTTTTGCGAAAAAAAAATGGAATGTAACAGGGCTAACGGCCGTTAGAACCTTTTGATTAAACCCATTTTCATTGCGGTAAAATTACAAGCTTTCGCTGTTGAACGGACGCTTGTAATTTTACATATGTCACTCTCAGCTTTCTCTTTTCGGACTGCTCTGCGACGTAGTTTGTTGTAGTTTAACACGTGAATTTCGTCACGACGAAATTGTACAATGGTGTAGACGGTTGGTACTCGTCGAGAACGGTAAATGGTAGAATTCGGTTGTGACGCTCGGTCTCGTAAACATTTTGTGTCGGGTGCTGTATTGTACGAGTTTTTGCAAAAGCGACCAGGAAGCATTGGAAAAATCTAAAGAATAGAATGAAGAACGGAAAGAGAAACTGGGAGAGAGGAGAACGGAAGTAGGTACCGAAACTACGAGGCGTGAAAGGATCTCCATATAACAAGGGGATCTCTCGAAACTCTATGGAAAAACCTCATACTCTCTTTAACCGAAGCATACACGCGCGACCTAACCGTAGAAACGAGTGGTTGCGATGGGCTTTTTTTTCTCACAACCAGACATCACCTAGTGTGCGATCGGGACGTGTCAAAAGGTACTGCTGGATTTTGCGTCAATGATGTACAAAGAGTGACGGTATCCGAGAGGGTCGTAAAAACGTGTATGGAAGCTCCAGTGACGAAGCGTTGGAAATGGCACAGCGAGAAAGCAAAATAAAACAACTTCATCGTAGGATCCTCGTTACGTTGGATCATTCGCAAAACGTGCGACAGATGGCGAAACCGGGGGAAAAACCGCAGGGATAAATCACGCATCCGGAAACTTCACGTGCTTCGAATGATTTCGTCCATTCTGTCCGAAGTACTAACAAAACGAACAATGATTTTATTCTACCGCAACGAGAAATCGTGGCAGGTGGATATTTTCATTGGACATTCGTTGGGATGAGTTTTTTCAAAATCATCGGATCTCCATCGGAGCTTTCATGGTATCATTACATATACAAAACATACATGCGATACATACAAAAATATCGGATCGAAACGTTTGAAATATAGGTCTGTGACTTCTATTGTATTGTGGAAGATAGCAGCAGTGCAAAAGTAAAAAACTTCCACTGTACGGTTGAAAAGGCAATTTCTCAAAGAAACAGACTATCTGAGAGATGTGTTCCATTTTGGATTCGCACTTTGTTGCAACGAACTAAAATGTACAAGAGAACTTGGCGTATCTTTACGTCCGCATTCTGTTTAAGTTCTCCTAAGTCCTCGCTTTATGCAATTGAAGTGAATCTCATGAATAAACGGTACATTCGAAAAAGAGGTAATCAAGGGTATTATACGAATGCGAACGACTAGAAACGAAACGCCGCAGCGATAAACGAGTGACCTCCCTTTGTTCGGTAATCATTTACCGACATTGTGGAAACGTAAAAGAAAGGAAAGAAAAGAAAGTACAGTGACTATACGGAATGAGATGCACAAAGCCAAAGAACAATGGATACTGTGATTCAGACCAAGTATCGCGATTGAATGTTCGCCATTGGACCAATTTTTCAACAAAAGAGTCAACTGTTGACACTGCTAATGTATCCTCCTTTGCGCTTACTGTCAGAATGCCTAAATGATGCTATATGATTGTACACAGCGTTCGACGATCAAATAACTTCATTTAAACTCAAACGGCTTCCGAAGCAGACCGACGAGTGTACTGTTGACTACATCGTATCTATACTCCCATTAGGTGAACAAGTAAAGATGGAACACAAAGCGATAGAGCGTTCAATAAATTTGTTCAGTCACAAGAGACTGAACAGGTGTATTTGGAATTCATTCGCGATTCTCTTTCACTGTTTCGTTCGGAAAAATCACCGAACTCGGGAAGCATTTTTCTTTTACCCTCGTACTCTGCTCGCTCTGCTGTAGCTATTCTGGTCGCGTAGAAAAAAACGCTCTACGTTATATACATTACAGATTTTTAGCATCGATAGTCTCGAAGCGAATAGATAAATTTAGAACATCTATTCGGAATGTACGCGCATCGATACGAAGATAGCGGAGGAAGAGGTTTCTTATACCTGATCCGCGTGGGATGCGGCAATATTTAATATCCACGAGATTGTTGTTATTACTCGGGCGTTACGCGTATCCACATGAATTTTCATGAAATTCGAAACATGGGACAACATGTTTGACATATACATTTACAATCGCGCAACGGAAATTGTTCGTCGAGAGGGATATTGAGAAAAAAAAATCGCCGAAATTTACGACGCTGCATTTACATGTCGCGTTACATTTTCTTCCCGACGAAGCGTTACAGGATTTAAGATATTTAAAATGATTATCATGTCTTCGATATATCGTATCAAAATGTGAAGATATCATTGCATTAGAAATTGATTTTTACTTTTTTCCGTAGCATCTGCTCATAGGCATTGTTGTTCATTCATTGAAACGTTTATAATGGCGTATCCGCTTACGAGCAAATTAGTTTTCTTTTTTTAATACCAATGCCTTTACAATATTATATTATTAGATTCCCTTTCTGTATTATGACGCCTAACATGCCTGTGAAATCTCCAATACCCCCGGTAGCAGCAAAAGTTTCTATGACATTGTGTCGGAAAATAAATGCCGAATTGAAAAGGATATTGGAATCTATAGATAAACGTGTAATATACCTCTTCGCAAAGAGGGTCAAAGCACATGTCGTTTCTTATTTTTCATGAATTTTTCTGGCTCTTCACACTGGAAAAACGCGAATAGAAAGTGCGCGAGCGACGAGCAGTTGCATCAAACGAATATGATGCCGATAATTCAATGTCAGAAGAGAAAAATTGTTTTTCAGACGACGCGAAGTCCGGGAACCGAGAAGGAGCCGCGGGGTTGTAACGATGGTGATGGTTTGCGTCAAGTCGTTACGTATTTGAGTCACGATCCGTGGCAAGCTGTCAGCAAGAGCGCGTTTCATCCGCATGAGATATCGCAAGCTTCGCACATTGCTACTGGTGTAATACTCGTGTTATAAAGCCGAGCTGAGTTCCCGTAAAAATATATGTAAAAATGCCTCAGACATTTCACGCGAAAGAAAAGCAAAAGAGCGATACGATCGAAAACGATAAAAAAAAAAAGATCGATGGGGAAATGTATAGAATAAAAGTTCGATGTATACAAAACGGCGAACCCTTTTTTTTTACATTTTATCTCGAAATCATATACAGTTATTGTTTTCCGTCATTATCGACATTGTACGTAACATCCGCATACAGATTACATATTTCTGCATTACATTTATATTGCGTGAAAATTTGAATATTCGTTGAGATCGACAACGATACGCAATATCATTATTTAATTAATGTAGTACCTCACGCGTTAGGAATAACGAACATGTGCACTCGGCTGGTATTTTATCGAAGCGTGTATAACGTATTGTATCAATATTTGGTTTCAAAATTTCAGTATTATAGAATTCTCTCGGGCGAAGTTAAACACGTAAAAGAACCGATGACGCAACGAATTTCGTATGTAAAAAAATAACGAGTTTCGGAATAATAGCTAACGAATACTACCGGAAATGAGCTCCATTATGATTTTCTTTTTTCATGCATAAATGCGTTTCGTTATCTATCCTTTTAAGAATATTTATGAATTCCATTGTCGGTTCTTTAAAAAAATAAATACTGATACTGCGTTCCATTATCCATCAATTTCAAAAACGGGAGAATAAAATCGATATCGCATTATTCATAAATTCGTCTGTAACAATCAAATAGCAAATTCACGTCGATTGTTCCGCTATATTTCCGCGCGAAAATTACTCACTACGACTCCCGGCATTATTGTTATCTTTTTTTTTATTGTTATCTAATTATTGTGTCTAATTAAATACTTTCTTTCCGTTTCGACTATATTGATTTTTATTTTTACTGTTTTTTTTTAATAAACGTATCGATAGATTTTTCGGAGTTTCATACTATAATAGTTCGATGTAATGTCGTATACAACAAGAATTAAGCTCATCGCCGTCGTGAACGTCGTCGTCATCGTTATGGACGTGCCGTTGCTCGGGCGGACTTATATAGAGCAGACGAGGCGGTTGCACCCTCTCAGTGGTTACGTAACGACAGTATAGTATAGGTACCCGACCGATACTTTACTATCCCACTCCAGTAGTAGTCGAACCATCATAGAACTGGCGAGTAACGTGTATCTACGAAGAACGAGCGTATATCGAATACTGACAAAGCAAACTCTGCAACCACTCGAATGCATTGATTTTCTCACAGACGAATAACACATCAGCGATTAAATAGCAGAAGGCACTAACCCACATCAATTTACACGATAAATCATGTAACTTACGACTTTCTATTATTAAAAAGTCCATAGTATATATTTCGATGCTATGACCGAACCAATCCAGAAAGGTTCACCTTTGAGTTATTACGACTATTGCCTGAGAACTAACTACTCACGAATGAGTAACGATTACAGATCCCTCACTAATACTTTTTCGTAACGACAAGACGTCTCGACAAGAAGTTCCCGTCTTGCAAATTACGAACTAAAGAGAAGTCAGTTTTCTGGATGGTAAGAATCTACGAGCTGATCGTTGGCGTCGTATTCGTCGTGTCTCCGCCTTCGGTACCCCCAAAGTTTCCATCATAATGAAATATATATATATAGTCGAGAGGCTGTCTCATCTAATCTGGATAATCCAGCTGATCCTACTAGTCCGCCATTCCACGACGAAATACCTCTGATCGAGTTTCTCCACCTTGCTTACTTGCAATTCGGTTTTCGTTTCATCCCCTTTTATCACCTTCTATCGCGAATAGAAAAATCGATGGCAGCGGGTATTGGCAGTCGTCGTATATCGCGCCGAAATATTTTGGTATCGTGTTGGACGGGTTAAGTTTATTCGAGACGCGTCGATTTACCATCGAATCGAATTTGAAAGAAAATGTACGTACGTCCAATCGCGAAGGTAGGTCTGTAGCTATCCGACGAATAGAGGTATCCATGTACTTTTGGTTTGTATACGACGAGAGGAAGGACGGGGACGGATAAATTGTAGTCCCGGCGAAGGCAGGCAGAGGCTTTGAGGGAGTGAGTTTTACCTATAGAAAGGCTAAAAAGGTACGGGAGAGTTAGTACTCGAATCGCGTAGAGTAAATGAATGGGAAGCTGGGTCACGGCTCGCAAGCAAAGCGATTCGTTTCCGGCAAACAAGTTCGATTGGATAAGCTGCGATGTCCGTTTGAATACCAAATAGTCGAAGCACAATCCCCGAAACTCGTGAATATGTGACTGTACCATGTGGGTATAGTGTGCCATTAATGTACAAAAATCTCTGTTACGGTGGTGAAAACACTCAAACAGGCGAGAACAATCGATCAGCCTTTTAACTCCCAACTGCCCGCCAGACAAAAGACAAGAGCTATATGTTTTACCGTAAACATGTGCATTTCCTTGTTTTCTTGGTATCCGATATTCTCCGAAACGACTGAAAATATCCCAACGAAATTTGGCATACCGTTTCTTTGTACCGCGATCTGTGCCTTTTTTTCAGATTTCATTGTCGTTAAGTGCGAATCGGTAGAGATAAAGCCGTTAAAAAATAATGCCATTATTTGTTTCGTTCATCTCACGCCACAGGGCTATCTATAAAACCGATCTTTATTCTACATTTTTAAAAATATTTATTCTAAAATGGATGAAGTAAAGATAATTTTCCAAAAATTGAAAAACTCCCCATGGAAGAATAGCCTACTAAATAAATTGTATTTTAAAAAATAGTGAAATAACATATCGATTATTCGCATATTATAGTCGGGAGATTTCAAGATTTATACGACTTATTCAGTGCACACTATTTCAGTCGGGAGTTTTACAATTTTGGGAAATTATTTTTCAACGATACATTTTATTATAATTATTATAATTCTACTACTCTGTGTAACGTTCGTTCCTCACAATAATAATCCAGTATAATTTTTCCAGATTGACAATCGTATGAAAAGATTTTCGCTGAATATATTCGGAAACATTCGAGAAAATATTGGTAAAAATGCTTGCAATTTGCTGATACGAGGAAAATGTTTAATCCCCTGGGGCTATTTTTTTCTGGCGTCTGTTGGGAAGAAAAGTTTTTGCATATTGTTTGCTCCCGCGGGGAATTCCACTGTTGCATGAATATTTTTATCCGGGGAAAATAGTGCTGATTAGTATCAACAAACTACGGATAAATGAAAGAGGTAGATGATGAATTTAATCCATTTAAAAAAAAATCATATGGATTTATTATGAATTTTTAAAGTCGCCTACGCGTATTCGGCCGCATCTCGTAACAGATATGACTCTCCGCATTTTAGTTTCTTCTTCGTTATTTCTCAATTACGTTATCGCATTTCCATTAAAATTAAAATATAATAAACTTTTATTCTCTGTCATTCTGTCGAAAAAAGCACCGATGAAACTGAAAATCACAATGCTGTGAAATCGATTTTCTAATATACTTCGCAATCCGAAACTGTTTCGTAATATCGGCAATGTTATTATTTATTATGCATTATCGCGAACCATCGATATTTCACGCGTTTATTATTATTATGCAATTAGTTCTTCGTAAATATTATCAATGCAACAGCAACCAGATATCGACTATAAATTCGACACATAAAAAGACGCGGCGTTCGCGGTAATAGCTTCAACGTGGGTAAATATCGATGTCGATGAGACGAAGACTCTTATGTAGCCAATCGTGTAACCGTATGTACTATAAAAACTCACATTATCTACAACGAGCTCCACATTCATATAAAACATTTCTTGAAGTAAAATAAAGTGAAAAAACTAAACAAAACTTCATTCTTCCGACAAAGAATATATTATCAGTTCCAGGAATAAATATCCATTGATTACCTAGTATTACTCTCGCAGCCAAAAATATATTTTTAGACGGAAGACTTCAATTCTGTCGGGTAGATGATCATAGAATGCCGATTAGTAAGCAGTATGCATTACATGAGTGCTTATGAAATATGGCTGTAATTATGAATTATAAACGCATCCGTACGCATAACTCTATGTAATCGTATCGTTTGAACAGTCGGCACACGTATCTACGTATAAATTCGTGATCAATGAATATATATATGTATCCAAGTGAGTTCTCCCGCCCGAGTATAGCGAGATTATCAAGCCTCGCGACATGATGGAAATCACAGGCGCATAGAACCGGTCGCAATTTCCATCAGATTTTCCAGTCGACGATCGCATTTCCGATGGATTAATATCCGCTTCGATGTGAATCCAAGGTTCTCTCTCCGGCCCTCTCTCTATTTCTCTCTGCCACTCGGGGGCTGCGGCTCAGCCTCAACGCCCAACCGGTCATCACTGGCAACTTTGCAGCTCTCAACACAATGCAGCGAAACGCGCGCGCCCGCGTCCCGTGGACTCGCTGCCACGACTTTTAGATAGCGGCATATACCGATATATTATCAATACTTTCGCAAATGTTGACCGGTTACAAAAAATTATGGTCGATATGGTAAACGACAAACACTAGAAACATCAACGGTATCAGAAGATTGGTGGAATGCATCCTATCAATTTACACCGATATATCCTTTCCGAATCAGACACGTTAATAATTTTGTGACGTTAATCGATGTAACGCGATCGGCAAACATATTTATGATAATGAAATATCGAATTTATCGGTGAATAACTATTGATGATGTAATCCTCTGACTAATCTATGGAGAAGACTCATGGAAATTTCATCTATATCCGGCTAAATCGATCGGTAAATCAAACTTTGCTGGAAATTCGGACAAATATGCCTATACCTCCGCTCATACAAATCATGTACAGCGTTATTCATCAATGTTACATAAATGTTTTTGATACCCAAAACCGCGAATTTAAGGAATTGTATCGTTCAAAGATATTAACCAGCGTTGAGTCTCTCGTTAACGGGTTATTGGCGTTTCAGACGAGAGCTCCCGACAGGAGACGCAACGCTTTGATGCTACTCCTGTTGTTGAACTTCATTATATGTACGGTGGGCTTTCTCTATCGTCGCTTGAAACCCGCTCACCGCACATCAGGGAGCCTCTTGACACGGTTAATATTTTCGTAATCATCCCTCTCGTCTCATTCACCTTCGCTATATTTATAACGACGACCCTCGCGGGAGTCACCAATATTGCCTGTAATAAATCGGCGCGAATGGTACGGGTGGGGTCTCCCACTCTCGCGCGCACTCTCGCAACCCCGACGCGCTTATACGGTGCTCTCTACTGTGTGCGCTCATTGAACAGCCGCGTCGAACGTCACCGGACAGTTCACGATCGATGAGGATTCGACAGAATCGCGTGTACGATATATAACTGTGAGAACTTCGCTGATGCCCTTTCGGTGCGGACAATATAGAGAGGGACTTTTTCCGGCTCTATCAATTATTTTTCTTTCTAGCGAAAAAAATAAAACTTTGATTGCACACCTGCAATTCCGCACACGGTCGTTGTAGGCTTACCGACGCGATTTATTGTCAATCGAATATCTACTCAGTTTTGATAGAATGACCGGAAGTAAATATCGAAAAATATACGTACAGAATTCAAAGTTTAAACAATCAAGTAGTCATTTCAATTAATTTCAGCAAACAAAGATATCCATGGAATAAATACTCGTAAATGCGTCGAGGCGGAGACCGATAAATTAATGGATAATAAATAAAAAAGAAATTTCTTCATTCGCGAAATTCTGCCGGGAAGCCAAAAAAAATTTTTTTAAATAAGTTACGTTGAATTTTTCATAATTGTCCATATGTTCAGAAGCATATAGTGATTTTTTAATGTCTTCCAGAAACTTCGCTATAAAACTGCTATAAAATTCATACTGTATATGAAAATATTAATTAAACGATTCGATTGAGATAACGATATCCAAAATGACGAATTTTGCTCGTAGAGACTTTTTATCTACTTGATATTTCCGATAATTTTGATGGAAGCACATTTCACGATCTTTGATTTAATGAGCCACCGATTACACTCCGATTATAACTTTCTATACGCCGTCTTCAACAGATGCACTCATCATTCTCAATTCAGCGATTTTCTCGTAATGCTCGTTTACTCGGTGAGGTGATTTTACAGACATCAGCTAAAAGCACCGACATTCGAAGCTGAATTCCTTAGCCGATAGGTATGACGACCACAGCTCCGTAACCTCTTCACCTTTCGACCCCCGATATGCTACGAGGTAGACGTGAGGCTCACTCGGGGGTTTATTCCTCTTTATCAAAGATAGAGAAGTTCTCGACTCGTCGCAACGCGAGCTAATTCTGTTCCGTTCCCATTTTCATTGCTCTTTCCGTCGGCCCGATTTATTCTACTCGATTGTGTTCATGCCGTTTTCGTACTCGTCTCCCCCCTCTGACGCTACACCCCCTCCCCTCACCCTACTGAACGGCAACGGAGTGGATGCAACTTTCGATATTCCGAGACATCGATTGCACCCTCCCGTCGTCGCGCACTCGCCGCTACTCACTTTTATCCTCTCTTTAGCTTGCGTTCTCTATCTTTCGCGGTAGAAACCCCCGTTTGTTTCTTATATAACCATAGGTTGTGAACTTGGTCGTTGTTGACTGTATGTTCGTTTTTTCTGCCTCTAGTTTCTGGACGATCGAAAAGTATCAAATTGCCGTATACTATAGAGTCTAATTCTTCGAATTCTCACTGACGAGGGCCTCGGGGTTAATATAGTAGTTGAAGTAATTCCCGGTACCGCATGTAGCACGCTATGCATTATTTTTCTTGGCGCCCGTAAGAAAGACACGATACCAGTGTACTCGATTTTTCGGACATATGGAAATAATCGCGTGATGTTCAATTATTAAATGTAATGCACAGTATAGTCTTAACCCGATTTATATCAATAAAAAGAAGACAAACAAAACTTTTCTTTTTTTCGCTATTTATAAAACAGTAAGATGGATAAAAAGTTATGGATTTATAAGCCTCGTGAACCTTTTAAGTATTTGGAAGATTTATCGCGAATCATTTTGATGATAGCAAAGATCGAGAAATAGATATTTCGAATTTAACTCATCGCCGCAGTTATAATTGGCAACCTACTCGTTGTGCACTTTGGTAGATTTATGCATCATCGATACGATCGATACAGTTATTGCATCCGATATAACGTTCCTACTTGTTATCAAAATCGGGTTGGAGTTATAAACACTTTCTCGTCGTGACTACATTAACGCTGCTTTCACACAACGAAACTACCCTTTCAGTGGGTGCGTAACAACTTTACTCGCTAAGTTTTATACGCATATTAAGGATATTACACGCCGAACGATATTTACGTGTCCTGTAACTCGAATCATATCGATACTAAAAAGTTACTTAATAGCATAATATCGACTCGTGAGTCTCATCACATTCCTTGTTGGCGTCATGTTTGAAATTACCGAACGTTAAAGTTACGACTGTTATAAACCGAAATGTTTTGAATTTCTTGGGAAAATTGCATACTACGATATCGATTCTAGAATTTTATTTTTAATTTCACAAAATCTGAAACAGTATAACGCTAAGAAAGATTTTCACGAGATCGCATTACGAGAAATGACCTTAAAGCGGTCGGTCAGTTTCTCAATTTTTTCGAAATTATCCTCAATACGCCATCAGCGTAATATTAAATCGCAGTCTTTCCACTTTTCGCATTATAAACAAATAGAAAATACATCGAAAATTCTTTTAAAAAAATCATCACCTACCGTGACTATATTGACTGTTGCTGGCGATAACCCTTTCGGCATTTTTTCTCGCAATGTAAAACCACTCGCTGCTGTTACTGAGATATTTGTATTCGATAGCGAGATCCTTGACCAGTACACCGTCCTGATCTTGAAGCCTATGAGCAAATGGACAGTACAACCATCTCTCGCCGTACTGATTTTTATCGTAACAATTTCCAGCCGCGAAGATATCTTCGTCGAATTCTACCATCGACAGTATACTCGCGTGTAACAAATATTCCGACGAAAGCATCACTTCCGGCGCGTATTTCCATAATCTCGTAAGCATATTGGCGCGATTGACCGCGAGATTGGCCTCGAGACGGAATCTTTCTTGTGCGTACTGATCGACGACCCCTTCGCCGAGATTCAAATCCGTACCGGCGGTACAATTTTCACCGAGCAAATGCTGATTCTCAATTATACGCAAAAATCTCGTGACAATATCGACCTGAACGCTCTGTTGCTTGTCGGGTCTTTTCGTATCGTGTTCCGTTGAAACTTCGCCATTGTCCGTATAATCCTCAGCGTAATCCTCTATTCTGCCGAACGACGAATTTCTATTGTCGTAATAGCTAACGCCTGTGCGTCTATCGCGATTTTCCTCGTCCTCATTGTTGTTCCCGTAACCCGTGAAATCTTCGTGAACCGATCTATCCAATATCTCATCGAAGCTTCTATCATCCTGTACGCCGTGTACCAAAATTCCGTAATCTCCAACACCCGACGACTCGCGATTGCGCGTCGAATTTCCGATACTCGCCCCTTCTCTCTCGACACTTCCGTCGCGATCCTTTCCACGGCTTCTCGAACCTATCACGACTTTTCGCAATTTCCCGAACGAATCTGATCGTCTGTTGTTTCCAACCGCGCCGATCCCGGATTCCAAGTCACCGCTCGTTATTACTCTTCCGGTTGAATCGAGCGACGACCGTTCTCTCGATAGTTTGCCAAATCTTCTATTTTCGCTGTTATCGCCGACGGAAATCGTTTTGCCGATTGTTTTTTCACGAGAATCGGAGGCATTTTTAGGCGTTTCGAATCGACGGTTTCCGGTTACGTTGATGTTGTTGTTGCTGTCATCAAAGTCGAAATCGAGATAAACCGTGTCGTTGGTTTCGACGTATTGAACATCGGTCGACGATCGATCATCTTTCGGGGAACGAAGTTCGTTTCTTCTTACGAGTGACGAAGTTCTTTCGACGTCGACCCCGTCGTCGAGCTCGTCGACCTTCGTCAACGGCCTTGCAAAGTGACCCCGCGATCTACCGTGACGAATTTGCGTTGCTGGTTTCTCAATGCTCGTTTCCGGTTCGTCCGATCTAATCGTATCAGTTTCGTAATTCTTAAATTTCTCCACTTCCGCGTTTTCGTCAACGCGCTCGTCATCCGGATCGATGACCCCGAAGTCATCGTCCGGCTGCGCTTCGATGTATTGCGAATCGGTCGACGATTCGACGTAATTTCTTTCCGTTTCTTCTGGCACTGCGTAACGTTGTATTCGCGACTCGAGGGTCAAGCGACGATCAATGAACAACGGACGATGATTCTGTTGATGACGAACGAGTTTCTCGCGATTGGCAACGTCGGCGCTCGATATCGAAACGAGGCAACAACACGATAACACGAGAAACGCGTACCAAATTGTCGGTACACTCATCGTGCCGCGATGCACTCGCTTATTTGCTCGGCGCGTAACGGGAACGAGAGGGTCAACGATCCATCGTCGTTTGCAAAAGTTCAAAGATGGAACTTTCGGCTCCGAATAAAATTTGTTTTCTTCTTTCTTATCGCGAATTACTTCAACACTGATATCTCTGAAACTAACGTTGCGCACACGACGAACGATCGATTATCGACGATATCGTTCATGTTAGGGGTACTAAACGCAAAATACAATTTTCACCACTGAATCTCACCACTGTGGACACGAGCCACAAATTTTTTTTTTTTTTTTTCGTCGAACAAGTGGCCGATTATTTCGATCAGATCGAATCGTACGATACTCTATTGCCAAGTCTTTCGAACTGCATAATTACATTGAGATACACCCACACGTTTCCGGAGGGAAAAAAGTTTGTCACCCAAAAGCTTCAACGATAACTCGGAACTTTAATTCTGTTTAAACCACGTGTCCGAAATTCTCGCGACGTTTCACTCGAATTCTCGATCATTTGACGATGTTACTATGGCAAAGTTCCAAAAAATTTCTATCATCCCCCCGTCGTTTCTTCCCATATCGGCGGACTTGACGAAAAAAATAAATAAACACTAAGAAAATTTTGTTTCCAGCTGACTGCTGAAGAATTTCGAGTCAATACCGTGTTTTTTTTTTTTTTTTTAATCATAAGAATCTCATAATTTCTCGTTGAAATATCCTCGTCACTTTTCTTAAGTAGCCGCTTGAGGGTATCGTCAAGCCATATTTTTTTCGTTTAATGACGAGTACTCGTCATTAATAATCTTATCGATAAATACAGATAGAAAAAAAAAGAGAGAGTAGAATTATAATGTCGTCTTCGAAAGGGATGAAATTTAATTTAATTTATTTTTTTTTTTCTTTTTTTAGAAGACTTAAATTGTATTATATTTGACGAATATATTGGGAGTATTGCAGTGAAAAATGTTCACCCCAAAGTTAACACGACGACGTGAATCCGCACGTCGTCGGGGTCGTACCGTGATCGCACGCGGCGCCAGACTAAGGGATGAATCTCGTTCGCTTACACTACAGCACACGAGTCTATCGCGGGCTCTGGGTGTTCGCGCGCCGCCCGGTCTATCCAAGGAAAGCCCCCCGAGAGCGCATGTCTCACCCGGTATATTTCATTGGGCCGAACAGCTGCTGTGAGTTTTTTTACGTGCAACGAAAGTACAGTAGCCGCTTAGGCATACCTACCTACTTCTCCTCTCGCGCTCTCCCCCCCCCCCCTCCACCCCCGCTATTCCGATTTGCCGTTTTATTCAACGGTTATCTCAAAGTTTCCGAGAAACTAACTCAATTAGCACGCGCCGAACGAGGACCCTTTAAATCGTCCGAAGCTCTTCAAAGTTAATTTCACGCGGAAAAGAGCAAATAATAGAGAAACAAAGAGCGTAAACGAAATGGTCCGAAATGGTTCTTTCGTTCGACTTTGATCGCGCGAACCTCACTCCAACGTCCAACGAATATCGAGACAAATCGTTAAACCGCGTAATTCGTGATCTGCATTAATTCGGTTTGCATCTCAATCCCGTAATTGAGAGACAAATCGAAGCAATTTTATATTGAATCAAAGAGTGATTTTTTTTTTTTTTTCTGCAACGACGCTTTTAACGATTAATTTGGCTGCCGAAAATACCTCGAAGCAATTAACACGTTTACGCGGCATATGTTTTCCAACGAGGCACATGATTTCATCGGATTTCGATGTATTTACGCCTTTCGGCGATACCGCTAACACGTTGGCAAATTCCCGAACGTTCCGCGATCGTTCTATATTTTCCTCGCCGCACACAGGCCGCGTCGCACGGTTTATTAAATTGAAAAAAGCTTAAAGCCTATATGTTTGTCTCTGTTTCAACATGACCCGATGGAGCAACTGAATCACAGGCGCAAATAAAATAATACGCTTGTGAATAACAAACTGATATATATAGCATATTTTTTTTTATCGCGGCAACAGATTTGTCAATAACATTTTTCAAGTGTTTTTCTAAACGTACAGTCAAATCTCAATCGACCGATCGTTTTGTAATCATTTGAAAATTAAGTACATAACACAACCAAAAGTAAAAGATTCTTTAGGAAAACCTCCCCTCCGCCCTCCCCGCTGAAGCCCTATATTTTCGATCATTAATTATTTTCGAACTTCATTAATCAATGACTTTTCTTTTGTATCGTGCAAAATAAAAGAATATTACTATCGATTTTGGATTATCCGCGATTATCAGTTATAATATGAAATTTGTTTGTAACATACTTTGTTGTGGCGATATAGTTCTCGCCTGGGATGTGTCGCCCGACGTCTTTTTTCTTCATGAAGGAATTTCGCAGGTCTCACCGAAGGATGGATCAGAATTTTACGTTCATCACTCCCAGGAGGCATCAAGGAACACGCGGGACACTTTTTTCGCCGTAAAAAAACTTTTTTTTCCGAAACTCGCGAACGAAAATATGCGCAAATATAGAAGTTTCTACGAGCAACCGGCTGAGACACAATACAGCTACAGCTACGAGTAACGATCACGCGGTCCGCGTATTATGCGCAGAAAAGTTTCCGCGCACCCTCAACGCAATGTTTTTGTCGATCAACAATTATTTATCTTTTTTCGACTCAAATTCTCAAACATAATATTTTATCGGCTGTAAGTAGTACATTGAATATCACGATAAAAATCCGCGGCATCGTTTAATATAACGCACACAGAAACTACAATCAAAACGCACGAAATAGCAGACCAAAGGATTCTTGAGTGTACGACAGAAACACGTGGCATCGACCGGACTATTTTTTCGTTAAGAAATATTGAGTGAATTATGTAAGGATAGAACTGGATTTCGCGTCCACCGCATGTCAAAGGTTTCAAGGAATATGTGGGAACACTTTTTTCGCGTTAAAAAACTACTTGTCGGCATCGCGAAAGAAAATCAGCGGAGATTCGAGTTTCGTAAACAAGCATCCGATGGCGGACAAGTGACAAGTAACCGTCACGGGGCCCATGCGATATGCGCAGGGGGGCTGCGCATTCTCAACGGGATCATGTTCAACCCGATCTACAAAATAGGTTACGGCTTTTTCCACTCAAGTTTTCAAATACGGAATTTTTAAAAAATATAAAACACTGAATAGCACGTAAAAACCCACGAGATCGATTAATAGCGCGCCAAGAACTGCAATAAACCATTAAAAATTGTGACCAAATGATTTTTTTCGGGACGACATAAACACGTTTTTTTGGTACGGAAGTATTCACTCAATTACGTAAGGATATAACTGGATTTAGCGTTCACCGCTTCCGGGCGGTTTTGGGGAACACGTGAGAACATTTTTTTCGCGTTAGAACACTTTATGTCAAACGTCACGAGAAAAAAAATGCGGAGGTTCGAGTGTCGGCTGTAAGCCGGCGTCTGATACGGTGATATGGCGGAGGGATCAACGAGCAATTGCCGGCCGCCGTGCATCCCCCCTCCGCGACCCTTTACCGTTTCGAATTTCGACTACAACTTCTACACCCTGTTTGCGACGTAATTATTGGTAGTCCCGTCATATAAAATAAGAACAATTGACTTTGAACAATTCGCGGAAAAAACGTGTAATAATAATAAAAAAATGAATTACAAAACTAATTGAAGTTTTGCCAACTTGCATGAAATATAGTGCACACAAAGACGATTGTGAGGAATTGGTGGGTTTACTGTTCGGAATTTTGTAACAATTACGGCGGAAAACCAATCGGCTCCAATCCATGATCAGTGATCCTATATATACTACAGTACAACCTCAGAATTATACCTTTCAGACTGATAAGTAGCATATAAGCGTAAGTGTTGGTTCCGGTTGGACTTCTGAGACAGTAATGCCATTATCGTCTGTAATTAGGACATTATTCTCATCCCCGACATCCCGCCGGATACTATAACAATCCTGACGTACAAACACATCTATCGAATGGGCTTTTAGCTCTGTACGTACTGATGTCAGTGCTTCTATTCTGGAAGCCGTTTCCCACATACTAACGAGAATCCGTGCCGAATGCATCGATCACTAACAGTCTGCGTGAAACTAAGCGAACTAATAACAGCCACAACTTGGCGACTCTCTGACGGTCCACTCAACCAAACTCAGCGTGATGTACACAAGTAAAAAAACTCATTACAAAGAGATTGAAGTACTTTTTTTTTTAAATTTACCTACGTAGTTATAAAACTGCATGGAAGTTTCGCTTTAAATTTGCACATTCTATACTCATTGGTTCTTTTTCGTTTACAAAGCCACCGTTCGCAAAGTATGTTATGAATTTTTCGCACTGTACAAAAAGCTTTTTTGTTTATTATAAAATAAAAAATAAAAACCTTATTATTCTATTAGATTCAACAATTACCACGAGGAAAGTTGTGAAACTGAAAGTTTCCATTTATATTTGCACATTCCATACGCATTGTTTCTTGTTCGCTTACAAAGCCGCCGTTCGCAAGGTATTTTTGTGAATTCTTTGCACTGTAGAAAAAGTTTTTTTGCTATTATGACATAAAAATTAAGAATTGTGTTATTCTATTGGATTCTACAGTTTACCTGTTTCCGCATGTGTACCCGCGTTATAAACTTATATGTTGAAGGCGCCCGTTAATCTGGACGCAACCCTTTGTGTTCATCTCGCGTTCCGGAAATTCGAATAAATTTGCTTGCAATGGAAAGATTCGCCATATAAAGTAAATGAAAAATCGTCAATTAATTAGATTTATTCGTGAAATGTTTACTGCACAGTGCATATATGAATATAATTCTGCGAATTTTGAATAATCACTATTTATTTTATTTAATAAATTCCGCGGTCGCAACATTTGGTCAATTTCCCATCGCTCTTTGAACAAAATTCGGGACAAATGTACTTCCAGTACGTGATTCACATTAATTCGTTACAAAGCGGTCATTTTGGAGAATTCCATCGAAGCGGATTGTTTTACCGCAATTAAAGTCGCGCGATTGCATTTTCGACGAATTCCACTTCAACGAAGTTATATTGCCGAAAAAGATATCGTCGTTGCCAAATTGATAGATCGCGGGGATACGTTCAATTGTATACCCAATGAAATAAACTTTATTTCTCGTATTGGACGAAGCATCTGTCGAATATAGAAGAAATGCAATCAACCAATTTCATCTCATCTCTTCGTCGAGATATCTTTGTCTCTACAACGAGAAACTTGTCTCATACACCGCACAATCGGATTTACTACGATGTGATTTTTAGTACAACTGTATTACCGTTGACCGAGTTAGTTACAAGTTTCTGACGATATTTCATTGTCCCGATGATATTTCGCGTTTTTTCTTTTTTCTATCCATTATACGCGGCGTAATCCTCGAACGCTCGAGATACTTTTTTATCGTGCGGCAGAGCCTTATCCAAAAATTAAATCATTTGAGGAAATTGATCGCGCAAATCGATGAGATACGTACTTCAAATCATATGCCTGTATACTTCAAACATTGAAACCCGAAATCTAAAGAAATTCAATTAATTCTTCCGACAAAGATTGGAGTTATCTTTCGGAAGAGCGAACTATTGATAAACTGTGATAAAATATCTATCGAACTATTGTTAATTGAAATACTTACTGTTAGTTTCGGGAGCAAAAGAAATGATACGAATTGTGAAAGGAAATCCCGAAATGAATTTACAAGAAAATTGAAAAAACAAACGGGAAAAATTGGATAAAAGAAATAAAAATATCTATTTATTCAGTGTTGATACAATATACAATGGGTATTTGTTTATTTTTTCATTATTTTCTCCATTCAAACGATCTTTTGTGCTCTTATTTTTTCATGTTGATCCGTTCTCTTTTGAATTTACTGATGGGTCGTTTCTGTTTTACCGTCTCGTTTTGATTACCAACAGATGCATCTGCAACGTGTTCCCGAATTTCTTTGACGATAGTACTATACGCCGATATACCCGGCGGAATATCTTCAATTTCTTCATCGGTGCTGTAATCAACCGGAGGTACATAATTGTCATATTGCGGCACGTGATTAGGCGATTTTTTCAAAATTGATTTAGGCTTTGAAAATATTCTGTATATATCTCTCGGACTCTCAATTGCATCGTTTTCGACTTTGGAAACTTTGGGCTCGTAATCGGAGTGTTTGAATTTTATTCTGATCACGTTGTCTCCATCGGACCCGTCGTCGTCGTCGTCGTCGTCGTCGTCGTCGACATCAGAAGTTTTAACTTCTGTTAGCTGACTCGGCGCACTCGTTCCGGCTTTTGCGATATTTGCATCTTGAGAAATCACTTCGATTTTATCGTTATTGCTGAAGTATTTGACTTGCGGTTCGCCAAAGACAACTTTTTTCTCGCGTGTTTCCGTCTCTATAACTTTGACGCTCGATGCGTCGAGCGGACTTTCATCGTTCGTGGAATCAGTGAGCTTTACACGAACAAATTTCGAAGTTTTCTTTTCAATTTGTTGCGACGAAGAATTACTAGAAATCGATTTACTGGAATTCATTTCATTGTTGAACGAACTTTCGACGTCATTTGCGGTTGAAGATTTTGTTTCTTGAATTCCTAATGGCCTTTCACCGTTATCCGAATTACTTTCGTCTTCCGTTGTAACGGACGTATTCGAGTCGTCATCAGACTCCGATTCGTCGTATACCTCGCCGTCATCTAAGTCTTGCGTGTAAAAATCCGGCCGAGTCGCTTCCAGTCTTTAAAATAGTTTAATTAAACGTTAATTGAATATAAGAAAAAAATGTTCTTTTCATCATTTTGGTGTCAAGAAGTTTGAACGAACCTATGTAATTCATCTTCCAATTCTTCTTGAAGCTCTAACGCATCGAGTTTATTAAATAAATCGCCTTCCGTTTGAATTTCCGGCTTCTCCGTGCTTCGTAATTCGGCGAGTTTTTTCCGATATTCTTTTTCTCGTTGCCGATGTTGAACTAGAAATATGAGTTCATATTAATTATCTTAAAGACAGATTCATGAGCGATAGAGTATTCTTTGTGTGTAACAAATTTTTTGCTTTCTAAACAAAATAGAAATATTGAAAATTATAAGTACCCCGCCAATCATCCAACTTTTCATTATCCCAATGTTCAACAAAGTCTTTTCTCTCGTCGCTGCCAAAAGCATCAAAGCTGTTGGGAATCTTTTGTCGCATCTCAAAAAGATTTCGTTCCTTTTCCAAACTTTCCAAGATATCGTTGGCTCCTGATAAAAGCAAATGACAAAAAATTTTACAAAATGGAAGATATTCAACAAAGTTTTCTGTAAAGTAAAGTTAATTGAATTTATTCTGTTTTTTTTTTTCATTACGTTTTATTCTACGATTGCATAGAGCAATTGCCTGCGCTGCGCTATATTTAACAAAGTATCCTTCGCCGAGAGACACAAGAATCTCATTGGTATGAGTCAGTTTTCCTCTCATCAAAGCTCTTTTTCCAATCGGTACCATACAACTGACGGACAATTCTTCTCGAAATGTTTCTAATCCTTCGATTACTTTTTCGTGTCTTTCTTTGTACTCAGACCACGTTTTTGTCTGTTCGTCATTTCTCCTGATGCCCTGCAACACAGTATTTAGAATATTGGATAGTTTATCATGCATTCAATAACATTTTTTTTAGATTCGTTCCCACATTTTGTAAAAATAATCATTCAGTCCTCGAAAATTCGTAAAAAAAAAAATTCAACGGGAAATCAATCGATGTTTTCAAATTCTAAGGGACAAGAAATGATGCATACCTCTGTGAGCGCCCGATCCAGAAGCGATTGTTGGTACTGTTGCAGTTGTTCGTAATCCATTTTTTATTATTCTATTAATTCGAATTTGTTTAATATTTTATTTACACAAAATAACAATCGATCGGCGTCATAACCTCTCAAATTCGGAGCGAACTTCTAGATTCGTTCCGCGTAACTTATTTTACAAGGATTTATTTACACGTTATCCAATATTTCTGTGGATTAAACTGTTTACTATATTAAAAAAATAAAATATTAAGTTTATCGACGAATTGATGGTCGGGTTGTAAAAATTTTGATCTCAAACTCTTCACCGAGAAAAACGCCGAGATCCGCCGGCAATCAGCTGTTCGAACTTCGAACTTGTACTTGGCAGGTCACTCTTCTCTCCACACGGTCTGTCCTCTCCTTGTTCTCGAACTCCGTTCAAAATTCCCGCTGTGCAATGACCATGTGATACAATTTCAATACCCCTCCCTGCCGGCCACAGAACCCCCGAAGGAGCTACACGCTACACGCGTAGAAATTTAATAAAGTCATCCCCGCTCCGCGTACAGTTCGGTAACGTGTCTGATAAGAAAACCGGCCTTTTGAATTGTCCGAGTGTTCCATCACTTTGAATTTACAAGTCGCACGTGGAAGTACGATAAAGTAAACGTTTTCTAATAATAAAGATAACGCGAAGCGATAAAAAAACCTCTGTTCGAACGAATAACGTTAACATTTTCCCTCGCACACTGTGGTAGACCGCAAAACATCGTGGGTTATTCGAGATATTTCCATGCGAAGGATCGATACATTATTACCTTGAAACAAAAGATCGCCATTCACGAGAGTGACACGTTTATTAAGCTCACCAAAACATCGTCATCATTTCCGAGAACATTTCATTCAACTTTTAATAAGCTTCGCATTGCTAATAAGCAATTCTCACGAGCCTACCGATGGCTCCCAAGATCAACGTTAACTCATCCAAGGTCAAGTACACCAGCGATCACATAGAAGCCCAATATGATTATCAAACAACGGAAGTTTCTAAAAACGAGGACTCCAATTACACGGTAAGCAAAAAAAAACGGCTAAAATTACACTCTTTCCAATCGATTTTTTTTACGAAAATAATAATCAGTAAAATTTTAATTTATCAGGTAACACCTTTGTCCAGAAAATTGCTTATTCGTACCAAAGTCAATGTACCAAAAACGGGCGTTATGCTCGTCGGTTGGGGTGGAAACAACGGCACGACGATAACGGCTGCCCTTTTGGCTAACAAAATGAAACTCTCATGGGAAACGAAAGACGGCATAAAGAAAGCAAACTGGTAAATTAACGCGACTTTTTAAAAGATTTTTTGAAACTTTGTTATGTTGATTGCTATTCTGAATTGCATTTTTTATTTTTTTTAGGTACGGATCCCTGACGCAAGCATCTACTGTAAAGCTTGGAAGTTGCGAGGGACAGGATGTCTACGTTCCCATGTCTTCAATGCTTCCCATGGTACAGCCGGATGATCTTTATCTGGATGGATGGGATATCTCTGACATGAATATCGCGGATGCTATGGCAAGAGCTAAAGTATTGGATATTAATCTACAGAAACAGCTGAGGCCACACATGGTCTCCTTGAAACCGAGAAAAAGCATTTATTATCCCGACTTTATAGCGGCTAATCAGGTTTGTGTATAAGCAAAATATTATTAACATAATAAATTTGCTATTCGCGAGAAAATGATTGTAATAACACCAAAAAAATTTATTAGAATCTTAACAAATTCAAAATATAAAAAAAATATTTTTATGAAAATTGCCATCAAAATTAATAATAAAATTATTACGATCGTAATTAAAAAAATGATTTCGTAATAAGGAAAAATACGAAAAAGGTATTTCCCTAATTTCGTCATTGCAGAGTATTCTATGCGTGATAAGAGCGCCGAATAACGGTGGAACGGAAACGAATATTCTAGTGGATTACGACATATTGACTTTTAATAATGACACGCGTGATAATAATCTACACGTGTTACTCATATTTCAGGAAGAACGATCGAACAACGTGATTATCGGATCGAAGAGCGAGCAGTTGGAACGTATCAGAAATGATATCGTTGACTTTAAAACATCGAAGAATCTCGATCACGTGATCGTTTTGTGGACCGCGAATACCGAAAGATTCGCCGAAATAATTCCCGGCGTAAACGACACCGCGGACAATCTACTGAAATCGATCAAAGATAATCATTCGGAGATTAGCCCGAGTACGATGTTCGCTGTTGCTTCGGCTTTCGAAGGCGTAAGTTTTCCCTTTTTTTTTAGTGTTAAAATTCGTTATAACTGAATATTAAAGATAATGATTGTGTTATCTCATGACTTTCGCAGTGCACTTACATAAACGGTTCGCCACAAAACACGTTCGTACCGGGAGCTATAGAATTAGCCGCAAGGCACAACACCTTTATCGGCGGTGACGACTTCAAATCGGGACAAACAAAATTGAAGTCGGTACTGGTAGATTTTCTAGTTTCCGCGGGAATAAAACCGGTCTCCATCGTGAGTTACAATCATCTTGGTAACAACGATGGTTACAATCTCTCAGCTCCGCAACAGTTTCGATCGAAAGAGGTGCGAAAGAAAATAACTATAAGTTTCTCAAAGGATTTTCTTGTTATACCGAATATAAATTAAATATTTTTTCTTTTAATACAGATATCGAAAAGTAACGTAGTCGATGATATGGTGGCGTCGAACAGTATATTATACGACGAAAAGGAAAAACCTGATCATTGCGTTGTCATCAAATACGTGCCGTATGTCGGTGAGTCTAAATTTCCTCCATGAACGTATTTCTGGGATTTTGTACTTAAGCCGTTTATTACATTTCATTGATATTTGCAGGCGATAGCAAAAGGGCAATGGATGAATACACATCGGAAATAATGTTGGGTGGTCACAACACAATAGTGGTTCATAACACCTGTGAGGATTCGTTACTTGCGAGTCCGATAATTTTAGATCTGGTGATCCTCGCCGAGCTCTGTTCAAGAATTACATTCAGAGACGTGGACGGTGGAGAAAACGGCGAGTACGTAGGTTTTCACAGCGTTCTCTCGATTCTATCTTATCTCTGCAAAGCACCTCTGGTACCGGAAAATGCGCCGGTGATAAATGCTTTGTCGAAGCAGAGAGCAGCCATCGAGAATATACTGAGAGCGTGTCTTTCGCTGCCACCCGAAAATCACATGCTTCTCGAGCACAGGCTTAATCTTCGAAAGATTAAAAAAATAAGGACCGTCTAGACGCACGAAAATCGATAATATTATCGCCGTGTATCTGGGTGTACGGTAACGTTACTAGAACTTTGTATTTTCGATATCGGAGCAAACGTATCGCGCGTCTGTAAACATAAATCAGAAAATTGATTGTGTCACGTGTGTCACCCAATCTTGTATTATACTAATGGTACAAATTTCAAATATTCTTTCGGTATTTTTTCTGGAATCGTCGTTATACGTATTACATATACATAGATATATATATTTATGTACGACATATATAATTATTTACGAAAAAAAAAAGGACAATGATCATACAGAGTTCGTCTACAAATGCACCTGAAAATATGTAAATGTTGATGCTTTTTTGTGCGCTGCGAAAATGCAATTGTAGGTATTGCAAGCATTGTAGGTAAAAGTCATTGATACGATTTAGAGGGCGGAGAAAATTAGGTAGAAATGTGGAATTCGCCAGTATTTTATCTCAAGTTCCTCGATTTTCCGAAGTCGTCATTAATTAATGTTACATTAATGTTACAGTTTCTTTTATTTTTCTTGTGATTTGTTAGTGAACGACCCAGTTACCGATCTCGAATAGCTTTTGGAGTTTATGGACACATTTTTCTATCGTAGGTAATTAGTTTTTGCGGTGCGACGAATCGATGAGCTGTTAAATCGAGTAATCTACTTAGCACATTGCGTACTGATTGTCGCTGTTGTGAGGACATTTTTAAACATCAATTCCCATTAATTTGAAAAGTATGTTATGATAAATTATTATAAACAGAAACGACACGGAGTTCGCCATTCCCTCGTTTTAGAATTATCTCAGGCTGCTGAAGGCGTAAAAAAAATGCTCCGATTCGCCTCAAGTTCCGTTCAAAAACAGAAGGCGTTCACGAGTTTTACTGGGTATTGGGTCATTTATTACCACCTGCTGTTTAAGAAAAACCTTATTCCTCATGTTTCGCATGTGTACTTAAATTTTACATTATCAATCAATTTATGTCTGTATCGCAAAACGAGTAGTTGTAATGAGGACAAAAATAATAATCGTTTACCGTATTATCGAATGTATTTTAATTTAAGCCCTCTAACGGCCTTTGATCGCTATCCGCAAATAACAATTGCGAGAGGGGGGATCGACACGCCATTGGATGCAAAATCTACCATCGACCAATCGCCTTTCGAGATGTAAAATTTTTTTCCTCACCTACATATATATATGAAGCATTTTCAGCTTTTCAACAATTCATAGTATGGATATCACAAAAATTAATTCGATCTAAGTTTTTTTTTCCCGATATCCTCTGTCTCACCGTCGAAATATTCCCAGCGTGACAATAATACGATCAGTGAAATGGCCGTTTGATTGCGTACGAGTGACGCGAATATGACGATACAGACCGCGGCCATTTGTAATGTAAACGTCGTCAATTGCTCGAGAGAGGAATCCTAGTGCCAGCGAGAACGTCGTCGAAGTACGCAACATAACGAAAAGTGTGTACTAAAATTATTTCGTGCTTTCTCATTTATCCGCCGCAATACACGGCAACCTGTTACGTCGAATCTTGAGTATCGGTTCGATCTTCGACTCGTCCTTGCAGACTTGAGAGAGAGCTATAATCCCGCCTCTCGGAAAACCACCGATATAATTCGTTATTCAAAGATGGTCATGAATTTCGGGCTGATTGTAGAACGCCCAAGTGGCTGAAAATAACAAATGCTTTTCACTGCCGCGCCGCCATTGTGGCCACGCGCCATCTGGCTACCACAAGAGAGACATATCTTATGGGGGGGTAAATGATTGAAAACTTTGAAAAAAAAAAACAAAATATGCTTTGATTTTGTTTTTGCGCGGTAATCGACCATAATTTTCGAATACGACATTTTTTGAGCGAAGAAAAAAGCTTTTTATCTTTCTTTCGGAAGTTTCATGTCGTCGTTGTTTCGAGTGGAAGTTTTGCCGTTGCATCCCGATGGGTGAGACTAACCTCGTTACACTGTGAAAAATGAGTGTTTCGGAGGAAGGAGTACTGTACTTTACGATTGAGGGTGATCCTGATGGAAATTTGGCAAACGATCGTGAAAATTTGACTGAACAACAGTCCCACGCGGCGCTTATTGACGATCTCACATCGGAAAATATTATTATTCTGAACGACGGTACGTGTGACGATGGACAGATGCACGAGGATACAGCGGAACGTCAATTGCGAGACAATGTCATCGCCGTTGAGGGTACCGAGCTTCGGGGATATAGTATCGTCGAAATGGCTGCAGGTAATAAAAACTTTGCTCTTACAAAGACGCTGTAAAAATTACAAAAAAATTCCATTTTTTCAGCGATCGCTGATATCGCTCCGATATTAAAGAATTATCTTTAATTTTCTAAACAAACAACATTTACCGAGGAAAATATTTGATATTACGACACAATGCATTTTTCTAAAGATATAACAATATTTTTATCCTCTAATGGATTATAAATGAATCGCATATTTATTTCATCAATACGCATGAGCAAAGCTCAAGAGCGAAATAATGAGAAAATCGTTAAAAAAAAATTTAATTCATAAACATTTAAATAGTAATTTGGCAAAAATCTGTCCACAGAAACAGAGGAAAAACAATTGCTGTTTTTATTTTGTATGATTTAACGCATACATATTATTTTAAAAAGAAAAAGAATAAAAAAAGAAAAATATAGCTATTGAAATATGAATTGCAAATCAATGACAACATTAAAAGTCGTTTAAACAGAGTAAAAACCATATTTAGTAAAAATTTTCCTATGACTTTCAAAAATGAAAATCTCATTTTTGTTTTTTATTTATCCACAGATTCGACGCAAAAAAATAGCAATGTACGTCCGAGACGAAGTATCGAGTCTGAAAGACTAGATCACGACTACAGCGACGTTCAATCCACCAGAAACAATCTGATATCTCAAGAAAACACGCGTTTTACCGCGAAAAACAACAATGTATCGCTGCTCCGATCGGTGGAGCACAGAATGCCGTTATCGACGAAGGAGAGATCGATCAGTCGCGTGAAAAACATAAGCGAATTGAAGAAAGTGACTCCCAGAGTAAAGCTTGTATCGCCGGAGGTAACAAGCTTAACGCGACTGTCGACGAAAATGAGTGTTCCAATTCATAATCCTACGGAAAGCCGATTACCCATCGTCGACGCGTCTCGTCAAACATTAAAAAATTACTGTCGTACCTGCGCCGGTTTGAAATTACCGCTCGTCGATATATTCAGCGAAAAAGGTATGCAGATGAGACTCAATCAACAGATGAAACACTTGGAGGAGATAAATCAACACGACAGTCTATCGACCCAAATGTGTATGGATTGCATATGCGATCTAAAGATGAGTTACAAATTTTTCATGCAAATTAAAAAAGCGCAAGTAAAGTTGCAATCGATTCACGCCTCGTTGCAATCAGCTCCGACGAATATAGCGCTTATATCCGACGACGAGAGATCGCACACATCCACGAAAACAGTCGTAACGAAGAACTGGTCGACATATCCTTCCAAAAAAACGGAAACCGAGAAACCGGAGATCTCCGCAAGATTGCCGAGTCCCCAACAACCGGAACCCATCGAAACATCAAAAAATGATCAAATTCTCGAGGTTCAGCCGCGAATAAAATTTGAGTCCGAAGTCGAGGAAGAGGACGAAGAAGAATCAGCTTTTCACGATAGCGACGAAAACGACTCGATAGAAGAATTCGATCCCGACGACCCGCCTTGTCAACCGGACACGTCTGACGTTGCCGATTCGGACGGCGATTTCGTCGCTGAAACATCGGAAAATTCACAGAACGTCGAAACCTACGATAGCCACAGTATGGAGTACAGTACGCAAATATCGTCGGAAATTGCCGAAGAAAAATCACCAATTGCGAGTAGCAACACGACGAAAACTCAGCCTAAAACAGATCCGAAAAATGATGTAAATAAAACGGTCTATCAATACGATACGACGCTCAAAGCTTATATAAAGGTAGAACCACCGGACGAGGAGAATTACGCAAGTTCGTCTCTAATAAGACCAAAATACGATCGCGATTATCCTATCGAGAGTACGAAAGAAGTTGCCAAACATCCGAATATTCTTAAGCGTAAAATTCCAGCGAAAAAGGATTTTTTAGGGAATCCCGTGGCGAACGTAAGTACGTCGGATTCGACGTTCGCCAGATCGGGACAAAAAGATACGAAAAAACCAAAATTAAACGTTGAAAATGCTCTCAACATAAAAAGTGAAACCGAAGACGGTATAATGTACGTAACGGTAAAGGGTACGAAACCGAATGAGTTGCTACTCGTGAAGGTTAAAAAAATGGATAAACCCGATACCAACAAAAAAGACGAAAAAAAGAAGTCATTGGACTCTGTACCGGTTGAAAAAATTCTAAAAAAACTCGAGCCCTTTGGGAACCGAGAGAAAGATTTTACGACCGAACGATCGAAAGCGCTGGACATTCGCGAACAAATAATCGAGGAACAAATCGAGGAGTACAAGAAAAAGCGGGAAAAAGTTCTCGGCGGTACGGCGAGTTTGCCGAACGCGTTAAAGTTCGAAGATGGATTAATACGTTTCGTAAATCCCGTGGACAATAGTGCCGACGGTAGCGTAAGAATAAAAGTCGAACCTTCCGAGGAGGTCGAGGAAATTCGTCGAGTGGTTGGTTCGCGAAACAACAACGACGAACTCGACAAATCGGACAACGCGAAGTACAACAACACCGGCGAGTATTTATCGCGATTAGCAAAACTCAAGAGAAAGTGGGAGGAAGCGAAGAAAAAAAAGGAATCCCTTCAGCGGGAACTCGATCAGACGTACACGGAGGGAAATTTGGAAAAATTGGCGCGAATACTTGGGGAAAAGGAGAAGAATCTCCAAGATTTTCAGGATTATCTGAAACAGCGTAAAATCGTGATAACGCGCTTAAAGGACGAGGATATAATATCGCTTTACGAGGATCGCAACAATACGTCGTTAAAGAAAAATTTTCCCGATCTCATAGACGCGAGTACCCCGTCGGACTACATAGAGAAACAAAATTATCTCGAGTGCGATTACTGCCCGGAAACTTTCGCGCAACGCGATCTTCTCGAAGAGCATCTTAAGTCTCACGACTACAAACTAATGTATTATTGCGAGGATTGCCAAGAAGAATTTCCCACGATGAAATCCAAACGAAGCCACAATGTAACTTGTATAAAAAAACTTATATGTAAATACTGCAATCATTTGTTGGATTCGAAAGGAAAAAAGCGGCAACACGAGCAAAAACACGTGGACAGTATGTACGGTCAGCTGTGCGATGTTTGCGGCGAAAAATTTAAGCACCAAGGGACGCTGGATCAGCACTTCAAAACGCAGCATATGACTTGGGAAAAAATTTATCAATGTCCAAAATGTCCTAAAAAATTTGCTTTCAAACAAAAACTAAGCTTTCATCTGAAATCCGTTCACACGACCCTTCGCGCATTTCTTTGCGAGGATTGCGGAGCGGATTTCAAGAACCCGGCATCGCTGCGACATCATAGAATACGCAAACATCAGCCGACCGGCAATAAACGCGAATGTCCGGTATGCAACAAACTCGTGCCGTTTTACAGTCTATCGAAACACATGTACACTCACAAAGCTTATACAATTCAGTGTCCTCACTGCGACAAAATGTTTAAAAACACGTCGACGTTAAAGCAACACGTGAGAATACACGAGGATCAGCGACAATACAGATGCGATACATGCGGAGTCGGTTTCAATCGTCGCGACGGTCTTCGATTGCACATGCGTGTGCACCAGAAGAGCGATAGTCGAGCGTTGAAGGAATGTTCTTGTCAGATATGTTCCGAAAAATTTCCAAATCATTCGATGCTCGTTATTCATCGTAATCGAGTGCACAAAGACGGAAGACAATATACTTGTCATATATGCAACAGATCAATGCTATCAACGAGATCTCTCGAGTGGCATATGTCTCACATACACAACGAGACGCTACCCGGCGGTCCAAAGGAAGAAGCTGAAAGCGCTCCGGAGAAAAAGAGAGTATCGTGCGTTCATTGCGACAAAACTTTCAAAACTGAAATGATACTGAGAACTCATATAAAGAATACGCATATGGAAAAAGATCCGACGAAATGTTTGGATTGCGATTTAACTTTTACCTCGGACGTTAGATTGCGACATCACATGATGGTCGCGCATAATAGACTCGAAGGAACACTTTCCTGTCCTCATTGTTCGAAACGCTTCGTCAATCAGTTACGATTGAAGACTCATATGATTTCCCATTCGGAGGACAGACCCTATACTTGCGAAATTTGCGGTTTTAATCTCAAGACGAAGATACAATTGATTAAACATCATCAGAATCGACACAGCGACGAGAGGCCTCTGCAGTGTCGTTACTGCCCGTGGCGATGCAAACAAGTTAGCGCTCTCGTTTGTCACGAGAGAACTCACACTAACGAGAGACCCTATTCGTGTTCTGTTTGCCGACAGAGATTCAAGTATCTCGGAGACAAAAACAAACACGAGAGGCGACACGAAATTCTCGGGGGTTCCGGATTCAAGAGAATCGTTGCCGGGAGAAATTTAAAAACGCCGAAAATACAACTTGAAGAAACTTCGACGTCGGAACAGGATCCGGTGGAATACGAGAATCAGGAAGACGAGGAACAATTGAACGAAGAACAACATTACGATGAACAACAGCAGTACGACGAACAACAGGATGGCGAATACGACGGTGAAAAGTTTGACGCTCAGGAAATCGTTAAATTTGAATCGGAAGAAATTGGCGAAGAATACGAACAAACCTACGAACAGGTAGAGAAAATAAAATTTCTTAAAGACTTTAAGTTTCGCTGCCGCTAAAGAATGCTTTGAAATCATTAATTCGAATGTAAACGTCGTGACAAATTAATTAATTTACTAAATTGAAAAAAATACTGATAAAATATACACTTTTTAATTGCATTTTGGTCCTCAAGAAAGTTATATTCGAGGGATAGAAAAATTGGAGAAAATTGTACGACGGTTTTACTTCGACAATAATTTTAATAAGATACAATGATTTTTTTTTTAAATTTTTTCAGGAATACGAGGAAACGTCGAGAGAAGCATCGGAAGCTGCTGAAGTGATAATGAATATGGAAGATACAACGGTTTATACGGAAGAAGTAACAGCGGATAATATCGAAAGTGCCGAAATGATAACCGAAGAGATGATGACGAATCAGATATTGCAGTCGGGTACTGTCGTTCATCTGGAGCAACAGGACGACACGGGTAAAATTCAAGTGATACCTGTGATGCTTTCGTTGCCTGACCTGAGTGATTCGAGTGCCGAAGTCAATTTGGCCACCGCGTCGATAATGTATAATACCTAATTATATTTTAGACGAGTAACAATGCTGTAGATTGATGCTGACTTTTTATTATGTAAAAAAAACGGGAGGGGGAGTGGTGCAACGATGAAACAATCGAACAATCCTATTATCGAACACTCGGCTCGTCTAAAACAATTTTTAACGGAAGCACATTAAATACAAAGGTTCATTCTTAAGGTGATCCCTGCTGATGAGTCTCACGATACCGAAAAAAGAAAAGAGCTAACAACAGTAACGTCGTGTTCATTATTTTTTATTTTGTTTGTTACGTTTCACATGGAGTAAACGACACACCGATGTTTCTATTAATCTCGCCGTATGGAAAATACGCGAGTAGAAAATGCCTTTCAATAGGTGTGAAAAGAAAAAGAAGATTTAAGAAAAATAGTTAAGAAAAAAAAAAATAAATTACCGGAAGGCGATCGCAAATGTTTAATAGATATTAAGATATCTCCAGTTTGAATTTGGGGATAAATATTGTAGTCATAGATTTCATACGAAACGTATCTAATCTTATAAATTATAATTAGATAAAAGAAACAATATGAATGCAGACGGGAGAAAAAAATTTATTTTGGATTCTAGAAATTCGATACCTTCGGCATGAATAATTTTTACAAAATTATGTTCAAAATCGATGCGAGTCTTTTCAAGTATGAAAGACCGGGTGATAAATCTTATGCATCACCTCAGTCAGTTAAACATTATATTATTACTACTTTTTTTTTTCTTCATTACACTTCGAATTTATATTCTTAGAATGCAGCGAGTTTAATTTCAATTTCACACAATCGAAGATCTGAATGTTGTGTACCGTTATTAAAATTTCATTAAGAAAATTATCTCGCATCTCGTATTTCATTAGAATTTCGAAAAAATTTAGCGGCCAGAAATGCCGTCCAATTGATGCGGTTTCGATTTCTCCGAAGACCGACTTTTCTACTTCGTCGGTACAGCGAAAAATTGAAACCGCAGCAATTTTGTAAAAAAAAAAAAAAATGTTTTCCATTTTTTTTAAAAATTATCATTCGTTCCTTTTTTTAAGTGTAATTTATATCCACTCTACTAAAGGAATAAAGTATTTTGAATATCGAAAAGTTTTCTTTTTTTCGTGTCAAAAATTGACGATTAAAAAGTCGAACCTCCTTTGAATTCATTTATTTTTTTCCATAGAGTTGATTTATATGTGATAAAAGATAGACGTTTGTACATTACATATATAATACTCGGATCTTTGTGTACAAATAATAATTCCACGTTAGCTGTACAGTTTTCATGATAAATTAATCGAATACGACAACGCGTATTTATATATATAATAGCATATATATTATATAATTCATAAAATTTGTAGACTACTTGGTTCGTTACAATCCCTATGCCAGTAGAAAAAAAAGGAAATGCCATTGCATAATTCGCCACAAACATTGCCAGACGCCAGCGAGCGGCGATGTCTGGATACGATACTTCACGCCAGAGGAATGTTAAGAAATTATTTATCCACGTGAACAGTTAGATCGACAAAATTAATTCCTTCATTATTATACAAATATTGATATCCCGCATATTTAATCTCATTTAATGTTTCTCCGCGTTTTGATAATAGTCTACGAGCACTTGCCAAGCTGTTGGTGCCATAAACCCGTCAGGCGGTACTTCTCCGGATCTCGCCAAAGCTGATAGTTAAAAATAATATGATATCAATGTTTCTCAATGTTTCTGTATCAAAATCGTTGTTACGTGATAATTACTTACCTCGCATTCTCGTGCCGGATATAAAATCAAAATCTTGTTTTCGCTCGGCATCGAAAAACGACATTTTCTTGTTTTTCGTGTCGTAAGCGGCGACTCTAAATGGAATAATTTCGAGGGTTTGAAGTCCTCGAGCCATTGACAAAACTCTGGCGCCGTGCGTGGGATCGTAAAGATTTCCGTCGGGTGTTGAGCTTTTTTCTGGATGGGGTATTCCCGCCGGATCCCTGCCAACTATGTAAAAATTCGCTCCGGCATTCATTCGCGCTTTCGCGTGCCATTGTACCTGCGTAAGAAAAATTGGGTAAAATTTCGTTGCTATTATAAATAGATACGAAATGTAATTAATTATTATTTTTCCGATTACCTCAACGGGTCCCGCGTACATCATTGGACTCGGAAATATAGCTAAAAGCGTAGAATTAGCGTCCAACACTCCCTCGTCGAGTACTGCTTTGTGTTGACGAATTCTCGTGTGTAAAGGCACGTCGTCGTCTTTGGTCCAACCACCCAATGGGTGCAACAGTAGGACGGGATTTTTGAACCCACGTTCGCCTAAAAGTCGCTCTCGCGTATCCTAAAAAAATATTATTACGTGCGAATTTTCCATTCGGTGTTATCTTTCCGTTAATTTCAAGAAAATTTAATACCTGCATAAGCAGCGCGTGTCCATTGTGAATAGGATTTCTAAGTTGAAACGCGAAAACCGCGTCAGCCTTCATCTCTCGACACTTTTCCTTTATTTCATTAGGCGTAAGTCGGTACTCGTCTAATCCATCGTTCCACTTTATTCTCTCCAATACTTCGACATCACCGCCCATCAGCCAATCGCCCGATTCGTAAATAATTTTAACGTAAGGATGTCTCTGATCGGTAGTGCCGAATTGTCTCGCGCAT
The DNA here is from genome assembly GCA_934046635.1 of Buathra laborator. Taxonomy (NCBI): domain Eukaryota; kingdom Metazoa; phylum Arthropoda; class Insecta; order Hymenoptera; family Ichneumonidae; genus Buathra; species Buathra laborator. The sequence continues at coordinate 22,989,377 of OW203892.1, forward strand.
CTTTCCTCCTTCCGGTGCGAATAAAACTCCGGTTTTCTCAGTATAGCAATGGCTTTTCCTTTGTGCCTTAGAGTCACCGACGAGAGACCCTCGAGTCGATTTTTGTCGTCGATATTTACAGCTAAAACTATAGGAATCGATTGATTAACTTCCGTTCCATTATCCGTGAGATATCGCAGATGTTGAGTCTGAAGATATTGTTCTTCGCGCATAAAACCGGTGAGCGGCGCGGCCCAACCTTCCGCCAATACTTGCAACCATTGCACATCTATATCCGTTATTTCAACGGAACTCAAGCTTTCCGCTTCCGCTCGTGCGTTCGTTACACGCGATTTCGGAAGATACAATTCACGAATGGGCGTTCCTTGCTTAGCTAAAATCGGTATGATATGTTCGCGTTCCAAAAGATCGATAACCGTAGCCGCTGATTCTTCGAGGCTGCAATTTTCCGTTTTTACGATCAGATCGGGATTCGTCGGTCTCTCGTACATCTGATCGATACCCGTGAAACCTTTTATCGTACCCTGTCGCGCTTTTTTGTATAATCCTTTGGTGTCGCGAGCCTCGCAAACGTTCAATGGCGTGTCGATGAATATCTCGAAAAATGGTAAATCGAAATCTTTGTGTACCCGTCGTGCCATTTGACGATCTTCTTCGAACGGGGAGACGAAACTACACAGACATACTTGTCCGCTATCAGCGAAGAGTTTCGCTACTTCCGCTACTCGACGGATATTCTCCGTTCTGTCCTCTTTGCTGAAACCGAGATTACAGTTGAGACCGGTTCTCACGTTATCACCGTCCAAACCGTACGCTGCTATTCCACGCTCGACGAGAAACGCTTCCAATTGAAAGGCTATCGATGTTTTACCGGCACCCGAGAGACCGGTCAACCATACCGTACAACCGCGGAAACCACGCACCGAACCCAAGGTTTGCCCACGTTTTGCACGCGATACGTGGTGCGCCTGAGCCGAGACGTTCGTACAAGTCTGCAATTTTTTAATATTTTTTTTTAAATATTTTACAACGTACATCGAGGAAGAGAATTCTTAAATTTTTAATGCTAATTCTCTTCTGAAACATCGTAATATTGGCGCAGAAAAAAATTATCATTTTTCAATTTACATTTTAATTGACAAAAAAACAGTTTTCTCTTTATGACTATTTTTTTTATCGATAATGAAGAATTGCAATGAATAGCAGAAACTTCTACGAACATAACGAACGATACGATGCGATACGATACGATACGATAAAAAAAAATACGATACGATACGATACGATTAACGATAAAAAAAAAAAAAATACGAATTGGCGCAGAAAAAAATTATCATTTTTCAATTTACATTTTAATTGACAAAAAAACAGTTTTTTCTATGACTATTTTTTTATCGATGATGAAGAATTGCAATGAATAGCAGAAACTTCTACGAACATAACGAACGATACGATGCGATACGATACGATAAAAAAAAATACGATACGATACGATACGATTAACGATAAAAAAAAATTATACGAAATAAATAAACGATCTTTACTACAATGAATGTTTATATTTACACCGGATATATATTCAAATGCAGTTGCATGAATGCAATTGAATTGATACGATAGTGCAAAAGCCAAATATATGACTGAGATATCAATTCTTTTTGAATCTGTGTCATGACGTCAACGAATATCTCTTTCCTCAATTTAACGAATGAGGAGAAGCTATACAGTTATTCAAACAAAACGGTACAAGGAATTTCGTGTCCCACTTATAAGGAGTTTCGAATACATGCGGAAATAAATTTCTACAAACTCATACATTTAAAAACGTACCAAGCAGAAATATATATATTTTTTTTACATTTAATTATTGTGGGAAACAATAATTGAGTTTTCCGACCAGGAAATTGTAGCAATTTAGAACCCCCCATAGATTGTTGAGTTTAAACGATGGATTAAGCACTCGGATAAGGAACTCTATTTTCCCTTCGATATAGTGTCACATGAAACAGCGATGTTTATAAAAACGTTATAAAAATAAATAATACCGTCATCATTTTTTTCTTGGGCATTTCGTTGCTCTCATTCGACATCGTTTGATGTATTTTCAACTTCCTTCGGACGAGATTTTCTCGGTAATACGGGACGGCAATGCTTCCGCTTCGTAGTAGTAGTGGTACGTGGCAAAGTAAATTATCGTCGGCATATAGGGTGACTAAAGTGACAAGATCCGGTAACAATTGTTCGATGAATGCAGATATTGGAACGATCGATCACTTCGTTGAGTTCTTTTGTCACGCGTAATAAACATTCGAATTAAGTTAATATCGAAAACACGCTTTGCTCCATCGAACATCGAACACTTCACGATATTACTGTCATCGTGTCATCTTCGTGTCACGTCGTTATATACTGGCGATACTAGGCTAGTTATAGACACCACACTGTAGCGTCGTGCCGCATCGAACGCGGCTTTAAGGCGAACTAAAAATATCATTAAGGGCCTTTGCGCACGAACACTTGCGCACCAATAACGCGAAAACGCGCCAATATTCATCCAAACGCGGTGACGTTAAATACGTACCGCTGGATGGATTTTTTTTTTTTTTCAGGATACAATCTTTCAAAAAGTTATTAAGCCGTTAAGGAAATAAGGAATGTATTAACATCATAAAATAGTAATCATCATCGTAGTTTAATTATTATATACAACGTGCAGTGGCATAAAATTTACCTATGGAAAAAAAACATCGTCGTTGATCTTTGATTTTTTTAGTGTATTTGTGCGATTAATAAACTTCGCATCTTTATTAAATATCATTGACTTAAATCACCACGTTTTTTACAACGATAAATAAATTACATTAAAAATTATTTCGTCGCGAAAATCGATTCAATTTTATTGGTGTCGAAGATCATACGTAAGTGATTTTTTTCTTAACAAACAATAAATAAAAATTGATATATGAAAATCATTTTTTTTTTCTAAACAAGTATATCTTATATTTGTAAAAAAATAATGTGCGAAACTAACGCTAGTAATTATTGTGAACGAATTCTCGTTTTACATTATTCACTGTATTGATCTTCGTGATCGTCTTCTTCTGTTTATTTGCTGCAAATAGTTCGGATACTTCAATATTTAGAGATCAATTGTACGATAAATTCTACTCAATTACTTACAGAAATTAATGACTTTTCGTGCGAATCAAGCGAAAGGTTTTATCATTCCTCTCTTCCACGCGAATCAATGTTGTATTCGGGTGATTCTCCAAATAATAAATCTCTGCCTGAGCTTTCAATAATTTATAAATATCCGGTTCCAAACGTACAGAGTACATTGGACTGCCCACGGGTCCGAAAACATCGTCGATATGGCCCACGAGAGTGCAATCCGAAGGGACCGAACTTTTAAATGGCAATCTTGCAATGCAGAGAAACAGAGGTGTGTCTGTGTCTAAAAGTCTGTTAGCTACTGCTGGTTTCACGAGAGCAATTCCCATCGACACAGCTATACTGTCTATTTTTCCTGCCAGCTGATGAATTTTGCATTTTTTCACAGTATTCGAATTAATTCTTAGATCTTCGAATTTGGACAAATTTTCTTCTGGATTTTTATCTCTCGACTCTATCGACGCTTCCTTCACGTTAATTGTTGCGGTATCAATTTTCAGATCTTCGAATTCTTCCACAATTCTAACGTAAAAAAAACGATCTTCACCATCCATTCTTTTATTTTTTATTACGAGGCATTCAATATTGAAAATTATTCATTGAATATTTAAAAAAATGTAATGTTCTAAAATAAATGACAAAAAAAATAACAGCCTTATTTCGATCGAAATAGATTCCGAAATGGTACATGTAACTAATGTACATACGACTGTCGCTTTTGGGTTCAATGCCCAACGTTCAAAAATAGATAAATAAATAATTTGACGGTATTGTTCGTAACACTAAGAATGATTTCTGAAAGATATATGAAGACTTTTGCTCGTAACGCAAATCGGGTTTTCAGCTTCGTATAGAATGCCTCGTGTGTGGTATCGAGAAAAAATGTACGCGAAAAATATGGTCGAAACTCACTCGCTCAAGGCATTGGAGTTTTCATCAATCGGACGAGTATTACCAGAGGATTCGCTTGATATACTGTCACAGTAGTTATCGCTCTTCACAAAATTTCTCCAATTATTGTTGCTGCACATTTGATTTGAATTATGTTCCGCGTATTTATTTACACTGCCAATCGATATTTTCTCAATTTCGGTGTTACTTCGGAATGACTCCATGGTGTTGTACTGAACGACTTTATACAGCAGACTAAAAGACTTCCTCTCTTACCGAACGCTTCGAAAAGAATATTTTATTCACGGCTACACAATAGCGCGAATACGTAAAAAAAAACACTTCAAAACTCTTCCGCAAGTTGAAGGGTGAATACGAATGTTTTGAACCGACGTTCAATGACCTCGAAGTTCACGCGTTACTCTTTCTGTCTTTAATCAGCATTCTAATAAATATGTGTCAATTTAAAAAAATAACAAATTTATCGCCGAATGATGTACTTAAGAACAATTGAAATGCGTAAAACGTACGATCAATCGATAAATCATAATGATTATATTGAAATACAGAAAAAAAATCAAATTATCTTTTTCAGAGAGGTCATCATTTTGTCTACGCGGGAATTTCGAATCGCGTATATCTATAGGCTATGGCTATCTAACCTAAAATAGACGGATACACACTTCTCAGGTTATCCAAGTCAATTTTCAATCTATAAAAAAATGTTTCCGATTATACGGCGAAGCAACAAAATGTTGACACGGATAAAGTTGCGAAATCCGGTTAAAAGCTCGAAGAGAAATTTTGATCAAAAGGTCTGATCGAGTTTTTTATTTAAGGTTAAAATGATTGTTTTAATATCGCAACGAATTGTTTATTCATTTTTTCCATTGATTAACAACAATATTAAACTCTATTATAACACGATTTTTTAATTTGTTTTTTTATTTAATAACATCGCGTTACCAAAATTTATTGTTATTTTTTCCATCACTGTGTTTTCAGGCACAACCCGTTTATCCACAAAGAATATTTTCCGGAATACAGCCCACCGGCACCATTCACCTCGGCAATTATTTCGGAGCGATCAAAGAATGGGTCACTTTACAAGATTCCGGAGAGGAAGTTATTTGGAGTATTGTAGACATGCATTCCATAACTTTGCCAAAGGTGATGAAAATTCAACAATTTTACAATTTTATCCGTCCGTTGAACAATTCAGGAGATAATTTTTTTTTCAGAATCCTGAAGAATTGACGAAAGATATCTTCAAAATGACGGCAACTCTGTTGGCATGCGGCATTCATCCTGAGCGCAGCATTTTATTTCAACAATCCACTGTACCTATGCATGCAGAACTCTGCTGGATCCTCAGTTGCATCACTACGATGCCACGACTCGGGCATTTGCCGCAGTTCAAGGAAAAGAGCGAAAAACTCAAAGATATACCGCTGGGATTGTACATATATCCAGTTTTACAATCCGCGGATATATTACTCTACAAGTAATATTTTTTAAAAAATGTCGATTTTATAAAATGAAAAATTTTATCGGAGCACTAATTTATTTGAATTGTCGCAGAGCCACTCATGTTCCCGTTGGTGAGGATCAGGTGCAACATTTGCAATTAGCTCAACATTTGGCTCAAATATTCAATAAAAAATTCGGTCAAACTTTTCCTCTTCCTCATGCGATAATCAATGGTACGTAATTTTTTGTGGATTTTTCTCGGTAAGATATTCTCGAATTTTTTTTAATTGGCTAATTGTCGTACAAATCTTTATTTTTCCAAAATTTATCGTTTTAGATAAAAATTGAAAAAAATCAATAAATTATTTGTCTAAAAATTATGATTCGGTAATATTATTGGATTCCGACGCCGATTTAAAAAAAAAAATTGAATATGAATAACGTAATTCTTTCAGAAACCAGTGGTCGGATAAAGTCTCTACGGGATCCAACGAAAAAAATGTCGAAATCGAGCGAAGATCCGAAGAGCCGAATCGATCTAACAGACACGCCGGAAGTGATATTGAGCAAAGTGAAGAAATCTATTACGGATTTTACGTCCGAAGTGACTTACGAACCGGTAACGAGACCCGGAGTCGCGAATCTGATAACACTGCATTCCTTGGCGAGCGGTAAATCTCCCGAAGATATTTGCCGCGAAGCCCGAGGACTCGATACGGGAAAGTCAGTTGTCGCATATTTTTTTCTTTCACAGTTTACAGTAAGTAAAAGAAAAAATGATATAACTGAATTGAATTTTTAATATGCAGATACAAGTATATCGTTGCCGAGGCGATTGTCGAATATCTCAAGCCAATTAGACAACGATACATCGAATTAATCGACGAGCCGAGTTACTTGGAAAATGTCCTCAAAGAAGGTACGAAAAAAGCGACGGATATAGCGCGTCAATGTTGGCCCGATGTCCGAGAAAAGATAGGCTTTGGAAATGGAATTTTCGGGGCCATTGCAAAAGCTTCAAAGTTTCAAGCGAAAAGCTAACTAAATTCTGATCGCAGATAAAAGGCAAGTAAATTTTTTTTTACCTTAAACAATCGTGAAATATGTTGGAACATGTATTACACAATAATTTATTGTAAATAGTACAAAATAATACTCTAATAATATCGTAATTGATTAAAAAAATTATTGTTTCATATCGATGACTAGTTTGCCTCTCAAGTGACCTTCCGCAACTCTCTCGTAAGCTCTCGGCAATTCTTCGAACGGATATACTTTTTGTACGACCGGTATAATCTGGAGACAAAAAGTTGATAAAAAGTGACAATAATTTCATCTTTTTTTTTTAATTTACGCGAATTTCACGCACCCTTCCGCACTCGACCAGCTCTTGTATCATTCTTATTCCCGTTTCGGACGGAGTGAAAAAGCCCCATTTCACGGTACCCCTCTTGTCTTTGCTCGGCATATTGTATTTGAACAAATTTCCAAGATTTTTAACTGTACCTCCGATCAATCCATGTTGATCGACGTTTTTCAAGAGAGGTGAATTCAGTGTTATGTACGTCTTATGGGGATAACATTTTTCATTGACTTTTTCGGGTCCTTGTTGGCAGCAATCGAGAATAATATCGTATCTGGAATTCGCGAAGATGTTAAAGCAATTTTTTAAATTTTTTTCTGGAGTTTTTTGTTACTTCGTTTTGTGTTCAAAATTACATTTTTTTTTTAATACGATACTCACGGTCCTGCGGAGATAATTTTATCGTCTGCATCGTCTTGTTTATAATCGATCACAGTATCTGCGCCCAAATTACTCAACATATTAACAGCATCGCTGCTGCACGTTGTTACCACCTAATTATGCAATCGAATATTATAGATGTTCCAAACTGTTGGGTTTCGCATTTTCGCGGCCGGAATCAGTGACTAATGTACCCACTTGCGTATTCCAAGCTTTCAATAGTTGTATAGCTATCGTTCCCACACCCCCCGATCCTCCGAGTACGAGTACTCTTCTGAATATACCGGTCAGAACTGTAGCCTTGTAGCAAAAACCTCCGGTCAACCAAAGTGCTGACCACGCGGTTAAACCGGCATACAAGATACTCGAAGCTTCGGCATACGTAATGTTTTGCGGACGTAAATTGACCTTTGAATATATTAATGTTAAAAATCATGTTTTCAAAATTTTTACCGTAAATTTACTTATGCATCGTAAAATCTTTTACCAGACAATTGTCGACTACGACGTAATTAGCGTGACATCCCTGCCGATCGATCGGTATTACACCCCAAACTTCGTCGCCTAATTTCAACCGATCGCCGACACCGTGTCCTTTCGAAACAACGACTCCCGAAAAATCTCTACCAAGCGTCAGCGGAAATTCTATCTCGGAATCGGTGATACTGGCGTTAAAACGTTTAGTTTTTCGCATAAAATTAAATATCGTTGATCCGTAACCCCCTGAAATTTACAAATTTTTGCAAATTTCTTATCCACACTCTGTGGTCAATGCCTTTGTGATATTACGATTCAGAATTTGACTCTTATGATTACGAAAATGTTAATATTTTTTTTATAATTTTATGAAATTCTTACTCTCTTACTTTTTTTTTATGTTCTATAAATAAGTGCCGATTAATCGACAATTCTATTATACTGAAGGCAGATAATTAATTATTATAATTAACACGATAAGCCAATGAACAAAGATTTATTTTTTTATTAAAGTCATTGCTATTGCAATTCGTAAAGCTTATAATAAATTATGTTAAATCTACTGGAATTTTTAGAAATTTTTCATTACTACTTTTGTTTTTTACTTGAATAGTTCTTGAATATGAATGGGTATTTAAAAAATTTGCAATACATACAAATTAAAAAAAAAAAATTTGTGCAAAAATGTTTGAAAAAATGTACATCCAATGAAAATTCACAAACCAACTTTATAACAAAACTGATCAACATAAACGCGTTTGCTGAGCGAAATTAGATTGTTAGTTGGTTACAAATATTGCGGGACGCTACAATAATTATATCTTAACGTAACGTCAAGAAATTTGCCAATTAACAGTATTTACAATTTTATTGCGCTTTGCGATATTCATCTACTACCGGAAAGCAAAATAATTCCTAACTGTGGAAACGACGATGAAATAAAAAATAACCATTCGTCAAAAAAATATTTGTTAACGTAATGCACAAAAAATGCAAAATTAAATATCCATATTGCCATTCATTTTCAAAATGTGTCATTGAAGTGTTTTTATGTAACAATTTATATACTCCACGACAGAGGAACATTTTTTCGAGGAAAACAACAACTGTCTCTGTCCTGTTAACTTTTGGTTAATTGCTTCGAAAGTGTTCTCTCCGATTGCATAGTACGAAAAATATGTTCGACAAGGTGATTACGTACTTGTCATAGCGACGTCGATAGGATTAACGCTGGAAGCATCTACTCTGATCAACACCTCGTTCGGTTTAGCGATCATCGGAATTCTTACGTTCGACAGCTTCAAATCGTCCAAACCGCCGTACGAATGTATCTGCCATGCGTGCATCTTCGATTCGGGATTTTCTTCAAATTTCGTTGACAATTTTGCCAAATATCTGAATTGCGTTAGGCTCGTCAAGGGCCTCCAATTTTTACCCGTCACTTTCAACATTTCGACGTAAATAGTCGTTTATATGATCTCAACGAACGATGTGACAACTTGAGGGTTATGTTGCGGCCGGTTTTGTTTTTTATCCCGCAAAGAGAGGTTATGTGCGTTACACGGAAATATAAATATCAACATGTCGCAATAATCGCGCTAAGTAAATCGAAAAAGTTGACGTCGTTGACGAATGGAAATAATAGATCGAAACCAGAGATTAGTAGGGAGATGCACAACGCTCGGCTTTTGGCCGTCCCAATTTGAGTGGCGCTAAATCGTAGCGGCGAACTCGGGAGTACGATTTTGTGATCATCGCCTCGGCCAACATTGCAGAGTCGGGGCGAACGTGATCACCGGTGCGGTGGGTATTGCAGGCGCGTGAACACGAGTCAGCGCTTGATGGGGAGAACCTCTGCGCCGTTCGAGCCTCGTTCTCGCAAACTCCGGAGACTTGGTTCGTCGGACGCGGATGAATTTTTTTTCCCTCTTTTTTGCATGTTACAAGTCAACCATTGTCTATGTACTTTGTAAGGTGCACGAAATGAGTAATCAATTAACGTAGGCGTGATTAGGTGCGGAAAAAATATTGTCGAACGGCAAGCGAGCTCGCAACTTTTATGCGACTGCAATGTTGGCCGAGGCGATGATCACAAAATCGTACTCCCGAGTTCGCCGCTACGATTTAGCGCAACTCAAATTGGGACGGCCAAAAGCCGAGCGTTGTGCATCTCCCTACTAATCTCTGGAGCGTTGTGCATCTCCCTACTAATCTCTGGCTGAACTTTCGTAGAACTTCTCGCACTCGACTGTTGTCAACGCTGCGTACTTTTTTCTCAAATGCAAACAAACACGCGGTAATAGGCGCTTTCCATTCACTCATCAAAATGATGGTCATCACTTCATTCGGTTTTCGATTGGCTCGTTCCGTTAGATTACGATGGAATTCAACAGAATGGACCAATCGTAAACCGAAACAAGTGATGAGCAATCATTTTGATGAGTGAATGGAAAGCGGCTAATGTTAAACAATCGAGTTAGTTTTTCAAGATCGCGGAGAGAAATTTTCGTGGATGTATACCCGCCAACGGTTTTTGTCAGTTCGACCGGAAGAATTTTTTAAAAATTTTAACGCTACAGAGGCTCCCCCAGTGTTATGGAAGCGAAAACACGTTGATCTGCCATTGAATATTCAACAGACGCAAATCACCACCCTCCAAAAAATATTTATTATCTCAACAAAATAATATCAAATGTGAATTCAAATTATAATTTCCCTCGTAAAAATACAAATGGAAACATAAAATATATATACATATTTTGTTTAATTATTTTATTGGCTTCGTAATATTTTTCGTGTTTCTTTTCACCGACTTCACGAGTGCCGCCAAATCGGCGCTCATTTTTCCATCGCGTTTCGGCTGTTTTACGATCGTTTCCTGAAATATCAATAACCTTAGGTAATTTTCGTTATTTTAATAAATTGCACTTGTGCCGATTGTGTTATTAAATTTACCTCTTTAACGTTCGGATCCGCTCGTCGCTTCAATTTTTCCGTCACCAGAGCTTCGGTTCCCTTTGTTTTTCTGTAATGTGGATCCGCGGGATCGATGTTGTAATGATGGGAAGAATAGAGCGCAGCAAATCTCGGATCCCCCACGTCGACCTCGAAGTCGTCTTGAGCAGCCGGTGGCTTATCGTCTTTCATATTCTTTTTGTTAAGACGTTTTCGCTTGGACTTCGACAACGTAGCTTCCTCCTCGATTTTTTTAATGTTAAAATGCTGCTTTCCCTCGTCGTTTTTGTCCAATAAAAGCAATTCCAGTTCAGCCCTTCTCTGCGCTTCTTCTTCGTCATCCGTAGTATTCGTTGTTTGTTTCTTTTTCTTTGCCTTTTTCTCTCGGGGTTTCATATTTTTCATTTCTTCAGCGAAATACGGATCGTTCATGTCGACGTCCGATGGAATGGAACCATCGCTATCCGAAGCTGCCGAGCCATCTGCGTTCTGTTCGCGCAATTTTTTTCGCTCTTCTTTCTTCGCCTTTTTTTTGGATTTTCGTTTTTCTATATACTGCTCGAACGGCGTCAGAGTCTCAGTTTTGCTCATTCTTTCCTTTATCAACTTTTCAGTTTTCTCTTTCGCGCCCAAACCCCATGTAAACTCGAGTTCGACTTCTTGACGCTTTTTCGCTTCCTCCTGATCTTCGATCGATTTTAACAAAGCGCGGTACTTGTCGATCGGATTCTTTGTCGATGCTGCTTCGCTCTCGGAATTGACTTCCTCTTGTTCGTTTTTTTCTGCAACGAATCGAAAGTTACGTTAAAAATTGATAATGAAAAAAATCATTAAAACAATAATAATCAGTGATGTAAAAACCTGATTCATCGTCGCTCGATCCACTGGCCAAATAGGCTTGTATATCGGTCTCATCGATCTCATTCATCTTTCCGGAGTTAATTTTTTGCGTTATCTCCTGACGCTCCGGATTCGTTTCGTCCCACGTAAGTTCAACTTTAACTTGTTGCAATGCCGTTGTCGTAAATTGTCGCGGCTGATACTTCGCGGGATTGGGTGGTCGGTCGCAAAATTCTTTTGGTTCCTGAAACATCGGGTTTACCAATAAAATTTTATCGAATAAGCTATCGATTAACGGGGATCAATTGAAGATCTTTTAAACCCACGTGTTCGAACTCCATATCGTCGGGGATAAATCGAAGATCGAGTTTCGTCGAAGTCGATTCGTATTCGATACCGTCGCACTCGGTGTAAATTTTATTCGCCGTTTCCGGCGAATCAAAATCAATCACTGCGTAGTAATATTTCAATCTGTTGAGCTGATATTGACGCATCTTTTCCATGTGATACTCCGATCCTTCTTCGTTCTGAAATAAACAAATTTTGGGAATTAACGACTATTCATAATAATTATAAAATAATTATTAACAAAAAAACGATTTGATGGAAACTGTGAGTCGTACCTCTTCGTCTGTTTCGACTTCCTTTCTATTTTTATCCGCGTCGACCAATTCTATCGGACCTTTGATCTCCTCTTCTTTCATTCTTTGCAATCCGAAGTCGGAGGGATAGATCTGTACACGTATCCGATTATATATTTGTTTTCCAGTCAAAAAACGAAGTATTGTTCGTAATATAATTACCGTTACTGAATGAATAAGTCCACCGGGAGGAAGAAACGAGTTAAAGAGAACTAAGAGATCCACAGCTCGTATTCTATCCCAATCCATATTGCATGCGGCCAAACGCCGAGTTATTTCATCCGTTGTTTCGGCTTCTTTATCTAATTCACCCCAATTGTGTTCAATTTCATTCTCATCACCTGAAATGCATTTATTAAATGGTATTAAAATCATGTGACTAAAATAACGTAATATAATACATTAGCCGAATGTTTATGGAGAATACTGCAAAGTTAATAACGAATCAAGAAAATTTAAAAAAAAAACATTATTAAACATTATAAGAACATTACCCTCCTCTTGTTCAGAACTTTCTTCGTCCGATGAACTATCGCTGAGCAATACACCCTCTCCTCTGGCGTAATCAACGGTCAAATCTCTTAATTTTTGCTTTATGTCCTTAGTAATTTTTTTCTTCTCCTGTTTGTTCTTAACAATGAGTTGCCTTTCATTTTCATCCAAATCTTCCAGTTCGCTATTGGAATATTCATCAGATTTTCCATCTGATTCTTCGTTTGATTCCGCTTCCGATTCCGATTTACTGCTTTCGTCTTTGATTTTGCTATTGTTCTTTTTAGCCTTTGCGCCCTTTTTTTTCGTCGCTGTAGTTTTTTGTATGGATTTAGTTTTTTGTTTTACTTTGGACGATTCTGATTCTGCCGTCTCTTCTTCTTCTTCCGCCTCTTCCTCGTCGCTACTAGACATGTCATAGTATTTGCGCAGATTTTCTGACGACGTTTGATTCATAGGCCTGCCGCGTTTGTCTATCGTGTACTTAACAGCGAATTTTTTATCTTTGAACATAGACTGAAATCTCTTGTCTATCTTAACTTTACGTTCGCTCTTTGGCATCCTACGAAATTTCGGATCCTTGGCGATATGCGCAAAGCGCTTGTCCTTCAGCATGTCATCCATGATTAGGAGGTTACTGAAAAAATGACGATCGAACACGTTTTTTCTACAAGGTTGTCAATGTTCGATGCGAAAAACACGTTCTTCTCGATCAAAAATAACAAATGTTATAGGTTATGTGACGAATCTCGAGTTATTCATACGTTCGATACGTTACCTTATCGTTTTAGAACAAAAAATATATACTTGTAGTTTCCGGCAACGAAATCGTTAGAATCGGCGATTATTTACGTAATTAAACTACACGATTTGTTCATTTGTATGCCGGCGCACGGTCGACACGTGCGAAGGCCGAGACTGTCGCGATCTTCTTCTTCTTCTTCAAAACAATTTTGACGGGACCTAAGTAAAAACGGAGGCGATCCCGCCTGGCCTCTGGAAACTATCCGCGCCGGCCAATCAACGAGACTGTCGCGATGGAACTGGCAGTAGGAGGAAAATTTAAAAATTCCTCGAAATCCGGGTTTTTAGGTTGTAGAAGGTGGGAACTGACAGGGGTAGCGGGAGAGTTCACTACTTGGCTGTGAGTTTGCGGGGCGTTTTTTTTTGTCACGCGTACGAAAAAGCATAAATTAATTATATGTAACAATATGGAAGGATCTGCGGGAAGATAATTTATTGGATTGCTGTATAAATAAGGCTAATAATGTAATATTCCAGTTGTATGTATTTGTCGTCTGAAATGGAGTACAAGTGCAGCAATAAGGTCGTTAAACTTTTTGTATTGTTTGTCGATGTACAACACGAGGTTTCAATATTTTTAATTTTTATTTCTCTAATACACACGCATAGTCTTCATCATATTTACAATAAAACATATCGTTCTCATTTAAATCGTCGTCGTTTAAGTCACATAAATACAGATGAGATTAGGTCAATTGATGCGAACAATTATTCGTTCGAATATGAAGAACGATATTTATGCCTTTCCAAGTTTTTACGAAGCTCGAGGGGGACACTTAGAAAAGAATTAACAAAACATACGTTACCGATTTACACAATATTACAATTGTTGTTTGTTTCATTTTGAAGTTAAAACACATACGAGAGATCATTTATACAATGTCGTACAACAACAATATATATTTTTTATAGGCCCATTCGATATATTGCTGATTTGCGATTGAATCGTTAAAACATCAACAGCAACGCGACTCATCATTTATCTTCATTCAAAATTATTTATGTATGTTTTTTGTGTTTTTTTTTAGTAAGAGAGCCATTTGTCTCGATATAATTTAGTTTTTTTTTTGTTTTATTAATTACGAGATCAGTGCAAGAATCTTATAGTCTTTCGATCGAATTAATATTTTATCGCGATGTAACGATGTCGCAACGATCGTACGAATGTCCGCGTAACTTTTCGATACTTTGGTGTTTATTGACGAGTTAAGTATGGGTACTCATCAATAATTATCCTCTTTGCCATCGAATGGTGTTTTTACGAAATACGTCGTTAAAGTTCCTTTACCCTTAACGTAAGTTGGCCCACGACACATGAGCTCGTAGCCCGCGTTTTTCAGAATCTTTGCTGTATCCTCGGTTACCTGAAGCCTTCCCATTTCTCCACAACTGTCCATTCTCGATGCGACGTTTACCGTGTTCCCCCATATATCGTATTGCGGCTTCTGAGCTCCGACTACACCCGCTATAACTGGTCCGTGATTGAGTCCTAAAAAATCGAATACCGTAATAAAAAAAAATCGTATATCGTCATTAAAAAAATTGTCAATCGTAATTATATAAAACGCTATAAAAATTATTAAAAAAAAAGAATGTATAAATCGGAATCTTACCCATCCGGAGTTTGAACCTTTGGAAAGATTCTCTGTTTATCTGGTCGAGAATCGTCATCAAAGCGATGGCGAATTCAACGAGAACAATTACATTGTGGTCCTGTTGTTTTGCTCGATCCTTTTTTTTTTTTTTTATATAAAAGATTTCCACAATTATTGACGTTAGAACAGTTTATCGAATAATCTTTGACTATTTTCGTGTAATTTAATTTATACCTTTCCATCAATATCTTCCTTTCCCGGACTTAAACCGGACGCAAGCATATAGGTGCTACCGATCGTCTTGATTTTCTCGATCCCCGAGAATTTCGGCTTCAGCAGCAATTTATCAAAGTCGCATATTATCTCATTCAGCAATCTTAGACACTCGAGTCCCTGTTTATTGATGTCAGTCTCGTCATAGAATTCCTTATAATTCGGTATCGATGCGAACATCACGGCGATGCTGTTGTATCTCTCATGATACAGGTCCTGCGATAAAAGTAGGTCATCGGTAATCAAATTTGCTCAATATATGATGTAATGCGATCAAATAGCTCTCGGCAAGATGTAACTATCGATACTCACCTGATTGGCCCTCGTTGCCAGGAAGTGGTCGGCTACGTGAGCGGGAAGTATGTTCTCCAACAAAATCTTATTTATACCCCTCATAGTTTCCACCTCGTCCTGTTCTACTCGCAGCTTATTTTTCCACATGAAATCAGTTCTCGACGTGAACTCGACTTGCCGATCGAGTACGTGAAGCACCGAAGCGATTAGGAACAACAGATAACCGATTTGCACGAGATAATGGATTTGGTGAAAGCTGAATAATAAATTATTGTAATTTATCGTCATTGAGAAGAAAAAAAAAATCCTCGATATTTTAGTAACTCACACGTGAGTCTTGTATTGAGTGTAGTAATCCGCGACCGCTGGTACCTGCGAAAGTACTACGAGAATCACGATGATCGATAGAATCATAACGCCGAGTTTGAGAAGAAATCCAATTCTCAGATGAGTCCAACCAACGAGTAGAGCGATTGCTGCCGATTGCACATAGGCCTGAAAATTATAATTTTTTATTTAGTATACATTGAAAAATCATCTAAAATAGAATCTAAAAAACTGATTTATTATACCGGTACGATTTTCGTTGAATCGATGTCGATTACACTGATGAGTGCTGAAGCTGTAGCCAAAACTGCAGTTATCAGATAAACGGTAATTCTAATCCCTCTACTTAACGCCGTTTGGCTGGAGTCATCGTTCGCATTTCCGGTTTTGTCGGCGTACCAAGAAATCGCTGCGAATATAGCTAACGTTGCAAGACCGGCGGAAAAACAACCGTAGACCGTGATACTCCTAGAAAAAGTAGTGCCAAAACGACAAAATAATTAAGAAGAGTTTATGCTTTTTCGAAGATTCAAGAAGAGATAACAACATTTTTTTTACGAACGTTAACGTGCTATTCACCTGACCGATTTCTCGATTACCTTGGCAGATAAATGACCTGTACGATAAACATCGTGGAGTAGATAATGTTCGATGCCAGAACGTACCAAGGATACTGTTCGTCTTTTTGATCTCTGTACTGAGTTTCCTGATTTTTGTCTTTAAACCAGTAGGTGACCGGCGACATGCCTTCGTTACCAGCGCACCAATGGCTGATCGTCGGAAACAACGGAAAAAGCATTGATAACTTTTTATCATATTAATTACAGTCATTAATTTATCTTTGGAATCACTCACTTGATATCGAAGCAATTGGTATTGTTTGGCAGTAAATTCGACTCGATCATCGCGATACTCTGAATAAATTAATTTTATAGCCGATATTAATTGATCCGGAGAACACTTTTTCTTTGGTTTTAACTTACGGTTAGACCGATATTTTTTGCGAGCGTCGATTCCGTAATATTGGCAAACGGTTTATCAGCTCCCCAACACTCAACGTATTTTGTCATTTTGCTACTGGGTCTCGATCTTTAATTAACAATAATTGGTGTACTAAATTAGCATTATTACTTTATGAAGTGATCTAAGAAAAAGGGAGAAATAAATTTGTTTTTACCGCGAGGGAATGGGTCCGGGTCCGTGGGTTCTTCCGTTCTCCAGTCCATTCTCTTCCTTCGTTTTCTACCGAAGTAAAAAAAATAAATAAACGACCCATATAACTTTAACGCTACCGTAGCCGATGCTAAAAAAAAAATTGTTAAACTCTCCTTAGTTTCTCTTAGTCCGGAGCGCGCGCAAGTTCGTAAAGGATGTAATGATACACCAAGGAATACCGAAAGAGTTATATATCGAAGGAACTTGCAGCGGAAATAAAAGTAGCAACGTTGTAAATAACGATTTACGATCGGAAAGAACATTTTTTTACTCCCTTCCCATTCTTATTTAGCTCACTGGAACATCGAGTCGAAGTAATTTTCTTCATTTTTTTTTTTTTTTTTTTTTTCGAAATATAGTATACTGTAGTAAACGATCTTTGAGAATCTTACCTTTGGCGGTATTATGAGAAAAGTCTCAACTTTGTGATCGGCGAGATAAGTTTCCCTCGAGCCACCCTCGCCGGGTTCGACCTCGAAACGATCCCCCAGCTGTTCGAGTGTCGCTTTGGTCACGTGTACCCTCCTGGAAAAATCGTTTCGTGAATATTAATCAGTTCCACAATTCAGCAGTTTCCACTGAGACTTAAAAAAAAGGACGAGAAAAAGGGGAATTAAACTCAAAGTTGAGAGAACGAGAAGCGCTCTTTTGCTTTTGTTTCGAGGTCTTCAGACGGGATCTTGGATTAGCAGAAGAATTTTTAATCGCTGTCCGCCCCTTTTTTTTGTGTGTTTTTTTTTCGTCTATGTATATCTATTATGCAGTAGATGTATTCCGTTTCTCGTTTCATTGTACAGAGAGACGCTCCGACGAGTGAACGCTGTGAGGGATTAACAGTTTTAATTACTGCCCGAGGATACGATGAGATTGAAGATTCGTCGGTCGTATAGCGATAGCTTCAAGGATAAAGTAATTGCTCCGAGATTCGAAGAGATTCTAAACGAGATGAATATCGATCGGAAAAGTTTAACTGTTGCAATGTCACGATGATACATTGAATTGTGGACCGAAGGCTCGGTAAAAATTTGGAATTTTGTTTGCGTGAAAAATATTGTTATTAATCTTTGAGAGCAGACGGGTCTAAGCGATTGGTATTATCATACAAAATTGTATAAATCTGCTTTTCATGCAAACTAGAATCGTCAACGCTTCTTATTCTTGGTTACGATATTTTAAGGGAATTTTTCCACTTTTTTTTTTCATTTTTTTTTTTTTTTTTTTTTTTCGATATTGAATCTCGTATACTAAGAACGGCCCCGTGTCGCAAGTTGTAGACCGAAGGTATGAAAAATGAAAAATTGTACATCACCTCCCGCTGTCGATACCATCCGGCAGCGACGACGAGAGGCGTAAATAAATGAGATTAAAAAACACTCACCCGGGAAGTCCTCCGCTTTCCATGTGATTCGCAAGAGTGACATCGTCGCTCCAAACGTCGAATTGCCACTTTCGTAGACCCAATACACCGCACAAAACGTTACCGGTGTGGATGCCGATTCTCATGTCGACGTTGAAACCTGTAGCCTCGCGAACGAATCTGCAATATAGCGGAAAAAAAACCTTAAACTACTTTTTATCGAACTTCGAAAAACGATTTTTTTTTTATCGTTTCGGAGTGCGAAGGAGTGAAATGTGTTACATGCTAATTTTTGAAGATTCCATTGTTTATTCACAGGAAGTTATCCTCGACGAGACTTAAGATCGTTTCGCGGATGTTGAGGATTTATGTTTATGCAACGCGTCTTCGAATTTTCTTTGATCGACGCTTCGGGGTGTCGGAATTAATAGTATTTACCGGTTCGACTCTGTCTTTGATGAGCTTTCGCGGATGCTATGCACAATGTACTCGAGGGAAATGCAATTATCAAGCGAGAAACGAACGCGTCTGTATAGGAGGATCCCAAAGGGGCGTTGAAGTTGAATAATTCAGCAACGCAAGTCCCCCTCAACCGTTTTGTCTTCTCTGTTACCGGATTTCGTCGATTTTACGATGAAAATACATCGTCGATTGTCTTACAGTTTCTCACGGTTCTGAGATGCTGTTTGGATTTTCTTTGCGATAGAAATATTCGAAGAACTGATTAAATAATGATAAGATTTTTTTTTTGCATTACGATGCAATTTACTTGCGAAATTAATTATAAAAGCTTTGACCCATCGAGCGAAATTTACGAGAAAAAATTAAAGAATAAGAAGAAAATCCGATGATAGTAGATTATCGAGTCAGAAGCGCTTTTCCGGTCGTTTTTATATTCGTGGTGTCACGCGACTCCGGACTTTAGCTACGCGAAGACTGGAAGCGTCTTATTCAACCCTCTTGTCTCCGGGGAAATGCTTGAGAAATAATCTGAAATGTCGTTTTTCTTCTCGATGTTCTTCTTTTCTTTTTGTTGATTTAATTTTACAATTCGTACCTTATTGCCTCAATCATTTGGAGACCCATGTTGACGCAGTTGTAGGCGTGATTGGGCCGAGAAACCGGGAGCCCCGAGACGCAGTAGTAACAGTCGCCGAGGATCTTGATCCTCATGCACTGATTGTCCTGAGAAAATAATGAAATGTTGCCAACATTATGACGATTTCTTTCTGTTCATTTTTTTCAACCCTTCATTACTATTAATTTACTTGGTTCGTAACGTACGCACGTGTTAACCAATTCGCAAACTCCCCGTTCGGCAAAAAAAAAAAAGTTGTAGGAAAAATATGAAAAAATTTCGAGAGATTTCCCAAACATTTTTATTATGTTGAAAATATAAAAAATGGGATACAGACATTCATTTTGTTGTTAAAAAAAAAAAAAGTTAAAGCCGCTTCTTTCTCGATGAAAAGTTGTAGCCTCTACGTGGTCGGAGTTGCAAGACGGCAACGAAATAAATAATAAAAATCCTCGATGAAAAATTCCTTAGACAGAAATATTGGAGGGTTGCTACGATTTTTCGTATTCGTCGGACCACCTATCTGTTTATTTCCGTATAAATAAAAACGTTGAAAAAAAATAATGGTATCAAAAGACACGAGAAAAAAAGGAGATCAATCGAGTGCGAGTGATAGAATATTACGAGTACCGATCGTGGTCTCATCTCGATCGCCCTCCATCACCCGGAATTTATGCGTTCTCGTGAATGCTGGGTTATCGAAGTCATAAAAAAAAATTGATGTAAAACTATCCGTTACGCAAGCCTTTCCCCTTTCCTCGTGCGAAACCTTTATTCAATTTTACACGGTTCGCTCTCGCAAGAGAAGTGTAAAAGAAAAGGTATGAGGAAAGAATAAAAACCGAGCGTCTCGTGTCTCAGCGTCGCGAAAATGTGCCATTCGTATAAATCGCTATCGATCAATCGTCGCCGAAGCCCGCGCGTTCGCCTCTCGCTGCGCGCCGGTACAGATCGCGAAATAAAAATAAGGAAAAGAAAAATAAAAAGAAAAAATAAGGACGATGGTGAAATAGCCTTGAAATACCTATCAGCTGTTCCATACGTGACTTTTTACTCCTCCGCAAAAGGCGAAGAAAAAAAACCGAGCAAAGGAGGCGGCAGAAGCGTAAAATACGAAAGACGCGATACAACTTGCGATTTTTCTAAACTCGCGACACATAGGAAGGACGAAGATGGGATAATCTTTTATTTTTATACCGCTTTCTAGTTTCTTCATCCCTTTTCCTTCATTCTTTGTGATCTACAGCCTCGCCCCGTTATGTGAATGTTAGCTTTGGCTCTATACGACACCGGAGGCGCTTAGATTCATTATTCTACCCAACGGTCATAAATTTCACGCGGGCCAACATCTCGACTGTCGGAGCTTTTCAAAGGGCCGTGAAAACACATTTCTCTACCTGTACGTTCTTCTATTCTCCTATGTGAATTCACGCTGTTGCAGCAGAGAGAACTACTGGAGAGAACGTTTCCGGAGCTCGTATTGCTGATCTCGAGGACCTTCCGTTGATGGTTTCGCCGGCTATCATGCTTTGCGATCCCCTATAGAGAAATATCTCTCGAGCTTAAACTTTCCGCCCTTTCCATGATACCCTCAATCTCGACCGTCCTTCGGTCCCAATGCATTATTCCACGAGTTGTAAATTAAATAGGGGGCCTTCGACACTTGGGAAATTATGTTCGCGAGAACCATAGATTGGGTCAGAGGTCCAGTAATCCTTGGATAACAGCTTTCGTGATTGAAAACGCTCTGCCGATAAAGTTCGCGAATAATTGCTTCAAACGCGTGAAAACGTCCCGTGTGTCGAAATTTAATCCGGAATTTCGCAACAAATTCGATTGTATTTCGATTATACGAGAAATAATAAATCGATAAAAACTTTAACATTAATCCGGGAAAATCGCGATCTTCCATTATAAAAAAAAAAAACAGAAGACATTTTTTCATTTATTTTCACGTTTATTTATTTTTATCTATATAGAATTTTTCATCGAAAATATCGAGTAACCAAAAATCAATAAGTCCTAAGAAATTTACTTGAATGGATCTATTTTCGTAAATCTGGGGCATCGTCAGTATAATAGAATGTCCCGCAGAGAGCGAAGGAGTTTGAGGGCCGCTCATTATGCCGAAGCAGCGGGACGTGACTGCCATACGCACAAGTTATCTCAGCCAGAAGCTTTAGGGATGCCAAAGCAGCGGCGAGAGTGAATAGTTTCCAACGCACTTTGCGTATGCATCGTGAGATTGCTTACTCTATCGGACACCGCCCAGTCTTCGAACGGTGCATTAATTAACGATATTTGCCCTTCACGTCGCTGTTTCACCACCGTTTACCCTGTGAAATCCTCGCGTGACCACCCACTAACGTGTCCCGTACGTTACAAACAGGAAATTGACAACGAAAGATCCTTCGCGCCCCGTTCCCCTCCGTATCTCACCACTCTCCTTCGACCGTCTGCTCAACGACGCTTAATTAATTTTCCAAGCGTTATATGTTAGATGCAAGCTGAACGTTCAATTTGCGAAGACGCAAACACCCCCGTGGAACATATCGAAGATCGATTTTCTATCGTCAATGTTAGCGGCACCCCGACAACTTATTAAGGCGAATCCGGCAGGATGATTGCTCGGTAATCTTGGGATATGCATAACTTGAATGCATCGTATTATATATTGCGTTATACTATGTTTATGTATTCTGTAACACATTTCAGAAGTTTCTCGATCACCGGCTACAAAAAGATAAATTAATCAACGGGAATTTAATGGAATTAAATTAGTGATTAATGAGGGATTCGGTGGTCAAAGTGATGAGTGTACGGAGTTTTTCATGGAAATGAGCGAAAAAAAAAAATGGTCACTCGTAGTTTCCGGTTATGATTGATGAATTTGTTCTCTGATAATCGCTAATATTTGTTTTACTTCCATTTTAATGCGGGTTACGAAAATTCGAATTTGCCACTTTGAGATACGAGATACTCACGGAATTGTAAGGAAGTTAAATTCCACTGTAGTATGTTTCGTAATCGAATGGCAATCACTAATCACTCAGAAAGCCCTATGGGTCTCGTATTGCGTGGGTTGGCTGATTAGTTGATTACGTTATAAGCAGATGAGGCTAATTGACTTCAACCGGTTGAACTGCGCGCGGTTTGAATAATCCTCTTCCATCGTTTTCCTTCCTATCCCTTGTTTTTTCCTTCCCATTAGTCTTATCCTCCCCCTCCATTTCTTGTCTCCTTCGATAGTCATTATTCTATATTCTTTCCGTCAAACATCCGCAATACTTCTTTTCACGTTTCTCGAACACCGGTCCTTTTATCTCGGATATTATGTCCCTTTTTTTTGTCCCTCGGCAATACTTTTATCCCTCATTCTTCTTCTCACGTATACGTTGTTCTTTTATCAATCTTATCATCCGAAAGTTTATTCCGTCGTTCTTATCTATAATAGAAGGCATTTGGGACAGTAGAGGTTACCAGTAACTCAGAACGGAAAGGTTCGCGAAATCTTACAGAGATTTTTTTCTTTTTTTTCTCGGGAGCTTTCGATGTTGAATAAAAATGCGAAAGGATCGAAAGCAACAGATCAAAGGGTGTCTTTGACGAAATCTACACGATTGTTTTCAGGATAAAGCGAAAGGTATTCGTTCGTATGAAAGTCGAGAAAACAAAATGAGCGCAAGTTCTTTCCCCTGTTTTCTCTTGCGTCAAACTCTTATCTTTATAAGAGATCCACAGCCCCATCCTCCAGGGTTACGCGTAGTGCCTCGTTTTCTTTTTTATTTTACTCGTTTTCTTCGTCGGATTTTTTTTTCTTCCCGGTTCTACGCCGCTTGAAACCATAAAATCACTGTAGGTACCGCGACAGAGTGAGCTCTCGCGTACCGGCGTAACGTTCGCATACCTCTACCCTTCCGCTTTCTCATTTCTTTTCTCAAACCCGGACCAACCCCTGAGGCTATATAGCTCCGCTGCTATTGCTTATAACCAGCATTCCCCGAGAGTCTCATCCCGAACGCAATGAAACAAAGAATTTCTTACGGGTATTCAAGTGGAAATACACGATCGACGAAACACTGCCCTCTTAGGGATTATTCTTGTTTTGTTCACCTATTCCTTGCCATTCAAAAATGTTCTTCTCATATTAAAAAAAAAAGACAACACATAAAGTAACTCGTCTAATCGTTGAATAGATCGAAATTTCTACTAAGTTTGGAAGTTTAACGCTTTGGAGAGAAGTTTATTGGTTCATAATTCCTCTTAATTTCGTAATGGTGTCGATGCGGTAACAAGAAAACGTCTCAACTTCTACGGAAACGAAGCACGTGAGTCGGTTGGAATATTGGTTTCGGCTGCATGCGAAACTGCCAGACGTAAACGTTATGTCGTACGAGACGCTCGGTGCGGTAGAACGAGCAGCAAGCAGTAGCATAGCGTTAAGATTTACGAGAACCGATAATCCGCTTACCGGGGCACGTAGCCTACGGGTTACACTGACTCTACGGAGGTTCGCCGGAAGTAACCACCGCTCTGCTGACCGAAGTAGTCGACACTGTGCGGGCAGAGGTTACGACCCTACCGACGCGATACTGGACATCAATTCTCCAAGTGCGTAATTAAAAACGGTGTTCTAAACGGAGTTTACAGCACTCGGATGACACCCATTTAATCTTTGATAGAAATCAATCATTTTTTTTTTTTGTTATTTAATTAAACGATCTATTTTACGTTCGGAACGCTTAACTTACGCTCTCGAGAAATATATATGTTTTTTAACTACTTTACTTATTCTATGGTTAATTTTTCAACGGTTTATGCTTTCGAAATCAACATTTGGAAAATGTTTATAATCACGCGGTTAATTTAAATTGTCTGTATTTATGTTCTACAATTCCATAGACCAACAAGTTTTCCAAAAAATCTTGTGGTTTTATCAGTATTGAAGCAATAAATAATTCGAAGCATTTGACGCGAAGAGAGACGAGACTTTTGTTTATACGCAAGCGGACAAACATAGAGCGTTATATAGCTTATGCCAATAATTATCGGTCGTTTGTTCTCTTTCTCTAACTTTGGAATGTTTCGCGAGACAGCTGTGGAATTTTCTCGTGGTATTTCCCGGCTCTTCGGTGGAGCCGTCTAGTCATTTCCTCGGACGTTTATCCGGATTCTTCGAGCGGAAGCGTATGCCACTTATTTATATTTCGGATTCTCTTGAGCCCTTTGACAAAACGAACGTTGTTTATTTTTTACTTTGACGTAAAAACGTTTTTTCTTTTTTTAACTCTCGTGAACTTTCGATGGAATGTCAACGATCGATTTCTCAAGAGATTCGAGTAATAAGCTTTTTTTTTCCCCTCGTTGATCGTTGACCCGTATAACGCTTGACGATTCAAAGATTTTTCTCATATACTTTTATCGAATAGTCAGATTGCACACGAATCCCCGTAGTCAACACAACTTTATTGCCTTCTCCCTCGGGAATAATTTTCAGTTCCTAAGAAACACACGAGCGGTTCTTTTTTTTTCTCCGATTGTTCGCACTCGTCCGTCGTTTTTCTACGAGAAACCTTTGTCTCTCGGAAAATCCGTGTTCGCGAGGATACTTTCTCACAATCAACTATTGCCCTCCGGCGTACGATCCACGAGACCGCGAGACAATTTCGCGCGACGCTACGTCGAAGTAAATTAAAATGATTACAGACGATTCATTCTCAGTGAACCCTTAATTAATACAAATATTTGTTTTTGTTTTAAATAAAGGATAAATTCATCGGCGTATCTCGATATTGTGGCTCTCTATGGGGACTCAATTAATAGATATTTTTGTTCCAATCAAATAATACGTTCATTGATGTGTTTCGATGTCGGAACGTATATCATTATCCCTCGTCAATGAACATTCATACGTCGAACAAAACCGGAAATTATTCATTAAATTCTCATGTGTAGGATTTTTTTTTTTTTTTTTAATGGATGATCGTTTTTCATTTTTTTTTAATTTAAATATTTTCTTTTATATAAAATAACGATTTGTCTGTGAATCGAACAATTTTTATCCGCATCATAAAAAAACTATTTTTCGATAAATTAAAAAAAAATATTCGCACTGTAGTTATATGAAATGTCAATGTTTTTGGTCCTTTTTTGGATAGAGATATGTTGTATTTATTAACGTATTTCGGATGGGTGTGAAGAAAAAAAATTGTTCTGTCGATCGACCCGTCCCATGAATTCCGATGGTTCAACCATCGTACAGCATACAACGATAATAATTTCCGATCGCAGGGGATGATCGCAGTAGGGGACAAGCAGAGGTTCATTATTTACAACACTTTTGGTCCCTCGGGAAGCGGGACTTTCCGATATATATGAGAGTAAGCGAGAGAAAAGCGGAGTGGCGAACCCGGAGCTGTGCTCCTCGCAAGGGTGTGTCGATAACGCGAAATAGCTGGTCTCGAGGTACTGTTCCGTTTATCTATATATCTATATAGTACAGTGTATTATAGGGAACGATATAGGGCCGAAGTTTTCGGCGAGGGGGTTGGTTTACGCGTTCCGTAATCGGTGACAAACATCGAAGATCCCCGCGGAGAATCGCCGACAACCGAAATCGACCGATTTCTATATACACGACATAGAATCGACGCTCGGAACGAATTCATGAACATAAAATTCTCAGCGTTCGCTTCCCTCTCAAATATTTACCGATGAAGTGTAACGCGAAAAAAAAACTCACGACACGCTCAGTAATAACTCAGGATCGTGAAGAAAAATCTTCGGAATGCGGGACAAATATGTCTTTGGAGATTTTTCGAGTCGTAATCTTAGCAGTGGCTTTGCAGAAAATAACTTGATCCCAAAGAGACCAACAATTCCAGTAATTTTCGAATCTTTACTTTTGAATTTCCATCGAATTCACTATTTTCGGAATTTTCTTTTACTGCCGAAAAAAATAAAAAAAATAGAAAGTTCGATCCTTCTATTTCTATCGAGCAAATTGTGAGCCGAAAACTATACGAAAAAATAGTAACTAATCGATATTTCTTTTTTATTCAATACTAAATATTTTTTTAACAAAATCGATCGCATAATATATGATAATTAATTTTTTTTTTATGGGATCAATATGATACCACTGATATTCTATTGAATGGCGATGGACTCCTAATGCACGTATATACCGAAAAATCCCACTTCATCTTGTCACTCTTCGGAGAACTCTCGAGAGATCAGCTATGTAAAATAGTTCCGCGGGCGTAGGGTACCGCGAAAATTCAATTCAGTACCGTAGCTTCCGGAAGCCTCGAAGTGTATACGTATAGTACATATCGAAGGCTTCCGAGGATTTTCATTGGAAAAAATATACGTATGAGCGTTTGGAATCATGGGAACCCCATGATACAGCGACTCGCTAAGTCGACTGGAGAAGAAGGCAAAAAAAAAAAAAGAATAAGCGGAAAACAGAGGGAAAGAGATGGACGGTAGACGTGGGTGTGAATGCGGCGAAAGTGCGCATCGATTGAAAATCGATATATCAGATGAAACGGGATATGCTACTTCCTGTACTCGATGCAGCTGTACTCTCGTGTTACATGCTGCTATTAGGCATCTAATGCACGCCGAAGGCTCTTAGATGCGGTAAAACCACAGATCCAAAAATGTCTTAGTTCGCCATCGGAATAATTCGATTCTGTAAGGGGTATACGTACACTCAAGAGAAGCTTATTAAATTAATGGAAAATGGAATTTCGGAGTATCGATCATTAATTCTGACTGAAAGGTCGGCTAATAATTGTTTTTCAATACCGCTTTTAATTATCAATTAATATTGCTATAGCGGTATTAATGAACACTGAAAGAAATGTTTTATTCGTATACTATCAATAAATGTATAAAATTTTCATCGGGTGTCTGTTGTTCGAAGAAATTACCATTTTTTAAGAAGATCCCTCCAAAAAAACAACAACGCGATACTATAGCTTCGCCTCAAAGGAAATAAAGTATCTGAAAACTGTGTCTCACCTGTGCGATCTGATCGAATCTTCCGAAGAGTTCGTTGAGGGTTTTGACGAGATCCGAGGCAGAGAGCTGTTCGGATAGTGGCGTGAAGTTGACGATGTCAGCGTACAGTATACTGCAAAGTAGAAGAGAGAAATACGGGATTATCCTCTTAGGATGCTCATCGAAGCTTTTCTCGTAAATCGTTGACGTAAGAGAAAAAAAAGTAAAAAGCTTCTCTCGTTACATGAAAAATAGCTTTTACGTCTCTGCTGTGCCCTTCTTCTCGTCCTTTGTGACCGTATATGCATATTTATGGGAGGAGACGCTATAGTATTCCCGTTGAACCCGATTTTATCGAAGCTCTTCGACGAGCACCAGCAGCAGCAACAGCCGCTTCACTAATAACTGTGCCGCGTTGATACGTCCGCGAATATCGAACTCATTTAGTACCAATACCAACGTGTATATACGTATATATATACATTCGTGTATATTGTCACACGAAACGCGTAAAAGCGATTCACTCACGATACGGAACTGTGTTTATAACCGGTTGTTCTATATACGCAGAACAGAAACAATGCGATGTAATTTGGAAAGGTGCACACGTTTCAATCTCCTATATATCCAATGATTTCACGCCATACTGGGACGGCGTCGTTTCACTGAATACATATACCCGTACTTATCGCTCGATACACCTCTGATTCGCTCGATGTATCTTGTCGATACAGCGGGTTGAAATTATCATGGGAAATGCGGAAAAATTCATACCGATAGGTAACACAGACGAAACGATATCTACTCACCTAACGTTATTGTGACGCTGGACGTACATCTCGTGGAATCTCGTTTGCTTGTGTTTACTGGCTTCTTGACAAGCGTCTGCCATCTTCAGCATAATGCTTCTTTTCACCTTAAATATTAATGCACACAAAATTCTCTGAGGATTCATTTTGATACAATTTTTTTTTTCTTACGCATAATAATTTTAAGAATCGTTTTAATGAACGCCGAGTAACGAATTATCTTGAAAACTCCCGCGAGCAAATTACAGCATCGTAAAACTTTTTTATTTTTTTTTTTATTATAAATTTTTCAGATTTACTTTAATCACTTTTTCTATATCCCCATTGCCGTTTTTTTTTTTTTTACAAAAGTGATACTTTAGTTTTTAATAAGAGGAGCGATCGAATTATTTTTTTACTTTGTTATTACAGTCGAAATTAGATTCGAAAGCCATTTTAACATACATAGACTTTTCTCGGGGGAAATATTGCGTTTGTGAGATTTTTATAATGTTGAGGAAATATTGCTTTGGATTAATCCCGTGGGAAGCATTTACGTCGTATGACGTATGTACGCATACGTTACAGGCTTCGTAGAAATATCGCCGCGTAAGGGGTTGAAACGATTTTAATTCGGTTCCATTCTACACTACGTTACTATAGAGTTTCGTGTACTCGTTTTTGCGCGCTGCCGCATTGATAGATACCTTCCGGGCACATCATTAATTCAGTTACTAATAGAGAAATTCTCTTACTTTTTGGAATGTTGTCTGTAAAAACGAAATTAATTTTTTAAACTCTTTTTTTTTTTTTTTTTTTTTTTTTCATTTTTTATTAATTTTTTTTTCTTTTTGTATTTTTTTTTACGAATGAATTTTTTTTTTTAACGTAAATTATATTTTTATTTGCCATATTGTGTGGACGGTAGACATGCGAAATCGATTGTATCCGGTTGCCAAGTTTGTCTCGTAGTAACCGCATAAAGTTCCGACGAAAGCTCCGAAACCCCTATTTAGTTACTCCGTTCTCAATACTTGTTTCAGCCACGTGACGCGAGGCGTAACCATATACTTTCCACTATACGCAATTGTTGCTCGCGACTCTAAGTGCCTGACAATCATTGTTCTCCGGATACGTCTCTCAAGAACTCCCGAGAGGTACCAATTAACCCGCCGACACCCTTCGTGAAGGTGATTTCTATTCGCCCACAACGACAACATAACCCGCAACACTATTTTCATTGCGCGCTCACTTCCTCATTGGAAAATAATTATTTGCCGACCGATTCATTTATATAATACTATCTGGATAATTAAATATATTCTGAGGTGTAAACATTTCTTATTATTCAAAATTGACTGATTTAATTACAATACAAATTTTTTATTCAAAATCGAGACTTTTATAAATTCGCGAGTAGTTATTATTATCGACATTATAAAAAGAATAATTTTTGCAAATGATTTTTTTTTTTTTTTTTTTTCGTTTCCATTGGTGATTTGTTTCTTTGAGTCGATTGATATTTGGCAAAAGAAATTAACTCTCCACATCGACTGATATTTTTAGTCATACGATATAAAGTGGTCTAATATTCTGTTCTGAAATCTTAAAGTTTCGCGTTTTTAATTATTGTAAATTTCAAATATATATATTATGAACGGAATTACGAAAATGAAGGTATTTTCTAGTATCGAATTGCGGGCAATCGCTCGCAGGAATATTTTTTTTCCGCTTGGAGGATTGCAAAAAAAAGTGTATTAGTAGATGCATCGCGCGGTCACGTAGTACGTGGAATGGAAAAACGCAGTTCATTCGTGCGTCCGTTCTCACCGCGTACGATCGTATAGAAACGATCGAAGGGAGGAAAATAGAGAAGTATGAGGGACACCTGCCAATTCGGGGAGAGATACGAAACGGAATTCGTCCGGTAGTTTGACGCGTTCCGTAATATATCGTATTGGAGGAAAAGCGTGTCGAAAGTTCTATCGCGAAGTTGGAACGCGCGAATATGACGCCTCGGCCCACCGGTGACGATGTCGATTGACGACGAATATTGGCATGTCGCGAGAAAGAGAAGAAAATAATGGATATATATCTCTATAGATCGAAAAAAAAAAGAAAAAAAAAAAGAAGAAATTCCCAGTTGAATAAAAATTTCCATATACATAGCGAGAAAGAATGGGGCATTTCTCCAATCCTCGAGGTATTTGATCGAAAAACTCAGATTTTTTTTTTTTTCTACCTCTCGGTGATTTTGCAATTTCACGAAACGTCGATATGATCCTTCAGGATTGAACGGTTTTTTTTTTTTTCGCTCTTTCGATTAATATCACAATCCTCACGTTGGTGAGATTTTTTTTTTTAAACACCAAAAGCAAACTCACCTCGGCAGCTATGTAAGCCGGAATGACGCTGAGCAACAGTTGTTCCTGCTGTTCCCTCTCGCACTCGAGCTTTATTCTCGACTCTATGACGGTCTTCGTTCCCGAGAATGTTCGCCGGTGTGCTCGGGCCGTTAAATTTCTGTAATAAATACCGGCGAGAATAGCGGCGAAGAGTAACACCCCGTCACCCGCGACCTACAATTTCAAAGCGCGAAACATTCACAATTGTTCATTTTTTTTTTTATGTTCTTTATACCGAGTTGTGTAATTATAATTACTCAGGCATAGATACAGATTACAGCTTAATACGAATCTTGCAATTAAAAAAATTCACCGAAGAAAAATTGTGCAATTCAGTCGAAATAAAGCAATTTATCGAAATCTATTTATGGATAACGAAAAAATGACTTCGGTTGCAGCAATACATTTTTATTAATCATCTAAAGTGAAGTTTGGTTCATAATCGAGTTTATATTTTTATTGTTTTTTTTTTTTTTATTCATTTCGCTTCGTAATGATTATATTAACTTCGTCGCTAAATCGTGTTATTAAATATCGTTCACCTGATAATACGCAGCGTCGTCATCTATATGATACATGAGGATGCTGACCGCCAGATACAAGATCGCGAGTACAATAGCGAGAACGCTGGGTCGTTGTTTTCTTATCCTCGGTAAAGCCGCGATAACGGCGATGATGCAGGCGAATAGGGGTAGCGGTGCGCTCAGGACGAGAATCGCCACCCCGAGGATAAGAGAGGACGTCAAGCCAACGGCGAATCTCGCTCTCGTCGACGTTAGGGTCGACGGAAACTGCGTTACGACCAAAAGGCTCAGCGATGAAACAACCATCATCGTGAGGCTCGATGCCGGCAAGAGAACGTAAGTTAAATCCTTCAAAGAAAATAAAAAGCGCGCTTAATGGTATTTATTATTTTTCTTTTACGGACGATTCTTTCTTGTGACAATTACGAAATAAACTCCGATTCTTCAACGACTAAAAGAGATACTTCACTTTTAACTCGAGATTTGTTTTGGAGATCAGAAGGATAAGAGCTCTTGGTTTTTTCTTTTTTGTACTGGTTATTCAAAGTGATTCTTTCCATCGTTATATCACCCTCCGGAGAACGGAGAAGATGCCGAATTAACGAAGAACGTCGAGGGTCTTTCTTGTTATAGATATTTTTATAACAATTAGCGATTTTTCTAAGGAATACATTTTTTTATATGGCGGATTATGTATCATACGAATATTAGGTCTTATTTTAGTAGATACTAAAAATCAATTGTGTTCTTTGCTCGGATAGTTAAAATTGCCCAATGGATCGTATTTTTATCGTTCGACGAGCAATGACTACCGAATGATCGAAGGGAAGCTAAAGAGGATCCAATGAAAAAGATAGTCAGGAAATCAAGAACGCACAAAGGGAGAGAAGAGTAGTTTCATCCGGAATAGTATCTCTCTACTTCCCTGAATCCTTCTCTCGCGCTATAGCTCTTCCATATAATTGGATCGCTCCAATTTCGAGTAGCTACGTGAGATTGTTTCAGTGTTCTTCATTAACTCACCGTTGTACGCGATACTGCGGTTTCGCCTAATATTACGAAAATGATTTATTAATACTGCACGAAAACGCGGCAATAATTATTTTCAGTTAAAAAAACATTTTTTTCGTAGACACTTCGTAATAAAAAAAAAGCAAAATCTTCCGAGAAAATTATTCTCAAAGTGACAATCTGTCGAAAAAAATGTTCTTTTTCCGACATTTTTTTCTTCCGTATCACAGAAAAGATTATAAAGGAATAAAAGAATTTTTTTTTTTCATGCAGATAGATCTGCCCTCAGATTTTTATCCGAACGGTATTGTGCTATAAGACAGAGTACAATGAGAGAGGGAATTCGTGATATACCATAGAATAGGAATTTAATTGGCACGCGCTAAAGGAAGAACTGGAAGGGGAGAGCTCGTCCAGCTCACGAGAACTAATCGAGTAGAAAAATCGGGATTGGGTCAGACGAGCGCGGAACTCGTTGGCACCGGCGTGAAAACGTGACGATAACCTTCCGGACTTTGAGATAACTATTTGTATAACACAATTTCTATTTTTTTTATCTTTCCTAATGAATACGGAAGTCGTTAACCCGCCGTCTCTGCTCCCTCAATCCTGAGAATCCACGATTATTAATTCGTTTTATTTTTTATCTTCGAGACGCGCTGCACAACATTTATTTCTCGTGTGTTTTTTCCTCGTCGCTTTTTAACCGAAAAGAAAATTAGACGGCGTTTTTGTGTGACAAAAGAGTCGAAAGCGACTGGGTAGTTGGATAACTCAGACACCCTCTTGACGTTGATAAATGTTCGCTCGTTGTATGACGATTATTTTTATCTTTTTCATTCTCTCATTCTCTACGGAATGGCAATTAACCTCGAGGCTACTTTTCTAGTCCGAAGATTAACAGTCGAGTATGATTAAAGATGCAATTAACTTTCCTTTAAAAAAAAAAAAAAGTGTGGTTTTTTTTTTTTTTTTTTTTTTTTTTTTTCAAGAACCGTTTTCCCGCTTCGAGACATCGGCACTTAACGCTAATGGGGACAAGTCCTCTTATCTATTCTATATACACCTATATAGTCCTCTTACTAATTATTAATGCAATTGATTACACGAATACACTCACGTTGAAGTGAAGAACGCACAGAGCGATGAGGGCGGCTAACGAGGCTATCGCAGCAACGAAGAGTGTTCCCGTGTAAAGCGAAGCCGTCACCTTTCCCTCGTATCTGTCCCGAAGTTCGTGCAACTCTTTGACACTCCCATCTTCGGCTGCGCCTTCGCCGGGACTCTCTGCAACATCGTCGAAAAAAAAAAAAAAAAAAAAAATTGTTTTTTTTTTTCGTAGCAAAAAATGAAAGTTCTTTGATCAATTATTAATACTTTATTAAAAACTGGTGCCAGTGAAAAAGCTTTATTATAACAGCTTCTATAAAGCGGAGCACTCATTTTAAATTCCTTTGGAAATAAGTTTCTACGAAGCAGCCGGCTTTACGAGCGAATGCGAATGGTATTAAAAAAAAAATAAAACTACCTGCCGTTTTTTTACGACACGTCTGAATATTCAATTTTTTTTTCATACCTGGAATTAGCGAGTAAACAGGATATATGTATATGGTACTTATAATGGTATTGCCACGCGGCAGCGTTGAACGTGCCATGGGGCTATTTCCACACGACGGCTTTTCTCGCGTGATAAAGGCAATACAGCAATTTGTCGCCGGATAACGTGCCATCGCGGTGCATTAAGTTAATTAATCGAATTGTGTTGCGACAAACTTGACCGCAGCCTGGATAATGAAGCGGACGCTAATGTCGCCAATATTATATCTATACAAAAGTACACACAAGGATAATGGGTGATCGAGACGACGATAATAGGGATAGTGTCGACGCGCGTCAGGAATTTACATTTTTTTTATTCCATTCACCGATATTGAATGTGAAACAGTGGATCAAAGATTTTTTTTTTAATACGTTTTAATTAATACGTTTCATTCTCGTCACCGTTCTCGAGGCATTTGGTTAATTAGAAGTGGAAATCCTGTTGAAATCTTCGTAGGGTCGTTGAAGCTTAGCATAGGATAGTGAAGGAGGCAATAAAGATAGATACCCTTATTCTGATGATAATAACTATCGTGAGGTTAGGTGAAGAAGATCGAGTCCACGGTTGACGTGATAGACATATAGATAGAGTCGTCACCCATACCTAACGAAGACAATTCGGGGGGTGTGCCGGTAGGTTTCGTATATCTATAATCTCTACTAACGATTAAAGTTCCCACTAACTCAGCAAACCTTCTTCGCTCTATAATCCGACAGTAAAGACGAAAAAAAAAAAATCTGAGGCATCGTAACTCTTGTTATCCACTTCCGACGAAATTCCCTCTTCAATTCGGTTATTTAATAGCGAATAAATTATGGAGAAACTCGTCTTCTAATTGAAAAAGTAATTTAATATTTAATCCTTCAATTTTGTGCTTTTATCCTTACAAAGTTTTGGCGAAAAAAAAAATATCGAAAAAAAGAAAAAATGTCTAAAGGCGGACGCGAACTAAGTTGTTCGGTGTGAAAATTAATTTTTTAATGCAAGAAATATGAAAAAAATTCACTAAATCATCACGAACTTTTTTTTTTTTTTTAAATAATTATATTTATTATCATTTTGCACTAATGTATCAAGTGGCAATAAAGCTTTTTGTTCCGAGTGGATAAGGAACTCGAAAAGTGAATAATCCCTGTGCCTGATCGGGCGAAATCTCGATCGACGTTGATCGAGCGTTATGTACTGTGTTTGTACCACCCTCGCGTTATGCTTGTCATTCGCATCGGACGCTTTTATCACAAAAACGACGGTCACGGAGTGGTCGACGTGTTCTATATATCGGAACGTGTTAAAATCTTTCTGGAAACTTTTCACCCCACGTGACGCTTTTCGGAGTAAATTTCGTACATAATCCGGGTGGACAAAAGCGATAATAGATTAACTGTCGTTTCGCGATGAATTTTGACATTGTAGATCGACCGTAATCCATAATTATATTACCGTCAGACGTAATTATTCTCATTTATTACCAATATCGCTAATTACATTATTCACCGCAAGTTTCGAACGAAGTAACCATCGAACGTGTTCCAATTTGCGAAATGGGATTTAACTCGATTTCTATATTTGCCCGGGGTGCGTTGCGTACCCTTCTCGTCGTCGTTTACTTCGATGGGGTTATTTCATGCTCTCTCTCTCTCGCTTTATTCCTACTTTATCCCACGGGTTTCCCTCTGGACGATCGGGAAGTTCTACCCAACGCTGTAAGGAGACGATGCGAGGGCGAAGATAGCGGCGCTAGAAGAGTTAAGCGCCAGAGATAGTAGGAGAGAAATGTTATGATGGAGAAGGCGTATTAACCCGAGCTGCAGTATACGCCTTGAGCAATATCCCAAGACCTATATGTTGCGCTTGTGCCGCTCGAACTACCCTAAGTGGATCACCTCACCGGTTGACGGGGCACATCCTCCGCCCAGTAGTTTCGACGAAGCGCCGCACAAAGTATATCGAAGTTGGATACGGATACGACGCGAATTATCGAAGTTTAAGCGCCACGGTTTGCGCAGTCGCTTATATACGTGTTAAACTCGGCTGTGTTCAAATAACTTTTCGTGCGATAGAGATCTTGGGACGAGACGAAGTGGAAGCGATAGGTTGAAGCTATTACGACAGCGCCGGTCAAACTTTATCAATATTCTTAATTTTTTTTATTCAAGTTAAATGAAATGATTTATTTCCGTAACAAGGTGATGAGAAAACAAAATCACAATAGTTCGTATATTTTATCGCGTAATAACTCCTTCATTACGCTACTTTTCCTAAAATCACAATTTCTTAACGTGATCATTAAATTTCATTATTTAAATTTTTTTTAAATGTTTGCTTTTCGATACGATATATGTATTTATGTAAGATAAATATTTTCCGCAGTATCGTCACATGGTAAGCAGTATAAGAATTACGGTCTCTAAAAATTGAACGCCCTATGCTTACATTATAACGCGTTAAAAGCCCATTTTTATAACCGCACCTTACTATGACGAATGCTCGTAACTCAGTTGGCATAAAACTGAGTAACTCTCATAATCGCTATTTCCACCGTTGTCACCTCGTTCGTCCGCACCCTTCATTGCTTTTCTTTCTTTTCACATCGCATCGTTTCTTATCCCTTAAGAGTGGAGTTTCACCCTCTCGAGGAAGAAACGCACGTCGGGGAGCGCACAACTGCGAATAACTTTTATCCCCAAAATTCAGCTTATTTCGTGATCCTGTCCTCGACTGAGGGGTTCATACACAAAGACCATATTTTTCGTCGTCGTGGAACGCGAAAAGGAGGAGTGAGTCGAGTGTTATAGATCGTAAAAGGGAATAGCTTTTTGCAACGTTATCTGAAAATTTTACTTTCCCGCTTTCTTTCTATCGGCTAAAGATGTACCTTATGAAAAAATTTAATACCTCATATATATATATAGGACATATTTTATCGAATTTTTTCGCAAATTTCTTGCAATACCCTCACTGGAACTTCACTACGATAAGGTGTTGGATTTTTTTTATTATTTTTTTTATTATTATTTGATAATTCTCACAGACAGTCTATCATATTTTCGAGCGTAGGACGAGACAGCTGCGAGACAAATCTCGAATTGGCACGAACGGTTTTCTCGTTTCTTATCCAGCCACTTGATTGGCGATTTGCCAGAGCGACAGCTGGTCGGCGTTCTACTCCGCCGCTGGTCCGACATTCATTCTGTTTCGCTTTCACCCATTAAGTTACAACGAAAACCATTTACGCTTCTCGCAGAAGAATACTGTGTTGTGTATCGATAAATGATACTGTTGATGGCGTAACTACATTTCTGTTCTATGCTTTTCGTCGGGACGGATCAAAGACCGGGTGAATCCACAAGTGTACCGTGGAACATATTTGCGTCATTATATCAGAGAGTCAAAATCTTTTCACGGATATTGCATCACAATATTGAGCTTTATAAAGCTACTGGGTGTTTTAACTTGAAAATAAATTTAATCCGTTTCCCGATGGCTTATTCGTTGACGTTAAATTTTTATTGGTAATTTTTATTATTTTTATTAATTTTTTATAATTATTGCTCCAAAATGATAAATTCAGAAATTCATCTCGAAAATCATAGTCAACATGCAGTTAAATACGCCTACTGTATTTAATCACCTTTCGTTTTTTTTTTTTTATTTTTCACCCCAATAATCGGATAATTATTGCGTAAGACCGGAATTGCGGAGTTCGTAATAGTAAATTTCAATAAAACTATCCACAGAACTGTACCAATCGGAATATAATATACATTTATCGTTATATGGCTTTATAAACGCAAACATACGAAGCTGAGGGTGAAAATGAAATGACGAAGCCACGTGATAAATATCGATAAATTAAATGCAGCGAAGTACACAGAGAGGAAATTGGGTAAACATGTTTCTTGTCGATTGGCGTGAATTTAATTAATTGGTAAACGACGCTTGTTTAATTCGTTTTCCCTCTATACCTCTGCATACAGTGTATTCAAATGAACATTTTCGTGTTAACGATCGCGAATTATCGAGATTCATGTAATAATGAATCGTTGAAACAATGTAATGAATTAAATGGAGCGAATTAAATGGGGAACGTTCGTAGTAACTTCTGGTGGCATTTGCGCGCAATCCGATTTACTGTGAAAACAGATAAAAGCTAAAATCGCGTCTCTACAGATTACAGGATATTCCGTGTTGAATGAATTCCTCTCGTGTAGGAAATTCTCACGGAAAATGTGCAAATAATCTTTCGATAAACGTTTCGTATCCCGGCGAACGCGATAACACGAGTTGATTGTTCACGTATCAATAGTCTCGTTAACTCGGATGCGCTTTCGAGAATTGATGTAAACAATAATTGAACGTTATTAGACGCGTATAATGCTCGTCAGTGAATTTGTCCGGAGTCCATAGACAATAAATGTGATCCCACTTGCGTATAACAACTATGGTGCACACGAGAATGAGAACGTTATTGAAAGTGTACGGGTGAACCTAAAGCTCGTCTACGTGCCCGACGATGCAACATACAATAGTAATCGCACGTCGGGTATTCCGCGTGACCACAGGATCGACGGTGCGAAATGGCTGGCGTGCTAAGCGGTTTCATTGCTCAACTCGTGTATATCTACGAGAAATGGTGGAGAGTAATTTGTCTCGATAAGCTCGTTACTGTGTCCTCTAACCCCGTAAATTGATATCGTTGCGAGTAAAATGTTTGGAACGTAATCGATCGTCTCGAAAAAACTTACTGTTTGGTTTGCAAAGAAAAAAAAATGTTAAAGCAATACGAAAATATTCATAAAATGTATTATATTGATTAAACTTTTTTCGGGAGGATTTACGTTAAAAAAAAAATTATTAAATTCTCAGATCTCACACGATGATCCATAGATCATTAGTATTACGCAAATTGCAGTTTATTATCCTTTAAAGTACATTTTTTAAATTTAAAATATTAATTTACGAAATTTGTTTCATAAAAAATCAATTTAATTGAAAATGAAAAAAATTTGTCCTTTTTCCGAGTCTCATCTATGGTTTAGAAAACTTGTGACACCGACGGCAAGAGTGGCTATTGTTGGCGAGAAACAATTTTTTTATATTAATAAGCGAGGAGAACCACGGGGGTCGAAAAACGATACCCTTCAAAGGTTTAACCCTTTAAAGCATATTATCGTATAGCATATGCAAATTTAAA
Organism: Buathra laborator; assembly: GCA_934046635.1. Classification (NCBI taxonomy): domain Eukaryota; kingdom Metazoa; phylum Arthropoda; class Insecta; order Hymenoptera; family Ichneumonidae; genus Buathra; species Buathra laborator. The sequence goes on from OW203892.1 coordinate 23,028,530, forward strand.
AATACGATAATACTATGCAGCAGAGGTTCGTAAAAGAAATATGTTAATATTTCTCAAACACGACGACGAGCGCGACGATCGTTATCAACGATTTAAGAATATAAAATAAATTTCGTAACGAGTCATCATGTCAGTCAAAAACTACAACACAATAGTTTAATACAACTATCTTTCGAAGGATTAAGCGGCTCGATAGACTTTATAATGAAATCAAATGTAAATGTAATCAAATTAAATATCAAATAGAAATTTTCTTAAAAAAAAAAACCATCGACAATCGCGTACACGCTAAAACTTCGCTTCGTATTATTTTCAATAATCCATCATATAATTTTCTAATTCTGGTATAAATACATTCGTTTATATGAGCGAAAGTATTCGTGTAACGATATTCCGATAAGACGGTGTTCCGATTTCGCGTTCGGCAAAAGATTATCCGTCTGGGCGCCACCCCCTCGCGAACGACAACGGGCGCAGTGCGTGCCGAAAAGTAGCCCACCCCCGAATATAGAACACGCATAGAAAACACAATCGGAAACATCGAGGTTGAATGTCATGCAACACGAAGGAGAAACATTTCCATGCTATAGATACTTTGATATACGACTTAGACGTGGTATAAGCATTGTAACTATCGCGAATACGATCGATGTGCACGAGAGGTATCATTGTAATACGCGAGGCACGAGAGAACGCGCGCGAGTGCGGCACGCACTCCTTTTCTCGTTATAAATAGAGCGGGAAAGATCGAAAATAAACGAAGCTCGTCTCCGACGTATTTTGAGTTTGTGAGACCCAATGGATGAGAACGCATCGCACGGTATATCGAAGAATATACCTATGTATGCATGTGAAAAAAAAGCTCACGAATTTTTGGGAGACGCCTTTATTGCAGTTGCACAAATCAAATTGATCGACGATTTTCAATTGCTCCAAAAAATATTTACGAAAAAAAAAAAAAAAAAAAAAACAAACTTCGATGTATTTTTTTTTCATTCATCTATTCGATCGGCTTTGCGCACTTGACTGAGATAAAACATGAATCGAGAAATTTAGCACACCGTGACTAATTGTTGAAACTATCCAAACGAGATGATTCAACCTCGATTTTGCGGATACTTTGCAGATATACCGCGATTATTGAGCTGCGTAAAGCTACAACCCCCACCATGTCGAAATTGAATTTTTCTTAGTCCTGAATATTGTGCTTTTTATGTGCTTTTTATGTGCTTAATCGATAATTTTTGTGCTGTCTTGGTTTTATCAGAAAATGCATTTTTCTGTGGGGGTGCTAGGTACCTCGGTATTTAGCACCCCCACACCTTTAAAAGGTCTTTAAATGTTCACAAAATATTTCAAAAGCATCGTAAAATTTTGTGCTCTTTATGTGCTTTCGAAATTACTTCCTCCCATTGGGATTCTTGATATCCGCGATCAGAGAATGCATTCTCACTTAAGAGATCGCGCTGTCACGTGATGCATCTATAATCATTATAAGTGAACGAATCAGTCAATGTTTATCATTTCTACAGCTTATGTATCATGTTTAATTTCTCTACTTAGTTTCAAATTGTTGTTCAATATTCTGAAAAACGTCGAAATAAAATTTTGTTCGTATCGTACAGTAAAAAATGCATAGTTAAAATATCTTACATTTGTCATACCAAAATTCTTGTCGGTGTATTCGTTTCCTGACTGGCTATTAGAATGGTCTTAAAACGTTTCATAAACCTTTGGAAAAAAAATAATTTTATAAAAATTTAAAAAACCCCCGACTGCAAAAAGAGTGAAATAACAAATAATTATTCGCATATTATAGTTGGGAGATTCCCACACTCAACAACGAATAAATCTCAACGAATCTCAACGAATCTGTGTGTGAAGTGTGGGCGCGCCAAGGATTCATATTTTTTTTCAACAACGGCAACTAATGAATTTGGCGACCTAAATACAGATACGTTTTTTTTACCTGAAAGAAACAACTTGTACTTACAAATGTACTTGGTCCAACTTTTACATCGAGGATTTTTTTTATAATATGCCTCGGGTTTATACGAAGATGAGAGCACGGCACATTTTTTTACAGGAGAAATAAAAAATTATCATCATGTGGAAATATTTACATGTACTATGTTACTATTGTATTCTGAAAATGGCATATACATATACTATCCCATGCGTTCGAAATCAAAGAAAATTGAAATCTAAAAGTGGAGGTGCTAGTTCAACGTCAAGCTAGCGAAAACTCTTCGCGGTATACGCAGACACATCTTTTTGTGGCCAGATTTATGTGCTTTTTATGTGCTATCAAATACACAAAGACTTGATTTTTGTGCTCGATATAGTCAGGAGAAAATTTTAATGTGTGGGCGCTAGCTAAACGCCAAGCTGGCGAAAACTTTTTTCCCGGTATACGCAGACACATCTTTTTGGTGCCAGATTTATGTGCTTTTTATGTGCTGTCAAATACACAAAGACTTGATTTTTGTGCTCGATATAGTCAGGAGAAAATTTAAATGTAGGGGTGCTAGCTGAACGCCAAGCTGCCGAAAACTTGTTTCCCGGTATACGCAGACACATCTTTTTGGTGCCAGATTTATGAGCTTTTTATGTGCTATCAAATACACAAAGACTTGATTTTTGTGCTCGATATAGTCAGGAGAAAATTTAAATGTGGGGGTGCTAGCTGAACGCCAAGCTGGCGAAAACTTTTTTCCCGGTATACGCAGACACATCTTTTTGGTGCCAAATTTATGTGCTTTTTATGTGCTATCAAATACACAAAGACTTGATTTTTGTGCTCGATATAGTCAGGAGAAAATTTAAATGTGGGGGTGCTAGCTGAACGCCAAGCTGGCGAAAACTTTTTTCCCGGTATACGCAGACACATCTTTTTGGTGCCAAATTTATGTGCTTTTTATGTGCTATCAAATACACAAAGACTTGATTTTTGTGCTCGATATAGTCAGGAGAAAATTTTAATGTGGGGGTGTTAGCTGAACGCCAAGCTGGCGAAAACTTTTTTCCTGGTATACGCAGACACATCGTTTTCGTGCCAGATTTATGTGCTTTTTATGTGCTATTAAATACACAAAGACTTGATTTTTGTGCTCGATATAGTCAGGAGAAAATTTAAATGTGGGGGTGCTAGCTGAACGCCAAGCTGGCGAAAACTTTCTTCCCAGTATACGTAGACACATCTTTTTGGTGCCAGATTTATGTGCTTTTTATGTGCTATCAAATACACAAAGACTTGATTTTTGTGCTCGATATAGTCAAGAGAAAATTTAAATGTGGGGGTGCTAGCTAAACGCCAAGCTGGTGAAAACTTTTTTACCGGTATACGCAGACACATCTTTTTGGTGCCAGATTTATGTGCTTTTTATGTGCTATCAAATACACAAAGACTTGATTTTTGTGCTCGATATAGTCAGGAGAAAATTTTAATGTGGGGGCGCTAGCTAAACGCCAAGCTGGCGAAAACTTTTTTCCCGGTATACGCAGACACATCTTTTTGGTGCCAGATTTATGTGCTTTTTATGTGCTGTCAAATATACAAAGACTTGATTTTTGTGCTCGATATAGCCAGGAGAAAATTTAAATGTGGGGGTGCTAGCTGGACGCCAAGCTGGCGAAAACTTGTTTCCCGGTATACGCAGACACATCGTTTTCGTGCCAGATTTATGTGCTTTTTATGTGCTATTAAATACACAAAGACTTGATTTTTGTGCTCGATATAGTCAGGAGAAAATTTAAATGTGGGGGTGCTAGCTGAACGCCAAGCTGGCGAAAACTTTTTTCCCGGTATACGCAGACACATCTTTTTGGTGCCAGATTTATGTGCTTTTTATGTGCTATCAAATACACAAAGACTTGATTTTTGTGCTCGATATCGTCAGGAGAAAATTTAAATGTGGGGGTGCTAGCTGAACGCCAAGCTGGCGAAAACTTTTTTCCCGGTATACGCAGACACATCTTTTTGGTGCCAGACTTATGTGCTTTTTATGTGCTATCAAATACACAAAGACTTGATTTTTGTGCTCGATATCGTCAGGAGAAAATTTAAATGTGGGGGTGCTAGCTGAACGCCAAGCTGGCGAAAACTTTTTTCCCGGTATACGCAGACACATCTTTTTGGTGCCAGATTTATGTGCTTTTTATGTGCTATCAAATACACAAAGACTTGATTTTTGTGCTCGATATCGTCAGGAGAAAATTTAAATGTGGGGGTGCTAGCTGAACGCCAAGCTGGCGAAAACTTTTTTCCCGGTATACGCAGACACATCTTTTTGGTGCCAGACTTATGTGCTTTTTATGTGCTATCAAATACACAAAGACTTGATTTTTGTGCTCGATATAGTCAGGAGAAAATTTTAATGTGGGGGCGCTAGCTAAACGCCAAGCTGGCGAAAACTTTTTTCCCGGTATACGCAGACACATCTTTTTGGTGCCAGATTTATGTGCTTTTTATGTGCTATCTACACAAAGACTTGATTTTTGTGCTCGATATAGTCAGGAGAAAATTTTAATGTGGGGGCGCTAGCTAAACGCCAAGCTGGCGAAAACTTTTTTCCCGGTATACGCAGACACATCTTTTTGGTGCCAGATTTATGTGCTTTTTATGTGCTGTCAAATACACAAAGACTTGATTTTTGTGCTCGATATATTCAGGAGAAAATTTAAATGTGGGCGTGCTAACTGAACGCCAAGCTGGCGAAAACTTTTTTCCCGGTATACGCAGACACATCTTTTTGGTGCCAGATTTATGTGCTTTTTATATGCTATCAAATACACAAAGACTTGATTTTTGTGCTCGATATAGTCAGGAGAAAATTTAAATGTGGGGGTGCTAGCTGAACGCTAAGCTGGCGAAAACTTTTTTCCCGGTATACGCAGACACATCTTTTTGGTGCCAAATTTATGTGCTTTTTATGTGCTATCAAATACACAAAGACTTGATTTTTGTGCTCGATATAGTCAGGAGAAAATTTAAATGTGGGGGTGCTAGCTGAACGCCAAGCTGGCGAAAACTTTTTTCCCGGTATACGCAGACACATCTTTTTGGTGCCAGATTTATGTGCTTTTTATGTGCTATCAAATACACAAAGACTTGATTTTTGTGCTCGATATAGTCAGGAGAAAATTGTAATGTGGGGGCGCTAGCTAAACGCCAAGCTGGCGAAAACTTTTTTCTCGGTATACGCAGACACATCTTTTTGGTGCCAGATTTATGTGCTTTTTATGTGCTATCTACACAAAGACTTGATTTTTGTGCTCGATATAGTCAGGAGAAAATTTTAATGTGGGGGCGCTAGCTAAACGCCAAGCTGGCGAAAACTTTTTTCCCGGTATACGCAGACACATCTTTTTGGTGCCAGATTTATGTGCTTTTTATGTGCTGTCAAATACACAAAGACTTGATTTTTGTGCTCGATATATTCAGGAGAAAATTTAAATGTGGGGGTGCTAGCTGAACGCCAAGCTGGCGAAAACTTTTTTCCCGGTATACGCAGACACATCTTTTTGGTGCCAGATTTATGTGCTTTTTATATGCTATCAAATACACAAAGACTTGATTTTTGTGCTCGATATAGTCAGGAGAAAATTTAAATGTGGGGGTGCTAGCTGAACGCCAAGCTGGCGAAAACTTTTTTCCCGGTATACGCAGACACATCTTTTTGGTGGCAGATTTATGTGCTTTTTATGTGCTATCAAATACACAAAGACTTGATTTTTGTGCTCGATATAGTCAGGAGAAAATTTAAATGTGGGGGTGCTAGCTGAACGCCAAGCTGGCGAAAACTTTTTTCCCGGTATACGTAGACACATCTTTTTGGTGCCAGATTTATGTGCTTTTTATGTGCTATCAAATACACAAAGACTTGATTTTTGTGCTCGATATAGTCAGGAGAAAATTTAAATGTGGGGGTGCTAGCTGAACGCCAAGCTGGCGAAAACTTTTTTCCCGGTATACGCAGACACATCTTTTTGGTGCCAGATTTATGTGCTTTTTATGTGCTATCAAATACACAAAGAATTGATTTTTGAGCTCATTATAGTCAGGAGACAATTAAAATTTAAGGTAGATACAGCGCGTGATTTTCATTTCGCATAAGTTCGAGAAAAATGAGAGACAATTGCAAACACTTCTTGGTAGTATAAAAATCTGGAAAAATGCATGCATTTTAAAGGTATTGAAAAAATAAATTTTGCATAATAATAATTGCAAAATGTTATTAATAAATAGATGAAAAAAAAAATTGTTCAACAAATTTCTGGTAAACCAACTTTTTTTAAAAATAAAAACGATTCATTCATTTTTCTAAATACGTATGAATTTTTCCTGATTTTAAGCATTATTTTGAATTTTTTTTTACACATTTCTTCCATATTAAAAAACAATTCAAACCACAGATAAAAATCTGAAAAAATTGATACGTATTCAGAAAAATGAACGAATCATTTTCATAAAAAAAAAAGTTGAGTTACCATATATTTGTTGAACAATTTTTTTTTTCAACAATTTGTTAATAACATTTTGCAATTATTATTATGCCAATTTAATCTTTTCAGTACCTATAATATGCATGCATTTTTTCAGATTTTTATACTATCGAGAAGTGATTGCAATTCCCGATCCATTTCGTCGAATTTAGGCGAAATGGACACCACGCGCTGTTGCTACCTTAAGTGAGAATGCATTCTCTGATCGCGGATATCAAGAATCTCAATGGGAGGAAGTAATTTCGAAAGCACATAAAGAGCACAAAATTTTACGATGCTTTTGAAATATTTTGTGGACATTTAAAGACCTTTTAAAGGTGTGGGGGTGCTGAATACCGAGGTACCTAGCACCCCCACAGAAAAATGCATTTTCTGATAAAACCAAGACAGCACAAAAATTATCGATTAAGCACATAAAAAGCACATAAAAAGCACAATATTCAGGACTAAGAAAAATTAAATTTCGACATGGTGGGGGTTGTAGCTTTACGCAGCTCGATTATTGGTATAGATTTCTGGAAATCGTCCGGACCTCCCATTTCGAGATGGAAACACATCGTGGCGTTGCAGTAAAAGTGCATAGATGTATATACGGAGGAATAAAATCGTAGTAAGAAATCATGACTGTGGAGATTGGATCGTAAATGAGCTAATGACGCCGAGTTTCGTTGGAATTGCGCCAGCAAAAACCTATTTTCAATTTTTCGATGCCTGATAAATATCCGGGATTCGGTTGACACGAGAGAAAAAAATTGAAAAAAAAAAAATTGCGTAATATTTTTGTGCGATAATTTATGCTATTGCGTTATTATAATCGTATCAGACGGTTGGCTTCGTCATTTCCCTTTCAAAACAGAGGAAACTGATTACTTAATCTTCCGGAAGTAACGGCTGGAGTCTGGCAAAACATTAACGGAGAAACTTACCGGAAGTTGGCGGCAAAGTTTGCGGAAAATAATATATAGTACCGTTGTGAATACATCAGTCCTCTATCCACCTTCTTCCGGATGTTCTGTATTTTCAGTAGTTTCTTCTTTCATACGGAAAGGAATTTTTAACTATCAATTCGTTACGACGCTTTGTCTCGCTAATGATAATATCGCCGATAATTGACTGAGCGCCAACAGTTTCTAACCGCCGGGAGGTCAGCGACAATTGTTCCTAACTGTGGTTCAAGTTCACTCGCAACACGAATGTGGTCACCACGATAGTAATCTGCCTTTGTGTATACTATGGACAATCCAAACTACTCGTCTCGGATTCTCTCCGTCGATACCTCGGTGCCTAAAGCCAATATCGCCAGTAGCGAGAGAACCCATCGTTTTTCAAGTATATTTCGCGGCAAGTAAGATTTATTTTTTCAGAAGAAGTTCATTGACTACGATCGAGTTAATATTTCTCAAAAATCATATTAAAAAATGCACTCCGAACGATTAAATTTCGAATTTTTAATAATAATAATAAAAAATCCCCTTCTATTGAATATATACTTACGATTGATTTTTTGAGAAATTTTTTTTTTTTTTTTTTTTTCACGCTGCACGGAATTTTGCTATTTCTGTTTATGATGGGACATCATCGTCAACCATTCATAACGTCAGCTTTTTCTTCGAAATCTTTCATGTGAGGAGAGCTTTACCGCCGTCAAAAACTGCCCACACTTTCAGAATCTGATTTGCCGCATATACGTTCACTTTCATCAGATACGCTGGAAGCGTGTCACGGGATATTCCCCGCGATTGCCTTCGTTCTTTTATTGCGGCTGGAAGACGATAAGTTAAGAGGGATCGAAAGAGATACGAGAAACTGCGAATAAGCGTTGTACTATAGAGTTGAACAAAAAAAATTTAGTAAATCCTCCGAAACAACGGACCGACGCTCCGTAGCAAACATTTTTTTCGATCGACTTTGCGATGTTTTGTGTCTTCCCGAGAATAACTTTTTCACACGTTGTCTTTTGTGAGTTACGATGATACGGGTCCGAGACATGTCTATTACTTCGCGCTAAAACGATCTCCGACTTAATTGCTTTTCACGTCGAAAACGTTTTTTTTAATTTTTTTTATTAAAACAAATGCAGTATCGACAATTCAATACAACTTTCATTACGTTTTTTTTTCACTTCTCCGACAGTCTGATTCACAGAGTTTTTAGTATGGAGAAACGTAGTAAAAAAAATGAATGACGAGGGTTCGTTTCCGCGTATCGCAATAATCGTTAATAGAAGTTTATTTTTTTATTCCCCTCTTTCCCTCGCGAGAATTAACGTGCATACGTCGTTCATTTAACGGCATCAACGAAGCTACAAAATTACGTAATCTAATGAAAAAAATTTGCCGCGTTCGCAATGACGGAGATTAATATCGCAATTTTCAATAAATTTGCCTTTCATCTCGTGTTATATTCGTTCGAATTTCGCAATCCTTTGCTGTATCATATACATAATATTACGAACTTCACGTGACATTTCGCCGCGAAATTTTAATATCGAAACCGAAACGAATAATGATTTATGATGTCGCTTCGTCGCATGCCAAAAATATATTTCGATAGAACGGACCAAAAAAAAAAAGCTTCGGCTTTCCGCTTCCGTCAAAGTTGTTAACTTCGAAGTCGCCGAGAGTTACACACACTTCCCACTGTCGTGCGAACGCGGGAGGCTAAAACTCGCGTGAAGAATAAATACGAACGCGAGAACGCGAAGAATTTATAGCGACAGCCGGCACCACGTTGAATTTATGGGGTACATTATCGTCTCGCGATATCCCTTGACGGTGTTCTTTGGAGCTTTTGCCAGAGGCTACGAAAAAAACAACGAACGATTTCTACGATCACGTCACGCATTTCGCGGACTTCGAGGAGATGGAGAACGCCGAGACATACGCTCCCCCCCCCCTCCCTCCCTCTCCCGACCCCATAAGAGAGTCCCAAGGATGACGACGGGAAGGAGGGAATGACGGCGAGGCTTCGAATCCCAGCAGTAGTATGTAGTGGATGATAGTTTACTGGACGCCTGGTATCGACAACCAATTGTCCACCCTTCGCACTACCTGGCACCGCACGCTACCGTTATACATCGCAAACGTGTCACGCACGCTAACGCGAAAATTGATTAATCAATCGATGGATTCTACAACAATGAAGAGCTCTTCGCCGTTTTCAATTACATCAACGACGGTTTTCCAGAAAATCGCGCTTTATCTTCTCCGTTAAAACTTTTTTTTTTTTTTTTTACTATAAACGGTTTTTCATGGAATCGAAAAAAAAATCGAAATTCCACTTGATCCGATTATTAAAAATGTTATTTTTTCGCGATGTATGATACTTCGTAAAAAAGTTTAAAGCTTTCGATAGTTTCGAAAAAATAAACAACAGCTATATAAAGCTTTCCGACTTGTCCGAATAAGCAATAACGAATATTGTTTATGGAAATGTTGATGAATGCCTGCGGAGTCCAGAAGAATACAAGCTTTTTGCATTCACCTCTCGGCACCGCAATTTTTACGATAAGCGATATTTCATACAATTCAAAACCACAAACTCCGTTTAATCGGATTATTCGGTGATTTTTTTTTATTGCCGAGTAGAGTTCGATTTAGTGAATTGCAAAAAAAAAACGATGTTCATTTTTTTTTTTAATCATTGAAAATTTACGAATATTTTTATAATTATTATTTATCGAAAGATTAAAAGATGAAAACTACGAGACGGTTTTTCGCCAAGAGACCTCGATTTCTCGGTTTGTTTGTTTATTTGCTCGTGAAAATTTTACGCGAAAGATGAGCTCAAGTGTGCGAATGACAGCTCCTCGTAGGAGAGGCCACGAGGGCTCTCGATGTTTATATAGCCAAGAGGCTTCAAAGTCAAGTGCTCTACCCGAGACTACGCTCAGCCGTAGCCGAGTGAGAGTAATTGAATAACGAACGAGTGAAATTGAACGAACACTTCAGTATCAGAAACAGGAACGAGTAATTCATCTACTATAATCCTTTGGCGATATACCAAGTCCTTTTACCCCCATGCAAATTGAAAGCGAGAATCTATCGGATTAGTGCGGTGTGTTATCCCTCTATTGCTGTTATCATCTTACATCAAACGCTCGGAAACTTTGGGTTGGAGACTTCGCGATCTCCGGAGAGATCGCGAAGTCTTCTATAACTTCATTTTTTTTTCTCTCATTATCATTATTAATTTGGTTATCTTCATTATGCAAGAAATAGAGAATTAAGAAAAGTAGAACACACTATCTCCTGTACATTATAACTTGCCTTCGTCATCCATGATGCGGAGAAAAGATTTGTTGATTTGACCTGTTCTTGAACTTTCACACACGAGTGTGCGAATTCGCTTCCTCCTCTTCTTTTCTTTGGTATAACTTTTTTTTTTACGTTTTCTTGCGTATTATCGACGTATACGAATTTTCGGGAGTCACTTTGTTCAATGAATCGAAGGATCAATCACTCGACACTTTGTCGACGATTTTTGTTGTTGTTGCTGCGGGGATTTGCTTCCGACAAATTCGTCTCTCGTCGCACAGCAGCAGCAGTAGTCCCGAAGAGCGTTTCCTTGTACTCGCAATTGAGTTTCGACAGTCACACCAACACCGTCACTAATTTTCTTGCTGTAGAGAGCTTTCGGGTAACGAGCTCACGCGAGTCACCGAGAAGTTTTGGCCGAGTTTCACGATGAACGACGAGACTAAACTGCGCGTATTCGTTATTCGCGCCGAGGGGACCGAAATAAATGCAATGTTACGAGAAATATTGTGGCAAAAACTCGACTCGTTAATTCAAAGCCGAAGACAAAAATTTCAATTGATTGAACACAATAAAAATATTTATGGAACAAGTAGTTTCGAACGTCGAGTTAACCTTCTTTTGAAAACTTTGTTTAATTTTGTCGGTTTCCTTCTTTTTTGTTTAAGGGTTTTATAAGTTTTGTCTTTATGCTCTTTGGTATTGTAATCTTCGGAACTTGTCACGACTGTCGCGCGTGAGTAACTGAGGCCGGCGGACGAACTTTCGTACGCCCGCTTTCGCGGCCGCGGCGCCTGCTCAACTGGTGGCTCTCGACTCTACGGAGCGAATACCTCGGGCACGCGTTCGCAGCTTTACTATTCCCCCCTCTCGGAAACTTTTATAACTTTCAAATCCCTCGAGCTATAGCCGATGAAGATTTCTTTCATTTCAAGAAAAAAAACAAAATGCGAAGCTCATGGCTAAAAAGATACGACCTTCTTCTCAAAATCGCATTAGTTTCATCTCATTCGACGCTATAATAACTCTCACGGTCGATGAGCTTCAGGGACGTTTTGATATCTCGGGCGTTATTTCACCACCCAGTCTGTGTTTTCTCTTTATGCGTGATGAGCCTCGGAGATGCAACGAGGGACTTCGAAGTTCACGATATATAGTAAATGCGAATTTCCCTGAAATAATAGTACGACTGTTTATCGCGTTATTTGGGTTGATTAAAATATTAATTATTCGCATATAACGCGTGGACGAAGCTCGCAAGTTTTGTAACGGTTACGCGGGCTCGGGAGGGAAGGGGTTGTATCGTCACGCGCGTACCGTAATTAGGCTGATGCGAGTGCGTCGAGCAACGGGGATCAATCACCGTGGATCCGTAACGCAATGTCAACGTTATCGAGTTTCATCTTAAAAAAATACTACGTTCGTTAATAACGAACGCCGAAAAAAAAAAAAAAAAAAAAAAAAAAAAAATCCGGGATATTTTGTAGCGGGAATAAAAACACGTAAATGAAAAAAATTCAAACGAAAGTTACTTGTGAAAAAATTATTTTAGTAAATACGGGTACAACAATAGAACGTTGCAAACTATTCTGCTACTCGCTAACAAGGATAGTAATTCATTTTACAATTATGAATGAATACATTCATTAACGCATCAACCGCGTTAAATGGGCCAAATTTACATGACGGCAATGACGCGAGTTATTTTTTTCGTTTGAATCTCCGACCGCAACGCCAATTGTAAATCATTTAAATTTTTTGTTTCGTCGCATTTGCGAAGAAAAATTCACACCGTCGGGCAAATCTTAGTTAAACGTTTTACAATTATGAATAAATACATTCATTAACGCGTTATCGGTAAGTTTACACGACGGCGTAAAGTAATATTTTCATTAATCGTATTTCATTGAAGCCGTCGCGTAAATCGATTTTTCGCTGATTTCCATTGGTGTCCAATCGACGGTAAGAACTTCAAAATTTTTTCGATCGATCGATTTCTCAGGTACTGATTCGACGTTCGTGCATACGATCGAATGAAATATTGTTTCCACGAACAAACATTGGCGACCGTTGATAGCCTGTCGACTGACTGATGAGATCGTATCAGCGATTAGACACGCGAGATGATCCACTCGCGTGATTCTCCGAGGATCACAAAAACTCCATTTCGCGCTCTATACCGACGAACTTGAGTTGCTCCGTTGGGCCGTATCTGAAAAAAAAAAAAAAAAAAAAAAAAAAAAAAAAAAAAAAAACGAATGAAGCATTGAAATACCGTCGGTCGTTGGCGTGCAGTTACTTTGTATCGCATAAATCCATAACGATAAAACAGAAATTTCTCTGACCTGTAGTCGAAGAACAATTCTTCGCCGGGTTGTATAGCGCGCTTAGCGAAAATTCCTATTCTGTGATCACCGTTCACCATCATCACTTTCGCGTAACAATTTGGATTTATCGAGTGATTCGCGAATCTTATCTTGTTGCCTTTCCTCGTCGCGTCGACGACGAAATCGTGATTCAGATTGAAGAGAAAGCTGCACATGTATTTGTCGTATACCTTTCCGCGACGATCAGCTTCGTCCTGACTTATTATTTCGCCGCAATATTCCGAAATAAATTCGTTTTTGCCGGCCGATTCTTTCAGGAATATTCCCCAACCAGCAACGTCGGATGGTGCCATGAGAAGATGTTTGTCTGTAAAGATATACAAAATTTATTCATCGAATTCCGAGTCAACGATCGCGAGAATGAATTTCAACGAATTCGATTACTTACGAAGACCTCGTTGCACGCTGACGTTTTTGCAAGAGATTCTCGTGATATGAAATTGATCGGCGCCGCAAGTCTGGCAGAGATCCGGATCGCACTCCCGTACAGCCAAATAGCAGGGGCATTGTTTCGTATTGCACTGCGCCTTGCATCTGCATCCGGGAAAACGATTCTGGCACTCGCTGCTGCACTGGCAAAACTTCTCGCAGAAATTTTGGGCCTTTATGCAGGGACAGGAGTTGTCGCACGGCCGTCCCGGATGATCGCACGGGGCAAAGTTGTGGACGTGATTGGCACCTGCAAGAGCTCCAATAAGTGACACAGTTGGGTATTTACTCGAACAAATAATCAACGGTAATATCACAATTATGTTAAATCGATAATTATTAACTATAGTTAAACTAATTTTCAATTATTAAAATATTATTATTAAAATATTATTATTCGATAATAATACGTAAATTTTCTAATTCACACAGAATTTTTTAATCTGCTGTTACATTTTTGTCGATCGCAGAAACGACCGATAAAAAATTCATCAAATTCGAAGTAAAAAAATGCAATAGTTACCAGAATCTTTCTTGAGTTGTATCTTTCTGCAGTGCATCGACCAGAGACGATGCTTCTTCTTCTTCTTACGCGGTGGAGTAAAGTCTTTCAAACTCTCTACCGCCGGAATGTCCGATGCTTCCTTCTGCGCGAATTGATAAACTTCCTGACAAGTCTTCGTCAGTATTATCTGCGCTAAAGCGCACGGGTTGCCGGGAAATGCTTTGTGGAGAGCGCGGAAGAGACTTTGCTCGGATCCGGTCCAAGAGAATTCGCTTTTCACACGATTCTCCAGTCCGAGAAGAGTGAACGGCGTTTGATTCTCCGGCTGCGCCTGGTCCTCCAATTCTTGTTCTTCTTTCGATTCTTTGTTGACGTTCTGTTTGAAATCTGGAAACATCGACATCGTTTCATTTTTAATAAAATTACGGGAAATTAAGGGATAATTATGCGTTTATACAGGGCGATTATTTACCTTGGCAGCTGCCTCCCTGACTGTATTTGTTGCTATCGTTACTATCCTCGCTGCTAGCTTCGTTTCCAGAATCCACACTCGCCTGCTTTCGGACTTTCCTCGGTCCGCCGCGTTTCTCGTCGCCATCCTCTTCCTTTATATCAGCCGCTTGAGCGGCTAGTTTTTCCTTCATCCCTTCCTGCGGGATAAAAGATAAACATTTAATGGTTAATTAGATAAAAGGGATGATACATTTAATAAAAAAAAATTTTTTAGCATCTCTTACCAAATGCATGTAACACTCCGATCCACAAGGTTCCGAAAACGGCTTCAAATCCGGCCCCTTGCGTTTCATCAAATTCGGTCCCGGATGACATACTTGAAGGCCTACAAATGAATGATAAATTTTTAAAGAAATATATATAATATTCATACAGGTTGTAGAGTACCGAGCATCGCGAGCCGACAATAACATCGTTATCGCATTAAAAATATATAAGAAATGATTATTGACAAAATCGACAGTGCGATGAACGGTGAATGAAATAATGATTTCGGATGGGCCCTTTTCTTGATGCCTGTGCGCTAGACAAAGAACAGCCCCGAGCTATGAATAACAATCGCGATTTTTCATTTTGTTACGTTTCGTCTTTGTTTGATTTTTTTTTTTTATGCAATGTTTATCTTTACCTTGCGGCGAGGTCCCCCTGGCTGCTACGATAAGTCAGGAATCATAAATTGTTGTAATTAATAAACGATAGTTTTGGCAAACTTAATTCAAATGATTTCGTTTTTGCTTTTTTTTCTTTTTTCTTTTTTTCTTTCGTAAATAATAAATTCACCATTTCGTCGTATCTGATACGATATCATCGTTACGAGGCTCGCGGGCTAAAATTCCGCGACACGATTTTGCCGTTACAATTACGACTAACCGTGCACGAAAAAATAATCATATCTACGAACTTCGAGACGACAAAATCGGATACAACTCGTTTTCAGTTATAAACGCGATACTCGTTATCTCGCCGTCTACTCACGATGAAGAAAGCAGTCGTATTTGAAGCACCGCCGGCAGAATAACGTGTGAAACGAGTGCATCGTTTGTTCGCGCGGCACGCTTTTCGCGTTAACGCCGTCGATGTTCGGCGTGCACTCCGGTGGAAGAACATTCGGATCGGTGCGCTCCGTCAACTCGATGAATTTTTGTCTCAACTCCTCTGGTTTTCCCTTATCGGGAAACATACACGATATCGCCTGAAAATTGAAGTTTCGTGAAAATCATTTGTTCCACGATACACAAAAATAATCCGTCAATACGCCAATGTGTTTTTCGTAATTTTTCTCAACTAACGCCGAATATCTGCATAGAAGGAAATCTGCTGTTATCTTTGTTGTCTTTGCTGTCGCCGGATGTTTCCGCCTTTACTTCGATTTTTACCGATTCCGAGTCTTTTTTCTCCTTATCGTCTTTGGGCAAATCTTTCTCCTTGGAAGATTCTTTGCCCTTTTTGGGAGCCTCTTTATCCTTATCTTCTTTATCGTAAATTAAGAGAGCATTTACCAAATCCACGAAGATGGAGTCGTCCATAAAGCCGGATTCTCTGTCGCCGTGTACCTGAGATATTGAATGGAGTTAAAATTTTCTGTTGAACAGGATGTAAATTCGGCGTTTACCACCTCGTGTACCTTCCCATCGTAGTTCTTTATGAGTTCTTCTATGAATGTTCCATCCTCGTCGAGAATCTCGTCGCCCATATAAGGAATGTTGTGCAGCACAGTCTCGTCCTCCACCATGAAATTCTGTTGTATTGGCGCCCAGGTGTACATAGTGGGAATCGGAGTAACCGCATTGATTATTTTCACGGGACACGACTGTACATCTCCGTCGGAACTTGTGGCTTCTGCTTTTTTCATGCAGGAAACGTGCGCCGGAGTTTCTTGCATCGCCAGCCACATTGCTTTGCCATCTGCCCAACGCCTCTGCTCGCCGACCAAAAACTCTGTGGAACAAAAATATGCAGTATTAAAAATGATACTTTCGAAAAAAATCGGTTCAAGCATTGTTTTTGGAGCAAACAAAAACGTTTGCTCCAAACGTTTGACGTTTGATCCAAAATTGTTTTCATTGTTAAAATTAGGGGGCGTTAATTTGTAAACAAAACGAAATCGGCAGTGCAGGATAATTTGGTATTGTTGTTATTATGTTATAGAGTATAAATAGAAAATTCTAATGAAAAATAATTTTTGATAAATACCGACCAGTCATAACCCTCCGATTTTGATTCCAAGCGATCTTGACCTCGTCGGCTCTTTTGTAACGTTTCATCTGTCTGAGCCGCATGTATTCCGATTTAACGCGTTTTCGCCACTCGGCGGATACTTTTGCCTTCGACATCTTCGACGGACAAACGGAGTTGTTCCCGTTGTCGAGTAAAAACGGAGGGAACGACACGTTATGTCAAGAAAAATATCTCACTTACACAAAGAACTTGGATAAGGGAGCAAAATTCATTCCGTCATGAGCGCGATTCTCCGTGGAGAGCGTCTCGCGGCTCACTGGATCAAGAAGTTTTCTGGATCAGCTGATTTGACGAAAGCGCGGCATAAAAAGCAAACTAAAGAATAATAACGACTTTCCACATCGAGTCTTAACCTCTTGGAGAAGATCGCGTTATCGAAGGTTTCGCCATCCCATCTCGGGGGGGGGGAGGCCGCCGGATCGAACGAGGAGGTTGTGGTCGCAATATTATTATTGAAAATCTAAAAAATTCGCGCTATTTTGTGTCAGTATACCTCGATATTTATGTCGCGTGTGTATCGGTGTTGTGGATGAAAAAAGTTTTCATTGCATCGAGCGTACGAACCGATACGAAATATGTCATCGAATTGCGATGAAAACTGCGCACATACGTGTACCCGGCAATGAGAAACATCTTGATTGGGATTCAACTAAAAGCGTATAAAAAAATTCTATATTTCAATGAAATCGGTGAATTAAATCCTCTCGAGACAACGCGCTCGGATCGAATGAACGGTGTGTGATAAACACACCGTTTACACTAACGTTTTTATCGTATTCATGGAACTCTGAGTAACACAACGCAAACGTAAACATGGACAAGAAAAGGAGGTTAAGTGGTGAGTATCGTTGATTTTGATAAACCTGATATATAATCTTCTCTCTTGGACTGCCTTCCCTCGAATTTTTCTTCATTTATTCTTTTGACACGTCGAAAATTACGTAATTCCGATACTTTTTTTTACTTCAATATTTTTTTTTCGATCTTTTTGCTTAATTTACCGTCAGTTTTTCATTGCCAAGACGCCAAAAACATTCCAAACAAATAATCGGGTGTGATATCATTTTTCAGAGTCCAGCTCCAGCTCCTCCGACGATGAACGCCCAAGTTTTGGAGCTCCCGTTCACCGTGGTTTTGATACGCGACCTCAGAAAAGAGCTTTCGAATCGTCG
The DNA here is from genome assembly GCA_934046635.1 of Buathra laborator. Classification (NCBI taxonomy): domain Eukaryota; kingdom Metazoa; phylum Arthropoda; class Insecta; order Hymenoptera; family Ichneumonidae; genus Buathra; species Buathra laborator. The sequence continues at coordinate 23,046,534 of OW203892.1, forward strand.
CCTAACGAGGAGACTTTCGAGAGCCTTGCGAAAAAATCGCGCAAAGATGCGGACGCCGGGCAGGACAAGGCGCAGCGTATGATGGCAAAGATGGGATACACAAAGGGTGTTGGTTTGGGAAAGCATGGTCAGGGACGCCTGGAACCGGTGGAAGCATCGAAGCAAAAAGGAAGAAGAGGTTTGGGTCACTACAACGACAAGCTAAAAGAAGCGAATCTCCGATGGGACCCCGACCAGGAAGTAATATCTGTTCAAGAGGAGATCAATTGGTTAAAAAACTCTCAGCAACCGCCGGTAGCTAAAGATCTCGAGAATTGGATGGGCATAGGTCCCAGCAAAGAGACCATAGACGACGAAACGTTATTTTGCGATCCAAACATCGTGATGCAAGTCGTAAACTCGAAATCGGTATTCGATAATCTCGACAAAAACGAGATGAGGAGAGCGCGAACGCGATCGAATCCATACGAAACGATAAGAGGAGCATTTTTTCTCAATCGCGCGGCCGTTAAAATGGCCAATATGGACAAAGCTTGCGACTTCATGTTTACCGAACCAAAGAGCCTGAAGCCCGGCGAATTATTATATTTCGCCGACGTTTGCGCGGGTCCCGGGGGCTTCAGCGAGTACGTACTATGGCGCAAGAAATGGCACGCGAAGGGTTTCGGTTTCACGCTGAAGGAATCGAACGATTTTAAGCTCGAAGATTTTTACGCCGGTCACCCGGAAACTTTTCATCCTTACTACGGACCGCAAGGCGACGGGGATGTATATAGTCCGACGAATCAGGACGCTTTTCGAAAATTAATAGAGCAACAAACGCGAGGCATGGGAGTTCACTTTATGATGGCCGACGGTGGATTTTCCGTCGAGGGACAAGAGAGCATACAGGAGATACTCTCGAAACAACTGTACCTGTGTCAATGTTTAGTCGCACTGATGATCGTTCGCAAAGGCGGAAACTTCGTGACGAAATTGTTCGATCTATTTACGCCGTTCAGCGCCGGTCTCGTTTATATAATGTATCGTTGCTTCGAACATATCTCGATTTTCAAACCTAATACATCGAGACCCGCAAATTCCGAACGTTACCTGATATGCAGAGGCAAACACGGGAACGTCGAGGACGTTATAAAATATTTGTCGCGGGCGAATCGCGTGCTACTGACGAAAGACAAGAGTCGGGACGTTATGGATCTCGTACCGCACGAAATTCTCGAGGAAGATACGGCGTTTTTCGAGTATTTGAGAAATTCAAACGACAATCTCGGAAAAAAACAGATCGTAGGATTGTTGAAGATTGCCGCCTATTGCGAAGATACGACGTTATTCGAACATCGACAAGCGGAAATGAGAAAGCAATGTCTGGATTACTGGGGATTACCCGATATGACGAGAACTTTGCCGAGAAACATGAAACCCGACGAGCGTTTGAAGAGTCTTATCACGAGTTCTTCGCTCAAATTTCTCACCAGCGCCGCTACGAAATTAACGACATCGAATTTCGAAAGCACTTTGCTTAATGCACCACACGATTGGTTTTGCATGCCGTGCGGATCAAGCGGCCAAATAAACGACGAGGAGAGAGCCGCAACTTTTTACATGGGAATGGGAAGGATGAAAACCTTTAGATATTCGAGAGGCGCGTGGGTCAGAGTTTTAAATCTCGAATTACCTCCCGACACACTCGTCTATGCGGAAATGATATCGGAACTCAGAGGCGAATATAGACAACAAAGAAAAACAACGGCGTTGCATATTCTTGACTCTTATTATCTCGGAAAGGAGGACGTTAGTCAAAAATTTTTGCAAGACAGGTAAAAGCGATGATAAATTGTTAAATTATTAGTTATTAATTGATTAATTATTAATTCTTGCAATTTTTCATCATTAATTGATTCATTATTAATTCTTGTAATTTTTCGTCGTTAATTGATTAATTATTAATTCTTATAATTTTTCGTCATTAATTGATTAATTATTAATTCTTATAATTTTTCGTCATTAATTTATTAATTATTAATTCTTGTAATTTTTCGTCATTAAGGTACGAACTTACGAAGCTGTTTTGCGAAGCCCTATGGAAGCCGACAAACAGCGAATTCATTCGCGTTCGTGCCAAAGATTTATATTACTTGCCGAACAATTTGGAGGAAAAATTACGATTGAAGCCGTGCATTATGAAGAACGGTAGTAGAGCGTTGGCTCACGTACCGCCAAGCAGCACATCGAGTTACGACTTCGACGGTGACGAACCCTATTTTATAATACCGAATAGCGTTCTATTTCTCATAGGAACGGCGCAAAATTGGTCGCGTCACGTTAGCAAAACTTCCGGCTATTCTTACTATTTCAATTGTAAGGATAACAGACGCATCTACGATAAGGATAAACCCGACGAGGCTAATGCAAACTTTTCCGAGTCCTTCGAAAATCGTATACTGTGGCAATGGCCACCGGATCCCGCGCTATCGCTGGATAGCTTCCTATCACTCATTCGAAGGAAATGCCCGCCGCCGAATAAAGACTTACGAAATAATCCGTCGATGTTCTGAATCAAAAACGATAGGTACCTCATCATCACACGTGATTTTGCTTATAATGATGAGCCAAAAAAAAAAAAATCTCTTTGGTTATCGCGCGAAATTTAATGAAAAACAAAATGTACATACGACAATATTTACGACTATATGCTCGCGACTAAAGTTTACTTTTTAATTACTATTGCGAATTGTTTTTTTTTTTTTTTTTTTTCGATTTGATGTTGAAACATGCGAACTCGAAGATTGAAACGATTTTCTGCTGTTTGAAAATTTTTCATGCGAAAATCTTTTCCGTTTTCCTGTTACGCCAAACGTTTTACTTTTTTGCACTTACAATTCGTAATTTTGAAGATTCGGTTCCGTTGAATTTATTAGTTTTTTCAACACGTTCGGTTCAAATTTGTAGACACAGACTCAGCGCGTCTCTTTTTTTTTTTTATCTGCACGTTTGTTTGAAACGATAAAAGAGTTATGTATGGTAAAAAAAAAAGTACATCGAAAGGCCTATAATTATTAGACTTTGAGTGCATTGAACTCGAAAGAACAAAAAAAAAACTGACTTTGGCGACGGAGAAAAAGTCGCGCCATTAGTTTCGTTGACTTTGCTGTTTTATCGGTTCGTCTTTCGTTCGGTCGACGAACGCGGTGTTAAATAGTATAGAGTATACGCTATACGATATTCGATATGTTATTATATCATATTATATATTTATATAACAAAAATAATCGACACGACGATGAGGAGCGGTGAACGAATGAAAGTTCGAAATAAAAAATTTGAAAAAAAAATAGAGTTTGTTTGTATTATACTGTTATCACGACGGATTGTAACAAAGTACATACATAAGTAATAAATTCCTGAAAATCATGGAATTATTTCCAATTCGTAGATTTCGTTCTTCGTAAGAAGTATCAGTCGTCTGTTGGTCGCCACCGCACCCATTACCGGAGCCGCTTCCGGTCCCAAGTCGACTATACGTTGCTTCGCAACGTTTTCAGCGGCTTCCGGTTTTTCATAGAGTAAAGCGAGTTTCGCGTGTTCGACTATCGCAACGTACGATCCATCTGAATTTTTTTTTTTAAATAATCATTATTTTCATGCGAAATGCGGTATTCCAATGCAAAAAAAAGGCAATACATACCCGGAGGTGAAACGCAAAACTTCTTGTTAGTTTTGCTTGCTTCGACGTAACCGAATCCCGGAAAGGTATCGACGTGTTTTATTACCCACTCATCCGAATTATCTCCTTCGGGTACCCATACAACACCGTGAAGGTCGTGTCGCAGACACAACGCTTGTCCGGTCGGCAATTTCTGCGTAAAGAGAACGCGACTGCTCGTCCCCAACATCACCAAATGCGTCGTCGAATGTTCGTCGAGATTAATTCTCTGAAGGAAATTGTCTGTTCCCTCCAAGTCGCACTCTTCCAACTGCTCGGCGTTGAATCCCACGACTGGCTGTCCATCCCCCGCGCCGGTTGCCGGGTCGCTGACACACAAATGCGCGAATCTGAAATGGAAATTATTATGAAAATTCAATTGCATCGGTCGTATTTTCGTGAATATATTTATCGTTATTCACCTCGCGTGAATTTCGGCCGCCAATGTAGCATTGGGAAGACACTCTCCGCCCGTATCCCCTTTGATCAATTCGCTCCACATAAGTCCGCTCTCCGTTTTACTCAATTCCAACTGTAGCGTATCTCCCTCGCGTTTCCACGTCGTCAAGTTGGGATCCAAACGATGCTGCGAATCTCCATTTATCAGAACAATCTCTTGTATCGCGATCGATATATTCCCGGAGGTAACATTAATGTTTGGTGGATCATCGCGCTTATTTTCGGGAACTTTCACCCAAACAGTCAACGAATCTTCGTCTTGCGACCAGTAGTATTTCGGGATTTTCATCTCCGGATCTGCGTTACTCTGAGAGTTTTGCGGCTCGACGGGTTTTTCGGAATCGGATACAAAAATCGCCGTGTCTTGACTTATCATGTGAATGAAGTCGCCATCAGCTTCGATATATACATATTCGATGGGACCTTTTACATGCAAAATTTGCTTTCTCATCAAAACCAACGCGTTTCTCTTTTCCCATGCGGGAATATGTTTGTAGGACAAAATTACGAGCTGAGAAATTTTTTTTCCCTCGTCTTCGACGACGCGGCACATGGCGACGACGATTGTAGTTTTTTTTTCGACGTATCGTGCGTCCAAAATTATTCCGTCGTTAACATCGTCAATTTTGAAGTGTTCCTTTGCGTCTTTTTCGATCCAAATTTCCAGACTGTTTGTACCGCCGTTGGTAAGAACAACGAGTTCTGACGATGCGAATGCTATGGAAGGATTGTAGGCGGGCTGTTCATTTTCCGATGCGGAAAGTCTGCCGATCAATTGCAGAGTGCCGTCGCTGATCAATTTCCAAACATCTCTACTCTCGTCGACAAACCAACACGACGAGTCATACGGATTTTTGAAAAGATAATTGTGAAATGCAAAAAGTTTGGCCTCCAGCCACGAGTCCTGACTGTTACTTGGTTCCTGACAATAAACATCTGCGCGGAAATAAACGATTTACCTAACATCGCACACATCGCACGTTCGTCGTCGGGTTGTACTTTGGATTTTACGTTACCTTTCGTTAAACGCTTCTGGAATTTCACCGGTACAGAATCTGCGGAGAATTGATACGTCTCGAAGTTTTGATTAATCAAATCCACGTTCGGACGAAGTTCGATTATTTTAGTCATTGTTAATTCGCGGTTAATACAGATTCTCCTTTGTTCGACTTCTTAGTATTAATTCTTATTAATTCGACTGAACCCTTTATCCTTCTGTTCGTGCCGGTAGACCGGGTAGACGCGTATCGACTCGTACGTACTCGTCGTATCACAACAAGTGGCTCGGGGGGGAGAGGGAGAATCGTCTTGTAAACACGTAACTGTCAGTTTAATACCAACATAATGATTCGAAATACGCGGCAAAAACGACGATTATTGAAAATTGCAGATAAATGATTAAAAAAACGAATGATAGCATGGCATGCGAATAAAATAAAAAACAATAATTTACGAATACTTTTTGAGATAAATATTTATAACATTTGAGCGATAATGACGCGAAAATCGCAATAACCGCTCAACAGTTCATTTAGGTGGCAGCACTGAATTCAAATATTGGCAAACGCGCGACACGCGCGTAACGAGTTTCCAAAATTATCGATGACTTTATAACATATCGCTTTTATTACAAACAGTCTGAGTTTACACTAAATAATAATTATTATATTATATGTACATCTATTAATCCAATATATTTTCTATTTATATATATATAATATATATCTGTAGATACACGATGGCGAATATCAATATACGAACGTAACGAATGCTATTTGATCCTTGTCGATGAGATCGCAATTGTATTTCCTGCTAGTGCCTCCCTCCCTCACAACTCATTACCGTTAATTAACACTCCTTTCGAGATCCAAGAGATAACGGTACAAAATGAATTTCTTATTTGTTGCATTATTCACACGAATTTTTTTTTTTTTCTTCTTTTAACGTTTCGTTGACGAAAAGAAAATGATAAATAAATAAAATGTCGTCGAGCCTCGTGAAGTTTACGAATTTAAAGCTTACACGCGCAAAATTGGCGTTGGGTCACGAGGGTTTCATACCCTGCGTCATACGGCGAAATTCCCGATTCGCACGTGAGTCCGATACTGTAAAAAATATCATCTCTGATAGGATAAAAGAGTGGCGGCCCATAGCAAACGTTGCCATATCCACTGAGGAACTCTGCACGGTCCAAGACTGGCCATTGTGCCAACGAGATGACGCATCCAGTCCCATACTCCCCAAGGCGAATGTCCGCCGTTGATGTAGAGAACATAGGTAAATCCATCCTGGCACTGTCCATCGATGACGTAATAGTAAGGAAGAAAACTGTGAAGCCTGAAGTGGCGTCTTTGGTAGAATAGTATAGCCGGCGCGTTGCTTGACAAAACGTGCAAAAATACTGCTTTCACCGTCGATCTTTCCGGCGCTGTTACGTGGGCCAATAATTGCTCCAAAAGCAGCGACGCTATGCCGTTTCTTCTGTAAGAACGACGAACTCCAAGACTGAGTATGTAACCGACGAGAGAATCTTTTCCAAGACTCGAACAAAGAATTCCTCGATCTTCTTTGTTTAATTTGGCATAAGGCTTTATTTCTGCTACTATCAAGCCGATTATTACGCCGCCGAAAACTGCCGCAAGGGCATAGAATCTCGATGAACTCGTGATATCTTCGTACCACGAATATGGATAATCTGAGAATAATAATAATGTGTTTTATGAATTATATGAATAAATTAAAAAATATATTGCGTGAAATCATTTTTAAAATATAGCGAGTGAATTTTTGGTAACGATTTTTTTGTGTTCGAATATTTTGCTTTTTTTAAATTAATTAATCGGATGGGAACGAAAAAAAATTTCGATGGCGCGTTTTCGCGGTATTGTACAACGATTGCTCGCTGTCATTTGTCAAAATAAATCGTCGACTCACCTATGGGAAACCAGTCTTGACAGAGTGCTCGGACCTCCTCGAGATCCTCGGGACAGAGAAAACGTAATTGTACCTCGCCGAGTACGCAGAGGGGTACCGTAACGCTTGTGGAGTGATGACTTGTATTCGTCGTGTAATGATTTCTACCGTAATTAACATTTGTACAGGCACGCTGTGAATCGTCAACGGAATTAACGAGTTCGCACTTCTCGGCCTCCGGCAAGCTCAGGGCGTACCGGTTAAAGGAGACGGCCATATCGCCACAATTCCGCTTGCATTTTACTAATCATTTGGGATACAAACCCGTCGTTTGGTTCTTTTTTATTCTTTTTTTTTTTTTCTATTTTTTGTTTTTTTTTTAATACACGTGAAACCTGTCACGTTACGTGCCGATCGTCTACTACCGTAAACACATCGTTGATAGCAGACATTTTGATGTTTTATCGTACACTAACGCAAGTGTTTAACACCAATTCGATGATACACAAGTTACATACATGAGTTAATGTATACACCTTGGCGCGGATACTGTCCTTTAATAAATGCCAATTCAGTCAGCCGCCCTCTATAGTTCGCGTCGCTGTTTGACCAATCGTACGTAATGAAGCAACGATATAACAGATTTCACATAACCACCACAAAACCTACAACAGAGGTTAAAAAACATTCTTCGCGAAGGGACAGAAGATCGATGTTAAATTAACTGCCAGCATAATACAAACTAAAATAAGAAAGCGTTTCGCTTGACAGCACGTGTCGATAGCTAAATACACCGTTCGTGTGAAATGTGGCAAGATCCAACGGATGTTACGAAAAGAAAACCTCGTAGACTGAGAGGAACACCGGCCAACAGATTTACGAACATTTTGGCTTTTTCAATTGTCGGCACTTTTTGTTTCATCGCCAACTGGTACGGCACGACGTGAGTATAAATACAAAAGGCATAATAAAAAAAAACCCGAACTCCACAATACACAATCGCGATTGAGGTGCAAACAATCGACATTTTTTATGCATCATCAAAGCTCACAGTGCCGATTCTTATCTTTTTTTTTTAATTCTTTGGCAGAGACGCCGAATGGGTACAGCGTGCAAGAAAACGCGTTTGGGAACGAATCAAACCGCAGGAACACGAAGCTGTTAGACGCCAAATGTTTCGAGATAGTTTGTACGCAGGCGCTGTAAATATATTGAACGAGAAAGACGGAGATATGAGAGACGCCTATTTTGCGGACAATGATGAAGACTAATTATCAAAGTGTCCACCTTGATGAAGTTGCTGCGGAAAGGACGCTATATCTCCAAGGAATTTGTTATAAACAGACAGCATAGAATATAGGTAGATGTTTTTATCTATACGAAAAAAGAAACTTCCAAAAATGTAGAATTATCGAAATATAAAAAAAAAAAATTTTGAAACGTTTTTTTTTTGTTTCGTTTTTCATTGTGTTCTCAGAGAGAATAAGAAATTATTAGTAGAAAGTACGATGGAGCGAACACAGAGCTTTGCCTTTGAGGATGCGAACGAAGAGAGAACTCAGTCGCCAAACAAAGATGATAGCTTAATACATTTCAAATCTCCAAAGGCGGAAGCCACAGCGCAGACAGCTATTGGGAAACCCAAAGTAGTCAAAGACAAGCGAACAAAAAAGATAAGCGCCAAAGGAAAAGCTCCTGCAAGCAATAAGAAGAAAGAGGGAAACGCGTCGGTAAAGGCGCAGCCGTCGATAGAGTCGTCGTTTTTTAAGAGTACAGATAGTGGACAAAAAGAAGGCCACACGTGTCCGTTATGTATGAGATATTTCGAGGATACGTACGCGGGTACCGCACACACGAAAAATTGCGCCGCGAAAAATAAAGTATCTACGAGTAAATTATTAGCCGCGGTGGCATTGCAGGAGCGTCAAGCCGACGAAAGGCTGGCGATCGGCCTACCGGCGGGTCCGGTATCGCGCGCCAAGGATAAAAATTCGAGGCGAATTCGCGGACCGGTAATTAATCTTCACTCATCTACTGACTTAACATTTATTTAACAATTTTAACTGATTTTTCGATTTAACATCTGATTATAATTATTATACGACAGACTTTGAAAAACGATCTCGATCTGCAATTAGCACTTGCATTGTCGAAATCTCTTGAGGAGAATCAAGCGGAAAGGGAATTGGAAGAGGCATTGTTGCTCGCCGCGGAGCATCGCGGCGATGGCCCGGTGGCCGGTATGACCGATAGCCAACGTAGAAGAACGTTGAAGAATTTTGGATTCTCGACAAACAAACCCGCATCTGAAGCCGTTGCTATGAAGCCGAGAAGAAGTGAGTATAATAAAGGCGACGTGTTCCTGAACATACGAGTAGATCGGTAAATACGACGAAGAATTAATATTTGTTTGTATCCCGGGATAGAAAAGCATTTGGGACCTACGATACTGCAAACCCGAACTCAAGAATCGCGGGATCGTCTCTTGACGGAAAGAATAGCAGAGATTCTAATGGGGAATGAGGCAATAACGCAAATTCCTCAACAGGAATCTGTTTCCGAATTCAATAGCATAAAGAAACGTTCAACGGCCGTACCGAAGAGTCGTCTCTTGAATGAAATTCTTCGAACCGTAAGAATCCTTACCGTTAGTATTCTCTGCCGTTATTTGTATACGTGTAAAATTTTTATGTTTTTATCCGAAGACAAAACGACTGTGGGACAGTGCTGAATTGTCGAGTGGTGTTACTAATTTCTACGTGAAAGATCTCGTCGAATTTATCTCGTCGCCGAACGGTTCGGATCGGCAACAGGAAGACCTCGCGATGTCGAGCAAAACAAGTGGAGAGAACAAAGGAGATAATGAACGCCTCTCGAATGAATGTCGTATCGAAGCGGATAATGAATTACCGGAAGAAATGCTGCATTTACCGAATAATCGGGTAACGGAAGCTGAAAAAGAAGCTGTCGAGAAGCCGAAGAGTATTCACGTTACGGATCGGCAATACCGCAATACGTTACCAATGGATTGGGCGAATACGCTTAACATCAGCACGATGAGCGACGTAGTCGTTCTCGCGGAGAACAATCATATTTGGGCTCATAAGTTGGTCCTTTACGTACGCTGCTCGGACATACTACTCGATTGCCAACCAATGAACGATCCAAAATTTCGTCATGTTAAAGAAAAGATCTGTTGGCCCGACATCGATTACTTAACGGCTCTCGCTTTCCTCGAATTCGTTTATAGCGGTGTGATAGTCAAAAATGAATGCGTATTTACCGACAATCGCATTGCGAGTTCAGTCAGAAGTTTAGCAAGAAAATATCGTTTAAAGGATCTTTTCGAGTACATGCGACGGAGAAAATCGGAAGTCGATAGGCGTACCGAAGAATTGGAAGGACGAAAGTCAGGATTGAGATCGCCGATAATAATAAATGTTGCTGATAGGAATCGCGAGGCTGAGAATGCTACGGAAAATTCTGTAAATACAATTGCTGTTACTGGAAATAGTAAAGAAGAACCTGAAGCATTGGCTCCGTCATCCGCTCACAAATCTGCGATAGTAGATCTCACAATGGAAAGGAACAGCGATTCTGATGTGCACAGCACTGAGAACGACGGGAAAATATGCGATACGGAGTCTGTCGACAATTTATCGGTCGCTAATTCCGACAGATCTATGTCGCCGGATCTCTTCGACGATACATCGGAAGAACCGACGGAAAATGTTACGATAAATTGTTCAGAAGTTACCGAAGCAAATGCTCGAGTATCGAACGGTGACAACTCGAATCTTAAGATATTAGCGCAATTAATTTCAGAAGATAACTTATCGCCGTCTACCGAATCTCACAAAAGCGTCACGTCGATTACTACAGCATCGACAGTCATCGATGAGAAACGATCAAACGAATCTCCTGAAATTGATGAAAAAAATCAGATATATTCGTCTTTATCACAGGAGCGGCAGGAAACGCCGAGATCCCGTAGTACTTTGAATTCTACTGACACAAGTAAAAACAATGACCGAACGCGACGATTATCCGATAAACCAAAGAGTAATCTCAGTATCTTCATTGAAAAAGTGCAAAAAATAAATGCAAAATCGGCTCTGGATTCGTACACCGAAGACGAGTCTCTGGGAGAGCCGTACGTGCGGGTGAAACGCCGGAATCCTTTCGACATCAACAATGAAAGCGACAAATCGATATTGAATGGAAGTCATGAGATTAACTCGGATGATAAGCAACGTATGGACCCAAAGGGAGCACTGAGCGCTCTGGAGGAACAGTTGTTATTGTTAAACGAGAAGAAAAAAAATCGGATTGTTCCATCATTCGCAGACGAATCGGCAGATATGAACGAGTCGTCGTTAATGGAACCTTCCGATCCCGAAGATTCCAGCATTCTGGATAACACCATCGGGAGTACAGATTACGAAAATATGTCTATATATTCAAAGTATAAAAAAACTCATAAGCATAATAACAGTATAAAGAAATATCGAAGTTTGTTGATAAAATTAACAGAAGCATCTGCGGCGGGGACATCCGATGATAATGATAAAAACGATTATTCCTCACCGCTGAACGAGGAGGCGATAGACTTGACTCAGGAATCTGATTCGGAGGGCGAGTCGAGTCCCGCGTCCAGCGTTGTGCGGTCCAATAGACCAAAATGCAATAATCGACCGCTTGTTATTAGCGACAGTAACGACTCATTTTTGTCGGGAGAGCGTAATAAAAGAAAAAAAAAACTATCCAACATTTTGATCGGTGATAATTCGATTGCATCGGGTCGATGCGAACGAGCGACTCTTCAAGATGAAAGCAATAGTATTACAAGTCCAACGATAAGTGTGTCCGACAATAACAAAAACCTGAGCACCAGTCCCGAATATTCGGATTCTTCTCCGCGCCGATCAAATGAAAAAATCGTGTCGCAGAGTTCGACGAATCGTAAAACGTTAACTCCTTCGCCGAAACACTCGAACACCGCCAACAAATATGGATCTGGAAGACGGAAACGCAGCTTCGACGAATTCCGAGCCGAAGACCCGAGTTTCATCGAAGATTTAGAAAAAAATGAACAAGTATCGCACCTGTTCGGCGGCGATGGATCGCCAAAAGGTACAAAAAGTTTGGTACACTCCTCGCTATATCCCGAACTCGATGTATTCCAAGTTGACGATCACATATTTACGCAGAGCTTCACAAGTCCGCAATCGTCTCCTCGGCAAAGTCCATCCTCGTCAAAGTCGACAAACGATTCGCACCGTAAACGAAGAACAGACGATAGGAAAGAGAAAGACACGAACTTTGTAAATTCTCCAGAAAAGGATTATGAGAGAGAAGCGGTGAAAAGTGTGATAAACTCTCCGCAATCGACCTTCGATTTCGATGTATTTCAAGACGACGATCCTAATTTATTCACTCAGAACTTCGAGAGTCCGGGTGTTTCGCCACTCAGAACATTAACGCCTTCGCCGAGCTGTGTAACTAACAAAAAACATAGTGAAAAAAATGAATCCCTTCGAATTTCAAGTCCCATTCTTATATCATCGAGTCCCGACATGGATACCGTTGGTGCCGATGCATGCGCACCGGAAATTGAAGATTTCGATAAGGAAAATCTGTGTCTCGCAACCGAAGGTAATGGCGATCCGTTTTATTCGCCTGAAAATCATCCATCGCCTACGAATCTTGAAAAACCAACGAGTCCCACAGCCGGTCCGAGTCGCCAGAGATTTTCTCCCGATTTTCCCAAATCGTCGCCAAAACCTGCGAGAAATTCTTTCGTAAGATGGAATTCTATGCCAACCGAAATATCGAACACACGAAGTGGTCTGAAAAGAAACAGAACGCCAACGAAATCGTCGCGACTCGTATTATCGCAAAATGTAACGCCACCGGTGAATTACGATACGATGGATACACCGGAATTGAAGGTAACTGCGCAACATTACACCTGAAAAAGATGTAATTTTATGTATTTTACACGAGATATTTTCTTACAGCTGGAATTGGAAAAATACGGCATTAAGCCACAGAAGGCCCACAGAGCGAGACAATTACTTACGCATATTTATAACGAACTGCAAACTCAAGTTCCGTCGACGGACTCGGATGCCGCTCAATCGAGCGATGCCGACGAGCCGCCTATGAAGAAGATCGGCAGAAATAACAATCGAACTTCGGACGATTCCGAACCGGAGAGGTATTTTTTTGGAGTTTCGATTCTCAAGAGTACTGAATCGTTTGCCTTTTTTTTTCCATAAAATAATCTCTATTCGGCTATTTCGGGATATCGTAGCGTTACGGGTGCAGTACCGGTTATTCCAGAAGAAATGGAATTCGTTGATACGGATTCACGCGACTGCGATGTCGATGATTCGTCGAAGAAGATGACTATCAAAGAAGCATTCACCGCTCTTATAAAAGTCGACAAAGAATTGCACAACAAGTTGCTTACTTATGAACCTTTGCCGTTGGAGCTTTTGCAAGTGATGCTAAAGTCTCGAGGCTTCAAATGCAAAGTTAACGATCTAATGGATTTTCTGGACCAAGAGGTGCGCCCCGTCGATTATATGATTTTTGGTATCGAAATGTATTGAATTCTCTCGAAATTATTTGTTTATAATTTTGTTTTTAGTGTATCACATTTCAAATTCAAGATCAGCCGCGTCGGCATAAAGGTATAAAAATCCGAGCGAAGAAGACTGCAGCTACCAGAACGAAAAATCCGAATTCCCAAAAAAGTTGATATCCCGCGGCGAATAGAGTCAAATTAATAAAACGTTAAAATAAATGATTGAGTATTATTTTTCGTCATTATAATCATTGACAATACAGAAGATATAGAGAATTTTTTGAGTTACGATTTTTTTTTTGTAATGAATGAATTACGCAACACTCATGACGCAATGCCCGGGTAATTCTATATCGAGCCGGAAACGATTACAGCGACCGGAACAAGAAACCCAAATTCCCAAAAAAGTTGATATCCTGCGGCAAATAGAGTCAAATTAATAAACAGTTAAAATAAATGATTGAGTAATATTTTTCGTCATTATAATCATTGACAATACGGAAGATATCGAGTTTTTGTTGCGTTTCTTTTTTTTTTTTTGTGAATAATGAATTACGCAATACTTCCGGCGCAATGCCCGAGTCGTTCTATATATGGTAAACAATAAAAATGATATTTTCTAAAATCAATGTGTTTCTGTCGTGTTGAACGCGAATCCGTTATCAGTTTCCGCGTTTCACGACGGCAAGAAAATTAACTTACGGAATTATTGGTGGAAGATTCCATTTTTGTTTGATTTCCAATGAACTAATGGTCCTTTGACTCCGATAGTAGACATTTTGAATTGTCGTTACCCAATACGTAAGCCGAAGCTATTCAGAAATACGAAATACATACGAAAAATAACCGAAAAAACAACAAAAGTGCTTCGAACAGAAGGATTCTTCGCATCGACGAAATATGGACGATCGAACGGCTTTGAAAAATGCAGCTACTGCATACCTGCGGGAGTTTAGAATAATCGAAAAATTCCAAACAACAGCTCTGCAACATTCGCACAACGTTTGGAAGACATCATCATCTTCGTACGCGCCATTGATACTTTTTCTAGAAATCGATCTCATTCTTCTCTACGATTTTTCCAGTAAGTACTCTCCGCTATAATGATAATCAAATAAATTTCCACAAATCATTGAAAAAAAAAAAAAAAAAACGAATAATGCATTATCGCAGGTCATTTGTACGATAAATTAGTGGAGTATCCGGCGCTCGGGCGTTCGATCTTTCAGGAAGCATTAGCCGTCTCTCTGAATGACTATTTACGCGCCGAACAATGTGAACCTCTTACTTGCATACAATTACTCTTGCGTTCTACATTTCTACCGACACTCGTAGACGCGAATAGCTTATTCGCAAAGAGTCATCGTTGTTTGAGTTATATGAGACGATGCGTTCTGACGAGCCTAACAATTCCGCGATCTAACGTGTGCAACGTCGTCACGTAAGTTTCGTAATTCGTCGGTAAAAAAAATTTCCTTTTCTTTGTTTAATACCTTTGATTGGAATTATAATTTTTTAAAATAATAATAATTAATAATTCATTATGATTTAAATAAACTTCATTGGTCAGTATTTGCTTATTGAGCCGCTGTCCCGACGAATCCTGTACCGGACACGCCGGCAGATATGTTTCGATGGAGGAATTCGCCGGTAACGAGCCGCTCGGCAATTGTTTATATTGCGGTAAGAAAAACATCGAAAACCCCGCAGGCCGAGGACAGGTTGCTCGGGTCATCGCTAAATTTATGCCGGTAGTCGGCGCGCGTAATAATCGAGAAGAGAGCGCAGAGTTCACGACGGCAGTGCTATGTTCGATCACAGGTTTCATAACATACAAATATATTATGCATCGGAATTATATTAATGCCATATCGTTTGCGGCAGCGAACGAGTATCCTATCGAAACGATTTCTTTTTGTAGAACCCTTGACGAAGGACTTGGAACTCGGGGATATGTACGATTTATGGGGACGTTACGCGGACCTTTCGATCTTCGAGATATGGGGTTTGCGACGAACGAGTTTTTTTTCTTCGCAGTCGGTGATCCCTGTTTCCCCACTTCCTCCGAGTATTCACGGCCTTCTCGAGTCTCTTAGGTAGCATAGTAATTTCAAACGAATCATCATTAAGCGGCGATTCACTTGAAAAAAAAAAACCTGCGATTTTGCTATATTTCGAGACGGAATTTTTTTCGAAATTTTTTTTTTCCTCCGGCTATTACGAATATTATTATATTATTTAAGCATAAAAAAAGTTTTTTTTTATATCAGGTAAATGTATCATTAAAAAAAAAAAATTCTTCAACGAATATTCTTTATTATTCGAAATAGGAAATCGGAACCGAGCAATCCGTGGATTTTTGTGAAAAAACTCTCAATGGAACTTGGATGCGATAATTATCGAAGGAACGCAGCGGAATCTCTAAAGATGGGATTACTACTCAGCTTAGCGACATTGGTAATAATTAATGATACACGCGAGACGTCTCATTGACCTATGACTTCGCGCATTTTTTCTTCGCCATTTATTAATTACAAGTGGTCTCTCTGGCCGATAAGGGGAGCGAGAGATGCGCACCGATACTCTGCGTTGGTCCGAACATCGGTCCCGTTGAAGAAGATATAATGAATTCAGCCGCCAATTGCGCCGATAGAAACGAATTTATATCATTTCCCGTGAGCGGCGGTACAACGAAAAACGGTGAGAATACTTGGATACACAGCGGACCGATTCTCAGAGCGAAAACCGGAGTTTGCAACGTGGGCGATTGGGAAAATCTCAAAACCGCCCAAAAAAATGATCTTTTATCGGGTATAATATATTTTTTTTGATTTCCTATAAGTTTCATTAATTAAATAATACAATACTCGTGAAAAATAATTATTATTCAGTCCTCGACGACGGATACATCACAATCGGAAGAAAGGATGATAACAATGTTTCGGAGAGTGAAAACGTGGAATATATTCCATCGTCGCTTCCGCTGAGGACGGCCGTCTGGACGTACCACACGTTTCGCAAAAACTCCGACGAGCAGCAGTCCATTGCTGTAGAAAATCTTACCAAGTAAATGGTTTTTATATTGAAAAAATTCCCCAAAGAACCGATAAACAGTTAATTTGATTGCAGAGTATTCGGAATGGCGGTTCTCGTTAAAGGAGACGCCGATCTCACCTTAGAATCCATTCATCAACGTTTCGAAATACTTCTACACGGCGCTAAAGTAAATCCGCGTACGGTGCCAATCGACGAGTTAACTGAGGTTTTCGATATATAAAATCTTTAATTGAGTTAAAGAAAGTATCGCATAAAAGAGTATTAATTAACTATCGTTTCGTCGGCCTCTCGTAGTTTTTAAGATTCGTCAACGGGATCGCAGTTATGTTAAGCGACGAAGCTGTAAAATTGATGAAGGATTACTTTGTAGCGAGCAGAAAAGTAAGAGGCGATGTTTTCCCGTCTCAGTCCAACACCTTTATGTAAGTTGATTAACGAATGCGATCGCTCGGCATTGTTTTCTACATTGTCTGCACTTTTCGCGCGATTTTTTTTCAGGACGACCCTAGCAGAGGCGCACGCAAGACTTTCCCTGAGAAACCGAGTTACCTACGACGACGTTATCGCTGTTATTTATCTCTACGAGGAAACTATGCATTTTCTATACGGTCAGTCGGTCGCGACATTTCCGCCCTTTGTAACCCGCGACACCGCGACGACTGGCGACAAAATGGGAGTTTTCAAGACGTGGCTAACAAAATACTTGAAATCGATAATCGGATAACATTATAATAATCGCTATTTATTTATGCGCTTCGTAAAAAAAAGAAAAAAAAATTAAAGGAACAAAACAAAAAGTCAAGTAGTTGCGATAAAAGTAGTACAGCCGGTATTCTAAAGGTATTTCGAACTATTATAGGTAATAAGTAGAGTACATGCAAATTATCTATAGCGGAATGACGCGTTACCGAGATATCCTGACATAAATGGAACGTCGAAAATTACAAGGTGTTGCGTTGTTTTCGTGGCCGGTAGGTTATCGCATCGATGTTTAGAATCCTTCTACGTGCGCCAAGAAGAAACTCAATTTTAATTCAATGCCCCGATAGGAATAATAGCATTCCGCCGGCGAGTCTCAAGGGCTCCGGGCGATAAGAGAGTTCTTCTCGGGCTCCAGAAATTCTTCGACGATTGCCGATACCATTTCCTTCAAAAGAGCCCTCGATAATTCCGGATCCCTGAGAAGAATCAATATAGGTAACTCAGCATGCAACGACGCATACGTCTTGTGCAGATATCCCCGATAAATGTCACGCGTTGCACTCGATAAGATTGCGAGATACGATTGTTTGATGATCCGATAATGAAACTAACGTGGAAACGATCGATTTCAAGAAAAAAAAAAAAAAAAAATCATCGAGAAAATTTTCGAATATGAAAAAAAATAATCTTACCGCTGATCGGGCGATGCGCACAGTTCGCTGTAATATTTGATTTTTGGTTCGGTGCCACTTGTTCTCAACGTCGTAACCAATCCGTTTTCAAAGGTAAACGTTATCATCTGCGTGGATTTTGAAACCGGCAGTATCGCCTTGTTGTCCGGTTTCGTATTGTCGTAACCATTCGTTAGATCTCTCACTCCACTTATCACATATTTTCCTCCGAGGATGTTAGTTGGATACTGAAATAACGGGAAACACCTACTTACAGAGGTAATAACGAAGATGGAACAAAAAAATTATATATGTATATAAATTATAAATGAAATAGGCGTAAAGCGGCGACAATCGGAGTTTTACAACGTTTCGATCGAAGCGTAAGACTTACGATTTTGCAAGCGGCGAAACTTCCTTGAAAAACGGGGTCAGATAATACATGGACTGTATAACCGGAATCGCGAGTAAACCGAAGAGGAAAGGTGGCAAAAGAGTCAAAGACATGAGAAACACGTCTATTAATTTGTTCAACCAAACATCGTTCTTCGAAATCTTCGGCATTTTTTGAAACAACACGTTTTACGATGAGTTATCGAAATTTAAAAAAATGACTTCTATAGCCGGTTTACAGTTTATCTTTGGTAATTTATATTACAAAAAAAAAAAAATAATTAGGCAATTATGACGACTGATAACGGTTTTGACACTGAAATTAATATTTCACTCCTTCGACATTATTTACAATTATCACTCGAATTGTCGATGCTTGTTGCGCTATTATTGAATACGGAACCGTTTCCGAAACATAATAGATTGTTTGTAAGAGCCGTACTGATACATGTAACCGTAATGAAGACGGCGGCGACACTATGCGCATAAAACAGTACGCTATGCCGCTTCGTCATCGACGCCGGCACGTTGATTGGCCATAGAGTTAATTTCATGAGATAACGAATTGGTGGGAAACTCGTGCGTCGTATTAACGCACACTTGTTGCTTCCGTGTTAAAATAAAACGTGAAAATAACACACGCAAAATTAACATAAAATAAATTAATATTTAAGTTCACGTTATTTTGATGTGATCATAATATTTTGACGCTGTGCTATTTTCGGTGATATTTTGATGTGTAATATTACAGAGATGTGATATTTTTACGTGATATCCACTTGTTTCGGTATTCTGTATTTTTACTTTTCTTTTTTTTTTTTCTCATTTTCCGCTGCATCACGCAGTATTACTGGTTTACCGGTCGGCCTTGTAGTTACGCGATCGGCAAACCTCTTTCGACTGTCGTCACCGGTGCGCATTAGAACGCAAGAAAACGGATAAAGATTCGTAAATAGAGTGGTACTTTACCGTATTGGGGGTTCCATCGAAATTTCTTAATCTCTCAAAAACAGCTTTGATAGTCGCAGCCTCATGGCAAATCCAATACGAGTTTTCACTTATGTGTCGTCCATAACTGCGATTGGGCAAAAAATAAGCGCGCGATGATGTTTCATCGAAAGTGTATTGTTAAAGACTTTTTATCGTAAATCAAACAAACGTTACGAGTTAAACGAGCGTTACTCACTCCGCGTATATCTCTTCGAGTTTATCGATGAGCGTAAGACCCATAGTTTCCAGATAAGCTGCCATTTCCGCGACGCGAACACCGGCGCTTATGCCGTCCTTATCGAGAACACTGGGACCGCACATGAAACCGATAGCCTCTTCGAACGCGAATAAAACTTTTATTCCGTTTTCCATCAATTCCACTGTTTTGTTTCCCATCCATTTGAAGCCCGTTAACGTTTCCTGTAAAAAATAGTAATGGTTAATACTGTTGTTTTTTTTTTGTAAGGCGAAATAATTGATAAAAGGTACGGTACTCGTATAGCTTATTTAAAAACGCCAGTCAACGAACCTCGAACTTGAAACCTTCTTTCTTAGCCATGGAAGACAATATTTTGCTAGAAACAGTGGAAGCCAACATACAAGCGTCGGCTAAATCGGCGCCGGGATGCCTCACGCGATATGTATGCAACATCCACCATCCCAACAATCCGCCGAGTTCATTGCCGCTGAATACATGCCATTCGTTTCTGCAACACAGTCCATTCGTCGATTAATCATTTGCTCTCTAATTATCGGATACAAGAGGATAATCGTGCAAATGTACTTATGATTCTTAACGGCACACGCGAGCCGATCGGCGTCCGGATCGTTGGCGAGAATAATCGTTGAACCGTTAGCCTCAGCTGTTTTTATACTCAGATCAAGTGCACTTTTGCCTTCTTCGGGATTTGGAAATTTTACCGTTGGAAATTCCGGGTCGGGATCCCTCTGTTCCTCGACGACGACGAAAGGCTGGAAAAACAGATGAAAATAAATGAAAATATGAGAAAAATCGTCTGAATTATTTTGGGAAGAAACATCGACGAAACTTTAACTACGGATTAAGTACCTTAAATTCAGCGGTATCAAACGCGGCTACCATGTAATTGTATCCGACACCGTGCATCGCGGTGTACGTAAATTTCAATATAGTATTACGATTGACCTCGGGATACAGAGTACTATCCTTGATAATAGGATAATAGGATTTCATAACATCGTCCAAAGGATCTTCGTACAAAGTACTCTCGTAGATCCTCTCGACGTTCCACGAGTCTTCTCGAGGTTCCATCTCCGTTAAAATACACTTTTGTATTTCCTTGTCGTGAGGCGATATTATTTGCGCTCCGTTCTCCCAATAAACCTTGTAGCCGTTATCTTCTTTCGGATTGTGCGACGCTGTTATCATAATACCGGCAGCGCATTTATATTTCGAAACACCAAAGGGAACGAACGGAGTCGGACACACCTTGGAATACGCGTAAACTTTTACGCCTCCGTTTATGAAGATAGCGGCCGTTAGTTCGGCAAACCTGAAAATTGGAAGGGGAAAAGAAGAGAACATTTTTTTCGGCTATCAGTCTATCACCGAACATCGCGCATAGTGAACTCGTGTAAGCGACTTTTAAACTTTCTTTACGCGACTACCAACCTTCGACTATTGTAACGACCGTCGTAACCGATTACGACTCCCTTATTAGCGAAATTTAATACGCTTTTTCCGAGATACTCCAACAATCCTTGACCCGTTTGCACGATCACTAAATCGTTCATACGATTGTATCCGGGACCCATTCTTCCTCTCAGGCCAGCCGTTCCAAACTCCATTCTCTTGAGAAACAAATCGCACAGAGTTTTCTCATCCCCTTCGCTGACAAGATTTCTCACTTCCTTATCGGCTTCCGGATCCTAAAATATATTGTGTATTTTGTTAAATGTGTTTCCATCGGTATTCCAATCTTTAAACAGTCAAAAACATTTTTTTGGACAAATAAAAAAATTCAGTTAAACGGAAATTAGTAATCGAAAAAAAAAAAAAAAAAAAAATTGATATCTTCAGGTAGTGATATTAATTGTATTTATGTCGCGCTAAACATTATAGTCATCCATATAACTGCGTTATATAACGACCTAAAGCTGTTGTGGTAAGAAAAATTAATTGCGAATACGTGTCATTAATTATCGTAAGATTGCATTTTTTAAAAAGCATAGTTATCAAACGATAAAATTGACTTTGGAGCAATTATTCAACTTTTTTTCCAATGTGTCATTCCAATGTTTTTAACATTCGTTGAAAAAATAGGTATACCCTGTTCCACGAGAGCCACTCGTTGATCTTGTCGTCCAGAGGGACATTTCCAGTTTTAGCGGCTTCTTCTAGCGTCATAGTGGTTGTGTCTGGAATATTGAGAATGTTAATGATTGATTTTACCGATTCTGCTGCATCGTAAGAAACTCTCGGCTACCCGTATCAGCGGCTTAACGCGATCGCAATTCTAGCTGAATATCGTAAAATGGTTTTATAGCACGATGAGGCAACGCATATCGAATAAAATACGCTGTTTGACGCGAAGAAACTGGAGGGGAGCTAAGAGATTTGGTGACATTTATCTCGTGAAATCTGACCTCGTCTTTGATATGGGCGTGTTAATCGGGCAGTGTGAATGACACACTCCCGCTATAAAATCTCGAGGCCGCGTTGGTTTTTATGCGTTGCAAGGCTTCCGTATCAATGAAGGAACGCGACAATACAAGTAAACAGTTTTATCGATCTAACCAACATAACCTCGGACGCGGTATTTAAGGCTCTCTTGTGTCGTAAACACAAGGCTCGTAAATACTAGTGCCATACAAACTATTCGAGTACCATGTACCGCTCATCAGCTGTGAACCGCGGCGGCTGCCAAGTGCAGTTGTCGCGATTCAATCGCTTTGTTTGATAATGTGCTCGCTACCGGCTACTGCCGCTCTGCCGGCCGGTTTCTTTTTTACTCAGTTTATCGACCCTTTTTCTTTACATAATATACGCATACTTTGAGACACGAGTGCACCGACACGTGTGTTTTCTTCGCTAAACGCCCCGATGCGGCGTTGAGAGTTTTTGACACAACCAATCGGCTGATCGATCGTTCGAAACAGTGTTATTTACAGGTTACAGACAATTCGTCGATCATTTTTCTCAATTGCTCAAACGTTTATTTCGACGATGAGTTCTCTCTCGATCGATGAACAATAACATCACGTAACCGGAAAGCACGATTAATTTAATCAGTAAATTTCCTTTGAAAACAATGGAGCAAGTATCCTGCGACGAGCGCGGTGGTTGCGATATGCCGCGATATACCACCTCCCACTCCTTTGTCAAGCAGGTGGTGGGTTTCTGATTTCCGCTAGTATCAGCAGCACCAGGCGGGTAGAAGAGAGAGTCGCACAGGTCTCCATCTGGAGACGAGCCAATCCTAGGCAAAAAAACCAGGCGGGTAGTCATGCAGTCAGCCAGCAGTGTTCCTTGACCTCTCAAAAGCAAAAGCCATGACTCTCTTACGTGCCTCATTGTCGAATTGTCATTCGTCAAATCTTTGCTCGCTCATCAAGGCCAAATTACCTCACTGAAATATATCGTTATTATATTTTTTTTCTTCGATTGGAAATGACTTCGTTATCATTTATCTGATTAAACGCGATTCCTTCGTCAAAATCCGTGGCTGCCGGTTTATTTCCAAAAGTCAAGCACTATTATACCGCACGGTTTGTAATAATCATTATTTTATATCCGTATTCACTGTTACTCATCGTATATGCACTTTGCGCGAATATTTCGCCGCGTCCAATAGAAAAATGTACATGAACCGTATGGTCTTTGCATTTTTGTATTGTGTATTTTGCTCAAAAACAGATCGATCAAACTTTACACAATCGATCGTTCGATTAATTGAAAAATTTCGTAAATTTCGTCACAGTTTTCAATTAAATAAAATCTATGAATGATCACATATGTTCGTCGAACCCTCTGTGTGACTACAAGATCTGCAATATGTTGAGATTTCACTGCACGCAATCTTTGACCGCATGAATAACACATATTTTTACAATCAATAAACAGAGAGATAAAAATGAATTATTAATCATTGCATTTGGAATGCGTACAGCGGACCGCCGATACAATGGATATTGGGGTCATCAAAATTGCCGAAGACAATGATTTTGAAAAATTGAAACGTCTTTACGACGACAACAATGACTGGAAATTGGATTATAATAAACCCGATCTCTCTGTTTGGACAAAGTCAGTGCCAGGAATCAGCTTTCGAATGGTTAAGGTGCGATTACAATTATCTCCTTTTATTTATTTATTTAAATTTTTTTTTTTTTTTTCATTCGCTAATTATTTTCGAATTTTTATGAAATTTTTTTTTTTATTTCCAGATAAGAACAAGATTTCCGGACGTTATGCCTGAAACTCTGTACGACGTATTGCACGATCCGGAGTACAGAAAAGTTTGGGATACTCACATGATAGAATCCAAGGATATAGGATTCTTCAATCCTAATAACGACATCGGTTACTATTCTAGTGAGTCTTGCGTCGTATTTCCTCCTTTATTCACAGAAAACACTCTGCACACGAATTTTAAGGAATTTCAAACGAATCGCGTTTTTTTTTCGATCTCGTAATTTTACGTTCGTATCTAAAGATTTTAAGTTCGGCAATAATATTCCGCAAACGGCTCGACAGACGCGTTGTTTGTAACGTAACAACAAAAAAAAAGAAAAACAATTGAAATTTTTGAGAAAATAACGCAATAACTGAATAGTCCCGTAACTTTCCAGACGCATCCGCGATGTTATAGAATTCATTTGCACACTCGATCGATCGAACGAGCAAAATTTGAATAATTTTCTTTCAGTGGCCTGTCCGTCCCCCCTGAAGAATCGCGACTTTGTTTTGCAACGCTCGTGGCTGGATACAGGACTGGAACAACTCATTCTAAATCATTCAGTTTTTCACAAAGATTATCCACCGCGAAAGCATTACGTAAGAGCGACGTCTTACTTAACAGGTGAGAATAGAACGACGAGATACTGTGATAATCGTAAACTTTGGTACGATCGATTTTATTCATCGTGTTTAAGGATACATCGTTCGACCCTCGCGAAACGGCGATGGCTCAGAGTTGGGATACGTATCACACACGGATCCTCATGGAAAACTCCCCGTTTGGCTCGTCAACAAAGTGACGCAAATATTTGCTCCAAAGGTAAGAACCGCCGCAAGAAAAATTCAATAAATCTCTCGAACGCGAAACGATTGTTTGTCACTACAAATATTTAATTTTAGATGGTGAAAAAATTGCACAAAGCTTCTGTGGGTTATCCGGAGTGGAAAGAGCAGAACAATCCGCATCATAGACCGTGGCATTCGCCGGAGCAGATAACGGCGCCCCGAATACGCGTGGAAGATGTGAGTCTCGCAGAAACGAAAATTTCAAGATTTCCATCAAAGTATTTTCTTTTTTGTAATTGTTTTTTTTTGCACGGATATTTTCAGTGTATCAAATCGGTGGCGGAGAAGAATATGAAGAATAGTTACGTCGACGAATCGGATTTCAGAGAATCGTCGCACAAGGAAATTATGAGTATCGACAGCGATTAAAGATTGTTGATATGTTGGATAAGAAAATTATTCGGTAGATTTTTCACTAGGTAAGCTTTGTATGCTGCGCTGTATATCGAATGATAGCGGAAGCGGCGGCAGAGATGACATTTGTACGGCCATCGGATTCGATTGATTAAGTATACACGTCTATTTCCCCGAAAAGAATTTCGACATACATAGTATTAATACGGCTTTGATGTAAGATTACATAGTATTGTAAGGCTCACCAGCATATCGTTTTTACGGCTTTTTGTCGTCGGTTTTGATTGCTCTGCCCGTCAGGCATCAAATAACCGAGTGGTTTGCGTATACCAAAATAATAATATTACATATTTGTCGTTATAATCCCGTGAAAGCACGTCGGGTCGGATAGTTTAATGATTTTCGAATAGTCGCGACTCTATATAACGTACGACATTTGTTCTCGTCTTCCTATTGTCTACTTACGTATTCTTATCTGTCACAGCGTTGACTGTAATTATCGGTGCAAAACCGCAGTGTTGCGCAGCCAATTTTACATTGATAACAAAAGATTATTCCGGTTTTATTAGGACGAGAAAATCTATTTGCATCTCAACGCGGATCTAATAAAACTCCGCGAAATTACAAAAAAAAACGTTCATTGATAACAAACGCTCGAGAAATGCGATGCTACAAGATTTTCCGTGAATTCAAAATTAAAATATAATCACAATTTTTTATTTTGCGTTTACTGCGCCGTATTTCGAGACGGCAACATTTTAAATGAATTGAAAAATTGAAAAAGCTGAAGTGAAAGGTGATATTCATCAAATTTTTCAACTTTAACGAAAAATATTATTTCATTCGCTGAAAATAAACGAACGACGATGTTTTTTTAATAAATTTTATTTGTCGATTATATTACCCGATAACATGATACTGGAATCGTGAAAAAATAACTCCGTGCCGCGAGCGCTAATATCCTGCGGATTTCGATATATCGCGGATCTAAATAAAAAAATGCGTTTAGGTGCAAATGGATATTTCCTTTGTGCAGATTAGGTATTTAAAAAAAAGTCTATACATCACAGTAAAAGTCTCGACGCGTCCTACGAGTGCACAACTTTGATATCCGTGAATTATTCCGATAGCGTTTTGTGCGATAGATAAACTGAATCCGTCTCTCCGTCGGTCTTATCACCAGTTATTGTATAGATAAAATATATTTCGGATATTTATGTAGCTGACATTTTTTCGAGCCTCTTATCGATCTTTATGAAAATTAATATCACCGACTCGTAAGACTAAATGATAATGAGCTTTGACTGTACACCTCTGTACCGTATCGTGGTCGCTGATTCGCAAATAAGGGCTGTGCATACAATAACAAACGGAAGTGAAGTTTGACTGTTCGAACTAATGACGTACGGTCTCTATATTCAGTGTATACATTATTCTGAAAGTAAAATGCGAACTGTGTCCTTCCACGAGGATCGACGCGGTTAATCTGTCCCATCGCAATGACTGCACAAATTGCGTCGCGAATCGATTCTAATAGATAAAATATTGAAAAATGCGATTAGATATATTGGCTTTTATCGTGCGTTCGAATGAAATTAATTAAAGAAGAAAGAAAGGTCCGCGATTTTCGGCGCGAATTTTATCGATTTACGCGCTATTTTATTTTTTCCGTTGTCAATTACGTTAAATCAATTCACACGTATACCTCTGCGATGTAATGTTTTTGCAACAGCATCGGTAGCAGCGAAAATGTCTTGCGGCTCGCCTTATCGCTGTTCATTATTGCTAAAGATAATTTCGAAACTTTACCGCTGTGCAGAGTAAAGAAATGCCTAAATGATCTCAAACTACTGGACTCGTTAGCGACATCGCATCCTAAGCGAGTGGCTAAAAATTTAACTAGAAATACTTATCCGTACACTATAGGCCCCTCCACCGATCCATTGTCCATTTAGTCCACAAACAAGAGGCCCACATGCCTGCTGTCTTTGAGAATAAGACTTCTTATACGAGCGTAACATCAAATTCTGCAAATGCGTTTTATTGTGATTCCTCAATTTTTATGGGGACAGTATTCGCCGTACGGCGGTTATTTTGTATTTAATCATCGCACATTGTATATACTATTATAGGATTATTTATTAAATATATATTGCATTGTTAAAAGTTTCATTTATTGTTCTATATATATATATATATACAATTCCTCATCGATATAAATTTTCGTCGCAATCCCTGTGAAAAAGCTCCGCGACCGCAAACGCATAAATTTTGCTCCTTGAGCGCTTCGAATTAAGATTTTCTATGCTTAATATATTCGCGTACAGATTATTGCTTCTCGCGATGTTGACGCAAAGTCATTTATATTCATTATTTTCTCACTTTTTACGCGATTTTTAGTACCGAACATGTATTAAATTAGAGTTCGACGTATCTGTACTCGCAATTCGAAAACTGTTTCTTGAGAAACGTGAAAAAAAAAAGAACACACGACAACGAGAATAAGAATCGCATTTTCTCGCGGTTCTTGATGTTCCAGTGATCAATTTTTTTTTTTTTTTTTTTTTTTTTTTCCGAAACGCTATAGTGCACGCGCTGTTTTCGCGTTACTTTGTCTCGTCTTATATGGGGTATTATTTCGATAGACGCGACAGACATTTAATATAAATTCTTTCCTCGTCGATTAATTCGAGTATTTTTAATCGAACTTCTCTCGTAATACGATACACAGACGTAGAAATACTCAGACTATGTACTCGAATTGGAATTTACGCGTAAGATGTGTACACGCATTTGTACTTAACTTCTGTCTTATCTATCATAGGATTATTCTATATTAGTCGATTGTCACGCGGTTGGGGAGGTCATTGCATCGTCTTATTAGACTTCGGATACTTGTGTTCAGCATTATCGGAAGTACAATGGAGGGGGGTAGCTAAACGCGAAGAGGATGAAGAGATACAAGTTATGACCATCTTTCATAGCTTCTCATGAATACACATTTGTGTATCTTCGTTCGTATTTTTCCAGTCAAACGGGATTACGGAAGGCGAAGCTGCGCAAGCGTCGCCGAAATACAACGCTCGCTTTTTCCATGCATCGCAACACCTTTGAGATTCAGTTAGATATTCGATTCCGCGACAGTTAGTACAAACCGAGAGAACCCTCGGGAGGCCTTGCGAATTGATAAGCCGAGCAATTTTAATCCGCAATAATCGCATATCTGATTGCTTCATGAATCGGCAATCAATTATCATCATTCCCTTGTACACAGCGCGCGCGCGCCCCCGGCGATTCATATCAAAAAACGCGCTCGCGTCTCGACGCGAAGTATTTAAAAAAAATATATATGTATAACCAACGGGAACAACAAATAAATTCTTAGATAGAAGAGAGTTATTCGTGAAATCATCGAGTTTCCGCCAAATTACAATTGCTGTTTGCTATCCTGATTTTCCTATATAAAAACGTGTATAGCACACGTGGTGCGGCAATATATCATCCACAATCATTATCTCGCATAATTGAATACCGTCGTATTTACATCTCAAGGTAAACTCCAGAGCTGATACAAAGACAATCAATCGATAGGTTTGTTAATAAAGAACGTGAAATAAAAATTTTAACGTCGCAATATGTATATCGAACAAGTGGAGTCGAGTGCTAATAAGAATGGGGATAAAAGTCATGAGGATTCCGGTAGCGCGGACGGAGAACTCGTTGATTACGCGGATCAAAGTAAACTCGTTCAGTCCGCTTCGATTAACTTTAGTATACAGTCAAACGAAATGGACAGTACGAAAATGTGCGATAAGAATCGTATAGACGCGTCTTTGGCGGGTGAAAAAATAGTTCCTGCGGAATTTTCATCGAACGATACGCGCCTCTTGGATCCGCGACTCGCGCGAAACCCGCGCGAAACTACGGATCGGACAAATGAGATGTGTGATGATAAACCTGTTGTTTGTGGAATCGTTGACTGTAAATCGCATAATAATGGATTCACTGAAAACGAATTAACCGACGGAAATATTGAAGCGATGATAAGAGAAGATCCCGGCGATTTTTTTGACTCCGATAACGATGACGAATCGGCCGGACTCTTCACCAATAAATTGAAGAGCATTTTCATTCGTAAGGCCCGAAATGACGACGTAAGTATGAAACGAAATGCAAAATATTAACCGATTTACATACGCTGCACCCGTTTCCTCTGTTCGTCGTATCCCCTCAAATCGTCCTGCGAAAAAACTCGAATGATCTTATCGCACATCGACAATTAATGCTAATCGAGTTAAGCTTACGTGTGGCGTATACGAAAAACACGACAGACTCTACTGATTCTCGCGAACAAAAATTATGAGCCAATTAAAAAACGCCATTAAATCACGTTGCTCGTCGATTTTTGCAAACATTATCATGAACTGCGAGACATGTTTTAATGTGTGAAAAAACATTGCAAAGTATTATGCACATTGCTCTCTCATTATTCTCTACCGTTTACAACGCTCCCTCTACGAGAATGTGCGACGATCAATTTTGGTTTATTTGCAGAGGAAATTTATTCGTGAACGATAAAAAAATAACGAAAAAGCTATTTTTTTAACAAAATCAAAACTTACTGTATGAGAAAGCGAAATCGCGTTGTGGCGCAATTTTTCCATTGCCGCGCAGGAGAAAAACATTTTCGTGGTAACTACAAATTCGTAGTGAAATAGCGCGATAGTTAATTTTTTTAAATTATCTGTGCAAATGAATATTTAATATTTAATATCAATATTTAATTAAAAAAAAAGTATCAATGAAACCATTCGAACTTAAGTAATATGCGTTTAGAAGGAATCGCTCTTCTTCTGCACCTTTTTTTAATGCTTTATTTCACTTTCAAATTACATATATCGTGTTCTATGGACGAAAAGAATATATAAAAAATATCCAATCGGTGTAATTAGGTTGAGTGGTTTTGGGTAATATGCACGAGCCTCGCCGTGGGTAAATTTTATCGAAATTTCGTGATCGTTGACTCATGGAGTTGGTTTCGTTTTCAGACTAATGAGTCTCGCGTTGTTTTCCTTCCGACATAGAGAGGCTATTAAGGGGAAAAAAAGATGTCGACCTTCTCCACCGTTATGACTTATGTAAACAGTAACGAGCTTCTGATATATCGTTCATCCGACTGGTTACAACATAATGCTCAGCGTCGCTTCCTAAACGTGTATCAATACAAGTCGTATACTTTCACACAAGTGCACCGATGTATTTTCATGCATTAAAGAAACTCATTAGTAATCACCAGTAATCATTAGTAAATCATAGAAAAAACGAACTAAAAATAGTTAATAAAACGAATGTAAGTGATCGCTGTTACAACAGAAACAGTTCAATCGCTCTAAAAATTTCTTGTCTTCACTATGAATTAATTACGATAACTATCTAACAGGTGAATGTAACTTTAAAAAAAAATAGTTACGTGGATTATCAATTCATATAGAATTATCCTTTAACAGTTGCAAGTGCTATCGCCATTTCTCCGAGTGCGAAAATACTAACCCCCGCGTGTACTCTATTAACATAATCCTTTACCATCGATCCCCAGAATGGCACGGAATCAGCAAAAAGCGGCAAAGTCTTGGAGTTACAGAATCCCGTGAAGAGTATTTCGAAAAAAGGTGACATATTGCCAACGAAACTCCGGAAGAAGCACGCGATTTCCTTCGTCGATACTTTGATAACGTTATTCGTCGTTGCGCCTATGGTGATCGGACATTGGCGAGGAATTTGGAACATGATGGACATCTACAGCGAATAGTGAGTTTCATTCGCGTATTTTTTTCCTTTTTTTTTTTTTATGCTCGTCAAGGATGAGAGGTGCATGCGCCAACTTAGGAAGACTATACATAAGTGGAGAGCATTTTTTTTTTCTTTTTTCTTCAATATGCATGAGGCGCTATCGATCGAAATACACAAACTGTAGGTAAGTCGAGAATGTACAGTAGTGCCAAGTGATTTGTAGGACGTATACGTCATAAGTTTTTAATCGTTTTAATCGAGAAATCGCGGAAGAGAGATCGGCTCTTTCGATGATTAAGTCGTATCACTGATCACTGATAAGCATATCGACGTGCATTTGCATACAGGGTGCATATCTGTTGATAATGCGATGTATTGTACGCGCGATGACTTTGCACTCGGAAACTGTTGATTTTAGTATACATATGTATAGATCAACGGGTGAATAACACGAAGAACATTTACAGTTTTCCAGAGTGGCCGTGTTTCATCCTCGGTATCTGTCTTCATCTACTTTTTGCGATTATGAGAGATCGGTTTCACGGGCGATTCGTGGAAAAGTGGAGAACGCACAATGCAGTCGGTCGCGTCGCATACGATATGGTACGACTAGCGTATATATACATATTTGCACTCGCGTGCAATGCCCACTGGCGGGGTGGGTGGATGATATTTAGCCGCTACTTCGGCAAAAACATTTGGTAAGCGCCGCCATTGGCGTACAATTTTAATCGATTATTTTTCTTTGTACGCCGTATTTATGGGATTAATTTTCTATAGGCTCTCGACATTCTTCACCGTACTGTTCATCACAGGACTCGTGACTTTGAGGGCTTTTCGAAATCTTCTCGCACCCCCCTTCATCGTTATAATCGATCGGCCCGATCATGTATTTAAATTTCCTACGCGATACAATGTGGTAAGTAACGTTTTTTTAATTCTACATTCACGGAAAGAAATCGGAGATTGAGATAACGAAAATAAAAAAAATCGGTTTTTGCTTGTAATCCATTTTTTTTTCGAGGCTCCTACGCAAAGTATGTCCTTCAATGGGCTTAAAAAAAAGTGAATACTTAACAGTTGTTGTTATCGATTGAGTGTGACTCGAGTTATTCCGAGCACCGCAATCACCCAGAGGACATATGGCGAGTGCCGTTTATTGTTTTATCATAAATCTACGGAAACAAATCGGAGAAGAAAAAACAAATCTAAAAAAAAGTATTTTTTGCTTGAAAACCTTTTTTTTACGAGGCTCTCGCGGGAAGGACTTCCGACGAAATTTAAAAAAAAGGAAAAGAAATTTTGTTAACATTGAGTTCGTCTCGAAATATTGCGACTACCGGACGCCCGCGAGTAAATTTCTTTTTTTTTACTTTATACGTAATTTACGGATACCTATTGGGTACGCAGTTTTTTACACGTGGCTGCAGCATCAATATCGGCATTACATTATGTAAAAAATACGATGTATTGAAAATTTAATCACATTTCCCGCTATTGTGGACAACGATTCAACGAATAAGTCCCGTTATTGAGGATAAATCCGACTAATATGTCTCGCTGTTCAGGATAAAGACTCAATTAATATTCCGCGTTGTCGTATAAACACTTAAAGAAAATCTGCCGCTTTCGAGAATAAAATCAACGAATATTTCCCGCTGCAGTGGATAAACCCAATGAATTTTCTCCGCTGAAGAGGATAAACTCAACGCAGATCTTTAATCCACATGATTCTGAGTTCACGCTAATTTTGAATCCACGTGAAATACAGCGAACCCGATAAACACTGCGGACGTGAAAAATAAAAAAAATTTCTACCATTTTTCCTTTCAAAACCCAACAAATTTTCTTCGCTGTAAAGGATAAACTCAACGAATATTTCCCGCCATAATTGAAAAACTCAACAATTATTGTAGGTATACGTAAATATTTAATCCGCGTGAAGCTGCGTACATGCGAATCTTAAATCCGCGTAAAATACAGCGGACCCGCAAAAAAATGTTCATAATATATTTCCGTTAAGTTCACCCAAAACGTTACAATTCCGCATTATTCTGCAGACAAACCAAATAAAAAGTTTGGATTACATTTTACTTTTGAATCCACGCGAAAATTCTCCTACAGAAAACTGATCCTTCGAAAGCCTTGAAAAAAAAAATGGATTACAGTTTTCGTTACCGATCGAGTTTCTCCCGAGTTATTTCACGTACAGCAACCTCCCCGAGTACATCGGGTGACCGACGTTTATTCATTCATCTTAAATTGACGAAAACGTATCAGAAAATACAAAAAAAAAAAATTTCTTGATTTCTAAACCATTTTTTAACGCTCCTACGAAAAGTAGGGCCATCGAGGATCCAGCAAAAAAAAAAGTTTAATGATTTTTATTAACGATCGCGTTCGTCTCAACTTGTCCCGCGTACCGCCTGCAACCCCCCGTAGTAGCCATGTCGAGGGAACGAAAGATCAAGTATCTATATGGAGTTGATAACGTGCGCGTGCGGTGTACGAGTGATGCTAGACGCATGCGAGCTTTTAGTGCGCCTAATGATCTCGATACACTGGCAATAAAAGTGGCGAGTCAAGGTGAGAAGATTGTTGAAACCGAAGCTTGATTGGGATACAAAAAGGTGCCGATTAAGACTTTGGGACCAACAAAGGCATGGAATATGCCGGCAGGAAACGCCACTCAGAAAAATCACGGCTCAAGGTAGTAGCCAATGGTTCGAGCTGCTTAGCCAGGCATTTGCAAGGAGCTCTCATTTTTGCTACTCCGCAAAAAAAAACTCACGCACCATCGAGAACTTTTGCTCACAATCAGTAAACAAAAATCAATAAAAGATCGCTACGATGTCAAGAATTAAATTTTTTAATTAACCCGATAATAATCGCGTTTACTTGATTCTCAAAATTTCTGAAACTTCACAATTTCTCGAAATCCATGCGATTTAAGAATTTCTGAAGTTAAAGTCATATTGTCAATAAAAAAAATCGTTACGATGACGAGAATTTAATTTCTCAATTATTGCGATAATAATTGCGTTTACTTGATTTTCAAAATTTCGTAAATTTTACCATTTCTCGAAATCCATGCGATTTAAGAATTTCTGACGTTAAGTTCGTATTGTCAATAAAAAAAAATCGTTACGATGACGAGAATTTAATTTCTCAATTATTGCGATAATAATCGCGTTTACTCGATTTTCAAAATTTCGTAAATTTTGCTATTTCTCGAAATCCATGCAATTTAAAAATTTCTGGAGTTAAATTCGTATTGTCAATAAAAAAAAATCATTACGATGACGAGAATGTAATTTTTCAATTATTGCGATAATAATCGCGTGTCCTTTATTTTCAAAATTTCGTAAATTTTACCATTTCTCGAAATGCATGCGATTTGAGAATCTCTGGAGTGAAATTCGGATGAAATGGTGTTTGTTACGAGTGTACGTGTACTCTCTTTTAGTCAGTTTCAATCCGTTTGGCATGCAGTATAGTTGGTATAATGATTACACACGTGGGAGGGAAGCTTGCGAGCGGCAACACACATTGGAAGATAGGGAGGGGGAGCGGTAGAGACGGAGCAACCTACCAAGTTAGCATAGGTACGAGGTATGAAGCACGAGGGTAGGGGTCCTCTCCTGTCCTGTCCTGCTGGTCCGACGTTGACGATGTCGTTCCACTGTCGTCAATGCAATGGTGTTGGTTTGCGCTCAACAGTTGATAAAAGATAGCGGCCGGACAAGGGATCCAGTAGTCACTCGCTGGCCGATCTGTCGAGCCGCTTGTCTGCTCGGCTGGACCCCCTTCGACCGCTTACCTCGCCGGTCGTTTCGGCAACGAAAACCACCCGGTGGCAATTCCCGGTGAAAGTCGAATAAAACAATTCGAAAGAATCGTCGATCGGGCCATTAGTTTCTATCATTAACATTCGAGAGGCGGTGATTGAACAGATGGTTCGAAGTATCATCGAAGATAAATTACTCCAAAAATTATCGAAACGATCGCGACGGTGGAAATGACAAAAATATATCGCTAATGATCTCATCTACTGCCCGTTATTCGTACGAATAACTCGAAGGATCGACAAGTCGAACGAAACCGATGGATAATAATCGTATAGTACGCGCGTGATCGGCAAGTGAAGATCGGAAGAAACTGCATGAGAGTCAAGTATAAAGTGCGCGGGCGGGAGGGAGGGAGGTAATTTTTTTTTTTAATAAAAAAATATAGAAGAAAGTTAAATAAAAAATAAAACGTGAAGCTCGAAGGATCGAGCGATGATAATTGATCGATATCGATCGTTAGCAACGTATAAAGACGCGACGATAGATCGTTGAAGTTGGGAACGATGAATAGCGATGAGCCGTGCGGAAAGTAAAAAGAGGATCGGCGGTGAGAGTACCACGGAGGAGGAGGAGGACGAAGATACGAAGAACTGGAGGATGGTGGAGTTGAGAGCCGGGGCCGGTATGGCCGCTGTTGGACTCGACTCGAGGCCCGCATCAAGTAGATTTCATTATACAATATTGACGATACTCGATGCAGTTTTCTCGGCTACGGTCGCAGCACCGGCGGTCGTCGGTTACTGGCGCGGCACATGGGGACTATCCGATATTTACGTATATCCGGAGGATCAAGTTCTCAAGTACATGGCATCGGTCCTCATAGGTTTTATCGGTCTGTTCATTTTCAATCTCGTTCAGCATCTTCTCGACGAGCTTTTGAATCCGGATGAACACAGACTATCGTACTATATCGGCTCCAGGATCTACACGTATGTGTTTGGATTTTGTTGCGTTAACGCTTGGCGCGGTGCATGGCAAGCGCTCGATCTTTATACGGAGCAAACATCGAGCACCGTCTTCGCGACAACCGCCGTAAGCCTTTTGGCACTCGCTATTATGAGAGCCATAAGAAACATATCGGCTCCGCCGTTCTCGCTAAGCTTGGATTCGCCTACGGGATACTTTCAAGTTCCTACCATGTTTCGCGTCAATGTAAGTACCTTTTTTTTAAAAAATCGTGAAATCGTTTTTACTCCAAAATTCGTCGATCGGTGTTATTCCAAACCCGGAAAAACATGCGTGTAACTATCGATGCGTTATCAACGAATAGGTTGATTAACGATAAGCTCTATAACAATCACGATTGACGAGCATATGTTATCGATGTTGAGCATACGATTACGTGAAGATTACAAATAACGATTACGAAAGAGGAAACAACTATCGAATCTTATTTTGATTTTCTCCGAATGAAGAAGCGCAATTTTTCCTCTTGATATGAAAAAAAAAAGGGGGGATAGTGGCAAACGTACCGGTAAAACAAACATTCAGGATGTGCGCTTCGTTTGGCTCTGTTGATATGGTTTTTGAGATGCAAGGAAGGGGTCTGTGCCACACGTGTTCGCGATCGAAGCACACAGAAGACGCTCTATATATACACATTTAAGTTTTATGTCGCGTAAAACTCGGTTCATTCATGTCGAAAATATTATTTTATCGATTATGAGTTATTTTGGTAGCGATCACAATTCGAAGCTTATCCGTTCGAATCGCATGGGTAAACGACCATTTCGTGGAGATTCAATCGCTTTGCTTTTTATTATGATCGATATCAATGGGCTCTTCGGAAAGTTCCGAAAAATATATGAGGCATTTAAGATCGTTGACGGGTCGATGATTGTCATTTTGGCTTCGATGAACATGTTGCAGCAACGCTTATCGCGATTTAGTGCCAAACAAGTGTCGTCACTATGGGACTAGCATAGTATAGAGAAGGTTTATGTATATCGATGAAAACTCTTTTGGCTCGACGGGCGTTGCGCGTTGGCGCGGCGTTCCATATTATCTATACTACTATAGTATAAGAGTAGTTTCCGGCTATCTCCCTCGATCGTCGCACCCACGACCTCTGTATTACTACAACTACACACGTGCATAAACGTGCACGTACAAGACGCACGGTCGTACGGTAGTTTAGCCGCTAAAATTGCGTAGACTACGCGCAGACTATGAAAAAAAAAAAAAAAAATGGGGGGCGAAAATTTCAAATCTTCATAACGACGAGATATCGCGTCGTAGTAAGAATCGCGTTGGTAGTAAGAAAAATTTCAAGTCGAACGTCGAACATCGGAGAAAAGCGCAAGTGACAATGCGTGTAACGAGAATAAAGGGTTCGGCAGCTATAAACTACTATCACCGGTACGTGATTTAAAGGAGGTCAACGATCGTTGGTTCACCAAATTGATGTCGTATCGAGTGCGATACGAGGCTAATTAAAAATATGCAGGCGACACTCGATTACTAATTAAAAAAATATATATATATTCCTATGCTATTGCGATCGAACGGTCTTTGCATCTTTTGCAATGACCGTTCATTGGAAAATTGTTACCCTTGCGCTTGCTGCGCTTGTCGTTAAGTTTTGATTCGAATAATAAGTTAGAAGGGGAGCCAAGACTCGGTTAATTCGATAACGTTGTTTTGGTAATAATAATAACATTTTTTTAATTAAATTAAGACGTTATTTCGTGTTTCAGAATACGAGAGATTGGTCACTGTATATACTCGACTGCGCGTTCAGTGTCGGAGTCGTTGGGAGTCTGGTTGTGTTTGTCTGGCGGGGAGTATGGGTACTCTTCGATCTTCATCTCTTTCCGGAGAACCGGGAATATTCTGCGATCGGTTCTCTCGTAAGTATATATTTTTTTAAAAATATATGTTTTTCCCTCAGGTATAACTATTAGCAAACATCGATCCTCGGATAATCTTTTTCGACAGAAAAAACATTTTATTTGTCTATCGATTCGCGATTAACATCTCATACTATATTTTGTGGTTAAGCATAAGATAAAAGCGGATGTGATTGCTAACTTTGTATATCATAGAATGTAACGTTATAGACATCGGTCTAAGACCCGATCGATGCCGTTAATCTAATCGGGAGCCATTCGATTTTGTTTTTATCAATCGACATTAGTAATCGTTCGGCAACGCCGTCGTTACGGATTCTCAAACGTTCCAAGTGAATAAATCCGCGATTGATCGGACATTGAATCAATTCGTGTTACACAAACTGAGAGTCGAGAGAAATCGTCTCTAACGCTGACTCGTCTGAAAAATCTTCCACGTGCATGCGTATCCTCAAAGTGCTACGTTAGTACCTAATGGTTCGATTATATAATTGAATATTCGCCAATTGCATGATTGTTGAGGCGCACGGCTGACCCGTATCTCAATATGCCGCCGCAACTCGTATCGTATTATAACACATACACGCGTACTTACGTGGTTACTACTTTAATAGCGCTTGTTTATCACACGTAACAGCATCATTGTCAATGAAACCAATAAAATCATTCGCTCGAAATTTCTAAATACATTAACGGTTGATACCATTTTTTTCCATTGCAAGACAAAAGCGTTAAAAGAAATGAAAGAAAGTCTATTCGGTAACTTTGCCAAATTTATATTAAAATGTGCGAAATTGTGAATTTCCAATTTGTCTGATACCTGTATAGGTATCGATGAGCCGAAAACCGATTTACCATCATTCCATTCCGAGTTACCATTTTTTTTTTGTTGTTTTTTTAAGTTTTCAATTCGTCTGATTCTCATATAGGTAGCAAACGAATTGAAAACTTACAAATCGACATCGGCATCGATATCGATGAGAATACCGATGTACCGCGTGGAAAGCTTTGCGCGAACTTGACACTGGTATCTTAGTACTATCGCCGCGGGGGGAATTGTTCTTTTAGAAAAACCCAAGCAACTTATCTTAAATAACGCTTAATGCCATGTATCACGTACGTGACCTCACCCGACGATACGTTGACCGGAAGCGAGCCACGTGCCAGAAAGGCCGCACGCATTATCCCTACGCACTCGAGCAACAGAAAGGAGAGGAGAGCGAGATGCCTCGCTATTATAATATATAAAGCTCTCTTCCGGATACGGAGCGCTTGTGCTGTGTGCGTCCCTAAACCCTCTCCTCCTTCTCCGACGCTTCGTCCATATAGTGACTCTGTCAGACGCATTTTTTTTTTTTTTCGTATTTTTTTCCCTCGTATGCACTTTGCGGCCGGTAATCACGAAGTCTGACAAAAAATAGCGGAGGAATAGCCCTTTTACGAATTATGACGAATGACGACAGTGACGAAAGAAGAGCTGACGAATTTTAGTTACCCACGAATTCGCGCGGCTGCATCACTTGACTTGGAAATTGAAATTGTCCGTTTACCAAGAAGCAATTATTAAATAATAGACCAGCTTTACGGGTACATTCAAGTAGGTTAATTTACTCGCGGATTCTGGTATCTATACGATTATGTGTACAATCCGTTTTGGCGATTGGCACGAAGAACTTCGTTGACACACTAACGCATGCGTTTCGCCGACTCGCATTGAACTTGATCTACAGCGGTGAGAATTCAATTTTCTCCCGCGTCCGTTTAGCTACTTCCCTCGAGATGGAGCAAAACGAAACGGTCATTTGTTGAGAAATAAAGAAGATATATTAGCAAACGACCCTGACGACAGGTGCAGAGAAAACTATTCGGAGACATGACGAAGTATACGCTAAATCAAATCATCCGGTCGGCAAAGTAAACAAAATAACTCGTTTAATCCAAATTTTTAGTGTCAATTGCTCCGAAAAAATTTTTTAAAAATTCGCGCCATAATTATTGCACTTAAGTTTGTAATATTTCCATAACGGAATCGAAGGAACCGCGAAATCTATCGGGGATTACCGCTGCAAAAAATCGCCGTTCTTACGTCGGACTCATTCTTTAGATTTTAGAATTTGCAAAGAATCGTCGATGTATTTGATGGTTTCGAGAAGAACAGAATGGATTGGGATTGTTTTAATTGCAGGTCATAGGATATATAATAGTAGCCGTGACATTCTGTTTGCAACCATTGATGCGGTACACTTGCGCACGGCTCGAGGGTCTCGCGCGGCTTTTAGCGGCGGACGCCTTCTTGCTACTCAGCTTTCTCGGGACCGTGAATGTTTGGCGGGGAATCTGGAGCGTTCTTGATCTTTGGCTTCTGCCGGACGACTTGGAATTATCCTGCTGGATCACCCATGTCGGGTGTTTCGTATTTCTCGTTCTTCTAAACTGCAGTAATTCTATTCTCGTGAGGGGTGTATACATCGATGCGGAAGAAGAAGAGGGCCGATGCGTCGTATTTCCTTGTCACTATCTTCGTCTATTTTTCAAAGTACGTAAAAAAAAATTAAAAAAATTCCATTGCGGAATTTTTTATTGCCGATCGCTCATTTACTTTATCCCTTTTTGTACACAGATCGAACGTCAGAAAAAGGAGGCGAGACGACAAAATCTCGTTGCAACGAGCAAACAAGCGCAGTCTCGTAACGAGGGCAACGCGAAAGAAGTCGAGAACGAGACTCTACTCAATTGTACAAACGCGATGCCGACTATAATACCAGCAAATCCCGAATCGCTCGTATAAGCCGATGCGTGCGGTAATTTAAAAAACAAGTGTTTCACCGGTCACCACTGCTGGATTCCGAATAGTTACAATGCAAAAAACAAAACAAACAAAAAAAAAACAGTGTGAATTTTCAACGAATTCGTGTTCTTCCGCGTTCTCGTTACACCGAACATAAAAACAGTGGCAGTGAAAAAAGAAAAAGTGTTAAGCACCGTAAAAAAAAAAACAAATGGATTTTTAAACAAATCTGAAACGCGCACAGCTTATGCTGCCAAAGACTATAAAAGAAGCGAAGGA
Organism: Buathra laborator; assembly: GCA_934046635.1. Lineage (NCBI taxonomy): Eukaryota > Metazoa > Arthropoda > Insecta > Hymenoptera > Ichneumonidae > Buathra > Buathra laborator. The sequence goes on from OW203892.1 coordinate 23,087,206, forward strand.
GGGAAGACTCCGAAGTGAATGTGTTCTCTAATGAGCCAAAAAAAAAAAAAAAAGTCTCGAGAGTAATCAATTATTTTTCTCGGGACGAAAAAAATACTCCTGTAAATAATTCCGCGACGAGGCACGCGCTGGCGCTGCCCGATACATTATAAAACAAAGATCCAAAGGAAAAAAAAAAAACGAAAAAAAAAAAAAAGAAAAGAAAAATAATTGCCTTTCTCGATATTTGAATTTTATCGAGTTATATACACGTAAGAAAATCGAATTTATTATTAGAAAGACGCATTAATCGACGTCGTATTTAACGTACACACAGGTGCGCTGGTAATCCAAGTCTTATAGCGCTATTTATGGAATTAATTTATAATACTACGCGCGTACGTGTGGCTTAATTATACGACGTTTACGTGAATAAATTGCGATATCGCCAGTGTCTTGAGAAATATTTTTTTTACGTCGTATTGCTTCGAATATTTGTCTCGGGATTCGCGCAACAAAGACGATACGAATCATCGGTCGCGACGGATCATCAAAATCGGGGGGGAAAAAAAAAAAAAAAAAAAAATTTCGATAGCGTCATGAAATCGGTGAACGGATGGGTGTGTAGTCTGCTAGAAGTTAAGCGTAATCCGGCTCCGCGTCTAACGAAGAGACCTTGGATAACAATGGCAATAGGTTTCAACCGATAAGCGGATCATTATGAATTGGCGTAACCTTCTCCCCCGCATCCTGTGCCAATCTGGAGTTTGTCCTCTTGTGCGGCAATTACCCGACGTCACGACGTACTAATAATTAATTAACTGCAATAATGACGGGACAATGGGCGGGTATAGCACGATGGGAAGTGGTTTTAGTTCGGAAATGAGCGGGCGCCCTGCTGGCCTACATATAATATTTATAGTACACTTAATCCAACGCACAATGACGTTCTCGGGACATATGCAGATGTCTATAGTTTCGTCAAAATGCCATTCATAATATTCGATTGTGATTATAGTTTCTTTACATCGAACGACGATAAAGAAGCGTCAGCGGTAACCGTCGAACTTCCTATTATTATAATGGAGCGCGTGTCGCTCAATCGCCACTAATTATTTCGCGTAATTATTGCATAACGATATAAGTGTTACAGTGTATTAGAACTGCAAAGGTGATTCATTTAAATGATTGATCAATGCTTTACAATGATTAATTATACGGCTAGCGAAAGCGTTATAGGATGATGCATACGAGAGGTTGAATCTTCGCGATCGATTGCCAATCAATCGCCAATGGCCCGCTGGCCCTATGACCGCGAGTGGGGCGGTTCTATTTGGGGCGTCTTGATGTCGTAGTGCAATGAGAATCAGTTGGCTACTTGTATCGACGTAAGGTGAGGCTAACCGAGGCACAAGGCGGAGAAAACGATACACGAGAAAGAAAGCGACCAAAGACACGACATACAGAAGAGAGACGAGTCAGAGTTTTCGGATTTTTTTTTTTCCCGTTTTTTATTGATTTTTTTTCATAATCGCGGAATTTATCGTCGAGTAGAGATCAATCGGAAGTGTTGTGGTGGAGGGCTTGAAGGTGACCCCGCATCGAGAAGGGAAAGGATGGCAGACGTAGATGCTTCTCTACAAGAATTGATATCCGTTGAGTTCGAAGTATTCGGCAAAGTACAGGGTGAGTCGCATTTTTTTTTTTAATTTCCCGACAAAAAAGACATCCTTTTGGGATGAAAATCTTTCCCTTAGGATTGACGCGGCGAACAGATTGTCCCAATTGTATAAAAGTTTTCCGGTCCCGACAGTCGTCCGTTCTGTCAGCCTGCCGCCGATTCTATTAAAAAAAAAAAAAAAAAGAAAACGATCGAAAGCTCAAGCTAAAGAGACTCTCATTCATCATTTTCTTTTCGATCTATTGCTCTTTTTCATTAAATGACCTCTTTGTTTTTGTTTTTTACAGGTTGTTACTTTCCGAAGTACGTGAGGGATCTCTGTAATGAATTGGGTATTTCCGGATGGGTGAAAAATAGTAAAAGTGGAACGATAATGGGAAAAATGCAGGGACCAAAACCCTATGTCGACCAGATGTGAGTTCTTGAAAAATACTACTTATTAACTTTTCGCACCTGCGTCGGTAAACAACTATTCAACGTAATTATTATTTTTTTTTTTCTTTTTTCTTTCTCGACTATCGTTGTCTTCGATGTTCATTCGAGTTTCATTAATGTTGTTTAATTCGACACGCACGTCAGGGCAGGTGGCGAATAAGAAACGGTGAAATTTATCGTATTGTATTCGTAACTGCTGCCCGTGAAGCGCGACCTCGGTACCGAAATGGTTAGTGTCCGAACCATTAGGTCGAAGACTGACTTTAATAGCGAACTTTAATGGAGTAATGAGCCGGTAGATGTTCACCACACTTCCTTCGCGCTCACCAAGCAGTCCTCAAATTACTTGCAAGATACGTCGCCGCATTATAAACTACGCGCGCGCGCGCGGAGGGCGTAAGGCTCGCGGGGACTCCGGATGTTTTACTGGCGCATCTTCGCACCCTCTCGACAATATTGAGACTAAAGAAACAACAGTTACATGCCAATCGAGTACACTGTCAAGTATACAATTGCGATAGTTATTTCGCGCGAAAAGTGGGTCGCGAATCCACTGATCAATTTGGATCATTCATCTACCGTAACGTTCTGTGTCTCTCGATCAATGGGCGACGATTTTTTTTCTACAGACTGTAAGATTTATCGCCCAAAATCTTATCGTATTTCCGGGCTAATCTCGGATAGTAAATAAATCCCTAAAGAAATTCGATTCTACTTATACCCGATGAAAATACAACGAATCGAGTTTTCGCGCGACAAGTAACAAAATATATTTCGAAATAAGTGTTTGCCGCCCGATTTCGTACATTTCTCAAGGTTGAGACGCACGCGAAAGTCGAAGTTGGCGCGTTCCGTCTCAACGAAATTGTCTGGCATGTCCCCAATTGGAAGTTCGCGCGCGAGTGATGGTTAGATATTTCAAGAACAATAGAACTGTACTTGAGCTGTCGCTCGTCTGGTTTGACCGATAACAACGATGCTATAACGCTCTCAATGATTTACCAGCCGCTAAATATATATATGCAGTCGTACTTTACGCCGATAAAATCTGTGTCTGTACTTTACTTTTGCCAATGAATTCATAGCGTAAACAACAGATTTTCTCTTCACATATCAGATCATTAATAAATTATTATTTTCAGGCAGCACTGGCTAACAACGGTAGGAAGTCCCGGCAGTGAGATTCATCATTGCGAATTGACGAATATCGAGTCAATTACGAGGCCCGGATACAGAGGGTTTTCCATACGTTTCTGACGGAAATATTTCTTGTTACATCGGACATTCGATTCAACATCCGAATTTGAAGTGAGAAAACGCGAAAAAAATAAAAAAAAAAAAAAAAAAAAAAAAAAAGATCGAGAAAACTCTGATTTTTCAACTTGACGAAATTTTTTTTTTTTTTTTCCGAAGCCCGTTTGAGCGATGGCTTCATTTGGCTGTAACTGCGATTAATAACTCTACTTAGTGTATATTTCATTGTCATGTAGAGATGCGGACGAGAGGCGGGGGAGGGGGGAGACGAGAGGGAGAGAGCATTGCAATAGCTATGTACCGGTCCCTTGTAATTAATCCAGAATCACGTTGACACCTTTATAATATTAAGAATCAAATGGTCTTATCGCCAAAAAAAAAAAAAAAAACGAAAATTGACGTTCGAAAACATTAACTCGATTGCGACTGTATTGAGGTCAACGAACGGTGTCATATATATCATACCATACGGTACGCTACCATACATGTGTGTTGTATGTACATAAGTAAATATAACGTTGAGTAGTTAATGAGATAACTTATATATATATATTTCATAATTCCTTACCTCCCATAGCCTTCGCGATATATTCTATTCCCGGATCGTAACTGATGCGTTATCACAGTTTTCGCGACTATTATTCTGAACTTTTGGATCATTTTTATCACGTTTTTCCTTCGTAGATAAATGTCGCGTCGAGCATTTGTTGAGCGAAGTGATAATCGCTGTGAGTCTCTGGTAAATATCGGGAGACTCTGCGAATTAGTTGGATAGTTTCTTCGTTCGAACAACTGGTCATTACTGTACCGGTTAAACTCTGAAAAAAGTATATCAAAGATGAATTTGTTAATTCGTTGAATTTTTTAAAAATCATTTAGTTAATAAGCGCACCGAGCTTTCCAAGTATTGCGTTACGTTGGGACTTATTCTGGATACTTCGTCAAGAAGGTCCGGAGTTTTTGATAGATATGACATCATTCTTCTTGCCGCTATTGGTAAGAGATTCGCACCTAACGATTCGGTATCGTTAACGGCAGTGACAACCTTCGATCGTGAAGTAAAAAATATAATATTATTACGTATTAAGGCGCTATAAATTGCGATTAATAGATTTTACCTCTTCGGCTAATCGATCGAAGCCATTAGTGTATAATTGACAAACTTGATGAATTCTTAGCTTATCATTGTCAATCTTCCATATCGACGCGAGTGTTTGGCATTTACTCATCCAATGAACCGCTTGACTTGAGCTCAGGCCGTTTCCTTCGTTAGTTTCTTGATGTATCGATTCCATGGATGCGGTTATAACTCGACAGAGAAAATCGATTCGCATGCCGTCGCGTTTGTCGTCGGGATACCACGTCAATATTGCTGTTTTATTCCGATTGGCACTATGCCAGGAGCCAACGACCGGCAATGTCGCTTTATCCGTGATTTCTTGAAAAAAGTATCGCGCTGCCTGCGATCGTTAAGATAAAAAGTATTAGTTGTTTCCATGAATTATACATTTGTTGCAGGGATGAAATTATACTATTGGAACTTACCGTCGATTCGAAAAGATTCACCATCGGTTTACTTAGTTTCATGTTGAAATGCGCCATCATATGCAAAACATTCGCCAGCTGAAGGTGAAGCAATACTAAATCGTAAGATGCTGACTCCTGAGAAATCGCCAGTGTCGCGAACGCCTGTGGTCCCGTCTCATGATTTTCCCAGAGTTCTTCGGACTTTACTACACAATTGTTTTCCCCTTCCAATAGCTCGGCCTATCGACATAATTGGGTATAACGTCAACGACTCAATCGACAGACAGTAAATCATCATATAAATAGCAGCTTTACTAACATCCAGAAAAATATCCAAAAATGTTACGCAGTGTTGTAGCAGCGCTGGGAGCTGAATGTCCGATAATCCGGTGTCCTGCATACACAATCGTTCTTTCGGTAACTTCCCAAGTTTATTCATTAACTTGGCAGCTGCTTCCATTCGCCGTTTGATATGAAGCGTCCAGAGAAGGCAGCAAACTCCTGAAGTTCATATATTTCGTTATTGAAACGAATTGTATAGTTTCGTAGCGATTTGTAGAAATTTGTAGAGCAGTTCTCTTCGCTCGCCTCAATAGTGCGAATGAGTGTTAAGTATTTATCGATGAGCCATCAAAGTGATAAAACAACCAGTGCAATTTACTCGATAAATTTTGTTTCGCAGCGATCGGACGAAAAATTCTCAACGTATACGCGTGTCGATTGTACGCGAGTCTTTAATTAAATTACTTGTGGTATCAGCACTCACCGTGACGCATTGGCTTCATTGGTATTTGACGTAAAACACCGAGTGCCGCCTCTAGAGCTTCGAGATTAGCAACGTCGCGGCTCCATGACATTACGTATTCCCAACATAAATTAGCGAGAAGTACGCTACTCGTTAGGCTATACGGAAAGTGGCGTTTCAACAGCGATATTCTTTCTGCAACATTCGAAATTATAGAACAGACGGGTCAACGAAAATAGTTATATACATCGTTAACCCAACAAACCTAAAACGTGAGTATGAGCCGTCGAGTCGGCATTCGCTTCACTTCCGATTTCTACGGACATAGCGAGCAATTGTATACGATCTTCTTTCGGAATATCAACAATAGCCGCCGCTTCGTAAAGCGTACCGGTGGCTTTCAACGAATCGACGGACAACTGCATCTGATCAAATTCAACGTCTCGCGTATCTATCAAACGCGCCGGATCTACGCCGGCGGAGGAGAGCCATTTGGCCACAGCTTCCGCCACCGAACCTGTATAATTAATTATAAATGTGTAGATATTTTTTAAATCTATTCGACGGTATGATAAATAGTGTATTTTTTTCTTTTTTTTTTTTACAACGAACCTTTGCCTCTGTTGAGAATCGCAGCCAAAGATATATCGACTTTTTCGTACGGAAGCGCGAAAAATTGTGTCGTATCGTCGGATGGTGGTCGTTGGCTGAAATAATAACAATCACACAGTTAATTTAAGATGAGAATAGAGTCGATTAAATCGCGAAACTACGGATTAAATATAACAGACCTCAGGACTGCGTTAAGAATAGTTATATCCTCCAAATTTCCAATGAGTTCCGTAAATTGACACGTATCTTTGCTAACGTTTTCCCATTCGCTTGCCGAACTCTGCATCTCATCTTCCGGCGTTATATTATCATCGGGTTCTTGACCTTTGGAAGTTTCGTCGATGTTATTGGCGTTCGTAGTTTGTACCTCGTCGTCGATCTGTTCGTTGCCATTGTCGTCGGTTACTTTTTTGTTCACCGAATCTTTGTTTTTTTGTAAAGTCATAGCAACAGCGCGACAAGCCATAGCCGCCGTGAGAGATTGAAAAGGTTTCGTTGAATCCGTTAATATAATTCTCGCATCGTTCCACCACGATGAGATTTCGTTGTATTCCACGCATATCTGATGCTCGTTGCTCGCTAATTCGCATATAGCGTGAAGAAGCTGCGCGAATCTTTTTAGTTCAATTTCCAGTGGTGCACCGGGTTTTTTATTGAGCCAATAGGTCAGAGCGAAATGCATTAAAGTTTGCGGGCGAATGTTACTCTCTTTTGCTGCGATTTTCCACTGTTCCGGCGATTCGCCGGAGTACATCCATCCCTGATAAATGAGCGATGATATCTGATATTTTCTCTCGTCGGTAACGTATTTATGAAGGCCTATGGAACTCTGAATGCCGAAATCGAAACAGGATAGATACTCGATAAATAAACTTCCGTCATCTTTGAACGTAACGCGGCTGGTCTTCGGTTTCGATCGTTCAAAATCGTACAGTGTCTTTGCCAACGCCAGGACTCGTTGTACTTCCGTCTCCGAGGTCAGCAAAAGCCGCGCCAAGTGCTTCGCGTCTGGAATTATTTCGGAGGCAACGGTAGTGTATTCCGGCGGACGATCGAACTGCTCTCTGACGTATTTGTAGAATGTTATTGCCAAATTCAGCTGCATTGCCATTTGATACAAAGTTTTAGCTGTTGCTTCGAGTTCTTCTTTTTCTAAAAGAATTGGTTAGTAAATCAGCGATGTCCGTTTAGCGGAGTTAATAAATCGTACGGGACGTTTGGCACGAACCATATTTCGATAGTACATCGAGGAAACTTGTTGCAGCGAGTTGCAATGCTTCGGGTATAACGTGTTTGCTACCCATGAGCATTTCAAGAATTTGCAGCCTGATTTCATTCGTTTTAATCTCCGAACAAACGTCGGCGACACGTTCTACCAATTTTTCGTCGTCAAAATCTTCTTCCCTCATAAAGGTTTTGAGTTTTTTTAAAAGGTGTATGTCTCGCGCACGTTTGCCATTCTTGCTGCTGAGAGCGTAATGAAACGGTACGAGAATCTCTTTTAAACCGCCAATGGGATCCATAAATACGCAACCGTATTGCGCGCGATTTCCTGACGATCCTTGCGCCGCGTCGTTCAATCCCAGAAGACCATAATTCGTATACAAGAGTCTGGAAGAACATTCGTCGTAAGCTTCTCCTCGAATTTTACGTAACAAAAGCCAATCGATATCTGTTTGAGTATATGCCGTACATACCGGCCATTCTTACTGGCGGAGAATGTAGTTATTTTGGCGCCCTGTTGGATGGACCAAATGTCTATTACACCTTTCTTCGGTGCGTAAATAGCTAAAAAGAGTGCCGTTCTTAAACTACTTTTGCTGAGAGCTTTCTGTCCTCCGGCAGTTCGATGTCTTTCCTCGACGACTTCGATCCAACCGCATTGAGCGTCTCGATACCCTTTCCACATTCGTAACGCGATGCCTCGTCTATTATCGAGAAGGATAACTCTGCCCATCGCATCAGTGACAATCGACAATGCTTTGTTCGGGCTGATGATTAGGCAGTCGCCTTCTCGCATAACGTCGCTTAAACCAAAACGACAAGTCATCGATTCGGCGGGTTCCCTTTCGGGTCCTTTCGATTTTTCGGTTATCGACGACTGCTTCGATGATCCGCGGAACCACCTGTGCAAATACAACTTTCAATGACGCTGTATGACTCATTTTAAATCAACTAGAAAATAGGCTTTCGACTTACGGAACTGCGGTTCCTATTTTTCCTATAGCACTGGCCAAGGAATTAGCCATTGCGAGGGCAACGTCCGATAAAACCGGCGCAGCTCCGCCTTCCAAGGCAAAGTGAAACCCGATGAAAGGCCTTTTTCCCACTGCCATTATTAAATTGTGTTGCGGTGGACTTGAACGATACGAGGCATTGTATCCGCCGCAAATCGATGCCGTCATAAGATGATCGAAAGTGTTGACCGCCGTTGTACCGATAACTTGGCAATCGTTCACTACGTCTTGATCTTTAAAACCCCATTTTTTGTACGCTAAATTCGATGCCGGACGCTTGTCGTTACAGTTTGCCTGGACTGTCGAAACACGAGCAAATATAAGTTAGTTACAACAATAAAAAAAAAATGAATAATAATAATCAATAAAAAATTAATTCGTTATTATTAATCGGTCGTTATTCGTAATCAATTCGTCATTATAATTTATTATTATCATTATTATTATTGATAATAATAATGAATTATTAGATATATTATAACAATAAAAATAACGAATTACTATTTACTTGAAAAAATATTCGAAATAATTTTCTTTTATCTTCTTTGATTGATAATAAAAATAATAGAGGATGAATAAACGATCGATACCTCTTGCGAGATGATTTCTGCAAGCCCTAAGCGTCGAAAAGAGCGCGAAACCGGGCAATACGCACACGACGCTTTTGTAAAGAACGTGCAGCTCTTCGCTCATTCCCGCATGGCCTGCGTGTCGCGGAGTCAAATGAGACTGACACTTTATTCCCAAGATTGGTTCCATCTCAGGTTGTTCCTCCATTAGCAGAGCTCCCATCTGTGATGGAAAAAAAAGATGTTTTTTTCAGCGGTAAGTCTTCTTTTCTCATATTTTTTCGCATTCCCGTGAAATGCCGAAAAATTCAGAACAATGCAAAAAAATTCAGAAAGATGCAAAAAAAATGGAGAAAAACAACGAAAAAAAAAAACAGAAAAATGCAACAAAAAAAACTTTTTTTACTTCGGTATAAAATCTCAGGTAACCGGTGCTGAAGCCCACAGCGATACATGTCCAGTCGGGTGCTGAACTGACTGCACTTGCTTTGGCTAACGATATTAACGGAAGACAAGCCAAACTGGTAATCCATTCGCTAAAATTTATATCGCCGATTACTATAAATCTTTTTTATGATATTATCGATAAAATTCCGTCAGTTTGCTCACTTTTCTTTTACTCCGATGCTTTCGCTCCATATAACATGAAATTTGTTTTTTACTTCGCCGCCTTCTTGAGAATCCCATTTTGCTGAAAAAAAAAAAAAAAAAATGTCTTTCGATACATTCTACACTATGGATCTGTCGTGAAAACGTGATAAAGATATCTCACAAGCTAAAACAACAATATTTGTGTTTATCGCCATTGCCAGAATATCTCCGGCGGACGAAAGCGACACAACTGCATCTCGTAGCGGCAATTCATCCTTTGGTATGTTATCAACTGGAAAGTAAAATTTATGTGTAACGCAATATATATTTTAAAACGTATTGATCTCACTGTTTGTGAAAGAAAATTTACTTACCTTCAATATCTCCATCTCCCAGTAATTTTTCCTTGACGTCGCAAGGATCAACTAAACAAGCGATTCCTTTTATTTGACAGGACATTTTTCATGGTTTGTTTACTTGATAACAATAATAAAGACGGGATATTTCGTTAAGTGAGACGGTAGATAAACCACAGCTGTGCTTATCGTTAACCAATGGTGACGGGTTTTTTCGTCCGCCACTAGTGGCGGAAAATACTTCCGTATATGTCACATAAGCCTTTGTTAATTATACTACAAGACTGCAGCTATAGCTTCGCTATGACGACTATACTTGTCACAAAGAAAGTCCTCGACCGTACGTAGTCGCGCGAACTCGACCATCGGCGGTCCACTGGCCGAATGCTAGTATCGAAGACAGGTAGAAAACGGAAGAGAGTCGAAGCGAGGATCGAATAACCTTTCGACCGAGACTAAGAGTGAGAAACGAAATGGGGAGGGGGCAGCTGCCAGTAGGCGGGAAGTGAAAAAATTAGAGATTACGTAGACCGACAATAGTTCATACTACTGTAACACCTGTAACACGTAATGTAGGTATCGCACCTAAACTTGTATTTAATAAAATTTGCGGTACAGTGTTTCTTGTAAAAAGCTTCGTACTCGAGTGCACCCGTAAAACAAAAGAAAACACTGTGTAGGAATGAGGTACACGGTTGATAAGTGCATCTGTCAGTACCGTCGTCGTAAGTGATAATCCACAGCGCGGGATGTGGATATTTAAATTGACAGTCCGCCAGTATGATTGATCGAATGTGTTCGAATGAGTATAGAATTTTTTTTAAATAGTCGCATCATCGAAAAAAAAGTGATGAAACGATGAATAATGCGGCTCGAGCTTTCGACGATGAGACTCGGGGGATTAGATCGTAATGAGCGTTGTAGCGTAAATTGTTCCAGTCAAAATGGAGTACACGTGTTTGCGTGACGTCACGTGACACAGACTGTCGCCAAGGAAAATTGCCGCTTATCCCCGCGCGTATTGGACGAAATATCGGTTTCGAGCCAATGAAAGGCTTCGTCTCTCCGCAATGGTCGGTGGTAAAACGGCACGGCCATCTTGTTATTATTTTCGAAAATCTTTAGGTTGGGTTTGCGGAACGACGTAGAGGACGAGTTTTTCACGTTTTTTCTCGATGTTAAAGTAACGAAATTCAACGGATGTAATTGGGAAGCTCGCGGACACGATAGGACAACGGCCTCGGTGGGTATAAATATATATATGAATGTATAACATTATCGTCGAAGATCACAAAAGAGCGAAAGCGGACACGGGGGTGAGAACGAGAGAGACGGCGAGCAAACGGCCCGAGTGTGCGAAACGAGGAACGACGTTGGTCGCGCGCGGGAATCGTCGGTTGTGTGTTTGACCCTTTTGTGCTTGTGATTTATCTGGAAAAATAATCGTGATTGCTGGTGCGTAACGTGTGTTTTTTTTACCGCCGAGGCGTGAATCTGTGCGTGGCAGGTGATACGGTACGTTCTAACGTCGTTCGAAGAATCTCGCTTCAACGGTTGACCGACGCAATCGTAATGTAGCCTGGGCACTCTGCACTCCGCGGATCTCTTCGAATATTCACGATTTTTCGTACATTTTACCCCCTTATCCTCGTGTCCCATACAACGGTCTATCGTTACGCACTTCAGCGGCACCGAATCGACTGGAAAATTTAACGAGCTACGATGCAATCCTTGTGCCGATATACTCTTTATTTCACATAACCTTCTTTGGGATTGTCAAATGTAGGTTAAACCGACCGATCGCAGTGCGGCGAGGGTTATCCCCTCCGGCACGCGTTTTCTCCCGTGTCTCTATGCTTCTCGATACCTTCCGAAAAAATAAATCATACCACACGAATTCGTCCTTTTTTCGCGCCGCGTCTTCGACTATAATTTCGCGCGTCTATACGTTCGTATATCTCTTTGCCAAACCTCCAATTTCCACCAGCGTAGCCTCCTTTCGTACACGAAATTTGCTCTCTCCCAGCTTTCGCATTCACTATCCATTTCCTCCGTCTCTCCAAATCTAATAACTTATTTAATTTTTTTTTCTTCTCATCTCACATTTCAGATTAAGTTTGAGAATATAAAATCGTCGAACGCTCATAATGGCAACTCTGGCGGAACAAGCGTCCAAGTTGCTGGACTTCAACCAGAAGTTAGATATAACGCTACTAGACAACATAGTCGGATGTATGTATACAGGTTTAGGAGATCAGCAGAGAGTGGCACAGGAAGTGCTCACAACCCTCAAGGGGCACCCGGACGCCTGGACTCGGGTCGACACTATCCTAGAATATTCGCAGGTAATTATCGCCGCGTACTTTTAAAACGTTACGTACGATAAGCGCTCGTTGCTCAGTAATATCCGTTGCTTTCAGAATCAGCAAACAAAATACTATGCCCTACAAATTTTGGAACAAGTAATCAAGACGCGATGGAAAGTCCTTCCGAGAAATCAGTGCGAAGGCATAAAAAAATATATAGTAGGACTGATTATAAAAACGAGCAGCGATCCTGAAACTATGGAGACCTCAAAGGTTTATCTGAACAAACTGAACATGATACTCGTACAAGTATTGAAAAGAGAATGGCCAAAGAATTGGGAATCATTCATACGCGATATCGTCGGCGCCAGCAAGACGAACGAGAGTCTGTGTCAGAACAATATGGCTATACTGAAGCTGCTGTCGGAGGAGGTGTTTGATTTTTCGAGTGGACAAATGACGCAGAGCAAAGCTAAACACCTCAAAGACACAATGTGCAGTGAATTTTCGCAGATCTTTCAGCTGTGCCAATTCGTCATGGATAATTCGCCGAACGTTCCGCTTGTCGCCGTTACGCTCGAGACTTTGCTGAGGTTTCTAAATTGGATTCCACTCGGTTACATCTTCGAGACGAAACTCATCACTACGTTGATATTCAAGGTATCTTGTTATTCCGTACGAATTACAAAAGTTCGATCTTTGTTGATACGTTGTTAATAGTACATTATAGTACGAGGTGAAACAGCACTCCCTCACGAGTAGCATATTATACTTTTTTTCCAGCTACGTTAAAAAATTACCATATTTTTATGCCTGCAACGTTAGTAGAAAAACGCGATTTGTTTCTAATTCCTCCCGTTTGGAGTTCTTTTCTTCCCGCGAAAATCACTTTTTTGCCCGCAAATTTACTTTTTTGGCCCAATGGTTAAAAATTGGTAACTTTCCACCCGCGTTGTAGGCATGGAATACGATCATTTTAGCGTAATCGGGAAAAAAAATATTTTTTCGAGTTCTTTTTTTTTTTTCAGTTCTTAAACGTACCGATCTTCAGGAACGTGACGTTAAAGTGTCTGACGGAAATCGCCGCGGTGACCGTCACCAATTACGACGAGATGTTTGTACTATTGTTCGCAAACACGATGCAACAACTCGAGCAGATGTTATCGCTCGAGACGAACATTCGCGATGCGTACGCGATCGGTCAGGATCAGGAGCAAAACTTCATTCAGAATCTAGCGATGTTTCTGTGCACATACCTCAAAGAACACGGGCAATTGGTAGAGAAAAAACAATTGAACGACGTGCTGCTAAAAGCGTTGCACTATCTCGTGCTAATATCCGAGGTCGAGGAAGTGGAAATCTTCAAGATATGTTTGGAGTATTGGAACGGATTGGCTGCCGATCTTTACAAGGAGAATCCCTATCTCGCGTCAACGCCGGGATTGATTATGAATAAACACAACATTGCTGTATCGCAGAGAAGAGAATTCTACTGTCCGGTACTGACGAAGGTGCGATACATAATGATCAGTCGGATGGCCAAACCGGAGGAAGTACTCGTCGTGGAAAACGAAAACGGCGAAGTTGTACGAGAATTTATGAAGGACACGGATTCTATAAACTTATACAAGAACATGAGAGAGACGCTGGTTTATCTGACGCATTTGGATTACGTCGATACCGAGAGAGTTATGACGGAGAAGCTTCAGAATCAAGTGAACGGCTTGGAATGGTCTTGGAAAAACCTCAACACGGTAATAATCGTTATATCGATACTCAATACTCGAATCTATAGAAGCGCTTATGGGTTATTTCATTTTTGGTATTTCTTTTTATTTAGCTGTGTTGGGCCATTGGCAGCATCTCCGGAGCGATGCACGAGGAGGACGAAAAACGTTTTCTCGTGACAGTGATAAAGGAATTACTCGGCCTGTGCGAGCAGAAGAAAGGCAAAGACAACAAAGCTATAATCGCTAGCAACATCATGTACGTCGTCGGACAATATCCGCGCTTTTTACGCGCTCACTGGAAATTTTTGAAGACAGTTGTAAATAAACTGTTTGAGTTTATGCACGGTGAGCCGAAGAATCGTTAACTAATCATTTTTGGATAATAGTTTATTACTTCCTAAAACAATACGGAGTCTCATTGTTCGTAACGTACTTCGAATATGTCGTAAGAACAATGTACAACTCTGTTTGACTAACACAAAGCACACGAACACTCGTGTGCTTTCGCGTGGATTTTTTTCTTTACGCCAAAACAAATACCAACAATGTGTAATATTGATGCCCTGTTGCGCAGAAACTCACGACGGTGTTCAGGACATGGCGTGCGATACCTTTATTAAAATCGCAATGAAGTGCAGGCGACACTTTGTAACGACACAGGTCGGCGAGATAATGCCGTTCATCGAAGAAATTCTCTCTACCATTAGCAGTATAATCTGTGATCTGCAGACGCAGCAGGTATATTAACCGCGTGATATTCTTTTTCTTTTTTTACCTATACAATTATTTGGAGATTAATAGAAGTTGTTACCTGGAGAATTCATTTTTTAATCGTATGTATTGCGAATTGAAAGGTTCACACGTTTTACGAAGCAGTCGGCTACATGATAAACGCCCAAGTCGACGCCTTCATTCAGGAACATCTGATCGAAAAATATATGCTGTTGCCGAATCAAGTGTGGGACGATATCATAAGTCAGGCGTCGAAGGTATAATTCTTCGTATTCAAATTATTGATAAATCAATATTTTCTTTTTTTTTTTTTATTATTTTCTCTAAAAATCATCGATAATTCCGTAGTTGTATTTTACCGTTTCTTTTATTCCATTCATTCGGTAACGAGATTTTTATTTCCATGCAAAGAACGTCGACGTTCTGAAGGATCAAGAGGCCGTCAAGCAGCTCGCGAGTATTCTGAAAACGAACGTGAGAGCGTGCAAAGCCCTTGGACATCCGTACGTCATGCAGTTGGGAAGAATATATTTAGACATGCTGAATGTTTATAAGGTCCGTAAAATGATATTTCTACTAAACGGCTTACGAATATAAATGATTATTATGATAAATGAATTTTTTATATTTTATACTCAGGTTATGAGTGAAAACATAAGTGCTGCGATAGCTTTAAACGGTGAAACGGTGATGAAGCAACCGCTGATCAAGAGTATGAGAGTCGTGAAGAAAGAAACGTTAAAATTAATATCCGATTGGGTCAGCAGATCGAATGATCATCAAATGGTGAGTGTCGTAAGCGCATTATCTGTTGCGTATTTAAATTTCAATCGTATACGTTACATTGTGCAATTCGTAACGTTTCGTTTTTTTATATATTTTTTTTCAGGTCTTGGAAAACTTTATTCCACCGCTACTGGATGCCGTATTGTTGGATTATCAAAAGACAAACGTTCATTGCGCCAGGGAACCCGAGGTGCTTAGCGCGATGGCCACTATCGTCAACAAACTTCAGGGTCACATCACGAGCGAAGTCCCGAAGATCTTCGATGCCGTTTTCGAATGCACTCTCGAGATGATAAACAAGGACTTCGAAGAATTCCCCGAGCACAGGACAAACTTCTTCCTTTTACTGCAGGTAAAATCGATATTATAAAATCAAAGATTTTAAGAGTTTATGTTTAAACTATAAATCACATGTGAGATACGATTGAGAACGATTGAATTTCAGGCAGTGAATGTCCACTGTTTCCCGGCGTTCCTCTCGATACCACCGGCGCAATTCAAATTGGTACTCGACTCGATTATTTGGGCCTTCAAACACACCATGAGGAACGTTGCGGATACCGGTTTGCAGATTCTGTATCAGTTACTGCAAAACATCGAACAACACGAACAAGCAGCTCAAAGCTTCTATCAGACGTACTTTACAGACATTCTTCAACATATATTCAGTGTCGTCACGGACACATCGCATACCGCAGGCAAATAATTGTTGTTCTTCTTATCAAAATGCTAATTTTTTCTTTTATTTCTCATTTCATCACAATTCGTCCGTTTTTTTTTCATAGGTCTAACGATGCATGCGACTATTCTTGCGTATATGTTTACGCTAGTCGAATTGGGAAGAATCCTCGTTCCCCTCGGTCCGTTACCCGACAATAGGCTGTACGTTCAAGAATTCGTCGCAAGATTGCTAAAGGCAGCCTTTCCACACTTGTCGGATAATCAGATAAAAATAACGGTCCAAGGATTGTTTAATTTGGATCAGGATATCCCCGCTTTCAAGGAACATCTCAGGGATTTTCTCGTTGAAATTCGGGTGAGTAAACGCTTTTGATAAATCAATAAAAAAAAATCATTGATAAATCAATATTTTCTTTTTTAAAATTATTTTCTCTGAAAATTATTGATAAATAAATATTTTCTTTTTTTTAAATTATTTTCTCTGAAATCATTGATAAATCAATATTTCATTTTTAAAAATAATTTTCTCAGGAATATACCGGAGAAGACGATTCGGATCTTTATCTGGAAGAACGCGAAACCGCTCTACGAGTGGCACAGCAAGAAAAGAGGAGACAACAGATGGCTGTTCCGGGAATTCTCAATCCTCACGAGATGCCCGAGGAAATGCAGGACTGAATCATCATGGACACACCCTATCCAACGACAACAGAACCAACAACTACAACAACAACAACAAAAACGGCAACAGCAACGGGAATCCTACGTGCGCATACGAGCAAAAGACATTTTGTCGTCGTAGGTACTTTATCGTATCCTTTTACCTGCATCAGTCCTTATCACCGCTACGTCGACGAGAACCACAATCGCCACAGTCACTACACAACAACGGCAACATAAACAAACACTACAAGACCCCCGCCCCGCCCCCCTTCCCTACTATACTTATACGAAAACACGTGACAGATACAATTATTATACTATCTACTCGACGATAGAGCCGACGTGTGTAAAATACAATTGCCCTTGTTAAGGAGGTGAGCCTGAAACGTGGTGACTGTTTGTTTGTCTGTTATAGGATTTTTAAATGAAAAGAAAAGAAAAAAAAAAAACAAAAAAATACAAAAAACGGAGTTTACGTTTGTGGGTAAAATGCGAGTGCCTGCTTAACGATGCTATTTCGTGTATCCTAGAGACTATATTTCTTATGGAAGGTTAGTCCTGATAAGTACGTAGCGAAAAAAAAAAAGAAAAAAAAAACTTAAAAATTAATATGAATGAAGACGAGAATTAAAGGGAACGAAAAAAAGAAAAGAGAGAAGAACGCCAAGATCATCGGGTAGCGCTGAGAGGGTCTACTGCCATTAAACAACTCTTCATTTCGAGTATATAGCGGTGAGAGCGGCAGACGAATTTTGTACTCGATAAGATTAATTGGACATACGATTATATTCCCGAACCCCCCCGACTAACGATTGTGCGTTTCGATGGGATCAAAGTTTCCTCCGTTACGTTATCCACTAACGCCAACGGCAGCGATGTCTGTGATGCGACGATTTTGTATTTCATGGTTGGTTTTTTTTTTTTTTTTTTCTTTCTCTCAAATTACTTATTAATTCAGTTAAAACTATTTTTCGATTGTTAAGGAAATTTGCATATTTGCACAGTTTCCGGAGCTATGCCGCGCTTGTTCTCACGACGTATTATCACGGAAACAGAACAAAACGGAAGATGACGGAAACAGAAAGAAAAACAGAATGTTTATCCATCGACCGGTTATCCTCGTATTTCTCATCCGCAACAGTTCGTTATACAATATAAATACGTGAATATATATACATAAATATATATATCTCTAGCGCGAGAGTGTAACGATACATAGGGTACGAGGAAGGAAAAAAGACAAAAGTTATGCGCTATGAGATTGTCCGGCAGCTTTAGCGGATCGTAACTGTAAACGAGTTTCATATAAATTGGTACTTCCATTGAAACTTTGGCTTCGACCCTTTTTTTTTTTTTTTTTGTTTATTCCTCATAATATAAGTACATCTCGGGATTACGAATTAATCAGCGTTTAGAAAGTTAGGGAACGTCGTTTCACAGGTCGTAAGTTGAGCAGTTTATTCAGTTGATCATTAATCGCAGAACATTAATAAAATCGTTTTGGTCGACGAGCTATGAACGGGGAATACGAGAACAACGGAAAATGTTTTTTTCATTGAAATACAAAAGCGCGTTGTAAGAATTACTATCGTCATTGCCATCGTCACGTCGGAGTTCAATTATGAAAAGCATCATTTCGGCATTTTGTTTATTAGGCTAATAATAACTTAATTTCGAATCTACCGTTTTGTACGGATCCAGTCCTTCGTTTCTATACTTTACTTATTGTACGTAATTAATTAATTAACAAATAATTTAGATCGTTGATCGCGACAAACTAAATGCAGACGCAAATGTGTCGCGCTTCGGCTTACCTCCGGACCACCACTCCGAATCGGAAGTAATTGCGCGGATCGTTTGATAAAGAAGGGTATACACCGCGACTCTTGCCGATTGACCTTTGTACTATATACGAAAAAAAAGAAAAAAAGGAGAAAAGAAATAATGTTCCATTTCAACGAAATTGATTTACGTTCGTATTGGAACGGCGAGGAAACCACACGGTCGCCAAAATTTTTCATACATCGTTTCATTTATTTTTGGCATTTCAACGGACAATCTTTTTTTTTCCAGGCGTCTCTCGCTTTATCCAATTTTTCAATCGACCCCTCTCACCCCTTTTACTCTGTTGGCTAAGTCGATGAGGTTGAGGTGTTTTTTTTTTTTTTTTTTTTTTTTTTTTTTTTTCTGAAAATAGTGATATACTCTCGCGCTTTGGTTATTCTATGGAATATTTATACGAGTATATTGTAATCGATGATTTGTCGGTAGCTCACCTCGAAACTTTTGAGCCATTACTTCCGGTATTATGCGACTCAAGTTGCGGCGCCGAGCCACTGGCAAACACCTATATTCCGTGGGTTAGATTAACGAGACCGAAGGAAAGAAAAAAAAAATCGACGAAACGCTATACATATTACTATTATCTTCAGCTGTATTAATTTGCTACCCATCGTATTCGAAGGCGATTAATTAGTATTTTTTTATCGGGTGAGTATATTAAAAACGCCAAACTGTGCTTTCAATCGCCGAACCAACGGCATAGCTGCAAGGGACATTCTTCACTGCTTCGTATGTTTTCTACTAATTTTGTTTTTCGAGAGTAAATAAAAAACTAAAGTCCCGTCTGCTGGCTATCGTATACCGTTGAATACTACCGTTGGAATCGATAATACATCGATGATTGACGATCAAAAGCGTATTTTATCGTATGAAAAAGCTACGAAGCTAAATGTACGTTAAACGTAAATGTTAATAGAATTTGGCTGGTGGCAAATAAGTACAACTGAGATGATGCGTATGGTAATGTTTATGCTGTAGACGGTAAAGGAGATCATTCATCTGAAAGACGCGATCGGAAAAAAATAAATAAAAAATAAATTGACAGTTTTATACGAGGCATTCTTCATCCAAAGTATTATCGAACGACTGACCTACAAACAATTCTGAAATACGCTCCGTAAAAAGTTGCTTTTATCAAGGGTGTGATAATAAAAAGAAAACGAAAAAAAAAAGAAATGGATAATTGTTTCGACTCGTTTATCGCGTATCATTGTGGCATTTTTATGCTTGAATTTAGAAAGCACGGGTGGCTGAATGAAAATGTGAGAACAAGAAACTATAATGTGGTACGATAACTTGATCAGCCAAAGGAACTCGCAAGGTGCGAGTATAACCGGTGTTTTTGTTTTTTTTCTACAGTTATTTGAAACCGTTTATCGACCTATCGGCAGTTTAATAAAATTCTTCACAGTTCGATACACAAACAGGTTGTTGATTGAGAAGCCGAGAGATCGAGAAGGAATTACCCGTCGATAAGTTTATTATTTTTCAACGCCCAACCCGGAACACACAGCACTAGGCTATCGAATTTCCAACGATCGTACGTTTGATGGTACATAGTTATGGAATAGTATGTGTCATGTATGTCTGAGTGTGTGGGTGTATAAGTTAAGAATTCTATCGGTTATTATCATTATAACGAAAAAGTAAAAAAGAAATGGAAAAAAAAAGTATGTAAAGAGTTTAATAATACTTACTAATAAAATTAAAAGGAAAAATAAGTACCGCTGCGGAATTGCAAAGTTACATCAAATTTCCTTCTGTCCTCTGTACGGTATTACATCGCGAGTATTGTACCGAAGAGCTATAGATCGATGAAGTGTTAAAAATATTATTTTTTACCCCTTCGGCGGAGATTCGTAAACAAACCTCGGTATCGTTGATAAAATATTCGATCTTTTCCCGTTCACAAGCGTTTCGAATGGGGTTTGTTCTCAAAGCGAAAGGTTTATGGGTAGAAACAGGAGGGGTGGGGGTTAAAAAGTATAGCTTGCCGCATGGCCGCGCGTGCATGAACCTGACATAGTTTTTACCAATGTCACCGGAGCACGCGATTGTTACCGCGTCGTTCTGTAATCACCGTTGTCATTAATCCACCGAATATGTCAAACTTTGATCACAATATTTACAAAAATGATCCGGTGCTCCTGAAGAATTACGTCGACAAATGTTGCTCAATCACAACAACAGACAAGAGTGTGCACACCGGCGTAGTTTACACGGTTGATCCAGTGTCAGAAAGGTTAGGTTACCTCAGCCCGTTGCCAAATACGGCAAAAACATTTCTCAATCAACTTGTCGTGTGCTAAATTCGCGTTACCTTTCAGCGTTGTCCTCATCGAAGAATCCGCGAGCTCCGATCCACTATTGAAGGTTATAATTGGCCATGCGATCGAAAAAATCGACGTAATATCGTCGCTAGTAAACGATCCTCCGCAACTGTTTCGTCAACAAATTTCACAAATCTCCGAGAGCTTCGTTGCAAATCGCAAAAAAACGGTAATGAATTTACTCGAAGAAAATCGTTTTCCCGTTAAAGAAATTGACGAACTTCTAAATATAGAGGGTATCGTTTCCATAAAACCGCCTTACGCTATCGACGATTGCGTTTCCACAAATCCGATAGTTTTAACTCGGATACGTAACATACTTTCCCAAATACAGTGACTGCGATACCGCGAAAGAAGGAAAGGGACAAAAGGAATTTTTCATTTTTTTTTTTTTTTTTTTTAAATAAATATGCGACAAATTTCGTAATGACAATAGCAATGATGATCATTAATGACAATAATATTTTTACATCTTAGACTCTTCTCAATTGAGTTATTATAAAAATAAACTTGTGATTATGAGGAATGCGTCGATGCGTTGGTATTTATTAATTATGGTGTAAGGCCGAGATTACGGATATGTGCGTTAAAATGGAATCGACGACAAGCGGGATGCAAAAGGGGGTTTCAACTTTATGTATATACCTAATGTATAAAGAAAACTATGGAATTTTAAAAAGACAGAAAATGGATGGATTCAACGATCCACTCGACGTACGGATAAATCGCGGCTCGCGAAAAAAAAACAAAAAAAAATACACATTTGTACTAAGATTCTCTTTCTCACCGTTTTGATCGATTTGTAATTTCCTAGTTGTGCAATAAATTTACGTGTAGAAATGTTTTCTGTACAAACTCAATATACATTGCCGACTCTCCGTATCGAGGTAAACATCAGCGATATTTCGATAAAGAGCGTTGGCGTTCGTTCAGCGTCACCGAATTTTGTAATACGACCCGGTATCACGCGTCGATATCGTTTAAGTAAAACCTTATTTCGCGACGATGTACGCGCGGGTTACGCGATTCTCGAACATGTAGCGCGTTAACCGTGTCTATTAATCGCGTTGTTCCTATTTCCAGGCAGTGGCTTTCTCGATAGTAGCATTTATCTATTATTTTATTCGCTTCGCGGGCCATCGAAGGCGCAGCGCTTATAAGGCAATATTAAACTCGAATCATTATGCGAATGAATGAAAAAAAAAAAAAAAAAAAAAAAAAAAAATTCTATCCGTTGCCGAAAGTGACTCGCCTGCCGTGTCAGCGATTAATCGTTACGCGCACACGTGGCAATTCGTGCATTGCGACAACGGCAGCTTTTATATTGGAATACTGAATTTGCTAATTGTTCGGCGGATCGTAAACTCGTCGTTGAGTCTAACCGGATTTTCCTTACGAATATTATACGGCTAAATATAATAATCTTTGAAATATCAGCATAACAGCTGCGAAACATGACGAATCTATATAAAGGTAAAGATTGCATAGCATCGGAATAAATTCGTTGCCTCTCGTTACTCCCGTGTTAATTCGGCGATAAATCGAAACCGTTTTCACGGCGAGACATTACGCAGCAACATTTAAAAAATGTAAGTAGCCTCGCATGGACCGATTCGAATTATGTGCGGCTATAGAAAAAACAAAAAAAACATTCCAAATTCTCTTGGAACACGTTAAGCATTCGTCGCAGCTATGTAACGTCATTCTGTTTCGCTGTCGGAATAGTATTCTATAGGATTTGGATCGCGGACTTTTCTCGAATACCTCAGTCCTATCAGATCGGCCATTTCTTCGATATTCGATAGTATCTGCAACACCAAAAAAATTCAACATGAATTATCATCGAATATTGTTGCGGAACAGAATACAATATCGCCGTTTTACGCACGTAATCCAATTGTTCTCTGGTATGAGCGGCGGATAGACAGAAACGAATTCTTCCCGCCATCAGAGGCGTCGCTGGAAAGCCAACACCAACAGTCGCTATTTTCCGCTTTGTCAACGTGCGAACGACCATTCTGTTGAAACAAAATATCTTACGAGTTAATTAAGGTATTAAATCGACAGGATATTTTCGGTGCCGCGACACTGATATTCGGCTGAATTTACGAACCCTATTTTCGAAAAGAGGTAAACTAGCATAGGCACTACTGGCGAAGCTTCGTGGCCGTATATAATTACACCCATTTGGTGAAGTTTGCGCCTGAAGTATCGCGTATTTCTCGCTAACTGCTTAATCCTCTTTTTCCCGTCGTCGGTACCATCGTCGCCCATAATTATTCTCATCGACGTAATGACCTGTTGTACTATCGGTGGAGACATCGCCGCTGCATATGTGTGCGCGTGACTATACACTCTCAAGTGATTTATCAGCGCCTAGAATAATGAGAAACGTGTCAGCGGCGGTAAATAAACATTATTTTTGAATATTTACCTTAGAACCGGCGATGTAACCACCGGCTGATCCAAAACTTTTCGTAAAGGTCCCCATTAGTATGTCGACTTGGCGGGGATCGATTCCGTAATAGTCGCATATCCCTCTTCCGCGTTTTCCCATTACACCGATGCTGTGAGCTTCGTCCAGATATAGATATGCCTATTTGATAAAAATAATTTTTTTTTACATTATCAATAAAAACGGCGAAATTTGATATACAAAAAAAAAAGACGCACCTTATATTTTTTTTTTAATTCTATTATTTGTGAAAGATGCGCGACGGAACCTTCCATCGAATAGATTCCTTCGACAACGATAAATATTTTTTTCCATGGTTCGCCGCTTCCGGGTTGTCCCCACGCTATAGCTTCTCTCAAGCATTTTTCCAAATGTTTCACGTCTGTTGAATAATTGATTACTCGTCATTTTGGGAAGTAATTGATCGAATAGAATGTGGAATATTCACCGTTGTGCCTGAAGACCCGAGTTATAACCCCCGAAAGTCTGAGTCCGAGAATCAGCGATGCGTGATTTTTTTCGTCACTAAGAACCAAACAACCGGAACTCAGTAGCGATGGCAAATTTAAACTATTAGTCGCGAATCCCATACCGAACACAATCGCGTCTTCTACTCCCAAAAATCTGGCGGTCAATTTTTCGAGCTCGTCGTGGATCGGCATATTTCCTGAAATAAAGGGATTTGATTTATTTATTATGAACACATGACGCGACGGTGACGCGTCTCGAAGTTTATTTTACAAAGATAAATTGTAACGACGTGCTATTTACCGAGTTCCAGGCGCGTGCTGCCCGTGGAGTATCCTAATCTCTTCAAACTCTCGATACTTTGTTTCGCGCAGATACCCGTTGACTCTGCGAATCCTAAATAATTATACGATCCCAAATTTATGCATTCCGTTTCCGTTCCCGTAAATCTGTGAAAAAAAAAATTACTCGTAGATCAATAAATCGTATAGATCGATCAATATTTTTTTTACGAAAATCGACATTGATAATTGCCGATTTTTTTTTTTTTTTTTTTTTCTCTTACATCTGAGATATTTTACCTGCTTAGATATTTACGCATTTACATTCAGATAGATAATCGAATACCTACTCGAAAGTCCACCCATAGTCTCTCGTGATTCGATCTTTTAATGTGACCATCGTACCGGGTACCGAACATATCGGCCGATTCCAACAATCTCGAACCCTCCGATATACGTATCGAAGATAGAACGTTTCGAAATTGTCGTAAAGAGGCGCATAACCCTGTAATATAGTGGATAACATAGAATTTTTTTTTAATTTCAATCAATAGGTCTCCTTGTCTGCCATTAACCCCGAGTGACGGCACAATACCTTTCTGTTTTGCTCGCGTGCTACTTTTGGCGTGAAGAGTAACTGATTGATGAATCCTAGAAACATTAGGATGTAAAATCCAAGATGTGTGAGTGCGGCAGTTACGAGGGTTGGCGGTTCAAATGATTCTTTGGATTGTGGCGTCGATGTGTCATCCTTTCGTTTGGTTTTTTTTATCTACGCGAGAGAAGTTGGTTCATCGTTAAGTTCAACAATTCGCTTCGAAAATTAAGCATATTGAAATATCGCGAGTTAAATCGGCGTCTCGCGACCCCAAAATTGGTGTACGATAAATCTGTATTAAATCGGCAGCGAATTGATCCAAATTAAGTAGCGAATTAGTTCACGAGAATTTACGTCAATTTAAACGAAACGTCGTGATTCTTCCCACGTGAATGATACGATCTATTATCTCATCGCGTAAATCGCGAATAACAATAATGTAATGTGCATCGGATAAACATTATTATCTCCGCGATTTCGCGCGTTACGGGCCGCAGTTACGTTATTCGTTTATCGAAATCATCAATGCGCCAAAATTACGAGTTGCGTTCGGCGCGATCGCATTGCTGCGGCCGAAAATTCACGAGAGAAAGTAGTCCGTACGAGTGCCGCTGCACCGACGCATTCCGAGTGCCGCTGCACCGACGCATTCCGAGTGCCGCTGCACCGACGCATTCCGAGTGCAGCTGCACCGAAGCATCCCCAGTACCGCGCTGCATTGTGTCATCGAGCGACAATACTCACTGCCGGTGTTCAAAGTGGTCAACGAAACTCGTATAACGTAATAGCGAATGTACAAAACGTGGGTTGAGGATAAGGCGAGGTTGCCGATGCGGGTGCGTACATTATCGATGTACCTACGTAATATCGGTCAGCTAGGTGCAATGATAAGTTATAAGTAGCTACGCGATTATCGATAGCGCTTCTATACGGACTTATAAAAACAATACAGCAAGTCGCGCGTTTTAACTTCGATTTACGACTAACCTGCAGGTGTCCGTTGGTTCGATGATTTGCGTAGCCGTTTGTCATTCCATTAATCAAACTTCCATTCTGCGACGACACGGTCTCCTTCAGAGATTTCTCCTCGCTGCACGATGGCACAGCCACGCGGACTCTCGTATTGGCCATTGACAATTTTTCTTTTTTTAGATTCTTTAATTGGTCTGTCGTTAACGGATTGACAAAGTATCGGCCGTGTTACTTAGTTTATATATTTATTATTTTTTTTCACCACGATATATTACAGTTCGAGAAATATATAGTCTGTGTTTTTCACTTCCCGTTACAACGGACCACCAACGCCCCGTGCGCTTTAGTATCTCGTTCGAACTTGGCTCGCTCGGTGCAGCTGTACTCAGAGTCCCGACACTCGCTTCGACGATTTTTTTTTTTCTGTCTTTTATTACAACAGCACCAGTCTCGAATGGGTAGACATCGCCAATCCGAAGAACGAGCCGTCCGGTCCTGAACACCGCTCGCTCTCAACTGCTGTTCTTTCTCCGACCAATACGAATCCACGCTTGGCCGCGTGGCGCTGGGCTGAAATAAAGTGTTGAAAGGCCCCGGGGTTTTATTCGATTCTCTCACTACATACATACATACATATCATAATCCGGCGATTACACTTGATGGATAACATTATTATCATCTAGTTTCGACTGTTACGTTATCCCTATAATTATCCTACCGATATTTTAATACGAAAATAAAACGGCGTCGACGATGAATATACCATTGAAATTTGTCGTACTCGATAAATTGGTACTACCGGCTTTCGATACAGCAGTTTTGTCTATTCGTTAGGAATTTTCGATTTTTTTTTTTTTTTCGCCGGGTACCGGCATAAATAATATTGATACATATAGCTTGATTGTTGGGTCTGCGTCTGTTATAGATATTACATCAAAGATCGAATCGAGGACGTTATCAGTGCATTTGATTGTTATCATATCTATCCAGCCAGACTCGCGATATAAGTTTATTTTTATTTATCGTATGATGCGATGAGGTCACGCGAGTTATAGTGGTATGTCTCCCGCGTCTCCCTCTCTTTCTGTCCCTCCGTTGGCTAAAGCAGATTCCAGCATTACTATTTATGCCCATCGGAGTTTTGTCTCTGCGTACTCGGCTTTAGCTGTAAATGCGTGCGTGCGCCGGCGACTGCGCCCTCGCGCTAGACTCTCGCTCCTTCTCTCCCCTTTCGATGACTCGGTTCTGGCTTTCTACCTTGTACCTTCTCGCAGTTATATCCCACTACGTCAGTGTACAGAAAGCTCTCAAAGCCTTACATTTTAGAGCGGCCAGTGCTGCTGCGGCTCGCGTGCGCCACTACTGACGTTTGACAGCTGAGTGTACAACGCCGAGGAGAGCGACAAGTGTAAATCCGCGCGGATATCGCGCACGAACCGGCGAAATTCGTGGAAAGTAATATATACTTTTTTTCCGTTCACAACCGTCATTTGGCTTCTGCGATCGACCGGGTAGACTCTCATCAATTTCTCGGAACATCGGTTCGCGAGAATTTTTGTACCGTTGATTGATAAAAGGTTAACAACGACACGTGCGAGAATATTAGTGAGTGAGTGATAGACATCGCCGGCGTCCGCGGATATATTGTGAACATTCGCGTAAAGCCTGAACGGCGACTCATCGAGAGAGATAATGGAGAAAGATACGGGATTTGATTCGAAACTTCCGGAGGACGATAAACTCGCTTCGGCTGCGACAAATCCACAGCCACAGGGAGTCGATGTATCGCGAATGATGAAACGTGAAAACGATTCCATGGACGACTTTGAGCATTTGGAACACGAGGGCTCGCCGCTCGACGAGACCGCTCGCGGTAACGTTCTCGATGTAACGTCCGTACAATTGATAGACGTACCACGAGGTGTTCCGGGTAGCAGAGTGTCCGAATTGATGAACGTGGCGAGTAAACTCGAGAGAAACATTCTCGACACGAGTATACCGGCGGACGAGAGAATTCTTCAGCCGGTCCCCGCTACCCCGCCACCTTCAGCGGATTTCGAAAAGTTCGAACGGCAACTCGACGATGCTACGAGTGCGCAGACGTTGCATCAATTTGACGCACAGGATAGAAAGCATCGGCAACATCAGGTTAACGAAATAAGTCAGGTGGATCCGAAAGCTGCGACAATGGCATTCATGGACACGGAAAGAATAACCGGCGAATATCATAATCTCGAGAAGCAACATATGGACGAGAAACCGGAGGAGAAAGACGATCTACAGCAGCATCAGCATCATCAACAAAACTTGGACAATCGAAGCGCCGACTTCGCCGAGCATCTGGTCGACGACCACACGAAGCAGGAGCATCGCGACGCTCCGCAGGACTTTTCGGAGGAAAATAATGGCGTGGCCAGCGGTCTCGCGGCGCGTTTAGCACCGGACAAGAGTGCAACCGACGATAACTTCGCTCACGAAGATCACGACGCGAACGACAAGATAATTAACGAAATTTCGTCATCGACCATCGTTACGAAAGTCGATCCAACGAACGACGATTACAATCGCAACGAAAGTTACGCGAGCAATATCGTGTCTTCCGTCATTCCGGGACCCCAAAAATCCCCGGAATTCGATTTTCTCGCTGACGACACACCGGCCGAGGTGAAAAAAATGCCGAGCGACACAACTCGAAATCTCATGGACGACGACACCTGGAACGTTGTTGAGAAACCCGATCAACGCGCTATATCCGCAAACTTCGCTAATAAAGAGGCCGAGAGCGCGGAGAAAGCGGCTTCGAAAAACGAGAGAGAATATTTCGAAGCGCCGACGAAACCCCTGCCACCGTTGCCAAAATCCGAAATGGACGAGGAAGACGAGGATCGAAATTTTTCGAGAAGAACGGATTACGATAGAGAACGCATCAGCGATGAAAAATTCGAAATGTCGAACGATTTCATGGGATCCGGTGGTAACCAAGTATCGACGCAGCGGGCATCGAAAAATCGAGGCCAGCAGCAGCAAAGCGGTGCGGAGACCGGTGATTCCGAGTTCGAGTCGGCGCCCGAACAATCACCGGCAAAATCATCCGTGCGATCCGGCGCGGGCATCGGTACTCAGCACGGACGAAAGATCAACGCCGACGATATCGCACCGAAGGAGATATTCACCGACATGGGTCTCGGTAAGTCGAATGATTCATCACCCTCCCCCCCCCCCCCCCTTCCCACCTTTTTTCACCCGCCAATCGTCACTCTCCAGTATAAATATATTTATGTTATATGCCATCGTGATATATTACTACAGTACGGCATACAAAGTATCGCATAAAATGTTGTCGCGATAGGCAAACTTGTTGCATGGAAACAATTTTACCGTAGCGATGCTACGGCAATGCTGCGATCGTGAAGAAGATGACTCATTATATATTATATATTATATATTATATATTATATATTATATATTATATATTATATATTATATATTATATATTATATATTATATATTATATATTATATATTATATATTATATATTATATATTATATATTATATATTATATATTATATATTATATATTATATATTATATATTATATATTATATATTATATATTATATATTGGCGTTTCCCGGGCTCGCGCGCTACGCGCGCTCGCTCGTCAATTGTAAACTATTTTGAGTTAAGACTCGTTTGGGGAATATTTTTGCTTCTTTCTCCGCCGCCGACCACTGCTGCTGCCTCCTTCGAAATCCCCTTAGAGGAACTTAGAATATTTTGGCCTTGGGGGGGGGGTCAGCTTCACCGTACGGGGGGAGGCTCTCCATTTGGTGAAGCTGACCTTTTTCCCATTTTAATAAAGGGAAAAGGGTCAGCTTCACCGAAATGGACCTCCCCCACCTTATGGTGAAGCTGACCCCCTCGATTCCTGACACGGCGGCGGCGGCGGCGACGACAGCGGCGGTAACTTTATATATATAGAGAGATTATATATTATATATTATATATTATAATTCGTTGCAGACGAATTAAACGACTAAGAAATTGATATACAGGTACACAGCGAATATTAACGGAACCACGTGACATTACTCTCTCAATTGCCGCTCGTCTTTTTTTTTTCATCTTACGATTTCAATTGTTGCTTCTCCGAAGCGAACGGTACTCGTTACGACAACCTCTCTAGATAGAGTTACACGCCTCGTCGTCTGCTCGCGATGACTCACCAACGAATCTTTTCACTCATTCGTATCGTGGCGTCTCTGCAACGCTGGATTCATACCTAATAATAGAAATACATTGGGTGGCAATAGTCATCGGTATAAAATTGCCCGCAACTCGAGCCGTAGAAACGAATGGAATATTTTTTTTCGTCATTCGTATTCGAGGGATAATTGTTCGACTCGTTCGCCGATATTTGGCACGTGCCTACTAACGAGGCAAAATTTTTACCGTCGTCGCGTAACGGTATATCTCGCGCGTTAATCGCTATTCCCACCTACTATACGCTCTGTCGCTCTCTCTCTCTCTCTTTATCGTGGTTACCCGCTATGCTACCGAGAGGCACTTCCGCTTAGTTACAATACCCGAACGTTCGACGGGAGTATTTTCACGACCCGAGTTCGACCGACTGCATCATTGCGGTAGGAGAACGAAACTATTAGATACATAGCTCTTCGAATATATTCTCCGATCGAAAGTTTAAAAAAAGTTTCCGTAAACCGAAGAGAAGAGGATACCGAGAATTCAATATCTCGTAGACTCAGTTACGATCTGCAGAATGCCGAACGAACGAGAGTAATTTTTTTTTTTTTTTTTTTTTTTTTTTTTTCGTTTTTCATAGCGATTTGCCGAAGGCCCCGAGCGGTGAGTCATCGGCTCAGTTCGATTTCTTCCCCCGTCTTTCCCTCCGGTAACCTTCGGTAAAGTGGGCAACTGTGCCTCTCACTCAACCCGATCATCCGTTTATTCTGCTCTATTAACTATTTATCTACCGGAAAATCGTCAAATATTTGGATACAGAACGACGAAAACCGATGTATTTTGTATACCGTCGTCTCGTTTCGTAATAATCTCCCCCTCGGGGGCGTATGTCTCGAGTCTCACCCTCGCGGTCGGGCTTCATTAATGGGAGTAGTTTCGCGCGGGATAGTCGCACCACACGCACGGGGATTGCACGATTCTACGTAAGTTTCAACTGTATGGGGGATCTCGACGAGGACAGGTAAAGTTACCGGAACGCGCACACCATATACATGGGAGAGATGGTTCTTCGCTATATAGCACACATGGGGCGACGGGGATAGAGGGGAGTCACCCTATTCCCTGCGTCGTATTATATCGATCCGTCCGAGACACGTACCCGCGGCTCCTCTCCGTGCGCTTTCCGTCTTTCTCTCCTTGCACCGCTTTGCCCCCCTTTCCGCCTCGCAGCTTTCCTTCATCGACGAAATACTCGTGTGTTTAGCGAAAAAAAAAAAAAAAAATACCCGAAAAAAATAATTCGGCGCATTGTCGAACTGCGTGCGGCGGAGCCACCAGACGCGTTAATACACAGACTTACGAATTGCGTCTCTGTTCAACTAAAAATAATATTTTCCGGTTAAACTCGTTGGCAATGGGATTCTCCGGTAAATATGTACGAACGCGCCGAGTCACCGTCTCTCTCTCTCTCTCTCTCTCCCCCTCTCTCTTCGTATGGCAACGATGACGTTTCACCGATACGCCTTTTTTTATTCTTTTACTCAGACCCGCCGCGACGCGTGGGTTAATTTTGGAAGAGCATAACGCTCCGGGATACGGAGTTTCAGATCACTTTTACTCACTTATAAAAATTATGCTTTTCCTTTCGACTACCGTTGCGGACATATTTTTCGTTGGAGAATTGCCAAAGGAAACGAGAGATTTACTCGTTTTTACGATATTCTGATAACTCATACAAATATAATTCGCCAAAAAAAAAAAAAAAAAAAAAAAAAAAAATGGAAAATATTAGAAACGGAGTCGCGGTATAACCAAAAAATGATCGCTTTACCGTGTATTTGATTTATCCACCGGTATAAATATCCAAACGACTCAACTGGATTTGTGACGACACGAGAGCGCACTGTTCGGATTTTGAAAAGCACCAAACAATTTCACTGATTCGCGACTACGGCGACGCGGTGACTCCCGATCGGAATGACAATGTCTACTGCTATCCGATTGTAAAGCAAGTCGCCGATAACGTATGTTCATGAATAAAATATATCGACGTGTCCGCAGGGTTTCGATATCGATATTCTCGAGAAAACGGTAATATTTTGTAAACAGATATCGCGAACCGTAGTGTCCGAGTGTCTCTGCTTTCGCGGTGCAACTGTTGTGAGTCGAGGAAAAATGAATATCATAGTTTCGCGGGAATGAAACGTATAACTCTGTTCATACGGGAGTTACGGTTACCGTTTAGCTTAGACGAGTTAAGGTCAAGTATTACTGGCAACTTTCATTGGTCGAGGCGTTTTTATCGCGACACGATAACTCCTTATCGGTGTAACTCATCGATTCCTTAGTCAAAAAGTCAAACTATCGCGATGGGCGGCGACCGGACGGACTTCAAACTAAAAATTCTTTTGCCGAAATAACGTCTCCGGGAATTCCTCGTTTACTTATCTCAATTTTTCTTACATCATTTCTGCAACACATGCAATCGAATTTTATATCGAATTTTAAGCCATTTTACCACTATGATATATACACAACGCGATCGCAGCAACAGGATCGGTTTTATTGACGTACGTGATAGACCCTCGTATACGAATAAAACGAATCACACGCGTATAACTCATTCGTCGTTGGAATAAACGCGAAGTTAGTTCGCTTCGGTGGTAATACTTCTCATGAATAATTCCCATCAATTTTCTGTCGCAATATTGATGTTTTTCAGTACATTTATCGTTTTTTAAATGCTTTTGCAAAAATACTATAATTTTTTTCGCTCTCCGACGTCCGCTTATCGACGTGGAAAAATGTATTTCGCGAAATATATCGATAACGTATCTAATCTATTTTCCGCGGAAAGTCGTACATCGCGAACATATTTTCGAATATATTTCTGCAATAATGAACAATAAAATATATTATTAATATATTTATTATATAAAAACTCCGAATTTCATAAATTTCTATGTTTTTTTTTTTTTCGTGTCGTTACGAAACTCTCAATGTTTTTTTCTTTTTTCACATGCGCGCTTCAATGAGTTAATCGTTGCGAGTTCCTATTCTCTTTCGCGGTAGGATACCTACGTGATTTACCGATTTGTCAGTTTGACGGTGTTGGCGAGGTGCAGCTATGCGGTACGGACCAACGCGATGCAGCGCGCGGGAGGTTTCCGCAGTGAGAAAGCGAGAATTGCTGCAGTAGCGGAGAGTAGAAATTTGGCATATATCCAGC
The DNA here is from genome assembly GCA_934046635.1 of Buathra laborator. Taxonomy (NCBI): domain Eukaryota; kingdom Metazoa; phylum Arthropoda; class Insecta; order Hymenoptera; family Ichneumonidae; genus Buathra; species Buathra laborator. The sequence continues at coordinate 23,120,467 of OW203892.1, forward strand.
TGCTTCACTCTGTAGAAACACTCAATTGGGGCAAAAAAAGATATACAAAAAAAGAAAACAATCTTCTAAGATACGTTGGTAGAGAATAATTTGGGGAAACATCATCGGAAAGGTTGTGGTCTCGAAGGGGTAATAAAAAAAAAAAAATGAAACCCTCCATTTCAGTAGGTAGCGGCGTATTGATCGTCGAGAGTTTTGTTTCTCGGTATTCTACAATGTTTTCTATACGCCCTTTCGTCTGTCGAGGGCTGACGATGAGTTGCACGCATTCGTTACCGTTGCACAATTGATTTGTCCTCAATCAACGCCGCATTATGATCGCAGCAGCGACAAAATTCGTAGAATACGAACGAAGCTTGCTGCGCTTCCCCGGTTGCCTACCGTCCGATGAAAAGTTATTTTCTCTCGCGTACACCGCGGAATCCTACAGTACCGGTACAGCGTCGGCAACTCGTGTGCCGTAGACAGAGCAGAGAGCAGTAAGTACGATCGTCGATCAAGGAGATCGCGCAGAGGGTTACTTTATGAATCGCGATAAAAAAATTTACCAGTTATGATTAATTCTTCGAATTCGGCGAAAAAATAAAAATAAGCAAAAAAAAAATTTGCATTGCTCTTTCGAAGTTACAAACGGGTCGACATTATTACGAGTTTGCGCAATGAAAATTAATGCAATGAAAAATTGATTTTTCGTTTCTTTTTCAATTGGTCAATAAAATGCATAAGTTTGCGAGTACAAAAATATGGATAAAGTTGGCGTTGCCACGTGGGAACCGCGGGGTATAGGAAGTGGCTATAGGCTTTCCTTTGTCGGGATGTCGATAGAACGAATGTTATTTTTGTATTCATGAAGAATAAATAGATAGTATAGCAAGCGTTTGCGAATTGCGGAATAGGGTTGTTTGATATGAAAAGAAGAGGAAGAGGGGGATACATACGGCGACGAAGGGTCTCCTCCGAATGCTCGCGTGGGCGCCGCAAAGTCTGCGGCACTCCGTCGCCACCCTCTGTCGCGTGCTAAGTATTTAGTTCCTGGCACTGTCTCTCGTATTTTAATTATTCAGAAAATCGCTCGAACGCGTATGTTACGCATAATGCGTTTTTTTTTACGTGTATAAAAAACATAGTAACATACTAATCCGCTCATTTTTTTCCAACAGTATACAGAGTTACGTTAGTAGAGTTTTAGTACGAAAGAAAAATCATAAACCGTAACGCGGCTCGATATATAGCGTATTAAATTTCGGACGTTACGCTTCGCGATTCCGTATGACATCGATAGGGACAAATTTCATTGATACTCTATCGAGTAACGCAAAGAATCGTCGCGACATACTATCGTCTTACAATTTCGACTCTCCGTACATTCGACGCCGATTGTTATCTCTCCTATTCCGCTGGACTTTGCGCAGATCGGATTAGCGATTCGAACTTTCGAGAATTTCTATAAGAACGAAGTTTTGTAAATTGTTCGGGACACAGTGTGCCGCGATGACAAACTTTTGGTTGTTGCGGAAAATCCGATTCTACCGTTGATAATTGGAAGTCCGCAACATGTCCCTCGCAAGCGTTTTCTCGTTTGTACGCCGCCGTGAATTGCACATTGACGTACCGACTGAAAAATGCGCACACGAAAAATCGTATCATTGTCAGGGACTCCGACTATGTATATTATTTGTTCGTAACAGCAGCGTGTTGATCGTTACGTCGCGGTAACCTTGGAGTGTCGTAAGACGAAACTCTAATAATCATAATCCCTTGAAGAAAAAACAATTATAATCGTTCTTCGGATACAAAGGTCGGAATGTATTGGATTAAAAATTCGATCGTCTTAAGATTTTCCATCCGATCCTCGCTGCTCGTTAAAAATGCTTTATACCGAAAAATGTATTTTTAAATCTAAAAAAATCATTTGCATCTCGCGGCACGAATAATTACCTAATAATTACGAATACTCGCCAACTGGCGCCCAATTACAATTAGTCACATTGTTTGTGCGTCAAGCAACATAATTTCGTATTATGTACGCCGCGAAAATGTCTTACGAACGAATTTTGCTCCAAAACGAACTAACAATATCGTCATATCTCTCGACGCTTTATTATCCACGATGACACGGCTGCTTTACAAATAGACTCGAGGGATCATCCTGCTACACGATTCTCCGAGAATATCATACAATTTTTGTCGACCCGTAAACGCGATTTGCCCCAATGACGCATCGTATTGTTCCTCATATCTACGCGAGTATATCGGAGTCCTTTGAAAATAAAATTTAAATACTCCCGGTAAAGAATGACGTATCGAAGGGTGTCCGTTGCGGTTCGAGGGTTCGTCCGCGAGTCGGTCCGATGGCACCCGGGAAAAGCCGAGGCTGACCTCTGTGACGAATCGCCAGACTGGTAGACTACCGCCTGTGACTACTTTCAGTGGCATGCATGCGCAGCACCACAGAAGCGGGGAACAGCGACGGTGAATCTCTAGGAGACTCGAAACTCCGAGAGGGGAAGGTATAGGGTGGTAGCAATGGTAGCACCGCGGTGAACGGGAGTGCGAGAAAGACGGGGAGCGAGAAAACGGGAGGGCCAAACCCTCTCTTTGTACCTCTAGCCTTCCGATCGATAAGAGTCTCAGTCCTCACTTCGACGTGGACGAGTCACGATCCATACTCGTTGGTTCTATAACTATTATACCGTATCTCCCGGTATACCATCGCTGATATAGCGCGATAGTTTAGTCGGCTTATATACTATATATATATATGAATAGCGCTGTGTTACTAGTATAGTAATAACGCGGTATACAGTCTTAATACGCGGACGCGCTGTTTTTCCCCGCAATATCCCTCTTCGTCTCTTGTCACGCAGTTAGTTTCCCGTCGACTCTTCTACCCGCGACAACGACGCACTTGTGCGCCGGCAACCTCGTGACGTTAACGTACGCGCAAGTCCCGATATCTTTCTCGCACACCCCACCCCCGTTCCCTCTCCGTTCACAACGTTTTATTTCGTTGCTGGTGTGTTCCGCTAAAGCCGGGCGCTCAGTTTCCGACGCAAACTCACCGCATTAAACGATTCGCTGCTTAACCGTTTCGTATCGATAATATAATATAACGATATATGTATTACAGCGCTCGTCGACGCTGTATTTAACGATTTTGTAATATAGTGCGCGGAAATCTAACGATTAGTATACTTGTGATTTTGTTTAGTATCTCAGGTGTGCGAGGAGCTCTCTCTACGAGTGTTGCGGCGCGAAGCGATCGATTGCTTCGAAAATCTTTCTCACTGGTGTTACGCGCGCGGGGGGTGAGCCGATTATAAGTTACGAGTAATAGAAAAAAAATACGAGTGCCGGGAAAGTGACAGAAGGGAAATAGAGATTATTAGTTTCGTGTGAAGGATCCGCGGAAAAATATATATATTAAGATGGAAGCGGAAGGAACTCCACAGTCATGCAGTTTGCCGAGGAAGGAGTCACAGCCGAACGGCGCCGAAGCTGATGCAAAGATTTGCAAGAGGACCTCCGCCAGCTCCACAGGCACTCCCTGCTTCTGGAATATTCTTGATCCTCGTAAGGATTTTTTTTTACCGATTTTTTTTTTTTTTTTTTTTTTTTTCGTCATAAATATCGCAGTTTTTTTTTTCGTTCGAAACATTACGCGAGAGCAACACAATTTATTTCATTGAATATCATTGGTACATTTTACGGTTATGTATTCGCGATCGCGACCCACATACGCGTCTGTTTCGTCACGTTCGCTCGTAGGGCAGGTCATTTTCCGTAAGAAAGAGATTGAACAGATGCAAGCATAATATTTGGCATAGAGCTTAGAGAACGGTGGTAAAATAAAAGGGAGCTGAGGGTAAAAGTGGTTCTGGGTAATGAGCCTAGTTGGCAGCGCACGAGAGAAGCTCACTTGGTCAAGTCACTTCGAATCTATCTTTGTACTCCAGGGCAAAATTTGGCTCTGGCATTCAACATGCGTGTGCGTTTGTGCCCTCCTGTGCGTTGCGAACTGATTTTCATCGGTTTTGAAAGACTGCGCACAAACACTGTTCTGCCAGTTGGAACGTGTGTTATACTTCGGGGGTCTCTATCGTAGGCGAGAGAATTTCGAGAGGTCGATGCTACGACGCCAGTGGACTCGTCGACGAACTCGATTATTTAGGCTGCACGCACGGTTACCCCGCGATAGATCGCGAATGAAAATTTATGTCGGTATACGAGGGATAAACATTTTCGATACTATTCGATGTCACTTTTAATCCTCTCGACAAAAAAAAAAAAAAAAAAAATGAGTAATCATATACATCGCGCGTACTAAATTAAAAATTTTTATCGTCCATTCGTATGCGTATTTTCATGAATAGGTAAAGTTTGAAGAACGATAATTTTTATCTACGAGAGAATAATGTATGACTCGTTGTTGAGCGGCCGTTTGTCGATTAGACTATGAATCCGACCCATGGACTTTGTCAGGGACTTTGGAGGTTAGAAATCGTTCGCTCTCGTTGAAAAAATACCTCCGGGGCGAAGGAATTCTCGCGCGAGATACAACGCTCGTGAATGATTGTCGTTAGAGGCAGCAACAGCGACACGTGTTACACAGTGCGTTGAATAAAAATTCTCCGGATGAGTCTGGCAAGCTGTAAGCTCGTTGCTATCTCGTTGCTGTGGCCCGACATTCATTGAGGCCGAGGTATCATCGGGGTTCTCTCGTCGATTCACGCGCGTCCCATCGTTTCGGACCGTTGTGTCGCGACGAGACAATATATACGTAACATATTAGCCAATATCCTTGAATTATCACTTATTAAGCAACGAATGATAATAATAAAAAAATTAGATAAAATATTCCGTAATTTAAAACACCGGAGATAACGGGTTATATAATACGGATGCGGTTACCGGGCGAAATATATCTGACAAGTCCGTTCCTCGTAGACTTTGACATCGTTTATGATTAGCCTTGTCTCGCGTTCGGTATTATCTTATCGAGAGAAAAGGAGAAAGAAAAAAATTCGCGACGACACCTGTCAGAAGAATAACGATCACGCGTGTCCGTCAAGAATTGCGAACGCGGATTCGCGAAAGAGCGTTTCATTAAGAACGACGAATACGAAAGAATCGATGTCTCTCTTGTCACGTCGAAGACACGGGAGAGGGTACTATAGAAAAGCGAAGTTATTAGCCGAAGAGGATGAGGCGAAGTCTCGCGAAGTCCGCGACCGGGTACTCGATGCAGCTTCGCTTTATTCTCATTTCCGCGAACGGCGAAGGCGCATACCCTCGAGGAGTTTTTTCGAGTGGCATGACTCGGCACGAACGTCACGTATCTCTCGGTAGCGACCATGAACAATTCCACTACTGCGGTTCGTTATGCTTCCGATTACACAGAGTGCGATGATGAAAACGAGAATTTTCAATGAAAAAAAAAAAAAAAAAAAAAAGAGGATAAAAGAAAAATGAGGTATTGAATGCGCGCGCGAGAGTTACTCGCAATGCGGCTTGCTGAGGAAACGGCGTATACGAAACTGCGACTGATCGATGCCGCTACTCGTGTTCTGGGTCTGCATTGTTGAATAATAAATATCTCTACGTTATGGTCGTTGAGACATATAAAAGCTTACGCACACGCAAACCGCGCGATGTACGTGCGATGTATTCCAAGTAACACGAAAAACCAATTTTCTCTTCGTACTCTCGATTAAAACTATTGCGTCACAATTTATGCATGAGAAACGAAGAAAAACGAACCTCACATCGAAAAAAAATAAAAATAAAAAATTCGGAGCTGCGCTCAGTGGAATGTGCCACTAATCTCCGGTTAAAACGACGACATTTATTTACGACAGTTCGTCCATTTTTTCGCCACTCGAACTTGTTGTATCCTATGAGTCATCGTCAATATATTCAATGACATTTCGAGGATACTTTGCGTCCAAAGGTTACGACATATTCCGCATTTACCTATATATATATAAATCGTCGTATCGTTGCGCCCGTGTGATAAGGTGTCGCGTATGCTTCCCTGCGCTAACGAACCCCATCACAATGTTAAAAAAAAGTTCTCTTTTGATTGTCGATAAAATCAACGTAGGCGCGCGATAGGCCGGTATATAAATGATCGCGAATAACGAGAAACAGAAGGGCTTATAACGGAATGTTTTACGTGATAAATTTATGCGAGATGAGCCGTTATATTTCTTGATAGTCGATACCACGATGCGCCTACTCGGGATACTCTTATGGCGTCTCTATTAATAGACGCTGATACAAGAACAATAATCATCGGTGCTATAGTGCGCGACTCATTCACGGTTCACGGCGCATTTACTTCGCCACCTTCGTCCTTCGATACAGCTGCCTATATATATATATATATATACACATATATATATATGTTTATATATACATATGTAGATATATGCAAACGGTACAGTACAATCGATTGATATCCGTCGATTTGCAAACGCGGAAATTGTCAAAGGATGTCGAATGCCAGAACTCCGTTCGACATATTACATTAAAAAGAGCTCAACGCTAATTGTCCGAGTGCTAAGTTTAAATCGACGCTCGAGCTGCCAGCCAGCGAATTCTTCATTATGCTCTTTGTACCCGTTTCGAACATTGGCTCTACTCTACTCGTACTCTACCGTTGCTGCACCGGCTTAGCAATTTTTTTTTTTTTTTTTTTTTTTTTTTTTTCCGAGATATTAATCACCGCGGACTTCAGCATGTTTTTGTCATCAATGAACACATTAACTCTTCATCTTCGCTATACTTTCGCTCAACTATTTCTATACTCTAAATAACAATTTTTCTGTAATATACTATTACTATAACGATGTATTCGGTGATGGAATGTAGTATTAACGTATAATTATTGTATTTTTTACAGACGCATGGTTTAACCCTGAAAGACTGAATCCGAAAGGTAAGAGTAATAAAAAAAAAAAACAAAAAAAAAAAATTTCGAAAATTTCGAATATTCTTTGGGGCTTTTTGCACGCACTTGTAGATTTGTAATAGAAATTAAGATAATGGTTGACGCCGTTAAGGTTCTTCGGGAATCTCGTGTATAATCGAGTTTTAGAAGGGCGAGCGACGTCGAGAGAGTAACCCTTCCGTTTATAGCTTAAGAGTACTTGAAACCCGCAATGGCACTCTCTGGTAAAACTCCCCCGGCGCATTGTTGAGAATCGTCGAGGGAACTTGGAGCGGAGGTTATCAAACATACGTTTCCTCACTTTTCCATTGAAATAATTAAACCACTATGTACCGCTGTTAAATACTATACAGCAGAAAGTTTTCAGCTCGTAAGTAGCGCGTTATCGTCGACGGAGAGGTCGACAACCCTTTCGGAGCGCATCGCGCGCCCGAACTTCAACGATGCGCCTCTCTCGACGATAAACAAATTCTAATCGAAAATATTCCGTTCGCGCGTAACTGTGCTTTGCGGAGAATGAATTTCGCAACTCCTCGTTGATTATTTCCCAATAGCAAACGTATCTCACAACTCGACGGTTTATTCCCTTTCTCCGCGTTCTATATACCTGACGCGGACCTGGGAAGGGATTCACTTTGTCCCTTTACTCCGTCTTTTCCCCTCCCAAGTTCGCCCTTCGACACCCGTCCCGTGGGCCAAAGGTAGCAGCAACACAGTTCCCCGACGTGATCTCGCGGAGACGCATTCGCGTCTTTGTACTCGAAAAGATTCTTATTCCCGTGTTCAGCGGGGGCGTCCGGCAGCCGGTTCGGGTCATTCGTCGTTGTGTCGCTCGTGGATGCCGGGGAAAACGTTGAAAAGCTTTATAGACAGTTATAGGGACAAAAGTAGAGGAGGGAGAGAAGAAATCCGGAGTGGAGAGCACGAATCCGCACGAGGTGAAACGAAAGATCGGTCGGTAGCTCGGATAAACTAAATATAACGCCGAGCAGCCAGGTTCGTAGCTGGTTAACTGCCAACGTCTCGGGATTTTGCGTCCGAGTCGGCCAGTTCCCTTTCGTCCAAGTGGTTCCGAAGTACCCGCGATCCCGCGTCGTCTATTATCCTCCGAACGAAAAAAAAAGCCGTTGCAAGTGAAAACTTACATTACGTTTAAAAAAAAAAAAAAAACTATTCGACGAGTGATTTTTTTTTCCCAACTCCATCGAGTTTTCCCATCGCGTGTTATTGGTACTTTATCGACGCTACCGAAGTCGACGTTTCGTCTTTCTTTTTTTTTTTTTTCACTTTTTTTTTTATTTTACTCCGATTTCGGTGAATCAGTGCCCCGAGGATACATTTATCGAGTTTTCTCGTTGGATTCTTCGATTTTCCGATTCGCGGGGAGTTCGTAGTTTTTAACGTTTGACACTACGTGACAACCGAGTCGGTTCGTGTGGAAATGGCTATCACCAGAGAAGAATGTAAGTAGAATAGAAACGGTGGAGGGGAGGAATCGCCGTTAAAGTGGGAGTAGCGATGCTGCAACTGAAGCGAAGTATACGCACGATATTCGATCAACGGACGCGAATAAGACGAAGCGCGGTCGACGACAATCAAGTGCGAGGGAGCATCCTATCGGTTTCTATCGTCGATTTATATAGTTTAGCGAAACCTAAAAATCAAGCGCTCCGTTTATTTTTGGGAAGCAAAAGACGGGTCAACGATTACGTAAAGCTCGCGGGGTTTGGCTCGTCTGACTTTGGTCTCCGGAAGAGCTTTCATTTGTGTATTATTATTTTTTATTTCGTTTTTTTTTTTTTTTTTTCGTTGCTATGGAAAAATATTCGATCTTTCAATCGATTATTTCCACTTATGTTATCTCATTGACCCCGGAAAGTGGGAGCGCTAGTCTCGGATAATTTTCCGTTGATTACTGTATACAGACTATCGAAGCGATTTATTATTGATTATCGAATTTTTACGTTTTGTCTCAAGTTTTCCACTTACGCGATTACTCGATAATTTCCTTCCGAGAGATACGCGTTTTTAGTTCAATAGAACGAAATAAAATCGTCACGACTGCTGTAGAAAGAGAGCGGTACGATATAACTCTACGTGACACAATGGTAGAACGTTAAAGTATCGTAAAGTATACGATACAGGTAATGTATAGTTGGCGCAAAACTGTGGCGTTCGATGCTGAAAGAGGGAGCGGTTCGCACTGGGGCTCTCCGCCGCTAACATCGAATCAATAACCATCGGTTACGTAGACTATGATAGAACGGAGTTGAAAAAAAAATCAAAAAATTGACTTTTGCGAGAACAAAAAAACTATTGGCTACGAATGTGATTCTAATAAAAAAAAATATCACAAGGAGTATACAATCGTTAAATAATTCATTATCGATGTAATTGAGCTAAAAAAGCGTGTAAACCATTCGAACTTATTCTCGTGTGCGAATCCGCGCGTACTTACCCGCGCATGTTAACAACGATATTCTCGAATATCGCTGTTTATCACCAACGAGAGATGCGCTCGTTCGATCGTTCGCCGAAATGATCTGTAGAAAGAAATATGCAGGATCCCACGTCGACATCTATATCTGTATTCCCGATCGACGAATGGGGACAGTTAAAAAAAAATGATTGGGTTGGAATCGCCGGAGGTAAACAGCGTGTGCGTAGCGTATGTGTCTGCCGCCGGTCACGTGACATCGTCGTGGTGGAAGACTTTCGTACGCGTGGCGCCAACCCGACCGATTCGATTGCTGCTGCCTCTACCGTCGTCGAAGCTCGTTGCAATCTTTCGGTTCCGCCACGCCATTGATTTCTCCCTCCCTTGACCCCGATTAGTTTAATTAAGAACGTGTGCTTTAGTCAATTTGTATGTTTCGGTAAAACCTCTCGGCCTCCAATTGGCTCAGGTCAGTTTCCATATTTATAATGGAGAAACTATAAAAGAGTCTTATCGTCGCAATCGATGTTTTATGGTTATATTTTTTTTTTTTTTTCATTTTTTTTTTAACACGCGGGGAACGTGTTTTACATACGTTCATCGAAGCAGTGTCCGCAACGAGGCTCTCTCACGCTCCCCCCCTTTACCTGTATGCACGCCATGAATTTACTTTCTTCTCTGCCCCTTCCCCGATCTCTTAAAGCGCTCAGTCCTCTCTTCCTATGGCGTCTGCAGCAGCGTCCATCGGCACCACCATTGCCACTGGCATCTACTGTTTTCACCGTCCCGTACGCCGGTCTTTCAGGTTTTCCTCCCTCTTTCTCCTTCTCTTTCGGTCCTCACGGTTCGCTCGCCGTTGAAGCAAACCCCGGTATCGCGCGCATGACACACACATACGAGCCGTTACACTCTCGTACGCGCCTCAGCTCTTGGCGGTTTAGTCGCGCATTCAGCGTCGCTCTTGTTAGTACGAATTTTAGTTCACCTCCGATCGCAGTTCGATCGAAAATTTGATTTTTATTAAAAAAAAAAAAAATTTTATAAAAAATAAAAATGGTGCGGAAACAGAACTTCAATAGGAAAGCCGTTGAGGATGAACTACCCGAGAGAGGACCCGGTGAGTTGGTCACTGTAATCTCTGTGTTTTTTTATTTTTTTATTCACGTTTTTTAACACGCGGAACACTCGTGGTCTACCCGTATGTCAAGCCTTCACCACGATGAACGGGAACATATGGTTACCAACGAATCCACGTGGTGAACAAATAATATGCGTTTTAACTGCCGTTTTATCGCTGACTTTTTTTTTCACCGATCAATTATCTTTTTTTTTTTTGACAATTTCGCAATTCTCAGTTACGTATTCGTATGACTATTCGGGTTGTTGGAATTTTTACGATTGCGATCGATCGATACGACAAGTAGCCGGTTTTGCTTTGTTGCATTTCTGTGTCCATACCGTAGAACAGATTTTTTTTTGCAATACATAAGTAAATTGTTCGAAAGTGGTCAGCGGTTACAATTCCTCGAGAAAAATCATTGATCTTTACTGTCGTAACTATAATGAATAATCGCGAGACTAGCCGAGTAATATACCAATATCGGGGAATCTCCGCAATTCTCGTATATTATTAAATTTTTATTAATTTTTTTTGCTATGAATAAAACGGTACGCGAGAAGTTCAGATGAAATCCTCGTAAATTACTTTTTTTTTGTAAAAAATAAAATGATATGTGAACAGTTCGGATGAAATTCTCGTATATTATTAATTTTTTTTTTTTTTTCAAAGCAAATGATATGTGAACAGTTCGGACAAAACTCTCGTATATTATTAACTTTTTTTTTTGCTAAGAATAAAACGATACGTCAACGGTACGCATGAAATTTCTCTGTATTTTTTATTTTTATTTATTTTTCGCGAAGTATTAAACGATACGCGTTCGAATAGTTCAGACGATTCGTCAAGGCCGCAGCCGGCATCCTTTGCCACGCCATTGCTACGTTGGATGATGCTCCACAAGTGCCGCGACCGTGATCCGTGTCTCCGGCGTTGCTGTTTCGCTACCACCGACGCGTTTCTCCCACTCGTAGACTTCGTCTAAATTTTCTTCTTTTACTTCTCGGCCCCTTACTTTCTCTCGCCGTATCCCAAGTCTTGCGTTACCAATCTCAACTCGAAAACACCCAATACGCATCTTTTCCACGACGAGACGATTTCTGTATGTGTCATTAAACTTGAACTCAAATAGCAAAGCCGCAAGCGAGGTGCATTAACTCTTCGAGGAGTGGCATCGCGTGCGGTCATTCGATATCCTTAAGACGAGCGTCACATAGATGAGAAATATAGAGAACTCGTACGCATCTTTTGCTCCGTCGACATATCGATACTTTCAAACTCCGCGGACGGAATGACCGAACATCTTAAAATCGTAGGATTCCGAGAAAACTCCAATCTATAGTTATTCTCGTGACGAATTATAAGAAAAAAAAAAAAAAAAAAATATCCTAATTTCGTTCGCAATCGATTATCCAAATCTCCGAACAGATTAAAAGATGATCATTAAGTTTGTGGACAAAATCAATGACTGTATCACAGACGAGAGCGCGAGTTTCAACGCTTTGTACTCGCAGCTGCGAGGTGCGTACGTGGACGTCGCGTTTGCTATGCGTGCACCAACGTGGAATACAAATTTCGACACGTCCCGTTCGTTGCTCTCGCGACAACTGCTTCAACAAATTCGGGCGATCCTAAGGCGGAAGTCTTTATAAGAAAGAGCGTTGATCCAAGAATTCACTGTTGCCAGGGGTTGCAATATAACGGATTATCCAATGACTCGATTATGCTAATGAAGTTATTAATTCGATTCTATAAACGGCAATGTCCGATAGCACGTTTCGTCTATAAATCTGTTTAGAATATCAATATTTGTCTATAATTTTTTGATTTTTTTTTTTTTTTTTTTTTTAATTTGCGATTTTTTTTTTCCAGTGGCCGCTCTCATCTATTGGCGTCAACCGGAGAAGACCGGCATTGTCTTCGGTGCAGTTCTCGGAGTGCTTCTATCGCTGGCCTATTTCAGTCTGATCAGCGTTTTTGCGTATCTATCGCTTCTCACACTGACGGGCACCGTCGGCTTCCGTGTCTACAAAACTTTCATGCAAGCTGTGCAAAAAACATCAGATGGCCATCCATTCAAGTGAGCATTGATTTCGATAACCAAATTCTTAAAATTAACAAATAATAACGGATTTTTTTTTTATCACAATATTAATTGTCTGCGTTTTATTTTATTAATTTTAATTTTATTTTTTATTTTTTCAGAGACATTCTCGAAGTAGACTTGACGCTACCGTCGGAGAAGGTGCACGACGTTGCTGATGTAGCGGTAGCGCACGCTAACGCCGCTTTCGCTGAATTACGCCGACTTTTCCTCGTCGAAGACTTTATCGATTCGCTCAAGTTCGGTGTCGTACTGTGGTGCTTCACTTATCTAGGCTCCTGGTTCAACGGCATGACCCTCATCATCATTGGTAAGTATTCTATTTATATATAGATTTTTTCTATTTTCTTTCCGATTCTCACTGATTCGGAAAAAAATTATAATAATATAATTATAAAATTAATTAATCACTATTATTATTATCATAATAATAATTAATTAAAATAATAATGAAATAATAATAATTATTATTAATAATTTATATTTATTTATTTATATATTTATATATTATTTTAACTTATTATTAGGATTATATTATTATCGTTTTTTTTCCGAATGAATAACAATTATTATTATTGCATGTATGTCGAAAGAACTTCGATTATTACATTTGTTTATGATTTTTAAAATCACAGGAGTGGTCGCACTTTTCACGCTTCCGAAAGTCTACGAGACGAACAAAGCGCAAATCGACCAGAACGTCGCCTTGGTTCATGGAAAGATCAACGAGCTTACAGCCAAGTGAGTTGAGAATGATTTCGCGAATTTAAACGACCGATATTGCGAATAGAAATTGATGAATTAACGAGACTAAATCCTTTCGTCTTTCAGAGTCAAGGCAGCCATTCCTCTCGGCAAGAAGGCCGAACCCACAAAGGAGGAGTAAGAACATTTAACCGCGCAGCGAGATAATTCAGAGTGCAAGAAAGGTCGAGTTTATTTGAGACGAAATAAAGAAAGGATAAAGGAAAGAGGCGTTATAAGAAATGCCGTGCGATCGGCTCTTAGGAGAATGAAAAAAAAACAAAAAAAAAAAATACACACAAACGAAACAACAACAAAGTCGATGAATACCGAATATTCGCGTGTCTTCTTCGCGACAATGATATTAACAGTCTGAACACTTCGGAGAAGAATGAGGAATGGGCAAAGAAAAGAAAAAAAAAAAAACAAATACAGCACCTGAGACCGATGAAGAAGAATGGATAAAGAGCGCGCGTTCAGCATCATTCTGATATAATGAATAGCTCTCGTAAGAAATAAAAGAAAAGTAATTTTAGAGATTAATTAATTGTTCGGTATTACGATACGATACGATGGTGTAATAATTACAGTGCAATGGGGAGATTTGTCGCCGGGGTACCCCCATTTTTTGGTCGTTGACGAAACGTTTGTGAAAAAAAAAAAGAACATCGCGACGAGGCTCCCTGAATTAAAAAAAAAAAAAACAGAAAAAAAAACAAGAAAACAATCCCTCGCCCACACCCACTTGTCCGCTCCTCAAATCCTCCGCTACTTTCGTCGACCCGTCCTTCGAATGAAAAAAAAAAAAAAAAAATCATAACAAACTTGAATATCCATAAGTATTAAAGATATATAATCACTCAACTCGCCGCATTGTCACACGACGACCCCTCGAGCATCAAGCATGTATCGTAAACGACGAAGATTCACTTTTTTCTATGCAGTGGAGGTAAGCTTTCGTTATTGTTGTGGGTGTGCACGTTAAAAAAAAAAAAAAAAAAAAAAAAAAAAAAACGCGAAAAAAAAAATCTCTCGAAACGATAGAGAATGCGTACGAGACGAAGAATATAATAGTCGAAGCGGCGGAGAGTATAATACTATGTGCTGTGTTGAGCCGTAAGTGAACCTAGTTAAACCATCCAATAATGCGCTTGACGATATTGTTTCTTTTTTATCTTTAGTTTATAAGATATGCGTAAGCGTGCAACGATAATCCGCGTGTTTTTTTTTTCCTCTTTTTTTTTCCGTTGTTGACGCGATGAAAGAAAGATTAAAAAAATGAATTAAAAAAACAAATAAAATAAATGCAAAATAAATGAAGCGAATATACGAACGAAATATATTGTATCGGACACTTAATCATGTTGAGAATTGCGAAATATCATCTCTACTATTCTATTATTGTAATTATACACGTAATATATTGTCGAACAGACGTCTGAATTATTATATAAAAAAAAAAGCAAACAAGAACAATGAAGAGGATAAGAGATAATTGCAGAAAACGAGAGTGGCGGCGAAAAAAAAAACACGTTAGAAGGCTATTTCGATGAAGATGCAACTTTATATTATATCACGAATATCTATCTATAATTATTATCGAAACCACGTGTTTTTATCGAAGACGATGGCAAAAAAACGTGTTGAAAAATGTGAATTGTAATACTACGCGTACCGCTTCTTGACGTTTTCATTATTGCATCTGCATCCGCACGATTAATTTATAAATAAAAAAAAAAATGATATTAACATTTTTCGAAGTTGATAGTCTAATGAGAAAATACAGTTATTCGCGATACCTACTGCCGTCAAATGCGACAAAAGTTCTCGATATTTCGAGAGCTCGTAAATCTCAACAAATCCCAATTATTCTTCCGCAATAACGAGTCTGGGGAACGACGAAGTCTCTGTGAAGTATCTACTATAATATTTTCTCCCGAATATCCGTCGTAGAACCCCGAGTGCCGAGTGTTAAGTGTGTAGTTGAGCGCGAAAATCACTGCGAATTTGCTCCAATCCTCGTATTCTCTCGTTCACATATCTATCCTACGTGTATCCGCACGAGGGATAAACATGACTGAAGAAGAATAAGAAGAAGAACGAGAAGTCGAGGGAGATAGTGAGGGATTGGTCATCGCTCCTCGTTGAAATAACGAAGAACATAATCGCGCATGCGCGACCTTCCGACAAGGTGACCGTCGTATCTCGTCTACCACTGGGTAAGTTGGATCTGTCGCGGCCGTCGCATCGCACGTTCCGCTAGTCGCTCTCTCGAGCTCCGAGAGCAGTATACGTTAACGTAACGTTAGGCGCGGTTCCAAAAAACTTCGACAGTAGGCTGGGTAAATAATAAAAAAAAGATATATATATACGTACATATATATATTTAAAAAAGTGCACAACATGTCTTCTACCGACGCCGATCACGAGAAGAGAAAGCAGATCTCGGTACGGGGTATCGTTGACGTTGAGAATGTATCGAATTTCAAAAAAACATTCAACCGACATCTTCACTATACCCTTGTAAAAGATCGTAACGTTGCCACGAGCAGAGATTATTATTTTGCTTTGGCACACAGCGTCAAGGACAATCTAGTTTCGAGATGGATTCGTACTCAGCAGTATTACTACGAAAAAGATCCCAAGGTGAGTTTTCTATCATAATAATTGTATTTAACACGCGTTACATTTTATTGTTATCGTCGCTTCGAGAAGATACCGACAAGCGACCGCCGTTGTCCTCTCATGTTTCTTACTCTCCCAATACGCTCCGAATACGAACACTTTCGTAAGGGTGGACAACCTTGTTCTCGATGTTTCAAAGACATCAATCGCGAAACGTTGCTCTCGCACTTGTAATAAAATTACATCCATTCGTTTCAATTAACTCGCTCAATTCGATGTCAGAATAATTCGAGGCAACAGTAAGTTTTTCCACGTGCTGCCGGTAAACCGGTATCAGTCGACTCCTCCTTCTTCCCCCCCTCCGTGGCTTCTATCTTGAAATATACGCGATTCGTTGATAATCGAATATTTCACGCGACACAATGTTAAACGTTTACGATCTACAGCAGGAAATAGTTCAAGAAATTTTGGAGCAATTCGATTTTGTATTCGCGATGCTTTGAATACATTATTCAGGTCAAAGATCATATAGTTTTTGCAGTTGCTTAATTTAATTACCTTATCGCTAAATGATATACCGTACGGTATATAGAATTAAGACGTTCTGGCATTCGTTGAGTGCCACAAGAGATGCAATGAAAAACATTAGACGCTCCCGTACCGATCCTATTACCCTACGCTCGTGTTTGTGTAACTCGTACAGAGCCAGTAATGCCGCGCAACTACTATTCTATTTCAAGACGAACTCAATGCTCCGAATCTAATTGTTGGCCTCTTCATCATATCGTCACTCTTATGATATAACATCGATATTTTCTTTCCATTCGTTTTGTCGAAGAGATTACAGTTTCTCCGGCGATTCGAACTGCATTTGCAGCAACTCACTTTTGAGATATTTCGAGCTCTGGTTCCCCTTTCCCTGCGCACTGCCGACACGCTGCGTAAAGAATTCAACAATTCCCGGCGCGTTTAGTATTTTGTTATCGCACGCAAACTAAGAGAAAAACAAAAATTAATTACTTGGTCGCGAAAACAATATCATTAGGGTCAGATATCGAAGTTCATCTCATTCGAGATCGACATTACGCAGACGCGACGCGCTGAGTAAAAGTCGGATTACAGTTTTGTTTCAATAGTCCGATTATAAGATTTTATCGTAAAAAACAAATGTTCCGAGTGTTCGATATCTTATGTATGGGGTGAGATAATAAAAACTGATTTATTTTCTAATCCACGGTACGAAAAATCCCAAATCCATTATCGCAATAGCTTGCCAAATATATTGGAATTTTGGCTCACGTTTGCGGAACCCAAAAGTCCGTCGCCACACGCAATATTTCGTAAACGCTACTGGCTTCGTCGTGGAATTTTGAAAATTTAATGACCAAAGGACGAACTATATGATTTCTATCGAATAGCCGACGATTTAAA
This sequence comes from Buathra laborator, assembly GCA_934046635.1. Classification (NCBI taxonomy): domain Eukaryota; kingdom Metazoa; phylum Arthropoda; class Insecta; order Hymenoptera; family Ichneumonidae; genus Buathra; species Buathra laborator. The sequence continues at coordinate 23,137,877 of OW203892.1, forward strand.
GAACAAAAAAAAACAAAAAAGAATCAAAATGCGAACACGAAATATTTTATCGGGTCGTTAACCCCGGGTAGTGTACAGCGCGCGGAGAATAGTTATTTTTATATATATAAAAAAAAAACCTGTAGAAAATTTTCCGTCAGAGTTATTTGTGAAAAAAAAAAGAAAAAAAAAAACCAAAACGATTGGCTTATCTCGCTGTCTCGCCGAAGGCTCGTTTGTCGCGATGTTATTTTTTCGTCAATATCCGCGCGCATTCCTAATCACGATACCAGAAAAAAGGATGAATGTTGAAAACATTTTTCGCAGAGGGTGTATTATCTTTCCTTGGAATATTACATGGGACGATCGCTACAAAACACGATGATTAATTTGGGAATTCAGGGCGCTTGCGATGAGGCTATGTATCAGGTAAGCGTCTTTAGGGTTAAAACGATGTTATCAATATTTTCGAAGTTTATGCGGCCAGCAAAACAAATATTTCCGACACACAGATGGGATTAGATATCGAGGAACTCGAAGAATTGGAGGAAGATGCGGGTTTGGGAAACGGAGGATTGGGGCGTCTCGCTGCCTGTTTTCTCGACAGCATGGCGACCCTTGGGTTGGCGGCTTATGGCTACGGTATTCGTTATGAATACGGAATTTTCGCTCAAAAAATAAAGAACGGCGAGCAGATTGAGGAACCTGACGATTGGCTAAGATACGGAAATCCATGGGAAAAAGCGCGACCTGAATTTATGCTCCCCGTCAACTTTTACGGACACGTAATTGACACTCCGGAGGGCAAGAAATGGGTGAACACGCAGGTAAAATATTTCATGCCTTCCGTCTCTGGTAATTTTTCATGTCCATTGTAATTTGTAATTAATAATGATTTTTATCGGAAATTCTTTTTGCAGGTTGTTTTTGCAATGCCTTACGACAATCCTATTCCCGGATACAAGAATAACGTCGTCAATACTCTAAGACTTTGGTCCGCCAAGTCGCCGATTGAATTTGATCTCAAATTCTGTAAGTCGACAAAACATTATAAATTTAAAGAGGGTATATCACTACATTCTCAGCCTAAAGTGAGACTTGGAGAAATTTTTTTATTTTTTTTAATGCGATAAAAAAGTTTAAACAAATTAATGGTATAGAAGATGTTAAGGGCATTCATTTCGCATAATAATAATGTCAAAAAATTATTAACGAAATCGGAAAAACATTTTTTTTAACAGTAAATTCATTCGTTAATTTTTCTGAATATATGTATCCATTTTTTTAGAATTTTTTTTATGTATGAAAATTTACGAATTTCCGATATGTATTCGCAAAAAAACTGCTATTACACCGAAACAGTTTTCGGGTAATGAAAGATCGAATATATTGGCAAATCCCAATTAAACATTTTTGGAAAAACGGGATTTTCGAAAAAATTTTAAAATTCAACAAAAAAATTGTAATTGTTCAGAAAAATTTACGAATCAACTTCTGTTAAAAAAAAAATCGTTTGCCCGATGATTCGTTAAACAATTTTCCACCCCATTTCGAAGTATTCCAAATTCTTCTGGAACCTCATTTTTGGCCGGAAATGAAACGACAAAACCCGCATTTGACCAATTGTTTTGTTTATCCAAAATTAATTCCTTTTTAATTTGAATTTTTTTCAGTCAACGACGGCGATTATATTCAGGCTGTGTTCGATCGTAATTTGGCTGAAAACATCAGCCGAGTTCTCTATCCCAACGACAATTTCTTTGAAGGCAAAGAGTTGCGTCTGAAGCAAGAGTACTTCATGGTTGCGGCGACCCTTCAGGACATTATACGTCGCTACAAGTCGAGCAAATTTGGCTCTCGTGATCACCATAGAACCGATTTCGAAGCTTTCCCCGAGAAAGTTGCGATACAGCTGAACGATACTCATCCCTCGTTAGCTATACCCGAACTCATGAGGATTCTGATCGACGTTGAGGGATTGCCGTGGGAAAAGGTGCGTCTTCGTCGATGCGATATCGAACATCATTAATATTTATCGTTTATCGTTATTCGTTGACTTCGCTTCTCAATAAATGGTCGTTTCATCGGATCAGCGAGAAAAGTCGAAATGTATCGTTAATATTTGTGTTTCTTTTAATATTTTCATCAGGCATGGGATATAACAACGCGAACGTGCGCTTATACGAACCATACGGTACTTCCCGAGGCGCTGGAACGTTGGCCCACCAGCATGTTGGAGAGCATTCTACCGCGACATTTGCAGATAATTTATCACATAAATTTCCTTCACTTGCAACAAGTCGGAGCCAAGTATCCCGGTGATCTCGATCGCTTGAGGCGTATGTCGCTCATCGAGGAGGACGGCGAGAAGCGGGTCAACATGGCGCACTTGTCGATCGTCGGTAGTCATGCGATCAACGGTGTCGCCAGAATTCATTCCGAGATTCTCAAGGATAGCGTGTAGGTTTTTGCACTCTCACGCGTTTGCCACTTGCATTGGAACGTTTGAATTTGTATCTTTGTTAATTAAGTATTTCGAAATCAAACGATGTGTCGTTTTTTTTTTTTGCAGATTCCGCGACTTCTACGAAATGTCACCGGACAAATTTCAGAACAAAACTAATGGTATAACGCCGAGGAGATGGTTGTTGCTCTGCAATCCGAATCTTTCCGACGTTATCGAAGAGGTAATCGCGTGAAAAATCTCAGTCACAAAAAAAAAATCAATTTGGCTGACGATGTCTTATAATTTTGCAGAAAATCGGTAGCGATTGGACTGTTCACCTCGAGCAGCTTACAGCTCTCAAAAAATGGGCGAAAGATCCGTCCTTCCAGCGAAGCATCGTTAAGGTGAAGCAAGAGAACAAATTGCGACTCGCCGAATTGCTTGAGAACGATTACGGTGTTAAAGTCAATCCGGCTTCGATCTTTGATATTCAGGTGAACATAAGATTCTCGTTATTTCTCAAACGACGAATTTCTTTGATGTTGTTCGGTATTTTATCAAATACATTTTTTTTTTTTCGCTTTATCAGGTCAAACGTATTCACGAGTACAAACGTCAATTGCTCAATTGTCTGCACATCATCACTCTTTACAATCGTATAAAGAAAAATCCGTCGGCACCGTTCGTTCCAAGAACCATAATGATCGGTGGCAAAGCAGCTCCGGGTTATCTACTCGCTAAGAAGATTATAAAATTGATTTGCAGCGTCTCCAATGTCGTAAACAACGATCCGATTGTCGGCGACAAACTAAAAGTCATTTATCTCGAGAACTACAGAGTAACTCTCGCCGAGAAAATCATTCCGGCTGCCGATCTCAGCGAGCAAATCTCCACGGCGGGTACCGAAGCCTCCGGTACCGGTAACATGAAATTTATGGTCAGTTACCGTTCTATCGACTTCAATTTTTTATCAAATTATCTTTTGGTTGAAATGCATTTTTCATGTAAATTTACCTTAATCGATATATAGTTGAACGGCGCATTGACTATCGGTACTTTGGACGGAGCGAACGTCGAGATGGCCGAGGAAATGGGCAACGAAAATATCTTTATTTTCGGAATGACCGTCGACGAGGTCGAAGCTTTGAAAAAACGCGGCTACAACGCTTGGGACTATTACAATAAATTGCCCGAAGCGAAGCAGTGCATCGATCAAATTCAGGGCGGTTTCTTCAGTCCCAATAATCCCGATGAGTTCAAAGACATAACCGATGTTTTGATGAAATGGGATCGTTTCTTCCTTCTCGCCGATTACGAGAGTTACATTAAGACTCAGGACCGCGTGAGCAGCACTTACCAGGTAAGTTTTTCGACGTTTTTTTTTTACGAAGATATATATCGATTATCGATCTACTCTCACGGAATTTTCTCTATTTTTACAGGACGAGAATAAATGGGTGGAAATGGCGATTCACAACATCGCATCGTCAGGAAAATTCTCGTCCGATCGAACGATCGAGGATTACGCCCGTGAAATTTGGGGCGTCGAGCCCAGCTGGCAGGCACTTCCGGATCCTCACGAACCCCGCGACATTTAGAGATTGTATAACAATCGTCCCGAAACAAACCCTTAGGAAGTTATTTGCGATTTGTTGTTTCCTCGTCATATTTTTTTCTCTGTAATGATCAATGATTGTTGTGTGTTTACGTGTTTCTCGATGTTACGTAAAGCCGAATATTTTTTTTTCACTCGAGTCGACACACGATAAAGCAAAACAAAAAAAAAACAAAAAGAACGAAAAAAAAAATTGAAATTCTCTGAATCTTCGTATACACGCACATCCGTTCGTCTCTCAAACTCTCATCTTGTCGATGCGTGTCAAGATGCTTGACGTTTGCCCCATCGCCTTTGTACAATAAGATAACTCGTTGTAACATTCTATCGTCGGATGTTATCCGTCCTATCATCGAATGCGTTCGCAATTCTACTCACAATTTTACAGAAAAAAAAAAAGAAAAACGAGAAAACTAATGGCATATCGATCTCTCGCCGATATTGGCCGGAGCTCTGTCTCTCTCTGCTCAGTCTCGATGCAATAACACAGACTAATAACGAATCATATATTTTTTTAATGATACTCACTTAAGAGGCGAAATCGAATCATTGACGGCTTGAGAAATACTCGTTTTCATCCGAAAAAATCTTCGCCGCGATTTCGCTTATCTCGAATAATACAACGAAACTACCATTTAACAAAAACGTTGCGATTAATGAAATTTACGATAGCTTCTAAATTTAAATAATGTAATAAATATAGCGATTAATGGCGTAGCAATCTTGTGATCGATATATATTTCATAAATTAATCGTATCGTCTTCGTGAATCGTTGAAACTTTTTCAAAATATAATCTTTATCGTCTCGCAAAGTTTATCGATTGTAGAGAACGCGTTTCTCGTTGGTTGAGAAATAAATAAACGAGTTGTTTTTCATCGATCGACCACTTTTGCGTGTTTGTTTTTATTATTCAATCCTTTAACACCGGAAATGGATTTTTCGGAGCGATTTCGATGAAAATGCTTTAAAAATGTCGCATTTAAGATTTTTCTTTAAAAAGACCGCAACCTATATAATTTTTTACATCGTCCCTACGCTTCGATTTGACTAGTCGATTAAACTTAACGTTATTGATTTTTATGCGAGTTTCGCAATAATAAGGACACATCGGATCCTAACGGAGCCGCGTGCGTGCGGTGTTCTAATTTCAAAAATCCGTTACCGTTCAGTCAAACGTCGGTAAAATACTTACCAAGTTCGCGCTAAGTGTACGATTGAAGGGTTGCGTTGTCGAATCGCGGCCAACAATTTTCCGCTGCGTCTAGTTATTGGCACTGTACATAGATAATTGTTGGGTGGAGGAAAGGAACGCTGTGACACATACGAATAGCAAGCGCGGTGTAGCTACGTCGCATGGGTGTCTGGTGTCTCGGACCATAACGTCGATATGGAATCTACCGAGAACATCGTCGAGGATCGTAAGAAAGAGGCTTTGAAAATTTTTCATTTCTCCGATCCGAAAGCACAGCCATTGGTGAGTACAATTCAGAGGTTAGGTATTTGTTTTTGTTTGTCTTCCGATACGCGTAACGTTCGATAAGGTACAGTTTATTTTTTAACACCGCAGTGGCAATACAATACAGCAGGTACTATCTCATCACTCATTCTCGTCAGTCTATAACTCCGAAGTTCGGCCATTTCCGTCAGTCTTCGCGTTCGTTCGTTGTTTAGCACAGTAAGATACTACCCCGGGGTATTCGGTATTATTGCCGCTTCATTCGATCAAAACGTCACGTAGAATTCGCTATTGTTAGACTCGTTAATTACTTGAATATGTCATTGACGTAATTCTATCCGAAGAGACATCGTTAAGAAATATATATATGTCGCCGCGATATTGTCGTTGCATTATTCTCATGTCGATCGAATGTTCGAATTTTGACATTTTTTGATGATACGAAGGTACACAGCCAGGAGCGATCTTTTATTTTTTTATAAATAGTCTTCAAATGTTTTTAAGTTTAAAACAAACGACGTTGTGAGTTTTGACAGCTCTGAAATCTACAGACGTTGCCCGTTGTCTCGGCCGCATCGGGCGGCCGATGATTTTTTTCTTGAATTTTGAAGATAAACTCGAAACCGGTTAATTCTCTCACAAGACCAGGTCACCCTCGATCTTTCGTGAGTTACTACTTTTCTATCTTTCGTCAGTATCTTTTTGCTCAATATTCGTCTCGCCGGTTTATATGATTGATGGCGTCAGATATTGTCTCGAAATATATGAGTTACGGATCGAATAATTCGTAAAATTTGTGGAAACGAGACGATGAGTCTGTTCGGCGCGATAGTAGACCCGATTAAGGGATCAAGAAACGCGAAAGACTGTTGCGTCGAATCGTCATCGAGCGTTCCATGCCACGGATTTTAATTGCCACTTTAACGAATATCTATGTACGGAATCGGGAGAAACAAAAAACAAATTTACTTATCCGAATCGAAGAAGAGAGAACTTTTGTCTGTTGCAGAATACCGCGCAGTCCGGAATCGAAGTACAATTGAAACCAACATCGGCGATTATAGTGACGGGTTACATTTCGGCCCAAATTGTCGGGTATATTTTCGACCCTATATTTCATTCTCGGAAACGAATGATCGTTGTAATCCATAAAATCGCGTGTTCTTCTTCTGTTATAAAAACACAGATTCGCCATTAATCTGACATGCAAGTCGTCTGGCAACATTGCTCTGCATTTTAATCCGCGATTGGACAGAGGATACGTTGTGAGAAATTCGAAAACTCGCGGATCTTGGGACGAGGAGGAAACGTGCTCTCCGGCGGTAGCGAGTTCTTCGATATTTCATCGCGACGCATATTTTCACGTTGTTATTTTTTGCGGCGAATATGATTTTCAGGTAAATACGCGGTAAATGGATTTATTAGCGAACGTGCGTTTTATCGTTGTTTATTGTGTGTATTTTATTTTTAGATAGCCGTAAACGGAGAACACTTCTGCGAGTTCCATTACAGACTGCCGTTGGATACGATAAGCCGCCTGGAGCTCGTAGGCGGCGTCGAAGACGTAAGAACCCGTTTGACCACTCTGTGCATTTATCCGGATCCGAAGGTTTGCAAACCCTCAAGAAATCTCAAACTTACCGATGGACAGCCGCTGATCGAGAATCTCGTAAGAATCTTGAGACGACTACAATGATCTAATATACTTTTTTTTATTTGAAGAGTGTTGAAGAGATCGCTACATTTCCAGCCAAAAATTAAATTCATAGAGAATTTTGAACACTTTCCCAAGGGACGGAAATCCGAAAAAAATGAATCATGCGGAAGGCGATAAGAAAATTAATTTTACACAAGAATAATGCTAAAAACTTATTAAAAAATTAGTTAAAAAAATAATTATATAACGAATCCTAACTCCCGGCGACCTAACATTTGTTTTATCAGAAATTCATTCGTTAATTTTTGTTAATGCATATAACTTTTTTTAGATTTTTTTTATGGCTGAAAAGTCGCAAATGTTGGAGAGGGTTTTGCAAAAAGACGCACTGCATTCAAGCAGTTTCCGGGCAATTCAATTTCTGCTAATAAAAGTTCGGTTCCCTAATTAGTTAATAACTTTTTGCCATTTATTAATATGCAAAGTTAATGTTCTTACCATCTTCTATATAGTTGATATTTTTCAAATTTTTATTCGATCGGAAAATATTCGAAATTCTCTCTGAATATTACTTTTGATTGGGATATAAGGAATATACCCTCTTTAACTGTTAGCTTACTTATCGCAGAAAGTACCAGTCGCCGTAACGATCGCGCAAGACTTTCGTCATGGAGCGCGTATCTTCATTAAGGGACGACTCAAGCTACTTCCGCATTCGTGAGTCCACAATATCGTTTTAACGATCTTGTAGTTTGTCACTGACGGCAGAAATTTTTTCACAGATTCTACGTCAACCTGCAAAAAGGTAAAATGATTTATCCCCATCCGGAAATCGGTTTGCACCTGAATCCGCGCTTCCACTACGGCAGTCGTCAGGCATGCGTAGTTATGAATTGTTGGACCGAAGGTTCGTGGAGTAACGAGGAGCGACACGAGGGCCAATTGTCATGGAGACCCGGTCGAGATTTTCTATTAACGTAATAATTCCCTCTCACGTCACTTTGGTTCCTACTATTATCTAACAAAGTCAATTGGTTAATATCGACTTCCTTCTTTTATATTTATTTTTTTCTTTTTTTTCTTCACACAGTATACGCTGCGAATACGACGGCTACATGATATGGTTGGGAGACAAGATGATCGGCGAATTTAAGCATCGATTGCAACCATCGATAGTCGACACATTAAAAATATCCGGTGACGTGGTGCTCTACGAGATCGCCATGTGTTACGCATAATACGATTACCGTTGCCGTACGACCGACGCGGCTTCCGAGAGACAATGATTATTTTCGCTCTCAAGTCAAGTCGTATCAAGTTACCAATCTCCATTGTAGCGTGGAGCATTTTTTTTTAATGTATATTTATTTTACATCTGTACTCGAGGAATGCAGCGTCGCGTCGTACTGTGCCAATTATTAACTTTCGTTTTTCTTCTTCTTTATACTATAAAAAAAAAAAATGCTTTTACAACGCTTGTATATTACTTTAGATAATAAAAATAATCGGTAAGACAATTTGATCGATGATCGATTGTTGGAAGGGAAGGGAGAATTTTTATGCGAGACAAACCATTGCCATTATGGCGAATATTATGGAAAAAACAAAGAATGCCAATCGATCGATTGCCGTTGCGGCGAGGATCCATTCCTGTTGCGCCATACTTGTCGTCGGCGCGATTATGTTCTCTCTTTCCCCGCTGTCCGAGCAGTTCGACGATAACGAATTCGTCTGTCTGTGATAAGCGTTTGCGTCGCTTCCGTGACTCTCTCGCAATTCTTGTTCGCCGATTGGCCTTTGCGAATCGATCTGTGGAAATGGAAAAAATGATTACATTGAAAAATGTTACAATAAATCAAAATCGATAGATAAAACGATATAGTCGTCTTTAAGATTGGTGTAAATTTATCATAAAAATCATTATTATTATTTATATTGAAATGATAATTAAATTTCAAAATTTTTTTTTAATTTAAAATTTTTTATTTTTATAATTTTTAAAAATTTATTTTATCGTTTTGGTTTAACATACCGATTGTATCTGATCGAATAATACCAAATATTGTCCCGCTCGGCCAACGAGGAGCTTCTTAATCGCTCGCGGAAGCGGTCGACAGTAGGGACGTCGCGAAAGATTGATCACGAAAGCCGATATTATCAGCGATATCGTCACGAGATACAAACATCCACTGTAGAAGCAAACTGAAATCGAATTATCGACGATATGAATAATCCGAATTTGCGTTTCACCTCTTTTTTTTTTTTCGGGAAAAGAATAAAACTTTTACTTAGGAGCGGTGGTTTTCCGGCGAGCGGCGGAACTTTGTGACCGAAGTGTATTAAAAATATAGAAATTATCAGTGCCGTGCAGCCGCACAACATCAACTTTTCGCTGCTCCGCGGTGGTAACCAAAAGATTACGAGTATCAGAAAGACGATAGCTGCAAAAGACACAAAATCATAAAATATTTGCATGTCGAAAGTATTGTTTTGGTAAAAATAGCATTTAAAAAAAAATCTAAGTATATAGGAAACACAGAGCACTTAAAAAAAAAACTTTGAGTTAATTTACTAATACTGGAACTTTTTATGGATAAATAATTGATGTCCTTTTACAATGAAATTAAAGTAAATTATTGAAAATAAAATTTTTAACATACCGTACATTAATTTTTCAAAATAATTATACGTTAAATTTAATGTACCAATCTACCAATGAAAACTTCCATTACGAGTACATAAAATTTACATCATTTTTTTTACGCCGAGGAGACGTTACTTATTAGACGTCGCCGCGATAAAAAAGCTTCGAAATATCTTATTAACGTGAATAAATCGTGAAATAGAACGGTCGACTCACTGCCCGCAGGTGCAACGACCGTCGCGTAATACATCGGCGAGTGTCTCTTTATCGTCAGACTGTAAATGAGTTTGATGAGCTCGTAGTCGTGCAGTGTCCGCGATGTACGACTTTTCGTCATTTTCATTAAACGCCATTCAGTATACTGATGATTTTCACCGGGCTGAAAAAAAAGATAAATAAAAAAAATTACGAATGAGACTCGCGTGCGAAAACGAGAATACGTCGCTGCAATCATTCAACCTCATGGCTCACGTTAAAGACCTCGCCGAATTCGAAAATTCTTAAATCGATTTGATCTCCAAGATACATCCACGATCCGAGCTTCAAATAGCAGTTTTGCGTGTCGAATGGCCAAAGTCGAAGATCCAAATCGCAAAGAGCGTGAAATTGCGTCGGTGGTGTCCAAAGTACCGTTCCATCCGGATATATTATGCAATGGGTATCACCATAGTATTCGACGGACGATCCAGCAACGCTGTATCCCGCGACAACAATTGGTAGTTTCAATTTTTTTTTTAAATCACTCTTTCATCTCTATTGCTATTCTAGAAAAAAGATTATCGACTTTATTAGAGCGATCTACGGATAGTACACCTGTTGTACAAAAGTATATCCGGTTGCCAGACTTCGTGATTGCCGACGTAGAGCGCCGTAAGATCGCCGTATTTCGAAGCATTCCATTTGAGCTTTTCGTCTATCCATTTCTGTATCGCATCGAAACTCATTAGATCTTAAACTATAAGAAAATGTTCTGCTATCTCGTCGTATTACGCGATTAAAATAATTATATTTATTACCATTTTTATCCACGCCTGTACGATCATTGACGACTTAAAGTCATCCTGAAAAAAAGATTGCGAAGAAAAAAAGAAACGATAAAAATCCGACGTAATTTATAAAAATGATAAAACGTATTGATAAGAGTCGGTAGACTTGCCAAAGAGACGTCGAGAACAGTTATATCGAAATAAACAACTGTAGTGTTAAAATGATGCGCGGGCCTTGCAAATTTGTCGTATTTAAGGAGAAGATCCCGTTTGAGTCGATCAGTCCACGTCTCGTTCCATATCGGAGCATCTGCAAGGAGCGTCGCGATAGTTTTCTCACGTGATTTTTGTCACCTTTTTGGTCTCAATAAATCGATGAAACTTACAAATCGGCACTAAACAAAATTATGAATTGGGAGAAATAACAATCAGTTCAGAAAACTAATTCTCCCAAATAACTACTCGTTCGCACAACACGCAATTTTTTTTGGAGCACCAAATACGGAAAAATAATTTTTCTCGTTTATTTCCGTAAAAAATAACCTACATATTCTCGGGGTTAATGTAGAAAAATAACATCTAATATATGTTTTGAAACAACAAGAATGGCAAACTTTTTTTTTCCCGCGTTGATTTTCGAAGAAATGTTCGTTTTTATCCGTAACTGTCAAACTGTGATATCTTAACCTCGAGATTTTCAAATCGGCGAAATCGAGATGCCTAATTGAGTTTTGCGAGGCAAAATACACAAGACTGGGTAGTCGATATCGATCAATTCGGGTCATATATTTTTTTTTAAGATACTAAGAAGATACGCCCCTTCAGCAATAAGCGCGCGGAAATTATTAAAAGTGGCGCTTACGCCCTTTTGGCACTATTCCAGCGACGTGTGTGTAAGTATGCGTGTGCGTGTGCACGTGCGTGTAAATACGAGTTGGCGTGCACCCGACGCTCGAAGAGTGAATGGTTGGTAGTTGGTACCCTGACTAAGTGGATAAACGGTATAAAACGTTAACTCGTGGGTACTTTGCCGCGCCGGTTTCGCCGAGGAAAATCCTTGTAAATGCGATGTGTGACAATCGATTGCGCGTATTCGATTCTGGAGCTCGAAAATTATAAGAAAAAAAAAATAATAATAATTGGACTCTATTCAGTTCGCAAAGTATATAAATTATCGAAAGAAAAAACAAAAACAAAAAAGTTTCGTGCAGATTGACTGATACCGTTCAACACCGTTATTCTCGCTATGGTAACAATTACTCACATCCGCCCAGTCCGACAGGTTTTGTTTCGGTGGCGATACAATCGAAAAAGGCAAATGCGAAGAGCACAACGATCGGGAAGGTGAGATAAAACGCCGATGATCTCGCGGATACTTGGCGAAAGATCATCGCGACTAATACCAGCGGATTCCGTTTCGGTCTCGTATCGCTGTAAGGTCGGAATGCCCACTGAGCTCGTAACGCTCCTCGTCGTCATACGCTCGTTCCGCACTCGTTTGACTATAATGCCAGTGAGGGAGATGAGAAGAACGACCAAAGCCTCTCTCCGACCAATCGTCGAATGAAAATTGTAATGGTTCACGCGTAGGAACCATGAATTACCATTAGCTATCAAGTAATAACGCGATTACCGACTCCCACTGCTTATTTATTTATTTATTCGGGGGTTTAAGCAAAGCGTCTGTCAATAGACCAATCAAAATAAAATAAATTACATTTTGTATTTTATTTTATTAATACATTTAATACACGTTAAAATAAAAATATTATAAATGTTGTATTACCTTTTATTACGAAAAAAATAATAAAAAGCTATTGCGCTGCTATTATTTTTAATTTAAAAAAATTATAAAAATTATTATTATTATTGAAATTATTTTATTTAATTTTAATAAAATTAAAATAAAATAAAATAGTTTTCGGAAACGATTTTTGTGAAAATGGAATCGACGAAGAAAACAAACGCGATCTACCGAGCGTTAGCGTTTTTTTACACCCCGTCACAGATTATAATTTATAACACGTGAAACTTGGATCGTATTTTGATTGAGTGATAAAGGTTTGGGATGGCGGGCAGTGAACAGCGGCCCCCGCAGCAGCACAAACATCACCAACATCATCATCATCATCATCATCATCGCCGAACAGATGACGAGAAGGAAGAAAAAATAAGAGGCGAAAATGGTATGCTGTTGACGATTCATAAATATAAACGTTCCTACGCCATTTGAAGGGTTATATCAAGTTTCGCATTGTACACTTTTTTTTGTGTACAATTGCTGCATTAATTGTAATTAGGATCGAAGCCCGCAAAGTCGCCGGCAGCGAAGCTTCCGCACATTGCTGTCCTCTCGAAGAATATTAAACTTGACGATGACGAATCGCAGTTTGTCGACAAGTCGGTGGTTAAGGTAATACGGCTCATTAAATATTACTGGTATCGTCTGTTACGCGTTAAATCGTAGGAGGGAGTTACGATACGGAAACCCAGAGAGACGAGGGAACCGAAACCGTCGGTCTCGTTGAAGGGAGCGGATTTTTTGACCGACAGAAGAGTTTCTCAAGCTGAGATGCAGAGACGGCACACCTGGCTACAGCGTACCAGACTCAGCGTCGCTATGACGAAAAATCGTTCTCGTATCACTCACGAGGTTCGATTTCCGGAAACATATAATGGACTTTACTGCGCGCGTTTTGCAACAAACGGCGAAGTAATCGTTACGACATTTGGCAATGGAGCGATTCAGGTTTGTTTTTACGCGACAGAGAAATCCCTTTTGCCTTATTAGTACATTAATCGATTTAGGTACGGAATGGAGAAACTGGCGATCTCAGGACAACGCTTAGAAGCGGTTTGGAATCTTCATTTCCGGTAATGTGCTGTCGATTCAATCCAATTCGGACGGACACTTTTTACGCTTCGAGCGCCTGCGGCAATATCTTTCTTTGCACCACCAATACCAATGAATTTTCGCGTTTTATCGAAGGTATTTACAGAAAAATAACAAAAAATTGCTTATCGTTCGTCGCGATAATACATTTTTTTTTTTCGAAGAATCAAAGAACGAGATAAATACAATAGACGTGAGCATCGGTGGCGATTATATTGTTTCCGGTGGTAAAGACGCGGCGGTTCGATTATACGATGCAGAGATCGGTAAGGTAATCGGACGTTCGGCGCTCGCGAATTAAATACATTATAAAGAAATGCCCCGATAGCGATCGCTCGTTATTTTATTTACAGTTGATCACAATTTGGAAGAGGAATGATAACGATCTCGTCGAAGAGAAAGTAACAAAATTTCATCGGATGAGAATATTTGCATCGAAATTTCATCGATCTTTTCCCGAGTTGATTATTACCGGAGGATGGGACGATACTGTCAGGGTGAATATTAATTTACCGCAAACCTCACTGAAAAAAGTGTTGATTTGGAAAAACTGCGAATGAATTGTGAAAATTAGTAGTAAATTCACACAACCGTTTTGTTTATACAAAACTACCTTTCGAAAAATCGGAAAAATCGTTAGTCAACCATTCATTTTTCCGATTCATAATTTTAGTGCAACGCTCTTATATAACTCGATAAGTTTTTCAAATTTTTTTTTTTTTTCAGATTTGGGATATTCGCGTAGGCAATGGATCCGTAAGGGCCATTAAGGGACCTCACATTTGTGGCGAAGCGATCGATATAAGAGTAAGTCTCGTGCCGTTACCTCGATAAATTCTATTCAATTCGAATCTATTTAGTCGGCGAATCGTTACTCTAAATTAAGGGCCGCAATGAAAACATTTTTCCTTTGCATACAAATTTTGTTCATTTTCAAAAACTACGATTGGGGACTTCACGTAAAAGTTTTCCAGTTATATAGCATAGATACGCGGTAAAGCATTTAAACGACCGTCGTTAAAATGAGACGAAACGAGTTCTCGCACACGGTAGAGAGTCCATCGTCCCCGAGAGACTCGGGGTGTTCCAAGAACAGAATTTATTAATAGGTGTTGATAGATATTGGTCCACAGTCATCGTTATTCTCGCAACATCGTTATAATGTGTTTCTTTGCTCGCATTTGCCGTTTATCGTTATGTAACAAAACTAATTTAATATACGATCAGGAAACTCATGTGCTGACCGGTTCGTGGGTGGTAAGGGGCAGTCTTCAGATATGGGATCTGACGAGCGGCAAGTTGATAGAGACGATAGTTCCAATCAACCGACCAACTACCCTCGACGGTGAATTTCTCTACGCCGTTCAATACTTTGACGGTGATCCGTACGGAGAGCACGTTATCGTCGGGGGTTCGGGAACCGGATCGGTAGAAGTGATCAGTCTGAAGGAGAAGAAAGTAAACGCCTCGTCCGCCTAATTGGAACGCATTCTTCGCCTCGCGAGACTCATTAATTTCAATGATAATTTCAAACAGGTAACGGGAACTTTTAGCGTCGATAAAGCGATCGTCACATTGGACAGTTGCAGAACTACAATAGTCTTCGGTGGAATGGAATCTGTACTCCGACTCGCCGATTACAGTTAACAATTGACACGAAAAATGTATAGCAACCGCGCGGTACTTGTTTTTACGCCGAGCCATCGATCATCCGGTGGAGAATAATTATCGTGTCAGCTAGAAACTTGCTACACGCCTATCCGCGTGATGAAGCATCCATCGTCCCCTCGCTACTCGCGTGGTCGTTCTCCCCCTCGGGTTCCCGATGTCTTGACAAAATTATCGATGAGCAGTTGACGCGACGGCACAGGTATTGCCTCATCGATGATAATAGGCGCCAAGCCGGTACCGAGAAAAGCGCTTAAAATCATCGTTGACATCGATATCACAACGATAAATAAAGACGCGAACGCAACAAGGTGGTTTGACTTTCGTAAGGGAAAAAAAAGGGCTAAATGGGTGAGCGACGAGAATGAACGGTGGTGGTAACTGCCGTTTCGCCTGTTCGGTAGGTCGGATGTACGCTAAGTCGAATGTCGAGTGATGCCAAAGTTAAATATAAATGTGGCGGCAAGAGCGCGTCTCGACGACCCGCGTAGCGACGCCAATCCTGGACGGCAATGATCCAGTCTGTTCGTGCTCTTCGGCGTGGACCGGCATATCGTTAAGAACGAACGATCGCTCGAATTTATCCGCGCTATCTCGCGACGAATTTCATCTCGCAACCCCCCTTTACCACCCGTCGTCGAGGCGGCTTCCAATTTCATAACGATCTTCATATTCGATTCATACAATCCACCATCCCCTCCCGTGGAGTATCGATCGTTTTAATCGATATTCATCGAGTCCCAACGACTTTCCTGCATCCTTGCCGAAAGTGCGAGATAGTTTTTTTTTTCGTTGTTATTACGATCACGACTTGTGCTTTTTCACGAGTTGTGCAACTGTTTAATCCATTTTTTTTTTTTTTTTTTTTTTTTTTTTTTTCAACTGTTAAACATCGTTCGATAATCACTTCGTGCGTTCGTACTGTGCATCGAAATTCGAAAGGTGAGCTTACGCTACAAAATTATCTGTGATTATTACTCGACTCCGAAAGCTGTGGATACGCGAAGAAGAATCGAGAGGTATTGTAATCGATTGGATCGATTGGTTGTTACAGGATATTTATTTAATTCCCACATTTAACGGTAGGTACATTAATCGCCGATGAAATTTCGTTGGATTTATTTCCGGGACTCTTTATTTCGTCATCCAGGCGGTTTAAGTTTAACGACCTTTTGCTTCTACCGTCGTCTCGTCGGGGACACATTTTCCCCGTTTGTTGCGGAAGATTCTGGCTATACGTAGCCAAATCTGTGACGGTACTTTCGCGCGGAGGTAGGAACGATTGTTCGCCGCTCAGCCGAATTTGGCACAAAGCCGCGAGGCTCGATGATGCGCGTTCCCTTGCCGGCTTTACTCGTTTTAGATAGGCTTTTCCACTGACGCGCGGAAAAACCACGCGTACAGTAGAAACGTAATGGGTTCTCGGAACTTTGTTACGATGGAGAATTTCGGTCGGTTTAATTTCGTCGATTATACGAACATTGATTGAGGGCGAAAAGAGATCCAATAATAATAACGCGATAGCCGAGAGTCGTAGATATCGCGGCGGAATCGCGCGAGGTATAAGCGACATCCGCCTATCGGACCCAAGACTATTTCTGATCGTCAATTCGGTAAGATTTTATTTTCGGATCGCTTAAACTTCTCGATGTTTCGGAAACTATATGTTTGCCGAGTTGTTCATCGAAAGACGATGCCAGAAAATTATATTAACGACTTGCAAAAAAAGAACGAAGGAATTAATAAAAAATATTTAAAAAATAGGGAAGACGAGGGAGTAATCGGTGGAGGGGGTATAAAGTCGCGGAAATACGCGAACGATTATGCGACAAGGGCAATCGGAAAGTGACACGAATATCGTGTCACTTTCTGAAATATCCGTTGACCTGATGGCGTGTACACGAAGTCATGGTAAATATGTCGGATAGCATACGCGGGGCCGGTAGCCGGTCGACGCGCTCGGCGTTCTCATCTCACCAGCCGCGTGTAAAGCGCCGACGACCATATATCAAAAATAGAAATAGCGCTATATTTAGTCGGCCTACACTCGGTATCCGGCCAAAAAGCTTTACAATCTCGGACTACGTGCTGAGATCGGTGGTCTCGTACCGATTTGTCGAATTTTCTCGATCTGTTTTTATTTTTTTTATTTATTTTTTTTTTTAAAGAAAATCGAAAAATCTTTCGAAAATCGGCTATTGGGGGCGCGCAGTTAGTGCCGAGAGAAAAATGAAGGCGTACTAAGGAAAATTTGGTTGCATACGAGTAATTTTGGTTTGCTTATCATTCGGGGCATACGTTTAAAATCCTCCAGCAGGAATAAGCGTAAACGAGTGACGGGGCGCATAAGCTCGCTTCGGAACAGAGTCCCGCAAGTAGCCCAAGAGCGAAAGATTTCTTGAACGCAGAGCTAAAAGCCCCTATTTTTAGTCTCTTCTCGCGCGCGCACGCGGCTTTTTCCTCGATAAAAAGTCGTTGATGTGACAGCTGCCCCCCTATTACATCCACCGTCTATACGCGTAAGCTTCGATTTTTTTTTTTTTTTTTTTTTTTTTTTTTTACGACAGTAGCTATTCAAATTAGTCGCGAGATAGTTTAAACTGAAGTATTAACGTTCGTAGTATCTGGCGAGGGCAGGAAGTTTATCAAAGTGATGGAACGAAGACGAACGATTCTGTATCGTTCGTCGATAACAAAAAATCGGCTGAATCGAATAAATCGGCGCTTGCAATTTGCGAAACCAATTTTCATTTATTTAAACGAAATAATTGTCACACTCGGGAAAAAAAAGGTAAATTTAACTAACAACGTGTTTTTTAACGATCGAAATATTTATTTCGCCAACCGCAAGCGTCGATTCGATCGATTTTTTTTTCTCAGTGTACGACTGATAGAATTTTTTATTTTTTTTTTTCTACGGTTGATTCCAGCAATGCAATCGGTTGATCGAAAGGACGAGCGTCGCGAAATCGAGCAATAAACAATGTCGCAACATCCTTCGAGACCACCGGGGGGAGGAGGGGGAGGATGGCCCGCCCGTCCGAACGCCCCGAGCCCCTTTCGCCCGGCTTCACCTTACAGTCCTTGTCAATCGCCGCATCCCCAACTTAACCAAATGAATCAGCATCCCCGTTCACGGGGACCGACCCCAGTTTATCATCATCATGGAACTTCTCATCCGATGTCTCCGCTGAGTTATCCACCGGGAGTGATGCACCCTATGAGTCCTGTGCCCATAGGAATGCCTATCTCTCCGGGTATGTCACCGGTATTCGGTTGCCCTCCTCCCGGATACATTCAGTGTCCTCGACCGAGATGGCCTTCGCCGGTTTCCCCGGGAAACCAAGCGCCCAGGCCTTACATACCGGTTCACCAGCCGCAGGTAAAAACATTATCGCCGAAGTTAATTCGCGTACTTATCATTTCCGCGATAATTTTCGATTTATTAACAATTATGGAAATTCGAGCGGAAAACTACCGTAATTGTTCCACAACGAAAATTGCCATAAATACGAAAGAATAATAGAGCTTATTGTTGCGTAGTCGAAGAATACTGGAATTAATTTTAAATTGTAGAGCTCTATGGAAAGTGGCTGTGGTTCGCCGGTGCCCTGCGGCCCACCGGAGTATCTCATAGCGCCGTACAGATCGGGCGATTACGAATACGTCGGGGTACCGCTGGATCCATCGAGAACCGACGACGAAGACAGCGGTCCCAGCACTGCGGAGATCATTGCCAGTCAAAGTCAAGACTACGTTGACGAAAAACTGGCCGAGTATCAGGCGACGATTCAGCTGCTACAAGGTCGGTACCACCATGTAACACCCCGCTATGTTAATTGCAGGTTAAGTGAACCTTCGAATAATGAATCGCCGACATGGAGAAAAAGTATATGAAAAATAGATCGATGATATGAAAAAAAATATTTTCGTTGAAAAAATTGTCGATTGCCGAAATATTTAAAAATATGACACCGAATGTGTAATAATTTATATGATTCGGGATATAAAAACGCAGAATGATAATAATAATAATAATTCTTATTTTTTAAATATTTTTAATATATTTTTCACATACATTTGATTTCCATGTGGGTATAAACTTGTGTTGAATATCAATGAAGAACGTGTCCGACGATTTTTCGCCCCCGCATTGTTACACCTGTTATAATATGAAAAGACCGAACCCGTCATCGTACTCTGGGTAAATTCGTGAATTTCACGGGGATAACAAGCTATGATCTTGGCTCGCGGGAATCTCAATGAACGGGCGTCCGCGAGACAACCGATGATGCCGCTGCGGTTGCCAAGTCCTACGAAGCGCGATACCGCATCCGATGTGTTTAACGAAGGTGCATTTACCGAGATAATATCATTGATCGGTAGACTCGCGTTGCATCGAATCGTCGAGGAACTTGGTATTTATCTGATAATTGGATAAACTCGGAATGTTGAGAATATCGATCGAAGCGATAACACTTTTCTGAATAAATAACGACAAAAAATAATGGCTACGAGTAGCGACGAACGCGAATATATGGTCAGTCGAACAGTATTTGTTTCTCGCTTTCGTTTGTTCAAATAAATATATATATATATTCTCGCGTTTACCGGTGACCAATAAGACACGCATTCTACACTCAACTCGCACTATCCTCGCAATGACCATCCTCGGGGAAATATACTATAATAGAATTGAATAGTACACAGTAGACACGGCTGGACTACTACTGTACGCGACTGAGCGTTTATAAATAGACATGACGAGCACCTGCCTCAACCATTCACACACATCCTATTCGCATTCGCAATTTATCCGATTTCTCGTCTCTGAAATCGTTATTTCGCTCGTTTACCACACTTGTCACGAGTCCACCGATCCAAACCGAACGCATCGCGATGCCCCTTCTTGAGAAATTCTAATCGATTTGGTTTTTTTTATCGAATGTTTTTCTTACGATTCAAAGAAACGACCGCTCAGCCCGATCGATGAAAGATACTGTATAATCTTGTGTTACTCACGACGGTAAAAAAATCAAATCAGCGTCACGGCTATATAAAACTCGCAACAGTTCACGCATGTCGAACATGTTGTTTCATGTCACAACTTTGCCGCAACTGGACATATTATTCAACTTACGATTTCGATGTTCTCGAAGAATTAATCCGACTTGTCACTCAACCGAACTTTTCTTTGGGTAAAAATAACCTTACACTTGACATATTAATAATCACTTTACCGAACGATGAACGATTATTGTTTGATATGAACCGATTGAACAATTTAATTGCGATTCATTTTATCACGAATGAATAGTAAAGGTCGTTTACGTTCCGTGTGGTGTTTTGTTTTTGTTGAATAGAATACTTGAACAGTACGAAGGCTCGTCATAACCCGTCCGCCATTGTCAAAACCCGACACGAATAGAATTAACACCGATCGATATGTAGTCACTGTTTTTCTTTCTCGCTAAAAATTTGGGCCACTCTCGCATCAACGTCTAAATATCAGAGCACTTTTCGCCTCATAACCTGTACCGATCAGCTGACGCGCGCGCACGGAATTAAGGGCGTAACGTCTTCGGGCCCGTAAATTCGCAACAGCTGATCAGTTCGACGCGGCGAGGGCCCCGTCGTTACACTATTGTCCCAAGCGTTGTCTTCGCGCTGCGCTTACGGCAAATAAACATTGCGTTTTAAACTAAAATATGGAAAACTCGTTGACGCTCGTATGGAGTGTAAGATAAATTGAAAATCTGTCGAAGTCACTTTCGATGAAGGACACTGTTTCATCCCCGAGATCTACTGGGATCCCGCGAAATTTATATACTTAATTCACGTAGGTCACGACCTAACCTATTACTAACGAGACGGTCAATTCCGTACAAAAATTGTTTCGAGGTTTTCCTTACACATCGGAGTATATTTTTCACGAGATTATGTATATTTCCGCGCTCGTCACAAATACATAACCTTTTTTATGACTAAATTAATGTTCCCCATAAAAACTCGCGTCACAGCAGAAAAACAAACCGTTTTATATTAAATCGCAAAAACAAATCATTAAAATGTTATGAGATTTTTAATAACATAGTTTTTATTCAGACTAAGTGATAATAAATCGACTGAGAAAACATTATTTGTAGTGCATCAACTGTTTATTTACTAATAATTCGTTCCTCGAACTATCGGACCCAAATCGAGTCACAATAGAGTTTAAATCCCCTTACGACACTCTGTTGCCTTTCACCGACTTAAAAACCATACGAAAATATGAGGTTAATTTACAATAACACAATTGTAATGCAATATGCAGTTTTTTCTCGGTGAGTTAAAAAAACGGTTACTTAGATATCGGGTCACGGTCGGGGTTGTTCACCGACAGCCCACTCGGTAATAACTCAGTCTCGTACTCGTTCGATCCGTGTGCTTGACAAACTCTCGTGCATTGTACATACATTTGCACCAAAGAGCAAAACGAAGTCGAAACACGTGGGCGTACGGTGTAAGTTCCGGCTGCATTTACGATGGAACGGAACGAATAATTTACTAGCGAGGTCTACGCCAGCGACGTTTCAAGATTACGACCCATAAATGCAATCTCAATGCATATTCGTTACGATAGGACGAAAAAGCGTGGCAGTGGGCGCGATCGGTAATACCATAGCGTAGAGTAGAGCTCTATCCGCGATGACATTCTCGATATTAATACGCCGAGGAAGGTTCAGGTCATAACTATAGATACTTAATCCGCTCTTAAAACATATCGTAAGCGCGTTGCTTCGATGCTTTTCGCCTCGAGCCGTAAGTGCAGACCTAATACGAGTGAAGACAGTCTTGGAATTTGCAAGAGATGGCCCATTGCCCGAGCGCTTTTCCAATCTGAATTTGCAGGCCTCGATATTAACGCCGTTTCTCACGGGGGCTGTAGCGTCGCCGCGGGTACACGTGTCGCGTACTTATTTTACACTGCGCGCACTGCGCTGCGCTTCGATCATTGCGCTTTACCGTTACTGTCGCCTTTCTCTTAACTACCCAACATTTCGAATCCCATACTTAAGTCACGCGTTTTTACCATTAGCTTTTAACGCATCTCCTTTATCAACCGATTTTCCGAAAATTATGTTTTTACCGCGCATCTCCGACTCGTTCAATACGAGTAGTAATGTCTGGAGATATTTTCATCGGATTTGGTTTTGAATGAGTTTTCGCGTCGCGTTTCTCTTTCGCGAGCCTTTCGTGTCTATGAATTTTCGATTGCGAATGAATATACGTGTTCGGATGCCCGACCCGGTTACGCCCAATGACTACGAGTTCCCACAGTCGGGTAGATTTTCGGAACACAGCCCCGCGCGCTCGCGGCTCTCCCGAAATGTTGCGCGTATACACGCATGTTGACTACCGTGTTTGTGTCGGGCCGCGGACACCGGTCACATAAATTAGGGGAACGTTGCGTAACGGCTGTGCACCTCTACCTATACGGCTGCTTATTATGGCGCAGGTAGAAAGGTGTTTCACCTTTGCCGCTCCAATCCCTAGTCATCCTCACTCTACTGCGATCCCGTATACCTACTTTTATTTTCGTTTTTGTTATTTTTTTATTTATTCGTAAACTCGATGGTGTTTCATTTTTACGTTTCGAGTTCCTAGTCATCCTTACTGAACTATAATTTCGGAATTTGCCCAATCATTTTTTATTTTTTTATTTGAATTTTATGTAAATCCATAACCTCGAAAACATCGATCGAGACATCGCGAATCTCGGTATTTCGATAATTTATAATTCAAATTCGGTCCAATAGTTGTTAAAAAATATCGACACTGCAACTTCCGGTGAAATTAACGTTGACATTTTTTACCGAAGTTTTTTTTACCAAAATACAGTTATAACCCAACGATTTATTCACTTTCGGTGAAAAGACACCACTTATCGTGTTCCTTTTTTAACGGCTTCACAAGTGAAGTGAGGAGCCATAGTCATCGCGTAGAGATGATGGAGTTCTTACGCATTCCCCCCTTTCTACGCAGTTGGTTCATGAATTGGGGATCCGTTACGCAACTGCGCTGTCGGTGGGTCGGTCGGGTTACACTATAGAAAGTGCTCGCCGTCGAATTTGTGGGTCAATATACCTCCAGCCGGCTGATACTCGACTATACGGTGCGATGCACACTTATGCGATCTTCGACGGTTTACATTGTCAGACATATCACATTCGCGCCATTGGATACTACTGTGAAGTTTCTTACAGCGGGGAAAATACTGTTAAACAAACAAAAATAAAGATTGAAAAATAATAATTCCTACTGAGGTACATAACCAAATTCTGCTACTTTATTCTTCGATATGTGCAGATTCGGTCGAATATTTTGCGTCATCGGTTTGTAGACAGTAAATAACTGTGATAACCCGTACTGCGAGCAAATTGTATTTTCGATTAGATAACAATCTCTTGCGAATGCTCGGAGGCAATTCACGCCGTTTCATTCCGGATCATGGACACGACTGTCGGCTATACTTTATTCAAGAGCATATTATCTTTATCTTTTCTCTCAAGTACGCGGCATATTACCAATAAACAACTTTATTTTTATCAACGTGGTATTTATGTATTTAGCTTGCATCGATCAAGTATAATCAATCGTTATTTGACGACAATTTGTTATGCTCCGTAGATAAAATGAATTCATCGCGTAATCGAGGCACTTTTTTTTCTTTATTTTTAAAATCTACTAAAGCGTTTTACTGTGGAAAAACAATGCGGTCATCGCCACAAATTAACGTCTTGCGATTCATTCGTTTCGAGATGTTTGTAAAAGAATTATATTGCGGCGGCCCATTCGTATACATAATACAAGAGGGTCCCCGAGAGAAAATTTACATTTCGGTCTGCGTTTCGTTATACCTCGATAATTCACTCTGACCTTCTAAACTTTTGACGTCACTCGACTGCGCAATATTGTCAACGGGGCTTCGAAATTTTCAGCTTCGTCCGGTTTTCTCAACGCCGCGCGCGTTTACGAAAAATAACGAAATCCCTGGCATTTTAATTAACCGAATCAACGTATCGCGCATCGAATTTATTTTGTTCGTCAAACGCAATAAAATACGATAGCTGTTTAAAATAAGTTTATCGAATACAGTCGATGATTTATTGAGAAAGGAATATTTTCATTTATCGCCGGCTGATTGCCGGTAGATTGCGAAATGTCTGCGTCGTTTTTCGCACAGAAGAATTTCGATAACAATTGCTCGCGTACGAGCAGTAAGCTAAACACGACAATGCAATTCTTCGATGTATTTTATCATCGTAATTCGTAAAAACGAGACGGCGGATCCTTATGAAAGACATCGCAACACTTTATTTGAGAAAACAAAAAATATATATATATATACACATCCGACTCTCCCCAAGGGGAGGCGAGTAGGGAGTAACACAGAAGTTTCTGCGGTGTGTGCAAAGTTGCGTCGTGGTCGGTTGGGTTCTTCGCCGCAGCCACGGGCGCTCTACCAATGTCGAGCACAGGACGAGGAGACAGGATAAAGGGATTGATCGAGTAGGCTTTCTCGGGGACGGTCGAAGCGGCGAATAAGACTAGGACGAGGTATATACATGTTGCCGAAGGGTGAGGAGGAGGAGGAGGGGGGGGGGAGACGTTCGGCAGTGGAGGAGCTCGTGCGCTGCGTCGTCGCCGTCGTGGCGGCGTAGAGCTCGTGCCCCGCGCGAGGAGTGCCACCGTCGTTCTCTGGCCGCTACGGCTAACGAAACGACTACGTTGAACGTTCAGCGAGAAACTAGCAGTATCGAACCGGCGACTGAACCGGCTGCACGTACATTTACATTCCATATATGGCATTTTAGTTATTTCCCAGCGCGTTTACAACTCGCCGGTATCGAAAATCGAGATATATTTCGCGCACAAACGAGAGACATCGTTGTTTCTCACGTCTATTTCTTACCAATCTTGTTGGACAATTGTCAGTGAAAAGAAAATCAAATGAATAAAAACATTATGACGATAGAGCACGTAAATAGGTGACACAGTGTCGTCGATGAAGTCATCCGAACTGAAAAGGCCGGCGATTATACGTTTCATTACGCGCTTACGCGTTGGATAAAAGTCTCGTTACGAGAGGGTGCGCGTGCACATTCCCGTTGGACACAAAATACATTCCAATTTTTTTATCATTCCAAGTTATCTCGTTTGATTGATTTTTCTATAACCCCTAAATATATACATGTATACATAGCGAGAGAAAGAGAGTGTTTGTACAGTGATATACGATCGAGCGACGTGCAGTGTAACGACGAGTGGATCACGAGATTAGAGTTTGATACAATTTGTAAAAGTAAGAAAAGGATACATCGTGGCATTGTTCACGATTTCGACGGTGCTGCGGGGACAGAAAGAAAAGCCGGTAGATCAGCTGGTCCGGAGGACTATATTAAACACCGCTGCTGCGCCATCGGCTCGATGTAACGAAGCAGCGGTATCGAACCGGCTTCAAACTCACGAGCCACGCGTTTTCAAGACACACCCTTTCGCTTATTCTACAATATTTCAAGATATAAGAAGATCTTCGTGACGATTCTGTCACGTTGTCAACACTGTAAACGAGACGTATAAATACATTTCCTTTTTTTTCTCGATATTATCGATTATTGTTTAATAAAAAATGAATGACAATATTGTGGATGGGTTGTCGGGGATGAAATGACGGAGGATCGAGAAAAATGAATATTTACGCATTGTGCATGTCGAAAAAATAAAGTATGTCACGAGCGGGGGAAAGTCCGGGTGGGCGAGGCGAAAGCCCGAGCCCATCGCCGGCAGGTGGTAGCAGTCCGAGAACACCACGTGGCGGCCGGCTTCGAGACCGTGTGAGCTTTTTCGAGCAAATCTGGTCGTCGGGCGGTGGTGGTGCGCGTAGTTCCAGCACCGAAGATCTCGTTGATTCTTCGGGTGTTATGCAACGCGATGGCGATCGCAGAAGCCCATCGTCACCGAGCGCACCGCGCTCGTTGTCCAGAGCGAGCGATTCCTCGTTCGAGGAGAGCTTCGAGCGTCTCGTCGAGGAAGGTGAGCTCAACGGTGCCAAGGTCGTCAAGTTCGAGAAAATGACGTTTCGTAAGAGCGTAAAGGAAGTAACGACGAGCAGCAGCGTTACGATACGCGGCCTCGGCGATCCGTTGAGCAGAACGCCGAGCGAAGAACGGGCCCTCGAAGATTCGGCTTATCAAAGTCATCATAGTCAAGGGATTCACGGGAGCAGTCATGGAAGCTCCGTTGGTTCGTTCGCGAGATTTCCATCGGAAGAAAGTTTGTCGCAACAGAGAAGGGGGAGCGCCGGTGGCGGAGGGGGCCTCCTCGCTCAGGACGATAAAGCGCCGAGCGAGTGGTACGCCGAGTATAGGAATCAAAGCTTCCACAATGTTGCTGCTAGAATGGAGTATGTACGCAGCCGTACCGAGTACGATGCGCACATTGCCGAGATCAAAGGTATTGACTAATACATTCATTAATTTGCAACCGCGTCGTACATAGTCGCCTCGAGCGATAACTCGTTACACATCGCGTACGATGTTTTATCGAGGAAAAAATATGATTTTATTGACAAATAGGTACACGCGTCTGAATACAGGTATAAGTTAGAAAATAATTTCGAGAAGTCTCATGATCGACTGAAAAAAATTATAAGTTGGAAGAAGGAATAGTTGATGGGACAACGACTTCGCAACAAAAAATCATTTGTAACGAGTAATTATTAGTTCTTTCGCGTAATTATTAGTTCGCCCGAGGCAACAATTTTTTCGATGTATTGTATAGGTTAGGAAAGTACACATGAAGAGATTACCATATTTAACGATGATTTTATGACGAAAAAAGAACTAAAAAACGATCATTATGAATAGTATACTATTTATTCATATCGTAGATTGTATAGAATTTTCTACTGAGGCCATTAATTGACAGTAGTAGCGAGTCGTTGCGCCAGGTCTGGGTCGCGAGCGCATTCATGATTCCTCAAGGATAGATCGCGGTGCGTCAGTCTCACGAGGCGCTTGTTAATATTTGCACGTATACAAACTGAAGTCTATTGCTATATGTGATCGATATTGAGACGTCATCATTCGTTTCGAGATGTTTTGTCACACACGCTTTCGAATGAACGTGCTGCGCTCGTCGCATTGCCGATTATCGCATTAATGCAATTTTAAACAACGTTCGTTATGTTTGAGATATATAGATATATACAATAGCGAGCTCGCCGGTGATTCGTATAAACGAATGACGTAAGCCTCGCGTAATTATGCAGACGAAAAAGAAAGAGTGTGAACATGCGGTGGCGCTTGCCGAACGGAAAGAGTTGACCGGTCTCGCGTAGTAAACTGCGAGTTGCTTGTTTCGAGCGAAACGTCCGAACGTCACGTATAGAGAGGAGAGTAGGCAGTAAAAGCAAACTACCGGGGCTGCTAATGATTATAGTAGCGACGCTGTGAGTGGGAGAGACTAGACGCGCCGGTTCAAGGACGCGCCGGTTCTTCGACTACAGGGTGGCCATCGTCACCGAAAACCCGCAAATGTCAGGAGTTTTTTTATTGAGTCACAGATATATATATATATATTTTTTATTCAATCGAAACCCATCCAAAGTTAACTCGTCGAGATGTCGAGAGTTATGTGTTGGTTAACGCGGTGAAAAACGAAATTATACAGTTTTTATGAGATTTCGTCGGTACTTGCAGCGTCCTCGGGAAAACATATTTCTTTGAGGTTTTTTTTTCCACATTTGTCAAACGATCGATAATTATTGAAGAGTATCACAGTTTGGACATTTTTTTTATTTTTTCGAATTTTTCGAGATTTATCAATAAATTAATACAATATTAATCCAATAATAATTGCTAATAGTAAATTCGCAATTAAACGATCGATGTTGATTTATCGTCTTATTTGTCATTTCGCAAATACGCAATAAATGTCTTAATAATAATTTATAACAATATCAATAAAATTTATCGCATTTTCGTGTTTATCTTTACGAAGTTATTCTCCGAAGGGGAATTTTTAACGTTACTAATAAATTTTAACTTTGGATAAACGAGTTCGCGTTATTCGATGACTCGCGGCAAGGATATTTGAGGAGAATGATACAGTGAATACGTCATGCACTCAAACCAGTCGGGCAGACATGAAGAGCGGAGCGCATGTATACTACTCGGGGTTGTTGGGCGGCTTGATAATTCCTGATTGTTGTACCACGTAGAGGCCCTTAGGCTCTTTGCATGCAGGAACGTTTATATCGCACACGTATAGGTACGAGTATCTTGCGGGACATTCACGCGCGCTATCCCGCTACCGCGAACATGCGATCCTTTGCTTCATAGTCTATGAAGCAAAGCCAATTATCCCTCAGGGCAACTAATTATGAAACAATTTAGCGTACAAATAAGCCACCGAATCGGACTAATAGAGAGTGATGGAACTCGCGAATGTCTCTCGCACTTCCGTATAGTTTCCTCATAACCTATAATCGTAACAATTTTTTCCGCGCTGCTAAACACAGCGAATTAAATAACTAATGGATTTAAAAAAAAAGTTTTTTTTTTTTTTTAAAAAATATATTGTGCTATTGAAAGTTTCGGAAGGCATCGACTTTTAAGGGGATATATAACTTATGAAAGGGCACTGGAGACTGTGGGATAAGTTGGTAATACGGGATATACGAGTTTCACAAGGTCGCGATGGAATATTAGATTTGTCACCGATATCGGCACCAACCGTAGACGATCTCTGCTGCTATATGAGAAACGACGACGAACGGTGCGAACAGAAAAAAAATCAAGTTCGCTCGCGTT
This sequence comes from Buathra laborator, assembly GCA_934046635.1. NCBI lineage: Eukaryota > Metazoa > Arthropoda > Insecta > Hymenoptera > Ichneumonidae > Buathra > Buathra laborator. The sequence continues at coordinate 23,167,082 of OW203892.1, forward strand.
CTCTCTCTTTCTCTCTCTCTCTCTCTCTCTCTCTCTCTACCGCGCGGCGTCTTTATCCGTCTAAGAAATTGACCTACTTTCGGATGGAATTGCCTCACGCTTTTTAATGGCTCCGTATGTCGCGCGTGTGACCCTTTTCTATATTACGCATCAACAACAGTAGCCATAAATGCGATAAGAATTAACGTTTGAAAATATCGCACGTGAAAGATCCGTTTCGCGATAGGCTACCAACACACAGCGTCTGGAAGAATCGCGCGTCTGCTGACCTCATCCTCCGCCGAGAACTTGTCCCACTTCGCAGCGCCGCGCGCTTCGGCTCTCCGTCTCTTTCCATCTCTTTGCTCTCTGCTCGCGTTTCTCTACTCTCGGATACCTCTCACTCGATCGACTCACTCTCATTCGTCTTTTTTCGTTTTTTTTTTTTTTTTTTTTTTTTTCGTTACTTCATCGTCGGCGAGTGAGAGAAACCAGTAATGCTAAAAATACGAGTCTATAGGCCCCCGAGGACATGCGTTGACTAAGCACGCGGCGCACATATTTCAACTCAACGCGATTGTAAAGAAATTTATTCGTTGCATCGCGCAAGTTTTTTACTTATCCAGTCTTCCCGAAGGCCACCGGTGTAAACTTGTTAATGAGACGACGAGAAGTGTGACGATTGGGGACTAATCATTTGTATCACTACGTTTACGGCGTCTGACCACTTTGTCCGCTCCAAAAGGATACGTTTTAAGTTCGGAGTATACGTAGCGAAGATAAATCGTTGATAGGCAATTTCTACGAAATTTTGAGGTTATAGAAATTTTTGTATCACTGAAAGTTATTGTTGTTGATGGCGGATGCAATTTTTGCAAAAGAGTAATTGAGAAATGGAGAAGCGATATTAAACGGCTTGGTTATCCCCGTTCGCCGCTTTAATTAACGGAAATCATTTGGCCCGCACGCCACTGTTGTCTCTCCTCGGCTTTCGTATTGTAGCCGACATTCATTAACTTTTAAACTTTTTCATTTCCGATCCCTGGGAAGGTAAACCTCCGCCAAGTCACGATTATCACTATTTTGTTCGTATTTGTCGTAACATCGTTTCAATTGTTCACTATACGTATCACGTAGATATTGTGTACAATATATATATATCTATTTAATATTGCGAGGATGAGCTGTGAGTGAGAAATGCTTTTCTCACGGTTGTGCAGCTTAGCGTGGGCGAAGATGCGCATTATAATTCCGCCCACGAGATGTTTATCTCGAAGGGTATAGGATGCCCTTGAGACGACTATTTAGATTTTTTATTCTTACGAAACGTTCAACACAACCCACAATAAGTCTATCGCCTACGCAGTAGAGCGGCGATTATCGGAACTAATTGGGACAGAGCACCGTTATGATAATCGACAATTCGGATAATTGAACAGCATTATTACGGGGGGAAAAAACTATTCAGTTTAAGACAGACGGACGGACGGACAAAGCAGACAGACGAAAAAGTGGGTAATGATTACGATTATTCTTCTCGAAATTAAATAACCCGGGAGCATCCGGAGTTTTTTAATTAGATACTTTGTACAACTAACTTGGTATGCGATGTTTTAAATGGAAATCGGACGACCGGAAGTCTCGTAATCGTGACCGGAGTAAGGTGACTTTCTTGCAAAGTTCTGTTGTTCCGTCGTTGTCAAAAAACCGAGCCGACTCTTTAAATATAAGTTAAACGTACGTACGGTGACGTACGTGATGTACGTTGTGATTTTTTTGAATTTTTTTTTTTTACGAAATGACGAAATTCTGTATTTGAAATTTGGTTTATTACAGACATTTTTTACCCATCGGATTTTATTTTTATAAAGTAGTTTAGAAAAAAATGCTTACGTGGCGCAATACAAAAAGTATCTACCAAAATTGCGTTTGAATTTGAAGGCAATTAGTCGAACCGTTTTTGAGGTATTTTGACGAACGATATCGAAAACCCTGTATCGAGATAACAGGGTTCAAAGTTAGGTGAAAGGTAGACGCGGTCGGCCGTTTGACCGCTCCAAGGCGAGTCAATTTTACGAGTTTCAAAATTAAATTTACACACAATATGTCAAAGTTGAAGAATATAAAGAAAAAAAATGGAAAGTTTTTTTTTTTAATTGAATTACCTGATCTTAAAATTATTTTAATGAAACGTTTTTATCTTTTTTTTTTTTTTTTTGAAAAAAAAGTCCACGATCTTTTGTCTATATTACAACGGAAACTCACTTTCTCGCTGCCAAATCTCGTTAACGCTTCAGAAATAAAGTTCTGTCGAGCAAAATCCGATGGAAAGGAATGTGTAGTGGATTCCGGAAGTAAAATCCGGTAGAGATAATGTATTGGCATATTCGTTCGAATAAACCAATTAATTTGAATAATTACCACGTCCGATAATCGTCATTCCGATAATCGTTCTATAATATTGACTCAGTAGGGATTCTATAACTCGCGCCCCCGATAAACGCTTTCGCATTAACAATGCAAAGGGCTCCGAAAAAGAGAACAAAAGTTTATGGACGAAATTATAGTACAAGTACCGCGATAGCTCTTCCCTTTCAAGAGACGGCAAATCTTTTCGATTTTAGGTCAGTCCACTCGAATAAACTATCGTTTGGATGGTCGTTATCGTCGTACGTCGTCACGGAAGTAGAGTCACAAACTCTGCGAGTTTCTTACACGGAAGGGCCAAGCGATATCGAAATTAAACTTGTGCAATGTCGTATCTCGTGTCAGCGCTCTATAGTACAGTTTCTTACGAGTGCCCACTGCTGCTGCTGCGCGTACTGTTAAAGCATCTAATCGTAGGGTTGACTTATCGTTGAAAGAAGAAAGTGGTGCCATGCTGGTACTGCCGGGATCGTGCGGCGCCGAGTAAAAATCCTTCGAACGTTGCTTTGTATGACTTTCCGTCTCGCGCGCAGGCAAAAGACCGCCTCCGTTAGAATACGCAACGAGAATCGACGCACGCGATCCTTATCCTCGTGCACACTGCCGTTTTTGTCTCATTCCCGCGGCTCCAAATTCCTTACTATCGATCCCCTCTTATCTTCACTAACAAAAATGATTCGCCTCATCTTCCGTCGCGTAAATTTCGGTTTCTATTTTCGAGAAAATTTTTCGTGGTTTTTTTCGCGAATTTTTTTTTTTTCCCCGATGATTTGCTCGTTCTCCTTATATACTGTGCGAATCGTTGATGAATCGGCAGCTGCTCGCATCGGGTGCACCGCGGGCCGCTCTTCAAGCGTATAAAAATAATCCGTAGCTTCTCTACGACGGAAGATATCGTCTCTCGCCGCTCTGGGGTATTTGAGGGCAAACGGTCCGCGAAAAGAACATTCGAAACTTGTAAAACACGCGCGCGTCTCCACTCTGTGAATTTCTCTGTGTGTTGTTTCTGTGACTCGTACGTTTGAACGACAAGGGGTTAACTTTTTTTTGCTCGAAAATCTTATATTTGGAACGTCTTATCTTATTAAATTACGTCGTTCCGACGAGGCTGAGGTCATAGGGGTTTATAAATGTACGGATGTATGAACTATTGATTGCGAGAGAGTCGCGAGGCTCATTTCCCCAATTTAGTTCGATGTTTTTTTTTTTTGTTTTTTTTTTTCACTCGATTTAAAGCTCAAAGGCGGTGCTGCTGTGCAACTCCGAAGATGCGAAAATATATTGTGAAATCCGTGCGTTCCACTTTGCGACCCGCCCTCCACCCCATTCTACCGCAGTCCAACTCGTGACGATGCTTTCTATTTTCATCACGATTTCGGTGAATCCTAAATGCCGATACGAACGAGAGTATCTCGTTTATATTACGAACGCATCTTGATTGGCTGCGCGCGATGTCTTAACTTTGCGATTCTACATTGCCACGAGAAAAGGTCACCGGTCTCCACGCTCTGCGAATTTTACGGCTTTAGATTACATTATCTACGGTCTTCGTGGCTGCTATCCTTTTTTTTTCTCATACATGACTCATAGACTATATATACTCAGTTCCGAAGGGGGATTTTATCGCTATACGCCAAGGTGAATCCGAAATGTATACATACTTGTGGGGCCCCTAAGGGATAAAAAAGAAAAAAAGGAAAAAAAAAACAGACCGATGTTCGTTTCGTAGAGAAAGTAAAGTTTCATTGCCGATTATAAAGATTAATGCTCGTGGATAAAAGATCGCGCCGTCAATTCGTTATCGCGCAGTTGGAAATCGCCGATAAGTCTATCATTCGTCTAATATTAGAATTGACTCAATAATTGCTCTACCAATTGGTTATTATCATATATTTTGTAATTGGTGTGTTTCAGACGAACAGGAACGCGTGCAGAAAAAGACTTTCGTTAACTGGATTAATTCTTATCTCTCGAAGGTAAATAAAATTTATATTAGCAGCCGGGTTTTTGCCCGACTAATCTTTTTTTTCACCGCTAATGAAATGAATCACAAATAAATAATACTTTGCGGATATGTTATCAGCCGAAAGGAATTCGGCACGATTTCGAAATATGTAAATATTTCGATGAATATGACACGGAAATAAAACGCGTATCAAAGATCCCGGAAACATTATTTTTAATAATAATAATAACAATAATAACATTATTATTATTATTACATAAAAAATATATTATTCCCGTCTCCGATATCGGAATTTCATTCTGTTATCAAGTATGTAAAATTTTGCATGGAAACTCACGTTTCGGCGTAACAATATATATTCGCAAAGCATTCATCGGACTGTTTAGCCAGAGAACGAAGATGCACCGGTGTTGCATATGCGTCGTGTCGCATATCGTTTTCTTTTGCATGACAAGACAGAAGGAAGGGGGGGAGCGGGCAGAGTAAGAAAAAGAGCGAAGTTTTGCATTGAGTCACGTAACATCGTGATAGGAATTGCGGCACGTCACGGCTTGATACTCGATGTCTGCGTATCTGAAACTTCGGCAAACTGGTGCGCTTCGCTTTGCTCGCCGTTATAACCGGTGCCTGGCTCTCGATTCCCTTACTTCCGGATCCTTCAGAACTCAACTCTTTGCCCGAAGCGCACGCATACCCTCGATCCACCCGCTTTAGTTGCGAGAGCTCCGGCTACTTTGGCTAAACAGTCTCGACTTTTGCTACATCCTCGTCAACTTCGATGCGAAATAGCGATGAAACTTTTACTCAAAAAGCAATGTATACACGTGTAAACTAAACTTTCAGAGAGTTCCACCTCTTCGAGTGGACGATTTGATCGAAGATCTTAAGGACGGCACTCGACTACTTGCTTTGCTGGAAGTCTTATCCGGTGAAAAATTGGTACTAAAATTATTCACTATTTATAATTTTTTTTTTTCGTTTTTTTTTTTGCGGTTTTTTATTATTTCTTCTCACCATCGATTGTACTTAATATTCATTGATATCGCAGCCAGTGGAGCGCGGACGCAACTTGAAGAGACCGCACTTCCTCAGCAACGCTAATACGGCATTACAATTTTTACAGAGCAAAAAAGTACGTATTTATCGATCGTTACGTGTCTGCAAATTTTTTCGGAGCAAATCGTTATAATTCATTATTATATTCCATTTCAGATTAAATTAGTAAACATAAACTCATCGGATCTCGTGGACGGACGACCACCGGTGGTTTTGGGACTTATCTGGACAATAATCTTGTACTTCCAGGTAAGCGACCGAACGATAACATTTTACAGAGTTATTTCATTGTATTGCACATTGTAATAACTCGATACAATGAGCAGTAGCTGCTTTAGTCTATAAAACTCGACACGTAGGTTATCGGGCGATCACTCACGAGTAATGATATTCCATACCACACCTACATAATTTGTCTTTTATTCATATACCACGTAACTGTAGAGAGTAAATGAACCGAATTATATGCTAACCGTATGCGTATTTCAATGCGAACAAGCTACGATCGAAGGATCGAAAGAGGGTGAGTACGTTCTCGATAGTCGAGCCGAAAAAAAAAAAAAAAAAAAATGAAAAAAAAAAAAGTAGAATTAAAAAAAAAAAAAAAAATGACTGCACAACACTGCATGCTTGTTGTTTGGCGTCACCCGGTAGTCAAGCACGCCACGTATTCGCGGTACTCGATACGACGTTATCCGATTGAATAATTACAAAACGTGATTACTATCTGACTTTTAGATCGAAGAAAATACGAGGGCTCTCGAGTACCTCGGACACAGTTGGGGAAGTCAGAGTAGCCTTGAGAGCCTTGGAACTCAGGGCTCAGCGGCTAGCGAACGCAAACGCATTAGCAGCGAGAAATGGAAACAAGGAGCTCGCAAAACGCTCCTGCAATGGGTCACAAACGCTCTTCCAAAGTAATTATTTTCATTTCTTTCAATAACTTTGTTTTCTATTCCATGGAAAAAATTAATTCATTTTGGTTCGTACGATTTTTAAAAATAATTTATGAACATTTTATGGCATATATTTAGAGTCTTTTTCTTTTTGGAATACGGAAATGTTTTGTAAAAAATTGGAAATTAAAAGTAATATAGACCACTGATAAGAAAGTTTAATGAATACGAAAGACGGCATCAATAAGAATTTTAGATTCGCGCGTGAAGATGATTTTTCATTGTCTATTCTCGACCACAGGGACATAGGAATTCGCGTCAGAGATTTCGGCGAGAGTTGGAGAGACGGAAACGCTTTTCTGGCGATAATCGACGCGATCAGAACAAATTTGGTAAACATAGCGGCGATGCGCGAGGCTTCGAACAGAGCGCGTCTGGAGACGGCCTTCCAAGTGGCTGAAGTCGAATTGGGTATCGCGCGCCTTCTCGATCCCGAGGATGTCGATGTCCCTCAGCCGGATGAAAAATCAATTATGACTTACGTAGCACAGTTCCTGCATAAATATCCTGAGCCGAAATCCACCGGACCGGATACCTTTGCCGCTGTTCAACAAGAATACGACTCTCTTATCGCGTGGCTAACCGAAAGGACGATGCATCTTGAACAGCTCGACAGAATCAACGCTTTTCCAGCGAACTTCGCGGTAAGTTACAAATTCTAAGTTATCGTTGTATCAAGAATGCAGAATCACTTCTCGAAAAGTTATTATTGCATTCATTTTAAAAATCGAAAAAAAAAAAAAACATTATACGCGATTCCTTAGAAAAAATTGTTACGCTACTTTTTTATCTTAAGAATCGTTGGGATATCGAATAATTATCAATTGTAATTAAGACGACAAAATTATTCGATACTAGTGCTTTGGAGCGGAAGTAGATACACAAATCTTTATTGATATCGTTTTTTGATAAAAAATCTCAACTACTAATATAACAACATGCGGAAGGAGTTCCACTTTTTAAAAATTTAGAACTGAGGATTCTTTCCGATGTTTACGAAACTATTACAAAAAAAAATCGCATGGGATTAGTGATACGATTTTTTTTTCACCTATAAAAAAAAAACTATGCTTTTTGCCTGAAATGACCAAATTCTCTATTTTAAAGCCAAAAATAAAAAAATCTCTTCAGCTATGCAACTCTGACTACAATCGACCAAATCTTTTTTACAGGAGTACCTTCTCGTGCGAACGGAAACGGATGAGAAATCCGTGTTGTACCGAAAGCTGCAAAACTTAGTCGACACACCGACTATGATTAGTATCACTCGCGACTCTTGGAAACGGGTACAAGTTCTCTGGAGCAAAATGGAATATCTTGTGAGTATCGTAAAGATGAAAAGCACTGTATTATTATTTCAGAGCCAAGTGAATCTTCAGAATTTATATATATATTTACTAAATGCCCAATAAGATGCTGAAATGGCTGTGGCTGTTGGATTCTTCGCTTCCGGGTGAATTGGGCGAAGCGGGAAGATGGTTAGCACTCGCCGAAAATCTATTGAATTCTGACGACGACATACCGGCGGAGATGACAGAGGAAACAGCCGGCATAATATCTAATAAACTCGAAGATCACAAAAAATTCTTCTTGGATTTGGCCGACATGACGGAGAAGTTTCAACGAGCGAGAAATTCTCCACTCGCTCGGCAGGCGCCTCCGGAACAATTGGACAATATGGCCTCAAGATTCGAAAGTCTTCCAATAAGAGCGGCAAAGAGACGAATAAAATTAAAGTTTCTCGAGCACAAGTGTTGCTTAGTCGCTTTTCTCTATCTCGTCGAGACGAAACTTAAGAGTTGGAGCGTAAAATACGGCACAGAGGAAAAAGTACATCAGATGCTGGAACAGTACAGAAATTTTGTCTCTCGCAATCGGATATTCCAGGAATTTCAAAAGGCTTATTTAGACATGCAGCAAGTTGTGGACGAGTATAAGCGCGAAGGAGATGTCGGTGAGTACAATTTTCCTGTGTATCATTAATGTAAATAACGATTTCAAAAAATTCGGTAAAAAAGCTAAAAGGATTTTCCGTAACCTTTATAGATCGCGAGGAGGGCATAAAAATCGATCGTTTTATGCGAGAGACCGGTGAAAAATGGAAGAACGTATCGATGGATTTGCGTTGCGTGCAAAGTATGCTGGAGGAGGTTGTCGCTTATTGGCGTCGATGGACCGGCGTATCCGATGAATTCGAAAGTTGGTTGGAGCGCGCGGAACCGGCGCTTGCACTGCCGGAAGAAGAGAAAATGGAGTTTTTCCAAGACATCAGCGTTTGGAAGGACAAACATCAACAGTTGTCCGACAGCGTAAGCTTCCTAATCGCGACTTCGGACGAGCAAGTGGCTCTTGGATTGAAGGATCGTTACACCAATTTGTCAACAAGATGGGAAAGACTATTCCCAGAAGCGAAACAATACATGCACGCGGGTGATTTGTTGAGAAACCGCAAAGACTATCGCGCCGGTGTCGAGAGTCTGCAGACTTGGCTAAGAAACGCCGAAGCTTCTCTCTCCACAGCGCAACTTACATCCACCGAAAAGATCAAAGCGTACGGCGAGAGATTGCAGATACTTCACACCGAAGTAGAAAGTATCGAGGAACTTTTCAAGAGCATCAGCAAGAAGTTCCAGGCGCTTATACAAGATCTGTCGAGAGACGAAGTCGACAAAATGATGAATACCTTGAAAAAGGAAAAAGAAGCACTCGTCAGAGTTCGAGCGTTAATTCCGATGCAATTGCACCTATACCATCAATTGCTCGTTCAGCAAGAATCGCTGGAAGCGGGACAAAAGGAGATATCGATTTGGCTCGACGAAGCGGAGCGTCTGTTGGCGAGTGTTAACCTCGCTGGAGGACGAGACGCCGCGCTTGTTCAGCTCGACCGTCACAAAGCATTCTTCTCGAGAACTCTGTATTACAAATCAATGCTGGAATCGAAGAACAAAGTATTCTCGAGTATCGTAAAATCCGTCGACGCTCAGGCGAACGTGGAGACCGCCGAAGGCGGTGCAGCTTTGCGGGCATTGAACGATCGCTTCTCACGATTGTCCCAATCAGCTCAGTTGACCGAACAACGTCTTCAAGAAGCTGTACGCTGCTGGACAAAGTTCCGCGAGTGCGAGCGACAGATTTCCGAGTGGCTTACCGCGGCGGAAGGGCTTATAAACGATAAACGCATCGATAATCGTCAGTCGGTCGAACATCACAAAAATTTCTTCGGCAAAGTAAACGAAAAATGGATACAGGATTTGATTAACGCCGGTCAAGATCTACGAAACGCTCTGCCGTTGGAGCAACAAACTCCGATAATAGAGGCGGTCGATGGGCTCCAAAAACGCTGGAAAGATGTTTTGAATTTTGCGCCTCTGCATCTAATGAGATTGGAATTCCGTTTGGACGAAGTTGCGTTCATGCAGTACCTCAAGGAGATCGAGGTGGAGATTAATGCGGAACAACAAGCTTTGATAAAGAACGACGATGTCGAAAGCATTATCGAGCGCAACAAAGAATTTTTCGTCACCAGAGGCGTCGTTCTTGATGTCGAACGTTGTCTTCGGACTTTGAAGAAAATCAGCGCTGCATACACGCAACTTAAACCCACTGATTCGAGTCTCAAGGATTCTGCTCAGAGAGCCGAGCAACTGTGGGAAAATTCAGCTCAGAGGGTCGAACTTCTACGTGATCAATTGCGCCAAGTGCCCGAACAGTGGGCCGCGTACAGGAAGAAGTAAGCGAGCGAAAAATTCCATATCAAATACAAAAAATTTATCACGACAGAGTCTTTATATCACTTTACGTTTTCGTAGGTTCGACGAAATGGGAAGGTGGATGGACCATGTCGACAACACTCTCAGGACAATCCTAAAGGAAGTTAACACTCTGGAGGAATTCGAGACGGAAAAAACGATATTCCAGGTAAGTCGATTCGATTACGTTATTCATTAATAAATAAAGCTAATGCTCCTGTCTGTGTCTTTAATGCTTTCGAAACGGATAGATTGAAACTTTGACGGTAAATAGATGATAAAAATTTCGACAACGATGGTTTTTAATTAATAGAATGGAAATAATGACTTTGGCGTTATCGTTATTGCAGAAAGTTTGTCACGAGGCCGACAGCAAGAGAGAAGAGATGAAATGGTTGGTCCAAACTCTCGACAGTCTAACATCCAATCGATCGGATCGCGAGGCTCTGACCGAACAGCATCAGCTTGAACTGTTGATAACTCGTTACAAAAATTTGATTCCAACTATTGAGATCACGATGACAAAAACCGATATATACTCGAAGAGTTACACCTACAGAAAGGAAGTTCGCGAGGTGTGCACTCTATTGCGCAAAGTTCGCGAACAGAGCAGCACGGACGCCGGCCGCGAGAGCCCCGAACGTTTGAGGGACGCGGTCGTTCATCAGGAAACGCGTTTGAATCAGTTGGAACAACAGAGAGCTAATATCGTCAGTATGCTTCAGCGTGGTAAGGATTTGCTGAAAGATCAACACGCGCCGACATTCGTGTCTTCCGAAGTGCAGCAACTGGAACACAGCTGGAACGACACTTACGGTCGCAGTATCGAAGCTTTGAAGACCCTAAAGGATTCGCAAAAACTTTGGGACGCCTATAAAGAACAGAAGGAAGATATAAAAAAGGTAATCGAACAAGCGAATCAAGAGTTGCGCCGAGTTGGAATAACCGGATTCCACGACGCGGCAGAAGTGGCTTCCGATTTGCAAGTAAAACAAGAGCTGAGCTCAACTTTGCGCAAATCCAGTGACGAGATGATGAGAAAATTGCGCGACACTCACGCGAGTTTGTCCGCCATAATGCCATCCGAGAGAAGATCGATGTTGCAGAGAGAGATCACCGAAACGGAGGAAAGAGTTCGGGTTGTTATCGAAACTGTTCACGAGCGCGTGATCTATCTTCAGGAACACAACGCACGTTGGTCCAAATTCCAAACGAAACTCGGCGAACTTCGCTCGTGGACGGTACAGAGTGCTCCTCAATCGATTGCCAACATTCAAGATTCGTCGATTTCACCGGAGGACAGAGTTAAAAAGACCGAAATACTGCAGAGACAGATTCACGAGAAAATAACGATATTGAAGATGCTGGAGGAAGAATCGAAAGAACTCGTAAAAGGTCAGTCTAATTTACCTAAATCGTAAATCTCTCGTCGTTCTAAATCATCCCATACTAATTGTTTTTCTTTCATTTACCATTTTACAGACGAAGGCGAGAACGTCGAAGCGAAGCGGTTGCGCACCGACATTGAAAAATTGCACGGCGCAGTTAGTGCCTTAAACGAGAGTATAGAATCGCAGCGCGACATGGCAACGCGTAATCTTGCGACTTGGAAAGAATACGAAGTTGGAATACAGAAATTGAAGCCGTGGATTGAACAAGCAGCATCGAGAGCAACGTCCATCGCTACGAAACCCTCGACTCTCGATCAAGCAAGAGAAATGCTCGATAGCGCGAGAACTTTCGAGAAGCAGTGCGAGGAACGTTTGCCACGCGTCCAGGAATTGTCGCAAGTGAGTCAACAGATTGCGGGCAGAACAGCTGCACCGGACGAAGTAGACGCGGTTTACACTCGTTGGAACTCTATTCACGATGTCGCCGTGCAGACAACAACTAAACTCGACAAACTCGTCTCTTCCTGGAAGACCTTCGAGACTGACGCTAAGGAATTTAATCATTGGCTGAAAGAAAGCGAAGAAGCCTCATTGATCGAGCCGAACGTTCGAACTCCGGAAGCCAGTAAACTGGAACAGGATTTGAATCGTTTGAAGGACTTCAACAAAGTAATATCCGATCGTCAAGCGCAATTGATATCGCTGACTCAAGTCTCCGATCATATAAGCCACGGATTGTCGTTGGAAGGCGCGACCAGTCTAAAATCTCGTGTTTCCGAGATGAAAAGCCGAGTTGGCAAACTCGCCGATACCGTTAGACATCATATAAATCTCGTGTCGGACGCTCTTCTCTCGCGTCAAGAGCTCCACATGAAGATTACGGACTTCGAAAATTGGATGGCGCGATTGAGATCCAGCATCGCCGAGATAAGCGAAGTAAACGTCGATAATGTAGACACGAATCTGCAAGCCGTTCATGGATATCTTCAAGAGCACACGGAGAAACAATCGAGTTTCAACGCGATTTACGAAGAAGTAAAGCGTCTTATGGGCCAAGCATCGCCGCAGGAAGCCGCTACTCTCGATGATATTTATGGAAACTTAGCCGACAAGTATAAAGCTCTCGAGGACGATGTTCGTCAGAGAAAGAAGTGTCTAGAAAAATGGGCTGAGCTTCTCAACTGGCATAACGAAGCCAGTGCTCAGTTGTCGCATTGCAAGTATCAATTGGAAGCGAGAAAACCGAATATCGGAGATCTCGAGAGATTGTCGACGGAATTGGAGAGCGTACATTCGAAGATCGCCGGTTGGAAGGAACAGATACCAATTGTGGACAGTTCCATGGGTATTCACATGCGGGATAAGCAGGGAAAACCGCTTACAGCTTCGACGCTGGTAAATGATCTCGAAGCCAAAGCCGTTACTCTCAACAGCGAACTATCGTCGAAACGCGACAAACTCGAGAATCTCGGTGCTCGATGGGAAAACTTCAGGAAGTTGCAGCAAAAATTGACCGAAGAGATTGTCTCGACGCAGAGCAGTCTTCAGCAAGTAACTTACGAAGTCGATACGTGCGAAAAACTCGGACCGGCGGTTGAAAAAATAAGCGATCTCCTGGAGGATCATCAATTGCGAGAGCCGGATAAGGATATCCTCCATCACGAGGGCAACAGTCTCATTAAGGAGGATCAGAAGGCAATGACGAACGTTCAAGTGGTCGTATCCTCTGTTGATGCTAATTGGGAGAAGGTTAACGAGTTGCTGACTGAGCAAAGGAAGAAATACGCGGAGATGGAAGCCGATTGGAGAACTTACACGGAGGCGCGTGAAAAATTAGTAAAGTTCATGGAAGACTCGAGAAACTTGTGCCAATCGAGCAAAGATGTGCCCAACGACATAACTCAGGCAACCGCGGCTCTCGAGAAGCACAAGAGAGCTTTCGAGGTTTTGAAAAAAGGCAAACAGTTTTTGGATAAAATGGATTCGAAGGCGCAGCAACTCATCAAGGAAGCTTCGTTGATGTCGAACTTCAAGTCCGCGACGATAGAATCAGATCTATCGAAAATTCGCGCGCAGTATCAAGAATCCTATTCCAGTATCGTCGATAGAACTCAGTCTTACGAGACTCAGGTGATCATTTGGAAGCAGATAGAGGACGCGAAGTACGAATTGACCAGATGGTTGAGCGACACGAACGAAGCGTTGACCGGTGCCTGCGAGCGTTTGACCGACGCTGAGAACGGACAGGCGAGACTGGCGAGATACCGCGAGGAATTGCCTCCCCATCAATTGCTTCGTCAAGGCGTAGCCGCTAAGAGTGAACAACTGATTAAAATTAACAACGACGCCAATATGCCGACTCTAAAGTCGTTGAACAAACTTCTCGATGATCAGTTTAGTCTCGTGAAGGAATCAGCCGAAAAACTCGAATCGATGACTTCGAGTCTCAGCGAAACGGAACGTGGTATACGCAAAGACCTGAAAAAATCGGCTGACACGATATCGAAGATTCGCGAGGATATCATCAAATGCGACGATCTTACGGGAGAGAATACTAAGGTACTTTCTCGTATCAACAGATGCCAAGAATTGAAGGCTGAGCTGGAAAAATCCAACTCCAATCTATCGAACATCGACGAAAAGATAAAAGTCGCTTCGAGCGCATATCCGGCTATAGGACGATCGAGTTTGCCGAAGGAGCTTCAGGCTCTTCAACAACGCAGAGAAGGAGTTGCAAGTCACGCGGACAAAGTAAGCGCGACTCTCGTTGCGTTCCTCACGAAACTCTATCATGAAAAATTCAGCGCTTTGCAGCGTATGGTAGGAACTCACAAGGAAAAGGTACTCTGGTGCGAACCCGAGGAGAGCAGCGATCGTTACAATCTCGAAGTTAAAATGGCATCGCTTATCGACGTCGAAACCGGAATCGTCGATTGCGAGGCAAGAAAAGCGGACACTGATAATTCTCTGAGTTTATTGGAAACCGTTGAAAGTCCTGAAACTACCGCGGCGCTGAGAGTCGAAAGAGACAAAGTAGCCGCAGATCTCGAGTCGTTGAAGCGCAGTCACGAAAAAATAAAGAAGGTACTCGAGCGAAATATAGCGCTCTGGCAACGATACGAACTCACATCGGAGAACGTTGTTTCCTGGCTGAAGGAAACGGAGAATAAAATAAGAACGGAAGGCTCGTCCCTCGTCGATCTACCGGACGTTGAAGCTAAGATAAAGCAAGTCGAGGCTTTCCAGAAGACCGTTGTCGATTATCAGAAAGAAGTCGACGACTTGGCAGCCCTCGGCGGTGAGATTCTGAAAGTCAGTCCGGAATCTCGAGTGGGACAATACGTGGGACACTTGAATAGTCGTTACCAAGCAATTATTAAATTCTTGACGCAACATCTGAAGAAGTTGCACGAGCTTCAGGATGGCAGAGACGAGTATAAGAATCACGTTAAGGAATTGGAAAATTGGATCGGAGAGGCTGAAGGTAAATTGAAGACCTTCGACGAGATAAGTGGTCCCAAACCAATAACTTTCTATCAGTCGCGACTCAAAGAGCTCAAAGCATTCGCCGACGATCGAGAAAAGGGTCAAGCGGTACTGAACAAAACTGCAGAAGCCGGTGAAGCACTGTTTCCGCGCATTACTCCGGATCATCGTGAATCCATGAGATCGGAGTTACGAAACTTGCGAAACCGGGTAGACGCTGTAGCCGATTGGGCGAACGTTATTTACAAGAAGATCGAGAGCGACATGATGCATCGTTCCTCCTTCGAGGATAAATATTCTCAGGTGAAACAGTGGCTGATCGACGCACAAGCGAAACTTGGGGATAAACAAGATCTGCTGCCGACTCTTCAAGAGAAAAAGCTCGCGTTACATTCTTATCGAGCTATCGCTCAGGACGTCAACGCTCACAGAACTATTCTTCAACAGCTTCAGGAACGATTGGGAACCGTTCCCGACGACGAGGCCAGTGAGATGTTATCCAGCGTCATCGAAGCTTACGAAAAACTATCCGGTGATGTCGAGGATCGCATAGGAATCGCGGAAAAGCACGTTGCCAATCACGAAGCCTATCTGCAGACCTTCGACAAGACAAAAGATTGGATAAGCACAATCGTAAACGAAGCTGCGTCTCTGATCGAAGCTGATCTTTCGGTAGAGAGAGACTCTGCCAAGTCGAGAATCTCGCAGTTGGATAATATCCTCCAGCAGAAACCTGAAGGCGATCGTATACTCGAGGATTGTAACCAGCAACTCAACATAATTCTCGAACAAACATCGATAGCGGGTCATCCACTATTGTTGAAGGGTTTCGAACAACAGAAGAAAATTTGGGACGATTTTCTAGAGCAGTGCGGCGGTACGCGCGAAAAGCTCAATCGTCTCTTCGATCGTTGGGCCGAATTCGAGAAGGTCGTCGAGGGCCTCGAGGCGTGGACCAAGAACATCGAAATTCAAGTCAAAGATCAGAGTTTGAAGAGTACGGAGGAAGCGAAACGCGCTTATTTGGAAAAACTGAGAAAATTGGAAGAAGAGATCGCGGCGAAGGGTCCGGAATTCAATGCGGCCGTTGAGAGACGAGAGGCCGGCGTGGAGGCTGAATCGGAATTGGCTGGCCGAATATCGCGGCAGGCAACTAAGTATCAAGCGTTGAGAAATCAAGCTAAAGAAGCGGTTGCGAGATACGAACAATTCGTCAGGGAACACGGCGCCTTTAATGAGAGATACAACGATTTCCTCGGTTGGATAAACGACGTACGCGCGGAATTAAAGAAACACAGCGAGATCGTTGGTGATCTGTCTGTTCTTCAGAGCAGACAGAAGTGTATTCGCGATCTCGGAGATACGCGTACGAAGGAAAACGCTCGTTTCGAATCAGTGGTCGATCTCGGCGAGAAGCTTTACGCCCAAACTTCGCCGGACGGTCGTGAAATCGTTCGACAACAATTAAGAAATCTTCGCACCCTTTGGGACGGTTTCACCGAGGATTTGCAGTCGGCGACGCAAAAATTGGATCAGTGTCTCATGCAGTTTGCCGAGTTCTCCCTGTCGCAGGAACAACTCACAGCATGGCTAAAGGACGTCGAACGAGCTATGCATCAACATACCGAACTGAAATGTACCCTCGAAGAAAAACGCGCGCAACTGCAAAATCACAAGATTATGCATCAAGAGATAATGTCTCATCGAACGCTCGTTGAATCCGTATGCGACAAGGCGCAGCAACTCGTTGATCAGACGAAAGATACGTCATTGAATGTTTATCTACAATCTATTAAACAACTGTTCCACAATATCGTCGCAAAGTCGCAGGATCTCCTCGAGAATCTCGAGGATTGCGCGGACAAACATCATCGTTTCAATTTACTCTGCAAGAAGTTCCGCGATTGGCTAAACGCCGAACGCGAAAAACTCATTGATTGCAACGACATTACCGGTGAACGTAGCGATATTTCGCGAAGAATCGCTACTTTGGTGGGTTTGAAGAGTAACCAGTCACAGGGAAAAGAACAATTAGCGCAGATTAAAGAGTTCGTCGATGCCGTTGCGAAGAGCACAGCTCCGAAGGGACAAGGAGCTCTGACGAAGGAAGTGAACCTTTTGGAAACGAGTCTCGAACAGCACCTCAGCGAGATCGGTAAGTCGATTACATAGCTGAGTAAATAGTAATTTAAAAAATCGAATAAATTCAACGAATTCAAAACTAATGGTTTCGTTTCTTTGTTCTGATACAGAATCAATAGAATTGAAGCAAAACGCAGCACTGCAGAAATGGCAGGACTTCGAAGCTCAGTTGGATGTACACACAAAGTGGTTCCGTTCTATGGAAGCGGCATTCAGAGATCAACAGCTTCAGCCAACGCTGAAAGAGAAAGAGACTCGACTTCGAGCGCTTCAAGATAAACGCGAAGTGATATTGAAGGCGGAACAAGACGTTGATGAGTTTGTCGACAAGTCGCACAGTCTCCTTCACTCGAGTGGCGTGGAGCGCATCAAGCCGTTGGTATCGCAAATAAGCAACAGGTACGACAACTATAATTTTTTTATTGTCACAAATAGCCCCAAAATATTATATGTTTAATAAACTTTTTATTAAAAAAAATATTTACTTTCAGGTATCAAGCATTGCATGTGCTGAGCAAAGAAATCGTCAATCGTTGCGAGAGTATCGTCGACGAGCATCGCGCCTACGACGATAAATTGAAGGCGATTGACGCATGGCTAACGCCGTTGGAACAACATCTCGTCGCTTTGGAGAAAGAAGAAATCGGTGGCAATCTCGAAGCCAAAATATCGCGACTTCAGGTGCTCCTTGCCGAACGAGAACAAGCAGAGAATCGATTGACGAGTCTCAATGCTGCTGGCGAAAGAATTCTTCCTGCTACATCGGCTCAGGGTCGGGAAATGATACGCCACGAACTGAGACACGCGCGAGAACGATGGGACAGACTTGCGGAGGGTATTCTTGAACAACAGAAGAAACAGGACGCTCAGTCACTTCAGTGGTCGAGTTATCAAGAAACTTTGCAACAGATTCTTTCGTGGCTCGATAACATGGAACGGGCGATGAAGGATTCTTCGATGGCGTGGTCCTCGCTACAAGATATCAGATCCAAACTCCTGAAGGGCAAAGTTAGTATCGTTTCTATCGAATCCATCGAAAGTTGTAATTTTTTTGCTCCCATTTCAACGAATCGGTTTTTTATTTCGTATCGTTATCTCTTTCAGACGATGCACCACGAGATATTGGCGCACAAACGAATCGTCGAAGCTATTTCCGAAAAAGCTAATGCACTCGCGCAAGTAGCACAAGCGCCGACCGACATCAGCGAAACGATGACCGCCGTGTCGAAAAGATACGAAAAACTCGTCGACGCTTCGCACAAGGGAATAGCTAATCTCGAAGGATTGCTCGAGATATTCCAACAGTTTCACGATTTGCAAAAGGCATATCAAGACTATCAGAAACAACAGTGGGAGAGATTGGCGAACTACAACGATTATACCGGAAACAAAGCGACTCTGCAGGCGAGACTCGCCAAAGTCATCGAGATACAGGACAGTCTTGCGGAAGGAGAACTTAAATTAAACGTTCTCGAGGAACATGTAACCCACAGCTCTCAGAGTTTGCCGCCGCGATCGCAGGAATCCATGGAACGGGATCTCGCCAATTTGAGGTAAGATTGTTGTCGAAACTTTATCATACGCTAAAAACTAATGAAACCGATTTGCATGTTTCGTTAATGATTGTGTTATTGCAGATTCGACCACAAGAAATTTGCAACGGCCGTCAGCGACGTTGTTCGAAGCATCGAGGAAAGAATTCAACAATGGAGCGAATACGAAAATTCATTGGAACGTTTGCTCGCTTGGCTTTCCGATGCCGAAGCTTGTCTCAAGAATTACGCTTTGAAGAATACCCTCGACGAGAAACAAGAGCAGTTGGAAAAATATCAGGTAATATTCGAGTTCTTTATACCAAAAACTGTACTGACTAAAGTCGCGACTCTTCCCGACGATAAAACAACTTCGATTTATATGATGCGATGTATCTTGATTCCTGCAGTTTTTGTATGTTATCAATTGTATGAAAAACAAAAAAATTCTTAGGAACTTCAAAAATTAATGGAGCTCCGGACGGCCGATCTAAACGAACTGATCAGCATCGGTGACCACTTGGATCAAGTAAGAGATGACAATGAAATCGATTATAGGGCAGAGGCTTCGACGATTGTGGATCTCTATCTATCGCTGCATCCATTTGCGAAGAGCTTACCACTTGATTCTTTCGTTATTTACATTTGTAGCTTGAAGCTTTTTCAGGGAGCGAACGAGATACGCGACTGCGTGCATTTCACCTTCTCTTTGGGATATCACATCTCTCAAACGTTTCTTTACAGCTTTTTGGCTGCGGCGTTGCAGTAACGTTCGCATGTTATAATTTATTCGGGATACAAACGCCATGGGAAATTGTTGCTTTTTCCAATAGCGACAATTTCGAACTCTATTAAAATTTTATACTTTCTCCAAATTTCAGGCATTAATAACAAGTCTCCGACATCACGAGGCAGAGTTTGACAAGATGAGCGACGATTCTTCCGAACTAATCGAGATCAGCGGAGAGAGCCGATTTTCTGCCAGCGTTCAGCAAGTCTCTTCGCGATTCCAATCGATTCAGGCGACGGCTAAGGTAGTGTATCGATAAAAGTTAATTTACCGTGAAATTAGCTTTAACAAACGTTGGAATAAAATAATTTATTTTTCAATCTATCGATCAACAGGAACTCGTGAAAAAATGTGAACAGGCGGTGACCGATCACGCGAATTATCTCGAGCGTTACAAGCAATGCACAGAGTGGTTAACAGCATCACAATCGCGGTATCAATCGACCAAAGACAACGCCACCGCAACGCGACAAAAATTGGCCGATCATGTCGAAACTCTGAAAGAATTAATATCGCGTCAAGCTTCGGCGACGCTTCTCGTTAACAATACAGTCGAAGCTGGTGAGCGTTTGTATCCGAGTACCGGATCGGACGGCAGAGAGATAATTCGTCAGCAACTTTTGGATCTTCAACAAGCCTTGGAAACGCTGTACGATGGTGTAACGGCAACGGAACGCGAGATCCAAGTTAAAATATCGCGATGGTCCGGTTTCGACGAGTCCAGCGAATCGTTCGACAAGTGGCTCGAGCTTATGGAGGAACAAATGAAAACAGAGATCGAGTTGAAGAATACATTGGACGAGAAACGAGCGCAGCTTCATATCTATCGCACTTCGCTTCACGATGTTCAAGCGCATCAACAGGATCTCTTTGACTTATCCGACAAGGCGGACAATTTGCCCGATCGTACAGAGAAGATCGACAAGATTCTCAAGAGTTTGACAAAGAGACACGAAAAGATTTTGAAGAGATTACACGGTTTTGTGGAGAGATACGAGGGAATCGTGAGCGATCATCAACAGTACAGCAAAGCCGTATTGGACACTCACGAGTGGCTCGACGCGACTCACAACGCTGTTAATATGTGGGGCGACGCGGAACTCGAAAGAGTTTCTCTGCACACGAATCTTGATAGGCTGAAAAATCTACAGCAAAGTCTACCGGAGGAAGAGCCGAGAGTACAGCAGATAAGAGCATTGGGTGAAAAAGTTATACCCGGCACTCTGGAAACGGGACAAGTTAACATACGATCGCAAATGGATTCCTCGCAGCAAGAATGGGAGGGTTTGGTTTCGGCGATTAAGACAACTATCGACACGCTGGAGAACAAGTTACAACAGTGGAACGAATTCGAGGCAATGAAGGAACGGTGCTTAATGTGGATAAGGGATACGGATACGAAACTTCATGCCGTTGATCTCAAGCCAACGTTCGCTGAGAAAAAAGAACAGCTGGAACGGCTTCGCACTCTTCAAGGAGAGGTACATTACTTATTTTTTCAAATGGTTATTCGATTTTCTGGACTTTGATGTTCGTCAATCAATATACAATGTATTTATGATTAATTTTCCGTTAGGTTCGAGCGAAAGAGCTTGAAATTGACGCGGTATGCGAAAGATCCCAGCAATTGCAGAAGAACGTGACGTCGCGTACCTCAAACGTCGCGGAGCTCGGAATAAAGTATCAGCAAATATCAAGCAAAGTTAAAGAGCTGAACAATCGTTGGCATCAGTACGTGACGAATCATCAGGACTTTGATAATCAATTGTCCGAGTGCACAAGATGGTTGGAGGGAATCAGAGACAAACTCGATTATTGCTCTGACATGAGCGCCTCAACGCAGAAGGATTTGGAGAGTAAAATGGAGATTGTTCAGGATCTTCTTTTATACAAAGAAGATGGGTTCGCGAAGGTAAAATTTCCTATAATATCAATTTCTTAATTTTTCACTGTTTCTTAATTTTCTTAAAATTTTTACTCACTTATTTGTATTCTTTTCAGGTTCAGGGAATAGTAGAATTGGCGCAATCGGTATTAGCGAATACCGCTCCCGCAGGACATCGGGCTATAAACGACGCTTTGGCAAATCTCCAAGAGCAATGGAGCGCATTAGCCTCGAAGATGCTGGAAACTAAGACAAATTTGGATGATTCTATCAACAAATGGGCGGGTCTTCTCGAGCAAATCCAATCGATCAACAAGACGATCGAATACATGCAAACGTCGATCGACGAAATTTCGCGATTCCAAACGACGATGACGGAGAAGAGATCGCAGTTGGAGCGAATAAAGGCTCTCGAGGAAAAAGTACGTTGCGAAAATATCGAAGTCGACAGTCTCAAGAGCAAAGTTGGCGAAATGACGGCCAGTGGACAGCAAGGAGTCGCTGCGTCGGAGGCACAAGATATATTGAACAGATTTGACGCGCTATTCGAGAAGATAAAATCACTATTGTCCGAACGCGAGGATCAGTACAAAGATCACCGGTTGTACAAAGAAGCGCAGGATGATTTGGTCGCGTGGTTGAGCAGAGCGCGAGAGAAGATACCGTCGATGAAGCAACGCTCGCTGAGCGACAAATTGGCGATCGAAAACGCTGTGGCACCGCTCGAGAGTCTTCTGAACAAAAAAGCTCAGGGCGAACTTTTGGTGGAACATCTTCAACACACCGGCCAAGTCGTTTGCGCGAGTACCAGTCCCCAGGGACAGGAAGTAATACGCAACGATATAAGGGCTCTAACTGAGAGTTTCGAGAATCTGTTCAGAGAGATAAAGCAGCAGAAAGATCAACTCGAAGCGACGGTTAGCCAGTGGCGAGATTACAAAGACGAGTACGAGAGGCTTAGCGATTGGTTGCAGCAATTCGATATTCTCATAAAAGCCCAGAAGAATGCGTTACTCCCTAACGTAACGGAGAAGGAAAAACAGGTCAAAGAAGTTAACGATATATTGGAAAATTTGACCAAAGGTCAAGAACAGATCGACAAATTCAACAAAACCGCGAGTGCTCTTCTCTCGTCGCAACTGGATACCTATATAAACAATCAACTTCGACATCTGAATTCACGCTATCAGGTGCAAGTAAATTTGGCGAAAGATGTACTAAACAAAGTCGAGACGAATCTCGCGCAGCACAAAGAGTACGAAGCTAATTTGGGAAAAGCTCGCGATTGGATCGACAACGCGAAGCAGATAATACGTCAAGGTACCGAAGCAGCGTCCTCGAGTAGCCGAGAAGAGCTGCAGAGTAGACTCGACAAGATTCAAGAACTCTTGAGAAAACGCGAAGAGGGACAGAATCTCGTGCATCTAACAGTGAATTGCGGCGAGAAGGTTGTACGCAATACAAGATCCGACGGTCGTGAGGAGATAAATGCCCAATTGAAAGAGATTCAGAACGATTGGGAACGATTGGTGAAGAAAATCTCGACGACGAAAGTTCATCTCGAAACGAGTCTTCTTCAGTGGGCCGACTATAGTTCTTCGTACTCGCAGCTGCAGCAATGGATAAATGATCGCGAAGCTAAACTTCAACAAGTCTGCGAGCACAAAGTTTCGAAAGCGCGCAAAGGTCTCGCGGGTCTGAGTTCTTTGGCGATCGGCGAGAGAAAGGCGAATCTTCGTCAGACCAATAGCATCGTACAAGATATCGTGGCGTTCGAGCCGATGATACAATCCGTGGCTACAAAAGCCGAAGATCTTCAACAAGCCACACCGGCCACGGAGATTTCGATTAAATACGAAACGCTGAGCAAACAAGCGCAGGAATTGTATGCCAAGCAGAAAGAGACCGTTGAACAGCATCAAGCATTCATCGACAGTGGCAATGAGTTCGTACAATGGATTCGCGTGGCTAAAGAACGTCTCGGTAAATGCTCCGAGCCGACCGGCGATAAGGAATCTCTCGCTAGCAAAATAAGTCAGCTGAAGGTTCTTCAGAGCGAACTGCCGGACGGTCAAAAGAAACTTGAAAAAGCTTTGGAACGGGGAAATGCCGCTTGCCAAATAGCCGATGCCGAGGATAAAGAAATAATCGAGGAAGAAGTTGCGCTTTTGCAAGAAGAATACGACAATTATGTGTAAGTGTACCATCCATCGACGTCGATATCGGTTTTCTTTTTCTTAATATGATAAATTCTTTGACTATATCGTTTCGATTTCATTACAGAGATTCACTCAACAGCACTAAAAGTCTGCTGGAAGTTGGTATAGTTAAATGGACCGAATACGAGGATCAATTTTCCGAAGCTACGGATTGGCTCGTGCAGACTGAACAACTTGTTCAGCCATTTAACAAGCTTCAGGACAGTCTGGAAGAGAAGAAAAATGTATTGGAACGATTCCAAGTTCATCTACAGACACTCTTCGATTGGCAGAAGGAACTCGATCGGTTGAATATGAAAGCGCAGATGCTTCTTGAAACTTGCGCCGACACGAGAATTTCTAACGCGATAACTCAACTCACGACGAAATACAATGCTTTATTGTCGCTTGCAAAGGAAATTATGAGACGTTTGGAATTACATTATCAGGTTGGTATCATGGAAATTTACTTATTTTGAATTCTCTTTTATCCCCTTCTTATCTATCAGCAACTAAAACTGTTTTTTCTATTTTGAAAATAGGAGCATCAACAGCATAATACTCTGTATCAGGAGTGTCAGGATTGGATAGAACGCACGCGCGATAAGCTCGGTGA
Organism: Buathra laborator; assembly: GCA_934046635.1. NCBI lineage: Eukaryota > Metazoa > Arthropoda > Insecta > Hymenoptera > Ichneumonidae > Buathra > Buathra laborator. The sequence continues at coordinate 23,191,255 of OW203892.1, forward strand.
GTGCAAAGAAATACCGGCAACGCTGACCGAGGTAAACAACAAATTGCACACCTGCAAGACGATCAGGCAAAGTCTAGAACAAGGGCAGAATAAGCTGCGTTACGCTCTCGAGTTGAAAGAAAAAGTGATAATGAATACCGAACAAAACGGAGCGGCAAAGATTCAAGAAGACACAGAGAACTTGAAGAGCGAATTTGATAAGCTTCTCGCTGACGTCGAAGAGGCGAGACAGAGATTATCTGCCAGAGCCACTGCATTGGAGGAACTCAACAAACTTCACAGACTGATAACCGACTGGATCGAGGAAGTTGAGGGAAAACTAAGACCCGAAGAGGTTTACAGAAACGATCTTAGCGAGAAACGCGCTCTGCTAGAAAAGTATCGCACCGCTCAGAGAAATATTCAAGGACACGCCGACACGATAGATCGTTTGAAATCTCGTCTGCGCGAAGACGACATCATTGCGAAGGGCCCTTACGAAACTAGCATTGGGAAGTATGAAGAGTTACGTCGTCTCGTCACCGAAAAGATCAACGTATGTTTATTTAATTCTTACAATAAATTACATAGCTTAATTTTTTAATCCAACATTGGAAATAATGTGTGTTTTTTTTTTTTTTTTTTCATTTTCAGAATCTCGAAGATCAAGTGGGCGAACACGAGAAGTATCAGCAAGCGTACAACGAAGCTGCCGATTGGGTACGCCGTACCAAAGTAGAGATTCAACAGTACAGCATGACACACGGTGAACGGGATAAGGTGTCAGAACGCGAGAAAAAGGTCAACGAGATCGCGTCGACGATGCCGAAGGGTGAATCACTAATTTCTAAGGTTTCCGATCTTAGCGAAACGGTAATATCGTCGTCGGGTCCCGAGGGTCAGGAGGCCATAAGACAAGACGTGAGACAATTGCAGTTGGATTGGAAATCGCTTCAAACTTATTGTCAAGAGTCTCAGCGCACTCTTGGAAACTGCATCACAATGTGGTCCCAGTTTTCCACTGCTTTGGACACCATGAAGAATTGGTTGGATCACTTCCAGAATCGTGTAAACGCCGAACAGGCTAAAGAGAACAAAACGCCGGAAGATCTCGCGCGTTGCAAACAATTAGTCGAGGAGGCGATTGGACAGAAGCCGCTTCTCGAGGAACTCAACGACAAGTGTGAAGCTCTGTTGGAAATCAGCGCTTGTAGCTGGGCTCGTGATAAAACGGTTCAGCTTCAGAGTGCCTACACAGCTCTACTCACAGAGGCACAAGGACTCGTTTCCGAAGTCGAGAAGAATCTGTCGGATCACACAGAGTTCCTTAAAGCAAAGAAGGAAATGGAAGATTGGCTTCGAACCGCTCACGGATCAGTTCAGGATTGCGTAGGACAGGGGGATATCGCGTGGGCAAAAGACAAATTGGAGACAACGAAAATGGTGGCGACACGAATTACCGAGGGACAGCATCTATTGTCGACGCTGCAGAACGCTTTTGCCAAAGCTATCAATACCGCTTTACCACAGCAACAGGATCAACTTCGCAAGGATATGGCGGAGTTACGTTCCAGTTGGGAACAATTAAGCATCGATCTAAAAACAGTCCAAGCGCAGGTTAAATCAATCCTCAGCAGATGGGAAGATCACGCCGAAGCTTACGAGAAATTCAAGCAGTGGCTAACGGAGACGGAGAGCGCGATTCAAAGTTTACCCGACACAAAGGGTGAGATTCGCGAAATGAAGACATTGCTGGAACGTTGCAAACACATTCAGGAAGAGGTTAGAGACAAAAAGTCCGATTTGGACCAATTGTTGGATGAATCAGTCGAATTGTCAGGTTGGGCGAAAAACAACGCGACGCAGGAACACGCAAATGCTCTTCAAACTCGATGGGCATCTCTGGGAAAACTGATTGAAGAACAGAAAGAACTCGTGGAAAATGAGATGCAAGAATACAACGGTTACCACGCGGCTCTTCAGGATACCGAAAAGTGGCTCCTGCAAATTTTGTTCCAATTAATGGCACACAATTCGCTGTATATCACCAATAAGGAACAGACGGTTCAACAGATAAAGCAGCATGCGTCTCTGCTCGACGAAATACGAAAGTATCAGCACGATTTGGATGAACTGAAGGCGAAGGGACAGGCGAGAATTGATCGTTACATATCCGTTAATCCATCGATTCGCTCCACGATAGAGACGCAATTGCAGAACGTTCAGGAAAGTTACAATTCGCTTCTCGGCACTGCTGTTCAGATTAAAAATCGATTGGATGAATCTCTCGCTAAGTTTGAAGAATACGAGAATACGCTTGAGAGTATAATGAAGAATTTGGATGCTTACGAGCCGGAAATCGCTCGAGAATTGGAAGCACCGTTGGATAGTCTGGAATCGGCTGAGCGTAGCCTCGAAGGCGCTCGTACCCTTCACAACAAATTGCAGGCTGAAAAAGCTCGTCTCGCTCTCGCCGTCGAGGCTTGCGAAGCGGCAGCTGCGTGTGTTTCCAGACCGGGCAGCCCGTTGGATGCTCCTCCGGTGCAGATTCCTGCAAGAGAGGTAGAAGTTCGCACCCGACTTGAAGATCTCATCGATCAGGTAATTTAATAAAACTATTAGCTATGCATCAAAATTGGCATTATTAATCCCGCACTCGTGTTTTAGATAAATCATTGAGTGCCTCACTCGCTTGCCTTGCATGATTCACGTTTGATTTATGTATTACGTTTTTTTCACTTTTTTTTTTCTTCGTCGTCGCTTTCCAACGCAGAAAGATAAGGAGGACGAAGGTTGCAGACTCCGTGCTCTTTTAGATAGTCTTGAGCGCAATGGTTTCTTAGAGAAATTAAACCGAATGTGTGATAAGGTGTGCATTTTATTTGTTTTTTTGTTTAACCCATACAATTATAATATTGCTATCAATGATGACGAAGATTTGGGTGGATATTTAATAGTGATTTGTATGTAATTGGCGCAGATGCAAACACATTTGGCTAATGTGACGAAATCCGTGGGAGAACTGGAGGAACAGACTCGTCAGAAGAACGCTCTACGCAGTTGGGTCAATCAGCAACGCGCCTTGTGCTCCGAGTGGAAATCTCGTCCGGCGAAGCTACGATCGGAAGCGGCGCAAGCGGAACTCCAAGCTATGAATGAACTTTTAGGTAGCGTCGGAGAGCGCAGAACGCGAGCATTGACGGAACTCTCGATAAATCGCGACGGCCAAGACGACGATCTTGAAGAAGGATTAAACAAATTGGAGTCCGAGCTGATGGACGCGATAGGAGAAAAACAGGCAGCGCAGGATCTCATACAAAAGTATAGATCGCAAGTTCAGGACATTCAAAATTGGTTCGATTCGCTGTCGAAAAAAGTCGACGTTATCGAGAAAGGCAGCGGTCTGACGATCGGTCAGAAGATAACATCGGTGAAAGAAATAACCGGAGAATTCGAGTCACAGGGACCTTCGCGACTCGACGAAATCAAGAAACTCGGCGATCAAGTTATGGATTCTGTCAGTAATCTTGATTCTCAACAAATCGAGGAACAAATTAAATCCGTGGAGAGAAGATACGCTGACATTGGCAAAAAGCTGCAGAGAAAGTATCAAGTTTTGGAAATGACGGCCCAGGGTATCGAAGCTACGAGAAAGGAGATTCAAGATAATCGCGAATGGATCAGCGAGAAGAAGCAACAAGCCAGAGCTTCCGGATTATTGGGATTCGAGAGCAGACTTGCCGATGAAAAGGTTTCGGCACTCAAGGTATGAATACAGCTTATTTAATATATATATATTTCTTTTCGATACAATCAATTATGCATTTGCGGGTATAACGATAATGTAATTTCTTCCATAGGCAATGTTGAAAGAAGCCGAAGGAAAGAACGTTGTCATCGACAGTTTGGAAAAGCGTGTAGGAAACATGCAGAATGAACTCGAATCGAGTGAACAACAGCAATTGGAAGCGGATACAAAATCGTTGCGCACCGAACAAGCAGAGTTGTGTTCGATATTGAGAGAGGAAATATCAGCGGCCACCGCAGCGGCGGATGCCCGTCGAAAGCTCGAAGCTGATCTCGAAAAGGCGCGACTATGGATTAAATCGAAGAACAACGATTTGAAGAAACTGAGTGGTTATTTGCCTCTTAGAGCGTCAAAAGTCGAACAGGACATCGGTCAACACAATGGCCTCGAAGCAGATATAAAATCGTTTAATGAGAGTAATCTCAACGATGTACTGAAACAAGCAAATAACTTGCTGAAGGAGTGCAACGACGAGGATCGAGCGCGACTCCAGGCACTTCTGGACGGAGTTAATCGAGACTACGAATCGTTGAAGAGAGAAGCAGCCGAGAAACAAGCGTCTTTGGCCGATCTGTTGCAGGGACGCAAGGGATTCGAGAACGAGATAGACAAGTGCCAGCGATGGATCAAAGAAGCCGAAACAGCTACATCTTCGGAAATTCGTACATCAAGCATCGATGTTCTTCGCGAACAACTCGTTAAGGTATGTTTGATTCTCATCTTTCTAAAACTATTAATGTCAACAGATTCGAAATTTAGATCACATGATCTTTACACATTTTATCAAATTTATACATTTTTTTTTTTAAATTTAATAAATTTAATGTATTTCAATATGCGATAATAACGTTTTTTTACATTTCCAGTACGATCGTCTGAAAGAAGAAGCCAAGATCTTCGGTGATGACGTCGAAAAAATAATACAGCAAGGAAAGTCGATACTTCCGACGGTCAGCGACGCGGATAAACTCGAGCTGAGCGATCAATTGAAAAACATGAAAGATTCTCACAGTCGTGTGGCCGGTATAATAAACGAACGGGCGATGGCTCTACAGAAGAGTATCGCGGAAGCCGAAGAGGCGGCAGCGCGGGTAGCCGATGCTGTTAAATTTATGACGGATATTCAGAAGGAGCTGCAAGATTTGAATAAACCCGTTGGTTCTCGAGTGGAAGATGTCGAGGGAATGCTTGACGCATACGAAAGAATTCTTCGTGATCTGAAGGACAACAAAGCAAAATTGTCGGATCTGCAGTCGGCGAATGTCGGCGATCTGCATGGAGTGGTCGCTCAACAGGACGACTTGATACGAGCTTTGGAAGCACAGATCGCAAGATTACGACAGCTTTTGCTACTGCGCCAACAGTTCATTGCTCTCATCACCGAGATAATGACTTTTATAACAAAATACACGGGAATTGTCCACGATATCGAGAAACACGATGGTACGACGGAAGAAAAGATAAAGCGTTACGACGATGTCATACTGAAAATTCAAGAGTGCGAAGCGAGTTTGGCGAGCGCAACCGACAAAGGTCAGCAAATAGCTGCCGACGGTTCCTCCGCCGATCGAAACAATGTGACCGAACAACTGCAGTCACTTAAGCAACAATTGCAAACGTTGAGACGAGCGGTCGAGGGACAACGCGAACAGCATGAACTCGCGGCCGCTGAGCACAAGAGACTCGCCGACGAATTAGCCGATATTCTCGATTGGCTTGAGAGCAAAGAGAAAGAAATTAAGTCCCGACCGCTTCTAGAACGAGCCGTCGAAAGCGTCGAAACCGAAATCGAAAAGCACAAACTCCTGTGCGCCAGCGTGGAGGAATATTTGGATAAAATAAGAGCCGTCAAAGAATCCGTTCGTCATGAGGAAGGAATGCCGGGATCGCTAAAGGAAATGCTAAGCGAAGCCACATCATTGCTTTCATCTTTGCCGCGAGAAATGGAAGATCGGGGAACTTATCTCGAGAACAATCTTCACATGAGACTCGATTACAATGTTCTGGCGGATAAATTGCACAGTTGGGTACGCGAGGCCGATATAAGGCTTCAGAGCGACAAGGATGGTCTCGATTTTGAGAACATTCTCAGTGACTTGGAGGAACATAAGGTAATTTCATTATTCACCGAACAAGACGTTTAAATATTAAAAAAAAAAAAAAATGAAATCCATAAAATTGCTAATATTTTTTCGATCATTGCAGATATATTTCAGCTCCGAAGCATCAATCCGCGAACTCGTCTCCCAGCAGATTCAACAAGCAGCCGACAAGATATGGCCGTCGTTGACGAGTTCCGAACAGGAAGAATCGAGCGCCGAGCAACAGCAGCACACGCAGTTATTGAAAAATACTTTAAACACAGCGAAATCGCAACGCGCGCGACTGGAACAGGGCGCCGAAACATGGCGCGACTATACGCAGACTTTGGAACGCGTAAAGGCAGTTATAGCGAGAAGCAGATTCACCGATGAACCAGTGACGACACTCGCGGGATTGCAATTCAATATACAAAAAATAACTCACGCGCTTAATGACATTCAGGTAGGCATTGAAAAATCGACAAAATCCCCGCAATAACAATGCATCGTTTCACTCGTGTTTTTACCTTTTCTCAATCAATAATTATACGTTGCAGAATCAACAATTCGAATTGGATTTGCTGAACGAAAGAGGACAAGAAGTTTCGCATCTCGCCGACGCATCCAACAAGAAATCCATAGAGACGCAGTTATCCGAAACGAGTTCCGAGTGGCAAGAGCTCGTCACCGGTCTCGAGAGTCGTCGCGAAGCTCTGGAATCTCTTTCCCGACATTGGGAGGAACTCGAGTCGCGATGGAGTCAAACGGAAACGCGAGTTAATGCTACCGATGAACGAAGCAAACTGGTGGACAGCGTTGTGCGATCGAAACAACAACTTTGCGACACGATAAAAGCTTTGGATGTAAGTTTCGTTTACTGTTATATATAAAAATATAGTATCTCTACGCGGGGAAGAATTTTTATATGGCGGAACACATAGTGTGCATAATGAATGGTTGAAGGGGGGCTAAGGGTGGGTGGGAAGTTGCACGACCAGGTACCGCCGACGCGTGCAGCTGTACATATTGCCACATTAAACGAAACTGGTAGGGGTGCACACGTGGATAATGCTCCAGGCGTGTTACACCGTATCCCTTCCCTCCTTCGCCACGAAATTCGCCTCGAACTTTAATCGTAATCCATTGTTTCGTTTCGATGTTCGGCAGGAGTTGATCGGCGAAGCAGAAAAGCTCCAACCGGCGAGCGAGGAAGTCAAGGCACTGGCTGGTCCGGTACTCGCCTATCTCGCTGCATTCACCGAAACCCCTGCACGCTCCCTCGAGGAACGAATCGATAAACTTCAGAAGTCAGCGGAAGCGTGAGTCCTCGTAAAATTATTTCATTGGCACAAAATGCTCGATGCGTTAAAAATGCACCGTCTATTACGAGTCCGGTGACTCCATCGTCACTCCACAGATAAAAACTCCAATCTTAAAAATCTTTTTCTTTAAAATCTTATTCACTCTCTGCCGATCATTTTCGTAACGATTGCTTGGAAAATCGCACAGAAATTACGAAGTAAATTTAGAGATTTTTGTTATAATTCGTATATAAAACGGAAGAAAAAAATTTGAGACTATCGAAAAGAATACAAGTCGGTCCCCACGAGCAGCCATGCATGCGCATGCAAGTGTGTCGTGTGAGCTTATGCTTTGATCCCTCGTTTAAGTATCACAATGTTTACAGGTATTCGTATAAATCGCGATGTCTTTACAGGATTTTTTTTATTCACGAAAAAATATTACTGCGATACTATAGTGTTGAAAAAAAAAAAAAATGATTCACAGGTGTTAATTACCACTTAATTGTCAAAAAAAAAAAAAAAAAATTGAAAAAAGAAAAACAAAAACTCGTAAACACAAAAGCATAAATCAAAGTTTCGCCTATATATCTCGTTGCTGTGTAGCGGTTGCCTATGCTAGTTGCGAGACACGACTTTGCGTCACAGAAATAAGCGTAGTTGACATCACGTTTCGTCGTTGAGAATGCGTGTCAAGTTCGGAAGAATAAAGATTGCTAAACGTTGCCGAGGAAATACAGATATGTAATGCGAAATCCTCGCGGCTAAACGTCACAACCAAATTGGTCGTATGACGTAATTTGAGTAAACAGCCGGTACGGTCAGTTCGACAGTGGGGAAAGAAGGCCGGTGCTATCTCTCCGCACGAAGGCTGACGACCGTGGCATTCGTTCCGACTTTTCTCCTACCGATGATTATACACGGCATCGTGGATCTTTTAATTCGTTCTGCAGGCAGTTACGCATGTCAGTGAAGTTTGAGGAATCGTACCGGCGACAAATCGATTGGGGATTTTTCTGAATATCGGTTTCCGCGTAAAGTGTGTACAGTGAAAAAGTTTATTAATCGTGTATCCTTCGTCACTGTGTCGAAATGATGGCGACGCGCGGCCAGGAGTTCGATCCGCCGAGCGGATGATTTCTCATCGAGACAATGACAATGAACCTGCAACTCTGCAAATTTATATTCGCCGAGAGAGAGGTATATAAATTGATCTCTGAGGAACGGTTCAGCGTCCCCGTGAACCTACGAATTAATAACTCTCTAGTTATTCGAAACGGCTATACACTGTCCATAGCGATCTAAAAATAGATACGAAGCGAGAAGCATAGGACACGCTTTGGCACCGTTCTAAATTTTATCTCGTAACTTGGCATTACTCACGACAAGCCGTGTTATACTCGCGCGATAAAGAATATTATGCATTAATTCACGCGAGAATGCAGAATTTCGAAAGACGATTGTTCTGCGTCGTTGCGGCGAAAAAAAAAAGATATATATATATATGTAGACGAGGATGATAGGTTGTTTTTTGTCGGAATGAGATATAGGTAACACACGAAGTGTACCCGAGCGCGATATTATTCTTAGTCAGCGATGCTGCCTGCATTGGGATTTTCGTGGCCGGCGTCGCCGACAGGGATAAGGCGAGCGGCACGCAGAGAGCTTTCCTCGCCTCGTTCGCGATGCTCGCCGCGGGGAGAGGCAACCGACGACTGAGCAGCGAGCTTTCCATCCGCATGCGTCGGAGCTTAGGCTACTTGCCAGAAAAACCATACCGAGGACCCGCGCTTCAATACGTTTCGAACCGCGACCGCTGCTGTTTGGCTTGAACGTGCCGCGCCATATTGTTATCCAATTTTTGTTCAAATCATCTCGAGGAAAAAACCAAAATTTACTATAATTGATTAAATAAAAAATCAAAAAAGTTACAAAAAAAAACGCCGCCGGAGAAAAATAATATTATCGCCGGATCGGATCATTTCGCGTGTCCGCGAGCTCACATTATAGGTATAAACGATTATACTATTTGCCGCCGTATACGCGAATTGCTGCGCCGGGTCCACGCGTTCCCAAGTTTTGCGCTCTTCGATGGATCATATAAATCACTGAAAAATCGTTCGGTAACGTTAATAATCGAGTCACGAATCGCGCTACAGTTCGAACTCGCGATAAATTCGTCAGAGCGAAAATATCGAGAAAATTGTAATTTTATTAAAATAGCTTTTATCGAAATTTACCGCCGTTGATTGGTTGCTCTTCGGGAAGCGGGTAGTTTTGAATACGGAAGATAAACTGAAGGTTTACTTGTGGATGACATCAACGCTCAATAAGGTTTGGAGTATCGTCGCGACGGGTCAAGGATATTATTCAAAGGAGTTGTATAAAAAAAAAGCGCGTGTAGATACAAGTTGAGGCGTATGTGAGTAAAGTGGGAAATGAGAATCGCACACGTTGCCTCATTGACGATTCTCACCGGAGTCTCGACAGGTGTTGGGGGTGATGTCACGTTTCTTCGTAAAGTAGAGGTGGCAAATAGGAGGGTGTATATCGGGGGTTCGACATTGACACACACACAACGCGGCTAAACGTAGCTACTTTCGCCGATAGTCAAAACCGCGATGAAAATCACGAGCGCGAATCTCGGTCGTCGTGTATCTATTCTTGGCGTCTACTACGCTAGCGACAGTGCTCCTCCCCCCGTCGTATCCTCGCGCTATATCCGTGATGTCATCGTTTCTTCGAGACTCTTCCGGCACGCGAGAAACCTGCTGTCGATAGATTATTTCAATGGGATAAACGAAACATCGAATTATTTGGTCCGTCCTCGTTGAGGTCCAATTTTCTTTGGCAACATCCTATTGTGGGCGATTAAACGATTAAACAATTCGTATTTCGGCGGTTTATTTAACGTTTCGCCAATTTGTAAATGTCCGCGCGGGGAGACTAAAATATCGTTTGAGATCGCGTGACAGTTGCCCCACTGTATTATTTCGTCGAAACTCAACTCGAATCCGAAGGACAGTGAGCTCATTTCAATATTTTTTTATTTTCCGTACTATCAAATGCCAATTTTTTTTGTATCGATGACGGGAGCGCGATCAATATTTTTCGTTGGGAATACAGTATTGGAATGTATTTAATATGACGATATTAACATAATGGCGATTGCGACGATAAATTCAAATAAATTTGCTGTATTATAATATCGTATAAAAGTCGTATCTGTAGGTGAGAAGAAGATGCGTCGGTTAGGCGGGTCGGCGTGTACTCACACACGCAGTTCGGTCGTCTACTTTTAGCCAAGGCTTCGCGTCCGGCTCTCGTCTCGAATCCGGCTGGGATACTAGCCAACCAAGCGAGAGAGAGAATATCGTGGTTAACGTACCCAACACGCATTTCCGATTCTAAATTCGTAACGTGCCGGCTAGTCGACGTATTCTTTTTTCAATTCCCTTTGGGTCTTCTATATCCGTACCATAAATCGACGAAAAAAGAATACTTCGTAACGGAGCGCTCTTCAACGGAATTTCGCGGCTATTGACTCTGACCAAATGAATTCCTAATAGGATAGAATAGGATAGGATAGGTGACCGCTATGCCCGGCAGATATTGCGTTTAAACATCGTAATTGTACTGCGGAAAAATCGAGGAGTCGAGTAAACAATAATTTTCATAAATATATCGACGCGTGATAAATTTACGAAAAAAGGAAACCGATACGGCCGATATTGATGGATAGGTGGGTGGTCTTCATATTACAGGCTTGTCGGATCGCTCCGGGATAAATCAACGAAGGCGAGGGAGGATCTCAAGGCTTTCGAGAACGACGAGAGCGAATTTAAACGATTGAAGGATCTTCTCGACGAGGAACATCAAAAGATCACATCGTTGTACATCTTCGGCGCTGATCAAGAATCGATCGAAAGCGAATTGTTAGAATTGTCCTCGAGTCTCGAGAATCTCATAGATTCGGCTAAGAGATTCTCAGGAAGCACTAAGGCGCGGTACCAAGCTAACCAGCAGTTGGTACCGAGCGATTTAGCCCAGCAGTTGACGATCCTTGAATTAACAGCGGAAAACACGACTCAGGCGATGGAGGAGAAACAGAGGGAACAGAAGCGCGCCAGAACAATCCGAACCGATTATATCGGGGATGTTGATGAGCTTCAGTCATGGATACGCCAGGCTGAGCTTAAGGTACAGGATCGATCGGTCGAACCATCGAGACTTCGCGAGTCGTTGCGTCAGATACAAACGGAACTCGGACCGATGTCCGACAAACTCGAACGATTGACGAAAAATGGACGAACGATTATCGATAACACGAGAGACGAGGAGGAAAAAGTTTTGATCGGCAAGACGATCGGTAATTTGACCGAACAGCTCGGCCAGGTGCGCTCGTGGCTCGACGAAAAGAAACAACAAGTCGGCGATATATTGGACGCCTGGCAGAGATTCCTCGTTCTCTACGAAGCCGTCAAGTCGTGGATCGAGGAAAAGAGAATTTTCCTTGAAGAACCCCTCAGCCTTAGCAGTCTTATACAAACGAGACAGAGGTTACACGATTATTCGGTACGTCTTAGTTACGCTCGACGCCTCTCATCGTCGCGTTTTTTTAGATTCTCCCCTCCCGACATTCATAATCATCTCGTTGCGAACTTTACTCCTTCAATTACAGACCGCGGTTAAGAGCTGCAAACAGGTGAACAAGAATTTGAGTGACATGGGTAGGGAATTGGAAAGTATCGGTCAAGTAACGAGCGTCGGTGATTTACCGGAGAAACTTGCTGAAGTCGAAGAAGCCAAAGTCCAAGTCGAGGGCCAATTGTTGGAAAGGGTATATTGCGCTATTTAATGAGCAGATTATAGGTTTATTATCGATTCTTTCGTCTCAGAATTCCACGTTGACATTGGCAAACCTTTGCAGAACGCTTTGCTACAAGAAACGAGCGAAGAGTGGGAACAATGCGAGAAAAAGATGAAGGACGTTAAGGGATGGCTGGAGAAAGCACGACAGAGTCTCGATTCGGCACAAAACAAGAAGAAGCCGTTGCGCGATCAACACGCGATCAGAGAAAAAATGCTCAGCGACATTGCCATTCAAAAGACAAAGATAACGATTTCCGTTGAGAAACTTCAGGTACACTTCCGTTCGGGTATCGGCGGTGACAATCGTATAAGCGAAACGGCCGACGAGATGATCAACGAGCTCAACAGTCTCAACGAAACCGTCAAGGAACAGACCAGTTCCCTGGAAGCTTGTCTCGCGCAGATCGATCAGTATCAACAGGTCAGGGAAGAATCCTTTGCGGCACCGCGATCTATGAAAATTTATCGCTCGTGTCACAAAAAACAAAATCGAACCGAAACAAGCGAACACTCCGGGTCTATCTTGTTGCATCTTTTTAATTTCAGGAAATTCAGCAATTGCGACAGCAGATAGTTCAGGTTGAACAACAGCTGAGGACGGTACTCAGTCCGACTTATCTTCCGAACGACAGGGAGAAGGCTTTGCAAGAGCAACAGGTAGGTTTATCAAACGACTTTATATTTGTCCTCTCACCCTGCACCGTGCAATTGTGCTGACGCAGCAATTGATTTGCATTTGATACCAATCCAAAACCACCACCACGATGTTTTTTTTTTTTTTTTTTTTTTTCGTAACGCGATATTTGATGTGACATGAATTGTCGATTGTCACAACCGCGGTATGGACCGATTTTTGTCTCCCCGCGCAGATGATTACATCACTGAATAACAACAACGACAACCCCCGTTAACCATTGAAACATCTTTCGATAACAATTTAGTATCGTTGTGACTATAACTCAATAAGCCCATAATTGATCGTTTAGTACTTATCGATCGGTGGAAACATTTTGATGCCACATTCGGATTCGACTCCGCGATTGTATCGTGAGTGACAGCGACAGAGATCGAGAAGAGACGAGAGCTACTCGTTTCATCCGTCTACTTCGGTCCCTCGTCAAGGTGTTTCCATAGCGGCGATTCCTAATAACTAAAAAGCACTTCCCTTCCCTTGATTATCCGGTTCTCCTTTTTGCTTGTACTCTCATCACCGATTTCACACTGCTTAACATCACTGGCTAACGTCGTTTGCAACAAATGAACGAAAATAGCACTCTAATACACACGCAAAACGCACCGATCACTCGATTATCATTCCGACAGGAAAGGCAACAGCAGAGTCAACTAACTACCATTATTAATCATCATCTCATTAACATATCCACGATTCATCGGATCATTCCTTCCTTACGCTCGCCTATTATTTACTAATACCTACTAACGTTTAATACTAAACGGGTCGAACATTGGCAATGATATGTCGAAATTCCACGATTAAATGAAAACTATATTACTTATCCTGGTGGTACTTTACTTACAAGGGTCTTGGTTGGTATCTTTGTTGAAGGTTTTTTACTTTCTTATCTCCTCTATCTCACTCCTAGTCATTAAGATCGTTTGTTTGGTATTATTGTCTTACAGAGATTACTTGATTTTGCTTGTTTGTGTTAACGTTTTCACATTTATTTTATTCGTTTATTTTTATAATTTTATCATTCATCGTTTATCGACTCACCGTCACTATTACGTCCGGTGACGAGTCGCTACAGAGGCAAATTATAATTTCGATGTTTATTTTAATTTTTTTGAAAGGCATTAATTAAAACACGTCGAACACATACACACAGTTATATGATGGGGCGTGTGTTTAAATGATAAGTACTTTTATTTCATTCGATATCAAATGCGAATCGTGAATAAACAAACGTAGCAGAATCAAGTTAAGCTCTATATTGACCATTGAAGAGTCGTTACAGCGTAGAGGCGCTTGTCGCCAACGCGTATGATAACATCATCAAATCCAATGAAACATCATTATTATGCAGGAATTATTTAATTTTCTTTATTATTCGTCGACTGGCATTTTCATTTATGAATTTTGTTTGCTGCATCCTCTTCCCTTCATTTACCGTCACCTTGAAAAATCGATCCAATCGTACCTTCTATACGATCTCTACCCCCGTCAACACAAACATCGTCGTCGTCGTCGTCGTCGTTCATCGTTCACACATCGTTGCGCCCATGAATCATACCTCCACCTCGAACGGTCACGTTATTTTCCAATTTCCTTCGTTCCTTCAACTCTCTCTATCAACCACCTCGCTCTCTCCATCTCTCTCGCTCTCGCAAATCGAACAATTATCTACCCCCCACCGTCGGTCAGATCTATCGTGAGAGAATAAAGTCACTGCAAAGTAAAATCCAGGCGCGCGCGGAACGATCTAAATTATTGGTACAACGAGGAACCCCCGATCTAGATCCGCTAGATCCGTAGAGTTAATCCGACACAAGAGCACAACTCGATAATGGAGAGTTCTCGGTCATCGTGGTGAAAGCCCCTTCGACATCGAGCAATCGAACGAGACTTTGGAGATTCACCCAGTCTCGACAGGACTTTAATTAAGCGTTGTTATCGCGTCGTTTTGAACCTGAAGCATACATACGTATACGAATTGAAGTTAAAAAAAAAGTTTGTTTCATACATAAACAATCGTGTCCTACCGGCACACGAGAAGTGCCTTAGAGTCTTACAGTTTTCTATTGATTTTTTTTTGTTTTTTCTTATACCGAATATATTATTGTTTTACATAAGAAATATATATCTCAGGCGTATCCTGCGGCTACGATTGCTTTACTCGATCAATGAAATTTTATCAATTTCGCCGTGTACCTCGTTGTAGGCTCCTCGTCGAGGAACTTCTGCGAGATGACTGCCAAATAAATAAAAAGCGTTTTCACAGAGTCTCGTCGTGATTGTCGATATATTCCCAAAAGCTATACTCACCATCACAAAACCCCCAACTACTTTTGCATTTAAATATTTCATGATAAGCGCTGCGAAAAAAAAAACAGAGCTATGAATGAGCATATAACGATAGATAAAGTAAAAAAACTGCCTCTCCTCACATGATACTGAATTGATAGAAAAATCGAATTGATGTATCCATGTTCTTTGGCTGTTGCGTTGGCGCGCAGGCCTTGCAGACACGGATCGACAATTGGAGACAGCGTGCAAGATTCCTGGTGGATCAGATTCACACTCTGGACCCGTACTATGTGCCGCCTACCGATACGAGCGCAGCTCGGCTAGCTGGCCAGATATCTTACGCCGACATAGCGGCTGGCCGCTCGAGTCCAAATTCGCGAACTGGTAGTCCTTACCGCGGAGCTCAACAAGAGCAGCTTCCTACTTCGTTGCAACTGGACCAGACACAGCTCATCCGACCGATCTCTGTCCGACCGAGCGAGCGAGCGACAAGTGTGGAAACGAATGTAAGCCAGTCAAAGAATCAGACAAGCAGGAATACACCGCCGAAGAGCGATCAAGTTTATCGTCACGCGAAAGAATCCAAAACTTCGACCGATAGCAATAACAGTAGCAAAGTACGTGGGTCTGATCCGCGTCGTCGTGGACGTTCTCCAACGAGAAAACCCATAAAATCGAATAAGAAAGAGGACGTCGGTAGTGCTAACAAAAAAGATGTACCCATTGTGGAGATTCAAGCAGCCAACGTTGACGAATCGAGCCACGGGGACGAAAGACACAACACTGCGAGCGCATTAACAGTTAGTGATAACTCTACGAGTTTAGCTCCTTGCGATGACCCCAGACGAAGATCACCAAGTCCGATTTGGATACCTGGATCAACCTCGTATGCGGATATACTTCGCGGACGAATGCAGGCTGCCTTGGCTGCTAATATGAAACAACACGAGAACGAGTTGAGAGCAGAAATGGTACGTCTTTCCGGCAGGCAACCATTGCAAATATCCGAAAATACTGAACATCGTGCACCCAAGGAAGAGGTCGTTGCAGAACCGGAATCTCCGCTGGAGGTACCGAATGCTGCGAACGTCCAAATAGCCCACCCTTATCAGATAGTTCATCAAGTTCCTTTGGAAATGCAACCTGTTCCGAGTGCCCCGCCTGCCGAAATGACAAAAGAAACAGGACACTGGGCAAACGAGCCTCTCGACAGTTATGAGATACTCAATCCAAACGTAGTAGGAGTACATCAACAGACGGAAATATATGACTACGTGCATCCTATACCGGAATTAGTTGGTTTCATTAACACGCAGTTGGGCGCTTATCCAGTTGGCTCGTATGTATATGCACCGGGACATCAGCAAGTCCAGCAGCTCGAACAAGTACCCTTGAACCCTTATGAAGGCCACATCGCATATACGAATGAAGCGTACGTCACTCAACCGAGTTACCTACCGACTGCGCCGGAGATTTATCACCGTCGACACGAAGTTATTCAACAGTCACAGCAACAGCAACAGCAACAGCAACAGCAACAGCAACAGCAACAACAACAACAACAGCAACAGCAACAGCAACAGCAACAATCGCAACATTCTTCGAGCGATCTAATTTACCAAGCGACGGAAGTTATCGCTCCTCATGTAGACAACCAACAGTGTCTCAGTGAACAATCTGGTGTAGATCGTGAAGCTGAAGAGCCCGAAATGCTGAGCGAAGCCAAGGAAGTTTCTGATCAAAGACCAGTGTGCAATATCGAAGATTCTACTGCCACGAGTAGCACGGTTCAGGAAATTTCGCCGTCCAGTACGCAAGAAACTTCCGTTGGACCGTCGATTTCGTATGCAAAGATTCTTTCACAAGGTTTACCACCGCAAGCAACACCTTCATCGCCTCAAAGTGTCAGTGCCGAGCAGTTTAGAGGACGATCACATTCACCACACGAAGTGACGCCTCCTGAAGCGAAAATGGCTAAGAGATTACCAATGCGAGAGCCCGATCCACCGAGTCAAACGAAAAAGGCGAAAGAACGCGATTGGGACACTATAAAGAAGAAAGATTCGAAAAAGAAGCCGCAGCCGGATGAAAAAATCCGTAGTACCGAAGAAAAGATTCCGAAGGATAATAAGAAGAATAAGAAACACAGTGAGCGACCTACCGGTGTGAATAAAATGGAGAAGGAAACAGAACGCGCGATCGAAGAATCCAGTACATCAACAAAAGCTCCGAAGGCTAACGATACGATTAAAAAAGATGCGAAGCAGGTCGAGCAACGGAAGAACTCGGACGAACAAATAGTTGATAGCACACAAGAGAAAAAGCGCAAACAAAAGAAGAAAAAACATGAAAAATCTGAAGGTGATGAGATTGATAAAGCTTTGAAGGAAATAGAAGAGTTGGATAAGCAGCAGAAGGCAAAGACTCAGAAAGAAAAACCCAAGGAGGTTGCGAAGCCAAAGGATGAAATTATCGAAGTACGGAAAGGTACTACAACTAAGCAAGATGCGAAACAGAAGAGTGATAAAATAACGTCCGCAAAAATAGTGGCACCGGAGGCTATTGGCGATGGGCAACACAAGCTGTCTGAGCAACCAAAGCCAAAGGCAGATATCAAAGCAAGGAAGCCAGCTGGCAAGGGCAAGGAGAACAAACAACAGCCCAAAGGTGTAAATAATTCACCGGACTCCACGGAAAGAAAGCTTTCAGGAAACAAAATTATCGTTGAAGAATTAACCACAGAAGCAATTACGGCTCAGAGCGAACGAGAATTAAAAGAATTTAGTAAAGCGAAAGCAACAACAGACGAGATAAAAGTTCTGCCTGCCGTCAAGTCGGAGAGCATCGTTGTTGGTACAGTAAAACAAGACAATGAAAAGCCAATGGAGAAATCAGTAGGTAAAGGCAAAGAAAAAAACGAACAGACTCAAGTTAAAAAGACTATTGAACCTAACGAAAAGATACAATCAGAGAAGAAAATAGCCGCTGAAGAATCTACATCATACAAAACCGGACGCGATGAAAAACAAGCGTGTGAGGTGAAATCTCTGCCAACGCCAAAATCGGAGGAGGTGAAAGAAATCACGGCTGTGACTACGGGGAAACAAACAGGTGAAAAGCCAACGGAGAAACTAAGTGGTAAAACCAAGGAAACCAAGCAAACCAAGCAACAGCTTAAAGGTGCAAATACTTCGTCAGACTTTACGGAAACAAAGGTATCGGGACATACAGAAATCGTTGAAGAATCAACGACGCCAGTAGTTACGGCTCTGAACGAACGTGAGAAAAACGAAATTAACAAAGCAAACGTAACAACAGACAAGATCAATGTTGTGCCAGCTGCCAAGTCGGATTTCACCGTTGTCGACACAGAGAAACAAGAGTCTAAAAAGCCAACGGAGAAATCAGTAGGTAAAGGCAAAGGGAGAAAGGAACAGACTCAAGTTAAAAAGACAGCTGATTCTAACGAACAATCAGGGAAGAAAATAGTACCTGAAGAATCAACAGTAGACAGAAATAAACACGATGGAAAACAAGTGAGTGAGTCGAAGTCTCTGCCAACGCCAAAATCAGAGGAGCTGAAGGAAGTCACTGCTGTTGACACAGCCAAACAAAATAGTGAGAAGCCAGCCGAGAAGCCAAGTGGCAAAGGCAAGGAGAAAAAGGTCCACGCTCCTGATACATCGGATATTAAAGAGAAGGTAAAAGCGGGAAGCAAATCAATAATCGAAGAAACATCAGCTACCACAGTTACGGAGAAAAGCAAAATTGATAAAAAGCCAGTCCATAAGGCAAGTAAAAATGTAGATGTAGAGGTAGCAACGTCCGCAGATGAAACATGTAAATGGAAGCAAGACGCGATCGTTAGTACCGACAAGCAGAGCTGTGAGAACGTTGCAGAAAGACCGAGCATCACGGAACCAACGCACCCACAAGCACCTAAACGTAAGAAGCAGAGTAAGAACAAAGGAAAGTCAGTAGATGAACTGAAAGCATCGCTGAAGCAAGATACAAATTTGATACAGCCAATAAAAGTTGACATACCACTAACAGAAAAAGTCGAATTGGGCTCTGAAAAAGCATCCAGCACCACAATTAAAGAAGTGAAACAACCACAAGACTTACAATTGAAATCAGGATCGTCTCAAAGCTCACCGATTAAGCCAGCCTCTAAATTCTACGATGAATTAGAGGAGCAAATTATTTTCAAGGACAAGGTAAATGCTGAACAAGACAGCAAAGAGCAGATTGACGCATCTTGTAAGAAAGAAAGTAAATCGAAAGAGATTGCACCTTCGACGAAGATCGATGCGCAGATCACTAGTGACGTTGCTGAAATGGTCGTGATTGCTGAGAAAGTCGGGACGCCAACTAAAGTTGAAAGTAAAGAACCGGAACGTGGTCACGTGGAGGTCAAGCTGCTTCAAGACATCAAGCATAAATCACTAAAACAAAGTGAATCTCCTGTTACGATTGACATTACTCAAAAATCGGAGGATCCTCAATCTTGCGCGCCCAAATCCGTGAAAGCCCCACGTACAGAATCTGTGAGCACAGAAGCTACTCAACCGGCAAAACCGTTGATATCTGAAAAGACTTCGACAACAATGCCAACTACAACGACTACGATATCCGCTGAAACGATTCAATCTCCCGCTCTAAAGTCTGTCAAGTCAATAGAAATCGTAGAGAAATTAACGACAACCGTAGGGACGACCAAGACTGAAAAACTCGTAAATTTGCGTCCAGAGAGTGTAGAGGCTAGTTTGACGACAACTTATGCTAGGGTTGCCAACGATCCCGCCGTTGTTAGTGAGCCAACAACGAAAACAGTAGATCAGGTAACAAGGATAGATGCATCACAAATAGATCAAGCTAGCAGGACTTCGGGTCCCGAATTACTCATTCAGAGTGGCGATGAGCCTTTGTTCGGTAGCATTCAGGATAGGAAAAAGGTACGTTCGAAAACTGCGAGTGATTCATCCGAGAGTATAGTTTGCGTCGAAGAACAGATCGAGATGCATGAAAAACCGGAGCCCAAGACTGAACAAGAAATGTTACAAGATTTAACCCCAGAAGAGGAGCAATTGATGAAGACAATGGAAGATAAACTTAAAAAGAAAAAGAAACGACCCGCTTTGCCTGAAGAATTTATCAAAAACGAGTCGCAATCAATTCCTTCTGTCAAAGTCGGAAGCAAGCAAGAATCCCAAGATGTAGCATCTGAGAAATCAACAAGCAAGTCGGTAGTAAAAGCAGCGGATGAGTTGGTGAAAATTGACAGGTCACAAGCAGCTAAGTCTATCAGTACAGCGCCCGTGCAAGAGGAGGAAAAAATTAAAGCGAAGGTCAAAGACACCGTGAAAGGAGAGAAACTGGATCAGTCTACTAAAATGCCATCAACACAATCGTGTAAACCTGAAGTGCTGAAGACAATAAGCAATGAAGAAAGCGAGTTACAAAAAGATATTATTGAACCGACTGAACAGATTGAAAAGACGAATTCGCACATGCTGACCGAATTTATAAAGCCGTATTGGAAAAATTATCACCTTTACGCTGAGGCTGAAAGAGACTTCTACAAAAATTTCACTGTTGTCAAGGTAGTGAAAGAAGGCCAGCCGCCCTCGACTGCCGAACGACAAAAATCAACCAGCATAGAACGAATCGTACAAGAGTCTGTAATGAAGGAGAAGCAAGATGAAAAGCCGATCGCTATATCTCGGTCTGGTGCCGAATGTAGAATGGCAGCGCTTGCTATAGAGGCACCAAAATACTCGATGCCAGATTTATATCAGATGGAATCACAGTGGGTTGAAAAAATGCAAGAGCAGGTGGAACAGCTCCAGGTTGTTAAGGAATCGACAGTTGTCAGTGAAAACGCACCAATTGAAGGGGTAGCTCCAGCAGTCTTACAAGAACGGATGGACTCGAAAAGTGTACGCAAATCCGATGAAGTTAAGGCCACACAACAATCTGAGACAGCTGAAAGTACAAATATTTCGACAAATCAGTCAGCGACAGTAGAACCTGCCACTGAACCCGCTGGTAAAAAACCAGGAGAGAGTACCAAAGACAAAGCACAAATGAAGGAAGCACCGAAGGCGGAGTCATCCCCAAAGCCGGTCAGCACAAAACTTTCGACAAAGCATCCAGCAACAGTAGAGTCTGCAACTTTACCCGTTGTAGAACAAACGAAGGTAATTGAAAAAGAAAAATCCCAAGTGATGGAAATACCAAAAGCGCAGCTATCCCCAAAGCTGGACAGCACAAAAATGCCGACGAAGCAGCCAACGACAGTAGAGCCCGTTGATCCACCTGCTGTAAAACAACCGAAGGTGAATGAAAAAGAAAAACTACAAGTTAAAGAAACACCGAAGGCGCAGCCATCTCCAAAGCCAGACAACACAAAGGTTTCGACGAAGGAACCAGCGAAAATAGAGCCTGCAACTTTACCCGTTGCAGAACAACCGAAGGTAAATGACGAAGAAAAATCACAAGTAAAGGATGTACCGAAGACGCAACCATCTCCAAAGCCTGAGAGCACGGAAGTTATAACGAAGCAGCTAACGACAGTAGAGCCCGTTGATCTACCCGTTGTAAAACAGCCGAAGGTGAATGAAAAAGAAAAATCACAAGGGATGGAAAAACCGAAGGCGCATCCATCCCCAAAGCCGGACAGCACAAAAGTTTCGACGAAGCAGCCAACGACAGTAGAACCCGTTGATCCACCCGTTGTAAAACAACCGAAGGTGAATGAAAAAGAAAAACTACAAGTTAAAGAAACACCGAAGGAGCAGCCATCTCCAAAGCCACACAACACAAAAGTTTCGACGAAGGAACCAGCGAAAATAGAGCCTGCAACATTACCCGTTGCAGAACAACTGAAGGTAAATGACGAAGAAAAATCACAAGTAAAGGAAGCACCGAAGGCGCAACCGTCTCCGAAGCCTAAGAGCACGGAAGTTATGACGAAGCAGCCAACGACAGTTGAGTCCGTTGATCTGCCTGTTGTAAAACAACCGAAGGCGAATGAAAAAGAAAAATCACAAGTTAAGGAAACACCGAAGGCGCAGCCATCTCCAAAGCCAGACAACACAAAAGTTTCAACAAAGCAGCCAGCGACAGTAGAACCTACAACTTTACCCGTTGCAGAACAACCGAAGGTAAATGACAAAGAAAAATCACAAGTAAAGGAAGCACCGAAGTCGCAAACATCTCCAAAGCCTGGCAGCACGAAAGTTTCGACGAAGCAGCCAACGACAGTAGAGCCCGTTGATCTACCCGTTGTAAAACAATCGAAGGTGAATGAAAAAGAAAAATCACAGGTAAAGGAAACACCGAAGGCACAGCCATGTCCAAAGCCAGACGGCACAAAAGTTTCGCCAAAGCAGCCAGCGACAGTAGAGCCTACAACTTTACCCGTTGCAGAACAACCAAAGGTACATGACAAAGAAAAATTCCAAGTAAAGGAAGCACCGAAGGCGCAACTATCTCCAAAGCCTGACAGTATGGATGTTTCCACGAAGCAGCCAACGACAGTAGAGTCCGTTGATCTGCCCGTTGTAAAACAACCGAAGGTGAATGAAAAAGAAAAATCACAAGTGAAGGAAACACCGAAGGTGCAGCCATCTTCAAAGCCCGACAACACAAAAGTTTCAACAAGGCAACTAGCGACAGTAGAGCCTGCAGCTGTACTCCTTGCAGAACAACCGAAGGTAACTGACAAAGATAAATCACCAGTAAAGGAAGTACTGAAGGCGCAACCATCTCTAAAGCCTGACAGCCCGGAAGTTTTCCCGAAGAAGTCAACGACAGTCGAGCCCGTTGTTCCACCCGTTGTAAAACAACCGAAGGCGAATGAAAAAGAAAAATCACTAGTGAAAGAAGTACCGAAGGCGCAAGCGATTTCAGCTTCTGTAAAGCACACGGAGGAAAATCAGCCCGCAAGTGGAGCGTCAAGTTCGCAAATCGAAATAAAAGACAGTTGCGCCAAGCCACAGGAACCTCGAAAAATTCATCTCGTAGCGGACGATTCGTGGATGACTATCTTAGACGAACCGATACCTATTGACGATGATGATATTGACCAGGTCGACGATGTTTCCAAGGGTAGCGTGCCGGATGCGCCGAAAACTCAAGCACAGGAATTAATCAAATCACCAGTAACACCGCTCACAGAAGATAAAAAAACTACAGACATTCGCGTCGATACTACTGTTGAAATACAAAAACCGAAAAGTGATCTGCCCGGTCTTCCGGCAAAAGAGAGAGACCAAGAACTACACGCACACTCTAAAGTACCTGATGTCCAGTTGCCCGTAACAGACAAGAAAGCAACAGCTTCTGTCACTCTTCCATCCGATGATACTTGGATAAGCTTATTGGACGACGAGATCGTCATTGACGATGATGACTTTGAATTTCTTGAAATACCGAAATCAGAAACACATATTGAAAAAGACGGAAAACAAGAGATTTCACCGACATCGACGACAATTGCTGAGCAGCCTATCGTAGCTGAACAAGCGACTTCTAAGACCCAGCAGCTTCCGGCAGTTCCTTTGCTACCGGCGAATCAAGCACAGGAAAAAATTGATGAACCTAAGATCGCGGCAAAAAATCAGCTTCAAAAAGTTGAGAAAAAACAGAAGAACGACAAAAAGACATCCGAAGAAATATCAAAAAAGACTGGTGTTCAAAAACAATCTAAGGAACAAAAATCGGACGACTCAATAAGTATAGAAAGCAAGAATGCTCCATGCACTACTAAGCAAGAAGTCAAGGCGCCAATCGAAAAAGACAAAAACGATTCGCAAAAAGAACAAAAGCAAAAGGAAAAGTCGAAAGGTAAAGCACCCACAAAAACAGAACCAGTACCTGTGAAAGCAAAATCTGATGCTCCAACGTGCAAAGTTGCTGATGAAAAAGTTATAATACCGATTGAAAAATCGCCAGCTGTTCTACACGGTGAGTCAGTGAAAGAACTGAGTAGTCGGCTTAACCCAAATGCAAAATCTTGGGCTTCAATAGTTGGTACAAGTGACACAATTGAGAGTACAGATTTCGACGCAGAGGTTGGTAAGACTATCGAAGCAAATGTTTCCGTTGCTTTAGCTCAATCTGTAACGGAGCCGGTAGCATCCAGCCAAGCGTCGACTTTAGCGTCAGTCACCAACACAGACAATTCCGTGATTTCTCCAACGAAAATTACGTCCGGGACAGATACACCTCGTCGAAAGAAAGATAAGAAACAAAAGCCGAAGGAGTCTAGCGCCGAGTCAACAAAGCAACAGTCGGTCGAGACAGTGGCAGAAACAATTTCGAGAGTATCACCACTCCTACCTGAAGTAACGGACACGCCTCTGTCTGGTAAATCATCGTATGCTGATGTTGCGAAATCGCACAGCACTTCTCCTCAACAGTTCGAACTGGAACAAGATATATTAAAACCTGAACCTATAAGACTGGACAAACCTGTTTCCGGCCAACGGGATATTCCTACTGACTTGCCCGTAAAAACAAAAGAAGAGCAGTTGGATATCGTGGCACAGAAACCCTCATCTGCCGTCAAAGAATCAGCGAGTACAAAGGCTCAAGAGTCCTCGAGCAATTTGATAACGACGATACCAGCTATGCCACTAGCTTGGTCCGATGACACTGAAGACATTCCACTAACTGAAGAAAACTCAAAGCCTAAAACAGAACAGTCAATGCTACCGGGTTCTCCAAGTGTTGGCCCGTTAGAAGATAGTTCCTGGGCAGCGGTCGTTGGAAAAAAGCTAAGTGAACCTGCGGGATCGTTAAGTCCCCCCATCTCTGCTGAACCTACTATCGTTAGAAAAGAACCAATCGCGTTAGATCACCAAGTACAGATTGTAGTTGAGGAAATCCCCGAACCAGAGCCTATAGAAAATGTCGTACAGGTAGATGCTCAAGGTTTTATGGAGTTTGTTAATAGACGAGAGTTACGCTCCAGACGCTCGAGATCGCGATCGAGAAGTACCAGACGCGATGATAAGCCACAATGTTCTCCGATGCGTGAACAAATTTCAGCCAATCCTCAAATTGACGACGTTAAGAATAAAAAGGGATCGAAGAAAACTAAAGATAATAAGCAGAGCATGGCGTCAAAGGCGATTGCGACGGCGGACGAGAATGTCATATTACAAGAGAAAGAGAAACCGGAAGACTGTAAGCCCGTTGAGAATACAGAGACAAAGGCTAAAGGAAAAGTAACAACTGACACCGTTATTGCGGATAAGAAAAGCAAAACGAAAAAAGTTATAGATGAAGACAAGAGCCAAACCAAGTTGTCTAATAAATCAAAGGAGAAGGTTAAGAAAGACATCCCAGAAGACTTGAATGAAGCAGGAAAAAAATCGGCTGAAACCAAAATTGAGACCACCGTAGAATCGCCGAGATCCGCTGAGTCGGCTTCAAGCGAATCAACCATCGACCAGAGGGCTGCAGAGAAAGGAAAGTCTAAGAATAAACGTAAACAACAAAAGGATAAACCGGAAGTAGTCCCAGCGGTTCCTAAGATTTCTTCCGAATCGTCTGAAATAGCAGTCGCCGTTGAGAAAGATCCGATCAAGAAGGATGAAGCAAAGTCAAGCGAGGCTGTTGAAACGAAGACGCCCGATGTTCCGATGCAGTCGGCAAAGGGTAAAAATAAGTCCAAGAAAAAAGGAACAGCTGATACGATTGAGAAAGACAAGCAACACGATGAGGTCACTGTTAAAGAAGTCGAAGAACCAGTTTCGGATGTAAAAACTATAACAGTCGAAAAGCAGGCTGCAGATAATGTTGTGGTTGCCGATGCCACTCAGCTACCAGAAAATGTTATAGGAAAACCTGAACCTGAGAAGAAAGAGAAGATTACCATCGATTCGACTTCACAATCCAACCCAACAGTGACCGACTCTAAAAACGATGAATCAGCAAGCGATACGAAGAAAAACAAGAAAAAGAAGGGTGAAAAGTCAATGAAAATGGATCAAGCACCGACCGCTGAGGGCAAAATTGCCGATGCAATTCCCCAACAGTCAGTTAAAAACATTGCTAAAAAAATAACTAAAGAAACCAAAGCTCCAGTGTCTCTTCACGAGCCAACAGAATCTGCAAAGATTTCTACTGCGGAGAAAGTTGAATCGCCTGTAATAATCGAAACAACGATAACTAAGCAGCCTGACGATACCAAACAACCCGTTAAACACGAAAAAAAATCACTGGTAGAAAAGACTCCGAAGAAAACTAAAAGTGACGGTACAAAAGCTCCGAAGCAACCCGAGCAAACACAAAAATCTATGTCAGAATCAACGTCAAAGAATGAAAAGAAGAAATCAACAGTCGAAAAAAGTAAAGAAAAGCCTAAGGAGCCGATAACGAAGTCCACCAAATCTGGCGAAAAAGATAAAGCAGAAACGCCTGCTGCGACAACTCAAATTAAGACAGTAGAAGTTTCTGTAACTGAGCAAACGAAAGATCAAAAGGCATCTGAAGATTCAAAGCCCATTGTTATGTCTGTCGATATATCAAAAGTAGCAAAGAAACCTGAACAGTCTAAGAGCGATGCTACGAAAATGCTTGGAAATCAACAGGTCGAGGTGAAGAAACTTAGCTCCGACGAAAAGAGTGCCACGATGGAAAAAACTAGTGAAGAGGGCAAACCCATAGAACAGATTCATACTGAGAAAAAGAAATCAGATCTCGTGACTAAAGAAAAAGCAACACCTATAACAAACGTACAACCAACGTCCAGTCCCGTAGGGTCGTTAGAAAAAAGTGAAGTAGCTAGTTTAGTTACTTCAAAGGAAAAAGACACATTCGACAAACCTACCAATAAAGAATTCCTCGTCAAAATACAATCGATTAAAAATGAAGCTGATCAAGCTGCAGTAAAAATACCGCCCAAAATAGAAACAGCGGCTCCAGTACTTTCTACAGAATTGACCGAAAAAATAGAAGAAATAAGCTCCGCTATCATCAAGGAAAAGACAGAAACGGATGGAACACCGGCTTCGAAGAGTGTTAAAGCTGGTTCCTCGCCGGAACTTGCAGCAATACAAAATCTTCGTTCAGAAGAGGAAAAGGGTAGTGCACCGAAGCTGTGCAACGCACCTTCTGTTGAAGGCAAACCGAAATGCGACAAGAAATCTCTCGCAAAATCGGAGGCTTCCTCGGATCTCGCTTTGCTCGGTGCTACAGTAGGGCCCGATGCTCCCGCCGAGCCAAGGTCGAAGGTACACTTTTACATCGATGAGGATGATATCGTTGTTGTGAGCCACGACAATGAGGCAACCGACGAAACACAGCAAGACGAACACCCCACTGAAAAATTATCGAAACACATCTCACAGGACGATAGCTTTTGGTTAAACAAAAGATCGTATCACGAGGCAGAACGTAATCTTTTCGAAAATTTAGCTGCTCTGTCGAAGAGGAGCTCTGTTAAAAAAGAAACCGATAGCAAGGACAATAAGCGCGATCGCGACGACGATTCACACGGGGGTAATTCGGGGGGCGGAGGGGGCCCTAAGCCTGATTCGAACAACGAATCTCGTTCCAATCCGTCGACACCGCGTACAGAGCGACTAGTCGCCGATTTGCCAGGCGGCATGTGTAGTTGGAACGACTATAGCACGTATTTAGCGATCGAACGCGACGACACACGAGCCGATCCTAGACTCGATCATACATCCCAACTCGTACACAAGATGACCGAAGATCTAATAACGGATCTGGATTCCGACGCGCAAATATCGACCTCATCCTTTTCCAACACCTCAGCGACGAGCGCAAACGCTCTCTCATCTTCTTCCATCCCGACAAACAACAGCGTATCCATCCATCCTCCACTCTCCAAAATGCATTTAGGTATAGAAACAGGAGAATCTGTGCAGCAGTGGAGCAACGAACGGGAGGTGGAGAGAGAGACTGAGGCAGCAACCGCCGAAGCAAAAAGGATCCAAGGGATCAAGGTGCGACAAATCCCGCCAGTCCTCTCGGTCTTGTTGCATTATTACTATTGTTATAATTATTATTATAAAACTTCGAGCGTTCTTGCCGCCTCTTTCTTTATCATACTATTTACGTATTACAATGTGTTTTGTTCGATTGGTTTTATTTGTTCGCTCTCTCTCTATCATTTGTCCATGTCGCCACTGGTGTGTATGCTCGTTATAGGCGTTCTCTCGCTTACTCTATATGGACTCTCTTTTGTACAGTCCTATTCCGCCCGCATGCATTCGTTTTTACAACTATAGCTCATTTGCATCATTACGCCTCTGTGTAAGTTCGATCTATCAGTCGAATATACGCAATTTTTCATTTTACCTCTTGCCGTCTATATCGTTGTCATCCTTTCGCAATCCAAACGTTGTTTTTCAGAATTAACGTGCCGCAGTCCTGATCGACACACCGACGCCGATAAAAATACGATATCCCATGATAACGTTGTATAACTTTGTCATTGTTTTTTTTTTTAATTTACGTCGGACAGGCCTCGATGTGTCGAGCTTTGTCGTATCAGTTGTTTTATTCTCGTGATGCCTTTTTGACGTTGCGTTCTTCACAGGTTTGGTGATTTGTTTCTAGCTAATACCATTAATCCGCCGTTTGGAATAAATACCGGAAGTCGCCATGTGCACGGCATGGTCAATCTTGTTATACGCTTAGTTATTGTATATTCGCATGGTAACAGAGCGGTTTCAATGAGCGAGAGTTGTACTTTACAGGTTACCGTGGAAGGAGATATCAGCGATCTGAGAGCGGCAGTTGCACGACTAGAAAATTCTTTGGGACATTTGCCTTGCGAAAGCTTGGAATCGATGCTCTCTGCGCTATCGGTAAGCTATCAATATCCAGATAAACAATCCCCCACAGAGCTCTCGTAAACTTATCGGAATGATTCATTGGCAGGCAATCATTGAAGAATTACGTCGATCGGACGCAGTAGCTTCGAAGCTTCACGAGAAATTAAGCAGCACCTCTGCGGATGCTGAGTGGCAAAAGCTCTCAGCATCTCTGGCTGGAATTCGCACACGAATAGTCGCACTCCTGTCTCAAGCGGAACAAGGAAACGCTGCTCTCGTCGAAGCTCAAGGAATTCAGAACAAACGCCGGCACGAGGTACTCGCCTACAGGCAATTCCTAGACGACACCGACGCTTGGCTTCGAAGGTTGATTCTCACAATCAACGATCAACACTCGTCGTCGACGTATAAGGTTTGTTTTATTTTTTTTTGAAAATGCATTTGAACTACAAGCTCAGCACCTGTAACTTGGCGTTCGTATTCTATTCAGGCATTCGAGGAAGAATTATCAACTCGAACGGAAAAGGTCAAGGAACTCGAAAGCCTTCCGGAAGTCAGTACTCTGGCAAGAAGTTTGAAAGAAGCATTGCTGGAAATGGCATTGCGCTTACAGGAAAAGCAGAAGGTACTCGACGCTTACGAGAATTCGGGAGCTTTCGCAATGTTCGTTGCACTTCACGCTACGGTTGCGGGTCTAACTTTGAATAATAAACCGGATTTTGAACTTTCGGGCGTCTTGCTGAAGCAAGGTGACTTGTAGAGTACTCGAAAAGTCCGAGGCGACGACACTTCGTTTCAATTTTACATCCGTACTTCCGCTGTTTGCACTATTGTTATAAATTTCACATAATCGTCTCGTCGCCATTCCATTTCATCCGTTCGTCAATGGCGCATGTCTCAAGGGATATTTTTGTTTAAGAAGATCGAAGCCGATATAAATATTTTACAGCTGGGGAATGCTTTGTTATGTTTAATATAAAAATTTTATTTAAAAAGGGATGTAACGGCCAATTAGCATTTTTACCTGTTATAATTTTACCAAATCGCGACTCCACTGGAATACAAGCTTCGGCTGTAATTTTACTATAATGTAACACTGTCCGATTCAATAGCTGGTAATAACTATAAATCTCGAAGAGTTTCGACCATCTGGTGAATCGGTTAGAGTTCTCTTATGGTAGAGTTTTGATTTCGTATATTTATAACCGGTGCATATGTAAATATGCCGATGTAACCCCGGAATAAAAACGCGTTAATTTGTTTAGATTACAATTTTGTTACTTTCATTTTGCTTCTTACGTATTCGGTAGAGATATTATCTTTCGTTCAAAATATAGTTTTGCACGATTTCTAGTCAAAGGGATTGTTTACATCACGTTATATTAATTTCTTTTCTGTTTTTCAATTTCGTACATAATTATACTATCGCTCCCCGTACACGCGCACTTCATCTTCCTGGTCGTCGTCGTCGTCGTCATCATCATCAGCATCGTCCTACGTTCATCGTCTTACCTCCCTTCCCACCTACACGACTTGTATTATTTTCATAATTTTTTTGTAGTACGCTACCCGCCATTCTTCTTTTTTTTTTTCTTCATATTTGTGAATAAATTTCTCATCTCTCTATTATTCTATATTCGTTTGTTAAGCTTAAGGTGATGGATGTATTATAGGCGTTGCATGTATCTAAGGAATGTTAATTACATCTCTGTACTTTGGCATAATTAAACTTTGATCGTTAATTTAAATCATTTTATTTATTACTCTATTACTCGTTGGTGTTGGGTTAAGAATATATACGTACGACGTCGATGTGACTATTGCGTTCACTTATCCACGAATAAAACTGATGGGATTCTGATATTCACGTCAACCCTGCGCTCCATCATAATTTAATTCACATTTCACGTTAATAATAAACTCATATTCATGTATGTAAATGAACTATAACCATCATACGGTCGCTTACTCACCGACGATCATCAAACATTGTGTCCGTGGAGAAAAAAAATCTAACGATCAATTCATCGCACATATGTAACAACTCAGAGTACTTTCGCTGTATCATCAACAAGTCATCATTATACGACGACAGGACAAAAATAAAACTGTAATGGTCGTCAATCCCCCACGAACGGCGGATACCCTCGGGGAACTTGAGTCGCGTGCAAAATAAACATCCTCCTTACCTTAGAAATCCTCGTGGTGTTCGCAGGAAGTTATTGAGGAGGATTATTCGGAGGAGGCATTCGACGAATCTATAGATCGTGACGATTCGACTCTCGATCAGGCGCCATCGATACATTCACACGAAGGTGATGCACCATCGTGGGCAGACGTATCGCTGCAAACAGGGCAGAGTCTACTCGTCGACGACCACGCTGTATTAGAGCAGAAACCTACGCAACTGACGAAACAAACGTCGACATCGCAAATGTTATCGATGACTTGTCAGAGCTTAATGACTGAGCCAATACCATCGCCGAGCGAAGCCAAGCAGAGTCAGGAGAGTATCAAAGTATCAAAAAGAACCGACGGTACTCACGACGTCATTGAGATCGCGACGAAAAATATACCGAACGCCGAAAAGCCCCGACCAGCTAACGCGGACGACATAATCGTTGATATGAAGTACCAAGACGCTGAGATAGAAAAGACGGCAAGTTCGGAGTTGAATATACAACACGCGGCGCCGCAATCGTTCGAAACTGTACTCGTAGAGCCGGACGATGTAACAACGGAGGTCGTTGTTGACGCAGATGGTACCAAGAGGATAATCGTAAGAACACTTCGAAGGACTCTCGTCACTAGCAGCCAGACGAGTCAGCAACGCGTTTCCACGTTATCGACAGCCGTAGGAGATGCACCACCAGTCGTTCACGCCTTTTCCGAGGCAACTATGAGAGGTCAACATCTAACTGTGACGCGAACGAGACCCGATGGCACTTTAGAAACGTCAACGAGGCAAACATACGGAGGTAGAGTCACCACAGGCGCGCCAGGGGATCGAATAAGCGTTGAAGAGTTCGAAGCCCCGCCGCAATACACTCACAGCATAACACAGGGTGAAATAGCCGATGTAGGTGAACAGATTGGTCATCCGGGACCAGAAATCGGCATCGACGAGGCTGGTTACACAACCAAAACGTCTACCGTTCACGCGAGCGTTCAGCAGGTAACCAGACGCATTATCAAAAAGACCCGAAGAATCATTCGCAAAGTCACGATAATCGATGGTAAAGAGACAACCACTGAGGAAATCATCGAAGAACCTGAAGAAGTTGAGATCGACGAAGAAGACATACCTCACATCAGTATCAACGTTATAAAAAGAGAAGACGAGAGAGAGATGCCCTCGCAGACGCAGGAAATCGAGACTCGTCTCTTAGATTCAGCCTTGCGAGGCACACCGGGCACCCCGGGCAGTCCTCTTCAAGGCCCTTTCTTTGGTCCATTTGCCAAAGAAATGACACCGAAAGGCACGCGGCCGAAGGAGAGCGTTGAGGAGAAAATAGAAGAGCAGAACCTCGATACGAGACCGTCCAGCAGTTCGAAAAAGGAGGAGTCTATGTTATCCGATTCTACACAAAAAAGTGAACCTTCAGAGTTCGTGAAACCAATCGAAACGACTGTAGGTTCGGAAGAATTTATGCAAATGCCCGAATCCATTGATGTAGTTGACGTGGAAAAACGCAAAATCCATTCGACCGACAAACACGAACGCGAATACTTCCCGGTCGAGGTAAATGTTGGCGAAGCGAAAGAGCGATTGGATTCGATTAGCCAAAGTTTGATCGATGCTGAAAGATCCGCTGTTTTACAGACACCAGCGGAGGAAGTATCGGCGACCGATACGATTGCCGAGTCTTCGTTAGAATCTACCAAAGAGTTGGACGAAGCTCGCATCGGCGATACGCGAGCAACCTGTAAGTCTGACGTTGCACCAGTTATGAGTGAAACTATCGATGTAGAACGAGGCACGGTAGAAGTAGAACAGCACAAAGAGCATAGCCGCACCTTAGAGGCCCTATCGAATAAACCACAAGCTGTCGTTCTCTTAGAGGAAGATAATGTGTACGAAAAGAAAGGCCGTATCAGCGACGAAGCATCGAGAACATCAGTGACACCGGAAGACAGCGAGGCGTCGAAAACACCTGTTAAAGAAGAAAATACTCCTTCGGAAGAGATATCCGAAGGTTCTACACCAGCCGCGCAACGCTCATTAAATAGCACGGCTAGCGATGATTTTTTGGATGGCGAGCGAAACAACGGTATAGTACCATTGGAACGCGGGAATCTCAAGCCGGATAACAAATCGGTCATGGAGAAGGTTGAAATCAGTTTGTCGGTGGAGAAGAGGGGCGGGGATGCGGGATCATCTGTATCGATGATAACGCAGGCGCAACAACCGGATGCCAATACGGTTCATCGGATAGTGAAGGAAGACGTGGATATCAGATTACCAGCGGACAAGGAAATCGTCGAGAGAATTAACAACAAAATCGTGCAAACTGGTGAGTTTATAACTGCTGAGAAGGGAACAGAGATCAGCATGACGTACGACGATGAGCCTCCGAAACCTATCACCGTCGACAAAGAAACTGAGACAAGCGCCGTTCCATCGGAAAAAAGTGAAACCGAGTCGACGAGCGGTAGCAGAAAAAGTAGAAAAAAGAAAAAGCGTAGAGAGAGAACGGAGTCCGGGGAGAAGACACCGATCGACGATGACATTGTATCAGGTAGTTCGATAGCAACGTCGATCGCTGAATCAATCGATCTCAATATACCACTCACGGATTCAACGAAGCAACCGAGCGAGCAACCGCAACCGGATGTTATGGAGATGACCGACGGTTCATCGCTGACGCTCTCCATTCGGAGGGATGACAATCTTAACGAGGAGAGTGGTTACGAAGTCGACAGACCGAGTACCCACGACGAGCTTTTGTCGAGAACAGAAAATCTTGATGAGTCGACCAAGAAAAGAAAGAAAAAGACGAAGAAGCAGCAGAGAGTCAAGAGCGGTCAAGAAAACGAAACCCATGATTCACCTGTGCCGAGAAGCACACCCAGCGAAGACGCCGAAGTATCGACTGACCGGGAAGCCGTTTCGCCCACCGAAACGACTGAAACAAATAAACAAGAAGAAAACGCAGAGACCGCTGATGAACCTGCGGCAGAACCAGTTAAAGAAACTATTCAACGAAGCGAAGCTGATACACAGACGATTCTCGAGACCCGAGACGTTTCAGCGGGTAACTTGACCCCCGAAGTGTCTCAAACTGTTGACGACTCTTTGCAAACTTCTCTAGAAGTTGTTCACGAAACTCAAGAGCAGGAGATCCAAACAACAAAGGCGGAGGACATCCATGCGGAAATTCAGACATCACCGACTCCTGGTCTTGACTCTGGTATCCAAACGATCGGTGAAAAATCACCGGATCGCGAGCATTCATCGATGCAGACCGAATCTCCTGTGCCAACGGCCACCACCGAGGAAGCTATGCAGACGAGCCCTCTTGAGAGTCCTGTCGTACAAGTTCCGGTGGAAATACTTAAAGAAGTCGCTGAAACTCCTGTGCAGACTATAGTCATCGACGTCGATTCTACACAGATGCAAACATCGCCAATCGAACCAATTCCTACGGCGGAAATCGAGACACAGACGATAAAAGAGGCAAAAACATCTTTGGATACGGAGCAGCAAACAACACCGCTACCGTCGCCATCGCCACCACCGGAAGTCGAAAAAGCCGAAGAAGTCGAGCGACAAGAGAGATCGATGCAAACTTCGCTCATCGAAGTTATCGACACTGCTGAAGTCGACATCCAAACTATCAAACCTGCCAGTCCCGAGGCTCCAAAAATGGAGAATTTTGAGGTCCAGACTGACGTTGTGGAAAAATTATCTTTGGGTACTTCGGAAACGCAAACGACGCCACCACCGCCAATTGACGAGCTCAAAGTAGAAGAAACCTCAATGCAGACAGATTTGCCGGTAGTAATCGAGACAAGCGAAACCGATGTTCAGACTAGCAAACCAGCGAGTCCAGAATTACCGGTTACAGAAAACTTCGAGATGCAAGCTAATCTCGTGGAGGAAGTTTCTTTGGATACCGCCGAGACGCAAACAACACCGAAGGAAAGTCCTCGCCAAGTGGAGACGCAGGAGATTGAAACACAGACGAAATCACCCGAACCTACAGTCGAAACTGTCATGCAGACCAGTCCTATCGCCAGTCCGGAACACGTGAAACTCGCCGAACTATCTGCACAGACGAGTATCGAAGAGCCTGTAGCTACCATCGAGGAAGAGTCACAAACACCACAGCCGGAAAAGGTCGAAACGCTCGACTCCTTCGCGCAGATAGACATTGAAGAATCTGTACCAACTACGGAAGAAAGCGCCCAAATAGAACCCGATACTGCGGAAATAAGTTCGCAAGCGCAACTTGACGAGAAGGAACTGGTGTCTGTTTCGCAACAGACTATCATCGAATCTGCGGATACTGCTACGATGCCCGATCCTGAAGTAGAAATCGCCCAAGTTGATGAACAATCGAAGATCGAAGAACCTGAAGAACCTAAAAAACTTGAAGAACCCGAAAAACCTGAAGCACCCGAAAAATCCGAAAAACTTGTTGCACCCGAAGAACCCGAAGAACTCGAACAGCAGCTACTTCCGGAAGTAGCAGAGGTTGAAGAATCTCCGCGGGCAATTGAATCACCACAGACAGTCAGCATAGTAGAAATTCCGCCTGAGCTTCATGAGGGGCCACTTTCGGTGACCTCCGAGAGAGACTCGACACCGGATACTTCATACGAGATTCACGTACGAGCGACCGTCGAGCTTTGCGGAAGTTTGACATCGGACAGTTCATTAGTTACCGGAAGCGAATCGACTACGGAACCAACGCAGAGCAGCAGTAGCACGATTACCGAAGAATCGATGAAAAATCGTGTATCAGAAGAGCCGTCGGATCCTGCAAGATCCAGTAAACGACACAAGCGAAAGAGAAAACATAAGCAGACGGACGAGACGCGCGAATCCACGCCTGTGGAAAGAGAACAGCGCGCTGATCTCGACTCGATCTACGGCAATACTCCACAATCGACCGACGCTTACCTGAGACTATCTTATTCGGAGGTTGCTAAGAAAAATGCGAGCAGTAAACAATCTCCTGGTAACCAGAACTCGGAGCCGCCGACCGAAGACGAACGAGTCCCCGACAACGTGACAATCGGTCGTCTCTACACGGATCTGAAGCCCAGTAAGATAAAACAGCGTGGAAAATCTCACGGAGAAATTCCAGAAGTGCCTGCGGTTGAAGAATCATCGCCTATACTGGAACGTCGCGTCGATGAGAGTATTGAAAAAGATTCGGAAATACCTGTTGCCGCGAGTGTTCACATCGATACGTCTTACGACATTGACAATGCAAATTCGTCGAGGCAACAATTTCCTCTGGCCGAAGTGCCCAGAAAGGGATCACCGATGATTCCAGCCACCGGCGGTTTTACGGAAGCTATTAGAATCGAGACTACCCCCGAGCCAATGGATACCAGTGAGGAACCACTGTCTCCCATGGAATCCGTGCTAATGGAGGACGCAAAACCCGAGCGGAAGAAGCACGAGATCAAAAGTTAC
Source organism: Buathra laborator (assembly GCA_934046635.1). Lineage (NCBI taxonomy): Eukaryota > Metazoa > Arthropoda > Insecta > Hymenoptera > Ichneumonidae > Buathra > Buathra laborator. The sequence continues at coordinate 23,227,747 of OW203892.1, forward strand.
GCCGAAGCGATCGCAGAGTCAGATTCGAGCAAAAAATTACCGATAACAAAGATGCCGGAGTACGAAACGGACTTGTGGGAAGATCGTGGACTTGTCGGTATTCGTAACATACCAGCTACAAAATCTCCGAGTCCCAGTGCAACGTCGAGTAGTCTTATTCTCGCAGAAGCGTGGGATTACGGCGTTAAATCGCAAGTCGCTCAAAGAACCCATGCTACTCAAATGGTTTCCGAACGTTTGAAAAATCTGCCAACGGCAAAAGAAACGAGTCATCTGTCGAATATTTTGCACGTAGCAACACTCGAGGACGTAAGAACAACCAAACCTGTGGAGGAACGTGCCTCCGAAATTCGTAAGGAACTTTCGCAGCTAAGAAACGCTGTAGCGGAAGAAAATATCGTCGTCGTCGAGGAGAGTATCATCACGATTGTTGAAACTATCTCCACGTGGTTGGAAACCATCGAGTACCGAATATTCCTCGGAAGAGAGAGCCCAGGTGGTCCGAGTCACGACGACACTCGAACTTTCATCGATCTGCGGGACGAAGTCAATCACGTGGAGGGTAGCATCAAGGAACTCGACGAAATTTGGACGCAACTCGAGGGCAAATATCCCGAGGAGGAACGTGAGAGAATTCGCGAATGCATGGATGCACTGGAGCATCAAGTTAAGGCAATCGAAGACGTTACGAGCGATGGAGAACGATACACGAACGCTGAACTCGCACGTTGGGATGAATTTATCAATGGAGTCAACAATGTATACAGGTAATATCATATTTTATTCTAGTTCGTTGGTTTTTGCCTCTTCGCGAAGCAAGTTTTGTTCGCCCAACAACGAAATACGATTTTTAAATATTTTTGGAGACTTTTCTGTAACGTAGAGAGGCATAGAAATCATCGAAAACCGCATTTCGAAAAAATGCTAAAAATTATCGAAGAAATGAATACCGTGTCCGATGCGTTTTTTTCGCAGAGAACACGAGGGATATTCAAAGTCTTAACTTTTCCAAAAATTATAATCGACAATAATTTCGATAACTCGATAATTTTTTCGTCGTTCGCCGTTTCGCGGCAATGTCCGATTTTTCCTCTGCTGACGACGGATATGTATTCATTACTCTATCCAACTTAATATTTTCCACGAAAACTCGTATGCGAAATATATTTAAAAAAAAACATTTTCGGATTACTCGCCAATCATTTTTATCGCGAAGCTTCTTCCATCCGAGTGCCAATAATTAACCAAGGTATTTCATTACAAAGGAAGTTTTATAGATAAAACCATTTGTTTTTTTTAATCTATTTCAAAAACAAATTCTAATAAACGTTTATCGAATGAATAAATATTAGATTGGTGGAGGAACAACGCCATCAGTTGGACAACATAATAGATAGCGACGCCTCGACAATGTGGAAACTCGAAGAGCTCGATAAATTGGAAAACACGAATCGTTGCCACATGTGGAAGACAGGAAAGCTCGTGGCGGCAGCTCGAGGATTACTGCGGGATTATCCCGGCAAAGTGATACCGGAAGAAACATACGTGGCGCACGAGACAACGAGTCATATAGAACACAACATATGCGTGGAACGAGAACGTCTGCTTCAATTGCTATCGCTAGCGGAGGAATACGAACAGACGCTTCAAGAATTCGCTCAGATCACCGAAATAGCCGAAGAGCTTCTGGCGAGTCCGATATCGGTAACGAGTCTGGAGCATCTTCAGGAAGAAATGCAGAAGCATAGAAAATTCTTCGTCAATCTTAATCACTGCCGTGCGATACTGGAATCGCTGGAGGGTAATCTCGATCCTGAGACGAGAATGAAACACGCGAATCTTCACGAGCGACTGCACAGTCGGGCGATAGCTCTTTTGGATCTCGCAGCTTCGAAAGCTCAGGAAATGTCTCTTGCAGCATCGCGTTGGGTTGTTCTCGAACAGGGAGTCAAAGAGGAAAGGGGATGGCTGCAAGTTGCTCATCAACGAGTACCCGACTTACAGACCGTTACTTCTTCGGATTACGATCAGTACATTTCGCTTTACCAGGTGAGTTTCGATGTTATTTACTATACATTATAATCGTATTATTTTAATGGTATTATAATTATACTCGACGCGTTCATTCCTCCGCAGGCTCTCTCCTCGGACATAGCAACGCATCACGCCCGCCTCATTCAACTACTAGCCAATGCAAGCGCTCTAGAAGAATTGATAAACATCGAAGACCCTGAAGATAGATACGGCGAAGCTTTAGACGTTATTTTGAAGCTTCAGGACGACGTGGAATCGTCGCTTAGGAGATTATTGGCCTTCCGAGACAGTTGGTACACACAAGAGATACTCGTTGATCGACTGGAGAAATGGATGGCAATAGCCGAAAGAGAACTTGCCGCTGTACAAGATCGACCCGATGGACACATGCGTCAGTTCTGGGTAAGGATATCACTCTCGACTCTTCAAAGAGAACATTATATAAATACATCATCGTGTATCGCGAGTAGAAACGAAATCGAGTGCTCGAAAAAGAAGAGATAGCGAAAACCCTCGAGGAACACTCCCCTCTCCCTCTGCCCCCTTCAGGTGCATTTGGGTCAAATTATTCCATTAGCTTTGGCTTCTTGCCCGCGCCTACATGCAGAGTCGCAGAGATAAAAATCTTTTTCCGCTTGGGCCGCTCTCTCTCTCTCTCGAGTCTCTATCGAACGAAACAAACGTAGCTATTCCAAACTTTTCCGTAAAACTCGACGGTCTTTCCGCGTTTATCAATAAATAATTAACCCTTTCGCGTCTTGGTCGGTGTTATATTGATTTCAGGAACTCAAAGCGCAATACGAATTGCACAACAACATGCGAAACGAAGCGAATAACTGCTTCGAACAAGCGTTGCGTGTCGTTCCATTGTCGGACGAGATGCTGCAGAGACAATTCCACGGTGAGCTTCAGGATCGTTGGCACGGTATAGCCGGAAGAATCGAATCTATACAAAAATCTGTGGCCGACACGATGTCCGCCGAGGATGTGCCGGTTAACGAGAAACTCGGAATTCTCGAACGCGAGCTAAACGAACTCAGAGTTACGATAGATGGTTTTCACGGAGTCTTGAAGACCGAAGAGGAACTCGAACTTTACGTTGAGAGACTAACCGTTCTTTTCGAACGCGTTTGCATAATACAAGACGAACTCGGACGCTTGGGAATGCTGCCGGCAGCCGAGAGCGAGAGAGTCGGCATTCTGTTGTCTCTCGCGCGGCGTATCGAATCGCAGATCGGCGAAGAGCTCGAAGCCGCGCAACTTTTACGCGAAAGATTGCAGGCTCTGCAGCGCGGACTTAACCGCGTGCGAAAGTCTCATGTGAGGCAATCGATGATTTTGGATCAATGCGAGGAATCGGAAAAACAGGGAAGCGACTCGGTCGCCGCGGCGGTCGAACGCTGCCAATCTGTTGGCGATGAACTCTCATTGCTATGGCAGGATCTCATGGGTCTTCGACAATTGCTTCACACTCTACCAGGGGGAACGAGAGTATCGGTATCGCCGGTCGGCATCGAACGCGATATTTCGAATCTTCAGGATGTTCACACGGAATTAGAATCGCGATGCGCCAGACTATTCGCCTTGTTGAAAAATCGACTCGCCCTGTGGAGACGATTCGAGAGACAACTCGAAATGGTTCAACAGTCGGTGCAGGAAGCCGATTACATGATGGAATTACTAACAGTCCAAGGCACCGTTGATTACGAAAGATTGCTGAAGGCCACCGAACGATTGGAGGTAAGACATCGGTTGGATATATCCATTATATCACAATTTATTAATTATCTATTATCGTCGCGATCCCACCTTCCCGCCCTCTACCGCTTCATATGCCTCGTATCCGTTCGGCTTGAAACTCCGCCAATATTCAAAGCTATTGTTTTCTTTCCTTTTTTTTTCTCTCGCGCACACATACCTACATATCGTGAAGTAAATAGACGCGTGAAAAACAAGTGTGGGGATAGAGAGAAAACGGCGCATGCGCGCGCAACTCGACGAGAACTTTATCACACAGTTGTGTATCGCCACGCACGGCGTATCAGTAACTGACGAACCGTGCGCGGGGTTACATATACGTCGGTTATGAGAGAGACCGCGTGAACCGCGAGTCGATTCGACGATTCGCCGAGTTTCTTATCAATCCAAATGTAGTCCAATGCTTATTTTTATGAACTTTGAGCCGAAAATGCCGATATACATTTTTTCTCGTCGTCGCGAAACATTGAATTTATGAAAAATCTCGTTGTGGTGAACAGAAAAATTGTGTAATAATGGTTTACACTGTGTCGAGTAGATTGGAAAAAAAATTCTCGTAAGTATTTTTATATCGAAGCGCCGCGTACGGTCGTATACACAGCGCGCTATAATCGTGCGGTTTTAAATCGCTTCTCGGTGTTTAGATACTAAACTCCTCCGCCATCTATTTCGAGACGTGACACGCGTTCGAATCGCTATATCGGTGATATAAACTTTTCATTTTTAACTATGAGCAAACGCTGTATGATAAACAAGTCGCGTTGCAGTATGCAAAAAAGGCAAAAGGCGAAAACAGACGCTGTGGCTATACACACCCTTGAATTATTCGTTGCCGCGCGCTCATTCATACGCGATACGTATCGCGCGACAAACATCGACTGAACGCTTATTATAGCTTCCGTAGATGATGTCACGTAAACCGATACACTTACGTTCGATCTATCGACCGCAACGATTCTTTTCTCGCACGCGTACAACCTATTTTTTTTTTTTTTTTTTTTTCTGCATTTCTAGAAGCAAAAATATCGAATAACGGGGGTTCTCTAGTGCCCGCGGCTAAACGATAACTCGGCCTTAGCAAATAACGGCAAAAGCTTCCAACTTGATACTCGGTACTATAGTGTGTTCCGTTGCTATTTAGCTGCAACGGTTAACGTCTCTCTCGAAAAATGTACCTTCGGTTCGGCCCCGTTGACCAAGATGCAAATTAGCCGCGCGCTTTACTTACGTCTCGGCAAATATTTCTCGAGTTATTTATTTTTTTCATTTTAACTATAAATATTTCGAAAGTACGCGACATAATTTTGAAAAAATGATTTTTTCAGCTTTGCCGTCAGTTTTCCGTTACGATAGTTAAAAAAAAAATAACAAAAAAATGAAAAAAAAAAAAAAAAAAATGTACATCTTTCGTTTTTTTTTTTTTTCATTTAAATCATCATTTTAGCAAAGGGCTAAAAACTTCTTCAAAATATATGAGATTTAAAGTTTTTTTGTTTTTTTTTTTTTGTTTAAATTCGCGGCGCGTTTCATTCGATGCCCAATTTCGTTAAGTCAGTTGAAAAGTAAAACATCTGCGTGATGCATATTAGTGTTGGCGGGTCGGTTATCAGATCGCGCATTAATTACACAAGCTCCAGGCTTCTGCCAAAGAAATCATGAACATTCGAATTATAAAACATTTGCAGGTGCCTACTTTGTACATTTATCCTCGAGGTTTTTTTTTTTTTTTACATTTTTTTTTCCTTTCTACAACTAACTGGGTCAGTCGGTTGTGGCGTAGGGAGTCGCGCACGTGGGAAGGATGCTCGTTGGGCGCGTGCGTCGTGCTTATTGAAACGAGGAGAGGAGAAACTCTATCACCGGCTTCGGGGGTGTCGTGTGTCTTCTGTCAGTGAAGCGCGAACCGTTGACGCGTTGTAATATCGTTCGGTGAACCGAGCGAAACGGAGCCTCGCGATTGGCACGTGGCTTATAGTAAAAGCCGCTCCTCTCCGGCGATCGAGTCGCCGGCTATATCTACGAGATCGTGCGTAGAATGAAACGTAAACAAAAACTTGTCAATGGATAATAAATCCGATGTTACGAGGCGAGAGGTATGAATGGCAAAAAGGTTGGTCGATCGAAGGACATCGTAGTTTTGAATTGTACAATGTATTAAAATGTTATGCCGAACGCGTAGATAACGATATACGCGGAAAACTAATTTCTGTCGAATAAAAAACGAGAGTGAGTTAGAGAGAGAGAGAGAGAAAAAAAAGTAAAGATCGCGAACTTCCGGGCGTTGATCGTTTATTTCGGATATTACCAGCCGCATCAGCGAGAGTCCAAAGTTTGCCGGGAATTTTCTCGAGGTGTCTAATCGTATCGTTCGTGGCATGAGGCACGAAATTCCTTCGTGCTGAGAAGTTGCGCGCTTATATCCTGCCGGAAACGAGGCTTCCGCGCTTATATCGTCGAGTTCGCGCTGTTCGTGTGTTAGTGCGGGTGTGGGTACACTCTTCCGGGAGACAGTTCTCATTTCTCCGAAAGGTATTTCAACTCCCAAGGATATTTGATCGTAAAAAAAAAAAAAAAAAAAAAAAAAAAATAGCCGTAGCCGTTTTGACGTTAAACGCGAACGCATCGGGGAAAGCTTCGAGCCAAGAAAATGAGAACAAAAATCATCGACTACGGGCGATGTACAGCGTTGTTTTCTGGGTTTAATGAACTATTTATAGGTGCAGCGGGAACGTACAAACACACAGAGGATACCGGATGTATCTTAGCTCGTGCGGGACCTGCATACTGCACATCGCTAGGTCATTGTATTTAGCGCATTGTTTAAACTCCTATAACCCTCGATTCGGCCGATTCGTATATCGCGCGAGTTCACGCGATTGCATATTCAAGTATTCATTTATTACCTACGGCGCCTTGCCAACGACAACGATCGTATTTTTATTTTTTCGTAAAATTGATGTTACGATGTCTGTAAATGCATCGATAATCGTAATTTTTTAAATTTTTTGCGCGAAAAAATAACGGAATTGTAACGTTGCTGATAAGTCGAGCATTGAATTTACTATATTCATGGATAATTGAATCAACGATGTAATCTTGGAGTTACGTGTACACATTTGTACGTCAGTGCTTAGAGTCAGCTGATCCACTTTGTGAAACAATTATTGTCCACCAGAGGTACACGAGAATGACACAAGTAACTGTTGAGGCACAGAGACGCGACCGCGGTAACGAGCGTTTCACTTGCGGACGAACCACGCGTCTAGTATATTAATGCGCGTATGAACTCCATCGGTCAACGATGGAAGATAAAATCGAATTTGACTCTACTTTTGTTAGATTCGCCGTGCGAGAGATTGGGGAAGGGTCAACGACCTCGAGTAGACGCGAACTTATTTAGCTGACCGAATTCGCTCGACAAGACTTCCCGTACCAATAAAGTTATTAATAGGATTAATAGATTTTACATTGAAACATTGCTTTGTGATAGATTTTCGAAATTTTTTTCATTTTAATTTGATTTTTTTTAACATTCCCGATGTTTTGTAATTTTTTGGCTTTGTGTGCGAAAAAATACGATAAAAGTGTCTCGCACACCGACGATAACGGCCGCTGATAAAAATTGACAATCTCGTGACGAATTTTTTTTTTTTTTTTTTTTCCAGGGTCTCAGCGGAGATTTGGGAGCGCGCGAGGTTCTTATTGGCGAACTGAGAGCGGCTGCTGAACCGTTGCGGGAGAGTTGCACCGCGGAGGTTGGCGAAAGAGTCGATGCGGCGGTGAACGAGGCTGTGCAAGCTTGGGAAGATACGAAGGCCGAATTAGACGCCCTTTGCACAAAATATCAGCACGCTGTCAGACTTTGGGAACAGTACAGAGACTCGAGCGCGGCGGTAAAAGCCTGGGTCGACACACAAATGGGAAGTGTGACGAACTTACCACCCGAAGAAGCCCGCAAACAAGTCAAGGTAAGAACTTTATTATTTTACGTTCACGCGTAGTACGTACATTCGTGACAAGAAGCGTTTTCACGATCATCAAACGACGAACAGTTTTCAAGGAGGACGCAATTGAATTAGAAGGAGGCTTTCGAAATTATGAATCCAATGTAAAAGAGTTAATGGAAAAAGCATAATGAATATCTTCCACGAAGGTTTTTTTTACTTGTATTACCGAACTCCGTAATTCAGACAGCGATCTCCGTAGTCGAAGTGAATTTTCGATAATGCCACCCATAAATGAGGTTAATTTGGCAAAACACTCGTAACTCGTATCCAATTACTTATTCCCTATCGCACGATGTAAAAAAACTCTTCGGTACTCACGAAATCTCGATGACTGTTCGACGCACGTGCGATCAAGGTCCCCGTTGAAGCTGATCCCCCGAGCGGTTTACCAGAGCGAACGTCAAACGAACGAGGAATGCCCGGCGATGTTTTATCCAGAATAAATCTTCGATCGATCCTTCGCTGTTGACACTCGCGTTACCCGAAATAGATAATCGTCACTCGATAATCATCACAATTCAATGATCGGCACTCGGATGATTTAGATACACTTCGAAAAGACGATACACGTACGCGTAATGGAGAACCATTTTTTCGCAACACAAACGTTTGCCCGTTTGAGCTTTCGACAGGGGGCCAAAACACTGACGCTGGGAATCGCGATAGATTACAATGTGGAAAGATTGCTGGGTATTCATTAATTTATATCGCGATCCGATCTTCGTGAAGATTATCGAAAGCTACTCTAGTCTCATCGCGAGAACAATAAAAACATCGACAACTCGACTTGTATCGTAAACTCGGGAACCCATAAAGAAATCCCGCGAAAAAATGCGATTATTTCGATAAACCAATGCGTACATCATAAACATTATCGAATATCGATTCCCTTATGGAGTTTTTATTCAGTATTCGCGACAATGAAAAACGTTAACGGTCACTTGTTCGGAGGGCCACGATCTTTCGCGTCTGCACTAATTCTAGGCCCCCGGAACTAGTACCCCGGAGACGGTGCGCGTGCGATCCGTTGCGCCACGCAGCGTCACTACCGGCGAATCATTGTCAAGACGCTTTAGTTTCCTATCGTGTACAGCTGATGGCGCAAACCGGCCGTTGAGTTATTTATTCGCAAACAATCGTTTATTATTCAGCAAAGATGCCAAACAATACATGGATTCTCATTCAGGTGGGCAATCCCTAATTTTAGTAAAACCGTAAATATTTTTTTCAAGTACTGTCGTCACGTATTAATTGAACCTCAAAACGTGTAAACAAATAGCGTCGTAAAATTGGCAGGTAGGTCGTCCGTTTACCTTCGATACAGTCACCTAAATAATCGTTCAAGTGACAAACGTAGGTACAATATTCGCAAATAACGTTTAGCTGTAAAATTTATCTTATGAAAATACTGATTCATCGACGCTCGACAAAGAGTGTCAATAGTGAAAGAATATATCGATATTTTTGGCGATCGATCGTCCGTAAATTTTATTTTTCTCAATTCTTATTGGCTCAATTATTTTACTGTCCGACATGTTTTTTTGCGATAACATTCCGAATGAATATTAAAATACAAGCAAAATGTATATTTTTAAACGAAACAAAGGCAATCGCAAGGAAAGCAGACAAGTCTCGGGGCATCGTAGATAGTTGTTTTGGTGGTATTCGTGGGTGTAGCAATAGCGTGCGTGTGCACAGCACGAGTCAAGACGCGATAACCGTACGACATCTGGTCGAGTCTGGGGTCCCCTCCGGAGTGTCGGACTATCCGGCGCACCCCAAGAGCAACGCGCTTAACCGAGGACGCTGGATAATCCCTGAACCATCGACAAAATAGCAAGGGGGTGGGGGAAAGTTTGCGTATGATGCATCATCCTTTCTCCGGCGGGATGTAGGCGCGCGGGGCGGTCAGTAGCCTCTGTGCTTTCGAACGTTCAGTTATATACATTGTATTATCGAAGGGGGTTCACGCCGGTTCGTGGTATAGCTGCCAGTCGTCGTACGCTTACCGCCCTTGCGTCAGAGCCGAGGGGGCGGCTGTAGCACGAGAGTACGCGACAGAAAGGGAGCGTCTCTCTGTGAGTGTTCGCATCGATCCCCGCAACTTGCAGACGTGCCAGTTTGGTCCAGACTACCGTAACGCCCGCACGTGGCCGCTCTATAAACCGGGATAGCGCTCGCGAGAATTATACTCTTCGACGATTATATTCGTCACTTACTGTTTTATATAACATATATATTTATATTCACACGCCTTTCAGCAGTTTCGTAAATGAATTTACGTCAATGATATACGAAAAACATCGATGTTTACGTCGCGTTAAAAAAGCTTTGACTCATCACAATTACGAGATATAAAATCTTTCGAGGGACGCCGGGAGCACTTTTTATACAATATTCGAATTTCGTGAGCAAATTCGAGAAAACGATAACAGACATGCGGGCGATTAGAATATTTTGATAAACTACGCTCTTTAGCAGCATACATTTTATACGAGTGCAGTTAAGTTTTTTTACTCCGAAACGAAGCGTTACGTAGAAATAGTGTATGCCGATGAAACGCGCGAGTGAAAAATACTCTTTCGAATTATTGGCGTTTTTTTTCTCGGAATAATTTTCGAATGATATTCTTCGAGGCAATTGCGAGATATTGAATTCGGGGAGTGAATATTTTAGCACGAAATAGGCGAACGTGCGTGGAAATGAGTTTACGAACACTGGATAACCGGGTACGGATATTGCGTGGCTGAAGCCATGTGCGCGACGTCTTCGATATAGTGTGACTGCTATAGTGGTAAAAAAAAAAAAAAGGAACAAAACAAAACAGTGAGCTCTTTATAAAGACGATTTTACAATGTGGTTGCAATATTAATTCACACGACGATCATGTGCACTCCCGAAGAATTAAAGGTAAAATCTTCGCAGTGTAATATATTATTGAAAATTCGTCGAATGAATATTTTCTAAATGGATCGCGCCGGAAATAAATAACCCTGTAGATATGTGGGTCACGATCGGCGCGTGTAATTTTTACGTCATCGTAACGGGTGAAGAAATAGTCGGAAGCTCCAAAAAAAAAAAAAAAAAAAACGAAAAACCATCTGGAATGTCAGGGTCAGCAGAGAAACTTTTTTTTTTTAATTTTTCGACGCGCTTTTTAACACGGATTATCCGTCAGTCAGAAATATACATTTGCTCCGTAAAAAATGCTTTTAGAAATATTATGTTAGAAGTGATGATGCATCGCTGTTGTTGTACTGCCAGTATATACAAAGGGTTTTAATAATAAAGGGAACAGGAAATACATTTTCTCCGACAAAGACGAGACGACGATAAGAGGCTGACGAGCGTTTACTAAGGTCTATCATTTCTGAACGGATGTTTCACGCCGAAATCGAGTATATAATCATTCTTCACCGTATTTTTCAACCCCCTGCGATGATATAAAAGCGAAGCTGATGCAAAAGCTAATTACGATTGAAGTTACAAGCGCCTCGTGTAGTTGCTACTTACCGATTCAATGAAAACTCTTCTAAAAGGTAGCGAATTAGACTTTCGGTAAATTCGCGAAATGCGGGCATGAAAATGGAATGGAACGGGCAAAGAGGGGAGAAAAAAAAGATAATGGAAGGCTTAAGTTCGAGTGTAAATTATGCCCGTTCGTAGACGGTACAGGGAATGCCGTGTGGATCTATAAATACCGCATCGCTGCAGCATAATGAACACGCGGGTTCGCGCGCTTACCGAAGAGAACCCACAGAGTAAAGCTCTGTCGTGCTTCACGCGTATTCGACTTTCCCTCGGTACTCGCGTTACTCCGTTGCTACGAGAATTTTTTCATGATTTTTCCTTATTCAAGTATTTACTCCAATATCTAAAAAAAGATCGAAATCTCGAAATATATTTCGATATATCGAAGGGTCTTATTATCTATCTATCGGTTCCCTGATTGGTGACCGGATGGCGCTGAAGACGGAAGTTCTTTAAAAGAAGTTTCCCAGCGCAGCAAAAAATTATCGATTACGTGCGCGCCAACTGAAAAAAAAAAAAAAAAAAAAAATGTCGAAAAATCGTGTATAAAAATTTGTCAAAAAACATTTTTATCGCTCGTTGATATGCTATATTTAATTTTTTACCATTCGAAAAAACAAAAAAACATCGATAAACGATCATATCACGTGCTGATAGATCTCTAAAAAAAAAATACTAAATAAACAATTCAGCACGATGTTCCTTTATTTTCACAGGTTTGCGAAGAAACGCTGGCTGACCACAAGGAGCGATTGGCGAAGCTACGTGGTCTCGTGGCGCAAATTGCATCGGACGTCGGTCTCGAAGCTGGCGGCCCTCTGCAATGCGAGGTCGAGGCGTTGGGCCGTCGTCTCGAGGATGTGCGAGAAACTCTCTCGACGCTCGCCGACACGGCGGACGCGAGAGCGTTAAATCAAGAGCTCGCGCGGGGTGATCTCTGCCAGACGAAAAATTTCCTCGACTCCGTCCAGCAGGTAAGCATCTTGAAAATTCGCCACCGTTCTTCTGTTCATCGACCGGGAAATATCTCTCAAGGATGCTATCAGAAAAGGAGAGAAGAAAGAAAAAATAATATCATATCGTTTTCCGGTTAAACTTCTCGATAGTCGGGCCTCTCGCAAGCGCGCGTTCTCCGCGAGGTGCGACTAATGATCATCTTGAAAATTCACCACTGTTGTTTCGTTCATCAACTGTGGAATATCTTTCACGGATTCTATCAAAAAGGGAGAGAGAAAAAATAATATATCGTTTGCCGGTTAAACTTCTCGGGCCTCTCGCGAGCGCGCGTTCCTCGACTCCGTTCAGCACGTGAGCATCTTGAAAATTGGCAACTGTTGTTTTCTTTAACAACTGAGGAATATCTCTCAAGGATTCTATCAGAAGGGGAGATAAGAGAGGAAAGATAATATCATATCGTTTTCCGGTTAAGCTTTTCGGTAGTCAGACCTCTCGGGAGCGGGCGTTCCTCGCGAGGTGAGGCTCACCTGGTGCTTGGCACAGCTCAATCATCACTCGCACGAGCATATATTTTAATTGTAGTTTCGAAACAATTTGTTGTGTCAAGGCCGTAGGGCTTATCCAACGGCAATTACATCAGTCACGAAATCCGCAACAGCTGAATGGCCGATCCTATGATCCGCCTTGTCGGGGGGGTTGAGAGGGGTGTTTTAGGCGGCACGCCCGATCGTGTACCTACTTTGAACGAAACTTTTCAAGTCGAGGAGGAGTATTAACGAGAGCAAGAGGCGTTATATATTCCCAATAGAATTTACAAAGCACCATGAGTCTCGAATCGTATACAGTATACATTAGGTATATTCTCGCGAGAAACCGCGATTGCGCGGCGAGATAAGACTCGCCGATTAAATTTAAATACATCGAGGCGATTCGCACTGTATTTTCTCGCAATCCCCGACATCCTTACTTAATATCGTAATTGTATAAAGATATTTAAGAAATTTTTCACAAATGCCGCGATTTACTACAGAGTCTTACAACGGTGGGACAAGGAGAATCAACGGAACAGCTGATACTGCTGCGGAATCATTTGCTCGCACTTACGCGTACGGAACCTCAACTCCGGTCGATCAAGGATCGCGCCCTCGAAGTTGTACCGCAGGAGACCTCCGTTGTCCAAGTTTTACAACTTTGGCAGCGCGTATTTCGCGAAACATTCCAACAGTATCATCGTTTATCAGCGCGTCTGGTGAGATCGGAAGATGTCTCGGCGGCGTTGTGCCTCTGGCAGGAATATCTCTGTCACGTACAAGAATTTTTGTCTAACGATGTACCGGCCGATTACAACCGTCTATCGGAGCACAGCAATCTCTGCGAGGTCCACAAGAATCTTCTTACCGATCAGCAACATCTCATTTTATCGATCAGAGCGGAAAAGGGTCGGGATTTGTCGGTTGCCGAGCAATTCAATGCCCTGACGAATCTTCACAATGAGACTCTCGCGAGAATCATGGAGAGGCACGCGGCGGTTCGCGACAGACTTGCCGCATGGGATAAATACAAAACCGATCAGACGAAACTGTTATCCTGGCTAAAAGACATCGAGAGGGAGCGTAGTAGACTGCAGCTACGATTCATTCATCTCCGAAGACTCGACAAAATACTTTCGAGGATCGAAGCGCTTCTCGATAAAGTACCCAACGGCGAGGCGCAGATTGATTCTCTGACGACGCAACAGGAAGCGTTGCTGATTGATTGCGAAGAAGCGCTCGCCGTGTCTATAAGAATGGAACACGCGGCAAATACTCAGCGTATCGCTAACCTTCGCGCGAGTCTCGAAACGTGGAAAGATTTTCTACTGCGTATACGCAAATTGAATGTTAAACACGTCGATCAAACGGCGAGTATAAACACAGTGTTTCAACAAGTGAGTCAAGCGTTGAGCAACGCTTTTCACGCGGCTCCGACGAGCCTCGCGGATACGCGACAGCAATTGGACTCGTTGCAGGAACTGAAGACGAGACTCGTAGATACAACGACGGATCTTGAAAACCTCGGTATCACCACCGAACAGTTAAGAGAATGTCTCAGTCCCGTTGATATGAAATCGTTGAATCAGCAGAGTTCGCTTCTCTGGCAGCAACACGGCGATCTCGAGCATCAGCTCGCACTTCTATCTTACAAACTCACCGAGCGTTGCGCTCTGCGCGGACGATGGGACAGGAGACTCGCGCGATTACTCGTTTGGCTACAGGATGCGGAGAATCGGGTTCACAGTTGCGACGAAACGCCGGGCCTCGAGGAACCCGAAGAAGCATTGAAGAGATTGGAATCCGAGCTCCACGCTGAAATGGCGTTAAAACAACGCGAACTCGAATGGCTTCAATCTACCGGCCAACAATTAATCGACGTTGCCGAATACGACGAGAAAGAAGATTTGCAAAGATCATTGAATGAGATTAACGAGAGATGGAATCGACTTATCACCGCCGGAAAAGCGAGAGCTAACAAACTCGTTGATTTGATGCACACGATGAGTTCGCTGGAAAAAAGAATAGCGGAGATACGAGGATGGATTGGCGGTGTCGAGACGCAGCTCTCGCAGCCGACAATCGTTGAATCAAAGACCCAAAGTACGATAGATCGCAAACTCCAAGATCATGAAATTCTTCAGAAAACAATCGAAGCTGAAAGCGGCAATATCGGCGAAGTGTTGAATCTTTGCGAGATATTACTCAACGATTGCGACGCATGGAAAGCGTCATTTAATACGGACGCGATAAAAACCGGAATGGAAGGTTTGGAGAGACGCTGGAAAGCCACTTGCGTGCGTTCGGCTGAGCGTAAGAGAAAAATTATAATGTCGTGGAAATTGATACAGGAATTGGATGGAATAAAGATGGAGCAAGAAAAATGGGTCGAGGAAACGGAAGAAGCATTACGAGCGCTCGAGGAAAGTCTCGAAAAACTTTCGAAGGAAGACAGCGAACGAACGATGGCGAAAACCAGAAGCACGCTGAAGGACATCGAAGCTCGCAGTGCCGCGCTACGTATAATCGAACAGAGTTACGGACGCTTAGCGAAGGGTGGATTAGAACCGGAAAACTTGAAGACACTGACGGCGGATGTACGCGAATTTATCGAACGATGGAAGGGGCTGAAGCCCCGAGGTAACGCTATTCTCGCGTCGATTCAGAGGGAACGCAAAGCTTATCGTGAATTCATAACTGCTCACGGGGCGTCTGTCGTCGGATTGACGCAAGTCGACGTTAGACTCACGCAAGTTCAACATCTGACGAGCCCCGAGGAGAAAGCTTCGCCGAGAAGAAGACTGCGACAGGTTGCGAGCATCGAAGAGGAACTTACGGTTCAAAGCAAAACGTTGCAGAGAGCCGACGAACTCGCACTCGTCGTCATGCAAGAATGTCACGCGGATGATGTCGCAGCGATTCAGGAACTCGTCGATGAGTATCAATTGCTGTGGCAAGATATAAAAACTCGAGTAACAGCTCTGAGAACGGATCTCGAGGCTCGATGTCTACGAACGGAAGTCGACGAAGCCGTACAAGTGGAAACATTAAAATTCGAACAGGATACCGCGGTTCAAGTCGATACTTTACCTCGACTCGTTAGGATGACCTCGTGCGACGCCTACCGGATGGAACTCGAATCCGCGATTACCGAGTGCCGAAAGGCTCTCGACGCTCTGGAAATTGTTATCGAACCCGAACCAGCGGCTGCTACGGGACTCGATGCTTCAGCCAAAAATATTGTATGTATTTCTTTTTTTTTTTTTTCAATGTTGAAATTCTTTTATACTTTTGCAACATTGTAATGTGAATTTAATTTCAGGCTAAACTGATCGCGAGTTGCCAATCGACGATCGAATTGGCTCGTCACTTGCACTCGTTGCTGGTGCAGGACGAAAAATTGAGTAAAGAAGCTGCCAGAAGTACGGAAGTATCGAAACTCAGCGCCCGATACGAGAGTCTTCTCGTTCAGGCGAGAGCTCGAGAACAACAGATACGAGAAATAAGGTCAGTTGCGTGTAATTTTATATATATCGTTCGGCTATTGTTAAAATTACTGAGAGATACCCCTCTATCTGTTCATCGATTAACCATTCAATATAAATCTTCTTTCATCTACTAATCGACTCTTCCATCATTTCATCTCGTCAGGTCGCCGCTGATCGAAGCTTATTCTCTTCCTTGCGAACAGTGAGTTCCTTCTCGACTAACTATAATCGTAAACGATAACATCGCCTTTTTCTTCTCTCATTATTATCAACAATCAAACGTTATCCCTTCTCGCGCTATCGAGTATGAGTTCTGAAAGAAGTATTTCTTCGTTTATCCATTAGCGACGGCGGACGATTGACTTGCCCGCTGTGTTCGAATCGAAACTGGGCGCAGCTCGACATCGATCTTTGGCGTTTGGAAAAATGGCTGGAATTTGCCGAGGGAACGCAGAGCGAACAGCATCAACCGCCCAGTGAGATCGAAGAATTGGAAGATATAATTCAAGATCATCGAGAATTTCTTCTCGATTTGGATAGTCACAAGAGTATCGTCGTCAGTCTGAATATCGTTGGTACTCATCTGGCCGATCACACGGAGGACAACGAACGCGCGCAACAACTTCGCCGACGATTGTCGACCGCGAATTCGCGATGGGACAGGGTGTGCCAATCGGCTGCAACGTGGCAAAACGCTCTTCAGACCGCTTTAATGGGAAATCAGCAATTTCACCGTATCGTCGAAGAATTACTCGGATGGTTGGAAAAAACTGAACTCTCGATAAGAGCCAATGAACCCATTGACTTGACGGAGGATTTGGCTGTTATTCAAGCAAAATATAACAAATTTAGGTGGGCATCGAATTGTTATTAAACTTTTGCTGCAAATTTTACACATTTTTTTTTACCGGCAATCTCTTGAATTTTTTCAGAGAGCTACGCAGCGATTTGGAACGTTGCGAACCGCGGGTTTTGTCACTGCAAGAAGCTGCAAACCACTTGTTGGAAGAACACGGCGAGACTCGCGGTCGTCTACAGGAACTTAGATTAAGATTGCAATCGCTGCGAAGATTGACCGGCATCTACGCTCTTAAATTGGGTGCAGCTTTGGGATTGGATCCGAAGGACGTCGGTCTTGCGGCTACCGCTTCCTCTCTCGCGTCCTTATCGCACGACGTAAGTTTTTTTTTTTTTTTTTTTACAGCGATCAATAATTCGTTCACTTGATTACTGGTTATTTGCGTAAAAGTAACTCTACATAAAAAAAAAAACAAACAAAAACAGATCAAAAATCGTAGACTTAATATAGAAAGCACTGTTGTTAGAACCACGTGATTGAGATTACGGTATAGCCGCTGAGCGTTGTGAAATTACGTTGTTATGATGAGAAACGTATTCGCCTTTACTTTGCGTAATTCACAACGTTCGGCTTAAATATATTTCGTATAATTAATTAGCGTACACCACACTTGCACCGTACCTTATGGTTTGTGTTTTTTCTTTTGCTGAATTACAGCTACTAGACGGAGCGGAATCCGCAACGGGTCACCCCGACGACGCTTCCGCCGCAGAGTATGTTATACCCATTTTACCTGAATATATAATATATATATATATACAATATATTTGTGGCATTTGTTTTGTAATAGATTTAGAAAGAAATGAAAGTCAGAGTTTCTGCGTTATTATCGATCATCGAATCGAAGAAACGGTACTAATCGATGATTCATATGTTTGTTACAGTGGTGACGAGAGCGATCGAAGGGTATTAGCGCGTGGATATCGCTTCCTCGGCAGAGTATTACGGGCTTCCCTTCCAATTCAGGCTTTAATGCTGTTGTTGCTCGGCGTGGCTTCGTTGGTACCGGCAGTCGAAGACGATTACAGCTGTATGCTCTCTAACAACTTCGCAAGGACTTTCACACCGATGGTTGACTATCCGAACGGCCCACCGCCGTTGTAAGTGTGTGAGACACACCGACGCCGCGTAAACGAGGCGCAGTAAATGAGAAAAACGTTGTTTTTCGAGCTCTACACCCCCCCAGTGAACGTTGAAAACTTAATGACTCTGCCAAAGCCGAAGCAATCTACTCTACCGAAACGAAAAGTTGCGCGCTTTTGCTCTTTACGATCCTACTGGCCTACATCTCAATATTTCCATTCAGTCACATGTTTAGCCCCCTTGCCGCATTGCTTTACGGCGTATATACGTGTATATATTATTACTATAGATATTGGACCACTCCTATCGACCAGAGTCCTAATTCATTATTATTATTATTATTATTATTATTGTTCGTTTCGTTTTTTTTTGTTCCATGTTATGAATGTTTATCGTTGTGCAATATTGTATTGACAAGCGCTCAAGGGAACGATGTCCTCGGGAAAATGTTACCCCTGTATCGCTCGTTCTGTGTAAATCGACAAATTTTTGAGACGTAACTTTGGTACAATGCGTGACACGTAAACGATTACCGTTGACCTATAAATGTGTTCCTTTGATTGCTCGACGCAATCTGTTAGGAACACGACAAATATACCTCCCACATTATTTTTTTATACCGTAAACTTTCTTTATATCTCTCGTTGAATCTTTTTTTTGGAGAGTGGAACATCCGAAAATAGGATTCTACGGAAATGTATACCGATACCGATACCGATCGACAGTCGACTGCTGTTGTTACGAAACAATGTTATTGACCGAAACGAATTAATGATTAACGTTAACGATAATTTATCGTCGAACAGAGACGAAAACGACAATGAGTCAAAGTGATTCCGAATACGAATATTAATTATAGCGCACAGGTTTAACGAAAAGTCCTGGCGACGTACGAACTACAATAGAGGAACTAAAATGCCCGTTAGTTTACGCTTCATAATTTACAAATCTCTCGCTTATCGCACAGTGAGTTTCGTTGTGTATTTTTATAAAGAAAAGAGCTTATAATGAGATGTATATCTATCAATATATTGCTATGAACACCATTAAAAAAAAATGACTAATTTTGTCACCTTTAATCGGAACCAATGATCATCGAGGATTCTTTATCGTCTGTGAGAAGGTTTCACGACGCAATCCTCATTTGTATACTAAACAATAATTTATTTCAATTATCACACAGCGTAATATATAAAAAATTTGTACAGTCTTCACAAGTGTTTTGTTTTAGTTTGCTTTTTTTTTTTGCGTTTTTTTTTTTTTTTCTCGGGTATATAATATACAGATAACCAAAATATAAATTGCATCCATTGTACGATATTCGACGTCGACGATCTAATTCTGATTATTTTGATTCTTGAGCGCAGCTAATTGTTCGGAATATTCCAGGTACAACCTTTGCCACCTTAGATGGCCACCGATTATTCCCAATACATCGTTTAGAAGTTTATGCTTTCGCATAGTCAGTATCATGGGATCCCATGTGCTTTTCGACGCTGTTCCGTGACTCGGACCCATAAGATCATCGAGTATTATTCTCAAACGTTTCTCTAAACCGTCTGGAAATTTATAAACCAATACATTAGAAAATCGAACAAACATAAGCGATTAATTAGCTTCAATATAACATTTCCGCGATGAAGCTATCGTGAGAGACGATACCTTGAGTGAGAAGAAACGAAACGAGAGCCATAAGCCAGTGAACGAATTCTTGCGAACTTCCGAGAGCTTTCGCTGCTAACAATTGCTGCTCCAGATAAGATACGACACTCGGTGCACTGTGCGGTGGTCGGGGATTTGGCAATGAACTGCCGGCAGTGCGTTGTAAAGCTTCCTGTAAAGAGGAGAGCGGTCCTCTCGGTCCCCTACCGCCAGTAACGGTAGAAGCATTTTGCGAAGACCAACGCCATACGGGATCTTGACTATCGCCGATCAAAAGCCAAGTGCCTGTTGATTTTTCAATTATAAAATTTCACGCCACCGAATTAAACTCAACGATATTTACGCGTAAAACAATGATCAACTCGATTAATCGCTCGAGCGTAACATACCCATTTCTTTATGATAAATATAGGCGCGCGCGTTGGTGAATGCCAAGTGAGGCATACCGTTGTATAGGGTACACGATAACAACGAGGCACCGGGTGCAGCCAAATGACTCGCCGATGTCGAAACAATGAGCCGACAAGTATTTCCAATTTCCCAAACGCGTATGGCGCCGCAACACGATATTACCATTACCTGAGGATAAATATGATACGATTCTTCTTTTTTTTTTAATACAATACGCGCGGATACAAGCGGAATCGCTGGGAAAATATATCTCACCGCATTGCCAACAGCGTGAACTCTCGCCAGAGGAGCCGGAGGCGCGAGCGGCGGCGCTGGACGCGATCCTTTTGCAGGATGAAACGTATGGATGCTTCCATCTTCGAGTCCGAGAGCTATAACAGCGGGCGATGCTGCCAGAGCTACCGCGCTATATCCCAAATAAAGATCCCAAGTCGGTTCCGAATCCGTACCTCTGAATACCTGAAGATGCGATAAGTTTTGGCTGCTCGTTACCGTAACCGCGTAATGACCGGCTTGTTGAGACAACGAACTCGACGGTTTCAAAGCCGGCAAAACCATGTGGCTGCCGCTCCTGTCGGCCACGACTTTTGGTCTTTTACTGTGAGACGTATGATGCTGTTTCGGCGTTGTTTGCTCCCGACGCTTCAACGTAAGCGTCGTTGCGCCCGAATTCGTCGAAGACGAATTGACCGTCGATGAAACATTTGGTTGAACGACGTCGTCACGTTTCTCGATTACTATTGTGCTTTTGGTTTGCGATGTGCTTGTGAATGTCGGGGGTCCGACGCCTCCGCCTATGGAGGTGTCCCTGAAAAATTATATTAAATAGCTATAGTTTTGCTCCAACGATGCGTAATCTTGAATCGATATATAAAGAGATTATACATCGTGTCGGGTGGTGCGGGAATAAACATCGGAGTTATTCTTCTTCTGCCGTCCGACGTCTTTGTCTCAATTTGTTTATTAATAGGCCCTTTTATCGGTGTCGATGACGACGATATCGGTGTCGTTGGTGTGACGCAATTGGCGATCGGTTGATTCTGCGAAACGGGAGTTGTCTGAGCCACTGGCGTCGGAGGCTTACGGTTCAGCAATTCTGGCGCTTCCATTACCGTACAACCACCCTGAACTAAGGGTTTGCCGTACAAATTTTCGTGAATAATACTCTGAAAGACAGAAATAAATTGTTATTTAACTTTCTTTTTTTTTTCGTTAATAATAAGAAATTTTTACTCACTTGTTCCGCGGAATCCAACGGTTGTCCCAATTCCTGTTGCGTGAATTCGACAAACACTACCGAACCGTCCCAGGAACAAGCTGCTAATCGCAAACCGCAAGGTGACCAACTAGCATCCAATACGGAATGTGTGAACAACTCGTGAATTACAACGAGCGGTCTTTTCAGCGAAGTCAACCAAACCGATAGCGAACGATCGCGCGAACCAATTGCGACGCAACAATACTGTTGTGGCTTTGAACCCGGCTGTTTCTTTTGTAAAATGTTGCCGTTGAATCGCTAGATAATACAAAAATAATTGGGTTTAACGAATGCCCTGTTCTCGACACGATGACACGAGCGAATGAATATTCACCGAGTAATCGAAACCGATTCCCGTCAAACATACATCGGCGAGTTAAAAACAAAAATATTATCGCGGTTGACAAACAAAACTCGCTAAATAAGCTTACCGCTTCGATATGCGTCTTTGCGTTACGGTTTAAGATTTTTCCGAAAATAAACAGTGTCAATGACCCACCGCTCCCCCCGCCTAATATACGCAGATATTCGATAACTTACAACACATGTTACTGCTTTTCTGTGTCCAACAAAATCTTTGTCCTGTGTCCAGCCGTCTCGATCTATTATCTGTGCCGTTGGCCCTCCGCCGTTCATAGCGTGAGCCGAAACTAAGTATTGTCCGT
Organism: Buathra laborator; assembly: GCA_934046635.1. Lineage (NCBI taxonomy): Eukaryota > Metazoa > Arthropoda > Insecta > Hymenoptera > Ichneumonidae > Buathra > Buathra laborator. The sequence continues at coordinate 23,249,990 of OW203892.1, forward strand.
CGGGACTCCACGATAATCTCAATACGTGAGTTGTACCGCCGCATTCGTCAAACGGCTCTGAAATTAACGCGGCTTCCGCCCAATCAGTCGTGCGCCAAACTCTCAGAGTTTTATCGTCGGATTGCGACGCCAAATATTTTCCAACCGGATCCCAAGTTACTCCTTTCACGAGACCTGTGTGTCCTTTCAGTACCGCTACTATAGCCGGAAATTTCGACGCGTCCCACACTATGACGCTATTGTCGACGGACGCCGATGCTAACAAAGGACTGTGAGGAGCCCACGCAAGATCCAGAACATCGCCTTCGTGAGAACGCAACGTCGCTACGCAACGCCAAGTTTCTACTCCGGCTTTTCCGCCGAATATCGAACTTCCGCCTGCGCCTCCCGCTAGTCGCCAGATCATTATGAGTTTATCGTCGCCTCCTGAAGCTAACAAACCTCCGCTGCTCCATCGTACGCAGTTTACGCACGCTGAACATGAAAATAATATTAAAAAAAAAAAAAAAAAATTTTTGTTAATTTTGCGTCGATAAATTCATTGCATTTATTTTCATAATTATTGACGGCTTAAAAACTTTGGCACGTCAAGCGTAAAGGTAATTTATATACCGAGATGATTGTCCAACTGGCACAGCATTTTTGGAATTTTATCGTCCAGTTCCGCAGCTTCGTTCTTAATGGGCTGCATACTCCATATAACGACTCTGCCAGAGTCACCGCCTGAAAAGAATAATGTTGCGCTAACGATTTTGATGGTAATGTGAAATTAAACTCCGAAACAGAGTACTCACCTTGGCCGCCGGTTGCAAATTTCTTCCCATCGGGATGTATGTCCACGGAGAATATAGGATTGTCTGATTGTCGATAATAAAACCAGAGATTAGTCTATCGAAAGTCGCGACATATGGGAAAAGTGCGGAAATTTACGATAATTGTGTACGTACCATCGTGGCTAACCCAATTCGGCTTCACCAACTTCATTTCTAAATGTTTCTATTATTTCAATCGTATAACCTAATTCACGTGTCATTTATTGTCTATAAACTTTATTTTTTTTCTACAGAGCATTATAGAGTAGCAAATGATTACGAAAATTAGTTATTCTACTGTTATGTATTTATTATCATACTGTTCGGAAACCCGGTTTACGCGTTCACACCGGGATCAAGGGATACCGAAAACATACCGCTACTAAGACGACGAAGATGGGGGGATTGAAATATGATGGGGGAGATGAGAGGGAAGGAACCCCGAGGAGAGTTGACTCGGCGGTTCGATAATCGATTTTTATTCGAAGTCTGGTTTAAAAAAATAATAGAAAAAAAAATACAGAGCCGTTCTTAATTTTTTTGGGATATGAATGAAAAAGGCATTGCGTTATCGACTATACTCATTATTCCAATAATAGTGCAGTTAAAGCAATCACTATTAACTTACATCATTTTATGTTAATTCAGAGTAGCATGCAACCCAGGCAAACGCCTGTTCCGAGTGGCGGTAGAACGCGTTGCTGAAAGAATCGTTTCGACGAGTTTATTCATAACTATAGTGTATGATTAGAATTGCGGCAACTTTATTACGGAAGAATGTTTAGTCATTTTTGCAAACTAAAGACCAAAAGTATATTATTTGCGAGTAGAGTTTGCGATAATTCTTCAACCGCCGCAATTGCAATTCGCGGAATCTCGAAGCGCCTGTGTTGCCATGCAATCCCATAATGAATGAAAGCGCATGCGTGTGTAATGAAACATCATTTACTCTACACGAATGAATCGCGGCTGGTGCGACGTTGTCACGTTTTCGGGTATACGCGCGTGCGATTTTACGGTAATGCCGTCACGACTCACTACGGACTACGGTCAGTCTGCGACGGGGTCGTAACACGGATAGAGGGAGGGTAGTGCTACTCCCATTGTATCGCGCGTCCCTACCTCGTAATAACGTTCTTTTTATCTTCCTCTAGTCCTTTTTTCGTTGTCGAAGTAAAATTTCGTTTCAATTTTGATAACAGCGTGGAAAGTAACATTAAATACCGTCGGTTGGTGTCCGGAAGCAAATAATTATCATTAATATTACCCCGACTTGGTCGACGAAAAAAAAATAAATACAGTTAAACGCTGCGAAAGACACGTTCGGTGACAGCTCATCCGCGGGTTCGGAGATATCGGAGTGCAGCAACGAGGTAAGGGATCAATCGGCTGATTCTTTAATCGCAAATACACATATATCATGGAGAACGATTCTCTCGGTGGAACAAAAAATCAAGAGACGTGGTGGCGTCGCGACGCCGAGTATTAAAAGAATCTTACGTTACAAGTAATTGATCGTTTCCCGCACGCGTCGCCGAAATTTTAACGTTTCTCGAATAATTTGCATGCCGAAACGTTGAACGTTGTATCCCGTTCGCGAGTTATAAATGATCCGTTGGGAAAAACCCTCAATAATTCGAACTACTGGGCTTCTCGTTTATAGAACGTACGATTAAATTGTGCGTTAGGCACTTATTTATTTTCATAGGTCTACTATCCCACCGCTGAGCTAACAGACTAGCGGTAATCATTGAAATTCAACCATAACGTGTCTAAAAATAAACGCACCATACACAAGTACAAAGTATGTGTCTCGTGTTTCCTGCATATTAGGCGGAAGCGTACGTTTGTTGTCGTTATCCAAGTTATCGCAAAGTCGCGAAATTAAAACTTTTATTTGTTAGTGGTTGAGCAATGCTTTGCAGCTAATAAATTTTACCTGAATTATTACTAAGCCGGCAAAATCGTTATGTCAGATTGCACAACGAACCTTGCCAATTTTTACGCGTGATTCCCGTTTCATGAATTCCTCCGTCAAGAAGTCGTATATTATAGTGTATAAAAGAATGTTGTCCCGATTATCAAGATAGCAAGCATCCTCAAGGCTTCCAACACACTGCAGTGAAGGGAAAACTACGACGTGTAATCGTATAATTTTTTTTTAAATATTTAGCGTCGAGACGCTGCCGCATTTCTTGATATACAATTTTTTTTTTTTTCAGGTATTCGTTTATATATATTTTTTTTAAATAGATATTTATTCGTACATTTTGGCATTGAAAACTCCTCCAATACTGTATTATGTTTTATATTCATATATCTATCCCTTCCGTAAATCGAAAACAGTCAAATTTTTATGCTGTTCCTTCTTCCGTTTGTCGAGGAAATATTGTATCAAAATTTCGTCAGACTCGTTATCGTTCGAAGTTTAAATTCGGCCGGAAGTTTCGTCCGAAGAACATTGTGATAATCATTAACACCCAAATCCTTAATTTTTCTGTTCACAGTCAATCATTCCTACAGAAGAATACGTCGCTGTAACGCGACGAAAAGCCAATAAAAAATGACGATAAAGAAAATTTGTGGAATCGGAGCGGGATACGTCGGTGGGCCGACGTGTAGCGTAATTGCGTTGAAATGTCCGGATATACAGGTGACGGTCGTCGACAAGAGCAAAGACAGGATAGCGCAATGGAATTCGTCAAAATTGCCGATTTACGAGCCGCGATTGGACGAAGTTGTGAAGGAATGTCGTGGAAAAAATCTATTTTTCTCGACGGACATAGACACGGCGATAAGAGAAGCCGATCTAATATTCATATCGGTTAATACACCAACGAAAACGTTTGGTAACGGCAAAGGTCGAGCGGCCGATTTAAAGTACGTGGAGAGCGCTGCGAGAATGATAGCGGAAATAGCGACCGGTAACAAAATCGTCGTTGAGAAAAGTACGGTACCCGTTAGAGCCGCTGAGAGTATAATGAACATTTTGCGAGCGAATCACAAACCCGGCGTTTCCTATCAGGTAAATTATGCGCTATACCACTACATTTGCAGGTGTAACGATCGTTATAAGTATTTGAAATGACGAGTGGAAACGGCTAACAAGTTGTTCTATCTAATCGTTAATGATATTACACGAGCGAACGAGCGCAACGTTATTTTTTTTTCTATATCCATTTCTCTCTATGGAGGTCGAGGCGAATTCGTCGCAACGACGACACATACCACTTGCATTTAACAATCCAAAGAACGATACGGCATATTTATTTTTCGCGATAATCCGTATGCACAGTTGTTTATTACAATTACCATTGCACTCGACTAACTATGCATAAATTATTAACGCGTCAAAGATAGTGGTGTCGACATATTTTCCGCCGCTTATCGAAGAAATCGGTAAAAACGATTGTAGTCGCTTTCCTATCGTTTACAATCGCGCGATCACCGGAAATTAACCACGTAGCGCTGTCGCGGTAGTTATATCAATATTGATAGCAAAGTTTTCTTCGCGAGATAGTAGATAACAAATTATTGAAATTGCCTTCGTCTCTGTAAAAAAAAATGCTATGTGTAATGTATGATATGAAAATGCAATTTTTCTTGCAGATTCTCTCGAATCCGGAATTTTTGGCCGAAGGCACAGCCATCGACGATCTACTGGATGCCGATAGAGTTCTAATAGGAGGCGAGGATTCCCCCGATGGCCACGCAGCTATCGAAGAACTTTGCAAAGTTTACGAGCGTTGGATACCGAGAAAGAAGATATTAACAACCAACACGTGGAGCTCCGAGCTATCGAAATTGGTGGGCTTTCAATCAGCTTGCGAATTAACACCGCTTGAGTCTATTTATACGATTAGTTACGCCATTTAATCCGGGATTCGTTCTGTTTCAGGCTGCCAATGCTTTTCTGGCTCAGCGTATATCGAGTATAAATTCATTGTCAGCGGTGTGCGAGACAACAGGTGCAGACGTTTCGGAAGTCGCGCGTGCCGTTGGTCTCGATTCGCGAATCGGTTCAAAGTTCCTTCAAGCGTCCGTTGGTTTCGGTGGCTCTTGTTTCCAAAAGGATATTCTAAATCTCGTTTACATATGCGAATGTCTCAATTTACCGGAAGTAGCCGCCTACTGGCAACAGGTCATCGACATGAACGAGTATCAGAAATCTCGTTTCTCCGCCAAAGTAATCGAATCGCTATTCAACACTGTAACAGACAAACATATCGCTATACTCGGCTTTGCATTTAAAAAGAATACCGGAGATACGCGCGAATCTCCGGCTATTCACGTTGCTAAAACTCTTCTCGACGAGGGCGCTGTTTTACATATCTACGATCCCAAGGTGAGTCGACAACACGAAAGATTTCGGACTGAATTTGCGTCGTATACTTTCGTCATAAACATTAAAACATTTCTTAATTTTGTTTATTCAGGTAGAAGAAATTCAAATTATGGAAGACTTGTCGGTAGCGGAGATACCGAATTTGAAAAATCGCATCAGCATTTACGGAGACGCGTATTCCGCCACGAAGGATACTCACGCGATAGTCGTTTGTACCGAATGGGATGAATTTATGGTAATGTCGACGACGTCGATAATACGATTGCGTTATCTTACTGAAAACGGTATATTTCTTACAGAACTTGGATTACAAACGGATATACACGGAAATGAAAAAACCCGCATACATCTTCGACGGACGAAAAATTCTTGCACACGATCGGCTACAAGCAATCGGTTTTATCGTGCAGACTATTGGAAAGAAGTTATCGAGAACGGCGATATCGAGAGCGTGGGGTAGTCAAACCCAAGTTTAGTTTGTATCAATTAGCCAATAAGTATATTCGCGTTTTTTTTTTTAAACTGCGTCTCCTCCATTTTACAAACGATGACTAATGACCAAGGCGCGTTCTATCAATTGAAGTTTTATACGCGAAATATTCTTCAAGATCATTCCTGAAAAGTGATCGACTTTCGGAATGTGATTATACGACACGAAAACTTCGGGTCGTCATATATTCGTCATTAAGAGACATGCATTTTCACTCTTTCGACACACGATGACAATATATATTCCCAAGTTTGACAATTACTTACGATTTTCAGAGTTTATCAAACAAAGTATTATTATTACATGTGGCATCGATTTTCATTCTATTCGTCTGAAATAAAAAAAAAAATTGTCGAAAGCGCATCCGTGAATCCAAGACGAGATGGATACACATTTATAAGCGTAAAATCCTATTTTTCGAGATTATTATCATATAAATATGGTGCTAATTATAATTATAGGCGTAAAATTGTCCTTAGTTTTATCTAACACTTGCGAAAAAATTATCGACCGAGCGGAAGTAACGATTACTTCGAACGAAGAGAAAAAAAATTAATTTTAATCTACTATTCAAGTAGTTAGAATGTACGAGCGTTACGCTGTATACGAAAAATTTACTCGCCATATGAGGTAAGCGCGAAATTTATAAATAAAAATTGTCGAAAGACTAAAACGATTGTTTTGTACTGTTGATTATTTCGTTTAGCGTAAATACCCAATTTTGCGATACTTGCGTATCGCGAACACTGTCAAAAGCAGTCACGTGTATGCAGCAGAAATTCTCTCGAATAAATCGTATTTTCAAAAAATATTTTGAAAATTATCGTGATCTTTCTTAAACTCGCGGGGACGATTCTCGATCTTCGGAAAGTGCGAAAACAGTGATGTACCAATAAACGTTTCGGGCCTCAAGTTGCGTTTTCCGAAGAGTTTCCGCATTTTTTAATTGATAAATTGGTAAACACAACGCAAGCAAATCCATGAAAAAATTAGAGTTTGAAAAAAAAAAAATTCAAATTTTGAATAGGGGGCGTAAATTTCGATGTACTGTACTGTATCGAAGAGTAGCCGTGACCGTAGACATTTTGACCATACTGTCACGTAATCTGCTGCGAGCGTGTGTGTCATGGCGGCATGTGACGAATCATTAGGTTGAGCGAGAGAGGGAGAGCAGGTAGAATCTCGCTGCGCCGTGTTCGATGTGTTGTTTTTCGTAATTGTCGTCGAGTACAAGAGGGAGCGATAGTCCCGTCGGCCGGGAGGTGTCCGCGTGACAGTAGAAGCCGAGAACACGAGAGCCGATAAGCGAATAATGACGCGATACTGTTCCACCTATACCGCGAAGGTTTGCGCCCGTGGAGCGATTCAATCATACAGAATATAGAAAGAAAGAAGGGAGGGAGACAGAGGGAGAGAGAGAGAGTTTAGTCGTTTCTCCACGCGTGAGAGATATACACACTTGAGACATTGGCATTTGTTCCTCGCAAACTAGCCTCGTTTCTCTCTATATACTCGTGCTTCATAAAATGGCCGCGTCGCGTTACCGTAAAGATCAACGATTGTTTCGTATTTCTGACAAAGTTTCAATACCGGCGACAGTTTGTATTTCGTATATTCCATGATTACGAAAGATCGACGCTCCGAGAGTTTGACGAGTGAGGCATCGAAAGGCGACGATACTTCGAGCGCGGAGCTCATCGCCGCAAAAGCTTCGATCGATCGGGCCAAACGAACAGTCGAAAGATATGAAGCGGAGTATGTTTTTCGAGCGGAAACACAAACAAAAAAAGGCTTAATTCGCTTTATTTCATCTCGGGAGAGATCGCGAAGTTCGTGAACCATGCCAGTACGTTGTGCGAAGCAACAGCGGCACAACATAACGTGAAGCTCGGCGCCAAGTTTTATACGAGACTGACACGAGTGGTGTGTGTACGGGAAGAGTGATAAAAAAAAGACGAGAGAATCGCACGAGTACAGTGTCGCGTGTTTCCTCGTTCTAAAGTGTGCCATCTGTGCTATAGGTTCCTCTTTTGTTTTTTTTTTACACCGATGCCTCGTCGATTCGCTTTCTCGTACGTCTACGCAACAACGACATGACGATATTGACTGTGTCGATCGGTGGCGCGTCTTTACTTCGTCTTCGACGTCGACGACTCGGCATTTGCGGCTGTTGCCCATTCTGCTGATTGTACTTTCGACAAAAACGGAGTTTGGCGATACAAAAATCGTCGATCAACAAGAATGAGAAGCCCCATGAACGTCGGGACCGCGGGTCTAATCGCCCTCGCGATATTCTCACTCATTCACACCTTGTGTCCCGTCAACGGTACGACTAACTTCTATTATACTCGATTACTTTTACTCTTTATATTCTTTTACTGTTCATTGTGTAAATGCTATTATTACGCTGTCATCTTTATCTACAGTTCAATAAAAAAAATTATTATTATTTTGTCGAAATTCCCCACGGATTGTTTTATATATTACGTAGAAAATAAATTCGCTCAGATGCCACATCTTTGACCTGTAAACGACGGCTTTATTCGCGAGTTTACGAGTTTTAATAATTCACCAAAGATCGATAATGATATTATAAACGCGGCTATCCCAACGCCAATTCTATCTCTCGATGACGATGTTACGAAATTTTTCTAGAATCTATCTTCATCCGTTGTTTTTTTTTGGCTTAATTCTTCCAATGCGTTTCTTGTCCCTCGCGTACTTGCGTATATCGTACTGGTCAGTAGCAGCAGTAGCAGCAGCTCGTGTTTACATAACGAACTCGCGCGCTCGGTATCGCGCGGCATTTCGTGACTGCCTCAACCCCGGCCAACACCGTCGACAGCTTGATATTTGCGTCGAGCTGCCAGCAATGCACGCGTTTTCCCTATAAAGAATTTTCGGTTATCAATGAAAAGTTCTCGAAACCATCTGCCATTTTGATAATTCGCAATATTGCATTGAATAATCGTTCAATTTATTATTCACGATCGCCAAAAATATATTTATTTTTTATGAAAAAAAAAATCCAAAAAAATTGAATTTTAAGGTATTTATCATCGATCATTAATTGTACCGCGAATGGCAGTGCGATCGAACACTCGCCACTTCCGTCATTCGGAGAATGAGTTCGACGGGCCGGATATTCGTGGGCGTATATAACCACTTAGTCGAGGTATTTGTTTTCGTCGCGATACCTGCGCAGAATGAATTGAACGGTTATAATTCGAAGAGATGCGTTTGCATGATTTGCGATTGGGTTATCTGTACCACCCGCGAAGCTATATTTACGTTATTCCCAACAATCTCGCGATGTAAAAGTCTTTCCGTCTCTTTGGTATATAATCAACGATACTGAACGATGAAACCGCAGATGACGATTTATATAATTATTTATTGAAACCCTACTAAACCCTCGTAATTTTTACGTTTTTCGTTTCATTTTTTGATCAGTTATTTTTAACTTTATCGGTGTCAAGACGATGCGAAATTCTCTTTCACTGCACCGTGTGACACGAGCAAAAGAAAGCGTTCGATTTATCGTCAACGCAACATATTATGTTTTTTTTTTCAGGACTCAAGTGCCACTGCGATATCTGCGTGGAGTCGAATTATACATGCGAAACCGATGGATACTGTTTCGCAAGTACGAGTCTCGATAAGGGTGTCACGACTCATGCATACAGGTGAGAGATCCTCTAAATCGTCGATTAAAATGAAAAAAAAAAAAAAAAAAAATTACGTGAATCATCTAATTTATCTTATTTAGCAAAAAAAAAATTGAATTTTTTACGATATTGCGATTAGGATGCTGCAATCGTCGGTAGGGAACGAATAAAATGGCTCCGTCGTAAGAGCCGCGGCACATCGGTGTGCTGGTTAATCGATACTAGTAATTCATTAATCAAATGGCTTAACAAAATTTCAACGGATTGGTCGATAAACCCCGTGAGACTCTCCGTGAGAACTCTCGATACGTAGAGCGGCCAATAATAATTTCCGGACACAAAGATCGCTCGCGGTTTCGGCAAACAACCGCCGTATGGTGCAATAATAATACTATAGCTAATATTAGCGAGGAAATATCATCGGTCGCGATCGATGGCTTCGAGGAACGGGCTATACGATTGAGAGAAAAAAAGAGAACGGGCAACAAGCAAAGTTGGGGTTTTTTTGTTTTTTTTTTTTTTTTTTCTTCTTTTTCGACGCGCGTATTTCGCACGCTCCCACGGTCACCGGGCGCCTATCTCTTTTGCTATGTCGATTCGTCGCGATGGTAACCCCGCGAACGTGCCGCGCGTGGCCTCGAGGCTTCGTGAAATTTCAACCAAACGAACGAGTGGGCGCGATATTTTTTTCGTCATTCGATTATTCGCCAAATTGTGTGAAATATCTTTACGTACAAATTGTCGAGTACAATTAACTGTTCATTGAGTATCGTTCGTTTGATCGGTAGAACATCGCGATGTTGGAATTTTCCTATGAGACCCGAATTATTCGCGATACAGCGATAGTAGAACAAAAAAAAAACGAAATTAAATGGAGAATTATACTATTACAAAAGATGTCTCAAACCAACGAAATGGTTTCCACCGGAAATCCCACGTGGCTGCACACCGGGCATCTATGCTTCGACTCGTTGCTGCAACGATGCAGATTACTGCAATCGGAATGCAACTCCGGTTTTACTATCTTCCGAGGCGCCCGGATCGCCCAAAGGTATAAATTCAGCAGCAAAACGCGGTTTGGCCACCGATATTTGTGCGGCATTACGACAAATAACTCGATCCCTTTTACTTTTTTTTGTTCACTCTTCTCATCCGCCAAATTGATCGACGATCCACGTGGACACGCCTCGCATCTCGTCTATCGTATCAATCGACGTGACCCCCCCGGACTATAACTACACTAAGACTTTACGTACAATTATAGACATTACTTATTCCTATCCTCCTCCCTGACCACTCGTCTATTAACCGTGTTACACTATAGAGTCACGTGTTGAAATAAAGCGTTTATTAACTGCACTCCATCTACAGCCAACGAGTTTCTCTCAGTCTGTTACTCGTTTCTATAACTTTTATCTCATATATCTCTTTGCGTTTGCCGTTTCGTTTTTATTTTTTCTAATTTTTGCGCCATGTTTTTTTTTACCCCTCCATCTCGATAATTATTGGCAGATACGCGTAAGTATTTACTCTTTATCGTCATATTTTCAACGTAAACTTCCCTTCATTTTTTTGCGCTTGCCGATGATTTTCCTCAATGAAATAATAATAATAATAAAGAAAAAAAAAAAAAGAGAACAGCCGAGAGACCGAATCGCAAGAGGCTACAAAAAAATGTGCAGGTATTCACCAAAACATTACGTTGCACGGTTTTCAAGTTTTCCGTTATCGCTACTGATTTAATTATTATTTTTATTTCCTTATCTTGGTTTTTCTTTCACGTGATACTTTTTTATCGATTTCTTTTTTTTAATTTTTTTGTTTTTATCTCATACCAATAATCCTATTCCCAATAACATAATATCGCAGGTTTATTTATTACACATCATATACGAAGATGCATAAGCATACAAGAGATAACTATGATAAATTTATTTTCAAATGACTACGACACGTAAAACGTTTTTTTCGAGAGTGTAGGATTAATCAATTACGGATAGCCGCGAATCCGTTCGTAAAAAAAAAAAAAAAAAAAAAACTAAATAAAAAATGGTCGTTTGATAATTTGGAAAAATCAAAATGGGCTTTGAAGGTGCGTGCAAAAACAGCTGTCGTCGTCCCAACCTGAACCGCTGATCTTCTGCATGACGAGCAACTCGATAAACACGACCTTTGTCATCGAGTGCTGCAAAGAAGATTTTTGCAATCGAGATCTGAAACCCCAGCTGCACCCTAGCACCAGAGAAGGTACAGTCACTGCCCCTGGGAATATAGAAACTCGTTAGGTGGCACAGAAAAAAATAAATAAATCTTTCGTTGCACTCCTGTAAAAATCAATATATAATTATATATATATATTTATATATTTTTTTTATCTCTTCTATATCTAATCAACTATCTGCCTGCCTACGTAGACCTATATATCTATATATAAATATCGCACTTATGTTTTTTTTTTCTCACTGTCTGATTTTATACACTCGATTAGTTTTTTTTCCGCACTCGCACTATCTTGGAAATCCTTGACCCCCCCTTCTAGGAAACCCGCTCCGCAGGATGATAATCGCTCTCTTTTAATTTGCTATATACCTATATATATATACACAAGTTTAGCATATGCGAAGCACCTATAATTTATCCAGAATAAGACCTTACGAACGTTTTACAAGTAGAGCACAATCAGCCGTATAACTGCGCATAACTTACGCGATCCACTTTTTTTGCGTAGACGCAACGCGCCTTCTTAATTATCCACGATAAATACTTCTTTGACTTGTATATGCGGAAATTCGTGCAGTCCTGCGAGAAAAGATATCGTTATATCGCGACAGTCAGTGACCTAAAAAAAAAGTTGCAACTAAGGAAATCGTCCGATGTGACGCTCTATCGATTCGATTAAACTTGCGGAAAAAAAAGTATGTGACGTCAATGCGAGTGGTAAAAAGTAAAGTGAATAATCATCGTTTACACGGTCGTAAGTGTTGGTGAATAAATATCGGATGGCCTGAGGTATTTGCCGAGGAATAATAAAAAAAAATTAAAAAATGCGTAAATCGTCGTTTATTTTTTAACTCCACGCGGCCGCTGAAGCCCCATAAAGGATTTTCACTTCGGGCGATTAGTTTAGAACTTCAATTTTTTCGCGTATTTCCTTAATTTCCTTTGAATCATTGTTATCGGTCTTCGCGTATTCATTGCTCCGAATTAAGCTTCGTAATTGCAACGTCGGACTTCATTGCCTCGCGAGTTTAACATATAATCAATTATAAATAATCAAATGTCTATAATATGATTCCCGATAGTCCCCTTTAATATTTTTACGGCGGGAAACGAAAAATATTTACAAAACAAATTTATGAAAAGCGAATCCGACGATACGCAATCGTAAAGACCGTGTGCCACCTTCGCAAGTTTCCGTATCTTTATGGTGTCCTCTTCCGACCATAATCTTCCACGCGCGAAGGTGATTCTATATCTCGCCGGAAGCCTTGGAACAGCAGTCGCATGCACTTTATCCGGTGTATTATCTCTCCTGGCCACGCTATTTTATTTTCTCTTGCGGCAAGCGTTACATCGTATGCAGAAAGATGAGCAGCTCGTTGCCAACTGTCTCGTATCTCTTTTGAAAACATTACCCTCAAGCAAAATAAACTTTTCATGGTGTTTGCAATTATTTTTCTCAATATTCGTGCATCTAACATTATCTAATAGCGTGATAACGACAATATTCCACTATTCCGAAGATCCAAATGCCGATTCTCGATATTATACATTATACAGAAGTCTATTTTATTCGCATTATTTTTTTTACGAACCCCCTATTTATATTATTATAGTATATATACGCGACTGTAATATACTTCGAGCTTTTGCAAGGCACGTTCAGCATTCTTGTACTCACACAACTCACCTTAATAGATATAATTAATCAATCTACTTGGCTTGCTATTCTATAGCTACAGGTCGTCCGAGTCTCCTTGTAAAACGATCGGATTTATTAGACTATAATTTTCCATCGCACTTCTGTACATATCTACATTTATATATCTGTATTATACATTATGGAATGGTTACGCTTCGGTAGGACTAATTTTATTTTCGATTCTATTTGTTTTTGTTTCTGTTTTTTTAATTCCTTTTTTTTCAGTACTTTATGCTATTGCGTGTGCGCACTTTCAATCTTCTCCCACTTTTAATACTATTTATCGATGAACTAATGCCATAGAGGCGTAAGCGCAATTTTTCATAATCTAAGAATCGCATCAACTACTCTCTATCTAAACAATTGATGGTTTTCCGAAAAAAAATAATAATAATAATAATGAATAAATAAACAGCTTTCTGTGAAATCGAGAGAATACGAATTCTCTGGAATCCCCAAAATCGCTGCGATCCGTTAGTCGTCGTGACGATAGAAATTGTTCTCAGGTGTTACGCTAAGACGCGGTTCTTCCCAGCGCCCGAGTACTCGGTATGGTGTACCACGAATGATACTCTGCGAACTCCGGAAGGTGGCGAATTCGTGGTCGCCTGTTGCGATCAGGAAGATTATTGCAACCGTCATCTCAAGCCATTATTTCCCTCTCAGATAATGGCAGATTCTTCACGCGGTACGCACCATTAACCTCAAAAAAAAAAAAAAAAAAAAAACGAATACATCGACCCCACCCACGTCGACTACAGAGAAACATTCTCACAAAACTCGAGGTGTAGACTCGACTATTGCTTTTGTCAATTGTTCGGTGCTTTTTTTTTCGCCATTCGACATTATCGTGTCTCAGCTGTCTTTTGTGTGGTCCATATCGACACGCGAAATCGGAGTCTTTTATTCATCATTGAATTCCATTGTTGTTTCCTGTTAATTACCTTTGAATATGCCAAACTGAGGCGAGAAAATACCGGGGAGAAGCTTCGCGCACGTGTTTTGTAGCGAATATACCGGCGAAAAAGAAAATCTCTCGCGCCGCATCGTGTACTCCGCGCAACCGAATAAATTTCATTTTCGTTCGATTTTCTTGGTCCATCTTCCCAATACCCATTATTCGCCGAGAGTTTTAATCGCGTTTAACGTTCGAATACGCCTTCTTTCGTATCATTGAAGAATTGTTTCCCCTCCCGTTGGGGATATCAGCTCGCTGACGCAAATGTAACCATATTCAGAGAATAATCTTCGGTTGCACACCGGTGATAACGGCGAAAAAAAAATCCCGCGTTCGAGCCTCCGGAAAGAGGTCGTTGGTACCGAAATTTATATGATCGCGTATATTTTTCTTCTTACGAATTGATATTGCGGTGAGTTTATCGTAAAATCCATACAGTCGAATGTTTGACCGCCTACCGGCAATCGCGAAATTATTAACGCGTCGCGTCGTTCAATCAGACCGAGAGATGCGTCGCGTTCGAAGCGGTAATTTGCCCATTACGATCGCGCTATACTTCTCTCGTGCTAACGATAACGACAACGAGACGAATATGCAGAGGCTGTGCAGAAGAGACTACCGGAAAATAAAAATTACGGAGCAACCAGTGGGCTCGCGCGCGATTGATAAAGATGCGGACGTAGGAAGTTAGGATGCCTTCGACCGTAGGCCGACGACAAAAGCTTCTCCCGGGGCGAACGGCGCTCGGCAACGGTGCATTCGAATTTAATTTGTTTGTTATTCGTACGCAAGCGAGTACTCTCCTTCGGGGGGAGGATAAGTTTGTTCAATCGACATCTTTACTCAACCATGCAGCGGGGGGTTATCACTCTCGGGTGTTGCCATTTGTCTTGTCCATCGTCATCTCGGTACGGGATGTCCGCATGAAATTTCCCCACAACCGAGAATTAATCGTACTATTTTTCAGCGTATCGTCGCGCATTTTGTTGAAAAACAATTCTCGCAAGACATCGTTTATCGATTATATTTATTTTTTTAATGGAATTTTAAACAAAGGGGGTAGCATGACTGTTATGAATAAATAAAAAATGTTTCATCGTCATAAATTCGTTCGATACTCCGGATTTAAGCGAATCTGAAGTGATTGCGCTTCGGAAAATTCTCGTCTTCATCGTCCATTTTCTGATCGTTCGTTTTATTAAAAAAGGGTACGATATCTCGTATAATCGTTGATCAGTATCTCGGCAATTATGATAATCGTCTGTGAACGTCTCATACCACGAATTCCCTTCTAGTCGGTCCTCTTATAAAACTAACCAACGTGAAGCTGTTGTGTTTAGAATTTGTAAAAAAAAAAAAAAGAAATGTTAACCCATTAATCGCATCCCCGTTTGTTACGAAGAACTCGAATATCGCCACGTCATGAGTATTTGTTGCAGGTAAGGTAGCTGAAGTGAAGTCTCCATCCGAGTCGCAAATTTTTTCAAATCAATTAAAATTACATACGATCCCCTTGTTACCCGAAATTCTTGTCGCATTAATCGCAATAGCGAATCCATAACGCTTGTTTTCAGCATGTCGCACTTTATGGGGCTTTTCTTTATGGTTCTTTAAACGCTACGAAGCTGGTTAACGTTTTGTTACAATGTTAACAATCACCGAATGGTGGATACGCACGTGTGATGGTATTTACGTAGCTTTTGCAATCAATTAAGCGCTTCTCCTTTTTTCGTTAATCGTTGCATGTATCGCCGAATGGATACTCTTCTTTTTCATCGATCGATACTCCGCACTATTGCCTATACGCACCTACAATCAGAATCAAAGCAGTTATTAGTTTTTCTGATAAACAAAAAAAAAAACTTCGAAAACTTTGTTCGAAGTAAAAAATTTAATTCGTATACGATATCGCAGATTGTAAATGCTTTGATTCCGATTGAACGAACAACGAAAAAAATCGTTAATATAAACTTTTACTTGCGCATGAAAAGTTACGGCAAGCGGAGGCGTAGGCGAGTGGGCAACATGGAAAATGGCATTGGAGATAGCATTGCCGATCTGCGGTATTTGCGTTATCGTTATGATCATCTATCACATCCACATGAATCGGAGAAGACCGGCGAGACATTTTCCAGATGATTCGCTGGAGGCTCCCGATCGACCTATTCTCGGTGGTGTTACTATACGAGATATGTTGGAAATGACGACGAGCGGCAGTGGTTCGGGTAAGTTGAGTGGAATTAAAACAATTAACTTGAACATCAAATTATTACCGTAAACGAATAATAATAGCGAAACTTGTATTTTCAATGGGTTTCGTATATCAAGTAGGTCTGCCGCTCCTCGTACAGCGGAGTATCGCTCGCCAAATTCAGCTCGTCGAGACGATCGGCAAAGGGCGATTTGGCGAGGTGTGGCGCGGTCGTTGGCGCGGCGAAAACGTTGCCGTAAAGATATTCAGTTCGCGAGAAGAAAGATCGTGGTTCAGAGAGGCTGAGATCTATCAGACCGTTATGCTGAGGCACGATAACATTCTCGGATTTATCGCTGCCGACAACAAGGGTACGTAAAAACCAATATTCTCACAATGGCAAATAAAATTTCTGCATTTCAATTCATTTACTTTTGTTTATTTCTCGAGCAGACAACGGTACCTGGACGCAGCTATGGTTAATCACAGATTACCACGAGAAGGGTTCGCTCTTCGATTATCTTAACCGATCGACCGTCGACACCAACGGAATGATAAGAATGGCTCTGTCAATGGCAACGGGTTTGGCACATCTTCACATGGAGATCGTTGGCACTCAAGGAAAACCAGCGATAGCGCACAGAGATCTCAAATCGAAAAATATTCTTGTGAAAACTAATGGCACTTGCGCCATCGGGGATCTCGGACTAGCGGTACGACACGACGTTATAACCGATACGGTTGATATACAGTTGAACAACAGAGTCGGTACAAAGCGATACATGGCTCCTGAGGTGAGTTCATCTATAAATTGGCTATCGATAGGACACGTAATTTTCTGAAGATACGGTATATATATATTATTTTCTTTTCAGGTTCTAGAAGAGGCCATAAATATGAATCACTTTGATTCGTTTAAGAGAGCCGACGTCTATGCGCTCGGATTGATATTGTGGGAAATCGCAAGGCGGTGCAACGTCGGTGGTATACACGACGAGTATCAACTTCCATTTTACGATTTAGTACCGTCCGATCCGACGATCGAGGAGATGCGTAAAGTCGTTTGCACCGATAGACAGAGGCCGTCTATTCCAAATCGATGGCAATCTATCGAGGTGACGAAATTTATAAAATATATTCATCTTTAGCATTTTTATTTTTATTACAATTTTTTTAATTCTCGCGGTGTTTGTTATTTAGGCTCTTCAAGTGATGTCTAAAGTTATGAAGGAGTGTTGGTACCACAACGCAGCAGCGAGATTGACTGCTCTAAGGATTAAAAAGTCTCTCGCCAATTACGGCGCTATGGAAGATCTCAAGTAGTGAAACAAAAAAAAGTTTTTAATGCGTTATGGTAAACGAGTTTCGGTTTATCCGACGTTGGAGAACTTTCGTGTTGAAAGATTGTGACAGTTTAAATGATGCGTTGTGAAGAGAGCATCAAGGTACTCGCGTAATATCCTTTAGCGTAAGGATTGCGCGACGCGACAGCAGCTATAAGAAATTAAATGGTATGTATCACCATTCCTACGCGAATCTTTGCGAACCTCGCGTCTCATTCAACGAGCGATTATCTCAGCTATTTTACAAATAAGTTACGCCCGTTAATGGCCTTCAATCAACTCGGCATAACTTATTTACGTAAATGTTCCATTGTAATCGATTATATGACACGAAATGACATTAAATATTTGTCATGGTGTCTGTACTCAGGCGCGGGGAACACATATTTTTTCGGGAGTATACGGTTAATCGAACGTTTACAGAAGAAAAAGAAAAAAAAAATATCGGCTCTTCGGTCGAATAATAAGAAGACGTTTAATTATTTGGGTGGATATCGCGAACGCCAGCGTTGCTGCTAGCGATGGTAATTTAAGTACGAAGTTTAACGAAAAAAAAAAAACAAAAAAAAAAACGTACCTACGTACGTATGAGCGATACGACTTGTTTCTAGTGTTGTAGGCACACCGAATGTTTTTGCTCAAAAAAAAAAAAAAGAAATACAAATTTCCACGTAGAGGGCGTAACGCGCGAGATTCGCAATAATTACGCGAGACTCTCGAAGGTGTTTCCTTTGTAACACGGCAAGGCTGAGGTTGAAGGGTGCTATGCGAGCTGATAGTTGTTAGATTGAACGAATGTTTACGATTGATAACGAATTCGAGTGCCGAACGTATCTCGTGAATCGTTAAATGAAAGAAAAAGAAAAGAAATGAAAAAAAAAAAAAAAACAATTGAACACAAAAATATAAACTCTATTTTCGGGAATTTTATTTGTAGTCTCGCACGGTGAGAGAAAGAAAAATGGGCGAGAGGTCCAATGAAGTTTTCGTGGAAGTGATTGAACGAGTGTATGAAAGTTGTTATGACGAATGCCGAGAATGAGAGTTGCGACGAGTTGGGGATGTATTAGGTTAATATGCTAAGTAGCTTTACGAACGTCAAGGATGAGAACGCTTCGACTGAAACAGAAAAAGCACACGTACACTCACACCCCCACATATATATATAAGAAGAAATTGATGATTTATCACTTGTCTTCAATCCGTAAATCTCGAAGAAAATTAATAGAAATTGTCAGTTTAAAAGTGAGAGCCCACGAACGGTTAACTCGAAAAGATATCGAAAACGGGATATAAAGAAAAAGATTAATAATAGAAGCGACAGAAACAAATCATCGTCATCCAATAGTGAACATAAGAGTCTTCGGAATATCATCATCAGTTTATAAATAACGAAAACAAAAAAGAAAAGAAAAATTGAGAGAACGCTAACGCGTTATCGTATTTTTCCATTAATTTTCTATTCGACAACTTGTAAACTCTACCAGTGTAGACTGAAATTCCACGTAGGCCCAGCTGCTCTCGTCGATTATCCCCCGATAAATCCATCGTCGTAACAGACGTGTATCTATATCGTGCCGAATTTACGACCAATTAACGCAATTTCACTATTTTATCGAGAACAATTAAAGTCACTGTACTCTCTCGCCGATCGCAATTCATACAAAGACTGAAAGATTAATATTCGTAGTAGTAAAAAAAAAGAACACGGAATAGTCGAAGAATTTGACGTTCTCGAAGTAGGAAACGACGTGCTATGTCTGTACAGAATTACGTGACGTTTCTTCGCCTCTCCCTCTTCTCCCACCATATCCCTCTTCATACATTCCTATTACTCGTAGGTTAATTTTAATACGTAATTAAAGATAATTTTTGAAGCGCTCCCGCGAAGTTCTTCGTCGATACTTCGCGTCGAAATACACTGTATAGTTATTTAGATTTTTTCCGTAATTATATAACATGTGAAACACATTCGTAACAATCGTATCCATACGTATATCAATATACTCATTATTTCGAATAAATACGCGCGCGAAGTATCGACGAAGTATTTCCTACAGGTTTATTAAACTACTTAGTACAATGTTGTGCCAATACCCGACCGAAAGTTAACTAAAGCGAGAGACCACTGTTTACAAGCGAATACTCGAGGCCCTCCGACGTGCGGCCCGATACAGTGATATACATACGCATCTATAGTATACGAACGTTAAAGACTCACGAAGAATCCACACGCAGCATATCCTTCCTCGCTTTCATCTTCATAAGATAATACGCGTTTCTCGGATGAATTAATATACGTCACTCACCTCCGAAGCCAATAAATACGAAGCGTCAGCTGGGTCTCGCGGAAAGCTAACAGTCCGTTAACTCTTAATCCGATAAACAGCCAAACTGCCAATCACCACATAAGTTTTCATCCTTCTCTACGATGTATAAATACGATTGTGAAAAAGAAAAAAAAGAAAAAAAAAAAAACGCGCGAGTGCGCGCCTATTCTCTGCTCCGCCGTTAAACCCGCGACTGTACAAATTATTATACATGATAGAAATGAGACATAGAAGGAACGAAGAGAGAAACGAAAATAGCGCGTTAAATGCGTCGACGGCATTAGGAAAGACGTATTTTAGGTACAACTAGAACGATATCCGCACTACTATGTCTAGTTATGCATACATGAATACGTACGTAATATTAAAAAAAAAAGAAAAGAAAAAAAAGTATAGAATAGCAGATATTTGCAGCTCGAGAGGAACAAATTGTTAAACGGCTTTTGGAACTATGTTCGATGAATTAGATTTAAATCGTGTCATAGGGTTTTTGCTACGATTTACATACGAAAAGAAAACCTTTTTTTTAATACTTTTTATCTAATATATACGCAGCTTTCTCCTCTATTCGAGCAATCGGTCCGAGACGTACGAGCCACCAGTTGCCTTCCCTCACTCGTTTTTTTTTTATCCTTACTTTTATCTTTCACTGTTAATTATTTATTGCTCTTCAATTTCTTCCATGAACCTCGAGTACCGTTGTATGTATACCGTGAGTCTGTGGTGAGATCTTTCGGACCGGTGGCGCTTTTTTGCATTGGTAGCACTTCCTTTCTTCCGTCAAGCAGCATATGCTTTCGATCGCGAGGTATCCTCCGATATCAGAGTTCGCGGGTCGGGCGAGTATGGCGCACTTTAACGGAGTCTCGTATCTTTTAACTAAGTCTGCAAATCATTCCGTCGCTTATCGATAAACAGAATTTTTCTTTAGATATAAAGTATAAATTCTCAGGGTGTTTTTTTTTGTTGTTTTTTTCATATTGATTGCCAATCGCTCGCTCGCACCTCACCGGGATCCTATATCGTTCGATATAATGAATTAATTATGAATATTATAATTTGTACCGCGATTGCTCCTATCTGAATAAGTAGTTTTTTTTTTTTTTGTTTTCTTATTTTTTACAACTCTTTCGCATCTTTTCCGTGTACGATACCCTGTAAATAATGGTGTAAATGAATAATATCGATAACGCGAATAACGAGCACTCGACATTTCGTAATGAATTAATGAACTAATGACGTAATTGACGAATCGGTGGATGGGTGGATGTTATTTTGTTTTTCTTGTAAATTACTCGAGGATGAAGAAAAAAAAAAGAAAGAAAAAAAAAGAGGACATTAACTATAATCATATTATATTGTATCATTCTTACTTTTGGACATTTTTTCTTACTGTAAAACGGAAGCGAATATTAGTCATGTTTGCGATGATTATAAGGTGAACAGCACGTTGCACGAACAACGCGTATTCTCCGTGTGTGCCGAGTTACCGATTTCTTACCGAACGAAATATTTTAATTTTTTTCTATTCTTTTGCAGTAAAAAAAAAAAAAATACGACGTGAGAAACCCGGGGTATTGGTTTTTCTCTGATAATTAATTGATCGCATTGTAAAACGACTTATAGTAGCGTAGTAGGTCCCTGTTGACGTTCCCGTAAACGTCTCCTCCGTAACACCAAAATACACACAAAAAAAAACACTATCCCGATGTGACCGATAGACGACACGCGCTCCAAGCGATTATTACATTAATAGTTGTGTAAACAATATTATAGTCTGCTAATATATACATTAATAACGATTATGAATATTCCGTAACGAAAGCCGTAGAAGTCACTGAAGCCCGGGGGCGTGCTGTCTCTTTAAATGTTTTTTCGTTTTTTTTTCTTTTTTTTTTTTTTTGTTGTTTTAAAACCTTTTCTACTACGTTTCAGCGTCTACGAATAATTTCCGGTACACCTAACTTTACGAGGGGTGTTATGAAAGCGTATGTAGTATGGTGAATCGCGTGGATGAACAATTAAGAAAAAAAAAACACATAGGTACATCGCGTATCTAATGTTATCGATAAATATTTGATTTTGTAATAAACCCGGTAAACTCGACGTTCGCAGAAACGCTGCATTGGGCAATCGAAAAGGATGCCAACTATGAATTTTATACGAAGCGTAGTTAACAATTGCACATTTTTTCCGATTTTTTGGCGGGCATCGCCACCAATACGAGAGTTTTTGCGATCGTTGCGTTTCTGTTTTTTTTTTTTTTTTTTTTTTTTTCTTTCTCAATAAATGGCAGCAATTCTGTAAGAGGAAACTATCTACTAACAAATGCCATTGTGGTCTGAAATAAAAAGTAATACGCTGAAATAAAGAAATTTACTTTGAAGAACAAGTAAGCGAGTGTGTTTATTGCTGATACGATTCGTTGCAGCGAATTGTGTATATTCTCTTCATTCATATATCGATATGCGAAACAAATCGGATGCTGCGACGTGGGGGCGAGAAAGAGAGGACCTCTGGTCCGCATCGGAGATATCGAGATCCGGAGGAAGACTGGTGAACGACGAAGAAGATCTTATGTCGCTGAGATGTCTTTTTTTTTCGTACGTACGCGTTTCAGTTTATTATTAAATTAAATGTTGACACAGATTAATGTGTATGTCGTACAGCGAGACTCTGCGAACGGGCAAATAATACCTATCTATGTAGTAATAGAGTAGAATTATTATTATTATTTAAATACAATAAGTATGTACGTGTGATTGACGTGTATGCGTGTTTCGTTTTCATTTATTTTTGTTTTTTTTTTTTTTTGTTCTCTTAGTTTAAACGATAAATTAAAATGAGGATATATTAATATAATAATCATCGGTCGGTGCGATGTTCTCGAGTGAGATATGGATTCCTTTCGATAAATAATTAATGCATATATATCTTTGTCATGTTATTTCGGTTCACGGGTTCCGTGCTGTGCGTGCAGCGTTTTTTTTTTCTCACTCTTACGCGATGATATCTCGGTTTTTCGTTAAATAATCGTAGAATTACCGAACAGTATTGTTTCTTTTTTTTTTTTACGGAGTGAGTACATAGATCTCTCCGAGATTTCATCTGCGGCCCGTGGAAACTGTTTTTGATCGCCCTTACCTCCCGCTCTCGGCATCTCGTCACTCATCAAAAAAAAAAAAAATATTGTTTGCGATTCGATATTGTTGCTCTTTCGTTTTAGTTTATCTCCTGCTTGCCGAAACTCCCCCTCCCCCCTCTTGCGTGTACACCAATTCTCTGTGTTCGCCTCAATCTCACTTTTTCTTTTTTATAAAAATAAAATAGTTTCTTACAAATCCAGCGGGCGATCGTGTGGCACGTTGCTGTCGGTTTCTTTTTTTTTTTTTTTTTTTTTTCGCCTTTCGTTCGTGTCATTAAATCACGATGATGAAATACGTTGACCAACCCAATTTTTTTTGTTTGTTCCGCAGCTTTTTTTTTTTTTTTACAAGTTTTCTTATCAATCGTATATCCGGTTTTCCTCTATTTCATTAACTCAATGCCCCATCCAGCAAGATAAATCGGTTGTACGGGTGTCAGGCTCTCCGCTAAATAAACTTTGGCTCGGAGCCTTTAATCGAACGAATAAAATACGAACGTCGCTTCCAAGTGGTAGTCGACGCTTTTTTTTTTCTTTTCCGTCTATAAAGCGTATCCTCGAAGGGTAAACGGGGGATCCATAATCGTTACGAGATTTGTCAAAGTATTATTTGTGTATAAACTATTAATGATCAATGATAGAAAGGACGAGGCGGCAGTGTTGCATCGCGAGGGTATTTAGCGGCATGAGCGTCGGTATTTTTTAGTGCTAATGTTGACAGAGGTCGGGGCGTTGTTGTTTGGTTTGGTTTTGTTTTGTTTTTCTCTCAAAGGGGTGTATTCGGGACTTTTACATGCTCTCCTCTCGCCTCGTCTCCTGGACGAGGTAAACCTGAGAGCCGGGAACGGTGGAGGTCGTTACGAAGCTACGGTGTTTCGCGCGTATAAGGGTCAGATTGCTCTCTGCTGTATCGGCGCGATCTTCAGCCGCTTCCAATTCTCTCTGGAATCGGCGTACTCGGGTAACGCTCTGCTGAGACATGCCTTCCTGTTCTTGCAACTGCCTCTTGTAGATGTTTACTTTCTGCGTCGTTTTGTCCAGAGATTCCTGTAGAAGAGCAATGTTCTTCGAGTCTTCTTCTACTTGGATCATAACTTCCTTGATGTTGCGCTCCTTTTTGCGTAGAATCTTCACCGTTTCCGAGTGTCTGCGTTTCTCCTCGTCGAGTTCCAATTCGAGATCGCGAATCTGTTCGTAAAGATAAAGATAATTAAGTTGTTTGTGTAAAAAAGTATCGGGGAAAATGTTTTTGACGAATGGTGGTTATCGCGTGAATTAATAAAAATGGATACTCCATTTTCTAATGAAATACAAAACTTACTCGAGCCTCAAGTTTGCTGATGATGCGTTTGCCACCGACAATAGCATTAGCCTCGACCTCCTCAAGACGAATCGACACATTCTTGACCTCAATCTCGAGAGACTTCTTAATAGCCTCAATCTTGACGATGCGTTCCTGTTCCTCGTGAAGGATTTCAACGGTGTGCTTAAGTTCGTTCTGCACTCGTTGGAATCTCTCGTCGCTAACTCGGAGTTCCTTGGTTACTTCCTCGTAATCGCCAGCGAGAGCGGCCAATTCTTGTTCGATCTTTGCCTTCGACGAGGCAATGTTTACGTTGATTGTCGTTAGTTCGTTGATGCGACTAACCGATTCCTCGTACTGCTGCTCGACGGTCCTCTTGGCCCGGAGTGCCTGTTTCGAATAAAACGTTAGCCAATAATTTATTATTATTCGAACCTCTTTAACGCGATGCTTTATCGGTTCAAGAAGAAGACTTACGGATTCGTAGTTGCCGCGAATTTCCTCGAGCTCCGCAGTCAAAGATTGTAGACGACGCTGGCTGATTCCCAGCTGATCGAGAGTCACCTGCAATTGGCGCTGTACTTCGTCGTAGTGGGCTTGCAATTCCTGTTGTAGAAAATGAAGGAAAAAAAAACAACAAAAGACTCAGTTTAATAATCAGAAAAACATACTAAGTAATCACATCGCGGATCAAGTATCGTTGACTCACCGTCAGTGTCAGAGACTGTTTCTTGATCGTCTTCTGGAGATCAAGATTATTCTTGTTGGCAACGTCGAGTGAAAGCTCGAGTTCTGTTATCTGAATCTGGAGCTTCTTCTTGATGCGCTGCACCTCGGTCTTCAGTTTAGTTTCGGCCTCAACGACGCGAGCGTTCAACTGCTCAATCTCGATGCTCGTTTGCTTGCTGAAATACGTATTGTCAACGGTAAGATCGGTTATCGTGAGAGGATTATAAATGACAAAGGTACATAGTGAATGGTGTAGAGGAATTAGTCTCTTGTAGGCAGCCAAACGCTTTTGGAAAGTCATTCATTCATCTCGATTTTTTTTTTTTTTTTTAAAGAAGACATCGGAACGATAACGAAGGGGTGAATGGGACTTTGCTTTGAGGATTTTTTTTTCGATACCTCTTGTCGAGGAAATAACTGTTGGATTTGCATTCCAAGGTTTTTAGTTCTTCGCTGAGTTCGTCGAGGTGTTCGAAGTCTTCTTCAGTTTTGTAAAATCGTCGCGCTCTCTCTTGCATCATACCCTCGTGATCTCTTTCGTCCCAAAGTGCCTGAGCGCTTTCTCTCTGATATTTTCTTATATCGGCGATTTCCTCGGTTTTCGATAGATTTTTGAGTGCATCAGCTTTCAGATGGAATTCTATACTCTTCGCTGATCTGCCGCGCAAACTCTTTCCATGTTCCAGCGCTTGTTTAACATCTTTGATCATTTGCATGTTTCTGATATTCTGAACCGATAGATCAGCCATCGAAGCCATGGGATCCTGTTGAATGTTCTCAAGGTGCTGTCGCACTCTCTCAGACATCGTTGTTTTCTTCGTATCTTTCGATGACAAGACTTCCTTCGTTACGTGAGTCGCTTCGACCGCTTTCTTCAGACTGAAGTCCGACCGTTTCGCTATCTTTGAAAGACGAGTTAATAACTATTTTATTCGAACGATCTGTACCGGTGAAACAAAAAATTCGTTAATCAAATTGACTTAATTGTTCGCGAAAAACAATAGACATTGATAGAAGATCAACCGACGGGGGCAATTTGTCAAATTCTATGCGACTTTTTACATTCAATAAAACTTAAGTGACTCGGAAAACATAGTTGATAGATTATTTTAAAAAACTGTTTTTTTTTTGCTAATTATCGACAACTCCAATTTTTTTCCGATCAAATATTATTCTCACCCTTGAAAATTCCTCGGTTGTAACACCACAGAAGATAATACAATTTTTTTTTTTTCACGGACACTGTAGATTATCGGATAATGAAAAAAATGTACGTTAATGCAGAAGTTTCATAAAATTTGATCGCGAAATCGAAGCACAAAATACAGTCGACAGGCAACAGCACCGTCCGAGACTTGTATCAGAACACTCGTTTGCGAATCAAGAACTCGAGGCTCTGCAGCCTCTTCCGCGGGACCGATTTAGATGCAGAAAAGGTCAGCCAGTCGCCAAGTTGCCCGCGCCAATCATCTTCCATTTTTCCCCTTCGACTCGCCTGATTCTCCCTCTCTCTGCGACCCAAACCCCTTGTCCCGCTTTAATTGCCCCGTTCCATTGTTCGTTTTTTACTTTCCTCGATTAATAGCCATTTTTCTTTTTTTTTTTTTTTCATATTCGTACCTTAAAACGAGACAAATGTGCTTTCGCCTGTGCTTCAGCGTTGCGCGCGTGTCTGACCAATTCTTCTTTCGTATATGGAACAACTTCTTTACTTTCCCAAATTTCCCGACCGTCACTCCACGGCAATTCCGGAAGTCTTCGCGGTCTGTCGTTTGCTTTACCCTCCTCCCGTCGGCTTTCACGTTCGTCGATGTAGTCAATCATCGGTTGATAATAGTTTATACCGCAAGCGTAATTTTTTTCGTACACATAAGTCGGTTTGTGTTTCCATTTCGACACCAGTGGCATCTGCGCAAAAGGATACTCGGTGCCCATTTTTTTACCGGCAACTCAATCAGCGATAGTTGAATTATATTTCCAACGTTTGGCTTTGCGGTGTTGCAACTTTAATCTTAGTCGTCGCTGTATCTCTCTCCCTTGGAAATTGTGATCACTAACGAAGAGTTTCACTTTGTTTTACGAATTTCTTCAATGTATTTTTCTTTTTATTTCTTCGTCGGGGGGATGTTGTCTTCAATGTTTTCCTTGGGAAAGGAGTATTCCTTTTTATCAACCGTGATTTCTGATCTCTCGCGTAGTCGCCGAGCCGTCGTTGTCCATGAAAGACAATCGGTCAGATCACTGCGACGTGTGATGATGTGTCTCGCAGAAAATTGAACCCCATTGACGCCCCGTCAGATCTTTTGTAGGCTTTTTTTCGCAATTGCCCCATCGCTCAGTTTTCGTATCGGGAACAACCAATCAGCGATTGTAATAATTGGACCGTGAATTTGCTCACGGGGTCTATTCTCGTATTGATAGAGGCTGTCAGCGCTGTGCCAGATATATCATCGCAAAGCAACTCGAGAACTGCCGATGGACGTTAATCTCGTGACAGCGACTCATACAGCTTAGACGTGTCGATGGTCCGCTGTGCTTTCTTCAGTTTCATAAACAAATATCTCTTCGTTTTCATTGATTTTTCTTTTATTTCGTGATGAATACGACGACGAAAGAGAGTTCACGGTGTTGATAATGAAATTGAAGAAATACGACAGTTGCATAGTTCATCAGTTCTGTCGTCATAAATATTCGTGAAGACGCCAAGTATTATTGCACTCAAGTGGCATTTCGTGGTCGAAATTGCTTAATCGAATCGATGAATCGACTAGAGATGAGTAACGCGCTGAAGAAGAGGAAAAAAAAGATATATATATATATCGTTGGCGCAAACTTACCGAATAACTTCGATTTCTTCGTCCTTCTCGGCGAGACGACGTTCGGTCTCGTGACGCTGTTGGCTCAATTCAGCGGCCAATCTCTGCGCTCGCTGTTCCTCTACTTTGCGGCCCTACAGATCCCAAGTGATATTACATTAATTATTATTTTTTTATTACAAGGAGAAGCTATTGTCGAAATGAGATTTTATAAATCTCGAACTTACAGCTTCGGCTTCTTTGTAAGCGGCGGCGAGTTCTTCGCGCTCGTTCTCCAATCGGCGGAGTTCGAGTTCCAATTCGTGGAGTCTGCGGTTCATGTCGGCAAGCTGGTTCTTGGCGTCGTTCAAGTCGTCTGTAGATTCATAAAGAGTTATTATTATCCGCATACTATTGATTATACTTGCGAACTAAGGAATTAAAATGACCTCCAAGTTTCTTGTTTTCGCGAGCGAGTTGTTCCTTGAGATCACGAGTCTTCTCGAGTTCCGTGGCGCAACGCATGAGTTCCTGTTGCTTGTTGCGAAGATCACGTTGGCTCTGTTCGTACAACGAGACAGTCTCCTCCAGACGCGACTTCAATTCGATGTTAACTTTTTCCATGTGCTCGACGCGCTTTTGAAGCTCCCGAGCGGTTCCATTGGCCTTTGCGAAACGATAAAGCGATGAGTTTATTAATCATTCTTCAGTATAATTGCAATCTTCAGGTCTATTAGAATATTTTACCTTCTCCAAGTCAATAATAAGAATTTCGACCTCCGATTGGAGACGAGACTTCTGTTTTTCGAGATTGTTGATCTTAACGAGAAGAGTTTCGATTTGCTCTTCCTGTTCTTGGATACGAGCGCTGTACTTGCGACGGATCTCTTCAACCTGTGTATTTAATTTAAAAAACGTATATTTAAGATGTGAATGAGAATATTTTGAGTGTTTATAGGAAAGATGATAGAAAAAAGACCTCTTCGGCGCGAGCATTGGCCTCAGTCTCGTATTTGGACCTCCAGATGGAAACCTCGCCATTGGCTTTGACCAATTGACGCTCGAGATCCAGACGAGCCTCGGACTCTTCTTCGAGTTGCACGCGAACGGATTCCAATTCGATTTCGACCTTTCAACATAAACAACATTCAAAAATTATAAAATCAGTGGCTTTAGGATCAAAACAAAAAAGTTACAGGGGATATCCCCCACCAACCTGATGCAGAGAAGCCTCCACCAGGGAACGACGACGGTCTTCGTCTTCGAGACGACGGCGAGCGTCTTCCAACTGTCCAATGAGCTGAGTCTTGGTGTAAATAATGCTTTCCATGTTTACCTGCAAAAATTATAGAAATTCTAGAATCCAATAACAAAAATTTCTGTTTCGCAATGTTTTCAATCGAAAAAAAAAAAATGTAGAATCTCCTGCAGCGGTTGTGGGTGGCGAATGAAATATTTTAGTTGATTGTACAAAACAATTGCCATATTAAAAAAAAAAAAATCGCCTGTTGAATCAACTGTTTCGGTTAACAGTGTACTTTTTTCGACCCAATTTTTTAAATGTGTAACTCCAACTGAATGATTTCTATTTTTTTTTTTTTTCGGAGTTAACAACGAACCTTCAGATCCTGAACTTCCTTGACGAGCTCAATATTCTCCTGGGACAGGCGAGTCTTATGGCTGGTGATATCGACGATGGTGCGGTTCAATTCTTCGATTTTCACATTGAGTTCGGATACGTGAATCTCGAGTTTCTCGACGGTTTTCATCGAGAGGACCTTTTCCTTCGATACATTGTCGAGTTGCGCGAGGAGCTCGTATACCTCCTGCTGGAACTTGGATTTCTCTTTGTCGGACCTAAATTTTCACGACATATTTTATTTAATTGTTTTTTATTGAAATAAACAAACGATACCCTACTAAACATAGGAGAAGGAAGTGGGACAATGGACATCGAAGCTTCCCCACTCGACATTGTACAACTGGCACAGCGACGGAATGTCACAAATATCTTTCGAATATTCGTGAAATAAGTGAGATGGAGAAAAGAAAAATACGTTTCGCGGTAGTTTCGTGGGGCGTCCACCCACGCATCATGGAGGGTGTAAGGTGTCGGTGAGAGAGACTATTCCGTAGGATAGTGGGGATTCGGGCACCGGTCCTCGTGTACTAATATGGCGCGGCAACGTGGGGCTCGAGGATTGAATCTCTCTCGGGCGACTCGCACCGCGGGTTAAAAATAGTCATAAGCCGCGAGTGAGAGGGCCACAAGCAAAAGTTTAAGACAGAGACGGTTAGATGGAATCGCGTTCGAGAGGGACGTAGGGAATTTCAAGTCGTCGCGCGTCATTTATAACGAGGACCACCGGTGGACCACTCGGTGGTTCACCTCTTCGTATCCTACGCCTCCGCTCTCAAACCCTTCAACAGGTGGAACATTTTATTAAATTGTCCGACATCCACCATCCCTTTCACGCGTGGATATTTCTCCGTTTCCCAATCCCGCGCGTTTCATCTATCGAAATCGGAAGATCGCGTATCGATCTATGGGATCGAACATTTTTCTTCGACTTCGACAATGAACCCGAACCGTGAATGTTTGTCAAATGTAGACGTCCTTGTAACATTGAGAAGTAACAAGCGTGAGCCGGGCGTATGCCGAAAACGTCGATCTATGTTTAGATTTGCGGTTCGCTTGGATGTCGGCCAGTTTTGCAGGCATAAGTTTGAGCAAAAATTTTCCTCACTTATCGCGGGTATCCCAAGATTTTGGATAACGCGATTATAATAACGTAATGGGGAGGAGAGGCTTCTTGGAGAAATGGATCATCGATCTCTTTCGTATTTTTTATTATTATTATTATTATTGTCCGATACTGACCTGGCGCGTGCTTTGGACAGCTGGTCGATCTGATCTTGAAAATCGACCACCACTTCCTGATGCTTCTTACGGAGATGATGGGCCGTTTCTTCGCTCTCGAGATGTACATCTTCGAGGAGTTTGCGAAGTTTCAGCAGTTCCGTGTCTCGTTTCTTGTTGATCTCAAACTACGTTCGAAACAACGATTAGAGTTTGACGCTTGGAATCTCCTTAATTATAGCGAATTTAAGCTTTAAGACAATGCCATAGCTTACCTGAGATTCGGCGCCACCCTCAGCCTCTTCGAGGCGTTCGGACAGCTGAATTACTTGAACGCTCAAGTCCGCGCGCTCACGTTCGATCTGAATAAACAAAAGAATGTAAAGATATGTTTTTTCATTGATTGCGAGATTATTGTTGTATTTATTTTCTCGATTAACAGAAGAGCGAGCGATGGCGTGCGAGAATGAAGCTCAGTGGTGACCATCTCGGCAACGAACCTGACGTCAGACGCTCTTACACATCGCGAATAGCGCGCGATCTAATTTCGGACTGCCGTTTCTATATCCGGAGCTTTATTCATATTACAAACGAAGCGTTTATCGTCGAAGAAGCTTTTCTCCCTTCTCCTCGGAGTGTAATCATTCAGATCATTATAGTCGCACGCGCGACGATTCAACATCTCCCGAATTTCGCTCATTCTCTATGCATAAACCATCATATAGATCGTAATTCTTTTTTTTTTTTTTCTTAACGCTTATAACGCATTGGCGCTTCGGTGGCAAAGTTTTATACGCGAGAACAGGAATGCGAGAAGCTAACCGAAGTAAAGCGCACGGCTCCTTCCTCTCGAAAGCTTGTATGGCTATCCAAAAATAGAAACGACGCGAGCTGGACATTTCGACCTACTGGCTAACCCCCACTCGGTATCATCCGCGGAGTCTCGCCGCTCAGCTTTTCTTACACAATTCGGATTCCCACCGGTTACAACCGTTGAAACGCAATTCCAAAAATAATTTTGTTACTTCAACTGGAAAGTTTACGAATTCCTTCGTATCACCGTCGTTCGCTCTTTCTTTCTCGCGGCGTTGCATGTCTCTGCGATGCATGATTTTCGCCCCCTCCCCCCCTTCACCCGATATTCGGCGAGAAACATGAACAAAAAAAAAATTGATTTATCGAAACTCACCCTCTGACGCAACTCTCTCTCGGACTCCAAGTCATCTTGAAGTAGGCGAATTTTATCCTGAAATAAATCGAGAGACATATTTTTTCATTGTACAGAAAATTGCCAAATTCGTTAATGGCTCGTTAGCTTTTGGTTGTGTTAATTTCAACGAATCACGTTCGTCAGTTTTACGCAATCGTAAGACGAAAATATCTCGGCGACAACTTCTTGGCCGGACGTACGAGTTTACCAAGTAAATCGCGAAGGATATTCGATCGCATTGATTAGTGACGAGATAATGGAATAAAAATAAAAAATAAAAAAAAAATTGTGAATATGAAAATTCGTACAAATTAAGATACGGATGATCATTTGGCAGATGGTATCATTGTCCGTGCATTACATTTTTTTTTTTTTTTTTCGGATTTGCTGGGTTAATGAAGTGCGGGATACGAGGAAAATGATAGATACATCATTGCAAGATGCCGGTGACGAAAAATCTCAAACGTGATCGTCGTTCTTGGGACCGGCGATATTCATCCGGCCCGACTATTTTCGTACCGAGCTATTCGATAGCTACATTGCAACGGTTCACTTTGGTTCCTACGGTTGGCACTAACATCCCTTATGGTCACTGAACTTTCGCGAGTCACTCAATCCCAGCCGCATTATATACCGGGCATATAGTTCTATCGTAAAATCTTCTTCGATGTTCGTCGACCACTGCTCGACGAAAGTCTCATCGTCGGCACCATCATCGACGTTGCCGCGATCGACTCGATAATCCTTCGCTCGTTCCAGCGAAGCATATTTTAATTATTATTTTTTATTTTTTTCCTCTCTTTCGCACGATATATTATTTAATTTTTCGAACATATAGCCATTTTTTTATACGTTTCATTTCACTTGCCACTATTCGCGATATTAGCTTATCTAACGATGTTAGCGATAACGATGGTAAGGATTGTAAGGTAAGGAGAGAAAAAAAAACGTACCTCGAGTCTCGAGAGTGCAGTCAGGTCGGCACTGTATTCGATGCTAACGTCGGCCGATCCTCCACCCCCGCTAGAGCGGTAAGTGTATTTGGAGGTTTTCGCTACCGCTGAAGACGACATTTTCAAGTTCCTCTTCCGCTCGGTGGTTCCTCCTCGACTATCTTCTCCGGGTTACTTGCGAGCCCTGGGCTTGCGTTCAGAGGTTCTTCCTCCTCTGTCGATTCTCCTCGTGCTGCGACGAGGGTAGGGATAAAGCGTCGACGACGATGACGGCCGGTGTGTGTATCGAATCACGAAACGTTTTCGAGAAAAAAAAAATGTATATATATATAGATATATATTTATATCTATATACCGTCGATGAGACACGATGGGAACTCTGGCCTTTGGTGAAATGAGGCAAACTTGGTTCGCGTGAGAGTTTATCAATTACCCGAGTGAGAGTGAGAGTGAGTTTGCTCCGTTAAAGAAGAATAATATATATAGCGAAATATATATATGTAGAGAGAGAGAACGACTGGTTAGAGGGTGGGTAAGAGTCGCTAGTCGAATCGTTCGTCGTGTGTATCGGCTAACGAGTCGTCTCTTCTTCTGGGTTTCGGAGCCGACCAGCGCCCTACTCGTAGTGCGCGACCCGTCGTCGTTCGTATGGCGCGCCGGTCATTCCATGCCCACCGTCAAAAACCGTCTTCCACGCAAGCGCAATGGATCCTCCAAGAACAACCCCCTCCATCCCCCCCCTTCTACCCTCCCCTTCTCGGCGATCCAAACCATCACCGACGTGTGTCTTCGCTCTATCATCTTCGTCATCGACCTGCCCACCGCCTCCTCCTCCACTTTTGCTACCACGAGGAAATCCCTCCGTCTTTCCAAAAGTACTTCGCCAACGCATTCTCATCGTCTACCAGTGCGGGGGCTTTCTTTTTTTATTCATTACGGGGGGATCCGATGAATCGTTGTTTCGTTCTCGGCGATCCCGTCAAAGCGCGAATCGTTTTAATTTTTAATGGGACGAATGAAGTCCAATAATAGGATTCAGGGAAAGTCAGTGGCAATGAAGATGAGGCCGAGAGCGTCTCTATACGCGTCAACGACAATTTTGGCATTGTTATTCATGGAACGATTGTCGAAACTTTCTGCCAACTTTCGTGTCGAGGATGAAGACGCGGAAGAGTGAACAAAATTATTACGAGTGGTATAGTCATCACCGAGGAATTTCTGCACCGCGAGGGCTATGATCGATGGCCCTATTTTAACACCCCACCTAAATATCTCCTCGTACTACTTCTCGAGATCTCTTTATTTTTCTTCTCGTTCACGTCCTCTCGACGGTGACTTGTTATTTTATCGCATGACTCCGAGATATTTTCATCCAATTAATAATGAATGCACCTCTACAATTGAGATGTAACGGATAATCTCGTTAAGGAATTTATTCATTTTTTTTGTTTTTTTTTTTCGACTGTATGATAAAATGAATTCGTATCCGAGATCATTTTTAGAGTAACGCTTCCCTCGATTTATCTTCCGGAGCGAAAAAAAAACAGGAATTTTTCGCTGTGCCAGAAAATTCGTCAGTGGAATTAAATGTTTGTAAACAAAGTGACGAGAGATTTTTTTTCTTTTTTTTTTTTTTTTCATTGCATCAACAGGCGAGAATCGATTGAGGATCGACGGTGGAGTTACCGTGTGAGGCAAACATTCGCAGATGCATCGTCGAGTGCGTGTGGGATGCGTGTGCTCTCCCGGTGGAGAGCACGGGACGCGGAGAAGGGGGATGAAGATTTTTCATCGCGGAACGGCTAGTTTTCGCTAGATTTTCCTCGGCCTCCCACCTTGCCCCACTACCGTCGAGTGTCTATAAAAGGTCGCCAGGCCGATGGTGGGCAAAGATTCTCGGGGGCCTAGCTAGAGCAGCTCTCCAAGTAATTTGAGATTGGACTCTCCCCCCTCATGACCCCCCGTTCTCCTTCCTTCTTACCTTCTTCATTCTCTCGTTCTCCTCTACGTTTCTTCTTGCCGCACGTAGTGCCGCTCGACGATCCTCGATTCTTTGGTGCGAACGAGGTACCGCGATGTTCTCCAACGCCCGTGGCTCGCCCTGGCAGAGAATTTCAAGCATCACGACTACCAGAAGAGTACGAGAATAACTTGGGTCGGTGATTTTCTATAGCGCAGGGCGTCTCAAGCCGAAACACACGGTAAAGAGTGGCCGGTGTACACGTATGCGCCCGTGAACGTTCCTACAAGCTACACGCGGGAGAAACTTCCTTGTATTCGATGTGTGCTCGCGGACTCACCCGCGCAATTTACCACCGCCACCGATCCGCCCTCTCGGACGAGTTTCTCTCGCGGTTCTTTACCATCCTCTTCGTCACGTTCTTCAAACTCTATCGTCTATCTCGCGCGCCGAGGGGATTATCTCTGTTTCTCACGCTCTCTCGTCGAATTCAATCGTCGCCTCCGACGTTTCGAGAGCTTCTCTACACGGCATCCTCGGCGCAGGCCTCTTATTGTTACGTCAAAGTAGTGTGCATATGTAGAGTTTGCGCCGTACCACGAGGGCCTTGAAAACATTCAAGTGCGTAAGCCAAGTAGTCACGGGCCTTCGACTAGACCCGCCGAAGAGAGTCGCACATTCGGACGCCCAGATAGAAACTATTCCCAACCGGACGATTTAATAGCTCTGGTATTCTATCATTGTATCGCATATTTGCCATCTGTTTCGTTGTTTCTCGATAGGTTTCGAGAGAATGACGATATGCATAGTCGCGTGATGTGTTTTTTTTTTTTTTTTTTTTTTTTTTTTTTTTTTTTTCATTTTTAAAATCTTTTTATTTTTACATGCGAAGACGCATGTAAAAGGACGAAAAATTATGTTTCCTGTTCACACGTAGGCACGATGGCCTAATTCTCTAAATATATACTACTCCCAACTCTCACCGAGTCACCCTTCCCTATGCACGGAATTGTAAGATGTTGACTCATCGTCGGGTGTTTATAAACAGATTTGCTTCAATTGGTCCAATAAAAAAAAAACGAGAATTCAGGGTAACGATAACGAAAGGAGAATTCACGAACATTAAAAGTATTTCAGGCATAACAATTGCAATGTTTATGGAACCGCTATGATTTATGAAGCATATAAAACACTCCTTTCCAAACTTTTTATACGATGAGGCAATTCATATAAATGTGCTAAAACGTGTATTAACGCAACAAAGTTTCGAAGAAAATTGCGTAATGCATTTTTTTTACAGTCCATGTCGTTCCGTCTGAATATCGCCGCATTGGGTATTATTTTTAATAAAACAAATAAAAGATACAACTCCTTTCGCCCGGAAGAGTCTTCGACTTGGCACGACTCCCCGGTTCGGGCCGGTGAAATGGTCGACGTGCTGCGCGATGCGCGAGACAATTATGCATACTCCAGAAATATGGAGTCCCGTCGATATGCGCGGAGTTTGTGTATACGTCGCAGGAGGTCTCGTAAGATATACATATCGGGAGGAAAGAGGAGAGATGAGCGCAAATACTTGTTCAACGAAATTCGAAATTGAGTCACGCGGTCTATAATTGTACTGAAAAAGTTGCCCAAAGATTTTCGAGACAGCTAATAATATTATAATGCTGTCTCGATGCCGTGACTAGGCGACTCTATATTTGAACTCAACGAATCATATACGCGAGAGATTCGAATGCACCGGCAAAGATGATCCTCTTGGCGCGACAATCATCGGAATGACGAACGAATTAAACAAATTTCAGTGGGGTCACGTTATAATTTGTCGAGTCACAAGAACTAATATATCATTGTCATGCGTTCTTTTTTCATCGGGATTTTTTTCATTTTTTTTTTCTACCGTTAATTAAGGATTAAGAGTCCCGGAGAGATAAAGCTCTCCAGAGAAGCGTTCGTCCTGTTGTTCCGCGGTATTTCATGTCGCGCAAATGAGCGATGCCTCTGCGATAGACGAACCGCGGAAGAAAACACCGACTGCTCGTTGCTCACTGACATTTTTGTTGCGTACCATCGGAGTACTCTATATTTATATACGTGCTGTCCGGCTATAACGAGAACGAAATATTTTCGGGTTGAATAAAGCAACTCGATAGAAGTTAAAGAAGCCGAGCGTACGAAGCTCTCCGACACTACTGTGTCTTCCTTTCGCAGGATATCCATCTAGGTAACGGCGGTTACGCGTCCATTATACCGGAACAAATTAATTACCGACATCAACTAAACTAACGTTGCTAATTTTCAAGCTCGCGGTGAATCACGGAATCTCAATTCATCAAAGTCCGGGTTTTCGACCCTTTCGCCTCGCCTCCCATACAGCCTCTGAATTGCACCTGCTTAAAGCTGGCGGCTGATGTTCGCACCGGAAATAACGAACCCAGATTTTCAAGCCCGACAATTTATCATTGTCACGATCCACTTTACCCAAAAAGCATTTTTTTCTTTTTTTTTTTCAAATATCGAAGAGTGTTTTATGAAGGATTGACTAATCGAACGACGAAACTTTTCCAAGTAATCATCGTGGCGCTATCTTGTGAAAAGATCGAAAAAGTCGTCGAGAATACGAGAGTCGAGAAGGTAAGGCGGTAAAGCGGAGTGACTGAGAAGGGGAATCTGATGAAGAATTGCGTTTGCGGTATATCCATGTAGGATATATGTATATATTTCCTACGCTTCCCATTATAACACAAGAAGCAATGGTAACTCGTATAGTTGCCAATGAGTTTCGTCTCCATCTGCCGGAGCTTTCGGGAACAGTAGTCTCCGTCGAGCTTTTACCAAGTCGGACAAGCGGCTTACGTTCGAAGAGATCTACCCCAGTGCTTTCGACTGCTATCTCTGACCCGTTCACCACCTTACGGCAACCGTTTGAATCTAAACTTCCTAATATTCGCCGTCGACAAAACCACCCAATCGGTATCGCATCGGTTGTAAGTTGCAACGTTGCGAGATAGTGAAATTTCGCGGATTTCCAACGAAGTTGTTAATTTTATCGTCTTACAAAAATACGAGGCATATCTTTCGAGCTTTACGTTCGGCTTATAACTCTCATTAAATTTACCACCCTTGGGGATCTTTCCACTATATATCGGTATCTCTGTACTTTACAAGGGTGCCAAGAGACGCGGGAAACTAGGGAAACGACTGAGCAGCAATCGCACCGTTGCTGGCCTCGTTTCCTGGACAAAGACACGCCGTTTTCGTATAGTATCTATATTCTCTCTAACCTGCAAAGTTTGGCAAATTTTGCAACTTTAGCAAGTTTGCCTTTCGCGTATGTTTCGCAAAGTTCAGCAGAGTTTGACGCTGGTCTCGGGTTGTACTCGATTACGGAGTCTCATGGATTCACTTCTGGAACACTTTCCCATTCCCAATTCGCCACTTTCAAAGCATTCATTCCTATAACTTACGGGATTATATCGGTCCCATTATTTGTCCACCTTTGTGCGGATAACATGATCGTTCCTATCCCCGAAATATCGGGCGTTATCTCGATTGACTACAAAACGCGACCTTGAAAATTTGATATCTTCAAGTTTATTAAAAAAAAAAAAAAAAAAACGCCATCCTTAGAGGTAATCTTGATAACCAACTATATTTTTTGTTTTTTTACAAATTTAAAAAAATACATCGATTAATCCAAATAATCGCAAGTTGTCGCAAAAATAAGTAACACATTCTTGTAATTTGTCGTTTCGGAGTTATTTATAATTATTTTGTTTCCTTTTAATCACAAATTTGTCACTTATTATATTAGACTAAAAAAAAATTGAAAATTATTCAATACAGAAATTCGCGTTCAAAATAAAAGTCGCGTTGATGACGTTGTAGTATCGATCGAATAGACACTGCCAGATGATCGTAGGTCGAGCGTCCAACAAGTAATGCCCGACGCCCAGACGCTGAAACAGCAATCAAAGGCCCCGAAAAACTATCCGCATCGAGTGAGTTTCGCTTTCGTCGATGCCTTTGGGGTCGCGTATGTTTGGGATCTCGTTCGTTCGCGACGGTGGTAAAACGACAGCGAGAGTATGGATGAGGATGGAGACAGAAGAAGAAGAAGAAGAAGCGCGACTGTCGGAGGTGGAGAATAAGAAGAAGACCGAGATAGTGCGAGAGATTAAAGCTATTCTTAAAATAGGGCTCACGTTGAGACCGAGGCGAGGGAACCGCACGAGCGGAGAGAAAGCTACGAGAGTGAGGGACGTGAGCTTTTGGCGTGCGTGTGAAAGAGTAAGAGGAGCAACTCTCGCAGAAGAGAGGCTCGTGGCTCGTGGCTCGCGGCTCCCGGCACCGCGACTGCTGCTCTTCGGGGTCCGAGCTTCGTTCGAAACGGCCGGCGCTTTCGAAGCGCACACACGCGCGCGCCCGCGCGCTCTTTATTCTTTCTCTCTTAGCTCCTTTGTATGAGAAAGGATAATGTTCGCGAAAGTAATAACACCGACGAGCCGTTGTCCGAAGGATTGGTTTACGGGATCGTTTTATTCATCGTGGTGAAGCCGAAAAAAGCCGATAGATATTGGCTATTCGATTGAATCGCCCTGAGATAGCCTCGCAAAAAGGTCTCACGAAAGTTTCGTTCTTCATTCGGCGATCAAGATATAAAATTAGTGCAACGATCGTGATATATTTGCCATAGGATTTTTCGACAGGGTCATGACGTCTTACAGGAGTTATGTAAGTTTACCGATTTTTTTTATTTTTTTTTTCGTCAATAGCTTTACGATAACAAAGTGTTCGATCTGAGGAATATAATGAGTAATTTTATCTGTGTATCGACAGTCGAAATTTATCGTAGTTTTTCTATTTTACGTTCGATTTTAACTTAGAATTAGTCGTCAGCTCCGATATATGAATGGTACACATTTATGACCGCGAAATTAATATCACAAATTTGTTTACGGTGTACGGCATCGCATCTGCATAGCTTCATGATGTACGCGTTCGAGGGTTTCTCGAAGGGCAGTGGTAGATATCCGAGGGTTTCTACCTACTTGTGAGTACCGCGCGAGCTAAAAGAGAAGACGTTTATCTGGCTGCCGGAGCAGTGACCGCCACTACTTAATCAGCGCGTCTCTCGTTGCGCAAGCAATATACATACGCGGGGGTGAAATTGTCGAGAAGAATACAGTATCCAAGTAGACTCCGTAAACCCGCATTACGTGCAGTTGAAGTGTACATAAACATTTTTATTGTCACTACTATGCGTCTCACCTTTGACATTAATGAATGTTAAATGATTAATTTGTTTTACTTAATTAAGCATCGAAAGACGGAAGAACCGTTGACGGCACGATAAACTTCGAGTTAATTGGACCCTTTTATGAATGTAAATTGTCAGTAGTCGAATTCGTAATGATCAAAAGCGTTCTACTTTTGCTGCAACATTATGTAAATTGGATAAATTACATTCAAAGACCATTCCCGCGATGTCGACGATATTAAAGACGAAATTAAAGACGAAAATACGGCAGGCCGGGCCTATAGGGGATACCATTGCCGGGGCAGTAAAAGTGAGAGTATGAAAATGGATCGCGTTCGTCCCGTACGAATAGCAAAATTAGCCGGGTCTTTCCCAGGCGTTGAACGCGCACAGAGAGCACATCTGTCTGTGCGGCGCACGTCGTTGTATGGTTTTATGTAAACGCGACTCTACCTCGTCGAGTTTCGAATAGCATCTGATAGCCAGAGCCGAGTGCAAGACGTTATTCGGCGCTATCGACGATAAATCAACGTACGTATATACAAACATATACACGAACTCTCGGAAATTGCATCAAGTCGATGAAAAAAAAAATCGTATAAAAGGGTTTCGTTTCCCTTTGTCCGATTACAAGATCTGTTAGAGTTCTTTTCGCCGAATGTCCATTATATTTGCGTGAAAAATTGATTTTATATCATCGTCGGGAACGGCGAAAGGGCGTAGAGCTTTATTCGCATTGATTCAACATTGTAGGAGTTTCAGCATCGATCCTCGTCTGATTCTCGCGTCAGGGATGACCCGTCAACCATTAATCACAATATATTTCTACAACGAATGATAGATGATAGATCCTGTTTCCGGGATAACATCGATCCTTCGCCGCCGCTATAGTTGTTCACGAAATCTCG
The DNA here is from genome assembly GCA_934046635.1 of Buathra laborator. Taxonomy (NCBI): domain Eukaryota; kingdom Metazoa; phylum Arthropoda; class Insecta; order Hymenoptera; family Ichneumonidae; genus Buathra; species Buathra laborator. The sequence continues at coordinate 23,291,175 of OW203892.1, forward strand.
GAAAAATCCACGCGACAGTCGGTTCGTTAAAATTATACTCTCTCCATGCGTGTCAGGCAAACCGACATAAAAAAAATGACGTGCAAAAAATATATTAAAAATATCGAAAATTCGAGGTTTTTATACATTTTAAACAATTTTTCGTGGAAAATATATTTTGCATTATACATTTTATTTCGATGTAGAAATACTCGGAAAAAAAATAATATGATTTTTCGTATCCGCGTTAGAGTCGGCCTTTTGGCCGATGTACCGCGCTAAAGTGCAGCCATACACTATTTGACTGGATATATTTAGGCTCGCGCCACGTGCTCGCGTTTCCTATAACATTACTGTTTTTTTTTTTTTTTCTTTTTCTATCGCGCCGGTACGCTACTCGAGCGCGCAAAATGATACTCGGGCTATAGAATAGAAATGCCGATGTCGATGAGGCGGTATGTGCGAACAAGAAGAGAATTAAAAAAAATCGAACGCTCCGGCAGATGTCTTTAATTAACTTTGTTTCTGAATGAATCCCAGCAGCAGCGACAGCAGAGGCATTCGAACAATATATCCATATATCTCGGATCGGAGAAACGTGTCCAATGCTGTATACGTACCGTATGTGACCGCGTCAATATTTAATGCCTCGCTGGTTGCACCAGCAGAGACCAGACGCGCTTCCGATACACCGAGAGGGATAACTGTGCACGTGCTGTTGGATACGTAACGAGTGCGTTTACATTACGATCGCGTATCCTCCCCTCTCGCGAGTGTTTGTGTGTCTCTCTGTTATTACAGAGTATCGATCTAAATCAATCCCATCCCCACGACAACTGTACCGACTACGTTGGTAATAATAGAAACGTCCTTTGAATGTGGAACGCATTGAAGAGATTTTGTTGGGGGCAGTAGTTGCATCGATGCGTCGAGCGCCACGGTGCAACAAACCCCTACACACCGAGACTGAGATTGAACGAGAAACGAGAGTGCACAGCGCGAGCTTTGCGCATAGCGAAGACGAACAACTCCGCGGCTATATTTAAACAGATTCGAGAAACATCTCGTTCGCTCGGAGATGAGAGGGGTGATCTTTTCTGCCATTTTGAAAGTGGCATCTTGCTTCGCGTCGCGGGATCAAGATAAACGAGGATAAGCCGATGATCGATATCAGACGAATGAGAGATATCATTGCTAAAACTAAATAGAACGATTTCGACAAAATATACGCGGCTAATATTACGAACGCGATTCACTGACACTGACTCGCGCCGGTGTCGGTGAACCGAATCGATAAACACAAACCGTTGCCTCTTGTTCGCTCGCGTTTTAATCCGCCCAACTCGAGCATTGGCCCATCATAAACTCTGGAATAATGCCACGTGTCCATTTTGCATATGTCTTTTCGTCTCGGAACGACTGTACGAAAAATCTGGAGTAACGCCAACTCTTTTCATATACTTTTCATCTTTCGCGAACTATGCATCAACGAAGGGCGGGCGTAGTAAATACAGAACAAAGTTTTTCGTCACTGAATCATCAACTTTGATTTCTTATTGTTCGCATAACAGTTGTATACTGAGAAAATAATTTATCTGTAAATTCATAGTTGGATATGACGAAATAAATTTTCAGTTATTGTTAAGATATATCAGTTGAGACAAGTAATGTGCAATTGGACCAAATGTGCTGATAGTTAACAAATGTTTTTTGGCTCAACTGAGATTTGGTAACAATAAGGAAATATTTATTTCGCTGCAATCGATATCCAAAATTTAATAAAAAAAAAATTCTTCGATTAGTGTAGTCGACTGTAAATTTTTGTTTTTATTACTTGGGAATTTTAATTAGCATTACCCGTTTTTTTATATCTCACAATGAAAAAAATTCTATCGAAAATATATGCAATGTGATATATGATACAAGCAATATAATTTTGCAATAATATTTCGCTAAATATACGGCACCAAATTTACAACAATTTATATGGTTAATATATTCATTATATAAAAACGCCAAATTCAATATATTTCTAATATAACTTCTGCATATATTCAATTTCCATGGGGATTGACTCAACTCTATTTATGTTTACGTGTTTATTCAGTGGAATGAGTAATGCTGAATTTTGAACGATGTCAGGGCGTAACGAAAAAAAAAAAAAAAAAAAAAAAAAGATCGACAGTATTAGCATTGTAAATTTTAATTGATAGTCTCTCTTTCCGCATAACCGACAAACTTAGTGAAGCGATACATTAATCTGTGTACAATACTTTTGCTCAATGCATAAAGGACATCCGACTTTGTATTCCGAGGCTACAATGCCGGCACCCCGGGCACTTGTCCTCGAACTTCCTTTCGTCGTGTTGCCACTGCTGTTGCTTTGCTATTAGAACTTTTCCAATTACGTAGACGTTCACTCGGCGTTCGAGGTATGTATAGGAGAAGATAGTACAGAACTAGAAAATATTTCGGTCCGCATTCTTGAACCAGTGCTGTGCGCTTTCACGGTGGAAGCTTTTCAAGTGGAATCTTCGAAGCTCGCAGGATCGTGGGACGTTTCTCGAGTCGGAATAACGGTGAACGGTCGACGGTGTCTATGTAGTAACGCGAAGGAAATATATACGCGTAGATATATACTATTCCTCCATTGCTTCGGAGGAAGATGATCCTCGGGAAAAGGTCCCCGAGGAAAGAGGAAGACGTTTGGCCTCTTCGCCCGCTCTGCCGAACTAACTTCGGAATCTTGTACTCCGGAGCATAGAAAACGTGCGCCGGACTCAAATGTAGCTTTTTCACCGAGACCCGCAATTTCCTCAACTTACAACGAGAAGCGCATCAAACGGTCGTTCATTCATACGATATCCCGAACCTTTTTCGTCCCTTCCTTTCCGTACCTTGACCTCACGATTATTTTTTAACATTTTGTCCTTTCGGATCGTTTTATTTTTCATCGAAATGCAACATTCACCGTGCGTTCGCGCAATATACCACGACGAATTGAAACCCGTGTTAGTTTGGCCTCGTAGACGATCGTCATTGATGGCGGGTGGGCAACGTACGCGGGGACGCTTCCTCGTTCCTCTCGCGGCCTGACTGCCAAAAAATTTGGCGACGATCCAGACTTTGAATCGTAAAATAACTTTCGCCCCGGCCTCGTTGAAACGGCATAATATCTTTCTCCTATCCACGGATAAACAATCCCCCCGGCTAACCAGACGAAATGAAAGGATATTCGAGGGACGAGACTAATAAACCGAATGGAGTAATACCCACCGAATATTCTCCAAGGAACTCTCATTCCCCGGTGGCCCGACAGCTGCTCTTTTAATAATAACAATAATCCGGGCAACGAGTTACAAAGGTTAAATATGCTTGACACTCATCAATTAGTACGGGTGGTCGTCCCTCGTGGAACGAACATCACGACGGATGGAATACACGTCCGCAACTTTCATCGACAACAAAGGGTCGCACGCACTTCGTCGGATTCGCCCTCATAATTGTGACCCTACAAACTCGACTTGATCAACAAAGATTTAAAAATCAGCTCTCTCACCGCGTATTTCTGATAAATTGTTGAAAAGAGGTGTTTTTTTTTTTTTTTTTTTTTTTTTTTCGTGATTTTTTTTTTGTTTACGCCTTCTCGGGGAAATAATTAACATCTCTAATAGCATTGCAGCACGCATACGCCGCGGTTTTTATGCCATTTGGAAACTTTTTTTTTTCCCCTCCCCGCAGCGCTGATAATCTCTCGTTGCGCCGAGTTTCAGTAGCTCGTTATCCTTGAGTCACCGGCCTCGCGGAGATATTAGCTTGGATGGTATACATTTGTATAGTTAGTCCATTATAACAGAATACACTCGTAATCTGGCTAATGCAATGAAACTGTGAATACAGTTTCTGTCGTATGCGCGATAGGGGATGGCGAAATAAGCACTAACGTAAATGCGTATTTACCCATATAAGCAAATGGCTTCTCCATTTCACGATACCTTATGTATATATAGATATATACAAATCTGTTTATATAGAATATTATTATAATCCTATATAGTTCGCGCTGATCAGATCGAAGGCGCGCGCAATCGCGTATTGTGATATCAAGCGGTACAATTCTAGTATAATAAAAAAATAGTTTGTTGATACAAATAATGGCGCAACTACGTTTCACGAAAAAAAAAAAAAAAAAATTGTCGTTAACGAATGTATAGTTGGATATGGCGAAATATTTCGTTATCGTTAAAAAAGATCAATATAACAAAGTAATATTAAATTGATCCAAATAAAGCTGAAAAACATTTGGTAAAAGTTAATTACCAATAATTAATAAATTGACTCAATTGAGATTAATTAACAAAAATTACGGAGATACTTCGTTATACTGGAATGTACATTTGTTAACTACAAATAATCTCTTCTTTCAGTGTACCAATTAATTATTCGTTACTATAGAGTGAAATTGTGTTACCCGATCGATTATAACGCGAAAAATGAAAAGTCACATAGTGGATTAACGAATCTCGCCAATCGTCGATCTAACAGAGCAAATCAAAGCTTTCACATGTTATCCAATCTAAATCGATGGTATTGAAAGCTATAATAATGAAATTGCCGGAAGGATATGGCGGAGAGGCGATTGTGGAAATTCATAATAATAAACGTTAATTGATATCGGAGAGAGATAAACAGGTGTGACGAAGAGATGTGCGATAGCACATCCGCGCAGTACGCTTTTGCGAGTGTTCACTCGCGAGCGCGTGTAGATATTGCTTCGACGGTCTGGAGGTACCCACCGTCCTAATTCCATTATCGCCACGAATAGCATTACCATAATAGAGAAGACCGCGTCGCGGCCCGTTGAAACTCGGCTGCCGGGAACCTTCGCTCCCGGGCTTTTCTCGGGGACTGACTTGAGTTTCAAAGATCGCGTCGCTGTCCATTCGATGTCTAACCGATACGAGATTCACCGCTTGTTGCTAACGAAAACAGCTCTGTTTTACACATTAACTAATCGCTTATATACCTATATGGATATATAAATAGAATACATTCGACGCAAATTATTAAATCGTTATTTTTGGACGAGTTAATAATTTGCGTCGAACGTACTCTATCGTCCTAACGCTAATGCGTTACTAGTCGCGATGTATTACGTGGGAGTTACGAATTCGATTAACGCGTATCGTATAGATATCTATTTTCGATCGCGGAATAGTTGTTTGCGCAATAACAAAAATAGGTATCCGGATTTTTATAAAAAGGAACACCCGGTAGATAGTGAAAAACAGAAAGGTTAATACCCCCGCGGCAGGTCGTTTATTTCGGGTACAGGGCGTTTTGCCAAAATTATGTTAATTGAAGAAATTATCGGTCACTCGTGTTCTATATACAAATTGACACTCTATCCGCGTAACTGTAGCCATTTTTTTTTTTTTTGCCGAGGTATATCGATCGCACGGGCGTGAGTTATTACGGACGGTAAAATATAATAAATCTCTTATAGATTACGCGCGTAATAGACGTTGGCTGTTACCCATGATATCTTGTCTCCGGTGTTTATGGATGAGATCGTAAATATTTTCAATGCAAACAAATCGAGAGGGGGGAGGGGAGGGGGGCGATGCGGACTCTCACGGTTTATGGTCCGTGAACCGGCAGTTTATTACACTGTCGACAATGAGGTCAATTACGAGCGCTCAATCGGGTCATCAAATTCGCGTTCACGTTCGGGGGCCTCTCTCGATATATTCGCGATTTAACGATCGATCGTTTATTGTTTATATGTCTCACATTCGAATTTACATCATCGGTCAAAATAAAGAGTCGTCTGGTCAGTCGATCGCTATTAATTTTTGGTGGAGAGAAAAAAGAGAATTTTCGATGATACAAGTTAAAATAGATATTCGCAATAATACAGCAGATACCGTATTGTGGGAGAACAATTCTCGAATTCATACGTATTTATATGCTGTATGTAATAATAATAATAATATTTGTCGACAGACGGACGCCGGAATATATAAAGGAAGAACCGGAAGCGGTTTTGGTGGAAGTTATGCCCGAAGCACCTCGGCCGCCGGAAGTTCTGTACCGAGTTACAGAAGTAGCTATTCCAGTGCAAATTCTAGCAGAGTTCCTACGAAAGATCGCACGAGCTCGAGTTACGGGAGTTCCAGCCTCGACAAGAGGGACCGAGATAAACTCGATGATAAGCCTTCGTACAAATATTCTTGTAAGTTGTGTAACACGACACAAAAAGAAAAGACCCGAATAAACGACGATAATGTATTGTGTGTAATCATATAGTTCTAATTTACGAAAACAGGCGCCAAAGATCACGAAAAAAGCCGACTAAATTCTGGACGCACTTCATCCGAGGATTTGAGCAGCAAAAGTTCGTTATCGGACAGCAGGTCATCGCTGCTCGATAGATATTCTTATTCAGCGAACAAATCATGTTCCGATAGGCCATCCTCTGTATTGGAAAAGTACAACAATCGCGGTGTTTCACGTGAAAAAAGCCGAGAGCCCGACGTAGTTTCTCGTTACGTACAAAGCACATATCCCGGTGCGGGACTCAGAGGGAGTTATGGGAATGACAGCCGTATCGAGAAAAAGGACCGAGGGGAACATCCGCCGGTGTCTTACAGAGGATTACGACCGAATTCGGGGCGAAATTCGCGCGAACCAAGTCCTGAGGTGTCTACGACGAAAACGGGGGCTTTCCGAACGTACTCGAGGGTTCCGTCGTATGGACGGAGTGTCAATACTTCGGGTAATATATATATTTTTTACTGCGTAAATTGTAAAACTTCGCGGTACATCTTGGGGTAATGAGAAATTATAACTAACCTCCGTACTTCATTGACACTGTCGTATCGTGGCGAGGAATTCAATAACGCGAACATCGAGTGGGCCGCACTGATGCACTGTGTACTCTTAGCGTTTTCATTTGGCTGGCTGGTGTGCACTCAGCGTAACTCATTTTTTTTTCTTTTGCGCGAAAGTAAAAGGATAACGCGATACATGGAGTGCACACCCATGCCGCCAATCGAAAAAGCTATTTGTCTTTAATACTTTCACATACAAATTAGGGATAACAGGGAAGGAAGAACGGAGAGACCATGCCTCATCGACGACCAATGTCCGACTGACTCGCCCGCTCTCTCCCACCTCCCACCCGCTTACCGCGCCCACGGCGAAGCTACGGACAAACGTATAACTAACACTACTTTCATTATTGTCCCGCAGGTACCTCGGAATCAAGTCCCGTGTCGTCGATCTCTTCACGATTGATCAGTCCAACATGCAGATTCACACCCTCCAGAACTACAAGTCTCCTCGGACACCCTACTGTGGAACGATCGAAAGCATCAAACATCGGAAAACCCGCAGGAACTCCGTACAAAGCTGAGGAAGAGTCGAAAAAACGAATCGCAACGAACGACGAGACAACGCGGAAAGACGTTAAAGATGAATCATCGAAGAAACCGGACACAATATCCAAAGCCGAGCCGGAAGTGGACGAAAATGATGATGAAAGCGAAGATTCGGAAGGCGATGAGAAAAAAGAAGGCATAACGCTTACGATGATTTCAAGGGCAACGTCGCCATCACCGCCGTCGGGTTCATCGGGTTCGTCGGGTTTCGTGTCTCGTCGTAGAGCCGATGTAGCGAGATTATTTCAGAAACAAGTTACGAGAAGCCGCAAGAGACCGGAAATGAAAGATGCCGAGATGCAATCCGATCGTATGGACGATACGGCGAGATATTCGAGATTCGGTAGTGCGACCTCGAGGGTATCGTCCCCTTGGTCCTCGTATCTCGACAAATTCGCTTCGTCGAGCACGTCCTCGAGGGGCTACGGAACACCGGCGGGCTCCGGTGTCGCCGGTAGAATCGGTTCTTTCGGTTATTCGCGACAAACGGAAAGCGCACCAGTGTCCGCGAAAAGCGAACCCTCGCCTCCGAAAACGACTCAGGTGCAGCAGCCGGAATTACGTTTACCAACCAATACGGAAATACAGAAAGAATCTCGTGCCAAGGAAGCAATGAAAAGCACTCCTTCACCGTCTCGCGGCCTTTCGGAAAACGAAGCGAGTAACGACGATTCGTCGAGTTATCGGTCGGCTTCGCGGGGCGAAAATTTGTCAAGTGTCGAACAACAGCCAAACGTTATTAATAAAGAATCGAGGGATAGTTCGGTAGATCCAACGATTAACGAAAATTGCAATAAAAAGTCGAGTTCCGGTACAAAATCATCACGATGCTCGCCGCGAAAGGAGGGAAAGGTTTCTCGTTCGTCGTCGCGAAGCGAGATATCCGCATCGGCGGAACCGAGTGCAGAACACGGTGGCACGTGCTCGTTGATTTCAGTCGCATCGACAACATCGTCCAAACTCGAAGAACGACCTCGAACCGTTGAAGGTCAATCGGATAATCAACCGCGCGAGATACCGCGGCAAAAACGTGAAAATTCGACTGGTTCCGTGGGTTCCACAACATCGTCATCCTCGTCGCGTAGAGATTCCGTGCCGCGTTCGGACGCGACATCCGCGAGTCCCGGTAGATCGATATCTCGAAACAGCTCGGGCAAAAGTTTGCCGCGCAAAGTGACGCGAAACGAGTCGTCGGACAGCGTGACTTCTGTCAGCGTGCCAACTGGCAGAACAAAATCATCGACGGCGTGTTCGTTGACGAGTCAGGGTGCAAAAATAAGAACGGGACAGTCATCGAGCGGCGTTAACGCGAAATCTGCCAGTTCCTCGCAAGCATCATCGTCCGCCGCTACGTTATCGCTGTCCCTCACGAATCCAACGAGTTCGTTGAAATCTTCCAATTCGCCGGAAGCTCGCGGCAAACCACCTGTACCAAAGTGCGACGCGTCATCCGTCATGAAGCTACCGAACTCGACAGGAAAGTACGTAAACAAAGATTTTCGCAAATCAGCGCTGAACATGGAAAACGGTGAACCAAATACGCGAAACTCCAAATATACGGATCGAAAACGTTCCAACAGAGACAAGTGTCAAAGAAGTGTGTCCGCCAGTTCCCAAGAATCTCAATCCGAAGCTAATTCCGAGTCCATACAGCAAATCCCCTCTTCGTCATCGTCAAATTCATTTAAATCCCGAAGATTGACGTCAAAATTGTCAATCGGCGAAATGGGATCGGATAATTGTAAAACATCCGTCAGTGACGAAAAATCAAAAGGTTCTTCGATATTGCGTGCGTCGAATGTTAGAAAATCAAAGAGTCGTTCAAAATCGCCGTCACGAAAAAAAGAAATCCAAAGCATAGGCTCCGCCACGAGTACTTCGAGTTCCGAGAGCAGTTCCGAAGAGAGTACGTCGAGTTGTTCCAGCAGCGACGAGGCCAGTAGGCTTCGCTCTGCTCACGATCGGCCGGGAAGCGGAAGCGGCGCAAGTAGCGGTTCGAAGCGTCGAAGAAAAAAAAATTTGAGTTCACCTCGAATGGAGAGAAAAATGAGCGCCGGTTCCTCCAGAACCAGTATACTTTTATCATCCGCCGACGAGTCGTCATTGACGATGGATAAACCTCCGAGACCTCCGTCAAATCCGAGATCACGAAGCGATCGTTCGTCAAAAACAGAGGAAGCAAAATCTTTTCTCATGAGAGCTCTTGCGCCTGTGACGAGTCTCTTTAAGGGAAAACAACAGGATTCCGGATCGGACGGTTGGCCAGAAACGGAAATGCCCACCGAGGAAACGACGGAATGGAGCAAAAGACCGACCCCATCGCCTTCGCTCTCCAAATCCATTACTCAAAGTTTATCCAAAAGTTTGAGTTTCACAAACTCGAGTACAGAGAGACGCAGCGATCGCGGAAGAAACTCCGGTCAGACGTTAAAACGGGAATCGTCGGGCGATAAACCATGGTGGATGGATCCAAACTCGGATAATGTGCCGGATGGCGTGGAAAGGGTCGGGACTTGCAACGACGAGATCAGCCAGGAAACTACCGTCAGCGCTTTGCTTCCCGACGACGGTGAGTTTCGTCTCGTTACGCGATTGCCGAGTCGATAAACCGTATTGATACACTAATAAATGTTTATTAATATAATTACAGGTAAATTCAGGACGAAATTATGGAAACAAGATTCCGGAGAACGCGCCTGGTGGTTGGAGGCAAACGAGAATATAGCCGAGGAGAAGGCGAAGAAAGAATTACCTTCGGGATCTCCAATTTCGCGAAGAAGCGTAAGTCGTTGCAGCGCGAAATCAGCGGAGCGAAGAAATCGAATACGGCATCAGCAATCGGGGGAGAGAGCTTGGTGGATGAACGAAGATTCGTCGGACGTGCCGGAAGGTGTTGAGGTCATATCCGTTGCTCCATCGTCCACGGGGATTCTAACGGTATCGAATATCGACGACTCGGAGAGTCTCGCGGCTAGTGAAACTCTCACGAGATCGCTCAATAGGATTCGGCACATTGAATCCGGGGAAAAGGCCTGGTGGATGGACAGCAACTCCAATATTCCCGATGGTATCGAGAAAATACCACTGGATATCGAGTCGAACAGTAATTCGGACTCCTCGGAATCATTCGAGAAGCTTGAAATTCTACCGACCGATCCGTCTTCGTCCGAACTGAATCAACAACTTTCACGTACTGCGTCGAGATTCCCAACCGAATTTCCACCATCAACGATGTCACTGAGAAATCAACCGGAGCCCGAGGAACCGCTCGGGGAGCGCGCCAGTCCCGAAGGGGTGAGTTTTCACCGCTCACTGGCAAACTGTTATTCTCCAAAGACTTTCATTCCACATGTTTATAACTGCAGTACCAAATTTTCTTCAGTGTACTACAATGTTATAAATTTAGCTTAACTACTTAACAACGACACAAAATTGATTAATAAATTTAGTTTCAAGAAATTATCGTGATTTTCAGGTCGAGAATCCACCGGATCCACCGGAGAATTACGGAGTCGGTAGAAACTCGCCGTACGACAACGTGCAGAGAAATGAGCCGCGAAGATCGTCACTTCGCAAGCGACCCTCGACCCTTCCTCTCTTCATTGGTAATCACACCAACATCGACGAGCTGCTGGGTGAAGTTCCGACACCCAAGTCTCGTCACAGTCCGGTGGTGTCGCGAGTCCGTAAACACCGAGCGTTGGGGGGTGAGTCGGAACAAATTAACTACCGCGTGTACACTAACCGGAGTTCCACTACTATGGCTATACACAGGACAAAGCTGCAGCGAAGCCGCCTCGGGTCCCTTGTGTATAATCGATTAAATGCGAGGTCGCCATCACATCCCTCGCTGTTTCGATCATTTGAATTACCTGGTTAACGTTCGCGGGATACCGATACTAGTGGAATAAATCGATCGATTTTATGGCTTTGGAAAACCATCAACTTCGATAAAATTGGCGCGATAGTGGTCGAGGTTTCGACCAAACTATGGGATAGTGTCATTGGGTGTGTGGTTAGGATCGTATTTTCTCCGATAACACGGGCGGGTGGATCGCTAGTAAAGGGTGAAGAGAGAGCTACGAAATCGTCCGATTGACGAGAGAACCGTCGTAAAACTATCGTGATATCGGACAATTGTTTTTCTTACGAAAATAGAATAATAATCGTGAATAAAATAGATACAACTAGAAAAACGATTAAAAAAAACTGATCCACTTCGTTCTCTTTATAGCATTTCGATGTGATAAATCACAATAGCGAGAAGGATTGATATATAATTCCGTCATTTCAGAATACTCCGACGAAAGTTCGGAGTGCGAGGAGATAGACGCGGCACAAGTTATAATCCACGATAGCACTCCCAAAACTCCGATAATTCAACGGAGAAGTAGGTATGTATATCCCACGTTAATGGGAGTAACGAAGCACAGCTCCTCGGTTCGTCGAGTCGAGTATCTCGCCAAAGTTACCCCGTCATTCTGACCATTCGAAATTTTTCATCTTCCAGAGATACCGAGAGACCGCAACCCGACGGCTACATTCCGGTGAGTTTCTACATAACTGAATCTCAACGCTTCAAGTATGCGATAGAATAATTTCTTTTGACAACTGATATCATTCAATTTTTCTACAACACTTGAAATATTCTTTGCTTCGCGCTGTGTAGAGAAGCGAAGAGAGGAGGGATTAAAAAAGGGGAAAGAAATGTTCAATGAAACACGAGAGGTACTTTCGCACGGCGATGAGCCATTTAGATTGAAATAAGGCATATGCCCGGGAAGACCGGGAGAGGTTTCTCGCTTACATCTTTTTTACTCTTTCGCCGCGTACTTTTCTCTCCTCGGTACAGTATGCAAGATTCAAGTGCGCCCTTCGCGTCGGCTCTCGACGACGGCGAACTCGAGGGAACCACGTCCCCCAAACGGGGGAGTGAGAGAACCCGAAGACAAAAGCGCGAATCTGTCGTTGGACGAGAGTAAAAAAAGGTCTGCTCCGTCGAATAAAACTATGGGATGAGAAACGGGTGCGACATTATTGTTTTCCGGACGCCGACGAGCCACGTGCGCGAACGAGTCGCGCTTTAGTTTGTAAAAAAAAAAAAAAAACTCTTTGCTATAGCTTCAGTCTTTTCTTTCTTTTTTCGCGTCAGCGAATTTCGCTAACAAAGCTGTTCTCCGAGTCTCGTCAGTCATTCCCCGACGTTCCCTTTCCGTATAATGACAAGACTCGATTATACCGCTGCACCTCGCAAGTTTCAGATAAAAAATTTTACGAGCCACGAGAGTGTAGAAAAAAGTTTTAACAGTCGCTAGAAATATTTTTTTACTCGATCAGTCGTAATGTTTTTTTCTCGCTATTTCGTGATTGCTAAAGTTTTGCGTGCATTGTTCATCCGTTGAAAAGGGTTGAGAGCCATACGCTCGTATTTCCTCGGCTCACTGTGCCTTATCTCGTTTTTCTCTCGCAATCTTTCTATCTAACGGGTGAATCGTGTCATGTACCGAACTGAGAATACGAGAGAAGCCGTACGTGACGGCGTCTCGTTGTCTGATTACTTTTTCACCGAGCAATTACCACGTCGAGTCCCTCTGCGACGTTCGTACCCTCTGTGGCGACACAACGCCCTCTCTGAGATTCAAAAGATCCCTCAATTCCGACGAACAAAACCACTTTGATAGTTCTTTTCGTCAATGTACGACGTAACCATAAATAATAATAGATTTCTTATCAAAAAGGAAAAAAGAAACGCTCGAGCGTAAGTTCTTTGCGCGCGTCAAAGTCGGACGATGAAGCGCATTAAAATTCATTACGATAGAAAGTAACAAGCGCATAAAAGAACGGAATTAAGAGAGCAATTAAAAGTACGAGAGGAAGTAAAAGTGAAATTATTATTAAGTTAACGCCAAGCGAGGAAAAAAAAGAAGGTAAGAGTACAATTTTGTATAAATACGGAAAGCTCACCGAAGCGGCTATAAAAGAATCACAAGGAAGAACAAATGGGTGCCCTAGTGTAACCGATCCACGCGATTATTCCGTCTGACGAAGATCGACGTTCAAAGTTACGTTGAAAAAAAAAAAAAAAAAAAAAATTGCGATCGTAATAGGAAGTGCCGGTTGAGAGAATATATATACGGAGGGTAAGAAGCGCGATGCTGCATAACACTGCGTGGGATTCTTCGTTGTCGTGGGGAGGGGGTTGGCCGCGTGGAGGCGCCGTGATCGCCACAGTCGACAGGTGTCCGCGAGATTCAGTGTCGCGGCGGCCGTTCGCGAGGTTGGGCACATGTAGGGCTGTGCGCGTTTTTTTCTCAACTACACATTCAAATATATTATCTTTTCAACGGCTTTTCCCATCGAATATCGTGATTGTTAAACGTTTCACAAAGTTCCGAGTGTATTTAAAGATCGAAGATAGGCCATTGGTATCCCCCGTGCGTGCATTTTGTTTCTAAATTCTCACCACGTGATCTTCAAATTCGTGTATAAGAGCGAAAAAAAAAAAAGAAAAAACATCGACGCGCAGACTCCGGGGTAAACTGGCATTCGGCTAAACACACAACGAGTTTTGTTTGCGAAAAATAACGATTCACGGAACGGAATTTAATGCTCGCATTATCGTCGAAGAATTCGAGATATATATTGTCGTTCGCGTATTATTTCAGTGTTACAAACGGAGAATATTATTGTGACATTTTTTTTGTTGTTTTTCGTTGTGAATCGTCTATTTCCTGTTCGGAATCTTGCAATGTTTGTTTATCGCGACGATTGAGTTTCGTTTTATGAATTTTTCTTCGACTCCGCGGCTGTTTAAAATTTTATTATTTTCCAACGGTAATAATGAAAGTGGTGGCGATCGATGCGCCCGATAGTTTCGTCTCGTAGAAGACAAGTTTATTCGTGTATCGTGTATTCTACAAAGTCCCGATATTTTCTCGTTCGGTCGGTTGGAATTTCACACGACTTACCTGGACGCGTTTAATCTCTCTCTCGTAGCGCTCTCTCGGGCATTTCGTTCGCTCGGGTCCCATGGCGCAGACTCGTTCTCCCCTTCTCTTTCCTCCTTCTTTCACGACTGGACTCTCCGTTGTGTGTGTGTGTGTGCGGTGGTTGCTTAGTCGAGGGCCTCAAGCAACAACCAGGTAACAACAGACACGACACACACAACGCGCACCGTACACACAGCACACACCACCGGGTCCATGGAAGATCGAGTCAGCGCGTTCGCCGCTCTCGACTTACCTACCCGTAAGAACAATGAGCGCGAATCCGCATAGACTATAACAGGATGGATGACGAGAGTCCTTCGTTCGTGACTTCGGCACAGATAGACGAAAAAAATAAATAAAAACCCGAAACATCTTTTCTCTCTCTCTCTCTCGATATATCATAACCTTCGATCGCCACTCGTATTTTATATATTCTTTTAATCCCCATTCGTTTTACTAACACTTGTAAAACTTTTACATAACGACGGTAGATATAAGCATCCAATTAAAAATGTTAGGAATTTTCTTTCATAAATAATACGAAAACAATGGAAAGTTTTCAAATTAATTATCATAAAATGAATAATTGTAAAAAAAAAAAAAAACGCTACAGCATAAATTTATGATCTCCGTGAATCGTTAATTATCGCATAATATTATGTAAATCGAATTTATTATTTAAACAAATGACTACTTTTTTTTTTTCTCCAAATCAGCGTATTTCGTACTGCAAAGACTCGGAGCGATATCAATGAATTCCTAGAAAGATCGAGGGATACATTCGTGAAATAATTTTTATATGGCTCTCTCACGCGATGTATAATCGTGAGTTGGGGAAATAGTTTCGAAGGTGCAGAGAGTCGCGTTTTGGATAACGATAAAATCGACGAGTGCGGAGAGAGAGAGTCGGGTCAGTGAGGACGGCGGACTGCGGCTGGAAATAAAGAGAAGAAGAAGAAGAAGAAGAAGAAGAAGAAGATTAAGAAAAAGACGGGCGGAGGGAGAGAGCGCGAATGAAAATAAAGCAGTGCTACGTGGCAGGAGTGGACGGTGAACCGGTTCGCGTCCTCGGTGCCTCTCTTCTGCCTCATCTCAGAGGGTAAAGAGATCGGCTAGGAAGAGGAGGCCGCGGTGGCCGTCGACGTCGACGTCGTCTTGGCTCTCCGATCGGTCCGGACGCTCTCTCTCTCTCTCTCTCTCTCTCTCTTTCTCTCGCACGTTCCCCAATAAAATCCTCTTCGCCGGTCGTGGCTACTCTCCTATCAACTCGCGACTAACTTGGATAAGAGAAAGGAAGACGTTTTAAAATAAAGAAGAATAAGAAATTGACGAGTCCGCATCTCGTCGTCGTCGGCTCAAGAATATACATTTCGAAACGAAGGCTATCGGGATGTCGCTGACATGTAGGGTTCAGTATCTCAACGACGTCGATCCTTTTGCTTACGCGAGTTCGTATCCGGAGCCACCGAGACCGCCGGTGCACACCTTCAGCGCGACCTTGCCGCTCATCAACCAGCTTGCCGCGGTGCATCGACTCCTCCGAGCGCCTCATAGGGTGAGTCAGTCGATTTTCGCAATGCTCGTCGCTCTCCCATTGGCTGTAACATTGACGAACCAGTTTCGTCTCTCGTTGTTACTCCCTATCATAGGGACAACATAATTTTCGCTCACAAACAAATTTCATTCGTATACAAAAAAAAAAAACACAAAAATATATTTACTGCAAAAATCATATTGCAACATTTTTTTTTTTATAACTGCTGAATATATATTTTTTCTCGACGATCGAGGTCTTTGTGTGGGTGGAGAAGCCGTCGCAATATACGCGTCAAATAGCCTCCGAAGAACATTTCTTTTTATATATAATCTAAAATCTATATAATGCTACAGCGATTATAGTATCAGAAGAGATTTATTTCCGTGTAGGAATTCATTTCCGATATCGATATTGCTTCTCTATGAATGAAAAGAAAATACAGAATCAAAAAGAAGAAAAGTAAAAAACAAAAAAAACAAAAAAGAAACGGAGTAAACGAAAAAGAGATCCGATTTTCCGATAGGGTGCATCGAGTATCTCGGTGCATTCGATCGTTTATTTGTAGCGAGAGACACGGGATGGTCGTCGAGTTTGGGTTATATTTCGTAGAGTGCTCTCTCGCGCTTTCGTCGTTGAGTACGTCGTTGATACACGACTCCTCCCCGAGCACAGCGCGTGTAACGGTATCGAGGAATTGCTCGGCCCTTCGCCGGCGAGAGAGCAATGAGGCAATATATATATATTTATACACATATGTATATAAAGCAAAAATAAAATAAAGTAAAAAAAAAAAACAGATAGAAAATGAAGAAGGTACGCGCGGGGAGACGTTTACGGGTTCGATGTTACGTTACTATATGTACATCGCGGATACATGCAGGAAGAGTTTGGAGATTCAGTTATAGGTATACTATGGGGATGTGTGACGCAGTTTGCCGGGCTGCTGTTGGGGGACCAATGTACCGGTTATCTCGGTACCGAGAGACTCGGACATCGCCATAACTTTTCGCCCGCGTTCCTCCTCTCTTTCTCTCGCTCTCTCGTACCCAACGCTCGATTCAATTGCGCGCTCTCGCGACATTGCCGAGAGATAAAATTGAATTTGCACCAAGAGTTTTTCGGTACGAGCGCAGAGGCTACAGAAGTACCGGAGATCTAACACA
Organism: Buathra laborator; assembly: GCA_934046635.1. Classification (NCBI taxonomy): domain Eukaryota; kingdom Metazoa; phylum Arthropoda; class Insecta; order Hymenoptera; family Ichneumonidae; genus Buathra; species Buathra laborator. Next base: position 23,308,285 of record OW203892.1, read on the forward strand.
AGGATGCCGAGAGCGGGGAAAACTCGTGGGTACGCGAACACGATGTTCTCTCCTATCTCGGCGTTGCCCCGCTATACCCCGCGCGGGTTCTCCGGCCTCATCTAGCCGCTGCCACAAGCCTCGGCGTGCCGTCGTAATTTAATTATTTCGACGCTAACTCGAGTTATTTAATTGAGTTAGTAGCGAGACCGCGGTCAACAACTAACGCTGCAAACAACCGTTCCCTTCCCTCCCCACGATTCTCGAGAGGTGACGGCAAACACGCGCCACGATGAAAAGAACGCGTTGCCATGTCTATAATGTCGGACTCTCGAGTACATGGAATATTCTCGTAAAAAAAAAAAAAATATATATATATATATATATATATATATATATATATATATATATATATATATATTTTTTTTTTATATATATATATATATATATATATATAGTTTTTTATATTCACGAATTAGATCCTCGTTTTCGTTTGATCTCTCCGAAGGAACTCCGTAACAGCGACGACATTTCGGGACTCACGTATTTCTATAAATTTCAAGTTACGTAAACCAATTCATAATATTACACGGCAAAGCATTTCACAGATAAGATAAGACTCGTGTTGCGGATATTGATATCATTTTACGATCTATTTCAGTAAGGATTACACCTATTAACTGACGACCTTCGTTAGTCGCATTTTTTTTTTTTAACTATCTGTCGATTTTTTTTTTTTTTTTACGACAGTCGTTTTTTTTAGACAATTCTTCCCTATTGATTTTTCCGCGAGCAAATTTATCGGAGACTTAATTATTCGATTTTTTTTTTTCGATCTCTGTGGCAAAGGGAAGGGGGAGAGAGAATGTTTATGGTTTGTATAGATATGAGACGATTTTTATCGACGTTACATACCTTTGACGATGAATCGACTCGCGGCAAGGTGAACTGAGTTGTACAGCCGCCGCTGCTGCCAGTCGGCTGAATTTAAAGATAACGAGAATGAAACATAAATCTGTCTTCTTTATTCTACACCGCGCCGTTGTCGTACTGTATCTACATACGCGAGCGCGCGAGTTCGTTGTATCTGGCAAATATTTTCCATCAGCCTGTACATTACTCGGAGACGTATAGTCGAGTATTTTTTTTTTTTTTTTTTTTTTCGCAAAAGTATCATTTCAACGGTATACGGTCTCACTGATAAGAGTCTGCGCATCCGTTCGACGGGCGTACGAAGTACAGCATCGGGGGAGGGGGGGGGGGGGCGGCTACCGGATAGCGCGCGTGTATACGTTCCATTGCGCGTTCTCGTCAACGTTTGTCGTTGTTGCTGCGAAAACCCGTTGAATATATAGCTCTCCTCGTGACTGGTACGATTCGGCTTATTCCTTCCTTCTCAACGATAAAATCACTTCCTCCAGTGGCGTGTCACGCATTCCTTTCTTCACCTTCGCGCGACTCCCGACGCCTTCGTTCTTCTCGCGTGAAAGTAGCCGTGTCGTATGTTTCTCTTTTCTTTTTTTTTTGTCGTTACCTCCCCGACACAGTCATTCGGCATATCCGATGAATTTCCAACGTGTTTGCATCTTTTAATCCAAAGCGCGCGACTAAAGGTACATAAGAACGGTTATTTTTCATCGTGCATTCGGTTAGTACGGGTAACCGGATCTCTTTCTCCGGTAGATTAATATCGGTATCTTTGTAAAAGAACCTTTCGAGACACGTACGGTGTCCGGTCACAGGTCAACCGTAGAGTCGAGCGCTTTGGAGAAATGGGAAAGGGAAACGCTTCGGAGAAAAATTTGGAGGTCGTTTTGTTCTGGAAAAACACTTTGACAAAAATAAAGGAGAAACCTTTTATATAATTCGCTGCCGCGTTTTACCCGATTTTACCTGACTGTACCTGAGGAACGTTTCGAGACCCGTGACAAATATCGTTCGCAATTATCCCGATGCGCGTCGAATGACTTTGGGAAAACTGGTTTCGTTTCTCTGTGACGTCCGGTGGGCCGACAAATAGTGTTGCGTGAATGAACCGTGTCTACCGCTTTGGCACACACTTCGCAGATCCGCGGAACCGTCCAGATATTTGCATGATCTCCTCGTAAATTTCCAGCCGACGACACTGGCGCGCTACGTTTTTCGGCAATGAAACTCGCCGCACGAGGCGACCTTCTCGGAGACGAGTTCACCGAATAAGTTAATATTTGCTTTGTGAGATTTTAGTTTCACGGGAATTGTCTCAACTCCGAAATATTGATTAACTTTATTTGGTACCGAAGGGTGTAGAAAAATATCTCCTTAATGGTAGAATACCACACGTAAAAAAAATTGCCGAAAATTCAATGTATCGATACTGAAAGTTTTGATGCGTAAACTGGTGTATCAAATTTAATGTATAATTATGTTGGAAAATGAAAATACAGTACATTAAAAACTGTAGTCGATGTTTTACTTTCAATCATTTATTTTAATTCAACTGTACAAAAGCCCATTTATTTTCGTCGCCATTGTACATTACATTTAGTGTTTACGCAGAAAAACTTTCAATTTTTTTAGATATGTTGCAAAGGTTTTTCAAAAATCAATATTTTTCGGCTTAATTAGAGGGAAATAAATACGCCGAGATACCGGGATACCTGTTAAGGAGGAATATAGATACAGTAAAAATGATAGAAGTTATACGTTTTTTAAAGGTTTTAAACGTTTTCTGGAATTAAAGTGCGTGGGAAAAAAATAAATAAAAATAAAACGAAAATAATGAGTTCAAAATTCAGGATTAAATCTGTTCGTATCTAAAATATTCAGACATCGAGGTAAGCGTGGGAATTAAATTCGTTCCGAAGGGCTCGATAAAAGTAGCGATGTTCCCGTCGCTTCGTGGAAACAAACTCGTTTCACGGATGAATGTTCGACGCTCGGCTAATCCGAGCAAACAGAAGCACCAACGTGGCTTATAGATGCTCCACGGAATGTTGCGTTTCCGCGTGTTTCCTCCCGGCGTTTCTCCTTCTATCTCTCGTTTTCCACGGCATCGTGCACCGTGCCGATTCGCCTCGGAATTAGTACCTCTTCGCCGTCGAGGCCACGAGAAAACATCGCGAAAGAATTCTCCCGCTGTGGTAAGAAGTAACCCTCGAAGCGGGGGAGATGCACGCGCATTTGCTTAATGAGACCCATTGCCCTACTGGACAAGAAATAGTAAAAAGTCTACATAGTTCTTCCGACTTGTTAGCCCCGAGGAAATACACCTTTTTCCTTATCCCAGAAAGCTTTTCTCGACGCTGATGGTACCCGCCGAGTTTCGTACCACCGCCTTTACTTCTTTTAATCGTAAACTTGGATACCACCGCAAGTTCATTCTTATATACGGTTGGGAGAGACGTCGAATTACGGCAACTCCAGAGAGTTAGACTGTGTCGGTAAAATAAAGATTAACCGTGCGAACTTCACGCTGTTTCTATATCATAAGGCATACCAAGAAAAACTCATAAAAGTAGAACACGATGAATGTTAAGTGCCACGCAGTAAAGCGAATAATCGGGATACAGTTGCGCATTTGCGTTACGTTGTCACGCGGAAATTTTCGTATTACTAAATTTTCGCTTCACGGGGCAGTGAATCAGCGCTGTTTATTTTTTCGTTCAGTGTATTGTGCGAAAAAATATTTCTGTCGGAGTCTCGTTTAGAATTCCGCAATTTTTATTTTTTTATTTTCTAAGTTAAATCGTCTTTAGCGGCAATTGCCTAACAAAAGTGAGCGAATAAAGTTTAAAACTACCGAAGATATTCGTAAATATAATTCTTTAGTGAGGTCACGCAGTAAGTTGGATAGTCGTTTTTTTTACGCGTTCGAACGAACCAACGATTTCGATGCTTCGCTAATTGCAGCTACAGAGGGCACATCTTGAGGGCTGCATCTCGATGATTTTTCAACGAGAATCGAATCGAGTGACTTCAGGATTGAGTTGATTTGAATCTTCGAAGTGAAAAAAATTAAAAAGAAGTGAGATGGCAATAAAACGTCAATGACGGAGTTAGCGTTGACGTCAGAAAGGCCAATAAAACTGCCGTCCCGTTAAATGCTCGAGCTATAGATGGGATCGACGTTGCGGTATCAACCTATCCTTCGGTCCTCATCTCGTCCTCTTCCTTCTCCATCCTACTGCGTTGATATCCTCTCATTTCGATCGATGTTTTTTTTTCTTTTTTTTTTTTCCTCGTTCGTGTTTCATTTTGTTCTCCTTTCCTGTAGTCAATTAGATGAGATCACGATATTGCAGCTAAGCACGAGAGTCGCCCTCACGGAAAAACTTTATACGAACTTTTTTTTTTTTCTGCAACACCGTTTTATTCTAAACGTAATAGTCCTATCGTGTGTCACAGAAAAAGCGGAGCAAACAAGTTTAAGCAAAATATACTAATCGTCATTGGTCTGATTATAAGTTACCGTCGAGTCCGCGCGTAGGTTGCTACTCCTCTTCGTAAACTTGTGAAACCTGTGCGACATGCCAGCCTCGCGCGATGTGTCTTGACAACGACGGTGACGACGAGGACGACCAAGAAGACTCTCGTTTTCTTCCCTCCCTGCCCCCCTCTTGCAGCTCTAGTCGGCTTTCGCGACTCTACTTTCATTCTTCGGCTTTTTGCCTCGTTTTGTAGCCTCCTCTCGTCTAGTATTTCTACCGTCCGGTAGTCGACCTTCGCCGGTTGTAAATTCCCCGCCAAGTTCCCGTCGTCTCTGCATCAGTATCGTCCGTCCTTCTCATTTCGTTCGCTCATCAAATATACCTAATTCCTTGAATACTTCGGCTTTACAAAAAAAAAAAAATTAAAAAAAATTGTTATTAATATTACCCGACAATATCCCTTAGAATTTTTGCGCATCGATTTTTTTTTTATTAATTTCGGAAGAAGAAGCCGTTTCTGAAAAAATTTAATATCGTGTAAAATCTTCCTGAATGCGGCACATCTACACACACAAACGCGAAAAAACCTCGATGAGAACAAAGCTTTCCAAAAAAATGTGCAGAATTCGTAAAAACATTAATCAATCAAAGTATTCGATAAGATCTCATAGGCTTTGAACGCTCGTATCAATTTTTATCAAATATGGAAGTAGAAGATAATTCTGAAAAAATTCAAGTGCGCGTAAAGTCTTAATGAATGTTATCACGAATGTGAAAAATTTTCATGAGAACAAAGCCGTCTGTGCGCGCGCACGTTTTTTTAGACGTTTCCGGCGCGACTCGTTTCAGGTCTATAGTGCTAGAAGTAGCTAATCTCTCAATGATCGACTGGACATGTTGTGTGGTGTTCTTACCTGAGCCCGGAGCGTTTTATATCGCGACCAGTTTTCTCATGGCTACTTGTCCCCTCGCAATACGTTGTACCGTGTACCTTATGTACTCTGTCTTACATGGAGCAATACGTATATAGGCTGAAGTTTCTGCCTGTTACATGGGTACATATAACATGTATAGCTACTCGAGAGAGTACTTGTATTCCTGGGAGAAGCGACCGAGTCCAAGAAACGCGTATACGGGAGCGAGCAGGTAGCGTCGAACGTCACAGGAAGCTCCCAGTTAATCTTCGGCTTCGATCTCATTTCTGCTAATTGGCCGATACGAAGCTTCGATAAGACAACGTGTACGCGTAATGCATGCGCGATAACATTACCAACTCGATCTACATCAGCGTTGAACTATGCGCTCAAGAAGTGCATCAACAAAATGCCATCAAATGGTCCGGTAACATTTGAACATATGCGCTGTTTTAGACGCGATTGAGCCGAATATTTTATGAAAAGGTGTCCCATCGCGAAAAATCAATGTTTAAAAAGGTTGGAAACTTATGAGGACATTATGGTAGGAAATAAAAATCAATTGAAACTCAGATCCAAAGGAGTTCTTGATGAAAAAAAGGGTCAATGCGGTCTCAACCCATTCGCTTTTCGTGCCCAGAAGGCGATAGGCCTTATCGGGATACAACTACTCGGACCACCACTCGGACTGGAGATAAAATTCTAAGGGTTGGTAGCCGCGAGCGTAAGAGCGTAAGAGGTGAATCACCATCGCCTCTCTACCCGTTTCAATCTGCCGATTTCCAAACGCGTAGTATCATGCGACTGATCTCCGGAAAATTGGATACGTGATGCGACTCGGTGGATTTTCTCGAGTTTACGAGCGTATACCTCGCCCGGTCCGTTTACCGCTTCTCGGCGTTACTTCGCGGCGAAATGGGAGAATGAAGAATTCGTGTATCCTACCCTTTCCAATCGTACATACGCTGCGGGTCGTTTTTTTTTTCTCGAAATTGATACTTTCGCGATTGTACTCTATGCATATCTCGCTGTGTCGAGTCCCGATACTTGGACCCCTTGTTGTAGGAGATATTTTGATGAAATGATATTGAAGTTTTTGATGCTTTCCAAACATCTCGCATTGTACGCTATATGTACAGTAGATGACTTTCGACTGTTACTCGCCTCGTATTAGGGTCACTTGGTTGATGACTTTCACGTTTGTAAAGTTGTACCCACACTGCCCGAGAAAAGATCCGGTCGCCAGAGGACTCGGACGATTTATTCGCGGATTGTCGGCGATCACGGTGCGAGTATCATCTCCTCGGAGCTCAGCAAGTCCTTTATATTGTACTACCAACTGGTAAGAGATCTCGGTCGTCACAACCGCCACGAACAGCAGCCATGAAACATGACTCTTCCGACATATCGCGCGAAGTCGACGTGGTGGATAAACACCTTTACGAATCTTCTCCATTCCCTATCTCCGCGAACGTGACTACGGTTTTAGAGCGACGGATTATCGGAAGCTCTTACGCGCCACCCTAAGATATTCTTCTTCTCTCGTCGTGACTCATTCGTTGCTAATGGATTCAACTATTTCGTAATATGGTAATAACACTTTCACGCCGAGGATTGGCCGTGGATTTTTGTTTTGTTTTTTGAGGTCTTTTTGAAAATGAAAACATCAACGTGATATTATTTTGTATGTTTGCGCACTTATCTGTTATTATTTTATTAAAATTAAATTAATTAAAAAAATTAAATTAAATTAACTGTGGGAATTTAAAAAAAATTAGTAAATTTTGCTTTTAATTCCGAACGGCGAGTCAATGCAAAAAACGGAAGTTATGCGTTTCACTGAGGTCTCGTGACTTTTGCCCTTTTCGTTGTTGTGCATTTTTGCAAATACGACTTAATATTATATGTTAACAAAATTTGGTACGTTAGTTCGGTGAGTCATGAAATGTGCTTTAGACGATAAATTATTAATATTATGCATAAACTCGCAGAGATAAAGAACTTTGAACAAACTAACTAAAACTTTATTTAGATATATCGTCAGCATGTATAGTATGTTATAACTTTAAGTAATGTGCTGCAGTGTATATATACTATTAATTATTTACTATTCTTCATTTGTTTACAATAATCACTTCCATTCATTTTTTTTTTATTTTAAAAAGATTAGTTAACGATTACTTTTATACTGATTAAGAAATTCCCACGAAAAAGAAGTATAAAACAGAAATTATATTAATGAAAAAAAGTGAAATAACAAACAATTATTTGGATATTATTTGATATTTTCCTCTTTTTGTTACTAAAATTTCCTTATTATGCTCATTTCTTTGTCGGTAATTTTTTTAATTTGTGTAAAATTATTTTTAAGTACATAATCATAATATTTATGTCGACGAACTGTGCCTCTGTGTGCAAATATCATTGTCGTAAATGAACGGAAGTAGTTGTTCATCCGCGTCAAATTTAATTTATTATCTTGATGATCCAACTTTAATAATTGTCAAAAAAAGAAGAAAAAAAAAAAAAAATCTCCTTCATCGGTAGGTATGCGGATATTTAACGATATCATCGTCGAGAAACGGAAGTAGTTATAAATATAACGAGGTAGTTGGAGACAGTCGCAAGCAAGAATCGCGGGTCTTACCGTTGGTTTTTCGCTCTCGTGGTAAGATTCGCGGAGACTCCACGCGCGCACAACAATAACCCTTGGAATTTCAGTTTAAGAAAGATAAGATAGCCCCGGTGATGAGTGTGTAGAAAAGCCTGGCGGGCGGTAGACCGGATATACGCGTAATATTGCAGAGTGTACAGCATAGAAAGAGAGAGAGAGAGAGAGAGAGGGGGCTGTACCGCGTGCATAAAGCCACGCGTCCCGGAATTAATGAACTAACTAGGGAGTACAATGGCCGGGGAATGCGGAGTATCTACCCGCTTATGATGCTAATGTTGCCTCTTTACTTTGCATGACAATTACCCCCGTCGGCGGCGGGACGTTGGCAGTAGTGGTGCTGCTTCTGCTCACGCGTTTCCAACATTCGGTGGAAATAGCTACGCATCCCTCCTGCGAGCAACGAAACCTCGTCTCTCCGGGACAATTCCTTTTCACTCTCGTCCTTTGCCCTTTCTTGTTCTCATCTCTTTTTTCTTTCGGCGTTGTTTTATCCGTCTCGATTAAATATCGCTCGAAGGATGAAAAGTCTCGTATCAGAAAAAACGTCCAAATATATTCGTCTCGTCAATATTCGCGATTAGTGAGATTATTTCATAGATGAAATATATAACAGATCATATTTTCAAATAATTTGGACTAATTTTCGATCGCGAATAGGTTAATTTGTCATTGACCGAGCGCGATACGGAATATTTTAATAATCGAAAGTCGGCAAACCGAGGAGTTACGGCTGGTCGGCCTTTCAATTGAGTTTAGATTCACGGGAAGTTCGCGATTGCGTGATATCAATCGAAGCTATCACCCGAATCGACAAGGCCCCGTGTCCATTCGACGGAATCGAGCAAAATTGCAATAGTTCTTGTTGCGAGTCGTGGAATACGGGAAAGCAGGCAGTTATAGCTTCGTACGCAAATGAAACTCTTCCCTGTGCAAGTAGGTAAATTCGTCCTGTTACGGTTGTTCTCTGATTCTCGAATAGCATCGCGTCGACGATCGATTATTCAATGCGACGATATTTCAGGCTGCCGCTGCATCGCTCGAAACTACCGGAATAGTTCAATATGGGTCATGAGAATTCGTTACCGCATAGCATAACGGGGATGAGACACATGGTATCCATTTATTTCTTACTTTACGTATAGCATGCGCTTCGCGACAGCGAGAGAGTTGCACGAAACCCTTCCGCGGCATAAACCAATCGAACTTTAGATCGCAGAGTATAACAGTGGAAGCATTCCGGTCAAGCGATCCAATAGCTTTCTCTTCCTTAATACAGACTTACGTATACCTGATAGTAAAAACATATAGAGTAGTCGCGGGACTCCAAAGTAGCAGAACAGATATGTTCGATTACACGTGATCGGTAGCGTAACCGTGCGTAACCGTTCAATGATTCTTATTTTAATGAAAAAAATGAGTTGAGAGAACTAATAGTTGGGTAGAAATATACTACTTTATAAGAAAAAATGGGTTTAACAAACTAATAATTAGTTCTCTTAACTAATTGTTAGTTTTCCTAATTCATCATTTTCCACAGTTTACCTATGAAATTTTCATTTCAAGATTTTTCTTAACGTGACTAATAGTTAGTTAGAATAACTACTTTCCAAGAAAAATGGGTTGTGCCAAACGATAATTAGTTGAGAAAACTAATTATCGGTTGACTCAAACCATTTTGTAATTAGTTCTCTAAAAAAAAAAAAGAAAAACATATCGCAGGAAGTAACGGATACGGAGTTCTTCGTCAGAGTTCGATGATACTGAGGTTAAGGTTTCTTGATCCTCCTCTCGGTAGGATACATCCTACAAGACATAGATCCGCGGGATATCGCTCGATTCCGTCGAACAATGCTTTTCGTTCAGCGCTGTCTCAGCGCTTCGTAACACGAGCATTATAACGTTTTCATGTTCGTTTCTTCGTCTAATTTATTTATCCTTTTTCTATTCGTCTCCTCGGGCAATGTCGAGCGGAATCCGCGACTGTACCGCTATCGAAGTACCAATGCCGTCGCGTCCGCCCGTCTGCACGCCTATCACGAAAGATCTCTCGTTACAATCAAGTTAATTAGCGCCAACCGCACGGCGTGTACGCGCTGTATCTAGCTATATATATACCGAAGTTCACACGCGTCCCACGCGTCAAAGTTCCACTTTGCCCGAAGCATTTCGAATATATACTATGGTAAATATGTACACTGGTAACATCGCGCAAATTCGTTTAAATGTATATCTCAATGCCGCGCGGAATCTCCGTAACAATAGTCGCGCGATTCGCGTGTGTCGCTAACGAGCTAAGCGGCGCGTGGATTAGTTACAATTGCCGTCAGAACCTCGAGAATCTCTCGTAAGATTTCACTCGATCTCGCGCGTGGTATTTTCCTAAAGAAGCGCACGCGACTGGCTTATTAGTTGCACGCCGATAGCTCGAGCAACGGTTTCATTATAAGCCATAATGGTACACGTGATGCATTGCATTCTTCTTTTTTTTTTTTTTTCTTGTCATGAATAAATATACGAGGTTTCATCTATGTACATAAATGTGACCGAGCACTCGTTACGAATGATCGAACTTGGACCGTTCCGTGAGGTCGACCGCAACGACCCAGTTAGGTACGCCTTGAACCGTACACTCCTTTGGCTCTCAGGGGGTTAAACGACGATCCTATCCATACTGTTAATCGAGATTGTCGTCATCTATCCTCTGGCTAAATGCGTACACCGACAGCTGAGATCTGAAACAATTACCCTGATTACACGCATTGTTTCTACGAAAGCCTCCGTTGGGCTCCGCCGTATCACGATAATCTTCTGGTTATTCGTTAGCGAAATTGCTCCATCCTCTCGCCTTCAATTCGTCGACAACAACAGCGTTGATAATTACTACGATAATGCGTTGACACAATTGGAGTTCGTGGATTATTGAATTAATTAAAAAGACACGTGTAGTGTAAAAAAAATTCTTGGTATTGTTGGAAAACCGCATTTTTCACAGTAAAAGTAATACTAAAACCAATGAAATAGGTTTTTCAAAATAATTCTCTTTTGCAATGAAAGAAGTGATGAGTTGTTGTTGTAATTATTTAGTTAATTAATTGTCGTATCCCAAGTTTTACCAACAAATTTTTATTCCCAGTAACTATTTAATTTTCCAACTCATAACTCTATCGACCGCAACAAACATTCGTTAAAAAAAATTAAACATTTATTTCGTCATATTCAACCGTTATATTTGTTAACACTAACTAAGCACTTTTCTCAGTCTATCAGTCGAAAGACCAATATTTCACAGTCTTGCAAGTGATAAAAATTAAATAGAACATAAACGGAGCGGCGAACTTTACGCGATAGTTCGAACTGAAAAGAGTTGCCGCGTTTATCGCGAAAGCCCGAGCGCACTGCCTTATTCGTGGGAATATACCAGGTGTGCTTCTGCCGCTTCTGTTGTTAGCGATTCTCTGCAGAAGCGGTGGAGAAGCTGCCGGTGGTATAGGGTACCTTTCGAACGGACAGAATTCTCCCTGAACCGCGACATAAACCTGCCTCCGTTAGATAGCTAACAATGCACGATGTAGCTAGCGGACGAGGAGGTGGCGGAGGACCGACAGCCGTTTAGCGGCCGGTACCTACCTGGAAACGATCTGGCAGCTCGAGCGCGAAGGGAAGCCTACGCAACACCGAGAGAGTATCGACTATCGAAGCCTCACGACCGTTTCACCAAGAGTTACGCGCGTCGCATCGTCACAGCTCGCCCCCGCGCGCAAGCATTAGCTCGGCTTGGGAACGAGTATCGAGTATCGTGTAACCTTAGACGATTAGACTTAATCTTAGTCGTTTGTATATAACGAATCGTGCCAATTTGGCTCTCAATGCCGTTGGAACACGAGCTCCATCCGGGGATTTTTTGATCGTCAACCATCACCGATAGACGATTCGGAGATTAAAACACGCTGCCTTTTCGTTGTATTCGCGAGCTACTGCTCTTTTTTATACTTCTATTTGAAAGTGGATCTTTTTTTTTTGTTACCGTCAAGTTTCACTACGGCTTCATTCCTTCGAGCTTCTCGGAACGTAAGTACCCAGCTGTCGTGAAAGCAGTAGAACTCGATATCTTAGAAATGTAGATATTTCGTCTTGCGATGCAATTCCTCAAAGCCACTCATCCGCTCTCAGCGTCTGTAGAGCGAAGAGTGCATGCAATTTTCGAGCTTCCGACGCAGAGTGCTCGAGTTGTGATAATTTGTAAGGATCTCTCCAACATCTATAAAGCGTCTCATACAAAGATGAAGCTAAATTTTCACACCGGCTTCGCCGAGATCAGAGCTTCGCGCCGAGACTAATTGCTCGATGTTATATACAGCTACTTGCCGGCTGATCGGTTCATCGCCTACAATTATCAAACATCTATATATTCTTTTAGCAGATTCACTTATTCCACTCGACTCGATAGCTAAAACGCTCTTCTCATTGATCCTGTTACGATTCTTCATTGCAGTCGATCGATTCTTCGCGCGGAATTCTTCGCCGAAGTGAAATGAAAGCTTATAAAATGAAGAATCATCGTCCATCGATGAAATACAGAATTGTATCAAGAAGAATATAATTTTTTCGGTACTATTAGTTAACTCTCATTAAAACACATTGAAACTACACTTTTGAACAAAAAATATGGCGCGTAACATCAGAAATAAGTAAACTTTGACTAATTATATATTCTGCATTCGTTGTAAAAAAAGACTTCCGCTTCAGTCACCAAGGGAAAATAAAATTACAACTCCCCAATACATTCTCTCTTCAACCTTCCAGTTCAGCGTTGAGTTATTCGCTGGTTATTTTTTTTTTTTAATAAACAATGCGCTTTGTACTCATCCGACTATAATCATTCATCTTTTTCGCAAGCCTTCCGTCGGATAGGAGTTTCGAAATTTCACCCTGGAAACTCGCTGCAGGATTTTACCTCACGGGTCAGAACGTTGGCTCCGTCCCTCCGTTTCTATCTCTCTCGAAGGGCATACGCCCACACAAGTACGCCACTCGAGTGCATCGCTCCATCACCGAGCCACCAGAGATCTTCCAGATGAGAGCCGTGTCCCTCGCGTATTTCGTTCTTCTCCACATTTGTTCCGCTATCTTCATTGTTTATCACGTTCATCCTGGGATTCCGGGACAAACACCCAGGATACATGCGAATTATCTGCTTGGAAAAAGGGGTAAATGCTCGCGATCCTACATACGAAGTTCATATTTCGAATGAAAAAAAAAAGGAGTAATATGTGGTTTTCGCGATTACTATTATTTCGATTACTAATGTTCCGAAAAAATCTTCAGGACCACATAATTCGATGATTTTTTTGTCCCGTTGATGATGTCACCTATTTCACGTGAAAATAAAAATATTCACAGAAAAAAAATCGCAAAAAATATATTAAAAATAAATGATTATATTAACCAAATAAATCCCTATCTCTATCTAAATAATTTTTTCTAAAATATATTCATAATATATAATTTTCCAGTGGAAATATTTTGTATATAATAAATCAATAATAAATATATTTCCTATATTTTTTTTCTCGTGTAAAACTACGCCGAACGGGAAGAAAAATAATTATTAATCATTATTATAGTTAGACAAATTGTTCGGTGTGTCAATGTTGCCATAAGAAATCAAGTCACCGGATACTGAACGCGAGAGTTGACATAGTCTGTTTTACTAGTCACCGAGCTCTCTACAATTGCATTGAAACTTTTTGACATAGGAACCGGAGCCTCGCGTGCTCTGCAATTATCCTCGTAATGATAGACCGAGTTGTGAGACCGGAGATCGCCGACCGCTTTGCGACTGTCAGCTTCCTCACCGGTGTAGGTAACTCTCGCCTGTTTCTCCAATAAGATCCCTGCATTATGCGTGTGTCCGACGAACGTTGCGTTCATTACTCCTGAGCGAAACTATACATAAGCGGGACGGTACAGTGACCGTAGAGTGTCTTTTCCTAAGGCTCTGCCAAGACTCGCCACAGCGCGACACGTCGCTCGATGACGTCAGTCTCTGGGGTCGACTACTTTCTCCGATGCATGCGCCCGTTCCTTCTCTTGGGCTCTATGGCAAAAAGGCTTACATTCATACATGCATTCAACACCCTTCATGGCAAAATGTTGGCTTCAGACTATGAAACGACGAACGAAAAGCGGGAACATCGTTTGAACGAGTCGTACGTATGTACGGAGCTCGCGTGAGCGTTATGTGTCACCTACTAAACCATCGAAGCGTTACGAACTCCAATATAGGAACTCCCACTTTTCGTTCGGCTTCGAGACGGCGTAAATTTTCGTTATCGCATAAACTATTCATTCTTGCATAGATTAAAAGGCAACTGGATTAATTCTTCAACCTTTTATCGAACTCACGAGGATTTTTTTTTTTTTTTTTTTTTCATATCTCGTCGCACGGCATTCGCAAAATTTTTTTTTTATCCTTCGAGAGATGGAAAAACGCAATAATTTATCATATTGTATTTATCTTCATATGTGCGGTACGTAGTTTTGTTTATTCTTTTCGTTGGAGAAGCTTCACTCTCGAATAAGAGGCGCACGCGATGCCGTTGCGCTTCGGCGTTCTCACTTACACTTATGTCCGCACTCGAGCGTGAAACACGGCAAGGTAAAATGAAAAGGAACACTAGACGATTTGTTGGTGTGTAAACCGAAGCGTATGCGTGCGATACTTCGTGTACGTCACCCATATAATCGCTCGAGCGAGTAGAGAGTCGGTATATAATCCGATACGATATTATATCTCGCGTGTGGATTCGTCTAAGAAAACTCTCGCCGTTTGATCCTCCATCGTTCGTCGGGCCTCTCATTATTTGACTGCGATGGAGACCCCGAGGGCGTAACAGTTGGGTAGCATTATCAAACGCTACGATGGGGCTTTCCTGTCGGATTATTCCTATCTCATTTAACGGCGTTTGCACGGTGCACGACCTCGATTCGCTTACGAAGTTGCGGAAGGTACACGCCGCGCCAGCCGGCGCGGCATACAAAGATGAGATGAGTTACGTAACGGTCCGGGGTGAGATTCATCTCTCTCACGTTTATAGACACTCTTCTCTAGTATTCGAGAGCTATGTAGCCCAATGGTTGCGAGAAGCTCTGTGGAAAGGAACAAGGAAAATGCAGCTGAGGCGAGGCGACTATGAGCGAACGAGAGGCGCTGCTTCAAGTGCCGCTGGTTATACCTATCCGCGACCCAGCGATGCTTCTATGTCGACGTGAAACTCTATTTTCAAGCTAACGTCAGTGATTTTTAGATATATGGGTCACCATCGTCGCCTCTTTCCGCGGTCTTTGCTTTGCCTCCCCATCCTTCGTTTTTCTTCTCGATAGACTGCTGCATTTTTGTCATATTACACCCGGATTGCTACGTTTATCGTCAAGTTGTCGCCCCGCTTCGCCGCAGATATCTACATGATTTTTTTATGCTTCAAACGACCCGACCGGAGCAACGTACCTAGTTTCGGGTTCGCGATCTTTCTTGGAAATAGATGGCAGGCGAGACGAAAGATGGGAGGACGCTGTCCCCCCCGAAGCAACACGAGTTCGACGAACTGACGCGACTTTATTTTTATTCACACCATCGCCCGGCTTTTGCTCTCGAATACTCTCGCGCAAGATTTATGTCATCCGATAATCCAGCGGACTTCTTACCGCGCTATCCTAAAAATGAATCCTACAATTGGGTGCTTTTTAAATTTTTTTTTTTCATATACTTCGCAATTATCTTTCGATATCGTTTGCTATGAGGCAAATTTGGATAAGAATCCGAATATAAAGTCGACGGTCGATTGAACATTTTTTTTTTTTTTTTTAATTTTGCAGCTCGATGATACCGCACTTCAGCTGTACAAAGATGGAGATTACGGGGCCTATCTGGATCTTGAAGCGTCAATCAGCGAGCAGCAAGAGGAATTCGAGGGCTTTCAGACAAAGTGAGTACCCAACCACCATAAATAGATGAAAATAAATAAAATCGCGGAATATGAGGTTATGACGCGAAGTATAGAAAAAGACGAATAAAAATACTTGTCCTATCGATACGGAAGCTCACTGCTTCTCGATCTCACACTTCGTTGCAGGTGTCAGTGCCGACAAGTCACGTAGAAAAACCATTTGAAATCGCAAACCAGTGCGCGTTCCTCGTGCAAACGCGAAAAAACGATAAGTGGATATGTACGCTTTTGAGGTGTCGCGTGACGTACGGATAGCTATTTTTCTTCGTCCAGTCTTTCGCGAGAGATAGGGAATTATAAAAATATTCTTTCTCACGTGACACAAAATTTATTGGCGATATCGCGACATTTTTCATTTTTATATCGGACGTATTGTCTGCAAGTGGAGAATGTATAACATCGATTTTCTCGGTTAAAATATTCAAGTTACAAGATTACCGGAGGTGAGAGAACGTTTATGCAGATTGAGATTCTATTTTAAACTCAGACACTTCGAATTCGTATGGATATGGAATGTTAATTAGGTTATGAATCATTTTCAGTATCAGAAATAGAATAACTGCGATGTGCGTTAATTGCATCTCACATCTCGCAGGTATCGTAAAATCATTCATATCAGGTGAATCCGTCGCGACGTTGGCGCATGAATTCGCCATTAGGTTGTATCCCGTAATTACAACCTCTTTGCACCGTCTGCAATTCGAATAATTTTTTCACGTTGGTGTCTCCCATCCGGTCGAGTTGAGGTGCAATGGGTGATGTATATTCAACGGGGCGAATTTCACGCCTCGTCCTCCTCTGCCAACTTGTCTATTACCTTTCCGTGGCAACATTCTTCGAACTATCGACTCCAATGACTTTCACGGTAGCTTCTCCGGGCAGGAAGTACTGCTTGGCATACCGGAAAACCCACATAGAGTAGCATTCATCAGCAACATTCTATCGCCCCTTCAATCGCCACTTAATCTTTCAACCCTTTGAAATGTTGCGCTGGCATTTCGAAACATGAATTTCGCGCATCCTTTGTCTTGAATGGTATTGTTTTCCTCTCCGTCTTATTAATTTAACTTGCTGTAAGTTAATACAGAATTATTAATCGATACACGAAGAGCTTCGATGATAGCTATAATGAAAAAAAAAAAAAAAAAAAAAAAACCGCTGCTTTCATATTGGTAGTCTTCTATCGGCGTCGACAGAGGCAAGTAAAGTGATTTTTTTTTGTTCCGAATAAAAAAAAAAGCTCAACTTCAAAGGGTTAAGAGTTTCGGATAGCACTGTCCATTGTGTTTCTGAACCGTGAACCGCGAAGATCCGGTATAGAATATTCTCGAGGGATAATAAAAAATGGGTCGCTCAATGCACTCTCGCGATGTACACAAACGCTGTGGTGTATCCGATGTATTTAGATGCATGGTTCACTCTCGTTACAGACACGTTTCCGAGTTGTTCGACGTTCGCGTGTAGTTTTTATTTGGTCCACGGTTCGCCGGCTTCGTTCGCTCTGCCGTTTCTCCCGCTCGTTCGTGAACCAGTGTACTAACCGAGATGGGAGAAACGAGTTCACCAGAAAGGGTTGAACAAATGTTTACCAAAGAGTCGCCTCGCAACCCAATATTTGAAATCCACGTATATTTCCGCCTACTGTGAAATAACATTGTACGTGCGGTATCCAGTAATGTGCTTCGCTGGTTTGCGTTATGTTTTTATCTATCCGTATTCGGCTTTCTTTCTTCTTATTCATTTTTTCTCTTTTCAATCATCGTACCTATACTTCGATCGAACTTAAGTCTATCGCTGAGTCGTATTTGGATAATCGCAAGTAAAATATATTCTTGAAATTTCGAAATGTGATCTCAAATTCAAACTAAACGTTTTGTTTTTCTATTTAATCAAATGGTGAATCAAAATAAAAAATGTATCATGTAATACATTTTTGAAGAATCGAAAAATAGATGGTTGAGGGGGCGTTCCAGGGTATTACAGGTTGACTACATTAAATTTAATAATTTCTGCAATGATTTTACTCCCAATTTAAGTAGAAATAGTCGTGCTTTCATTTTTGAAGTAAAGTTCGTTTACAACAATGACTTTTTTTTTGGGAATAAAGTTTTTAGAGAGTATGCAGTTTCAAAGGTAATTGATTCATTGAATCGGGCGCCATGGTAATGCGCGATGCGACGACTCTATAGAGTGCAAATGGTATAGATTAGAATCGATAGATCCAGGTGTCCCAGCGGAATCCGCTTGCACGGCTGCCTTTATTACTGTAACCCGCCGCCCAGCAAGAACAGTTTGCCTATACCATCGCGGAGGGTTTACGTAAGCCCCCCTTCCTTCCACGTATATCGTGCGCTGTCTCCTGTAATTATAATGGTATACTGTATGTATACCTACATATTCGCCAACATAACGGCGTGCCGCGAATCTCTCCCAAGGGTTCAACAACCAGGTACAATGAGAAGCCCGAGCGTTTAGCCTCTATACTATCCTCTCCGCAGGATAGTTATAGTGGTACCCTATGTACACCTACTATGTGCACGAGGATAATGTTATAGACCCGCGGTACGACGACGATGACTAACCAACTCCGTACGTGAAGTGCGTGAGCTCTCTCGGTGGTACCTAATACATGTATATACCTTCTTCATCGCGTCTTTCCCGTGTACGGCGAGATCTTTAATGGGTGTATAGCTTATCGGTCCAACATCTCGCCGAGGCTTTGACTATCCACAGCTGCCGGTGTTCCTGCTCCTGCCCTGTTCCTGTTCCTGCTCTCTGTGATCGACCGATTCGAGGCAAAGATATTCCACGAAAGTATAGACCTATCTTAAGAGTTTCGATAATGGGGCTCAGCTGAATGGGGCAAACAGGCGCATACAGGGACATGGAAGGAAAGGTCGAGGGAATTAATATAAACAGTTAAGCAGAACGACGTTGCTTCGCAGATCGTGTCATCGTGGACCTGCCAATCTAAGCTGATCAAGCTGAGAATCTCATTGCCCGTGAGACAGCGGAAGGCCCTATCGGTGGATACGATCCGTTCACTCGTTAAAAGCCTTTTTCTAGCCACTTAACTTCGATCTACTTTCGCGAAAGACCAAGCGTCCGCGTCGCTTCGATTTTTCGTCTCTCGTTCCATATAATTCCACCCGATATGCGATTACCGCAAAACGGCACACCCCGAGAATACAAATTTATTTCAATCCTTTCTAGAGACACATTTTTTAAAATTCAGGCTAATGATTGCCAAAATTAGATACATATTTTTTGCTATTAGCGATTGTCAGAAAAAATCGAGGGGACAGCGTTTGTGACGAGAATTTAAAAAGTTATTCTGTTCAAGTCGTTTCAAGACAATGAAAAACGCGAAAAAAGTTAAATCAATGGATTTTTTTTTTTAATGAGATTAAAGTTTCTTATGAACTTCCGAATGAATGGCCAGTGAACAGCTGGACGGGTTACTCGTAATTCATTGATGCATATTGAATCCGATCCCTCGAACATTAATATCCTATCCGTTAACAGCTTTCTGTCAGACGATAAGGGATGTTGTCGGATAATAGTTCGCGATTCCCTTTGAAACTCCATTCTTTATTGCCTTCGGTCGACCTACTTGATCTGTGTTTTCGAACTCGCAAGGGATGCTCATTGGTTCTATTCTCATCCCACTACTTCTTAAACCATTTTGTCCCCTAAAACACCATTCCACAGGCTCTGTTTAATCATCTCCAACAAACTTTAGGCCCGTATCGTAGCCATAATTGGGTCTTCTTTATTGAATAATGGCCAATAGGTCGCGCTCTGCCAACAGCTGTAGTGCTGCTTACCGTATTAGAGTCCTTTCTCTGTCCATCGGCGAGTTCCGGTAGCAGCTTTCCACCTACTTGAAAAAGATTTAGAGCAACGAACTATCGCAGCAACAGCTGCGACGATATTAACCCGTTGTTCGCCTGATATCTACCGTCGACAAGTCAGAATATTATACAACCACCTTAAATTGTGACTCAATTTTCCCAACTTCCGCGCATACATACATATACACAAATGGGAACAGCAAACACACACTTAGCTAACATAATAACGAAACGGTGTCTACGCTTTGTGTCGTTCCGCACCTCTGTGTTTCTTTTTTGGACCGGAGCCCTCGAAAATTTGTTGAACATCGCCGTGAAATCGATACCGGCATATACGCGTTAGCATGAAGCGAAAAGCACGACCTTGCCGCGAGGTGTTTCAGAAAAGGTGACTCAGATGTTTGCTGTTTAATAATAGATGCTTACTTAGCGGGTGTGCACCGTATCTCGGTTGCTGGCAAATTTTCGCCAGTTAAATTGCGAGTAACGAGCTCGACACAGGTGCAACGAAATTCGATACCACGACTCTCCGCCGATGTCGCGTGACTCTTCCGTGCTCCGGTCCCGCGCTTACCCCGGCACCGATGTCTCTCTCGACTTTTCTCACGCGTGTCCTAGAAAGTTGTAAAACGAGAGATTTAATAATAGAAGAAGTAATACTTGAGAAAAAAAAAAAGTTAACAAATCAGTGAGTCACACGAGTAACGATCTACGACTTATAATAAGCATCAGCAATAAATGGTACAGCGGATTTATCCGGTAGAAAACCATTTCTAGGTATCAACGGCATTATTTCAATCGCTACACATCCACCGAGAAAGATATGGCAGATTTAATTTAAAAAACGCAATTGACCCGACCAGACGAGAAGATGGACTTGCATCCGGACTCCTCGAAACAGTTTTTCCACTGTCGCTGAGAGTAGCTTCCATCCTATCGCAGGAAAGCGGTCCCCGTACCTTCAATTCGTTGTTGCCGCGACTGTAGGATAAATCGTTTCGTTGGAGCTGCAGTGGCAGTAGCCAGAAGCAGTTGTACCCTCCAGGGCTCTCGATCCATTCACGAGACATCGATTGTGTCGAGTGTCGCGAAAGAACTGAACTCTGTGCGCTCTGGGCTCCAGGGTCGATTCAACTACCAGTTGTGGCACATTCGAGCGATGCCGTTGGAAGGGAACGCTTTTCCTTTACCTACACCACTTCTTCTTCTTGCTCCTTCGAGCGACATGAGCTTCTCTCGCTTCTTCTAACTCGTCGTAGGCACCAACATTGAGGTAGTGCCCCGGCAATACTGCGCGACTAGCGCCCGCGTTCGACCTCGCTACCGAGTCTCGGAATAAATCGCATAACTGGGTTTCACGATCTATTCCCAGGGCATCGCCTGGGAGTGTGCCGGCCCGACGTTCTCCATTGCTTTATAAATATATCCCTTTTCTTGCTTATACCGCTCACTCTACTTCTCCCCCGCCTCGATGCCTTTATCGTCGCTTCCACGATTCTCCATTACCTACGCTCCTGTTGTTGTCGATGCTGTTGGCAATAACATCGTACCGGAGAATGAATAGCCACTGGAAAACTTACTCATAAATAAATATGTAGAGGACTCGTGTCGTCGGGATGAGAACCACTTCCACGTGGAGGGAACTGTATATCCTTATGTAGCTCATGCACGATCTACGAATCTTCTAGTCACGTTTCCTCGACAATCTCATATTAACCACCGAGTATCGTGGTGTAGCGTAATGAATTTTCACTCGCAAATATTTTGTTGCGCGAAACCGAGAAAAATCTATTTGGAATATCGATGTTTGTATAGAGTTTTTGGTATAATGGATGATATTATCGGGATCCCCAGCCACTATCGATAGTCGGTTTTAGTCGAGAGTTTGGATCTTGCTGTCTCGAATGTTTTGAGAACTCTCGTTTTGCGGAGCTTATCCCAACTCTCGCGGGCGCAAGATCGGGGCCACAGAAGCCCGAGACTCGAAGAGCTCCTAGAACTTCCCCGACGAACACGCTACGGAAGTTGGTAATTCGGATCTAGTCGAAGTTATGTCGATACGTCGTAGATATACCTTACTTCTGAGATCAGATAGATTTGAGTTTCTGTCTAATGTCAGAGAGCAGATAGCGTCTATGCACGAGATGATCGAATTTAGGTTGGGAACGTATCGCGGAAGAACCGCGCAACATTATTCCAAAATAGGTAACGGTGAGCGACGGAAAATTGGGACATCCGGAGTAAAATTGGTATTCCGGGCTAAATGAGAACACAGGAACAGAAATAGCTGAGGAAATTAAGAAGTAGTTGGGGAAAAAAAAAATCAGATAAAATTTGAAAAAAAAAAAAAAAAAGAAAACGATAAAATTTATTTATTTATTTAATTATTTTATTTCGACATACAAACGCAAAAAATCGGATTTTATTATGGCTCTTTCCTTAACAAAATGAAGCAGCTGCACAGTTGTCGTCAGCGTACTCCTGCAATTTTCCGCACTTATACCCCTTTGAGAGATTTACTGTATACACAACAAGCACACAACAAGATTGAATATCAATGCGCGAATGATATACCAGTCTGGCAGACTGGTAATAATAAGTGGGCCATTAACGGAATTGTAGCCGCTGCTGGGAATTGAGTCGGAAAATGTTTTCGCAATTAACGTTGCAAAGTACAAGAGGTACTTTCGAAGGTGGAGGGATGGAAATGCGACGTCCGAGTTCTTTACGCTGTATATGTATATAAATACGACGAACGGTTGGAAGCGACGACCAATAATTCAAAACATTTATACGTTCGCCTTATAGTGCCAGGAAGTGGAAGTGGTTTTGCCCGCGCGCACCTCATAAACTCCTTCATCCAACAGTCGTGGCTTACGATCATTCGTCTGTCCACCACTTTCGAATTGTCTCGTTAGCGTTGTTAATGCTTTCGCGGCGCGGCTCGACGAAATCGATGCACAGCAACCACAGCGTTATAAATCCGATTACATTATTATAGAGATTGTAAAAATCACCGTTAATTATTGCACTTATCGACTGATTGTACTTGGAATCGTAACTGTATTAACGCGCCGATTAAATTGCTCAATAGTTCGTTGCGCGTTTTCTTTTGTCATTCGTATCATTTCTGCGTTTGCAATGAGGTTAAAGACCTTCGGAAGGAAAAACAATTTCTCAACTACGATGCCTACTATTATCGGCCATTTTCGCGTAGACCGGAAAAATCGAATAGTGGATTAAGGCATTGCCTCGTTACAATTAAATTTACGATCTGCGCGAATGTGCAATTGCTCGCATAAATATAGCACGAGACGTGAGCGCGTATAGGGTAAAAAGGGACACAGAATCAGGCAGACATTGGAGAAAGGCGGTCGTTGACCCGTTAAAACGAAAGAGCCGCCTCGATTCGAATAGAATTGAGTAAGAATTCGATAACCATTATCCCGAGAATCACAACGCTCAGCACCTGTGCACTGAATCTTTCGTCTCGAACAATTACCATTAAATTCGTTTCGTTCATCCGGTGACAAACATAACTCTGCAATTATTGTACTGACTGGTCTCGTTAATTATTCGACTGCGGACGGTGATAACGGAATAAAAAAAAATGTCAAAAAAAAAAAAAGAGAATAAAACGGTATGAGAATGTAGAAGAATGTTAAATAATTCCTACGATTGAAACTTTGTTCTGGCGTGAAAACGGAAAACTTGGAAGATTATGAAAAAAGAGCGCTTAACGACTATCCACTCGAAGCGTTAACTCAAGTAAGGCAAAGGAGTGGGAGGTGCAGTCTTTCGCAGCAATGGTGGCAGCAGCAACAAGAGTGGCGATGCCGGGGATGAGCGCAACGACGTCGGCAGAAGACTCTGCTGAAAATAAGATGGTGGAGAAAAGTTTGCCTCGCGTATACTCTTTTTTTTTAATCTTCGTCTCTCTCTCTCTCTCCCTCGTCGTTTCATCCTTATCCTATCTTTATCGCTTTTTCTTTCTCTCCGGTGCGAGTTATCCCACAGGAGAGCACTAGACACGAAAAGCCGTACGCCTGTTACAGTTCTCGGTGCAGCTGCGCCAGAAAATGTTCTCTTCTTTTCCACTCTCCTTCGTTTTACATCCGCCTTTCCCTATTCTCTGTTTTCTTTCTACGAGTTGCCTACGAGAGGGTTGAAATTTTATTTTTGATATAAAGCATAAATCGCTGATACTTTCGGCAAAATAGTGAGTACATGAAAACCCAAACAGTCATTGCCTCGTGACGTTGGGATCTTTTCATATTCTGTGCTTATCCCGCGTTGAAAATTCTGCGATTTTACGCACTCGTTGTTTTGCTACTCTTATCCTCAGCAGATTACAGTGTAATCTCACGTATGAATTAATTACATTGGCTTTTAAGCGGCAAAGTAGAATTTTTTTGAGCAATTTACGTACCCACAACGTCAAGGCTTCGCGACTGAATTTCGCACGCGCGTATTTATTAATATTAATAAGTACGTCGATGTGCGGTTTACGTAGGGAAGAAGAAATGTTGATGTTACGAGGTGCCAAGTCAATACGATCGAGTTGCTCGCGGCTCGTTTCTTCAACGTTTCTTCTCTTCCACTGCAAGGAAGTGTGGTGCGGATATAGGACTAAAGAACCGGAGAGGTCGGTGGCGAAACTGCTAGTAGCAACGAGGCCGCTAGACCCGCGGGAATGGACTTGTGTGTGTATGGAGAAGTTGTGTATAGGAGCAGAGCTCGTGAACGTTGTAGAGAAGACGAGAGACCGAACGAATTCGCTCCTTCGTTCGGGGTCAGGGCGACGTACATATCCTCTTTCGCAGTCTCTCTCTTTCTCCAGGGACGACACACCAAGTGGCAATAAAAGTAAGCAGACTTCCGCAAACAAGCTTCCGGCCATCGACTGCTGCTGTGTACTGCCGGTGTGCTTTTCTTCTTCTCCTTCTTCTCGAACCGTTGAAGAATTCTCAAAGCAGAATTCGAGACCCAAAGACTTTTCCGTCGAGGATATTCCACACAGCGTTTCTCTATAGAAATTCGATCCATTCACCTCCTTGGAAATTTTCCACGAAATTATGATTTATATTTTTTCGTATCATTTTTCTTGGTTATCGGTAGAGATTTCTATATACACAAATAAATTGAACCGCGCGCCTTCAATTATGATTTATCTATTTTACGAGTTAAAGTACTGCGTTACGCAATGAAATCGTAGGTTGAAAGTGATATTAGCTCGAGTTACGTCGATTCGATTAAAGGGAAACGTACAATTTTATGCGACGTCAACGAACTTTTAGTCAAACATGTAATTGCTGGGGTTACGAAAGATTTGTCTCGTAGATTCGTGAACATGGAGTATTTAACATTTTCTCAGCGTGCCAAGAATTTGTACGCTTAGTCTCATACATTGTCGTCGACGAATTATCGTTTGCCATAACTCACACCTTGGAGAAACGTCGCCGGGGTCTTTTTGGTACGAGCGCGAGGAGTGAACTAACGAGATCTTCTTGTTTTCTCTGGATCTCTTGGCCGTCTCCTCCGAGAGCAATGAGAGGGGTAGGATTCGTAGTTGCCGGGAGGCACGAAGAGTTAATTGGATCGGCGGCGACGCGCGGAATTGAGAGGCGAAAAGGTGGGGTATGCCTCGTCGTTATCCAGCGCGCACGACTCGGTTGCGGCGGGACGAACGAGGGTGAGCGAGAGAAACAGAAAGAGAGACGAGTACATCTCTGGTGCTCCTGCTGGTATCGCAAAATTGCGAGAAATCGATTGCCGATTTGGTGGTTCGAGCGAATCATCCTCCACTCTTTGTACTATATACATCCGGTGGCTGATTTTCTCGTCTGTGTGCTCACAGCTCGATTGGAAAATAGGATATGAGCGGTGAATATGGATCACAGTAATTTTTTCATGAATTTTCCATGTCGGATTCGGATGATCGTAGTATATTGAACATAAGTTTTGTTATTAAATCGCTGCACTTCGCCCCGGTCGCGTTTCGGCATAGTTTCTCGGAAAACTTTATTTCGGAGCAGCGTGCGCGCGAACATCAACGAAAAAGCGATTCGCTGATGTTTTGGCGAAACGTGTGTCAAGAGCCCGTATTTTTCTTAGCGAGATGAAAGTTCCCGATGTAGCGAAGCAAAGACAGAGGAAGTATATCGAGGAGTAAAGGGAGGATGGTGAAAAAAACTAGTCGAGAATGAAAAGTAAGCCTTCGCACGAGGTAAATAAAGGAGAAAAAGGAAATGATAAATAAAAGACGAGACATTCCGAGGGAATCTGAGGAGCGAGGACGCGCGTCAGAAGTATCGGGAAGGACTGGTTAGTTGATTGTGGAACGGGGATTATTATGAGTCGGTCGATGCCGAATGTGGCGAGAAGGGACGGAGATGTGAAAGATCCACGAGATTCTCGTGGCGCGTTGTATATATCGTCCTTATAGCCGCTGACCACGTACGAGCGCCGGTACAGGTGCACCGGGTCGCGATTCGCCTTTTGCATAACCGGTTTTTCGTGCGTTCTATAGATGTATTTTAGTTATACACGCGCGTGGTGGTATAAACGACCAACGGTGCGTCGCTCGACCACAGAGCTCAACGCTACATCGGCTTGAATGCTACGTACTGCACGCTCTCGAGGCCCAATCGCCCTCGAACCTTTACCTCCCCGCGGCGCGAGATGCAACGGCGGAGTGCGCGCGTATCGTCGACGAAGCACACAAGTCCTTGTCCGCGAATTTCGTCTGATTTGTATTCTCGATTGGTTGCCGGCATCGATTCGATTCCGGTTCTCTTCTTTACTTCGTTCCGTTTGTCATCCTCATCCGATGTGTTGACTCTCTGCCTTCGAGGCGCAGCACCCGATACCGTCGCGTATTTTTTACAATTTTTTTTTTATCTTTGCATTCTATCGATCAAACGAAAGAGAGATCGCTTCGAGGCTATTACTGTATTCTATCTGTCGCTGCGTGTTCGCTATGCGAATTTCCACTTCCATGGAAATAGACGCTCCGTCGACAGACACGCGTATAGGAAGTCGTACCTGTCTCGTAGAGTTATACACGCGTACATCATTCACCGTGTTTCGATTCGATCGTAAATGTCGACCGACATTTACTGTATGTATACACATCGCCCGGACTCTCCAGGGAAATTGTTGAATTTCGAACGACTGGGTAATTAGCGTTCCTAGTCGCGAGATTTTCTCCGACGTACATAATTACTCGAGGGGGCAAAATCTAGTTCACTCGAGGTTGAGAGAAAATAATACGGTGGAAAAACTGAATAATTACATTGACTATTAAACTTGTAGATTTTAAGAATTATGGATAAGAACGCCGTATCGATTATTAAATTGCCGAGAAACCGGAATGTTTTGTATACAGTGTTAAAATTATGCGGTACCCGTGTTCTTCCGGTATAATTGCCACTGAAACACGCACTGAACGCCCGTTGTCCGTGACAAGTGTGAACCTTTGTAATGTTTCACGCAGCCCTATCATTAATATTTTCATAATTTGCGTTAATGGATAACACGCTCAGTGCGATGTGCGTAATACGTGTTAAAACAATGCATTTTAGACCCATTTACATATTTGGGGCGAAGCAATACAGCGCTCCATTAATTAATGTATTACAACTACGCACTTTACGCGTGTTACCGAAGTATCTTAGAATTGTGCGGAATTCGGCGGCTCGTCGAATCACTCCTCATGTGCGAGTGACGTACGGGCATATACGTCCGGCATTTTTTTAAATCAATTATTACCGTGAAATGGTCCATTTAATATGAAATAACGTTGAAAAAAGAAAAAAAAAATCTGTCGCAGTCTTGAAGTATCGTTTTTTCAATGATTTAAAGAATAATATTTTATGCACTTGTGCATTATTTTTATACGCAAAAGAAACCAGCATTTTGCATAGTTCGCCAAAACGTATCAGAAGAGTTAATGACGAACGAATCCTATCCAAAAAAATGAAATCGCAACTCCCAAAGAATGAAAGAAAATGGCATTCAAAACGGAAATGAAAATAATTTCGAAAGATAACATAATGTGAATAAAATGAATAAATTAAAATAACATAAACTCTTTTATTAATGGATGATGAAAAGTAAAGTCTATGACAAAGCGAATGAAATCTCGTCTGCTTCAATTGCCCGATAATAATAATGCGTTAGCGTAATAATGCTTTTCACGTTTAGTCGCATTATCATGTATTTAATATATATTACGTTTTGCCATATTAAATTTTGACAAAGGAAAAAGATAATCACGTCGAATGGTAGTCATACGACGTTACGGGTTCTCCGGGAAAGCCTCGAATCCCCGCGGAGAATCCGGAAGCATTGGCAAAGTGTTAAGCCTCGAGGCCGGCCGACAGAATTCGTTTCGACGCGCTTGGTTCGAAATCCTTTTGAACATCGGCAAATGGATCCGCGAGAGCCGGACGAGGCTGCCAGAGGAGATTTGAAAAAGCTCCGGACGGAAGCTTTGCATAGCGTTCGGCGTTCCCTCGGTGAATAAGCCTTCGGGACGACGATCGAGCGGAATACACACTACCGGGTGCGCGTATTCGGGGGACCAAAGCTTTTTCTACCCACCAGTTTCTCTGGGTGCTGGTTGCTTTCTAATCGATAATCCTTCACTCTGCGAATCCGATATACGAATAGATCTCATTCGTACATCCCGCGATATATAGTCTGCGCATTCGACGGTTAACAAATAACCATCGACTCATAACCAACAAAAATTTTACGAGCGCAGTACAAAACTGAAAATATTTCTACTTTTCGTGTGTTTTATATATGAAAAAGATGATACCGAAAATAGAATAGTAAAGTGTGTCAAGTCGAACGACTTTTTATATAACCATTTTGTTTTATAGTAAAGTGAAGCGGGCAGACGCTCTCGTTGCTTCCGTATCTCTTAATTTCATGCCTTCGTGACTCCACGAGCGCGTATCAAGAGACGCGGCAGCGTCTCGACGCCGAGTACATAAAAAAAAAACGAAAGAAAAAAGTAATATATATATGAAATACTGCTCTTCGGTGAGTCTCTTTTTATGCCATTCGCGGATGTACCTATATAGTATATATATGTATTTATTATTTTTCTCTCTCTCTGATCCTCACGGCGTAAGCTCTTTTTCCGCCATTCGGGCTTTCGAGAGGCGGACGTCTCTTTTCCTCGGTAAACCGTTCAGACGGTTGGGACAAATATCGCACACATCCTACACGGCGTATATTTTCGTCTTACTATTTGTTAAAGTAAACGGACTATAAGTTCGCGAATGCTGGCATTCGACGACGAAATGGTAGCGGCGTTGTACGCCTCGTAGTACCAACCTATACAATAGCGGTGAAGGTACAATCGGACTCTCCGTCCGCAAGAGGCGATCGATATCGAAACAGCTCGAGGTAATCGGCAATTAAACCTGCCAAAAGGACTACTCGGTACAGCTCTCCGCGAACGAAACCCCTCGGTACGTCGTTAAGCTTCGAAAGCGCCTAGTCGCATCGGCCATCGCAACGGCGGTCGCGAAGGGATTCCGGGAACACGGACGAACGACACGTCTTCATTAGCCTTTCATGAACGTTACCCGCGAGTCCCGTACCCAACAGCAGCATCGGCTCGTTCTGTAACCCAGGTATAGCCTATAGTACTGGAGAGTTGAGAGTGTATCAGCGATATACCGGTACGCGTTCGCCAGCGTCATCCACACACTCGACGAGATGCTGCGGCTGCGCTCGTGGGTGTGTAATCCTTCGGCGAGGATACCCCGTGTTGTATCTGCCATACATGACCGTGGATACTCGGCTGGGTATTCGACCGTGTAGACGCAATATTCGATAAACGAGTATCATACGGCTAATTAAAAACTCCCTTAAGTCCTTTATTGTTGGCAAATGCATTGTGGAATAGAGAAAAAGTGCACTTTACAATGAAACCAATTACTTATGTTCTATTCAGAAGTTTCGTTAGGGATTTCTTTGAGGGGTTTAAGTCGGCAACTCTTTTCGGACTCCAAAAGATACGTTTG
This sequence comes from Buathra laborator, assembly GCA_934046635.1. NCBI lineage: Eukaryota > Metazoa > Arthropoda > Insecta > Hymenoptera > Ichneumonidae > Buathra > Buathra laborator. The sequence goes on from OW203892.1 coordinate 23,338,164, forward strand.
TAAAATGGGGCGACAGTAGCGGTTTTAGCGACCTTTGGTCACTGTATTCGAAACGACGAAATTCTGAATCAAATCTAATTAAACGTAAAAGAGAGTAATTTGGAGTGAAAATGGCCACACAAGCTACATTAGCGCTACAACCGAAGAATCTACTCTATCCTTTTTGGTTGCTTGGAGGAAGGAGAGAGAAATGGCAAATTAAAAGGTTTGATGTCAGTGTTTTGAAGCGGAAATATGTGACTTCATCTCACGACCGGCGTACTGTTAGACGGCATGAAGTTAATTTCAACGAAGTTGTAGAGGAGCCGTTGCTTTTCTCGCTTCTATGCTGGAATCAACGTCTTTCAGGTTCACAGCTTTGTGGATTTATTATTTCGCGGATAATACCAAGAATCCGGTATAATTAAGCAATTTAGAAACCCTCACTGTAGTATGGGACCTGCGCGGTGTTTATTTCTTTCGAAACCGGTAAAAAAAAATTTACCAACAATAATAGCACAAGTGTAATTTTCGGTACTAATATATATTATTATTGAAGTACATAACTATACAATGTACGGCTAATATCTTCGCCAAGGGCAATCGTCATTCGAAGTTTATTGAGGATATAGGTAAAGGAGTGTATAGAGGGTATCTATATATACCTCGCGACGTTGGTATTATTGCCCAAGTGTGCGCGGGGCTTGCGAATGTAAAACGTTCCCGAGGAGAGCGGAGAACCGATAACATTGTGTCGGAATCTCAGCTCGCGATCGAGAGAGTCTCGTTTCTCTCTGTTCCACCGAGGGAGTCTCGGTTGAGCGTTATACACGGTAGAAAGAAGACCGGTGTATATACATATATATATACCCCACGAGAGTAAGATAGCGCGATGAACGTAATCGATATGCCCGCGCGGGGCTTTCCTGATTTCCGTCTAAGAGCCGAGGGACCGACCGTTGTTCCGTACGAAGCTCTCCCGACTCGAGCGTACAGAGTAGAGAAGGTAAAGGGAGGGTGGAAGAGAGAAAGAGAGGCTGTCTGCGCGCGTACATTGGTGAATTACGATGCCGGTCGCGCGTGCACTCTCCGCGTTCGCGCACCGGGTAAAAGCGCTGTAACCGCACGCCGCCCGTCGTCCGCCAAGTATCTGGAGCTCTCTCGCGCGGATAACTATATTATGGCGTATACTTATACGGAGAAAAGTGGCTTGGTGTAACGGTCCCATTGGTGAGGTACAAGATCCAACCGAGCGGTACCTCTAGCGCATGAAAAAATCAACAACTCCTAGCTGTACGTTGCGAAAAAGGTTGAAAGGCAGAGCGAATCTCGTGATAGTACCGAAGGATAAACATGAAGTCGAAAAAGTCGTTGCGGGTATACAGAGACGTATGCGCGGGGGTGAAAAGCGAAACGGAGCACGACGGGTGGTGAACGTCAGTGTACTTCCGGTTCACGGTAAACGACCTCACGCCAGAGCAACAAACACACGCTACGTGTCGTATATATGTATACCTACAGCGTCTCTGAAGAAATTTAACGGTGGATCCTGGTATAACCGAGACCTCTCGCTCGACCCGGAGAAGAGACTCACTCGTCGAGTTGGGAGGTGCTCGACGGAGGAATCCTCTCGGAGTCCTCTCGCACCTTCGCCGGTTACGCTAACTTAGCTGTTTCGAGAGAGGAGAATAAAAGAGCAGAGAGAGGAATCACACGCGTCTCTTATGGCTCTACGAGAGTCGCGCCTAGTCACTGACCTCCCGGCGCGTGTTCCCACGCTGAAAGCCATCTTCTCGGTCTGTCGCCTCGTTGATTACGATACGCCCTCGCAGTCACGCGTTTGTATGTAAGTACTCACTGGCGCTCTCTCCCTCTGCCGGCTTTGCCGAGTGTACAGAAACGCACGATCTCTGATCTGCGTCTGCACCCACTTCGAGCTATTAGGTCAGTACCGCAAACGACTTAGTTCCACGCATGGCGAACGACCGTGGATATACGTTTGTACAGTACTCTACCGCAATCTCTGCGTCCAATCTCTGCAATAAGACCACCACGTCGCATCGCTAGGATACAAGTTCTTCCAGCTCAGCGATGACGCGTTAATAATTCGTTGTCGAATCGTAGCGAAAAAGAAAAACCCCTTTCATCAAAGTGCCATCGTATGTGCGATTTCGCTATAAAAGGATAGAACAGGAGTGACATCTTTGAATTCAGGTTACGCTACATATCGAAATGCTCCTTTGTATCGCGACGTTTTCTTCCGTCTCCGCGAACACGCTTCGCGTTTGTTTCTTTTCCGTTGGGTCGCGACGTTTAAGGCCGGAAGTTACAAATTGCCGTCTCGTGTCTCTCGCAGAGACTCGTCCAGGAGCGTTTCGACTTAGCCAGAGAGATCCCGATGCTGGAAGAGCCATCCACCGCTGTTGCGTCGAGTGTCTCGCCGCACTGGCGATGGCGATGGATAGCAAGCAGCAACGGCGGCAACTCGTCCCCTGGAAGTGGGACACTCACCTGAATACTTGTTGGCAATCAAGAGTAGCCAGTCGAAGCGATGGGACACACAGTCGAGGAGCAGGAAAAAGAGAAAGAAATAATCCCGGGTATACAGAGGAGAGATGCAACCTCTTGGTTACCGCGGCTGCCGCCACTGGACTCTTGTCCATCATTCAGTCGTTCTCGGCGTTGCACTCGGTGCAGAGGAAGCAGGTCGAGTACCGTTCACGCCCGCATCTACGTTCCGTTCGTTCTTCGGGAAACTACCACGAGAATATATATATCGAGACTCAAAAACTGTTCTGTACTCGAGCCCAGGGTGCTGCTCGACCATTCGTGACTCGCATGCATGCGTGACTGTTCGTTATGCGTTCGTGCACCGTTTGAAGTATAAATTTGCTTCGCGTCCTTCAACGTCTATCCGAATTGGAATCGATTATAATTATTTGTGAATTTTTGCGGGGCGGAGGGGGAGGAGGTTAACTCGAGAGAGCGAAGTAGCGGATGTAAGGAGGTCAGTGTGTTCTCGCGCGTGGCTAACACACGGAGCAGCAGCAGTGGCAGCGGCAGCAGCCCCGGCAGTGCGTAATCGATCCTCGAGAATCCCATCTCTCCGTTACATCGGCTCTCGGGCACCTCTCTGCACGACATGATTGGCCTGCGCTTCCAGCCACAGCGCTCTGCAACGATATTCCCGCACTGCGGTCAAGACTTTTGTCGTATATGCAGGTATTGTTGTTGTTGTATCCTGCGGATAATATATACGAAACCACTTGAGGGTATTTCGGGAAAAGTAAAGCAATCATTGTTGCGCCACGCCGCGTCATTCTCGTTTGCCGAATTAAGGAAAGAGTCACATTGTAGCGACAAATACGAAAAGAAAAAAAAAAAGTTGCGGAAAGTCGAAAATCCGGTATTTCTTCATTGGGAGAATAGACCGAGAGGCATGCTGCCGAGATTGACGGATCCCTCTCTCGACGAGGTGAGAAAAAGTCGTCGCGGCATATACCAACGACTTACCCGCGTCTATACGTCGGCGATGCTCTCAGCAATCTTCGTGGATAACGCCGGCTTTTAAAGCCGCCTCTAAAGTCCGGTTTTATCGAGTTGTACCGAAATTTTTAATACACATTGCTTTCCTTTCGTTCTGTCCTCGATTTTTCAAGCGGCTTTTGCACTATATGCTTCTTTACCGAAAACGTTTTTAGTACTCGAAAATGATCGTTTTACGCTGCTATGTTGTTCACACCTCACAAAAATCGTTTGAGTTTAATAAAGAAATCGTTCTTGCAGTCGGAAGTAACTACGAAGGATTTATATAGCAGTGGGCGTAGATAGTTTAGTGGTTTTACGAAAGATCATCGGTCGGCTTTCTTTTGACTTGTTATTCCTGACTATTGCTGATGGAGAGAGAAATAAGAGAGCGTGCTGCTGGCATTGCGAACGCTCAAGGGGTCCATGCTGTCGTTGCCGCCGTTGCCGACGACTCTGCCGCCAGCAGAGAAACGACCGAGCCGCACGAATCGCTTTAACGAAGTCGCTTTACGACTTCCCGCTCTCGCCCGCGGAGCTCCTTCTTTCGCACTCCCTCGCGGCGCGACGAACCTTTCCGCCTCTTTTACCCCCTTCGCTTCCCTTCTTCGCTCTGCGTACAGTACTTACTATACTTCCATCTGATGTACTTTTGCCACCCTTCGTTCGTTCACCGGTGAGGCTCCGCGAACGCGACTCCCAGGCCGTCGCGCTTCTTGCAAATCCTCCCGTCGAATCGGTCCGTCTTACTCACTTCGTGAGATGGCTATTAAATTTGTCAGATCTCAACGTGCCCTTTCCCTCACGAGAAATCCTCTTTCCCGTCTCGTCTTCCGAGCTCCGCGCTCTTCATTGATACCTTCGACGTCTCATCGACGCTTCCGACTGGAGTAATGCACCTCCGTTCGCTATACGTATACCCGCTCGATCATCCGTCGTATCGATACGTCTGTCCGGATTCGTGATATTTTATAATTTTCACATCTACGGAGACCAGTAGCTGTAGGAAACCTGGGTTTGGAGTTTGTTGTCGAAAAGCGACGAAAATCACTCGAAAATTTCGTCGTTTTTTTCTTTTTACTCATACCTACTCGAGCTTAGTACGAATGCATGTAACAGGTACATAGATTTTCGGATTTCGTGAAGAATTCGTTTGATGCGGGTTGTCGCATCGTCGATATCTCGCTCGCTTGCTTCCGCGGCGGGAGCAAAAAAGATCGCAGTGCACTTGCAAGGACCGTTGAGGCGCGGGCCAGTGGAAGCCCTGAGATAACGGAGCCCACTCTCCATTTGGAAAACGAGAAAACGTGTGGGAGACCCTTTTCCTCATTCTATCGCGAGAGCTACCGCATCGCTCGGTTGGTCTCACTTCTAAAGCTTTTCGAAGCGGTCGTTGTCGTCGAATTTTTATCGAAAAAGAATCGAGTTTATATATAGAATTCAAGTCCGCAAGGGAGAGAGTGGAAGACGAGGGCGCACGAGGATAAAATGAAAGAAAGAAAGGAAAAAAAAAATGGACTTGGTATAAGGTGAGAGGCGCGTGTCGACTACGAATTCACTGAGGACCGATCGAAAAGGGTTCTCCTCTCCTTCGGCCCCCTCGAAGTTTTCGGTGAAAGGCTCGCGGGGACACACGTCGGTTCCGCGGGACTTTTGTACGCAGATCACGCGACGGTGCGTCAAGAGTCCGTGCAGTAGAGTAGAGATAAGTATAAAGAGGACTCTCGCGTATGAAACTCCCGGCAACTTCTCCGCTCCTTTATTCTTCCTTTGAAAAACTTATTAGACTCGTACGCGGAGGCTTCTGCACGATACTCGGTCACGTTTCATTCACGAGAGAAAGATACCGATGTATAACTGAGGGCTTTTAAGTATCCGCTTATACACGCGGCGCAAACTGGTTATCCATTGCGGAGAACTCGTGGATAATTCAGCGATTCGCGTTTGTTTGTAATCAGATGTCTGTTTCAGTCGCATTGTACAGAAACAGATAGCATCCGCACGAGCAGATGAGTAGGAAAAAATGATCGCCGCGGGTGCATGCGCCGCGGACGTCGCGATGGCGCGACGTTGGTTCACTTATTTCTCCTTTCAAACGATGAGACATATTCCATTAACGACCGGACGTGAACTAACATGTACGGAACTTCAACCTTGAACCGGAAGAGTATTGTCTTACGAACTATCTATCGAACGACCTTCTGGAACTTGCCGTCTTTCGCAAACACCTTCGTACCTCTAAGGATCCAGCTGGCGCGGGAGAGTGTATACAATCGGAAGATATAACTCGACGCCCGCGCCGGTCCCGATGCGTAACATCGAAGCTATTTTAGCATCGACATCAACACCGGAAAACTTCACCAATCGGCTTCTCTTAGAGTCATTATGTTTCTAGTTCGCGCTAAGCTCCCCCTTCTTACTTCATCACGGTATATTGCATCGAAAGTAGGCTAAGCGGACACTCGGCTACGCTTGGTCGGTAAATATTGAATTTCGATGGTTTCTATTTTCGGATTCTCGTTGTTTAGTCAGGTTAAAGTTGATTCCGTGAAAATTGAGCTATTTTTTCGTTTCTTTTCTTTTCTACGGTACTGCGGATGTAGTCAGCGAGCGAGGAAAGGGGTAATTGAATTTTGTATTGAGTTGGGAAAGGTGCTGATAGAGAAGGGAATGTTTTTGGCCCTTACAGCGGCGTTGATGAGATAATGAGATAGTTTTCGGCCGGAAGGAAGGACGTAACAGGGACAAGCGCGGCAGTTGTGTCTATGCGTCGGGGTATGTGTATTCGGTCGCGAGCCAAGAATAACTCGACGTACAGCGACGTAGCCTCAGGAACGCCTGGGAATGCTCGTGAGAGAACGAAGGGAACGAGCTCGCGATGAAATCGAGTCTACTAGAACCCGAGGCACGTATACAACTTACCGTCGCCGATACGAAGAAGCCGCAAGGTACAAACGTACTCAAGACTCCCCAATGAATATTCGCTCCGTCGACAGACTGCTTTTTTTTTTCTTTTTTTTTTCCTTGCCATTCGACTACATATCGAAAAATAGACTCCGATGATACTCGTTAGATCGCCGGATCCAAAGGGATCTCGGAGAGCATTATTCGTCGATGAACGCTCGTCGTTCCGGCTTAATGAGATTCTGATCACCCCCAGGAGTCCATAAATCGTCTGAGCGAATAGTGGATTTTCGCGAAAGGAACCACGATACTTGATCTTCGTTATAGTCCAATATCCCGGGCACTTTTATCCTTACCAATTTTTGTATTACTTTTCTTCATCTAATAATCGTTTTTTTTTTTTTTCGCATATCGAAGTAAAACGGAATAAAAAAAAAAACGCTAAGACGTAACGACAGACAATGGTTCGTGGGATATCTTAAAGCCGACTATAATCAGCGGGAATCAGGCGCGCGAGACTTTTCTCTGGGATTCGTTGATAATTCCTGTGGGGATGAGCGGGCAAAGCCCGTGAAAAGCGAGTGGGAGAGAAAGACGAAGCCGTAGAAAAGATAAGGAGTAACCAAGTTCCTTCCAAGCTGACTTCCAGGAGCAGCTCGCGATGGAGTTCGCCAGCCCGTCATTTATAATCGTTAGACTTTGGATCCACACCGATATAAACCCTGTGAGGCTTTTCTGCCGTACGTATAGTTTTCCCCCTTTCTTTTCCATCGTCCTTTTTGGTAACTCTCAACCATTGACTACACACCGCTGGCGCGTCTCTTAGCCGAGCCTTCGTCTTCTTCTCGTTAGTCTCGTTGTAAGATAGGGGTAGACGTAGGGTATAAGTAGAAAGAGCCGGACGGTGGTTACCGCACGAGACGCCGAGACGGCGAATCATCCGTCTGCAACAGAAACCCCCGCGAGATACGTATCTTCTTGGCTAACAACCGAAGATTAACGAGATCCATTATCCGCTTCGTCCACCTTGTATATGCAGCAGGATCTTACCATCGGCCGCTTGCTTATAAAATTCTTCGCATTTAGACGGACAACCGAGCGGACAGCGCACGAATTACTCGTTACAAAAACCGATTATACCTTCGAAATTCCCTCAATAATATTTATTCTCCCTTTTTTAATTTTTTCTCAAAAAAAACCGCAATCGTGAAAAAAAAAAAAAAAAAACATCGCGATCAATAATATCGAAAAAAAAAAAAAAAAAAAAAAAGTATCCTACTTGAGTCAAAGGGGCTAAACAAATGATTGCATTAAATTTCCGTACAAGTTGTCAGGTCTGATTCTCCGTTAGCAACGCGAAACTCCGTGTCATTTGCATGTTGGGTGGAAAATCTAGATTAGCAAATCGGTCAGTGGTCCGCATGCTAACCGACTCATTGTCCCGTAAAATTTACGTATTACACCCCGGACACGAAGGTACGGCGTAGAGGGTGCGCCGAAGCGTGGGAGGCCGTCCAGGCATGCAACGTACGTACAATTGTGAAACATATTGCGACGAGCAAACATATCTACTCGGTTGCTACGAAGCGTGTATAGCGCCGGGGCCTCGTGCGGTTGTTTCTACCTTGAGATAATGAAACACGCTGCTGTGAAATCCCCGGACTATAGGGTATATATATGTACACATATATATTTATATACTGTACCATGTATACCTATATATCTACTTTTGTACGTCGGCTATATGCATCTACACACATCCGTACATAGCGCATCGTCGTAACAACGTGTATGTAATATCTGCGACGAGCGTTCGCGAACATAGCCAGTGGTGCACTTAACCATAGAACGTCAAGTATTACGTGCGTGTATACGCGAATGTTTGGAACAAGTGGGCTCCCTTCGTTCGACGGTACTTCCAAGAGTGCGTTCTTTCTCCGCGTACTTCTTCATAAGTGTATATAACCCCTTTCACTGCGTCTTCCCCGGTAGGACGTTATAATATACGTAGGAACGGAGAAGAGGTATAACGTCGAGTGTGTGTAGTCAGCGTTTTGATCTCCCACCCGTTTCTATTGTACCGAGGGGACCGCGGGACTCTCGTCGCGCCGACAAGAAGCCATCGAGACCCGCGCCGAGTGGACGAGGACGAGTCAGTCGCTGCTTAGGTCTCGACTCTACCGAGTCTCTTGTTCGACGAGTGCGCGTGAAACGGCTCTCTTTTCATTTACCAGGGCTAACCGAACAGCTTCGTTATTACTTAACGTAATTTGCGATCCGTCGAAAAAGAAAAGTAAATGGTGTTTGATTAAAAATAATTAAAAAATATATCGACGACGGTAGAGCGATTGTCTCTTCGAGTCGAGAGTCGAGTTATTTGGATAATACACAGTGAGTTAATCATCGAATCGGCCCGCTGGATAATTCGGGGTCATGTGGTTGGAGAACCATCACTATGCCGCCATTCTGGTAATTATTTGTTGCTTCGATTATCCCAATTTTGTTTATTCTTATTTATTTATAAAGCTCATCGTAAAGGAAGACGGGCGCACAATGATGCGCGGAATTCGGAGCAGTCGAACCGGTGTTTCGAAACACCTGTTGCATATCGCACCCATTTGGCGCTCCTTTTGAATATCACTCGAGGACGCGCAAGTGATTCGTTTGGTGTTACGAAATTCTTTCGATTCTTTAATTCGTAGGTTACGTATTAAAGAATCGAAAGATTTGGCTACATAGCAGAGATTCGAAACAAGTGAACTTTCTCTCGCGTAAGATGCATCATACGTTGAACCTTGCAGTAGTTCTTGCAAATTTCGAAATGTTGCTGATTCGATCGCTGACCCTGACTCGTTGGCGAAGCATCAAGGGCGCTGCACAGATCATTCGGTTTACAGAATCATTGCTAAGATCTCTTCTATACCACGACTTTTCGGCGACTATTAATGTGTCCTTTTTAATGATCGCATTCGCATTTCGTACCATTAGATCGCGAGAGTTTTAATTCCACGAGCAGAAACATCGAGCATCGCACGAGCTTTATATACACTCATTCGAATGTGCTTCGCAAACGAACGATGCCAAGTGCACCGGGTCGCTTCCATTGAAACGCTCAAACTCATAATTGCGGTAGTTGATTCTTCAATTGATTTATGAACCGTCGTAGAGACAAAGGTTTGACCTCGTGTTCCGGGCAAAACTCTCGCGAGGATCTCTCTCGCCGCAAGTTTGCGCAATATCGTTGTGCTTTGGCGCACAGCAGCGAATTACGATTTGTTAACTCTGTATCTCCGACAGAAACGCGAGCGTTTCGCGCATCTCTGAATCTCGCATTTGCGACGATAGAGCACGAAACTTGTTAACGAAACGGAGTTGCCGAGAGGCGGCAACATTGGTTATCGACTACAATCGACTGTTTCTATTTCAACACGCGATCTTTCATCGTTTCGCGTTTGTCACGTGAATTTTACAAACGTTTCTCGTAATACTTCATGTGTATAAACTATTATTGCGATAGACACGCTTCGTTCGCATTTCGGTTGCGTGGAAAGTAAATACAACATCGAATGTCGACAGGGATTTTTGGCAACTGTACTCGCAACCTTATTCTCGTCTTCCACAAAGCAAAATCCAGTGCATGGAGGTGTAAGCCAACGAAATACTTCATTGTTACCAATATTAGAGGTCTTATGCAATTCTCGATTACCTCACCTGATTTTCAAGGATATAAAGAATCGGTCCCTTCTGCTTCGATACACTTCACACGCCAAACATACGAGCTGTTTAGTAGCCATAGAACACTCGCTGTTATATTGCCTCTGGCGAAAATTTATCGAAATCGCTTAGCGGCAGTTTGCGAGAGGGTCGCGCGGGAGCACAATTTTTGTCTCGCGCCTCTCTGCGCGGCTTTAAACGAAAAAGGCGAAATGGGTAGCGAAGAGTGCACAAGAGTCGGCGAAGCTCGACGATAATGAATAAAGAAAAAGGAAAAAAAAAATGTACAAAAAAGAAAAGAAGTAAAGCACGACCACCGAGCGGCAAGAGTGCTGAGAGCCGAAGAAGACGATAGAGAGAACCAAATGAGAGCGAGAGAAGCGCCGCGTGCTCTGTAGAATTCTCGAGCGAGTCGTCAAAGCTCTCGCTTCCTTCCTCCTTCTTTTCTGCTTTACTCTCGGGGCCAATAAGCCCTTGTTGTTGAGTACGGCGTACCGAATGTTCAGTGAACCGTAAGAGGGACAACAATGTTTGTCGCTTGATTTCATTCCCTCGACGCCTCGCTACAGCGTAACAGCATTTTCTTCGATGGAAGGAGGGAAAAGGGTCATACGAGTCACACTTTTGTAACACAAACGAACCGAAAATGATAATCCTGTCGTGAATTATCACTTTCCTTTTTCTTTCGTATATTTCAGAACTCTCTGATGCATCCGTTGCAAAAGACGTTGTGCACAGCAATGAAAAGACTATGTAGCTGTCTTCGGAGCACACAATTGTTTTTAAAAATCTTTTTATTATTTTTTTTTATTGATTGGGGTCCATAGATAGATTCATAGGCCACAGATGCTTCTGCCGATGATAACCTAAAAAATGATTGCCTGTTCGACAAAGTCATTGGAAAAATCAGCATTTGTCTTGTCTCACGAACGTTCATCGATCATATTGAGAGTATTTTTGTTTAGTCTACGCGAAAGTTCGTTCGCCCCGGGAAATAATATGATTCGATTATTTTCTGACGCTCGGACTTTTCACTCGGATTGCGAAGCCGCATCGGTAATGACGTTTCCGTGTCATATCCATTTCGCGGCTTTAATCGATTTTTACATTAAAACTCCAACGTCGGGTCTTTAACTCGACACGGAAGCCGCGCGTAATGCGAAGACAATATCCGAATCGTATTAAATGAAAATCGTGTGTCTATCAGCGATGAATTACCATTTTATTACCATTCACTGCGACACGAAAAATTTACCGCAACGTAGATAACGATTGTCGAAAAGCTCCACTCTCTCGCGATTGTCGCTGAACTGGAAAAAGTTTTGCTTCAATCGGATTCACCCCTGATCGACGCACCAATCACGATTGATGCACCATTAAAGGAGATTGGAAATCCTTTCGTCGGCGTCTACAAAGTTGGGATGCCGCGCTCGCATATAACTTTGGAACTCGTTCGCTGACTATGCAAGCGCGCGGCCCCGCCATACCACCGCCTTTACCGTACCGAACTGCAATTCAATCTTCTTGTATCTGCACACTCGTTTCTCAAGTGTCGCGACCCAGTCCTTCGTGTGTACTCTTGGCGGTAGAAAACCAGAATTCAATGCAATGATTTTGCAATAGTTGCTGGCGCAAGCGAGTCTGGCCTGAGATTTGCGAGAGACTGAGCGTCGGTCAACGAACGATCCACTCCATAAAATGTATCGATCGCGTCATTGAACTTGGACGCGGCAAAGATCTCTCATACATGTCTTTCATCTCTTAAGCACTGAAAAAAAAAAAAAAAAAAAAAAAAAATCAGGTGGAGGAAATAATTATTCGTTGGGAAAATTACTTTCGAACTGAAAATCGTCTTTCGTCGTATCATTTTTTTCAGTACAGACACCAAGTGTTACTTTACCATTTAAAAAAAAAAAAAAAAAAAAATTAGACCGATCGCGATTAGCCACTAGAAGACTTTGTAAGGTCCCAAGAAACTATGGCAGTGAAGTCCTCTCACGGGAATTAAAGCTGTTTTTCGCTCGGCACCCTTCACGAATAGTTGAGTCGATGCCAGAACGGATATGTAGAAAGGGTTTCGTGGGAAAGTCACGGATTCTCTGTTGCATCCGTGGTTAAGGAACTACGAACTAGTGACCGAGACGCGATAGCGTCCGAGTGAGAAGGGAGCGCGAACCGAAGGGAACGGAGCAAACGACTCTCGACGTGGCCTGAATGCGGACTCCCTCCTGGCTGCTCATTTACGAGCGGAAATATTATTAACGCGGAGAACGAGGAGGCCATAGCCACCCTTCTCCTCCACCCGCGCCGTCCTGCCTCCCGGGCTGTACCATTCCACTCGCCGTCACTTCATTTTTTGCTCTCTCTCTCAGTTCCATTGTCTCGTTCGTCAACGGGTTTCTCATGCCGTCGGAGGATCGCGTGGGAAGGTTCGCAGCGAGAGGTACGAACCTCTGTTTGAAGTTCAGTCTGGCGGTCGAGGCCAGAATTGCGAGGGCACCCGACCGCGTGCGTTGCCCGCGAGGCTTTTCGCGCGCGACGCACACACGAATGATTAGCAGCTTCTCGCGCATACGCACACTTATCGAAGCATACGCGCATACTTGACTCTACGCAAGACACTTTAACCCAATTTTCGTCGACTATCCCTCAGCATGATTAATTAATTAAGCAATTACGGCTGACGCGAAGCTACCGACCAAACGGGATTAATTCGCTATTGTAATTAATCAGCGCCGGTAGAATGAAGAATCAGCCGGTAAAACGTAATCGTTACAAGTCGCGTTACCGTTCCAACGACCTCGTACGTCTGCCTTTAATATCCGTACCTCGTCTGAGTCACTTACGGATGGTATTCTTACACCCATAAAGTTTCGCCATTGATATCTTTTCTCCTTTACATTCCACAATGCATCTCGTACTCACGAGTGTCGTCTTCGTTTTTTTTCTGTTACAGCCGAAAAAACTCCATCGTTCTGAGGACTCAGCTATCCGTGAGAGTCCATACCATAATCGGTAAGTACGGTCATTCAATTGTATTGTATTATTGTCCCGAGGAATCTCTATAGATCGTCTCCTCAACGGATGTACCAGTCGACGACGCATTGTGTCGTCGTCCCGCACTCGAGATGGATTATACGAGGTACAAAAGTGGTTATCGGCATACATGCTTTACGCGTGTAGGCTGCTTCGCGCGAATTCTCGACGCTCATAGATACGCTTGCTTCGGGTTGATTGTCAATAACGACTTGTAAAGCGCAATTTCAGACGGGGATACGCGAGACATGCTTTGTCGAACATTGCTCTCTTCGACTCTTAAAAAAAAAAAAAAAAAAATTGGAAACTCTATCGGATAATATTCATAGGCAAGTTATTTGGATAGCTTTAAAAAAGAAATATATCGTGGAAAATGCAAAAAAGGGCATCTCTTCATCTCGTTTAATCGATTGAAGGGACGAACGCGATGATATTCAAAGTTTAATAGCGATCGACGAAGGTGTATATCGAAAAATAAAAAGTCACGATCGATCGAAAACGGTGCTTGGGCCGCGCGATTCACCTGTCGGCCGTTCCCGTTCGTTGAACCGCTGCGGCCGTAGTCCCGTACCCAAGAGGGACTGGAAGATGCGCGAACTCCAAGGTCCAAAAGTAGAAAAAAAAAAAAGGACGATAAAGGGTGAAGGTCCGAGAGGCCCGGGCGTTTTACATATTTTAACGGTTCCAGTCTCGCGCGCTCGTTCCCTGTGGTACGCCTCCGACCCCTCACCCGCTGCAGTGTTTATTCCTGTCTATACGCGTACTTCCTGCTCCTCCCTGACGCCCAGCTACCGCTACCCAAACGAAGACGGCATTGAGGCGAATTGCTTTTGAACGTAACACCACGATTACGGGAGTTTCGGCTATTTATTTATTTTTTTTTTCTTCAATTCCGATTTTTTTTATGTGTAATATCAGCTACAGAAACGGTTTTCGAATTTATTGAAATATTTTAACGATGATAATTATTAACAATTATTTTTATTTCTTCACTTTTTTTCGTGCCATTTTCCGTGAAACATTAAAGCGTTTCTAAAGAAAAATGAAAAAAATAAATATTTCTTAAAAATGTTGAAAAAATTAAACCAACGAATTTTTTGATAATGTATTTCCATGTATTTCGTTGCGGTAAATATGAATTCGACAGAAATCTCAGCTCGAGTACCGCACATCATGAATAATTCGCAGTCACAGAAAACTTAATTTTTTGTTTTGTTTTTTTTTTCTCCTTTCGACTCAAGTGCTCCGCCTGAGTAGTTTCTATTTAATCGTGCATCACACATAGCTGCATAGAGATACGACCGCATGACAATTCCATACAATAAAGGAGAAACCCTGCAATTCGTTTAATCGTGTAAACATTCCGCTAGGTGAGCTTCACACGCTGCTCCGCTGGCGGTGAATCGAATAAAACGCGAGAGCAGCAAAGTAGTGTATACGAAGCACGTGGGGTGAAGCGAGCAGAGGAGGCGATCCTCCGGTAGCTGCATCACGCGACGGGCGGAATCACATTTCACACGAGTAGCACGACGACGCGGAATCAGCACTCTCGCACACGCATTACTTTTGCACCCGTCAATTATTTATTTGTTTTCATCCGCGGCGACGACGGATTAAATGAATTTTTTTTTTGTTAATCGCATCCTTTCGACGCACCTCCCGGTTCGGCGAGAGACGCGTCATCCCGATTTATCATGTATCTTCTTTTATTCGCCATTTTTTTTTTATTTTTTTTTTTCCGTTTCGTAAATTATGTACGCGTACAGAATTGGCTGGCGGTACCGTTAAACCTTAATAGTTTTGAAGTCGAACGATGACGATAATTACGGATATTTTTGGCGTGGGTGAGACGAACCGAGGGGCCAAGGGCCGGTGCGCCCGAGGGCCTTGGAACCGCTATTCTTAGAAGCATAAGGCCCATCTCGCGGGAGCAACTTCTCCTCCTCTTCCACATTGACTTTTTTCTTCTTCTTTCCCTTCCTCTTCTTCTGATTCGGCCTATCGCCTGCAGCGAGTTCCTAATTACCTTCCGCTGGCCTGACTTGTACACCGCGCACCCATCTATCTCTTGCTCTTCCTTTTATCATCCTCGTCGTCGCTCGTATACGCGCGTATCTTTCCACCCTGCATCCTCCGCTCTCTCCTTCGTTTCTCCTCTTCCCTCGAATTCTCAAGCACCCTGAACGGCATTATGCATTCAAAGATTGCGTGATAGTCGCCGGTTATGCGCGAGACGAGGCGTACGATCTGCATATAGTCTCGAAGACCCCTCTGTATAGTTTTACTTTCTCTCCAAAGAAATTGCAGATTTGTCGCGGTGAATGTGAATTCTTCTGCGTCATAGTTCCCCACGTGTTTCTCATATTTTATTATTATTCGTTCAAATTATATCGTCTCATTTACTCGAAGATATGTCGGCTGATTGAGTTGCACGAGGAAAAAAGACGAAAAAATAAAAAAAATTTAATCGCGATACCGTTGAATGTTCGCTAGCGAACCACAGAGAAAGGGTTAGTGCAGCGAGTATACCGCGAGATCGTTCCCTATGGCAATTTATAACGAATTAGCCGTAGACAGTGGAGATTGGCGATGGGGAGGGGGTGGGTGGGAGCGCAAGGAGGAGACTTGACTGAGCTTTTCCTTTTAATAAAGTCAGGGTCTGCCGAGGAGGATCCGGGGCCAAGAGGATCCGCACGACTGGTACATCGAGACTCTCTTCTCGGAGGAGGCGTATAAGCGCCACATTGTTTGCCACACACACACCTCTGTATACTCTATGACTATAGCGGTACAAACACATTCTATGAGTATTATATTCTCGTGTGAGTGAGACGCGCTATACATAGATAATAATGGGCAACTGAGTTCGGCTTCGTTGGGTTGAATTGTATACACATTCATATACATTATAAATTGTATATATATGTTCGTGTACCGAGTTTCGAGCTGCGAGACCGCCGCGCGTCCGCGAGAGAATCCCTTTGGCTCTTCTGAGTAACAATACTCACGGGGCCCGCCGCGCGCGCATTATTATTATAATAAATGGTTGCGTGTTGCTTGTCTGTTGCAGAAAAATTGCTGAACAGCGAGGGCCGCGAGCTGCGACGGGCCCTCTTCTCCCTCAAGCAGATCTTTCAGGTGGGTTTCAGCGGCAGGCCGCGCGCACCAGGCTATTTTTAAACGCGAGACTCCTTCTCTCATCGTCTTTTCGACTCTTCGACTTTCTTTCTCTCGCTCTCTCGTTCTCTCTTACTTGGGCTCCCAACTACCAGCCCGAGTAAATATTTGCGAGGGAATGCAGCCGCACGGGATCTCGTCGGCCCCCTCCTACGCCCGACTCTTTCGCGCTTTTCTTTCTTTCTTTCATTCCTTGTACCTTTCTTTTCCTTCTCTCTCTTACTCTCTCGCGTTTACTTTGGCCGCTGATATAGCCCGCAGCTGTAGCAGACGGTATATTCGTGCTCTACTTTTATTCCACACACAATTTTCTTATATTATCATCTTTGTTCGGTTTAAATGAACAAGTCTATCGTGAATTAACTCGTGGATTTTATCTTGGATATAACGATTCAGACTCTTTATGAATTCTCTTCGGATTAACGGACGAAAAATTAAACGTTATAGAGAAACTTTTTCTTTTTTTTTTTTTTAATCAACGGAATAATATAGTTTCAGCATTTTTAATATTGTGATATGAAATTCTATTTTTTTTTTTAAATAAATCAATATTTTTCATTAGGTTCGCAGACAATTATTGGGAGTTAAAAGTTGAAAACTCTAAATTATTGTGGAATTGAAAGCAATTTTTTTTTTTCTGACATTTGTAAATGTACGCATTGATTTTACAAAAGTAAATGGAAATATATATATTTCAAACTATTTTTTTTATTAATCATTCATTTTTATATATATACGTATATAGTATACACGCGTTCATTATTCATTCGAGTAGTTGAAAGAAAGAACGATTTTCCGTTATAGCGAGATAGAAATTTCAATCAAACTTTGTACATTTTCTATAATATGCGAGTGATTTTTCGATTGGTGATATAACTATAATTCCATTTGATCCGCGGAGCTTGGAGATTCTTGGAAATACAGAGACAAATTGAAGGGCTGTGTCGGCCGCAGTCTTCGGAGTTCCGGTCTCTGAAGCTTTCGGGAAAAGCTTTTCCATTCCTGCGACAGATCCGATTGCGATATCCTCCCCGTCACTCACTCCCTCTTTTTTTTCGTCCGCAGTACAATCGGATTTCTCGTCTAACGTTTCATCGAAGTCGGAATGCATATCGATGACGCATTAATGGAAATTCTCTCACAACCAATGAAACTTTCATTAATACTCGTAGATGAATTTAACATCGACTTTTATTTTCCAGGAGGACAAAGATCTCGTACACGAATTTGTCCAAAATGACGGATTGGCGTGTCTCATTAAGGTCGGCAATGAGGCCGATCAAAATTATCAGAATTACATATTACGAGGTAAGATTATACGGATTATCCTTTTTTCTTCCACTTTTCCTTCAAAAAATAGCAACATATGTAGTCGGGAAAAAGTGAAGAAAATTTACTGACGTTGTTTTCGCGATTTTTCTATTTTTAATCGGATCGCTATATTGACCACTTTTGCCCCAACGTAACATAAATGTAATTTATTTACTTTATCGTCTTTACCGTCTATAAAATAAAAAAAAAAAGTATAAGAGTCAAACAAGAGTCTCCGTAGCCGAGGCGTTGGCTAATGACAAAATATCTCACAGTCTTCTCGATAATCGACTGTTCCCGTCATAACGACTCTATTATAGTTGTCGAAGTATCAACGTATCCTAAGCGAAGAATCATGTCGCGATTGGATCGCAAGAGCGAAATAGAGCGATAGAGTTCCCAGTAACGATGATTTCTGCTTACCGCTCAAGTTTTTGCTACATGCGCAGCGAGAGAGTCGAATCGCAAAGTGCATCGCAGAGTCGACTCGCGGATAACTTGTCGAGTTTAACTCGGCTAATCGAGACAGACCGCTGCTAGACACAGAAAGGCGGAGTATGCAAAAGCCATATAACTTTTTGATTTCCGGACGCGAAAGAGCGACGAAGTGGTGGGAGAATGGGATGAAAGTATAGATCTACGTACCTCACTCTCTCGCGGCCTTCATAAATTCGCGGGGTGTGATACAGCGAACAAACGCGTTTTCCACGGATAACGAATAGTCCGGAACTTGTACACGTTTCGGAGTTTAATTAAAGTTGGTATGTACGCTACGCTACGGAGGTCCTATTTAAAGTGTAAAAAAAAAATATATATATACAAATAAAAGTTACGATACTGCAGCAGTACCGGTAATGCAGAGAGAACTCGCGGCTCAGAGGCGTTGGGGAATTGTGAGCGCGTTGATTAAGCTTTGATAATAATTCTTACGGCAACGTCCTGAATTCCCGGATAATGACTCTTGGGAAGGTGCGTCGCAAACCAGTCGAGATAATTTAACCGATCGGTCCCACCGGTGACGGGACTAAGGTTTGCGCGCGCGCTTCACCGCCGCTACTCCATCGAGTGTGAAACGATTTGAAATTTCAACTAGTTTCACCCGCACTGCCGTACCCTCCTATCCACGGGAATCCTATCACTATTTTCCACGGTGGTTTTCCTGTTCTTTCCAACGTTCCGTTCGATTCACGGCTTACGCTACAACTATAATCAACGCCCTTTTCGCTTCATTTCTTTCGAATCACTTTCGCACCATCGTTTCTCCGTAGCTACACTTGAATAAGCTGCGCTCCTGAATAAAATAGAATAATCGAACGATTCGAGCGAACGTCAGCGATAATTACACCGAAGTATTCGGCGGCGAAGTGGGAAAACTCCAGGAACCTTCCACTTTTCGTTTCTGCTAAAGGAAAATATATATATTAGCTTTCAACGTTACCTCGAGTATTCCAAGCGCGAGATTTTTACCCGTTTATCGACTCGTCGATGCAAACTTTTTGCCAACAAACACGCACACCAAAACTTTTCTTCCTGTTTTTACCGTTAGCCAACGCGACTCGTAAATCGTCGAGGTACGCCTCAATGCCGACAAACTGTTCGCTCATGAATTTTGTGCATTATCGCGAACTCCGATTGTTCGAGCGTTAAGAGAATAAGAGAGAGAAAGATCCTAGAGAGTCGGGATAAAATATTATTCATGGCTCATTTACGAAAAAATAACGAAACGATGAGTTCTTAATTCTCTCAGAAAAAGAAAAAAAAAATACTTATATTTACTGAGAATACGATTGGGGGTCGTGAATTTCATTGCGATTGCAAGAAATGTTTAATTAATCGGCCAGAAAATTAGTTGAATTGAGAATCTCGTAAATTTATCATAAGAATTTATTCATTCAATCGTCTA
The DNA here is from genome assembly GCA_934046635.1 of Buathra laborator. Lineage (NCBI taxonomy): Eukaryota > Metazoa > Arthropoda > Insecta > Hymenoptera > Ichneumonidae > Buathra > Buathra laborator. The sequence continues at coordinate 23,357,713 of OW203892.1, forward strand.
AATATTTTATTACTCCCCATTTTCGGGCGATTCATGCAATTTTTATTTTTAATACATGAAATACAATGGATATAACGAAAATCGCGGCATTCGAATACTTCGTGGATATCTTCACTTTGTTTCCTTGCATTCTATTCTTTATGTTTGTAACTTTGACACGCAATTTTTTAATAATATTCATTCATTAATTTTTTTCTTTTTTTTTTTTTAGCTCTCGGTCAGGTGATGCTTTACGTCGACGGCATGAACGGTGTGATGGAACACGGGCAGACCGTTCAGTGGCTTTACACTCTGATAGCCAGTCGTTTTCGCCTCGTTGTCAAAACCGCTCTTAAGCTTTTATTGGTTTTCGTTGAGTACGTCGAGACGAATAGCCTTCTGCTCGTACGTGCGGTAAGATCTGTCGACACATCGCGCGGAATGATTCCGTGGACGAACGTCATGAAGCTTCTAAAAGATTACGACGCGGCTGATACGGAACTTCTCATATACGCCACTACCCTCGTCAATAAATGCCTCAATGGAATTCCCGATCAGGATACTTACTACGATCAGGTCGATTGCCTCGAAGAACAGGGCATTGAGGGAATTATTCAAAGATATATGTCGAAACAGGGCACCGATCTCGATCTTCTGCGTCAATTTCAAATCTACGAAGCCGTTCTTCATCATGAGGACGGTAACGATCGGGGATCACCCATAAGACAGCTCGACGACAATATTAGGTATTTTAATATTATTATTTTTTTTTCATATCAGTGTTGAATACAATTAAAGATTTTGTATTATAATTAGAGTCTTTTTTTTATGATTTTTTTTGCAGAAAAACTTTGCGCAACAGGAAGTCCCTGGTGGATTCTCACGAGCGCCGAAAATCACGGAGGCATTCAACGGGAACGTCACCTCTGTCGATGTCCCTGAACGCTCGTCTCAGTCCGCGTCTGAATCATTCTCTTGGACTCAATTCTCTTAGTGGTACGCTAAACTCGAGTCTACCAGACGACGACGACGAGTCCAGCAGCTCTCAGAGTTCACAGGGTCTCGGTGAGGTTCAACTGAATGGCAGTTACAAGGAAAACAAAGCTGGATTTCCCGGTGAGTTATACACCAACTAATTCTGCAGTGAATCGCATAATAATGAATATTGAATAATAGTGAATGTATGTATGATTTTTAATTAATGCAGCAGACGTCGGGGTGACGCCGGCACTAAGGCGACGAAGAGAACGCGCCGAGAGACAAAGAAGTTTCATTAGAGAGCAGCAAGAAGCGACAGCGAACATGAGAGCTTCAATTGGTACGCCGGACGATCAGGAAGGTGAGACGAATGTCTTTTTCTCCACTGGAGTATATATTCCTTCGCGAATTCACGGTGGAATTAGATTCGTTACGGTAGTGACGTTGAATTTCGTTCGATGGCTCTCTTCTCTCTGTCATGTAAATGAGACAGTTTCGCCACTCACCGATTCGAAATACCCGCCTCGTTCCAACCTCCACTGTCGATTCTTTTTCTATTATTCTTGGCGAATAGGAAGCGATAGTGCACTTTGTGTATTGCTTCATCCATTTATCGTAACACTTGCGAGCGCGCGCGCGCGCGCGTCCTCTCTGTACACGGAAATAGAATGTGCATTACGTAGGGTACGTGTTCGACGACTCGCCGAGTCTTTCGAAGACCCGCGTTTTGCTTTTCGCCAGCGAGTAAACAGACAGTCACTCGAGAAATGCGCTCCTTACTATTTTCCTTTCTTTCTCACCGATAGTCAATCTTTAGAACCGTTTCTACATAATTTACGACTACAAACCGACTTCCTGAACTTCGTAGACTCTGAAGCATATTCCACACAAAAACTTAATCGTCTCGCATGTACGTCGGGGGTGGCGAGAAAGTTTACGAAACGCGATAACGAAACTCTTATATATTTATTTGTTCGTTATCTCTTTTTTCAAAGCTCCTTTCGCATCGAATGGTCTGCGTTTTACGAATGGATCGCCTTACGAGAGAAACGCTGACTCGCCGAGTAACAAACTTTCGCGAGCCAATAGTCGAAAGGATCTGACACCGCTAATGAATGCCGCTAACAAACTCGATTCGGAGGAGAAGAAACCGTGGTACGGTAAAAGCCCGGATGAGGGTGTCGAATGCGACGAGGGTAATCACACCGATGAGGAAGAAGATCGTAGGGTCGTCGTACCGATAAAACGAGAAGGTACCGTTAAGGATTTAACCCAAAAATTGACCGCCCAAAATCTTATACCCAGCAGCCCCGTCGAAGATAAAGTCTCCAGGTAAATATCATTTTATTTTTCCATGTTTTCCAATCAATCGACAATAAAAATGAAAAAATTATTTGAATTATGCGTCTGGAGAGTATTTTTTCACGTTTTTTTTCAATGTATTATCATTTACAGGATAGGAGATATGAGCGGATTGATATCAAAGGCAAAGGAAGGCTTAGCAAAATCCAAATCGAAAGCCGATGTGCTTAAATCACCGACCGGTGACGCGCTCCCGAAACTAACCGAAGCGAAGAAGTCCGAAAACGAACTCCACTGGGAAGAACTCGTGAATCAACTCAAACGACCCTTAGCTCTCTGTGACCTCGACTTCACGGACTTAAACTCGGACGACGAGGTGGACGTACTCGGCCCGGTTAATGTAACGAACGGTGTGCCGCCGCCTCCCCCGCCAATGGTCTCAACGCCCCCAAGCGGTCTTTGTCGAGCTCCGCCGCCACCTCCACCAGGCGGTAGGTTCCCGCCGCCCTTTCCCAACGGACCACCGCCTCTCTTTGGCGTCAATCTAAAATCCCCGAGAACGGGAAACCTCGTCGATACCGCAAATTCACCAAAAACTCCTCTATCATCAACGACCGCAACCACAAGCCCGACAAACAATCCCGCGGCGATTTCGAAAAAGAGCAAAAAAACTGTTAAACTCTTTTGGAAAGAGGTTCGCGACGATCCAATAATACTCACGCGTTTGGACAAAAACAAAATGATATGGGACGAGCTTCTGCCGGTTCCGGTTGATACGCAGAAACTGGAACATCTCTTCGAAAGCCGTGCCAAAGACCTGATCACAAAGGTGAGCGATCTTTCTTGTCTCTACACTCATTTTTCGCACGTTCCCGTGATTTCGATCGTTGTAATGTCTTTGTTAAGTCGGAATTTTACAGAGGGTTATAATGTGTTACGATAGTACAGACAGTTATCCGATCTACCGATTGAAAAAAAAAATTATACATAGATTTACTTATTTTGAATTTTAAAAAGAGTATCAGATGACTTTCGACTAGCGATCCACGATTAGCAATGCTTTCGACAACGTTGCGCACACGCGTTGGTATAGTCGGGCTGTTTTTTTCATCGAAATAATGCGCTGTCGTTGGAAATGTATTTGGGTTGTTGGAAGAGAGAGTACAGCACGGGTCACAGCAGTTGTGCCCTCCGAAGCATTCAGAGGATACGTAATGTTAAAGGGGAAATGGAGAGACTCTTCTCTTTTTCTCGCGTTCGGAAAATGCTTGCACACTTTCTACCCTATGTTTCTACCGTTATGTCTTTCTTTCCTTTTTTTTTTTTTTTTTCGGGACTTCGTCTTCGTACTTTTCTTGATTGTCCTGCAAATGTTTCGAGCTAAAGCCCGAGATTTTCTTGCAATTTTACTCATAGGGTCTCAAGTAGTATACGAAGGGGATGAAAGTGGAAGGTACAAGACTCGCGTCGATGAAGATTTATTAAGATTGCAAAGAAAATTTTACCGAAAGCCACGCAGAGAGAGAGAGAGAGAGAGACACACAGAGATTCTTCGGATAGACATATTCAACGAGAGACACTTTGCGATATCTCGTTAGAGCAAACGTAGCTTCTTGGAAATTATCATGTCGTCTTGTGATACGAAATTCTCGCGAGGCGTGAGCTTTTTAGCATAAAAAAAAAATCGATGAAATCAAATGATTTAACGCCGTGTCTGGAAGACCCGCTGAAAATATGACACTACGATAGCGCAAGAAAAAGACAGAGGAAGGGGAGTTTAGCATTATTACGATGTAGTGTTTTATTAGCCCCTTCAGCGAAACGATAAAATTAATGAATTAGTCTCGCGGTACGCGATCGATGCAACGCGAATGGTCCACCGTATGAGCGCAACTTGCCTCCGGCGGTTTTGCCACATTGCACGATATTTTTATCCAACGTAGACGAATGTTAAAAATACTTTCAGTTTTTTTTTTTTTTAATACACCTATTTTTCGTATTACGCAAGCGTACCTTTTTCTTCTCGTTAACGAATCCGCGTTGGGGCTAACGAACAGTAATTACGCGACGACGGGTCTAGCGAAAGCCGCGAGCTTAACGCGGAAATGGAAATAAAATTTTCCCGACGCTCGTCTCGTGTGCTTTTGATTCTCACCCTTTACGCATATGAATGACGGAAACGAGTTTTGCGTTGGCTCACTTAACGCGGCCACTATGGCTAATTACTTCGCGTCGTTGATTGTGCACCTATCGTAGGTGTGTAAAGCTTTAACCACGTCGAGCTTTGCCACCCTTGTATTTACATGGTTCTCTCTCTTCCCCCCCCCCCCCCCCCCCCCATTTCTCTCTCTTTCTCGTCAGGGCACACGACACAAGCTTTTTACTTACGCTCCGGAGAAGGACGCCCTTTCCTCCCGCTCTTTTCTTTTATCGCGTCCGTCTGCTTTCACTATTTTTCCTCTCGGGGTACTTTTTCTCGACGCTCTTCACAGTTTCCTCGCCACGGCGGTAGATAAGCACTATTCAAATCAGGAGGCAACAACAAGAGGCAAAGTAGTTCGAGTTAAGCTCCGGGTAAAGGGACACTTTCGAGACACCGAACTCTCGAGAGTGTAAAAGAGTTATCGCAAACCAGACTATTCGACGCCTCGATATGAATAAATTACAGGTTTTGTACAAAAGATGAAATGCCGAAATGAAACATTAAACGATCAGCGATTTCACTCCCCTATCTCGAGATATCCTCTTTAATGATACCCGCCAATTTGCCGCACTGCGAATAGAGAGCTCCGATTAATCTTGTTACATCGTAGAAGGTAAACGAGAACCCGCAAACGACCTGTTTTTCATTTGTTTTATCTCTCGAAATAACGTCGATGCGTCTACTATTTTTCATATTGACCGATGAAGATAACAAACTTCCGTTACGTTGGGGGGTTTTTCTCGAAGTTTTGAGATTTATCGATGCCCCGGTGATCGACATGGGTGCAAAACAGAAATTCGGCCGGTGAAACCACGAAGATACAGTCCGTTAGATAAAAAAAATTAAAATAAAAATAAGTGGCGTGAGCAAATCACGATTTGTGTTCGTTTGCGAATGTAGCAGCACTTCGGGACGTATAATATGCAGTAGAAGCACGCGATGCTCTGTTAAATAGGAAACTTTATGCTACGACGAGGTAAACGCGTTCGCCGTCGTACTTTACCCTGTCTGGCGAGGCTTTCCTGATCCGCGACGCGAATTTACGATCACGCAAGCAACGACGACACTGTTTGGCTTAATGAAAATGAGATTGATATTGAGTACGTAACGGTAATTGATCGATATCGGTACGTGAACAGAAGGAGGGTAATAAGCGACAACGTGGCAAGTTTACGATAATGCGCGACGGCATCGTGTAAAATTATGGGAAGGCAAGCAATCAAAGTCTTGCGACGCTCTTGTAGTTACGCCGTTGGCTGGTGATGGTTTATCGCAAACGACTAATATTTTTCTTGTATTCTTTGCAATATTGTTGGTGATCGCACGAAAACAAAATGGCATGATGGAATTTTACAGGAGGTGAGTCTTAATTTCTTAACTTGTTTTAACGACATTTTCAACGGCGTCGGTCGACGTGATTCTTTTTTCATATTTCTTCTTTTCTTATGTTTTTCTTTCATCAACGATTTTCAAAGCATTTGCTCGTTGTAACTTTTCATCATAATACACTCTATGGCATTTTTGTACATATGATCTTTCCTCTGCGAACTTATTTTTCTTCGTAATATATAAATCACGTTGTCGACGCCTCGTATCGTATAGTTATTCGCATATACTATATTCGTAACATAGCTTCGATAGTCAAAAAAAAAAAAAAAAACTTTATTGTTACGGCTTCGAAACCCTCTTTGCCTGCTATCATCCCTCATCCTGCACCTGCATTCTGTCTTTGCTAATCTGTTAATCAACGAGTCGAGTGTCACGGAGACGACCGATAACTCGAACAATTTTGCGCGGGTGTTTGAGCATTTGGACGTAGCTACGGTGGTGAGTGAGTTTGTCGAAGTGTCCTGGATACATACTGTGTACATCGAGGTACTCTCACGGGAGAAGCTCTCACACTCGCCCGGGGTCAGTGGTGGAGAAAGCGGGTTGCGAACGGGCAGCATTCCCGACGCATCGCAATCGACCCCGACGTTTCTCTTACCACCGTGTCCGTCGTTACACTAAACATACTAACGGCTCTTCGGGTCTCCGAAGAGTTGACACGCGCGATCGATATAGTATATATATCCCCCTCGACACGCTGGATTCGAGACAAGCCACCGCTAACGAGTCCGCACGCAATTAAGTAACGCAATTAATACGATGCCCACACCTACACCTTGAATTTTCCGCGACTAAATTATACGGTAACAGAGTGATGACGAATATTATTCCTGTGTGACGAGTAGAAGCAACAAGAGATGAATAAAAACAAAGAGATCATCGTTTTGGACCACAAAAGATCGAACGCCATCAACATAGGAATGACAAAGCTTCCACCACCGAGATCCATAAAGACTGCTATACTGAAGATGGACGCGACTATCATGAATCGCGAAGGAATCGAGGTGAGCTTTTTACTTATCCGCAAAAAGTATCGTCTCGAGAAACGTGGCGCTATCTCTTATTTCTCTTTCGCATTGATTCTCCAAAAGTTTGTTGTATTTTATTTTTTATTTTTGTTTCTTTCTTTTTTTTTTTTACTTTCGAACGTATTTTCTCTCGTAGAAACTCTTAACGATGTTGCCAACCGAAGAGGAGAGATCCCGAATTCAAGAGGCACAGGCCGCCAATCCAGATCTGCCTCTGGGATCGGCCGAGCAGTTTCTTCTTACTTTAGCTTCCATCTCCGAGTTGCCTGCAAGATTGAAACTTTGGGCCTTCAAACTCGACTTTGAAAACTCCGAGAAGGTTCGTCCGATGATATCGCTGTGTCTCGATACCCGGGATGCCGGGTTTTCTTTTTTTTTTTTTGTTTTTTCTCTCTTTCCGAAGCTACTGCTGTATTACTTCTTCTCGAGAAAGATTTTTTTTTTACGCACAATTACAATTCGACAAGTCGGGATATTGAATAGAAAAGATGAAAAAAAAAATTGGGTGAATGAGGGAGAAATGGATGGAAAAAATAATCGCAAACCTTTGTGAAACTGCAGGAAATTGCGGACCCTTTGATGGATCTCAAGCAAGGAATGGAGACGCTGAGAGTGAATAAAACGTTTCGCGGTATTCTTAGCACGCTGCTATCCATCGGGATATTCCTTAACGGAAATGAGGTGGGTATTGAAAGCGAACCAAATGATATCCGCTTAATCTGCCTTGCAATGCCTTCGAGTCTCACGCTTCTGACCGTCTCGATATCGATGATTTTTTTCCGTGTGCACTATTGGCTCACGAGCGTTGCAATGAGTCCGATAATGTATAACCGACCAGTGAGGACGGAATAGCGAAAAATTTTAGCGTCTCTATCGACCACAACGACCGTTGCTGCTACCGGCGTAACCTACCGTACTACTTGAACATTTTCTTCGCTCGTAGGTGAAGGGCTTTCAGCTGGAATATCTCGCTAAAGTGCCCGAAGTCAAGGACACGGTGCACAAGCACTCTTTGCTCCATCATCTTTGTCACATGGTGATGGAGAAGTTTCCGGACTCTACGGACCTTTACTCGGAGGTGAGTGCTTCCGAAGATAAAAGACAAAAAGATAACGCGCCTCGAGCCGCGCATCTCATCCTCCGCTAGTCGAGGGAGCAATTTGTCTTACTAAAGCAACAGCGAAATATGTATAATAACTTGTGAATACGATAAACAAAAATAATAAAATTGAAAAAAAAAAAAAAAAATTAGATCGGAGCCGTAACGAGAGCTTCGAAGATCGACTTTGACGAATTGGCCTCAAACATCGGAAAACTCGAGAGTGAGTGCAAAGCATCGTGGGATCATTTAAAGCTGATCGCTAAGCACGACGGCTCAACGATGATGAAAGTCAAGTAAGTTTAACGTCTGACCATCTTTAATCTACGCGATATCTAGTTATCTTTAGAGAGAGAGAGAGTGGGAAACGAATAGGTGTAGTTTCAAAGATTTTTCAGAAAACTCTGTACTAAATTGCAGAAGACGCGAGCCGCTCCGTCTAAGAGGAGGTCCAATAAATTCGCAAGCTTTCTCTCCAGAGAAGTTGGCCTGAGGCCAAGCAACCCTCCATTAATTACTCGAAGCTTCTCTTCTGGATACCGCCCCTCCCTGTCCTCTCTCCGCTTCCTTTTATTTTTGCTCCTACAATTTTTTTTTTTTTTCTTTATTTTATTTTGTTTCCTCTCCTCGTGTATATTGACCTTCGCCTTTCGCGTCCTCCCAACTGTTTTTCTCTCGTCTTTAATCTTATCCGTTCACGGGAAGCAAAAGTCTTTGGGACGCGCGCGGGTTACACGAGCGGAATGAACCGAGACGACGGGTTTGGGGAGTTGTTCCTCTAATTTCTTTTCCCGTTTACAGAATGTCCGACTTTCTAGCCGATTGTGCGGAAAGGATAATCGTCTTGGGTATCGTACATCGACGTATCATAAATCGATTTCACAAATTCATTCTATGGCTTGGTATACCGCTCCATCGGGTACAGGATACAAAGCCAAACGAGTTCTGCAGGATAGTTTCGGAATTTGCTCTCGAGTACAGAACAACGCGGGAGCGAGTGATTCAGCAATTGGAGAAAAAGGCCAATCACAGGGAGAGAAACAAGACGAGAGGAAAGATGATTACCGAGGTTCGTATATATATCTTATTGGCTATATAAGCCAACAACTCCCCGTAAATTTTTCCCCTCCGACGCGATTGCTCTCTATCTCGTTCGGAGAGAAAACCCGAGGGCCTCTTTTCTTTTCCGTCCCATCCTCGGTTTCTATCTCATCATTTCTTTGCCTCTTTCGTTCTTCTTCCAGGTGGGTAAATTCCGCACGAAGGAAGATCGAGCTGACGCTGAACTTCGGCAACTACTCGGCAGCGACATTTCCGACGTCGAGAGTCTCCATGGTACTCTTCCTTGGCGAAGGCAACGCAAAGACGGTGAGTTCTTCTATTTATTCATGCGTACTACTTTGTAAGAATAGCTCTATTTTTCTGTCTCTCTGTGAAGAATCGCTCTCAGCCAATTGTATACGATTTTTCATGTATAAAAGGAAATAGCAAAGGAAATAGGAGAACATACGCGGCTCTCATGTTTCGCCGGATCTCGTTTATTTCGTGGGACCGTAATCGTTGTCGTTGTTCGTGATAAACGTTGCGTCGCGAAAGCTCCGTAGTAACGCGAAATTTAAATAAAGTATCCAATCGTCGAGAATCCAAAGCTCGAGGACATACGAGACCCGCTTAAATATCATACAAATTGAGGCTTTTTTCCACCGAGTGAGTTTATGCGTCAAGCGCAGGTTTCACGCCAAGTAATCGCGCGGTCGACGCGCGTTCGCCTTCGCCAAGATGGAAGCGTATTGCACTGGCGTCTCGTGACGTCTCTCGGGTCTCATGATAATCGTCGACGAGCGACGTGGCAAAATATGATATCCCTGGAGAATTTCCGGCGTCGACTTACACTCGGCAAGATGTATCGGGCAGTAAAGGCGAAGTAGCTTCCGGTTGGGAGGAAAGGAGGGAAAAAATTTTATCCAGGAAAAGCCGCAGCAGCCGCCACTGCTGTCGTCGTAGCGCCCAACGACCAACAAACCAGCGTCACCCATCGCACCGTCGTCGCTCGTAAAGTTTAGCCCGGCGAACGCGTTACGGCGGCCCGCTGCCCCCGCAATAACTTTCCTCCTTTATTCCTGTACAACCAACGACGGTAAACTACCGCCCAACTTGGTGAGCGAAGAGTACGGACGTGGCGCGCGTTGTGTTGCCCACTGCCGTTGCCACGCGTCCACATACAGACACACAGACGCGCGCGGAAGAATCAGCAGCTCCTTAAATTGTACTTGAGAATCGCAAAGATCTTCTCGTGACTCTCGCCCACTGGCTGTTCGCACCCACCACTCTGCTGTTCGTTTTATCCTCTTACTTTGCAATATATCATAGGCCAACAGTGGTACGTGGTATATTCGCATAGGTAGGTATTCGCCTACTAAAGTATCGAATTTTCTATTTGTTTTTTTTTTCTTTCTTCTTCTTTTATTTCTCCGTGTCTCGACAATTCTATGAACTCGACGTATTCGATATCTCGCTATTGCAGCATTCGCGATATTTTCCGTTGTGTCACCGGGGTTCGAGATTGCATTCCCGTATGAAGAGCAAAAATATACGTCGATAAAGAATATAGAGAGAATAAAGGGTAAGAAGAGAGGGACGAGTAAGAATGTTCCGTAGACGCTGCTTTGAGACGTGAACGGGAGTTTGAAAGAAACTCCGGGCGGTACGGAAGTCATCCACCAGGGTCTTTCCTACAACCTCTCTATAAAATAGCTGTCTCTCCGTAACTTTCATTTCGCCTCCGTCGCGTCTTTGCTCCTTGGCTCGGCGCAAATAAATATACAGATAGTTAACTGCATTGTCCCTGTAGCGGTCATAAATTTATTTGAACAGACGACGAGACCAGAGGGAAATTAAAGATGCCTTTGACGTTTTGTGTTACAGGAAGGACTGCACTCGGCCCGATAATCCGAGACGAGAGAAGCAACGGCAACGTGACGGATGGCGACGATGAGCTACTCGAGTCTCTGGTGAAAACGGCTACGAAGTCACCGGCTACAAGGACAACACCGCGGGAACGCAAGCGGACGAGACACGCCGACCGTAAGTCTTGTAAGTGCGATCCCCGCACCCTGCACGCAACCTCGACGCACATTATCACGACAACCGATTAGAGAAACGATGAGTTTCTTCGATATTCTTCTCTCGGTTGTCCAATGGATCGTTACTTATATATTATACGCATATATTTCTACAATCTTTTCTTACACTCTATAGTATTTGTATTTACGGTTTTATATAGTAATGATATGGGAGAAAAGTTCGATATTCTGCTATGCATAGCAGCTGCTGTGTGTACAACGCGCGTGTAAGGACGGTAGTAGTATCAGTTATATTCCTTCGCGATGCCTTTCGGAAATTGATTTTCTCGCAATGTCGAGAGAGGGTTTTTCGCGGAGGGATGAATTGTACGGGTATATAACAGCGGCGTGTTGCTCGGGGGCGCAGAACGAGGACGACGGGTCGAGGATACATCCGTAAGAAATGAAACAGCGAATGGAAACTCGACGAAAGTACCTCAACTCACCCGGATATCACGAATGCCCAACGTTACTCGGGACAAAATTGAGTTACCTTCGGATGTTCCCTTCGAAACATTGAAACCGTAGTATCCAGTAGACGCGAAAGGAAAATCAAAAGAGACATTTGACATAAAATCGTCGACACTGAATTACGATGAATAATACAAATTTTAACTATCAACGGAATTTCAAATTCAAACGTATTTATAGGAATCATTTGAATTATTACAATTAAAAACTTTTACAATTAAAAATTTGTAAGATAACATCAAACCGTAAAGAGAAATCATCATTCACCGATCTTCCATAGCAATTTAGCGATTTACAAAACGGTAGACACTCGAGAGAAGTCCTCGAAATGTCCTCTTCGCTTTTCTATCATATCCCCTGAAGCAGAAATTTTCCGCCCATCCGCGTATTCTCTCCTTCGGTACGCAGGACATCGTGTCAGTCCCGAGTCCCCTTCGTGATTCCGTTCTCGTATTAGGAGGGCGGTAGGTTCTTTTTTTTTTTTTTTTTTTTCTTCTTTTTTCAATCGATCTTCGTTCACCGCGTGTAAAATAATCCCAACGTCGAAGCCTGACACGCGTCCCTCTCTTTAATCCTCTTGAACGTCAGGGTTATCCGATCGATTCTTTCGCCGTTTTCCTGCTCTGAATTATCGATTAATTTCGTGATATAGAGACAATAATCCTTCGTTCTACCGTTGGATTACACATTTCCGTGTCGCGCCACTTACAAAAGTTCCGAGTAAATGTTCCGAATACATTTTTTTTAATAAATTCATATTCATTACGCAATGAATAGAAAACGCGCAGCTTAAAATACCGGGATTGCGTTGAAAAGGGGTGTGGTGATGGTCCTTTATGAAAATGTAATACCGGTGGCGGTATTTGTTGGGCAGCATAGCTTCTCCGTTGCTTTTTCTGTCCGACAGTGAAGCGATCGCGCACCCGGGAAAACAACACTACACCGGAAGGGTATCAACCCTGAAGGGGCTCTCACGATTCTCTCGTGTTCCCCGAGGAAGAAGGTTCGCTGGCTTTTCCACAATCACATATGCATGCATGCAATTTTGTCGCGCAAGTTTCAATCGCATGAAATATTTCTTTCGTTGCACCTTCTTGTTTGTGTGTTTATTTCAATCGATCTTTATTAATGCCTGTTTGTAATTGAATTAAACTTCGCGCGAGCGTCGGTGCGCTCGTCGCGCAACAATTGAATTGCGCAAACAAGGAGTATGTTTGCTGGAACATTGGACAATATTTAACAAACGTGGATATAGTCGGCGGTGTCGGTTTCGCGGTCGGAACTTCACGATAGTTCATCTCAAATACCGAAATGAGCCATTGCGGTCCAAGCGGCATGGGAATAGAGAGAATAGAGTTGCATTATCCGTATATACTATCAATAACTATCGTAGGGACAGAGGCTGAATATAACTGAAACAGGCGATTCCGCCGGAACGCGTGTCATCCTACAAATAATTTATTGGTAACCGCCGGAGTATTCTAGAGACACGCAACCTATGGTTCATCGATTGTTCCGCGCTTCGTTGCCAATCCGTTAGATAATCGATAGCTTCTAAATTACTCATACGGACATCGCTCGAAGCATCTTCGATAAATCTCACTGTATTTTCTATTTTGTTTGAAAATTCGAATAATTAGTGTCGCGAAAGTCGTTTCACTTACTAACATCGTGAAACGAAGATATCGACGCGAATCAACGTCACGGAAAAAAAAAAAATCAGCAAACAAAAATTTCGCACTACGAAGTACGTTTTATAATTACGATAAAGATCCCAACTTTTCAAGAGACTGCAACTTAAAGATTTACGTATTGCTAGCATCAGTTTTGAGCCCATATAGCAAATAAACTACCAAAGTAAAACTCTGTATAGTGACGTTAAATTTAACAAGAGCCGGTAAATTGGATTAATTGGCTTTCGAGAGAGAGAGAAACAAATACGGAGAATAGTACACAGGATTTACGGGAAAGCGAGTGGGGTGGATTTTCAAAGCTCTACATCTTTAACGTTCTCAACTACAAGGCTACAAAGCTTCGGGAAAACTCTCGAACTCTCTTCTCGGGTCCAACTCCCCGTCCAAAGTCCAGTAAAGGAGTTTAATTCCGGTTGAAAATTAACATTTAAATAAGTTGGTTTCTTCGTCCCTTTCCGCTGGTAGACTCGCGCGAACGAGGGATGCTTCGGTAATGTATACATTCCGAAGTATCCTTTTAATCTAATCTTAATCCACTCTCCCGTGAACGATACCGAATTTGTAAAAGTGATCGAGCGTCGAGCTCGATTGAGTTACCTACTCGGCGAGGATAGCGCGTATACGAGAGCTGTGGGTTGCTTTGAGTTATGACTCCGAAGGTAGAGAGAATTTCGAGTCGTATCGCGGCGACGGTGGAAAACGAGGTCGATAATTGCTTCGCCGCTGAGAGTATATTATAGGCGAATCGTCGATACTGCGCGGAAAAGCCTCCGTGGCATCGTTTTTCATTCCATTGCCGTTTCTGCCCCGGAGCGACGATTTGTCAAGTGTTAGCCTCTCGTTCCGGCACATTGATTTCGCAACGGAGCGTACTATCTCTCCTCGTGTACGTAGGTGATGTACGTATCAACTTGCAAACGCTTATCGTATTACGATATTTTGCGCGAAGCCCACTCTTCGCTTTTCATTATAAATCGTCTCACTTGACGCTACTTTAGCTATCGTTTTACCTACAAGGACTTCAAGGATATCGAAATACTTTGGAGGAGATATAGATATTTCGCGAACGTTTCTCGTACAATCCGCGTAACATTCTACGCTATTTGTTCCGAGCGCCCAAATACCCCGTTCGAGTTTCCTTGCGATTGAAGAGAAAACGGGGGGAGTGTATATATATGAGATAAAGTTTCGATGTGACAGCCGCAAGGATTGTAAGCTTTCCCCGCAGTACTCCCCGTCCCAATAGTTTATACTCTCATAAAACAGTTGAGAAGTAGTTAAGCGACAGTATGGAAACTCGACACGGCGGATCGGGAAACGCGTGGATGCATTAAGGAATTGACAGGGAACAAGCCACGTGGAGAAAGGGGAGAGAGACGGATTGTGCTTTGACTCGATGCATCTCTTATAGTGGTGAACTCAACAACGCCGCATAACTTTCTTAGTTTGTGAAACGACAAATTTCCTTACCGTTATAATCTTCTATTTCTCCGGAAATCGTTACTCACACATTTTCATATTCTAAGGAATAAATGAGATGGTTTCTTGTAGAACATTCGAAACTTTTAGATTGAATGAGCGCCAACGTGGTGAGCGCGCGAATTCACACCTCGATTTTCCATACAGTAACTCTACGGAGCATTATTCAGCCTTCGAGGAGCAAACTTCGGATGATTTGGCATCTCACGCGGTTTGTGGCTACTATTCGTGTGAACGCCACGTGCGGTAATTTAGAAAATTAAACGGAGGCTAAACAATGAAAAGCTGTTTCGGCCCGATGAGTGCAATCGCTTCGACGCGTCTCCGGCAAAATCGAAGCGCGCGCGCGCGCTAAACTTAACGACTAATTAACTTCGACAAACTTGAAACGCATCCTGGAAATTTGTTCGACTTTTGCGGCATCCAAGTGCTTGTACCCCATTGTTACTGTTAACTCCATGAATTTCGCATACGCAACTTCGCATACCATGAATTTAGCAACGGAATTACACACGAATTTCTCGTCGATAAAAAACGATGCATGATTCACGTGAATTTTCACTGCCAACAATGTTTTGTCCTGAATTCGTTCACTCTAATGACTTTTCATATTGATTCATATCGATGAATGTTCGCTTGAAGCCTGTTGCACAAAATTTATTTATTTTTCAGCTTTAGGGACATTTTCGTCGTCTATAAAATTTTACAAATCTGTTGCAGTGCGTAGAACGCTGAAGAACGGTCTCTCGGAAGAGGAGAAGAAGCACATTGCCGCATACATCAAGGGCTACTAACTGTGATAAATTTGCCCGGATCTACTAGCGATAAACTATTACACGATATTCGTAGAAAAGTGCCCTCAGCACCGCGATGAGTTAAAAAAAAAAAAAAAATATAGCAAAAATAGCAAATCGATCGGCCGATCCTTATCTAACGTCCAGTTGAGAAACTATCCAAACGACTGACTTTAGTGACTTGTAACCGCGTTGCCTTCAGACCGATCGATTGAACGGTGATATTCGAGAAATTTCGCAAATTACTTTTATTTTTTAATCGTCCGATCGTTTGCGAATGTGGAGCGCGAAACACTCTGTCGAATTTACGATTCAATAACTCTATAACGATACCGTTTCGAATATCTTCGAAACTTCTTTTCCTCGTTACATATATTACTCCGCGAAGCGACAAATTACACGGTGCACAGGCCTCTCCCGCGTTCGATCGTCCAATTTACTTTGGCATTAGGCGATACGATTGAAGACTCCGTCAAAAAGAGATATTAAGAGACGGTAAGTAGCAAGAGACGGAGTGAAAATATGGAGTCCGCGTTGAAACGCTCGCCAAATCGCGTCCTAACGTTCAGGTTTTACAGTTTTTAAACTCAAGAGATCGAAAACTATCGTCGAATTACCGAAGATATACACTTATCTTTTAGTCGATGAAACCATTGGTTAAATCGCTAAACGAATATCGATTGTCACGAATGGAATTTAAATACACATGTCGCAAAGAAAGATCGTCAACACGCCGCCTTACTGTTGACTCTTCGCAATTTGTAATCGAAAGAAAAAAAAGAAAAAACAACGAAAGTATTTTTTATTTTCTACGCTGCAGCATCCGCGTAGATTCGCAAATACGCATCGTGTGGCTACAAAGATTATATCAATCGATCGTCACGGCCAGTCAATCTGCCTTTTTGCACGAGCCTTCGCGATAGATAACAGGAAATAAATAATACATAATTATCGCCTCGAAAGCGTTGTGTGTTTAATTTGTAGCGCATAAAACGAGGCGTATCGAAAGTAAACTATGTACGTTTCTGCGAGAAAATGTTTTCAATAAATAAACGAATGATGAATATGCAACATATACGTACCCCAAGCTGTTGAAATTTAATTTCGCCGAAACCTCAACCAACGAAGAATAATTCGTCGATGCCAACGGTATCGTCGATAGAAATGGAAAATCAACAAAACTCGATCCACGTTTATTAACAAACTGTGTTCGAGACACATGATTTATTATTAACCTTCGTCCAACTTTAACAACATACAATATAATGTAGTAATAAAACGTATCAGTTACAATAATAATGATAGCGACGGGAACGTCCTCCATTCACTTTTTTTTTTTTTTTTTCATTCACTTTCGTGTGTTTATTTTTGTTTATTTTTTTATTTTTTTTTTTGTTGTGTTTCCCGACTCCGCGGATGGTCGCAGAGATGTTTCCTTTTGTTCCTCAGTAAGGACGTGGAGCCGTGGAGCGAAGCTTGTGCGAACGTTTCGTTCGTCGGATGGTACTGAGTATTATTTATGACAGAGCCGAACGTGTGTGGAGAGGATTTAAGGGTTTGTTGCAAGGGTCGCTCGAGACATCGTTGTTTTACGACGATAAAAAAAATAAAAATACGGTAAAATCACTCTTCTCACAGGCGTCGAAGCGGCTCGTCGGTCAGTCTGTCAACTACGGGAATATCGGCGGGTTTCTTTTTTTCGTTTCTTCCACAGTTTGTTTTTTTTTGTTTTTTTTTTTTTTGCATTTTTCAAGCAGTTGTCACGTTCGGCGTGAAAAATTATTTTGACGATGAAACTTCGTCGTCGTTATAACGCGCACGTTGGAAGCACGCGAACGGCTCCCTAACTGTACAAAAATGTATCGCGATAATCGTTCAATCCGCGATTGTCTCTCGTTTCTCTTGTGAACCAAACTTTCGGAAAGAGTCATCTTCCCGTTTGTTGGATGAAAAACTTGGGTGGAAAAAGTTAGACGAGAGAACGAGAACGGATCTTGTTGAGCGGTGAAGGTGAAAGCTAAGAAAACCCGTTGGTAGAGGGGGTGAGTGGGGTTCGGCATGAAGAGAGGTTTGGCTGCGGCGTCCACGACTTCGACCGACTCATCTGCGGCTGGAAGACGAAAGTCCAGTTCACAACTCGTCGTGCTTCGGACCACTGAACTCGGCGTGAGATATGAAACCGTTTTTGTCCGTATCCTCGTGTTGGAATATCTCCTCCACGAGTTTGTCGTGATCGGCGAGCATTTTTTTAACGTCTTCGCTTTCACCGGCACTCGCTTCTTCCGCTTCCAACATCTGTTTTCTCAGGTACTCGCTGACCTATTGAAAGAAATGGACAAAAGAAAAAAAACAACACATGCGATCATTAAATAAATATAATTTTTTTTCTTGCAATTCACGAAATTATTACGAAACATGCTTAAGAAATATGATACAAGAGACTAATTCCTTCGATTCCAGACGCTTGGTTTATGTACAACGAGCAAACGAATTAATCTCGATATGAATTTTATATCGCAATTAAAGCAATCGATCTTTTGGTTCCCGAAATAATTTGAAAAGAAAAAAAAAAAAAAAAAAAAAAAAAACGCGAGACGAGTGTTATTCTCGACGATTCATTAAATGGTTATATTAATATCGCTCTCATTTCTACCAGCACCAAGATGCCCCGAATAAAGGAATTAAAAGATATATCTTGCCATTGTCCTCACCTCCTCGCGGGACAGCATATTGTCTTTGTCCGCGTCGATTTCTTTGAAGACATTAGCCGTCGGCGGTGAATCGCTGATGTTTATGAGCTCAACGTCGAAGAGGAGTGTCGCTCCTGAAATAATAGAGAATATTTTGTAAATATAGAGTCGAACATGTTTTGCTGCAACATTCGTGAAGGAGAATAGAGAACAAAAATAAAAAAAAACATGAAATCACAATCGGTTGGGGGTCTTGGAAATACGCGAGACGATAAATATCAACGGATTTCGAGAGTAGCAACGAATCATCGGAATAGCCGGGAAGCGAAACGCTCGTTCGTTCGTTCTTTCTCTCAGGATGAAGCGACCGCGGTTTCAACAACGATAGAACGACGACCACGAAATTCATCCACGTCGGCGAGTCACTGGCGAACACACGCGGAAACCCGCCTGATTGGCCGAAACCCGATAAAAATCCAATACGTCCAGAACGTCGTCACACCGGAGTTCTATCCGCGTTCGTCTACCTTTCGTACCATCGACGATATATATACGTCACTGAGAATCGTATATTTGCACTGTATCTTCGATATGTGAGTTGTCGCATTGTAACATTTTTCGACATTCATTTTATTCTGTAATTGCCGGCGCATTCTATAATTGGACTCGAACACTGACGAAATATTAATTGTATTCAATTTTGAATTTCATACGCGAGAATTTTTGAGCTCCAGATCGATGAACAGATACGAGTAAAAAAAATATCTGCATACCAGTAGAATCAGAGAGTTTCGGACATTTCGTAGATTACGAGAATGAAAAATAATATTTTGCTCGTTTCGGTGGTGGAATTTTATTCGAAATATTGTGATCGGAGAGCAAATAATTTTTCGACTCGTAATCAACGAGAAAAAAAAAATAAATTGTTTTAAAAAAATCGTTTTTGGAAGAAATCGAGTTTTTTGGTATTTTAAAAAAGTCATATATCCAGTTTTCGATGAAAATCCGAATATCTATGGGGTTTTATCGGTAACAAAAAAAAGCACAAAATATTCTATTTGATTCAATTACAAATCTAATTTTTCCTGTTATTACAATGGAATGCAAATCGACTGAGTGGTCGTAATTACTTAAAAAACAATCTTTATTCGTAGTGTAAGTGCGATTACACAGGCATTGCAGGCATTGCATTGCATTGCATTTCAGGTATGAGAAATCGACAGCTGTCTATACAAATGATCGTTAGTCAATGCAACGAATGTAATAAGTTTCCGCGAATAGACGCAAAGATCGATCATCACCCATCGGCGTTAAAGTGGAACATCCGTGGAACATCCGTCTATTTCCGTGTTTCTTAACGGGACAACGTAAGAAGTGTTAGAGAGCCGACAAAATGATGTAATAAAAGTAAATCCCATTGCTGCGAAGTGCCTTTCTGTTAATTCTGCTTTACAAAAACGTATCCTACATACGTCAAAAAACTGTATCTGCAGAGAGAGGTCTCGACCTCTCGACAGGGAGATCGCGTGTTCAGCTCGGGACTGGTTGCCAAATATAGATAGGTTCGTAGGTATACGGAACGTGAGAATTATTGATTTTAAGCTTCGGCATCAGCGGCGAATCTAGAAATATTGATGCGCCGGTATTACGGTATCGGGAAGGCAACAACGTCCAGAGGGCTAACCAAGTCCCGTACTACAACGCAACGCATTAATTATGGATGGTGCCGGCTGCGATTAAATGGCCGCTAATGAAATATGGTGCTTAATTATTCGCTGTTTGAACGAGTGATATTGATATCGGTTGTGTAGAGCACACAACTTGTAACATTGAGTCGACGGTGAACGAGTGCAGCAAAGCCGGTAGCTACATGCATGTCTCTGCTGTAATAACATATCTATATATATATACAATACATAAAGTACAACATGTACTTTTCTAGGGGATGAAGGGGTTGATGGGTGGGAACGCGATGCTCGTTGAAACGTCACGTGGAAACGACACGCTATAGTAGCAGATGGTCCTATGGAAATTGGACAAGGATCGCGAGGCCTCGGGCTCGCGGATTCGCAGCCGTTTTCCCTGTTTCTACTGCTACCAAACTCCCGGTACCTGTACCTATACGATAAACCGGGACTCGCGCGATAGTTCGAGAGTCGCGTACGAGGTCGTCCCGCGTGACGCCCCCTCTCTACCGATGGGACACACACCACGCGCCATTCAATTTAATGGTCGCCGATGCCGATGCCCGATGCCACCGTCTCGCTTTATCGGAATTCTGTCCAATTGCATTTTTTACTTCGATTTTGCGCGTTGCCTAACTATTCCCTTTGTGCGCTACCTGCGCTATAACGCGGACAAAACGTTGAATGGCTCTCTCGAGTAATTTGAAAAGTGATGACCTCTCAGCCCTCGTTGAGAGAGAGGAACAGAGAGTCAGCACTGGCGTTCCCTCCGCGTTCCACGATCGCCTACACTTCCGCCGATCCCCTTTAATCGTATACATCAACCACCACCCCCGGGCGCCTGCGTGGCCTTCCAATTTTCCAACGGGAGAAACAAAGATCGACAAACGAGGAGAACTCTGTCAATTGCCGGATCGACGAACGTTATCCGTCGAACGTTCGCTAATTGGTTCGTTTCGATGGAACCTCATATCTGTACATCGTCTAGACACGGAACGTTAGCAAAAAGCAACAACGGAAAGAGACACCCGTCCCTCCGCTTGATTTTGATTTCCATTCGCGTTCTCGTTACGATACCGGGCATCGTGTCGCGCAATCGTGGATTTTACACGAATAAAAAGAAATAAATTGCATGTTGCGAAAAAATTATTGCATAGACCGACTTTAAGGATACAGTTTAAATAAAAAAAATCATTGCTTGAGAAAAAAATGTTTGTTGATTAGATAACAAACGTAAAGTTCACCATTTATTTTAGCAGCCTACACTTTGCCGAAGAGTTGATGCAACCAAATTAACTATTGTGGGATGTAACCGATCAGTCGCAAATATTTAAAGGTTATTTTCCCCAAAAAACACTACGATGCCGAAAAAATAATTTAACACCGAAAAAAAATGATTAATTTGCAATACTTATACTAATATTTTGAATTTCTAAATCCTTGAAATACTGATACTAAATTTGAAAATCAATTAGTCAATTTCAAATTTAGTATAATAATCATAATAATAATAATAATAATAATAATAAATAATTTTTCATACTTAGTATCAGTATTTCAATTATTTAGAAATTTCAAATATTAGTATTATTATAATTTTTCTCGGTAATTATTATACTGTGAAATAGGTAACAAATTAAATGATTTTTCCAACTAATGTTTCCTTAACTAATTTATTAACATTTTTTCTAATTATCTATTTTTTTTCCGTGTAGTAAAAATTAAAAAAATTAAAAATGCGTCAACTTACCACCGGGAATAACATTTCCGGCTCCACGATCGCCGTATCCTAGATCCGGCGGGATGGTGAGTTTCCTCTTTTCGCCGACGCACATGTCGACGAGTCCCTGATCCCATCCCTTGATCACCTGTCCAACGCCCAATTGGAATGTGAAAGGTTGATCCCTGTCCAAGCTGCAAACAGACGAAACAACATATGATCTTCGATTGTCACACGATTGAATTGCAATTTCGATAAAGTAAGGAAAATGCATTATTTCGAATAGAGAAGCTGATTGGATAGACGCGTAGAAAAATAGTGCGCGACCACGCGATCCGTTGTGTTTGCATAACGTCCGCGATTCGTTCTGTTGTGTTGTGTTGTATCATGATCGCATTTTATTGAGCCCCCGGCGCATGTTATGTGAGCCCCGAAGAGCTTCGTTGATTGACGACAAAACATCGCGACATCCGAGGGAGAAATTTTAGATGAAAATTATCGGGGGAAACATAAAGCGCGAAACATGCTGCACGCTCCGAAATTTATCCGAAACGCGATATATACATTTTTCGTTGAAAACATACGAACCTACGAGTTCCCTTTGACGTTCAAACGCTACAATTTCGGTGAGCAACTCAGCCGGGAGGCAAGATACGTTATGGAGGCATCTTTGGCTGCCCTTTGAGTATTACACGAAAATATATTTCCTCGTGTGTTTGCCGCTCGAGGAATCGTAGTTTGTAGGTATATACGCGATTAGGGGCGCCAGAGGAATCGGTAATGGGGAATAGGGGTGTACAAGCTGTGTTGCTTCTTCGTGAAAAGATGGTGTGTGATGCTCCGCCGTCGTAACACATACGCGTGAAGACGTATGAGCGTAGTGGCTGTTTAATTATTTCATTAACAACCCAAGTTTACGAGGCGCAACCTCTCTCCTCCTTCTCTTCCCTGTCCCCGTGTCTCGGGCGTTTACTACCGCAAGGGTTCGTAACTCGGAGTTTACTGTCCGACCGGCAAGGACCGTATTTCAACATCCGGCGAGCAATGGCTCGGAAGGCCTACACCAATTCCAGCCGGAGCGTCCAGAACCACCCCTCTGGCAGTGTCGCTGCTCACTCACTCCAAACTCCTCTATCTTGCACCTTCTTGCCTTCTGACTGTCCAACGCCACGGAACCTCGTATTTTATCGGAATACTCGACTGTCTCGGGGTGCGCGCATATACACCCATACAAATGGCTCTATACCTACGTTGGTAGATATATCTTGTTCCGAGGGTTTATCGACTCTCTTTTGAAAAAAAAAAAAAAAAAAAAAGAAAATTTTGTCTCCGCAAGGTGACACGAGATAAAGAAAGATCCGCACGTCCGACGAGCGGATGACGTGTCTTGGATAAAAGAATCAACTCGCGCGTGAGCAAAAGATCCCTCGCGGCTCTCCGGTTCCTTACTCTCGAGGTACCATACGTATATATATGTATACATATAGTATCTATCTATCTATCTCTCGTAGCCAAAGGCAAAAAAACAATTGCTCTGGGACTGCATACCCTACGTTTGTGGGAATAAAAAAATGTCATAGCTCCACCCTAATGCTCTGGCCAAACGACGCGTGTCTCGTCTCAAGTATATACACACGATCGTTCCCCTCGACCCCCTCGACGTCGCTACTGTACCTATATGGCTGTCGGAGACACTGAAACGTTGGATCTAAGCGAAAAGTTTTGTATATAATCTTAAACCGGAGGGGGTGGGTAGATCACGAAAATTCAAAAGACCACTCCATCGCACACCGCATCGCTCGTCCAACGCAGGATAACCTTTTGTCGAGATAGGAAAAAGACAACTTGCCGCAGGCGAGGTTCGATCTTACCTCTCGAGACAGCTATCAGGAACGGCAAAGAAAACCTCAAAGGGATACAATATTGTTTACGCTCACGAAGGAATTTATTTAAAAATAAAAAAAAAAACATCGAATGTATCCTTTTATTTATGCATAAACCCTTTTATTCATTTTAAAAAAATGTATTATTTATAAATAAAAGGTTGCATCCCTTATCCCTGTTCCCTTTCATCCCCTTTTATTAATAAATAAATAAAATGATACATTAAGATACAAGCCACCAATCGGAATTTCGTAAAGCAACAATATTAAAATTCATCGCTGCGCTTTACCTCGTTCACGAAAATATCACAATATTCCGTTAAATAATTTTTTTTTGTAAATCGATACGTATCTTCAGAATATTGCAAACGGGTATGAAGAACATATTATATCCGAACGGTAATGAAATATTCACCGGTAAAGCGTGTTCGATAGCCTTCGGTTTTAAACACGTGCACCGGGCTAATGGAGACCGAACCGTTGAACCGTACAAAACACGTTATGAAATTAAATTCAATTGAAACGAGTTTCGCGTGCGCGAAACATCGTCGGAATTGTATACAAAATCGAATCGAATTATAGTATAAAATTGGTAACTGGCGGCAGTGGATGCGATCGTGTTATAAGCGACGCGACAGACGTTCGTATTCACTTGTTTTTTATGAGCCACGAAATTTCACAGCGGCCATCGGCCCGCGTGTTAATTCGTTTTGGTGTCGAACGAAGTGGCGCGCGTATGTATTTTTGATTTTGCAGTTCCATTTAATAAGTCACACGAAAACAATTTATATATAGATGAGTAACGATTTTCGGAGTATCGTTGAATACTTCGCGAGGGAATGATTCTGACATTCGACCGAAGGGTCTATCATAGCGAGATACTCTCTACATTCTAATGTCTTCATTTGAATACGTATCCCGCGTTCTCGCAGCGCTCATCGTACCGAGATACTTGCATGCCACCTAAATCCACTATTCAACGTATGGAATACCACGACCTTTATTATCCTTCGGTTCAACGTGTACTTTACCTTGTGTCATCACCATTTTCTAAATAAAACGAAAAAAAAAAAAAAAAGAAGCATTTCACTCCGCGAGAGAAATTCATGTCACTGTAGTTATGCTTAATTGAGTATTCGACTCGTTGAACATCGCGATCGATTTCGACGCAAATCCGCGTATGTTGCCACGCAGAAACGGGAGCTCGGTAATTAAATTAACAAATTGGACGCTGTTTGTGCGTTTCGCGTTATGTTCTCCGGCGTTAGTGGCAAATTCGTTGTATATACTATACATATATCCGACTAAACTATGAATCGAACAATAGTACTACAATGCGCTCGCGATATTGCGATTTCAAGGCGTTGACTGTGTTATAGATAGCATGGAGAGAGAACGCGGTGAAAAGTGAAATTTTCTTTCATAAGAAAAGCCGGAACATCGGAGACAGATGGCCGAGTGCGGAGTTGGCGTCGCAAGGCTGTTGGCTATTAATATTAAAAAAAAAAAAAGAAAAAAACGATAAGACACAGCAGGAGGGGAACAATGGGAATGTCTACGTCGTGGAGTTGGCATGCCTCGGCGCTCGGCATTTGCATATTTCACGACAGGTGAACCGGGCCGTCCCCTCGCAACGTATAAATCCTCAGCGACACGGGTATTGCATATGTCACAAGCGCGCGCACCATATACTCAAGTTTATGCGAGAAAGTACGCAAATGAACCAGACGAATTCACCGAGGATAACGGGGGTACGGAGGGCCCAAGACGGGGTGACAAATCATTCAAGTAGTATACAGTACCACTTGCCAAGAACACGAGCGAAAAACAGGGGTCGAGCATCAGCGTGAAATTTCCTTTTTGACTCATCGAAAAAGATATAGAGTTATGAATAATTATGCGGGACCGTAGCGAAGCGCACAATGGCTCTGGATAAAAAGAGACATAGAAGTAACGAAAGGAAAAGGGAAGAAAAAAAAAAAAAAAGAATGAAAAAAAAAGGAAAGTCGGTGAAAAGAAAGGCTGTCAGAAAATTTTGTTGAATTTTCAGCCTTTGGCCAAACGCTGGTGGAGCTATTACCGGTGGGTCCTGCAGGAAGCTCGTTAACATATCAAAGAACGGGGGCGATATTTAAATTTATTCCTGGAAAAGCTTTGCGTGTATCGGTGAGAGAGTGCACGTGGCTATACCATCCTACCTACGTAGTTATTCATCTTATATAGTGTTCAGAGAGCGAACCGGCTGCGACCTTCTCGTCGTATAAGCGCGATATAGCTACATGCGTTACACCCCCACATACATCTGCAAAGGGCGCCCCCCCTTGCGCAACGCTATCCCGGTAACCAGCGCGGACCAAAGCTGAGAAGACTTCTTGCGACGGTCGTCCGAGTCGACGATATACTATACCACGAGCTTTAACCTTTTCATAAAAGCCCGCGGCCCGTTTTACCCGCGAAACTCATTTTACTTGGAATCTCCTCTCGTTCCTTTTCCCTCTTACACTCTATAGGATATCTTATCCGCGCTAAGCTCGCTATTGTCCAGTTTGCGTCACACGGACGATGCTTCGGAATCTTGGAGCTCTCGTAAAGGTTCGTAAAAAGTAAAAAAAAAAGGGCGGGGCAAAAAAAAAAAAAAGAAAAAAGTTGGTCTCTGCAACGCTGCGATAATCGATATCAGGACGGGACTCGAGGCTCTTGTAAATTTTTCGATTGTATACAGGTATGTGGAGATGGATCTCACCTCGCAACGGCAATTTTCTTAGAAAAACGTCTTCGATGGAGCTTTATGAGGGACATAAAGAATGTTTCACGGCGCGACATTTCGGACTTGATATCGCGGAATAGTGGTACGCTATCGCACAACAGTATGTAACGCCGGTAACGCCGTTTACCAGCTGTTGCGTTCGAGTGAACGCAACTATCGGGTCCTATTGTAGCTTCGCCATACCTACCGTAAAATCCTTTATCGCTCTCTCGAGTGATGTGACTCTACGACATATATACCCACTACATTGTTTAACGCTCACCGGGATGTATCCCGCGCAACGGTATCTTTTAGCCGTTGAGCATATTACGAGACGCGCGACGTGAGAAATTTACTGGCAATCGTCAGAAACCCTCACGTTGTATTCACCGAATTTCGAGACCATAACAACAACTGGCATAGCCATCAAATAATCTTAGTATCACGGAAACTCGAGTGCTTCACTCGTACGCTTTCCTTTATCGCGCGACTTTATCGCTTTATCGCTTCTGTAGCGCTTTGTAATGATTTTTAAACTGAAGTTCAACAATACGTTGTTTCGTCGTTTTCACAAAATTTGGTATTTGTTTTTAGCGGAGCTGATTTGCAAAACTAAACAGTTATACAGTATCTATCGAGTGATAAGATATTTGGTGACGAAACAGCGACGACATCGTTACGGCCGTAAAGATCGAATCGAACTCCGAAACAAGCGAAGAAGTGAATGAAATCTCTGCTAAGTTTCAAGTAATTTGTAAAATAGATCGATTTAGTGAAATAAGGGCAGTTACATTTCAATGTAATACTTCGATTTGAAATTCAATGCCTTTTTAAAGGGCTGAATTAGTTTCGATAAAAATGATCGGAATACAGTGAAATAGCAGTATTTTTGGCTCTTATCGCAAGGAGTCTCTCACCCACGTTTCCGAACTCTGTGCTTCGCTTTCTAGCTTCCGAAATCCCTTGCGGTTCGTATCTAGTTTGCTCTCTTCAGGGGCAGGTAGGTTTCTTGGTAAATGCCGTGGATGCTCGTTGTAAATTTCGTGCGCCAAGGCAGGTATATACGCAATGTTGGGTGGCTTAATGTAGATTTAGATAGCTCGAGGCGCCAGCGGTGCATGCGCGGCTTTTAAGTCTTAGAGACTTTGGCTAATTAATTTATAGACACCATGCCGTTCTCTGTACGTTATGCTCGTGTCTCTAGCGAGTACGCGGACTACGTGTTGTTCCCCTCTGATCCCCGAGGGCTTTTACCTCGAGTCATTTCATATATGTTGTCACGATGTTATAACGGTTGTGTCACATTCATTTTGTTTGGGCGTCAAGAATAGCGTCAGAAAAAAAAGTTGGGGTTTACTTAGGGATGAAAAACTTGAAAGTGTTTGATACATTTTTTATTGATGAACCGACGGAGAGGGATGAGGGGGCGAGAAGTCTAAGCCGGTTGGGGGTACAACTCGATCGATGTTCGCCAAAATAGTTGCTTCAAACACCCTTGTGCGACATTGTGTTCGAGCGGGAAGAAGGGTAAAACGAGGTGCGAGGGATAGGAGGTTACCGCTCCTCGCGTACCCGGAAGTTGGTGTAGCAGCAGCCATGTTAGGATTTCCCATGCGGGGTGTACGTTACGTTACGTTACGGTGTGCACCATGAAATATGCAGCAACGCTATCTGCTTCGTGGCCACAATGTTTGGTAGAGGGACGATCCACCACCACCAGCGGCGGCAATATTATCGCATCTCCTCGCTCTCCTGGTCTCAGTCTCGACTATTTTCAGAATGGCAAAGACCCGACACACTGACAATCGAATTTGTTTGTTCGCATCCCGAACTACCGGATGATACCTATGTATGATTCATGCGATCCAAGACACGACCGAAATCTTAACGATATTTAATATTTTATGGCGACAGCTACTTTTCATCCGTACGAATGTAGCTGCGTTATTTATTAAGCCAAAGATTAGAAAATGCTATAGTAAAAAAAATTGAAAAAAATAGGTCACCGCGACAATAAATTAAAGTTATCAATGTCAAAAAAAAATGGTGAATTTAATGTACTGTATTAGATATTTGTTGCATAAATTGATGCATTAAATTTATCGTACGATAGTGATGAAAAATTGATGGACTTTTACAGTGGAATTGAAGTAAATTATTGGATTTAAAGTACTTTTACACTAACATTAAAGGGAATCATTAAAAGTGAAGTATCTCCGCAGTTTTTGATACACCGATCATTAATTTTTTTCATCATAACTGTACATTAAATTCGAAACCCGTTAATGCATTAAAACAGATGGTACATTAAATTTCCAGCAAATTTGTTTTACAGTATGCACGTCCCCTCGTGTGTCAAAGCGTCTTATTCCACGTTATCGCTGTTTCTATGGACCCATATCCCGAAGCGTGAATATGCGATGAAAATTGATTGGGAAATTGTTGAGACGGACGCACGTACATTTTCTCGCTTCCGAAAGGCACGTGTGACGAAATAAATTTTCCCCGGATCTCTACGACAGCGTTGATACAACAGTGTCTCGTAGATCGTGGGACCGTACGACGCTTTTGCTATCGTCCACATCCCAGGAGCCGAAATAGCCGATAGGACCATAGGAACATTCTTGCGACTATCCTATTACTTTCGGACCGGTATCGTACTTTACAAGCCGCGCGTGACTTGATTTAATTCAAAAACAGGGAACATAAAATTCGTCCGGCTATTTTGCTGTTTTCTCCGTTAAAATTTCGAATCGATAATCGAACTCGGACTCTCCGTAAATTCTGAACAACGATAAAGATTTTGTACAGAGAGGCGGGTGTTGGAGTGTAAACGGTTGAACGCGGAAACGAGAATACAGGTCGCAAGTTGTATAAAGAGTACAAAAATACGCGGTCAAGTATCGTGAAGATCGAAAGTTTGATAACCCGAGGCGAGAATAAGAGCGGCCAGAGAACGGAGAGAGCGAGATGGCGAAGGCGAGATGGGGTGATGTCACGAGAGAGGAAGGAAGGGCTAAGAGGTATCGAGAGTATCGATCCTACCGTTGCAGAAATATAATAGCCGGGGACGTTGGTGGCTGTGGAACCTCCCCGGCAGCGGGTGAACCGCCACCGAGAGAAAACCCATCGTGCGGCCGGGCAAGCGAATCTTTCGACGACGAGGGAGTTTCCACTTGGAAAGGTCGCCGGGAGCGTCAGAGTCTTCTTCTGCACTCGCGACTAGATCTCGCGGGCTATCGGGAATGGGCCACAGGAGAACGCCCGGAGGCTGGAAGGCTTCTCGTAAAACGCTCTGGCGTTCCTACCTTCTCGCTCCCCGACCGGCCAACCACCGACCCTTGTGTGTGTGGCGAAGAAGGGAGGGGGAAGGGGTTAATGGATTTCTGAAAACTTTTCTAGCCACTCGGCCTCTGTTCGAGCGGAATATGAAGTTCCGAGTAGTGAAATTAGCGAGTCTTTAAGGCAGGTTGAAAAAGCGTTTCTGACGGTAGGATGTTCCTATCCTTCGCTCCCACCCCTAGCTGACTCTTTGGCAGAGAGACGGAAAGAGATAGACAGAAGTTTTGCAGGCACTCCGCAGTGATCTGGAAATGACCCGCTCGCGCGATTCCCTTTTTGCCCTCTCCGAATCGAGAATACACAGTTGCGAACTCTGTTCTCCTCGGTGGATGACCGAGGATGAGAGGACGCGAGGAGCGAGTGTCTCGCGACTCGGGCAGACTTTTCCTCCGAGAGAAATGGGACACTCCTTGATGTAAAAATATACTGTACATTGTCGGTAGGATGAGAACGAAAAAAAAAAAAAGGAAAAAAAAATATACGAATAGAAGAAAAGAACGGAGAGATGAAGAACAAAGAAAGAACTGCCGCGACTCGCGAAACGGCGAAACTTTTCGCAGATGCAGCGCGCAGCAAACGCGAGGCTAAGTATACTTTTCAAAGTATCCTTTTGGTCGCGGCTACACGAAGGTAGGTACATCGCGGGGAGCTCCGCACTTCGAGCTCTGTGAACTTGTTATCCCCGCCGAAGCTTTCGGGGGAGTATGACGGGGTTGAAGATAAGTTTACCATATACTTTACCGATGGACGTGAGGCTATTCGCGACGATTAACAAGAGCTCCCTTTATTATTCCGTGCTATATGGCGTAACACTTCTTTATTGTTCTCATTTTTTTTTTTTTCTTTTTTTTTCTTTCGGGTTGGGAGGATATTTATTAAACTGTGGGCACACGGGACGGTTGGTCATTCGAAGCGATAAGAGAAACTATACGAAAGAATACAGATATACGGTGCTGCATTACAGCTCGGCGCAACGCGAATTCACAAACCACCACTGGCAAATGTATCGTCTAGAAATTAAGCGCAGTGCCGGAATGTTAAATGGAATGCTGCGATGTGTGAGCAAAAGCCGAGGATACGTACGTTGTAAACTCGACGGTAGGTAGGGTACGAGTTGGCACTCTCGGTGTTCCACACGGAGAATTCTACGAGTATCCCTCTCGAAGTTCTCCGAGGCAGTGCGAACACCTGACCCGCGGTTATTCCAACCGCGTCTGCGTTTAATTTACGGTCGCCGGGCCGCTCGACCGAATGCTCTTCGTCGTAACCTCGGAATATTGATTTCGTTTCGATGAATATACATGCGGTTTATGTGTATCAAATCGACTGATAAACTTGCGTATGTCAGCGGCATTAACCAGGCATAACGAAGTTTTATACCGAAATTAACGGTATATTCTAGAAATGTTGTTTTGTCTCACGCGATGCGGAATTAACAGCCGAAAAGAGACGATCGTTCGAGTTTAGTTCGTTTGTGGTGTAAAAAAAAAAGCTTGTATCGATAAAAAGACTGCCTGTGAAAGAATCGGGTTCGATAGACTGTGGTGCGGGAGGAGATATTCTCATTCGTGAAATTCGTTACCGGGAGCGGGAGGGAGACATCGGGAAACGAGAGGTCGGCGAAGCTATACTGGCAAATCGGATCGGTCGCGGACGTCATCCACGCGGTTGCAGAGTTTTCACCGCCCCGTGAACACCTTTGCGTTTCTATTGCGGTAACCCCGGGCGTCGCCAATCCGCACAGTTTCTCTACCTTTTTCCGTCTCGCTTCGTCCTTTTTCTCGTGTTTTTTATCCACCATTCGTAAAATTTCCATTAGCCGAAATGATTGCCGGTCGCCGCTACACCTCGACTCTCGAAGCGACAGTCGTTAACTCCGACACCGTTGAATCCCCCAATCGCGTCAGAGCCGATTTCGAAATTATCTCTTCTCATATTCATGTTTAAGGTATTTTTCTCTTTTCTTTTTATTTTATTTATTTATGCACGCGAGCGGCCGAGAATCTCTGCCAGAATAACACGGGACGGTTACCAAGAGAAAATGAGAAGAATTTATATTTTCGAAACATGCGAGAAGAAGGCGCTTCTCCGGGGTACATAAGGGAGAGGGTGGACTATACATGTGTACATGCAAAAGGTTGCTACACGAGAATAACGTCGTAATTCCCATGAACGAGGAAAAGAGATGGAGGAATAACGACGGGCGAACCGCCGACGCGTTTCTCGTAAATCGTTTTATGTCAAGTCTTTAGTTTTTCCATTCGCCGACGTTCGACCGCGTACGAGCCACGCGAGCAGCCACGCGAGTCATAATATACAAAGCCAATATATCAGTGATGTATATACTGCACAATATACCTCGCGCGAGGGTAGGGCTTTTCGCGTGCAGTGAACTATCAGACGGTCGTCAACCACTCTCGCGACTCTAACTCCGAACGGGCTGATTGAAAATATTACTACTGTTGCTAATAAGACATAGGAGGACGTCTCGGTAGCAAAACTCGGTAGAAAAAGTATAACTGAAGGTTTTAAAAAGCCTCTTTCTCGGGTGCACCGACGGGATGTTGCAGCTGTCGCGTATTAAATTTCCATATCGTAGAGTGGAAAGGCGCTCGTACTTACGGCTGTCGTGACTCTCGTGGCTCTCGTCGTGTATCGCGAAGAGACGGGCGAAGGTAAAGCGGATCCGCCGGAAAGGAGAGAACCGAGAGTCTGGAGTCTTGCGTCGAAACATTTGCAATTCCGAGGACCTTCCGCGAGTAGGAATAGTATCGCGAACCGATGGACCGTGGAGCCCCATGTACAACGAATAAAAGCAGCTGGATAAAATCTTTTCTATATCCTCGTATCCTCATATCCGCGCATACAGAGAGCCGCCGTCTCGTGAAAGCGCGCAAAAGTACGCGAGAGCATTTGGAATATAGGTTCACAGCAAAGGCGTAGGGTAGTTGGATCTCGACGCGAATTCTTCTATCTTATATCGTAGTTAACTGCATTGGCATATTTCGTCGCAGCGTCTGACAAAGACCGTCTCGATCTCCTTGCTACTGTGTGCAATACACGACGAGAAAAGTAACGTTGAAAATGCGAGGGTAAAATTTTCTAGCATAGAAAATGAATTCCGGAGAGAACAAAGGGATGGATCCCGCAAGAGTTGCGAACGTCGTCACCTTGCGAGTCAACAGCTCCGAAACCCCTCGTTCATCGCACCCGTATAATCGTATCGGCGACAAAGTCAAGTATCAAAGTTTCCGTATTCATTAAGTTTGATGACGAGAGAGAGCCAATTCGAGTCTCCTAACCCTTTCACCGTGAAACTCGACGTTTGTCGTTTACCAAGCGAGAAATTATTTCCGTGCTAATTAATCGAGCTTCAGAATTTCGACACGAGAGTCTTCGTGGACCACCAGCGAAGACTGTATAATTATCCTACGCGGGGTGGTAGGTAACACGATAATTCGACTCATCGGCATGACTACCTTCGTCTATCAGCTTCACTGTCGTAAAGACGGTGGGATTCGTGCGATGGGCAATCTTATCTATGCAGATGGAGAGGGCGTACAAACGGGTAAAGAGCCCAAGGCGATGTGTTACGAGTTTTAAAGATCAAAGGGCAGGAAGAACCATCGGTAAAACGCTTTTTTGCTATAAAATACAATGGAAATTATCCGAACTATTTACTCGTGTCGTTTAACTCCAACGCCTAACGAAAATTCTCGCAATCAATGCCGCTACACTAAAGTAAAAACAGTTGGTCGACGGAACTAAACGTTGCGGCGAGAAAAGCGCGCTAGTTTGAAGGTATTGAGCTGAGGTAAGTGCTTCTACCGGTGAATAGAGTGAGTAGAAGAAAATCGAGTCAAAGGGAATGAAATCCCCCGCCTTGTTGAGAAAATCCTCGGTAGCCTGTGCTGCTGCGGCTGGTACCGGAGACTGCTTGGCCGGGCGCTCGATTCCCGTTTTCACATCCCCTTGAGCAACTTGCGCTTCGCGAGAGAAGGAGAGATTGTTGAGGCTATACCATCTGCAGCTGTGGTAACCGGTGATGCGAGTGAGACAGAGGAAGGGAAGATTTCACCCTCTGTTTGCCAGCGCTCACCCGAAGCTTCTCGATTATAATCGATATTCGTTTGCCGAATCTACCGGCACGACGAACGCCGGATTAACGTGTAGATTGGCCGTGTATGTCGGGAAACGAGAGACGCGGAGGGATTGCACAGGGTATTACCGGCACCGTCGAAACAAGCCTTCGATTATCGGAAGCAGGCCTTTGCTTCCAATGGAAACGGATCGTGCCATGGGCTATATAGATACCACCAACTAGACACGTACGTGTGGTATATCTATAGATACATTTCGTCGACTGCGAGCTTCTCGCTATTCAATCGGGTATCACGCCAAAAGGGATTAGTAGTTCGCTTCGATTGTCAAGAAAATCGAAAATAAATTGGTAGATATAACGAATTAATTTACTTCTCGTTCGTTATACTATGCTTTGCTGATTGTGCGCAACTCTAATTATTTTACATTAAAGGCCACGATGAGATACTTCGGAGTCCTCCAGACTTCTTACATCAATTTTTAATACGCCTTATCTCGCGAGCGCCAAAATAACGACATGCCTTCGAGCATCCAATGTTCTATCTATATTATCATCGTTAAACATACATATATAGAGTAAAATGATTGCATCAGCCCAGCGACGTAAGGGAATATACATGTTTTACGCGAACAGCTACGATTATCTTTCCTTCATTCATTAATTTCATTCTTTCGCCATCGCGGATAAGCTCTTTCACAAATTCCCTTTTAATATAAAAATGTACAATAATGAAAAATGTGACACAGAGAGAAATGTTATCTCTTTTACAACGAGATAATGACGTACAGAACGCCGCGAGAAATTAGTTATTTTTTCGTTAAAAAACCAATGATAATGAAAAAAAAACGACGCTTCAAAAACAAAACATTATTATTTCAAAGAATATTGTAACACAGTATGACAATACAGAGAAACCGTCGTCGCGAGTTTGTTTATAGATCGCGTAGCTATGGAGTGAAAAAAGGGGTATTACATTGTATAGCCATAACAGCGCCATGAAGATATAGATCCTATCCAAAGTCTAGATGCATTCCACTGACCCTCGACATCGTTATCGTAGCAGTTAACTCGGGTTTCATAAATGAAAAAAGAACGCTGTAGAATCCCGGTGTTTCGTGCCCTGGGAAACTGCAAACTGCAAACTGCAACTGCAGCATTATAACGAACGGCTATTTGCAATACCTTTCCGCGATATATACTATAGCCGAGAAGTGGCTGCTTCCCGGATGCTGCGGTATACTGGGCTGTTGGATATTTTACCCGAATGTGAGAGGCTCCCAGTCTCAAAATCGTGTGCAAGCCTCGGTAGTGCCGGAGATCGTTTCAGAGCCAAGAGGATTTTATTTGGTTGACTGCGTATTATCCGCGCTTGAAACCCACAAGAGGACACGTAGAATTGCGAGCGACGTTTAATAAGCGGCCGGGCGCCCGCGACCGTGGGCTCATTCGCTGCTGCTCGAGGCATAGCGCGGCGGGCACATCCCCGAGTGAATTGAAATGACAGTCACAGGGGGTGTGTATATGCACTGTGCAGGTACACACCATCGCAACAATTTCCTTCCTCGTTTTTGCTGCTTTTATGCACACCTTACCGCAACACTCGTGAGATCTTTCCATTCTCGACCACCGGCCCCGGTGTATTAACTCTCGTCTGTACACCACGGTTATTTCTACTAAACTTCTCGTGAGTAAAATGACGGGGTCCTTGTAAAACATTAAAGTTTATATTTATAAACGCGCGGGTTATACAGCATCGGAGGAATAACCTCGAGGAGGAAACAAATACCGCTGAAAGTATGGCTCTTCGGAGATGATGCTGGAATAATACCGGGAAGCGGAATAAGGGTACATACATAGGTACATACACTGTTGGCCTGCGAACTTGTACGAGGCTATCGCTCGACCCTTGCGATTAAGCTATGTAGAGTACATATTGTATACCAAGCGCACTCGGTATAGTTGCGCACAAAGGTATGGTAGAGCCTCGTCGTTGTGCCACGAGATACCTACGCGATACTCGCTCGGTTGCAACTTCAGCCGGAACAGAGGGGAACAAAGTTCTCTCGGTACTTTCGTCGCAAGCGCTTCAACACCGGAGCTTGAATTTCCACGAGAAACTTGAATAGAGATTCCGGGCAACGGGTTCGAATATCGCAAAGGCAAATCAAGACAACCCGTTGCCAAGTAATGTCGGACGAACACGATAAGATTGTGGATAAGGTGAAATGTGTGGCGAATCCTACAGGCATTGAATACTTTGATATATACACCGAATAAAAGTGAAATTGTTGACATTATTGGATATTGAAGACATTTCTTCGTCTACTTATTATAATCGGGGGAACGATCTATATCTGTATTCGATCTATTAGTTCAGTTTTTTTTTTTTTTTATTTTTAAATAAAAAAATGCAAAAAAAATATATTGAAAAAATTGATCACCTTCTACAATTTTTATAATGGTTCCCAAATTTTTCTTTACATGATCTGAATATATTTACAAACAATCGAACGCAGGGGATTTTTTATAGAATTTTTTTTTTCACAGAGAAAAAGAATTAAATGTGATTTTTCGACGGAAATTGATGAATCTCCCACGACGCAGACACTTCTGAGGACTTCACGCTTTTCCGATCATACATTTCGAAAAAATCAGTTTGCCTTCGTACTGTACCACAGAGCCTTCAAAAACTTGCTACAGATCTGTTTATTTGTTTCTGTACGTTTTCTGGCTTTCGCGTCACCATTGTCTTTGCTGAGGGATTATATTCACTGAAACGAGTGATTGTCTGAGAATGGATCTGACAGGATAAATAAATATGCAACATAGTGAAAGAAAGAAAGAAAGCAACGATACAGTTTAAGACCGGATCGTTGTCGCAGACGTGGGTGACTTTCGTAACTGGCAATAGAGTCGAAGTAATTTGATAGAGACACTGTATGCGTGTCGTCGCTTTGCGGACGTGACTTAGAAATTTGTCGGTAGTTTCGTGCGCGAACTTCGGGATGCGAGGCTCGATGCACGTATTCTGCGTACATAATTCTCGGCTCGGTCGAGTCGGCCGAGCGATCATGCCGAGAGGAAGAAGAGAGAGAGAGAGAAATACGGGTTCACGCGTATCCAACCGTTGGTAATACACGCGACTACGAGCGCGCAAACGGGCGTGAAATTCACGTTGAAATAACAAAAGGCGAGAAATTAATATGGCTCCGGGGATATTAAATGACGCACGTTCATTCCCCATCCAGGAGGCATTCGTATCTTTGGTGCACGTGTCATGAAGTTAATGAGAATAGTGCCGATATAGTGAGCTTCATTAACCACAATATAAACGATGAATAATAAACCATCGCGATGCTAGGGTCGATAGGTTTGGGTTGCGCGCGTGAAATATCGCTGTTTAACAAGCCAAAGATGCTTTGTTTTTCGGATCAATTAATTTTGTCCATTCATTCAGTTATTTGCGGCTTTTACGAAATAACAAAAACGAAAAAAAAAAAAAAAAACAGGTTTCGCCACCTTTCATCGTTCGAGTTGCCTTGTTCTCTTTTCCCAAAAATAATAGATGACAGATGACGTCCATTCATTGGTTTACCTCGTAAAAAATAAAACCTTCGTAAATACCGGTGAAAGAAAAAAGAAAAAAAAAAAAAAAAAAAAAAAAAAAAAAACGACAAGGCTCTGTGCGCACATCGAGCGAAGCTGAAGCATCGGCTCGTTTACAATTTACATACGCCGCGAGGCAGAAGGGGGCTTCGGACAAGTGGACAAACCGCGATTTACGATTACGACAAATCGATACAGCGGAGAACGTGAGCTTTACACGAATAAACCAACGGGATAGAATGTCGAAACTTTGAAAGGGAAACGGAACTAAACAATCGTACGTATAGTCGATGGAAACATCGACGAACATTGAAACATTGATAAAAACGATTCGAGAATGCGACGTCGACGATCCAGAATCGCGAGGACGGCACATATGAGAATCGGAGATTCAAAGAGAACTCTGCAACTCCATTGTCCATCGTACGTGGAAAGTAACAAAAACGTTACTCCCTCTCTGCCGATCGTTTTCAATAACGACTTTTTTTTTTCGTTCGCTCTGCACTGCAAACTTCGCAACTATCGAACGATAATGAAATTCCAATACGATGACTCTATCGGCAGTAGTAATATCTCGACAATAACGAGTTCGATGAATTTTGGATAGTGCGAGTTCTACTTTAAAATGGTGGATTTCCCAGATGAGTAACGGCAGTAACCGCAGATTTTGCGTAAAAAAAAAAAAAAAAAATACTGCATCGTTCTCGATCAGCGAGTGAAATAGCCACAACGTTGCGGTCGAGTATGAAACTGTTCAAAGGGTGAAAGAAGCGGGGCATTGAGAGGGAGAGCGAATTTGCCCTCCGGTGCAGTGCCGCCACTCATCAATCACGAACTTAATATTCCAACCGGCATCGAGATATTGCAGAAAGCCGAATGCCCGGAATTTCATGCCACACTCCCTGTGCGATATATGCCAAATGTGTGTGTGTGTGTGTGCAACGAGCTGAACTTTTCCTGCTTGTCGACGAGTATCAAAGCTTATCAAGCCAATCGCCAAATCGATTATATGATGGTGACAATATTTTTGCGTTATCCGCTTTCCGAATAGATTGATGATTTGATTTTATACTATTGCATATTTAGCCAGAAATCAAGTAGAACTTTTTATATTGGCTTTGGAAAATTTGAAAAATAGAAACATCTAAAATAGCCATGTGACGGACGACACATATTTTTTATAGCTAATTTTTATAACGAATTTCATGAATATTTGGGGTTTTTGTTATTTTTGTAAACAGTCGTATAATATATTATAGTTTGCTTGACGAAAAGTACATAAACGCGGGAATTCATCAGAGTTTCGGAACTTTTAAAAAAATATTTACATAACGAAAATTGAAAAATGGAGAAAACACGGACGGGTATAAAAAAACATGTCGAATATTCTATCCAATTGAAGTCGTTTATTTAAAAAAAAATCGTATTGAATCGGATAGTTTTTTCGGTTTAAACTTATCTTTATTGGACTTTAAAAAATGATATCTGCGACCGGATCGAAATTCCCAAAGCGACGACTTCTTAACATGAATTGATTTAAAGAAAAATTGTCACCGACCATAAATGACAAAAACTCGAAGCAATGCTCCAGCTGTTGCAAAAAAGTTAGCCGTACTTTAATGTAAAAGCTGTAGAATCTGAAGAAAACTCGATAACTCGGAGAAGCCGCGTCATCCGAAGATCGTCGAATGTACGAAATGAAACCTCGATACTGATATCCAGATGGTGGACCGCGTAGCCTGATATGGGCTCCGGTCCGATGTCCTAATGTGTCCGTATGGCGCATACGTTTGTCGGTGTCTCATCGACGCTATTAAGATCGATAACGACGAACTTTCTCCCGCACTTTCTCTGCAATCAGCCGATGTCCTATTATCGTGAATTGATTGCAGGAACACTTTCCGGAATTTACATCGCGTGCTAATTTGTCTCAACTTCCGCCATAGTTTGCGCTCTCATCGTCGTCATCGACATTTTTTTTCCGCGAATGTTGGGTTAATACATATATCGAGGAAAAAAATCGTGAACTACATATACTGTATTAATAACTTCGCATGGTGACTCAGTAACTCTATTCGGAAAGACAGAACTATAACTGTAAACGCTGCTTAATGGTTTTTCTTTGTCTGCCGGTAAAAACCAACAAAAAAGGAGGGTGTACCCGCGCGATCTTGATTTGTCTCGAACGAATGAACTTTCGTTACAGGCAATAACGTTTCCTTCCAATTTCGTCCGACATCGTACTCGTAGAACCGACGCCCGAAGGTAACAATTCGTGTTCGTCAGCGCGTTCATAAAGCGATTTCTCGTCGGTATTCGCGCAAGTTCCTCTTTGGCCGATCCGTGATGGGTTGCGGTTGCTGCTACTGAAAGCTCTCCGTCGTACATTTACTCCTGTTCCATCCGTCGCCGGGTTTCGGACCAGCGACGTTTCTGGACCGCTCCCGGCATTCTTGCCAATCAGTTCGCCCGCCCCGTTCGTTCAAAAACAAACTTTTCTTTGATGCTAATAAAATTTCTTATCGATGAACAAATTCCGAAAAGTCCATTTACCGCTTGCGTAGTATTGTTCATAACTGCCTTTCGACCACATCGAACGTCGGCGCATTAGTTCTTCTTTATTTGCAGCCTTCCGCTCTAAATTACTACCGATTGCCTCAAATTGAAAAAAATGTCTTGTCGATACTTGAACGTCCATTAGCGCGATTGGCGAAGCGATACGTGATTGGAAACATGTAATACAGACAGACATAAGCCCCGGAATTTCTTGAACGAGACTCGTTACGTGTTTTATTCGTTGCCCCAGCGCTGCCAGCGTTATAAGTTGTTTTTATTTTTCAATGAGTTTCAAAAAAGGAAAACTCGTGCGATTCCATTATTGGAGAAATTCAGCTTGGCCACTGGGGAATTATATCGTAGAGTACAGGTTCGTTATCGCAAACGTAGCAATTAGTGGGATGCGGTTGAGCCCTTTGTTAACCACCTTGGAAGCCGCGGGTAATGAAGCCTGGAAGGTGGTTGACGGTGGACGAGAAGCGTTATTCTCTCTCCGTCTCTCACTCCAAGTTTCCTATAGATGCGAACCGGTAGACTCGGCGGAAGTTTACTGTGAGAGGATTGGCTGTCTACCTTCGCGTATCATGGTATTGTACGCACATATATCTCGATACGGAATCGATCGGCCAAGAATGATAAGCGTGTACAATTATTGACCGAGTGTCAACAGTCATCGATCGACTCCGAACGAACGGATACCAACTGGGCAAACGTCGTTCACTGAACGGTATGTAACCCGCAGAAGCTTGTTGGAACGCCTCAAACAATAGTACCGATCACTCCGCAGCTGGGATTTAGCCAACATTATAGAATGTATGTGTCTACCTATGTGTATCCATTGCAATCGGTATCAAGGGCATCATAGGCTTAAACCCGCTGGATTTCGATCGCGAGCAAAGTTTTCATTGATGAAATATACGAACAATGGTGGTATACGAGAATACGCTAAATCAGCATATCGAATAAATCGAGGAAATACAGTCACATATACCTGTACGAAAGGGGGGGGGGGGGTGGGGAGGGTACAGGTTTCTTGCAGGGTTGGCATGCCTCGAGCAGCGGAATCCGTACGAATTCGAGGCCCGAATACAGATGAACTTAAGTGGGAGTGGAAGAACGTGGGCACACGAGACGACGTCGATACTTGTTGTCCTGGTCTCATAGTTTCCAGTTTCGTACGCGCGAACCGTAAACGAATTTGGCTGTTTGTCGCCTCGAGAAAAATACGGATGTTCGTATAGGTATACGTATACGCGTCGGCGGTGGGTCACTTGAATAAAAAGGAAATGTGAAAGTTTAGCCCGGAATGCGGCCTCTTTGTCGTTATGGGTATTGGTGTCGTCACCCCGGGACCATCCGTTTCACCTCAGGGCAAAACACTTCGGTGTCGAAATAGCTGTTATCGAAAAGCGTCAACTACAATATTCGCAAAAGAATGCTTGTTCCCCGGCTATTCTGTTTGACCGAATCTCTTAAAATGAACAATGAATATAGTATTAAGTAGATATCGATCGAGTCTCATTTTTTTCCTGAATAATCCGGCATAACGAGGATAGTACAGTCGAATCGAGTGTAACAGTTATTTATCGGATATTGGAACAGTCGGCATTTCATTCTGATGGCTGGTTGCGCCTCATTAATCTCTGATTCCGCTGACGAGTCGGTATTGGCTTCGTTGTTTACGGATGAAATATAAATACCTTTCAATTGCGATACAACTGTTTTATTTTTTTGTACTTTTTTCGAGGTTCAAACCGAATCAAAGCCGCGGTCTAGCCGAATGATTATGAGATCAGGTCGACTTACAAATGAGGTCAGTTGAGCGCGGTACATACTTCTCAAGGTGTTTGACTTCCTTTAGACGGCAAGAGGGGTACTTTTTTAAATACCGAAGCAACCTCTTCGTATGCGATGGAATAATGGAATTTGTGCAAATTGGGGCACGTATACCTACAGTATATCTACCGCCGTGTCTGTTATCTATTAATTCCCCAATGAACCGTCTATCTCGGTCGGCTTTCTCGCTCTATTCTCGACATTAACCGGTGAACGTTCATACAATATGTCTATTTCAGCACGTTGGCTTATACTCCGAGTCGCATACATTGTACGAACGTTATACATTTGATAAATTTGACTCGGTTTGCGGAACAAATAAAAAAAAATAAACAAAGGGGTACACGGAAAATGCGTTACTCAAAAGGTATACGTTATCCATATTCTGGCGTTGGGAAGAGACACTCGTTTTCGCATTTGGTAGCGACGGGATGTGATTGATATAAAATAGCAGTTGAGATTAAAAAGTTGAACGAGCCCTCGTGAGCGTATAAACTCAATGACGAGTGAGAGAGGGTGTCTGTTCGCACTGTCGAGCAAATGGGTAGAGTGGTAGGTGCGAGTGTCCGCGTTCGAAAAATAACCGGTGCGTATGACGAGCGCGAGAGTGAAAAGCATCGCGAGGTCTATCCTAGTGACGTATAAAAGCTGCACTTTCAATGGGAACAAATAATCCAGTGTTTTCAAACATGTTTGCGTACGAATACTCGATCAATTACGTAGATTTCATTATCTCGTTGTTGCCGACAGCCCTTGAAAAAACAGATCAACCCGCAGGCATCGGTATACTTTGACGAACAAACGGGGGGTATCAAATTTTCACGGTTCAACGTTTCAATCGAATTCGGGTATTTTTATTTTATTTTTTCATCGATATCATCACACCGGATGTAACAGTATCTGCCCTTTAATTATGAAATAGTCATTTCGAAATGTCCGAAACAAAGCTTTGCATGTATGAATCAACGGTAAAAAAAAAAAAAAAAAAAGAAGATGCGAACTAATAATTGAACGAGCACACCGCTGCAGGCATGGCAACGCAGGGACTTTGACCTCTGTGTGTATGAAAACGAAGCATGAGGATATGGGGGGGAGGGGTTACCTGCCGTTTCGAAATCGTTGTCGCTACCTAAATATTTCAAGTGGTCGCGCGAGTGCGTGCACGAAGCTTAAATTTTGAGGGGACTCTGGAGAGGGCTGACGGTGAAGCTGCTTCGAGGTGCTTCGTTTCGGTCTACAAGGGTTGTTAATTATTTCGCGCGAGTTGTCGTAGTACCGTTGGAGGGCAAAAGGGTGACGGGAATGGTAGGATGGGTGAGAACGCAAGAACTACAAGTAGAGTAACGGTGAACAAAAACGGGACAGCAGGCTTCAGCTTTGCTCCCTGACGGAGAAACATTTTGAGAGAACTTCTAACTTGTTTAGAGAAATACCTACGGCATACGATGACCCGCATTGGTTAGCTGCGCTATTAAATATTTTTGCCATTTCCCTCCGTACGCGCAATATGGTATATGTTGCGAAAAAAAACAACAAAAAAAGACGAAAAAAAAAAGAAAAAAAACAAATACTCACGTCAACAAATAATCTCACGTGAATAAGGATCGCGCTAATTGGAACTCGATATATTTTCATGTAGCTACGCACGGATCGAAGATTCGATTAATTTTAATTAAAAAAAATCGCTACTACCGAACCGTGCCGCAAGGGTCGTTGAGAAATATCCAATTCGCTGGCCAGACTTTTCAGACTATATATATCGAAAATTCGCCGGTCTCACAGATTGGCTCACTGGACGGGGGGTGTTCGATTCGGAGCTGATCCCTCGATTTCGTGTTCTCCACGCCGGATTAGGACAGCCGAACAAGAGTCGAGAATGGCCCGAACGGGGGGGTGTGAAATGAAGATATCGAAAAGCGAATGAGTCGAGCGCGGTGCGGGGCAACTCGTTTTCCCTTCGCGAGAGATGCGGGACAGTCGAAACGGATGAGAATGAATAAAAAAAAATAAAAAAAAGAATCGAAGAGAAGAAAGGAGTGCTGGACTTGGGGGTTGCAAACCCAGAATAATGCTTTGCCAAGGAAATATAGTCAAGAGCCGCTGAGTTCGCTCCCGTGGGATATCATCCGTGGGCTTCCTGGATAGTCCATAATGCAATCCCGTACAACTCATCGATCCTTTAGGACTTTCGGCCCAACGGTAAGCGATGGAAGCGCATGACGGAGTGGAGTACCGACATAACGGAAAATCTGAGATTCTTCATACGCGGTACGCCACGGAAAAATGCTTACTTCAC
The DNA here is from genome assembly GCA_934046635.1 of Buathra laborator. Taxonomy (NCBI): domain Eukaryota; kingdom Metazoa; phylum Arthropoda; class Insecta; order Hymenoptera; family Ichneumonidae; genus Buathra; species Buathra laborator. The sequence goes on from OW203892.1 coordinate 23,401,713, forward strand.
ATACCTGCCGACCGAGACTCGGCAAAATTTTGAGACCAAATATCTTTGCAAAAACTCCGTTAATTTTTCATTAATTCCGCGATTTCTTCAACTTCCGTTTAGTCGAGTGCCGAATGTTTTTTCAGGTATTTTAGGATCGATAATCAAACATCCGGAGGAGGCGGCATCAAACCGCATCCTTGTTTGCTTCGTCTACGAATTGCATTCCGAAATAAGCACTTCGATTTTCGCAGAGGATTGCGATAATTCCACGATTCCACGAAATCTGGTATGAAACAAACGTTTCCCCGGTATGAGATCCGAGGACCAACGTCGCTCGTACCATCAATTCAATACGTTCGCGATCAACGGTAATATTGGTACAAGGTTCGTCGAATATGAATCGCCCTCGCGACCGTAATCGTGTTTCCGTCGGAGACGCGAACGGAATTTGGCTTTAATCCATCAACGGCTCATGCATAATCGATCTGCTTGTGTCCACGAAGTACGTAACATACGGCTTCGATAGTGCGAACAATGATTTTCGACGGATGACGCACTTGCGCAAACTCTATATGCATCAGTGAAGCCGTCTTGCCGTTAAAGTGTACGACGATGTATTTTACGAAGGAAATTCATCGAAAACTTTGGTTGATGAGAAATTTGGTAAAAACCTTTCGGATTCCGATTTAGCGATAACTACGTCGATATAGTGGAGAACTGTACTCTTTCGCGCACTTCGCATCCATTCTTGTGTCGTCGATCCGTGAGAAGCAATACGAGTAGTCTGCACGCGTAAATTACGTATTTAAGCGTGTTTGCACGGAGTTATCCGCATCGTCCAGCTAATTTACGTTTTATACGCTTTTCATTAAGAGTCCTTGTGTGCGAAGACGAGAGAAACAGAGTAGAAGAGAAAGAGGAAAGGGAGGTCGGACTAACCTACCGCTGGGCTCAGCTCCGTTCGTTTTCCAAGCGGAAAAACATTTCCCAGCAGAAGCAGCAACATCTCCTCCCCCAAACCCCCCGTTTTCTCGTTGCCTCACCGAGTAGCTCTCCGCTCCCCGGCCACCAGCCACCAGCATCGCCGTAGCTTCCGACAGAAGCTACCTGGGCACTAATTAAATCTACTAGGTAGCTAGTTGCGAAAGGAAACGGTATAGAGCCCACGTCGTGTTTTCTCCTCAGTTTAACGTCCGTTAGTCTATACCGGATACCTCGAGCCCTGTTTCTTAATTAAATTGTATAGGCCGACCTTTTCTTCGAAACGGAAAAACAACCGAACCGCAAAAGAAACCATTGGGGCAACCGAACGATCGACTCGCGTCGTTGCTTCATATTCTCCTCTACACCACCAACAACTTCAAGTGTATTTGCAGCTTATATTTCATTAATAAAAATCCGTTATGCGGTTCGATAAGCAACGAATGAATATCGTGTTACCGCAATCTCTCGACTGTATTGTTACCGACATTAGCATCACGAAGAAGTCATTGCGAGGATACAAAGCCGGCAGTCGCGTGCATTCATAGAAATGAACGAGTTAAAACAAACAGACGAGGTAACGCTCTGAATAATTTAGAGAAAAGGCAAAAGCCATTCACGGTAAAGAAAGAATTTTCGAACTATGGTTAGCGTAAAACAAAAATAAAAAATAAAAAAAAATGTTCACAGGGTACAATAAATCGGAGGTATTTCGAAAAAAAATGAAAACGTTCGCTATGCTTCACCGTGTGATTTTTTGCGGGGAGAAAACATTGCCAAACTATAATATTGTCCCCTCCCCTCACCAAAGAAGATGGAAAAATCCTCGTAAAAGGGTGGTATTGGATAGAGAGCAGTTCGCAAGGTAAACGAAATGAAACATGCAGCAGGTAGATACGAGTGTGCAACGCCCATTAAGCTTGTGCGTGGATAATACATGAGCGCGGATGAGCTGCAACGTCAACGCCGGGGAGAACACAAATGGAATGGTACCTCCAGCAAGAGCTGCCTATGTGGCTATTATACTCGGTGCCTGCGATCTCGCTGTGCGTTTAATGTAACAGTGTTGCACAGGCGAACGGACTTGTACGGGGGCTATGACGATTCACCCCTATCATTGTATCGAATTCGCACATCGCACTACAAATTGGCTCTTTGAGGCCACCGGTATCCCGACTGAACTACCAAGCTATACGCTCGATGCGCGCAAACAGATTCGAAGAGACTACTAATTATACGCTTCCAGAGAGCAGAGGGTTATGCAGGCCTTCGGGAATAAGTAGTAATTGTTCATTTTCCGCAGTAACGCATCATCGATTCTACGACCGGGAAATTGATAATAATCCCAAATGTTGAATTAATAGGATTCATCGATCAATGTTATTCGGAGCGAAGGGTCGCTGATCGTCAAAAATCGATACGATTTTTTTTTATGATCGTTTTGTATGTTCGTAAGAATACTGTTTGGGAACGCAAAGTGTGCGATACACGTTACCTACTATCATTTTCAATTAAACCGGAGGATTCTCTCGTTAAATCCAGTCGCGATAGGTTACGATGTGAGAGCTTTGTACACAGTAAAGCTCCACGACAGTGAGTCGACCGAGATAACAGTAGACTCGAATTGTGTACAAGGATTCTGTATGGCAATGGTCGACGCTTGGCCAGCGATAGTGCGTTATCGTTGCTGCTTTCACGGTTATCGCTTCGGGTAATCCTGGCGCTGTGCGTACGCGGAAGTTCAGCTACACGTCGAGAGTCCGAACATCTCGCTGAAACATCGTGTCAAAGTCGACCCCCTTTTTTTTTTTTTTATACATGCGGTGAAAATTTGCAACGAAGTTGGTGCGGTCGAAACTTCAACAAAATTCGCACACCGGAGTACGGAACAAGTTTAGAAATACTTGGGCTTTCGAGGTTTGGAAAATGCTCCCGCGGCGTGAAATGGAAATTAGCATTGAAGGGGAGAATCGGAGCCGAGTCTCGGGAGATAGCTTGCCGTTGAATCGTCCAAAGTTTCATTCCCGTTGATAGCTTTATCGTGCGTACAACCACCAAAGTGTTATCGCGTAATATTACGACGATGTTTCCGAGCGACGATTCGCGCAGCGGAAGCGAAGCGAGAAATTTCATTGATTGCTCGTCGTGACGATTCATAAATACGATTCAAAGGGCTAAAAACATAATTTATTATGTACAATTCCGTACAACTTCCGCAAAGCATGAATGGTTTTTCGATTGGTTTTTTTATAATCCGTTCGTTAGAATTTGTTTATTACAAAGTTAATGGAGTATTCCGAGTGTCGGAGAGCTTACGAAACTACATCAAAGCGGTAGGGCACCGCTATATCTATTTCGGTCTCTGGATTGATTCCGAATAAGGAACTATCGTGGAAGGAGAAACGTTGAATGAAGTTGGGGAGGAACTAAAAAAACCGTGACGCGGCAACGACCGCGCGTATCTCTGTCCAGCAGCAGCTCCATTCATTCGTTATATCGCGTTCGCTCGTTTTTATTTAATTTTTAATTTTTTTTTCACTTTTTCCACGAAAAGAACCCACTTGCGGCTTCGTATATTCTCGTGTTCGTTCTCGTTGGCAACGATCGCGCGCCAAAACCCAACGACGAATTAAGCGGCTCTTGAGTCCGCAAGAGAGCATGTAAAACCGCTTGAATAATTTTTTTTTCACCACGTGTGGGCGTCTATATAGCCGTGTTACATATAGTGGATACATTCGCCCTTCTTTTCCGTTTCTGTTACCGCTATCCGCGCATTCGCCCCTTTGCATCAACGTCTTTCGCGTGTGGGATTCGACGGTGTGTCGTTGAACCTCCGAGTCTCGCGTCGCCACGAGAGTTTTCCCCCGTATATTTGCGTAATATAAAGGGAAGAGCCGGAGATACTTGTACCGCGCGATGTGCACCTACGCGCGCCGCTTTGAAACGAGTGACGCGGCCCTCTTTCGCGTATCGCAATGAGGTAACAGCGAGAGCGGATTCGAGAAAAGAGAGTGCATTAAATACGCGACTACCACCGGCAACAATGCCACAGAGAACTCTTCGCAACGAATATACGTACATTCACACGTGCAAAACCGGTACAAAAAGCTTCGGTAGCACGAGAGTTTCTGTTGTCGATGGTGCTGAATTGGTGACTCCGCGAAACTCGCTACAGTTTGCCGAAGTTGCACACAGAGACGAAGGAACGACTAGACGAGAGCAGCGAGAGGGGGTTTTCGAGGCATGCCAAATGGAGTCAACGGTTTCCCTCGTCGTTCGAACTCTCGCGGTTCTACAAGCTTCCTGGGGAGGAGGTGAAGGGAAAACCCTCGAAACGTGTCCCAATGTGGGGCGCTAACTTTTTTCCTTGCCTCGTATATCTGTATATCTCGAAAGATCGTAAATAATCTCGGGATAAAAGCTACGTAGTGAGGGAGGGAGGGAGGGAGGGGGGGGGGGGGGAAGATATTACGATAAATCATATGGGACGTGTAGTGAATTATCGTTCTCGGCGGATATGCGACATACGCGTTTCTCGATATATACCGATATTAAAAAAACTCCATGTGCGCGTAATTCGCGATCGGAAGAATCTCGCAGCTTTCGAATAAGAATCATAATTCTTTGTGCTGCATATCGATGAAACTGTGTCTATCGGAGTGTCGAAAGAGTTAATATCCGAGAGTGTAGAGTGTAATCGTCCGCGACTGCCTTTCTACAAAGGCTATTCCAGCGCTGTGGAATGCTTAACGGTTTTTATAACGGTCGCGAAACAATTTCGATGGTCGAGCAGCGAGTGCCGATCGTAGACGCGCTTCAATAGGTATTCCCCGTTCAATCTATCGCAGTCGAAACTCAGAGTACCGAAGGAAAAGGGAGGGGGAGGACAGGGGGTGAGTTAATTGGCTGTAAGAACCGACGGCGCTGGATAATTATCGGGGCAAAGCGGAAAAACCGACTTTTGTTCGTCTTGAAGACAATACTCGCATAATTCGTTAACCCGAAGGCTCTTCAACGAGCGGCTCGTTTCTGACCGAATCGAAAAGCTCTCGGATGAATTTTATTATTTCGTATACCTGTCGCTCACAGGCAAACTTTCTTTCCAGATGAAACGGTACTTCATGACTGGCGAAAAATGAATGAGTTATATATACATATATACATCGAAATAAATATAGGTATAGTCTTGCTGGAAGAGGGCCGCTGTCGCGCCAACACGGGGGGCTCAGTCTGGATTTTTATTTCTCGATTACCATGACATTCAGGCTCCACGAATTTCTTCCGGTAAAGTACAGTTAACTGGGCAAACTTTCTAAAACGGCCTCGTTCTTCGCGCCCGACTCGCCGGCCCCCGCCACCCTTTCTTCGCGTACCGCGGCATATTTATTATTTTCACTCTCTCGTTTCCTCGTTCATTACGAATTTCTGTCAATGTTCGTAGGTGAGAAAAGGAAAATTGTCATGAAAAATGACGGAAAAACAGTGGTGAAAAAAAAAAAAAAAAAAAAAAAAGAAAAAAAAGGATTGTTCGGTAATGAAGCTCGTAACGGCCAATTTGCAGTTGAAATGAGGTTGAAGAGTCGACGAGTGAGAAAAGTTGAAAAGCAGCGCCGATAAGCACTGTAGCCGTTGGGGAAGTAAGTATAATTAACTCGGCAATTACGATGGTGTACGCGCTCGGTAACTCGCGATGCTCCGTTGGTGTGTGTACCGTGCGAAGAGCTCAGCATACAACTCTCCGAGCCTCACGGCCATGTACATTCGCCCACTTGTGCTAATGCTTTCACGTGCATCGAGTACTTCGTTGTACGCACGCTACGGAATCACGACGATGTACGCTTCGATCGAAGTTTACGCTGCGAACCAAAGGGTGAATTCGACCCGTACGCAAGCACGCGCGTCCCCCGATCGACTTGGATGAATAAACCTCCCACTCTCACACATAATGTAGTGTACAACGTTACGCTAGTCGAGCATTTCAGAGTGAGCGACGAGAAAAAAAAAAAAAAACGATAACTTTATCGATATCGAACGACGAGCGAATTCTCGATAAATTCAATCGATTCAACGTACTACACGTGTAACTTGATCGAGAATAGCGAAAAAAACTCATCGTTAATTATACACATAATAATTTCTTCGTCCTTCGAACGAAAAAAAAAAAAAAAAAAGACGAAAATAACTTCATATCAGTGATAATATCATCAGCCACTGTTGAATTTTATTGGTTCGGAGTGGTTCGATTTCGACGGGTTATCGATACACCGATATATTTTTCGCCCGTCACACATTCGGAATGTCAAGAGAACGACAGATATAACGCGATAACTCCCCCTCCCCGCGTGCGAACGTATCGCCGCACCGCCAAACGAGTTCTGGGGGGAGGATGAGACTTCAGCCTCTAAACCGGATCTATTCGACGCGTCAACGACACAAAAATGCGTAGTCATAAAAAAAAAAAAAAAAATTTACAAAAAAAAAAACGTGTCTCTCATATTTGATGAAAATCAACGAAATGTCAAAAGAACCGCGTTTCATAACGACAATAACATCGAGATTGCGAATGAAAAAAAAAAAAAAAAAGAAAACGCATAATGCACTCGTTTCAATGATCGTAGCACGCGCGAAAAAAACATAACGACAATCTGGACGTATGTATAGTTGTGACTGACCTTGAGTCGAATTTGCTACCGTCGACGAGCGTTCCAGTGTAGTGCATCGTAACTTGATCGCCCTTCTTCGATTTGACGTCGCATATTTCCGGTTGATAAATTCGATCCACCTTGAGACCACCACTCTGACTTTCGGCCGCCAGACTCGGCTGAACACCGATACTTAATATCGTACCGAGTGCGAAGCAACACGTCGCGAATGCAACACCCTCAAGATGCCTCATTGTTGAATGTTCGCGGGAACGTGGAAGCATGTCTATGCGTTGGCGAATGCCGGCGAACGACTGACACTCCGTGGCGACTCCGAATCCCCACGAAGCGCGCGGCGGCTGTCGCTGCTGCTGGTGGTGCTACGCGCCGAGCGTGGGCAAGAGAGGCACCGAGAGCCTGGTGTTGCGCGCGCGACCAGTCAGCCAGCCACCTCGCGCAGCAGGCCATAGAGAAACTCGGCGATGCCGTTCGTTGTTCGGTTAGCGAGCGTAAGAGCAACGAGGATGGATATAAAACGGCTACGCTGCCACATTGCGCCGTCTCATTGGCCTCTAGGAATATGTAGGTCTCTGCTTTTCCTATATCTCTCTTACTCTCTCTCACCGACAACGCCTGCCTGCGCCGCTCGCTGTTTTCCATCCCCCCCTCCCCTCCCCACCTTTCACTGGCTGTCGAGCGCGTTCGCTCACTCCGTACAGTCCGTTTTTATTTTTTTTAATTCTTCATCTTTTTTAACGCCTGTACACACACCTACACTCGAGACTTGCTCGCTCTTTATCGTTGTTTTAACATTTCCGCTACTCTGGCGATGTCTCCGTTGCATGTATTTCGTTCTGTTCGTCTTGGGCTCTTGATACGGTTATCAGAGCTCTCCTTCTCGTTTCATCGTGCTTTTATCCTATTCGCCGTCTCTCTTCGGGCATCTCTGACTTGCTCGATCGCGTCTCGAGTCTCAGCGAGCGTGTTTCCACTCACTCCCCGTTTAATCTGTCCTCCTCTCTCGGTATAACCTCTCCTCGGGCTATAGAGTTTATCGTGGCGCGGTCTCTCCGCGTAGCACAACAGCTGATGTCATCGTTTCGCGTACGAGAAGCCACGGTGGCAATCACCCAGCGGCTAGCGGGTATGAGACGTCTACGCGAATAAGCAGTAACCCTACGCGCGTCACGCATCGTCATCTTTCGGGTTTGTCCGTGTATGTTTCTCTGCACTTCACGAACAGCTTCGCGCTCGGGTTGTGTGTCGCGTCGTCATTGGGCCGCGTGTTAACACCGATACTCTTTGAGTCGTATCGTTTGGCGCTTGTAACGTATTCATCTCTCGCTGGCCAACGGGTCAACGTAAACGTGGCTCGGGTGCCACGACGTCAGCTTCGGATAGTACCTACTCGTTGCAAGAAGGCCACGTCGTCGAATTTCGTGCGGACAGAGCCGTTTTCATCTTCGATAAATCGTAAGTTCGAGCGGATGCATAAAAAAAATCCACACGTGTTGCAAAAATATATCGAGAGTATGAAGTAAAAAAAAAAAAAAAAAAAAAAAAACGAGAAAAATTCGTTGTTTTTTACGAGACGCCAGTTGTTTAAAAGATAATACCGGGAAACAAAATGTCGGCACGCGTTTATACGCTGTCGTGAATTTGGATGCGATAGATATAATTTCAAAGGGGAAGGCATAGAGAAGGCCCACATGTGCGCGGTTGAAACTTGAAAGTCGTGTGGCGTACGTGCGTGTCGAGTGTCGTCGACAAATGCGAATCAGCCCTGGAGGGAAAGAGCGTGCAGCTTGGTGCAACACCCCAACAGGATTTTCCCTTGCGGCGTAGCGGCGAGCTTTCTGTACCGGGGCACGCACGAACGCTATCGCGTATAGTCGAGCTCGTTAACTCTATGACGCGAAGTCTCTTTCCCTCTCTCTCCCACCCGAGCGTTAGCTATCCGCGTATCGCGCTGCCGCTCGCGTATCGTTGTTGCGCTGTATACCAACAGAGTTCGTGTGTACCAGCCGCGTATGTCAGTATTTCTCTAGCGTGATACAATGAAAGAAAATCTGTCGTCGTCTCTCAGTGTGTTTCTCGAGTAAGTGAACGCACGACTCTACCTTCGTCGGTTCGTCTCGTTCGTCGGACGAGGAGAGAGGTATATGCGTGTACGCGCAAGTACCGTTGAAGCCCCTCGAGGCAAGTAAAGTCGCGGTATATCGTATAGAATGCTTCTTATACATACGCGTACCACCTATCCGTACTCCACGAGTTTACCAAGATCCCGGCGTTGCGCGTCTAAACTCCCCGAACCGAGAGGAAACTTGCCACGAGAGAGGTATACAAGTTTGCACGTGAGCTTCTCATCGTCGTACCAACGACAGTTCCCTCTCGTCTACTGACGTTATTCGCTTTTGCTTGAATCGCGGGGGCGGAGGAGGAGGAGGAGGGGGGGGGGGGTGGCTTCCTTCTCCCGCGTCCTTAGAGGAAACAGCGTCGTTTCCTCGAAATTTCACCGTAAAGCAAAACCCCCCCCCCATGCAAACGTGCAAAACCCCTTCGCGGACCTGCAACAGGTCAGACTTCCGCTACGTACGGCGCCAGGTGCGATTTTATTTTTATTTTTATATTAGCATAATTCGCCGAAAAAAACATTTGTACAGTACGGCGAGCGATAAAAATAAGAGATACAGTAATAAAAAAATAATAAAAAAAAAAAAGATGAAGTTAGTTTACGCGAAGATGATTGAGGTAAGAACCATAATTCAGCTTATGCTCCTATTAATACGTCATCCCGTTGAAGCATCCCGAACAAACTGACCGAGAATGGTGAACAACTTTTAGTATCTCTTGTTGCGGCAACGAAACGACCGAGGGATCGGGCGAAACGACGACTACGGGGGTTGGGGATATTGACTAAAGTAATCTCGTCTATTTACAGAAGTACGTAGGCTACCGTAGGTATTACGAATGAGGGTGCGCGTGTGAAGAAGCACGAGGAAAGCAATTTGCTCGTGACACGACTATGCATCAACGTAGTTGTGTGTTACACATGTAACTTCGGCTCGAGGGTTATACGTATATATGGTTACACACGCGAGGGGGGCGGAGGGGGAAGGGGAGGTTAGGTCGCTTTTCCCCTGATTGCCGGAACGGCCTTCGAAAGATTTTCGGTCTGATTCTCGAGAGGGATCCTCTCTTCGTCATTCCGACAAGTGAAAGACACTCGTAAAGTCGAGAGGACCGGGTAAATGCTTCAGTGTTAATTCCCGAGTCAGCATCGGCCGCGAGGATATCCTTCGGTATTCTTCGACAAGTTCTTGCTTCTCGTTATGTGGCTAAACCTTTGTCCGTAAGGTTGAAAATATCCAAGATAGCTGGCCGCGGAACCGATTAATTGTAATAATCATAACGACGGAGCAAGTGGCGATAATCGTTCTTAATTATTCCGCGAGAGGGATGGAGGGAGGGGGTGCGCTTGGCAAAGTACCCCCGGGGCGTTTGAGGGTACGAATAACGAAATGATACCGCGTTAAAGGTCCGCAGAGGTGTTCGTTTCAACGTTAAATTTATGCAGCAATATTTCAAGACCTTTCCCGACGTTTGATATATTCCGTATTCAACGCGGGCGATCCGAACTATATATCGAAACGTCTCAACGCAAAATTCTTGAAATAAATGTCTGAAAAGGAAGTATAACGCCGTTTTACTACCTGCTACTCGCCTGTATACTCATCCGTATATATTTTAACGCAGCAATTTATATTCCGAGTAATTAGTATCGAGCAACGATTCCAAAAACTTTGGTGCGGTAACTGTGAATTAACAATTTCAATGAGCACCGGAATTCGTCCGGTTCTGGCAACCTCCGCGATAGGATTATATCGGAAATGTTGTCGAATGAGCGATATAGACCGGCATTAACGTTAAAACAGTCACAAAGTTTGATGATGTTTCGAGTGGCGAGTTTAACGTCGGATTTCGCCCGCATGAAACGTAATATCTCTTGTACCGGTTATCCAGACTATTCGCATCGAACCAAATCCTAATTTTGGTTAATACGGCAATAGTACATATCACAGGACGAAACAAAGTGCCGATAATTCACTTCTATCCGCAAACAATAACCCGTCGACGCATTCTATTTGGCGAATGCTTGTGCAAAACACATTTTGCTCCAAAAGAGAAACAGAGAGGCATATAGGAAGAGAGAGAGAGAGAGAGAGAGAGAGAGAGAGAGAGAGAGAGAGAGAGAGAGAGAGAGAGAGAGAGTAAGGAGAGAGTAAAGGGCGTGAGAGGGTTTGGTCGACGCGGTAATTAAGCCCGTGTCGCACGGTGGATTCTCTCTCGTTTATGGCACTCGGAATTCCCGTCACGTTCCGACGTCTATACGTACGTACGGTGTGCCGAGCGATTTCCGAGCCGTTGCACGCCTCGTTCCTTACTCGTGGCCTCTCGTGTCGCGGCAGCCCTTCTATATCGGTTGCCCGACTCTACCTACCGAGGAATAGTGGAATACAAATTTCGATATTTTGCCGACCAACCCCTCTGTTACTCGCTTTTGCTTCGCCTCCGTCTCACCCTTCGAGTTCCACTATTTTTGCTTCTCTTTCGCTTTCTCCGCGTATTTTGTTAGCCCCTTCGATCGTTTCACTTCGACGATTGCATCGTCCAAACAACGAACGGTACCGGGTTCACAGTTGGACTTCGTTACTAACGACGAAAATTGTCCCATCGGTCGCAGTTGCTCTCTCGATACGAAGCCAAGCGAATCCGGAAGCACTCGTCGAGACTTCGAAGCTTAATCTCCGTACCTTTCGTACGGATCTATCCTCGAAGCGATAGTCATTTAAACCTCAGTTTCGACAAAGCTTCAAGCCGGCTGTCCATGGGTAGCATTCACCCCCTCGAGAGATACGAAACTCGAGATCACTGACGCCGCTCGTTCGGTCAAACCGCTCCACCGTTCTCCCGTACAGATCAACTCCAACTATTCGACATTCGCTTCGGTTACACGGAAGCGTAAACTATACGCGAAAACTTTTCGAAAACCCGATCGGAATACCCAACCGTCTAATTGTTAATATGAAATTTTCAGTCTACATCACCGGCTTTCCATAGTTTCTCATTTAATATTCCATTGTTTTACAAATTCCATAGACGGATACTCTCGTCACTGCTCTCGGTGAATTATGAAATTATGTCGAGAGGCGAGGAAAAGTTTGCCGAGATGCTTCAACAATATTCCGTATACAATTCTCAATGGTTTTTATTTCTTTTTTTTTTAATTTTATTTTTGTTTATTTTGTTTGTTTGTTTGTTTGTTTGTTTGTTATAAACACAGTTTTCATCATCATAGCTGTGTACCTTGCAGCATCTTTCGTTCGAGTAACTTTATAATTGCGAAACAGCTTGAAACTGGCCGTAACTTTTAGCTGATACACCGTTGTGATTATAGTCGCTGTTTTCCAACGTCAAAGTTTGAAGGTCTTTACCGAACCGGAGATACCCGATATACTTTCTTTGGCTTCACTGATACTTTGCCTCTGCTGAGAGATGCAAACAAGTAATTACACGGTGAAGACGATAGCACCCCGAAGCGGCAGACAGATATATATAATAAACGAGAGTTGACCTCTCACTCCGAGTGATAAGTTCCGATAAAGATACGATGATATTTCAGAGCCGCAAACACACACACGCGCTTAAGAGTCGAATAGTATTTATCATAACGCATTCGGGGATTCACCGGCGCCCGGTGAGGTTAAACTTTCACCGATTCGTTTCGCGATGGCAAAAGTCGCGTAGAAATCGTGACGAAGATGCACGCGATGTGTTCGGTTGTTGGGAACATTGTCACGTACAGGTAGCCATGTAGAGAAAATTCCGGTTTATGCACACGTTCTCCGCGGAGCGTGTGGAAGCGTCTCGAGTCCTCTTATACTTACCGAGTATATCCGCTTCCCGACAGTCTTTTTCTTACTTTCGTATAACGCTTACGACAAATGAGAGACCGGAGTTTCTCAGCGTTTGAGCTCTCAACAAGTAAGCGAAATGAAATATATGTTATACATTCCACTGTGGTTAACCGAAACGATTTAAACTCGGGCCACAGATATATACTTCGTATCTTTGTCGCTTTCTTTTCTTTTTTTTTTTCCATCCGCGAGAGGCATATCTCGTTGCTCCGCGTGTTCCGGAAGCAGCGCGGAGAGGAGTAAGTGTCGGAACGACGACAAATTAAATTCCGCTGCTCTCGTTATTTCGCCACTTATTTCCGTCGAGGAAGTTATATTTAATTTTAACATTTACTTTCATTTGAATTCGTATGCGCGTTACATCGGAATGAAGATAATCTCGAGTCACTTTCCGATGAATTTTTATTCCATTCTATTGGCACAATTTGGAAGCGGATTAACGGCGCTTTGAGAAATATATATTTTTTGACCTCCTTTGCGAATGATCACCCCGACTAATCGCGTGGGTACGGATCCTGTTCGAGGACCATTGATAAATATTTACAAAAGTTTCGCGAGACTCCCCGCGCCGTTGGCTCCGATACCGTAGAAAGTTATCGCGCCGAGGTCAGCTTTCTCCGTGAGTACGTAGTCAAGCGTCATGGCCATGCGATACAAGGAAAGAATCGAGTGCGAGAGAAGCCATTCGAGAGGATATAACGCGTATATGGGATGTTGGATGCACAGGCAAAGACACAACGTGGGCGAATACGCACTCAATTTCTTCTCGCTATAGGAGGTCATTTCGTTCGGAGGAGACGAAACTGCTCCATATAGCTTCGATGCCATGCTATATGCTTGCGTTACAATACCGTACTACAAGTATACGAACGTATTGCGAACAACAAAAAAAAAACACACGAATTTACGATGCTGCGCGCTCTCGAAGCGAAAGAGAAAACGACGATGCTTCGGATATACTTGTCGCTGCACTACGGTGAAGCAAGTGCACCTGGTATCGGTGTTTCAAGCCCATGTTTCCGCCAGCTGGTGCTGTAGTCGGCGCAAAGTGTCCTATAATATTGCCTGAAATATATTAACGGGACTATCGCTATCTATAGCATTGTTTCGCAAATACAAACTTTTAGAAAAAAAAAAAAAAAAAAAAAAAAAAACGAATACAAATGATATGAATGCTACGAAGAAAGCGCCGCGCGATCAATAGTTTTTATATGCGTGTATCCCGCGAAGGCTCGACTGCCGAATGTTGAGTTTTGGGTCGCAATGTCCCAACGAAATACAAGGATATGCGGCGAAAACATGAAAGCCCATCGGCTGTTCTCGTGCTGTTGCGGTAACACGACCCGATAGTTTCGATCCCATTTTCGCGGCTTGTGTATCGCCGAATCGATCCCATGTAGATACGAGAACCGCGCGGGAAAAGTTTCTTCTCCTATCAGCGGACGACACGTTGTAACTGGCTACACACATGGTACACAGGGCCAACTTTCAACAGAGCTTAATTAGCATCCATACGCTCCGGTGTCTCATTAATTCTGTTCGCGTACCAAGTGGACAATCGATCCATTTCCCGGTACACTTGCATGTCCACGTGTGCGAAACTTATTAGACGACTCTTACGCATACGTTGCATATACGGTGAATAATGTGCGAACATATCGTCGCTGTGTCAAATCCCGTGAGAGTCCGATCCCCGACCAGATTTATCCGGCGAAGCGACAGATTATATGCACATATCTATGTATTATGCAATGCGGAATCACTCGCATTTCTGCATGTTTTTCATCATCTTTTTTTTATTTTGAAATTGCTAGCAGAATTGGCGCGACAATTATTTCGTTTGCAGATCGACACCCTAATTTTTTTTTGGGGATTCTAATTATTTTGCATCTCGAATAATACAAGTTGCGAATTTAGCGCGATAAATCTTTCACACTTTTTAGACACCCTGTCTCAGTGCTTTAGTTCATAAATATCGAAAAAATAAAGACTCGATGGCTATGGAGAAATAAATGATCGATCACCGATTTTTTAGAAACACATAGAAAATTGTGAATTTTACATTCAAATTAAATTTAACGAAAATTTTGTTGATTATTGTGTCTTTTTTTTTGTATATTTTTATTATTTTTTCCTATACTTTCCACAGCCCATGTCGATGCACGATGCTCTGCCAAGCGACAAAATCGTTCAAAATACATTTACCCTTTTTATACTCAACAGTTTTTTTGTTCTAAACATATAACAGTAACAGTAACAGTTTCACTTTCCTCGAGTATCAGGAATTCGCCTATCTATATTCAGCCATAACTCGAAATGATAAACATTTATGTAAAAAAAAGAAAGCAGAAGAAATAATCATATGACTTAACAGCGTTATACCGCAAAACGGATAAACCCGCAGACTCTCTTCTGTAAAAGTCTCATTTTCATGCCGACATGCACGGTGCATGTAAACGTTAATTCAACATCGTAGAATTCGACCCACAAAGATATACTTATTACAAGTACCCGTATATACTCGACATTTCGAGTGAACGAGAAAACGAGAGTGGTAGTAATTCCGGGTGTACGATCTTCGTGTATTAACGAGCTTTCGAACTTTTGCTCGTTGGCCTCGCGAGGCAGCGAAGAGCGCTTTCTCCGTGTCCCGGTACCGGAAGAGAAGACGAGCCGTGAAAGCGATTAACGGCTTAACACAGAGCGCGATCTTCGCACACACGTATCGGATATATCTCTCGTTTCCAATAGCCGCGGAAAGATTCGCGGACGAAAAGTTTCCTTCTCGTTCGCGGTTCCAGCAGCAGTCAAGCCGACGGGCAGTAGATTTACCAGCCGTTACGGCTTCGACTTTGTACCTCGACATAGTTTCAACTTCAACGAATTTCAACTCGTATATAGATACGTGACTATAGTTCTTAACAGAGGGAATTTAATTAAATAAACTTCTTACGACAATTTTGATTCCGATTGTTTATACGCAGACGGCTGGTTGGTCGGCTATCTCCTCAGTCGCTAAAGATTTTTATTTTCAAGTCGATGTATCAACGAATAAAATTCATATAGCAAAGATTGATAGGAAAAAAATTGTTACATTAATGATAACATGCTTTCGGGTCATCGAGATACTCATATTACTCAAAATAAGAATTCTCTAGAAATCGATTTGACTGCGGAATTCTCGGTGCATAAGTCTGATAACGCCAACGATACGGCGCGACACATCGACAAAACACGTGATACGTGGCGTGTTCGTTATTGCATAATGCTCATCGGACCTTCCGTACTATCCGTTGCTTCGTTAAGTTTCACGTTACAATGCGTTTCTCTCCCCTGCGTATCCTCCTGTAACCGGTACAATGACGATACGAGGAAACCTCGTAGCGTCATCCTATATAGCAACCCCGATAATTCCAGTTAACCGTAAAAAACAAATCAACGTACGTAAAACTGACAATTCCAATTAAAATTTGTGTACGAGAAAAAACTCGCGTCTCGGAATTGGTCCGTAAAATTTTGGGTTTCTTACTTTTTTTCGGTAACTTGACGATGCGAATATTAATTCGGTTTTAAGCCCCGGAATTTGTGATCATTATTCATCTAATTTTTTTATTTTGACAATTTAGATTATTTTTTCGAAGTTAATTACGTTTTTCTTGTGACAATATGTTTTGGTTTAAATGCGAAGTTTTATCATTTATCAAACCGGAAATAAATATTTAGTTATGAATTGTTACCAAATCTCAGTTGAGCGAAATACGATTTTTTAAATTTTAACAAATGTTAAGCCTCATTTGGCCCAATTAAATATTATTTGGCTAAACTGATAGTTATTAACAATAACGAAATATTTATTTCGAGACATCCATTACATTCGTTAAATACAAATAAACTCTTTTTCTCACACTACGCTGTTATAGTGATTTACAGAGATTTAAGGACGAAAATGTTGCACGACAACAGCCTTTCAAGTTCACTGTCGTATAAATTATGAATTTTTTTAACACTTTTATAGCAACATCGCGATTTTTTATATCGTATAAAATACGCTCCACAGGTAGAACAGATTTAGTTGAAATTATGATATGTATTTCGTACAGAGTTCCAAAAAGCTGAGATATCGTAAGTTTATTGGCAATGCGAAAGTAGTGATATAAGAAAGAGATAGGAGTGAGAGAATGAATAGCAAGAAAGAAAATGCGGGCCGATCGAGCCAAGTAAATGTACGGAATGAAGAAAGGCGTGTAACAACAAGACACGAAAAGGAGAGCTCCGTTCATTCGGTGAATTACCAGCGAAGCGAAGGAAACCATCGAACGAGAGGATGGAAGGGTCGAGAGAAAAAGCATATAGCGAGAGAGCAGCAGCGCAAGTACCTACACAGAGGGTAGTATCACGGTAAACACGTTCTATTCGCTTCGAAAGCACAAGTATTTCAGATCTCCAAAGAGATTGCTCTTTCCCGTTTCGTTCGGAATCGACTACCTCGACGTTCGTGTAAACGTATCGGCAAACGGACGAATAAGTTTTCGACAGACGCCTTGTATATAGTGTTTTCTCGGACGTTGAAACGTCTGCCAAGACTACGTTATTTTTACGCACTCGTGCCCTTTCGATCTTCGTTATCCCGATCATCAAGGGAACACAGGATCTCCGTGCTATACGTCTTTTATTTCCATCGGTACCGCACCCCGAATCTAATCTCCTGTCTTAGACCTTAAATTCCCCTCGGCTTTGAATATTATTTCAGACCATATCGCGGCAGTCGCACGATGAGGTGTTAAAAAAACTCGACGGTAGTTTTCAGGATAAGAGAAAAGTTGGGAAAGGTACTCGAAAGCGCGTGACTCGAGAGATTTACATACATACTTTCGACGGTATATACTATATACACAACTTTGTCTCTCTATCCCCCTTTTTTTTTCGTAGCTACGTACATCACGTCATAGTCGACTGATTTTCCAAAATGACCCGTTTGGGACGAGTTTTCTTGCAAATTTTTTTAATATTGCATATGCATTTTGTCGAGAATAGCCAGAGACGACAGTAAGGTTGAGAGGGGGCCCCGTCGCGGGATTCATAAAACTGCTGTGCGCGAACCCCCGTGGAGTTCGTGAAATGGCCAAAAGCTAGAATGACGACAGAAGTGACGCTCGCCGCTTGGCTTGTAAAAAATGTAACTTTTTCCACACATTTTTCGTCGGCAAGCAGTTTATATCGGCGTGTAAACTGGGGAGTAGCCGTGAGGGGGAGGGGAGAGGGGAGGGGGTGCTTTCGACGTTCCTCACTCCTTCAAAACTTTAAATTGAATTAACCTTACAAGTCTTACGGGCGGTGGTGATGACTTTGAGAAGCCTGCGACTCGCATATACTTTCTCCAAAGATTTTTCAGGGTCTTTGAGAACGGAAACTTTTACCGCCCAGCTGACCGCTCACTTGAGAAAAACTCCTCACCTAATCATCGGTATGTACCGAGTGCGCGGTATGTTGGTATTAGACGAGATATTGCGATCGGACGATGTTGGTACGAAGGAAACGCAGAGGGGTGGAATCCACGTATATGCGTCTCGGTCCGGCGACGTACGTGTTTTATGGGTTTCGTTACGCTAAGCCCCATATTTTCTACGTCGCTTGGAGAAAAAAAATGGTGAAGATTAAGGGGAAATAGGGTCGTTTCAAAGTTTTTACTTCGGTCGTCGTTTAGGGCAGCGGCCGTACCCTCGAACGAAAAAACTCGAGGCTACCCGCTGCTCGCAGTAGTATAGAGCCAATACGACGGGCCACTCTATCGAATTCACTGAACACGTACGTGTCTGGCATTCGAAATTTCCTTGCTGTCGCGTTAAAAACCGATTTATTTATCCCCGCTACTGCATTCTCGAATTTCTCTTCTTCGTTCACCGATCACTCTGCATTTCGGGAAATACACGAATAAATGGACTGTTTATGTTTAAGCATTTTCATCCTGTAGCGTTTGTTAATAAGTAAACGCCGATCTATGAATACGATTCGTGAATCGATCGACCAGTAATGTCAGTAGCATCGAATCGTCATCGATAATTTTTGTATTTAAACAGACGATGGGTTGTCAATTTATTCGTCGCGAAGTCGCCAGAATGTACCGTTAGGAAAATCCGCGAAAGGTTCACCGATCTATGATTAAAATTTAATTCTATAAGTATGCCGACGAAAAATAAAATTGCAACCTATTCGATTAAGCATAGTGAGGTATACGCGACTTGGCGTAAATATATTGTCATCCAGAATTCACTGTGGCGCTTTCAATTCGCCATTGTGAAGTGTACGTTAAATGCGTTCGCGCTCTGCATCATCAATTAATCATACGGCATCATACAAGAGAATGCACCATTAGAGATTATAATACGTAACGCTGATGAATCACGAAATAGTGTTTGCAATTTGTAGACCTTATAAATATCGACTCTACCGATATTTCCGTTCGTCATTTTCTTTTTATTGTCGCATTATTATTATTTTTTTATCATTTTTTTTTAGTATAAAAAAAAAATCGAACCACCAATTCCATGCGATTGTTTGTTCGCAATGGTGTTTTGACGATATAAAAAAATCTCTCTATCCGAATATAGAAAACTGTTGAGCCATTTTTTTCAATTAATTTTTTCGATTTGAACAAAAATGAAATCTCTTCAATTTTTAATCGTGGAGCTCAGGGATTTTTTTTCACATCGTCAAAACATCGTTACAAACGAGCGATGGAATTAGTGATTCGATATTTTTCCACAAATATACAATATACAAGTCGTTTTTTTTCCTGAAATCGCCGAAACAGTTCTATTAAATCGAATCGAATTCGCGTGTCCTACGGCTCTGCTTCGCTATTTAGTGATTCAGAAGCCAAAATAATGCATCAAATTTATTCGAAACAAAAAAATCTTTCCGCTCGAATTCAGTCTGTTACTCTATATGCTCGTTGCTTTATGTACGCATACTCTGCCGGTGTACATATGAATCTGAAATTGATGTTGCATCGTGAAGGAGAGGAAAAAAAAGAGTGAGAATCTGAAGTATACCAGCAGCAGCGGGCATTATAATAGCGGGTGGTACGATGGAAGGGTAGATGAGGGTAAGTGCTGTATTTAAGGTAAGCCGCTTAGAAGACGGCATGCCAAGCTGTATATACGGAGAGTAGAGAATAGAGCTTCCAGCACTGGAAACGACTCTTTTCCCTGTGACATACTCGACGTCAAATTGTCCCTCACACTTGCACCTCGCCGACCCGTCCGTGTTTGCCCTTTAACCCACGCCGAGAAACTTGCGGTGTATATTTAATTGTCCTGCCTACGTGCTCCACCAGTACTGTGTCGTGGGTACTGTTGGCGCAATTCTTCCCTCTGCTACCGCTGGGTACGTAGACGGAGCTCGAAGCATGTAGAACGACCGTCGACGTGAGGTAGAAACATGGGGCAACAACGAGGAATTAGGTGGTACATACGCGCAAAATCCCTTTGTCGTCGTTCTCGTCGGACTCCAGACGAATTAAGGTCTTGCAAACTTGCCTCCTACCTGTTTATAGTACTGTTATAGTATCCTCCACCGATTTAGGATGCCAGTTGAAGCCGAACAATTTTCACTTCCTCAAGTTATTCGCGTATCTCCTTTTACCGTCGCGTCTATAAACCTCATCAACTGTTGAACTGTTTGCCCAATTAACTCGGATACACGAAAATTTACAGCATAACGAATAAATGTCATAGTGGCAGTCATAAAATTGTTGCAACGCGTAATAATGCGTATTGCGAGACACGCGAGAATATGAGTAGATAATTTATACATTAGACGAGTCTTGAGAGTTGAGAAATAATTCAAATACGTCGGAAATCGAGACGAGACATTTCCACGGTGGATTACGCGTTACTTCGAGACGAGCAATTCCGGGGAATTCTAGTTTCTTGAGATAATACGATTTCCGGTTCGCAGTGATAAGTCGAAAGTCCATTTTCCGTGAGGCAATGAGCCGTCTTGGACCCGCCGAGAGGCAGGGATGTTACCCATTACTCGAAGCAATTACCAGCTCCGCTTACATCCACTTACGTATGTACCTATCTACGTAGTACCTTCCAACACTCAACCCACGAGACCGTCTCTCCTTTGGCTCGCATAGCTCAGTGTCTCCTATCTCCTGTAGGACACGCAATGTAGAACCTCCTTCCCACCTTTTCTCGAAATACCCAAAGGATTTGATTTCCACTTGGGGGTCTAAGTTTACCAACGAACCCACCGGTAGGCTTCTATCTCGTTCATTTCAGCCGTCTTCGTCATTTCCCAAGATCTCATTAATATTCAATCGCTCGATATCCGTTAGTCAACTGGAAGGTTGGATGCGCAATATTCGATGAACATTGAAAATTCCATCGAATCTGGGCACCGATGCGTATCGTATCTTCCTTGATGCGACCAAGTTTTCCATTCTGCGATATCGTATTGATATTTTATCGATCGATATTCGTTAACAGGCGAAGGCTAAGGAGCTCTTCATGCGCAGGTTGCAAAGAAATTTTCCGGTACTTCGGAGCGAACGCAGCTCCGGCGTCGCGACGCCTCTTACTTTTCTTCGAATAAAAACATCAAATACACTTGCATATATCGATGCGTATATTAAATCGCACTTTCACTCACGGACAGACTTCCGTCGGAACTTCATTTTCCTCTTACCATTCGGACGGCAATTCCTAATTATACGGTATGATACCTCGACGAACGATACGCATTGTCATCATGTCAATTTTTGCAACCGATGCAAACAATTTTTTTCGACTATTATTTTTTATCGGCCAACGTCATTCGTTTTAACGTGATATGTGGAAGCGGTTTTTTTTGTTTTTTGCGTTATTTCTTTCGAAATTGCAAAAATAATTTTCTCGGAAACCGCGAGTCCCCGGTGAATGTCGGACAGCGCGTTTATTATGCCCCACGGGTATTCAATTACCGGTCACAACCGATATTTATCTCGTTCACTCTTGAATTAGCTATAAATATTCACCCAAATGCATTACCCAGTTTGTAATTTTACAATCCATTAATTAAACGGTTTTCGAGTAGTGAGGTTCGTATAAAGTGCGGGACTTCCCGCCGTCCGATTACTATCGGATGCCTGCTCTGCTCGACAGGAACCGCTGGCACACTAGTGCAAAAGAGATAGAGAGAAGTTTACGAACAAGGCACTCGATAATCAAAGCACTGCTATCAACGGCATCAGCAATCAGGGTGTCGATACAAAATCTCTCGTTACGAGAATATATATTCTGTAACGAGTTTTCGCGATGCGCTGCGTCGTTTTCGGCCATT
This sequence comes from Buathra laborator, assembly GCA_934046635.1. NCBI lineage: Eukaryota > Metazoa > Arthropoda > Insecta > Hymenoptera > Ichneumonidae > Buathra > Buathra laborator. Next base: position 23,423,623 of record OW203892.1, read on the forward strand.
TTTGACACGAATAAATCATACAGAGTGATATACAAATATTAAAAAAAAAAAAAACAAAATGGTGGATCGTCATTAAAGTTTCGGGATCAAAAAATTCGGGATCGAAATGTCTCGCATTTTTCACGTAAATAACGCACTGCTTTCTATTTTACCTTCGAGTTCGATATCGAATACGAAAATTCGCGTCAGTAGCATAAAAAAAAAAATGCAAAAACTCGAAATATGTGCGTTTGCTGTATTTACGTCAGCGACACATGCGCGTCAGACCTGTTCTCGGAGTGCGGAAGGTAATAAAATATAAATCGTCAGACGCAGCAAGGATTAAACACATGGTCCGTATTTTTGCTATTAATGAATACGTAACACGGTGGTGCGAGAGCGAGATGCAACCTTCGTTTCAGATGTTTTTACTGGTTACGGCGTGAGCCTCGACATTGGCGAGAGGTTGGAATAACGCCAACCCGAAACTCTCTTTCATGCTTTTCCCTCCCTCCCTCCAAAACAACAATGCCGACGGTCGTATTTCGCGCAAATGCGAGAGAGCAACGCGCGCGCGAATACATTTTCGGGCTCGAGACCGGGCCTCCCGCGACCCTCAAACGAGGGCGAAAATGTAGACAGAGAGAGTGTGTGCGCAACATCGGTGGAGGAGAGAGTAGGATAAAATGCGATACTCGTTACTCGCGCGATAAATTCTCGTTTCAACCGAGCGAAATCGCCAACGGACACGCGTTTACGCGCGTTTCGATTTTTTCTCACGCAACGACGCGCGGAGGACAGAGACGGAAAGAAATTGCGTGTCATGTCCAAAAAATTTCATCCCCTCACACATAATGATTAGACTTGGTACATACCGACCTAAAATACAGAGATTACTGCTTTCTGCAGCCAAAATCTCTACAGGGTTGTTCCACTCACGTATACACGCTGTACGGGATACAGTCGCACATTGAATATAGTTTCTCGTTTTATAAGTAAACTTCCTATCCTAAGTAGTCGGTTGGTAGGTAGGTGTCTTATGCTCGTTACACACGTTAAAGGAACAACGAGGAGGCGTCGCACTCTTGTTGGGTTATGCGAGTGGAAGGATTCCACGTGAATTCCTCGACGACTCTCGTTGCTACGAGAATCCTTCCCCGCCAAAGAGGATAACGGAATGTTTATATTCATTTCCGCATGCATTAATGATTGCATTAAGACGCGCAAGTGTCGGAGAAACAGTAGCGCAACTGCGTTAATGCTCAGACACCCAACCTGTGCCGTGAACAGCGTGCACGCTGTAGTCTGCCTATAACACCATAGCAGCAGCAGCAGCAGCATTTTATTCGAGGTGGAAGCCAGCGAAGAACCACGGTCTTGAAACGCGAACTTACGAGGCAGCAAGTTCGCGTTCCCGCAGGCAAATCCCTCTGCGAAAACTTGGGAAAATTGAGACGGGCGCTTACTTAACCCAGCGAGCTTTGAATGAACCGGATTGCTTCGCCGTTCGCCGGCATTACCTTACGAATTTTTTTTCCCTCTCGGCAACTACTCCTATCGTTGACTTACAACTCGTCATGCTGCCGTGACAGCGAACTTTTCTACTTTTCACTCGGTAGCGCTGATGAAACAGAACAGATCAAACGATCTCGAAGGAGTTCTCTTTTTTTTTCCAACTTCGCCGTTGGGTAGAGCGTCGTATAAAACTTTGCGACAATTTTACTTTCGAACAAATACTTCGATAATTCTGAGCAAATTATATTATTCGTGGAAATGAAATGATAGACGCATAGAAATGAAAATACATTTTTTTTTGTAGCCCTTGGGGCGCAAAAAAAAATTGAATAAAATTCCGAAAAGCCAATGGAAATACCCTTAAAAAATAGAGTTATTTAACAAGAAATCGTAGAAAAAAATGAAATGAAGAACTACAGAATATTAATTTCCATGGAAATTGTTTTATCAATGATGTTTAATTATATGTTAGTTTCACATTACCGAAGTCGCTGCAGCAGTGAAGATTGAACGATAATTTGTAATGCGAAAAATCAAGCAAGTCGAGTAAAACGCATTGTTCCCAACGTGGCAGTTAAAAGTTAAAAACCAGAGGAATCACTAAATCCACATTCTGCTTTTTGTTAACTCTGATATTTTCCGCATTCTAACACAGTGTAAATAAGTTTAAACTCCTCGTTCGGATAATCCGGTGTAACAATGTGTGCCAAAAAGCTTTGTCGGGAGCGCAACTAGAGAAAAGCTTATTTAACTTTCAGTGACCATTGTAGATAGTTGTACTTTCATTAAGGGCTTTTTGGCTAAAAAAGCAAAAGTACCGAGGAGGGGGTTTGATGCTACACGCGAATGGCAAACGTATACCTGAAGCGAAATTGGAACGGCATGGAAACAGCATCGAACGCAACGTTGGAGTCCACCAGCAGATTATCGTAATAACAAACCGGAGAGGTAAAATAAAAGAAACGGGAATCGAGGTTGCCTCGTTAGCGTTCCTTTTATACTTTGCTTGGTTAAAGGACGGTTCGGATAGAGGGGAAGGGTTTGAGACCATTTCGATTCAATATTCTCGAGGTCGTGTGCACCCGACCTCGAGCGCGAACGAGCAACGCGAAGCCGAGAAGGCGGAAACGTAAATGAACCGGAAGCCCTTTCGACGTTATCGGCTAACGCGCGCGTCCGACTGTCGCGGCTGACACGGACGCAATTCATTTCCCTTCACATTGTTTTTTCTTCGTACCGTTATTGGATGCAATGATGACGATAAAGCTGAACCTCAATGGACTTAGAGTTTCTGATACAACTTCGTGTTTCCTCGACTTTAATTTTTTTGTCGTAAATCTACGTTGGTTATCCCCCTTTGCAAAAATGCCATTTAATATCGTTGGTTTCATTTTCAGTAGTTAGAAGGGCGTACGCTTTTAACTGATTGGAAATGTTTTTTTTTTCTTCCGTTACGAGCGAAAAAAGTATATCGAGAGAAAAGCGCTTTCTGTAGAAATATTGAGCAAAAGGAAGTGCGCCTGCTAAATTCTTCATCTTTCGTCCTAACAGCTATTATTCTTATTACGCTTGTTTCCATTGTTAATATAGAACCGAGCGTTCCAATGAAATAGATTGCCCTCGGAGTGGGTGGTTCCAAAGAAACATTTCCAGTAGAGATAGATTTTTTACGCCATCGAGTGAAAAAAAAAAAAGGTCGCGAACGAAAACCAGTTGCCCGCTTGTTTTGGACGTATTTACTGCGCGCGACAGCATCCACACGTGGAGCTCTCGGCAATAACGTCCCGCTGAACCGTGAAAACAGTGTGGATTTTCCGGTGAATTCGAATCGGCTAAACAGAACACTGGGAGAGAGAGAGTTCTCTCGGTGAATTTTCTGTAAAGGGGGATCCGGAGGGCGGACGTAGATGGAAAACGAAGCGAAACAATGCAATGGATAATAGGGGCAATTAGCCGGTCAGTTGTCGAGGGAACCAGTGAACGCGTATACTAAATCCCGTCACTCCCTGGTGCATTCAGCTTCCCTCCCTCAGCCCCCCATTGAAAAAAGTGCTCGTTCCGTGCGGGAAAATGAGAAACAGTGCGAATTAAATTCTGCTGATGAAAAACTCCCGTAGTCCATCTATAAGCGCATTTTCATTCACTTGGAGGAAACGAAACGTTGTATAGCGAAGCGCGTGTTCGTAGTGTCCATGCGATGCTAGAGACCTGAGACTCACCGGAAATGCATACGTGCGTCCGTACATCCTGAAACTACTATCCATCGTCAAGCGTTGGATTTGTAAAAACCGAGAGAAAAGCGTTTTTAATAGCAATGTTTACACCCGGTTTTACCCGCAGTTGGCCGCGTCTATTCGTGAACCAGAGAGATTATTTCATTATACTACATTTCATATATATTAAGGTACTTATAAGTACATTAAGACAACTCTACAATATTATTAAATCTCTGTTACCGTTGCAGATCGAGGGGACGTTTAACCAAAGAGAAGAGCAGGATAAAGAGAACAAGAAGAACAAAAAGACAATGACGTCTCATCGAATAAGTCTTCTGAGGTCGGAGAGTACGACATCGATTGAACCACCCGACTTGTAAGTAGTGGTACTCTTCCTAGTTATAGCCACAGCAGCAGCAGCAGCAGCAGTTGTAGTAGTAGTAGTAGTAGTAGTAGTAGGAGCGGTAAAGAACGATTATATTCCTTCCGAATAAGCCAACTCTGGAAAATGTTCTCCTCCGAGCGAAAGACTCTTTGCCAACCGGCCGTCTCGAGTTCATCAAACTTTTCGTTTTGAGCTTTTAAGAGTGTCGAACTCTCGGGGTGCTTCGTCGTTCCGCGAGATTGCGAAGTTTGTACCGGTCGTGAGTCGAAGTTCCGGAGATATATGGCGGCCAAACCGCGAGGAAACATCCGAAATCCTCGTGAAATTTGAGTACCTCCGTTAAAACCGAATGCTCTTAGCGCAAAATCCGTTATGTTTACATGGCCTTATTCTTGCACGCGAGACCCCCCCAACCCCCCGCCTTTCTCTCCGGTGAGTTTGAAGCGACAGCATTATGAGACGCAAGTCGGACGTCGTTTATCCGCGAAGTTACGAGTTTCCAGCGAATTGCCAGGTTTGCAACTGCCGATGATCATAGCAGTTCTTATATGACTATCCGATAGAAAGGAGGAATGGGTTCAATCGCTCGTGCCAAGAGGCTTATCGTTCTTGACCGGGCTGAAACTTTCGCGAATCACGTTTCACTACCGATCGGTGAACGGGCTGTTCCGTCGATAAAACTTGGCTAATCTTTTTTGCCATCACGCGGGATCTTTTGGATCCCAAAAAATGTAGGTTACGGCTCGACAGTCTCTCGTACGCGATAGCCTTCCAACGGCCAGTAGTCAGCCGTAGGAACAGCGGCTAGGCGAAGCCGTTTATTTACATCACGTACTATAACGATAACTCTCGCAACATTTATCACGGTCAATGTTGATGGGCGTCGGCACAGCAATTTTTCTACTGGCGCGCGTGTAGCAAGTGGCAAGTGTCAAATCGAATATCCGAGGTGAATGGACCGCCTGGAAGAGTTGGGATAAAAGCCGATAAAAGTTGATCCTCGCGCCGCGGTATATCCGGTTATCTCAATGTTGAAGATCGGCAAACACGGAAAGCTTTCTTCTGTCCGACGATGCGATCAGGTTAAACGAGTCACCTATAGGTACTAACAAACTGAAGCAACTAACCATAGTTGTTGAATCGAAATTTTTTTTCTCCGTAAGATATTATTTTTCGTATGCGTGACGCGAAGGAAACGAAATGTTGACGGTAAATGCGAGAGGGATGAAATTGAGAAGCTATAGCGACTATAGACACGCGGAGAGCTTAATGCGTTCGAGAAATTTCGAACGTGACCCGAACGGAAGGACGTAAGGGGTTCATGGGTGCAATCATCGTTACAACTCGGGGAGATTCGACAATCGCCGCCAAGGTGATCGGAGGTGCTCCAGATAGATTCCGGAATTCAGCCGGAGTATAGCTGAGGGGGTTAGCAAGAGGATCCTTGTCGGGTTAACGCAATCGGGCAGCAGCATAGCTAGACGAGGTCGGTGAGGGTGAGGCGCGCGGAGTTCGTCGGAGGGAAGGGTTGGGGGGGGGGGCAGGGGGATGCAACAATCACGGCCGATTGAATCTCTCTCGCTTCGGGGACAATGGGCCGACCTCGAAGATGACTTTGTGATACGAGGGTTTCGTGCGAACTCTGCCCATTCTTCGAAGGATGCTCTCCTCGACTGAGACCCACAAGAATCCCTCGATCCTCATGCGATCCTTGAAATCCAAGACCTTAACCGGCAATTCCATCGGCAACTTTATATTCCCCTATCGTCATAGTAATGTGACGAACGAAATTGTCAGTTAATAATTGACCGAACGAGAAACTCATAGCAGTTGGAAAACTTTCGGAATCGAGAGCCTTCTATCTTTCTGATCTGAAAGCCGCCGGAAGAAACGAAGTTTCGGAAAGCTCTTTGACCAGAGTCGTATCGTTTGACGGGTACGAAAGGGCCGAAGAGGCGTGCGCAAGCAGTCAGGCAGAGCAGCATATGTCGAGCTTTACGAGCTTAGTGGGAGGGGTTTTACTTATGTATTAGTTCATCACGGAAACTGCTGGTACCGAAGCAAGGCCACCTGTGTCTCCCTCGCTCCTTTCCTACTTCAAGAATTTATGATCGAACCCAGACGCCCGCGTGCTGGTCGTCCTGCCGGGCGTGCGCGTCCCTTCCCGATATCGGCTCTCGGAATCGTCCAGACTATCGATACTTTATCTCCACTGCCGAAACTCTATCTATAGACCTTTCCTTTTCACCGACGCGAGACGAGTCTGCTTTGGTAATTCTCGGTCCCAACCGTAATGCAATTCCGCGGAAAGAGAACGACTCCCGCGGATCTATATACCGAGTCACACTGTTCTTTTGCCGTAAAGCGAATAATCAGCAATGGAATAAAATTATAATAGATTACTCGGGTGTACGCCGGGTAAACGAAGAACAGGCGCATACCGCAAACACCAAAGCGCCGCGGTGAACAATAGGGAGATTGTAGGAGGGCTGTAATAAATTAAACACACAGGCATCTCGTCAATGTTTCATGGACAGTTCTCGCTGACGCGTGGGCAAAGGTTAATTGCCAACAACAACAACCCCCTTCTTCCCTCCCCCCCCCTCCCCCCAACTCTCCCACCTCTCCGTACAACCTATAGACCTCTTAAAAGCTTCATCTGAAAGATTAAACATACGCCTCGTGCGCTCCAAGATTATTACATTTTTAACGCTACCCTCCGCGTATTCCGGTGCGCTTGCCTCGTATACTCGAGAATGATGATATGCCGTTGCAGGAAAGGTGTTTTCTACTACCTGACTCTTATATACTCGAGCCCCAGATCATTGAACGTGTAAGTAACTGCTCGCAAAAGTATCTGATATTATTCGTTGAATAATACAGATAGAATACGCGTTCTTTTTCTACAGCATACTACGGAACAATTACAACTACAACGTAACAATTTTTTTTATATAATACACCTTTTTTACTTGTACTATTTTTCTTTCATTCATACATAACTCAATTTCACGTCTCTCCAAACAAAACGAAACACCTGCCGCGATCCTGAATTAGTGACGATGCGTAATGCGTCGCTGACCGTGGGTATCCCGAAAGTAATTTTCCTGCTTCTTTGGCTTCGTCGAAAAGTGCACAGCAAGTGCGAATAAAAGTAGGATATACACGGACAGGAGGGGGTGTTAAGTGTTAACTATACCCGGTGCCTTCGCTCGGCGCTAACTTGATTATCCTATTTTCTCTCGCCGACAGCCAACAGTGAATTCTCCAGAGCTCTCGCCCGGGTCTGTGAAAACAGAGAGGAATGGTAGACGAAAAGATAAAAGGGAAGCGGCAGCGTGAAATGAAACGCGAACGAGAATACAATATACAGAGCATATACAGAGCTTTGAAATTTCAAAGAGTCCCTTTCTTTGCGGTATTTTGCTCAGATAAAGAAATGCTTTATTGGTAAAATTTCATCTCCGGGAATCGAGTACAATGGAATCTTCGGGCAAACTGTTCGTAAAAGTATCGCAGAGATATCACGCTTCGTAATTGTGCGTAGCATTCGTTTCGGTAATTATTCACGGTTCGTTTTTTTTTAATGGTTTTTATATCTTTGACAGTATGGTCTCGTATCAGAGTTATTCACTGCATTCTTTCTGTATACGAGGCTATTGATAAAAGAAAAAAACTCGGCTCGTCCCTCGTTCGAGACGGAGTACTTCTTGGTATTGGCTTGAGTATTGTATTTACGTAGTTGCGTGCCTCTTGGTGGTCACGCGAGGGGGGACTCGGCGCACTCGTAAAACCGAGTGATCGCTGGAACGCCATAAAAACTGTTGGGATGTACCGAGGAGTTGCCGGGGAGTGGTGGACTACGGCACACGGACGTACATAGTAGAAAAGCGAGGCGAACAGTACCCGGAGGACTACAACAGACGATTGTTATATCCGTCGTATATCGGCTCGTTTTCTTTTCTGACTCCAGAAGAAACTTGATTATCGTTGAATTGTTTTGTTGAATTCTCACGTGTAAATAGAACCTCATGGACAGTACACGAAGCTATCAAAGTAGATAATACAAACGCGAGAGAGAGAGAGAGAGAGAGAGAGTTGTTTCGTACTCATCCCGGGCAAATCTCCTTCAGGGTACCGTTGCAAAAAAAAAATAAAAAATTAACTGCTTAACAAAAGTACGCGCCAATTAAACAACTGAGAACTCAAGTAACAAAACTTTAATGGAAGATTAAGGAAACTTTGAATTAAAAAAAAAAAAAAGGGTGAAATAAAAAAAATATATGTTTTGCTGAACATATTCAGGACATTGCTTCCTCATTTTTTACAACCGTTCAAATACGATAAATTAACATTGACACATTACCAATATTACTAACCAATAGTTCGTTCCTATAACCCATTTTTTATAAAAAAAATATTTATGCCGATTAACTATTAGGTCTCCCAACTGATATTTTTTTTAATACACGTATAGCATTCATGAAAGAAAAATAGGTGAAGCAAAAAAAATTATATGCTAACTTTATGGTGGAGACAATAAGAAGACGAGTTGTCGAAAGGACATACTGTGGGTAATAGTAGTGGTCAGTAGGGCGGAGAGTAGCGGTCGTTGTTTGTCGTTGAGTGGCGACCCGAGGAGACTCTAGTATCGCGTTGTCGCGCTATCATACACGACTGTACACGGATACTTTGGTATACCGCGACCGCGACCGCCAACAGCTGTCGGGTGCATCGTAATGCCTTAATAATTGGAAGTAAGAGGAAGTCTTGAGGCGGGAAGGTACGAACGCCGGGGGTACGGACGGTGAGGAAGGATATGCAGCGGGTGGGATGTAACTTTCCTGTAATTAGGAGTCTCGTGGATCCGTCGGTGGATGGAGACAAGCCAACTTGGTCTTCGCTCTAATTAATAGTGATACTCAGACGAGGAGTGAAGTAGAGTCGCGACAAGACCAGGAGGGAGATAGAAGAGACACGGGCTCTCTGCCTCTCTCGTCCTGTCTGTTTCTCTCGGTAAGCCTGTGCCATGGGATCACGACACGACGAGTAACTTAGATCAAGTTATAATGGCGTCAGATATTCAACTAGCTAAGCGATAACTCCTTGGTCGCTTGGGGGAACTGCGAAAGTGGGGAACGGAAAGGGTTTACGGGAAATGGCGTAAACGGAAGCTGATGCTGGAAGCACAGATACTTATACGTTTGAGAGCTAAGGGTGCGGTTGACGGGTTGGGCAACGACTACGACGACCTCGTTTTGTGGACCAGTCGAGACTCCAGTAGAGGAGTACATATTTGGTGTATATCACGATGCGGGGAAACACGTGCGGGGGTTCCTTGCCGTTTGACCCTTCTACCACGAATCCCAGTGGAAACTCTGACTCCCCGGAGGAATGGAACGTAGAAGCGAAGCTACAAGGCTCTCGGTTGCGATTCATGCGAACCAAGTTTAACGCTAGTCTCGTTCTCGCATAGTACGATGACGCCATCCTCTTGCCATTCCGACACGTCTATATACTTGTATATCATACGTATAGTATAGGTATGTCCTGTACACCCTGTACTGTAGCGTACCTCGTGCTTCTATAGATTACGTATACACTGTGTGCAAGCGGCAAGTATACCCCCGATGCGCGCAAGGTATACACGTCGACGTCTATAGACTGTACAACATATTTTGAATGGTTGACGAACTAATTAGTCGAGCGCTCGATAAGCATCACCAAAGGAACCCCGTGGTACCATCACTCTTCCGTCGTTCGACGAAACTCTCGAAACTTTGCCACAAACCACCGATGCCGAGGATTATAATATACGAATTTCTCCATTACATAATGTTATGAATAACTTGGAAGTCGGGATTCCGATACCGAATTATTAATCATCTCATTGAATGAAAAGGCTTCGCGTAGCGCATTTGGTATATAGGCCTTTGCCGAGCGTGAAAAACTCCTCATATGAAATCGTCAGACAGATCGTCTGGCCATTCGTATTAGCATCCCATTCGGATTCTACAGCATCCTACACGCTTCTGGAATCGAATCAAAGAATTTCGCTCCGATAGATGCCCGACGGTCGGGGCATATTAAGTTTTTCATCGTCGCGAATCGTTATGAATATCTGCAACGAAATCCGACAACATCCGCAAGTCGTGTCATCATTTTTTTATAATATTATCGTAGCGTATCGACTTTCACGCTGAGAAAAATAATGATTTGGGAAAATTAACAATAAATTGAAATAATTACCAATTGTTTGGCACAACCCATTGTTTCTTGAAAAATACCTGTTTCCAGTAATTAATAGCTCTTTCAAGTAATAATTTCAATAATAATGACATTATTATCATTATTAATAAAGCAATCATTTCATCGACATGTTTTTTCCGTTGTAATATTATTAAAAAGTATTATAGACAATTATAATTTTTATGCAGAATTTATCAGAATTATGCAGAAATGTTTTACGCAACAGTTGACAATATTTATGCGAAAATTGTATCGGTAATATATTGACAACGATTTCGCATCGTTACGAAGTGAAGTGTCCAATTTCAACGTTGGCCTTTCACGATCTTCCACTTCGTAGTATCCTTCAGCATGGAAAGCTCTTGGCCCGTTCGCGATTCGCGTTTCCTCCTCGTTGTTCGGAGGTGGTGGAGTACATACGTACATCGGGTATAGCATCGGAAACTCGTGGGCTCCCGATGTTGGGTAGGTTTGCTCTCGCTGGCTGGCAGTGAGTATAGAGATGGAAGAGGCACAGCGGGAGAGGCGCAGCGGGAGACGCTGCACATAGAACGAGAGAGTAAGGGGGTGGACGGCCAAGGGGTTGCCTACTACTCTCACCGAAACTTCGGAGCCCTCTTCGGAGCTCGGGAAGCTCCTCCGGAGAGCTCATGAATTTCAGACACGCTCGTGTGCACCCCTTGCCTGTGGCCCCTCCGTTAACCCACGAAACGGCATAACTCGCGGGCGAGAGAGCTCACGTGTGCGAGATACACACTCTTCTCCCTGTATACCATCCTGAATTCTACACTCTCCCCTCCCATCTCTCTCCTCCGCAAACCTCTTCAGCCCTCGCGCCTATCCAACGCACACTCCACAAACGTATCTATATACGAGTTTACGAATCTTCGTTTCTGTACCAACTAGACGCTTCGTGCGAGTTGCACTCACTCGGTTCTCTGTGACCTCGTAAACGCCGAGAGGTAAAATTTGTCTGCTAAAATTCCGCCTGTTTCTGACGCGTTTCTCTACTTTTCTCTCTCTTTCTCTCTCTCCCGTCATATTCCGTTGCAATTGTTAGAATGACCGACGGTTCTTGTTATCCCGAGTTACGCACGTGAAAAAATTGTTGCGTTTTTATCAGCTTTTCGCATTAGAAAAATTTGGAGTTTCGAGAAATGGGGAGCAAACGAAAAAAGTTTCTACAAGGCATATATTAAAATCGGAACTTTTGCGCCAAGGTACAAGTTTTTCATCCTCAAGATTTTTCCGTGCGTTCTCCAATAGCGTAAATACGTAATAGCAAACGGTAACGCATATCCACGTATTGCGGAGAAGCAAAGCCGCAGAGCAGTATCCATGCCAGCTATGGCGCCTGTAGCCTGTAGAAGACGAATTCGGGTTGTGCGCCCAGCGAGCGAATGCCCGACCTGAATGAATTTTTAATGTCAGCCTTTTCCCTCCGATCCGCAAACGCTCGACCCACTCCTACATGTCCGCGTCTGCAACGCCCGGTCGACGGGAGGGACCAAAGGAAAGAACTCTATCGTAGACCCCCATTCCTATCTACGAACTTGGCGTATTCTCGCCGCACTCACCACGAAGACAATGAAATGAATACGCATCTATACCGGGCATACATTATCATGTACGTAAATGGTTAACGGGGTCGGCGCGTAAAGGTACGAAGATATTATGTACGAATAGAGCGTATAGAACGTCAGGGCGAAACGCGAATCCCGTCGCTGCATGGCAGCATACAGAGCATCGCAATTGGTTACCCCAGTTACTCGCTCTTTTGCGGATAGATACGTAACGCCAAGGCACGCAACGATCCCTCGAGAATTTGCAATTTTCTACCGACACGAGATGAGCGCACCGACTCTTTCTATCTCGCCGATGTAAAAAGTACATAGGTATACCGTACACCGTGTACGATCTATAGATAAATAGCAACTACTCGCTATGTAGTAGACACCGGATACGCGAATGCTCGCTTTTAGCTATAGTACCTATACGAGAGTTCGAGAAGATGAAATAAATTGAGTGTGCCGAGTGAGCTTTTGAAATTCAAAACATTTTGCCCTCCGCGAGAACTGCGAGAACTGCGAAGCAGAGCCGGAGCTCCCTGTACCGGAGCGCAGTATAAAGGAAACGGCGCAGCGAATCAACTCCAGAGATCTCCAGAGGTTTACTTATATCTATTGGTACACTTGCCGAGCGGAGTACCGAGACGCGTCAGGATCAGGAGAACGAATGCGATCTCGCAAGGGACTATCTACTTGGTAGGTGTACCCTACGAAAACGAATGTACCGTCGCGTCGACGGTAGCGTTTACATTCACGCCGAGAGTCACATTCCCCATTGACTATATTCGCATTGCAATTGATTCTAATGATATTCGATGGTACAACGTCGAGGGAGGGAGCCGACGACTTTTCTAAAGCGAATTGATTGCCGTGCTCGGCGCACCTATCCACCGGTAATGTTACGTATTTTATGTACCTGTCTGACATACACGTACGTATCCGTCGGAGAATTCGACCATTCGAGCTCAGCGCACCGTAACGAAATAATTACGCGCGCTGTGTCCGCGCAGTCTCCCCGTAGCTCGCTGTGCGCTTTCAACTGTTATCGACTCTCGGGAGTCTCTCGTAATCGCGCGACCGCGATATAAGAACGATTTTAGTCTGTGAATTAGAAGGGAATCGCGATCGTTGGCGCGTTGGCGCTCGGGCTTTTAGTGTTTCTACTCATATGTCGTTCGTGGATCAATGATTTGAAAAAAAAAATAAAAAAAAAATGCCAATGGATACGCGAGTGAAAACTTGGTCCCCGAAAGAGGAATACACCGACGTGACGAATAACGATGGAATTTCAATTTCGACGTCATCGGGTTCATACGGCGAAAGCCCCGAAATCGTCGTAGCATTTCGAGGTACGAGAATGAAAAGAGCAACAGATTCGAGGGACTTTTTCGTTCTGCAATCGCCGGAAATTACAGTACAGCCGTATCAAAGGTATTTATTGCTTACAATTGATTTTTTCGGGCAATCGTTTGGACATAGAAAAAAATAACGGTAAAAAAAAGTGTGGGCGGAGAAATGACCATCGACGAGACAGAGATGAAAAAAAAAAAAAAAAATGAATACGATTCAGCGGGAATTGTTTGCGTTTTATTCGGAAAATTGAGCGTCGATACGATCACAAAATTGAAAGTAAATCATCGACTCGTTTCATACTCGTTCGTATTATTGGCTCGAAACAACTCTGGTGACTAGTTTCGGATCCTCTTGAAAATAGAAAAACGTCCGAATGCCGCGTTGAACGGAACAGCGATATCGTTGGCGACGAGCGAACGAAATTGTTTTTCAGGCCGATGCAGTTATTTCGGAATAGTACCAACGATACCGCGGAGGGAAGGGGGCAGGGGTGAGGAGGATACCCGATGTACGCGTGGGTTGTATACCTATACAGTCATCGCGATGTATTCCCAACGAGAGTACATTCTGGCCACGGAAGAGGTGTTTAATATTTATATAGCTCAATTAAACAGGCAGTTGCAGCGGAACGAACGTTATTCGAAAATACGTAACGAAGTCACGTTCCATTTGGTCGTAGAGTAAGAGTACGGGGTTGTAGGTAGCGGGTGCGAGTTTTCGCGGGGACCCTGCTGGCTGACTCGCAAAATTTTGTCGCTTTCGTCGAATTTGTCAAGAGAGCCGCACACACAGTTCGGTGGTATACGAGAAGGTTTGAGAAACTCACGTGGATTCCATTTATTCTGTGGCGCAAGTGAGGTTTGGAGCGGAAGGTAAAAGCGAAAGAGAGAAAGAAGGTACGTGCAGGTGCAGGAAAGATGTGTTCGCGGCTACGAGAAAGACGCGGGCATGGGAAAGGCAACCCGGCAGGCACACGCTGGCGATCTTTATTCTCGGTTTTACGTGAGCTCCCGGCGTCTCACTCTCCTCCCTTACGAGAAACGTGATTCGCGCGGAAGCACGAGAGAGCCGGCCAAGACTGCGAGAACGAGAAACGTACACCGGAGAGAAAACGGGCGAGAGCCGGAGAGATAAGTGTATCCTAGGAGCGGCGGCACACGAGTAGCTCCTGAACTCGACAAACGACGTCCACGACGTGGCAGCGTTCCCACGTAGAAGGAGTGAGCACGATGCAACCCCTTCCTCTCTCACTCTTTCTCTTTTCCTGTACAAAAAGAGAGTTCGAAGTGGACGTTCGTAGTTTATTCCCAATCGAGACGTAGTTTTGGTAGCTCTCTCGGACGTCGGTCGACTGGATTCTCTTATCGATAAATATTTAACGAAAACTCGGCGGGGACAAACCCTCGCCGCGGTTTTGTGCGTAGCTAGCATGTCGGACCAACCGCAAGAACGTTTCGCAACTCTGTCCACGACAACTCGTCGCGGAGAAGCATGTGGCGTCCCACAGCCACTCTAAACCGACCGCCACTTTTCCCGCAAGTACGCCAGAGACAGAAAGAAAAGAGAGACTTTTTTTTTTAGCCAAAAGTGTTTGCGCCCACCCAGTGTGCGAAATTCTATCGAGTCTCTCGATAAGAACACCTCGTATCGTATTCCGACAAACTATATCCCTGTCGAGATTAACGTTCGTGATGGCAAAAATTTTACTTCAAGATATCGCGATTCAAGAGCGACGAATGTTCGTCCGAACGTTGCTTTTGGCTTCTCGAGTTCCGTCCGTATTGAATATTTAATGGCTATACCCGATGGAGTCGGATCAATGTACTTTGCGTCTTCGTATCTTCGGCAACGCGCCGATGGCGAGCCTACCAACGATCGTTCGTGCCGAATCGTAGTCTCGGTACTTCACACGAGATGCACTCGTATCCGTGAATCTTCCGTGAAACGTTGAACTTTGAACGAAGAGATCACGTCACCGTAGCCGACAGTCCGATGGCAAATAGCTGCGAGACGCAGCAGTGGCATATCGTTATCTCGTTACCTTCCAAGTCGGTTAGATGGACATCGCAAGCGCGATCTCTCTTTTGATGTCGCGACCCAGTTGGCTTGCGCCGTTGAATTTATTGGCGTTTTGATGAAAGCATCCGGCGAGTTATTCCACTGGTATTACCGAGGAACCAGCAGCCAAACGGGCGCAAACTCACTCTTTTCCTCATGCCTTAGGGCCATAAATTTTAAAGAAAGCTTTCGTTCTTTGCGCCTTTTGCCTCTCCTTCTTACAAGCGCTCAGCTATACCCAACCACAGCGATGTTTCCTCTTCTTACGTATAGCTAGAATTCTCCTGCACGTACTTACGTACGTTCCACGTTTCACTGCCGCGGGTTTGACTTTCGAGAAAATTGCTATACCGACCGGAAAAAGCGTTAGCCCTCTCGTGGACCAGAGAAATACGCGGTTTAGACTCCTTCCCTTGAGTACTTTGCCCTATTATATGCATTCAAACGATATCAAACGTGGAAGATCGTTCTGTATGGATATCTCTATCGTATTGCACAGTCGATCAAAACGCAATTTACATAAATGCGTCGAGCAGATATTGAAGTAATCGCCTCAATCGCGTCGAGGCTTCGATAGCTTGACGTTCGCAATTTGTCATAATTACACGCACGGGAACGTTAGATAGGCATTCCGTGTCCTGCTGAAACGGATGAAACGGTATACCGTTTCATCGGGGGACGAGGACGAGTGATCGCTTATACGACCCCAGCATTCTATGTTAAATTCATCAAATTTGCATAATTGTGAGTACAAATTCCAAACTACGCGAAAAGGATTTGTCCGCGTGTCGGTGGTACTCTACGAGAAAAGCAAGTGTGCCCCCGGAATCCCACCGCTTTCGTTTCACCAACCGGCTCACTCTCGAGTAGTTTGAATCGGGGCTATGAATTATTTATATGAAAAAGCTACGTTTTAAATGTCAGAGTAATTCGCCTTGGGCTTTCCAGCTGTATCTCGTATTCTTTATAGATTTTTCCACTCGCCTCGTCTGCCTGAATCTCAAATGAATGTATTTTTACATCGTATTATGATAAATTGATGTAACATTTTTGCTGTTTTGGACAATGCTAATAACAAGTGAACTCAGAGTCGTGTCCCGTTGGAAAACCGGTCTCGGCGATATTAAATATCATGCAGAAATATGGAAAAAATGTCGACTCAAAGACGCAAGCGTTAGAAACGAAACAATGGGAATATATTTAGCGACACTGCGCTGTGTTGCAATTCGGTGTGTATCCACGGGATCGGGATTCGAAAGTCAGAGGCTAAATCCCGCAGCGCAATGGGGTCATAATTAAACCGCCCACGAAGAGGATCGCGAGGAATTTAGCGAGCAACGGATTCGCCCTCGAGCCCCGTTTCAACGCTTCTCCGTTACCCCCAGATATATTCATACACGTTGCCGCGTATGCCCGGAGTATGTACAAGTCGCGATATCGTTAATATTATACATACATGTATTGCGTACAGTAACTATCTATCTGTATGGCTTTCATAGGTAGGTATAGGCTTAAGCCCCTCCCGGAGGAACGCGCGTATACCGATGCGATAAATACTACGAAATATTCCTCCACCGCATCCGGCTAAAAGCTCGGAATGATTACGTGGAACGCGAGTTCGTACACTCGGCGTTTGTCTCCATTAGAAGCTCTCTCTTTTGCCCCCTGCAAGCATTGCCTTGCGAGTTGCTGCATCTCGGGACAGTAACGGCAGGATAACAGTGGAAGCACCAGCACCGATGCCTCCATCGAAACACCCTGCATCCCTGTCTCACCCCACGATTTTACCGCCAAGCTTCCTCGGGTCAACTGAATACTTTATCGCGACCAGCATGCGATTTGCCTCTCTCTCTCTCTCTGCTTGTCGAACAAATTGCTAAAACGAACAATGCGCCACCACCGCGCCGAAGAGTTTTCGTTAAACCGGGGGTTGGGCTCGTATTTGCTATACATACGAAAATGCGATAAAACCCTGCAACCAAGTTTGCCAAACAACGAGACTCCAGTTTCCGCGCTCCCGCTGGACGCGTAGTTGCTCTTGTATCCTCACCCTCCCCCCCCCCCCCCCCCCCCCCCTCGATCCATATCTTTTTCTTGCTATTTTCTCCCGGCTTTCTGCTAAGGTCTCTTCTCCCCAGCGAACCTGAGCCGCTCCTAGCTTCTCCGACATCACGATCGACTGTAGTCGCCACCCATGGGACTTGCCCCGTAGGAGAACAGGTGTACGGCTAGACCCCCCCGTGTACTCGTACTATACGGGGCTGTTGCCTTTCCCGAGGGTGTAATTCTCGTCCACGAATTTATCGTAAGGGGCTCCCTTACGATTGTACGGCCGCGTTCTCGCGCACGGCAAACCGCAAACCGCATCGAGTACTTAGACACCCGACTTTCATTCGATCGTTCCAAACTCTTCCGGTGTGTGGCCGTTGGGAAACCCATGATGATACAGCAATCATGGTAACCAAGGGGAGTGTTGGACCTCGGAGGTTCGAACGATTTATTTTAACACGATTTTCTTGCTACGCTGGCTTATCGTAATTTTTTGTTTTTTTTTTTTCTTCTGGAAACGCGACTTGAATAAAGTCGTGTAATCGTGTAATACCCAACACAACTCCGCAACGACGTTTAATGTGTACGTCTACAGGTTTGTTTTTTTAAGAATTTTTTCAAATTTATTGAGCATATTATTTTATATACTTTTCAAATATTTGCGAAATTTAAACTCGTTTTACCGCTTTGAAGCCGAAATGTATACACGCAAAGTTTGCGTTTGCAGATAACTTATCGACGAAGCTGCACCGATGGCACATTTTTCGTTGTATCGTCAAAATTGCATTTACGACGTCAATAAAAAATGATGGTGGACTAGAGAAGGAGTCTACAAATAGTCTGAAAAAAATTGAAGATGCTTTTCCGTATAGTTTCGAAGATATAGCCTCGAGAAACACGATGTTATTAATGTTAAACAGAGGCGTACAGCATGCAGTACAGCACCAACAGTTTTAGCAGAACTGTTATTCTCGCCGGTAAAAATCATTAATACATGAAGTTTTGCGCCAATAAATAATGTTTATACGTTTTCCATTAGTGCCGCGTCAATATTAGATGTTTTATACATTTTTCATGTTGTCCCGATACAATGATCGATCGTTCAGAGTTGTTGGAGGAACTGTTGGTTGAGACATTCACTGTTAATATTAAAGTAGAGTCTTAAATTCAACCGAGTAGCGGTTATTTACGTTTTTACTTATATATTCTGTTCTTCAATTACGAATAAAAAGTTTCCCATATAAACTTTCCTACCTTGCAATGGCGAGTGGACGGAATATCTCGTATTTGATAAAAATGATTTATTCCGATGTATTTTCTTTCGCTCGGGTTTAATAACTATTTACAACAGACGATTGGGCGTAGGAAACAAAAAAAAAAGTGTAACATGTTTCTGCTATAATTCTCTCGTAATCCTGTAAAAGTGTTATAACCTCCGTAATGCTTTTACGTACATAAATTTGCGGTTTTTTTTAGTTGCGAAATATTCTAAGAATCAATAACTTAACGTAGCAAAATTCTTGCCCATCCTGTGCTGGAATTTCGTCAACTTTTTTCATTTTTGCTATACCGGGAAGATTTAGTTTATGCGAACGCGTTAATCCTGCAAGCACGCGAGGACAAGAAGAAAAAAAAATCAGTTTTCCATCGTAAATTGTAACTGTGACGGTAGGTTTGCAGCGGGCGTTCAGAATTCCCCGATCATCGGACTCTAACGAGGATAGAGGCGCGCATCAAGGTTGTTGCCACGTACGCCGACAAGAGTCTATTTTCGGAGAGGCTGCACCCGTAGATCTGGGTGTGTGTTTCCTGATTGTGTGAGACACACTCCTCGCTGCTAGAGGTACGTGAGCGGTGACCCGAGGGATGAAACCATTTCCGCGGCCATACCGAAACCCCACGTGTTTCCTTCCTACCGAATTTAATATTAATACACAATTTGGCTCTATGTCTCGCCCCGTCGCTCTATATACTGGCGTTTCCATGTTTACGTGTCCTCTCAAATTTATTATTTATTCGGACGCCAACGAGAGAATGGGAATGACGATTACGTGCCTCTATTCCTCTTGGACTCTTGCAGCTTAATATTTCTCCTCGCATTATCGGCTTTCGCAAAATCTAACCGAACAACGAGAAAAATCGAAAAAAAAAAAAAAAAAGCCAGCAATTTTCAGTTAAATTTACGAAAGACGCATACGTTGTCGACGTATCGTGTTACAGGACCCCTGTGTCACGTTTTTATCAAATTTCATCCATATTTTAATGACCCGCGATAGACGATGGCAATTCCATCTCAAATCAACGCATCTCCAGTATGCGCAAATAGCTCTCGCGAAGGTTCGAATCTTTGGTTGATCTATATGTATGACGAGACGGTAGATCCTTCGGAGGATGGTATACGATATGTATACACAAACATGAGAACCATAACTAAACGCAGAAAGCAGAAAGCAGAAAGTTGAAAATTCTCACGGCACAAAGAGTGAGACGGTGTGTCTTTGAACTTTCGTATTACCATTTTGAGTGGTTCCTCGCGGTCTCTCTTACCTGGCCGAGGGGAGTCTCGTTCGCTTGGCGAGAGGAACGGGAGGGGGGAGGGGAGGGGGAAGGGAATACTCCGCAGAGTCGCACGAAGCTAAACGCAAAGTCCTGACCAACTTCGCTCTCGAGCCTTATACACCCCCTGCCACAGCGAGACTCGAGACAATCCCGGGTGCGACGAAACGTTGAATTAAAACTTGTCGCCGGAAGAGCCATTCTCCATTTGCATGGGTAAACCCCCCAAGTTTCCGCATCTCTGGCTCGGTTTCCGTTGGCACAGATACGAGATGCGTGAGTAAAGCGCACCGATATATAATGTTTCGCGGAACTGAGATGCGCATCTTATCGAGAACGATAAAACTCTTATACCGCCGAAAGGCGATAGGGAGCTGCTCCACCGCTTTACTCTTACCCTTCGATAGCTTCGCGATTCTCTACTTAACACCTAATACTCAATTCTAATCTCTATAATGCGGCTTTCTCGATGGCTACACCGCGATCCTTCCTTCGAAGCGATAAAGATACTCATCGCTTCTTATCGATTTACGAACGCATAACGTGCGCTTCGAAGCTCACAGTTTACCGTTGAAAATCGTATACCGTCGTTCACTCAGGCGTTCATATTACGCAATATCTCTGCGTCTCTGCGACAAGCATCGAGGGTGTTGGATTCGTGAAATGTGAATGTGTTCGCTGACGAATAACGTGTCGCGTAGCTTTCGTCGTATACGGTAAGCCGACTATACCCTCTTCCATTCGTATATGTATCTCGCGTGATCCGTCACGGAACTCGACAGCCTAAATACCGTCGTCTGACAGGTTTTTATAAGAGGCAGTCGCGTGGAAAACTCTTCTAGTGCTTGAAGCAGCGTGAACACGAAAGCGCGAGGGCTTTCGGTTGTGTAGCGCAGGCGGATATGCGGAGTAGAAAGTAGTACCTTACAGAGGGAACGAGGGGGGAACCATAGGGAGAGATAGATACGAGCTGCGCGACGTTACGACATTATAAAACACCTACCGTTCCCTCATAAGTCCGATGTAACCGTGGAAACTCGCGGGCGCACCTCGTAACAATATATTTTCCACGCGGCAACGGAAATATACATAAATACACATTTTTATGATGAATATACTTGGAAATATAGTACAGTCGTGGAATAGCCGTGGACACGGTATGTGTGTGTCAGAAGACGAAAGACCACCCTACTCTTTGGGGTATATAACAGTCTGAGTCCAGGACTTGTAGGATCTTGATGGGTTGATTTAAAAGTACAGCAAAATGGAAACGTTACTCAGCGTTGAACCTGTAAGACTCCAAAGACCTTTTTTTTTTCTTCCGACGACACATTTTTCGCGGAACATTTGAAATATCTTGGAGGAAAAAGATATTTAGCTTGGATTCGATGACCAAAGCGATGTAAAGAAATTAATGATTTTGTAACGCTCTTTAAAAGTTTTCATCACCTGGTAACGACGAGAAAAAGGTTTTCTTGTCTATTTTTTTTCGGCTAACGACGATTCAATTATGTCTTTTGCTCCTTATAAATTTTTGTCAATTTATGATAACAACTATTGAAACGCGTAATAATTTACTTGTTCTAATTTTTTTTTAATTTAGTACTCTCAGTATAGTTCTCTCAGTCTGTAATTACAAAGGGCATTATAGAAAAAGATGGAAGTCTTAATTGAGCCTTTCATCGTGTGCTGGTATTAGATTCTCGCAGGAGAGATTACCATCGTTCCCCCAACGGTTTCGTCTTACGATCGCTAGGGCCGTCGAGATCTCCCACTCAACTGCTGCAGCAGCACTCCCGAAAGATGAGTTAAGGTCCGGATTCGGGAGGCGAGGCGCGCACCAAATCAAAAACAGCTGGCGATAAAACCTGTGGGCGTACGAGGAAAACGAATGGCTCGATTCCGTGATTTAAGGGCAGTCTTGCCGGATTAACCGCGACCGCGTGGAAGCTTCTTGGCTTCTGAGAAAAGAATGTGAGAGTGCGCGATGCAGACATCTGAAATCGTTGATTCTCGGTTAAGTCGAGCGAACATTTCAAGCATGAAAATGCACTCACCACTGGAGTGAACTCTGCCGACGGATCAATCGATCGAATTATCGATTGCGAAAAAAGTAAAACCGTTGAGTAAAAATTACCGGCGTTGCTGTATCGAAATGTACGTATACCAATAATGCACACTGACAGAGCTCGTTATCCAGGTAACGATAATAACAGGGTTTGTCGTGCATATTGGGTAAATAACAAGACAAAGTCACCAGATCGATTTTTACGGTGGATACTACTTTGCTATTACCTTCACTTAAACCCGTTCTACTTTAGTACAGTTGCTACACGTTCGATGCAAAAAAAAAAAAACGAAGCTATGGGTCGGGTAGTACGAAATACGGCCGGTGCCCCGGTGAATTATCGCGAGCCGCGATGCTCGACGTGTATTAAAATCCTTTCAACCGACCATAAATAAGAGTCGGTACAACGAAGTAATTCTTACGTGGCATATAGCTTGACGTGCGAAAGTTTGTTCACGGTATTTCCAATACGAGGAAGTAATCTCGTGCGAAAATGCCTAATTTTACAAGGTTCCGACATTCCTCACGCGAGGAATTCTGGTACTCTTACGAAACAGTACTTGATAGTTGCTAAGATACGGGTTCATTGATAAATCATCATCTGAAACGTTACCTTTGGTAATAGAAAAAAAATAAACCCCATTTTCTCGATTGTTCGTATTCAATAGCTATACGACTCAGTCGCTAATGTATTTTAGGAAAAAGGTGAAACTGCAAGAACTGTTTCCGAATGAAGCATTTACCAAGCGTTCATCATTCGTTGAAAAGGGTCACTACTAATCGCTGCTTTGCCAACGGCACCCTGCAGGTGATAACTGACCGACGGGTCTTGGGTTTTACCCTCCATCGATAAAATGCTCTTTCTCCTTTAGCAACAACAGGGAAAATCGTTGACCGTCATAGGGAACCCCTAGCGTTATCTCTCGCAGATCTTTTGTTGTGCATCGAGCCTATGTTTGTACAGATGTCGACACCCCAACCAAAACCGGTTCGATCCGGTAAGGGCGCTGCGCGAGGAAACTCTGCGCAGTCCCATTGACCGGCCAGACGAGTTCCGAGCTCCAATAGTAATCTACGTTAGTTCCGACGAGAGCAGAGCCGAACAGTTCGTCGAGTGTCGAGTGCGTCGCACGTAGAAAAAAAAAAAAAAAAAGAAGTATCGTTCTTCCGCGTAAGCGTATCTCCTTCACCTTGACGACAATTTCAACGTCTCTTTAAATCACCTGACATCACCTGTCGGAACATCGTGTAATAACAACGATCGAGATAAAACATAACAGGAATTGCGATCTCGTTTGTCGGATCGCGTTAAAGTTCGTATACACAAAATAGCATACTAAGTTTTATTGTCACACGCGTTAAGCTGCAACTGTTCTTCGGTTCTACGGGTCTTGAGCGATCCACCAATTCGGCAAGAGTTTTCAGGCCGACAAAGACCAGGTAAGTCACGACTCACGAAACGATTCTTTGTATCCGGGATTAATTTATAACTACGAGAGCGTAATCTACGGATATTATATCGGCTTCGATTCGATTCGAAGGGATGTTCCTTTACGCGTGACGTCTCGAATGTGATGTTCGGAACCGCGGACGCAATCTTATCGGTGTCGATGCTATTGCTCCTCCCAATTCTTCGCGCTACCGATCTCTCGTGAACAATCTCAACGGCGAGAGTATCAACGCGCATTTCCCATCCTCATTCCATCGATGTTCGTCTCATAACTTTTTATATACCGTATATATATATACACAAATATATGTATACATGTATATGTAATGTCCACCGTCATTCGTACATTTATCGATTCGAGAGAAGAAGATTCGTCGAGTTCGAAGGGTCATGGAGAAAAAAAAAAAAAAAAGAATGGAAAGACAAATGATAAATCGATCGTTCTAGTCGAGAATAAATTGAACGCGGTAACTCGCTCTCTTTCGCGAAACGGACACCAGCCTCGGGTTAACCCCGATTCCGTGAGTTTACACGGAAAATCAATACACTAACCCTACCCTCCCCGAGTATACTTTACCATACGCGACTCTGCTCTCTATATATATCTATATATTATATATATAGATTTTCTATCTCTCTCTCTCACTTTTTCTCTCTCTCTCATTCGCTTCATCGTGGAATTGCCGAGGATGTTTCGTGCGATAAAGCAAGGACGCCGCAGGAAGTCTACGATTTCCCGCCGTCTGAAGAAAATCGATAATCCGCGAATTCTCGAACATTTGTTAACTCGTGTATAAAATTCTCTCGTTGCCCCCGTTCAATTCCCCGTTCATTCGAAACTTTTTCGTCCTTGACATCTCGACGATATAATCCAATTATTAAATAATAGCCCGCGGGCCTGAACCGAGCGAGTAACTTATTTGTGCTGCAATATGATTGTCACATTCGTGCCGTCATCGGTACGGTCTCGGAACGTCGTGCAAAACGATTCGGTACTGCGCGATGCACGGTTAAAAAACGAAAAAAAAAAAGAATTCTTATCTTCTCAATTGCACAATGATACGGTTGACTAAATCAATTGAAAAAGCATTATATTGGACATTTGACGATGTATTTAACAGGTCAGTGGGGAGGGGAAGAGAATAAGAGAGAGAGAGAGAGAGCGGGACGAGAGAAGCAGAGCGCGCACATGCAGCCCCCGTGGTGGGCGCTACCAGGGAAATCAATAAGCGACGAACATCTGACTCAATTCCGTGTACCCATCGACCACTACCAACCATATCGATTTTTCTTGCATGTGTATGCATACATAACTCTCTCGTTCCTATGTACCCTGTCCTCAGAGCAGTCGACATACCTACTACATTAGATACTATAGTTCGGCCAAAGCCGCGAGGAGTGTTCGCACGCACGTCAGCGATAGACCTTCCTTTGACGCTGATTTTTGATTTTTTGTTTTCTCGATACACAGTCTATGATTTGCCAATCAGTGAACTGTCCTGTATCGATTCATCTGATCTTTGCCCGATCGGTATAAAAATGGCAAATTATGTACGAAAAAAAAAAGAAAAAAATAAACAGCTTCAGAGATCGAACGTTGATCGAAGGATCGTGCGTACGCTCCATCGGCGTGGATCGTCGTGAAAAGCACATTTGCAATTGGCATGGCGCCAGCACGCATGATCATTAGATGTTAAATGCGATTTCGGCAGGTGATAACGTTGTGCATGTCCACGTCGCTTAACGACATGCAATTATTATTCCAACAAGAGCAATCACGCTCTCTCGTAGCATTGGCTTGACTCTCGATTTACCTAGTTACGTAATAATACTCTTGGAATGAATATAGTTTTACCGGGAACGATGTTTGCGTTGTGGAAAAAGAATAGGGTCAGTCGTGTGGCTCGATAAAAGGGACGCTGACGAAACGGTACTTTCTCCGGAGCTGATTTTCGATAAAGGTTTTAAATGTCTATACAATCCAAAAACCTTGAGTCTGCGTCAGAATTTCGATAGATTTCGTAATATCCCCAATAAAAATAAAGTATATGGCAGAATATATAAAAGATATCTTTATATAAAACGGCAAAAAAATACGATTTCTCATATATATATATATATCAGTCGGATATATATTTGTAGATATTTCCCGGATATATGTGAAAAAAAATTATGAGTCATTTGTCTTACGGCCGAAAGTTCGATATCTTGTATATATCTCGGTTTGTACTTTATTTCCATGGGAGATATATCGTAAAACTAATGTTCCATTTGGGTCTTTGTTGTCACGAGGCAGTGGAAAGGTAAACCTTATAAGACTCATGGAAAAGTCCTGTTGAGTGGAGAATTTCCACAGTGATTTCATTATGGACTGACGTAGCGATAACGCGATGTAGGGTCGAGGAATGGGACGTCAAGAGTCAATGCCGCGAGAGTCGTGAGTGTTCTTGGCACGCGAACGAGGGCCTTTCTCTACCACCTTACATAGTCTTTCATTGTTTTATTATTTCCGTTTTTCCCGTTCGTTTGCCTTGTTGACCGTACGAATTTGGCATAAATTCGGCTTCTGGCACGCCTTCATCGACGAGCAGCAGCAGCAGCATCGTCGGCGCGTTCCTCGAGACATCGACCTCGAGGCCGCTGCTGACTGGTCGTCGTCAACCACCAGCAGCAGCAGCAGCAGCGACTGCGACGCAAGGAATTTTCATCAGACGCGGAGGCGACGACGCGATAAAACGAGGACATATAATCTAGGATTGTGCCGAAGGCCAGAAACATACTGAAGAACGAGGTGGAATCGTGGGCGTCGTGAGGAGGTGACCGGAAATACCCGCCATGCCGGCAGGTATCGGCGCTTCGTACAGGTCGCTAGGCGACCTGGGCGAAGACGTCTACAAAAGCACGACGATCGTTGACCAGACGCAAACAACCGGACAAAGCGTCCTCGAGAGCGTGAAAAAAGCTTTCAGCTTCGCATCCCCGAAGGTCGAGCTAAGAAAAAAGGATCCACTGATCGAGGACAGACGCGAGAGCGTCTCGATAGTATCCAGGTAGGTGTCATGAGAGATCGAAGAAAAAAAAAAAAAAAACGATAATTCCCGGTGATGGATTCGCGCGCGGGGCTTTCTTCGAGCTTCCTTCGTCGCGCCAACGGTACATCGAAGCCTGCGTTTGATCTCGAAATCCATTAATCGACATCGTCGGTCATTCTTCCCGACATATATATGCATTTCCATCGATGCATCGATGCATCGTCGACCACGCCTTTCGGTTCATTCAATATTCGAGATCAAAAGTGGCGAAAATTCGATCATAACGCGAGACTGTCCAACAAGCCTTCGCAAGAGTTTCGCGATGGTGGTGGGGCTTTTTAGTTTTCATCGGATCGCTACGCTTCCGTCCGAACTATAATTTCGACTCGATTATCTCGTTTTAGCTTACAGTATCTTTTTTTTTTTTTTTTTTCCGAAACGACATCGGATTTCGATAAATCATTTTCTTGATTTTCCGATGGCAAGGAGCTCGCGTGAAAATGTTGGAAAAATAAAAACGAAAGTAACAATATATTAATCGAACATCCGTTGTGATAGAAACAGACGCGTGTAACTTATCTATCGCGTGTAAGACTGTCGTTGTAATTAATTATCACAGATGATGAGATATCGATAGCGGGTTAGAGTCGAAGAAGGAGCAGAGGGCCGGAAGCTGGCGCTGCGACTATCGATCGGCCCAGGTAAACGGGCCACTAGGTAAGCTGCATGCTTCCCCCGATCTTTCGACCTTTCTAACAGCACGATTTTTATATCGCTATCAGCATGGCTTTTCATAT
Source organism: Buathra laborator (assembly GCA_934046635.1). Lineage (NCBI taxonomy): Eukaryota > Metazoa > Arthropoda > Insecta > Hymenoptera > Ichneumonidae > Buathra > Buathra laborator. The sequence continues at coordinate 23,450,898 of OW203892.1, forward strand.
ATTTATTCGTGTAGAGTAGTCGTAGAGACTCTTCGGCTTTCCTCGTCATTCGCATTCTCGTTACGTCATTGCGTGGGACGTGACGCACGCCGCCGGAAGCTCGATCTTGCGACAGCGCGCGCCTGTGCTTCCCGTTGTTCCTAAAGGAAAATGTTCAACCCGTTGCTTCGATTATTAGCAACGATTATTCTCAGTCTCTCTAACCGACCGTCGGTTATTTTTATTCAATATTTCGCAATCGGGAAGCACAAATGCGTCGCTTTAATTTGGCTTTCCAAGCTTATGTAATTGTTAGTAAGAAGAGCACGAAGAATCATGTAGTCGTCCGCACGGGATTTCGGCTGAGTAGCCAAGCCGCTAGGGCCGGTCGTGTGATTATTTGCGGCCATTTTGTTTTAGGGAGAGAAACAAGATGCCCACAGCAGCGACACCCGAGGAATCCGCACTTCTGGGGTAAGTCTTTTCACTGGAGTCTCGAATGAAGAAAAAAAAATAAATCGGGGTATAGAGGCTGAAGGATGATAAGGGCCGCAAAATTATACCATTAGAATTGAGATTTGATCACAACGGTGTTTCCTTTTTTTTTTTTTTGCTAGAGAATGCAGTTCCCTTTGTGACGAAAAAAATATTTCGTAGTTACGTAATAGTGATTGACGAGTATTAGTTAGTTTTTTTTCTTCATAACATCTACACAACGACACGTACCTAAACACAGATTAATACGTCTGAGCACACGATCGTAAAACTTCTACCATACCATGAACACCTTCATCGTTCGTGTAATCCAAATGAAAACCAATACGGAACATCCATAAACAAAATGCAAACGTTGCGGATTTTCTCTTTACACTTTACAAGTCTCTCTTTATTGATCGCGATGTCCTCGTGACTTGGTAGGGCAACTTCGTGTTGAGAGGCATATCTATTTTTCACTGTTATTGCGACAAAAGCGGTGATCTAGCGGAGAGACGCAGAAGAGTTGCGAAACTCACGGTGGGCTCGAGCGGGAGATCGTCGTCGCGCAGCGAGGTCGATCCAGTCTGGCGATACGTGACATGTATCCCAGACCAAGGACACCGATTAAGATTAATGGGTTGAGGCATACTTACCGATATTTATTTATATATTTTATCTCTTATACGAAAAAAAAAAAAAAATTAAATCGCCTGCTTTCTCGCTGCAAATTCGCTTGAAAAAGCTTTGAGACGGAAGATCGCGACCAAAACCAGTTTTGCGTCGCGGATCCTCGTAAAAAAAAAAAAAAAAAAAAAAACGCCCAGTGAGAGAAGAGTTGATGATTCGTACTTAATAAATGTATAGTTAGACATGGAAAAATAAATATCTTGTTATTCTTATCAAATTTCGCTTAAACCAAATACGATTCGTTAACTATTAACAAATGTCGTTAGGCTTCGTTTGGCCCAATTGAATATTACTTGGCGCAGCCGATGTTTGTCCTAAAAATAACCGAAAATTTATTTCGTCATATCTAACTATACGTAAGTTAACGACAAATAAACGATTTTCTCAGTGTACGTAAACATATTATTCGAGTCACGAAGTCGCGCGATACGGGCGGGAAATTTCGATACGGCTTAAGCGAAGAAGAAAGTATGAAGCAATCCATTTGGTCGACAATGACCCTATCTGGAACATGACCCAAATTAGAGATCTCTCGGATTGCTTCTTCTCACTACTACTGCTGCTGGCATTGTTCGTGCGAACGGAAATACTGTTTTTTTTTCACTTGTTCGATAATTGGCCGGTCTTGCGATGATCCGGCGAGTGAGTCACTCACTCGCGGACAGGTCTACATTATCATGCGACACGTGTCGACGCTTGTTACTTACCGTGCGATAAGTTCGTGCAATAAAGTTAGGTGCAGACTTTGGATGAGAAAAAAATGTTGTCACGTGTCGCGAAGAGTTTCGCGAGGATCTTTCAATGATGTTGTCATTTGTCGCACAGACGGCAACTTTTCAAAAAGCAGATTCTTCGCAGACTTTTTCCATAAAAGATACGAGCATTCTGCTTGATGCCATTCTCCCGGCAGACAAACTTCGAAAAGTATGCGAACGATAAAAAGTGTATCGCGACTGCATAATACTTTTTCAACTGAACGAATCACAATTTGTTGGAAATACAAGTCATAAATCGTCATTATTCTCTGATTGAACGACGACGTAAGTGATTGTGACGGGAAGGAAGAACCTGAGACGCTACACAGCTGACACAGTGGACGAATTGCATTCCTCACCGATTCCCCGCATCGGTTTAATAATCGAACTGGTGTTAGCGCGATGCAGCCGGGGAGAGCGACAGCTGTGTCTCGCGTCGAAGACTTTTGCTTCTGCGTTTCAAGTTTTCCTACGTTCTCCGATCACAGAAGCTCCTTTTCGGCGTTTAATCGTTTAACAACGAAACTAACTTTAAAGCTTCCAGATTACAACTAATATACGATGAATCACTGATAAACGAAATCAGAAGAAGTGGAAGAGATGAGAATCCTCATTACATTAGAGAAACCTCGTGCGAAAACGTATCTACGTTGCTGCGGAAAAATAGGTGTGGCCCATCGGATTTATGTGCCCATTGACGGTGAAGCCTCTCTATTATATTCGCCCAGTATTTGCCAGACACGGAGACATCTTATAATCATATTACGCAACTAAAAATACGTCGTGTGAAAGACTTTGCGACTTGGTTTCGCGGCTCGCGCGTCCATGTGGTTGTTGCACGCCGGAGACGCAGAAATAAGCGTCATTGGTCGTGTAATTATCGGCTATTCGTTAATAACAAGTTACTCGAACAGTAGCTTGCGAGAACAGTATGGAAACTGTGACGACTTTGCTCGGTTCGTTAGGCGTCTTACCCTCGCGATATTTCGTGTGAGAGAATAGCAGGATGCCGAACTACCGAAGTTTTTATCAACGTCACCAAACGAACTTCCGGCATAACGATCGCGACATATCAACTCGTCGAGTCTCTTGGCCCCCAAAGCCGGAATATAGGACACGAAGCGGCAGTAATTAAAATTCAGCGTTGCCTCGTCTATTGCCTCTTTAAAAAACGCTATACACGAAGACTTTGTCACGTATTCCGAAGGGAACGATCGAAAGCGCATAGGGTGTTCGTACTGTTCCACTTTTGACCAAACTGAATCGGCCCGAGACGAAGCATACTTCCGGCGAGCATATCTCGCAACGCGGCAATTAACGCTCAGATTAAACGTAATTAGAGGTCATTAAGCCGGCAGAAGGGACAGCGACGGTCATTGTTGAGTTACTATGACTGCATGAACATCGAATACACACGAAATTCAAACGTGCGACGCGCATAACTGTATGCTTTGCTTATTAAAAGGATTTTCAACCCTTGTCACGTGCCGACAGCCACTCCCAACGGAGAACGATACTGTTTACCTGATTCAAGTGCCCTACAATATTTGTGTGCACTACGATACTTTGAAGAATCGTCGGGAAACAAGTGTTCCGTTGTTCTCGCAATCGCAAGCCTCTCGCCTATATATCTATTGCTGGCAGCGATTCATATGGCTATATTCGCGTGCAAAATAGAACGAACACTGGAAAAAATTATTAGTTGGAACAACAAGTATGCAAAAAGTCTGCCGTACATGTAAAAAAAATTCGCTGGTACAGCAGAATTCTTGTTGTACAAACTAACAATTTTTTTTAGTGAGGTACGATAAAATTCTGGCTTTCGCGGAACGAGCGATCTGCAAATGCAGCGTTTGCAGAACGGGTCTTGTTAAAAAAAAAAAAAAAACGCGTCAGCAAAATTGTATGCAGTGTAACCAGTTTTGGCCCATTTTCGCTCGTGTTTATCTGTTTGGTAGATACCTATCATTATCTATAGTATCCCGAGTCAGCCAGCAACATTGATAATCCTCTACACGCCTTTTACCGCTCACGGAGGCCACAGGGCGCGTAGATTGTCGTAGAAATGCAGTCGTGAACCCGTATAAATATAGGAGAGTGAGAAAAAATATTGATACAGACGAAAGGTACCACCGGAAGGTTGCATCCGTCTGTACTGGTGGAACGAACACATCGGCAGGAACGGTCAAGGTAATCATTGTTAAGCTGAATGCATCGATATAACGACGCGATGGACGCGTATATTAAAGCTTCTTCCTCTCACGTGACTGACGCATGAAGCTTGTTATTAGGGCGTTATATGTACCTATATGTGGCATATTATGCATATTTTTACCAGGCAGGTAGGTATAAAAAGATACGTGTCGAAGAGACGTGGATAATACGCAATGTACGTATATTCGATCGAACTCCGCATTTCGCAGAATGCAGACATTTACGCGCATGTTGATGGATTATCAGTAGGGCACGTAATAAAGTTACACAGCGTCATCATATTCCAATTAGCGAAGAGAATTGCTTCGGTGGCGAAAACGCCGTACAAACCCGATGACGTTTTTGCTCGCACTGTCGCTCTTTCGGAACCATTGTTAACGATGTCTAACGATGGAACGCTCGAACTTTTTTTTTTTTTTTTTTTACAGAAACTCTCGATATAAAATTTCTCGGCTATGTAAAATGATAGTTTTCCTTTGAAATTTAGCGAATAATAAAAGCAAAGCGACATATTTTAATATAATATTAATACGAGCGCTTCTCGGGTTATGATCGATCGATAAAGAAAAAGTCAGACCGCGAACACGTCGGATATCGTGTGTCGAAGGGATCGGGTGTCGTGTTTCTCCTTCGGAGCGCTGGTACCGCGCTGGACCGCGCACGACGTAGCTGACCACAAGCCACAACTCTTCGGGCAAATGACAATCTCGTGCCGCCTTTCGAACAACTTGCAATATCGGTTTTTTTTTTTTTTTTTCAGCGGTACAACATGCGCAGCAGTCCGAACCTCGCTGATCGCGAGATATTCATATCTTCTGCCAAACGGTGAAACGAATGCATATGCGACGCGGGAGTGCCGGTTATTTTTAGAAACTTCGAACTTTTCGAGAGTTTCCACGTTAGCAATTCCATTCAGTTGGGATTACGCGATATACGGAGAGGGCTGATACTCTCTCTAAAATGGAGCTTTTACACGGCTCTGCTTTGACTATCGAGAATTTTCATCGCGAGAAAACTAAGCGTATAATCCGTCGAAGCCGCGCAGACTTCGTCGCTATAGTTGATCCAAGTTTAATTCACCTTTTGTTTCACGGAAATCTACCGTTTCCAGCAGGCAAAGCCATTGCATACAGGACACGAAAATCCACTCAAAGTATCCGATACATTATTGTCTCTGGGGACGCGAGATAAATTTAATTAAAAGTATCTTCAGAAGTTGCTACGACGTACGGGGGGCTTACGCGAGTGCCAAGATTCGCTCGATGTCCTGACTATTATCCGTACAAAGTTTTCCCTCCCCCCCCCCCCCCCCCCCCCCCCACTTACAAGTAAACGGTTTGAGTTGAGAATATTCGTATGCTATGTGAATAGTTACAATACGAAGCAAATTATGTTCCAGAGCTGTAAACCGGCGTGAAACAAATATGTGGCAATAACATTTTTATTTTCCCCATCTTAACGAAATTTTTTTTTTTATTTTTCGTATTAAAAAAAAGGACTCAGAAAAGTATAAACTTAATTTTTGCGCCAAATGTCTGCGTTGGGTGTACGTTAGATAGGATTTCATCATCGTCCTGTTGCTCTGAGAGCGGAGCGAAATATTTCGCAGCCGGAAACGCCTCGATGACGTAGACTAAAGATATGGAAAACCACACTCGATGTCGTGTGTTCCCGAGTCACGACGATGTGCTTGGAAATTTAATGAAGCGCGATCGAGCGCCTCAATCGTCTTTCCAATGCTTGCGTCCAGTCGCTTCTACGCTTCTGCAAACGTATATCGAAAAAAAAAAAAAAAAAAAAAAATCCTCAAACGATGAAAATGCCGTATTGTTTTCTTCTCTTTCAAAAGTCTAATTCGGTGTCTTCGATAATCGATATATTCGATTATCGATTATAGACGATTCTCGAGTTCGAGAGTTATTATCGGGAGGAAAGATGATTATTTTTGTGTTCGAGGCAAATCGAAATAACACTCTCGTTCCACTGGGAAAATGTCCTCCGAAACTTTTCTAATTGGTTTTCGACAACAATACGATTATACCGGAATCGTTGAAAGAACCATTTTTTTTTGTTCACTGATCAAACTCGTGCGCGCGGAAATAACGTCGGAAGCGAAATGTCGAAAAATCCTCTTACGCGCAGAGTAAAAACTCTTTGGAAAGCGAATAATACGTGTGAGTGTATTTTGCCGTCTTGCGAGGGGGTGCTGCGAGGGTCGGGCGTACATTCTCCAGTCTAAAGCATCCGACCTGAAAGCTTTCCATAGGTATAGACCACTCATTCTTGGAATTCTCTTTCGCCCGAAGATCGATCCCGCAAACTTCCTCGTCTTGGCTCCGTTATTGCAAAGTCGAGTTATTTCTTAATCCTATGAACGCTCTAAATACATCGAAGCGTGCGTAACCTACTTAACGCCGAACGCTTTTATCCAATTAGAGAATTGTATTAGTTAGTCGGCTGATTCCCCGGACAAAGGCTGTTGAGAATCTTAGAACTTCGAATGCTCGAGTCGAGTCCTGGACTTCGATGTGATTTGTCGAAATTGTGTGAAAATATGCGCTCGACATAAGGGAGGTATCTATCCATGAACGACCGCGAGGCGCGGATGTTCGGCTCCCGGGGACATCGATCGCCGAGCGCAGACGTCTCGACGCCGTCTGCGAGTTTCTCGCACACCCATTCGCTTGCATACAGACTCGCGTTCCCTGATCGACCCATGAACCTAATCTACTTATCGTCCATGGAACTTCCCTTCGGTGTCAACATACTACCGAACATAATTTTCAACTTGTTTCACGAATAAGATGTTCGGCCGCTCCTTGCAAAGTTCAAACTTGCAAACTTCTCGTGGCGAAGCCCTTTCGCAAAGCAAATACGTTAACTGTGCTCACCGAGTAGTGCTAAAATGCTACGACCTTTTTCTCACATTTCTTACACTTCCGGTACGCCGAGAGCAAAATCCCGAGGGCTTCCGGACCTTTGTAAATAAGTATCGCGACAATTGACATTTACCGAGAAAATATTAATTGGGGTCAAAGCGCAAAATCGTTAAGGAAAATTCGTAACATGGGCAGTGAAAAAAAAAATCGGTTGAATCAACCAAATCGACATTTCCGGATCGCGAAAAAAAAAAATTCGTTTCAATAAACGAAATAATTGTCGTAGTAAGGAAAAAAAAGTTTATTTAGCGAACTATCAATTAAGTATTTTTTTCAATAAACAAAATATTCGTTTCGTCACCCGAGAGGGTCGATTTAGTCGATTTAACCGATTTTTATTCTCAGTGTGATCGATATGTTTATTGGAGTCTTGTAGAAAAGGCGTTTAATGAAATTACAAGGTGAATCGTCGTTTGTGCACTCGGCAGGCAGATTGGTACTCGGAGCGTAATGCAACAACGTTACTTCCGGTCCGACGATAGGCGTTAATATTCCACTCACGAGGACAGATATATGCGACTATATTTCAAGCTCCATCGCTCGGTAATTCATCCACCGCGCTGGAAAATGTCTATTTAATGCTCTACTTACTCGCGGTGCGATGAAATTATCGGCACTTCACAGTATCGACGTCGACCGGGTTGTCGCGGTAGTGAATTACTATTCCACGCGGGACGATCCCCATACGAACGCCGTCGATTATTTTCAAGCTATATGTGTAATCGCCACTAAAAAAAAGTGCGTGGCTCGGGCATAAAACGATTTAAAATCCAAAAGCTTTTTCACTATCACTGCCCACTGTCGGCAGCGACCTTACGCTCGCCCTTAGCTGGGCGTGGTCTACAGATCAATACTGTAAAAAGTACGTTTACAAAGTTCCATTTTTCTATCGAATATAAATATTTTATCGTAATAAATAATTCATCGAGACAACAATATATTGTCGGAATCGGTGAATTTTTCTCGTCATCGGTATAAACATTTTTCGCAATTGTTACGTGACAATTTTTTTTTTTTATTTCTATTTTTCTCGTCCATGTTATATTCGACGAAGTCGTTAAAAGTGTGTGTTTCGAATAGTCGGGACAAAGCCGAGATCGAGGTCTCGATTTCAACGGAACAATCGATGTGGCAGCGAGATCGTTGCATGCCGTATAATTTTGGGGTTGCACCGCGGTCATTATCGGGAGAGAGAGCCTGTGGTCGAATTATACGTTGCACCGCGCGAGAGCCCTCTTTCTCACGATAGTCCGCGCATGGTTCTTCGAACGCAAGCGAGAAAGTCCGTTGGGAAACTCGTAAAAATTAGCAACAAGATCGCCGTTTGCTTCGAACACTCGGCTCGAGACCAACGCGTTTGCGCGTGAATTAATTCGCTATAAGGGTCAGTTCCGGTCGTCGAGATCGCATTTACGAATTCAGTTCGAGAGCGAAAATCGGGCGCGATGATTGTCACGAGATTTTATGATCCAAAACTCGTAAAAGCATCTGTGGAGGTTATACGCGACGAGGGAGTATTCACTTCCGTAGAAGACTCCGGGGCTGTCGAGACTCGCGGTAGACGAGACAAAACGATAAATCATTAAACACGCAACGTTATTGTTGCACCATGGTATCGCATTGCTTTATCGTTTCGAGAGATGCATTTTCTCGCTTCTCTTCGCTCCGAAACAAGCGACGCGATACTGAGTTTCACGATTGTTTCGAATCCCTTTATCTTGCTATGAGATACCTACTTTTTGCCTCTCGCCTGTGAATAGTACATGCAGTGCAAACTTGCAGTTTGTACTCGACAGTGCCATTCACAGAAACAACGAGGTCGACACTTGCCTACGGCCAATACACATGCCACCTGCTTCTATTTCGCTGCTGCGACTATGTATCGGGAGGTACATGCATAATGTACTTATTCGAGAAAACTGTATTAGACACAAGTACAACGGGTCGATTATATTTCCTCCGAACACTCTGTATTGCATTGTACTGCGTTGATGCATTTTTCTCCGTGTAATTTTTCAAAACGATCGAGAGTAGGCGTCAACGGAAATAGAGACACCGTACATATGCTTCAATTATGCGTAAAAAAAGAGCGTGTTCCAGTCATTAATTAAGCTGCGATAGCGCACGGGCTGCAAAGAGAAGGGGTCAACTCGCTATCGATTTTACGCTGAGCATATTTTTCTTTTTTTTGTTGTTATATCTCGTGCCCTCCAACCACCGGCGTGGTGTTCGTTAAAGCAAAGCGAAATTTAATGACCCGCTGTTTTCCGCGTGCTCCGCGACCACTTGTCCTATTTGATTTTCTTACTCAAACAATCAACGATAACGCTCGCGGGAAATGAAAATTTGTGGAGAAAGCTCGAAGGCGAACCGAGTCGCGTTCGTTGAACGGAAATGTCTTTTATTTTCGTTATTCACAATAGTTAAAAGGCTATCGTCAATGTCATTAACGCGAGGTTAATACAAATGATTTGAGTGGCTAATGATTCTTTTGTTTGTTCGTTAATCCAGCACGATGCCTTCGGATAGTATGGACGATATCGAGCTGAAGACGATTCAGCTCCAATTTCCTGCCCTGAGATATTTAACGAGAGACGACGGATCCGCTCGAGAGGAAAGAGTGGAGACCGACAAGGGCAGTTTGCTTGTTGCAGTTCAAGGAAATCGGGCGAAACCTGCCATTCTCACTTACCACGATTTAGGCCTTAATTGTAAGTATCCGCACGTTCCGGTGAGCCGACAGCGTGTTTATTCGATATAATTCCGAAGCACTTCACTCGCGATACGTCACATTTGTTTACGCGCATTTTTGTCTACGGTTAAATTTCAAACCCCGCACGTGATTCTCCCAACACATCGAAGAATGCGTTTAAACGAATGACGGTTACTCGAGATCGAAAGTAACGCCGACAGTGCTGCCGTGTTTTTGTAACCGTAAATGTAACCTCGGATTTGACAATTCACGCTTCACGCATTGAATTTTGGCCGGCGCGTTATTATGCGGATGTATCGTTCTTTCGCGGGTTTTTCTTTCGTTGACAGTCCAGCGAAATGAATCGAAAAAATACGAAAAAAAAAAACAGTTTGCGTTAACCTGAATATCTGTATTTTTACTGAGCATCAACGGACCGCGTAACCGTTCTCAATGTCGGGCAACTTTTGCACTTTAATCGAGAAACCCACGTTTGTTCGTCGAAGTAAACGAAAACGCTGGCGTTCATCCAATTCCGTATATTCCGACCCGTTACTACCCGAATACCGATGGGCTTATCATCCTCCCTATTCCGCGATTTTTACCTCGTCGTCCCTTGATTAATAGCCGCGAAATACCTTCGACACGAGATAATGAGCTCGACGATTATCAATAAATGAAAATTACTTTCAGACATCTCGAGCTTCCAGGCGTTTTTCAATTACATCGACATGCGCGTCTTACTTGAAAACTTTTGCGTGTATCACGTAAATGCTCCTGGACAAGAAGAAGGTGCGCCAAGGCTACCTGACGAGTGAGTATCTCATTATTATTGTTATTATTATCGTTGACAAAAAAGAAGTTTAGAATTTGCAATGTTTTGGTCAGATTTGTTACCCAACGCCGGCAATGATTATCGCAAATTCTATTCATTTCAACTTATTCAAAACATTTATTAAATTCGATGGTTCTTCTCGTTGATACATCATTAAAATTATTTGAGAAAACAAAGCCATTTATAAAACCAAATAAACACCGAAACATAATCGGTACAAAATTTGTTATGCAATCCAAACGCTCAATAGAATGCGTATCGCACAAAATCCATTTACCGCATAATTCCATATCAGGTACAATACTCCGTAAACATATTTCATTTCCTTCCAATGTAAATTTTTTGTTTTGCATCAAATAGCAGAACAATTGAAATTTTATTTATTTTTTTTACCGAAAAAACAAAAAGATCATATTTAGCCAGACGAAATTTCGAACGCTACATTTATCGTAAAATAATCATAAATCACCAATATGTATTCGTTATGTTTCAGTTACGTTTATCCATCGATGGACGATCTTTCGGAGCAATTGCTCTTTGTATTGGGACACTTTGGTCTCAAGTCGGTGATCGGCTTTGGCGTTGGTGCCGGAGCCAACATTCTCGCTAGATTTTCGTTGGCGCATCCGGAAAAAATGAATGCGCTTTGCCTGATAAATTGCGTATCAACGCAGGCTGGTTGGATAGAATGGGGATATCAGAAGCTGAACGTTCGTCACCTCAGGTCGCAAGGCATGACTCAGGGTGTACTGGATTACTTGATGTGGCATCACTTTGGAAGGGTAAGAAAAAGGAGAGACAAAAAAAATCGCGCGAATTGTTAGATTAGAACGATTCACGTGTAGGCAACGGCCGAAAGTGAGTTTGGATTGCATCAACGCATTGCTCAAAGCTGTTAGCTACGCAGCGCCGATGGATTATCGGGAAGAGAAGCGCGTTGGTGCTACGAAGACTTTCATCGCGCTTCGCGTCTTCTCTAACAGTCTTGAAAATTGGATTACACCGTCAGCCGCGGTTTTCTCCCGAAGGCCCTACGTCCCGTGTGTCCAGTAACGATGCGCTGCTGCGCCACTTATTACGCAACACGTAGTTTTTAATGGTTTTACCGTCGGAATTCTTGAGAACCGATTAAACGAAGTTGCATTTCTCTGTCTCGCGTCAGTTGATTCTAAATTTTTTATTTTTTTTATATCATCAATGACACACAACTATTATAATTGATATGGTTGTTTTCATATTTTCAGGGTACCGCGGAGAGGAATCACGATCTCGTACAAGTTTACACCAACTACTTCGAGCGCCGAGTAAATCCCACGAATCTCGCTCTCTTCATCGACAGTTACGTTCGTCGTACGGATCTGAACATCACTCGCGAATTGGATCCCACACGCAGGAAGGACTGCTCGACTCTTGGAGTACCGGTGATCAATATCACAGGATCATTGAGTCCTCATGTCGATGACACCGTTACGTTGAACGGACGACTCGACCCGACCAATAGCTCCTGGATGAAGGTAAAGCTGTATAGTCCATTTTATAATTGCGCTGAATGGACCCAATGGATTTCACTTGTCGTAATCTGCGTTCGGTAATCTCAAAAAAATATTTTCCTCTCAATTACAGATTTCCGATTGCGGTATGGTATTGGAAGAGCAGCCGGGAAAAGTGAGTGAAGCCTTCCGACTGTTTCTTCAGGGTGAAGGATATGGTAAGTGAGCGCCGTCGCAAAGCCACTCATACGATAGCGATAACACTCAATGATTATTAATCATCGCCAAAATTGCGAAAAAAATGCGAACCACGAAACGAAAAAAAAAAAATACAATTCGAAATACAATCATTGAACGCACGAATCGGCGTATCTTTAACGTGAAAATAAAATTCAGGGTAAGCGCCGCGTGTCCGTCTTATCGTATCGTCGAGTAGAACGAAACGAAAAAACAAAGCAGAGAAACAAAAAGAGTAGAATATTTTTTGAAACGATCGGTATGAATATAACGCGAATTGAAATTGGAGCTCACAGAATATCGTGGACGGCCGCGCGGCTACACCCGCGTGATATATTAAAATTATTAACGATCGGCAATGGAATTTAGTGTTAAGTTTGCTTGAAACTCTATCGGTTGGTTATTTCGCCATTTGTATATCCCGTAAATTGAAACGATTGGCCTAAGAGAAGAGGGTACACAATCTTATAATAACAACTTTTAGACGACACTGTATTACAGAGTTTACGATCTCGTTATTCGCTGGCCTTGTTAATTAAACGTTGAAATTCATTAGTAGAATGTGTGTTTATACACAACGGGACAAACGAGAAAAAAAAAAACAGAAAAAAAAACATTATATATAATAAAAAAAAAAAATACAAAATACGGTGCAGTCTAAAGACGTGTCATGCGACAACGAAATGTAGTCTCGTCTCGTTTGATCCAGTGGTCGCGCTTTATCCTCCGAGCTTAAAGCGAATCGTGAGAAATTCGCAGTTTTTAGATTGCACGCAGTAACGGTAGTGGAGGATCGAAAAAAAAACAAAAATATATTAAAAAAAAAAAAATCATAAAATGAAAAAAAAAAAAAAACCCAGTCGATGAATAATAATAATGTGTCCGCTAGTATAACTTACACTCGTCGAATAATCTTACGTACGTAAATACGAAATATATCTCGTAATACAAAGAACGCCAGTCGGTCAATGGCGAATTCCGTACCAACAGAAATATCGTTATTTAGATACGCGTTCGTTATTCTGTTTGGCTTTTTGGTCACAGAAACACACCCGCACTAAACCACCGTACACTAAACGCTTACCTCACTCTTCATTTTATTTCCCAAAATCCCCACGGAAAAACCCTTTAATTCGAAAGAACCCTATTGTTTACTATTTTATTATGAATCCTCGGAACGTCCGTACGACGTTTTCCCTCCAGTAAACCCGATCGGCAAGGCTTGCATCTCTTTACTATTAAAAATGACTTACGAATAGATAATTACGCTATCGCAACGTGCGCCATTCATGTGCTAAGTTCTACTGTTCCTATCATCATCACCGACCACCGTCATTAATTGCATCGTTAATATTAACGAATCTATTATTACTATTATTCTGACTGTCACCGTCATTGTTATACTCAAGACGATTCATCCTGTACGAATGGCTTAATATTCCGATGGGGTTGGGTTTTAGCGTTTAAAGGGATTCTCTCGTCGATTAATTTCGCGAGTAACGCCATCGAGTCATTGACTATTTCGATGCAATTAAAATGCAAAGAAATATCGGGAAGAGTTAGGCTTTTAAAATATTTGTTTGATCGCTCAGAAACGCCTTATAACTCCGAGATCCATCCCCAACAGAATCAACGATCATGTATACTTTTCGTTAGGCAGCTATTTTGGCTCGAATTAGTAAATAAATAAAAAGACAGAATTAGAAGAAAGAAAAAAAAATGAAAATAAATAAAAGATACAAACATTCACAGACACATAACAATAAAATCGTATGATCGTATCTAAGCTCACTGTAACCATTTTTATTCTCTAAATGAGGAGGAAATATAAGAAAAATTACTTGTTCACCGACTTGCGCCTTTATTTCCCACGCGTCTCGGATCGATCGAGTGGTACGTATACTTGAAGTCATCAGCAAATTGGTAGAATTGTTTCATTTATTTGTATTATTTATTTATTTTTAATTTTTTGCTTTTTGGCTAAACTTTGGCTTTTTATTGTTGCAAATATATCGCGATAAATCGTCATCACCCGCGGCGAATCAAGTTCACTCCGAGTATAGAGAAAAAAACACGGCAAATGAAAAAAGAAAAAAAAAACATACATCACGAGCGCATTAGACTCTGCCAAATAGCGTCTTTATCGCACCAGCATCACTATCATTCGTCGTTATCCTCGTGTACCTTTGTTTTTTAAAATATATTATTTCTTATGCGTTTTAGTGGTGAAATCCCCGCGGAAGACCCTGACGCAGACAACATCAGAAGGTAAATGTAATTAGGAATTGAGGCAGCAAGGAGTCGAACGCGCTGTTGGCCAATTAGGCCATCTTCTATGTGTTAAGTAAGTCGGAATCAAGAAATTTCTATCGGGCAAATTACCAAACTAACAATTGAGAATTATTGCTTGTTGATAACGATTATTCGATCTTTTGTGAAAGCCACTGATACGGCATCTGTCTTATTTTTACTAACTTTTCGACTAATTCTTCAACCGTAACGACTCTAATCTGAACTCCCCGTCGATATTCTATTATTCATGAGAGAGTAGCGAAAGCGTAATAAAAAAAGAGTTTTATTAGATGGCTGTATCTATAGCCGGATAACTCTATCGTTACCGAGCGAGTTGTATACAATCGATCGCATATCCCCATTCGCTTTTCCACGAGTAGAGCCGCTATCGTCAGGTCACTGCGTGACGATCGATCGTTTAGTGAGAGAAAAAAAAAAGAAAAAAAAAACGAGATATCGACTGACAGTACATTGTTGAGAATCCTCGATAAAACAATTGACGCAACATTGCAAATTGAATTAGAATGAGTGACAGAGCCTGCGACTGTGTTCCCGAACTTACCATACGAGACTCTTTATCATATCTGTAGAAAAAAAACACTGAAAAAAAAACGAAAAAAAAAAAAACAAAACAAAAAAAAAAACACTGACTTTTTTCCTTATAGCAGCTCTCGATTGTGGTAGGAAATGAAAAAAGAAATTATCTAATTTAATAATAAAACAACGATAACGAGTGCACCGAGTATAGTAGAGTAGACCTACTTGTGACTCCTTACACATTTACTGTCTTGCCATTTAATAATATACATAAAAGCTGTTATTATGCACACAACATAACACCTACACGTAATTTTCATTTTTATTTGCATGCGCGCTTGCATTTAATTTTATTTATTTATTTATTTATTGACGCGCGTTTAATTCCACATACGAGTTTACGATGTGATCGACGCAAAGGGGGCGGATTTTCTTAAATTTTTTTTTGGTGCGTTGATATATTGAGCGTTGAAAAGGCATTTGGCGGCTACCAAGTCGCCGCGAATGTGCTTTGATAATTTATTAAAAGAAAAAAAAAAAAAGAAAAATGAGATGAATTGGGAAGAAAAATGTAACTAAACATAAGTTTTCAATGGTTTTCCTTTCAGTTGCTCCGCTCTCGCCGTTAAAAATGGCCGATTACCGGCTTGCATCTCTCGAAGGACTGAACCACATCTGCAGCAAGAAGATTGACTGGCCAACCGCAACGATTCACATAACTGAAAATCCCATATCCGAAGCGGTCGTCTGCTAAGCGTCGATATAATCATTGACCATTTGCCATCTTCATTATCTACAGTCTATCGCTTGGATGTGGGAATATCGAAGGAATTTATCACGCAACAACCCGAGGAACGAAGAAATCAAGAAAGCTGCCCTTCGCGCTAATATCATTCGCGTTTTTAAAAAACGATCACATTTACATTCGAACGAATTTTACGCCAGTCGTACTATATAATTCAGTGGTTAAAACAACAAAAATAAGAACAACGGATCGTCGAGGTTTCGTCGGAACAACGATCGAACGCGTATACCTCGTACTTTGCTCCGCGAGAGATCGTGAGCTGAAAATTAATTCATCGAATTTACGTTACGAACGCCGATTGTGATTTATTTATCAAAGAATCGTCATCGGCGACGAAACAAATACGAAAAAAAAAAACAAATTTACGATTCGAATCATTAGCCATAATTAAGAAATTCAAGTTAGAAATGAAAAACGTTATATCAGTAAACGGGAGTTTTAAATTAGTATGCGTACGGCAGGACGTAACGTGATTTTTTTAAAAGATCGACGCTCAAAATTTCATGTTGGTCGTGACAAATATACATTATCAAGGTCCACGACAACCAACTGGAAACGCATTACGCTCAAGTGTTTCAAATAACAAGAAGGAGCTTTTTATCCTATGCGGACGTACAACTATCAATGAATGAATTAAAAAATATCAGACTTTTCGAGCCTTTTTATCGTACCACGCGAATGAAATTGCGAGACACGGTATTGCGTTTCCAGATTATTTACCTTCGACTGTGGTATCGCGATCATGGGACTGGGATCGATCGTGTTTTTTTAGCTCTGCAGACGATTATCACTTATCGCGATCGATGAATCATTGTGGTTTGCAAATAAACTTTGTTCGAGTGAAAAAAAAAAAACAAAAAAAACGAAAATATAAGTTGTCGAAGGCTCTGACGACAAGCTTCGAAGGCGGATGAGCGTATATTCCTAGAAATAATAGTGTTTATTCCTGCACGATGAACGAGAATGCTTCATATCGAAAGAGACGCCTAACGCGGTGTCGTGTGATTAGCAATGAACAAAAAAAAAAAAAAAAAGAAAAAAAAATCGAATATTAATGAGGGACGGGGGACGAAGGCATCTATTGAGTTGGTTTGCGGCTTGTGCAACACTCTCGCGGCATTCCCTCGCAGTGATCTGACTCCTAATATCCATAGCATTGAAATTAGATAGGTAGACGTTAAAAGTGTAAAAAACAAGAAAAAAAAAAAAAAAAAAAAAAGAAAATGAAATTGCGATTTGGTAGATCCCATATGGTTTTGCCAAGTTCCCCAAGCCTATTATAGCGTGATACGATAAGACGTGCCTGCATCAAGGGTGATAAAGTAGCTTAAAAATTATAAACGCCTTTAGTTTTCTATATTGAGCGTCCAAAAGTATAAAATTTCCTTTATCGCTCGTCCTTAATTGCGGTATTATTCTGCCGAGGGTGCTGATTAATCTAAGAAAACGAAAGAAAAAAGAAAAGAAACGATTTAATCGCGAAAGAGTTCGATTTTTAAAGATAGATGAGATGATTACGATACGAAGCAGTGGATAAAAGTGTCTGACAATTAATATCGCGGCGACGGGTGCGCAGGATTTAGAGGATACAGAAACGTCCACGTGGTCTTGAATGCCTAAATAATGTATAGCGAAAACAAAAAACGTGTCGAGGGTGACAATTGAATTGAGGAATTGCATCGATTTATTGAAGAGATTTTTCGAAGTAACGAATTGCATCGTCGAAGTTCCATCGTTACCGATCGCAGTAAATAATGAGGAACTTGCAGCAATTAAGGAGGATAGCTAATCAATTATCGTTGCTACTGAACGCTATAAACAAACAAACAAAAAAGTAATAGCTTACGAAGCCCACCGATAAACGCGTCAGAGCAGAGTGTGCGATTGAAGCGATCGGAAATTTTCCGACTCCGACTTCGCTTATCCGGCGGATATATTCCGGTGCGCGTTAAATTGCGTTGTCGAACGCGAAAAAAAAAAAAAAAAAAAAAAAAAGCTCTACCGGCTAGTGGCTGCCACACGCGAGAAAACACGAATAATAGTCAGTAGCGGTGTATATCAATGACTAAAAAGAAATGAAAAAGAGAGCGTTTATCGCGACAGGTATAATAAATTAACGAGCTAAATGGAGCTTTAGTATACAAAATATCGACACACGTGCGCACCGATATACATCTTGTTATTTGTAATAAACAAATATAGAAAAACGACACAAAACTGTTTACTTTATTACGAATAATGAAATTGCGTGTGACATACCAACGGCACATGTTCCCATCCTTTCCTTCGCCTCTAGAAGCCAAATCTCGAGGCAAATACATTTTTTTATTCCCTCCGGACCCTCTCGATAGCTTCTGCAGAGTCACACGACTTCGCTTCTCATCTCGAGGCACATGTGTCATTCTGTTTCACGCCCGAATCTGGCCTTCGCTTGCTCGACCTCGTTATTATAATATATAAAAAAAAAAAGATCGCTTGCGAGTCTGGTCGACGATCTGGAGTCCGTGGCGAGAATGATTGCGGCAGAAGAAACGAAACAAATGAAAGATCCGGGAATTCGATATGATTTGCAGCACGAATAAAAGATGGATGGATTTCAACGCGACATGGACGATTATCAATAACACTTTTATTTCAAATTATTTATTCGCGCGTTCGCGTCAAAGATTAGCTGCAAGAGGCGGCGACAGCGAAAATTCTATGAGATTACCATCAGCTTCTTTGTTAGCCGCGAAACATCGGAAGAATAGAAATTGAGTAGAAATTTGCTGTGAATCGTATTCAAGGTCTCTGTAGGCTGTCAACCCCGGCGCCCTCTTCATCCCCGCGCCACGTCCTTACAAGGTATTCGATGGTTTTTCTACATCTCGCGGTTGAAATCGAGTTTTTTGTTCGACTGATTCGCGTCGATGAACAAACTCGCGTATCTCGCCGGTGCGTGTTCACCGAGGGGCGAACGAGAGTCTTGGCGCCGGCAATCGCGAAGCCTCTGAAAGCAAAGGACCGAGAGCTGCCCTTAAGCGCAGCCTGCAATATGTACGAGCGGCGACTTGGCAGCCCGATACTTCGCTTTTCGATATTTTCTCAGATGGCAACTGGAAAGCGTTGCACGTACGAGAACGGCATCGACTGCCGCGAACACGCACCGAGCGCGCGTACGTGCAGCCATCGAAAGAATATGACGACCACGAGCAGTTGCAGTAGAACCAGTCGGGAATTTTTTTAAACTTTTTTATTCGACTACTCGAGAGAGAGACGCTGCGTCGAACGCGCGTCTTCGAGGAATCGTCCGATGCTGGCGGCGGCCACTACTCCGCTCGAAGGATTTCTGTAGGGGGAGATCATCGTCGGTTCCCGTGGATCCTCGGTAGATCGGTTCGAGAAACCCGCCACCTGTTGCTCGCCGGAGGAAACACTCCGAGGCCTGACAGTCCGCGCGCGGTATTCATGACTTGGCCGGCGTGGGAGTAAGAAGGTTCGCGCGCGCGTCAGAGACGCCTAAGAAAGTTGGCCGATCTCTGCACACCTTCCGTCGCGATTATTTCTCACTATCGACAATCGATATTTGTACCGTTAATAAAAACAATATTCCAGTATTAACGTCGCGTACAAAAATCAACAACAACAAAAAAAACATTATACGTCGACGTTGTTATTGGAATCGGTACTGCGACATCGTGCGTGTTTACCTCGGCGTGCGCTACAGTGTTTCGTGATCATCAATATTGTTGCCGCTAACACAGAGACTCGATTGAGATAATCTACTGCGTTTTACAATTATTTCGATGTGTTATCATTGTGCGCGTGTTAACATTATGAAAAAACTCTTAAAAACTTGTGTCTGTCAAACGAGTGCGATGTATCCGCGATCATTGGTCTTCTAAGTAAGCGAGAGCCGCGTGACAATCTTGAAGGCGCGCACGTCGACGGGTGCGTCATTTCAAAACAAACGGGGACCGGAGCCGCGTCCAACAGCCAAGAGGCTGATAGCCCCGTTCTCGCGATATCGGGATCTACCGAGTTAGCGAGTGTGTGGCCCACAAGTGTGCGAGGATCGCGAGCCAGTCTCGACGAACGAAGTTCGCTAGTCGTTACACGACGGCTTCCCACGAGACTGCGCTACCTATTATAACTACTCGCTCGGCAGGGTTTCGGGACAACCCCGGTTTGTTTCTCGTTAAAGGACCCGAATTCATTACATTTTCATTGTGGCGTTGTTCGGCTCTTCGCGCTTGCAGCATGGACGGTCCACGTGCGACACTGTGCAAACTATAAGAACGCAATCTCGTCGACTATCGTCAAGTGAAAACTCTTTTTAGTCCCGATAGCTTCGATCTATACACGTTCGAATTTTTTCAAAGTGCACACAGTTATTTTCTCGGCGAAGGAGAAATATAGTGTTCATTTTTTTTTTTTCTTTTGCTCAGTGGAGTGCAGTGGTGATATGAGTTATTACTCGTTATTGTGGAGATAGAGGTGAGCGGTTAACGCTTGCCGAGAGAGCTCCTGGATAATTATTAATAATGGAGCTATCCAAGACACTATGGATCTTCTCGTTGCTGTTGATAGCGCATCTCTGCGAGTCGGATGTCATCGAAGAAAGAGGTGAGTAACATAAATACAATTCATTGAGTTCTGTCATTACAACGTCGGGAATGGCACGTGACACGAGAATGACGTACACAGACGAAATCGTAAACTTGTCATATACCGAGACAGAGATCGCGCTCGCGTGGCAATTTGGAAGTCTCTTATTCCAATCATATGCATAACATATATGTATATACATAACGTAATCAACGTGCCGATCGTTAAATCCGAACGACGTAACGTTCTATTCGAAGTCAGTCATCATCGATGCATATTTCTTCGTGGAATGTATATATATATACTCGGTTTTGAAGTTTTATTTATTTGATGAACGATAAAAAAACGCGAGCAGATCCTCGATATCGCACTGTCGGAAAAAAATATTCTCGGTATATATAGTCCCGCGCGGCGATTTCTCGAAAGTGGCCCAAGGCTTGCGGGTTTATTTGTTTTTCAATATTGTCTCAAATAACGAAAAAAAAAAAAAACAAAAACTATGGTGTCGCGGGTCTCGTGCGCCCGCGCACTGTGTGTACGCACACCATGGGTTAAATATATCTTGTTAAACGGTTAATTAGCCCGTAATAAGATCGGCTCGAGTGAAGCTCGCGAGTCGAGCTTCGTGACTGCGGTTTATACTTGGGAAGATCGTGGAACTCTGAACAAGTAGACGATAGGCGCAAGAAGAAGAGCGTCTTTTTAGACGATCTGAAAATGCCTTCTTTGCTCACAACCGAAACCTTGTCCTTTAATTTCGCACTTCAAGTTGCTTGTATATGTATATCACTGTATGGCTTTCGCGCTCTCGGTGTCTCCTGACCATTGTCACGTCTACACGTTCAGCATTTCCGAAGAAACTTCTCGCTTTGTACTCCTTGTTTCGATATCGTTCTCAGCAAAGATTACACAGTAGGTATCTTATCGTGTGATAAGTTATCTCCGCGCAGTTTTTTTTTTTTTTTTTTTCTTTTTTTTTTTTGCATTTTATCATTCGGAAACGTAAATTTCTGCGCGGCGATAGGAAGCGATTAAAATGTTATTTTCGCAAAGCGATCGCAATTCCGTTGTATGATAGTAATAACAACGCGACCTCCAAGATTTTCAACTGAATAGCAAGGCAATCCTTGCTGCGATCGTTGGTCCGCAAGCCAACGTTTCCCTCGTTCTACTCCACCGAGGAAAGGCATAGAGGAGCGGTAGTCAGCCGAGCATAAAGCAATACCGAATCCGAGTCCATAAACCTCGTGAAGTAAAAGAACAACCGGGCGAAGACCTTCCCGTGGGCCGCGGCGTGCGCGCGTTGCCATCACCATCGCGTTTTATAGCGAAGAGAACGCGTCTCGGTACCCCGCGCTCTCCAATCCGTGAAAGTATGAATTCGTTCCACGTATATACTCGCGTCTACTGCTCGATACGGCGAGCTATATAGATTCCCCGAACATGTTCGGAGTTCGTTTAACCCTTTAGTCGAGAAAACTTGTTTTTCATTTAATCTCACGGCACTACGGAGAATGGGATTCATTGATACAATTACTGGCGAAAAAATGAGGTTAATTAAAAACACTGAACATTTTTTTATTTATTTATTTTATTATCAATATATATCTCTATTTCATTACTGCAACATTTGAATAATATACATAAATAAATAAATATAAATAGGACTTCACTATGAAAGACATTACAAATCCAAATCAGTTAAAGTTATTATGAAAAAAAAAAAAAATTTATATTTTAGTTTATTTAAATTTAACAAATGGATTGAATATGGTGAATCAGCTGTTTAATTATCGTTAACAAACATCGGTTGACTCAAATAATATTTAATTGGCCAAAATTAACAAATTTTATTTATCTAAACTGAGGTTTGTTAATAACGAAAAAATATTTATTTGATTATATGCAACTTTATATTTGTTAAGAATAAATAAACTGTTTTCTCAGTGTGGGTATAAATCGGTCGTTCGTAGTCTCAAAGGGAGAATCGCTACGAATCGTCAATAACTAACAAGTGCTATTCATAGCAAATGCGATGTAAACCGTGTTGTCCTATGTGAGAATAGATAGAGCAGCGAGGTGACTGGATGCACTGAATCTCTCGGGTAATTGCTCGCGTCGCGTTGACGATAGATAGATAGCTCAATTGCTTGCACCGAGCGAAGCTAAAGTGCGTTTGCGATAAGTCACAGTCGAGACACACACCGCGAGAATTTTGCGGAGGACGAGATCGCAGGAGTGTGCCGCCGACTTGGCTACCGTTATCGTGATCCTCACTGCCGATGGCTGTAACCCCGCGAAGTCTAATCGATTGGCAACGAAATTTGCTCCCTCGCTGCGTGCCTCGATGTTTTGCAAAGTATATAACATCCTCGCGAAACATACGTAAAAGATTTATCGCGCGAGAAGTTGCAACAATGGTCCTTAGGAACGACTGAAAATCACTTCATGCATCGCGAGATAGCGCAAGATGATTCGCGTGATGCGTCATCGGCATTAGCGATCTTCGTCATCGGGATCGGTTCAAGTGGTGTTGACCCGAGGCTTGTCGTTCTTTGCTTGTGCGCTCCTCTCGCAGCCTTGTCGTTGCCGCTCGAAGTTCGTTCTCTCCGTCGTTAATTCGTGGGAAAGTCGTGCAACTCGCGCTTTATCCCATACCAATTGATAAACCGCAAGGTGGACGTCCGAGTCGCTGATATCGCAAGAGTTTCCCGATACCGACTCCGCGGAATTAAATCTTTAATAACTGACTAATTGCTCGGTAAGTTATGGAAGGGAAAAAAAAGGTAATACGTTGGAACTCATAAATATGCAACACGAAGAAGCGGAGAGGTAACATTCTAAATCCAATTATGTGTGGGAGCCGATGCATTCACAGCTGTCGTAGCGACGAGACACGAGCCACGCGACAACGTGTTACTACTACACTACACGCGGACGCTTGAGTCTCAATCGTTTAACGGACTAATGAAATTATACGAATCTAAGTTGCGCCTCGAAAGAATTTCTTGTTTCGTCTCTGAAATCGTTGATGCCACGCGTAGGACGTGTCTTATATCTTGTCGATGCGCAAAGGAGACTCGATGGGGAAGAAGATCCGGCAACACGGCGAGACTGGAATTCAGGCAGTTTGCCTTTCAGAAAAGCGGGATACCCCGCCGTGAGGGTTCAACGGGGGTGGCAATCCCATTCATACACGCGCTTTGCCCACCGTCCCTCGATACCTTCTCTCCTTCGCCAGGGAACCTTTCCAACGATCGAGACACGTCGGCTATGCGCGCAATACGGTCAAAGATTCCATTTTTTTCGTGCCAATCAAAAAATTCGGAGGACTTGATGCTGTACGATATTCTGAAAAAAAAAAAAAATAAAATAAATAAATAAAAAAAAAAAAAAAAAAACCGGTACCACGATATTGGATGATTTACATCCGTTTCCTGTTATCCAGCGCACTTAAAATCGCAGCATCACGGATGCCATTGGTGAAAAGTCGCTGGACCAGTTTCGCGTGCGCGTTAATTCAGCAAAGTCTCGAAGGAAGTTTGTTCCCATTCCTCGGAAAGGATGGGCTTCGTTGACTTCCCGGAATATTTTCTCACTTCCGTGAATACGAAGGACTCTTCAAGTCGCCATTGAGGAAAAACATTTTGCTCCGGTGAAAAAAAATAGAAAGCACATCGATCTATTCCGGTAGTTATCTCCGCGCACGCATAGGGTATATATACAAGTTTACGTTACGGAGTCTGCGGCATCGTCGTTTCTTTCTTTATTTCTTTCAGCGTAATTTGATCCTCGCGAAGAATGCAGCTTTCCGCAACGGCGAAGGGGAGTCTGCGGTTTTTATAGGCTGGTCAAGGAAATGTCAGCTCGCATCGTATCAAAATTATAATATCGGTGGGGAATTCGCTTTCCAACAGGAAACTCGATACTCGTTTAACAATAGATACATGTGGAAAATCATCGGTCGAAACGCGCGAGACTCGTATTTACGAGCCGATAACTTTCCCCTAATTGCACGTTCCGAGTATCCGTAGTAACAATTCAATTCCGTTATCGATGTATCTCGTCGACGCGTATCATCGATTTTATATTATCGCGGAACTTTATAATCTTAAGACTTCATAAATACGAGCAATGAATCCCGAGATCCGATTTTTTACTGCTCCGATTGTCTCATTCGAAATGGATACTCGAGACGGCACACCAAGCATCGCTTATACACGTTAAACAAACGAAAGAAGAACATCCTGTATCGTCGGGCGTTACGCAGCGGTTATTTTGCGCCTCGGGGTTTGCCTTCGCGTGTCCTCCTCTCGATTCACGATTGAAAGACACACGTACGCAGACACCAAGGTACGGCAGGCAGGAAGAAGAAAAATCTGCTATTCGACGAAGAAATTAAAGAAGACGATCGCGTGAGTTTCATCGCGACCGCCATTACCCTGTAGTTTGATCAGCTAGCTTCAGCCTTCACATGGGAGAGAGCAATCGACAAACCGGAAGTCGTGACACGCGCTTCACCGAGAGCTGCATCATTGCAAAGCTGCGGGACAAGTTCAAAGCCCGTGTCCGTAACCCCAGCGATACGCTTTTCAAGATCCGTCCTCAATGCCCGAAGGCATAATGTCGTAACGACGCGGATGACATTTATCGGATCCCATTCAAGTTCAGACAAACCCCACTACCTCCCGACAATGTTTAATCTTCATCTGATATTCCGTGACATGAGCGGTATATTTAGCCGATTATCGCGATAAAAGGATAAAGAACGAATCTTTTGAAGATCCACTATAAATGATACCTTTTCGTTGTCCCGTTGGCAGGAAGGGATTTTAAAGCTCTTTGAAAAAATACTCAAGATAGAGTACTCCGAAATATTTCAAAATTATTTTTTCGAACCGTTTTGGCGTCATGAAAAATTGCATGAAATTCAATATTTAGTGTAAAAATTGAAGAATCCGAAAAAAAGTTAGAACTTTTTTTTTATCGATGTATTTTTTTTTAGCTGGACGCGGTTTCGGCAAATATCGGTTTCGGTTATTTTTTTCTTTAGTTTTTTTCGATCGATATACGCTGTTTATTAAAATTCGATGAGTTTCATAGGTGGATGAATCTCTAATGCAATGAAAGTCTAAGAATCGCCGATATGGCTATATATATCTGTACTCTCG
This sequence comes from Buathra laborator, assembly GCA_934046635.1. NCBI lineage: Eukaryota > Metazoa > Arthropoda > Insecta > Hymenoptera > Ichneumonidae > Buathra > Buathra laborator. The sequence continues at coordinate 23,476,595 of OW203892.1, forward strand.
ATAATCCTTAGGCGCCTTTTTTACGCCCTTTTGGCAGTAAGAACTTCGATAAAGTTATTAAAAAATGTGCTTACGGCCCTTTGGCATTAGTTCATCGACATAGAACTGACTTAACACCAGCAGCATCGTTATGCTACGAAAGCCCGGAGCTCGGGTGCGAAGTGAGCATAAGTACGAGACGCGGTGGAGTTTAATTGAGGTTGATGAGGGGGGCGCCCGTATTGGCCCGGAATTCAATGCCGAGATGATGTTTCACGCGTCTCGTAACCGTCACGACGTTGTCTTAAGAATATGCGCCGGATAATCGATTCCATTTTTTCATGGACTACTATTTCATTTCTGCAAAATTTTTCATAAGATGCGGGATGTTAACGAAAAAAAAAACAAATCCATAAGAAGCAAACACTAGAAATATTCAACCGTCTCATCGATGTTTATTCGCGTTGCATACTCTCTTATCTCGTGTTATTTTTTAATACGCGCTTTTCGATAACCTAACAATAAAAAAAAATCTTAAATATCAAATATTATATGCCTTTTGATCTCGTCGACCAAAATAGAGTTCTCCGAGATACGATTACTCGCGAGAAATACAAAAAAGATAAAATTTCTGTTCACTTCCAAAAATAAATAATGTAAAAAAAATTTATTTTTTGAAAAAAAATAAAAAAATAAAAAAAAAAAAAATAAATTACTTTAAGTGCGCCGAGGCCGTTAATAGGCTTTATAATACAAAGTATAGCCAATTGCGAATAAATTTAATAATCATTCGCATTTCCACCAACGACAATGCTCGTCAATTGTCTCGTAGAATTGGAATTATGAGACGAAGTCTTATCTTTGAAATTGGCGCCTTATTTCATAATCTTTCGTCGAATATTTCGATGCATAAAAAAAATAGGATCGTTTCATGATTCGCTGCTGTGTTTCTGGTTCCCTAAAGGAAGCAAACGCGCGAGCCGGCAGTCTTATCGAGTTTAGGTGTCACGAGTAATGCTGCGCGTGAATATTCCACAGGACCGTTTCTAAATGCTCGTCGAGGTATGTCATATAGTACAGTAGACTATAGGTAGCGGGGACGGGGGCGGGGGCGGGGATTTGTCAGGCGCGTTTTGTAGCACCATCGTACGACGTCTCGGCTTCTGAATGGAGGCGTACCAACCACCTCGATAATCGAGTTGTCAGCATCCTGCCGTAGATACTATAATGCATATAACACGCATCAGAGAAAGCGTCTACCTACTCGCGAGCATTTAATAAAGCGCATCTCGAAAGTGCAACGATAAAAAAAAATCGTCTTAATTTTCGAGTCGAATCCCGTCATCTGATTCGACCGAAAGTCGATGGGAACTTCGATATCTCGAGGCAACGTATCCTGTAGCGAAATCCCGCAGTTCCCAAGATCAGGGTATACGAATCACGTGACAAATAGGTATTATTATATAAATTTCAAGTTGATAGGAACGCGATTACTTAATTAACTTTTATCATTGAGGAGACAACGAAAATCTTAAAAATAATTTTTCGATGTTATAGAACTGAAAAAAAAAAAAAATGAAATGTATCATCATATCGATGTCATCTGCCGATCCTTTGTGTAACAAGGTAGACCCGCATTACTCCAATTTTTCCCGCGCGTGATTGTGTGAGAGTTCCATCGTCGTTTGTTAAGAAACTCGTGTAGGCCCTTTGTAGAGCACGTAGTATGGGAGCCGAATATACATGCGAAGGTATAGTTTCGAGGGAATTGCGTGTATCGCGGTTATATGCAGATCAAGGACCTCCCTTGGCGTGAGTGTTGAGAGCGAGCGAGAGGACGGACTGTTTCACCGTGTGGTACAACTACGCAAAACTGCTATATACCTTCGGCATTCCTTCGTCGTCTCCTCCTGTGCCCCGCGCCGTGGTACCCTATCCCATTCAGGCATAATAACCGTGCAGTTTCCCAGCGCGTCTTCAATGGGCGAAGATTGCATGCTACGAGACCTCGAGCCGGTCCTCTACGTCTTTCTTCGTCGCTCCCGTAAGCCGCCCCTCGAGACCCCTTGTCCACCTTACGCAGCTCCGTCTCGCGACCGCGATCTTCGCTCTTCTCTCATTCCCTCACGTGCTTCAACTATCGTTCAGTCTTCTTCTCTGAGACGCAACCGCTTGCTCGGTCTCACGAAAGGACCTGCTGGCTCTCTGCCACCGACTTGCATGGAGAACTCTGCTTCGCTTCATTTTTCCAAGCTACAACATTGCATCTCGAGTCTCACTCGCTCTCTCAGCTTATTCCCGAGAAAGAGAGCCCCTCTCTTGCTTATAACCATCTCGCGGATAACTTCGCTTCTTGTATTTCTCGTTTCACGTTGCAAAACTGGCAAATCAAACGCAAGAAGTATGTGCGCGCGATTTTTTCCTTTTTTTTTTTAACTGAAAGAGGGGATTACAGGGAAAGATGCGAAAGGCGAAGGCCGCGTCAGGAATATTTCTGTAATATTCGTATCCTGTATTTCATAGAATCGTTATGTCGATGCCAAAACCAGTTTACATTTTTTTTTTTTCTGATAAAATGTCCGATATCGCGATAGAGAGTCTATGAAGCGTTATTGATAAATTTTGTAGAAATTTCTCGTCAATTTTGTTCTTTTTTTTTACGACAATCTTTACATTTGCATCAATGCATATGCAATGAGTATTCAGGTATTCAGTTACCGCTATAATGAGAAACAAAGCGGGGAGAGACGTGAAAAATGCTCAGCAAGAAAAAAAAAATCGGTTGAATCAACTAAATCAACGCTTGTGATTTCGACTAATTCAATGGGTGGCGAAACCAATGTTTGGTTTCGCCACCCTTTCGAAAAACCCTTTCTTATTATGACAATTATTCGGTTTAATCAACCGAATATTCGTTTCGCCACCCGCAAGCGCCGTTTTAGTCGATTCAACCGATTTTTTTTTTCATAGCAAATACTTCGACCGTAGAACAGTATTTTGAAGTACGCGACAAGAAGAAAACGAGTATAGATCGTAAAAGTAATATGGCAACCATCCCCCGATGTCGTTGACCGTCAATAACTCGGTGAGCTGATAGAGACGCCGCTATAATACTGCCGCTGTAGGGAAAGACTATTGCTATACAACATTGAGCGTTCGGGAGCGGAAACTCGTGGCTCTTGAGACACGATTATTATCGCGTGTACCTCTCATTCGAGACAGAGAACGGCCGTCCGTTCAGTTTACAGCGAAAATGGTCGAATGTACCGATTTTTCGCAAGTCGATTCTTCCAATCAGGAAACGGGGCATATCCGTTTGTGTAGCTCACCCGTGAACCTCGCAAACTCACCTCGGATCGTAGAACGACGACGACGACGACGACAACGAAGTAAAGCGCGCTTGGTTGCCGGTACTTGGCAGCTCTTTACCAAAACGGGCAACCGGTCTCCGAGAAAACAGCCCAGATATGTCTCTGGAGAGTTTGTTCGCTCGGCCAAACCGGGACTCGAAGCCCCGCGAGCGTGTCCTCTCTGGTCGTCGTCGTCGCCGTCGTTGTCCTCCTCCTCGTCGTAGCCGCTGCCGCCGTTGTCGGGGTGAACGTCCACGGAGAGAGGCGGCTCACACTCGCCCGCGGACCGGACGAACAAGTGAACTCGGCGACTCGGCCTGATGCTCGACTGCATCGACGACCTGCCTCCGTTTCACAAACGACTATACATTCACTCGTGGTCTGTATATATGTATATGTATTACATACATACATACATACTGCATCGGAGTTGTGCGTCGAGTACAATGCGGTAACTTACGAGAGACGATGTTCCTTCGGTCGTCGCAAACGAATTCTCGTTTGGTGACCATTCATTGGTAACATGACGTATGTCGAGAGGCCCTCCATCAGAAACGAAAGAAACTTAAGTTCTATTGCGATACGCGATCGCGCGATCTGCAGATGGGCAACTGGAAGAGAACATATAACAGCAAGACCCACCACGCGTTAGTCTTTTCCCCGCGTCTTCTGCATTGTCCTGAGTTCTTTGCAATTCGCAGAGTTTCGAATTCGGTTACCACCTACAAACAGCCGCAGGTTTTCAGAGAGCCTCGACTCGGTTCTCTTTTTCTCGTAACGGGGAGACTTGTACACACGGGAGAAACCTCGATTCTTCGACATCTTCGTTCCCTTACTATTCAAAGCGGCTCACGAGGCCCAGGGGCCGCATGCATCGCGAGGACGCAACAATGAACCACCGCGTATCGTCGCTCAGGTAACCCAAACCCGACTGACGGCCTTTCGTGCTGCAGATCTTCCTGCTTCCAACTATAGTCCTCTTCTTCTTCTTCTTCCTTTGATATATATTACCCAGCATCAACTGGGCACAATGCCACGGGGATTTTCTTAACACAACGTCGAGGTTTCATCATTTTCTAAGTGCGCATGGCGTAACGTGTCATGTGTGTTGGGATATTCGTGAAAGCGAGAATCCATCATATATGTGGTAAATTCAATTTGTAACTTCGAAATAAAATGATCAATACCTGAAGTACAGAAAAGTCAAGTATACTTATTTACGAGGTTTTCAGGGGGAGTCGCCAATTTTAGACAAAGAAGCAAAGTCTTTTTTTTTTTTCATAGATAAAAAAAACAAATCGTACCACTAATCCCATGCGATTGTTTGTTGATAATAGTGTTCCTATAATATAAAAAAATATCCAAATACATATTTTAAAAATTGTAGGAAAAATCTAATTTTTTCTAAATAGAAAAAATGTAAAAAATTGTATTGGCAAAAATGGAACTTCTTCCACACGTTGTTATTTTCGGATCTGGAATTTTTTTCACATGATCAGGACGCCGATACGAACTATCAATCGCATGGAATTTTGGATAAATGTTTTTTTTCCCATAAGAAAAAATATTTAGAGTTACCGAATGGTCCTTTACAACATTACGGAGTAAAGTGCCCCAGAAGTCGAAGTCGTCTTTCCCAACATCAAAAATGCCTTCTCGTGATTATTCGAAGCTGTAGGTAATAATAATAATAATAACAGTACAGCTCTTGAGACCTCAAATTTCGTAGCTCATCAAAGCCACCGGCCACCCATGCGGAATTTCCTGAGGCGGTATTACGCGCCAAAGCGAGTTGTAAGGCAGTCTATACACTGTCCTACACTGCCAACAGGGTACATCACTATATTTGCTTGCACTATAGGTTACTCTCGTAGTATAAACGCCTCGTCGACGTTCTCGCAGCACGGATAAGCTATAACGTTACAAACTGCTTCGTCTTGGTGTTTTTCGTATGGGAACGAAGGTGCGATGAACACACGAGGGTTGGTAGAAGTATACATGTAGGACGTCTGTTCTGTACGCACCACTGGTCTAAGAAACGCTGTCTCGCCGGTAATTCAATGCCCGTTATGAGTCCCGGATTAATTCGCTGACTAAACTTCTCTTGGTTTACATTATATTTCGCTTTATACATTATTGTAAAAAATCGTACGTGGCAACAGTATTATCAATATTTCGATTCTCTTGTCTTCGATAATTAATCAGCAGTCGGTATTGTTGTAATAAAATGCTTATGCGTCGAGAGAAAGAAATTCGTAAACAAGTCCGCCTTTTTTTCTAACCTCCCGCAGTCCGAAGGGCAAACCTCACCCCTCCCCTCCCTTAACCTTAGCAAACCTTTTTTTTACCAGTGTCAGGAACGATCCTGGGTTGCGTCTCGCGACATCGCGGTTTAAAAAAAAATTCGCCGGGCCATGTGCGGTATCATGTGGCAACGCACATGCGCCGCAGCGATGAAATTATACTTTTTGTTGACGTAGTTTGTATCTTCTACAGGCCATTTTAATAAGGCTGCGGATTTGTGATGCTTCACTCAAAATAGAGTATGTAGTATATGCGGATTAAGAATATACAGAGATCAAGAATAGATATTTCCACACAGGTGGAATGATGAAAATCAGTGGAATGATACGCGTTGATAGGTACATCAAAGACGTACATTGTATAGTGGTAAAGGGAAAAATGCTTCATATTCGCATATTCCTGATGATGCATCATTCTCATAAAATTTGCGGCTTGTAACGGACGAAAATAACATTTTCGTCAAATAGAAAAATTTCGAAAAATCTTTTAGTCTAAATATATCTATACATCATTGGAGCCGATATTTTAAGATTTTTCGTAATACCGAATTTTTCGAAATAGATTTTTTATTCTTACGCTTATCATCGAATGCGCAAGTATCGAAGTTTCTTATTGAAAAAAAAAAAAAAAAACCGCACAATGCAGATAAGCGGAGAATTTTGTTGCACAGCGCGACACATAGGAAATCGAGACATCTTCTTCATAATAACAACGAACGAGGGACCCGTTCATCGTTCGCTCGGCTTACTTGTATTACGAAGTATAACGAACTACAGCCCCAAGTTGCCTGATATTTGAGAACGAACCGCGAATACGAGGGGTCCTCTTCGTTTTCACGGAGCGAATATCGTGGGAGGTTTGGATCGTCTCAAATCTCGAACCACCTGGTGAAGCGAGCGTTTAACGCCTCGTCGCCTCTGCACTTATTTTACACCCGAATTAACTCAGAAATTTCTAAACTTCCTAACGATCCTTAATTCTTTCGATTAGAGAGTTCAATGTCTCGTCATTAAATTAACTATCGTGCAATTAATTAAATATTCTATATCGCAATGCGATCAATAGAAAAAAATGAATTGACTATAGCGAATGATTAAATGACGAGTCATGACAATTTTGAAACCAATCTGCATTACCAATATGCAAATCATCGTGCATTAGCATGATATTCGTAAAGAGAGTTTAACTGTAATGTGATTGGAGTCACGGTGTTAATTGGTTCTAAGAGTAGCCGGTGATTATAGTACTGATTAAACGCACATTCATGAATGCGTACGTGCGAAATAATAATGGTAGTACCTATATTATTAACCGGCCCCGACAATGGAAGATCGAGCGGTAACTATGTTACATTATAAAGAACGCAAGTGCCGGCCTGCGTGCGTACTAACGGTCGACTGAGTTTTCCCAGCGCCCGGAGGCTCGTTTTACTGCCTTTCAGCGTGAAATAAACGCTCCGACTATCTCATTCCATACAAGTATACTACGCTATAATACAACGCACAGAATCATCGTATTTTTTTCGATTAATACATCGCTGTACGCTGTATCCAACGTATACTCTTCGTTAACGATCATAGTAAAGTTGAGGACCTTCGGTTACTCTTATATAGTCTTGAGGGAATTTCAATTTGTGAAAAGTCAAGTGTTTACTCAGTCGCGCATAACGGTACACGAGACGTAAAGGATACTCCAAGCCGCGGACATTAAAAAAGGTCTGAAAGACCACGAAAGCCATAATTCCCCTCAGTTGCGTAAATATTAGGATAGGATAGGCGTTGGGATAGTGTACGCAGGATCTCTTTTAACCGCAGGAAAATCTTGTAGTTTCCCTTAATGCTGAACATTGTAAATAAAAAAAAAAAAAAAAAAAAATGGAGTGCAGCGTCTTTATTATCGATCGAACGTCCGAATGTGCGCGGTATCGACTATCGAAATGGAACACCCATCCGTACAATCTTATCTCAGTGACCGACTCGTGCGTTCGACTTAATTTATCCGAGTGCCGTTACGAGTCACGTGTCTCGGTAGACGCGTAAATGTCTCATTGTCCCCAATGCATATACTAATGCATTGCAGTAGACGCCCATCGTTTTTACTCGTAGGTACATCCTCGGGATACCAACGGGGCTTTCTTGAATTTCGAACTGAAAGATGGATTTCTTAGTATCATTATTCCTCCCGGTGTATCGCCACGTGGCCTCGACGGGAGGGTAATTAAGCGTCGAGTTCAATTTCCCACGGTTAAAAGTAACCAACGCTCCGTTATTCTCCCATAGGATTCTCATTTCCACTGAGAGTCATTGCGTTTTATACTGTGTACGAACTTCTCTCGTTATATTACCGCCGAAATGAATCCACGAATAACTTAACCGGCTTTCGAGAAAATATACAAACGCGAATTCCAACAGCTGGGGCGCGTAAAAATTTTGGCAGGTTGTTATGCTTTCGCAATTTCTTTGGCTCTTACGAAATGATTTCGGTATTTTGCGCCGTGAATCTCGAGGAAGATCCGATATTTGAGAGAACCCACGTTCGCGGAGAGGAAGAGAGGAAAAAAGGCGTTGCCAGGTGTTGCGCGAGGACCGGGTTGCTGCACCCTCTGCTGCGAATATCTAATACAAAAGTACCGGGACGAGAGAACCCGGAAGCGAGTGCTCCTCGAAAACCACGGGCTGTTCTAAGGATTTCGTCTCAACTCGGTGTTTCTCTTCCTTTCACATGCTCTACTCTCCTCCGAGTTCCAGTGCCGGTGTCCCGTAGCAATGGGGCAGCTGCTTCCAATGGGCATCGGCTTCTTCGTCGGCTTCCCAGTGTTTTAAGGAAACTAATACCGACAGCGGAGTACCACTGTCCTTTACCGGAAAAAAATTATGAACTGACTTGTAGTATACGGCTCTTCCGGCCTAAATGTGCTGCAATCTGAGACTAAACGGGTCCCTCGACTTCACTGAACATGCGTAACATATTCATCGGATAATTTGAACTGCAGCTCCAGCGCTGCATCCACGCGCTGGACGACTCAACGAGCTGCAAGTTTTGGAGCACTTTGAAAAAAAAAGTTGTGCATTTAATATACTGGTAGACAAACTTTGTATACTTTAAATTTAATGTACAATAGTAATAAAAAATTAATGTCTTTTTACAGTAAAATTAAAGTAAATTATCGAAGTATCATCTCTACGGTTTTTAATATACCACACGATATTTTATCGTCATAATTACGCAGTAAATTTAATATAGTTTACGGATGAAAACTTCTAATACCAGTATATTAAATTTCTAGTTATTTTTTTTCTACAGTAAGCCGTATGTTACAAAAAAAAAAAAGAAAATATGAAAGACGAAGCAGGGAAATGGTAGCGTGAGAGAACGTCCGATGAATATCACAGTGAGCCACCAGATCGATACTATTCGACGTACCTGTAGACAGTCGGCATTGTGTAGCACCATATGCGTTCGTACAGACTAACATTAATAATGGAGAAACTCATCCCCGTGTTATTCACGCTCCCAACTTTCTCTCTCTTTTTTTTCCGTCTTTCTCTCTGACAAATCTTACCTGATGGAGAATCTTGCATCCCACGCCAACGCGGCAGGTGTTGAGGATTCTTCGACGCGGTACGCGGACGAGTCCTCGCGCGGTTAGGTTACTTTTGCGAAGGAAACTCGTTCCCTCTATTTCTGTCTCTCTTATTGACCTGACTATGGACCGCTGTACTCTAAAAGATCATCCAACTTCACCTTATTAAATTTAGATGGACCCTTCCGATAAAACGCTGAAGGTGTATCCAATTTTTTTAAAGCTTTATTAATAGAGATCCCAGACGCATCCTTCGTTCTCCATTAATTACGAAAGGTCGAAGATCATATTACGCGAGTTATTAGGTGGCGAATATAAATTTTTAGGTGCCAAGCACACGATATTCCTTTTTATGATTAAAATGTTGTAAAACCTTTAATTTCTTTATTTATTATTGGGAGACCAGGTGCGTAAATAACATTTATCGAGTACGTCGATAGGTCATCTCAACAAACATATTGCTTATATCGTAACATTTCGATTGCGTTACAATTAAACGAAATTAATATTGATTATGGGTACGTGTACTGTAACGACGTCAGATTCGTCAGATTCGTCATATGATCTTCCGAAGAGATTTCGTCTCGCTTCTCATTCGAACAGCGAATGAGGAAGAGCGCATCACACTTTGCACCTTCGACGACCACCCACGCTTGACGCTCACCCGGGGAATCCCCCTTCTGCCTGTGTACGATGCGATAAGAGCCTCGAGGTCCGCGACGAGCGATAGACGCCAGTGCCGGATAGTCGCTCACCACGCGGCCTGGTATATAGGTACTCCTCTTATCCGGCACTAAAGTCGAATAAACCGTTCAACAACAACAAGCGAAGCAACGGCCAGCAGCCGCTACTCCTTTCCTTTCTCCATTCGCTCCTTTGTTCCACTGGCATTAATCACTCGGCCTGGCATTAGACTTGCGTTATTGTGTGTACACGCGTATTAGCTCGGCAGACAAAAGTACGCGATCCCCGACAAGAGAACGTGGGCGGTAATAGACTTAGTTTTACTATATTTTTAACATTCCTTACTTGGGCGGGTCGATTCTTCTCCGTAAATTCGCTAATTCTAACCACACGAATAATTACGAAAAAAAAAAAAAACGAAGAACGAAATTACGATAATTCTTCTGTTCGTCAAGTACCGCGTGGTGGAGAATGGCAAAGTTGTTTCACGCTTCGCTAAGCGGGACCGCGAAGAATCTTGTCACTGACTCGTGCGGTCATATTTGTTTTTTGCGATTCTTCGTGCTGCCGTGCAAATTCCTCTTGATGACTCTAAGATTCGTAAAAAAAAAAAGCAAACAGTTCCAGAGTCTCGTTTGATACTTAAGTAAGTACACCGGAGGGTCGTATGTTAGTATAACGCTTCCAAAGAAACGGGATTTCCCGGTTCACCTGTGTGCGCGTAATTAACATGCAACTGCAATCGGGTGTAGGCTAACGCATAGCTCTGTCACAGATGACAAAGGCGACGCATGAATTACGAGACCATTCACTTCCGCGAACTCCTTGAACCCATTCGCATTCTCATTTACGTTGTCGACAATCTTCTGATTTCTTTGATTATACCGTTGAATACGGAAAATAGGTATTTACGATGGTCCAATTGTTATTTTCGCCACGTGATCGTACTCTGCGAAATAGCGTTGGTCCCAGTGATATATATCGCGCGTGTTACACTCATTATCATAGGAATTCTCACATAGCGCGTTTCCACATATGGTGACTTATACAAAGCAATATCCTGTCACCGGTTTCTTATTCAAATAATATCAAAGTCCTTACCGCGAACTAACCTAACAAAACAGGGCGAAGTCGTGCCGAAAAAGCCGTAAGGAAAATCCTTGATTGCACCTGTTTATTCCCTGGTCAGTCCGTCTAAGGATAAGTTAATTAAGCGCGCGCCGTCTCGAAAATTACCTCCTTCCGGCAACGCGAGTTAATTAGTTTACTCGTAGTCGACGATAAATTTTAACGTCGCGAAATGGCCAGGAATTTTGTTGTCTTGCCGTACGTAATATAGTTTTTCCAACATTTTTAATTCCATTTAAATCACAAAGGCTGAGAGTCTCCGACAGTAGCGCGAAGCAAATGTATTCGTGTATTGGCATTTTTTTAACGAAAAATGAGGCTTCCTTTCTTGGTTTTCCATGCACGCATCTCTCGTGTACCTACCTATATCTATATACACACCACATCTTTCCGTCTTCGTGGAGCAGAGTGGTTAGTGTGCACGAATGCATGCGTGCGTGCGTGCAGAGTTCGTTGTGGGAAGCGAGCCAAAGGAGAAGCAAAGCAACAGGCTGCTGCCGAGAGGTCTGTGCCGCGTTCTTGCCAGTGGGAAGTTACCCGAGCGAATGGAACAAGGGCCAGACGACAACGACGAAGAAGAGGAGGTGGTTATAAGAAAGAAAGAAAGAAAGAAAGAAAAAAAAAAAAGCCATGGCACAGTGGCCTCAGTGCTTCTAGTGCTGAAATAAACGCTTCGTGTCTCCCACACGAGAAGCGGCCTTCGAAGAACGAGGAAAAAAAACGACAAAAACAAAAGAACACGAAACGGCAATTGCAAAAAAAAAAAAAACAAATGCGGATTAGAAAGCTTGGAATATGTTATTTTATTTTTTCACACTGCAATGAATAACAAGTACCATTGGCTACCGAAGATTCTCCACTCAAGGGACTCTCTGTATAAAAATGCGTAGAGTTTTTCCTTCTCCCGATGAGACACATGGTTAGGCGCCTTACTGTTTCCCGACATGTGCGCCCGGGAGGCCTCAGCTTCGGGGGTCCCAGAATTTATGCTTCTCGCTTCCCACGTCCTCACTAACCATCGTTGTCGAGACATATCGCGTCTGGAAAAGAAGTATTTCTCGCATGAAACGAGAGAGGCGAGCGGTCTGATCAACGATCATTGATACGCTGGAAAAGGCAGGGAAAACAGAAGTGGAAAACAGGAGCGCAAGCTGCGACAATAGATGGCAATTGGCAGGTGCATCTCGCTCTGCCTCGGTGATTTGATTTTATCTGTATGAAAGAAGTTCAGGCCAACGGGGTTGAACGGTACTGCCAGGTATCGGCCCATTGTCTTCGTAAAAATTCAAGTCCTCCGTACATAGGTACAGAACACGGATATTTGCGTGTAAACATATCGTCGATAGTCGGCACGTTTCTTCGCATGAGCGGAATCAAAACGCATCTTGCGTCTATCAAGGGCCTTTGGACACGCATTCTCACAAATGCGCCGTCGGTTTTATCAACAAACACGGCCTACGCGCGCTGCATATTCGATGAGTTCAGGTAGGCAGATCGCTGGTTAGTCATGCTGACAGCGGTGTCGCAACGATAATCTCCGCCGAATTTTATAGTGGAAGCCAATGAGACATTTCTAAGTGTTTCTCTCGAGCTTTGCTCGAACATCCTTCAACTTGGTATAATGCTTTGCTTAGCGCCAGTTAAATTTTTCCTCGCTGACCTTCCTTCTCGCGCGTCTCTTCGTCGCCAATGAACTAAAACAAAATTTCATCATGAACATTGCGAATAACTGCGCGATTAAATGAGTCTATCGTCGAGCTTCGACCTTTGAACCCTTACAGAGATAAAAACTACCAGCTAATCTTTCAATTACGTACGTATTATTAATTAACAACGACCGCTATGAGTGTAAATTGTGATTATGCTGTTAACGCCTCGAATTTCTTCGCCGACTTTTCAGCGTTTTCAATTAACGATATCTCCGATACTCGTATACCGCAAGCCTCGAATCAGCCTCTCGAGATTTCGTCTGTTAGTTTGCTCATCGGAGAATTTATTATATCTATCGGAGCTTCGCGTTTACGTCATCGCGCATTGGAGCGACAAGAGAAAACGAAACAAACACATATCGGTCTTCGTTTTCTGCGTCGAATATTTGCTGTTGAGCAATCGGGAAGAGCCACCCGCGCTTATTGTATACACATACCACCCACGTATAACGTGGACACGTTTTAACAGCGTGAATGATTCGGTAGGCACGCCGCGTTGTTCCTTATCGCGTACGAACGACCCTGCAGTATGTACGATTGAAAAATTCTCATCAAACTCGCACGCCTTTTCGTTCTGAATCATTATTGCTTAAAATTTTATCGGGCTTCGTGCTTCTGCGTGACTCCTTGAGATATTAGGCGATGACGATGCATACTTTTTGTAAAATCAAATGATTTAGGTGGTATGAAGCACAATGTGCCGCTGATCGAAAGACCGACGAAACGGCAGGAATAGAGAGTAGAGCAGCGCTCTCGCGAATCGTTAATCAAACAGACAATCACTTTAATCGAGACGCGGGCGTTCGTAGCAGACGCGCCGCCACACATCGCACGCGCAGTGTATAAACACACGTCGTATCATCATGACTACATATCCGATATGTGTACTTTACGTATTATAGCCGTATTTGACTAATATACAACACGAATTCTTTATCAATGATTCTTCAAGATCGATGAATCACAAACGTGACACGATTATCGTAACATTGCCAATGTCATGGGAAAAAATGTTTTCTCGAAGCAGAGAATGAAACTTTGATATTTTCGGTGAACAATCGGAGCTGATGACCGAAGTATGAATGATCTTTGAGAGTTGACGCGGCTTCAATCGACAAACCATTCACGCATAGTTGGCCAATGATCTCATCGTAATTAATGTACGGAACGGGGGTTATTCAGATTTGAACGATTCACCGACCCTCACTGGGGGCACATGAAAAAATTGTTGTCTCTTGGGTTCTCTAATTGGAAAGATCGGTCTCGAATTTTCTGTAGTGTCATTTATCAACTGCAGTATCGAATGGAACGTCCACGGCGTTCTCGCATATTAAGCGCATTCTCGCGTTCTCTCGTATACACTCCACGGAGCGGAACTGGCCGGTGGTACTAATTCAATTATTGGCTGTACTTAGACGTGTGGCATATGTTGACCGTTAATTAGAAATAGTAGCGATAATTACCGTTCAGAATCTCATGAGTGGCCCTGTAACCGGTGTGGTTTCAAGTGTTCTATCGCCCTCCGACTGCGATGCGGGTCTGTACTCTTTGTACACATATATATACCGATCTATAATTCACCCTCTGTGGGAAACGTCGGTTCTTTTACGCAGCATATCTAATCTTTCTTTCAACGGTAATGAAAAAAATTACATTACGCGTCGTCGATCGTTTTCCTACGAAGTTAATAAACATTTAACATACTACGAAACTTCATCGCGTTCTCGGATAGTGTGCGTGTCAGTGCGCGCTATCAAACGATCAATATCCCATCGCTTATACGAGTTGGGAATGTGCGAATGAATGCGCGGCTTCAACTTATTACGATAGATGCTTGTTATCTCGAAGGAAGATACTTCACGTTGATTCCTCATTCTCGATGCATTCTTCATGTGTATACATTGAACATTTTTTTCTCAGGGTGCATTATTTAACGAATTGGACCGGATGTTGCACGTTTAATTATTTTTCGAACGTTTTACAATCGTCGATTCTTGCCGGTTGCATATTACCGAGTCGCGCAATCTCGCGAATTATCTAACAATTGTATTCGCGTATTTCAAACACTTCGTATAAGTTTCGGAGTCGGCGAGGAGGACTGCAATTTACTTCTAGCGATGGGAAAAAAACATTAAAAAAATATACAAATATAAAATTATCATAATAATATATAATATGTATAGAATATTATGTGAATGTAAATACATTTTTTTTTATAATCAGACATTCAGTGATGCAAACAATTTTTTTTTCTCGGCATATCCGCCGAAAAAAATATGCCGACGGGCGTCATCGATGGTCTCGACGCCTCGTAAAAAGTACTTGAAGAGGCAAATCACGCAGCTGGTATGGTGGTAGTTGAGTTTTCGGCGAATATTCGCCTCGAAATTAACATCATCCTTGCGTGAAGTATTTTCGCGTAGATTGAGACGCAAGTCTGATTTTTTGTGTATTCTCAGGTAGTTTTTTTTTACGCGCCTCAATGGCGGGTCTCTCAACGAGGCATCGAACATAACCGCTCTCCCAGCTGCTCTCCCACGTCTACAAGTAGAAATCGTTTCGCGACCGGTTTACTCGAGTTTGCCATCCGAGATTAAGTGAACTTATATATATAAGCGAGAATTCTTCTGATCTCTCGGTAAGCGCGTCGTACCCGACGATTAAAGGAACTCGCAACGATACCCGATCGCTTTTGCGCGAAGGGTGTAAATTACTTACAATGGCAAAAGATCGATAGCCACATCTATCCTTCCGTCCCGTCTAAAGATCGTTCTTCGAACGCAGCTGTGTATCCCGTAGAAAACAAAAAAGCGAATGGCGTCATGTACAGAGAGTCTTAAGATCGAAAGACCGATATGAAAGATCGTATATAGAAAATCCCATGCGAGCGGTGCGGTTGAGAATTTTCACGCGAAAGGTCACAACCGCGCAGGCAAGCAGGTAGGTACGTCTTTGTGTTCGTTATGGGCGCTCGATTCATACGCAGCGTTGCACAGACAAGCGAGATCTGCTTCACGTCCGCTCCACTTGCGCTACATGAGCGTAGATATAGCTACGTAGATGCTACTCCAACTCTACTGTACCTATGCACCATGAGCAAAGAGTTGCAAAGTGAAAGTTGTTAACTTGCTTCGCGAAACATTCGCTAACGCCCCATAGTAGTAGACTCAACCCGATTGCGAGGGCCCGCGGCTAAGAAATGCGACATTTTTACATTCATTTTATCAGAATCGTTGAATCTGCATATACATCGCCTCGAGAGAACAAGATAACGTGTACCAATTTCACGATAAAAGATCGTTGACCCGCTTGAGAGAGAAAAATAAATCTCATGTTAATTCCCGGACAGGAGCTCTGCCCCGGGATTTTTAATTGTCCTTCGCAGGCCAAGCGTCTCACGGTGTGCGATCTGCGTCTTGGAAATCTTAGTTATCTTCAGTAATTTCGCTATCTTTCTCTCGGAGCTTAGCAAGCGACTGCGTGTGCGAAATTGTGCGCATCTACGTGCGCAACGAGCGCCGGCTTCCTGCACATTCGCCTGTCACGCACGCTAGGATTCCGATGTCTACAAAAGACATTTCGTAGTCTGCATGACGTCATTCATAAAGTCCTTGAGAAACTTGCAAGGATTAGACGTTGGATTAAAAGTCGATTCATTTGGTAGTGTCTTCGTGTGGGTTACTCTCGCGTGTGTGTACAACGTCAATGTTTAATTTTACTCTTTTATTCTTAGCTATGCGCGCAATCACATTTTTTTCCAATAATTCTCACCGGTGTGCAGTCGAATAATAATTTCAATGTGTTTATGTTAATTTATCACAACTGCGAGTTAACGTAATTCGATGTGAAAACTGCTTTACCTAATGAATAAGTTCACAAGATAGAAACTGCAAAAGATCGAACAGCCTTACACCATTTTTTTGTTTTTTTACACATAATGATGAAGACATCGTTAGGATGTCTCGTTACTTTGTCTCTTACATGGGTCCATTCTAATAAGACATTAAAAAAGAGTTTTGCTGAGGTGCAAGCAAACATCGGCCAGCCGTTCGCGGCAATGGATTACGTAACGACATCCTCTCTTGCGTTACGATAACTCCTGTACGAGAGACACCTGTACTACACCTCACGCTATATAACAACCTCTACTAGTGGTTCCAACAACATATGGCTGAATGTTTACGTCACGAAATTAACACCTCCCGCGCGACCGTAGTTGCAATTGACTTTCTTTATCAAGTTTCCGCTGCCCCTCGGAAATAATGCTCTGGCAATATTTCATTATAAAGTATACACCAAGCGTTGCACCTTATATTGGATCTCAAACATCTGCGTAATCTGGTACGAGAGAATAGCCGCGACTCTCTGTACAAACAAATTTCTGACACGACAATAAGCGACAAGTAATTTTTTCGTTTTTTTTTTTTTTTTTTCCACCATCTCACTAGCGATACAGTGGGCGTTAAGACAAATGCGAGAGAAACTCGCAGGTGTTCGACGATTGCGGTAGACCCGGCTGCCTCTATAGCCTCCACAATACCCCGCCTGCTGTATACACTACATTGAGCGTATTGAAATTCATCCAACTTCCTGCGATCGATTATTACACGTGTATACCGATGAATGATATGATGATATATCTGTTGAACGAAGACTTTGAGTCTCATTGTTCACGGGTATTCGCGAAAAATATCGATGGACCAATGGATCTTAAGATCGATAGATGCCACAGTGGCGTAAAGCGTAAACCCCATAATTTATTTAGTTTGCGTGTTTTTCAAACCATTCCCATTGAGTGGTCTACCATTGAAAATACCAAAATTCGTAATTTTTCGAAAAATTGAAAATTCGTAATTTTTTGACAAATTGAAAATTCGCATCTTTCCGAAAATTTGAAAATTCGAATTTTTCCGAAAAATTGAAAATTCCCATTTTTCCGAAAAATTGAAAATTCCCATTTTTCCGTAAAAACTGAACATGTAATTGAATATAGCGTTATGTTCAGTGCCGGGCATTTTTTTAAATTCATGTTCTGAGTCTTCGTTTTTTGGGCTTTACTGCTCCCCGCGCATCTACCCGGTGATCCACAATGCGTATGTAATCGACGCACAGTCTCTGGGCCACGAGTTCTCAGGAGCACAAAACCGACAAAGAATTCTAAAGCTTCGAGAGCAGCTCCGGTCTCGCATCTCCGAAAGATCCACGTTCTTTCTTCGCTTGTTTTACACCATGACTAGTGGTGCTTTTTTTTAACGCGAGTACGTCCTGCTATCGTTTCGTATTATCAAGTATCTACATTAAGGAGCAGACGAATGGATTTATTTATTTTGCAAGTTTCGGCGTCAGTATAGGGCGATGTAAATGGATCATCACACTCGGGCATTAAAGTTTGTGTTACCGCCGGGTATCTGAGCAAAACATCGGTCGGTAATTCAAGCCATATGCGGCATAAATACTGGACTTGTATATATAGTCTCGAGCCACAAATGTGCCGCACATTCGAGCGAACGGCGCTAATCGAGTACAAATGAAAAAAAAAAAAAAAAAAAAACAATTAGCAAAACATTTATGAATAAATGAACAACGGTGAATCTTGTAGATCGACAAAGCAAACTTCGGGAAGGTGGTAAATTTTTGTAAATGTATAAGACTCGAATGAGTGTCGCATTCGCGGTCACAGGATACGCGAGAATCTCGGGTTTAATCGTTCAATCGTGTCTGTGTGCGGCGCGTGTGTGTATGTGCTATGGCACAGTACGCACGCATGAGACGACGCTACTTCTCGTTGCGAGTTCTGCAAATTCCGTCACGCTGTTCTTCCGATACAGGACACTGCTTCGCGGTACTTGCCACAAACTAAGCAAAAAAATAAAATAATAATAATGTAAAAATCGTCAATATGCTGTTTTATCGAACTAATGAGAGTCTCGACATCGCGGCGTGTAATTGAGGGCACATAAAAATTCTCGTAGCTATGGAAAAACGCGTTGCAAACGATTATCTTCATTATCTTGAGGGATTGTGCTTCGCTCATTGCTATTGTACGAACATTGTTTTGAAAATATCCGATGAGTTATGCAGCGATTGCGACAATCGTGTCGATTGAACGGCTTCGGTGAAAGATCGCAGTATTCGAAGAGACGGCCAAAAATGCTTCCACTATCTCGTTATACTTGTAGCTAAGAACTCGACACAAATTTCGGAGCCCCTGTTTCCGGTATTAATAAACATTTTCTTAACCCGGCCTCGAACTTTTCCAATGGTACCGAATCACCAAATCAGTGTGAATGAACTTTGCCGTGAATATCTCGTAATCGATTTTAAATAAAGCAGAATACACGAGTTGCACGTGTAAGTGACTCTTTTTTTTGGCTTCGTCAGCAGAATTGAAACACGTGCAACGTTGTAAAAGTGGGAATGTCGTGTCGATATAATTTATTGCTTCACAAGCGTATTTTTAGCTCGTTTTACGAATGTCAGAAGAATTGGGTTTCGTGATCCGAGGACTTCGACGAGAAATTAAAATTTCTTCGGACGCAATAGGCATAAAGCTGCTAGATTAACCGTGTGATTTCCCTTGCATAATCAGCAGTGACCGATACGCGAGCAGCGCGAAGCGCTTTTTTGTTGGGAAGTGTTAGGAAGGTGTCGGCTACGTGTATCTCGTACCTTGCAGCGAAGGATGCCCACTGGGAAAGCCCTCCTCAGCTGTAGATATCAGGGCTCTCGGATTACAGAAGGGAGCGTGTGCACTCAATCCTTTGTTCGCACTTCCTATCTCCCGTGTGTCAATACAAGTGGACGGAAATCTTATCGCAGCTTCCGATCTACAAACGCACTAGAGACATCGAAAGGGGTTGCCAGACAACGGACGGAGCATCCTACTTCCGAATTTCAAAAACCCTTAAATACTTGTCTATTCCATTCTTGGCGCGGGAGTGGCTTTCGTCGAACAAGTTAACCCGACATATAAGTGATTCGATCTATCGCTTGGCAAAGAATAATGTAGGTATTTTCTCGGCTCTTGAATAGTCCTTGAGACTTTTTAGGGCCGCGTCTCTCGAGAGCGATGGGTGCACTGGCAGCAGAGGGGTTTGTAGTGAGAAAAAAAAAACAAAAAAAAAAAAGAACGTCGGGACGTTCGCATTGTCGAAGAATTTCACGTCAAAGTGAAATGCGAGGATGAAAGGAAAGGGGTTTGGTACAAGAACGCCCACTTCGGGAAGAAGTTTAACCTGCTACCGGTGGTACAGGACGGTGCACAATGAGCAGATGGCTCCCTTGTAACCCGCGAGGCTGTGCGTTTCTCGTCGTGTATCCTCGTGATCTCTGCCACGGGTCGCTCGTCGTGTGAACCATCAGTGATCCTCTTTTACAGGCAGAGAATGTATCGTGTGCATCACACTGTCCATTTTTGGAAAGAGCCCCGGAAATGAACTTCGTCGCAGTATCTATCGACACTTTTGCGACCCAACGCACTAACCGCGAACACTGCGAACCGCGATATTCAATATTGTGGAAATAATTGTTTTCCAAAATGCTTTGCCGTTTAATCGATTTTTTTTTTATGACGCAATGCAAAGAGCAACATTAAGATAGTCGAAAGGAGGGACTGTTCTGAGAAAAATTGTTAGGTTAAGCTGCAAAATTCCGGTTCTATCGGATCATTGCCTTCAACGTTGACCAATTGTATTATTATGAATTTTAATGAATTAAATAGGCAAATCATTTTATTCGGTATTCCATCATTTTCGTTTCTCTAACACCAAAATTCATGACACATGACGATATTCTATAGAAATAATTTATAAGATCGCGAATATGGCTGCCGGTAATATTTTTGCAACGGAAACAAAAAGTGTGTTCCCTGTTTTGTCAAAGAAATTACACCTCGCCAAGGCGGGTGAAGACAACGGTAGAAGATAAATTGAAATGCATAATGAGTTGGACAATGCCGACGCGAAGGAGACTCGCCGGGGAAGGAGTCCTTCTGCATCGCGCGGGTACCAGTTGCGGCGTGTGTTATAAGATATGGTAGGGGGCAAGAAGTCGCGCGCGGGAGAGAGCGTACAGACTGTAGTGGGTATGTAGCAAAGTAGCTTCAAGTTCGTACAGTACCGACAACGAGTACGCCGGCTACGTCGCGACGACGGAGGGTTTTTTTTTTTTTTTTTTTTTCCTCGTGGTACAACGTACGCGCGGCTGCGTACAACCGGCTGGCACTTCTCCTCGTCGGTTGGTGCTGTTGGTGCTATCTTATCCGGCCGGGCGTACGAACGCCCGTGTGTAAAAACAATGAGGTCGCCATGTTTTTCTTCTTCGCCTTCTCATGGCGACCGAAACGTACGGCTGTGGAACTCATTGCCGTATAAGCCCGTCGCTGCCGCCTGCTTGCCTTCCTTCCTTCTACTTGGAACGCTCTCATCCGTGACGCCCTACCTTTGCTCGTAACAGTCACTCTAACTACGACGCGTCTACGCGAACCAACGTAATCTAATATATCACGACGAACTTTGTACCGTCTGCGCCCAAAATCTGAAGACCGGATGTATCTTCCTCCGAGTTCTATCATCTCTATACGATTCTCTCACATTCTTTGTTTCCCTGAACTATCGTCGTAACTTGAAGATTTTCCGCGATCTATCATAAACTCAGTCGAAATGTATTATTCATTTTTCTAGCTAACATATGACTTGAATTATTCATCGTTACGATCACAGAATCTATGATAAACACGTCAATGAAGAGTGGTACCATAATGGCGTGTATTTAAAGCCGAGGCTCGCCACTCTTGATTCACTCATCGCCCCCGCTTTTCGTACCGATATGCGTGAGCGTCTTTGATCCAATGCGGAATGAATCGTGTTAGGGTTACATCCAATTTTCGCTGTTGATATTACCGCACGGAGGACATGTAATTTCTCACTGTTTTTTTCCTCGTACAGTACACTACGAATTTGTCAAATTCTTTCTGAATTTATATTTTACGGTCGGAGGATACTTCTAATGGATTTTTAATTAAGTAAACTGTGTGGCGCCATTCGTAGATGAGAGAGGGTACGGAATAACATGCTACGCTGTATGAATTAATAACGATAGTCTTGTAGCGAAAAGTTGCCGAATTGATGGAAAGCCATACTTTCACTTTCACACGAGTTTTCCATTTAACGTTGAACTGGAGTTTGCATCCGACTTTCGAATAGTCGGTAAGGAAGCTGTCTGATCTCTTCTAAAGCCGCATTATTCAAATTTTACTACAACGACACTGCTAGAGAGACGTCGCTTGCAGCGCGTTGGTGAGTATTCGTACTTAACAAACGATCGGTCGGTAAAGCAGGGTTCGCTTTTGTCGAAAACATCATTATCCACGGCGCGCAGAAGTCGGTAAGAGACTCGTCGACGATCGACAAAGCTGCAATCATTTTACCGATCGAGAGAAAGAGGTCTCGAGAAACTTTCAACTTTCGCCGGCTTTCGATTATTCCAAAAGGCGTAACTGTATGTTCGACAATGCGAATAAGAAGTGACTCAAGGAAGCCGCTGATGTTCATACGGCGGAGGGAGAAGGGGGTTTAGGCCGATAATCTTTCGCGCGCATAGCGCACGGAAAAATCCTTCAACTCGATCGACACTAAGCATTTCCAGTTAATCAGCGAAGTCATAAATTATAATGGCACAAAGTTTCCGGGTATTCGCGGACAAACGTCTATTGAAAAATGTTCCCGTTCTCCGTAATGGCGTCTTCGCTGCGCTCGCCATCTTTCGCTCGCATCTTTCCTTCTCTACGCGCAGACGTTAGTTCTTTCAAACTATCAATTCGATTGTATGGAACTAATCGATCGAAAGAGTATAACGCAAAAGATCTAACCACACAGCTAGTGGTGGAGAATTTAAAAAAAAATGAAAAATTGGCGCACCTACATCATCCATGGTACAGTCAAAAGTCGCATAATAAATCAGCTCTCGCTAATACGACTTGCGCATAATTAGTCTCGATCTATTATGACAATATGCGGTTCGTCGGTATTACGTTCCACGGACGTTTTTTCTTTTGAGTTCGAAGGCCATCCTTGCGCTCTCTCGTACTTTGGATTACTAACGTTTGGATACTACGGTCGAGTAGAGGAGTTAGAAAAGACGTTTACCTTATTCTCAGAATTCCGGCCCTACGAAGAGTATGAAGTTCGCGAGCGATCCGGCGAATTAAAGTATTCATATCATATTGATTATCGATAAACATTAAATAAATAATTATTTTAATTATTGGTTATGTTCAGAAAAAAAAATTATATAAACGTTCTCCCGAAAAAAATAGTATTTCGAATAGCGTGACTTCGCAACGTTACTTCCTTCGATCTGAAATGTTCATGAATCCTAAGATTCACGACAATGAGAGTCTCGCGTGTGCATGGGACAGCCAACAACGACGTTGTTCAACCGTAGCGTATAGACATAGAAAGAAGAATATAGAGCCCCAGCTCCTTCGTTCGAAGATCTCGCGTTCTTCGTTTCGTCCGCTCGTGTGTCTATACACTACCTTGGGGTCGACGGCCTTCATCAGGATCGAGAGCCCCGTGTCCAGCATCACCTACCGGACGGTGAACGAAACCTTCTTTCTCGTAATAGCCGCATTCTATGGAAAAGCCCCGTTATCAGAGTCGCGACCTGTTCAGAAAAAAAAAAAATGCCGCTACAACATAATGCAACTTCTTTTATTCTTTTCATTTGATTGTCCGGGTAAAATAAAAAAAATTCTCTCGCATTGAATACGATTATTCCGAAGCTAAATTTTCACAAGATACGCGTCCTCTATTCGTCAGAACTTCCAAAGATTTAACGAAAGAAACAAGTCTCGTTCTGTAACCAATGTAATTGTTTCTCAACCCTCAAGCGGACACGAGTTTTTGTGACGCATCGATCTTATGAATATTAATAAGTGGCTCCATGATTTACAACGCTTTCAGTCATTACCATCGTCGGTCTGTAGCGTTAAGTGCACGCGAGACGTTCAGTCGTTAATCCTACCTGCGGCAGTCTCAGTAGATACCTACTGCGATCGAAAAATCTTTGAAAAACCATACCGTTTCATTTATAATGAAGTATTATTTTCATTAAGATTCCAGTTGTGAATGATATCCGTTCGAAGTCCACCTGTATTTCCTTGTCGCGAGTTAAATTCAATTAGATCGAACAAAAGTCAGTAAGAGTCTCGTTAATCGATCACTCGAGTCTAAGATTTGCCGTATGGCAAATAGGAGTGGACATTCACGATTCTCGCAATTGGAGAAAATTAAGCGTCTCGCGATAATGTTCGGAGATAAGAGGCGGGAATGCTCTGTCACTTGGCGCGTGTCTGTGCGTCTTTATATAGGTAGCGAAACGATGGTTCACCAAGGAGCAGCGGTGAAACATCGGTATATGTTAGTGGCGCGTGTACCATTACGACAGACGATAACTTCTGGCCATGTAAGGTATCCCGTTCCACGGGCCTATGATGCATGCCTAATTGCCTCTAATGGACGGTTTTCGAAAGCAGCCCGTTCGTACTCGCATCGCAATCGTTGGCCAAGTTAATACGTGGCGGCGGTGAAAGAGATTTAAGCCGTCGTCGTGGACGTTCGCCAGCTCGCGCTATCGTTCACTCTTTTTTTTTTTTTTCTCTCTCGTTCTCTATACATTTCGTCGTTCTCCAATCCCTAGCCGGACTCTCCAACGATCTCCAACGATCTTTGAAGAGGCTGAAGAAGAACCGGAGAATACGTCCGGTCGTGTCCCGGCAGGAACTCGTAATGAAAGCAACTTGGCATGTTTGGCTTCGGGGCAACGTGCGAAGCTAATATTATCGTAAATTATTGTAATAATCGGTTTATCGCAAAAGCGTGTAATATCAATACTGCATCTCCCTCCCTTACCCCCCCCCCCTCCCCCCATCCACAGTTTATCACGCGTTGTTCTTATTTGATATTCAGCGAGATACAGGCAGTGTTTCCCACGTATTTTCTGTAGGCACTCATTCCTTCCTCGCAGGATTTTTCGAGCGTTTGCAAATGCTTAACCTTCACGAGACTACATTGCCAATTTGTCTACAAGCGTTAATAGAGGGCACAGGTTGCCTCGACGTTGGCCTATGCTCGTGAGGCCGGCGGCGGGTGTTCTTTTACAACCCTCTTGGAAACTTCATCGCGAGAAGCGCCGATACACGATCACCGAGCGAGTACTCGCGGTAAAGTTGGATGGTTATACGATCTCTGGTAAAAACCTTTCTGTACCCGATGATTGCAGTCGAATTCTCTCGCGGCACTTCGCGAAAAGGTTCGAAGTGCATTTCTGTGTACGAATAACCAGCTGAAGCGTTTATACGATGGCGGAGAATTTCACTTGATTCGCCGAACGGGAGTTGAAATTAACATGCGTATTTTTTTTATCGGAAGACTGTTTCGATAACCGGAAGAAATCTCGTAATGACGCACGCGACTCGACAATCTCGAGACCGAATTTCCAATCGTGTTTTAGTCAAAAAAATCATTTCATCCGTGAACTCATCTCTGTAGCTACGGTATCGCTCTCCGCTGCGACACCCAAAGTTGGAACGTGTCGAAGGTACATTATTACATACACCGCGTGCTGACACTCGTGCGTGGGCTCCGAACCCGCGGCGTCGTTGTAAAGCAAGATAGCGCAACCGTCGCGTGCGTGCGTGCGTGAGTCTGATTGACGCGTCTGTATACGCTTCGTCAATCTAATCAATTTACGTTGAGATAAGGAAGACTCGTAGTAGGTATATAGTAACGGCAATAGTGATGAAATCACGACTGCAGGCCAATGATCGATCGCAGCTTGAATGCATTGAACTTTCACGCCGACGACGTGACATATTTTCTTTCGATCGATCTTCGATTCCTCTTTGTATAATGTTACTATTTGATATTTGATAGTTTCAAGCGAATTATTGATAAACGCATAAATCCCGATGATTTCACAAAGATATATCGGTGTATGTACGGTGAATTACGTACAGCTATATAACGCCCTCTAGCGGAGTTGAAATTGAAAAAAATCGCGTCAAAAAACACCATTTCGATCGAAACACTTTTTACCCGAAAAAAAATATTTTTAACAGAATATTAAATATTTTTTTGTACTACAAGCTCTGTCGACAGTGGAAAAATAGTTTCTTCGAATAGTACAGGCTATTGACTTCGGATAGAGAGCGCATGCAACAGTCGAATGTTTACGACGCTTTACACACGTCGATAAAGAAAGTAAGACGAGCGTTTTATCTAATCTTTGAACGAGTTTTGATATCGAAATCCCCGCGACCTCGAGTCTTTGAGATGCTCTCGAGCTCCGTGAGACTACGCAGGTATTTCGGCGTTATATGCTGCGCATGAGAGGTGTATTATTCCTGGAATTGTGTGAACACACAAGAGCCCATAATGGTGGTCCGCTCGCAAGTATACGCGTGAAACGTGTTCTTCTGCTGGGAACTCGAAATGTTATCAGAACGAAAGAGGATCCACTGCTGCTGTTCCCTACGACGGAACAGCTGCATTCGCTGTGCTAATATTTGGCGGCTACGTTCGTTGACAAAAGCGACTTTTTATCTTCAGACATTCGTATAAGAAGATTCGTAGTGACTGTCTCCAGTTTGGAGTAAAACAGGAATATCGGTATAAATTGGAAATTTATGTATGCGGCGATATAAATAATACGACAGTTAAATGCGCGGGATACGCGCGCTACTGCTTGTAATTCGAAAACGATAATTCTGATGGGTGTTGTAGGTATATCGTTCGAAGCTGTTAGCTAAGCCTCGACGAGCAGCGTTTATATCCTGAGCTCGGAATGAATTATAAAACCAGCAATTAATAAGGACCGGTAGCTGAGTTACAGCAGGTATCGGGACTCTCTATGGAAATATGGAAGACGGACGCTTGTTACAGAGAGCTGTCCTCGTATGTCGACCGATATATCTCGTGTGGACGTTCGCATGTTCGCTCTCGTAAACGATCGAACCGGTAAATGAGATTCTCTGTAGAAAAAAAATCCGTTAGTAAATTATCCCGCATTTTCGGTATAATTATTGTTGGCACGTGCCTCTTGCGGAGCAAAATATCGAAGTCTGAAGGTACTGAAAGCTGCGTAGCGACGCGAATTCTAACTTCTAAACAAATAAAAATTCGATGCGACAAACACGTCGATTCGGTAGTAAGAGTTTAGTGGCGCGACGACCGACCGCCGCGTACGAACCTTCGAATTGTTATATCGGAATAATACGCCGCCGAATCGTAACTCTCGGTTGTGTACGATACGCACAGGGAGCCTGTAGTAGCCGAATGATAAACGTTCCCCAGTATCGACGGTAGTGAATACAAAACTGTTCACTCTATCGCTATCAACGTTCGGGCAACCGGGACGAAACCAGTCTTCTATACGAAGAAACTCGCCTTCTATTTCGACGATTCGACTTGCCGAAGGAAATTTTCGTCGTTCAATCACTATAGCGAACGAACTGTAGGACTGGTGTTGAGCGTTCGATAAGAATTGTCCACAGTCGAAAAGTGTCGTCGTCAAAGCTCGTCTCACCGAAAGCTACCTGTCCACAAAACAGTGGAGACGCTCGGCCGCCTCGTGCGCGCGGACCCAGCCTCCGAACCATTAAACCGTACATCCAACGTTCTTCGTAAGATATTTTATCCGGTTTGCGGGTCTACCATCTGAAATCTTAGTTGTTCGGGTTCTCCTATCCTTTTTCGGCTCGCGCGCACCAAATTCATAAATAATCGCTAAAGAGCGGTCATTCCTCGTGTATCAACAACCCTTGAATTTGTAGTCTTTAAGCCTTTTAAGGTTTTTGCGATCGAACGATCCGGGGATCGAGGAAACGACCAATCGAGGTATCCTCGTCTCAGCGTCCCCGCGGCGCGATGAGAATTGTACGAAAAGTACGAAATGCGTAGCCCGGAGGTAACTTTGCCGAGAGAAGGCTAAACTCTTCGCTACGCTTGCTACGGGCTTCCCACAAGCCGGTTTTGAGATCGTTCGCGATAAGGAAATTCGATTCGCTTCTCCTGTTGCCGCCGCGCTTGTCTGACCCGTGGTTTAACCGCGCGACGGGGATCACATCGATACTCGGGCTTTCGGAGACTCTGTATTCCCTAATGTATACTATCGTACCACGAAACTCATAGTCTAGTCAATCGATACGAGGCACATGTCTTTCGATAAATTTCAATACCGTTTTATGTAAAAAAAAAAAAAAAAACAACGCATAGTCTTGCGTAATAAATAAATAAACTATCACATCCTCCAGTAAATAGCATAAGAAGATTAGATGTTTAGAACTAAAGTCTGAAACTAGAATAATCCGGTTTCGAGATCACGAAACGGGATAAGAAAATTCGGTGTGGTCACTCGTCGTCGTTATGCTTGTTTTCATCCAACTGCTCCGAAAAAATTAAAAGAACAGGAAAAATTTTTAAAAAAGTCGGCGGTCGCAGAAGGAAACAACCCAAGCGTAATCCTACACTGACTAGGATACGCTACGCGTAGCTGTATGTTTCTTATGAAAACAAACTGGTTTTTCGTGCAACGGCGTTGCGCGAGACGATAGAACGCGCAAAACAAATTAATAATAAGAATATCATAAGCTCGCGGCTCCAAAGTTGGTTGCCTCGACTGCAGCGTGACTCCACTATAACTATACCGGGTGATTCGCCATTGTCCGGGCTAATCTTGTGGAATCTCGGGCCCGACTCGCCTCGGCTGTCTGATCGACTCTCTCTAAAGTCCAACGCAGCCCCTTGGTATATGCATACATCGAGCAGCAGCAGCAGCAGCATAGCTCTCCGACTCTCCCTTACCAGTCAGAATGATCGACGAAACTTTCAAACGAGTCGGGTCGCTATTCTTCAAATGAAAAATCATTGATCCACCGATCGATCTGAGAGAAGGTGCTTTTGACGCCCAATGAGAACGGTTTTTCTCATAAGATGCTATCCGATCGGAGGAAAAGACAATGAAACGCGGTTGGGTGCCTCAGAAATATGCTTACCTAATGATGATCTGTTAAAACCGTTGGAATTATTATTCCCTCGCTTGGGAGAATTTATTAACGTTCTCACGATGGTCTGTACAACTCTAAGTGCCCTGTAAATCGTTATAAACTCGGAAGATTTTTTTTTTTGAGATTGTCATGAAATTTCCCGAACTTACGCTGAACTATAGTTACTTAGAATTTCTCCATAAAAACTAAAATATTTTATACAAATTCATAATTATATTATAAATATCCCTGTTGTGTCGACATAAAATTTCCTCGCTATCACTGTGGGCCTATATATATATTTTTTTTTTTCGTTGTCCAAAACCTCTCGACGAGGCGAAGCATAAGATAGAAAGGGTCGTTGCAGCATCTGCAGCAAGAGAGCTGCGCCGTGATCCTGCCGCGATAACTTTAACGCACGAGGAATGCCGGCCTCGTCGAGCAGACAATTATAACTCCGTGACTGGATTCCGAGTCCCGAGATGCACTTTACGAGTGTTCCCTGTTGGTTCACGCAGCTATATGTATAGGAGGCATATCTCAACCTACCTGTGTAGCATATACATACGAATGAAAAGCTGCGCCGAGCTCGTCAAGCTTCGACAGCGATAAGTGCTCGAGCATTCACCGTGCTCTTTGCCTATTCGATAATACCGCGATAGCTTCCGTCGCCGGTGGACGATAACGTCGCTCGGATAGTTGGAACGCGAGCGCCGTTAAGTCGCTAAACCATAAAAAAGATCGAACGAAATCCATCTTCATGTCGGATATAAACACAACAATAACAAAAGCTCCTAGTCGAAGGCTGACGTTTCAGAAGCACATTTTACATGCCATTTTCATGTTTTTTTTGCTCTTTGCTCGCTGAAGAAGGCGAGCAACATTCGTGCCACCAACGATGATCCATACCGAGGTAATAAGCATGCAGTTGGCTGCTTCTGAGGCGCGCCAAGAGTGCAGCAGCCGATCCAAAACTCGTATCACGAATCTTCGTGACGAGCCCTGTGGCGAAATTAAGAAAAATATGAAAAATACGAGACTGCAAGGATATCGGGATTGCTGGTGTAACGCAAAACAATTTGTGCACTTAAACGAAAAATTTCCAACATATACAAATATAACTCGTTTACAGGCGAAACGCGATTTTCTGTTTCGCGAAGTTTATATCCTATCACGTACCACACGCACAGCGTACGTACGGAGGTCACGTAGTCGCGGACACGTGTTCTGTACCAACACTCGATGGCATTCGTACGTTCGGACAGTTGCTACGTGACACACAGAAGACATCTCGTGGCTTTGCGAAACGAAAAGCGTTTTGATCGATCGAAGCTAATGCTATACTACGGAGAGTTACATATCCTTTAATTCGCGACATGAATTCTTCAATTATGTTTCGTTCGATGTATAGACAAGTTTACGCGCGGTTCCCGACTCCGTGGAGCCACTTACGCACCGAACGGCGCGGGGTTTCCCGGCGACGTGAACGATCCGACGTTCCATTAGCACACGAGATTACGAGGATGAGCTCTCGAAGTGGTCGCTTAGAGTGGATTCTTCGAGTTGTTCAAAGCTCCGAGAGATAAATGCTATAAGCGCCGATCGGCACTGTCGCTAACGGCCCCACGAAATATATATTTTATAGCAATCGCAAAGTTTTTATTTTTTTTTAACGATTAACTCGTCCTCCGGTGGCCTTGCGAGAACTATCGTATATTCCCGATCGCGAGGTTAGCGCGTTTCATGTAAACGCATGAATATTTGCGCTTCTCCGAGTAAAATTTAAAAGTCCAAGTGAAAAAAGAATCGTTTAACCTCACGTTTGGCCTTTTTTTTTCATTCCGTCCCTCGGCTAACTTTCAAACTGCAGCGGGGTACAGCTTGCTAACAACCAATTAAATTAGGCAGCGACATTCACGATTATTCGCTTTGACCCTTTGTCATCGTGTTTCTTCTTTTTTTTTTTCCAGGTGAGTTGACGCGTCCGGCTGTTGGGGTCTCAGGGGCAACGGGAATGACCCCGAGGACTGCTGCGAGTTGATAATGCAACGGGTCCGACCCGATAACCATCTAGTCGTTCGTTAGTGGAGCCCGAAAAACCACTGAAGTAAATACAACCCGTGCGGTCCACACTATTCCGAGGAGACCTGTGTCTATACCTACTTATTGCGGTGTATAACTACATTTTTCAACAGTAACGAATGTTTCATGCGTTTTTTTTTAACCGGTAATCAACAACTAAAAAAAAACGTGTTTTTGTCCGAAACGAATGGACTAACCGTTCGTAAATAACATAAAATTTTATTTTCAGGCTGTTTGCATGCATTTACTTATTAGATGTCGCGTCACATACCTTCGATTACTCTAAAAAATTTTATCCATTTTTAAAATCAAGTCGATCCCTTCGATTCAGTAAATTCCAGAGATGTCCTCTTCGGACAATATTTGTAGGTATTTATCGAAAAAATGGAAATCTTTTTTTCCTCTCAAAGCCGATAGCTGAAGTTACACATCATAAGCTCGCGATGCATCGCTCGTACTTCGATAATCCTCCCGGATTTGTGATCGCTTATGTACGCGCATAAGCGCGAAAAACGATAAGTCCCGATCCGTATACTTATGCAAATTGTAGACTATTCACTGTCCTGTCGAGCTGTATAACGTTCTGCCCGAAGCGCGATCAATTTATTTCCTCGTCGTCTACCTAAGACGTGGGGTTTCGCGCGCAATTTTTTTTTGTTTTTTTTTTTTTTTTTCTACTGACCGGTGGAACCGAGCGGCCGATAGATCCGCGGTGGCGATAGGTGCCCCGGCGTCTGCGACCGCGAGGGAGTTCGGCCCGTTGGCAGAACATTTGCCTTTTCTCTGTTGCATATAGCACTGTGCTATGGTCGACGAGGAGCCGCATCCTCGCGCGGGCGTCCTGGTTTTACAAGTTGTTTTACAACGATGGGATACGAGAGTGCCGCGTGCGAGAGCTCGAACGACGGGATATAACCCTCTCACGCCAAAGACGATAAGAGATGCCGAGGTCCGCTTGCTTTCCGCACCCCTTCTGTCTTTCTTTTACCGACCTCCCTTTGTCTCTCGCTTACGTCTTTTCTTTTTTTTTTTTTTTTTTTTTTTTTTTCGTTTTCTTAACATTCTTTTATTTTTCTTTGTCCACCGGATCTATTGGACTTCTCGTGTTTCTAAGCGATCACAACCGGCCACATCTACTCAACAACATTTATTGCCTTTGAACTTTGACTCGGACGCAATTACAGTTTTCGACTGGCATTGTAAAGTTGAAACCGGCGACTAACGTCGTAAATATAACTCGTTACGTGGCTGTAAGTGCAATTATTTCAAAGCCTACATTTCGCGCCGTTTTTTTTAAATTTTTTTTTTAATTTTTTCGTGAAATAAGGGTATACGTGGCGGATGGTCTGCTCGCTATATTTCATAGAGACATTACTTGTATTATTGAAATTGCATGCAGCAGATAAATACAATAGTCAAAGTCAAGGATAGAAACTCTGTGAGTAATGTACGGCCTCGACGATCCGATTGTAACTGAACGGTCTGCATGGCGAGTTGTTTGCGCTTATGCCGTAACCGCGCCCCGTATTACCAACGAGTCTCTCGTTCTCTTCGTAACATTGTTTACTGCTCGCTTGCGGGCACTTATCTACGACTTTATAGAGCGACCATTTTATAGCCCTTCCACGCACGGGTTCTCGACTCCTATATTTCGCATGTGAACATTCGATGCTCTCGAAGTATCGCACCGAATTACAATATTGCGGCGACTCGCTTTCGCAGCAACTGATCGTATCGAGGTGCGGTCAGTAGTTCGGGATCAATTACAATGTTGCAAGACTCGTTTTATCTATCAACGATTTACTATCGATTCAAAGCTGATAACAAGAATTGATGTTGGTAGCGATTAAACGATTTACCGATATTTCCAAAAGTATTGCGTTCACATTACATACAATTTACTCGCCTTAATAAAATTTTTATTTAATTTCAGCATTAAGTGTTATCTGTCTGTAATAGAATATTGTCGGAGCCAATAAAGTGGCTTTCTTCGGGTTTCTTCTTCGATAGGTATCGAGGGAAGAACATGAAAAAAAATGATGAGACGACAAAGTTTGAGTATTTTCTGTTTTTTTTTTAGCGTTTATGTCGTGAATCACTGAAACTCCCGTCTGCGAAAGGGTTTTGCGAGCGAATTCTTTCCGAAGAATTTGCAAGATTCGATGTTGAACAAGAAATCTAACGCCATGCATGGGGTCTATTAGACGCTCGTCTCATGTTCTTTCCAAAGATAGAGCGGTTCCTTTCCGATTCAAGTTTTTCGTCCTTATGGAACGGCTAATTTATCGGGGTTGTCGTGAAATCAATTATTTTTTAAATCTTTTCTCTCTCACTGATGTTCCCGCGCGTTGTCTCTTCGCGGTATATAGATGGAATCCCTTAACTACAAATTATTCTCTCCCACGGAATATTCCTAGGATCGTTGTGCTCTCCGATCGAATCCACGCATTTCTTCGATGCGCTCCTCTCTTGCGAGATCCTTTTGTCTTCGGTGAGGAACCACACAGTCCCGAGATCCTATCTGGCATAAGTAATTATCCATCGAACTGGCGAACGCAGATGCGCGTTCCTTCCATTCCTTCTTCGTCCTCGTCGACGGTGCACCAAGGATCAAAGATTTACC
The DNA here is from genome assembly GCA_934046635.1 of Buathra laborator. Taxonomy (NCBI): domain Eukaryota; kingdom Metazoa; phylum Arthropoda; class Insecta; order Hymenoptera; family Ichneumonidae; genus Buathra; species Buathra laborator. The sequence goes on from OW203892.1 coordinate 23,510,082, forward strand.
GAATTTTTCTACCTTTTTATCTCGGAATATTATTTTAACGAAAGATACATAAGTATGTAAAGAATGTCGTCGCGATGCTCATTTGTTATTAGTTTATTGAAAATTCGAAATACGACTTTTTTTTTTCGTTCCTCGTACTAAAGTCGAAGAAGAAACGCTGCACGATGAAAGCCACTAAATCGCTGCGGTGCTTATTACGTGAAACGTATTAATTGTTAATTTGATTACAGATCCTCATCGTTACGTCCGACTATACGGGACGAAAGTAACTCTAACAATTGCGAAAGAGATGGTCTCCGGGGGCCGATTTATTCGGTCGGCGTATAATTGGCCACCGATCATATTAATATCTCGCTGACCGCAAGTTTGCGCGCAACGATCACTTATTTTCTCTCGCGACTTATCCATTCCGCGATCTTACAAACAAATTACGCGCGTTGAGATACGAGGGTACGCAATGCCAGTGAGTTTACCTGCTTATACTTGTGCTGTATCTCCTCGGGGGCCAATTTTCATCGTTCCTCGCGGGGTTTTTCTATACGGACAACACACGTTCCACGCTGAGGGGACCGAACGATTTAACGCGTCAAGTAGCTATCTATGACCCTCTCTTTCGCAAATTCTTTACTTTTTCGATATGCAGTATATTTATCAACATTTATCACGATTCGTCGCCGGCGGACATGCATCAGGATGGCGTTGACGTCGTCGGGAAATGCGGAAAACAGTAAATGGTAAGTTTTTTTTTAATCAAATTTAGATATAGTTATGGTTTATGTGGACCTAACTTCGGGGGGTTTATTAAAAAAAAAATCGAAATTCCCCAAGTGCGATTCGGAGCTCAAAGGGTTTCTCCATTCTTCTCCGAGTTGTGGCTCTCGAGGCCAAGGCGGATCGGGCCTATCGGCGAGTTGTCGGCGTTGTGGCGTCGCCCGGTTGATTTACGATTGCGCGGGCTGCTCTTCGACGCTCTCTTATAGTCGAGTTCGCTGCCGGCTCTGTAACAGCAGCTCGGCGCGTTCAACGCGCGCGGGGGTCACAATCTTCGAGAAGATCGTTCGCTCAGATTCGCGAGTCTCTTCTTCTTTTCCGATAGGCAACTGTGGTACAGTACGCCGTTCAGCTATACGCCAATGTCCGTAGCTGTGGTGAAGAATGCCAATGTAATGGTACACCTATACGCAATCGGCTACACGTATATTACTGAAATATGTGTGAATAGACGCGCATTTCAGGGTATATATATAACCTGCATACCTATCGACATACCGGCACGGTAGATAATAATGGCGGATACCGATCAGGTGCTGTTTTATTGCCGACAGATGTGTCGGCCCGATGAATCGAGGCATCGTTCGTAATGGCTGACGCGCAGAAGAGGTAATGGCTAAAGTTGCCTATTCCCGGTCCAACTATACCCATCTCTTCTTGTCGCGCACAACTGTACTCGCGGATTCCATTATTTTTACAGGCGGAATAGTTGGCTCGGTGATTTCGTGTAAAAAGTCTTCTTTTTTAATTCTTTAATCAGTAAAATAATATGTTATCAAAGATTCCATGCGATCGAATGTTCGTATTAATGATCTGATCATATAGAAAAATCTGCAGATTCGAATATATCTCACTGTAGGAGAAGTGACGTTTTTCCTGTTTTTATATTTATATCTTTTTTGCCTTAAAATAAAATTATACTTCTATAATTTCGTACTTTTGGAGTGAGGAATTTTTTAATAAATTCTCGAAAGATCATTACGAACAGACAATCGCATGGGATTTGTCGTCTAAAACCGCTGTACCGCTTTCGCTGATAACCGACAGAAAAGAGAGAGTCCTATCCGTTCGTATGATTTTTTAATCAATATTTCTTCACGGTTAGTTAATTTCGTTCGATTGTTGTAAATTCCATGGATACGAATGCGCGTGCCGCAGGTAAACGTAGTTGCCATTGGCGCGAATGAAAAAAAAAAAATGGCTCGAAGCCAGAGTCGGCAAATTCCCCGGTGGTTTCTCGGTATTGCAGAGCTAAACTCACGCCTCCCACAGTCAGTGGTTTAGCGAATGATTCCGCGAAGCCGAAGCCGGCGAGTCTTTCGTAGGCGTGAACTGTACGGACTCTACCGGTAGCGCGATCCTCTCTACCTATCCGCGAATAAGGTGTCGCAACCGGTGCAAAAGAACGTTGCAAATGAACGACTTCGTGAACAATTCGAGGTCTTTTGCCTTGAAGAGTTCGCGCCGGTGTAAGAGCGGGAGAGGTGAGGGAAAGACAGATCTCGAGGAAGCCGAGTGTACGCGGCGGTGCGAAGTTTAACGCGTTGCCAGACCGTGCCAAGCGGTTTGTCCGTTCGCTCGCTAATTATCATCCTCTGTACAGCCAACAATGCTACTGACTGTCAAGGTCCGGCACTGTAAGAGGCTTCCGCGACTTCGAGTTTAGATGTTCTTTGCTAAAAAGGCGCTCGCAAGGTGGTCTCCCCCACGGACTTCGTTTCTTCCTTCGCCGCTTTATAAGAAAGAATTCTCTCGACAAATGATGAACAGTGATAATGGATCATTATCACGGGAATAGTCAAAATTTGCCATCGGATTTGAGATATCGGTATCTCGTTTTACAAATTTTTGCTACCGCGACGATAGGATCGAAACAGAGTCGGGTAACGTGTTTGCGGCACGATTCGCCGAGTCAGAGCAAAATTATCGAGAGACTCCAGGAACCCGTTCTTGGCGCGCTTCCAGGACACGACGAATAGAAAGTTGCACCTCGAGGCTCACGCGCGCGCGCGTGAACTTCGCTAATGATATATAACCTAGTCGATTGGTAGGTAGTCGTGATCTAATGTCTTCCAACAAATCGACCAAAACACCACGTTGCCTCTGAAACGCCACGTAAAATAAACGCACGTGCCTCGAGTGTCGGGATGATGCTGAAGTTTTATAGTTCAACCGTAGAATGTGCGTTAACGTCCGAAAAAGGTTTCGGGACCAATCGAAAAAGGGTCGAAGCGACGAGCTTTCGCTCTCGGACTTCACGCACAAAATAAAAGCATTTTACATTGAACGAAAAGAAAAAAGAAGGGACGACCCATGGCTATGGACCTCTGGCATCACTCTAGACACCCTCGTGCGAAATTAGCAATTTTAATAGCTGCCCCGGAGGTGGTTCTTGCAATCCTGCTGTCGGCTCGAGTGGCTTGCAACAAATTCGTTCTCCTTTCGTTCGAAGCGAACCCAACCTCCCCTTGCCGCGTAAAATCTAACCCCTCTTCATCGGATACACTATACATTCACTATTTTTCGCCAATACACGCTTGAAAAATATGCGATCAAGTTAAATGGAAGAAAAAGAGCAGAATTCTCGATTATTCGGATTAAACGGGCAAATTGATGGGAAAAAATTTTAATCGATTTTTTTTTTATTTAATGTCAATTTTTCCAAACAAAATTTCTCTTTTTTTTTTATTTATTTATTTTATCTGATTTTTTTTTTACATCTTATCTCAGTTTTTTTAAAATAATTTTTCTTTTCATTTGCTGATTTTACACCGGGTGTTCGTTTTTCTCCCCTTTTTCGTTCAATGCCGCATTTAGTTGATTGCATTTTTCAATTTAATGCACCAGTTGAGTTTTCAAACCGCCGTTCGTCATAACCTTTCAGCATTGGTAATTTCCCCAAATTCCGTAACTTTATATCGTGTTCTTCAAAGGGGGTCGGTGACGATATTAATAAGCTTCGAGTGACTAAACAGCCGCGGAACGCCTGCGCGAGAGCCGAGGCAAGCATCGGCGTTAAATACAATATTGTTTACTATTCAATCGAGAAATTACGCAACGTGTGTGCGTCCCGCGATATGTTTAGACTGCCGGAGTCGAAAACGTAAAATGAACGGGTTGACCTGTAAATATTTTCACCGCACTCACGTATCCGCATGGCCGACGTTGATTATGATGCCGAGAACTTTTGCTTCACTGGCTCTTTAGACCTCTCGCCATAATCGGACCAAATGTGTGAACGTGCGCGCGTGTATATTTGCGTGCGCGAGTGCGTTGAGCGATACACAAAGGCTGTATACCGATGCATAGACGCTACGGTAGGAATATCCGCGCGATACAAAGGGCTCATTAGATTTCAACGCCGATTAAGATTCAGATGCAAGTCAGAGTCGTAGGAGTTGTTGGATATTATTTTAATAAAATTTTCCGTTACACACCGAGCTATATATATCTTTAATACCCATTGAAGCGAGAAGTGAATTGCGTTTAGACTGCAACAGTCGCTCGGCTTGCATTCGTATTCCGCTGCCGGTGCACTCACAGTGACACCCGCTGAGGTAAAGCAGCCCACTCCGAGGAAACTGGTACTCGTAAAGAACTCGAGAGTTATTCATCACTCGCGAAGAGCAGAGAGAAGGGATTGTATTCTTACTGTTAACATTCGCGTTTGCCGTTGGCAATTGCATGGCGCGCATCTTTCGTCTCGACGTTAACCTACCTATTCCTCTTTCACTCTTTTCTCGACTCTCGCGTGGAGCTCATGGCACGGAACGCTCCCGGTGTATCCGCAACACTGCAAGCGAGTGTCATCAATCTCCGATGCCCTCCAGCGAGGATTAATTATCATATACAATACTTTACGAATATTTTTCATCCCATGAAAATAATATATAAATTTCTTACTTCGCGTATATATGCGCCCCTTTCGTCTGTTAAATCCTCGAATGCACTCAGGGGTATTACAAGCGAATGCTCGTTGTTGCACACAATCGTAATTGAACGAGTGCTTATCGGATCTTGTGAACCCACACGTACATATACAAAGCATACAACGCACGCGCTTCGCAATATTTGCCACAGCGCGTTGAAAAATATCGATAACGATGCGATACAATATACATATATATCTATACCTCGCGGGACTCGTGATTGGACAGCTTGATTCGAGATATGAGGATATAACAACGCCTATCGAGAAACTTTCCGAAGCGGGAGTGTGCTTAGTGCGTGTTGCATGCTGCACAATGTGTTGTTGCGGAAATATTGTCAAGTAAAATCGAAACGGCTCGCTCGAGGCTCGAAGATTCTTTGCAAGATGGGCAACTCTCGTATTGGCCACATCGCTATTCCGCTCTCGAGGCTCGTCGATCGTTGAACGATCATACGCTCCACTATGATTGAACTCGTGACTGCTCGCGCGTACGTGCAAAGTTGAGCATTCCTAGCCGCGGAATTCCATTACTCTTCCTAGTGCGCGGCATCGACCGAGGTCTAGGAACGCTCCCATCTACCGTCCCATACGCGATTGGCAGCGAAGCCAATTCACTCGAGCACCGCGTAAAACATGATTGATTTTGTTATCGTCCTATTCGCCACTATTTTTCGTAATTTTTGAAACGCGAGATATTACGAGTAGGGAAATAAATCTCTGCGGTGTTTTTTTTTTTCGTTTTTACCTCTCGACACTCGTGTACTCTGAGCAGAGAATGAAAATTCCTGAATTCGCTTTTGTAGAACCATTACACAAGCTTACCTCGAACTTTGTCGTTACAATAGACGGACTCAGCAGGTTCTCGTCCCTTTAGAAACTATCTATACCTCTGATATATATATATATACTTAAACGACCTTCGGTAAATCAAGAAAAGGCATAAAACCACCAGAGAACATAGGATGCGCTTATACTCTTCTAGTCCCTCGCGTCGTAAAAGTTGAATACCGTCCGAATATATTTTCCGGAAGACATTGATTTTTTTTTTGTTGTCTCTCCGCAGACTATGAGGTTTTTCAGATATACTGTGTTGAAAAACACAGCAGCAACAGTAACGGCTGTACGAATATTTAATGATTATTCACTTCGTTTTGTTATTATTCGTTTGAGATACAAAAGCGAAGGTTTCAAACGTATAATAGGTAAATGAGCTGCGACGTGGTTTAACGACGCCTGAATATACGTGAAAGAAAATTTCACTGCACGCTTCGTCGGTTATGTGCGCGCAATACAAAGAGAAACGAGTGTCCCACCTTTCATACTCGTCTTGGGAAAAATAACGAAAGGCATACAACATAGCAATGAAACGAAATTAGTTAAAGAAAAAAAATAAGATAGTTAATAGAAATTTCAATCGAAAGCATAAGCGCAAATGCAAAAACCTATATATAGAATAAAAATGACCGGAAAAAATTAAATAAATATATTTCGAATCGCGAACCGAGTAAGAAGCCGATTCTAATAATTTTTTGTTGGAGCGAACAGAGAATACGAAAGATTTAAAAAAATCAACGATTTGGCGTGTGCATTCGTCGCTGTCGAGAATTCGCGGTAACCGCGCGGACTCCATCGCTATGTACGTACGAAAGGGTCTGAAATTTCTCCGACTGCCTTTGGAGGACCACTCCAGCAAGAATTGAGAAAAAATAAAACAAATGGACTAAGAGAATATTTGGGTTTAGCTTCTCGGCATATCTGAGTACTTATACTCGAGAACGCGGGTCCAGCGCGGCGCGTTCCCGCTGAAATTCCTCGGTCTGGACGTAACACAATATTTTCGTTCGTACCATTGCGACGTAATTTACAGCACGCTCCCTTTATGAAATATACCGAGATAAGAGTCACGAGGGAACGTACCACGTATCACACGTTAAAAAGACTTCGCACACAGTTAAACACGAGGGATTTACGTCTCGCGCGCGGTACACACATCAGTGACAGTGGAATACTCAGCTCTATACTCATCTCTGATATTCTACGTGTGTTTGACTCACCGAAACGAAAACGGGACAGAAATAGCGGCAATTACTGTAGCGAGGCGAAGGTACGAGAAAGAAAAAAGAGATCCATATGCTAGAGAGCGAGAATGGTATCCATCATCCGAGGTCATTTGAATAGCCCGAGCCGAAGGAGCGAGAGAGTGTGAGGAAAAAAGGCAAAGGTAAGCGAAGAAGGCTAAGGATAGGAGAAAGAAAGGAGGAGAAGTTAAGACGGGTGAGAGGCTGAGAAAAAGAGGAAAAAATATGCAGCGTTGTGCCAGCAGCAACGGCGTGGTATACTTACGTCTCGTTGCAATGGTCCCTGGTACAGGGCCATTGCGAGAGAGGAGATCGAGGCAAGGAGAAGCGGCTCACGTGGTTGAGCGTATGTACCTACATATAGAGTCTCTTTCTGGACGCGTGAACCAGCTTAAGGGGAACGAGGATAGAGAGGAACCGAGAAAACCGGTCGGCGAAGAGGTAAACACGCAAAGGTGACGTACTCTTAGCTCTCTGGCTATATATATATATGCCTCTCTCTTTTACTCAGAGCTGTGGTACCCCCTGTACCAGTGTACACTCTCGTCTCTAGCCGGCGTCGCGGACGTCATCGAGTGCCGAAACTCGTTGACGATTTGGAGTAACCACGCGAGAGTTATGAATTTATCACACTTCTTTCCGCCGATGCTGATGTATAATAGTCGAGAAACTGACGGATAATCCCCGGTGCAGCGTTTTCACATATACATTTTCGATGTTTTTTTTTTTTCGATTCTTTCGGCCGCAACTTCGCGATAGCGTTGAAATTGACGGCACGGAACGCTAAGTGGTCTGCTCGCCAGGAGAATCGTAACAAACGACCGAATTGGTGGGTACATGTCTCAGGCGTGGAAGACACCAGCGTCTTCCTTCCTTTCGCTCCTCTTGCGTATTCCCCTCCCTCCCAATGCGGTGTGTGTCGGTGCGCTTTATAAAAGTGCATCGACGCCGAACAATGAGAGGAAGACGCAGGGGTAACAGAGAATTGAGAGAGACAAAGAGGCAGAGAGATCGTCGAAAGGAAAAAAGAATGATAGGACAGCCGCGAACGGCGGACCTGCATCGCGACAGGTGTAGTAACCTGTTATTCTGTTGCTTCGCTCGCCGGTATAAAATTCGCGATTCACCCTTACGGGATGGGGGGTCGCGCGAAAAAAAAAGCAGAAAAAAAACTATTGTTTCGGATCGATGTCTCGCGACGCGAGTATACAACGAGCTCGTTCGACAGAATCGACGCTGGCGAAGATCTCCGCCGACCGCATATATGCATTCGCTCACCTCGCGGAGATGTTGGGTAATTCGTGGAAAAAGTTGCGAAATCGAGCGGGTTTTTCGTGAAGAGAATCAGCGAGGACCCCATGCAGCATCTGGTAAACCGAGGCGGATGGGCCAAGAGGGTCCTCGCTTCCTCGTTGACTTTTAAACCGGAGCCTTCGGAATGGAGAAGCTTCGGCAATACGTGCACAACGAAAGAGTCGCGAGAGGAGAGACGCACGTGGAGTTTGATCCCCGATACCAAAATAACAACAAAAAAAAGTCGTTTCTTCGCTCGATTCGACTTGCCAAAGATACGTCCGCGTTCTCGTTAATCTCATAAACTTCGAGAATCGAACAAGTCGAAATCGAGGACGAATACGACGTTTATATCATGTTTTGTCGTCGAACGACGCGGAGATCGGAGCGCGAAAAAACAGTTTAAAAGAGTTTACGAGACTCAATTCCGCTCTGACGTCCACGAGAGTTTCGACGGCGTTATAACTCGATCATTATTTTTCCTGAAATACCAATCTTTGCAGCTAATAACGTAATAATTAAGGTTTAAAGATAGACTCATCGTCGAACAAGTCTATGACGATGGTAATGGATACTCGAATATTCATCACATACATCACATAAATTCTATTTGCGTATATGAAAGCAAAAAAAAAGATCGCGATAGATTCTCAGAACGTTCTTTTTTTTTCGAAGACCTTTCGGCGGCTCGTAGGTAAAACGAATGGACCATCGGATTCCATTGATGCGGCGAGTAAACTCCGAAACACCGACAAAGAGGGCCCCATACAGGTAACGGACTACGCGGCGCGTTGTCCATCGGTATATTTGCCACTTCCTTCGATTTCGCAAATATTGGCGCTCGTGGGAGGATTCGTGGGAGGGCTCTCGGTACTGCAATACCCGAGCGGATAGAGAAGCATACGAGTAAATGTGGCTTTCACTCGTTGGTACGAAATAATAGTTGTCTCGAACTAATCGAATGCATCGCCGAGAAGCTCAAAAATTGCCATGCAGAATTGACTTTCGTCCCGACGCTTAGACCGATGGTTTTTTTTTTTCTTTCTTAAAAATGCAATTAGCGTACTTCGGTCGCCCATTGATTGCTGTGCAAAGAATAAATCGAAGGATAAATTTTTTAAAAATTGAGTTGGGAGAACTAAGAATTAATACACAGAACAAATAGTTGTTTCTACAACCCATTTTTCCTTAAAACATCGCTATTCCAACTAACTATTTGTTCTCCCAACTCATTATTTTTTTCAACGATACGAGATCGGCGAGTAATTTCAATACGTTTTCACCGCAAAGGATCAGATTTATTTTAATTGAATTTTACAAAGACTCGTCGCTTAAATTTCTCTCTGATTTCGCACCAACTCTCGAAGTTATAAAATACATGCAACGTGTATATAAACCATTACACGCCGAGCGAGTCACGTCGTTTATAGACGCAAGATTGTTCGGGATTAAACAAATAATTTGCCTCTGGATTATACTATTAACGAGTTGTTCTCGGAATCGTCGAAGGCCTTGGCGTCGATGACTCGTCGAACTTACGGAACTAAAGAGCATTATGATTACCGATGAGCCTGAAACTTATTGCGCGTCGTATAGAATACAGTTATACGACCGGAGAGATAGAGAGAGTGAGAGAGAGATAAGAATAATGGGTCGATGGTCGATAAATTTCACGTGAAACACGTCGGGGTCCCACAAGTCCCGCTGGCAACGCACCTCGTAGCCGAACCCCTTTACTCGATGGAAACCCGACCACCCTCGATGCCGACGACGCCTCGAGCAACAGGCCGAGTTCTTAATCGTCTCACCAGCCAATGGTACTGTTCTTATTTGTTTATTCCAAACGAACAAGAGAATTACATACATAGTTGACATCAGAACGAACACATTGTACATCACGTTATGCCCGGCTTACGGGAGAATACGATAATGAGACTCTCTTAATGAAGATTTCTCATAGCTGTGTAAAAAATAAATCTTTCCCAATTAGCCGAACCCAATAAAAATCTCAAAATATCTACCTGCTACTCGATACTCGAAGCTCTTTGGGTAAAACAATAAATGTATTATTTTCCTCACGTAAAATAAACGTGTCGATGAACCCTATTGCCTATTATTGTTGGGATAGTCAGACTCGGTACATTTAGAATACTGTAGTGCAATAAAAATATATTGTTCGCGCCGTAATTATGGAAATTTTAATCGGTCATATTCGTCTAATACCTATTATTATTTCGAAAAGTGGTGCCAAAGCCGATATAAAGGTGTTGATTGCAATGATAGTAACAAGCTGAGAAAATTTTAACTTGGCTGGTGATGCGAATGCGCCCCATTGCCCTGTCCTCCTCTACAGGTATCTTACATATATTTTTTGCTCATAAAAGATCCCGAAGAATTGGCGCCATTGCTCCCTAAGGGCCCGGTATTCCTTTCTCAGCAGCAGGAGCCGTCGTATTTCACGCGTACAGCGGCGATGCACCGCCGAGACCGTCTTCTCCCCCTCGGTAGGTAGGAGGCACACTCGACGGTGCGAGAAATGAAAGACAGTGCCCGGTGGGCACTTGGCATCGATCTCGTGCCGAGAAAACTTCTTGCCCTCTTCTCATCAAAACGAATAAAATGTCTCGCAATTGCTCGGGCTATGGACCGGGAAGTAAGAAAGAGGGACCTGATGACACGCCAAAATTAGGCCCACGTGTTCGAAGGACCGTTCCCCGTTCGGTATATATTGAAAACCAATTGACCGTAACTACGAACCAAACGACAAGCGACCATTTTTCAGCATTACCTCGATAAGCTATCTTCAAACTCCTCATCTGAGCAGTTTGATGAACAATATTTCAACAACATCCTCGTGATTATTATATTTTCTAAATCAACTAAAACAGCATGTTAACTACATAAGGAGATTGTAAACTTTCACAATTGTACGAAACCGGCTTCTAATCGGAAACTCAGCCACCGATAAGGCCGGTTTACCAAGCTGCCATGTATGACAAAACCTAAGCTCTCAATGACGACGCATGCCCTGTATATGCAGTTTACTACACAATATATTTAACTGGTACGATTTCTGTTATTATTATTGATGTCCGGTTGGCGGGACATATCTCTGTTTTGCCTTGAAAACAAAAAAAGTATGCTAACCGTGTTAAGAAACCATATAATACGAAAAGGAAATGAGAGTAAAGAAAACGCGGTGTCGGCAAGTATTCTCGACGCGAAGGGGATGCGCAAGGACGTCCTAACGATCGATACTCGAAAACTCAGTGGGGAGTTTAGAACTATTGACAAACGAACTTTTGCCTTTTTATTCCGAAAATTTTGCAAACCATTGTTCCGTAGATGTTAATCCCTGTAAACGCTGTGGGGACAAGTTTCTTGACCGCGACAGGGGTCGTTCGTGTCAAACAATGTTATTTCTCCCCCTCCCCGAAAATAGTCGAAACCACTTCTCGAAGAAACTTTTTTCGGGGGTCGGACCGTATTACAAAACTACTATCGACGAGGGGGCTGCTATACTCGTCTGCGGCACCTGCTAGCCACTTCTGTTCAGTTCCTCCTCCATTGCGCTTCAAGATCAAGCGAGACGAACGGTGTTGTAAAAGAACGAAAAGATCGAACGCGAGAGAGAAGAATAAACGATGCACCCCTCGAAAAGTGTAGCTTCGAGACTGAGACCGAAACACAGCAGTCGGACCGGTGAGGGATGGGTACTATATAGACTAAAGTTTTGCCGCTGCCCAGCCTCCGGCATTCTCCACGGAATTCGAATACACTCGACTACGTTCGCTTCGTCGATTTCACGCGGGGAGTCTCCGTTTCTAACCGCGAAAAGATGCCGCGCAACAGCACACCGGCAGAAGGCTGCGATCTGATCTTCCCTCGAAATCTCAGGAGCTCTTTCGACTACCACCCTCGTTCCTAGTCGTTCGAGTGTGGAAGGCAAAAAAAAAAAAACCGAATATCTATTGTTGCCGAAATGGCAAGGCGACGAAGAACTCTCGCGTCTGTAAAGCCAAAGTATATACTGTAGCATTGAAACGAGCACTTCGAACTCTTGGAAAACGAAGACGGTCTTCTCGCTGTTATTTCTTTTTTTCATCGATTCCCCTTCGTCACGATTTCTGGCGAGTACGCGGCGCTCAAATATTCGAGTACCAGCGGAATTGCGATGTAATGATGCACGAAGAGAGACTCGATCCTGGAATCATCAACGTTGCGCACGCGAGCGCTCGTTCAGCGCGGGACACGAGTCGAATGCTCTTCGCAGAAATGGAATCGTCTGTTAACATTTTCACGCCTCTCGACGATCGGCCGCAGCAGCCGGACTTGCCGATCCGTTGCGGTGCCATTGCGCAAGACGAATCCACATTCTTGCGAGTGCAATTGCAGCTCGAGGCTCGTGCCTTCGTTTAATAGATCGACGGATGTAGTCGCTCTAGCTGGGTACCGCGATCTATGAAGATTCTAGAAGGATAGGATCGAAAGAGCATAATCTCTTCCTCTGGTCGGCAGTCATTACGAAAATCCAAGAACACATGTTTTCTGCTCTTCTCGTTCTGTCTGACTCGCCAGTAGAAGAGAGAATCGGTGGGCCCGCGAGGACGAGGGGGTCCGCTGACACCGTCAGACAGATTTGTGTACCTTCGTCGGGACCGCGTTCCTACGTGTGGGTAGAATCGAGAACTCGAGACAACTCGAACGAGAGTGAAAGAGAGCTAAACATTCGTAGCCCTCGTTGCTTACACGAAACCTTTTCGAATGTATATACCCGAGAAAAGAAGTGAGAAAGATATAGGGATACAGAGATAGACGTCGAGGCGGCTAGTGGAGGGAAGTCTGAGATATAGGTGCGCGTTCAGGTATACCTGCTTAGAAGAGAGCAAAGTAGGGGAAATGAGGCCCCCAAGTAACACCGTAGAGGACGAGAGGGGAAAGTGCCGGAGGTCTCTTCTGTCTTCTCCTCTCGCTTCTACTTTTGCTCGCCTACGGCGGCTGCTGTTGCTGCTGCTACAGCAGACTCTCAAGAGTCGTTGCTGGAACGAAGAAGAAGCGGAGGAGGTATAGGTATAGTGGTTGGCTATGTTGACTGTGTGTTTCCACTGTAGTGTGCCGATGCTTGCTTACTCGCCGACGTCGTAGTGGTGGAAGACGGAAGGTGGAAAGGGAGGGCCCGAGCAAACCGTGGCTCAGGCCCAGCGTGCGGACCTGCGTTGCATGGCCGCCCTGGAGACTCGCTCCGCAAGGTGAGACGCGCGCAGATCGAACAGCCTCAACCGAGGATATATATATAATTTTCTTTCGAGAAACGCTTTCTCAAAACAATCCATACAGTGTTACTTCGCGGGTTTACTTGCACATTTTCTTACGAAAGATCCAAGAGACGATTTTTATACCGTATTATACGAGCGAACGGTATGAACTTTACACGTCGATTAATTGCCTCGTGTTGACAACGATAAGAAATACTCGCGCGAAAGGATACACCAACGCGCACGCGTATCTGACGTACGAGTACGTCTATCATCGGTAGGCGCTATTCTTCGAGCGCACAGTGTTTCGATTCACGCGAAAGTCGAAACACCGAAATCAAAGTGTCTCGATCGTCGATGACCCGCGATTGTTTGGATACCAATTTTTTTTACTAGGATCGTGCAGTGATAAAGAACTCGGCAGTGGGACGTTACAGAGCGCGTGCTGGAAACAAGGATACCTTTCGGAGTATTTTTTTGTTTGTTTGTTTGTTTTGTTTTCTGTTTCGGAACAAAAATACCGTAGTGGATGTGTATAATTGATGATTTGCCGGGGAGTATCAGTCCTTAAAGTGTTCGCGCGAGGATAAGAGTGATGTAGTAGTCGTCACTTGACACCCTGACTACCGATAGGATACAATATACTAGTGTGACAGTACCGGTTGTGGTTGTAGTGATTGTCGAGTGTACAGTGACGAGGGAACTAAATTGTGGCTGGAACACTACGCAACTTTATTTGAGCGAATCTAATCTCTATCAATTTGGATAAATCAATCATCTCGTTGGATCTATGATATTATTCTGAATCGGTGAGTCTTCATTAACGCATGTCGAATTAATAGATCGGATTATTCCCAAACGATCCCGTGAGCAAAATAGTTCGCTATTGTCAATACATTGTAAAACTCAGAGATGAACTTCGCAATCAAAGAAAATAAAAAATTTGCACAGATTAGACTTTTTTTTCGGTACGTGCGACAATAATCGAGATGAATTCGCGTGATTAGAGTAGACCTTGTTTTCGAGATGTTTATTTGTTTTTTTTTCGTCTCTTTTTTTTCGTTGTGCAGTAAACGGTGAGGAATCTTCATAGTTATAACTATAGTATCGATTCGAAAGCATTATAAGAAAACTGAGAGTTTGCCTATGAAATTACGCAAGCGAGGAATTTCTTCGGGGGCCGAGCTGCGCGACTGGGTCGGCCCGACTCGAAGGAGTCGACGTTTGCCAAGCGGTTAGTAGAAATCCGGAGACTTGAACGACGGGGTAAGAAGCGACCGACATGCGTTGGCGGCAACTGTCTTTTCAAAAAACATTCATCTCTCATGGCACGTTGTGTCTCTCTCATTTCGTTTGAACGCATGTGACATCTGCCCCGGTGAAGTCCGAGGGAACTTCGCCGCGTAAAAGAGAACCGCGCATTGACCGAAAAACCGGACTTGAAACTAATTTTTTTCTTTTCCCTTCAACTTTTTGTCTATAACGTTTCATACTTTTTGAAATTTTCCTTCCCGACAAACTCGTCGGTTCTGTTATCATCTATCGCTGTCATACACGCGGTATAAAGATCTTCGAGCAATAAGCCGAAACTATGCAGGTTACTCCGAACGACATACTGTGAGCAACATTTCTCCGAATTGTCGAACCTTTATTTAACGATACTCGTCGTAGAGCTATTTAAAAAAAAACGAATACTCACGGACGTTAATGTCAGAGGGGAAACGTTTGGCTCGTTTCACCGGTAGAAAACGGAGAGCATTCACCGATGGAATAAGCTATACGTATCGATTCCGAATGCTCCGGATAAACAACCCGCCTTCAGAGTTCTTGCATACTCGCGATCTTGAAAAGACATATTTGATTCCCGAGTCAACGCGAAGTATAGCGGGCCGACTCCCAGAGCCTGAAGGCAAAGACAATTTCTAACATCTATAAATGGTCGTTCATTCTTCTCTCCGTGGATCTCTCTCCGCGTCAGACTCCGAACGTCATCGTTGCTACTATGAATATCTCATAAGTTCGTCGTGTAACCCTCCCCTCGACTTCTCGACACTTTTTTTCCCGCTGCGAAGATAAAAGAATACACGAGGAGGATGCGTCTGTACTACGGGCAGTCAAATTAAGTAGACATCGGCTGTAACAATGATTCGTTCGAAGGCGCATCTTTGCTGCTGCTGCTGCTGCTGTATCATCTCGCGTGGTACGGGAATACCATCTTTGGACCGTTGCATTACGGACCGTACATATTGATCCTGCGACGTACGTTCCCTATACCTCGTCTTCTACCGGATATTTCCTATGGGTAGGGCTGTCCCTCCGCGTATATACAAACTTCCTACGATTTCTCTAACGACGAGTTTCAATTCTCCTCTCATCCAAACGGTAGTTATTTTATCATCGATTTACAAACATGCGCTACAGACAATTGGTCTATTAAAAAAAAAAATCTAAAATAACGTTTCGTCAATCTCGACCGTGACGTCGAAACACGCGGAATTCATTTGAGTCGGGAACGACCTTGCGCGGTCGATCGCGGACTCGTCGGCCACAAATTTCGGCTTTACCGAGATGACAAAGAGTGAGACGGGTGGAGAGAAAAGAGAAGAAGCAAAGGGCCCCACGAGACCTGAAAAGAGGAGGGCCCCCTCGTGGAAGCCACCTTAGCGAGAGGGTATTGACGCTGTTGACCCCCTCGCGTTCCCGTAGTCACCAACCTCACCTGCGCTACACTCGGCGCTGGACCGCTAGGCTCCGAAAACGAACGAAGAAACGAACAAGTCCTTCTCGCTTCGGAGCTATACGGATCGACGACGTATAGGATATTTACGAAAAAAAAGGCCGTCTTCAGCTAAACGTACCTGTCGGTGATGGTCTATCGTCTTTTAGGGTTCTCGTTCACGACCCATTGATTCGAAAATTTAATTATCTTCTTATGCTCAGGCGTTTATATTAAAAAAGTATGTTGCTTCTCGCCGCAAAATCGTTTCAGAGAATTTATGACTATTCACCTGTCGCGGTCCCGAGGGTGTGAGGCTTATGATTCGTAATCAACGATATTTCCAGGCGATAATGCATATCTTATAATAGTTTTCTCATAGAAGCACCAAGAGATTTGATTTTAAGTGTTTCAAAGAATTGCTGTCTATAGTTTTACCTGTACGCCGTTAGTACGGGTGGTATATCGCGAATACGTGGGAAAGAGACGTTGAAATATTAATAGTATATTACGATGCATTGACTATCGCGCGCGAGAGAATGGATAAGTCTATAGTAAGGAATCTTTGAAGCTGTTTGCTAAGCTGAATGGTATAATAGTCGGATAGGTGTTCGGTGTCTACCCGGTTGCACATCTCAAGAGATGCCGAAAGGTCCACGGAGCAGCCGAGGGAAAGGCGACGACTCTGACGTCAGCATCAGGAATGAGGTTAAACCGAAGCTAAAGTCGAGCGTTACCCGGGCATTATAACGTTGTATCTTACCGGCAATTATATCCTACGCTCGGGACTCTATGCCATTCGTCACTTTGCCCTGAGTTGTGAACATATATCGTAAGCGTTGCCCACCAATCGAGACTTTGCTGTGCACTCTTCAATTTTTTTTTAATTGCTGTATATATTGCCACTTCGACCTTTGAGATCAATGGAAGTCGGGATTATTAGAATCTTCGACTGAAGGAGGTTTTTCTATCTTAAAAAATTTCATTGCTCAACGGATAATCGATCGATTTATATAATACCTTCGAACTTTTGCAAAGAATCAAAATTTTCTATCGAAAAGGCGGAAGAATAATTGTACATTTGCTGCAAAAAGATCGTTGAATTGTTAATGGAGGAACAGAAGAAGCATAGCAGAGCAGAACAAAATCTAAAAACAGGATTTCCAGCTTCGTCCGCGACTATCAGGGTTCTGGATCCGTTCGTGGCCCTTTGTCTTAGCCGTGCTGGGCACGACTTCTCGAGCGCATAATATCCGAACGAGGAACAGAGGCCACGAAGAGGCCAGAATTCTCAAGCGGTGCTGCAGTTGTACCAAGTATGCAAGAATATAACCCCATACCAGTCCTCAACCTCGGCGCATAACCCGGTGTACGCGAGGGTATATATGTATATAACAAACAGCGAAGAGAGTTCCCGAAGACCGACCTCGCTCTATCTCCCGAAGATCTTCCAGCCTCGAAGAGAGCGTCGAGCTCGTGCTGACCCTGAGGGCTAAAGATTACGAGGGCTCGTTCGCTTCGCTAGAATTCAAACGTGTGTTACCTCGACGTTTCGTATAGTATACGCAACTACCAATATAAATGTACAGGAGATATATATGCCTATCTGTTCCCGGGGTTTAACCCTCTCGTGTAGTAACCAACCGAGAGTAC
Organism: Buathra laborator; assembly: GCA_934046635.1. NCBI lineage: Eukaryota > Metazoa > Arthropoda > Insecta > Hymenoptera > Ichneumonidae > Buathra > Buathra laborator. Next base: position 23,527,779 of record OW203892.1, read on the forward strand.
TCTCGCGATTGCTATATATATCCCATAGGCATCCGGATGCCCGTACGGTATTGCTCTCCTTGATTTTTTGTTTTTGGTTTCATCCAAATCCTGTGTCTGAGGGGATGGGGAGGGGGGTTGCGTTCGTAGTAATCGGAGACCACTGAATCGTTCTGGACCTCCGAGTGTGGGAGCACCAAGTTCCGGCGTCGTAGGATGTCGAGACACCCGCGCGGCCATAAACAGTGTACCACAATTAACTCGGTGCTTCGGAATACTATTGCGGCTCTTTGCACATACGAAAAATAATTAACTGTCGCGGAGGTGTCTCGATCGACGGTTCGAACAATTAGGCAACAGCTCACGTTGTACATGACGCCGGCTGTGTACCTCATAAATATGTACACAGTGGTACATCCGCGGCCGGGCGATGAGTTTGACGACGAAGTAATTGCTTGAACCCGTTTTCGCGCCGATCTCGTTGTCACGTGGAACCGATGAGGTTCGCACGTGAGGCCGGAGTAAGATTGACAGTAGCGTCGATAAATTATATAAGAGACCTCTTGCCGATTCGCGTGAGCGGGAGAGCTTTCTGGTACAATCGATTGCACTGTTGCAAAACGAACGAATCCTGCGCGCGTCCAGCGGGAGAACTCTCGACCAAGACGATAGTTCGTTTGGACGGTTGTTGCGGAGAGCTGCGAAGAGTTGCGCGTCGGGTGGGCGTCAAGGACTCCCGAGAGTCTTGGCGCAGCGGTGGCGATCTTCTCGATGCTGGACCGGTATGGCGGCCATATCTGGACGCTTGGCGCGAGAATACACGCACTCTATACAATATATATAGAGATATCCACTTGTATTGCTGGTACTAACGCCTCAGCACTGTTGTGTACATTTATTGACACGCTGAACGACACAGTTCTTACTGACGTTTCTGGATTTACCGATCTATACGAGTGCCGAACTTTAATTGGCTTATGTGGTTTTTCTTTTTTTTTTTTTTTTTTTCGAGCACAGAACGTTATAGTTCTCGTATAGTTACCGATCTTTCGGATAGACTTGGGTACCATTTCGGATAAAGTATCGGTTGCCAATTAAGACACTCCGGAGATAACATCATTACTGGCCACTTTTAATTAACCAACCGATCGTTTTCGTAGGCGCGAAAGTCGATCGGTTCCAGTAAAATCACCCGGATTCCAGGCCAATTTGAGGAAAGATCAAGCGTTGAAGCCCCGTTTACGGCTTGGAGTATAAAAGCGAATCGCTGTGCTAGCCGATTTCTTGCTCGCCGAGTTCTTCCAGCAGCGAGGAATCGCCAGTCTCTCATCTCTTCTATAGTCCTTCGCCTTCCCTCGTCACTCTCGCGCGGCTCTATGTTAATGCTCCATTCCTTCGCCATCCTCTCGTCGCCATCGACTCAACGTCAGTACGTTATAGTATAGTCTACGGGCATCTCGCGGGAAGCGATGAGAGCGCCAGGTTTTTCATGTCCCGCCGAAGATGCGCGAGTCCCTTCTAATTGACGAGCCGAGAGCGCGGCGAGGAGAGACGCTGTCCGCTTGACATGTGTCCAAGGTGTTCCGAATCAAAGTTCGTTCGTGTCGTATTATACGACGAACAGCCCGATATGCCATCAGCGGGTGCTACGCGTTAACCGGACCTCTGTTGCCGAGACTTTCGAACGACAAAGAGTCGATTATAGTTCGCTCTCTGGTTCACCCGATCGCACCGTTGCTGCTGGACGATTAACCCTGAATCGCACACCCGCGAATGTGTACACAAGTTAGCATCTTATCGGACAGAAAGCGAGTCAATGCCTGCCAATAGGGCTATAGGAATGATAATAAAGTCGAAAGAATGCGCGTTCGAAAAAAAATCAAGGGATTCTCGCGTTGTTTTCTCGTTCGCCATGCGTACGCTAACGGTCTTGGTGGTGACGTTACGGAATGTAGGTGTTTATGGCAAGTGGGTGCCACGGGGAACGCGCGTTGCTTGATTATATTCGTATACGTTGCAACGGTGACATCACCGCACGCCGTTCCCGCGTCAGCTGAGTTCGGCTCGACTTAGATGGAGCGAAAGAACCGATATAAAAGAGTGTGTCCCGATCCCCGCGTTTGCGGTTGGCCCCCCTCCCCCCTCGCTCAGCCCTGTGTTCGCTTTTGCCTCTCTCAATCTTTCTCCGCGCTTCGGTGGAACGACCTCGAGGAATCTCGTCGAGTGCATATTCCACTGGCGACGTGATTCCACACACTATTCCGTACAGAGTGCGACCGCCAAACGTACAGTGACCCGAGTTTCTCCCACGAGATTGATGCTTCTTGGTCCTCAGTTTTTCTACGTTGCAGCAATTAACTCATCGAGAACTTATTCAAAATTTGGAATAACTTCTTTTTTTTTCGAATTGAAGGTCATTGCTATGCGTTGACGGTGCAGCTTATATACGGTCTAAAAACCATCCGAATGAATGCAAAAAATAGCGTTCCAAAAAATATTCGTTAGAGATTCGTATAATCACGATGTTGCGTCTACGATGAAACCCGAGACAAGAAGATTAAATTGGTAAAGGAGACTACGGAGAATGAAGATGATAGTAAATTCAAGTGAGACATTGTCCTTTGATTCTGCATCGTTTCGAACATCGGGGTGGTCCACCGTGGTGATTCAACGAGTTCGTCGCATTCCCATTCGCTGTATAACGAGCTCGCGGATCCTTCTCTTCTCTCCCTCTCCCCCCCCCCCCCACCTTTAGCTTCCTTCAACGACTCCTGGGTGTTCCACGCGTCTGACAAACTCAATCTTCGCCGAGAGGCGAGTGATCCTCTGTCTTGAATAAATTGCATTTCATTGCTTGGCTCATCATCAAACTGGCATGACATCGAAACTACATGATCGACCAAAAATATAGGTACAAATTTTGCGCTCATCATTAATCAATTAGCCGGGCTGTAGATCGTTCGATGTTTTTCCATTTGTTAAATGGTGAACGAGATTTTTATTATTCCTCGCGAATGTACGCGGGAGTGGAAAAAAGAGGTACAATAACGCAAGAAACTCGCTTAGTCGAGTTTGCAAAGATATACAAATGATAAGCTTCGGTATATCGCGCGGCGTAGCGCGTGCGAGCAATGAGAGCAAACTGCTTATTATCATTACGAGTGTCCGTACCCGGCGTACCAGGACGGCAAGAACGCGGCGACGATAACGGCTCGCGAGATTGGTCCTCGAAGTTGGTTCACGAGGCGCACAGGTGCGCGAATGAAATCGCGGCGCGTGTGGACATTTCGTGATAAAACATAAGCTTCAGCTCGATGAAATTCTCGTATCGCGGCGAGTCGCTATTATACGAATCGGCACAGCATCCAACGGCATAAGCTGTTTAACAATACGCGATATAACTCATAAATACGAATGGTGTACGTACTATCGATCGTAACTCACGTGTGCCGATTCAATGGCGTGAGAAGGCTGATTTTCATTACAGATATAGTCAGCTGAACAAATTGCTTTTTGCCTGATTGGCACGCGCGGTAATAGACTTTTAACAAACAGTTCTCGTTACGCTGCTGATAATCGCGCATCAGTGCTATTCGCATCCCGAACTTTTCCAATTGATTATTATGTGCCGTAAAATAAAAAAGAAACATATAAAAGTTATTGAAATTAAATACTTGTAGCTTCTTGCTGCAAGGATTGTCATTGCATAGCGCACAGACGAAGAAATTCGACCTCTTCTTGACGCCACAATGGTCGATCCATTACTCAGCCGTTCTCGACTTCGCTATACAGGATATACGCGAAGAGAGAAACATAACGAGATAGCGCGCATTTGCCCCATTTGTCTCCGTACAAGTAGCCGCTGGAAACACCATAAAAGTCGAGTGGTTTTCGCGCCTCGATTCCCTCCTGATCTCGAACGGTTCGCACGACAAGCGATACACCTGACACATTGCTCGGGGTTTCTTTGAAGCAGCGGCATTTGCCTGAGACCACTGATATTTCTTCTCGCTTCTCAAAGAATTCGAAACAAACGGGCAATGTAAAAAAAAAAAGGAAGACCTGTGAGTACAAAATAAATTACGATCGGCTGTGTCTGCTCCTGATTTACAAAGCAATTACGACATTAACCACACGGAGAATGGACTTCGACGAATTACGCTAATGTATCTTCGGACGTTTGGACTTTCCCTTCTTCTTTCACGGTGGACGCGAGGCCGGGGGCGGGGAGGGAGAGCTTTATGCAGTACGTACGAGTATCGTTGACGCGAATTCGAGAGAATTCAAGAAGAATACAACGATAAAAATGGTCAAAGAACAAGAAGTAAAAAAAAACGAATCACTGAAAAAACAGAGGCAACGAGGTTTTAATACGTGAAAGGGAGCAGTAGCTCAGTGCATTCCGCGCCATAGATATAAAGTAATCGATTTATAGTGGAGCGACGTATCAATGCGCACTCAATTAGCACCCGCAGACAAGATCGTTAAAGGATGCAGGAATCTTTGACGATTTTTCTTTTGCTTCGCACAAGTCGGCTCTTTGATTTCCGTCTACGCCCCGGGACTTATCCCTTCGTCGGCGCATCACAACTCCGAGTGTAAACCGCGCGGGCCTATCATTGTTTTATCCTTTTGGAATTTCTAATGATTATTGCCGCCGTGATATTCGCATGAGTTATGTGACACAATATCGACCCTTATATCTACTTGACGATACTTAGGCGCAAAATCATAGGCTTATACTCTTCCGAACGCCACTTACTTCCCGTCGAAGCTTCGTAACACTTAACGATTTCATTTTTCCGCAAACAACGAGAATAACTTATGCGAGAATCTTATATCAACTGCGCAGCGTTAAAGTAAAGTATGCGGTACCCGTAACATCTGAAAAACATGGTCTCGAATACCTACATTATTTCATGGATATCGTGACAACGAGGCGCTGTCTCTGCCAAATGTAGATGTATATGTATACGTTCTATACATATGTATATATATATTTCCACACGCGCGAGCGCACGCACACATTTATTCGTAATACTGATGGTAGCACTCGCGCGCTAAGAGGATTAGTACGATGAGATTTCGTGACTCTCAGTTTACCCTCGTCTCATAATCTCTTTTCCTTTTCTGCCTCTTAACTTGTTCACCTTCTCCGACTTTCTCGCGGGATTCTTTCTCCCTCTCTGAGCCAAAAGAGCCTTTTTATCAGCTCGAGGATTAAAGTGCTCGACCGCTAATGCCGCTCGGATCTCCTCTCTATCTCTCGTCGCTCTCAGTCAAACGGCCAAAAAGATTCTCGAGTGGCTGGTGATCATGGAACGCCAACCAAGTGTAAAACGACGTCGTACGTACGCAAAAATTCGTAGCCTTCGAAGAGGCATCTCTCTTCATGCTTCGACGAGAATCGGCAAAATTTCCGATCGGGATCTCTCCTCAGTGGAGCTCGCGACATAGGGGATTATATCGAAAGCGGCCACGTAAAAGAAAAAAATACTCGCAGAGAGAAGAGTCCTCGTACTTATATCGTTGAAAAAATAATTAATCCCATGACAAATAAAAAAAAAAATTCTCGCGCCAGGGGATTACACACGCTGGTATGACTGAGTATATTATACGAGAATATTAGATAGTAGCTATAAGCAAAAGTTATACCCGACGAGAATGGCGAAGCTTTGTTAAATTCCACTGACGTCAAGGAAGGATTATTATCCTCGATTAATATGACTCGCAATAAAAAATAATAATAAAAAAAAAAAGAAAAACTCCATGATCGATCGCTCCAGAGAGCCATATAGCGACGATATAACTCGGATATGAGGTGAAATACAGCTGTGAATTATGCGACAAAAATTCTTTTATCGATCGTACAAACCTTCTGAAACACGGAAATTTGTGACTATTTCCTAGTATCCCCGATATCAATGTTACAAATCGTTCGATTTTCATTGTCGAAGATCGTCATCGCGAACGATTGGCTACCGCGGTCAAGCAACATCCGCGTGTCGCGGTTGCAAGACATACATAATACAAAAGTGATCGAGAGAAGTCCAGGCGCGGTGGCGCGCGGCGCATGATTAAAACAAACAAAGAACGATTGGAAGCGAGGTCCGGATAGTCGGCAGAGTGGGGCCAGTCGTCCTTGCGAAGTGGGCCTCACACCAGCCTCGCGCTCATCCCTTCACGTTTACAACAGTAATATATACTTACATATATATATATATATATATATGTTGTGTAGTTGTTGGATATACGGCGTCGGAGGAACACGCGTCCACGTGCATGCGATCGAGTACTCACGCGTGTCGAGAATACGTGCGATCCGGATTTGACGCACGCACACCGTATCCGATATATAATACATCCAAAATCTATTTTTATGCACGCGCATTCGTTGCCTCAGACCGGTCGTAGCCTTATCTTTCTGCTTTTCGAGTTCTCACGAAAGTGAGAAGACTGCATTACCGATAATTACGAGACGCGATTGTTGTTTGGTATCGCTGTGTGCCTTAACTATTCCGTGATCGGTAACATTTGCTCTCGGGGATACATACTCTACACGCACACAAACGCGCTCCGTGCTTCGCGGGTTAACGAGACGAATACGCATTACATCGTACAAGAGTAGTCGTATCGAATCGTTAAGGAAAGCTGCTCTTTCATCCAGTTACCTTATATCCACTCGTTAGTGCATACGTACATCGCTACAGACTCGACAGCCTCGGGTTTCGAACAACGCTGAGCGGAGAGTTGCTGTTTGTTAACACACAATGAATATCAACGGTGTCTTCGGGTTTGTCTCGACAACACACAGTTTCAACAAGTCTATAGCCGTGTTTTTTCGAGGCTCGTCTAGTTAAATCTTCTATTCAATATTCATAGTTTCGCGATGTAAAATGGGTCTTACGAAATTTCAATTCGTTATATTGCCTCCCACCCATCGACGATATGTCATGTATAATAATTAAAATACTGAAATTACTTTGATTACTTAACTTTTTTTTTATTCGCTATGGAAACGTCTACACTGTAAATAAAATTCGCTGGACATTTAATGCACTCGTACTGGAAGTTTTCATGCATAAACTGGTACATTAAATTTAATGTAGAATTATGATGAAATATTAACGTACGATATATTAAAAACCATAGAGACACCTTACATTTTATAATTTACGTAAATTTCACTGTAAAAGTACATTAATTTTTCATCAACATTTTACATTTAATTTTTTTTTTTTTTTTTTACAGTGCAGGTATAAAAAATAACTGATTGTTTTTTCTGGGAATCGGCTTTGAACCCTAATATTTTTAAAGATTTTTACGTCACTTCGCCTCGAGGGGCGTTTTTTTCTGGTCCCCGAAGAGGGTTACTCTGCATGAGAGAAGAAACCCTCGTGTACCTGACCTTCTCGAAATTCCTGACGGGCTTCTCGGGGGAGATGATGGGGGGGAGGACTCACGGATATATCTTGCGGCGAGGGACCTTACCTACAGGTCCCAGTGAAGCGTGACCCCTCGTGCAAGCGGTACCAGTGACTCGAGAGGGAGTTCTGCGCACACCGGGGTCTCTCTTCGCTGGGCCAGCAGGATTTTTCCTTTCTCGCTTCTTCATCTTCGCGACGTCTCCGCCGAATTGGACCTCGTGGATGAACGATGGAGCGCTCGGAAGACTGGGTACCGCGATATATTTATAAGTCGGCGTGCAGCGACCGTGATAAATCAAAGGCTCTCGCGCGGTATGGCGGCCACGAACGGTGGGGAACCGGTCGCGTGGGGTCACTTCGGCTATATGGTGCGAGAAGTCTGCAACTCTGGTTGCGCGCTCTCTCGCGAAAAAAAAAAATAAATTAAATAAGAAATACTCCACGAGATTAATCGAGAACGACAGAAAGCCTAGAGAGACCGAAGAGACGGTGTTATAGTTGGACGGTGCTCTCGAAGTCACTTCTCTGCCACCTTGGCGAACTGACGATAAATCATTCGTATTATCGATCTCGTTATAATTGGTATCGAGAAATGGTTAAATCGCGATGCTGGATTGAAAATATATATAATAGGGAGAATGTTGTTGAGAGCTCTCGGGTTTTTGGTGTAGGTGGCGAGGTGTTTGTCGACGAGCCGTCGATAACGATCGTCTTATACCCGGACAACGTACGGTGCACACTTTCAAAACGCATTATTCCAGATGACTGGCAAGTTGCCACGTCGCGAAGCCAACCGAACCGAGCGGAGCGATGCCCGGTGTATACCCGGGCCCTTTAGAGAGAACGCGTGCATAATGACGGGTTTCGAAATCGGTGGACGAAGTCCCGAGACTCATCCGTGTTGCTCGTGCGGAGAGAATACCTGTTGAATATATACGCGCGTCTTTCGCCTGCCACCCGCGGCAACAAAATTGCTGCCGCATGATCGGTGGGTAATGACCGGTTATCGTCGTGTCTCGATATCTCGCCCTCGAGACTAACAGCCGCCAACGAAAATTCTTCGATGAGACAGCGGGAAAAAATGAAAATACGATGTACGAAAATACAATATGGCATCGTAGCCTCGAGTGCAGAATCGCGATACCACGAGGCACGCGGTAACCTCGACTTCGCTTCCCTCGGGGCCCTATTTCGGCTGAGCGAAGCTCCGAGCAACGCCACGGCCCCATTCTTCGGGCCATTGTCCAGAGGCCCGTTTCAAGATGCCGCCGTGCGGCTTTAATGAGAATTTTAATTACCCAATCCCCGAGACTTCTCGCCCAATAAAACATGTGAACATTCACCGGGCGATTGCCCAGCATCGTTCGCCGTGTTCGCCTGTGAGGCTCGGCGCTCCCCCTCGTCCCCCGACTCCCGGAGACCCCACGAACCTCTTCGTAAATTTGTCCAAATTCCAATTTGCGATTATCTGGCAACCTTATTCTCCCTTCTCCTTCTACGTTTCACCATCGAACGAAAGAAGAACTCCGTTCTTTAGGTATGAGGAAATCAAGGAGATCGTTTGTTTCACGTGGTATTGAGATGTGTACAAGTTTTACCAAAACGTTAAGGGTGAATAAGGGGGGAATGACTCTATCGACTCTCAGAAATCGCGACAATTCGGATCCTTCGTTGTATCCGGGTCCTCGCCGCTTCGCTCCTTAAAGCGACGCAGCCAAACGGAATACAGCAATTTCTTGTCCGGACTCACAATTTTAACACCCTCTGACTCATTCGAAGGTTTGGAATTTCTTTTTTCTTCATTCATCGGTGTTCCCGGAGTTCTTGATTCGTTCGGCTCATTTATCGTTCCTTTCGCTGGAATTTTGTTCCCCTTTTTTTTAAGAGCTCCACAATGATTGCCCGTTTCACTTGTTCGTTGTTTATTCTTATCAGCGCCTTAAGGGTGAAAAGAAAAGGTAATTTGTCAGGGTAACAGAGAGAGTTTTGTAAGCTCACGACTGTATATACCATTTTGCTTGGATCTCGGATATTCCATATTCCGATTAATCGCATTGCCGCGGACATCCCTGTTTCGCTTCGAAATGACTTCCTTGATGGTTGCCGTAACCACCGACTCTTCTTGCTTCATAATCTTCTTTCGCTGAACTCCATCTGTACTTCGAGAACCAGGCAATTTCCTCTCGAACTTCTTGTCCGTAGTCACAGTCACTCCGTAGTCAATAAGCGTACCATCCTTTTTCTTCTCTATGGGTTTCATCGTAATCGTTGAATTTTTCACCTTCGTAAGTTTCCCACTCGTATTGCCCTTTGGGTTTATCGATAGGCGACGATCGTTCTTCGGACGATTTACAGGATTTGCAGACGATTGTGCGCACGGCAAAACCGTGATGTTACCACAAGTTCTCGGTAGTCCAGATGCATCGTTCGTTACCGATTTAGAGGAAACTTCCACCAGCGGCTTAGTCCCTATTTTAGATCCCACACTAACCAATCCGACATCGTTCAAAACCCGTCTTGTACTCGTCGTTCTCCCGTGTATATCGGCGTTGGTGTTCCCTTTACCTATCTCGGAAATCGGCTTAGCGTGAGTTTTGCCTCTGGAGTCGTTCGCGTTGGATAAATTATTATTCATGCCTTTGTCTTCTTTTCTCCTTCCCGACTCAACGTTATTCTTTGATACTCCCCTCGGGTTTGCAACGGTACTTCCCAATGAGGATGACATTTTTTTAAAAAATTTATCCGTCGTTGGTGCCTCGGCTTGGATATTTTTTCCGGGCACTGGCAAGAGAACGGCCACGGAAGGAGCTTCTTTTATCGTTTCATTCGACGCGATACTCTTGACCTTCGTGTCATGCTTTGCCTCTGGCTTTGCGACGCTCTTCCATTTTTTTAAAGAGACCCGATGGCGCGTTTTCTGCTCGTCTCGCTGTTGTTCGATCTTCTTCCGCGACTCGTTCTCGATGATCTTCGAAGTGTCCGAAGTACCCTTTCTTTTGGTATTGAAACGCTGCCGCGGGCTACTCGGTATAGCTACAACGGTCTTGAATCTCATCTCAGCATCGCTACCAGCGATTTTTTTTGTCTTTGCCGCATTTGCTTCCTGGTTGACACGAGGGGCTGTTTTTCTAACGCCGACAGTCTTTATCACGGATTTTTTGGGAATAGCCTGTAGAATCGATTTAACTGGAATTCTCTCGCTGCGACGAAAAGATTCGACTGTTGTCCACCATGGAACGACTTTCGATAGATCGTCAGATGAATGATTTTTCTTGAGATTCCGGATCTTCGATACGGAAGACGTTGATGAATGCCAAGAGAGAGATCTTGAATTGACTGCTCCAGAATTTCCCGACTCGTTCGACTTTCCTTTGCCTTCACGACTAGCCGAAGCCGCTTTTCCTGGGCTCGATAAGTAAACACTTATTGTCGAGTTGGAAGCTCGTAATTTATCTCCCCCGGTAGCACCCGATACGACTGGTATTCGTATCTCGATTTTCTCAGCCGAACGTACCACATCGAGTTTCTCCACTTTTCTCGTCACAGCGTCCGCTCCCACTGCTGGTTTGCCGTTTATTCGAAGATCTATGTGACGCAGAGGGGAAGATTGTGAACCCGACGAAAATTTCGACTCTTCCGTTAGTGTCACGAGCATCGCGTTCTTATCTCCGCTGGCCAACGCTGACAAATCATTTTTATCTGTATCGCTTTTATCATGAGGTTCCACTATGACCGATACATTTTTCGTGACGCTTCTCGGTACTTCTGGTATTTTTTTTACAGACAATATTTGACGATCATTCGCATTTATAGATTCATTAGAATTTGCGTTTCCTGCGGAGTTTAACTTTGCTACCCTTTGCACTAAGGGATGAGCCTTATATTTTCCGTCTTCTCGATCATTCGGGAAGGTTTTATCCAGCCACTCCGCTCGCTCCCGAACATTCCTTTCATCGTGACCGACCTTATTTTTTGTGGAATTATCGTTTGCATTTGTAAAATTCGGCGGGGGTCTTGAGGAACTCTTCGTACTGAGACAGGGACCACTATTGTTTCTTCCGTTCGTTATTTTCACCAACGATGGTACTCTCGCGAACCGCTGCAATGGTGATTTAGCGAAAAATCTACTTCTCTTCGAATCTCCATAAAATCTTGTTGTTCCATTTCGCGCTTCGATCTCTCTGCCATAATCGATTATGAGTTTCGCGTATGATTTATCGCATAATTTTATGTCCGACGAATCGTCACCATCGCCTGTTGCGACTAAAAAATTTCTCGATCTTTTAGAGCCATTTCCATCGGTCCCCGCCGATCGAGCAATCGGCGAAGCTCTTAGTGATACTCTGTTGGATATATTCGCCGAAACGCTGAATATTTGCTTAAATTGGTTCATCCTACAACTATAACCCTGCGGACAGTCTATCGCGGATATTGTTTAAAAAAAACTCGAACATAATTTTGAATATCGTCCAAAAAAGATTAAAAAATCATCCCTCACACTATTTTGTACGACGGATTGAGCGTCATGATGACAGTAAACCCCCCTATGTCATTCCGAGGATTGGTTAAAAAAAAAAAAAGCTTTCGACATTTTAAAGAGACAAGCTGCAGGCTTCACAGCGATATAAAAATAAATAATAAATAAATAACGGTGATATAGTTCGCGAGCAGAGTACGGTGACTCAAAGAACTTTTATGAACCTTTCACGTTGACAATGTTGTCCGTAGACCGCGAGAGTAGTTCGATCGGACGAATGGGCACAAATCAACCGAGCGCTATGCGGTCAGCCCAGCGGCGGGAAATATGTATTAGCTTACGCATTACGCTACGGTTGCGTATGCCAGCCGCTCGTTCGTTTCTCTATCCAGTTCTCGATTTAATCGATATACCGGTCGAAGCCTCGAGATGTGTTACGCAACGCGCCTCGACAGCAAACATCGGAGTAGCAAGAGCGCGTTCGGTCGAGTAACCTTTAGTACGCGAGAAATCACGGAAACAAAGGATCGTACCGAACCCGATCGATCACAGGGGCACAATATATTCGCTTTGATGTGCTTTGCCATCCATACGATGCATAATATTTGAAAAAACAGTCAACTCGTACTTTACTAGTACGCTATGGAGCGGACCGCGAGCAGAATCGCAAAGCGGAGATTGCTTGAGTTGCGACCTCGTTTGAAACTCACGAATCCTTGCCGGTAGTAGTCACGAGTAGCGTTTGTGGCTGCAGCTCGGATCGCTCGTGCAGCCTCCGAGAGTCAACTCCGGCGAAGGAGAGTTATTTTGCGCACTGGAATTTCAGCATCGAACGCGAAGGGGGTTGGCGGATCTGCTCACGCGAGAGAGCCAAGAAGTGCAAGCAACGGCAGCACCGGCTATCGCGGACGAGCGGGGCCTCGATATCCCGCGCAAGCCAAGAAAAGTCCAAGCGAGGCCCCTGCTTGACGGTCGAGCTAATCGCTTCGATCGTAATTCGTGATCCCCGTGAGATGCCCGGCGAAACGCTGGCCGGTTGTTCGTACCCCGGCGAGCGAAGGCTATGCTTATGTATCCCCTCGTGCTGAGTAGAGGTACGAAGAAGAAGGCAAAAGGTATATAACAGAGAGCTCGAGCCACGGTATACAAAGGCGTCACGGAGTCACGAACGTTATTAGCGTGGAGCCGCGTACGTGATCCGCGGAACAGAAGAGCGCTCGCGGGAGAGCGCGAGATCTCGCTTCGCAAAGCGCTCCGACGCCAATGAGAAGAGTTTACTCGCCTCGAGGGCAATCCGGGAACGGACCGCTCTTGTCATGTTATTCTTTTCATCATACTAGAGTACATGCCCCCACCGTTGTGGATATCCGACAGCGATCTATTCCAACAGCGAAGGAGCAATTCACTTCTTGCTATAGCTCGTGCTACGATCATCAATTTTTTTTTTTTTCATCCAACGCCTTCGAACCCAATATTTTTTTTTTGCTAAGTGTCAAAATCGTTTTTTCAAGCCGTAAAAGGATGATGAAAACTGTTTAAAAAACGTGCTGAAGTATCCTTGCAACTTTTTTACGTCGCATTGGAAAAAAATCCGAACCCCATATTTTTTCGCATTACTCACGAATTTAATCGTTTTGGAATGATATCAAGCGGTGCATTGATAATGACTAATTAAAAAAAATGAAAAAAGAAAACATTTTTTTGGCGTCGAAAATTGAGGGACATTATCCTTATAAACAACTTCCACTCGGATTTTTTCAATACATTAAAAAGAGTGCTGAAAAAAGCCGATCATTACCCTCCTGCGATCGAACAATCCAAGATTGGCACACGCGGCAAACAGGCATCGAGGAGAAATAAGATCAAATGTTAAGCCATATAAGGGACAGTGGAAAAGTAGAGTTGACTGCTACAGTTCTGCCGCTGTGCTCTTCAGCAGAAACGTTTTTGTCAGCAAAGATGAGAACGACGACGGCGATTTCTTCGCGTTCTAAATCAAACCTTAACTGCGAAGAAGAAGCGAGGGTTCGGCGCACGAGGCCCAAAACGGCTAAAGCGTGTGCACGAGAAGTAGAGAATCGCGAGAAGGGATAAGAGAAAAGGTCCAAAAGCGAGTCTCTCACAATGCGTTCATTGGTAGCCATAGTCTTCGCGTCCGCATGTGCTGTTCACCGATGACATTTCGGAGGACATCGAGTACCGCGATCACGTCCGGCTTACCGTTAAATCCGGCCCCCGACTTTATTAGCGCATCCTTCGTTTTCCTCTTCATCGTCTTCTTCATACTTTTCTTTTGGCTCTTCTCGCGCGCGTGGTACGTCGATTATCATGAGTGAGAGTAAACGATAATGCGCTCTTATCCACTCACCATAACGGATACGAACATTTAACATCTATCCGCGAAAAAAATCTTCCCTTTGCTTCTTACATCACCAACTACGATTCAAAAGGAAACGTGTGATATCCAAGATCAACATACCTTGAAGAACGACGTTTCATTTCGATCGATGTTAAATCGATTGTTACGCGCGACACTTTCATGAATTTGAAATGAAACGAAAGATTGCACGACGAATTCTTGACTGCGTCGAAAAACGAGACAACACGGGTTATCCGTTGTCGAGTTTTGTGGAAACAATCAGCGAGGTGGGGGACTGTTGCGAACAAGGATATGAATGCATAAGCAGTGCAGTTAACACGGAGGCACGGCGTGTCCTCTCGGACTCTTTTTCTCTCTTTTTCCTTCGGGTTTACTAAAGTCAAAAGACGCCGCGCGATCTCGAGGATCCTCAGGAGAGAAGCTGCACTCTCTCTCTCTTTCTCTCCCGTAGCAACGAAGAAGGTTACTCGAGGAAAGAACAAAGTCTGTCTCTCTCGCTTACGCTTTTCGGTATCTCCGAGTCTTCGTTGCGGCTTCTCCTGCGCTGTGCTCGTGTCGATAAATACGACCGATGTCGCCGTACACCGTCTCGAATCTTCCTGTGCCCAGGGGTCTCTCCGCCCCCTCTCCTCCCCCCATCCTTTCTCTCTATACTTTTTTATTCTTTTTCCATCGTCATCCAAACTGCGCGCCGGCATCTACGGAACTCGCGGCTCGGTATATACACGCGGTTCGCAAAGCGATTCTCAGCCTTGTTTTCTGGACAGAAGGTTCTAAACGATGATACTTCCACCGAACGGGAACCTTCGAGAAATCCCGAGTTTCTTGTCACGCAGAAAGGACTTGTTACTCCTTTCTTTGTACATCTCGTCACACTCCCTAAGCATTGTTAATGTCGGTGAAATATATATATACATTCGTTGATCTACCGTCAGATGCTTCGCGGTTTGCTGCGGCAAATCCGGAGCAATGGTGAACGGTTTTGTTTTGGTCAGAGGTGTAGCTGCTAGTAGGAACAACCTGGAGCAGTAATTAACCGCTGTGCCGATGGCGCCGGGGCTCCTTTAACTTAGCTTCGAACTACCGGACTCGATCTCGAACGGAATACCGCGACAACCGGTTTTAATTCGTTTTGCTTGAACGCTATTTCTGGCATAGTCATCGATACGGTTCAATGTTTGGCTAAATTACGCAAATTTCACGATACAAATTAAACTCGATAACGAAATGAAAGTTCTATTATTTCATGGATTTCATGCATTTTTTTATATTGCGAACTCCGTATTAATCGAAAGTTATCGAAGTATCGACAATCAATCTACCGAGGTGACGACTGATGGTAAAACCACTTCACCGTCATTTGTTCAAAGAGTTTCTCGGGGTGTTTGCCAGTTCCTTCCGAATAAGGCAACCGAAGCTCGCAACACCGTGAGGGCAGTGCGAAAGAACAAAGAGAATCCCGCGAGTGTCGAGACGCTGAGGCTCGCGACTGCAGCGAGAAAAGGTGCCCACATGGAGGAGTTTCAGACACCTGCTTCTCCCCGACATTGTCTTTCGCTGGCTAGGAGTCTCGATCCCCCTGACTCCTCTTGTCCCCCACTTCCTCTCTTGCGATTCTTTCTCTCCAGTCGGCTCGAGAAAGGGATTTCACGCGAGAGAATCGTGTCGTCTCGAAAAACAATTGTATTCGTAAATGGGGTATCGAAGGTTTTTCTGCGTTACCGATGGATACACGATTTCACGAATCCTATAGGATTATTCGACTCCTTCGCGAAGATAATAAATCGATCTGATTTTGTTTCTTACCAACATTTTTCCGATGTCCCAAAATAACGACTTATATATGAATTAAAAATAATAATAATAATATATTTAATAAATTCATTTTTTTTTTCTCGATATAGTGAGACGAACGACGAATGTTGCTAGAAATGCGAGAGGAAGTTTGGTAAAAGGGCCGCGATGGCACCGGCGTCGATTCGGCAATATTCTCGAAGTTTCGAAGTTCTCTTCAGCCTGGAAACTCGAGGGGATTCGAAGCGAAGAGTACGAAACGTGGAGGCACAGGGCAGAGGAGAAAAGGACCGAAAGAGGGTTGCTCTCAAAATCTCAACGTCAAGACCCACGGGTTCGTAGAGGGCATGCGAGCTCATCATGTTCAACCAGCGACACGAGCCACGAGCGCTGTTGACATCATTCCACTTTGTCGTTATCGTTCTGCTACTCGTGATCGTAGGTAGCCACGATGCTTCGGCGGACCTCAATTCCGAATTCGTCAAAGGAAAAAGTAAGTTTTTTTTTACAAAATCGTAAGTATAAACATATTTAAAAATTCTCTCGAACGAAGCAATACTTTTGGAATGTCGGTCATCGTTTTTTTTTTTTTTTTTTTTTTTTTTTTTATACCATTTGTTTTCATAATTCATGTGCGCACGTAAATTTTTCCCGAACATCGATTTTATTGGTTAAATCGACTCATCATCCCGAAGAACACTAGAAATCTCGACATTTCGTTGAATCTCCGTGATGCTGCGCAGCATCGCGTGAGGCGTAGGCGCGTTGTTTGTACAGAGTGGGACGGGTAGGGAGCCCTTTTGGAGCGCGGGTGCGAGGTTTGTTCGGCCAGGTAGAGAAGTTGGATGTACATACCTGGAAAGTACCGTTTTCTCTTACGAGAGGAACACACCACCGAGATGACTCTCGAAAGCCGCGCACGTCTCGGCTTCGACAGAGTGGACTCTATATCTACTTTACTCGCGACTAGAAAGCGCGCCAACGGTTATAGTATGCTATTCTATAGCATACCATGCCATACAAAACATACATCGCCCGTGACTCCGCGCGTCTTTTTTTTTCATCACACTTATCTCGCGACACGTTTACGCCCGCGTGCATATATGCGTGCAACGTTCGTTGCCGCGATCCCGTACGACACCGCGTGGGCGTCGTATAGCGTATACCATACGAGTCAACCAAGTTGTACTAATCACCAAGACACTAATTAGGAAACTTTCTTATAACAGTCAAACGTTTACACGTACTTCGCGCTCTCTGAAGAAATCAGTAGTTGATAGTACGACCGCGTGAAAGATTTTATACATAAATCGAATGGATAATAACCTTTTCACTTACGAAATTCGATAGTGCGGCTCTTACGACTCCGATAACTAACATAGCCATTGCGTCATAGTAACAATTTGGTATTTGATTAAATTTCTATATAAAATTGATACTTTTACAATAAAAAAAATAAAAATTGTTATTGTAAAGAACAAATAATTAGTAAAAAAATACTTTTTGGAAAAAAATTCGTTGTAACAACTGATTTTTAGTTTTTTCGACTAATGGTTAATATTCTGAGACAATTTTTTTCGATGTATTAAAAATTATGCGTGGGAAGCTTATATATTGGTTTGCGACTGTGAATACTTATTGATCAAAAATAATCGATATACGGTATTCGGTTACTCAATTGTCTGCTGCTCCCACTCTACCCACGTGATGAAGCAAATATTCTTCGGTCTAAATAGATCCCTTCGACCAATGGAAACCAGTCGTGGATTGGCTTTCCCGGCGAATGCGAGGGCCCCGGCGATCCGGTTGGGGAGAGATTATAGGGGAGGAAATACGCTGACGTTAGACTTGCGTCTAACGTTTCCACTTCTACATTCGTTTCTCGGTTCATCGCGGTGCTTCCGCGTCAGTTTAATAATAGCTGTAACTCAAGTGCATAGGTCCGCTACGAGTTATCTAGTAATTGGAAAGTGGGGCGAGATAAAAATTTCTTCGTGCCTTCGGTCGACATAGACGAATTTTACGGTGACGGTAAAAACTCGGAAGGTACGATGTAATATCTGTACGTGGCACACAGTTTCTAACGGGGATCAGCGTCTATGGGAGGGGAATCATCAGCTGCCGGTAGTTTCGTAAGGGCGTCACCCGCGTTTGATCTTTAGTAACTCCGCAGCTGTGGCGCTCGATAGCGCTAGACGAACGAATTTATTTTAAAAAAATTAATAACATTGTCTTCGTCATGCCGCGATTTGTGGAAAGTGAAAATCGAGTTGAATTGTTCGATGTCGCGAACCTCGGCGAAACAGTACCAGTGGAGATTCTCTACGTCGATAGTCCCGCGAGTATGTGGATAAGACCAATGGAATTGAAGCCTCGATACGACGCGCTCACGTTGACAATGATGGGGCATTATATTGACGAAGGCAAAGGACGGCTCGTGGAGGGGAAACATTTAAAAAATGGTAAAGTGTGCGCCGTACGACACAATATGACTGTACGACGCGGAAGAATAATTTACGTCGATGACGACGGATATACCGAGGTATGGTTCATCGACTTGGGATACTCTGATTTCTGTTACGCATCGGAGATTTATCATCTCGAACCTGAATTTACGAAAATACCTGCAACCGCTATTCAATGTGGATTATACGACATTCAACCGAACGCAGTGGAATGGTGTGACTCTGCGCAAAGATATATACTGGACGTGAGTTTAGGAGTAATTGGTATTGCAACTGTGTGCACTCGCGTCGTCGAAAACGGCACGCTGTGGATCAAACTCAGCTTCAATGGCAACGATTTAGGCGCTGATCTCGTTTGGGACGGCGACGCTCTCCCGCATCGCCAACGTTTACGAAAACATGCTCTCTAAATAATTTTTTAATTTATACTAAATATAATAATAGAGAACGCCGTTTTATTGGGAAATATTGTTTAATAATACAAATGTCAATTCCTCGTGCTAATTGACTCGCTGGTACGCCACGGGTTATTATTAATCGAACGATTCGCAATTAACGTGCAATTGAATAATTAAATTATAAATATTAGAGGGCGTAACTGTGAGAAAATTTTATTACCATTCTTAATTGTTATAAAAAATTATTCAATTAAAAAAAAAAACAAAAATTATTCAATGTTTTTTTAACAATTAAGAATATTTTTGAAATTTGCTCCGCTCATTAAACGCAAAATAATAGTCAATTACGTATACTTATAATTTATGACACTATCCGCGAAAGAATTAATAACTAGTAGTCTTTATTTTCTCTCACATTATGCAATGTCAAAAGATAATTTCTACGGATGATCGATGCAATTATTATATTAGTCAGTGATTTGTGGAATTACTTAGGATAGATGCGCCGGTAGTGGCCACTGTATCAGTTGCGGCCATTTTCACTATAAATTGCGATTGAATTGTTTTTTACCCACATTTCAATATTAATAATTTGAAAGTATTCATATAAATATATAAATTGATAAAAACGCTGTCAACTTAATTCGATTTTATTCAGAATTCTGTACTTTCGAAAAAGTGGACCAAAAGTGGTAAAAACCGGTACCTCTATCCAATATTTAATCTATTTATTTATATACAGTATACGCAATAAATGTTATATAAACATATGCAATATCATGTTTGATCCAATAATTTATTAAAGATTCCAATAAAATATCGTCGGAATAACGTCCTCGGGTATTATTTTTCTCGCAATCCTTTCGTATAGAGAAAGTGATCGTCGTGGGTAGGCCTGCGGCGATCCTTCTTGCATGAGCTTCAAACTCCGCAAACCAGCCGAGTAGGCAATGCATTCTGGTTTTTTTCCAAGTTATTAATCGCTTCATGAAAATATAATATTTTGTTGATTATCATATACGTTTCGTATTGGAGCTTTTTGTATGCGAGAAGAGTCCGAAATGTCATTGAGGACAATGGCAATCTCGTGAATCATGACGCAGTCGAACCAGTGAAATTAATCCCGCGTACCTTTTTATCCATTTACCTTCCCAGTCTCGATCCATGGAATCCCGGACGCTTAAGTACGAATAAGGTGGAGTGGCGGGTTAAAACAAAAGAAAAATGCTTTAGCTCATCGCGAAGAGACGGAGGATGAGATCGGAGACGAAATTCGATAACCACCCAAGAACTTTGAAAGTGTAATACGATGTCACAGAAACTTCTCTCATATCAACTTGACGCTTATCGATCGTATTTACAAACCTTTGAAATTCCGTAAAATACATCCGAACCGATAATTATGGTAATTTTCTTCTATCCAATTTAGCTACACGGATTAAGTTCCACTA
This sequence comes from Buathra laborator, assembly GCA_934046635.1. Classification (NCBI taxonomy): domain Eukaryota; kingdom Metazoa; phylum Arthropoda; class Insecta; order Hymenoptera; family Ichneumonidae; genus Buathra; species Buathra laborator. Next base: position 23,548,150 of record OW203892.1, read on the forward strand.
TTCTTCAATAAAAGTTCTATAATTCCATTCTTATCGTTGCATTATACTATAATTATATCCACCACGCTTTCGGATGGAATAATCGGTAAGAAAAATCGTTTCGCGTCGTTACGCACTTAAAACGAATTGGCCGTTCGATGGAACATAAACGGGGATTTATAAACGTCGTGGGTTGTCGCATAATGTCGTGAGTCTCGAAGTTACCGCGGGAAAGAGAAGACACAGAAGGATTTTCTGTAGAATGGCGACGAGTATAGCTGCATTGAACAACGCGACCGATCTGGGAGGCGTACCTTAATTGACCGCTCGGAATATTGACGAGAGCTCGAGACGGATTGAGACGTTGAATTCATCTGAGGACCTTTTTTCTTTTTTTTTTTTACAACCGATGAAATATGACCGTTCGATATATGCCGGTGAAATATATTTATGTACTTGTAAGCCTTCTGGGTTACGCGAGAGAGAGAGCGGACGAGACACATAGATTTTCAGAGTTACTTATTTATGCCCGCGTTCGGTGAGCTTTAATACTACCCGCGGACGGAGCCTCATTTTTGTACGAGAAACATCTGCGTCGCGGAGGCCGAACAAGATTCTTCGTGGCCCTCTGAAATCCACCGGGCCGATCATTTTATCCCGATGGAAAAAAGCTATCATGTCGTTCCGGCTGTTCTCGTGTGTAGGTATACATGTGCATACATCGTGGATCGGTATATACGAACACACGATGACCCGGTGACTGAGAGACGGGACACGGGTAATATAACAGGGTACAGGGACTTGGAATCGTGTTATCGATTTCTGTGTAACCGGTACCCCCTTAGATCTTCCAGACGGAATTCTCTTTCAGAGTCGTGCATACCAATCGCCGAAAATTCTTTGCCGAGAAAAACTTTTATCGTTCGTCTTGGAATCTCTGGCCAATGGCATTACGCAAATGTTCATACGAAAATGCATTCTACAAGATCGCGAGCCTTAGCGATTATACCGTCTCAGGTCTAAGTTGGAATTTGTAGCAGCTGATGGAGCCGAAGTCAGTTGTCTCGAATTCCCGTTGAAGGATATACCTTGTATACCTGAACACAGCTGTACGCCGCCGCTGTGATGGAGTACAGAGTTGTCAGTCGAAAGAAATCGATGTTGGCGGCGTGTGGAATTTGAAAATTCTCAACAGGGAAAGCTAACTTTGGAATGCAAAGCGAAACTTCAACGTTCCAGCGAACGATCCATTAACTTTTCAAAGAGAGGTTTGGCCTTTTGAATCGAATACGTTTGCCGAGTGTGAGAGTACAGGCGCAAGCGGTCCTCACGGTCAATCGAGCGCTTACACAGCGTTGAAGGAAAGATGTTTGATCGATGGTGGGCGTCGACTCGTACGAGGGCAGCCGGTCGATTCTGAAAGCCGACTCCTAGATCCTCGTGGGTGGATGACGAGGGTAGGTGAAGCAGTGGGCGAAGATCTTTTTATCGATCTTAAATCGCGTTCTACGCGAGTGGGAACCTTACAGACGGGGAGGAAAATATGCTGCAACGTTCCAACTTCCAATCCCTGACACACTAACCCTCCAAAGGCGTTGTAAAAAAAGCATTCGCCGTCTGTGGTGAACTCACGCGTTTGTTCATTTTTCACTCAAATTTACCGGACGTTCATGAGGTGTAAATAGCTCGCTACTTCATAAAGAGAACTCTAAAGTCGAAAGATGAACGATAAAAGTCATCGGATCTTCACTTTTTTTTCCTATAGACAAATAGGTGGTCTTCAGGAAATCGGAAAATAAGATATTGAAATATTTCAACTGTTTCCGTTTAATGTGTTTATTTCAGTTTTTGGAGTTGTATCTCCTTTTATCTCTCCTGGATAATGGATAGTCGATGAACTCCACTTATCGTCTCGTGATTAAGCGTACGGCGTTTGAGTACATAGAAAAAATGTTAAAAATAAAAAAAATGTGTCGCAACGAATGATCAAAATATCATTGGGCCTTTTGCCTTAAAAGCTGTTACGATAGATTGCCGCGATGGGAAACGTGAGTATGAGTCGCTCGAAGTTCGCTGCAAGAACGTGGGAAACTGAATTTCTTGCACAGAGAGACGATCTCAGACGTTCGCTCGACTGTTTTCATCCAATCGCGTTGTTTTAAACCTTTAATTACGGTCATGTAATTCACCTCTGGTTACTTTAATCAACGCTCGGAATTCCACAAACGTTATTATTGCCATTGTTTTTATTTCTGTAAATGGACAGAGCTTCGTCTTCGAATCTTTCTACCCCCGGGATGTGGAGACGCGCGCGTTGTTAGTGTTAAGGGTTGAGTCACGTGAGATGTACTCTCGATCTCTCGCTCGCCTTGCTCCCGGCGTCTTCTCGTGTTTTTATTTTTCTCCAACATTTCCATAGGGGCAAACGATTTACAGTCACGCTTCAGCATTTACATACACGCAGTACGGTTTTTTCTTACGCCCGCATCGCTACCGCGTAGCGTGCCACGAATAATGCCTCTTGGTCATTCATCTCGAACTCGCTTGACCGCGATCGCGATCGTTGATTGATAGGTAAATTTGGGAGACCTTAATGGTAAAACAATTCACGGCAACGAGATCGCGTATCCTACCAAATTTTTTGTTTGTCCTCTTCGGTTCATCGCTCTCACCGTCCATAAGTCAGAAAGGTTTCGAAGATGGAGCAAAATTTAAAGTGCATACCGGGACGATGCACTTTTCTCGGTACGCGAGGCCGTAGGACTATCGTGCACCGTACCCGGCGAGGAAAAGATATCATGCCGGAGAACTAACTCGCGAAGAGGGGGATATGCGGGGAGGCTAAGTGGAGGCCGGAGTTAATATCCTGCTGGAGGGCAACGCGGGAGTTCGCGTGCCCTCGGTCGACGCGTGGTCCATTGCCCGTATGAGAAGAAGGCAGGCGAGAGATCTGCGAGAGCACGCCGCGAGTCGAGGGCATCGAGGGTACGAGAAGACGCTTCGCGGAGAATCGTGAAGACGGTTGGAACCCAAAGCGATAGCAGATGAAGGCGAACGAAACTCTTCTCTGCCGCCGGTGAATTCGAACGAGAGAAACCCCGACAGAACAAAGCACATTCCGCGTGCCGTCATTTGTTCCTCGTACATTCGGCGTGTGGTTATGTGAGTTCTATACGCTCGAGCACCTCGATTATTTCTCAGTGGTGAATCGAAGTGAAAATTAATCCTCGAGTTGAGTATAGAGAGAAAAATAATTTGAAATCATTGCATACCTCGTCTATGAAACATTTTTTCGAACTAATGGAATTTAATAAAATTTTATGCTGTCTGCGATGTTGAATCGTTTCTCAGCCGTTGCATGGAGAAGGCACAGCGATATTTACCTGTATATTGTAGAAATCTCCGAGTTATTTTTAACTCCGAAGTTTCATTTGTTTCTCTTATCGCAGACGGAGAAGGCGAGAAGATTAAAGAATGATGCGTGGGCGATACCTATAGCCAGGTCGTCGAGACGTTTCGCCGACGAATACGCACTACCGTCTTGCAAGAGCAATTCACCTTAGAGACTTTTATTGCGGTATCAATGTTCTCGTGATTCGAAGCTCGGCGGTACCAGGGAATGAGAAAGCTATATAGTCGAACGCTGGTGAGAGAAATCTCTGGGTAAATCCCATTGTTTCTTGGGAGCCCTTTCTCTCTCTCCCCTTGTCTCTCATCGTTCGCCAGCTCGTGCGAGAGCGCCCTTCCCGTTCCAGAATTATCGTTTCTTCTGCGCCAGAGAAGCACACGCAGCTTCCACCTTCGACGCGTGTTGCTTTTTTTTTTCTCTTTCTTCCAAAGTTCAGGTTGATGGTTGTTTCGCGCGTTTACGATATATACCCCCGAGGAGCCTTTATTTCGTCGAATATTTCGCCGCGCGAGGTCGGGGCAACCTCGGCTCGCGGCGCGAGCAGAGGAGTCAACGAAAGAAGAACTAGAGAAAGAAGGAACGAAAAAAAAAAAAAAAAAAAAAAACGAGGTATCGAAGGAAGGGAGACGAGGATGGTAGAGAGTCGAAGCGAGAGGCCAGTATACCCCAGCAAGCCAGGTATCGATGTTTACGAGCTCAAATAAATGGCGCCGACCGCCATCGGCATGCGGTTATTTCGTATTACTTTAGGGTCTTTAATGGCGCTCTAAAGTGCCGCATAAAAATTGAAGCCCTCCGCTAGGTGGTCGAAAACGCGCCGGGGACCACAAAGAAATCCCGCTCGTCGCGAGATCATTCGTCCATCGGTCGGCTGTCTCGGTGTTGTCTCTCATGGTCCATTCGCTTCTCTTATCCAACGGTCCCGCGGTTCCAGACCCGGACATCGTAGTCTGTCAATCCTTTCCCTCCCTCTTTGTACTTTCGCGTTAATCACTCGAATTTCGAACACAAATTTACGGATTGCAATTGCGAGAGAAAGCGGAAGAGATACATCGCGATTATTTCGCGGAGATATACTCGGTGGTATTAAATTCGAAACTTTAATCCTCGGGGAAGCGAACTCGGGATTTTTGTGAAAAAAGGAAAGAATAAAAAAAAAATACGCGCATTACTGTTGGGGATAATCATACACGCTCGTCAGACACCGATTTCGCGCGATTCTTCCAGCAAGCGCGGTTATACGAAGAACCGAATAGCCGCGTGCAAACACACACACACGCAGGGGAGGAAAGAGCAAACCGGCATCAGCCCTAAACTTTCGTGTCTTCGAAACATATACTTTGGCTTCCCTAAACGTTCGTTCGTTTTCACTCCGAGGCTCGCACCGTGTCGTATTTTTTTTAGGTTAGGTAATATGTAGCCGTGAATGCACAGCGCAGACCCTCGAAACACTTTAAAGGCATTATTATATTGTTAATGAGAGAACGAAGGGAACGATGGGTTCTCTTATTTTCCTATCACCCGCGTTGATGAAACAGTACCGATATCGTATTTATATATAGTATAGTCGGAAGAGATGATGGTGAGGATTTCGAGACTGGAGAATAAACTCCACGCCGCACCGTGTATCGAAGATCGTATCGAAACCTCTTTGATCGTTTCTCCTCGGCTGTATTGTTCCTCCTGGCATTCTTTTCGAAAAAAAAAAAGGTTTTTCCGTTCATTCGTATCGTTGCTCGTTGCGCATTCTCGAAGTCTTTCCTCCTGGCGCCATAGCTATTCGAAGAGGCGCTCACCAGTGTCTCGATCTACCGAGTACGAGAGATGCTGTATGTATATGCAACCGAACCGCGTTGCGTTCACATTCGCAACCCCGCGATGAGGCTCTCCTCGTTGAGGAGAGAAAGCATTTGCGGGGAACATTGGCGCATTGCTCGAAGCATCTGGCCGGTGCAAATACCTTTGGATGAACGAGGAGGGGGGGTTGGTTTCTTCGTTTCTTCGTTGCAACGGCTTGTATGCGAGTTTTTTTTTTCAACCCTTTTGCCGGCGGTACGTACCATCGGTGACTAAGGCCGAGAAGCACGCGTATAGATCAAGCGGATCGCACAGTGATTGGCGTATGACGACACAACTGTTCAGTGTATAGTCATTCGTATAGTTCTTTCGCTGTATAATGTGTTTTATAAGCCATTTGCTTGGTGGAGTGGCCAATGATTATTGGCTGACGAATGTCTGGTAACATTATCTTCGTGCGCCGAGCCGACAGAGATTCACCGTCGACCGTACGCGTCGATGATGCACCGGTTATCCGGCATTCTCCTCGCGGTTCTTCCGTCGAAGTATTGCGCAGCAAAAAGTACCGGCGCGTCCCTCATACCGAGCAATTATTTTTGTGCTTAATTTCGATCGGTGAACGAGATTAACGCTCGGATTTTTATATATATAGATATATCTATAACGCAACAGTCGAAAAGGAGACTAAACGAAGAACCGAAAACGTGGCGGAACGTATAACGAGATGTTTATGTTTTATCCGAAGTTGTCGTCAAGCTGCGTAGTATTATAGGTACAATTCCGCGTTAACTCGCTTATCGATATTTTTCCGATAGGTTTCAAAGAAAGGAACGACGGCGCATTATTTCGGCACATCGGAAAAAAAATCGATTGAATTCACGATATCGGCGCTTCCCGGTAGCAAACCAATATTTTTTTGATTGAAATAAATAATTATTATAGTAGTAAAGTAAAGTAGATATTTCTCTCAATCAACGAAATATTCCCTTCGCTACGCGCAGGCGCCGATTCAGTGGTTACAACCATTTTTTTTCTCCGTGGGGGTGCTATGGTAATACGCGCAGTTCCGAGAACTTCGAGCGAAGAAAAAAAAAACATCGTATACGTCAGAATTAATGAGGGCTCCGTTCGTGGGACGAGAAATGATGTTTGATCCGCGTGGTCCATATTTTGTTGCTGCTTAGACCAACGGTATCGCAATGCATATCGAATAAAGAAATAGGTGCCTACCGATCGAGACTTACAACTACATATACATAAAATAGTAACGGTAGATACTGCGACGAAAGTATGTGGAGAAAAAGGCGCGTGTCTCGAAATTTAGATATAGAATGGAAAGGAGTACACATATGGGATTGCAGACGATGAATGCTCGGACGGAAACAACAACTACTACTGGCTGTAGTAGTTGCGCAACTATGGAGCACCTAAAGCGCAACTTATAGTAAGATCCGTGGTCCATGCCGACGCGCGTCGTGGAAGTGGTTCGCCCACTCGCGAACAACGTTTTAATGCTTAGGTAGCTATCTATAGATCGGAGGCGTTCTTTCGACTGTGTGGGTGGTAAGTTTCACCGAGCATCTCTTTTTCCACTGCCTTCCTCTGCCTCGTATTTTCCTTCGGCTCTTCGCCTCCGATGCTCATCAGCTGCAGGTCACGTGCCTACCGTGTTTCATTGGTAATTTTATGGGCGAAAGGGACGTCAACGTTCGTTAACGTCCCGTTATGAACGGGAATAGGTATATATAGATTATGTTTCTTTTTTTTTTTTTTTATTTCCTTCTTTCTTATTCCACTGCAACTATCAAAGGCGAAAGAAACTTTTAGTATTCTTTTGGAAGATAGGTACCATGTCGGACCGTCAATCACGACGCGGATTGAGCAATCGACAAGTTCCGGAACGGACGTATCCTAATTTGGCTCGAACTCACGCGGAATAGGGAATGTTAATTGGGGGCCCCTCTGGCTTCTTACCTCCAACGATCTCGTCTCTCGGACAAACCTGAATCTCCTATCGCACTCGATGCGTTCACACACACACGGAGTGATTGGCAATGAATAGTCTTTTTTTTTCGCGTGTGTGAGATTTACAATCGTTAAATTCGCTTTTTTTTAAGCATCTCAGCGATCGGTATTGTAATCCTGTTTTCTGGTGGGTTGGATCACAATACTGGCTGTTTGTTCGTTCAATTACTGTACTCCCGTGTATTGAAATTTACTGCTGGATTTATAACCGATAACTAACGTTATTGTGGGGCTTTTTTTTATCTTGTTGCAGTCTGCATCGGTACTAATGGCCGGCTTTCCGTACCGTCCAACAAAGACCACCACTATCGAAATCTTCGAGAGCGGTACACCAACTGTACTTACGTCGACGGCAATCTGGAGATTACGTGGGTCCAGAACGAGACCCTCGACCTCAGCTTTCTTCAATACATTCGCGAAGTCACCGGTTATGTTCTCATCAGTCACATCGACATTAGAAAACTCGTTCTACCGAGATTGCAGATCATACGCGGCAGAACACTCTTTAAGGTCAATGTTGACGACAACGAGTTTGCTCTTTTCGTCACGTTGTGCCAAATGGACAATCTGGAGATGCCGGCCCTCAGAGGTACGTTTTATAATTGTTATTTAACCGAATGCTGGGATATTCTTTACGAAAAAAAAAAATGTTACACAATTTTTTTGAAATTTTAATATAATTTTTATTTTTTTAAATATTTCACGAGAATGAACACTTTAACAATTTTGATTTGTAATTTTCGTTCGTTTTAATATACATTTTTTTCAATATTATTATTTTTATTCCAATATAACATAAGCTGAGAAAAATGTCTCGAAATGTACAGATATTCTCAACGGCAGCGTCGGACTGTACAACAACTATAATCTCTGCCACATCAAGACGATTAATTGGGACGAAATCATAACGGGTCCCGGAGGGAGATATCAGTACGTTTACAATATCCCATTTCCCGAGCGTTCGTGTTCCGAGTGCGACAAGAGTTGCGAACAAGGATGCTGGGGGGAGGAACCCGAAAATTGTCAAAGATTTTCCAAGACGAATTGTTCGCCGCAGTGCTGGCAGGGCAGGTGCTTCGGTCCGAATCCGCGCGAGTGTTGTCATCTTTTTTGCGCCGGCGGCTGTACGGGTCCGAAACAGAGTGACTGTCTCGCCTGCAAGAACTTCTTCGACGATGGTATCTGCACGCAGGAGTGTCCGCCGATGCAGAAGTGAGTATAACTATTTCATACGTATCCACAAGACGCGATCGCGAGTCCGAGTTTTTCGATCATTGCGGAGTGACATTGCCCGCGAGTTAACAAACCCCTCGCGAGATTCTCGACGGTGAGAAACTCGATTAAAGTAAAGAGAAGGATACCGAAGCGCGAGACGCGACGATAAATTTTACCGATCGCAAAGAAGAGAGTTCTCAGGCCGTTTCAATTTTCCGAGGTATTCGAAACGAAAAAACTGCGCTGCTTCGCCTTTCCCCTCGGAAATCTATTAAAGTTCTATACTCCTTGTTCCGTTCTACAGATATCTCAAACCTTTTTCGTTTCGATATTTTTTCAGATACAATCCCACAACGTACTCGTGGGAGGTAAATCCCGACGGTAAATATGCTTACGGTGCGACATGCGTCCGCAAGTGTCCGGAGCACTTGTTAAAGGACAACGGTGCCTGCGTGAGATCGTGTCCTCATAAGAAAAAAGCTCTTCACGGCGAATGCGTACCATGCGACGGTCCGTGTCCCAAAACTTGCGCGGGTGTCGACAAAGTACATTCCGGAAACATCGCTAGTTTCAAGGATTGTACGATTATCGATGGTTCGCTGACGATTTTGGAACAAACCTTCGACGGCTTTCAGGATATCCAACCGAATTTCACGTTTGGTCAGCGTTATCCAGCTATGCATCCCGACAAACTCGAGGTTTTCAGTACCTTGAAGGAGATCACCGGTTTCCTTAATATTCAAGGATATCACGTGGATTTTACGAATCTTTCGTACTTCAGAAATCTCGAAGTTATCGGCGGACGAACGCTCACGGAGTATTTCTCGTCGTTGTACATCGTAAAAACGGCATTAGTATCGCTGGGTCTCAGCTCATTGAAGTCAATATACTCGGGATCCGTTGCAATTCTTGAGAACAAAAATCTATGCTACGCGCAGAGTATCGATTGGAGTAGAATCAAGAAATCGACGGAGCACGCGAGCCTTCTTCAGGCCAATAAAAACGAAACCGATTGTCGTGAGTAGAATTTTTCTAACCGATTCATCGATCATTCTGACTTCTGTTAAAGTTACTTGGAGTACTAAATTATTTATTGCGTTATTTAAACAGATAAAGAAGGTCTCGTTTGCGACGAACAATGCTCGGCAGAGGGATGCTGGGGTCGTGGACCCGCGCAATGTTTATCTTGCAAAAATTTTATACTTGACAATGTTTGTTTGGAAGACTGCAATGCAAAACCCGGGTAAGTTAATCGAAAACACCACTCCGTGATATTCACTTCCATCTTCACTGACCGAACGTTTATCGCATCTTTGATGTCTAATAAGTAACTTTCATACGACACAGTTGCGAAGATAGATGTAGAAGTCTAATTAGCTATCTAAACATTGATTGCAGAATTTATCAAGCAGAAAAGGGTATCTGTAAAACTTGTCACGAGGAATGCGACGGTACTTGCGAGGGTCCGAACGCCGAACACTGCAACAAGTGTAAACACGTGAGGGACGGTCCGTTTTGCGTTCCGGAGTGTCCATCATCCAAGTACAACGACAACGGACAGTGTAAACGATGTCACGACAATTGCGTCGGCGGTTGCGAAGGTCCCGAGAATAATATCGGGCCGAATGGATGTCACAGTTGCGAAAAGGCGATTATGAACGGTCATATTCCTGAGGGGTGCTTACAGAAGCGAGAGCCCTGTCCTGCCGGTAAGCTAGAGATTTTCACGACTCCAAATCGACAGCAATGAATGATCAATTGCAAAACGCTTATAATTGAAAAAAAAAAAAAAAAAAAAAAAAAAAAAAAAACACGCTTACAATAAAATATATCGATGAATTTGAATTGCAGGCTACTTTTACGAGTGGATAGGCCCTCAAGAGAAAGGCGCCTTGAAGCCTCTGGCGGGTAAAGCTGTTTGCAAAAAGTGTCATTCCCGTTGCAAAAAATGCACCGGCTATGGTATCCACGAACAAGTTTGCCAGCAATGCACAAAGTACAAAAGGGGCGAACAGTGCGAAGACGAGTGTCCTGTGGGACATTTTGTAGTACCCGATTCGAAACTTTGTATACCCTGTTACGCGGAATGTCGAAGCTGCTACGGTCCCGGACCCAATCAATGTCACAAATGCCGAAACTTCAAAATCTACTTGGTAAGAATGTGGATATTTCTGATGGAAATCTCTAGTTAAAATAAAAGTCCAACAGAGATCCTTAATGGACCCCTAAAATTCTTTACTATTAGTAGTAAGTAAAACCGAATTTTGGGCGCACATCTCCCCTTAAAACTATCGTTTTGTGACTATTTTGGGATTTCTCTGCGACTATTTAACTTTTACTCGGACGATAATTCGATATAATTGGAATAATTCGAATGTGTAAGTTACAACGAGTATCTTAATCTGTTAACAGGACGAAGATCCGGTGAACGACGCAGCAGCTTTCAACTGCACCGAAACATGTCCTCCGGAATATCCTCACAAAGTATTGTCGCAAGACGGAGATAGTTACTGCTCTCGCGAGGCACACGGTGTTGGAGGATTCATCTCGGAGAATGAGATACAACCGGCTATTCTTGGATTAGTTGCTGTGATCAGTTTAATCGTTGTGGCTATAGTTGCTGCGATAGTATATCAATGGCGTCGAAGTACAAAGGCGAAGGAGAACACGATGAAGATGACAAGAGCGTTGACGGGTCTCGACGATAACGAGCCATTGAGACCGACGGGGGTTAAGCCGAATCTGGCGAAGTTGCGAATGATTAAAGAAGCGGAAATGAGAAAAGGCGGTATTCTTGGTAATGGAGCATTCGGCAATGTCTACAAAGGCGTTTGGGTACCGGAAGGAGAAAACGTTAAAATTCCTGTTGCGATTAAAGTGCTTCACGAAGGCACCGGAGTAAATACATCGAAGGAATTTCTCGACGAGGCATACATTATGGCGAGTGTCGATCATCCGAATCTTCTTCAACTTCTCGCCGTGTGTATGACATCGCCAATGATGCTAATCACGCAGTTGATACCCTTCGGTTGTCTTCTTGAATTTGTTCGTAAATACAAAGCGAACATTGGTTCGAAGGATTTGCTCAATTGGTGTACACAGATAGCTCGCGGTATGGCTTATCTCGAGGAACGACGATTGGTACATCGCGATTTAGCGGCGAGAAACGTTCTCGTCCAGACGCCTCATTGCGTTAAGATAACGGATTTCGGTCTCGCGAAACTTCTCGACATCGACGAGGAACAGTACAAAGCCGACGGCGGCAAAATGCCCATTAAATGGCTCGCACTCGAGTGCATACAGCATCGTATATTCACACATAAGTCCGATGTCTGGGCGTTCGGTGTTACCGTTTGGGAAGTCCTCACATTCGGTAAACGACCGTACGAAAATGAAGAAGCGAGAAACGTTCCTGAATTACTCGAGAAAGGCGTCAGGCTGAAGAGTCCCGCGATCTGTACTCTCGAGGTATACGTTATTATGGTAAAATGTTGGGTTCTCGATGCGGAGACGCGACCGAATTTCAAAGAGCTTGTCGACGAATTCGCAAAAATGTCGAGGGATCCGGGACGATACTTGGTTATCGAGAACGACAAATACCAGACGTTGCCGAAGAATTTGATACCCGTAAGTTGATATTATTTTTTTTCGTGAAATTAAGTGGATGAAAGACATCGCCTACGATATTATTGTCGTTTTAGATCAGTTAAATTGCGTATTAATAATTATGTTGTATTTTTTTTATTAGGACAACAACGTTCGCACCTGGGCGCTGGGTATGGAAGGTTCGGAAACAACGGTCGATGCCGACGAGTATCTTCAGCCAAAATCGAGAGCGCCGTTACCGGCGTGTATCTCGGCATCGAGTACTTCGGGTTCGCCGCCCAATGGCTCGATAAAAGCGTGTTGGGCGAACGGTATGGCACTTGCAGCCGACTCGCCAACACCGCAGAATCAACAGAATTGGGATAGAGAATTCATGAGATACGGAGGGAATCGCGCCAACGGGAGTACGTCCCACGAACCTGGAAATTCCGTGCAACACGGTCACTACGCCCGTCCCAATGGTCACTGTGGTCATGTCGACGGTTCCGATAGTTCGAGTTCCAGATACTGTTCCGATCCATTGAAAATGGTCGGCGTTAGAGGTAAAGCAAATCTTTCAAATCGTCACTTTACAAAATAACTTCACATTGGACGCACCCAGAAATTATTAAACGCTTTAAAAAAGAAAGGACATTTTTTACTATTCCAAAAATCTTTCGTAAAATAAAAAAAATGTCAATCAAATTCAGCATTTTTTTTTTTTTATCTTCAAAAATGTATGTATCGCCAATGTAAATTTTGATTGACTTACAGTTTTTTAACGAATATTTTCAAATCGTTTGATTACAGATTGCGACGTTACGGACGATGGTTTCGAGTCGGAAATAAACGCCACTCATCAACAGGCGCAAGTGGGTAACGTAAAGTTACACTTACCCGTCGACGAGGACGATTATCTCGTTCCGTCGCCGCAACTGACGGCAAATACGACACAGTACATGGATGTTATCGGTGATTTCAAACCTAATGGTAAGTCAAATTGAAAAACGGTCAAATGCTACACACTAAAACGTATAAAAAAACAATCGGTAACATTCTGTTTTTTTTATTTTTTTAATATCCTTTAGAATCGGAACCAAAGAGATTAAAGAACGGATATCGAAAGTATCCCGAGTTCTTGACGATTCCGGGAAAAACGTCGCTCGACAATCCCGAGTACATAATGTCACAGGACGACGGCCCTTTGACACCGCAAACAATCGGCATACCGACTCCCGATCTCGACAAAATTCTTACGAATGGCGCATTCGGATCTCAAATAAGACAGCGGAATTCGGAGGAAGAATCCGATCACGAGTATTACAATGATTTTGATCGCTTGGAACGCGAACTTCAGCCGCTCAAACCTCTGCGAAAAAACGAAACGACGGTGTGAGAGCCGATTCGATCGCTGAGAGAAGAGAGAGACTTCGATGCCGGTGAACGGTCGAGTTGTCGTCCAGCAGGAAAAAGCTCGGTCTCTCGATAGATTACAGAGCACAGGTGAAACAGGGTGTAAAAAAACAAGAAACGAGAGTTATATATATGATTCTCGAATTTCCCCGATAGGAATTGCAGTACTTAGAGGACGTAACCCACGAAGGACGTGTTTCAATTGTGATCAAACTTAAAGAAAAAAATTACGAAAAAAAAAAAAAAAAAACGCGGATCGCTTGATGGAAGTCCGAATTTAATACTAGGAAATCTATGGGTTCGCAAAACGGTTAACGAACATTTTTGGAACAATTTTGTTCGAATAAACCGTTACCCAATATTTCCATATTACAATTAAAGAATACAAGATACGATGAAAAGTAGTGCAAAAAAAAAAAAACAAATATTCTTAATGTGCCATTAGCGGTGGCTTGTAAATAATTGATATACCATTACGGTTATTGAATCGGAGCTTAGAGCCCAATAGCTATGTAACTATTTACTTTATATATATATATACATACATATATATATAAACGTTACTGTCGATGTCTCTGACGATGAGATATCGAATATAGAATAGTATACGAATTTTATACGATACACTTTTATCGAGATCGCCGCCCGCGTCGCGGGGACGCCGGGGGGCTTCCTTTGCGAAAATGCATCACGATTTTTTTTGTTTTTTTATTAAGTGTGATTCGACGGGAAGGAATAAAAGTGACGGGGGTTTCGTACACGCCGGCCGGCATGCAATAATTTAACCGTAAACTTTTGTCACGGTTATTATTAACGACAGTGAAAACGACAAATTGCAAGATATATTTTATTACAAACGTCGGTGACAAGGGGAGGAGAGGTTACATGCGTATGCCTGAGTGCGGAACCTCGCGCGGCCCGCCGCTGACTGTGATAGGTTTATATATTCTTTCATTCGATATCAATACAACGAGCGAACTTAAAAGAAGGGTACACGGGGCGCATTAAATTTCTTTTAATTTTTACCTCGAGTTAACGAAACTCGAGGGTTTGTTTCAAGTACGTTTAATATACAAGGGGGGAGGGGGGGGGGGGGGGATCGGGGAAGGGGACGAAAGAACCGAGAAACGAATTGCAAAGGGACTGCGGGGATATTTGCGTCGCGATATATTTTCTACTTAAATAATGTTTACCTCGGTTCTTTCAAGCCTCTCATGCCATCGTCTTTACAGGACCAATCAAATTGGACCGATGAAATTTTTGAAAAATTTCACGAAAAAAAAAAAAAATAAGGAAAAAAAAAAACAAAAAAACTATATATATACACCGGAATATTTGTAAATAAATTAGATAATATTAACTCGTTAAGAGAATAATCTACGAATGTAGAAGAGACGAAATGTACTTGAAAAAAGCAAAAAACGAAGAAAAATAAAATAAAAATCAATCGTTCCCAGCGGAGAAACGTTGTTATACGCATAACTCTGCGCGACGTAATCGTAGGATAGTAAGTGCCATGCTGGACTGGAAATTCAGGCAAAAAATTATAAGGCAAAAGCGAAATTTGAAATGAGAGTAGGCGTTAGAACTGCCATTAGAATTTACGGATTGTCGTGATCCGCGGAATAAATAAATCTCATAAAATCTCGAATCGTTCATTTTTCGATACAATACTTCAATAATTCGCAGAATTCTCTCTCGTTATCTCTATTCTCTGTCTCTCTGTCTCAAGCGCTGTCTGTTTTAGAATTTTGCCATTTCCACCAGACAGTATCTTATCCCTAATAAATTATAAGCGAACTACGTACCATGTACATTGTATTAAGTGTTACTAATTATAATTATTACTCTCTATCTTGTAATATATCACGTTAGATGAAACGTCCCGCGACCAAGTTTATATACGGGATAAAAAGATCCATAGAACGACAAAAAATTTTCGAACAAATGTTTACTTTTATACATACCGAACGCAACTTTTTGAGCGAAGAAAAAGAAAAATTATTGTAAAATTATTTGGCAATTAGTCATAGTCGACGAGAAAGGGACGATTAATTGAATGAAAAAAAAAAAGAAAAAAAAAAATGCATTTGTCATTCGGCTGTGGGCTGTGGGCGCAGAATTTATAAAAATCTCTATTATATCATTGTGCGTGTGTAATGCGTAGACAGTGCGATACAGAATCAAGACGGCCAACGATAGGGCCGTAGCAAGAAAAAATAAAAAACAAAAATGTACAAAAGAAAATGGATCCAGTGTATGCATGCAATAGGCATTGATTCGACGTTCGTTTTTACGAATACCTCGTTATAGCGTTTAAACCGTTAAAATTCTTGATTCTGCAACGCCCTGTGTATATGTAATACGCATAGATACATATATTTATGTATATACATTATACATATCATTACAAAATATTGTAATAAAGAACGACATTCTTATTTCGCTGAGTAATGCATTTCATAAAAATCCCGAATACCAATATCCAATAATTCGACATCAAAAACACAACGACATCAAAGCAATAGATTTATTTCTTCGGAAAGCTGATGATTGGAAAACAAACGGAAAAGTAATTGTTCTACGAGTTCACTTTACTGTACTCGATAGTCAGTTGAGCTCCGATCGGCGCGTTGATCACCACTCAGAGGCTCGACGCGTAGATCGCGATAAATAATTCATTCCGAACTTTATACGTTTCGGTACGTTTCTAATGGGATATCGTCGTGTGGGTGAAGTGTTCTAATTACGTAACTGTGACGAAAAAAAAGCATTTCATTGCTACGTAGTACTATAGAAAACGCGATAAGATAAGTGAGATTTTAACTTGAGTCATTCAGATTCCAACGTTCATACAGTGGTGTAACGTTCGCGTTGTTTCTCGAAGATTCCTTATAATTTATAATCTTTAAGAAAATAAATTCCGATTTAATATTGAATGATACTATGGAGACGGTAAATGATCCATTCTCGAGGCATTTGTTCGACGGTGAAACTGTGTTCAATGTTTACAATTCTGAAATTATCAACCTCTCGGTCGGTGCGCCCGGACCTGACCTACTCAAGAACTGCGGAAATATGATGATGAAAGCTACGCGTCACAGAATGGTGATTTATAATCCATTGAAATATCAAATTATTCAAAGAATCAACTAAAGAACGCGTTATCGTCGATCTATCGCAGGAGGAAGAGGAGAAGGAAGGAAAGTACTATCTCTTCCAGTACGGCGTTACCGCGGGTTTGTGGGAATGCAGAGACGAGTTGCAAAAATTTTTGACGCGACGCTACGGTGATCCGGTCGCGAGGGAACAGCTTGTTTTGAATTGCGGAGCGACCCACGGATTGCAGCTGCTTCTAACGAGCGTTTTGGCGCCTAATGGAATTATATTCGTCGAGGAAGTTACATACATGATCGCTCTCGATGCTTTCAAACAATTTCCCTTGATGAAAATCGTTACGGGTGATCGCGATTCTGTACTATGAAAAAATTCCTAAAAAATTATTTAAAAATAACGATATTTTTTTTAACAAAAAAAAAAACGCAGGAAAATGAAAAATTCCAAGCGGAAAAATTTAAAGAATTCAATTTTTTTGTTATTAACAAAATATGTTTTTTTAGTGCCTATGAAGGACGATGTGGTAAATCTCGATGCCCTGCAACGAGTAATAGATACAGAAAAGAACAATAATTATTTGTTGAATAACGAAAAGATATTCTGGGCGATGTTTTACACGATTCCGACGTTTCACAATCCTACAGGAATGACTTTGCCGCCCGGTAATACCTGTCCTTATGTACTCCAAGATTGTCGATTTAAAATTTTTTATAAATAATTTTTTTACAGAAAGCTGCAAGCGATTGGTGAACATCGCTCGAGAAAATCAAATCGCTGTTGTGTGCGACGATGTCTATAATCTTTTGTCTTATGGAACCGGATCACCACCACATAGACTATTCTTTTACGACGATCCTAAAGATCCTGAATACTCAGGGGGCAACATTATTTCGAATGGTTCTTTTTCAAAAATTTTGTCCCCAGCAATTCGTCTCGGTTGGCTTGAGTGCGGACCTCGTGTCACTAACATTCTACGATCTTCGTGAGTCCAGCAATAATAATAAAATGGAACAGCGACAGACTCTGTTAAGGGATTGTGAAATTTGTAGAAACTTTAGATTTTTCAGGGGAATTTTGAAAAGCGGAGGTGCGGTCAATCACTATGTTTCGGGAATCATAGGAAGTCTTCTTCATTTGCGATTAGAGGATGAACACATTGATTTGTTGATAAAAACTTACAGAGTTAGTACCGCGAATTTAACAGGCCGCAAAAATGTCGAATTCATTTTGCATTGAGACAATTAAGCGACTCACTTTTTCAGGATCGATTGGAAACAGTTTGCGAGGTTCTCGATCGCCTTTTGCCAAATTGCTGTTCGTATCGTAAACCCGAAGGTGGCTACTTTGTATGGCTTCGTTTGCCAACAGGTAAAACCGGTGTTATATTACTTGACGCGAATAGCGAACAATTGATAACAATACTTTGCAGGTTGTGACGGAAGCAAATTCGTCGCATGGTGTCAAGAAGAGCTCAAAGTTACGGCAATACCGGGTACTCGATTTTCCATCAAAGAAGAATCAAAAAATTACTTGCGTCTTAGCATAGCGTTTCATCGGAGCGAAATACTGCGTACCGCCGTTGAAAATCTATGCAAGGGATTGCTCCGTTACATCAGAACCTATGTGAATGCCGAGTTGATTTGTTGATGCGACAAATAAACAGGTGTTACTGGGTGATACGTTCTTGAAATCCGAAGTTATTCGTTTTCGATTTTTTTAAGTCTATTTATTTTATTATCTTTTTACTAAAACTGCCGTTACACGTACCGGGTACCGGTCATTTTGTGTGTGCGGTTGGTTCCGACGTTGGCACCACTGGGCACCATTGACATTGATAAATGCACACGTTACTGTATTCACGTATGCGTTGAATAATACTCCGCGATCACGTTCGGCGAGATTCTCTTCGGCAATTGTTTACAAATTATAAGTTTATTATTGTCTTTTCGACGCAACAATTCGCGTAATGATAAAAGAAATGTAACAACGACGAAATATTTTTTCTTCGAACTCGCCGATTGGACAATCGAAGTCGTATAATCGGTCGTATTGTGACAGCTTTACGGGTTAAAGTCAGTTGGATGAATTTGGCGGCATCGACGGGCATAGCTGCACTATTTTTCGTAGTAAATAAAACAATTGTGGTTATGTTGCCAAGTTTGGAATACGCGAGAGGCATCGATTACGGTTTAAAATAGCCGAACTGCTGTCAAGCACGATGCCTTAGAATCGAAATACATTCGTTAACGAATATTTCTCACAATCCGGAGAGGCGTACTTATTCTACGCGCTTTTATACCGAAAGTACGTCCACAATCGATTAATCATGGATCAAATGCTACCGAGTCCGGGATTCAGTATCCCGAGTATCGGTACTCCTCTTCATCAACCCGAAGAGGATCAACAAATTTTGCCGAATGCGCTGCAACAACAACAGCAACAACAGCCATCTCAGTATCAACTGCAGCAGTTACATTCAATGAGTCCAAACATGCAGGGCAGTTCGATGCTCATGATTACGCCGCAGAAAACTATGCACACATATGCGCCTACGCCGGCGTTCGCCACGCCGCAGAGTCTCATGCAGCCTCAGACACCGGTGAGTCGTCAATTTCGTCAAACTGTGACATAGAAAATGTCAAAATTTTAATTGTATGTTTATTTTGCAGCAAAATATGATGTCGCCAATAGTACAGCCGTCAAGTCAAATTGCGCCTCCGTCAATTGGTCCTGCGACGCCAGGTCCAATGACGCCTATGACGCCTGCATCCGCAGATCCTGGAATCCTCCCGCAGCTACAGTAAGTATATGAAATGACTTTTTTTAAAATTTATTTATTTAACAGTTTAATCTTCAAACATAATTATAGATTATTGAAAATTCGATTCTAGAAAAAAACAATTTACAACAAATTGATACAGTCAACAATATAATTTGTAATTCTATATAATAAAAAAAATTAAAAAATATATATATCAAAAATAATAATAAAAAAGAATACATATAAAACTCATATTTAATTCGTATTTTTAATTACTATGTACTTTATTAATTTTCAGAAATATTGTCTCCACCGTGAATCTTACCTGCAAGTTGGATTTAAAAAAGATAGCTTTACACGCGAGAAACGCGGAATACAATCCAAAACGATTCGCCGCTGTGATAATGAGAATACGAGAACCGAGAACGACGGCTCTTATTTTTAGTAGCGGTAAAATGGTGTGCACGGGAGCAAAGAGTGAAGAAGACTCGCGGCTCGCAGCGAGAAAGTACGCGCGTATTATACAGAAACTTGGATTTCCGGTTGGTATCGTTCCCCTCGATCTAAATTACTTTTTGGTTTACTCTCTTATTTTTTAACTTTTTGACCGAAATTTTTATGTTTTTCGATATACAGGCAAAGTTCCTCGATTTCAAGATACAAAATATGGTAGGAAGCTGCGACGTGAAATTCCCCATTCGATTGGAGGGTCTGGTGCTCACCCACGGGCAATTCTCGTCGTACGAACCGGAGCTGTTTCCTGGTTTGATTTATCGAATGGTTAAACCCCGCATCGTGTTACTCATATTCGTATCTGGAAAGGTCGTCCTTACAGGTGAGCAATTATCATTCACTTTATCTGAAATCGGATGATCTTCCATCCGAATACCCGAAATCGCTAATAATTTAACTTTCATATCTTTATTTCAGGTGCAAAGGTTCGTCAAGAAATATACGAGGCCTTCGACAACATTTATCCCATACTTAAGAGTTTCAAGAAACAATGACACTGTCTACTCACATTCATCGCGCGTTATTTGTTACGAACAATTTTCTACAATCTTCGCAGACGCATTGGATTCGCGACAGTGGTTGATTTTTTATTCGAGACAAATTGTTGAGATCACAGAGTTCCGATACGGATGCGTTTCCAGGCGAGTGTCCGATTTCGGTTTCCATATTATTTACACAATTTTTTTCGTTTCAATTTTTTTTATTTCATCAACGTTTCCCGAAGCCATCGCGCGGTTGGCTCGGGTTTCAATCGTTTTTTTTTTACAATTGCACGAACGCGCTTCGGGAAGTGCATCGTTTCAATTTCAGTAACGTTCCACTTCCTTGTTTGCCTTCCTTCGACGTACACGACGAAGTACGAGAAGTACAAGTAATTCACAAAGATTAAGGAAATATTACATTTTTTTTTTATTTTCTTTTTTATATCATTTGTTTTTTTAATTCGACAAACATCAGCAAGAAATTTTTTCTTCTCCGAAAGAGTTTATATTCCACGGGACGCAAGATTTGTCTGCGACAGAAAAAAAATGTACAAACCATAATTGTAATGGAATTTACAGTGAAATGAACGACTGGTACTGCCTTTCGAAAGTATCGCATCGTGCTTTTCGAGAATTTCAGAAATCGATTAAATTGTTTTGTCGTTTATTCGTAATACCGTACCGTTAGGAAGGACGTTGTAAATAAATTAGTTTTACAGTTTAAAGCACTCGACGTTTACGTAGTTTCCGTTTCGTTGATCTGCTCCTCACCGGCAACGCGATCCTCGTCGACCGCTTGAACTTCCTGAAATATCCACGTAAATCCTCTGTAATAACTTCCACCGATCTAAAAGTAGAAATAACGCGTTAACCGTGTACTCATAAATTCCTTTACATTTTCCATCTCTTCCCGAATCTCCGTAAGCGTCCGAAAAGCGTGTTCCCTCAGAGCCGCTAATGTTTCAACGTCAGGCATAGCTTGAACTTTTTTCGCGAGATAGTCGATCGCAGTCTCGATGCCATTGTCTGTTTTCAAAAGTTTTATCAGCGTATTCTGTATTTTCTTCTCTCGTTTTATTCCCATGCTATCCAGTAAATCGTCGATCTTTTGTTTCATGTTCCATCCGATTCCCGTTGCCTCGATGTTTCGCGATTCCTCTTCGAAGCTGTAAATATAATTGCAGATAAAAAGGATCCGAAGAGTTTGCGGGATATGTATCTACGAACCGAGCAATAATATCCGTTAGGCTTTCCTTCACAGCCTGTCTCATCGCTTCCACAGTTTCTTCGTCTTCCCGTGGAAGACTCTCGATGATACGATCAACCGATCGCTCTATCCCCGCGCGCATATCAGCGACGGTGCCACCAACAGGGAGACTCTCGATTACCTGCTTCAATATTTCTTGTGTAGTTTCTTCGGCCTCTTTATCCTCGAAGGCACTTTGAATGACTCGCGATAGAAGACGATGCACCTGCGCGCCAATTTTTTTTGTTATTTACTGGAGAGTCCGTCGATAAGAATTGCGAAAACCATTAGGTACCATAGTAGCCGTGTGGGTATCCTTTTCCTCGTTTTCCACCTCCTCGCTTATCGTTTCTGCTTTATCAGTCTCACTTTCTCCGATACTTCTGACTTCCTCGCTGCCCTCGCTATCGGTTTTCGCCGGGTCTCCCGTCGACGTTTCGTCCGCATCAATCTTCAAGGCATCGAATATTATAGGGTCGATATCTTCGTCCGACTTGTTTTTTATCGTTGGCACAGTTTTTCTATCAGTACGGATAGGCGGCAGTGGCCTCGATTTTAGGCGCAGATTTCTTATATCATTGCGAAACAGTTCTTTCTGCTGTCTCTGACTTCTCAAGATGCTTGCCAAGCGCGTGAGATCTTCTTGATATTCTTCTTCGATCTTTAGTATCTTATCCTTCGCATAAATGACGAGTAAGTTAATAATCATCCGGTGAATAAAATAGAGAATATGTAATTCGCTTATAATCATTTTTACTTCCGACTCTGGCGTGTGACGCAAAATCTTTTTTAATTTCGCTTGTTCCCCTTCCAATACCGTTAAGAAACTCAGCTTTTCCGTATTGTCCTGAATAAGGTGTTCGAGAACTTCCAACTGTTCGTAGTACTTATCTTTTACGCCTAAAAACCAAAGAAAACTGATATATTTCTAATCTGTTTCGCAATGTTATTTCCGGAAGTGATAGCATCGAATTCTCACATTTTATTTGTTCATCGAAAGCCTTCATCGTTTCTTTCAGATCGGCTTTCATATCGTAAATCATTTTACGAAGAACGGCTTCGTACAGCGCACCGAGCGATACTTCGCGACCGAATTTCTGCATCATTTCCTGTTTTATTTTGTCCTTTAGACGTTTTATCTCCGCGTCCATGTGCTTACAATCCACTTGCATTCTGTGCAGATGAGTCCGATTTTTTCTGTGAATTAATGTACGCGACGTAAGTCGGTTTGATTACTCGAAGGAAACATTGTCGCGAGTGTTACTTTACTTATGTTTCTCCTTTTGTTCAAAGGTTTCCTGCTGCAATTCGCCGACTCTCGTGTACAGACGAGTGAGTTTCGTTTTGTCAAATACAACGCAGTCGCGAATTTTCGCGACGGTGTTATCATCCAAAAAGTGTTGAAGCTGATGAAACGCGAGGACAACAGTCATATCGATGTCATTCAGTTTGTTCTGTTTCTCACGCTGCGATGGATACAAAATGAGATTAAATCCGCCGCGACGAAGAAAAGAAAGGTATAATTCTTCTTACCATGAAATCTTCGAGGTCTCGCCGATGGATCTTCAACTCGTTTTCTACGATTTTTAATTTTCTCGTATCACCGTCGACTTCCTTGCGAAGAAGTTCGATGGCTCTTTGCTCGTCCTTTATGCGATGTTCGTTCTCGTAGCGTTCCTCGCGCATAGAAAACGCCGAGTTGTATAAATCTTTATCGCAGCCTATAGGACATACGCTTTCGTCGATATGAATCGTTCCGAGTTCATCGCTGCGAAGACTCGCCCCGTCGTCCTCGGAACTTGATTCGGAAGACTCGGAGGCCGACGACGACGACTCTGCAACAGAAATCGGCTGTTGGTCAATGGAAAATAAATTTTTCGTTTTCATTTTATTTGCGAACCATCGTCGTCGTTTTCTTTGGGAGCTTTCAATTTCTGCTTGAATATCCTTCGCAGGAAGTTCGCAAACTTGTTGTCGCTAATCATATTCGTGAACTGCGTATGCAAATCCTTTATTTTTTCGTGCATTCTGGCGATTTCCTTGTTCTTCCGATCGATCTTCGTGTTCATAGAATCGATTTTTTTACTCGCAACCTCGCGTTCGACAAGCTTCTCATTCACCTTGTCGGTTAATAGATTTTCCATTGACTCGAAATCCTTAAGAATAATGAGTTCCTGATGAAGCGTAAGAAGAAACAGATCCGAGTAAACGCTGTCGGCCGTTATTTCCAGCCTCTCGCGTTCCAACTCATCCAATTCTTCGTCCAATTCTTCGTAACTGTTATTTATACGATTCATTATTGAATTTTGTTCGTAGATTTTTTTCGTTGCTCTGGAACGCTTCATTTCTCTCTCCCACGCCGATTCCACTCGATCATTCGCATTCAAAGATCGAAGTATCTCTGGTGATACATTGACAACAGCTTTGCGCACTTTGTCGGGATTCGTTGCTTCCAGTGTATTGATAGCCGTTTCCAATTCAGACTCCAGTAGCTTCTCATCCAACAAAAGTACTTCGTACTCCTCGTCCATAGGATTTATAATTATTTCTTCCGTAACTGACATTTTTTTTCGCTTAGTTTCCTTCACTCGTTCTGCCATTGATGTATATTTCTCCAACTGCAACAAACAACCGACTGTACAGTTAAACTATTACTGTCGGAAGTACCTTTCCGTACCTCCAGATTTTTCTCAGGGTATTCGACATTGTAATCGATAATCGGAATATCCGGCAGTGGTTTTATTTTTTTCTCTGGTATTTCCGCGTGTATCGTCTTTAATTTTTCGATTAATTCCAACACCTCGTTCTGCAGGATCAATTTCTTGTCTCTCACGGATCTCAATCGCGTGTTGAAATCTTCTCGAAGATGATGAGTCTGAATACATTGATTATTATCATCAATGTCATCAACGATTTATTGAATAATTAATTAATTCATTATTGTATTTTCGATGTATTTCTAACGATTTGTACCTTTTTTCTACAATCCAATAGTTGTTTATACTTCGTTAGGGTCGTTTCGCGCTTCTCCTGCGTTTGACTAAAATTCGGAAAGACTTTTAATTTGTAATCGCCGATTGTATTCTCTGCTTGTTTGATCGCCGCAACGTCATCCGGGTGATTCACGTCCGGATCCGGTTTCGATGCGTAGATGATTTTCCACTGAAAGATCAAACGGTTTAGTCGCATTTTTCAACGTTGCCGAACGCACTGTTCTCACGATTGCGAACCTCTTTGGCTCGTTGATCCATTCTTTCCTTTTTCGCTCTGTACTTTCTCAGCATTTGATTTATTTGCACCCCTAATCTGTACTCAACAGTCACGGGACTGAGACCCTTCAGGAAGGTCTCGAGACCTTGTGCTGTGGATATCTCTTCTTCCTCCTCCACTCGTTCAACGATCCTCTCTTCGGGTGCCCTGCAGAAAGGAATGAAAAAGTCCAATTATTCTACAAGTATACGAAAATATTTTTCATTTTTGAAAAAAAAAAAAGGAATATCTGTGCGCTTATGTTACGTTGCGAATACGTTACAATTTGTATACATACTCTTCAGCATTCACTGTATTCCACAGCGCTGAATCCTCGTTGCTTGTTACAGAGAAATTACGATGTAAAAATGCAATTATGTTATTTCTAAACGAGATTTAGCATAGAATGGACTCTACACAACAGTCTTCTCGATTAAGCAATAGTTAATACGGAAAAATAGAGATTTAGCCGCGGAGTTCGTAGATATAAAAAGCGCTCGTTACCCGCCAGTCTTTTCATTCTCTTCGATGCGTCGCACAACATCGGCGTAAGTCGTGGCGAATTCGTCGCCTAACTTTCGTTCCCTCAATGAATGTACAACGGTATTCGGTTTTCTGTATAATGTCGAATCAATGAGAATGCAACATTGTGGATAAAGAATTCTGTGTAACTTACAGTATTCTTGATACAGCGAATGGCAGACAAGTTATAGGTTCGATGAAGTGATCCATTAGCTTCTGCAGTCCCAATCGGCTTTTTTCCACTTTGTAAGCCAATCTTTGGTGAACGAGATCCATCTCTGCTTTCAATTGGTTACTCAAATCCTCTGTAATTCGCGGATCGATTTCGAACGCTTCTCGCGGTATTCGTTGGGATTCGAGGAGATTGCGATTTCGTTCCATAATCTCACTGTACTCTTCGGTTAATCCTCTTAATAATCTAAGCGTCGCGTCTTTCTTTCGTTTCGCCACCGCCATTATACGATCGTTTTCCGATTTTACAATTACCTCCTCGAGACTCAGATGATCGCTTTCGTCTATATCTTCGACATTAGCGATCGGCTGTTGAATTTAAATGCAATCGCGCAATGGAATTATCATTGCATTGAGTAGTTTAAACCCATTATAATAGATGAAATGCAGCGTACCAATTTATAAGGACGCTTTGCTTTTTCGGTCTGAACTTTCGCGGGAAGACTCTCGGCGTTGATGACGAACGAAAAAAGATTCCCGTCGTGACCGCAGGTCAGTAACATTTTCTGATCGTAGCTAATCAACATGACGGGTATCAAACCGTTACGATTGTCATGCATCGGGAGTATCCAATAATTCGAAAAATCTGTATGATCTTCCGGATTAACTCGGCAAACACGTATCTCTCCGTTTTCCATTCCAAGAAATAGGTACTTTTTGTCTCCGCTGATAAGATCGAAAGACAAATAAAAATCTGCTTGTAACTCGGTGAGGAGAATTTAAAGTTCGTACTAAAATAAACAGCTTCGGATCTCCGTGTCATCGGCGTCAAAAACAACGGTGCTTCGCAGAGGTTCCGTAGATACGTTTTTTCTCGATTGTGGCGATGGATACTCGTAGATGTATCCGGCATCGAATCCCCCCATTGATAACCAAATCGTTCCGCTCGCTGTGTAGTTCACCATTAATATTGAATTGGGTACTTCCGGTATGTAAATTTCCGGAAGTGGTGGATCCTCTTCGTTGTCCACTACGAGAAAAGCTTACAATACGAGACGCCGATTTTCAACGATTAACGAAAATGAAAAAAACAATACTTACCGAGGAAAGTCTCGTCATCGAACTCCATTCCAGGATTATCGGCTCTGAGTTTCCCTAATTTCTGTCGCTTTGCTTCTCGTTCGGCTTCCTTCTTCCTCTCGATTTCCAGACGCGCCAATTCTCTTCGTATCTTCGACTTGACGGATTGGAATTTGAAAAATTTTGGCTCGCAGTGAATGAGTTCGTACGAAATTTTCGTGTAGTCTTGAGGCTTATCTGGCAGTTCAACTTCCGCACAGTCTCCTCTCGAACAGCCAACGAGAATAGTTTTTTCCTGTTATCAAAATATTAAGGTCTCTTTTTGCAGATGAAATATTGGAGCGTAGGAATGCCGTGGTTATTTCGATTCTTACGCGTTCGGGTTTCCACGCGACGCAGGACACTCCTGAGAATAAACGGACGTAGCCGATCGGAACGAGAGATGGGTACGTATTGTTGACTTCGACAAAA
The DNA here is from genome assembly GCA_934046635.1 of Buathra laborator. Classification (NCBI taxonomy): domain Eukaryota; kingdom Metazoa; phylum Arthropoda; class Insecta; order Hymenoptera; family Ichneumonidae; genus Buathra; species Buathra laborator. Next base: position 23,575,185 of record OW203892.1, read on the forward strand.
AATACGAATATCGTTGAATCTTCGCTACCGGTTATCAGTAAACTAACGCAATTTTTTTTATTATTAACGTCTAAAGCGATAAAATTCGGCAATACATAGGAAGGGGACTTACGTACCTTTTCGAAGGATTCAGGGACATAGCGGTTATTGTCGATGTATGCGGTTTCAATACCTGAATCAATCGCACATAATCGCCGCGATGATCGTTAGCTTCGTTGGCTTGTAAGACAGCTACGGTTATTACTCTAACTATACCGCTTTCGAAAGCGCAAGCGATTGTCGATCCGGTGGATTCGATCTGTGGAAAGATCGAAAATTAGTTACTACACACGACGAGAAAATATGGAAATAATCTCTATATTTGCATTTTTCACGATTTTCGGTAAAATGCGATCAAAAAGCGTATCTTACCGCTTTTTTAAGCGTTTATCGTACATTACCAGAGAATAAAAAAATCACGAAAACGCCGCGATATATTTTATTTACCACACAACTGTAGAGACTATTTCCACATTTATCTCCGTGCAACGCGATGCGAAACGAATAATCAAAATGAGAAATTATCACCGAACAAGGAAACCAAACGACTCTGCTACCCTTATCACGAAATTTGTGAACTAATATCAGTCTCTTCGTTAAGTAATTGTAAATATGGAGATGACCGTCTCTCCCACAGGTTGCTACGAAATAATCCCAAGTGGCAACGTCCATACAGGCGATAGGACCGGCGTGACAAGTCAAAAGTTTACGCGGCGGTTTCGGCTCCTCGAAGGTACTGAGATCTATTAACCATAAGCCTCCGTTTCCATCCTCGAAAAAAAAAAACATATTTGCCAGTTATTTAAGGATAATTTACATCTCGCGGAAGCTGCAGACTCACTTGCGAGTACCAAAGCGTTTGCTCGGGATCTTCGGGATCGCGTTTTTGTATGCACATTAGGCTCGAGCTTTCTTCCCAATCCTTGCTGTCCGCTTCCTTAATCTGAAACTCGTAGATCGGCTCGATCTCCAAAAAACGATCCTCGTCGGGTGGATCAGCGAGATCGATCGTTTCGTAATACCAGACGCGAATCCAGCCGTCCATACCTTGCGATAACTTTCGTATAACAGCTCTGTCTTCCAAGATATTGCAAAAAACATATATACGACTCACCGACAGAGACGAGTTCTCCGTTGTTGTACTCAAATTGCGTTATGAATTTGGTGTGACACGGCTTTCTATTTTTCTTGCAAACTTCCAACTTTATCGCGTCTTCGTCCCAAAGTAAAATATTACCCCATTCGCAGCCGGATACGACTTTTTCATCGGGCATCGTATAGACACCAATGATATCGGATATCTCCGTTTTGCCGAATCGTCCCAATTCACCCTTAAGCTTTAGACCCGTAAAAGTACGCGCCATTTTCCAGAATTTTATGTGTCCCGCACCGCTGGTCGTCAAGTGTCCCGGCACCGTGGGTGAAAATGCTGCGTTATAAATGTCCTGACCGTGAGATTTGCATCGTAAAACAATTCGGGATTTCTTCCAATTCCATACTGTGATCATGTAGTCGGGTTCGCCTCCTTGCGCGAGTAGCAACAGACCGTCCGGACTGTGAATTGCATTCTATAATCAATAATACCGTCTCATCGTGTATTTTTATTCCGTTGATTTACCTATAAGCCAAATGGGAATAAGAACGGGTTGTTCCCTGATGTAGGATCGTTATAATTTCCATATTGGGCCATTCGTAGATTATAATCGGTGGATCGATACCATTTTCGCCCACAGCTATGTGATTCATAGACGGATTTTTCTGCAAGACACGATAACGAGATATCAATTAATCGCAAATCAACGGGAGTATCGGAAAATGTATGTCTCCAATATCTCACGGTAATGTGCCCTATGCCTCCACCCGTGGAACTTCTTCGGAACGATATAACACCGCTTACGGTGTTTAGAAAATGAATCAAATTTCCAGATGCGAAAATAATAGTATTGGGATCAGCGACGCAAAGATTGAAATATCTTTGGCAATCGTATGCGTAAGAATAACTGACAATAAGCGATAAGAAAGACGTATAATTTTTAAGAGAATTTGCGAAAAAATGCTGTATAGCTGTTTAGCAAAATCGTAAGCGCTGCAGGACACAAATAACGATAAGGATACTAAAATTCCAGGATGTTAATAGGCACTGTTCCATCTTTGACCCGAATCGGCCCAGAAATGTAATTTCTCGCATCGTAATGCTCAGGAATTGTCGGAACTTCAGTTTCTTCTGCGTCTTCTCTTAGCCATCCTTCGTAATCGGGTTTTGACAAACGAATGTATTCTGAATCCGGCATAATTATTTCACGACGTTCTCCTTAAAGCTAAAATATATAAAATACTACTAATATTATGCGGATAGAATCATCATAAGCAGTGAAACACTCGCGAATACATCGATGGACTGTACGGTTGCTTGTCGTCGCTATGGTTACGGAACATCATTATTCGGACGGCTAAATTATACCAGAAAATCCGTGTCAGAAAGGAAAAAAAAACTATTTTTAGCATTTACTTAGCAGTAAAATACTAAAATAAAACGATCGAAGCGCTAATGCTTTGATAAACATAGATATAATCCTCGTATTTTGCTCGCCGCTCTTCTATCTTCGTTCATTTTATTTTTATCGTCTTCACTATCGTACTTAATCGCCCCCACCGATTCCATGATTCGAGCGCGATAGGTTGCAGGATCAATAATTCATAGGTTAGCAATAAACTTCATTATTTATTATTTAAGAATAATCATATAATAGTTTTTATAATATAATATATAATAATAATGATAATAATAATTATATTACGTAAAACAAGCAAAAGTCTTAGACCATAAAATCTAACCGATGATCGTCGTGTCATGTTTTTAGATTTCCCCTGGTGTCGTTATTTCCTTTTCTTTTGTCATTTATGTATTGAATTATTCTCTAACTAATCTATAATAAAATATCTAACTAAATAACTACTCCGCATACAATATATTGCTGATTCAATTGCATTACTTCTGAACGTAAGAGATACAGAGTCGCGACTCCATTCGTTATGTGAATTAACTATGTTGTGTTATTTTTTATATACTGCATGAACCTGCATCAGTATACTTAATAAAAAACAAAAAAAAGTTTCTTTCATACATATCATATCGATTTTGTCTACGCGCCGGTAAACGAATCACTGATAACAGAAATATTAGGGTTGTTAAAAGCCTTTTGCGCGAGCTGTGGCCAAAAAACTATATTAATCCCAATTCGCCGATTACATAAATAGCGATTTCAAACATATGAAAATGAATAAATAAGCATTTACACTCCGTAAATGTTCACAAACGTAAGCGTAAAAATTCTCTAAATCCCCTATTGCTTACGTGAAAGTAATCTGTCTTTTTGAGGTTTCGTTCAAATACATCTCATGTTCGTTTACTTTACATATTACTTGGTATTGTTTTAATTCCCCTCTCCCGACAAGAGGGTTATCGAAACTTGACGCAGATCACAGATGAAGTCGGTCGCGCATTCGATCGCCGATAACAACAACATATTTTTCACATCTTATTTCCTTTTTACGTGTTTTTTTTTTTTTCCTTTTTTTTTGCTTTTTCGTAATAATTTTAATATTCGTCAATTAAACGACGAAAACGACACCCCGCGTTGAATCATCTAAACGGAACTTAATCCAAATGTGCGATATAGTATGAGGCTGTAGAATGTACTGCTGGTCTCTATCAGTAAACCATTGTGTACGTGTGTATCGCTTTCTCTTAATTTTGTTTTTTTTTTTTTTTGTTTTTTTAATATCACAAGCCAACAAGAATTCAATTTAAATATATATCTACACATGCTTGAGCTAAACGTAGGCACATTTCATCGTATATATATATATATTTATACATACGCGACATACAATATACATATACATAATATGTATATATATATATACAGCGGAACGATGCCATATGGAACAAACTTCGGAAATAAGGTCGGAACAATTGCTGTTAGCCACTGGGCTTCGACCCAACTTTGGAATCAGCCACACCGCATTAGCCTTGCACACGATTGCACTGTCATACCCCGTCACATAAGTTCCCTGTATCAAATTTACCGCTTCGCGTTCACACCCTTATTTATCGATAATCGTTCACTATTTTTTTATTTTTATTTATTTATTTATTTTTTTTTTTCATTTTTATTAAGCGTACTTATTTTATACTTCGAAAAAACCGGAAATATACTAAAGTCTCGTGCTCCGCGCGTCATCATAATCCATACACAACGGTGAGGCTTTCGAGAGGATTCATTCGATTTCGCAATTATGATACTAACGGTACCTCGCGAGTTATCAATGACGGTGAAAAATTAGTCAATATAGTCATCCAAAGTTAATGCTTTGCTGCTGCCGCAAGAACCTTGGAAAATGGGTTTTTTTTTCTTGATTTCCTTTTTTTTTTTTTTTTCTTTTTTCTTTTTTCATCCGCACTTTTGCACACTAATGATTCATATGCTCATTGGGCATTTATTGAAAAATCGTTAATTTATCGACGGTGGGCAATTAATTCGAGCGCTCAGAATCAATTTGGGATGAACACACCGCGATATATCGACTGCTATTTAAAAGAAAGGGTTATCCACAATACTTTACATGTTAATTTATGTGAATTAAGATACCTACTATTGTTTAGCTGCCGATATATATTAAATGATTGCGGAAAGATCGCGAATGGACGACGGAATGGGGGTTCATTTTTTTTTTTTTTTGTATTTCACGATAGTTTAGATAAAAATATTAATAAGATTCGTGTCAGGTATTGTAGCCTGGAAAAACGACTCCGCGGCAGTCGCGAAAACGAAGGGAACTTTAAGATAAAAAAAAGGAGAAAAAAATGTTTATTCTATCCAAAGTTACAGGCATCGGAGTCTCGGATCGCCTATAGTATGTCAAGATAGCGATAAATGCATTTCTTCACGATTAAGCACTGCGACATAAACAATTTCTAACAATAACAAAATCGAATACCGCAAATAAAATTTGCACGTAACTTCCTCTTTCGTTTTGCAATCGATTCGCGGCAGCGATGTGCGAGTTTCTTGTGCAGATATTTTCAATTAATGCCGATACGCATTATCATTTCTTTCATCGAACTTTAACCGAATTCGTTGAAGTTTCGTGAAAGTGATATACATCGTCTTAAGTATAAAATGTACAAAATTCAGAGTTTCACCTAATCACACGTGCAGCGATGGGACATTCTTAATTCTTTACGAAGCTACAATGAAGTAAAAAAAAAAAAAAGAAAAAAAAATTGACATTAATTAATCAGAAGGGGATATGAATATTTCAATAGTCTCATAAATAATAAAATTGATTTTACCTCTTAATTATTATGATCAAAGTTAACTACAGTAATGTTTATTGTAGATGATACTGAAGAATATTAAAGTACCACAGTACGAGATAAAATACAAATTATTCGCGCGTCAACGATAACTTCTCACCGAGGAACAAATAACAAGAACAATATTACATGCTGAATCCGCGTCGAAAATGAGAGTTCGAATTCCATGTCCACCTTTTGCGTATGAATAGGTAATGTTTTAGGGAATTTGCGAATTTAGGGAATGTATAACAAGAGAATTGCTCAGATACGCCCACTTCTCATTTAACAATTAAAATCCACGATGATTACGATTCTGGGCGCTTATATACTTATTGTTATTTTGTTGTTGTTGTTTGTGTTCCTGTATACGGCTTAAATATTTACCTTATCATTAGTTAACTTTAAGTTATATATATATATATATATATATATATTTTTTTTTTTTTGTTTGTTCAATATTATCACGAAACTTGAGTCCCGCTCAGCACAGAAGAGAATGCAATTTATTCGTAAAACTATCCGCATTTGCTATGCAACGCTCGTGGTCTCGCGCGTCGCATCATAATTATTTATAATAATAATAGCCATTGACTCATCGGCATAAAGTCATATCTCGACACGAAAAAGAAACAAATAACTTTACTACGAGAAACCATTAGGACATTTAACATTTAACCGCTAATAATTAGCATCGAATTTAATAGTTATTGAAGACATTAATTAACGCCAGTTTTTCTAACGTTACATAGGCCATTGATTGTAGATTCCGATGTATCCGCAGATGCTTATGAGTAAAACACATGAGTTTATTTTTCCGAAATTCAATGTTCTTTGATCAATTTGCATCCGAGTGTCGAACTCATAAACATCCTCGGGACATTAGACTTAATTTTATTCATTATTTTATATCTCGAGCGGTTAATATTGTCAGTGACGTATCTCTTATTAAGGGGGCTCGCTACTCGGATTCATCAAGAACGTTGGAAATATTCTTAGACGGTGTGTAAATTAAATTGCTTCAGAGAGATTAGATATTAACGATAAGAGGCAGTAGAGTCTATGTGAGTTGTGCATTTGAAAAAAATAATTTTCTTTTTTTTTTTTCGTGCGTCAAGCAACCGTTTTCGTGGTCCATATGATAATTTCGAGAGAAATAATGAGCGAAGCTGGTGATTTAATAATAAATTTCATGTTAGTAGATAGCCCCCTTAACGCCCAAGCCAAATACAAAGGGAAGCAATTTGTCGCAAAATATTGGACGAGATTCAACATCGAGTCTCACTTGATTACACGGCCATAGCTCTCGTACCCAATGAGATACGGAAACTTATTTTTACCGATCATTTCTGAATTTTTCCATCGGGAATTTATCCGGTGAAAGTGAGTACTCCAAAAAAAAACTATTCCGGTGACTCCCATTTTTTATCGATATTATTAAAAAATTTTATTTATTCTAATAAATCGCATAGCCGATTAGAAAAAATTCTCAAACCGCTGTGTGAATCGAAGAATATATACGACGGTTTTGAATAATCGACTTTGAAGAAAAGCTTTCGTGAGATCCTTGAGATCGATGGCAATCGAAAAGATTTTACCCCGTATCCCCTAAATTCATTACTTCGAAATGAAATTTTTCATGTAAAACCTATTCGTCTCAACTGCTCGAATCTTTTGATTCCATCAAATTTTGCATGCAAGTGACCAGAATAGTTCCTTTTAGAATAGTTACATCCGTCTCGGTGATACCGTAAGTAGCACCATTCCGTTCGCTTACTCTCTTCTTCTTCCATTTATTGTTAATATATGAAAGTTATTCCCGAAGTTTTATGCAAACAATGTCGGTACACCGATCCGTCCCTATGACGAACAGGTATCCTGTCAAATTTCACGCGCTTTCTTTTTTTCGCCTATATTCGAGATTATCTCGAAATAATGAAGCAATGTCGGAAAGATGTGTAAAAATTTTCATCGAAATTTAACGGACTCTTGAAATGTTTTTTTGGCGAAATATTTTGTATTGTTGATATGCTATGGCCGATACCCCTTTTCCATAACTACTTGACTCATTCTAATTTCGTATAATAATTATCGATAGCATATTTATACGCGTCTACTATGTACAAAGTACAAACCACTTTACGTACGCAATTGAATTTCATTCAAGCTCATGGTGTATTGTGCGTCTCTTGCTCGTGTTTTATGCATTAATAATGTCATCGAATCAAACGATATCCCTTGGAACGAAAATTCAATCTGCAATACGAAGAATTTCGATTGATAATCATAATCATTGAATCCTTCCGAGAGTATTTCTAATATTTCGTGAAATATTTTTATTATTTATATTTTTATGATACGCCAAGCAAGAGATGGAGCACCGGTTCAATTAATAAATCGTAGATAATCAAAAAACATTAGATTCCGTGCAATATATAAATCCGACTCACTTTTGGACTAAAACAGTGAGATTCAAGTTAGTGATTAGTGTTTTTCTATTTGTGTCAAATCTCCATTCACCGTTAATTTTTTCATTTCTTCCCTTCTACTTAAGATTAAAAGTTTATGCTTTGTTTTTGTTGTTTTTTTTTTTTACTTTTTTCATTATTTGTCATGAGAATATATATAACTTATTAATTGCGTATAATAATGACGATACACGCTTGTGTAATAAAACTATGAGCTATTTAAGGGGGGAATGCGTTCATGACAGTCGCAATTGGAGCTCTTATTGTTTATCTAAATCCTCTATACCGGCGTTGCGACGGCATTATGCCGAATGATTGTACAGTTTATTTGTTTTTTTTTTTTTTTTTTTCTTTTGTTTTTGTTTTATAATATAATAATTACTATTATTACTGTATCATTTAAGTTGAGACATCTTTGGGGGGGGGGGGGGGGGGGGAAGCGAATCGAGTATACGATACCATAACCCGCCTCCCTGCACGTGGTTACATAGGAGCACCTTGTCTTTTACGTTAATATTATCGATAATTGACTTATATCTTATAATACATACTTCGCGGAGATTCACAGGCTTTTCAAAAATCTTTTCTTTCGTTTCGCGCTCTTTTCGAAGGATATATTTCTTTTTTAATTAAACACGCGTTTCGTTGTTTACGCCAAACCGTGGCATGGATTTCGATAAGATTAGATTATCGTAAAGCCAATGAAAAACACGCGGTTACCAACAGTCCGTCGTCTATTACCTAAATTTCAACTACACCTACTTAACTGTGATCTCTGTGATTCTGTCCGGGTGTATGTATGTGTATTTGTGTTTTAGTGTGCGTGCGCGTTTTTTTTTTCGTGATGACATTGATAAATCGTAAATCTGGTAATTACGTAGTTTCTCAGCAGATCCCGTCATCGCGGCGTCACAACGTTTCATTTATTTATAAACGTTAACGACGTCAGGCAGTACTTTTTCGTTCGACGTTAAGGCTCTATCTGCCAATATTTTTTTTGGTATTTTTTTATTATTTTTTTTCGGCCTACGCGCCCCCCCTGCGCTTCATTGCACCAATTAAATTGGAAGAAATAGATCCGGAACATCGGGGAAACAATTGAAGGCGAGCTGTACTTCTTTTTTTTTTTTTTTTTTTCTACTATACGGCAACGGAGAGTATAGCCCATCGGTAAAGTACACCGGACGTAAATCGATTGAACAATATAGGGTGGGTGCACCAGTAAATAAATAACTTGACACTTTAACTTATAACGCGAACCAAGCAGCACTCCGAAATCAATAATTTAATTAAATATATCGCTTATCACCGTTATATTATCAGTTTCCTTTGCAATTACGGGAAGAAAAAAAAAAGTTAATACCTCACTCTCGAGATCACGAATTTGTCAGTGCAGCCAGACTATCCGCGACAAATATCTACAAGAGGACAAAAAAATTATCTACAATTCATTATTAATATTTTTCAGTATTCGGTACGTGCTATTTTTTTTTTTTTTTTTTTCAAATCATTAGTATTTCTTCATTATACAATAGCAAAAGGATAGAGAGCATTACGCGAGCATTAGCTCTTCGACTATTCATTTATTGGTGCCTTTACCCTATTTTTACGCTTACGGACGTATAACGAATAATTGAGCTCCGCATAGCAAAGTCAATTGTAGGGTAACTAATATATATATATTGGGTGGACCCACCAAAGCTCGGACCCGTGTGAAATGCGAAGACGAAAGCATTTTGGTTGTTTCTAATTAATATCTCACTATGAATCCTATGTATTCTCGTCGGACGGCTCCGGGTCCCTAAACTACGATCAGCTATCGCCCGGCGCTTCCTGATACTCCTCGCTTTCTCTGTGGACTAAAACATGCACCACCGTAGCCTCGGACTGTTGTCTAAGTAACGGTGGCCTCGCAGGTGGAGCGATATTCTCGGGACTGGGCTCCGTCACCAGGATACTAACGTCGCTGCCGTCCGCTACAGGCAGTGGTACAGGTTCGGGATTTGGTTTTCTTCTCAGACTGCTGCAGCGTCGCGTAAACGCTTCTTTTATATCCCTCTGAAGTATATTGAGGGATAGCGCTGTACCACTTGGCCTCAACGAGCCCCGTTTCGAGATCGGAGGGCTCGTCACATCCTCATCCGGATATGTCTCGACGGCGTCCTGACGGCCGAGCGTCGGTCCAGACGATCTGTGAACATCGGTCGTTCGAAAAAACTATTTCAATAATCCAATCGGTGTATAAATCATCAGTTTTATCTACGACCTTCTAACTCTATCTAACAGTAACGTTACGTATGGTTGATAATAATATTATGCGTTGATAAACGTTCGCCGGATACAGAGCACAGCGTTGTAATCGAGTACTCGTATCACAGTAACGAAAGAAAATAATTTCGTTCAATAGTTGTTATTTTCTATTATGGCGTTATGGAAAAGACGAAGATAGCGGAGCATAACGAAAGTTTTTAAAAGCGAAGAGTTCTATTAAAAAATTTGTTATGTGTGATTCGTATGTTAGCTGATATTTAGCATCTAACGTAGGTATAGTAATAGTTATGGTATAAATGTCAGTATAACGTTTTTATCGTAGAAATAGGGAAGGTAATATGGTACAGAGGACAGAGTTCCGAACGCTCTACGCTGCGACTATTTAAAGCTAAGAAATAACGAACACTAAAATCGTATCTCTTTCTAGTAAAAACGATGGTTCATTCTCCAAATTTATCGACAACACTGTAAACGTTCTCACGAGTCTAAGATCTCGACCATCGTCAATTTTCGAAATTCACCCGATCCCCTCCCTTATGAAATATTAATTGCGCGTGTGAATGCGATTGCCGAAGAATTTATCGTACGAAACAGTTTAATATCAACATAGCGCGCCGCACATTTTTCCCGAGTTGTTAAAACTTTTCGAATATAGCATTGAAAAGTTTAGTCGTATAAGAGGAGCCGTATATCGTTTGACGCTATAGGTATCGCAAAAAAGTTGAACGCAATACTTATATATTTGTGCAAAAATTTTAAAAAAATACTAATTTCCACGCTGATTAATTTTTTCGAAAAGGTAATAAATATATCCAATAAAGTTTACTATAATAGAAAGCTCTCGATTGATAATTAAGATTTAACGACAATTAATCGAAGTTTAGCGGCAATTAGTTGAAAATATAGATATATGAAAAGTAGAAAAAACTATTAGAGAAGAGTTTATCAATTTCGGAAACAATATTTCCGATTTCAAGAGAACTTTTCAACTTATGGGAACGTTTACTGCGCTCAAAGGCCAGGAATTTCGCAACCGATTCTCTATGGACATATAAACACATGTTACGCTCTATATCGGCTCTCGAATATCCTGACGTTAATTTCTAATGTATTAAAATACATATAATGAACCACCGTTGGTTTAATAATTGTTTGTGCGTTCAATTGACTCGTTACCTATTGATTTTATTGCCTTCAGTTGGATTTATGAAAACGAAAAGCAAATACAATTAATTCTCGTAGAGACACGAGTCGTGGTGATTTCGTTGAATGTGGAATAACCGTGTAATAGCTGTCGCTCGAGTCCCGAGGCGTGAATTAATATCATTCCTATTAAATAATTCGTTATAAATTGATGATAGTATATAATGCGAACCAAGATGATGACAAAGGTAAAGGGCGCGCGTCAGTGAACCTGACATTTGACTACATTAAAAAATCAAACACATTCGCAGATGTTACCAAAACGTCAGACCGTATTAACACAGAATCCAAACCTTTTTCTATCGACGGAAAAACGTAGTATATCGAATATAGAATAACGAATTCTAAAGACGATAGGTATTAGGACGGGTAACACGCAGAGACAGAGATTTTAAAATGTTTTTATCGCTGTTGCGGGGCCCTTATTACTGACCTTATAGTGACGTGAGAATCCGAACCAGAGCTTGAGGCAGCCGAGGGTTGTTCCGTGGTTGGTGAGGGACGGGACACGGTGAGGGCGGGTGGTTGCAGGTCCTCGTGGGTCCCCGTGGCGCCGGAGAGCAGCAACAGCGGAAGATTCGGAAATAGCCACGCCGAAGCGGCTCCTAACTCGCTGAGATCGCTGGCGTCGCTGGCCCTGGAGGACTTGCGGCTACTGGCCCGACTACCCCTGTGAACGTGCAGAAGGGCCGACAGCTTCCCGCCCCACCCACCCCCGGCCCTACCTTCGGTCCCGATACCACCGGGACTTGAGGTTTGCGTCTGCGAATCCACCTCGTGTGCGATTCTCTCGCGTTCCCTTTTCATTCTATTCATGAATAAGAACAAAAAAAAAAAAGACCTCGCAAGTCCCAGTCTTTTGTTGTTTGTTTGTTTGTTTTATGTATATATATATATTTTTTTCTTTTATTTTCTTTATATCACGATATTTTTGTAGTTGTAGTATTTCTTTTGTATACGTTACTGAGATATCGGTAACAGCAGAGAAGTGTACTATACGCAGTAGTAAGAGGAATGACAATATGATATCATGCCTCAAAATATGTAATGTTTGAACTATTTACAATTTTTCATGCACTAATATTCAGCAAGTTTTGAAAAATAGTATAGCAGAAGAAGTACTACGGCGGTAGTAATAGTCTGTTGTTCAACGATAAACTTCAAGAATACGAGAAATATAGATCTTGATAATACTCATGTGCAAAACGATTTTTTGCACATTTATAGGGAATAACTCACGCAATATAGTCCCGGTAAGTGCGCTGTATCAGTCTTGCCGCTTTGTCCTGTCTCTTCCATATCCTCGTGGAAGACACGATCTCCAATTCCTTTCTCGTTGGGAACTGCTTCTTGAACTTAACGTCCATTTGTTCCTGTAACTTTCTGAAATCCTCCGATTCCTCAACGTGTCCGAGGACGTGCTTGACGAGGGCGTGCAGGATGTCCAGACAGTGAATCTTGTTACCCTTTGCGATAGGAAGATTAAAGCTCACCAATGCGACTACATTGGGCTTTGATATTCCTAGCGGCGGGTCGAGGCTCGCTATGAAATCGCTTAGTTGACCGAAACGGATGAATTGCGTTGCGTGCGGGTCGTATCTGAAAGACGAAAAAAAAAATGTGAACATCGACGGCACAAATTTACGATTTTTTTTTTCTGGAATCGTGAAATTGCCAAAAAAAAAAAAACCACGTCAATGAGATTTTTTACATCTTTCAACATTCACTTCTTTCGTTGATTGATCAATTATCGAATATTATAATTTTTGAAGAATTTTTCTATTGGATAGTATCGATTGGAAACTATTGCGGAGATAAGTGATTTTTTTGAAGTTGTAAAAATTCTTTGGGATCGACGAATATGACAGAGTCGTTGTATTTATTGTGTTCTCACTTTGACCATCGTATGTAAAACATTTCTAGGTCATCCTCGACAATGCCGATCTCCTCTTCCTGGTGCGCCTGATTGAAGTTCTCCAGTATAATGGCGATATACATGTTGATAACGATCATGTAGCTTATGATGATAAAGGATGTGAAGTACGTTATCGCCAGAAGCGGATAGCCGCAGTCGCCGTTCATCTGTCTGCTGGTTGGTGTCGGATCGCAGTCCGGTGGTTGCACCATAAGCGATTCCAGAACGTCGTTCCATCCAGCCGACGTCATCAAACGAAATAACAGCTGCATGCTTCGACCGAAAGTCTCAAAGTTTACCTGCGTACAAAATTTTCGAGTAAATGAGACTTAGGAGAATCATAATAACAATTTCCTATCGAAAACATGAATAATCGATTCACGAATGTGATATAGTAGTTAATACCCAACTGTTGTGTATCGTTCGGTTAAAGTTTTATTTACGCAACACATCGAAATAATATCTTGCGAATTAATGGGAAGAAATGTTGTTGAATGAATTTGTCTATCCGACATGGAAAATCGCATGTGGATTTAAATTGCATTTAATGCACACGTGGAATCGAATGACAAGTATTTCCGATGACAATCCGCGAGTTCATTACCTTTTATCACAGCGATGCAATCGATTATTCATTATTTTCAATATTTGCAAAAAAAGAAACGCATCGGTACACTTACCATATCGTCGAGCGCACCCTGTTTCCTCACGTGTCCGAAAACAGACATCCCGATGATCGCATAGATGAATGTTATCAGGGCGAGCAGAGCCCCAATATTGAATAGCGCCGGTAAGCTGACGACCAGCGCAAAGAGAAGCTTCCGTATGCCTTTGGCAGCTTTTATGAGCCTCAAGATCCTACCGATTCTGAACACCCGCACGACTCGCAGGAGCGTCGGGGAGACGGGAAAATCCATCATTATGTCCTCCATAAGGATACCGAGAATCGACGCTAACACTAAGACGAAGTCGAAGAGATTCCAGGGTACCGTGAAATAATGGTAACGCAAACCTATTATCTTCACGATTGCTTCGAGTCCGAATACCGTTGTGAAGAACGCGTTTGAGACCTCCAAGACGAAGAATATCGGATGCGGCTGGTTATAGTGCTCAATACCCATCGTCAGCATATTGAGAAATATCAAAACGAAGATCGCTATCTCGAATCTGCAATCATTTACAAATCGCTGAGTCGCTGTTCGCAGAGTTAGTTTTGCCCACTAACAGTCACGACTATAATTTTTTTTATTTTTTTCGAATACACATAAAAGATTATCGTGTAGAGTATATTAACCCTTTAGCGTTCATAAGTAAATAGCGGTAATTGGAATGATCGTAGTGCGCGAAGATTTTATCTGATGGTTTAAGCGATTTACTGCAGAACGGGAATATCAATATTCTACGATTAATAAATCTTTGAAATACTCATATTTTATCGTTTAAATATAAAAAAAAAGAATTCAACGTTCATAGGGATATGGTAGCTTAAAATAATTTCCGAGAACTTCATGGCCGTTAATCTCGTATAAAAAGTAACTTAATCATCCGTTCGGTCTTCAATCACCGTGACCTCAATAACGCTGTTCGCTCCATTATAGGTTTCTTCCTTTTGCATATACAAGTTTTTCAGCTTTTTGCCAATGAACAGTTAATTGTAACTGCGCGGCGATGTCAAAGCCAGTTGCATCGATTATCGTTTTTCTCGATGCAGCGTTCGAATTGCTACAATTCGAAGTTCTCATTTTTCACGACAAGTAGGGATGATTTTTACAGGGATAAAAAAATGTATGCATGCGGTTATTCGTCCACAAGAATCGATCATTTTACCATCTTTTGTTTTTTCTTTCAACGAGTAAGCAAAAGAAACGCTCAACGTCAATTATCATCGAGAATCCGTTCTCAATGCCGCATTCATCGATTTTCGTGTCTCGTTAGGAAGGAATTTCTTGGGTCATTCTGAACTTACCGATTTTCTGCAGAAAATGGGGCACCTTGCAGCGCTATAAGTGCTCTCGAAGTAATTAATACCCAGTCGATGTGCAACAGACATTTAAAAAACCCGTCAGATGCAATTTTTATACACTTTTATACAGTTTTTCAAACGACGGATCATTTGATCGCTAAAGGGTTAATGGTACGAAAAATTGTGTTTATAAAATAACCAGTGCGAAGATTTTCGACGAAGTCCCGACACTACCTCCGTATCACTGGACTATTCATCTTGATCTCAGTTATCATAACGATACGTTGAAACGCAGATAGTATAACTGCGATCGAAAGGCTCAATGTGCCGCGAAAGTTCCAACGATAATCGAAGGTAGCAATCGTTAGCGATAGTCAGAACGTATACAATTACTGCACATTGTTGTTTTTCTGCATCATACCTTCTTGAATTTGATAGGTCGTAAAACATGGCGAGAAATTGGTTCATCGGACGTTTTATAACTTTCTGCGGCTTCTTACGGCCGAGTTTTTTCATGGCAGTGTAGTAGTGCTTCTGACTTTCGGTCAGAAACATTTCTAGCACTCCACCTTCATACTGAAAAAAAGGACACAAAAAATTGTTATTAAACTATACAATCGCGCGAAAGCTGTAGTTAGATTCAAGTTTACGAAATTTTTTCTTTCGTGGGTTTACCTTTTTTTTCAGCATGTTAAAGTTGTCTATGATAACTCCGATAAAGAGATTGAGCGTAAAGAATGAACCGCAAACAATGAATATTACGAAGTACAAATAGGCGTAGAGATTCGCTTCGCGTTGAGGCTGCAAATCGACGCCTCGCGCGTCCACAGCGTCTTCCATAACTTCCATCCAACCCTCGAAGGTCGCCACTTGAAAGAGTGCCAAGTAAGCGATGCCGACGTGATCGAAAGTTATCTTACTGTTTTCCCAGGTATAATTTCCATTAAAACAATCGTCCTTTGTGTTCACTATCTGTATGGATATTAACAATATTATTCATCGTTGTTTTCTATACTGCATCTTCACTAATACAATAATTATATTGGTATACTATAATCATTTATTTATACAAAATAATAATGATATTTCAATATTTTGATTATAACGGAAAACAGAATAGAATTTAAAATGTAAAATAAAAACAAAATTTCATGAAAAAAAAAATCTTTTACAAGAAAAACGAAAGACGAAAGATATACTAAACAAAGATAAACGTCTTTGGTAGAATTTTTTTACGTGTGTTTCTTCTTTACGCGCCTTCATCGTTCAGATATTCGGCGAGGATAATAATAAACTTACCGAAATATCTATTAGCTCGCCAATTTCGTCGGTGCATTTGAAAAATTTTCCCCCGAAAAATTGTACTCCCATTATGGAAAATATCAGCCAGAACACGAGACAGACGAGGAGCACGTTGAAAATACTAGGTATTGCGTACATCAACGCGTTCACTACAATCTAAAAATATCGGAAAAAATTGAGTATTATTATCATCCGAAGACGATATAATGTATTGAATAAACAGCGATTTCTTATTCGCGAGAATTTCATCGTACGAAAAAATATTGTCGTGGGATTCATGACTAAAGAATGTCAAGAAGCTTTCGAGTCGACTTACCCTCATGCCTTGCCATCTTGAAATTGCCCTGAGTGGTCTAAGTGCTCGAAGGGTCCTCAGCGACCGCAGCACTTTGAGATTCTCATTTTCCTCTATCAAAAGACTAAACATGGATACCTGTCGAAGAATCGATTAAGGGTTATTGTAGTCGAACATCAAGTGGAAGACTAAAGTCTCTTAAGTGTTCATGCGAAGTACCGACACTTTTACCCGGTATTCGTCATACAGGAATGCGAAAAATACAAAATCGGCACCGTAGTGATGTGCAGAGTGTCGTTGAATTGATTACAAAAGTTCAGTGATGAAATATTGAATCCTTCGAATTGCTGCGATAATCCAATTTTGTATTGTAAATAATAAAGTTTATAATGGAAATTTCGATTCAATCAAATCGCAAAGCTGTTCATCTATTTCTAATGTTTTGGTTTTCGGTGTACGATACTTTGCTTATACAGTGAAACATCGTTAATAGTCCGGTTGCCAAGTGTTTTAAGCTTTCAATTGTAATTACGCATCCATACTACTTTATTTATTAGGCCGTTGATACTAATGTTTTGAAGGGGCGCTTAGCCTGGCGTAACTGATTATTGAGAGTTTTCACTGTATGTACACCTAATTATATCGATACGCATGCAATGTAAGAAAATTAGAAATGAATTTCGACGGATGTGGACGCGACGTATACATAGACAGTTCCAAAATCCCAGTATTTAACCAGCATGAAGGATCCATTGAAAAAAAGTTTTTACGAACAATATAAAACCTCATAAAAAATTTAAAAAATGTTTAGCCCACTAAACCAATAAATTTTCATCAGTAATATCAATATTTCGTATCAATCGACAAATATATGAAACAATAACGAAATTTTTGTAAAGCAATATTTTTCATAAATTCTTCTTTTCAAGAAGTCCCATCGTCATAGAAAACAATAAAACATATCAAAGATATAAAGTATGAATGATGCAAATAAATCGAAAAGCGTAACAAAATCACAAATGTAAACGGTGCACATTAGTGTATTTATGATAAAGGCAATGACGTGATTATGAAACTCCACAGAATAGACGAAAATAGACAAAAATTCGTAACAATAACAATAGATTTTTCTTTGAATTAACGTACCTGTGTCCACGAGGCGTTACACAGAACATAGAAGAAAACACACAAAAAAAAGAAACATTCAAAGGGTTAGGATCACCACAAAGCTCTATTGGTATTTCCTGATAGACACGTTGAATTATTCAGGCCAATTGAAAGCCACGAGAAAGATAAATGAAATGATAAAAAAAAATGTATAAATCCATGCCACAGCGAACACGACGCGCATCATTTGCGCATTGAATTATCGATCGTAATAATAATTATTCCTACTTACGAAAACGATTATAAAATCCAGGATTGTCCAGAAGCTTGTGAAGTATTTACAGTATCCTAGAGCTAACCACTTCAGGAGCATCTCGATACTGAATAGCGCGCAGAATGCCAGATTGGTCCAATATAATATCTTCTTGAGAAACGGATTATCATCCAGATAAATATCCTCGAAGCATAGCGTTATGGAAGATGCAAAAATCAAGACCAATATCATCCACTCGAAGGCGGGTGTGTCGACGACCGAAAGTACGGCGGTACGTATTGCTACCCATTTTTTGCCAATGTCCGTTGCGATACAACGATTTATGCAGCTGCACCTATGACAAAGCAACATTTCTCATTGATCATCAATCGTCTCATCAAACAGTGTACCATATTCCGATGTATCTGAGTACCGCTCCAATTTTTTTCACAAATAGGGAAAACAATCCGATGGCTCAGCGTATGTCCCTATATAGTCGTTATAACCGGGAAATCCCATACATGAGATCCGTTTTAAATTTGAGAAAATTTGTATTATTGTTCATCCAAAATCGTTATAGTCTTTTGAGAGATCTCACTATCGTTGAATATGAATTTGGGGTCACAATTTCGATTGTTTTCAAAATCCCATCGATTGTGGAGCGCCTTTCGCTACGTTTAGTTAATTTTTTGTTTGGACAAACGTTCCCACCAGTGGTTGTTACTGGTGCAATGGAAACTGTAGGCGTTAAAAGTATATGCAGTTTTTTTACACCTGTTGTTTGGATTCCTCGAAGTTAGTTAAATTCTTTAAAATAAGCGATGAAAATAAGCAATTGTCGGAGATGCAGTTGTAATTAAGACAGAAGGTGTGAAATTCTTCAGTGCCGTTATAAGGGTTAATCACCCCCTGTGCCACTGCCACGAGGCTTCATTAAAGTGCGGGTAATAGAAAGAATAGAAATGGCCGAAGCGAACGAAGTAGGCGCCGCAGAAAGGACCGAAGTGCGCCGAGGATTAAGCGACGAAGCGCCCAGAGTTTGACGAAGACACGGAGAAGGCGAGTCGTTTCGATGTATCATTGCTGGTATTCCGTACAGACGAAGATTCGTAAACTCTAAGCCCGTCGTTCACCTCGTTCTTCTTGGCAGATCCGCCAGGAGATTCCGCAATTTCTTACGTTGAGACGTTGTGCAATTTCGATGAATAAAAAACCAGTAAGCGCAGTTAGAATAGGTCTTCGTGACGATTCGCGACGTGTCGGTAATTGGACGCGGCGTTCCCCGTTGTTGGACTGATCATTCGTCTATTTTTTATTAAAAAATCGCGGACTGAGAGAGTTAGTGAATCGGGTGACAGTAATGCAATTAGTTGATCGCAGACACAAACATTGTGCGGGTCAATAGACGTCCACCTACTCGGCTCAAAGATAGAATGTTATATCTTATGTCGCAACGCAAGTCCAGAGTTAGAAATAAAGCGGCAAAATCAGCAGTAAGCCACGCAGCGAGTCGAAGTGAGTTTCATGCATTGAGCACTACAAGTGACAAATGCAAGCAGCCGAAAATCGGTGGGAATCAGAATCGACATTAAGTTCAAAGAACGCATGTAACCAAAGAAAGTTTTGCTGTAATTCCTGACGAGCACAGCCCGCAAACCGTGTATTCGTCAGCACCAACTATTATTCGACAAGCCGACGACTTTACTGATGACGGAAACTTTTAAAAAATCAAAAAGCGGGCATCAGCGGTAAAATTTTTAAGGCGATCATCAGCAGTGGTTAATAACAATAGATAAGGGATATTTGGTTTGAAAGTAACACGTGGCAGTTGTCACAACGTTACCGTGAGCTCATGCGAAAGTAAGGTACCATCCGCATCGTCACTCTGTATTGGAGTAACCAGTCGATGTCTCCAATATTGAGCGTCGATGCGGCTGATTCTGGTCTCCGAGGAAAAAAGCCTCGAGGCGTCGGAAAAAGTGGTCAGAAACTCAGTTCAATAGGTGGTCGGGGGAAAAATTACGAGGACTAAAAGTTTAAATGTAACGAAATTAGAAACTAAAGAACTTACTTCTGATAGCAATGTTGCGGAAAGCAGTCCTGCGGCACTCTTGGCGGCTTATTTCTACCAAAACCGGGAAACGAACCCATTCCATCGAGGTACCTTCCCTTGCTATCCCTTCTGCCACCGACGGTCAATTCATCAACATAGCTAACAAGTGCGTGCCATGGTCTTTTTTCCACGCGTTCGTCTCGCTTAACCGACTCTTTCTCCGGCAGCATAGCGACCTCCTCGTCGGGTTTCGTCGCTTCTTTGTTCAGTACTTCCATTTCCATATTTTCTTCCGGATTCGTATCGTTACTGTCGCATCTCTCTTCGAGTTTCTTACCGTCTTTCGGTTTAATAGTTTCCTGACTACTCTGACTGTATGTCGTGACGGTCGCTTGACGATAAATCGGCTCGTAAGTGAACACCGGCTGATTTAAACTCTCCTGATACGATCTATTATAAATATTGTCTTTGGGAAGGCTGAGTACGGTTTCCTGAATAGCGTACTTTTCCTTGTCCGACTTGTCCATTACCTCGCGAACAATTTGCTCCAATCTAATGTTCTTCTCGTTTTCCGAATTTTCTTTGCGATATTTTTTCTTACGCACGATCGATCGTATCCTGTCGAAAGATCTCGCGAGTTTCGACTCCTCTCCAACTTCTTCTTTCTTCTGTTTAAGCTCCTCGGAGTTAAAACTGTTGAGTAACAACGCCAAGAAGAGATTGAGTACCATGAAATTTCCCATTACTAAGGCCGGTAGAAATATAGCAAAACACGTTTCCGGACCCTCGTCCTTTTCCGCTCTCATACAGTCCCACAGTGGCTCGATCCACTCGCCGCACAATATACGAAATATCATCATGAACGAGTGAAAAAAATCGTTGAAATTCCAACGCGGTACGGGATCCGGAAAGAATTTGTCCGGTGTGTAATCTTTACTGAACAGCTGCATACCTATCACCGCGAATATGTAGATCACAATGACTAACACGAACGTCAAATTACCGAGGGCACCGATCGTTGAGATTATTATACTCAATAAGACTTTCATCGTCGTCCAGGATTGCGCGAGTTTCAATACTCTAAGCAATCTGAGTCCTCTTATTACGGACAATCCATCGACGAGTTCGAATGTCAGGTCTATCAACGAGGCTGATACGATTATCAGATCGAAATTGTTCCAACCGTTGTTGAAAAAGTCCTTACTAAGTGCCAGCAATTTTAGGAAGCACTCGAACGTGAATATACTTGTGAACACTTTGTTGCCGATGTTAAGCGCCTGGCGCACTGATTCGCTCATTCCGTGATGTTCCAACGCCAAGAAACCGGTGTTCAACACAATGCACAAGGTTATCGTGAGCTCAAATAGCGGATCTCTCACCACTTTGTACAAACAATTTTGAAAGCGTAACCAGCCCTCGTAGTCCACGCAACATTGGATACATTTGTCGCAGTTTCTGTCCGGAAGATCGTCTGTGACGAAACAGTAAAAATAGATAAAATTAATTGGTCTTTTCGTGACATTCTGCAAGCAATCAACGAAAAAATGACTCATTAGACCGCTTACCTAGAACGACGATATGTGACAAGTACTCAGGTGGCAGTGTGTACATCTGCTTTTTGGTTTTAACGCCATTGCACTTTAGAACCCTTATTTCCCGATTGCTCGTTCGAACGGAAACGGTAACCGGTGCGGGTGATTTCTCGGTTCTCGGCTCGAATTTTCTATCCTCGGTAAAGGTTCGTTCCTGTCTATCCGCTCTGCTTTCGCGATGATCTCGACGATCTTGTTCTTCGGCCGACGTAACGTCGTCACCGTCGTGGTCGTCGACGACTCCCGAATCGTCGAGAGACGATTGTTGATTGCTGTTGTTGCTCGCTTGTCGCGAATGCAACATTCCACGATGCGGGGCCAACCTATGGACTGTATTGATGTCCGGCGGTCTCGCGGTTCCCACCTGAAGAGGAAGATGCGACGGCCGCACGTTCGAGTGACGCGGACTGGGACTCGGACTCGGAGTCACAGACCTGAAACATCAAGTTGAAAAATAGAATTTGATGTTTTCATTGCAGAAACCATAACGCAACGCTTTCTATAATGTTTTCACATTATGGAAAGATTACAGAAAGAAAAGAAAACAAATGAAATGCGGATTACGCAGACCTGCTTCGCACGCCACCATTTTTCTCCTGGCCGGCCGCGCTTCTCCCGCGTTTTCTTCTTCTTGTTTTTTTTCTCGTGTAACTGCTCAATAGTACACCCTTTCGGGCATCGATCTTCTTCTGTTTTTCCTTTGTGAGGGTCTTGATGTTGATCTTCGTCGGGTCGAAACTAAACGTCGAGTCCTCACGATGGTCGGTCAAGTCTTTCTTCCGCTCCTGCCGATCAAGCCGGTCAACAACGAAATATTAATTATTATCAAACACGTAAAGCCCAGAGTCTGTGTGATGCTCTAAGAAGAAGAGGAACAGTATAGAGAAGAATATGTTAAAGTATAAAGTAAATCTATCAAGGAAACGTAAAAGGTGTAGAAAGCGTGGCGGCAGAAGAACGTTGAAGCAAAGAAGTAGAGCTTTCATTAGACAACTAAGAAAAATTAGCACATACATAATGGATTCGGATATTGATCGACATTTCAAGCTCCATAGCTTACTATATAATGTTTACAAGCAAAAAATTTGAAATCCGACGGCAATCGGAATCATTTGGAAATACTTGATGGAAACATTTCAATTCAGTGCCGTCAGCCGCAGTCACGTATCAAGAGATGCGGCAGCATCTCGACGCCAAGCGGTTTTATTAAGACGACTTCGAATTTAATGACCTCTCAGCTCTATGCTGAGTGGCGCGGAATATTTTATGGCAACCTGAACGCGTGCCGACTATTGAACACCATTATGTTTATTGAATGGATTTACACTAAAATCAATTTTTAAAAATGATTTCTAGGGTGTAAGAAACATTTAATTAACGCCTATAACAATGTGATAGCGAATACGAAACAACAGAATCTTTTAGCTTCAAATTGCAATCGGACAAAAGAGACGAGTTGTGCATTACCCTGCGATGATGTTGCGTGATGCATATTCGAAGGTGGGATCTGTTTAGAAACAGATTCTGATTATGTTTCGAGACGGTAATAAAATAATCCTTTTCTGTTTTATTTTTATTTTGCGGATTTTTTTATCTGCGCGCGACTGGCGTAATGCATCGTCACAGAGAGGCGCCACGAAGAGGAACGGGCCGGAGTTATTGGCATCGACCTGTTGATCTTATCCAAACGAAAATAGAAGAACGCTTTTCGACAAACTTTGAAATAATTAAAGGAAAATCTCTGCCAAAACCAAACATACCGAAAAAACCTATAATAATTCGATGAAAACGGAGATTTCCAACGCTAAAGAAGAATCAGAGAATTCTAAACACCCAATCATCGAGAAGCGTCATAGAAGGATCTCCGAGGTAAATATCATTCAGATATCAGATATAAAACCATTTTCATCGACTGACGAGAAATACATATCATAATATTGGAGTAATACAAACGAAAAGCAATCGGATCCTTAATAAAATTTCCTGAATTTGGTTTCCGCCAACGGTTCCTAATGATGAAGACAACAAATGCAGTAAACGTCGAAAATGTCGACCGTAGAAATCTCGAAACCTTTCGGTACAATTGGCGCCAATTCTTCCATAGAGATAAGTACCACAAAATTAAATTAACGTTCATTACATGTTCACTCGAAAAGATTCATTTTTTTAATGAATTTTCAACCGAAAAATGATTTAAACGTACGATACAAATACACCTATCAGCGAATTAGTATTCAAATTGTATAGTTCCTTCGACGATATTGAATCTAATATTCCAAAAATACGAAAACGTTTTTGTTTAACGCCTGTTGGGTCGTTATAATTCATCGAGATTCGGATCGATATTCCCGGGCGTCGAGAATTCGCTTAAGCGATCATCGTCAGCCACACGCAAATAATGCAGCGTGTAATGGAAGCCACTTAATATAGAGGCGGTGCAGCTCTACTGAATAGCTCGTGCTATGTACAACAACATCGTGGCTCAGTGTACAATTATATTGTGTGAAATTTCAAGTAAAATTTTCTTCCGCACAATAGTTGCTGGTCGTTCAACCAAACGCGTCGATTATCAGAGGTACTCACGATTTTTTTATTCGAACCCTCAAATAGTGTAACTTAGTCGCATAACTATCTTCAACATAAAACTTTTTTTATCCGGTCGTGTTATGTCGCTCCGGCTTATTCTTCTTATTAACAATTCGACGAAAGTTTTACAATTGTTTGAGAGAAACAAGAGAGCGAGAAAGACGAGAAAAGTAGAGAAAGACAAGAGAAGTTCGTTGTGTGTCGGGGTCTGTTGCGTACATCCAACTGGTATACTCACCTCGTTCGTAATTTCAGCCTCCTCTTCGTAGCTGAGGGCAACGACGGCGAGCATCAGATTGATGAGGTAAAATGACCCGAAGAACACGACCACCGTGAAGAACGAGACGCTGATAGGTCCGCACGCCGACAACACCTGAGAATATGAAAGAAAAAAAAACACACACATTTTTCAATTAAATTTTTTTCAAATAAAATGATAGATTTTTTAAAGGCAATTTTTGTACAGTAACCTTGTTATAGACGTCCTCCCAATAATCGAGAGTAATGAGCTGAAAAGTGGTGAGCATCGACCACAGAAAATTGTCGAAATTTGTGTATCCGTGATTAGGATTGGGACCCACGCAGAGGCATGTATAACTCTCGTTGCAGTGCCTAAAAGTTATTAACAACGAAATTAAAGTGTATTACTCGTTGGTCGTAGTAGCGCTAAATATTTTACGTATTTATTCGTCGCATGTTAGATATTCTGATCGATGTAGCAGCTGATATCTCAGATTTCTTCGTAAGCTAAGTCACCATAACACGAAACGAACGCCTACAGGCACTTTATTATTCCAAGAATATTCGATATACATAATAGGTGGTTTATTCAATGCGGTCGCAAAGTTGTGCGAAAGCACGAGCAAAGTTTTTTAAGCGAGTGACTTTGAATTTTATAAGCACCCGACTTACATACACTTATGGATCACTTCCAACCTTTGAGTAGCCAAATGTTTTCTTGTATCAACGCGATTTATTCTAAGCTGTTCGTCTGGGCACTTAGACAACGGAAGCGAGACGTCTCAAGGGATTGAGAAGAAAGTAACTAACCTCGCGCCGGTAACATTGCCGCATATGATGGGTTCTTCATCCTCGTTGAATGCCCAATTGGATGAATTCCAAGTCCACCTGTTGGCAGTAACGTAGTCTGTTGATTCATCGATCTTATAAAAGACAGCTGAAGTGTTACGTTCCGGTGAAACTTTAACATGCAAACAATTATTTTTCTCTTGTTGCTTTTTCATTGAAAGGGCATTGTTTTTATTTTTTAAATGAGAATACAACGGAAAAAGCAAATTTTTAATTTTGCAAAAATGTCTGTATGTGTGTTTTAATGATTAAGTGACTTAGCGTTGGAAATGGAAGGGACAAAAGCGATGTAAAGCTGCGATATACAGCCTTAACTTTCCAAAAGTTAAGCTCCCGTTCCACCTATATGTAGTCTACGAAAAAGGTATCCAACAATTGGAGAACTGTGGGATTCATCTTACTGTCGACATTATACCTGCATATTACTGTGCATTGCTATGTTCGGGCAAAGATCGGTTGCTAAATACAATTAATAAAATCCGGCGATGAATGGTCGATAAACAGTGGATAAACGGATAATAACGAAACTTACTCCCTCCAGTCGACCTGCGTAACGTTTGGCTCTTGATGCTTCACGCATTTGTTTCGCAATTCGCCCATATAGACCTGAAGCGCGAATAACGCAAAGACCATAAGACAGAATATCGTCAACGTCATGACTTCGGCAAGTTGTTTGAAGCTGTGGAGCAACGCGTTTATGATAGTCTTCAGACCTGTCGTAATGAGACAAAAAAATTACAGGTAAAGGGATTGAGTATATTCCGTGTTAGCACTGTATTGTACTATAAAACCTGTCGTAATGAAAAAAAAGAGGGTTGAAGTTGGATTTGACAAAAATTAATATATATGGTATTAATCTCGAGAATTCAATATGGGATTCAATATATACCGTGTTAACACATTGTTATGCTATAAAAACTGTCGTAATGAGGAAAAAAAAAAGGGGGTGAAGTTGGACTTGACAAAAATTAATATATACCGTGTTAATTCTTTATTATGCTATAAAACCTGTCGTAATGAGGGAAAAAAAGGGGTTGAAGTTGGTTTTGACAAAAATTAATTAATATATATCGTATTAATCTCGAGAATTCAATATGCGGATTGAGTATATACCGTGTTAACACTTAGTTATGCTATAAAACCTGTCGTAATGAGGGGAAAAAAGGGGGTGAAGTTGGATTTGACAAAAATTAATATATACCGTATTAATCTCCAGAATTCGATAAGGGGGTTGGATATATACCGTGTTAATTCTTTATTATGCTATAAAAGCTGTCGTAATGAGGAAAAAAAAGGGGGTGAAGTTGGTTTTGACAAAAATTAATATATACCGTATTAATCTCGAGAATTCAATATGGGGATTGGATATATACCGTGATAGCACTGTATTATACTATACTTATGTATACCGTGCATGACTGCGGGTAAATTCTGTGCTTTTGACCTACTGCCGTGTTCACGTGGAAAGAGAGAAGGCCTGTGGCGAAGGCGATAAGGGAGGGTTGGGTACTCGAACGAGTCGTTAGACGGGTATTCATTCAGTGTGACATTTAAAGTGGCCGAGATCGGGATCTCGAGTGGATAGGGAACTGCATGACCCATTGTCAGGCACACGAGTACCACGGGAAGCAACAGTACGACGCTATATTATATACTGTCCTCTCGACGGCAACATCTTTCTCACGAACACATGTTACTTCTTGACGAGTCCATTAGCCCACGAGCAACAAAACTCCGAGGAACATCTCAAAACTAACGATAAATGATTAGTCATTATCAATTATTGTTGTGAACTATCATTCGAAGCTTTTACGTTGCGTTTGACGCGCTAAACATCTTTGCTAAAGAGGGTAATTTTTTAAAGAAATTAATGAAACGACAAAAGGATTTAAAAAAAAAGCCACCAGGTACCGATATAAACTGCTCTTCGATATAATATTTTTCGATATTTTCCAATAAAAAAAAAAATACTCCTACATGTTTTTGTATTGGAATCTGATTTTTTTTTTATGTACTTAGGCCATCATTACGATTTTTTTTTTTCACCGGGAATGAAAATAAATTGAGTTTTTTTCTTCGCCTGAAAACCGATAAACCCTCCTACTTGACGCCTTAAAAATACTCTTGCGCTCTTGTGGCGATAGAAACTCAAAAGCGATAAAAAAAAAATCGCGTTTGCGCCCCTTTGGTGGGACTCAGTCGATATTATATACCCTGTTCTTCAGATTATATTTTTGTAGCCACGAAGCTCGGTTCGAAAGAGGATCGATGGAAATAGATCGATTGGCGTACCGTAGAGACGGAATTTCAACTCACCGGGCATTATAGAGACGGTTTTGAGAGCCCTCAGCACCCGGAAGGTTCGGAGACCCGCAAGATTTCCAACTTCCATACCGATTGTCGCGTAACCGCTAGTTATCACCACAAAATCCAGCCAATTCCAAGGATTTCTCAAATATGTATACTTGTTCAGTATAAAGCCCTTTGCTATGGACTTTATGACCATTTCCGCTGTGTAGATAGCCAAAAAGATATATCTGTGGAGTGAAGAAAGCGATACATCAAGCATTCGAAATCCGAGCGAAAATTAGGAACGTCGCAGTTGCATTTCACGACGAGACACCGCGTTTTCGACTAATGTCGAGTCGAAGAGACGTAAACATTGGAATGTCGTATAGAATTTTTCTCATCGATGACCCGAATTATTTAAATATTACGCGTACTTACTCGGCTTCTTCCACGGTCTCGGTCATTGCTAGGAAGCCACAATTTAGTAGTATAGTCGCCATGACCACGTAATCGAAGTACTGATTGGTACTGAGGAAGATGCAGCAACGTCTGATCGGATTCCACGGTGAGAATATGAACCAACTCTTCGTAGCTGTGAAGCGGTGAATGTAGTTTTTTCGAAACCTCTTCGAGACCACGCAGAAAGTCTGTAATAACAAAGTCTCGAACTTAATTTCGACACCGAATTTTATTTTTAGGCAATTATTATATTTCTTTTATAACTAAGCTTTTATAACTATTTAAATAAGCGCGTGATTAACTAATTTCATTATTGGATAATAAGTCTTTTTTCGTAAAGAAAAATTATTTTAAAAAAGTGAATAATCGGATATTCTGCGAATAAAACTTTGGTAATTATTCATTTTTGTTTTATGTATTTTTTAAATAATTGCAGATTTCGCGATAGCAGCATAGCAATGCATGTAATTTTGTTAATATCGAAAACAAAATATATGCTCTTTAATATCGATTTTCGAACGGCAGATGATCGCTTAGCGGATCGGCTAAACGATCGGATCAGTTTCCTGACGAAAGCCCAGAGCTCGTAAATGTGATATGGATGAGATAAACGACGAATAATACGTAGACATTTCGGAGCAACTCATAATTTATTTCCGGAGATAAATTCAGTCAGAGGTCCTCGTCATGTTCGCTCATGAAGTGATCGCAGAGCTGTCTCTCTAGAGCACTGACCGCACTGCTGGCCTCTCGTCACCCCTTCTTCTCACCTCGGCGAGACATAACCGCCAAACTACCGTACTATTATCAATGATCCGTCAGTACCGTCTGTGCGACCGTGCGGGCGTTCTCACGACAGCGGTTTAGCCGCTGCCCACACATAGTGAGTGCAACGGTTGGTTTATCGTGCGGGTCTACGAGTATACCTTCTAAATCAGAACAGCTAAAGCCGGGAATAGACGGGACTTATGTGTTTTACTGCTGCCCGACACTTTGCGAGTTTCTTATATCCTATTTTCGGACGAAGAACACAACGCATAATTAAATCTATGAAGAATTAATAAGATGCGACTCGTGATCGGTTATTCATTGTAAAAACGGCGCTTTTCACTCCAAAATGAATTTGGAGTGGAAAAGAAGATCTTCGTCAATGAGAAAGTTGACTTGCAACGTGACCTACGAATGATACTTTTCATTCACTTTTTTAAATATTGGTACGGAGACTCTCGTGTTAAGAGGAAATAATACACGCACTATTTTGTTCCGTCTTAACGCTATAATAAGTTCATTCTTCATTCGCTAAAAGTTGTAAAGTTTCGTTTGCAACGTTAGTTGGAAGAAAGAATTGTGCCAAATGCCGTATCCCCGGCCCCACAATAATCATTTCATTTCTCGATCTATTTTGTACTTCGTCAGCACACGCGATTTACGTAACAACAGAAAGTATCGCAATTCCAAAAAGCTGACATTCATAAATAGCGTTCGATGCAAGCTATTTTCCACTTACTGACAATGTCGCTAATCCCTCAAGTGTTACAATTTGAGCGGTCGGAACCTCGCGTTCTATCGGTATTGTCAATTCCTCCACGTAGAGGATACATTGTTCACGATGCTCAGGCCTTTCGAAGGATATTAGTGCCTTTTGCAATTCATTAATCCTTCTTCTTCGACGTTTACGAATTGCTTTGACCCTCTGAGTGGCGATCTGCCAGTCCTCGTTCGGAAAAAGTTCTTTATACTCGCGTACAAGTGTATCACAACATCGCAATTTGTCGAGTACCGTTAGACGAGCCCTGTTTAGTGATTTTTGTTGACTCGAATGCCTAAGGATATGTATCTTTCCTTTCGAACCGTCAGCACAGAGACGCGTCGGCTCTGACGGGCCATCCATGCTCCACGGTTATCAGATAACTGAGGATACATTGGACCACAAAGAGTATCGTTGCTGTGCAGCACTTGAAGCACTCATCAGCGTAGTACATCGTGGGATCGAACAGCACAGTTTCACCGAGGAAAATATACTGCGAATACTGTACTGTGCTGTGATTGGCACGTTAAGGAACGGCAAATCTCGGATCATGTTAATACGCTTTGTCACATTCTGTACTATGCGTTTCATACCACTTTCAGTATATAGTATATATAGATCCGGCGGGGTGACGATGACTGTTTGCTGTTTATCTATGCCCTTCTCCGCTTATTTCCATATTAACTGTTCCCACTTACAGTTCATTCGGTGTACCCTTGACCAAGTTATGCCTCAGAACTGTTCGCCGCTATCGTGTCAATGAGGTGCAAAAATTGCTAAAAAAAAAATGTACGTTGTTCCCTCATTTTCGTGGGGACCCTGACACACTACACCTCCGAGGCATTATTAGGTAGCCAAAGCGAGGAAGTAGTAAAAAAAAACGGAGATGCGTAAAAAAATTATAATAAATAGGCAAATCAGCACTTCGAACAGATAAACGATAACAAATCTCTTTGAATAGCTGGTACGAAGAGAAGTTTCGTAGCGGTTAATCTTTTAGAAGTTACCTTCTTTTATGTTAGATACACGAATCAAATCTTATAAATGACGCGTAACATAACAAAACATCGTAGTTATCCAAGTTGATCTAATAAGGAATGTCTAAACGATTTCAAATTAGCTTTCACGTTGTGATTGTACGAGTTGCGGAAGCCTCGGCAACAAAACTGTTACTTCAATAAAAGTGGCTTCGTTCAGCTCGTTTGTAAGCTGAAACGCAAGTGTGCTAAAAAAATATTGCTACGGGAAGGAGATACGCCGCGTTGTAGAAAGACAACGCAAACAGGTTGAGCAGTACTACTGGAATGCTCATAGCGAATCGCTGGCAGCTTGGGGAACATAGAGTCGCGGGCGACCTCGTCTGGTATCAATGTTTCCTCGCTATCGACCGTTTCCACTGACTCCGTCTGACCGCTGGGTTACCCTATCTACTTGGCCTCGTTCGGTCAGCTCGTTCTACCAGCTCACCGGCTAGTATTGCAGCGACCACCAACGTACCGGGACACAAACTCCTGACCCCTCCGTGCGTCTGACCGGCGTACGTAGCGTTTGCTATTTTTATCGACCTGACCAAACGGACTTTGTAGCTTCGGTCGAGAAAAATAGAACCTAACGCTGCCCCGTGCCACCGAAAAATTGTCGCTATCGCATTCATAACAATAGCTTTGGGCGAACGCGTTCGAAGGACTTTCTCGAGCGCTTATGCATCACTATAGATCGTTTCCATTTGGTGTGAACAAACACATACAGCAGTAATAATAATAACGATTTTTTTAAATATTAATCTATTAACGAAAAAAATGTATGAAATTAATTAAAATCAATAAAATTGAATGAAGTATCTTCTTGAAGGACCGATTTCCGATTTTTTTCGACATTTAGCAAAATCGCATAAAAAGAATAAGAATTTTATTCGTTTAGCCAAAAGGGAAAAGGAGGGCTATTATTTCTTCAGTGAGACGACAGCAGTTCCTGCCGAACGTGGATAAACTATAAACCAAGTGTTCAATGCTTCTTCTGGTATGGCAGCAACACGCTTGAGATATAGAAAGGTTCGATACACTCTGAGGATAAGCACATTTTTAGAGACGCCACTCACGATTGTCTTTGCCCGCGTGAATGAGTTATTGAATGGTTGAGGTAAACCCGAATTTCTTACACTATGAGTACCGGAAGCGTTATTGAAAAATATTGAATTTTGACGAGCCTCGTAAAATATAATGATTTGACAATGTGCTATCGACGAGACTCAGGATCAATTGAATCGCTAGACGTGTTACCGAGTCTCAACGGTCCCATCGGTTCAAAATTTCGTGGGGCACACTTTTATCGAGACCCCGAGACACCATCGCTCGATGTCACGCGACTCTGATCCTCGTGACATGACTACGCGCTCGGTAATCAACGATCGAACTGATACATGTGAGGGAACACGAACGTGTGCGATAATCAATACATGAAGTCGATTATTGCGCTCACTTCTATCCCGCTATTAGCCAACTATTACAAAAAATCAAAGGTGCACAGCATTTTCAAAGTACAAGTGGTTTGTTGTCGTTTACATGTTGAGTGATATTTCGATAGAAAACATCATACTTTCCGATTTTGGGCAATCGATAGCTCCATTAACTCGTCTTTGAATCATTAAGGTTTTTTGCAGCGCTGCTAAATGCACACAGACGCCCATCCAATAATTTTTTTCTCAATGACGGCGGCAAATATTTTTGGTACATTTTGTATACATATAGATGGCAATGTAAAAAAAAAAATTCTGATAGAACGCTTCCTCTCGAATGAAGCAAAAAATGTGATACAAATAATTTATTATGACAAGGCCAGGTTTTTAAATCGTACGGTGGTTGCAGTGCAAAAAAAAACGTCGGTACGTTTTTTTGTATGTTTTACATTTGACTCTCATCTCTCCACAATGTGTTCTCAAAGAATCATTTCTACAGTCTGATGATCTATGAATCCTAAAAATACAGCTTGCGACGAACTCATCATTTTGATAACCGTCAACTCGGTGGAGTTTGGTACGTGACATCGGTAATGAAGGCCAGTAGAATATAAAAGCATACTGAATCCATACTGAAAACCGTTGGACAGTCAGTATCCAAGGAGGTCGGTGCTTACTGGGGGCGGTATTCGTGATAGCAGTATGTAAATCCCACCGCTATTGGGATTGGCAAGTCGCCAATGAATGTCCCATGCATTTGACAATCACGCTAGAAAAATTCACAGCTTGGCTCTCATTTATCCCGGTGGGATGTGTACCCTCTTTTCATTGTGTATCTGTTCAATTTCCCTATGTATTACGTATGGTCTCTTAA
Source organism: Buathra laborator (assembly GCA_934046635.1). NCBI lineage: Eukaryota > Metazoa > Arthropoda > Insecta > Hymenoptera > Ichneumonidae > Buathra > Buathra laborator. Next base: position 23,608,285 of record OW203892.1, read on the forward strand.
CGGTGTACGTTCGGGTATAACAGCAGCTGTCCAAGCCAGCAGTCCACCCAGTGAACGCTGCATGACAATTCCACCGATCTTTCTTTTTTTCTGCAATGATCATCCATTCAGAACTGTGTGAATATGTAGTATTTCTGTGCGCTCACGTCTCCGACACCACGACACGCGATAAGTATGCGTTCGTTGGTGACTCAATTGATATATGAAAACCCACATACAGTAGAACACCGATTATTCCAGTAGAGTCCGGATACAGTTAAGATTCCAATTATCCGATCCATAACTCGATTGTGATACATAAAGGACTCGAAAGAGCTCGCGCTAAGCGCGATACATTGTTGCAAGAGAAAAAAGAATTTGAACTTTGCAGCTCCGAAGCACATGGCATTCGATTGTAATACTCGCGCAATTGAAGTGCGTTATTTTATTAAACGAATAGAAGCACAAATAATAAAGAAACAACCCGAAAAACTGATTCTCCAAGTTTCATTCCCTCTTCAAAAAATCCGTGGCTAAAATATATCGAAATTTCGATACAGGTATTGTTGTCGCTTTATTCGTTGCCTGATTGGCTGACGGAAGGGGCTGAAGCTAATGCTGTTGGACAAGCAACTTCAGTTATGTTGCATTTTGATAGTTGATAGTTGTTTGATAAACTTTGACAGTTCAAGTAAATAAAGTCGAGTGGAAAAAAAATTAAATAGAGAGATAACGGTACGCACGTGAAGCGGGCGCTCGGTGCTAGTAAACTTAAAACATCCAATTCGTTGATACGCTGTTTCAAAAACATATAACGTATTTTTTGCCGAATCTTTCACCTTTTCCGGCTTCATCCCTCATTCTCCTTATACTTAATTGCTTGTTTCGAATCTCTCACATAGCTTACGGAACGTATAGCTCCAGAGACCCCCATCGGAGAAAGGTCAAAGGTGCCCTTCGGTACCTGCATCCGCAGTGAAGCACCGACGCAACGGTTAGTTACGAGCAAAGGCTTCTGAAATATTCAGGAGTTCATTCATTCAATGTGGGTTCGTGTGCTACTCTCTCCTTTGCTGAAAATAAATGGGTGCCCAGTCTAAAGTCTTTGTGAAGAATAGCCACGTGTTTTTCAAAGAATTCAAAAGAAATTCTTCCGACGCCGATTTGAAATATTCGAAAAGCTCTTTAAGGCAATGGAGGCAGTAGGTTCAGATGATCTCGGAAAAACGGTCTATCGAGACGTTTGTAGGGCTGCCGGATTCTGGCTGTTTGTCCATATTCGTCATGGAAGACAATACCTTCAGGAAATCGTTATTTGCTTAGGATTAACGGTGTTTCGGAAGACCAGTGGAAGTTTAGTGAATGATAGGAGCGGATTTGTAAACGTTTTAAAAAGTCCGCAACATCTCCGTGAAGAGTTGCTTTCGTCGATTCCAACCTCCGTCGTAAAACCCAATTCCATTTGGGACATTTTACAGAGGCATCGGCGATACTTGCTCTGAGCGGTATGGGTCAGATCCCTCGTTTATGAAGGTCTCGGTGAACGATCCCCTATCTCATTCAGCCCTTTTGAACCATCAGCGCCACGTGGGGTTGCCAATATTTTATTTCTCTTTCTTTGTGGTTATAAGTAGTTCCAAGTTTCTAGTTTCGAACTCTATTGCCAGACACCAGCGAAAAGTGCATTATTCTCTTAGAGATGAATGTTCTGGCACGATACCCAAAAGAACCGACATGGTCGCTGGCGGAACTCGTCGAAACTGGTGGCTTTATATACATATATAACATGTAGCTTCCAGAGTTCGAGATGCCGTGAGACGTCGATCAATCGAAACATCTCTTATCGTTGTTGTCAACATCTCCTTACCGAGCCCTCATCCTCAGCGGCCTCGAACGGGCCGCTTAGACGATCGGATTGGGCGAGTTCCCCTCACCGTTCTTTTATTCCTGGAGAAGTGGAGACGAAGAATTTATGGCAAAGAGGCGGAGGAAAGAGGACGAGGAGGAGATAAAGTCAATGGGCTTTGAAATATAGATATTTTGTATGACGTAGGATCGATAGCTCGGTGTGCCGTTCTTCATGTTTTGTTGCTGTTCTCGCAACTGTGCTTCCGAGCGGTCCGATTGTAGGACAAAAGTGTCAAACGCCTTTTGCACACAAAAAACGTGGGATAGAAAATGAGAAATGTGCAGATCGAAAAACACAGGCCATCGGTGCTGTTAATCGAACTTTCGGACGATACGATTTTTATATACATACATGGTAAGCGCGTTACGTATCGACGGATGATATATTATGATAGAAACGTGACCTTTTCCGAACTACTCTTGTGACTGAGCGAATATAACCAGTGCGATCTGATTAACCGATGGTCAGGCCTACCCACGAGGTCTTTCGATTATTGTTTCTGTGACATATATATGCTTCAGCCATTTCACAAAGATACAAAGAAACAAAACGAAAAAACTCACTACCGGCAAGTCGGGATGACACGAATAACTCACATTTTTTGCCCGCCGGTCACTCAGGAATTAGAAACAAAAGACGAAAAACGAAGGAAGAACGACACGGGTCCAGAGAAAATAAATTTACATAGAAGCTACCGTCATATTTAAAGGCTCGTTCAGTTGAAAGTAACGTTCAAATTACGGATATGACAAATGCATATTTTAGATTAAAAAACACCCAACATATAGCACGTGACTCTTTGAAAGCTCCCGGTATTGTTAAAAAAGGCATACGAGTTTATTGCACCCACCTAGAAGACCCCATTTTAAAGAATGTTTAATTCTCCAACGATTGAAAAAATAATTATAGGTTTTTTTTTTATATATTGTGGAAGAACGTTTAGAATTTCAAAATGAGACATTTACGTTACGAACGAATGGTCTAAAGAAGCTGAGAATAAATATTTTGTGGTCATCAGACGGATATGGATTAAATCCCATTCACTTTCTGTAGTTGTATCGAAACTGGTTGGACGGTTTCTGATGACAACATAGCAGATATGTGGGTGAAGGATCTCCATTATTACATTGTGTGAAAAGCTCGCACGCGGATCAGAATGGACTTCAACTGCAACCGCGGCAATACTGTGGAGACTAACGCGCTCAACCAGGTATGGTGGAAACCGTCTGGTCTCTTTCACTTGCGTTTCCGATACGTCTCCTACATAGCACCATTCCCTTTTTCTCTCCAACCCCACTGTCCGTCGAAGCGAAGCTTCGAAAGCTTTGCATGTTATGGCGTGACGTTAGTGCATGTATCGTGTTGCGGCGCTGTGGACCTTAGCCGCAACCCTGTTACTGCCGTTGCCGCCTTTACTACTACTAATACTACTACTACTACTACTACACTACTACCGCCACCACCACCACCGCAATCACCACCGCCACCGCCACCACCACCGCTCCGCGGGTTTGGCCTCCGTCGCGTTGCGGCACCGAGTCAACTAAGAGGAATAACACCAGCTGCTTTTTTCGTTACACTTCTCGAATATGCTATGCTAATTTCAAAGGCCTATATCCGTTAAGCCCGCGAGGGTAGATAATCTTTTCTGATACGTAGTCTAAATTCGGATTATAATTCACCGATAAAATACGCCGTCTTGTCGTGGAAAGTGGATAGTAAGAAATATGGCACTTACTTCGCGTTCAACATAATAAAACTTCGGTAGAAAGTATCCCGAGAAAACATCGCAGCACCGTGTCAGCCGAGTATCGATCCTCTTCTCATTTACGTATGTTTTCTCGAAATAACATTAAAGAGATCTATCTTATATGATTGTAGAAGAATGCGTACGGCATTTTTAATTCAGGTTTGTGAAAAACACTTCTCGGCCCGATGGTTCCAAAGTGTCGGGTGAAAAATGTATCAAACAAGACTTTTATAAATATCATGGAGATACGTTCAATAAACACGTGAACACCGACGCTGTACGTTCCGAAGCGTATCTAGAAGCAGAATACGTATATGTAAAGGAGAGTAACAAGGACGATGCGGCCCGCTATTCGCATTCGGTCGTACAGAGAGATAAAATGTATAAGTCGGACTGAAGCTTCAGGAGCTGAAAGGGTATACTTATACGTTTTGTAAAGAAACTTGAGCGCCTCACTTTGTCATACTTTCGTTTCTTCCTGAAGGAAACTATGTTTTCATTGAAAGAAAAGAAATAAACATGTAGGTTTTAGTATCAGAGTACTTGAAATTTCCTATATTGTTGAGAAATGGGGTTCGGCGCTGACGTCGGTTCTTAAGTGTACTACATGTGCGGCGAACTTGCAGAATTAAAGCCAAATTCTCAACAATCAGAATTGTTAAAAAAAAAAAAAAAAAAAGAGCTGAAAGAATTCATTTCTCGAAAAGATTTCATTAGCTCAATTGATTGATTCTGTGGAAATTGGATACTAACTTATAGACTATGAAGTGGTTAAACTTATAGGTTCAAAAAAAAAAAAACGAATAAAAAAGATTCTGGCCGAAGAGGCATTTGGGTCACGTTTACAAGTTTCATCAGAATTTTTTTTTTTCTCGGTCTCGCATAGTTTACGAGCGACGCAGACTTTTATTAATTGCCAGGGGCTATTAAAATTTTTTTTTACTTCGTTGTATTGGATGCCAGTGGATTTCTGCGCCGGATGCCGGTATACAATAAACATGAGGAAAATAGAGAAATTATAATAAAAGTAATAATAATAATAGGATATAGCAAGATTGGGTAGAGAGATATTCGAAAAATGACTATGTACGATGAAATCGATCGCGCAACATGAAAATAAATGTACCTATTTAACTATTTGAAACGTAGTGATATACTGGTATGTCAGCTATCGCAATTCCGTTTTTCACGGTTAAAAAAAAACGTTGAGCACCGATAATAATTTTCAATGTATTTTCATTTTATTTCATTCCATTTACACGGGTCGTACCCCTATTTGGTTTTCGCGTAACCTAATTACCATCGATAAACTGTCGAGTTTTATATATTTTATTATTATTATTATTATTATTATTATTATTATTATTATTATTATTATTATTATTATTATTATATTTTTATTATTCAGATAAAAGTTTTTGCGAATAAAATGTCGTTTTTATTTTTACGAATTAAATGTACTGCTTGAAAGGCTTGAACATTTTATACAAACCCTGTAAATCACGAGTAACACCAACTACATGAATTTTAAAGAACGCTTATCATTTTTTTAAACCCCTTGAATCGTATCGATTTCACAGCTAATTCGTTACATATTTCTATGCATCGCACGCATCTACTTCCGCCGTTACATAAGTCCGAAAGAAAGCACCTGACGCACAATATACGCACTATAGACACGATCGCGCGCCCGGCCCTATCGATCTTCAAACTACGTCATCCGACTTCCGAATGCGACACCCGTAAACGATGACGACGAGACAACGAACCGGGAAACTTTTCATGCCTGCGGCTTTCTAATTAACGTTGCGCAATATTATTGTATATTACTATTAAGAACGGAGTTGGTAGATACCAACATCTCTTACGTATACGGTTGCGGTTGTGAGAGTGTTAACGATCGACAAGTTTGTAGCGATGCGCCATGCGTGGAACGCCCTGTGGTTGGTGTTTAAACGAATCAGCTGCTCGGTCATACAATTCGACGCGGCTTTCATGTGGAATGGCTGGTACCGGATCATCCGTGGAGACTACTACCGGGCGCATTCTCGGAATCACCATAAATAGGTTAAAAAAAATGCCTACAAATTAACGTCTCGCGTACGCGTGACGTAAATGCACGTCCGTTGTGTTTTTACCAGTCATTACCTTCAAATGATTCGTTTAACTATAAAATATCGTTGAAAAAATGTTGGAAAAAAATTCCACAGTAGTCTTGAAGTGTCCTCTCACGGATGGTTTGAAGAGAATTTTTTTCATCCACTTTGGCATTATTGTTATGAGCTAAAGAAACCAGCGCCGTACGTGGCCGCGTTAAAATCTCCCGTACGTGAGGGGTTAATAAAAAAAAAAATGTCGTTTTAAAAAAAATAGAGCACCAGGCAACTTGCTGACGCGCAAAGAGAGTGGTCGCTTAACGCTGTATTCGAAATAAAACTCGTCACTATTTCAACGCCTCGTATTCCTCCTTCCTAATGAAAGTGACGATCGAATCTTCGTTAAACGAAAAAAACATATCAAATCCATTTCCGGGATGAAGAAAATTCGGGCGTTGATGTTTTTTGCTCAATCAGGCCGTTTATCGAGTTCTTCGAAGTGGAAAACACGAGTAAGACAATTATGATATAATTCGGCTGTCGGGAGTGATATGATAAATAGATGAATCAAGAGACACGGTAGCGTCTCGACACCAAGTAGTTTTAAAGAAAAGTCCGCGCGTGTCGAGCGCTACCGTGTGCTTATACGCCAATATTGTGTCCCCGAAAGTTTGACAGTTTTTTTTCTCGGAAACGAGACATCGGATCGAAATTCTAATGACACTTCCATAATATGAATCAAATATAAGCTTTAAAATGAGCGCAGAATCAGCCCGATCGATGCACGCAATAATGAGTTATGATTTCGTCGCCCGAAAAATCCACGCTTCACGATATAAAAAAATGCCAGTATGTCCCGTTTGTCCGATGTTCCATCATGTCTGTGTGTTGCGTCCGTGAGCCCATACGTGAGCGGTGCATACAAAACGGTACAAGCGACGACATATCGACTGTTTTTAATTTTTCCATGTGTGAGTTCGTCAATACAGTAATTAGTGATATCCGTATCCGCGAACCGCGAGTAGTCCGCTCACATTGAGTGATCGGAATAAAGGTTAAATAGTGAGGTTATTTATAATTTTGTTTTTTTCATGAAAATTAGTTACGAAAACCCTCTCGTGCGCCTAAAAAAATAGGTCGTTCGTGTGATAAAATTATTTCAAATAATCGCGGGCGAGAAGTCATTTTAATTAATAAATATTATGCGTGTAATACAAAAAAATCGTGTCGGGCGAATTCTTAATAACGTTATAAAGTAATAAATCATTTTTTTTATTAATAATAATAAATTAACAATAAAAAAAATGAAAAAAAGAATTAAATAAAAAATAAAAAAACATTTTTTGAAAAATGTAAATGCCAAATTTTTTTTTTTTTAATTTTACTTTAGTCATGATTTTTTTTTACTTTACTTGACTTATGATTTCTAAAAAGTTTTTTATTTTGAAAAATTGAAAACTATTTCTAAACTACTTGGCGACATTTTTGTACATTTTTGCAAAAAATCTAGTATACAGGTGTGGGAACTGCGGCGATAAAAAGACCGATGGATTGAACGGCGGGCCAAGGCAACTACGATGAAGAACACTACAGTACCCCCATTCCCTTCGTTACTCGATATTAGTAATCAAAAGGTTTGCATATACGTCGTATATGTATGTATATACGACGTGCTCTTTGTATCGCGTATGGATAGCTATTCTAGAAACGATGAAAAAGAGGTAAAAGAGAACGTCCATGGATACTTTGTATGTATGGCATTGCTACTTCATCCGAGAGGTGTCGAAGCGTCCGATAAATTTATCCCACTCACAGACACCTCGTCTACACTATATACATATATAATATATACTAGCATTACCCCGGGCTCGCTACGCGCGCTCGCTCGTCAATTGTAAACTATTTTGAGTTAAAACCCATTTGGGGAATATTTTTGCTTCTTTCTCCGCCGCCGACCACCGCTGCTGCCTCCTTCGAAATCCCCTTAGAGGAACTTAGAATATTTTGGCCTTCCTCTCCCACGCTCCTCCGCACCCCCCTCCCTCCGAAAAATATTCTAAGTCCCTCTAAGGGGGACTTAGAATATTTTTGCTCGATGGCTTCTAAGGGGATTCCCCTTAGAGGGACTTAGAATATTTTTGCTCGATGGGGTGCCCAAGGGGGAATCCCCTTAGAGGGACTTAGAATATTTTTGCCCTCCCCTCGATTCCTGACACGGCGGCGGCGGCGGCGGCGGCGGCGACAGCGGCGGTAACTTTATATATATAGAGAGATATTTCTCGCTTTTGCATGGCTATCAGTTAATAAGAGCCGTTTATAGTGATATAAGTTCTTCGCGATATTACCCGTAATATCGAATAACTGTGTATTTTCAATAACGCGAAAGTACAGTAGTTAATAAATAATACTCCGTCAATAATACGAAATATGTATCGGATGAAAAATTGAATTCGTAACAAGTGTCTTTAGAGGGCTTACCTCGTCGTAGATGAAGTTATCGATCTCCTCGAGGGGTCTACCGTAGAGATCGGATGGAAATGGCTCGAACTTATTTGGAAGCACAGCCCCGTCTTCTACCGATGTTTTTCTGCGTGGTTGAAAGCCGTATTCCCGCACTAACTGTACCGTTCGATTTTCAAGCCTGTCGAGGCTCTCTTTGGTGAAGGGTTTGACGGTTTGCTTTCCTCCCTTACCGCCACCGGGTGTCTTCGTACCACCCGGGGATCGGCCCTCCTTGCCAGACGATTTTTGTTCCAATCCATCGGACCCCGATGGCTGCAGACTGCCCAATGTGTCGACCTGAATTTCTGCACTTCCGGAATCCCCGGTACCAGAATCCGCGGATGTACCGGCAGTTCCGACCAATGGGGGTCGCAGCCTCGTGCTGTCTTGGGATCTGTATCGCGAGAGTATTTTCTTCGGTGAATCATCGGGCTCCCGATCGTCATCACAGTTAGGACTCGACTTGTTATCGGTACCGGGACTCTGCGGCGCAGTTTCCGAGGGAATCGAGAAGCCCTCGCCGTTCGATTCATTGGGACCGTTGCGATTAACCGCTCGAAGACTCTGGCGAGTTTCGTACGTAACGAAACCTGGAATAATATCGCCGGCGGGTTTGGCTTCGCCGTACTGCGAGCTTCCGTAAGTTCTGGGTGGGCATCGAGGAAAGAGCGGCGACAGGGAATCATGGTTTTCGCCTTCGAGAGGACTCAGTACCGACGTTACCACTGAATACGATGGTGGTGAATTTTCGTCTGTTCTTCTGTCGCTCGGCCTATTTTCCATTTCGTCATCCTGCTCTTCGTCGACGAGGGTATGCGATGACGAGCATTCGCCTGGTTCCATGCGTTCGTCGGAATCCTCGAATGTATCATCGCCGTGATGCCGTAGACTAACATTAGCACCGGTTCCCGATCTATCCGGACTGTCCTCCTGATCAAAGGCCTCGTAACCCGTCGGTGAGAGTCTGGAAGAGTCGTCATCCGAATGTTTGGACGATCTCGTCGGATCCTCACCATCCGGTGAACTTCTCGTCGAGGAATCGTCGCGACCGGGTCCCGAGTCTTCCGAGCGTCTGATTACGCTTGTGAGACTGCTACGCGTCTCGATTGGGAAAGGTATCCGAAAGTCTGATCTTCGGGGGGCACTACTAGCGGAACCGGAAATTCCTAGCGATTCATCCAGTGGTATGTGAAATCTTCTTCCGGTACCGATCAAATCTTGTTGATAAAATCGGCTGCCGCTGGACGATTTTCTCGCTGGTTGCGGTGTTCTCGATGATTGTACTTGATGATGCAGAGCCAACGGTGAATCGAAGTCTCTGCTTGTACCCGGAAGATTTAAACTTCTTTGACTACCCCCAACGATTTCTTGGCTTCCGCGTTCCCTTCGGTCACCTTTCGGCCCGTAAATACCCTCCTCCGCCAGACTGTCGAGTTCCTCTCTGCTGAGATTCTTTACGTAGAGACCAGCGACGCGCGGACGATTGACAAAACCGTTGTCCTCCGAACCGCTACTCGAGGGACTCGGAGGACCTTTACTCGAGGACCCTTCGACCCCCCCGCCACGTCGAGATGTCATTGGCACCGAACAGATTTACTCGACCCAATCACCAGCAGCAATGGAATCGTTCGCAATGTTGTAGATTCATTGTTTGCGACTAGCCGCATGATCCTTTCCGAGGCAGAACCGTTCGTTTTCGTTCTGCGCGTCATCCGTTTTATCGTCGCCTTTGCCACCGGAACTTTTCCAACCGTCGACGGCCTCGTTTTCGTACACAACTTGAATATCTCAATTTGTCTTGTGGCGTTTACAAAGCTCACCGCGGCACTCGAATCGTTATGCGCAACGAACGACGACGGCGGTTTATTTTGAGGGGACGAGTGATCCGGACTCATCGCACGTCAACGCGCTTCCCTCACAGCATGTCTCCTCCGTTGCGACCGAATGCGCGCTGTCTGTTGTGTTGGTTTTCTCCCTTTCTCGTTATTTTTTTTTCTCGAAACGAGACCTCAATTCAAGATTCTCGACGAGAAGATGTTTTCCGATTCTTTCGGATCCTCATTGAGTTTTTTTTTTTTTTTTACTCGTGTTATGATTTTTTTTTTTTTTTTTGCGTCCTATTATATTTGTATGAGTTTCACTCCTGGAACGATGAACGTTTCTTAATCATTTTTTTCGTTCCGGATGTAGTTAAAATGTTCTTCCGACTCGTTAAATTTAATTTATTGAATTATTTCGGATATATGCAAAGCGTGAATACAAGACTGATGGTAGTACCGAGTATCTCTTTAATGCACTGTTCGATTAACAACGAAATCGAAAAATACGCGAAGCCGTAGGGTATACGAGACTCGTAGCGCTCTATTGCGGGCCAAGTGCGCCTATCAGCGAGCAGCGAAATATTCGAAGCGGTCACGATTTCCATCTGTTTTTCATAGCTTCGCTACGATCCATTCTGTTGCACCTTTTGCTCCGTTTTGGTAACGTATACAGTCGGTCTTCTGAGTATTTTTGTTGTATTTTTATTTTTTTTTCGGTATTGTCTTTCGCTATAACTAACTCCGTGAGAACTTCGCTGTGAAATTTTTTATGTACGCGATATCGCGTCTGTCGCAGCGAAATCGTAAGATACCAAAATTTCCAATATGCCGGGATGTCGGGTTTCGCCGATGCGCTATTTTGATCTCCCGCTTTCACTTCCCTTTAGTCCTCTAACCTTTCAACTACACGAATTAACGATAAAATGTGCATTTTTTTTTTTTAATTATCTATGTTAACTTCCTTATGTATCTCATCTCGAGATGATATACGCGCGTTTGTGTATTACTTTGTCCGTTTTATTTAACTGTTTTTTTTTTTTTTTTTTTTTTTTAATTGACGACGGACGTCACACTAACTACGAGTCACAGTCATCGGATGAGCATCTCCTTATGATAGAAAATATTACGAATGCCGGGTATTAGTGGGATAGGGTTATAACCGGGTGTGCCGGATCTGTAACTAATAGGAACTGAGGCTTGGCGCGCCCCGTAGCTTTTTTTTTTACTCGATTATAATATTATTAGTGGACGCGCGCACTGCAAGGATTGGTTTTTATAAAAAAAACAAAAAAAATTTATTTTCCCATGTTCGTCACTCATTATTCAAGACAATGGCATTGTCGTAATTTTTTTCGTAGCAGAAGTATCGTTATGATTCACTGCATGTTTATTTGTTTTTCCGTTTGTCATTGTACTGTTGCCTCAACAGGGCTCGTCGTAATAGTTCTCACGGTCGCACACTTACCCACGCCGAAGTAATTTCGATGTTTCCTCGCGGTTGTTTAAAAGCTTAACAGCGCGCGAACGTGTACGCAGACGAAAAAAACGAAAGAAAAAATGAATATTTTCTAAAAATTTCCGGGCGATCCGCATTGAGAGCCGAGAATTATTAATCTTCGTATTTTCAGTCACACGCGGCGCATTGCACACGAGCGGTGGAACGGTGTTTATTCTCGCCGTTATGCACCCCGCACTCTTTCCCCGAGAGTCATTGAATTAACCATAGGTACTATGACAACGATACTTTGCGGCTCTGTTACGCGCCTATAATTACACACTATCTCCACCTAACATTGGGTTCGTTATTTTTCACCGATTATAATCCATAGAAACACTGAAGAAGAAAAAAAAAAACCGTTTTTAACACCAACGCAGTCGATCGTTAAGACATTTGCGTAAATAGATCGTTCGTCATCGTCATTTCGACTCAATAATATCGAATATATACGTATTATATATATCGGATATATACCGACTGTATATCACAAAATCTTGCAAGACGATCGAAAAAGTAAAAAATCAAGTAAAAAAAAAAACAATGAATATAACCTTCTCGTCGTTATTCCATATCCGCCGGACACGGGTGAACGAACTACGAATGCAAAGGCTCGTAATCGAGTTGAAGCAAGAAATATTGGGATGGCCAAGCGGTACGGGCGAAGAAGACGAAAAGATCGAGTGTAGCTATCCGAACGTCTGCCGTATCACCCTGACCCTCTTAACACGATCGACATAGCGCGCGCGGTCGGTGCTGCTGACGTTGTTTCTGCTTGCGACACGAGCAGCGTTGCCCCTATGGTGCTTTCCGGGGTTATCCCGTTTTTTTTCTTTTTTTTTATCGGAGTTTTATTCGCTGCGACGTTAAATTTCACGAATTCACGTCACTTCTATGTAATTCCGAATAATTATTTAATTCGTACAGTTTTTCGATTCACGTTTTATTCGCGCACGTTTTTTTCTTCGTAACACAGCACAATTGTCCCCGACAATCCACGATTAATATAACCTATTATGATTCGCATAAACCGGACTCTGTTGTTGAAAAAAAAAACAAAAATATAAAAATATTTTAACGAAATCGAGCCGAGTTTCACCTTACGATAAGAAGCACGCACTGAGCTACACGAATGCACACGATAGCATTGGAATAAGGCGAGGGGCGTCGTGAGCCCTCCGTGATTATGATTGCGTTCTTCCGCGCGATGCCCAAAGGTTATTATTTTATTCTCCGACTTTTTTTTTCGTCTCGTTTATTTCAAATATCAAATAATAAACATCGTCGCGATTTCTAAAACAACCGATGAGTTTCGCTTGCGCAAAGAAATCGTGTGCCCCCATGCAACGAACACATTCACCGGTGTGTATTATATTTTCTTGGACAGTGACACTTGTTCACATCTCTCTGCATCGCAGTGGAAGTTCAACGACGTCCGCGAAGGCCTAAAAGGTCGAGTCCTCTGATGCTGTTGGGGGCTACGCTTGTCTAGTCCTCGTCGCGGCAGCCAAGAAGTACGACGACGCGCTCTCAACACAGGCCCTCGAGCACTTCCGCAGTGCACGCTGCGCTGCTCACGACCATAACATATACCATAGCAATGACAACCGTGAGCTGTCGTCGCTACGCTTCGTGCTAATCCCAACTCTAATACGAATTCTTATGCGGAGCCCAATTGAAATGATCGATCATAATATCGTGTGTGTGTGTGTATATGTATAATATGTATCATATATTATGCATATATACTTTTTTTTTCTTTTATTCTCCGATGATAATGACAATAGATGACGGAACGGTGCGAATGTCAGGATAGCCTTACGCTTCGTTGATGGGATACTGATACACTTTGTACGACTTTTCGTTATTTCGCAAATTGCACAGGTATACACACGCGTTCACATACAGGCATTAAGAAAAAGGGGGACAGATACACTGATAAACACAATGGACAGGTAGGTAAACGGTTGATAGTATAGGTAACAACGGGCCGGACTGCGGTCGACGATGTCGTGTGTTATAAACCCTGTTGAAAACGCGGGGCGCGCGCGCACGCGGGGGTGAAAAATCACGGGCGACTCTTTCGAGAGCTGTGGCGGCACTGTGCGACGAGGAGGAGAAGGCGATTCCGTAGGCGCGCGCGCGCTTATCGAACGAGCTGCACGGGGAGTATGGGAGGGCTGGGTGTGGGTGGTCGTACGAGAGGTTGGGTTGTCGGGCACGAACGCGCGCAGGGTCGCCCGCGACCCCCTCTGGTAGCTCGTAGGTAGTCGTACAACCCACACACCTGCACCTTCTGCACCTCCGACACCTCATGCAGCAACAATTCACAAGGATATAGCGTTAGTTCGCCACTTCCTTCCTACGACAGACAGAAAATAACCGTTGACCACCCCCTCGAAGTGAAAGATGAAACGCTAGAAGACGATATTGTACAGCATGTTACAGGGGATATGACGAAAATCGTGAGCTATCCGAGAGGTTTATTTTTCTCATAAAATAATAGTCAGTATTGGGAAGTAGGTGACAAAAAAAACAAGCGATTAAAAGAGGGGCCGCCACCCTCTTGAACCGTCGTCACGGTTCGCTTTACACTTCGCCGTTTTTAACCGACGGTCAGCTGATCGGAACACCACGTTTTCCGCAGTGTTTTACGAAATTCGTAATTCTTCAGATTAAAAAAATTTCTTATCAGAATTTAATATATCGATTAACGATTATCACGTTATCGTTTTTTTAGCATGTACATTTTTTTAATTAAACAGATGCAAATATAATTTGTATGTTGTTTTTGGATGTTACAACCATCAGAAAAACAGTATCTATAGAAGAAATTGTGATAAAAGAAAAACGTTTTTTAATATTCAATGATTCCCCAGGGACCGGGAAGATACCATCTTGTGCGCTTTGTTCAACGTCGTCCTCAAGTCTCGTAAAATATGAATTCCATAAGTAAAATCGATTGTGTAGTTTGTAATGGAAGTGTGTCTGTCGATGACGTTACCTGTACGCCGTATTCGGCACGCGTTTCATAATCATTGTATCGCACAGTTCCTGACGTGGTAAAAAAGCTCTCCGATTTCGCTTCGTTCACTAAACTTATTAATCATAAAAATATACAAGAATTCTATTGATTTCTTTGCGCAGCTTCCTTTTTGCTACAATATAAATACAATATTGTCGATTCGTCGCTTCCTCCCCCCCCTCGCTGATTTAAAAAGATCGTATTCGTTCTAAAATAGGATTTTCAACATACGCTGAAGTGGAGACGAGTTTTGCGGAGCAAATGAATGAAGGATAACGCAAACGATCGGAAATAACGCGGAACACGAATGCGCTCTCTGAATGTATTTTTATTTATTATAATAAGTACGATATATTTCTATAAATAGTGTTTATACACCTTTCAATCGATTTTACAAATACGATAAAAACAAGAACACAAGAGAACCGGTTGTTCGAGACGTCTTGTAAATCCATCAGATTATCGGCTTTCTTGCGCTCCGGGAAAAAAAAAAAAAATTAATTCGCGTAAGTCGGTCGGAAATCATATTTTCTCGAGATATTTTATGAGGAGCATTAAAATCCTTGACAGCGCAAGCGCGCTTGGCGCCCACACAACAGAATAGATCCGTGCATGCGACATATTTTTTCAAGCGTCATTTTCAGATATTTCGAATATTATAAAAATGTTTACGTGAAAAACGCGATTTTTTTTTATCGTATTAAAAATTGCTATTTCTAAGAGGAATAAAAAAATAGTTGCATAATAACACTAACATTACTACATAAAGATACACAATAACACTAAATTAACAGTGCAGTAACACTTGTGATTAGGAGTTTTAAAACGAAAGTACGTCCCGATAATGTCGAATAATTATCGACACCACTGATCATAATGGTCATTTCCGGTCCCTCAAGCGTAAGATTTTCTTAAAACTTAAAAAATGCACTAAATTTAATTAATTAATTTCGTGGTGCACTTATTTTCTTCGTTCTTTTTGTTTTTTCGCCATCCTGCGGCTTTGATCGAAAGTTCGCGGGTTTCGCTGTCGGTGGATGCGAAGCCAATTTTTTTTTAAGCTCCGCAATTTTTTCTCCATCGGCTATGATTTCCGCTTCGCAAGACATCAACTTCTTCTTTATTTCTCTGCGATCGACAATATGTTTATAAATACTTTATTCGACAAATTCAAGCGATAATCATTTAAATAATATTCAAATGACAATACATTTGTAGAGCGCCTTTGTGTTCCAAGTTTCCTTTTATCTTCCGCGTTTTCGCTTTTTCCTTTTCCAACTTCGTCTTTGCTTCACTGTACATACGAAAATCTATTTCACAACGAATACTTTTTTTTCAACATGGACAATTATTATTATCTAGAAAACGGAAAAACGCCATTCTAAATTGCACCCCTTTTTTGTATTGCAGGCAAACAAATCTTTCTTTATCAGCAAAAGATGCGCCAGAAAAAAACTTTCAAAAAATTGTCTCAGATACTTTCGAATTGAATAATCTTTGAGCAGTGAAAAATATTTTATATACAGTATTAATACGGATTTAGATTGTGCAAAGGTGAGTTCTTGTCAAACACATAAATAAAATAAAATTTAAAAAAAAATAGCTTCACTGGGAATCAATGTGTTAAACTTACGTTTCTAGAAATGAGAGGTATCCTTTTAGCACCGCTGGGTCCTCTGTGTTAGCAAGAATATTGTCAAAATCATTGGCGGAACTCTCAATGAGCTTTTGGATGCTGAAACATATATGCAATAAAGTTAATGTCAGTTAAAATAAAAAAAAAAAAACGTAAATACATTATACAAACTTTTCCAATATGCGTAATTCTTGATTCAGAGCCTTGAAATCTTCTTGCAACTGTTGTTTCTCTTGACGTCGCAATTCAAATTGTACAAAATGCGCATTTTGCAATTTTCTTTGCACATTCAGTTCAACATTGGCTTTAGTAAGCTGTTCTATTTCATCCTCAATGCTGAGTTCGTGGGATTCAGTGAAGAAAAGATCACGCAGTTCCTCCGGCTTAACAGGCTTTTCGCATTCTGGACAAATTCTGCAACTGATTTACAAAGCATATAGTTATAATTTGTAACATAAATTTGGTACAATAAATATATTGACAAAAAAATATCACGCGGATCGGGAGGAAAGGGGGGGGGGCCGAGATGACGAAACAACAATACCGTATATATATATTGTAGTACAGAGCAGGTTGCGCCGAAAAATCATAATAAATCGTTATGTATTTTTATGATTAATCAGTTTAGCCAATAAAAATATATCGGAAAGTTTTTTTACCACTTCATAAACTGCGTGACACAATGATTGTGAAATGCGTGCGAGCACTGCGTACAGGTAACGTCGTTAACAAACAAATTTTGATTACAATACGAACAATTGACTTTACTGATGGGATACATATTTTACGAAACTCGAGGACGATGTTGAACAAAGCGTACAAAATGGTGCTGGCGATACGAATTAACGTGTACACGGTGCAGAGTTTTAACGAAACCGTCGAACAATTCTCGCGAATTTTCAGCAGAAACGGCCGCAATAAAGGATAACGCGCGATTCGAATTCAAAAGGTCGTAGCAGAGGTCGAAGTTTTTGTTTACACACGCGGGTACGTGAGAATCTATTAGTCGAGACCTCTGGTGGAACGAAAAGGTTTCATTGTCGTTTCTCGGCGACGGGGGCAATATTTCGAATGAACCCGAGGCGATCGAAAGTTCAGAAATTGTGGGATCTGTATAATAAATCGCATTTATTTGGCATACTTACCAATGGAATGAGTTCATTGCGACGGTAACAAGTTGCGTTCACATTTTTTTTTTTCTAACATCGTAGATATTTCACGGAAGAGCAAATAGTTTGGAGATCGTAATGAATCGAAGGCTAAAAATCTAAATTTGCCTTTTTTCCGAATATCTATGGCCTCAACGAGAATAGTATAAAGAATGCAAGTTTAATCGGAGGTTCTCCGTGAAAGCAAATAACGATGGTAATCCCGATTCCCAAGCGAATAATGAAGAAAACAGTTTTTTATTAATGCTCTTTTTTTATTATCCATTACATTTATTTCGCTAAAAGTTACGTGAAAATAATAGAAATCCAATAATTTCGATCGTTTTATTCTTAAATTACAAATACAAATAAAAGTCCAGTAGTGATGTATGATGGCACGAATTTCAAACTGAATTTTGACTACTTTTTTTAAATGTATACTTCGTTACCTTAACATACAATGTTTTAATCTTCCAGCGGTAAAACAGTATTGAAAAGCCGCTATTGATGACACGTATTTTAGAATAGGAGCTGATAAATGAAACACCGGGTTAAGAATTGACAACGACAAAAAAGCGCAAACCAGCGCATCCAATAGGGAAGCGGTAATTTTTTTATCGATTCAATTGAAAAAAAAAGTAAAGCTCTACGAGATCGAGCGGCATTCCGAAAAAAGCTACGAAAAAAAAAAAATATATATATATGTAAAACTCCTATAACTAAAGAGACGGTATAATTCATTGTATGCCGCGAATTCGCGACGAAGCTTTTTCCGAAAATCACATTTTTGTTTTGTCACATTCTGTATTTATGAATAAAAATATTTTTTTAATCACCGCGATTCGTTGAAAGACATTTATACTCAACTAATACTATTCGATTAATATCTATGCGAAAAGTTTTTTGGACTGGAATTGGAACCGGATGTCAATCTTATGCATATTCTCGCAGGTACTTTAGGAAGTCACGTGATCACGGATTCGTAGCGGTGGTTCATACTTCATTGTTAACGAAGCTTCCGAGTTTTCTGTTGTTGCCATCGTCGAGTTTCAGTTTTCTCGATGGTGCGCGATTGGGCTTTTTTGGTTCCACACTGAATTTTTTCGGACTGGGAAATTTATCGTTTTTCGAGTGACCGCCGAATCCATCGTAAGTCAAATCGGTCGAACGGTGACTCTGTAATCAATTAATTTCTATTGATATCCACGAAACTAGAAAAACAATCGCCAACTTGAAATCAAGTTACTCACTGAGGTGTCCGATCGGGCAATTCTTGGTTTCTTCGACAGAATCGAATAACCCGCCGTTCCCGTGGGGATGTTCGATTTTCTCTTCAATACGTCCGAACCAAGCGATTGAGACTTGCATCGAAGGTAAGGTGAATTCTCGTCGTTACCGCGCACCTTTCCAGCATCAGGCTACGCATAACAAAATGTACGATTATAACATTTTTTTTAGAAATTTGACTGTATAAATTTAATTTTGTGCGTTTTAAGATGTATCGATATCGTTTCAGTTGTAAAAGTAACTCTAATAGACAAAAAAAAATCAGATGAAAATCGTAATAATATGCAGTTTATAATATTATATATATTGTTTATACCAACTTTGCAATATTTGTGAAACATTTTTTTATGTTTAATAACATGCAAATATTTGGATGCTTCGTAGCTTTTCTTATTAGTTAATAGAAATTCGAATAGCTATGCATCGCCAAATATTGCAAATGAAAGTCAAATGAACTTGTGGTTTATTTCACGTAATGACCGCCCAAAATATATCACTCTTACGGTTATAAAGAATGTAACGCGTCGATAATTGCTCCATAACTTTGCATTACAATATATCTTATTGACTTCTATTGTAAATTAGACTATCAGTAACTGCCTACCGAAATCACGACGGTGTCGTTTCCTTGCGATACGCGATCCCTTCGCGTGTATGGCGAATTGTCACAGAGATCGATGATATCCGACACCGATGGAAGAGATATCGCATTATCCTCGTCATCTACTTTTTTAGTCACATCGACACTTTTTTCTGTCGTTTTGGCAGTTTTTCGATGCTCGATAATTCCCGTTCTTCGATCGGATGGAATCATTTTCTCAAGTTCCCTTATTCGGTTGTCTTTTTCCAACATTCGACTCTCGGAAAAAGCTAAATCTTCCTCCAGTTGTCTAAAAATAATGGACATCCAATATAAGCACAAAATTGACGAAAAATCAATTAAAAAAATACTATATTAAAAATAAAAAAAGGAAGAAATTCCGTCAAACCTTCTTTTCGTGTGTTCTTCCAAATAGAAATTGCGTTCCATCGAAACTTTCGTGAGATCCTGTTGTAGCTTTTTTATGAATTCTCGCGATTGCTTACGTTTTGCAACGCTGGTGGCTAATTCTCTGTAAATTCAAATATTTATCAATGTAAAATCCTTTAATAGCGCCGTATCGTTAACGTTGCAGAAATAATAACGCTCGCCGTTACCGTTTCATGACGGAAATATATGTAACGAGCGTCGCGGGATCTCGCGTGTTTGAAATCATTGCGTCGACATCCTCGCCGGGTGAGTCCAGTAGCACTTGTAAACTGAAACAAAATGGATAGCCAATCGTTAAAAATTGAGTTTTCCAATATCATTCTTTCCATAAAGGAACATCAAATAAATGGATTATGCTATCATTGCTGTTCACTTTTCATTCAAACTTTCCATTAACGAATATTTTCAATATAATCCAAAGGGGCTATGATTTTCGAAATTTTTGAATTATTGCCTTTTTTTTGTGTATTTGATAAAAAGTATATAAAAAAAAAAAAAACAACGTATATGATAAAGTAACTTAATTCTGTCGAAATATCTTTTTCAAAACTCCAAATTAATAATTTTTAGTTAATTGATTTTTAGACTTGGATTACCCACTTTCTCAGATCGTCAAGTTTTTTCTTGAGTCTAACCACTTCTCGTTTTGCATTCTCGGTCTCCGCGCTCAGTTCTTTAAAGTATTTCAGCTGATCCTTGAAGGCATACATTGCTGTTTGTTTTTCCACGAGTTGAGACTCGAGATTTCGAACTTCAGCCCGGAGGCCGGACGTTTCTTTTTTAAGAGTCTCATTTCTGGTTGCGCTTTGCTTTAATTCTCTGTCTTTGATTAAAACTTGAAACTTGAGACTGTCGACGGCCGCTTGAAGGGCGGGTGCATCCTCTACGATGGTATCGTTGTTCGAGAAGTTAAAGTATATGCGATGAATTTTGCTTTGCGTCGTTTTTTCTCGACATTGAGGACACGTTCGGGATCTGCAGAACAGTTACAAAAACTTTATAAATTTCGAATGTCAATCCATCATTTTCATTTCCACGTAGAAAAAAAAGTGCGACGATTAACTTTCGACTGTTGAAATAACGTTTCGTCAAACATCTCGCCGAGCATTTGTTTCGGTTGGCAAAGTATACTATATGAATGCATTTGCCTCTGTGAATCTTAATGCATTAAATGTAATAAGTTGTCATTATCACGATTCGCGGGAAATTCGGAGGTTACGAATTTCAATGGATTTATGTAACACAAAAAATATTGCAAAATAGACGAACACAACGACGAACGTCGCAACTTTATTTTCAGCCGTT
Organism: Buathra laborator; assembly: GCA_934046635.1. Lineage (NCBI taxonomy): Eukaryota > Metazoa > Arthropoda > Insecta > Hymenoptera > Ichneumonidae > Buathra > Buathra laborator. The sequence goes on from OW203892.1 coordinate 23,629,267, forward strand.
TTCAAGGGTTAACCCTTCGAAAGATACGCGAAGTTTTAGCCTTCCAGATAACGGAGGATTTTCGTTTTATTTCGATTACAGTTGAGTCTATGGTCACTGGCAGCCCGTTATTAATTAATGTTTTGTCGTTTTCGAAAAATTGCATAATCGTTGTGTAAAAAATTAATACTTTACCTTTCAAGCCATCTCGTTAGACACGGATAATGAAATATATGACCGCACGGGGTGTAAAAAATATCGTCCGATGGTTGCAAATGATCGCTGCATATCACGCAAACGATATTATTCATTGTTTCAGCCCTCCGATGCGAATGTTCAATAATTTCCCAAAATCGTTTTGTCTATTCTGAAAATATTGGCGGGACTACTTATTCACGCGCGGCTCATCTTCGTGTGTGCCGAGGGGATTCGAGAACTATTATTGTCATACGTACTGAATCGATTCGTTCGGTTCGGGGAAAAAAAATAATATCGACTCTGTCAAAGATTTTCGTTTGCTTGTATCGTTACACCAAAAAAAAAAGCCGTAACATTGGCGAAACTCGACGATCTGTTGTGTGCGAATGTCTGTTTATTGCATTTAGTACTTGAGAACTAATCTAGCAGGCCATCTGGCGTGATTCGCCTATTCGACTATGAATGCCCATGAATTTGTAATGCCAGCGGTAGTTATTATTGTGCACACGAAGGTTTGGACCCTTTTACCCGCTCCGTTCGATGAAACATAAAATTTCATTTCAGCTCCAATACCATATAAAATAATGATTACAATCACATTTATCCTATCGTCATAGAATATATTTACCCAACCATCTATATTTACAGTATTTACAGTGTTTCAAGGAAAAGCTCTGGCTACAAATAAAATAATAGCGTATCCGATAACTGCATAGGGTAATAATACGGTGAATTCGAAAATTCATCGTTGCAATAAGATAATGCAAATATACACGTGAATAATACTGAAGTAACGAGCGAAATTCTTCAATGTTTAAAAATAAATTGATGCTCAATCAGTTATAGCAAAAATAATTATTCTACGGATTGTCGATACGCTTGGGAAACGACTTATTATCGTCGTCATTGTCCTCCTTCGTTTCTCGAGATTCCTCTTTCGTCTGATCCATGCGGCTGGCAGTGCTCGATATCGTCCAGATTTTGAGATTCGGTGAGCTGCTAGCTTGGGGTATAAATTTCTTCGCCGACGGCACGCAGTCGACGGTTTTTCTTCTCAAACTGGTATCGTGGCTGTCGCGATTGCGTTTCCAACGAACGCCTTTCTTGCGATTTCCCGTTGAACTTTGTCTTCGCACCAAAAATTTAGGACAACTGTTGAAACGTCGTCTCGGCATCGGCGCGACTTCGAGATACGTATTCGCGCGATGTTCGGGTTGCCGAAATATCTCTTCGCGCAAACACTGGAATTGCAAGACGTCGGAATGCTCGTCTCGATTGTGAGAGACAGGATCGTCCGGATAACGTCGACCGAACGATTCGTTGCCCTCCGATTCTGCGAGGTACTCCTGTGAAAAAGCTGAATTCACAAAGCCCCCATTGTCCGATAAACGGTCGAGCTGATCGTCATCGTCACCGCAATCTTCCATAGATGTATCGTAACGATTGACGGCAATACATGGCGGATGTTGCACAGGCGCCATAGAACTTGTTCTTCGCGAAGACGAAGACCCCGAATTTCCGGCATCATTTTCGTTTTTCGTGAAAGATGTGCTTTCCGAGGCTTGTTGTTGATACTGGTTAACGCCTAAACGCGCCAAATTTGTCGCGCTGGGCCACGGCTGCAGATTCATCTTTGCCGCCTTCGCGCCCACAAAAAAAGGCTTACGATTTTGTTCCATACGGGGCGTGGAACACTTCGACGAACGTGCCGATGTCTTCTTCATTGCTTCCGATGGGCCTCTTTGTTGATCGATCTCGTCGTTGATTTCTTGAAGATCAAGCTGGACAATCGTTTCAGTACCATTTCGACCCATCTTTGGAGTTGTTGAAGGGGACCCGCTAATCTGGCTGAAACAAACGAGTGTAACTTAATAGCGTTCATAGAAAACTCTGTCTAATGTGCCTCTATGTCGCAATTGCCAACGTATTCGTATTCAGCTGTAAAAAAAAATTTAAATATATGACAGAGAATTTTTTCGCTTTGCTTCACCACCATTACGATGATAATGCAACGAATTTCGAACAAATTATATGTACTCTTTCCTGAAAATAAAAAATCATTTCTTTGATTTCACGTTGAACATTAGTTATCTCTTACTATCCTTGAAAATAATGTTAACGTAATAACGAAACGTTAATAATGCGAATCTCCGAGGATAGATTATTTAATATTGATATTTAAAGGAAAAGTTTTATTTTTTGTGCCTACCGCCTGCCGTTTACGGGACTGTCGTATGAGTGAACAATACTCGCAGTAGAAGTACGCGGAGTCACCGACGTTTTTGAATCTTCGTCCTCCTCTCTTATGTCCGGAAGAAACATTGTCTGCTTTTCTTCCGGTACGCTGGAAAAAATACAAAGAATATTGATAAATGGGTTTGAAAAATGCACGGTAACCGGTTGGTTTATAATATTACGTCATATTCGCGACACTGCCGCGATAAGTTTTCCTCTTATAACCCGCTGCGGCTTCTGTATACGGCAACGTTAAGTTTTCAGCATCGTAATAAATGTCTTTTACAAGCGGTGGACATCTGTTCATCAAAGTATCCACGCCGAGGTATGAAACCTGTGAAATGAACATTTTAGTATGTGAAAGTTCGCTTTTGTTTCGTTCGACAATATATATACGTAGATATATCAATCTCTCGGGACAGCGGCTCACTTTCGTGTGACGATCGATCAACCAGTTGAGTTCGAAATCTTCGTCGTCGTCGCCAAATGGATTGATCAATTGCTCAGCCACCTTTAAGAACGCAGAAAAGTATTCGGATTGTATATTTGTTACGTCGATTAGCAATGACCGGTATACGGATTCAAATATCTACAATCGATAACTCATCTTATGTTAATACCTATTATCTCGAACGTGCCGATTCGTATTCACGGAATATTTGCGCAATGGTTAATCTCATGTACCGCAAAGAATCCGTTTCAGACTCAAAGAATCCGTAACGAAGGAAAATACTCGTCGGAGTTAATACAGGTAACCGATTATGCGAATTATACCTTCAGTAAACCCATGTAAAAGAAGAACTGCAGAATCGTAAATAACGGCAAGTAGGCATCGACTTCCATTTGAAATGACTTGTTGGTTCCCTCGATGTATTGGCGTCCCATCAGCGCAACGACGAAAAAACTGTACGTTGCTAAGGTTACCACTTGCGTGTAGACCAGAGGTATCGAGACCCAGTCGTAGCTCCACAAAAGTCCACATTTCGAACGGAAATCGTTGAATTCCTATACATAAATATTAAATTAATTAAAATCATATCTTCGAAGGAGTTTTTTTTTTTTTTTTTAAGCAAATTATATGGAATAAAGATTTTTTATGATCGAAAAATGGATGCTGGTTTTTTTAAGGCATTTGATTTTTATTTGATTAAAAAAATTTGCTACAATATGGAATTGAATCAAATTTTTCTTTCTTCTCGTTCAATATATTCCGCGATTAATTCTGAAACGCGACGCGTATTTTTTTACCTCGTTAAAATCTCTGTGATGTCTTCATCGCTGGAAAACTCTGACAAACTTTAATATTTTTAATTTGCGCTTTAATAAAATCGAAACAACAAAATGTAAGCAATATTTCGTGTGTTTCAGATACGCGCTTTCAAAAAATATCCAAAATGGCATATTATTTTATTTTTTTCAATTCGAAATTCTCTCGAAAAAAATCGGTTTACCATGTGTGATATTTTTTAATCGGAGTAATTGTTAACTGTTGACAAATGGGATATTTATAGTGAAAAACGTTAGCAGATAAATGCAAAGGGTTTCGAGTCTAATTTGTGGTATACATTTTTCTTTCTGTAGAATTTTTATATTAGCGGTAAAGGAACAAACCTCCATTATTATTTTGAGTCCCTGAGCATCGGGAAGTCTGTGACTGGAACGCGCCTCTTTCAATAAATTAATAAACCAGGTGCACGGTATCCAGTAGGTGTTGAACTCGACGCTGGGTACAGACTGAAATAAGTCCAGTTCCAGGGAAGTCATAAAACCTATAAGATTTAAACGATCGTTCGATATTTTATTTTTTCAAAAGTTTTAAAAAAAGAAAAAAAATTCTTTCGATAAATTATTTTTACCGGAATCGACGACGTGGTCGAGAGTAGGAAAGCGTCGCTTGACCGCGGAGCTTATGGAACGCAATACGAGTATCAGCGACAAGTTGAGATATCGCATGAGAGCTCTGCGTAACATGCGACTGTACTCGTCGTTACCCGTCACGTACAAAGCGACCAGATGCATTACTCTTTAAACGTTAAAATCATTGATGCGACGTTATTGTAATTTGATGCCGAAAAGATAAAAATACAATTATTCATGCGGAATATGATTTATTTATTGGGTAAAGAATATTTATCGCTTTGAGGAAACAACGAGATGTGAAGTGACGCGCGGAAAGGATTATAGACGAAGTACTTAAGAAGAATCTTTGATTTATTTATTGAGATATTTACTTGTCGGGCCATGGAATAGCAATGTACTGTTGCCACCATCGTGCGGCTACGTAAGCGACGTAAAATCCAAGAACGAAACTCAGCGGTATGAGACTTATGAATGTGTCGCACCAGACAACGATCTGCTCAAATTTTCTGTTGGCAATTCAAAATAACCGTATTTATAGTGGCAACTTTTCGAAAATAAAAATCTTTGATTTAGAGACCTTACGTAACAGTCGGTAGAAAATTATTCATCGACTTTGGCAATTAACATTTCCCAGCAAAATTGTGAATAAATAAATAAATAAATAAATAAATAAATAAATAAATAAATAAATAAATAAATAAATAAATAAATAAATAAATAAATAAATAAATAAATAAATAAATAAATAAATAAATAAATAAATAAATAAATAAATAAACCTTTTGTGCGGTTTGGTGAGAACATAGCGGTAAAGCGCCGAAATCGCAGCAAAAAGGCAGAGAAAAAGCAAAAGTTCTCTGTAGATGAGTTTGTAGAGTGATCCCCGCCACATAAACAGTAGTCTGGTGAATCCACCGCTCGTCGAGCTCGCTACTTCATATTGATAAGAAACCGTCATCTTCGTTTACGATTCGACACGTGTCATAGGTATCGTTTCCTCGGTTTACAAGGTAAACAACAACGACGTCGTCGACAACGATCATCACCAAACTTAATTGCGATTCCCATCTCATCCTCTCACTCCGATAAAACTCGTCGATCGTTATCGTGCTCCATCTTTGCAAAGATCGGTTGCATTGTCGTCAGAATTGTCGTCGGGATGGGCGAAACGCTGTTTCAACGTACGGAAATTCGTCGCTTCGTAATATATACTGCTGGCAACAATGATGGCGCCCTTCATCTGCAAAACATCCAAAGACCGCACTTCTTTCGTAAAAATCTACCAGCAACAACTCGTGATTTTCTTACTCTTAATTTTTCTTCGGAATGCGTCATTATATTTTTTTTATTCGTTTCTCGGTTTACAAAAGCTGAATAAAAGATCATTGGGAGGAAGCAATGTGACAATCTTCGAGTTTCCGGTTATTTTTTTATTTCAATATTATCGAGGAAAAATAAAGAGATACAGTACGTAGTATTCGCGTGTCACGTGCCTTATTGATGCTCGTTCCGGGAGTGTCGATCACGCGAACTGGAGTGACATACACTTAAAACTATTAGAGCATAATAGTTGCAAGGTGTTTGCTATTGCTAATAGCACGTGCCAATTATCTTTTTTTTTCATGGAAGCGCAGCTTCTTGCACCTGCGGCCTTATAATTTTTTTTTGTATTCGCCGCGCGAGACTTTTCTCTATAACTGAATCGTGCCGTTCGCAATAACGAGGATCTCTTAATCTATATAAGTCGACCGACAAGAATCGTCATCGATTACCGAGACGGCAAGGTATGCCTCAGCGATGTTTCGAATTTTTACACTACTTAAAGACGGATGTTCGTGATTTGAAGGACGACAGATGAACGACGAAACTTCTACGAAAAGTATGATTTTGTGTCGTAATTCCATCGGCATAATAAATTGTGAGAAAATATATTTCTGTTATTAACAATGGAAATAATGATTGACCCCAAATACGATGGTAATCATGTAATAAAATTTGGTGATATTCTCAATTAATAATAGTATTAATACGAGTTGCGTTAAAAAAAAAGTATAGTTGCGAATGAACCCGAGAATTAAAAATCACGAGATCTCAGTGAAATGAATCACGCGCGTCTTTTTGCCCGGGTGGACAGTCGGGAGTAAAAAACGGGTAATTTCAAGAGAAGCGCGTGGTGAAAGATAGTTGGGGGGGGGGGGCGTAGTTGGGGAAAAAATGATTGGCCACGATCACAGCCCAAATATTTTATCGACTTTAATAACCAGTTTTCATGGACGAAATCGTCTCTCCCCACTGAATAACGCTTCACTTATAACTTATACACTTATTAAGTAAATATACTTTTATCTAAGCAGTTTTATTTTTGTAGGAAAATATTCATCCTTATTAGCGAGAATTTTGTTTTTTTTGGTTCTTAAACAAATTTATATACGCCCCGTAAGCAATTAAAAAAAATCCACACGGTCTGTTAGGTTTCTCTAACATCATTAGACTGTCAATAATGATAATAACAATATCCCTTCGTGACATAATGAGTTTCCTTCAGTAACAATCGCATTGAATGTGAGGTAATCTTAAAAAATAGATCTCGAATGCATTTTTACGGTATCCTCGTAATACGAAATTTATTTATTGATTATTGACGTCGGAATACATTTTTCTAACCTATATGTAATCCCATTCGATGTTATTACGAACTATGTTGACATCCACGGAATAAATAATATTTTCAAATTTTGTGATAATTCATTAAAAACTTTATTACTGATCTTGAACAATAGAATGAGTTATTTCCGGAAAATCTGTAGTTTGGAATGCGTTTGGATTTTTTTTTTTTTTGTTCGATAACGATTTTTCCGAGAATTCGATTATACGAGCTGCAACAACACCTACCGGATTTATCGACCATCCACGCTCGGAGCTGAGTATAATAACTTCACCTTCCGGACCCGTTCTCTGGTTAATACTGCCCGATGCGGAACGAAGTGTCGTGACTTGGTACGCGCGCTACGGTCCCGCCAACGAGGATAGTTTGCAACGTCAACGGAGTGCGCCGACAAAAACGCGAGAGACAATAAACTGTATCGAGATTTTGTTCTTCGTACACTTCGGGATAAAACGAAAAGTCCATCCGAACGATCCAAGTCCAAGGCGATCGAATTTTCAATCAGTATTTATTTTCGGTTCGCGGGATAGCAACAGACTGTGATCGAAATATCGTTGGGGAGACACGCACATCCACGATAACGACGGTGCGTCGCGGGATTCGCGATCTCATCGTAAATATAGAATTAAAAACCGCGTCTATAAGCGATCGCGAATAGTCTCTAACCTCAGAGGGTTATTTCGATTTAACGCCGATAATAAAAAATGAATTCGTCCTGTTTAAGTCAAAACCAAACAAACGAAGCTAAACAAACCTCCGAATATCTTCCGAATCTTTTTTTATTACGATATTAACACTGGCCAATTCATAAAAAAATTATATCAATGCGACGGCCATTTTTACTAACCATACTTCCGATTTTTTTATTTCGATATTAATACTGCACGACTAATGAACGAAAAAAAAAATGCGTTCAATGGTCCGAGCGTTTTTGCTGTGTGAGAAAATCCAAGTTACGATTACACAATTGTACTAGAATTTCGTCTCGTTAGTTGGCTGTCAAAACAGAACGACTACTCGCACGTACGCGAGCGCTCGCGTAGACGAGAAATGTGTGGGTGTTTACCAGGTGCGATACCTGAACGAGCCCCGTCCTCGAGACGTCCGTGGCATTGTGAACGCTAATTTAATAACATTTTCCACGACTAACGATATATTCACTACAATGAGGTGTACGGATAGTTTTTCCACGTACTTGTGTCTGATTATCGACAACGAATTAATAGAGACGCGCATAATATAATGTGCCCGTATATTATGCACGAGCATGTCTCGCGACGGTATTTCTTTCCGAAACCACCTCGGTGAATAAGAAATACCCCGAGTGTTTTGGGAATCGCGCCAGTATGCAGCTTCGTTGATAAATATAGCCAGTGGGGGGTCCGATTCGAACACACTGTCTGCTGGCATCGAAATATATGTTATGCGTTACTAAACTATACGACATCGCTTGTCCGTCGGGGTGGGTTGGGATTTCCGGGCGTGTGGAAACGCGGAATTTGCACGAAAAACTTATCGAAGGTTATATCGAATCACTCGAAAGATGCGTGCGTCGCATAGCGGCCAAACACATATCTCACGCGGACGATTTTATGTACGCTAAGGTATATACTGCGATAGATACAAGTTTATTCGTGATTCCAGTGGTGATACGGGGCGCGCGCAGCTTTTTGTCTTTAGCAGCGAGTCAACTCGATGTAATCCCAAATCCAAATTATTCGTATATTCCAAATCGTTCGGCTTGCTTTGCATCAGTGGTAAAATTACAAGTTCTCGTCGACCCGTTCGATCGTAGAGCAATAAACAGACCGTGTGAATAATGATACTACCACTTTCAAAATTAGATCGGACGTGCCCCATCCGTCGCGGGATTTATCACATAGATCTGCCACATAGCGCGGATTCTTGCGCCGCGCATTCATTCGTCCGTCGGTGTGTGCGTTTAGGTTAAAATTCTCAAGAAACATCGAGACTTCTGAGTCACTGAGATTTAATGTAGGACCACGCGAAGTGGAGGGCACGTAGAGCAGACAACTTCCAACAGAAATATACGGACAAACGCTCGCTACAACACGGGACTATTTCGTTCTGGCGGCAAACAAAGTTAACCGTCGGTTTGTCATACTGTCTTCGGAAGCGTCGAGCGTAACGGCCGACGATCATTGTATTTATAAAAAATAAAAATAAAAAACAAATTTGTATCTCTCGCAGAGTTTGAGTGCCAATAACGTTCACCAGACATCGCTAATTATATTTAATCCAAAGAGTAACTGCACCATAACGACCGGCTATTATATTAACTTTCGACTCGTCGAAAAACGAGGTTGCGCCAGTTTGGAGAGGGGGGGGGTAAAGATCAGAAGCAAAGTCCCCCCTTCCCCTCCTCAGTGTGAATCCCAGAACCTTCGGAGTTAAATATATTTTAACTGCATATCGCGGGAACCTCCGAGCGAGACAGCGATTAGCGGTCGGCAGCGCCAGAAAGAAATGCACGTTGCAAAATTGCAGGAGCGCGTCAGACCGTGCGCCCCAGGCATAGAGGCCCCAGCGCTACGTGTAAAGCGTTATTGCCTCGAGCGACGTAGTAGATATGACGTAGCGGGGGGGCAGCTGCGCGCGTGTGCGAGCCAATGCTCCCAATCTCGTTACGCACTTTGGGTAAATATTTGGAACTCTTTGTTCGTCGATATATGCTGTCAAAACCGTAAGCACATTCCGCGAGGTTCTTGAATAAAAGGAGCACGAGAAGATTTTTTGGGAAGGGTGGGGGCAACGATAGTTATGCTGCTAAAGCCGCGCCATTAATCGAGAAGCGTTATAATACGTTTGAATGTAGATAAATGAAGAGCGAGGCGGAGAGACGCACAATCGAAGAAATATTTCTCAGGTGATATCGATAAATATACGCGTGTATTTACACGTGCACGGAAATACGTGCTCGTCCGGGCATCACGAGACGATGAATTCAAGCCAACAATAGATTTGCGCAGTCTAGCAGAACTTATACTTAAGTTTAAGGGGATAAACAGACTTGAAACCTTGAAAAGTATATTCTTCTACCGGCGAGAAGTGAAGATGATTACAGACTCCGTAAATGCGTTAACAATCATCTGCGTTATGCGAACAACTTTGATGGCGAATATTTCGCAAAAGCGATCGGCGATTAACCGAACGATACCTGATATCAGCTTTAAACTTTTGGGTGGTGGCGAGAATACTGCGCGGAAGTTTTTAATCATTTTTTTTATCACATAATATCGACGCGGAATATAAAGAAAGGGTTCTTTCATTTGATATATAAAATATTGAAAAAAGCACTTCGGTTATTAACAGTCGATACAGCGGCTGAATATGTATTGAATGCGAAAAAGTTCTAGGAAAACATAGGTCACGAGGTTTAAAAAAGGCCACCAGCGATACACAAGATTTCACTTCAATTACTCAATCGCTATCTGGAGGGGCTGCACACTCGTATTTCTTACCGTTTACGAGGAGTGCTTTCTCGTCGAGTTCACTCTCGATCGAGGTCAGCCGATTCTACTGTTAGAAACACACTATTAACCCCGGTCACGTGTATTATTATTTCTTTCTTTAACATTTAAAAGCACACGAATCATTTATATTGTTTTGTTAACATTTCCCAAAGTGTCGTACTATCGGCCATTCCGTTGTTATTTCGTTCGTATTCCCGCGAAATATATTTTATCCGCAGAGCCCCAATACGCTCGTCGCTAAGCCGCGGCACACATAAATTCTATGCCGGATAAATATATATAGTATAGAAACGTGTAGTAGCAAAAAAAGGTCAACCGGTTAAATACAGGTACTCGGCGTTCGGGTGAGAATACAGGTGCGTGCTCTTCGCTCGCCACTCGCGAACTGATGGACCTGACACGGCTATCGGTATTTTTTCGACGTAACTATAACGCGTTCTCGCGGTGTGTGTATCAACGCCGAAGCTGCGCGATCTCCATAGGATGGCAGAGACCCAAAATCTAAAAGGGTTGAATGTCAAGCGCACAATTTTCTTCGGCCGTCTTATGAATGTGCATTTTATATTCGCCAGTGTATTAGTTATTTCTTTGACAAGTAAACTGTTTACGTCGTTAATTGTTTACGACTGCGTTCGCATCGATCGTTATACTGTTTTCGGCTATACATATAGGCATTTATTTAGAAAAACTTATTATTAGAGGCGAATATATATTAACTTCTGTATTTCGAACAAAATTGTTGGGGCCTTTTAACATTGTCACATTTTTCCGTGAGCCTTGAACCAAAAACGATGTTTTCTCATCTATTGAATTTTCAAGATTATCGCGAGTAACTAAAATTCGGCGTGATTCGAACAATTTCGTGTTAAAAAATAATGGATTACAATCCTACAGAGTTATACGCGATCGTATTATCGATGAAATTCAACTGTACTGAGTTGAAATTTTCAATCGAGCATTTTATTGATATAAATGGCAAAATTTCGGGTTCTGAATAACAAAATATTGAAAATACTCTCGTCAAATACTTACCAACGTTTTCCTAGAGTCCTATTATTGTAACTTGAGCTTAAAACGATTTTTGGTATATAAACTGCAACTGTATTTCTATTTGGAGCAACAAAACGTATCTTTATGGGATACTCACAATGTACAAAGTATATATTTACACAATATATATATATATCTATATTAAAATTTTCAATTAGGCGATTAATCGGAAGATCCCAGCAGGTCTTTTTGTTTAGCTTCAAGAACCTGTTCAGCTTTGCTAATATACTGATCGCCGAGCGCCTCTAACTGAGATTGCAGTCGTCGAATCGTATCCTCCGATACGGATGCCTTCTTTTTAAGAATTTTAATTTCATTGTTTCTAATGTCTTTGATGTTGTCGCGGCATTTTATGTAAAGAGCTTTGGCATTTTTCGACAAATTCTCCCTGTGCTCCTTCGTGACTCTGTAAAAAAATAATTAGGCGTAAAAATCGAAAATCACGTTTTTTATCGCAAATTTTTTGCAATGGTTTTTTTTTTTTGCCATGTATGTATTATGTTTTACTTACTTGGGTATAGGAATGAAAATGGTTGTACCGTCCTGTTGTGGATTCAGACTCATTCCGCTTTTACTGAGAGCATCAAGAATTTGGGGAATCGCTTGAGGAAAGACATTGGCGTTAAGAACGACAGTCTTAGGTTTTCGCGCGATATCAACGAGCTCTTGAAGCAAGTAATCCTGTCCCTCGAATGTCACGGTAACTTGTTCTATCGAACCGGTAGACGAGCGAAGCGTCAGATGCTTGACGAAATTGTTTTTCAATTCTTCTATGGCTTTTTCAAACTGCGCATTCACATTATCGATATTCACGTGTTCCGCGAGTTCGTTTACGTTCACTTGTACTTTGCCGGATTTTTTTTTTTTCTCGCGATCTTTGGCCTTAGCCAATGTATTCGTTATGGAAAAACTTCGGGAACTCTGATTGCAACGAACAGTAGAATTTTTACGATCGTTAATATTGATATTGTTCGCGAACGCCGCTAAATAAGATTCGTTGTTTTGACAATGAATCGCACGATTGACGATAGAGTTTATTCGACATTTGTTTTCGACCGTTGTCATTTTAACGAGACATCTGTTTACGCTGCTTGTCCATTTCAATGCAGTTAAGACTCGCATTTTAACGGATTGCGTGATTATTAATTCACTGTTGACGAAAGGCAAAGGGCGGTACGCGATGCCGGGTTCGAGGTTAGAAAATTTCAACAATTAGGACAATGCTTTTGCGCGAACTGACTTCGCACGACGAAAGTCAGGCAACTGGCGGAAACATCGACGATGTAAGGCAAGTCTCTCACTCAACTCGTATAAAAACCGTAGAGATAAGCGAGAAAGCACGAGTGTACGAATTACTGACCGCCCGTCGAAAACGCTAGCGATTGGTTGTTAGTCGAGCGGTGCGGGAAAAAAAAAGAGACGACAATGCTTACGCGAACTCCGTCATCCATTGGGTCATTTAAGTCAGTTGAATTTCGTACATTGAAGAGGGAGCATGCGGTTTTTTTTTCAAATCTCAGCTCCCACAACGCGCGCGTATTTATCAACAAAATAACTTTAAGAGGAATGTAAAATATGTTCAATCTATTTTAATCCGATAGTTGGCATATTTAACAAGAGACAAATGTACAGAATATATCATGTTTCGGAAAATAATAATGAAAACGGTTATGCAGACCGGGGTTATCGACGGCCATCATGATAAACCCATTATGTCCGTTACCGATGACTCGAACGATCTGAAACATCGTGGAATAATATGATTTAATGGTAAATTCAAGTTTCTTTATTGAAATTGACGAGAAAAGTTATCATTTAGAGAGCCAATTAAACTACAATTGAATTGCAATGCAAATACTAGTTAATTACGGGTGCATTCAAATCGGATAAAGAAAAAGATGGATTTTTTAAATTTTCAGCAATTTTTTTAGTTTTTTCGCAAATATGAACAAATCGATTAATTATGTATGAAGAGAGATTTCCAATAAATTTCCTTTTGCACCCATCCACCAGAAATGAACTTCCTCCGCCTTTCTTCGTTACGACGAGTAAATGATTACCTGGAATTGATTTGATCACCCGGAATGTAGAAAGGATTGCACACAGCATTGGAGTACGCGACGTGGAGTTTCCTGAAAATCTGTAAGTACATTTGTAAATAATAATCAACAGACCATCGAGTCGTCGGTACCTACCATTCTAACGTCGTTATCACGAAAAGACGCGTTTGACGATTGTAGAACAACGACAAACTTGACCTTTGTGTTTGTCGCGTATCCAAATCTGAAACAGCAAAAAAAAAAATCGTAAAAAAACATTTTCATAATTTTTCATTCTTCATTATGTCGTATACACGCTTTACTCTTCCGTACATTTTGTGTTCTTCGGTGGAGAATAGTAATCCTAGAAATAATTCTCGAGTATCCGTCGCCGCCTTGTTACCAACGTTCAACTTTTCTTCGATTATGTCAATCGACGTATGAACTTTGTAATGAAACTGTAGAGCCGTTGCTTCAGCGACGCACTTTATGAACTTTGGCGAATTCTGCGGGAAAAACAACAATTTTTCGTTTTTTTATTGTTTTTTCAAAGAATTAACGATATTACGAGACGATTAACACAGTTTATTCGTGACTATCGAACATAACCTATAAATTTGTGAAAAACGTAATTTTTCTTACGTCTTTGCCAATGACTGCGACGCATACAGCCATTTTAATGAATTAATGACGAAGTAGCACCATAATTATCGAAGAAATATCCGTATTTTGTGAAACATTTGAATGTGCAATTGTGCGAAAGTCGCCGATCGGCCGACGAGCTCGTGAAACTGCGATACGAAAGTGCGCTCTCAAGGGGGAGGTAACTGTCACGATGACAGATCAATTGGAAATAATATTTCTATACGATTTTCATGTAAAAATAACTTTATTTGCATTACTATACATTTTTTGATTAATTAATCGTACAAACGGCTAAGGATTGGCGTTTTCCAATGGCTCGTTATAATATCTCCGCTTCAAAGTACGATATTTTTTAAGCATGTAGAGAGCCTCGATCTCTTTAACAACGTACTGTCCGTGGGCTATCATCTTTTCTATTTTTTCGGGATCTGTTTCGTCTTTGTTTTTAATAAAAGCTCTTCGGAGACCCGTGCGAAAGTTATCGTAGCCTTTGGGATAATCCTTTCCCATGTGCAGCAACTAAGACGAAGAATTTAATAATTGATCGAACGAATTTTCGTTTATCTATTTCATTCCTTTTTTATCGATCGTTTCTATTACCGTTTTGTACAGTTGTACGACTTTGGCTCTTTGAGACATGATGCTGGAATAATTAAAGTTATTCGCGTACTGTTAATGACAATAAAAATATAACTTTTGAGATGCGTATTTAAAAGATTATTTATTAACGCATCTCGCCGATAACAGCAATCTCGGCGTTGAGTAAAGATGAACGTTCTGAGAATCGCTCATCGGTGGGAATATACGAATTGACGCCGGTAAAAACGGGCGGCATGTGTACTTATCGTATTCATCCAAAATTATCGATGAACCGTCGAATGCTCGTTATCGTGTAATTAAGTGGAGATATAACACGAGAAAAAAACTTTTTAGTCGGCATACGAGATTTATAACGGAGAACATATCCGCGTTACTCGTTCGATTTTTGTTCTCTGTTTTTTTTTTAAATAGCTACAAAAAAAAAAAATGATTTTTCGGGGTAATTTTCTTCATCGGAGAATTTATTTATTTCGGGAAAATTAACGAATTGCTCCTTTTATAGCAATAAAAACAGTACATGTCAGCTATCGAACACTCATCTAATTTTATGTATTTTCGTTTACTATTAGCTTCGTGTTAAATAAATCAATAAATTACTAATACATAATTAAAAAAATAAATAACTAAACGGCGTCAAGGGAGCCGATTATTTCCTATCAGACCGACAAAACTCATATTTCAAAAATATTTCTCTGCTATGAAAAAACAATCGGCAATGTACCATAGCGAAATGGAATAAACTCCCTTACCGACAACTAGCAACCCCTATTCTTCTGCTAAGGGTATATCTCGCTTTATCCTCGACGCGATTCTATTTCACTCTCGCGCGAGTTTTTCTATTGTACTCTGAAACCATTGCAACCCCTACGAACAGATGGCGATGTCTGCGCCTCCGGAAATTCAACCCTTATCTCTATTTTCGTTAGCGAAACTTTATTGTCATTCGGAACACTATTCGGATAGTTTCGTTTCGAAATCCCGCCGGCATCGTGGATACCCGAGAGATGATAAATTCATCACGTTTCAAGCGTTTGCCGGGCTTCCGACTAGAAATTCGAAACGAGATCAGATAATAGCGAACGATGAGTAATGTTAGCATTCTTCGTGAGTAATATACACAGCGAGATATTATCGGTGACATCCATGACGAGTGTAACTGCGCCGGTAGGGTTGACGCGTTGCTTCGGTTCTCTTTTACTCGAAACACAACCGTTCAAGATTTAGTCATTCGTCAGGTGCGCTATAACAATCGCGCATCGAACGCTGACTCCGCTCATTCGGTGCCAGTAACTCGCCGATCGTTCTACCGATATCATGAATTTTCGAAAACTCAACTCTCCGTTGGCAATAGCGGTGAGTAGACGCGATATCGCGATTTTCAATCGCATGTTTCATATTCAATCGCAACAAAGTTTTACGATAAAACAAATATATCTTGCAGTTCCTATCGATCGCTATTGCAACGGGGGAATCGTTATCGGAAGTACCGGCGATCGTTCAGGAAAATCCACCGTTTTGGCAATTCGTACTTCGCGTATTTGTATTCCAAACGATATCCGCACCCTTCTCGAGAAACGATCTTTTGTATAAAAAATTATTAGATGCTCCCTTCTACGGTGGTCCCTCGCCGGAAGCGTTTAACAATGAAAACGCTTTGGTGTCTCGCGGCGACGTCTATCGTATGCCCGATGGACAATGGATTTTCTGTCAGGAGGGTTGCGCGAGTTGCGAATCTTGCGAACAGCGGAATGATCCAACGGTCAAGTGGATCCTGAGAAGAGTTAGACGCCCGACGAGCCTATTAAATTCCCCAAAGTGGGATCTACGATTGACGGTATTCCCTCAGTTGGACGAGAGCTCTCGCGTGGATGACGAGCGCTCGTACGACGACGGATACCCGATTCGGGATGAGATTCGAAGCGTAAAATCTCTTCGCGATTCCAGTTCAGCGACCACGGAGCAGCATTCGCAATCATATCGGTTGGAACAGAGCGACTCAACGAACGAAGAAGCTTATGGCAACGTTCGCGGCGACGATGAATCCAAAATCGGTGGAATGGGCCATCGAGATGATTTTTCGGTACCGCGAATGAGATTCACGAGTCGTGAAAGGGGCAAAAGATACAGAATAAAATCGGCGCGACCTCAGGAAAATTTTAGCGAAACGAATATTCTAACGGAGAGACAACGCGACGAATCAATTCCTCGTTTAATCGTCGGTATCGATCAAAACGGTGAAAAACATTTGGTACACGTTGTGCCGATCGATTCTCCGAACGCCGATCGCGATTCGTTCAACTATCGAAGCTCTTATCGTCCCGGCAACTCGGCGAGGATCGGTCGGAGGACTCATCACGAATTATCCTATAAAAAATTGATAGATCGCATTATGAATTCGCTTAGCAGCCATCGAAGTTTCATCGAGAAATTTCTATTTGCCGATAAACTTGAGCCGGAAAATCGTAACGGAGCGTCGCAATTCTCGTATCTCCCGAATACCGATCGAACGAACGACGTCGATAGTTTCGAGAGACGAAATTTCAACGATTATCGCGTCGATGGTTTGACGCGCATCGATCGGTATCCGACGGATAACGAATATCGGATGCGCGAACGTGACGATCAGTTCAAACGTTATGGTGACGTGACGAGGGTGGTAAACAAGCAAACCGTCGATTATCACGATCACACGATCGACTACGAGCCCTACGCAGTGTCCGCTTCGGATGGCCGGGAAGACGAGCGATCGCTTGATCCGACGGACATGGAGCGACGACGTCGCAACTCTATTCCCAAATTGTTGGTATCGACGAAGGAGCTTCGAGGGCTCAGTGAAAATCATACGGAAATTGATAAACCCGACGAGAAATTCTCGCCGAAGAGGCAACAGGCCGAGAACACCGCTAATCGGGAGTTCACAGATTCTAGAAATCTGTTGAAAATCAACGGGACTGACACGTCGATCGGTAGCTCATCGGAGGAATCGGTTACCGTAAAAATTGAAACTGTACAATCATAAAAAAAAACTGCGACTCCTAATGTATTGTAAGCTGAGTATAGCTTTTCCATCGAAGCGATCGAATAAAATTTCTTTACAGTAGTAGCGCGAGATATCGCATTACAGTTTTGCTATGACAAAGGCGTTGCCTTGAAATCGAACGCGACGTATTCACCGTCTCGTCAATCGTTCGATAAAAGAGACTGAAAAAAAAAAAAAAAAAAAAACAGTCGTTGGCTTCCGGTTTCATATCTGATGCGATTTGACGCCAGAAGTTGCCAATACCTCTCACAGCCAACGACTATACCGTTAACCTTACGTGATCCCGAGTTCTGCGCGATAAGTGAAGCCGATCGCGGAAGTCGGGTGCGGATATCAGAGAGAGAGCTTTACGTATTGGTAATGCGATCGTTTGATAGTCCAATGTAAATAAACATGCGAGTTCTCCGCATACGTCACTCATTTCGACTATATTACATGGAGAAACTCAGGACATCATGAACTCGACGTTCGCTCGTTGGGCGCGTATAGCTTGGTAGCGAGAGAGCGTATATAGGCTCTGCGGCTCGGTGCGTATTTAATGTAAGCACTATAGGATTCGTGTAATTGCATGGCAATGGATAGGAAGGAAGGCACACAGCAAGTACAGGGAATGGGGAAGATACGCGGGTTACGCGGAAGATATCTGTTCGAAACTGGCTGCGGTATCCTAGCAGTCGCGTTGAAACTATATATACTCGCGGGTGTTGGCGTAGAGAGAATGGGAGAGGGTTACCAGGTTGTGGAAGGCGGAGGTAAGTCTCTGCTTATATTTAATTAAGGAGGATACGCTCTTGCGTGAGGAGAGTTAGGTAGATCGACCAGCTTCGGCGGTACAGGAAGGGTAAAGAGACGGTATAGAAACGTACGGGTGGAAATGAGAGCGATACCAAGTGCGACACAAGAGCCGAAGAGGGGAAAGATTGTATATAGTTGACTGAGAGAGGTAAGTCAGTGTTACTTGTCTAATTATCTATCCCTCTTGGCTGTCGGAAACCCTCTGAACAATTTTCTCGTCGTCGCACAGCAGCGGATTTTCTCCCTTACGCTATCACCTTTACTTCGCTTCGACTTTCTTCCCCCACCGCCACTTTCGAGAGACACTAACGGAGCGGCTCGCTTTGCTTCGTTCACAGAGAGGAAAATCTTTTCTATTTATCCTTCTTCCCGACACTCCACCCACCGGAATGAAGGAAGAACTGGTATGGGCAATTTCTCTCATCCACTTTCTCTCGTTTTCAACGTTGATCCTTGCACCGTTTTCAAATCGCGGACCGATCCTTTCTTCAGGCTTATATACTCTCGGTTACTGCTCCGAAACTTTTTAATTGAATTCGCGTTTCGTGTTTGGTTGATAATTAAGCTCGAGGGGTATCTGCCCCGTCGAGTCTCGTGTGAGACGTACGAATCCGTTGATTTTCCGAGAGAGTATTCCTCGTCTTGACTCTTCTTGGATGGGAAACGGACAAGTGGGGCTCCTCTCTTCGCTCGGAGTGTTTCAGCGATAAGCCGTAGCGACAAGTTCGCATCTCGCGAGCGTGAAAATCTATGAAGAGTGACAAGAGAAGAAAAGAAACTTGCGGATAAGAGTGGAACAGGACATAGAAGCGAGAGAAATTCTTGGTGGTGACGTGTGTACGCCGTTCTAAAAGTATATCGAACAGATGTGGCTTCGGGAAAGAGTCTCTCAGGTCTGATAGGAGATCGACGTTGTTGAACGACTAGAGTAGACAGAGGCATCCGGGGCAAACTCTCTCGCGGGTGGATGTAGAAAAGATACAGCGGGGGATGTATATGCCTCGAAGAGTATACGGAGAGCACTCGCGTCGTCGTGGTTTTCAGATATTTAAATCCTCGCGAACGAGTTCGAGTACCTCGTAAGCTCTCTTCCGCGCCACGGTAGACTTCGAAATCGAGGAGCCAGAAGAATAAAGGTACGGAGAGAAAGAGAACGGGGTACGGAAAAACGTAGGGTTCGACATTGCAGAGATACCCCCAGATTTTTTTTTTTTTTTTCGGAGCTGTGAGCTTCTCGACGCGCTCGTGAGAAAGGCATCCCGGTTTGTTCAAGCGTGACGTGTATTCTGTCAGACTTTTGGAGTAGGGGGCAGGGTTTCGAAAGACGTAGTGGCCTCGACGGTATCCTCTCGCGATAAACGACGAGAGGCGGGAAGGATTTCCCCCCTTTTCCTAATGCTCCTTCAGTTTGCCTGAATGTATATATTTCTACTTGTATACACTCGGTAGCTCATGGTTGCTCGCTGTGTATGAAGACACAGTCGAGTGTACGAGAACTGGATAAGTACTACCGAGCATCGTGGTTGTAATAGGTACGTAGGTACACGTAGCGCGCGTCTTCGTGTGTAAAGGAGGATTTCGACTGCCTTCGGACTTGAAATAGAGCAACTTTTAAAAACAGGGCATATACCTTCGCTTTCTCGCGGGTTGCGTACCTACCAAGGTATTATCGGCGGGCAACAGCCAGCACTCTCGAAGTAGGCGGCGCGAAAACTCTTTCGTCCGTAAAGCTTTCCTTCTACCCCCGTTTCTCCATAGAAACTCGACGTTTCAAACATAGGGAAACTGTACAGAGTTGGGAGAGCAAGAGAGTCAGGAAACCGAGGTTTTCCAGAAGGTGAGTTCACCAGAAACCAGCGCACGCGAGAGGCTTTTCGGCAAATGGAAAGAAGTAATCAACGATCTTAGTCAGTTCTCTTCGCTCGTTTTCGTCCGCAAGGACGAAGAAATTCATCCTACTTTATTACGAGGTTTTAACTCACAGGAGTTTAAGTAGTTTTACTCGAGTATCGCTGAGATCTCGCTGTACCAAACTCTCCGAACATTCGTTCGACGATAGTCGCGATAATTAATTTAATTAAACAATCGCCAGAAGTTGCATGCGAGATTAATTAAATTTCACGCACTCCGTGTCAATGCGTTTATCGGACGAATGGAAACGTTTATGCAGTAATTATGAACGAAAAACGATCGATCATCGCGGCTCTTCGGTGAATTTTAATACAGCAATTATGCGTGCAAACTTTCCAATCGATGAAGCATGATTCCCGGATAAAAGTTTCGAACAAATTTTTCCCCATCGAAGGAAGGGGGCGGGGGGCTGACATTTTTGGGCATCGAAGCGCGAGATAAATGTTCTCCAGGGCGAAGAAGCGTTAACGGATTCTTGGCCTCCCGCGTCAGCTTCCGGAAGGCTGCGGTCTCTCGGAGGTTTTTGGGAAAGACGGGAGCGTCTTGGATCTTGACTAATTACCTTCTTGTCGACGTCGATCAGGGTCACCGGTGAACTTTGGTTGTGCCGCTGTGAGGCACAGGGAAAATTGGCGGGGATAAAACGGTAAGCAGTGGCTTCTCGACGGGGCCAAGAAAAGGGCGGGACACGGAGGAGATTGCGTTCCACATCGGCTCCGCGGATGCTTTCAATATCCTGTAAAAGGAATCGCAAAAATTCGGATATTAGTTCGACGCACGTCGATCGTAATCGTGTGTGAGCCGAGTAACGGGGGGGGGGGGGGGGGGGGGGGGAGGAGGGAAAGCGAGTCCGCGAATGTTATATATATGCCGCTACTGCTGTGCTGGCGGCTCAGCGAAAAGCTTGCCTGTTGGCGAGGGTTCGCGGCTGCTTTCCGAAGCACTCGAACACGAGAGCGAGAAAGAACACGACTTGCTCCGGAGGCCTCTCGCCAGTTCGTATCCCGCCTTTGAGCTCGTGCCAAAGAAGAACGTTCCGCATATGAAAAATAAAAAGGGAACGAATCACGCGGGGTATGGGGCTCTTGCGCTCTTTTGCCCCCTCAGACGTTTGCGTAATAGAAAACGAAATGGGATGTCGATGCAACGTGTTGTTTTTCGACTGAGTGCCCGGACAGCGCACCGCCAGCAACAGCGGCAGTGCCGTGCTCGCGCTCCTTTTCCTTCCGCTTCAATTTCTCGACTGACGTTTTCGTCTCGTCAAAGAGTGCGAGAGGCCCAACTGACGAGATTGACGCCAAGGGATGAAAAAAAAAAAAAAAAAAACACGTCACGTACGCGAAAAATGCAAAAATATGAAAAATCGGGGATAGAAGGTTACGCAAATACGATAATTCAGTAAGTACAGTCTGGTACCTCAGCCTGTGCTCTATCGGTCTTGGAGTAAATAATCAAAAATTTTGAGAGCAGTTTAACGTGTAAAAATCTTTAAATAGATAGATTTGAAAAAATTGTATTCATGTCAAATATATCAATTAAGTTCCCCTTAAACTCCCACTCTTCATAATTTTTTGACACCAAGTTACAATTTTTTTTCGCGGACGATTATATTAATCTTTGCTTCTATTTATAGGGATCAAAACCCTTAAAAATCATAACATATCTTGCTCTCGCCATTAAGGTTCTTCGATTCTCGAAAATAAGAAGAAAATATTTTCGGATATACCGAAAATTCTGTTGGTTTGTTGTTTTTGAACGTGAGATGCGCAACGAAGCTACCAGGATCGAAAAAAAAAAATCACGTTACGCGGTACAGATTGTCCCGTTGGCAGGATGAGGCCAACAAACGCGACGCTTTAGACCTGTTTTAACGGAATGTCCGGAAAATACCGCCATAGCGTTGCTTTCCCTCGCGGCAGTTGGCTGATACAGAGAACTAGTTTTGGCCGCGATGATCGAGAGAGCGGCCCTCGTCCGCTTAATCAACAGAGTGCTCGGTACCGGCAGATCGAAACGCTTTTATGACTGGTACGATGGATAAGAGGGATGAAGCGCGGAGACACGATGTAAAACGGAAATCACCGTTTTTTTTAATTAATGGACGGAACATCCGTCTGCAGACAGTGGGGATGCAAACTGTCGATGTTCACCAGAGAGGGAATGCAATGGAGGTGGTCGAGTCGAAAGTGAAAGAATGAAAAAATAAAAACAAATAAACACTCAATTGGTTCGATCGTTTTCCGTTTTCCTATCGAAATGCCGTTCAATTCCTCTGAAAAACTGTCCAAAACTCATATAAAGTTAGAATCAAATTGCGCGAATTCTCTCAAACGTTCGGATATGGAACTGATGTGCCTCAATCGTCGATATATTAAACGAATATATTAAGCAGTCCGCCGTCCGAGAGGAATCGGACATACAGTCAAACCGAAAATATTCCCGAGAGGTGGATGGATGCCTCGGCAGATATCCTCTGGCGGCATCCCCAAGGAAATGATTCCGGGGAGGGGGGAGGGTTTGATATCGAAGTCTACGAATTCCGATGCGTTTGGGAGTCGAAGATCGCATAATGTAGGATAGGTCGGTACTGCCGGCCGAAGGGCGGAAAACCGGAAGGATCGAGAGACCGGTAGGGTTTGAGAATGTGAAGAGGATGCGGAGCTGAGGAATCGCGCGAAGGGGTGGATTGCAAGGGTGGTTGGGGGAGGTAGATGTGCTCTCTCGTCGGGTTCTGCGGAAGCTGCCAGCAGCTACGTCGGTTGAGAAGCTAGCAGCAGCAGCAGCAGACCTCGCCGGGACCACGTTACTTCCGAGCCGACGGTGCCTTTTGATCTTCCGCCGAGTCTAGACTTCCTTCGCTCTCGATCTGTCGTCTTCGTTGGCTCATAGCGTCGCTTGCGTCATCATCCTCTTCTGTGTGCCGAGTTGCGTTTACTCGCTCACTCGTTCGACAGCAAGGCCCCTCTCCATACCCATCAGGAAGTAAACGCTTCACCATCGACTTATCGAAACTTTACGACAACTGCGCCACATCTCCCGCACCACCCCCCGAACCGATATTCTTACGCCTGGCCAACCCTTTATTCCAAGGTGCGTTATTTTCACCCTTGTTTCTTCGCTTTCTCGACCTTCTTGATATTCCCAAACCTTCGTGAATGTAAAATCCCGTGAAATATCGACTTGACGCGAGAAAATTCGCGCTCCATTAATTCCGGAACGTCTGTTTATTAAATCATATTTAAACGTCTCGCGGATCAGTCTAAATTTACTTACTGCCGATCGGAAGCGAGCGGGGAATACGATATGGAAACGTCTTAGCTTGTCACGGTGCGAAAACGACATCGCGAAAGGGTAATTTATTGCGCGGTGTATCTTGGCAAAACGGAAATATAACAGTGGCAGACAGGGGAGGCGAATTCCAATTTCCACTGCCACTTAAACATTCGTCACGCGTAGTCGGTAATGGACGGTTAGAAGCTGGCAAGTCTAAGTCCGTTCGAGGCAAGGGACAGGAAGTTTCCATAATTCAACGAACCTCGATTTCCCGTTGCATGCGCCGGAGTGTCTTGCACGGTTACCCTCGCGCGCACAAGCCGAAGCCAGAAGCTGTGTATACGCTTCTTTACCGAGCCAACGAACGCGTCTCGCGGTGGTACATAAATTCAGAATAAAGGTGCGATAATACGAGCGAATAGGTGCTTCGCGGAACTCGCGTGCACTATGACGTTATACTGCAGAGAGAAAATCAAGGAACGACCTACATTTCTTCGGGCGAATGGTACGGGTACTTCTGCATAGACTCTTATTTGCATTGCGTTACGGAAATACTTTGGTCAACGTAGCGATGGTGGATTTAACGGGGAAGTCATGCATCGAATATATTTCTTACAGTATTTTATATTCGTTACCCTACTTTGAGCTCAAGAACAATTCGATAGATAGAACGATCGCGCTGACGTCGAGGTGACGGTACCCGAGAATCGAATCGTCTCCGGTTGAAAGGATCTTCGCGCGGTACCGTGTCGCCAGACATCTTTTCTCCATAAATGAAATAGCGACTCGAAAAAGCCTCTTGCGAAACTCCGCGCAAAGGTCGTAGCTTTTTTCCCCGCGTTTGCCACTATCGTATTCGTTGAAAGGATTTTTCGGTCTCGAGTTTTTCGCACCTGATTCCCGTTCCTTTTCGCGGTGTGAAACGGTCGAGAGAACTCTGAACTCGACGGTTTCTTTCCTCTCAACAGTTCACGATCGTGTGCCTTTCTCGTACGTAACGAAAAAAAAAAAAAAAAAAAATGAAAAAAAGTCGCTGCGCCAAAGTATAAAAAGAGAATTTTCCTCCCTCCGAAAAAGTTGCGAAAAATCAAACACTGCCGTGGCGTACGGTGACGCGAATCAGGCCAAAGTCGTCGGGTGCTAAATTGAAATCCCGGAATCCAAGAGTACTTTTCCTACACGCGAGTTCTTTTCGCAGCGGCGGTACAGAGATCACCGCTGGAGACACATCCCTATCCCGAGGCTTCCTATACCGATTCAACGGCACATTTCATCGGTTCCAACGAATGAAGCCGGGCGAGAAGTCAATTGGAAAACTTTTTTATTGGTCCGCGCTTAGGAATTCCACGTTGCGAACCCATATCGTTCCGCCATACCACCCCCTCCCCTTTCCATCCCCCACCCTCTACTTACCCAACTCCCGCGGGGTTTTCATTTCTCTCTCTTTGCACTGGTGGGTAACGGATCGAATTGTTTGTCCGATTGACTCGCTCGGAGCACCAGCGGATAGTCGGACGAACAATGCTTGTCGTCTTTTGGCCCCGCGGCGCTCACCGTAATCTGAGATATTCGGTAATATCGACTTAGTCGGCTGCGAAATCGAGTGCCCAACGTTCGGAATTCACTACAGTCTCCCGAAGGAAAATTCGGATCGTTTTAATATATTAGCCAACTTCCGATTCACGATTATTATTGGTACCTAACGGCTAATATTGATACTGAATAACGCGCCGGAAAATCGGAAACCGAAATTATTCATTATTTTTCTCTACGCCGACGCTCCCGGGTAAACCTCATAAAATCGGCATGACGGTTCTATACTCTCTCGCGGGAGATGCTCTATATTTTGCGCAAATTTCAAATGCGGTTTATATGGAAATTGAGGAAATATTATTTCGTTGGCCGCGCGGAACGATTTGTCAGCTTGGGAAATATCAGTCGAATTTTAATCGACACTCGCACCGATATCGCTAATTATATCGGGTATACATTTTTCAGGGGGATTGGGTAGGATCACTATATTCAAGTAGAAACGGCGGTGGTTCGAAGTATTTGCAGAGAAGTGAAGTAAACGAGTTCAACAGTTTCGTCGACGTGGCCTGACAGTGAAATATCAAAAATATCAGCAAATCCGACGTTTCTGAATGAGTTTTTGTATTCTCTCGGCGTTTCTTTTTTTTTTTTTCTATTACAAATTGGAATTAACCGTGACATGCGCGCGTTACGCGGACGATCAATGACCGCTTTATAGCATTTGTACCAAAAATACAGGGCGGCAATGGCTGATAATTCGTTCCGATTCTATTACCGCGTGAGAGTGCCGTACCCCGAGTCGTATCAAAAACGTATCTCTCGCTAAAATGCATCGCGCCGCGGCCTGCACACGTCCGAGAGCTGTATTATTGAATTATTCGGGTGGAGCAATTATATAAAATGGTTATTTCGAAGCGAAATCGCGTACGGGGTTCGTTTTACGCTGTGAGCGCGCGGCAACGAGCTTCGAATTGTGTTCGAACTATTTCCCTCGCTCCATTCGCCGAACCACCCCCTGCTGGCTGATCAGTAAAATAAGTATAACCGCTCGCTGCTAACTCTACATGTAGCGGGCGGACTTGTCCCATGAATATTCCGTTTAGCCTATGGGAAATCACGCACCGAATGAATTTATTCTTATACCCCGTATACGCATCGACGGTTGCGTTACTCATATATTTTGCTTGTACCCTTAATTGACCCGAATCGCGCGTGGTAAATGCATTTTACCGGGTAAACAAATTAGCGAATCTGGGATATCCAATCACTTAGATTCTCCTCGCGATTGTAAAAATTTTTTCCTGCATCTGTTTTCGTGTGCAATACAACGTTTTATTGACGCGGAAGATTCGAACGACACTGATGAGTATCCCGGAGTCCGCGAGAACGAAAAAATTCACTAGATTTCGTGGGCTTCTGTATACAAAGTGTATAAATTCTCCCGAATGGAAAATACAGGCGAAACAAGTCCCTACTAATTGCAAATACACGTGGAACGGTTTTATCAATATGTATTTATCGAGAGTAACGGGAAACGCGCCCGCGCGACACGCTGGTTGAGGCTATTGATTTATGCGTCCGGTATACGACTAGTGCCGAACGAAAAGACAAACCGGCGCGCGATCATTCATAAAATTGATCAGTATCTGTTCGACTATATAGAGAATGCGCAAACGCTCGCTTGATTGTAAATTGTAAGCAATTTCGTAATTGCGTGGACAAAGCAATTAAGCCGTTTGACTGGGTTATCTACGACGATGAGGCGCTTCACGGTAAATGCACCATCGGACCTATGCGTCCTATATAACGCCTCTCTGCGCCGCCCCCAAACACCGAATGATAATGCAATTTGGATAATACCCTTCTATGGCCCTACCGCGCAATCGATTTAATGTTGTTGCACCTGAAGTGCACACGTAGGTGTAGGTATACTTCGATGTTTATGTACGATCCCCAGTGAACATCGGACTTTCCACATACCTGTACTTTTTTCAACTCCTGAATGCCCGTCAGAGCAGAAATTGCATAAGTTATGAATTTCACTGAAATCCCGAGAGTTTTCCGGTTACTATGCATGTTTGTTAAAATAGATTAATATAACGTAAAAATATTTGGTACATTAACTTTAAAAACATCTGATCAAAATTTTAGTCAAATATATCGAATTCTTATCGCCATTTTTTTTTTCGTGCACTCGATTATTATCGTAAACACAATAATTTTTAAAATTTTCAAATGGATGATTAAAAATAATTTTACAAATTTGAAAACTCTGAAAAATCTTTAAAGTTTTCATTAATGAAGGAGTGTAATAAAGAAATTATATTTAAAAAAAAAGAGAGAATAAATCGCCCAACTATAATTGTTAATACGATTTCCTTATTGCACTACTGTGCCAATCAGAAAGCTTTTCAATTCTCGCAAAACGATTTCTTTCCATATTGTTGGTATATTCTCATCGAAAATCAATTTATCAACCCGTTTTTTTTTTTTTCCGTTTGTTTTGTTGAAGTTAACACGAACACCATTTCCGCGAATCAAATAGTATCGCTGCACCGTTTCAAAACTATGTAACACGCGAGCCAATCGGAGTTGAAAAGTTTATAATTTTTTTATTATTTTTTTTTCTCAACCACCCAATATTACATTTACGTGAAACGATTCAACTTTCTGTAAGGTAATTTTTATTTTTTTTCTCGGTTTTTGATACCGCGGCTCGTCGGAACGATTTTAACGCAAATGAGAAATACGCTCTCTCGGTAGGATAAACAAGCGAGATAAAGGATTTATGAGTGTGCGGCGAGAGGGAAAGAGGTGGGGCGGGGGAGGGGGCGGGGGGAACAGCTGCCATAAAAGTCTCGGGGTGTTTCCAATCTGTCAACCGATGCCGGAAAGCTCTCGGCGCTGCATGTTGGAGGATGAAACAGACAGAGAGACTCGAATCCTCTTTCGTATATACGATCGTATACGCGTTGAGCTGCGACTGTGCACACGAGAGTTTTCTCTTTCCTCTCCGTGTATTATGTGCTCCGTCGTGGAGCCATACAACATAACGTATGTGTCGGATTCGCTCGTAGCTCGAAGCAATCACAATATTGGTTGTTGCCCTGTTCCATTACCAGTCAAACGAACATAACGGTCGCGAGCTCCTCTTTCCCTCTTCTTTTTCTCTATTCTTCCCTTTCGTACCCAACCCCTCCAGCAATGGTGCAAAACTATCGAATATACTTCAAACTTTTTACTTTCCGTTCTTCTCACGTAAAATATAGACTATCCATTTTGATATAACTGTGATTCTTTCATTTGTACTTTAACCTCTCGCGTATAAAGGTTTTGGCTCGCAATATACCACAGGTTGTCGGCACTTGTTTACAACAGAAATAATTCGTAATTAATTTTCGTTTGTGTCCCCAAAGAAACAACACTTACGACTGCTTTATGATATAAAATAAATTTAATTTACCAAAATGGATAATTTAAGAGAATTTAATTTAAGAAAAACAAGTGAATATCTTCATTGGTTGTATACACTTGAGCCGCCGAGAAATACCGACGGTAAATCGAAGGGAACTCGTAGCGCGAATAATAACTCTTGAGGCCCCCTTGAGACCGAATCCTCTAAGGAGACTGGTCGTACCGCAGAGTCTTAAGATCGTACAGAAGAGAGTCGGGAGATAGGAGAAGATACCGAAGTATGTAGGTATAGGTAACAACTGGGCGCGCGGGACGCCGTATATAACGGCGCAAGGTAATGGACGTTTCAATTATGCATTCGTCCCCTCGTCAGTGGAGCTAATCAGTTATTTACACATTCCAAGTGGGCGTGAGTCGGTGTCAATGATTAAGAAGGCACCCGGCAGAACTTTAGCGAGCGGTATTTAACTTCCTTGTACGGCGAGAGCGAGCGAACCGCTTCTTCTTGCACCACCGTCTAAGGCGGCGCACTCACTGAGCTCTTTACTCTATATATATACATTGACGAGTGGAAGCTCAGTGAAGAAAACGAGACCGAGGAGAGAGACAGAGCGCCAGCGAAGGAGTGCGGGCAGACGAGATGCCGGTGGAATCACTTTCCAAGTGGCTCCTCTCCTCGTACAGTCGCTCATACTCCTCACAGTTTCCGAAGGCGCAAAGTTTTCGCGACACCCTTCGTTCTTCAGTCGTTTCCTTACGCCGCGCACCTTGAGTACGTACACGCGAAATCGTTGTTTTTTCTTCCCGTATTTGCTTTAGCGATCCCGAAGATCGACGAACGAGACTTCTTCTCAATTTTTGTTTATATCGATTTCGATTTGATAAACCCGATAGAAATGTTTTTTGTTTTCGTCTTTGACGCGAATTGAAATAGAATAAAATCGAAAAAAATATATATATATAAAAAATGATAAGATATTGAACCCGTAGTACAATATACATCGAATTAGTGATTAACGGGAAAAAATACGTCGGATGCAGCTTTTAATTTAATTATCCCATCCATTTTGAGATAAAGTAATGATTTTTGCATTTTGTCGTATTTTCTACCAGCGATACCTTCGATATGTGATGGAATATCGGTAAAATCGAGATGCCTGTCGCGTTTTCGTGGATTCAAAATACAGAGGATCATTTATTGGTAACATTTCGAGTTTCGACACCCGACACTCGAATTCGAAACTCGACAATCCGAAACACTTTTTAGAGCCGTTATAGAGCGATTTTTTTACGTTCCATTGGAGGGTTTATAAAAAATGGCATACATTTACACGTCACATAATCTACTTTCCCGATATCTACTTTTTCGATGAATTCGAAAATCATCTTAGTTTTGTTCCAAAGTCAATCGGGTCATTGCTGATTAAGGGTTAAAAAATCATCTTTTCTCACTCCTTTTTTCTAACAATGGGTGACTTTCTCGTGTGTGTCGTGTCCCGCAAAAAATCCAACTTCCGAGAAGCGAGTCGTACGTAATGGGTGAGAGTCATTAAAAGTAAAGCCGTCGGATAGGAGAAAGCTGCGCGGCGGCGAGTGAGTTAAATAGTAGCCGAGGGGTTGAATAGTGAAGAGCGTGAGGTTTGAAGGTTGCGGCGAGATAGGGTAGAGGAAATAGAAAAAACGAGTGCCCGAACCCTTTGAACGCTATTTGGGATGCTACGTGTGGTCTCATCTACTTTCTTTTCCTTTCCCCTCTTTCTTTACTCCTGCCAATCTTTCTTGACTCTTGGCGAGTATGTCTATGTCTATACCTCGGCAATGGGTAGCGGGATCGTACTTAGGTATATATTACCTCTTCGTTCCCTCTTTCCCTCTTCTCTTTTTCGGAGAGACCCCGTCCTCCTCTTCTCGCAGAGACTGCGATCCCTTCGAACCCGCAAAGTGCCCGACCGTTCTCCCTTCCGACTCTGTACCAAACCGTAGCTCTTTCAACTCGGTAGCTGGAACGACCCTCTCGTTTTCTCTCGCTTCCTCTCGTCGATCCACGGTGAGTGTGCCGAGGTGGTCCGAGGAAAGCTGGAAAAAAAATTAAGAAGCCCCTCACGCACCCGTACCCATTACCGCGAGGTAAACATACGACCCCCGTGCATGAGCGGAATATCCGCAATGTATTTTTTTTTCCCTCTTTTTTCTCCTATTTCCTCCTCAAGATCGACGGGAGTGGTGCGAGTCTTTCCGAGACTTTGATATCCAAACGATCGAGAGTCGTCTGTTAATAATTTTTCATCTCTCTATATCTCGTATACACGATAGGTAGCCTCCAGGAAGCAAAAACTCATCGTCTCTACAGCTCATTTCGAAAGTCACTTAATTGAGACCTTTCACTTTCGTCGAATAAAGCGGGCTATATAGTCAACGGCGAAAGAGAAGTCTCGTGCTTAAATTAACATCTCGTTCCATTCATCCCGGGGTACGCCGAAGAGCTTCTTCAGTGGCCGCGCGGAAACTTTGTATCCCTTTCAGACATTCGCGAAAATTCTGTAAGAGACTACTGCACTCCTGGAATCGGAGAGTTTTAAGACGATTCTCTAATTAGTCTAACTGCCTAACGTAGAACACGAATTCCGTCCGATCCCTTCCTCCTCTCTGTATGCCTTCTTTGCGTATTTGAAATCGAGAGAGAGAGTCACGGCGGAGTCGCGATCGAATCTTCCGCGAGTACCGACGATGCGAGAAGCGTTGAAAAATGAGGATTCGCTCGCGGTTCGCAAACCGAGAAATAACATTCGGTCTGCGAGATTATATTGGCGCGAGGGACTTGCGAGTTCGATGGTAGAGATCGCGTTCGTGAGCTTTCGCTTCATTCGATCCGCTACACCCCTCTGCCGTTCTCGTAAAGTCTCGAAAGATTGAGAACATCTGCCGATTTGCGAGACACTTCACGTCGGATTTACCGAGAGGACCATTGCGGTGCGATCTACAGCGTATATAATAGACAACCGCGGGACTGCAGACGTCACGGGAAAGAACCGTTCGACTAATCCGGCCACAGTACCCCGTGCATAAAACATTCCTATCCAATTTGCCGGATGAGGGGTGACGCCCGATAGGAAATAGATTGCACGATATAAGCGAGACAAGGTCGCAGGGAGGGGAGGGATCCGGTGAGGGAGAGAAGAATAAAAAAAGTGTAGTCAATCCAATAGGGGGATTTTGCTGCGTCGCGTTACGTTGCGTAGGCATTCGTCTCTGTGCGCTATATCGTCGCCGTCCGCACAACCCGAGAGTTTCAATTCGCTTTAATGCCCGGTACCTTCATTTTGTAAAGCTGTACGAACGTTTTACTATTCGTTTGACGAGAGCGGACGTTCGTGTTCTTTTTCACCGCCGACTGCCGGAGCTTAGATCCGATTGCCCCGGGGCACGACCGATTGGACGGAGCATTCAAGTCAGATTAACGAAACTCCGTCGGGGGAAAACATAAAGACTGCTATATCGCGTTGGATTTCTTTATCGATTTCAGATATACTCTATAATTTTCCATTATCTTTCTCGCTGTAGCATTTTTCCGCTCCGAAAAAAAAAAAAAAAAAAAACAGGTTTTGGTATAAATCAGTGTCCAGGCGCATTAGCTTCGCAAACATTTTCCCCGATGGCACAAACCCGAGTAGGATAACGTTGCTGAAGGGGAGAAAAGTAGAATATAATATTGAATTCACGTATGAGAGCCCCGGATGGTCACGGGGCAGTCGAAGTCAACCCCTCTTGACAAATCTATGTCTCGAGCCTCTGTGTCCATCGCATCTATATATAAATTTAATAACAGGAAATGGCGTGACCCCCGACCGGACCCTTGATACACACACTCGGTGCTACATTTTCCATCGTTCTCTTCTGTTTATGAAATAATCAATATTGTATACGCTTTGTTTCGTCCCTTTCTTGATGTTCGAAAAGCGGAAGATTCGCGCAGAATATCCTAGAGAGAAATTTGGTTCGTCCGGATTAATTCCCCGCACCGTCAAGCAATCCAAAAAGGCAAATGGTATAATGGAGGCAGACTGATAGCCACGAAGAACGGGAAAGATTGCGATGCGTGAATGATTTCATGCAAATGTCATGCGGCGTTGAAGACGGCACGTTTTTTATTCCCTCCTTTTTTTTCTTTTTTTTTTTTCTTTTAATTCCCTCTCTCAAACCTCTATCGCTCTCAACCATCAGCAATCCGCGAAACATTTCGTCTTCGTCCGACTATCACACTCGTGTTCTCTTGTCCTCTCGCAAGTTTCATTAATTCTTGAGATAACGCCCGGGCATTGCCGAGGGGAATTGATGAGTCGGTAATCCAATTTGCTCGGAATATCTCAACGCAATATTCGCCGGTCGTCTTTTAATAAATTTACATGGCAAGAGGATACCGCGGACACGAGAAAGTGAGATAGAGAGAGAGAGAGAGAGAGAGAGAGAGAGAGAGAGAGAGAGAGAGAGAGAGGGGCGGAGCGCCCGCACACTACGCAGTTTCAATCTAAATCGCAATAATCTGATCATCTCTCTTTCCACGACTGGGGAAACGGTCCGTTCTCTGTCGCAAACTGTCGCGAACATAGAAATTCAGGTGTCGGAGTGGCGTGTTGCATTCGCGAAATCCCCTCCATTGAGAAATATGCATATCACCAACGAATTGTATTTATCGGTTGAGTTTATAGCGTTTTACCGAATAACAGATTAATCAATATACAGTTACCCCGATTGCATTGTGAGCGAAAGAAAAAAAAAAAAAAAAATGAGTCGCGCTCGCGAGTTACGTGACGCGATGGCAATACCGCAAGAATATAAATTGTGTGGAATTTGCGAGAGCATCGTATCCTAGAAATTGCCGAGTTCGTACGTGCAAAGAGAAAGGGGAGGAAGATGGGAGAAGAAGAAGAAAGTACGAGTATTCTCGTGGCTGAGTCGACTACAAGGCACTTGACACCACACGTACGTTCCCAAGCGTCTCGAAGAGATTGTCAGGCCAATAATGCATTTCTCCGCGGTAAAGAAAGATACGGAGAGTAGAGAATGGAAGGAAGAGCCGAATAAGGGGACAGCGAGTAGGAGAGTATGAGAGTTAAAAAAAAAATGAACAAAATAAAAAAGAAAGAAACGAAAACCGCAGCAAAGAGCGCATGCAAGAGGACCAGATTTTGTCATTTAAAATGCATAGAGTTCATAACTTATTCCCACACCGGCATAGCCGTTCTTCCCGGCTATCCCTGTCTTCCTTGGCCCAACTATTGCCTCGTTGCTCCTCACAGTCTCGGCGAATTTCATGCCCGTGCGATTCTTGTTTTTACCTATCTGTGTTATTCTCGTGTGGCGACTTCTCTTGCTCTTTGACGTTAGCGTACGTCTTGCGTTTCTTATCCCTCCTTCAGCTCAGCGTGATAATAAATACTGTTCCCTCTCCCCTGTTGCGGCCAAATATGAATCCGCGATGTTTTGTCCGAAATATACAATATATGTATATCGGAGCCGTGACTAACGGGGGAGGAAAATTGAATTATTAAATTTAATATTTGAATCAATGTAATCAGTCGACCGTGCCAGACGAGGGTTCAGGCCGGCGGGACTGTTGGAGAAGATCATCAGACTATACACATATGTTTCAGTAAATATAGAACGACGAGAGTGTTTCCGATGAATAATAGATAGACCAAAGCCGTCTGGACGTCGCACGGTTTCAAATTTATTGTTAGCTTAATCGCGCTGTTCCTGAATTTTAACATATATAATTTTTTTCATCTTTTTTTTTTTTTTTTTTTTTTTTTTCATTTCACGCTCGCGAGCTTTATTATGCGCTTGCCGGCGGCGTGGATAATACGCGAGCTTAAGGCCACGCGGTATTGTAAAATGGCAGCTGTATAACGAGGGCGACACGGAGGTAACGATAAAAAGCTCGAGCTAAAGCGCTCGACGACCTGAGCCCTCGCTGAACCCGACACAGGGAAAACTCCCGGTGAATTATAGCGGAACTGAGATTTTTATATTTTTATACTCTCGCGCCGCGTGCGCGTAATGGTTTAATTGAACGACGCTCCCGTAGCGCTGAGGCTAGTAGTACATGAACGTGTCTGACGATTAACGTACGCGTGAGAATTTTACGTTCGTAATGTCGAATTATTTTCTTCGGTGTTGCGCCCGGTGCATGAAAGGCACAGTGCGTAGATGTGCAACAAAAAGCGCAAATGCTTCGAGAGTGAAACTTCCGACGCAGACCAGCCTATCGCATCCGTTGCCAATCGGTGCAATCGGGCCATCAGCACCGACAGTTTCGTGTTTCGATCGATAGTCTAGACTCCGCCGCCCACACAAGCCTCGAGCAATTAATTATTTCGTTCGGTCATATGGGTTTGCGGTGACCTCTGGTAAAAACAAGAAGAACAAATAAAAACAAAAAAACACAATCGGTCTCGCGGTTTTCATATATTCCAAATGGCCAATCCTCCCGACCCAATGCAGTTTTCTTTTATCTCCGACAGTTCGACAAAAAACAGAAAAAAAAAAAAACAATGGTTTCTTTTTTTCTTAATTGACTGAAACGTTGCTCTGCTCTGTACTTCGATCGTTAGACGCGTTTTTATTACGAGCAGCCAGACTCTTCAACGCTGCAACCCATCACAATGGGGGGTACACAAATTATTGCCAGGATTTGCGCCGGTTTTAACGGATTACAACATTATATCCTCGGCGCCGTCGGACCGGCACGCCACAGTGGACTTTCTCATTGTGTGTTTACGTTATCACACCCGTTAAATCCGCCCGCGTTTCTTCGCTTTTTGGGATTTATTATGCTTTTTCTCTGTCTCTCGCGATTCAACCCTCCGAAAAATCTACTTCCGAAAGCTTATGAGCTTTCGAATTTACTACCTTTACACCTTTATTGTTTTTTTTTTAATACACTGAATCACACATCGAAATGGTAATTCGGATGAACTTTTAAAATAGTATAACCGATGTTTTGATACAAAAAAATCTCCTTTTCTACAATTTAATTTTATGTTGGGCGAAAATTCTCTTTGGGGGGTTTTATAGAATTGAGATTCCCGAGTAACCTGGTTCACGGTGAAAGTTCGTTTAGTCTTTCCCCCCGAAGTACTTGCTATACGTATAACCAGCGCCGTTCAAACTTGAAACTCGAACTACGAGTAAAATTGACTGCGGACCTTTTTCTTAGCCGACTTCGCGTAGTTTGACGGTATACCTTTAATATGATAGGTCTTGTTCTACCTGCTCCGTGTTATAACTTAAGTATAGCACAATGTTTCGCACAGCGGGAAACGACGACGTTATTGCACTTTCCAGGTGAGACACTTTGCAGCGTTTTTTTTTTAACCGATAAATCATCTCCCTTCCTTGCTCCACGTTTCCGTCCGCTTGTGCGCACATTGTACACACATACATACATACATTTTCGCCTCGGCTTTGCGTTACATAAAGATACACGGAGCGCCGTGTTAGCTAGCGTTTTCCAGAGTGATAGGGTTAACCCTATCCAACACGGCTGGCAAACTGCTTCGGCGTCACGCCTCGATGCTAAAGCCAAGAGACGGACGTGGACACGATGCTTCCGCTGCTTCTGTAAGGGGGATTCATAAAACGAAGCGGAGTAAAGGGATCACGAAGTAGGGGAGGGAAGGTGGGGGTGGGAAAGACGAGGCAGAGAAGGAACGCATGTTGCAGGTGCACCGTTGGTTCTGTTGCCCGTCGTCGTAGCATATTACAAGCAAAGCGCGATGCAAGCACATGCACCGTTTCCATCCTCCCTTCCCTTCTTCTTGAAGCTCGTATTCCAACGGTAAATGAAGAAGCGCGGTGGCCGGGCTACGTTCTCGTTCGAGCTGCTGGTGCAACGACTCATCGTGTAACTTATCCCCGGCGGACAGCTCCGCGAGGATTTGAGTGTCCATAACTTTAAATGGAAAGCTATTTGCCAGTTTCGCTCTCGAAGCTTCCTGTTCCGTACCCAGAAAGAAACTCTACCAGTTGCAGCTGCGTCGTTTCCCCTCTCCTCTCTTTCGCTCACCTTAGATGCGCACCTCTCATGCTTTTTTCCCTACGTCGTTTTAGAAAACGTCGATTTTTCTACTTACTTTTCGAGCCGCGTCTCGGAAGAAAACTCATCTAACGGAGAAACGAGCGACTCACCGCAAAAATACTTCTGATCCTTTCTGTTTCAAACTAAATAGAACTGTCTGGACTATTTCTTTGCTGCGTGTATTCTTTGCTCTCCTCATCGTAACTATCTTCCGTAGCAATTGAAACTCCTGCGAACCGTGCAGATGTATATTTGTTGGTGGCGAAAAAAAAAAAAAAAAAATTACGATGCAGTGGATTGTGTGGTATTATACGCAGAGAAATAGTACGTTTTGACTCTCGACGGTAAAGATCGATCTTAGCGAGGCACCAGCCGTCTCTTATCCTATTCCATTTAATTGGCATCCCGGTCGGAGGAGCTTAGCTGTACCAACGAGGGTTATGGTGCGTAGCGGTGAGATGCAGTTGGCAACCCGACGAAAGTGGTAGTAGCGGGAGCCGCGGACTCTTAGGGGCAGCGGTAGGATATCGCGAACCTCCTCGACGACGCCACTACCGCCTCGCCGCCTACCGGGAATGATTTAATAATGTGCGCAGCATTAGCCGACCCGGAGCAACGTAAGCGGGGATAATCCCTTTAACCAGTTGTCTGGCAACCCCTTTAACCCTGGAAACCCCGGGCGACAACTAATTCCCGCCAGATATTGCTTACCAGCCGGGGGTTGAGTTGCGCGCCGAGAGGCGACTGCCACTCGAACGCCCCTCCAACTTCAACGCTCTTACTCTCGGGTACCGTTCCCATTTCGTATCCTCCTATTTCATTTTCTACTCGTTCGGGAAAAATCGTTGGACGATGAAAGATCGCGAGGGAAACCAAGAAATCCCCGGTTATTTCGCCTTATTGCAAAGATTTTTCGAGGTGGCTGATTAAAAAAAAAAAAAAATCCAATGAACGTCGCTGCAACGAGTACGACGTCGTATTGCTTTTGGTGTAGTTGTAAAATACCATAGCGCTTCTTGTAACGATGTCCTTGGTCGTCGTTCACCGGAGAAGCTCGATGGTAATTGGCCCTCGTATTACTAACGACTCATAACGAGACCCTCGAGAAAACCGCCTGTCATTGATTTAAATATTCCGTGCCAGCGGTCGCGCTTGCTCGTGCCTATATATGTATATAAAAGCGATGCTCTTATTATTACGAGGGCTACGTGAACCCTGATGACCGGGCCCCGTCCCGAGAGCTCATTTCGCTTCCCGTGTCTTTCCGACTGCAGCAGCTTATTCTCTATCCTATACTTTAGCCCCAACCCCCTTCCCTTAGTGGGGTTAAACGAGTGTACAGGATGTTTCAGGCGACAAGATCGATGGTGGAAAATACTTCGGTGTTCACTTTGTCCTCAAACTTACCACCGAACAATACGCGTTGAAGGGTGGAGCGGGAGTGGGGGTGTGCGCGAAAATTTCTCAACGTATAGTTTGCGACTCAAGAAAGTATGTATATATACGAGGGATGGAGAGGAAAAGTTACGTAGTTTTGCGGGGTAAAGCTTCGAGCGTAAACAGGCGCCGAACAACGACAAAGATTGTGACACGCAGGGATAAGAGACGAGACTTTCTCCAGCGACACAGGAAGCCGCGTTATCTTTTGCCCTTCCGGTTTTATTTAAGAACAACAACGCGGCCGCGTAGCTGCCACACTACCGCGAAAACGTCTCGGTGTTATAACGCACCTGCTGGCGCGCGTACGCACACACAGACTCATAGACACACACCACTCGCGAAATATACACTCGGGGCTTTACGACCACCTATAAACCGAAATGAACCTTAATACAAGAATGTTATAGTAGTTGGGTTTTCATAAATTTCAACATCGCGCGTAGGATATATCCTGGAGCTTCGCAAAACTCACGTCGTCGCGCCTCGGTGCTATGCACTTTCTTAGTCCCGGATATCGAGGGGTGAAAGATATAGAGGGGTTGCTTTTCATCCCTCGCTTCCTTGGTTATCACACGAATTGCATCAATGGTTAGACAACACTTTTGAGAATCATGAAAATAGAATATCAATATTGGAAGCTCGAGATACCGATTCGTGTAAATCTGCTTTTCATGGTGTCGAACTATTCGATTATCGAAGGCTATCATTTCCACTGGTAATTTTAGTTTTCATCGTGTTTTTTTTTAAATAATTCCACACCTCGAGCAACGCGTTGAATTGTAGATTTTATGTATTCGTACCTATAGTTACTTAAGTCAATATCGATAATAAGATATTTCTTCTTCCCTCACCGGAAATGATGAAAATATTTTCCTTTATCCGGAATTTCACAAGTAGCGCAAGTAGCGGAGTGATTCAATCGTCGAGGTATATACAAGAGGTCGGAATTATTTATTCTTTTCTCGCGATTATCCAGATCACAGCCTATAGATAAGTTACTATATCGGTATTTACAAGAATCGAATCAAGTAAATTATATGATTCGGTGCTCAAGAGGTCAGAAGATAAATTATTTAAATCGGTCACGGAATGGTTTGTTCTGATAATGTCTTATGAAACGAATCTTTGCCATTCATTGTTCGTTTTAATGCCATTGAGATTAAAAACCATAGTTATTTTAATATCGTATCTTACATATGCAATATAAAATTCAAAGCGCAAGTACTCCCGGGAATGTCGGTTAATGAGAAATCCGTTGCACGACGAGTATTGCCCCGGAAACCCGATCTGCGACAGTTACCGTTGTTGTGCAAATACACTCAGAGGCGTTGGTAGTTGCACAGGAATCGACGTTATTACCCCCAAAGTCCCGAAGTGCGCGCCGTCTCGATATAGTCGATGCACTTACCGCTAACAGCGCAGCAAGTAATGGAGATCTCGACTATGCATACTATCCCCCTATCACCTTCCGCGATGTTGTACGCGCGCGCCAAGCTCTCGGTAGCGTGTATCGTATACCTGTTTCACGATAGAGTCCGCGTCTATCTCAATAATGTTCGGCTACCATCATCGATTCGAATCAGAAGCGAAACAGCGCAAATCCTACACGCGTACTGACCCCACATGCCTCTCGATGATATCCTAATACCGGGGTTCACGCGTTTCATCGGGAGTAATCAATTCATTATACAGAGATAATTTACAGTGGAACGTCCGACGATCGTCGAATTCTTAAAGAACATTCCACATACGAGAGGATCAATGAACGATTAAATCGGTAAGTGTAGATTTTCCTTTCATTCTAAAACTCGTATATCCAATTCGAAACACAAGTCGAAATTCCCTCCCCAACGTTTCCATACAATGCAAATATCTTCGTACACACATGCGAATGGAGTTACACTCGGATATACGTAGATATATAGCGCGGTATAAGAGATGCTGAGAGTAACAAGCTCGTGTCTTACGAAGCGTGTACGCGACTCCCGCGGGGTGTGAAAATTCGCGAGATTAAAAATGCAGAAATATACATGCGCTCGGCTCGTAAAATATACGCAGGGCGAAAGAGGGCGGAAGTTTTCCGCGCGTCTCTACGTTTTTTTTCCCCATTTTTTTTTTTTTTTTTTCGTCCCACCGTTACCGTTGGGGTGTACTTTTTCATCCGTCCGTACCTCTTCGGGTCGTATATTAACGCCTCGTACCCACCGCGACGCCAAGGCTGAGAAGAAATTTTACGTTCAATTTGGCTGATTTGTATTTTTCACCGATGGGATTTCATCTCGCGCTTGGGTTAGTAGGCGTACAGGACCATGGGGTAGCTATAGTTATAAATGATACGCAAGAAGAGCGGTCGCGTACGTTAGCTCTCATATTCACATTTCCAAAACAGCACACTCTGGCGTCGTTACCAACGCCAATCACATTTGACGGGGTCATATTGGCGGTATGGTATCCGCTCGCGGAATTGCGCTACATCCCTGGAAACAATGTCCTTTATACCTGAGCCTCTTCCCTACTATTGGCATAAATATTCACTGGGAAATGCTCTCG
The DNA here is from genome assembly GCA_934046635.1 of Buathra laborator. Classification (NCBI taxonomy): domain Eukaryota; kingdom Metazoa; phylum Arthropoda; class Insecta; order Hymenoptera; family Ichneumonidae; genus Buathra; species Buathra laborator. The sequence goes on from OW203892.1 coordinate 23,670,065, forward strand.
GCGTGATGTGTGCCACGTATAATATAAACGCGACGTAACCCGACGCGTGAATTTTGAGTGGCAGTTCATTGTGGATAAACCGCAGCAGTCGAGGGGACAGGGGTACATATCGCAGGGCCGGTGGATATTTTCATGGCATCTCCGCGGTTTATCGTTCTCTACGTCCCCGGGTTCGATCGTCCGGTCGCTCGATCGTTCTCCCTCCTTTCCCTCTCTGTATGCCGATCAATTTATGCTATACTCATACCGCACAGGACGTTATGCCAAACCAGAATTCCCGGGGAACGAAGAGAGAGCGGGAGAAATCAATTAGCGAGCTATTATCTCTGGGGTGTAATGAAATTATACGTTCTACATCGATGCGCCTCGGGCTCCTGATTCCACACGACGAGAGAGAAAGAGCTCTTCCAACCACGAGCCTCGCATCTCCTATCGACATAAAAAATATTAACGCTGTCGACCGCAGGAAAGCTCGATGCTACTGTGGGATCAAAATGAGGCTGTGGGGACCCGCATTATAAGCGTCAGTGGATGTCCACGTTCGATTATCGAGAAATAATAATGCTTTGGATTAAATTTTGATGAATTGAGCATATTATATTGAAATTATCAGAATTATCAGTGATATTCCTACATATATGTATATGCCAATACAAATATTAATTAATTCGATTAAAAAAAAACGTAATAATTTCGAAAAAATTTCGAAATGTACAAAAATATTTTATAACAAAAATATATTATTATCTCCTATTTGCATGCCGATTGGCTGTTATCAATTATCAAGATACTCCGATGTTAAAATCATATATATTATTAGTATCTATTACGATTCTCGAATTTATCTATGGTCCATCCACCGTTTACAAACATATTCTTCGTAAAATTACGAAAAATATTTGTAAAATCAACAAGAATTTTTTTTTGTTAATAACAACTTTTTATCGAAAAATTAGCAAGAAAAATGTTGCGGACATATTTTAACAAAACATTTTAGATTTTTTTGTAACGATGTGTCGGTACACAGTATTGTAGTTACGAAATCGCTAGCTTTGCTTCAAGGAATACAAAATTCTTGTGTACACAATGTTGAGAATAAACCCCCTATAATTTGGCACCGAACGTGATCCCGAGAGTTTCCGAATACACCACGGAAAACGCGGCGGACTTGACCGCAGCTTCCGTAAAACAACGGAAGCTGCGTGTGCCGACGGTGCGAGAAGCGGCGGCGGGGGCTCAGGCGTCGTTGGCTCTGCGATTTGGTAGTTTCGTAACGCCGGACGCGGGTTGCGTAAAATGTCATGGGGTCAGCGCGATTCCCTCAACGTATTGCTCTGGTGTTGCCGGTCTGACACGACGCTTCCCCGTTTTCACTAACGAACGGTATACACGTCGTTGTAGTTGCTATAGCAAGGTTTGCGAGCTTTCGCGCTCACGCTACCTTACCGAAAGGAACAGTAGTCCCTATTGTAGTACATACGCGACGCGGTGTACGTGTCATCTTCAATAGCATACCTATACAGAATTCTTTCATTTTTTCGTCCTCGTTAAACGTTACTCGCACGTTCACCACGTCGTTAATTAATGAAGTAATGAAATTCACGACTGGCACGCTACGCGTATATCGTCAAAGCAAATGGTACCATATCTCGCAAAGATCGCAATCGCACGTCGAGTGGAGTTAGAATGTGGATGAAGGGGGGCGATTCGTAGAGACGATGGGAAAACTCACGAGGTATGTAGATACCAATAAAGCGAATTCTGGCTATGTCTGAGCATCTGCGAACCGAGGGCGAGTACCGATCGGCCGATTCTGAACAATTTCTGGCATGCCTACTGGTCCTGTATAGGCGGTAGTGGGGCAAGTCGAACGACTGGAGTACCTCGGCGATTTGTTGACTAAAATTTCGCCGACCTCGTAGCAGTTAACTACGTTCAAGTAGCTCGTTTTGCCCCGTTCTTCTCCACATCCGAACTATCGGACGGTGCCAGGGATGAGTGCGGTATCCCTCGGTGGATTGCTGTTCGGTCGTCCTCGACGAGGCGGGGTGTACGCGTACCTATCCGAAACCCGTAAGGGTTGGCTTTCGTACGGGTCTATGTACGAGCGGCTCTCTCGTAGCGCGTCGAAGAGGGCAATAACATACCGAGCAGTTCTCCCTAACCCTCCAGCGAGCCAACGCGGCAGCAGGCAGCAACCACGGGAATAATGGAGGTTCCGCGACTATCCATGATTAACGCGGCAATAACGATTATTTATAGGCCCAAAACAATGTTTCGCACTGTCCAACGCGGACGCGCATGCGATGCCTAGTAGGCTCCTACCTCCCCCCTCGGTACGGCAGACTACCCTCTCGCCCTCCTGTGTCCCGTCGACTGGACGAAGGACCGTCCTGAATCAGCAGTTAGCCTCCCCTTGGACATCGTGGATTTATGCAAAAATTTTCGAAATGTCTACGCGCTCGTCGCGGCTACTCCCCCTCGTCGTTCGCACATATACCAACTAATTAATTGGTTCACTCTCGTCTCTCGTTCCTGCAACGTCGTCATGCTTTTGAAAAATGTTCAACCGAGCTTACGAAGATTGCAGGGAAAAAAACGATATATATTTCAAGTCGATACCACCCTTTTTCATCAGCACGTTTCACGTTGTCATTATGTGTTCGGCGTTGAATACGATGCGAAATGTAGGCGGCGATGTATGGTAATAATCTCCTGCGTAATTCATAAGGAAGCTAAATGCGAGATAAGGAAAAAGAAATGAATCGGAAGAAAAAAAAAAAGTTGCCCAATCGGTTTCCGAAGAATAAGTTATTCGACTATATTTACGCCACGGCAAGATGAGTATTCGGCGTGAATGCGCGTGGCCCAGAAATTCGATGCTTTCCTCCCCCCGCGCGAACGGCACTTGGACTTCTCGTTCGCGTTCTCTTCCATCCCAACCGTCGAAATGATGAATATTATTCGCGATAAGAATTTTTCGTATTTCCGTTCGGAACCCGAAACGGCTATTTCTATGCGGGGCCGACGACCAGAAAGGCGAAAAATCGTGGCGAATATAGAAACGGTGCTGGTCTAAGGGAGCAGCAAATTTCCAAATAATCCACCAGAATTCAATGCATACCTGTGGGCCGCGCTGGAGAGAGAATAAATTGGGGTGTATACTCGACAATTCGAACTGTATACGAGAAGCAAACTTCTCGTGGCTGGGAAAGCCAATGCGAGTTATAGAGGTCAGATAGAATATAAGAAAAGGGAGGTGTGAATTGGTACGCGGAAAGATGTTTTCACTATCCAATCCTCGCGAAGGACTGGGCAAACTACAGCGATAAAGAAAAAAACTTGCAATTCTTTTGCCAATTGCTATGGGCTAACCGATCGTTCGAACAAGAGATATTTTCCCCATTCCTCTTCGCAACTTAACGGAATCTTCCAAGGGCGTGTCTATAAACGCACTTGGAACGCCTGAAGCACATCGAATGCTGTATATGACAAAGATGACGACGGGGTGGATGTTGATCCGCTTTAGCGTCGTTGGACAGTTACTGGGCTTTTGCTGGACAGAGTGGTTGGTATGTTGCTTGCGAGAGAAACGCGAGAAGAAAATCGATAGAGCCAATAACCTCCGGCAATAACGCGCTAATATCCTGAAGACCATTCTTGCGAGACCCGCAGGCACTTGCCCGCCCACTCTTTACCGCCGCGACTGGCTACAGAGGTGGAACGGTGACACGGGCCAAAAGGAGGGTGCCGTTCGCAGTCCTATGAACCAACACGAAAAGAGAAAGCAAAAGGCAGGGTGGAATGAGCAAAACGTCCGTCCAGATGTCTTGATAATTGTTTCTCGGTGACTCGACGCTTTACCAAGACGCGGCGGTGAGCTCCAGGGGTTGGTACGATCCTTTTATGAGTCCGTCTAGCAGCTCACGAGCTATCGGGTTATTGTGCTCGAACGCGTTTATTCGTTTGGTTGATCGTCGGGGCTTCGACAATGCCGTATTCGTCGATCAAACCTCCATAACAGGTACCATAGGCAACGTCGTTGAAACCCATTGAAATCAGTGAAATTGATACAACTACATTTTCGAAATCTACTCGTATAGAGATTCGTATATACATTGCTACTTGTCGTGATACTAATTCGAAGAGACTACTCGAACAAATTTATCGAACTATTCGAAGAATTTTCTCAAAGTATTGGTGTACTTTACTGACCGTTTACCCTCCCAGCGGGAGTATAACACAAGTACGTGCTGGTTAACGGTGCCAGAAAATCTCACCGAGCGCGGAGAGTCAGTGTGGAGGAGAGGAACTGTCGCGGGCAGTTCGGACGATGCCGGATAAACCCGGCTGGCAAAAATCCAATAGTCCCCGTTTCCTTTCCGGAACGAGGCTTTGATTGGAAACCGGCTGCGAAGAGGGACTTCGCTTTAATCGAAGATTGCTAATTCACAATTACTTCCAAATAACCAATCGTGTTGGTCCAATACGTATCTTCAAACCCTTGCGCGATACCAGAGGGAATCAATCCCGCGTTGTACGTGCAAATTTCTCGCAATGTCTCTCGATAAACAATTCAACGTGTGGGTGTAACACAGCGGGACAAAGTGAAATAAAAAAAAAATGATGTACCCCAGTATTCATCCGACATTCCGCGAGGGTATCGTTTTTTTTCTATGTCGATATTTTTCTATTATGGAAGAGATGCGCAATGTGTGTTGGTAGGTGGGCGTTCGCAACAATACAAAAAAAAAACAAAAAAAAACGTGCGAAGGGAAAAGATTTCCGCTTCGGGGATCCTGTCCGAGAGGCGCGAAACGACGATTTATCGTTTTCCGAACGAGAACGACCCAATTCCGCATGGCGTTTCCAAGCAGATCTTTACCGTTGTTTTTTTTTTTTTTTTTTTTGCTGTCTCGTTGTCTTTTTTCCCTTCGTTCGCGTATAGTCTCATTCCCTCTTCGCCAACAGCGTCAGCTCTTCATAAAAGTTTAAAAATTATTTTCTATCAGTATGCGGAGAATCGGCGTGGCGGAACGATTACGAATTCAGTGCGCGATGCGGGCGAGCCGCAGTCTCGGTGGCACGAGTAGCAACAGCACCAGTAGTGGTGGTGGTTGTAGTGGTGGTAGAGGCAGCGGCAGGAACAGCACCAGCAACAAAGTTACATACTCGCCTGGGCCTGTCAATAATGCGCCGTAGCCAAGTGCTGGTACCGAGAGCACAGGCGGCTTCTGTAGCGCGTTCCCTCCACCTCTCATCTTCTTCGACGTACATAGACTGCGTGTACAGCATCGGGGAGTCTAGAGCTTCTAGCAACTATATTGCGAAGCTTCCGACCGATCTAGCGGGGCGGTTCACCCTCGAAATACGTCTAACGCAAGGGTCGCGCGCGCTCCCGGGCGCACACAGCCCTAATACCTCTACCACCGACATGCCACTCTCGCTTCCCCAACCCCCGCCCTGTGCTCGTTCGCTCATTCTACAACCCCTCACCCAGTCGACGTGTTACGTTAGTTCGCTGATCCCTTACCCCCTGTAAGCTGATCCTGCCACGGAAATGCATCAAACTACAAATAAACTATCGGATAGATGGGAAACGTGGCAACGTACTCGCGTACGCGATCCCCCTCGTCCCGGCATCGAGTATCGGTAACAGAAACAAGGAAACGCGTTGAACTTTGATAGTGTAATATTGGTTGTTTGCTGTACATACTGATTCTGAAATGCCCCGCGTTAATGGAAACATTATCGACGCGCTAATGAACAAAGTTAAGTTAATAAACAATAGTTCTATAATCGCGTCGATGGTGTTGGAAAAAAAGTACCTCATCACTCTCGGTTTGTTTTGAAACTCGTGAACAAAGGGTTGAATTGGTTCTCCAGTCAAAAGCGACTGCCACAGACGAGGAGAGGAGAGCAGGATAAGAGGCATGAGGCCGCTCTGCAGTCAGACAAAGTTTTACGAGTCAATCGTACCGTGTCACGCTCACCGAAGATTAGTCTGCATAAAAACCAACTGTTGCTCCTTGCAGCGTACCTCGCTTCGACGTAGAACGAGGACGTGCGCGGTACAGGAGAGTTGGCCGATCGATTTTCGACGGAAGGGTAGGTAGGTGCATGCGGTACGAAGTACTCGAGAGGTGGAAACTGACGGAGCTGTGTGTATCTCTTGCTTGACGCCCCGTGAGAGAACTCGCTTCTACGACGACGGGATGCCGCGCGATGTCAGAGGTCACCGGGAGTCTGCGGTATCGGTCATTGTGGCTTCTTGTTGGCGAATGTCGCAACAGCTGCATCTCACGCGACGCGGTTCTCTCGCCAAATTTCTGGATACCTGCCGGTTCAAATATCACCATTGATATCTCAATTCCGCGTGCTTCTGAAACGTTGAAGCATCGAATTGCCAATAACGTCCACCATCATTCGAACATATATATGCCGCTTTGAAATATTGAACGATCTCGTTACTTTCCTCACATGCCGCACGAACTTGAAATACCAAATGCGTTGATGTTACTAATGGAGGCGAGTTATAGTCCGAGATTTTATTTCGGGCATCGAACTCGGCGTAACGTGTACCACGCGGTGGCAGAATGATCCATCTTCGCGAGAAAACTTCGACGAACAAGAACTGTCCGAATGGAAAAAGCTTTTTCTTCATTGCCACAAAGTCGAGATATACTTAGCGGGGAGAAAGACGAGGAAGGCTAATTCCCGAAGGAGCAAAGAACGAACAAAGGTCACTCGTAGAAGAGCAGTCGCTCATAGATCATGGTTAGGCCTGAATTCCCCTTCACGTCGCGGTGGTTACAAACCGGTAAGACTCGGCCTTAGCATCCTCAATTATCTGGCGGCGAGGGGTGGCAATACTCGACCGTGTCTGAGGCAACCCTCCCCTTGTGCCTGAAAAGCCCAGCGGAGAAATCTCGCGAGACGCGGAGCGGTCAGCCACCAAAGTTTCCCTTTATAATTAAATCATTAATTAGCCCGGTGGTTTCTTTGTTTCTCTCCCAAGGGAATTAGCCAAGTGCCACGACGGAAATATATGCGATATATTCGGTATGGTTAGGAGTTATATGATCTCATCGGACTTTTTACGAGAATAAAACACGTATCACGAGTTACTTCTTGCAGATATTCCATGCCATTGGTAAGGGACGCGTGTCACTTATAGAAATGTATTTATTCGTGAAAGATGCCCTATTGGTTATTTATTTGAATGCGTTATTCTTATTGGTAATATTGATAGGAGAAACTTTGTTTACGTAACTGACGCGCAGCTTATCGTATTTCTGCCGAAGTGTCGATTCTTGTAACAAAAACGTACAGAGTCCCCGGGATAACTTGGACGAATCAATAACGTGGGCGCGTACGAGAATGGCTCGTGAGAGTTGCGAAACAATTCCCGAAGCCCGCGGGTAAACTGACAAATGCCATCAAAGTTTTTAATACCGAAGTCATTTAAAAGTTGGGCCGCCCCATCCGTCGCGTGGCAGCTCTTCGGCGAATCCTTGCGAAGTTGTCTCTTTGCCTGTCTGAAAGCTCTCGCTTGTCTATATAAACTGCTCCTCTCCGCCAGCCTCTCGCCTTCTAATCTCCGCCCGTGAAAATGCAATCTCGACAAATTCGTTTTGTCTCCTCGTTGGAGACAGAAAATTTTCGTGCCGCCCGACGAGAATACAGTGCGGTACGCATACTGTACTACGAGCAAATAATTCGTCATGCCGAATTTTGCAGGTCTGTTTTCGACTGGAATAAAATACGATCGGATGGATATGGAATTGTCAAAAGTATCGTTCAATTCTAACCGACGTGGCCGAAGCATTGTACGCCCTTCACTCAATTAACTATAGAAATTTCGTTCTAAAATTATTCTTTTCTGTCGCGTGTGTTCGACAATTTTTCGATCTATTTATTTTCCCTTTTGTCTTGCATTTCATATATAGTTCGTGACCCCTCGAGGATATAAATTATTCGCATCGTGATAAAATTATCCGATGCCCGTTTCGTCGACGCGTCACGTAAATTGAACTTTCGAGAGTGGGCAATCGTGTACGATTGTCAGATAGCAAGGATAAATGACATGCCGAGATTACATATGCGAAGTTGGTTCGCAAAATATTTGAAAATTGAACGAAACGCAAAGTGCCATTAACGTTTCATTGAAATTTCGTAAAAGTCGTCATTCTCGCGTTGCACATTCGTCAATCTCTGTATGTTCGCAAAAAAATGCAAAAAAAACGAGATAACTCTTCTATTCTCTTCTATTCCGGTACGGAGGGCGGTACCGATTGAAAAACTATTTTCAAGCCATTTACATCCACGTATTTCGCGTGTATGAATATTAATGTTCGTACATTTGCCTTCGGTCTCTTCGGCGTGAAGGACTCGTTGGTCCTTTTAGTATTTTTCCACTACAACAGCTTCGAAAGCTAACTGCTCGTTCTTCTATTTTCAAAACTTCGCCAATTCCGAGTTGTTTTATTCAATTCGGGGAACACGGGAGCAGACGTAAACGTTGAAACCAAGTTGCGAACGGTCTTTTTCTTGCGAGAATTTTTCCCGATCGCAAAAGTCGAAGAGGTCATCAAGTCTGGACACTCCCACGCAAACCGATAGAATCTTCCTGTCTTTATCCACGTTTTTACTATCGCATGGGACAAACTTTTTCGACGCGAAAAACTCGAATCGTTTTACCGAGTTTTCATCCCTTCTGAGTTGGCCGTCTAAAAATAGGCTCTTTCGAACCCCCTACATTCGTGGTCCACCGAATTCCAACGCTGCACCTAGAGACTCGGAATTATTTTTCTATCCCGAGATTTATCGTTGCCACAGTGATAACAATAGCTGAGTCACCGCAACGATTGCGCGATATCCAGAACTGATGTAAACCCGCGCGAGCAATGCTCGAAAAGCTCAACAGCGCATGTTACAATTTTGCTCCCCTTCTTTCTACACGGGTTCGAGAAAAAGTTAACATCGCGGTTGAGCATTGGAGCGTAAAAAATGCATCAACGATATTTAAAAAAAGCTATTGTGCTTTTTCAAAGAGTATAATTTTGTAAAGGTAGTATGAACGCTTCCATTAAAACTACAACTCATTAAAGTCGAGTAGCAATTCTCGTGGTATTTCGTTAGTTATCCCAAAAGGGTTGATTAAATGTTCTCGCTGTTAACTAAGAGAAGTCGTAATGCCTTGAAAATTGTTTGCCTGACAAAACGAGGTAAGAGCAATTGCTTGAAGGAATGGACGGTACTCATCCTCCGGACGTCCTCACACAGACTAAAACCCCTCCCCACCCGTCCCCCCTTCCCATTTTCTTGGAGAAAGTTATCCCCGTGTGCCGGTAGTCCGACGGAGGACGATTGCTTTCAACGAGTTTTGGTACTTGGTTCTCCACGACAGTCTTGGAATCCTGTCGTCACGGTGACATACCAGAGGCTCCTGGCGCGTCGTTTCTGGCTTTACGCGCGGATAGACGCGTTTACGCGAGAGGGTGGTTTAGGACTTCGTAGGTAGTATATACATAATACCTATACCTATACCTACCCCCGGAGTACTGTGACGAAAAGGAAACTTTCTTACGACGAGTCGGTGGCCTCTCATTCGTTAGGGGGCTCCTTCCATCGTGATTGCTACTACTTCATTCCCTCATTGCCCTCGTGGACACAAGTTTCTTCCTCGCCCTATATATCTCCTTTCCTCCCTTTCAACGAATATATTCCGAACGAAAGCTTCCGCGGAAACCTTCCTCCTCGTGGTTAGAGATTCCGTCCCTCGTTCCATCAGTCGATATACCTATAGTATATCTTCCCTATCAGTGGGTCTACTGCTATATGTATGTATTCACGTCGAAGCTATTTCTGGAAACGGCAGCGAAGCTTCAATTCCGACTAATCCAGCGTCGGCCCGGTTTCGGCTGGAGTTTAGTTTGACAGGTAGTCATAGAAGAGAAACGGGTGAGGGGGTCGAAGCTTGGACGGCGACGACACAAAGCGCCCACCGCCAAACATCCCCGTGGCTAACTAGCGGCGGTATGTGTGCACCGGAGAGTACTCTCGACCGACGACACAACTCTATCGGTCTCTCTCGCGCTAACGGCTTCACGAATTTGAATAATCTCCATTCGAAATTACCTCACGTAGAACGCGAAATCGCGATGATTATGGAACTTGAGAAATTCGCCTGGGTTGCGTCAGAGGACACGCCGCCGTGATTCCTCGACGGATTTACATTCTCTCGTGAGAGGCGCAGCAGCCACTGCACCAGTTTCGCTTTACTGGCGTAGAAACATCATAGGGAAACACCGCAGGGGTGATTCCACCGAAAACACGACTGACCGCTTCCGCTTGCTAACTTTCCTACAGTATTACGAATTATAATCAACGATCATCGACCGTACTGAGATTCGAACGATTTCACAAATGATTCAAATTTTGTCATCAAAATTTCAAACATTATCATCGTCATTGAGGTTTAGTGCGTATAAATAGCATTTGCAAATATTACGGTTGGACGATGGATCGTATCCATACTCAAACGAATGAACCCTACCGCGCCATAACTCTCTGCCAACAGATTGATGGGTGGGTCATCAATTTTACGGCTCTCGAAGTTATTGCTGGCTTGTTTGCGTTTATTCGAATGTATCCCGGTATAAATGTACGCGGATTGCGGAGAACTACGACCGCTTCGAAAACCCGGTGTTACGGCTTTTATCCTGCCTCTCCGAGCGGAGGATGTTTTCCGGCTCTCGTCTCGAGCGCTGTTGGCCGAAGGGATATATCGGCCAGTGGTTTGCGCTGTCCGCTCGATCAATCACTTTTCGCCACTGCGGATCAGTTTCTTCGCTGATCCTCTTCTCTATTCGTAACTTTTTTTATTTTTTCGCGAATAGTCGCCATTGTTCCGCGTCATTTCAGGCAAATCGATTTTTCATACGATACATAAGTTATGTATATTCACAAATTAATGCATACAATATTAGAATAACTCGTACCCACCCGAAGGGCATTTCATCAGATATTAACATCGATGTTCCCACTTGCAGAACGATAAAAAGGTAAAGAACGTTTTTTTTTTCGACACCGCATCTCAGTTTCAACCTCTTTCGATCGTTTAATTAGAAACCATTAAAGCGCCAATCATAAACTATAAAAATTCGAGATATTTTATTCAACGAAATGTTTTTCTTTTTAATGATTTATCATTTTCCCGGAGATTAAAAGTTCTTTTGTTTGAAGAATTATCGCAAGTCCCTTTTTGTTGCATGAACAATAATGGCAACGGTTTTTATACTAAGTGGCCCGTTTCATCCACCTTTACTCTACACGTAAATGCATTACCGTGTACGCAATACAAGCCGAAACTTTGTTATGGAGTTGCTTTGAATTATGTGTGACACACGTAGATGCAACCCTTTACTGTAGAAAGTGTTTCTGAGCCTGAAATAGGCTGCGGGTTCATCCCCTCGTCCGTTCTCACTCATCCACAAACTGCACACAATGAAGGAACACCGTGTATATATGTGTCCTAAGCGATATATGTACGACGGAAATTCACGCGTGTTGAGAACGCGAGATGTCGTTTTAGTCTCCACGTCCGTTGCCATAGCAAAGTTGTAACTAACTTGCTGGAGCAGCGCACAGTGCGGTGGCATTATACCGGAATTGATAACGCCAAAGTTGTTAATGTATTCTCGGATCACTGCACCACCGTTCGTCGGAAAACACACCTTAAAGAGAAGTCGATATTCGCAATCCTTACTGGCCAACGATCGATGTATATACGTACGCGTGTACGTCGCGCGTGCGCGTGCGGATGGTGGACCGTATCTTGTGTATTTTTTCCCGTAAAATACGATAGGCATCTCATTTTCATCGTAGAACCATCGGAAAACAAAAATATTTCCGTATTTCTGATGGGAGCTTTTCCAAAATTTGAAAATTCATCCAAATCGGGTGTTTTTAGGTCGTCGAAGGTTTCCTCTTCTCTCACGACAAAATCTATCATCAAATTCGTATTCAGCACCAACAAAACGTCGAATTCGATCGTTAAAGGCGAGAAAAATGCGTTTAAAGTTTTGACTTTTTCCCGACCAGATTGCGGGATAAATAAACGCTTCTGCCATTCGCTGGTGGCCCTATCTTGTGCGCGTACGCGTGCATACGTTTACGTATACTTATATACGTGTTATATATTATCGTAACGATTTCTACTCATGTAAAGTATTTATTAAACTGTGCGTAGCTCTTAGTAAAAATCACAACGAGTTCTCGTTTTTGTCTGCGATTCATCTGTAAGCACTGTAAATCGACGTAATTAACCGAGAAAAAAAATCGTTAATTATTAATTGCAACTGATTAAGTAATGTCATTGGAAACTCGGCAAGGCGAGGCGAATAAACTGTGACGACAGAGCTGCAAGCGAAGGCTGGTTAATTTTGCTAATTAGTATTAAAAATACAGCATTTAAATATCTAATACATGTCGAATGCATCGAGAACTTCGTATTTAATGAAAAAAATTAATTGACTTTTGAATAATTGTTGTGAGAGATTGGTATACGGTTAAGCATTAACTTCGCGGTGGAATGATTGCGCGCACCAGTGAGTCTGAAAGGGCTTTCCTCATAGTCGGCGGGTCGATTATTCCGGTAATTATTCTGGCCATTATCGAATCTCCGGGGCGTCGATCGATGAAAGCCCGGAGGATCATGGGGATCTGGACCAGGGGCGTCTTACGCCACGCCATACTTCGCTCGCATATTCTCTGCTCTCATTTCTATATGTACCTATACCGATATACGTTGAATCTCTTTGACGTCGTGTCCTCTTTGCCTCCTCGTCGTTGGGGTGTTGAAATCTCACCGAGTGACATCGCACCGTGAGAGCGACCTAACGAGAATCCAATAATCTCCAATTCTACGCTTCGATGAGCGGCAAATAGAAGTTTATTCGATGGATGCCGGCGATAGAGTCTCTCGACTCGGTATCTGAATATCGCATGCATCGAAAGGGTACTGTTGTTCTTGCAGCTTTGTGCTTCGCTCATTGTTAACGTCGAAGATTGTTCTCCCGTCGATAGCTAACTCCGAAATTAATGGGAGGTCTCTTTAGTTTCAGTGCGAATGAATCGATAAAGTGCCGAAAGAAACAAAGCTGATGCGTTTTATTCATCACTCGGTGATCAATAGCATAGAAAGGTTATAACTGAAGTAGCAATGGTGAAAAGAAGTGGGAATGAGGCACAAGTGGAAACCGATAACCGGAAATAAATATCGCAGTTTCGCTCCGAGCAAATTAACAACAGAAGTGGAGACCTCCGCCTTCGCGGCTACCAAATTATACAATTTGCGGATGTAACGATAACGTAGAACTCACAGGGTACAACATTTTTTCTTTTTTTTTTTTTTTAAGAATGCGCGGTTGGGGTAGTATGCTATGCTTGGGTATCCGAGACCGCCGCGGTGCGCCCTCCCTCTCGCTGTACGCGAACAAATAGCTTGGCCGCCAAGTCGCATTTTTCTTTACCACTGCGGCGTAATTACTTATTGGTCCCCGGCTGCATGCTGGCTCGGTTTGTTACGAATATACTATATACGTTCTCCGAGCTCCGGCACCGGAAGTTCCATAGCGTCGAGGACGCTTGGAACGGGTCTCGAGAGTCTCCCTCCCCCCTCTCCCTGCGTGTGTACTATATTTCGACGACGATTTATACGATATCATGGAAATGGTCGGAGAGGCGAAGCATAACAGCGGACAAAAAAAAAGAGGTAGAAGAGAAAGCTACAGGGTGAGAACAAGGGTCGAGTTAAAAAAAGGAAGAGCGGGTCAACGGCGCTGTAACGGTGTTTCTGTAATCTTCGGATATTAATTTTTAGGCACGAGGCGAAGCGTGCAATTTGATTTAATTTGTCGCCACTCGTGCCGCTGATGTCTGGATCCCGGGATAGGCTTATCTCGTCTTCCATCCGGGTTGGGTCTTCACGTATTTGTACATCATACCTTCTCCGACCTTTTTCATCTCTCTTCTATCTGCCTTTACTCTGTATTTTCTCGAGTGTCGCGTCAGTCTCGTGCCTCGCGTCCGGCAGGACGAGACTCGACTTTTCACTCGAATCCACCCGATCGTCTACTTCTACTACGTTTCCCACCGTCGTTTTCGTCCTCCGGGCTCCTCTTCTTCGGCTCGCCAGTGTCTCGAGTAGTGTCTCTCGGATCGCGTGGATCGCTTCTCTACCCTTTGCGTTCTTTGCTTCTACCGTCTATCGAATCGCTTTACTCTCTCTTCTCCTATCCAGCTATTTCTGATAGCGCCAAGACGCAGGCTCCTCGAGGGCACTTGGCGATCCGGTAGACCCACTACAGGGAATACTCTTGCGCTTCTCGCGTATAGAGCGTAACATACCGGCACTCGGGAACGACTCGGCTTGACTCTGCGTCCTCGATGATCCCCTGGCGAGGAACAAGCGCTCACGGCATATTTGCGACCCCGAGACCTCCCACCCTCTTCCTCGGCAACAGATAGGAGGTTCCGGTTTCCAGGATAGCAGTGTATCTCGCTACGTTTTTGCGTCGGGACTCCTCAGGATCGGCACGACGACTTCTTTTATTCAAACTGAACGATATCTGCGCGCACGACTCGGAAGAGAAATTTCCTACGTGAATTTCATCGTTTCCGCCTATATCGAGTGTACTTTTCACGTATGCATCGTCGTATATCGTATGTATATATTTACTCCGGAGAATTGGGGATGCGAGATGATCCTTGAAACGAGTCTGAATATAAGAGCAGTCCGGAGGGCGACGAGAATTCGCACAAAATGGAAATGGAACCAAAAAAATAAGAAAGCATATTGCAATGTACGATAACGTCATTGTTTATTCCCGCTCCCAATCCATTTGCTTAATTTAATCTCAAGCCGACTTTCCCTTCAGTCTGCGGTCCCCTGACTCTGTAGTCTGAGACAACGAGCATCAATCCGCTTTCTCAAGATTCCTCCCCCCCGCAACGAAATTGGCCGTGACACCCGACGCCCGAGACACCCTCATTTGTTCGTCTCGACGTTTGCAGAATCTTTGACCCCCGGAGGGGTGCGGGAAGAGAGCGCGTACAACGACAGAGAAATCGAGGCTGACGGGTTGTCGCGGTCATGCTTCACCCCCGTAGCACAACCACTCGGCTATCTATATTAGGTATAGTATATTCGAGGCTGTATTTTGCCATACGATAGTGGTATATATACGCGTCACTGGCCACGCAACTTTTCTCTCAAGTCGGAAAGCCTCGGTGAGTAATCGAATGATCTCACGACGAGTTTTATAGATCGAGAGAGAATGCTTGATATATTTTCAAGGCGACACCTTCAACGAGGTGTCGCAACCGTAGGGTACCCGAATCTACTTATCCGCATTGAGACTGTTCTCTCCCCACTCTTACGGAGCGCAAACGCGAAAGCAGAGCGAACCAACGGAGAAAAGGGAGAACAAGTAATGCCATCAGAAATACTTTTGCCGAAGGGTAAGATCAGAACGTTTGAGAAGCTGAGCCGTTAGAGGAAAAGAGACACGAGTACAGTTGCCGAGCGCCTTCGTCTAAGTGCACGCCGAGGCTAAGGTTACCACTATAGCTTGTAATATAACCCCCTCGACCGACGTCTTTGGGGGTTCGCTGCCGTTGCTTTCGTCGCTACTATTCCGCTTTGCGCTGTTTCCACGTTGCTCTCATTCTACCTAACGCCATGAGGGAAAAGGGGATCGGACGGGGATCTCTCGCGTAATGGTATTTTCCAGCGAGAAATGCCGCGCCACTAGCGCAATGCCTTTGCCACACTGCCTCGGAGGGGTGGCCCACTCGCACCCCCGATGTTTGCCGTCGGTTGAAAGTTTTTCGGCGATATCGAGGGAATAGCGAAAGAATGCTCTCGCCCACGGTACACGGAAACGCGGACGACTTCCGGGTTAGCAAGATCACTCGATACCGCCGTCTTCGTCTTTCGATGTTTTTAGCAAAGTCGACGATGCTTCGTTCCTCCTTCCTCCCGCCGACAGTGAGAAAAACATCGTGTCTCCTTTTCAATCGTTTTTTTACATTTATTACCACATTTTTTGCCCTTTTATCGGTCGAGGGAACCAATGTACGTTTCGCCAATTTTTACCTCCGGTACCTTTACCATTCAATTTTTGTATCAGTGATATCAATGCATTTTTTTTGACACCGAAAGCGTTGGCGGGGCTAAAAAAGAGACCAAACAGCGAAATAACAGTTTCAGTGACATTATTATACCAGACACATAACCATCGTCCAATAGATAGACTGAATAAAAATCCTGGACTATCCGTCGAGCCCATTGTTGTCGCTCTCGTAACACCTCGCATTTACGTTCGTATATGTCGCCCTCGTCGCTTGGCTATGTATAATTGCTAAAGTTTCGACGATATATCAGAGAGAGAGAGAGAGAGAGAGATCCACGCTCCACTGCCGTTATATCTTCAGATTTGTAACGCTCGCGTTTCGCTTTGCTCGACGTTGAAATATGTACCTACCACACGCAGTGGTCACACGGGCGTTTCGTAATCCTTTTTTTTCGTAATTCTCCTATCTCCATATTTCGCATTTTACTATCGTCGATTAATATCCGGCTGAGCTACTTTATACAAACGCCATTCGATATTATTAACGAAATCATCGATTGTTTACTCTCGATAAATATCTGGGATAATGTTTTTACCCGCTGATAATTGTAGCAAATTGATATCGGAAATGTGGTGCAGCGATGGTCGACGCAGGACTGCAATAACTTGCATTAATAGAAGTAATTCGACCGAATGAAGTGTAATTAATTACATTAACTCTCAAACAGAGAATTGAGAAATAATTATCCGGTTAATTAAAAGCGTTTCCATTCCCGAACTTTTTTTTTTTTTCGCTAGCGTGTTATTTAACAATTCGAAGCCCCTTTTTGGAAACGCGATGCGATATCCTCTCCCCGCCAGGAAAAAGTTTGAGAGCAGTCAGTGTCAGCAGCGACTTTCGATATCTTTCGGCGGCGCTGCATGGACCGCGGGAGCACAGAGAAAACTGTAGGATTATGTGCTCGAGCCAACTATATCTTGGTGAGAGAGCCGAGCGTCTCTCGTACCTCCACACCCACTGACTCTCCTCTGCCGCCCAGCAGAGTCAATAGCCATTGTACTTTAAACAAAGAGCCGCCGAGCGAATTGTAATGGGATTCAGTGAAAGAAGATCCCTTGGAGATAAAGGAGGTCGTCCTGTTTCCCTTGGGTGCCATGTGCCCTCTTCGGTATTCCACCATTTCGAAATCTCCCTACCTGTCGCCTGATTTCTCAATTATTGAAATATCTCTAGAAGTACCCGGTGGGCGGTTAACTTCTCTCAGTTGAGTGACCCATTGCCTCGACTGAATCGCCGTCTCGCTCGAGCACAATGATATTTCGTTCGAAAATCTTTTTTATTCAGCTGAAACGAAAGCGTGGAAGGTGACGGAACTGGCGAAGAGTTCGCACGAGGGGATGGGGGTGAGCAGTTATTTCTTCCGCTCAAATCGATATTCCTATAATAATTGATCTATGAAAATCATCGAGTGTTAAAATAGAATATACAGCGGAATCCAACAAATATTTCAGAAGATTGAATTGTACAAAAAAAAAAAAAGTTTGAGTCGAGTAAATCGGCGTTTAATCTGGTTAAAACGATTTCTTAGTTGGTAGAACACAAAATTTCGTCGCTGCAGACATGTTTCTCAACTGATGCTGAAAATTAATGAAAAAACTTAAAATTTAATTTTGTATCAACGAAAATTCGATTCAACGAAAGAAATCGCCAATTTGGCTAATGCGGAGGTTTTTTTCTCAGTGTATAAGATTCACTCGCGCATTGGCCACTTTGATGCGAACCGAGAAGAAAATCCCATGTTGTTCCATCGAGTAGAGACGGTAATTGTCCGGTACCGAGCGAAACTCGAAAAGCAAAACTTTTCCAATTGATTTGACTTAACTGCCAGTGGAAACTGCAACGCGGAAATCAGCCAGCGTTACTTGCCCGCCCACGGAGCGAAATATAGACCGAAGTTGCTTAGCTGTTCTGGCAGCGGAACAAAATCGCGAACCTCCGCACGAAGATAGGGGCAAAGAAAGCTATTCTACTGCTGAGCTTCCCTCGCAACCTTATACCCCACTTTCTCTGTTAATCGAGCAAACGTTTTGCCTTTTAAACTTTTAGGCTCTCTCGCTTTCTCGTCGGATCGTTAAAAACTTGGTGCTGACGTTTCGACTATTCATTCTTTGATTTTGACATTGTAGATAAAAATATATCGCGTCAGTACTTATCGGCGTGGAGAAATCACCACTATTGCCAATCAGCATCAGGGTTCACGTTTAAAGCCATCAATTTTCAGTGCGTTGTTAACGGATCAGTGAATATTGTTAAATGCATTTTTTGTACAGTCGCGGCACGTGTCGATGACATAAAGCCCGTACGGTTTATAAACCGACCACCAAATAAAAGATACAATAAAAAACAAAAACTACAATGAAATAATGAAGAAGAGGGGAACGGGGGTCAGTTGGATGGAAAGAGCGTTAAACGGGTTAATTAAAAGGACGGATCTTTATTGTCGAACGGGTCGTGCAGAGTAGCGGAAATACAATGGTACGGTTGATTAGCCGTTAATGCTCTCTCTGTCTATCGGTTAAATCCTTTTGATGTTCGTCGAATTAGCGATCAACACACGGCCAGTGAGTTCAACTGGTCGGACTCGGACTACTATCGTCGCTCCCTTACGCCGCGTTCTCCCTCACTTTTCGCGATAGTGAAAACGCGCTTTTTAATCTCACAATTATGTGCGAAGGTCATACACGGTAATATCGTTGGTGCGTGCAACATCGTCGTGATATGACGCGAGTTTATGTGATTAATTCTCCGCGGTGACGGCAGTGGAGCGGAGTGAAAGGCTCGCTGGTTTTTCGCCCTTTCGTCGGACCGTCGCGATAAAACTCGGCCGCGTGGATGGCACGTTAAATAGCCTCGAGCGATTCTCGGCGTAATCCTCGCGCATCATCTTCCGAAAGAGAATTTCCGGAATGACGTTCCTTCGAGCGACGACCGGCTCGACTACTTTAAATTGAAATTACTTTTCGACATGCAACTCGCATCTTTTCACGACCATCCAACTTCGATCAAAACTTCAGACACGAAATTATTACATTTTTTTTTGTGTCTGAGACGACTCATTACCTTGTAGTTTGCATTGGTGAATTGACTGTAAAGTTTGCAATAGATGGGAGTCATAAAGATGCGTATAGCCTCAAAGCCTTCTCTCGTTTCGTCTTTCCCCTGAGGGGTGAAGGGGGTGGGAGTGGGGTGGTTATACGTACACGTCAAAGGAGAAATCCTCAAGACGTTAAACACGAAGAGCCCTTGATGCCAGAAACGCTGAGAGTCGCGACATCGACAAGCCCCCCCCCCCCCGACCTCCGATGTTGAAGGTTCATAGTTACGTGCGTATAGGAGCGAATGAGACGAAAGGGTGTGCGACTACAGAATGGTAAGATGACAGGAGTTATACGACACCAGAGTACGAAATAAGGTTGTCCCATCGTAAGTGAGGAAGGTACGGGAGTACTAAGAAAATGGCGAAGACGCCGAACGAGGACTGACATTCTCGAGTCCCTGATGTGCCGAAGAGCCCAACGACAACTTGGGTGCTTATCCCGTCGTGACATCTTGCCGGTGCGCGGTTTGTGGGTGCAGCAACGGTCTTGGGAAGGATGGGGTGGGGGGGGGGGGGGCGCGCGTTGGGAAATACGCTCTCGAGTGCGGCATAATACAAAGATTACGGCTTCGGGCGGGGGTACGTGACTTAACATAACTCAATGAAGGCCTCAGACCGAGTTAATTAAATCTAAGGGCACAGAGTGGAGGTTGCGGGAGCGAGGAAGAGAATGGAGCGCAGAGTTACCACCTATACATATAGTAAAGCGGGGCGTGAGAGCCTGTGGGGTAGTCCTCACCTCATCCTACCGCTATTATCAGAGGTGATGTACTCTGCGTACGGCGAAGAGCCGGCGTTGTTGCTGTGCCAAAGTGTAAGCGGCTGCAGAAATCGCCTACTGCTGTTGCTGTGTAGACAGACATTGAATATGTCGGTATGCGCATCCCCTCCGCACATTCGGATGTTTGCGAATGTTAGTTCGACGATGTGTAAACGGTTTTAACGAGAGTACCGGTACAAGTGTGAAGTGAGGATGAGTCGTGGTTGTATAGCCGGCAGAACTCGAGAGTCGGGCTTGGAGAAGGGAGTGCGTAGATTGTCTCGAAGTTTCGACGCGGTGCGCCAAAAGTCCCCCTCCTCGGTTTTCCATCCCTTTATCTACCTATTCTCTCGTTTCGCGCGCTTTCGTTTCCTCTCGTTCGCTTTTCTCTCAATTTTGCTGTTCCCGTCGGCACTCTCTTCGCCTCTCCTTTCCCAACCCATGCTCTGCTCCTCTTGGCCCCTCCCTCTGCTATCCAAACCCTTTCAGGTTTCGCGAAATAATATACCGAGTAATCTTCGCGGCTGAAACGAGTCTTGAGTGGTTGCGAAACACAATCTCCCTGGGGCCCCAGAAAATAACGTTGAGATTTAGTAAAAAAAAAAAAAAAAAAAATTGAAGAACTTTTTAATATTATCTAAATTACAAATCTATTATATTGTAATTCTATCTACAATGGATTCCGCTGATAACGCTTTGAAAACCGGTCGACAGAAAGAGAAAAAAAAAATTCGTCATACTGGAACGACATTTTTGGGGATCTTTGATTATTTTCTGCTAATAATCATCAACGAGAGATGAAAATAGCGTTAGCAGAACGAATTACCTGGAAGGATAGGTCAGAAGTTGAAGGCAATTAGCCCAGTTTGTCGGTCGACCACGGAAAACAGTGGCAGAAAGTTGCTAACGATGTCACGTCGGGGCGCGAAACGCCAACCACGAGCAACTCGCTATACATGCCAACCCCCTTTCCTATACTGTTTCTGGCTGCCGTACCGCTTGCTCTCTACTTTAATCGTCGTCGACGCGCATCAGTAAAACCACTTTGCTTACCCCACCCCCATCTTTCTTTCTACTAATTACAAACAAATACTAACGCAAACCCGAAAACTCCGTGTGAGTTCTTGCGGACAGGTTTTTTAAATGGCAATTGCGCCATCAAAGTTACGAGTTTCCGGTATGTGGGTACCAGTGGACCGGGAGGCGAAAGGTCACGGAGATGCTGTAAAAAAGTTTAATGACCCCGAGTGTGCGAGAGCACATGTTCTCCACCTGGTAAATGCACCCCTCCCCGGAATGACGAAGACGAGTGTCTCCGGAAACTGCGTACGACAGCATCGAGGTTTATTAACATTTTTCCGTGAGGGCTCGTCCGCGTAACGCGCTCGTACAAAAAGTCCTACCATTATGCTAATAGGCAAGGACACGTGTTTGTAATGGCTTACTTTTACATTGAACAAAACATAGTTACAATACCGGGGATTCCTCCCTCTCGCCACTGGCAACTTTGCCAACTCCACCGGCACTTTCGGTCACACTGACGATAAAACCTATAACGTTACAGATTCAAATGCGAAGATTACGGATCGTAAATTTCAATGACCGATTAGCTTTCGGTATCTCGGTGCGTGACTTCGGATATATTATATTTTAATACAACCATTGAAATTGATAAGCGAATGAACCAGAATGAACGTTCTGGTTAATTAGAATTTCGAAGCAGGCCTATCGCAAGGGCGGAGGGGGGGGAGGGAGGCCGAGGGGGGGGGGGGGGTTGAATAAGCAAAATGAGGGACCGGCGTAGCCTACGCGTTTTCGCTGCAGTAGCCGAGGCAAAGTTTAACCAGACACGAGGAGTTGTCTATTAAGAGGCTGCGACGATTTTAAAGTAGCGATAATATCACCCGGTAATTACGGGGCAACTTCGTGCTCGTAGCTGGATGGGGAGAGGTGCGCAATTAAGCAGAGAGGAGGTATAAATATTTCGTCGGTGTGGTCCGAGAGCCGCACGCAGCAGTAGCCGGCAACTTTAAGGAGGAGGGATAGAACGAAATGGAGAGTTAAAATACTAGAAGGAGGGGAGGAGGAAGTTGAAAGAGCGAGTGAGAAGGCGCTCAGGCGCGCGCGCGAGAGGCAAGTTAAGTTTTCAACAGCCGTGCGGGGGGTGGATACGACCGGTGCCATCAGATATCGTTGAATATACGAGCAGTGGCTTATTTCCTCTTACATATTACTTTTCCACGAGCTACTCGAGGTGTGCCCCCGCCACGCTCGTTATTACCGTGACTTACACTCGTAGTCACCTTCTTCGAGCGCCGTCCAACATATAGCCAGATGTGTTCCTATCTTTATCGCAAATCGTCTTTCTTAAAACTGCAAACACGCGTTTATACTGTCGTATTGCCAACCATCAGCTTGAAAAACGATATGTTTTAAATCGAGAATGTCGGTGTCACGCGCCGCCGAAAAGAACCAATTTCCGCCTTGTTTGCCTGATATTGGCGATTCCCTTAACCACAATACTGCACAGACAAATATTTGCTCTGCATATTCAGATCGGAATTCCAGATTGTATTTTGTTCCATCTTTCGAGAGCACTGAGTTTAAAAAAAACTGCTACATAATCCTTGCTCTTGGGTAACGTTTACCAGTGTACGCTTAGCGACTTGACTGATTTTGGCATTATTCCCAACGCCACGGGGTGTCGCATCGGATATCTCCCACAGTCTTTTGCAGCGCACCGGTGGATTCACCGGGACATTATAGCGGTAGATCTTATTTTGCGCCGCCTGTCGACAGACGAACGCATTCACAGTTGGGGGGTGTCTCACGAGACGCTGACCTCGACTACTTATCAACGGGCGATTCAGTTGTGGCGAGAACGTCGTCGTAGCGAGAGATGGGTTCCAGAGCTGGAATCCACCTACTCTCCACAATTCATGCATAAGCTTCCATCTCCATAAAGGAGTTAGTGGCGTCATCCTGGGTACTCATGTTTCACGAGGCTTACCCGTGGGCACTAAGCCGGTGGCGACCCACATACTATGCGCGCCAGAACAACGCCGTTGCTGCCGCTTCTAAATAACTCTGCCAAACCGGTACCACCTTCGGCGCATGAACCCAGAGATCGCCCAGTAGCAGTGGCAATAGTGTGAGAAGCAGCAGCTACAGAGTCGTCCAGCCACCCCTCTCCCCTTTCCCATTCTATCCAGGGGTGCTGGTGGCTTCGTTCGCCTCCGATACTACCCTCTAACTTCTACTTGATTCTCATGGCAACGTAGCGCGATATGTGTCCCGAGTCGCGCAAGCTTCGTCGAGCTTACAGAACATTTCGAGTAACGTGCGGGACCATCCGGCCACCGTATCACCCTCTTCTTCTGGAAGAACATAGCATAGAGCGTAGTATGGGATACAGTACGACTGCTCGTACCGTTCTTCGCGTACGAGAATTATACTATCCTCTCTCGTTTCGCGTACCATCCTAGATACACACTCTAAACGTATATATCCGCATTCTGCTTTCGCTCCCCGATCGAGCTTTACTGCTCACTGTTATCGCGTCTTATATATATCGCGAACGGTACACGTACGCACGGGTTGCAAGATGATAAATTTCTTCAATAGAAAGCGCAACCGGAAATGCGCAGTGGGGCCATGAATAGCCTGATGGACGTAATGGGCTTCTTGTAATAGATGTACTACGTGTAATAAAAAAAAAAAGAGGAATATTGAGAGAAGGACTCGGTGAGCACTCGGAGAGAAACAGGACGTTTGCCAACGCGGCAAAGCCCCAGGAGCGATCACCCGTTAAAAGCGGCGACTTATATACTCTATCTCGGTCCCTCCCTACTGGAGCAGATTTATGAGTAAGTCAGGCGAGAGTACGAAGCTTACTTAGCCCAGGGATGTTGAGCGCCAACGTGTCTGCTCGAGCCGTTAACGAGCGCTTAAATTCTGCAGCAACGTTCTGTACAGTTTTCAAACCAACCCCCCCCCCCTTCCACCCCTTCTTGGCTGCTGCGTCTAGCTAGACATCAGTGTCGAGAACTTGGTCGCTCCTATCCCTTTGAATCGCTACAAACCGTAACGTTAATGCTTTGGGTATAGCCTGGTAGTTGGTACACTTGAGAATGTATGTGAGATCGCAGAGGAACGAAACGGTGGCAGGGACACGGTCGGAATACGTACCGCGGAGAGAACGAAGAAGTCTTTGCTGACTCGGCAATCCGTTCATAGTCGACTCGGCAACGCGGGAAACTATTGTTTCTTGTGCTATCGTTGATGCTTTTTAGGCCTCTGCCTCTGTACTCAGGGTTGGCTCGCTTGGTCGACGCGCTTCTTCATTCTCCTATCCGCGCTCCGTTGCATCTTCTTTCCGTTGGATGCGCGTCTCTATTTCTAAGGCTCTCTCCCACAGAGTGAATACACCGGGGAGGCATCAGCCAAACCACAGATGTTTCGCGAATGAGGTCATGCAAAGAGGTTTGCATCGCGACAGTCGACGTCGCATGCGGTATCGTTATTTATTTCATGCTTTTGGTAACCACTGGAGCCCCTTGTACGTGTTTCATTGACGAAATGCTTTGGCAAGGGATGCGCGAGAGGCTCACGCATTTTTCGCGTTGATAGGAAAAAAAAGCTCCATTTTTCGTTTGATATTTAACTTCATCCGGTCAACCTGGATTAACTAAATCCGTTGACTCTATAGGGTAAAAATTCCGGTAACGTAAAAATCAATTGCGAAGAAAACTCAACACCCCCAACGAGAAATTGGCTTAATAAAAAATAAAAAAAATGCTATGTAGTACATAAGAGACGGGAGAATAAAATTATGCGATGGCGAATAAATGGACAGCCAGGGGGTCTACGAGATTTTTTATGGTTCCTAAACTTCGATCTTATCGGCTTTGGGAGAGAAGCTCCTGCGAGACCAGTGAGCTGCTCGGTGCCGTGCGGCCGGCTATACCAGAGACCCTACCAGTCGTTTCGAAACTTTATAACGACGACGTCGCCACGCCCGTGGAATTTTTTCATTTCTCTCACCAAGAACGAAGGTACTACGTGTGCTACACCGAGCCACCTTTTCCCATCTATCTACCTATAGCCAGAGGTCCCGCGCCTGGAGGCAGAGCCAGTCGTGCGGCATAATTTTCAATTACGATAGATTGTATCTCGTCACGGGCCGAAGAAAGCTTGCGCTGCGTAAACCCGTTCGCGTGAAGGCCAACAGCAATAAGAAAAAGAAAAAAAAAATATCGTTCGCAAATCCGACAGTCATCGATGTCATCCATTAAAGGAGTCTCACCGAAGATACCATGAGATATATCCATTTTCCTCGAGTATTCCGTAGAGAGTTGAGCAGTGAAAAAAAAAAAGCAATTCGATTTCGTGTTCTATTGTCGAGAACGGCCCCTTCGCGGATGCTTCGATTACTCGCGATAAAATTCGTCAGGACGCAGCGGCAGCAGCAGCGTCGAGAGAAGCACGATTGCCTCGTGCTGTAATTAAAAGAAAGATTAGTTTCACCGGCTATATCACCACCCACGCGTCTCCCCCGTACCGTTTTACCCAGTCCTCGAACTCCTCAACTCTCTCATCTCCCCCGTTCTTGCAAGCTTCTTTTTTTTTTTTAGTTTTCTTCCAAGAGGGTAGTTAAGAGAGAAGGTTCGGCGCTAGCGCCACTTCAACGATCGCCGGAATTTAATGAACGCGCCCGACGACGAGTACTTCAGGGGAGGGCCGGGGGGGTGGGCGGGGTGAGAGGGAAGAATTCATTCGGTTCGTCTTCATAGTCGTTCACGCGTTTTACCTCCGTCATGCCAATACAATGAGATTAAGATATCCGTATCACCGGACGATATTAAAAATATGCACCCTGAAGTTACCTTTCATTAATAGTTTCCGCACTGTTTGATTTCACTGCTGTCAACGAGTATATTTTATTTGTTTATTCATAAGTTAGAAAAAAACCGTTACTGCAAAAATCTATTTTAGAAAAATATGTGAAATCTTCAATGAAAAAAAAAAAAAAAAAAAAAAACGATATCTATTATTACTATTTTTTTCGTAAAATACTATACGTATCTTCTGGGGTCACCTATTATGAAATGGCTAAGCAAACTTATTCCTGTTTTAAAAAAGTTGAAAAAATTGCTCGAGATTCGGAGAATTGGATAAACTTTTTTGTTGTCCTGATTCAGCGCTCCATGACGGCAGTTGATGTATATTATCCTCACTAATTAATAATTTCCTACTTATATTGCTCATAGGTCGATATTTGATACGAAAATGTGCTTCAGAATCAGAAAAAAATAAAATAATTTCTATTAAAGATCAATTACAAAGCATTCTGGTACGCTGATGGTAGTGCTATAAAATCCATTAGTTCCTTGTGTAGTAAATTTACTTATTTTGTTGCTTCCGCTCGGTATTTCGCGGCGTCGTAACCGCGCAATCATGCGATATATTCAATTATATTCTTCGGTGACGTGGGTCTTTGGCCATTTCATATTCATCAGGGATGTTCCAGGTGGTAGATGGGTACATATAGTATACGAAGTTGAGCTTTGAGGATAGTGGAACGAGAAATCGCACTCTCCCACGCGCTCCCGGCTCTTGTCGTACTCACTCTCTCACGGTTATGGCACGTCGGTAGAGACGCGTCAGTATAACCCCCCTCCCCCTCTCCGAGTGGTAATGTCATGCTAAGATCAATTTTGTATTCCACGCGTCACTTCGCAGACTCGAGTTGAGAAGGCCGTGCGAGCTTTTCGAAAATTCCGGCCATTATCACGAAGCTGTTTCCTATCAGAGAGACGCGGTACGCGTAGGCGTTTCCACTCACTCATCCCTTTCAGTGTACTCAAATATAGCTATATGTATAACCGCGTGCACTTCCGAAGCTACATACGCGAAGGACGAGTGCACGTATGCGCATACATCCATAGCCACGTATGTCACTCTATTTTCTCCTCCAAGCACCGAGAGCGTAACGCTATTTTACATTTATGTACTTGGCTTAGTCGCGAACAGAATGCGCATTTGCGTACGTGAATTTTTCGTGAATCATTTCACAGAGTGTATGTATTGAAGAGACCTACAATTTTATTATTATTTTCTTTTTCTTGTTATTCGTTCTCGTAGTGCACGAGAATACGCAGAGTGGAAAGCCGAAGTCATTAACGTGCAAATGAGAAAACGCGGAAGAGGATCTTTTCTTTTCATTTATTTTTTTTCTTCGTACTCGTCATATTCTTTACGATAGAGCCGCATCGGCGTGCCTCGGGCGCTCCAGAAGATTTTTTAAACGATAAATACGCTAAATTATATATTGTTTCAACCCCGACGCAGATTTTTCGGAGAAATACTGAGCTAAGATTGAAGGTTGAATATATTCATGATATATCGAGTGGGGAATTTTTTTTTTTAACTTCAGTATCTTCACTTCTCGATAAAATATCAATAAATCTTATGCGTTTGTCGTATTCTACAAGAAAAATTCACGTCATATACTCCTCGACGGAATGACAATATCATTTTTCAAACCATTGTAAGATGTTATTGTAATATCTCATATCTGATCGAAGAGTAACGAAAATACGTTATTTCGTTTATTTTCTACACTGATCGCGAATCCAATATCGGTTTTGCCCTTAAATCAAATCGGCCACTGATAATGTCTGATAAAAAAAAATCGATATTTTTATTGCAAACATTTGAATCATTCTAAATATGAAGCGATCGTTGAATTTACCGGCGAATCGTTCCCCTCGATAGAATCGTATGGTCTAACAACGTCCGCACTTCCGGTTTCCTCTTCACGCTGTACCGCAAACTCGCACTTTGCTCTATAACAGGCTGAGAGAGGATAGAAAGGACGCGTTTCTGCGAGAGAACTTGCAAGGAAACTTGGACGACCCACGGGCTTTGGCAGTTTAAAAGTTTGGCGGTTGCTTGCGGGTTTGTTGGTCTCGTGAAAACCTCTATACACATACGAGACCCAACTCCGTTCCAAGAGTATTAGCTATATGTATACAGAGACGATATTATTTTGTACCGACAAATTCGAAGCCGAACGATGTCGAAGCTTTGGGAGAAATGTTGTCTCGCGGGACCCGCAGCTTATACGTTTCCAGCTTTTCGTAGCAACGAAGTCTATGCAACGGAGGGTTATACTGCTCGTGAGTAAGGAGCCGAGTCTTTAAAAAGTCTGAGGGATCGCAACGCCTTTGTCCGGTGAGACGAGAAACGCGAAGTTTCTCGTATAGAAACGGCCCGCGGACGCAAGAAGCTCCTTGTGGGGTCTCGTTTCTGCATGAAAAGTCTCGAAGTTAACTTTGCAAAATTGATTTTACGCAACGCCGATTCCAATCGAAAAAAAAGAAGAATTCCTTCATCACCTACCTGAATTTGCGAGAGCGTACGGCTGCCTATTGAAAAACCCGATAAAAATCGCACGTATAAAATACTTTCGGGAATTTTGTAACAAAGTTCATATTGGTCCAAGAGTCGTTTTCCAAGCCGACTAAGTCCTTCATCAAGCTGGCGCCTCGCAGTTAGGGAGGGAAAGACGCGCGAAGTGATGGTCGCGTTAAATCGGCTACCGAGATACTCGTCGGGCTAATTAAGAGCATCGTAAAGACGGTAAGGATACGCCTTGCCGCGAGAGATGCCCGCTCGGCTTTACGAGAGGCAATTCGTATTAATAAACGAACTTTCAGAGCCCGTAGCTGAATGCATTTTCCGTCGCCATTCTGCCAACCTCTTCGCCATCACTGCGCGGTCGTAGCGGGGGCAACGAAGGTGGATATAAAAAATAATAATTAAAATGCATGAGGTCGTACCGTCTTTAATCAACTTTCTAACACCACCAGTAAGGAATTAAAATTCTTTATAGTTGATAATTAGTGATGGTTAAGTAGTGACAAAAAAAGGCGTTCACCAGCGGTTCGTTCTCCCTGCGTTACTTTTACCATCGCCGGTTACGCTGAGCCTCGCAAAAACGAGTTCTTTTCTCATTTCGACACCCCCTTGGAAATTTCTTTCAATGTTGAATCCCCTCCCGTCGGCGACAATACTCGGGTTTGATTCTAAGAGTGAAGCCTCAACCACCAAATCCGGGATTGATTGTCTCTTCGGATCTCATCGAAGGATTGGCGCCATTCGAACTTTAATTGAAAATGAATTCTTAAGGTTGAGAAGGAGGGGTAAACAAAAGCGTTCTTCACGCGAGGATGATGAATTTGTTCGGTCGAAGCTTTACTGAAATTATTTTTATCTCTTGAATTCAGGAGTTTCTTCGTTGAAAATCGCTGCGTCGAAAGATCGCGAGGGGTGAATTCGAAGGTAACAACTTCGCGAATTAGATAATTTCATATTCAGAATATAAGATTTTTCACTCGAATGAGGAAAGCAGAGATGCACAGTTACCCGAGATTCCCGATGAGAGATTACAGGTTGAGAGGACGTCGGCTACATTTTTGCATTAGCTATGCGATGGGTTAATCCACCAAACGACAACCCCTGCAGTGTCTCAGTAATATTCAACTTAATCGCTATTGTTCATGTACGTAGGCCTGATTTATGACTTAATAAACTCCATGGCCTTGATCCTCTCTCACGTTCTCATTAAATCATATAACTCAGTGCTAACTGGCCAGACCCCTCGGTTTCTCCTTCGCGAAATAATAAAAAAAAAAAAGAAAAAAGTCGGACGAATCTCTTAGCTTCGTGCAAATTTACGGGGTAATCTCTGCTACGCCAGAAATCTGCCCTTCCATTCTTCTCTTCTGGTGCCCTTCCAAGCGTTTTCTCAAGAGACAACGAGCAGCAAGTCCACACGAAGTAGATTAACGTACCTTTTCGTATTCAGGGTTTGGTCTGTTTCCACCCTCGTCACATCCGAGAAATTAGCTTGCCAGGTGCCTCGCATAGACAACGCGGGCCTATGGCGCTTCACGCCGTGAGGGGTATCGTTCGTTTCGCTAGCGTAACTGGTACTCCATCCAAGGCCAATTTCCCAATTAAACTACCCGCGAAGAAGAAGCCAAACTAACCGGACAAACCGTGCAAAAGGGAGGGAGGGAGGGAGGGAACGTTGCAAGCCTCTACTACTGGGAAAACTACCACACTGACCAAACTGCCAAACTACATAGCTTTACCAGAGGGGTAACAAGTAGAGGCAAGTAGCGGAGTCGAGCTCTCTCAGCATTTGCCATAGACCAAGGTGTACGGTGGAGTTGCCTGTGGTCGGTGGCGCGTTCGCCACCGCCATTGCGGCAGTGCCCTGGGATCCCATAGAACGTGCAATCCCATAGCGTGCGTTCGGTAAGAAGGGTACATTATTGCGGCGTATTCGGGCTTCACGCCCCATAGACCCCTCGGTCGCAGCAGTAACTTAAAGCCGGCAAGTAGTAACGGCCTCGGTACGGGCTCACGGCTTCTCTAACGAATGGCAAAACCCTTTCTACTGCCGGTGATCCCGATAGCTCGCGTGCCTGGAAAAGCACAGCAGTCTCGAGGTCGTCTACGCTCGTTCCGACAGTTAGATATAACACCGCCGCATCACGCTTCCTCTTCATACCAGTCTCCGGTAGAGCGTACAATACACACGTTTCGTGTTCGTCTTCTCAGTTTTATTGGCGCATTATCCAGTAGCAGGTGTATACCGAATGGAACACCACTATATACCTTTAGTTTCCGCTTCTACGCCTTCGCGTCGATCTTTCGTAAACCGCAAGCAGCCTCACTGCTTTATGAGAGGCCTTCCCATTCGTCGCGCGCCCTTACGACTCCCGGGCGTCTTAAGGAGGTTGCAAAACGAATACGTTGAAATTTCACTGAGACGAGGATCCGTAAAAACTTTTTCGCACTGTACAACGGACATAGAAAAAATTCCTCGACGGGTCTTTACAATTTCTTATCGTTCCCGTATTTGTTTATACCTCAACCCTAACTCTCGCGAATATCCGGTTACTCTTACCTCCTTTTGCATTTCCTTATCATTCCCACTTTTTTGCATCGGGAATGCGCATTCTTTTTATCAGGTTTGCTAGTCCGTCGTTGGAGTAAAATCGCTTCTAGATTTCCGCGCTGTAATCGCGTTTGTGCCATTTTATCGCTTTCGGCCGATCCCGACGGATTACCATGCGAGGCAAAAAGTGGCGCGTGCGGGACCGCGAGACGACAGAAAAGTAGATACCATGTATATTATGTAGTACGTGGGAGTCGAGAATCGGAGTAGTCTCCTATGACATCAGACAGTCGGGTTTGCAACGACGAACTGAAAGAGCCTTCGCGAGTGCAGGACACCGCCGGGGCTACCCTCGACGAGGGTCTAAGCGATTCTGAAGTATGACTAATGCGAAACTACGCTATTCCGCGTTCGCCGACGATGAACATGCGGTTAAGAGATTTGGTAGCAAATGCGAGAGAGAAGTATCTTCTTCTCGTGGAACACACCACCTTAAAGCAGCATTTTCGAGACTTCAACATTATTTAGATGCTGACGAGGGCGCAAACGTCGAATTCGTGAGCGGAAAGAATCATACGAAACACATACACCTGTCACGCGAATTGACGGTCTTGGAAAATATGTACTGAAGGAATTAATTACAAAGAGTGGTAATTGTTAACATACAGTTATTATGCTAATGAAAATTGTCGGATGAATATTCATCTTGGCGTGTTTATTAGAACGCGGAATATATCCTCGGGTTTCTCAGAGTATCGTATGTGTAATTACAACTGCGCGCGGACATAGAATGGTTACTCAGGTACTCTCGTACTCCGTCTCGATGTCGACTCCGATTTGCACCTCCCTTCAATCTTTCCGCGCGTTATAACTGACAACGAAACGATTTTATCGTTCACAAAATGACGGTACATTCGTATTCTGTTGACCGTTTTATTGCGCGACTCCGAAACGTTTACGATTTTGTGGTAAACTCGTTGAAGCTGAACTCTATCGCGGTCTTATCACGGTGAGTGATTATTCCGCAGTTTCTGTTTAACACATTATATGGAGAATGTGTTAATTTATTTGCCCTACTAAAATATATACTCTGTCGAGTTGTATTCAAAGTGAACAACGATGTTATGCTTTCGATGTAATTAACCGTGCCAACGTAGATGGCTTTGACTACGTTTCGGAACGAAGGCACTGGAATTCCGCAGTGTATATTGCGTCCGAATATCATTCGTAATGGCGGGTTCGCACAGCGATTACTAATGCAGATATCATCAATGCGAAAAGCAACGAATAACTCGAAATACAGTGAAATTTAGAGCCGGTTGAATTTCGTATGGATACGGATAATATAGCCGCCAGAACGCTTTTGCCCGTAGGACATACGCGGAGTCCCGGACATAGATAAATGCGAACACATTGGGTATGAATGAGGCTTGCGGATTCTCTCTCTTCCTCTCTTTCTCTCGGCAGTGTGCTACTTGCTGAATTGTTCCGATGTTTGCTTGGAGCACAAAACGGTCCGAATGGAAAATTTGGCAAAGTTTCAACGAGAGTAGTAGAGTACCGAGGGCATGTAACGCGATCGTTCTTCGTACTACATGTTTTAATTAACCATAATAAAATGCAGTCCAGAGACGCTTCGGACTAACCGCGGGTATTTTTTTTTCTTTTTTTTTTATGTAGGTCATGCCGATGATACGCGGTTATCAGAAAAGCTGTACTCGTCGGCTCGCTTGGCCATCGAAACAAATTAAATTAATAGAACGAGATAGTCAAGAGCGAAAAGAGGATACTTTCGCTTTGATAGAAAAAAGGTCAGTGGAAATAGTTGCATAAATGTTATGAACCTCCCCCTCCCCCCTTCCATTCGGTCGGTCCTTCCGACTACTTTTCCATTCGTTCGATCCAATCAATAATATATTTAAAAGCTTTTACGTTACCTCGAGGATCCTCATCTCGTTTAACTTGGTGCAGAATGTCTCTTTGCCACTCCACCGCTCTTGTGATAAATAAAAATGAACCTAACGGTAATAGAAAAATGTTTAAATTCGCATGAGCCAAAAAAAAATCAATGTTGCGAGAGTCGAGAGGGAAAGGATTAAAGTACGAAAATCCATCTTCGGTATACGTCCCACTTGGCGACTTTTTTTTCCGACAAATTTTGCTTGTACTTGTGTATACCGCGCGCTTGCGGGATAATAAATATTTCTGGCGTGTCGAGCGTTCGGTACGCGGAAAATTGGCTTTGGGAAAGAACGAAGGGAGTGGGTAAGAAAGCGAGAGCGAGAACATCACGTCGAATCAATCGACAGCCGTAGGAAGCTGCAGCACCGTTCGGACGGCCCGGTGTGGCCAGACCGTTCGTCGAAGCTCTCTCGATGTACGGATCGGTCGAGATAGGAGGAGATTTCGTGGCACTACCGTTTCGCACGTACGTTAACGCCATAGATATAGCTGTATAGGGTTGTAGAGAACGTTGGAAGAAGGGCCTCCGCCGTTATCGAGCCTTCCTAACTCTCCTCTCTTCCCTTCTTCCCTCGCCGGTTTCCCTCCTCGTACTGTCTCTCTTCGGCCCGGCATTCGCCTGTTACCCCTTATCGGCTCAACAAATTTAACTTGATTTCCTATACGGACTTTGCCGGAGCTCCGGGGAAATACAGAGGCACATGGCGCTGCTACAGACCGCCGTCTCGTCTAAACTCGCTTTACGATAAAGGATAAACCTTGCCAGCCATAGCCAGCCGAACCGACCAACCAACCACCCCCTTCGAGGATCCAGCGGCACACACCGCACAGCGAGATTTCATCCTACAGCTTCTCGCCGCGTTTCCTCTTGACCCAGGAAAAAACTCTCTTTCCCTTCTGCCGCACGCGATGAAAACTTTTACGAACCCAACCGACAAAACTACGTGGCTTCGACGGCGCTTTCGTACAAAACTTGAAATTCTTACTTTTCTTTTTTTCTTTCTTTATCCCTTCGCTTTTCCTCGAACGATTTTCTCAAACACTCTTGTTCAAACTACTATTCCTCGGATCGAGGAATGTCCCTGAATAATGTTGAGAAGGCAACTCGTCGCGCTCCACTTTTCTCCCATTTTTTTTATTCGTCTTTTTTTTTTTTTTTCTTCCCTACAATAATATATTCTCGGCAAACTGCAGGCCAAATTTACGATTACGAGCACGTGCATCGCTCTTGCGCATAGACATAATTCAACCGATAATTTACGTTCTTCCAGCGCCACGGTGACACACAGATTTCGAAAACAAAAACAATAACCGGAGGGGTCGTATAACCAGACTCTCGCCTCATCCGCGCGTTACTCTGAAATGCATAGAATTTTTGAAAAAAAAAAAAAAATATATATATATATATATATATATATATATATATTTACACGTATATCGCACTGGCATCGCCGTTAATGGTAAACAATTTGATAAGTTATCATTGTTCACTATTATTCTATATTCGTCTACGTTGCTATTCCGAATGATGTTTTATCGAGCTAAACTCGAAAGCGAAAGAGCTTTGTTTCCAAGCTGTGTTAGCCGTTTCTCTGTCCTGCCGGTAAGTGTTTCTCATGCACGCTCGGGGTTACACATAAAAGGCATTTGAGTCGCTTCGAAATGACGGCCCTCGGGAGGCTTAAACACGAGTGGCGCGGGCGTATGGTGTACACGCAGTCTGGCGCATAGTCTGTATAATTCAGTCATATCCATGCTAATCCCACCAGGTCGGGGTAGAGAGCGTTATATTCTCCATGATGGATGTACAGCCACCGGAGAATTGCCCTTTTCATTGAAATACAACTAAAATTAAACTCATTTGCCGACTACGTAGAGGATTTACGATAAAATGTTCGCAGAGGGTTGAAAGTTCTTCTGCGAGAGTCAAAAAGCCGTAGGAATTTTTTGGCCTCGTGTACCAATGCTAGAATAGTCTATTGCTGCATTAAATCTCGAAGAAAAATAAAAGAAAAAAAGAAACCCGGGAAATCCAGTCTATTCGTCTGCGAAGCCCGAATTTCGAAGTCGCCGGTACTATTCGCGCACAGAATACATCCTTCGTATTTGAAATCCCCCCGTAAAAACATAAAAGTAACGTCGGGACTCTCTGGCTCGCGGATAGAGCTGATCCGAAAGAGTCACTCGGTGAAATAACTATCTTCGGCGGAGCGTATCAATCCGGTCAAACGATATCGCCAGTGGAGGACTAGCGTATCCGACGGTGCACAGCCGTGTAGAATCGACGCTATAGAGAGAGAGTCGTCGCGCTCGTTCGGCATCGCGAGCAATATATAATAAACGTGGAGTCAGCGCAAGTGGATAGTAGAAGCGATAAAAATAATCCGTCTATATATTTCGTTGAAAGAGAGATTTCGGCAATTTCTCTCTGCTTGAAAAATCACAGTCACGAACCTCCGCGAGCCACGAACGTTTTTCGCTGTATCTTTCGTCAGAGAAGAAAGCTTCCGATACACGCTAAAGGGTATCGCAGAGACAAGCGTCATCGCGAGACTCCGAGATTTTCATAGATCCAGACGTTAGAATGAGGGGGTATGCGGGGGCGCGATACGTCTAGGATATGGTATAATAAACTGAGAAGGTCGCGGCTTATTAAACGGCTTGATCGCTGAAGCGCGCTCTCTCCTGTTGTGAAGGAAAGGCGCGTCGACGGGCGATAGAAATGAGATAAAGGGAGAAGCGTGCCGTCATACAGAGATACACAGACGAAGGTGTATATCGTACAGTGAAGAGAAACGCGACGTGGGTAGAGCCGTCATCGTGGCTATGCGAGAAGATATGAGAAACGGAGAACCGGGGAGAGACCTCGGATAACTGACACTGGCAGTGCATGGGGTAGTCTCGAGTAGACCAAGAAAAAGGAGTGATAACTCTGAGGCGATGGTAAAACGTTGCCTGAGCGCCAGATGTCACGGATTTCTTATTTGACGGATGTGCCGATATTTCGGATAGAGCGAAGTGGAGACATGCCAACGTAATATCGCTACGCCGCGTTGAAGACGGTCCCGGGGCAGGTTGCGTCGCTCTTGCCTCCTCCAGTTTTTCTCGCTCCTCTTCTCTCCT
Source organism: Buathra laborator (assembly GCA_934046635.1). Classification (NCBI taxonomy): domain Eukaryota; kingdom Metazoa; phylum Arthropoda; class Insecta; order Hymenoptera; family Ichneumonidae; genus Buathra; species Buathra laborator. Next base: position 23,706,179 of record OW203892.1, read on the forward strand.
CCTATTCGAGAGAAATCCCTCTTCGCGATAGGAATACCGACTGCCGCGATGTTGAGATGTGCACACCGGGTAAAAGCCGAGCTAACGCGAGAAAAATGAAAATCCCGAAGATTCTCGTCAGGAATATCTTGTTCTCGTCTGTGCAACGGGAAATAGAAGAGTGGGAGAAAGGTCTCGCGGTGCTCTCGCGATCGTCGAGAGCCCGAGAGATAGAAAGAGATTCACGGTCTTTCGCCGAAGAGGCCACTTGAGAAAAATGTTGCCACCGGCACGTCTCGAGACGCGCGTCCCCGAGGAGAAACGTTCCACCGAGTCTATCATTCGCTTGTGCGCCCATTGCCTGACGTGAGCCAACGACGACGAAGGCGGAGAAGGCAAATATCAACTATGGTTACGATTAATGTTAGCGGGTCATCCGTTAATTTTGTCATTTAGGTTCGATATATCTATCCAAAATTAACATGGACTTTAGTCTCGATTTCGAGACCCATATTCGTGGCTGATAGAAATTTATCGTTGATTTTGAGCGCAGTTCGCGGACCAATTGCGTCAGTTTTGCTAATCATGTAATCGATCATCCGCGACCGGGTATAATCGAAAGTTGCAAGTAACGCCGCGTAAAAAATTCTCGCGCGTCTCGATATGTTCCCAAGTGCAAAGCTTTGTGAGGAAAGATCGAAGGAGCACTCAAGAATATTTCGGGACGATCGGTTGGTCAAAGGTACGTAACGAATAGCCGAGGAGAGTTAAGTGTTTGTGCCCCACTTTCATCGTCGGTACACGTATACAAGAGATCGTTCGGAACGTCCGAGTGGTCGTAGCTCTGGTCAGCTTTGCGGTGATCACCGAGATATTTCGGCCCCTCGGGGTGAATTTCCAACCTGAGAGAGCAGTTCACAGAGGGTGATACGACGCGATCGCAGCTTGAAACGCGAGAGAGATAGAGAGAGAGAGAGAGAGAGAGAGAGACCGATGGAAAGTGGAAGGGAATTGACGGGGCGGTTACCGTTCCATTCCTATTTACCGAAGAGCCTCTCCACCCCTCATGTTTTCGTCTCGATTTCCTTCGAAAGAGATCCCTCATCGTTACTCTATGATGACGAATCATTTTAGCCGTAACGCTTGGATAACATACGATACTCCATGATTCACTGCGAAATTAAATATTTATTCGCTGTATTGATCATTGAAACATCTATTTCTTTGACTGTATCTGGTATAAAGAATCCCTTACATAAAAAAAAAATTCGGCTCCAAAAAAGTACGAGACATCGAAGAATTTGTTATCACGTCGTTTGAATTGTCATTCGCAGTTTCTAGAGGTTCAGGCGGAGGGTAACCGTGAGGAAATTCGAGTGCTCCAAAAAAACAATTTTTTGTTTTTTTGGACAATTGCGGCAGTGTTAATTTTAGTCATAGGTTCTTAAAGAACGCCGATGCGATGTTCAATACTTTTACCTAATACAACAAATCGAAGACGAGATGAAGGAAACTTCTTCTCACTCACACGTCGTCGCGAGGCAACAGAATAGTACGGCGGTTGTTTGTGTGTCGCGTCAGTAAGATTAGGCACGCCCGTTCTCTCGGATTGCCCCGAGGACACGAAATAAATCAGCCGGTGTAGCACGTGCGGATATTCACGGACATTTCCCACGGGGCTGCCTTGACTGGCTGGCCCCGGCTCTGGCTCTGTTGAATCGTCACGGAATCGTACATCCTCGCCGCTCGGACGTTCCGTAACGTCTTCTTCCTTCAACGGTTCGCATCTTATATGCTACGGTAACGGCGAGATATCCAATATCCTATAGTCAGTACTTGCATACGTAAAATCTTTGTAATCGAAACACAATTTTTTTTTTGATATCTCGTTTTTCGAATTACATTGGTCATTTTTTTTTTTAACTGTTGGGCGTCTCTTGATAGTAGCCCCGTATAGCTGTACAGTACGACAGCGTTTATAGAGACTATAGCATTGGATATTTCGCCCGCGGTATCAGGAGTTAGCAGAGAAAGGTTAAGCTATCGCTTGACAGACGAGGCTAATAAAAGCTCAGCCACGTAATACAATCCGACGGACGGGGCGAGTCCGCGTCCAGCGACTCTGATCCACGTGACGTGATAGGTCAGTCGCTGTCCACTTTAGCGAAGGCGACCGCTGGAGAGAGGGGCCGGACGAGAGAAGAGAGACTCCGAGGTGTAGACCCTTTGAGAGACAAGTGGATTATCCACACGCTGCCCGCAGTATAGTCGATGGATATAAATGTTTTTCCTTGTCGATCACTGCTCACGAATTCTATACGCTTTCCGTCACACAGTTGGCGTTGAACGAGAGAGAGGTACCCTTCACGACCCGAACATTTATTATGTCTCCCTTGTGACGAAAAAAAAAAAAAAAAAATCAACCCGACGCAGACTCGATGTTTACGAAGATATTGGTTATTGAGTAATATTGTGTCTGTCGTTTGTAATGCGCGCGTTTCCTCGAGATGCTTCGAACCAACGCGGAGTTTTCAATTCCAGGAAATGAAAACCATATGCATTTCGTTTTATCTGATCGTACTGCATGTTAGTTGACTCGGCAAAAGCATTTCGCTTATGCATAAGCCATAACTCAATTCCGTTCGACACGCGACATCGCGTATATACTTTTTCCACGAAACCCGTTCGAGTATCGTGGAAAGTTAAGGGGGAGGATTTGAAGCCAGACAACCCCTTGTATGGGAGTAGACCGATATACTTCACGATCTCAACCGGTGCCGCGTTGTTTTCCTCTCTTATGCAAAATTTGTCTCATCGTAATTCCTGAATTAACGTCACGCGATCGAGCCGGCATATGTATTAGTGCAACGGTCAGTGAAGGGGTGGAGGGGGTCAAAGCCATAGGGTCTCTTGTACACAGGGGAGCGAAATTTTCCATGCATATCGTAACGATAAATCATCCATTTGAAATTTTGGGATTTCACGCGCGATGATTTACGAGGCTTAATAGCGCACCAATTTTCTAGTTTATCCGAACCTCTCGCGTTTATGGAGGCTGAAAATGATTTTTTTTTATTTCACTGATCATCGCCCGAGCGCACGCGTATAGCCCGAACTTTGCCAAGGCAGAGGCTTATACCTCGGACGTTGTACGAGAGGGACTCTGCGGTGGGAAGCATCGGCCGCTTTCAATGAAAAAAAAAAAAAGAACAAAAAAATAGCTTTGTACGCTTTTTGCAAGTAAAATCGTCGGAGCGATTAGTAACGTGGCCGCGTACGCGATTCCGGCGCGACCGGCATTGGTGCGGATAGCCTTATAATTGGTTTTATCTGGTACTAGTATAGCCGCTACGTAACTCCGCGTCGGCTCGTAATGTGAATGATAGACCGACACGCGACTCAGATGAATCTACAGCAGTGGTAGCCAGTCGGTCTGCACGATATTACTATTTGCACAAAATTAACCCTCTCCTTCCCCTCCTCCCCCGGCCATGATTGCCGCACTTACGAACACTTGAGTTTTGATCAAACCGCAGACGTGCGCCAGGAGTCCCGCCACCCCTTCCAAGTTGTACACCGAGTGAGCGAGAAGCGTCGTTGGTTCTCTCCGCGTCTGCGAAAGGAACTCGCGTGCGTTGAAAACCTCCGAGAGTATCGCAGGCGGCCGAGAGGTTGCTTCGTGAGCACAAGCTTCGCGTATACGTCCTCCTCTCCTTCGTTGCACATTATAATTCCTTACCGTTCTCCGAAGCACGTACATCTTCCGCAACCACCTTCCCACCCCTCCGGTACCTCCCTTTCTTCTCTTTTCAAAGCCACCGCCCGAGCGGACGACTTATGCAAATCTCAATTTCGCATAGTAGTACTCGACGAAGAAAATTTGCTAGACATTTTTCCTCATATCCGTACGCGCATATATAGTTCTGCTCCACTGCGAAACGCGCAGAGTCTCTTTCTCGGGAGGGACCCACGAAGATATACAACTCTGCAGTCGCTCTTCTTAATTTTGCGAAAGTCGTAACTCCGAGTGAGAGGGATGGGGGCTGTGTACGAAACGTGAAACGAAAGTGAGAATGGGAAATTTAGGTCCGCGACGATGCATTAAGTTCGCGGCTAAATACAGCAGAGGATCACTCCCTGTATACGCTCTTTCTCTTTGTCGAGAAATCGTTGTGTGGGATAGTAAAGGGAGAAAATGTGATAGATGAAACCTTTGTCCGTCCGTCTGTCGAGGTAACACGGCGACCTCATCCGCGCGTGACCACAAGAGCCGCAGTGAACCGTCTCCAAGTAGGTCCCTCTTAGCTCGAGATGCTCTCATTTGCTTCGTTCTCAGTTCCGTCCTTCATCCATCATGGAATAAGAAATTGCTGGCTCGTCCTTATGAATATTCAGTCGAGGACGCGGCACAAAACAAAGGACGGAACGAGAAATCGTCGTATTCGTCGACGAAAAGAGAAGAGACTTAAGAATACCGGGAGCGTTCCATTTCGCCTCGATGACTCCGCCATACGCGCTCCTTTTTTTTTCCACTTCGTTCTCGTTTATCATCGCGATTATTACCAAAGATGGAATTTTGTTAGAATTTCGTTACCGATAAAATAAAAAAATAAAAAATACACGAACGCAGACACACATACATTGATTGCCGAACGAACGAATTCGTTTATTTTTCACGCTCACTTTTTGCATATGCATATACGCGTCGACCTGTAACAATTCTCCGGAGGGACAAAAAACAGTTGTACCCACCTGGTGTGGATTCAAGTACACGGCAATGTACGAGCGAAAAACGGCAAATATTAACGAGTGGAGAAAATTGCAAACACAGCATAGAGAAGAAAAGCGCCCGGCTAGAGAAAACAAAACGACTCACAGTAAAAATTGTGCAACGATGTGTTTTTTTTTTTTTTTTTTTTTTTTTTTTTTCGTTTCTTCTTCGTCGGTTTTTCCTCCCTTGGCTACGACAAATATAGCGAAGATATATCGTAAAACGAGATTCGATTAACGACGAGTGCTTTCGATCGAGAGATCTAATTGCTGGTGGTCGCACCGAAGTAGCTGTGCATAGCGCGAGAACGCCGGAGAGCGTAAGCGAGAGCGGGTTCGACCAGAATGTATATGTACTGTGGAAACAACTATGAAAATATACACCGCGGGCGCTCCACCTCGGTACCGTGCCTCCATACTTTATTACGTTCACTATCTCGGGTATGCCATCTTTATTACCTTATCGTACAGGCTATGGCGTGCCGCTCGTCAGTTTCAGCGAGTTCTTTTTTCCGAGACTTCGATATCCATTATAAAGGCAATAATTAGCATTTTTTTCAATTTTAATACCGTCCCCCGCGGAGTAAAAGGCCGGTTACACTTTATATAAAAGAACGTTGTTATAAGAGAGGTAAACACGCGTCGGTATAGATACTAACTCCGTCATTCACACAGCGATATGTGCGCAGAGACCCTTGGGGCTGTCGCGCTACGACGAACACGAGTCTCCATCACGAGTATTACATCCAGAACGGCATTTGTAAAAATTGTAATGCAACTGCACCATTCGATATAAACTTTTTCTTTCGCAAGAATTAAAGTCGTGACCTCCTTTTTTTTTTTTTTCTTAAGTAAAACCTGTTTAAGTAGTAATATTGCGCGGTTGACAACTAACAATCGAAATTTATCGAGTAGTTATGCAAGCGTTCGAATAGGATTTGGCCGAACGGACCTACGGCTCTTACGAGAAAACGGTGGGGGTGCGCAAAGGCGGAGGGAAGAGAGAAAGAGTAACGAGTGTCTATAAATATTCGTGGCACGGAACAGTAGCCCCCATAAGTTTGCTTTATGGAGTGGAACCTTGCGAGAGCCTCTCGAGTTCACCTACTCGAGCTTTTCGTACTCTACATAGATATACAGACACCGGCGTTTACTCGGCGTTTGCACCAACGAATTTCGCCTCCTCACAAGCTTACCAACGAACCTAACAGGTCTAACTATCCACTCTTGACATTCGCTCTTACGACTATTTACTCGTAACAGTTTTGTTCTGTCCGTCCGCAAAGCTGATATAGTGGTATACACGGGGACGGGGATATACGGGGGGTTGGTTTTGACTCTATGGGGATTAAAAGTACAATCTGAAATGTGCGTAACTGACAACGCCTGAGCGGATCAAACCCTCGGCCTGTCTGTCGCAATGTTTTATTGAAATATATCGGCAATATCGATATCACTGAAGCTGTACGCTTTTACACGTCAGTGGTTCGTACAGCCCCCTGCAGCGCGGCTATGCAGTTCGGTACCACGGGAAAAAAAAAAAAAAAAAAATCGTCTCGCGTTTCCGTTTCGCTCGATTTCATGAAAAACGCTGAATCGGCAAAGCTATGACGTTCCTATTGCAATTGACTCTCTCACTCGGAACAATGATAGTCTTTTTCGTCACCGACATATACAATAATAATTCTCGTTTCACGCGAACATTCATGATTTTTGTTGGCGCAACGCTGGATTTACCATGATATCCGCGAAAATACGAAAATACGATTCCGTAATAATTGATTATTACCAAAATTTTATTATTTTCCATAAAATAAAATTTTGAAACTCTACAGAGTATCATTGGATCCCACAAACTTTGCCACTTGCTACAAACGCCTGTTAGGACAGAAATGAAATCTCGCCCTCTGTGCACTACGATCCTCGAGAACCCTCCAGCGTTATTGTATTCTTTCACTGTTTTATCGTCGCTATAATTCGCCCCGTGAATTTTCATCCCCCTAATGGCGCCACTATATTTCCTCGACTCCGAAGGCACTTTCTTACACGTTTTCCCCGACAGCCATCAGCGCAATCTGTATATTAGTTTATTGCTTATTATTCCTTCACTTTGTAACTGCCTTACATAAATTTTTAACCAACACGTGCGCATTTGTTGAATGCGTAATAACGCGAAGTGAAAACTCGTTGCTATTGTCGTTCCGTATGCTCGATATCGTTTAGCCGTCATCGGTGATATCGGATGTATTCGGTCGAATAGGATTGCGCATCGCTGCGGGTTTGACAGTTTACGTGATGGATTCGCCGGGTGCGCGTACACAGATTCTTACTTTACGCGCTACACGTTGTATATATATTACCGGAGCGAAGCAACGTACACGATTTTGTTAGTCTACAGGCGAGTAAAAAAAATTGCGATGCGCGGTCATGCGCCGGATCGTAAAAAAGACACGTAAAAAATTTAACGGCTCAGCTCGCGAGCCTATATTCTATCCCTATACCGCATACTCCCGCCCACCCTCCGCCCTTATCCCTCTCGTATGTTGAGCCACGATTCGTACCACGATTTATACCTCAGTCGTTGGACACGAAGATCATATCCATATACGAGCCGTACTCCGTTTATACTCCGTATACATCGTACAACCGATATATGTACTTGTTGCCAGCTACAACAAAGTTTCCTGTTCTCCCGTCAACTCGAATTACCGTGTTATATATTTTTTAAGCGTTCTCCGGACGGTCGCTTTGGGCCGCACGAGAATAGACTTCTGCCGCATGCATCATTATTCATTTATGTAGGGTAAAAAAAAAAGAAATGTGCGTTCGAGGGCCGCGCGAAGCGATTCATGGATATTTGACACGGGTACGACCTGCGACGGTAAAAGGTCCGGAAAACCGGATGGCGTGTACATTGTACATCGTCTCCTTCGGGAACACAGGAGATCGAGGGAGATTCGCCCGCTGTGACCCCCCAAAGAAATTTACCGAGTTAAGCCATAAAACGTAAGGGAGGTGAGTCTCGCGTGCAATCACTCGGGTTACCAGAAAAGAAACGGTAAACGTATAAGAGGGCGCAGGGGTAGGTATCCTGGTGTCCCTTCAGAACGTGAAATAATTATGTTGTCGACCAGAAAACCGTTTTTTTTTTTCTTTTGGTGGCACAGTTAGAAACGGAGGCGTGTTACTGGTATTTAAGAGATCTTCGAAATGTGAAATGGGTCTGTAGCGATATAAAGTTAATTTAACTATATATGATTCTATTACAAATACCGGTTCCGTATCTGCACTCTATCCGTTCGAGTATTACGCGCATAAATTGCATTTTGATAACGCGCCTCGGAATTACCTGCACAATTTTCGCAACATTTATCGACACTCTCCACGCTGTTATTGGCCGAGCGTGGCACGGGAGATGCTGAGCGAAATCCAAATCGAATATAATGAACGTACGCGAACAGAGAATCGCTATCCTCCGGATGGCAGCATCATCAACATGAACTATAGCGAGAGTTCATACGCCGATAACACGCTTGGGAGGGACGAGGGGGTCGAACAACTTTTTGTTTATGTCCCACGGATTTTGCAACCCCCATCACACTACTATTCATCACTCTCCACGATGAAACCACGCGCCGCGATGATATTTTTTATATTTTACAAAGCATATCGTTTTGATATTTCAATCTGAAACTGTATAATCGATGTATCGATTATCAATGGACCTTTCGATTACAGTTTGTGTCGAATAGCGGTTATCGCTTCCGCGTACGCGGGGACATTCATTATTATTCATTTTCACGTCATTTCTATAGCTATCGGTGGAGAAGTGTCCAGCGAGGGGGGAGAGGGGAGTAGATATTTTCCAGTTTCAATGGTTATCTGCATAACACAAAATTGTGAGCGTTGCCCTTTACTAAAAAAAAAACAGCACGAAAATCATATGGTCTCGAGTATTTTTGAAATTGTACACCACGTCGCTATTTCGCCGGTGTGCTTGAGTTTCAAACAGTCAATATTCTGGATGAACTCGATAAAAGCCATACTCCACCTGGTCTAATCCCCGGTTTGCGCCGTGCGTATGCGGAGGAGATTATTGGCCTATTATTTTCTCTCGTTCGGCTGGTATGGGTTCAAGAGGAAGGGCGAAGCTAAAAGAGAGAGTGTGTGCGCGCAGGTAGAGCGAGAAAAAAGAATAAATAACGTCGAACTTTGCCGCCTCATCGATTCCACTCGGATATTAAATCCGCAACCCGTCGACGCTTTACTCGCTTCGCGTAATCCTCTCGCTGGATACCAGTTGTCGAAGGTATACGGCGAACTGCTGGGCTACTAACCGTACGCAATACTCATTCCAGAGATCGCCGAGAACTCGAAAAAAAAAATAAAAAAAAATTCAACTGGGCAACGAAGATTTTTATTTTTATTTGTGCATCAAGTGTGTTTGCATTATTTTCACAATTTTCGTTTATAAACACGTTTATGAACGAAATGTCGACATTCTATTGAGGCTTCTCGGCGTTTTGATGGATTTCCGGATCATTTTCAGAATTAACGAGGCTCTTTTTTAAATAGTGATAAGATGATGAATAAAGGAACCTCCAGTTATTGAATGAGTTTAACGTTTTTCCGAAATATATATCGAAAATGCGCCTGTGACGTCACTGCCGGAGAATGACTAAGATTTCCAAACCGACAATAGCGTGACGTCACTTCTGGAGGAAAACGAAAATTTTGAAACCGAAAATAATGTCACTTCCGGTAAAAAACTGGTATTTTTTTTTAGTTATAGTGACGACAACGACGTTAAATCGAAGGCAGTATTTCGTGTTCAGTAGAGAAATATTCGGGACAAAATACAAAGCATACATACGAAAAATAATGAGGACAACCTCTGTTTGTCGGTTGGGGTTTCGTATATCCAACGATATCTATTTCTGCAGACCATATACTTATTTGATTCCTAACACAATATTCAATATAAATATTCGTGTCACAGTTGAAATAAATTGTATTTTTTACGATTATAATATCCCAAACGTTGTGGAGCTCGCGAAGCTCACCTACGCTGCCAGTGTGCTAAAAATCAACGCATTCGCGTTCTTCTCGATTGGACGAAAGGAATAATAGGGGTATACGATATTCGAGAATATCTCGCGAAGATCATGACGTCGTTGGAATATTATTGTGTAAAGGAGGAGAAAAAAGCGCGAAGAGATGCTAAAAAAACGAATAAGAAGGGTAAACGATATTCGTATGGAGCGACGGAGAGGATGAAGATGGGGGAGTTGCTCTTCGCTACTGCGAGAAAGTGTTATTTTTCCACAACCCCTGCGTCTTCGGCGTCGGGCGTATGGTGCGAGTATACGTAGCCTCGCCAAACTACATAGTGCGAAACCCCGTCAAACAGCCGGTCGACGTTCCCTGAACAACACGCAATATCCTTGAGACAATATCTGCATACGTTTGCAAGTTTTCAACGAACTCTTCGACGCCCGCCTCCGTTCGCCTTTTTCCTCTTTTTCATCGTCGAGTATGTAAACGACGAAAAACCGGAAGGAAGCAGCTCTTGACTTGGCGTTCTTTTAGCTTCATATCTTGTTGTTACGTCATATACGCATTACACGTCCCTACTATTCGAAATCGACAGCAAAAAAAAGAAATCAAATTCCTTAAAATAACGCGATACTAATGAATAATCTAACGAGGCAACCGCGAAGTGGCAAAGTATGCATTATCATAGCAACATAAATATCTAATTTACGACACTTAGCGAGTTAATGAGAGCAAACGGTACTTCTAGCGGCAGTACATTTTTCAGTCAGCGCTGACATCTCGTTTTTCTCAAGTTCTCGAGACCGCGATGGAAACGAGTTAACGTTAACCACGCGGCAAAGGAGTGAAATTAAAGGGGACGAAAGAAAGGGAAAAAAAAACGAAGAAAAGAAAAAAAAAGTAAAGGTAACCGGCACCCCGCGCGGCAGGTACAATAATTTACACGGACGTTAGAGTCCTTTAACGATCGGTCGTTAAATGCAAATGACACCAATCGGCAAATCTGCCCGTTCTACTGCCTGGTATAAAAGTTCCTGTATACACACAAATATACAGCTCTATATATTCGAGAAGAGTTCGCGTTGTGTGTTGAACGCGATGTCAGCGTGAACTTGCACGCAGTCGTTTATTGCTCTGATACTTCCTGTCCGCGTGCGCTCTCCCTTGATATATATGTATATGTATTCTTCTTTCGTGAAAGGGGGAGGGGGTGGAAGCCCCCGAGTTCCGAGTTGTGTTTTATGAAAACTTGCATGACACATCGGAGAGGATCGATTTCATTGCTGACTTTTGCTTTTCTCAACGTTTACACACGTATACGCGGACGCGCGCGCCCAGTTCTGGCAATAAGCGTGACGTGTGTTCGCTCTAACGCGCCTCTCGTCGACCGATAAGCTGCGATATCGTTGTACCGCGGTTTCTCCGGTTGGTTGAATTAGCCAAGTAGAGAGTTACGCGGGAGAAGAAGGGAGGGGGGGAAGGGGGTGTATAGCTGGAAACACGACCGCATCGTTACTTTTCGCTTTCGTGAATTACACGGACGATTTGGCCTCAATATTACGAGAGAGAAACGCTGGGCGCGATTCTAATCTCGATAAACACTGACCCCCGACGCGCGGGGGGTAGTGGCGTGTCCTGGGTACCAGGGTGGAGAACGTTAACGTCCAAGTTATGTCAAGCTACTGTAGTCAAACGAGACTCTGTTGCCCATAAATCCAACGTAACAACTATGCTATAGTTCGCTCCCACTCTCTGCTCTTTCCACTCGAGCAAAATCGGCGAATAATGTCGAAAACTTGTCGGTACCGAACCGGCGCGCTTGTGCATTCATAATACACCGTACATGCATTTTTTTTGCGAAGCAAAACATGCAAACTTTTTATTTTTCGCTTGTCTGTTTTTGCGATTTTTTTTTTTTTTTTTTTTTTTTTTTCGATATAACGTAAGCTCCGGGGGTCAGAAACTAATTCGAGAAGTGAAACTCTCGCATCGACAATGGCGTACCTTCTACCGAGCGAAGTCAAACCCGGAATAACCGCTTCAACGCTGTTCCCCGGTGAACGTTTATGGAAATATAAGTCGTTGCCGCCTGTGTTATACATATCCTTTATTCATAGGCTGCACCAAGGGGTATATGTGTTGCACATCGTTGCGACGAGTGGAGAAAGCTACGAAATGGCCAGACTATCCACTGCCGCTTCTCGCTTTCGAGGGTCGCGCATATTTTTGGCGCGCAAAACTCGTCAAAATTTATTTAATTCTCTGTTTAACACCTTGAAGTAAAAAAATGTGGACGTTGTATACAACGGTTGAGACTGGATAACTTTTGTTACGTTGCCGTTCGCGCGTTTTACGCGCATTAGCGAGAGTTTCGCATTCGGGGCGGTGGGGGGGATGAAAACACCTTAACGATTATATAATCATGATGCAGAGTAACGTTTTTGAACGAGGCGCGCTATTCTGTTCTACGTCGCTGAGTGAAATTTATCTCCGCGAAGCAATTCCAGCCTCGATGTATCGCAATATACCTAACACGCGCGGGGCAACATGCCAGGCCGATGCGCAGCTGGGGCTCTCGGAGCGAGGCGAGGCGTCAGCGCGGATAATACAGTCTTAACGAACTGTTTTCCATAATGCAAGTAAAGCATTATCAGGAGGTTGAGTGCACCTCGTAGACGAGTCGGTGCGCTCTGAAACTGCATGAGATCCCACCCTCCCACCCTCCCTTCTCATCCCTCCGACACTCCCCTTCGAATACCCTTAACTTTAACGTCTCCGATCCTCGTACCTCGAGCACCGCATTATAAATTCCTCTTTTATCTCACGCTCTCTCAAAGTGAGAAGAAAAAAAAAAAAAAAAAAAAAAAATACGACGAAAACATAATAAAACGGAAAAAGCGGAGGATGGTTAAAGCAACGAGAGGGAAAAAATGTTAGGTGGGGTCAAAAGATGTTGTTGAATACACCTTTGTAAACGGTCGGGTGAATCTAAAGCTTACTTACGTTATAATGTGAAACTCCCCGGCTTATATACATATATACACACGTTGTTTTATTATATCTGTACCCCAACGTTCCGTATACTACGCAAGGAGCCATAGAGAAGAGACGACGAAGGCACAGAGTGTGTCCGTGCGGAAATTTAATTAGCGCGACACACACGTCGGACGTATCCTTATTTCTATTTTCTCGGTGAAGCTCGCCTCAGACTTTCGTGGCCGCAAATGAAGAGAGAGCCTCGACTCTTTCTCTCCCTCTGCGAGCTCCCGAGGTCCGGTGCCTCGGATAAAAGCATCGCGGTTAACGAGCATCTTCGCGAGGTCGGTTTAACGAGTTGTACTATCCACGGATGCGCTCGGAATACGTTGCCCATCGGATTGAACGAGGTGGACTCGTACGCGATAAGACATTTTTACGAAAAAAAAAAAAAGAAAAGCAACAAAAAAAAAATTAACTCGACGTGGATCGAAGGGTTAAAGAAAGACGAAAAAAAGTGTGAAAATAAAATCGATAGAGGTTTTCGAGAGTTTTGATGAATGCCGCGTCATATCAATCACTCGGTCACTGTATTCGACCGCACGAGACCCCATCGGCGACAGATTTTTGTGAAAATGAATTCGGAAATGAGGTTTCGAACGAAATGATGAATCCTCTCGTTCGTTCTCGCCGAGAGATTTTTTTTTTTTTTTTATTTAATACACCGACACATGTGATACGTTATTTTAGCGACTAGACACGTCGGTTTCGCCGTAAATGAAAAACCCGTTGTGGGGTTATACACACATAGATGTATAAAAATATTTCTCGTAATACCTGGGGGCACTAATTAAAGGAGTAAATGACGGGTCAGACGTACGAGGGGGTTCTCCTCTGACTCGTGAAACATTCTTCTAGCTACAACTCTTTCCGGCACCACGATGGAGAGAGCCGGGAGAGAGAGGCATAGGGCCGCCAACCAGCGAATATATAATTTTCATATTCACCGTCGAGTGTTTAATAGTTAATTAAAGCGGAGTGGCCGAGTCCATTAAAACTTGGTCCATTTCGGTGATTTTATCGGTATTTGATGGCTCTCGGATAACTGAAATATTCACCAACCCTGCAACGCGCCGCCTGTTAACCGTACTCTTTCGTTGCTATGCAACTTTTACCTTTTCGGTCTCACATTTTACGAAATCATTTTTTTTTATTTTTTATATATAACTTCAACTTTATTCGTTACCAACGACACATTATCGTTCGCACCGCTCGGTATAGGAAAAAATTCCGAGTTCGATTCGAGTTCGAAATTCGAACGGATAATTAAATATCGTTAACATATATATGACATCTCAATATTGTCACTGGTTTAACGCTGCAGAATCAATAATTAAATTGGAGGGTATTGCAGCTGATAATATATACCGCACGAGTTCGATCCGTTAACCTTTGTGTCACGAGACCTTCGCGCACCAAGATCTATAGACTAATCGGCCTATGAACAACGTCGGGGCACTGACTGTTACGCACTTTATTATGCAAATCTACGTCACGAAGTTTGCAACTTGGTCGTTTCGTACGCGATATAGACAACGTTCCACTGACATATGCTCTGCAGGGCTATTCAATGACGTCGCAGTCACGTACGTGGTGTTCCGCGTTGACTCATGAAAGACCTATTACACTTTACCGATAGTGCATTCTGTGCAGCAGTGACGTCATGTCACACAGTGCTTGAAACTTACCCGGCCGTGGGATCGTTGTGACGTAGCTGTTGCTCGGCGCCGGTAGGTCTATAGCATTGCATATATACCAGACGAACGTTTCTACGAGTCGAGACTGTTGAATCATTTATTATCGACGCTTTACGGCGAAAGATCCGCGAAACCGGGTAAAACTCCAACAAACTCGAAACGATTCCCAACTACGAGGGAGCCAATCGATTCGATTGAACAAACTGAAAAAAAAAAAAAAAAAAAAAAAAAACCTCGCGGGACTCGTTTAAACGCGCATAAGTTAACGCAGCCGCGCACATTCCATTTTCGCCATTACCCTATTCGAGAAAAAGCACCTGACATTTATGACATTTACTCCGCGTAGGAAATTGAATGTTAAAAGACGAGTAAATAATACGTACCTTCGTTCGTTTTCAGTTTTCATGTGAATATCTTCGCACAACGCAACGACGAAACGAGAACACGACTTACTGCCACTTACTCGCTATAGGATTTGGTTCTCGAATAAATGACTTAAATCTCCGATCGGTCGTTTATTAAAGCAAAACTTTATTAATAGCAATAGTGAACAATGAATAACTGTTAAAGATCTTTTTTTCTTTTCTTTTTTTTTAGTTTTTGTTTTTGATAAAAATAGCGATTGGATGATTAGGATTAGGTGATAATATCTACGAGGATTTTTGTTTCTATAACGGCACGAAACTTAGAGACAACTTAATATGGTTTATTTATGGCAATAAAGGAAGTCGATATGATTAATGAGATAATGATAATTTTTTTTTTTTTTTTCGTCAATGAGGGATGACTGTCCCGAGAGATTCGGGAATAAAGTTTCATGCGTTTGAGTTTTAAACGGAATTTCGGCGATAATCGTCGTTTTTGCTTTTATGCGAATGAGCGCCGCGTTGCTTGGGATGTAAAAAAATGTTGTTAAAACGATGTGCGGAGCTTTTATCTTTATGTACCGAGAGACTATCGAGGCTTTCGTAACGCAACTTTCTTTGACCCGAGGCAATGCTCGGTGCTCTCGTTTATACGAGAAAATCGAATCCCTTTCATGAAGAAGTGGGAGTTCAACGGTCTCGCGATTACGGAGAATCGAGTTCTCTCGGGTGCACAAGCTACGAGAGTCTCGCGAGCTTCTTTCACCCTGTGTGGCGACACGTTCATCGCACCACGTCGCGCCCGATGCTGGAGGGATGAGTGGGGAAAAAAAAGAGGACAGAGAAAGAAGAATGAGTTTCAGGAGATGAATGGATTATTAGTCTGCCGCAATCGCTCCGTTCGTATCTGTGTCACGAGGTATCCCTCCCCTCATTGAAATGAAAAGGAGTTGGAAGAAAAAACGAACGATGAACCGAGTGAATCGTTGCACAATAATCTCCAGCAGTTGGATTGTAAAAATTCAGAGGAATGAAAGAAAAATGAATGGATGCGAGGAAACAAAAAAAATTAAAGCGGAACAGGAATAAGAAGCCTGAAAGGGCAATTTTTTTTTTTGAAAGAAGGGTATCGCGAGTCAAAAGAATAAAGCGCTGAGAAGCGAAAAAAAAAAAAAACAAATTTATGAAATCTATGTACGAAACCTGCAAGACAGTCATTGGGCTATTTGCTAGTGATATTCAATGAGTCGTTATCGTCTATTATATCTTTCTCTCATTCATCTGTTATTCGCATTTCGTAATGGATAAACATAATAAATTCATAATTAATTATTTACTATCATCGTCGCTTGTAATAATCAGTATTATACTCTTGACGTTTGCGCAAGTCTATAAAACCAAACTACATAGTCTTACCTGCCTCTCCGGTTGACGCGACGAAAGCTCGCGTCTCGGTCGACAACCCGACAATGGATCTATACCTGTTGGCCAGGCAAATCCATAGGCCTCGAATACGGATCGAAAAAAAAATCGTGAAAAAAAAAAAATTATAAAAAGAAAATAAATAATTACAAAAAAAAAAAATTACGAAAAAAAAAAAATGATGAAACAAAAAAAAAGAATCATCGACGATATATTGTTTTTCATACTATTGGAATGAATCAACACCACGACAATTCGATTGTTCTTTTTGCTTTTGTTTTTTTTTAATGTATGATTTTTTTAATATTGCGATAGTCCGAAGAGAGTTTCGCCGTGTCAACCATATTCGAAATTGTAACATATACAAGTACATGTGTAATCTTACAAATAATATGTCTAACAACATTAGGTTTTCGTCTTAGATTGCTTTCCGTAATCACCGTCGACTTTCCGGAGTTCGCGAGACTTAAATTCATTTAGAAAAATCGCGCGGGTCAAATGGAAGTGTTGCGCGATGCGTTCAATATCGCGTTATCGATCGTCGGAATCGTCGCGATTTCACTACGATTTTTCGCCTCGTGAACTCTACCAAAGATCATATACATCTTACTATTTTTTATTCTTAACTCTACACGCTCGCCGCTCCTTCCTCTCGCACATTTCTTTTTTTTGTGTTTTTTTGTTTTTTTTTTTTTTCATATAGCGTTCTTTAGTCGTATCGATAGGTAAGATTACTGTGTGGGTTCTTTCTTTTACGTTTTTTCTTTCATCGCTCATTTCATAACTGTTCCGCGCATCTCCGGGGCGATGCGCGCGAGCCAATTAGTGGTCGAATCATTGGCGTGGGGATGAAGTATCGAGTCGACGAAATATTCGCAACGTCGGGTCCCTATAGATTCGTGAAGAGTCGCTAATATACAGGGCTAATAGAGCTCAGTGAGGAAAACGATGAACGCGATCGCGCAACTTTCACTGAGATACTATCGAGACCCGAGACGCAAAGGGTCGAACTCGCGAAGGAGATAGGGGTCGGGGTGGTGGTACTGATTTATTTATAGTATATATATGTCATCTGATGCACGACGGCCTATCGTCTTAACTCTGATTTTACTCACTTATATTCATATAATACTATTCAATACTTGTCGAAGCTCATAGCAAGTACATTACTCGAGGGTTAGGTTTTTTCTTCTTCATCGGTATTTTTTTCTTTTCTTCGTATTTCTTCTTTCAATTTTTTTTTTTATTTTTTTTTTTATCAATTACCTTATTACGCTTATGGGCTAAAGGGTGTTTCTCGCCTAATGTGTGTTTCCTTTTGTTACTTTTATTTCAATTTTTTCTTTTTTTTTTTTTTTCGTAATATTGTTTTCATCTAAACTCTCGGCCGAGTGTGCAATGTTTTATCGTCACGGCGACACGAGAATGATTTAAAAAATTCACGTTGCTTCGCCAACGTGGACGTGGTAAAAAATTAAATCGTCTAACCGTCCTCCTCCACCAGGTCCACCTGTCTTACTCCCGATCGTAAGCGCGAGCGTATCATTATTATTATTATTATTATTATTATTATTATTTAATCTTTTGTACAGAGCTTAATAGTTACGCGTTTATCTTGTTTTTTTTTCTTTTTTCTTCTTTTTTACTCTATAAATGTATCGGAGATTACCCTTCGTTCGCCCGAGAAAGACGCGGTGGGAACTCGCCACAGTGTCGAGATCTCATATATCCGCGAGCGCCGACGCGAATATATCCTACCTATGCGAAAGAAAACATGTTTTAAACGAAGGAATTAATTTTAAAACTAATAAAAAATAAAGATATCAATCGGATAATAGTTAACGCCCCTCCGTACAGCGCAAAACGTCAAATATACTATTTACATATCGTGGAGATGAACGCGCTATTACCGTATTTCTTCGTCGTATTACTTTTTCTTCTTTTTTTTTATTTCGCTTTTAACTCTTTTTAGGGAACATAAATCCGTACACAGAAAGGTGTCATGACCTCCCTAATCTTGATTATCATCTATGTACCTATGCAATAGACGAAAAGAGTTTATCCCGACGCGCGCACTTTACTTTCTCTCTTTCTCTCTCATTGTTAATACATTATGGACAAAGTTTGCTCTTTCGATGGCGATATCAAATGTTTTGCCTATGCGCATCGGGGTACGAACCCATCTCGTCCCTTCGTACGCTCGGCTCGTTTTTGTGGCACGAGGTCGAAGGACCCCCGTGTGGCTTTATTCCTCGTGTATTTCCTCGCGAATGCAAATTCTATCTCGCCGCAAGGATTTTCGCTCGGTAATTCTCCAAGAAGCGGGGAGGAAATTTGCCGTTTGGTGCAAAATTAACGAGCAAACAGTAATATCTACGCTAGTATTAGAATCGTCTACGAAAGTTTACACGCGAAGTTCCGAGGTTCTCTATATGTACAATGGGATTCTCGCGGATGAAAGCTCGCGATCTATAATGCGAAGTATGTGGATGAATGTGTCTGTGTGTCTGTCTGCGTGTAACCGAGTGTATGTCAAAGAGATTGTGAGAAAGAGGCCGGGATAATAAAGGGAGTGAGGGAAATAGACGAAGCTGTTTCGCGGGCGTATCTGTTTTATATATATATATATATATATATATACTATATTTATATGGATGTGTATTTGTGTGAAATGGTTTTAGAATCGCAGGCGTGTTGGCATACCAGCGGTTCGTATACCTTTGCTCTCCCGTTGGGAATAACTTGAACCCACGCCTCCCGCGTACAGTATAAGCACCTCGATAAGGGAGGGAAAGGGGGGGGGGGGGAGGGGCGATTCCCTCGGCACGGACCCGCGACATTACATTACAGCATCGTGACTTCTCGCGAATTCTAACGCTGCATTATATTCTCTAAACGAGATCGTTCCCTCCAAACACAATAATCGAAATACGACACATTCGATACGATTAAACAAAATAAAAAACAAAAAAAAACGTAAAAATAACGTTAGCTTCGCTCGTTCGATTATCGCGTACCAGAAATATCCGGTGGATAAAAGTCACGTCGTACGATGTGAAATGAAGCAATTTACATGATTTCATTTTACACGTATGCATTAAACATAAGAAAGACGGCAATAAAGATATGTAAAAAATAAAACGTGAACAGTGGATTTTGGAGCAAATGAAACTCACCATGAGAATATTGAGTGAAACGATTCGTGGAGAAATGCGCGAAAGATTTCGCTCACGATAGGTCCCTATCGAAATAATCTCATATTGTAACTTCGAGGCGTCCGGCAATCGTTCGGTCGAACGGCCGCTGGACTAATCTCGTCTAATCTCGTATAGTATCGGCGCGATGTGTGAACCATTTTTTTTCTTTTTTTTTTTTTTTTTTTCGTAATATATCTCAAGGCGAACTGTGAACCTCGGTCTCGGTTCGCTCGGGGGCTTTTCGACAATATAACCGAGGAGCCGCGTTTTTGAGCGCAGAGGACTCTCAGCAGCCTGCACAACGCCACTGCGACCATCCACCCCCACACGCTTATGATTGTTTTCTGCCTTTCGAAGGACGAGGAGGCACGGGCCCCGCCAGTCCAATTTCCGCTCTGGGAATACACTCAGTTCCGGCGGAACGTGATCGCGAACCGGGCGGGAGTAGTACCACCCGTTCACTTTTACTTCCTCGACCCTCTTTATCCATATCACAGGTCTGAGAAAACAGAGAATACTTTTGACGCCCTTTACCTCGCTGTTGTTCGCGTTTTCGTTTTTTTTTTTTTATCTTTTTTTTTATCTTATTCTTTATCCTTCTTCTTTATTTTGTTGCCGAGGAAAACGACTCCGACGATAAACGCAAACCATTTTGGTCTTTCAACGCCCAAGAGCTTCGAAAACCCGACTCTCTCGCCTCTGACGTGTGTAGAAACAACGTTCAGCGACGGCGCGTTCGCGGATCAATTCTCGATAACTCGCAGCAAGAAACAGCCTTCATTAACGCCAAGCGAATATGCTAAATTATGTAACGCATTCGTTACGCGATGAATTAATCAACGAAGTTAAAGATAACAGCGCATCCCACTCGCGATTATGATCTTTGTCGACGTTCGCGCCACGAGTTCCCCGCCACAGGCTTTCGCGGTTTTTTCGTTACAACTCGCACGAAGGGAGAGAGTCACAGTGGCACTGTTTTTTTTTTCTTTTTTTTTTTATGAGTGACGCGAGAGGAACGGATATTAAAAGTTTACGCGTTAGTATTGTTTGTCTTTTTGCGATTCACGATGTTTTTTGTTTGTTTGTTTGTTTTTTTGTTTTAGTCGTTTTCACATTCACTCGATGGACGAAGATATCCAGTCTTGATAATTGAGGAACCAGCGGAGGTAGTGGCTCGTTAACGTAAGGGCGACGATGATCCGGAGGCCGCTCGCTAACACACCTGGAGCACTGTTCCTCGGCAGTACGCTTATGCGGATCATCGTGTCGTAATCTCTGCTTGACGAAGGGTCCAGCGCCCGGCTCCATCACACCAGAGGTGTTCCGTACACCTCATTCGTGTGGAGATTCTGATTACTGTCGTTTTGTCTCGAAGCGCATTGCTGAAAGAAAAGAAAATAAAAAATTGTTTTCGTTTTAATTCAACTGCCGGACGAAAGGTATGGTATTTTCTTAACCAATTTGATTACTATCGCTTTTGTTAAAATTAACGTTTCAATGCGATTTACAAATGTGATGTTTATGAATAAAAAAAATTCATAATCTGTGGATAAAAATTATAATAAAAACTTACCGCCTGTTTTCGTTCCCAGCTTTTCATCGCGGATTTGTATTTTTCAAACTCGTGACACCAATCCGAGTAGATTTTCTGATAGTCGTTTGTCTTGGCGGGGGCCGAGCATCTGTGCGCGTCGACGGTTATGTTGTAAGAGCACAAGAGAGCACCGCCGAGCCAGCAATCGTACCTTCCGGCGTCCTGTTCGTTTACACCGACAATCACGAGACCCTTCTCCGATGTCTCGATGAATTTGTCGCCTCCAGCGCCGTACTTGTACGATATCTCGTATCTGCCCTTTTCTTTGCTGTAGTGATACCACCTGACCTCTTGATTCGCAAGTACCTCGGGCATTGTGACGAAACATCCGAGATGAACGGACTGACCCCACGTTACTACGAGTTTTCGCTTCAAAACGCTACTGTCGCATACCGCCGCCGTTGTGTTGGATACATCTTGTAGAAGACTGCGAATCATACGAATCAAAGTTTCGTTCTGTGAGTATTGGGAACCGAAATTGGAAAAATTGCGCTATCGGCGCTTCAAATACCCCCGACGAAGGATCCTCGGGACTGGAAAACGTCTTGAAATCGAATTATCGAAAATTTAGTTGGACCGAGTTGAAGAAATCAGGTATCCGTTCGTGGAAAAAGAAGTCTGGAAGAAGCTGCTAGTGACCTACATACCGAGGGGATGGAAGGAGAGAGTGAGAGCGTTTGCTCAAGAATCAACTCGATTCATTATCGAGATTTGCGCGGCTAACGTTTCAAGCGGCTCGGCGTTGATCCGATAAAGTTTCACGGGTGAGCTTCGCCAGCCACGTTAACTCGACTAACCTTGCAAAAGCTCTTTCCAACAATTATCTTTCGTTATTCCTTTATCGTTAATTATTTATTATTTGATTCGCAAATCAACAACTATGAATTCGAAAATGCAACAAGCGTGAATGATCGTGTCAATGAATAATTTAACTTCATTTGCGCCGGAAACAAAACTAAAGCTTGTTTTTTTTTTCTGTTGTTAATAATTTCACGAAAAAATTGCAACTACCGTGAAACTAGTGATTTCGATAAAATTAATTGGCATACCCAGGCGTGTAGGGTTTGCAGGTACCGCTATCCTTGTCCCATCCGCAGTACGGGTCGTGAACGCAACGCAGGCAATTGTCGTATCTTCTGGAGCACATAACGAGATCGATCTGCTTGATGCGACGATCCGATGCGACATAAAGGGCTTTGTGTTCCTTGGATATTTCCATTGCCTGTATGGGTTCGCCGGGTGTAACGTCGAATACATCGAGAAGAATCGATTGTGACTCGCCGTTGTTGTCGACCCACTGAACGACCTTGTGAACTCTTCCGTCGCCTGTAGACACGAATTGAAATAACGTCGTATAACAGATGTATACAATTCACAAGGGCTGTACACGTATTTTGCCGGAAGACAAGATGAGGGATGTACGACGACGAAATGTTCGTTTGACACTTTGGGATTCAGTTTGCGGCGAAGGAAATGGGTAAACGTGGTCGGGCGTTACTCACTTGATCCGGCGTAATAGACGGTGTAGTCGAGATACATTCCAAGAAGGTCGATGCGAAGTTTGTCGACAACCAGTCTGGTTAGCATGATATCACGTTTGTAGAATACGGGTTTGTCGTTCTCGTGCGATATAGCGGAATCCATCAGTGGATGAGACCTTATGAAGTTGAGAACGGTGTCTGGAAGGGTTTCCGTGTCGTTGACGCACTGTCCGGGTCGCGGCTCGGGGACTTTATTCGACAGTACCGGAAGCCAAGCGCTGCTGCTCGTCGCCTGTTCCTTGAATTTTCCTCGGAAGGCTTCCTGTATCGCATCGATGTGGAAAGAGCATATGGCTGAACCCATCAATCCATTCGTCGATGTAGTGAACGTCCCGTAGAAATGCGTATCATCATCCGGCACCTTATAAATGCTCTCTGCAATCATAAAATAATGTGAAAAAATATAAATTTATATTAAACATTTATCGAATGATCGCTCGCGATTTCGCCATCCGATCTCGTCGTGTTTAATGTACTCACGTATCTCGTTGAAGTAAAATGGAAATTCGCCAGGTATCGAGCAGTTCAAACGCGCCTTCAGATAAGTTGCCCAATTCTGCGACAAAATGTTTTTCCCTCCGGTGTCCCTCTTGCAGACTCGTGCGACGCGCGAGTAAACGCTCTTACCGCAATTTATATACTCGACGGCAGTCTCGCGGAAGAAGAAGAACACGTGAGCGCCGATGTCAAACGATCCAACAAAATTTGGTTCTGAAGAGAAAAAAGAAAAAAAATAAAATGTTATTATTTCCGTAAAGAAAGGTTTACTTTGATTTGTTCGGGTTGTTCGAGCGATTGAATGGATCTTCGATAAATTAAAGAGCCGCGCGCCCTCCACTCGAACTTCTCGCGCGAGTAATCTGTAAATTTTCCAAAGCGTTTCTCGACTCCCCGGGATTCGGTGAGAAAACTCTAAAACCGGTATTTCTCGCTCGAGTGGCGTGGAACTGTGCGATAAACGTTGAAAAGCTCCAGAGCAACTCGGATAGAAACGAAGAGACTCGAACGACTTTTGTAGTTTTCATTGAGGACGAGGCGATCGAGGAGGGTGGACGGTAGGGGTTGTGAGAACGCAGTCGCGGACTATCCGGAATTTAACGCAAGTTCAATGATCATCCACTTGTCGGTTTACGACTGGAGCTCCCGTAAAACCGCTTAACGGCTCCGGCCCCGTGGCTCTCGTGTTACGGCGATAAAAGTGTTAATAATTTCGAAGCCGAATGGACTTTAACCCGAAAACGATCGCCTCGCATCGAACTTTCGCGGTAGAAACGACAGTCTTGTAGAGCTTTTCGATCGATACTCAAAACGTACGTGAAATAAAAATTCGCCAAACCGAATTACGAAACAAATGAATATATATATATATATATATATATCTCGTAAGGCAGTTTATTCGTGTCTCGTTAATTGTCGGACTCCCTTCTCTGTAGTTTCGTTTTCCCTCTTTTCCATCCCTTATTCCAGCGATATTCTCTCCTCGGAGAGTATCTCCACGAGTTGCAATGCTGTATCGGTGCCCTCATTATGCGTATTTTAAAGTCTGACACGCGGCACGTGGTCGCGATCCGTCTCTCGGCTCCTATCTCTCAGCGCGTTTAATCAACGCCTTTGCTAATAGACAAACTCGATGGGAAGAATGGCTCTTGATGGGATACCCGAGGGGTTCTACGGCCGGGTGTCCCGGGCTGCGAATTAAACGACGAAACAAATGGCTAATCATGCATCCCGAGGGCGAGAAGGGTAGGAATGAGAAGGCACGCGAGACGCCCGGTTCTCCGAGTATCCACTGGATTCGAGACGCCGAAGTACCAACTGTGCTCTCCCTACACTGAGAAGGGTTTCGATATCGATCTTCGCTTTATCAAGCTTTCTATTCGCGTTCTCGCGAGGACAATGCTTCGCGTATCTATCTCTGTAGATCCAGTAGTAGTCTTGTCTCCCGCGAGAACCTTGCATCCAAATTTATTCACTTCACCGAATTTATAAATTACCTGTTAAACATCGCCAAGCAATTTCACAAATAGACACTTCCAATGTGTTCCGAAGTGAGAATATTCATTTTGTAATTAACGTAAGTAAATTAATAAACGAAATATCCAAGTATTCTGATAATAGACGACAGGACCCGCTTGAGGTATTTCACGCTTAGAAACAGGATGAACCAAACCGGTATAGTCTTGATGCTGTCGTACAAACCTTAAGGATAGACATTCCAAGAGGGTTGAAGCCACCGAAAGGTGTTCCACAAGCGCGAATCCTCTGACGCGGGGGAGTGTTCCAACTATGCGAACGGGTCTAAGTTTAACTTCTTCGAGCTCCGCGAAACTCTTCGAACAGGACGTTTAGTTAGAGACGACGTCGGCCACGACAACGAAGGGGGCGTTATTTTATTATCGTGCTTCCTGGATTTCGCACCCTTCCCGAGACATTTGATGGCGTACACCTTCGCCTATCCCCGACCGTTAACGTTAATGCGTTACCCGAGCGAATGGGCGCGCACCGTGGCCTCGCAGCAATTCATTTAACACGCGTTTTCCTCGCGCATTCAAGACGAAACAATAATCATTTTTCAACAAACATTAAATGAATTTGGGATTTACTATTTCGATTATTTCGGAATCGCTATTAATTTTTGAAACATTTCATTGCCTAACTTTGTACAACTAATTGATCGCGAATTTTTACGATAAGCTATGGAAGCGTATAATTTCTAAAATGACACGTCGAACCAACGTACCGTTTTATAAGAGGTTCGAGGGGGCGAAGAAGCGTAACGCTTCAACGCATCGATGCTTCAGCGCGGGGTTCTTAAGCTCTCGAGAAATTACGGAGCGGGCGAGCGGGAGGTTCTATCAAAACTTTTCATGCCTAATGGACGGTCTCATTGTTCGCCGGCAATTGTCGGGATAGTTTTACTCCGAGAGTTCGAAGAGAGCTATTTTCCATAGTTATATAAGTGCACTCGAACGAGAGCGCGTTAACAATAATCGCTCTCGAGTGAAGGGTGTCGGAGATTCGATAGATAATTTAATACTCTTTTTTCTTCTTCTGCAAAAACAAAAGGGGTGAGAAGAATCCAAAGTGTACTTACTGTCCAACCACTTGGAGTCGTATTTGAGAGTTCTCTTGAAACTGTAAGCTTTTCGTCCGCTGGTCAGATTGTAAAGATCCGTACGAAATATAACTGTGTCCGCTTTGGTGAACTCGGCGTTTGTTCCGGAGTAAAGTGCAGGCAGATCGCCAGGATTGCCCTTCTCGACCCAAACAGCGGTTGAGTTGTCAGCGGGATCGTAAGGACACTTTGCTATACCCATACCCACTCCCGGCACAAACTCGTGCCTCGGCAAGTGAGTTAAATTGCTCTGTTTTGAGATAAACACGAAAAAAGAAAAATACAAGAAAACGGTAAAGGAACGGTTGCAGATTAATTCGGAATAAATTTGCAGTGATGAAAGTTAGGTAATGGGTATTACGGATACGGTGTGGATGAAGCTATCCGAGAGAGCTTCGTAAAAAGCTCCGGGTTATTCACCGGGTGTCTGTTTACGAGAAAGGACGGTGGAAAAAAAAAGGACTATAACAGCGCACCGGGGACTCGTAATCTTCGACATCGCGAAAACCCCCATACATTCCAAGGGGCTATCGTTACACGGGTACTTGAGTCACGATCCATAAGATCGCGATATACGATATAGAAAGAATGTTAACTTACGTAAATCACCCAGTCCTTTGGTGAATGAGCGTTGGTACCGCACATGTACAGCCGGTTTCCGTCTCCCATCGGTTGTATCACTCTTATATGATTGCGACAATCGAAATGCTGCGAATAGCGCAAAAAAAAAAAAAAAAAAGAAAAAACAATCACGGGTCAGTACACATTATTCTCTCGGCTGGCGAAAAGCTTATTCGTATTCTTTTTTCGTTTCCCGTTATCGCGCACGTACGCGGGGCCACCAATTTCGTTATAATATCTATCCGGTCGCTTGTCGCAAAAACAAAACCGAAAGGGAACACACAGCCGATCGCGTTGGGTATATGGTAATAAAAAAAAACCGCGGGGAAAAAAAAATCACGACGAAGAGAATATAAAAAAAAAAAGAGGCGACGCACGTACGGGACTCGTTATCGATACCGTTGGAACGTCGGTACGAGGGACGACGGTTCGTCGGGTATTTTTCGTCCGGAATACTCGAAAGCGTTCGGTCGGGTGGTGGCCGGCGTGTGGCCAATGTGTGTCATTACGCTCCACGTCGTTGTTCGGTCTCTCCCATCGAGTGGGCCTTTTTTTTATAACAGCGTGACCGCGACGCAACACAGACGGGTAGAGAGAAAAAAAAATGCAAAACGTTGGATAAAAATGAAATTGGCTTTGTTGGCGAGACATCGAACGAATTCACGAGGAGAATTGTCCGGGGTCCGCACGACTTTGTACTTCGATCGAATCGGGGAGTGAAACCCGCGGGAATGGAAGCGAAATCGGGTCTTTGACGAATACCAACCACGTTCGCGACTATAGCGAATCGGTAAAAAAAAAAAAAAAAAAAAAAAAAAAAACCTTCGATGACTTCCAAAGCAATCATTGTTCTGTCGCTACCTCCCGAGTACTGTTTTTAATTTACAACCGAAACTCACCTCAGATTTTCCCTTTGATACGCAATTGGCCACGTTGCTGGGTTCCAGATTGAGCGCATCTCGCTGTAACAGAAATAATCCATATTGAGAATTGTGACTCTCGTCCAATTATAAATGGGTTAATGAACTTTGAAAAAGAAGAATTGCTTTATTTTAATTTCGACATTGTTAGGTACAAAAGACTACGGGGTAACGACACGGCTTCGTGATGTCGACTAGTCAAGCATATATGACTTCTCGACTAAACTTTTTATTTTTATCCTCTTTGCGACACTGTACTCGCTTCGGGCGTACGAGCCCCAGCAATGGAGAGTCTGGGACTGCAGTCAGCGTCAACCGGAACTGCATGTTCTAGATTTTTCATGCACCAAAGGAACCCCGATGGTTCCATCGTACCAATGCGGAAAAGAGTACACGTAGCAGCCAAGCTTCAGTCTGAGAAGCTTTGTTCAGTTGCGACGACAGTTCCGTTTGAAACGGTGCGGGCTACAAACGCGTCACGTGAAATAAGGTCAACACTACACAGCCGTAGAGGGAAATAGACGACGGTGACCCACTCAGACAGTTGCAAGAGAGGGCATATTAGGAGTCGGGGCCTCTCGCGGTACTTACACTATTTCCACCAGTTTTTTTTTTTTTTTTTTTTTTTTTTTATACTAGGAGCAAACTTGCTCGTTTGCTCTCTTTCATCGTAACCCTTAAGAATCTTACGCTTCTTCTCTCTTTCTCTCATTTCGAGTTGTCGAGTGGTTGAGTGACGAGAACGCTTGACTGGGTCGCAGCAAAGCTCGTTCGTCGTGTGTGTCTATTCGGTGAAGTTTTTTTCGCAAATTCGTGTACCGTTGATCGGCGAAAATAGGGGTTGTGAATCGCTACAGCGAACGAGAGTTCGCGTTATTTCTGCTTCTGGCATAGTGTATCACAAAATTAAACCAGCGCTTGAGTATACAACGCGGAGTAAAGAGATGTTTGTAAAACTAGAAATCTAATTCGTTGGTTCGCTTCGGTTTTTTCTTTCATCGCTTTCACTCGACCTCGCGACGGCTTCTCATCGCATAATAATTAAATTCGATGCGGTGTATCTACTATGTAGCTAGCGGCAGGGTAGTGCCTTGCAACGGTGCTTATCGAGGTCGAGTGCACACTAGAAAGTAGCGGCGCATACGGCTGCGGAAGAGGGCATCCACTCGCCGCGTGCGATTCAACTTTCACCCCCCTTCGACCCTCCAGGACCTTGCGAGGTGAGTCTGCCTCTGCGCCAACATGTACTCCGAGCAAACCCCCTTCTGACGCTACGTCACGCCACGTCTCGCTGCCCCGGCACTCACTTCATATTCATATGTGAGCAGTTCGATGTACATCGCCCGAGGACGCTTCACTCGAGGAAGC
This sequence comes from Buathra laborator, assembly GCA_934046635.1. NCBI lineage: Eukaryota > Metazoa > Arthropoda > Insecta > Hymenoptera > Ichneumonidae > Buathra > Buathra laborator. The sequence continues at coordinate 23,734,859 of OW203892.1, forward strand.
CGATAAAGACTCGTAGCTATTCTCGTTGCGGGAGGAGAATAATAAAAAAAAAATCTATATATATTCCAATCTGAATAAGCAATTGTCATTGCCATTCCGTTGAATGTAAAAAAAAGATTCAGTGAAAAAAAATGGCTTGAATCGGGCCGCTTGATGGTTAAAAAAAAGACGTACTAATCAGAGAATGATGATGAAGGAATTCGGGTAAAGCTCACGGCAAAAGTTATATTTGGAGAACCGTTGGAGTTGGAATCAAAATTTGGCGATGGAAAAAGATCATATGTGTGTATGTGTGTGAGTAACCACACGCGACGTCTATTCGCGGTGAATTCTGCACCACCGGGAGATCTCGACGACGAGTGATTAAAGGAAGAGCAATGAGGTCGAGCGCGAAGAGGTCGAGAAAGAACGGCTCGCGTTGGGAATGGCAACCTCTGGCATTTCTCCGCGACATCATCATCAGCACCTCGCCCAAGAGCTTATAATCAAGACTCCGGTGGTTGGGTTCGCCGAAAGTCTGAGCCATCTGTGAGGGAAACATGAATAGAGGGCAGACGCGGAGAACGTTGCCACCAAGTCGGCGTGTGATCCAAGAGAGGTATATAGAGGAGAATCTACAGCGAAGTCACGGAGGTAGAAGGCAGCGAAGGGAACGAACCCGCGACTATGAAGTCGGTACCCGCTTTGCACTACGAAATATACATAGATATGCGTACCCTTTCCTTTTGCCTACGTGAACGAGAGAAAAGCATCTTCTCGTTGCCTCAGAGTACTGATTACACATGAACGTCGTGTCACATATTAGAACACGCGCGAGACGAAGAATTGCTTTCACAGTGATGGGACAGAGAGTAAGAGCATTGGCGATTGGCGCGGAGACGAGAATGTGACGTAGAGAATTTCGTTCCTTTGATGCCGAGTCTCATTTCGTTTCGAATGTAAGACTAGGCGAATGGCAACGCTCGCAATCATCCTCCGGGAAACCTCATCGTTAGACCGAAAAACATTTTAAAGTTTCCTTTATTCGATTTTTAACCGACCTCTCCGCCTTCTCCATCTGCTATATAACGAGAACCTGCCGCCCGTTACATGTCTCGGGAAAATCCTCGAGCATTCCGTATGTAGTAAACACACGCTGGCCTCGCCGAAAACTTGCCTCTCCCACTGTTTCTCTGTACCATACACTAATCTCTCTCGTTAGACTTTACGGGAGTTCAGCGGTCGTACTACCCTCTCGTAGAGTCGTGAAACGACTCGCGCGCGCCTTTGCTGGAGTGAACAGTAGCAACAACCGTTCGAAGGACTTGGGTATTATTCGGGTTTCATCCTCACTAAGCGCGAGACACCGGAAACAGTGAAAGAGGACAGAGGAAGCCACGAAAGAGGATCCTCACCGACGCAAGAACCGAAATGCAAGCGTCGCGCTTTTCCTTTACTTCTACGGTAGAGAATACAGAGGCGAGATTCACCAAAGCAGGGCGCTATATCCGGACACAGAAATGGGAAAGATGGTCGTTGGAAAGTCCCCGGTACTTGGCGTTGCAGAGACCCACTACCTTAGAGAGACTGGTGCTCTGCGCTCGCATACGCTGCTATATACAACAAGAGGGCTGTCCTAAGTATAAGCAGCGAATTCACCGGGAAAGTGGAATACCTCGGAGAGTTTAGAGGTTGGAGAGTATAAGAGAGAGAGAGAGAGACTGAGAGAGTCAGGTAAAGGGTGGGATGTTTCTGTTTAATAGTCAGTGCGGCGTGTCGGTAATGAAAGCAGAAGCGTTTGCATGCCGCGGTAGCCCCCGGTGTCATAAAGTCGACGCCACGAACAGCAAATGCACCGCACAGTGCACCGCATCGCGGTGGTAGCTGTAAATCTTTCTTCCTTCCTACCTTTCACCCCCCATCCCCTCTGAATCCCTCTCGATAAAACGATGCACCGCAGGCACGAACGTAGGCGATACCAGCGGTGACGGTTGGATTCAAACGTCTTGAGAATCAAATACAACCGGAGATAGTGAGGGCACCGCAAGCCGCGGCGAAGGGGATAGAAAGCAGATAAAGATTCGGCTTTAAGACGATGTCAGCAAAGTGCACAGCCGCGAACGTAGCACATCTAGGGGTCGATCGAGTGCACCGGCTCCAACGGAATTCGACCCAAAATCTCTCACGATGCATTCAAACCCCGTACCCTAAGTTTCTCCAGTTGGAAGGAAGAAACTTTGGTGCCCGAATCCCCTGGTTGGCGCGAAGCTTTAATTAATGAGGGAACGCCAGAGATAGAGGCCCCCGGTATCGGGTTGTCCGATGTAATTCAACGTGATCATTAGGAACGAGCGGAGGTCTACTTCCACGATACTCTCTCTCCGTGTGCGGCAGCTGTGTGCAACGAAATACTTCCCCGCTTTCGTTGGCACAGTTCGCAATAAGAAACACGACTCCTGGTGCATCTCTCGGCTTCCACAACCACTGTTGATAACATCAACGCCTCTTGTATATCCATGTTTATTACAGTGTAAGTACACTGAGACAATTTGATAGGTAAACTTGCGATCAACATTAACAAATTTATACGAATATCGTATATAAATGTTGTTTCAATGCGCCGAATAATTTCATTATTACTAATTAACCGATTGTCTGTAATCTTCAAAGAGATATCACAATATTACAATCACTTTTTGGTATCGCTGTGTATTCCGCATTGATCCGATTATTCGAATACAGGATTAGAGACGAGAGCAAATAATCGGTGAATGGCATTAGCTGCTTTTGTAATTAACATACTATCGCATCGTACCTTGTATTTGGAGTGTATATATTCAGCTTTACATGGTATGCGACACCGGTGAATATAATCCGAGTCACGGTCGTTATCGATAGGAAAAGTCTCTCGCGGATCGCGAAGGAGGGCTTTACGTAGTCGCACGTAGTCGAAAGAGATACGCTCTTCTCGCGAGGTCGCGGCAAAGTGTTAGCCGCATATAGCTTCGACACCGCGGTAACTCGACGGAATAACGTTATTGCCGATGTTCGAATAATTTCGCTGGGACGATCGTGACCGGAATCGGAAAATCGAGATTCGGTATAACCGATCGTGGCCACGAGTTCGCGTTTATCGGACCGATCGCCTTTGGATGTGTGCTGCTAATGGTCGATAGGAAACGCCGATGACGACGACGTCGTTGACGATCGTCTCGCTTGAGCTTAACGAGCTTCTCGCTCTCGGTGTGAACCGACGACTAAGAAAGTGGCTCAGTGCAGTAACTACATTAGATTAGCTCTTCTGCGTCAAATCGATTCTCTGTAAATTCAAACGACGACCGATACACGCTATGAATTAATCGCCTGAGCAATCCTCGCGACGAACAGAAAAATAATTTTGTTTCCGCTATGGAAGAGATACTACGAAATTTCCCCGGCCTTTCACAAATTAGCTTGAGTCACTCGGACGAAGCAGTTACCGAAGGGAGGTCTCCCTCTCGTTGCTTAAAATTGGCTGGACTCGGGCTGAAATTGGTGCCCCGTGAGCCAACGCCGCGGTAAAGGAGTCATTTGCGGAAGATGGAAATGGAACGGGAAAAAGCTCTTGCTATACCCCGGGGCGACTGATGTGTGCGGATCGTACAATTTACCATCATAAAATATTGAAGTAGAAAAACTGCTGGTATCCCAAGGGCACTGACACCCAACTAAACCTCCCGAAACTCCGTCGGAAGATCGGACGAGGGTGGACCACGGTGGGCCTTCAACTAACCTGCACGGCTTGGAGGGGGGTGTAGCAACCGTTTAAAAAATTCACGAGGTCCCGTGGCACCGCGGCCCTTTTTATCTCATTAAACATTAACGCAGCACGCTACCACGTCGGGAAGTTTTGTAACGGAATCGCGCCTGCTGTATGACTTGATGCAGGGGGCGGGGAGGCTGCACCCTCTTCCGTACATATTATATATTTTTTTTTTCGAATGCACACGGTGCGACTCTTATATAACATACATATACGAGGATATACAGTAATTTTACGGTCCCAACGGTACGGTCTCTTGTACCTCGCCTGTCAGATATAAAAGCATCAAAATAATACGAGAAAAAATTGTATACCGCACTGCGGGACTCTACCATGATATTTCCTCGATTATTGACAAGCCGATAATACTTTTTTTTCTCCCTCGACGCGGTGATAGGATAAGTGGAAAAAATAACTATTATATTTATCGAAAAGTCTCGCATCGACGTTTACGATTTACGAAATTCACTTTGAAGATTCACACAGCTGGCGGGGTAAACTATCGTAGTAAGAGAAAAAAAGGATGAGAAAGAGGGTACCTTACTTCGAGAAATCCGCTGCTGCATACGAACCACGCGAGTGGAGTGCCTTTCGGTGTCGACCGATACAATAAGTCACAATCTCCTAATGGAACCCGTCACTCCTCGCCTTTTATCCGACGGCGCGAGGGGACCCGAATTCAATCTGCATTCAATATTGATTCCAATCCGATAACGTGAATTTCAATTTTTGCCGTGATTTACTTCTTACGGCGAGAAGCGCGGATGCACAGCCACCGCCGCCGGTCGAGAGAAAGAATCAGTGCAAATCGCAAAAGCGCAGGTTGTCACAGTGTGCCTGGACATCCCCCGCGATTCCACTCATCCCGGGCAATTTTTTTTTTGCTCTCTTTACCTCGACGTCGCACTAGCCGTCAACGATGTCGATCATTTTTGACGGCAGTGCACTCCGCGTCATCGAGTATCGTCCAATTCTATTCGCGTTCAAGAGAATCGGGAGGAACAGTGGGGTGGAGAGAGCGCCCCCTCTCTCCCTCTTTCACCCCCCCCGGATATTCTCGTCGACGTCTGGTTCGCGACCGGTCGATTGGCATTTTTGAGCTTTTTCCCGGTTGGTACGTCGATTCTTCGAGCGGCATAACGAAGCGAGTGTCCCAGACGACACAAGATTTACAATGCACTTTTTCATTCGCGTCTATGCGGACGCGGACGGTCAATATGTATTACTTAGAGTTCACTGCGCTCGTCGATATTTCTGCCAGATCCTTGGTACCGATGACAATTGTAGTTTCATTTTTTTTTTTTTTTTTCTTTAGAGAAAGATTACGCAACAGGCATACGCGCGTCAAAGGAGGCTACTCGCGGTTGATCCTAATTGGCGTAAATATTAGTACTTTTGCTATGGAGCGATTCCTCGAAACGCGATCGGCATTATCTATGCTTGACCCACCGGCTATCGTTACTCTACATAATACATACCTTCGATAAACATTCGTCGGGCACTTGGAATTTTTTTTTACTGCCTTCGAAAACAATAACTGCGAATATACCATACTGGAATTTGTGTGGATAAGCGAATGGATAGACAAACATTAGCGAGGTAGAAACGAGCATTTTTTTTTTATATATATATATATAAATAGTCATGCGTTTTTTCCCTATACTCGTATGGTGGGGAAAGCTTTCAACATTCGCCGATACACGATGTTGGCGTGAAAAATTGTTGACGCATGCATCGAGGCGATACGGTACCGTTGCCGCGAGTATAGTACATGTTCCCGTTGATCAAACAAACAGTACGATGAGATTCGAGTGTGCATACCAGCCGTAACATCGAGCGTACAATATCGAATGGTCATGTCACGAGAATTCTCGGTGTGAATATAACGTACGTACTAAAGCAAATCGACTTTCCCTGCTCGCGTTGTCCCTCGCCTACCTCACCGGGGCACTCTACGTATCGGCAAATTTTATCGAAATACACGGCGCGTTTATACTGTACACACAAACGCACAGCCACGCGGAGACTCTCGCGAGTACACGGAACGGTGAAATGGTGAAAGGAGCTCACGTTTAAATACCCTTCGCTCTATCTGAAACCCCCTCTGGTAATAAATTCGCGACGAGAGGGTCCTCGAGGCTTGTTCCCCGCTACTCGTAGCGCTTCTCCAACACTACGGGATCTACATAGCGCCCGATTCGAGACTCGTTAGCGATCCTCCGGCGTAAGTTCGACAGAGAGAAAGTGAAAATTTTCGAGTTGGACAACACGAGAGTGCGAGTAAGAGAGGAGGAGAGAGGCACCGAGAGGGAAATAATGTGACGATAAACACGAGTCAGAGCTGTAATTAAAAAGTTAAGCCGTAAAGCAGCGAAAGAGTAGGTGCAAAGACAAACGGAGGATCGAGGAAAGTTGTCGGAAACTAAGAAGACGGTACAGAAGGCGTCCTCCAGCTTTCCTCATTCTCTATCTACTCTACGGGTGAGTATTCCCGAGATCCTGCGAGCCCAGAGGTGCCTCGGCAACGAAAGACAGATACGACGTTACCGTTGACAGTGCTTCCCCCCCTCTCGATTTCCACTGGATAATGGGGGGAACCGTTTCGCAGTCTCTCCCAATTACCAAGGTTGCCGACACGGTGAATCTCCTTGTAGTTACGAGAGAGTTTCACTGCGGATTCTTGGTTTTGGTGTTTGTACACGCGAGAGAGAAGAGTAGCGTTACACTCGCGCCTCTGGAGAGCAAGCGAGGTTGAGAGTGGGAGAGCGCAAGAGTGGCGTAAGAACGGCAATAGGAATAAGGGAGGAAGGGTGAGAGCAAAAGGAAAGTTATACACTACAGTTGCCGGTTTTATATGTATAGATATATCTCCGACGCCGTCTAGAAACTACCGATCGTCCCTTTCGTCTCGTCTCTCGTTTACCCCGTTCATCCCCATCTTCTTTTACCTTTTTCTGCGTTTTCTCGCCCCCTTTTGTGTCCGCGAGAGGATGAGATGGCCGCCGCGAAGTAGCGAGAGAAAGTTGGCTACGGGACTCCTCCAAATCGTTGAAAGAGTGTGTGTGTGTGTGTGAGAGTGAGAGAGAGAGAGATGTGTGTGTATACACAAGCAAAGACGAGGCTCGTTTTCTCTCCTCCAAAGAAGATATAGTGGAAGAGCGACGAAGCGTATAGCCAGAGGGGGGTTTCCAACTACTATAGCGTCGGCTTCAACCCCGAATTTACCAAGTTTCAACCCCCCAGCCACCCCCTACTTCCGTACCGCACGCTTGAAAGACCCAACTCTTTTTATCAAAGCGTATAACGACGAAGGGGGCAGGAAGAGAGGCTAAGGGAGGATAGATAGAATGAGTGGCAGTGCCATTGATTAGAAATAATGAATGGCGTGCCTTGGGGAGCCGAGTTTGGCCAGAACTCCCTCCCCCACCCCGCGCACTCCGGATGCTTCGAAGAAACTCCACGGCAGATTCCGTGAATCAACCTGGGAAACTACATTCGGATGTTCATCGAAAGGTGCAGCCCGGTAGAAAGTTCGTTTCTCTATCCTTTCGAATACGCGAATAAATCTTGCTGCGGAAAACTTTTTTGAATTACCTACTTCCGTGCAACGTAGCGAACTTTAACGATCGAACAATCATGCGAATAATAATCAATGAATTTTTTTTTTATGTCCCGATTCACCGAGTGAAAGCCACATTCGTAATTCAATTTTTTTTACGATGACGACACATTGTTTCGGAAAAGCGAGACGCGCGCCAAAGTCTTGCGTATCCGCGGAAACTTCCGACGTTCATAAGATCGCAAACACGGCGAGTAAAGCAAGAGGTTTTCTGTTATACTGCACAAGCGTCAAGATGGTATAAGGTGCCGGTTATACAGCTCACTGCCTTAGACCATCGCAGCGTCAAAGTCGTATAAGGAAAACAATATTCACAGCAGGCGTTAAACTAGGCGAGGCGAAGAGTTCGTCAAGTTCGCTGTGTATGAGGTCGAAAGTTTATTAAAATGAAATTTTCTCGAGAGTACATCATACAAGATTCACCGTTACAATAATGTTGTCGTTAATAAAAAAAATTCTTCTTTGTACGTTGCTCGATGAAAGTTTTTAATTAATCAAAATGAATATATGAAATTGGGCGCAAAGTTTTGCGTAATAAAATGAAATACCCAGCGAGAATGATGCTGGTTTACTTCGTTTTTACTTTATTTTTTTTTTCGGAAAACTCGTACGTGTCTTAGTCAAGTAAAAACGCGGTGAAAATGTGTTAGTATGCGTTAACTTGGCCGCGCGGCAATATCGTAAGAAAGACCATATTCGTACGAAGGTTTTCACGGTGAGGAGAGTGAGACAAGGTGTTTCTTCCTTCGTTCGTCGGCAGAACGACGTTGGGAGGGGAGGCGTCGGCTCGAAGCCGCGGCGGGCGGGTACATCCGGGGAAAAGCTCATCAAACTGAAATTTCCCGCGGAGCTTATCCCAAATTCATCGTCGCAATAAACTCCGCGTTACAACTTGTACCAGTCTAGATGCCGCGGCGGGGTGGTTCCTTTCCCTTCCACGGAAGAAGACGAAGAAGGGCACCCGGCGCGAAAGCCCGAGACGAGCATTACGAGGCGGAAGGGAAGGAAAGGGAAGGGGAGGTGGGCGGGTCGGTCGTCGGGTAGAGAGAACCAGAAAGAGGAAAGAGAGGACGAAAGAGAGAGAGAGAGGGAGAGAGCCGTATCCGTAGCCTCCGGCCTCGTATAGTACAGCTCCTCTCTACTGCTGCTCACAAGGGAAGGTACCACGGGCACGAAATGTATATTTAATACCATCATTTTAGAAAGCAACAGGATCACCCGTTTATATTTCAGAGCTTCGCAGGATTGTTTACTGCCCCGCGAGTATGAAGCAGCGAGAAAGTCCATATACAACTCTCTTCCTACTGAATATTCGTAGCGAGGTATTAGCGAACGAATACGCAGTCACGTATCCAGCAAGACGATTCGGAGTGATATAGTTGTTTGGGTGATACGGTTAATCATCGTCTCTTCTTACAAGGCGAGCCGAGTTTTTTTAATCTTCTGCGTAAAATACTCACGAAAAATCGTAATATAGGTTGCTATCGACGATATTCAATGCTTTTGGGATACCATCAACGCAAATAGGCATACATTACGATAAAATAAAAATAAAAATTCTTTGCCATATCTCCCGCGATCCTTCTGCATGTGAAATCTCTCTCACGATTCCCAAGTTGAAGATCGACGATCTTACGTCATGGCGAAATAGCACAGAATATATCGAGAAGCACCGTTGCAGTTTATCCACTAAAACACGTAGTCCGTGCGTACGAAATATATATAATCCTCACGATTTTTCAGAGCCGTGTAAATCTTACGAGTTTCTTTAATACTTTACAACTCTCCGGTGATAAAGCTACACTCGATGGTGGGGAATAACGGTCGAGAATAAAATCGTAGTGGTTTTTTGAAAGAGCTGTTCGTTCATGCAGCAGCAGCAAAAGCAACCTATGCCTTCGTAGCGCTTGTCTCATCCGATACATCGCAAAGGTCCGAGCTATGCTAGAGTTTCGAGGGAATTCAGCTCCATCGAGGTTGTTCTGTGTTTTATCGGCTCTCTCGAGGTGGTTTATCGATTGGGATTTCATCTCACTCTGTACTGCGGGTAGAGTAAAGGACCCGTACGATGTTCGGGGAGAGAGCGTCGGGGAAGAGAATCTTTGGACGTAAAGCTCGCAGAGGCAGCAGCCGGTGCCGGGGGCGACCCGGGATGCTTTATTCACTGCGGCGAGCCACGCGGTAAGCCGACCTCGAAGTTCGTTACATCGGATCGCCGATGGACGACTTCCGAAACGAAGAGACCGCGTCCCTTGTCCCGATATCCCATTCTTCTCTCCAATCCTCAATAATATATTATATATGCGTAACACGATCGAGCGTTTCTTTTTCGTTGCTTTCTTTTAAATATACTACAGCTATATATCTGTCTTGATATTCAATTCGAGAAATATGCTGCGTCTTCCCTCCCTTCCACTTGCTCGTCGGGCACGAGTCACTTTCGTATGGCGCGTGTACATTGGCAGAGGGCGAGAAACTCGAAACTTTCACCCCTACGAAGATTGTAACGGAGCCCACGACAGCGCGGCATTAGCATAGAATATTGTTGCTCTGACGACACGAGGGGGGAGAAGTATGTTTCAAGCACTCAACAGCCGTAGGACAACGGGACGAACTTATCGAATCGATCCACGTTCCGCTCCTTGTATTTTAAGATATATCTATGTATATGTATATAACAAGACGAGGGAATGTATATTATTGCGTTTCACGAGAGTTCCTCAACGTCGTCTTACAAGTATCCGTGTGTCGCGAATAACACTGCCTTTGCGTTATATCCCAAAGACTCGTCGTACCCCGCGTATCGCGTATTTATGCAAATTGGATGAATTCGATCAACACTAACTTCCCCGCACTCGCATTTCCGTTTCACTTTTCATTCCGCGCAAAATTTACGTACTATACCACTGTCGGTTACGCTGTCATACTACCCTCTCTATTTCTCGTCGTCGTTGGCGAGTTCCGTAGTTCTGCACATCGTCGTTAATCCACTTTGGATTTTGCATAAATTCTTTGGCCTTATGGAACTATAGTGCGGTGTGAGACGGGCTACGAGGACTGTACAACGACCAAAACGGATGCACCGGACCACCACAAATCGAGGGCGGTTCTCTCGCTCTGTCGACGGAGAGCTTCGGCTGCGGCTTTGCGTTAACGTTTTATGACCCTCCTCCGCATCCCAATGAAAATCGAAATCCCCATTCCCATCGCTGTTAATTCTCAATGGAATCGAAGCCTGCGGTGGCCGATCCCCGATGCAATGGGATTTCGATGTAACCTGCCCACGCGCGCCGCACATCTGCACAGAAGTGCACCACGTCCCGTTCGTACACGATCTACCGTTATGCATATGTATCGCGCGTATATATAGCTTGACATTATTTTTATTTGAATAATTGAACAAACGAGATGCAGGCAGATTGGCGAGAGATTGAGAGAGGAGCTCTCTTAAAAACGTGAATGCTTAATATCCGTCGGGAATGTTATTTGTCCGATCATTAATCAAGAACGATGATGATAAAATATTATAAAGAGCTAAGGACAATTAATCATTCCCTCGGGGTTTACAGAAGCGAGAAGGAGAGTGAGAATCGTAACGCGCGCATGCAAATCTCAAATTCTTTGCGAGGGAATAAAATCGTTTTACGAAGCTGAACTGATGAAGTCTGTTGCGAGATTCACTGTTGCGATGCCGCTGCTCGATATGCAGGTTTATATTCGCGTATCGACCGCACGCGTTACGGTTTTCGTTGCGGGAGGCATGTCGAAAGAAAAAAAAAAAAGAAAAAAATTGCCTCGTGTCCTTCGGCAGCTGGCGCGTCTGTCGAAGGTCGTAGGTTTACAGTTTACGAAGGGGGGTTGTACGAGACGATCGATGAAACCACTGCAAAACGTCGAACTATAATGTGCTGTTTTATGTTTTATATATATAGTTGTACTGTGTATATGTTATACGAAACAATATCTCGTTCCGCACGCGTCATCGCGCTCGGATAATTGCATTTTAAAATCAGCACGAGATGTTCCACCTACTGCCTGCTCTCTGGCCACCACCCCTCCCTCCTCCCCTGGCGCTGCATGCTATCGGCAGACTTTCGCACAGAACACACTCTCTCTCTCTCTCTCTCTCTCTGGCAAGTCAATTTTTTTCTTCTTACCCTCGGAAATGCTCCGGGGAATTCAGATCGCGTGCTACGTACCGTTTCGACGTTTGCCCGCGCGCCTCACTCCGCCTATCGCTGCTACGGAATACAGCCTGAAAAGCACTTTTTATTCGTCGGTTCAAAGAGCGCGGAAACGAAAAACAAGAAGACACACATATACAAAAGCCAAACCCTCGCCCCCCGTTCTCCTGTCGGAATATATACGCGAGTCTCTCGTTCCATTCGCGAACTCTTCGAATGGTACGCTATAATGGTTAAAACAAAATAGCGTATGCGCTACACTTGCCATTCATTCTTCTTTATGTTTTAAAACTAAGGATCAGCAACGAGAGCCTCCGACTGTGTACACTGTGCTTGTTAAATACTTGTTCTTTTTATTTCATATATTTACTTTCAGACTTTACGCTAAACGTTCTTTGAAGTTTCTCCATCGTTGAATCATTATAACGCTATAAGCATTTTTTCCAACGCAACTGCAAGAATACCTTCTTATTCTGCGTAGTATGCAGTAGAATCGATTCTTCGGATTGTCAATATCGCGCGCATGTGTTTCGATTCGCATGAGACAAATATCGTGGAACTATACGAGGGGGTTACCGAGATTGTGTAACGAGAAACCATGCCGCGGAAACGCCATAGCGGTGTTCATGCCTCGTGAAAAGTGCGTGCGAAAAATCTAACGAGACTCGTCCCGTGTCCCAAGGGGGAGACGGGGATTTGGAGGGCGACATTTTTCGCTGGGTGCAGATACACGTAAATCGTGAATACACGAAGCTGAGAGCGGCGACGTGGTCGGAAAAGTGTGTCGGTCCGGCCGCTCTCGTCGTCATCGTCGTCGTCGTCGTCGTTGTCGTCGACAATGGATCGCTTAACGCCAGAGACGTGTCAGCTGTCGTGCCGCGCGAAGGGTGGAGAACGTTCGTATATGATTGACAGTTTTATGGGGAGAAGCCCCGGTCGTTCCCGGATTTACGATCGGTTCCGCGGGCGGTACACGTTTGCTCTCCTCAGTCTGTACCTCGTCGCTTTGCCACCGGCATCGTACGAATCCTACATCGTCTCTACTACACTTATACACGCGTACGCGTAGTCATTGCACGGTCACTGCAGCATTGTCGGAAGAGATATATATGTGCGCATTGAGAGCCGATCGTAACCCGAAATCACGCGTCTATGCGGGTCAAGTGTTATCGCGTGGCGAATGGTCCCTCGTTATCCCTGAAATCGAGTTGAACCCATGCATTTTCGCACCCCTCTTCCCCGCAAAACAAGAGATAGAGGCCCCTGTCGAAAGGATGGAAGTGACGAATGTCTAAACATTGCGTGCGCCAGATGCTAACACAACATCCCACTCTTGGGTCGCTCGCTACACCCGTGGATTTTCCACGGTTAAGTAATAGTTATACTTTTATTTTATTTTTTTATTTTTTTTTTTTTCAAACGACCACGTCGTAAAATAATTCTTATCTCTAGTTGTTTATTGGGGTACGTGAAAAGTTACTCACCTCGCAATTCGAGTGGTTGATGTTGCTGAGGTTCAGTCGAAAGACCTTATCCCTGGAAAAATAAGTAGAGGCATTCTATTATAAGATCGGATTATCTTGTGTATATACGCACACATTCATATATATAGAGCTATAAGTATGAGTAACCAGCGCGGAGAGAGGAGACAATTGGAATGGTAGGACACTCATATATTATTTTTGTCCTCTCCAGACCGGGTATGTTTCCGGGAATAGCGTTAAAGCGACGACTCTCACCGGTCCTTTATCTCGTATCTCACATCAGTTATGTATAGCAAGGAACGTGAGCTCACGTGGTCAGGGTGCCGAGGAGGTGGAAAAGCTCGTACCTGACGACATCGCAACGACAAACGTCCGCAAGCTTCGTAGAATTTCTATGAGAATGACCGTGTTATATACATATATACATATATATATCTCACGAAGGACCATGGGAGTTGTACGCGATGAGACGCTCACTCTCGTAACGCCCTCGGTGACTCGTGCATACCATCCCCACTCCGACGCTCATTTCCTCTCTCGACGTTGAAACTTTCATCGTTTCACGAGCTTCCGTCGTTCGCTACTTTAACTTCCGACTTTGAGGCATGACCCCGCGAGCTTTTGCCGAGACACGATAAATAAATTGAAGGAAACCTTCCGCGGAACGAAGGGAAGGAAAGAGGAACGAACGAAGAGGAACTTCTCGGCTCGTGAATATCGGCAGATCAAAATGACGACCGACCCGTCTCTATCGGCGAAAAGGAATGGGTTTAGTTTCGTCACGTTTGCTCAAACGATCCAACTTTTCCTTATTCAAAGTGGTGGGGCAATAAACGTCTTAGAATTTCTACGTGTCATTCCCCATTTTTTTGCCGCTACTTTGCCAGTTCGTTGGACCCCTTCGTCAATGGTTTTTCATACAACGGCTCCTATGACTCTTCTGATAAACAGCGAATAAACAGATATATATCTAAATATACTATCCGAATATTCTTATAAGCTATACGTGTTGTATATCGAATATTCCCAGAGTTCTCAAAAACCGTTTCGCAACATTAGACTCGACGCGCCGCATAACTTTATTCCGATAGCCATTCGTCATGAGCTTTCAATAGGCGCCCAGTCAAATGGAACGAACGATCGCGGAATGCCTCTCTTTCTCTCTATGTGTGTGTGTGTGCGCGCGCGCGCGCGAGTGTTGAAACCCAACCGCCGCGTTTGCATGAAGACCCGTCGAGCAGCGACTCCATTCATCCTGGTCAGGACGCCGTGAAAGGTAAATACCCCCACTGTACGCGAACATCGCGAGAGATAGGGTTGGAGAAGAGCTGTTCGTGTAAAAAAAAAAAAAAAAAAAAAAAAATCAGCAAATCCACCGTGGAATTCGGTGGTGGAACTTTTTACGCGAGAAGCCAAGCGACCGAGTTTCTCGACATCGAGAAACTTTTAACAGCTCGTAGTTATCGACGAGGCGTTTGGGGAACGGAGAATATTATGGGTTCCAAAGCAATTTGTTGAGGTTAAAGTTTTTTTTTTGTTTTTTTTTTGGAGACGTGACCCCGGTAAGCGTAGAGGTGGCAATCAAAATCGAATTCACTCGTTATCAATGAAAATAGCGAGAAAAAAGCGTCATCTTGGGAATAAAGTTAAAGTGAAAAATATTCGAAATACTTGAATACGGGTAGAAGTGAAAGCCACAGTAGAATTTTCCATCATCGCGGTGGGAAGCCAGAGAAATCGGGTGACGGCTGCACACGGTACCGCAGACACCTGGCATAATTTTTCGGATGTGTCTGACGAATGCCCATCTTATCCACAATGCGCTTTACGTCGCGACGAGTAGCGTCTCTCGCTCTTTTGTCTCCTTTCTATCGCGCGTTCTTTCACCACCCCCGAGAGTCTGTTTTTTTTTCTTTGCGCGAAAGCATGTCGGGGAATATGACAAAGTTTCCGGCAGTAAGGGTGTGTCGCAATGTGCCCTCACGTGTGTCTCATATGTACGGTAGACCGCCATTGCCTTCTTTCGCTACCGCGAGATCCACACCCCCTCAGTTCTGCTGTATGTACGTTGGTCCAACGGAGTAACACCGACACACACTTACTTCGGCTATTTTCACTTTGCGACAACGTGCGGAATCGTAATTCGGTGTCGGGGCGTCGTGAATTCCCAGTTGGTCGACCACAGTTCCCTCCCCGATGGGATAAAGCGAAGGAAGAAAGGAAATGGATCTCGTCATCGTCGTCGGCGCGTTCTGACACAAGGGAAAGAGAAGAAAATTCTCGGAGATGAGAATAACGGACGCGTGATTCTGGCGAAAAATTGGCTCACTGTGCGCATCCCGTGAAATTCGTATGTCGGAACATAAAAATATGAGTAGACATTCGGCGGAAGAGAAAATCATCAACCCCTCCGAATCGCGTGTCGTTGTATACGATATGCGAACCGAAGGATATGCTTCGTTGCTGTCAGAAATGAGGCTATTTAAAAGAAAAACATCACGAATTCGTTGCTAGGCGGGTAGTTTGAGAGCGCGTCGGACAGTTGGATATTACTATTGATGAATAGAACTGAGTCTGAAGAGGCAAGTGCAACCCGCTATATCGTGATGTATATAGTTCCATAGCAACGTGCAAGTAGAACAGCACATACGGTGAAAGATGTTTTAGGATTTTTTTTTTTTTTTTTTTTTTTTCAAAGGTTCCACAGTCGTACCTCCTCCGATAATTGAGGCGAGTTCAATTAGCGTGCTTTTAATCGTGGAGTGAACCGAGAGCGAACGTCGAGTGCGAAGTCTCGAATACTCATTACGAAGAGCATCACGTTTTCTAATTAACAGAGCGCGCTACCCAGCGTACATACCGTCGATCGATTATCGCGAATGGAATGAAAAGTGGGCATAGGAAGATCCAATGAGAGCGCAAGAGAGACTCGGAGGAAGTAAGAGAGATAAAACTTCGAGAACCCGGTGCCCACGGGCAAAATAGTATTATACGAGAGTTCCCTTCTTTCATCAATAACCGAAAAATAAATCGATCTCTGTATCTCGTCTATGAACGTCGATGCAATGCCGATTAAATTAATTACAGAAGAAGAGATACGAAATAGAAAAAGTTGCATAGAATCGCGGCAAGTGGTATATACGACTAAGAAAAGAAAATTTGTCGCTTAAGACCGATGGATAGTGGAGCTTTGATGGATACGAAAATCGTTCGTGATCATTGGCTGAAACGTTCGTTCCGTGGTTCGGAACTCTTCGGTGGATGTTCTTCTTATCGGAATTCGATAGCCGCTCGCGAGAGATAGGTGCTGCCGGTACTCGTGATCATAGCCCGAGCTGTACGGTGGAACTCAGCCAGAAAGCGCAGAAAACGCTAAAATCGAAGTACCCACCTTTCCGGGGAAAATGCAATTTATCGTTACAGCTCAGAGGCCGACTCAAGTCGTCCGGCACGGTACTCTTTGGGTCCTCATCTCAGCCTAGCAAGAGCGAGAGAGATTCCAAGAGAAACTCGTTCCATTCGTCTCGTTACAAAAGCGAAAGAGGGCCGCTTTAAAGGCGAAAGGAGTTACGTCCTACTTTTGCTTTATTACCCCCTCTGCGACTACCCGCTAACCCCACATCTCTGGCTGGCAGCGTATATTTTTCCTACAAACTTGGATTCGAATTGTGAGCGTAGCTTACAATTCCCCTCGCGATATCCTAGATTCGCTCTGTTAAGCTCATACAGCACATTTACTTCCGGTCGAATAGTTCCAAGACGAAGATGTTCCCGGTTAGCATTCGCAATACAATGCATTCGCTCTCGTGCTATATGACTGGAATTTAATCTTCGATCCTATAACGGAGCTTTATTTCCTTCGGTACATGCGCTATACATCGCGGCTACTTGAATTCACCCCCTCCCCGCCCCATCTATGCAATGGTATTGCGAAGAGGTGCCACAAGAACGGGAGAGATTCCACGAGAAATCTAATACGCGTTCTTTCGAAACTTTTAATCGACTTCCCGGACGAAAGTAATCTGAGAGTGATTCTTTGGCGAAGGAAAGGAACGGGAGAGGAGAAACCCCCCTGCGGGCCATAGCCGGTGGGTATCGAGCGCTTTTTTTTCAACCCCCTTGGCTACCTACTGCTTCAAGAGATACGACGTCATTGAGCCGGCCGCGGCGCACCCTCACTATTACCAACACTGTGTAGCATTTTGTTGGCATTTACCAAATTAAGAAGGGAGTCTGACAAAGGCTGTTTGGCCTGCTGTACGAAGGCTCAGACGAGAGCCGAGGGGCTTTCGACTGGAAACTAAGCGAGACAACGAACGAAGCCTGTGGAACTGAATCAAGGAATAATACTCTGCTAGTAATGATGCGACGAAGACAGAACTCATCGAGACAATCTGTAAAGACGACTAAACCGAAACCAACCCGACTTCGTACTCTCCTGCTTCCTACAACGTACCCGGCTTTTCACCCCGAACACAGCTGAAATAATATCGATATTGCGAGCGCAATCGGCAAGAAGCACAACTTTAAGGCACAATGCCGCGTAGCTGCTGCTTCTTGCCGTGTTGAATCACCGAATATTGTTACGAAACTTCCGAGCCGCGAAAGAAGTTATTCCAGAATAATATATACGGTGCTCGTTGATTAGTTTCTATGTCTGCTCCGGGGAGAGTATCTAAGCCGCGTTAACGAGAAATAATAATGATTGTATTTTAAACCGCGCGTTACTCGACTACGGGACACACAACAGCGTGAAAAAAAAAAAACGTTCGAGAAAGTTTTGTAACCGAGGGGCGGAGAGTGGAGAGCAAACGGCTCGAAATAACAAAAGTCGCACGGCGAGAAAAACCACCCGAGTCTCGCGATTTATCGGAAAAGTTTTCGCTGGTTAATTTGACGAGCGATGGGCTTTTGCGCCGTAACCTCCATATACAATTCTTGTACCATCGTTGCTGGTTGCACTTGCTTGTGTACATAGATGGACCACCACTGTTGTTTTATCTCTTTATCAATTCAACGGGTCTCCCAGTAAACGAAAAAATCTACGCGAGATGAAACAATTCAGAACCGGAATATGCGATTGTTTATCTGAATTATATTCTTATATTACATACATTAGTCATCCGAATTGTACTTTATTTGCTATTGCAAACCAAATATTACGAAGAATCGGAGAAATGCGTCGAAGAGTGCGCATTAAATTTCATAAAAATCTTTCGGCAGATTTGAGGTTTTGAGTGTAGATATTGATAGTCGGGGAATTATTATTATCGGACCTGAAAAACGATGTAGAAAAGGATTTCTCGCGTTGTTGATTTCATCGTATGAATTATTTCATAATATGGCATTAACTTCCATTCTCTGAATTACGAATGTTGTTAAATAATTCACGTCCATTATGACGAGTAGGTTGATGAACTGAGTCGTTCGATGAAAAGTTGTAACTTTTTCAAGAACAAGTAGAAGCGTATCTCAAGTATATCGAAATTAAAAACACCGTCCATTGCTTCGGATGAATTAAGATAACTTCTTATTTTACTCTTTAATCTAATGTTATGCGTATTTCCTAATATTAGGAAAATTTAATATCATTAACACACAATTGATGATTAAAAACTCACATTGCTCCGACGTAAAGAGCGTCCCTTTTGCTGTCCAAGTATAGCGTCCTGTAGTACAACATCCCGCAGCTGAACTCTCGTACGTGTTCTATAACGACAAAACCAAAACGATAATCAATCACGTGATCTGCACAATTAATTAGAAAAAAAAAGGCACTAATTTGAACAAATGATTAATATTTTCTTGTCAATGTAATTAATAATCTTGTATCTTGTTTTTGCGATGTATAAAAATGGTCGCTGAAAATTCTTGCGTTACGGAACGCGCAGTGCAGCATGCGTGCTAACGTGGCCTCTGTATAAGCGCCCCGTTCCTACTCCACCGACACTGATCTACTTAACATATGAAAGAAAGTCACCCCTTATAAATATACTCGTTCCACTCGGAACGAAAAGAGCGCGAACAATGCTATATATATTATACGGTATCAAGGAGCAACCAACGTCGAGGGAAAGGGGTCTGTATTATGAAAACTTATTGAACGAGTCCTTTCCTCTCTCGCCATCTACACGGGTCGACTGCTATTCACGGGCACACGATTGTCGAATTCTTATCTTTTTGCCACTGTAACTTTTCATACTTTCGCAGAAATTAATGACGAAATAAAAAATCAAATGAACGCTAACGTCGGTATCGAAAAGTAAAAAACATCGATAATGCTATAAGCTGTTTACACTTCTTGTTGAAGCAGAGAGTTAGAGATGGAACGGTGTCGATACATTGATAATCGGATCGTCAATCTCAGAGAAGCTGGCTTATCGGGATCACACTCCGCGTTATCCAAACAGTGTTTTTTTTTTTTTTTTTTTTTTTCTCGTTCGATCGTTTCTGGGGTGCGCGAGCGAAGAGCGAATTTTTTGAAGCCACGTGCCCGGAGGCCGATTCGAAACGGTTGTACGCGCGTATGCATACATACACTTGCACGCAGCTTGGCAATTGAATAAATTCTCCCCTTTCGCGATGCCAGATTAGGTTGCGCGATCATTTTTTTTTTACTTCTTCTGTCTCCACACTCGGCTGGCTTCGTTCCAGCCACACCGGCATATGGCAGCCAAAGATTACGAGGGACCCCGCACCTCGGTCGTGTCCAATTTCCAACGTTATTATTATTTTAATCCCTTAAACCCTTCGGCCGTTACGCCCGGGACCAACGCACGATTTCATCCCCAAAATATATGTATATATATTGGTAAGACGAAAAGTGTACGAAGATCAAAAACGCATGAGAGACGCCGAATATATCGCATTGTATCGCTGGCTTCGTCGTGATTCCGATGGTAGACCGTCAAATCCATAAATAACTCGGTGGATTTCTTCGGGATTTTATTGTCTTATCGGAACTATGAATATAAAGAAGTCGGACTGAACGCAGCAGAGATGCAATCGGCGCTCGACGATATATCCGTCCTCTGCGATTTGCATCCTATAGCCGTAGTTTCACTTCTTTTTTTTTTTTTTGACTCACAATAAAACTAAAATTTGTCCCGATTTTTTATATCTACGAACTCATACGCACAACATAACATCCGAAGTATTGCAGAGCAGACTTAATTAAAAAGTCGATCTTGTCAATTGCTACGATTCCCGAAATACCTACCCTTTGCAGATTCTCACGGTGATTGTGTAAACGAGATTGAGTTTTCGGAACAGTGAAGTTTCGGAAGGTATTGAACATCTCTAGGGATGTTTTCAGGGTGCGGAGAGGAATCTACACGACGTCATCGGAGATAGAGTAGTAACTGGAGTAACCCGAGGCCATCGGTTCACTATTACTTTTCAGTCCGGAGGGTTAGGTAGCGGATAGCCGTGGGAAAAACACCATTCGTCTCATCTATATATCTGCTTTCGGGATGCCATTTATCCAAGTCGAAAGCGCATCGACGAGAAGAGTTTGTCTGAACGTGCGGGATACGGTTTTACGGTCTCCGAGCGACGAGTCAAGGGGGACCGCTGGACCGAGACAGCGTTGTATCTACTTATACCTTTAGCTCGTCGTGCCGAACTCTCATCCTCTTGCTATCGGCCAGCAATGCGGTGCGGCCAAGGGTAGTAGTTGAACAAGTAGAAACGCTCGATTCTGTACAGTACGAGACGATCGTGTTTTAAACTCTACATTGGTTACTGATCCACGTCCCAGAACACGACAATACACTCTTGGAGAGGGTCGCTCTCGGGATCAGGCGTCGAGTGGCCACTTCAAACTCGCTGAGCGTACGAAATCGGCTTGGCTATTCGTATACAGAGGGCGTATTTCCCACTATGCCAATCGTACATTTAACGTTTACGCATTTTCATGTTTACTATCTTAAAAAAAAATGAATGAACTTAATTTTTAAAAAATCTCGAAATATAGTCCGTGACCATCCGCCCGCCGTAAATTATTTTAAAACGTGCCGATTTTCCTCGGCACATTGTAACAAAAACCACATAATTTACGTTGTTCGAAAACCAAGTTAAAATTCGCATAAGTTCTTTCGATAACGAACTCCCGAGTGATTTACTCGCCGCTAAGTCGACTTAACGCGACGAGATCGTATCGCATCGCAGCGATTCCTTGAACTACAGAAAAATCATGCAAATCGCGAACGATCTCGTGCGTTTGATAAGAGTCTCCGAAAAACTTCGTAGCGCCCTTTCGTCCCCATCGGACGGGATCGAGTAGATTAGGGAGACTAGAAAAATCTCCGTCCGTTTCGGCCCCCCGAGTTAACTGTAGCGCCTATAAATTCACAGTAAAGTTTCAACGCTTGTTTCCACCCTACTGGCGATAGTTCTCGTTTCGGTGAGAGAACAAGAGAGAGAAAAAGAAACCCCGTAATACATCGCTGTATCGTATGCCACACGGTAGATACATCGGGCAGACGAGAGATATCGACTTTCTGAAATTTCTCTGCCGACTCACGCGGGGGGCAGCGGTATCGGAGCGGTTGGAATTTGGGGAAAAACACGCGTAGGGCCTCGAACTACTAACCGGAAAAGCAACGATAACGCCCTTTGCTTTCCGGTACGTTTGCCCGTGTAACAAACTTGGTAAACACGAGCGGCGAGCCTGGGAATGGACTGGCGAAAGGACGAAATCACCAGGTCACTCGTATGCAGGAATGAAACGACGATACATTCACGAATACATAATAAACTACATACAGCGAAGATATGTGCATATATATAGATATATATGAATATAGAAGGAAAGATGGGATGTGCCGAGACGGGGTGAGATAGTACGAGATATCACACGAGTTTTTCACATGATATAAAAGGAAGAGGCGCGCGGTCTACTAGACGCGATGCCGGAAGGGTCGTGGGTAGGGTGGCCGGCGTAGCGGTCTAACAGAGAAATAAAAAGAAGAAGGAAAAAAAAATGAGATCGCGGAGTTGAAATAGCGGGGCAGAGTGCGTTCAGTGGGAGGGATAGGATGGATACGAAAGCGAAGATGAAATGGGGCAAACCGAGGTTCCACGCGCTACGTCACTCCCCTCTCATTAATCAACTCTTCTTTCTCGACGTTCGGTCTGCGTTAGTTTATTCTCACACGAGCCCTCGCTTGTTACCCGCATCTCTCTTCCTTCTCTCACTCATTCTCGTTCGCGTTGCATCGCTCTATCGCCCTCGTAGGCTACGAAGAATTCGATTATTGGACATTTTAATCAAGATAATAGGCAACACGCTTTCGCGATACGGTTAGGGTAATAGGTAATAACACCTTTCAGCTAACGTTACCCACCGAACCCCCTCCTCTGGATCGACACGCTATTATATGCTTCACCGACACTTTCTCTGATCGCTCCCACACCGCGAAATTGTGCGTTCGGTCGTCGATGCACGTAACACCGATCGATGAGTCTTGGTTTCGTTAAAAAAAAAAAAAAGCCTCAGCGTCGAAGAATGAACGTGCCGAGAACGCAAAGGGACCTGAGGTCGCGTCCACGGGGCATCATTACAAAGTTTATAATACCGGCGAATATTTTATACGTTCCAAAGGGCAAAGGGTCGAGCTGCGAGATAGAAAAAAAAAAAAAAAAAAGTTGATACAACGACGGTGCTTAAAGCATTATTTTTCAATATTCAAGCGCGCGCCCCTTGGTTATGCACGAATATTAATTGTTCCTCGTTGAAACGTTGCCAGTTCCGCAAACGCCGGATGCGCGTACAAAAATTGCGGAGTACACTAGCGGA
Source organism: Buathra laborator (assembly GCA_934046635.1). Taxonomy (NCBI): domain Eukaryota; kingdom Metazoa; phylum Arthropoda; class Insecta; order Hymenoptera; family Ichneumonidae; genus Buathra; species Buathra laborator. The sequence continues at coordinate 23,757,726 of OW203892.1, forward strand.
CAGATCCCTCGGTCCGACGGTCAAGAGGTAGGAGCTTTTTCGTTGCGCGCATCAACGGCGTGTGCCCATCCGCGTCCTCGGCATTTCATCGTCCGTAATGAAGCCCTGGGAGAGAGAGGCGTGTTACGCGAATGCATTAAAATTCTCTCGCGGCTGAGCTGAGTGCGGCTGGGTACAGAGAGTGAACGGGACGCCGGATTGAACGGGGGACGAGACGACCGTGCCGGAGATAATAAAAAAAATAAAAAAAATATGTATAGCAATGTTCCGCGCACCGACCGAGAGTGGACCGTAGAGAGGATGAATAAAGCCTGAAATAAATTGCGTTATCTTTTCGTTCCACGCGTATGGCTGCGAGCGAGCGTCACTACCACCACTATCCAATTACTCACGGTTGTTGCTCACACACTCACTCACATATAACACTCTCCCATAGTCGTACACGCTTTTCGCCCATTACCGAAGGGTTTCTCTCTCCCTGCGTAAAGCGAACAGACGAGAGCAACGATCCCCGCATATCGCAAGGGATTCTGACGAACGCCTCGTTCCCGGTCTGTTCTTCTGTGTTTCTTCATAGCCAATTGCGAGCAGCAGACCCTGCCGCACGGACAAAAGGATTCGTCATAGACTATACATTTTCAGGGTCATCTTGTGGCAACCGGGGGACTTGTTTTTATATGGATATATATATATATATATATATACATATTTATGAGTTGACCATTTTAACCCTTACGTCGCTCGACGTCCGCTCAGATGGACAAAGGATGCTGCAGCTCCCGTTCAATGGGGCGGTTTCAGCTAATTAGGAGGTACTTGCCAGTGGCATTCAAAATTCGAAATGGGACCGGAAAAGGTTTCGCTTGATATCTGTGATCGAGTAACCATTGTTCAAAAAGGGTATTGATGCCATTGCTAATGTCGATTCATATGCATAATATCAAATTCTATTCGAAACCCCTACGAATTTTCGGTGTTACGTATGGCATATTCACCCTAAAAACAAAATGCTTGGTCTAAGAATATATTCTTAGCTCTACGGATAAATATGCTTAGGACAAGCATATCTGTTCTTAGGTTAAGAATATCTGGTCTTAGGGCTAAGAATATATTCTTTGACCAAGCATTTTGTTTTTAGGGTGTTCGGTCGAAAGTTTTTTTTTGCGTCTCATCACACTTTGAACGTCGGAAGATCGGCTATCGCTTATCGTCGCTTTTGGCGTAATTCCCGTGCACTATAGCTTGCGAGCAAAAGCGTCAGTGTGACGGACAGTGTATGGAGTAGAAAGAGCGAACCGTGGTGGTGTTAGCTCGAGACCGACGATCGGGTGGGATCGTGTTTATCATCGTTGGGGAATCTACTTCGGGTTAGTAATCAGCCCCCACCGGTTACTCGCTAATAACGAGTTACAACCCTTCCTCGCGGCACTGAGGGGCGAGGCGCGCACAGCTACTCCGGGTGCACAGAATGCACGAACGTGGGGGTAGGAGCTGCTCGACGAAAGGGTAGCCCAAGATAGGAGGGGTGGGAGTAATTGCCAACGTAATCACACACGTTGAACAAACCAGTAGCCCTCGCGACTCTATGTACCAGCCAGGGCACTGCTTTACCGGAATCGCCAAGCGAGAACTGGACGTACGAGGGTGTGGACGCATCTCTCTCTCTCTCTTCCCTTTCTCTCGCAACCCTTCGACGGACGAACTGTTTTAGGTACGATCAGATAACTGAAATATCATACAGAGTGCTGGTTCGATGTTAGTTGTTGTCAAGTTAGCAAGAACATTCACAGTTACAGGGCTTCCGAATAACGAGATACGAGAATACGTTGGTCCACGCAATCAAATACGGGACACGACTTATGGTTTCTCTATTATGAAAGCTGTGGCTGTTACACGAATGCAACTGCGACTACCTCCACCACCGCTGATGGAGCTCCTTGCAGATTTCGAATCCATCTTGCACACCAATCGGTCTATCACCGATTACTAGACATCGAATCCTCTCACCGGTTGTGCAACCGAAGCTCCTAGAAGGGGATGGACATCGAGCGCCTCATAGAATGGTTCGGCATCTATTTGTGATTGCGATCTATTCACCTGCCGCGGGGCAAAAGTGGCAACAACGGGCATCCCTCGTTAATATATACGACTATGGCTGATTCAACACCACTTCGCTACCCTCTTGCAGCTACGAATCCAATTATCGCACTTATCGATTGAATAATCATAAATTATGTGATGTATAGACTGTAAATTATTTGATTTACAATTATTCATGCGGCTATGAGCGAATTTCAAAGCCCGGCCATCGAATGCAGCCTCTCGTCTGGATGCCCCACCGAGGGCTGGGTGTTGAAACAACGCGGAGTGGGTTTGAATATATTGCTTCAATAGCAGTTGGGGTTGTTACAGGGAATGATCAGATATCGAGTTGATACACGCCGTAGAATCTCCCGTCGAATTTCACCCTTGCCAGTCGATTACTCCATTTCGGCGATGAATGCTGTAGATTCCCGCATGCCTTCCACATTCTACTGCATATACTATCTCGTATGTATATATTGTGTAGGGTAGCAACCAACCAATGGGTAGATTTTTTTGTAGCAAAAACCGAGAAACCCCGGCACGCGTGTATTACCGAGCATGCCAAGTGGACGAGGGTGCAGACGTATCTCGTCGGACTGTTTTAGGGACGATCAGATATCATAGTTCAGACTGGCGTAGAGGCCTGTCGGGTATTCCGCACCCTTGCTCGACCGATTGCACTATTACAACGTCGCTTACTGACTCTCCCCGGACCCTCGGCCATCCCGAGAACCAGTGTAAACTCTCGAAAGCATCCTGTTGGACAGAACCAAGGGATGACACGTTCGTATTCTGTTTAAGGCCACATAACAAACAGTCGATCGTTCAGCTATCCCAGGACTCAACAGACTTCTATTATCTTGGCCTTCCCAATTCCTACTTCCGTTTGTACTTCCTTTAGGATTGTCGCGTATTTCGATAGAGTCAAAGCTTTAGCAAAATCGCGGTTTCTGAAATCACGTACTGCTGACCGACCGAAGGCTGTAGATCGGACTTCTTCGACGCAAAGCAAGGTTGCTGTTTCGTCGAGGTGAAGCTCTCGCTCTTTTGAACTTCGACAGTTCGGATAACACAAAGTAAACTATTGCTGAAGCACATTCTGACTTAGAAAAAAAAAAAATCGGGTGAAATATCTCACATTTTCCGATAATATTTTCCACTGTTTGTGAATGCGCCCCTTATTTTATTCCCGGCACAATATTCGATAACAAAATTCACGTTAGAATCGGAAGAAAATCCTATTTTCCAAGAAATGGATATGGCATCGGAGTACAAAAAAGGTTGATATCGACTGGTAGCTGCTCGTACTGTAGGCGACAATCACTGTGCCTGAGTTTATCCTGGAGGCAGTCCAGAGAGGTTTCATTGTAGTCCCCACGGCTATGTGTACACCGCTCCATCAGCAATAGAACAGAGTTATGCTCTCGATATGCACAATACTGGGATGATGGCAGGTTCACCGGTAGCATACATATCAACATTGCTGTAAGGGACTGCCATAGCATATCCATGTAAGGGCAATCAAACATCGAACTATTGGAATCCCCTTACGCGATTCGAGATCCCTGCAGACGGACGATTTGATTCCGTGGAATATTGTACGTATATCGTGCCAAATAGGAGGCTAAGTACAAGAGGAAGCGAGGTATGCATGGAAACGTGTGTGCACCACGACGATGCAACGAGAATCAACGTGGCAGTCCAGCGATGGTAGGTTACTCAGGACTGGCCGCAGGCGGTGAACTTGATTGACAGTCTGAGCGGCACGAACAGTCGGCTAATGAAACATCAGTATGCACGCACAATACGCACGTTTGCCGCTATTACACTGGGCTTTGTGTTTACATGGAACTGCTGTAGTACTGTAGTGCCTGCGCTGTTGCAACTCTCGTAGCTACACAAGAGCACGATCTGACGCGCTCTGCTATAACTGCTGTTGCCTCGAATAGAGAGGAGCGGAAGCATCCGTCGACCGTCAGAGCAATGGAGCAAAGTAAGCGAACAGCCTGTCGGCTGCACTGTGCTTACGGTATCTACTGGTAATAGCAAAGTACATTTCCTTGCAGAAGGCATCTCGATCTGCTCGCATGAATTTAATTGTCGTCGGCTGAAAGGAATGTTCTGGCGGTGTACGTGCGGAAGAACGTTTCACCGAGACAAATACCTAACGATAATTCAATTTTCTGATGCCTTGGAATGAGTTGTAAGATAACATCGGAATACGGATAGAAAATACAAATATGACTTCCCGCGCGACCCACTTACTCTAGAAATATTCGATATTATATGACTTTTATGCCAATTCTCTCATATTAAGTTGTTTTTGCCATAGTTCGGGACGTTTGAAAATAAATCGTCGAATTGCTATTTAATAATTAAACATTCGATATGTTGCGTGTTCGTGGATCCTGCGGGAAAATACGACTTGCCGTCGTGGCAAGTACACTGAGACGTACGAAGAGATGTCTCCTTTCGAGGCTCACATACGAGGGTAATAATAGTAATAAGAAGCAGAAGGGGATCAGGAGGATTTCGCTTCGGCGTGCATGCCCCAGTTCCTGCGTTCAGAGCTCAAGAGTGCAACGATGATACTCGGTCTGTGTAGAGAGAAAACGTCAGGACGAAGCACTAAAGTACGTCGTAACCCTCGAGGTAAATTGGAACAACTTCGTTTCGCTTGTAACACAAAATCTTTGTGTCCTCTCAGTGTCCAGGAGTGTGGCAGCTATAAAACGTATAGCTGACGTTGCGGTAGCTTGGTGAGTGCAAGAGCGCCAAGCGAGAGCATCAGCGACGTCTGTTTGGACTCCCGCGGTGAATGTAATAATCCTAATAAGCATCACACTCGCGGCTTGCGCCGGTCTACTTTTCGAGGATAGTGTGCAACGGGACGCCGACGAGTGCAACGGGACGCCGACGAGTGCAACGAGACGAGGACGACTACGAGAACGAGGAGAGTGGTTGGGTTTAGCGTCATGGAAACATTAAGCCCCTCGAGCGGGAGCAGTTAGAAGCGAATTGGAACGCTCTCACGTTTTGTAGATTATTTTATTCGCGGAAGAGCCGGAAATGGAAACTACTTTGGGCGTCCGGTTGACGAGGATTATTGCATGGATAAATATTCGCTGATACACTTTTTTTTCTGATACAGTTCATCTTTACATAACAACGCGCGATGTAGCAAAGTACTTGAGATTCTGTTGGTCGATATCTCGGACATCGAGATAATGCGTCGATGTAATTTTCTGCGACGTTATACCGGTATTCGTGAAACGACGGCTATTATTCACTTTTCCGTGAACGAGAGAGTGGTTAAACCCGTGTGGTCTGCAGTTACCACGATTGCCCAGGACTCTTTCCTGTTCTGCGGCTATATCTCTTTTTCGCGTCCTCAACCGTACACGTTGGCTTCTCTTTTTTTTTTTCTCTTTCAAGCTTCAGCCACGAGGAACGACGGTAGCAGGGGGCCACTCCTTCCAGTCTTCGCCAGGGCTTCGAGAGCCGAGTGGTCGCTTCCGGAATTATTATCACCATTATCATATATATTGGGCTGAATGCGAGGACGGCGTACATGCGGCATCGGCGTAGTATTGCCTCTACCTATACCTTCCCTTTCGTCCCAGAGCCTAGCGCTCTAACACATTTGATTTAGCGCTAATAAATAACCATTATTGTACGCGAATGCGGTTCTCGTCGGTCGGCTCTGCCGAGCTATGGATTCTCGTAGGGAGGAAGAGATGGGGAGGGGTGGCAAGCGGAAAATAGAATCGACGACGTAGTTTCCATTATTGGGGGAGTAGCGAGAGGTCCACCGGGTTCCAATACTAACCCCGCGAATCGTTCGCTCTCGCTGATGCCGGCTTCACGCCACAGCAACAGCTCGCTGCTATAAACACGCACACAAACACGCTTGGATAGAGTTGATTGCGCGCCGATAATAACCCGATAGGAATGTACCAGATGGCGGAAAGCTTTTCCCCGCACGACCGCGCGTATACACGCGTTTTTCCCGAATAATCTTTCTATCCATTTGCGCTACCGAGCGCGCTCACCTTTCCAAGACATTCTCGCCGTTATTAAAGAGAATTAAATAGAATAATAAAAATATAGTAGAAATGCAATAAACGAGAGAATTGGCGATTTCGCGTTCAGAGGCCACGACAAAATTAAACGTCTTCGAGGAAAATTATTTTGAAAAAAAGAAATAAACCGGCTTAAAGCACTTTAGAGAGTTCGGTTTGGGAGTTCGGATTGGGAGGAAACTTTGTGGTCTCGTCCGCGAGTTGTATGCACGTATAACTTTGAAGCTGCATAGAAATCGTCGGGAGCGACCAGAGAAGGTGCGCGACTCGTTCGAATACGTGGTGAACCGATCGAGAGAGGATTGTAGAAAGGGAAACAACTATGACGACTTTGTATGGCAGGGCGGGTTACGACAGCTCCGCGAACACTCGCGGGGGGGGGGGGGGGGTGGGTAGAGGGGGGGAGGTAAGCGATAGATACTGCGAGAGCGCACCGGCCATTGTATATTATCTATTCACGGGGTAACATCGGTCGTCGCGAACGGGAAAGTTTACGCAGTGTTGTCTTGGACCCCGCCGTCTTTGTCGTCGTCGGTTGTACAGCCCGGCAGAGCTAGTGAGGACGCATGGCTAGCGAACCCCTTTGCAGCTTGTTGGTATTAACAATCTCTCGCGAGAACAGAGCATTATTGTGTGTATAGACAGAATGGTTCCAGCAACTCACCCCCGCAAGAGTGAGGCTTGGCAAAAGACGGTAGCGGAGGATCCGGTCATTGTCTTTCGAGTAACCAGCAAACTCGGAACTTGACTACAAAGAGATGTGATATTCCAAGGGTTGAGCAATTTTCCAGAATGGAAATATATAGGCGTCTTGAGATGGTTGGCTTATCGATGGATTGTGATGCTGTGCTATACGAAGTCATTGTCGATATTAATTAGACATGTAAAATCAAGCCTTCTGCTATCAACATCTATCGGCCATCCTACTCCGCCGTCTTTCAGCAACGGTGTCGAGTTGCTAGACGGCCGTCTTTGTGCCTACTTCTTCGTAGCTTGTCAAAACCACGAGTATAGGTAACTAACCGTGACTGCGTGGCGTTTGCTTTCGTCGACATGCTCTGCGGTGGCGGTTCCATGTGGCAGCGGTAAACTCTGGTTGTGTACGGGTTAGGAGTCGAGATCGCGGTCGTAAGGTCATGGCTTGATACAACCGCGGCCGTACGGCACATTGCGGAACGCGGAGCGTTTGCACTTCGTGGTGCTTGGCAGCAACCAATACCAACGTCGTCGTTGTTCTCGTCCTCGTCAGGGGAGGAGCTCAGCCCAACTGGCGTGCAATATCAGTGGCATCTGTCCTCTACCGCGAGCTAGTAAAGCGGCGAATACCGTGTTGGAAATCGATCACTCCACCAACGGCAGTTAGCAAAGCGAACCGGACTGGAGCACCGTCGAAATAATTCAAATTCTAGTTATACGCTACTTTGGCATTCGGCCTGCGCAGGCATCAGTACACTTTCTAAACCGTATCAACAGACAGTTCAGTTCATTCTTCATTATTACGAGATTATCTTTTTATCAATCAGGACAAGAAAAGTTGTGAGGAATGGGAAACATCCAATCTTCAAGTTACTTCCGCAAAGGGCAATCTATATGATTTAGTATCATGCTTTATCGATCGTAGTCTAGACAAGAGGTTGTTTTCTTTCGAATGGGAGGTTTCTCGTTTGCGACGTGAAGATATATAGGATGTGGTGTATAGCGTCGAGTCCTCACAGTGACTTTCTGTCGGAGGTCAAGCCTCGATGGCGGATGATTCAATCCGTTGACTATCCGGGGTTGCGACCCCAACCATCCGAATTCTACCATAATCCTACCGGACGGGCCGATACTCTCTTCTCACTTCCGCTCTCCCTCTGTCCTTCGCTCGTTTGGTCGACCTTACTACACGCCTGATACGACAGGATAGAGATGGGTAGCAGCAGCAGCAGCAGCAGCAGCAGCAGTAGCAGAGGCAACGACGAGATTGAGTTATCGACGCGAGCCAACGCTTGGATGGGGTGACTACGTCGAGAGCAGCCCGTTGCCCCACGGCTCCGCTCTCACATCAGACGCGATATTGTCCGAACACGAGAGCACCTCTCACGTTCGATAGACCAGCACCAGTGGAGATGTCTATCTAGATAATAGCCAAGGAGAAACAACGAGATCGTTCGTGTTAACTCACGAATGAGAATCATCAGACTCAATGTCCTTTTGATGAGGACAGATATTCATCAACGATCAATGAATCCCGGAGAAATTTGACTGACAGCACAGAGTCCACCCACAAGATCTTGAATTGATCTGAATGGGCATGAAGTTCATTGAATTCCCTTGCATGAGTCACAACTATTGATATTTACGTTCACTTCTCCTCTATAATTCATGCGATGTTGCCGTACAACGAGCTACGAAAAATGATATACGGCATTCGCGATCCGAGGGGAGGGATGAGTATTGAAATAAAAATATCCACCGGTTGCTTTTCCATCTGGCGAAAGCGAGCGAACGAACCCGAAGAATATCCAGGCTCATTGTTCAGTATCGTTGCACGAAATCACTTGCCAGATCTTGGCGAATCTTTCGGGTGCTCAATCCTTCGTGACTTTCGAACCCGAACTTCGTCTCCATCCGGGTAGCATTTTATCTCGAGCTATTTCTTTTGTTTCGCGTTTTTCTTGAATCGTCGCAACTACAGTTTCCGCGAGAAAAATATTCGGTATGCATTGGTTCCAGGTCAGCTTTATTTTCTTAGGAATTCTTTTCTTGGGCTCTGCGCGCCGCCCGGAAAGCTACGAACGAGAAATCCAATGCATTTTTATGGGATCAGAAGCTTCAATTTATTAGGGCAACGGTAGCACCAGCCACCACGATCGTTCGTATATGTACGTTCTTGCTGGTTTACGATATAGTTATACATAGATATATGTATAAGTAAACTTATAGTCAAGGAACGCCCGACGCTCGTTTCCTCCTTTAATGCATTCGCGATATAAACCGGAAAATGGGAGCGAAAGAAAGAATAGCAAAACACATAAATCTTTGTACTGGGTATGCGAGAATGATGAATACAGAAGTAAACTGGCCCACGCGAAGCTTCGGTTGGCACATAAAAGCAAAGATAACCCGACAATCGCGGGAGAGGGGTCTCTCTCATTCCTTGTATCGCGAAGTGTGCTGATGCGAGAGTGAAGATTACTGCTTTATTCGTAACTCCAAATTCCTGCGCGACTTCGCCCGCGAAGGAGGAGAAGAGAAAAATGTCTTGGTTGTCCCACAGACGTCCGCCGGATTTGGTGATCCGTCAACGAGATACGAGGGAGTTCCATTTCGACCCTTATTTATATTTGTTGATAAATCGCCAGTTTCACCGATAACGGTGGAGTCTCTGGATTCTTATCACTACATACATGCTCCCGTAGTATTATTTGCTCGCTTTTTAACCCTCGCAGAGTGACGTGTTGCCATTTTCGACCCTCCAGCGATTTATATTCAGCCATCATTCACGGATGACGGCTTTGAAGACTATTCCTCACTTTGACTTCCTGTTCGTTATATATGACTAGCGGTATCAGCGAGTTTCACGCGCTTCAGAATATTTTTGAGATGGTAATCGTTAAAAACAATTTTTTTTTTCATTCCTAACGCGGGTTTCCGATTAAATTATGAAATAACCTGAATCTCAATCGTGTTGGTAAAGAAAAAAAAAAGTCTTTGGGATTTTTTTTTTTTTTTTCATAAAAATTGAGTTTAACATTTTTTGCGTTATATGCGAATTCGATACCAGGAAAGGATTTTTTTCTTTTCTGCTTCCAACGGGACTGAATTTCCTTATGAATAGTTTAGAGTTTGCGCCTCATGTAACAATCGCCGGACGAATAAAACGTCAACGATATATCCCTATTACATCTATACACTTCGTGACATGGATTTTTGTTCGACACAACATGATTTGAAGCAGAAAGTAAAAAAGTTTATTCATTATGGGACCGTCGAATAGTGATTCGATATTACCATAAGTTGATTCAACCCTCGATGTTTTTCTTCGAAGAAGCAAACTTTACCCCTATTGTCGAAGCGCGAGGGTTCCCGCGAGAGGCCAGTTTCTTTTTATGACTGGATCGCCTTCGACGAACGGATTCGATGCATCACGCGTATTGGAATTCCAGCCTCGCCACGTTCGAACTGTGCCCCGCGTATAGTGTTCGGTTCTCTGAGTGAGCTCTCTCGGCGACGGGTCTCAGTGGAAAAACATCAAAAGGGCATAACTCGGGTCTCGGGGAAAAGCCCAAGACGTTGGCCGTTTATGGTAACGAGAAATCGGGGTAAGTGCTTTCGGTCGAATGGCGCTTTCTTCGTCGTCATGACGTTCGGGCCATCGAGGAGCGCGGACCAAGGTGCCCCGACCGTGGTTCGCCTTCCGCCTCGATACGCTTTTCGAACGCTTGCGGAATAACAGCTTGGAATCAAGAACGGGCAAATTCACTCGGCGAATAACCCAGATAAGGGATAAAAACGATTGAATTTAATACTTTTGCAATGCGAATTTTGATTTTTCAATCAGTATTCTCGTTGGCAAGAGATTACAACGGGATGTGAAAGCTCAAACAAACGTAACAGCAGCTGCAAGGACGGTGGTGTATACCGTAGCGGATATACCTCGGGTACAGACCTAATCCGTGGTAAATGTAGGTATATACAGTGGCGTCGCGCCGGTGGAGCACCGGGGCACCATTTTCCAGCATACAAAGCACAAAGCAAACTGGAGAGCCTCCGCTGCGATATTTGCTCGGAGGGAAAGAGAGTGGAGCGAGAAGAGCGAGAGAGCGCCTCGCCGACCGCGTGCATTCTTCTGGTTCCTCCGCCTGATCTCGCTTTCACTTTCTCTCGTTCCCTTTGTGGTTACAAACGGGAGAATCAAATCAAGGGGTGTAGGTTTCATAACGATAATGGACTTGGTGCTCGCGCGAACTCGGCCGAGTTTTCTCCCCGAGTTGGCCTGGAAAGCGAGAGATCCCGCGGCGACCTCAACTATTTTCACGGAGCTTCATAAAATTAAATTCGTAATGGTCCCCAAGCTAATCCTCGAATAATTCTCATTGTTGAATATTACACACTGGTAAAAGAGATTTGCGGAAGGACAAGGCTTCAACTGTATTATACGATTGTAATAATGTTGAAGGAGTGAAGCCGAGAAAATACTCTTTGACGTCCATCGGTAACGGAGAAGTGGGCGGAGACCGTACGCTTCGCGCGTTACGTCTGCCGTCAAACAACGAACGGTCAGTGTGTAAGTTTCGAGTCGAATAAATAGTAATTCAACCCCTTATTAAATTCAAATTAGCCCTCTTAACGTAGGGGGAAGCGTGGTACACAGCCACGATCCATCAACCCCTGTGACGGCTTCAACATCGCGGCCGCGTGGCGCGTTAAGATTCCCCACGGTGGTGGGCTACACCGTCGACCAATCTGATAATAAACGCGGCCGAGAGAGGTGCGCCGTGAATATACATTCACCTCTTTGCCTCTCTTCTCACCCTCATCGCTCTTTTCGGGCCTTTAATAATGGCTAAACCGAAGAAACCACGGTGTGGCGCACCGCTATAACGCCAGATTGGTGTTATATCCACGGTGATTATCGGAGTTTCACGTCGATACTAGCTGCTGCCGCGATGCTGCTGCTGGTGATGGTAGTTTGGGATGAGCTCATCGGAGCGACGCGTCGTTAATCACCCCTTCGAACCCGAGCGAACGAACAAACAGCTATTGAACCCTCCAAACAAACGGGCGAGAGGTACCATCGCTCGCGCGACCTGCTGAGACGCTGCTGATTGTTTGCGGTACACAGCAGCTTGATTCGAAACTCCAGTCCTCGATATCTCTCATCCCAACCCCGCCGTATCTTTGGTATTATTGTCAAACTCGTCAACGATAGGAAAAAAAAAACAACAAAAAAGAAGTTCTCCATAGACGCGAATAAAAATGGCTATAAAGAGTTTAACGTCGAAAAAACTTTAATCGATAAAAGATAAACACTTGTACACAAGAAGTTTACATGATTAACATATGTTAACAAAATTCGACATTTGCCCGAAGGATATTCTCAGTGTTTCTTTTTTGTTAAACTCGCTATTGTATTTTCTTCCTCGATTGTCTGAACGATGCCCCGTGTTACCCCGTCTACGCTATTCGACGCTTACAACGAGAATAGCCAGGCGTCTCGTACCCTTCCATGTTCCCGAGAGACTTCACGGAAGGCTTCGTGGATGCTTCCTCGAGCCCCTCCTCCCCCCCCCCCCCTCTCCCCTGTTCCACTCCCCCGACCATCTTTATTCGAGAACGGACAGGTCGAGAGGGTAGGCATCGGAGCGTGGTAACTGGCAGCCCTTGAGGGAGCCGTTAAACCCGGGGTCCCGGGCCACTCCGGAGTGCTCTATCCATGAGTTTCTCTCCTTCCTTTTCAACCCTGATATACGGCACTCGGCCAGACTCCGACGCCCCGCTAATTCCCGGCGAACCTGAACTTCGCCGAAGCTCTTCCTATATCTCCGTCTCTCCCTTACTTCCCTCCAAAATGGCTACCGGACCGTTTGAAATCGACGTAATACATGCTACTAACTTAAAACCGAGCGCGCGAGTGAACCTCTTGAGAACCATAGTATCGTCACGTCATGAACATCTGACGTAGCGACGGTGACGTTCGCGGTCCCCGAAGAAATCTCTCGGCAAACTTTTTATTCATCTTTTCGACTTCAATGTGATACATCAGTGAAGTTTTTTACTTCGAAGATTTTTCCGTTTCGAAGTTATTGTCGTGAAAGCGCGGGAACGAATGTTGGGAGAACTATTTTCTCGAGTATACAAGCGCCGATAGAGAAAAAGTTATCGCGGGAGTTACAATATTCGTACACAGTAACAGAGGTCATCCCTTCGTGCGGCGCATTCGCAATACATCAAGACAGTTATCGCCGAAATGAGATCATTTATTGCACAGCAATGGTGCCACTGCAGCGCGAGAGAGGGAACGAAACGGGGGAACCGCGAACTAGAGGGGGTGAGGGGGTAAACTGGTATTGGAAACTCGCAGATAAGAAGCCGAGAGAACCGCTAACTTCCGTATATTCGCTTCTATTTCCCGTGTCTCCCTCATCTCCTACTTTTCATCCCCGCCGAGTTGATACTCCCTCGCGATCTTTCTACCGAGTATTCGCGAAGATTCCTGATGTCGTTCTTTCTGTTCGCTAACGCGAAGACCCGGTGCTTGCAATCCCGGGAGAAAATACCGGCTGATGCAACCAGACGCGATTCTGCCGGGTTTCCTTGGTCGAGCTTAATTACCCGGTATTTATCAAACATTGAAATAAATAAGCTGCTTAAATTTCTTTGATGGAAGCTCCGCGCAGAGACGCTTATTCAGCGATGGCGATAAGTACGTTAGACGGCTTTATCAAAGTTCTTACAGGATGATAAAAACGTAGGAAAACTCAATGCGGCAACATCAGAGCAACTGAGATGTGATAGCGACAGTCGGGCTTCACGCTGAGTTAATACAAGACGAAGGAAAGTTACCCCATCAGATTTTATCTCATCGTTACTTATTACTTTGAGGATTCAAAGAAACGCGATTTACATTCGGTGTGTACACTCGAATCCCCCTGGTAGTTTAAATATAATATTCCCTTACGCGCGAGCGGGGAGTTGATGAAAAAGCTTCTACGTCGTGTGACAGATGTATCCGAATCAGAGAAACGTACGATTTCTCAATGGGCGGTAGTATGAATAAACGTTTGGGGAGTTTGAGCGTTTGTGCGGAGAAAAGATCAGAGGGGTGTGGGTTAGTGTGTCTAGGAAAAGGAGCACATATTTTCGTCCCTTGTACGATGAACGCGCGCGTGAAACATCAGCCAGAGACAGGCTAACCGGTGAACGAACTGCAGGGTGTAAATCTGAAAGTTGGCTAAACTCCGTACTGTCGGTGTTCTCTCGGTTGAAGCACAAGAGGCGACGAGTCTTTACCCCGAGAGCAGGCGGGACGACGATGGGCACGACCCCTCCTATTCTGAGCCCACGACAAACACCCTGGGGTCGAGGTTAGTCTTTCCTTTTCTCGTTTTCTCGTTCGTTATTCGTCTCCGCCGGTACCGTGCTTTGCTCTCTCTTTCTCCGCAACGAAGCCCGAGAGAAAAGAACGAGGGGCGTTCCGCGTGCGGAGTCAGGAAAATTGGAAATTTTTTTTATTACCGCTTCGTTTCCATTTTACACGAAAAATCCTAGTCGCCTACGAGACCTGTATTCATCGTATTCTTGCAATCAGATTATAGATTTTGAACTCTGGTGATAAAAGAAGAGACTTTTTGTTGCGTGTTCGCGTGACGAATACTTCGTCGATTTGATAACCACATCGAGACAGCAGAGACTACTGTTACGACTTGCTTCTTACGGTGAACAATAAACTTTGTGAATAATTTACAAGACCCGAGAACACAGTGAACACGACGCTATGGAAAGCCGCTGGAAATTCGCCCGGGTAAACGATAAGGCGATATATTCGTCAACGTAAAATTTGGATTAAAGCAAAGGATAATCTTGATGATCGTCGGACAGAGGCGTCGAGCAGTAGCAGTCTCTCGAGTCTCGTAGCTGCTTCTCTTCGCTTCTCTCGCACGCCGACTAATCTGTCTGAATTTTGATTTTCAATAAGAGAACCGGCCGGTGGCGCGCATGGCATCGGATGGAAACAGATAGAATTTGGTATAGCGAGAGCGAGGGAGATGCATTGGGATTTAACTTCCGCGTACAGCTGTACCAAGTGGGGTTTGAATATGCATGATGCATGGGCATTAAAGCCCCCGACCCCTTGGACCGGCGAGCGCTTCAGCCATCCCCCGGCCCGACTGCTACCATCCGCACCCATCGTCCTCGTATGCAAATAACCGCTGCCGCAGGTTCTGTCTGCGAGCGCGACGAGCCAGAGTAAGCGAGGGAGAGAGAACTGCAAGCGAAGGGGTGGGTTTCGGGGGGAACATCGCCATAATTGCGATATTTTTAACGGCGCTGGAGAGAGAGCTGACGGTTAATGCGCCAGCAACGTACATGCGAAAAGGCCCTCGGGCCGGTCACTATACCGTGAAAATATGAACGGCGGTGATGATCCTCATCGCGACGATACCGGCCACATTGTGGTATAGCGAACGAAAAAAAGATATATTCCAGTAAATGTACGCGGAGAGAACGATGAGCGGAGGTGAAATATGGCAAAGGTGCCTCACTAGCAAATTTCATCGGTCTAAAGCGGTGGTCTGATGCTTTAAGCAAGTGCGCACGCTAGCCTCTCATCCCAAACTCGGGGAAATTCAACGGAAGTCATCACTCCCAGTTCAGCCGGGAAACTAGAGCGTTGCTCGCAGAATCGCGTGAACGACTTTGCTAGACGCAATTTGGCTATCAATTATTTCAACTGCACTGGAAACATTGTTGTACGAGTGTGTATGCGCGCTGGTGTGCGTGAAAGCGGATGGCTCGATAATCATTTGCGGCTCAAGTCATGAGGAAACAACTCGTCGCACTTTGGTTTTAATTATAGAACGGTGTAAATGATGATCGACGTGAATATGTGTGTTTTCGAGTTGCCTGGTTTATTATCGAAATTATTCAACCGAGTGATAAATTAATAAAGTTGGAGTCGAGATAACGGAGCATGCGGGCGAACAATTCCAAGCATAGACCGACTATGTTGGCGTGCAAATCGAAATGAGCGATAAGGAATAAACTCTGATCAAGCGCTTCCACCGTCGGGGGCACTCGGTTGAAACGGTAAAATAATGGCCCGACGATAGAGAGAAAGATTTCGTTGTGGAATGAGAATATTCGCTCCGGTGTTCGCGATGAATGAGAATGCGGGAGAGAGGGAATCGTTCGCCGCGGTGCCCATACGCCACCGCAAACGTTTCGCAATTTAAAGTTAATTTCGGCAAAAGCAAATAATTGGCTTCGCGGGCAAAGGACTCCCGGAGTTTGCCGGGAAAGAGGCCCGGTAAAGAAGACAGGACGAACTCTGCGGCCGGCGAATGGCTTTGCGTCACGCCACGTGCCTTGCCTCGATAGACTCCAAGGTTCACGATTTACCGGTCCTTCGCGCTCGTTCGCCCGAGCGATATATGAACGCTCTCCCCTACTGTTTCCCTTGAATTCTTCGATTGATTGCCAAACCCGATTGATTACCGATCATTTTCATATAAACTCCAACAGTTTTACGATCCACTTAATGCCCGTTCGAGTGTACCACACGAGAGTCCAAGAACGTGTTGCTATAGGACATAGGAAGAGACGATCGCTAGGGGAAGGATCGAGGTCGATTTTTTTTAAAGCCTTCTAACTCCTAATACCGCAGGATAGCATCAGACCACAAAAGTAAGCCATTCCAGGAAGAAGAAGTCCACCGGTTTCTGGAACGGCAATTCAATTTTTACCGCCTACATAGCGGAGACCGGTCATTACGAGAATCGTATATTATACGTTCTGCACTTTGGCATAGTGAGCTAAGATCCATTTGTATACTGCGGGGCAAACGGTTATTCGAGTTCATAGGCTGCTTCGGCGTAACAAGTAGAACGAAGGGGCAAAGGGAGAAGGGGAGCTTAACAATTCCACAGAGCCATCATTTTGGAAACGGGACAGATCCTCGTACATCCGTAACAACACATTTATCGACATTTCGTACGAAATTTCAGGCATAAATAAAACATTAGTTTCAGTAAAATTGTGAATATTCAATATCTCAATTTTGCACTGAATTTACAATTATTCAATGGCATTTCACACGCTTGATTTTCGAAATAAGCTTCCGATACCGTCGACCAAGTGTCTCATAAGATTTTCATGACTACTTAATAGAGTATTATTATTACTTCACACACTCGCAGAAGGAGTTACAATCCGTGCCAAAGCGTGTCGGTGATCGAGATTCAGCAGTTAAAAAAAAAGCTTTCCGCCAACAAGCTGCAGCATCACTTGCACGCGCGCGAGGTAAGATATAAACGATCGCGAACGAGTGGCGAACGAGTAAAACGCGTAACGAAGCAAAAACGTTATTAACTGACAACGGTGTGTGAGTAATCATGAGAAAACGGTACGTTGAGACCGAGAGTGAAGGAGTACAAAAACATGCGCGAGTAATCGTAACTATGCACGTTCCGTTTTGTGTGCGTGCATCGTCGCGACCGTACCCTGTGGTTTTTGCACAAAACAGGAGCAGCAGCAAACAAGCCTTTGAACGAGCCGCTCGCGGGGAGCGCGCACGGTACGAATTTTTTTCTTCTTCCTTCCGCATGAAGATCGTATGGAAGGAGTGCGTTATATATAATTATACTGGGCACGGAGGCAGACAGTCTGCCGGTTTGTTATGAAAAAAAAAAAAAAAAAAAATCGAGGAGCGAGCGAGAGGTCGTACAAACGGGATGAGAAAGGGAAAAAAGAATGGTAAATCGTACGCGGACGTACCCGACGAGTGAAAGGGAAAGAAGGTATAGAAAGAGAGTGCGGTATGCGAGAGGAACCCCTCGGCGAGTGGTGCACGCCACTCCGGCGGGCATGTCGCGACAGAAAAGTGCCGCACGCTTTCCCGTGGCATGCGGATCGCGTGGCAACGGCATTGTAACCGGTGGAAGCTCGTTGTCGAGAAAAGGAAAGACAGAGAGAGAGAGCGAGAGAGAAAGAAAGGTAGAGAACGGGTGACGCGTGTGTGTCCATCGGCGCCGGGTCGCGTACCACCTCGCCGGTTTCTACCTCACGAGACGGTATCACGTGCGTCCAACGTTACTTGCACACGTGTATACGTCTACCCTCTTGCCATCTATGACATACTGTAATAAACATATACACTCCTAATCACGTTTCTTTTCTGCTTTGACGGTAATTCGCTACTCACAGCCGAGTCAAACTGTAATCGTTGGCGCCGTAGCGTCTGGTCCAGGTGTGCAATCCCTACGTATTAACGAATATAGTTATATCGCCGTAGCTGTGTGTCACGGTAATCAATACTGTATCGTGATGATTACAGTTGAGAGGTATGACTTTCGCGTCTGGGGATCGATAATTTAACGCAATGTATGACATCCCTCACCAAGGGTCTCGCTTCTTCCCCTTCCCCGACCCCCACCGCCGCCAGAGACACACGAGGGTAGGTATATAGGGAAAAAGACGACGCTGGTTATTTGGCGAGAAACTAAGAACGGCAGAGAGAGCGACGTTTCACCTTCTCCGTCAGTCCCAACACTCGCGCGAGCAGAAGATATGAGTAATAGGGGGTGATTTAGTATTAGGATTTATTAGGGGCAACTACCCCTCTCCTTTTGCCCTCACCGCCGCTCTCGCCGCGCAGTTCCACGAGGGTAAGACCTCATGATTTCTCCTGGGGGCTCATACATACGACTCGAACTAATGCACCTGCTATCCTCAGCTCTCGACGTTTCTCTACCACCCCCACACCCAACCTTCGGGCTTTCACCCTGACTTTCGCTGCTATCCGTCGACGTGCCCCGCGAATATTCCCGCGTATACGCGCCGCGTAAAATATTACAACGGCGTTGCAGAAAATTATTTATTCATCGTAATCGTAAAAGGTAGTAGTATCGCCACTGACATCGAACTACCGGAGTTAATACACTGCTGCACCTCGCGCTAAATACCAATCTGGAGGAAAACTTGCCTTCTTCTTACCCTCCCCCTTTCCCCCCCGCGAAGACGCGGAAGTTTATCAATGCCCAATATATATTTCTCGACGCAACAATGAATAATATAACTATGGAATGGTGTAAAAAGTTTTGGGATACTGCATAAAATACCGTTATTTATCCGCGAAGCGTTGTGTTTCACTTCGCGTATTTATGAAATATTCAACAATCGAACGATTGATTCGGTCAGGAATTCTCGAGGGTTGGTAAACTCCCTAATGTTCCATAGAACACTGTATACCAAGTCGGACTTCTTTACTGTGGGGAGCACTGTTTTTGCTCGTATTCCCATAATATTTATTCACGACCTCGCGATACGCATTTTTTTTTTCCCCTTCGATGAATGCGATGATGTATAGTCTCTTCCCGAATACATATATACACTTCTTGAGTGTCTAGCTGTGTACTTCATTCTCGGATCTCGGAGAAACTGCTAAGTGAGCGAACGTAAAAGAAGTCGGAAAAACTCTCGGAGCTTTAATGCAAGTCTGTCGCAAAAACGATGATCGATCGTATGAAAAAAAAAATATATATATATATATTTCTTACGGCTGTTGCGAGTTAATGAAACTCGGTGGATCCCATCGCGCGATCGCACTCACCTGAAACAAACGAAAGAAATAGACATTAGAAAAATTCTTCAATCTATCGAATTTGCGTGATCGACACATCGGCGAAAAAAAAAAAGAAAAAAATGATCGAGCGAAAGAGCCGCGAGTGCGGATGGAGGGGTAATCGTTAAGTAGCACAAGATGTTAATGCCTACAGGATACGAGATAAAGCTTTGGCTCGTTAGCATTAGGTAATATTACCGTAAACAGCCCGTGTTTACACAGGGGCCACTGCGAAAAGTGATACGTGACACGCATGCCAAAGAGGGTTTGCGCCCGTAGAGCCCCCCGGATTCACAAGCGCAGACTTGAATTTCCATTAGTTATTATACGTACGACAACATACAGCTGTGAGTAGAGCGAACGTGTCTGCGTTAGGGGGGGGGGGGGGGGGGGGGGGGGGGTGTTGCGAACACTCGTCTTGACGGTGAGTTTCGGTCCCTTATGAAATATAAAACTCCACCGCTTTCTTTTCGGGCTCAAGATAACAAACTGGGAACGTAATCAATGCGACGGTATTCAATTTTTTTTCCTCCGCTTATGTCAATATCGGACGAAGCATAAACACACGTAGAGGCCTCGCGATACCCTGTAATTATCATTATTATGTGCAGAGAAAAAAAAAAGACTACAGCGATCGACTGAAAAAAGGATCGGTAACAACGAGTAACAAACGACTGCGAAGTCTCGAAGCTACTCTGCCTTTCGGAGACGTACTTAAAAAAACAACCCTTTTCCATGCCAAAGTGGGCAGTAAAATATAATAACAATAATAACAGTGAATGGTGCCGAGTAGAAAGTAAAGAGGGAGGTTGAGTAATGACGCATTAATTTTAATTAAAGAGGTATATACTCCACAAGGTGTAATGTACACCCCTGAAGGCTCTTTGGCTACGGTGAAATGTGACTGGTTTACGACGTAGTTATGGTTTTGCGCTTTATCAGAGCGAAGGGGGTGCCAGCGGCCGCTGCGCAGAAGTGGGTCGAAACCGTGACTTTTCATCACCCCCTCGGAGTGACTTTCAACCGGGCGGCCGGTCGACCGACTGGCCTTCTCACCACTCGAACTGATAGAAATCACTGCTAACAAATATATTATATTCACTGGACCGAGTACACCGCGACTGCACGATGGTTTCATAGCGTCCTCGACAAAACTTTGAAGTTGCAAAGTTTCAACGACACAGTCGACGCCCGCAGGTGTATGTCAGCTGGTATATTGTGGGTCAATAGATTTAGCAGATATTACTCGTGCAAACTATAAAGTACAGTGTATAAATATACTGTGGTTGAGCCGCGCTCTGGGGCAGAGAACTCTCGAGTGTACTACGGTTGTTAAGCTTCATCTACGTCTTTATATATTTTTTTTTTCACCGCCGAAGATGCTTTGCTCTATTTCTGGGTGAACGTTATCCGGGCAACGTCTCGGTGCGCCCGAAGCATTCGCGGGTCCGCCGAGAAATCTCATCCCTCTCTCGTACGACAAACTCCTTGCCAGCAAAGTTATAAGGATAACGTCTCTAGTCTCTCGCACATAGCGGATGATGGTGGATGCAGGTACCCGAGGCCCGAGGCTACGAGCACATGCACACCGACTAAGATCTCGTCGGGTTGGAGTATCTCTCAAGAAACAACGATCGTCTATCCTGTTCGGTTGGGAGGCAAAGAGTTTTTGGATTATTAGGGAACGAGAGGAGACCCATTTCTTAAGTCCCATGTAACCATTGTGTGTTTAACGAAATGCGTCACAGCTGTCCATTGTTTATGTTAAATATTTGAAGCTATGTTTACACACGTCAATGTCAGTTTTTATTCTATTTATCGTACGACATGACGAGCGAATAATGTTCCCTAATTGAAGGCATCGTTGGTAATACTCTTCGTAGAACTTTAGTTGCGCCGAAAAAAAAAAAAAAAAAAAATCCGTTTCGCAACATCGATAATCGCCAAAAAAAATCCTTTTTTTTTTTAGCGATCATCAAGGCTGCGATTGATTTTGGGCCAAAATTGGTATAGCATTCGTATTTAGCGAGTAAAAATACATCGAATATGATGAAATTTTTTTTTTTTTTTACTTCATTTTAACGGAAAAATAATTGGAAGGATGACCCTTCAATCTCCTTTTTCGATATTTTTTATCGCCTTATAATGGTCCGAAAAAATATGATGGACACCTCGGATTTCTCGGTATCCTATTGGAAATAAAAATATCGCAGTTTAAAAATACGAAAAAAAAAAAAATTTACGAAAAAAAAACCAATAAAAAAAAAAATGTTGTCACTCATCATTACAAAGATATCTCCAATCATTTTTTACCCACCAATCACGAATGGACCTCTTATTTTAATTATTAAACGGTGCACCAAAGATATTTCGAGGCTGCAAAACGTTTGCTCTCACGCGGACGAGTACCAAAGCACGTATAATATTATCGGAAAATATTGAACGTTTAAATCGCGAGTCCGGCGAATCAGCACGCGCATAGAGGACCCGTATACAGGTCGAACTGGCCTATGCTTTGCTGTCTAACAACGATGCAAACAGAGAACGACGAGAGAGAGTGGGAACGGCACGAACCCTCGCACGCAGCAAACAACCTCCGAACTGCACAACCCTCGATATCTCTCTGTCCCCCTTTCTTCCCTCATCGCCTACGGCCGTACGCTGTGCTTACTCGACGTTTATGTATCTCTTGCTCAGCAATCCGCGTTCGAGTGTACCTAACGCTAAAAGCATATGATAGTCTCGAAGATGAAGCAAATATAATATTTCTTCGGGGGCAAAAAAATAAAAAAATCCGAAGGGCCATTGGATGTTCCATTGTGAAGTTTTAATGGTAATTAAACTTCAATTGCGCACGAATAGGGGGTTAGGGGCTGACGTTTGAATCGTGACATCGAGTCCTTTATCTTAGTCGTTGGCCTAATTTTTACAACGGCAATGTTACAAGTCGACGCGCCTAGCTTTCGCGGTACTTCCGTACATTTCTATCCTCCTTCATTGGTTCTTTTCAAGCTGTTACTTTAGCGATCGTACGCACGCACAAATCGTGTCGACCCGCTAGAAAACACGTTGTCGAGCGATAAGAAACCCGGCGAACAGCAAGCGAATGGGATTATTCGTGATACGATTGTAGTTCATATTGACCGTGTTGTCGGGTCTCTCTTTCTGCGTCTCGCTCTTGATTATGGATATAAAGTTTGTAATGGAAGATTGTTGGTTTTATAGTATCACGAATCGAGGGAAGAGGGGGCAACGAATTGTTAAAAGTTGTTTGCTTTTCGTAGAAGGGTACTTTCACGAATTTTGAAATTAAAGTTCACTCGTTTGTAGAGTCACGCAACTCGATGGAGTTACGTTTATATATTCAGTCCAGTAGGCAAGGGTGTTAGTCGCGGTGGTTTGTAGCCCGGAGAGTGGCGTCAAGAGCGAACCGACAAGGTGGCGTACCGGAAGCTTTATCGCTGGTGAGGCAACACGCGAGAAGTATCGCACGGACGACGAACCTTGCGACTTCCCTTCTCCCGGCTCCATCGGTTATCACGTAGTGAACCTTATCCGCGGCGATGATGGAACACGATGCTACACTGGATTCAAGCCACGAACGTAACATCCATGTACGTGATGTTGCCTATTCGCTATCTCCGAGTGAGTTTGACTTCGAGACCACGCGGTAGGGGTCTCGTTGTTTCCAAGGGGTGAGTGACTCTGAACGGGAAGGATGGGAGAGTAGCGACCGCGTTTGCGTGAAGGAGTCGCCGGTATTCCGCGAAGAGGGAAAGAGAGCTTCGAGAGCTTCGAGAGGACCGGAATATAGAGAGAGAGTATTACTTGGAAATAGCTTTTCCTTTACCTGGCAAAGCCTTGGGCTACATATAGAAGACGAATAATTGCGATACCATTCGTTATAGAGGATCTTAGAATGGAGGCCATCCACGGGACTATATAAAAAGGCATAAAAAAAAAGTATGTCTGCTATAATCCGGCAGCGAAGATTCAAGGGGGATGCAGAAGACCTACTCTCGCGGCACCGCTCGCGAAAGTCTTTTATTCCGCCTCCTCCTTAATCTTCTTGGCCTCTCAAACCCATCGGTTAGTCAGTATCACCATAAATCGTCGAATATAGATCGGTGCCCATCGTGTGCCTCCGCAGTTACGAACACCCCACTCCCCCACCCCCCGCCCTCTCTCACCGGTGAGCCGAAAGTGTCTTTATGAAAACGTTTAATTAAACGTTTCATAAATCACGCGGCTCACCCCACCGGGAGGGAATGGGAGAGCGAGGACCGCGAGGGGAACGGGAGGAGCGGTTGGGAACAAATTAATAAGATTAATTGGTTGACAGTCGGGCAACACTTTGGGCTTCGAGCGCTACCGTACCCCCCCGCGCACGACCCGCGTGTTGTCAATGCCGGGATAGAACAGGGTGCGAGACTCCCTTCGGGAAGGAAATTAAATTTTTTTTTTCTCCTCGCCGAACCTTGGATAGCAAGTTTCTTTCGCGAAACTTCTTATACCCCTCTCGAGCAACACAGTTTCCTCGGTATATTATACTCACCCGACTCGAGTAACCCGAGTATTTTTTAATCTTCGAATAAAAATCAAGAGTTCGCAACGCCGTGTAAAATTATTTATTTAATAAACGAAGTTTCAAGACTGAAAAACATCGAAGCGTTGTATGCGCGAAATTTGTACAGCGGAAATAGTAGGTTATTTCTAGCGAATACGAATTAGAGTGCAAAGAGTGCGAGAACCCTTCGACACGGGTGAATAGATCGATGTACTCGATCCCGGGATCTCGTCATAGATTCGCGTGTATCCTATTGTTTTTTGTCAGTAAAACCGGCCAGACCAGTCCGTGTTATATATCCCGGAGCATTTGAAGGACCGGTGGAAAGCGTGACAATGCGATATAACCCCAAAATCCGACACGCTTCAAGCAATCTATTTGCCGAGCATTGTAATCCAAACTCGCACATTGTTCTTCGCAAACACCGTTTTCCACGTGTATGGGAAAACTCGAGGGCGGCATAGCCAACGCCGTTTGAAGGCCGCGAAAACTCGCGCGCTTGGGATTCTATTCGCGCGGATTTTTTCGTGCCAACCATTGTCGTTTGATAATTTCACCGAACCTCTCGCGTGTCGAAAAATAAACATCGACGTTCCGTTGTTGACTGAAAAACCGAAAAAAAAAAAAAAAAAAAAAAAAAAACCTCGAGGCTGAAAAAAGTCTGGTCCACTCTCTGCACGCCTCTCACGCGCTCCAACGCCACGGCTGCCGTTACTGGTGCGAACGATCGGCTTTCATTTTCGTTTTGTACATTTGGCTTTTTTTTCTGTTTTTTTTTTTTTTATAAATATTTGAAGCGCCACTTTAACACCTCGAGCTACGTTCGCAATTTATATGGACATCGATTTTTCGGTACATTCACGGAATTCGCGGACGGGATTGAGCGGTTCACGTATTTTGCAGAATTTCAATACGCGTTACAAAATCAATCAGCGCGAAACCGTTCAATCGGGGAGGCGCCATGCGCGTCCGCGAGATAATCAAATTTCATCGGATGTTGTCTACGGGAGGTTCGCAAATTTTTCGAGTGGAGGGACAGAAAAACGCTTCAGGCCTAAAAAGTGACAACGCGATTGGTCAAATTCGAAACATTCCGAAAACATCACTACCGGATAAAAATAGCCAGTGACAGACGAATTTTTGCATCGAAAAAAAATGTCCGATCTATTTCGCCCGGGACTGTAGGGTTATACAGCGTTGGAACAGTCGGACGGTACACAAATGCAGGAACAAACAGACCTCGAATACGTGACAACCAAATTGTATCAATTCGCTAGTCCGTACGGAAGCATATAGATACAGGTCGGTAAAAGAGAAATCAGAGCAGGAGATGGAGGACAAACAGGTCTGAAAATAATTGACGCAAATTACAATATGCGACTATAGTTCCAAAACCTCGTAATTATCGTAAATATAATTTTCCTAATAATGTTTGATGATAACTCGTTAGCGATGAAATTATTCCTCGGTTCGTACAAAATATATCGACGAAGCCGGTGTCGAATTTAACATCCGAAAGTAATCACGAGTGATTAGATTGCATGCACATCGGGAGACAGTGGAGAATAAACGAAATTATCGTTGATCCAGTTACGAAGATGGAATTCGATCTAATTTCTTCGTCTCAATAGAAGCTCGTCAAACATTGCAATTGGATGTAAATTTGAACGTCGATGTCACAGGTATATCAAGTGATTAGCCCCGTGGGAATTTTGAATGTAAAATAGAACGAGTAGGTCAATCAACCGGGGGTACGTAGCCGCGATTGTCCTCTGTTCTAAGTGTATTCTATACCAACCTTTCCGGGCGTCACCGACGTCAACGTTCGCGACACATAGTTCGCGCGAGTTTGTACCGACGTCACTCTACCTAGAGATGTCTGCATGTTTCATTAAATCGATATTCTCGTGACGTCATATATGTAAAGCCCGTAACCCGATTGGATTATTAATTCTCGTCGATATACATACATACAAAACCATCCCATTGCTCCATTTGACATCCCCTTGTCTTTCCTCGCGTTTGTCGTCTTCGCGAGCTATCCATCGATATTGAATGACACATTCATCTTATTTCTCATTCCCAATGACAATCGTTCGTTGGCAAATGTCTCGATTTTCATCAGAAACATAAAAAAGAGAAGGACGTTTCCATGAGGTATTAATTGAAATCGGCATTTCTTTCCGCCAGTTCGCTGTTTTCGACAGCAGCGGGTAAATTTATCGAGCATTGGAAGGAAAAAAAATTGAAGGGGCTGGCCAGCGATCCCTTATGGTCCCGGGATTCGAGATCTAATTTAGCGTTACCTCGAAACTCCGTGAGCCCCGTTCTCTCCCGGATAGGTACGGTAAATTGGAGAAATCCTCGTTCCCGTCCAATCGCGGAGAGGCCCTTTACGCGGTGGTTTCCTTCGACGCTAAGGATAAATCGTGTGTAACCCTCGAGGATGTGCGGGTGTGAGAATAACGAAAGCACGCACCGACCGAGAGATTTTCTTTATTTATTTCGGACTTTTGACCAACGAGATCACGTAATACGGACTGTGTTATCGGAGTCAAATTTATGATCGATAAAAGTCATACGTAGATCGATCCAGCGCTCCGGAACGAATGGATGTTCAATCGATTGAACTCAAATGTTTTTGGAATATACGATTCGACGGTACAAAACGTTCGAAAACCGCAGTTGGACGTATCGCTCTAAACTATGCGCTTTAACACAATGGCGATGCGATATATACGTTGCGGAAAGTGGAATATATCGGTTGGATTTATAGGCACTAAACGAAAACCCCCTTGGCGTCTATAAACTATGGAAAATCCTTAATTGTCCGCAACCTGCGGAGTACCGTGGCGTTAATTTAGTTTGATGCACGGCCCAATTTATCCGGCTATGCGCGAAGAGCGCGAACGGAAAACTACGTCGATTTTTATGGCGCCCGATAGCCACAGTGTACGCGACTCGCGGTTCATTCGTGTCCTCACTTCCTCGGACCTCTGCGATGTAACGATTACGTTTGCCGGGGAGCAGGAAGGGTTTGTCGATGAACTAATAGTTCTCGAGCTTTCCGAGCTTCTGCGACCAAGAGTTCGATTCGAGAGGCCGCAATAACAGCGTATAAAACTTCGAAGCGAACCGATTCGTCGTCGCATGTCCGACAGCAAACTTCTGAATATTTTTCAGACATTTTTTTTTTTTTTTTTTTTCATCAAACGCAGTGGATAAAATAATGGAAAAAAAACTTTGAAAATCCATTTGCAGCGTAGATAAATGAATGAGTCATTGCTATTACTCCACTGGGCTTTTATCCGCGACCCGATTTCAGTTCAAAGAAGCGTGGAGTACAGAGGGTAAAAAGGAAACGGTGCTTAATGTTCAAATAATTGTGTTTATAAAGGATTCATGGCTGTGCAGGCATCGGCAGAGTGTCATTGTATATATGTATACATATATTATATATATCTCTACTTCATATATCGACTACTCGCCGAGCGATTCTATCGGATTCCATGTAATACGCTTAAATGGGAAAATAATGGGAGTCTGGCTACGCCCCCGTCGATGCCAAGGGTTCGGTTTCTTTCGCTGCAGTGGTTAAAATAATCAGACGCACACAAAGCTTTAAGAATACAATGGTCACGTGGTATATAATATTTTGAAAGAGTATCTATATCACAGTAGAAATTGTATCAAGTCCGGTAGTGCGCAAGAAATTCAAAGTAAAAGCGGGTCTAGCTATAGCGGATCGTGGTTACTGGAAACATCCACGAGTATTTTGTTGCCCGGTAGTCTTGTCTAAAAAGCTTGGAGATTCGCAAGAGAACGGGCAATCGCTACTGACAGTAGAGGCAAATAGGTATACTGGAGCGGTCAGCCTTAACCCGAGTCAAAGATCACTCCACGAGGAAACTCGGTTAGGCGGACGAATTCAGGCCGGATTTTCACGTTGTATTAAACCCCACAGTCCAGTTTCTGTATCTCTACAACCTACTGGCCCGAGAATGCAGTTTTCGAGAACGATATGAGATCCGAGAGCTCGTGAAGGTTCTCCACTGTACGGCAGTGCAGTTGCGAAACACGGGTAGAAGGAAGAGGATGAAGAGGATGAAGCGGACGTTATACCGACGCTACAGGAGAGGTAGGATACGTTCCGGGAAAGGGAGAGCAGAAACATTGTTTACGTAATGTGCACAGCATGTGAATACACACGTCGACCGATGGCCCAGTAAGCAGGGACGAGAGACTATTCTCTGTGACTATCCTTTACAAGTATATCTATACAAGTTGCAGCCACGATCTCTGGTACATACATGTAGACGTGTGCATAGTGGACGCCCGGACTCTGTCGTATACACGCGAGTATCCAAGGCTGCAGGGGGGAACTATACGCAAATGGACGCCGAAGTATGAGTACTTATGTGCATGTGACTATATGTACCGAGATGAGTTCTGCTCCAGCAGGTTTTGCGCGTTTCATGCACGTTGGGGTCAAGTATATGAACGCGAGAACACGAAAGCTCGGACATAAATATGCAGCTGCTTTTCACATTCTCGACGAGTTCAGCCTCATGTAGAGAAGAATGGTGTTTTTTTTTTTATTTTTTATTTTTTTTAAATGTGACCGACCTTATACAGTCGTACATCTCGAAAAAAAAAAATGTATTTTTCGTTTTACCTTACGAAGTCGGGGGTCTTTGCCTTAATAAAAATAGTTGTTTATTGCTGTCATGAAAGGAAATCATAATCTAACAACCGCTGTTCATACCGCGTTTTAACTATAATTGTTGACGAGTTAAATAGGATTTGATTACAGTTTCTGATATTATTATTTTCCTCATAAACACACTCGGTACATACATATATCGTTGTATCTATTGAGAGTACATAACGTAAATGCGTAAACACTGCGAACGGTTGATGGAGAAGCTGTACGAGTGGCAAGTCTCTCGAAGCGTACAGAATGCTTATGTTCGCGATGTAAATCGACGGTGGAGTTACGATGCTATGTGGAAGAGGGTTGGGGAGGGGTGTACCCACGCAGAATACACTCGAAAGCCCGTCGACGATGGCATGTACTTCCGTAAATGCCCCGAGCGTGCGGTCGGATACGTATGAGATGCCTCAAGCGTGTGTACAGCGATGGGAGAGCAATATCAGAGATCGCAAACCACGCTGTGCACCGGAAACGGAAACTAAGGATGAACCTGTACTTCTGGATGTACTAACCTACGCACCATACGTACTGTATGTATACTTCTCCCGCTGTAGTCATTTTGTTGTTCTACATTCAGTCTTCCTGACTGCTCGCATGCATTCTCTATCTTGCAAGATTAATTTTTTATTTGAATATTTGCTAATTATTGTTTATCGATAAATAGCGTTGTCGATTATAATGTAACATTACAACGATAATAATTATTTATAATCTCTCCGAGTTGATGAAGTTTTTTATTCATAAATACCCAACCACTGTTACAAAAGTTTTTCATTTTAGTATACGCGATGAAGAAATTTCGTATTATATATTATAAATATCATTATTGCAGTAAAAACGAGTTACGCCATTACAGGTATTTACGCGGTTCGAGGTTCACGAGAACTGTAATGCGAGGCAGTGCAGTGAAAAGCCGATTCGCTTCGTTAAAAGTTCCGTATAGATTTCTGGCCCCGACGCTAGACTTCTATTTTATTCTTTCAGTTATCGAATACCGTGGGAGAGGCACTAGCTGTTCCGCAGGCCGCGACCTCGTCGAACGACCGCGGGGCTGAGACGTGCGAGTCGTGGCTCCGTGCTAATCAGGACAATTACGCGGATGTACGTGAGCGTCCTGCAATTACATTCGTCGCGAAGAATAAAAGAAAAAGAAACCAACTGTCGAATCGATGTTGCTTTCCGCGACAAAATCGATGAGACAAACCTCTAAACGGCATGAAGGTCCGAGACAGCGGCGTTATCAAATACAGGTACTTCCCGCACGAGTCTCGTACTCCTTACGACGCCAATGGCAAAAAATTTTACCGTAAAGGCAAAAAGCTCGATCGAGAGAGAGAAAGAGAGAGAAGTTTGGACGCGAAGAGCACGCCAACCGATAAATAAAAGAGTCATAAGAATTTATTGTCGGCTGGTGCGCCTTGGTACACGAAGCCCATTTTATCGGCAGGCGAAATAAGAGAGTGGCGAAGGATTCAACGACGCCGATACCCGTTCCCGGGGTATTATGAGCGTTCGCAGGTGCCAGAAAATATGATACTAATAAAATTAATGGGAGGTACATCGTCACGGCTCTCGAATGGCCGTTGAGAAGCTGTTTCGCGTCAGTAACATGCCCGGCATACATACTATAGTGAGGTTACCCCTTAATGACGAACAAAACTCTCGTCAGACGCGAGAAAAAAAAAGGACAAATAAAATGGGCGTGTAGTTTGATATAAAAGAAAATTTTATATAAACTTCGCGGGAATAATGGGGAGTCAGATAAAATAGATAGATCAGTGTGTAAGGGGTGTATAGAGGAGGAATGATGAAATTTCGTACGAACGGTATAGAGAGCTCCGTGGTATATTGCACGGCGAGATTTTGAACTCCGTAGACGCGAAACGGTGGGGATATTAAGGGTAGGCGAAGTGCCGCTTTCCAAGATTCTGCGGATAGCCGCGCCGGTACAGAAGCATGTCCACGATTACGCAACGTTCCAAAACCGTACTGTAGAAGGCGCTATATACAGACATCCGGCGGTGCATATATCAGGCATTGTGCATAGCTGCCTTCACCTCAGTTATCTTAATTACATCTGTAATGCACACCGCAAAGCTCTGTACGACGCTCTACGTCGGTGGTACATGCTGCCCTCTTCGCAGAGACGTACACACAAACCAGTCGACACGTACACGTGAAACATCCTCTACCCTCACAGGCATTCACACACACGTCCTCATCTCTCGTACATCGTCTCACAAACGTGCCCTCGATTCCCAGACAAACGAGCCATACATTCTCACGTGCACAAGCGATTCGGACGTATTCATAGACGTATACGTAACAGCGCATGTACGCACGTTCGCAAGGCTCTGAGAGCACCGAGTATCGCACATGAATGCACAACTGAAACAGAGGCTATGCTAGCGCGCAGCCCTCTCTCGCTTAGTGTACAGAGGGTCGAGAGCGAGGGAGACGAGTACACACAATATTCTGTCCGTAAATGGGAGCCCGTTTAACGGCAATGTGAGCTATCGGTGTATTCCCTCTTTCCCTCGGACATAAACCGTAGTTTGCTTTAATAACCCACATTCAGCCTCCTCCTTTGCATCCAATTGCGCACCACCCAATATGCCGAGAACAGTATACAATTTATAAAATTCAACGAGCGGATACGAGTTTTCTCTCTGGTAAAAAATACCCCTTTTTTTTTTTAAGACCAGATAGAACAATATTAAAAGGTATAAATAGAATGAGGATAAAAAAATAGGGTATTGAAACGATGTACTTGCGTGTTCACCTCAAACGCATAGATTGTATGTTCATGTTGCCATAGCGGATGGGAACGTTCGGTTTCTCTCACGATATTTCTACGTTCAAACGCGATTTCACAGCTTTGGAAAATCACTGACCCGTACAGTTAGCTCGACGAGGAACTCGAAGAAAAGTAGCTTTTACGCGCGGTTAAACATCGTGACTTTTGATATACATCTGTTATTCTCACGTATACAAGATAGCTTACTGTACGGGCTGTTCAGCCCGACAGACACAGGCGGTGACATCCGTTCATGTGACAGAGACGTTTCTATTCAGAAACGTCTCTGTCAACTGCAACGAGTTCTCACGTGTAACTGAGAAATTGTTACCTGAATCACGAAAACTTGAGAAAAAATGC
Source organism: Buathra laborator (assembly GCA_934046635.1). Taxonomy (NCBI): domain Eukaryota; kingdom Metazoa; phylum Arthropoda; class Insecta; order Hymenoptera; family Ichneumonidae; genus Buathra; species Buathra laborator. The sequence goes on from OW203892.1 coordinate 23,789,655, forward strand.
ATTTCTATTCGTAGGAAGAATAGAACAATCGGCTGTAATTAAATGTTAGCGTTATCCCATACTGAACGAAATTCAGTTTAATTTGTTTAAATCCATTTGTGTCAATCGTACACGTTTTGGCGCGAGCGTAAATGGATTATTGATAAATGTTGGAATCGGTTTAACGCCGTTGTTCGCTAATACGCGCCATTACCGGGGGACGGGCTATTACCGCGGAGGGCACCGATGGGCTTTGGGTTAAACACGCGTATAATGGGTGGAAAGCCCGTCCGAGTCTATTGCTATTGTATCTGTAGCGTGAGGAGAGACTCTATCAAGAGCTGTGGCTTTATTTTCCACCGTTACTGGTGGATAATTATCCGCACCGCGAGAACTATGAATATATGTGAAACTAAATGCCATTAGATTATACTTAGATGCAAACTTGGATCAATCCATAAATCTCCCGTTGTCTGGTTGGTTTTCAATTTGACAATTGCGATTTCCCGAAAATACCTCGTCACAGACGTTTCCGGTTATAGTTGCGATTATTATCTGCACCGTGTGACGGCACACGTGGATGAATTCAAACGTCATTAGATTTTGTTATATATGGATGTAAACTTGAATTGACGGATAAATTTTCATTGTCCAGTTATTTTCAATTTAAGGCAATTACGATGGCATGCAAATTCACGAACGCAGACGTTTCCGGGCCCGCTGGTGCCTATTCTCGGGGAAATTCATTCGCGACGAGACGAAATAACGATGATGGGGATTGGCTGCGGAACATGTTAAATATTCTACTATATTTCCAGATGAAATCGTCTACGTCCGTTGGGTTGTTGTTGCAAATGCGCATAGCGTAATTAGTAATATGACTAATTTGAAAATAGCGTGGACTAAACCGGATGTTGAGATTACCCTGTCATTTCCTCCTCAGTTTTGAATAATTCGTTTTAAAATTGCATCATTCCGGAGGGATAGCCGAATGACTCACGAAACTCAATTAAATTTTTTATGTTATGAATTTATTTTTGGATATGTCTTTCTTCGTAAATCGAGTATAGTTAGAAAAAGGCTACTTTGCCAGTAGAAGAACGATCAACAACTTGCGTCTACCGGCGGCAAAGGCACGGGGTATACGATAATTACGAAGGTAGAATACTGTTTTCTTTGAGAGGACGAGCGCTCATCGTGTCGTGACAGGGCTACCGCCCTATACTTAACGTGCGATTAATTATGTATAGAGAACCCTCCTCGCTTCTATCAGTCGCTTTCGCCTCTGTCCCTGTTACTCAACGGATCGGAAGCTATGCGTGGCAGATATCCATCGTTAGTAATTTCTCTTGTTTTTTTTTTTCCTCCCCCGGGACGTGGTATCATATCTAACTTGCGAGATAATTCCCAAACTCATATTAGCTCGAGTCGGGGAAAGGGTGGAAATATCGAAAGAATTCTTCATCAAGTATGAAGCCAATTATCGAACTGGGAGAGGGGGTTGGTGGGGTGTGGGCGGTGATAATTGATTTGACCGTTCGCTATTTGTTTCGTTCGAGACCGGCCAATCTCGAGTATAATAAATCAAACGGTCCGAGAGAAAGACTTACGGATCATTTGTTCGGTAATACGGAAGCTGCGAGATTGATACAAAAGTCTAGAAAAAAACTTTGGTATATACGAGAGGTCCCTCGCTTTCGCCGGTCGAAAAGTTAGTTTAAGCGTCGTTGGTAAAGCACACGCAAACAAGAATATACAACGGAGAGTTGGAGAAAAGGAAGAATGGTACGAGTTCGTACCATGGCACACGCGCAGTCCAATAATAATTACGGTTTACGGTCGTGCGGGCGCGTATGCTATACGCACGAGGCCCGGGCCTCTGCGTGACGCTTCGACGGACGCAGAAATAATAACGCGCGCGGGGGTGCGCCAGGCCAGGGTCGATTTCTCGTAATAAATCAGCCAGACACGCGTAGCCCTGACTTTCTCTCTCTTTCCCTATCTGTCTATCTCACTTTCCCCGTTATATGACGTTATCGCGATTTTCTCATTTGATATAATACTCGACGCTAACGATACGATGAAATATTTTAACAACCTTTTATTTAACGATCAAAATTTTTTATTTTTTTTCGTCTTTTCTTTAAAGTTTAGTCGTTAGGAACGCGTATCGTTGATGATACAATATCGTTAATTAGAAATTACACGTGTCTTCGTTGACACGAACACCGTTATAACCCACGAGAAGGGAAAAGCTTGTCACGGGGGCTCGTAAACCTTATGTTGCAGTATTTTCCTTTGGTCTGAACGCGATCGAGTTCCACGCGATATACACGCGCAACAAGGCAAAGTTTCATCGAAGTTTCTTGTGGGCCGCCTTCACGATAGAGAATGGCGTCTCTCTCCGTCGGGTAGAGCCCGAACCCACAGAGTTTCGTGTTAGCGGGTCCGTGCGGTTTCTCGGTCAGGGGACGCGGTCTCGCGCAAGGCGTTAAATAGCTTGCAAGTTTGCTGTAGACACGTAGTGTTGAACAATGCATTGTCGCTGCGGATCGAAACAGAGAGAAAGGAAGGGCGAGAGAAAATAAATATTGGTCGTGTGTGCGCAGTTTTAAGTACAACTGCAGTTGCCAAGTATATGTATGAATAGGACACGATACAAATCATATAACATCGATTACGATAAAAAATAATATTAAAAGGTAAGATGCAATATAAGCGAAGAAAATAAAATACATTATTTAAAGTATATAATGACACAAACGGATTTAAAAAACGCGCGGAAAATCTGGGACGTAAAAAACAGGATGTTAACATGAAAACCTCAGTCAGAGGCCAGTGGTGTCTCGTCATCTCTGAGCCCTAAATCTCTATATCTCATTGGTACTTTACAAATGTCGTCACTCGCTCGACATTTGTAAAATCTGGACAAACGGGTTGAAGTGGGGCTCGAAGGCTCAGTACACCCTGTACCTACTAGTTTATAGCGTGGCAATATAACTACTCAGCGAGTTTCAGTCTCGCACGAGAAAATTATGATCCTGCCCTGCCGCTCGTCGGCTTTCGTGATTGCATAACAATGAGGGGAGATTCCGGGAATTGCTTTTACGTGTCTGGAATTACTGGGGACGCACACAATGGTGGTTGACCGGGCAGTTCGAGTCGCCTTTGCCGCCACCGCCGAAGCGGCCAAGCGTCACATACCTGTGCCGTCGGGTAGACTATGCATCATTGGGTAATCTCTGGCGAACGATTCAATTGAACATCGGTGGCATGTCGAGTATGTGGACATAATGGAGCATCCGTCTCTGCCGGACGATAAGCGAGAGGAGTCGCATATGGGCACCTGGTGGCTTTGCTAGTTTCTGCTGAGCCAACGTCGTCGCCAACTGCTGCATACTCGTCCCATGTGGAAAGCCACATATATATCCTCGGCAACCCTCCAAAAACAGTGGTTGCGCGACCACGCGCTGCGATTTGCCGTAAGCATCAAAATTGGCTTCTCTTCATTTAAACTTTACCGTGCAGCAGCGTGAGGCAAGCCTTTGAAGAACCGAACCCTCGCAATTATCTATCCACTGATCTGTATATACATTGGCAGTGAGTCTGAACTACGCGTACACCACCCTTTCTACCGTCAACATTATCCCTAACATGCCACGCGCAGATTAACCCCTTTTCCTTATCCTGCTCTGCCTTCATCCGCAACGATTCTACGTATCTCTCCCGAACTTCTCGGATCACTGGATCCTTACGACGACAAACATAGACATATCGATTTTTAATTTAGCCGAACCACGATGTAAGTAATCTCGCATCGTAATTCAATCTCCAATATCTGATGTTAATTCAATAATATTGTATTAAATCTCAAACACGCTGTTATAATCTGGTTATTCGATAGCGCAAACCGGATATTGGATTCTGCAATCATCCATCGATGGAAATTGCTTTGGCTGTCGTATGGCATGGGTAACTAAGGCCAATCATCGACCAAATGCATTGCTTTATTATTTCACCGGTTGCTAAATTGGAGTGCCGCAAATATGTCATATATCGTGTTTAGTAAACAGAATTGTCGGTTTACGGTGTGCCGAATACAGTATATCTGATAAGCGAATAAAGCACGTTCGCGCATATTTGGAGCGAATATGCGACTGAGTCAATGATAAAGATACCGAAATGAAGAGAAACCACAGACTGGATACTCGCTGAAATTGGAGACTGCGAAACGTCGATCAAAGTTTCCCGTCGATGCATCGATAAGCCGAGTAATTCGCCGCGGTAGACTGGCTTCTATAGTACTTCAGAGGGTACAGCTATGTATACACGTTAGTGCAGTTCCCATGAACAAACTTGTACCCAACCGCTACAAGTTGGCGCACATCGCGTGAGTTCACTGTCAATTATTACTGCTAGCTTCGGACCTGTTCGAAGCAAAATTATAACGCATCGGACGGCTCCTGTATGCTGTAATTGACAAGTTGCTAACCTGACAAACCGCATAGCACTTGATGCATCGAATACAAATGATTTTAATTGGTACCCGTTTGTTCTACCATCGTGGATGCAATCAGCGTTAAGTTGTAATAACGTTGGAGACATTTTCCGCATCGAACGAAGACTAGAACTGGTATTCCAAAGTTGCACGTACCAACCTGCTAAATTGCCCAAGTGCGTGCTCTCGATATCGACTAGAAGCTACGAGGAGTCTGAACCACAAAGTTCAATCATTTCCACGAGGCAAGTTCGGAAAACCCGTTGGAGCTTCATCGTTAGACTTTTTTTCCCTTGATGCCCTTTGCGCGAGCCGTACTACAATTTACCAACTTTTCTCGAGCCGCCAGGATACCTAGTAAATCGACAACTTTATCCGAACTATGCTGGCATTCTCGTTTGGGAGTCTGTGAGATGTAAGGATTCGTACGACGAAGTCGTAGAAGCAATTGACGTTGGGAAAAAATGTTCGAATACTACCTATAACGCGGTGCCTGACGTCAGAGACAAATTTCTTAAAGCCCTTTTCCGAGTTCCGGCAGTAATCGGGAAGATGATATATATGGTCGAGTAACACCGCGACGAAATAGAACACTGCGGAGTCGAAATTTCGATGAGATCGAAATTTTTAATTTGGTAAAGTCATTCGACAGTAACATATGGTTAGGCAAGATCCAGAAATCACTAAGATTTCAATCAGTAGTCTTTCATTTAGAGTCCGGACGATAGAAAGGGACCAGGTACGGATACTCGGCCCAAAGGGGAGAAACGACGACGCCATATTGGGCCGTCGTTACTCACCGTCTGGAGATCTCGGCAAACACCATGGAGAAATTTCCCAGGCTTCAACCGTACCACCCCGAATCTGAGTGATCGTAGCGCAGCGCCCACGACCTTATACGCTCTTCAGTCGGATAATTTCGGCAAGCGATGTACAGCTACAGCTACTAGGAGAGACGACCGAAGCAATCCCCCGAGAAGCAGCAGCAGCAGCTCTTGTGAATCCGACCCTTCCTTCGTTCTCCCGCTCCGCCGAGACTACCATCCAAACGCAGTCGGAATAAGCCTCGATGTTGAATATTCTCGAGTGCCTTGGAGATTTCAATATCATCGCGTAGTCGCGGTTCCTCGAAATGTATATAACCCAAACTCAATGGGGAGAAAATGCGAAATGTTTGATAAGACGAAAACGGAAATTCTTGAAATGCGTAACGCTTCTTATCCAGATCCGTTTGTATGCAAGATTGAATGAACGAACAAGTGAAAAAGGGATGAAAGAAGATTTAAGAGTTTACGTCTAACAAGAATTTTTCAAAAATCCGTAAGAATTCAATATGTTTCACATGGAGACGTGACTGACTCAGGCTGACGTCTGAAAACAACAGACGGTCGCGGGATGCAGGAAAATTTTCATTGTACGCGGGGTCGACATTCGTATTCCCATCACACCGGAAGAGGCCAAAGTCATTGAGAGAGACCTTTACGATCAACGACGCCCTTTGACTTTCTGGAAGTGTGCGTGGCCGCCCGGGATGGTTGGAGTAGCAGACTGTTGGTCGACTTCGTCTACGATGCGTGTTAGTGGGGTAGCCTGTGTTCTGTTGTTCGTCGAGGGGTTTCGTTGAGCGACGCCTGCCATAAGTCATCCGCCTTCGATATTAGTGAATCGAACGAGGCCACGACACCAGACCACCAGTCATACAATATATAACCGACCTCTCTGAGTTCGCGCAGAGGCGGCTTTCCCGTGGCGACTCCTCGCCCCTGGCGGGAATTCAGACGACCCCTGTTTTCTATATTGATATTGGCACGTATATTATACTATATGTCTGTACTATATCAGAGCGTCTATCCGTAACTACTGGCAACGTTGCTCATAAGGAGCTAATTCCCAGGGGGCTACAACGTGTAATAGCGCAAGCACAATTCACCCGCCGCGCTGTTATTGAACTCGTTTCGAAGCCGAGGGCAGGATTACAATAAATTTTAGGCAACAATAAGCGGTATGAGAATCGTAACTCTGATGCAAGTATCGAATGAAAGTATCGAGGCTACGTTGAAAGACAATAGAACTCTGCAGGTGCAAGTCACACAGGCCATTCTTCGTATAAACGAGGTACGTGTAATTCGGAAGTTTTGTGTTCAACGCAATTAACGCTTTAGCGATACGATATACCGAAGATGTATCAACATCCGTCAGACGAAGCGAGATAGAAATATCTGTATCCGGCGAGCAACTAACTACATTTTACGACAGAGTTATCGCGTTCGATCGTAAAAAAGCTCGTATAGCAAGTAACGACCGCGAGGTAGAGGCTCCGAGAAACGCCGAGAAAGACACTGTTCTTAACGATTGGTAGTCGCGTACCGCTCTGGAGCTCGGCGGTCAAACCTTTGCTCGTATGTATAGTATAAGTCCTATATCTCCTAAGTACACTGGGGCAAATCCCTTCTTTGTATGTGTTCTGTACAAGGTAACCCGTCCCCCGCTGGGCTATCTCTAACTCACCGGCAGGCCCAGAGGCACGCTATCGCCCGCGCGTTAACGTAGCGAATAAGAGAAACGACTGTTCGCGACCTCGCGACCTCCTTGTTATCAATTCTACGATGGCGATGTACACGGCGAATCTAGGTGAATTGCCGCGAGTAGAAAGAGCTTTTCTGACTCGGGTTCTTATTCCTCCTCTTTCCTCTCTGCGTTCGTCTCCTTCTTCTTGTTTCTTCTTCTTCTGTCTCGAGGCCGACGCTGGGATATTGTATTAGAGCCAAAGTGGAAACTACGGGAAGTGAATGTAAAGAAAATTTATGAGTTCCCGAGTCGGACGGAACTCGCTTGAACAGACTGCAACGCCGGTCGACGGGATGCACGAGCGCAGCATCCACGATTGCCTGGTCTCGGAGTCTCTTGCTCCTCTCAGCTTCTACGTTCAGCCCCTTCTCCCGTTTCCTTCCGTCAGAGGGGGTTTCCATCGTACCGATTTCACTTCGCCGGCTAGGCAACTTCTCCGTGCTATAGCGGCGGGCCATGCATTCGTGCGAGCGAGAGAGCCCATATTAATTATCACAACGTCGGTAGAACTGTTTCTTGTATCCTCTCTCTCATCAACCTCGAACTATTCCGCGAGAGTGCTGCACACACACGAACACCGGCACCTTCGTAATTTCCTTCCTATCTACGTGATACCCACTGTGCCCCCGCGAGTTCCTCTACACGTCGAGAAGTAGGAATCCGTTTCCACTTCTCTGACGCTAACGCTAAGTAATATTAATGGTTCGTAAATGCTATATGACGCAGCTAGATATATTCCGATGACTTCTTCGTTGACTACTTCCATGCTGAGCCACTAAATTTCATGAACCGATAGAATGAAAAGCTGCGTCGAATGAACTGAATGGTAATTGTTACTACTACGTTAAAAATTTGCTATTAAAGGAGTTAAAGAACCAACCAAAAGAATAACTGACTGGAAAAGGAGAAGAAAAATAAGGATGTTCAAAGCCCAATAAAATCGCGAGATACGGGATGAATTCATAAATTTTAATTTGGAAAGTCAACCGACGAGCGAGTTGGGCATTCCGTGTGGAAGGCCAAGTTCACCGCGGCGTGAAAATCAATATGGGAACTCGTCGACGAATTGATTTGCCGGTTACGTACGTATACCGGCCGGACGAGAAATGGATGGATGAAGCGTAGATTTGCGTGTGCGAGAGAGGAAGAGCCTGGAGAATCGGGGGTGAGGGTGGGGCAGAACGATCGGTTCGAAGGTACATAGGCGCGCCGAGCCGGCAACAAAAGTGGGACAATATTGGCAAATGAGACGGTACATTTGCTGGGTGCGCGCGGGATGCCATTGTCAAGAGGCGCCAGAGCCCACGATAGCCAAACGGGCGCGGTGGGCACGCCAGGCGTAATTGCACGCATTGTTTGATGCGTGGCAGACGACTCGAATCACCACAGCGCACGATTCGACCCGTGTACCCCGCGTTTGGACTGTCGACTTTGGGTCGGGCGGGTCACCGCGGGCCATTCTTCGCCCGACGTCGTTCAGCCACGTTGCCTTTACTCTCGTCGGCCATTGTCACGAAACGAGCACCGCTTCGATGATTTATTCCTATCGTTTCAAAAACCATCCGGTTCTCTCTCACTCTCTTACTGCGTCCAGAATCTCATAGAATAGATTACTCATATCCTACACTCACAATGAATCGCGAATCATTCTTCTGTTTCTCCTTTATTTTATTATCTCGTAGTTCACCAAAGTATATCCTAAATCGTAGTGGGAATAAGAGACTCGGAAAAGCCTCAGAGTCTGGCCTGTGTTTTCTATTTATCTCTGATAAGAAACGGCCAAGGGTGTTGCCCCTACTTTGGAGGGTTGATGGCTGCTCGTTCGTATCCTCGCATAAGTGGATTCGCGTGACCCGGAAGCTCGAATTCGTTTTCACCGCCTCGGGGACTGGCATGCCGTTGCTGCTGCTACTGCGAAGATGTTCTCTAGCTCACTCGTACCGACTTGCGATCTATTGTACTATTCTTAGGCTATCGTGCGCACAGAAATACCGTAGCCCCATACATAGTACGTCTCCGTTAAATAACTCGACTATTCTCGAGCAGCGTCGAGCAGTTCAATCTCCTTATCGTTACCGTGCTCGTGGACTCTAGCTACCAAGCTTTCCGACAGATCTGGCGGGCAGAGTGAAGGTTCGCGTCACGCAGGCGAAAAGCTCTTGCGAAACTCTCTTGCCGACAGACAGACGGACGGACAGAGGAGTGACAGCCAGTACGACCCCGCTTCTCGCCACGTCTCGGGCTCTCTGGCATCTTTCGCGCCCAGAGCCCGGGAAGTCGTGTGGACGTCGAGAAGGACTAGCCAGGCGCGCTCGCGCAAGTCCCGGAGGGTTTCGCGCGAAGCGAACGAGTAGCTGTGTTATCATACGGTCCATCTGTATTCACGACGTTTCTGAGCTTATCTTCCAGGCACTTTATTCCCATCTCGCTTACTTCCTCTTGGCAGCATCCTCGCGTCTGCGTATGCTTCAGCGTCTTCTCTCTATCTCGTCCCGATTCTCAGCGATCCATGTTACTCGACCCCCGTATCCGTTCCCCTTCGCCACTAGCTACAACGGCTGGAAGCTCACTTCCTGGTTCCTGTCGCTGCTCGCTCATAATGTCACTGCATCGCATCAGCATCTCTGTTTTCCAGCCCTATCGCGTCGCCGCATCTTTGTTGAAATTCTCTCGAAGTCTCCTCTCGATCCATTCTATTCGCTCATTCTTTTGGTCTCTGCGATATCCTCTGGTCTGGTGATGCAAGCTTGGTGAGTTTCATAGATGTTTCCTTTCACACGATTTCCAAGTATGTTACATCACGAAAGCGCGAGCTACTGGAAAAATACTCGTACGTTCAACATTCCCAAAGACCTAATCCCCTTTTTCTCGTACGAAATGATCTGAATGCCGGACGAGAACCTCGGAGCGCGCATACTCTCCTCGCTGCAATGCCCATATACCGCCCACTCGAGCGCAACTGCGTGCATCGGACACTGGTAGATCCGTGAGAGGAGTGAGTGAAAGAGCCGCACTCGGGATAGAGAACCCGTCGAGCACTCTCGTTTTCAGCACCAAGCAACTCCGACTTTGAATGCCTTCGGATTAGATACCTGGCGTTTCGTCGGTATGGCTCTTTTTTCCCTCGGCGAATCTCCCCTTTTCTACTTTTCTATCTCTATTCGTCTCTTTCTCCATGCAATTTTATACAGCGTACGGAATCTACTTTCCACGCTGAATACCCTCAACTGGTATATATACACCGGAAAGTGTTATGGATGCAGAGGGTAGATGGGAAGTGGCGTCGTCCGGCATCTCGTTTGGACACCATTCTTATTCTTTTTCCGTCTTACTGCATCCAAACTGCAGTTGCAGTAGCGTCAGAGGCTTTGGTAGATCCGACTGATCAAGTATTCGGATACGTTTGCATCTCGTTATTCGATATTCTATGTATGCATCTTTGGGTGCATGAATGGATACGAAACCGTATGCTGGTCGATGTTGGATGTATTCCTTGTGGGAGAAGCAACGAAATCCGTAGAAGAACAGCATAAGCGAGCAAAGAACAGCGATTTCTTTGTTCCTACCAGTCAGCGAGATTGCGAGGGTTTTTCGGACGAGCGAGAACTCGTGGCGGGTCTCGGGACCTCCCGTAAGCGAAGCCAAGCGAGTGGTACCCTACCAAGCCGGTCTGACCGGTACTCACCGACTGCTGACGTTCAACGAACCTGAAGAAGCGCCGTCGCTGTTTCTTACTTCTTCTTCTTCGTCTTCCTCTTCTTCTTCGAATGCTTCTTCGACCCCAATCATCCGAGACTCGGGCACGTATTTACTTCTACAATCTTCACTCGGTTGCACCGCGAACACAGCACGAGAACAGTACGATTTCTTATCCCATTCCCACGGCATGACTCTTTGTGATCGAATAAAAGACGAACGAGACAATGCCTATAGTTATTATGAAATATTGTGACACTGCCGAAAAGAATATTTCCATTTTACAGAAAGATTTATAAAATAATCTCTCTCTTGCGAATACCGATTTCATTATAATAGTAGGTTGAGAGTACGAAAGTATTATTCCGTTGGACGAGGAACAGTTGGAACAGTTCCACTAACGATTCAGCGCTAACAAGCGTCCGCTCGCAGCGGCGCGGATGTCGTGAATTTTTTTTTTTTTTTTCTCGATCGTAAATAATTTCTCTATCCCCCGTTGCTTGCAGTACTTTTTCCGGTCAAAGTAAACGTGCGTTTCCGCATTTATATCTCGAGAACCGTGGTGTTTTCTCTCGATTCTTGAAAACGAATATCCACGATATTATTCTCGATATGCAGTTTACAGCGGTTGTATTTATTCGTGCCAGAAATACGAGAAAGAAGGAAGACAGGACACTTCGATCATCGTTTACCGATAAAAGGAAAACGTTGCTTCGCTCACACTTGGCGCGGCTTGAATCTACGAGACTGGCTTGCATTATAAAGATCCCGAGTCACGTAGGGATACAAACCGATGCAACTGGAGTCAATATCGCTTTCTATCTTGAACAACGTTCTACCCCGATACTTCTCTTCCGCCGATATCGTTTCCCTCTATGAAATAGTACGTCGGAAAACGATCAATCGGTATAGGGTTATCGTCTTCCGTGAAATGCGCATGCCGCATCACGTCGAAATCCTATAGCCCATGCGCGCCATTCAATTATTCAGTGACACATCGTTAGTGTCCACTTTGATAGGCGTTTTTCGGTTATCAATATCCTATGCGCGTTGGAAGGCCAGTGACCAGCGAAATCGATATGGTAACAGCACGAACTTCGTCTGTACCCCAGTATAAAATCGATAGCGGTGTAATTACAGTAGCTCCGCAATTATCACTGAGTTTAGTTTCGAGAGACGGGCGGGGAGCGGCGACGTTATAGCAACCTGAATCCTGTTCACCATCGACTACGTCGCTTCCCGTAGATACGTCTCCCACCCCTTGACTAAAAGTCCATCTTCCCTACCGCCCACGATCTCTCGACTGCGATAAACGCAGAGAAACCTCGTTCGAGCTGTTCCGAGCATCACATATAGTAGTCTAGCACTCGTCTATCCCTTCGCGTGTAGCTTTTACCCCTCATCCTCTCTCGTAGTCCTTTTCCTTTCCGTTCTCGCACCCTCCACCTCGACGGGGTCCATCTAACTCCATAATCGTACTATACGTCCCTATCCCCCGTACCCATACGTAACACTCACCTCGTCAGAACTCGTAGTTCGTGTATTCCCGGAGATAGAAGACAGTCTCCCCGCCCCGAAAGACCCGACGTCCCTCACGCATGCAGATTAGGATTTATCGAGGGATCGTAGGGGGTGCGAGTGCAACAGTCGACGAGTTACTCTCTATACGATAGTATACATAGGTATACTGTAACGTAAGATAATCGATACAACAGTTGGCAACCTCTTAGTGATTGGTCACTCGACAGTCAATGGCCAATGGAACGTATTGGAAGGATGGAGACCGAAACATGCCGATAACTATATAGAAACTCCTTCAAAAACGGCCAATCACCGTATCGTTTATATGCGCTTAGTATATCTTCCGTTGGTGAGTTGAGCAGCTAACGCAGAGTGCTTCTCCGTTCCTCCGACCTCTTGGCTCCCTTCGCAGCTTCGAACGTCGAGCATACGATCTCTCTACACTGATTCTCCAGGAAGCCAGGAATGATCTACCGATAAGACTCAGGGACGTCGCGGATCTGTGAACGTCGTATCCCCACGTAGTACAGACTATCGACGGCGCTCACCGCAGCTATCCCTCGTAATCGCGATGAGGCTTGGCTTTGACTTAACGACGGGCCAAGTGAATTTCCCCCCAGCAAGTATATCGTCTACATCGTTGCTATAACGAAACTACGGCTGCCTGAGTGCATTGCAGCCTATCAGACATGTCGAAGCTCATTATATTGTAAGTAATATAAGTATTGATTTTGCCTTTATGATTATAGAGTTAACTCGCTTCGAGAGGCAAAGATAATCTTTTTTGTATCAATTTCTTTCGGTAAGTTTATTTACTTTGCCTTGTTGACGAGATTAACGAGAATCTCTCGACACGGGCATATTTCGTCAAAGGCATAATGGTTAACCCTTGTTAAGACTCATCAGACTTATTATCATTCTCTTGGCCTAACCTTTCCATAACGCTAATACCCTTAATTTTGAAGTGCGTTCTATAGCATACTGAGAAACGAAAAAAGGTCGAGGAATAAAACGAAGCATACTCTGCGCTCGTCTTCTCGGAACGGTTCTTCCTTCGCGTAGAACCATCGGTTGAGGGAGGATAAAGTATAAGGAAGGGCATGGAAAGGGATGCTACACGGAGCTCTGCAAGTAATTCTTCGGGGTGTAAGAACGCAATTACGCGAAGAAGGCCACGGCGTTAAACATCGCGTCGAGTCCCGTGCGCAATTGGAGAGTTTCCGACCAATTTTAGTGCTGTAACCGCGCTCGCGCGCGAGCGTTTCGTTTCTACTGGCTATGAAAGAAAGAGAACGAAGTTCTCTTACGCTACTTTCCGCGCGCCTTCACCCGGGGAGGATTTAATTAAGGCGTTAATTGGAAAATGGCGAGGCTTAATCGGAGGCCATTTCCTTCTGGTAAAAAGCTTAGTACGCTACTATAACGACCAACTTTGTACGAACGTACGAACAACCTAAAGCTGCGGTGTTACCTTTGTAAACTTTGTCGTACCTATAATACTACCATCGACCTACTGGGATGAAATAAAAAAAATACCATACGCGTTTTTTATTTAATTTTTTTTTTTTTTTTTCAACCGACAGCGGCGACAGCGCGTGTGTCCATATATTACGACCGACTTTTATCAACGACGCGAAGCTCACCGTTGGCTCATGTATTCACTATTCGATGTAAGTGAATAACGTTGCCCGAGAGAGCTGCCTGCGTTCTCGCAATAATAACGTGAAATTCTCTTTTCAAGCTGTCGGCGTATATACACGCACGCGATGCGATGTGTGCGTACGTGTGTTTGTGCACCGCTTTTCGCTCCATGTTTTTATCTGTTTTTTTTTTTTCCCCTTTTTTTTTAACGCGCGCGGTCCACGTCCACCTTTTGACATCGGAGAACCTGCCGGTGCTGCCGGGGCGTGAAAAATTTACCAGACACACATTTCCGGGGTAAGCGCAAGCGCTCGCCGTATCCCGCGCAGTCGCTACCGCGGAAATACGTTTTTACTTTGGCTACAGAGCGTGTGTACTACACTATGACATGTACACGTACGTTTTCCGTTTAACGCACGGATCCACTCCTCTCTCCGGTTTCCTGTTGTCTGGTTAACAATTAAAAAAACGAAAATCCAAAATTAAGTATTTTGTAGAAAAACAGAAGCCTCGCATTCGAAAATTTTTAATCTGCGAGATAAAATTAATTTCACGAACTGGGAAAAAAATGTTCGCTGTAGTTGGGATACGTGAATACGCTAATACGACGTACGTACCCTGACTACAGAGCAGACTTTTTTTTTCAAACTTTGATATGATTTTATTTAAATTTTAAATTAACAAGTTTCCGGATGAACATTTCTTTACATTTGATATTTTTTTATTATTCCCTTTTTATTATATAAACAACCGACCAAAGCAACCAAAAAACAAACGGAGAGCATTGTCTTAAAGTCAAATGCACAACACCCGCCTTTTCAATCTGCGACTCCGAAAGAAAACAAAAAAGAAGCCACTAAGCAGCCGAGAGGTGTGTGCAGTCCACTGTAGCATACGTCGGTCCGACGGGCCGAGTCTCCTGATAATGTCAGCTGATTGATACACGCGCCGGTTTACACCCTCGCGCAGCGTGATTGATGCGATCGATCGACCGTCAATAGACTGTCGGGTTATCTCGTCCCCCTCATACCCTTTCGATATAAACACGGGACAGCCTCGCGAGCTTCCCTCGTGTTATAATCACGTCGAAAGAACGCGGCATTGATTTTACGCACGATGCACGACCATCAATCAATATCGAGATCGGATTATCATAAGACAATTTCGCATCAAAATTTAACATTGGGCTCTTCTATAAGCCTCGTGTTTGACTCTCCGGTATAGACAATTTTGGTGTCGACTATTAGGAATTCTCATTGACAGGGGTGTGTCACAAGGCTTCGTCGGCGCGTTGTTAGCCAAAGCGTAACCCCGTGGCATTTACAGAGAGAAACGTTAGATATTCCGGCATGTGGTGGCAAACTAATTGGCAATTATAATCCCTATTAATTAGAACAATCCCGAAATGGAAGAGCGCGTGTACGAATCTCGACCATTAACACGCTACCCGGCCGCGGAGAGTCGGCCCGTTTACGCGGCTCGCTGCGTAATAATTCGAGGCACCGACGGGGGACCCGAAGCGCCGGATTATCGCGGGCTATTTTCCGCGATAAAGCGGTTTCCTTTGTAATTGCTACAGCCACGGCGAAACAGCTGGGCTTACGAATCGGCATCCCTTCGCCCATCGTATCCAGGAGCCACACCACCGGTGCCGCTCGCCGCACTAACCAAATCCTTGAGCAAACCGATCTCACCACTTTGCTCATTAGCTACGCACGCTTATTTCAATTATTATTTGCAGTTTTGAATCTCCAATGCTCTATTTATACATTAATACTCGATGCAGAGAACATTTTGGGAATATTGCGGGAGTAGCGAAATCGCGCGCGGGATACGATATTCGTCGGTAAACGAGTTAACTTTGTGTCTACACTGAACGCAGAATCGAGTATTGAATTAACAATTGCTCTCTGTCTCCTCGACTCTCGTCAGTTTGCCAGTTGGAAATGTCGAGATTACGTTGCAGCAGCGGAGAATTCTGTCGAGCGAGAACGGTGTGCGTTTTCGAGAGGCATCGAGTAGCTTAACACAGAACGGATAACCCACGGTATCTATGTATGTATAATCGTGATTTCGAATATGCATTTAACGCTAATGTGTTTGATTGTGCGGCTCCGTGGTTGCCGGGTGGTACTCACTGACCGTACTACATGTACACCGCGCGGCGATGAAGGACCCGTTGTACCAACGATGGAAACCATCACGATTCCGCAAATTCATCTCGTCCACCGGCAGTACAAACTCTCGAGTGCTAACCCGAGGGGGTCCAAGCGCGGCGTTTCGCTTCGTCGAATAACGCATTTGTTCGACGAACATAACTGTTCATAGTACGAAATCGGTATTTCTGGTCATTAATTGTTCATTAATCATCCATTGAGGCGTATACATTCGTTCGGTAATAATCGACAGATGCGTCGAACAAGTGATAATTATTATCCTACCGCGATGTGCAATATGTTTTTTTTTTAACTTCAATATCTAATTTAATAACGACGAGAGAGAGTGTCCTCGCAGTTCGTCAATGTGAGCAAATGCGAGGCGTCATTTGGCTGTCGATCAACTCAACCGACGGAGGTCATCGGTCTGCCGCGATGGGTAACTCTCTCCGTTGCCACTCACGATGGCTTTTTAGCTGATTCAACGAAAAGCAACATACGTCATTTAATGATGATGGTTGTACGATGTAATTATTAATATGAATGAAGTTTGATGGACCGCTTGTCAGTTCGGAATCGAATAATTGTAACTTTCGGTTGGGTTAGGAGGGGGATGGGATATGAAAACGTCGGTTATTACTTCGATGGAGATTACACCGTCGCAATTGATAGCATAAATTTTGCTGAAATCAACAAATATATTCATGGAGCACACGGCATGGAAAGCATCATCCCGAGTGCCATGTTTGTTCGCGATATTGTCAATATGCGCGTGGTAATCAGGAGGGCGATAATATAGCTGCGTTATGAGAATTTGACGCTGACGCGTAAGCGTTATGACGGGCGATGATGGGTCATTTATTTAGCTCGACACAAATGTTATCATTGACTATTTCGAAACTTTACCTAAACGGGATAACATGTACGAAAATGTTTATTTTTCTCTGTATTTTATAAAAGTTTCGAATGGCCAAAAACCGAAGAAAAGAGACGAAAAATAAGCTTGTATTTCACACGACGAAATAACTCGTCGTTGCTGCCAAAGACGAAAGCCGAACGATTGGAATGGGTCTGGGGATAGAGAGCGCGCGGGGGTGGACTATAGAGCGGGTGTATGCCCCGCGACTGCAGCAGCAGCAGTAACCCGGATTTGTGAAAAGATCGCACGGGTCAGCGGCCCGGAAAGAACAAACGATGTTCGGTGGAGCGTGTTCCATCCACATTCTCTCCTCGTTCAGCCGTTCCAGCACCGGGTCGGCCCAATCGGCCTCCCGACCAGAGTTCGCGTCTCTTTCACCCACAAACCCCCCCCCCCCCCTCTTCCGCCCCTAAACCTCACCGTACTCTCGCGCACCCTCGCTTCCATACAACGTGGATACTCTCTATTTCCATCGCTGTGCTGCTGGCGCGCATCGCCAATCTCCAGATTTCCGTATATACCAATTCGAGTTACACGAGATTTTTGTCAGACATCGTGCCAGATAATCCAGAAGAGAAACATCCACATTGTAAGGTCGTACCATGTTATTTCTATATATCATTGTTAATATCGTTGAAATGTATTTTTTTTTTTTATATTTTCGCGAGTAATGGGGTTAAGGAGAATCTACGATTTTCCAGAATTTCGTACCAGATGGTCTTCCGAGAGCAGTTGGAAGGGGTGCGCGAGAAGATCGAGAGTCAACGGCATCCGAGTGCCCCGGTAATCGTTGCGCCGGGAACTATCGTGCCCTCGGGAGCCCTTCGTCAGAGTCTTTCCTGTTTTCGCTCGCCGGTACCAAAACCCCGGTCCGGTGGCGCAGAGATCGAAAACGTTTGCTAGTCCTGGGGAGAGTGTTACCTCTCGATTCCCGGATCGCCAGCGCTGAGCCGGACGATAAACTCGCCGGAGCTTCGAACCGAAACAAACTATCTCTTACCAGTGCTATAAAGCACTCGTGATTTTCTAGCTTTTCTCTTTCTCCGCACTCGGTGTTTGTCTTTTTTTTTTTTTTTTACCAACACCCTGGAGAGAGGATCGAAGATATGTGTCCGATCGTACGCTCTCCATAGTAAACGAATGGTACTAACATCGATCGGCATCGAGATCTCTCGACCGCGGAGATTGATTATTTTCTTGGTGAATTGATGCCCAGAGCCGTGAAACCGGAAACGTCTGGTCGCAAACTACACTTCCGGACGCAAGGGAAATCACAGCTGCCGACGGTAGAGCTACCCACGCGTTATGTAACTGCTCCCAGATCAAGTTACGTATATGCGCAATCGCGTACATCTGTCAAATATCGCGACGCGGATGAAATTGTAACTACGTGGCAGTGAACGCGGTATATGCCCTTAACGTTCGAAACGTTAATAAATGTATGCCGATAAAATCAAATTTAATATTTTATCGTACTCCACTTTCCTCAGTTCTTTCCCAGTCATTGTCACACTGGTAATAAAATTGGACCGGCAGCGCAATTAACTCAGAAACATTCGTAGACATTCGCGTGAAGAATAAGACAAGTTTGCAAGAATCCTCGACTGAGAGTTTGAATATCGCCGAGTCTGTTCATTATAATGGGTACGTTAATGATCGCTGGAAAATCTCCCTCATCGGTACGCACTTGTGTCCCGTACGGGGAGAATGAATGCCCATAATTATGCAAGGACCGTCGCTGTCGAGTTGGCGAACAGCGGAGCGAAGTACGCTTCGACTACAATGTAGCAAAGTAATGTATATACAATGCAGCGAAAGCGCGCAAGATTGAGATTCATATCTTTGCTCGACGAAACAAGACGAGATATAAACTTCTATATCTCTCTCGCTTTGCCAGCTTTCGAGTTCCGTCCCGTATCGCCATTCCGGCAACTTTCCGAGACTTCGTTCCGTAATTTCTCGTTTCTCATCTCGACGAGAAGTGTACATGTAATAATTCGGTAAAGAAACTAAAAGACTCGACCGTTGACGAGCGAATTAATATGAAACAAATTTACGTTTTCCCGATGAAAACTCTCTTGTGATATTGCAACGAGTCGGTTTGCGCAACGAGTTGCAAACATGCATCGCAGAATTTGCACGATATTCGCGAATTGAATAAAAACGTCGAGCGGCGTTCGGGGAATAAAAAAAGCAATCGTGTAACTAATAAAAAAAAAAAAAAACGAGAGACAGAGAGAGAGAGAGAGCGGAATCAAACAATCGTATTTGACGCAATCGATGTGCTCGGTGCGGCGTGTGAGCAATGGCGATTATGAGCCACGATTTTTGTTACCCTGTGGGGCCACCCCTCCCACCCCTCCCCTTACACCTCCCCCTGTGTACCTGCGCTGAATTTCGTGGCTCCTATATCTGGTATGTAGAGAAATCCGGTCAAAAGCGCGCACTAGAGAGGGTTTTGTACTGCCGACGAGGAAAATATTTACGAACAAATAAAATGTGCGCTACTCCCCCGTTGTTCGCTCGAATAATCTCGCTATGCCGAAATGTCGAATTACCGAGCGAGCATTATATACCCGAGGATCGTTAAAATTCTCTGGTATAGATACATATATTTTCGTGGCTGTGTGGAACATTGGAGGGAGAGAGAGAGAGAACGAGGTATAAAGGAGAGAAGAAAGGTTCCTATGGTACGCGCGTATACGTTGTTAACATACGCTCGGTGATGGTATTTGAAATAAGCGGTCTCTGGCACGCAACCAAAAATGCCTGCGTTCGCCACACTCCGCTCGAGAACATCAACAGTAAAACTAAAGACTCTCGCCAGGAGGAACCGGCAACGGTTGAAGATTATTTTAGATTTTGTAGAAATGGTTCGCATCGCTGAACAACGCGAGTACCGCGAATTATATTCCGTCCGTACGAGGCGCGGTGGAACGAAAAGAACAAAACGCAGCTTGTAAAGCTTAGGCAAAGATTAAAAAAAAAAAAAAAAAAGGGAAAATGGGAGAACGCTACGTGTGCACAAAGGTTGGACGAGAAGCGCGTGTGCTTCGTAAAATAACGACGGTGCATCAGTGACAAAGGGGGTTTTCGGCGGCCTCGGTACCGTGGAACGCCGTCGCGAAGCGTGTATACCCTCATTGCGATATCTAACACTCGCGTTTCACCACTCCCCATCCCCACCCTCTTGCATGTGTGAACACAGCCGGACCGTAGTCAACGATATCTCGTTTCCAGGAAAGTGCAATGCATGCACAGCCGACGTGGAGCACGTTGGCAACTATCCTCTCACAACGTCGAGCTGGACGCTCCTCTCGTAAGCCGGTATTAAGTTTGGATCGTAGTCAGATTTAACTTCGTAATTCAGCTTACGAAATTCTACTTTACTGCTTTCATTTCATGGATCGTCCCAAAAAAATTATAAAAAAAAAGGGGGTAAAATAACAAAACTAACGGTATAAAATCGAGAAGTGTGCGCGCAAACTCTTTTTACTTTTCCTCATACACAGACCATTCCCCCTACGCGCGCCCCTACGTGTTTAATGAGATTCGATAAATTTCTAGTCCCCCGCATTCGCAGTCGTATCTTCACACGGACTCGTATTAATTCTTGCAATAAATGTATACGCTTATAAGAGAGAGGCGTAGAAAGGGAGAACTCACACACACAGATTTTCAGCGAGGTGAAAATACGCGAATATAGATGGCTGTTTAAAAAGAATTTTTCATAGAGTTTTAAACTCCATATCAGGGTGCAGGCGGGCGTGCTTTGCATAAAATAGAGGAAAAAACAGGAGAGCGTAGCGATGGACGCAGACCCGACCGAATCTTTCGTGAAAAGCTTTTTTTTTTATCCCAGTTACATAAGAATAGGAAACCTATGGGGCCCAAGAAAGACGCCGCTGAAGGCACAGAGGAGGCGAAAGCTATAAGTATAGGAAAGGGCGGACCGGTAAAGCTGTTGGATGAAAAACTGCCGTAATCACAACTTTCGGCATGGACGCCTTCGACGCAGTTGATCGGAGGACATCTATCAGCCGCGAGGCGTCGAGGCAGGCTACTCTCACAACGCGTTCGCCCCCTTCTCACTTCGATGTCTTCATCGAGTCCATTCACCGACTTCCACCCCGTTTCCCATCGATGTTGCAGACAGCAGCAGCAGCAGCAGCAGCAGCACACATCGTACCCATCCTTCGTCTCCGCCACGAAACTCTCATTCCACCCGCTCCGACTCTCACTCGTATACATCCACGCAAGAAAAGCACCCGTTGCACGTGGTCTTCCCTCATCGCCAAACTGTTATCCCACACACGAGATCTTACGAACCGAAAATTCATAAATCTCTTGACTCTAAGTCGCTTCGAGGGTTTTTCCTTCTCTACTCCACCCCTCTAACTATAGTGATATTTACTCTTTCATTCGCCCGTTGCACTTTTCTTCGTAGTGGGAAAAACATGTGTATATATATATATAAACGTCTCGTTGTAGGTACCGGTCGAGCAGCGAAAGACCAGGACTTAAGAAAACCCCCCGAGAAAAAGATGGAGAGGGCCAAGTATGACAAAAAGTGCGCGAAGATGAAAAGTTTCAATGTCCCGTGTGATATTCTGTGTGCTCGGAAAAAGATAGAAGGGAAATAAGGCGCAAGCAACGCAACGAAGGAAAAATGAGAGACGCGAAAAAAAAAAAAAAAAAAAATCGAGACTCTGTGGAACGGGGTAACGCAAAGAAGCTCGGAGAGTTTTTGTTGATTTTTTTTTGTCGCATAAACGCTCATCCGTTATTACGTCGCCGGATCTTCATCGGACTTTGTTCTCCAGCAATATAGAATTATACAATAATTTGAAAGGAAAGTCGGTGCTCTGTCGTATCTCATACCTTTCTCGGTTGTCTTATCCTTGTTTTCTCATTTTCCTTCTCGCGAACGTTTATCCCCTGTTGCTTGGTTCTGGTGCTTGCGTTACTTTACCAACTCTAACGGCACGGGACGAGAGTAGCTCGAGTGGCCGCGCTGTCGCGACTAACTCCACTTCGGGATATTCTTTCGCTCGAGCGAGCGAGACACGCTTATCTCTCGCTAATTGTTGAAGTAACAGAGGAAAGACGGGGAGTTACGAAAGAAAAATAGGGTAAAGGAACGAAGGTACAATACCATTTTAAGTTTATTGTATCTTGGCCATTGCTTTTCCGTAAGCGAGAACCATTGCGCTAGTGAGATACACGAATGAGAGAGAGAGAAAAGTGAAATGCTTCGTTCGTTGATTCGAAAACTATGGAAGGGATTAGAGAAGAAAGCGCATGGGAGTTGTTCTGCAGTACGATGGAAGGAAGACCTCTTTCGCACAGTCAGCACGACAAAAGACTCGACTAATCATCTTTCCTGCAGACGTTTTTACTTTTTTTTTTTTTTTTTTTTTCGCAATCTAAGAGACAAATTTCAATCCTCTCTCCTTTGCTCGACATTATATCCCTGAATTTGTCCAAATGTTTGTCTTATTTTTCGTCGCGTCTGCTGATCGGGCGGGTCGAGGCGTTCTGCGACAATGGATGAAAACGTGCGGAAGGAGTAAAATGAAAAAAGATTCCTTCCCCGTTAGAAGTGCAAGCTACACGACCCCGAAGACTTTGATCGAACGTAGTTAGAAGGAGGAGGGCGAACGGAGCGGTTTGTATCGATCAGAAACGTACGCTTTCTCATCCTCCCTCTCCCTTTCTCTCTCAATCCCTCTGTGCGGGAAGCAAAAGCTAGCGATGTAGCCAAGATATACCATAGGCAAGTTTACAGCTGAGTTCGAGAGGGATGAGGAGTGGAAGCCGCGTACAGCTTTCCCTCGTCGAGAGGGATGGCGACCGGATCGTTAACTGCTGTGTAATCGTTAGCTTTGAGCGCTCGCGAAGCCGAAGAACACAGAAGCAACGACGGCGTTGGCCATGGAATGATCCAACGTGAACAACGTGCCGCGAAGATGGAAGTAAGAGAGGCGAGGCTGGAGCTGCTGTTTCTACTGGTCGCGAACGTGCTACCAGCGAACTCACAAAGCTTTCCACACCCATTTAGAAGCTCGACACGCCGGTTATTGGCAGTACCCTATATTGGACAGTTGCCGTAAAGGAAAACGTGTAACCCGGAGGAAGGGGTTCGCCAACCTCTCAACGTTCTCTGCAGCCACCGTCAGTGGTAACCGGTAATGTAACGTTAATTACTTGAAAAAGCAACGAAACTCTACTCGTGCACAAAGCGAGTATATACGCGAGGTAAAAGGTACAAGGCCTCTCACTCGACCACTGGTCAAGACAAAGGGGTATCGACTGTCCTTTACCCGTGTCGAAGAGCGAACTCTCTCTCCCAAAGGCTGAAGGTCTCTTCTGAGGATACTTCGGCCACTGCGCGCACCCACACACACAGCCAGGTGTGATCAAAGCAATGTTCCAAGTTACTTCAAGGTGAAAACTTGCTTGTCGAGTGACCAACTCTCCTAAGGGATTTCTACGTTTAACGGAGTTGCCACGATCTTTCGCAATTCGATTTGTAACATTTTTTTCTTCTTTTTTTTTTCAACGTTTCCAAGTTTACCGCGAATTCAGATACAGTCCTATCAACAGTTACAACAGCTTCGTAACAATGTGTACATTCTGTTATCGGATATCACGATGATCGCGAGTTAAACTTGTTTCTGCACACGGAGGAGCTTATATACGAGGATTAACGTGAATTGCCGGAGAACAATAACGGAGAATAGCCGAAGCTGTACCACCTATTGCGTTGAAAACGCGACTATCGTGCTGTTGTACCGCTTGCATCTGAAGGATCGAGGGAAATCGAGCGAAACACACGGAGCCATCGGTTCGATAACTAATTGGGCAAACGAGGATATTAATAGAGGAATTTCATGCACCTGTTGGGTCGTTTTAGGAAACGCTGATAGAGAGGCATATGATCGTTTAAGGCGCCTCGAGTACGACGAATGCCTATATAGCTCGACGACGCGACTGGATCAAAGGAGAGCCGGCGTTAAGACTCCCTCGTGATTTCGAGCAATTAAGCGACGTTCACCAGCAGCAGCAGCAGCAGTACCCGTCGTCCCCGTACTCGGCGTCGCGACGGATTACTTCATCCGTCCCACATTAATCTTCTCGGCTCATCCGCAAAGTCGTTCGAAGCCTCTCTCATTCTCTAAGGCAATGTACATCGTTATCGAACGTCGCGGGATTCACAGCACGACGAAGGATACGGCTATGTTGAGCGCATAGACAATTCGCGAGCATTTCCACAATAAGGCATGTGCTATATTGTATGCTATAATGAAACCATATTGAAACGATAGCGAAGCAATTGCATTTAATAAAACGCGATACTTTAATTTCTAACGATCTCACAAAAGGCAGTTAAAAAATAAACGGATAATATAATTAATCGATGCTGACGTGAATTTCCGTACCAAATATTGAATAAAAAAAAATAAGAGTAAAACAAATATTAAATTCGTTATCATTGAGCAAAAATACATCGGGTATCGTTGTGAACTGACGAATAACAAACATTTTTATATCGCATTTTTCCAGCTCGCAATTCTGCGAACAGTTGCCTTTTTTTTGTGTTTTTAAATAGCAATATCTTTATTGACCGATAAAATATCGACAAGTCGATTGCGCCAATCGTGTTGTACGAGGAAAAAATACACAAAATTGGGTATTCGGTCGAATACCAAAAACGTTTTTCCGAATTGTTACAGGACGTTAAAAAGCGTGGGACAGAGAGATAACACACTGTCATTATTTTTCATTACATCGAAGAGTTGCAAAAAATATTCTGATTCACATATTTCGATGTATTTTTATCCGCTAAATACGAATTCAACAGCTGTTTTTTTTTTTTTCTTTTTATTTAAGGGACATCTTGATAATTGCAAAAAAAAAATTATTTCACACGCGATTTACAATCCTCGCGTTAACCAAATAGAATATTCGATATTTCAGAATTTTTGTTAATTACGATATTTTTTTTTTTTCGACAATAATATTGTATTCAGGGTGGAGAATCGGTTAGAATTCATTAACGAATCGTTTATCATATCGATAGAAGCAAAGGACACCGGGAGATTAACGCATATATATTCAGAAAGCCATACTGCGCATACGATACAGAATTAATGTTCTACTCGCTCAAGATGTATCGACAATAAATAACATTAACGAGCGTCATTATCGGATATCGTTGACCACGCGATAAATGAAGTATGTTAATTAGAGAGACTCACCGGGAACACCGTGGGCTTCGATAATAACGATGTTATATCCCTATACGCAAAGTGCTGAGAGTATGAATGATGGCTTTTCTCCTTTATTCGATCCCACGCAAAATTCGACTTGTTTTATAGTCCCCAGTCTATTCGAGATATATAGCTATGAATGGTTCAGAGACCGGTATACTATTTCTCTAGCAAACACGTTTCCATAAAAGTCAAAGGCTCTGCGTCGCGCCGTCATAGGCTATGTGCGTGGCAAATGCGAAAATCGACTCCCTTTCTGCGAGGCAAAAAGAGCGTCGAGGGTCGAGAGCGGACCGACCCGATCGTAATCCGATCGCGCTGTACTCCAACGCGTATGTACAGAACGATAGTGATTTTTCCAACAGACTCACGAGTTCGATGCTCCACAAGAAAGAATGAAAAATAAACGAGAAAAAAAAAAAAAAAAAAAAAAGAATCTTTTAACTAAAAGATAAAAGAAGGAAAAATCGTGAATTCACCGATCGTTCAAAGGCGTACGAGATTGGCGCAATGCTACCGGTGAAACGAGATCGCGAGCGGTGAACGGAGAAAAGACGGCCTTGGAATACTCTCCATGAAACTATTGCAACCAGATCCCCACAGTTAGAGGTATACAGTCGGAGTTTTTTTATTATTCAAGTGATGTGTACGAATCGATGAACTCTTTCTGACTGTTCGATAGAATAATTTAACGTGAAGATTCGCCGATATATCGAGTGAATTACGCAAAAGCCTCGTCGCGTTATATCTACGGGTTTCGTGTTCCACACATTCGCAATAGTCCGCATGCCGTATTGCCGGAGCAATAGTAATGTTTTAGCAACTTCTTACGTGAGATAAATCGCCGCGATACCATAGTTTCCTTTGTCGAAAAATGCGGCTTGCCGCGAGTACGAGAAACAGGTTTTTCGAGAGCCTGCCGCGTTCGTATAGCCGCCGAGAAAGCATTCGAACGGGCGGACAACGACGCGAAACCGATAAATAATCGTTGCCATCGATAAATTAGCCGCTGGCGAATCGCCATTATACGCTCGTGCAATCTCTGCTCTTAAAACGCGCCGCGTATACCCGAAACGAGAGAAATGGAAGACCCCAATAGGGGGGAACAAGACGCGCTTCTTAACCCTCCGATCTCGACGTTTAAACATCTTCTCCGTTTACCGTATTTGTTCATCTTAAACGATTACGAATTTTAAACCGTTCGAGAGTATTCAGCGTGCGCGTTTAGCTCAAGATACTCTCTCTCTCTGTCCACATAATAACGGGTTTATATACTTAGCGAATACTCAAGCGTTTGAAGAACTCGTGAGAGGGACAATTCGAGAAGTAACGAAAACACAATGGGGTCTCGGAGATAGTTTCACAGTAAATTGAATATGCGAGAAGCGACGCGATTAATTAGAGGTCACGTAGCCGGATGGGTATCACCGAGTGGCGGGAGTAACGTTGCTCCGGTCGTACTTGCCACCCCCGTGGGCCCCGAGCGGCAGCCGAGAAGCGGCAAGCGGCGCAGCATCTTCTTGTTTGTGGCGTATTTAGTAACGAGTCAACGCCGGACTACAGATGATTCTCCGTCTCTTTCAGCTGGTTGAAGAGCCCCGCCGCGCGCCGCCTTCGGGGCTCCGGATTCATTTGCAGGCTGCTGCCGTCATGCACCTCGCCCGCGGTGGGCGCATCCTCGACCGAATACCAAACACTTTTCCTATCCTCTCTCCCGCATCTCGTTTCCCCGCCCATTCTCTCTCTTTGCTTCTGCGAGCTCTTTCTTTCGATATATACCAACCGATGTGAAAAATGGAAATTACCGTTTCGGGGCCAAAGAGCATTTATTCTTTTCGAAGCTTCGGCCGCGGCCCTGGCGCGTCCGCATTTCCACAAAAAAAAGAAAAAAAAATCCCTCGAGCGTTTGGCTGCAACCGTTGCATAAATTATCCGTAGCTTCGGAAGAAAACGTTTATTGACTCGAGAGAGAAAGAAAGAGAGAGAGAGAGAGAGTAAAACGCCACGCGAGAGAATACGAGAGATATAAAAAATGCGTGAACGTGAGAAAACTTTGCAGTAATCCTCTATCGGTGGAAGTGAAATTGATTTGCACTACTCGCACGTAGAGATTCCCGTCGTTTCGACGATGGAAGGGTAAGAAAAAAAAAAGAAAAAAAAAAAATGAACTCCGAGATTGAGTAAGAAGCGCGATAAAGAAACGAGTGGAAGAGGATCCGAAGTTGAAGCGGCATCGAGAGTACGGGCGATTACGTCGCATCGATCAGACATTTTGTCGCCGTAAACGTTTTATGACGCTGGTGTGCCACTCTCTTCGTCTTCGTCGTGCGCGTCGTACGATGCGGCAGCGTTGAACGCTGTGAGTCTTTCGGCGGTAATAGCGTCACGCGAGTGTCTCTGGACAACTCGTATTTTTCTTTTTTTTTTTTTTCGTATTTACTGCAGTTCGTGGAGTATCAAGAAGAGTACGAAGAGTATTTCTTTGAGGGCTTCACGACCCGAAGTTACTCTTTGCTCGTGACTCATTTCAATTTACGAAGGTATATACGGGGAGATAAGCTAATCGTGAAAGTATGCGTGACCGGGAAAGATCCGCGAAATAAATTGGATCAGCGGCGGCGACGACGGAACAGACGTACGTGCCGTTGAGAAGCATCACTGGCACGCCCTGCGCAAGCTTTCGTAAATAAAGCCCTCCGCCGTTGTATACGCATGGAATAGAACGAGAGAGGGGTTGTTTGCGTTAAAGATCGTTATCACGCAACGGTGAGAGGAAGGATGCTGCGTGCTTATTATTATCCCCCCGTTGAACGGAGAGAGAAAAAAGAAAAAAAAGAACAGTCCTCGTCAGGAATTCTGGGTCGGGCTATGGCTACGCCGGGAGGGGCAGGTGTGGGGTACGGATGCACGATGCAGAGGGGTCCCACCACAGTCAGGACTAATTACGCGTACAGGATACGAAACGTTTACTTACCGCAAATATAAGAGCCAACCACCGTCTATACTTGGGGCATTCGCCGAGTCTCTATAATTCTCAAGCGCCCTTCTGTACATTTCCGTAGTGTACACTGTTATCGATCTACTTCGGCTTACCTGAAACACAGGATAGAAATTGCTGAGTTAACGTGTGCCCCCGCGTATCCCGAACAAAAGTTAAACAAACGATTATAGGCATCGTTTTGTAAGGGGAATAAAAGACTACGATATGTTTATACAGTGTACACAAAGATTCGTTATTGACTGAGGGTAAAGAAGAAATTTTGAGAGTTACACTGGAAAAAAAAGATCGAAGATAAAGTTTGTATTAGGCATTTATCGCGAGAAAAGCGTCACGGTTAGTGTCTTAGAATTTGCGGAATTGTTGATAATGTTCTTGATGCTCTATCGATCGGATGGGGCACTTTTGCTTTTGCAAGCAAATAGAGTAAAGTGAGAGAGAACCGGACGAATAATAAAGGCAAATGGAATTTCAACATCGACGCGCGCGGATCTCTTTCCATTGGTTCTTATTCTTATTCTTTTAACTTTCTCGTCCAGCGATCTCACCGATGCGACTCTCCGTGCCGCACTGAAGCACGAAGCTCCCAGGTAATTGCAGACTCGCTTGGGTTATATCTGAAACGCGTTCGAGATCTACGCGGCCCGCTTCATTGACTTCCACCTATATTAAATCATATTCCATTGTGAAATCGAAAAGGCGAGGGCGGGTAATAATCCCACGGGGGATTTGCCCACTCCACGCGGCTGCGAACTAAAAGTAATGGAGCTTCCGCGAGAAGCGCCGCGTTACGAGACTGCAGAAAACCAAACCTTCTCCTCCCCCTCTTTCACCCTCCGAGAAGATGAGGATATAAGAAAATGTGGGTATTACCGCGTTCGATTGACTTCCTTTCATCCCTTTCTCAATATTACAAGGAATGCAGTAGAGAACCGACTTCGCATATATATCGTTTACAGGAGATTAAATGGGAAAGAAAAAAAAAACACACATCACTTTCGTTATCATACGATCTCAAAAAATGTTCGACCAAAACATCGCGAAAGATGAGTGATGGATTTTCGCAACGTGTCCTCGTCGTCGGACATCGCTCACAGAGCATCCTACGAGTACCCCGGATATGGTTACTCATTTGTTATAGTTTTCGTTAGCGCGTTTTCTGCAGAGACGCGAGTCCATTTGCCAACTAAGGGACGCGGTTAGTCTAACGGCTGATCCTTCACCAATTACGCGATTCAATGCGCTAAAGCCGATCTGTACGTTGGCAATCCCTAGTTTACGCCTGTCAGCGTGGCCTCTCTCGACAGGCCCGACGGGAATGTACCGGATAATTGGTGCCGTTCTATAATTAGGCGACACCCAATAAACGTACGAGTAGATGAACGAACTAAAATCGGCTATGAAAGGGACGCGAGCTTTGTCTCGAACAGAGAAATCTCTGATTTAACGAGAATGAAGAATATACATATACGTATTAACCAGTGTGAGTGTTCGTACTACTTATACATCTATTTCGACACATTAGCAGATGATAGAACAACGAAGCTATTGTCAATTACAACAATGGCTCCGGCATAGCAGCGCGCTCTTGTCGTCGCGTTAGAATCGAGTCTCGAGGAATTCGACAGTACCGTGTTCTACCAGTTTGAAAGTTTCGAGAGTTGGAACCTCCCATTGGTGAGAAAGGCCAAGAAGCGATGTGCGTCACAATATCAATTGTGCTCTACGCGATTACATTCGTATACGAAGCAAAGCTGTACCATCGTGTACCGTTTCTAGATGATCATAATGTTCAGTAAACCACCGTAATAGCCGGGGAAGCAGGATAAATCAGCTGAATCATCATTATTCATTTATGTAAAACTCATTGTTGCTCCGGTAACTGAAGCCATGTGTGTCGCCATTGAGTACAAAATATCTCGTGGCTTGACCACCCCGGCCACGTGCCCGGATTGGCTAAATTACACGTCTAATTGGATGCACCTTCGATACGGCGAACGCTCTTCTGCGCCGGGTGCGTTGCATGATCAGAGATTCCCCTCCAGTATTAATCCAACTAATCTGACTAACTCGGTAGATCGAAGTAACGAAGGGCTCGGAATGAGAGCAACTAGCGACCGCCACTATAGTCATTAGGATTCCGAATGTGCGTCGGGTACAGTTCCCAGAAAACCCGCTCGAGGGATCAGTTAGCGGCCTGTCAACGTGCACAAACTCTCATCCACTCGGCTCGCTGATTGAAGTTTGTTCGAGACAATCGTGTTTTTTTTTTTTTTTTTTTCCAGTTGTTTTATCTTCTATACCAGTTGACGCAGCGTCTCGTGATCCGAACCCGGATTACCGAGTAACTCGATCGCCGATTCGTTCGTATAATTATCTTCGAAATAGTCCCCAGGGGGAGGGGTGCGTCTCTCTTACACAGAGAATCAGTAATGTTCTATCTCTCGAAATAAGAAAGAAAAAAAAAGTGCAATAGAGAGGAAACCTAGGAAAGCGAGTGAGTAGGCGAAGGCGATTAATCGCAATAATTTATGGCAATGGTATCAGTGCCAAAGTTGGAGATAATACCTTACTCTCTCAGAACAACGAAGAAAGTTCGATGTTAGTGAGAGGGGGAGGGGGGTGTGCATATATATATATAATCACTATAGCGTAGAAACTGTAGTAGCGTGAGAGGAAAGTCGTGCAAAGTCGCGAGTCTCTTGGCGAGGAAGCGAGCGTGTCGTAACCGCATTAGCGTGGAGTTCCCCGCGGGAGTCAAACCCCGTAGAATTTCGGTCTTCGGCGCAAGTTGAAAAGGAAGGTCTCTACAGACTGGAAAAGTGACTGGATGGTAACCTACGATCTTTAAAAAAAATCGAGAGAAAGTGCGTGTTCGCGCTTGTGTAGATACAGAGAGATGTAGAGATTAATAACATTAATCGTCAAAACAAACCCGGTATATCAACGAGTCCGATGCGAAATCGTTATCGTGAAGCTTGTACTCGAGATATATACATATACGACATAGATATATCGACGTACCACTACCGACGGGCTTCCATCGTGTGTGGAAACGCGATCCGGGAGAGCCTGGTACTCGAGAGTTCGACCAAAACCCGCTATAAATATCATGCTAAAGGGACTCGCGATTTACCGTCCAATAATGGTCGAATATTACCGTCTGTGTGCGACATCGAAAGCCAGCCGAGGAGAGGCTATATATAACATATAACACGCAGAAGGCGTCTAACGTAAGAGTAAATATAGCAAGAATTGCTGGCGTCTGTGTGCGCGTGTGTACAGCATCCACGTAAAATGCGGCGACCACTCGATCCCGATAGAAACACGTTGCGGGCAGCTTCGTCGATCGTGAGACCCGCAAGAAAGGATTTTTCGTTGTAACTACCATTGCCGATATCGCGACAGAAGCGTCGACTCCGTGAAGCCGACCGAGTCGCGCGCGCTTTACGATCTCTCGTAAAGGGCTCTCCGGAAATTGGTCCCGCAAGTACGACGGACGTCGATACACGCGTGACTCGAATCTCGAAAGAGTATAGGCGCTCGGGGCCGGAAGTTCAACGTTTCCGATTAAGCGGGAGCGCTCTCTGTATCTCAACCCGACAGCTTATTTATTCTTCTAATATATACATCTTTTTTTTTTTACAGTTCAAGTCTGAGTAGTGATATATTTCTGCGTGACGACAGGTTTCAGTGATCGTAGCTATTTCCTGCGACATCAATAATCCTGTCGTCAAACACAACATTTAGCTGTATCTTTGAATTCTTAAGCAACTCTATTCGAATTAATACGTAAATTTATTCACAATCTTTCGTAAAAATCAGCGAGTTAATCGCAACAACATCGGAGTATAATGTTCGGCTCGAAAACTCCGAAAATTTATCGCTTGTGAGGATTCAGCGGTGAGATAAATCAGTCATACGATACGATGTTAGTTGTTTGGTAGCCACTGGAGCCGCACAATTCGCTATCTTCAAACGAGCGAAGTAGAGAAACCGGCGCGTCGACAAGGTGAATTCGTCGGTCCGTAACCCCGACCGTGAAAACGCGCCGATCCGCGACGATCCGCCTACCTGCGGCTTAAGCTCCTGGCGTGTGTGGTATGCGAGTCCAGGGAGCAAAGTGAGGAGAGCCGATAGTGTGTTAGCCGTGTGAGACTGAGACGGATAATAGCGACAGAGGCGCTCCGAGTCGGCGACCGGTGATAATTTACGGGCCTCGAGGCAAACCGGCAATGGCACAGGCCTCTCGGAGTCTCTTTGGATAGACCCGGCAAGTGGGAACCGCAAATAAACCCGGTGACGCATCCATTCCCGCCTGCCGTCGCACACACACACACATGCATCACAGCCGCCATCGCCCTCGATGGTAAATAAGACATCAAACAATTCAGCTGGTCGGCGTGAGGAAGATTCTGCTCAACGTCGGTTGGGATAGCTTTGGAATCCTGGTTCGTACCAAGCGAGAGCCAGTTAACGGTGCGAGAGACCACGAGCCACGAAACGGGCAACCCTGGCGTGCGGGCTTTGTCGATCGGAGGCTCGGTGGGAGAGATCGACGTAGTTGTCGTCAAGCTAACGTCGAAAGGGAGGAGAGAAAGGATGCCCCGAGTTTGAGGACAGGCGCTCTCCTTGTACTCTACCGAACTCGTCCAAGAGCGAACGTACAGGCCAAAGCTTGTGGAAACTACTCTGTGTGAAACGCCCGTCGGTCGCGACATAGCCGAAACTCTCTCGGCCTCGAGAACACGCTTGGATCGTTTGGCCCTCTCTCTCTCTCTGTTCTGCGACTAGCCGCAGTCTGTCCGGACTGCCTGTCGTCGTTCCCGATTCCCAAGGAGACAACAACTTCATTAGGCGCCGATCCTTCGCTCCACTCGATTCGACTATCTCTCTCCGCGCGTAACCCGACTGCTTCATGAATATTTATGATTACGATGAGAGAAGTTGCCACCCGAGCTATTTGCCATAAGCAAGTATACATTTCGTCAAGAAGTATATGCGTCAGACCGAGCGTTAGACTCTCGCGATACTTGTCTTCAAGATCGATCGATTCAAATTCGTCTGTCTTACGTTCGCGATGTTGTATTACAAAGCCTCGGAAGTTGATAATATTAGGCTAACGCCATTGAGCAGATGAAAATAGATCTCAGATGGAAGAGAAATCCGATGGAATATCGTATTTTGCTCCGCTCTCACTCCCCGACGGAAGTGGAAGATTTCTCATTTTCGTGAAGTCTATTCGTTTCCACGACGATACAGACTGAGAAACACACATACCGAACGGATAGCGTCGTTTCAAATTCACCGTGGATACGTCGCCGAATAGAATCTCGAGTGCACGGCTAATCCTACCCGCAAGATCCATTTGTTCCCGATTCGGAATTCCGCTGGCGGTATACGATTCTCTCTATATCCTCTCGTTTCTCTCTCTTTCTCACTCTTGCCACCCCGTTGTGCCAAGAGACAAAGTCGCTTTCGCGGATTTCCGAATGGAAAATCCGTTTCGGAGAATGTACAGCATAGAACCGGGTGCCGGATGTACCGAATGACCTACATTCCCGTTTCCGAATCTACCATCTTCGTCATAAATTTAGCAACAAGTTTACCCACCAAAATTCACCTTGTCGTGCATATTTGCGATACTGCTAAATAAGTGATTCTTCGATACATGTGTCTCAATCCCAATATTTTCTCTGAGATAACTATTTCGTCATTGTGTATCAGTATATCGTCAGTATATCGAACTAATGTATTAATAAAAACTTATTACGAATTTATCTGTAATCTGTGAAAAATGTATCTGTAAAATACCATTTTCGTTCAAAAGTATGTTAGTTTATATCATAGAATTATTTTGAGATATACTTTATTTTCCATGTGAAATATCCGCGAGATATTCATAATGTATAACTTTTTACCGTTACCTATATATAAACATATTTTTCGTATACATCGTATTTCTTTAAGGTATCAACCCTTGTCGATCCATAGAGAAATTCGATACTCCAGTATAGCGTCAAAATTGTTCAGAAATTCTGATATAACATTTTTTTTATTCGATATCGCAAATCCGTATTGACAAAATGATTATTAATCTATTATCAATGATAGTCAATCAATTTCTGTGGCCCACTGTTGCTGCAAAGCAAACGAATGTAGCGACCCGTTATTTGATCGCCGAGAGGTACCCCCAAAAACACGAGATAAAATATAACTATGGCGTATGGTTGTATCGTAATATAGTATAACGCCCTCGTATTTATACGTAATCCGTACGGTCACACGAAGCCACTACTCGGTTGTGTAGCACTACGGATTTGTACGGATGATCGTAAAGTTCGTTGTCATCGCCGGCGTCGCGGAAAGCGCGGACAGCGCGTGTAAGCGAGAGATTTCCCAGTAAGGGAGAGAGAGAGAGAGAAAGAGACAGTGTGTGTGTGTATAGCCTCCCGATTACTTTTACACAGCCGCGAATCCCGTCTCCGAGTCGCTATAGAAACACCGCCAAAGCCGAGAGGTTATGTATTTCTATGAATGGCGAGAGAGCGTTCCTCGCGCTATCTTCCATTGTATCGTATAGTCGCGGGGAGATACTAGAGAACTGGGAGAACTAGTATACGAAATTTACGCTCGACAACCGAAGCCATAGTCGCTTCGAGTTTCATACTCGCTGTACTACTTCGCTGGTGTGCGATGCAGTCGCGAGAGAATAGATCGGCGCGCGCGCAGGGAGGAACGACGCACGAAAACTATTCTCGTGATAGAGTTTGTCATGTATGTAACTCTTATTTCGTTTTACCCTCCGTTCGCCAATTCCCGTTAGTCCATGATGAATGTATTTGAAATACGCTGCAACAGCTTCGATGTATGAAATATCGCCGTCGAAATCCGTTGTAAGCTCACACCGTGATAGAGAATTTGGAGCGTTAATTACAAGAATGAAAGAACGTTTTAGTACTTTACAGAAGGAAAAGCTTGACGATGAGAAACCAAATCGGAGTAACGACGGTTGACGTTAGAATTGGGATCTTTGCCAAATCCGTCTATCGATAAACTGTGCAAACGAGGGATAGATTAGAAAGTTAGCCGAATCGAGATTCTTAATTTAAGGGAGTCTCGAACGTAACGGTGCTTTTCCGTAAGTATATATAGGGGTAGAAAAAGGAATAAAGAGAATAACGTATTAGAGAACGGTAGAAAAAGCAGATCGGAAATGGTCTCGTCCCGAATCTACTCGACTGCTGATCGTCGAGTGGAATCGATTCGCGAAGCCAATTCGATTAATTTAACATCGCCGGTAGTATGCCCCGCGAATGGACTGGCGAATGTTGTACATCCCCAGAGTTAGAAGGAGCGCTAAAAGTGGAAGAGAAGGAGAGGAAAAGTCACGAGAAAATAATCGAATAATTTCGAATCTCCCGAAGCTTGGGGTTTTTAACTCGATAATCACCGCTCTCAAGAAGAAAGTGTCCTCGAAATTTCTCGGTGGAAGTAACGCCGTAAGTTTAACGAACCACTCTCTTGGCGTAGAGCGGCCAATGCCGTTGGTGAACGGCGCACGAAGTGAAGGCAACTACTCGGTGCGGGTGTGAGCTGCGAGGACCATTAAAAGGCAATCCCGTTTTATGCCCGCGACTCTGTGATATTATTAAAGCCCACGGTGGCCTGTGTGAGGGACGGAATCAGCGGCGTCCCGAATTTCTCATTAATCGACAAACGTTAAGCGATATTCGGCACGAACGATACTCTAACGCATACACCGGAAGTTCCCGATATGCGCGCGGGGGACTTTTTCGTCGGTCAAAAATAGATACGCTCCCCTCGCGTGTATTTTCTTTGTACCAAACGAGAGATCGACGACGATGAGCGCAAAAGCGCAAGATATCGAATTCTACAAAAATCCATTACAAGTTCGCAGTCGTATTTCGAGGGCTAATCGTTAAAAATTTAAGGACCTTTTCCCAAGGGTCAGTTTAATCAATTCTACTTGATTGAAAAATGGTAATCGTCGACGATCCTTACGCCGGAAAGAAAGGGAGAGTCCGACCTCATCGGAGAGTGGCTGTAATTTGCATTAGGGTG
The DNA here is from genome assembly GCA_934046635.1 of Buathra laborator. Classification (NCBI taxonomy): domain Eukaryota; kingdom Metazoa; phylum Arthropoda; class Insecta; order Hymenoptera; family Ichneumonidae; genus Buathra; species Buathra laborator. Next base: position 23,825,989 of record OW203892.1, read on the forward strand.
CTGGCCTCGCGAGTCGGAAACCAGACACCCCCGAAGTATCGAGCCACTGCTGCTGTTGGCAATGTATAGACGAGAGAAGGTTTCCAACGTTCGTTACTGTCCAAACTTTGCTCAAACCCTTTAATGATCCGCGAGTCCTCGATACCCGAGGGGACCGAGGAAACGATAAATAAAATTAAAAAAAAAAAACAAACCAACGACGAGTACTCAGGGGAAAGTTATTTTTTGCAAAGTGATATCTTAATTTCGCTGGGACGCATCGACGTAAAGGGAGAGTGGTAGCGCGAGGAGGGGAGGCGCTAGCGAAACTTTTAATAAAGTTGCCTTGTATCTCGTTGCTGCTTCCGAAGCACAGACGAGAGTCAGTGAGGCCCGGGCTTCCGAGAGAGTTTAAGCGAGATGAACCCTTTTAAAATTTTGTCGACGAAACAGATTTCGTCGTCGGATTGCGTCTGATGTTCTTTTGCTTCCGTTTTTATCGTTTTTTTTTTTTTTATATTTCCTTCTCCCGTTCGTTTGCGTTCGTCTGGTAGACATCTCAATCTCGTCTCGACTTTGCAATTGCGCGCCGGAAGTTAAGGTAACACTGAGCGGAGTAGAAGACTCGGAAGCTTTTCTATATATTCAGTAGCGCACACGCTGAACAGAACTACCCGAGAAGTCAGCGTTAACCCCGGAGCTTCGAGTCCTCGCGTACATATACATGGTGTGCACTTCGCGTATACGAAAGCACGTCGGGCACAGTTTAAGAAACCAATTAAATTATATTTACGCGAGACTGGCCGTGCGTCCCGAGAGGGAGGGAAGGTTTTCCTCTCCACTCTCACCTTGCGCTCTCCTCGACCCCCTCGAGAGCCGAGTTTACACGGTAAAGCAGTCTATAAAATTATCGTACGACGTGCGAATTTACCGGCGCTCCCGGCCGAGTTCTCGCGCCTCTCGCACACTCGGCCAATATACATATATACTTGTGTTTAATACGCCCAGAAGCAAAAGACAATTAGCCCGCTAGAAACTCTCTTCGTACAAATAGTTTACGATATTCTTGCACTGTTTTGCACAACTCCGATAAATTTCGAGGGATTAAAAGAGTTGCGCGTCTCGAAGGCTTTCCCCGGTGAACGGTGTGAGCGAAACGCCAAGTCGAAAATCGACAATGACCGTTACTCTCGTCTAATAGAATCGTAAAACGTTGTAGAATCTTGAGGGGTAAACGTAGGCATATATACTCTGCACGACACGACGTTACGATTGCCGCTGCTGTTGCTGCAACGTTGCATACGGAGTTTCAGCTCGCGGAAGGTCTCGAGCGTGCAAAACGCTTAATTAATACCAACTTCACGGCTACTTAAAGCCCAAATTTATTTCATCGCAGTCGTTCGAGGCAGCTGCTAATTATGCGTTTGCCGTCCGGGTGGAAACTCTCGCTTGCGCACCGCGGCGCGACTTCGTCGGCTCACTCTCGCTCTCTCCGCATCGCCGGTACACTTTCCTAAGTTACTGCAACCCGACTGTTGTGCACGTATATACGATTCTCATCGTCGGGGCCTGCGTGTATACACACAATCGGAGTACGACGAGTGTGAAAACTTGGTGCTTGCGCGGCATTCGCAATTTCCGTTGTGCTTCCCTACGTCTTATTTTATCCGCAGCCGTCGCGCGAGCGCTCAACGAACAGTGATAAGCGTTGCGCAAATGATGATTGTACCAATTAAGCTGTTCTTTAATTATTTGCTCTTTATTATACCAAACGTAAAAGTGTAAAACGTGTCCGCGTGTTTCTGGCTATTTTTTTTAAATCCATTCAAGAGTACCGCTGCAGAATCGTAAATCGTAACGTCATAAGCGAAGAAATGCACGGATATTTACGAAAGAAATCTCAAATCTAAATGTTTGATCATAAAAATAAGTTATGTGTCGCATTTTTACGGGAAAAAAACACAGGACTTTAACATTGTTCCGAAATTATTAGTTATTTAGGAGGCACGTAATTTATTAATATAATAAACAGCGTCAGCCCGCTGATTCGGCTTACAACGACACGAGAGATCGTAAATGATAATAATTCTATTGAAATATTATTCCGGTCGTTATTTGCAACTTGCGACAATCGAATAAAATTTTCATCATTTTCGGTCGATTTTCGAAATAAGATCGATAAATCGATGGAACTTCGAGTGATTCGCAGCCGCGATTCAACGCAGCAAAGATCGACAGGGTAGTAATCCTTCTTTTTTTTTTTTCGCACCCTTCGGGAAGGTTGTGTAACAGAGACGAAATCACAACCGGGAATCTCTCGCTCTCATCCGCCAAGAGAGCTCGATAGGAGACCCCGAACTAAAATGGAGTATCTCTCGCCGCGACGGGCTAATACTTTATCTCGTTTCACGCTTCTCGGAGCCCAGTATAACAGAGCTCCGACGCGCGTTATGAGTGAACGAGAGTGCGAGGGATGTGTAGGAGAAGAGAAGAGAGGAAAATGAAGAAGGAAGATACACCTCCAGAATCTCTATGTTATATACAAAGTATATAGATATATATAAATATACCGTAGAGAATAGAGGAGAGCGGTATGAGGAGAGTTTGGTCGATATATAACTTGGTCCGCCGGCTGCAGAACGGCAAAATAATTCTCACGATCGTTTCCTCTCCCCCGCCCCCTTCCGTTCGAGTGGATAATCGAGAGAGTACGAGATTGTGAAGGAGAGAAAATCGGAGAAATAGACCTCGTGGCTATAAAGGAGAGAAGCTCGACTATAACATACACTATACATAGATACATTATCCTATGTATCAGCAAAAATAAACGAAATTCTACCGATCTTTATCGCTATCTCGTTCAAATTATATTTTTTTAAAATTATTATTAAGTTTAATATTCGTTATCATATATCTATCGATTAATTTAATATATAAAAGGTCAATGGGTAAACTATATGTATAAAGATCGATAAACGAATCGTCCGTATTACATTGCATAGATGAGCAAAAAAAAAAAATTCGATACGCGATAAAATCCGAATTCGATGGAGAACGCGAGAACCCCCGATCTATATAAACCGTCGCTCTATTCGATATAGTCGAGAGAGCGGAAGTTCGTGGAGGTTCGCGAAGGCATGCATGCATAATTCCTCCGGGATAGTGAGAGGTGGTAGTTGCGATGGTGTGGGAAGCGGATACAGGAGCCACGAGGGTTGCTCACTGTCTCTCTTTCTCTCTCTCTCTTTCTCGCGCGGGGGTTTGCATCTATGTTGGGTGGCTTCGCAGGGTGCCCTCTCGCTTGATACACGCGATCGGAGCTCCCGATATTCGTGCTTGCAGTGTAATACCACGAGATGCAGAAGCGGCACGCCAGCCAGACCGGCAGTCTCGCTCGGTTGGGATGGTTGCGCACCGACATTGGCGAGAGACTCGTAGCGCAAACCCCCGCACGTACATATATAGTATATATCCTATATACCTATATACACACGCGTGAAGAAGTTTCCGGAGCATCGCGCGGCCGGGCGCGGGAGCAAGCGAACGGGAACGGCTGAGGCCCAAAGTGTAGCTGCAACTCATCCCGACGCGCTTGGTACAACTCGCCCGACGGCTTTAGCAACGTCGCGCCTGAGGCTACACGAGGCAGTATTACGAGCCTAATCACTTTGTAACATGGCCGAGAGACTCTAGGGGCTGCGAGAGAGTTGCCCAGAGGCTGGAGAGCACGCGAAGCTGAAGTACGTCGGATAGAGTAGGGTAGCGGCTCTCAGCGTGTCGTGCGGTTGCGGTTCTCGTCGGAAAGGCTCATTGCTCGGATATGGCTCCCGTTCGGATGCTGGACAAGTGAGTAAGCGACGATGAGGAACCGATACGAGTGCAAACGCCCCACCCCTGCGCCCCCCCCCCCCCGTCCTCCGCTCGAAGGAAAAGCAAAAAGGTGCGAAGGAAAAGTCTCCCCCAACCCTCCCCCGTGCAAAAGCGAAGCACAACTAACGGTGCCAAGTGGCAACTTCTCTTGTTAGGAAACAATTAAGGAATGCAGTGTTGCAATTGCCGGGGAACGGAGACCTGGTCTCGGACGAGGTCGCGCACTTGCTACGAGAGTTTTCTCGTGAGAATCTCCACTATACCAAACCAGATACACGACTTTGTGTGTGTATTGGATGCAATATCTGTACGTGTAAAGGTTATACATATAGAAAGAATGTTGAGGGTTGGCAGAGAGTTTTGCACCTGGAAAACGAGACAAGTTAGAGTGCGAGAACGTGAGAGAGAGCGTATCGGTGTCGATGCGGCTACCGCGCCAATGGGTTGAACCATATTACAAAAAAAAAATAAAAGAAGTAAAAAGAAGGCGACTATTAGTACGTCGGTTAATGACGCCTGGCATCGCGTTAAACCGTCGTTACCGGACTTTCAGAGCCAAGAACATCCGAAGCTATTAACCTACCAGATATGCATGCACCAACCTCCACTATCCATACTACCGATGTTTTGTACATGTAGCTGTGAAAATGAGAGCGTTGTTACGCTTTTGCCGAGACGCTACTGAAATTAGAGCACAAAAAATAATTCATTTATTCATTATGCGTTCCACGATCGTTAAACCACTAGACAAGTATGCAGTTGCTTCATGCATACACCCCTTTTCGTTTTTTTTTTTTTTTTTTTTTTTTTTTCGGGGGATGCATACGATCTATTAAATTTTCTGGAGCAGAGTCTATGTGGGATTAAACTGCAGCCCAGCGCACTTCCGAGGGTAACCCGATAAGCGAATCCCTTGTTATAATGTTTCGAAGGCGATACCCTTCCCTCGGGCAGATATCGTTGCATAATTTTTAACGTCTGTAATAGCTGCGACAGGAAAGGTTACAAGTTTCCGGTCCACACGTTGGCTTCGACGTTCCGGTTTCCAGCGAAGACGAGGTTTGGGTGGGAGGGGGGGAAGAGGGGTATATAGCTTCAGTATACTTCGTATCGGATTTGATGGGCCCATGCGGTCGTGTTACTCCTGTGCAGGTCGTTAAAAGGGGACGAACCCGATGTAACGCCCTTGGCTTCGACCATTACAAAGCATTAACCAGCTCCGCTCGACTGTTACCCCCTGAGCCCGCGCTAACGGTTATAATACTTCTTACTTTTCGCTCTCTCACCCGTGGCCTTCCAGCTCCGGTATTACGGGACACCCTCGTTCGAGAAATCTCGCCATTTACCCACGGATGCGTCTCTTTCTCTCTCTCTCTTTCTCTCTCTCTCTCTCTCTCTCTCTCTCTCTCTCTCTCTATCTATCTCTCTCTCTCCCTATCTCTCAGAGCGTTTCAATCTTCTTTTGTTGTCATCTATACAAGAATATATCGCGGGTACCAACATTCCGTCACTGCTCGTCTACCTGCTTTGCTGCTTTGCGAAAAGAGAAGCTTCGGAAAACGTAGCAATAGAATTTGAATTTGTTTTCAAAGTTTTCGAACAGATCGAAAAAATAAATTGTGAAAAATCGATGTTTTTTCGGTCGACAATTAAAACTTTCGATCAAGAATTTTTTTTTTTTTTATCAGTTGCGATCGCATGTTCAGTTAAATTCAATAAACAGTTTGTTTTTAATGAATGTTATTCGAGTTCTACGAACTCTCGGTTCCCTAAATATCTATTATCTGTCGGTCTTCATGGAAGTAAACTGATAGAAACTGTTTGCACAGACGATGAGTGAGCGATGCCAGAGCTGCGGACCAGAGTTTATCTCAGTCCAGAACTCGATGTAAACTTTTCCAGCTACATGACGTCACGACGACGACTAAAAGTATCAATTCATTCGATCAATAGTCGGGGACCCTGCAGGACTGGCGGTCTACCCGTAATTTTTTTTATCTCTCGATATCGCTATTTTAGATAAAAGCCACATTCAATTTCCTTCTTCTGCTCTCGCTATTTCCACTGCTGTAGTTGAAAATCGCGACGAGTGTCCTCGGAGACGAGAAAAAAGAAAAAAAAAAGTAATAATAAATGTCGAAGGGTTCCTGTGACGAGGAGATATCGAGGCGTTCGATGAAACGAGGACGCAGAAAACGCGATAACAGTGAGTCTCGAGAGAAGAGGGTAGAGAAAGTTGCGATCGTAATGCTCTTGCGGTGTGCGCGAAAACGCCCGAGGGTTGTGTCGTGGCAAATCGCGCGGGGCACGTTTGGGATTGACGCGCAGCTCTCGCTTGGCGTTTCTTTTTGGAGTAACAGCACGCAAAAAATAGGGATGACCAGTGTGCGTTTAAGACGAGAAAAAATGACCGAACGATGTATTATCCTCGTTAACAAATGATTTAATTTCCTTTTTTTTTATAATTACATCAATGAATGAATTCGGGTGGTTGAAGTTTGGTTTGAATTTTCGGTGATCTATATATAAGGAAATTTACGATATTGCGAGACGAGTCAAAAGGAAGATACATTCTGAGTAACAGATTGTTTAATAGTAACTCCGTGGGGGAGGATACCGTTCAGGGTGCGCACATGGCCCCTTCAGTGGAGATAAACACGAGAATCCGAGGCAAAGGAAACGGAGGAACGCGGATAACCACGAGAACGTCGGATTAATTTCGAGTTTACTCTACAAACGAAAGGTACACGAATAACGTAAGAACCGTTGATTCCCGTCTGTTGTATTTTCGACAGATACAATATATGCGAATCTCCCGTAAATCCCTTGTAGACAACAACTACATACGACGAAAAAAAAAAAATTACGAAAACTATTGCGAGTTTTCGTATTAAATATCACAGCTAAGACTACAAATACGTTAGGAATTCAAGAACATCGAGAAAAAAAATCCATCAAACATACTTTTTTCTTTTAAAGTTGAAACATTTTTTTGTTCTGTTTTTTACAATTTCTTTCCATCTTTCATCGATGATTTTTTACTTTGTCACTTCGTTCGTTGCCTCGGGGGCTCTTGTCCCGAACTGTCTCCATCGTGGAAAGATCAACGCTGTGTGCCACGCGGCGTTTACATGCCGAGTACAAAGTGTTTTCTCGACGATAAAAGCAGTGGGGTTTGTGCGCGAGGGGAAGAAAAGTCGAGGCAAAGGATAAGGAACGCTCAAGGTCTCTCGGGGGTGACGCCAGGCAACGCGCGGCGCTATCCCCGTCAGAATATATCCGTTCGCTTTCGCTGCGACTCGTTTTCTCGCTTTTCCACGAACTCTCTCCTTTCTCCTCTCCGTCGAGACACCGTGCATTTTTATTATTTTTTTTTCTCTATTTTATATCACTTCACCTTCGCGAGAAAGACTGGTAACGTCGAGACCTCGACCTCTGGTTCAAGGATCAAGAATCACCGTGCGACGCCAAGAAGGATTCCGTGTCCCGGGAGAGAGAAAAAAGTGTACTATATCGTATGCCTCTGACCGTGAAACGTCTCGTCGTGTGAGTTTGGATTTGCCAGAGAGCATCGTGAATAAGTGAAAGTCTCGACGGAGACAGTTCGCTATCGTTTAATTCACCTCAATCGATCGTTCCGATTTGTCTGCCGATTTTTATTTTTCTTTTTAATTTTAATATCGACCATCAAATGCAACAGCTCTGCGCGCCGATATATTCATTTTTCGAGTGATTCAACGTATTAAGCATAAATTCTCGATACAAAGCTCTGCCATTCGCATGTGAAGCGATGTAACAAAAAAAGTATTTCTTGCGTTTGAGATACGAAGATCACACACGACTCGTCGACCGCATAGCGTCGAGGGATAACCTATCGCTGTGGTGTGTCTTCGCAAGCGTCGTCGTTGTTTTAATCTCACGTTCTATACTCTTGCGAGAGCTATAGATAGCAGGGATGAACTGCGAGGATCGCGATACTCCCCTATCGTCGGTATACGGAGCTCAGCCTCATTCGCCATCGAGCCAACGATGTTTTTTGCTCTCGGCTCTGGGATAGTGGAACGCGACGTCGACAATGACGACGACAAGAGGACGCTAGACGTTCGCCGTTTCGAGAATATATACGCGAGCGCCTTTGCGGTGGAGCTTTGCGGCGTACGAAGAATAAGAAACGGAAATGGTACGACCAGCGAGAACAGAGGACTTGAACGGTAGAAACGAGAAAAGGATGAAGAGAAACGAGAACGCGAGACTGGGATAAGTGGACGCGGTCTGTGAGAATCGGGAATGAACGACGAAAGAATAGCGAGAAAGACATTAAGCAGCTGCCGAGTGTCGACGGTCTGTATTACAGTTGTGCCGCGCAATCCCGACACTTCACTGCCGCGATGTAATGCGCTTCTAGGCGAAGAGTGAATCGAATGAATTCGGCCCGCGTGGAGCGATCCATAGAAACCACTCTCTATATATAGCTTCTCACACGACTTTTTCACTCGCTTCGAGAAAAGCGTTCTTCGCCTGGTAGAGTATAACTAGCAAACTTTACGTATATATGTATATATATGTGCAAAAGTTCCGAAATTCGACATCCATTAATGGGGCGGAGAAACGAAAGGGTTGAGCGACGAACGAGCCAAGAGGTGGGGATATCCGATGTAAATTCGGAGTTCGGGTTTCGAGTCAACGTCCCCGCGAAAAGTACGAAGGCCTCCGAGGCATTATTTCAACGATCGTAAAAAAAAAAAAAAAAAAATGTGAATAGCGAGTTACAATACCGAAGTTGTAACGGAGTCATAGCGAATTTTAGTGATAATTACTCAATCTTGTTATCCCAAGAGATCGAGAAATAAAAAATTACGAGATTGTTATACAGGTGAGAATATGAGAAACAAGAAGCGGTATGAAGTTGAATAGCCGTCTCCTGACTCGGCACCGAGTATACCGAAGCTTTTAATCTCGAAAAAAAAAATAAGAAATGAAAAGAGAAAGAAAAGTCTGCGAGATCGCGGAGAGTCTGTTCTCGTAGAGTTTTAGCGTCTTTCTCTTCGTTTCTGCAGTCAGTATTTCCGGTTTTTTTTTTTTTTTTTCTTTTCTTTGGCCACCGTAGCCGCAGAGATCTCAGTAAGGTCCGGAGACGTTTTTCGTTTTCTTTTCTACGGACACACTTTACACCGCTTACTCTTATATCCACTCGAAAGTCTTCTTCTTGGGTCGTCTCCTAACTCTCTCTCCGTCTATACAAACATCATTCGCGGATTCCTTTGGCGAACGGATAAGATGCCGCGGTACTCGTAGTAGTACCCGACGACTTCGCCGACGACGACGGTGGTCGGTCTCCTTACTCCCGAGAGTTTACTATACCGATTCGCGAATTTACATAGGGTAATTCTTTACGGTTGGTTCGCGGCTCTCTCTAGTCGCAAACTCTCTCTCGCCGAGCCACGTAAGAGAAAAACTTTTTAATTCACCCCCTTCTCACTCGAAGGGCTTTTTTTTCATCCCTTCAACCAACCCTTACTCTTCGTTCCATCGACTTTTTCTTTTTCCCGCGGCTAACACACGGAACTCCGTTTTATTCGGACGAACGCGATGAAAATAGAACGCGCGGAAATCGCACCCGTCGAGAGTTACCGCGGAGAACGCGGTTGAACAATGAGTAAATACAGTCGCGATTCCCGTCCGACGATATTGTCCACGTAAAGTTATAAGTACCCAGTCGATGGAGTTTGCGACGAAAATTGCGCGCAACTTTGACGCACGGATTTACCGCGATACTCGCGCGAGAGGAAACGCATAATCAACTATTATTCCAAGTTATAGCGGAGTGCGAACCGCGAGTGTTTGCCGAGTGCATGTTTCATTCACCGCCCGAGTTCACCAGTTGTATTGATATAATCAGTTGCAAAGCGGACATTACGAAAGTGGAAGATAAGCGCATACGGTCCGCGATCTACCCACACGGGAATACGCGATATATAGATCGTTGTACAACTCAATTCGTCTGCACCGTTGTTACAGCTGTTCGTAAATGATACCGGATGTAAAACGAGATTGAGTTCCGGGATGAGTTCGGATGCAGATATTTGCCAACGGGGCGCGTTGATTGCGGTTAAATGATTTTTCCTATCGAAACGTTGTCGCGCGGCGCTCGTTCGCGTTTTCTCGGTTCGGACGCACATGATAACTGTGCGGTATATCTGATCTTGTGGAACCACAAACGGGTCTATCTATTTGCGGGTTTCGAGAGCGCATATCAAGAATCCGTTGTAATTTCCTATAATTGATACGGTGTGTATCGGGGCTTCCGAACCCGCATGAGATCGGTACACAGAAGCACCGAGAGATCATCGCACAGAGAAGCAGCGCCCCACCGTAAATTTGATTAACGTATCGGCTTGAGAAGCGAGCGTCGGAATTAATATCCGTTCGGTTAGTTACCAGAAATTCGATAGGGAGTTAGCAGGAGGCTTCGGCTTCTGCTTTGCCGCGGGTACTTGGACCGTATACGTCAGAGAGCATACGGTTCATGATCGTATCGCCGAGGCGATGCCTGCGGGTACGGAGAACACAAGCCGCAACGTCGAGCCTACGGAGGTTATATATACGTTATGGTGGGTTCAACGGCTGTGGCTAATAACATCGACTATCGGTGAGACTAACTCGAGTCCTTCGTGTCGAATCCGCGATATACCCGTACACGTAGAATGGGCGGTGTAACGTGACGATAAGGAGAAACTGGCATCGGATGACTAGAAACCTATCGACTTCTAGTAATCCGTTAATTCATCACAAATTCCGCAACCCGAATTCTACTATATTTAGATAATAAAAATATGCATCGATCGTGAAAAAAAATTAGGAAAAAAAAGTCTTAATAAAAATCGTGCAATTTTCGATCTATATTTTCATTTATCGATCGATAAATATCTTTAAACTGTGATGAGTAGGTTAGCCGATATAAAACTCGTTTTCAACGAGTCAACGAGAGTTATTGAGGATTCGAGGATCCTGTATGGAGAGGGTAAAGCGGTGTAGCGAGTTGTGAAAGCATACGAGAAACGAGACTCGCGAGTGCACGACTCTACTCCTCGAGAGTCCTCCGCTATGTTCTCAGCTACTCTCCGCGCAGCGTGTGTATTTCTCTTCACTTACACACACACCGGCGCGCGCGCGTCAGCGCTCGAAGCTCTGTGAGTGCTTGACGCACCGAACACCGAAGTTGCTCGACGCACGTACGCAGAGGGCACCTATGTACACACGTGAATCGCTCTCGTGAGAGCCGGTACCCTACAACCGACAGCGGTCCAACTCGCCGCGCTACATGGCGACGGTCGAACGAGAGAACGAGAGAGACGAACGGGCGACCTACCATTCCACATTCCATTCGTCCGTACGCCTCCCTCTCCGCTCGCGTAATGAAGTCAGTCCCGGCGTTCTAAGCCCTCCGGTAATATTGCGTGGCAGGGCCCAAGCACCCGCCGAGATAATATTGGTGATGTATGCTAACGGGCTCTCGGCCCGGTAAACCATACGTTTTTTTTTTTTTTTTTTTTTTTTTTTTACGTTCCCTTTACGTATCCGTCTACTTCTAAATGATTTACGGGGTAGCGAAAGATAGAGAGGGAGAGGAAGTTTCGACAAACCGATGGCCCACCACCGGAAAAAGAAACTATCGCGAGGGTTCTCGCGTACCTGCCTCGAACGTCCCGCGAAAAATTAAAGCGAAAACGTTTACGGCATCAAAGTACGGCCGTACGACGTATCGAGGGTGAAGAGGTTATGTTTCACATGGCGAAAAAAGAATCACGGTTCCGGAATCGATATACAATGCTCATCTATAGTTTTCGACAATACATCGTGATAAATACGATCGCATTGAGTTAAAAAAATGTTTTTTTTTTCGGTAGTGGTGAATGAAAGCTTTTTTTTTTTACGTTTTTACCGACATGTTCACGAAAAAAGAAAACGAAAAAGATTTCGGAAATAATTAAGAGGTGATTAATACATCGTAAAAGAAAACGTTCGTAAATACATCGATTAGAATTTTTTTTGTTTGTTTTTCGGAATATATGTGTTTTAGACGCCGTTTATTTAAATAGCTTAGACAAGCCTTTCGACGTTTGACACACGCCGGCGAAGAGAGGAAGTTGAAAACTTGTGTGTGAGCGAAGTGACAGCTCGATAAAGCACGGTGATCGAAACGACGCGAGCGTCTGGGACGTTCGAGAGCACGTGTGCCGGAAGTTGAATATCAACCGAGAACCGACAAGGCAATTCGTAAACGTCACGCGACCGAGAAATTAACTAATCGATAGTAGGGTTCGGGATAGATTTTTACACTTTCAGGAAACAACGCGTGTTCACTCGATTTTTCGCGATGTTCATTTAACGAAATAACACCGATAAAAACATCGAAAAAAACAACAAAAAAAAAAAAAGGAAAGGGAACGGAGAGGAAAAGTGGACGAACCTTTATGATGCCTCAAATGCGAGTGTCCGCAGCAAGGCTGTTCGAAGTACGCGTGGCCTGGATGGGTCCCCGGTGGCCTGTTTGCCCCGACCGGTCCAAGAAGTTGACTCAAAGCAGCTGCCATGACAGCTGCCTTTACGAACGCCATTCCGTCAGGCAAATATCGTCGTTGCTGCATCCTCGCCGCGATACACACGTACCAATAAATCCAATTCACAATAAACTCCCACAGAGTAACGAAAGAAACGAAAACTTTGAAAACACCGTTGTCTCGCGGGACGTTTAAAAACGATAATCGCGCACTTTTAGTTACGAGTCACCGAGACACGAGTATCATTGTTGTTTTCAATCGCGTGTAAACGATATGAAATTTTCGTAGCACTGCGCGCAACGTGGGCCGTGGCGTTGGTCCCGGGTATGTAGCAGCGCGTGGCCTTGAAAGAGCTCCGGCGCCGCGTGGTAGTTGGTTTGTTGCCCTCGGCCGTTCTTGCGATCGCCGTTGCCGCTTCTGCCGTCGTTCGTTTCGCTCGAAGAAACATTCACTGTAGAAAGAGTGCGTTCTTTACCTTTGCCACCACAGCTCGGCGGAGGTGGACCAGGTAACTACTACACGAACGCTTCACGAGCCTCGATCGCTAAGCCTGTGCCGAGCAACGAACACGACCGCGTGGCTCCCCTCCGCTACGCATTTACCCCCCCTTCTCGATATCTCTCGCTCGCCAGAGAGACTCCTTAGCTTCGAGGACAAAGGAATTCCTCCACCACCTTGTAGACGCTGCCGCGAGACGATGCTGCAGGTACTACGAAGAGTGAAGAAAACCTATGGGTTTCTCCGACGAAATTTTTTTTTTTTTTTTTTTTGACAGGTGAGTAATAGAAAACGAGACACGAAACGATTTTTAATGTTCAATACAGATAACAATTTTTTTCACTCGATTATTCTTAGATTTTTTTTTTTTTTATTATTATTAAAAAAAAATGTCGTTCTTTTGTTATTGAATATAATTCACTTTCACCGAATGGATCAGTGAGTCACTCTTCACTTTATTCTATCGTTCTCGAGAGCTTATCGCGCTCGATGTTTAACTACTTTGTTATCGCGATATACTCCGGTGGCACGCTCGTGTAACGAAGCCCTCGGCTCTACCGGGAAGTATGTCCTTTCCTCTTTGACAGAAACTCGAGCCTCGATGTATGTGTATATACATATATATATTTTTGTGTTGTCGTTTATTTCTCTGTTCGTATTTATTGATATTATCTTCGTAGTTTCGAGAACTGCGTTGATGTAACTCAGAAAAAAATTGACGATCAACTAAATACATAAAAAATGAAGAAGCTTTGACGTTGAGCGTCACATCTGCTTCTCGTGATTTTACAGAGGGGGCCGAGAGAGAGTTACGGGGGAGAGGAGACTCAGAGGCTCCGGAATGTCGCGTAAAACCAGACGGAAGTTCCCTACCCCTTCCACATTGTAACCGGCGACGGTTGTTTGGTTTTAATTTTTCGTCTTTCCCCCGTGTCTTGTCACACTTTTCCGTTACGCTGCTTGAGACCGATTTTCTTCTGTATTATTGCAACATCGCGATAAAAGTCGATCGATAATATTTCCGATACGATAATAACGCCAATATTATTTTGTGTCTTACGACGAAAAATTTTGCGGTTCGTCGATCGGTGTGACACGTTTTCGAACGTAATATCGCGATACGGCGGGCAAGGGACGCGGCGTTCGAACCTCCGTCGTCAAAAGCCGCGGCACTACTGGTTACCCTCGTTCGCGACTTGCCGCGTCGTGGCAACTTCGGCGCCACTCGGATGTTCTCGGCGGCGCTCGACTCCAGCGACGAACAGTGAGAGCAGCGAGGGCTCGAGCGACCGTTGCTTCCGTACACGCAGCCTATCCAATACGAAACCAGAGAATTTCAACCGGCAAGCACCACCCTCGCAACTTTTCGTTCACCTGCCTTCTACCTACTGCTAGTTCCACTCACCTCACGCGTCTCGGAAACACCCTCAGGTCGGCGTCAAGGCCGAGTTCGCAACGTATTTTGAGAGTCTCGTAAACACATATACAAGAGGTTATTATTATTTCGAACTATTATTGGCAAAGCTTCGAACGTAAAACTTGAAAAATGGGGAAACTATTGAGCGATTCACCTCGTATATGTGTACACAGTAATAATAATATTCACAATAAAGACAACAACAATAATAACGATAATAATGAAATAAAATAAAACGTATATGGAAATTGTATACCAATAATAATAATGATATAATTAATTTTCATATTGGTCAATAAATTTATTATTGATAAATAACGAATAAATTAATTAAATAATATGTTTAAATGGCATCGATAAATAATATTTGTTCTTAATTTACTTTATATTTACTCATTAATTAATTTCATCATTTATTTATTTATTTATAATATTGTTATTGTTTTAAACATAAACAGACATAATTCGCTATGAAAAATACTGACAACATTGGATAGTCTCGTGAAGGAAAAATTCCAACGAATATAAAAATCTACGTCGGCATTAATATTAGAAAACCGGAAAGCAAGAGAATTCGCAAGGGATGGTTGGACGTTGTACGATGACGACGCCATCAAAGGGCTAGTCGCGAATACAAGTACCCGTGGAAGTACGTCGTGCGCTTCTCGTTGGTTGCGACTAAAGAGAAGAAAAGGAGATACGATATCGTCTCGTAGACTGTAGAAGCGGAAGAAGAGCCGTGAGGTGGTATGCAACGCGGACGACGACGCGAAGCTTCGTCTTGGTGTATGAATAAGTCGATATGCTAATGTGAAAACCCCTCGAAGTTAGCTGAGCGGTACGAAAAAAAGAAAGTTCCAAACGACGAAGAGCCGGAGTATAACCCGTGGAACGCCGGTACAAAGTGCGGAGAAACGTGAAAGACGATTTCGTACATACGCGCCTCCCGAGAGCTCAGTACAGTCGGCCCATTACAGCATCGCCGGGCATATCACTGCTGGAGTCTATACTATCGCCGAGACGCGATGGTAAAGATACCATGCAGCGAAGAAGTTGAGAAAGAAGAAACCGCGACCACTTTTCTTCCATAGAAGCCACTCTTCCTTTGTTGTCCGGTTGTGTACAGCTCGCGAGGAGAGGGTAAAAAAAAGTCGTAAGGAATTTTAGAACAAAAGCTCGACACTAAGAGGCAGGAGTGCCAAGCCGCGCGACGTACCCTGGGAATGCTTCCTCGTGGTTTTCCTCAGTTTCCACGGTGAACCCCATTTCATTGAAATAGTTTAGAATTGCATGAACCCCACCCGCGATCTCCGTAGAATCGAGGATGCGAGCGTCGAGACTGAATCTCTCGTGTGCACACGCCCTCGTCGTCGCAACGGAGAACATTATACCTTTTTCGGGATATACCCTGCCCCCTGCTTTCCTCAACCCCCGCCCTCCTCGTCGTCCCCAGTGTACTCGCGTCAAGAGTAAAGAAGTGCAAACTACTGCTGCAGCGCGAATAGCGCGGATTCTAAGAGATACGTATAGTAAAGCTTGGGATCCTTGTATTCGTTGGTGCGGACGATGAACCGACGAGACGATTGCACTCTCGTAAACGCGAAAAATAAAAGTAAAGACGAACTTTTGTAAATGCTCAATCGACGGAGACTGCTGATCGTTTTGTTTGTATTTTTTTTTTTTTTTTTTTTTTTCGGAGTTTCAAGAAACCGCGAGAGGTTTCGGGGATAAACGATTCTTCTGTTTGTCCGACGAGCTTCAAGAAATGTGCCTGGCGCGTGCAATTCGAAGGTTGCCAAAGTTCCTCAAAGCCAATAGAGAAGCCGAGGAAAGAAAGGCAGTTGAACGTAAAAGCGTAGAAAGAGAGTGTAGGTTTCTACGGTCGCGCCTTCGAGTCTGGAAAATGCCGCGAGGGGGAGGGTTGCAGAACGCGGAGAACGCGCAGAAAGCTTGCAGAGTCGTTGGGAGTTTGCGTGACACGAAGACACGCGATAGGGTCTCTCTCGTTCGTCCGCGGAATACAAGCTTTATAGGAATAAAAATCGTCGACCGGCAGCTTTGCTGCAATGATCATATATGTACGAGAGGCGCGAGGGAAGAGATTCATCCGCGGGGGCGGGTATGGCGAAGGTTCGCGCGGGAAGAACTTGATCCCTCGTATAATTTCCATAAAAGTTCTGATCGTTCCGAAGCACGTTCGCGATGAGAGAGAGAGAGAGAGAGAGAGAGCGAGAGAGAGAATTTTGTTCTCGACAACGCTGAGAGTATAACATTGCGAGTCTCAAGTATGTAAGAATAAGAAGAGATCGACGAAGCTCACTGAGTGGAGATCGCAAAGTAACGGAAGGAAGAGAAGCGTTGGGCGGCGTTCGGGTAGAAAGATTTTTATGTTGCACGACGATGTTAAATATTCATCCGCATAAAATCGAGTCCGCGACTATTCCAAGATTGACACAGTGTGAGCGAATACGAATCTCGGAGCTATCCTCGTCGTCGATATTTCCACTTCGGTATTCACGAAAATCTGGAACGTTCACGAACGAGAAGATCGGAAAAAAATAAATAAAAAAAAAACGTTAATGCTTGTCGAATATTCGATTGCATGCTGTGTAACATTGATAATTCTTCCGTATTGGTCCAATGTCAACACCGATGTGTTTATGAAAAAATGAGCGGAATAGAAAGCGTCTACTGAGGACAAAAAACGTATTAAAAAAATGTTTGTCTCGAGTCGTGTATAATTATTTGACGCCTATCGCAAAAATAATCTGCGGATAATAGGTTCGCATGTTTAAAAATTTATTCGAAACGAAATTCTGTTGATTCGAAGTTTACGAAGTAACGGAAAAAGGAGATAAAGAAATATAAGCAGGTGGAGTAAGTCTTCGCGAAGAAGATGAAAGGTTCCGAAGGATAGTGAATCTTCCCTCAAAAGCGAGGCACGGTTACTAATGCTAATGTCTTCTTTGGCCCGTAACCCTCCGAGTCCGCCGCCGGGGTGTCGGACCGGTTGGTCCACTAAATTATACTTAATATCTGCGTGTGGCTACGGTACGGTAACACATGTTCCACACTCACGCCTCCTTCTCGAATCGAGCGCACGCGCTGACGAAGAGAGCGATATAAGAGTGAGAGAAGTTTACTGCCTCTGCCTGAACGAACTCCGGAACGAACTCGGAGGGCTCCAGCACTTTCCTTTCTCTCGCCTTTTACATCTCACTTTGACAGATTCTTGCCAAAGTAAAGGAGATGGTCCCCCTCTCGCTCTCTCGATGCTCTCCTTTGTTCCACAAAATCCGCTTAACCACCTCGCTACACCCGGTCCGCCTTTTTTTTTTTAGACTATCCTCGCTACGTCGGCCTGCCAAGACGTCAAGGAAACTTATCTGAATTTAGAAAGAAACCTTCCCTTCCCCGCCTTTCGCTATAAACCAAACGAGAAACCTCGGTCGTTCGATGTCTCGACAAAGTTGGATACCCGAAGAAACCTTAGAGATCGCTTTGAACCTCGAATCGAGACGAAATCCCCGTTGTCTCGAACGATATTTAATTTCGTTGAAAAATCCACATCTTCAGACGTACAGTATTTCGCTTCACTACAGTACACTCCCTCGTCACTTAACCCTTTAAACGCGTTCGATAATTCATCTAAATGTTCTTCAGTTGTCAGAAGTATAATTTCCGGAGATATTCCTCGAGAAAGGATATTCTACTGTATCCAATTGATAACCCCATAAGCAATTTTCCACTGTGATGAGGAGCCCGTTAACAGATCTGACGAGGGCGAGAACCTTACACAGCCCCGCATTTGCGCCACTTTGATCCACAAACGGTGGGATTTCGTGCGATAACACAGCAGGTTCACTCGCAACGATAATTCCTCTTCCGCAAAGGAAATCTATTGCCGCACGTTAGTTGCAGCGGCAATTGTCGTGTAGGTAAACGTCTCAATCGCTGCTGCGTTATAGGCTATCAAGGTGTCGGTCAGGAATAGGGATTGAACTGCGGCTTGTTGCACGCACTACATACATACGAGGAACAGGGTAAGTCCGGCCAGACAATTTATGTAGCTACTACGTCGTCGTCGTCGTCGTGATGCTGCAGTGGTAGTTGTGCTTGTAGCGTTGATGTTCGGCTAGGAAAGGGGGGGGGGGGGTAGGGGTGGGTTATACAGAACAGGTGCATGAGTACAGCCGGCTTAGACGCGGGACAAGTGGAGAGAGAGCCGGTAAGGGGTGAAATAGGGAGCGGGATGGATAGGGCTGTGAGACCGAGTACCGAGTAAAGGGCCCGTAATCATCAAAGTGACCCATACCCCGTTCAACGGCTCACGCCTCGATCACACGGACGAACTTGCGAAGCAGTGCGAGAGAGCCGTTCACCGACGAGTGATACCAAGCCAGAGGCCGCCCCGAGGGTG
This sequence comes from Buathra laborator, assembly GCA_934046635.1. Classification (NCBI taxonomy): domain Eukaryota; kingdom Metazoa; phylum Arthropoda; class Insecta; order Hymenoptera; family Ichneumonidae; genus Buathra; species Buathra laborator. The sequence continues at coordinate 23,844,734 of OW203892.1, forward strand.
TCACGCTGGATTTAATTAATGCAATTTAGCATCCATCCATCATCTCTCGCGTTTTTGCTCTAACGAGGGCCACCCCGCGTCACTATACCGTCGACGTCTGCATCGTCTACGTCGATGCGACCCGGATGCTGGTGAAGGTGAGGCTTCCGAACCTATCTCGATCCTTGTTGATATATATATGTGTAGATATATATAGTAGCGGTGATAATCGTCCACATCCAAGCGTACTTTGATGACGAGCCACTCTCGATTATATCGACACCTGGCCGACGCTTGATCCACTATATACACCCCCTTCCCCTTTCCCCTCCATCTTTCTCCGCTCTCGCCACTAACCGTTCAACCGTACCGATCCATCGCGCGTCATGGCGGATGCTTTATACTATAAGCATCTCGTTGTTCAACCTTTCCAGTGAAAATATCGGGTATACGAAAATAAACGAAGAATATAGGATTTCGTGGACCCCTTTTATCTTGACGGAACGAAGCGTGCTTCAAAGTTTTTTTTTTTTTCTTTTTCTCTCGTGCGCGAAATTGCGTTTATATGTAAATGGAGATATACACACGATAACAGTCTTGAAATGTGGGATGAAATGAAAATAGAGAGGAAAACGAGTAATTGTTGTTCATCATAGATACGCGAATAGACGCGTTAACGGGAGAGATGACCGGGAATTAAGTGGCTATCGCGATTATAGGACAGGCGTGAGGTTATCTTCCTGTATTCGGTATATGTGATACCCATAGCCGTTATCGCAGTCATCTCTTTCGCCTTCTACCTGCGCGAACGAGAGCGGGATGAACCGAGAGAACCATTTATATTTCTCGCACAAGAGCCCACATCCTGCCGGCTCGTGTGCCCTCTTCTCACTCTCCGCGCTACAGCTTTTAGGAGGATGCTGTGGAAATAATAACGGTCGGACGCGAGCGTGCGAGCGGGTTTAAACTTTAAACTGCAGCCTTTCACGTTATACGCGAAAGGTAACCTCGACGTTGCTGCAGCCGCGAAACGGTTATACCATCGTCGTTATACTACCTTCTGTATACAAAATTATAAACGTGCTACTCGCTATAGACCGTCCACCCTTTACCCATGTTTGACTTTCTTTACCAACCGCTTTTTATTAAGTGGTGAAAAATTAGCGGGACGACGCACTATATGAAAATGGATTTATTAAAGAAAAATATGTCCCGCATCGTGTCGTCGAGTTTTTGCGGCGAGAGAATCGAACGTATTCGAAATGAAATTTGAAAATGAACAAATGGCATGTTGAAATTTATCGCGCGATATGTCGTCGCTGTTAAATAATGTCGTTTAGGTAGGATGGATAGGATAATACACGCTCATCACTTGGGATAAACTAAAATTCATGATCACGCAAGAGTTAAGTTCTGACCAATGCGAACACATATAGTGGCCTCTATCGCTCGATGAATGTAGTTTAATTTGGTGCATAGGGTCCTGTAATTATTCGGCTGATTGTCGATGCGTATGCCGAAGGCCATTATCTGCATTACGAGGGATTATAGTGACATTCGCTCGAGCGTATGTACCGGGCGTGTGTTATAGACGACGAAATACCGATAGATAGAGAAAGCCTCGGAGCCCATGGCTAACAGAGCACGTGTTAGAGAAGCGTAGAGTGGAATCGACACAGAAGCCTGTATCTCCAACACACGACTGTGTCAATCGACGCTCACGATTCCTAGTGATTATACATTCCGCTTCAGGGAATTCTGTGTCGAGGCATCGAGAGGAACAAGTTTTTAACTAGTGTACATTCGACGTTAACCGAAGTAATTAGTCTGCGGCGTTACGAGGGCAGTTGGAACTGTGTGATAGTGCACTCGATTCAACGACGATATGAATGCACGTGTCAACACGGCGGTGGGCATTAACAGTAGGATTCAGGCTACTCGGACTAATCCGGCTTATCTTTCATAAATCCTCCCTTCTCCCCGAAACTTTGCATAATTCACTTACGCCGCGAATTATATGTGTTCCAATTGCACTCTGCTAATTTACATAACCAAGTGTTACTTTAAAAAGTAACACTTTTCGCGGTACACTTTCGCTATAATTATACTCGTGATACATCGTGTTGTATACATTCGTACGGATGTTACACGAACGTGACGTGATGTGGTGTTTTTCACGAAAGAACCTAAATCTGAACCACCATACGGAGATCTGGTGAAACCGAGTAATTTTACGAAAATTTCGAATTAAAAAAAAATCGTTTTGATAAATTTTATGAGAGTATATAGTATTTATTGTAACGATATTGCGCAGTGACAGATATCTTCCCAAAATCCTGGTGTTTCGATTTCACTACAATTAAACTTTAAAATAGATCTTAAAACTAATTAAACTGAATTTTCAAAAAATTTTGAATGACAAAAAAATTAAAAGTATGTGCGATGTTTTATGGCTTTGTCGTATTTGTGAATTATTTTACATTCGTTTCGTTATTTCGTAGGGTAACTTGTGTCGGAAACATAAGAAAAAAATGTATATATATGTTGTTTGCTTAATGCAATCGACAGTCAAGGCAACAATATCGACGATGCAAGAGCGCGTTCGATGGTAATAAATTCAAAAGAAAAGAGAGAATCCTCGACAATGCCGAAGGTTTGATAGTAAAGAGAAGAAGGACAACGACGTCTCCGGCGGTACAACGCCTTTCAGTTTCGTGCGGTAAGGGGAAATTGAAACAGCTAACCGCGTTGGGGTTGACGAGGGATTCGAGGGAGCGTGCAGATGGAGAAAGAGAGAGAGAGAGAAAGAGAGGAAGAGCGAGATAAATTGCGTAAGCGAGAGAGGGGACGATATCGGAGTACAGTATATGGGTTGCGAAGAGATGGAGGAACAGGGTGCGCGAAACGCTCGGGCGTGCGACAGCGAAGCCGAGAGCGAGAGATTCAATCAAACGAACGCATATAAATGAGTCGTTTCAGGGTAAAACTGAATTATACGCCGTACCTTATACATATACATATAGTGTTTATACACAGCCCCGCATTCGATACGTATATACGACGAAAGTGGTGTGCGTGGTATTCGTATACGCGATGTCTGTGTGTTCGTACACATGGAACAAGACTGGGGTGATGGAATCCCCATAGCTCCGCGAGTATGGTAACCCGTTCCATATCTCTATTCCTCCCTTCGTCCGTTCTTCGCGACCCTGAATGCTTCGGGAACGATTCGTACCCAACGAGGAAAATGCTGTGACTGTCGCTACCGCGGGCAAATCCGTGTGACACTCGTCGACGATAAAGAAATTCGTATTCGATTTCTCATCCTTTCTGCTTCTCACACTCCTCGCTCATTCCTTTTACAACGGAATCGTCAACCTTTCGTCCCATTACACTTTCCCCGAGGCGAACGGCATGCTGCGGAGTTACGGATTTACCGAAATCTTATTGGATCACTTTGATTGCTTTGATTCGATAGCTATTCGATAGCTCGAAGTTTACGATTAATCTATTCGTTGACTTTGGCCCACTCACCCCTCCCCCTCGCGCTGGATTAAACGTCGCGGGCACGTATAACGGAACAAGTCGATGAAAAGTACGATGGACAACGGAAGTGAGACTCGTCGTTGTCCTGTTTCTCGAAGGGCTCGGCGTTAAACAGACGAGGGGAAAAGTCGCAGTGTACATGGTATCTATACACACACACGTTCTGTCGACAATCCTCGTGAGCAGGTGGACGAGGGGAGTGAGGGACAGGGTTTGCGGACTCTCCCCGCGATAGTCAAGCTACGTGCTTGGAGGATACGGAACGAGGGAAATTAAATAAGCAAACTTTTCGAAAAGAATCCCAGAGGGTGGCGTGTGCGCGAACCGAGAACCCGGGGTTTCGTCGTAGTCGGTGACTGGACTTTTCGTGCGATGGGAGGAATCGGGATGGGGGATGTGTGTAGCGAGTGGAAAGAATCGAAAGAACAAACGCTTCACTGTAGGGACTTTTGCACGCGCCAGAAAGACTACTGCAAGTAGTGCACAAGACAAACGTGACTCGGTCGGCCGCCATTTTTCACCCCCTTTGTCCTCCAACCTTCTACTGACTTCCGACAACGGACTTCTTGGCGTCGCTTCAACGAATTTTCCAACTTTTCTTTCTCACTACTTCATTTCAACTGCTCTATATCGCTTATTCTTTCACTGTACGAACCATAGCCACGGCGGGGATCACAGTGAAATAATTCTCATCGACGCCGAAGCCATCGAATGTTGAAAAATCGGTAGCAACTAACTAAATTGTTAATTCATCGTAGTTTTATCCTTATATTCTTTAGAAGGATTATATTCTCCATCGTAACTACAGCGACGTAAGATGTTTCGGAAAATCTTTTTTCTCAAGTTGCGCACGTACAGCAAAAGTTTCTCGCTACTTCTCTGTGTTACCGCTTTTTTTATCCTTATGCCCGTTTTTTTTCTCTCCAGCGTCTCTTCTTCGCGCGGTAGAGCGGGGGTCGTTGTGAAGTTTCGTCATTATACCAACGGGCGATGTGTCGTGCCACGTAGAGTAAGACATTTTCCAGACCACACCACGGCTGGGTGCTGACCTGACTGTGTCGCGCGCGCGTCGACGAACTTGCGATCGTTGATAAATTGCCAGAACGGAGAGTAAATAGTCTCTCGACTCAGGGCTTCGAGTAGCAGATTCTAGCAAAAGCTCGCGGCTCCGAGAAGTTTACACGAAAGGCGCGCGTTATTCCGGAAATGGAAGAAGGAAGCGCAAGTAGAGTAGAGTCGAACGGTCAATTATGCGGCAGTCACCTGCAGCAGTTCGAGTCCCTCACACCTGTGTGTACATCGGAGATAGCGACAAACACATATTTTTCCTTGGGAAACGTTTAGAAAACGAAAAACGATTTTTGCGATTTTGATGGACGCAAAATCGCAAGCTGCTTCGAGCTTTCGATAGACTAACGTTCGTCAAATCGTCGAACGTTAAAATGCAAACTATAATATCGTTATGCGACGGAGAGATATACTCATCGCCAATGCAGCTGTGGAACGCGGGCGTTACCGTCAAAGGCTACACATCGTCGGAAGCGGAAGTGAAGCGATGTTCGCTCGGTCGGAAGTTGCTATGAAGCTCAGTGGCTTCGATGGCTAGTAGAGGAAGGAACGGAGTGAGAGTAGCAGCAGCAGGTCTCGTCGGACGTCGAGAGCGTAGGTGCGTTCCACGAGAGATAGATGATAGACATGAGGACGGAGACCGAGAGAGGACCGAGAGCCATGATAATATCGGCCGGATGGCCGGTCGAGATATTGTATAGTATTAGTTTCATGTATGCGTTGCATATGCAATACAAGGCGAGCCGGAGCTCCGGGAAAATAAGAAAATTTATCTTGTGCTCATCGAGTCGTGAAAAGTAGATAATCAATAAATATGTTACACTCTAGCGGACAGTTTTTATTCACCGAACAAAAGGTCTTACGAACCGTTTTGGTACGCATCATAAGTTTTTTATTATGAAAAAGGGGAGGGGAGGCGAGGTGTAACTTTAGGCAGTAAAGCGTATTTCTTTTTTTTTTCATTGAAAAAACCTTATGAAAAATCCTAGACGATCCGATGTTCGTACTGATGGTCTGAACTTGTAAAAAAAAAATTCAGTACCGATGAAATAAGTTGTAGCTGCCGATTGTTTTTTTTTTTTTTTTTCATTTCATTATGTTTTTTTTTTATTTTCATTAAAATGGATTTTTTACTATTTACGATTTTTGGAACGGAGCATTTTTTTACACGATTAAAAACCCATTGCGATCAAACAGTCGCGTGGAATTCGTGGCACAATATTTTTTTAACAATAATAAAAATAAAACACATTTTGTTTTACCTGATATCGTTCGACTCCCCTTAATATCAGCATTCAACTGGAAACTCTATGGTGGAATACATTTTGCCGGCTTGACAGAGTACCGTTACTCCGTTTTCGCGGCGAGGCGCCCGCTTCGTTTATTCAGACACCTCCAATCAGTCAATTCAAGGAGGGAGAAACGAATTGAGGGACAAAAATTGATTCTACCCAACGTTTCCCCTCGCGAAGATTTAATCCCATTCCTCGTCGAGCCTCGCGAATATCCCCATGACGAGTGCGCTCGACGCCGTGGCCACGAAAAATGTCGAGACAAAACCCCCTCTGTTCGTTAAATATACGCGAGCGCGCGCCATGCAGATATATACGCAGAAAGCAGACACGCGGAATTGGACGTTTCATAATTTTGAAAGCGGGGATGGGAAGAATATATTCGCCGAGAGTCTGAGCGAAATCTTCGCGTGTGTAGTTCCGCGACTGCTGCATCAGACGTTAGTCATTAATATCGAAAATCCAATGATTTTATTCATAGACCTCGCCTTGTTATGCAGATCGTATTATGTATGCGTCTAAATCATATGCGAAACGTCGGGGTTACGATACGCTCGAATTATCATTCATATTTCTCATTGCAGGCAAAATGTCTGTTAAACCTCGAGAAGCACGATTTCTGATCGCAGCGATATTAATTTTAGCCCCGTGTCCCGAAATCAAGGTGAATCCGTTTTAAGTTTGAAAAAAAAAAATGCTTTCGCTTGGAACGCATTCAATATTCAACGATTTAATTTTGAATCGAGCTTTCGTACCTTAAAGAGAGTCCGAAAGCTTTTATTCTTTTCTCTCTCTACTGCGGCCATTGCGGCACCGACGAGGTTGAAATCAGGATAATGAGCGGAGGACAGCTCGTTGAATTATAAATTCGTCTTAAAGTGGCTCGCCATCCGACGCCTCTCGGTCTACTTTGGCTTTCTCTGTGCCTCATGGCTCAAGGCGCCCCGAGAGAAGCCCACGAGCTATAAGTCTTCCGCAAGCCACTGTGCCAAAACTGTTACAACCCCATTTTCCTTTTACTCGCGGCTTTCGCATTAACACGTAGAAAAAAAGCTTCGAGACCGGCATAATATCGGCGACGATATAACGTACCTACAGAGGCGTATAATCGTACAGAGAATCGTATACAATTGTGACTCACCTTCGTGCAACTTCTCCAGTGTCCCGTTCGCCGTCGTTCCGCTCACCGTTAGGATCAACAGGATCACCGAACAGGGAATCCATCGTCTTCGAGCACTTGCGGTATCCATCGCGTTCACTCGCACCTTCTGAAACAATTGAAACAACAAGAAATTTGATTGATACTCGAGAGTAAAACTCTTTTTATCTTCCCTTCGATCTTTCGACTCTGTTATATGATGCTCCACCTTTTGGAGCCCCCCCCCCCCCCCCCCCCCTTTGCCTCGATTCGTCGACCAGCTAAATCTACCGCGACGAATTTTGATTGGCTTTCCAACGACCGCGAATATTCCGGAAGATATATATACATGAACAGACAGAGCTTCATCCCTTCTCGACGGTAGGGTGAGAGGAAAAAAAATCACCAGTCATCAGTTTACTCTTGTCTACTGTCTCGCGGCTATGTCGAAAAACTTTTTTCCACCCCTCGCAGGGTGTGCGCCTTGCACTCCGTATCTCAGCAATGACGAACGACCATCTGTCCCCCGTGTTAAATATGTTTTTTAGCATTTGGTCATATCGGAACAGTCGTAAGTTCCGCCATTCGTGCGATAGAAATGGCTGAAGGAGGGCACGTTCTGTAAGCTTCTTACTCGTTTTTTCTCACGAAACAAAACAGTAAAGAACGAATCGTCCGGGACTAATAGCGCCAATCGACAATGTTCGGAGAGAAACTTTTTCGCAAACGACGAAAAACGAAGCGAAAGAATTCTCTCGTTGCCCGCACACCTCTCGCTGACCGAGTTACCGCGGGCGTCGCGAGTCAAAACTTTCCAAGACCGATGAGACACGTAACGATTTTTCATGAAGCTTCCGCCCACCGATCGGAAACAGAGATTCGCGTCGGATGGCGCCCGCTATTCGAGACCGTGCTTCCGGGTATTCTGATGGGCTTTCTGCCCGATTCGGAAATATTTTTCACATTTTATTCGAGACTCCATCTCGTTTCTGATTGAACAATGCGCCTCTAGTTTTCGTCGCACACTTCTCGTCGAAGTTGAGTGTTCGTTAAAGCCAAATCAAACATCGGTAAGAAATTCTTCACTTTTACCCGCAAAGCTTTTTTTCGGCTTATAATTCTGCGCGTCAACTCGCATAAAAGTGATTCTTCTTCGATCGTCTTGGGATGTCCAGAATGATGAAAATTCAACTCGAGTTTAGCGATGCTATGAGTATATCTAATACGATGGGGTGACAAAAATTGACTAAACTCGGACGCGCGTCGGTGCGAAAGCGCATTAGTGCGTCTAGAATCGCGGATAATAATAATCTCGTACGAATACGACTGGCGGAGTCGAGTAATTGTTGGCGCAATTCGATTAAACTCCGAGCCAATTTCTTGAGTAACGAGAGAGCGAGGAAGAGCGCGCGCCCGCGCGCGACGTGAACGGCGGAGAGATTGTGGAAGAGGAAGACACACGAAGCGCAACGGGAGAGCGAGAGGATAGCGTACGGGAGGCACCTCTCGATTTGAATAATTACCGAGGACAAAGCACCGGTGATTGTTCATGAAAGTTAGGCTCATTCGATCGCGATGGCAGCGGTAGGATAACGAGGTACCGTCGGGGCACAAAGGTCACGTCGAGAGAGTGCGGTAGAGAGTACTACGCGAGCTTCGTACGAACCGCCGTGCTTGAGACTCGAGCCGGCGAACGGCTGCCCCCGGAGAATGAGTTCCTTCTCGTATAGTATAGATAGTCTGGTACCGAAACTCACGTTAACTCAAGCGGGAGCCCATCCAACCCTAAATATATCCTGGAAGTTAGTTGCAAGAAGCAGGAGCAGCAGCAGAGTCGACGACGAGAAAATTCAAAGTGTGAGCGTTGCGGTACGCGGTAGTGCGCGACCATCTCACAATTTTCGTGACCTCTGAACTGCTCTATATTCGATCCCTTCGATGTACTCGTAATTTTGGCATACCGTGGCCCAGTTTCGTAAATTTATTTTTTAAAATTTATTTCAAGACGATAACCGCAACTTTAATTACTTTGAAATTGTAAGACAGCTTCAATTATAAAGGCTATAAAATCCAAGACAGTCCCCTCGAACGCGATCGGAAGGTATTGCAATTAATTACAATTACAACTGAATTGTTTAGCGTGCGGTGGTCTTTGATATTTATCATTGAAGCTCTAAGCTCTATTTCATTGACCGAAACCTGCTGGAATGTTCGAGAAGCACCGTAGATTATCTCCGAGATAGTCTGCGGGCAATGGATCACTCTCCACTCGCAGTCTCTCGTTATCGCTGTTGAGTTTCGAAGCCGCACGTTTCAGTTGCAGAAGCAGAGGTTGCAAGTACTCTCTCTTACTCTCTATCTATCTCTCGCCGCGGGTATTCGAATCACTCGACATACTAAAGTGATCCACTCAATCAGTCCGGCTTGCTCGCGGAGAATGTCATTACCGCTTGCGCCCGAGATACTCTCATCGAACTCCAATTTGAGAGCGGGCAGCCTCTCCTGTTCACCGAGCGCTCAAAGGCAAGAGCGAACGGGTAGAATTTCGCCTCTCCGCTACTTTGGCTTCTCCGGCAACGATCCTCTGCGTTACATCAAACTACTGTAAACCGATAGGCGAGCCCACTTTCGTATCTCGGCAACTATACCAACTACTGCACACTAACTCAACATCGATGAAGCTTCCCTCTACTAACTGCAAAAGATGTCCGGAGTCAAACGATTTCATTCGGTTTTCATCATTATTTTCTATGTTTGCTTTCGAGATACTCGCGGAAAAATAACGATCGAGTAGATTATAATTATCACGCAAAAAATCAGCGGGCGAAATATTTTGTATCCAAGGTTTATATATAAATAGCTGCCGCTTTAATTATGAACGCTATCATTTTCGTGGTCAGCGTGAAAAATATAGCGGAATGTATGGTTCGAACTATTTCTTGAAAATATTTGACTTGACGTCGACAAATTCCAAGGAAACCCTTCATCTTTATTCTGTCCTTTTTTTATCACTTTTTAACGGCTTGAAAAAGCGATTTCGAAATTCCGCCAAGTATCTTATCTCGTGTATTTTTTCTCGCAGAATATGATAGACATCTCGGGTTTTCCGATATTCGTTCGAGAAGCCAAGATATCGATGATTGAAAATCTATATTTTTTCCAAAATGTGTCTTGGGATCAATATTTGTCACTCGTCGTTTGAAAGCTCCGATGTATTTTCCCGAGTCGTAGAATATATGCATTTTTGGTATCCTATTGCTAAAATGTTTAGGAACTTACGAGGCGCACCTGTATTACTGGTGATGGAAAAAAACTATAAAAATATAACATAGCCTCGATGATAGCGGAAGCTTTAACTTAAGCTGATCAATCGACTGAATATCTCTAAGTTACGAGAGATATAATCGGCAAATGCCTCAATTCGGTCCGACGGATAGCTCGAGGCGTTCGATCGTCGCAGTGCGCTGAGGATGTCCACTGGGGCGTCTTGCAACGAGGAACGTGCATTAGCGAACATAACACAGTTAACGGCAGCTCGGTTAAACCGAATTAGTTGCGAAGGCGACAGAATCACGCTGCCGTCTACTCGTCCGAAATACAGGAGTATAGGATGCTGCAGATCCTAAGCCGGAGGTGATTTTCGACTAAGCCGAAGCGGGTCGAGGTCGAATTAACGAGGCCTCGAGCCTTATCCCAGCGCGGCTTCGCCCATTCCACTTCTCTTACTCCTGTATAAACCCTCCCGCCCGTCCCTCTCGCAAAACTTCATTCTTGGCTGATTCTCTCCCGAATTTCGCGGCGTGCGCGCGGGGGTTGAAACTAACCGTACAGCTCTCGAGCTTTTCTCCCTTCTCGTTAATCGAGCCAGCGAAGCATGAATATTGGTCGCGAAATACAACTTTCTCTTCGTTCCCTTCGCCGACCACGACAAAAGGGCAACCTACTTTTCTACGATTTCGCAAAGAAATCGAGGGTACAGCCGCAGTTTTGCATTACGCGATTATCGTATATGCGGCTGCGAAAACTGGCAGAGAAAAATAAAGAGATTATATCTTATCTCACTAATTAATTCATTAATGTCTTTGGAAAGCTTGCGATGACAGCGGCGCAAGGGAATCGCCACCCTCGTCCACTTAATTTCACCGCGAGACCTTCGGGTCCTCCTTCACGCTGGAATTACGAAGAGAAAAGCGCTGTGTGGGGGTTGAGGAGTAAGCGAGGATAGACGAGTGTATATCTCGGATTTCAATTTCGACCTCGAAGAACGCCCTCAACTCGAAGAATAGAAATGCGGAGCACCGGAGAAGGACCGACGTCTCTCGAGTGCACTCAAGGTTGAAGGACGCGAGGCCTGCAGGATCAATATTTATAATCTCGATTCCAGAAGAGACGAGAAAGAGACGAGCCACCGAGGGTCCGTTCGAGAGAACCTTACGGGGCTGAGTTATATCAAACGTTAACCACTACTGACGGTCGTGACGTTCCGCACGCGTCGATTATAAATGTATCAAAGTCAATTCAAATGTAAAATATTCAAGAAGAATTTCATGCTTCACGTTCCTTTGTGTTTGTTAGTTTAAACGTTACGATGCGGCAGATGCAGACAAGCGCCTGTGTAACTGTTATCAATCATCTGTGGTTTTCCGTTATCCTTGGAATGCGGTCAAGAAAATCCGTGCGCGAGATACACGAGGGTTTGGGTACATTGCTAACCGGAAACCCTCCGAACGGGTCAATGGTTGGTTGCTCGCTGTTGACGTCTATCGGACGCTGTAAGGTAGGCGAAGAGAATTCTTGCGGACACGACTGCGGCGAAACCGGCCACGAACCATGGTCCATACCCCCGTAACTTGTCCCTTTGTGAAGTTTGCCGCTCACGGATATACCTTGGCCCGTCGATAGTTGCCTAAGACGTCCGGGTGCGCTCGCCGCATTTCTCGGCCGCCTTGTTGCCACCCTCTACTCTCTCTCTGCCTGTCCACCGCGTTCATTGCTCTTCGTACTATATCTACAAGAGTGTGGTTCGCGGTTCCCTTCTTCGCCATCCTTTACACCCCCGCCTTCTCGCAGACACTTCCGTTTAGCTCTGCGTCTCATACACTGAGCCGAGTACTCTTTGAAATTCCTAAAAGGCGGACCTGGTCAACGCTTTCGTGTTCGCTTGTAGCCGCCAAAGTAAGTGTAAGCGAAAGGTGCTATTACCGCACCTCCCCCGAGCATAACCCTTTGCCACGGTAAATGAACGATGAAGGCTACAAAAAAAACTATATTCAGCATCTAAAAAAAAAAAAAAATGTCCCACGTACGTGCTTGCGACGAAAAAGCCTTTCGCGGTTGGTTCGAGCGCTCGCGTGACGAAATGATAAAAAATGCAAAAATAATTCTCTAGCCGTTCTTTTGACGTGGATGAAATATACCGTTAGGTGAAGCGTACGTACGTACACATACCTTTGTAATGGAATACTCGATTACGCACGTAGTCGCGACTTTGTCGACATTGTACAAGAACAACACTCTCGTGTAGCTTCGCTTACAGTGTCAATGACTGGGGGAATATATTAGCGTCATATTTTGTCCGTATATTCAAGTTGAATATAATTTTTGATCACCTCGTCGACGCGGATATCGGGCGAGCCGTGGATGAGATCGGGCGTTATAGCTTACTATAGTATGGACCGCCAGTAGAGGACGACAACGACGACGTCGTACATCGTTCTTTGGAGTGTGGGAAACGCGTAGAACACAGGGGGTAGTAGAAGGGGTATAAGGGTGGCTTTCGGTTTTCCAGCCACGGTCGACGTCGTGATAATCGAGTGTGCTATGCTTTTAGCGATAATGGGGAAGTACACGTGCCAGAAGCCGAGAGTGTTCTAGCTACCGGGGCGGACAACTACTGCGCGTGGTAACTGAATTACGCGGAACATTGCGTTTACCGCCTCCGTGATGCGATTTTACGACGATGCAACGCGACAAACGACGACTACGTTTGTTGGGGTTCTCTCTTACTCTCTCTCTCTCTCTCTCTTTGCGCCGTCGGTACGGTACCGAACGATTTTCCTTTTCCTCGCGTCACCCCTTCGCCTTTACTCGTTTACATGTAAATCGCTCGGCAAAGGTGTCGAATTTTGATATCGTTTCGCGCAAAGGGTAATTTCGAAACTACCAACTTTCCAAACCTGGGAGACCCCTCTCGTTGGATTTCTATTCGTTTGCTCCGTATTTTATTAATTTTCCATTCGCACCATATACCCTCCCTTACTTCCCTTTAGAGAGTCTTGACATACATACAGATGCTTTTTATTTTGTAAACGATTTTATATTATATGCTGAGAGCAGCCGGAACCAATGAGTATCCCGTAATGACGACACTCGAGAAAAAAAAGGGATTTTGAATGGAGATTTTCCTTCCCATTAGTAATGTCACGATCCGCAAAACGGAGACCCGCTTTGCTCGCGGGTGACGCAACTCTCGACTCTCTCTCGTTATATGTATATTGCGCTGGGACGACGAGTGTGTATAATATACGAAGAAGTATTCGTCGCCAAAGTAGAACGACTAATTTAATTAGATATTCGCCAATGCATACCTTACTAATTTTCACAGAGGTCGTGAGAATTTTATTACTCGAATAAGTTCGAGTACCAGACGCGCCAACTGGCTGCTTCTACTTCAATACTTTAGATAGAGGCGCCTTTTAAACGTTAGAATTTGAACTCTGTATAAATTATTATTACCCTTGGCTCGACGACGAGAATTATGCAGCAACTTCTTATTGGAATTGTGATCGCATGATATTTTTACGTTTGACCGAATTATTCGCAAAGGTCTGACGCGCTTGCGACAAAAACATGCAAACGAAACGTACGTACACAGCTACAATCGATACAACGCCCTTTCTTGTTTTATAACTTCACTTTTTATCCTCTTTCATCGCGTGGAAACGCGATGCTTATTAAAGGATAACGAATGTGCAATTGTCCGCTCTCTAATTGCAGCTAAACAGGGAGAATTGGAGATTGTTAGTCGGAGAAACGCGTACAGAAGGCGAAAGTGGGCAAAGCGGGGTATGCATTAAAGATAATTAGCGGTCGTGAATGATTCATCGGGAGCGGAAGTTTTCACACGCAACGACGATTACACGATGAAAATCTCGCTGAAAATTGGTCACAAGCGCAGGCGCGTATCTATACCGAGAAAGAACTAAAGAAAGCTTCCGTTGAAATAATGTATGTTTGCCGCTCGTCAAGATGGAAATACGATTTCCATCGGACACGTGATTTCCGACAGAGTCGAAATAAATGTACTCGTGGCAATATCAGTGAGGTTCGAAACGATTCTCTGCTCGACATAAACCGGAAAAAAAAGTTATAGAGTCAGAGGATTCGCAAGAGGAAACGGCGGTGTAAAAAAAAAACGACAAACCGATTTACAGCGATTGATCCGGGCGTACGCCGGCGGCATTTAAAGCGAAATCTCGCGCGCATCCGGTATCGAAATGAATCCCGTGCGTCTCGAACGTAGTTGCAATTCTCTATGGATCTCGAATTGTCGAGTGGAAGGGGGGAGTTGATGTGCCGGAGTCTCTGACGCTTTCCGTAAAAAAAAAATTTAGTTCCTCGAATTTTCTTCGTAGTTTCATTCTATCGCGAACTTGATTGCGCCGGGACTATAATTTGATTGCCTTCGGTGAGACTCAATGGATGAGGTAATCCGCGATATCTCTCCGACTCTCTGCGGTGACGAGTAATGAAAAAATATTATTGACCATTCTTCGATTCTGAGCTGAAGAAAATTCAGTCACCATTTAATTTATAAATGCATTTTTCTTCATAAAAATTAGAAAGAAAAGAACATAAAATTTCATCGGTGCAGTAAAAATAAAAAATAAATCGATAATCGATTAATTTTTTATAATAAAATGAATCGGCTGTCGCGCGTATCGCTTTTTACTTGCCCTCTTACGCTTTAATCCCTTTTTTTATTCGAACAAATCGTTAAGATCATCCACGTTACGAAAGCACAGGCTGAATATTGCTTTCGAAATACCTCGCGACTCCGAGGAGCCCTTCGAGACTCTTCAACGCGTGCTTCAACAGTCTCTCCAAATTCCGTGGATAATTTTCTCTCGGTATTCTCATAATTTTCGATCTCCCCCATGCGGAGTTTACATTGAAGAATTCTCATTCTCCTATTACATCGCACAGTGAATAAAAAAAAAATGAAATAAAAATGTTGTATTAAAACCCCTGAATAAAAGATCGTTCGTCTATAAAAGGTGTAAATTGAAAATAACTTTGCAATCGGTGTTTGCAGTCGAGTGTCAAAAATACGAAACATCAATACCAAGGCGAATTGTTATTATTATTTTTTTACATTCAGCACAATTACAAAAAGAAATAATAATAATAATAACGGGAGACGTATATGAAAAAATATGGCTATAGACTTATTGCGTACTTTAGCTTCGGAGTTTTTGAACGTCTCGGCAATCGTCTCGGCGGCATCACCAAGCATCCGAGTGTTTCAAATTCGCATTTCCTTCGTTGTGCACATATAAAGTCAAGTGAGTCTCGAGGGCGACGGTGGTAACCGCTTTATCGTCGTGCCATCAGTGCGAAACGAGCCGCGTCGGGCTACGAGTATCGTCGCGTTTTCCAAGATATCGCCGCAGCCAAATGTGAAAGATTTCTCGCTATTTTAAACGGGCGATAACGAGTCAAGTTTTATGTCCTCTCTCTGGAGTTTTTCTCTGGGCGGAGTTCGTATATTACAGTGTACTCGTCTTCGGCTGCCAGCGGCTCCTCTTTTTAGCTCTTTAAAGTATTGGTTCACGTCGCGACGATAGTAGTTAATAACCGTACGATAGGGGTACAGTGATGATCGTTACACTCCGAACGCTCAAGTTCTTCCGCAATAAAAAAAATTATATGGGCAGCGTGTAGATTAATGTACAACGAATTTTCTAATCGACCGACTCGTGTAGACGCTGATGCGGAAGATAGACGATGAAAATAAGGACGAACAAAAGAAGCAATGGTAGTCAACATCACCGTAAAGTTATCGTCGGTGATGGCCTAAGGCCGCAATAGTCGTCTATACGAGGGCAAGAATCCCCGACTATTCGAACTCTAAACGGATCCATTCTCATAAATCTCTTTTATACACACTGGACCGTTTATTTCTTCGTCTTTACAGTTTCGTCGTAATTCGTTAATGATGCAGTAAACGCTGACCGTATAATGGATCTCTCCGGCTGGTAGCGGGACTTTGGTGGGCGGTATAATAGAGCTTCGTTTCTATTTGCCATTCCCGTGGTTCAACAGAAATACGTGACTATGCACTGCGGGGGGTTTTCGACTGGTGGCGGGACAGGGGAACTTGCGCATCGACAACAGCAGGCAAGGCGAGAAGATAGCAGTGAGCTTTAAGCGAGCAATTTTACGGCACCAAAGTGAGAGAGCCGGCGGGGGGAATGGATTGCGAAGGGCGGTAGCGACTGGTGAAAGAGCTTTTTGACGACTGCCTCGACGTATTACCCCGGATTCCTCTGCTCTCGACACTCCTCTGTTGTGCCGAACGAATTATATCCTATACTATTTTTTTTCACCAATTCCACCGATGTTTTTGCGAGGCGCTAGCTTCGTTTGTTGTGAAATCCACGAATAAAGTCTCCGACAATGACGATGGTATAATAAAGTAGATAATACGGCATTTCACGTACAGAATAGAAACAGATAAATACTGGAGTTCTGATTAACAGTACGTGAATTATTTTTTTATTTTCACTGTTTAGAAAACCGACATAGCGGGGGCCACAATAACGAACGATTCATCCTTGCTGCGTCACACGTTCATTCTCGCATTATCGGAGCTCAACGTCCGATCAACAAACCCCCCGACGTTACGTTTTTTTTATGCACACGTGAAAGATGCGAGTCGGTGATATCCCTTGGTAAACGTGTGGGTGTCTGTGTGTGTGTTGGTTATTAATTTCCCATTTGAACGATCGCAGAGTTTTTGTATATCCCGAGTTCGCGCGGCTAATGGAATCAACAAATAATATTTCCTCTCTTATAAGGGGAGGGGTCGGTCTATGGATCGTTGATTTTAATCAACGGACATAAATCAACGCTGAATTCAGCCGGAATGATGGAGTTAACGTTCGGTGAATTTTGAATTTTATCCGGGACAACGTAAGTCCGGGGCGGTGTATCTCTCGTGAACCGAGAGATCCGGCGAGAGCGCCAGCTGCAATCACCCCTCGTGGTTGATAATTTTCTGCCGCAATTGCACGTATATAGTCGGCTGCGTGTACTATACGCGAAACTGTTGAATTTTGTGGTCGCGACATAAAACCACGAGAAGCCCCGACTGCAGGTGGGGGGGAAACGACGGCCCAAAGCGGACGTACAAACTCGTCGAAATATAGGATGGTTTTCGGACGGTGACGGGAAAATAAGTTTTGGAGCAAAATTAACTCGTCGAACCGAGAGACTCTGGCGGCAGCGGTGAAGCTGGACTCGCGCAATCGTCCCGCTCAGTTTACCGTGCGGTTCTCGGATAGAGAACCGCGGTAACGCATCTATAACTATAGCTATTATACCGATACGCGGTTGTATACTAATACAGTATGTAACTGTATCTTGATTGTGCTGTGTGGTTGTGAGCGCCAGGTACGTTTCACCGCGGCGTATGTCACATGTCGGAGTTGTATCCCACGAATGGTTTTGATCCTCACTGCCATATCCTCACCCCGCTGTCATTTCCTGACAGATATTAAAGCGCTTTTTTTTTTCTAGTATACTTGCGCCGTTTTATTCTCGCGGTGGACAAAACAAATCGATGAACGAGTTATATTTATAGAATTATTGTTACGTTCGTGTGGATTGTCAGTTTATCGCGGACATTTTTCGTATTCAGAGAAAGAGTCGGGAGGGTGGGGGAGGGGGGGGGGGAGCGAGGAGGCAGGGTGAAAAAGAAAAAATCGTCTCCTACGTGGGAAAGTAGGTAGAGCCGGGAGAGCGAAGAAAAAGTTTCTCGTATGGCGTGTAACGGCCGAAGGGGTCGGGAACTTTTGCCGCCAGAGAGCAAGTTGGAGAACGAGTGGTCGGCGACTCGGAAGGACGATCTTGACTTTTCATAAAGCCAGTTCGCTCCCCCTTTCTCTCTCTCTCTCTCTCGTACTCTTTCTCTGCCGGTAGGTAGACAAAGGTGGGTGCCGCGCGCACACAAATCCGCAAGTGTTGGAGGAAAGGAGCGCGGAGGTACGGGCGAAACGTACACACAGTACGGGGGAAAAAGGGTCCGAGAGGAAAACGTGGTCGGCGCATTACTCACAATAATCCTTGCAGTGGAGGAAATGCGGTTGGCTAGGTACGAAACCGTGCGGCAAACTGTATACGGGAGCGGGAGTTTTGCAACGGTCCTATCGTCGTCACGCTAACGCGCGAACTACGCGTACCCTAGTTGCTTCTCCGAGCTGTAAGCAGCGTGGGCGGCAGCCCAACCGCGATCCAAGCCCACCTCCCTTAGCTATAGTACAATCTACTGCTCCTCTCTCCGCTGCAAAACTTACCGCCCAAGTTTTAATTCAAAGTTTTATTTATACGAGTCGTGCATTATCGTAAGCCGGGCACCCTGGTAGTGGTTGCCGTACCAGATTCCCAGTACGAGTTAGAGTCGACAGCGCGGCGAGGTGGGAACGGGGGGGAGGGGGCATCGCGCGAAATGCGAATTCGCCGACATTCGGAATGGCCCACTCGCGCGTTACGTAACATCTAGAGCACAACTCCCGTTTGCGCTCATACTCGTTACGAGTGTGAAATTCTCAATAACAAATCTTGGCTTACCTCTGTGGATTTACGAAAAGACAAATAGACTCGTTCTTTAACATCGGATTGCCGAAAATCAAGTTTCGTGTTCGTTTTCGCACGTTGATACGGTGAAGTTTAATTGAAAACTCGAACGGAGAGTGGGTTAACATATATTTAACGAATATTGAGTGAATGCCATAAGACAAAGCATAAGTCTTATCTATCAATCACCTTCTATAAAAGAACAAAATACTGTGAATTATTATTGTCATTTTTTTTCAAAGGCGATAGTGTTGTGGTCTGTTATGGTCGCGCGTCAGTGGACGTTAGTATGGTCTATAATAAAAGAGCTATAGATCGAAGAAGAAAGCGTCGAAGACGAGAGAGAACGGTCGGTAGTGGAATAGGATTTGAAATTCGCTTAGGCCGGGCGTTCAAAATCATTGAACGTAATTAACCCGTGGCGTGACAGGACGGCAAGGGCTGCCGGTTGCCGTTGCCACGCGGCTACTGGCGTCGACTTCCTCCTCTCTCGCTCTGAGGGGGTGGCTGAAAGGTTAATGCAGTTAGCTATCCTGTCCTCTGGCGCTCACCCGCCTCTCCCCGCTATCCCCATTATGAGAGACGCGAAACGTTGTAGTACTGGCTGCTGCTGTTGGGTTGAGCGTTGCCGCTATCGTCGAGAGCGCGCAAGGACTCGGGGCGTTTCAGTAAAATGGCTTGAAAATGCAATTATCGGCTATAGGTGTGCCGTAATGAATTGGCGGCGCTATTTATTGCTCTTCCACTTCTGATCGCGTTCGACTACCTCAATCGGACCTCTTCTCATCCAAACGCCGGCCTCACCCTCGCGCATACTTTTATAACGGCGTGGTACTCTCCAAAAAATGAAAGAAAAAACAAAAAAAAAAATGAAGTTCCATTGAGGAAATGAAAGAGGAGAGCCGCACTCACACAGATAGACTTTTAAAATGCAAAATGACCAACGCCTAACCGTCTACACGGGACTATTCCACTTCCGTCTTTCGCTTTCAGCTCCTGCGTTTACTATATGGGCACCGATTTTTCCCCTGAAGATATTCGAGACCTCAACGGCTTATCGATAGCCGGATTAACGATCGAGATTGATTCCGAGTCGCGAGCTCTACTGCGGACTAAATTAATTGACGGATTAATGGGAGAGTCCACGAGATAGGTAAAATGTACACAGCCATCGGAGTTCTCCAATCACCGTTGAGCTTCTTTTTTGTATTTTCCTCCGACGCTATTTGCCAGTCTATGTTTATCTTTCGCGGGTCTCGAGTTACTCAGATCAATTTGAAATCCGATCGGTATTTCGCTAGAGACATCGTAGCACGGGTGTTCGGGTTAAATAGAAATGACTCCGACCAAATTGAAATTACTTAAATCAACTTAGTCTGATCCACTATTTTGTCGAATAGATTAATTTAATATCAATGGAATAATCTGATAAATTCAGTTCATTGTTTAAAATCGGCACGAAACTACGACATTTACGTACTTCATTGCATCGATATGAGACCGGCAGATCGATAAATCGGATAGTAAAATAAACCCCGTAATTAAATCTATTATGAATGACTGCAATAGAAAGCAGAAAAAAGCGCGCATGAATCTGTATATTAATAGCAACAGAAATAATAATAAGATGAATAACTATATCGTTGTTCAAAAGCAATAACAATAAACAGCAATTCAATTGGTAGCGATCAATTTGTGGCTACAATTGTAACATTCGAAAATGGTGTACTTATTGATGCGTATACCGTATTATGTAACTCACCCCTTTTTTTAAGCGAAAAACGAAACGAAACGAAACGAAACGAAACGATCATATTACGAAACGAACACTACGGTACAAAATTGGATGAATCATACACACAGAAATGTCCAAGTTCTTACGACATCAGGAAGAAACTAGTCGAAAAGTTTGTTCCCAGGATTTCAGCTTCACTCCAGGGTTCCCTTTAATCCCAGTTAAGTAGAGTAGAGACGGTAGGTGGTACGGACTTTGTCAATCAGCGCGGGAGTAAATCGAGTTTGCCCGAGTCCTCGACTCCTGGAGGTTTCGGTACCAGTGAAACGCTCACGCGAGTTATACATATATATCTATATACGTGTACATATATATTCGGGAACGTTATTCACCGTAAAAAGATCTCATCAATGTTTTCGCACGGTAAATCCAGGTCGAGGCGTTTAAGCTGCGTGGCGTCGTTCAATTTACTCTATGGATATCCCACCCGAAGAAATCGCCGCGAAACTACTCGCAGTGGTGCGCGTTGCGCGTACCGAGTGTCGAGAGCGTGGCCTCGGAGTAGCCAAGTGGAGGTTAAAGTAGTTTCATACCGTACGGATAGGACAGGGATTTTTCTCTCGGCATAGTACGAGCAAAGAATAGGGGGGATGCGTCTTCATCCCTTCTTATCTCGCGTTTCTTCGCAGGAATATATATATAAACCTAACTCTCGGTGATTGGTCGTCGAGACGTTTCGCTGCTCTCCCGGAACTCATAAGCTGCCCGAAGGATCACGCGTCGAGCTGCCGAAGGGCTGCGTTGAGTTCTTAATTAACGCTGCTGAGAGACCAGCTGGTCCGATCATCACGGTTATAAGACACTACCGAATGCCTTCTCCTTAACAGCATATCGAAGTTACTTTATTGCTTTTGAATTAGGCGAGAGTCTCAACGGGACGCATATTGCCGATTCGATATCGATGGGAAATTCGATTATCGCCCTTGCATATTGAGTTTCGCATTTAACGATCGGGCGGCAGCCGATTATGAGTAACAAGACGATTTTGTCATCGCAAGATAACGTCTAATTGGATTCATTGACACTCATCAGTATATATACGTATATATAACGATGTATACATAGCTATTTTCGTTATTATTTACGATGGTAATCGGCAAATCGAGTAAGTTGAGAGTATATAGTCAGATAGCGATTTTTGATTCATGGATGTTAAAGACAGTAACGACGATCGATAGTTAGACTCAGGTACAAAGTGCTCTGAGCGCCGTTCAAGAGCTTCAACGGAGCTTCGATCAACGAGACTGTCCGTTCGCGCGCAGCGGGTGGTCATTCTGTTACCTATACAACACTATAGCGACGACGAGTAACTAGTTCGTGGCAGTCGGAGTGGACAGCATGGACCGAGCTTTTCCAGTAGCAACGGCAGTAGAAACGGCTGTAGATTCTATTGCGGTTCGGCCCAGTCGTCCACTCATTTGCACTCCCTTGTTCTCTTCGACGACCGCCCGTTTCCGCTCTTTCTACGCTTTCTCCTCCATGTTCCTTTTTTCTTGCACTCGTTTCTGTTTTCTCCTTTTATACAATTTTTTTTTTTTTTTTTTTCACCATCCGGGAATCCAGGGTGGCTACGACCGCAACGCGGTCGACCGGGTTCGAACGGTGCACCAGGCCCCCCCGAGGTCGATTCGCTGTACAGAGAGAGGCTTTGCCTCTGCTTCTGAAGTGACATAACGAAGTGCCGTAATAAAATGGCTATCACATATACGCAGCTGACGAAGTCTCGTTTTCCTTTCTCACTCAGTATTTTCTCTCCTTTACGCTTCTACGCTCAACCATCGCGATTTCGCACTTGGCCAGCGTCGCTTATTTATCGGTACCCGCGTAATCTAGGTATTAGTGGACGAGCAACGGCGCCACGGTATCGCAGCTCATCGTTACGAGACACAGACGCACGCCTCTCGTTCGCGCACATACACATACATATCAAAAGCTCAGGGGCTCTTCAACGCGTCTCCGGCGAAAATCCTAGCGATAACTGCTGCACGTGACGACCCTGTCGGCGAGTCTCTTCGTCCTATCTTTTCCTTCTTCCTACCATCCCTGTCAGCTTTTCTACTTCGTACTTTCTTCTTTCTCTATCTCGCACTCTCTACGGAACTATATTCTCGTTTTATACCATGAAAATAAATGCTCCCGATCTGAGACCGCAAGTGTCGTTGATTCAGAAAAAAATATAAGAAAAATAAGGGAACAAAAGTGAGAAATATATAACTACGAAGAACCTTCGCGTTTTCTCGTCTGGATCTTTATAAATTTATTAATTATCGATTGAAGCTTTTGCCTTTCAAGTAAAATGTCGTAGATTTATAACTGAACTTATGAGATGGATATTTAAAGCTTTAGATTAGAGAGCCGCTGTATCTCGCATACGATGGATGGAATACTGAGCAGTCGGATGATTTTCTCCGCTACTATTACATATGTTTATATTAATATATATACAGAGTCTCTGCACGTCAAGGGAATGAAGAACTCGCGATACATATCATGCGCTTGTCTATATCCAACATGAATGTGCGCAAGTAAGGTTCTCGTTCCACTTCAAGAGACGGTCGCGCTATCCGCCTCGTAACTCCGGAGTGGCAACGACGACGCCGGGCAAAGTTCATCGAGCCAAGGGGCTAATTAGCGCGATGGTACTGAGAGGAGAGCGAGAGAGAGGAGTGGTTAGTCCACGATGTTGCTCACTACTGCACAGGGAACAAGTCTCCGCAACGTTCGTAAATTATGTCGCGAAAGCGTCCTCATCGTCGTCGGCGTTGTCAATGCAGCTACGTTACCTCAACGGTGGCTGATAGGACGCTTCCTCGTGTATTCGCGACAGGTCGTTTCAATCTCAGGGTTACCGATGCCAACGTCAAAGTCTCCCGTTGCAGATACTCTCTCATTCCTTAAGCTTAGTCTCTACCGATACGCCACCCACCCATCTATCTAACTGCACCCAACAGACTATGTCTATATGTATTAACATAAATAAGACCGAGCGTATGGTATACCATATGTAAACCAGCGATACTCCCATTTCACGGAACAAATGTGGAGCAACGATACGCATACAACGAGTATACAGAATGTCATCCAAGCGTTTCGTTCCGGGCCTCCGGTTGGTACTATTCACCGGATATGTATACGATATAGAAATCGCGGACGGAGGATGGCGGAGACAAAAACTATCTGGGGATTTATCGCCGTAACGTTGTCTTTACGTGGGTTCCCGAACCGTCGCAGCAGCTTCAGCATGAAATTGGTGCATACGCGTATCCGCGGAATATTCGCGAAATTCGTATACTCCGTATCTTTTTGTCCGAACACGGCGGGGACTTTGACAATAAATCACAGAATAATATTGTGGCTTTTTCGAAAAAAAGAGGGTTGATGAAAGGCCGAAGAAGTCGTGCGGGGGTTGGGTCGCGGTGTAATGTAGAAAAAAAAACCCGTGAATTCTCTCGGTGACTTCTGCCGACGAAGCGGTAACGCTTACACGAGATCCATCACCGAGATATTTTCAGGACTACGTTTACACATTTTAGTTATTTTTTTGTTCTTTTTTTTTTTTTTTGTTCTTTTTCAGTAGAGACAAGAAGCACGGAATAAAATAAAAAGTAAAGGAGGATGGCCTCGTTTACTTATCCGAATATGTCGTATAGTTTCAGGCTTCGGTGTACAACGAACCTCTCGCGGCAAAGAGCAAGCGCAGACGAGAGTTTGCTCGGCTGGAAAAACTGGGTCGACGAAGGCGCGATTGGCTCGGTTAGGAAAAAGAAGCGTCGGAACGAGGTGCAAGGGTGACGAGGCGTATAGCCGAGGCAAAGGCACGTAGACGACGACACGATGTAATCTTTGCAAAGCGAGTCAGCGCATGGAACTGTGAAGGGGCGAAAGCTTGCAAATTTTGTCTACGATCATGAATTACAAAATAAGAGTTATATGTATATATGTATATCTCTATAGAAACGGACGAAATTCTCTGAAAATGTGTACCGTACGGTATGTATTCAGGCGGAACATTTATCATTTATATGGAGTCAGCGAGGCTCGTCTAAATGAGCTATTACTCGAAAGCGAATTCCGTGTACGGCGAGACGGTGCGCATGGTAATGTTTCGGCAATGCCGTATAGTCGGTATAGTTTTGCGGAATTCGGGTATTGTAATCGAAGAGGGAAGGACTGTAAAGACTGTAACGCGGGCGAAACAGCTGGGCTTTGCCGCAAGTACGAAGGGCCCTTTCTGCGTTGTCGGGTTTGAAATGCCGAAATTCACTTGACGGTGTAATAACAGGTTTCCTGAATGGCCTAACAATAGAATATATTAAACGTTTCACGAGCAGTCAGTTTCACGGATTCGAAAGCTAATAAGGTAGCTGAGCCGTTTTAAATCCATTTGCTTACATGACATAGAGTGGCACTACTAGTATATCAAATTTGGTAGCTGTTCAATGTCGATTTAACGATTTTTTCATTCTTCCTCGCGAACTCAATGACGATACGAGAGTACTGGAAGGCTTTATCTTTTCGTCTATTCGGATGTCTATCTATCGACGGGCAGAGCCTTTTGTCGCGTTCCATTTCACGTCGGTGATGGTACAGATTCACACAGAGGACACGAAACAGGAAGGCAAAAGGAGAACGAGATGATACCAAAGTCATGGGAGATGAAGCTACCGAATAGACGAGAGAGAGAGGGGGCATCATACGTTTAAAGAGCGAATCTTTGTAGAAGGAAATCGGCCGTCACGCCTGACTGCGGGGGAAAACTGGCGAGTTCGCGCACGAGAGTCGAGAGAGTCCCGTGGCCCCCGTCGTTCCCGAGGACTCGATTCCGGTTTCTTGTGTAGTGTCATGTGTCCTCCCTTCCCACCCCCGCATAGACGGAAAAGCACCTTTCATCGAGTTCCGGAAACGTCGGCACCACGACATGGCCCGAGCTATCGAGTTTACGGACAGAGAAGACAGCCACACACACACGCATGCACGGGGGCTTCGAGAGATTAATCGATTTTTGTACTCAATCGATCGGTGCGCGATTCATCCCCAAAAGAATTATTCTTCTAGCATTTGTTTCTCTGCGGTAACGAATTAACAAAAAGAAAACAAATAACAATGAAGTCGAAGAAAGTTATAAAAAGAAATCAGAATTCAAAAGGCAATGATATATAGATTGGTTATATAAATCTGAAAACGCCGTTCATATCAGCTGCATTTGTATCGCAATAAAATGAGAGGTTCGCGCGCCTCTGGTCCGCAAAGTATCGCTCTGCATCCGTGAAAATCGAGTACTTGCCACACGATTTATCCGAGCGTATATGCGGCCCGTTCCCTTTACGAACATCATGTGGAAAACACTCGCGCGAGCCCACCGGAGAGATTACATCCAACGCCATTGTGCAAACAAATCGTGTATTGCGCGATATATCGGACACGATGAGAGAGTGAGAGAGTTGCGGCTGGCGAATATCGTACGGGGGCAAACGCAGAAGAGCGTCAAAGGGGGGGGGGGGGGGGAGGAGGGGGTGGGGTGGTAGGACACGGTGAGAGCAGGCGGTTTCCGGGCATTCGCGGAATTAACGCGGCCGAGTGCTTTTACAAATCCCCGACAAAGAGGGTCGTGGTAACAATAAGCCGCGGGGGTAAGTGCTTACAAACATCGTGCAAAATGAAGAGTGGTAGGAGAATCACCAAAGGGGAATGAGGCCGCGAGGTTTGGAAAACCCGCTTACCCCACTATGTCTTTCTATCTTGACGCTGTTGATTCTCTCGCGCTCGAGTACACATGCGCTACCGCAACAATGCTTCGCCGATTCGCTGAACTCGTCTCTCAGCCTCCCCTCCCCCATCGGTACCTGTTTTGTATTTAAACGGATACCCTATGGCGATATGCAGTTATGTTCAGTTATGGCGCAGGTACACCGTACGGACGCACAGACGCATCGGGGGGCATTGTCTCATTTCGTTACTGGAGTATTCGAAAATTCATAGAGAGACTTCCGATAGCGAGAACAATATTATCGAGAGGACGCACATTACCCGTATCGCGCGTTATATATACCTAACTGGATATATCGCCGAAATTTCAGAGACAAAATGCGCGTTTATCATATACGTAATGATACTCGCGCGTATATACGATAATACGCTTATTACGATTTTTTTTTAGCAAAAAAGTGAATCTGTGGTTGGCACGTTTTAAGCATTTGCGAAAAGTGAGAAACGCACGTTTGCGCATATTGATCCTTTGCTCTCTTTCTCCCACTCTTTTACCACCCTCCTCTTCAGCAACAGATCGCAATATATACGAAACAGCGGGCACGGCGAATCGATTTAACATTCGTATACCGGAACGACATTGGAGGTGGAGAGGTGAGCGTGTTGCGCGAAACAACGAGGTTCGCGCGAAATAGCCGGGGCGCGTGGGTAGGTATCGGGGACCGGATACAAATGTATCGGTAATGTTTCGTACACGAACTCGCCGCCAACGGCCGAGGCGTCATGAATACATCGACCCTCCCCGGCTGTGAATGCTCTCTCTTCCTTTCTCTCGCTTTCTCTCTCTCTCTCTCTCTGTCGTATTAAGGGATAACCTAATTTTACGAAATTATTGCGAGGCACGAGCTCGTTCCCGACGCCTGGGCTCTAGTTCACCGTCGCATTCATCGGGACGCCGCGCATCCCCTCCGAACTCTCTTTGTTGCCACAGCGTATAAATATAACCCCCGTACATGAATCTCGTACACATATTTCGTACATGTAGAAAATAGATACACGGATCTGCAATAAAAGTGACGTCGAGAGAGTGGGTTTTGCTCCAATTTTACTCCGTACTCGACGACGATAAAGGAAAAGCTATTTTTGTACTCTAAAAAAAAGTGAGTTTCCGAGAGTATCGAAACAACATTCGACACATATACTATGCTGCATATGTTAGATGTTAAAAAAAAAAAAAAAAAATTCAGTTGCTGGCAAACGTGTGATCAGACGGCACGAAATATGCGTAAAGCGCATCGAAGCGCCACACTTGTTTTCACAGTCCATAGCAGGCATATAGTCATACGAAACGGAAAAGTGTACAACACTTTCGCATTTAGATACGCAAATAATAAATTCTTTGATTCAAATTTGTGATCCACAGCCACATGGAAAAAAAAATATCAAAAGTAAATCTATGATATATGCAACACATTTTCATCGAAAAAATTGGATATTATCGATATATTTTCGTGTATATACTCTGCAAATATATGTCACTAAATGTATAATAATTTATATGATCAATATATTAATTGTATAAAAATTCCGAATTTAATGTATTTTTAATATGTTTTGCATATATTTGGTTTGTATATGGGGAGACGTCAATTGTCGACTCCAGTGAACAATCACTTCGCGTACTTCTGTAAACCATTGAATACGATATAGCGTGTTGTATTACTGTTTAAGCACATTCGGCAGTTTGGCGAAGGGTATTAAACGCGTGGTAATTAAGTGCAAGTTGGCGAAGGTGGGGGGTGTGTAGGAGGAGGATTCTCGATTGCGTACGAGCATACAATGCGAGGGGATCGTCGAGACGACTCGAGGGTGTGTATATATAGAGCAACAGCAGCAGCATCGAAGCTAGCATACTCGATTTCCAATTAAAACTGGCTGGCTAGGTGCTTCGTCGAACCGGACGCTCTCGTCGACGAGCATCATTAATCCAAAGCGTGGGGAAGTATATATATGCGGCAAGTGTAGCAGGCCGACCGCTCGTAGTCCCGATGTCGGACGCTCGTCCATCTTAATTAGCGAGGTGCAAGGCGCATCTCATTCCCGAACCTTCCAGTTGATGCTTCGGCACGTATTAAAGCGCACTATAAAACAACGCTCGCGCGACGACGCTATGGCAAAGTGGTTTACGAAGTATCCTACTAATTTTCCGGTTTTTTTTTTCAGTTCTTTCAAATTTCATCCCATTTGTTTCGCCCAAAACGTTGAATTCTTTTTGTCGCTGATTTAGTGGCTTTGATACGATCTTATCGGCTGTCGAGCGTATTTTTCACCGAGATAAATTATAATTAATTCTTAGTAATAACTAGGCAGCACCATTTAGTCAACGGGTAAGGTGAGAAGAAGGATTAATACGCCAGAGTGGAGTTAGGGGTTTGGCTTGAACACGATAAGTAGAATAGATTTACCGACATGTATATATACGTATACATCTAATCTATCGAAGAGAAATTCTTCAGGGTTGCGGATCTTTCGATCTCGGTAGTTTAAGACGAAACTTTAAGGTTCGAGAAAAGTTAGTAAACTTTTACCGGAGAACGGGTCGGTTTAGCAAGCAGCGCAGTCGTGTGGGAGATCGAGTTGGAGGGACGGAATCAGCGAGATCACAGTGGGCGAGAGGGCGAGGATTGACTCGATCGCGGATTGCGAAGCCTACAGTGAACGAGGATAAATGTTTATTCGCTGTGGCGCAGTAGTCTCGGCGAGAGCGAGATCTTCGGAAAGTTCGAAACTCGGAAGGGAGATGAGAGGGGTATGAAAAGGGAATCGAAAGTCTGACTTCGTAGTTGCAATACGACTACCAGGAAAGCACGTGATAATGACGAACAGTGGGTAATACTGAACGCCCTCATTGCGATCGATTTAGATAGAATATCGTTCTGTGCCCTCCCAACCCCCTCATCTCTTTTCCCCGCAACGCTGCTCGTGTTTGTTCCTTCTTCACGCGTATACGAACGATATTGATAAATATAAGCGTTTGAAACGAAGAAATTCAAAACTCGTATAATCTCATTGGCATCAAAGACAAAAAAACACGATCGTTGACCCGAGAACCAATTGCTCGTTCGTGCAAGCATTGTGGTTCGTAAATCGAATCTCTCTGTGCGCCAGGTGGCACAAGGACCGGCGTAATATCGAGGATCGTCGACCGCACCGCGAAATTAATATACACGGATATGAGTTATTCACCGCTATAGGTAAATGTGGGAGGGGAGAGAGAGAGGGGTGGCGGTTGTTGTGCCCAACGTTGCATGCCGCTGACGTGTAGGACCCTCGAACAACGGGAATGGAGTGCACGAGCGAGAGATCAGACATATATAGAGAGCGAGAAGGATGTTATACCCAGTGACAGGGAGTTCGGCTAGCAGGAAAGGGGGTAACGATAGATATCAACCGGGTCGCTTTACGTAACTGTCTACTGGACGCTCGGGCGTCTGTGAAAGTGACACTGATGGCTTATTTCGCGCGACACGGCCGCGCGGTGCAGCGCGGACCAACCAGGCGAAGCACTTCGATCGATCGACGGACACTATTCCTGAAGCACACCTATCAACTAAATTCATTATCGACTTTTTATCCGTCGCCTCGAGTGAGACACATTTGGTGATGATGCTACCGGCCACCACACGAAACGTTCCACATACACTTCAACCTTTAATCGAGTTTTAAGCGAAATCAAATTAACAAATTTTCCGATCGAGTTATTGAGGCAATTGGGAAACGGGGATCTTATATTTTATCAATAACACTCCTGTTGACCCCTCTTACGAATTTATCTTTTGTGGATTTCCGCGCAGTAGTGTCCTGCAAGATGGCCGTATTGCAGTACTCGCGCAACGAGTCTTATTCGCAATCGATATAAATACATCAGGAATAGAACAGAAGTTAAACGCTTTGCAGCTTTTAGTACTTGGAAGCGCCGACTGTCCTCATATCTGCGCGCACATGGCGTTCTTAGCTTATATGTACCTACTACCGCATGGCTGTGGCTACGGAATTAGGGTGAAGCAGTGTTCAACGTCCTCGAGGCACTTTACCGCGGACAGTAGCGCACCGTACGTAACGGACAGATATATTCGCGTGGTAACATAGATGTATTATAGAAGACGAGACGCAATATCGGTGAAGTTCCGTACGTACGGAACGTCCTTCACTGAAACGACAGAGGCGCTGATGCGGGATGCAAGGTAGAAAGCAAATCGAGTTCCACTACCCTCTCACGACGATCTGGCGAGTTGCACGCGCGGCTAGAAGCAACGTAGAATATTTCGACGTGGAAGTGCATGACGACGAGAGAGCGCGGTGCTGCTGTTCCTGCGGGTCGGCGGCATTGGGGCTATACGGCTTTGATCAGCGTACAGACCACTGGGTAATCTCGTCCGTAACCGCGTCTGGCACAACTGCACCAAGAATGATTATCGGCCGACAGAGCACAGAGAGAGGGAGAAGGGGATACACTCTGGCAGTGCATATACGTTAGTTCAGTCCACTGGAATATACGTAGGTATTTCGTAGACGGAAACTGCTGGCCGTTGCCTATTTCGAAAACCGCGCACGTGGCCTCACCACATCACATTTGACGAAGTCCGATTACATATAGAATTTACTTTTCAACCAAGTAATACCTGAACGTATCTCCGCAAACCTAAAACCATCTACGCGTATGCCGAGAAACTCGAACTAATTTTCACCCCAATAGAATGATCCTGAATTTTTTTTTTTTTTTTTTTCATGCGCGTTTTCTCTGAGAGAAATAAACGCTTGGAGTGTAAAAGTCAGCTGAGTCTTATACAATTTCCTTTGGTAGCATAATCCTCCCCGCTTTCTCAAATTTCCTTCAGTCCTTTTACCTTATCCTCTGTATTCTCCTGTCTTTCTTGTCTGATGTGATACAGAAGTGAGTTTCAAGGATTTCTCCGAAGAAGAAAACGTCCGGAAATCTCGAATGAAATTTCTCTTCCCCCCCGTCGAGTTCGAGATTCGCGGGAATGAGGCAGAGCGTCTCGTTATCCTCGTAGCGAGATTTCAACATAGCTAGAGACGGTGTTGCTTTCTATTGGGTGGGGCTCGCTGTTGCACAAGGGAGGAGAAGAGGCATAGTCCACGGAAATATTTCCGGAGAAAATTAGAAATATCAAGAGAGGCCCCTTCGCCGGGAACGAGAGCCGGAAGCGGAGGGTGGCTGTGAGCAAATTAGGATTTTCCAGGTTGGGTCGGATCCATAGCCGACTAAGGGGGGCAAAGGAGTGAAAAGGGTAGATTCAAATTCCTCCACTCTTCCCTCCACTCGCTACGTAATTAATGAGCACAGCGACTCTCCACGGGCAGGTACATTACTCTGAACTCGGTTTTCGGTTCCGCTGTACACAATCCCCGCTCGAGCGCGCGACCTTTAGCATCGCTGCTTTCGGGCGGACAGGTCAACCCGATGCAAGCTCTTCAAATTGCCTTGTCAATTACAACCGAGAAAAATTCTCCGCATAAACATTTTCATTACAAATATCTCACCTCGATCCACAAACAAGAATAACTCTGGAAAATGTCGATTCTTCCCGGTCGCAGATTTTATATTTATCTCGTGAAACTCACCACCTGCAACAGATAAATACATTACGTCACGATTGAAAATGATGAATAACTAAGTGAATCGACTTATTTGTGGAATGGTAGAATGTCGCAAGTAGTTTTTGCAAGATGAAAGCTGAAAATAATATGTGATATAATGGGAAGAGCCTAACGAAGAACTTCCCGATGATACTGCTTTGTTTTTCGATCCCAGTGGCTTCATTCTCGAGTTTCTTTTTGATTATGATGAATGATTCTGTGGAATCCACGAGTTTTGGAGGTTAAAAGTAAATAGCGAGAGCCGACATGGAGGGACGCAAGAGCTGACCATCCCGAACCGTTGGCGTAACGCGAGGGGTAAAAAAGACCGAACAGTCACCCTCTTTCATCTTTCGACGCAAATGGAGAGTTCTATTGATTAACGAATGAATCATACCTAATTAGCTGTCGTGGCATTGTATGACAGTAACTTATTTTCTCGAACAGCAGTTGGTCATTGTCAAAAAGTTTACCTCCATCCCTTCGCAAACGGAGAATAATGAACGCGAATAAAAAAAATAAAAAAATCCACCTGAGGCCTTTCGGAAGCTCGCAAAGTTATCGATTACCATCCACCGCGTTGATTACGCAATGCGCCGCTAATGAAAAAGCTGTTAGGCGCGAGGATACCCTTTTAGTCACTGGTACAAGAGATTTTTATTATGATTCCGAGTCCGCCGGTGATAGAGACAAAGATGGGTTGCCGGTCGTGCGAAGGGAAGAGGGTTCTCCGCTCGGTTTCCTAATAAAGACAAAAAGCTAATCTTCCGGCAGCTAGGAGAAGGTAGTTTTCCACGAAGTAGGGTCCTATAATTTACAGTGGAACCCTTTTAGGATTTCGGGAAAGAGGCACGAGTGTACCTTGATTCATTTTGACCTTTGGCTCCTTAGGGGAATTCGAATATAGACATCACTGCTTGCATGCCGAAGAATCTAAAATTGTTACTTTACATTTTGATGCTTTATTGTGCCGCAGTTATGTTATCGAATGGTTAGCATGATAAATAATCATGCAATAGAATATCGGTCGCAAGGTCGCGAAGCATATGCATAGTATCTGAATGTATGCAGAGAATGGAAAAGAGTAAGTGCGCTCTTAGTACATCGAGAGAGAATGAGTCCTTTTCGCAGTTTATTCTTTGAATGCCTCCCTAGTGAAGGAGTACGGGCGAGCAAACGCGAGAGGGTTCCAAGAGCTCGACGTCAATGGAGAGAGGCCCCGTCATTATTTCCCGCACCAACAACAACCTCCCCGGGGTAAGCGTATAAAGAGCCCGCGCACCGGCGATGAATAATTATCGCGAAGTGCTTAAAAGTAAAACAAACAGCTAACCGCGCTCGACTTGACAGGCAAGTGGTGTATTTAACAAACAAACAGACGAGTGGGTAATGTACCCCTCTATACGCAGTACCTCGTGTCTCGTCAAAATGAATACACTACGCATATCTGGTCCGCGTTGCCGATCGTTCATCACACGGATATCCGCAGTTCTAAGCCGCAATTTTTTAGGGTATGTTTACACATATATATAAATACACACATGTAAGCACCCGGAAATATGTGTACATAGATATTTTTTATCATAAACGTAATTACGATTGAAATACCCAGGAGAAATAACGAAAGTTGCAAAAGTGGCTTTGAAACTGCTTATGATCGACCCTCGTCTCGTTTCTTACCGCATATGGTTGAGAAAAAAAATTCAATAATCTAAGCTGTACCCGAAAAAATGCTATGGGATCAGGTGATCTCGGGGATCGAAACCCATTTGGCGAGTGATAGAGAGGCTATGGGACTATACGGAGAGGCAGAGTCGGGAGGCGCAAGATACGTGTATAGGGTGGGGCTTTAGATACGGTTGAGTGGTAGCGAGCGAGAAAGAAAGACGGTGGGTCATAAAATTTTATGTCCTGCTTGTACAGCGCACCTCCATTAGCGATATCGCCTCTCGAGCTCGCACCTCGACCTCGCGACATTTCCGTCCTGCCTCCTTCCTTCCTATTTTCTTTCTTTCATTCTTTTTTTATCCAACGATCGCGACCCTGAGACCATCCGCGCACTCTTCGCCTTCAATATTCCACGCTCGACAATAAGGTTACATATACATATATGTATGTATATATAAGACGAGGGAACAAACCACACACGTTGAGAATCGTGGACAATGCGGAGTGCGTGTGGGAAGGAGGATTGAGTCTCGCCGGGGGTTTTACAGCAGTTTTAAAGTACCTACACTCCACACTCGTGTGCGAACGACCCTGAAAAGGGAAAGTCAGAAAGAGCGACGAGGGTTGTGAAAAGGATGCGAGAGCACGACTCCCGGTATGCGCGCGCCATGTCGGCTTCCCCTTTGACACCATTTAGATAAAATACGGACGCCCTTCACAGCCTCCCGATTACTATCCCGCCGCACTTCTCCTCTTTGCTCTCGTTCTCCTTCGCTATTTTACCAAGAGCGAAAGTAACTCTCGCATTTCTCGCTTAACCCCCCCTTTCCAAGGCGAGAGCGAAGGAATGCTTCGCACTTTTTTTTCGCAGTAAAATATCGTAAAAGGACGCCACGGTGAATACCAGACAGGGACGGGCGCTCTTCCTCCAGCTTCTCCGCAAGACAACCCCATTTCTTATTCGAAAAGGTGAAAACACCCCCCGACGGCTTTTGAGCGAAAGTCGGCTTTAGTTTATCAACGTTCATGCATACCATGGAATGGCAAACTTGATATTATACGAACGGGACAATTGACGCGTTTCGTTTTACGCATGAGAATTAAAGAACGCTTTCTGATAATCAACTTGAGGTTGAGCTTGAGGATCAACTTGTCGTTTGTGAATCAAGGGATTCCACAGAGCGAGCTGAGTCTTCACGAAAATGTCAGTGAAGAGCGTAAATAACTATCTCCCTATTCATTGTCAATAATCAAGGTAGCGAAACTTAAAGCGAAACACAAGAAGGCAATGGAGATAGGAGAGGTCGAATCGATACCCCGACAATTCCCAGGTCGTAAGTAACGCGATACTGAGAAGTTAGCGACACGTCCAAACTTATCGTCCTTCTGTTTAATTTAACCGGAGCTTCGGAGTTTATGCCTCCGGGGATTCGCAATGGGGGTGCTGATTCGATTCTCTCGGCGGCACGTACAGCTTTTCACTTCGCCGTCTTCTTGCGAGTCTGGTTCTCACCGGAATGAAGGTACTCGTGCGAGAAGTAGCAGATATATTCTGTAACAACTAGCCTCGCCAGTCATGTAGAAATATCGTGATATACATAATATAACCCCACCGCGATACATGAACCACCCAGTCGACAAAAACTCTCGATGCTCGACGAGAGGACAAATCATTCCGCGTTCGTTGAATCGAAATATCGCGCTGGCAGAATAATAAGCCAGGATTACGTGCGCACAATGATTCGTGACGATTGAAAATAACGGGAGGGGCGGAAATAAAAAAAAAAATAAAAAACATACAAACGCACAGTCGACTGTTTGATTAATGCAGCTTATTTGCGCGAATCACTTCGGCAATGTCGATAAACTCTGACCATTTTTAGTTCTCTCCTCGCTGATTTACGCTTAATATCGGACAATCTCATTCGCGCCGCCAAGGGATTATGACGGAAGTGTGGAGGAGATTTAACTTTTTCGAGTACCAACGAGTCTCGTTCATGATGTCTACATGAGCGCTTAACTTTCACCGAGGTACTTTCGGCGAGACTTGAAGTGGACAGTCGTTGAGACGAAATATCATTGCTCTTAAGCTCTACCCGTCAATTGTTACCAAAGGACCGAGTAATCGCACTTGTCATGTCATAATAGCCGTGATATTCGTGCAAATCGTTTTCCATTGAGTCGGAAGAGAGGAGAGCGGCATAAAGCGTTTTCTGGACGGAGGAAGCGCGAACAGATAGGTCGATGATTTCAACGAGAATAACGAGTGAGAGAAAGTCGAGGGTACAGTGGGTGGGAGAAAGCTTCAATCTCGTCAGGACAACATGAAAGCGGCTCGGATTCAGCGAGTCGAGGCCCTCACCGAATACCGATCTACTTCAGCCGGCGACCTTTTTCCTTTGCCTTCTCGAGAGTCTTCCCGCGTCGAGTAGACGCCCAAGAGTCTCGAAGAGGCGACCACTGCTAGGGCGTGGAAAGGAGATACTCCAAGTTCGACCGAGCAAGAGAGAACGAGATTGCTTTAAGAAAACTCGCAATATTTACCCACCGGAAATCAGGCACGACGTAAAAATACAAAATCACCCTAATCATTATTTACCTTAGTTCCCGGGCGTTCTGGTGAACGATACGAAAGAGGTCCCTCGTCGTCGAGGACGAGGGGTCGGAGGCACACGGTTCTCGGAATCCTCGTTCTGCTACCCCTCGATCGACTCGAAAGAAGTTTTCGACCCCCGGTGGTAAGCGTGCACTCGACACTGGTCGAACTTCCCATTGCGAGGGCTGACGAGGCAGTCGACAAACCTCTCTCGCTCTCTTCCCCACCCGCTATCTCTGGCACTGATTAAAAGCCCAACGCGATTCCTATCGGAATCGCGTCACGGCGAAAACTATTAATTTCGTTAAATCTCGAACGAGCTGAGGGAGGGTTACCTTACGTCCTTCGTTACGATCGAGAAATGTGTACCAATTGATTTAACAGCGAGATGAAGGAGGAATGAGAAAAATTCGAGTGAACCAACTACTGTAGCTGTGCGAATTAAAAGGGTCAAAGAGAACACTTCTTCGAAGCAACGATTTCGCGAAGAACACACGTAAAAATAATCGGGCCGCGACACTGATTGCGGAAAATCAATCAGAAATTAATGTTGAATACCCACGCGAAAAAGACTGTCTATAATTTATATATATAATTGGACATGAATAATTTATTTATATACAGTGCAAATACAGTATATACATAGTATACATATATATACACCTGGCATATTAAACCGATATACCGAATCGGTCTCTAAAGAGTTGGTGGCGATATTTAATCGAATCGTATCGAAAGTATCGAAATGCGAGTTTTATATTGTTGTCGCTTTATTCGTGTCGTGATTGGTCGACGATGACGACAGGAGGTTTCGGTCGCGCGCTGCGCGATATAATTATACTAGTTATAGATATAATTTAATTATAGTTGATATAATATCATATAAGTTATATAACTTATCGTCTATACATAACTTTCCCGCTTGGGTAGTAACGAGATGATGGATTGAACATCTGAGTGATATCCTTGTTGGGTAACTAAGAGATGTCTGCAACAATGTGTTGACAGTTAAACACCGACCGCATGGGGTAGAAATTATTTTGACCCTCAACCGCGGCTGCTACTGCATTGGAGTTCAGTCTTTGCAACGTCTCGGAGACTTCAACCAATTAACGTTCGCATTAGCGTTGGTCAGTACTTTCGTATACCTATGCGGAGACAACTTAGTTACTGCCCGGTTGGGTCCCTTCAATTCTGCCAGTTACCGAGAAGTAAGCTGAGGAAAACCGATGCGATTGTACTGGTAACGAGGAAACTCTCCCACGGATCTTGAATCGAGTCCCATTAATCTGTTACGAAACTTCATAGCGTTCACTGGTGCAGCAGTTTGGATGGAATTGGAAAAAAAAAAGATCGTGTATCTAGACGAATCATCGGGACTTTAGTACTGAATTTTCCGTACTAACCGGATATGTGTGTACGGATAGATGGAAAAAAAAAGTAAGTGCCAGGAGCGTAGGAAAGAGATACGACCGCGAAGAAACATGAGGAAAATGAAATCCGAGGTCTGGAAGATCGTGGGTGAAATGGCTCATTGGCCGCGCGTTCGTCTAACTACGTTACCCCGGAGCCTGGACCATTTCTCTACCGCCCGGAGGCGGGGAGATTGTCGTGTAAAGGACGCTGCTTGCCAGTCGAACGAGCGACTAAGAAGGAAAACGACTGCAGTACCCTGAAACTAGCAGAATTGCGAGCGACAATCTCGGCTACAAAAAAAAAAGAAAATCACGGTTCTCTCACTCTCGTTCCCTCTGGCGAATTCGTTCTTTATCGTGGAACGTATAGGAGCGCCTCGGGCTCAGGAAATTGAATAGTACCAACGAAATTGAAAGGGGAAATTTGACGCATTCCATCCCCCGCTTTGTTGTTTTACTTTACTCTCCAGGGGTCTTTGATCGAAACTGGACATCAAACCGTCGTTGAGGTACGGTAAGGCTATTTACCTTAAGTAGTCGTGGCCTTCGTAATCAGACAGCAAACTCCCGAAGTAGTTGCATCGTGATCCTCTTATAACTTCGCATACGCGCAACTATAAACGTTCAGTATCGGGTACACAAACTATTCTATAAATACACCATGAGCCCCGATGGTGAAACGAGAGAAGCACGTAAACACTCTCATTGCGGTAACATTTTAATCCGGTCGTAACGAGAGCATTATTATAGCTTGCGTTCGAGGTATAACGCACGTTATCCATGATCCTTAAAAGTATCCAATGAACTGCGGTAAAATTGCAATAATAAGCGTTACTTCGTTATAGCGCAATGAATTTATATACGTCGTTATCCTCTACGAGATAGTTTAGCTTTGTAAGGAAAGATCCCCTTTGTACGCCGATCACCTGGCGAGAATCGTATTAGTTTTGATATTCTTATCTTCTAATACACAGAGAAGATACCGTATTTGTTTCGCTATGTGGAAAAAAAAGTAATGCAATGAAAACGAACGTCGAATGAGTAGAAAAAAAAAATCGCAAAATATAATATCAACGTGCGCGAACTACGTATTCGCTGTTCGTGTTTGGAAACGCAAGCCTCGAGAGCTGACGACGCCGAGGAGAGGCATTGCCGATGCTGAAAGAGGATTATCCGAGAGCGTTCGTCGCGTAAACTCCGTCTTGGGGTCTCGTTGAGTCATGGCCCACTCTTGAGTCAAATGTAATTAGCATGGCGCTCCGAATATACACCATCAAGAGCAAGAGCAGTAGATACTCTACATGACAGTCAAGTTTGTCGTATGCGCGCACAATTTGTACACATTTAACTCAACAGTGTTGAATCTTCACTTCCTCGTCCCCCTCACGGAGTGAATTTGTCTTCTCTTAATGTTCGTGTGATAGAAAATACAGTGTATCTGTTATTTTATCATTGCGAAAATAATATCAGATGCTTGGCGTTACCATACCATAGTCTAATGTTGGAGAACCATTAAATCGACACAGGCAATCGAATGGAAAAATTGAGATTTTTTTAACCGGAAAGTCTTCATATCCTCCGCGTTGCTTTTGCGAACGAGTGCAATCAACTTCATTGTCTCGGTTATTTTCGCTTGCTCTGTTCCGCGCGGCGAGTCTCGGAACGATTAATCACTAATATCGAAGAGTATGAGGCGAGAGTCAAAGAGAGAATAGGGTGAGAATGAGGTTGCAGCGGCAATGGGGATAGGAAGAGTTGAGGGGGTTGAAATGAAGAATAAGAAGAGTAGCGAAGGGAAGTCGTTCGTGCGACTACTCTCGCCCTGCTGGCGTCTAGCGGCTAACGTCCGGCCCATGTACCCCTCGTATTTTATCGAAATGGGAGTATAATTAGTTGGAATAACGGAAGATAAAGCGGCGGGCCATTATGGAAGAGCAAAAGAGGGAGATAGGGCGTTTTGGGGGGTACAGGCGATAAATGTAAATCAGGCGGTCGGGCAGCCGGCAATAATTTGGACGAACTCGTTCGTGAAAAACACACCGCACCGTAGCGTCATCCGGCTCTATTATCCGACGATTCAACGTTACTCCACACTTTCGAGTGTCGAAGCTTACTGACGTGTAAAAACAGAACAAAACAAAAAAAAGTAACGAAAAATCACAAAATCTGTGAGAGAAAAAAAAAAGTAAACAAATTATCGTGCGACAAATGGGCTGTGACCCCGAGTTGCCGAGAGCACTGTTCATACGCGTAAAGTTCACGCCGGCCCACGGGTGTTATCGAGTCGAGGATTTATTATCTCGTGTACTACCACTTTTCCCATTCCTGTTTAGGAACAATAGAGAGTAGTCTGAAAATTATTGCCATAGCGAACAAACTCAGTTGTACGTGTGTACAAGCAACAGTACCAACACAAGCGCCGTAGTCGATTTCAATGCGAGAATGTGACAAATGCAAAATGTGAAATAAATGTCAGAAACAGCGAGTGAGACGAGGATGAAGAGGCCTCTCGTAAATGGGAAACATGTAACGTTAACGAGAGTTAAATGTCGTCGGGTCGTATAGTCGCGGATCCCGACATAGTCGTCGAGCTTCGGGGGGGTAACAGAGGCCACTCACTGCTTTCGGGCTTTTTCTCTGGAGCTTCGTTCTCTCGCCAAGTGACTTCCTGTCAGGGCGCTTTATCGACTCGAACTTCTATTATCCAGCTGGCCACTTTCGGTCGTTATATTTCGGAACCGGCGACAGGAGGTTGGGCGAGTCAGAAGGGTAAAGGGAACAAAACCCTCGAAGCTGCGAGAGGGGGAGGTGGGCAAAGTCGCGACAGGATGCGCGACTGGCTCTCGGCACTCAACCCAGTGTTGTACGAGGAAGAGTTTTCACATAGAAAGGACAGTGGTAGCGAGGCAGGATTGAGGATAACGGAGAAACGAGACCGGGGGAGCACAGACGATTGGCACTCAGCGGGTGGTGACGCGTCCGCCCGGAATGGAAGGGAGTCGCCGCAATCATAACTATCAAAAGCAGAAGTTTCGTCGACCGCTAGCTTTCCCGCAACCCCTGCGTGACTTCTACGGAGTAGAAGCAGAAGCAGCATCCAGTAGTATGTATGTAGTACCAGCCAGCAGCCACTTCCTCTCTTGCAATCATGCTGCTTGTTTTGTCATTTGTAACCGGCGTAGCAATTTTCGAAGCCGAGAGAATGGGGCCGCCCACGAATTCCTACCCGGCAAAAACAACTGGGGCATCCTCCGACTCTGTTTCTACTCTGCTAGCGTTATGTTCTGTATCATTTGCCCACCTTGGTACAACGCCTGTACTAGCAGTTCCGAGCCGCTCGCCGATTGCGCGCTTGCAACGCAAATGAAAAATCCTCCGGAACGTGTGTTACCGAACTATTTTTCTGGAACCCAGCATTCGTACAGGCAAAGTTTGCCAGCAGTTTTACTTTTACGTTTACGCAGATGACACAACTGTACTATGTTTTAGAATAATCAGAGCTGCACTTTGTTGAAAAGAAGAAAGCGGCGAGGACCAACTTGTTATTCGTTTCTTTTCATAGTTTTGTGCGTCAGAGAAGCGCCAGCTAACAGAGACACGACAAATACTATGAGACAAAATGGCGAATCCCGCTAGCCGTGCCCGGGGGCTTATGGCGACTACGTAGCACAATGGTCATGCGGGGTGTCTCTCATAGCTAGGAACGTGCTGCAGCACCATAAAGATTCTGGCGTTTTTATTCACAAAGTACGCTACGCTATACTTTGCCATGTCCTTCTGACGCGAGGCCCTGGCTGGCCTGCGAGCAGCCTTCAAGGTGGCTCTCCGGTACCCTTATACATAGTGCACAGTTCGTCGCTGTCCGGCGCACCCAACGATACGAGAAAATCTC
Organism: Buathra laborator; assembly: GCA_934046635.1. Lineage (NCBI taxonomy): Eukaryota > Metazoa > Arthropoda > Insecta > Hymenoptera > Ichneumonidae > Buathra > Buathra laborator. Next base: position 23,886,346 of record OW203892.1, read on the forward strand.
TCTGGATTTTCTCGGACTTTCCAAGCTCTCCGTCACTTCTCTCCTCTCTTACGCCTTTTCTTCTGTTCTCTTTGTGGAGGGGAAAACGCCGGACCGTCGAGCGCGTTATGTGAAATCCGGTTGCCAACTTGGCATCTCTATCTCGGCAACTCGCCACGTAGTTCGAACCGTACCTACGTCTATAGCATGAGCACCGATTCATCCCTCTCATCTCGCGGACAAAAGATTCGGTTTATTCAGAAGGGCCGGGCTACATCCGTCAGAATCGCGAGTTTCCGTTTGTGCCGCGTACGAAAACCCTGTAGCCATCAAGCACGATCATGGCTACTTTCACCCGTAGTTCATTGAAAGGATGAAAAAAATTGCTTCGGAGTTTGAGACGATGCTTTCAGAAAGCCTCTCATGATTTCGTTTCCTTTTTGAATTACGACACGAAACATATATAAACAGCGATGCTATTGTTGCGCCGAGATAATGCTATTCAAGTTTACTGGTAGCATTAAGCGCGTTGTAATTATTTAGAATTTCCTGGTATATCGAACTTCCGACTGAAGTCTTTTAAGGTCATTATCCAATGGCCATCAGATCCTTTACTTTTTCGAAATTTCCACAGCAAATATATTTTTTACACAGGATCCTGTGAGGAAATAAGATACGATTTAAGAATCAATAAAGCGTGCGAAGGAGCAGAAGGAAAGGAAAAGGGGACTCGTGTCCGTAGTCGTCGAATAGATGTATTCTACTTGTTCGTTGCTGTCCGGAAGAAGCATGACGCCCGTGTGTCGGGACGTCGTTGCTGCCGGCAATTGCCCGAGAAGTATGAGCTCGACGAGGCGCAGGCGGTAGCACCCGATGCTTTTATGGGCCTAATATAAAGAAACGACTACGGTCAACTATCCGCACCAACGGAGGATAGACAACGTTTTATGAACTCTCCCGTCTTCACGATAAGGCGGCATAATCTCTTCTCTCTCGGGCGTTCAGTTTCTCACGTATTTCCTTCACCCTACCCGCCCATTTTCTGTCTTCTACTGTATTATTATTCGAAGCATGTTTTTTCACGATCGATGCTAGTTACTGAAGTTTCATTTTCTTGTTTAAATTCTGTATTACTGTATAGACTTTTATGGAAGATGTTGTTCGCAATGATATTACGAAGAACCAGACAGACAAGTCGCGACAATGCGACAGAATATTTTAGATACTTTTATCCGGTATTCCCGCATTGCAGACGTTCCTTCCGCCGAAGGGTGAGGGCGGGGAGGGGGGAGGGGGGGAGGGCTTAACGTACTTATTCACCACATAAAGTGAAAAAGTGTAGAATGGGTAGACAGAACGAAAAAAATAAAATAAAAGCTGCTTGCTGCGACGTGGTAGAAACGCGATACGGAAGTGTATATCATTGGACAGTTGAAAAGTCTCTTCGGCTAATGAAAATAAAATAAAGGTTGATGAAAAAAAAAAAAAAAAAAAAAAATGAGTGGGAGACTCAGACTTTCGAGAAATATATGTTGATCGGGGGTGTGGTGTTTCAATGACGACGTTCATGATTTTATACGCATATATGTAGACGGTCGTTGAACATGAGCGATGGAGATGCGGCACGGTTGGCGTCGGCGGTCGCTGCACTAGAGACACCAGAAGAGCGTCTAGTTTCGAGTGGAACGGGGTTGCTAGTGCTGCACTGCATAGCGGAGGCCCTGCGCTACGAAGCATTCGAGGGATGGAAAGAGACCGGACTGAGAGCACTTTTCCCCGAGCGTCGAGAGAGCAAGCGAGCGAGCTGAGATCATAGAGATGACGGCGCGAAAGGGTGTTGCAGGGGTAACGACGTCTTGTCGTATGCAGAATCGTCGTAGGCGCTCTCCGATAACGGTGACAAAACGACGCCATCATCATCTTCGCCCTGGCAAACTCTGCTCTTTTCAGCCTCGAATCGCGCCAGATGTCGCTCAAATATATTTTTAAAGAACGCCGAAAACACTTCGAGTATCCGGTAATATATTTTTGGTTTTTTTTTACATCGCTGTTTCGCAAGTGTTTCCACGCTAATAAAATATGGATAAAAGAATGAAATATATTCGCGCCGGATTTCACAATCTAACCGGAATTTCAATCACTACGGTATATATACCATAATAAATTTAACAGTGAGATATTTGTTATTCACCCGCGATACGTCAACTTCGTTTTTTTTAAATCCATTGCGATCCGATCGGTCGAAGCATAACGCGATTACCCAATCGTTATAATCGACGGTATCGCTTGGACACGTATCACGTACCTTTTCCCCCCCCTCGCGATCGTACGGTGAATATGTATTTGTATTGAAAATTGTATTCGGGTCGCGTGTCTCTCGATATGACGATGGGAAAATGAGTATATGGCGGAACGACACCAGCATTTGGTACAGATTACATCAATCTGCCAACTACTCCCGTTATCAATATTGATGTTATACATATTTTTCACTCAACGATATCGCATTGGTACTACGAACGAGGATCCCCGTGTACCACCTATTCAGGTGTATCGAATTTTATTTAATTTTCTCCCGTGTCGAAGCGAGGGTCAGCGCGCCATCGTTACGCCATTCGATCACAATCGGCGCCATAACTATTATTCAATTATTCCGATCCCTTTTATTTTTCGTGTAATTTAACTCTGTTTTACTGGCGCTCGGACTTTATGTCGCACAGCCAATGTAACAAATTTACAGATTCGAAACGCTCGAACGATCCGTAGACGAACACCCGAGCACAAGGTTTATATATGTATATATACAAGGAGTGTTCGTGTTACCGGACAGTTTAATTTTGTGGTCAGTTAACTTGCTGCGCTCGAACGAACCCGCCGTTCAGCTGAAGGTAGAAAGGAGGATGACGTGCGATATAGTTATACGGACTTTGCCGGTGTCGTCACCTCGTTCTTTTCGACGGTTCGTCGATTACGTACGTGCGGAACGGGAACAGTGTTTGTCCCCGTTTACCGCTCCTCTTATTCGCAGTACAGTAGATACGATCGACGATGTCGACGATCGTTAGCCTTCATTGCCGAGAAGATCGAGGTACCAGTTTGCAGTACAAACGCGCGCCTCTCGATATTGCGAATCTACGTTGTTAAGCCGCTTCGCACGTTGTATCGGCACGCGAGAGTAAGATTGACGAGGGGTTGCACTACACTCTCGCCGACGGTGATTCGAAACTCTCTCTCGATTCTCTCGTCCAGTGTGCGCGTAACATAAACGAGTAACGCTCACGCCAATCCGAATGACCGGTTGACCAGATCCATTTGCCGGATATACCGTCACGTACTTCTATAGTCGCTCGATAGAAACACTTCAGCCGGTCAGCGGAAAAGCACTCGATTCTGACTTGATCTCCGCAGGCGATTTCAACCGAAACCCCACGCTACTGCAAACTATCAAACCGCATCGTGCTCCCCAACGTAGCGTGAACCTTGTACAAACCGCCGAAGAATTCGGATTTAGATGAATCGTACGAAAGAAACGTATATAAAGAAAGAAGACGAGAAGTGGGCGAGAAGGAAATTCGCGAGAAACTTCGGGCGCGAAAGTGATTCTCGGCAACGCAGAGCAAACGTAAAAAGCGTTTACCATCGATGGTATGCATTTATTCGTAGCGCACCATTGGAATTAGAACAGGGATTGGTTCGGGGTTCGCGCAGTAGCCGTCCTTCCCGTCCTCTGAAAGTGAGGTGTGCTACCAAGGAGCGAAAATCGCTGGGCAAGGCGCTTCTGAATTATTCAATCTTTCATCGATAAAAGCTTCTACTCTTCTCGCGCAGTCGAAAGTGGGCGGCTCGTCGAGTATTTGGATGAAATTCGTGCCGATTCCAATGAGTATTAGATTCCGTTCTTTAATTTACGATCATTCGAAATATAATCTCTTGCGGGATGCATTGGCGTTTGTCTCGGAGTGTCGTTTATCCGTTAAATTTTCGAGGTCTTCGTCTTGGGGGGGAAGAAGATGTTCGAATGATTCCAAGACTTTGAATTATTATTCATGGTTAATCTTTCCATTTGATAAATCCTCGCGGGATTATCAACGAGAATGGAATTAACGTTGAAGCCGTTCAGGCGTAAGCAGAGTTGCATGGTTATCGCTCTGCGAACGAATTGTACCTGGAAGCTCAGTTGGATTCGGCCGAGCGAAAGAGGTATTCGAGCAAAAGCATATAGACTATCGGGTGCGAATATAGACGCGAGTGTGGCGGATAGAAGTACCAAGCTGCAAGTACGCCGAGCGCCTGGCTACGTGGTCAGAAGCCGGACAGATTCAATTACGGTTTCGCCGGTTTAATGATGCCTCGCGAGCCAAGTCACGTAGCGGTGTCGACGTTTGCGGATAATAAAGTGTAGTAGCCAAACTTGTTTTTGAGCTGCCGAATCATCCCCTGATGATACCTTTCGGACTCTCGAGCGCACGAATGAATCGTGAAATCGTCACGGATTCCAATTGCAATTAAAACACATTTTAAATTTACCCCCTTCTCCCCGAAAAAGATTCATAGATTAATATCTTTCCGTCGAACAGAGTTTCATGGTATTCGGTGTTGCGAATACATATGGTATAGGGAGTTAGAAAAGAAGAAGAAAAAATAAAAAAAGGCCGTTTCGGCGCAACGGTCTGCGCATCGAATTTAATCAACTCGGATTCAAAGCTCGTTTCTTTTTCCAACGTGCGCTTGCGGGGTCCCGAGAATATAACAAAAGGAACGAGAGCACAGTCTCTCTGTCTGCTAGGCAGATAGAGGAAGGATATATATAGTTCAGAGAGGAGCGAGCAAAAGAGAGTTATGCCGCTCGAACTGACAAACTCGTTCGGCGAATCGCCTTGGGGTCTCGAGCAGCGCGGCTTTTCGGATTTTCCAATTCCCCTCTAGCGCTCTTCTCATACCCACTGCCCGCTAGTACTCGAGCAGTGGCCACCGTTTCTCTCGTTTGAACGGTTACGATCCCGCGAGATCAACGGGCTAATCCGTGCCAACCGAGAGTAATAATTAACGGCAGATATCGCACATTTTGGTTCTTTTTTGCGTCTCTGCAACTCGATTTTTCTTCACTTTTTTAAATTCTCTACTGCATAAAAATCTCCAACAAGTTATGACGAATTTCTACCAACAAAAATTACATTGAAAAAAAAAAAAAAAAATGCATGACTCATTTCTCGATTAAAGTTCAAAGTAATGAAGTTGTCGCCTTTATCGCGTCAGGCGGACAACGTACGAGATTGGGGAGAACACGTTAACCGGGCCGCCGTACGAATGGAGCATCCGCACGAGATACGTACGAAAATGCGCGCGGTCAGGGGGAGTATCAACGGGTACCATCTATGCGTGAAAAATGATAGTGATATATCAAAGCCCCGGTGATTAATCATAGCAGTCCGCGTGTGGAAGGGCCAGCGCCAGCCGTCGCGGTGACGCCACGACGTCGAAACGGAATCCTTCGGGCGGAACCGGTGCGTCCCCGCTGGCGAAACCATCTCCGGACACTGCATCGATGTCCGATGTTACTGGAACTAACGTGTGTTCCTCGTACTCCATCATCCTTTTTGTGTAGATATATATATCCTATTCTATATAGAATGTGCTATATAGAAATTCTATTGGTCGACGTTTCACTGTTTTTTTTTTTAAACTATGACGAAATACTTTGAGATTCATCCCATCGATTCCAAAAGAATTACTATGCGCGAGATTTCGCGGCTTGAGTACACCGTCGCGGTGTGCGTCGACGAGCTGTCGTTGATATCATTATAAACGAGCAGAGACCGAGACCGGAGCTCCACTCAATTTGTTTGATACCCCTCTCGGCGCACGCGTGTAGCCTCCCGAAAATGGTCCTTCACCGGGTTTCTCTTTTGACGACTATCACCCGACCCTCCTGTCACCATCCCATATCCGGCACGGCCCTCCACTTTGTCATCGTAATACTTTCCGGCGAGGTGACGAGGAGGGAGAAAGAGTAGAAAAAAGAAAAAAAAAAAAAAAGCCGTAGCAACGGGGTCGCGAAGATTCCGAAGAATCTCGGACGCCGCGGTCTCCACGAGCGGAGAAATGATGGTTCAAACATTCATGCGACGATATCATTCTTACAGTAAGATATTTTTAACATCTCTCACTCGTCGAGAATGGATATACTCGAGCGATAAGAATCGATGCCCTCGAGCAAATACGACGATTAATAATCTCGCAGAATATTCGACTACCCTACGCTCGAGTGAATTGCGGATATCAATTCTTGCTAAAGTTTTTTTTTTTTCTTTTTGCTTCTATAATTATATCATTTGTCAAGTCGAACTGCGAATTGCGAGTATGCGACAACTTCGACGCGAATATAGTCGCCAAGGCCGTTAGTAGAAACAAACGAGACTGGTCTACGGTATCCTACTCGGTTTCGTGGTCGCATTTATCGGATGGCGATCGTGAAAAAAGCTCGCGATTCTGTAGGATAAGCCGCGTAGTGGCGTCCGTGAGTCCGGCGACCGCGGCGTTTACTACCATTCCACACAAACGTGACGTACGGCTAGTAGTACGAACACGATTGGGGCGTCCACTGGCATATAACGTGCCCTCGCGTGTATCCTAAGCTCCTGGCTCGCGCACAGTCCACACTCTTTGAGGAAGACACGCAGGAGAAGTTTACTAGTCCGTGGGACCTCGGACTACATACACAAGACTTACGCACACAGAGAGTCACCAAGGGAAGAGGGGAGACGGGGACTCTCGCGTAACATGAAATGAATGATGATTCATGCGGCACGCGAGCGATTTCACGTCGTGTTCCCGTATTCTTTACCCACGTAACGCGGACGTCCTGACGTCCGTCGAGCTCAAGGAGAGAGTCAGAGTCTGAGGGACGGAAAAAGGAAGGGTGTGTGTGTGTGTGTGTGTCTGTGTAGAGGGATGGGGGTAAGTGGGGAATAATAAACCGTCATTTGGTCTTCGTGCAACAGGAAGAGGCGAACACGAGCCACCCGAGCGGACTGCGGGCCAATCGATACATGCACGCCTGTCGCGTGCGTTCGTATGCTCGCCTCCAGCATTTCGTATATATATATAGGCAATATCTACACTGGTAAAAGTAGAATGTACCTCTCTTGAATACAAACGCTGCCGTTACTACTGGTACAGCTTCAGCTATATCCGCCACTGTTACTTTATTTATACCACCCTACACACGTCTGGCGTCACGCCACCTATCCCCGGGAGGACCAAAAAAAAATGTACTCACACACGCACACATGTTTCTCCAGTAAATCGAGACAAACACATTTAGAGGTTAATTATTTTGTAGATTTTCTCATAAGTGACTCGAATGGATTGCGGTATCAGGTTCACGTTTCAACTTCCTCGTTAAACACGAAGTAACGAATAAAAAAACATTGCCCGTCGAAAAAACATTCGTCTCTCTCATTTACAAATGTTTCCACGCAAATAACCTTGAATTTTTTTCGTTACCGCGATCCTGCAATGATCAGTAATAAATGTCGACTGTTATAAGAGACGAATTCTGCAAATATATTTTTTTATGTCTCTATTACAACGACGTTGATGGGACGTCCATCGTGTGTCTGTACAACAGAATCACTGATCTGTCACGAGGTGAAGTCGAATCAATGTAACGAGAGAATCAGTTGGAGAGAAACCACATTTAAATTTTAGTGAGTGGATCAAGCGAGAGAGCTTCTACTTCAACTATTATATGGATGCTGCTGCGGCTTCAAGGTACCCAATGGCGTCTTCTCGTTAGGAATGAATGAAGCACTCCGCGTGATTAGAGAGAGGAGTTAACCTTAAGCTTGACGTGAATGCCGCATCGACTTCCGTCGGGGAGTCTCGCGTTACGCGGAATAAACTGATGAAGCAAGCGATGGTTAATTGTCCGCTGGCATCGTGTACAACATATTTCCCAAAAAGTTTTTTCAAGAAAAAAAAATGTACCACATAGAAAACGTATATTGGAATTAAGAATCTTTGTGTATTTTTTTTCGGAGTAATTTACGTAGTGTCATCACTCGCGCCAAATAAATATTTGATAGATTTTGCCTGATCATCTATGTGGTACGTCGATTCTACCAAAATTCAGGTACCACATAAAAAAAATTATGCACCATAGGAAAGATCTGTCTGACGTCTGTAATTTTGATGAAATATTTATGGTTCGACCGCAAATGAAGAGACACGCATACACTCGTGTAGAGTGCGGTGATACGGTAGAAAAACTGATATTCGCTTTCTGACTAATTATCTCTGTGGTACGAAAATTGTAGAGAAATTCATGTACCACATAGAAAACCTATATTGGAATTCAGGATGTTGTCGTATTTTTTTTCGGAGTAGTTTCCGTAGTGTCATCACTCACGCCAATGAAATACTTGGTCGATTTTACCCGATCGTCTATGTGTTACGTAAATTCTAACGAACTTTATGTAGCATATAAAAAAATTTGTCTGGCGTCTGTTATCTTGACGAAATATTTATCGTTCGATCACGAAAGAAGAGATACACATAGTATACTCGTGTAGAGTGCAGTGATATGGTAGAAAAATTGATATTCGCTTAAAAGAAAATGGCGTTCAACTGTTAATGGTTTTTCATGATGCTTGCAAGCACTGCAGCCTCACGCCACATAAAGACCTTTTTTTTTAAATACTTGGCGTCGAGACGCTGCCGCGTCTCTTGCTACGACGGGTTAGCGTAGAAACGATTGTCCGTAGTCAATAGATCAAAAGTAGGGAACATGGTCAACGTCTATCACGAGAGTTGCGCGTCGTACATGATACCACCGGCAGGACTCACCCGAGATAGCGTCTCGGCACGTATATATACAACGAATCCTCGCATTTGGAGTAGTAAACGACTTGCCTGGTAGCTAGCTAACGCGGCCCTTCCTGCTATCCTCTATCATGCACGGAAAACCAATTATACGCACGCGCCAGTCTAACATCGATTAGCCGACAAACATAATTGTATATGATATGTTTCGATGAGTGCTTACGATAATTGGTGCTATTCGAGTTTAACTTCGTGGCTATCGTATGACACCGATCTGGTACGTGGAATCGTTTTTAGATCGAAACGTTTTGCTGTAATAAAAAATTAGATAAACATCGTTTTGCCGCTGCGACAAGGAAATAAAGTAGGCGATCGTTGCAGCATCATTTGTTACAAGGTGTAACCCGCGAGGCTTAAGCAGCCCGAGAGCCACCGTAAATTATTATCCCGGAAGCCCTTCCTCCACTCGAAGCTGTCGAACTTGCGTAAGCCGACGGAGGGTAACGGGTAGCGTCTTAATAATGATTGGCCAGGCAGAGAGGCAATGCCCGGGTGTCAGTCGACTCACGTGCTAAACTTTATTGGAATTGGATCCGTAATCTCGGTACATTTCCCCAGATGCGGCACGCTACACCACCACCGAGATCTTCTTGAGGAGCTGCTCTCGTAGTCGAGGGACAAATGGGAATTGAGGGAGCAGATCCTAATCTGATGGACTAACGGTATATCTCGATATCTTCCTCGATAGCTAAGAATATCTTCTTGGAACTTCTAGTGTCACGTCTCATCTACATCGTATTTTTTTTTGTCTTTTGGAACTGAAGGATTGTCTGTACAATTTTGTCTGCCTATGGCGCGCGAACGCTCGTTCGATGTTGCAGAATCGCGTTAGATATTAGAAGTATACGAAGGTAGACTGGCCGTCGTTTAATCGGGATTTGGTGTGAGTAAATTGCGAGAAGGAATTACCGAACAGTCCTGTAATCCCTCGCGAGCTCCGTGCTTGTTGGGCGAGAGGCGAGGAATACGAGGGGAGGAGCGTGGTATAACTGACCCCGCACTCTCGGTGTTCTACTTAGTTTACAGGGTAGGGAACCAGACCAGCACCCTTCCCTTGATCCGACCCTCGCGTGTCACGTGCACACCGCCAGGACACGCGTGCCTGGTTCCAGTTACTTAGCGCATGACACAGAGCCGGCGTAAGGACGTACAAAAAAAAGCTGTTATACGGTCGGATTTGCTTTGTCGGCGAAGATGAGTCGAGAGGAGGCAGTCGGTTGGGTCGGAAAAACTACGGTCCCAATAGAAATAGAAAGTAAAGCAGCGCAAATGAGACGGAGTGCCAAAGAAAAAGAAAAGGAGAAGAAGAAAACGAAGAAATAGAGTCGGGACGATGGGACCGGCTTAAGCTCGCGAGAGTGGATCCTACTTGAGTGTATGCGAAGGGCAGCAAAGCACAAAATGCTTCGTTCCAAGGATGGAAAGGGAGTGAGAAGAGAACCGACGGGATACACCCAGCCGCTCTCGCGTATACCTGTTAAACTCCATTTTGGCGTTTACGAGGGTTGTGTCGTGGCGCGTCAAAGGGGATTTCAAGCTCGGGGTATAGCGAACGCGAAGCGAGATGTGAAATCAAGTGACTGTGTGTGTGTGTGTGCGTCGGTGTGTGTGTATTTGTGGGAAGCAACATCGAGAGACGAAGGAGATCGCGGGCGAGAGACCCGACGAAGCATTACATCGTAGCCATAGACGAGGAGGGGAAAAGGGGAGAGACAGAAGGTAAAGCGAGAAGGCGAGGTTGACGGTGCGTGAAGAAACGACAAGTTTGCCGGAAATTAGGGCTCAAACTCCTTGAGGCATGGAAGCCGAGAGTTTCGCCGTTCTCGTATCGAGAGAGAAGCTTGGCGCGGCCTTTCTACTCCTTCCTCTACGAGACATACGTTTAATATAGGTACCTGCCTCGTTGAGCCAGATATAGAAGGTAGATAAGAAACGAGAGCCTCAATTTTCGAAAGACTGGCTTCTCTTCTTGCTTTTTCCCTCTGTGATGAGCTTAGCGTGCATTATTTTATCTTTCAGCCAGTATATCTCGAAACTCAATTGGTTTCAATTGAAGGATTTCTTCTCTTTACCGAAGCCAGTCGAAAGACCGTTTTGCCTCTTACTCGTTGCAGCCGTTTGATACGCAATAACGATAGCCAGGCTGCTAGTATCATATAGTATACACAGTAGTGTATTTCCGTTGGTGTTTTCACTCTGTCTCTCGCTCGAAGTAGAGCTCGGCGAAGCAGCATCAGACGCGCACGAGTAATAAACGATGCACTGTGCGAAGCTTAAACGGAGCTTTATGAGATCCCGGCCATGATTAATAATTCCGCCCCACCCCGCCGCACCCTCTGTACACCAAGAGGAACAGCAGAACCAACGGGCTTGCCGGTTGCTCTCGCGAAAAGCCCCGTATCTACCCGCTCGTCGTCGCCCGGTAGAATATTCCTACGAGCGATCTTCGTTCACTCTACTGCCTTCGAGGCACAGGCGGACTCGTTAGAAACAGCTCTCATCTACGCTTCGACGAAAACCTCAGCAACGGACCGGGAAAACGCGATTTCTACTCAGGTCGTGCACGCGGTCATGCCGGCATCATTCTCCCGCGGTTCTCTCTCGACGTTCTATCTTCAACGCAGCGCACGGTGCACGATTTTCTCGTCATCTCGTCTACGAGAGTCTCTCATTCCCGTTCTATACTCCTGTGTGTATATTAATTTCTATAACCCCGCAAAGTACTCCAGCATTTCATTCGCTTGTCTTTGTCTTACGATTCTCGTAGTTAAACGGTAAAATAAATGAAAAAATAAGACACGAGTGAAAAGATTATCGGAGGCATCAAGACTCGACATATTTTGGCACATGACTCACTTTTTGAAAAAAAAAAAAAAACAAAAAATGGTGAAAAGAGCCATTAAAGAAAACAGCGCTTTCCATGTTTCAGTAGAATCTAATATCTCATCAGTCGTCTCGTGTCACGCTCAATGTCTCGCAGGCTGATCGATCTATATTGCCAGTAGTATATCAAGACTCTGTTATAAACGCTCGCCATTCGTTGGCAGCTGACGCGACAACACGAGAATCCTTGGGGGAAGACTGTGGAGAGAGAGTGAGAGCTGTCGTCGATATAATAGCGTTAACGTTCTCTGTTCCTTATTACCACGGTTCTTCAAGCGTGAAACGAGATAATCGTTATTCGTTCGAAAGGTTTTTGGGGGAGTGCTGCCGATGGATGAATCGATCGCGCGTGCACGGTACGAAGAGCAATAACACGACAATTTTCTGCGGGATGTAATGCGTATATACGTATTAAGTCGAAGGCTTCCAAATGGAGCGGATCATAAACCAGTACGTACTATTCGTAAATCTAGCGACCCTCGTAGCAACTGTAGCAACAGTAGACGGAGACTAATCATCGTTAATATGAGATGTCGAGACTCTCGTCTGTCCCCTGCCTTTTTCGCTAGATATTTATCGCGTTCGCATAGCTGTAACTCGTAATTCCCTCGCTGCTTTTTTTTTTGTTCGAAATAAGTTCGGGAAAAAAAAAAAATAAAATGCAGCTGGACGTTTCAAACTCGTCGATGCGGTTGCTGCGTCTGACGGAAGGGAAAAGAGTTACTTCGTCGGTGCATCAGCGATAGTGCAATATGCAAAACTTGCGATCAATATGTTTTGAAGTTTTGGTAGTTTCCTGGATATATACATCCGCACCGAAGAGTCAGGTCGTGGAAGTTACACTGTGGCGTTCACTACTCCGCTCACTACATCGAGCTCTACTTCGACTGCAGTGGCTGCCGCTCCTAGGGGTAAAACAGTTCTGTCGGTGGCAGCCAGCAGCAGCTCTTTCTGATGGATTGGCTATCCCACGCCCCTTGATTCCCTTGCCCCAGCCACGCGGTGCTCCTGAAATCCTGCGGGTTAGCTGCTGATGCTCCCCGCCCCGCTGGCGCTACAACAGCAGCGATGTCTGCCACGCGCCTTTCCACCCCCTACAGCGGCCTCAAGGGCTCTTCGACTATCGAAACAGTCAGGCTGCAAACTCTAAACTGTAGCAACTCTCCTTTGAGAGGATTCATATACTTATACACTATCGAGAGACGAGCGTGAAACCATGCAGACTGTAATATACAGCTTCTTGGATAGGAGCTTCGGATCTTCGATTCGCTGGCTTCGTAGGTCGATATACGATTTGTCTCGGGATATTGATATATCTCAGAGGCAAAGTCGAAGTCAGGAAGATCCAAAGCCTCGGAAAATTGACTACCCATGCCAGAGTCAAGGAATTTACTATGCCCACGAGATATATTTACTGTATTTACGAATTGTCTCGTGTAGATCTACATATCTTGCAAGATTTGTCTCTTAATTGGCGAAGTGAAACATCATACTGATTACGTTTGAATATTCGTGTTACTTCGATATAATTGTACATCACAGCATACCGAAGATCACCGGACGAGACAATCCGGAGTACATCGGTTGCAGTGAAAAATAATCTGCAGCGAAAGGGGTACCGGTGCGGTGAATGCGTGAATTATAATGGAAACGAAGAGAGAAGCCGCGGGAATGAAAAGAATCAGCGTAAAGCGAAGCTCGCGGACCACTGTAGTTGCGCGTCGGCGGTTGGAAAGCCCCCGACGCCCCAGGACCCGACAGTTGCTGCTGAATTATCCTGCAGGCTAAATTGAAACGTGGAAATCGCTTCGGCTACGGTTGTGTGGGGTATCAGACGCAGGATCAACTTTTAATTAAAGCGACGAGCGGATCGACGCCCGCGGGGGCTTAAGATATGTATTTTATGCTTCAACACCCGTGTATCCTCGCGGGCGGCGGTTCTACTGCACCCGACGTTCCAGTCAACCTCTTTCGATAGGTTTTTCTTTTTTTTTCTCTGCCTAAGCCAACTATTTTTCTCTGACGTTTTACCTCTTACCTATACGCGCTATCGTAGCTATATTTTCCTGTCGATAGGCTTGAGCTCTTCGTGGAAAAAGACTCGATCCCCTACCAGAGCAGCAGTCACCCACGCTTGGGATACGTTCCTTTACAGCCCGATTCTTCAATCTCGCGCGGCAGTAAAAGTTACAGATTTTACGAGGAGTCGAGAGGTGCGTTCGTGCGCGAATACAGGCGACGCTCACGGAGAACTATTCACGTATGTGTATACGCCCGCGATAGAGTATAGCGGACCCAAGGTAGGTGGGTCTGAGACTCTGGGAAATTTTCTTCCATTTCGTCTGGATTCCTCTCTCTCCCCATTCTTACTCTGCCTTCATCCAAACGAAATACCGCGACGCGACGACGAAAAGACGCGTGCAGCTGACGCGAACCTATAAAATGACGAGATTCCCGAATGTTTTGCAGCACCGGCAGGAGGAAACTGATCCTTCGAAGCGTTCAATATATCGAAGCTTGAGAGTGAAAAGTTCTTGAACACACCGTGTTTTCATTTTTTTTTTTTTTTTTTTTACGCCAAGTCGCTTAATATATATTCTGTCGTGTTTCGTCGATCTCCGAGTAAACGTACTGCAGCAGGTGAGGACGTACAAAAATGTTTGAACGCATTTTCGCATGTCTGTGTCGACCATCATTCGTCGATCTATCGATCGATAGACGCAGTTGAACGAAAAGTGGATAAATATATATATATATATATATTTTTTTTTTTAACAAAAAAAGTACGAACCTTTCAACAGGTACATTCGGCTATCGACTTGGCGCACACAAATACGTATACAGAGTCGAGAACGGCGGCCAGCGCCGAAGAGTGAGAATATCGAGGGAACGTTGGATGGGCGACAAGCGAATCGGCACGGTAGTCGTGACCGCCTAGTAGACTGATATACGTATAGCCGGGACGGCAGGAAGAGAGCTGGCAAGAGCCCGAGCGTTGCACCGTGAATTCTCGGCGGAGAACATTTTCCAATCTGGCTGCCTGCGAGGGTAGTTCCTGTATAAAGCGGCCAGATTGAAGGAACCGAACGTGCGGCGGCCGGCGTTTTGGGATGGGGACGAGAGGAGAGCGGGCGAGAGAGGAGAAAGCGCAGCGAGAGCAGTGCAGGACCAGGGGAAATGGGGAATACGATTGTCGGGGCAACGTTCCGGAAGAAAAGTGTCCTACAAAGAGGTGAAGCGAAAGCACAGGCGAATGTACCATCGCGCTCTCTATACACTCCAACTGTATACTGTACCAGTGCCGGAGAGGTGGAGGAAAAGCAAAGGAGGATGAAAAAAAATATATATATGTATACAGAGACATAATGCTTTTGCTAGAAAAAGAAGTATCTACCTACTTATCGCGAGTAAACGTTCGCGCATATCAGAATTAAATTGCAATTTTTCTTGAGGCAATTTGTTTTATTATTTCTCTGTGGTTCAACGGATACCAGACTTTGCGAGAAAAATTCAGCAAATTCAAGGATACAGTAGTAAAATAATAGAGCTGAGAAACAGTCGCCTATTTTTTTCGTAGTTTTTTTTTACCCTTTTCACTGTATTGTTCCTTTTATATAATTCAAGCTGATTGAAAATGACCACGTGACTTTTCTACCGTATACTCAAACAAGCAGCTTCTCTTCGATGCTGTTTCAACAAGTTCGTAGTTGTTTAACGTTTGTGTGCGATAGGGGATGAGGGTGTAGCGATGGCTGCGCGAAACAGATGGAATGAGAATGAAGGAGGGTGCGACGAGAGGCAAAGAGAAACTACCTTGCCGTCTATGGTGGTGTGAAAACCGGTTCATGGACATTAGGGAGAAAGGAGATCCAGGATGAATGGAAAACACATGTAGATGTCTAGCTAGCAGTGAGAGAAGCGAGAGAATTCAGGAAAGGATATAGGAAGCAGCCCCCGAGAGGTGAGGCGAAAGGAGAGGGGTGCGTAAGCGAAACGAAACCCGGCCGGTTTCCTCGGCAAACATCCGAACGCCTCCCTCGTAGTTCGTTGGCTCTCGCACGGCCCGTGCAGTACTGTTATATACCCTTTTGTATTCGTGGCACACACATCACTCGAGGGTCAGGCACCCTCGAAATAGATCCGTTTTCACGAAATAACACGCGAACCAACCGACTCACTGCCACGGACACCCGTCAACCAACTCGCATACCAATGTGGAAACTCGCTGAAATTCACGCTCTTCTATCCCAACCTTTATTTCGTGTATGCGCATTATTGCATTGACAGCCAAAAATAAGATTATGCAATAGCGGAAAGGAAAGTGATTCGATATATTTCGGGGCACTCGCATTACGGAAATAGGCAGGTGGTTTCGTAACATTGAATTATTTGTCCACTTTGCGAAAAACGAAATAAACGAGAATATCGAATTTGATAGAATTTTACTTCGCGAACGTGCGGTGGCCCAATTAAATAGAGTTTTAATTGGGACTTAATCGTAGTCGTACAATTACATTTTTTCTTTTTTTTCTATTCCGTTCATTCGTTTTCCGTGAATCTAATCACGCACTGACTGAATCGTATTTCCCGTGAGACTGAGGTAGAAAAGGAGCGAAATTGCAGTGAGAAAAAAAAATTGGACGGATCGGTGCGGAGAGTGGAAAAAAAAAAGTTCGGACTGTTCTCGCACAGCCGAGCGGGCAACTTCCGCGATGAAGCTCGACAAATTTGCTCGGATTTTATACCCTCGCTTTATCTCGTCTCTTTCGAGAGATAGTGCCATAGTGTGGTCCTGCATTCTCCTGGCGATGGGCGTTATTGTCAAGACTAACGCCGGGATGATAGTTATTAATTAATCTGAATTCTCTTTGCTTACACGACCCAGCGACGCTGCTATCGTCTCCGCAAAATAAAGCTGCTGTACTCTCGTCTATAAAGAACTTCGTTTCTTACGGGGAAGGGAGCGATTATCGTGCCGCGTTGGGTGGTACTTGCAGCGTGCACTTTGTGCGGAGTAAAAAAAGAAAAGCGAAGAGAATCGCTGCCTGGCGTTATAGGCACGACGAGGCTTTTGAGTCGATCAAAGGAAGCCGCAAGGTGTTTCGCCGATAATCACTACTCCCACACTCTGTAGCTTCACAAATCCTCGATTTTATTTTATCCGTTAATCAATCGGTAGGTCTATTTTTGTTGGAACGATTTTTAATTCATTTTTACAAATGTGTCAGTGCAGTGGGTCTCGAAAATAGATCGCAATGAGCGTTTTTATAAATTTTTTATTATTCACCAAATTAAATCGGCTAACCGATTACTTGCATATAATTAACTTAGGGATTCATTATTTTCAAATGACGAATGGGGAATTGGGGAGTTCCATCGAAATTGACAGATTGTAAGTGAGAGTTAGTCGAACGGGAGGGATCGAAGCGAAGTGGCGCCACCTCGAGGAGACTTCGAACAGCTTGTCACCATCCCTCCGAATCGATGAAAACAGAGATACCGACTCCAGGGGTTGGTAGCTGGCGTCGATATGGAGGGTATCTCAGGGTCGAGCTTTTACCGACCTTTGGACAAGTTTACCGACCTCAGCGACCTCAGATTTTCGCGACGGGTGTTCTCCATCACATATACTGAACACGCTATATTTCAAAGTGGCGTGAAATGATCCGCTCCGATTTGAATCTTATTTCATTCATTTGATCCTTTATCTTCGTCGATCATCCCTACAAGGATAAAGCGACAATGATTTCATCTCCAAGGCTCATGACAACTCGATAAATTCGTGAGCTCCTATTTGACACGAAAAACACTAGAGCGGTTAAAGTCCTTCGACAATCGTACGATCAGAACCACACGATGAAGTCAGCAAACACAGACTGACTGTGTTATCGAATAACGTAGTCGTAGCCGTACAGCGGGGAAGAGAGAAACGGAACACCGCTAATCAGAACGGGTAAACACCTGATGTTGATTGGGCTACGTGTGTACTGGCAGGCAGGGCTCGTAACACAGCCAGTCAAATACACACACATAATATCAGGGATTCGGAAGGGCATTCTGTTGTTCGAGGCATCGATCGCACGTTGACCACCGTCAACGTTGGCGAGAACCGCGTGTATCAGAAAACTAGTTTTATCGCGAACGTTGTAACGTGCCGTACGGAGTTGCACGCGGAGCAGTTCCGATAGCTTTACGTGTTGCTCGGTTCTCCAGCAACGTCAATTTTATCCAACTACAATAAAGCACGCAATTTTTCTTCTCCCGTACGAGTGACGAAGTCACACAGCAGTATCCTCTCGCGGCAAGTTTTTCCACGCGACCGCTAATCCAACCCCTGGTGACGGTGCCACCCGCGGGCTTACGTTCACCGAGAAAGGGAAGGAGAAATGCCAGCAGGATAAACCACGAAACGTTCGGACGCCGGGGCGCGACACCACGTCGTGTTAACCGGATACTAGAGAAAGTTATCGGTTTATGGAGATCTATGCGTGCTTTTTTTTTCGCTATAACGCAGGTCGATAGTTTAGTAAAAATGTGCGTTTCAAGAAGTTTAAAAGCGATCGTTTTGCACATAAAAAATCAGCGGTCCCGTCTGCAGAGCACTGAAAAGCTATCCACTTTTGTTTCCGCATGTCTCAAACCTTTTTATCGCAGTTCTTTCAGACTACCTGCGCGCGTAGTCATAGGAAAGCTACGTGCACCGTGCAGACTGTTTTTATCTTGGCAAAGAGGCGAACTTTTATTATAAATATGTATAAGTACGAAGCAGAGAGGGGGAGAGGAAAGGAAAGAAGCCGCAATGTTTTATATTCATGCTATGTAGTTACGCGTACGAGACAGTGAGAAAGAGAGTCAATTCGAGTTGAAACTTTTGCCAAACGGGTCTCACGGAATTAGGAAACATTTGAGGTGGTGGCCGTAGCGCGGAGAGTTCACCGCGGGTCTTCAGTCTGGAGCATCGGCTCGTGGAATTTGTAATGGCGATGCGACAGGGCTATCACCCTACCGAAGCCGGGTTTTCAAGCGCGCTTGTTTTTCAGTCGAACATTTCCATATCGTCTGCTGCTCGGAGACCTCTATGGAAATTTCGTCTGGCAACCCGGTACACGCCTCGTCCTCGTCGTCCCCGCACATCGGCGGACGAACCGCCGATATTGGTTTCGGGTCGAATACCGATGCGAGGCATGCATTATCCACCTGGACGTGTTATCCAGCGCATCCGGCCACTCGGAGGGACTGCTAGCCGAAATATATCGTACTTTATACGCCCGACCGATGGCCAAAACATTGGCAAAAATCAAAACATTGCCCTGGCATCGATAGATGTTTTTATCCGAAATCTCGACTTGATTTTTGTTATCATTCAGTAAAATCCTGTCATCGGACTCTATATATACCCTCAAAAATGTCGAGTTGTTATTTTGATGAAAAAAATATTTTGTACTTTGCGCATAAAAGATCGCGGGTGAAGGCCTGGACTCGCACAGAATTGGCAATGGTTTGTAATTTTTTTACACACGTGTCCCCATTTTATCGCAGGTAGACACAAAGGGGGTCCGCGGGGGGAAAAGGGATTATAAATAGCTCGCGATCGAAAGAGCGAGAATGAAACTACGAAGGCTGTTAGCGTTAACGAGAGTTGCCGGTGACTTTTCAAGCGATCTACGAGCTCGAACTGGTACCCAGGTAGAATTAAACGAGCGCGTAGATCGAGGCCGTGATCTCGATTAGCTATCGTTAAACAGAACGAATATACGGAGTAGTAGCCGCTAACGAGACTTTACGAAACTCCTTTCGTATTAAACGTACACCCCGGTGGCGGTATCACTGTATCGAATGGTTCTCCTTTATCAAGGAGTGTCAGTGAGAGTACAAATTGCTCGCCATCCCTCTCGTACCGGCGCGGGACGGTGAGGCTATCTAGTCGCTCTCTTTTCGCATTCGTGTCGAGAAAGTGCTGAGCATCGGTGTAAAAAACGCGTTTATCACTCACTCTCCTTCCCGCGACTGGCTTACGATCTTTTACGATTAGCAACGAAACTCTCGCCGAGTTGAGCGAAAATACCTTCGAGGCAATAGGTGTTTACGTTGAACAACTTCGTGAAAACGAATATTGAGGTCGAAAGGAAGTCTTCAAGTTTCCGCCGAGGACGCCAAGTGTCAAACGCAGAACAGAACAGAGAGAAGCGTCGTGGCGATTTCGCATTTACGAGCGGATGCGTCGGTGCTAATTAAAATAATAATTAAGATCCCGGGGACGATCCGAGAGGATTCTTGGGAGGGTTGCGAAATGGGTATAGAGAGAGCGGTACGGGTCTTGTATAGTCGTACATCGTCGTTTGGAGGCATGCACCCGGGGAAAACGACTTCGTGACCGCGAGAGCGAGGCCAGCCGAGGCTAGTAGGCACCACGAGGGTAGGGAGGGGGAAGGGCACGTAGCGTGAAATTAAAGCCATTCGTTAGGCTAAGGACATTCCCGAAATGGCGCGTGCTCGCGTGAATAACGCGCTCGCTGGGCTGCTTGTACGTACCTAACGGAGTAGCGAACCTAGGTAATTCACTTGCGCTGCTCGACGCGAGGCAAGAAAAAAGAACGAACCGGGGTAGGAAAAAGTGTAACCCTGCCGCTCACGCAGTCTGAGCCGCGGATGGAAAGAACCTCGTGCTCTCGTTGTCGCGGTACTTTTACGCGAGCTTTCCATCTCTACCTCGGCAATTCACATGTGCATAACTGCAGCGGGTTCATAGAAATGCGTGTAAAAGCAATGGCTTTGAGATTCCAAGGGTAAGAATATCACGTAGGTATACTACTATATTAACGGGGTTTCGTGCGTCTCGCTTCAATAAATTACCAAAGCTCTCGAATGTACCAAGCTGGGAGTCGCTTGAGTCCGCGGCGACGCACATGAATATTTACAAATGTATGAAGCATCTTACAGAGGGACGCCACATTCTTGCTTGTGAATACCTGGGTGTTTTTTTTTTTTTTTTTTTTCGAGAAAGAACGCGCTGTTCCCGTTCGAGCAGATGCGTACCTGGTGTATGTGAAGCTATGCTGAAACGATTCACGCTATCGTGGTATTTCATAAAAAAAAATCGCCGCTTCCATGGTTTCATGTCCATTAAACGAAAAGTCAACAGTGCTTTACGCAACCCTGAATACTCAACTGGAGCGACTGGATTCAGTCGTTTTCTCTTTATAATAAATGCAAATAGATGTACAACTCTGACTCTCGTTTCTTAATTAACTTCTTTGTCATTAACGTAACTTTGCCCTCTTTGCTCACTTTCTTATTACCCGCATCCGGAATCGACGACAAGAAAAGAGATGGAATAAGAATAAGCGTATGCGAATAAGGAGGAGAGAACGAACATGAGAATTCGGAGTGTGGCGGAGTTTCGGTGCTCTCTGGCTGATGCCAGGAAAGCAACCCTCCCACCCACACAATTGTAACTGTATCGCATGGGCGTAACACCACGAACATCGCTGGTTCCACTGCTTTCGTGCGTTGCTCTCATTTTCGGCACATCTTTCTCTCTCCCTCGACCCTCCGCGCACTCTCGCGTTCCAGTCGGCGTGTACAATCCACCCGGGCACAGGTGTACTGCAATCCAACGCTCGATCCCTTTTCAGTCCGGTCGCAGCCAATGGTTTCAGTGTCGAAATTGCCATCCCTCTGTGTACACACCATGCAACTGTAAATGTCTCGCGTTGTGCGGCTCCCTACCCACAGCATTTCTGGTAATATCCAGGGATTTCGTGTTTAGTATCTCACTCACCTATCCCCTTTCCCCCTCAACCCCTTCGTTCCCATCCCCCTTTCTAAGGGGTTAGTTTCTGGCTGTCTGCGTATCTGCCAGACTCGACCATCGTTGATGCACAACTCACCCATTAACGCATTCATGGAGGGGCTCGAATGGAATCCCGAAGGGGCTATACACAAATGTAGATATTTCGGGAATGAATTTCGACCCTTGCGTATCAATCGGCTCTCATTATGACCGCACGCACCCGCGATGAATTATCTCATTCCCGAATCGTTGAGGGAGAGATATTCAGTTTGTTTTCGCAGGGTAAAAGGGGCATTTCTGTATTTTTTTTTTGCCTAAAGAATAACCGGAAATGCAAAACAGCAAAAGTGCTACAGAGGGAGATTTAGAGATGCACGTTGCCGCTCCCGGGTCAGTTGCGTTAGTGGCAAGCACTGCAGCATTGTATGACCCGTACTCTATTGTGAATTCGGAATAAAAAAAAAAAAGCTCATGGTAAAAAATGGTTCGTTCTCTGCCTGAGTTGGCTGCGGAGGTCCGGTCCGCCATCGGCTCATATACTATATAACGCTATTCTCCCTTTTCATTTTCATCATCGTATCGTATTCCGGTTCGACCGTGTCATTCTGTGCCCTCTGCTCGCGCTTCTCATTCGTGAAAACACATAGGTATGCAGCTTCTGTACTGTAGTAAAAGTCCGTCATTGTCCCCTTTGTGTGCCGATGTATTGATGCAAAAAATTATCTTCACGCGTGTTATAAAAAGTAATCATATTAGCGCAATGTATGAAGGCTTTTTATTGCACTTGTAATGAAACAAATGGTGTATAAATAATTTGAAACAACTACAGCACGTGCACCTACATGGCTTCCATTTGAATTTTCGCAAAAAATTCCAAGCCACTTCCAGAACTTTTCTAGAATAATCACGCGACAGTTAAGATAAGTAAAAATAAATAGTTCACTTTTAAAAATATTCAGGTGAATATTTTTAAAAAGTATGAAAAAGTCGAAGTTCGAGGGAAAAAAAAAAAAAAAAATCACGGGTCAACGGAGAAATTTAAGGACATTTTAAGGACTTTCAGGATGTTCAGGACCACTGGACACTATAAACGAAGATCAACGAGTAGAGAATTATGCGTCCAGTTGTGTGGTCCTCGAATTCTCCAACGCTAAAGACTCGCTGAAGAAGTCCAAAGTGCTATTTCCGATCTTTCCGTTTGAAAAAATGACAAATTACCGGTCTTAAGACATACCAACATCTTTGAAATCTCTAAAACAAGCGAGTAAAACAACGACCGAAATCGTTCGGTGCCTGCAAAATTTTTTTCACCAGTGCTGTAAGCGACGTAGGCAATTCGATATTCATTTCACGCAACGGGAAACTTTGTGAAAAGTTTCGAGGGCCGGAACATTGTGGGTGTAGGCGAAGAATCGCGCGAGCGTCAAAATAATAATCCTGCGTGGAGTTCGCTACGAATAATAAGTCGGTTCATTAATATTGTACGCACAACTCGGGAGGAACACGGCAAATATCTGAATCCAGTCTGACTACTGTTTCGACAATGCCGACACTCTATTGTCGCATTATGCAGATATCTTTCGAACAGCTTCGGTATGCGGCATTATGTCGTGGATCGGTAGGATAATTCATAGGCTCGTCACGTTTCGAACGCGGAGGGAGGTGTTGCATTACTCGTTCTTTCTTTCGAATCACGCGACCGCAGCGAAATAAAATCCTTACCCCTGTCGGATATGCTGAAGTAGATGTTAATGAGCTTCAATAAGTAATCAATTCCAATAGAATTATGAGTTTTATATACAACCGCCAGGTGTATATCTGCCAGATGAACCTCCATTCGACATCTACTGAATATTAAAATGAATTAAAGCTGATAGGGTACGCGATGAAAAATGTAATTTCAAGAGTTTCAATAAAATAAAATCATCAACCCGCAATGGTATTTTTTTTATAAAATAAGTACATAATATTCATGCTCGGTGCTTGGCGCGAGGAACTGCATTAGTCGCGAAGATCACGAAGGAAAGCCACTGAAGCTGTGATCCTGTCGTGTTGAGAGTCGTATAACTGGCGTGGCTTGTGCACCGCGTAATCTCAGGATCCTCTTTCTACGCTTCAATACGTCACGTACGCCCGATATAACACGTTGCGCTTAACGGTCATCCTGGCACGTCGCATCGGCCAACTGTCCACTAAAATTTACTGCTCGGCTTTTCTCTATCTCTCTCGGTAAACTACCGCGACGTTTCATACAAACGGCACTTTCGTATGTAACGTCATCGTTTTTTTTTTTTGTAAATACAGAAAAAAAAATGCGGCGTATTCTGGCGCTGGATGGTCAGAAAATAATCCATTTAATACCATCAGTATTATTTATTGAGCGTAACTAACGTTTGTCCGCAATCTATCAACGGCCCGTATCTATTAGTCTACATCAATGCAGTGACTGTGTTACATGTGTACTCAAGCAATTCGATAACCGAACTATCAACGATATTCGCGCGCGATACCGTACGTGTTCAATTCCACGCGAAGCTTCGATAAAATATTCTCCGTATGGCAGGGAATACTACAGGCAAACACGTGCCATGTTGCACGTCCCAATCATATCGTCAATCGATTAACCTTTGTTGTTTTTCTTTGTGACAGAAAATAAACCGATGGTCACCGAATTTTAATTTTTTTTTTTCAATCGCGTATACATTCGTAAAATTCTATTCATCACCGAACGATTGTGTTTAACGTCAATTCTATAGATTGCACTAATGAAAATATCGGTCTGAAACGTATTTAAAAAGAAATATCGTGCGAAATAAAAAGCCAGAATCTCAACGATTGCGAACGATTTCATCAATTTTGAAAGGCTATAATCCGTTTCGCATTCAAATTAGAAGAAAAAATAAAAGTTCCGCTCTTATTCTCCGAGATTCGAAAAAGCTTCGAACGATTTTCAATTTGTATAACTCATCGAAGCGTCAAAGTGAAGGAAGAACTCGACTACGTCGAAGACTATGATGAAGCGAGATCCATTCGCAACGCGGCGAAGGAATGGGATCGGAGAGGATGAGCAAAGAGAAAAGATAATAACGCCACGTTTCGTCTCTCTCACACCCGCAATAATCTCATTCTCGCCAAGATTTTTATCCAGCGGCAGCGCACCGGAGGACCGCTTTTTTTTTTTTCCTTACCAAGGCAACGGGAGGGCTAACACGGTAAAGAGAACGAGGAAAAGTCTCCTTCTCCGAGGTTGAACTGAAATCTTCTTTATTAAAGGATAATATTCCGGGGAGCTTAATTCACCGACTAAGATCTACCGTGTGCGGCTCTCTTGTAAGAGCCGCATAAATAATTAAGTAATTAATGTCGTCGGTCGAAGGCCCCTCTACCGGTAGTAATGGCGCTGATCTTCGAATGAAAAAGCGCTAAAACCGCACCATTCGCGCTGTAAAAAAATAACCGTGCCAACGTAATTGCTTACGATTTTTTTTCCTGTCCCTTTTACAATACCGAACACATAACGGTGCCAAAAGAATGTGCCAAGGAGCGATCTAATTATATTATCGTACAAATTCGCGACGAATACTCAACGCTTAACACAAAAAAAAAACACACATTCGCATCAAAGTACCCACAACCGAAAGTCACAAATGAAAAATTAGCTGACGCAGCCGAGAATTTCTTTTCATGCTAATTACGTTTGATCTAAATTCGTAGTGTTTTGTCACGGAGTTTTGCCAATGGTTGAATGCGAACTTTGCACGAGCCTTGGGTACCAATCTGCCGGACGAGGCCTTTAGAAATACGAACCAGCAGGGAGTTACTTTCGTTTTCCAGGGCGCAAGTTTGGCGAGCTGAACCGGAAACTCGAGACCGAATCCTTTTCGTCAAGCCGCTTCTGCACCCTTTATCCTCTTCCCCTCATACCACTGGGATACTTTGCAAAAGTTCCATCGTCTTTCGGCCTCTCTTTCCTCGCCTCGTTCTCTTCGCCGTTCCCTTCCTCGGGCACCCCTCCGACTCGACGAGTCTTTAATTTGCAAGCGTGAGCGCTCCGTTCCACGCGGCGAGAGTTTGCCGTGTCCCGGCGCCGTGTGCCCGTCGACGAAACTCCTTGAACACCGAGAGAAGAGAAAGTGCGCGAGCACTCGCTCTCGTTCTTAGTCGAGCGCGTTCCGTGGTGGAACGAAAAAAAAAGTGATAAAAAGACAAAAAAAAAAAGAAAAAAAATGAAAGGAAAAATGCACGAAGTGGTACGTTCGTCGACGCAGAAACAAATCTCTATTTGCTCTCTCCCTCTATCGGCCTGTGCCGACTGAAAACTCTTGTTTATTCTCCTTATATTCTTAATTATTAAATTTCCAAATCCGCAACTGCGTCTGCAGCGAGAAACTTTTACCACCCGACGCCATTCAAAAATAGTGAAAAAATCTGCTAGCGGCGAGTGAACAAAAGTGTATACGGTAAAGGAACTGAAGATACGTTGATAAAGCGGCATCGGATTATTATATATACCGTAGTAACCCCCCTTAATAATATCCCGCAATAATACCTTTCTATGTCGCTTCGTCCAACAACGAGCCGCGTATAGACTGCTGCTAGGCGGCCACCCCACAGCACAGTAGATGCCCATTGCCCGGACCCGTACATTTCATGCGTTATGACCGTCGAATAAAATTCCACCGTTCCACCCCCGAAAAATCCGTCGTTCGTCCACGTGAGTCCGGCAATACTGTATGCGTGCGTGTGTGTGATGCGGTGCATGAAGTTTTTCACATTCAGCCCGATCGTTCCGCCTATAATTTTGCGTGCCCATTGAGCGATTCCCACTCCCTTAATATGAACTTACGCATGATCGAACGAGGTGCGGAACGAGGGTCTGCCGTACATTTTTTTCGTTTATTTCTTTTTCCCTCACCCCTCTCTCCCCCCGCGTAATAATACGACTTGGAATGCCAAGAGATCGAACGATTTTCCTCGGCAAGATGGAAACAATTTAGCTCGTCCGGAGGATAAAACGAAAAAAAAACTTGACCCTAGTTTATCTCTCTCTCTGTCTTTCGGTACGCATCGCCGAAGCCCCGACGCGTAACGAAATGGAAGTAGAAAAAGAGGCCCGCAGTCCAGATGGATCAGAGGACTCTCGTGCGGAGAAGCCGCAACTTTTTCTTCTTGTCCCTCTTCGTCCTACCGGCACGAGTTAGATACGCCTTCTTCACCTGCCTATACGGGTATGAAAAAAAATGGGTTGCCTATTTTGTTATCGCTATAGCGCAGACTTTTACGCCGACTTTCTCATCCCCTCGACCTTTAAGCGGTGGGATCAAGGGTCGCGCGCACATGAGTTGCGTGCTTCGTCGTAACGATTAGAGGAACTCCTGTCGAACACCGTTCGAGTGAAAGGAAATCGATAATTCTCATATTAGCTCATACGGACAGTGTATAATATGAAGATTTGACTTCTACATCGACAAATATTATCCAGGCGCGTTTGATCGATGTGTAATCTCGACGAATCACGTCATACGCCAGTGAGAATGATATCTTGACAGCAACGCGTCTTTCCCCTCGGTATCTCAACTTGATTCGTGAGACTTTCTCGCTTCGTGAAAAAATGACGAAAAAATCAGCCTTGAAAAATTTAACGGACGGCAGATTTTCACTGCGGAAATCACGATCGAATAACGAAGAGATTGACGTAGAGCGTGAAAGTTTGACATTGCTTTCGCGTATTCTCCGTATATTTCAATGTGAAGATTATTATTATGTTTTATTTTTTAACTGATAATAAGGGAAAGGCGATGCGCGGAAAGGTGTACGAAACTTGAAGAGGAAAAGTAGTGTGAGGCAGATTGGTCGTGGCAGTGAGGCGTGATATTGATACTCTTCCATCTCCCGAAGGGTGACGCGAACACCCTCTCCCGCTACTGAAACCCTCCAGCCTTCTCACACTCGGTTCTATCATTCCATTTCACTCTTTCCGCGCGCCCTGTGGCTTTTCCTTCTTCCTTTTCGTGCTTCGGTCGCAACCGCCCTTTATCTCACTCACTTCAGTTCTCACTTCTTCTTCAGCTTTAAAGCTCTCTCACCCACTCTTTCGCCTGCCGGCACACACCAGTGTGCTAGCAGAATTTTTACGATAACAGATTAGAGGATCCGGCCTCCCTCTCGTCTTCGTTTTTTTTTTCTCGTATCTACTCTCTCTTCCGTGGCTGAGAATGATAGAAGGTACCTCGGGCTCGCGCCACTGCTTCCAAAGTATGCTTGACTATAGACGCTTTCTGCGCGCGCCCGTGAGAGATCAAAGGGCCAATCCACACCCTACTCCCACCGTTGACTTAACCCTGAGACTACCACTATCCCGAATTTCGCTCTTGTCGGAATATCTTTCGACTCCTTGACAACGTCTGCCTTCGGCGTTAAAAGGTATCGAAATATATCTGTGTCTGCGAGATTTCGCGGTTGCCGTATTTACCGAGAAAAAAAAAGTTAATGCGCGGCTTCGTATTTTCCGTTGATACTTTCGATTGGAATGATGTTCCAATCGAATGGTGATTTCTGTGAAGTATCCAAGACCGATATTATATCTCGCGTGCAACGCGACTAATACCCACGAGTAATGTGTGCGTAAAGAGTATTGTCGGCGACGTTGGCATAGCCAGGTAGAGCCGAGAGTCTTTCTCCTCGAGCACACGAGATGGAAACTGAAGAGGTAGGATGTTCTCGACTAGTTATAAATTAAATCCAAAGTTTCTGTAGAAGAGCGACGGGTGGCAACAAGAAATTGCTTCGAAATTCGTCGAGAGTGGTGGTAAAGTTTCTGGCTTGCAGTTTATAGGTATATATACTTGTTATAGTGTCGCTACACCAGCCAGCAGCCGTTAGGTGTACGTAGACGAGCCAGAACGTCTTATCGCGGCCTGAAAGTTTGAGAAAGAGCCTTCTTCCGAGTACCGATTATGGCCTCAACGAGGAGCAGTGGAACTCTGAAATAGATTATTTCCACGCTTAGCTCTTTCTATCTATCCTCTCCGCTCTACGACCCCTCTTTCATCTTGAATTTCATTTCATTTCGCTGCAATTATCTTTTCTTTCGTTTTTTTTTCTCCATATTCGCGCGAATGAATCGTAAAGTTACAATGTTTTACAAAGAGGCCACCGCGGGTACAATATTATAATAATCTTCTGAAAAATAGCAAAAAATGGGATGCCGCCTCGGCAAGGCGGGCGGCAAGACGTGTACATCTGACGGTGAAATAAATAGGGCGAGTGAGGTGGAACGAACGCGATCTCATTTCCTACGAGCTATCTGAGAGACCTCTATACAGCCCATTCGTGGGGTAAAGCTCTACGTACGGTCGTAGCCCCGGTCCAACACACTTGGACGATCCAAGTATAGAGAAGAGCTTGGATCGAGGAGCTTTATACGAACCCACATCGCCGCTCTTCATAGTACACACGTTTGCATATATTTCCTACTGATATACGACGGGCAAACATAGCCTCTGAATGTTATGTACAGCTTGCTGAGCCCGAGCCTTCGGGTAAACGCGATAAGTTAATATACAAGTGAGGCTTGCTTTGGGCTAATTGTACGTTACCGTCTGATGTACACTGGTACCGTATAGCATGTATACTGTAACATCATATCGTTATTTCTTCCAGTACGAAAAAAAAAAAAAACAAAAAAAAAAAAAAGTTTTTTTATTTCAATTGTTCTCTAACTCGCAGCGCGGCTGTTCAATTTCCTACGAGCGTGAGTTTTCATCAATGTTTTAGTGAACTCGTGCGGACCGTGTATAAAAAAAAACCCCTTTGAAATCCAACTACAATGAATTACTCAGACGAATTATTCAGATCTATTCACAGACGGATGAGGTGAAGACGCGTTTGAATTTTGCGTTAAATTGTAAATACCGTAGATGTTGAGTGCGGAGAGACAGAGTCGAGGCTATCGGTGTGCGCAGCCTGCCAGGCTGGAAACTTGCTTTGGAAATGCGCGAACTGGGGTTTGGGGTCGTATTGATCGGAGCGGACGGTGAACGCGGGGGTAGTAGTGACTGAAACAGTAGGCAGCACTTCTAGCCAATGTGCGAGTATGTGTGTGAAGGTGAATTTCGGGGTTTTCCTCCCCTTTGCTGCGACTAGGGAAACCTTTCTCTTACCCAGGTACACTCCCTAATCCCTTCGAGTAGCCTGCGCAATAAGCAAACTGTAGTATACGTTACATGCTTAATCCCTTCTATCCTTTCCTCCTGCTATCAACGTCAAACGAACATTATATATCGGTCCTATGTACACTCGTTCATTTCGGGATATTGATTCCCATGCCTGTCGCCCGAGATAATATCGGGATCTTAATCGAATTTTACTTTGATAGTACTTATTAATCAGATCTGTAAGGAGGTGATAGCATTTTCTGTAGATCCCCATTAAGTAATTGGAATTTCATAGTACCAAAACGATCCTTCCACGATATCAATATTAAATCCGATGTAAACAGACATACCTACATTATGAAAGTTTAAGTACATTGATTGAGTTAAATTGCAATTACTCATTGACAGAATTTTGAGTTGATTTAGAGCAATCAGAATTAGCCAATGAGTTACGAGAATTCGTCAGAATTTTCTCGAAGCATCCCCATTAGCGAAGTCGAAGTGACTTTGGGAAGAATGGAATAGAGACGAACTCATGGGGGTTAAAAGAGTGCGAGACTGGTAAGGCGAACGACTTCGCCCGCGAAAGCGGAGTATGGTTGAGAACGACAGTTGGTAAGACGCAGGGTGAGAGACTCCACCGGGAAGATAAGAGAAATTGACAGAGACGAAACGAAGGAGTAGGTAGGAAGTACGCGTGCTTCCCAACGTGGCAGGGCTGAAATGCTCGCACCCTCAGCTACCAGCTACCTACGGCTGAGAGATTACGGGCCCCCGAGGTCGCTGCGGGGAATGGGGGATCTCTGAGACGTAGCGTGATAACGTGCCAATCACAGGAAACGAATGGAAGTAGAGTGGCTACGCTGCGCTGGTGGATAAATGTTGTGGCGAAGACCGAAGAACGTATATACACGATGAGGAAAGCGAGCGTACGCGTGCAATACTCACCCCTCGCCTTATTGGCTGATAACCAATTAATCTGCCAATCTCGCTTAGGATTATCTCATTACGTCACTCGGGCAAACAGAAGAAAAGAGAAACGCGCGCTTATCGCTTGTTAAGACACGCAAAAGCGTATAAGCTTGAAGAAAAACTTGTTTATCCATGTTCTCTCGGAGGATTAAATTTAATATGGAAACTTTAATATCGTCCTGCATAAATGGGTTTTGCTTACCTCTACGCCGGAAAGTAATGAATATCCTAATAATTGAACGTTGTGAACAAGCAACTTACGTATCTCCTTAAATAATATGAATAGGAACGATCCATCATCTCTATTAACATACTGCGGATGTATGCGATAGGAAGATTTAGCAACTCGGTAAATTTAGATTTTCATAATATCCGTGGCAAATTAATGATTATATTGTCTAAAAGAAATAATGGATGATCAAAAAAATTCCGAAATATCGGATGATATTGTTGTTGCGTTATTCGTATATCCAATTATTACTTATCCGAAGCCGATATTGGACACTGACAAGTCGGAAATTAAACAAAACTATTCTTTGCAATGATCAATGTTTGGCCTGTCTGTCTCGTGTCAAAAAACGCGGTATTCATATTATGATTGGTGAGCGAAAGTTACTATAGCTGGATGCTATTCACGAGAAATTTTCGCCGCGGCGAGAAGAAAGGAAAAATAATTATTTCACTAATTAGCGATGTTCTGATAATTTGTAGGTTAATATTATTCTCGTCTTCCTGATTATCGAGAAAAACACATCGAATTACATATAATTCATAATCCCGAACATATTTTTCAAACTTATCGATTTGACGTGTAAAAACTGCAAAGCTGCTTTTGCTTGCATTTTTCACGGTTCTACTAATTGTCCGGTACCATTTGAAAAAACGTTTGAATAAAACCGTTGAATACCCAATTCTGTTTTTTAATTTTTTTATCATAGAACACTATAAATACTTAATTTTACCCGACATTTAGTCCAGAGGCCGCGATTTCGTTGCTTTAAAATACTGCAAATTTTTAATTTTCGAAAAATGGGTTTTGGATCAAATTTTTGTCACTCGTCGTTTAAAAAGTATATTTAATGTATTTACCACTACCGATCGCGCATTCAACACTTATTTTATTTCTATTTCAACGTGAAATATTAAAGATCGTATCAAAGTCGAAAAAAAAATCCAGTTTTAGGTAGTTATTAAAGAAGGTAAAACACGATATATCTATAGCTTTATCCAAGTTGAGTATACCGAAAGCTTCGTCCGGGTAGTCATCGATCTCGCAACTGCGAATAAAGTCGAAAGAGGAATTCTGGAAGCATCCGCGGTTATCATATTGCAAGGTTTACGCAGAATCTGCAAAGCGAAAGAATGAGATGTACTCCTCGGGGGATACGTATATCTCTTTCACTGTTGAAGGGATGAGTTTAGAGGCGCGCAATATTATCGATTTTCCGTTTAAATTATCCTTTGGGGTTTCATGATAGAGTCTCGGCAGCGGAAATAGCGGTTGCGCGTCTCTCGCGAGAGCTGAGTCGGCAGACTTTCTTGGTTTGGCGGATATTACCGGAGCTATGCGGCCAAAAGATTTCTAGGTTCATACATATACCTTGTCTCAGTGGAATTACGAAATATCACAAAATCCTTACGCTCCAATGAATCCATTTGAATTACACAGAACAATTTATTGAATAGGAGAAAAAAGTTGCCGGGCAGTATAGAGAATGCGCATCTGTCGGCTGATGATGAAATCGAATAAAGTATCAAGCTCGGTTGGTCAATTACTTATAGATGTTCAATCGATGGGAAACTGGAAGAAGGAAAGGAAGTAACAGGAAAAGTCCGTAAAGCGCGGTGCTGGACTTTTTATTGCGCTTTTAAGATTCGATCCTGGCAAGCCGGGCAGGTGGATGTAGCAACTGTCGGGTAATTGGCGAAGAGTCGATCTTACCAAGAGAGTCTCCTCGGTGCGTCCCTAGAGATGAACGAGAGAGGAAGAGGCGGAAGTCTTTACGGACCGGACTTGAGGACGGGCTTACGTCAAAGGAGCAGGTTTAATCCGTCTCCACGAGCAATTGCTCGCTCGCGCTCTTACGTTTTGCTCTTGGGCCAATATGGATCGAGTGCCGTTGGTGTGCAACGGCCCCGTTGGCTACACCAATATACTAGAATTTCGCTTCTTGATAGTTCCAAGAAGGATGTTCGACCGACGAGTAAAACACAGCAAAATCGTATCAGCGTATGGGGCAACGAAGACTTTTTATGACGTCGGGTTAGTTACTTTTACGAAGCCAGGGAGACGAAGCCCCCTCGCTAATAATCCTGCTGTGGGCACTTCCTGGTCAAAGTTCGGTTGATTGCAACCTCCTGGGACGCGATAAGGTCAAACACAGTGTTGGTGCCTTGCGTGTTTCGTTTCGTCGTTGATTTAGTCGGTTCTATGACCACATACTGTCTCGTGAAAATAATGGTGTTTCTCGTAAGTGATTATCTTTTATTTTAACGACCTATACGTGCTGAACATCATCCCTGACCAGTGGTTTGCTTCGAGGAACGAATGGGATGCGCGAACACCCTCGCTTCCTACAACTCTGGAAGAACGGGTCTTGGTAATAAATATTAAATCACTACGGAGCTGAGGACAGTAAACTGGCGAGAGTGACCGTCGCGAGGTCTATCAGGCATACACGGCAGCGAAGAATGCAAGGAAAAGAGGAACTTGCATCCCTGCGTATACGTGGAGAGAGGCCCACGGCGAGGGTGTGTCTGTCGGCTGCTGGATATAACGGCGTAGAACATTAAAGTGGTGGAGAGAGCTCCGAAGCCCCTCGGTGCTCGAAATGAATATTTAAAACAAACCACAACGACGCCCGTCGTCGGCGTTCTCGTGGAAACCTGAAAGTCGTCGGGTAACTCGGTAGTAGCACCGCACTGGCTGGTGACCACCTTCTCGTTCGGCGCACGGACTTCGAACGTTGGAATGGGTAGCAGTTTCCTGCCTGCAACTCCGATGAGCGGTAAGAGAAGAAAGAGACGGTAAAGGAGAGAGAGTTCAGTGAGCCTCGAACTACCAGAGGGGGGGGGGAGAGAAGAGAGGGGCAAGCCACAGCATCTTCGACCTTCGCCGTTCGCCCAAGTTTCTCTTAATCGACGAAGTTCGAAGCGGCGCGCTCAGAAACGGCAACGCTTTTCCGAACAAAAAGTAAGACAAGAGAGAAAAAGCTCCAGGGAGGGGGATATGCAATGGGGATGGTGATGGTGGCGAGACGGGGCAAGAAGCAACGAACATCCCGGAGCTTCTTCACTCTCGTGCTTCGGGGGCAAGAGCGAGGCAGCCGAGACTACGATGGTAGTGTACGTAAAGGGATTCTTAAACCTCTTAACGGTTCGCGTGACCGTCTCGGCGCGCGCTCTGTGCCTCGGGATTACTTTTACCCTGTCTGACTATTGCAATGCAGGTGTGTTATACTCACAGCGTTTTACGAAAACTCCTTTAAGAATTCGTCGTGTGCCAATCCTTCTTTGCACTGCTCTGTACATAAAAGGACTGTAACATACGAATGTAGCATACATCGTTGGATCGTTGAATCAAGTAGAGTGATCGTCTGAATTATTCGATACTTTTGTACGGTTACGCGTTGCATCGAGTTATTTACATCGGATTTTTCCGTATCATCGAACTCGCGGTAAATTCCCAGCGCCGAACAATGGTGAAACATTATCTGAGATTCCAATTCACGTGTCTGCGGCGAATGGAGAACGATACTTCTTCTCTCTGTTTCATCGTTTCGAACGAAATATTTCAAGAATTTTTCTTTTCCGCGCATCGTATACGAATGTAAAGTCTCATTCTTTGAGGGGCAGAGATACGCTATAGATGTACACATTACCCGTATAGAGGTTGCGGAGATATAAAAACTATGTGGGTAGAATATAATGCTTTTCGCATAAACCGATTCAGCCACTCTTCCCTTCTGCACTCGGTATTACCTACGTTAATGCCAACTCTCGTTTCGTAAGAATTAATATGTAACGTTATCGCGAGCGTAATGAGGAGGGGGGCGGCCCTTTACGTTCTTTGAAATGTTCAAAGAACAGCTACGCGGCAGGCGTGAGAGAGGATAGGCTGTGTGCTTTTGGTGATTACCGTCCACGGTATGCTCGCTGGTACGGGAATCGGTAAAAGCATCAGGGGGGCCACTGCGATCGGGATGTACGTGTATCGTTCTTTCTGCTTCCCTCGTTTGCGAAATGGGTGTAAAGACCCCATGCGCCGGCTGTTTCACAACTTTTTTTTTTTCTTTTTTCTCTGTATAGACATCTATAGAGGCGAATTCATAAGATGCTATAGAACGTTACATTTGATACAATATAATCCATATTGCTACACGAGTAAGAAATTTCAACAAGTAATTCAGGTCGCGTATGAGGCGAAACTTTTGGAAGATGTCTGGAAGCATGGATGGCGCGGGTTGCGAATGGAAGGCGAAAAGAAGGCTATACATCTCTCTAGCACGTGATCGAGATCCCGCGAAAAGCCAGGGAGATTAGAGATAGCGGTGTTCGGAGGGTTTGGGGAAATAAGAGAGCTCCTAAGGGGGAAGGGAAGTGCCAGAGAGATGCAGGAGAACTCCGGAAAGACTACCGTAGTAGCCTGAAAAGAGGGAGTGACGCTCGGTCGCAAAAGAGAAAGAAAAGCGCGAGGGGAAAGATGGCGAAGTTCATATATGGCTGCAAATGAGGCCGCAGATGCGCTAGGAGATAAGGGATGATGGGAGTAGTTGGTGAAAAGAGCCGTCGCTCGCATTCAAGAAGCGAAGAAGGTTGCTGACTGCTTCTGCTGGTTGGCTGTACGAAGAACCCGGAGAGCTTACAACTACGACGAGGTGGAATAAAAAGCTCTCGCGTTGACGGAGAGTGTGTGTGTGCGCGCGCGAGCGCTCGCCAAGCTTGAGAGATAGCCCCAGTGAATGCTCCTGCTGGGCACACGCGAAATATCAGTCCCTTTCATGCTTGGATCTCAGACATACTACCGAGTCTTTCGACTACGCCTAATCGCATCAGACATGATCGTAGAAAGGTCTCCTCTGATCTTCGATTAACATGACGACGTATCGTGTCTTCCTTCCACGAGTTTTCTCTAAGAAACCGATATGTGTGCGGGCATATGTGAGCGCGGGTAATGGGATGAAAATATACCTTATATCAACGATAAAAAAAAAAGATAATTGGCTTCGTAATGTATATAAATTGCTCGGGGCTTGTTTGACGCCGTTGTAATGATCCCTAATGTACTTTCCGACATAATATATTCATTTTCTAAATAGCCATTCGTGATTTTCCCTCGGTTATCGTGCTTCGTACTGCTGCAAAGTGTCTCGCCGAGTATCGGCTCGCACCCTATTGACGCAAAAGCTCCGACGACACTATACCACTCCGTGAACGCTGTCGCTCCTCTATCTCTGTCTGTTTTCTGTACGAAGATCGCGCGCACGGGTTCTCGTCTTGGGGTCCAAGGATTTCCGAGATTTGCCATTTAGGTAATTGAATCCTGGTGCCCGAGCGTACTCTCGCGCATTTCCGTCTGGGAAAGCCTTCCCGCGGCAGCTCGGGGCTTAATAGTCGAAGTTAGTCGCGTTTCTATGCAAATTCGATGCTTACGGGCATCGGTTGGCAAAGAGAGCGTGAGAGAGTCTGAGAGAGAAAGTGTAAATGTCGACGAAAGAGCCCGGTACAGGAGAGGGGAACGAAACGACGAGAGAGCGTCGAAACGCTCTCGCCCCCTGTTCTCTCTCGCCCACCCCATGTTGTTTATCTACCGACGAGGTCCTTGGCTGACTCGTAACGCAAGTAGTTAGTGCCTTGTGCCGGTGCTGGTCTGCGACGAACGGCCAACGTGTGCGGAATAACGATAAGCCTTAACGGCGAAGAACACAAGAGCTAGAGGCTCCTACTATATATTTATGCGTCTACGTAACGTATACGGAGAAGCCCGTTGGTTCCCGAAGAGCAACAGTGCCCACTCGGGTTATACATTATATCCATCCGCGTTTCTTCGAACGCTTCTCTCGTGGCGCTACGTGCTGACCGAACTGTACGACCGCGGTAGTTGTACCTCGAGCTTGGTAAGCCGTGCAGAACGCTCTCCTACCGAGAAGTTACAGCCGCATTCAGCTCGGCTACCTCTAGCGGATGGCCTCTCTTTGCTCCCAACTCATACCTATATACTCGATAAATTCACATGTACCTGAGACGCAAGCAGACTAGAAACGAATGCGTCTAGTCGCGAAAAAAATAAAACGAAACTGTCCGAAAAGTATTTTCTGAAGCTATTGTAATACGAAAAACCTCTTATCCTATCTTTCGTATAAGCGAAACTTTTTCGGCACGCGCAGTAAAGTCGAGAGATAAATGAGTCGCAGACAACATCAAAGATTCAATTCGACCGAAACACGATAGCCGTAGTTGTCGCAGTTGTAAGGCGGACGGGTGTGTGTCTAGAGTCGTACTGGTCGACATGAAAACGCTGAGTCTAGGGAACTGCACGTTACGTTCGTATAATACGAGGTATAGAAGCTACACGCCGTCTATGTATATGTATATCTCTCGCTCGAGGGTGACACTAAGAAACTGCTCAACCCTATCCAAACGAGTAGGGTGTCCGCGACCGCTGTTTACACCCGGCTTTATTGCTACCGGCTAATGCGCGCGGGAGGGTGAGTCAGCCCGCGGTATTAGGACCCCCTTCGTGAGGTGCGCCTATCAGTCGTCGCTGATCAGGCCACTAGCCCTCCAAGCTAAGGGGTGACCGAAAGGGAGGTGAAGAACTCGACTGTTTCGACTATATTCCTCTTTATCCAGCACACTGACACATACCAAATGCATCGCTACGGTTCAGCCCTGTTCTGTCAAGTGTTAAGGCAGACGCTTCGAGTACCATTGTCCCCCTTCGCGCGAAGGGCGCAAATGCGACACCCTGAACTGTTGCCTCGAATACGGAGACCAGAAACCCGCGCGTGCACGTGCGAAAGGACAATAGTCTACTCGTAAAGTATCGTTTCTTTGAAGGTCTTCCAAGCAAAAAAAAAGGATTTACCGAGAGCTAATTGAAATACAGATTTCAGAGTCGCATTAGGCGGGTCGGTAATTCTGGGCGCCACATTGAAAAAAAGTATATCGTAAAATATATCTATGATATACAATATGCAATATTTTTTCGTTAAAAAGTTGTATGTTACGGATATAATTTCGAAAATATTTCAGAAAATATATGTCATCGAAAATGTAAGAAATTAAACGATTAAGATAGTTATTATTTATGAACGCCTTATTTCATATATTTATAATAGATTTGTTGCTTATACTTTTTTTTTCGCGTGGGTCGAGTTTACCGTGAATTGGTTATAGAAATAACTACGGAATTAACGGATTTTGTATTTTGAAATTATGTTGATATATTACAACAATGAACGTTAAAGTTTCTCGTATAATAGTTGCATAAGCTTGCAATTTCTTCTACCGATATTGACATTTCATCACGCGCGGGTAACCGAAACCACGGAAATTCCGTTAACCGTGAAATTCCTCGACTTGGAGGTGGATGAGAACGCGACAGTATGAGAAGCAATGACGCAGAAGGGTTGGAGATTCCAGCAAGAGGACGAGATAGAAGGATAAAGGGAATGACGGTTGAACGGACATAAGCATATTATGCGACAGTTTCGCACCGCGAAGCGGCGAATAATCATTTCGGCGCGATGCAATTGCGCGTTACTCGCTTATAACCAACCGTCGCAACGGTGGTTTTGTTTCAATAGTTTACACTATCGAGAAAGCGAGCTAAAGAGGAACGAGAAGATACACTACGGCTGAATCAACCGTACTTGCCTCGATGGATTCGTCGTTCCATCGTAAATACATCATCCCACAAGTTGACAGGGTGAACAAAGATTAAGTTCCGAGTTCGAGACATTCTCGTGATCCCATTATTCTCAATTATCGGATACCAATGACTGAATCGGCGTGTCTTCGATTTTCTGGCACTGCTCTATCGCGTTGCCTCAATTCTAACGTACTACGATTTCTTGGCACCGAAATACATCAATCGGAATTCATCAATTTTTCATTATCGACACAAACGATGATACGCTATCGATGAAAAACTAACCCGGTTACCATTGAAAAACAATCAGCATCGAAAGTCAAAGCAATACAAAACAAAAACCGACATAAAGTTTACAATTCTGAAATGCCTTTGAAACAATTTTTTTTTTATGTATATTTTCAGGGAATTTTTTCGAGCGTAAACTTGGCATTCACGTTGTTTATAGAATTCTATTGGTGCGATTTGCACAAACGATAAAAGAACCTGTATAAAACGATATTGATTCCAGTAGTATATATTTGTTGTATATTGCGAATACTGGCCAAACCGAGTAGGAGCGACGATGGAGTAAAGCGGGAGACGCGTCTAGACGAACGATTCAGTTAGGTCAAACGAATACACGGTTATCTCGCTACTGCGTCAAAATAAATTGGCGTATCGCGTAACCGGCCGAGTTGGTAGTACAAGCTGCTGCCGTTGGATACACAATCCTATTCGTTTGTTCGTGAGTCAGTGTGCGTAAACGAGAATTGACTTTATCGCCAGGTAGAAAATTCGTTCGATCTACGCATTCTATACGGACACACGAAGCGAGAGTATTCGCTAAATGGAACACACGATAAAACGTAAACGCGTATTATAGATCGACAACGAAACGTTTTTTTTTTTTTTTTTTTTTTCGCGAACAATCTAACGTAAACACCGGGTAAATAAATCGGCCATTCATTGAGTGAGTGCATTACGCGCACTGGCCGTATAGTTTCTCTTGACGAAGAGAAATCCTTCTACGCACAAGTAGAACATCGGCGGGAGAGTGCATAACCCTTTAGCTGTTTGTTTCGCGCCTCATTCAAGCCATTCAACAACCCCCTGAAACACTCTCTGCTTTCTCCCGCTTATCCTCGCGTCCCTTGGCAAAGGCGAGAAGGCGCGCACGCTTTGCCGTAAAGAGATGCGCGTTGAACGTCGTTTCCACCACGAGCTTGCAGCGGCAACGACGTCGACGACGGCGACAAACAAACGTGCCAGAGAGGGGTGAAGGGGGTAGGAGATTAAGTAAACAAAACAACACACCAAGAGAGAAAGACAGAGGAAAGCAAAGGCCAAAGGTTCAGAAGCGAGAGACGCAGTGTCTTTGGGACTGCGGTGCTGAACTGGAAGCTTCGCTTAGTAAGCCTCACGTTAAGTTTGTCACGTACTTTATAATCGTGTGAAAGTTTACGGGTTGAATTGTTCGTCGGACAATTCTCCTGTGCCATTGTACTTGTGTGCTTTGGACCACCAATGGGGGGATGAAAGGCTAATAAAAAAAAATGCGAAGCACTCGAGAATAAGCCCTTTGCCTTTGACTCGGTAGTCCTTCGATTCTATTTTACAGCATAGACACGACGGGCTTCCAACTCGAAGCTTGCAAAGATAAAAGAAATTTTTCGCGATGCATATCCGTGAAGAATCGTGAAAGCACTATGTCTGTATGTAGATGTATATACATCTAACAACAGTGGAGTAAGGTACAGTCGGCCGTTATGGACAATGGTACCGACGAATCTAATAATAAAGGTTGCAGGAAAGAGATCCCTTTTGCATGCAAATTCACCATTCCGCCCAATGCCGCATATAGAGAGAGGAGCCTCGGAGGCAAGAGGCGCGCGGAGAGTCGGACTCGACCAGGCGAGGATTCTCTTCACCCTCGCCGAGTTTTCCGACGCCCGGGGATGCGTCTTTCTCTCCGTCCCGTTCTCTTTCTCTCCATCGCTCTACCCTCCTCCTCTCCCCCACCCCTCTCTCCTGCCCTTCGGCTCTTCCACGAGCACAACCGTCGAATCACGGGATTCAATTTACCGAGCGATAAAATCGCCCGTTTTTCTAGTCGTCCAACTCGAATAAATAGAAGGGATGGGCGCGCGCGATTCTCGTGTGCGACTGGAGTGGTACAGGAAAGAACTCACGCGTTTCCCCGTCGTTGTCCCTTCATCCATTCTATCAAATCCCGCCGGTACAACCGCCCTCTATGCTCTATCGCACGCGCGCTCCAGTTTCGTCTACCGTGAAAAAAAAATAAATAAAAAAAAAAATCTACCGATCACCTTTCGAACGTAAATAATACGTTACGTAAATACCATTGGATAAAAATCGAACGAGAGCTTCAGTTTCGACACGGTTCGTAAAAAATGAAAATCGCTTCGGTAACTATTCGTACCACATATACGAAGCTGTAGAATCGCTCGAGTATGAAAATGAGATTTCATTATCGAAATCTCTGTATTGCTGATAAAACGATATCGGTTAATGGGCTCAATCTTTGCACGATATGCTGTTTAAATAGATTAAAAATAAAGTTAAACACCACAACGACGAACATGGGAGTCTATACGATAAAAGTTATTCATGGGAATCTGTCTCTTCTTTTTTTTTTTTTTTCGAAGGGGAATTTTCGGTGGTATAGTACAGTTGACGATACACCGACTTTGACTCTTCCTCGTCATTATCGGATCGACTTGAAAGTGCCGGCGAGGGAGCGTAAAGAAAAAAGTGAGGGGTA
The DNA here is from genome assembly GCA_934046635.1 of Buathra laborator. NCBI lineage: Eukaryota > Metazoa > Arthropoda > Insecta > Hymenoptera > Ichneumonidae > Buathra > Buathra laborator. Next base: position 23,927,649 of record OW203892.1, read on the forward strand.
CGCGAGAGAGAGTGGCATCGATCAGCCGTATCGACCGTAAAATAAAGATTTGCAGACCGGGGATTGTAAGAGAGTGGGCGTGACGTTAGCCAAGTTGCCGGTTGTGGTCCCCTGTGTTACGTGAATTCGAGAAGGACGGAGAGAGGGAAAAAAGAATAACGCTCGGGGTGTCCGGAGAGAGAAAACGCCACGTGGGAGAGAACCCTCGGGATCCCCCGTCGTGGTACAGTGGCCACCATCGCCGCACGGGCACCGCGGAACACCACAGAGGCAGTGTGGTGCGCGGCAGTATAACGCGGAGGGCGGATCGCGTGTGCTCAGCCTGAATACTGATTCTCGACGGACGCATACATTACCCGCCCTCGCGGATAAAAGACATTTGCATTTTGATGGACCGAGCCGAGTGCATTTGACGTTTCGTATGCATTTCCCGGCTGCTGCTGCTACTGCTGCTGCTGTTGTCGCTGCGTGTGTGTACAATACACGCCCCCCCCCCCCCCCCCTGCGCGCCACCCCCCCGCCTGTCTGTCCCGCAAAATCTCGACACGACGACTTTCATCCCTCGCAACTCCTTATTTATTACCCGATACATTGGGTATTTAACTTCGAAACTCGACGAGCTCCCGAATCCGAATGGGAAAATATACAAAAATGTTTACGTCGACGTAAGATCGATCGGGAATATGCTGCACGGTAAAAATGTTTGTGATATAATAAGGGAGAATTTAACTACGTGTATAGTGTCTCGCAGACAGATAATAAAAATTCGCGTAAATGTTTCGCGAAGTTTTATGCGGAATAAATGACAATTTCACGATACTATATCGTCGGTTAGCAGCAAAAGTGCACACGATGTTATGCAGTACTTGAAACATATTTTTGCGACACTCACCATTTTGCTTTGTTCTCGTTGGCTACCCGTCGATCGATCGTCAAAAGCTTCGCGTTCCCGATGCCGCGTACCAAAGTGTCGTCGAGGCTGTAACACTTCCGGTGCCCGTGGAATCACTCGCCGAACGTAGTGAACGCACTACCGTCGCACTCGTCGAAATATCAATGACGAAAATCGTTCCCATTCACCGCGAATATTACGCACTGTAAACTTTAACACTTGGGCACTCGCGACGTTTCAATGATCCGTTGTCGTCGATAGAACCTACGAAATCTGTTGGTTGTTTCTCTCAACGTCCAAGTCATTCCTGAAACAGAAATTTTTAACCCGACATTATTGCACCTGTCGATGTGATACCGAGAGCCGGAAAATATTGTTAGACAGCTTTGCAATTTGTTTCCTTTTTTTTTCGTGTCTGAAGGATTTTTTTTTTTTGCTCTCTCGAGTTTCGCAACGTGTAGAGAGATATCGATAGTCGAAGACGAAACGCCGGAGCTCATAAGCTCCGGATACCAGCCCCGCGGCAAGCAGCTGGAAATTCGATTTCCTTGAGAACCACAGACGTCGTATCGAGTAGCGACAGGACTTGGATGCTTCGACTCGATCGTTGCGCGACTCGCGAACGATTCCAATGTCGAGCTCCGAAACGTCGGATCTATATCGGTTGTATAGCCAAGAATTCGCAAGCACATGGTCGTCTCATCGCTCAAGAGAAACGAAAGCGAACAACGAGAAAAAGAGATGAGCTCCGTTTAGATGCAAGCGAAATATCCGGTTGCACAGATAGAAACCCGTAAAGACCGTTCAAGATTGCTGAGTCAACTGTCTCGCTACCCTGTCTCGCTTTCGATATCGTATATCGGTATTGTCGTACCCTGTAATCCGATAGCCTCGATACGACATTTAGACAAATGAATGCGAACAAATACGCAAACTTACTGCCGTGGAGTTAGGTAACGAAGAATGTTTAACTTGACGTTACAATCTGTTGCGAGTCTTCGATTTCCGCTCAATATAGAATATCGAAACTGCACTAATAACTACGAAAAACATTATCTCAAGTCATTATCAGCATATAATTACTCTTAAACGAGCGAAGAGAGCTGATACTGCGTGTAGGGTTAAGCAAGAGATAAATTATACAAGATCATAAAATCGAAATACAACTTCCTTCGCATAGCATTGTGTAAAAAAAAAAAAAAAGAACAACAGAATCCTATAGATCTTTGATCGCTGCGAGAGCTTTAGGCGTTTCGCACTATATCGCGACGTTCGGAGTAATTCGCCGGGTTTGTGGAACGCCACAAATACTTCGCGACTTCGAGAGCCCCAATTCGTAAAGGAATTGTTGCCTCGGGCCGATGTTGTCGCATTATCGTGTCCCTCACCGGTCGCAGAGAAATTCACAAGACGCTAACGCTTTATTATCGCGCAAAGCGTTAATGCAGTGAACCATTCCGATCGTACATGTGAAAATCTCCGTTTCACCGATTCTTGATAAAACATTGCCTCGTAATAATGCCAAAAAAGAAAAAAAAAAAACGAGAATCATTTTCCTCCGCGGTGATCTGTAATCTACATCGAGAAGTCAATATAATACGCCTGAGTTCGTTTCACCGAAGCGAGACAGAACACGGATAGATGATAATACTACGGAGGCATCATTCAACCGGGACACATCACGTGCCGTGAATGATAAGCCAGCGAAGGACAGAGAGGGTGCCTCTTTACTTCGTTACTGCGCACCGCGAAATCACGGGGGATAGAGCCTCCGCGGAGCCTCGAAGGTGCGCCAGACAGAAGGCCACACGGGAGGGGCGTTGATTTCCTGTGATTCGGGAATGATGAAGTAGAACGAGAGGTAACACAGGAGTGATAGGGGGAAAGACAGAATGAGAAGAATTGTGAGGGATCGAGCGAGAAACATTTACGGCAGTAAGCGTGTGCCGAAGAAAGCGGAACTCCGCGTGTATGTATAGTATACCACTAACTACAGCTCTTTCTATTTTCACCCTCGACTCGATTTTGTACCCCCTGTTCATCGCAGAAACGGCGCGCAATCCCCCCGGCCCCCTGTTCGTCCGTTCTCTTTACCAAGTGCGGTAAAAGAAACGACAAGCCGCGTTAATTTAATGAAAGATTTAAAAAAAAAATGAAAATGAGAGTTGAACGAGAGAAACAGATAGAGTAGTCAAAAGCGAGATTCGTGAAAGAATCGCGACGCGATGCTTCATTGTCAGCGCAAAACTCATCGTTCGAATCTCGTCCGTTGTGCGTCTTTGTCACTCGTCGGGAAAGCTAACTCGGGCAAAAAGTAATACGATTAATGGGTCCCTCTCAGTCCCTGCGATACGACGGGAGAATGTTTTTTTTTTTTTTTTTTTAACCAACGCTTCGACTACCACTCCACCAACGTTACAGCTCGAAATACAATTCGTGTCGTGACTACACGCGAGACAGACGTACAGATAGACGGCTGGACGCACTGCGCAGCGCGTAATATACCATATAGCAATGGGAACACTAGCGCGACAGCGAAGCATCAACGCCGCGTGAATGATGCTCTTTTATTATTAATTCATAGCCTCCCTGTCGGCACCGCTGGTTATAATCCTCGGGGACGGAAGTTCGGTCTGTTACAACTCGGCTCCATGGATCACAATTCACTTAAAATGTAATGAAAAAATAAAAAATAAAAAAAAAATCATAACTAGATGTTATAAAATTACGCGCGTATTCTAAGAATTGGATAATGAACACTGCTACGTTTTACGAGTAATATTCGGAAGCAGCGGGGAAAGAAAAAATTGCGATCTGTATGTATTCGAGCGGATAAAAAAAAAGAGAGAGTCTCGTTGGCTCGTTGGCTGGTTCTGGTGGTTGTACAGAAGAATAAATACCGTCGGTCGAACCGGCGCGACGCCCTTCTCGTTGACGAGACGACGGGGGAGGTTCGTGTAGTCTGCAGCACCGAGAACCTCGCGAGCGCGTGTACTTTAATGTATTCCACGTGTAGTCCGTTCTATTCCATCCCTTTCCCGCGCGCTCGGTGCTCGACACACGCAAACTCCCCCTTGTTCAACGGTTCCTCTCTTTGCCTCTGTATATACCATCGTCGGCGCGGCATATACTCGTGATACTCCTGGTGCACACCATGCCATACGCCAATCGGTATACTTTGAAAGGATATTAATGACGTTAATGATGCGACTTTGCTTCGACTCCCTCGTATGCATACGAGATTGAGTCTACATGTCCCTTCGGTTGGAATGAAACGGGAGAATTGAAAGATGTAATAAATACTGGTATGAGTCGCTGACTCAGTGATTTTCTCGTACGCAGAATCGTAATATTGTATAAATTTTTTTACTGTACACTCAATTATGGACGTTAATACAATTTTTATGTATAATGGTTTTGATACGACAATAACACGAGCAGCATCTGCGTCACGAGAAAACGAAAGTTTCAGCTGGTAATGAGCAACAATAATATATGTATCAACAGTCCAGCTATTATTTAAGATATTTAAATAAGGAGACAATAAAACTCTTCGACGCGTAGGGATTGTCCTCAACATGGATTTTTTTTTTTTTTTAAAGATAGGAGTCTCGTCAGGATTTCACTCGTTCCCTCAGTTGCCGCCAAATCCCTCAGGCCAGTCAAGGGCGGCAAAAACGGGATCGACCCTACAGTATACTCGCGCCCTCAAAAAAAAAAAAAAAAAAAAAAAATGCGGCCTGCATTTTCTGTAAAGATCAGCCAAGCCATCCGCGCGTTCACGGACAATGCCAACGCGAGACACCCAGCCAGACGGCCGCGCGACAACGCCCTTTCTCTTCTCTTCTTATGCCTCTTAGGCCCTCACGCTCTTTACTCACTTCGTGTACACGCGCGGCATTCGTGTTCTCTCCCTGCGCAAGAGTGCGTGTTATATACTCACACTCCGCTTTTTCTATACAGCCTTGTCGTTCGTGCGCTTCCCGCGCTTTCTACTGTTGTACTAGGCACGTCGTCTCTCAGGGTCTCCCTTCCGTTTCTATCACCCTTCCGGTCTCCCGAAACCCCCGATGCGCAAGGAGATCTTTCTCCCGTTTTCTCACTTTTTATAACGCTTCGTCTGTGCCTTCTTTCTTTTATCATATATATTTTTACAACGCACCCACCCGAACCGAACTCCTCGACGCAAACTACAAGCTTTCCCCCCGGTTCTTTGCCCAAAGTACCGCGGTATTCACACCTCGCTTTTCCTATACAGCTTGTCACCAACGCAGTTGTACCGGTGAACGAAGCAGAGAGATTCCAGACGTGCGAGCCGTGAAGAGAACGTGTCTCTCTCGCGACGACGGATGTGAACGGGAACAGGCTCTCTACCCCCACCGGGCTCTTTTGTCTTCGACCCTCTCGCATCCCGAAGCCCTACGGGGGTTGGCCTCGATCCTCGTTAAAAGTAACGGGTTTCGTCCTTTTTATATTGTTTCAACGTCGTCGCGTTTCTTCCTGCTGTCTCTCGCCACCCTCCACCCTCTCTCACTCCTGACTGCCGTGTCACCCTTTGTTCTCTATTAATTTTCGCCTAAAATGACAGGTGACCTGAAGGGAGGGTAATAATAATGGCTTCGTCGAGTACCGCTTATAAAATGGAAAGCAAAAAGCGAAAAAAATGAATCTTCGGACATTCGCAGATCGAGTTTGCGATTTGAATAACGCCAGAGCATCTCTCTGAGATCTCCGAGAAAGCATGAATATTATACTACTTCAACAACGGTTGAAACTGCATGAATCTCACGGAAAAATCTGAATTCACGATCCAGAGAATCGCTTTTATCTCGTGGAAGATAAACGATTCTCTTTGTGACGCTGGGTTTGTAGTATACACATCATCAAGGGCCCCGTGTCGAAGTAGGTGTGTCCATATCGATCCAATTATGTTCGGTACTTTGCGGAAGATACTTTTGACGCCGAATAAATTACCCGTTCTCGGCAATCTGCATTGAACCTTTAGTTTTCTTTTCTTCTTCCCGATCACTTCGCGTGCGCCGATATGGCTTGTCTTTCATTTTAATTCGATTACCGAGTTCGAAAATGCTTTTCGCAATTAATTCAATTAATGGAACGATAGGTACGCTGCTGTGCTCGACATCGACAATGCATTTATAACGACATTTAAATATCTGAAGGAGCGCGAAAGCTCGACGACGGGATTTCTGGGAGAATGTAAAATGAGTTTCCGAAGAAGAATCCGTGACTTGTATCGTTGAGAAATTGCAATGAACCTTGGAGTTGAGCGCAAAAGAGATATATACAACGTTCTTGTGGGATGCACCGCGCTATTAAGGCGTTGTCGGCGAAGAAGTGAAGGGGCACTGATGATTCTTTGTCGGGCGAAAATCTTCACATACGCCAAGGCATTCATCGAGTTTCCTCGCCAGCTAACCCCTCCCCCCCGTTTTTTTTCTTTTCCAATAGCAAAGAGGGGATGGCAACCTCCACTTTGCGAACCCTGCGAGCAAAAGAATCGTTATACGCCCTTTGCCACTTCCAGGAAGATCCCGACCCCGAAGGGGTCGACGGGAGAAGATCTCTCCCTCGACGGCAGTCTAGTCGTCGATCTTTCTGCCGACTACTGGCACTGCGGCGACGACTGAAAACGTTTTTCCCGACCCTTCGCCGCCCAGATGCGCCGTCGCGACGACAAGTATATCTTTAATTGTCGCAGTTCAACGTCTATCGTATAGAACCTTCGGGAGGAAACTCCACTTAAACGGTGATATATAGTTCAAACGTTCCCCTTTTCCATCGTACAGTACGGTTTGTTTCCACTATAGCAACGGAAAATAAGTTACCGAAATGTTATACGATCTCGTTGCTCGTGCCGTAACAAACGATTATTCGCCAAAAGAATATTTTTTCGTGGAACGATTGAAACTGCACAGATGGGCGGTATTAATAAGAGCCTCGAGACGGGAAGTTGCGGAAGTCGTTATAATGAGACGTCAGGAGAAGCTCCGCGGAGACGAATAAAAGCGGAGCAGAGGGTTCGTTTTCCATGTAATAATCGTAAGATTCGTTGCAAGTCTCGAAGAGTGCGTTTGTGTGACAATCCGAAGATCGACTGGTGGGTTTCTCGCTGCGTTCTTGTAGATACATACAGATAGAATGCGTATTCATCGAGTTCTTTGCGGGAAGAAGATAGAATTTTCGTCTTTATCATTGTGCTAGTTAACTGCTCAGAGTTTGGGAAGAGGAGGGGGAAGGGGCGGGCTGACGCTGACAGAGAAAAGGCCTCCATTGTCAGCAGTTCGCACAATGTGGAATAATGAGTTCCCGGATTCAAGCTATCGAAAAGAGAGACGCTGAGAATGCTCCAGGGTGCGGTGGGCGATCGTGTACGTCTCTGTACGAGATCGCCTTACTGTCATCGTTAATATAATAATATAAATTCGCTCATGAAAATCCTCGACATCATAATTGGCTATTGATACGAATGGAATCTATGAGGGAAGCGAATCGAAACTTCCAAATAATATCTTTCGGGGGAAGGAAGAGGGTGGACTGAAGAGCTACGCAGATTTTATACCATTTTATTGATTAATATTATAGATAAACTCATAACACCGATTAAATTCATCGTCAAGATTGCACTGATTATATTATTTTTTGTTGCTTCCGATGGGCTTAAATTCACGAACCGATGCTGCTGGAAGTTTTTGTGTCGTATAGAAATTATCGAGGTATATACAAGTGCTTGAGATTCTCTCGTTCAATAGAACCGATAACTCGGTATTATTCTCTGTACGAGTGATTTCAACGCAGTGGCATGATTTCTACGTAATATGTATTATATGCGAATCCGAACTAATGAGTTCAGTAAAGGGGTTGCCGGAGAATCGATTGATTAGAATTGCGATGCTGGATTAATCATCGGGGATCAGACCGGTTCTCTGCTGGCAGAATCTCTGTAATGGGTACCTAAGTTAGAGCGCCATCGTGAATTTCACCGACAGCATTCCCACTTACCTACGCGACCACCCCTTAACAACAGTTCAATTAGTCGAAGCTTAACGGCTCCAAGTTCCGGCGACTGATGGTCCGAATCAGGACACTTGACTGATTATTCGATGCGTCTTGTCTTGTATCGTTCAGGCAATTAGGAAGGAAACAATATACGTGTCGTGTTTTATTAAAACGACTCTTTCAGTTTGAAATTGTGAACGGTATACCATTTATAGATGTATAGTTTACCATTTTTTTAAGTAACTCGTTCGTCTCCTCAATCCACTAAGTGGTTTAATCGAAATTGTTTAGTTACACTCATTTGATACGAGTCGATTAATGCTTTTTCTTGGCTTAACGATAAAACTTTATCTAATTTTTATCTAATAATTTTATTTCATGTTTAAATAACTTGGATTAAAAAACAGCCACGACATTTCAGCTTTAATTTTGTTTTCCAAGCCAAGAGAATCGAGCGCCGTGCACACAGAAGGAACTACAATACAATTCGCAGAGGTGCAGGAAACTACGAGATATTCATAACTCGTGCACCAGAAGATCAATCATTTTTTGTATGTAGCGAATATAAACATCTAGCAAAAGAAACGGAGGCAGTGTCAGACACGAGGTGGCGTTAGGATGCATAAAAATTCAAGAAACCCATTATCATACATCATCATGATCACAATTGCGTATTCGCATTTGTCTACGTCCATCAGCTAAAAAATTCCATTATACAGTGCGAAGGGAAGAAGCTCTCGCGAGGAGCTGACTGTGTTCAATGTTAGGTGACGTGCGTCACAGAAGGCTACATATTTAAATCCGATCTAAAAATATCCACGTTAAGAAAAATCGCGAAATATTGAAGGAGATTTTGTACGTGTCTTTTTATTCGCATGTACGCCGATTGACTGCGGGACGTGACTGAAGACAGAATCTAATCATACGGAAGCTCCGTTGTACTAAAAACAAAAAAAAGTTCTCAAACCTTCTATTTATATGCCAAAACAGAAGCATAACCGCTATCCGCGGCCTTTTTAAAGTTTTAGATGTAACAACCATGAAAAATCATAGTTTTTCTTCACTTCTGTCGCTGTTCACATTTGAAATATTCATCTGAGACTAAAATGTATTACGAATTTGTGTTCTGCTGGAAAAAAACGCAAACGATAAGCTAATCGGTGAATTTTCAAAACCGTTTTTAAAGTCGTTACAAATTGATAAAAAATCTGAAAAAAAAAAAGTGATGAAGCGATAAACTTGCAATCTTTTTGCGTTAAATCGACGCACTTCAAAAAAAGTTCTGCAAAACATTATTCGATATATGTTTTTTGTACAGAACACGAAATCAATATCGGTATTAGTCTGCAAATAAGCCGGAAATCGTGGGAATTGTCGAGAAGAACAACATTTTTATCGGTTTCAACGTGGCTGCAGTACTTCGTGAAAAACTCTGCCATTTCATCTCTTGCGGCAGCCAATCAGCGAACGAACAAATCGACAACATTGCTTTTCATTATGTTGATATACTTTGAATCATCGAATTCGATTTTATTTTTTCAGATTCCCAGTTCGTTACTTCACATTGAAACTCATTTCGGAAGTTAAACATTGTTTTTATTATTACTAACCTAACATTATTCATGACCGTGTGAAGTACACCGATGCTAATATAAATCAAACATAAAGCTCAGTTAATTACCGAGAGAGACCGTAGCTTTTCGATTCAGTTGCGGCTTCGTTTCTCTGTCGAGAAACCTATACACATTTGACGGGTGCAGTAAAAAGTAATACATCGAAAGGGGCGCGGTGAATCCAGGATGATGTGCGGTCCCGCCAATGGCACTCAAAAAATCGTTCATAACTCATGAGCGGCGAGGTAGCGATACTAACGTTGTCGAATGCTCAAGTGGGCTTTTAAACTGCGAGAGTGCGCGTCCAGCCGGCCGGCATGGCATGGGCCAGAGAACCAGGAGAGGCTATTAATTAATTATTCTAGCAAATCGTGTAGCGGAGTTTTAGCTTCGCAACAGTGTACGTAGATTTCAACGTGCTGCGAAATATGCCGAAGAATAAAGATAGAGTGCATTTTATCGTTAGCTGCGTTTGTTGAAAACAAAGGACTGTTGTATTTGGATTCATTTCACATATCATTTTGTTGAATTTGATGTTCGAAAGTTGCATTACAATAGAGACTGATTGTTGCTCCGATTCGTTGTGCGCCTTAACTCTGCAGCAACATCTCTATATGTAGTCGACTGCCGAGTGCCATTATGTCTATGCTGAGAATTATATTCCAATATTCGATTCCCGGTGGCGTGAGTCGCTCAACTCTCCCGCGCCGAGGCGAGGTATGACGTCGAGTGCTTTTAGCGAGCCATCATAAATTCACGCTGATGAAACTACCCCTCGGCAAAGTCCTCGCTGACACTGAGAGACTTCCTTTCCACTTTGCGCTCTCCCCGCCCCCCCCCCCCCCCCCCCCTCCTTCTACCCAAGATAATCGTATCAAGTGAGCGATTTCAGCTAGTCCACTTCAAAGTCTCTCATTCGCCATCCATTCGAAGGTTAATCCGAGTTTCTCAATGAGTAGTCGCGGATTTATCTGACGTAACGCATCTAAGCCAAGTTTATTCGAAGCTTCACTGTCGATATTCACGAAAAAGGTATTCACCGACGGAGAGGAGACATGTTTCCATTCTGCGAAGCCACTCTGTATTCTAGGAAAAGGTGTGTTAGATGGTTGAAAAGAAACGTTGTCGGTTGGACAATGCCGCACTGACGACGACTCCGACATCCGGGGGGGTAGAAGGCACAACGCGAGTTGACAATCAAATAAGGTCTCAGCGAACGCGCTGAGATGAAAGGCGTCTCACGGAGCCTGGGAGTGTACAGTATATCCCCAAGACACGATGTCGACCGGAATAAAGGATAGAGTGCCGACAGTAAGACGATGCTCCTGCGTGTTACGTACTGCGTATGTATCTGTAGACATGTTCACTGCCGAGAAGTAGAATAGGGGGTGGGGGTCTGAAATACGGAAGAAGAACGGAGGTTGGTAGGATTGAAGCGGAGTCTGTCGAGAAAGGGATTCAGTCAGACATAGACGAGAGAGTAGAGAGAAGGCAAGATCTATAGAGAACCTCCAAGAGTACGAATGTTGGATGTCCGAGGCGTAGAGGTAAAGAGATATAGAGAGTGAGGGCTGTGTCGGCATGGAAGAGATGCGGCGAACTAGGGTGGACCAGGCTCCCGGCTTATGGAACTCTCCTTCCCCTTTTTTCCGAACTTTTGCGAGCGACGGGTAACCCTTCGTACAAAACGCGGCCAGGCTTCGCAACGGGTTATATAGGATAGCGGGAGAGAGGGTGAGGATGCGGTGTCACGACAGTTAGGTCGTCTACGTGACCCGAGAGTTCGTTCGAACAACCTCCGTTTCTACAGGGAATTACATCCTACCAAGAGAAAAGTAGTGGCCTTGTGAGAGAGAACACGAGAGGATAGCCGTAGTGCAGAAAAGGAGAAAAGAGGAGTGGCAAAAATGTGCTCGCAAGGCCAGAACGCTCGCGCCATGGGGAAACCTCGTGAAAACAGAACCGCGAAAGTTCCGCCGGAAATTCGCCCAGGCAACGAGAGACCGAGGGGGCTGAATCTCACACTCCTGGATTTTTCTTTTGCTTTTCAAATGGCTCTCGGCGATCGTCGCGTTCTCTGCTGCTTAAATTTGTTAACACGACGGAATACCTGTACCCTGGATAAAAGTCGGTTTTCTTGATACTTTATCTCATTCGTATGGTCTAACAACTTTAGATCAATTGGTCAGGATGAATTTGACATCTGATCAATTGCTCACTCTACGATACGATGGCTACGATTAATTAATCGACAATAAAGTAATCAGAAACATTACATTTTCTCTCCAACAATGAATGCATGAACACTCAACTGTTCGGCATTTAATTCGCATTGCTTTTAAATTCACCAATTCCCAGAAACTAAAGACAACGGCAGAGGACTAAACAGTCAGTGGAATTTCACGGTGAAAAAAAAATCGTCGATACTCCAAAGTAAGAGTGGAAACGAGGCCACGGGTATAATAGAAAAATAAATTACGAGAAAAAAAAGTATATATTACAGTGTGAGAGGCAGCAGCAGCAGCAGCAGTCTTGTTGAAAGCTGAAAGAAATAAAAAGACCGGAAACGTTCTGAGAACTTCTCGCTTTCTACCTCTAGTTTTCCCAGATCTAACCCCCATTTATTCGGCACTGCTCCGTGAAACGGGTAAATGCATCCGTGGCTCGAGGATACATGAAACTGCATCACTACGTTGTTCCTGACGAGAGTTCAATAAGTGGCACTTCCATCGTAAATAACTGCCCGTGCATTCGCGAATAAAATGACCCCGGAAATATGTTATTCATGTATTGCACACGCTTGGCGGAAGCCGTGAAAAATAAATATATTTTTATTTATAGATCGAAAGACTCGCGCACGGCATAATAATCCGGATATACGCGATGGTATATGTCTGGATTACGAAAAATATATGCTGGAGGGGTCGCACATGTACAGGATATCCAAAACCCTGCTCGCAGCTCGCTTCGACAAGCGAAAAGAAAGACCTACCCTTTTGTAGTATAGCAACACGAAAAATATTCGAAGGGTGTTTTGTCGTTCGCGAAGGTATTGGGTGTCCCATGCATATTGGAATTAGGATGTTGATCGATTGCCTATTGTAGAGTTGATATATACAATGTCTGGATACTTTAATGCCCGAAGTGATATGCATACGTATATTTTCGAGATATCAAGATTTGGAAAAATTCGAACGAAAACAAAACGTGAAACGATTTACAAAGCGACGATGAGGACGATGACATTCGAATAGCCGTCAGCGACCCTTGTCGTTCTCTTTACCCGTTGACTTATGACTTATGACTTATGGCAATAACCCGGGCACCCCATGCGATCGCCAAGGCCTGTCGACGCTTCTAAGAGAAAACAGTCAGCGGCACCGACGTATATACAGGGGGAAAAACGTGAAAGCAGCAACAGCTCTACCAGCCAGTGACTGCGGCGCGGTGCAACCGCACGACGGGGTGTAACGAGAAATATGAAAAAGAAACGACGTTTTTGCCGCTTGTGTACGTCGAGTGCGAAAAAAGCTACTTATCGTCTAGCGCACCACTCAAGCGTCAGCCGTAAAAGAGTCTGTTGCGATACAATATAGCATACGCATACAGAATAATGCTCGACGTATGGCGGAAAGCAAACTACCGTGCCATCTGTGATTACGAAAATGGGTACGTCAAACGTTACGACAGTCTTCTATATCCGCAACTGGATTCGTATCAAGAAAATTTATGAAACACGGCATGAATAGAGTCGTCGACAAGATCTCGACTTTCAACGCAAATAATGTTCGAGCGGTGGTGTCCTTTTTGTATGCTCTTTGTCAACGCGGGTGTGGTCAGCGCTGCGGATAAGTGAAGGGTAGTAGTACACACATATACGTAACTGGCCGAGGTGCGCGTCTTTAGCGAATTAACGCTGCGAGAGTAACCCTCGTCAAAGGGAACAGCGTGTAGGGTAGATTTGTAAACGGGACGGTCAATCGATGAGAAGCTCGCGCGCACCGGGACGCATTTGCCAGGGTTCAACGTTGCGTATGACGAAGGGCCGTGAGCGAGAGATTCAGCGAACTGGTAGGGCGAGAGTACGTTCAATCCCGACTGAACCCCACAGGGTTGCACGAGCAATATTTTACAATATCAATCATAGCAGAGCAATAAACGGATCCTGCGGGAGCCTCGGGTTGCTAAGATACAGAACCGGTTAATGGCACTATTACATCTAAGCCCAGCGGCAGCTCCCAGCACGGGCTTACCGACTCTCGGCTCGTGGCAACGAGAGAGACCGAGCGAGCAGAACAGAGGGGGAATAATGTCGTCGCAACGTGCTACCAACTGTGACTTATGACGTATCACGGTGTATGACCGCCTCCGCACCGCGGACTCTCCCTTTTGCCGGTTCCTCAGCTTCCATAGGATCATTCGTCGACGTTCGCGAGATTGTCTGACAAGCGGCGCAGTAACAGCAAAAATAAGAGGCACATCGTACACGCTTTTGTTTGTTTATCGGTACTTGTACTTTTTTTTTCTGCGCCGTCTTTGTGCTCCGCGTTTAAATTTTTTTTTTTTTTCAAGTTATTTTTATCTCCTTCTACACGAGTGGTTATACCTGATTTTATATATTTTTGAGGCAACCCTCATAGGAAAGAGAAAATTCTTCGCTATTTTTTCTTGGTACTCGGTGCGCTTATCGACAGACGCATTACTGCCGTTCGATCGCACCGGCCCTTTTATCATAATAACGCCATTGCGAGAAGCTGATTTATTGATTCGACGTCGAATTGTTCGACAGAGGTGAATGAAAAGTATAGATGGAGAGAAGCTGAATTCATCGAAATGGATAACTGTGGTTAATAGTTGAAAATACCGGAGGTGAAGCGGGAGCTCTTGATCACATCGTGAACATCATTTCTCAGTTTCTATCTTCGTAACGCTCTCGCGTACCTGAATATATTATCCCATCTCCCCCTGTCAATGAAATTTCGATTGAATTTTGCATTTCTCCATTTTCGATATCTCGAAGGATCGAGAGACGCCAGACAAACGGGACTGTGATATTGGTTCTGTTAGGTAACTTTTCCATGGAAAATGTTGGTATATTGTATTGTGGTGTACATGTAGAAAACTTGACTTTACGAAAGTCGATAATGCACGAGAGAGAAAGAAAGAGAGAAAGAGAGAGAGAGCGACAGAGAACTGAACGAATGTCCCGAGCGTATTGCGGATTCCTTTCGTTCCGATCGGAACGGAACGTGTCGGCTGCGCGCGATCGACTCGAGAAGGAAAATCGACAGTGGCCGTGTTGGAGACTTTGAAGAGGAGAACAACGGGCAAAATACCGGGGGAAAGTGGAACTCCACGGATGTTGGATAGTACAGTGCGCGAAGATTGAATCGCCCGTTTACTTTTTCTTCTCTCTTCGGCGACATGAAAATTAATTACCCAGTTGTCAGACACAGAACGTCGTCGTCGGAGCAGCTGGGTTGGGTACAGCACCGCGAAACGAATTCGCGATGTAGTGCAGGGGCTCGCGAGTGGCCGAGCTATTATAGCGACACTCTCCTCTCTCTTCGTTACCTTCCAATACTATATTATACACCTCCGTTTTTTCCCGTTGAATAATATCGTCGCGCGAAGCAGTAATTTTTTTTTTTTTTTTGTGACATTTATAGAACTTTAGTGGACATATTGGATTTTTATGGACATTTTACATATGCCGAGAAAAAAGTGTCAATGGCAATAAACGAACTGTTCTGCCAACATTAATTCGAATCCGCTTGCATTCTAATTGAAAGTCGGATTTCGCTTTTGTACAGCGCGCACCAACGAGTCGTGGATTTCTGTAGATATACCTCTCCGGCTCTCGCGAGCAAATCCGCTTCGCGAAGGGCACATAGCCGGTGGGCCGCGTACACTTTGAAGTCCCCGGCTGTTTAAATAGACCGCGGGCTGAAGCTGTCCCCTCACTGTTTTGATTCAAAACACCCTCGAACTACGTTTAGAAGAGATTACGTGTTTGAGTTACGGAGATTGGCCCGTTTCTCTACCGCGTCATAGTCATATACTATCCCGGACTCTTCTGTATTATTAACCATAGCCACAGCGCGAATATGCAAAGTCTGGCGAGTAGTTTCGCGGAGAGGCACATTTGTCACAGACGATTAAATGAAATTATCGTTTCTCTGGTATGCTCGACATCATTGCGAATTGATCCTATATACTATTCCAACGTTACGAAAGCCGCTATCGTTCCCACAGGACACCAAAAGAAAAATGTCGTCGATGAAGATGAACAAAGCTATATAGCATACATACTACACGTATGTCTATAACTATATATATATGGCAGTGTGCTTGACCTTCTCTAGAATGGACTTGGGCAATATCACGAGTAACGAGCTCTCCGGCAGTCTACTATCTCGTTCTGGAGAAGCAGGTGGGGGGGGGGGGGGCTTGGAATTGAGGCACGAATTTTCTGGGACATAAAATCGTAGCGAGGTCAATGGTACATCGAGGCGTGTGTTTCTTCATAGACATAAGGGCTAAAGATATTGAAAGAGCCCTCGAACGCCTTGGGCGAGCAATTGTTCACCATCCTCCCCTGTGTCTCTCGCTCTCTCGTTGAATCGTAGAAAACCGGGGAAAGAGAGGAAAGCCAAGCCGCAGGTAATACTCACGACGCCGGTGTTCTACCCGCTATTCTTGTGTGCGTGTTTTTTTTTTTTTATTCTTCCTTTTAACAGGAAAAAGACACTGGGAAGCAATTGGAACGGAAATCGAAGCCCAGACCTTGATTACCAGCGTGACTAACGAGCCTTCGTTCTTTCCGGCCCGGTACTGGAGTATCCTCTCCGTTCTACACACCACCCGGCTCGGCGATGTTCCTGTTTGCTCGTTCATTCCTCTCTATCTATCCTGCACCGAGAGGAATCGATTTAGCTACACCGGGACGGCGGGGGAGAGGGTCTACAAACTGCTGCAGGCCTCTTCGCTATCTCGCTTCTCGGTGCTTCGTCGTCACCGATTTCACCAACAAAACAAGCGAGTGAGAGGGAGATAGAAATCGATTCCATTGCGTTTGTAATAGCCGCTGCTCGCGGCAGTTTCTGCTACTACCGATGTCCAGAAGCACAAAAAACTAACGACTCTCCGCGCTACAATTTCCACTGCATATACCCATCCGGGTGATGCCGCTCTCGATCCCATTGCGTAGAGTGTAGCTCGACAAATTGAACACTTAGTCCCTCCGGCAATTTCGAATTGCTTTTAATGCCGACCCGTGCGTTTGTACGAACGAAAAAAAAAAAAAAAAAAATCACGAAACTGTTTAAATTCCGCCGGACACAGGGCAATCCTACATTTAAATTTCAATCCTGGAAATTCTCGTATATATCTCCATTCCGTAATCGGATTCGACGTGAGGTCTGCTCCACGAATTCAACAAACTAATACTATTGAACGATCAAACCGAAGACTGATTCACGAGAACCTCGACTTCCATTTCTCAACGGGAAAATACACAGTGATAGATCCTATCTGCCTCTCCCGATACACGGCAATTGCTATCAGTGGACATTGACCATATAAATCCCTCCGCGACCCCTATAATATTCTAATTATATTTGTAGCGCAAACATTCCAAGAGATAAAATGAGTGAGTGGGTTACCGTATGTGAGCTGACTTTGCGCAAATAAACCCGAAGCAATTCTACAGAATCCCCCTCTGTTCTTGTCGCTGTTGACGCTCTGTGTTTCCACGACGAGAATCTTGGATGACGACGTTGGTGACGGCCTATACGGCGTGAATATATGTGGATAGGTACTATACTATCAAATAGAAGAGGATTGCGCACATCGGGGAGCCCGGACTAGCGGCAGATGTAGAGCGGAGGTTTGGTATATAGGCCGCTGTTCGTAGCTGAGCAAAGCATAGAGAGCACACGACCGCGCAGAGCGCAGCGTGGCTTAATTATGCAATGTTTGTCGACCACCGCTGCACTCCGGTATGATTAATTAATTATGTAACCTAATCAAACCGAGGCGTTGGCGCGGTGCGCTCCAGGCTTGTGCGAGAGCCTTCCCGGTACGAACGTTGGTACTTCTATAGATATAAGGACACGGCGAATATATTCCGGACCAGGTGCAAACATCGTGAACCGCTATACGAGGGCCTCGGCCAGCGAGTAGAACACCGACCGAGATATCTTCGTACATGAGAATACGGTCGAACATTGTATATTGCTGTATCTCGGTAACGTGATTCCAAAATGTACCGTGTTACTGATATATACTGACCTACGCGACTCTTGTGCGTATAACGAAGCCACGTACTCTGCTTATCTCACGGTCCACGTTGCAGTTTCGAACCTCCTCGGTTACGATCCTATCACCCCTGGAGCCCACTTCTCCGAAAGCTGGTATGTAGGGTCGAGTACACCGATTTCGGTAGACGACGTCCACGATGATGACGACGAATAGCCGCCACCGACAAACTGTGTGTACACTCCTACTACTGTGCACACCCCACCCCCTTCAACCCTCCCGGCACGCGGTTCGCCGTTATCTCTATATAGTCGCGGGCGTCAGGGGGATGAAACTACAACAAGCGCACAACACCGCATCCCGTACCGTCAGAGTTTACAACAGAGAGCGGACGGACGAACAGACTGACGGACGCGATGCTGCTGCTGCTGCTGCTGCCGGTTTGATTAATCCCTGGACAGCGAGAAGCACGAAACACGCATTATCCGCAACGAGAGACGCCGAACATAGTATAATCCCCACCCCCACCCTCACCAGCACCAAAAGCTCCCTGCTGTCGATAACACTCGATCTCGTCGAGCTTTGCGCTTCTCTTCCTCAAAAACCAATCGCGTTTACCCTCGCTCTGCTTCTACTACTGTACGGCCAGTAACCGAGAGAGCTGCGGTGCACCGACTCGCAACGACTACTCACCGCAAGCACACACCTATAACGTACCCACAATACGAGGTCTCTCGTTAACGTCACGTGTCACGACAACTTTTCATCAGAGCCATCGATCCGACGAGTCACTCTCTTTGGGTGCTTGACTCGAGATTCTTCACCTCCATAATCACAACGGGACACTCAATCCTCTGTATTATCGGGCTTTACGTCTACACCACATTTTATCTAACGTCTTTATATACGCAGACGAAAGTAACGGATGTTTGGCTAACGATAACAATTTCCTTCGAAAACGCTTCGATTTCTCTGTATTCGCTATCCAATCTAGCGTAATCCTGCAATCGTTGTTTCTCAAATGAGAATTGTTATTACCATTCCATGCAACATTGCTTCGAGCTATGAGCGTTGATTAATGTTTTAATTCACTCAGCGGTTTTGACTCCCGGGCACGTTTCACGAACGAGCTTTCGAGCTCAGTACATATTTAAACGAACCACTTGCCACGACGCAATTAAATTATGAATATTAATGTTATTTCGTCGTCGCGAAGAAAAGTAAGTGACATTCTGCGACATGCGACACGGGCGAGGTCGTTACGTCGATCACATCGATGCCCAAAGTTTGTAAACACAAGCACCGCGAGGCTGATGCCACAGTAGTGAAAGCAAGTGTTCGCTCAGCCAAGAAAACACATGTGATTTCTTCCAGGATATACAACTCACTCGAGTTCTCACTGATGTTTCAGTTCGAACGGTTAATTGTCTATAACGAATAACCTCGTGCAAGATTTTTTCTTTCGACAATGTGTGCTTTACTGGAAAATTAAATATCTGCAGGTATTCTCATTCGCACTGCACGCGCGACGAGTTCGTTTTTGTTTTTTTTTTTTGTTTTCGTAATCAATTAGACACTCAGTCACTAACTGGTACACACTTTTGCTTATTTCTCTCTCATCGTATCCTCTGAATCTTGGAGGAAATTCGAAGAAGAGCGGGTAAAAACGTAGAATAACGGAGAAGAGGCAAACAGTGCCGCTACCCGCGAATCGCCCCGGTGACTGAGTTCGCTTTCGGTAGTGGGGAGCATGCTCGACGCGACGGCGGGCGAGGGTGGAAAGGCAGGGTGGAAAAGCGAGTCGGGAAGAGGGGATGCTGCCTCTACTAGGTACGACGAGAGGGTGGACGACGACGATACACCCACGTGACGCGCAAGCGCCAAGCTCACTCTCTACGCTGCCAGAGCTTTTGCCCGTTCGTTCGGTATCCGTTGCCACCGTTGCTGCTGCTGCTGCTGCCGCACGTATCTGCTGCCTAATACTACCTTCCATCTACTACCTACATAGCCCTCTATTCGCGTTCGTGTGCTTTGCCACCGCCGTTTCCGTCGTCGCACCGCTCAACCGCCCTCGTCTTTGCTTTCGGAGTACGATATATACCCCTCACCGACTCTCACCGTCGACCACCAACCTCGACGGAAACTTTTGGCTCTCGCCATCGGCATCGCTTGCCTGCAGTCTGAACAAGCCTCGCACGATCGGTCATTTCCTCAGAGTTTGTATGCTATACCTATCCATGACCAAGATCCGTGGACGGCGGAGCGAAGAGGGAAAGAATTTCTCGATACTCATTCCGTTTACTGAAAGTTTGATTTTTTGCCAGAGTTGGAGAGTTTCGCCAACTTTATCGACGAGCACCGGTCTGACCTCAGGCGGATATGACTACTGTGACCAAGACAATGTCACAAGCGAATGACAGTCGTCTAGCTTATTTCTCTGTTTATGACAAGGCCCTTAAGAAAGCCCTTTGTATTCCTTAAGGGCAGATTTCAACGATTTGAGAGAAGAAAAATACATTTTATTTTTCTCGGTGAAAAAAAATGTAAAAAAAAACCATCACTATTTATTGTTTGTAAAAATGTTCCGACGATGTAAAAAATCCCCGGACCCGAATATAACGAGTGGTAAAAGTAGTTTTACTTTTTCAATGTAATTATTGATAAATTTTTTTTTTGTTAATGATATTATTATGATAATTATAAAAGTCTCACTATTGATCTGACATTCATTTATAACCTGAGGTTTTTTTACATGATGATAACTACGAGGAGTCAATAACAGGGTCGAGGGGGGTCAATGATAGGGGACGCAGCTATCGCCAAACACCCGAGTCACATGAACTGCCAGCCAGTATAGGTATATAATCAGGCCGTGCTGCGAGCGTTACGGGAAATAGGATTGTCTTTTGAGTCTTTATCGGAAAACGTCGACATGCGATATACGACACTGCATACCGGCGACCCGTAGTTTGGTAAAAACCACGATAGTCAGCATCGCCGGATAGAATAAGAGCCTGTAGAGAAAATCTCATGATGTTCCTGCTGTTCAGGATGCTTCGCATCGGTCGAGAGGGTAAAAAAAAGAAGAAACTGAACTTTTAATTAAAAGCCATTCAATTACACGAGAGCCCAGAATCGTATCTGCGTGCTTGTCGGCTCGGCATTTCTCCATCCATCTCTCCGTCTCTCTTTCTCTCTCTGTCTACCGCGCTCTTCGCACTGTTTCATGAAATCGCGGTTGCTCCACTCTTACTCAGGGCCCACTCTCAAGCTTTCGCACAAACCTATTTCAATCCCCGAGCGATTTACTAGTGCCGAGAGTGACGGTACACTGGCCTCCCTATGCTACTGGCCTCATTCGGTCTCAAGATTTTACGACGCCTAGACTCCTCGTCGGTTGCCCTCTCTCCATCCTTTAGCGAGTTAAGGAGACGAATGCCCAAGTTCGTCTTTGCCCAACGCTAATTAGGTAAATAGCTCGAGCCAATCCGAAAGCCCTGGATCTTCAACGACAAGATTCACTGTTGGCCCCCGTGGTCGTAGCCTTCAACCCTCCGAGGACGACGATTTACTCAAGCCGATATCTCCCTCCCCCTCCTGCTGTTAAGATCGTCGACTTCAGAGTGTACCGAAGACCGGAGTTCTCATACACCCCCGAAGAACCAAAAGAGACGACAACGTTATAGGATATATCAAAGATCCCTCGGGTTGAATTTATTCAACAGAATCAGAGGATAGAAAACAAGAGGGAGTATCGTCCGCGTTCCTCCCCGTGGAATAAATTGAAGCGATACACTGTCCCGCGTTATGGCATTATCGTCGATGCTACTCTCATACACGACCTACTCGCCAAATGACGAAGCAGCCGCAAAGAGCCGCACGGAATTCTCCGGGTCAGCGAGTCGGTGCCAAGAGTCAGTGGATTCAGCCAGTCTGACGTCCGCCAGTCTGCCTTTTTGTGAATTATTCTACTTTCTATACCGTCTACTAGCCACTGCTCTGCTATAGGGTAGTATAGTAGCTCAATCGAGATTTTTCGCCGAGTCATATCGAGAGCGACTGAGAGAGAGGAAGCATCGGTGAATTTAGGATAATATTATCATGTGCACCAGGATAATATCCTCAACTGAATAAATTTCTCGCATCTCAGGACGCAATGGAGTGCCCCAGGCTGTGTATGTGTGTCGAAGAGATTAGAAGTGTACTTATGCAAGCACGTAGCCTACTTGTAGGTACAGTTCAGTGCGGGGCAATGGCGAGCTTCGCTCACGGAGTTAAATTACAGTGGAAACGTACTTGCTTGGGTCGGACTGCACTTCCACAAGCAGCGTTCTCTCCGCTCTCTTCGCCTTCCGAGTTATTTCCGAGGCGACGAGTATAGATATACCGCTGGTAACTGCGACCGGTATATACCAAACGGTTTATACTACAGTGGATAGTATACGAAGCGAGAGAAACGGAGCCACGCGCAAGGGCCTTTTCCATTAGCGAATTTGTCTGATTCCGACGGCGAAGGGCCGGGCAAACGTAATTAGTCGCGCGCGGCGAAAGATCGCGCGGTGCGAGACAGAAAAAGAAAAACCCCGAGGAGGAACGAGTAACTGCGAAGAAGGAAAGAAAAGTTGCAGCAAAAGCCACTGCGACTGACTTCGTAGCGGCACATGAAACTCTAGTTTTAGGTCTGACAAAAAGTAAAAAAAAAAAAAAGAAAAATAAAAGAACAAAGTTCAACTCGAGGGATAAAAAACTGCCGACTGGCGTCCCTTTTTCCGCTGAGCCTTTTCTCCGTGTCCTCCCTATATCCTTGGCAGGTTCGTCCACCTTTATCTCTCTCCGCTTCTTCTCGTTACTTTCCACTGTGGTGTTGGTATTTATGGGCCGCCCGTCGAGAGAAACCACCGGTGGCAAGGCAGCAACAGAGCAGCGGTAGCACGGAAAAGCTGCTCACCGGGGTAGAAACTGCCATGGGTGAACCCCATGAAGCGTTTCTTTCCAGCGACGGTGAAATCCTCTCTCGCTCTCGTCTCTGGCATGCGCCTTTCCTTCATCACCTCGCACCACACTGCGCATCGCGCACGTGGAAAAGAATGCGAGGAAAAGCCCCGAAGCTTGAGAGGTGGAAAGAAGTGGAGGGAGATAAAAAGTGATATGTGAGAGGAGTGAGAGAAAACGGAACAGCAACGGGAGGATTGGCTCTGAGAATGTAGCAATTCCTATTGCTTCTACGAAAACTGGACGAACTGCGCTTGAGCTAAAAGCTTTAATCGTTGTTTTTACTTCCTTTCCCATTCGGGTTGAAAGAAATTACTTCTCGCCGATGCCCGGATAGCCGGTAGCTTCTGCGGCCACTGACTTTATGCTGGCGAGCTTGCGGCTATCCACGAGAAGAGCCAGCAGCTTCCTATCCTACTCCGCACCTTTCCCTTCTGCCGATCCTATCTTCCATCTCACTTCTATCTTTTCTCCCCTCGCCGCCCCCAACGAGTGGCTTCTCCAAGGTTCTACTTCAAGAACCACCACTTCTATCCTTTCCCCTACTCTCTCGTAGTATTCACGAAGTTGAATGTGATCTTCAGACTCTCCACCGACCGAATCCGAGACGGTTCGTCGCACGGTGCACACGAGGGCCAAAGTGTACACTTAGGGAATGGTTTAAGAGTCCGCGCGTCCTTTATCTCCTTGGCAAACTTTCTTCAATTTTTTTGAATTTGAATTCTCATCCATACCATCTCTCGGCTGCATTACTTAAACTTTTACGGTCAGCGCGTATATTATATATCCCCGGAGACCTTTTCGACCAAGCGATTTCAATTCGTTTCTCTCACAAGCAACGATTAATAATACGTCATATTTGTTCAACAAGATATTAAACGACAGGAAAGTTACCGATTCCATCGGTCTACGAGGTCAAACATATGGTCGTCCGTTACTGTTATCAGAAGTGGCTTACAAAGCTATGCGCCTCCAACATCGGGAGCACCCGGCGTTTGCGCGCAGGAGTCTTGGAGCTCGATATTGGAGGCTTTCCAAGTATTTCACAAATTCAGATGGCGTCTTCGATGTCCTCGCTGTGAACCTTGTTTTGCATATCTCTAATTGCACCTTTATTATACGGAAACTGAAGAATTTCTTAATGAATCGATCTCCATTATGGAATTCTTTGGCAGAGGCAAATTTCTACCGGGGTATAAACACGGATGATGTATATATTTAGATGTCGTGAAACTCGACTGTTCAGCGGCAAAGGTATTATACCCGGCTAGCCAGACAATTGTTTCGCGTTGTTAAACGGATTGTCCATTCTCAACGGTGAAATAGTGGTCCAGCGGTTGCTAGACCACCCCCTCGTGCGCTCGTACCGAGCTTGCAGGGTCCTTTAGACTTTACCCCAGGGCTTCGCATATGGTAACATATACGTATCGCGATGGCCGGCGAGCTTGTGAGCTTCGGACCCTCGCGGCTGTTGCGGCACCACTCGAGACGGCTGTTAGCGTGTTGACTTAAGTGCCTACGAGAATTAACAAGGCCGGCCAGACTCCCAACTGACTCTCAATTTTTTTTTTTTTTTTTTTTCATTCTTTCTATTTAACTTTACCCTGAGACAGGTACTTTTTTTTACAGTGGCCCTCGTCTAGGGTGACAAAAAAAATCAGCTGCATAATAACATTTTTCATTTCGCAAGTTCATCATAAGGATAGAAGTTCTTCGATCGTATAGATCAACACATGACTATAAACAAACGCTACCCAAAGGGGATTATTCACTTTACAGTGCATTGAGAACACGACTCGTTCATTCCAACATGCAGGAGAGTATCTCGTTGTTGTTTTTTACGGCTGTAGTAGAGTATACTTGTCACACGTGAATCGATTGATACTTTTGCGCATTACCAGTATAGGTGTCGGCCATTTCCAGCAAAACGGTTTTCGATAGCCGTATCGGCCGTTCTCCGGGCTTCGACATAAATGGGGTTTTCTTTGTGTGGCAAACACAGATGCCCGAGGATGAGACAGAAATAGTGCAAAGGAACGTTCGGAACGCCGAGACGGCAGCGACGTTGTCCCGGAGAATAGACTTTTTGAGGGGAGAGCCGCGCGATCGTGAAGGTTTCCCAGACGGGTGAGCATACACGGGGCATATTCGCCATAGTGGCAACTGTACTTTGTAAAATAGCAAGCCGCATGGCTGGCGTGCTGGTCGGCAAGCACACGAGAGTGAACGGCTAACAGCGATAGACGCAGCAGCAGCAGCACTATGGAAGGTAGAAGTAGATGGGCTGTCAGGTTACCGATGTTCCCTCCGGGACCCGTCAAACGTACGGAACGACGACGGCGAACCAGCAGCTTTTCTACGGCAACTCGCTCGCGCGCTCCCTGTCTCTTTGCTCCCTTGGGGGCCAGTGATAAAAACCTGGACCAGTCAGCATCCAACAACGAAGGCTGCCTTTACCACGAGTTCTCCGTTCATCTCTCCTATATATTCGTTTTTTTTTTTTTTTTTTTTCGTTCTCTCTCACTTTCGGCTTTTACCTTTTTCGACAAAGGAAACCCGGGTAGGAGACTTTCGCGATGGGCAACCTTCGGCCGGGGTCCGCGGATATCGTCCTACGTTACGACGAAAACCAGTCGGCAAGCCGATTCTATAGCATGGTCTTCGTCGTCGTCGTTGTCGTTGTTCCGTGGCCACTCGTAAACGTCGCTCGTGACACCCAACGTCCGAGAGTCGGAGGTGGAGGTGGAGAATAACCCTCCGCACCCCGTCGTATCCGCAAGAGAAACAGACACTCAAATAAAAATCCAAGTCCTCCGGTCTCACGCGAATTCGAGAGCGTCGGAGACTGGATCTCTTTTTCCACTGCCGTGCGACCGCAAAAAGCGAACCCCTGGGATTGCAAGCGGGAGACAGAAGCCAGCGGGAGCCCAGTTGCCGAGAACAACATTTCAGTATCATTTTGCGTTCACCACGTGTGAGCTTCAACTCGCTCTCCGCAGCTTCGATAAATAAGCGGCACTATACGTTTTTTAATTTAATTGGAGAATTTTTTACCCCCGCGAACAGTACAAAACACTTTATTTCGTTGTTCGATCTAATGAATTCAATCAAGAAAATTGTTCGGTAACGATGGCCATTCGTTTGTAGTTGGGATTCAGAAGTGCATGCGAAGTGAACGGTGCGGTCGATTTGACATTCGTTAGGCTGTCGAATTTGCCTCCTTTCCTTTCGTCACACCGCAAACGACAGTAGAGTGAAACTCTAGGAATTTTTCCATAGACATCAATCAACGATGCACGTTAAGGTCAAATATGAAAAATCGAACTCTAATGTCATCAATGTCGTTTTTTTTTTTTCTCTCCGTGTATTAAAGGAATAATGAATAAAGAGCGTTAAAATAAACGAGATGAAACAAGGCGAGTTGAAATGGATGAATTCACTTCATAATTTGGTGATCTCTTGACAAATCGTCGACAGTGTCGAGTAGCACAGCTTTCTAATCGATGGAAGCGAGGTGTAGTAGCACGCGCATGCACTCCCAGGCGTGATTGATCGATCATGTTAACGTGGTGCGCCCACGTTCACCAGCTCACGATCTCTCTCCTGTTCTCGTGAGAGTTACTGCAAGCTTCGCTGCCACGTAGACCGAGAGGAGGGGAGGCGGGAGCTTTGGTATAATGGCTAAAGGATTGAGAAAGGATATGCTAGATAGAGCCTCCGCTCGCCCTTCCGACAGATCCTTCTATCTATATATACACCTATATACGATAAGAATACATTATCGCGGTCTCGCGCGTTTGAGAAGACCTAAGACCAGCCGGAACGAAATGGAAGGTTTCGTTTGCTCTCGACTGGCGAGCCTCTTCTCACTTGGCTCACGGAATTTTCAACGCTGCAAGGAGTCGCAGGGCAAGCAAACCCTTTATCACGATACCTTGCTAATCGTGAAACCGGCGCGGGGGCGAGAATCCACGGCGCTCTCGAAACTCTTCCTCAAGAACAACGGTCGGCAAAAGTGTCGAACGAAAAGATTGCGCTTGAATTTATAGCTTCTTCTCCTTGGAAGCTGCTTGGCTCGATTCGAGGGGCTTTGAATTAAGTACGACAACTTTTCCATTAGTAGTTTCGAATAATTAAGTTTTCGACTGAATTCCTGGTAGTCGGCGTGCCGACGACATCCGATAGTTATAACAAGACGAACGAGCAGAGTTTGCAAAGAAGAGTGGAACGAAGGGTGGTTGAGAAGTATGGAAAAAAAAAAAAAAAAAAATTACGAGAATATTCACCGTTTCTCGTGTTACAAAAAAAAAAAAAAGCGCAAATTTTTTTACCTCGTTTCCTTTTCGTTTTTACATCGTTTATCGTTCCGTTGGTAAAAGAAAAAAGCGAAGAAAAAGTAGCAGATTTTAATGATGGAAGCGCAGGAAGGAAAAATGAGACGAGACGCTGGTCCGACAACTGGAGAAGCGCCCGCAGGCGTGTGGATGGTCTGTGAGGGGATTAAAGTATAAAGTTCAATTCGATGCGAGTCCGCGCAGATCGGTCGAATTGATTCACCGACGGGCAAACCAGTCGAGGTGATCGTTGCCCCGAACGGCTATCCTGTTACTCGAATTCGTCTGAACGAACGATTAATATCGCGGAACTTTGCGTTTCGCATGGCGGGCGCAATACAGTCGGCAGTGTGGCGAGTAATCGCGCGATATCTGAAATCGATACGAACTCCTCTTTCCCTCATTTATAGCCTCCCATCGATGTTGTATGGTGTAACACACGTACGCATCCAGTTTCCCGGGTAAACGTTCATACGCTGTGTACGTATTTTTATACACCGTATCTATATATGAGGGCCCCACAGGTGAACAAGTTTTGCACGCCAGACTAAATTACAATTCGTTTCGCGGTTCGTTCGCGCACCGTATCAGCATATATATATATCGATATTGCTCGTTTCTTTTTTTTCATTTACACATTCTCATCAAATTGAAAAAAAATGCCGAATAATTTTGGATACAAAAAGAGAAAAATTTAAAGCTGTTGGAAAATGTCATCGATTGCTGTGTGAAAAATGATCAAAAAATAATCTGGCAATAGTACCTATTGCCGAGTTATTATTCCTACCAAAGTATTAAAAGACATCAAATGTCAGATGAACCAGCCGTTCCGCAGCTTTTATCGAAGTTTTGAAGTCGTAAATTTGCGCTATCAATATCCCAACATTAATCGGAATTATATTAACGTAAAAAAAAAACTTTATTAAGTACTGCCGCGCGTGAGACTAAATCTCCCGATAGGCGATAAAACACTGATTTTCATGTTCGATAACGATACGATCGCATTCTTTTTTTCTTTGGAGTGATTCCCAACTCGACGTTTGAGTCCTGTGCGATATCGATCAGGTTGAATTAATGAATGCGAACGATTGATTATGTGCGCCAAGCGAAGAGATGAAGAGAAAGAGAGAGAGGACTCTCTCCGATGCGTCAAGAGTCGCAGGTAGGTATATACCTACACGCTAGTTGATGTCGGTGCTATGCCGTCGCATCGAGTCTCCATCATTCTGCTCAATGACGCGTCAAACGCAATCAGGGTGGAGATTGCTTCGACGAGGGCACCCGGAGGCATCCCACTTCCCATAACCATATCCTACCGATAATCCAACTAATAATCGACGGGTATACACGCTCTAAACTATATGGTATTATAGTACAGAGATTGTCTATAGTATATGAAACTGGTCGCGCAGGTTGTGTTTGAAGAGAACCGTCGAACGGCTGGGCCAACGGGACGGTACAGTGTACCTCGTAGCACGTACATAAAGAGCTTCCGCACCAACCATAGCTCGTTGCCATTATTTCCCGTTTGTAAGCCGCTCTCGGGGATCACACAGCCCTCACCTCCCTTCGCGCTTGGGGAACATTGGAAATTTCGTTTCGTCAGTAGGAAACGCCCGCGATACCGAGAGTACATTATACACTGTGTCGACGAGGGCGTTCCACGATCCTCGTTTCATAATACGATGTGCAACAACACTGTGCAGCGCTACTAATTAAATTAGCAACTCGCGGGGGAAACGCGAGAGCGCCGAAACGAGGCGTGCCGGGTTCACCTGTGCAGCGCGCGCGCACGGGACAATTAATAAAGTTTCGATACCGCCGTGTGTTCGTACACACGGTTATCAGACGACTCGGATTAGTTAATACCTATTTTATTACTATTCCCGTTGACAAAACATATCTGCGCTATCGTGCACTTCGCACAGGCATCGTCGAGCTGTACCGCTTTTTAGTTATATTATTATTCAAAACCGTTGAAAACAACTACTTTTGCCCACTTTAAATTGGAGTTGTTCACGCGCATGTTTCGCCCGAGTTAAAGTGAAATTCTTCCATCGATCCAATTATAAACCGGTGTTATACGATCCCGAATGAGGGTAATAAAAAGTTGGTCCTCCTCTGCCCACGGCGGCGTATCACAAACGAGTGACCTTATTATCAATACGGCGGGACCGAAGAGTCATAAAGCGAAACGAGCGAACTATCGAACGGAATGCCCGGGAGTAACCGTCTTGTATATAACCGTAGAAACGGCGAAAAGCTCTCTTATCACCATTACCCCGTACTATCCGAGTCACGTAGTTTATGTACACTACTTGCCAAAGTCCTAAGGCAACGTACTTCATGCATCGCTGCGTCTACTTCCTTCGCATTGGTATTATACAATAACGAGGCAAGTTTTGCCAAACGCAAAAAGCTCGGATTGAATTGGTGCAATCGGAGGTGAGGGGGTGGTATGGAAGGGTCACGGGGGCATTGGCATATAGAGCGGAAACAACAAATTTGACACACTTTTTCAAAAAGTTCAGCAATATTTTCGGGTCGCAACAATCATAAGGCCCGCAGTTTAAAGCTTCTCTACGCACTTGAACATCGAAAGAAGCCTTTCACGACGGAATGTACCAATAGTATTATAGCGCCGTATGTTATTTGCATTGATACATCTCCTCGACTCTCAAAGGCTTTGATAAATAACGCAACGTCACTCGTACAGCGCTACGGGCGACGAGACTCCTGAGTGAGTATTTTCTACTGAAATAGTGTAGCAGTGGCCTGAAGCAATTTTACAACACATTCAGGAAGCATCGCTCGTCTGAGAGTACACAACCCGTCGTTGCAGTCACGAAGTCTGACGTGGTTACGGAGTAGCTGGGTTATGGGGTGTTACACGCAGCACCACCGACTCTCTCAGGCTCTCTCTCTCTCTCTCTTGTCTCTCTTGCAAGGTAATTAAATAACTCTCGTCGACGACACTCGCGTTATTTCAGAGGGTTAATCGCAGTTGGAGGTCGTAGTACCGCCTCTCCGTGTACGATACTATAATAGTACGTCCCGGGATACGGCGGGTGAACTCGGGCGTCACCCGTGCGCATCCCTGGTTCTCCATCTCCGTACGGCGGGTATACGCAGTAGAGGTACAAACCCCGTTCTACGTACGGCGCACGAGGCTGGGTATTAGGGATCCACTTTCATTATGTGTACCACACCGTTGGCTCGTGGCACCGCGTACCCGCAAACCCTCTCGGCAGAAGCCATTACCCGTTATCAGGGAAATTGGGCTAACGCGACGAGTATTAATGGTCGAGTGGACACAGTCAAGGCTTCGTTATCATGAATGGAGAGAACCCATGGTCTGTGTGAAACCCAGGATGCTCGACGACGAGATCGTTCGGAGGAAATGCCGTCTATATGAATCCTTGATTAACGAGCCTCAAAAATCTCCGCGGCCACTTCGTCTATCTAATCTCGTGACGATAACTCGAATGATCGTTTCGCACAGTCTTCTCGAAATAGGTCGTGAGGTCATTGAGTAATTCTTAAAGCCAAAAAGCGCGATGCTGTGTGTGTGTGTGTGTGTGTAACGAGTAATTTTATCGTGGAACCATAAAAAGAAAGAAGCGTACGATATGCGAAGAGATTCCGATATGAATTGCGCTGAAAGATTCAGCAAAAGCGGCGACGGC
Source organism: Buathra laborator (assembly GCA_934046635.1). Classification (NCBI taxonomy): domain Eukaryota; kingdom Metazoa; phylum Arthropoda; class Insecta; order Hymenoptera; family Ichneumonidae; genus Buathra; species Buathra laborator. The sequence goes on from OW203892.1 coordinate 23,958,442, forward strand.
AGATCACGTTCAAGTACGATTGGGAGGAATTTCACGCAAGGGACTGGTGGTACACACGAAAATCCGAGCTAAATCCGTTCCAATCCGGGTACGGATTCGTACGCGTAATAACGTTAGAGTCCGAATCGAGTTAACGATTCGAAATTATGTCGTATACGCTGGGTGCGGCTCGCTCGGCGAATAACGCGGACAGTCGGACCACGGAAATTGCTAAAACGCATAACGCCGTTCTATCGAAACTTGTCGATTCTGCGCCATCGATTTATACGATCTCTGGCTATAAGCAAATTGTATAGTTTCCTTGCTGCTGGGTAAGTCGCGAAGATCGGTACTGAGGCACGCGGAAGAAACACCCGAGAAAGCAAATGAATTTTTAAAGCCGTTGAGCGATTCGATCGAAATGCCGTTGCCATCGGCACTACTGTTCTTCTTTAATTACATCGAGTTTCACAGAATTTCGCAATTAAAAGGAAACTTCGTAATTTCAAGCTGCAGCTGGCGCGCTTCTTATCAGCCGAGCAATGGTCGCAGCTGCCAACCCCAACCGTATGGCGCGCTCACGATGAACCGTTCTTTTGCAACGAGCTTACCAACGAGCCATCCTTACACAGTCTGAATTGAAAGAGTGCATAAAAGTTTTTTCAACGAGTCTACAAGGAATCTTCGAGAGTAAAAAATTTCTATCTAAAAAGCCACGCGTAGGTATATTAAAACTATTATCTATATTATATGAAGAAAATTGGAATAAGGTAGTCGTCGAAGAGAGCCATACGACGCCGAAAAGCTTATCGATCACCGAGGCGAGCAGACAATGCTCTTTACAGTAGCAAAGTTCTTTCTGTCTCGCGTATACGAAGCATTGTTATCGCTGACGAGACTGCCAAGCTGCTCTTCGTTCTCTCGCGATGCTATAATCTCTGAGGATCGCAATGATAGAGTCTCGTGGCTGGAAGGATTTTTCCCGTCTGATCCACGTGGCAACATCGTCGAGCATTGTCGTCCCACCGTGCGTATTCAGACGATTTCCGGTTAGCCGAACATCGGAATAGCGAACATCTCCCCCCTCCCTTCCCCTCTGCTCTATGGACATCAATGACAACGTCGACGACGGATTCTCTATCCCTTCGTTTTGCCATATATATCCTTATTCATCTCTACTATTATCACTCACTTCTCCATTTGCTACTCGCCGTTTCTATCGGATATATCTCGACTCTCTTCTTCTTCAGAGGGTACTCGGCAGTAACGACAGCAACGGCCGCGAAGGCCCTCAATGGCGAGAGGGAGTTGCCCACCGTATCTACGAGGACGCAACGGTGCCGCTATGATTATTGGTAACCGCTCGAGTGTGAAACCTCGGAGACCCCGCATACACTACAACGCGGACACAACCGATCCAACGGTTACTACACGACTTCTCCTATCTACAGCCGATATTACACATTATCCTACAATCAACTTGTGTTACGTATGCTACAAACTGTTTAATGTAAAACTAATAACAGTATCAACGAGATTCCCGCGTTCGATAATAAATTACGCGAGTTTCCGTGTTATCTATTAAAGTGGAAGAAAAATTAATGACGCAATGACGACGAAGAAGAAAAGGCGAGGAAAGCTGACCTTTACGGGAAGTAAGGATTCCGCGGATTTAAACGAGTTGAAGTAGAAATCGTACGCTATAGGTGACCGAGTAGCTATAATAGGAGGAGTGTAAAGTACATACCAGGGAAAGGAACGATCTGCTTTCGTGTGCACCGTGTTCCACTGGCACTGCGATAGATCTGAAATAATCAATGATGGAAGAAAAAAATCAATGTGAAACATATTCGCATAAAAGTTGAAGGGTGTGAAATTATTTGAACACAATGAAAATGGTACGTTCCACGCGAGAAGTCAAGAGGTTTATTGCCTCTCGAAAATTCACGTTTTCGAGTGGACCACGAGAAAAGCAACATAAGCTCGGAATCGTACGACAATCCGACGAAGCCGCTCATTTCGAAAGCCGAATCTCGAGGTTTCGAGGGAAATGGTTATTCGCTTAACGACGGAACTTCATCGTCAGGGGTTTCGCTGCTTCTGGGATATTGTGGCCCAGTCGTGCGAGAAGCTAAGTAGAGAAGGAACAGAGTGAAAGAGAGAAGAGAGACTCCAGCGAGAGATTCGCAACGGCCCTTCGTCCTCCGTGTCACGCTTGCCGACCGCTTGCTTTGCGCCATCGTAATTATGCTCAGTAATTGTTAGGGGTCCAACCGCTTGGGCGTAAAGTTTGCGAGAACCGACGTTGCCCCCCCCCCCCCCCCCACCCCCTCCCCCCAAACTGCAGTCCTCTTCTCGGCCATTTGCTATGGTATAGCCTCGCGCATCGCGCGGTGTTACTATGCGCGATGATAAACAGCATGTCAAGGTTCGCCATCGGAGTAACCAAGTATATCCTCTGTACCTTGCAGGATCTCTCGAGAGTTGGGCGTACATTAACATCGTGAACGCGAACACCCGCGTATGTATAATTATGGGCGTGCAGGTGCGCACGCGGAGGTCCGGAGGCGGCGGAGAATGGGAACGGTAGATTTGAGCTCATGGCATAAATTCTGACCTGTAGCAAACCAACGAGAGACAATCCTGCGGAAACGTCGACGAGGATGCTTTAGTGTAATCGTAATCACAGGTATGATATAGGAGTGTAGAAACCGAATACCAATTGCTCTCACGTTCCGGATTATTTCGATCCCCTGTTCCGGGTTACCATCGCCAAGCCGCATACCTATGGAATGCCCTGTGGATTCCCGGGGGAACGTTAATTATCAGACGTTGCATAATACCACACGGTTCGACACCCACTTGGAATATACACCCGTTTATAGCGCATCGATCGTGAATATTAATCGCTGAAACTATTATCAGAACTTTTTTTTTCGATGTTTATACTCAATGTAAAGAATTGAATCACTTGGTTCGAAGTCCCTTTATCCTTTTATCCTTGGAGAAGAACTATTCACATGCTATTGAGTAGAACATTCGGACAGTCTATACAAATGGACTAAATAATCTCAAATAATCTGAATAGCTTTTTTTTTTTCATACAGCTGAATTTTTCCATCAGAAGTTTAAGATCTCTGATTTTCTTTTTTTTTTTTTTCGGTTTTATTTTGATTTTTTTTTAGTGTCTCGTTACCGTATTAAAATTATAGATTTCGTTCGCATTAGACAATAGATGTCGCTAGTAATTTTAGTGAATTTCACGGAAACATGGCGTTTGCTTTTGCAACGACGTGGCAACAATCTTTCTTCGAACGACGCGAACCGTCCGCTCATCCTGTAGACGCGAAGGAAAATCAAGTCGTCTCGTTACACAAACGTACGTGCATCAGCGGAAGCGAAGAAGGCAAGAGGAACCCGAGCAACCAATTTATGTTCTACTCGCATAAGTGACGAGATACGAGGATAACACACCGAGAGAGACGATGAGTATGTGTCGACGCCTTTCCGACGTTCTCGACGATGCGATGGAAAACGTGGACCACTTAGTCGTCTCTGGCTTCAAGCCAACTGCAATCCCTGCACGGCAAACACGCTGTAAGCCGAGTTGCATTCCAACGGCACCTGGACGAATTCCACCATTAATAGATTATCCGTTAGGAAATCGTGTTCCGTCGTCAAACCGGTATGACACTGAGACATCTCGACACCGCAGTCGGAATATTAAAATAAAATATCTTTCAAGACATTGCTATTTGGAGTCTCAAAGATTCCGTATTACGGCAAACATCTACGAAATTTCTACACAATACGAATAAAGACGATACATCGAAAGGTGATGAAAAATTTGACGGAGGATGACGATTTGGCAAGTGCGCCTTTGATAGACAGTGTTAATTGATGACAATATGTTCCGAAACAAATGGTATCGCCGTCGGGTAGTTGAGCAAAATCGGGCAGACGACTGAGAGAGTTTTAATAACTGCTCTTAAAAATTACAGGTCGCGTCACCTGTTGCGTCCCGCAATACCTACTACGTAACTACGCGGAGACCGCGAGAGCGTCAAGTGTTTAACTCGAAACGCGCCGTCGAGAATTGCTCGCGCTGTTTGCCCGAGAACGAGAGCGAAGACCTCCAATTGCCACGAGCTTCGCTTGACATATTTAATATGCTGCTGGCGTATACAAACCGCCTTTATATGCTATGTATACAGATATACAGTGAGTTTCCATATACACAGTGAAAAAGTACCCTTAGAAATCTCAGTTAAAGAAGTCCAGCCTTCGTAATAATCGAATGCGACGTCTGGTTCCAACGTTGAGTTTACCATCGCCAAGAGACGGTAGAGAGAGTTATTCACGACTGGCGTTTATCGACCACCAGCAGGCAAATTCACCGTCGCAACTCCCAGCGATCGCTCGCCAAAGAAAATAAACGAGAGAAAACGCGACAGCAACAGCAGGCGACGATATCGCGCTCGAGCACAGTGTCTCCAATCCCGATTTTCTCCTCTTCGGTTGCGCAGTCGTTAATCGTTTTCCCGAGCGAGCGTGGAAATGAGAGACGGAGATGAGGGGGATGAACGAGGGGAGAAAACGCGGCAACGAAGCAGAAGTAAAAGAAAAGAAAGGAGAAAGAGAGATCGGAGGGCGGGGAAAACTACCCGAAAAGGGAAAGGGTGGATTTTCCACTGCCCGTCACTCCGTGGAACTTCTTCTCGGTATCTGCGAATCCGTCCCTTTCTTTTTCTTTTCCTCCGACTCTTCTTGCCTCGGCTTGTCCGTCGGGCTGCTTCGTATTCCTCCTACTCACCGGCATTTGCCACACGACGCCTGCAGGCGCTCGCGATTCTCACGAGTGCGAAGAAGACACTTTACTTTGGCTTACACTCGCACTCGTTCGTTCAACCTGCGCCCTGCGCCTTCAATCAGACTGCTCCATATTTACGTGCAGCGCCGAGGTACTTCCCAGGTGGGGTAGAGTCGGTTTGCTGTGGCATCCTAGCAGTCCCAGCAGTGGCGCTAGCCTGGGCAGGTGTCACGACGTTGGCCCAGTCCTGTGCCAGAGCCGGGATGCAACAGCAAATCGACAAAACCCCACCTGGGTTCGCGCACAAATTTTCTCCAGAGAGTTCAAAGCGGCCGTGGCCCGTGCTAGAGGCGCATTATCATAATCCGTCGGAAGGCGAGAGAGACTCCGAGAGAAGCGACAGTGGAAGTAATAGTATATGGTACCCAACCAACCACCAGATGCAACAGGGGAGGGAAGCTTTGTGGCTTCAAAGCGATTATCTATCTAACTCACAGGCCTAAGATGCGCGATCGGGTCTATCGATAAACTATCACGAACAGCGAATGCATCGACTTTGATCTTTCACGCGCAAAAAAAATGTCATAATTATCTTCGATTTCGTAATCTATTAAAACTTGATCCGAATTCAAGGCATCCAGAAAAATCGTAATTTCAAATATACTATTTACTGCAGATGTAGAAATCTTTCGTACGATTGAAAAAAATAAAAAAAAATGCATCGAGTTAAAATTCCAGAAAATCTTCGATACCTCGAAAGATCGATGCAGGCAAGAATACGATAAAAAACGAGAAAAGCGGGTGAAACGTCGCGAATAGCTCAAAAACTTATGCACGCATGAAAGAGAAGACGGTCCTGGGGGCAGGGAACGCGCTCGGTGTATTCGAAGATTGCGAAATATTTAATGCAACGCGCTCTCTCCTGCGCTTGGACGATTTTCATCGCATACACGCGCTCGTAGCAGCAGTATAGTTTAGCAGCAGAGCAGAAAGCTCCGCGGAAAGGAAACGGTGCATATAGCCCGGTGAGAGGAACGGATATTTCATGCCCGTATGCGTTTAATATATTTTATGGAATTCCCACGGATGAATGACGAAATTGTACGACGTACGGATCCGTTTTACCTCTGTCAAGAGAATATATCTCGCCAGTTCATTCCACTTATTCGACAGTGAAGGTTTTTCATCTTTTATCTTCTTTTTCAACGAGTAAATTCAGTAAAAAAAATTATAACCGATGTCGGTTGTATATGTAGGAGAAAAAACACGCGTGGAAGCGCGTACGAGATTCACGAGTGTCGCGTTAACTCACATGACAGGCATCACCGATCGAACGCACCGTTCTCTTTTGTCTCGATGGATTCTTTTGTTACGCGATGAAGTGTTCGGATACATGTTGATACTGATACCGCAAAAATATTTTCCGTAAAAATATTCTCCGATCGTACCGTTACTGGTATTTATCCATTGTTCATTTTGGTAACATAAATCGTTATCGATATTTTCCATATACTCGTTAGAGGCAAATCTACTTCGATATAAAATTCCAGCCGTTGAACAAAGTGGCACAAGCGAAGTTGCGATCCAACGCCAATCGATGAGTCGCGATCGAACGCGTCTATACGCGTCGATCGTGCGTATTTCGCATCGATTTTTTTTTATTGCCATAATGAAGCGTACACTGCCCAATGTTCCATAAATACAGTTTCGTGTTTGTGACAGTGATCCGGAGTTATGCAGCCGCGAACGCTTCGGTACGTCGGGACGTCCAACCCCTTCGTTGTTATTATCTTAATACGATGGCACTGCATGGTGTAAGGTCTGCTACCGTCTGACCCGTTCTCAGTTTAACGAGATTAGCATAATACCGAGAAGCCCTATCCCACCGTTGGATGGTTAGGGCTCTTCAGCTACTTCCATACTGAGAACAGCGTTGCACCTGCCTTTCTCGTCCAACGCACAACCGGCTCCGGCTTTGCCAGCTACATCGAGTTCTTGACACCTCAGTCAAGCCAAACGAGGCTGCGACTCGGAATTGATCGATCATTCGCTAACTCCATTTCTATTTGGATTAAAAAAGTAGACTCTCGATCCGACATAAAGTGGTCTATCGTTGTTCCGAATAAATTTATCGGATGTACCGCTCCTGTCTCAGACGATTCATCGCGATGATCGAATCGAGAAGGTGAAAGGCACGAGGAGTTGTCAACGAAGTTGAGAGTTCAGCGAATGAAGAGTTAACGGGCGACGGTAGCGCGCGCAATTAGTCTGCACGGCGTTAATTGGAATCGGACGCAGTCACGCCCGACGGTTTCCGCCGTCGGGTTGACGAAGCCCCTCATACGCGGGAGTATGTTCCCTCACAGCTCGGATGCCTCACGTGAACGAGCATCTCATCCAGGTAGAGAGAGGTGCGCTTACGTATGTTATATATGCGTACACAGCACGTTTCCTACACGATGTCTCGTATAGGCTGAGTCTAGAGAGAGAGTGGTGCAAAGTTCGTTCACGTACGGGGTATACACAACGTACGAGGGTTTTGCCCACCTAGCAGACGCCACGGAGAAAGAGGAATCCGTGCCACCGCTAGAGCTGGTACTGGCCCTCCCCCCCGTCTCTCCCCCCCACGCGAGCGCACGAGCGTACGTGAAGAGAGTTGGATGCCAGGGCGTTGAGAACCGGGAGTTTACAGCTGACTCTCGCAAAATTGTCGAGCGAATGCGCCTTAATCGTCTCTCGTTTTCCACGAGATTAAATCTCCCGCGGGGGTTAATCGCCCCTCCAGCCACGCCGGGCACTAATTCGTCGACTAGCTCCCGCAGCCAGTCCCTGTCGTTCTCGCGAGAGAGCTCGCGCGCGCGCGCACACTAGTCGACAGCGACGTTTTCCTTAATTATTCCACGACGGGGGCAAAGTATTCGCCAACCCAGTCTGGCTGTGAATCCTCTCGGTCGTCTTCCAACGCCGTAGAAATGCTCAACGATTTCCGAGGCGAGACAGAGAGAGAGAGGGCACCCCTCGCTTTCTCTACCGATTTATTTTTCACTTTCTCCCACGGGCTCGCGACGTCCGCTCAATTTTATCGTGTTTACACTCCTCTTTTTGTTTATACCATTTAGTAGACGGTGACAATCGATCGAAGAATTCGACGGCTGCCGAGTGGCGAAGGCACAAAAAAAAAAAAAAAGAAAAAACGATAATCGCGAAAGACGAGGAAAAGGAAAATAAAATAAAACGCAAAGACGATACTTTCAAGATGGGTCGTGGGGCACGTCGCAGACAGCGAGAACGAACGGAGAGGGAATCAAATTTTTCCTGAGACACTAAAAAAGTAAGCGAGAATTCTGAGGGAGCGTCCGAGACTCTCCAGGATAGTTTGAGTAGCGCGCAAGAAGAAGAGACACGAAGGAGTACTGGAGGATACACTTCACTTGAAGGGCTGTTCACGACTAACAAAAGATGCTTGACGAAAAAGTTTCTCTAAACAAGTAGAGACGGCCACTTACGCGCGCATGAAATTCCCGAAGTAACTATGACTATGCCAAACGACACTCTTATTTAGACGTTAATAACCACTTTAACATCCCTTACCCTCGAAGCGGACTTACTACAAAATTATATTAATTAATGGATCACCCGGCTAAACCCGGTGACTTGACGATAAATCTTACTAATCATATCAAATGGAGTGCGATTATTGTTCTCACCAGCGCTGACCGAAATGAATGAAATTCATTTATTTACCAGCGCGAGATAACCGCCGCGTCTCGTACGAAATATTTTCCGCTTGGTAAATAGAGAAAATAGAAACAAAGCTGTTTCACGGCAGTAACGTGAAGAGTCCAGTACTTCGCGAAGCTAACGTCGAGTGTTCCTATCATCAATTATTTACTTTCACGAGGTATATACACATATATACATATATATGTATACATCCGTTACGAGAGAAATAGAGCGAGCAATCTGTGCTTTTTATTGCGAAACATAAACGGCGTGTATTGTCGTCGCTGAGGCAAATAAAAAACAATAAGGTATACCAAGAAGAAAGCTGTTGACTATAGCATAGTTGTGTTTTTAATTGCGAATACAAATACCGCGGGAATGTATCAAATGCTCGTCGAATGATATCCGAAAATATTTGTTCGAGTTCTTGGAATTAACTGTTGAATCGATCGGATACGATACATTTTCGTACGGCGATTCTAATGATGAGCGGGGGATGGAAACGGCGGCGCGAGGTCTTTGAGGTCGCGGTGGGAGAAACATGAGGCAAAACGGATCACGCGGTGAATGTCGGGCAACTAATTTTCGGAGGCTCAAGAGGCGTGAATTGGACGAGGTAAACGAGATTTAGGTACGGGGTACTCTTTTATAATGAAGACTGATGACAGTCGGGAGGCCCCGGACGGCACCGGCGGTCGCGCGGTCGCGTTGCCGGTGCGCCGACAGAGTAGCTTGCAGGGCTCTGCTATCGGGTTTTGCTGCCAGTACTGCTGCTGGTGGTAAGTTGTTGGTTGGGAAATAGCGAGGCCAGTGGGCAAAGCCATTCATCCTGATTAGACGGGCTCTCCCGTGGGGATGACAGGCAGCCACCGGAATCTCTCCAAGCCGACGTGCAGCGTAAACTCGTCCAACCCCTCCCCCCACCCGTCCGGCAAAAGATAGAGAAAGAGAGACACCGACGGATAGCGTAACCCTTTCCAGATCGTTTCGAGGGTATAGGCCACGGGAGGGAGAGACCGTTGATGGGATGAGGTTCTCCTCTATTCTCGAGTGGCCGACGGGAAAAAAGAAAAACGAAGAGAACGCGAGGAATCAGATTGGAGTGGGAGGTCAAGACGCGCCAAGATTTATCTCCATATTGTCACGACGTGGAAAAGGAATAAATTAGCCCTCAATTTATATCGTAAACATAGACGACTTCGACAGTTTAAATTGTGACCTGATCGACTGTTGTAGAAGACCTGACGTGTGAATTGAAATGCGAAAAAAAAAAGATTTTGTCTTTGGAACTTCGAACTCACAAAACTCACGCTATAAACCTTCCTACCCCTGTAGGAATAACTTATATGTCGGAATATATAAAAAAAAAATACATCTTCATATATGACGGCTAAAAGTTCTATATTTTATATACATATATATCTTGGAACATCAACGGGATATATTTGTTCGGTTAATAAAATATATATATCGAAAAAATCATACATAAATAAAATAAAATAAATATACTGATATAAAATATCAAATATTAATAGGTTAATGGAATGCTTACTGTGATATTCACGCACGAGCTATAAACCTGGTAATCCGCTACCTCCGAGAGTTGGATGTGGAAATGTATATTTTTTAACGCGAATAAAAATATCATTTATACATTATCAAATAATACATTTAATTAAATTGAACATATATATATAAAGTATATTTCTTGCGACAAAAAGATCGATATCGCATTATATACTCCATTTCCACGGGGATAAAAAAACAAACTTCATGTTTCCTAAATTGGATTATGTAACAAAATGATCAATGCGTTGCCAGCTATCAGAATCGTTTCAACCAGAAATACCTGAATTCGATAACCTAATAATTTTTCGAAGAATTTCACGCGAAAAAATTGAGTCAACAAATCCGATTACTGGTACATTACTGGTATAGCAATCGATTGTGAGCGCACGTGCTGCAACCCTCGCGGTAAGGAATTGCCGAGTGTGTACGTTCTTAAACGGTAATACCATGGGGGGAGGGGGGATGTGAGAGGTGTATATGGCTGGTATGTTATAGTTCGGCGAGTAGTAAGAGGGATCTGGGATATAGTATACGAAACGGCGCGGGGAGGGGGAGGGGGAGGGGGTTTCTCGGGCACCAAGCGAGGGTTGGCTGCTGCGCTACGTGAGTTATACCCTACGTGCGATTTAAACGCACGTCAAGAGGTCGCTCCAGGGGGTCGCCGACTTCCAACGTTCGCCAAGGGAGGTGAGTTTCCTCAGGCTATTAAAGGTCTGAAATTTCTCAACGTCCTTGTCTCTTGGCTCTCGAGAAGTTTCGTGCAGCGTGCGCGAGTGAGCTCCGCGGCGGGATACGACATTTGAGTATTTCCAAGGATACAGGACGAGATGGAGACAGGGAAAGGGTAAGAAGCTCGAGGGGAAACTACAATGGAATCCTCGAAAAACAATAACCCAGCGTTGACTCTAAATTTTCCCGGTGTTAGGGTGTACGTGTGCATTGGAGTGATAGCGAATACCTGTGTAGCGGTGTAGTGGTACATACCGAATGTTATCTTCTTCCGCGTTTCGCGAGCTCGGAGCGAGTGCGAGGAGTATTATTTCCCATGCGGCGCGGCGGTGTTGTTCGATCTCGAATGCACAGAGGCGTGAGAGGTTGAGAAGCGCGAGACCGTCGAGAGACGAAGGGACTGCTGTTGATGTCCTGTCTCTCCCACTCTTCGACTCTTGTTTCTGACTGACTTTTTGCTTTTTCTACCCGTAACCCCAAGCCTTGTGTTACCGACATCGCTAGAAGGACTCGAGACGAAAGGAATATAGGGATCGAAAGCTCCGAAACTTTTCGCGGAGATACGGACGAACTTTCGCCAGTTCAATGGGATATATTCGTTATATAGACGGTCTTATGGTATCGAATCCCGTGCATGCGCGGTCTGATAATTAATCGTGTATATCACACCAATATACTGCGTTCTCGTCAGGATCAAGCGTCGGTATACGCGATTGTTACGTTTGTTACATCGACGAATTTTAATAGAAACAAAAAACAGGATGTTACATAAAGCAATTAGTTGATACGGCTTTTATGTATATTAAAATCAAACAGGATGATCCATCATTCATATTGCATGTATACTTTATGGTTTTATTATTATTTTTCGTTTTATTTTGTTCGTTTAATGCTTACCGCAAGAGAAGCGCGAAACTGCGGACCCGTTTCCGTGCGCCCACGGCGATTAATAACGCCGTTTTCCGCCGACACTCAGCAAAACACGAATCGAGTCGGGTGAAGCGAACAACGCGAGGGATTTTATTCGCAATACTACAGAGTTAACAATAGGCTGCATTGGACGGTCGTATGACGGAGCGAGCAACTGTGCTGATGCAGATAAGAGAAGGACGAAATGCGAAAATCCCCGCATTTTTTTTTTAGTTATATAACACAGGCGTTTCCTCCTGCAAATTTAATATAGCTCGGGCCTCGACTCTGCGAGGACGCGCAAATTTTCGCTACCGCTTCTCGCCGTTGTACATCCACACATTTGCATAAAATACTGGAAAAAAGTAAATATAACCCGCCCGAGACTTCAACCCCTCCGCCAACCTTTCAGGTTTTGCATTAAGGGGAGGGAAGTTCCCATCGATTTTGGAACAAAAAACACGATATATTTTTTTTTTCTCACACCAAAAAAATTATCATATAAAAAATTCTTCTCCAATTTCCAGGTCCGAATATAAAAAATTTTATAAGTTTCATTTTTTTGAAATAGAAAACACTCGACCCGCGTACTCTCGCTGCCGGGATTTATTTATTTATTTTTTTCATTACTTCGCGTCGAGACATTACCGCGTCTATTGATATAAAAAATAATTTTATTGAACAAAATTAAATTGCTGTTACAATTATTTATATTTCATCTTAACGATTTTTTTTCACATGATTGGAGCATTTGATGAGTAATTATGTGTCAATAGATTTTTTAAATAATTTTTTAACGTTATTCTGCAAATGATTACGAAGTTATGCAGTATCGGTGGCAAGCGGAAATATTCATTGAAATAAATAGAGAAATGGATATTCGACTTGTTTAATTGTTGAATAATCAATTTTGGTCATATATTTCATCAATTTCAAATATGTATTATCGATATTGATAACTAAAAGTTTCCTCGTCAAATAAAACGCAATATTTCCGTTATGCTCGAGGCAGTTTTCATTATTTATCGGTATAAAATGCTGCGATACCAACCGGTATCAGGTGGATTTTTTGTTTTTCTTTTTTTTTCGACACAGCAGCATTTACCTCCGTCATTCATTTCGATTCGGTTCTATTTTTCCTCACGCCGACGTATCTGCACGCATAATCCGCGCGGTGCACAGTTGGCCCGACGAACAAAAGTGCTTTTTAAAGTGAATTTATGGCCCGAGTACCGGAGTGGACATCGCGTAAAAACATGGACCGGGCGCGCGGCTTCCGGGAGTTTTCACCGAATGCCCACTGCTGACTAACCATTCACAACCGCGTGGTCCGTGAGTTCTCTCAAGCTCGAGGCTACCGACCCCAACGAGAGGATCTACTACCCGCGCTCTCTCACCGTCCATGTGTACGATAGTATTTTCAATCACATTTTATCACAGCGATAAAGGAAAACAAAATAACCCGATGGACCACATCCAATTAGCATCCCAGGAATCCTAATCATTTCGACGGCTTCAAAAGGCAACGGAATCACAGAAAAAACATAGTAAAATCGATTCCATACAATAATGTCGAATAAAATTCTTCAAATAGTCACCATCAGTAATTTCAACAACGAAAAGCGAAACGACGCAAAATCAGCGCTCGAGAGGGAAAAAAAAACAAAACTCCGTCGAGTAATTGCGCAAACTCATCGATTTTCATTGCTGTTGGTAGCCAATATATCTGATACGGCGTTTTTTTTTTTTAATGAAAATTGGCTTCGAAGAGGCGCGGTTCGGCTCCCAGTTGAGCCACGCGATGTTCCGGAGAGCTTACGGCTATAAAAGACGAAAAGTAAAGAATCCGGCAATGCGAGAGCTCGTGCGGGCTGTATAAAGGAGTCTTTTAATTTCCAATTAAAGGATGAAGCAGTCCGGGATGGATGCGTAAGGTGGTTCGTGGCATTCTCCACTGGAGAAACCGTACGTGTCTCACATCGATCCATCAAGGGCTGACAGGCTTTCTGCGGGGCAGTAGTGGCAAGCGAGCTGTAACATCGCTCCATCACACCCTCGCTTAGATTATCTGTATACCGTACCGCTCGTCGCACCCTCTAGTCGGAAGTAATTCACTGTTGCCCGATTTTCTGCCTTAATTTCGATGCGGTTCAACGACATCGAGGCGCCGAACGCAACGCAAAGTGAGTGCCGGAGGGTTCACGTTCTCATGTGAATGCGATAGAGGACATTCCGTCTATTCGTTGACGACGTAAGCCGTGTGTCAACAGATAGATAGACGTTAATTTGGAAAAGAGATACGGCGAATACGCTCTCACGAGACTAGACGAACGAGATGGGCGATGCAATCTTATGGGACACACAGAATCACCTTGATTATCTCAGCGACTGAATTCAGAACTCCATTCGAGACCATTTACGACGAAAATTGTCTGGTCCCCTCGACTCGGAGCGAAATTACAATCATGCGCTCGGACGTTTATTATTTGTTCGTATAAAAAATAAAAATGCGAGGATGTGTATACTCGATATTTCCACGACTGATGAAGATAACGAGCGTTTCGGATGTATATCGTAAGCTAATTCGACCCTTTGCTGGTATCCATGATAACTACCCTCGCGTATAACGCTCCTCCGCTTCGGTGATGCCCCGTGCGTACCGCGGTGAGGCGAGCTCGTTGGCTAAACGAGCTTTGCTCGCGAAAAGGGTGCCAAGGAAATACATATACATTGAAACGCGGCGCATCGTGGCTTACGCGAAACGAGGGGTACTTTCGGCAGCCACAGCATTTCCCTCTCACTTCCTCTTTCTAGTTATCCAACAAAATGAAATTAGATTCTATATTTTCAAAAATCCGCCGCACAAATTGGCAGTAAGGGTAAGATATACCCCCCGAACGAATAAGGAACCGCGAGACCGAAAAGAACCGGGGAGCGAAAAGGATCTTCTTGCTCGCCCAGAGGAAAGTTAGTTTAGCCGCCCGATGGGACGAAACTTTTGTGCTTAACATGCCTCGGCTAAGGGAAAAAGGAAAAGCGAACTTGAGCGAAGAGAGGGGGACAGATAGCGGAAAGAGAGCCGTAGCACTGAGAGTTCAATTCCCCCCCTCCTCGTCGTAAATACGGCTTATGAGCTCAAAATATAAAATAATGAGATGTCTTTTTTTAATATTTATTGGTAGATGTTCCAGCTTGGTACTTTAGAGATTCGGAGTGAAAGAGATGCGCGGAGGGAGCATATAAATGGATGTGCATAAATAACACATTTCGATCCCAGATTTTTTTTTTTTATTTTCCAAGTGGAATGGAGAGAGATACACCTATACACACATTCGTCGAATACGCGAATGAGATATCCGACTATTATTTACGTTTATTTTTCCGGTGGTTTGTTCGAATAAACGTGCCGGACGGGTATTTGCGTTTATTGATATTCGGAGGGTGGACGCGCCTGTATTACTTCCGGTATTACACCAGTACTCATATTTTATGCAACGTTCATTGAATCTCCGACGCAGATATTTTTAACGTACACATATTTGCCATTCGAATACGCAGTATGAATCATAAATCGTAAATTCCGTTTGAATGCTAACCAGTCGCGCGGTCTACAAAAGTTGGGTACTGTTGAATTGGTCAAAGGATGCGACTAAAAAAAGATAATAA
Organism: Buathra laborator; assembly: GCA_934046635.1. Lineage (NCBI taxonomy): Eukaryota > Metazoa > Arthropoda > Insecta > Hymenoptera > Ichneumonidae > Buathra > Buathra laborator. The sequence continues at coordinate 23,973,827 of OW203892.1, forward strand.
TAATAATGAAAAAAAAAACGGGTATACTGAACACAATTTTCTCTTCTCTGGGTCACCGGGTGGTCGACCAGAGAAGGGCCTCCCCGGTGGACTTTGATTAACCGTATGTCCGTTGATTAAAAGCCGGCCGGTTCGTCCGAAAATGAGAAACGTGTGCGAATAACACGAATGGAGTGTCTAGCGAAATAAAATCCTCTCCCGACCGGTACTAGTAGGCGAAAAATACGTTCGATGTAACATATCCATTTACATATGGATTGTTGGCGTTCGAAAATTTTTATTTTTTCTCTCTCATTCCGAAGTTTATCCCTCTTCAGTATCGTCCTCGCATTGACGTGACGGAAGGGCGAGGAATATCATGGCCCCGCATGAAATTGAACCTTCAACCTCTGCTATGAGAAATAAAAAATCTCTCTTTGCGCAACACGATACTCCAGCCCCGTGCACAACCCGTCGGGCGTACGTGCGTTGCCGAAGAGGGAACGCGATCGAAATTTGATAATGCGAACATCGATATGCCTGGTCCTCGTGTTCCACGCTTGGTAATCAAATTATACGAAAGTATTTGTAACAAAACGAATATTTGATCCGGTTGAGAGCTCTCGTTGAATGCCCCTGTGTCCCCTTCCCACGTCCCTCTCTAAAGTTCGATAAATTACATTGACGTTAATTCAGGATACGAACGATTGTTTGCAATATTCGTCGTGCAACCGTTGCTCTTCCGCTCGTTTGTACTACCGGACCGATGGGAATTATCGTCCCTTCGTCCAACGATTCGGTTGCCTCATTAAAACTAACGGCGTCCAAACAAGTAGCTAGAGAATCCGTTAAATTGAAGATACCAACACAACCCGCTGGCTAATGAAAGACAAACTTCTGTAATGTTACAATAACCTTCGGATCCTCGTCGTGTTGGTTGCATCTCGCGTCTCATCGTGAACTAAATAAACACCGTTTATTCCCTGAATTCTCGCTATTATTGCGAACCCGGAATAACGGAAAGTATACGACGTTTCAATCGAATCTCGAATAACAAACTCACGCATGAACGACAAAGCAATGCGAAATCAAAAAATAATCACCGAAGTACTTCCACAGTGCAAATGAACTTTTCAGAGATATTCCTTTCTTTACTCGCATATCCTTTGCGCGCTTCGAAACGTTACGGATTTAGTAGAACAAAAACATTCCGATTTTCTTAAAACTCTGACGTAAAATTTCTGTATGAAATATTCGGCTACGAGTAGAATAATTAACAGATTTGCGAAATGATGAGAAATAACATTTCATTCATCCGTCCGATTTTTTAATAAAAATGACGATGTTCCGTATTACCAAATAAAATAATCTTTACTTCCGGATCGAATAACTGTAAAATCGAATTATCTATCGTGTTCCACGAGAAAAATAAACGCGATAGAAATATTTGAGGTATTTATTATATTTTTTTTATTGTTCGTAACAGAGTCGTGAAATTAATTAATTTTGTCGTAAAGAAGATCCGGACTTTGCGTATTGGCGAAAAAAACGTGTTTCCTACACACTGATTTTTTTCAGTGTGAAATATTGAAAAATGTATTCTGATAATACGATTCATTCAATTTGCTATACTATTTCTTTTTGTTCATCTAATAATAATAATAATAAAAATAATGATAATGATATTAATAATACTACTGTACCTCACTTCTGTTCCCTGCGTCCTGCCTGCGTATTTATCTTTGTGTCTCGTATCTGTCGTATTACGCTTCGCGTAACGGGTTTACACGCGGATGATTTTGAATGGAAAACTCTGAGACAATACGTATCATCTTTGCCAAGCGTGAAAAACAGTGAGATATTTTCCTCCTTCTTGTATATCCATTCGTTCTCTCGAATGCGGTACAGCCAACGCCGTTGTCTGCGTAATGCGCAGTAGTGCAAGTCGACGGCAGTCCGGCGAGCGGATTCGACCGGAACGCGCGTCAAAGGAGAAAATCCGCGGACGTAGCTTGTTTCTCTCCCTCTCTGGTATGCCATTCTCAGAGGCCAGGTATACACCCCGGGTAGTACACGAGAAACGTTGGGGAATCGCGCGTCAAAACTGCCACAAGAAGCGAGTTGCAGAGAGAGGAGAGAACTGTGGAAAATGTTAGAAGCTCTCGATGCTAGTCGCACACAGTTGCACCTATAGTATAGCGGTGTTGCGGCGAAACGTGCTACGGAAAAGAAACGTACTACCTGTTTCTTGGTGTCTCGCTACCGAAACCTCCGACTCTCTCCCCGAATAAAAGGAAATTCTTTTCTTTTATTTGGGCCGTTCGTCCGTATACCCCGAGAGCGAGCCACGGTTGCCGAGCATATCGTTTCTCGGCGTACCTCTACCTATGTTCTCCGGTTTTCCTCGTCCTCCATCGGTGTCTATGCGCACATATAGGTATATATACCGCTCAAAAGCCAGACTCTAGCAGACATACAAACCTGTATTCAGAGAATTTCACGTCGAACTCTACCCGGGAAACGTGGGCAAAATGTCGGGTATGTTCTCGCTTTTTCGCGGTCTCTATGGTGAGCACACAGAAGACAAAAAAAAACTTTTCAAGAAAATCGGGGAACAAAAATCCGTGAATTTGGTATCTCGCCGACGACGTATACATATTTTTCCATAAAGTATCATAGTCAACGTCGTTGCGACGCGAACTCCGGGAATATAGAAACTTATTTTTGATACTCAAGAGCATTCGGATCTTCTTTTCTCGCGTTGAAAACGGCAGCTGTGTGCACGAAAATCATTTCGGATAAACGTGACCTGTGTACAGTCGGAGTCGGAGCACCACGTAAATTAATAGTCAGATATGGAAATACGAGTAATAGTGCGACGAGACGAATGCCAGGGTGCTAAAGGTAGAAGGGGGTCACGGGACAGTTTTTGGCGAAACCTCCGCACATCTCGTCAAAAGGGGGGCTACCGCGACCTGCGGTTATACGAGACCGGCGCGACATTCGTGAAATTAATATACATCCAGGCTGCTGCGGTTTCGTCGCCACCGGTATGTCAGGTGAGCTTCAGGTGCCTCTGGCACTAGAACGGCGAAACTTTATATCCCTCCAGACAAGAAGGAAAGTATTCACCGTAAAGCTCGCAGTATGCGAAAGCGTTAGCAAAATGGGTTGAAAAAAAATTCGTTAAATCCGAAACGAACATTCCTTCGAGCATTTCTGTTACAGAAGTTACATGACTGTGTGTATGTGTACAGTTATTAGGTGTGTAGTTACGAATTGCATAGTGTAGTCAGACCGATAGCAAGAGCCCAACAGCGATACTTTAATTATTTATCGTTCGAATCGGTACAAAGCCGTTGGGGCTTTTCCCATAAGAGAACAGGAGCGATAGAAGTCCGTCCGTTCCAATTTGAAAAGTAGGCAAAGGATAGACAGGGGAGAGAGAGAGAGGAAGAGAGAATGAATGGAGAGGCGAGAGAAAGCTCGCATTTCAATTATCCACCGACGTTTCCCAGAAAACCGGACCACTGCACGGTGTACAAGTAAATCGTATTATGCCAGATTATTCGTGTACAAGCTGCGAGTGTGTGTGTTTTTCATCGCTCGTGCACGGTATGCATGTATGTGGCAGTCGTGATTTAATGGAAACAAATGTCGGTTGCTTTCGAGAATCCGACCACATTTATCTTGCAGCGCAGAAAGTTTTGTGCCTTCAATACGCTTACGTCAATACCGCTGTTTCAAACGCGAAACATCCAAACTTAACACCCTTTAGCGCCGAAGGGCTTGGCGTTAAAACAATATTTTCCGCTCAGTATTGACGTTCGTTCGGTCGTCGGACATATTCTTCGACTATTCAATTATTTATAATTAGCGGCACCTGCGATACGAGGCGTTTTTTTTCCTGCTGTTGTATTGATTAGCGGGACTTTGAATGCATACAGCGGCGAGGCTGGCTGTGTTTCTGGTACGTATTCTCCAGGCACCGCGGTAACTAATCAAGGGAGCTTTTCACGCGTGAAAATTCAGTTTTTCCGACCCTGCGGAGAGAACCAATTAACCAACGCCATCCAAAAATTGAATCGTGGAAAAAAGTCGCCGCGGTATATACGGGTCGCCCTGCTTTTGCTTGGCCGCGACATTGCACAATGTTCGAGTCTTGATTATTCTCACTATAAATAGCCCTTCTCGATAGGGCCTTTTGTTATATTGATTGTTCGTTCTATTCGACGCCAACCTCTCGGCATCAACGGTGTATACCGACCATTATTTATTATCCTCGACGAAACTCGGTCACGTCTCTCTGAAACTCGTTTCTTCCACTTCCGAATGCTTTACCGTTGCAATTACAATAAGAGAATTGATTGAGTCTCATTTAACGGTAACAGTCACCTTGCAATATCGGCTATTTATATAAGTTTTCTTTATTTCATCACCTTCGCGATTCATAAATCGTAAATAATCATATTTTTGCTTCTCGATGTATATTCTTGGGAGATTGCAAGTGCCTATTGTGTAACAAAAATAATATCACGAAAAATAAAAATAAAAATCCCGATAGAAAAAAGAGGGAAATACAAAAATGATGGAAAAAATAACGAATAATTATTTGCAAATTATTAATATAATATAAATGATATGATAATATTATATTACTATATTATTAATATTTGTTATTATTAAAAATTTTTTTGTATTACACTCCTTTTTTAATCAGCAGATTTTTAATTTGTCGAAAATTATTTTTATTTCACTCTTTTCCAAGTAATAAAAATCGCACCACGCGCGGCACGGAATATAACCAAGCGAATGGTTATATACGCATTCTTCCATATTTTGCCCAGAAGGCAGTCGGGATCAGTAATTACCAAAATAGGATATATGACAGAATTTCGAAACGATTTTTTCGAGGTCGGTACGGGGCGAGGAAATATTTTTTAAAAATAACAACAACAAACCGTAAACGAAATCTTTTTGTTCGCGACGCAACTGAAGTTTCTCGGGCATAACTTCCGTTTTCAGCCCCTGCGTGTGACGTTCAATCGGCATACGAATAAATCGCCAACAACGCCTGATTTCCATATTTTCCCAACATGAATATTTTTTTTTGATGTTAGTATTGAGATGCAAAGTCCTTGCCACGGTTTTGTACATTTAATTTTATTTTTTTCGTTTTCTCACAACTCAGAGAGTTTGCGGTAACGGCGGTACCGGTAGCACGCTCTTCGGCGATATAGAACGCAAGTAAATGGAGTTTGCACACGGTCGTAATCGGTCGGTCGCGGGTTCTACGACCCCTTTATAATTCGATGTTGCGTGTTATTATAGTGCCATTAAAACTCCGGGCATCTACTAATTACCTGCACGCAGAGGCCTACCTGGCCTCCGTCGTCTCGTACGTGCCAGAGGCGTTTAATCAATATTCAGTTGTTTCCACGACGTTACCGTTACTCGTCGCTCTCCCAGACACGGCTCTCGACGCCTCTATTGGCTTTCGAGGCCAATCGAACATTTTCAAATCGACGTAAACGTATTGATAATTATAATTTCGTCATCCTCGGTAATCTTGCATTACTATCCGTCGTCACATTCACGAGAATCTTCGGCGCATTTGACCTCCAAACTATTTTCGGTCTCTTTAACCCTCACATTGTAAATCAGAAGAATTATCGATTGAGTCACGATATTCTGAAATGCGATTAAAAAAAAATGTTCATATTTTAGTCTGCCGATAGGTCGTAGCAGATCTATCAAAACGGCAAGGCGCATCGACGGCAAATGAGACATCCGACTCGTCTCGTAATCGAGGTCGTATTTGGAACGATAAAAGTGAGGGAGGGGCTGGTTTTTGCGGCTGTATAAAACGTAATAGAGTAAAATCCCCATCGAACGGGAAGTCAATAGCTCCGATGAGCATCTATCCGCGATATCGAGAGCCGAGGCTAATGTTTCTTACGAAGCTTTCGCACGCGAGAACTTTTACTTCCCTTCCACATGGGTAGCCTGCGCCCGCGAGGAGCTTTCGCGTGAGAATGGATCCTTTCGCGAGAAGCCATTCGACGAGAACGCCGCGAACCTCCTAGTCATCTACTACGAGCTTTACGTGTGGAAACGATTGGCCGCGAACACACTTGCGTGTATACCTTCGCTACCCAGTCAGTCTCTTTATCTCAAAGTGCATACTCTTCTCGCTACGGCGATATCAAATTTATACAAACAGAAGCCGGTCTATGATAACATCGAGATCGAGCGTATCGCGTGATAGCTATTAAGTTGCCTTTTTTTCAATGTGATCAGCGACATCAAACTGAATAGGAATCCGATACCAACTTTTGTCGAAAGTCAAGCGAAATATTAAAATTAGCAAAAACCCGTTTATTTTTCATTTTTTGCCTTCGCGATCAAAGTTTTCCGCGAATATGATCAGCTTATCATAAAAATAGACCATCTGCATTAAAAAAAAACCGTATCTGAATATTCTCCGGTCTCTAAGAGGTACAATATGAGATGAAACGATGTTGTATTCCTCGGAAGATTGGCCGCGCATATTACCGCGTAACATTAAACTGGAATTTTTCTTCATCGCGCCAATTTCCACGGCTTCCTCACTCTCGTTTTCACCTCGGGAACCCTTATATTCAAGCGAGCATTTTTCTTCCCTACTGAATTCTCATATACGCAGACACCGTTCTTCAACTCGGCGAGTGGAAGGCAGTCGGAGCGCCGGAACAACCCGTCTGCTTCTCCTTTCAACCGCTGTAAACGTTGTAACATTCAACCGGGGCGCATAGATGAACTCGTAAAACCGTGAGCTGAAACCCCTCCGCGCATCGCCCCGCGAGAACCAAAGAAACATCTCCTTAGAATACATTTGAATATGATTCAGCAAGCGAAACATTATATAGCGCCGACCGTCGGAGCTTCCAGTACTCCCGTTTCTACTGGTGGTTCTTATTTCGTACCAACGCGCTTTTATGCTAATTCCACCTTTCGCCACTCGTCGTAATGTGCCGAGGAAGTTGTAGCTATGCTGAAATACGGTAACCTATAACAGGTAGGGAGATATATAGATACTTATATTGTATCACGTTTCTGTCCGCAGGCATTCGCGGCAACGCATCAACTTCCGTTTCCTCTTCACATTACTTTTTGAAGCCCCGGTAGATTTTACGGCTGATGGCTGAGAGTAAACTTTATTAAAGAACGTTTTATATTTTTGAGTCTTTCCCTTCTCGTTGTTAATGGGCCATAAATGAAAAAGTCAAAGATCCCGCGCACCCCTTTGGCCTCATTGACCTTTTGTATATCATTCTTATTCGATATCGATTCTCGAAGTACGACAGCTATGTGTCTTCAACATTAACGATCCCTTCTTGCCTTAGCTTTCGAGTGCTTCGATCTCGATTAAGAGAGTTCCGCGATGTACCTTGCCGCCCTCTTTTCCTCTTCCTACTCGTATCTCTCGTTGCAGCCTGCCGAGGCATCGGAAACGATTGGTTCGTGTATTAAGTTTCGTATAGTCACGCGATGGAAAGCAATTTCAATTTCGTTCGACTCTCGTTTCGATATTATTCCCCGCTCTCTGGGCTTTCCGCCCTTCCGGCCCGCGCGTTCATCTCGTCACCCCCGGAGACAAAAGCACTCGCCGATTCGTGTGATTAAAATTTTATTTCGTTCCTGTTCCGCGTTTTGAGCCGCGGGTACTCTTCCATTGCCGAAAAAAAATCAACCCCCCCCCCCCCCCCCCCCATACCACCCCTCTCGCGACCGCCTTTTTTTTTTGTTTCCGTGCAACTTCGTTGGAACTGCAACGGTCAACGATATACCGAGGATATATATTGCCAGTCAATTCGATCCGAGATAACAAGTCGACGATATCCTCGGAAAAAAAATCGGAGCAATTGAAATAGACATTCGTTGATAAATCGATTGGCGAACAAAATATTATTTCGCGGCAGAAAGTACAGTCGCGTCTTCGAGAAATAATGGATAATTCGATTGGCATTATTTTTTTCGCGTTATTTATATGCATATATTACAATATTATTACGAAATTCTCGAGTCTCATCGTGTGTAAATTGGCAAATTTTTTTTTGTTTGCAATTTTCACGAGAATTCGTCGGATGTTATTTGACGCTGGAAAGGCTATCCGGGTAGGATGGAAATTTTCCGCGGTTCCGGCATCGAAGAAAATCGACGAAGGCGAGGCGAAGAATGAGCAAAATCGGGGGAATAAGAAACTGCGACAGAGATGTATAGGGGTAGAGGAAGGCATCGAGACCGCAACGATGAGGGAAGAGGGGTCGGATGGGGCGCAAAACGGTGCGGAAGCATATAGGAGGTAAGAGAGGACGAAGTTCCGTGTCAATGGATGCCACTTCCAGGTGGTCTTATTCGCGGTCTAACGGCGGGAAAATGTGAAAAATTTCCCATTAAAGAATTCCAATAGGAGGGGCAGTGGGTGGGGAGATAGGTGGAGTATGGCTTGCACCCGGATGTCGAGGATATAAAACATAATATTATTTCCTTGAAGCACTGGGGCAAGAATTCAATTTAACCGGTGACATAATACTTTTGCACCACTGTCGGGTAAGCCGAGCTCCGCGGAACTTGGACGACGAAGGATAGAAAACTCTTCGTTTCCTCTGTCTCGTTCTCTCTCGTTGGCGACAACGTCAGAGGGCTGCGAAAACGCAACTGACATTCCAATGGGCCGACTGGAATCGTTTTTGAATATGATACCGAAAGGATTCAATCAGTACCGCCGCACGGCCGTAAAATGGAAAGAAGACTCAAGAACCGACACCCCCACTCACCCCGCCTGCTTCTCTAGCGAAATTCAACTCGCAGATTCGCGCATTTTATATGTATATCGCTTTCACCGCTGTGTTTGTCTTCGAGCCGCACCCCTCCCGTTATAGCTATATTTCTTTAATAATGCACAAATCCTCTTCCCCCGCCCCGCCCTGTACTTTATCACAATTTCCTTTCTAATTACATAAGCTCCGTGGAAAAGCTTCGTTTTTTTCTCTTCTCTCTTTCATTATTCCACCAACCCCTCCATTAAGTAAGCCCTAATACACCTTGCATTAAAAACGCTTTATGAATACATAATATCAGACAGCATTGCTGCGGTATAGGCGAGAGGAGCCCAACGTTTCTCAAACTCATTCATTTCGAAAAGTGCGCCAATTACTCGACTCTGAATAATACACAAGTGCCTTCGCCGCTACTAGGTCGTTCCGAAACGTCGTGCTCTTTAATTATGTGGACGTTTTAACCCCCTTTCCCCCTGTTCTCGCAGCAAGCGTAAAGGGAAAATCTATACGGGAGTTATGGGGAAAGGTTTGCGTGTGCGTTTGTATTGTACGGGGGATTTTCGTTCAAAGGGTGTTAGTGTATGACGTAGAGAAGACAGAAGGAACCCCACCGGTGGGAATCGAAGCCATTAACCTCGGTCTTCCACGGCAAGGGGCCACCTTTGCGGTTTATCCACCACTAAATAATTCCGAGACCCTCCCGTACGGAGGCCGCAACCCGTAGCAAGGCAACCGAGATACGAGACCAAAGATCGAAGGTACCTACCCGGCGAATTTTACGAGTGATCCCACCCACCTATATGTATATACCTCAATCCTATTCAACGTACACGTGACGTTCTCACCACAAGATAGCACTATCCATTCCCCGATATTTCCTCACTCGTTTATTTATGGATTTTTTTTTTCTTCCTTTCTTCCTCTGTATATATATTCTTGGGATGGAAAAGATGCGTCGTGAAAGGTATCGAAAAGAGAAAAATAATCAGTGTCAAAGTAAAAGGGCTACGCGTGAAATGTGCAGACGCGCATGAGAGCGGTGTTTGATCGTTAGCGCGAGGCTGAGATGCGAACGAAACGAGTAAACGAGAGGGGGGCTAATCGACAGTATAGGTACACTGTATACGAACGAGAGAGCCACACAGAGAGTACACACTCACCCTTCGGCAATCCCTCGGCATTAATCGACCGACGCGCAAAATTTGGGTCAGTAGCCTGGAGTTACGCCGACGACGTCTCGACCTAGAAACCCAAAAGTAACATCATTTATAATAGCTTACGAGAGCTATGAAAAAAAAAAAAAAAAAAAACACCCAAACAAGCGTTCGTTAAAGTGTATATTTTGAAAGTTGAGCTATCAATCTTTTCTGTGCAGCTTCGTTAATAAGAGTAATGTGTCTATTTGTAAGTTAAATTTTTTTATTTTTTTTATTAGTTAAATATACGGGAAAATCGCGCGAGTAACGCAAGAAGCGTTGCACTACGAAAGAGAACAAAGAGGAAAGCTTAGGCGGACAAAAAGGAAAATAAATTGATAATGTTGCAACGGGAGAGCTTTGATATGAAAGATTAATTGGAATAAGCTTCGATAGTGCCAAGGAAGACGGGTACTCCACTGCGTAAATTCTACTTTCAGACGAAGCGCGCAGACTCTTTATTTTTCAAACGACGTTCATTGTAAGCGGTAAGCGCCGGTGGACCGGCAGATTTTACCCCTCCAGCAGGCAGTGAAGCTCTCGCACACCTCTTATAACTTCCTTACGATTCGCGGGCAAATCACCCTCTCCCTCGGGGAGAGATGCGACCAAAACCCGCCGTATACTCCTCGGCCGTAGCCTCTTCTCTCGTAACCCGGGCATCCACTCATGTTTGAGTAATGCGAGCGGATTACGCAGCCCGAGCTGAAAAGTCTCGGGAGCCACGTTTTCGCTCCTTTCGCCAAAGCACGCCGGGAGATAAATTTCCGAGGCAACGCGGGTACGGGGGGGGGGGGATTATACCGAGAGCTTGTCTTACACCTCCCTCGTCGTCGATGCCATTCGTCCTCGTCTGCACCTACACACCTCTTTGCGAAACCCGACGTTCTACCGCCGCCATGAGGAATACCTTCTTCGATTCCCGATACGGTATTCTTCATCTTTTCAGCACTGATAGACGTCGTCTGGCACTGTCTATCTCGCGCGATTCCGCAGTTCACTTCTCATCAATTGAAATCTGTCGTATCTCTTTATTCCGCCATCACCAACGTTGGCTTCCAGTGTTGAAAGTTATATCGTGAATAAAATCAGAGAAACTTATCTCCGGTATACAAATATACGCAAAGAGTTTCATTTTTTTTTCATGCCATTTTTTAAATATATTTACTCTCGACTGCCCACAGGCAAAAAATGGGAAAGTGAGTTTCACACCATTCTGCGGCCGGTGATTTTCCGAAATTGTAAGTATTTGTCGAAATGATGAAAACATTTTTAACAAATTAACGTATATGAAAATTTCATAGCTTGGTACATATTTATGTACTGCAGATATTTCGTGAACTGGAGAAAATTTAATCGTAATTTTAAAAAACACATTCCGACCCACAATAACGACAACAGAATTTTTAAGTACTTGGCATACCTTTTTTTTTTTTTTTTGAAAAAATAATTTAAATGCGAAAACTGGTTTTTTTCGTACCAACATCGAGTTTTAGCAATTGCATTTTCCAGAGAAAAAAGAAAGAGAGAGGGAATCGTGAAACTGTCAATCTGACTGTCGTAAGTTCAGTGTTCGCCGTTTCTGGCGAACTAGTAGAAGAGAACCCCGAACCGTCTCGACTGCTCCGACGTATATCCCCCGGTTGAAGGCAATTGCGTCAAACTGGTCGTGTTGTACGCGAGCTCGGGGTGCAATCGTACTGTTGCTATACTGCCTTCCCTGCTGGTACAGCCGCAATAATTCCTCTACCCGTGGCAAAGAGCGAGAAAGACGAGAGGGAGGCTGGTGGAAACCCGGCGCAATCCTTGAAGATGTTGCGGGCGACCAAGCTATAGCGAGTAACAACGGAGGGACGGCAAGAGGAGCAAGAAGTGCCCCTGCGGAGTGTTGTTTATTACCTCGCCAGGTCGAGCTTTTCCCACTGTCGAAACGCTGTCCTTCTCTCCTTTCGCATACCCATCACTGTTTTACGGGAAAACGGGGACGACGAGAATTCGGCTCAAATGGGCCGACATTCCTTCTTCACTCTCGTCGCGACATTGAGATTTAGCAACCTCGTGGAAGCGTTGGAAATTATTTCCTAGACCCCGACTATTTCGCATAACCGTCGCCGGTTTTTATGGACATGCAAACTGGAGAGCGAAAGATTAAATGCTTCAAGTTGAGGCTAATTAAGTTTCATTAATCTTAAAATTCGTTCTGTTTTCTCAGATCCCGCGATTTCTCAAAATCCAAAACTTTTCTATCCTTCACCCGTGGCGACAAAAATTTGCCTTCATTTGTTCGGCAGCAATCTGTTTTATCGGTCTAGTAAACGACGTTACACTCGATAGGAAAACGTTATTTCGAAAAATATCCTTGCGGTGAAAGAACCCTTTTGCCACAATTGCGACATTTTGCCGAGAGCAACCTCGATGTTCGCATTATTTCGTCAAACGTTTCCTATATCCTGTGTATTGGCGTTACTTTAAGGTAATTCAGAGCGATTCCCTTTTGTTGGACAAGACCCAGATTCAAGAATGCATCGAGGGTAGTCAGTGTGATCGCCAAGCATCACCCAGTGGCATGAGTAGCATCCTCGTGGAAGTGGCTTTTGTAAAGGCGAACGAAAGCGAATATCGGAGTTCGATAAAGGAAATAGAGCCTCCAGGACCTTTCATCTCGATATAAGCAATCGGAAGTCCGAATGGAAAGCCATTCAACGGGTATTTTCGACGACGCCAACTGCCTCGAGAGAGGAAGAAAGAAAGAGAGAGAGAAGAAAAAGGGACTCGATCTCTCGACTCTTAGAAAATTTAAAGTCCATTCCGTTAGTGTGTATGTGTCCTTCTGCTGCCGAGTAGGCTACGCTCCCGCGCCCCGGTACCTTTCGAGAATTCGGTTTATGTCTCCCCTGTCGAAAACCGTTCTCGATTCAGACCGATTCGGACTTTAGAATCCTCCACCGAGCATCATAGTCCCTCTTCTCTCTTACGAACGAAAAACTATTTATATAGAAAAACCATTTGCGACTATTCGCCGAAGTGTTGAACGCCGTCTCTCCTCCTCCCTCCCCCTAACTATGTCGGACGGTGAGACCGAGTCGGTACGATATAATAATGGAAAAAGCGATTCTCTCGAAGCCTCTCTTCCGCTCGAAGCTTCTTTCCAATCGATCGAATCTTAAAAAGTTTATGAGTTTTCGAGCTTTCGCCGCGCGAGAGCCGACGATTTTGCGAGAAGCAAGTTTCAAGCGTTCCCGACTGTAGATATATGTATATATACACACAATCGGGACGTTACCTTTCAACAAGTGAAATAAAACTTGATTCGCGCGCGAAGGGATGGTTTTTCCATGACGGCAAGGGAAGGGCAGGGTGGAGGGGAGGGAGGGGGGGCTGCCTCTCACGGACAAGCTTTAGCTTTTCGCGGTATCCAACGATTCACCGGGATCAGTTGAGTTTTCTATCCTACTCGTTCATCCCTTACTCCCTTCGTGGCAACCTCCCGAGGTTGTACCTCCCTCTCGTGTTTTACAATTACGGTAGTTTTATGAGTTCAACCCCCGGGCGGACTTCCGCCAACTTGTGATTGCGCAAGTTTCTGGTTTACGAGTACGGACTGCCTAGCTATCCGCGGTGATTCTCCCTTTACGGCCCGGCGTACCAACGCCTCCGGAGCATTACCCCGTGGTATTTCTGCTGCTATATTCTTCCCCATCCCCCCCGAGCGACCACGTCCATCATCGGCCAGGTGAATAAATATATACAAAATTGCAATATAACTATTTGGCATAAAAGAAGTTATTCCGATGCATCAATGATTCAGATGCACTTTGGAATGAGGACTCGATTTTTTTTATGATGTACGCAACAATCGGAACTTGAGGCCTTTGGGACGGCCGGGAAAACCTGTGATAACACACCTACATGCGGTGTAACGCACTGGAATAACTTGACGTAGAAGAGAAAACCAGCGGATTGTTAACGAACCTGTCGCATAATGAGGTGTGACACGAGAAGGTACAGGCAGGAAGCTGGAGGACTGCTTCAGACACCCCAACGCAGACGGTCTGATGGGGTTCGACGGGAGTATAGCGCAGTATGTTGTACCACTATAACCGCGCGTAGGGGCACGTAAGGCCTGAAAAGGAAAGGGGGGAGTGGGTGTAGAGCGAGAAGAACGAGGGAATCTCGCATTGCTCTATTCAGAATCGCAAAAGAGGGAGAGATGTCGGTGGTAGCCGTGTCGCCGCAAAACCGACTATGTGTATGTGTGTGTGTGCAGCCTGCTGCGCCGACGAGTGGGGAAAAGAAAATCTCTCTTGCGCGGGATCTACACTGAGTGCAACTTCTGCTGCGGGTAAACGTAACGACGCGTGCCTCCGCGACACCGGGGTTACCTTGGGGAAGTGCGCTCGAGTGCCGTCGAGCGAATGCGACACGGGTAGGTAAGATTTCTCTGTGTGTTTACCGAGAGTAACGCGGGAAAACTCGTTGTTTTCCCCCGTCCTGTGCAGGCAATCGTTAGCAACCGAGTGTGTATATTGTTCGTTGCACAAACTGCACCCAACAGACGAGTGTCTACCACGGGAATAAACATGAATGAGAACTACACAGTTCCGGAGCCTTCGTGACAACGTAAAAAGCTTGAAATATCGATTTCATAAACGTATGTGATATTTTTTTACCAATTCAAAAGAGAGGCGGAAGACGATATCCACGCGTGAATTGAAGGGGGGCTGCGTCTACCTTTCGATAACATATTGGTGCCTCGTTTTTCAACCCCCTTCCTCTCGATACGTGTATAGTTGAGTCTACAATTCGAGTGTTCACACGTTTACGCACAAAGTCGGATAAATCCGGACAAGAGAAAGCGCGGCGAGGTATATAGAAGGAGGATACGAAGCAAAGCGACGAAGCGAGCGTGAGCGCGTCTCTCCGATAAATTCGCGCCCACGGCAAGCATAACGCAGTATGTACGTATTACGTGTCTAACGCTATCCGGTGTGACACGCTCCAACGCTCATCCGGCGCAGCGCGTCTATATCCGATGTCGAAGGAAAGAGAGAGAACGTGTGAGAGAAGAAGGGTGGCATGCCATAGGACGACGAGGCGGATTGGATTTACCAGAAGCCCCTGGGGGTCCGATCTACCGGGTTGCAACAGCGTTGCACTGTTGTATACTTCTTGGCTGAGATGAGGAACAGCAACATCGACGCAACGGCACGGGGGGAGAGAAACGCCGAGAATCGAAGGGGGAGGGGGTGGGAGGAGAGCCGTTGCATCGATACTCTCGCTTCCGATAACATATATAAGCAAACCAGGCTGGTCGTGAGAGAGCGAAGCTTGACGAAAGCCGCGCGCGCGACAGTATAGTGCCGGGCCTGGCACTTGTCTCTCAACCCCTTTCTCGCATCAGCCTCCCCTTCCTCGCAACTCCCTCTTTCCCTTCGTCTCCACCCAGTCGCGGGGCTCTGCCGGCGTGCTATCGACCACCCTCGATCGATCACGCCTCTGCGCGAGAGCTCTAAAGTCGCCATCGAGACAGATATATAGATACAGTTATCTCTACCAAAAAGCAACTATTCTCATTCTCGATGTACTGTAGACGCGGATACTGACTGTATCGCCGACGCGAGTTATGGACATCAGTTATTATGATAGAAAATGAAAGATATCAACAATTGATCGGAACACTCGACAATTGTGTACGGAAATGAACCGAAGGTTTGTATACCGTCGTATATATCATTTCACTCAGGTAGAAGAAACCGCGCAAGTTGAAACGCACGCTGTACGAAAAAATCGAAGTTTTCTCACCCCCTAAGGATTTCCTTACCGTAAACTCTGATGCCATAGTGATGGGTGAATTCTTCGATCTTTTTTTGCTACATGTATTTTGACTTAATCCGTGTTTCGAATCGACCCGGTCTCCTCTACATGCTATTACCGGGTTACAAATATGATGTTTACTTTTATGTGGGATTTGGGAAGCGAGAGAAGACTGCAGGTAATCACTGAACCGAACTTTGAGCTATGATAACAGGAGAGACTGATAAGCAAGTGACACGCGCATCCCTGAAGGTAGGCAAGAAAGTGGGGGGGGGGGGGGGGGGGGGGGGGGGGGGGGGGGGGGGGTTGATACACTTCCGATCGAGAGAGCACGACGGCTCAAACTTTACGTGGCAAAGTGCGTGTCGTTGTGGCAACGTCAGCGAGCCTAAAGCGTGTTTCAACGGAGGGAACGACGACGCATGAAACGCACAAGAGGGGATGCTGCCCTTGACATGTTAGAACAACGCTCCAGGTACGGGTGAATATATGTGCGAAGATCGGAGAGCCTCTGAAAAGAGCGGAACACACGAAGGAGCGTGAAGCATACGAGACAACGGCGTGTAATTAGATTTAACGCGAGCACACTGTCGGAAAATGTGTACGCGGCTCGTGCGTTGAATTTTCAAAAGCCCTTTGCATACGAAAAAGATTTTAAAATCACGAAAAAAAAGCAAAAAAAGAAGTTAAGGTACGGTAAAATATTGAAGCTATTTTCATCTTGAACAATCGAATCGAATGCAAAATCGTACCGAAAACGAGTTTTATATCTCGCGAACGAAACGAAGAGAAGTTATCGGATTCATTCGGCGCGATAACGGGATTGTACAAACGAGAGCGGAAGGACATTATAAATCTGTCGATTCGCGATGAGTAAGATATATACATAGATATAGTTACATCGCGGCCATTGTTTATCGGCTAATAAATCGAGGCCTCGAATCGGTCGTAAAATGTGCGATGGAGAATGGCACGCGAGAGATATACCCCTATATACCGTTATCGAATCTCGAAGCAAAGCTTTTACGATCGCTGCCGGGATAATTGGAGAAGATTCGAAATGAACGAGAGAACGTGAGGGCTCTCTCGTTACTTTGTCACGAATAGGATGCGCGCGGGAACGTGGATATATATATATGGATTTCGCGAGATAGCGAATGGAGAAAGCACACACTGATCGGTTAGCGTCACTCGGGTCTACTAAAATCTGCCTTAGTGCGTCCTAAAGCCCTATGTTGCTCGCGTAAACGTACGATCATTCGTGCACCGGAACGATATTGCCAAGCGAAATTGTTCTCTCTCTCTTCTCCTCCTTCTCCGATCCGCTCAGTTTCCACGCGTGGCTTATTCATTCGTTTTCCTCTCCGCATTTCTCTCTCGCTCTCTATCCGCATACATACACTTCGTATCTATCTATATATATATACATAGCCTCGACCTGCATTCCCACAAATACTCGGCGCACCCGATTACCTTTCGTCGGAATAGGGGAAAAAAAAAAGAAAAAACTCGATAGTACGGTACTTCGTTTTTTTAATTAACCTTTCTCTCGCTGTCCGCGCGTCGACAGTGGAAAAAAACAAAAGAAAATAAAGACAAATTGAGATAGGGTAGCATTTTTTTTTTTTCATTCCCCTTCTCTCGCAGGTCCACGAATGATCGTCAATGGTCGGACAAAAGCTTGAAAAAAAATATATATATAACGAAGCTTGTAACAGCAGCATCGTTTTTACGACTTAAGCGGGCGATTTTTTAAATTTACTTTACAAATTATTCCCTTGACACGCTGTCGATGAATACAAATGTACTTAGGAAAATGAAAATCTCACCGATGAATAGCGATTACTCATTAAAAAAAAAGAAAACGGTGCCGAAGCCCGCATGATACAAAGATAGGAGTAGAGGAACGGGTATCGATCAGGGGTACGCGCGAGTGCAGTCGAGGCGCTCTATTCAATCGCTGTTCCGAATAACGAGTGGACTCTCTCTTCTTGTTGAAGTATTTCTTACTGTCTCCATCTCATCGCGCTGCATTAAAAAAAATAAACTATTCGCGTATACTTTCGTTGCAAAAACCATGTCGGCGGAACGGTGAAAGAATGTGAGGTTCAAGCACTTCGGATAATTAAACATTGTGATTACCGAGCGCCAATGTCGATGTAATAATAATTTCGGATCACAGTCGAACTACCAATCGACCCCCCCCTATAGTTCAACAATTCCCTACAGATATTACGGTAATTTGGCTTCCGCTAATTTCCACTCTTGATTAGCAACATTTATTTTCGCTCCCAATCGAGTTTACGACGCTTTATACTCCGGGAGCGAGAGAGAGTCGAGCGATGTTACACAGGTCATTAGGCCGATTAACGAGGTAGTGGCTGCACTCCGCGTAGTGGAACATTGCGCCCTCGTCGACCTACGCGGATGTCTGACTGTAAGGTCCGTTACCCCTTCCAGTGTTGCAACGGTCGCAACAGCACCCGGCAAAACCCCTTCTGCTGTCCACCATTCATTCGAAATGTGCGCAACAGCTCTATTACCGTCTCTACAGTCTCTACAGTCTCTACATCCGGGAATACCGTAACGAAACGACGCGAACGACTACGTCGACGTCGAGCAGGAGGCAGAAGACAATGATGATAATGACGCTGATGGAGATTTATGTCGTCGTTCTATCCTCGTGGCACGCGAGAGGACACTCGTCACAGTGCGCTACTTCAGTTTCGAGTTTCCGTCAACGAGAATATTCTATTTTAACAAACACGCAACGAGTTTGTCTTATCGGGTGAATCAACGCGACTACTCCATTCAATACTATCGTATTATGAAAGTAATAATTAGCGGCGTGTCCATTTTCCCATATAACTAATTGTATTTAAATTTCAGTTAAAAATTCAATCAATATGAAAATTATTAATAATATACGTTTAAAAAATTTATATTTTAATTAGTATTTCGCGTATATCAATAGTTCAGGACACATATACCGCGCGGAATAAATGTGCGACGGCGCAGAATAAATGTGCTTTAGCAGCAAAGCGAGTTATTCAACGTGCTTCCGCCAAAATTCGAGTTGCGAAGAGTACGTCTAATGACTCGTCTGCCAGAGACGCAGCTTCTACTATCTCTGAAATTATAGGGTGAAACACCATTTTACGCTTAAGAGAAGTGAAGCATACTTCGCGAATTATTTACGCCGACGTCGAAAACCTGTGGCCTCCGGTTACGCGAGAGAATGATTCGCTGCAATTAATGTTGCGCGTACGATTGTTCATTAAAAGGCATTTTCTTGAGAATTCGTTTGCAGTTGCGTTTGCGATTGGAACTTATCTGACACTGGAAAAATAATGAGTTGGGAGAACTAACAATAAGTTACTAACAATACTAACTATTTTTTCCCCAACAGATAGTGTTTTTCAGTGTATAAACACACCGCTCGATCTATTATCACTTTAGTTTACCAACTCTACTAGTTATTAGCGCGAAATAGATGGTTAGCAAGTATACGGATGATCGATTGAAGTAATTAAATTATTAGCTTGGAAGCTTTGATAATACTTTACACCGTCACAAGACAGTCATTTATTCGGATTTTTTTTATTCATTAATTTCATTGCATCTCTGCATGTAATTTGTTCATAACAAACTTCTCCCAGGAAAAATGAATGGACGCTATAATAATAACAATAATTCGGCAAAGACCTCGATAAATCTGAGGCTATTTGTTGAGGTCAAAACGATAATAATGAACTCGGGCAGCCGGCAATATGGTTAGAATAATACGCGTTTGTTTGCAGGTTGTTTTGACGAGAATTATAATTAGAACCATACGTGATTATGACCACAGCTATCCTAGCGTAATGTACAATCGCGCGAATTAATTATACTCCTCTGTTACGCTCGACGATTCAACAAACGCATTGACGAAAATATGTCGCAAATAAATCCGCCTACAGCGCTAGCGACTACCGAGAGTTTCCGTATATATATATATATATATTTAGGGAATGGTTTGCCGCATTATCGTGACATAATTGAGTTGATGTCACTACCGCTGGGATACGAAGAGGGACTCGGGCTCGAGAGGGGAATGGGGTAGCATTGCTGCTGCTCGTTCGGTGCACCAAACCAACGTCGACGCTCTCACGCGCATTAGCTTCTCTCCACTCTGACTATATATTTCGAAGCTTCTGCCGCTGGCATTGCAGCGACAGCAGCAACACGCGAAGATCCCGATGAAATCTGTCGCATTAATTATTGTCCTACTACTTGGAAATCCCACGGGAGTCCGTAGGGCCGTACGATGCTTCTGCTCTACTGCTTACCTAATACATCTCCCACACATTGCATCTATCTGCGTTTCGGAAACCACGGGAGAGGAAGACAGAGAGAGAGAGAGAGAGACTAAGGCACACCGTTCTGATAGTCACGTGCTTCCCACGTTCCACTAACGTGCTTCGAATATAATAGGCTTCTTGGCATTTGACGTTTCTAAAGGAGAGACATCTAAAATTCGCGCCGATTAGCTCCGCAAGCGAGTCGGGATATCTCGGAGCATTCGATTATGCGAAGAGCACTTTTGTATCACGATTCTCGAATTAATCGATTTGTTTTACTGTTTCTATTTCTGCGCAATCACAATCGTGTCTCACTCGTGAAACGAAACGAACGACGGAAACTCGAATTTTCCAAGGATCGATAGCAATGCGGAAGGAATGGAACTTGTTCGAGGATAGCTTCGACTGAGTTACGATGTTCGATGCAGACAACGGGTTTTCGACCTCCTTCCGCGTTTTCTATTCTCCACACACGGAAAATCTATCTGTTCCTCTTTCTATCTTTACCAACGTGTACCTCGAATCTTCGCCCCGATGTCTCCCACCCTACCGCTTCCTTTAACATTGCGAGTGGAGTGTGTGCACCGACGGCGTACTACCAGCAGCTTCAAAACGAACGAGCGAACGCTCTCTCTCTCTCTCTCTCTCTCTCTCTCTCGGTGTTCCCTGCGGCCCCCGGTCACCGGGAAGGAATGATAGCCGTGGGTAGATCCGGGTCGCGCGTAAATTTCCGGAATCTTAGGCTGATTTATAGCTGGTCGAGATATAGGTTGCTTGCCGGAAGGATTTAAGCCGAAGCTCTATCTCGCTCTCCTTGTACCTATAGTCCCCCTGCGCACGTTGAATCTACGCTGGACGTATAGCCGCTGCTACTGGGTGTCCCGTTCGCCACACCAGACAAACGTGTCCCACTTTCATCGCCGATTGTTAGCAATGAAATAGTATTTCAAGTTTAATCTACCGAACGAACTCTAGCGGCATAAAGGAGATTCGCGCGTTTCCGATCTTTCGAATATATTATAGACAAAAAAAAAGAATTTCGATTCCGAAGCAAATTTTCATATGAAATATAGAGCTTGAAA
Organism: Buathra laborator; assembly: GCA_934046635.1. NCBI lineage: Eukaryota > Metazoa > Arthropoda > Insecta > Hymenoptera > Ichneumonidae > Buathra > Buathra laborator. The sequence continues at coordinate 23,995,060 of OW203892.1, forward strand.
CACAATATGCGGCGAATTCATGGATAAAAAGGAACAAAAAAAAACGTCGGATATTTTACAGCTTTTAAACGACGAGCGACAATATTTTATTCAACTCATACATTTTGAGAAAAGTGACGACTTTTCGTACCTTTGAAGGAGAATATCTTTGCTCCCTGATGGAATATCGGGAAAACCGACATCTCTATCGTGTTATACGCGAAAAAAAAAAATTATTTTTTCGTGTCGTTACCGGGCGATGAAAAATGTGAAAAATGGACGATGAAATGATGTACTTGGATTTTTCTTTAGTTAATGTCGAAAGGTTAAAAAAGATTTTACACCACATAATTCGATTTATTTTCTTTCCGTGTAGAGTGAACCGATGGTCTCCATCCAACCCGACACTACGCGTGAGAACGTTAATTCACTAGTGAACGTAATTTTTTCATTTTTTTTTATCATTAACAGTGTAATCGAAATTACGAAGTCCACTATAAAGACAGCAATTAAAATTGTCAATTAAATAATAATTTGATTAAAAAAATCGTAAGGTTATTGGGACAATGATTGCACTTGAGAACTTGTTCGATACAACATTTACATACGTCTTTACCCTCTCACTTCCGGAAAGTGTATAAAAGTGTTTTTTCTAGTGTAAGAGCCCGAGTAGTCGGAGAGGGAATCTGTTCGACTCCACTCGAGAACAATGGCGTCCACAGGACGAGGAAAGCGTGAGGCAGAGGAGAGAGTGAGTTTGCGCTCGGAGGGCGTTCGCCAAGGCACCAAGGGGACTGGTGGCTGTGAGAGTACAGCCAGCCGGCCTGCGGCTCCGGATTTGTTAGGCAAACACCATCAACGGCGTTGCGATAACAAATCGACGGGTGCGAGCTTTTGCACGGTGAAGCAGCCTCTTCGGCTTCATCCTACCTTTCTCTCTCTCTTGGTACGTACAACTCTCTACCGGAAAACCCCGTCCACCTTCCTCATTTTTATTTTCCAAGGAAAATCTTTTATAGCCCACTTGGTACACACTTTACGGGTCTTATAGTAGAAAAAAGTGGGATAGAACACATTGTATCTGGTTATTTGGTACACGATCGTGACGAGTATTGAAAGATTCTGCGAGAGTTAAGGCACGTTCTCTCGTCGGCCTACTTTCGCGGTTTTTTCTTTCATATACTTCGTTTTTGAATTCACACGAAGCGGCTCGTGAGAAACCGACAATGAGAATGAGAGATTGGGATATACAAGAACTGAAGCCGGAACACCTCGGTAGTATGAAAGTGGGTTACAGACTACGCAACGGCCGTAAACGCAGTCGACGCACGTATTCCATCAACGTTCGAGGACGAATGGCCGATGGGTTACGATGGACGACGTTATCCAGAGGAGAAAGCACCGAAACCGAGGGAGGAAACCTCTATATACGATCGGCCTGTTCGGTGTTACACTCCACTTGGAGCCGTTCGACGTGGAAGCAGCTTGCAAGAGCCAAGATGAATGTACATCCAATTCCAAGGACCCTCGGCGTTGTCGTGGCCAGCTAAACGAACTCAACGGGGGTACAAACTCGACCTTCTCCCACCCCCACCCCCCTCGACCCTCCGCCCCTCTTGTCATTATAGCGCCCCCGGCCTTTAACGTTCTCACCACTCCCAGCGATTTTAGATAGGCGTCCTTTTCTCGAACAGATTTTCTCACCAGATTTATAGGTTCTCTTGCGCCTTACTTAAGCCTCTTCCGAATTCTCGAGAGGAGAGCTTCTCGTCGATAAAGATGCCAGACGCCTTTGGCTAAAGCTTCGGAAATATATGTATATATATTTTTTATCAATAAATTTCGTAATTCTCGCTAAATATACCCATTACACGAATGTAGATGGAAGTTGGGGGAAAGGTCACTAATCTTCGTTGGTACTTCAACTTTAATATATGCGTTTGGAGATGCTGTGAGTGACATTGGGAAGGTTGGAGAAATGAAAGAAACACGAGAAAAGAGATGGTCTCTTGGATATTTCCCCGACCTACTTCCTTCAACGTGTCGAGAACCGAACACGCGCGCACACACACCCCATCCGGGAAGCTTCTTCTTCCTTTCTTGCTTTCTTCCGGAACCACTGCTGCTGCTGCTGCTGCTTTTGCCGCTGGTGCTTCAACCCTCTTACTCGGTTCGACTTTCGAGATCGATCACACGACGCTCTGTGCCACCGCCCGCAGTGTATTCCTCGTACTGGCCTTAGACTTTTTCTCATTGAACATCGATGATTCCAACGTCGCGACTGGTTTTTCCCTCTTTGCGACTATTTTAGTTATTTTTACTTGTCGCATGGAAAATGATTGACGCACATGTAGCAGTTTCGTTGCTCATAAAGTTCGCGTTAGTTTGGCATTTGGAAAAAATGTAAAATGAAACGTTATTTGCACTCTGCCAATCGTTGGTCAATTATACTATTCTCGTAATCCTCGATAGCGACTAAAGATATCGCGCTTTATATACGCAATGTGTATACATAGCAAACATAAATAGATAGATCGGTGGAGGATCAACGATAAAAAAAAATGCCACAATCGCAAGAATTTGTCTCCGTGAAAAAAAAAAAACGCTATGTTCCGCAAAATCATTCGTTATTTCAAAAAAAGATTTTCTTGATTGCTGGTTTTTATATTTTTCATTTCGAAACTTTTCTTCGTCGTTTCTCGCTTATATCCGGCAAAGATAGAAAGACATACGACGAAGCTTGCGGTGGCAGTAAAATTAATCGATCTTTTCCGAACCTGCGAGAAGCATCAAAATTGCATAGGTAGACGTAGAGATGAGTAGAGGGAAAAAAAGAGATGAGAAGTGTTAGTTGATACGACAGCCGCTCGTAGAGGAGATGGAAATAAATCGAGAAAATAAAAATAAAAAGGTAGATAGAGATTCGAGTCACTCGATGATGAGGACACCAATATCCAATTAAATCGGCGGTACTCTTCGCTCGGGAATCAGATTCCGGTGAAGAAAAGTCGTCGTCGTCGTCGTCGTAGAGTGAGAGCTCCTTCGTTTCCTCGGGATATCGAAAGGTGCCAGAGCTTTAGAATCGATAATATCAATTTCGAGGGGTAGAATTTCCTGCTTGCGATGCGCTTGCCGGCCGCGCGCGGCAGGCAAAATCTTTTCACCGGCTATAGAATAGGGAAATAATTGAAAAACTTCACTGAGGACAATTATTCGTCTGGAAGTTCGAAGGAAAACTAACTCGACGGGGATGTTCGTTCTTAGCCGTACCCCGAACCGGGGGGTTTGAAGATGGAACGTCGGTCGAAGCACACCTGGCATCTTGACGTTGAAATAATTGCCTTCGTAAATCCGTTGAAGAATAGAGACGTTTGCCGATGGACAAAGGTTTTTCCAAGAGTGAGCGGAAGCCGAAATCTTCTTTTAGCTCGTTGGAATTTGAAGTTTGCCATAACCATGAACCCGTCTTGAGGGTATTTTCCCTCTCGTGTATACTTACATCTATATCCTTAACTGTGCCTCGACTTCTTCGCGTCTTTTGGCTCCTGTGGATCTCTAGCGGGCTTCGCGAGCCAAGCGGGGGGTTTATGTTGCCCGTGCATAGCCCGATTACAGTGTCGTCCTCGTCGTCGAGTGAGACATTTGTCTTGCATCCGACGTTGCGTTACTATACCCGCGGAAGATAGTGCCCGGATGTACAGAGAGAGAACCAGGGTGCGCTGACGCTACTGCTGGGACTGCGGGTGACGTCTAACGTAACGCCAATAACTCACATTCACGGACCGTGGAAGTGGAACTTGGCCCTTCCATCCCCCGCGCCAACGCCGTCCTCCTCCCTATTGCACCCGCCGATATTCGGCAGCGTTTGCACTTGCTGGAGGCTAAACGACGTTACAGTAGCTCGCTGCTGCTCGCTACAGTAGGACGCTATCGTGTCCTCCCGTATTTCTGGCTCTACTAGTAGCCTACGGGAAAGCGAACGCGATCCACCGCAATAACCACCCCGGTTCCCCTCTCCCTTAGGCACAAGTTTGCTTAGGGGTTGAAGACAAATTGCAGGCTACCTAAATCAAGGTATCTAAATATCGTACCGATCCGTTTTCGCATCGGTAAATGCACACAAGTTAGAAACAGCGTTCCGATCAGTGGCGTCCATTCTAACATTATCGCAACTGAGGTACGATAGCATGAGTAACATACGATAATAATAACAATAATAATAAATAATTGTTAATGGGTCGGATCTCTTTTAGCATTTAATTGCACCAAAAAAATACCATCCATTGCACTCAGTGCCAATGGAACGTGCAATGCTGCAGTGCAGTGATATATAATATTAAAAGAAAGTAGAATCGCTATACATCGAACTGTTTGAACATTGTACATTAACCTATCAAAGGAATATGGAATACCTTTTTCTGTTTCGCAATGATATAATTCAACTTGGCAAACTCGATAGCAATGTATCTATATAGCGGCGAGATAAAATGTAAAATAAAAACAAAAATGTGTTTTCGAACGATAACAAAGGTAATAGAGTTTTTTTTTTATGTTATGTGGAAAGATCGAGTTCGACCGCAGAGTCCGACAAGTTGCGAATTTTTCAACTATTGCAAGCCGTTTGCTACAGAGTTAATCCAGAAAATCTCGGTGTCGAATTGATTCTCTGGGCGCGCTGTGCTGTGCACAACGAACGAAGAGAAAACGAGAAGGGAAAATAAAAAAAACAGCATGAGCGCACCGATGGCAACAGCCGGTACTCACGTACATATCGTCGTAGTTATCCACTGCAATACGAAATCCGTGTTACGACATTAGAGAAACAAAAAACACGCTTACCGTTGTCCATCGGATGCGCTAAGCTGAATTTAGATAAGCTGACTTTGCGGCGATTTAAACGTGACGAAAAAGGAACATTTAAAACAACCCGCGAGTAGAACTCGCCGGAAGCGACGCTGTAAAACAAGAGACTTCGCCGGAACCATAATTTCTTTCTTTTTTTGGTATTTCGTTCGAATTTCGAGGAAATGCGATGTTGCGCTTTATTCAATGCCAGAAATTCATCAAATTATGTGGTGCAGAACATTTTTTTAGATCCCTCGTAGAAACGCGAAAAATTGCAACCCCTGTATCGCGTTTTTTTGGATGTTTTTCATAACCCTGCAACGGCTCGAAAAAACTATTTTGCAACTTCGTCGAGTACGCTATCATGTGTATTTTTAACTGCAGAACACGATCGGCATCCCGGTTTCGTCAATATTTAATGAAAGACCAAAATACGGTACGTAGCACAATTTTAAAATCCGAAATTTTCGAAAAATGGCACGAAAAACGTTTTTTTTCGCTTCATCGCGTCGGGGTTATAATGGATGGTTTTTTTCCCCGCTGATCACGAATCTGACACTAATTTTACTTGTGGTTCGATAATTGATACGAAAACTCGCGATAAAAAGTTTTTAAAATATTATTTTATGTCATTACCAGTCTTAAAGTATTCTCCAACGCCTGGGGCGCGCTGATGTTTCTGGCGGAAGAAAGAAATATTGAGCGAGAGGAGAGAATGAGAGAAGTTACCGTGAGAAGCTCGGCGGTCTAATGTACTGGAAAATATACATTTAGCGAGAGCGCCAAGAAAGAGAGAAAGCCTTCAGCGGAAAATATCCTCGGCCCTTCAACGTTTGAATTACGAGAGACGACGGAGAGAGGCAGACGATGAGAGAAAGTGAGATTCTAGATGAGGAGCTCTAGTTCTTCAAGTAGTTTCGCGCATCTTTCGAAAAAAGAGAAAAGAATCTATGTATACCGTCGGTACAGTGAGAGAGCGGATGATACGCTCTCCGAACGACGGGAACAACATTTTTCAAATGAGGAAAAAGACTTCGGTCACGGAGCTTCCAGTTTGCCCGAGTTTCTGAAACGAACCGCGAGCGAACAGACCGAGCGAATGAAATTAAGAAAACAAAAAATCTACCGACTCCACCACCGCTCCGATCTTCTTGTTTTTTATTTTATTTTATTTTTTTTTCATCCGCTCACTTATACTTTTCTCTGCAGCAATATTTTTTATTTGATTTTTATCTTTGGAGAATCTAAAGGTCAAAGACTCTCTTTGAGGAACTCGATCACTGCGTACCCATTGCACAAAGCATTCGACATACCCGCGGATTTTTCATCGAAGGCATGCGCCAGCGCGCTATACCGCTCAGAAAATGTATACGAGTCCCTCGATTGTTCGGTAGCTATTTACAAAGAATGCGTTTCACGAAAGCTCGCCGACCGTTGAAAGTTTCACATTCTGATTTACGAAGTTTATCCGCGCTATCGAAACCGTGTAAACACATCCACACACACACATACACACACACAATGGCAATAGTATCCTTTTGTCACTGCTCTTGGAATGTTTTTCTGAAGAAAGAGATAGAAATGATTGTGGGTGTACGGAGAAGCAGATTGCCCACCGAGTATTATAGTGCTGTGTATAAACTTCAATGCTATTTCTCGTCCCGTTTCTATTTTCCAACGGTTATGGATACAGCGATTTCGCAACCGCTCAGTCTTTATGGTCTACAAATTGTATCTTTACGGTCATACGCGCGCAACCCAACAATAGTATAACTTGTATCGCGCAACAGTTTGATATCCGTTCGGCTATGATATCAACCGAGAACTGTTTTCCTTTGCTTTTTATTCCAGTTGATATGGCAAATAGACGTCGTACACCGCACGCTCGGTCAATGGGGCTAAACTACCTTCGATAAATGTATCCCTGGCTGCTATCGTGAAAAAGTGAAAACGCAATCGAGTTAAAATGCTCCGTCGATCGTTAAATTCACCGCTACTTTATGCTTTGAAAATATCTTCAAGCGCCCGCGCCGGAGAGGCGAAATTATTTACTGTAACCCTGCAGCTTGTCGGCGGAGTTTACCTCTTTTCTTTTCGCTCAACAGCGAGTCTTTCGTGGGTGATGAAAAGCGTCGAATCGCGGAAAAGGGCGGACGGCGCGGGAGGAGAAGAGGGCAAGAGGCCGAGGTCGATGGTGAAAAGCAACGGTGGACCGAAGCGAGGTGGAAACTGAGAAAATAAAAAGTATGCAATTCTTGGGCAAACGAAAGAGAAGCCCAAGGGTTCGCGACCTCCGGGGGCACGTCGTAGTGACCTACATACGGGGTTTCCGTGCAGCCGCCCAAAGTACCAACTCCCGTCGACGGCTCTTTTTCACGAGAGCAACGTATACCTCACGCAAACGTTGCATGACTCCATTTTTTTTTTGCTTTTTTTTTTAATCCTTTAGCACTTTTCTCATAGAGGTCTAACTACAGCGGACGGCTACATGTAGAGTTACCTACCTGTAAAGACTTCCTCTCACATCGCGGACTTTTTTTTTTATCAGCACGTTTCACGCGCGCAATATATATATATATATATATATATATATATATGTACACATGCATTTCCACGCTCAACGTGGACCCAACGTGCTGGAAGGGGCAATGAAACACGGACGAGATGGTACGAACAAAAAGACCAGATATCCACCCGGTGCTCGATTGCAGAAGCGCTTTACAAGGCTCGCTTTCTTTCCCTCTCGACGCCAACGTCGAACGTGTACCACGTAGTGTTGGAGACTGCTGATGCAAGGATCGCGTTTCGATTGCTACAGACGAACCGAAGCACCGTGAGAGAATCGAGAGACAAAAGTAGAAGTTGGAATGAGGAGTCCGGAGGGTGGCGGACGCGTGCGAATACGAGTAATGACAAGGTACCGATAGAAAGGAAAACGAGAGGTACGACGTAAGAATACGAGAAGGATTTTCCGCAAGATCCAAGTGCAAAGAATAAGGAGTTTTCCTTCATCCCCATGTTCTCTCTTTTCTTCTTGTATTCTCTTCGCTAATGTTCCGGAGTTTTCCCGTTCTTTATCGCGTATAGAAGGGGCAACCCTGCGTGTAACGAAACCCGACACGAAATGAAAAGCCTGCTATTGAACGATTAACGTTTCGGATTGGATAAAGAAGAATGTCGGCTTCGCGTCTTTACGCAAGATACGATTAAGGTTAAACGAGGTCGATGGTCCATTGGAAAGATTCGAAACGATGAATGCGAGAAGGTTAACGGCCGAGACAGGAGAGTTATATACACGAGGGCAATGGGACATCCGCTCAGAGGTGGTGAGATCCTATCGAGAAATCGAGCGATAAGAATCGAAGAATTCGAACGAAACTGAGAGGTTTTTCGTACGGAAAACGAGGGTTAGTGGGAAGTCTTGGAAGTAGGGCTCAGGCCTATAGATGACCCCGAGGCGAATGCCCGGCTGACCAACAACGGACTACTCTACTTAGAGATTCTCCGCGAAAGCCCGATAAGATCTTAACTACTGGTTTGCTATGGGCCATGCCGCAGTTCAAAGGAACGTCGCCTTTGGTTTCTGTTCCACTAATAAATTGACCCGAAGGCTATATTTAGCGAATCTCACCTGAATGAATGAGATAGAAAAGTTATTTTTGATTCAGGGCTATAAAAACAACGATATGCGCGTTTGATTTTAACACGAAAGCGGCATAGTCTATGATTACAATTTTTTCATTCGTTGAATCAATGACTTTGCTATTTTTCTATTTTTTTTTCTCTTTTTTATTAACCGGAAGTAGGCTGTTGAAAAAAAAACTATTCACCCGCAGAATCCAAGTCGATTTCATTTTCTCGCCGAGAAGTATATAGTTATGGAAGTACGCGGATCCAGTGAATCCATAGGCACCGGAAACGAAGAATGTATGTGCGACGACGCGTATTCCACACGCAGCGTGACTGCCGCTCCTGCTGTCTCATCTCTTGAAAGTTTCATGAGCCTCACGCTAGCATCAGCCGCCGCATCTCCTCGCACCGATCGGCCGCGTTTTATTCGCGCGCCTCGCTTTGCATTTTTACGACTGGGAAAACCTTTATGCGTCCTTCCCAACGCGCTTCCGTGTCTCTCTGACGCCTTCGTAGCGTTTTTCTTTTTTTTTTATTCTTGAATAGCTAACATCGACGAAGCATCGACTGTATATTTTTCAACGACGTGAAAGAAAATCGGTCACAAGGGAAACAAGACTACCAAGAAAATTAATCCTCTGACCTATTTGCAGTACAATGCGCGCATAAAAAAGAAAGTCTTACTATTATTATCGCAATTATCATTAAAATGATTCATTATCAAAGTAAAACCAAAAATTAAAAATGTATTAATTATTTTTATAAACTATCATTAAAAACGAAACATCTCTTTTGATCTTAATAATTATTGGTATATAACTGCATTCGTCGAAAATTCGGTAGAAAATATCCAGATAGCAGCAAATCTGCAGGATTTTCAATCCCGTATTCATTTTATTTTCGTTGTCGCGAAAGCTTTGTTATTTCGGATGCCCGGCAATCGGAAATCTGAAGCGTTTCAAAAGCCTCTCTCGACTCGCTTCAGGACCACTATTGTAGCATTCTCTTTGCTTATTCTCTATTCGCTTTCGAGTCGGCTTCTCATCCCTCTTGGCATTGAGAGCAGTAACAGTAGCACCAGCAGCAGCGGCTTCGAATACATAGACGGGGAGGCTTCGTCTACAGTGTAGCGAGTTCTCTCTTCCTTGCCAACTCCTCTCGCCTTATTTGTACCCCACTCAACACACCTTCCCGCCGATTCTTATTTCGGTAGACTTTATTCGACTGGGGTCTCTATCTCTCGTTCGGTCAGGACTCAGCCCCGCGAAGGAGGGCGGTAGAGAGGGAGGGAGGGAGGGAGGGAGGGATGGCTTTGCTCTCGTCTTCGTTCTCCTGCATTGCCGGATACCGACAACGGAGAACGCGAGAGAGCTGCAGGACTCGAGATAAGTCGATCCGTCAGGGACGAAGAATCCGAAAGAAAAAGCTTTCAATGGAAGGATCCCGAGAGTCTACCCAACGCCTCGTAAGAACCCCGGGATCCAACTCCAGTCTGAACAAACTTTTCCGAGACGATAGAAGAACGCTACAAACCTTTCGGTACGGAATACATTTGAATCGTTTCTCGCCTCGTACCGTCAATGGCAAACAAGGTACAAGCTATAGAATCAACGCGTAGGCTTACGAATAAGAAGCCGGACATTGCTGCTCTTCAAAACAGTAAGAAAAACGAAATACCCTATTAGATTTTTTCTGATATAACTCATCTTTCTTTACGCTATAGCACCGTCTCACGATGAAGCTGTGGGTCGTCTGAATTTTTCAAGGCTCATTGAACGGACACCTGTTATGAAACTCTGCGGTTTTTATCCCCACGAGCGGTATAAAGAAGAGGAATATCCGTCGGTTTTGTCGATGGCGAGGAAAGAATTGAGGTATCGATGATTCATGGAGTCAGCGAGGAAGATGTCATGAGTAAAATACATAGAGATCGTACAGCAACGAGGGGGATGAAGTGTAGCGGAGATAGAGAGTAAAGACCGCGAGCCCGACGAACGCAGCTAACCCCGTTGACGTACCACACTCTCTCCATCTCTCGGTAGTCAGCCGTAGCCGTAAAAAAAGACAACAGCATAAAAAGCTGCTCAATAAAACATAAGAGGGCGATGAAATAAAAGAACTCGTGACGCCGGATAGGATAAAAAAGCAAGAATGGGATGAGTCGAACGGAGCCGAGAGACTGAGAGACAACGAACCTTACACCGGGGATATATGTACGCGAATAGTTTACGAAGGAAAAAGAACACCAAAATATTCGAGTTTCGACTGAAATAGAGCGCCAAAAATCCCGATCGCCAAATTATACGTCACTGTGTCTCGATGGTCGTGTCTCGTTGATTCATAAAATTCGAAAGAAATAATAAAAAAAAATTTTCTCCCGTATTTCTATCCTGATTGTTGGCTACCAATTCTAATTCTTGGTAAATTGTGTGAGTCGATAATTTTAATTAGCGTGTGATATGTTTCTTAATAAAACAAAAGGGGAATTGAGAATATACTCTTCGTCTCGCGGAATAACGGTAGCAAAAAAATTCCAAATAATTTTCGGGCCTTTGGTACATACATATCTAACCGGTCGATCGTTGCATTCCGCAGAGTATTCAAATTTTTTCGAATTTTATATGTAATAAAAAAAAAAAAAAAAAACGAGAGCCCTACAATGATCGATAACTCCAATTTTTGCTCACAGCTTTACCCGAGAATAAGATGTTTGTGATTAATATATTTCACGATGATTTTCACGCTAAGTGTTTCGAACGAGTGAACAAGAGAAATACGCGCGGAAGGAGGATACAGTTACGGGGACCAGTATCCATCTCGCGCAATTAAGTCGCTCGGGTTGTTACGAGAATGTTAGAGTGCGGAACGCGAAGAGATCTCGTCGAGTGTGTACAGCTTCGGAGTAGCAACAGTGCTTAAAATTGGAACATCCGGGTAGCTGGATATGGATTCGCGAGTCATCTACCAGATGGTACATATTTGTCGAGCAGTTTAATCGCATCTTGCAGCGTCTTCACCCATTTCCCAGAAGCATCCCATTCCATTTTCTCTCTCAATTTCTCTCGCTCTCCCTCTCTCTCTACATAGATATATATATATATATATATTCATGTCTCGTTCTAACCTCCTCGAGTTTTCCCGCGTGAAAATGAGAAATTGAAGGAGCTGCCAGCATACGAGTTCCGTGAGCGCATATATACTCTCGGATCTCCGGCTCTACGGCGGATGAAATCTGTCCCCGGCGTAAGCTGAATCTTTCATCGAGTAGACTCTCTCTCACCGTAATATTCCCCGCAATATGATGAAGTGGTAAATTCCACGTCACAGCGCGTACTTAATCGGCTTTAACTTATAATTTTCATGGATGTTCGCCCGACTCTTACCAACGAATTTAATACCGTTATAACAACAGCAATAACACCAAAAATGTACCAATATAACGTATTTGATAAATGAAACATATTTAATTATTCTAACTTATTAACTCGCAGTTAACGATCAATCAATGTCCCGATGTCAATAAACTCTCCTCGTAGCAAAAAATGTTTCCACTCGAAATGATAACGAAACATTGATAAAATAAAAGTGTTATTAATTGATATTCCGCAGACGCGAGGTACGGGATTCTTTGGTAAAAGTAATTCGTGGTAAAAAAAAAAAAAAGGAAGACGAGCAGTCATGGAAAAAGGCAATAAAGCCTCGGAGCACCAGCAACAGTAGCAAAGAGAAGGGGGTAAGAGGCGGCGCTCGCGTTTACTACGGGCGCAATAGCGTATATATACTTTCATTCGAATACGACTCACGCTCGGGGGATGATCCGTGCCAACGCCGAAAACAATAAAGATTCGAGACTACGCGAAAAGGGGAGAGAAGCGAAGCCGAGTCGCGAGACAGAGTCCTATAGAGGGTTCGGTTGCTCTGTGTGTATCGTATAGTCGCGGCAATGTGGCGGTGATGTCGGTGGTTTTTCGTATGTATATGTACCCCGAGCGCAGGAGAGACTCTCAGCGGACGAGAAGTCGCATTCGTAATCCCGATGACGCGATAATGCTGACCACCCTGCCAACCGAAACAATTTATAAGTCCCTATCTCGACAGGTCACTTTAAATTATGAAGCTCTTTATTACGCTTCTCTTGTATCTCTTCTCGTTCGCCGCAGGAGAGATCGGAGTTGCGTCGGAAGGGTCGAGAGGGTAGTCGGCGAGTAACAGAGGTAACGGATAAAGTTCACCGCGGTGAACAACCCCTTGTCGCGCACAATACGCGATGTGCTTCGGACATTACTGTAGCTGTGACTATTGCCGGCAACGTGATGCAGTTTAAAATTGCTTTAGTTGCACATACCGAACGAAACCTCGCTAATTAATTATCTCGTTAATTCCGATGCTTCGCGTCCGCGTGAAAGCTTCCGAAAAGCCCGAAACATCCGACATGTGTAATTTAGTACAACGCGAGGGATTATTTCAAAATTCAATTCCTATTGCACGGAAAAAAAATCGATATATAACTCGATTTCATACGATTGATAAATCTCTGCATAAAATCGATAATTTCCACCGATCTATTTTTTTCGAATTAACGAAAAAAATTATTTACACGAGTCGGAATGTGTTTTTCGAGGGCTAACCGTAAATACGCATGAAGTTAGTCCGCGAGAAAAAAAATCGGTTTAATTAATTATCTCGTTAATCCGGGTGCTTATCGCGGGACTTAAAAAAATCTCGAAAAAACCAATGTTTATAATTTAACATAACGATGAGATTTTATTAAAAAATTTGGTATCCATAACGCATTTTCAAAAAAAAAAAAATGCTCATACCCCACAATTGATGAATCTCCTCTCAGATCATACGGATGTTATATGGTATGCATATTCGACGATTTGTTCCCGTTAGTGAAAAGGGTGTATCGCATAACGCGGCCGGAGTGTTTGCCGAGAGCGAACATATGCGGTAAATACCGTGGTGAACGATATTGCAACGCACGGTGTTGCCTGTTTATTCATTTCCCTGGCAGCGTGTACTTTATTATCATATAACTTAGGTAGTAGCAACAGTGCCATTTATTATCCGTACCGCGACTATTTCTCGTGGGTTCTATATATATTCAGTCTCGTGGGCGCACGAGTCTCGCCTGATCGTAGAGTAATATATATGTAGACGGGGGTTTTCTAGTTGTCCAAGTGTTCGGTTGGTGTACTCAGTGGCCTCGCGACTCTGTTTGAAACCTAATAAACCGATAGCGCGGACAAACAGTAACTCCGGTGCTCGGGGGACTGTAACGCGAAGTTGCCTTCTACGGTGCTGCGCGCCGTGTATCGATAGCCTTGTGCACCGTTACCTTGGAAATATCGGGCTCCCCGACGATTCAACGAGGAGCGAGGAAACGGGAGGGGGGTACAAGAGCGCGAGAACGTAGGGGCGGAGGTGAGACCGTCGAGAGACTGTGAAGCGCGCGCGATCCAAGCCGTAACGAACCGTGAAAATTAAATTCCACTGAATGCCGTCGATCGTATCGTCGCACAACACTTATACTACACTACTCTTATACAAAGACGAAAAAAAATACAACCGCGTTTATTTCTCACTCCTTTTGTTTCTATTTTCATCGTCTGGCGCGGGTGAAGAAACTCGAAAGGAAAAAAAATATCGTTACCACTTGCCCTCGCGAGGCGAATAATATCGTTCGATCTTCTCAACGTAATTGCAAAGAAAAATCCGTTTACGTTTTTTTTTTTGACGTACGTAATCAATCAATTTGGTTCGAGAGAATTATCAGAATGCACAGATATATCACGAAGTTTTTAGGTTAATTTAACGAAAATTTAAAAAATGAATGACTTACAGTATTCAGGAGCTTTGGGAAAAATGCTTGATAATCCTTCGATGACACGAAAGATCGTGTGAAGTATTCCAGCCAGTCACTTCCACGATGTCGAACTGATAGAGTCCCGAAAGGATCGCGGTCACTTTTTTTTCGTAACTACTTGAGTCGCTGTATCACTAATGTACATCGATCCTTAATTCAATTATTTTACTATCGTGAATCGGTTAATAGTATCATAACGCTTTAAGTAGGACTAACGAGTCCTATGGAATTAACACTGAATTCACGTATCAACGGATCCGTGTTTATCGAACACAGAACTAATGTATACTCGGTATCGCTAAACACATAATGGACGACAATGAATATTACTGTTTATCATAGACGAATAACTATTACGGATTACGGATACTCGATGCAATCGAACGTTACACATTTTTCGTCACAAACGGAGCGAACGAAACACGCGATTTTATTAGGCTACGTATGCAGAGGTTATGACGCGCACGATGCAAAACATCCGCACGCCTCCCGGCGACTGGAGGTGCCGAGCGCTCGCGTCCGGCCAGCAGGATGGCAACAGGACAACAGTGCGCATGCGATGTAAACAAATTGTGCGCAAAAACACTTTTCGACCTGCTGTAGCCACGTCTTGTTTCTAACCAAAGCCACAAAATATTTCACAATAAATACATATATCCTTTTTTGATTATACCTATATAAAAATGTGCACTTTCGTGTCGAATATTATTATTCGGAATATTCTAACCGTTTCATGCAATCGTAGGAAGACGAAAAAATCGACTAACGAACCGTTTTTTTATCGACTGCGAGCAATATTCGTTCGACTGTAACAATGACGTTTGAAACTATAAGCGAAACGCGATTACGGTTTTGAAAAACTTTTCTAAGCCGATTTTAACTTCGCGTAGAGATCGCTGTGGGAGGGATTGCAAGCGAACATGGTATAAGCTCAGTATTTACCGTCCGCTCAAATTTTCCGGGTCAATGCTCTTCCAGGCAATAATACAGTAACCGTTCGATAAGAAATTTCTTCGTGCCACGTAGTAGTTTGAGAGTTGTTTCCGCCCGTAATTGAAATACAGCCCGTTCGTCGTAATAATAAATATACGAGAAAGTGAGTAAACGAAGTCAAAAATCAAAAAAACCTCAAAAAATATAATCTTGGCGAAGCTCCAGCGTTAGCCTTCGAGCTCATGAAACGAAATACTTCCGCGGGCCTGGACCCAGCTGTAGATTTTCACCGAACGACTCTGCACCGTGAGGCTCTTATTTCAAAGACGTTTTATTGTCATTTTACAACCCCGCGCTTCGTTGACGCGCCGAACGAACTTCTGCCACCTCTCAGGAGAGGAGAAGGGAGGGGAGGGGGGGGGGGGGGGCTGAAAAGGAATAACGTCAACGGACTCGCCTCCGACGCCAATAAAACTAAAATAATTTCGCCACGCGACGCGGTATAGTATTACTACGGGGTGTCGGCACGGACGGTTTGCACCGGTAGTTAAACTCCGTGTGCTCAACGCGTTTATATCTAACGCTTTTCCCCGAAACGCTCGAAATTCTTGAAATTCTCCGGAGTGAAAAATTTCACATAAAAATCAAGAAGTAGAAATTAACAGTTGTTTCAATGTTTCGGTTATCTTTTCATTCCTTTATAAAGAAATATAATAATTTTTTTTTTCTTTTTTAATAACAATTATCTTGAGTGATTATTATTGACGGAAGTCGCGCGTGATAACCTCGTCATCGACTCGAATAATCATCGAACGCGCCCGCGCACGTTCGATTGATCATTTTCACGCGTGGATCCCACCAGCGGCGCACATTCAGTTGCGTGTAACGAACGATAGAATATCGAGATCACCCCCTTTCCTCGCCCGCGTTGTATTACTAACGCATTTAACGGGGCGCATACTGCGTCGATCGGCGGCAGTTCTCTGACGGGGTCAGAATGATCGCAAGGGTTTACCGTCGTTATAGAGGGTTCGGGAGAGGGAAATGCAATTGCCGCTTGTA
This sequence comes from Buathra laborator, assembly GCA_934046635.1. Taxonomy (NCBI): domain Eukaryota; kingdom Metazoa; phylum Arthropoda; class Insecta; order Hymenoptera; family Ichneumonidae; genus Buathra; species Buathra laborator. Next base: position 24,011,378 of record OW203892.1, read on the forward strand.
TGCGCGTGCCGGTCCGTGTTACCGGCGAGATTGACCGTATGTATGTATATGTTGGTAAAGTCATTAGCAGCGAGAGCGTTAACCGAGTTACGGTTACAGCAGCAGCAGCGGCAGAAGCAGCAGCTAGTAGTAGTGGAAAGCAGGATCCAGTAATACAGCGTAACGCTCGTCCTGTATGGAGAGAGAGCTACGGTGAGGAGCGAACCCGCTGTCTTCATTGAATTACAACTTAGACACATCCCAACGCTCCGAGTACACGGTGGCTTTACGGCGCTTCCCGGATTAGCATGCAAATTCACTGCATTGAATTTCATAGTTTCGACAGCTGTGGTAGAGGGGCAGAAGAGGAAGAGAGACGACACAGCCTCGAACGGGCCTCGGTGCGTTAAAGCTCCACTCATAGCCCTCTATACTCTACGTCTCTAAGCTCCTGCCTCTTCCGGCAACTGCATGCTATCCTACCTTCTATATTTGTTGCTTGTGAAGCACGCTGATTCGATGAGCCTCTCTTGTAAGGTAAATTTCTGACCGTCCGTGTAATAGACAAATTCATACAAATCGTGTAATTTACGCCGAATGCTTCGACGAGGTTATTTTGGATATTATTATTATTATTTTTTTTTATAATAATAATAAAATTAAAATAATAATAAAAATGTATTATACTTTTTATTTGTTGTTACACGAGTTTTCGTATGAATTATTGAGCTGTGAGCAAAATTAATTGTAGATTCGTAGTCAGCGAAAAACAAATGCATCCGATATTTCAAAAACGATAAAAGACACCGTTGTCAATTTTTTTTTTTTTTTCGTAGATAGTGAGATGAAAAGGTTAATCTACAACGAAAACAACGTGAACGTTGTTCAACACGTGAGACTACAAAGCGCGAGAAAGCGTTAGTGCATCTACCGCGGATCCGAGCGATTTGGTAAAACCTCGTCACGTTTTCGTTGTACGCTCGGGAACAAGAGAATAGCTGTAGCGCGAACGCGCGCGCGCGCGCCTCTGTCTGGTATCTTTAGCGGGCGAGCGTGCCGCAACGAGAATCCTGCATTGCTGAATTCTTCGTCGGCACGAGTTACTCATATATTCGCCGTAGCTGCCGCGGTGTTCACCTCCTGCGGAAGGTAAGGGCTGTTGCCTCCGGGACACGGAAATTGGGATGGTTAAACGGCAAAAATGGAACGAGGTACCGGGAAAAATGCAGACATGCTACAGTAAAAAAAAAACACATAAAAAAAACAAATAAAAAAACTCGACACTAATTACATCGGTCATTTGTAGTTTTAAAAAAAAAGTAAATTTTTTGGACCCTTCGTAGGGTCGCAATCACAGTGAATCGTGAAATAAAATCGGCTTTTAGCGACGAGTGAACGATAAAAAAGGAAATATTTAACAAGAGTGAAATCTCCCGAACATGTTTGCCGCTGTTTCGTGTAGTACGTTCACGGATATTGCGGTCCGAATATTTATGTGCAACGAGGCCGAGCGTCGTTATATGCGGTATACCGTCCTCTCATGGTCCCGATGAAATTTACAGGATGAACGAAAACACGTGAAATGAAAATATGATTAAAAAAAGAAACAAAGGTTTAACTTGCGCTGCAGGAAATTTTGGGCATTTTTTTTTTTGGCACTGATAATGGTAGTCAAGTTCTCCATGATACTCTTTTTTGTTTTCATTTTCTTTCATTTTCATTCTTATCGGTGAGCAATCTATTCTCTATTTGCCGTTCCCGGCTGCTTTGTTCCTCGTCTCCTTGTGCACTTCGTGCCGCTATTCCTCCAATTTCCCTCCGTGTTCACTTTTCTCTCCTTCTTCTAACCCTCTTTCGCTTCAATTCGAGGAACCGAGTCGATGGTAGGCTGTTTTTTTTTCTTACTCTCTTTCGCCGTTCCTCCGTTATCTCCGCACGACCACGACGAACCCGGAATCCTAATGAAACGGGTGGGTTGGAAGGCGGATGGGCGATGGTGCATCGGGACCGACTGCGATTGCCAGGTAGGTGACGCGACCGGGAGACTCTCTTCTTCCGCCGGTCACCCCGCTCCCGGATATCTCGTATACGACGACCGATCTCGAGTTTCCTGCTGGCTGCCATCCCCTTTCAAGTTTTCCCAGCTACCCGACTACCCTTGCGTTCACCGTTCTCCGCAAAGTCACCCTCCGGAGTTTCCTGGGCTCTGCCACGTTCGTAGGTGATTCCGGAAATCGAAAGCGTCTCACCGACCACTGAAGGAACGTCGCTCCCAAAAGGACGAGAAAATTCCTGGTAGATCACAGCCCATCCCAACCCATCCTACCGGGCAATCGTTCCTCGACACGGTACCCATTAATTTTCAGCCGCAACCCCGAGACGGGCTTTGTACCACGTACTGTCTGCGAAATCTCGCATCTACCGCGCTTCGAATATCTCGTTCTTTCCTCCTATTTCCCTTCATTTCGACGTCTATTTCACGATTAACTTCGCGTTGAAGTAACCAAAGGGTTGCTTGAACCGGTAACGCAAATTGCGGTATATCAGAAGGTTTAATAATGATTGTTGAAATTATTGCGTGTCTGGTATCTGTTATATTCGCCGAGAGTCCGAAATGCACATTCACGAGAGCATCTCAAATGCAAAGTTGGTTATTCAACGGTAGTGGTTAATATACACATATACATGACGAACCGCGCAGGCAACACAGCGATCGAAGTCCTGTCCTGTTGGAGTTTTGAGATTCGCAGAGTCAATTAAAAGTTGTCGAGTTCCACGTTTCCTCACACTCGGTACCAACTCAGCAACAGCAGCATTGCGACGCGCGGACAACTTTGCCTAGTCAACTAGCCTCTTTCACTTGCATGCATGAATCTCAACGTCGTCGAGTCCCGACTCATCGTCGTCCTCGCATTGGTATGCTACGAGTATCAACTGAGAGTTATCATTTCTGTGTATCTCTGGTACCACACTTATATATATCCGTACTCGTGACACAACTTTTCCCCATGAAAAAAAAAAAAAAAAAAAAAAAAATTGGAAACTTTACACTTGCAAACTGACGCTGGCAGAATGTCTGGTTACGACGAGTTGCCGTGAAAAAAAATTTGGTAATTTTATTCGCTGCTGAAAGCGCCAGAGACGCAGTTACAGAAACGTAACAGAAATAGCTTCGGAGTTTCGCGTTTCCATAAATAAAATAGTTAAGTATCTTCAAGAGCGCTTGTTATCGAAAAGTTGACGAGCTTTGACGATGGAATTTGGATTCTCCATTTCCTCGAAAGATATTTTGGTTCCTCGAAGTAAAGCGAAACCCAAAAGAAATTGTTCATGATTGCATCTGTGGCACGATGTACAAAGTTTCGTCGTAAAAAACGACAGAAGTTCGCGTACGAGAGAGAGAAATTTATCGAACGAAACATATACGACGATCTCAAGCGACGAAATTTGTGCGCCATGATAAATTTACGAATGAGAAAGCTATCGTACGGCTTAGCGATAGCGCAGGTCGAGGTGAAATGGACAGGCGATCGCAGATGAACTGGTGAGGATACTCCAGAGCCGTACGCAAATTGGAATGCTATGGTCTGATCTTCGTTAACGTCAGTCCCGGCAGTGTGCATCTGCAGCTGCAATCAGAAAGCCACGAGGACCGGTTTCGAGTGCGGCAAAGCCTGGAGAGCAATAGCAGGAACATTCAGAAGGGGCCAAGCGTCGCGGTGAGTTTCCTCTCGTGTATGCAACGCTCGGCAACATGTAAACTCCATTCTACGTGCGATACTCGAGGGCTTTATGACGCGTCATTTCGCTTGGGAAGTGAGCAACACCAACCATCGTTTAGATTCCTCCCTCTATGGTCCATCAAATGGCTCAAAGGAAGCTTCGAGACCTTTGCCAAATATTCTCGAAATATTCTGTCGCAAGCAGGTAAAAGCTGCAATATTGTTTGATGTAGGAGGAGAAAAAAAATGACGAAAAAAAAAAAAAAAAAAATTCAACCTTTTTTTTCCCGCCATATACGTTCCTATTAGCTCAACCACGCGCGACGGTGTATAATTAAGCGAAGTGCTACAGCGGTCTCGTTAAAATTACTTAATCGCCTTGAAAATAATTATGCCTCGACAAAATCCACTCGGCATTATCGCAAAGCGCTCTCGACCTCCATCGTTGCCAACACCTCTCTGTTTTTGCCTTTGAAGTTTTCGGTGTTGCAAAAAAAAAAAAATAAAAAAAAGCAAACAAACGAATATTTCATAAATGCGAAACGCGAGTGCAGTCGATTGGGAAAGCGGGTTGTGCGATTTTCATCAATCGCCGAAAATTCTGTAAATCGAATCTCTACTCGCATATCCGTTGAAATCTCGTCCCTTGGTCCGGGTGGACGGAATTCACTTAAGGTCGTATTACGAGCGGAAGCGATAGGATGAACGGACGGGGGATTCCCATCATGCGTCGAAATGAATTTTCATGGAAGTGTATACGGGACGCGGGAGCGACGTTTAGGGGTCCAATTCCTTGGTGTATGTACGTTTACAACATGCCGGACGAAATATAGCCAACGGCGAATTGTCAGCGGTGGATGGTTACACTCTCGTGTATACCTTCTAACCCGAAGGCCCTAAATAAAACGGGTGAAATCCCCGTATTCGGGAATGCGGTGAACACACTGTCAGGACCGCCGAGAGTCGGACCGAACATTCGTATACCCGATTTTGTTCTCCCGCACTCTCGTTCGGCACGGATTGCCGTGTCCTGCTGGCCAGATTACGGAGAGTTTGGTTGGCGCCCAGGCAACGTGAATTCCATACTACTGTTGTGACGATGGAGAAACAGGGGGTGTCCCAGCAGCTCGACGTACGCCTGTTAGCTGCGCGAACTACTGGCTACACCCCGCGCTCTCCGTTGATGTCGCCAAAGCGCTCCTGGCTGCCTGACTGCCGTGTGTAACCACTCGCCGCACTCATCTACCATCGGCCCCGTTACCCCGAGGGTGGCTTGCAAACAAACCGCGTTCTGTTATTTGATTCCGTACAGCAGGGAAAACCCGGTGGCAACGGCACACAATTCGGCATGTATACCGTATGTCTGTGTCTGTGGTACATCGACGAACACACACGCGGATCTTTCGACGGTCAGCGCGAAACGCGTGAGCTGTTCGCAGCCAAAAAATGTTCATTTTCCACCCAAACGAAATTTGCCGATTTTTCGTTATTTATTTGTTCATTTCCTTTTTTTTTTCCAACGTCGAACAAACACAAACGATCGTTGGTGTCATTTTTCCCGTTTCATAATGGCCAAATATTCGCGCGCATACACGTGAATGCGTTCAATTGCAGTGGTGAATGCGGAAGGGGACATTGTCGACAGCTAAATGCGACGGCGACCAGAAATAAAAAAAATTTAATCGGTAAATTGTGCCGAGAAGAGTTCACGCAATTAAAAGTGACAAAATAGTCCTCGTTATAGCGACAACCATGAACTGTCGAGATATCAAGAAATAAGTTACTACTGCTCGCGAGCCAACGAGACAAGACGATTTGAAGTTTTGGATAGCGAAAGAGCCGATGTCGGCGCGAAAGGGAGGTTCGTTAACTTCTCGCTTTCGAAGTACGCGAGCGGAAGAAGTCTGTCGCTCGGAGCGACGGTGTCGACGACGAATTGCGAAATATTTCTTCGCGTTTGCGGAAGTGGAGAGATCTTCACCGCGCTGAGGTACGACATCGCTATAACTTCATCTCGCAGTCCCACGATATTACCATAATGTCATACGCGGTTTTATATCGCTGGGGTCGGAGTTTTGCAGCGGAGAAGAAGCACGACGATATAATGCGAATTCTCGATGCAAAGAACGCCGAGTGATCTTCGCATACGTAGTTTATCGTCGTTTTTAAATAAATAAAAAAAAAAACATATGTGGAATTCCCGGAAGTATGGGGGAAAAAAATTCCAGACGCGATGCATTCCGGTGCATTATTGGTATCGGCATCGATTGATTGGCGGTACGATTATCGACTATTAATTACAAGAAAAACAGAACGAAAAAGATCGATATAGCAGCGAGAATAACAGAGATGAAGAGATCGATGGATCCACTTTGGCAGGTTATTGCGGAACGTAAACCACGTACATCGATATATCAGTGTAGGGTCGTGGGTGGCAATCGCATTCAATTAAAATTGCACCGTAACGGCGCACAGGTTGACCGCCTAATTATCGTAGAATGACGTACCGTGACTCTCACCGATGACGACGGTTGTTGCCTCTCCATCGCCCCGATCTCGTCACGCGTGTATGTGATAATTGTTATTGACGTAACAATGCAGACAATCGACGGACTCGCGCGCGAACACGATAGAAAACGTGCGTCCGACATTGACCGGCTATTCATGCATATGGCAATGCATTCAGTGATTTCGCAATTTACGAACATTCGTTGAACGCAGTAGAATTAATTAATTAACGGGTATAACTAACTTTGACCATTGTAACGATCATTCGGTGATGCGATATTATTGTTGCGGTTCCGTATTTTCATTAATTGTTTCCGAGTTGTTTATACAACGTAACGTATGTTTTATTCACAATACTATTTACGATTTATGAATACTTGTTATTTGCGCATTCGTATTTACGGTATCTACATAATAATCTTACGAGTATAAAAAAAATAGTTATTATTGCTTCACCTCTACTTTCAATATTTACAATTTTATTTCCAAAGAATTACGTTTTTTGTTCAATTTTTTCCGTAAATTTACGAATTAAATATTGAGTTGTGATAACAGCATCTGCTTTCGTCGATCCGCGATAGCGATTTTTATTCAGCAAATAAATTTTTCTTGTCGTTTTTAAGTAATAAATCGATAGTGTAGTATTGGAGTGTTGTATATCGTGGAATAAAATGGAAGGGTTAATGGGGACGCCTCACGTGCATGACAAAGAAGCTCTTATCACCCTTATCTGCTTGACGGAAAGTGGACTCTCATCTCATCCATCTTCCTAACTAAAAGCACGAGAGTAGAACGGGTATAGTCGTCAGCCCGAGGCTAATAAGGTGTTATTAATAACGCAACGCCCTACCCGCATTTCTAACTACCTAACAAACTTCGCGAACTATTCCGGAACCTCCGGCTGCGGCTTCGAGTCTGATGCTGATGCTGCCGGTGGTGCTGCCGCTCCTGCTGTGTTACACATTATTCGCCTCCCCCTTCACCGCGTTTAAGCTATTTCGCACGAGAATATTTGCCTGACCCATTAAACAACCCTCGAGCAGTGACTACGTGTATACTTGAGTGTTGGGAGCTTCGAAGAACCCCAGCGCGACACGCGGAATCCACTATTTCTCCACATCGAATTATTATCAATTCTTCCACTCCTCCCCCTTGAATAAACATCTGGGCGATCGCAAACGGTACAAGAATTTCATCGGCACTCGAGGCAATAACGTTCAATTTATCGTTCGAACCCTCTCTACAAGCCGGATGCTTATTTCATAACTTATTTCAACAAGATTGAGTGGCCCTCGCGCTTGAACATCGGCTATTACAGCCCCATCCGTTGTTTGCTTATAGCTCATCATAAGCCGGATTTTTATTTCAATTTTTATTTGTTCATTTCTCATTCCACAAATACAGTGATCCATGATTATCCCCGTCCTTTTGTTATTAGCAAAAAAAAAATCCTAAACTCGGTACTTGACCGACATTCGCCATTGTAATAACCCTCGATCTCCTCTTGACAAATATAGCTTAGTAAAGATAAATACGTCTGAGGTACCCGATGTCCCATTGCCCATCGACACTGGGTATATATTTTATCGAGTGACCCACCTTTATCTCTCGAGCAAAGATAGCAAACGGATGACGAGAGGTCGAGAGCTAAATGGGCGTCGACAAGAGGAAAGAAAAAAAATCGGATGAAAAAAAGAATTTATTGAACGCGCAATTACCGTCAGTCATCCGAGGTTGAAAGAGCGAGAGAGAGAGAGATAGAGGACGATAACCGAACATCGAGAACGGGCGTCGCCCTCTGCTCGCTTCTTTTACGCGGATTTACCACTCTGCTTTCAGCAGTGGCAAACGTACCCCTCCCCCCACATCCCCTACTTCGGTCACAGGGAACGATTCCCATCGACTGCAGGTGGTTTACGGCTCGCACTCTCCCCAACCCTTTCCGCCCTTTCGGCGAGGGCCTGAAACGATTCGAAGCGCTCTCTCGTGGACTGGCCGAAGGGACGACGGGGATAGAATGCATCGTGTTACATCGCCTCGGTCATAAAATGTATTGCACAGGCCACTGGCATTGATTAAAGGACGGACGGGCCAATAAAGTCGGACGCGTACCGGGTTTCGACCGAAATCAAGTGATTATGGTAGCGCTGGTGTAGAGAGCACACGGGACAGTGCTCGCATGTACGGGAGCTTCTCTCGCTCTGTTGTATTGTATGTATATGTACGGCTCACTATACGCCACGGGTACGCGACCGTAAAACCGGACAAATGGGACTAACCCGAGTTTTATAGTCGCGATAACTTTTTTTTTTAGCATCACGCGCTCCAGCTTACGCGGGGAGGTGGTACACAAGGTAAACCCCGTTAGCCCCGGGGGTAGCTACGCAGAGAGGAGTAGATGTACAGCTCTTTCGACGAAATGTTCTTTCGCTCATTCCCCGTCGACTCTGTAACAAAGCCAATTTGGAGGTTCCCAGAGAGAAAAAAAGGCCCACACCCCGGACGGGTTAGTTGAGTTGACGGAAGAATGCTCTTGCGGGAAAGAATAAGTGTACGACAGAGCGAAAAGATGAAGGATCAAAAGGCTAAACAAAAATGCTTTTAACACAAGTTGAGTACCGAGAGGAATTGAAGATATTACAATAATGAGAAAGATGCTTTTATCTCGAAGACAAGGGGTAAAAAGAGTTTTTTAAAAAGTGTACTTCCAGATCAAACTAATAAAAGCTCGCGGAGTCAATTAGATATGATATTGTTGGGGAGGATGATAGGGGTGAGGGGCGATCGAAGTCAAAGTGGACGTCCAAGTTCTCTTAGACCGTTGGCTGCTCGTAGACGAGGCGAATGGTCTTGAAAACCCGTAACCATCTCTCACCTCCATAAAATACATTTCGCCCCTCGCCTCTTCTCTCGGCGTCGACGGAATCCAAACGACGCATTTGCGCAATGGGATGTGCATCCCGAAGCCCAGTGGAAACGGAATAGGTGAAATTGTGTGACGGTATAGAGGGGCTCTCTCGCCGTGTGCCCAACCGCAACGTTTCGTACCCTAGTAGATTCGTACCTATCTACACAGACCATATTCCTCCCTCTTTCTATCTCTATTGCCCGGAGCTCTCAAGACCACTCGGACCCACTGTGTGTGTAAGAGTGCGCGTCAGTGTGTTTTCTCGCGGAAAAGAGAAAAGGGACGACGGTGCGCCTCGCGTATTCCAGGAATGCGTTCCATTTATGAGATTGCATGAATAAATTCCGTACGCATCCAACTATACGTTTCGTTAGTCTCTCCGCGCTGCGTTGTTGAAAAAGCAACTCGAGGGCGAATCTCTCTCTTTGCAAAAAAGAAAATGCCTCAATGCCGCTAAGACTCTTTCGCGAAGATGCCAGATAGAAAATTCGCGAAGAACGGTCGCTTTGAAAATACTCAACGAAGCTTTCTTTTTTTTTTTTTCTCTTTTCCTTTATGCGGGATTTCTTCCTCTTCGGATCACCGGTTCCCACATTGCAATCGCGCCATTAGGCAAAGTAATGAAAACTCATTCTCTCTTCGTGCATTTTAATCTCCGCAACGCCGCTGTCTATATTTATATTCCATACCATCTCGTCCACGTCTCAGTTTCCTGCAGAGTGGGGATAACACGCAGACGGCAATGCGAAACGCCTTGACCCAGACACGGATTTCGTTTCAAACGTCGCTATTTTTTTTTTTTACGTTTTCCTCCATTTTCTCGTGTTCTTTCTCTTATTGCCACGAAGTGAAGCACGTTTTCAACTGCGGGAAGGGTAGAAGAGACACTTTGCAAACGGCGCGTGACACGACCCTCTCATACGCGCGGAACGGGAGGCGGGAGGTCTGCTCGTTGATTGCGGCAGCTTCGAGCAGACTGTCGCTTCAATTTCAAGACTTGTTTTTCAAGGCCGCCGTTCAACTTCTTACTCTCATTGAGTAGTTCAATTTTGCCGGTGGCGGAGCTCATTTTTTTTTTTGTGTCTTTCGCAAAATGAGTTCCATCAACGAACTCTATCTCCGAAATCAGACAAATATTATTCTCCGCTGGGTAGATTTTTTCTTATACCGCATCGTCGACGAGACTATTGAAAAAAATGTCTATTCGTTTCTTTTTTCGTCCTATAATTTCTTTTTCCAAACTCGTTAACTTCGAGAGAATAGGACAGATAGGACGAGTGAAGCGTACGATGCTGCACCATGTGGTCGAGAAGCTCGCGGTAACACTCGGCGACCTCGAAGCCAACGCCATTAAAGGGGTGCACGCGTGTGCAACGGCCGCTTCGGCTTTTCCGTAGCTTTTCCAGCTATATTTATAGCCCGTTCGTGCCACTATCTCTTGTACTTCCCCTTTCTCACCTCAGCCACAGCGGCAAAGGTAATGTGTATGCAGGGATAGTATATACACATAATTTCATCCCTCTTCGTACCAACAGAAACGCGTGAGCGAAGGTTGCACGCGATGCGCGTTAACAACGGCTACCTTAACACGTTGATGTACATAACGTGTCCCTCCGAGATTTATGCGCGTTCCGTAGTACATCCTACCATCACTGCCGCTACAGCACAGCATCCGCGTAACGATACCATGAACGCGTAATGCCATAACAACGAACAGAATATGGCAAAAGCAAACAGCGAACCGGCAAAAAGTTCAATCGTTGCATTAACATCGAAACAAGAGAACTTTAAATATTCGAAACAAAAAGACGAATTATCAACGAGTCCCGCATCTCGTTTCTCTGTTAGATTAAAATCTTAACGTAGTTATGAGCCACGATATTGTTTCGTTTGTCGGGGGTCTTTTCTTTTCATTTGATTGAATGAAAGTCGTGACTTCAACAATGCGAAAAGTTGGAAAACTCGTATTGCAAGGTACAAAGTTGACGAGGAGCTCTTCGAGATACCGAAGCGATTCTCCGCGTGTAACACAGCAGGAGGCACGCGAGAGGGAGGAGGGCTTAGGATCCACGCGCGCAGATCGCGGCGGTTGGCATTCTCGCTAGCACTTGGCCCATCTATCAATGAAGAACAATGCGCATTCGAGCGGTAGAATTGTGCCGCGGCATCGCCACCTCTTGCGAAGAATAAAAGCCAGTTGGCGGGTAGAAGGGCAGACCTATATACCGTCGGGCATAATGGCCCTCGGGGCGGTTTGTTCGATCGTTCTATCTCCCTCGGAATGTTTGGACTGTCCGCTCGGCGTTCGCTCGCGCCTGCTTTTGGCTTCTGGTTCTGGTGCTTCTGGTGGTGGCTCTGCGCTCGGCACGAGCTGCTGATAATATATGTACGCATACCTCTTGCTCTCAAACTCGTCTTTGTTCGTGGGCTTTGTTAATGCACAGGAGAAACGGAGAGAGCGAGAAACGGTGCAAACGAGGAAGTCTCTCGAGACAGGGACGACGCCGCCCAGTGCACTTGATTTATCTTTCAACGACTACGGACGAAAAGCGTACTCGTCTTTTCTCTTCGTAGTTCTACCGGTGGTGCATGTGACGTGTAAAGGTACGCGCGTTAATTATTTCAATTCATATAGAAAAACCGCACAATTTACATATCAACGAGAACTTTTCGTACAGTTGTTTCGCTGATGAACTCGTACAACGCGAATTGTAATGGGTCCGACGTTATAGTATGAGAAGTTTCGAGATCGTTGCTAGGCAACGGATAATGCGGTTTCGATCCATTCGACCGTGCGAATTGATCGACGGAATTGCCGAGGGAAATATACAGGGGAAATCATAATGCTCGGTGTAGGTGAACGAGTCGTTAACGCGACGGGAACATCGCATAGAGCCCACGTGCAAACTCGTACCCTCAATTCACGAGGCCATCAGGTATACTTATATACAAGCTACAGAAGCACGCCACAGCATCAAGGATCAACGAAACCGCGAGACTGCGGCCACAACGACGCTGAAAACCGGCGACGCCCAGTTAGTTGCATTTCGCGGACCAACGAACCGTTTTATTTAATTCCGGATTAATTAAAAACGTTACTCACCGCCAGAACTGCGCGAGCCAACCTCGCATTCGCGAAGCTCAAACCGGCGGATGGGAGGCTTAACGCATTCGCCCCTAAACCAATTTCGATGAAACTGCATACCGCGAATTCACCCTCCCCCCACTCCCCCCTCCACCCCTTCCGCTTATTCGCAACCCTCTCTCCGATCCCTATAGCCGCGGGACGAACGTTCCTATCGCTCGCTATACCTTTTCTACGGGTAATAAAATCTATCCCCTCGTTATAGAAACACGTTTCATCGACTATCGCATTCCCGCTTCATAGTTCAATCGATGAAAAAATAAACATATATATATTCTATAATAAAGATAGGAGAACCAGTTGAAAGATAACTATATAAAAACTGCATAGCTTCGTACTATGGTATATACGTGTCGTCGAGAATGTCAAAAATCGTTATTATATCGCGCCATAGTATTACGATAGATATAGGAAAAAGTTTCGGAAAACGTGTCCCGCCTCATAACCGCCTCAACTGGTACGGTGGTATTAAAAGTGTCTGACTTGGGCCACCGGGTTAATGGAGGTGCGGAGAGCGTACAAGGTACGCCGGGAAGTACCAAGGCACCCTCTTCCCCCCCCCCCTCCCTCCCTCCTCCGGACAGGACGGGGGCGAGTACCTATCGGAAAAGCGACTTTGCTCCCCGACCGCGCACCTCTTTCCGTATCGTGAAATATCTACACCTCTGAGCTCGTAACGGAAATTTAGAGTCGCACTAGGCGGTAGCCGCAGTAGCGCATAACCGTATATCATGCTTCTGTGTTGCAATGAGAAAATAAAATAATATAAAAAAAACCATATACGAGAGGGCGAACGCGGAAGGGTGAAAGTGAACATTCATAAAAGGATTTGTGTACAAGTATACTGAGCAGATACCACCCAACATAGACGCCTACAAACTACTCTCCGAAGCGGTGAACCAAAGGCTTTTTTACTACTATTGCAAGAATGAGAGATGGATAGATATTTTATGTATTATGACAGCAGTATCGACGCGCTACGCGCTCTGAAGAATTATTCGAGACGAGTATAATAGCCGACGTTTTTTTTTTTTTTTTTTTTTTTCTTTTAGTTCCGACACAAGTTTGGGTATCAAGTATCGAGCTACGAACAAGTGGCGAATTGGTGATCAGCGAAAAAATACGCCGTAGTCCCGAAAAGACGAATACATTTTTTTTTCGTTTTTTTTATCGATAATTTCTTGCAGACTATTTTGCGAAAAAAAATAATGAAACTTCGAATAATCGAAGTTTTTTTCGATATATTTTAGAAAAAATGTTTATTGTTTGAAGATTTTTCGTAGCGTTCATTGTTTCAGATACGGGATAGGATACTATTCGAGAGTTAATTCATTAGCTCATTCACTCGAGTATCAAAATACCGTACTGTAAGGGTGCAGTGGTTTGCAGTTCAGAACTTCGCTTCATAAACGGTTCGAACAACAAATGGAGAGCTCGCAGTAGTTTGCATAGCCGTGGAGGAGGAGTGGTAGAGAAGACAATCACAGCACGAAGAGACAAAGTACTGCTACCGTCGTTGTATGTAAGTAGAGAAAGCTGAGGATAACCGGCGCGACTGGGTTGCCGCCACGTCGAGACGAGAAGGGAGCATTGAGCAAAGCTGAAACTGGCCTTCATTAACCCCACCACCGTAGAACGTTGTAATTGGACACGACACGTAATGAGAGCCTAAATGTTGTTATCGGATATAATACACTAACATAGGTAAACCCCCTATGCTAGTCGTTAACGTTCAACGTATAAGCGAGCAACAGAGAAATTCCAAGAGATCCTTTTACGCTGTAGCAAGCAAAACCCGTTTTTATTTGTTCACCATCTTTAACGAGCTACAAATCCAGTCGTATATAGCCTTCTAGTGAATACAGTCGAATCTCTCACACCTTACGATCGATTAGCTTACGCAGCCACGCGATAGGAGCTGTCGAATGGAAGGAACAGTGCATGACAAACCTAAGTAGCTATTCATACAGCTTGCTTGCCGTCACCATTGATTAAGACGCGAGAGATTCCACTGCTATGAAAAGCCTTACAACGTGATCTCAAGTAGTTTAAGCAACGATGTAGTCAGCCCGTCTTTGTACATACCGTAAGTAGCACGAAATTAATTCGAAGTAGCAAAGCATTCGCTAATATCGAAAGTGTCGTCGAGTCCTTTCGTTGCGAATTTGCAGTGGTATTTTTGCGTTATGTATTACTCGTAACTACTCGCTACTTTCTGTTGCTCGAGTCGTTTGCCTACTTATCCCTCGTTCCTGGAACGCGCGAGCGTTCCAAGTTTACTTTGAAAACTAATCACCGAGCGCTAGACGAGAGAGTTCCTCTCCCCCTCTCTCTCTCTCTCTCTCTCTCTCGTCCTCGCGGTTTACGTATGGGATTAATTAAACAAACTCGCGCCCGCGCAGGAGAGCTTATACCTTGACGCGCCAATGTACTCACTTACGTTTCCGCCGTCTGGTTCGTCGAGATCCAAACAGCTGTCGTTCTCCAACCAACGACAGTAACAGACACGAGACTACCCAACATTTCCGTTAATTAAGAAATGTCGCGAATCGGCGATGTGTACAGTGCTGGTAACGAGCTCCTTCGCATCATCGGAAGTATCAGAGATCACGTATGAAACTCCAGTTCTTCGGTTCTTTGCGTATGATAGAGTTTCAGACCCGAATTCAAATGATACATTTGCGATACAAGAAAAATCGAACGATTGTTCTTCCGATTTTAAGACCGGTATATGGAAATTTTGTCACCATGCTTCGCAGCTACGGAGGATGCGACGGACGCAAAAAGAAACAAAAAAAAGCTTAAAAGAGTGAAGAAGCAGAACGAGGCGAACATAGGGGAACTGGTGGGTAGTCTACCGGCCGAACCATACGAAACGCAGAAGACTTCGAGTACAGAAACGGAAGCTCGGGGCTGCAGGTGTACTTGACGAGGGTGTGAATAAGTACGTCTCGAGTGGCCACGAGTGGTAAGGCTTTCGTGCTATCAGTAGTCTACGTGTCTCCTCGCGTGCGTGAAAATTAATCTCAGGTACTCGCGATCAAACGACCGCATACGGAGTCCTTGAAAAAAATGTATACGTATATACGTTACATTTTTCATTCGTCACACTGTAAAGCGAAGCGTGTTGCTAAGCGCGTTGAAATGATTAAAAAAAAAAGAGAAATAAAAAATAATTGCATTTACAGCTACGCATGCTTTGCTTTTGGGAGAAATCCGGAAAGAGTTTCGACTGATTTTCACAAATGTTATTTTCACAGCCAAACATCGAACTTGTCCCGTAAAAGGTCCCGGTGTGTGCCTTGTTACAGGTCGCATTCGTACGATGCTGAGAAGAAATACATGTATGGACAGCTTACGTATACTATACATCGACGATATAAATTCACACGACGAAAGAGGGACGCGCGAAATTCTTGGCAGCGTCCGACACGACATCGAGGCAAACGGCCCGGAAAGGCAGGTGTAAACACACGCGAAAGGCGAAAGGGAAAGAGACGCGGGGCAAACGGAAGACGCATCGGCTGAGGGGGATTCCCCCGTTTGCGGAGGAGTCGTGTTGATTTAGGACGCGGAGCCAACAAACGCCAGATAAATGTAGGCTAACCCTCGTGAGACACGTGTTACAAGATCAATATTTTTTATCTCGCCGTCGACGCGCGACGCTTCGAACAGAATTTTCCTTCGTTCCCCGACACTCTTTTCTCTCGTCTCTCCCGAGGTTCTTCACGCGCTAAAAACTAGTAGAAGGCCGACAAAAGAGACGAGAGAGGAAACTACGTAAAGTATAACCAAAAGAGAACGAAGAAGGAGAGTTTCCTGTAAGGCCCACCGACCGATCGGATTTTCCCCACAGGAACGATATCGTTCCTGCGGAATGTCGCGTCCCGGAACGATGCCTCCTTTATATTTTTCAATTTCAGCGCTACTTACTTTACTGCCGCGAGAGAGAAAACCCGGGAGCTGCCTGACGGGAGCTGTTTTTTTTTTTTTTTTTTTTATAGCTACGATCGACGAGGAAACATCTGGGTCCTCCGGCTCGCGAACCCTGCGCAAAGCAGAGCTCGCAATCCACCCTCCCCCGTTCGTCCACCGATCGACGTGTATAAAGGATTTTCGGGATTTGTGCGCGTTCTCCGCTATAGGGTCTTCGGGAGCTCTCCCCTGTTCGAAGGAGCTTCTCCATTCGCTGCTTTTTTTTTGTGCCTTTTCTTCTTCCAATTCAATGCCGAATGAAATTCGGTGTCTCGGGATTTTTTACGTCTCTTAAATCCTTCAAGAACGACGAGATCAAAAGGAACAGAATGAAAATCCCTTATTTCTGTTTTATCAATTACAGACACGTGATGCGGAAAAAAATATTGTAGAGATAGGCAAGCGAAATGGAAGGAATTGTTCGGCGATTTATCGCACGAAGAAAAGTGTGTAACCGAATAAGCTGTAAGTTGAGACAAAGGTAAAGAGGATATACCATACAAATGGTAGAAAAGACAATCGCCAGTCCCCCACGCAAATTACTCACGGAAGGGGTCAGCGGTAATGCGCGAGACCACAGGCATCGCTTGAACTATCACTCAGGGGTTTAGTTCTCAATCTCGTCTATCCTCGGGGTCGAGGTGCGACTGACTCGCGGCTTCTCTTCTCTATCTCGCCTTTCGCTTCAGGATAAATTTTCCAGACCCCACAGAAGCTTAAATCACCTTATACGTAGAACGCCACCGACGGACAACCGCAAGTCCCACAAAGATGTCGCTCTCTTCGGGATTTCCCAGTTTCGAGACCTCTCTTGGCTCGTAGAAATTCCTCTCCTCAGAGAGAACCTCGTCACTATAGATCCTCCAACGGCTTCAGTGCGATTTGCGAAACGTTCGAATTGCTGAGCCGCAGTGCTCACACGCGCCCGCGCTTCACAGATGTGTGTGTCGGAGCTCAACGAATCTCGTGTGCGGGCCGTTCAATTCGAAAGCGCGAAGAAAGCCCGCCGCGGAAAATCCTTCGCAATTTCCCCGTGCAAAGTGCAATTCCTTCCGGAATGATTGAGAAAGCAACGAAAAAAAAAATCGACAACAAGCAACAGAAAACAAATATCTACCTACAGTCTTCTCGTAAACCTTGTAACCCGAATATCTTACGAGGGCTAAATCGATGGAAACATATATATATATAGTATATACGAGCAGTGAAAGAAAAACAACACGAGACACAGAGAATAAAGGTTTTCATTCCTTGGACTTTGCGCGATAACATAGAGCAGAGAGATAGTGGAAGGATGTGTGCGGTGGATTTGTATTCAGGAGGAAAGTATATATACCGAGTCGACGGCTAGGGTCGCTCGACTCTTTCTCGCTGATACAACGGGTAAACCTTCGTGTATGTACCACGTCGAGGATTTGCACTGACGAATACTCTCGCCAGTGTTGTACATACGTGAACCTCGTCGAATCGTGCCACGTCACGAAGGTTCTCCTCTGATCCTCGGAGCTTTTTTTTTTTTTTTTTTTTTTTTTCTTTTCATCCCCGTCGTCCCTTGGACAACGTCTCACGGATACACGGTCACAATAGAGAGTCTAATTCACTCTTGGTATACAGCCGACGAGACTATACGAATGCGATATCGTTGTCGAAGAGCAACGGGGGCGACGAGGCATGGAGTGAAATAAGAGAGCGATAGACCACAGCCCACGTCATTCGGGAGATCCGTCAGAACTTTATACAATCCCAAAGGATACGTGCCGGCAGGACAAGGAGCTTACAGCGTTTTATTCGTACTTTATGCTCGAGAGCTACTGCTACTCCTCTACTGAACGTCCCTCATTTCGATCGAAGGTAAAACATCTTATGTACGAAGTACACGTGGCAAAAGTCCCAAGCAAACGTAACGAAGAGGAAGCGATATCGATAAAAACGAATAAATCCCTCCCCCCTTCCCCCCTAATTGGAATTTCTGGAATGATGCGTTGCCTACTTAAACACATTCCACCCTCGATGAATTACAAAGCTATAGCGATCGAAAAATCTCGTGAATATTATCTCGCTCTCTCTCTCGGAGCTTTTGCTACGAAAATAATAATGCCTAATAATAATAATAATGATAATAATTCCGTGTATAAGTGATATAAAAAGTCTGGTTCCTCGTCGACGGTGAAGTTTTCGAGAATCGATCAAAGTTTCACTTCGTGCTCGTCATTCTCTTCGCGAAGTGCACGTATAACTTTTTCGTAACGAGCGCACGTCCTTGACGAAAGGATCCGGGAAGTGCCGGTTGCCGGTGAGATCCCTGCCTCCCGACGGTCGACGACGACGAGGAGAACGCTTTATCGAGAAGGTCAAAGAGAGAAAAAGAGAACCGCTCGGCCGCGAGGTCCTGAACCTCCCCGTGCCACAAGGAATGGCAGAAAGTCCAACGGGGCGAACGTTTGGAAAGATTGCTCGTAACCTCGTTATTCGTTGCGGGGATCAAAACTATCGGTAAAGTGACTTAGAACTCGGGGAGGCTATTGGGAGAGAGGGAAAAGGAAGAAGGTGCGACGAGATCGAGCTCTCGCGCGCGGACAGCATCGGCTATATACGGAACCTTTTTTTTCTCCCTCGAGCTCGTCGGAGTTGCCGAGAGGCCAAAGCCGCTCAGACCCCTCAACTAAGAAGAGACCTGATTACATTAGCCGAAAGTTTCCACGTGGAAAGAATCGCCGCGCAACTCGCTTGGCCGTTGCCGTTTGAAAGAGGGAGGGGTACAAAACGAAAGCGAAAAAGAAAGCTCGATAGAGAAAGAAAAGCTATGCTAGACTTAAGGGTTGTACGATGTAATTCCGAGTTCTCGGACATCGCCGACCGCCGACGACCGAGTAACAAATGAATTTCATCGAGTAAGTGCTACTATACCCCTTTTGTTCTTTGTTCCGAGAATGTCAAAACGTCGATCAACCTATCATTCGATTTCATTGGAAAGAGAACGGAAAGCACGAGACCGGAAGCTCGAGTTCTATGATGAAAAGCAACGCGTTTTGGAGGTGGCATTGCCTCTAAAAAGAAATCGTAATGAAAAGCGAAACTGTGAATAGAATCACGTGACTTCGGTGTTTCTTTCATCGGCAATGCTTTTCACACGGCAGCAACCACCGTCCTTCGATAGTAATTACTTACGCGCCAAAGTCTAAGTATCCATTTTACCGAACGCTTTTGTAAACGTATTATTATATTTTTTTCTCAAGCATATTAAAGATGATACACTCGAGCTGAAACGATATTTTCGCCGAATTAAGCGACGAGTTTACCGCATAGCAACCGTTGAATAAAACTCGAGATATAAAGACGTGAGGAGGGAAGTAATTGGATTTTAAAATTTGAATAAAAAGCGGAGAAGAAGAAAATACGATGGCGGGAGTTTACTGCTTTTGAATTTTTTTCTTCTGACCCTTTCTATGACATTCATTTATATTCCTGACCTTCTTACGAGGTAACCATACACAGTTTTTTTTACTGTGAAGCGTAAGCGCACTTTATTCGCTGATGAATAGCTTAAGGCTGGTAATGTGCAAAAATCCATTGTTTTTGCATCTAACGCGAGAATAAAAAAAACCATACGGTGTTATGTCTAAATTCGCGAATGCAGAGATCACAAACTTCTCCGCTACATAGCGCAATCAAAAATGGATGAATCCACTTACAAGAATCCAAAATGTCGGAAATACGTGTAATAATTATAGTATATTGCATTTTTAAGTCTCCCGTAATGCAGAGTAATGAAGCAGATATGCAAAACTATCTACAACATCGTCGTCGTCGTCGTCGTGGTGGTGGAACTTCTCGGAAATGGATACTGTGACTCTATAATTGTGCGACGTCACGGCGTTAAATAAAAGGAACTCTCTCCGGCAACGTCTCGTCTATTAGCATATTAAATTCGTCCTCTTTGCGGCTCTGTGTGTTCACCTCCGGCCTTACGATTCAACTCGACTAATTATACATAATATATTTCCACGTCACAGAAGCAAATTCATCGCGACAAACGCGTCACCCATTCGCAGCTCATTTCTGACGCGGAGCAACAAAAAAGAATTTACATCAACCGGGTAAAATACGAAATAAGGACAATTTTTTATGAAAAATTGAAGCAATTAAAATGGTACGGCGTCTTTTGCGATTCGAATTTCGCTGACTAACTATACTTTTCTGAAGCGAAGAGAGTTGTATATGCAGAATAGTTTCGAGAGCGATATTCTTTGTTGAAAAACTTTGTAATAAGTAAGACGCGTATAATGCTGAATGGAAAAAGTGGAAATGCGAGAAAAGTAAAGTTTTTTGTTCGCACAGAATAAATATGTAAGTCGAGCTGTAGTTACCTGGACGGGCAGAGTCACTGCCCGATAAACATTATATCATAGTAACCAACGACGTCGCTTTGAATTAGCCCACGGGCTTCGCTCTATTTATGCACTCGACCTCATTTCGCAAAGTAGAGAGCGTTACTCTATATCTTTTTCTCTGCCTCGTCGTTTCTCTTTTAGCGGACTATTCGGCTCTTTGTAAGCATTATCTTTCTCTTATCATTATATCCCTTTCGTTTCATTATGACTCTTCGTCGGCGAGAACTATCTTGTTTCATTTAAAGACATCGTCATTCGTCGTCGCGTGAATACCGGAAGTTTGTTTCCTTCCGTATGCAATATAGATACACAAAGATACCATATAATAACGCGTAACTTAGAAAACGCGAATTACAGAAAGTGCCGAGAAAATACGTGAATTTCGAGGAAGAATAGTTTTTGTTTGTGTCGTCGTCGAAGGTCGGCGCACCGAGGCAATTCTCTATGTCAGTCTCGATGGGAATTTCACGAGTCTGCGTGCCATCGCGTTATATGAGAAGATCACGATCAAGTTACAGGAGGCTCTTGCGAAGCAGCGAAGACCCTCTTTACATTACTCCGGAGTTACGGGGATGGAGCTCACGCTCTCCGCGGTGGAGTTTCCTTCAACGGGAGTAGCGCACAACCTCTGTATATATACTCTTGCATAGCAGTGCGTATAGAATGATAAGGGGAAAGACGACCAAGGGATAGGGTAACAGGAAACTAGCCTCTGGGCCACCGGGCATAATATCCTTCTCTCGTGTTACCCGGGTCGTCATAGTGACGGGAATCCGTCGTATTTAGCCGTTCTATTGCATGAAGAAACTAACTAGTTGGTTGTGTGGCTTAGGCATCTCGCACCCTCGCGACGAATCGCGTGAGATATTCGTCATATCATTTTCAATGTCATCAATTATATCCCTAAGGTGAAGAATCTTTTCGATCCCTCCATTCGCCATTCGAGTATCCGCATCGGGCGCTCAAATGGACAAACAACTTTTCGGAATATCATAAGATTATAATAGTACGCAATTGAACAACGATGTCGGAGTTTTTATCTATGTGACTTTTATATTTCTACGATACAGATCGGTAAATATGTCGTCCCCAAGGAGCGAAGTGAGCTATAAATTGCGATAGGATGCTTTACGATCGCGAGACGTTTTGCGACTTCTCTGCGACGCATCGGCATAAATCTAAAAGAAGAAAAAAAATGAACGTCTCGTGGGGTAACGGCGGATATCTGATGTATCCCGGAGTGTGGGTGTAGCTCCCCCGAGCGCACGACCCCGTTACCGTAATCCGGTTGTATAATACCGGCAATACCTTTTCCTTAGCCCGAGTCGGGCACTACTGCCGCCACCCTTCTCTGACTCGCCGGACAAGAAAACTACGGTTATATGCACGCGGGCGCGTTGTCGACCAACGGGACCACAAACGCGAGCCATGAAACGTAATACCCCGGGTCACCCGCCCCCGGGCATTATATTACGAGGGATTTTCATTTATCATGCGCGCCGAGCTTGGAAAACAGGTGGAACGGAAAAACTGGACCGATCCAGGACTTACGTACCATTCCCGTTGCAAGAGCTTCGAATGGGGAATCTCAGTGTACTCTTCCGTAGCGCGATCATCATATAATAATAGCAGATTCACTGCGGTCGGATAAATTTACTTACGCGACGTTATGTTTTCCCTTATTTTATCATTCTCCCTCTTTTTCATCCTCATCGATATAAAACAATTTGACGCGAAAATATCCTCCATATAAATAAGTATCTCTAAGCATACCTTTGGACGTCAGTGAAATGGCCTTTGATAAAACGAAAAAAAAAAAAAAAAAAACATCCCTTTCGACATTCATTTATAAATGTATACGGACACAGATACCCACTGTCAGTAACGAAAATAGTCATGAATTAAATTTACGAGTAGCCACACTGGGTACAGTGTACGACAGGAAAGCTTGTTGCGAGCCGACGCGATTGATCGATCGGATTACGATACTCTCTCGGCGGAGAGGTGAGTTTTGTTCCAAAACCATCGAGACGCGATATAGGGTACATTCGGTTGCATGTTGCACGACATGTTAGCTAACCGTCCGCGACTACGCGACACAAAAGAGTGTGAGAAGCGGAGATTTTTCCACTCTGCATGTCCCTCCTCCTCGCGCCTCACACTATGCTATTTTTTTCCCGCAGGACAATATCTGAAACTCGTCGGCGATACGTATATGTCGAAAGCAGTGACGGGATGGAGGGGTAGCAAGGGATAGCAGTCTGGTTTTCCGATGGTCCGATACATCGATCACGTGCACGCCTAATAGCAGCACGTGTTGGTGATTACGCTCGAGGGACCGTGGGTAGATCGGGTCTAGGTAATTGCCCGAGCATCCCGACCGAGTCGCTACCACCGAACCAGCTAGCAGGAGCATCACAGCCACCCCTGAGTTACTCATCCCCCCCGCGAGCCTAAAATTCACTGTCTCTATTCCTCCTCCCGGTCCATTCACCTGCCTACCCAGCAGCTTTCGACATCGATGCCGTAGCCTGTCCTGCATCCCTTCAGCGATTGGGTCGTTAATATGCTTGGCTCACCTTCAATCTGCCGTTGATTATCTATCTTTCAGTTTCGAGCACTTGCTGTCTACAGTTTAAATCGTTTCGCAGTCTTCTCTCTCTCTTTCTCTCTCTCTCCTTTCTCCTGACTCTCGTATCATTCAAATTACGCCGCGTTTCCGTACCTCTATTCAGCAATCTGCTTTTTCCTCAAATCAGTTCGAAAAATCTGTTTGACTTCATCGAACCGTTCAGCGTTATCGGAAATAAACAACGCATCAAGCCGCATGAATCTTCTATTCATCTTCCTTCGTTCTATCGCTTGTCTATATATGTATATTACGCGCTTCATTCGATGCATCAATTTTATTTTCATCCGCATATCGCGCTCATAGTCGACGGTTTTTAATGGAATTTGTAATGCATTCGAGATAATTACGGCTTCGCTTCTCTCGTTCTCTCGTTGTACAAACTATGTGCTCTCAACCTATCGTCCAACATCGGACGAATTACGGTAACATTAACGATCCGGGTCAATTACCAGTATGCATACGTATAAAATTGGATCTCATTCGATCGGAGCTCAAAGCTCGCATGATAAATCGACACTTTCGTATACCCATTAATACCCCATTCGATAGAGAAAATAACCGCTAAAATCTCGTATCGGTAAAATGCATCGCATTCAAACACAACGATGATATATTTTTTCTCATTCGCAAATAATTCCACGATTCGATGTATACACAGACGTGATATTGATAATATCGAATATCGAATATTGAGATTAAAAAAAAAATGTATAACACGAGAGTTATTCAGTGCGATACGTTGCTTTGATAATGCACGATCGGGAAAAAAAATTCCATTTTTTAATGTTTCTTTTTATAATCGTTATAATGTCGCAAAAGAGAGCGCCGAGAGGGAGTGATTTAACGAATAAATGATTCGTTTGTACGAAGCTTTATTTTCGTTGCAAGTCACCGAGCGCGAGAGTGACCTGTTGTGGGTCGCGAGGGAACGCTTGACGCGCCCTGCTGGCTTTTCCAACGAGCCATCGCTTTCGGATGAAGGGCGTTAGAATGCGAAATGGCCTAAGGTTATTTCCCCGGAGAGAGTGGGTCAGAGAGACAGGGATGGGCCGGAAGTGGAGTGAGACGGAAAATCCTCTATACTCGTCCCCTCCGTCCCCTTAATGTGGCATTTCCAGACGGGACCGAAGCATCACCGACAGAAGCAAGAGGCATTCGCAAGGACGGAGAGATTCGCCTATGATACTTACCTTCTCGAAACTCTGCGTTTACGAAAATTTGGCGAGGTGAGCCCGAGGGTGCAAAGTTTGATGGGATTTTGTCCGCAATGCCTGGGGGCCCAGTGGTACAGACGCTTTTCTCCACCATTCACAGTCTTTCACACACACACACACATCTACACACGCGTGACTATTATAAACTTTGTCGTACACGCATGTAAGGCAACATAGTAGTTTCAACATTTATACTTCCGTGTTTGAAAGTTTCCATCTGCGAACTGGGAGAAATCGCTCATATATGATGTATCTAACAGACATTTGTTGGCTGTACCTCCCGTCATAACAGTGTCCCGTAACTGTGAAAGTAGATCCTTCAGCGTGCAGTGACCCGCGTCGGAAATTTTACTGGTAGCCAAGTGTTTTCACTTTGTCACGTACCGTACCTCTATTTTTAAGCCTTCATATTCATTCCGTTTCTATTTTAATCCAATGCTTTCGAACAAATTAAAAAATTTGTAAGCCATCGAGGAAAAATGGAATGAAAAGTATCTATCAAATTATATCTATGATACATCCGATACATTTTCGTCGAAAAATTGTATATTATCGATGTATTATAGAATATATTTATGCAAATGTATGTTACCATTTAGGGTAGAGGTACCGTTTTTGGCCACTTTAGGTCCGATTGTGGCCATCACATTCGAAGCAATAGAACAAAATATAATCGAATTAAAAAAAAGATTCGAGTAAAGAAAGAGTAAAGATTCGGGAAAAAAAAATTATTCGAAGAGTATAATAATAAAAATGTCCATAAATGGTACAGTGGCCACTAACGGTACGTCTACCCTATACAATAAATTATATGATTAACATACTGATTACATATATAAAAACACGGAATTTCATGTTTCTAAGATGTTTCGAATATATTTTTTGCATATATATATGTTTTCCATGTGGATGGAGAGTAAGTAATTTTCTTCACGAACTTTTTTTAAGCCACGAGGCGAGAAGCTCGATAGCTCGTTGTGCGGCTAAATAAGCTCTATCGACGGTGGATGGTCCCTGAGGGAACTTTTCGTAGCTCATGCTAATGGGGAAACACCGTAAGTCGCGATAGAGTGAGGAGCTTAGAGTGTACGCAATCCACGCCCGATATACTACTCCGCGAAACATGAATATACATGCATCGCTAACAGGGTCGTAGTTTCAATCGAACTCGAGTGTACAAGAGCTCTACGGCAAACCAATACCGTTTATGTGTATGTCGCGTATGTTGCGTATGTGTTAAGGTCTTAAGTCGGGCTTCGGGGTGCAACTATTGGGGTGCGATGATGTAGAGAGGAACCACCATGGGAAAGCAACCATTCGATAATTGATTTTCAAAGTACATATTATCGCGGCGGTCTACACACGCTGTAGAACCAGACGACCAAAGCTTCGCCGAGGGATTTTGCTGCGTATATGGTGAACTATTCTCTTCTACCGTGTAATTATAGTATTTTGCGATACTAGTGCGAGAAGGCGGACTTTACGGCGAAGGTTGGGAAGTGGCCGCCGTCGGAAGTCCGCTTTATCGTACAAGTATTGCATGATGCTTTTTGTAACAAGTGCAGGAGGAGTGCTACTGCCGTGCCTGCCGATCGTGACGCCACCACAGCATGCGAGAAGTACCAAAACGCGTGTGATAAGTACTGACTTCTCGCACGCTTCCGTCCCGGAAGAGTGTGAGAAGTAAAATCAGGCTGATGTGCGCATGCGCCGCGACATTACAGTACGGCTTGCTATAATGCGCCACTTACGCCACTCTCGGCAGGCACGAGAAGTAGCACTTCTCATGCACGCGTTACAAAATAGTACATTACGATACGAGTGCGTTGAAACTTTTTTTAACGAGTGTGAGTTTGCAGCACGAGCCGAAGGCGAGTGTTGCAATCACACGAGTTGAGAAAAAGTTTCTCACACGAGTATCGTACAAAATTTGATTTTACGACTGCGAGAAAGGCGTTTTCAAGCGCGCGCAGCGTGCGTGAAAGCGGCTTTCACGCACGGAGTGAAATAAATTATCTTCCTTTGCCTTCTACATCGACTGAGAAACAAATGAATGCAGCTCCAGAATGCATTTCACGTTGGATACATTTTCCCTTCAGCTGAATGTATCAACTTCGTGGATATATCCACTTCATACTAATACTCGTCGACTCGGTGGGCCACAGTCTTCTCTCCCTCGCTGTACCGAGTCCCAAGACACTCGTCGTAAGCTTCCAGCAGCATCATGTGTATACCGAGCACTTTACGGGCGCTCATGGGCACTCGTAGCAAACTTATACGCAACTTGCAACAGACGTTGAAAACCAAACGTTAACGTTATGTACAAACGTAGCGTGTCGCAAGTGCTTCAACGTGATCCCTCGTACCTCGCCACTTCGTACCTTCGTGTTCGCGTGAAAATTATTAAGTAAACGCATCGAACCAAACTGCGACTAACTGAAATACTGCAAATTCTCGTGTAGATACTACAGAAATGTATTATCTTTTGGACTATACGCACATATGAGAACGAAATCGTCCATTAATAATATAAATTGACCCGTGAATAGTGCAAAGCATTGAGATTGAATTCATCCTCTCTGATCTTTGATCTTTCCACAAATTACGAGAACGAACCGAGTGAATCAGAACGATATACCAAAAACGAATCCCTGCCGGTCAGATGAATAGCTGTCTTACAATAAATTTCCAAATACCCAGAGAGCATCCAAGAGCCACGAGACTCCTCGCTCCGCAACGATAGCGAAAAGAGATATCGCGTTCGTGGAACAAAGGCGCGCCGACCCCAATTTTCCGTCTGCCATGAACGCGTCCGGGGTTAAGGAAGACGCGGTAAATCGTCCCTCGAAGACGAGTCTGAATCTCACTTCGCGCTATCTCTTCGCTCTTTTACTTTTCGTTTTTTTTTTGTTTTTTTTTTTTTTTCTTCTTTTTCTTTCGTCCGCTCGCGCGTCTCCTTACTTTTTTTCTCTTTCTCTCCGAAGCGTCTCTCACAAGCCGCACGATGCGCTGTGAATAACGGCATACGAGAAATCGGCATCCGCCGAGTCTCTTTCCTCTTAGCGCAGAGAGGAAGAAGAGAGGTGCAAAAAAAGAACGAAAGATCCGCGGTACCCGTATTCAATTCCGAAGCTCGTACACCTTCGCTCCTACTCGCTCGTCGCTTCTTTTTTTCCCTCGTCTTTTTCTTCTTGTACTTTCAGTACTTTCATTCACTCTTTGTTCCGTCGTCTTTTTCATCTCTTGACTCGAAAAAACCCACAAACTTGTCTCCCCCTTGCATTGCCGACTGCCGTCACCTCGACCGCTGTGCCGTGAAAAAAGAAAAAAAAGGACTTTTTTTTTGTTCTTCTTTTTCACACACGCCGAAGTCCTGCGCCAAAGTGCAGGTGTCTATTAAAGCACAAGAGTGACATAATACTCGGCACTTAAAAAGGGTTGCGAGGAACGAGAAACGTATGGATGGGGAGGGTATATGTATGCGCGCGATGGGCTGACTCTTCGGGCGCATAACGCTGCGCGTGTGACCGCAGCAACGGTAGACAGACTAAGGGGTGTCTGGTGTCTCAAGAGGCCCACTCTACCCCGGTGCATCATCCCCGACGTTGTCGTCATCGTCGTTATTCCCCTATGCGAAGCCTCGACAGAGACTAAGAGATTCACCCTGTATTCCTAAGCACAGTGCATCCAGTGCATCCCTCTCCCTTTACTTTCGAGACAAATGCACCAGAGCCGCGAGACGACCCTCGTCTTCGTCACTTTCAACACACGTCTCTTCACCGACAAGTTTTGTGGTCCATCGTACCTGTAAGTCGGTAGTACGCATTACATATGCACGCGGGGAAAAAAAAAAATTCCGAACGCGGTTGCGTCAATACTCCACTCGTTCAATTCCTCCCCTCAGACCACCGCCCAGGTACGCGTGTAAAAATTTCGTATTTCTTTTTTCTCCTTTTTTTTTTTTTCGTATACACAGTTTTATGTAGAACCTTCCTATCGCTCGGCTGTGGCGCGAGTGAAAAAAAAAGCGGGCGGAAGCCACGAGGCAAGAGAGTTTTACTCTCGGCGTTGGGTAGCGCGCGTGTTACACCAACTCGGCGGGGAAAGGGCTCAGCCGCCGCGGCCAACCCTCCGGTATGCCGAGGGTGTGAATCTACTGCCGTACACCACGGGTCTCTCTAGCCGCCTCAGGGTAGATTCACAAATATATAAGAGCGACGAGAAGGGTGGAGTGCGCGAGAAGATAGAGGGGTTTTCTCCTCTCCCCCGTGTGTGGACGTACGTATAGTCTCGCACCTCCGAATGCTCTGGAATTCTCCACGAAATTCGAGGCCCTTCTCCCCCATGCTGTTGCATCCATCACCGAGACTTCTCCCTCTTTTCCATTTCTATTCGTCTCTCTTTCTTTACGCACATATCCCGCAACGTGTATCACGCGGGGGACGACTACGCCGACTATTTATTCCACAACATATACGCGTAGTGTTTCCTTTCTAAGCCCTATCATCGCGAAACTCCGCATCGACCGCAAAACCGAGAGAGACGCGACTCACGGAAAAGAAAATAACCTCGAGGCACCGATATCGAAACTATAAATAAGTATTAACCTTGAAAAAGAAATGTCAAAATTCAAGTTGCTCTCGCAATGAGACGGTGTTGTAAAATGAACAGTAAACGGAATGACGAATTTGGAAAAAGCAATAGATGCGATTGTCGAAAGCCATGAAGTGCTCGAAGATCTCGCTGCGTCAGGTACATCAGCGAGAAGCTCGTCGATCAACGATGGAAAAAAACGGAGGTTCAGTAAACTTTGGGTTTGTACACGAGGATCCAACGTATCGGATCCAAAGGTCAAGAATTCGAGTTTGAAAAAGAGTCCCGATGATGTTTTGGATCGTTTGAAAGAAATTGAAAATAGTCGAAACGAATCTATCGTTACGGCGGAAAAGTCGAGTCAAACTTTTTTCGAAAGCGATTCGACGATCGACGCTTCCACCGAGACATGCAACAGAATCACTGTGGACGTTGAAATATCTTGTCACTGCGAGAGCGTCAGTACCGCCAGCGGACCCGACACATTTGTCGAGATTCGTTGCGTAAATCCGTCGAGATCTTTAGCTGTACAGACTGACGCGTGTACGGAATCGCGTAGATTCGAGAGAGCGGAATCGAAGAGAGATAAATGGAGATGCGGATCGATCCAAGGAGAAGCGTCGTCGTGGAGATCAGCGAAACTTCCCGAAGAGTCCGTGGACATCGACGACAATTTGATTTACGACGGAACGAAGAAATGTTTTCCATATCCGATAGAGTTGACCGTAAAGCCGAAGTACGTTGCTACGTGCGAATCCTGCGAATCTTCGACGGATAAGTGGGTATCGATATCTCACGGAGGATTGGACGCCGCCATAGGATCGTCTATCATCATCGACGTGACGCAGGAGAGAGCCTGCGGCACGCGAGATTCCCTCGACGAGAGTTACCAAAAATCCGTGAATTGCGAGGTATGCAACTATTGCCAAGAACTCGGAGAAAGAACTCAATCGAGAGGTCGCGAATCCATGGAAGAGACGAAACTTTCGCATCTACGACCTTTCGACGAATGCGACTTTTGCTCGAATCACCGTAGAAATCGAGAACGTAAAAGGCGAAACTCGTTCTTTCGCGAGAAATCGTCGAAATCTTTCGATATTACCAATGGAGATTTTACGGATCTGCAGAGCAACGCAGCGTCCGATAGTTACGAACGATCGAGAGAGAAATCGAGTCGCAGACACGAGAGAAACTCGTCAGGTGAGAAAAGATTCGGAAGATCGAGAAACGATAACGAACTGCACAGTCAACTGGACGAGTCGACGATGTTTCGGAACGACGACGCAAGCAGTTGGCTCGATGATCGCAAACAACGCGTATATACGCGACTACCTTTGCACGAATCGACGCGATTGGATTTGCGATCGATTGAAAACTCGGGTAGAACTTTACGTTCACTGGAACACCCTGAGATTGATCCCACTACTGAAACGAAGTTTCTCGCGACATCGGCTGTAAATAAAACGCCATATGCCCTTACCGAACGTGAAATAAACCTTCGAAACGAAGTCTTCGACGAGGTCGCACGTCGAAGGCGTAAACCTCGAACCAGTGAAGATCTAAAATCGCGAGAGCGCAAGGATGCTGTGACGAAGAGCTCTCAGATAGTCGATATGTATGAACAATTTTTGGTACATAAGCGCGAAGAACCTTTTATCTTCGCACTACAAAAGTTTACAAAACCGACTCCTGATATAAAAGAATTCCGACCCTCGCTCTCGGGAACATTCAAAATTTCGGAATTCAATAATTTTGGCAAACGATACGATTGGGACCGACCGATCGACACGCTAAATCGCCAAAAATCTTGCAAATGCGGAAATGGCTGCAGCGGTTTAATCTCGCGAAACAAGTGTTGTTGTCGCGAATGAATTTGCAATATATCGATTGACAAAGCGATCCGACAGTCATTTGTTCGGAGCCAAAAAAATTCTCTACAGACTCGCGTCGCCA
This sequence comes from Buathra laborator, assembly GCA_934046635.1. Taxonomy (NCBI): domain Eukaryota; kingdom Metazoa; phylum Arthropoda; class Insecta; order Hymenoptera; family Ichneumonidae; genus Buathra; species Buathra laborator. The sequence continues at coordinate 24,042,398 of OW203892.1, forward strand.
TTTCGGCTGTAAATTTTTCAAAATTAAACATCATTGCGTACTTTAAAATATCAATACCCTTTCGTCAACAAAAATAACAGAGGGAAACTTTGAAATGGAAACTCCGAAGGCACGAAAGAGGGAAACGGCCCAAGAGTGAGTTGTGGGATTATTTTAAGACTCGATAAAGTTTTATCTCGTCGCATTATCGATTCGGCGATGAACAGGGCATTCAAGAGATTGCGAGAGAAAAGCAAAGCTGAGATGCTGGAAAGAAAGCAGTGAGTTTAAACACGAAAAATTATACGTTACCGGGAGTATTCTAACGGAGTTAACGTTTGCCAGAAAATTAGATGATGCGCAAGAAAGAGAGGCGATCGTAAAAGCGTATGTAAAATTCGTCTATCGGCAATTAACGGTTTTTTTTTTTTTTTTTTCATTCTTATATTTTCGTTCGATAGCGCCAAGAAAAAAAAGGCAAAGGGTAAAGAAACCGAAGAGTTGACCGGGTAAGTTGAATCTTACTAATCGAAATCTTTCCCATCATAACTCCTGTTCTAAAATTTTCTAGGAAACAGAAAGAGCTAAAACCGAGTAACGAAAAGCCAATATCCCCGGTAAAAGAAAGGTGAACTTTAGCGCAATTTGATATTTGCAGATTCTGTTCTAATCAATGAATTTAATCAATTTGTAGAAAAGTTCATATACAGGAAACAGATCTCGCGTCTACGGAAAAGGAACCTCTTTCCCCGACAGTGCCCTATCCAACACCGAGTCTCACGACCAACAAGTCCGGTAAAATCATCAAATACTGCAACACTCGCGGTTGTCCGCTGCAGCAAAATCATTTCAGGCGATAAAAATTACAAGTCCCAAATTGTGTTTAATAAAAAAAATAAAATGAACGACAGAACATCACACGGGTGATAACGACCGATTGAGAACCGAAGCTATTCAAACGCATTCGCGTTATCGAAAGCGACAGGGAAGATGTACCAATTGTTGCGGAGGCCTTCCAGGCAAAGGACCGGCATCCGCTCGTGTGGGATGTCGAAGTCAATGTTGCTGCGACTCCGGTAGAAAATAATCGTCAATCGCTTCGACAATGCAAAAAAAAAAAAACAAAAAAAACTCCTATCCCATCCAGGAACTCGTCTACGAGGCGGTAGCGAGCGTTCAATTCGAGAAATTCTCGGAAGAAACTACGAGTCTCGTAGTTCCTCACTGCCCTCTGGTATATCCGAGTTTTCGAGAACATCTCGAAGTGTACGCGAAGGCTGCGGTTACCCAATGTCCTCCGAGTTCGCGGAGCAAAGTTTCCAAGGTGGTTGTGGTTCTCTCCCGACACCCGATAGTTTCCTAATACGGAGTGAAAGGAGTCGCGGTGGTTGCGGGGGTTGCGGAGGTTCGCCGCAACCCGCAGTTGCACGCTTTCAGCGTTTTCCCGGCGATCAGTATCAGCATCACTCTGTAAGATTGATCAATCGTCAATCGTGTCCATCATCGCAACCGCCGCCGTGTTGTCGAACGTGTCCACCGTTGACTATTTGTCAGAGACAGCGGGATCCTTGCGAGAAGATCTCGCGTCCGAGTGCCAAGGGATGCTGTCCCTGTGGAGGATGCGGCGGTGCTGCCTGTTCGGATAATCCGGGAGGCGGCGAGATCAACGGTGGTTGCTGCGGCGGAAGTCGACCCCGGGGACTGCCTTGCAAGTGAGACTACGGCACCCTCCTTACAGGACATACCGGATGTCCTCTCGGCCGTTCGATTTCCTCTATCACTATAGTGAAGTTGACCGACTTACGTCGTAAGCTCACGATTGTGGTGCCCGCAGCCCGCAGTGATAAAACCGTAATTTTCAGATGCAAGTGTCAGTCGTGCAGCGATTATCATCCCCTCGGCGGATGCGGCGGCCAGTCCTGCGGCAAAATTTACAGCTGCGCAGGTTCCGGCGGCGGAAGATGTTGCTTCCCGAGAAATTACAAGAGACGTTCCGGTACCGATTGCTGCGGTGGAGCCGATCCAAACTGCGGCGGATGTTGCTGATACAACTCGACAAAGTGTATCGAGTTCGTTGCTTCGAAAGGGCGCCAAAGACGGAATATCGTCTACTAACAGTTTCTCAGTATTCGGCTCTTTAGCTCGTGCAACCAACGCGAGTCTCCATTAAGCTTCCCTGTAATTTCGACACGAACCGTACCGCAGACACTCAGTCTGGAGAGAGAGAGAGAGAGAGAGTAACTACGTACTCCTGTACGTTGGACCTAAGTGCACATCGCCGCGGCTCGACTCTCCGCCGCGTACTTGGAGCCGAAAGTTGCGTTGGGTACTTCGAAACTCCTCGGTACAACGTAAAGCCCTCAGTGTCTTCTCTCGGGATTTCGGCTTTCGCTCACATCCACTGTGGACCGCCGAAATGGCAGTTGTCGAGAACTTTGACGACAGGGAGAAAAAAAACTTCAAGGACCAACTACATCGTTCACCAAGAAAGAAATAACGCGAGGATCACACTGTAATATCATCGCGCAATGTGTAAAAAACGATGGATAAAAAAATAAGAACTACAAAAGCTCGAAGAGAAAAACGACGTTCTCTTCGTGAATTTGATTCGCGCATCGGGAATATCTATACGAAACTGAATGCGTACGATGGGTAAAAAGTTCGAAGCTCGTTACAATCGGGAGATAAATTTCGATATTTTGCCGGTGAAAAAGCTTCCGGAAAACGTGGAGAGGAGAGCGTGCAACTGGCAAGCATTGCAAGTTAGAATTCGATAAAGTTCTACCAGCGTGTAATTGACATTTGAAATTCCGTTTGCGTAACGTGCGAAGCCTTCGTTCGCTGTTGAACGGTACAGCAGCAACGCCGTTCACAGTTTCCGGAAATTCGAACTGCGCGAGTGGCAATACGTCAAAGGTGACTGAGCACGCGGAGGGTCGTACTTTCGTATCGATACGGTATAGCTGCCAGGAGGTCCGCACTCGCGGAGAGACCCCTACGGGGGCGGTTTACACGTTGCATGTCGCGTCCCTCTCTTGCATCGTTGCTGTTCGTGTGAACGCGATCGTAAAACGAGATCGTCACGTACGTATGTGCACAGTGGTGGGACTATACGTGCCGCGAACCCGTAAAGTTTAGATGCGACCGCGTTTCCACCCCGTCAACGCCGGCAACGACCATCTACCTGACTATCCCATCCCCGCTGCTCATGACGTAAAAAATGTATAAATACCGGTTGCCACTGGAATATTTATAGGCGTATCAACTAAACGAGCGCTTCTATCCGTTTCGTTGTACGACCGAATGCCCTTTCGTGTAAACGCGAGTCTAACGAATTCAAACGTACTACTGACCGTATCCGTCCAATTAAAGATTCGTGAATCTTTCAGATAACGGCTCTCGTACTTTTTCGTACAACTTTTTCGACTGCCCCTCATAATTTTTCGAAAAGAAAAAAAAACATCTCTGACGTTTTCCGGGTTCCGAAGCTTCGGTCACGCGGGTTACCGCAGTCCGAAACTTCAGTCGCGTGAGGGACGAAAAAGATTATACTTTCCCACTGGCAGCCGGAAATTATTCTTAAATATGCTGATGTCGCTTGGAGTTTTAGAAATCGCATGATATCTTTAAATACCCAACACATTTACCGTAGTTACTGTCGAGTTTAAGTTAAGCTCGCTATTCATCCATAGAATTTGCAATCCCTCGATGAGTAAATTACGAAAGGGGGACACGTTGATATAATATAGCGTACAAGTAGAGACGGGTATAGCAACCCCTCGACAGTAGCGAACAACGTATATACACTACATACGGCATTCCGGTACACAGGCGCACGCAAATTAGACACGCATCTCTCGTCGAGTGTTCGCATTACGGCACGTTAATTTAGGTCGTCAGGTCGTAAGAGCATACAGAAGGATGAGAGGAAAGGATGGAATAGCGGTACCGCAGAGTAAAGTAACAGAGGGATCTCTCCGTGAGCGTTGGGAAATGTAAAAAGATGTGCACGAGCTATAGATAGGAACGACAAGAGGGAGAGATGGAGAGAACGATAATGAAAGTAACGAGAGTACAGGATATACAGATATAGAAGTGGTTTAACGTTGCGAAGAGCAGGTAGTATGTACACACGTAGGATATGTTCGCGACCCGAGGCAAGCCGCTGAGGGGGTTTTCCACTTATTTAATTTAACCCGCAACGAAAATCCACATTCCCACCCTTAGCCTTTTAATCCGTCTCCTTCTCTCGCTATAATTTCATTCAGCTTTGCGTACCTTTGCACTGCTACCGCGTATATGTCTGCGTGTATGCAAAACTCTTTCTCGTTTTGTCATAGAAATTTCTCGACTAACGGTTGGCCGACCTCGACCACCAATGTCACGTGGTTTGGAGGTCTCGAGAGTAAAAAAAAAAAAACAAAGAAATACGGACTCCGACGATTACATTAAGTAGAGAAATTAATTCCAATTTCGTAATGACGATTATTCGAAACACAACTCTGTCGCAATGTAGAAATGTTTCGAACGAACGTTGAAGTGCTCTTTCATTTGAAGTTTGACTCGATAACGTTTTGACTACACAGAGAACGTTACTACCTTCGGAAACGCACGCGAGCAACGCACAGAGCTTACGAGAACCAAAGGTTCTGTGTGCACACGATTCAGGCGTTTAACCGACGTCTATAGCGATACACGTTCGACGAGCGTTGAAGTTTACGAAGGCCTTTGGCCTTTGTTGCCGTCCGTAAGGTAATTTTGGTTCACGCGAATACACATCATATATGCACACCGAAGAGAAGTGGAAGATTGATATATAAATTGACGGATGACTCGACGAGACGAAATTCGTCGGTGAAACTTCACCGATTAAGTAAACGACTTCCGCGTAACAGTAAATCTACAATTTCTGCCGAACGGGAGTAAAACTTTTTTTTTTCTTTTTTTTTCTTTTTTTTTCCCACGCAGGCCTTTTTATTTCTCAGCGGCGAGTTCGGTGCTCAACCCCTCAGGGAAAACCGCGGTTTTCCATCGACGCCCGTAAATCCCAGCGAAATGAACGGTCGACGAAACTCCCCCTTTAAAGCTCCGCTCTCACTCTCTCCCACTATTTCGTTCTCTCTTTCGTTACGCGGTAAAATAAATTGCGGCTCCCGCGCGTGTTTACACGCTTGCGAAATTAAAATTCCTCAAGTTTAGCCAAAGCAGCTCCCCGACAACCGAGGGTACCAACTCGAGACAAGAGTTTTGTTTAATTAATTACCGTACTAATTAAAAACCCAAAGAAAAATATATTTCAAGTACCGTACGAACGGCGTGGGAGGGAAGGGGTTCTCGCGACTTTGCCGCGTACAAGAGCCGCTTCACACCACTCGTTTGGTGTTCATTTACAAAAGCGCGATACGAGCGGTTAACAACTCCACGGATCTTGAATATCCGTCGACGTCGCTTATGCGGGACACGAGGAAATTTAACCGATATTCGACGCTGCGCCTTTGAACGACGGTGTTAATTTCTGACGCGAGAATTATACATCTCGAAGCCATACAGCGCCCGAGTATAATACATCGTATTTTTAAACAGAAAAATGCATAATATTGTATTCGAAAAATTTCTCTCGTATTATCTACTGGAATGAAGAATTGATTGTCGGGATGGAAGTTTTGAGGCATTGAAAGTTCGAAGTATCTGTGAAACTTCTGGTTTTTTTTTTTTTTCTCTTTTTTTTTTTCGATGCACAACAAAAATAGTACTCGCAGTACTCATAGTACGCGTTGATAATCACTGAACGATATAAAAAATGAAAATAGATAACTTAAAGAAAAAACAAACAGAATGATAATCGATTCTTCACGAGAAGCACAGTCTTCGAGACTCTCGACCGTTGACGCGCCGCGCAAATTGTTTTTGGAATATAGTTCGACGGTTTCGTAACAGTACCTTGAAAACACTTCGCGATACCCGTGCCTCTGGCCTTCTCACTGATCCGATGCGTCGTCCAATCGCTTTACGACCCTTTTGTACTCCTCTTCCAGGGCGCGATATTCCTTTTCCAAAAATTGGATACGCTGCTCGGCAGGCGGAACGCTATTCACGGTTCCCTGTTTGTTGAGATTCTTCAAAGCGGCTTCCAACTTCTTCTGATCGTGTTGATCCCTTTTGAATGGTACGTTCAATCGTTTTTTTACATCGAGTCGATAGTCACGGTACTCTTGATCGTTCGATAAATCGGTGTAGCGAAGCCTCAGGATCTCGTACACTCGGCGCGCTTGTCTCTGTCCGAAGAATAAAGAAATTTATTTATCCATCGCAACCCTAAAAAATCCACGTCGTTGAAACATTTTTACTTACTTTATTGATCTTAAACTTTTCTCTTGCGTCGAGTGCCATAGTTTTGTTAAATCCTTGGGCCAAATTTTCTCTCGCGTAACTCGGCAGAGTCATGCAGTTTAGCGAATCCACGTAATCTCTCAACCGCTGGAAACTTTGAGATGCGTCTTCGACTGAAAAAAAAAAATCAAATAATAATCGTAATTATGGATCGCCGAGTGCGCAGCAATCCTTTTTCGGGCGATTTAATCAAATACCTGTGATATCTTTGACTTCGTTTCTTCCTATGTACTCGCGATATATGGCTCTAAGCAAATGCGTGCCGAGTCCCAAATTTTGGAACGGTGGAAGTATTAAGATTTGTGCTATGCGAGGTCTCGTGTGATGAGGATATGCGTAATACTGATAAACAGTCGCGAATCCAATGGATCCGTAACGTGTGGCGCCAGATGTTGATGTGTATTTTTCGAACCTGAATAAAAATAACGTTTTTATTGAAATTGTCGCGTCGGCACGCGATCGCTGCAATAATTTTGCTTACATGTTAAAGTAGTGCCACTGATCGTCGTCACTGTCGATAAAGTTTGCCGCGTCTATGTACCACAGAAGAAAAGTCTGGAGACGTTGATGATACGTTTCGAATCCCTTGTAAGACATGTCGGCTTTGTATACTTCGAATTGACGGCTGTTTCCTTCATCTGAGTAGAATTTTGAGTTTATAAAGAACGAAATAAAATTCGAAAACGCCAAAAACTTCGGGAGGTATCCGAATGTTTTTTAAAATACAATGAGAGAAAAAAATTAGAAAAATGAATGAAATAGAAAAAAAAATGAATGTAAATGAAAAAAAACTGTTTTGCTTCACTATCTGTTTTTTTAAACATTTTGACGCTTCGTAATTGATAAAAATAAATGACCAAAAGGATTCGAATTATTCACTACTTGAAATACAAAAATATACAGTTATTTGAAATATTTTAAAGCATTTTTTGTCATTGAAATAAATAAATAAAAGCGCAACGATTACAATCATCATAAATTCTACCATTTATAGTGAAAGATTGCAACATCTCTCCGTAAGGTCTAAAGGTGTCGTCCTTCTGCAGTGATGTTATAAAAGAATCCAAACTGTCGTGAACCTGTGGCGCCAGTTTCTCGGAGACTTTGGACAATACTTCATCGGGTTCGACGCCTTCATACAACTGTTTGTTAAGTTTCTCGGAATAAGTCATTCCTAAATATGTTTCCAGAGCTCCAGCGCTGTAGTACAGCTTTACACGCAGATCTCGATAGCCAAATATCGTTTCGCTGATGACAAAAAAATTTGAGTAAAATTGCAGTTCAGACGTGCGATTATCATGATACAGCATAGTTATCTCGTCGAAACATCATACCTATCGCCAAAAATCTGGTGAGACATTTCAGGACTAAACGTTGTGTCTTCATCCTCAATATCTTGTTCCTTCCGCACCAATTTTAATTCCAAAGCTTCGTTACTGTCGATTACATAGGTTTTCAACCGGGCAGTGGCTGCGTCGTCCATCATACTGTAACGAAAATTAATCGACAGGCAATGAAGCTTATTGCTTGTCTGATATTTATGCGATAATACATTTCGATCGTCGATACACTGTTTGGGTGACCTTTGTGCGGCAACAACAGGCAGAAAGGTTATGTGAATATCGGCGATAGTCGACAACATTGCGTCGAAATAAAAAAATGAATGTAACAAATTGTTGTTCGTGTCAACAATGTGCGAACAGTGTTAAACAATCGGAATATAATTCATTAAATGTACGTGTACCTTGCGATATTATGAATTCAATTCGATTGAGAGCGACAAGCGAGCATCGAAGTTCAAAAGCAGAGTAACGGTGAAGCTTCGCGCCAATAAAGTGCGAAGATACGTTAAAACCGTTAACGACTCGTCCGTGAACGAAATTCGCGGATAGAGACGAAAACCCTTCTCATTGGATGTTTCGTCGGTATTATTTTGTGTACCGTCTCCTTCCTAAATGGATACGAAGCGGCGAGCGCAACTGCGCAGAAGCAATCTCGCGGTTCTAGAACTCCGGCAAGTTTGCGGACACTTATCCGATCTGTAAACTCCCCCGATGAAAGATGTTTCGTTATAGTTGATATTTATTCCATATAACGCTAAACATGATGGATTACGAATTTAAAATGAAGACCCAGAAGGATCGGACCAAAGTCGAGGATCTCTTCGAATTTGAGGGTTGTAAAGTCGGTCGCGGTACTTACGGACACGTCTACAAGGCTCGTCGAAAAGAAGGGTTAGTTTGACAATTCGTTTTTTTTTCTTTATTACCAATAAATTAATAAACTTAGATATACCATCGTTAAAATTTTTTTTTTATCGAGACAAACGAGATTTTCTGTATTTACCGTTTGTCGATGGTAAGGAAAAAATAGTTTTTGTTTTTTTTGGAGAATAGTTTTGGTTTTACGTTTTTGGAGTTCGAAATTCCTCAATTCGTTGTGTCAACATAATTCATCTTTTCAGTGTACCGGATAGCGAATTAAAGTCCCGTCCAGACACTAAAGACTTTGGGCTCAAGCAAATAGAGGGCACCGGTCTTTCAATGTCTGCGTGCAGAGAAATCGCCGTAAGTAAGCGATTACAAGGTCAATCATTTTCTATATTTCTTTCGCGACGTAATTTACATAAATTTTATTTTCGCACAGTTACTCAGAGAATTGAAACACATGAACGTCATTACTCTCATCCGTGTATTTCTCTCGCACAACGATCGCAAAGTATGGTTGCTTTTTGACTTTGCGGAACACGACCTCTGGGTAAGAAAACAATTAAAAAATAGTTATAGTCGATCGATACTATTCTTTTCGACAATAATTTATTACTCTATTCTTTTTACAGCACATAATAAAGTTTCATAGAGCAGCTAAGGCAAACAAAAAGCCTGTTTTGGTTCCTAAAGGTATGGTGAAGTCGTTGCTGTATCAAATTCTTGATGGCATTCATTATTTACATTCCAACTGGGTTCTCCACAGAGACTTGGTAAGTCACCACCGATAAAGATTATCGCATTTAAATTCGACAAAATAAAAATAAATAAATAAATAAAATATTGAAAAAAATTATAATTATCATATATAATAATATATATATTATATATATAATAATAATAATATATAGAATAATAAATTCGATAAAATATAAAATTTATGTTTTTCAGAAACCCGCAAATATTTTAGTAATGGGCGAAGGGAACGAAAGGGGTCGCGTAAAGATCGCGGACATGGGATTCGCGCGTTTGTTCAATGCTCCTCTCAAACCATTGGCGGATCTCGACCCCGTAGTCGTAACTTTTTGGTACCGTGCGCCCGAATTACTTTTAGGCGCTCGACATTACACGAAAGCCATAGGTAGTCTCTCACTTCTTGTGTTCTCTATCGCCGAAATAGTATGCAAATTTAATAAAAATTGTTTTTTCCGCGTTTGCAAGACATATGGGCTATCGGCTGCATATTCGCGGAGCTTCTCACATCCGAGCCAATATTTCACTGCAGACAGGAAGACATTAAAACTAGTAATCCGTATCATCACGATCAATTGGATAGGTAATTATCGCGTACCTTTGTTTCGCGTGAAACTGATTTAATGATTAAATTATTTTTTATTAGAATATTCAACGTGATGGGCTTTCCACTCGAAAAGGAATGGGAGGATATCAAAAAAATGCCGGAACATCCTACTCTTCTAAAAGACTTCAAGCGATCCAAGTGAGTTACGATTCCTAACAATATACCATTGGCATCTCGTAACGCATTGTATAAATTACCTACGTACCCGCATTTCTGTTTCAGTTACGCCAATTGTTCGCTGACAAAGTACATGGATCGTCACAAAATAAAACCCGATAGCAAGGCATTTAAATTAGTAAGTACCCTATTATCGAATCACCAATCGTTGTCTCAACGCAACAAAACTGATATTAATTCAAAATTCCAGTTACAAAAATTACTCATGATGGATCCTAATCAACGAATAACTTCGGAACACTCGATGCAAGACGCCTATTTTCAAGAGGATCCATTGCCAACTCAGGAGTAAGAATAATATTACATTTCATTGTATTGCTTCTGCAAGAAAAAAAAAACCGATTTTGCATATTCGTCATTGCGTTTCGCAGCATTTTCGCCGGATGCACGATTCCGTATCCCAAAAGAGAATTCCTGACGGACGATGACACTGAGGAAAAGACTGAAAACAAAGCTCGACAGAATCAACAACAGACGGTAACTATTGATGTTTCGATCGTTTCGATATCAATCTTTGTATTATTTGACTCGAACTCTTTATCATTTTGGTTACCAAAGCAGCAGAATCAGCCGCAGCAAGGAAACAGCGAGCATAATCACGGACAGAATCCTAAACGCGTGAGACTTAACGGACCGCACGGAGCACCAGAGTTTCATCAACACCAGAGTCACGCGATGACCCATCAGCAGCCACAGGGAATGGTTTATTCGACTGCTCAGCCAACCCAACCGGCAAACTTTCATCAACGTTTTTAGACACTTTAAATTCGATTCTGCGACGTTCGTTAACCCCGTCCGCCACGTATTTCTCATCAATTCATTTTAAATTAATCATTTATTTGTAAATCGACCAAATTAAGAGCGAATTCTCTGTGTTCTATATTCCCTTCGTTAATACAATTTTATTTATATATCTTTATCGAAAATTTACGATGGGAGATCCTACCCTCTCCCCGATGTGTCTGGTCTACCGAGAGTAACGAGTAGCCGCGTAATCAGACAAAATTATCGAACGCAAACCTATAATATTTTCCAGTATTTCGTACGTACGATCGGGAAAGCGAATCGTTTGCCGTTCATTCGGGATTCAACATATATGTATATAATGTATTCTCTGCTGCATAGATTCGTTCGGAGAATGCGTCATCGATCGACCACCAACGATTCGTACGTCTGGTTACATCCTCGGCGTGGCTTATTGTCCCGGCGCATCGGTCACGCGTAAAGAGAAGTAGAAACGATCGGCTGTGGTGTTGCATACGAATGAAGAACGCGGCTTGGAACGTATCCCTCGCCGCGAGACGTCTCAGTCCGTGGAATCGCTCGCGCGCGGATGCCACGATAACTGTGGGGGTCCCTCTTACTCGCGCGTGTGTCTCGCGCGCGACTCCGCACACACGTTTCACGTAAGTCCCCAACGAGTTCTATCTCTCTGGGGCCCTCCGATCGAGAGGGAAAATACGGTGGGACAGAGAGTTTATCGTGTTAAAAGAGGAAGTGGGGGGCAAAAATCGCGCGTGCGCAACCGGCGCAGGCGGGCGGCTCGCAACGTCTCTCGCGCGTTCTCCCGTTGTTCGCGGCTCCTGAAACGCAGTTTCCGCGAATCGGTGCTCGACGAAAAAAGTGTGCTGCGATGTCGGGTGACAAGACGAGTGTTGAGAGATACTGAATGGAAAAAGAGAGAAGGTGAGACCGGCCCTCGAACAGCAATCGCATTTATAACAACTTCCGTCTTATAACACCTGTGAAGATAAACGCAAAAAAAAAAAACAACAACAAATTCTTTGCCAATACATTATAATTCGCTGACCGAATCGCGCTTACCGATCGTTCCTTTTTCTTCGGTCATCCTTGCCGTTCGATCGATTGCGCAAACTCGCGGTAATAATAACAACAAAACAAAAAAAAACACATCGCTCGGTATCGTCCCGCATTATCGTTCGCGTACGCGGATTCAAAAATTTCGAACTGCCGCAGAGCAACGAAATTAACGAGTGCCCCGCGGGGTTAAAGCTCGCAATCCCCGTAACTCGTGCACTTTTGTCGTAAACGAATGCGATACTAATCGTTTGGCTACACACCGATCGCTAACTACCGATATGAAAATTCCATTCATTCACACGGTGTGTGTTCTCCTTTCTCTTTAAATGTTAACCGGGGATCGAGAGCGTGAGTGTGTAAAAATCACTGATACACGGAGCTTCTGACGATTTTTATTATGAAAAAAAAAAATGTTAAATAACGATTTGCATGCAACAATAACCTTCCGATCGATCGCAAAATCTTTCATCTTCACGGTAAAAAATTAACACATTTCGAAAAAATCGATTAAACTATTTCGATTTTGTCGTTAATTTATCGATATAATCGAGAAGCTTAAACTCATCATCCGTCTCGCGTTAACAAATATATTACTTTGCGCAACGCCCGGTTGTTACGACGCCCGAGAGTGTTCCGCGTCTCTCTCTCCTTAGAAAGTCGAACGTGTGTACGAAGGTTCGTCACCTGCGACCTTGCAGCTACGGCCATTTTGGTACCCGGTGTCCGCGGATTACGAATATGCTTAACCGTACGTACCCATCGAAAATCCACGAGGTAAGGTGTCCTAATTCGGGATAATGCCGGGGCATCGATTTTACGAAGGCCCCCGCATATTATCGCAATTCGATTTCGCGAAGATCGCGTCTCCGATTATCTTGCAGGAGATCGGGAATGCGTGGATCACATTTGATGTGTTGCAAAAGCGATAAGTCATCGGCGAATTAACAGAGATATTGCCGGGAGGCGAGAGTAACTCGGCGAGAAGTAAAAGTGACGAAGCGTGGGGGTGGATGGGGAAGGGGAGGGGGGAGGGGTTCGTGTTCGAGGCGCTCCTGACCACGAGCAGGCCGCCGACAGGGGCCATGACCACGTTGGCACAAGGTAACGAGTCATCCAGGACGTCGTCGTCGTCGTCGACGGCGCCGACAACGACGATACAGAATGAAACAAAATTATTCGTTCGAAATCTCCCGCTCGACCTCGCGCATCGTAATATATCGCGATTTCGTCGTTTATGCGGGACATAACCTCGAAAAAGAAAAATAAAAAAAAAAAACCCGCAACGTATCCTCGTAACGTGTTATTTCGAAAAATTTGCACGTTTCCAGCCCATCGCTGAGCCCTCGGTAAACGCGTTGAACGCATTATCAATTCGTCGTATTCTCGCTTTCACTCGTGTTATTGCCTTACGCGTATCGCATAGCGGACAGCTGCGAGCCCGAGATTCTTCTCCAGTCTCACAGAGTTACGTAGCATCACGTAATAAATACTTGGAAAGTAAACGTCGCGCGGTCGAAGCGGCGGCATTGTCAGGACGAACGCACGTGGGACGATCGAGGCAGGCAGCCTGCTGTACTGCTCGGTGCTGCTGGTGCGGCTTGCAACCGAGTGAACGAATGAGGCCCCCGAGCAACCCGCTGTGTCACTGATCTACCTCAATTATTATATTCGTTTCGTTGCACAACGAGACTCTTCAATTATACATAATCTTTCAATTCGTCAATATTCAAACTATTCGTGATGCGACAATAGTTTCATTCTCGTATAAAATTGTTTAAACTAACCTAAAATACGCGAGTATATATGCATATATATATCGTTGCTTCGAATGAGGAAGTTTACTTCGGGGACCGTTCTCGATGAATCAGTTTACGTCAGGCAGGTTTTCGCGTAGCTTCGGGCTTATAGAGATATAATTAATTCATGCTAATAAAAACTTCGATGCACGCAAATACGCGTGTAACGAGTCTTACGGCGAAGTGTGCGTTCGGAGACTATCTCGCGGCAACACCACTTATTAGCGGTGTATATAAATTATTGAGATACGAGAGAGAAGATTGATGAAACCGGATGATGTGCAATACACACAGGATAGTCACGTTAGAGTATAATATAACGAGTTCTGAAATTGGTGATGCCGCGATGTAGAAAATCCCTTTATTGTCAAACAGGCCGGGCGGCAAAGAGTGGAGGCTGAGGACGCGAGGACAGGGAGATAGAGATATATATGTATATATCGTAGATATGCCAGGCCGTGCGATTGAGAGAGACGGAATGCATGGAAAGACAGAGAGAACACAGGCGAGGTCAACGAGGTGCCCGATATGGTATCCAACGTCCGCGCCGTGAGTGCCGTTTTATATATACGTATGTATAATGTATGGTATATACCTCCTATACATATATACCTGACTGACTGCCTTGTTGCGGTGCTGCCTACGAGATTAGTATAGCAGGGACAACGCGTGGCTTGGTTTGTGCCACCAAATGCAATTTCGATATATACGAATATATATATCTACTTAAATCGGTTAGTTCTCACGGTTAAAGGAGAAACCTTCCGAGCCCTCCTACTAATTGGTCCGTTGCCTTTTACATCTTAATCTCGAAGGTCTTCGGAGATAACTGCCGGTACCTTCGAACCCCATACACGACAGAAAAAATGATTTATCCGGAGGAAAAAAAATCTTCGACGAATAATGCAATCGATTAAACGATGAAATCAATATTTCCTTCGTCGATCGGAAAAAAAAAAAATATCATCGATTCAACGATAAATGTCATGCGCCGCCAAAAATATATTTCTTATCTAATTTTTAAACATTATTTACCTAAAAAATGATATTGTAAAAATTTTAAGTACATTCGAAATTTCGATATATAGTTTGGAAATCTCATGAAAGAATCGTTATTGAATTATTCATTTATTTTTTCATTTTTCCGTGAGTTGGGGTCGAACTTTTTTTTCGGAGACACGCACGCGTTCGCTAAGTAGGTATAGAGAGATAGACACGCGCGCGAGCGCGCGCGCCAGTAGAAATGGATGTCGGGGTCGGCCAGCGTACAGCCCCGAGTCTGTTTCGACGGAAACTCAATTTTCGCCTCTTTCGTATATACGATGAGTGAATCACTCCGTCTTGAACTCGAGCCACGCGGTTTAATACTATATACTATAACATATAACGACGGGGCTCGCGAGAGTAGGCTTACCGACTGTCTGCGCATCTAAATTCTATAAACTATATGATGTATATACAGAGCTCAAAGATGCAACTCTATAGCTGAGGGTGAGAGGGGGGGGGGGGGGGGGGAGAGGGATATAGTAGTGCATAAAGAGAGAAGGATAAGAGTTCCCGGCGCGCGTCTGTATGGGGTCTTTAATATCCGAGAGAATCTATTTTTAAACGTGACGCGATGGTATGTGCGTGCGCCGCACTGTGACGCAATTCTATGGTCTTTCTCCATATTTTCATCTTTCTTTCTCTCCTTCTCCTTCCTCTCCTCTCTTTTTCTCTCTCAAACGTAAACCTTTTCTTTTGTAATTTTTTTTTTCTCTCGCGCCAAGAGAGAGTTCATCCGCGAGAGTTACAGCATTTCATTCTCTTTAGGCTCGCGGACGCGTGTGTCTCCGCGACTGCGTCCTTTGCCGCCGGATAACAGCCGGATGACGATTCCAACTACTTGGTTATATACATAGTATAGATAAACATGCGCGCGTCTTACACGAGCAATGCTTCTTTTTATCCCTCGTTTGCCACTACGAAGCCCCGGCGACTCCTCGACGCTACCGGACGAACTCGTCAGGCATTTATGATGAAGACGGCATTATGGCGTTTTCTTTTTATTTAGTTTTTTTTTTTTAACGTTCCATGCCGTAAATGGAAATAACGCGGAGTCAATTCCTTGGTCGACCGGATGACACATCCGTTTTCCTGTCGAGTGTTCAGTCGGTTGCAGACATTCGGTACGGTGCACATTGCACAGATGCCTTTGCTTCGATGCATCGCACCGATGCAGCTTCGGGGGGCCACTCGAGATTAACGAGTATATAAATGCGAGATGAGAGTAAGAGTCGCGCAAACGGTGCGCGCTGCGCAGCTTCTTAAGAAACTTTGAGTAGTCGCGCGAACGGTCCACGCTGCGCAGCTTCTTAAGAAACTTTGAGTAGTCGCGCTCGATGCTCGCGCACACTGCATCTCCAGATACGCTCGACCTCACTCCAGTTTATGTTTGTTATTAATTAGCCCGATGGCACGAAGGCAACGTATAATCGTTTCTTATGTATACTGTAAACCAACGATATCGCTCCAACCTCCGCAACTGTAAATAAACGTTCTCGCGCCTCTCGTTCAATGGCATCGATTCAGATTCGAATCTCTCGTGAATTAATGAACGTCACAGAGACGAGATATTCATAAGCAACGCGTACCTCGCGTCAAGAGATTGCGCATTATAATTCGTATTAAAGACGAACATTTTTTTGAAAGATAGAAAAACGTATCGACCCCGCTGAACATTATTATTTAGGTGTCTTCGTCTCGTGTCTGCCAAACATCCATGAGGGGATCTCTCGTTCACCTCGAACGCAAATCCTCGAGTCGTACTTTTACGGCACTCGGTTAACCAGAGGTTTAACAAGCTGCAAGTGCGATACCGGCGAGTCATCGCGGCCGTGACTGAGTTGTTCGCAATCGTTTTTTTCATTCTTTTTTTGACTCACGCTTTATACAAATTTGGGTAATGAGGCGATTCGCTTCCTATTCTGCGGAAGTATTAGACAATTCGCGAAGAATATTACGAAAGATCGTAAATAGATGAAAAGTAGATTTTTTTTTTTGTTTTTTGTTATTTTAATTTTCGTTGCAGTTTGCGACGCGAGTTACCGCAAATGCAGTCAACATGGATTCCCACGTCGGTCTTGACTACATTGTGGATAACCCAGATTATTGCAACAAACTCGCTTCAGGTAAATAACACCATTTGCCGTAACAAAAAATAAAAATAAAACATGATACTTAATCTTTTGTGTATCGGTATGCGGGGAAACAAATTCATTTTGAATTTTTTCAGAATTAAAATTTTGAATTTTTTCAGAATTGAAATTTTGATTTTTTTTCAAAATTAATTATTGTTATAAATTGCAAAATTACAGCTCTGGACACCGCTTGCACTTCCGTGAAGAAACAAGTAGTCGATCTATTGTCGGCGCTATGCGTCTACAGTCAGGACGGTCGGCAGCGAGCCATCGACACTCTTCACATTTACCAGGTAACGACATCGCGGCATTTATTTGTCTCGCGTGTAGGCGAAGAAAAAAAAAAAAGAAAAATGGTCCGAACGCGAGAATTAAAGATGCATAATACCGATTGTGACTGTTGGTAACGTGTCGCAGGAACGAAAAAGCGAACGCTATCGTTTGCGGGCCGTCGTCGATGAGCTGCAGAAAGCAACGGCCGAAGATTACCAGACTGCCCTACTGGCGTTCGTCAACTGTCTGGTAATCTCGACGCCAATCCTCAAGGATCGCGTTAGACTCCGAAACGAATTTATCGGTGAGTCAAACGGAAACGGGATGCTAATGATTCCTGAAAAAGGATATCAATAATAATCGACATCTTCCGTTTGCAGGTCTGAAACTTCTACCGATACTAAACGAACTGCGGTAAGTTTTTAATCTCATCGATCTTTTTTTAAAGTCTCACGATTCGTTATTAATAACTAACATCGCTAACGAGTAACGAAAAATCATAATAAATTGCGGTATTAAAAAAAAAAGAAAAAATTATAATAAATTGCGGTATCAAAAAAAAAAGACAATACCATGAGGATATTTTATCGCACCTATTCGCAAATGGCATTCAAGTGTAATGAATATACAACTTGAATAATTCACGCAAAGTTTCCGAAGCGCCGCACTAACGAGAAACATCCGGTGCTCCCCCCGTTGTCGCGAAAATATTTTCGAACCGCGCCTTCTCGGCGACTCGAGAAATAAAGCGAAATGAAGAAAAGGAAAAAAATCGTTCGCGAAGTAATTCACGGGCAATAGCTGTAAGGGTGACGTGGGTGGTGTGCGTCGCGCGAAGGGCGAAGAGAATCTTCGAGAGTAACAACTTCCCGTGCTGATTACCATTTTGCCAAATGACCCTACGAAGAGCGCGGGAATGGAACTCGAATAATTAGTTGCTCGGTGAGTTATTTAGTCATTGCAAGCTGTTTGTTTCTTTTTTTTTTTTCACGGCATTCAAATTTGGAACATGCAAAGTGAGTTTACGGGGCCAAGAAAAAGGACTATTCGAGAGCTTCAGCGTTGCCGGAGCGAAGCATAGTTGAGGCGAATGCATAGCGGCGCCAAAGAGCGATAAATAGAACGGGAATATAGCATCGTCTCGTAGCTTTCGGCTTTCTCTCTGTCGCGCTCGCCGAATTCTCAGTAACGCTGTTTGGAAGACGCCGGGAGAGAGAGTGAGTAAAACGATAGAAACGACGAGAAGTGTAGAAAGGGATGACGAAGAGCGCTACAGAAATGAGAGAAAAATGAGAGAAGGCGATGGAGGAAGGGAGCGGGAACACTGAAAGACCGATTTAACTCTCCGTAGGCTTTTCGAGCTCAGACTCTTCTGGCAACACCGATGCACCTGCAACTGCAACGGAGGCGCAATGTTTCTCGCTGATGCTGGAACGAGAGAATATAAGTCACAGTGTAGAGTACAGCGGATCGGCTCGAGCGGTCCTCCTCCTTCCTTCTCCTCTTCTACTTCTTCGCTTCTCGATTTATCTCAGACGCACGCGTCTTCCGTGTGCTCGAGCCCTTCTTTCTTCTGACTTTCAGTCAGAGTATCTCTTTTCACTATAGAATACTACACGCTTCTCCACGTGCTACGCTGCCGGTTCTTTCATTCTTGAAGAATTCGTTATTTTACGTGTCAGTGATCCGATCGAAGTTTTTTTTTTCTTTTTTTTACTCGAATTTAAGATTAGTGTTGTTGTTATTTTATGTATTTTTTTTGTTATTAATTATTGAATAGGCAGATAATTACGAGTCTCAGAGGTACAGAAATATTTGAGTCAATAATATCCATAGGATTGATAACTTTTTGATTTTTTATAGTTCTCCCGTTACGCGTGCAATAAATATCTCGAGTCGAGTTGCTGTAACACCGCATGCCGCAGTAACATATCGATGTCGCTACTGTATTAACTCGCACGACGAATCGCTCTTACAATATAAGTATAAGAAATAACGGGTCGAGTCTGTGTTGCGAGACGCGGGTGGGGTACCGATACTTTACTGACTCGATACGACCGGAAACGCACTCCGTTCACAACACTATAGTGACAGTTCGCTTCTTCGATTGAACGGATATAAAAAGCCGATACATTACTGACGTCAATCGTTGATTAATATACGAATAATATAAAATTCGAAAATGTGAACGTTTATCGTAATTTTCTCCGACATAACGCGATGATAAAGTCGCGTATACGTGGATTCGAACGTTCCGACGTTTCGCCGAGGAGAATCGAACCGTTGGGCTTCAAAATTCTCAAAGCTAAATACACGGATTATATTTGCAGAAAGCAGAAAAGCCAATTTCCGGATTTGCGAGTGCAACTTGATGTTTTCGACGATCAGCGGGAGACAGACGAGGAATTATCGAATCACGGACCGCCGGGAATAGATTTATCGTCGCACGTCGATGTTTTTTACGCGATACTCGGACAGATCGCCGACACACCACAGGAGATACCATTTTTAAGTATTCTTCAGCATCTCTTGCGTCTCGATCCGAAAGAAGCTGCGAGCGATCTGGCGTGGGACACCGCCGAGACGTTGGTTCATCGAGCGACGCTTCTCGAGAGCCGGGAAGATGCTACGAAACTGCTGAGGTCTCCTAGTCTTCAGGTACGATATTTTTTTTATCTCGAAGCGGTAAATATAAAAACAACGAGATCCCCGTGTAACGCGTTCGTTTGATTAATGATCTTTCGCTTTTCGTTTTTTTTCATCCATAAGATAAATCTCTGCTGCCATTGTCGCGGCGCCGATCAGACCTGCGGTCCGTCGAGGAAAGCATCTCTACCGGTTAGCAATCCAACGCCACTTCCGCCCCCACTTCCGGTACCAGCACCACCGAGCCTTCCGACCGGCTTCGTGCTGCCACCACCCCCGCCGCCGCCACTTCTCGGCAACGTTGTTACCACAGATGCACCGATGGAACCGCCTCTACCTCCGCCGCTCAACGTACCGGCAGTTTCACGCGCTCCGACACCCGATCCACCCAACAATCATGCGAAACTTCTGCCTCAACAAGAAATTCCCACCCCCAAGACGAAGATGAAGACCATCAATTGGAACAAAATTCCCAATCACAAGGTATTGGATAACATTACAGCTTTTAAAAATTTTTAATTTCTTTTTTTTTTTACGAACCTCGCGTTTTATGACGCTAATTATATTCGGGTTTGTCAATGCTAATGTGAAGAGTCATTACGATTCAATCGTTCGAAGAAGATAAACGTTGAGGCATTTTTTTCTTTTTTTTTTTTTTACGAATATTTCGGTAATTTAATACCGCTTTCGCGAATGACGATAAACCGGTTTACAAGCGGTCGGTACATCGCGAATTCTAATTAAACAGCTCGCGTAGCTGAGAACATTGTAAAACCCTACGGGAATCAAGGACGCGAGCGCAGGATATTTATACCGGTTATTTGGGTTCAAGGTGAGTAGGAATAGCTTTATCGCAGACCGTCGTGACTTCTTTTTTTTTTGTTCATCGTTTTCGCAGGTCATTGGCAAGCGAAACATTTGGTCTCTGGTTGCGAATGAGCACTCGAATTCGCCGATGGCTGACTTGGATTGGGCGGAAATGGAGGGTTTGTTCTGTCAGCAAGCACCGCCGATCGTTCCTCCGGCTGCATGTTCAACGTCTTATGGTCCTGGAAACGACGCGGATAGGCGCCGTCGAGAACCTACCGAAGTATTAATACCCCACAGTATCTCGTTAAAATGCATTCTTTACCATTTTTTCCATTTTTTATTTCATTTTCTTTGACTTTTTTCCATCCCCGCAGATCGCACTGCTCGATGGAAAGCGAAGCTTAAACGTCAACATCTTCTTGAAACAATTTAGAAGGTAACATTTCTTGGAATCATTGCTTCCATTGCGAACTCGTTATGCGAATGCTGAACATTTTTTCTCTTTTTTTTTCGCAGTTCCAACGAGGATATCATTCAACTGATCAAAGACGGAGGTCACGATGATATCGGAGCCGAAAAACTTCGGGGTCTCTTGAAGATATTGCCGGAAGTCGATGAACTTGAGATGCTTAAGAGTTTCGATGGCGACAAATCGAAACTCGGTAATGCGGAGAAATTTTTCTTACAGCTCATACAAGTGCCGAAGTAAGTTGACGATGTTATCAATGAGTTGGTCAACGTGAATTCGAAACTAATTAGTTTTGATTGTTATGTTTGAAGCTACAAGTTGCGTATCGAATGCATGCTGCTGAAAGAAGAATTCGCCGCGAATATGAGTTATCTGGAGCCGAGTATCAACTCGATGATCGTAGCCGGTGAAGATTTAATGACGAACAAACCTCTCCAAGAAGTTCTCTACATGGTTCTAGTCGCTGGAAACTTCCTTAATTCGGTAAGTATCGTTAGGTCACTAATTAACTCGATTCGCCAGAGATACAAGAATTCTGCGTGTATTTTTCTTTACAGGGTGGTTACGCCGGCAACGCAGCTGGAGTAAAATTGTCTTCTCTACAGAAACTCACAGAGATTCGCGCAAACAAACCGGGCATGAATCTCATACATTACGTCGCACTGGTGAGTACCGATACAAAAAATAATATTCATTTTTCTGAAATATGCGGTTGAAAGTACTACTTTTTTTTTTTAAATTTATTTATTTAATTTTTTAGCAAGCAGAAAGGAAGAGAAAAGATCTGTTAAACTTCACGAGGGGAATGAGCGCTTTGGAGGCGGCAACGAAGTGAGTACCCATTGGGCAGAAAATTAGGAAAAATATTATCGAATCGCTTATGTATCTTTTTTCTTTTTCTCGTTTCCCATCGAAGAACGACGATCGAACAACTCACTAACGAATTCAATACGTTGGACACGAAAATAAAGAAGTTAAAAAGTCTAATACAGCTTCCCTCGACGGAAGACGACATTCAGGAGCAGATGGCACAGTTTTTGCAGGTAAATTGCAAATCAACTTAAATGATTCTCATTACCTGAAGATTTTTGTTTCGGTATCTAATTTACTATAAAAAACTATAGATGGCCGAACGGGAAATGGCACAACTCAAACGTGACATGGAAGAGCTCGAGGCTGTTAGACGAACGCTCGCCGAATTTTTCTGCGAGGATACGAATACTTTTAAACTCGAAGAGTGCTATCGAGTTTTTCATCAGTTTTGCCAAAAATTCAATCAAGCGGTTGCGGAAAACGAGAGGCGAAGGATACAAGAGGAACAAGTTGTCGCCAGACGCAAGCAGAGAGAGGAACAACTTTTGGCGAGAAAGCGAATGCGTGAGTTTCCCTCTCAATCAAAACTCTGTACTACTGCATCCCTTGCAACGATCTTTCAGCTATCGCGATTTTTATTTTTTATCTCCTTTAAACAGTGAGCAATCAGGCAGAGACTCCGGGATCAGAATCGGAGTGCAATCTCATGGATTACGGTCTTCTGGATATCCACAACAGTTTCTCGCATAAGCAGTACAATCGAAGCGACGCGAAGATCAAGAGATTGCAAAACGGTGGTGTAACATCCGACGAAGATATCTCGGTAACCGGATCACCGAGTATAAGACGACGATTGGGATCGTGTTCCGGTGGTCCCGATCAGCAATTTACCAAAGAAGAAACATATTCGCCGGACGTAACGCCGAATGGTACGTTGCGTCGACGCAGAAGTCGAATACCGTGTGAAGACGACGAGGGTAATTTAATGGATTTTCTGCGAACTACCGGTCAGGAAAGTACGCGGGAACGCAAATCGTGGGGAAGTCTCGGTAAGTATCGCACATTTGTTGTGAATAAAAAAAGGAACAACAAGAACTGCGATATTAACGAGTTTTGCTCTTCGTTACGTTAGATCGTTCGTGGGCTCGAAGAGCTCGAGGACAACCGCGCCGCGGGGATTTGTTGAACGCCGATTTTTCGGGAGATCGCGAAAGACCGAGTTCGCCATCTCCTCTCGCTGAGAACAAACCATTTTTGCAAGAAGAAGAGACAAAACCAACGGGGTACGGTGCATTAATAAAATCGGAATAATCGATCGCGGATCGAGCAGTAATAATAATAATAATAATACATTTTAAAATTGCTGTAGACGCGCCTGGCGACAGAAGATCGAGGCGTGGTTATCGGAAAACGAGAAGGAAGAACGCGCGGGTGAGGAACTCCAAAGAAAGGCGAGGCAACTGCAAGCCAATCGCAAGTCCTTCGAAGATTCAGGTAGATTTCCATTTTTATTTGAGTCGATAAATCTATTTGATAAATAGCGAGCAATTCACGTAATTCATAAATTATACAGAGAGCGAAGGCAAGAGTTCGGTAATGAACACACTGGCGGAGGATAACTCAGTACACGGAGGCTATTCAGACGTCTACGATTGGCGTCCGTCGGTCGAGAAAACTGATGTGATGAGAACGATGGAAGCAATAGAAGGTACGGAACTGTAACGATTCTACTAAATCAGCAAATGCCAATCTATCGTAATATCTACTCAATTTTTTTTAACACAGAAGCGCAGCCTCATCAATCACAGACTGATAAATCTCAATGGCGAAAATCGAGTCTTAACGTTCCGAACAGTGTGGAAGATACAGATCCACGATATTCGCGAAGAGTCAGGTCGCGTCTCGCGACGGACAATGTTCTCGGTCCGAGTACATTGCAAGTGAGTGGATAATTATTTTGTCGAAAACAATTGTGAACTTATGAATATTTCGTTTGTTTGATAACAATAAATTTTTATTAGGCGATCCGAGAAGAAGAGCGCAAGAAGAATAAAGCGAGTGATCCATCGGCGCCGGAAGGACAAGATGAACTAACGATATATCTTCGACAACCATCGACTTCAACGCCGAATTCCGCGGTGAGGCGTTTCACAAAATTGGGAAAGAAGAACAACGACGAGGATCGTGTCAGCGATAAGATAGAAATCGATTCCGACAATATCGAGACTCCGCCAACGACGAGAAGGGTCTTCAGTCCACCGCGCGAAGTGAAACCCGTGGAGAAGGAGCCTTGCAAACGCGAACGATGCAGCAGTTCGATTCAAGGAAGAGAAGCCAAAGTCGGGGCTACGAAACCGAGCGGAACAACTGCTGATTTGGGTAGCGGTGCGAATTATACTTTCGTTAAATTCTATTACGCCGAAACATTAATCAAGCGATCAATTAATCGATATTTTTTATTCGTTCCTACAGGCAATTTCGATCGGTATGCGGCGGCGCGAAAGACTCGGAGGTACAAGAAAAATCAGGACAATCCAATGGAGAAGGACGGCGCGAAACAGGACGGGATAAGCGTTGCTGCCGGTGAAAGTTACGCGGAGGAAAAGCCCCAAAGACCGA
This sequence comes from Buathra laborator, assembly GCA_934046635.1. Classification (NCBI taxonomy): domain Eukaryota; kingdom Metazoa; phylum Arthropoda; class Insecta; order Hymenoptera; family Ichneumonidae; genus Buathra; species Buathra laborator. The sequence goes on from OW203892.1 coordinate 24,066,937, forward strand.
GTACACTGTCGCTGACGGAAGCCGAAACGGAGGACGACGATACGATGCTGAGAATATGGCAAGATAAGCTAAAGCGTCGTCACGCATCGACGGACATAGATATGGCGCTTGCGGATATCGCGAAAACAGGCGAAGAGATTCAGCAACTCACTCGTCCGATAGCTCACAGAAGTTCGCGACTTCCAGTGACACAACCGGCACCGGTGGTCGCCGTTACTAATACAGTTCTCAGTCCAGTTATGCAAGAATCGCGACCGCGCGAAACAACGCCGATATGGCCGGAGAGAGCGGTGCCCTGTCGCGAGAGACACCGAAGTATGATAGATCCGAGTCAAGTCAGAGAAGCTATGAGATTGGCGAACAACCCACCGAATCAGGTGCTTCAGACGAGTGCTATCGTCGTCAGTCCCACAAGCGATAACGAACGAGTGCCCATTTTGCGAGTCACTTCACCGGATCAGGGAGAAGACAACACGTGCGAACGGATAGTCGATATGGATCAGGAAGACAGTCCGGCGACTCGTGGCTATGAGGATAAAAATTCTATCAATAAGAGCGCTGTAATCGAAAGCCAAGTCGGCTCTATCGAGGATAAGACTCCAACGAGTCTTAACAAACAGCAGCGGCAATCGTCGTTATTCAAGAGTCGTTTCGTTCCGGATATCAGTATCACGAGTTCGCCACCACTGGCAACGAAAGCTAAAGAACAGGAGATGAACGACGAGGGCTTCGAAGAGACGCAGAGTCTCGTCTCGGAAACTCTTAGCCAAGAAACATCGTCGGGAAATTATGAAACCGATACCCACGACTCGCCGCGTTGTTCACCGGCGGCTGAACTGCGTTACAGTCCCGGCAGCAAGAAACTCGAAACTACGGAACGAAGAAGAACCATTGGAAAGGATGAGATCGCGAGACTGAAAGCGTTCGGTCCGAGAGCCGGTTCCATGCGCGTTAACAGCGAAAAATCGAGTTTTCTACCGAAGAGAACCGGCAGTCTGAAGCGCGAGGCACCGAGAAAAATCGATTCTCCGAAGAGAGCGGTTCTACCGTTGACAAGCGGAATCGGAAGAAACGAAGTCGAACGTTCGGGATCGAGAAGCAGCTTAAGAAGTTCACGAAGCTCGTTGAACAGCGCCACTTCCGTGAATACGGTTCGGAAATTAGCACCGAGTCACGCGCAACTCGGTAGTTACACATCGGCTATTTGCGCTATGACCAGTGATCTGAGAAAAAGTCCGGCGAATTCGCCGCTACCGCCGGTCGCGAAAGACACCGACAAGAGACGCTCGGCGCCGCGAACGAATTCAAGCAGAATTCCCGCCAGTAGAAGCAGCAGCAGCGGAAGTAGCGTTGGTCCCGTTACGCGAAATATTCGAAAAGTCGCGGCGGTTAGTATTGCGATAAAAAATTCAGAATATAAGGAACACCTTTGGCGGAGAAAATCATTCGTCGAGAAAAATAATCTAAAATCGCAGGTTTTTCTTTCGTACCGAATTTTTTATAACAGTTTTCATCTCCAACAGGTAATAAGCGATGCGCCCAAATTGGCGAGTATACGCGCTCGTCCAGTTGTCGCATCGAGAAGCAGCAGCAGCGGTAGCAGCGTTGGTCCACAAACGACGGTAAACAATCGACAACCCGTTGGAAAAATGCTGACGAACGCGAAAAGTCGACTGGTCCAGCCGCGCGCTGGTCCGCGTAATCACAGCTTCATGCGGCCGACAGCCGCGAGCGTGAATAAGGGTTCTATTCCAAATCTTCCGAAAAGCATCAAAAACTTGGTAAAATAATTCGAAACGACGAGGTGGTCTTTTAATATATACCGAAAAAATATATATATATATTTACGATCGTTTATAATATACGAATACGTAGCTGCTGTCTCGATGACGATACGGCAAACAAGAGCCTCTCTCCGTTTCAATATCGTCCTCATTTAATGACTCATCAATGACTGAATTATTCGTAGCGCGCGTGTGTTGGAAAAAAAAAAAGAAAAAAAAAAATTCACGAATTATATGCACCACGCGCGCGCGCTACTACGATTAACCAAATGAAAATTATATACTATGTTGAGCATATGCAATAGTTTTCGTAAAAGTATATATATATATTTATATATATCATACAGCGACATAGCGCGTAGAATTTATTTCTCCGAGTAAACGTCTCTTCGACGGATCGATAGCGATTAGCGAGTTATACGTAAAACGCGCGAAACTTAATAGTGTTGCAAAAGTCGAGTTTCTCGCGCGTTTATTAACGAATTATTAACCCACAATCGTAACGAATGCACGAGCAAAAAAAAGAAAAAAAACTTTGTATACGTTTTTCCATATCATTTGGAACACAGCACCAAAATCGTAGATAGATTGTCTTGCGAAAGAGAGATGTCATTTATTTTCTCGATTATACACATTCGCAAGGAGACTTCTGTTGTCGTTACCTGTACTTGAGAAATCGAAAACAATATTTACGATAAGGACAATCGTTCGATGACATCGGGATCCACCTGCCTTTTTTTTACCTCGGATTCAATCGACGCGGTGCCGATCATTGCCTTCGTTCTTCGAAATGTGAAATAGAATATAATGAGATTTCGAACGAAATTGAAAAAAAAAAAACTCAGCTCTCCGCGAGACTTTATGCAACAGTGCCATGCGACTCGCGATAGAGTTTGCCATCTACGGTGCCACAGACAGCTCTCTCAGAAATCTTCACCACCGCTCAATGTAACTGTTTCGTATAATACGAAGCATTATCATTTTTTTTTTTTTTTTTTTTGCTAAGAGGCAATTTACGACGACGAATTCGAAGACCAACGTACGTATTATTAATAGCATACACGGCCTGTATTTACTGACTAATAAATCAAATTCCGACCATTGATTATGGTGACGAAATAAAGATAAAGTTTAATGAAAAAAAAAAATCTGCATATTGTTTCACTGATCGACGCGGTGGCGACGAATTATTTAATTTGAACAAATCTGCTAAACGTTTCAATATACCATTTATTTTATACAAATAATGTATTTACAATCTTTTTCTTCTTTCTTTTTACGTATATTTACACGGTTTTTCATACCATTTTTTTTTTCATTTTCTCATACGTATATCGCATCGGAACGATCCGATGCGCGACGTTGATCATTGCCCGCGCCACTGCCACTGGCGTTACAACAAATAATATAAATCTCTTAGTGGACGCAGATACTATTATAGATAATCTCTCTCTCTCTCTCTTTCTTTCTATCTCAGGGACAATTCATTATACAACAAAAATTTATCTCAGTCTTGAAACTTTTGAGCAGAAAACATAACACATTACTTCGGTCAATTAATTATGAATCCCTTTGAACGCATATCCCCCCTTTCATTTTTAATTCTCGACGGGGAGTGATTTGCAAAAATTAATATAATTAACTTAAATTAAAGAGTTTTTTTTTTTGTTTTTCGTAGTCATCGATAAATTGACTAAATCGTACGAATATCGAGATCGTCCGGCACCCAAATTAGTGCGCATATTTACAAGACACTTAATCAAAACACACTTCGGGACATATTTTCGTCACTCATCCCGGTTGATTTTGGTAATCGTAAATTCGATGCGAGACGATACCGACATTCTGAAGAAAAATTAAATATAAATACTATAACAGTGGAAAGTAACAATAAATACCTTCAATGGACTCGAAAGTGCCTTTCAACGAGTAAAAACATAAATAATACATTACTTAAAATATCTTTTCATCATCGGACAAATTAATCTTCTTTTTTTCTTTCTTTTATAACGCTGAAGGAAATAATAATGATAATTGAAAATGCCGTACGCGCGTGAATTACATCCACGTTTATACAAAATTTCGTTGTATCCGATATCATTGTAACCGAAAAAAAAAAAAAAAAAAATTTGTATTTAAGGTAACCACCACGGAATTTTTTACGCGCTATCCGTACGATCGCGAAATGTAAGGGATACCGGTCCCTTCGGTGCGATGATAAATTCGAATTGTAAATCGAGTTCTTCCTCCGCTTCGATCTTAAATTCTCGTACAACCTGCGGAAATTTACACGATTACAATGAGATTCATTTCCTATTTTTTTTTATTAACCCATCACGCAAGGAGGACGTAAACATACATCCGAATTTTTCGATCAGCCGATACCTTCAATTGCCCCGTTTAACTGTAAAAAATCGCGAAAAAATTGGGAAAAAAATTGTACAATACCGGGAAACTGTTGTTTTTTCTCTTATTGTTGTTACAAACGAATGAAATTTGCCTTCCATTTGGTCGGCAAAAAGTCTCCCGTACGCGAGGGGTTAAATTTCTCTATTTACTCGCAATTCGCAAATACGGCGCTTACCTTGGCAACGATAAGCTGCAACGCCTGTTCGACGAAACGTTTGCCCGGACATATTCGTCGTCCCGAGCCAAACGGTGCGACGAGAAGCGGCGAATGGGGAGTAGTGGGTTCCAGCCATCTCTCGGGTATCCATTTCGCACCGTCCTTGAAATTGTTATCATCCAAACCTGCTATCCACGTATGTAAGAGAACTACTGTCTGAAGTTGAGAGAACATTTTTTTTTCGCAATTTTTATTTTTATTTTTTTTCTTTTTTTTTTTTATCAATAACCGATAGGATTCAAAATACCGGGGGGTTGGGAAAGCTGCAAAATCTCATACTCACTCCGGCTTTGAGATGATAACCCGAGAGTTCGATCGGTTCGTCCAAAATTCTAGCGATGCACGGAGCTGTGGGAATGACTCTGAAAGCTTCGGTAATACACGCCCTCAGATATTTGGCATTGCGTAGATCATCGGCCGCAATGTCGCATCCCGGTGGTGCGAGATTTCCGACTTCTTCGTAAAGACGCTTCTGTGCGTTTCCATCGCTTCCGATGAGGTAGAATAGAAAAACCAAAGTATTTCCTAACTGGGTAATGAGAATTAACTTAGTCACTCGCTCTTCATTTTTTTTTTGCAATGGTTCTTCTTTTTTTTTCACCAATGATTAACTCAAACTCACCGTGTGTATACCCGCTGCGATAAAATCAATTATAGCGGCTCTTTTATCTCTCATATCCAAATTAGTGTCCCGTAGAATCGATTGAAACACAGCCTCGACACCCTCGTCACGGGCATTTTTTTCCTGTTCGCATATAGTTGTCTCCAGCAGTTCGGATATTATGCTAAAAATTAACGATCGATCACTGAACGATGAGACGAAGAAAAAAAAAAAAACGAGAAGAGACCACGAATGACGCAGAACTCCAAAGCTGCGAGATGCCTCGAGCCTCGTGTCGTTTTATTAAAAAAAAATAATAAAAAAAAAAGTGTTCTTCGTAAATGACTAATAAACAACACTGAATAATCACTAACTTGTAAATTGCGTCTTCGCTCTCGATAAGCTGTTTATACGCGGTAGTCGGTAGAATTTTCCAAAACGGAAGACCGTAGAAGGCGTCGCGGGATGCTGTGAAGTGGATTCTAACGGCTTCCGCGAGTCTCGTGGCGAGAGAAGTTGCGGAATGCGGTTTAAGAAAACCCAGATGTCGGCCGAGAATCAGCGTACAAGTGCCTAGACGCGGGTTTTGAAGAAAACGTGTTGTTGTTTTGAGATAAATTAATGATTATCGATGTTTTTGGTTGACCACATTCCCTCCGCTCCCCCCGTCCTGCCGCCGGATTGTATCTCGCAGCGACGAATCAAGTTAGAAATTTTACTATTGTGACCAAATGTTGATCGACGAAATGAGAAAATGTCACCGGGGCAGAGAGACAAAATAAAACGAAAAAAATAAAAAAAGAAGACGAAGAAAAAGACGAGGAGCACGACGAAGTGACCACAACAAAAACTCACTCTCCAGTCCCATTCTGTAGGCGAGTTCCTTGAAGCCCGTCACGTCATCGCCGGATCTTAGAACTCGTATCAGGTTGATGAAGTCGTCGGATACTTGATTGAGCGCCGGAACGAATCCGGATACGGTATTAGCACCCATAAGTTTCGGTGTCAGTGCGGCACGCAGTTTTTGCCACGTTTCACCTTGCCTGTTACATTATCGTCCCATTACCAAATAGCTCTTCGCTTCGAGAAAAAAATATATATATCTTACGAAAAAAAAATATATTTATCTCTAAAATGGGTTTTTTCCTTTTTTTTTATTCTTTTTTTATTGAATTCGTATCCTATTTCGAGAAATAGGAGGAACGAATAAGTTTCTAATCGGACGATGATAATGCATGAGATATGCTAATGAAAAAAGCGATTCAAACACCGGTTTCTTTTTTTTTTTTTTCTATCAACCATTTGACCCCCAAAAAATCGCGGCGAGACGAGTTTTGCAAGCCGAACACGAGACCTTAGCTTCGGCTCCAGGGTGATAATTCAATGGGGCAACAAGAGAATTCGCTCGTATAGAAATGTTATATTCGAGAAAAAAATATATATAAAAATGAACAGCGGGGGGGGGGGGGGGGGGGGGGAGGGATATAGCAAACGATATGAGAATGAGAGGGCGTCGTCCTTGGAATGTCAGCGAACACTATTAACTTGGAAAAAGAGTTAAGCTACAAGTTTGCAACGTCTGGTTTGTAATAGTTCGATGATCGTTACTTCGGGTTTAACTATATATATACAGGTATACAGACGTGTATTATACGGATACATATCGCGGAGAAATCGCGAGATTTTAAAGTAGAGCTTTTTGCATAATCACCAAGTCTTCTTTACATAATAAAAAATAATGTGTGTTACTCACTCGTTGACGAGTCCAAGATTGGTATAACGATCCTGTCGTGACTGACGATATTGCGATATGATTTCCTGCGGAGGACGAAGAGGATATCTCGACGCTCGTCTCAATACCGCCTCGATGTCGCGACGAGCAAAAACCGATATAACCGGGAAATTCCATAAGGCTTCCTCTTTGCACAGTGGCCCGTAGCGCCGGTTCAGGTCTACTCTTAAATCAGGGATTAGCGACCGAGCCGATCGATCAGTCAGTTGGTCAATTAATTTAATTTACCGTACGCCACATTTATTCTCAATTCTATATGCGGCCATCGCGGCCAGACATCGTGACGCTTTCGTAATTTTATATTCGATAATCATTATCTAATCGTTTCGACTCTTGCGTCAAGCAGAAACTACCGCACTTAAATCTTTGTAGAGACTCAGTTAAAAAAAGGGAAATTGTAGCGATTGACTCGAAATTAAAAAGAATTAAGTAACACGACGCGAACGTCGGATAAGATAGGTTACGTTGCTGCTGGGTAATGCATGAATGTGCATGGATGCTTACCTTTGTAAGCATCGTGAATTTTATTCATCTGATACCAGCCGAAATATGAAAAGATCCACCGCGTGCCAATGATCGGTAGTGCAAACGGACCGGGTACATCTTGTGCTGTTTGGTAACGACTCTTTATCTTATCCTTGGACGTTGCTAGAGTTTGTGTAGAAAAGAGAAAAAAATGTCCTTAAGCATAAGGATTAAAATATTTACGAGACACGCGTTTAGACGATATTTTTGTTTACGGCATGTAGCAATCCGATTATTTAAAATATCTAGGTAAACGACGTAGCGGGAAAAATATCGATGAGTTAATGACTTGTTATGTAGCGACGCTAAATTTCTACGCCTCTGCTACCGATGTTAATGAGAGCGAAGAATCCCGTGAATTTCTTCGATTTTTTTTTTTTTTTTTTCGAGACGCATCGGGTTCTCACCTTCGTCGTTGGCGGTCTCGAAGGCTTTTTCTATTCGGGAATTTATGCCGACGAAAGCCTGTTTAGCTTATAGATTATTAAAAAAAGAAGAAAAAAAAGCCTCTCACCGGAGCGGAGAGCTCTGCGGTGATAACTCGATTCGATTTCACGGCCGATCGGTCGATTTCGACGCTTCTCAAGTTAGCGCTGTATCGTGGCAATCGCGAGATATTACTAAATCTATGATTTTTCTGTACACATTAATGAACTCTCTGTGATCGCAATTTTCGAGCGCCGAAGTTGCATTTTATAATTGCGAGGGTTTGTGCATTTGTTTTTTGTTAACTCTTACGATTAGATTAATTTTTTTTTAAATTCGCTTCGACGCACATCCCCGACATTTTTGCGATACAACGTTATAATTGGAAGACAACAAGTCCTCCCCTCCCACACGCGACAGAGGGCGAGAATGAAATTGATAACTATTATTTTACAGTTTCGGAACGGCTCGCGGTATCGCCCCGAATAATTTGATGACCCTGAACTTGAACTCCTAAACGAGATAAACTGTATGACGATTATGACCCGAACCTATTCGAAACTTTTTCTTCGTCTAAATATAGCGATTTTTTTTCCTTTCGCCACGCTTCGGGCAGTCGCACGCGCGTGACTACGGTCGATGGATCGCCCGTTGCCTCCGTGCACCCGGAGAAGAGTTGAACGAGAAAAGGAATGAGAAGAGCCCGCAGAAGAAGAAAAAAAGAAAAGGAAAGATATAATGAATTCAGAAACCACGCCTAGGCACCAATGAGGGTACCGTTATGAAACCGGCTCTCGGATTATATTGGATCCGTGAGACACGTCGATTTCTGCTATAGCACGTCGCGATTATTATATGTCCCGAAGTTTATCGCGTGTCTCCGCGGTTCTACGTGTACTTTGACGCGTTCGATAAAATAAATAAAAAATAAAATAATCCACCGAGATTCGTCCAGAAGCGCTATAATACTTTGGCTATATTGATTCTTCGAGATTTCGTCGTCGATCGGTACACAAAAACACAGGAACTGCTGCGCATATCTTTCTCCCAGGATCATCGGGCGCAATGACACCGCAAACTTGATGAATGCCTCGTGTCGATTGTTGCGAGAGGAATCGAGGTGATTGGCCCGAGAGATAACGATCGTTTCCGTTGATCGCGTTAATACATCGGCATATAAAAAAGGGGGTGCAATGAAACACCTCACGCGCGAACGGGTCACGCAGAATTTGTATGGATTTCTTCATTTTTTTTTTTTTTTTTTTTCATGTTTTTTTTTTTAATCTCGTTATGACGAGACATCGACGCGCTTCCGACTACAGTCATTTCTTCAGGCCAATGCGATAAGTTCATAGCATTCAGATAAAGATACGCGTTAAACCTACAAGTCTTATACGATAAGGCGAATCGTGTATCGCGTCGTCTCGTCCCCCCGAGAAGAGATGACAAGTTGAGAAACCTGTCGTTTGGCATACAACCGATCACCAAAGTCTGCTCTTCCCTTTTTTTTATATATATATATTTTCTTCGATTAGATTAGACAAATGAAGAAAGAAAAATAAACTTTCGTTTGTCACACATACGCGGACAATCTGTATTTATAGTTTGTTTAACGTACACAGTAGCCGAGACCGATATATTCTTCGAAGATAGTGGTCGAGTAGAGTGGGGGACAAAGGTGAATGAAAATTTGTCATGAATCGAAACTAAATTTCGATATTTTGATTCGTCTATTATTAGTTCGAAAGAAACTATCCACACGAAAAAAAAAATATATGCAAAATATATGTTAGAAAAATGTTGAAAATATATAAAATTCGTCGTTTTTATATAATTTATTAATCATATAATGGGTTATGTATTTTGTGTTATATATTTTCCGAAATATATTATAAAATGGATCTGTAATATACCAATATTAAAAAATGTATATTGGTAAGTAATAGACGATCGATCGATAATTTTTTTTTTTTTTTTTTACTTACTTTCGGGCTGATGGGAGCTTCCGCTCCAAAACCACCACGGGGGACGATAACTCGTGGCGAATACGAGAACAGCGAAAAGCGCGGCGGCGATGGCCTCGAACCAAGCTTCGGACAGCAGCATATTGTCTTCTTCGTGTTCGTAAGGTCCTACGAAAAATATCCAATGTACCAGAGAATTTCGGATAATTTACTTCAAGAATTCGTCTTCGTCGAGATTGCGCATATCGGGCCCGCGGCCGCCGATAAACATATACAATTATTCAATCTCGGAAGCGTGGCGCGAAATATAGAACTCGGGACGGGATGATTAATCGCTCGAGTGCGTCTAAGCGAATTTAAAATACATTTACCAAACAGGATACCGAAACATCAACAAGTCCGATGTATTACACACGAGAATATTTTTAAAAAATTGTTCGATTAATTTATCGCACATAGTAAAACATCGAAGAAGCGATATATATAGTCGTATATATATATCAATCGGCACAACGAGAAACAATGCGACAATGCCAGGGCCCTTGGCACTTAGGGGAACACAACGGATGTATTCAAAGTTGCGAAACTTTCTTTCTTCTTTGTGTATTTTTTTTTTTTTTTTCCTCGATCTTTCCTCATGTATGTCATTATTGGAAGCTACGCATCCAGAGTTGACGATTGTGCAATCGTTCGTTAATTGCAAATCGACGAATAAAGATAAATTCAATATAAACTGTACGAGAGCGCGAGGGGCATTGGAAAAAAAATCTTTGTGAAAAACCCACGCAAGGTTGCGGAGCAAAAAGAGATATCCGAGAGACAACAGAAGAAGCGAGTCGAGGACGCGCCAAGGTAATCAAAGATCCTCACGATGTCATCGTCGATCGCCGCGCCACGCTTGCCGGGGCAATTTCATCTATAATAATCTTTTCACTTTAAAATCGAGAGTAAGTTTGAACGGCGGCGGTAGCTATCCCTCGTTGCAGGCGGTGGTTAAACGCACATACAAGTACACAGGAGAGAAAGAGGAGAACGCGACGGGACTCCCGGTTTCGAGATGAGAAGCAACACACAGTGCCGCGGATTTATGGTCTCGTTTGTCTGGCCTATTTTGTTGGTAACACGGGTCGTTTGCGACGGGCCTAGTTACGCGCGCTCTCTCGTATGTCTGATAAACACTTTCTACGCGACTAACCGCGGGCACCCAGGAGAGTTCGACGTAGCGAAAAGCAGAGGCGGTCTCGCCGGAGAAGCCGCGATATCGCGGGGAAAAGTTCTATCACAGAGACGGTGAACTAATCTATGAGGTCAACAGCTGCAATAGCAATCGGTGAAAATAAATCGATGCGAAATAAATTATAAAAAACTCGACAAAACTTTTTGTTGCTTAAAATAGACGAACGAACGGCAATTGGGTTTGATAACAGAAATATGTTACGAATAATAATGCGTCTGGAGCTCAAACAGCGGAAAACAGACTCTTATACGGTTTTTTTTTTTTTCTTTTTTTTTTTTTTTCGCACGCTTGTCGTAGCAACCGCGTTTGCACGGGGTATGAGTCGTTTACCCCGTCGTATTTAACGATACGAGTGACAACTTCTAGAACAACGAGCATAATTTACTTTTATCGTGCCTTTCATTTGCCGAGTTAAGAAAAAAAAACGGTAATCTCGACATCGATCTATTCGTGTTTTAAATTACGAAAGGAAAGGGGGAAAAAAATGAAATCGTGATTATTCGATATATTCAAACTTATGAATTACGCCGAGTGTGAAATTGCGAAGTAATTGCTGCCGCGTGTGCAAGCGCCGTACCCGCGTCACATGCTCTTGGCCCTCGACGACCTCGGCCGGGTGAGCACACTGATTTTTTTCACGTTATTTTTTTTTCTTTTTTATCTCGTTTGATTTATGAAACATTTACGCGACCGCGAAACCGTTATCATTTCTTACACCCTCGATGTATCTTGCAATTACAAAGCAAAGATATTCAGAAACTCGCGCTACGACATTTATCCATCGTCAATGACGAAAAAAAAAAAAATAAAAAAATATCGTCTCATTCATTCGAATTAACGACAGAGCTCTTTGCGTGGGCAAATGAAACAGAATGAAAAGAGATTCGAGCGAAGCTCGTAATCCAATTCAAGGGAAGACTCTTGCGATAGAAATTTGTCGCGCTCTGCAGTGCCAAGACTATGCTTTACAATCGCGAACGCACAAACGGCTTTAGAAAGTTTTCCTATTCCCAACGATGAGCTCGCGAATGTGAATTATAACGTTACGTAAAAAAAAAAAAAAAAAAAAAAAAAAAAGAAAAAAATGCGAAGAACGTATATTCGGAATATATATTTCACATAAGTATACATCGGCGATTAATTTATCAACGCGTAATAATTAACGTCCGATAAAGCCGCGGATCGTTCGTGAGAAACTTCGAGGCGCGAGAGTCTATTATAGAGTCGAAGCTGAAATCTAACGATGCACAAGATCCTCTCTGTACACCGGTGAAGCGCATCAGGCAGCGAGGCGAACGAACATAACACAGGCAAAGAAAGGGGATAAAAGAGGCAGAAGAGAGCCCGCGAAGAGTATCTTCGCATCTCTAACGGCGAATCCGCGGTGGTGAGGTCTATCGGCATGTTCTCTCGGGACGGTGTATATAAAGTGGAAGAGAAGGAATGCCGCGCGAGGAGGGCTTAGGAAGGCCCCCGCTCGGCAAGCATTGCACCGTACTAGAATCGTCTATGAGATTTCTAAGCTTAAAACTTCCTATGAGCTGTTCGGTAGATATCTGGCAAATTTCCAGTGTTTATCACCATTATCTGCTACTTGACGCATTCGAAATTATTAAAATTGGATTGTGAACGGGTAAACATATTTTCCCGACTATCGGTTACGTCGTCATTCGTTCCTCGTAGTAAATACGAAAAAAATACTGCAGAGTGAAAACGCGGTCTCGAAACACTGCTTCGAAGTATTAATATATATATGTATATATACATATATATCTTAAGCACGTGAACACGCGCTCTTACTATACAGTAAACTCTCTTCTACACTGCTATAAAATTTGCAGCGGGCCGAAGCAAGCGAGTGAGAAAGACCCCGGGACGGGTTAGCAATTCCGCAAATTATCGAACGTTCCGTTAGCCTGCAATCGACGGAAACACCGTTAATATGCATATAGTGCGATGCTCTCTCGCGATGTCCCGCGGCGAATTCGATCTTTCCAGAGGGGCAACAGTTGAGTTTATATATACATATATACAATGGGGATACTATATACTACAAACGATTCACGTTCGCTCACGAGTCTTTATTTATATTGCTGTCCAATTAATGTCAAATCGAAGGGACCCTCGTCGAGAATTCTATAACTAATTGATTCAATCGTTGCCCGAAATGCGTCAATTAAGATCAGCCGCCAAGAGTTTATATGTTGGCGAGCAAATCGTTTCGATTTCAATACAATATATAACTACGTAAAGCGATACATGCGAATTGCTTCGACACTTGTTATACGAAAGTATTATAACGTACAATATATTCCGTTTCGGTAATGAAGCGAAGAGGTTTACTGAAAGTTCGTTTGCTCTACCGGCTTTGTAATATTATAATGAGATCGCGAACGCGAGGTAAACGAGCGGGTGTGTTATATAGATATCAAAGAACGAGATTCACAATGTATACATGTGTATATAGTATATATATATATATAGATATATACGCGTATATAAATGTGATTGTCACGGGTCATGCGTTGTGAGAGTTATTATAATACGAGTCTTGAATAATAATACATACTCACGATAAATATAGTAGATAACAATCGTAGCGACACGCTGTATTCGGCCGATTCACCGGTGTTTATTACAATTTACAAACCAAGAAGTACGCGCACTCGTTAAAGTCCGAAGATCCCCGTAGTTCTGTTCGGCACGCGGGCTCCGTCGATCCACAATATAAATTTCCTTAAACGCGTTTTCCGTCGGATTTCGAAGAATCGAAAATAAATATAAAATAACAAAAATACCGCAGTGTTTAAAGTTCTTCTTATTTATTTTATTTTTTTTTTTCGTTTTTTTGTTTTGTTTTTAATTTGTGATAATTTTTGTTTTCGCGCCGCTCGAAAAGGTCGTCGACGAGAGGTGGTGGGTTGATATATAGACGATAGAACGTTAAGTTGTAGTGGTAAGTTTCTTCGCCTTCGTCGGTCTCTCGCGACGACGGAGGTGGTGGAGGCGGCTGAAGGTGGTCGGCCGGGACTCCCGACTGCACCGGACGACGGTAGTGACGATGAGGATGATGATATCCGCGGTGGAGAAGAGAACGAAGAGAGCAAACGAAGAGGTGGTGGTTATGCCGGGGCAAGTGGTGGGTAGTGACGATGACGGTGGCCGCGCGATGGTAGTGGCAAGAGCGTCGAGGTATAACGAAGAAATATATAACCCAACCGGCGGGAGTAAGTGTAAGAGCCGCGGCGCGAGAGCGCGAGAGAGGCCTCGCGAAAAAGTTGTAACCGCCCGGAGCCCCACAGAGTACCTCCTTCCCGGGAGTCGGGAATCGTACTGATCCTAAAAAGTTTTCAGGACACGGGTATATATTTTCGAAAATGTTTACGCGAGAGAGAGAGCAAGAGAATCAGAGAGAGCGAGAGAGAGAAAGAGAGAGAGAGAAAGAGAGAAACGAAGAGGCGAGGCGAGGGAGGAAGGCCGAGGAATGGAAATGGGAATGAGGAGACGAAGGCGGTATAGAGAACGTGTGTGAGAATGAAAAGAGACTGGATAATCAGACCGTAAGCGTGAGAGAGACGAGGAAGGATGGATAGAGAGATATTGTATAGTAGTAGTCGGGGTGAGGGTGTAAGGAGATGGATAGAGAGAGGGGATGAATATGCCGTGAAGGAGAGAACGAGAAAGATATTAAATGACTGAGGCAGTCTGCATTCATCGAGCCGGCAAGGCAACGGTCAGCTAGCCGGGTCTCCTCGAACGCTACTTGACTTCACGCACGCATGATGATGATAATGATATTATGTACTGGCGCCTGTCTATCGTTCCTCTTTATAATCGTTATTATTATTAATGGGCTATTACAATAAAATTTATTTATAGTTTTCTCGATCTTTTATTTTTCTTTTTTTTTTTTAACTTTAGTTTCATTCCGCGAGTTTATTGAGGTCCCGGGAAGAAAAGTGGCGATAACGCGCGCTTTGGTACGTTCCCTTTTTTTTTTTTTTCATCGAGAATTGTGTACCGCTAAAATCGCCTCGGCGAATCGGTGAACCGCGTGGCCGGCTTCGCGGTCGGCGACAAACTCTTCTTATCTACTCGTCTCTCTGTTTACATGTTCGTTCGGCGTAGTCGGTCCAAAGATGGGGAAAGGGAGGGAGGAGGGGGAAGAAATCGTCGTATAAGGCACAGCGAGGGGAAGGTCGGTGCGAGAGGCCCCCGTAGTGAAAGATGAAGAAAGAATGTATGAGAAAGATACGCAACGGGAGGGTGTGCGCGACCGAGGGAAAGGAGAGAGCTCACGGTTGGAACAGATGGCGTAGCTTCTTGGAGAGAGGAGGAAAGGAATAAACGTACAGAATCCAATGGACCGGAGAAAAGAAAGAGTCCGGTGAAGAAGAACTCGTGAAGAAGCCGAAGAAGATGAAATAGAGAGAAAGGAAGAAGAAAGAAGCAGTGAAAAGAAGAAGGCGGAGTCGAGTGTATGCGTGCGACGCGTATACCAGGGACTTTCACGCGGTACGCGACCGGGGTAGGAGGTGAGAAGGATGAGAGCGAGAGAACGGTACCACTGGGACGAAGGGGGTGCAAGGGGATTGACCGGTGAGCGTGGCGAACGCGAGAAAGGTCCGGCTCGCCAAACAAACGAAAAAAAAAAAAAAGAAAAAAAGACACACACCAGTAAAAAAAAACGAAGAAAAAGCTCGGGGAAGAAGCGGAGGAATCAAAAAGAAGAAGTGAAAAGGAAGAGCGGTGTTATGTCATAGAGTCGGCGTGTGGGGAGGATCGCGACGGTGGGGACGAGCCGACGTCGAGTGTTGGTACACATAACCGGGCAGAAACTCGCCGCGGCACACTCTGTCCAGAGCTGACTCGGCTCTGGACGCGTTGGAAGACGCGCGAGTCCGTTGAAGAACGGACGATCGACGCGAAGAGTAAGAGAAGAGGAACGAAGATACGACCGATGAGGAAGGGATTAATAAAAAATAAAAAAAATCGTGGAGAAGGAGAGAACGTGTTGAACGAAAAGAAGTTGCAGAGGGACCACGTGGATACGCCGGTATAGCAAACCCGGTATTGAGAGTTCTACATCCGGGTACGTGATCCACAAGCGAGGCGTACTCGATGAAAACTGCTTCTTTTACCTCGCTATAGGTAAAACACATCGCGAGCTTCGCTCGAGATATTTCTCGATCGAGGAAACGACCTTTCGGGATTTATTCGGTTTTTTTTTTTTTTCAGAAGGGAATTTCGCAAAGAAATGAGGTAAATAAATTGAACGCGCCCTCTGAGGAAAGCTATGAATTCTCTGCTCAAACGCAAGAAACGTTATTAATATTCTTCAATTTTCACGCGATTTTCCGTGGTAATTATTAACTTGGGAATAAAATAAGTAACTTAACACGATAATCGCGAAAAAAAATGTCACTTTCTCATTTTGTGGAAAAGTTCCGATTTTGGATTTTTTTTTTTTATTGCGATACTCGCAAAATGCGAAAAACGGGAAATACGGGTTTAAAATACGAAAAATAAATCGAAGATCCTTTGATATCTCAAGATTGTTTTTTAATGAAAAAAAAAAAAAAAAAAAACACAAACTCTATTCAAAATACTCACTAAAAAAAAGATCAAAGCAATGGAAAATGATTTTCATTCTCGAATCATATATGGGAAGCTCGCAGGGATAGTAAAAGCGGTGGTGAACCGCGTGCGCGTAAAGGGGGGCGTGAATCTGTAACCATGCCGACTCACCATACAAACAGCCCTCCCAGCACCAGAATGAGTTGTCGATCGAAACTCGTTTTCGAATCGAGAATGAACGAAAAAAAAAAAAAAAAAAGATAAAAAATGAATAAAAAACGAAGAATAAAAAAAAATTAAGAGAACGACGAATGCACGCGAGACAGCGTGGGCGCGCGATCACTCTCGGAATAGGAGGCTGCGAGAGTGTCGTGTGTACTACTATAACGCTCTCTCGGTCGTCCGAAGCGTACGTATATAGATATAAAATGTTTACGTATGGGGGTTGCATAGGATTGGTATGCTTCGCGGCGGAGAAAGAGCGAACCAGACACCATTGAAATGAAGGCACCCTGATATCCCGTTCTCGCTAGACGAGAAATCTCTCTCGATGTGTCTGGAACATTCGTGCGTGACTCGCGAAGCCAATGCGAGTACACAAGCTATTGCTTATTTTCGTACGCTTACGGTCTATAAATATAGATTCGCGCAACTATGTCAAATGCAATTAAGTCAATATACACTAATGAATCGTTGCCGCGTTCCATTAATAATTTTCTTCAAATCGCGCATTAAAAAATTATGCTAATAAAATGCGACTACGTACATTATAAGGAACGAAGCATATCTTTGATGATTAAAGTGACGTCATGTGGTATATACGACAGAAGAAAATACAGAGCCGAGAAAGAGAGAAAGAGAGAGACGGAGATACTAAAGGCGTACAGGATGTATCAGGCAAAGTAGCTGAGCGGCATTCTCAGGAGAGTAACAGCGGCAGCTGAGAGCGATAGTGTATAATGTTGTTGAAAAAGATTCACATGCCGAAGGCATACCCGAGGCCGGCTTATCGCTCCTCGGATTCTAATGTACTATCTCTCATAATAAAACGAAGCAGTTTGAGAGACAGGAGTATAGATTAATGAAGAATTTATAGATATATGGTAATAATAAAATGGTTCACGAGCCATTAGCGTATGTGACGACTAATAATAAATCTTAGTATCATTCGCGAGAACGAAAAAAAAAAAAAAAAAAAAAAAAAAAAAAAAAAAAAATTTGGTTGGGGTTCGATGTTGAAAATAAAACAAGTCGAGTATTAGTCTCGATTGCATCTCACGAATGCACCGGGTTTGTTTACGCGGGAGAGACGTTGTGCGTGATAAGGCCGAACGGAAGAAAAGGCAATCCTTTTATAGTAGCGTAGCTTCTTCTTTTCCTGTTCACCGTCCGTACAGTATATAAAACGAGTACACGAACTCCGTATATGCGAAGTAACAGAGTCCAATGACTGGGCGTCGTGTACGGAATTCACTTTATTTACTACAAGAGACTCAGAGTCGAAGAACAGTCGAGACTCTCGAGCAAAGAGGGAGAGACGAACAGAGACGGAAGGAATTAACTGGAGCATCTTTCTTCTGTCATCGCAATGATCTTTGAACAGTGCCGTTTCTTATCGTGCAACTTCTCGCGCCGGAGCGCAGACACGCGTTCCACATCCGCGAAAGGCACGTGCATGATCGACAAAACAATGCGTTATCAATTTGAAAAAAAAAAAAAATATATTTTTTTTTAAACGATACAGTCTATTATCGAGCGATAAATTTTACTACGCGGAAGTGTACATGAAAGTTCTCGAGTACTTCTCCGTTCGCATGATTCATCATGTTTTTTTTTTTTTTTTTCGCGACAATTGGGGCTCCGATAATCGGGAAAGATTATCGGGATCTGGCGGGCGAAGAAACTTGATCCACTTGTCGATGGAAACGCTACGAATGTCCTTAGCGATTATCTTTAGTCACACAGATCATACGATTTTTTTTTTTTTTTTTGTTTACACAGATCGGTAAAACAGACCAATGCGATCATAGATAGATGGAAATTCGATAGATATAATTTCGATACCGATAGATTGACTCATTATTTTTTTATCCCTTGCGGTATCAATGTATCGTATCATTCGACTTTCTTTACTCATTCGTTCGTAAGAAAATACATCGCGGAAATTTGCGCAAAGAATTTTTATGTCAAGCCGTAACATGCGTGTGTGACACGCTGTAAAAATTCATGATACGTGTGTCCGGAGAAGGCACAGGACGTATGTACGGGGATACGGGTTTTCGTTGGCCGTTGCCTCGTTGGTTAGTTCTCTTGGCCACGCGTATCGGTACATCGAAGCGGCTATGCCGACGACAGCCGGGGCCCCGGCCAACCAGGAAGTGATCACGGACGACCGGTCACTCGCCGGAATTCTCGACTGTACGATTATAGCGTTATACCTGTATACGGTTGGTACACAATCGTATACAACACTTTCGGCTCAATATACATTCAACGCTATACGTCGAAAATATTTTATTTAAAAAAAAAAAAAAAAAAAAAGATGTCGCATCGTCGATCGATCGATAAGGGATTATTATCCGCCGATCAACGACTTCGAATGCTCAATACGTATTTTTGATCGCAAAACAAAAGTAACGACGGAAACAATACCAAAATTACTAGAATCGCTTATAATTCAATTATTTTACGATTCAGTTACATCGAACGATAATTTTTTTTTTTTGTTTTCGCCCGAATAATACAATTTATTCACGAATAACGAATGGCAATACTTCACTCACTATATCGATATCCGGATCCAAACTTCTTCCGAGACCCTCAATCACTCCCATACTAAGTATAATACTGCTGAACGCACCGTCCTGTCGCACCTGGTAGCGAACTATAGCGGCGAAAAATTCGGCCACTACGCTGCTTACTTTTATCTGGAAATTGGAGTTTGTGAAGGACACATTATCTCGTAGGTAGTCGCGATAACACGAACGTTTTGATTGGGAGATAAAACGAAGCAACAGATTTATCATTGGGTCCCGATGTATGTTTGGTTTAATTACTTTTTCAAGGCTGAGACGAGACCTCAGATGATTCTCGACAATTCGCCCGATCGCTCTCTTGAAGCCCACAGGATCGGAGGTCATGTGGTCGCTGTGATTCATTATGTACTCCCCGGCTAATTCACCCTTTGAACACGATAACTATTTTTATTTTTTTTCATTCGAAACACAATTTTCGTGTTCAGGTTCGAGTTT
Organism: Buathra laborator; assembly: GCA_934046635.1. Classification (NCBI taxonomy): domain Eukaryota; kingdom Metazoa; phylum Arthropoda; class Insecta; order Hymenoptera; family Ichneumonidae; genus Buathra; species Buathra laborator. The sequence goes on from OW203892.1 coordinate 24,086,720, forward strand.
TATCGACGATAAAACTTACGTCACCCTTTGCTACGGAACGAAAAACATCGCGAAGATTTTTTTTGCCCCGTTCGTCTAATGAGGCTACCAATCCGCAGTCGAGGAATACCAAACGAGCTTTGGTCCCAAAACAACACGGAAATATCTTGTTTAATGGATTTAAAAACTTTGGAAAACGGGAACATTCTTCTTGCACCAAAATATTGCCGGGATGCAGATCGCAGTGTACAAAGTTGTCCCGAAAAATCTGATATTGAAAGTTCGATTATATCAGTCCTTCCGAAAGTCTTATCTACACGATAAGTTATAATGACGTTCCAGGAAGTAACGCACCATCTGAAAGATCGCTTCGATTCCTATCTTCGCTAAATTGCGTTGCAATTTACGATCGTCGCTGTCGAGATATTCGGATATCGGTTTGCAATCGTGAAAACTCTCGACGAGTATCTTCTCGCGTGTGAGATCGACGAAAGGCGATGGAAAAGAAACGTCGATATTGTCGGAAAAGTTACTCGCGAATATCAGAAGATTTCGAGCTTCAAGATTCATATCGATCTTTGACGAATGTCAGACGGTTAAAAAAACAGAATTTTTTTTTTTCGATCTTGTAATTTTAATGCTTTACTTGATTTTCCATCATCCGAGAGAATTGTTTCATGCAATCGGGTAGACTGAGCCATCGTAAGGAAGGTACAATATAAGTCACGCATTCCGAGAGAACGCGCAGTATCGCCAAATCTCTTCTGAAATAATCGTCCGATAAATCGTTGCGTCTTTGCTTGGAATATTGCGACATATGTTGTTCGCAATTTACTTGAGAAGATTCTCGATTCCAGGATGCAAGATTTTCACCGCCACTGGTACGCGAACTCGAGCATTTTTTCTCTCGATCCACGCTTTGTATACCTGTGGATAAGATACAAGCGATATCCGCGAATGGAAAAGTTTTTTTTTTTTTGTTTCAAAACGAGACGAAGTAAAGCAATTTTAACTTGTGCGCAACAACCAGACCCGATCGGCCCCGAGCCATCGAAGTTAACGAATAAATTTCTCCAATTTGGACCGTAAGTTGCCTCCATAAGATATTTTGTATACAGCCACGAGTGCGCGGGCGTGTGTCTCTGTAGACGCGACAGTGTATTGCAAAATTCTTCGGAAAAGAGATCTCGTCGCGTTGCCGCCCATTGCCCCAATTTTATAAACGTGGGACCCAAAAATTCGATAGCTGCGAGGACACAAAAATTTTATAGTGGGGACAACGATATAGAAAAAAAAATAAAACAAAGAATGAATGAAAAAAGAAAAAAAAAAACGATCACGTAGGAAAAAAATAAGTTGAACAAAAAAAATTAATAATTAATGTTCACACTCATGTTTACCCCTGAGAAGAGCGCCGGGGAAGGTTTTCGTATAAATTATTCGGGTCATCAGATAAAAAGTTAACACGCCACTCGCAACGAATAATATGAGAGTAATCCTCGCAGCTACAATTATACTCTCGAGGATTATACCGAGCAAGGGCGTTCGTTCATCCGCTCTCGTGGCCGAAGGGTTCTCACATTTCACGCTTTCTCGCGGTATAATTAGAGCCAACTTTGAAATATTTCTCGGTACGATGCGGAGTCTCGGGCTTAGCCTGATCTCCTGCTGGATAGGACATCGGAGATTCCTCTTCAAGGACTGCTGCGTTGCGTTTGCCCGTAACGTATGGGACCGAAGTAGCCTCAATGACTTGGATAATTTTGATAGTATCGTCATTATCGCTGACGATATTAAGAATCTTCATGGTATTGTTAATCGTGGATGTTTTTTTTTTTGCTCTTCTCTCTTATAATCGCGAGGCAGGATAAGCATCCCCGGCCATTGTAAATGGTCCCTCCATCGCGATCATTTTTCAGTGGGCTTGAAGGCGATTTCTTGCAAGCGTCATTGCGCGCTTATCAAAAGGCAAACGCAACGAAGCCAGCTGCGCTATATGTATGTATATATGTTTTCGCTGTAGTAAATGAACGAGTAGAAATCGTGAGGAAGAGAGATGAAAAGCAAGCGGCAAAATGAGTTCAATGTTTGCCCGACAGGGGCGCTGCTGGCGCGTCGTCTCCTCCGGTGAAACCGACAAGCGTCATCGAAAGGGTTAAAAATAAACAAAAGAGGAAAAGCTACTCTTATTGAATACAGAAATAATTGTTGAGCCAAGCTAGAGTTACCCACCCGCAAGAATCACGCTACGTCCCCGACAAAGCATCGCGATCGAGTTATGAAGTGTTGTGAAAAATCATATTAAATCTCAGCGACAACAAAAATGATCGAACGAAATAGGAGAACGGTGAATGTTTGAAAAAAAAAAAAAAAAAACAACACACACAACAACGGAAAAGACTGGAATAAATATCTGTACAAATTAGTCTGATACTGAATTAACACGATACCCATTGGATCACGAAAAAATAAACCAATCCACGAACATTTCCAAAGTGTCTCATTCCGTCGGAACGTTAACGATGGAAGCCGAAAAATCGGAGTTCGAAACTGATTGAGTCGTCGGCCTTACGAGCGTAAAACTCTCGCGAACGTTATTTAAATAAACGAGAAATAAATTAAAAATGCCTACGGTAGTTAACTCTTCGTTGACATACGAAATTTTAATGTATCTCAACTCATTTTACTTTGGTATGTTTGCCGTTTGCGAATTGGGAATGGGACTATTCAAAGCGATAAATCTTCCGTCTCCCGGCACCGGCACAACTGCAATGGAATTTTCATTGCTGGTTTTTCTCATCGCTACGGAAGGAGGCCGTGTCTATCTCGGCAGAAAGGGAAATCTGACGGAGAGGGGTCTTCCGATACTTCTTGGAATAATACTGACTATACCCAGTGCCTTGGCGACGCTTTATTTTCTAATATGGCAGAGCTACGTACTAAGGCTGGAGAAGATGCTGTGCGGCATACAGTTGGTACTGTTGATGTGCGAACTCGTCATCTCTGTGATGTGCCTTGTTGCCATTTGGCGTCCCGCTCCCCCGGAAGAATGAATTCACCGAAGATCTTTATATATTTTTTTAATATTATATATATATATATATCCGGCATGCGTTGCACGATACACAGAAAAGCAGAAAACGGCATTAATTTTTTCCTATCCCAAGCCGCGTAGAACATTTCTTTAGATATCTTAAGACATCGGCATAGCGCTCTCTATACATCGATGAGAATCACTTTTGTTTTTTCATAAATACTAAATATTCGAAAAAAAAAAAAAAAAAAAAAAAAAAAAAAAACGGAAATATTAAACTTTGCATCGTCCATAAGATGCCAAGAGATTGACGAAAAGGATTTTTAATATTTTCGCCACGAGACGAAGATGGAAAACCTTTGTCAAGAGAGACTGCAGCTACAAACCCATGTAATGGAAAAAAAAAAAAAAAACAAAACGAAATGCCCAATTAATAACTGTATGTATAAGTCAAACCCCACCAAAGATGTAGTATAGTTTGTAAACGATTTGTATCCTGAATTATAGACGAGAGAAGATTCATTGTACATCTAGCGTAACTGATACCTTTTAGCATCCTTAAGTATCATTAACACTTTTACAAATTGAAATTTAACTAATTTTAAATTTGATGTACTTACAGCTAACTAACACATCTTCGTAGGCCGTAAAACTGCCATACAGCTCATGTACCTCGTATTTATTTACACATCTCGTATTTCGTGTGCATGTAACATTTTTCCGTTGCGAAAAAAAAAAAAAAAAAAAAAAAAAATCATTCATTTTGATCGAATCTTATTGTTCGTCGTGAAAGAATAAAATATTTTACTTCCACGCGAATTGGCGACATCATTGCTTTTCAGCCTTCAGACATTTTTTTTTTTTTTTTACTTTAATGTTAAAATTACATCCGAATTCGGATGCCGAGTTTGTACAGCGAAGACGTTGATACGAAGCGATAACAATCGATTTTTTTTACGTTCAAATCCATTGGCAACAAATTTTTTAATGTTTACGGGAAATTCGATTTTCAGGTAAATAGAATACTAATTTCAAGCATTCCTATGCAGGAAATTGTTATATTTACACGATAATTAAATTTTTCTAAGTACCCCTCAAGTACGTTTCTCGTTGTATTGTCATGATATAGTTATTGTTTATACTACGGTTCGGTACCTTTTAATAGACGGTTTCACCTTCGCACACCGTAATTACGGATTACCTCATTCGGTATCGACGCTCGGCGTTTCCTTTAATCCTTCACATTGATACTCTCTGCCCTCCGCCTTCTGATAGCCCGCAAACGGTTGCTGCAGTAGATTCGTAGGAACACCGCGCCGAAGACTATTAAAACACCGATCACACCGAATACGGTGATTTGGTGATGATACATCAAACACGAAAGTAGAATAGCCAATCCCTGTAAATAATAATTGAAAATTATTCATCATGTGTTACGAGAAATTATCGCGCATATAAAAAGATCGCTCACCTGGCGTATAGTCATCATTATGACAAAAGCGACGGCACCGAATTTCGATATGGTATAATATATGAATAGTTGACCACTCGCCGAACATATTGAGATCAGTAAGCAATCCACTATGAATCCGTGATGCTGAAAAAAAAAAGAATTCATAAAAGTTTTTTGTTTTTTTTTGTATCAATGGAAATTCACAAATTTTACTCTCGACTCACCTTCATCACGAAGTCGAGCGTTTGTACGAAACTCGATTGTTGAATCAACGACGTAGCGGTCAACATGCACGAGAACATGTTAACCGCGCACATCATCTGTATACTCGTTACACCGTATTTGGTGAACAGAGCATTTTGCCAATTGCTCGTAAAACTATCGAGTATCATGTATCCGCTCAGCAGAATAATCCCCGATAGCGTCGTCGCTCCGTCTGCAAATAGTCAACGAGAATTCCATCGCGAATCTGAGTTATCGGCGATCGCCGAAGTATTTAAAGACCGAATAAAAAAAAAAAAAGAAACCCAATGAAATTTACCAGTTTCGTGAGTAGTGCTCCCCAACATGAAGAGCGTCATTCCAATAGAAATCAATGCCGCTGTTACGTATTCGTAATATTCATACGAATTTCGCGATACAATTTTTCCCATTATCATTACGGGAATGATTTTCGAAGCTTTCGCTAAAACCTGCAATATACACGATATCTCTTAACAGTTATTAATGAAAATGATTTCAATCGCGAATTGATGAAAACGTAATTATTTCTCACCTGAGTAGGAAAACTAACGTATTTCAAAGCTTCGTATTGACACCAACTGCTCATGATATTTGATAAAGAGCAAAATGCATATTTGTACAGTGGTGTAGCGTGACGCGGTTGTCTCTTAACAATAAGATACAATCCCGACATGAGAAAAGCGAGAATTCTATTGACAAATACGAGAAACTGGGAATCTTGGAAGTAAGATTTTTCGCCGGCTTCGTTAACGTATTCCTGGGTCATTATTTTCTCTTGCAAGTAACCCCAAGTCAGGTAACTGATCTGGAGTCCCAAGAAGCAATAGGCGTACAGTACAGCGTCGTGAGCGAAGCTCTTCTGAATGTGTGCACCGGACGCCGAAGTTGTTGGAGCGTAGGTTGGCGAATCCAAGAGTCCCGTTTCGCCGTTGCCGAGAAAACACGCGTGAACCAATCTGGAAATGCATCCTTTGCCTGGGATTTAAATGAAATTAGTAAAAATGAATTCTGGTCAAGGAATAACGATAGAAAAAAAAAAATTTTACCTCCTCGCTGGAGATACTTGCTGCAGCGCACATATTTGTATATTAGCCAACCGGGCAACAGCACAGTAGCGTAACCCAACAGATTTAAACTCAGTCTTATTATCCAATCGTAAGAAGTCGATTGATTGAATACATCATCTTTGCTCTCTGTCAATAACTTGACTAAGTGAGTCGTGGCGTAAATAACGCTGACAGAGAACAGTATCAGCACGCTGCGCCAAAAAAAAAAATAAAACGAGATATCGTAAATTCCGAAACAATTTTTTGATCGTAAAAACGGAATTTTCGTGTTTTTTTTAGTCGAACTCACCATATTATTGTATTCGCCACATAATTTCCCATACTTGTGAATAACAATGACGATCTATTCTTGCGGGAAAGACGCGGCGATAGGTTATGTCATAATCCTTGTACTATTTTCTAACTCATTTTACTACTCGCGATACACGAGCGGCATTGTTTGTTTTATCCCTCGACAACGTGGCAATTGAACGACAATCTGTGAACTCGTAATCGCAATACATTGCCGAGATGTTAACTAGTTTCACGGATTAATTTTGACGTAAACAAGAGAAGAATATGGAATTATTGCAGACGACAAGACGATCGAGATATGACGGGTTATCCGTCGTCCACCAGGTGGCTACGTTAATTAATAGATAAACGATTTTTTACGCATAAAAAAAATGGATACTTACGCGATCACACGAATTAACGTACCTACATCGATGTGTTTACCTATAGAATATTGATTTTTTATTATTGTTTTTTTTTTATTACATTATTTATACTCTTTACATAGTACAATTATGTATTGTATAAACTTATTATTATGAAAGTTGGTGTGAGTTTGAGATATTTCATTAATAGGAAGCTCCCTCAACTACGAAACGATATTGCAACTGTTGAATAATGCAATATATATATATATACTATATAATCCCTTAGCGGTTTAATCTTTATAACTCTTTTTCTTTATGCAGTTATTTACAGTTTGAATTATGTCACATTTTATACAATATAATAATGACGTTATGACAAATACAATTACGTACAATATTCAAGTTATTTACGCTTGAATATTCAATAATAAAGGTTCAATACCAGCCGTTCGAACGAACGGCTACCAATAGCTCTGTTATCAATTTATCATCGAAGACTGATCGTTTAATAGATTGTTTGTTTTTTTTCTTTTTTTTTTCTTAGTGAAGCACTTTGAGTTTGTTTAGGAGAATCGACAGACAATCGTTGGATTCGAGGCGATTTTTTTTATTTATTTTTTTTTATTTTGAAGACGATATGTTTTCTTCGCGGTTTCACATGCGACTCAGAAATATCGTTTCTCTGTGGAGTGTACAGGAACTTTGAGTACGAGCTTCGTAACGCGCTTGTTGCATGGAATAAATACGGGTTTTCAAATCCTCGAGTTTTACGCGCACGAGATGAAAAAAAAAAAAAAAAAAAACGTGTCGCAACGTTTATTTCGAGTACCGCAACAGGTGGTTTCCCGTTTTGAAATACCCTCAGAGTACACCGCGCATCGATAAAATCGGCTATCAACCACTAGAAAATATTAATACAATTCGCCGTTTGTATAGATTCAATATTTACACTCTCCTAGGGAATGATTCGAATGAAATTTTACTCTTGCGATACGCTTTAGACACGGCGTTCTCGTTCTACAATTTCTAACAAACAATTTTCTTGTTTTTTTTTTTCTAGACGCTCACATCACTGATACTACATACACTTTCCATTCGCCACTTTTGCGACACGAATTCTTTGCTCTTCGTTACCCTAGCGGAAAGTTCTAATCTCGACGCCAAATCGTATGTACCTGGCGACGGTATAATTGCTTGTAATTTGATCGTGTGGAGCCCGAGAGGTTCTATGTGACAATTAACTGCCGTGTGGCTGGCGTAGCGAAAAAAAGTCGACGCCTGAGGAGAGTACAGTTGTGCCTTTATGCTCGGCAAAGTTGTTTGGCTGTAAAAATCGAAGAAAAAGAAAAAAAACACGTATTATAAAAAAATGATAAAATAAAAATGTTTAAAACGTTCGAAATGCTTACCTGCTTGTGCCGATCGTATTGATTTTCACATCGACGAGCGATTGCGAATGATTTTGTAAGTGTAGAGTAACCGGAATAATGCACATTCGACTCCGTTCGAAATTATGTTTTCCCTCTCTGACGTGACTCAGCGAGAACGATACGATGTTTTTTTGATACTCCGATTCCGGAACGTGATCCTTTTTTATTATCGTCGTCGAGTCCGGAACATTCCTATCGGGTCCAAAAATCTTCAGTCTCGTCGAATAATCGGTTTGATCGGTACGCGTTTCTTCCGGATGTTTATACGATTTGTTGAGCAGCGCGAGATCGACGTGATGCTGACCAATGGCGTGACGCGTTGCTGATCCGCTTTCTTTGATATCCGCTTTCCATCGGATAATCAAAGTCGCGTCGAGTCTCATGGTAATAGCCAGCGGACTCTCTTCCGCCGTGCGACCCTGCAATTCGTTGTAATTTTCATTACCAACTTGCGGTCGTATGTGTCTCTTCTGAACGAAATCCATAAACGGAAAATTCGTAACTGAATATGCATCGTTTTTGTCGGTGGTGAGCGATACATCGGAGAATTTCGATAAATTTTCCGTTCTTCGAATCATTTTTAACAATACGCTGTATGTTTCTTGAGGTTTTATCTTAACGTTCGACGGTTCGACGATGTAATCGGACAAACACCACGCACTGCTCTCAATCGATACGCGAGTCAAAGATATCAGATTCATGAAAGGATCGTGAATTTGATTGGTATTTTTCACGCGTACGGTTAGCGTCAGCGTCGGTAAATCGTTTTTTCTCGCTGCGCTTCGACGAGTAATTGCACTTATTTGAATGGAATCTAATACTGTTAATTGCCACGTGTGACGACACAGACGATATTTCGGTAAACTCTTCGAATCCACGTTTTCGTAGTAAAAAAGTAAATCCAAACGATGACTGCCCTTAGTGTGAGGCGCGCGTATCCACAGAGGTATCGTGTGCTTATTTCCGGGTTCCAAAACGCCTCCCATCGCTTCCGGTAACGTGATTTTCGTTACTAAGCTACTGATCTTTTCTCTGTTGTCTTCCAAACAGAAAAGCTTTGGATTCGTCGATCCTACGTAAATAGACTTCAACGCCGCTTTGCCGATATTTTCGAAAGTTACTTCGAGTCTCTGCATCTCGCCGCATAACATTTCCGGCGATATTTTACTGAATGAGACCTGAAAATCCATAGAAAAATTGATTACGTTGCGTCGCGCGTAATTCGGAAGAGAAAAACATATGAATTTAACTGACCTGCATAAAAGGTGCTCTGTCGACGATGTTTATGTCGAGTCTGCAGTCGACACCGTACATATTTACACCCGGTTTCTCCTTCGCGTTCTTCAATCGCGGGCCCTTTATCTCGAACATTCGTTTTCCGGTTACGGAGACCGTTGGATTGACGATTGGCTGATCGGAAGCCGCGGGATTCGACAAATCGTAACACAACCCCAGTATCTTCAATTCTCCAATATCTCTCGGTGTACAGGACAATACAATGCGCTGCTTCGACGTCGGCTGCAGCAACGCGAAATCAAGAATTTCCGTATCAACGGGACTGGAGTTCGACGATAAATCATTAAGTGCCGTTTCGTTCGTGAAAAACTCGTCGTCTTTGACGAACGACCATATTAACTTCACTTTTGCTAGTGGAATAGGAATTTTTAGAGGATTGTACAGCTCCACGGAGACGTGAATCGGTTCATCGAGAATGCCGTTCGGCTTCGAGCTGTTGTTGCTTCTGCACGAATAGAGAGCAATCGTCGGCTTGAAAATCATCGACGCCGAACCTTGCGCTTCGGATAAAATTGTTTCCTCGAGTTTCGACCATCTCGCGTCGTCGTCGTCCTGACTGTCAAACGATACGTTACTCGCTGCGACGTGGTCGTTCGTTGATGTTGGCAACGGACCGAGCAATACTTTTATTGCGTTGCCGTCGACCAGAGGCAGCGGTAGGTACGGAAGTTCGAAACGTTCCGCTATCGAACTTTCTTGCAGTAGTAACTGCGATAAATTTGATAATTACAATGGGATACAGTTTCCTATTTGCAGAATAAAAAAAATGTGACGTTTTGGAAGCGACGTACGTGATGCGTGTGTAAAAATTCACGGAGAAAGGCGGCCTGTTGAATACTCGGCTGTTTGCTGGACTCTTTGAGTAATTTTTCGAAAGCCTGAGCCGCGTCAGCGACTTGTTTCAAAGACGCAGCTTGCCGCCCGATCGTGAAGTGAATGTGATCTTCCGCCGACGACCAGCCTCTGCCTCGATAAACCTATAAGACGGGAACAATCATTATAACAGTATTCTCATTACTCCTAAGATTCTCCGAACGTTGTCACCGACCTGATATGCTTGCTGATAACATCTTAACGAATGTTTGCGCTGTCCAGCCTTCGAGAATCTATGACCAGCGAGTACCGCGTGAAACGCGTATTTGTGTATCATTTTCGGATTAATGAAACAGTACGCAGCCTGTTCGAGTAACAATGCCGATCTTAAGTCAGAATCTTCGCTCGTCATGCGTATTAATTGTTTCGCAGCATCGCCGTGCAAACTTCGACCCTTGAGACATTCGGCGCTCAGCAAAGTCGCGCGTGTCGCGAATTGCGGCATCTTACAGCTTGTCGAATAAGTCAGTATCGCGTCGTCCATATACTCGATAGTTTTTCGCGTCATTTCTCCCTGCATGAAGGCACTCAGCGCTGCCATTTCCAGAGCACCCGCGTAGTATAGCCACGCCTGGTCGGCGGCAAAATCACGTTTTGCGCTGTGATACGCTTGATACGCGAGAGTATAATGTCCGAACATAAAACAAAGATCGCCGAGGCGACGCAGCTGCAACTCCGGCGACTCTGCTGTGTAACTGCGGAAAAAAATTGATTTGTAACATTATTTTCATTCCCATTTCCGTTTCTACGCGGTATACTTACATTACAGCGTTCGTCGGTGTGGATCCCGGAACACCGGGTTTACTTGTACCGAACCATCTCTTGGTAGCGCTGAATAGAGAGCGGCTAACGCCTTTCTTATTCGAAATAACATCGTTCAACAGACCAATCTGTTTCTCGACGTACGGCAACAAACTTCGCAAGCAAAATTCGTTTATCAGCGCTCTTATCCTATCGAGATCCTGAGTAGAAAGTCGAGCTCCGTGCTGAGCCACCGGATGATTCGGCGAATCCGCCCAAACGTTCGCGTTTATCGGGGAACTCTCGTTCGCCGATGATTTTGAATTGTCGGAACAGTCTATATTGAACGCTCTGTGACCCTCCGGACTCAATGGATGAATCGTTACCGGCACTGCCTCCTGTCCGAGTTCGACATGCATAATCGGCGATTCGGATACCTCCGAGGAGAGGCTTATTTTGTCGGCAAAATCTGGTGATATCAAACCGGGATTTTGGGGCGCGATAGGAGTCCCCGCGTGACTAGTTCTGTAATAGAAAATTTGCGATTTTATAGCTTGAGCTTTGATTTCAGATTGCTTTATGCTAATTATTTAAAAAAACCGAAAAAGCAGTTAAACAAAACAAAATTGACGAACACATTTTGCCTTTTTTTTTTTTCAAACGAAATGGCGATTTATTTGTTGTTGTTTTGATCAAAGAATTCTTAATCGATGAGTATTAGAGATATTTTTATGATTCCGTTAATGCTATTAATCAATGAATAAAATTTAAAAAATAATCGAATAAAGTTTTGATTGGGAAAGTCTCAAGGATTGGACGGATCTTTAAGGTGTTATATCGTTACATCAAAGATTTCTTACTTGTCAGGCTCTGTTGTAACTTCGTTTGGCATCGCGGAAACACCGCCTATATCAGCCGGAGTGCGAGGACTGCTACTGTGGTCACTACTGGCATTGAAATCCGTGTGCTTAACGAGAAATTGACTCCAAGGATCCGGCAAGTGAGTATTATCGTCGGAATGGCCCGGCGGACGAGAATTCATTTGCAATAGAAAACAGTTGTTTGAGTCGTACAGATTTTTCATCTCTGTGAAAACCGATTCGGCTCTGGAAAAAAAAAAAAAAGAAATTACGTTTTTTGGAAAAAAAAAAAAAAAAAAATGGACTTCGACTCGTTAATGACAAAATAAACTAACTTTGTTCTGTCGTCCTGCGCTGCATCATGAATGAGAATGTAGTATCTCAGTGCATTGTGATTGAACCATTTTGGTAATTTTCCCGGAACGCTTTGATGCAACTGAGCCGCCATTTGTTGTATCTTTTCTAATGGACTCTCGTCAGATGTAGAAACGACTATCATACAAGCCAAAAAATGTTTGGTAAATTCGTGATCCGATGGGAACTGAACAGCCAGAAACATTTCTCTCCACGCCTCGAACCACGGAACGGCAACGGGAATGTCGAGATCTATGTTTCCTATCCGTGCGATCGTCGTGCGCTCGCAGAGCTCTGAACTGACGGAATCGTTGAGCATCTTTCTGGCGAGCGACGGTTCGGGTGGTTGAACATGAATATCTTGAATGGATAGACGAAGATTGCGTACGGTGACGGTAGTTCCCTGGGGATCTTTGAAATGACCTGAGAGAAGAAAAAAAGATCGTAAATCGCGTTTGCATTATTGTATAGGTTGTAATTATTATCAGGTTAAACAACTATTTTCTCCATTTTGGCGCTCCAAATCGCGAAATAAAAAAAATTTGCGGTGACAGCGGATATATTTTTCGATATTTTTCAAACGAAACTTTAAACAAACTTACCTTCGGTGTTGAGATTGCAGAAGGGCTGTAAAAGCTCGATGAACGATAGATTGTTTTTCTGACAAACGGATTCGGCGATAGCCGAACAAACGGCACCGACTTGCGGCGAGAATGCATTGCTGATAAATTCACGGGGGGTTAATTTGCATTGAGCCATAGCACACGCGAAACTTCTCTCTCGGGAAAATCGAATTGTATAAGTTGGTTATCGATAATAAATGACGTTTTTTCAAGTTTCACAAATGTTTATTCAACAATCGCCTGTGCACACAACAGCGCGAGTATTGCGCGTGCATAATCCTACGTGATTTGAAGAAATTTTTTCGTCTATTAAGAGCACCCACGACATTCGAGCACAATGACCGTGATAAACATGTCCAGCAATATCCACCGATGCCCACCCACTGACCAGCTGTTCGTCGTTGAGACGAAATTATGAGAGAGGAGAATTCAACTGTAACGTGAAACATTTCATTCTTCTCGACTGCCCCCTCTCAACAATTGCGTTGAAAGACTATCGGTGCATTCACGTTTGAATCAGCCGATAAAGATTTTTGCGCAAAGATTATTATTATCATTGTTTAAAATAAATTATCACGATATAATGTTTCTAAGCCGACAGCAATAAATTTGTATTCATCTGACTCGTTTTTTTCTACGCAATATATTCACTGCTTCCGATAATTGATTCGTCTAGCGTCGATACTACTCACGAATGAATAAGTTTCTGCAATGTGATAAGTTGGTAAAGTGGGGGATCTTACTGTGCGTAATCCGTGTTCTCAATCGTCTCTCCCACCCGAATAGCGAAGCTCTCTTCACGCCCCACGTCGTGATACATCACGTATCCCTATGCTCTAAGTTTCTACAGTTAATGCAGTTTGCGAAAGGCGATGTGGCACATGCTTTCGCCAGAGGGCTAAAAGTCAGAAGACAAAATAATAATAATAAAAAAACAGAAGAGAGTTGTACGGATGGTACGTAGAAAAACAAAAGAATAATCGAGATGATCCGTGTGTTTTGAAAACAAACTTGTTACGCGAGTTGGACGCCAAAAGTGAATTCCGCCAAGCTTCGATACATAAAAGATAACTACGGGTGTGTGTTCGTTCCGACAATGCTCGGTGAAAAGGAGCCAACGTACGGTGAGCTCGTTCGCTAGAGTTCTGCACGAGAGTGTAAAAGTTCCGCGGTATTTTTTTTATATCGCTACTGCGTATCCCGAAGGAAAAGAGAGCCAGCGTTGGTAATCTCGCAAGAGCTGCCGAGGAGGGATAAATTTTAAGGCTACGCCAAGTGGCGTTCCGTCGAGCAGGTGTCTCCCTGACGTCACGAAACGGTCCTGACAATCGTTTCGGCAACAAAAAAAAGAAGAAAGATGCCTCTGTTTTGATAGCCCCCCTCTCACGCGTGTAATACGATCGATGCGATTGATCAATAATCAACCTTTTTTTTTTAATCATCGAGTTACAAAACGGTCGCGTGCGCGTGTATGTGTGTGCGTGTTCGCGGGCCCCATCGACACCCTCCGTTTCGACACTTCGCAAGGAATTAAACATCGCGACGAATCATGTCGAAGAGTAAACTTCACAGTCACGTTGACGGCAGCATGGTCGCCGTTAAAAGCAAGGTAAACGTCGACGATTCCGTAAATTCTTCGACGCGCACGAGTGTTCTATCAAACGTACGAATTGTTGCACAATGTTGCTGTAGCTCAGCATTCCAATGCTCCAAATTTGGTTCTAATAATGACTCATTGTTCTAATATGCCACAACGCGAACACTCCTGATAGCTCATGAGCGTTCGGGGTCAACTCTATTTTTAAAATGGAATGTCTGCGCTTCTCACTCTTCTATATGTAACAAATACTTTTCTCTTTGACAGTTTGATGCGGACATCATACGATTCTCTGTCAATCGGAACGAACCGACTATCTACGAGGACTTTAGAAAACTTCTCGCCGAAAGACACGACATAGGACCAGATTTAAACTTTCTAATATACTACACGGATCCAACGGACGGTGAACCGTTACCGATAAACAATGACAATAATTTGGCAAGAGCACTTCTGGCTGCTAAGCCGCTGCTGAGAATATTCATAACGCGACAAGCCGATGGCGTTGAAGATATGAACGGTTATGGAACAATAAAGCCAAAAAATTTGATATCCAGCATTTTGGGAGGTACTCCCGGCAAACCAAAGCCATTGGCTATCTCCAATCCTCATGATTTTCGACAGGTGAGTTTTTCACAGCGAGTTAAATGACTGTCGGATTTTTTTCGATTTTTTTTAAAGAAATAAAGATTTTTTTTTCGTTTAATGTAAGCAATTGATTTAAAAAAAAAATTTAAATAATAATAAGTAATTATGAGGAGAGTAATTTCTCTCTTGAACCTGAAAAATACTTTTGGAGTAATCCATATCGATAATCGAAAAATTGTCGGAAATTTGCACATTTGCTAATGATTATCATCCTTCGATACGTGTTCCAGGTATCGGCGATAATAGACGTGGATATCTTGCCGGAAACCTGTCGTCGCGTACGATTATTGAAGCACGGATCCGACAAGCCTTTAGGGTTTTATATAAAGGATGGAGAGAGCTTCCGCGTCCTACCGCCGTCCGCGGGTGGAGGAATCGAGAAGGTTCCCGGTGTATTCATCAGCAGACTCGTCCCCGGCGGTCTCGCCGAGAGTACGGGACTACTCGCCGTTAACGACGAAGTTCTCGAGGTGAACGGTATCGAAGTTGCCGGAAAGACGCTCGATCAGGTTAGATTATTTTTTAAACAAATAAAAACCTGTAGATATTTACGTATTTTCGTAAAAATAATAGTTTCATCGAGACTAAAATTCAATGTGAAAATCAGCGCCGAAAGGCACAGAGGAATCAACACAGAAATTTTTTTTCACGGAGTTTCCTCTCATAAGATCGATCAAAAGTGTACCGACGCTCAAGGATAATTAATTTCCGCGTTATTTTTCGCCGGATACAAGATAAGTGTAGTAATCGATAAAAAAAAATGTCTCTTATCTTTTTCCCCCTTAGGTAACGGACATGATGATTGCTAATTCGTCGAATCTGATAATAACCGTGAAACCTGCGAATCAACGAGCCGCCTTAGTTGCACCGAGACGCGGTTCTTTCTCGAGAAACAGTCAATTGTCCTCGGGAAGTCATCAATCGACTCAGAGCGTTGCGACAGTAAGCGACGAGGACGCCGACGAGATCGTCGATCTTACCGGTGTGCCGCTTCACGAGGAAGTTCACACAGCCGGCTCGCAGCATCATCATATGCATCATCATCATCATCCCCATCACAACTTGTTCAGTCACGATCAAGGTGTGTTGCATCTGTGAATCGACGAATGCAATCGTCAATCGTGCATTCGCAACAAAAACCGCCCATGACTATTGCGCGCAAGGGGAAAGGGAGCTTTGGTCTCGAGATAAAAAAAAAAAAAAAAAAACGGCCAAAAGCTATTCCGCGATTATCGACAATAATGTGCTTCCCCCGATCGAATACGGAGCAATAAATTCTTCCCCGATCTCGCGACTTCGGATCGATCCCATAGATCGCAATTAATAACGAGGCGCAGCTAAGAAATTCGTTATTCCGTTATATTCAACTGGATTACCATTATCCATTGAATTTAAACGGCTCCATTGACGATGGGTTCTATAAAATGGCTGAGTCATTGCTTCCGCAGTGAAAATGATGAAAAAAAAAAAAAAACAAACAAACAAAAAATGCGTCAAGAACATGATAGCAATAATGAATTACGACTGGATCTATCGAAAGTATTAATCGAACGGCAGCAATTTATAAACGAGTATTAAGCGTCATACCGAATAGTACTTAATTATTGTAACTTCAAAGTGTACTTAAAGTGACGAAAACGTCGGTGATATGTATGACTTTGTATTGGGACTGTATAGTTAGGTCGGCACAGCCGACTAAAAATTATCCGCGGCTTTTATGCGGAAAAGTAATTTGTGAGATTTATGCGTCCGTAGTATTCTTTTTTTTTTTTTTTCACGACGTAACAAAAAACGCCCTTTTCGCTACACTTTACAGACGTGAAAAGGGGAACTTTTAGCACATGCATTTTTTTTTCTGGCGACACTCTTTTCACCCATTCCATTCGCAAACTTTCTTCCTTTCCTATCTCAGGATTACTGCGTACTTTCGGGTTGAATCACAGGTCCGGCTGATGGCCGATTCCTCCACTCGTACTGCCGAATAGTTCGGCTATTTCTACCGGAACCTTGTGGCAGTGTTTAGGCCGATAAACTTGTAGAATAGCTAAATCGCATCGGAAATTAATAGCTTTATAGGCATTTTGCCGTTAAAAATGTCGTTAGAAAACTAAAAAAGTCGGTTCAGCCGCATAAAAAAATCGATCGTCGCTAATTTTTCCCGCGACTCGGCCGGTCTAATTATACAGTCCCACTTTGTATACTATAATATACCGATGAAAGCAGAATACGTTCGTACGGCGCTGGAAAATGAAAAAGAAAAAAAAAAATCGTACGTTGACCTCCGATCGTCTGTATATCACGAACGATTTCTTTTTTAAATCAGATTGTATATAATGCGATGGAAATATATTTCCGTAAGTTAGCGAAATGAAAAAGACATTTACCGACAGTAAATGCGCATAGAATCGAGCAGATCGCGGTGAAAATCGAAGAATGAGAAGAGAGGAACGAGCCGCTCGATCGATTTCAATACAAATCAATGATTATGCAGCTCTACATTATTACTCAACGTAAATCATTCCAACTATGTTATCTTCTACGATAACGTTGAATAATCAATTTAAAAACAAAAGGAGAAAGAAAAATGCATTAAATCGTATAGCACGACTTTTCGTGCACTCGCCGTTTTAATTACACTGCGTACATAGTGTGTTGAAGTTTTTGAAGTTTAAAGCTCATTTTTTTTTTTTTTTCGATATTGTCGATATTTATCGTTACTGTTGTTACATAGGTAAAGAAGATTTTTTGGTTTTTTTGCCGAATTGTAAAACTATCGCTGATATAATAATAATAACGATCGAGAAACATCTTTTTGGATAGATAATGTATACACACTTCCGTCGCATTCGTGTGAAGTGCCTTTGCCCGAGCGCATTGCCTTTTGTATCGTGTTTAACGAGAAAACATATCTTACTGTGCGAAAGTTTCGGTACGACCATCACTCACATTCCATTTGTTGAAAATCATTTTTTTAACGATATATATATATATATATACATATATATAGAAATATTTCATGAACTTGCAACAAATACGTCCATATCCTGGGGGCCTTATCCCGTTCTGTCCCAGTAACGTACATCCAATTGTACGATCGAAAAAACAAAAGAATACCATTAGTATTACGTTTAGTATTACCTTTATACTACCAATTTCCGCTAACTAATAAATACGTGAAGACAAATTTTCGTATCCGGTAGAATCTTCCGCGCGTAATAATCACCAACGACGATATTAAAAACCAACGCGCCGTTGGTGATCAAAGTTGCAGTAAAACGATTCGATGAATGAAAAAAGCAGAGTGGACGCGTTAAAACTACGGGACATTCTACTGTTTACTGTATAAAAAAACTTCAATGATATATTGTGTACTCGAAAAAAAAAAAAAAAAAAAAAAAAGATTCGCAAGAATTGAGCGGCGAAGCGTGTGTTGCGACAAGAACTGAATTCTACGAGTTATATTTAGTTTGTTTAGAATATAAAATATGTTGTACTTAAAAGAGAAAGAAAGAAGCGGCAGAGATAAAAATGAGTGCACCACGAAACGCAACGTCTATTTTAAATAAGAAAGAGAGAAGACACGTGAAAGTTAGTTGTTTGCGATGTATAAATTGAATCAATGGGGGCAAAAACGTGTTAAGATGCCTTAGTAGTTTATATACATATTATATAATATTGTAGTTCTTTTTAATGGCAGCTTGCGAAATAAAATATTTTATTGTATAACACGAGGGCTATTATTTTTATTAATTTTAATTATCTTAAAAGTCGTTGTCTTCTTTAAAAAAAAATGTTTAATTTACAAGAGATCGAGAAAACAATTGAGGAATCACCATGGGATTCAAACAAATATGTCGGAACGAAAAAATATTTGATTCGTCGTCGCGAGCCATGATTTTCCGGTTAATCCGAGATTATCCGCGTTTCCTGACACCAGAGAGCCATACCATCGATTATAGATACCAAGAGACGCAAAATGTCTTACGCGGAACACGGCTCGCGTATTTTTCTCACCGGTAGATTCAGTTCCAACGTTGTGCCCAGAAAAAGATCGGAGGGACGTTTGAAACTCTTCGACTCGTGTACCGACCTGAGATCGTGGAGTCCAAATGCTCTGGACAACTGTCGATACTTCCGCGAAGTCGTTGAAAAACCTCTTCCGGTTTGTAATTTCCATCGAAATGATTTCTCGTTGAGTTGTAATTTATTTAAAAAAAAAAAAATACGAAAAAAATGTGCAGCAAGGAAAAATCGTGCCGTACGATGTGATGATCGAGAGTCTCATCGTACTGGGAAATCAGACGCAAACGGAACTCGTTTCGTTACGCCGGCAGCTCGAGAGGTACAAATCTCTTAATCTCACAGCCGAACAGAAGAAGAAATTGCGAGATTACGTGAGTTATTTTTCGTAAAAATTTCGTTTTCTTTAGTTGATTAACAAAAATGCATTGCAGGGAGAAGATTCCTCGGAGGATCTGATTGATTTGAAAGATTCAACGGAGTTGCAAGAATCCCAAACAATTGAAAACGAATCTTTGATTCCCAAACGACCAGAAACTCCGATACACTCGCCGAGCTGCTCGTCGACTAATTTCCATGAGATAGAAATCGACGAACGAAGCAGAAGCGACGATGAAACATTGTCCGATAGTAATTCCGAAGACAGCAACGATGTCCCGGTATCTTCGGAAACGGATCCGATGGAAGATGCTGATGTACCGAAGAAGAGACGACGAAACGATAGATCCGCGAGTTGTTGCAAAACGTTCGACAATACAAATTATCAAAGAATAATAATCGAAAAAGATTCGGAGATTATAGCATTGAAGAATGAACTCGGCGTACGTTTGCTTCCTTTTTTCTTGAGACGAACGGCAAATATCATTCGAATTATTCCGCAGGCAAAGCACAGCGAATTGGAGGAATTAAGAGAATTCAGCCGGAGACTGGAATCTCTTCTGAACGAAAAGGAAGCGACGATAGATAACTTGAAACAACATTTGAAAGTAAGTTGGAACGCATTTAATTAGACGTTGAAACGATGCTAATTCGATACTTTGTATTTCAGATTTCGCAGAACCAATTGATGGATTCGGGTAATCAGTTTCATCATAATATGGAAGAGTGGAAAAAGAAGGTAAACTTCGTCGCCTTTTCCGCAAAATTTAGCATCACACCGATTTTTTTATTTAATTATTCGATCTTTATAACAGATGCAAACCTCCAAAAATCTGATCGATCATCTGAAGAGTATACTGGCAGAAAAATCGCAAGAATGTTCATCGCAATCTCGTGAGATCGAGGAATTGCGTGAGCGGATGAAAGAGAACGAAGGACTTCGTGACGAAAGAGACTTTCTCGGTGTAAGCGCCATGAAAAAATAAAATAAATTACAGAACGATGAGATCAATCGATAAATCGCGACGATCGATCGATTCTTAAGATTAAACGATTTTCTGAAAACATTGCAGAAAAAGATCGAAGAGATGAAAGCTGCGATACGCGATAACGACGAGTTGATGAATTCGAATCGAGAACAAGCGATGAAAATCGATGATCAGGAAGGCGAAATTAGTCGTTTGTTAGAATTGATAAAAAGAAACGCGAAATCCAGCGAGCGATTGGTGCGATTTTAATATCACGAAAATTAAAAAATAAATCACTAATTTGATGAAATTACCTTTTCAGAGGCGCGAAAAGATCGAAGTTAAGAATAGTCAGTTATCGCAGCTCGAGGCGCAACGCGTATCAATTCGACGAGAAGCCAGCGATACCGTAAGCATCAACCGGCTGCCGACGCCGACGATTCACAAGATAAAGTGCGCCTTGCAGGAGGATCTGCATGAGATGGAAAATGAATTAGCGAAACGCTCGGATTATCATCAGGAAAACGATCGTTTCCATCACGAAGAAACGATTGATGAATGGAACAAAACGATGGTTCGTCTCGACGACTGGAAGCGCGAAAAAGTACAGTTACAACCCATTGCTATCGCTCGGTTTTCACCGATCATATTTCATATTTCGAGTAATTCGAACTTTGAAGGAATTCATGGAGTGTACCATTGAACAATTGACTATGCAAGTATCCGCATCGAATACGGCGAACGCGGAACAGGACGAGATTCACGAACAGATCGTTTCGCAATTCCGCGCGTATCTCGAAAAGATTCAGCAGCTCATCGTCGAATTAGAACCGTACGTCGAGGAACGTCCTTCGCTCATCACGAGGATTAATCGCTTGAATGATGTCCTCAACGAAGCTAAAGCCACAACGGAGGCTCGAGGTATTCCGATGACAATCAATTACGATTTTTCAATCGTCTCGTGTTTATCATATTTTTTCACCGATTCGCAGACATCAACGCGGAGAAAGAATATTTATCCGAAGTTCTCAAAAAACATCAGGAGCAATGCGAACGATACGAGAAGCGTATCGCGAGTTTGACGAACGAATTGCGCGATTTGCAAATCGATAGGGCGAAAATCGAAAAAAATCGACAAGAGAAGAAACAACGCGACGAAGAATCGATGGACGAAAAAATAGATGATGTTCTCAGTATCCGAGCGAAACGTTCGACTGAAATGATCGAAAAATTATCCGCCGCGCTGAAAGGTAATTATGCAGACTACGAGAGAATCTGTAATTTACTAATTAATAGCATTGTACATCCAATCCGAGGCGCTGGAGACTATCATGATAGAGAGATGGCGAAGAAGCGGAACGAGTTAGAGACTAGAAACGCCGAGATTGCGAAACTGAGAGAACAAGTTGCCTCTCAAGTTTCTCGGGGTCAAGGGGATCAGGCGGAGCGTGAAAATTCTCTCGAAACCGACAATTTGAAATACGATTTGAAGATTCTGCACTCGGAACTCGCGAAAACTCGCGAGGCGTTGGAACAAACGCGGGAAAAATTAGAATCGACCGAATTTAAGCTCAAAGGCTCGAGTCAGAAGATCAAAGAACTTCGTGCGCAACGGAAAAAACAAGAGTGCGAAGCCGATAATGCCGCGAAAACGATCAACCGACTTACGAAAGAAAACGAAGGTTTGACGAAAACTGTTCATATTACCGACGAATTGCAGATCAAAGTCGACGAAATGAAATCGAGGCGAGTTTACAGTTCGATCTTTAATTCCGATAAAAATCGGGAGAATAGATTATTGAGATCCTTTCTTTTTGTTAATTCAGATTGGAGTCGTTGCAAGAAAAGAATTCGAAGTTAAACGACGAACTCTCTAAAACGAATGAATTGTGCGCCGAGTATAAAATTAAAATAGCCGATTTGTCGGACAAAGAGATACGAGCAACAGAAGCCCTGAGGCACGCCGAAGGCGAATTGCAAACGCTTTTATTGAAACGTGCAAACGAAATAGAAGAATTGAGAGTTCAAAACGAAACTGCAACCGAAGAGTTGGAAGAGAACAAGACGAAGATTGCCAAGTTAAACGAGGAGATTCAATCGCTGAAAAGGGGCAGCAAACAGCTCGAAATTGTTGATAATCTTATGCAAGAAATATCAAAGATGGGCGAACGGATAAAACAATTGAAAGGCGATGT
Organism: Buathra laborator; assembly: GCA_934046635.1. Taxonomy (NCBI): domain Eukaryota; kingdom Metazoa; phylum Arthropoda; class Insecta; order Hymenoptera; family Ichneumonidae; genus Buathra; species Buathra laborator. The sequence goes on from OW203892.1 coordinate 24,109,120, forward strand.
AGCGACACTGAGATTGCGATTGGATGACCGATATCGCAGCAACGAGAAACTCGAGAAAGATTTGAGCTTTAAACTCGCGGAGAACGAAAAATTGCAAAATGCTATTAGAGAATTGAATAAAAATATGGAATGTATGTCGAGAGAAACTACGATATCTGGAGGCGCAGCTAAACAACAGTTGAATACTTCGCTTCACACGATATGCGATCGCATCGAGACTCTGAAATCCCGATGTAGTTTATCCGAGTCGGAGGGTCAATTGTTTCGTAGTCAGATCGATGATTGGCGAGAAAAATCACGGAACGATGCCTTGCTGATTGACGATTTGCGACAAAAGATAAAATTGTACAATAATAAGGTAACGAAAAAAAAAAAAAAATCTAACGATTACTCGACACATTCGATATCGACTTTTTTTTCTTCAGGCCGCTCAGCAGGATTCAATAATTGTCAGGCTGCAAGAGGAAAATGATGATTTAAAAAATAAGTTGGAAGAAATTCAGGCGATAATTCCAGAATCGGCATCTATAAACTCCATTTTGGAGGTTTCAAAACTATCGTCCCACTTGGAGAACGAGATGAGACAGAAGAATGAGGAAATCGAGAAGCTAACTAACTACATAGAAATTATGAAAATCGAGCGACAAACTTTGATAACCGAGAAAACGGGGCTCGCCGACTTGTTGAATATCGAGAAGGAATCGCGACAATTGAAACTGAAGGAGGTGCAGCAAAATTATGATACGCAGATGAGACAAATTCGCGCGAATCACAACGCCAGTATCAAGAGACTGGAAGCGCAGTACGAAGAATCTATCGGAAAACCTTTCAATTCCGAAACTTGGTTGAGGGTAAAATTATCGCGATTTCGCTTCTTGAAAAAAATGCAAGTATTTTGAGACATTTTTTTTTTTTTTGCGTTTCTATAGTCGTTGAGTGCGAAAGAAATGGCGGAATTGCACAAGCGAATTTGCGCGTCTACGCCATGCGAAACTATGAGAGAAACTCCGAAAATTCGTGTCCTGAACGACAGGCAAAATCAACAGCTTCAACTGGACGAGAATAAACTTCATAACGGAATTCATCATTTACGAAACGGACATCATAAAGTGCCAGAGATTGGGTATTTGTTATGAAGTGTATAAATGACTGTGAAGAAGAATAGTTGTACCTTCGAATTTTGTATTTTCGTAGATCCCCTTACGTGTACTTCGAGAGAAGAAACTTCGACGCGGCGAGACTGGAACGCGTGGAAATGCCGGTCGCGGATAGCGTAAGTTTTCTTCTATTAAATGCATTCGTGACCGACGGCAATACAGCTGGCTAATGATACTCTATTTTTTTATTTCAGTTCGAAGCGAAAAAAATTAATTTTATCTATCACTGCGCCAATCAACCCAAACACGGCAGTCAATAAATTCGGGAATTACTGAACAATATTCTGAGTAACGAAGAAACAAATTTTATTTTTTTAGTTCAAACGCCGACAACCCATGGAGTTTTAGGCTCACGGAGGATGTATATATTGATATTGTGTTTTTGTTTGTATATGAGATGCCAAATGTTTATGGGATACACCCGCTTTTATATGCATATAAATTGTTTATACTGTAATAATCCTCGAGAACTATACGGTCTTTTTTTTTAGTAATACGCATTACAATTAGCAACGTTTGTTCAGAATCGAGAAAATTGTTAATTCGGAAGAGTTCTGTCGTTTTTCAATTCTAAATGCATTTCATTTGCATAAATTATGCGTTCGACTTTACGGAGTGCCCGGCGATTCCAGGTAAAAAAGATCGTATCACTAATCCCATTTTACGATTCGTCATAATAGTATTTTGATGATATCTCTAAATGTAGAAAATTGTAAAGGCGTTATTTTTTTTGTTTATGTTAAAACATTAAATTGGATCAAATGGATCTTCTGCAGCATTTAATCGCATCACATTTATAATAACATTTTTTTAAACGATATAAAAAAACTGGTTTTTTACTTGAAACCACCGCAGCCCCTTTAAACTCGAAAAATTGCAATGTTTTCGCGCTGCAACCGGCAGCGCCTCCTGTCACGAAGTTCGTCAAAAAAAATGGCGCGACACTCGCAGTTTTGTGTCTCATAATGTCGATATGAACGGGATAAATTCCCATAACTTCGTGATCCGCGATGTCAGTTGTATGTTATTCGAAACGCAGAAACAAAGGGCAAAAAAAAAAACACGAACGATAAACTCCGTTGCGGTTACCGAAATTCAGTAACTTCCATCTACTCAACAGCGAGCTATGTCGCTGACAAAACCTCTCGATCTGTACTTATTGTTTTAAAATACCGTCCAGCAGGTAGAAACAAACGATCGTTTGTTAAATGGATAATACAGTGGTGACTTATAATAATAATTATAAGAAGGATATATATCCTGAAGTGTAGTGTTATCACACAGGCGTCCCGGCCGATCCACTTTATCGCCATTTTTCTTATCAGGTACGTGTTACAACGATACGATGACATTTCCAAGAACTACAATACGAACTTTATCTTCATGTTTCCCCCGCGGATTTCGCTCTAACCTCCTACTATCGTTTTACTCGAAGTTTCCATCCACAAGATTATGGATTCATTGAATATGGAAACTATCAGTTTGCACACAACGGACTCAGTTCCAAACAGGAAATTCCAAAATGTCGCAAAGTTACCTCGCAATGCCATACAATCTGCAGGGGAAACTGAAAATTTGCACACTACAGATGCATATCCCAATACAGAAATTCAGTGCGCCAAGAGATTTGTAGAAAAAAAAATTAACGCCACAGTACTGCAGCGCATTGAACGAGAACTCGAAGAGTTTGAGAAAATATCAATACTCTTTTTGTTAGCGGCGGCAACGCCAGGCGCTTACGATAAAATTATTACGATATGCAAAAATATCAAAGATCGTCCCGCAGTCATCGCCGAGTTCATCGGAAATGATATGGAAATATGGGAGGAAAAACTCATTGAGGCGCTTTGCATAATAAAAAATCGAGAGATTCTCAGAAATCTGGGATACGATCCCTCGAGTCTCGAGGATAGATATCATCCAGATATACCTCGGGGAATGATAAAAATAAATGAAATTTCAAAAGTTTTGTACAAACTTTTCGAATCCATGGGAAGGAAACAGACGAAGACTCTGTTGAAATATGTTTATGAAGAGGACGGCGTTGCGAGAGAATTAGACGACTCGCATTATTTGGAATTGCATGCGTTGTACTGGTCGCATATCAATTACATTACAATAATGCCTGGTAAGCCAAGTCTCACGGTCAGTTAACGTTTGAAGGGGATTTTCATCAATATGGAGTAAAAAAAACCCTTTTAATTTTTTTTTTCTGCAAAAAAAATCGGTTAACAAACCCTAAAACATCGATTATTTTAATTAATAATGAGCCGAACGTGTAAAAAAATTCCCGAGAGACAACGTAAAAAATTGTAGAAGTTTCATTTTTTTTTTTTTAACTCGAAAACAATATAAGATTTTATTCCGAAAAATGGGTTCTCATAATTATTTTTGTATTCGAATTCGGATGATTTTTTTTGCATAGTCGGAATTCCTTTACCGACAATCGATAGTGAGAGATATTTTTTTTTACGAGGAATAAAGATAAAATGCGATTTTTTTTTGCTACAATTGATGGAAACCTTATCGTTTGACGCAATCGCCAATTTTTTTTTTTTATTAATCGCACTGATTTTGCAACTTGTGTTTAGATGGAGGAAACCTCAGTAGGCTTCTGAAGCATATCAAACGTATGGATTATTACAGTACAACGATCTATCATGATATAGAATACTTTTCTACATCTTCCAGTCAGAGCGATTCTCGCGCCGTTGAAAGGTCGGTAATGCCACAATTTCCAGAAACTCCCGCGCAAAACGATGTTCAGCACAATAATAACGCGGACACCCCGCTGAAGTTAAAAAAGGGAAAATGTATTATCATCAACGAAGTTCGTTTTCCTTCTCCGGTATTGTTCCATTTTTCTTTCTAATGTTTAATCCGTTCCATCGATCGCTTATAAATTATAGATATTACTTTGCAGTACGAACGACGAGAAGGAAGTGATGCGGATCGTGATTCTCTAAAGAATACCTTCACGCGAATGAGTTTCGAAATAGTAACCCGAAACAACTTAACTGCGCGCGAACTCGTGGATTTTTTAAAGCAAATATCCGACGAATTTGACAATAAGATATACGACTGTTTAGTCATTTGTATATTAACCCACGGATACGAAGGTACGATCCGTTAGAGACTCGTGACATCGTCTCCGTTCGATAAATCGTAATATCGAATTTTTTCGCAGGAGGCATCGTAACGTGCGATGGCAAAGAAATATCAAATGCCTTCATAGAGGACAAGATCTGTACGCCAAAATTGCATAAAACAATCAAATTATTGATTGTACAGGCGTGTCAAGGAAAAACTACAGGAGACGCATCGCAGAGATCGGACCTCGTTACGGACGGTTCTGCCATTGAGCCCAATCTGCGATACCGCAATTTTGCACGATTCATGTCGACAATGACCGGTTTCGCCTCCATACGACACAAAACTAAAGGTAAATCTCATCCGCCTTATTGCCTCAAGTATATTAATTCGGTTAAATGTTTCATAAGAATGATTTTTTTCTTATACAGGATCGTGGTTCGTGCAGACTGCATGCGAAGTTTTGTCGCGTCAAAATAGAATGACTATTAACGATTGGACAACTTCGGTGATACAGAAGGTTTGTGAAAAGACGGGCAACGTAAACGGTTGCGTATCGGCGTCGCAGATTCCCGAATTCACAACGCGTCTCGGAACAAATATCCATTTTCCTCCTTTTATCGAAAACGCAGCCGTTTAACCGAACAAATGCGACCGAACAATAATCATATATCACCGTTTCCGGAATTACCAACAAGGTATTGCCAAAGCGCGAATCTGTGATTTATATGCCAATCTACTTGCGAATCAAATATATTTCCAAAGAAATAATGATAATGCGAGAGACAAAGCAACGAGGAATAATAAACTCTAAGTTTTAATATGAGATTGAGAGACAAAAAGAGATATTTGTATTTATCTATTTTATGAATCGCGTCGATACGCTGTATTTGACTATTTATAAAATAATTTGCTAAAATCTTAAAATCCTCGTCTTTTACTATACTTTCCATCGGATCGATCGTTACCAGCGTTGTCGGACGTATCGATTACCTTTTTCTTCACACAAGCATCGGCTATAACGCGTATAACGAAGAAATATATGACTTCGTATCCGGACATCAGACTGAAACCCGCGAATAGACCCAAAAGACCACCGAAGGAAGCTGTAAGTTTCGAATTGATTAATGAAAAAAAAATTCACTCAGATAATTTTATAACATTCGTCGGATCCTGTGGCTTACCGAACAAATTTCTCCAATTGTAATAGGCGTTGCGACGATATTGAATCGATACCAAATCGCTGAAGAATATGTGAACCATAGTTTCGTCTTTTACAGTTAAATTTTTTCTGGTGAAACGAATAACTATTTTATGATCAAAAAGTCTCCTTTCATGTTAGTCGCTAGAGAATCGTTTGAGAAAATACTTACAGAAAAAGTAAATCGCTGTACGAATTCTTTCGATCAATAATACCCAACGAACCTTCAACCGGATATCGATATAGCGAGCAGTCCGGCATACATCCACAGGGTCGCTGCTGGTGATCAGCCATCAGTGATAAAACCGTATCGCCAGTCATACTGGTTCCCGGCCACGAAGTTTCAAACCAATCTATAAATTCGATAAATTCTGTATTCACGCAATGCGTAGTCTATTAAATTTCCGGTTTATGGATCTCCCGCAAAAAAATCGAAACAAAAAAAAAGCGAATTGAATAGCATTTCGGAGTTCGCGAAAGTTTTTTTAATTTCCTAGTAGAGTCTACGGAAACCAGTAGAATAATTGCCTCGAGAAATTATAAGTAAAGACGTGAAGTTCAAATTTCTTTAATGTAAAGTGTCCGAACATCTGAGTTTTTGCGATTACTTACCGCTGTGTTGATGCAAACACGGTACATCTTTAAGATCGCAAATTCTCGTGCCTGTAAAATCGGAAAATCGTAAAAAAAAATCGAGGCATCGATGAGGAAATCGGAAGATCGTAAAAAAAACTCTGGAGATTAATCGGGAAAAATCGAAAGATCGTAAAAAAAAATCGGATGATCAATCGGGAAAATCGAAGGAACGTAAAAAAAAAACTCGGGTGGAAATCAGGAAAAATCGGAAGACGTAAAAAAAAACTCGGGAGATCAATAGGGAAAGATCGGAAGATCGTAAAAAAAAAAAAAATCGGGGGATTACGATATCCGAACCGACTGACCTTTCTGTTGATAGTAATAAGGAATGCAGTTGCATTTGGCTCTTATCGTAGTGGCTCTGCATTCAGCCATACAATTTTTATATGTGTACTTCGCATAAGTGAAGTTAAACTGATGAATATCGTCGTCTTGGCGCAATATTCTCTCGTCGTCGAAAATGCAGTCTCGTGTTTTTACCGCGAGTGCACGAACTTCCGGTGTCGAGTAGGTTTCCTCGGGAGATACACTCAGAAATACTTGATAACTCATACCGACCAACTTATTTTCCGCATTGTAGTCCGGATAGTCATAAGGATAGTGCAGCATTATCTGTTTATTGAATCGCGAATTAGGAAGCGCGAAATATCGATGGAATCTATTCGGATGATTTACCTTAACGCCGTAAGAGCCAAAAATCGCCGCTAAGTAATCATCGGGTTCCGCATTCACGAGTATTGTGAGTCCCGTTTGATATCCACATGCAGTCACACGTTTCGGTATTTTTCTAAACAGATTATTATTATTTCTTTTTCATAATCTAACGATCCCACGTTCATTTTTTCAAATGTATGGAAAATGCGAAAATTAAGGTCACTGACCATTCATTAGATTTTGCTTATAAAAAATATATCAAAGAATCATTTTTTATTCTATTTATTTCGTAATTATTGTTATTACCAAATTTGGTGGTATTTCGGCCGGTAAAACGTAAGAATAGCCTACTGACCGTCATTTCCGTATTTTCTCCTAATAAAGATTACGATACTTTGGCGGTATTCTCGGATCGTCGGAAGTAATATAATTGAAACTGCAGCAGACACCGTCGCGCGACATACTCTCCTCGAAGAGTTTACGACATTGGGTCCAAGCGCCTTTCCACTTGCAGCCCAATATGAGACTCGAGCAATTTTGCGATACCTGCGTTGCATCGATGGGATTTACGAGATTCGATAACATTTGTTAAACGATTATTAACCCACTAACCTCTTTAACGACCTGAGTTATTGAATATCCGCTCTCGTCAAAGATATTCTGAAGTTGACTAAGATTTTTACTAACGTCGTAGCCGTAAACGCCGGGATTAAGAAGTTCGTTCAATAATCCCATTTCCGAGACGAGATATTCCGCGGACACATCTTTCGGAATTTTTCTATCGCAAACATCGAGTTACGATGATTCGTACGAAATTAGAAAAGAAAAGAAAAATGTGATCGGAAATTAGGTATCCGAGAGAATAATAAACCCCTACAATTTTTTAACAAAGTCTTTCGCACCGCTAAGCGACACTCGATTTATGTTGCAAACGGTAACAGCTGGAAAGGGATAATTCCAGATACCGTGATGAGTCGACTCGATTACGGTAAGAGTCGGTCGCGCTGAATTGTATTCCCAAGCGATACGCATAAGCGCAGCGGCGCAGCACAACGCAGTTAAGACCATTATACCCCATACGATTCTACAAAATATTGCATCCAGTAAATTTTTATCGATTTTTTTTTAACATTAATCATAAAATACCACACATAAGTTTCGTGGATCCGGATGATTTCGAGAAAATATTACATATTAAAAATGAAACATTTCTGCAACAATATTAATAATTTATCGTTTTACATTTCCTTTCAAAGTAACTTCTGTAATATTTATATATCGATATTGCCGCACAACAGAATTTTTTTTATTAAAGATTAAAAAAAAAAAATGTCGATTTTTTAAGACATCGGATTTCCGAGATCGATGTGTGGTGTTCGAGGATTAATAATTCGATAACTATAAGACTCGGATATTCCTACCTTTCGATTTTGGAGCGTTGGCTCTGCACAATGTATTTATATCCGTGTAATCCGGTTCCCAGACAAAATTCCTTTGCTTGAGTTTTCAACACGGTTAGCCAACGCATTTCTTTCTTTTTAGCCTTATCGGCGCGAATTTGTCGCGATGTTTTATACATTGCGATGGCCTCTTGAACGCCACAAATTTCTCACTTTTCACAGCAAGAGAGCGATACCACCTCCGTAGTTCGAGAGAAAAGTATATACTGAAAATCCAGACGAGAGCTAACATCGCGAGAAACGCACCGCGAAAGCTCCGTATTATTGTGTTTAGAGGGATGTCGTGCGCGTGAACAAGCAATTTCATAAAATATTCAAGCGACCTTTCCCGTCGAGTAAATTGCGTTCAGTGAGTGGGAATCACCCAGCGCGGTGACAAAGCTTTGTCACTCAATCAATTCACAAGAGGATTATTATTGCCCGGGAGTGTGGCGAAGCCAGGAGTGGGAGGTAATGCGGGTCATCTTTGTCACGAAAGATCCAATCTGCGTATATAAATCGAAATAAAAATGATGCGTCAAGAAATAAATACGGGCGATGTATGATAGATAAATAATTCAAAAGTGGGCGGAAAAAAGACGATCGAATGAATAAAAAAAAGTGCGAAAATGGATGTGCGGAAGGGTAGAGAAGCTAAAGGTAATGACGTGCGCTCGCGACTCTGAGCGGAACCGCCTCACTCTCGTGTTTAGCACTTTATCCTGTCCTCCTCGAAGTTTATTAATGACACTTGCTGAGTCAGTAAAGAGAAGAGAAGACGAGGTTGTCGGGGTTGTGTTGCGGGGGTGTATATCGTTGCCGCGCGGCATCTTCAAAGTTTAATATCCGAACAACCGAGTCACTCGGCCGCAGCGGTGGTCGAGGACGATGGAGCGTACAGCAGAGTCGAGAGTCGAGAGTATATAGAGGAGACAAGTATATATTATAGCATCGGGGGGGTCTACCCGTGGAGCTCCAATATTCTCGCGCCCTATCGAATCGAGTGCCTCTGGGCGATCGACCAAAGGACGTGCGGAGTCTTAATTTTCTATACGAATGCGCAACCCGCAAGTATGTAAGTTCGCGATCAACCCGAAAAAAATGCCTCTATCCACTTGGCAAATACAAAAAGTTACCCTCATGTTTTATTAAGGAAGGAATCGAATGAAATTTTCAACGATTTTTTTTTAGTTGCGTAAGCAACGAAATCGAAATTAATCGAAATCTTGAAATCGAAATCGTCTCTCGTCGTCGTTTCTCGTCTTCTCGTGTTAAAATGGTATCCCTTCAATATCAAACGCAGTATTGGGAGTCGCGAAAATAAACTTTTTTCTTTCTATTTATTTAGTCTTTTATTTAAATTTGTTAGGAGATAAAAATCTTTAAAACGTTTTATTTTGATATACTATATATGACGCGAGTGTGTCGGAAGATGAGCGTTAAGTTAATTTTAATTATGGGGGGAGAAGTTTCGCCTCATGCGACGATCCTCGTAGGGGTGAAACAGGGTGAATTACCGGTTCACGGTTCGGGGCCGACGTTCTCGGCAGTAGATGGGGTAACAAAGTATTATAAGCGAAAGCCCGGTACGGTACCGACCCCTCGTTTAAACCGCAAACCCCTTTTCCCCATTCGTCCCCAACAATTTGTTAACTGGTGTGCGATTCTCGCTATTGAAAACATCGAGGAGTCGAATTGACTCGCGTTACGTGTGTAACAACTCTCTATTTCGAGTTAACGTAAACGTTCTCGTTAGTCAAAAGCGCCCCCATCGATTTCAATTAAGTTGGGGGATACAGAATCGAGCAGCGCGTCTCTGTAACAACTGTATATCAATATATTATCAATTTTTAAACGACTTTCTGGGGGCTTTAAAATCAGTGAGATCAGGTCGTTGAATAGTATCGGTAAAATATGTGAAATCGTCTTCCCATCTCGTCTATAAAGTCATATCCCTCGTGGCAATTTACTCACGCCCCCGGGGATAAAAAAAAAATAGAACGAATGGGGAATAAGAGTTTTCGGAGTTACGAATTGTTTAAAAGTACCCCCGGTGTATAGTAGTTTCGGTAGAGTGTATGATATAAGATTTTTCTCTCGGGAAAGAACCGTAAACGACAACGACGACGATGACTATACGATGGCTTATAGATATGAAGAGTTTTTTTTCCGAAGGGATTTGTATCCATCCTCTCTATATGCTATCTGTATTAGAGGGGTTCTTCGCCGACCGACGAGAGTCCCGTTGTAAGAAAACGCACATCGAACGAACGAGAATGGGATATAAGGACGGGTGCCACATTTCGCGGCACATTGAGCCTACGGGACTTTAAAATGCCCTCGAAACCGAATCTGACCCCATACCCCGCCCCGCATCGATAACGCCCGACAGCTCTTTCACGACGTCACGTCTCTTCTACTTTAGTACTTCGGATATACCGATGGATACTATATAAAACAAAATTTCAACTACATATGTCGTGTTTCCGAGAGCTCAGACGATCGAGAGCCCGGAGGGTTGTTGTATCTCGTAGAAGCGGTCACCCCTTTTTCTTCTTCAGCGCAATAAAATAACTTTACTCTCCCCGCATTCGTCGAAACGTGTATCAGATTTATCAATAAATGTATCGTTATCTAAGTTATCTTTTTCCAAATAAAACGATTCAGAATAAGTTTTTAAATTTAATATCAATTTTTATTTGAAAAAATTCATAATAATGAATATATTTTTTTGTTACGCAAAGTTTTTTCTTTTTCGTCGCGATTTTCATGACAACATGAGAAACGAATGAAAAAATTTAAAAATCACATTTAGAAAAGAAATTTAGGATAACATTATTAATTTTTATCTATGTTTCTCGTAAGAGTTGTGCGCTTAAAAAATTACGCTGAAGCAAGACAAAAATGTTGTAATTTCACAATATTTTTTTTATTTCTATTTATACATTCTGAGTACATCGACTCAGGTAAAATAATATTCAATATTTTTTACAGCTTCGATTCGACAAGTGCAAAGTTACCTTAAAAGCCACACGGCTCGTGGTCGATTACCACGATCGAGCGTTCGCGTGGATTCTCGCGTTTTTCGTGTTCGCAGGCGTTTCTTCGATCGTACAATCTTTTAACGTGTGACACGCGAGAAAGAGAGCGCGAATGAACTCTCGACGCGCGGGAGGGAGGGGGCTGTTGCACGTGTGGTATCTATCGAGATCGCGCGGCACCCCCCGCGACAAATACTTGAATGGGGGTTGCGCACCGAGGGATAAAGGAGCGAAAGACTGAGCGAAAGCGAGAGAACGAAATTCGCTGGTATATAAGTCGTTGAAGGAAACTCGTCGTCGGGGTATATTGCACATAACGCGAGGCATATAGGGGCTCTCGGCTCTCGATTCTCGTACTCTTCCGCTTCTTCTTCTTTTTCGTCCTCATCCCCATCCTCTCGTCGTCGCTCACGTGGGGAAACTTTATGGGGGTTCGCAGAGTATATTTCCTGATTGAGCGAACTAATCCACGCAAAGAAGGTTTTATCGTCGGAGTATACCTAATCGAACGGGACCTCGCGAAGTTCGTGAGTGGCACACGATTCCTACACGAGATACACACATTCGTATTGCTGAGAATCGGAAAGAAGTATCCAAAATTATTTTGCCCGTTGCGCGATGCGAGATACGACCTTCTGTTTTTAACCGTCCATCGAGATTTCGCCATTTCGAAGCCAAATTTTTTACGAGTTATTTCCGATTGTCTGTCTTTCCACGCGAACGAAATTGTGTAATCGGGAATTTTTTTTTTTTAATTCTGTAACGCGAATAAACTATTATTTCTATCGAAACAAAATGCTCTCGTCGTTCTTTCGCTGTGTTGAAAAAAAAAAAAAAAAAAAAAAAAAAAACAAGTTCTACCGTTTAGAGTTGATGACTCGAATCTTTGAATAGAAGACTATTGGTGGTTCACTAATAAAACTTGAAGCCGAGGGATACCGCCCGATGCCAAGGAAAATCCCAAAAGATATCCATGCAGTCTACGTACATCGCTACTCTCGCGGCAACGTGTGTGCGCGCGCGCGCGCTGCCCAAGCCGCGCGCCCGCGATGTCCTTCGAGAACGGTGAAAAGGAATTCGAGAATTTCTCCCGGGGACACGGCATGGGCGGGACAACGGGCCGATCTTTTAATCGTAACTCGCGAGAGCTACGGGTCGAGTCACGAAGGAAAATCTATTTTTATTGTCCCGCCGTCGATAGTAAGCCCGACATGATGGTACTGCTGTCGTATTTATCGTTAGAGATCGGGGGTTGAAGAAAAAAAAAAAAATCTTTTCAGCTGCAAGAAAAAAAATAAAAACCCAAAAAAAAAGCGAGTCGAATATTCGTCCATCGTCACGTAGAATTTTAACAAAAACAAAAAAAAAAAAAAATGGTTGAAAATGAAATACATAAATTAATAAACAAGAAAGCCGGTAGATACGTGACTGCAAGTCATCACAGCTGAGAAGCGGTCAGCCGTACGGGTCAACTGTTCTGCTGGGGCGTTAACGTGTGGACTTTTCGTGAGTCCACAATGGAGTACGGCGTGTACATGCGATCTCGCGATCCTTGGTGGGCCTTCGGGGGTTTCGAAGAATGAATATTCAACAGTAAACACTGTGCGCCCCTCTCCCCCTTAAATACTTGTAAAGGGTTGGGAGATAGGGGTTGCAACTGGAAGAGCGAGAGATTTTCGTGTGGTGGTGCGGTAAGCGACGGTGAATCGTTCGCGCATTAAAACGACTACACGTGTACTCGTGACGACGAGTATGTATAGGTTATGGAAGTGTAGTGGGGCTCTTGGTTCAGCTGAGAGGACATCCCGTTTATGATATTACATGTATAATGCGAGCGGCGGTCAAGTGACCAGCGGTCTCGCTGTCCAGTAGCATATCCCTCCCCCCCCCCCCCCCTTCGCCCCGTCCTTTTTCCTCGCCACTCTCTAATCTCCTACGTGCCGTCCTGATATTATACACACCCTCCTTTTCGTAGATACAGCACGTTGTCCACCTCGCATCCTGACAAATTATAATAATCGTAAGTTACTCGCGCTCGCGCTGAATAGCTTGACCCCTCGATTAGCATTTTCAAAGATAGCGTATCGACATAAATAGGTAACTTGAAAAAGGATTGAAACGGAGTAAGAAACGATTTTAAGCTTAGATTTCCTCGAAATCAGACATTTTCAGAACATCGCTGTTGTCTGCGAACATTTATGAAATTATTGGCTCAGTGCATTTGCGTAAAATATTACGAAAACGATTTATGCCGTAATTTCAAAAATGTTTATATTTATCTATTTTTTTGTTATTCATTTCGTTTTTAGTGTTTTATTTATTTTTATTAATAGATTCTTTTCACTTGTCAGCGAAAATTTACGAAATTATTACGTCGGCGAAATATTTCGACAACGATGTATGACGAAAATTAAAATTTCTAAACTTTCATTTGTTTTCGTGTATATTTATCTATATGTTTAATTCCGAATGATCGACCGTGCGAGAGAAATGAGTTTTAACTTGGGATCTTCGGAAGTAACATCGGGACAAATATCTCCCTCGGTCTCGCTAGCCGTCTGTGGCTCGATGTTTTGATTCCGCCTGTTATAGGGAAGACATATATCACGGTTTCCCTCCGCTTTGCCCATTGGTATAGACGCGCTGTTAGTTAGGGGGCGATCGACGGAGAAGCACGGCACTGGACATTTCCGATTTATTGCCTTCACCATCGCGCATCGTTTCGATATACCGTTCTATATGATTATTTAAATGTCAAAGCTTCCGACGCGATATTTTGGATATTTTTCATCGTTTCTGAAAATATCTGTAACACGTTGTCTCACACGCGTCTCGCGTCATCTCCCGGAATATTCTATGGGATAAATCTGAAACACGATTGTCGCAGGGGTTGAATCCACCCCCTTGCAGCGCGACGAATTTCTCAAGGCCCGCATGATTCTCGTCGAGTGTTACCCGGAATATTCAGAATCGAACGTGTAACAAATTAGGCGTGAAATACACTGCCGTGTGACTTGAATATCTCCTTTTTTTACAGCCAAACGTGCTCACTGCGGTATTCTGCGTTCGTGTAGTTGTAAAGAATAAAGAAAAAAAAAAGAAAAATCTTATTGGGCGGGTAATGTTTACTTTCTATATCCCTAAGGAGTATCGAGAAATGAAACAATCGTCGTGAATATTTATGTGTCAAGTGTTTTATGTGAATGAAGAATTTACGTGATTAACTGTCAAGTATCGAGTATAAGAGATAAATAAAAGGTACAACCATCATCGACCTGCGTGCAAAAAAAACATTCTTGTCGGATGCTGGAGGAGTCCATTGGACGACTTACGTTGATTCTTCGAAGGCAACTAAGCTAATCGTATTCCAATTCGATAATCCCAATGGCACAATACACTCTTTTTTTTGTGGTTAGGCGAAGCCATTTTACTTACACTGCACTTAACCTGTCACTTCACTAAACAAAAAAAATTCAGTTTCATTGTATTAAAATCGCGACACCGACAAATCAAGATCGAAAAAAAAGAATTTCCCTTCAAACAATCTTCGATTATTTCGATACGGTGACAAAAGAAAGTTCTTTTTCAATGGTAGTTATCGCGCAACGCGAATGAAAAAAAAATATATACACAACTTTTAGAACGATCGTGACTTATTAATTGTCGTAAATTCGATAAGAGATCGGAGGCCCAGGGTCCCGGGGGCCTCTCCGAGTTCTACTGATCGGTGAACACGCGCACGCAATACATATACATAGTACTAATCGTATAAAACCCTACACCTTCTGGGCCAATGCCAAGTTTGCGGGCCCGAAGTTCCGTTTCCTCCGCAAATCGACGAGTGCGAGCTTCGTAATTTTGCCACTAGATGAAATCGCCATAGGCGATCATATGATTAGTATTAACCTACCTGCGTGTTCGTTGTGTCGCATCCGTCACTAAAGTACTGAATAGTGTTGTTTCTAAAGTGATTGTGTAATAACAGATAACTAATGAGCCAGTAATCGAGTTGACAAGACGTCAATGGACCCGAAGTTACGCGACGTCAGACAATCGAAACATCATCGTCCGCGTTAAAAAAAGAAAGTGAGTCGTTAAAATTTTACTTTGAACGCATAGTATTGACACAGTATGCATATTCCGGTAACATTATGATACCCTTAATATTGTAAAGACAACGTTGAAGTGCAAAAAGACGTTTTTTTGTACAGTATTCAGTAAAAAAAAAAACGTATGCAAGACACGAAAGTTCGAATTCCCTTCAGACGATACACGATCTGTTCGTAGAACCCTTTTCCGTGCTCGGCACGATGTAAAGGTCCTATAAAAATAAAATAAGCTTGTAGTCGATCGAAGTGCGTACGTCAGGTCATTTCGATTCTCTCTATAGTTCCCTTATCTGGTCAGCGCCTTCTATCTCCGGATAGTTCTTACGTATGCAAAGTACGAGAGTCGAACATTCGCCACCTAAGCTCGAAGGGCAGGGGGGGGGGGGGGGGGGGGGGGGGCACGACTTCGATACGATACAGCGTTTACGTGCCGAATACCGGAAATACATACTATCCGACACCAATAAAATTCCGAATTTCCAGTGGATGTTACGCCATTACAGTCAGTCCCACGTTCGTCGATCGTTACAGCGTTCGATCTCGAAGTATTGCGTAGCGTACAAGTACATGGAAACATAGATATATAACGATAAAAGAGTCGACACATTCATGGGACGTAGATAGATCGGGACACGAGATTTTCGCGTTACAAGCCAACAGGCCTCAGCGAGGGGTTTTCTCCTTTCCCCGCTCTCTCGTGTGTGCGAACTGCATAGGGCACGTACGAGTCTCCTCTCTCGGCTAGTCAGCCACCAGCATCGACCCTCATATCCTATATTTCTTTCGCGTTTCCGAGTTTCTCTCGGGGCCCCCACCACCAGCGAAGCACGGGCCAGAAATTCATTAGCGGTATCTGATATTTCTGGTGGGTGCTTCGCACGAGAATAAATCATCCCAGTATGTTCATACGCGAGAGAGCCGGACAAACCCGGATAGCGCAAAATGTTTTTCGTTGTCTTCCCGAAAATGTTTTCGTATACGCTATACATGTATATATACTCTCGAGAAACGGTAGAAAAGGGACGAAAGAACGGATGAGTTTCTTTTATTCGTTAAAGACGATTGAACGTGATCGAAGCTTAAAACCATTCGCGAACGGACTTTTCACAAAAATCTCGTTACCCGATCTATTGAACGAAGGGGTGGCTTATGCGATGTATATATACGCTATGTCTCGTATACACTCTCGAGGAGTTCTGTGCCGAAATATCGAAAGATATCTTCCGCGCGGGTTTATATCTAAGGATCGAGTTTCTCGTCCGTTCGACGTTCTAACGATAGGTTCAATTTAACTCGCATTCACGATCATCGAGCCGTGGTATATCTCCGCCCGGGCTACGCGGTAAGCCAGACGTTTGAAATTGAAATTAATTTTGCCTGCGGTAATAATCTCGAGGACTTCTCGCATAAGCCGCAAAGTTCACAGGAAGTCCCACGTAACGGTTAGCCGGTCCGGTTGAATTGCAAAGCGATCGAGCTAAGGATAACGAGATTCGCCGAGGGGTTGAAAGAGAAATATTTCGTGATCGCTACGCGGCTATTCTCGTCATCCTTTCGAGGCGTTCGATTTTTTTTTTTTTTTTTTTTTTTTTTTTTTTTTTTTTTTTTTCTCAAGATTTCACGAGGGGTTGGAGTATCGCCAGGCGTACCGGACTATGCAACAACGAGAACCGGAAGCGTCGGAGTATTATCTCGTATACACGAATTTCTCGTATATTACCCAAATTCAAATTAATTTACCGTGCGCTATGGAGAGTTGAGTAGAAGCCCGTGGAGTTGTGCTCGCGGTAAATCAAAGCTCGGGGTTTCGCTGCGGTAACTCGGTGGGCTTGTGCCCTGTTACGCGAGGATGCATGGCGAGGATCCTAAATCATGCCACCGTTAATTGCGGTATCGCGTACTCCGACAAACCGATTTACTAGTAGATGCAACTATACTATTATAACCTAAACTGTACAGTAGAGCCGCTATTCGCGTATGGATTCCGATAAAACGTATATAATTGTCAAATTCACAGTTTTTACCGATCAAATCGTTCATTTATTGTAAAATAAAAATTAACTCGTCGATTTTGAAATGAAACCCACAATTATGTAACGATAAAAATATCCTTATAAATAATTGACGAGATTTTTTTTTTTTTTTTTTTTAAAGATTACGAGAACTCAGTCTGCGTGAATTCGAAAAAAAAAAAAATATATATATATAGAGTAACGAGGGTCAACGATCGATTACGATGGATCAAAAGCCCTGAAAAAGAAAAATCCATTGACGTGTGAAAAAGCGTCTCAAAGTCGTATTATAATATAATGGCATACGATGGGGTCAGTTTGAAGAAAGTAAAACGTGATAGGGTACGCAAGAGTCGGGAGAAATGTAGACGTGGGGGTGTAAAGGGCGCGTGAGAAACACCCTTGCAAAAACAAGGCTAATTTTATCGGGATCGAGAGAAAAATGCGAGTGCGAAAGTTCCTCGACTCTCACGTACGATATCACGTATGCTACGTCGCCTCGGGCGCGCGATTCTTCGCATGAAAGCACTACGTAATAATATTCCATTCTTGCGTTTTACATCGGTAAATTGGAAGCAGTATACATATTTATCGCTGAGAAATACGGATATAGCCTGAGTTACGATTTTTTTTTTCTCGATTTCATTTTGCGAGCGACTTACGCGCGTCGGCTTTCGTGTTTTGGAATTTTGCTTTCGTGTATAGAAATATTTTTTTTTAATGGACCAATTTTCATACAAACAAATTTCTCTCATATGTCTGATACAATATAAGTATAAAAATCGAAAAAAAAAAAAAAAAAAAAAAAAAAAAAGAACGAGTAGTAACGCCAGTTATAGGTAATACAATCAGTGCTCGTGAAAGTCAACAGACCGGATCGTGAAACACGCTGGTCAGGATCTCTGCAAAGAAACCGAGAGTCTCGATGACGACTGGATGCTGTGTTTCCGAGTGCTGGTAGGTTGAGAGACGAGGGTGAAAAGGGGAATAGCTCGCTAAAGGCAGGACAGAGAAAGGATAAAATAAAAAAAAAGACCGAAAACCGATAGATACCGCGATGCGTGGCGAGGGTTCGAAACGAAGGTGGTCGGAATACAAAACGTTGGTGCGGTAGAGAGTAAGCGAGAGGGACAGTAACGGTAGACAAAAATAAGAAGAAAAAAGAGACAACGAATAAGAAGGCGTAGAGAGAAATCCGCGTATATGTATACGTGTATAGCGCGGAGAATAGATAGACGACCGGATAGAGGCTCTTTAGAGTGTACGAGAGAGAAGGACGAAAACGCACGCCGTTGCTTCCAGTAGCCGTAGACAGAGAAAAAAAACATCGGCGTCTATATATATGTCTATGCGATCGGTGGGTGAGAGGGCGAAGGAGAAAAGTAGAACGAGACGGATAGTAGCAGTGTCCAGCGAGCCAAGCAGAGGAGGGTGGCGCAAAAATTTCCGCGAGAGCGAGAGAAAAGCCGACTACATCGGCTCGAGGGGGGTGAAGGAGTGTGGCTAGTGATTGGATTACAGTCAGGGAGTCCCGGCGGACTCGCCAAATGACCGGGACAAATTGCCCCCTCGCCTTCGGGAATACTTATATATCCAACGGCGGCGATCGAGCTTCACGTGTCCTCTGGACCGGTCACACACTACCGAACGTAAAGTGACGCGAGCGCTCGCGCGCCCACAGGGATATAGAGTATGAAAGAAAAAGAAGGAAAAACCAAGGGATGCTACTTTCCGCGCTGGATATGTACTATATATATGCTCCCATAGCCTTCCCGGCGATGTTCTCTCTCATCTAAGCCGGTGACGATCATATACCCTCGAGAGAAAGGTATACTACGCTGGACACACCTCCTATCCACCCCATCACAATCTCTTCCTTCTTCCTTTGGCGCGATTGCTACGATCCAACCTGCGACTCGTTTTTTTTTTCTTGATCCTTCGTATAGCGTTACATAATAACCGGACGTTTACTCGTTGTTTATAGGTCGACGAGTTACTCGTTCGTCCGATCGTAAGATACACGCGAGAATGTTTATGGCACTGGCGGCACGTGAGTCGGATTATATGTTACACGTGTTCGAGTTTAACTTCGCTTTTCTTCGTGTTGATAAACTTTTTATGAAAAATTACACATTTTTTTTATTTTTATATTGCGTTAGGAATAAAATAATTGACGGATTCGCGATCGCGATAAAATTCATTTAAAACGTAGTCGCGAAACGATCAATAGTAAAAATATCGATATTGCGTATTTTTGTTGCTAATTTCGTTAAAAGTTCGCTAAAAGCTGAATTTTTTTCCCCGTAGAGCGGGGAAAGAAATGCAATGTAGAATACTCGGCGGAATTTCGAAAAAGTTTTTTCAAGCCGTCGCAGGGTGATGATATACGTTAACTAAGACGCCATGCAAAAAAAAAAAATTCTAATAATTCGCATAGTAAAAAAAATGTATCGTTTATCTGAACAATTTTTTCCAATAACATTCGACTGCCTTCCGCTTCTTTTAAAGTGAATTTTTATCGTTTACCAATTATGATACGTATTGAAACGGCAAATATATTTGCAGCAATGGCTTTTGATAGACTCATTGTTTACACAGAGCTCCGCGAAGCTCCACTGTTTTTGCTCGTGTAGAATTTGCTACAGTATTATCATCGTCCATCCGGTTGCCAGATGGTACCTCGCCCCGCTATCCACTATACAACTTCGGACTCGATACGGTAGAGATCAACCCCGCGTGCGTTTAGGACAAAAAAAAGGGCGGTTCTCGCGCGCGAACGACTCTCTCAGGGGTTCTGCACTCTCGGGCAATTCTGTATAAAGTAACGTAGAGGCACATCAGGGGGATCCACGACTGCGTTACGCGCATCGGTATCGTCTCGTTCATCGACGCATAAGTCGTATACGTCGTATACGTCGTTCCGCGATCGTAACGTTCGTTTCTGCGTAAATTATACCTCCCACGATGCATGCAAAAAAAAGCTGCAACGATCTTCACGAGAGGCAATTGCAATGATCACCTCGGATGTTATCTTCGTCGTCCCTTGTGTTATTTATTATCTTTTGGATTCTCGTACATTTCGCGAATATATTTCGTCAAAGAGTACGAACACTTGTATATTTATACGACATCACGTGAAAAAAAAAAAAAAAAAAAAAAAAAAAAAAAAAATGGCCCCTTGACAATTATTTTAACGACACTATGACCTTCCCTCGTGAAGTCCTGTGCGGTCATTCGATCAGTCAATTCTTTTGTGTAACCGTGAAAGTAAGAGTAGTCGTTCGATGAGAGAAATCGAATAACGATCTTTCGGAGGGTATACAGTCATTGCCGGGTGTTCTTTTCAGTCGTACGCGACGATTTTCTCGTTCCGGCACCTTTAACGTCTAGGTACCAGCAGGACCGATTAGTTTGGCCATTAAAAGCAACCGAGAACGAGAGCCAAGAGGAGAAAGAGAAAAAAACGACGGGGGAGGGGGCGCGGGCGGGGGGAGGCGCTGGACGAAGAGGCGAGGAAGCGTTATTACCCGCGGCGCGGAGAAATCGGCGGCGTTATCTCCCCGCTCAATTAGATCCGTAAAGAATAGCGCATGGTCCATTGGTCCTAACCATATATATAGACTCTCCTCTTACCCCATTCCCGCAGGCTTTTCCCTATATCTCTATATACTTCTACTCCGTGTTATGTCGCTTCTATTCCTATCATTCCTTCGCTCTCGTTTCGCGAAGCAACAAAACTTCAGCTTCGTTCCTCGTATTCTTTGACCGTTCGCTCTCTTCGAACTGTCGATCGAACTCACCGAATCGTTCCGACTATCTCTTTCTCGATTAAACGTCGATACGATATTGGTTAAGTAGCTACGTGAAACTACTCTTTTCCCTTCTTGTCTCGGTGGCCGCGAGCAGTGACCCAGTAGGAGGGGAAGAAACTAGAAGCCGATACTTTCGATACGTTACGAGAGATGTATAATACCCGTAGTACTATCATAACGATACCGAAAGAAATCGGTTAAGAATGTTATGGGGAGACGGGGATTTCGACCTCAAGAGGATCAGAGAAACTGGTGGTCGTGATTTTTATCGTGCGAAACTAAACTGCTGGATATCCCACGGAAAAAACGGTGAAATCTACGAAGCAAATACACTTTTGTGCCGCTAAAGATGCCGAGAATTTTTCGGTTATTGAATAGCATTCGCATCGAGAATAAATGTAACGATACATACGATATTTGCTTTTCGTCACATTTTTTATCTTCGTTTGTGATTCTATTTAGCGAGTATCCGAATTCGTCAGTATGCATAGAGAAATATACGATTTTGTCAGTGGTTTGTTCGTCCGGTAATAAATAATCGATCCTTTGACCAGCGATGTAAATGAATTTCTTATCGGAATGTTGAAAGGGGATGAAAATCAATCGACTTCGTCCAGTTATAACTATTGTTTCGGACGAAGGCGGGGCGCATACGACGCGCAAATAAGCCGCACAAATCATCGTTATCCAATCGATAGGCCAGAAACGAGAACGTCGGATAGCTTCGGACAATTAAGTCACCGTGTTACGTCGCGACTATTCCCCGAGGGTGGATTTACTGCTGTTTAACTCCCCCTGCGGAAGTTCAACGATAAATAAGCCGTACAAACCATTCGTGAGTTGAAATGTGAGGGAAAATGAGAACGAGGGAAAAACCCAAATCGGGGTGAGAAGCATAGGCGACCGACGCGAATGACGCTATACCGTTGGATTCTCTCTCTCGCCATCACCGGTTTGGACTGTGGACTCCTTTCGAAAGAAGACGCGCAAGGGGCGGTCTTCGGTTTGTTGTCCCAACAGAGGCGATCTGATTGCCCGTTAGTGAAGTCAAGTTAGCACCCGGAGTTCTAAGAGTTTCGCCACGATGAAGAAGAGAGTTTCCTCACCGTAGTGCGGAGTCGTCCGCCAGTAGATAAAGTGGCGGAGAGAAAAACGAACGGTAGGGAGCTCGCGAAACGAGAGAGAAAATAAGATCGAAGACCGAAGTGTTACTCGGAAAATAATCTGCCCTTCCTTTTGCTTTCATTTCCTTCTTCTGTTCGAGAAATCGACTACAAACTCCTGATTAGTTACTCTGTTCGCTATACCTAATCGCCCTCTGGCCCTCCGGCATATCGAACAATCGACAACTAATTCGAAACTTTAGATTGATTCCCATTTTCCACTATAAAACACTCCGACCAAATTCGTTTCTATAGATAAACGAATCCTCAATGAATGTACTATCTTCTGTTTGGGAAAAACAAAATCTGTCTCCACAGTCAACACGACAGGGTACTTTGTCTTTTTTCACTGGTAGAACAGAGTCGTTTGTCTTTTGTAATGTTTTCCACTACGCGACGTTCCAGCAAATCCCGAGAGAAACTCTCGGGGTCGCATTACCTAATTGCTCTTCTAACGATCTTCCGGTAGAGCGAACACTCGAGGAATCGTTCAAGCAACGTGTCACGGCTACAGTTCGAACATCCCGGGAATACCGACTACCGGAAAAACGACGAGGAGCGACGAACGAGTTGTAAGACGAGCCCTGAGACTCATTCAAGTTTTTCACGATTTCTTTTATGCAATTTTCATTAACCCTGAGAACATCGCACGACGTAAATAAAAAAATCGTCAAAAATTCCCGATTTTCTTCAAATTTTTTAAAAACTTTTTCTCAGTTTGAAATTCAAAAGATAAAAACGGGAAAATTCCGATGAAAACGCGCGAATAACATTCGAGTGAATATTTATTGCATAAGAGAATCAAAGTGACTCGTTGGCCGACGTAGCGGAGGGTTCAGGGGCTGCGAGAGACTCGATCGAGACTTTGCGATAGCTGTCTATACCCACTTTCACTGTAACCGTATGGATTCCAAACTCCTGACAAACTCGAGCAGTATACCAAAGTCTTGGGAAGCGTTTAATATGGTGGAAGTCGCTTCGCTGCGAAAATCCTGTAACTCATAACCGGAGACAGTCACTTGCTGCGGGTGCTTCTGGACCGGAGGGTGGTGGTTTGATATTCCTCTCTATCGCGTGCACGAGGCTCGTGCATGAGCTACAAAGGGGACGAAAGAGATTGAAAGGGAAGCTGCGTAACCACTCTGGTCTCCGAAGCGTTCGTAGCGAGGCAGAGGGTGATCGAGAATCCTAGAGCCTTATGAACACCAGTATCATCGAATAGTAAGCCTCTTTCCTACCCGCAATATTCAACTTTTTTCCACCCCCAAATTTTCATCAACGATACCTAATTTTATCCCCCGAATTTTCCGAAAGTCTCGATAGGTTCTATTTAGGCGGAAATATCCAAGGTGAATATGACCAACGACACCATTTTTTTTCCTCGCTCGTGCTCTTTACAGGTCAAACCTATAGAGTGGCTCGTGCGCGAGGGCTCGTGCGCTCTTCAAAGAAAAAAAAGAAAGCTCGAGCCATCTACCGCACGAAAGACCGTCGGTAGCCGGTAGATGAAAAAAAAAAGGGAAAGGGATGAACGATGGGTACGTGTGTAAGGGGTGATGGGTCGGACAAAAGAGCAATAGCGCTGCTTGTTCTCCAGTGAAAAGTGTGGTATGAGGTGTGTGGATGGTCCTAGTGCCGGGTCCCCGTGATAGTAGCGTGTATTGTCACTTGTCGGGGCAGAGGCACGACCACGAGGTGGTATTGTCCCCGCGTAGCATTGGAGACCCACTTGATCACGATCCACCGCGGTACTCCACTTCCGTCGCTCGCCTCGGCGCCCACAGACCCGATAAGATGTCGATTGAAATTCATGCGGCAAAGCCTTAGCGAAACCCGCCCGAGCGGCCAAGAGCTACCAAAGGAGTGTTACAGAATAAGAACCGAAGACATCCCAGAGCCAAATCTTGCGCTTCGGTCGATCTAGATCGCTCCTGCTTCGCGTATTGTCTTCCGGCGAAATCTCTTCGGGATCTCTTTCTCTCTTCGGTTAAGAATTCCGGTTGTTACGCGTTCGAGTCGATATTATATACATATATCGATAGTAAGCGAGAGACTCGAGTTCCTCTATAATACAGACTTTGGATCTAAGTCGAGAGAAATATCCCCCGAGGGACCTTTTGCTATCGTATCCCGAGAACTACGATCGTTTGCATTCCTTGGAAAATATGTAAGGAAAGAGGATATACCGGATAGAGAGATTATTCGTCTCGACTCTCACCGTTCACCGCTTATTCAAGTACTAACCGTAGTGTGACGGGACTAGAATGTGGAATGAGAGCGAAAGAGAATGATGAAAGAAAAGAAAAAAAGAAACGCGTTGAAGCGTCGAGTAGATCGAGGGTTGGAGGGAAGAAAAAAGAGAGATGACGGTAGGAGGGTTCACGATGGTCAGTCCTCTTCTTCTTACTTTCTTACCCGGCCACAGCGCGACGTTCCCCGAGGAGTAACTAACTGAACGAGAGAGCGGTCGGGAATATAGAGGGGCGTTAAGGTAATGCCCCATTAGTATGTGGAGGCCGTAGTAACACGCGTGTGCTAACACTACCACAACGAGCTTTGACGATTTTCACAAACCGCCACTCGTACGATAGCCATGCGGTCGGCAGTGTGGTCAGAAAGCCTTCGGCCTCTGGAATATACGTATATCCGAGAAGATATCCACACCCTCAGCTGTGAGCTCGCGGACGAGTCCGATCCGAGAGAGCTTTACGTTCTTACACCGGTCTATACACCCCAAACCGGGCTATAGCTCCAATCTGCTTGTACACTTTGACACGTTCACGGGGACGCGCGGATCCGCAACTCGATTGAACGGGACAGAGAGAGAGAGAGAGAGAGAGAACGCAGGGGAGAACCGTCAATAGCCGGCTTGTTACCGCGACAATGATCGGCTCATCCGAGGGGAAATATCCACCAACGCGGGAAAAAACCAGCCTTACCCATCGCGCCCATTCCGCAACCGCCACCAGACGGAAACTTCTTCGGACTCGAAGAATCCGACAGATTTTATTTTCTCACAATTTATCGAATTTAGTTGCGTCCGGAGATATATAGAACGATGGAGAGAAGACGAAAAGGGTGCGGGGGTGGGCAATAAATTGTGTTTATCTTTTTTCTTTTACGGGACCTTCACAGCTCAGGTGCGCATCATTGCTAAAAACACGAATTAAATTTTTATTTTAATATTTGTATGTCCATATTAAAGGAGAATAGAGATGGTCGGTGGGCAACGACGGTCACTAAGGATTTCTTAGGTTTTACAGGTCTAATTAACAACTAATTATTTATAAATCAGTTGCTATTTCGGTTAGATAAACCGTTTTTCGCTAACGGAGATTCATTTTTACCAAGTTGCACACATTTACGATGCCTTTTGGTTCTGAAACTTTTCAGTCATTTTTTCGTCGTGTAACGGAGTTACGACATAATATTTATGAACGATGGGGGAAAAAATCGTTAGGGAATTACGAAGCTTTGCGAATGACTGTAGAAAAGAGTCGGGAGGTCGTGCGACCTGAAGTATCAGCGTTATGTACTCGTGCCTCGTACTTCGTCTATAAGTACCCGGTACCTTATAAGCATTCAGCACACTTATCTCAGTTCGGCAAGGAGGATGCAAGTCACCAAACCCGCCGCAGAGATAGGAAGACGTTGATGTGAATTAATGGGAGGCTTAGTTTATAGTTGGTAACCGGTGAGAGTCGAGTGTCGGGGAGTGGGGAACAGAGGCAGAACGGCGGCAAGCCAAACGCCGTGACTATATTAATTAACGCGACCCCTAAATCCCCTTCTTAACCCCCCTGAACTCGGCACGCTCCGCGCTACACCATCACTGTATCATTCGTATTACCGCGGGATGCCAATGGAGAAACGGCAGAGAGAAAGAGACGAAGGGGAGAGAAAGAGACACTGGGAGTCTCGTGATTCCCCGAACGGAATATACCCTATAAATATCACAACCCCTCATCCACCAACGTCAACCCTCCGATCGTGCTACTCTATAGGTAGCAAGTAAGGTATCTCCTGACTTCCAACGATATTCTATCAACGGAAAAATATTCAATTGCGCCATTCAATTACCCGATAAAAGTGATAAAAAAAAAAAGGAATTCATTCATATCGTCAAATTAAATTTTTACAAACGAATTCGCAATATTCGTGTTCGAAATTTCGATTGATTAATAATGCTTAAAGAAAACTTCTTCCGGCTTTTATAACGAGTTAATTCTTCGCTTACCGGAGAATTATTGGGAGTGGAAAAGAGTTTAGATGATGCTGATGGAGAAAAGTTTGGCTCGAGAGTTTGGACATCGCGGAGGATCGCTCGGGGGCCGGTCCCGCGAGAAAAGGGGCGCTTTACTCGGTTTGCTGGGGAAAAAAGTGAAATTTATAATCCGTAAAAACAATTATGGACGCTCGCGGAGACGAGGGATGGGCGAGCGCCGAGCGGTGGGGTTTGAACGCCAGTCGAACAGCGTGTGCGAGGAGCAGTAGGTTCGGCCTCGGTGAGCAAAAACGGCCAATATCTCTCGTTTGATTTATATCGCCGCACGGTATGGCGTGGCGAAGCGAGTCTGGCTGTCCCGTACCCGCGCATATTCCAAGGGATAGCATAGATATTAAATGGAATATTAAAGATTTAGCGGGAGACAACAGGCGGGTTTGTTCCATGCCGAATTTCTCGAGTGCGGGAAAATGTCCCAAGGCATTCCGAAAGTTCGACTTGACCGTTCTACGGAATTCCATGGAAAATATATATATGTATATGCGGAACGGGAGAACGACACCTCGGCGTTATAGTTATAGCACAGAGGGTAAGGCCTGCTGTCGAAGCCGTTTCAATAAACTGACCTCTATAAATCGTGCAGCGAGCAGCGGCCACTAAACGACTGATAGAGGAAAAACGCGACGATATACCCGAAAAAATGCGTAGAAAAAAAAAAGATTTTTTTTTACGAAACTCTCGAAAATTCGAATGCTTCGAGAATTACAATGAAGATGCCGCGAAGTTTTTGTTTTTTTTTACTCAAAAGGCCTATACAACTGTGGAATTTTAATGTTGAAGGATAAAAAAAAATTAATTCGAAGTGTTGAAGAGTACGATTATTTTTGGTAGCGATAAAGGATTTTTTTTTTACCAGCGTGCAGTGAACGATGGAACATCCCATAAGGGGTCTTGGGACAAAATCCTATGGCGTTTTTCTCGTATATGCAAATGCGGGTTTTTTTTTTACACCTCGTGACGAGAACCACCCTGAACATCGTTTTCTTTTCTATCTCTTTCTTGTCGTATGTGTGCGCGGGTGCGGTTCGAGGCGATAAAATTCGGCTGCGGGCAGTTTCGTCCAGCCGGGGCGGACACCGTATTGCATGTAAAACATTTATGTTCCTCGCGGTTGATATTGGCCGATCTCGATGTATTCCGCGATTCCCTTTTCTTTCTTTTTTTTTTTTTTCTTCTTTTTCGATTCGTTGTGGTCACTCAATACATCGCTAAGAAAAAACCAAAATTTGGAGAAAAACGGGAGATGTAGAAATATAATATTCCGTTTACTACGCTTAATCGTGAATGAAGTAATTGGAATCGGAGTGAATAAACCTATTGTAGTTGGAGAAACGAGTTGATCAACACGCGTACGGGTAGGTAGAGTAGGTACGTGTTTAACAGTGACGTTCAACAGTTGCGCCCGTCCGGATGTCAGTGTCGTCGACGTTAATAGACCTTCCGACTCTCTCGGTATGACGTGTGACGAGAGTATTAGCCTCGTTAAGGGTCGGCCACGATGTTTCTCTCTTGATTCACACCCGCGTTTCCCCGGGATTTATCCCTACGGTCCAGCTATACACTGTAATATAGACCCTCCGGGTGTTACACTCTCGCCGTTCGCTGCGCGTCACCGCCCCCCCCCCCCCCTCCGACTCCGCACGAGTCCAACATTCACCCTATCGGCTTTTCGATAAGAGAGAGCGAGAGAACAATCGGGTGAAACGAAAAATCGCGTTTCGTTCTAAAGTCATCCCCCACGAGAAAACTCTCGTGGCGTCTGGGGATCGTTTAAATGCCTTTTCCTGCCTATTTTTTTCACCAATTTCCGAATTTATCTCTCGGTTGTGGTCTGTGAGCCAAAAGAAAAACGATAAATCAAAGCGTGTGAGAATGAATCTCGGCCAGTGGCTCGTAGCGCATTTAAGATTAGTAAATAAATAAAAAATGAATATAACGACCAGAAGTACAATGTTAGTCTATTAAAAAAAAAAATCCTGACCCCGGGACTTGAAAAATTTGTCCAGTAAACGTGCGAAACGCGAATTCACGAATTTTACAGAAGTTTCCCGAACTTAACAAAAAAATTATTATAAAAAAATAAACATTTCGTAAAAAAAAATTCGAAATGACGATTCAACTATAAAAAAAATGGCAACTCGCGACACCGCGATTCGTAAAAAATTCTCTATATTACGTTTTCCGAAACCTCGAAATTCCGGTATTATAATTATTCCGCGAGAATAAAAAATACGAAACGAAGTATAGAGATTAATGAAGCATAAGAGAACTTTTACTATCAGGATGCGCATGTAAAATCGTAGGCAAGATCGCGAAGGAGTCAAGTATGATCCACTTAGAGGCGGTGACCCTTGGCCACGTAACCCCGTAACCACTATTGGCATAATAGCCGTGGTAAGTAGTAGCTTGTCCCACGTACGACCAGCAGGTGATAGATACAGTATACAAAAGAACGAGCGAGTTAGTTAGATGGAGAGAGACATTAAACAAAGTGAGGAGGGCAAAGAACGACACTATAATACGATCGACAGTTGCGACCACGCAGTGGGGCTTCGATTCCCTCGTAGCTACGGGGGTGAAAGGAATCCGCGCGACCTCCTCTCCTCCTCCTGTTCGGCCCGAGCGCTTGGTCATTCCGCGAGACTTTGTGTGGCTTCGACTCTCGACTCAATCTGCTGCTACTTAGCCTTATTTACCCAGCTGTGAATACCTCGATTTCGTTTTCTCGCCTGTTTATACCTTCAGCTCGGAAGGTCTAGTGCGAGTTACGAAAAAATCGAAAAAAAACAGTATCTCTTTAGGGCGATTGTCAAAGTGATCACAGTCTCGAAGTGTATCGAGTACCATCGACGGTAACTACCGTACACTTCCTTCTTTTCTTCCCTTTACATTTGCAGTAAATTTTCTTTTACGATCTGAATCTGTGACATCGACACCCATAAAAAAAAGCTCCCGAGAGGCCGCACATTCTTTTTTTTCGATCTTATTTTCATGCAGACAATTATTGTTTTATCATTTTTAAAAAAGCTGCTTCCTGAATTCCGCTCTTTGAAAGCCGCCATTATTACTTTTTAGAGGTGAACAAAATAGTAAATAAAAAAAATACACATTTGGTAAGTACTCGCAAAATTCTGCGACATGTTGCAGAGAAACGACGACGAAGATTTGTCTTTTTCGCTGGGACTACCGCGAAGAAAAACAAGCGAGAGTCTCCCTCGCTATCTTGATGTTCCTACCGGCAAGCTATCTTTATGGCGGTGGATCCGTCGCTTATATAATATACATATATACATGCGAATATAGTATAGTATCTCGGTGGACAGCGAGATAGCTTGACCCTACATGAAAACATTTCGTTATTGAATCCTATCGATATATACCTCTTCTATAAGCATCCATACCATCAAACCTATGCTATACAGTCTCATCTCAGTTATCTCGTTTCTTCGTTCCCAATCCGCTTCAAACTATACCGATAAACTTGAAAAAAAAAAAAAAAAATGGAGAACCAAAAAAATTTAGTCCGATTTTCGGACTTAATTTCGTGAACGACTTTGACTGGGAATTGTACAATGATCACTGTAAAAGTAGAAGAAACGATAGTATCCTCTGTAATACAATTTCCATTCTACTCCGAGATTTCCGTAAGGCGCGATATCGAAAAATCCCAAACTCCTTTAACTTTCTCCTCTACCGAAAGCCAAAACTCCATTCGAATTGCGGCAAACGTTTCGCAACCTACTGTACATACAGAGTAGCGTAGTATCAAAGCCCGCAGCGTCGATGTGGCAATAATACTAAAAAGATAAAACTATCCGAATGGTAGAGAATGCAGGCAATCGTGTAGCGTCCACCCTTAGACGACTTTAGCGTTACCCATTGCGCGAATACACGGAGAAGAGAAGAGCCCTCGTGAGCGAGAGATCGGGCGAACACATTGAAACGTCAACGACACACAGAATCGAAGAACTGATGTCGTTGAGAGAAATAGATACAGGCGCGTGGGGGAGAATGATACTAGAAATATACGCGAAGCGTGTAACGCTCTTCGCACGCACACGTTGGAAGCTTCTGTTATATACGCGCGTAGGAGAAGAAGGGTACGAATACGGGGGCCAAACTGCTACAGTGAGGCTGCGCTAATAATGGGCGGAAAGGCCAGTAAGCCAGTTGACCGTGACTAGATAAAAAATACTGCCTGACAAAGAAAGAAAGAATCAGGCTGTCCAGAAGCTTGTGGGAAGGCAGTGGACACTAACCCTAGTGGGATCGTCACTGAACTCCCGGCTCCAGGGTAACAAACTATCGTCTACCCCACGCCGCGTTGTCATGCTAATCGTATACGAGCCTACAACCACCGCATTGTCGATCTCCGGGATGCTGGACCTTATAGCTGTGCTTATAGTCCCGGTCCAGTGCGCCTTACAACCCGAGGGTTTTCCAGGGCGTGCATACTACTGGCCGAATGAAGAGGAAATGAAGCCAACGAACGTAAAGCGAAAGGATAGCGAGAGGGTGAAAGAGATACCAGTTACGGTCATAGAACTAGTAGAAAAAAAGGTCTTTGAATGAAGAAAAAGAAGAAGAAGAGGAAGAAGAAGAAGAAAAAAAAACGAGAAGCTTGCATTTACAAATCCGATTTTATGGGAAATGAGACGAGCGACGATCGGCCAGCAGCACAGTTTCCTGGTGAAATCTTTTCGCAAGCTGGTCATCGACGAGGGTGAACTCTCTTTTCAGCTCACCTTCTATGCTGGGGATACTTTGCGCTTTGGGTGTATATGGTTCTCGCGGGATCTTCGGGGCCTCCTGTCGACAATGTCACCCAGGAGTCTTCCTTCAACATTTTTAGTACGTTGAACGCTTATAGCTCTCCCTCTTCTCATTCCGATCATCTATCCAGTGTCCCGACGCTCGAGAGACGGCAGCGGAATAGCGAAAAATTGGTTCCACAGGGGAATTATAAAATCGCATAGGAATCGCGTTTACCTACCCTCAACGCGGCGGAGATGACTGCCGATTTAGTTTGAAAAAAAAAAAAAAAAATGGTCGGGTATCGAGGATTTTCAACGGGATTTTTTTTTTTTACGCGGATGGATTTATATTATAGTATAGGAAGAACTGAATTACGATCCGGTATCGGGTTCGACGAACGATGGACGACCGGCTGAGGGCTGACCACCAGCTTGCCTCTCCGGGGCTATATAATAAAATAAACTGTCAGCGGCAGCTCGGCATAAAAATGCTAAAAAGGGCCGGTCCTGCTGGTCCATATTGCGCTGTTCCGAACGACGATCTATGTACCTACGGTACTGGAATAGGCTTTCTTTCTGTTTTTTTTTACTCTCAACTATACCGGAAGAACTCCCGGAGCACCGAGTATAGACACCATCGCGAGAGCGAAAATATATCTACGCGGATGGTGTGGGGCCCGCGATAGACTGAGGATCGAACATCAGTGAGATTCCTATCTCTCCGATGTTCTCCCGCTTACTTGCTGGTAAATCATTGCCGAGACATTTAACCGTTATGCGCGACGCTGGAGCCGAGAACCATTGACCGAGTGGACCATGACGATATCTCGATCGTATGCCCAACGGCAGTTCGACTTTTGGTCAACGCATAGCCGAGTCCAGCATTGTGGACGCGTATCATAATCGTCACGAAAAATTCGCATGCAAACGGATAACAGGTTTTTAGCGTTTTTTCTACAATTTCTAACATCGGATCGATCAATTACTTTATTTTGATATTACAATTAAATTTTAATGAATATTTATCGGTTTTTTTTTCAACGGTGAATGGTTTATCCGTTGTTCTGTCGGAAACGGGAATTCGAAGCAAAGCCGATAAATGTGTAAACAACCGAAAGGGGTAACGCGCGTTCGAAACACAGCGGCAGGCTGATTATAACAATAATAATAATAACACACACCACCCGATCGAGGGGGTGCTTGTATCGCGGTAGGCGGAGCCAGAGTGGCGCCTCGACGAGAGCCATACCGAGGCCGAGCCAACTAACTCGATAGGTATGGTCCGTATGCTTGTATATAGGTAGAGGAAAGGTATAGAGAGGTAGATGCGCGGGGGTTGAATACGCGAAGAGCGACGGCGCGAGAACTCGCTCTGGCTAAGCTTACCGCGACCCTGGACACCGAGAAACCACCCCCACGGTTCACGATTCGGAGGGGGGGGACGGCGGCTAACGTTTATTATAGTTCGCAACGGAGCATTGAGATTTCGCGTTCTGTTCTCGGAAATATATCTCTGCCTCCGAGGAAAATAAAAAAATTGAAAAATATGAATATTCGAGAAATTAGTTTTGATTTTTAGAGATCGGGCCGTAATAAAAAAAAAAAAAATGACACATCGTTTTTATCGCAGTAGAGAATCATTTTTGGAGTCATCGGAAACATTGATTTTTACAGCGAAAGTGATATGGGTATAGTATAACGGTATATACGTATAAGGTTTCTTCTTCCTCGTTTCGTTTACCACCGTATAGTGTAGGTACGACCATTTTTTTGCCACTGTACTTTGAATGGAAACTGCCAGTAACTCGAACCATTCGGAATTGTTTAACCCGATAGCATTTTGTTTTAGAAAATATCTTCGTTCTGTAATAAATAAAGTTTGAAAAATCTCATCAATAGTAGTGCATTCCATAAAAAGTGTTTCGTACGAAATCGCAATTTTTAAAAATTTTATTACAAAAATGGAAAAAAAATTGATTTTTCGAATGTGGTATTTCCAAATATTTTTACGCATTCGAGCAGTTAAGATTTTTTTGATTTTTTTTACAATAAAGAGTTCTCGAATTTAAAGGGT
Organism: Buathra laborator; assembly: GCA_934046635.1. NCBI lineage: Eukaryota > Metazoa > Arthropoda > Insecta > Hymenoptera > Ichneumonidae > Buathra > Buathra laborator. Next base: position 24,142,547 of record OW203892.1, read on the forward strand.
TGAAAATAGTTGAATATAGAATTTATTAATAATACAATAAAATGAAAAAGCAGTCGTCGCTGTCGGTGAATTGACGGGGGTAGATAGCAGAGCAGAACAGAACAGCAGTAGAGAGTAGACGACTAACGAGATCATCGTGGTAGATCGCACGCGCCTTCGCGGGGCGGGGGGCTAAACCGTTAACGATATCACTCGTCAATCACGTTGATGACGGGTGACTGATGGCAACGGGCGATGCGGCATCGAAGAAAAGGAAGGAGAAACACCATGGCGAGACGCCGGAGAGCGGAGAAGCGTTTTTCGAAGTGTACCGGAGGTACGGAAAACGAGATTCGCGAGACAAAACGAAGCGGAAGGAGTTACGTGGCGTAATACCGCGAAACCCGATCAAATCGCGGTCTTTAACGCGAGAAACTGGAGGGTTGTAGGAGAAGGAGAATGGTGACGCGCATCAACGGGGGAGCCGATGCTTGCATGAACGACCGCGAATTAAATCGCGTCTGATGTTGCTGCTGCTCTGATTTCTACCGAGAAGCGGTGAAAGTAATTCACTACATTTCCGCGCGAAGAGATCGATAAATGAATTCACTAATTCTTATGATTATCGATATTCCTCATTTCTTTTACCATTAATAATCATTTATTTGGGAATTTAATTAAAAATCGACGGAATAAACAAACGATGCAACAGTTTTGAAAGTTATCAATACATCGTTAAAAAAAAATAGATCGATATAAGTTGATATTGATACGTGAGATACTATATATCGTCATCGATGCATCGAGTCAGAGGGATACAAAAAACTCGATTTTGCTCTCGAATGCCCCGATTGTCGTTTGCCAAACTCCAGGGTGCCCTTTACCCTCCCCTTTTCATCTATGTTTCACTCTTTTTCAAATACTTTTCTCTCTCATATATCTCGTATACCGTCGAGCACTCGTGTGCTCAGGCTTCGTTCTACTTAAACGGAGAAAAACCGCAGTTGAGTAGCGTGGCACCCCGAAGCTGTTTGACTTAATTTTACGATGAGAGAGGGACCCGCCCAACGAGCACCGAGAGCGAACTGTGCGTTTGGAAAGATCCAAGGGGTTTTCACGAGTGAGGAAATAGAGTAAAGAAAGTCGGTTAGAGAGAAATTCGTCGAGAGAGAGAATCGGGAGTTTCAACGCCGCGAGAGAAAGCGCGACTGGAGGCTCGACGGATAAAAATTATCCCTTCAAAGTCGCGGAAGAAGCGCTATAAAAGTGTAGTTAAGCCACAGCGCGAAAACGTCCCCTTTCCTTGACAATGAAGGGGATGGGACGCGGGACAGCCCCGAGGATGCTTGCCATGCGGCCGACGAAATTTCACCGAGCGTCGGGTAATAACTATAATTGGTAAATAATCCGAAGCATCGCGTGCTTCGTCGCGGGCGACTCTGATGAAATTCGTGAAATGAAATTAACCGCTCTACAAGGAGAAGTCGTCTCAAACTTACCTCGTTCACTTTTATATCGTCGTTTATATTAATGCAGAAAAATTATTATTTAGGCAAAAATTATAAAGCTAACGAGTGCGCGAGGGCTCGCGAGGGAGATTCGTGCTGTCAGCTTAGAGATACAAATAATATCGAAGATGCGTAGGAAGGGATGCGTATATCCGATTGGAAAAAAAATCCTCGTCTTGTATCGTGAGACACAGAAAGATTATTCCAATCGAAGAAACACAGCGACGAGCGAGAGAGCCCGAGCGGTGAAAAGATAGTAGAAAGAGGTCGAAATCATGAGCAAAAATAAGCCAAAGTTCCGGAGACCACAGAGAAAGAGATGAAAAAAAGCGATCGGTAAAGACGATCGAGAGACCGGGAGGGTTTCACGGGATGCTATCGTATGAGAGAAGAAAGGGGATTTTCCGAATCCCCGGAATTGAAAGAGAGATCCGGGGAAAGAGAAGAGTCCGGCGACGGGAATAGGGGGGGTTTTGTCGCAAAACGACGGGAAAGAGTGCGATAGAAGTTCTTGCGCGGGTAACAAGAAGACGAATGCCGTCCGTGGTCCGTGCAACCATTTGACTCCCGGGGTCAGGGGTTACATTGTCCGAGAGCGAGAGGAACTATGGACTGTGCAAATCAATGCAACTTCCAACTGGAATAGAGAGTTTCACCGAGAGAACGAACGTGCAATAGACGGGGAAACTGAAAGAAGAAAAAAAACGGGGAAGCTAAAGAGAGAAGGAAAAAACACCTGATATTTATGGTCCAGCTGATCCGAAGCTGGATCTACTCTCGTTCTCTCCCGCGTTCGTCGGAGATCGGATCTCACTAAATCACCGTTGGTCTCGGGACGAACATCGATGGGTGTTCGTATACGCCTCGGAAGGAACTGCCTGTTTTCTTACCCTCGCGCAAAGCGAGTACGTCTAACATCAACGAAGGGCTGCATGGTCCAGAATCCGTACGCGCCTCGAGGCAAGAGCCAAAAGAATACACTTTTTTTCTTTTCTTTACTTTCTTTTTCATCTACGAAGCTTCTGTCTCGGTCTGTAGCATATTTACGCGAAGGGAGGAAAATAGAAAAGTGCAGCAATAGAGGAAAGAAGATAATATATAGTAGGTATATATATATATATAGCATTGTGTAGACGAGGATACGTAGAAATAGGAAAAGAGTGGGGGATAAAAAGATAGAAGGGTCAATTCGATGTCGATGGGCGAAGACGTACGGTGTATCCTCACGCATGGTATGTCCCATCGGTTGAAATTATCGTATAACTCAGTCGGCCCAAGAATATTTAGTCGCTACGAATGAATGTCTTCGAGATATTCGCGATATCGACGAATGAAAGTAACCGAGCGACCGAGAGATTTGTGTGCTATCAACTGATTGCCAATAATTTCTTGTACGCTTCGCCAATTGCAGTAATCTTGCGCAAGTCTATTCATTGTTATTTTCGATACATTACAGTGGCGTACAGGTGATTTTATTGATATTCCTGATCACCGAAAACACACGGGTATTCTTGCGCGGTCCTTTGACGGTAATAAAAGTAAAGGACAGCATTTGACCACAAGGATAACGTTTCTATGGTATTAGGGACGAATTTAAGTCACGTCACGCTTCGATGTACAATTGTGTTTCGCGATTAGACCGAAGTCGATCGGATGTCCCACAGTGGAACGAAATCATCTCGCACCCTCTGACTCGGGGCGAGAGTACTGGATTTTGTGCGTCTCGCTTACTAAATATCCGTTTTTTCTCCCCTCACGTCCGATTTAATTGGTGTCACTGTCCGTATAGCCGATAATTTGGATCATATAGTCGGAACGACTCCACGATTCTCGTTGGACAAAACTCCAACGAAATACATCGAAATAATCGAAGCAAATTTCAGTTGCGTTAGAAGTTAAATTAAATATTTTTTTGGTAACTACCAATGTTCCGTTCGATTTTAGAACAGAGCTGCTACGCGATTCGTGGTTAGCGCGAAAGAATATTTATAAATACGTGATTTAGAGAATTTTTTCAAATGCTTCGTAATTGAGGAAAAAAATTTCAACTCTGCCGCTTCATCTTGCTTTTTCCACATTTTTTCGTCGCTCTTCAATGTCGCAAATAACGATTTTAAGATTCCCCCGATTACCCTATCTTGTGTATTGCCTTGTGGAAGATATCGCAGTTAAAAAATTCTCGAAATCGTAACTTTTTGAAAATTTCTCGAATTTTTTTTTTTTGTTGATCACCATTTCGCGGCTATATCCAATGATTTCTGCCTTCTGATCACGAATCCGCCATTTGTTATTCTTATTCAACATTTCATACGAAAAACTCGTACTAAATATAAAAAAAAAGTATTGTTTCTTCCGATTACAATCTGTAAAACATTCCGAAGCATTGATGACTACTGGTACAGTTACAATAAAAATAAAAGAAAGCGTTCCGATACGATATCTCGAACCTCCGTAATCCACCGTTGCCATCGATTTCGCCTGTTAGAGATAAAAAAAAAAGCGAAGGATTCCGAAGGAACGTATTCAGGTAGTGGGTGTAAAACGCGACAAACTATCGGGGCAAGTTAACCGCGTATCGGGTACATAATCATTCCCACCGTTACATAGGCATCGATAGATACGTGTAAAGAGGGGTGGTCATCGTCGCGGGAAGAACGAACAAGACAGGGAAGTGCGGGGTACGATTTGATCTGATTAGCGAGAGTATCGATCCCCTAGTTGACGAGCGGATGGACTGACTGGGTCAGGGTGGCAGCTAGTCTTCAGGGGGGACCTCCGCTCATCTTACCGGCCGTACCAATACCAGCACGTGTAATGTACGATAAAAACACGATGTTACACTCAAAAATATATCGGCATGTGAAAGCTATCATTTGAACAGAATGACGATGCTACACTGAACAAAATAATTAGTTGCGAGACCTAATGGTTAGTTGGGTAAAATAATAGATAATCGGTAGGTAAACGACCATTTTCTTTCTTAAAAAGCGTTTGTCTCAATTATTACGTTTCTCAACGAATTAATAGGTCTTCCAACTAATCATTTTTTCGAGCGGAAACTGACGATTATGGGCCCATTTTCCGATAAGTCTATCGCGCGGTAGGATTATGTGAAATGGATCGCAGGCCCATCAATAACGTTGATTCCGATATGGAAAGAAAATGATAAATGCCTATAAAGCCACGGATTTTCTAGACCTGTCTGTTTTGTATGATACATGGAAGCGTAGTAAGAATGAGAGAAAGGGTAAAAAGAAAAGAAAACGGCTGAGCCATTAGCACCGGCTATCGACCTTACTCACTGCTTCGAATCGATCGACTTTGCGTCTGGGTCAGGGTGGCCTTGTCCCTGGAATCTCTTCGCGTCGTCGTCGTCATCGTCGTCGTCGTCGTTGGAATCTTCGTCGTAGCACACTTCTCTATCAACCCCTTCCGCTTACGTACGTTACCGGTTCCATCGAATGAATGTGCAGAGTCTGCGTGTCTGCGAATTCTTGCACCTGTTTGTGTGTCAGTCAGCACGTAGGTGGGTTGAGAAAGCGAGGTAAAGAGAAAGAGAGAGAGAGTGAGAGCTTTAGTCTGGAGGTTTAGTGGTATAGTAGAGTAGGATACGAATGTAACCTACGTGCCGCGTCATCAGTCGGGTAGGAAGAGGACAAGGACGCGGAGAGGGTGCCCGCGCGTCGACGGGGTGAACCTACGTCGTCATCAGAAGTGAAAGATGCTGGCGTCGACCGAATCTTCCCTTTCTCCGGCTTCAATGTGATCGCGGCGAGAGTGAACGTGACGTCACATGCCAGAAAACGTCCCCGGCGCTGGTCGACTTAAAGCTGCCAGACGAAATTGGGATCGATGAACGACCGGCGATCGAATTCATTGATATACATTTTTTACACGGTACCAAAACAGGCCTTTGCAATGAAACAGTGCCGGTATATCTGTCGGGTTAATGGCTCTGGAGGTATATCTGGTTTTTAATATCATCGATACTCAGTATCGATTGCATGCCAAGTAAGATGAGAAAGACATTGACACAGGAACCGGGCGCAGTGAAGCTAAGAAAAGCGAATGGTAGACATTGGGAAAACTGCTTTTGTCGTGTTACAAGGATGAAAAAAGGGTATTATTTCGATTAAATTACAGAACTGTGAGTCACGACGAGCTAAACAAGGCACGTGACCCGAAGTATTTTCGCACGAGTTTTTTTTTTTATTTTATTTTTTTATTACATATCGAACGGCGCTCCCGTTCCGACTCGGAATTCAACAAAGAAAAAATAAATGTTTTGCCTTGTACCCCACGCGGGCTCCTCGGCGAGCCAAGGAATTGGATACTCTCCAATGACTCTGAGATTATCAAATCTCTCGTATTATCTCGCTGCGTTACATTATACGGAGCTGTTTATTCACAACAGCAACGATAACGATACTTTGTTACGATGCACAGAAAGAAATGGCAGTTATCGCTCGTTAACTCCGCTGTGCCATAAGACCAGACGAAACAAACACGTGTCGATGAACAGAGTGTTCAACAGTACCGTGATTCTAGGACCTCCGTGAAGCCATTGGTCTCTCATGTGGCGAGGAAACAGATTAGTGAAAAATATAGCTACATCGATGGAATCGTTTCGAACTGATCATTCACACCTAAAAAAACAACAATGACGAAAGATTGTAAAAAAAAAAGAGAAGAGAAAAAATAATTAGTCATGAAATCAACAATCAATAATCGAAACTCATCATTTTTCGCAATGCTTCGATATCTGACTTCTCGAGTTAAGTGAAAAATTGGGGGAGAATAACGTGAAAAAGAGAATTCATGGCACGCGATAGTCGTAACGTTCGATAAATCGTTTTTATCTCCTAAAGAAATCGAGTGAAGGAATGCGCGTCCCATAGTACAGAACGGCTATCGCTTTCGAATGAACTGATTGCGGTCGCGACTCACCATTAACCCTTTTATTATGTTATTACCATTAACCCTGTAACTCCGCACATGGGTCGAGCCGTTTCAAGAAAATCTTGAAGTTAAATAAAATCGTTTTAGGTATCATTTCAAACGTGGAACTTCTATATTACTCATTATATCAATATTGCGACCGTCAAATATCTTCCGCTCTCTAATAATTTAATTTCTCTAAATTAATAAAATTCTATGGAAAACCATTAAATAAATCTCATAAATCTCATAAGTCTCATAAATAAAAAAATAAAAAAAAAAGAAATTTCAAATATTGTTTTTTGATAAAATTCCGTAACGACGAACACATCGAACCATCGAGGTACACAAATACGTGTGCAGTTTCAGGGTTAAACAAGTCTTAGACACGTGTAACTACAATGAAAAACGCGCTGATAACAGTAGTGTACACACTATGTACTCGATATACATATAGATATGTGTGATCGAAAAATCACACTGTTCATACATCGATTCTACGTTAGAGATGACCGCGCGGGCTGATTCTCATACGAACTATACAAGTGTAGGTTGCGTCGATGCTGAAACGCGGAAGGGCGTCTCGCAGTGCGAGATATAGATAGGCCACGATGTCGGCGTGACTTGACAATAAAGGAAGCATCTCTCGACCGTCTCACCTCCACCCACCAAGCTGGACGTTCATTGTAACCGTTCCGTTTTATTCTGTTGCGCAAGGCGCACTTGCTGGTTATTGTGTGTCAGTAGTAACAGTATTTCGAAAACGTAACAGATCAGACACATGACTTGTAATAACGAGGGTTCCCCAGAAAATAAATCGAGACACGGAGAAGTATACCACGAGCGGAAGAATAATACGAATGAAGACCTGTTGGCACGAGAAGCGATCAGTCAATCTGTCGCTTCTGTAACCCGAGTTTCGAAGTTCTTTCTCTCGCACTCGCGCGCTTCTGGAATGAAAGATACAACAGACGAGGGTTCTCGTGTCTCGTGAATAGGGTCGCGAAGACAAGATCCCATTGTCAGGCAACCCCCCGATGCGTACCAAGTCGCTTAAATCCTCGTTAACGCTTTATCCACCTACAGTATATATGTACATAACGTACGGTACGCTAAACTCACCTCGGACACTCGATTGAAACGGTACTTCGAGATAATTGTCGGAAATTACACTGTAAACAAAATTGCTGGAAATTCAATGTACCGATACTCGATGTTTTTATGCATAAATGAATAAATTAAATTTGATGTACAATTATAATGAAAAAATGATACATAGTATACAAAAAAACCGTAGAGATACTTTACGTTTAATAATTTTTTTTAATTTCACTGTAAGAGTGCATTGAGTCCAATGTAACAATTTATGCATAAAAATGTCACCGGTACATTAAATTTAATTTTTTTTTGTGAAAAAAAAAAAAAAAAAAAAAATACGCTAATCTCTCTGTATTACTTAGATGCGACGTGAAGTATACCGAATTCTCATATAATTATTAATAAAGCAAAGCACTTTCGTTATTAAATTTTAAACTCATATAACTTTTAATTTTAAATAATTTCGACATTGATTCCGCTCACGAGACAAAGGTGCGGCAGGCATAGGATTGCAGTAGAGACTGAAAGAGAATCAAACGTAGTAAAAGTGAGAGAGATCCAAGTTTGTTGGTGCATACAGGAGAGAACGAGACACCCCAACGTTGTCGAGTTCGTTGCTGGTGTGCCGCCGTTGGCTGTGCCTCTCAACCCGGCCGTAGTGCGAAATGCTGAGTTTGCACGTTGCACGTTGAAGCAGCCACGACGAGAAACCCACAGTGGCGAAACGGTACGCGCTGAATATCTTTCCCAGCTAACCGGAACTTTCCGTTCCGAGTTCTGTTTCACGTTATATTCCGTCTATTCGATTTTCCTTGCCGCCAATTCGACGCTCTGTTCCTCAACGATTTTATTTTTCAAATAAAAAAAAAAACATATTATTCGTTACAATGAGGAAGGATACAGGGGTCCTGTGAAAAATTGCGTTCATACGGGGAGCGAAGGGTAAAAAATTAAGTAGAATTAGCAAGAATATGTATCCGAAACTGTCGATGATGACATTTTTTTTATTATAATAATAGGTATAATTCATTTTATGTACACATTTATAACGGGAATTAAAACATCTTTGGGTCGTGTCTATTAGATTTCGTTCGGAGATCGAAACAACGAACAACGAAACGTCGACGCGAACGCTCGTTACTCTCGCCAGGACACGACTAAAACAATAATATTATAATATGTGTAGGTACTTTATGTAATAGGAATAACGAAGCCGTTTCGCACAACCGTCTTGAACCAAATCGCGTAATATTGACAACGAATAATAATAATAATAATAATAATAATATTGATAAACAATGTTTAACAAATACAATCGTCTTTAAAAAAGAAAAAAAATAAACAAACAAACAAAAACGGTCTGCCCAATTAAATTGTTATCACCTAATATTTCGTGTAAACGTAATCAACAATTTGTGCCTTTCGTACGATTTAACGAAGATAACCAATAGTTTTGTTTGCAAAATAAATGCGAATAAGACGAATAATAAACCCATAAATGAGAGAGATTTCCTTAAAGTTAAGTTTCGTTTTTTTGCGCTACGACAATGTTTCTTTTTTTTTTTGTTTTTTGTTTTTTTTTTTTTCATTTCATCATTCGCTCCGATGACGATAAAATACCATTCTTCGCTTCTGTTTTTAATGTCCTTCTGGCGTCATTCAACGCGGATCGAGTTTAACTCGTATCCATTATACAACCTATATGCATTATCTTTTTTATTTGGTAATTTGATTTAGCCTAATGATACTTGAGATCATTGCCCGCGACGATTCGGAGAAGATGGAGAAGTTGAGAGAATTTTTATTTACAGAAAATAGAGCTCCTTGTATTTTTTTGTTCTGTACCTCGAAAACCCGAAATTATGCGATCAATTTTCAATCAATGCCCGCTACCGTTTTCAATGGATTCCGAGCGCAATGAAAAAAAAACATGATGAATTGGAAGAACTGACTATTAGATTAAAGAACGAATTAAAGAGGTAATTGATACAATCGAATTTTTTTTTCTCGAAAAATTAATTGTCCGAATTAATTACTAGTTTTCCCAACTCGTCATTTTTTTCAGTTGAATTTTTTTAATTCTCATTCGCAGGCGAATTTTCAAATTCGTTTTATTCGATGTCTCGGGAATTTCCGAAGCTCTATTATCAAGTGTAATCGAATATTTGCATTTCTCCATTCTCGCGATCTCTCAGGGTTCTCGTGTCCAACATGGATTTAAATTATCTACAGTGTGGACTATTGCACCCATTGTTCATCGAGAATCAACGCAAATCGAAATTCAAATCTCTCATTCAAAGTGGTACGGTGCGTTACCGCGAAATCAACTCGTTGCACAAAAATATTGCACTTACTCACCGTTCTGACGGTCGACGGAAGATAGTCGACCGTGTAAATCGGCACGAACTTTTTTTCTCTCTGCGATTACGTAGAAACGATCGCGTCACAACGGATTCTAGTCGCGGTTCTCGAAACGGCGGAAAAAACGTTTGAACGATTAGAATTTTTTTTTTTTTCCTGCTCTTCATGTCCAACAAGTTCCTCCACGGCGCTGTCTGTGTCACAGATATACTTCGGGACTCGCGGGTGCTGGTTGATGTTGCTGATGCGCTTGTTGTTGATGCTGCTGTTGTTGTTGCTGACTCGTAGCCTGATGCTGAGGCGCAGGCTGTTGCGATTGTGCAGACGGCGGCTGATGATTGCCATGACTGTGACCGTTGTGATGATGACTTTGTCTAACCCTCAGAATCTCCCATCTCTGCTTATAAAGATCGCGTTCTTGTTGTACCCGCGAAAGCTCAAGCTTCGTGCGCCCCAATTCATTCTGAAGATTTCTATTCGTCGTCTCGAGATCCTGTCGTTGTTGGAGACGTTTGCTACGGCAGTTTTGCGCGTAGCCACGATTCTTCAGGGTCCGTCGCTTCTGCTTCAATCGCACGACCTTCGCACACGACACAAGTACACCTTTATACAAGCTGCAAAGTCTTGCCTTTCGTTCAATCATTAATTTACATTCATTTGATTCTCTAACGCTCGATAACTGTGAAACTAATCGTTTTTTTTTAATGCGAAACCTTTCGATGACAATTAACAAATTTTTCTTTCTACCCAATGATCATTTTGAACGATTAATCGCATTCTTTTGCACTCAAACATGCCGTAAGATCACAAATTTTTCGATATCAACAGGCAATAAGTTCTACCAGATATCAAGAAAGTAATAAAATATGATAACATTTTTTTTTTTTTAATTAAAAATTGCGTAACTACGTAACAACGAGATTGTGAAAGAATTGAGAGACCTCACTCACCTCTTCCCGCGGGCAGCCGTGTAAACGTTTGTTGAGTTCGCGTACGGACAGCGACATGAGAATCTCGTCGTTCATCAATTCCTCCTGCTCCTTCAAGGTCGGGATGGGGTTAAAGCCGGGAGGGTACGCATAACACTTCGTTGACTCAAGTTGGCGGTCCCTCCCAATCGCGTGATGTTCAGGACTCGGTCCACCTGTGCCGCACGAGCTGACCGAACATACGCTCATGGGTCGGGCTTGCATTTGCATTTGCATTTGACATTGCATACTGTTCGATCTATCGATCATTCCCGACATTACACCAGCCGTGCCCGCGGGAGGTGTACCGCCTCCGGAGCCGGGACCACCGCCTCCACCGCTACCACCGCCGTAATATTCGATGTGACCCGACATCGTGATGTAACCATCTGGAAAATATCCGTCGTCCACCTCTACATCCCCGCGCAGATATTCACGAGTGACTTAATTGAAAAAACTCAGGACGAAGAAACATATCATTTCGATATTTGTACAAAAATAATCGACGTTGAGGTCGGAGATTTGACGATTTCAGGAAAAAAAAAAGAAAGTATATTCCATTTTTTTTTATCGATAAAAATGATCTTGTAAAAAAAAATCCATGCTATCGATACATCCGGGTGTTCGGATAATATAAAAAAAAATCCTTAGGTCCAAATATAACAAAGTTGTACGAGTTTTATTTTTTTTTAATATTATTTTTTAATTTTTTCTATTCAAAGTAATTACATTTCTTTTATCATTCTTTACATATAGCGGATTCGTTTGCAGGATTGAAACGCAATTACGAACAAATAGTCGAGAGAAATTAATGGTACGATTTTTTTTAACCGTTAAAAAATTAAATAAAACACCTTTTTTTTTTGCTTAAAATCACCGAACCCTCTCACAAGCAACCCTTATCGTATATTTATGCGAATACGCGTGATGCTCATCAATAAATTCGATACACAATCGTTCTGCACAATATAAAACAGAAAAACGTAACTACCGCCACGTATTACCGAACATTTAACTGACGGTATTATAATTCACAAGATATTCCGATACGATAAGGGTAATTCAACGTCGACGATAAATAATAAATGCCAAAAAATGCGATGGTTAAAAAGAATGTGCGAATAAAACTCACCGGATAGTCGGGCGTGTCGTGGCAAATGTGAAACGTCCTGAAAGTGGTGATGCGACGGATTCGAGTGCCACGGTTCGGCATGCGGTTCCGGGGTTTGATCCTGCGGACAGTGAGGCCTCAGATCGAGAGGCTCCTGTCTGAGTGATTGGGTTAGCCATCCCATACCGCCGGAGCCAACTTGCGTCTCGTCCTGCACTATCGCGCCGGACTGTTGAAGATGCAAAAGGGAAGAGCGTTCCCGTGGGTCGCGTTCGCCGCGATGCAAGTGCATCGACGGTGGCGATGCCGAGACCGGTGGCGTGTCCGGTGGTGTACCAGGATGCGAAAGTGTCGTCAAATGAGACGCCGCACCCGGTGGTGCTTTGACCAAAACGCCGTGTTGCACTTGTATGTGCGGCTGACCATAAAGGGGATGCGGCTGCTCGAGCTCGTGAGCCGGAGGTGTAAGGGGTGCGAGTGCAAGTCCCTGAGCGGGCACTTGACTCTGCATCTGAACCACACTTCCGTTTACCATTACTGCCGGCGATGAGAGTCGTACCTGCAACGGGAAATTCGATTTCGTTTGCAATCGCGACTTTTCTCTTTATAAACTCTATGACGTTCGATGCAATTTTTTTTTTTTCATTTTATTTCAACTATTACGATGCTTCGAGGGGTCAAACGTCGCTGAAAGATATTTAAAAGTTACTCCGAGATAGAGATGCGCGAACCGAGAGAAAAAGAGAACATGCAAAAAAGCTTATGCGATAATGACGAAGAGACATTGAGCGAAGCTTATCGGATACGTCTTATGTAACACGAGTGAAGGGAACTCGTGGGAGCGTCACGAATGTAATAATGATAACGCAACGTTTAAGCACATACAATGTACATTATTAGTTAATGTTGACTTTATAATAGTGTAATCTAACACGCATGACGTGGATGGTAATGTAGGAAAAAAAATGTTTATCTCGAACGCTATTTGGAAGAACACAAAAATAACGAACGAAACGAATCTGGAGAGACACTGAGTTTTCTTTTGGTATTTGAGTTTTTTTTTTTTTTTTTTTTTTCGTTTTCAATGAATTTTTTGGTTTTTCGGCGTATCGAAGAACTTCCCCGCCGGGGGGGAAATACGAGGGCTCACCTCACGCTTGACGTCGGCGGGATCGAGATGATCTAAGACGAACTCCTGGACGTATTCTCTCGCGAGATGGTCCTCAGCCTCCATTTTCACCTCGTCGACCTCGACTTCGACCTCCTGGGCATCCACCGCTGCCTCTACCGAAGCAGCGGTCCCGCCTGCTGCATACGGCGCCCCTTCTTCGACGGCGTTAGTTTCACCGGTAAAATCGGATCCCCTGACGATACCACGGCCCTCGGCGCCGCTCGGACGAGCCGCGGTCACCGTTCGACGAGACCCAACCACCTTGATCTTTATTTATTATCAATCTCTCGATCACCAAACGAACTTCGACTTCTATCCCCTACGCGACGAGCTTGAGATATATATTTTTTTTATTCAGGATTCTTCGGATCCCGCCGGACGACAGAGGAGTTGACGAAGTGACTTCCGGTTCGTGGAAGTCGCTTTTATCTTCTCGTTAATAAAATAAAAAAAAAATATAAACAAATAAAACGTATCGATACGATTGTTCTCAAGTTTAATACGGCCGATGGGAATCTAATGTCGACGAAAAGATCTGCGATTCTCAGTGTCTTCTTTTGGATCGCTCGATCGTTAATTATGTCTTCAAAATATGTTTTATTTATCTATATATATGTATGTATTTGCAACAAGAAAATCCCATAGACATATTTCTTCACTCCCGAATTAAATATTATTTAATGGTAAATCATACGACACTGAGGTATGTCGGTAATTACTGATTTCACACACCGTATCTGTACGATGATTGCAAAGCGATTTTTTTTTTTTTTTCGTTTGTTTTTTTTTATTATTCACTCACGCTCGCGATGCACGATAATCCGGCTGATGAACCGCGACACACACCACAACACCCCGCTGCTTCTTTTCTTCCTCTCGCACCTCCTTCCTTCGAGTTATGCTGATGCAAAAAACGATGACGAATTGCGAGTCGGGGTCATCGACGCTGCGTTTCGATGTACAATGGAATTTTTATTTTTTCTTCTTTTCAACGTGTCCGCTCCTTTTTGGAGTTGTAACTGTGCGTTGAGATGGTCGATTTCGGAAAAAAATCCTCGAGAAATTCACAAATAATTTTCAACTTTTTTCACAATACTTCGATTTCCTTAATTACACTGAGGCGTTACGAGAATCAAACAGTTCTGCAGCGTCACACTCATCGTCGTCGGATCACCAGATCGTAACGATAAATAAAAAAAAAAAATTTATGTTCCACGCGAGAAAAAACTTTGACTGTGGTTTCTATCTTTCGTTGGATAACCGCAGGTATATATAATACAGAATGGAACGTGGTTGTCTCAACTCTGGTCGATCAATGACTGCGACCCGATAAACTCGCGCCACCAGCTCTTTCCCGTTCACCCCTATCTCCCTATTCCTGCTGGGGGGGTACTCAATGACTCGATGACGATACGCAACACCCCGAAGACTGTTCCTCGTTTCCGAGAGCGCAAGATTTTTTTTTTCTCGTCGTAGTGTGAAAGAAAAAAAAACGATAAAAATGAAGTAGAGTTTTAACAAACAAAAACGCAACAACGTAAGTGAAGCGACCAAGATTTCGCGGGAAGGTTTTTTTTAACCACGCAGCAAACACACGACGACGCCGGCTGGTCGTAGAGATTCGCGTCGCCGATTAGCTCGTCGCGATGCTGGCCGAGAGTGGTTTTTCGCACCTCGGCGTTTAGAGTGCTCGTACGCGGGGCTCCCGAGAGCTGTGTAAAGCAACGGAGGGGATTCCCCGCGAGCTTCCCAACTGACGATAGAGCGTGGAAGTGTAAAGGAACGGTACCGAGGCCGTGGGACGCCGGGGTGAATGGAGAAGCGTGAGGGGTAGGAGGAGGCGAGTGAATATTCCAGTTGAGGGAGGAGAGAGCCCCGAGCTTTTGAACGGGAGGAAATGAGGAGAGAAGCCGAACAGATTACAACGGTACGGAGTGAGCGCGCGACGGCGACGAGCGAAGGGGGTTGGCAACGAACGCAAAAGCGCGCGAGTGGATGCGGCCCACAGTAGATACGCCGACCGAATCGGGGAACTAGTCAGACGAGAGTGGTGGAGAACCCTTGGACCTGTTTCTGTATCCGTCGAACGCCGAGGAAGGGATGATGGCACGGGTAGTAGGTGGTGCCGTTTCTAGTCAGACCTCCCGAGCGAATTTCTATTGGATGTCGCAGCCAAGCGACGCCATTGGCCGCACTCCCACGCGAACTTGATTTTTCAGACGAAGAGAACGAAGAACCGGAACCGCGCACATCCTCATACCACCAACTTCTCTTCCCCGACACTTCATTCCCACTCTCTTTCTCTCTTTCTCTCTTTCTCTACTAAACTCCCGGGGTAACCCATTAATTTCTAAAGTGATTATTATAATTTTTGCCGCGGGGCTTGCGTCTCTACCAGATTTTTATTTTCAACCTTAAGAAGGTATACCCTTAAAGTCGAGGCGGTAATGTGAGATGAATTTCAGGGAGCTATGGAAGCTTTTGATTTTAGAAAAAAAAATGCATTATTTTTTTCATGATTGCAATGATTTTTAATGTCTGAAAGATCAGTAGTTTCATAAGCTTTGACATTGTTTGCATAATCGATTTCATAAATTAAACATTAGCCTGCGGGGAAGACTGTTGCAATTAACTGTTGCTATAGACCTCGTCGAACCCTGTATTGCCCGGTCTCCGCATGTAAAGATCGCTGTACTGTTATAACCAAAAAAGCGCATTCCGCTGATTTTTGTTCGTTGTCTCGAGATCCTGTCGTTGCTGGAACCACTCGCTGAGACTGCTTTCCTCGTAGCTACGATTCTTCAGGGTCCGTCGCTTCTACTTCTATTGCATTAACTTTACACACGACTCAAGTACACCTTTATACAAACTGTAAAGCTTGTAGTTCCCCTTTGTTTATTCATTAATTTACAATTATATGATCGTGAAACGTTCGATAATGTAAAGTTAATCGATTTCTTTGAACGCTAAAGATTTTCGTGAAGGGTACCGGAAATACATTTTTTTCTACCCATCAGTGATAATTTCCAATGATTAATAATTCTTTTGTACTCAAAACTCGTGATTTGAGTTTAAAGGCTGAATAACTCCGTCAAAATAACTTTTGACAAAATATTTTGGTCGAAATAATTTGCGATATAATATTTTTGTGACAGTATAATTCGTTGATAAAACAACTTGGCGGGAAAATTTCTTGAAATATGTTTATTTATCATGATTTGTTTTTCTTGATCTATTCTCTATTCTGTATTGAATGATTAATTCATTTTTCTCGTGGTCTTCGTGTTCTTGCAACCTCTCGAGTCCAACAGCGAAGCCTCTGGTAGGAAGCGGGACAAAGCGAATACGCGCTAAGCTCGCACCGATAAGATCGATTCACGATCGCTTTGTATAAAATTTTAAAAAGATAACGCCCGACATGTTTTAACGAAAATTTAGAATTAAAATTCACGAAGATTACATTTTTTTAGAAAAAAAAAATTAACTTTGGATGGTATTCTCCATTTTATAACATCCTCGTTCGAACAGTAGCCATTAGAGTTGCTTATCGTCGAGCAAAAATCGTCGGCCATATATTATAATACATCGCGATAGTACATACGAATTTTCAGTAAAAATCTTCACCAGTAGATTCATGCTATGCATATAGCATGTTTGTGTTCACGGAACGAATTTTTTTTTTTTTTTTCGTACCGACAATTTATAAAGAGACAGAGAAGCGCGTTGCTCGAGCGATTGTACAAATCGGTGACTCGAATCTAAATAGGTTTTTTCGCCAGACGTCTACGGAGGTCAGCCCCGGCGCAGGTTACTCTCGTACCTATTGCGCGCCTCAGCGGCGCGAAAGAAACGTGGAATGGGAATGCCAAGGCTTTAAAATGCCTCATGAATATCAAATTTTGCGGTTCTCCACCCGCGTCCCCGCCGTCTCGGGCTTCTTCGCTGTATAGGAGTCAGAAGGTTGCTACCGCCCTCCGACGCTTTCGCACCCTCGGATAGTAACGCGAGCTCTTCTCGCGTATGTGCGGGGCTCTCGCGTTGAATGCAAATCCACCAGTTTTTTTCCATCCCGTCTCTTTTTCGCTCGACGCGTTCGTCAAACACACATTTTATATTTTTTTATTTTTTTCTATCCCTCAACTGTTCTTCAACCCTTTGAGATCGGCCATTTCGTACGATGAATATATTTGTTTCTACGAGAGCGAAAAAAAAAAGAAAAATTTCGATAAATACCTACATTGAGCAATCGGTTGCCCCGGCCATAAAACTCAGAGTGTTTTTTTGTTTGGTTTTTTTTTGTAATGCGCTCGAAACTAAGAATAGAGAGAGCCATTCATTGCACGACGACGGGCGAGTTATTTGCCGACGTTGCAATTCGACTACCGTCCACCGCAACTTCGTTCGCCGTTTGTCTTTTGTATTTTTTTTTTTTATTTAACTCATCGTTCCTGTGTATCGCATGTCGCTAATTCGCGATACAAATTGCGAGAATAATTCCACCTTAATTTAGTCTCTTCAATATTATTCTCTCGATTGAATCGAAACACGATAAAACTCGGCTCGGAGGTCAAAAGACTTATACGTCAGTGTCTCGTTCTCTTTCTCTCTCTCTCTCTCTCTCTCTCGGGGTACGTCCGCCGATAGCCTGGCGTGCAACAAACTTTTTCCCACTGATTTACGACCCCGCGATCGCATTCGAAAGCCAAACAGCGAGTTATAGGATTCCAACCACCCCTTTTTCCACGATCTTAACTCCACCAACGGCAATCTCGAAGCCATTTATCCATCTCCCGAGACCTCCCGTTGCGTCGGGGGTGAGCTACGCTTCGGATTGGCCATATTTTCCAAAAGTTGGTGGACGTTCTCCGACATCGCGGAACGGTGGAGTGACGAGTTATTCGAAATGTAACAAATTGGTACACAAGCAATTAAACAATTATCGAATTTATCATTAATGACGATGCTAAGAGGATTACTTCAAATTTTACGAAAAAAAAAATAAAAATATATATATATCGAAACTCTAAAAGTTCGAGTGAAGTTTAAGTACGGAGATTGGGATACGCAGAGGAGAGAAACAGAGTGATATAACGAAAAGAGACGGAGGAGCATCGGCTGATGCCATGGATGAGGCTCCGGGTGCAGGAGGAGGGCAAGAGGAGGCACGAGGGAGAGTGCTGAGCCAGCATAGCTTCGCTCGCCAGCCTGCCTGGCTGCCTGCACATCGATATCAACCAGTCAGCCAGCCAGCGAACTAGAGAGCCAGCGACTACCATACCTATCCAATGAAACTATACGAATCTATTCGCCCGATAACAAATTAAGTGCCTCCATGACCGTGACCATTGGGTCAACAATTTACATTTCGTACGCGCAAACGCACTATCTATAATCGTTGTAAATTTATAGATTACCATTGAGACGTTTTTTATTGTAGATTTTTGATAATACATATCGATAATAAAATAAAAATTAAAAAAAAAAGAAGATAGAGAATTGTTTGTATCAGTAGGTAGTCCCCGCATGAGTCGGACGGACTATATATGCCGTCCGCGCCACACAGTAGTAAGAGTCGTTTTTGCTCAGACAATAATTCTTGCAACAAGTTTTTCACCCTTATTGCCATAGGAATGATGGTACTTATGCATGGAAAGGGGAGAGGAAGACAAAATGAAGTGTATTAATTTAGTTAATACGCGCAGTTTAGTGAAAAGTCGAAGCGAACGAAGTAAAGTTGGCAATCGGCACTGTTTCTTCGGTTGATGAGGCTTACAGTATTTACGGGACGTAAGATGCCGCGAACGCAAACAACCCTTGAGATACGATCGTGAATACAAGCCTTTTGACGTTACCGGGTACTAGCAACGCCTTTTGCGATCCTACAAAGCGACGAGACTAAATTTAGCTATCAAGAGATTCGAGAGATTGAAAAGAGAGAATTACACGAGGGGAGATTGAAACGCGAGAAGTGGAAACGTGGCTGCGTTATAATATCCGAGGATCCATTCCGTACGGAGACGATGCCCGGTGCAACTGATATACTTCCGTCTGGATATCCCGTTGACTGAAGTGCTGACGGAAAACTTTTTTTTTTCGCTAATCGTCAAATGCCGAATTATAAAACTATACAATGGATAAAACCCATTGTACTTTTGAGGGAAGTGTCGGACGAACACTTTTATCTGATTTTGCATATCGAAGAAACAGAGGTTGTCGAAGGAATATCTTCATTTATTTCGATATGTATTAATTTATTTTTTCTTTGAATGGAAGGCGGAAGCTATTTATGGTTAATTTTAGGGCCGCAAAAAAAAATTATCATATACCAATGTCCTGTGGTTTACTTTAAAACGAAATTGATATTGTATTTGTGTTCTATTCGAAAAAATCCATCGCATTGTGTGACTCAAAAAATGTTTTTAACATCTTTAATTCGGAATAAACAATTTAAAATGTACACCCGATGTATTTTTTTCCGCGATCATTTTTCTCTTAGCTGAATATTTTGTCTACAAATTCGCGTCAGACTAAAAAGAAAAAAAAATCGTATTTACAAAAAATACGAGAAACCAAAAACGCGATATTTCGTGTTTATTCGAAACGCTGTAGAATGTGCCAAGCGCACTGCTATTAACTTCGAACAACCATTTAGAGACCTTTTCGATATAAATATGTATATAAATATTTATTTTTTCTTTCGTGGGTGAAATGAATTTCTGCGGTATCGGAATTTCAACTCGAAATACTCGGACAGTAGGGAAAAAGGACATATTGAAAGATCCGAGAGGATAGACCGTATCGAAAGAATAGCCATACGACTGTGTGCTCCGCAACGGAAATATGGATTTGGTAGGAGTGTATAGCATGCGTATAGCGCAGGATTCCCGGGTATAATATCCCGTATTCATTCATAAGAAGAGAAGAGAAGAGAAGAGAGAGCGAGAGAGCGCATTTCAAGGGATAATCCTCGAGTCATTTGTCCGCCGGCTGTTGAGACGCTCATTTGTTCGGCGGAGGCTCTCCTCTGCCTGTTCTGTGCTGCCTGGTGGGTGAATTCGCGCGGGTGCAGAACTCTCCCAATGACAGATGACAATGAAGTGCGCGAGACCCCGAGAAACGACAAATACAGAGCTGTACTACTGCGATCGACGTAGCGCGGCGTGTCCCGCTGGTTTGCACAGACAAACCAGGCGAGACGAGTGCCTCGCTGATCTGTTTGCCATTCGTGCCCAATTATTCTCGGATAATCGTCTTGTATCGGGTTTTCTCCATTCCGGATGGAAACAATCGAAATCGCCTCGCGCATTTATATCCTTCATCTCTACGTCATTTTCGCCACATCGATCATAATTTTACATTAAAAAAAAAAAACTTTTTTCCATTATTCTCAGCCTATTTTTATTCGTACTGCGAAAAAAAAAACATCGCTCTCATCTACTTAATTAACAGGTATGGATATCGAACTAAAAAAAATTGACTAATAAAAAAAAAATTCTCGTAAAAATATTTAAAAAATGTTAAACATTTAATTCAGAAGGATTGAAACAATTCCTTTTTCCTCGGTGAATAAATCACTCGTGAAATACGCGAAGAAAGAAATCGAAGTGCGAAGTTCACTAATCGGCATGACGACGTTTGAGCGCGGAGACGATTTTCGTTCGGGG
Source organism: Buathra laborator (assembly GCA_934046635.1). Classification (NCBI taxonomy): domain Eukaryota; kingdom Metazoa; phylum Arthropoda; class Insecta; order Hymenoptera; family Ichneumonidae; genus Buathra; species Buathra laborator. The sequence goes on from OW203892.1 coordinate 24,163,345, forward strand.
TACTGCCGTCGAATAAAAAATGACAAATCGAGAAAAATCCAAGCCGGAGAGAAAACTGTGTTCCCGGACAGTGGCCGGAAGCTAACGCATTTAGAGCCATCTCCCCGCGTTCAATCCCGGAAGTCCCGCCATATTTGTCACTCCGCGGCTCGCCGGCGGTTATTGATGCGTTCTCTTTATTGTTTCGGGGGTTGAGTATAATGCGCGGAATACCGGGCACCGAAAGTCAGTGGGAGGTATGGAGGGAAAACGAAGAAATGACCCGCGGGCCAAGCTATACAACCGAAAAATAGCCTCGCTGGTTTCATTCGTCTATGGCTATTAAATTTAATAGCTACCCCCTGCGGTCGCTACTTTTTCTTTTACCGCTTCTTCTCGTTCGCCCCCTCCTACTCCCCGTCTGCGATGGACCCTACGACGTCCCTTGCGATTTCGTTTCACCGGTCGAAAAAGATCGAGGATAATGGGCTATACGTCTTTCGCGATATAGATCGGCGGGGATCTCTCCGCGGTATTTCTCGTCGCACGCTAATATCGATAATTTTTATTGACACACGATATATGCTACTTGTAACAGTGAAAAATGAAATACTACTCGTGCTTTGAATCAGCGAGTGCCGAGACATGGGGTCAGATGAAAAAAAAAAAAAAAAAAAACGATCAACGTCTTTTATACGACGAAGACGTTATCGTGTGTGTCACCGATAAACCATAAGCTCACGCACCTTAGTCCACGGTGTCCGATAAGGGCGATTCTTCGTAATACATAACTATTAATAAAACGATCTTATCAAGGCATGCAGTCGGTTCGCAGAATTATTAGATAAAACGGAATATTAATACTGATATACATTATCGAAAAGAGTTCCCTTCTTCCCCAAAAATACGCTCAATCCTGCGACGATGTCGATGATTAATGAATGCATTTTTCGAACGATGGAACACCAAAAGCACGATGCATAATTTTTTATTAAATAATTATTTCGAAACTCGCCTTCATATTCGCGTTTCTCCTTCTTCTCTGCTCGATGGATCGGGGATGAGAATGAAATTTCGTAACGACGTGCCTCTCGGTACTTTGTCAGCGATAACGTCGATCGACGCAGTCCAAGTTCAAGGTCACAGCTCTCGCTAAGTCCTTTAGCTATCCGGAAGAGAATATTCGAACGACTCGCAGCATTTATTCGAACCCGTGGAAACAGAGACAGAGCTCAGTTCGATTTTTTTTTTTTTTTTTTTTTTTTTTTTTTTAAGCTCGTCTTCCGTTTCACGAATCCACGGTAGGCGATGCAGCGTTAGCTACGACCGGGGGGACAGTCGACTCGGGTGTCAGGTCGCATCTAACATCTGCAATCTGCACGCGCGCGAACCCACTTACCGTGCGACAGCGGGAGTGGGTGACGTCACATCCGGTCGACTTGACGATTAAGCGAAAATCTACGAAATCGGAGTCTATCTGTTGGCGCAGCAAGGGCGTCGTCGTTGCTTCGCGACACTCGTGAAATATAAAAAAAAAATATGAAGAAAAAAAAATACAGCAATTTTGAGAATGGAGCGATTGGCACGTTTATACGTTTCGCGTTGAATCTTATAAGAGATATTTAACGGGAAAAAAAAAAACGGAGTCGCGATGCGATCGCTCGAGAAATCTGGAGCATCCGGACCGATGGATATTCAACGATCGACTATCGTCAAAACTGAATGCCCGGAGATTTTAGATGGAAACAAAGATCACAGACTTGTGTATTGAATGTTGTTGCTTCGATTGGCATATTCGCTTATCTCAAAGAGAAAGAATAGCTTAGCGGCACTATCGTCGACGGCAACCGTTGTAAGCAAAACGTTAGAAGAAAAACCGCATAGTTTGCCGTAATAATTCGCTTCGGTTTTTCCATCCGGTGCATGAAATTGCGCAAACTTTTGCCGAGAGATGCAAACACATCGCGTGGAAAAGGAACTCGTGGCGTTAGCAAAAAGTTCTTCGTCTTCATCGAATTTTATGCATGGTAGTTGTTTCTAACGCTATTTATAAACATTATCTCACATGCAAGTACTACCGCATCATCTATAATATATAATATCTACCCGAAGACTTGCGAAAACAAAAATTTCACTTTTTTTCGAACTGTATCTGCGCACACGGCGCGAATTATCCGTCCGACTGACTCATTATCCTTGATCTTTCTTTTTCCTTCGTTTTGCCGAAGAAATCGAAAGAAAAGAAAAAAACCATTCGCTTCTCACGCTCGTTAGACTATTTAATTGCTCCACGCGCCTAATGCGCGGCAAGAAAAAATAAGAATTGAAGGATATTCCAGTATCGTAGCGATGTTTCCCATACTTGTGGAAATATCGATTAAAAATTTATCGTATATAACCTCAAATATGTGAAAAATCATCGAAACGCCACAAGATACTTCAATTGCCACGCAAATGTAGAGATTATTCCCATATTTTTCTTTCCGTGTGTCCTCGTGGATGTTATACGCCCATCGCAGCTTCGTGTGAATTAAATACGATATATCGTAATTAAATCGACATTGATTTAAACGTTTGCAACTCTGTACGCAACATTGTCGCAGTTTCAAAGTCGTCTCCGGGGTCACTACGTTATCGTAACGAGATATAATGGCAACGAGTGTTGATACTTTGCAGAGATTGCTCTACATAGTAGTACAGTGAATAAAAAAATGAAATATCGAGTGTCAATGAGGCTATCGAGAACGGGGGTAGCCTACGACCTCATTTGCGCCAGAGAACCGAGTTTCACGCTTCGGCTAATGCGCTCGTATTATAATCGTATGTGGCGAACTATGTAATTGCATACTTGCAGTTAGCATGAGAAGCGTATTACAACGTCGAATTTCGTGCGAGTTAACTCGCCGAAGTGAAGGGCCGAAAGAAAAAAGGTAGGATTAGCCTCGACGATGATAGCCGAAGCTTTGTGCGATAAGACTGCGAGGTACCGAGGAGAAACAGAGAGAAATGACTGAGCTTTCGAGGGCGTCGCGCCCGTTCATTGAAGGGCAAAGGGTTGAGGAGTTAATGCAAACATCGTTAATTTGCACGCAGAGAAATTCCCCGCGGAGTGAAACCTGCCCCGTCCAAGTTGCACCCGTTATTCCGCAGGGTAAAAGGTCAACATTAACGTCAGTGGGGGGTGGTGGCGAGAGATGGGTTGCGCGCAATCCCGACTTGGTCTGTACGCTGTTCGACAAATACTCCCCGCTGGACCGTACGTAATTCGTAACTGCTGTGGGATGAGTGAGGGTTTCGATGTTCCTGCGGTTCTTCACCGAGAATATCGCGGCGATGTCTGTTAGCGAAACCTTTGGAAAGGGATAGGTATCCGAACAGAAGCGGCGGTTACCCCTTTTTACTGTGCCACGCGTACTCCCGCGCTCGTCAATCGTCTAATTGGCAAATAAATCTCCGTTGTTTTGCGGATTGCTCTATCATCAGCAGCGAATCGATATAACGCGAAATTACGAGAACGCGAGAGAATGAGTAAGCGAACAAAACTTTAGACTCCGCGCGAATTGAACTGTGAAATACAAAGTCGAATTTTTTTTTTTTTTTTAAATCGTTGAGCGAATCTGGAATGTGTGTGTAGTAAAGTGGATTGAGAATGGAACGAGTGCGCGCGTTTGACCCCACGGGGTATCCCGAGGATCGGTGACTCTCGCATGCGGCGAAACTTAACGGATATCAAAGGCGACACTTCTCGCACCGTCGGCGTTGATCCCTACCAATCGTTTTTATCGCACGCGCAAGAACCCCGAGGATTTGAATTCGAGGACCGAAGGGGTTGCATTACGAGGATGACCTCTCGTACCCATCATCCCCTTCCTCCGCTTCAAGTACATTCGCTTTATAGCCACCGCGGGATAGCCACGACGGGATATCTCTCCTTAGTGCTCGTAGCCACCTGTCCCTCTACCCGCTTCGATATAAATTGTCCCGTCAACGAAATGTTAATCGGAAATATGAGACCATTGTGCGAATAAAAACGATTATTCCATTATATCGATAAAAATATTGCTAAACGAATATTTTTTTAATAAAAATATGGCGGGAAATGTGGGGTAATATGGAATAGTCGCGTAACTCGAATTTTGGGGCAAAATGAACCAACCATATAATTCATGTAATTTCAAAAAAGTTCGATATTCAAGTTTCATGGCATATTTATCCTTTGGGCTAAAATGGAATGAACCGCAAAATAGAAATGCAAATAAGTAAAACTATAATTCGATAATTGTCTTTTGAAAAAATTCTCCATTATTATTTAATATAGGGGAATTTATGACAACAATAATTTACACATCGCTTATACGTAGTAAATTATTTAGAATTCGATTTTTTTTTCAATGCATTTTCATGGTATTCCATTTTGCCCCATTTTTTTTTTTTTTTTTTCGTCGTAATACTCTAAGGGGATTTGAGAAATATATTTCTTGGTTCAAAGTTGTGAAAAAATATTGTGTATATCGACAAAACTCCCCGATTTGCTGAAGCAGTCCATTTTGCCTCACCTTTCGTTAAAGAGACTTTTAACGTCGATAATTCGTTACATGTAAATCTACTCTTTTAAATCTGAATCTGCAAACCTACTAATTTATTTTTTACACTCATCCTTATCAAGTATCGAAGAAATCGTTACTTTTTTTTCCGGTAAAAAAAATCTCATTAAAAATTCCAGTATCGATACATCGAATTTTCAGAATTTTTTTTTCACAGCGTATCGAGTGGATATCAACGATACCGAAAAATATGCGTGATAACCGAAGAGTTCATAAAATTCTCATCAATGACAAGTTCCATTCTCGTCACATAATCAGAGGATCCGCGGTACTGACAATTAATTATCCGGTGATTATAGCGACTCGTGAACGCTTTCCAGTGGAGCGAATGGGCTGTTATTACGGGTGTGTCGATTGTTAAGGGTCGGTTCGGCGAGATAGCGAGGCGGTGGAAGGAGAGGCGGGAACAGTCGAAGCGTCGCGTCGATGTGGAAGGAGGCGTACGGTAGATTGCAGAAGGAGACAGAGAGAGGCGAACGATTATCGAACAATAGTTTGTTAGTGGTATTCACCTGATGTATTGTTCCACGGGAAGTGTGGATTCAGCTTCAGTTCCCGTTGACTCGTTCGTTCATTCGGCGTTTTCGCGTAAATCGCGCGTTACACGTTGTAAATACTTGGAAAATTTCTCAATCGGTTCCGAAGTTAAAACGAAGCCGCGGCGTGGAATGAAACTTCGTATTACATATCCTCTGTTTGATTTGATAAAATTCTCATTTATTAGGCACAATCATCACCGTCACATTGCAAAGCGCGACCGGAATTTCCTCTTCCGACTCGTTTACATAATACGCTAAATATTATATACATATCTCGTTGTGCATATTTACATTTAAATATATCTATTTGCTTTTTTTATGTGATACTCTCAGCGATTCGTATAAATTGGCTGAAATAGCGTTTATGGATAAAACGAAAAAAAAAGAAGAAGTGTAAATAAAGTAAACATAATTGATCGACCGCCGTCGGAATTCCACGTCGTCGAGAAGTAACATCGGCAGCTTATTAGATTCGCGCGAATGAAGCGATAAAGCTAAACAGCTTTGTTTCGTTTTCGTTTTCTTTTCTTTTTAGTACATTGTATCAATGATCGATCGTCAACCACTTATCTGTAATTTTCTCAATCTGCTTCGTGAGAATAGGATTTCTCAGACGTATCTTCACTTCTAATTTTCCTCCCAACGCCTTTCTACCGTCCATCAGTGGAAAAGAGTCGTGAAGAATGCATTGAGTTTCCAGTGGTTGTAGCTTCACCGACACTGTACCCACGAGACTGTCGCTTCGGAAGAAACCTCTGAAAAATATCGCGAAGAAAAATCGCGAGGTTAATAGTAACTGCCGCTCCCGCGAATAACGATAGCATTCGTAATGTTTATCTAGCGTCCTACTTGGCAAGCGTTGTTACAGTTTGCTCGTGTAATGCCATTATCTATATTGGCGTTATACTCGTAAAAAATACGTACAGTCATTTAGTCACAAGGTGCGATAGAAAAAAAAAACACAAAGTTAGCGGAAAGAACGTAATTTCACGCTGATCTCGATGCGATATTAACGATTGTTCCGGTTTTTTTTTACCCGTAACATAATTACGAAAAGACTACAATCGACATTAACATCTATCAATTTCAAGCGCAGATTATAGAAAGATGCGTGATATTTATTTTCTTTTTTAACTCAATAAAGTTATGTTTCGTCATGCAGGCATATGAATGTTTTTTTATTTTTTTTTTCGTACCTTGGGTGAGTGCAACACAGGATGGGGTTCATCGAGCATCTGCAAGCAACGCACTTGTCTAATGACTATGATAATCTAAAGAACTGTAAGATTTACGAACTATCCGTGTGAAAAGGGAGGAGAGGGAAAGTAAAACGCTATCGATAAATCGATCGAAAACGCAATCGTATTTGTAGCGAATAAAACGAAGCGTCGTTAACGCAAAATAAAATAAAAATGCGCGTAATTATCGTCAAACTGATACGGAATAAGAGTCGATTATCGATTAATGTGGAAAAATCAAAGGTGGTTAGCGTAGGAAACGAATGATTTACCCTTTCGACCAGACTTGGCATTTCAATGCGTGTCTCTTGAATACCCGTTGACACTGTCTCACCGATCGATCGACCGCGTTGCTCAGCGTGAATGTCGCCTCGTACTCCGGATTGCTGGTGTCCCTTATCGTCGAAGTTCGATCGGTTTGCGGACTATCCGTGGGATATGGATATTCAAACATTACGTAGGTATCCAATTCCTTCGGATAGTTTACACCGCGAATTATCGATATCTCGGCATCCGAGTCGCCTAAGTCGGTGCAACTCCTGTAGAAAAAAATTCAATAAAGATTAAGAATGCGGCGAATGAATTATCCGGAGAAGCAGAAAATATACGATGAAATACTCACTGAACAATTGCGTAAGTTTTGACTTCGTAGTGATGCTGGGGCGGCGGTAGTCCGTCTCGTTTACGAACTCTCAGCATATCGAGATCGTTACTATATCCCAATGCCAGTCTTTCCCATCGATTGTAACCCGCTACATCGCCCAGAGCTTTTGAATGATCTCTCGTTGACAGACACCACTGAAAAGAATCATTTGGTTTTATTACAATATTATTACTATAACAATTTAAAAAAAAAGGACTGCGAAAAGATTCGAACCAAAAACTCAAACTAAAACCCATCCGCTTCGAAATTTTTAATTCCTGATTTAATTATTAATGAACAAATTTAATGCGAAAATCTCAAACATTAAAATTTTTGATTGTATCAAATATAATTTTTTTTTTTAGAGTACAGAATTAATCGTAACAACACCTTACTTTTTTCTGTTTGGTCAGCTGCTTCTCCATATTATCGTAAATCTGCTGATCCGTGCCGTTAGCTTCCTCGAGAAATTCGTCGGACGAAACCAGAGTAAAGCTATCGTCCGATTTCGCATCGACGAGACCGCTGTCGTTGAGTTGCATTTTTGCATTTGGCGATAGCGGTATCGAGTTCATGTCGACCGGCATCCCGCATCTGCTCGCCTCTATCAACGGTGTTATTCCTTTCGCTTGTCGTAGATAGTCACGCGCGAGATCGAGATCTCCGTCCTTTTTAGCGGCTAACGCCGCTTGTTTCAGTTCCGCTTGACGCTTCTCCAATAGCAACGCTTGTTTTTCCGCTCTCGTAGATGATCCACTTGCCTTTTTCATTTCTGTTGCAAGATAATGGAATGCAGAAGTATCGATAAAATTAAAAACGAACGATAGTGAATCTTATCGTAGCGGGAAAAACTGTATACCTTGATTCGCTCTCGGAGGCGCAACTGGCGCCTTTCTACTGGGAACCGCTGGTGGTTGTTCTTGTGGTTCGGGTTCTGGAATGGGTTCGGATGTTGCCTCATCGCTGGCCGAAGCTGGAGGAGCCGGTGGTGCGGACGCAGCGTTCGCGACTATCGGCGGAAAACCCGGTGGTATCGGCAGTTCGTCGAACGGAACGGGTCTGCCGCGAGCGTACAGCTTCAACGCGTCTTCAAATTGCTTGCAAATACGTCCGTATCTTCGAACCTTCGATGCTTTACCCTCTTCTTCCGCTGCGGTTTTCGAACGACGATAGATTTCCAGCCTTTCCTTGAGAGCGCCTTCGATACCGTCTCCCGTAATCGGTACCGGCGATGGCTCCACTTTTTTTGATGAAACATCGAAAAGTCACAAATCTAAACTTCGACGATAAATTATCTCCGTATGAAAAACAATAGTCTTACCCTGCGCACTCGGCTCGTTCGCTGTGCTTTGCTGAGTTTCGTTCTCCTGTTTTCCATCCTCTGGAACGGAACTCTCCGTTTCGGAATTCGGCAATTGCGGAGGACCCGGCATATCCGCAAGATCAATAGTTTCGCCCGCAGATACAGCGGCCAATACGATATCAAATTGTTTTGCGATCTTTACGTTGTTCAAAGCTTCTACGGTGTTTCCAGATTTTTTCCATAATACAGCTGCCATTTTGTACTCCCGTTGTCGCTTCATTAACAAGTCGAGAGATTCCTGATCGATGGTCGGTGATTTTGCTGGCTCGGGATCGGCGTTCGTCGGTTCGGGATCGGTGCTCACCGATTCCGCAGGTGGAACTTCAGCATCGGCCGCTGGAATCTCTGGAGGTGTCGACGGTGCATCCGCGGCAGCATCCGACTCTTCTTTCGGTGCAGTCTCTTGAGTTTTTTCGCCGGTTGCCGACGGAGGCAAAATCGGCGGAATATCGGCTTCGTCGACGACTCTGCCGGAGTTCGCGGTCGCCAATAATCCTTCGAGATTCTTAACGCCGCGTCCGAAGCGTCGCGCTCGTCCCGATTCGTTTTCGCTGTTTGCCTTTGCCACAGCTAACTTATACATTTTCAATCGATCTTGCAGCAGTTTAATTATCCGCTCGCTGTTACCGGCATCGTTTTCCTGAGGAGCGGAGGCTTCAGCCTCAGCTTCTTCCATGAGCTCCGAAGGTACCGCATCGTCACCCGTAATTTCTCTCAATTCGTTCTGCAAGCAAACCGCAAATTTTGAATACAATAATCATACTTTGCATTGAAACTAATAAAAAAAAGAAAAAAAGCAAAAAAAAAAATATTTTTTTCAAAAATATTTTTATATAGCTTTTACTATGTAAATCCAACAGTTACAACTTATTGTGATGCCATACAAAACATAAGACGTGGAAAATTAATTTTTACCAGTATGTCAGGATCGTCGTCGTCGCCTGATAACTCTTCGTCGGGGTCTATATCCTTCATACTTTCGCTGATCAATGCATCAAGCTTCGCTGCTGGTATTGGCGGTGCTGAAAAATAAATGTTAACAAGAGTTAATTGTTGCCAAAACAAAGTGGAATGACTGATTCATGCCGGCAGAGAACATAATTACCCTTGCGTCTCGGCTGACGAGGCGCATCATCTCCGCTCGTCAACCGGGCCAATTCAGCCTCCAAATCCTCGTCGTTGTCATCATCCATCGACGATCCGCGGCCCAAATCTTCAAGCTTTTCCGGAACTTCAAATATTCCGTACTGAGAAAAATTAATTAAATTATTCACGACTTTCCCGAGATTACGGATCGCTCGGATGAACGAATAACAAAGTGACTCTCTTGTTTCGCACCTGTTCGAGACTGCCCGGTGGTCGCGGACGTCGTTTTGGTTCCTTCTTCTTACCGAACATTTCTTTACACTACGATTAGACAATGTCGCTCGTTGTATAAATATGTGAAATAACGATGAAAAATTGACGGATAAATTGTTACGGATCAAACACGTAAATTTCGCCGTATCTGTTGTGAAAATTCAACCGTCTGAAGTTGCAGCATTGAGTCACACGCTGACAGCTGCTACGTCACTTTGAATATTTCCATTCGGTTTCATTGCGTCTTGTTCTCCATTCGGAGAATACGAAACTTGATTTACTATTGAGTCATCCCTGTAATAAATAGGTGGATCGGATCAAAAAATTTGATGCAATCACGGTGCGGACGATTTATTTATACACCAATATCATCGCTTATTATTAATAATATATAAGTCCCGAGAGAAAGAAACGATACGATTTATCGATTTGAGAACAGACGACGCGCGACCTCGGGGAGAGCCCATTGGTTATCAAACTTCACGTCAGTCAGTCAGTCATATGATCGTCTCGCGAAAAGAGGGCGAGTCCGATATTCCGTGCTCGCTTTTCGTAACAGAACGGTCCTCCCGTTTTTTAACGCATAAAAAATCAGAGAAATACATTTTCATCGAACAGCTTAAAGATCGAAGATGAAGGGTTGCATGTTTAACATCGACGGTGGTTACTTGGAGGGCCTTTGCCGTGGTTTCAAGTGCGGAATACTTCAGCAGAACGATTATCTCAATTTGGTTCAATGCGAGACACTCGAGGGTGAGTTGCGCACGAAAATTTTATCTAAAATGTTTACGAAAATAAAAAAAATGTCAATTCAAATTATCATTGACTTTCCGAACGATCCTCGATTTTTTTTTTCTACGTATCCAATTATCCTTTCGTATCCTTTCGGCATAAGTTACCTTTCCACGGAATCGCTTAACAGAATTTGTTTTGTTTTTTTGGTACAGATTTGAAGCTGCATCTTGCAGGTACCGATTATGGTAGCTTTTTGGCAAACGAACCATCGCCGCTCGCTGTCAGCGTCATTGATGACAAACTCAGAGAAAAGCTCGTCGTTGAATTTCAACACATGCGCAATCACTCCGTCGAGCCGCTCTCCCAATTTCTCGACTTTATAACTTACAGCTATATGATCGATAATATCATACTGCTGATAACTGGAACTCTTCATCAGAGACCCATTTCGGAACTTATCCCCAAATGTCATCCTTTGGGAAGCTTCGAGCAGATGGAGGCTATTCACGTCGCTGCTACGCCTGCCGAACTGTACAATGCGGTTCTTGTCGATACTCCTCTAGGTAAATTATATCTTTTGATAGTTAAAAAATGAAAATTGATGAATTTCAAACTAAAACCAAAAGTGTTTCGTCCATTCTTTTTAATCATATTTAATAATAATAATAATAATAATATATACATTATATTATAAAAAAAAAAGAATAAAATAAAATAGTTATATGCTTATTAATAAAAAAAATATACAGGCGGGCAGGTGAGCGGCATATCTAATAATAATTTTTTATTTAGCTCCATTCTTTGTCGATTGCATCTCGGAACAGGATTTGGATGAGATGAACATTGAAATTATCAGAAATACGTTGTACAAAGCGTATCTCGAAGCTTTCTACAAATTTTGCAAGGATATAGGAGGAACGACCGCCGACACGATGTGCGAGATCCTTGCCGTAAGAATTTCTTATCCGTACGAAGTCGCGGATAAAATTTAGTTACACTGACAAAGGATTTTTCTCGTTACAGTTCGAGGCGGACAGGAGAGCTATTATTATAACGATAAATTCGTTCGGTACCGAACTCGGTAAGGACGATCGCGCTAAGCTTTATCCGCGTTGCGGTCGTTTGAATCCCGACGGATTGGCCGCGCTCGCCCGGGCCGACGATTACGAACAGGTCAAAGCGGTGGCTGAATACTATGCTGTAAGCGATCCCAGTCTGTTTTATTAAATTTATTTTTGCTATAGAAAATCTAATATATCGATGTTTATTTTTTGTAGGAGTACAGCGCGCTCTTCGAAGGGGCGGGTAATAATCCCGGCGACAAGACCCTTGAAGATAAATTCTTCGAACACGAGGTACGTCGCATCAGCGGAGAATCGCGTAATATTTCGAAAAATGGAACACGATGATAATTATTATTATTTTTTGTAAATATTCTCCTGTTTCAGGTGCGTTTGAACGTTCACGCGTTTCTTCAGCAATTCCACTTCGGTGTTTTCTACAGTTATCTGAAACTCAAGGAACAAGAGTGTCGCAACATCGTTTGGATATCGGAATGCGTTGCGCAGAAGCATCGCACAAAGATCGACAATTACATACCGATCTTCTAATGGACCGACGCTTAGGCCCAACGAAAAATCGTATCATCATTGTATGTATTTAATCGTGAATGTTTTTTTTGTTCCAAGCGCGATTATCGAACAAATACGGCTCCATACATCGATCGATCCAACAAATTGGTCGTCAGATTTTTCTCATCTGCAGACAATTGCTCTCGGGTGGCTTGCGAACGAAACTATAATATAAAGAAAAGATAAAAAAAAAAAAAAACGATGTTTCGTGGATTGTATTTTATCCGATTCCCCGCCAATCCCGTATGGCGTTTAAAAGTTCTATTCGCGTTCGTTTTAGAAATAAAACTCGATGTATATAGTGTATTTTTATTATAATTCTGTGCGAATAAGAAAAGAAAAATATCATACATAGTATTATTCCATGGTATAATTTGTTAATTTAATAGATTGTAAAATGTTAACATTAATAAAGTTACGACGCATTCCACGTTACTTGACAATGCGTGTGGATATCAGTATTATGGTCACGAGGCCACTGCCGCGGATTCGTCCTTTGAATTCGTCGGCGACGATTCTCGCGAATTTTTCGTCGTTGCCTGCTGCTTCTTTGATCCCATAATTTGCGGATTCTCGCGCCAGAAACGCTCGCCAATTATATCGTCCACATAGGGCACTACCATTTTTCGAACTTTTCCGTTCTCATCGGTTACAGGTTTTCGCAAAAGCGTCGTACCTTTTCGATAATACTGGGGCTCGTCGTTGTAATTAATACCGAATTCTTGAAACAGCAATTCATTTTTATCCGCCGAAAAAGTACCCTTCAGTCTTTCCTGGGCCTGCAAACATTTGTTTTAAATTATTGACTTGTTCGATGAAGTATTCTACAAACACGGGAATTTTATCTATTTACCTCTGCGTTTGACATGTTCTTCTTCTTCACGAGATTCCAGAAGCACGTGTTGTACAGATTGTTAATATGAACGTCGGCTTGTCTCCAAGAAAGATAGTCCCGCAAATTTTGATCGGTGGGATATAATACCGTTCGTGCATCGAACGAAGGCGGATACTGTAGTTTTAGATCCTCCATGTATTTGCTCCAATAGAATACGTACGACGACGTGAACAGAGAATTAACGTACGAAAGTATCTTATCCTCTTGAAAAAAAAAAAACATTTTTTTTTTCATTTATCGATCGTCAACAAGGCATTGTTGACGTACAAAAACTTACCTCTTCTATTGTATACGGTAGTGTCCTTCTTGAACACAAACGAAAATTCGTCACTCTGTCCATAGGATATGACGATATCACGGTACTCTTCCATAACGCTCGTAGCCGCTTGTCTCATGAGATCGAGCGCCCGCGAGTCATTCGGCTTCGCGAATTCGTGTACATTCGAGAATTTCGAAAAATTTTTACCGTCGACCCTTACGACTATCCAACAATTCAGAAGACACTGATCTTGCCGCTCGAATTGTTTAACGTACTCGTATCTGCTCTTCGCCATTGTCGACGTCGATACGAATTGCTTTCGGAAAAAACGTACACAAGATCGAAAATTGTTTTTCGTAAATAAACGACACTTCATCAACGTTTCTCGTTTCATCTACGAACAATGTAATAATTGAACCGAAGCGAATAATTTACTCTTCAATTTCGATCTATCGCAGTGATTATCACAAAAATTAAGAATGTAACGTTTACTATCAATCAAGTTAAGCTGCGATCATCGCTGATCGTCGCGCTGTTCTATTTTGTAGGTTATGGCGTCCGACGAACGCCACGTGCGTTCGTACGCCGACGGGTCCGGTACAACGACAAATTTCTCTACGACAAATGAACTCGAGGAAACAGTTATCGACGTAAAGAAAAACTTCGACGAGATGCAGATCCATCATCGATTTATGAAGGTATCTACAACCGGAGTAACTTTACTGCTCAACAGTCTATGCGATAACAGCGAAGCAATAATCGGTCGTTTACTGGTCAGATACAACGAAAAAATACGCAAGGGCATCGGCGAAGTCGAAACACTTGATGGCTTACGCAAGATTTTATGCCATGAATATCAATTACTAATTAAAACACATTTCCAAGAGTGCCTATCAGAGCCTCCGGAAAGTTTAGATCCGGATATAAAAAGTTTCTTCGTCAGAAGTAACGAATCATGGAATGCCGAAGAACTCTCTCTCCTCTACGACATTTTGGTACTGCAACTGGTACTTCGAAGCACTGCACAACAATTCACGCAATTATTCGATCGGTTTTATGAATCGCAAGGAAATTTGCCGCCAATGAGCGATGAGATGCAAAATATATATATGAGAGTATCAGAGTGCTTTGCAGATTCGCACAACTTGCGTCGTTATTTGCGTAAAGAATCGTGTAACAATGCTGACTTGGAAAGACAGCGCATAAGAATAGAGACCACCATAAAATCGTGGATGAAGCAGGAGGAAAATTTGGAGTGGAGATTGTTGGCTTCCCTTCTACCAAAGTTAGCAATGGCATTTGGCATCGATAACATTGTATCTCCCCTATGGAGCGAAGTTTTCGGTAAATCGGATGACCTTGAAAAAACGTTGGCGTCATTGTGCGTCATTTCCGATATTTGTTTTCCATCTGAAAAAAAAATGGTCCATGATATACATTACGAACAATGCGTGCAGAAGGAGTTCTGGTCGATTGTACAGCAGGGACTGCTATCCGGAGTTTCTCAGCATCGTAAACAAGCGCTTTATCTCGCGAAAAGAGGGGTCGATTTCGTAGGATTGCACGAAACGGCGATAAAAACTAAGCTACAAAAAACGAAAGAAAATATCGTGCCGTTCGTATGCACGCGACTGCCGGCCGCTGATCTTTCCGTCGAGAAAACGAAGAAAAGCTTTTTTTTGTTACTCGAAGTACTGGAAGAGAAGCAGAAACATCTCGTATTACCGGCACTGTCGCATCTTCCGAGTCTCGTCGAGGCGTACAACGATCACAAATCTTGTGGGGATTGTTTTAACGTTGTTTGGTTGCATTGTATCTTGAAGCGAATACTGCAACACGATAACGATGCGATTAATATAATCGGACTGGAAGCAATTCTGAAAGCGGATCTGGATATCTTCGACGAGTCGTTCTTGGATTTCGTCGCGATTGCACTCAACAATACGTTCCTTTATGATTCGGATGCACAAGATGGGCCACGAATCGTGAAGCTGCTAAAGGAATTCTTCCAAAGATCCGAAGCGGCCGGAGTAACTTTAGTCAACGCGTTCTTTCGCGCGATTTCGAGAATTTCGTGGGGACCCGTTGCACTAAGTTGGGTTTTGAAAGCTATGAGAGACGCAATATTCGAAGAGACGCTCGTTCACAACATCTGGACGATAGAGGAGCTGAAATGCGTCGCAACTCTGGCTTCGAAAATTGTCATAATGAATTGTTTGCAATTGCGAATGGCTTGCCTACGGTTTATTTTGGTGGCATTTAATAAATATATCAAGGAAATTGCGAATCAATCGGATTTGGAGTTAATGATCAATACGCAATCTTTGTGTATTGTGAATGAACAGACGGAACCCGTATCGATCATGATATCAGAATCGATGATCGAGAAGGTGAAACCCTCGGACGCAGCACTGTACATTACACGAACTTGCGATACATTTTTCACGATCGAACGTCATATCGAAACGTGGGCGATGAGTATCTTCTCTCTTCTGTACTGTATGCCTCCGAATGACAAAGATGTTTTAAATGCAGAAAAAGCCCTCCATCGATTATTTCAAAAATTGATCGACGCCGATAACAGGCCGTACGCAGATCCAATTTTGATCCCCAAAGTTTTGGAGTTTGCGAGTCATTTGATGCATTATGTTTCTCGATATGAACGCACGGATACGATCAAACGCATCGTATCCCCGTATGGAGATACAATTATAAAAGTTCTGAGGAGAAGTCTGGAAAAACAGAAAATTGAACGGTTTGATGAATATTTATTGGCGTTGAGGGCTCTGATCGACGCAGATCCACCGGATAAATTAGATTTGCGCGGCCGTTGGTGGCCAGATATGGAAAAGCAATTGGAGGGCTTCGAGGAGAAATGCATCGCATACATCAACGGAATATTCTTCACCGCTAATCGTGACCATTACTTCAGAACCCAACTGTCCTACGTGACGAAGGTGTTGTATCTCTGTCGCGAACGAACGTTTTCGCGTCGACCGGAACTGGCAAAAATGTACATTTATCCTCTCTTGCAATTTTTGGAGAGTGAATCGGAAAGTACCTTTAACGCTACTTTTGAAACCATTGCCAAGATCGTGCGTCAAATTATTGAGAAATCGCCGCCAGATAAGTGGCCAACCAATATACATTGGATCGAAAAGCTGCGAAGCCTCGTTGAAATCGGAGGGGAAGAGATGATTGAACCAATTGCCGCAACGTTATGCGAATTCCTGGAAAAAGCCCCATCGTTGATTATCCAGAATTTGGCGACTGTACACTCAATAATTCGCCAATCTTGGCGATGCGCTTTTCACATGAGAAGAGATAAAGACTTCTTTTCTGCCGTAACGCAACTTACGCGGCTGATTGTCAATTCGAATTACCTGATTTTGGACGAAGCTAAAGAGGTCGCTTTCGAGGTAATTATATCTCAAGCAATCGTAAGTTTCAGGAATAAATTTTAAAAAAATTAATCATTTCAGTGCGTAAATGAAATTATGGTGGAAGGAGAACGCGTGCCGATACTGAAACGAATATTTCTCGCTTCCATGAAAAGTTTGCGTCCGCAAGACACGCTTGAGTTTCGAAAGTCGCTTATATGTTGTCTTCTTCACGGAGCGGTACCGCGACGTGATCAAAGAATTGAATACACGACACTTTTAAATATCGATTCCCCTTATAGGACGTGTGTTTCGTAAGTAACTGTTATAGATAGTAGTGTACCCTCTCAATATTCGCATACATGCAGATGAACATTTTCGCAAATTTCACTTTTGTATAATGTATTGGTATTTTTTATTCTCATAGTGAACAGAATGTCGACAGTACCGTCCGTGCGGAAGCGATAGTTGTTTTACTCAACGTAATGAAATCGTCCGAAGCTACAGAACTTCGCAACAGTATTCTCGTGGATTTACTGAAGATTCTTGAGAAAAATAAAAACAAACGGTACTTCGACAATTCTCAGCTACACAGATTGAAACACAGAGTTATGCAAACACTGTTGATACTGGAGCCCTTCCTGAGCGAAGTTAGTTGATTCTTTGAGTTATTAAAATGTATAGATAGTCCGCATTACAAATGCCGTCACACAATGCCGTATGTCAAAAATTTTATTCATAGACGGAAAGAAAACTTCTGCACGATACTATGTCCGCTCTATTGATTGCGGAAAGTAATCAGCCGAGCGTACGCTTGATGCAAGAGTGGTTACTAACGAGAATCTACATTGATAATAGCGTTATGCGAGAGTCAATATGGAATCTCTTCGCGACGGTATGATTTTATTTTTAAATTGAATTAATTGCAAATATGGCAGTGACTATTCTGTTCTATTTTTTATAGGCGGTTGAAGAACGTCCGGGAAGTATCGTTTCCTTCGCCAGCATTGTTTATCACGTTTCAAAATCGTTGCGCGGGGATATGCAACTGAGTTACATAACGAAGGCAATTCAGCATCTTCTACCAAACTGCATGGGTCAACAATTTAACGTCCGGCTTTACAGTCAGGTATGTTAATTTAATGACCGCTTGTATCGCGACAAATTCATAAAAATCAAATAATTTAATTAGGAAATACTTGTAAAACTATTCCAAATGGCACCCGTGAGTAGCGAGTCCAAGCAAATCTACGAAGGAGTCGAAAAGAACCTCCGAGAAAATTTGAAAAAAAATTCGATAAGAGTATTGGACAATTTTTACTTTACAGACTTCGACCCAATGAAAAGCTACACATTCAAGGTGAGCACTGAGTATCAACGGAGAATAAACTTCTGATAAATTAAATTGGGATATACGATTGCAGACTATTTATTTGTATTTACCACGTTTGACAAATGTGTGTTGTACCGAGTGGATTGACGAAATGGTTTTCATATATTTGGGCGCTGACAACCTGCAAGACCCATGGATCGATTATACTGTCGCCTTGAGGGAAGCAAAGCCTATGATAAAGTCCACCAGACCAACGGGTAAGTAAAATTGATCATATTGTTTTGTACAAATATCGTTAGAAAAGCATTCATTGGAACTCATGAATTTTAGGCGAATTAGTCGAAGACACTGATCCATCATCCGGCGGAGGGCTGAATGACATACAGAAGAAGATTATCCCATGGAAGTCGATGGTTCCGTTTTACGACGATCTGTCTGAAACTTCGAAAGCCACACTGTCGCGTCGAAAGATGCGTAACGAAGACACGGGCATAATCATCGTGGCTTCGCTCATAGATCGTCCGCCGAATCTCGGTGGGCTCGCGAGAACGTGTGAGATATTCGGAGCTAAGGAATTGGTAATCGGAAGTCTAAGATACGCCGAGAATCAGGAGTTTCGGACATTGAGCGTTTCCGCTGAAAAATGGAGTACGATAACAGAGGTTTGTCGATTGCACGCTCCCAATAGCGAAAATAGCGAATTCATTACGAACTTTTTTTTCATTACGTTCACAGGTAAAGCCCCATCTGTTGCAAAATTATCTACTCGAAAAACAATCGGAGGGATGGAATTTGGTCGGCGCGGAGCAAACAGCCAACAGCACGAATCTCCTTGAGATGGAGTTTGATAAAAAAACGATTCTACTGTTGGGGTAATTTACATCGAACTCTGAACCATCGCGGGCATGCGGATGATTAATGAAACATTATAATTGTTTTTTTTTTTTTTTTACAGCAACGAAAAGGATGGCATTCCAGCGAATCTGATACCGCTTTTGGACAAATGCGTGGAGATTCCGCAAAACGGTGTCGTGAGATCTCTGAATGTTCACGTAACCGGAGCAATTTGTATCTGGCAGTACGCCAAACAACATATCTTTACATAAATTTTCTTTCGCACATCAATGTACAACATATACGATCTAAGAATTATTTTTTCAATCTAATAAATCATATTTCATTACGTGGGTGTCTCGCTTTTCATGTTTAGATCGATAATTTGTTTTGTTAGATTTTTATTCACCAACCCCGAGGATCAACGCTCGGCGCATCGATAGGAAGCCGATTTTGTTAAGATTATTACATTATTTTTCAATAAAAAACCCAATGTCGCTGCTACCGTTCTTTGGAAAAGCGATTGTCAACATTTACTTTGAATTAATTTACGACACGTGACGAAACACCTAAAGGTACGAAATTTTTAATCCGACCAATCGAAATCAAGAAAACTACATTACCGATCGGTGATTGGTCGCGATCAATAATTCCCTCGTGTACCGGATTGCAGAACCGGCCGAACTGATAAACAATCCAAAGGAGGTGTTTCCTAACCTCCTTTTCATTGTTTTCTAGCAGTCGACGAACCAAATAAACTCGAGAAGAAATATTTCTACAACATTTTCTCAATCAAAACGCTAATTTATATATTTATCTCCAAAAGATTGGATCGAAGAAAATAAAAAAAATGAGTACAGACAGTTCTAGCGACGAGGATGACAATAGTTACATTAATGCCGTCGCGCGATTAAAACGTAATAAAGTACAAATCGTCCGACGAACATTTTATTATTATTATTTTTTTGCTTATTTTGTATTTCAGGTTTGAAGAAAAAGTTTTCAGTCCCGCGTCCCGATCCTACGGAAGAAACGAAACAGGATGGATATTCCGATTATTGGAGGTAACTAATCGTCTTGTCGAGTCCAATGACATTTGGAATTCATTTCAAACAAATTTTAATTCACAGTTCTAAAACGCCTACACCGCCGAGTCAATCTTCACAACAACACAATCTAAAATCTACCGAAACCATTTCCAGTCCAAAACGTTCGTCAAAAAACGTGAGTATTAATTATACTATACATACAATGCCTCAATATTGCGGTTACGTTTAATATCTTCTATTTCCAGAACTGCGCAAAACGCGAACTGAGTCCCGATTTGCAATTAGTATCCATAGAATTGGACGATGACGACGATGACGACAAAGTGGAGGAAACGGTAGTTACAAGCAATGAGACTTCCGATTCGCAGAATTGCAGCATCGACTGCAGTAACTACATCGACAATGATAATTACACGTTAGACGTTAAAGTGCGATGGAAGTCCAGAGAAATTGTTCGTCTATCGATCAAAAAAGTAAGAAAAAAACTCAAAATTATGAATAAGAATGATATTCAAGTTTTTGTATTAAAAATATAACATTTTTCGTGTTTCAGTACGAATCGTTCCAAAAGATCTTTCAACATTTTGCAGAATTGGAGGGCGTTTCAGATAAGCAAATTGTAATCTACAAGAACGACAAAGCGATCAGCAGAACCGACACACCCGCGTCTTTAGACTTGAAAGTTATAAATATTCTTGGTAAGACGCCGGTATCGATAAGATTTTAAATTAAAACAAAAAAAAAAAAAACTCGTTCAATCGCGGAATGAATTGCAATAGTTGGAATTTTCAGAGGGCGGAATAGTTACAATGGAAAACGTATTTGAGGAACAAAACGAAGATACGGAAAACGTATGCAAGATAAAAGTGCAAATGTCGACAAAACAAAAGATAGTGGTGAATCTACGAATGGATGAAACATTCAAAACTGTGGTGATGACTTGCGCTCAACAGCTGGACGTTGCGCCGACCCAAATCCAGTTATCGTTCGACGGGGACAAAATATCGTTGACCGATACCCCGGAGTCGTTGGATTTGGAACAAGAAGCATGCATAGACCTTCGAGTTTTACCGTCGTGAGTCACCGCTCACGCAATTGCGTTGTCATTGAGCAACGAATAGGATTATTACTAATTTTCATTCATTCCGAATAATTTGTCGATCGATATAAAGAAAAATGTGAGAAGTTCTCTTAGTGCTATAGCCGATGTATCAATTTAACTTTTTTTTTACCATCGTATGTTTAATGGGACTTAAATTATTTTTTTTCTTCATACGTCGGGTACGTCGACGACGACGTGAGAATGGGAGTCGTCCGCATATATTTTCTCGCTGTGAATAGATCAACTTTGTGTATCGATGTTTGATGAAACATTAATAACAACGAATTCGTATCTCTTTTCATTTTTTTTTACACTGTAATGACTTACATTCGAGTCTTACAAGTGTTACAAGCATTCGTTGTATTTACATGAAAATGTAGGCACGTCACAGTTTATCCCTCTGATAACTCTGTGTCCTCTTCAATTTCTTCAGAGCACATTTGGCGGCTGTACACTTGGCGATTCTGTAGTTTCTTCCGATACCCTTGAAGGAACCCTTTCCGAACACATCAACGGTAACTCTGACTCTACGTCCGTCAGCGAGTTTCTCGGGTTTGCCGAATTTCGCTGTTTCCGGTTCTAATTCGAGTAACTCGCGAATCGGTGATTTAGGAACGTTAGTGCTAAATTGTTCTGCAACGTAAATTAATCGTTTCTATTAGCTCCCAAATACTCGAAAATATATATTCTTCCGATTCGCGCGATTGTGTAAATTACCTATTTCAGACTTCATTATTCTGTAATAAACTCCCCATACAGCGTCGAGGGACATTTTGCTATCGAGATAAATTGCACCGGCGAGAGATTCGAAAACGTCGCCGAGAGCTTTCGGTACTTCGACGTCTTCGGCCTCTTCGCAATCTTCTTCACCGATCAGATAATACTGCAAAAAAAATCATTTGTGTGAGAAAAAAAAAAAAACAAAAATACATTTTTCAACTTCTCTTATCGACGATTCTTGTCCAGCCGATTATCACCAATGATAAGAGGAGTTAAACAAATGATTTCTCACCTCTTCGCTAATGGAATGTCTATTTTCCTCTTGTATCCTAACAAAACGATCTATGACGACGTTTAATCCCGGCGATAGGTGTCGAAAATACTTGTGAAATCCGCAACGCACGGCCAACGATGCAAATATAGTATTGTTCACCAGTGCCGATCGCAAATCCGTTAAGGCACCGGGTGAATGTTGCCGGGAATCCTCATAAAGGTGTCTCGTTATCAAATAATCCAAAACAGCATCGCCGAGAAATTCTAAGCGTTGATAACAATCGGTCAACCTGTTCGGTTGATACGAGGCGTGAGTGAACGCTTGGAGCAAATAGCTTATATCTTGAAATTTGTATCCTATATTGTCCTCCAGTTGATCGTAACCGTCGAGTATGACGCTGAGTTCCCGTTCGGGATCCGGCATATGTCTCAACAACGGATTCTGCGGCTCTTCCAACTTTCCGTACCGAATCTTTCGATGCCAAAAAAAAAAACATTTTTTTTTTCGTCAACAATTATCGATTAGTTTATCGACGAATAAACCGACAACAATGGACTTCGATACAAAAACTCGCAATTCGATAATTTCGAGATAAAATCGATATATATCGTGAAACACACAAACTTTTTAAGACTGACGACGACGACGACGACAATCGAATTTACCTGCGTCCACGTGGTTTGCCCCTCGTTGTTAGTTTCCTTAGCGTAAGGCGTGCTGCCGGGATATCTTTCTACCGGTTCATCGTCCTGAACGACGCAAACTTCTTCGGTCGGTAGTACATGAATCCCGAGCCAAGCCATGAATAGTAACGCTCCTCTGGGTCCGCAAGCTATCAAATAAGCGCCGATAAGCGCTTCAACGCAATCAGCTATACTTTTGTCCGGTATGCTGTGCTGAGTTATCAAATTGTACGGTATGAAACATTGTAAATTATCCAAATCTTCGGTCAAACGACTCTCGTTACGATCCAATTCTATTCTCATGATACCGAGTTTTTGTTCGGTTTCGCGAACAAGTTGCGTTATTTCCGTTGGATTGACCGCTTGCAACGACGGTATGTCTGCCTGATTCCAGAGTGTCGACGGTACTCCGGATTCTATGAGCGCCTGTTCCAGTTCCTTCGGCACATAATAACACGGAGGCAGCCAATTATCGTGAGGTTCGAATTTCGTCGCTATCATACTTTCGCCAAGCATTTTCGGGCGTCCGAGACGATAGAGATTCAAATTGCTGACCTTTAAAAAAAGAACTCATTAGCAAAGATATCTCGAAGTTTTTTGAAAACTTAAGATCGACGATTTATTTACCTGTTTCGATCTGAGATGACTGAGTTTTCCTTCGTGTATTATATCGTAAGTGCAATAAAGATACGTCGTTATCGCGTATTTGAGAAAAGAATCGCCTATGGTTTCGAGACGCTCGAGATTAATGCCGTCGTTGGCGTTCGACATTGTCAGCGCTTGAAGTATCAGACTGGGACTCGGACCCGGATGTCCGCATAATTCCGGCTGATAATCGAAACTGAACAATTCCGCATCCGCCACGTAAGTTACCTCCGGTATAGTGGATTTAGTTTTCACGAGATCCAAAGAATTTTTATCTCTCGACATTTCCGCTTTCAATTTTACGACAACTTTCGAAACGTATTCGCTGTATTTTAAACGATTCTTCGCGTCGTCGTCACCGTCGCCGGCGGCTCCGAGAGAATTTTTTCGCTTTATTTTTATCTCACGATCGCTCGGTATCAATGAACCGCTCGTCATTATCTCCGATTCGCGTTTCTTCGCGAATTCGTAGTGAAGCTCCTTGTGCTTTTCGACGAGTATATCTTCGTCGTCGTTGTCGCGCTGCGGCCAAAAAGTTTCGTCCGCCTTTTTCTCGATCTCCAATAAATCGAGAATTTTCTTGTTTATCTCGCGTTTCGTTATTTGCGATTCGTCTTCGACAGCCTCCGCTATATTTTCGCCCATATATGATATTCGTAGACCTCTGTTTTCCTCGTCGCTATCGTCGGAGTAATCCATCATTCCGTCGCTGCATGTATCGTCGGAGGAATAACCATCGACGTCGGACTCGCAGGCTGGAGATCCGTAGCGAATATCTCCCCAACTGAAGTCCGACTCCAGTACCGTAACGTTGCAAGGAAAGGATTTGATATCCGTGTCGAAACCCATTGTACTCGTTGCCATCTCGTTGGACCACGTGCCGATCTTCAGCTCGTCATCATTTTCATTATCGCTCTCGTCGTTCCCATTATCGTTCTCGTCGTCGTCCGATTTTTCCGATTTCATAGATTTAAGGTCCTCCTGTTTACTCGAAAGCTTCTCCACTTCCTTGGAATTCGGCGATTCGATCGTTTCATCTATCATCTCGATTTCCTCCGATTTTGATTTATTCGCTTTTTCGGATTCTTTAGATTTTTTCAACACCTCCGCTAAACTCCAACCAAAGTTAAGAGGCGGCCATTCGAAGTCTGAAAGTACATTTGTTTGTATGCCTCACGTTACTAACATAATTACGAATTTACGATTTACGAATTCGCGCAATTTTAAAATTTATCTCGTTATATTATTTACCTTTACTTAAATTTTCCTCTCCCAAGTTAATCGTTTGTGCGACCTGACAGCGTATCTGATTGGCGAGAAGCAGAGCGTTTATTCTGTACAAAATACACGGTAAGCATACCGCTTGTCTCCACAGCGACGCCGGAAACGGATGAATAGCACACAATTCGGCTACCAATATTTGTTTCTGTTCCAAGTTCTCGCGTTTGGCTCTCTTCGTTTCCTCGCTACTCGTCGGCAATGCGACGCCCTTTCGATTTACGTGTCTAACGAAACAGAGAAAAAGGAAACGCATTAACGCGCGATGAAGAAGGTTTCGATTGATTATAGATAAAGATTCGTACCGAGGAGTGAGAAAATTCAATCGAGCGGACGTATGGTCGACGTCCAGCAAAGGCTGATTAGAATTCTGTATCTGTATGTTGTACTTTTTGAAGTAATACTCCTCGAACGTACTGTAACCGCGACCGGGAAACGATGACTTTGGATTCAAATTTGTACAAATTTCTGCTACGTAAAAATACTGAAAAAAATCGAAATGGTTATTACGTTCCGAGAGACTGTAAAATAACGGAAAGAAGAGTTCGAATACCTGTGGTTGATCCTGATTTCTATACCACGGCATAATCACAGCGTCGTGATATTTCGATGCATCGAATTTGAAATTAACGCGTTCCTCCTGTGGAACTTCGCTCGGTATAGTATTTCTATTCTCGTGGATACACTCCAAAAAGTGCCAATCTACTTTGATATCCGGTCCCTCAGCCGTCGAAACTGCATGATAATTACATGTTAAATTCTATCGCGCAAAAAAAAAATCCAAATATATTTATCGAAACTTCGATAATTTTTAACTCACCACTTTTTACAGGAACGATGATGTAAGAATTTTCCGAAGCGTTGGGATCGAAAAGCATGAGATACTTTTGGAGTCTCAGAACATTTGTAAAAGTGTAATTGAGGAATGTGGCTACTCTGTCGATTTGCACGGCATCGAGTACTACGGTATTCTTGCTGAGTTTTAATTCCACGCGAACTTCACCGGATCTCGTGTAAATTGGAAAGGGACACAGCTAAAGAAATGGAAATAATGTTAGAGTCGATTCGTCAGTGATTATTCTTTAACGTCGAGATTTACCTTTGGAATTTCTTTGAGTGTAAGAATACCGAAACCGATCGCCGACTCCTCCGGAGGATAGAGACGACGTCCTCGAGTATTCTGCTCCTCGGGCAAAGGACAACTCAACACCATTTTGATATGATACAAATACGCAGGAACGCCGATAACGGGTCTGCAATCAGTCAATGCCTCAGCTGTCTGCAAAACGATTTACTTGATTCACAGAAATTCCAATTTGCGATCGTTGAGTCGTAAACGCGTCGGGAGACACAGTACCTTTTTGTAATAATACTGTCGACGTTTTGTCGTACCGGGACGCGCCTCCGAATAATCAGCTCTACTCTCGTCCGGCAGCGCCGGCACCTCTGCATCTTCGGGTCGCGCTTTGAAATTTTCTTTGCCGATTGGCAAAAGATTGTCGTCGATCTCGTTTACCTTATGCAATTCTATACACAGCTGCAGAGCCGCTAGTCTACGAGCCATCGCTCTGTTTGGCATCGCGTACGACTAAATTGCAAAAAAAAAACTAATTAATAGTAATTAATTAATTAATGTTTCTCTCGTAAAAGAATTAATATATATCGGTATGCGATTCGTTAGGAAGATTGATAAAGAAGAATATTCTTCGGTTATCGAACATTCGATATCTTGAAGATTAAAGAAAGTATACGTACCGAAATTACGTATTTAACTGGCGAATTTATGGGCAATCGAAGAGAACAAGTATACATCACAGAATCGTCTACTTCTAGTTTTTCCGTCGACCACTCGGGTGTCAGACGTGTGAAAGTATCGCTCGGCAACTTTGCGCAGTATCTGAAAAATGTGTTTACAATGTTTACGAAAATCTTTGATAATTCGAGAAATTTTTTGTTGTTCAGTGAGAAAGAAAGATACCTGTTAACGAGGGATATCGCGGAGTTGAAGGATACTTTCGGCGCGTCGTCGCTCGTCAGAGGCTGATAATGCGGTATCATTGCGGCGTACGCGTCGGCCTCGTATTCCTCTTCTTCGCTTGGCTCGTTATTCGAACATTTGACTAATAGGATCTGCAAGAGAAGAGTCAATTTTTTGTTTAAACAGAATTCAGGATTCGCGTTAATGGAACATTTATTTAATACCTTTTCGATATAGTGATACTGGGCGAGTTGCCAAACACAGTCTTTGGATCCTTTGGCGGGTATGAGTAACACATGCAGCGCATCCATTGCTCGAGCTCTGCTCTTACATTGCACGTAAGATTGATAATTCTTTGGAAAATCATATCTCATAACGAAATTACACTTTGGAATTTCGATACCTTTGTCAAACAAAAAAAAAATGTTAAGTCTTCAATGGTAAAATAAATTTTATTAAAAAATAAATTTTATTCGTTTATTTATATTTATTAATTTTGATTTATTTTTATTTATTTAAATGAATTTTTATGTACCTTCTTCCAATATCGATGTGGCTATCAACAAATTGCACTCGTGAATCCTAAAACGTTTGAGAACTTCTTCCTGCTTTCTGTGCTCCATCTCCACGTCTCTAGAATAACTCGCGTCGTCCACCGTCTTATCAATCGTATAAAGCGGCGACAGAAAATGCAAATCCTCGTCGCATTTGCACACTTCCTGTTAAAAATGTAAATGTTATAAAAAACGCAATTTAACGAGATAAAGTACTACGATACGTACGTTTAATAAATAAAAAAGTATCTTAGCGGTGAAACTTTTGTCGACGAATATAACACCGCAGAGTAAATCGGGATCGGTTATCCCGCGATGATATCGCACCGACTTCGAAATTTTTTTGTACGAATCGTCGTTCGATTTCCAGTGACCCGGTCTTCGTGATTGAAAAGAATTGTTTCTAAAGCCAACAATCTCCGCGGTGTTCGTTACCTCGGTTTTCGGTGTTTGATCTGAATCGATAATAAATATTATATGAATAACCGATAACGATGTTTCGATATTATTGAATTCATACACTCACCAGTGCTCTGTTGCTTATCACTAACGATTTTATCCTTCGCGTAGAACGGCGTGTAAGTCTTCAACGTTTGCAACAAACGATGAACTTTTGGTGTTGAATAGTTATATATCTTTTCCTTGTCCGTTAATGATTCGAAGGCGTTGTCGCATAGAGCGCTGAAATAGCAATGCAATTGATTTTTCACATATCAACAATTCCAAAATGATAGCGGGAACAAATAATGCCGTAGCAAGTATTACCGTATCTTAACCATCACGGAAGAGACCATATTGAGCAGCAGATAGTGTCTCTCGTAGGGCGTCTTAATTTTAAGCTTCTCAGTGAGCATCAAAAGCGCCAAAGCCGCGCGATCGGCGCACCAAGGTCCGAGGGTATTTAAAACGTGTAAAAAATCTTCGACTATTTCGCAAGGCTTTTCCGTGGGATCGGGAATCTTTTGTATATCCTCGAGAAACTCTTCCTGATATATTTCCGAAGGATCGTAACGATGATCCTTTAAAAAATTCATCGCATGCAGAGCGCAACTTTCGAGACTTTCGTGGAGAGCTCCGCGCTCACTCTCGTCGTATTCTATCACATATTCTTTTGGCTTTGGACTGTACCTGAAAAAAGCAAAAAAATTAAAATTAGACTTTTTTTTTTAAAGTAAAGATATCTTCGATGTCTGCAAACCGTACTTTACAAAAGTATCACAGTATTTATTCTAAATTCAGTAAAATAGCTAATGTTCAATTTTTTCGCTAAAAACTAAAAAAACTCCTAAAGATACTTTTGCATTTATTTTTTTCACATACAGTATTTGGTTTTTTTGAAAGATTTGTTTTTTTTTATCAGCGTCGGCAGAGTAAAAGAAAAAAATCATCTCACCTCAGTATAGATAAAATGTCACTAGCGGTTTCCACTTCACATTTATAAGTATCTTCCAGCCTCTCTATTTCCAGCCCCAGTCTACCGGGTTCATGCGTCAAGTTGAACAGCGGAATAGCCAATCCGACAATGCGAGGAGCGCTCTTGGACTCCAGAAAAGTTCTCAAAACGCCTTGCAGCCGTTCATCCAATGCCAATCGCTGACACTGATCTACTATTATCAAATTTATCTGATAAGGTAGAATTTTCTTTTGCTTCAGCAATTCCTCGCATGCCTCGGCGGTCGTCGCCAAAATCTATCAATTGCCAATGTTTTATCCAAAATATTAGATTTTCGAAAAAAAATGCAAAACGGATTGGAAAAATAACCGAATTGTTTCTCACATGAGCATTTGCAAAATCCTCTTTGAACGATTCCTGCGCGTCGACATCGCCTACCGATACCCTGAGATCCGTTAGTTGCTGTATATAACTCGCCTTTGCAGCACATTTGTCCGATTCTTTCAGCAAATATACAGTTCTTTTTCCACCATCTTCCAATGATCTGTAAATTGCGCGATCGTCAATAAATTAATTTATTACGAGAATGGCGTGCGATGCATACCTTCGATTGCCAGTAGCAAATTCTTGAATCAACTTGATGACGATAAATGTTTGCTCTGTGTTTTTTCCCAAACAGACGATAATGTTTCTCGTCTTTGCGGCATAAAGTAACTCGACCTTGTAATTCGATACGAGGGAAATAAAGAGATCGAATAAATTAACGATAAACAAAATGAATTTTAAACTCGCGCGAGGTTATGTTGTACGGATATACTTACTTGATACTCCCTCGGAGTAAAAGACTTTGTGTAAACCTGATCATTTAACGGAAAGGCCATGGAAACTATAACGTTTTTTTATCCAAGGATTATTATTAATTCACCGTTCATGAGGCGGAATAAACGATCTTCAATCCCGCGAAACAACCGGTCACTTGTATATATATATATTTTTTTTTACACACACCGCTACGTTGAGGTTATTTCAAACCTCTGACACGCTCCATTCATTTAATCCCCCTCTGGCCTTCGAGATTCAACCTTCGTGTCGAGAAAAATCTTCTCGACGGTGTTAACGACCCGTTGAAGTGCGGTGATAAGTATATTGCCGATTTACAAGTGATAATCGTAAACTTGCAATAATCGCAGATTACTGGGTCTGCAGGTACTCACCTATTCGGAAGTAATTCTACTGATATGATATCATCGGAACTCGCAGTATCCTGACTATTAGTACACTATATGAATTACCAATTTTCTATTATTTCACGAATGAACGGAATTGCGAAGAATGAAATACGTTCAAAAGCTTTCCTTTGTTTATACTGTACGAATAAATAAAAACGGGATAAAAACAAAACGTATACGCGTTGATTCAAATCTATATACTTCATCTCTGCAATTAGACTACTCCTTTGGGGTACAACTTCGTCATTTTGCTCGACGCTATAACTAATAATTGCGTACAATCCATGCAATTCCATGGAAGAAGACTATGCGGAAGTAATTTTATCGATTAATTATATCACCGGAACTATAATGCTAAAAGAAAAAAAAACAATCTCGATCCGTGCAGACGAAATAATGGATTGAAACAATAGCATTCATTTTTATGTTACGAATCAATCATTGCTCGATAATTGTTGACAAACGAAAACTGGTGTTTGTTCATTCATTTCGATTACTTTGAAGATATTGTTGTTTATCCGTTATTTGAGGTCAGTGACATAATAAGCAATAGGGGCACCAGCATGCACTTTGTGTTGCACGAGTTTCTATGGAAATTTCTTCCCCTGTGGGGACGAGTCACATCGCGGTTATATAATGAACTTCACTTCATCTTCATTCTGCAGACAAACTTCGGGTTAACGATATTCATCATGTTTATTTTTTTATTATTATTAAGCTTAATCCGCGTAATAAACGGACGTTCGGAAGACATTGAGATCGTCTTCTTGCCGTCTACTGATTCGGGAATTCAAGACGAGGTATACTCCAACAATATAATATTGTAATCGATATTTAATACTATAATAAATCGAATAATAGCGTAATAAGAGGCGTTTAACATCCTTAGGTAGCATTGGACTTCACAGCATTCGGTCACACGATTGAATTGAAGTTACAAAAGAACGATAAACTTTTAGCACCCGCGTTTCAAGTTTGGCGACACAACAACGATAAAATCGTCGAATGGGCACCGGAACTCAGTGAGCCGACATCTTGTCATTATCTTCACGCAGATAGTACCACGACCGCTGCAATAAGTTTCTGCGATGAAGGAGTTATCGTAAGTATCTATTATTCTTTATTAAAAAAAATGTCTTTGCAAAACGTATATTTAATTTTTTTTACAGAATGGTCTCGTTTTGTTAGACAATACAGCTTTTGAGATAACACCGCTGAGAAAAACAAAATTTCCGAATTTTCTCGATCGTTTTTCCACCAATGATGAAACACGAAGTTTTTCAAGATCTCCCCACGTCGTCAAAAGATCTTATCTCTCGTCTATCGGTTCCGATATTTCCGGTTCGTACGATCGATCCAACGAGTACATCAACTTTGCGAAAAAATTGCGGATCGATGAGCAATTGTTTTCGCGGCCTGAAAGAGGTGAACATTCGAAAGATCTTACGATAGAATTAGCTGTTTTTTTCGACGAAGCGGCGTACAATATTTTTTCACCGTTCTTCGACGGGGATGAGAGAAAAATACGAGATATGCTGTTGGCCTATATAAATGGTGTGCAAGCGCTTTATTATCATCCCAGCTTAGGCCCAAGAATCGATATAGCACTCGTGCGTTTGGATATTATGCAAAAACAGCCCGAGGATCTCTCTCACTACAATGGCGAAAGGGGTCATCTTTTGAATTCATTCTGCGCTTACGCCCAGAATCACAATCCTGTCGGTGACGATAATCCTCGTCATTGGGATATCGGACTTTATGTCTCGGGATTGGATTTCTACGCGAATGAGGATGGAAGCAGAGTGACGATGGGTCTCGCGCCCGTAAACGGCACGTGTTTCTTAGCGTATTCCTGCGTTATCGCCGAACTCGGCGTAACGAATCGCTTCGGTAAACCATATCCATCGGCCGGTTTTACTTCCGTTTATATTGCCGCTCACGAAATTGGACACAAGTAAGTATATAGAAGAATAAACAAACGAACATGAAAAAAATAAAAAACATCGGAAAAATGTCTTTTAATTAAGGAGGGTGCTTCGTTAGATTCCCAGCGAAAAGTGAGATTTAGAGACAATTTTAAATACTTCGCGATGGGATAAAAATATGAAATATATAGAAGGTGTTGAGAACATTAATTTTCATAATAATAATGCCAAAAATTTATTAACAAAAGCGGAAAAAAATTGTTTAATACATTTTTCGGCAATATAATTTTTTTTGCAGAAATGTTATCATTCATTTTTCTGAATACAAATATATATATTTTTTTTATTTGTTGTAATTTACGAACTTTTTTTTACGAATTGAAAGTTTCTAATGCTGGACACGAATGCTGGTCATTGATCTAACATATTCGTGGGTACCAATTGAACATTTTTTCAAAAAACTGAACTTTTCGAAAATTATAAAAATTTCTAAACAAAATCATATGTATTTAAAAAAAGTAACGAATTAGTTTTGGGGAAAAAATTCTGCCGGATAATGTGTTAAATGATTTTTTTAAACTAATTTGTTAATCATTTTTCGAAGTTATACGGAACATCAATGTTCTTAAAACCTTTTCTATGGTGAAATTTTTAAAATGTTTATCCCACTGGAAAGTATTCGAAATTCTCTCTAAATCTTCTTTTAAGGAATGTAACATTACACCCTTCTTAGTTCACGTTTTCTTCGTCGCTAAATGCATTGTAGTCAAAGAAAGTCGAGAAACAATTAACTATTTGCGAATTTGAGACATTTTCCCGATGGGTTTATTTTCTTTGCCGCGTGTGTGGGTTCGTTCCGCGAAGCGGTGCATTGTGCCGTTTCGAGGGCAACTTCTCCGTTGTCGCTTCGCACACCTCATTGAAAATTACACGGTCGTCGCAACATTGTACGTTTATATTTAATAAAGTATAAATGTATAATTTATTACTTCCATTGAAGTTTAGGAATGCGTCACGACTCCGTTGACAACACTTGTCCGAAGGACGGATTTATAATGTCACCAAGTCGCGGTCTCCAAGGCGAGACGATATGGTCGTCTTGCAGTCGGGACGTTGCACTAAAACTTCGTAAACTGAAGCCTTGTCTTCTCGACATACCCGCGTTAAACAAAGATGGCGGCCTCGATCACGAGCGTTATCTCACGCTGCCGGGTCGCGTGTGGACCTCGAAGAGACAATGCGAGTTTCTTCTTCGTGACAAAGACGCCGAGGTCGTGACTCTGACGAATGCTTGCCAGGCACTTCAGTGTAAAAGTCCTCATCGTTATTACGTCGGTTCCGCGGGTCCGGCGCTCGACGGGACCTCGTGCGCGCAGGGAAAAGAGTGCCGCGGTGGTGAGTGCGTTCCGGCACTGCAGACACAGCAACAACAACAACGTCCTTACGCGGAAAAACCCGAAACAATGAAAGAAGGATGGAGCAAATGGACGGAAGACGCCTGCAGTAGCGGTTGCATTAAAAATTCGAAAGGTGCGCGAGAGCGTCGGAGAAAATGTCACGAAACCGCGAATAAAAAAATGAAATTTGGGTGTTCGGGTTATGCTTCCGATGTTTTACTTTGCGGGGATAATAAAATTTGCAAAAAACGCGTGAGCGTCGAGGATTTCGCTGCTACCAAATGTCGACAATTCAGCGATCATCTCGATGAATTGGACGCCGATGGCGGAGGTCTTCAGGCACCCCACGAAACGGCAAGACCGTGGATGGGATGCGCTATATTTTGTCGTAGAAGCGACATAGCCTCGTACTACACACCTCGGATAGAATTGAACGACCTTCGCCTTGACCCGTATTTTCCTGACGGCACTTGGTGTCACAACGAGAACGGCGATGACTATTTTTGTCTTCGTCATCACTGTCTGCCTGAGAACTTTAGATTCGGCAAGGATTCGCCGATATCGCGATACGACGACGCTGAGGACACGATTTACAGGCTGCAAAACGCGAGACCCGAGGATTACGAGATTCCTGAAGATATTGTGAGATATTTGAGTCTCGGGATCGATGGACTTCCACTTTCGAGAACTATGACGTCGAGATTTACGATACCGTCGAACGAGGATGAGTGGATCGACAAAGATTATATCGAATTACCGGACAATCCCGATGTTTCGATGAACAATGTGCATTCTTTGTCGTGGAGTAATAACAATGACAGTTCAATTCCCGAAGAAATTATTAATAATTATTTTGACTGAAGATTGTCGAAAATTTTATAAAATGTATAGAATAAATTTAGAAATATAGAATTTGATAAAATTTAAACAATAAAATTCATTTTCGCGTGAAAGCGCCGATTGAGAAACAGTAGTGTTAGTATCGACGGAAATTCCGGAACATTCCATAAACGACGAATTCTTCCGCGTTGGTACACGATAACGATGAATCATATGCGTGCGATCGAACAGCCGATAATATACAGTACGGGATTCAATAAAATAGCGACCATGAATTCTTTTGATATTTAATTGAACTGCAATTGATTTCCGCGTTGCTGAATTGGTGCTGAAACTCAAAAGTCCTCGGATACACGCTGAATCGATGCGAAAATGACCTCTCCGACAGGGCGGGGGGCGGCAGAGGTAAAATCCGAGAAACGAACAAACGAGCGTCTCGCAAAACTCCCACTCGCATTACTTTCTACAAAATACGATAATATATATATATCCGTGATAGTCGTCCCCCTCTCTCTGTGTGTATAGAACGAGAGAAAGAGCTGAGAATTCGCATGGACCCCGTCGCGACTTTCCGATATGTACACGAATAACGTGCATTGGCCTCGTGTTAGTGAATATCTCTCGCGTTGGTCCGATGACGTCACAGACTCCGCTGACTATTTTAGGAGTGTCTTGGATGCCGCCTCTCGAACGGAATAACTGAGGGGACGAAAAGAGAGTGGAAAGAGGGACGGAGGGGGGGTTATAAACGTTGAGGAAGTCACAAACAAAATAGATATCGAATAACTTAATGTGTCCATTATATTTAGTGTACAAATAATTAACCAACTTTCGTGTTTTTCTTTTCTTGTTGTTTTCGAGGAAATAATTAATATTAAGAAAAAAATAAAATTAAAATAAAATGAACTTTTCATTCGCACTCGTCAATTTTTTTTTTTTTTTTCGAAAATCATTCACGATTTGCTCACTCTCTCTGCGTACTGCACTCTGACAAAATCGTATGAGAAAATTCAATTGGCAAAAAAGTATTTATGTATTTTATTTATATATATATATATATATAGAATACAAAAAAAAAAGTAAACACGGCTTTGTCGTATTACGGGTAGAACCATAGCTTTAGAACAAGCTGTAATCTTTGATACCAATGCCTCCGGGCGAGAGACGCGTTGGTTATACTTTTTTTTTTTTTTTTTTTTTTTAAATCAAATATCATTCATCAGTTTTTTTTTCTCCAACCGATCCAATGCCGTTCGAACGTAAATAATCGAAAGCTCAATCCGTCTCGGTTGCCCAGAAAGTATTGTAGTTATTTTCAACGTTCGCGTAAACATTTTTCCAAAATTGAGTTTTCTACTTTTAAGTTTTTTTTTATTTTCATTTATTTCAATGCACAGTCTCTCCGGCGAGTCACGGCAGTACATTCAATCTTCGCACAAATATTCTCTCACAATCGCGTAATTATTCACATTCATACAAGCGCTCTCCTTACAGCACAGTCACACCACGAAATCGCATAACTTAAGAAAAACAAACATCAATCGTTCTTCATCACATGAGGGTTTTTAAGGATAATCATTCAATCGAAAAGTTAATGGGATAAACGAGCCTTCCGAGTTACAATAAAAGAAGATTCGTTTGAATAGTTTCATTTTGTTTTTTTAAGCGTCAGCGGGACAGTCCAGAGGAGTTCGAGGGAAGCGAATTCCTCGCGAACTCTAACGCAGTTTGGAGAAAAAAAAAAAAAGAAAGTCGAAGACCGGCTTCGTCGTCGATCCTTCTGCCGTTAGCTTCTCAACCTATTCAGCCACAAAAAAAAACTGCTTATGCAATTTTTGTTTTTTTTTTTTTTTCTCGTAAATATACTTTGCTTTTCTGTCGTTTATGTACTACAACGTACACTAGTCTTTTTCTTTTATTCGTTATTATTATTATTATTTATTATTTTTAAATCATGTCGATCGAAACGATTCGTTTTTTTTTTTTTTTTTTTTTTTTTACGCTTTGTG
This sequence comes from Buathra laborator, assembly GCA_934046635.1. Lineage (NCBI taxonomy): Eukaryota > Metazoa > Arthropoda > Insecta > Hymenoptera > Ichneumonidae > Buathra > Buathra laborator. The sequence goes on from OW203892.1 coordinate 24,199,213, forward strand.
GCTGTTGAGAATATTTTATCCATAATATCGTCACTCACGGTCTCCTCACTCTCACAACTACTGTGGGGGGTAAATTCGTCATCGTGATATTTCGACAATTCAGTTTGGTAAGGTATCGTACAATATGTCTTTGACGCTTTGTGACAAATTTTCGGGAAACTTAATATCGAATGCGACCAGAAGATCTCCTTTTCTTGAGGGTTCCTTTGGGAAGGGTAATCCCTGTCCTTGAATCCTCTTCACCATATTTGGCTTAATGAGTTCACGAGTCAAATTGAGCGGAATTTTTTCACCGGATAACGTCGGTACCTCGACGACAACACCGCAAAGCGCTTGCTTTAGGCTGACTTTGCACGTGTATCTTATATCGCTGCCTTCTCTCCTGAACAACGAATGAGGCTTGTCGCGGATTATGAAGACGATGTCCGCCGGTACTTTATTGCGTCCCTGATCGCCCTCCTTCTGGAAAGTTATCTTAGTTCCGGCCTTCCAACCGGGTTTCACGTTTATCGTCAATACTTTATCCTCCTTCTTCGTCGTGCCGTCCGGTTGTACAACGCGCCTCGAGATTTTCATTTTTTTAGTACAGCCCTTCGCGATGTCCTCCAAACTCACATAAAGATCGTGTTCGATCGGTGGATCCTGCGCGTGATCTTTGCCACCGCCTCTGCCCATTCCTTGACCGGCGACATTGAAAGAATGCGATCGAAAAGCGCCGCCCGGTCCACCGCGTTGCGCCTGTCCCATGTGCAAACCGAACGGATCCTCCATTCCCATGTCGTCGTCGTGAAAACTGAATACTCTGTTGCCGCCGCCGGTACCACCAAGATCGAAGAACGTATTGAATGGCGATGCCGAGCCGAAGAATTGCGCGAATGTCGCACGGGGATCCCCGTGAAAACTGTAACTCGCCCGCGATCCACCGTCCGGAGTAGCGCCACTCTTCAATCCTTCCTCACCGAATTTGTCGTACACCTCGCGTTTCTTCGTGTCCGACAATACTTCGTATGCTTCGGCTATCTCTTTAAATTTCTCCTCGGCTCCTGGACTCCTGTTTTTGTCCGGATGATATTTAAGCGCGAGCTTTCTGTACGCCTTTTTGATCTCATCGTCGCTGGCGGGTTTGTTGATGTTTAATATTTTGTAGTAATTTTTACCCATTTCACGATTATCTGAAATAATATAAACGAAAATATAAGATTAATTATTCAATACGATAAACTATTGAATTCGAGATTTCAATAATTATGGTGTTTTTTTAAAGATTTTTTTTTTTTGAGGTCAACGTCCCAGTTATTGACCCGCACCATGGTGCCAATTCTGTAGAATTTTCATTTGCAGAATCGATACGAATTTGCAATTTTTGGCGTTTTTTTTGTTCACTCGCGAATTAAATTATAATTATTCAAATTAGCAACGGCAAATATATTGATTAATTATTGGCTGATCAGCCAAGACTAGTGATTGCAAAAATGTAACGATGTATCGGACATTGAGTTATTAATAAACATATTTTTTATATGACGAAATAACTGGGGCGTTCGCGATTAGTTGTAAATGGAATGGGCGACTCCTTGATATATAGTTTTAGCATAATACTATTTTTTTTTTTATTTTGCGCGAGCACTATATTTGGCGAACGTAAAAATCTCAAGTACAGCAGGAACCTTTGACAATAGTTAGTACGCTCGAACGGCCTCGGGGGATTGATGATTTCGCGACTCTACAGTGTACAGAAAGTGTATAATCAAGGCTATTGAATAAACCGCGCTGTTCCGACAATGTTCTTCTCGTTCTCTTGGGCTCTCTCTCTCGATTTCTCGGTCTGCCTCCCGTCCGCCGTAGATAGCGTGTCTCGCACCAAGGATCCCGTGATCAGATTAAAAATATAATCTATCCGAGATGACGTCTCATTGTGCTATTTTTTTCCATTTTTTTTCATCATTTTTTCGTATCTCGCGAAAGGCAAGGCGCGCGTAACGCACGGGAACCGTGAATATTATTTTTTTCTATTAACCGATCATTCCATTTCGAGGTCATCGATGCTTCAAAACACCCACGTATGTATCGGCTATTTCAGGCAATGATGATACCGCGCGCGATGAGAGACCAACGTCTCTCGTTCTCTCCTCGACTCCCTCTCGTATTCTCTCGTGTCCGAGAGACACCGACAAGCGAACCAATTCTAAAATAAACTTTTAACCGAGAGATCGAGGACCCACGCTCTTTACTACTCTACTCGCTTTCACGAATATATAATATAAGAGAAGCATACGGAACCTCCCATTTTAAGTAAAAACCCCCACGACCGTTCCGTCTTTCTAGCGCTCGATAAACGTCTCCTACGGGACGAGACGGATTCGTCTGATCGGGACAAATGTTTAATACGAAAAAAAAAAAAAAAAAATTTCGTTGTTACTCACCTCTGCTCACTGATATTTAACCACTTTTGACAGTTCTTTCGTATATCCTGATATCTATTCACTGTTGTTTGGTTCACCAATAACGCTTATTTCTAGATAATTCGCAGTACTCGTTAGTTTTATGTCTTGTGTTTCGGATTAAACGAAACGGAGCAACATTCAACACTTCACGTCTTGTTACGAACTAAAGTGTGGCGTAGGTTGCGCAGGCTATATATACAAAACGTTGCTTCTCGTACCTTCCGGAACCTTCGAGAATTGGCTGGAAGCCCAGTTCGATCAACTTCCGTGGCGCTTTTGTAGACGTCACTACCCCTTTGACTCGACACTACCGCCACTTATATACACTGGGGCAACATGTCACAAACGAGCGCCTGCGCGAATTTTAATCCCTTCCACTCTCTCCTGTTCTGCCAGTGGCGCTTATCAACCGCGCGATAAGCAGACGCAACGAGCTCTCTGCGCATCCACTGCACTGTGACTGCAGGTCGGAGTGAGAAAATCGTCAATTCAGCGGGTCAGGTCGCGTGGTTACATCAGCCAATTCCAGTCTCCAGTAAGTTTGCGTTTATTCCATATGTCTGCTCGCGACCTCTTCGCATAACCTCCAACGTATTTTATCTCGATAATTAAACGAATCAAACACAGTATTATTCGGTAAGATTGACAATACGATTTATCGTTAATATTCGTAATTAACGGATGGAAATAATATTTCACCGGCACCCGAAATCACCGGCGTTCCGTCAAAACACGTTGCGAAAAACTCGTAGTGACAATGTGGCCGAAAAAAATTGCACGATTTCTATTTTTCAGGACACCGAAATGCCGGAAGCGGATCTTGAAAAACTTAGCCTGGGTAAGTAAATTATCAATAACGCGATTTTTGCCTTTTTATTTTTGTGGAATCGTCGTAAGTTATTTGTTAATTGCATCAGGTGGCATATACACCTCTGAGAAGAATGGCAATGATGAGTTTGGCTTGGGCACCGAAGCTCAGCCCTTCAAAACTATTCTTAGAGCGATGAGACACGCGGGAAAAGAACCCTTTCCCACCATATATCAGGATTCGCAGGACGATTCCAAAAAATACGAACCGGCGGCAAAATCGCAATTGAAAAAAGTTCAAAAAATTTGGGTGAGAGAGCAGTACAAGAATGAGGAGAAGCAAAAGCGTCTGCTGGAAGATGAGGAAAAACGTTTGAAAAACTTGGAAGAGGCCAAAGCCATCGTTATAGAGGAGGATAAATCTTTGCCTGAAGCTAAACGCATCAAAATCAACGAAACAACGGATAACAGAGACAAGAGAGTTAAATTATACGGATGGGTACACCGACTCAGACGACAGGGAAAATCTCTAATGTTTATCACTCTGAGAGACGGCACTGGATTCCTGCAGTCTGTACTTAACGATACTCTCTGCCAAACTTATGACGCTGTGCTTCTCGCTACAGAAGCCTCCGTAGAATTGTATGGAACCATAAAAGTTGTTCCAGAGGGAAAAACTGTGAGTTTCAATAACAAGAATTACTTAATAGAGACATTACTGGGAAAAGCATTTCATTTTTTTTTATTTATATTAAAAAAAAAGTTTTTATCTTATCAGTATTTTTTTTTTTTTGTTTTCCATATAATGTATTATTTTTATTTAAAAAAATTCTTTTTTTTTTAATGCAACAAAAAAACTACAAAACAATTTCCCGATTCAGAATATAAACAAAAGCAAATACTTTTTTTTTTAAATATTGAACCACTGATACGAGGAAAATCCAATAAAGTACAATCTAACGGCCTCTTTGCCGGGAATCGTTAGATCATTTCTCTTGAAATGGGAATCGACGAGATTAGAAATGATGCAATGTGCAATAAAACTTGTAGGCACCCGGCGGACACGAATTGATCGTCGATTACTGGAAGCTTATCGGTGCCTCACCGCCCGGAGGTGCCGATGGTATTCTCAACGAAGAAGCGCATCCCGATGTTCAACTGGACAACAGGCATATAATGATTCGCGGAGAAAACGTAAATTGAAAAACATCCATTTTTTTTTTTTTTTTTTTTTTTTTTTTTTTTTTTTTTTTTTTTCGATATTCTACAATGTTTATACCATTTTTCAGACTTCTCGCGTTCTCGTAATGAGATCGGCGCTACTGCAGGCATTCCGTGACCACTATCAGGCGCGCGGTTACTGTGAAGTAACGCCGCCCACGTTGGTGCAGACGCAAGTCGAAGGTGGATCGACGCTCTTTAAACTCGACTACTTCGGGTAATGAATTTTCAACCGAAGTTTATCGTAATCGACGCGAAAACATTATTATAACTATTGACTATAAATTTTCAGCGAAGAGGCGTATCTGACTCAGAGTTCGCAGCTTTATCTCGAGACATGTATACCAGCGATGGGCGACGTTTACTGCATCGCTCAATCCTACAGAGCCGAGCAGTCGAGAACTCGTCGTCATCTCGCCGAATACGCACACGTTGAGGCGGAGTGTCCGTTCATAACTTTCGACGATTTGCTCGATCGTCTCGAAGATCTCATTTGCGACACCGTCGATAGGGTTCTGAAATCGCCGTTCGGTCATATAGTTAAGGAATTGAATCCCGAGTTTCAGGTACCCAAACGGCCGTTCAAACGTATGAACTATAGCGACGCTATCGTGTATCTCAAAGAACACAACATCACGAAGGACGACGGAACTTTCTACGAGTTTGGAGAGGTAATTGTTTTTCTTTAAACGCATTCGAAACAATTGCTGCGCATTCGTATATATTTTATCGAGTCTATCGTTGTGTTTTTTTTTTCAGGACATTCCGGAAATGCCGGAGAGAAAAATGACCGATCAAATAAACGAACCCATTATGCTTTGTCGTTTTCCCGTTGAGATAAAGTCGTTCTACATGTCTCGCTGTCCGGAGGACAAACGTTTAACGGAATCGGTCGATGTTCTCATGCCGAACGTCGGCGAGATTGTCGGCGGTTCGATGCGTATCTGGGATTACGAGGAGCTTATGGAGGGCTATAAACGTTCCGACATCGACCCGACGCCATACTATTGGTATACCGATCAGGTAAGTCAACACAGAAGCAAATTTCCGATCATCTCAATAGACATTATTTCATCTAATTAAAAAATCGTTTATAATTTCAGCGGAAATACGGAAGTTGCCCCCACGGCGGCTACGGACTCGGATTCGAGAGAATTCTCTGTTGGCTTCTCAACAGATATCACATTCGGGATGTTTGTCTCTATCCCCGTTTCTTGGAACGCTGTCGTCCATAAATTTACACTCTTCCAGTAGCTACGATGTGCGAACCAATCTGCATTTAGGCATTGGCTATACAATTCTCACTTGTTTTCATGTTACAGTTTCTTTTTTTTCTACCAGACACTGGTATTTCAAGGATAAAGACGGAAACACTTCGTTTCTGAGAAATTATTGGCTGTTTTTTTTTTTTTTTTTCATCTATACGCTCCCATATCCTCGAATAACTCGAATAATAGATAATGGAAAGCGGGACAATGCGAAGTTACCAAGAATTCTGGTTCATCTGATTTTAATAGTTACAATTTACATACAGTTATTGTGGTAATCAAGTATACAACACCGGCGAGCCGCGGCTCGCAAACAAAGGATTCGTGCTATATAACTCGTCAATCAAATATAAGCAAACCAAAGCAACAACATCATCCTCTTCTTTCTTTTCGTTATCGTATCTCTTCATTATTACCGTATATATTAATAATGTGCATATTTTTTTTTCTTTTTTCTTTTTTTTCTTCAATAATGTGTACAATACTGTGAGCTGAACTAATAACTAGAGACTATTTACTTTTTCTCTTGTTAAATTGCTTTTTCTTACTCAAGTAGCTTAACCACAACAATATATATTATCATCTCGCGCTATTTATACACAAATATATTCACTATATTATCAACACATAACTTGTATAATTCTATCTAACAAGTTCCTCCGGTTATGGGATTTTTCTCATCAGTCTTTGATCAGACTGGTGCAGAATTTATCAAATTGTTTACGGGGTTTTTTTTTCCTTTCTTTTATTGCAATTTAACAAGTCGTGTATTTTTTTTTTTTTTTTTTTTTTCGTGAGGCGCATTACGGGTCGTTGAAATATATACCTGGGTACTGAACTTGGTACTGTTCGCTTTCGTTAGAATATGCAATTAACACGTACGGCGAGACGTGCTTTTTGTTTTTTTTTTTTTCACTTATACAATACAATCAATGATTAAATTAACGTTATGTTAGTTTTTTTTTCTGTTTTTCTTTCAATGCATAAAAACATCGCCTGCCCGCGGCTACTACAGATCGGGAGAAACAAAAAAAAATAATAAATAGTATTCTAGTAGCGTACGTAATTTCGTATAGTATGATTATGCGAAGTGCTTTGTTTTTTTTTTTTTTTTGTTGATTTCTTTAGGGATCGTTGTATAACGCTGCAATATCGTGATCAAGCGCTGATGAGAGCGCCAGAGGGTTTCTCCGTTCGGCATAGTCATATCAATTTTTTGAGTACCCCGAGCCAACGTAATATACACATATATATACTTTTTGTTTTTTTTTTTTTTTTCGTATTTCTCTACGTGGACGTCATTTCCAAAATTTCGTTCACCTTACTTCGTAAGTTTTTCGAATCATCGATATGGCTTTCTACTAAATTCTAACGTTACAAATGTGGCGATCGAGTTACTTAAAAAGATCGTTGGCTGTATAATCGTATGCCGACGTTAATCCTGCTACGCGCGTAAAGTTGTATATATGTAACTATAAGTGTAGTATATTTTTTTTTTTTGTTTTTAGCTTTTTTTCAACAGTTTTACAGGAATATTACGATTTTTTTTGTTTTTTTTTTCGCATATAAATTCGCCACAATGTGTTACGTGGACAGCGTTGAGACTCCACAGAATATTAATTAGAGGTGAAAATTGCCTCCGAAATGGAAGAATCCAGAAATGACATTCCTTTCTTTTTTCCATTAAAAAGATCAACAAACAACAAATATATCGAAATATTGACAGTCAAAGAGGATCAAAAATTACATTTTCGTACAACATTTAGGTATTATGGCACAAATGATTGAGGGAAGAGAGTAGTGCAATTATTATTTTTTTTTCTTTTTTTTTTTTTTCAATGACCATTTGTTTGCAGTAATCTGAGAAGATTTTTGTTTTTTTTTTTTTATCTTTTTTTTAGCTATGGCAATGTTTCAGCATACGGATCGGTATACGTTTCACATTGACGTTATGTAATATTTAATTATTTATATATAATTGTATATATAGTTCGGAATAGGAATATCACTGTTCAGGACAATAATACAACTTTTATAGGCGAAAGGAATGATTGTTAAGAACAATATCATTTTTTTTTTTGTTTTTTTTTTTCTGTTTTTTTTTTCTCTCGTTTTATCGTGTTAGATAGGCTTTTAGAAGAAGTAGAGTGTATCTTTCAATTTTTCATAGCAGCTATTCGCTATTGTCAGTTAAGAAAGCTATTTCGCATAAGCTTCACACGCACACACATCAAATGCTATCTTACAGATAACTCGCTATCGTATTTTCTTTTTTCGTTTGCTTTCTTTCCTTATTTTCCCTTTTCTTTTTCAATAATCAAGCAACTTCTCTGTGTACCAGAGAACGGCACGAGTGCAGGAGGCATCCGCGCTGCGAGGGGGGGTTGGGGACCCTTTCCGTGTTGTGTGTGGAGACGGCAATTTTCATTATATACTTTCGGTTCGTCTCATCGACGGAGTATATCCGTTTTATCTGAAATAAATCTTATAGTTTGTTCTATGCTCGTCATAAACGGATGCTTTGTATTGTATTGTTCATTTTTTTCGGAATAATCGTAAACCACCCAAGCGGCTCGCGTGCTCTATGTATCTTTTTCGAATAACACAGCTAACGATGGTAACGAGCAATTCTGCGATTATTTAAGCGTTTTTTTTTTTTTTTTTCCATTAACAACTAAGAAAGCTTGCGATAGGAATAATGTTTCAGCGTAGAATGGTTAAAGTCATGTGAGAGGGATGGGGAATGCAAGTAGAATGTGATTCAGGATTGTCGACGATAGCGCGCGGGGGACGTTTGCCGCGTTAATATTGAAAAGCATTTTGGCAGTGATGGTTTTTTTTTTTGTTTTCTTAATATGTATGGCGAAATAGGAAGGTTCGTTAATTCGTTCGTTCGTCTTCATGACTCTAACCATTAACGTTTAGAAAAGGCCATTCACGTTCCAAATATAACTCCGGTTGCTCTGGTTTACTTACGAGTAAGTAGAATATATCGTTTTTTTTTTTTTTTCTTTTTTTGTGTTTTTTCTGTTTGTTTGTATAGTCCTAGTAAAGTGTGTGCACTACGCAATCGCGTTCCGGAAGCTGACGAACTTTCATGGACCCATCGGCGCCGCAAGAAAATAAACGTCCGGCCGAATCCACTTGTAATTGCGTTACACCCTGAAAATGAAAAAAAAAAAAGAAAAAAAAAAACGTTAATTGCATTATAAAGATGTTGACGAAAATTTAGTTGAGATATAGAGAATAAAAAAAATCCTCCTACCTGACCGATGTTCTTGAAAAAACTCGATCGCGGATGTTCCCCGGGGAACGAATATAAAAGGGAGTGAACCGTCAATCCCCACACCTAATGAAATAATTAATTATCATTATATTGATAGGCAAAAAAAATGAGTGATTAACACAAATAACGAAATATTTATCTATGAAAATAAGTAAATCATCTGTTTCACCTTAATGTCGCCGTCGCCGGCACCGCTGACGAAAAATTCCTCATGAGGATCGAGAGCCAAACATTTGATGGCCGACTCGTGCGCCTGGAATCTGTGTCTCTGTTGTCGCTGTCTGACGTCGAAAATATTTATATCACCTTTCTTTCCGCCGCTTATCAGTAACTGATGCTGCGGCGCTAGAATCACCGAACTCGCGCCCTGGTCGTGACACGTGAAACCTAAGAAAATAAACGGTAAAACATTAGTTAAAGACGGTTTCGTCGAATTGAAATATTGAAGAGATTCGTGGGAAACGTTACCTTGAACCAGAGATTTATTCTGGGGAAGCAAAGTGTCCCACAGAGCCACGTTACGACCTTCCGAACCGTGACCCGCTGTTGCTACCAAACTGCAGGCACCCAAGAAGACGAAATCCGATGTTACTTTGCTGTGGCAAGGATAGTTCTGAAAAATATAGTAAGGAAAGATTGTTAATGAAAATTTAAGGGTAAACTTTTTACATAACTGAAATTCGTTTCTTACGAAGAAAGGTCGCGCTGTTCCTTCTCTGCAAGCGACTTGAAACAAACTTAGATGTCCATCGGAATCAGCGACACCGAATTTGTTGCCGTGTTGCGAGAAACGTACTCTCGTTACTTTCGCAAAAGTTCCGGATGGTCGTGGCGTTGCTACCGCTGTTTGATGACCCCATTCCCACAAGGAAACGGAACCGTCTTGAGATCCGGTTAAGTCTGCGTAAAAAAAGAACAATTTTTCACATTAGACGAATTCTTGACTATCGTGTAAACGGGTCTTAGCGGTCTTTTTTCTTTCTTTTAATTAAAAAAAATTCGATTACTCACACAGCGGCAAAAGTGGATGCGACGACACCCTCCTTATACCATCGATTTTATGTTTCAGGATCTGTTCACAGCAAACACGAAGGTATACTGAGTTACAACTGAGGCACATTTTTGTTTTACTTTTAGAAATGTTAACGCTAACATTTATTTCCGAAACTCAAACAAATAAAAAACAGAAACATTGCAGTATGCAGAACGAATAAAAAGAACGAAAAAAAAGTAATGTTAAATTATAGTGAAAGGCCTGCGACACTGAGTTGTACGGCATGCGTTTTTTTTCTTTCTAAATAAAATTACAGAAATATATACCATGAATTATTTCCCTAATCTATCGTAAGCTGCGCTTCATCATTAATTATATAATGCCGAGTTAAACAAATAAAATTAGCTACGAAATACTGTTCTGGCTTTTCCTTAATTTCTCCACAATTTCATTCGACATGCGGCATAATAATTAGTATCCCAAAATTAACATTTTTTTTTTCAACACACGAACACGAATATCGTAAAAAAATGGGCCTAAACATGTAACTATTGAAAAAAAAACGACAACGGCGTAGTTGTAGCCAGAGATACTTTTTTTTTTTTGATAATTTACATCTCTTCGTATAGTTATTAATAATCGATAAACTTATGAGTAGCAGTAACGAGTTTCTAAGAGCTAAAATTAATCATTTCAAAGTGCGTAAAATAACAATTGGATGGTAATTGGTATTCGTCATTCCGAAAGCCATATGAACCGTGATAACGGTTGATGCATAGGAGAAAAGAAAGAAAAAAATTGCAAAGAGGGTGCTATTCGTAAGATATATCTATGATAATTGATTATTCGAAATGAAAAAAATTCTCTTGTAACTCTGGCTTTTCTCTATGTAACGTATATACGTATATCGTAACTGAATTTCATGCCCGATTTGTAAGCTGTTGTATACCTAATAACAATAATCTGGCTTTCAATATCTTTGCATCGAACGATCAGTGAACGAGTGAAAATGGTTTCGCGAGTTGGCATTCGCGAGTTAACCCCTCACGTACGGGAGACTTTTTCTCAGTCAAGTCAACCGTAAAAAAAAAAACAATTCAACGTTATTTTATCATTTTTTTCAAAAATGTTTCGCCATTTTTTATAGTTAAACGGAGCAATTGAAGATAACAACCGGTTCGAAAATTTCGGACGTATATTTTCGTCCTCCGTACGTACAGGAGACTTCTTCCCAGCCAAGTGGATGGCTAATTTAGTTTCCTCGTAACAACAATACGCGAGAGCGTAAAACAAATCTCTTTGAATCATTGAAAAAACAACAGTTCAACGTTATTTACAATTTTTTTCAGAAGTTTTTCGCCATTTTTTATAGTTAAACGGAGCAATTGAAGATAACAACCGGTTCGAAAATTTCGGACGTATATTTTCCTCCTCCGTACGTACGGGAGACTTCTTCCCAGCCAAGTGGATGGCTAATTTAGTTTCCTCGTAACAACAATACGCGAGAGCGTAAAACAAATCTCTTTGAATCATTGAAAAAACAACAGTTTAACATTATTTTACAATTTTTTTCAGAATTTTTTATAGTTAAATGGAATTTCAGATAGTTAAATGGAATAATTGAAGGTAACGACCGGTCGGAAAATTCGGACGTATATTTACGTCCTCCGTACGCAAGGGGTTAATAATGTTTGCTGCGCGATCGTCGTTTCAGCGAGAGATATCTTAAACCAGACTTTTTAAGTGTTCAAGTAGTGGATAAACAATCGTTCGATAAAGAAATTTGAATATATATAAAAATTGGCAACTAGGAAAGGCTATAGGGGTTTCTTTGTTTAGATTTTAGTCTCACCGGCTTCAACAAGTGTTTACTCCTATCAGCAACAAACTGACAGAAGCGCAGGTCGTGGGAGCCAGGAAAAGCGGGCATCCCCTTCATCTGACGAGCGAGTGAGCCATCAGAGGTCAGTGACGCAGACCAAGTTAGATGTTAGGCAAGCATTGAACAAGCAACATTGTCTCCGTCACCACTTGGGCTAATATACCCCATAAACCGAGTCATATACCGACGACTCTCAAAAAAAGCCCCTCGTAAACATCCCGAAACAACATTAACGAAGTAGCAAGAAAAATTCAATAAAAATTTCTCGAAATTCTTAACGTTATCGGAATCATATTTTTCGTATTTTTCTGTCTAAGATAATTTCAGTTTTGTTTTCAATATCGATAGCCATGCGCCCCAAGGGGTGAGGCAACAATGCAATATCGTATTTCCGGCATATCATGCAACTCGCCAGATTCTGTTTAACTGTACATCTTTAACCCGCAATTACGGGACACCGATTTTTTTTTTTTTTTTTTAATCAATGTAAATTGGGAGGAACGTTAGTCGACAGTGTTTTTTGCATATTAATTTGTGTGGTGCTGGCATGATATCGACAGAGAACTCCACTGTAAAGGTGCTGATTTGTATATAATATATAAGTGTGACGGGGCTAAACAGAAATTTAAGCCACTATGAGATACGAATGATAGTATTAATGTTATTTGTGTTTTTTTTTTCCTTTTTGTATGCGCGTTTTGCTTCGCAATGCAGTAATTATCTTTTGGACTCAAATTTTTGCTTCGTCGATTTTTTTTTTTTCGTATAGAACATTATGAACACTCGGAAGCAACGATAAGAAACTGCTATCCACATTCGTATTATGTTTTGTTTTTTTTTCGTTTTTTCTTTTTTATGTTTATACACCGATCGTGGATTACAATTTCGAGAGGAGATATGTATATTACCGTTAAACGACAGAGGATTGTATAAACGTCATGATTAGAAAGATAGTGGGCTCAACCGTACTATGCATATATTATCTTCTATACGTGAGAGTAGTGAAGAGAGGTAAACATGTATTCGTTAAAATTCAGGATGTCGTATTATAAATTTTTGCTTTTCTTTTTTTTACGAAATAACTCACCACACTGGCTCCGCGTCCCGATTGTCCGGCGATTCCCGATTGCGGTTGCGGACTGTTTGACTGGGGACTCTGGGCGAGCAGTGGCCGATCAGCTGCCGTCTGCGATAAAATGATTTTTAAATTTTCATTTATTACGATATTTACGTGGATTAATGAAGTTTATGGTTCGTAGAATATTGAAAAAAAAAATTTGTTTACTTGAATGACTAGAAAACTGGTGGGCTGAACGGGTTCCGGATCGATTTGCTTATTCAAATTTATTATATCGAATTCGCATTCGTCCTCCAACCACGAAGGCAACTCCAGAAGCAACGAGATATCCATCTCTTGTACCTCACGCGGAGTGGCCAATGCCATCAAACCAGCGTTTACCTGCAATATCGCAAAATCGCGGATCGTTAATCGATTTTACTCGTTAAAAAGGATAAGATAATATTTTTAAATACGAAAATTGCTAACCTGATTGAGGCAAAAGGCACTAATACTATCCTGTTCCTTGTGAATAATCCTAACGGGTTCGGGATGACTGGTTGTGCCGCTATCGCTTCCTTTATCTTCACCGGTTCCGCGACTCATGCCGTCGACAGCCGATTGATTATTGTCCAATATCGAGGATAACGATCGCCTCTTGCCGAACACAGCGCGGATGAAAATGTCCTGAACGGATTCCTGTCTTATCAGATAACACCAGAGACGATTCGCCGGAGCTGCGGATGCGAGTCGCATGCTAAGAGAAAAAAAAAACGGTACTTGTAAATTTATCGTAAGGACAGTAATGATAAATGACGGATGTTAATAGATAGAGATAATTTTTTTTAGGCAAAAAAAAAACTATTTTATAAAATTACAGTTTCGATAAAATTACGCATGATTTTTTTTTTTTTCGAGCTGAAAATAGGAATATAGGAATATGCTTAGTGAGAATGCGTACTTAAATGGAGTATTTTCTTTTTCAAGCAACGAACGATATTTGTGTATCGCTGGTTTTCCTGGAGTCGGTACCGGATCCGGAGCACATCCCGGTATATAATTCGCCGGAGGTGGTCCTTTAGCCTCTAATTCTTCTCTTAGTGATTCTTGCCACTGTGCAGCTATACCGAGAGTCCCATGAATCAGTGGGCTGCTTACCGGCAGTTCTGAAATCACGAGAAATAAAATTGCATAGTTACGAGATTGTAATTTAACAGATAATAAAAAAAAAAGATAAATAATTGTCTACGAAATATTCACCTTGCATCTCGATCCCGGCGACGTTGAGGAACTCTTGCAACTGTTGTTGCAGTATCTTCACTATGGCTAATCTCATTATACACCAACTGTACCCACTCGGATTCGTGTGTTCTGTATTGTCCTTTGGTTTATTCTTTGGTTTAACATTCGTATCGAATACATCCTCTTCGTCCTCCGATGATCCGAGATCCGAAACTGCCGAGTCGGATGAGTCGTAATCGATCTCATCGGCGTATTCGCTCTCGATGCGCGGCTGAAAGTATCAATGATTATATATAGGCTGCCGCCGATTTAAGTACATTTTGCCTCTACTCGCTATGGCGATGGAACGAAGAAAAAGCGAAAAACTACTGATTTCAATATATCAAATTTCTCATAAGCGAGTTGATTTTTCAGCGTCATTTCCACACGTACGGAGGACATAAATAAACGTCTGAATTCTTCGACCAGTCGTTATCTTCAATTGCACCGTTTAACTATAAAAAAATCGCGAAAAGAATCGGAAAAAATTGTATAATAACGATGAACTGTTGTTTTTTCGATGGTTTAAAGGGATTTGTTTTACGCTCTTGTGTATTGTAGTTACGAGCAAATTAATTTAGCGTTCTACTTGGCCGGCAAAAAGATTTCCGTTGGTGGGCGGTTAACATCGAATAGATTTAGTGATTTTGAACTCTCGTCAGAGTTTATCAATTCGTCGACTTCGCTTCTCGATATATATGGTCGATCCATCACCACCGAGAGGAGAGCCAAAATGTGAAAAATCAATTTTTCACTCTCAGTATTTCGTGGTAAAAACTTTTATAAAACATATATCGATAAAGTTTGCGTACTTTCATGAGAAAATACGACACCATGCTCATCTGTGGGGAAACGAATTGTTCGCGATACGTAGGCTTATCCTCTTTCATATTGGGCTGCTGCCCGGTAAATTGTCCCAATAATTTCATATTTAATTTGACTCGTTGCTTCGTCAGCGACGTCATCGTGTTCCACATGCCAGTGCCGGCCGCCGCTATCTCGCTGGTTACACTGTCGGCTCTCTCAACGCTCGCGCTTCCTCCCTGTCGGATAATTTAAATATTATTCAATTTTTTTTTATCTTAAGGATGTATTATCGTTAAAGTCTCAGTTAAAAATCAGATTCCGAACGAATTTCAAATACTTCTCAATGAGATAAAAATCTGTATCAATCAATCATATAGAAAAATTGTTCAACGAATCATATGGTAATCCAACATTTTTCGCAGGAATTCATCCGTAAATATTTCTAAATATATTCAAATTTTTTTCTAATTTTTGTTTTTATACATGAAAAGTCAAAATGAATGAATTCTTAATGTCTTCTGTATGGTTGATTTTTTGAAGATTTTTATCGCATTGGCAAGTCTTCGAAATTCTCTCCGAATCTCACTGTTTGCTGGGAATGTAACGACACACTCTCCTTCAACCCTGAAATGCTTGAGAGACTTACCTGACTACTGGTACTCGCGACTCGCAAAAGTTTCTTAACGCCACCGCCGAAAAGACAGGACCACGTATTATTGTCAAAGTGATGTCCAACGAGGCGGTAAAGTATGTGACTGTCGCAACTCGAGAGCGCGTAAACGAATAGACTCATGTAAGTCGCAACGAATGCCTCGCAGAGTAATATATTCAATTTCGGCGTATCCTCATCTTTTTCTCGTGCGAGTAGTGCGCGAAGGTTCGTGACACCGGGCCACTTGGAAGGCATAGTCGTTATGCTAACAGCGTCGTCGATGGAGTAACGTCGATTGTAACGATTCGAGGCGACCAAGTGACCGCCTGAGAACGATTCGACACCGGCGACGGCGGGAAAACTATCGGGCTGATGATGTTTCATGACAAACGTATCCGAGTCGCAGAGCGACTGATAGATACAGGCGCTCAGCGCTACAGCCAAATCTCGAAGAATGAAAACCTCGCAGTAGTGAGTGTTTCGATTCGGCATCGGTGGATTTCGCAATTCTACCAATGTCTGCAGCATGTCTTGCGCCAGTGACTGGAAATGTATTCGTAAATGATTTACAGTAAATCATAATGATTGCACCACACAGACGAAAAGAACCGATAGAAATTAATGAAATCAGCGCGTACCTGAAGATGTCTGACCGGATCGGCGACAACGGTTTTGTTGCAAGCGACACTGGCGCTCAGCAGCGGTAACGTCGTCGGGAAAGGCAAAGGACTGAGCAATTGTTGCTGAGTTTTTTCTTGTTGCAACTCTTGCAACAAAAGAACGAGTTCCATTCGTACGGATGCCAAACCGCCACCGGATGCTCCGTGAAGAGAACAGTACGACAATAAAGTCCTCAGCAGTGTTTCGTTGGCTAATACGACGAGAAAACAATGTGATAATCATATCGATACTCGAGCGTAAGTGAGAATTTAAAAAAAATCGAAGGCACATCGATTATTAATTATGTGAGATTTTTCTGTTAACTTTTCAATTAAAAAGAATTATAATACTTTCTCTTTGCATACTTCGTATCTGATGAGAAAGTTATTAAAAAAGTGAATAAAAATAAGATTTTTGAAATAACGACGATGAACATAAATTATGCGTTTCTCTAGTAATTGTTAGTTACCTTTAAGCCACTTTTTTCGTTTAGCGGCTCTTTGCACTTTGGCTTCAAAATCAAGCTTTTCGGCGACTAAAATTTCATGCAATGTCGGCTGTTCCCCTGGTCTGTACGGGGGTACGTCGTCAACCATACCACCTTCGTCTGAAATTTTTATAGCAATATTTCTTTCAAAATAAACCATCGAGTTGCGAAAACGAAGTCTTATTTCGTTTGCAAATTCAGCTGATTAATTAGCGACAAAGATTAAATAATCGACCGATCGCGATATTAGATTGACATTACATTCAGCGACATTGGTGACGTCGCCATCTGAATTAACGCTGTAACTGCACAGTTGACGCAACGCGTCGACTTCACGTTCGAGCCAAACGTATAGCTGATAACGCAACTGTCCACCGTCGACTTCAAAACCCGTTGCCAACGTCGATAATTCCTCCATCAGAATCTTCAGACAAGCAACGAACTTTAATTGTTGCGCCATTATATCCAATTGTCCCATTGGCTTTACAGCTTCTTCTGTGTTATGCAAATTACACGTGTAAAAATAATGTTACAAAAGTAACACAGACGTTGTTTAAGAAACAATGTATTCTTACCATCCTTATCCTCAGACTTGGCGCTCTCCTGTCTATCCAATTTCATAGTCATAGGTGGACTTTCAAGATCGTCATCCTCCGCCGCATCATCGTCCCAATTTAATTGCAATTCGTCGTCCCCTTTGCTCGCCACCGGCTGAGACCAATCGGTTGCAGCACTTCCCCAATCCATAGCGGAAGAAGATTCTAAAATTGTACCAACAATTTGATAAAAAATCTTCCAAGTTTCGATTGAGTAGAGATTTGCTAAATTAGAAATTACGACCGAACCTGGCTGTGCGGGAGGCTTCTTGTCACCGTGATCCCAGCTTAACATACCGGTATCGATTTGCGTATTCGTTGCTCTCGATTTACTCGGACTGTTGAGAATACCTGAAAAATATATCTCATTTTTTAAATGGAAATCTACAGGCACAGCGCGTGCGACAGTCGCTGAGTCAACCTACTAGGCGTGTCGTCACCATTGGTGTCCATAACTTTGTTCGGCAATTTGGAAAGTACTTCGAGCGCCAGAGCGGGACATCCGGCTTTGAAGTGCGCGTGAGCCGTAGTGAAATACAATTGTCTCTCGAGCGGTGTAATACTGTCCTCAAGCAACAATTGCTTGTCCGGCTGACCTTGCGTTTCCGTTCCGTAACTGAAGCCCGATATCACAACGGAATGGCCCTTCTTTCGGTCGAGTGCCGTCGATGCGATATATTGTCGTATCAGCAGCGGATGAGTTCGAAGATAAACGTAGAAATTAAAAACGTTTGGATTCGCTGAAATAATTTAAAAAAAAACTCATAATCGCATCGTCATACTTTAAAAAAAAACTATAAATTCGATTCACCCAGAAATTCTAAATTTACTACGCGAACAAATTCGCAAACCTTTCGCAAAATTAAAATACTGGACATTAGAATTCCAAGATTTTTGCCTCGAAGTTACAAATTCGTTCATTAATATTTAAGTCCTTCAAAATTGCAAATTGTAGAAAAACTCCAAGTACCAGTAATTGATTTTCATTAATTAATTGTCTTATGTTCAAAGAATGAAAAACAGAATAAACTGAATTACCAGTAGCGCCTTCGGGTTTTTCAGATTCGTCGTTATACTGGGGATGCATAACGCCGACGTTGGTCAGCAGCAGTGTGTTTAGGGATCCCGAGGTATCCTTGAGAATCCAAAGCGCCATACTTCGCAGGAAGGGATCCGGATGCGCTCTGTTAACATCATAATTAGTACCGTCCTTGTCGCATCCCAATATCTCTTCATACATGAGACGTTTCAGGTTCAGCGAAGTCATATCGTCCTCGTAGAGTCTCGCGATCACCATTGCCAGTTGTATGTCGTTCAACTTGTGCAAACAAACGTCTATCGCGTCTCTGAGTGCTCCGGCGAGCAGGAAGAACGCAGCCGCGTGTTCGAATCTCTGTTTACCCAGCAGAGCAAATGCATTTTTCAACGCCGCTTTCCTCCATCTATCCTCCGCAAAGTTATTCGCGAAGAAACTCGTCATTCTCTCGTCTCTCTTGTTACGAAACAGACCCCAAACGAGATTCTTCTTCTTCATTGCTATGTAATAAATAGCCGCATCGAGCGGATCTTGTTTTTGTTGAAAAGCCGCTTTGGCGACTTTCTCGATGCAACGCTTGAGAACAGTATTACTTGTTATCCACCAGCCGACACCAAGTTCTTTGAGAACCGACCATTTCGGTTGTCCCTTCGCGTACGAAGGTATGAGAGCGAGTAATTCCTCTTCGGATTCGGAGTGAAAAGCCCAAACGAGATTATTCGTCGATACGCCTTGTTTCTGAAATTGTGCCCGTTGCGCCAGTGGTAAACAGCGTATAAGATAATTGTAATGCTTCATAGCGAGAAGAAATCTTAGGCCGCAATCGTCAAGCGAATCCGTCGAGGCGATTTCACCGTCGGGAATTCCGGTGAGATTTTCCTTCGCAATCGCCGTTTTGGCGGCATCGATAGCGAAACGTTCGGCAAAATCGACGTTGCAAGTCGATACGGTATCGGCGAGAGCGAGAAGATGCATCTGATCGAGACTCGAAAGTCCGGGCAAATGCGTGTGAGTTAAAAGACGCGATAGGAGTCTTCCTTGTCGGGGACCGAAGTGCGATATTCCCTGTCTTTCCGGTACCGAGGAACGGCGATCCTTCGCTCTCGAGCAATCGTAACCCTCGTCTAGCATATCATCGAGTGAATCTCCTTCGTCCAAATTACCGTCGAATAGTTCGTTGTAATCCTGTTTATCCTCCTTCTGTTGTGTCGCGTTAGTTTCCTTGTCGGCGATCAGCAGAGTCCACAATGGAAGAGGTGAGATCGACGTTATCTCGGCGTAGTCGAGCGTCAATTCCTCGGGAATCTGAGTTGTGGAACCGCGAGGTTCCAGCGGCGAAGTAGTACCGGCGTAACTAACCGACATCGTTCGCGATCTCGACCAGCCGCCTCGTTGCTTCATCAGATTCTCATCGTCGGCTCTCACAGCGCACGAACTCGCAATGCATCTCACCAGATGCGATAGTATAGCTTTGACCCAACGAATTTTTCCGGAATTCAAAAGTTCCATAAGTTGTTTCGGATGATACTGCGGCAAAACGGGACACGCGATTCTCGATGCTTCGAACAATCCGTAGTCCGGCATATAATCGAAATTTGTTGTTTCGCTTTGCATGCCGCGTTTTTTCTTCGCGTCAAGCATCGTTAAGTTTATACTGCTGACACGCGATAGATGCGGCATTGACGATACATTCGCCAAACGTCGTTGCGACGTCTCGTGCGCCAAAGTTCGAAGATCTTCGTCCCTAAGGTTTCTACTCGCCTGAAACTCATCGGATTCTTGATGCTGAAGATTTGAGTGAAAGCAATCCTTCTCCGGATTCGGCTTCCACTGGGAATAAACGTGCATTTCAGAGTCCATACCGACAACGAGAATACCGTCGCGTACCCAAGATATCTGCATAGGAAGAGGCGGCAGACCGTCGGCTGTCGTTAATTTTATCTTTCGCAATTTCATCCAACGTATCTCATCGACGAATTGCGGCTGCGCGAGGGACGATGTTTTACGCAAAATAGGCCTATTGTTGCTCTGAGATTCTTTCATCGCTTTCATATTCGCCTGCGCGAGATCCGAGCAAACGGGAGTGAAAAGCATTATCTTGGAACCAACGCCGACGGTCAGTATATGTGATCCGTCTTCCTTCGATACCCAATCTAATTGAACCAAATGTTTCTGTGTCAATGGACACGTATTGCCATTTTCGATAATAGATTTTCTCAATGATTGCAAAGTACTGAACGACGGTACGGCCAATAAGCCGGCGTTGGATTTAGTTCCGTCGCCGTTTTCGCCGTTTCTCGGTGATCTCACGTCCTCGTGGCTCAGTGTCTGCAATACTTGAGTCAAGCGATGTTTCTTCTGCAAGAATTTACTATCGTAGAGATAACTGAGATCGAGATGTTGATCGACTTGTATTCTCGGCAAATGAATGTTCTTAAGATGGATCGTGTCTTCGAGAATCCATTCGCTGCCACCGGTGCTTTCGCACTCGTAAATCGCTACGCAAAGATTAACGTAACGCGAATCAGGATCGCTTTTTGTCGGTCGCGTGAATGATTTTCCATATTTGTAAGCGCAAGCGATGCGGCCGCTGTAAGCGGCACTTATGTTCAACGGTTGTCCGGAAATATCAATAGTGGATTCTTGATCCTTGCGTATCATTTCCCATTCTCTCCACTCGTAATCGAGTTGCTCGCCGCCGCCGGTTTTCGTTACTTTGCATTTCCAGAAGCGTACCGTACTATCGCTGCATGCGGTAACGACGATGTACGGCGCGAAGCACGCCGGATAGATCGACGAGCTGCTGAGATGCCCGGCCGCCGGAGCCGCGTGAACAACTTCCACACCGTCGGGCAATGGCAATTCTTGAGTGCAAACTTTCGTCGTTGTTATGAGAACGTGACTGTTGTAATGTCGCCGATGCGCGAAGGTGGAATCGTAATCTGCCTGACTGGAGCGTCGACTTCGAGCGCCGGTTTGACTCGGTCGGCGTGAACGACGTCCTTCGGAGTGTCTTCCCGGTGTTCCCTCCTCGTCTTCGTCCTGTACGAGATGAGAATCCGGTACATACATCATGGAGCCGGTTAAACCATTGGTTTCAGGCTGCGAGGCGATCACCAATCTCCACATATGCACAGTAGTCCCCTTCTGCGTTCTCTCGAGGACTACGATGTAAAACGGTTCCTCGAATATCGCGGATTGTTGGAGATCAACCATAGCGTCAAGAGTTGATTCCATAAGCCCGAGATCGTTCGCTGTCGTGTCGATACCCGTTTGTTTTTCATCATTTCGCTCTCCGGTTATCAATTGCTCTTGAAACACGTGAAGAAATTGCGTGTTTTGCCAATCATGCGTTGCGTCGGATATCGCGTCGAGTTGAATAACGCAACCCGGTCGCGCCGTCGATTGCTGTGAAACGATTTTAATTCTATCGTGAATCGAATGTCTCACACCGTCGTCCGACGACATATCCGTTGATAGACTCGCCATAGAATCCATCATTCGGCTTCGTCGCTCGCTTATCGATACCTCGGCGAGTAACGTTCGCGCGTCGATTACCGCTTGATAAACGCGAAGACACTCGCCGTCGCTAGCGACGAAGCAGGCGCTCGGTGAATTCGACAAATTACCGAGTGTAGTACTCGGTAACAATGTCGGTATCCACGCGACGTTGCTGAACGCTGAAATTTCGGGTGAATTTATTCTCGCGAGTTCCGATACACCGCCGCTTTTGGATAATGGTCCGACCGCGTCGACACGCCAAAGTATCAATTCGCTGCAAAAACCCGTTGCCGACATGAGTTCCTTGCTGCGCGCCTCGTTATCGCGATGCTGTTCCATAACGTCAGCGCACGGTGAGCTCTGTCCCTGAGCATTGGGAAAATCGGGTATATTGTGATGGGAAGTTGTTACCAATAACGGTAATACGGGATGGCAAGTTATGTCGTTTACGCGAAAACGATGACCGGAAGCCCGACATGCGTGACCGATGCTCAATACTTGAGAAAATTTAGTCTTATCGGCGAAAGTTAGTTGCCAAAGATTCAACGTGCCGTTCGAATGTTTCGACACCATGGATACGATGGGACTTATATGAGTGAGTATATCGTTCACCGTTTCCTGTCCGGCCATCGAATTTTCCGTCGCATTTCCGTTTATCACGGTATTCGCGTTTGCCGTTTGATCCGCCAAATTTTGTACACCTTGAAGCAATTCCTGACCGGCTTTCGACGTCAGCGTCGATTGTTCCTCGTCTTGTTCTATGAGACTCGGTAATGGAGTTGAAACTTCCGTGTGTTCCGTTGGTTTTGCCGAGGATTTTGCTACCTCTCGTATACTCAACAGCGGACCACCGGTATTGTGCGAATACATTGAAACGTTGTGACTCATCGTCGACGCGTCGCCGAGCGGGAAGGCATTTGGTATTCTTGTGGAAAACGATATTTGCGCCTGTCGAAAGGATCCCGGATGATACTCGTCCAACCATTCGATGTGCCATATCAAGAAACTTCCGTCGATCGGATGTATGGAGAACAGAAGATCGGGATTGTGATGCCAGTCGCGGAGCAGTGTCTCGATCTTCGTGTCGAGAGAATCCGGCGCGTGATTTATCGACGACGTTGCATCGGTCGCTATTGAGTTTATCGAAGTGGTGTTACTGTAATAAAAGATTTGATCATAAGTTATGAAAATTTCATTGAATTCGAGGGCCGCGATAACTCAATAAAAAATCGCGTGTAAAAAAAAGAAAAATCACCTTAGACTTTGGTGAGAATGTCCGCTGTGAGGTAAACTGTGATGCGATGATCCCGTGTGCGTCGTGTGATGTTCATCGCTGCTGTGCTCCTCCTGACTCGTCGTTCGTCCGACTCCAGCGGACTTCTGATTTCCCGGATGCCGCGATCCTTTCTCTGCAGAACGCGCCATACCATAACAGGATAAGATGCTGCCTGACAAATAACGTATCTATCCAAAAATCCATGCAACATGCAATGGGATAGCTGACGAGGTTTCAAGTTAAATCTAATTTTTTATCAATGCAATTAATTATTATCAATAGAATCGACAATATTAACTCCTCAAGTACGGAAGACTTTTTGCCGGCCAAATAGAACGCTAATTTCGTTTGCTGTTTGTACCATCGAAAAAACAATAGTTTAACGCTATTTACAATTTTTATCAGAATTTTTTCGCAATCTTTCATAGTTAAAAGGGGTTATTGAAGATAACCACTGATCGAAAAATTCGGACGTATATTTACGTCCTCTGTACTTCATGAGTTAAAGAAATCGATTGTAGAAACTGTAAAAAATTAATATGTTCTCTCGAATGAGAGATTAGCATCAAAATGGGGGGGGGGGGCGATTGTGTATATAAAGTATAATGTACTTGGCGTATGTTCCCCTTCCGAGTCGTGGTCAACGTGATCATTTTCGTGATGCTGCAATCCTTCCTCTTTTTCCACAACTTTTCGGGTCAATTCCTGCAATATACTCTCAGCTTGCATCGTAAAATGCATTTCTTTGTTGTTTAACCAGTGAAGGATGAAATTCACTTCCCGGTCGGGATCTCCGGTAACGAGACTCGGTACAAGCGGTATATCTATAACATCGATGTAAACTATCGTTTATCTGTATCAGCGTTATCCGTTAATCGCGATAGATTTTTTTTGTCACGCTGGGGCTAAGATAGCGCCGATGTGACGTACCAGTTTCCGCGTTAATACTGGCCGCCAAGTGGAAATGCATTCCCGGATAGTGACCGGTGCCTTGATAATTGTTGTGAAAATCGTGAACAGAGTATGTCGACGGTAGAGTCGGAAGCGTCGGTGCCGTATGACCGGCTTGATGCTGTTGCTGTTTGGCATGACGACGTATGTGAAAACAGGTCCTACAAAAAAAAAAAAACAATTGTTTCAATTGTAATAACAATTGGAGTCGATTTTCAACCAAAGAAATGCTGTTTCCGTACTTCATGTGTTTCAGTCTCTGCATAAATCGATGCTTATGCATACTGTGATGACGATGTTTGCCGTGATGTCCGTGTCTATCGGAACCTTCGAATTGACTCATATTTGCGAGACCCTCAATCTCCGGAGGTATCGTTTCGGCCCATACGCGGCAAATGTTGTCACGACAAGATGTAACCAGCATATTCGACACCGATCCTCTAATAAACGTTAATAATAAAGTATTGATGCGACGTAGAAAAAAACAAACATTATTTTAATCTCAAAACTCCGAATTATCGTGTGAAACATCGAGAAATCACGAAGTTTGTAAATTGATTAAAATACTATTTTTGTTACAGTGTACTTACTTTGGCATGTATTTGCTGGTTTTCCGCCAAGATAAGTGAGTGACCGCGCGCGGATGAGCTACGTAAACGAAACCGTAGCTATCGTTCGGTATAGACTGACCGAAACTTGCGTGGTCCATGCTTCGCATTGGGAATACTAAAACGTAAGGTAGAATTTTTATAGAAGGGATAGACGAAGCTAATGCAAGAAAATTTTCATTTTAATGACAATTCCTCACGTTGTTTATTCTCGAACCAAATTTTGACTAGTCGATCGTTGAGTCCCGTCGTCGCGAACAAAGTACCGTCCGGACTGAAGCTCATGAGATGAACAGGTGTCGCGGTGCGACATTTCCAAACGCAGTTCCAAGTTCCTGGCTCGTTGCCCGTTGCCGAGTCGGGACACGGACTCTCAGCTTCCGGTCCAATCGAGAACGTCACCGCGCCAGCTGAAATATATCGATAAAATACATTAACGCATTACGATCGCGACGAAGAAAAAAAATAAAAATCACGAAAATCCAGTGCCAATGCCGCGCGTGTAGCGATTCGTGTCTTCATGCTTAATTAATATCGATACATTGTGTCCAACTGCCTACGAAACAACTTTACAATATAGCATGAGTATAGTGACGATTGTGATGATGTTTCTTTGATTTTCTGTTAATGATCATTATTATGATATTCGATTAGATATAAAAACGTAGCGCACAGAAAAAAATTCAGCGTCTCTGCATGCATGCGAAGTTATGAGAGAAAATAAAAAATGACTTGATGTTCATTCTCGATACGAATGAACTCACGATCTTGCGACGAATTGCCGGTAACGCTTTGATCGGCTCCGGTTGTCGCCGCATCTTCCATTTGCAACATTTTCACCTTTGCAGCTGTACACAATTAGACGATCGAATAAAGTAACGAAAAGAATTCTCGTAGTTTACGCGGTGTTTATGTTTTTTATGGACTCACTGTGCTCCTCTTGAAACGGCTGAATGTTCTGATGCCATAATTGCAGCAATTCTCCACCGGTTAGCAGTCGCGTTCCCTCCAAGTTCCACGATAGAGAACTGATGTTCGACTCCGTTTGCAAACTTCCCGTTTGTACCCATCTGTACTCCAATTGCTAAAAGTACACAGTTTTCGTTATACTCACTGTGAGATGATGTTAAACATTTATTTTATCTTTATTTTTAATAAATCGTGGAATGCTAACGTGAGAACAGGTGCTGTGTATCAGGGGTGTCGGTTCGAAAATGCAGACTTGATTTTCGTACGCAGCCGCGATCTTTCCGGTGTCCGTGCTGCAATCTAAACAACTGATTCTTATGTAGTTGTGCACCGCTCCCGGTATTATCTGAACCCTTTCAAAGTTGCTGGCAAGGATGACAATGTTGCACCCCGCGGCATACGCCTATTAAGAAGCAAAAAAAATAATACTTGTAAAATTCGTATTCGCAGCACCGGAACGATGCGTTTATTCGCGGGCAAAAAACGCATCGCGCCCCTTTGCTACCAGTTATATCCGGCTTGCATTTGGCGTTATTAAACTCGAGTTATGTAATGAAACTCGACACGTCTGTCGCCGCTTTGTGAAATTCAAGTGTTCTGGTTATGGGACAAGCAGACGACGCTATAGATAAAATCGCAAAGTCAGACGCAATTAATCGAAAGTGCATTTGATATGAAGAAAACGGAGTACGTTGCAAGTTAGAAAAATAGAATAAATTTTTTTTTTTTTTTCAATTTTGAGATTTTAGTAAAGTAATAAGTTAATTAATAACATTGATGGGGAGTGCGTCCATTTTTTTTTTTTAAGCTACGATTGGGATAAAATTATTGAATTGTTGACGAAGGTAAGAAATTTTTGTAGATATAACAGGCTCAGCGGATCACCGGTAACGCCTACTTTGCATGAATATTGTTTCCCATCGTAGAGGAGCGTTGTTCGCAGCTTTACGACGCCGTAAAGCATCCAACGTCATAGCGGATGGATTTACCGCAGTGCTATAGAATACCTGCATCTCGAAAGTGGATGCACTTAAGTTGGTGCACGCATTTTCGAGCGTCGCTATAGGCGGAAAAGTAGTTTTCGCAATTGTACAAAAGTGTCATTTTAATCAGCTGACTCAACTAGTGCAATCCATATTGACTTTTTTTTTGTCTCAACAGCACACCGCGAACATCGACGTCGAAAAGCAGGGGTGTTGGTCGGTCCGACGAAGAAGTTGCTGTATCGCGCGAGATAATAGGCTTTTTGGATAAACGAATTCGTCATATGCCAAGTGAAAAAACTTACGGTAAACGATATTCCTTCGACGGAGCCGACAGCGTAGCAGCGGTCGCCTGCATTGCAGGCTCCGCTCAGTATTTGATGGCAATTCATAATTCACTATCGCGTTACTAGTTCATTTTTGTTTATTAATAGTTGATCGATAATTAAAGCGGTTATCGAACGCTTCGCCGCTTCTGACACTCGTGTTTTCCTTCAGATATAAAATTCTGAAGTAACAGCCGAAATTAACGTGACACAGTAATCCACCAGCAGTAAAGCAGCGGCCATCTTTAAATGGACCTTGCTTCCGACGTTGCCACCTACATGACACACAAGCTAAAACGTCGCGACACTATTGGCTTCTTCTCTATATTCTTCTCCATTTTCGTAGTGTGTTCTTTCCACGAACGACTTACCGATAATCGATAAATGATTTCTCTCTTCGTGAAGGAGAGATCATCTCTTCTTCTTACGTTCGCGAAGGATCAATGATCGAAATCTGATCATCGGAGGAATTTGTCGAGCAGCTGTTTAAAATAAAGTTGTACAACTCAATTTATTTTCGTATTATATATCTATATTTGCCCCATACCAAAAATTACACGCAACATTTTGTTTTTTTTTTTTTTCATATTTAAATTCTCTGTCCTAGTATAATACAATTACAACGTACGTATTTTGGATAAATACGCGATACATACACCGTATATACAATTAGACTTTTTTTTTTTTTTCGTTTTTCTACACAATGCAATCTTGCAATCCTCGAATAATTATTACCCACGACTTAATTTCGTTTTTTTTTCCCTACTATTTTGGCAGATGTACTTTAGACGCGCGTTTCTCTCGATCACACGTTAATTTCATATAGAAGAAAAATTCTCTTACAGCTTACATTCCTTAGACTTTATACTATTTACAACGGTTGTAATTGCAATATGCTTAGTGCTTCCGCTCTATGTAGAAAAGAACAATAAAATGAACGAAAAAAAAAAACATTATAAGATACATACACAGTGGAGTGACGGAGCGATCGTCACGGAGCTATTAGTTTAGCGTCTTTCACAGCGTCTTGATAATGTATAAATGTAACAATACCCAGTCATAGAGATATCGCCGTGATCAGTGCCAGGAATCCCATGACGATATATACAAATATCTTGCGTATTCGACTTCTTTCATTTTATCTACTCTCACTTTGTACACTCGCAATCTTCGTAACGTAGAAACGATACAGGACGTTAAAAACGGAGAAATATTGGCAGGCGAAAAAAAAAAAAAAAAAATCATTGAATCAACGTTTTCTCGATAATTAGTGCGGCATTCTCATGGATACACACAAGACTCAGTTAGACAGGAGTGCAGTAGTTTTTGGATTTGATATTTAAAATGCAAGATTTTTATCGTTTTCTTTTTTTAGCTTAACTCGTGGCAATGTACATGTTGCGTTCGATCGATCGAATAGCGTGAATATCTACAACCGCGTTTTTGTTTTTATCGAAAGCAGTACCAGCCTACCTAATCGCGAGCACCGCGAGGTTGTAAAATATTTTGCGGCTTGTCGCGTAATTAATTTTTTTCACAATTTCGATCGATTCTAACGTATATCCTATCGGGTTTTTTTTTTTTTTTTTTTTTTTTTTTTTTTCGTGTGTACAATTATGTATAAAAAAGAACGATTAACGGTTATATTACACACGAATATCGAGTGCGGATGTGACAAATCACTGTGATAAATGGTTTCTTCATTCCTGGTCAATCGAGTTAGTTAGTCTCTTAGTTTCTTTCTTTTAATCGTGTAAACAAATGAACAAATGTGTACCTAGAAAAGGAACTGAGCCGTTATAGATCGTCGACAATGCGTTTACCGGTATGTCTACTTTTCGTCTCGCGGCTCTTCGCTTTAATCGAATATTCCGAGGGATATTCGAAACTTCCATCGTTATCACTGTCGTATTGGGTATTCGACGTATCGGCCTTTTCTTGAAAACCCGCGAAAGATTTCGATGATTCTTTTCCCTCGTCCGGCGCCCAAACCGGTTTTTTAAATTCCTCGAGCGGATCCTGAGTCGACGTACCGGCGTCACCGCGATCGTCGCGTTTGTATTCAATTTCCTTCTGAATTTGTACTAAGAATTTGTGTGCTTCGTCGCTAGTGGCTTCTTCCGTTTTTTCGCGATCAACGTTAATCACCGTTGCGTCATCGTCGACCCGATTTGTGGGTTCTTTCGTTTCCGTATCGCCGGTGACCTTCGGCTTTTGCATCTCCTCAACGACTCTCGTTTCGGCGCTCACGATACTCGGATTTTTTTCTTCCTTTCTCTTCGCATCATCGTCGATCGAGATATCGAGAGTTTCGATCTTTCGATTTTCGTCGTTCGACGAACTCGCCGCGGATTTTCCTATTTCTGTTAGTATTAGATATTCCATGTCTTCGGAGTGTTCCGGCAGTTTTTCCCTCATTTGGCTTTTTCTCGATGCATCGATAGTCGATTGGGATTTCGTAGAATCTGCCGAACTATCCGCTTCGACGGAATCTCGCGAATCTTCTTCGGAATTTTGTTGTACCGATTCCGAGTACTCCGGTACTCTGTTCAACAGGTATAACTTCCAACCACTTGGTAATTTTGATCCCAATTCCAACCGGTAGTCAAGAACATTTGTAACGGCCGTTACGGACGTTCGCACTTCGGCGAGTTCTTTGATATACCACTCTACGATACTTTCCAATGGCGTCGAATCCCCGCAAGAATGTCCGCGCAATGCTTGAACCGTGTGATGCTGATAGGCCAATAATGCTATCGGAATTTCTATTCGCGGCCCGACATAGGCATAGATAACGCTGAGGAGATACTCTCTCATCTCGCGCCACGTTTTCTCGTAACCATCCAATCCCTCCGGTCGTTTAATCGGCGCTGGCGGAACGTCAGTTATGTCCATTTTTACGACACCCTTTTTCTCGAAAATCTCTGCTTTTAAATGACTATTTATCAAGATATCAGTCTCTTCCTTCTCGTCGATTTCCAACACAAATGTGCCGCCTTCGCCTCCGTTGATCGTATTCTTCGCTATTTTCTCAATCTCGCCGAGCAAAAAAACCTTAAATTCGAGAAAATTAACGCGAAAATTTTGCACCAATGTGTCCTTAAGTTCCTTCTTTTTGTCGCTTTCCAATTGATCAATCGTATCAACGAGATTCATCGATCTCGTGGCGTCACTTTGCGTATCGGAATTCTGTTGAGTTTTGTCGGAATCGAAGTGTTTTCTCGCCGTGTTTATCGCCTCGGGAACGTTGATATCGAAAGCGTTAGCTATTCCGACGAGTTCCTCCAACGACGGTGACTGTTCGAATGTTTTTTCGTCGCTTGACTTTGAATTTTCTTTTATCTCAGAACGATTAGCATCGTCGATCGACGGGTGACGAGTCGTGGGCTCTATTTCGCTCAATTCTCTGAGGAACCATCTGACCAAAATCCATACGCTTAGTTTGTCAACCGGCATCACTATTCCATCGCCGCCGCGTAACTTGTGTACCATTTTGTACTGAAGCTGTATTTTCGCTATCGTAAGAAATAGAAAAGATTTTTCACTCAAATAAATTTCATTAACGAGATCCTGTTTTATGGCGTTCCAAGTTTTTTCAAATTCATTCATTGTCTTCTCGACTTTTTGCGGCGCCTTCGACGAGAGTTGAACTTCTTCGGATCTCATAATCTTCACGATACCCGTTCCCTTGATAAATATTAATGCTTTCAAATGCGCATATTCGACGGAAACGCCTTCGTCCCAAACGCCGTCGTCCTCTTCCGCGGTATGCGCTTCCACCGGTTTGCTTGTAATCCCCGAATTCTGTGATTGATATAAACACACAGTTGATTTTCTTCCATTTGTTAATCGTGCTATCGTACCAAGTAACTTAAAATCTACGTGCACACATAACAAAACAAGGATACAATTCGATCTTTTATTCATTTTTTTTTTCATTTACTATTTTCGTAACAAATAAAATAAAACTAAAAAAAAAAAGGAGAAAACAATCGGTGAGCCATGCAAGAGGCATCGAGGTTTACCGGCACTTGTACAGCCTGTCTACCAGCCACAGCGTAAAGTATTTTGTAAATATGAATACAAAACACCAACGAATACAGACCTGAGGTGTGATTTGTCGTATAAGAAAATCCTTCAATGAGCCCTTTAAACGCTCGAACACCGACAAGTCGCCCGGAGCTTTAAGCTGTACCTCGTCACGTGGCGAATAATCTCCTATTTAAACGAAATAACGATAATCATTTCTCAAGATTTCAACAGCGACAAATCATATTCTTCAACAGTAATTTATAAGTTACCTATCGTCACCGTCAGTGAACCATCGTTCGCTATAAGTGCGACGACGAGTTCCGCGGCTTCTTTGTTGAACAGAAAAACTACGGGTATCGTAACATC
The DNA here is from genome assembly GCA_934046635.1 of Buathra laborator. Taxonomy (NCBI): domain Eukaryota; kingdom Metazoa; phylum Arthropoda; class Insecta; order Hymenoptera; family Ichneumonidae; genus Buathra; species Buathra laborator. The sequence goes on from OW203892.1 coordinate 24,230,703, forward strand.
GTCGGGTTCTCTTCCATCGCCGGACATGGCAAACATCGGCGAAACTGCTGCACTCGATGCCACTACAGTGTCCAATACTATCCCCGCTATAGCGCCGGCTTTTTGTATTCTTCTCGCCTGTAAATCGATTATCGATTTATTATAAATAATAAAACGGTTTTTCTTGCCACGCAGATAGGTAAAACATTTATATATGGTATCGCAATACTGACCTTCTCGACGAACATACAGTTTCCACGCGCTACCATCACAATTTTTCCAACCAATTTCTCCGGTTCTAATAGATCGCTGCAAGCCTCGGAAGGAGTCGCAAATTCGATTTTTCCCGTTATTTTGTTACCGTCCTTCAATCCCGGACCGAAATGCGCCGGACCGGCTAAAACGGTTACTTCGCGCGGAGGATTCGTGTCGGTCCTCGTGTAGGTAACGGACTGCGGTCGAGTTTCCGATTGTTGAGATTGTTTTCTACTCAATTCAACCATTTCTTGCATAAACAGCAATCCCTCTTCGGCGTCCTGAGCGGTTCTCGCCTATCGTATAAGTAATTCGAATCATTAAGCATCAAGAATACGCGGATATAAGCGTAGGATTTTAAACTGCTTTGCCTACGTTGGAAAAAGTGTGCAGCAATTGTACGCGTCCGTCGGCCAGAGTCAGAATCGTTATTCCCATGTTGCTGAGGATTTTTAAATGTTCCAAATTATTTGCCTGGGAAAAAAAAAAAAACAGATTTTGTTGGTATACTGAAAACTTTGAATCGTTTCGAAAGTATGGCGTCTCAATTACCTGAAATTGCGAGGCATTGAGACGACGCTTCATGTTTCTTCGCGGACAGACGTCCTCAACCATATTTCTGAGAGGTTGACGAACGGAGGCGGGAAATAGATGTAAACTGTTGGGACACGTGCGGTCGAGTTCGTCAACTTGCACGACGTCTCTGTCCAAATCCTGTAGCGATATTGAGAGAATCATTGTAAACGAAATATTAAAATTGTAAGAAACGATTGGAGAAACAATACTTACCGCCGTTACGTTTGTTCGAACCGCGGCGAGAGTCAATGGCAATAAGTGTCCTTCGGTGGTGAAGATAAATTCATCCAAATCGAGAACGAGTTCGTTAGGTTCGGCAAATAGAAGAAACAAATATTTGAATGTCTCCGAGAGCACGAAACTGTCCATCGTGTCGTCGTGTTTGTTGGTTCGAACGTCCGAAACGGCTGCGTAGCCGCACGGTACTCTCGCGTATGTCTGAAGACTCTTCAATACTTTGCGACCGACTCCGAGATAATAATGATCACCAGTTGCGCGATAGAGGAAATACGTTGATTCGAGAAATTCCGGACGCAGTGGATGGTGACCCCAGTGTACCTGATTGATCGAACGTTTTATTAATGTAGTGTGACGGATTCCAGTAAATTTATACTTCGATCGTAGATATTTTCTCACTTGGAAATCCGTTGTAAAAGCTTCTGGTATAAAGTTGTGTCGTTGCATTACTTGATACAGCATTTCGTGCGTTTCTACCGCGGGTTTGATATCCCCTTTGAGTACCTGAGCAAAAAAAAAACGATTATACGACATTCATTTGTAATACTTAGCAGTATCAGTACGGTTTACGCAATTGAAGGCGGAAAAATATATACATTTTCTGAACTTTTAACTTGAGTGTCCGTATCACTTATTGAGTGAAGATTCAATCGTCATTAATGGAATAAATTCCATAATCGAAGCAATGATATGCAGAGTTACAAAAAAAATTGTTATAGTGAATTATTATAGACAATTTTGCAAAAAGTAACGATGCTTTCCAATGGTATTTCGGAAAATTCGAGAGTTTATCATGTTTTTTTTTTTATGTGACCGAAGTTTCCATGATAAACTACCGCCTGTTATCTTACCTGTAATCCCGGCCAGAAAGCCAGAAGGGCGTCCATAAAATTTTTCGAATTCGTATTCGGTCTGTGCATATGAACGTCCAACAACATCGGTCCTTGACTCACGTACTTCATCACAGCCTGATAATGTTTGTTGAAGCGTCCCAAATATTTTTCATCGCCTGCGATCGATACAGAAAACAAAAACGATTAGGTTTCTCTCGAAACGTTGATTTCATCGCAACCGGAATTATTTTTATTATTTGTTTACCTAACAATATATAAGCCTTTAGGCAATACTCGTAGTAGGAATCTATTCCCGCGCCAACTCCTGAATCTCGTCGCACCCAATCGCCGGAATGAACGTTTAATACCGAACCCATCAAATCGGTACCTCGATGTCGCATTTTCCACAGAGCATCCATAGCTTTTTGCGCTTTATCCTGTTGAACGAGCCGTTTAATTTTTCGTTTCTTTACAATCAACGTGTATTTTTTTTCCATTGACTCACTTCGAAAATCGATTCTCCTGTTAATCTCGACAAAGCAGCCATCTCGAGGATCATACTACCCGCGCAAGCGGTACATGTTTCTCGGCACATTTCCGCCGGCACTCCTTTCATACCGTGTCGCAGATTGATCTGCGATTATAAAAAAAATTGTGTTAAAACCGATTATTGCGTTATACGATTTTTATGTATCTTTACCCTGCCGAATGGTATTCCGGTCGTCGTGTTGAACGCGGGTAAAAATCTGTAACCCAAGTCTTTCGCAAGATTCAGAAGTTCTCCTCTGTACCACGGCATTATGTCGGCTCGTATTTGCAGATACTCTGCCAATATATGACCACTCAAGAGACCTCTGTAAAGACAATCTTATTGACTCTAATACTTCGCGTTTTCTTGCCTTATTAAACATGAGGTATTCATTTACCCGAGCATTCGAATATTAGTCTCAAAGAGAGAAACGATAACGTCCGTATCGAATTTAACATCCTCGACGATCAGACGTACTGCGTTCTCGAATTCTTCCAAATCTCCAAGTACCTGTATAAGCGGTATATCGTATTTTGTAAATCTCAAGTACACATTAACATCGATCGTTGGAGAAAAATAAATGTATACTAACCACCAGGGTATCCAAAGTATCAACGAGAGTTAACGAGAAGCTGGAAAAAACAAATTGATAAGATTAAAAATATGTCGTACGTAATTTACATGTTTCCCGATAGTACTGACGAAAAACACGTGGTACCAGAGTAGACATGTTTTGTTTAATACAAAAATAGTTAACGTTCAAACAACTTAGTTAAATTCCATTAAAAAAAAAATTTAATATTTTCGATTTATTTAAGTTTACAATACAAAATCAATGAAAAAATCACATGTTATTTAAGTTTAAAGAGCCAACTTACTTCCCAAGGGTAGAATCAATGTCACCTCTATCCGGTTCTGACCCTCTGTACCTCCCTTTGCAGCTTAATGGCATCAATTCATCGGCGGGATAAGCATTATCCATATACGCATTGTAGGCGTGATAGAACATGTCTCTCGCTTCTTCCCTATAAAAAAAAAAAGAAAAAAAAAATTTAGAATTTTCGAAAATAAAAATAAACGATTTATTACGACAATATATAATAAATAAATAATATATAATTCGTTTCTAACATCGCGTGAAAAGAATCCTTGAAAATGCGAGAAACTGCGATACTTACTTTAGGATCTCACGATCCTCTTTGCTCATGTATTCCAGCGGATGATCCTCTGTTGCGCTGCTCAGTACCTGAGCGGTACATCCCAGCACTATGAATCCCCAAATAATCGAATCCTTCGCCATTTTTTTTTTCGTCTCTACTACTCGTTACTCTTTGTCAAGATTGTACGATTTTCCTTTTGTGCATTATTCGCGATGAGATAGCAAAATCTATTTCATGTCGTTGCTATAGCGCCTTTGATATTTAGATGGCGTAGCGACAAAAATGCTACAAGCAGCGTGCGTACTTTCGAAGCATTCTTTCAGTTTCGGCGCTTGAGGAACTGACTCAGCTTTGTTATGTGGCACTAATTTTTTTTGTTCACTATTGTAACTGCGTTGTTTGCAATATTCTTGACGACGGTGACGCATGGACTATTAAATTTTGACGATGTGACAAGACTTGTGCCAAATAGATATTGTTTTCGCGGTGTACAGGTGGCTTTGACGGAATGTGGGCAATCGCAAAATTTTCGAACTATAGCCTCGTCGAACTATGTAGTTTTTTTTAACAAACGAAACGGTAAATTTTGGACGAAGCGTCACGGGGATTTGGTAGAATTTCGTACGTAGGCGGCCGCTCGAAACATATGCACGCAACGCGGATGAAGCAAAAGATAAACATGCGCGATATACAGCTGATTACATGTTTTCATCAAGGCCAGATGATGTGGCTACTGTCAATTGACCGAGAGACACAAGTTTTCAGAAACGGATACGCGAAACTATGGCCACCGGTATTTTAGCACGAAAATTTCATTGTCGGTTGGACTCGAACGTTTTTTTAGTTAAATTACACTGTTCTATTCGAGGGAGTACGATTTCTTTTGCATTTTTGCAGCGCTATTGTTTGATCTTGGACGTCGTTCTTTCCGCGTTTCACTTGTCACTTTTGTGATCGGTCGGGCTAACCTCGTTGCAAAAAAAAAAAAAACACCGTCTCCGTACGTGAATGAGAGCAATCGGGATAAACGGGAATCGCGGGCACACACTCGTTGGCGTGTTTGATCCGATTTTCATGAATCATTGACGACAGCTAACGGGCATTCTAAACTTTCTATTGGTCCGTGATTCTTTAATCGCTCGCTTACTCGATAAAAACTCTCCCAATTCCAGGTCTAAGTGAGAGCTTTCCGCGCGCTCTCTGCCTCGACGGAAAGCCCCTCTCGAGGAGGTTGTAGAAAGAAAAAAAGGCGAAAAAAAAAAAAAAGTCAGCTTAGAAACTGTCTGTCAACATGGGCTATGTTTCGTAAGGTTTTCGCGATATCACCCGTCGTGTGTTTTCCCTCGAAAATTGATTCGTTCGTTTCGTAAATATTAATTCTTTCCTGTATTATGAAAAATGCAAGGATAATACGTCGCAGTCGAAAGCTTTTCTGGAGGATGCGAAACTCACGAAATTTTTACGTTTCACCCGATCACGAGTTTTAGTGGATTCATACTTCGAGTTTTTCTTCTGTAAATATTGAATCCCGAATCGTGTTTTGAAGTTCAACACCTAACAAAATGGCACTAAAGGACGACGAGAATACCTGGTAAGTACACCCACGAAGTTTTCATTGTTTATTAATCATTTACAAAGAATAGTCAAACTCCCAATACTCGCCGTATGTAAACCCAAAAGTTCATTCAGCATCACTATCCCTGCAGTTTTGGTACCGCTGCCAAATTTTCCACGACTCTTCATCATTTTCTCAAAAGTTTACAACAATTCAATAAATCCGTAAACCAGTAATTCCGCAGTATACTAAAGCAGAGATGGTGCCGCAGCTTGTAGTGTTTTTCGTTAATACAGCAGCATACTTCCTATTGTCCAGATGCTGCGGATAAAACTCCAATTCATTAATTAACATACAAGTGTTTGGGCTAATAAATAAATCCTACGAATCAATCATATTTATCATCTGCAATAGACGAAAAATATTTTTTTCCAAGTTACCCAAAGTTTTCTTACGTGTTTTCCTATGCGTGATAACTAATTCCAGCAAACGTTGGTATCTCTACGTTGATAGCTTATCAGCGTCTATTTGCTTAAGTCGAAACTCTTTTTCTGAGTCACTGAATACTTAAAAAAAAAAAAAAAAAAAAAAAATTGCATCATAATGATGTTTTGAAACATCACAAAATCATTAATTGTCTATTTGTTAACAGGATAGAAGAATTGGAAGCGGCGTTACTCTATGTAGAGGCGCCGTCAGCATCAGATATCTATGCGATTTGCAAAGGCCAACCGGTACCTGTGAATCTCAGACCGGACGTTTGGCAGGCGTGTTTGGATGTTACGGACCGAGGAAATCAGCTTATACACTTCAACGAGGTGTTCGATCTTCCGGAACAAAATTTAATCCGCGAGGATTGCAAACAGTTAGTCGGTAATAAAGAGCTTTTTATTTCCTTATTAATTTCGGTAAATTTATCGATTTCAATTATCGCTAATTTCGTAAAACATAAATAGTTAAGAATCATAATAATAATGATATTACGTTTGCAGAGAAACTCGGAAATGATGATGAGGACAAAGTATCCGTTGTCTCCGATTTAGAATCGATATTAACGTTTTATTGCAAGAGTAGAGGAAAGCATTACGAGCGCGGAAATGGTTGGCTGGAATTGCTGGGACCGCTGATAGCGTTGAAACTCCCGCGAGCGGCGACGTATAATTTATTCGAAGCTATAAGAGATGTTTATATTCCAAGGTACGATAGTCTGCAACGATAGTCTGCAATCCTTCGTAAATCGCAATTGGAATAGCGATTGTTTTTTAATCGTTCTGTTTAATATTGAAACAGAGGCGATACACATAGTTCCGTCCTGCGGCTGTTGCTTCTATATCACGAGCCCGAATTATGTTCCTTTCTCGATACTAAACGCGTGTCCCCCGATCAATACACAAAAGGATGGGTCAACACACTGTTTGCCGGTGTTTGTTCGCTGCCGGCTGTTTGCACGATGTGGGATTTGTACTTTATGCAGGCGGATCCGTTCTTCATGATGTTTTTGTCCCTCATAATGGTGATAAATGCGAGGTAACTTTCCCTATCGAAAAACACGACTCTCATTGGACATTTTCAAATAGTTTATTCTTTCCTAATCGTTGCTTCAACGTTCTATTAAACAGGGAGCAAATATTAAGCATGAAAGAGGAGGAGAAGCAGAGTATAGTTGACGCTCTCGCGGCGATGCCGTGCGCTCTCGAGGCTGAGGACGTTACGGATTTCTGTTCGCTCGCCCAATACTACGCTATGAAGACACCGGCATCGTTCAAACAAGATCTCTACTCGATTATGTTCGGCGAGGGTGGTGACGAGAAATTTATATCGCACGCGTTATGTTTGCCCGTTTCCGCTCAGGAATTGGTGGAAAATGCGGTAGAGGTACCCGCCGCGCCTAACGGTCCCGTCGAATCGGTGAGATTCTTTCTCGTCGATTGTCGACCCGCCGAGCAATATAACGCCGGACATCTACCGACCGCTTTTCATCTCGATTGCAACTTGGTAATTATCGGAACTGAAGAGCAAAGTTTCGTTTGTTTCTCTTGTCTGACGATTTTTTTTCTTTTTCTTACAGATGCTTCAAGAACCTGCGGCATTCGCAACGGCTGTTCAAGGATTGCTGCAAGCACAGCGACAGGCTCTCGCGGTCGGTTCTCACGCCGGTGGCGAACATCTTTGCTTTCTCGGGAGTGGAAGACAGGAAGAAGATCGATACACTCACATGGTTGTCGCATCGTTTCTCCAGAAACATACGCAATACGTTAGTATGGTTGCCATGGGATATCAAGGTGCGTTCGTCAACCGTACTTTTTATCTATTATTTTCATAATATTTATTTATAGCACTACATAGTAATTTATTTATAGTATTTTCATATTATTTACATAAACGCAATTTTTACATTTCAACATTGAATTTATTTGTTTTTGCATTATTTTACAGCGATTCACGAGTACTTCGGCGACGAAGTCGTCTCGAATCTCGTTGATCATAATTCTCAGCATTGTTTGGTCTGCAATTCTAACGCATCGGAAACGAGTTCCAACGAGGCGAGTCCTGCTAAAGGAAAGAACAACAATACCGATCTATTCGGCAAAATCGGCTTAGCGATGAGATTGAAGAGTCAGGAAGTCAAAGGCAAACTTTTCGATTATATCGTCAATCCGTCGGCCAGTGCGACCGGCGCTGTTGAGAATAAGAACGGCAAGGATGCCGAGCAAAATAGACGCATGAGAAATCCACCTCCGGTCTTCAGCATAGACGACGATCAGGATCTCGGTAAGCTTCATAATAATAAGAATAATAATTCGTTTCGTAATATTAATAATAATAATAATAATTTGATCGAAATTACGAGAATGGTCCAATGGCACTTCTGTTAATCAATGTTTATTCGTAGATATGACAATGTGTAATCACGAGAGTGAGGAACCTGTCGAAGTGGTCTCTATTCAGCAGTGGTTGGAGGATCCAAATTTGTTACATTCCTTCAAGTGTAATGAGGTCAAAGTCAACGGATATCTTTACGAAAGGTAAACATAATTTTTTTCGTCAAATTAAACATTTATCGAAGTTATAAGATTAGATTAAAAAAAAATTTTTTAAATTGGACTTTTTCGATAGAAAATTTCTCGAGAGGGAGAAACGCGTATGAAAAAAAGGTTTTTTTGCAATTACAGTCAACTGTTGGTAACCGAAAGTCATCTGATCGTTTTACGGGAAATTCAAGGAAGGAAGGGTGCGGCGCATGTTATAGTAAAGCGGCCATTGTCCAGTATCGTTAGAATAACAGCGAGGAAGCGTCATCCCGATCTAATAACATTCAAGTATGGAACAACACAGTACAACGATACAGTTTTAATCTCCGATATGGATAGGTTTCTCATACCGAACGCTAGCGAAGCTACGAAACTGATATCGTTGCAGATTCTCAAGCAATTGAAGAGCACTGACTAATATTAATAAAAATTTACGCCGTAGTGCGGGCCTCGATTAGATAATTCGTTTATTAACACAAATGAAAGCTCTAAGATCTCCCGCGGTACTTTAATAATTCGCGGGAAACAGGAAAGTTTCAAGAGAAGTTTTTCTTTACATTTTTTTTTCTTTTTTTTTACTTGTTCACCTACGACACCGTCTTATATACGTTTCGTTGTATTCGAGAATGGAAGGTCTCGAAAAAAAAAACCTAATCGATAATATATCTATATATACGTCCATCAAGTAACAGGTGCAAAGTGCCATCGGTAGATCCAAACCTATTCAACGTCGTCAGGCATTATCGTTTGCACTGCCTGGATATTTGTAATAAAACAATTTTCTAAACTTCTATTGCCTTGAAAAAAAACAAAAAACAAACACAAAAAGTCCCGATCGTCGTAGTTTGCCATTGACGCGTCTATTTTAGCACGTATCGGATTTTCTCCTTCATACCGTATTATACGAATCTCGGATCGTTCATTAATCTTTTTTTTTTTTTTCCTTTTTTGCGGTAAGTTACGAGAAACTAATATTTGTCATAAAACACACTTCCGGTCGATCACTATAGATTATGGCGACTGTAGTAACCGCTGCAGTGACGTATTTACAAATTTCATTTTTTTTTTTTTCGGTATTTTTACAATTGAATAAAGTCTCGATAGAGATAACACGTTGGTAAATGAGTTTCGGAGATATTGTGAAGGTTGTGCTTCCGAAATTATATTTCCGAAGAAAGTCGAAAAAGAGAGAGAGAGAGAGTGAGAATAATAATCACGAAAAATAAGAGTAGATATATATACATATATATATGTATACTATTTATGTGTATCGCGAACTCTGCTCTCGGTTCACTGATTGGTGTGCTCTTTAAGCACAAAAATAGAGAAAAACAAAAAAAAAAAAACAGAAAACGAAGAGTATTTAGAAAAGTAAATATTATAATATTAAAAAAAAACGTGTCCGAGGCAGAGGTAGTGAGACCGTGTTTGCTATGAAAGAAATTTTATAAATCCCTGTATTATATCGACGTAGTAATTTCTGACAAAATATGTTACTTAAAAAACAAAAAGAAAATAAAACAATGCATCGAGCATGCAATATACATTATATAGTTACGATGAGTTCGCGAGAGGTATCGTGTAATACATCACTATAATATATACAATTCATTGGACTATGTAAATAACGGATACACATTATTATTAGATGTAACATAGTAGTTGAACATACAGACGTAATAATAAAACTATCGAGATTTAATAAATCTTGATAACTTCGATACATCGAGGATAAATTTTCTCGGAATTCGTGGGGAAATTAATGAGTTTTACAGTTGACCCTCGAAGCCGGCCGTTGAATCATCTACATATATCGCTGCTGCTGCGTACAATCAAAGTGGGAAGTCGAACGATAGCAATTTTACGACCGTGTCGCGCGTGTACGCCGGCTTTCGTATATTTTCTTGATAAACTCGATAACGTATCGCAGCGTTCTCGGAGGTACGATGTGTTACGAATTTTCAACGAATCACATAGTCTGTCCTTGGCAACGAAATAAATCTGTGCGTAAAGTACCTCATAAAGAATAAATTGCGGAACGTAACAGTCAGTAAGTACTTATGCGCCTTACGGCGAGGCCAGTGTGCGTTTGGTCGATCGTGGAGGTTTACCATCGGTTCGTAAAGAATGAATAATGAATATGAAAAATTTTTCCGCGTTCGTTTACGTTTTCGATGGTGCGATATGCTTTATCGGACATCTTTCGAGTTTTCCAAAAAGTCCGATAACAATATCTAACGTGAGATAATGAATTTTGAGAGATACTATGGTAAAAATCGTCGGGGGCCGTTAGATGTACGCTCTTTGGAATCGAACAATTGAGTTATATATATATACACTCGGCAACGCCGCCCACTCACTCGGCGGTTCTCTCCTCGGCATCTGCGCACAACACGTGCCCATCGCGGTTGTCACGAACACTGCAGCTGCGAACATTTGCAGACGACAGAGCGTGTGCAACCGACGTAGTTCAGCGGCGTCTGCTACTCGCGTCGGCTGCTCTCTCCGTTTTACGGTCGGAGAGAAAACCGGCTAAACTTTGAATATGGAGCTTGATAACCGACGCGGAAATACGTTATCGCAAATCTGAATGGAAGAACGACAATGGGTGCAATAAACTGGTCGGAACTCTTCCCGGGGAAATGGAGCGCCGTTATTTTTATCTCGTACATGGCACTCTTCGTGAATCAAGGTAACAAATTTTATAAAATCCAAATACGAATAGCATTGTTTTTAGTGCTCGTTGTTTCGTTTGTTTCTCTTCGTAATTATCGTAATTCGTAATTTATCGATTTCCATCCGTGACGCGATCGTCGTATGTTTTTTCGAATTTATTCGCGACCAGTGACTCTCCTCTCATTAGACAGATCCAACAGTCAAGGTTACTCCCCCCTCGATGCATCTAAATAAAAAAATTATCTGCTCAATGCACAATTTTATCTACAAATGCATTTCATATTTCAATTTCGTTGAATCCAATTCAATTATTTAAGGTATCATCGTCACTTGGTCACAGAGAAAAGGGGAATACGATTACAACATCGTCACCGTAGTTCTAATGACGGAAGTCCTTAAGCTGATTGTTTCCACAGTCCTATATTGTTGGGAGTAAGTAAACTTTTTTTTTTTTACTTTGAATTAACCTGCGCATCTCCATTGCAAATGTTGTTGTTTAACACTGTTTTTTCCACATCGGTTCGCAGAAATGACTTAACGCTTTTCTTCCGGGAGATACTGAAGTATAAACAAGGTAAGGCGGAGCGCTTGCATATGTGATTCCGCATGAATCTTTTGATAACAATGTTGATTTTAGTTAATCTACAGAAAGAACGGATTAAGGAATTTTTTTCGAATTTTTTTTTTTTTTTTTTTTTTATCAAATATTTACTGTGTAATAAAAATATACATTACAATTTTGCGACAAAGAATTTAAGTATTCGACATAATTATTATCGTTTTAATGAGATTGTAAAACTTTTAAATGCTCTTAATAGACGATTTACATGTATATAAATAATAATTATTTATAATAATAGTTGTCATAAATAGTTGTTAATTATTTCGGTTTCTTCGTTTTTTTCAGTTCTGCTCCTTTACATGGTACCATCGTTTCTCTACTGCCTATACAACAATTTGGCTTTCGTTAATTTGGCGGTATTCGATCCCACGACGTATTATCTTTTGCTCCAATTTCGCGTCGTCATTACGGGGATTATCTTCCAGGTAAAATCGCCGGGATGTTATGAAACGTGAATATTTCAAGCGTAGATAATAATATCGTATCAAACGTGATGTTTTTTTTCCATTGATTCGGACTATAGGTCGTATTCAATAAACAACTCTCAACGAAACAATGGATTTCACTCGTACTGCTGACACTCGGCTGTATGATGAAACATCTCAATCTGGACTTTGGAGAAAATTCGCTGTTCTCCAATTTCGATCTTAACATCAATGCTCTGTTTATCTTTGTTCAGGTAAAAAAAATAACGAGAAAATGCTGAATTACAAAATGCTAAACAACAATTTGGTTTTCCTATTAGTAACTTTAATTAACGATATCGAAATGATAATTAATTAATGAAATCTTATGTTTCAGACAATCTGCTCGTGTTTAGCTGGTGTATACAACGAGTATCTCCTCAAAGGCCAAGGAGCGAACATAAACATATTTCTCCAAAATGTATTCATGTACATCGATAGTATACTCTGTAATCTATTGGTGCTAACGATTCAGGGAAATCCGATTCGCGCATTCGAGAACGTCGGCTCAAGTATATTTCTTCAGCCGAAAGTCGTCGCGATAATGATAAACAACGCGGCGATCGGTATAATAACGAGTTTCTTTTTGAAAAATTTAAATTCGATACTGAAGACATTTGCCAGTGCCTTGGAGTTAATGTTCACAGCGGTGCTGTGTTGGATAATATTTGATATACCAATACACATGAACACTGTACTGGCAATAGCGATGGTCAGTTACGCGGTAATATTGTACTCGCAAAATCCGGTGCAAAACGTTAAGCCAAAGATGCTGGAAGGCACAGAGGAAGAGACGGAAAGACTGTATTCAGCGAAACGTGACACGCAACTAGTCTAATCGCGCGTCGTCGCTTATCGCGCGTCTGCGACGCCTATAAGTAGTCCCGCTGGACGCACTTCATCTTCGTCGCTAATCGAATCTGTGAGTATTATAAAAAAAAAAAAAGAAAAAACTGTACTTGTCGAAACGACACATTGAAAAGAACGAACAAACTAAAAAAAAAGCGATGTGATCAAAGTTAGATTATCGATTTTTTATCATAAACACAATATCAGTATCTGTATACAAAAACACGTGGTATAGAGCGCACAAATATATGTAACGCATACATAGAACATAATTAAAACCATAGATATTTTTTAGTTTTGTTATGAGAACATTTTACGAGATACTTTCGCTCGTTTCCGTTCGGGCTATTCATGGAAGTTACTTTAAAAAAATGTTAACTCTCATTATCATAGTAACATAGATCGTAACATTAACGTTACGATCAGATGGAAAAGCTGTGTGATATAGTGAACGCTGAGTGTGAGAGTGCCAATGATTTTTTTTATCGAAAAAAAAAAAAAAAAAAAAAAAGCAATGGCGTGTATCAGTCACTTTTTATAGTCTCCTTGAATGTTTGTTGATATAATATACGCTTATGTTTGAAACGACAGTATCGTCTTTTTTACGTCGAAAAAAAAAAAAAAAAAAGATGTTTAACATCGAAAAAATTTGCAATTGGTTAATTCATCATGATAAAAGAAAACGTCATATCTGACTGTTTATTTTATTTTTTTCGCCGATTGCTATCGATGACTTATCTGAATTGGTGGCACAATACGAATAATCGAGGCTACGCTGAAAATTGATCGTATCGTTTGGAATAGTGGGGCGAAACGAGGTACACTCTCGTTGATGTTAGCGTGAGGCTAGCAGTCCGGAAGTTAACGGACCTCCTTCTCGTTATGTTATTGCGTCCGAACCCCACGTCCGGGGGGTTGACCCACTTGTTTCTCAGTTCGTTTCTTTCCCTTCCTTAATTTCTTTCGCACCCTCTCTTCGTGCGTACGTAATCACCGTAGCGCAATCCAATAAAAACCTCTCATTCGAGAAGGAAAAAGAACAAAAAAAAAAAGTTTCACATACTCTTTTATCGGTAAGTAATCAAATGCTGTTTATCACTCGTGCATTCATAGCGATAAATGTATACTAATGTGTAAGTAATTCGATATTTATATTTCAGTGTCAAATCCCCGGAGGTACACGGTAAATGTGTCGAAATAAAAAAAAGTGTTCCACTTGCGAAAAATAAAGTTGCGATCGTTAATTTCGTCTTGTGACACATATTTTTTGCCCAAACGCTTATCTCGCCGAAGTCTTAAGGCCGCATTCGTTTTTCGAATAATAAATCTTCGTAAAATTTAAGTATATATTTCAACGTTCTACCTACTGGAGAGATCCCAAATTTTTTCATAATTTTTTTTTTCTACCTGTTTTATACGTTTTCTTATTTTTTTTATTTTTATTTTTTTCCAGATTATGGGGTTCTTGAGACCCCGGAGCGCTACGGTACCGTTACTACTATGTATCAGATCCATTTCTCGTGTGATTACGTAACGAGTACCCGAGTTGCTATAATAACGCCTATGAATGTGCGCCGTCTAAGAGTCGAAAGCATTAATGCGGGTCTACCGTTAGCCTGCATCGGCTATGCTGATTATTACATTTCGCTTATTAACTCAAACTGCTGATAAAGTTCTCGCGTGGCGTTGAACCACCATGAACTCGGGACACAGGGAAACTTGATATAGTTTAAACAACAAGAGTAACGCAATTACTTAGTCCCAATCGGGTCAGAATAATTAATCGCTGTACAGCGGCGAACCGGAAGTACAGCGTCATCCGGCGTTAAACTTTATTATTGCCGTAACGAGGAGCGAACCGCGTTAGGCAAAACGTAATGTTCGCCTTGAAAGTCATTACAGTAGTGGTGCTCTTTGCCTCTCGTCGAATTCCTATACAACTTGAATAATGAAGACACTCGCCGATCGATCAATCAATTTACAAAGTGATCGACGTGTCCTTAAACATTTCTTCCCCTCATTCCCTTTCGCAACGGGAGCTAACAGTGGTTTACATTGTTCTCCTGTCCGAGACTTCGATTGATGCTTTTCTCCCACGTCGAGGATAAGTAATTATTATTGATGATCATTCGGTGGAGTTTCCGCGATCTTATCGTTTCTCATCCCTCGAGTGGATGATGTCTGACGGGAATTATGTACCTCAGGCTACAAGGAAGCGGCCCTTCTATACCGAACGATGCGGCGTGTGTGTTCTCGTAGTGTCACGAAGAGAAATAGAGACACGTCGCAGGGGAAACAGAGCGTACCGGTCGGACCTCCAGTCCACGGAAGACGAGACGGCAATGATTCTTATCTCTCTCTCTTCGCAGAGGTTTATCCAAGCCGATTCGCGTAAACCAAACCTCCGTTGCCCCTTTCGACGTCGTCGACGTCGTCGAGAATTGCCCTCCAGGTCGGGGCGGTGGGGATGGGGAGGTCGATATCCATACTCAGCTCACCGCGACTCGCCACGAGAGAAGACTCCCGAGTAGTCACATGCCGGCTTTGGTCAGACACGTTTCGTCGGCCTCGGAGATACGCGGGTTGTTTTTTTTTCCTCTTGTTTTTTTGTTTTTCATCAAAACTATAACCGCTTATGACGAAATCGCGGAGTCGCCGATCATTGATAATATCGTCAACGAGAAAGGAGGTGATTTTTAGATAGATCGCGATATTTTGTCGATTTCTCGGTTCCGTAGTTTCCTCCGGTTCGCCGGCGACTCGAACGCCGTTCTTCACAGATAATTTTTTATAATCGAAGTTTTGTCAATGAAAAATAAGTTTATTTCAATATCAAACGCAATTTTCCACCTTTGAGAATAATTTTTTTTTATTACCGTTTCTCAGTATTTTCATCCGGTTATTCAGCGAGCGAAAGCCGGTGATCACAATTTCTAAAGTAATACTTCGTTGAAACTTTTTTTTTTTTCCTCGATTTTTCTTTTATCCAGATAAGAGAAAAAAGTAAAAATGTTACTAAACTCGGAAGAGCGTATATCGCGCGTGATTATTATTTTTTTCGATCGTTCGCTACCGGTAGCTTTCGTGTGTACCACTTTCGAACTCCCACGGTGCGCCTCGGCGCGGTAGGGTTGTTCGTGTCGTGAGAGATTCGATGATAAGGCCTTCGGGCGTCTCTCACTCCTTCGGGGTGTCGCGCGGCAGTTTTAGCGGCTCTTATTACTTTTCTCGTCGCGAGCTTCATAAAATTTGATTCCCTTCGATAGGCCTCCGCTATTACACGATCAATGAACCGGAAAAAAAAAAAAAAAAAAAAGCTTATCAAATTATTTCGCGGATTTAAAAAACTTATATTCGTTTTGCTGTTTCTTAATAGAAAAATTAATGATGTTTGATTAAAAAAATGTGTAGACAACATTATTATCCAACAACGATACACCCGTTGTTCCGACAATTTATTATAGTGAGACCTCGGCGTTCGTGCAACCGAGCGACTTATTTATTTACGTTCTTTGAACGCAAGTTGACGTACACGGAGTCTTCCGGTTAGCGATTCTTGCCATCTCTTTCTCTTACCTCCCGCCCTCGCTTTACAATACCGTTACTACTGTATTTCTTCGTGTATTGCTGAGCTTTAGTCAGGTATTGTGCCGGAGAAAGAGACACCGAGTACGCGGGCTGTAGCGAGGTTCCTCCACGAGGCAAGCAAATAGCTTCAGCCTTCTAACAGTAACGTCGACGTTGCATATTCCCACCGCTCGATAAACTCTCTTTTCCCCGCCGCGAACTTGGTTTATTCTTTTATGCACACGTTATCGTCGCGATTAAACTGTCTTCGGTTACTCACGTGTTTTCTCTGCTACTTCACGTTTCGTCGTTCATGAATACAATTACATCGCGACTTTCGCTCGCGGAAACAAAATATTCTGATTTTTTTTTTTTTTTTTTCAAGGTCGTCCCGATGTATATAAATAAAAATGATAAAAAAAATTTTATTTTCGAAAAACTAAACGCGTTTCTCGTGAATTATACCGGAAATTTAACTATAATTCATAGATCTCATCAACGATCGCGAAGTTACGTTGCAATCGTGAAATTTCGATGATTTCATTATCGTCATGAAGAACTCGGCATTTCCGAGAGATGAGACGTGACGCGTTATGTCAGGGTGCGTGGAGTTCCAATCATCGATGACAGGATCGACGAGAGTGGGGCCTCCGAAGCCCCCGGAGGACTCCGCGCCCCTTCTTCCGGTTGCGCCAGCGTCGTCGTCTTCGTCACGATCGTCATCTTCCGGCGCAAGAAATAGTCACGATACAAACGATAACGCGAGACAATCGCCACGTCGCCGGGACGATCGGTCGCGTCAGAAGATGACACCTGTTCGCCCAGCGTCCGGTCAACCCATACAGCTCACTCCCCTCTGGGAACACGTGGTGAGCATCGGATTATATCCAATTGTTGCTCACGTCCGCATTATATATATATCATTTTTCACCATCTGCCCTCACCACCAATTTCGTACAAATGATTTATAATTTTTCGACATTGTCCATTTGTCGAAATATTCGATAGAAATTAACACTCTCTATTTTATCACTTTCAATTTTTTTTTTTTTTTTTTCGTCAGCAAGAGCCCCAACTACGCGGCTCAATTTTCCATGCGAATTTTCATCCTCTCCGATTTCATGCGAAAAATTAATATTTCCATGTGGTTAGACCCCCTGTGGTACTCCCCGGCCCCGTTATCGTGTACGATACGTTCAACGATTATACCGACGCCGTCGATTGAAAACAGCTGCGGGATACAGACCGGTCATTTGACATTTACGTGTGCCGATGATATTGATATTTATAAAGCTTTTCTATACGCAACAAAAAAATAAATAAATAAAACAAATAACAATACATAGAAGTTGATTAAATATAGAAAATCAATTGAACGAATGGCTCTGAACACTCGACTGCTGCGTAAATGTTCGCTTTAATTTCGCGATACGTAGTTGCAACTCGCGATGTAATTTGCATCAGTAGTTCAAGAGCGAACGTTAGTTCAATGTAAAAGGTCACGAAGGAAAAAAAAAATTGGTCAATCGACATTATTTTATCATAGCCCCGTCGAGTTATCGTCTACCTTTCTATGAATATTAAAAAAGACACTAAGCTCGCGCGGGTCGCGATCGATCCCCGGCATGTCGTCATCGACGTCGTCGCTCGTTCCTAAGTATGTAAGTAACTTTGCTCAGAGCTCTGCTAAATCGTTTGGTTAAACGCCAATCGATAATAGGTTCGAACTCAACGATTTCCAACTGAGGTCGACACGCGCGAGACCTTCGATGAGATATCGGAGAGATTACGAGATCCCGAATGGGAGGTACGTCAGCATGCGCTTCGAGTTCTCGTCGATGTTTTGCCGACTCTCGGCGACGATGCTGTCGATATTGCGATGACACCGGTACTACCGGAACTCGTCAATAATTTGGGACATCTTGCGCCGGCGGTGAGAAAGGGAGCTCTCGATACTTTGCGGGTTTATCTCGTTTGCAGTCGACAGAAAGAAGATATCGTTCGGGGGGTGAGTTCGAAGCAGGGAATTAAAATACAGAGATTTATCGCCGAAGTTTTTATTAAAAAACGATATTTTCCATGATAATCGAACGCTGAGCCTCGATTGCCAGCATAATTGCTTTAAGTAATGAACAAACAAAACAAAAGTTCATTTTCATTTTCTTCCGATGATTTCTACAGATATTGCACGAGGGTCTGAGTAGATCGGATTGTGTGGATTCCTTTCAAACGAACGTAACTCTCGGCGTTATTCTCAGTACCCCGTCTCTTCTGTTTCCTTCCTCGAGCAGTCCTCGGCCTTCCAAGCAAATACTACGGGAAGCTATCGGTGCGCTAGCGAGGCGTCTCGTTCAGGTTACGCATCAGGAAGCGGCGATAAGATCCTTGGCGAAAATTCACGAGATCCTCGGCGACGAGGAGTTCGATTCGTATCTTCGCGAGTTCGACGTCAATGCGAGACGCGATTACGACGTGTTGTGCGACGTTTACAAAGTCAAAAGCGACGATAAAAATTCGGGAAAAAAGAACGGAAGGAGCACAGCGAAGGGGAAGAAAGAGCTCGCGAATGGTATTCGGAAGAAGCGGGAGGATCTAATCGAGGAACGAAACAACGAGCTCAACGGAAATTGGGAATGTCTCGGCAAAGCTTCCGGTACCGACGTGAACGACGAAAAAGTTGTTTCCATCGATTCCACGATGCAAACGGCGAGAATCGTTCTCGAGACGGAAATAAAATTCAACGAGGAAACCGCTATAACTATGACGATTCTCGAGGAGAAGAACGACGAGAGCGAAGAGGACGACGACGACGACGAATCGAACGTCGACAGCGGCGAGGAACTCGCAAAGGACGAGGAGATAATTTTGAAGGAAAATGAAAAAAATGATGCCGAAGATTCGAAGAACGTCGACGATGTCCAAGATTCTTGGATCGAGAGAAGAAAAACACCTCGAAGAGTTCACTTCGGTGGCGAAGTCGTTAAACTTCGAACTCCCGATAGCGACGATTCGGAAATTGTTCGCAACGAGATTCCACAGACTAGAATACCGCTTCCGATATCACCGACTACGAAAATGCCGGTTATACGCTCGAGAAGATCTCTGTCGAATCCCTGCAGTCCAAACGTTTCGAAATCGGGAGGTAGAAAATCGAGATCCGTTTCGAACAGTCCGCGTAGAGAATTTTACACTCACGACGCGAGTTTGAGTCCAAAAAAGAGTATACTGTCGAAAGCGGGTTTTCCGTCGTCGATAGCAGAATCGATCGACGCCCCGGTAATCGAAAACGCGAAAACGTCCAAAAAAATCGTCGACGACAAAATCGACAAATTTTTCGGCAAAGAGGAGAACGATCGCGGATGGGCTTTCGAGATTTGCGACATTGATCGTTCGACGAACGTTCAAATGGAAAAAGACAAAACCAATGTACCGAAGAATAGCGCGTCGAGCAATCAGGAAGTTACGATCAGTGATGAAACTCCGTCGCGGGTAAACAACGCGCGTGCGGACACAAGGAAAATCAGCAGTTTCGAGGTAAACGAAAATGCGAAAGTTGAGAATATCGAGGTGGTCAAGAGTACGGAGATAGCCAATGCGGAGGTCGAAAGTTTCGTCGTCGATGGTGAAGATAAACACGAGAGCGTCGAGTCGGAGTCGAGAGAAGCGATTAACTCGTCCGAGACGACAAAACCGGAAGAGGCAAGAGACACTCGAGAAGTTGGAGAAAAGTTCGCGTATTCGGGAGAAGGTAACTCCGAGTCATTGTCGGATTCGCAGCCTCGCCGTTCGCCTTCATGTTCACCGAAAAAGCTTGTCTTCGAGTCCTTTCCGCGAATGGAGAGAAACTACATACTTATGGAACTTTCAAGTCCGACGAAAACGGGTACGCGAAAGATCAACGATACCAAGGAAGTTGTTTCGAGTGATAGCCAACAGGGTCTCGGAGTGCCGATCAACGGTATAGCGTTGTCACGTGGCAATTCCCCGATGGGAAGATCGGTGGATCATATGTTCGTCGATCCAAACGTTTCCAATGAAAATCCAAAAACAGACGATGAAAATTCGACAAAAAACATCGAAAAATCGTCTTCCGACGAGAAATTCATGAAAAAGAACGAAATCAAAGCGGAAAAAATCGAAGACACCGAGGATGCTAAGCAAAACGATATGACGAGTCCGATATTCAATATAGTCGGAGATAGCGCTGGAAAATTGCGAGAATCCAATTGGGAAGAATTGGGTTTAGTGGATCAGGAAGTCCTCAACGATCTTCATAACAAGGTAAAAAATTCTTCTTCTTTTTTTTTTTTTTAATCCCTTTATTAAGATATTTCATCGTTGCGATCTTACGAATAGTTCGTAAAGGAAGCGTTTTTTTTTTTTTTTTTTTTTTTTTTTTTTTTTCAAACACGATACAAGAGAACATTCTTAGTCTTTCGTGCATCGAGTGACGGACAAAGTATTTCCTTGACGAATATGTAATTGTATCGTGCATAACCGCAGTACGAGTTAAGCGGAGGGTGGAGGAGGTTGAAATAAATCGTTCCATTCGTTATACGACGACGGCGGCCACGTTTGAGACTCGTGAAGATTTTGTGAGCCGACGGACGTTCGCAATATCGTATATATCTCAACTATTTTCATTCAGGAGTTCATAGTCCGAAAGATCTCTCACGGGTTTGATACAATGCCCCCGGAAAGTGGGTCGATCGATTTTGCTTGCTGGAAACTTCTCCAAACCCTCCCCCCCTCTCCCCCCTTTGAGTTCTCCTTTCACGACGCGATTTTAATTTCATTAAAGTCCTTCCTTCGTTACATCTTCAGTTTCTTCCATCCGATCCCTCCTGCTTTGCCGGGTTATTTTCCTTTCCCTGTTCTTTCCCTTCGTCGTCGTCGCCGTCGTCGTCGTCTCGCGATTGTCGAGAGGGTTATCAGCGTTTTACTTGCATTTATTCATAGGCGGACGATTTTCTATTTAAACGCGGGTGGCATACCGATAGTAATCCATCGGCGAGTAATCGAACATCTCGAAGTCGAGCCTAAACTTCTCGAAGAGTCTCTCGACCCTGTCGCGGCTCAGTTGACTGAAGTAGACACTCGAAGCGTTCGAGTGGCTCCCAAGCGTGTGTCTCCACCGTGGAACGATTTTCCCTTGAAAGCCCAATTTGTCGATTGCGAATACTTGATCTTCGCCCAAAGTCTCGACCTGAACTCGACGGACCCCCCGAAGTCAATTAGAATTAATCGATTACATATTATAGCTGTATATAGCGGATGAAAATTAAACTGTGAGATAAAATTCGTCGAAGCCATTACCTTGGCGACGATGTCGTATTTCAAGGAGCAGGGCGTGCAGAATAGATGATATGGCATCCAATGATCGTCCCCGTAACTCGCGAGATCGGTATCGACGAGGTAATCAACGAATTCACGAAAAGTCGGCTCGATTCCCGCCGGTCCCGGAATTCCTTGATTTCTTATAACTTGATTATCGCTCGGTGGTGTAAAATTTTTATCGCGATATTTACGAACTATTTTAGCACCGTATTTCTTGTAGAAATGTAGAGTACCGTGTTCCCTTCCGGCAACAGAATTCTCGAGTTTGTCGCGATACGCGCTCAACAATCTCTCAAAGGGATGTCGAACAACGAGAAGCTTTGTCGTTCCTCTCATAGCCTGGAGTCCAATTAATTTATAATAAGTCAACAAATGTATAACGACTACAGCCCTCCTCGTTGTACAAAGGGCCACAATTGACGATTTACCTCTTCAGCTTCCGGATAATCCATTTCCGGTATGACCCTTCTTGCTATTGTGGATATTTGCTCGTTTCCATTTGACAATTGTGATTCCGGCACACCGTTTAATAAACACAAATTGTACAGCCAAGTCGTGCTGCCGGCTTTGTAAATTGGACAGTAGGAGAGCCGATGAATTCTACGAAACATAATTTTTTTTTTATGATCGTTACGATAATTTATTTACTCCATTAGGTGAAACTAACCGATCGATGTAAAAAACTCCGTACTGTGGCGCCGGTGGATATTTGATAAAACCATTTTTTCCTCTTTCCCGAAACAATCCCAAGTGATATTTTTCGCAAATTTCGCGTATTCTGACGATTCGTCGTGTGTTCTCGGCATCCCGGTCGATCTCCTTTTAGTGCGCAAACACACATATACACACACCCGGGTTATCGTAAGAACGTTAATTATTTCGTTATAATCGATCGTTGCTTAATTGGGGTACATACAAGAAGCGAAGGCGAAGAGCTTCGGCACGCTTCGTTCGTTAATTATATATACGTTGACTAGTTACTCACCGGGGATTGCCCTTCGTCAACATATCTCGCGTTAAATTTTACACGACTATCCCACTTTGAACTGCGCGATAACGTCGCTATTAATATAACACCGAATACGAGAAAAAAAATAATTACGATATTTCCGATACCTCCGCATTTTCGAAACATCGTTAAATCTTTTATTCGATTGTATTAATTACAAACGTAACATACTTTATTTATAATACCCTTCGCGGGGAAAACTGTTTCGACGTTGAATATAACGTCGCGACTGAAGGCGAACGAAACTACGGACAACCGGTCTCACCGGGGACCGACTATCAATGAGTCTCGCGCGCCTCACCTTGAAGGAGCATTGATCTCGGAATACTAATCGCTTCGGCTCTAACAGCTGTTCAAATTCTACACTTTTTATTATATCTTTTTATTTCTTTCACCGTTTTCCTTAGTCGTCGTTCCCATCAAAATTCTATTACCTCGATATCTCCGGCCTATTATCGTTAGGCCTGCGAACGTTCGATCCGACGCTCGAAATATGAACGACACGTAGCGGAGGTATAACGGATGAGAACAAGTCTACTGATCTAACCCATTCAGCCAAATGACCTGTGCCAATGTCTCGGAACTTATTCAAGCGTGAGGCATAAAAATCCTTTCTTAAACTTTCATCTCTCGTCTTTTTCATCTAAAGGGAGCTTAAGGCGTCGTCGATGTTCGTATACCGATAGTCCCGTAAGTCATTTCACCCGGTGGCTAATTTTCCAAGAGGATTTCTTTGTATGTTTTTTTTTTATTCGCGATCACGTGAGAGAGAGAGACGACGACGGGGAAATTTCCTTTCAGATCATTATGCAGTCAAGCGACGCTCTCTACCTTCTCGCTACGGCGAGATTATTCCAACCGGCGAAAGAGGAATCCCCACACACACACCCACACCCCCGCGCGCCCCTATCCCCTCGTAGGGCACAACGACTATTGTAGTTATAGCCAGTAAATGCGGATCGAGGGGTAAAACCAGAGAGAAGTTGCAAGAAAATAATTAGGCACGTGTTGCGTGCCACAGGGGACTCTCGACTGCAACCGAGTAGTACGTACCTACGAGCTATTGTTACTCCTCGCGATAGTACACTTTCAGTATGCAAATATGACGCTACATTACTACCATAATTCACTCCGTCTATGCGCTCAACTCCGTCCACTTTCATTTATCTGATTCGTATAACGTCGCGTATTATTCTCTCACCGAAGGATAAGATTTTCTTCGAAGGTGAAAAAAAAAAATGACGAAATAAAACGATAGACGAATATTAAAGATTTTTGCTTTATCGCCCGAAATTCTGACCGCAATTGAGCGAAATACATATTTGTTTTAATAACCCTGTTAATTAATTGGCAGGACGATTGGCGGGCGAGAGTACGAGGTTTGGAGAGAGTAGCTTCCGCTTTGAGAACGTCCTCTGCGCTCGTAGCCATCGAGCCGAGACTCGGATCTCTTCTTCAAGCTGTTCTCGGTGGCGAACGAAGCTGCCGCGTAGCCGCAGCGGGAATGTCAGTCGCCAGGGTAAACGTTCGATAAAATTTAATCAGAACCTCCCCCCGGCATTCCCTCGATGTTGTACACCGCGAGAACGCGGGGAGGAGAACGATGGAAGTTTGAAACTTAAATTTTATGCTAAGGTGGTAGTTGCCGGTGTGTCCGAAGAAGCGCTGAAGCGACGATTACCGCAAGTGGCTTGGGGTCTCGCGCGTCAGGGTGGTCCGAACGCCGCACAACTCGCCAGAGTCGCTATGCTAAGACTCAGACCGGCATTACTCCTCGAACAGCTATTGCAACCGCATTGTATCAAAGCGAGAAACGCTAAGGTAAAATTAATTAACATCGCTAGCGAATTATACATCGAAGAATTTTCGTATTTAATATTTATGTACTTTATATACAGAAAATAATCGATAGCTCTTCTGAATTTTTTAAAAATGCTGATGCGATACCTTTGACTATTATTAAAAAAAAAGCTGAATTTTCGATTGATTTTTTTTGTGTTTTTTTTTCTTTTGCAGACACGAGAAAACGCTCTGCAACTTTTAATCTTCTCGCTCGTTACATTTCCGAGTACGGAATTTAAAGTTGAGAACGTGGCGAGCAAAGTTGCGACGATGGTATTCGACAGACGTCGAAGAGTTCGACAAGCCGCCCTTGACACGCTCGCTGTATTGGCGCAAATATACGAACCCGAGGTAAATGCGGAAAAAAGGACAATGCGAAACATTATTTCCCCGGATTTTGTATAATTCCGGGTTTATCATTCGAGTCGTCGAACATTTTGTTCGGGAATAAAGAGGTGAGAGGGAGAGGAGGACTAATCGCGTATACCGGATTACAGGAAGTCATGCAAGCGGGTAAACTAGCAGCGAAAGGTCAGCAGGACGGGGATGCGATGATTGCCGCGATAAGGGCGCGACTCGCCCGAAAATCATTGCCGATGGTTTCCGCGGATGGTCTCGTGGTCTATGGCTTACAAATATCACCGACCGTACAAATAGCTACAGGCAAGAGAGAGCGAGAGAGAGAGAGAGTGTTATTTAACGCTCCGAAATTTAATTTTGTTTGCTAATACGTGAAGCACCAATATTGATAAAATTTTACTCGAGTCTATTGTCATTATTGATATCATTGATACGTTGATTGCATATTTAGTCGACGTAAACATTATTAACGGTGAAACTGATAGATTAATTAAATTTTGCTGTAAGCGAATCGGTAATGTCGAAGTGTTACAATAAACTTTCATCCCTCGATAATTCAATTAGGGAAAATCGAACTGCGACCTCCCGTCGAATACGAGTTTGAAGAACACTTCCGGTTCAAGAAAAAACACCAATCTACTTGAATGTTATTTTACACATTTTTATTTGTCGAGTTCATTTGGGGAAATGAATTTTGCAATATCGTTAGCTTTTGACTTTGGTAAATAAGTTCAATTTTTTGGAATAAAATTGGAACGTTGAAACTAATTTCGAGTTTGAAGATTTTTTACGATTGAAGAAAAAAGAGAATTTTTCATGATAGTTGTTTTTTTTTTTTTTTTTTAATATTATTATTAAACTTTCTTCGTAGTTATACATCGCGCAATGATATTAGTTACAGAGTTTTATTTTCCGAATCGGATATAGTCAGCTTTTAGTTAATAACTTAATAGATTGAAAATTAAAGCGTAACTGTGACTCCGATAAGAGTTCGAAGATCATTTCCGGTTCGAGAAAAAGTATCAGTTAATAATAAGCGCAATAATTCGTGTCAATAATATTTCCATATATACGAAATGCAAAGTTGTCTTTTAGGACCGGATGTCGATTGGATTGTAGCCGGAAGTGGTTCCGTTTCACCGGGTACCGGACGGACGAGAGGTCAAATTATCGCAACCACAACGAGACAAGGAGTTCACGAGAAAAACGCCAAGTAATATCGATAATTGATAACAATACGAAATTGCAAAACTCTATAAAATGATCGTATCGATAGAGAGATTAATCGATAATTGTTTGTTCCGTAATTAAGAAATGAGTCGAAGAAAAATGTCACCAACTCGAAGGGACCGAACTTCGTTGCGCTCGGCGTCGGACTGAATTCGAAGAATGAACAGAAACCGTTCGCCTGGCAGCTCGTTAATCATTCCGCTGAGGCAAGTTTATCCGATCGAAATTCGTATTGAAACTAACTACGAATCGAATTGTCACTCGATCTATTGTTCGCGACGGAATCCGCAGGCGTTCTTTATACACTGCGCTTTACGAGAGTTTGATAAAAATTTGAATAGAAAATTGCGTTTTATCGTCACCGCGAAGATTTTTTAAAATCCTTTTTATATCTCATGGATGTTAGAGAAGATTTATATTCAAAGTATTTAAGAGAATTATGTCAGAACTTAACGCGCCTTGGTTTCTCGAATTTCTGAAGGTTACATATTGCCAATTGACAATTACGTCAAAATCGTTGCGCGTTGATTCTGAAAGGAAAAAAAAATAAAATCTCTGTTAATTTTTTGCAGGACGACGGCCAACGGATTCAGGGCAAGTTATGGGAGCCGAAAAATCGTGAAAACGGTAAAAATCACGACGTTAAATCGCGTCTAACCGGTTCGCTTCGACACTATCGTTCAGCCACCGATCGTCTTGACGATTCTTTCGAAACTGAACCAACGCCGATATTTCTTCTCGACGACAAAGATGTCATAATGAAGCAACGCAAGACGGAGGAAAATTTTCATCGTCGTATGGATGAGATTTATGCCGATCGCGTAAGAATTTTCTCGAATTATTTTTCTTGTCTTTTCTCTGTTTTTTTTTTTTTTTTTTCCATTAGCTTGAAACTCGAGTAAATTTTAATCTCGAGAATCTTTAATAAAGCAAAAATTCTTATCATATTTTCTTTTCCAGACTGGCATCGTTCCAACTCCTCGCGATGTCACGGGAAACCGATTAGAATCACGAATTCCAGTGCCGCATTCGAGAGATCGTGAGATTCACGGTAAAGAGATGAGAATTGGCACGAGTTACGCGAGAAGAAGAATTCAGGATGGAAATAATTCGCAAAATTGGTCAGCCGAATCGAGAGGATCGGAGGATTCGCGTCCGCGTTCGACCCATAGAAACGATCAATTACAACCGGAAAAAATTAATGATTCACCGAGATATCAGAGACAATCGCGAGAAAGTTCGCCGCTTCGTCACTCACAGACTCGCGATACGTTAGTATTTACATCGAAACTTTGATGATCGAACTTTTCACATTGCATTCAAAAATTCCATCATTGTGATTTTTTTATTCGCCTCTTTGCATAAACATTCGTCTATCGCTTTTATGCGACGAATAGGATAGTTTGCTTATCTATCTATCCTGCGTCCCCCTCGTAACTCGGCAAATATTTGGACGTCGTCCTGATGGCTCTATGCATTTTCGATGTTCAGCTACAGATCGATATATCGACAGAGAAGAAGCTTCGCGGACGGTAATGTTTATCGTGAGGTACAAACGGCACCGACGACAACAAACTACGACGTTTCTCTTCGACGTCGGAGTCTCAAGGATTCGCATGGTACAACGGACGGACGAAGAATTTCGACGGATTCGAGAGCGTCAAACGATATAAGAACGAATCGTAGACGCGAGACAGCGGATGGTTACGGAGTTTTAAATCCATCGATTCGCAACGGGTGAGTGTTCGCGGCTAATTCAATATCGTATTCTTATCTACGAAAAGTGATAAAGTCGCACCCCCCGCGGGTGGTGGTGGCTGAGGCACCGAGAGAGGGAGCCAAGAAAATAAATTTCTTCCCACTTTGGCTCCCGCCGGAGTCTGAGAGTCTTTACCGATAAATCGGAATCTGCGGTGTGTGGATTTATGTTATGTATGTATGTATGTGTGTGAAAAATCCATTCCCCACAGCCGATGAGTTTACCAGCCACTGTGCTACTGCTGCTGCTGCTGAGCACTACCAGCCGAAGCTTAATGCGACTAGTGCTCGCGTGCGCGACTTAGATTCGAATACGATAAGGAAAGTAGACCAGAGACCGTCGGGACCACCGGATCGACGTAGGTGTTCAAAGAAAAAAAAAAAAAAAAAAAAAAAAAAAAAAGACAAAAAAAAATTAGAAAAAAAAAAACCAAAAAGACCGGAGTAACGCAGAGGCAAAACTCCGTGTTTACTGATCGAATTAAAATACGATCTCGCAGAACTTAGCGTAAGGTTACTAATCGAATTTTCTGACGATTCATTCATACTTCGCGAAGGTCATTGCTGTATTTTATACACGTTATTATCTTATGCTCGGGGACCGGAGAGATAGACAAGTCGCGATAAATGTTTCAAGGTCTCTCGCCTTTGCCACCTGAGTTCGTAATATTATAATAGAGAAGAAAAAAAATCGTTAAACAGCTTGAGAAGCGTTGAGGGAGTCGCTAATAATTAAGTGTCTCGAAATATTGAGCGCCGCGTCTTTCTCGGTTTGTGTGCGTTACAGTTATGGATAAAGGTATATAATGTTCGACGATACAATGGCCGTCTAACGGTGTATCGTTGCGAACGATGCGGGACCCATTGCTCGGGGTACGAATCGTACTCTTCTGCTTCTTCTTCTCTTATCGTTCGTTCCTCTTCGTTGAATAATTTAACCGTTCGCCATGGAGGTCGAGGCAATGGCAAGAGGGCAAAAGCAACGTAAACCAATACACTACGACGAGTACTATAGGTACCGAAGACCTTCCCCGCGGGCTTCGACTCTGTTTTTTTTTTTTTTTTTTCTTTTTTTTTTCTTTCTTTACTCCAACAGTTTTCTCCTTCTCTTCGTTCCCAATGTCCAGTTAGTATCGATCGGCGCGTAATGAAACCTTTTTCCGTCTCAACCCCTTCCCCCACTTTTCAACCGTTTCGCTTGTTCGCGCTTCTCTCACTCCTCACCGTATAACTAAAAGTTTTTTCGTACCGGTAAAACCGAACTTGCGCTCATTATTATTGGCCGAAACATCGGCGGCCTCATGTTCGACAACTGTGTCCTATACATTAGCGAGAAAAGTTTCCTTGTATCTCGCGACGGGCAAAAGTATCCCTCATCGAACGTGTCACACGTTTCATCCCTCATCGGCGCGTTTCCCTTCCCCGGGACCCTTCGGTTCGTAGAAACATCGAGCTTTCGCAGCATTGATTCCTCCATCCCCCGTTGACGCTCGCGACCCTTTTAAATATTCCACGAGTTTCGTCACACCGATGCTGACGATAACGAAACACCGATCGGTACCGAAATTTTGTGCAAATGTTCTCTCTCTCGTGTTTATTGTCTCCCGTATTTTCGAACACGTAGATACACTAAAATAGAATCACCGCGGCATTTTTTGCGATGCAAAAAAAAAAAAAAAAAAGAAAACGCAGGAATGTTGCGCTGTATGGAAAAAAATGGGCGAATCGATATATCGTTATGGGTTTTTCTTTTCTCCGCGTATATATACCGCCCGTTTCTACGTGTATTTTTTTTTATCTCCTATCACGTTTCTTCTCGACTTCGCATGACGCACGACAGTTGCGTGGCTGTAACCGGGTCGCATTTCGTTACTTCGTGTTATTTATTTATTTTTTTTCCTCCTCGGGATAAACGAGCCGAGCATTCCACGAGGCTATTCATAGCTCACGAGTGTACGAAATATAACAAAAATCTACATACAGGGCGATTCGAAATCAAGGCGTATCATCCCTCGGCTACGTTTACTGGAACGCGGGGAATCCCCCTCTTTTCCGTTCCCGACGGATAAAGCGTAACATTTCGTAAACAGAGACGAAAATCTCTTCTATCCATAGTTCGTAATTCTCAAAACCCCGACTCACGGAAAAACGTCGTCGAATATATATACTATACGCATATATATTCTTTTTTCTATATTTTTCTATGCAGTTAAAATAAAAAAGTGCTATCGCTACCGCATAAATGCACGTATCGGAGATAACCCCGCGGTATTCCTTTTTTTTTTACAACCCTCGTATGCTTTTGCGGAAAAAAAACTATGTCTATGAATATTTTGCGTGGAAAAATTTTTTTTTTTTTTTTTTTTTTTTTTCGTTGCAGTCGTTTGCCTTTCCAATTTTATTCCACGCGTACACGCATCGGGTACGGCGGTGAAACGAGACAAATTTTTTTTTTATATTATTTTTATACGAGTCATCCACGTGTGTCTCTCGGCCGATGCCTATGGCCGACGGGATAATACGCAGCGAACGCTTTTTTTTGTTCACTGTCCACTCGCTCACGCGAAGCTCTCTCGGACTACTCGTATGACGTGACAACGTCCGCGTGGTATGTGGTGGATGGTTGCACACCCAGGGGTTGCGCCACTGTACAGGGAGTTTACGGTCAGTTCGTGAATCTGAAAATACTGGAGTAGTGTGCCTCAGAACGACGGGGGAAAGCGCGAGGTAGAAATATATATATAGAACGAAGGGGGATGGAGGGGGAGGGGAGGAGAAAGAGCGGAAGGTTGGCATAGCCATCGTGGAGTAGAGAGGTGAAAAGCACCTCTACGTTGGGTATAGGCGACGAGGAAAGGTGAAGGAGAGAGTCGCGGCGAGGGTGTGGATTGCCGGCGGTCAGCGTCGCGACGGCTACGCGACCATATGCGGGCGGCCAGTCGTGCGTGTATTATAACGTCGGAAACATGTCGAGCATAAAAGCAGAAAAAAATTTTCCCGTTCTCGTTAAAACCACGAAAATCTTTCGTTATTTAAACGAACAATTTTTTTTTTCAATAGTGTACAATTAATTCGCGCGCAAACGACGATCGATCGAACCCAATGGTCGATTCCGCGCGCTCCGGTTATGTCCGTCACGAAAGGACATTATCTACTCGATTTTTCCACTATCCGCGAGCTCCCGGCGCTTGCGTCTGACGCGTAAATTCAACTTGCTCCGCTTCGGTGCCCGAAAGAACTCGGCAACTTGGTTGGTTAAACACGTTACGGAAATCCCGAGTGGAAGCGGCGATGCGTGGATTTTAATTTTCTCGCGGGATTTTTCGAGAAAAGTTAAAAAAAATATATATATATTTCAGTGACGTCGACATTACGATCAGTGCAAATTCAATTTAATCGGATCTTATCGATACACACGAGTGTGGAATTGCATATGTTTGCTATATATGTGTAGTATAGACATTGAAACAACACCTGTGGCATCGACGATCGGGAGTTTCGAACGAGCGCTCGATGGTCTCGTGGGATGATACTTTGTTCAACGCCGCAATGATCTATGCATTTATGAGAATGATAAATCGTATCGAAACTTCGATAAACGTTTGATTTACGCGCACAATCGAAAGATCGATAGTAAAATAATTGAAAAATAAAAGAAAAATTGAGTCGAAAAGAAATCTAAAACACGAATGCAGTATGATCTTCAAATATTGCGTATGGCCGATGGTTTCGAAGGACGAAGGAGCGAAGAAACAAACGAAGAATATATGCGGGGATGTGGAATACGGCAAAAGTTTTGTCCGCAGCGTTGTGCGCTGCTGTCCCTGCGTCTTTCGATGGAGACGAGCCATCGGAATCGACGACAAAGATACCGAAGGGGTATCAACCGTTACCGAAGTTCATCGACTCACTAATACACCTGTTATCGCTCTAAGACCGAACCAGAGCGCCGACACGATGTACGCGCGTAACAAACAATATCTATCGAACTGTTCATCAGAATTTCTCGAAACTTTGATTCCTTCAACGATCAATTTTATCAATAAAATATTAATGTTTATTAATTTTTTTTCTATTAATATAATACGAAATCTAAAAATGAAAATTTCACGAATCTTCCGATCGATCGTTGAAGGATTAAAATTCTTTTGGTTTTCACAGGTTTTCCACTATAACATCAATTTTTTTTTGCGACGTTTTGCGACATTCTGCAAATGACATTCGCAACCTTACGGTTTCGTAATTTCCATATATATTTTTTTTTTTAATTCAGAGACAAAGCCGCTGTTGACGAGGAAGATAACAACGACATAAACAAGCATCACTTCTCAGCACAAACGAAACCCTACAGGATATCAAATCTGAACGATCGTTCCTCGCAGTGTTCAGGTAAATCCATTAACATTTTAATATCTTATTTAACTCTATTTTTTTTAATATTGATTTATCGATCGTTAACATTCGAGAGAAAAAAACAACCGCGCATGCATCCAATAATCGCGTCACAAAGGAAAAAACTTCGCGAACAGGAAACCTCGAGCTTTCGCTTGACGTACTTGACATTTGTGTGCCTCGTACCGGCGAGTATTATTCTATAATACAATAGCGGTTACATATTATAGTAGGAGAACGTTGCGCGTTTGTCTATTGTTTCATAAATCTCGCAGTATATAATCTTCGGGCGTTAGAAGGGAGTGAAATATAGAATATCGGGGGATAGGAGAGTACGAGAGAGTAAGTAGCAGTAGTACAGGACTATCCCGGAGCTTAGGAGTCGTCGGTGGGTGGAGAGACGGACGCGAACGCGAACGCGAAGGTTCGAAGCTTCCCTTGGCTCGTTTACGATCGAAAGCGTACTATACGAAGTGGAACATGAGGTTCTTAACCCCCCGACTATATATCGAATAGAGCGATACATGTATGCAGCGCTATCCGCGAGAAGCTATAGCGGATAGATCGCTCGCGCGCACGTTAAAGTAACAGTAGTTGCAGTCTCGCGTTACTGGTTGTACCCGGGCGCGGGACAGAGACCGAGAGAGTCCGGAGCTTATGTGCTTAAAATAATCAATAATCCACTGGTCAAGTCTACGAGTTTGTCGCGCTGTTATACCCTCCAACCGACCGCAGTTCAAACGGTTAATATACGCAACAGTTATAATTTTATCGCCCGCCGATTTGACTTCTATAAATAACCGCGGAAACAACAGTTTCAATGTTCTGAAACTCGAGTAAAATCATATGATATATTCTGCATTATAAAATAGCAAACTTCGTATAAAACATGAAACTAAAACTACGTAAAAACGTACGACGTTCGATAAATCGAATTCGGATTGCTCCATTTTTCTCGACTGCAAAGAAAGTGCATGAAAAACGCGAACTGAAGGAACACATTGGATAGTCCCGTAGGCAATATGTAACAATTTCGAAGACGTAAGTAGCGGCATAGATGCGCTCTAAAAAAATGATCGGGAGATGATAAAAAAAATATATGATTTTTTTTTTTTCTCGTCAATTCTGAAGCGAATTTTCACGTGCAATATTGAGGAGGGATCAAAATAAATGGCGTATTCGCGAGAAACGGGGGAAAAATACATCAGTTGTTTTCCTTTAAATTGCGAGTGAAACCATTTTTTTTATCCATTTTTCAAAAAGTGGTGATTTTCGTATCTTAAAATAAGATTATCTTCGCTTCAAGATGGGAATATACGGAAAATTGAAGTGTCTATCGTGGTATTTAGGAAAAAAGACGCGCGATAAGATAACCTTTCGGAGTAAAAAAAATGTTTTTTCGAGTCGTTACGAAACGATTAGAAACTCGAAAAAAAAAATACTTTTTGCTGTTACACGCAAGAATTTCAGACGATGTTTTGCACCCCGTAACTCGATGTATTTTTATCCCCGCTGAGCAAGAAAATGACAGTTGCTATGTCGTCTAAAATTGATAACTGCATTTGCCAGATACCGAAAAAAAATAAATAAAAAAATATCGTATTAACTATTCCGATCTTTTGAAAAAAAAAAGCTCGCATCAATAATGGCCCTTCAGAAACTTCGAGTATCTCCTCGTCAAACGCTTCGGGAGAGGATTTACGACCGGAAGTATCGCAAAATTTAACGGACGAACGGCAGTCTATTGAAGAATCATTTGCTACCAGCATTAACGAGAACTATCGAGTTTCCCCGGCGAAGAGTCCGATGGTAGAAAAATCATTCGACGTTATAACACACGAGAGTAATCCATCGAGAAGAAATTCTATCGAATACGGAGTGAGTATACAAGCGTTCGATTATTTCGTGTTTATTTAGCTACCTATCGTGTTTACACCCATTTCGCCTTTTCCTATTTTTTGGTTTTTTTTTTTTTTTTCGAGATCTCCGAGAACAACGCCGACGCGAGTGCCGTGGTATACTCGACGGATCCGGATAACGAGGAGGAAGAGACCGACAAGGGTTCGAGTACAGACGACGCTTCGATACTCCCGCGGGTACAATCGAGTCATGGAAATTTCTTGGAAAGTCGGGAAAACGAGGATGAGGACAGTTCGGAGATTGAAGATACGGGAAATCACCGAAGTGCGCGTAACGTATCAACATCGTTTGTCACAAACGGTAGCGACTCGTCGGACGGTGGTATTTCCAAAGTATCGGATGATTCGCCCGCATCGAACGAGTCGGAGGAAATCGTTGTTGAAACTTCGAACACGGCGACGAGTCCTGCGAGAATCGATTCGGTGTACGCGATACGCTCTATAGAGACTGTCGAATTCGATAATTCCGGGACGAGTATGGATGAGACCGACGGACCAGATTTTACGATGGTAAAAAAAAAAAAACTCTTTTGACTTCTTCATTCGCAACGCTCGGTTTTCATGAAAAATATGTATTTTTTTTTCGCGATATTAGTCAATTCGATAAAATTTGATGGTCCGCTCCAAAATTTACGAGATTTCGAAATTTGTTAAAAAAAAAAAAGAAAAAAACTGCATCAATGTAAAAAACTAACGAAATGGCCTATAAATTCGTTTGCAATTTTTATTTTTTTTGTTCATCGATAGAACCGAAAAATACTATCGTAGTTTCACGATCGATCAAATTTTCAGGCATTTGTTCGTGAATATCCAAAGGATTTGTCAAACGAAGGCTCGCCAAGGATACGCGGAACTTCGGCAAAAGTTGACGAGGATTCAAGGCCCCCGGAATTATTTATCCCCGACGAGGAGGAACGGAAACAGGTTGAAGAAGAAGTCGAAAGCGAAATTGGAGCGGTAGAAAACAGCGTATCTGTACTGATCGCCTCTCGTCCTCATTCCCGGGAGCCTTCGGAGTACGAAGACATTTCCTTTCAGTCTTTGGATTTCGTAGCGTCGCGCGAGGCAATCGGAAATTCCGCTTTGAGCCGAATAGTCGCAAGCAGCGCTCGTCCGCCTTCCGGAAGAGCGAATGAGTCACCGAATAAGTCGAATTTCATCGCTATTTCACCGAGCGATATATCACAAAATTTTCATCGTGACTCTGCGACGCGTGAAAAAATCAATCGGGCGTCGAGCACCGGAAATGAGAATGCGATAACGCTGTCGGAAGTAAATGGGGCACAGGTGCGTTGCGCCACGGAATGATCATATCACGTACAATCGAAGCACGTAGAGACGCACACAACAGTAATGCACCAGTGACTATAATAGAATATTACCGCGATAGACTCGGAAACATTGTTTTATCGATTCCTGCAGAGCGTCACGAGTGAGAAGAGCGAACAACCGAAGAGGGTCGCCACGTCGCGGTTTTCACAAATTCGTCAGAAGAATCGAACCAACGTGGCGAGAGTAGCACCGATGCTTGGCGGACAGAATAACGACAGGAATCCCGCAAAATCTAAATCAACTACGCAACAATGTTTCGCTCAATTAGAGAGTAACGATTGGTGAGACATATATTCCTCTGCATAACAACTCCCGAATGAGTTATTTATCGGCAATTCGTATGATTAACGTTTCTCGATTAATTCCGCGTGATTGCTTCATCATAAATTGTTACTAATTACTTTTTGCTTTCGCTGAACGATAACGTATTTGAATAATTAACAATACCTCGCTAATACGATATTCTCGACGACTAGGGAAGTGACGGTGAAGGGGTTGAAATCCTTGTCGCAAATAGCGAGGCAACAACCCGAACAACTGGATTCCTGTGGACCCGGCACTCTCGGAAGATTACTCGGTCGCCACGTTAGAAATCTACGTTCTCAAGTATCCCGAGCTGCTTGTCTGGCAGCCGGCGACGTCTTTGGTTCTCAAGCGCGTTGTATCGATCAGGTAGGTAAAACGGGGACAACTATTGCGACGACGAAAGAGTACGTAGAGAAAGGGAGAGGATCGGGGGCTCTTTATCCGTCTCCTTTAGACTCGGGAACCATTCCTCTGTACTTATCTTTTTCTCTATTTGCCTTTCGGTATCCTTCGACATCTTTCTCACCCGCGCTTCGACGACCGCCTCTTTCCCTCTGTACCTATCCTCCTCAATGCTCTTCTGTCGACTAGGAACTCGACGACATCGCCGGGCCATTGCTTCACAGGACAGCCGACACGAACAAATTCCTTCGGGCTGACAGCAACGAGGCACTCGATCGTATGGTCGAACATCTTACGCCGAATAAAACAATTCTGGTGATCGTACATCGCGGAGCTTCGTGAGTCGCAACTATTCGATTGATATATTCATTCACATTCCCTCTTATTAAACATTCGTCTACCGTTTCTTCTGTCGATGTATTTGTCGAGGAGAGATGTATCTTTAGAAAGAAAGAAAAATTGTGTTCTAGACGAATATTGCAATTTTTTAAAATAAATTGATGTTACGTGAATTTTTTTTTTTTTTATACTTTGAATGCCTACGGGAAGAAAGTTTTTTTCGTATTGATTTGTTAATAAGGTAATGTTGCAATGAAAAATTATTGCAGACATCAAAATGCGATCGTAAGAGCCGCGACTGCCAGACTACTCGCATCGATTGTCGATCGCATTGGACCGGAAGCGGTGATGTCGCTGCCTCGTGATGTTCGTGAAAAATTCATAGCATCCGGTGCCAAGTTGCTTATGGATGGTAATTTGGATGCCAGGTAAAGCGATTTCTCGGCTGATATATGGAGAAAAAAATATATTTTTTTTATACGAATTTCGGGTTATTTTTTACGGAGGATAATTGATCATTTCAGAAATCATGCGAAGAGAATATTTCGAAAATTGGGGCGTTGCGAGGGCTTCCGAAAGGCACTTAAAGACTCCGTGCCGGAAGCGACGCTTCGTCACATCGACAAAACTCTGAAATCTCTTTAATTACGGAATTCGAAGGCCCGCGAGAGTAACGATAAACGTTATCGCATCGATTGTCGACAGCGATTGCGCATCGTGGGAAAAAAAAAGTCAAACGCTCAAAACGCATTATTCGACAAATCGAATGGCTGCAATCGCAACAAGAATAATTACATATATAATATAAGTTTTCCTTAAGAACAATCACTCGGTAGTGGAATCGAAAATAAAGTTTGAAAAAAAAAAAAAGATATATATATCAAAAAAACATTTTGAAAATTCGTGTCGTTCCATGTAAATGATGGGTTCTACTCGATGTACTTCGTCGACTCTGCTACGTGCGGAATCACACGAAGTACGAAAGGGTAGATAACAATCGCTCTCGGCGCTCGAGAATGAAAGGACTGCATTGCTTCCGGCAATGGTTTCTCTTTTCGATTAATTGTTTTACGAATAATTGTTGTATACGAATAAAACAAAAAAACAACGAAGACGAAGGGTTCTCAGTACTTTTTTAAAGTAAAAAGAAGAGAAGCCGAAAAAACCGAAAAAAATTTGTAATAGCTAAATGATCCAATTCCCACTTTGTATACCTGAGATTAATTGATCAACGAGAAAATAGAAAAGATGGAAAACTTTTCTAATTATACGGTATTTATCGTAATTTACCAACGAACAATTTATATTTATACACATATATATATATACTATGTACATGTATAGTCGTTCATTAAAACATTTGAAAAAAAAAAAGAAAGGAAAAAAACCGAAAGGAAAGTGTATATAATTGTTTGTGACTCACTGACGTAGAGGTCTCGAGAATTTAGGAATTACGGAATTGTGACCTTAAACCCCTTTGGCTATTGCGTTCTCGCGATTTAACTCGCGAGTGGGAGAACTCGAGATTATCTAAACGGGCAACGAGAGATTTCTTATCTTTTATCGTCCTTCTTGGACCGACGCCTTCGGAGCCAACAGGTCATTTGGAAAAAAAAAAAAAGAGGAAACGAAGTAAAGTACAATCGCCAAAATGTTGCTTTTCGTCAAAACACAAATATCTATTTATCTTTCTGATTTTAGACGCTTCAGTGTACAGCATAATATGAATAATATAAAATATTACAAAGGTCAGTTTTTTTTTTTTTTTTTTTTTTTTTTCTTTCGTGAAATCGACGCCTTGAATGTATTAATAGTAATAATAAAGTATGTATAGATATAATATATCTTAAGTTTGTAGGACGTATCGTATTGCTTTGGAACGGAACTAAAAAAAACGGCAAAAAAAAAGAAACTTCGCTGACATCGAACGATATGAGATATAAGTATTCAGATATTATCGCGACGGCATGGAAAAAAAAATACGAATCAAAGACAAAGATCGACATTATTTTGTTTCTTTTTTCTTATACAATACATATAAAAACAGATCTCTTTTCTTCTCTCGCGTTTGTCGTTTTGTCTTTAAACGCTCGTATTCCGTATTAAAAGTTTATCACAATGCGTTTCGTGGATAGTCGGTTCGTTAAATATCATCGAAAAAAAAAAAAACAAAAAAAATTAAACGGTATAGTGGAATATATGATTAAAGAAAATTATTTCGCTCACAGCATAGAAACAATTTGTGTAGAGCGTCGAAGGTTTGGGAGATATAATAGAAGTTTCGCTCTCAGGCGGTCAGATTGTCCTCAATTTTCTTGTTGGGAATCTTGTTGTCCGAAAAGTCCTCGACGGTCTCGACGCTTCGGGCGGGTGTCGTCGTTTCTTCTCTGTCGCCTTCGTTGTTAGACGTCTCTCCGGTACCGGAAATCACGGTCTCGATTTCTTCGCCGCCGCCCACGTCTTCGGTGCCATCGTTGCCGCCGACCGTCTGATTCACGGGCTTTACGTCGACTATACGTACGCGGAATACCGTGTTGCTATTGTCGTCACCGTTCTGGTAGGTCGTCTCGTTGACGGTCACGACGTGACCATCGATGATCTGTAAAACGATTTCGCAGTGAGTACAATGAAAAAAAAAAAAAAATAAATAAAAGACACATTTCCGATTCAAATTATATTTGAATCAGAATTTAAATAAATTGCAAAAACGTGACCTGCGATCGAAAAAAAAAAAAATAAAAAAAATTGAACAAATACAGTTTTGTAGCGGAGAGAGAACAAATTTTGTTAAAAAAATCATTATTCCGATATTTTCAAACCACGGTAATTTTGCTTTCCGATGGAATATCGGGAAAAACAAGATATCCCCAAGAATATCAATTTTGCAATTTGCAACAATTGTCATTTTTTTTTTTTTCGATAAAAATTCAAGCCATAAAAACGTTCTCCACTACATATTCTCGTGTATTTATTACTTAACTCCGAACACGTATACCATAGCAATTTTAATCAAAATTCATGCAAGATTAATTTTCAATTGCAAAAAAACAATACAACAGCAATTTTATTTCGATATTTTTCTAATGAATTTTTTTTTTCAACATAAAGTATATGTATCTTCGTAATTTTTATATCGCGCGATAGGGTGATACGCGCGTGAAAAAATGTTGTAAAAAAATTTTTATTCTCGACATTTTCGAACTGCGATAATTTTGCTTCCCGATGAAATATTGGAAAAATAGTAATAGTAGTTGTAATAGTAATAAAAATTCAAGACTTTCAGAAAATGTTTTCATATCCTCATTCTCGTGTATTTTTCAACGCCGAACACGAATACGACAGCAATTTTAATAAAAAAATTCAAGCGCGATATTTTAAAGCGCGAATAAATAATACGACAGCAATTTTCTTTCGATACTTCGAGATGTTTCTAATGAATTTTTTTTTCAACCTAAAGTAATTTCTTCATAATTGTTATACCGTGCGATAAGGCGATTGGCAAGTGACTAAAGCTCAGCATTATAAAATCTTGGCATCCCGGAGGAGGAGGTTATGGAACGATTAAAGTTCATCTCGTCGGAGGGACTTAAAAAGAGTCACTGGTGCTCGAGCAAAAGCAATTACTTTTTAGTTTCCTGGAGGAAACAAGTCTCGACAACCCGCCCGGTCCTCTTTTAGATAGATCCTTAACACGCGTTCGTAATAATTTTCTTCACGTAACAAAAAAAAAAAAAAAAGAAAAATGTATTCTTTTAAACGTCAAAGGTGTTGATAGGTGATGATAGCCAAAGTCCGGTCAGATTATTCATTCCGCATTCAATTGCTATTCATTATCTCTAATTGATAAAAAAAAAAAACTGAAGAGAGGGGGCGTCACGGCTCGTTGCGGCAAGTGCATTGGGGTCGCGCGGAGAGCCTTAGAATGACACGAGAGCTTTCTACATCCTTTAGAGTAGCTTGTTGAGTCCACATGTGTTTGTGAGCGCCAACTCGTCGACAGTGCATTATTATATGCTTCTAAACTGCTGTACGCAAACACACATTCGTACTCGTTATACCGCGAGCGCCGTCCCGGGAGCGGCAGAAACATGACGCAAAGAGAATGGATCCGGAATCCAGGCGAGTCGCGGGTTCGTTCTCGTGGCCGTTGATTGGCGTGAAAAAAAAAGAAAAAAAAAAAATTCTCGACGAGTGATTATTGCACGACTCTGCGTTCTCCGCTGTTATAAATACGCCTCGGGTTGTGATATTTCCAACAAAAATAATACGGACACTAACTTTGGGGGGTAAACCACCCGCAATCTACTCGACGCACAGTCGGAGGATATAAAGATGGATAAGTAATATAGATAATAAAAGATTTGTGAGAACAATTGGGTTCTCTCGCGCTCACCTTGGTGGTGGATGTGGTGTTTCCTCCTTCGGGAATTTTGCCCCAGGGAGCGAAACCTCCCGATCCCGGAATACCGGACAGGACACCAGCCATCTGTTCCTTGATTGTGTTCATGACGCCTGAGAACCGAAAAATGGTCACTGGTGTGAGTAAGTGCCAGAAGCAAGACATATAGAGCCGGGTGCGGAATCGTCGTCGTCGTAGTCGTAGACTACTCTTCTAGCTACCTAGCGAATGAACGCGAATAGAACGCGCGCTCGCGCGCGCGTCGCTCTCTCGGATATTAGAGATAATGGAAGAGAGGGTCGGGCCCTCGTTGAATAGAGCAAGAAATATATATGAAGACTAATAAAGTGTGGGGGAGTCCCGGTGTATGAATCGGGGAGAGAGAGAGAGAGAGAGAGAGAGAGAGAGAGGAAGAAAAAAAAAAAAGAAGAGAAAAAAAGGAGTTGATGGAGAGGCGAGGGGAAGAGTAGAGTTGAAGAGAAAAGAAAAAGCGAAGGGCCGTGAATGCCAGCATCGCTGCGCGCCAACGTTCGCCAACCCCCGTCGGGGTCGCTTGCTCCGATAGAAAAGAAAATGTGGCACACGAGCAGAGAAGTAGAAAAGTATAGCGGGAAGAGAAAGGGAATGAAGAAATGAAAACGATGGATGTACTTGTCGGATAAATGAATAGAGAGAGATAGCAATTGAAAGGTTAATAAAAGAAGAGAACAAAAAAAAAAAAAAAATGGCAATGCGTGTTTTTGTCCGATATACAGCGAGGGTATGTTTTCTAACTTGTGTATACTGTACACGTTTTAGTGCGAGCTATGACGTTGTTTCGACTGCGAGCCCGGAGGCTTCCGCAATTATACGTGTATCTTCTCGGGGTAGTAGATACTCGACTGTGTACTATGTACGAGCCCACCGAAGCCCGTGGATAAACCGATAACGGATATGGTATTTTCTCCTTTTTTTTTTTTTTTAAAGGATTCCACTGAATCCTTCATGACCGCAAACAGCTCGAGCGTCGACAATCGCGGCCTATCTTCGATTATTATTATTGATCCAATATCGATTCTTCCATATAAAAGAAAGAAAAATAAACAGACCTCCCGCTCCACAATCTCTCGTCTATCTTTTTCCCGTGCGGTCTCTGAATTTTCTTCATACCGTTGCTGTAGATCGAAAGAATTTTCGTTCAGCGACCCGATACGACCTCTCGTTCGTTTATTATCACATGTCTGTAAATCTTTTTATAACGAGAAGCATCGATTCCGAGGTAATGGTGTGTGTCTGTATATCCGAAACTATACTGACCCACATTCTCGATTTTACTCTCGTACTCACGTATTTTTATGTGTACAACTTTTATTTTTTTATTTTTTTTTATATCTTCAGTCTCTTTTCGTCGGTTGATATCTCTCTATTTTCGGTTTCTCACGGATGAGAAAAGAGAGTGGCGTAAAAGACACGTCGAGTGTGGAACGGGAATAGCTCAGGGATATACCTACAGATAGAGAGGCGGGAATAGAGGAGAAGCTATCGGGGTCTACTTCCGATTGCTCGGGATTCGGGGTCTTCAGTCCGAAAGGAGGTCGGTGTTGGCGCCTCGCCGTGGCATCGACGAAAGTATCGTCCAGAGAGGATTCGAAAGTTCTGTTCCACGTTCGCGGGGAGGCAGTGCACAAAAGCACAAGAAAAGGAAGAAATCGAGTGGCGGGGGCGGGAGGGCCAAGAAGCCGAGCGTGCGGGGTTAGACGATATACTTTCGTGGTAACCGAGACCACCGAGAAAAGAGTAGTTGGGGGTAGGAGACGTGTGCCGGTGCTGAAATCATATATGCGCATTCGTAAGTCGAGAAGAAGGAAGAATGGAAGGGAGTTGGAGATGGAGGGGTTGAGGGTTGAAGCGACGAAAGCGAATAAATTTGCTATCGGTGCGCGGTACGAATAACGCTGCTACTGCGTTTCAACTTGCAATCCAGTATTATAATATACATATATACCAGTATATATATATATAATGCATATATATATATATATATATATATATATATACAGTAATACGGATAGCAGCGCGAGAGGATAGAGAGCGCGGAGTAGAATCTGGAAAAAAGAAAAGAAGAAAAACCGGAGTGGATTCGTAGCAGCGTCGTAGACTCTCGGATAGTGTGCGTTTCTGTCTGCATAAATGTCATCTACGGTCACCCGAGCAACGAGAGACTCTCTCTCTCTCGTTGGGGGACAGAGACGAGATGAGATTCTCTCTCATCGTATCCAGATACACGGTAAGGTATACCGTATATCCAATGCCCGAACCGTAAGTCATCCCTCGGCGGTTCGCCATCTATATACCGCGAGAATTGTATAAATTGTAAAGATTCTATGCAACCTTATCCCCGAGCCACCTTCGTCACCGTCTCTTCGATCCCTTTCGCGGAGCGCCTGCCGTTACCTTATTCCTTCCGTCCTTCCTTCCCTTTGGACACCTTAGATCGAATCGTCTTGT
Organism: Buathra laborator; assembly: GCA_934046635.1. NCBI lineage: Eukaryota > Metazoa > Arthropoda > Insecta > Hymenoptera > Ichneumonidae > Buathra > Buathra laborator. Next base: position 24,274,149 of record OW203892.1, read on the forward strand.
GCGGCATAGTATCCGATCGATCTATATTGAGCGTGTGTCGCGCACGAACGCTCGGCCAAAATCTCCGAGACGTCAACCCTCAACCCCTGCTATAGTATACCCGGAGGGAACTTTGCCAGATTCCCTACGAGAGATTTCATCTCGATGCATCTCTCTTATACCCTCTCGATTCTCGGGGTGCAGCGCATATCGATGATTCAACCGAGCGAGTGAACGGAGTATTTCTCGGCATCAACGAACGTATGTAGCCGCAGTGGGGAGGAAAAAAAAAGGAAATAAACAAAATAAAACACTGATGGAGAACGATGAACTCGTCGAAAAAAAAGCATTGCCATTTAATTTGGAAAATTGATCTGCTACGAAAAAAAAAAAACAAGAAGCAATCGACAAGATTTTTTTTTTTTATAGCCAGTTTCATTGTCGAAAGAGTTTCTCGTGATGGATTATTTTTTGTTATGTTTTTGCTAACTGAAGAGAGCAACATGACATTTTTTTATCATTTGTTTGAGAAAATTAATCTGTTCCGGGAAAAAAAAACCTAAATGTATCGAGGAGTTGAAAAAAAAAAGAGGAAGTTTAATTATCGGAAGAATTTTTCACAAGCCAAATTCATTCGATATATCGCATAACGCGATATATATATTTTTCACTCTATCGGCCATCGGGTTGCTTTTCTATGCCGTTCATTTATTTTTCAACCGGTAACAGTGATCGGCAAATAAGAGAGAGGATCATCGTCGTATCGTTCGATCGGAAAATTCGATTCTAAGCCGAACGAGGGTCCGTTGTTGCAAGCTTTCGTCGAGACCTTCGATGATACTCGGTTCGCTTTAGCAGCTGGTTTTCCCCACAGGGGGCATCTAATCGGCTCATCGCCGGATCCGTATAATTGTAACTAAAGTCGTTCCACTCATTCGGTCAGTTCGCCGCAATGGCGGGAACCAACTGAGCGGTGTAACTCCGTTACAGAAGCCGAAAGGGTTTGAAAAGCCCGACGAGGCGAGGGTAAAAAAAGGCGGAAAGGATAGGAAGGAATTAAAAGATTTTAATTGCCACTAATGGCGTAAAATCGTTTTACATGTTAGTGGGAGCCGCGTGCAATTCTCTGCCCCCGACACGTCGACGTTGCGCGGAGATCTGGGCGCTGTCTCTCTTTGTCCGGAAAGAGGTAGAAAAAAAAGCCTGTAAAACGTTTCGGTTGCGTCTGCCTGTCTGTCCACTCGTCTGTCGCATGTCTTTCGCTTTTCGCTCGACCCGCGCGCGAGTTCCCGGTGCTTCAACCCTTCGCCCACTCCAACACAGCGTTGGAGGCTCGAGGCTGAAATGTTTAAATTGAGAAATTGAAAAATGCATTTATTCAGAGAGAGCTCTTCCTCTCTCTTCCTCTCTCTGGTCGACTCGCGAAGCAATGTCGGGGAATATACGAAGCACACGGGTTGCTCTCCCATAGTACGAAATGGGTCGGCCCTCTGCGCCGCGTTGTTCGCGCGTTTTGCTCGAGTTAAGCCGCGAGAGTCAAGCTCGTTACAAAACCCATTGAAAAAAAACTCTAAAATCGTTATAGCATTGCGAAGTACTTCGAGTGTAAGAAAAAAAAAAAAAAAAAAAAACCGAATCAACGAACGGGTCAAATTTTTCTCGATATCCATATATCCACCTATTGATGTATTCGCGATTTACAATTTAACACATCGACGATGGACGAACGGGTGTATTAACGCTTGAATCGTTTTTTCGTTGAGAATAAAGAGTAGGAATAATAATCGCATCCGTGACTCGGCTTATTAGGAATACGTGAACGAGCGCGCGACTAGCGTGCGAATTGCACAGCTTATATTCAATCGGTGTCCGGGGCTCGGGTTCCGGAGGTTCCATAAATTTTTGCCGCTCGACTTTATTAACGAGACACATTCGAGTTCATCGAACCGATATTCGTTCGCTTAAATGTAATCCCAACGATAATAACAATAATAATGATAATTGTAATAATAATTGGGTGGGCGGGGAGTGACGGGAACTTCGTGGATTCCGGCGAGTAAATTCGCAGTTTCCGTTAGCGTAGAATTCTACGCGTCCAGTCGGTTCCGTGTATATTTACGAACGGATGCCCCCGCGACATATCCCAGTGTCGTTTCCAACGTGTGGGAGGGGGAGGGGAGACGCACACGTACCGATAAATTTAGCATATACTTTATCGTCCCTCGCGAATGCGTCTCTTCCTTTCCCGGCTTGTTACCGTTGGGATGCTACGCGCATGAATTGTAGAATATAGAGAATCCATGAAACGTGGATTATTACGAGGGGTATGACGGGAGGGGATGGGTGTGTGAAGGGGGTGAGTTTCAGGAGAGAAATTGGTATCGCCGTCCGCGCGCGAGCGCCCGAGAGTCAACGCCGAGGGCGGTAAACGCGTGAGGCGAGAGAAACTCGTCGTGTGTTCTGCTCCAGCTGGCTGCGATTATATTTGCGACGCGGAATAGCGGCAAGTACGCGGACTATAAAGAGATGGTCGGGGAGTGAACGGAGAACAACGTATGTATGTATATACATACGTACGTATATATGTACGTATATATGTATGTCTACAAAGCACAACCGCGAGAGTTCTGTCCTTGTTGTCGTAGCCCAGCGGCAACGAAATTATTATTCCGTATCGAATTATTCATGCGTTCGCCGTCGCTCATCGTCGACGAGGAAATTTTTTTCCCCACTCCTCTCTTCTCGCTTTTCTTCGCTGTTCTTTTTCCTACTGCCTCCCCTCTCGTTTCAGCGGCGCGCACGCCTGTCCGTTCGCTGTACACGGTTAACCGAGACAGCAGGTGGTGAGATAGAACAAGCATATAGATATATAGCCGGTATTATGTATTATAGAGCTGTGATCCTTGATCGACGTGCCCCGTGTTCCATAAGCGTATACGTTAGACTTCCCCTGCTCTGGCTTGCCTCGTTAAATTGTCTCGTATAGTCGTTCGAGAAAGACTGATAAACTATGCCACTAATATTCACGTTAGAATGGAGAGAATGGCTCGGCACAGTGTACCACGGGATCTCGCGGATATAATAGAGCGCAGCATCCCTCGCCTCCCCGGTACAGGAATTTCCCTGAGCTGCCATTATAGGGGAGGAAACGCGCGCTCGAGCCGTATGCACGAAGGCAGAGAGGCAAATTTCGACGGTTCATCAATTTTCCGCTCGATAATTTACATACTCACGCGTGTGGGATACCTACATTCTCATTGGAGCTTCTGATGTTCCCGGTTGCCTGCCTGCTCACTGCTGCTTCTCTCTATCCGAGGGAAGAGGGGGGCGAGGGGATAATTCGATCGTTTCTCGTCGTCGCTTCTTGCACGGGGATTTAGGCTTCACGAAGATCCCGATCGATTATGGCTCGTGTCACGCATAACTGAACGCGAAAAGGAACCTTCCCTCCCCAATATCTTTATCCTCTTTTTTCACACTGGACCCTTTATCTTTATCACACTTTCGTTCTCCCAGTCTTCTCATTGTCGATTGAATCGCGGCTACGGATCATCGAACGCACCACGAGGGCGATAGGGAGAGAGGTTTCTACTCTTAACTCTACCGAAGGGACGAACGAATATATATATAAGCTAAGCTAACGACGTGCAAGAGAACGAGAGTTTGGCGGCTAAATCTTTCGCGATAAATCATTTTACGTGCCGACTGCGATCTCCGCCGGTTTGGGTTTCTCGAGTTTCCTCTCTCCATACCCATTCGGCATTGAGTTTCTCTCATTTTCTTCATTTTCATCCCTCCGGAGAAAGACCCCCGAACGATACCCCCCCCCTATACCCTTCGACTCCTTCCTCTCCTCGACATTGTAGTCGTCGCGCGAACGAACGAGAGTTTAACGACTCGTTAACTTTTCAGCGGGTTTGAGCTCCGGAACCGATAATCCCCTTGTGCCCGTATGATTTTCACTCTTTCTCGCCCACACACTCACACATACACACATTTGCCGCTGTCGATTTTTTTGTTTTACTCTTTCTTATCGAACAACCGCAAAGTTAACGCGATATCGATAAAGTTCACCGGTTTTGTAACTCGGGTTTTATCGTCGAATAATGATAGTCGACAAATCGTTAATTCGTCAGTTTGCGTTTTAGGATGAGCAATTTTAACGCGTATAAGCCGACGAACAGGTGGGTTATCAGCGTTACGAATAATTGAAGAGCCAAGATCTCCGCGGCCTAAATTCCTATCGAAAAATCTATCGGAAGAATCGTACTGTCGAAGGGTCGAATGGCATTGTTGTCGTTTTATTCGTTCAGTGAAGAGCTGTTCGAGGGGAAAAAACTCAATCGCGCCAAGTCGCTATTCGCTGATCGCAAAGCTGCCACTTTTGTTTAGCTTCGTGATAAAAATATTCCGGCCCGTTATCGGGAGCAGCTTTAATGGAATAATTTGAATAATAAAATCGTATCTCTCTTTGCTGATATCTGCTTCCAAAAAAAAAAAAAACCCTTTTTACGTAACGCAAACCTCATGCGAATAAATTATCGAAGAAAAAAAAAATGTCGGCACCTTATCCATTAACGCACCATCCTTCAAAATTCACGATAGCAAAAAAAAAAACGAGATGAAAAATAAGGGCGACATTAAGAGGATTGTGTACCAATCAGCGATGATTACGCGAGTACCATGGCACCGCGCGTTTGCAGCTTTTTTTTCCCCAATTTTTCATTTCTCCTCCGGTGTGGTTTCCCGATGAAGTCGAGTGTTGAAAAGGTCGAAGGATATTCCAACGTAGACGGGGGTAGAATTTCTCACCGATATCGATCGGAATTTTAAAAAATTTCTACGACAGTAAGAATCCGGTGATTTCACGATCAACCGTCCCGCGTGCGTTTTATCCTCATGTACCGAGATTCGCTGAACGAGTATCGAAGGTAGACGAGAGAGGAAGCGAACGATCCCGAAAGTTCATGTCTATATATGGATTTTGTCGAAACGTAACACAGTGAACGTTAACCTATCGGAGAGGATATCACTCGAAGAGCAAAGCCAGCGAGACAGAGAGCGGTGTCCCAGGGTAAACCTATGCCGATGGCCGATTGGCGAACGCGAGATGGCAAATGGATCGACGATCGTGTATCCGAGAGCTGCGCCCTCGTAAAATTGATGTTCCGCCCTTTCCCGTCGATAGGCATAAAGTCCCCGAATTGTCTTTCTCTCTCGTAGTCAAACGCAGAGTACGTATACATGCATATATGGAGGAAGGCTACGGCTCGACAGGCGAGTATATAGAGCGGGGGTATTCGATACAGTGACCATTACGTCGTGGCGTATACGAGAGACAGAGAGATAGAGAGCCTGCTGGACACTCTTCCGTGGAGCGTTAACGCGCATATCGTCGCAGGGGGTTAGCAGTGGTTGAACCAGCGGTTTGATGGTATCCTATGGATATATGTATATAGACTGTGGGTTCGAGTCTATGTATCAGAAAAGGGAAAGATAAACGGAGAAGCGACGGACGGGGTATGAAGGGTTTGTGAACGAGAACGCGTATATAGGCAGAGGAACGAGAGAGGTAGTGCGAACATCAGTAGGGTTGGAAACGAGACCAGGGAGGTGGAGTGAGGGGTAAGGGGAGAGGGGGGGGGGGGGGGCTGCCGTTGACGGCCCTCGTTTCGCCACGATGACAAAACCCTTTACCGCCCATAAATAACGATCGCTAAACAATGAAGCAAAAAAAAAAAAAAAAGAATGATAAGCACTGACGTTCGGTCGTGCTGGCTCTCGAGCCCTCTACTCTCTTCCTCTCGCTAACCGTGGTTTTATCGGCGTGATATCGACTGCCACGCTCTCACCTTTCCTCCATCAGTTCCACTCACTATAACTCCCACACTCACTCTTGTCCCAAACGATCGGTCATTATACCGCGAGTTCGAGCCGATATTCTCGTCGATCGTAAAATTTTTCGACAATGAAAATTAAACAAATATCCGCTCGCATCGTGTGATATTGTCACGAAATTAAATAGCCGGTGAAAGATAAACAGTTTTAAAGAGAACCGAACGAAATTGATCGAGAGAGGTGGGGGATGATGGGGGAATATGTCGGGGGAAAATTTTAGTGTCGATTCGAGGCGAATTGTACGCGAGAGTATTTGTCGGAACATCGACGATTACGGCCACAATTGCCTCGTACCGATCGATCTGGTGGGCTGCTGTTTTGTTCCGTTCACCCGTTTGCTCGGAAAATGAGTGAGGCTAACCGACGGGCTCACCGAAGAGGGTATAGAGCGAATACTATTAGTTATTGTGAACGCCGAGTTCGTGTAAACGCGTTTTTATTATAGCTATTCGTACTCTACGCCTCGAGTCACAGTATATAACGTTTAGAACAGTAGGTAAGGCTGTACAGTGCAGACATCGGAGCGCCTTTCGGCGGTGAAAGTGACGCGGGATCGATATTTGTCTTGCATAATCATTCCCGAGACCTTGACACAGTTGTAAAACATTCCGATTTTGAATCGTCGAATCTCATTTTACGTTTAATCTTTTCTACCGCAGTGTTCTTGTCGCACCAATCAAAACTTCACGTAGTCGATTCATCGCTTATGTACGAATTTATAAATCATCTCCGCGTTACTATCGGTGTTATACGACGTAGGTGTAAAAAAAAAGTATTACCTTTAACATTCCGTATCGACTTTTTCATAATCAACCGGCGATAAATGATTAATCGGTAACCTCGGACGATATTGCATAGATATCGATTTTCAATCTACAGCAATCAGTAACCGGTAAAATGCCGATTTCTGCTGTACTATAAGAGTTACATATCTCGCGCGTATAAAATGTATGAGGATAGATTGATAATCAACGTGAGAAATTGAATGAAATTCTCGGCCACGCGATTTGCCACAGACGAAATAATTTAACCGTTCATACCTTTTTTTTTTTTTTTTTTACGATGTATAATTCATCGAAGTCCCGAATGACTGAATAGTTTAATTTCCGAGTCGGTAATTATTTACAGGATTAATTGTCGCAGGACTAGACAATTTCTGCTCAGACATTCGCGATGAACTCCGAGCGCAACCGATTTTAAACGCAGCGACGTTATGGCGGATTGATTGACGATATGCGAAATTCGCTCGTATAGTTGTGGGGGGAGACATGATAATAACAGGAACGTGTGTTCGCGAAGAACTAAAGCGACATATTGTTACGTATAATAATCGTACTTCTGTGCAAACAAGGGTAGCGAGACACGGAACTGCTTCCGAGTATAACTACTTCCTCTCGAAGGCCTCTCGCCCAACAATAATATACCAGGTGCTAGTAGTTACTGCTTCTCGTACCTGTGTACCGTTAGCGGGTGAGGTGAGGGGTTTAACGGTCGCTCCATATTTCCTGGATATGCAAACCTGTGCTTAACCAGTCACCTCGTCGGCTGCCGACGATTATCGTTACTCGTTCACCGAATCGTCGGTAATATAACGAAGGGTAGTTTTAAAAAAAATGTGCGCATCCGAGGCAAGTTCCGGAAAAGCGTTGAGGTCAGAGTGTTCTACGCGCGCCAACAAGAGTCGATATTCAATGCACTTTAAGTGCGTAGCGATAAAAAACGAAACAGCAAAAAGGATCTCCAGTTTCAGCGCTATATTTTTCATGTTATGCATGAGGACAACGCTAATAATGACCGTAGTATCGCTGCAACGGATCTTTCCGAGAATGGTAATCGGATAAAGAACAAAAAAAAGTTCTCAAATAACTTTATCTTTTTTTTTTTACTTCGTCGTAGAAAAAAGTACGACGTACAGCGAATAACGTTTCAAACGACGCTGCGAGTTCTCGTGTATCCCATTGACGGATGAGTGGGTAAACATTAGTTACGAAAGAATGTAATAAATCACTGCGCGACGAATGGGACGAGCCGGTGTATGGATCCACTTTGCTCACTATCGCGTGTCGCTTGACGAAATAACCCCATAGCTAATGGACTGTCCTTCGTAACCGGGTAGTCCTCGACGCATAAATACGCCCCGGCTATAACACCCTCGAAGTTGTAAAATAAAAAAATAAAAATTTTACGATACGCGTCACACGTATATATTTTTTAATTGTCACAAATAGCAGCAATGATTTGACGAGGTTATGTGAAATCGTGTTCCCGATATTGTTCGCATGAAAAATAAAGGTGCTGACCTATGCAGACAAATATCGCCGGGTCGCTGGTTGCGCGGAATATAAAAAACACCCCGGTTGATCGGCTTTGCCCGGAACCCCCTCGTACAGTATTTATATATAAATAATATAAACCTTTTGTTTACCGGGTACAGTAGAAGTTTGCGGGTCATACCCGGTACAAAAGGTTGACGGGTTGAGTTAACGGGTCTCTCAAGATCTCCGTGACCTTTTCCTCGAGGAGTTTCTTTCCCCTTCTCCCCTCTCCATCTTTCTTTCCCGTTCTCGCATTGAAAATCATTAATGACTCGCGCTCTTTCGCTCCCGAGAATTGTGCCGCGATAGGCTTCGTGGCTCGCGTGAGTCTGCAACAACGAACGGTTCGCGAATTGTGTGCAAAACCCGCGACGTCAAAGAGCCGGAGCGATAGGCGCCTACGCGTGCAAGAATCCGGCTCCGAATTGTTGCGTTTGTTCGATGCCACGGAGCGAGAGAGAGAGAGAGAGAGAGAGAGAGAAGCAAAGCTATGTACTCGAAGCGACAAAGCCGACGAGTAGGAGGAAAGAGGATTGTCAAAAGAGGGGAAAAGCTCAACTCATGGAGCTTTACGGTTGACTTTTACAATGAAATTGATGGAGGCCGGTAGAGCCCACGGTAGCTGAATTTGCGAAGTGCTTTGATCGGCCACAGGTCTGGTTAGCTGGAATGGAAGAAGCGCATTCAATCACCGCGAGAGAACGGGGCACCGCGGTGGTAACCGGGTAGGATGGTTGCAGACCATAGCCGGCCGAAACCGCTCGCGAGAAGTGCGGTCCTTGAGCTCAATGGTTAAGTACTATTATTATTGAGTAGTGCATTAGGCAGGTGCATTGAATTCTTGTTCTTACTCCTCCCCTCTGATCCTTCTATTCATAAACGGTGAGACCGGAAAGACATACGAACGAAGTTCAAGTACGAACGAACGAGTCCGCGGAGGCTTAATTAAAGTCCATGAAAACACGAAGAAGAAAAACTCGAAAAAAGACAAAAAAAAAAATGGAAAAAGCTGTTGCTGCCGCTGTTGCTTCCTGGCTACTTTGCCAAGGTAGCAATCGCGTAATGAAGCTTTTTTTTTCGCTTCGAACTGCATCGATAATTCGTGTGTAAATGTGGCAAAGAAGGAGGAAAAGAACGGCGCGACCGTGGAAACTGCCGGAGCATAAATCTTGGCGGTGAGGTTATACGAGTTATAACCGGACTATAGTTCGCTTGGCCCAACCTCTTTTACGGCTGCCTGTTTCGTCGACGACAAGAGATTTGCTGCTGCGAACCGCTCGAGAGCTCTGGAGACTCGTGTGCATGCACGAGAGTTCTAGAACCGGTAGCAGCGGTGCGCCAGCAGCAGCAGCACCACCAGCAGCGTGTGGTGTGCTGCAACTCGCACTGCATCGGCAAGGACGCCGGCTGGCTAGCTACTGGTCTGGTTCGCTTGGGCGGAAGTTGTATTTCGCAATCGACCACGTAAGCGAAACATACGGAGAGTGAGGGAGAGAAGGTCGTGGGAGGTGGAGAATTTGCGGTAGAGTCGGGTATAGATGTATATACTGCCGGTTACTGTACAATCAAAGATAATGGAGGGATGCGGGTAATGCGGGTCGCGGCTCCCGGATACAAAGGGACTTTTAAAAACATTTTACCGAACGTGACTATTACCACGAAACGAGAACGAACCCGGAAACTATTTGATCAATAAAACGAATTTGTTTGCAGGATGGAAATAGCGAAAAAATAAAGGATTAAAACTCCAATACTTTTTTCTATTAAATTCTTGTACACGGCGAAAAATATTTGTACTTTTAACCAACTTTTTTGACCGCAAAGGTGAAAAAATATTATTCTGTCAATTTTACGAAAAACATTTGTAAAAATTTGTACATATTTACATTTTCATTCGCATTTTTGTTTATACATTTTTTTTTGTTGTTGAAAATATACCAGAAAAATTCTGTGGACGTGTGTGAATAAAAAATGTTTGTACCTTTTGTTTTTACTGCGTATCGTTATTGTTTTATTGGCTTTCTTCGCGACAATTCAATATCCGGACTTATCCCTTAGCGTCGAACGTGTAAGCAAAACATACGGGGAATAGAGAACGTTAGAGGAAGAATGGGATTTGTGGTAAACCAATGTCCAGATATACTACCAATAACTGTACAAGTAAAGATAACAAAGAGATGCGGGTAATGAGGGTCGCGGCTTAATACAATAATTTACAAAATCACGGACAAAGTAACCACTATTTTTTCATTGGCTTCGATATAAAGTAACACGATACGATTTTATCAATAAATAAAATTTGCGCCATGAATGCAAGCCAACAAACGGATTAAATTTCATTTCCCGATAGTCGACATTTTTGGCTTCTATGGAATATTTTATCGATTTTTTTTTGGTCATTAATTTTATCGCCCGAGTTTTACTACATGTGCTTGTCACTCGATAAAAAAAAAAAAAAAAAAAAAAAAAAAAAAAAAAAATGCATGTTTCACCGAACGATCACCCGCATTACCTTCATCTCCTGTGCGATTGCTGCAACGACGTCGGTATGTGTGCGCGTGTCTGTGTATGTCGGCGCCAGAGTGTACGGCATCGGTCGGTTAGTAAGTGCATTAACTCTCGTGACTGCGTCGCACGACGTGCCCCGCGGTCTCTTGCGCGAAAATCCACGTAGCCTACGGGGGTACCGGGTTCGCCGGTAGTCTGGCTTTACGAGTGGCCCTGTATGTCTACCTCTCTGTATACACGGTATATTTTACTGCATACAGTGTACAAAGTAGAGAGTCCAGGGTAGTCGGAGGAACATATAGCTAAACGTATATATATATGTCATGGTATAACCACATATACGTATTATAGGTATGCAAGAGAGAGGGAGAGAGAGAGAGAGCCCGGGGGGGTGCATTTATCGATCATCGAGTGCACGTTGACTTTGTTCACGCATACGTACGTAGGATTATATCAGTAGATATAACAGTACACACAGAAACTTTGTATATTATACCATACTATGACGTTGTCCGGGATACACAACTGGATAGAGTATAATACACGTACGTTATAATATGACCTCGTATATCATCGTGATATATATATATATATACGTGAATTCACGAGAAATACATATATATGCCTATATATATACATATATATACCATGTATTAAAGGTAACGTATATTATCTGATGCGTAGCGCGTACGGTGAGAGACGTATTCCACTATGCGTATACATAAGCCTTTAACGTAGTATAATACAAACGGTATAGCATATTTCGTACTACTATAATACGTGAGGGAAACGAGCCCCGCGTTATACCCTACAAGCTGCAGAGTAACGCCTCGCACGTACGCGTTGATATACATATTGCTCCGCGATACATATATGTATTATGATACGCGCGGGCAGCGGCAGCAGCATCAGCCCAGAGAGAGGACCAGATAGAAACTCTCGACGGCCGGGCAACGGGACGTCGTGTTCGCGACATCCCGCAACCCGTCCCGATTCCGCAAGCCCACCGAGCGCAAATGGAACCTAAGCAGATGAAGCATGCATGAAAACGTATGCGCACGTGCTACACACCTCGTCGTCCCTTCCAAACCCCTCGTCCTCTTTCCCTCCAACGTTCGCTCTCTCGTTCACTCTAACTCCTCTTTACCATACCTCGTACTATGGTATACTGGCAGAATTCCCGAAAGCCGCACAGTAGCACCGACAAGGCAGCTCTCGTCGTGTGACTATCGCGTACCGTCACTCGACGTGTACCCGGAGCAAGTGGAAGCGAGAGACAACGCGAGATAGAACGAGCTGAACAGCGAACACGCCAACCCCCGAGTGCTCGTGGGCTTCCCAGAACTTGTAGGTGTGTGTACACATTTGTAATTGTGTGTACCCTGTGCACTCTCTGGCAGGGGGTATTCTATAGGGATGGGAAAAAGAGACGGGACGGGGGCGACCGGAGGGTATATTCTCGTAACATAGTAGAGGGTGCTTCGACCTCTCTCCATTTCCTATTTTCCTTTCTCTAGATCTTTCTATCCATCTATCTGTCCCACTCGAAATGTTAACATGTATGTGTTCGGGGGGCTTGTATAGGGGTGTGCGTGTGAAACCCACAGGAAGCACCGCATTCGTAGACACGAGTATCGGTCACTTCGGATTGGAAGCTCGCCAAGGTACTCTACATTTTTCCATACGTCCGACGTCGGAAAAGAGGACTATAACTGTATACGTTTATGTTATATTTTACGTATATGCGTGTGTGTGGGTGGGCAAGTGGAAAATACGTTCGTATATTTTTCCTACCTGCATGTGTCCACATGTTCTCGTATCCTTCGGGATACGTGGCGTGAGGGCATCGATCATCGGCTTCCATACCTTTCCGAAACCCGCCAATACACGATGAATGAATACGCGCGACCGGCTTCGAAAAATCCACGTTCCCAAGCATATACTCTATACACAGAGGGAGAGAAAACCTCCCTATGCACTGTGTCATCTATATATCTATATATGTTTATACACGTATATATATATCCTCTTTTCCTCTATCGCATAAATGTGGTTGGAAACCAGAGGGACCGTTCGCTCTCCCTTCCTGACTCCGACGAGAGTATGTTTTGTTCTCTTGTGTTTTCGTTCGTTTTTTTTTTTTTTTTCTTTTTTTTTCAGTCTTTTTTCTTGCATTTTCTTTTTTTTTTTTTCGACCGGCATGCCTCTCGTCCAGACCGGGGGATATGCGAAATTCTATGTTGGGAAATGTAGTTCGTGTTGACTTCGGGCAGATAACGGCGTTTGGTAGGCAAGAAAAAAATTTATTACCGTCGAACTTTGAGCTAAAAAACGAATGGGTCTCTGCAGTTTCGGAGTTGGATATCGAGATTTTTATACAAAATCGCGCGACGGACCGAATACGTTTCAGTTAATTCAGCCGGAATTCTGAAGTGAAGTTCTTCGAGCTTTTGTAGCTGTCTGTGAATGTACTTTTTTCGATCTATTATACGGTCGAGTTTTTTCGTTATTCTACGGTAATCATTATTTGATGAAATTTTCGTCAATTTATGTTACCGAAATATTCATTGCAAATTTCTACCAGATTGCATCGCAGATTGCATCTCAAGTTTAATAGCTTGTGATGCATTCTAAAAACGATTGCTTATTAAGGTTTAAATAACATAATTATCTATCGACAGAAATGTCATGACTCCGGAATCGGTGAATTCGCTTCGCGATATTAAAAATGATATTTATAATTATCCGTTTATTCCGGATATCAAGCTATCAGAATAACTTCTCGTTTATCGTAATACGATCTGTCATAAGTATTTCACATCGGTGGATATTATTAACCGTAGTTATTTCCACAAAACGACTATAATAGCAAAATTGCGAAAGGTATGCGGAAAATTTTTCATTATCGTCGCGAATCACTCGTTAATCACGATAGTTAACGAGAAGTTACCGAAGCTAAAACGTTTGTGGAAAATTCAACGAATTTTCATGTACACATATGTGATGTGATTGTATCGCGGAACGATGTGGAGAGAACACGGAACGTACCGAAGAGAGATATAGAGAGATCTGTTCGCTTTGTGGAGAACTAACGGACACATATATACGCTTCCGGCAAACTGGCACACGGCTAAGTAAATCCTCTGTTCATACAGAGGAATTCATCTCCTCGCCATATCCTCGTCCGCGTATTATATCTGCACGGCGAGGTAGCAGCAAGAAGGACTCCGCAAATACATGAATATTCTTGGCAATTTGTTGATCACGCAATTACCGTGGGCAGAGGGAGAAAGGTAACAGCTTTTGTGACAATATAATATACCTTCGTGGAGATATTCCAGTTTGTCGTCTTTCGAAAATTCAATCAATTTATCCGTTCTTGAAATAACAACGTGTTCCACATTGAACGCATAAATGTTTCGTCGCTCGAAAAGCTCGGGTGGCGTATTAAATTATACAAATAAATGTATTACATTCGCGACTAAATATATTCTCGACGTTTTAGATGTGCGACATGAAGGTTGTTCCGGCATGCAAAATCGTATTTATGAATATTCTTAGTAATTTTGCTGGAGGGGTGGAGAGGGTTGCGAAATGTGGGTTTTCGAGAGTGCGAAGTTACGTTCGAATTGTCGGTAGTGTTTTGCGGAAAATTCATGTATACGAGTTTAGATAATAAATGCAACGGCAGCATAACAGCGGCAGATTTAGCGTTGTCGACGCGGAGAAACAGCGCTGCCGCTGGTAGGCGTAGGGCACGGCGCCCAGGTGAATACGAATGAGGAAAATTGACGGATGCGTTACTTACTCTGCATACTCTCGAGGAAACCGTCCAGCGGATTGTTTCTCATCGGATTGAAGTTAATCCTGAATGGATTGAATCCCTCGTCGCTATCGTCATCGTCAAGGTCAGGAAAATCGGGCACGCGGAAGAGCGGCCTCGGAATAGCGAAGGAATTTCTGGTGTTCGGCAATACGAGAACAGTGTCGGTGCCACTGAGGTCATCGCTCGAGTCTTCACGATCGCGTGGCGCAGCTGTTAGAAAAGAACAAAAACAAAAACAAAAAAACACAAAAATTAATCATCAAATAACGCAATCGAGTGTAAAGCTTTCAATAATATAATTTTTTTTTTCCGCGTTCCTTCCGTTGCGGAGAGAAAAAAGCAATTTGTCGATACTCCGGATAGGATATTGAGAATTTCTTTTTACCGCCACTGGAGGAAGCGCCCCGGAGGGGATTATTTGTGTGTTTAATGGAAATCATTTTGCCGTGTGCTCACTTCCGGGGAAATCGACGATAACGAAATATAATAAAGGAAGCGCAAAGGTTTGAGGGATAGGAGGTTAAAAAAAAAAAAGTAGAAATAATAACGAAGTCGTGGATCGAGTGGGAGAGAGCGAGAAAAATTGCAAATCTTTCGATATCGATTATCGAAAACGTTCCACGAAATAAATCTCGCAAACTGTATCCTTGCGCCCTTTTCACACAAATTTATATGTATATATATATATATATATATCTATACATTCTATTATATTCAATTTTCGGTGAGGCAACGGAGTGAAACTCGCGCGCTGCCGTCACGGAATGACGAAATTAATTTCGCGAACGGTTGATAGTTGATTTTCTTCCGGATTCTCGGATTCTTCGTCGTCGTCTGGTGCCGGTCGGAGGGCATCACAGAACTTGCGGAATGGGGATGAGAGAGGATACGAGTTTAGAGGTATGGAAACGTTGGGGTGGTACCCTGTGCCTATACACGCCACTCGCTTCGCGAGAGCCTCTTCGAATTGAATTTCGTATTCGATTCAAACCCCGGGAAAAGCTCCGCGTCATCCTTCGCCGAGCTTCTCTCACTCTTCGGAAAGGGCGCGAGAGAGCCTGCCGATGTGAGATTCTTTGGGATTCTTCGGAGATACTTGAAATATTCAGGATCTTGGAAAACAAAGTTTGGAAAACGGGTATAGCGCAAGACGAGAAGATCGCGGGTGAGAGAGAGGGTTACGTTGCCGGTCTCGGTTCGTTCGCTCGGCGAGTCGAGCCTGTCGAGCCTAAACTAAAGATGAGAAAGTGAAGAAAAGAAAGAAAAAAAAAAAAAAAAAATCACCCCTGAACTAAGAGGAGAAACGATGCGACGGAACGAGTTTAAACTGAGCTCGAGACGCTGTGCAGAGAAGAAAGATGATGAAGAAGGAAGAATACCAGTAGCAAAAGCAGAGCAGGCAGTTAGGATAGACGAAAAGATCTTGGCTACAGAGGGGGAGGTAGCTGCTCGCGAGAGAGCGCGCGACGTCGTTGAAATAATTCAATTTTCATTGGCAACTCCCGGGGCTCACACCGTGAACAGAACGGCGAGGGAATTCCCTCTACCTTATGCCTTTCCTTGCCCTTCCCTTCTGGCTCTCGGCTGCTGCGTCTGGCTGGCTGGGGGTGCGAGCTTCATTGGAACACACCACCAGCAGCGGCACCTCTCGCCAATCTCTCTTCTCTACGTATAGTAACATAGCGTACCCGATGCCGCCGCTGCTGCTGCTGCTGCTGCTTCTGCTTCTGCTGCTGCTAGTGGCTGCTGGCGATTATCCAATTTGCAAGGTTCCTCGTCAATTCTCGTTGGTGCATGCACGTAGGCGGCAATTGAAATCAATTTGTCCCTATCACAAACGGCCATTACAGCAGATTCGAGGGCATTCAGAGAACGATTGCGTAAGGAGGTAGGTGTGCGCGCTGCCAGCAAATTCGTTCAGAAGTTTATGGTTCTATCTCAAAGCCCCCCTTTCTCGCTGCCCCTGCCCCCTGCCCTCGCCCTCTTGGTCTACACGCTATCTCTTTACTCTCTAAGCGAATTTAGCATCGTCACCCTCTCTCGCGTTCTTTTTACAGCATCAACCGTTTCCCGACGTCGAAAGACTCTCCATTCGTTTAAATACTAATGCTCATCTCTCGCTCTCTCGTGTCTCCGGTAACGATAAAAAGACCCCACGCTTTTCATTTTTTTTTTTTTTTTTCAATAGCGCTAAATAATTAAACGCAATTAATTTCGCGTAAGCAGGAAAAAAGCCTTAGTGCTTCTTGCGTACGCGCTCGCGCGCGTTATTTCAGTGTACAGCCTCTTGTTCGAAGTTGAAACGAAAATAAAAAGAAAAGAAAAAGCAGAAGAGCACCGGCCGACTGTCACCGGAACGCGTATTTAACTTTTGTAAACTTTTGAAACCGTTGCGGCTCTTCTTAGTTTTCTCTTGTGGTTGCGGCGAAGTGCGGCAACGGGTCAGAGATAGAGGAAGAAAGGAAGATGAAAAAACAAAGTAAAGAAGAAGATCTATTGTACAGAGGTTAAAGGAAGAAAGCGTTGTGCCATTGACCGCACGCGACGACCGCAAAGACTGAGCGCGGAACGACGATAAAATTTCTCCTTCGCGTTTCGTCTTGCGATTCTTCTGTCTATGCGGAAAGCTCTCTCGCTGCTGTTCCGCAAGGCAAAACTCCGGCTGGTTGCTTGCGCTTCTAGAGGGAAATATGGTACGCAGTTATAGTTATAATTGTACGGGAGCTGAAGCCTCCCGATATCAAGTCTGGTGTATCTCTCGGCGCTACCTACAAAGCTACCTTCTACCTACTCTACCTATATCCTTAATTAAATTGAAAGCCTCGGAGCGATGACAAACTTGGGTAGTTAGATAACGAATCGAATATTAAATTTACCCTGTCATACCGCTCGCTCGCTAGTTTCTTCGTCTTTCTCTCCCTCTGTCTATTCTCAGTCCTTCGTTTCTTCTTCCACGCTATAGCAGCAATTTCATACCCTCAATCAGTAATACCGGAGGCTCTTCCAAATATTTACTCTGATAACAGGAAATATATTTACACCCTCTCGCGCGCGTCTTGTTTTTACATTCGTATTTTTTTTATCCCCCGTGATTGGCGCACACGTGACTGAAGCGTATTTGTGTAAATGAGAAAAAAAAAAACAAACCCTCTGGGAGGGGGGTGATTACCTCGTAAAAATGAATGAAGCAAAGTAGTCACGAACTACCGAAGCGCCGGGCAATAATTCCAGATTGGCTTCTTGATCGAATATCTTAACTCGTAACGAGTCAAAGTTAAGTGAAGAACCGTATTCTCAAGTGTCAGTTTGATATTTTAATGTCAAATAAATAGTATATTACGTCACGAGGGAGGAAAAACATTTTCTCACGAGTGTTACAATCGCCCGAGCTGAGAAAAAGTTTTTTCGCCGAGTATCGTATACCAATTTACTTCGCAATATATTGAACGCGTTTCCCGCGCGGAAAAATCCCTTTCCATACCGCAGTGAAGTAAAAAATTATTCGATCACTCTGTATCGATTTTATTGACATTTCTGACTTTTCCACGTGAGGCTTTGACGTCACATTGTCGTATTTTCAGAGGCGTGGGTTTCAATTAATTATCCAAACGATTTTACGCTTTTTGCTTTTCATACGTCAGCATTTTATATTCGGGGGCCGTGACATTTGTTTGTTTGTCAGAATTTTCGCATGAGTTAAAATTATGAATATTTTCATGATAAAGTTAAAGCGTTAATTTTTATTCGTCGCCCCTCGATGTTTCGCAGGTTCTGCTTTATTCACAGAATCTTTGAACGATTGGACAATTCCGTTGCAGCATTATTTCATTAATTATCTATAATACCACTGGCGTTGTGCTCCCGTATTTATGCATCGACGGCTACGTGGGGAAAGTGTGAGAAAAGCGTTCAGCGGTAGTTTACCAAAGTTATATAAATTCGTTGAATCGAAACCGGGAAGTTGAAGTGAGTTGTACAGATGAAAATAAAGTAGAGCTTTTAACGAGGAGCCATTAGAGTTGTACAAGGGCCACAGGCTACCAGCTATTTTCATTGTACCATCGGGAAAGTCGGATTAAATAGTTGGATCTTTCTTTCCGTAAAGGCCGTATGGGCTTTTCCACGTTTTGTCATTCTAGCGTTACAGCCAAAGGGTCGAGCTGACGATAGAGAAGCGCGCCGGGGGTACCGACGAGAGCCACACGGCCACAGCAGCCGCGCTATCTAATTATACCCACTCGCTGATTGGCGGTCTCGCTCTCCCGGTTCCGCGCTCGCGAGAATATTCGCTCCTGGACGTCGAAGGCAATTAGAGTAATTAGGTCAGGGCATCGACATCTCCACTGAGGTGCGCGCGGGGGCGGTTGCATGTATATACTGCCTCTTCCTCCCCCCCATGACACATCGCATCAACGTACACATTCCCCACCAATATCCATACCCAATCGCTTCCCCAAATGCGTATATCCTCGATATATTCGCGTATAGAGAGAACCCACAATGAACATGTATTAATATGGATAATAGATATATAGGTATAATATATTGGATAATACGAGAACGTGGAAGCGGAGAGAGAGATTCCCGAATACTGACATCAAGAGTACGGTTAATCACGGGCTATCATAATGGCACGTACATCAACAAGTGGATAGCTGTGCCCGAGCGTTGATATTGGCAGCTGAGATAATAATTAATAATAAATCGACTCACACACCCGACTCGGGTAGAGCTGTTTGAACGGTGCTTGCAATCAGTGAGGTGCACAGGCGCGGCAGGGGGAAGTTATGGTCGAAAGTGCTCTCTTCGACTCTCGATCGACACCTCGACAATCAATCTCGTTATACGTGGTCTCTCTATCTATATATAATATTTATCTATGTCAAATATTAGTATAATAATAGTATAATCATCAAAGAGAGGAGGCGTTGGAAAATCGCACGAGAGAGGTAGTTAACTCTCGTTCTATGTATGTATAGCATCAATGAACCAGCAGCGTGCACCCATTAAACTTTATAATCGAATTAATATTTCATTCTATCCCCTCTAACTCTCGATCCATCAAATGTTCCGCCATCCTTCCCCACCAAACCCGTGTTCAGCGGCTCTCCCGATCGCGCGCCCTCTTCGACTACCGTAGACTACATTATAGCGTTATATACGTATATACATTCAATGGATAATCGTAAAATGATAATTAACTATGGAAACTTCGTCGAAGCTCTATGGTGCAATGACGCGACGCGACGACGTAACTTTTGTACGTATACCCATCGTATACCTTCCCCTTTACCGCTATTTCAACCTCTCATCCTCCCCACGATATGCCGCGTTCGGGTGGCTATATATATATGTATGTGTGTCTATCAGCACAGTCTCGCCTTCCATTAAATTCCGATTAACCCGGATAAAGTTTCGGTGATTTCGGTGTGTGGGATTCCACCCTTTCCACTCAACTCGTCTCTATTCGTGTGTTAACCCTCATGTATGTGTACGACTACAGATACTCTGCGGTAGTCCTACCGGAGTCGAGAAAAACTATGAATTTGTACATATACAGGGTATCCCAGGATACCCGCGGGTGTATATAGCCCGCATTGCTATCTGTCTGGCGCCGGTCGGTAAGTGTGTGTGCGATACCCTCGTGAGAAAATGAGGGGTGTGAAAAGTTGCGACTGTATGGCGTTAACACAGACAGAGAAGGCCGAGAGTAGAGTCGGAGTTTCATAGTGAACCCCCTGGTAGTAAAGTACAGAACAACTTAGCGGAATCCCGCGCACCGTTGAAACGGTGTTGGGATTACTGGTACAATTAAACAAGTAAACGAATAAAACTTTTGCCGTGCTGACCAATTCAAAGTAACATGGATGGAATCGTTGGCGCCCGTTGGCACCCCACTTTTCCTCGTGTGATATAGACGTTAATCGTAATACCTTAACGACGAAAAGTCGCGGTGAGAAAGATATAAAAAAAAAAATTCATCGGTGGATCGAAATAGCCAATGAATCAATGTTTTATCGTATGAAGAGAATGCAGCGCTTCTCAACAGAGAGAAGAAAAAAAGGTATGAAAATTTAAGGGGACTCCGTAGTTCGGGATTACACCGATATTCTAAAATTCTTATATTAAGTAGTATTCGATTCTTTACGATTCCAGGACGATATTAGATCGATGTAAGCGAGGATTCGAGTTCTTGAAAGCAACCAGTTGCTGAGGCATATCGGCAACGTGCTATTCGCGACGAAAATCAATTTCTATGATAAAAAATTTCATTTTTCCGTATTCTTCCGGACTCCTGCTGTATCTACCAGAGAAAATCGTGAAGCCGGCGATCAGCTTCGCGTCGGGAACTACGAATTTCTGGAGAAGAGAATTTTAGGAAGGGTGGAATGAGAATTGGCGAATATCATCGTGTTTGCAGTGCGGCCGGATGTTGCGTGGAGTTTCGTCGATGCAGCATGCAAGTACCGCAAGCATCGGTAGAATGAGAGAGGGAACACCCGAAACACACGTGAAGTCTCTGTCTCTGCGGTGGCATCAGCAAGCGGCAGCAGCGGCCAGAATGTAACAGAGCAGAAACGTCCCCGTCACCGGATGTGCTCGCATTATTAATTTCGTGTGGGGGATTTGCGAAGGGACCGCGGAATCGGGGCATATGCACACGACGGTACTGTATTTTGGTTCTGTAACGCAGTGAATTCGTTGTATATTGTATATATGTCTCTCCATAGTCGAGTAGACGGCGAAAACCCGAACTCGTGACGTACCCGAATTTAGTTATTAATGCTGACCTTGGAATTCGTCGTTGTAATTCTCAATATTTGCGTTTCCCTTTCCTCGACAATTCGCCACATCGACAATTCTATCAAAACCCTCAATATGCGTTTCGTACGTTAAGATCGAAAAAAAAAATTGAACAAAAAAAAATATGTTGCAAAATACGGATCTTTTATTAAACTCGATGCAAGATTTAACGAGACGAGAGGGTGAAAAAAAAACTGAAAGGTAAATAAAGAAAAAAACAAGTTTACAATTTCGACGATTATTGCACGATATCGACAATAATGGTAGCAGACGCAGCTGTTGCACAGCTTACGAATGAAATAAATCTTCCGAACTTTATCACTTGGAACGTAAACAATACCGCGTATTGTAATATTCAACTCGTTGTTATGATACTCAACGTTAGTATCAATCCCTTTCCCTTTCTTTCCATGTTGACGAGTACGTAAAAATCACAACAAAATTGAAAATTCTCGGGTTTCTCCTACAAGGTACAGTATTTTTTCAAAAATTCTGCACCATTCCGGGTGCATGAAAAAGAAAAAAAAAAAGCAAACTGAACGAAGCTCTGCAACGGCGCGCCATTTAGAAACAAAAAAAAGGTAAACCATAGGAAATAATGAGAGAAGGGGAGTTGGCGAAGCCGAGTTTACAACTCGATGATGTGAGCACAATTTTGAAAAAGTCGGAAGGAGATAGTCGGAGAGATTCAAAGCCTCCCCCCCCCCCCTTCATGGTAGTACCAATAGCAGAAATAGTCCCTTTTCAACCTCTTTCCCCGTCAATGCTACTTCCGAGTTTCCGCGCCCGAGAGAGAATCTCTGGCTCGACGAGCCGGAAACACGTGAGGGTGCGTTTCTATCCTCGTCGCAGTGACGAGGAGCGAGATTGAGGAAAACCAGAAGCGAGAGAGTTCTCCCGCGACATGGGGGTTTGCGAGAGACGCGGATTCGTACGGTTTGTGCCCGTTGCAACACCAACTACTACTACTAGCTAGAGTCGCGTTTCTGAACCGCTTCTCATCGCTCTCCGGTGGAAAGGGATTTCTAGCTGGGATAGCGTAGTAGGTAGGGAATAGAGCATTATGAAACTTTGTACGCGAAATACGCTCGCACGTTCGTTCCTCTACGTATACGGTAGCTTGGCGAACTGCCTGGGTCTCGGTACGTACTTGATGTCAAAGGCGTAATAACTTGGCAGTACTTGTCCGCGAAATACACTGACGCATACGTGGAAAAGGACGAGGGAAGAGAAAGATGAGATTTAGCAAGAGAGTAGGAGAGACAGAGTAAGATAGAACGAGACTTCCACTTCCTCGGTACGTGACGACTTATTGCGCCTCGGCATGCATGTGCACACGTCGACCTGTACTCTTCGCTGCTTCTCTCGTACAATTTTGTATTAGAACAGAATACTATAGGTATTACACGATACAGCGTTCATCCACTCTCGGGGTCTAGATCCGTGAAGCTGCGTGTGTCTGTGTATACATAACATACTTTAGCCTCACTTTATCCTGGATACCGACTATAGTGCACCGCATATGCTCGTCTTGTATTGGTTTGCGTATGAAAGAACTTCCCACATATTGCTCCATACTCTCTTTCTCTCGTATTTTCCACGTCTATCGCTCTTTGGTTTCGGTAGAATTTTCGCGCTCTTTCGCACTGGTATTATCCGCTCTCAGCGGCGTACATATGCCTCTTCACCGTGCGGCATGCGGATAGCGAGAGAGTGAGAGAGGAGAGAAAGATACAGGAGTTTGTGTGCGCTGCATAGGCAAAATTATCGACGCGTTTGTTCCACAATTCACGAGTGAAGGAGGAGAAGGCAAAAGGATGAGGGTAGCGAGAGAGAGCGAGAGAGCCACGTTAGAGATGCTAATATGCTTCTCATTATACGGGGAAACACGAGGCTCTACTCTACGTCAATAGAACACAGTCGAGTTCAGTTGAGATATCCATCAGCAGAATACTACGGACGTTTTGCCGGAGAAATAGCTCCGAGAAGACCAGACAAGAGAACGAGTACGAAATATATTGCTGCGAAAGAGGTCAAGAGAAAATGAGAAATATTTCACAAAACATTTTCTTTTTTTAATTTTTTTTTTTTAGGGGTTGAATGCACTTATTATATTCGTTCGTTGAGCCGAAGACTATTCTTCGACGGGCTGGTTGGCTGCCGGGGATCGTCTCGATGATTAGCTTCAGTGTACTACGGAGCCTTCTTTATACATGTATATTCCCGAAGATTCCTATCCCTCCCTCGCCCGTTCACCTTACACCTCGCATTCTCTCTCTCACACTCCCTCTCTCTCTCTCTATTCCATCAAGCATCGTGTTATTGTTTACTTTGGCAGACAGAGAGAGAGAGAGAGCGAATATCTGGACTACCTGATAGTTCGTATCTTTGCTATTACACTGGTCTAAAGCTTCTCTCTCCCCCCCCCCCCCCCCCCCCCCCTCTCGCTGGACGACCGACTCCCTAATCAGCCGTAATTTCCATGCTAAACGATCTCGATGAGATCCTTCGCGTCTCCCGCTCTCTCGGTGAGAAAGATAAACAGAAAGAATAAAAAAAAAATACCATGAAGAAGAATCACTTTGAATCTATTTATTTTTTTCGTTACAGACTTGTCTCTCGTTATTTCTTTGAATTATTAGAGAAGACAGAGAACAAGCGAATGTACTTCCATCATTTTCGACGTGTTAATTCAAAGTAGAAGGAGGAACAACGAAAATACGCAGCAGACTGGCTCAGTATTTTTTTTTTTTTAGGATACAACGTTGCCTCTCGTTATTTCCTTGAATCGTCGGAGAAGAAAAACAATAAACAAATGCAACTTCGTTAATTCACAACGCGCTAATTCAAAATAGAATGAATAATTTAAAAATACAAAAAACGGCTTTGTATTTCTTTTTATTTTATAAACACGCTTCTCATTATTTCGTTGAATTATCAGCAACGACAGAAAAGTATACAAATGTAATCTGATCAATACGCGACGCGCTAATTAAAAAGAAAACGAGCTATCGATGCAAATAAGAAGAATAACTTTGTCCTTTTTTTATTGTACGATAACAACCTCGACTGTCATTATTTCTTGGAAATAATCTGCAATTCTTTGAAGAAAAATAAACAAATTGTAATGTCGTCTATTTCCGACGCGCTAATCACTTCTCGTTAGATCAACCCGGCTAATTCGTCTGTACAGTGTAAACGCGATTAGAACGGCAATGAGTCAATGTTTAACCAACTATGAAAATATGTGCGGAGGTTGGAGTACCGATGTATTAATGTAGCCGTGAATTCAACGTATGTCGTTGTATATTTCGAATTCAAATGCGTCTGTGTGTCCGACGCTATTGTGACCGCGACGATGCGAGTCATACAGCTTAACTGCGCGACAATCGCAAGAATGCACAAGCGGAAGTGTACATCTGTGCTTACAAATTCTTCAAGCATATTATTAATAGCAATTTGATTCTCGGTATTTCATATTACACTGTTCGACGTTCGTATGAACGAAGCCCCGCGATAAACGCTTTATTAAATCTTCGATAATCGAAGTTGGCAGACAGCGCGCCGCAATTTCTCGTAATTCGCTGTTACGTAAAGTGCGAAGCGTACCATCTGTTGGCTCGAGTACCGACGAGAATAAAAAAAAACCGAAAATCCGTTCATTGACGTGATTAGACTCTCGAGTGGATTGTTTATGAGACTGCTACGCGTTATTTCTCTGAGGCAAACGTATGCATGCCAACATATGCGAAGAAGGTCGCGAACGGAAGCACATTTAATTTGCGAACTAATCAACCAACATCGTCACATCCGCCGATCTATCAATGTCGTTTGAGTCCGCCGATCGTCTATACATGAGTCGTCGCGTTTTTTTTTTTTTTTTTTTATCTACGCCGCGAGTTTTCCAGGGCCACGGAAGCGAGCAAACTATTCTTGTGTGATATTGCATAAAGAAGACTCGCATTTCTCGAGCACGAGACATATATCGTTGTATATATAGTATATATCCAGTGTACATCTATAAATATATTCAGAAAGATCTCACAAGGAGTTTTCACATACGTATACGTCGCCGACGTTACTTTTTTTTTTTTTTCTCTTTCGTTCCTCTCTCGTCGTCGTTTCAACTCCGTTGAATCACTTCTCATAAAGTATAAGTAGATTTATATACGTATGACAGCGCGCGCTCGAGTGTCGCGGTGAGTCAGGCAGGTATACGATATCGTCGTATCAGTTTCTTCCCCTCTGTCGTGCAGTTGTTCTTTTTTTTTTTTTTTTATTATTATTCAGTTTCAGAGATACATATTCCGTATAATCTTGGCGTATCGGAGGTTATCCGGTGGACGCTAGCGATTTCTACACACGTTTATCGAAAGTATTAATGGACAGCCACGTGCGCCCTCTGTCCATACTTCACGTGCCTCAACCTCCCAATAATCCTCTCTCATTACGCGAGAGCGTTACAAGAAAAATTAAATGAATGCGGATGGACCGAGAGATAGGGGTCGGTGTATATTCTCTTCGTTGAAGATCCGATAATTCACTGTTTTATCGATTTTTCACGGACTGACCTACGGCCACGTTGTGTTGTACTTCAGCCTCTTTTTGCATACTCGCGCTCCGCCAATCTCTATTAGTGTGTCTGGGTGAAGGTTCCGGATAACAGGAAAATGTTAGTATAAAATATCGTTGTATCAAGTGATTCCAACGAAATCATTTATCGGTCTTTTACTCAGTTGGGATTATACGTATATTCTACATACAATCTGTTATACTGTCGCCGGCGATTTCACTGTTTACCGAGCGATTCTTGCTCGTTAGCGCGGCGAACTCCTCGTTCGTATCGTTCAAAGGGATGAATAACTAATTAATCCGATATCCCATTCGTTGTTTCTGTCACGATTTTGCTTTGTCCTGTTCTTTTTTTCACTGAAGAATAAACGCCGTTTTGTTTACGGGTTACACGAGCATCTCGTATCCGCAAATAAAAACACAATATCTGACATAGATATCTTTTTTATACATTCTATTGCATATTGTATTCTATTGAACATGCATTTTTGTTAGATATTATATTATCCATACTTCGGTTTTTTTTTTTTTTTTTTTTTTTTTTTTCGGAACAGAGGCGGACGCGATGCGCTTCAGCGATGAAAACCTTCTGGCATTGTATATCCTTCTATTGATCGTGTATCGATCGCGATAACAATACACAGCAAGTATAAGAATTATTAAAACTTTATGGATTCGACGGCCGCGTGTATATTTACATCATTATCCATGAATATTCATTATTTATATCTCACCGACAACAGTTTTATTCACGATAAAATATTTCGAGGATTTTATTCCCACATTTGATCATCATATTGTTGTTACGTTGCGGTAATCCATAGAGAGTACATACATTATACGCAGCGGTTGATGGAACATTTTATTGGATTATATAGGATTATAATACGCTGAACCACATAAAACAACGATCCCTTCCGGCCGCTATCCCTCGTTTACCGCCCGATACCGCGCATTGGGACCCATTCTTCGGATTAAGGGAAGAATCGCGCGAGTTCGGTAGTTAAGAGTAAAAAAGAAAAAAAAAAAAAAACGCCCACGCGAAGCTAAATGAAAAATCGAAGAGACTCGGTAACTCGATCGGTCCTGGTTCGCCGCGCCCTAACAATGAGTTTTCAGCTTATTCTCTGTGCCCTGCTGCCTCTTCGGCTTCTGGTGCCGGTAGAAGGTTCTGGCGTCACACTCTTCAGCTTCTTCTTCTTCTTCTACTTATTCTTTTTCTTTTTCTTACCGGTCTTATCTATCGACAATATATCTGTATATACATGTCTCCCTTTTCCCCATGCAAGTAGTACCACAGTAGAGTGCGTTCGGTTTCTCCGCTACTCAGAGAGCCTCGACGCGGTGGTAGAGAAGTGCACTCGTGCTGGAAAACTTTTAGTCGATCGTCGTTGTACACGAGAGTTTCGTATAATTCGTCGTTGTTCCACTTCGACGTGCCAAGTCTCGTCGTTTCTCGCGGCGGCGGCGGCGCGGAGTAGCAGCAAGCAAAAGCAGTAGCTGCAGCAGTATACCGAAAGCCGCCGGGGAGTTTCACGAGCAGAAGCACCACCAGCAGCAGCAGCAACCGTTCTCCTCGTCGTCGTAGCCGCGAGACGTTGGTGGTGGGCACTGTGTGACACGTTAACAAGTTTCTCGCTTGCACCAGGAGACTCCCACCGCAAGCAGATCGATACTATTTTCGAGTAACACAAGAGACAGAGGAGACGCGCGAGAGAGCAAAGGGACGAAGTAGAAGAGGATTTAGTACTGGTATAACTATGTATTATATAATAGGTGACCTGTCGCGAGAGAGGGTGAAACTCTTGGAACAACACAGGAGGAATGATTCCATAGTGGTTCGAACACAACCCTCCGGCCCTCCGCCGAGGCAGTAGCGGTAGGCAACCCTTCTTCAAAACTCCACGCTTGTGACTTTTCTTTTCTCCTTTATTTTTCATTTCTTTTTTATTTTTTCTTCTTCCATCCTCTTTCTTCTTTTATCCGCCTTCTTGTTTCTCTTTATTTTACTTTATTTCGCGTTAAAGTATAACCATAGTACAACTTGAGAAGGACTTATATTCCACATTATAACGCCTCGCGTTCTCCCCTTGACTTGTCTACCGTAAACCCCCGCTACACCCCTTCGTTTCTCTCGCGACGAAAGTATCCTCTTAAAGTTTTTATATTTACGTCGCTTTAATTTTTATGCTATCTCGACGCATAGAAAACTCTGTGACTACACACGACGCTTTTTCCCTCTCTATTTTCGTATTCCATTATTTCTTCTCGCTGTATCTCCCACCATTGCTAACGCATCCCACCCTTTGCCGCGATATGCGAAACGAGTTTAACACTCATGGATCTGACTACTTCGAGAATGAACGTCGGTTACAATTTAATCGAGAATACACCACCCACATCGATCCTTCGCGTCGTAAACGCTTGACTCGAAGTCTCCCCTGGAGGAGGGGCGCTTGTACGGAATCTCTGTTCGCCCATAAACGCCTGTAATACTTGTCGGTGAGTTAAATATGACCATTAACCGGTGTACACTGGGTGATCGTGAACTTGCGAGATAACCGACGCAGATGTAATACTTTCGTTGCTGTAATGTGCGTCTTTTTTTTTTTTTTTATACGAGAAACGAGAAGTGTAGAGGTTATATCGTAAAAAAAAAAATAGTTATTTTCGCAGACACCCATTCCTCGGCTTGATTGCCTTTATGCAAATTAATGGATTGTAAAAAAAAAGAATTAACGATACGAGCGGAGATATAACTTGACCGTGTAAAGGTATTATGTAACTCGATAGTAAAGCCAGTTCCGTAAGACACTTGGCTGCGAGTGGGTGGAAATTAAACACCTGTATCCCATCGTATTCATAATAATACGCACTGGTATGCAACGTACGGTACTACATGTACACATGTGTTTGTTTGTATTAAACCTGAAATGGCAAAACACATATCTACCCATACGCGCGCACATTGGCAACAGAACGAACGGCAGAAGCAACGGCGTTGTATAAACGAAGCTCTCGCATATGCGGCTTGGGTTAAATGTCGTTTGTATACGTGACGGGCCCTGCAACTACTTTTAATTTGTACTCGTTGGAAAAGCTTCGCCACCGTTGCGGCGAGAGCAAACGGCGCGTTACCAGCCCGGGGGAAGAAAGCACCCGCGAACAAACCGGCGTACACCGGCGCAGGAGGGGAGATGGAGGTAGAGGGCTATGTTTATATATCCCGAATATAGGTATAGATTATACGAACGCATATATAGTTTCCAGAGGTGTGCATATTATATGGTAGAGAAAACGCGGCTCGGTTCTTCCGTGCGTATACGGCACATGGAGAAAGGGTATAGCGCGGTAAGGGAAGCGAGCGGCAACTACTTTTAATTTGTACTCTTGGAATTCGCACCTCGGCGAAGCAACCGAGGCAGCCGCGCGACCCTCGACACCGCCAGAGGTGCTCGCACACACAAACGTCGACGACGACGACGATAAATTCAGAACAAGGAACGATTACGAGACGGTATGGCACACACTCTAACACGGTTCAGTTTTACGAGTTCTCGCTAAGCATAATGCTGCTCTCATTGTGCTATTTTTTTTTTCGTCTAGTTTTTTTTTTTTTTTTTTTTCCTCTATTTCCGCTCGCCACGGAATTTGATTAGAGCGATATGGCTCTTGTGCATATATGACGAAGAGATTGGATTAACGATTGAATAATCGACGAGGTTTACCCTTTAACCGGTGTGTCTGTCTATATGTTCCCACTATCCTTTCGTCTCCATGGCGGTTATCTAATATCAACCGATGGATGTGTATATAACGATATATACATATATATACGTAGATATATTTAGAAGGCTCCTGACGAGTTTTGCGAACAATGCACCGACGCCGATATCCGAACTGACGGTTCACCGCTATTTCTCGTCTATCGTTATCTCCCGTGCTATATCTACTCTCGCTACGGTACTGTTCGCTTTCACGTTCGATGGATATAGTTTTGGTGGAGGGATTTAAAGCGGACTCTCAGGCCGTGAGAGAGAGACAAAGCGGAGCATCGGCCGCGGGACATCGCGACGAGACAATCGTTCACCGTATAACGCCCCCCCTGAGGGTAAATTGCCGATATCGATTCTATTTCGATCGAATCGTCCGATATGCATGCCGATTCCTCTCACTCGATGGTCTCTCGCAGCCCTTCGCCTCTTCCACATCCCATCCCACTAAACCTCCCGCGCCGCTTATCCACCGTTTATAATTACTCCTGAGAGCGAGAGAGCGAGACAGAGTCGCGGCCAACGGCCAGCCAACTCCCATCCAAGTTTATGGCTTCTCGACCAGACGTAATTGGATTGTCTTCCGGGCGACCAACCGCTTCCATAATTCTTACGACGGGTGTGGTGCCGCTGCTTCGGTTCGCCTCCTCTGTCCTATTCCTTGCATCCTACCCTTTCTCGCTACTATACTCTTACAACTAGACAACCCCGCGAGGTACCCGAGAGCTCACGACCCCGCGTAGGATTGACGACAAGAAAGCATCGGGGATAATTCTTGAAGTACGCTTCCGCCTACAAAATCGCATTATCCACTAGTTGTACATGTATATCCGATGGCGCCGTATCCGTTACTACTGTTGCGAAGTATATAATGAGCTTTGAATTGTATACCGGAGTTCAGAAACTGCACAGTTCACGTCTAAATTAAATACGAATGATATGGAGATGATGGAGTTTCTTTCAATTTTAATTATTCATCTGCACACTTATTAAGTTCTCGTTAATTTTTTTTAAATATTACGAACTTGCAAACATTTTTTTTTAATTAGTGATGCTTTTTTGGTTACATAACTAAAAAATTGGTTAAGTCGAATATTAAAAATATTCGTCAATAAAAATTGACACTCGTAGACCATTTTTTTTTATGCGACACAGTTTTAAATGCGAATTCAGATAAAAATGATTGTGACGATGGATCGTAAATGACAAAAACGGAAACGAAAGTTTCGTCGCGATGGAATATCATTTTCACGGTCGAGCGAACTGTATTGTAAACGACAAAAAAAAACTACTGTCCAGCTAACCGAACTCGTATTAATTGAATCTAATTTCGCAGAGATACCGAAGAGAGCAAATTAATAATTCATAACGTATGGGAATAACGACTGTCGACGGAGAAGTGATTTGATTAAGTCAAATTCGAAGCGCGGTGTATTGTTTGAATTTTTGTCGTTGTTCCACCATCACCGTTCCGCGGCTGTACACCGCGAGTACGTAACGTACTGTTTTCGTTGTGATTCTTTTTGTTTTTTTTTTTTTTTTTTTTCTATCCGCCTCTCGTCGTTATGCATATTTGCATTCATCTCGTAACGAGATATCGGGCGCTCTCGGTACAGAACAAATTTTCATACAATCGAAGTTTCAAGCGGCAACGGGCGCGAGATGACAGGGATTTTTGTCCATTACAGCTGATGCTTGTTTCTGCTCACTTTTATTTAATATTATATTGTTTACCTCTCCTCGTTTTAATTATTATTAATTATTTCAATTAGCTTTTGTTCTCCCCGTTCATATCCCGCTTGTCGAGAGGTTCGGTGCGTATAGAAAATAAAAAAAAAAAACGCCGCGCGAACTTTCAATGATTGGCACATGAATAAATGGTTACTCTATAGAAGGGACGCACGCGAATATAACTTTCTCTCGAAATTCCATACTCGCCAAAACTGATTTCACCTCCATCAAACGATACCTGCATTAAACAGAAATTTCATGCATCCTTTGAATCTTCCCACTCAATCGCGGGTTGTCGGACTGTTAATTTTCACGTGTTATATATGTCCATTACGAATGGTTATGCGACTATGTGTGATTGTTTGGATGATTGCACATTCGGCTAATTTTCTACCGGTTTTGCGGCAACATATTGACAGGATCGCGCGATAAGGTTCGACGATCACGCAATCTCTCTCACTCGTGCATCCCACTGAGAGCATAAGCGGCCTGTCATATAGAGTTATTCTTTTTTTTTCCGGTTTCCTTTCACTTTCGACCGTCATAAATGCGATACGAGTGAACGAACGGCCGCGCGGCAAATCTGGGACACTTCCAACTGGCAAAATCTCTTGGCTGATATTTCTCAACGAGACACGCGTAAAATATATTACTATACGAAATATATATGTATATATGTATACAGTATAGTTCGAGATCGACTTGAATCTTCGGTGTCTGAAAACTTACGACGATAGCGAGGATACAGGTATATATATTTTCAAAGTTCGCACAATCCACTTGGAGGATAATAAAAATTCATCGGTCCCCGAGGACTGTCAATAAAATAAAAATTTTACTTGGCGAGAGAGGGAGAGAGAGCGCGTGGCGCGCTGGCCAAGTCGGATAAGAGCAGAGGGTCGGAGACCGGCTGGAAGGGAAATGAATAGGAAGCCGAGAGAGAACCTTCTACGTGATACAATAACCGCAGCGAAGGAGAGAAAATTTGGGCCAAGGTGTGCGAGAAGGCGCCGCCGTAGCGCGGGAGAGTGTTACGAGAAACATTGTTATAGTCACGAAGGAGCGATTAAGTCGTGGGTAACCCCGCCAGCAGAGTTGGTGGGGTGTATGTTGCCTCGCGTGGGAGTGTGCGGTCGTCTTGCCTGACTCGTGGGGGGGGGGGGGGGGGGGGGAGGGGGGAGGCGGGATAGGGTGGACCCCGCTTCATTCCGATAATAAAAATGGGATTATGAAAAGTGTGTAAAAAAGAAAAAAAAGAAAAAAACGTTTCGAGAAGAAATAGCCACTTTGAAAACGTCTCATTTCAGTTGTTACACTGATTTCTCACTGTCGGCGCGAAAAGCTCGTTGGCACTTATCGTCTGCAGTACAATAACTCTCTTTCGCTATTATACACACGATTTCTCGATTATTGAAATGGTGGAAGGTTCGTAAGCCGTGGCGAAATAATAAACGTCAGAAAATGAAAAGCCCGCGCGCTCGTTGTAAAAAAAACAAAACCAAAAAAAAAATGGAAAACGTATAAGAGCGCTGTTCCCAGCGGCAACTGATACTTATTGCGTTTCGTTGTATTCTCGTCGTCACTGACCCTGGGCCCCCATTCTGTTCTGTTGCACTGCCTCTCTTCGTATGGTGTTAAAGAAAAATGCGAAGAAGGGTAACAATAGGTGAAAGAAGCAAAAGAGAATAAGGAAAAATAAAAGACGCCAACGAAAGTGCAGTAGGGAAAATGGTAGAAGTAGTAGTAGCAAAAAACAAAAAAAATAAAGAAGCAACAACAACAAGGAAAATCACACGGCACTCGGGGTGCACCGCGGAGAAAAAGCGCGACGACGACCGGAGGCCCCCGGAGCGCGTCGCTTTTTCATTTAAAACGCCTCGAGGAGCATAAAAGGATATATACGTCAGGTATATAGGAGAGAGAGCTGCTACTACCCTTACCTACCAAGACCTCGTGCAACCACCGACCAACTACGTATAATACGAGAGACGTGAGCTCATTGTATCGTTCGCGGAGTGGGTGTGCGCTGAGAAGGTTTGAGAAGGATAGAAAGTTAAAGCGTCGGCGTTGGTCGTGAAGGCAACAGCAGCAACCAGCAGCGATAGTAAGCATATCTAGACAAGGTGAAGGAGCAGAGAGAGAGAGAGAGAGAGAGAGTCCCGAGACTCGCGACACTGTGAACGCGTTGACGTCGTCTTCGTAAGGGTGAAGTGGGTTTCTCGCCGGCTCGGCGCCCTCGCTGGCTGCTCGACATTACAGCCGAAGAGTTGAGTACTGCCGTACATTCGCACTTACACGACCGTATGCGCGCGACACTCCTCCCGAAGCTGGCAGAGTAGTAACCCATGCAGCGTGCGTAATGGTAAGGATCACGTGAAGGGGTGTACATACGTTTCGCGTTCGCGTGTTGCTGCGGCTACCGCGGTCGAACAGCATTGCAACACGAGAGAGAGAGAGGGCCAATAGCGCAGAGAAAGGTATATAGAGATCTAAAGAGAGGAAAGTCGAGGGTAGGGAAGGTTCAGACCCGGCTTCCGACGGGAGAAATCGAGGCGGGTTCGCAGACTCCTCATTGTATCGGCACAACGACCTACTCTGCTTCTGTTTTTCACAGTGGATTCAGCAGTATAAAGACAAAAACATCAATAGATCGCCCTTTAAAAATTCACCCAATCCACTCAACAAACCTTTTCGCATCACCCACGGGACCCTTCTAACCGAACAATGAAAAAAAAAACCATTCTCAATGCTTCTCAAAATCGAATTATCGCGACATTTCCGGATGTCCGCGTTCAAGGAATATCGAGGAATTTAACTGTACGACCAACAGGCAAGAGAACACAGATGGAAACATCAGACAATAATGAAGCTTTGTTACCCTCGAGCGCAATGTAGTACAGTGTTTAGCAGTCTTAGTTCGAATGGACACCATTCGATACCGGGAATATTGGTTCAGTTATAGTCACAGCAGTAGCGATATTAAATCCAGTTGGATAGACCGCTTGGATCACCGCAACATTGCAGTAGCGGCAGTGAAGCAATGCGTAATGGGATGTATCACGTCGGAGTAGTACGGGGACGTAACCACTGAATTAGCGTGTGGACATCAACGCCGATAACTGATCGACGGAGCAGTAGAAACGGCAATTAGCTATATATATATATACTATATGTATATAATGTGTATATATATATTTACACATTACATACATAGTAACAAAGTGAGCATCGAAGCGTAGATTGAAGCTTGAGGACCAAAGAGTCGAAGGGACGGGGACACAGTAACCATGGCGATTGACTAACAGCCACGTAGAGGGTAAATTATTAGAATTCATTCCATTTCGATGTGTTCCAACCACTTTAACTCTGGAAAGTCAAAGTTGCGTGCGCGAACGATTGTGTCGAGCTGTTGCAAAGCCATGTACGAGGGACGTGAAAATGAAGTAATTTCTCGACCCGGTCATTGTGTTTGCCTTCTCACTCATGGTAGCTAACAGCGATAATACAGCGGGTGGTATTATTGTGGCTACTTCGCTCGCCGGTACGGTGTGTGCCATCTGCTGGTCCGCATAATGTGAGAGTGCGTAAGAGAGAGAGCGACTGCAGTTTACGGGGTGAGGGGGGAGGAAGGGAGGGGGGGTCCACGTTGTTTGTGTGCACTTTGCATACGCATTTACGACGGGTACTTTGGTAAATAGTATAACCCTACTGTACGCAAATTGCGTATGTCTAACCATCGCGGATGTAACTACTAATTGAACGGGAGTGCGAGGCGTAGCGAACTTCTATAATAATTGGCCGGTATAATTATCGGTATGTAACTGATTGTATTGTAACTAATGTTCACGGAGTATATAATAACGCGGATGGGGGGGAAAATTGATAACTACGACAAAGGATAATCGAATATATGATTGGTGCAACATAACGATCGGGGAAATTATCAATAAAAGGGGATTCCGTAGCCCGATGAGCCCCGTCGAGCGAATATTCGTAGTTGAACGATTAATTATAGAATTCGTATAACGATCGGCATTTTGCCGGTGCATCGTTACGTGGGAAAATCGAGGTATATTAGGAGAGGCATTGACGTCGCGTATTTAACTGTTGAATGAGCACAAGCGCCGACGCCCACAGATTCGTGAGAGATCCGACAACGGGTACGAGGACAGGAAACCGGAACAGCTTAAGCTTTCGCCTCCTCTGCGTTGACTCTATCACGATAGGATGGCTATTGTCAATGACGAGAGGTGAGTCAAGGCTTTGCCGATGACATTGACTGCAATACAGTTGAGGGGATACATAGACTCTCACTGACAACGGGGCTTGTAATGCGTTCATTGAAACACGAGAGATCGGCGTATATGCAAGTGATTTCTCGGGACACATGAAGAGAAGGCGACAAGGGACATTCGATGAAGAGGTATTGAGGCTACAGAAGCAATAGTCAAGCGTGAATGTGTCCTCGGGGCATCGAATGATCGAAGAATCCCCGAGAGTACGTTCGCAGCTTCAGCCTCATCCGCGCACAACTCTCTCTCTATTTGTATGCGGTCGCTGAGAACACGTATGTAACCACCGAATGAATGGACAAAGTGAGACAGAGAAGTACGTACCGGGAGTAGTGTGCGACAACCGCAATATCAGAGTTTCATGCTACAGGGGAATCAGTGAACCGTGGAATCGGTGTGTTTCTCAATTCTGGTAATCAACGAGTACCGAGGGCCCAGAGGCTCATTCGATCTCTGGCCTCTCACAGAACCCGTCGATATACGTGCATTCATCCACTGTGAGATTTAACTCCCTTTCGTTTCACGTTGCACCATTACATAACTATCCATTCACGTACGTCCCCTCGTCGATGCAAATATTAATTGTATCAAAAACATTATGTAATAAGTAATTCGAGAGCTATTCTTCTGTTTTCCGCAGCAGTAAATATTTGTTATTCACAGTTTCGGAAACAGCGATATCTTTTCACAATGGTAAATTGTTGCTATTTACAAATTTGTGGAATGGGTGGATTTCCTTTGTTTAAAAAATCAGCGATAATTGAAAATGAGAGATTCAAAGAGTGAATGTATTGTGTATATTAAACGGAGAAATTGCAAAAGCGGTTAAATTGAATTGAAATATTATTAATTCGCGATTCAAAGGATTAAAAGCCTCCGCGCCGTATGGGAAGTGCACAATGTAATTGCAAAAGGGGAATACAGGTAGTTACTATCCTCACCGTCCCGTTTTCTCCTGTTTCGAATTCGAACGAAGTGGTTTAGTCCCAAGCGACTAGTTTAGATCCTCCCGGTAGCAGCGGACGGCTTCATGAACGCGTTCGTCGACGCGAATGCCACGAGAAACGAATTGGCGAGTGTGAGAGGCGGATCGTATACAGGAAAAGTAGTTAGTGGTCGAGGCTCACGAACGCGAACCACGCATAATGGATGTGAAGGATCATCCCTCCGGTGGCCATTGCAGCATAATTCGTTCGTTTCGAGCCGATGCGCCGTATCACCGGTGCAGGGTATCCGGTCGTCTGATCCGTTACTGCTGTTACTACTGAACCACTACTACTAGCATTTCTGCGGCTGCGTGAGTGTGGTAGACGCGGAGTCGTGGCTCGCCAGCAACAGCGGACGTAACTACTGAATGGGTTACTACTGGGAGGGGGAAACGAAAACCGATAGGTACCTCAGCCGATAAGTACCTCAACCGAGTCGTCGTCGGGTTGTCCGATCGTACGGGAACACGTCGGTGAGTCTATCGGTGTCATAGCCGATGCCAAACAACGGGAACGACGACGACGACGCCGACGAACTACGGTCGCCGGTGAGAGACATCTGATATCCTCGTAAAACGGAGTTGCCCCGGAGTATAGAGGACGAGGGGGATCGAAGCGAGAGAGTTTCTCGTCGTCGATATTCCGATGCTACGAGAGTAGCGAGGGTGACTTCGTGTCTCGAATATCCCAGAGAGATAAATCCACGCGCGAGGATCTATCCCCGTCCTCTCTTCCCCTCGCTTCACGGTCGTAGCCTCTTTACGGGGAGGGAAAATCTTCGAAGTCGGGAGGTCCCAGAGCGACAAGTCGGTTCTCTTTAAAAATCCATCAGTTATTGGGTAACACGGCGACGGCCCCGAGCTCTCTTGCCTACTGCTCTCTTCCCTTCTCTTCGGCTATGCCGTAGCCGCGGCTATGCGCCAACCGAAGAAAAGTAAGAGGGGTAAGATATTAGATATGCGGTTAGTAATGATTTTATAATGATAGAGGGGTAGAGAGCTCTACTCTCGTAGCTTGCCGAGGCTGCATTGATTCTCCTCTCGAAGTAGAATACAATGGGTGGTTACACTGTATAGAAACCTCAGGCCGCTCTAGTGGACTAATCGAACAAGACCGCCAATGACTAACTACTCGAGGAGAGGCGATGGGGCACAAGGGAGAGGGACGGGCACTCGAGAGTGATTGTAAAACGTGAGGGATCGAGGGAAAAATCTCGGCGCAGCACGACAAACGGTAAGCGTTTCGATACGGTGATTGATAGTCATCGGGGTCTGAGCGTCAAGACTGAATCGCAAAATTCCCCAATGCCCGCGATTCCGAAAGCCGAGAGAGAGAGAGAGAGAGAGATTCAAAGCAATGGAGAATAATCGTCGGGTAGGTGCAATTAGGAATAACGCAAAGTCGGAAACAATTAGTCACGTGCCCTTTCCCCGCATAATTAAATTCTGATGTATACGTATGGAGGATATATAGATGCTATATTGTCGTAGTCCCGGTTGCCGATTGGATTCGGTTTTAATTGTTTCCGGTGCTCTGGGTGCCGTTGCTGCTGTTGCCGCTGGTACGTGGGCGTTATAGTATACGCTGGCTATAGACAGTTTCGGGAGGGGGGAACCTATATCTATAGGAATATTTCGAATATAACAGCATGAGCGAATTCGTGGGGACCGCACGCTTTTGGGGGGGAGAAGTAAAATCATTGCATCGCATCGTCCAACGTTTTTACTCTATCTATATCCATCCTCCCTGTGCGCGTAACTCGTTATTCTATACCGACGAAGAGAGAGACAGAGAGAGCGAACTGTACACTGTATCCACATAGCGGCACATACTGTAGTACTACGAGGGGGGGCTTCGTTTCATCGTATAATAGACTCAAACTATTTCGACCAACTGCGTCAACGAGAAATACATATACACGAATTTTACGGTATAGAGAGGAGGAAAAAAATAATTGGATAAAAAAAAAAAAAAAAAAAAACGAAAGGTATTCCGGGAATATAGAAATCATCATCGTTTGCTACGACGTTTCTCTCGCTGTTCTACCGATCATTTCTATAGGTCATTCCGGCGGACAATAATAACGCTCGGCAAAACGACTGCAGCGCGCGGATATGTGGTTTCGTCACCGTTCTATATCGGTACGACCTGCTTCTGACCCCTTCTGTAGCGATGTATCGAATTGAAAAAAAAAAAAAAAAAAAACGACCGAAACAAATTGATGAAAAATAATAACGATAAATATTTACGAGGACAACCGATGAATCTCGAATTTTTTTTTTCCCCAACATTGTCGTTAAGTACTCGCGACTCGGCAGCTCGTTAATTACGTTCGGTGAACTAAGGATTATCTTTGACAGATGTGTTTATCGTATAAAAAATGGAAAATTTTGGAGATCGATAGATGGGTGAGAAAAATAAATGTTATTTTTTTGATCGCATCACTGGTTAAAAATATAAAAAATAGTCAAATCAAATGATTTTTTTTTGCCGTCTGATAGCGTGAAACACGTCGGTTCTTGACCTTTTGGCTTAATATTTCACACGTAAACTCGCCACGAAAATGACAGAAATATATATTTTTATTTTCCGAGTTTTAAAAAATACAAGATAGCAATGGAGTTTATCCTCCCGATCTCGTGAAAAAGTCAGAAAAACTATAAATCATCGCGCGAAATTGTGGAAAAAAAAAAAAAAAAAAAAACTGCACTAAAGCAAAAAATTCGAGGATACTTCTGGAAAAATCGCGAAACTAGAGGATACGCCGGTGGAATGAGTGTGCTGAAAGATTCTGCGGCGACGTTGCACACGCGCAAAAATTTCGTTCTTCAAAGCTATTTTTTTTTTTTTTTTTTCATCACATTTCGGTACTTACATGGTAAACAGTGCGCAATCGCGACCATGACGCTCACGACGATGAAAACGCTGAAAAGTGGGCTCTTCATTCTGTTGCCGGTGTGTTCTTCAAACCTCTCTCGTTCGTCGTCGTTTCCTTCACTCTTTTTTTTCCACCCTGAAACTGTGTGCACGTTACTCGTTTTTTTTTTATCCTCCAACGAGTCGCCTCCGCGCTACGATAATTCTCGAGTGTCGAGCGCGAAAGAAATACACGTGAAAGACGAAGAAGAAGAAGAACAAGAACAAGAACAAGAAGAGTGAAAGATATAAAGATGTTTCCGTAGATAAAGAGATATGAAAGACTGTCTTGGATAGCAGAGAAACGTATAGGAGACGAGTAAGTGTCTCGTCGTAGATCAAGGTCACTGTATAATGCAGCTGTAGCGACAGCGTTTGTACATAGGAGTGAGTACCTATCTCGGAAGTCTCACTTTGCTGGATTCGCTTCGGACTTTCTGTCGCGGACGCGCTATCGCGGTAAAACACTGTTACGTTCTGAGGTGCAGGTTTAAGCGAGTTGGTGTTATATGTAGCCGCGGTATTGCCCCGCCGGTTTGCCGGCCAATCGGATCCGCGGTCCTCCACGTCGTATACGTCACTCTCAGTGCTCCCTGCTGCTGCCGCTGCTGTGACTGTTGCTCGTTCATGCTATATACACTCTTAACACACGAACACGCGAGGAGTCACGTCGCGAAGCTCTGATATTGCTCCTCCTTCTCCGACGTTGCATTTGTGTGTTTCCTCCTTTACAAGCTACTCGCCACCGGCACACATACGGATCGTTACGTTGGTTAACAGAAACAGAACGTTACCAACATTGTAGAACGTTGATACGCGTAAGCGTGTGTGCGATGAACTTGTGGAAGAGGAGGAAGCGGCGGAGGGGGAGGAGGAAGAGTACACATCTATTACGTACCACGTAGACGTCGTACCTGTCTTTACATACATGCATACATATATGTATTAGAGGACTTGCATAGCATATATAGCTACATGGTCCCATAGTTCGAGAGTACCGGCTATAGATATCAACTCCTCGTTGGTATAGTAAACGGGGCAGCTGCGTAAACACGGCTTCGTTCCCCCGCGCCTCTCCGCCTCTGTTCTCTCGATCCTGTCGTGTACGCATACCCGCCCAATGAACAACACAATCACAAACGCCCTGGGATTTCTCCCTCGGAGTTGGCGTATTAGAGAGCATTCGTGTTAGCTTTACCCTCCGCGTAGTATACCGCACCTCGGTAGCGAAACAGCAACTCTATGTCACGATAAGGAACGAGCGTATAGTATAACTCGCATGCGAGAGCCTCGATCATACCCGAGGAAGCTTCCAGCAAAACTAAGCTTGCCGCGGCACAACAGTAGCATTACACGTGGGAGTTGACCGGTGAGTCGCGCCGACCCTCGCCCTATCTGCGACTGTTATATCTGCGTTTATCATCTACGAGTTTCCTAATCACGCATATTTCTAGCTTTTTTTCTTCTTTTTCAACCAAATTTCTTGTAGCCTACTTTTAACGCTACTGGGACCTTGGAAATCCCGTATTCCGAAAGAACATGTAAGATTTTTTTAGGTTATAATCGGCACGATCGATGTTTTATGTAAATTTTTTTTTTTTATAATTTTGTTAAAAGTACATTGTTATTTAAAAAAAAAAAAAAATGAAAGGAATATTTATTTGTTTCAAAACAAACATTTTTGACGGTGATATTGGGCAAAGCGATAAATATCACTCGAATTTTTCGCATCTAATATTTCACCGTTCGTTAAAAAAAAAAAAGATTCGTTCGAATCTTACCGTTTGCAATATTTATGGGGTTCGAGAATTCCCCGGGGATTACCTTGACTACAATTTGCACTGAGAGGGTAAAAGACTACAGGCAATAGCGAAGTCCCAAAGCGAGAGATTGTACGATATGTTTAGTGTCCCATCCCGGAACAAGCGGAAAGACGAGAGTCCGGTTAGATACTTTCCAAGGATCAACGAAACGAGCTTTTCGTCTCTC
The DNA here is from genome assembly GCA_934046635.1 of Buathra laborator. Classification (NCBI taxonomy): domain Eukaryota; kingdom Metazoa; phylum Arthropoda; class Insecta; order Hymenoptera; family Ichneumonidae; genus Buathra; species Buathra laborator. The sequence goes on from OW203892.1 coordinate 24,315,738, forward strand.
GACGAGATCTTGATTTTTACCAGGCAATTTTACACGGGATACGTGATTCCTTATGGCTATTGCCGACAAGAGAGTTACCGGTAAGAGATCTCATATCGATCGCGATTCTGTGTCGTCTCGACTTTGGCTCTCGGCATCCACGCGGATTTGCCCACCGGAAACAGAAGATTGATACGCGACCTTCTCTCGAAATATTCATAAAACGCTGAAAACCTCTTGTGGTCCCGACGAAACGAGCGCTCCGGGACCATAACGGCGATCTGTGCGATAGAAAGACGTACCGTGGTACGTCGGTGGGGTTTTCTACGGATGCGGAGGGGTAGCAGGTGTCGTCCCACAGGAAGAAGGTCTCGTTTCCCCTCGTCGTTCTTCTCGCATCTTCCTTCAATTCTTGTTCGACGGGCAAAAAACAAGGCGCAAGGAAAACTCGATCCGTCGGGTGAACACCTGGCATTGTATCACTCGACGAACGGACAATGTTTTATGCCATTGCAGATCTTAACTGCGTAGAATTTTTTACTTCTTTTTTTCCCCGATTAATTTTTTTGTTTCGTCAATCCAGTTATTCATAAAAATCAATTTCGTCGTGACTCGCAACAATCCGTTAACAACGCAATAAAAGACACAAACAAAAACGAAATATATCCACATTTGTATTTTACACAGTGTTAATTTCATTCTGTATATCAATAATAGGTTTCAGGAGGTTAATTCAAATATACGAAGAACAATAAAATGTGTAATTTAAAATAAAAAATTTAACATCGATAAAAAAAAAAAAAATGTTATTCTCATAAAGAGTACAATAAACGAGCGAAGCCCCTTGAATTCGTATGTTTACATATTTCGCAATTATCAACGACGACTCTTTCGAACGTAAAATTATTTTATTCTCTTTGTTTATTCTCTCTGATTAATGATTTTTCGCGTCGTCAAAAATCCAACTTTCGTCATTTAATTAATTCCCGAATCGTCAATGATTAGTGAAAGTTTGCGAATTCTTGCATTGCGTTGACTGATAGTTTTGACGACGTCGCTGCTGAACATTCTAGAATAACGAGGCATTGACCTTGCAACTCAATACATAATACGCCGGTAATCGCGCATTCGACGTCCGTGTGTCGTGTTTCAGCCCGTAATTTATTCTTCCTCGTTGCTATATTCCGTAACATAGACGAAATCATTATTTTCCTTGTGATGTGTATTTACTGAGACGATGTAATACGCAGATACGGATCCAATCCGGTTTTCTCGGATCGCGTGAAAGCAGAGTTTTCCTGATGATAGATTCCGATCGATGGATCGAAGTCTAGCCGGTTCGTCGGTCGAACCTTATCCATTTATATAGCTTCAAGGTGCTCTTTTCCGCAACTGGAATACCTGTATTTAATGCCGTACTCGTCGCAAGGCAAGTTCTGCAGACGCGTACCAAAGGTATACCTATACCGTTATAGGAGACTCGCTACTGCGACGAAGAACGTGCTGCAACGTTAGCATTTGAGAGTCGAGGCCAGGAGAGAAAAAAAACACACATATATATATATATATATATATATTGCGTAGACTTGGAGTGCAGTGAACGCGGCGCGAGGGCCAGGGTAACGACTGGATGTTCCAGCTACCCGGGGTGCGGAGACTGGCTTTAGCAAACCACGTGAGTACGAGAAAAAAAAAAAAAAAGGTACGAACAAGTCATGAGTGAGAAGCGAAAAAAAATTGCCAGGCGATAACGTTTCCTCGCCTATATGCTCGGCCGCTTGCACGGGATGCGCGAAGCTGTGCTCTTTTACGATCGAGCGAGGTCGCGAGTGCGCGAGAAACCACGAGAAGCGCGTAGGTATACAGCATATATACGCGCTATAGTAGAAAACCGGTATGTATAGGCGTCGACCCGCAAATGACACGAGTGTCTACCATCCTCGGTGACCCAACGACGTGATAGAGAGAAAGAACGAAAGAGCGACTGAGAGATACGTTCGACTATTAACTCGCGACCTCCAATATAACGCCTGCATCTCCGTATTTTTTTTATTCTTTTTTTTGTCTTTTTATCATTTTTTTTTCTTTTTTATTTGTTCTCACGCTTCTCTCGTGTCTCTTGTGGTCCCGCAGCATTTTTCGCTCGATAGTATCGAGATAAGGTGTATTTTATGCGATGCCGATGGCCCTGCTTGCTCCGTTTCTGTTGCTGTTTGGCTTTATCAAACCGTTCGAAGACTTTCCAATCGCTCTGTGTGTTTCAAACTCGATATCACCACCGCGGGAGATAGTACGAGAAAAAAAAAAAAGAAACAAAATAAAACGACGAACGACGAATCAATAGAAAAGCCCAGAAATCGTTACGTAGCTCTTGTTTATTTCGCAAACTATCCGTAGTTGTTGTTCATTTCGTGCTTCCAAGAACAAATATTGATACGTATTGATGTATATATAGTAAACACAGCTGTGGGTGAATCGTGTATGTAAATCGAGAATATCGTGTGCGATAACCACGCGGAGCACCCAATACTCCGATGCTAACTTACTCCCTATCGTCGTATTATTTCTTGTGCATGAGTACTGGATCGTTCTAGATACATTTCTGGGACTTATTTGCTTAGTCTATTGACTCATCGAGTTTGGGATTTTCCGGCGAAGAGTGTCGGGCGCGATATTGACGAACGCCGTACACTCGCGATGTTCTCGTACCATCTCTCGGACGCGAACCCACAAACCTGTTTTTTTTTAACGGACTCGGAGTACAAAAAGAATGCAAATAGATCTGCGGGCTCTTTTGGTCCGTTTGTCCTCTGGTTCGGACTCTTCTCTTCCTCGCTTCGGTTTTTCCCGCGCGTTCTATTGCGTCGCGAAAGAGGGGCGGGAGGGGATGGGGCGCTCCCCTATTTCGTACTATTGCAATGAAGCCGTTTTATCGGAACGATTTTACCGCGAGCGTTCGAAGTTCTCGTGAATCGAGAATCAAAAATCGTCGGGTATGTGTGTCCGGAGAATCTCCAGAAGCTTCGTTAGCTTCAAACGCGTATACTCATCGCCTCGTAAAACTATTCCGTATCTTGCCTTCATACCTCGTTTTTTCTTTTTATTCATTTTTTTTTGCTCTACGTGTATAGTCTCTGCGGACATAGTGTGATTGCGGTCAGACAGACTCGGCACTTGGACACGTAGCAGAGGCGACGGTCGCACTGCATCAATCAGCGATAACGCTGTTCGCACTAATCGGCGACGCTGCTTCGTGGTTTTCTTGCCAAGAGAGAATCAGGAAGGGGAAATGACTCTCGTTCTTTCTGACATCGTAGGTTGTCTCATTTTGAAATTATCTTTTTCGCGTATTTATTTCGTCGACTACATATATCACGAATTTAGCGTCAGCAAACAATGTAAATCAATTTCGAAAATGAGAAACTTAGTTTTTTTTTTTTTCGTCGAATTTTGTTTTTATGGTAAAAAATTCCACGATAAGGGAACGCGTGGGGCTTAAGTGCGTCGGGCTGACTCTGGCCAATCGACGTTGAACTCGTCATCGAGAAGGACGAAGATTGTAACGATGAGTCGTAACAGCCACTCCAGTCAGGAAGACATAACAGTATAATGAAAATAAGTATAATGTACCCGCAGAACTATTCAAGGCCTGCGTTCGTTCGATGTGTACACTTTTAGCCTTCTCGATTCTTCGACGAACGTCGCCGAACGTTTGTACGCGAAACTCGCTTAGGAAAAATCTCGAATGAAGTCAAGTCACGCGAAGAGTGTTCAAACAATGCCGCGGAGAGCTTCTGCCCGTTCGCTGTTGCGACAACGACGTATAGCGATCCTGAGCTCCATATAAACCGGATATGCGAACGAATATGTATCTCGATCTAAATTACGGCCGGCAAACTACGCCGTGCCGCTTCCTATTTTAGCTCTCAATGGATTTCCCACGCATACACACAGTGCGCGCGCGCTGAGGAATATAGTGACATTAATGCCTGACGGACCAGCGACAGAAGCGTTTGCATACTCGCGGATCATGGGGCTCTCCTCTTCTCTCCTCTCCGCTTCGCAAACGTTGACACACGGACCGACCGGAGTCCGGGTGCGGATCGCGCTATATCCAGTGCGCATTCGAAGTTCTTTTTTTTTTGCCACTGGAAAATCGACGTCGTCGATAAACACAGCAATATCCATACCTAACGAGTACAGGTGTACTTTTTTTTTTTTTGGCTTATTTAACTAATCGATATGTGTCGTGTTTAAACAATACTTCCACTACTCGATACTGAATCGAGAAACTTCGGCGACTTATCGTGGAGACATTTATTTTTTTCCGCATAGATACGTTTGATACATATATTTTTTTTAGATTATTCGCGAGTCGATCGCCTAATTTCATAAGACTTATCGTGAAAACACGAAGGATGATGAGAAGAGGGGTAGACGGATCGAAAAAAACAGGTCAAATAAATAATGATCAAAGCTTCGTCATTGGAAGTTTTGCTCAAATATTTGATTCGAGTCGAAGACAGATGTCAGCGAAACTAATATGCGAGAGAGGGAGGTAGAGAGACACGTAAAATATATATCTTTCGGTAGCAATGGAAATTGGATCGCTGAGTTGGAGGTTGAAACCGTCGGAAAAGAGATATCGACGAAATGAAGCTGTACACGTTCATTCAGACTCACAACATTTTTTTTTTTCTTAATCGGCAATCTCTGTTTGATCGTACGAAATTATATGTTTTAAATAGTTTTCAGACTTTTTTTTTTTTTCATTCATTTATAATCGCGTTAACTACGAGATTTATGACGATTATGTTCGAAAAAATGTAATTTTTTTTCATTGTTAAGACTTTTTTTAATAGTTGACGATAAGCCGAAAGACAAAATGTCGAATTTAATTTACTCACAAATACAACTTTTATTTGTCGAAAATTTGCAGCGCTCTTTTCGCATGTAAATTTATAGTATTATTTAAGGTTAAACAATTTCGTATCCTGTGAATCGCGCTGTAGCGGAAGAAACACGTTGACATAGAAAATGAAAAGGGACTCATCTCCGGCCTATCTTGGCCCGAGATTCGTCTCCGGTTTCCAAGAAACTCTTTGCACTCGTATGATATCCTCCCCGTGCCGTTTCCTCGCGAGGATATTTCCGATCTTGCAATCACAGACACAAGATTATGAACTCCCTTCGTGTGTAAACCGGTAAATATAGAATACATATGTTGAATTATTACGTAACCCGCAGGTGAGTTCGCGAGCGGATAAAACCGTTTCGAGGAATCTTCATAAAACGACAAGTTACGCGAATTAATTATTAAAAATCATACATCGGCAGACACATATAAATAAGAGATACACGTTTGTATTTTCGATTTCGTAGAAATAGCGTATGAATCAGTTCATTCGGTGTCTCGAACCTCTGCATTTTTACATCGCTTCGCGGTTATTACGTGTTTGCTTACGAACCGCGACGTTCGATGTGTCAAAGGAAACCGCAGATTATTCTATTACCGAGACTTTTAGTCATCGTAAAAAAAAAAAAAAAAAATGCCCATTGTCTGGGAAATACATTTCGTGGAATGTGATAAAGGGGAGCATTAATCTTCGACAAAGGAAACTCATGGAAGGGAACGACAGTTTAATCAGAGCCGCAACCGATCAAAGCACAAGCTGCTGCTTCGGAGAGCAGCGATCACCCTGTCATTCCGCTAATGCACCCTCCGGGCCTCTCGAATGCTCGATTGATATACTTTGTCTCTATGTCAATTTTCCGGAAAAATCTGTTGTCCACGTCGCGCAAGTTTTCCTCTATTTCTGATGTTTAGATCGATGCGCGTTGGGCCGCGTTGCGTAACAACGCGCGTGCTTGCTATCGATACACAATGGCTATATCTACCGAAAACGCTTTCGGAGCGACGCGGCTTGTGTGATACCTGTGTAAACTTCGGCTCTCCCAATGGTGCAACATCCGAGAGCTTGGCGACGATGCAAAGCCCCGGCATAGGCATCAGCCATTCCGGTATCCGTTGCTGCTATATAGTGTCCTCGTATCGCCGAACGTGTTCGGACAAAATCGCCCGAGCGATCGATTCCGCACACCCAGTTTACTCCCTCAACATAGGAAGGGAGCAGTTGAGCAACTATAGCTAAATTTTCCCTCTTTGTAACCCTATCTCTCTTTCTCTTGTTCTCTCAGTTCAGCTCGTTTTGTAGGATCCCGAAAGGATTTTCCAACGAACCCATTCCCGCTTCGAGTAGAGCAGTCAGTGTAGCAACAGCCATCATTTCAAACTCCTATAGCTCTTCGCTGGCACACGTCTGTATGGTTACACCAGTTAATAATACCGCGATGCAGCAGTTGCGATTCTTTCTCTCTATGTGTCATCTCGTTGTAGGGATAAAAAAAAAAAAAAAAAAAAAAAAAAACGAATGATTCAGAGTACCGAGCGAGAGAGGGTGAGACGGAAGGATTGGATAATAAAAAGGAAAAGAAGGGAGCCAGAGAATCATAGACGGAACAAAAAAAAAACAAAAATCGGGAACGCAAAGCCTGTTTACTCGCCTCTTCCCTTGTGCACTTCCATATCTCCCTCTCTGTCTCCATAGCACGCTAACGCCGGCGGCTGTGCGCCGGCAGCATAAATGTGCGACGCATCAAAAATTGCTCGCCCGTGTTATCTCCATCGTGTTATACCCAGCAATTCTCCTATCCCCATCCCTACCAACCTCCTTCTGCTCCCATTCTCTCCTTTTCTGACTCTCTTGCATTTTCCATCTTTCTCGTACCTCTCCCTCCCCCCCCCCTCTTCGTTCCCCACCCTGTCGCGGTGGCGTTCCGGGCGTTGAGCATAACTGGAAAACGCGGGTCATAACAATTCCTCCCCCTCGCTTGCGCTCGGCCCGTTCCACCCTTACCGTCTCCTCATCTCGCCACCCACGAGCAACCAGCCAGCAGCTAATTTTCCACGTCACATGGAAAATAGTCGAATACTTTATACTGCATAAGCTTAACACGAAAGCGGGGGGGTTATTATTATCTCGAGTTTTCGCTTTTTTTTCGACTATAGAACACACAATTCCACTGTTATTCAGTATAGGCGAAGAAACAGTGAGAATAAAAATCTGGTCGGTTCAACAACAACGCGGGCAAATACGGCTCGTATAAATATTTTCTTGGTACAAGTAAAGGATTGGTTTGTTTAACAATTATTGGCGTCAGTCAACCAAAATGTATTTAAGGCTACCGACATTTTTGTTGGCATAACTAAGTGTTTATATGACCGTATTTTTCCGAGACTTTGTTAACCCTCTAACGGGGTCTATTGAAAAAAAAAAAAAAATTCTCGACTACTCGACTCTTTTCTGTACAAAGGAATGTGAAAAAGGTTACTTTTGAAAAAAAAAAAAAAATCATTTTACACATTTTCACACCAAAGTAAAACAGAATATTTAATAAAATTCTGATTAAAAAACTTTATTTTTTATGCGCAACTTGCTATCCATCAAAAGTTTTACTCATTTTTTTTTTTTTTTTTTTTTTTTTACGAAAATTTACGAAAATGCTTTGGAAGACAGATGTTTTGACAATGTAGGAAATATGATACAGTAACATCATAATAAAGGGTTAATCCAACCAGATATTTTTTTCTCAGTGAAGAGATACACTCGCGCGTGTCTCGAGAGCGCCATTAATGCAAATTTTCGTTGAGCCTCGAATTTTCATTCTCTCATCGTATCCGATCAAAATTTCTTTTTTTATCTCTCTCTGTTCTCTTGTCCATTTTCTCTTCTCGGCGCGGTGCAATTTATATAATAGCTCCCCCGCGAACGTAACGCAAAATTAATGCTCCGATAAAATGTACCGCGTGTATAAAGCCGCATCGGTGTGATTTTGTCCGTAACTGAATATTCCACGAGTGCCCGGTAACGTTGATACGGTTGAAAAAACTAATGTGTATAAAAAAAAAATATATATATATAAAGGCAAACATAGTCGTTCAATAAATATATTCGTATCGTTCGTGTGTATGGATATGGAAAAATGATACATCGTGCATCACAATGAAACGGGGACACCGAGTTGAAAATTACTTCGAGCTTCGAGTGCATGTAATTTTTTCCCAAAGCGTATACGACCGGCCGTTGGAAAGAAAATAGTTCATCCATGAAAAAAATAAAATAAATAGTGTATGGCGTGAATCGTGATTGCGCAGCGGGGTGTACAAAGTCAATAAAATTGGTAATAAAACGAAGTATCCTCTGACGCATTCGGCGTTCATACATATTATATATCGGTGACGTTAATCGGAAAACTGTGTGAATAAACGATGTAAATAGAGAGTAGAAAACGAGTAGCGTGCAGCAGTAGCAGCAGAAACAGCAACAGCATGACGACCCCGGAGCGAAATGAACGATCACGTTTCTGGTCCCCGGTTGTCCGTTTGTTGTTACTGCTGCTGCTGCTGCTGGTGTTGGCGATATTCCCGAATCGCTCGCACGTTCGGCACATACGCGACGATTTACCGTCCTCTGCCATCGTGGCTCTCCGTCGAATCTCCTTCACCCCTATCGTAGATATAATTATAAAAGTATCGTCAAAGGAGGCCAAGGCGCGAGACGATAAGAGCTGAAGCTCGATATATACGTCGTTCAATCGCATTTCTATAAATATCTCGAGTTATTCGTTAATCAACTTAATTATCGCGCGTAAACGTTTTCACAAAAACGACCAACAAGCAAAAAAATAATTATTTTTCCAACAGATTCCAAAAACGATACCACTCTCCAATATCGTTGCACTCGATAAAACATCGAGAAAAAAAATGCAGTGAATCGTAAAAGTTGAAGTAAATTCATCCAAAGAAATACTCGTCGACTTGTATTGGTTGCAGGATCTCTCGACCTCCTCCTGTTTCATTCGTTCGTATAAGAACGATATACGAACCATTCGAGAAAAACGAAGCACAGTAGACAAGAACGAAGGGGACAGTATTTTATCTTTTGTTACACGACAATCAAACCCATAAATGTATCGTTGTAAAAGTCTCGAGAATAAGAGATTTACTCGAAAAGAACGGATGGATTGCGGGGCGATTGACGCGAATGAAATGAAAAATGAAATGAGAACTAAATCTCGTTCGAAGGCTCCCGTAGTGAAGCTCGACTGCGTCAAGCAGTCGGTGCTTTATAGGAGAGCGCAGCGTTGAGATCGGTGATTTATAGAGAGTATGAAAGAAATAATTTCCGAGTAGGTACTCGACGCAGGAGAACAGCAATAGCAACAGAAGCAGCAGCAGCAGCTTGTGGTGGATTTAGCAGTACGCGCGGGGTATGGCCGTTTATCCTCGACACCCTTATCCGTCGACGAGTCGGCCAGGGGAATGAAATTCGGCGCGTCACGGTCCCACGATATAGTGCAAGTTTACACAGAGACCCTTCTCCACCCCCTACCCTGTATCTATAACACAGTTGAAACTCCACTGTGTAAAGTATACCAATGCAAACTATCCGAACACCTACTGTGTCTACGTGTATACGAACGGTATACGTGCGAGAAACGTATATGCCGGCACACCGCATCACCCAGTGACCCTCTCGTATCTGGCTGCACCAGGTACTGTTTATAGATTGGGCCACGAGCAGCAACGGAAGCAAAAGCAGCAACGAGGAGGCACAACGAGGAAACCCACCGAGGAGGCGCGTTGCTATATAACATCACGAAACCTTCGACCTGTAACGTTCCTCGTTGCCCCCTCGATTTGACTGTCTTAAGCCCGCCAGGATTCAACGCCAGAGTTTAGTCCTGGTGAGCCCCTCGTACAAGCCGGTTTATCCTATCGCCCGAGTTCTCAACGAGTTTCGCAACGAAAATTTCAGCGGTGTCGCGTTACCTTCATCCCAAATCTGTCTCCCGGTCGTTATCGTTGTATCACTCGCCGACAAAACATTACTATATATAAATATGTATAAATAATCAGCGTAGTCCTTTATGGAATTTCGGACAAATATTTGATTTGAAAAAAAAAAAAAAAAAAAAAAAAATACAAAAAAAAAAACAAACAAACAAACAACAAAAAAAACAAAGGGGGAGTAAAACGCGAATGGCAGCTGCCGCTCGGGGGCATCAACGCTGGGGAGGTCGAGGTCGTATTCGTACAAGAAATAACGAGCGACTTGACCCCCTTTTTGCCACGACTCCGAACGTCTCGAGTACCAATGCAGCGTTCACCGCTGGTGCAATTCAGGTGACTGTTTTTTCAAAAATTCTTCATAATTCTTCGATGTAATATCTCCATTGAAGAAATGTGATTACGCATACTTCGGTACCGTGACTATTCGTTTATTTTCTTGTGACACGTATATGTAGATATTTGTGAAAAAGTAGGAAAAAAAATAACAAAAAATTAAAACAGCCGAAGGAAGAGTCGGGAGAAAATTGAGGATAATGAATGAGTCTGAATGGGTGGAGCGTGCACCTGCCGTGCCCGTGACAGCCAGGTCAACGCTGGCTCGATCCTCGATCGCGTGATAAGCCAAGCAAGCAACGAGGATCAGTGTCTTCTCTATCGTCTGGCGAATTACAAGAAAGGCGGCGAATTGATCGACGCATATACGCGAGGCGGTCAGCCCGAAGTCGAGCGTTTAATACGCGAGCAATTCGGTATATTGATGTACGCCGATGGCAAAGGACAACCGATAAATCGTGCGGAATATTTGCGTTGGAAATTTCGCGATCTCGAACAAGTTGTATTACCGATCGAGGCGTCACTGTCGCGCTTCGATCCGCTCGCACAGTGGAACGATCACGATGCATGCTGGCAAATGCAGTATCGAGGATCTCTCGGCGAGACGCTACTTCACGTTCTCATAATATGCGACACCAGGATGCACACGCGTGTAGCGCGTATCCTACTAAAGTGCTTCCCGAGATTGGCGATAGACGTTGTCGAGGGTGAGGAATATCTCGGCGCCAGTGCGCTGCACCTAGCAATCGCTTACGCGAACAACGAACTCGTTCAGGATCTCGTCGAGGCCGGTGCAATAGTGTCGCAACGGGCGATCGGCAGTTTCTTCCTGCCGCGAGATCAGCAGATTCAACGACCCGCGAGAAACACCGACTACGAGGGTCTCGCTTATCTCGGCGAGTATCCACTCGCTTGGGCTGCCTGTTGCGCCAACGAGAGCGTCTACAATCTTCTATTGGACTCTGGTGCCGATCCTGACGAACAGGATACCTTTGGCAATATGATACTTCACATGGTCGTCGTTTGCGATAAACTCGTGAGTTATTTATCGTTTTTTTTTTTTCTTGTCTTTTGTATTTGTTCTTTTTTCTCAAACAACTTGTACACACAGTCGGAATAAATCATTCGCGATAACATCAAATTATAGTGCGATTTAACCGAAGATTACTTCGAACAAGAGAATGGTTGTGAGGAGGAAGTATATAAAAAATATAAAATTTTTAATCAATGATATTATTACATAAATATATAATAATAAATTTGTTGCAATTTACGAAATTTATTTCGCGTATAGAAATTATTTACGTTTCAGTGACGAAATATATTTAATACATTGTATAAAAAATACGTTTTCCATATACCTACATATGGCAGATATCGAATTTTTTTAATGGATATACTGTTCAATATTATTTGACGTTCGTATGAATATATTTTCCGTGACCGACTTTCACAATACGGCATTAATCCTCGATGGATCGAAATAACAAACCAGTGCAGTTATCGGATTCCTTTCGCGAATGACAATCAACGTTATCTCAGTTGCACCCCCACCCGTGTTTTGCCTCATTCGCTTCGAATGTCGAGTGTCGCGCGTCTCATCTGCATTCTCAGAACCTCCCGAATCTCGGCACCTCAACGACTGGTAGCTACAATGGAACCTCCGCGATGAGTTATTCGGGAAAAGGTATTTACGGTCGATGAGAACTTCCCTCCCCCCCCCCCCCGAGGAATTTAGATGACGCTCCGTGGCCCTCGGAGTACCGCCAGTAACTAACATTGTACACATCACCCATGCGATGACAGCCTTCCGTACGCGGGATCTGACGCTTCCAAAATATCTTCGGCTTGACCCGAATTTGACGTAATAGGGCTTTTGCATGTACGTGTTATAGATATAACGGTTAGAAGCGTCGCTGTACCATAGTATTATATATGCACACAGGACATGTTCGGATACGCGCTGCGTCATCCGAAGCTTCCAGCACGGAACGGGATCGCCAACAGTGCGGGTCTCACACCGTTGACGCTCGCCTGCCAACTCGGTCGAGCTGAGGTCTTCCGCGAGATGTTAGAGCTGTCTGCGAGGGAATTCTGGCGTTACAGCAACATCACCTGCTCCGCTTATCCCCTCAACGCACTCGACACTCTCCTACCCGACGGTAGAACGAGTATGTATAACATAACATTGATATCCCTTTTTTATATATAACAGGACTACGAATTTCGCAACAACAATAAATAATGTTACAGGAGACGAGGGGGGTGGGGTTATCAATTTCAGATTGAAAAGCGCTCGTTGTTATTTTTCTGTCGGTAAAAAAGAAATTTATCAAAAATGCGAAGCTGTGATTCCGACTACGAACAAAAATTCCCAATATCGAACATGACAACGCGCTAATAAAGTTTCATTGTTTTCAATATAACAGTTCTTTCTATCGTTCCTAAAAAAAAAAAAAATTATTCTTCTCCGACAATTTTTTATATTTAGACCTGAAAATTTTCTTAAATGATCGTAAGGCGATTACGAATTAATTGCAAAGGATCAAAAATCCTGGCAATTGCCATTCACAAAAAACACGTTTTGGTTGCCGGAAGGCGAACCCTCCAAGTAATCACCAAGAAATTGTCTTCTTATCAAAATCCATAAAACGCACGGTTTACCGTCGATGTTTGTGATATCTTAGCCATATAAGTATAGCGTGGTACCATGTACCACGTATCTAACGTTACCACGTACAACATGCAACCCTATCGTACGTCCTTTGCCCGTCGTTCTCTCCCAGCTGTTATATGGCTAATCGAATCACACGCCAACTTCCTTGAACAACCAAAAGCAGAAACAGTCGAGAGCAACAGCGTGTGGGCCTTTTGTGCCTCCTTCGTCAATGTTTAGGGTCGACGAGTACAGATATTGCTAGAACTCGGGGTAAAAGCCGCTTGAGTAGTAGGACGGGGAGAGGCGAGAAAGCCAACACACACACACACATACACACACACAGAGACATGCCGAACGTTGAACGTCGTCGAGGAGGCTACATCGGTGGCGCAGGCGTTCTCCACTTTGGCTTCGGCTTCGACTCTCGTCGCGTTGCTCTTGCTATTACCATGTTACTAACGTAGAGTACTCGTGCCACTGCTCGGGGTTTTGGGTATACTATCTGCTTCTGGCAACTGGTAATACATATATACGTTTCCCCTTCGTCTTTCTCCACCTCTCGTCGTATGGCTGCAACGCGTCTCTTGCAAAGCACCGAGACTGTAGGGATTTCTCTCCCGTCGGCCGGAAGTCGTCGTCGAAATAATCGCGGAACGCTGCGGTGTGGAACCCCAGGTATAGCCTCTATGTGCTCTTCTGCCATCGTCTCTTGACTGTATTCTGTTCTCCCGCTGTATACACACAGCAGCGAAGGCAAGAGTCACACACCAGTTCAGGATTCCTACCGTTGCACCCCCAGCCCTCCGTTCGCCAAGTGCGAAAGAGGAGAAGGTATAGACCCGAGGCCCCGTGTCGCTTTTCCGGCAACCGGATGCAATTACGGGCATTTAACGAAGTTTCGAGATTAGTCTCTCGCGTCCTTCGTCTTTGCCAGACCCCCCCCCCCCCCTCCTGATGGCGCAACGTGAATCCCCACCGAACTCTGAGGGGCATCCTTCGTTGCAAAGCGCGGTACCGAGAATCAACGAACGCGAGCGCGAGAGAGGCACAAGCCAAGTAGTGGGACCCGAGAGCTCGCGTTTCATTTACTTTCGCGAATCCATTGTCCCGCACTCGACTGTGCCTTCCGAGACCTCCTTCCACCCCCCCCGGATGTCCTACGAAGACTTCCTTATATGTATACTATATAATAAAATGTACGTATATAGTATAGTTATGTATAAACGAACTGTGTACAGGTTAGTCAATTCCTTCTCTATTTATCCCTTACAGTTCACACTACTCCTCGCTCTATCGTCGTTTATGGACGTATAATTTCAATGTCTTAGAGCGGCAACTTAGCAGTGTGTAGGGTAGTTTCCTGTGTACTGGTTCTCGCGTGCATAAGCCATCCAACCTTTGGACGTGTATGATACACACACCGGTCCAAGAGAATCGAGTGGTATACGGCGTAGCTAGCGCTTGCAGGTTGGGTGGAAAGTTTTGCGAAATGGGTGCGCACCGTTGAGGATGCAGTACCGGAGTGAGAGCGAGAGACTTCCGGGCTTTCGGCACGCGGCAGAGAAATAGGAGGGATAGAGAAAGCCCTGGGATGTGGGGGCCCCCGTTCCTGCTATACGAATCTCCCAACAGCACAACCATCCCTTAATCCGGACGTTGGATCCACCGCGAGGACCGCACGCTGTTCGCTTGAAAGCTCTCTCGCGAGCGAGTTGTTCGCGCGCTTCGAGTGAACGTCCGAACTCTCTTCCTCTATCCTATCCCTATCTCTATCTCTCTACCGGCTAACAATAAACGTGCAGCCCGCCGGATAGAGGAGAGAGTTGATGAGTTATCGAGTCCGGGAGGAGAACCAAACGGGGAAGTGCGCAAGGAAACCCGGAGAACACACATACAACAACATATACTATGTCTATAGATTATCGTGCGTGTGTGAATGCAGTACGATTCTCTTCCATTCATGAATTCTATCCTCGAATCGATGTGGCTATCGTTTCTTTGTCACCTGTTCACCGCGAACTTCGATACTAATCTATTTATAGGTAACCGGCGCTCCGGTATATGCACGCATCCATTTTATCCGTATCGTTTTCATTCATTGTCTTCCCCGGTGCAGTTCAAAGCATAATGCATTGTGTGCTCTTTCTTTTTTTTTTTTTTTTTATTCCCACATGAAAATCTCACGCTGCTACTAGCAATTAGAAAATTGGTTTATCGAAATCGATGATCTGCAATGGGAAAATGGTGGAATCTCATTTTGATTATGCAATGGCAATTAACGCGAATGTTTCAATATCCCAGTCGCAATCTCAAATCGTGTAACGAATCGATTATCAAAACATTCATTATTTCCGAGTAGTTAATTATTGATAAAAGCACGCAAATCCAACGCGGATATATGTTTATAGGGAGAAAAAAAAAGGAGAAGATCACAGATCGTAATCATTAGCTTTCGGAAACGATGAAATTCATATTTAAACGAGTACAATTCTGTGTTTAATGGACGTACTGATTTGCGAGATAGATATGGTGATAACAAGGACGGATTCTCCGTGCTCTATGTAGCCACGGGGTAACAACAGCTCACTCTCGGTTGCGGATCGGGTTGCATGCTCTGACTCCTCTCACGGATTCGATTAGTTTTCCACGGGGTTGAAGCCTCTCCCGCTATTTCGTCGCGGCCAACGACGCGAAAGCTTCGCTCATAGCCGTTGTAGCCCGCTTATTGTATATCGCCGTAATAGTAAATACACACATATATATACACCAGAGGGTATATATGTGCGTGATATGAGCACGCGGCGGTGAGCAGTTCACTGGGGATAAGGTAGCTAAACCGTAGGGGATGAGAGCTTAAGCCCTTGTAACGATGTCTCCAATCACGTTGACGGCTGATTAAGGCTTAACGTCTTTAAGGTTGCCTTCTCGGCGAACGTTAGATACCTCTATCTATATCCCACCGTCTGTTATACATAATGGCTATAGTACTACCGTAAGTCACAATAGCTTCTGTACCTCAACACAGTAAACTGTGCGATGGCCAAAGAGAGGCGAGCAATGAAAAGAAAGGAACATGCGAAACACAGAGGAAAAGTCTCGAGATGCGCTCAGTTATATGTTGAATGGTAAGAAACGGAAGGGCGTGTTACATATTGTTTTGCATGGTATTCCATGCGGAATACAACCTTTCGTTTCTCAGCAGTTGATGCAGTATTCGCCAAGCCGGCTTTAAGAGAGAAAAGCCTATTACGTCTAACCCACCAAGGCTCATGATAGTTCAAAGCGAAAGAATCAAGACTGGGTGCTGTAGGCGGGGCAAATCGGATTTAATCGCACAGCGGCCTTCAACGGAAGTAGATGCAAAATTTGCCGAGACGCAACTCCAAGTACTCCGGCGCTTGCTTCTCTTCTGATTTTCCTGCGCTTTACCTTTTACTCGGGCCGAAAAGATTCAGGCAAAACGGTCGAAGAGACAATGATACGAATAATGGATCATTTTCGAAGAGAAAGAACGAAAACGATACGGAACGGAAAAGAGAGACAAAAGAGCCCGTGGAGTATAAACGAAGCCGGCGACTTTTGATACTCGGAGACAAAGTGGAAAAGACCCAAAGCCAAAAGTGGAACGGTGGTGGAGTCATAGTCGCGCGGGGAGAGAGAGAGAGAGAGAGAGACACTTCTCGAATCGTAGAAACTTACTGCTACCGTCCGAAAGTCATCTGGTCTTATTTACGTTCTTCAGCGAGAGAGAGTCCCTCCCTCTTTCTCTCCCGTTTCCGGTTTCGCTCGTTCCAACATCTATTCACCCCCTTAGTCCGGGCGAGCTTCGTACACTTCTATAACCCCCGAGCAGCAGCAGCAGCAGCAAGCAACGTTAACGGATCCATGTGAACCAGACTCGCTCTCGCTTGTGACGATGATTAAGGATTATCGATTCTACGACTCTTCGACTCCTTCGCTCTCGTGGAAATCCTCACAGAGAGGCTTCGATCTCTTGGGTTTCAACTCGAATGGGAAGTTAACGCGATTGCGAGAGCTCTCCCTCCCGCCTTTCCCCGAGCTTTGCACCACTCTGAGAAACTCTTCTTTGACCTTACAGAATTCTATATATATCCGGAGCTTTTGCCGTACTTGTACGTACACTCTGTACGTTACATAAGATTCGTATACACCGTTGTATATATATATACATACATGTATACATTGAACGACGACGTCGGCAGCGTCTGTTGAATTAGTGCGGATGATTAAGGATTAACGACTTCGGGAAATCCTTTGCAGAGATAGATAGAGGAGTGAGAGTACCGAAGAATAGTGTCTACGTGAGAGAGGCGAAGCCGAAGGAGGAATCGCGCGAGCACGGATTGCACTCGCGGCGAATTCAATCATCCAGAGGAAAGCTCTTCTTCTGTTGCTACCGCCGTCGTGAGAGAGCGACCGAGCGATCGTAACACCGCTCTTGCTATACTCGTAGGATCTCGATTTATTCGCGTGGGAACTCAACCGTTCGTTCGTTCGTCTGGGGAAAGACGGAGTCGGAGAATGAGAGGGAAACGAGATCAAGGGTTCGCGGTACTGAAAGTTTACCAGCCTTCGAGAACGAAAGATCTCTCAGAAGGGTCGTAGAATCTGAGAAACAACTCGGGTTCTTCGTAACTCTGTAACAACATGATAATATAATGCAATACGATCACGCATTCTTGAAATAAGTGAATGATAAAATCCACGTCTTCCGGTTGGTTAAACGCAAACTTCAGCTGCTTTTTTTTTTTTTTTCTTCCACCGCTATTTATTTATTCATCTTGAGAAAGGTCCTTAAAGGCCAAGTAAACGAGTGTTACTGTTTATGTTGCATGTTGCTTCGAGAGCCAAGAGGGATTTAACCGCAAGTTTTTTTTTTTTTTAATAAATAAACATCACCTTGCAAATATTTTATAACGTTCATAATCCTCGAAGCATTGAATTATTTCCCGAGATTCGGTACGCTCGATGGTCCGCAGGTGAAAGAGAAGTTGAGGTCACTTTTCGCGCGAAACGCTCGGGGGCTTCGCGTCTCTTCCTTTTCGCTCATCGCGAGTCGCTAATTAAGGTTCTTTAAGTCGAGGGGGATAAAAAGTTGAAAGTGCGAGGGGATTATACAGAGATGAGTGTGTGCGTGTGTGCGAGAGAGAGAGATCGCCAGGCGCAAAGGAGATAGGAGAGTGAGGGAAGTGAAACTTGTCTGACCTCATCCTCTGTTGAATTAGTGGATGATTAAGGATTAACGACTTCGGGAAATCCTCGCTCGCGAAGGAGAGAAGGCGCGCATTTGCTGCGGCGGCAGTAGCAGACCGTGAGAGTAAGGCTGCGCGCAGGGTGCAAAGAGATTCAGGAGAGAGTAGAGATGAGGAGAGAAGCGAAGCTGAGCCGAATTTAATCTCTGAGGCAGGTGGCCTCGATGCGAGAGAACCACGCGAACGTTAAGTAAGAAGGAGTACCATCTCGACGCGATTCTGCAACCAGACTACGGCATCGAGAAACTCGCAGTGAGAGACTATCCCACAGCCATGGGGATGAGGGCGAAGTTGCACAGGGGGAAACGCGCAACCCTCTTATACTTTGTTCCGTCTCTGTCCCTTCAATGGAAAACCCGCAACCGTAGTACCATCGTGGCACTCATAATTATGAGTACGTCATGATAGTCGAAAATCTCTTCTCTCCGAGTCAACCCTTCCCCTTCTTCATCCTCTACTTCGCTCTCTTCGCATCCTCTTATCTTGTTACGTCTTTGGGGGATTCCCGTCATTCGTTCACTGAACCGATACAGATGGCACCGATGTGACACTACTCGACACTCGCGCGAATATTTTTCAACCGGAAATGCAACCGCACATCAATGGAAGCACCTCAAGATACTCGTCATCATTCTCATCTTAATCCTCTCTCGTTCTTAGTGAGCTCGCGGAACGAACTGTATATGTTCTGTATGTGTGCGCAGTTGATTGTGGTTGTGCGTAATATCTGTACACTATATACACGAATGTATACCAGAGGCGTTAGTCGAGATATAGCCAGTTTTATATCGCAGCTAGCGTACACCCGTATATTTTATACGGTTTTTTTGCCTCCATCGTCGGTTCGCGCGCGCCTCGCGCTTCAACCATTCCACCTTCTATTTCTTTTCTCTTATTCTCCCCACAGATTGGAATTCCGCTCTATTCATCATATTGAACGGAACGAAGGAGGAGCACCTGGACATGCTCGACGGTGGAATTATTCAGCGTTTGCTCGAAGAAAAATGGAAAACTTTTGCACGAGTGAGACTCATTTTCATTTGTTTTCTTTTTTTTTTTTCATTTTTTTTTTTTTTTTTTTAGCGTAGGATTAACAATAATGATAGCCCGCGAACGGCGCAATTGAATTTTCAACGGATGTAGATGATCAATTTTAATAACTATTAACTATATCTTTGGTTTATTTATTATTATTATTATTTTTTTTTTTTTGGAATCAACAAAAGTTGCAGTTTTTGAAGAGATTGATAATTCTGGTATTCCACTTGGCGTCGCTATCACTCGCGGTTTATCTTCGACCCGCCGAAGTTGACGTCGAATTACTCGCGTGGCCCGAAGAATTCACGGACGTCGGTCGAACGATAGCCGAATATGTAACGGTCATAGGTGTTCTGAGTTACATACTGCTGCAACTGGGTGGCGAAGTCGTCAATATCGGGTTTATCTCCTTTTTCAAACAGTTGGTGAGTCGAATACGTAATTTTTATTATTTTACACACGCGGGCGCGGTATCATGAATATTCGATGTATACGCCGTTCGCTCAATACACGTTGCTATGCATCGACGAAGCTAGCAGAACAGAGTATCTCATCGTAACACCTATTTTCTATTCGTTTTCCTCCTTTTGAATGTAATAACAAAAAGATCGTTGATGAATGAGGAAACTCGCCGGCGAACTCGTGTGCCTCAAGGCAAAAAGGTTCTTTCCGTATAAATTTCGCGTTATGCAAGTCTGCAGCCACTTGGAAAATGCGTGCACAAGCGGGATACCTTCTTGAGTACCCAGATTGCGTCACGTATCTCACGTAGTCATCACGGTCGTGTTACATACAAGAGACCCTTTCGCTCAGAGACTTTTTTTTCTTTTTTTTTTTTCCGAATGAAATTTTTTCTCGTTACAGAAATTATTAAATAAAATTCCAAAATCGATAATGCAAATATTTAGAGACATAACAAACACGGAAAAATAAGATTTTTCTTTCTTTTTTTATTTCAATATAAATTGTAATATCAGCGAATATTGAGCTGAGAGAAAAAAAAGTGGCCGATTCGTGATCATCGAGAAAAAAATACATCGGAAATAGTCTTGAAACGACGAACGACAAAAAGTTTTCGTTCCAACCATTTTTTTTGTTTTTTTTTTTTTTTCAAAGTAACGATTTTGGATATTTTCAAACTGCGGTGTCTTTGCTTGCCGATGAAAAATCGGAAAACTGAGATGTATATCGCGTTCTACGGGAAAAAAAATACTCGAAATAAACCCACGAGTAGAGTTGCTATAGTTTTTTTCGATCCTTTACAGAGCGATAAAAAAGTAAAAAAAAGAATTACGAAGCAATTTTTTTTACATCACATCGAAGATTTTCAAAAAATATTTTCCACGACATGGATTCTGTGTATTTTTTTCTCGATGAACGCGAAAACGGTAGTACTTCGGTCTAAAGTCGATGAAGTCATCGTAGAAGCGAAGAATATTTCAGTCTTAATAACCTGCAAAAAGTTGTAGTTCACTCCGCGCGGCAATGCAGTTACTATTATTATTATTTTTTTATTCCATGTGTCCCATTACATTTAATTTCCACACTTCTCCGTGTATCTAGATACGAATATGGGTTTAAATATTCCAGAGTCACGAACCAGCGAAATTTATATTTCTGATAAGCAATCTGCTTATCCTCGCGTGCATCCCCTGTCGACTGGCCGGTGATCGTCACTTGGAGGATGCTATACTGGTGGTAGCAGTGCCCGGTTCATGGTTTCTTCTCATGTTCTTTGCCGGGTAAGAGAATTCCTTCGGGGCACAAGATACAAGCACTGCTAAAACACAACTGCACAGATCCGGCTAACGATGCAACTACGCAGACATGCGAAATGCACGAGTATACGTATATATATATATATATATATATAACGATGGCGACGGGTTTTTGACCGTGTGCGCTCGAACCTGTAATAACTCTCTTTCCCCGGGAGCGTATAAACGTTTTACACAGATACATTCTCGCGAATACAAATATGTATAGAGGGGTCGAGGGGAGGGGTGGGGGTTGGAGTTGATGTATGCATACAGGGGGTGAACGAGGTTGCATCGGAGGCTCTCGGTGCCGCCACTGGGCCAAGCGAAGCACGTTGTAGAGCAGCACGTAAACCGGGTACGTATTTACGCGAGTTAATTTACAAGTGGCGCGTTCCCTCGAGTCCGCTGAATGGCACGACTACAATTATGTGTGTACGTATATAGATGGGTTATAGTACGCGTTGTATAGAAGCTGAGTATATAGCTGTTATAGTGTTGGCCTAACGCTGAGGCACCATACTACAACGGGCCTGATGGCCCGATGCGAGAGGGTCGTCACGCGACGCAGCTAATACTCACTCTAGCTACCCTCAAGCCCAACCCTGCGCCGGGCACCACCGGCAAAGCAGAGCCTGTCTAACCCTCCGCATATCTGACTGTCTGCCACCCTGACTCGCAGCACTCTCGGTCACTTTGGAATTGCCCGTTTACCGCGTCCCGCTACCCCCGATCTGACTCGCTTGACCAGAGAGCGAAGAACTAACCCCCCCGGTGAATATATTATAGACTATGTAGAACAACACGACGAACATCATATCGCAAGAAAATTCGCTTCTAATCGAACCACGTATGAGATTATCAAATACCATGTGTACCATCACTCGCGATTATCGGTAATAAATCTTTTAATAAATCAGATAAAATAAAATACGATAATTAACCGAACGATTTATCGCAATGCAATATTTAATTTAATTAAACTGTAATGAGAACGTTAATTACAACAACTCGTATATGAAAAGGAAAATATGAATATCATTTATTTTATATCGTTTTTTTCATTGAAATAATTTATATGGACGTGCGACAATTTATCATTGAAGGTCATTTAAGCTCTTAATTCGTCATTTACATGCTATTTTTTTTTTTTTTTTTTTTTCAATAGATTTTCAATAATTTTTCGTTATTATTATTATTATTATTATAAGATGGAAAAAAAAACGGATACTATTGACAAACAAATTTTATCGAGAATCGTGACCGACGTTTGAGTTCAACTTTGTTTGGGACTTGGAAAAATATCTATATTTCTATTGCGATTCGTCCATCCGTCTTCGAGATTTGTATATGAATATCGGAGTTATGAAATCGTGCGTTGAAATGTACTGTTTTGTTTTGTTTTTTTTTTCTATATTTTTTATTTTTTTTTACGAGAGATTCGTCGCATGGATATCGGAAGTCGATAAACTTTTCTCGATGAGGGACGTATAAGTCGGGACTGGTTGAGGGGTTGGTGTGCCGGCTCGCTGCTCGTTTCTAGTCGTTGCTTGGGCGTGCGAACCGGGCCAACGGGTATCGTGAAAGAAGCACCCCTTCCACCTCAAAGCTTTGAGTACGGAATAGGGCGACTTGGCTTTTCCACAGGAATAGAAAGTTTTCGAGGCACACGAGAGAGCAATAGAACTCCTCTCTCGGTTGGGTTGGCCTGTGTGTTTCTTTTTCTTTCGAGGTCCACGTGCGGGGAAAAGCTGCGAACTGAACAGCCTGTGCCCGTTGCCGAGCCGGAGAAGATATCCGGCTATCTCGTACTCTTCTGCGGCTGCCGGAAAGCTGACGTTAGAAACGAGTTCGACTCAGCCTGACGGCACTTTAACGGACTTGGATGTTCGTTTTAAAAAATTCAACGCTCTCTCCCGTTACCCCGCGCGTTTGCCATGCAGAATCATTTTGTCAAAGCGAAAGTGAAAAAAGATCACAGGAGTGAATTCATAACTTTGCATACTTTCGTCAGTTATGCATCCAAAAAGTTAATCCCGTGGTTACATGAGAGAAAGTTGGGCTAAAAAAAAAATGAAAAAAATCGCAGAAGGTACACGGGCGTTGCCACGTTCGAGTAGCTGTATGACCGTGTGGGCAGAACGACGTTGGAACGATCTCGCGTACACGGTGAGGCGCCACGGATATGGTAGATGGGAATGGGGTGGAAGGGCGAACGGTGCGTCGTCCGCGGTCCCGCGACATACATCGTGCACGTGACCGACATACGGATGAACGTTCGTTCCGGCCGGGTGCACCCGGTCCCGGCTAACCGAAACTCGAACTCAAACCCACCCCCCTCCCCCCCACCGCTCGTGACTTTTCGGTATACTCGACCTCTGCTTTTGCTTCCCCTTTTCACCTCCATTTCTCGACTCCTCGCGCGCGCTTTCGCATCAGCCCCTCTCGTTCACGTTCACATATCCGTACGCTCTTGAATACGTACGCTGGCTACATGGCTGCCGAAGCCCGAATAGAGAGGAGCGCCGTTGGGGTGGTTTCCAGAAGGACACAACAATTTTCCAACTCTCTAACTTCGTTGTCGTGATTGAGTTGAGTTTTAGGGTCCGGTGGGCGACGTTGCAGGACATTGAGGATACGGGGTGGGAGAGTGAAAGAGCTTCGCTGTCGGTTCCACGACGAAACAAACTTGGTGACCGCCCAAAGACCAAAAACACACAAATACCGCACACATACCTTCTATTTAGTAACTGTGAGGGCTAAAATTTCGTCAAGCCGCACAAAGCCGATTCGTTTTGTTGGGAAAGACGGGACCAAAGAAATTTAATTTATTTTCATCAACGATTTCGTTATCGTGTTCATATTTCGGGTAATACTGCCAAATCGTATAGCGTTTGTTACCGCCCAGCGTTGTGCTCGGGGATTATCAAAATGTCATCGTTATTCATGAAGGATAATGACATTTAATATATTAAGAGTTTTCCAATCGGTGCTCGCGAAGGGAGGGAACCAAAGCGGAAACACAACAACGGTACCCAGCCATATGAACCTCGAGCGATGCGACGAGATGACCCACTCACCTCTTCCCCCTCATGAGAGTTTCGGACTATCGACAGCCAATCGAAATTGCATTGCGATAGGTATAAACGCGTCGAACCCACCGGGATCATACCGTTTCTCCTGCATGACTCTCTCGTCTACTCTCTCACTTCGTAGCACGCACCAGCGATATTTCGGAAACTGCCGAAGCGATATACACGTTACTCTGAGAGCAATGCAACGCTATTATAACGCAAGCCGATCTGCGAGTATCCCTGTTTATGCCACACTATACTACGTAGGGCCCGGGAATGGGGAACGCGGGGTATCGTTACGTGATACCTTCCAGTCAGATTAGGAAGCGCTTTGATTACCTATCGATCGATAATATACACGCAATACTACTTGGTGAGGGTTCCGAGCAATCCTCATAGTATACCATTACGTCGCGTCTGCAGTAACACAATTGTATTTTGTGTACCGTGTTTGTATCGTAGTTTGGCGGCTAGTTTCTAGTGTAACGATTGACTCTCTGTCGGCTGCTCAATCGACGGCATTCCCTCACGCCACTATCACCCTCTACGCGAGCGATATTATTGCATACGAACTGTATGCATGTACATAGACTTTATCGCTATATTTCCAACATTAGCGTGTCTCGTCTGATGGTTACAATATAGAAACGATCTGTGTGTATTAATGCATTTAACATCATAGTGAGACTCCTCGATAGTTCGATTTCGAGGAGCCAATGAAGGTGTCAATGACGGGAGAATGGAGAATGAACCTATTCAGAGGTAAACTTGACATTGTCCTTATTGATAACGAGACAATTGATCGGTCCAGAAATCTTTGAAACATTCACGATACCTTCGATTCACTATATCGAACATTAAGGGGATCGAGTCAACTGAACTATGACGATTTCCGCAAATGCATGGTATTTTCATCGGCCGATACAAAAATCTAAAAAACATTCCATCATGGCGAAAAATGTGTGAGGAATTTTTTTATTTTTTTTTCGTTGAAAAAAAATGTTATCAATAGGTTTACGTAGAAATCAGATTCGGGTGTTTTCACTTCTGCGCATAAATCCAATTCCAAGTAAACCGATTGACGAATTCTTTCAAACTTTTTCGGACATGATAACATTATTTAAGTTTTTTGCGTCAACTGAACGAAAAATTCATACTTTGGTGAACATCGTTATAATTTAACTGACTCGACTCCCTTAAGTACCTCAATGGAATTTCACCACCAAAAAAATAATCGAGTTTCGAAAAAAAAATGCATGACTTTAATTTTATAAATAAATCATTCGTCGAGCGGCATTTTCGACGCCTAATTTGGAGACCGTGTAACTATCGAGAAATTTCACTGTACATATACCGCTTTAGCGTTGTATTTGCAACAGCAGCCGAGGGTAAGCGCGTTTCTCTTTGCAGGAGAGAAACATGACGGTGAGAGAGTTTAACCGCGGCAACGTGGATAATGACGAGGGCGAGAGACGCCCCTTCCCTCGGGTTACTGTACGAGTTATAACGACGAGGCATAATGACGTTGAGCTTTATCTCGTTCACAGAGCCGTACGACTGACCGGGCCGTTCGTCACGATGGTCTACAGCATGATAACCGGCGACATGCTGACCTTTGGCATCATATACATGGTCGTACTATTCGGTTTCTCTCAATCGTTCTACTTTCTATACAAGGGATTTCCCGGTGTAAAATCATCGCTGTATCACTCCTATCACTCGACTTGGATGGCACTGTTTCAGATCACCCTCGGCGATTACAGCGTAAGATAAACAACACAATTTGTCAACGCTTATGATTTTTTTTTCCAGATAACGATATTCATGCATTTTTTTAAGCGGAAAAATTGATAAGTTAATCGGTTAAATAATTAGGTCCGAGAGTACGATAGAACGGAGGGATAGTTAGAAGCGATATCAAGAGAGCGGGTTCTACGATGGTCCCTCTTTATCATGACTAGTTGGCAAGGGAAAGCTACTGTTTCTAACCGGAGAACATTAATTGAGTCGGGATAGTGCATGAACGCCACGAAGGGGGTATGGGGGCTGCGGTGCCGCTTGCAAGCTCCGCTTTTCTCACTCGTTTTCTACCTCGGCCTTCGAGTTTTTCCAGAGAGGGTTGGGGAGGGTGGGCGGTTCGAGTTAAGGGAAAATTTTTTTATTAGCCCCCGAGAGCTCGAACGTCGGGAGGATTGGAAGGACGGAGGGGTGCCGGGAGGGGGAGGCATTACGATCCTAGCGTCCCGGTCATAGTCGACAACGCGGGCCATGAAATATCGCCCGTCGTCCGGTCAATATATTGCGGGAGCCGCGGCTCTGCTCTATGGCGTTTCTCTGCTCTCCTCCAATCCCCTCGCGTAACCGTGGCGCGTGTTCGCGCGATCCGTTTAACCGCAGCCGCACGCCAACGGCACGAGCCCCGCTGCTACTCTCCCGCATGGTAGTGTGTGGCTCTCGTGCTGGGCGCGAGCTTCGCGAGGGAAATATAAGAATGCCGGAACAATATAGGAAGCGCCGGAGAATGCGAGAGGGAGAGAGCTGGAGAGCTCGTGTGGCTCGAGTTTCTCGAGAGAATATAAAGGAACAAGAGCCGAGAGGCCGGGGGAGAAGGCGAGGGAAGGGGGGCAGAGATGAAAGAGGGAAGAGAGAAATTTCAGCAATTTCTCCTCTTCTTTTCTCTCCGCTGTATACGCTTCGTTCCGGGGAATCGCGTTGGTGTTCCGTCCGACGACGAGGACTGCCACTGAATAATCAAATTATCGATACCACGTCAGCTCTCGTACCCTTCGTCGAAGTTGAGAACGAACGGCAATTAGAGAACCTTGCGCGCTCTCTTGTCTTTTTTTTTTTTTTTCCCGATTTCACAATTTTTTTCTCTTCTTCATGCTCTCGCGATATTCCATTCGCGTACACACCCGACCACGATCCACGCTTCCACGTCGACGCGCCGACACAACGACGCCAGTACGCTGATCTGAGTTACACGACATATCCGAATCTCAGCAAAACCGTATTCGCTATATTTATGGTACTCGTGCCAATATTGTTGCTCAACATGTTGATCGCTATGATGGGAAATACGTACGCTCACGTTATCGAACAGAGCGAGAAGGAGTGGATGAAGCAGGTATGAAAAAATACGTAAGAAACCGATGATTACGAATGAATTAATAAATTTGTTAATTACGTTCGTAATTTCTATCTTTGAACCGGAACTTGTGACGTTGGATTTAGTGGGCGAAAATCGTCGTGTCGCTGGAGAGAGCCGTGTCGCAAAAAGACGCTCACAATTATCTACAGGAGTACAGTATAAAATTGGGACCAGGCGATGATCCGAATAATCCAGCGTCCGAACAACGCGGTGTTATGGTTATAAAAAGCAAATCGAAAACGAGAGCGAGACAACGGAAAGGCGCGGTTGCCAATTGGAAGGTATAATTCTTTATTAACTATCGGAAAGAAAACAACTGTTTGATTGGTTGTTAATTATACAGAATGTAGACAGTTAAAAAAATACTTTCGTCGTCACTGCCTTACGAAATAGTTGAAGAGTTGACGGGATGTTCGTGTTCAGGAAATATAAAAATCAAACTTTTATTGCGGATATTGTGGAATATTGCAATTCGGTGGGAAGCTTGTCATCCCACGAACCGTTAAAGTTAAAGTTTAAATGCACACTAATTACTTAATCGTATCCTTTTCGTCTGGTCGAGTGGTACCAGACGTCGGAATTAACGAGTCAATGACTTATTCACAGCGCGTGGGTAAGGTCACGATAAACGAGCTGAGGAAACGAGGAATGACCGGCGAAGAGTTACGATGTATTATGTGGGGTCGCGCTTCGTTCTCAACACCCGTCAGGGCGAGGTATTTACTCAATATATCTTTAAAAAAATGCGAAATCATATTTCAGAAAACTTTAACAATACCGTATGTTCCTCTGCTCACTCTATTGGTACGCCAAACGAGTTCTATACGAAACCGAAGTCCAAAACTAGTCGGCATAGCAATAACGCCGGAAACAAAAAAAATTATATATTTTTTCGCTTCCACCGATGTGCCACTTCAGGAAACAGCTGTTGAATTTTTATTCAGACCGAAAAAATTCGCGGAAGCATGTGGTCCAGAAAATTTTTTGGGTTATTCTGATTAAACAAAAAACATTGGAAGGGATCTTTTTTTTTTTTTTTATGGACTTGCAGTGTAAAAGTTTCGGCGATTGTGCAGCTTCAAATTATTTTTGGACTTCCGAAGCGAAAGCCGAATAATATGCTTATAATATGAAAAAAAAAAAACAAAAAATTCGAAGTCAACTCAGCTAAATCAGAATAAAGATTAAAACTACAAAAAAATAATACTTATAATGGGAAAACAAGTCATTCGATTATTCAAAATTTTGCGTGACATTCATATATATATTTTATAATATGAAAAAAAAAAACAAAAAAAAAAAACAAAAAATTCGAAGTCAACTCAGCTAAATCAGAATAAAGATTAAAACTACAAAAAAATAATACTTATGATGGGAAAACAAGTCATTCGATTATTCAAAATTTTGCGTGACATTCATATATATATTTTTCTTGAATTTCCCCGAAAATAGTCCGAACATCGGTGAACTGGAAATAGGTGCGACGAGCGGTGTAACCGGAGGTTTCGGTGATGCCTTGACGGCCGCACTCGACGTCATGGCATTTGCCCACGACATCGACCTGACCACGGCGACCGAGGGAATACCAACGACGGATCCCGCAGCTAAAGCAGCAAAGTCACAGCAGCAGCAGCAGACGAAAGTAGCTTCCAACGCGTCCGCAGCCCCCCAACCGCCAATACCGAAAGCTTCCTCGACCTGCTTACAAACGACTCCTTCGGCAAATCACGACTTGGCTCAGTCCAAGATTTCCGGACTGACGGAGTTGATGGAGCCGCGACCGGTTACAGGAGGTAGGAAAGCTTTGGGTGTCACGTCGATCGTTAGAATAAAAAATGATATTGACGCAGCCGTGAACTATAAACTATTCGTCACACCTGTGGGGTGGAGACAGGGGGAGGGAGGCTGAGAGAGGGCTCTCGGGGAGTATATACTTCACGGAAAAAAATTGTGTAATCGTTGTCGACAGGATAGTCCTGCCGATACGGGCAAATATTGTTGTTCTTCAATTTCTATCGCTATATCGTTCGTTGTTTTTATTATTATTTTTATTTCACCGTTTCGCTCCGGTTATTCGGTTTACTGTGGAGAGTGATTTATCCGAACGATCGACTCTTCTATCACTGGGGAGGGTTCACGTTGATTTATATTTCGTTGGGAGGCCACCATATAGTATAGTAGTTTCGAAGTGAGGGCACGAGACGGAAATAGGGGAGTAGAACAAACTCGACCATCCGTTACAGGGAATCCCATCAGCGTGAAGGCCCAACAGCCGACAAGCAGCAGCACCACCGGCGGCAACGTAAAGACGAGCGGTCAGCTTCAGCCGAATCAGGTTCTATCGTCCAGCGAAGCGTCCACCGTCAACAGGCCTTCTCAGACGGAGAATCCCGATCCTTTATTGGATCTCGTAATCGCATCGGAGAGTCCGACTTCCCAACAGGCGACCCTCCTGAGAATGGCTGCCGAAGCAGCGAGGATCTCGAGCGAAGCGGAAACCATGGTTGCTACTACCGCCGATTTCGCCACCGCCAATCTTGTTACCGCAAACAAGATATCCAACGAATCACAGATTCTCGAAAAATTAAGTGGTCTCGGTGCGGTGATACCCGCCTCAATGATTCCATTGCAAAATCTTCCAACGCAAAAACCTCCCGTCGTCGTCAAAAAATATTTCGCCGAATTCAGCGACAACGATCTTTGCGGAAGTGAGTAGAAAATACCGGGCGAATTATCCTAGCAAAACTAATTTTTTTTTTTTTTATTAACTTGTTATTTGAATATAAGTATTAATTTATCATATTCAAAACCTTAAACTATGGCTTTCGATTCTAAATTCATCTTTCTAATTGATTTCAAACAGTTTTAAGGCCATTTTCTGGAATCATTGATGGCTGAAATTTTTGCATTTGTTCGGTATATAGTTTCTTATTAATGTTGAATTAATAAAAATATTTACTCGGTATTACCAGATTTTCCGGTTAATGTCCGGGAAAGCAACTTTTTTTTCAATTGATAATAATAATTAGATTCCAATAATTTTATAGCGTCAAACGCGCGTCTGGTAATCAACATCCCAAAGTTCGATTCGATTCAATATTTTGATCGGAACTTTAATTTCTAACCACAGCAATAAAGTTTTCCCTTGAGTGGCCAGTATTCGCCATAATATTTTGTAATCTGCAAGTTCCAAAATTATTTTATATTCTTCGAAATGCCTGTCTCATCAATATCCATTTTTTTCATCACAGACGACAGTCTTCTCGGTACGGAGGCCCGACTTCGAAGAATTCGGTCGGCAAGCGTCAGACTATCGTCGTCCTCTTCTAAGAGACGTTCCTGTACAGCGAGCAACGACACCCCCGTGAACGAGTATCTCTCCTCGTCTTCGCCGTCCGGCGACGACGATGAAAATTTGCGGTATCGCCCATTCGCGAATGGTCCGGAGACGGAGCGTGCGACGAATGACGAAAATGTAGTCGGGGAAACCGCGGATTCATCGTGCATTGCGGAAAAACATTTGAAGCTCGAGTCAACGAGCACAAGGAGAAATGAGAGCAACGGCGGTATCGTCAACCGTGAAAACGGATGCAACGAGCGCGTCAATAAAAATCACAAACGCCGAGCGAAAACTGCGAAAAACAGGTAAAAATCCGGAGAGTTGCCGGGCGAGAGAAGAGTCGGCAGTATTCCACAGGCGACGACGATAACGCGCGGTCATTTCTTTCTCGAGTACACACTCTCGCAACGGGGAAGGAGAGAAAGGGGGAGGGGGGGGGCGGGGGTTGCAGTCAGTAGAGGTAGAGAAAGAGAGAGCAGCAGCAGCAGTGAGGTACACAAGGGCGGTCTGGAGCTCGAGAACCTCGCGCTGCCCGAAGCAGAAGCAGCACCCGAACCCGGCAACGAACTATCTACAGATATACCCGACGATATTATAGAATAGAAATAGGAGCGCAGTTGTAGAGGGTACAAGAGGGGGAGGGGGTTGAAGGTAGAGGTATGTACTATACGGCCCGTCCACACCAGGCAGCTCGGAATATTGCGCGAACCGGAAAAACCGCGACGATTCCGTGTACTCGGCCGCTGTGCGATCGTATATTTTTGCCTCAAGAAAATAAAGAAAGAAAAAAAAAAACACAAGCGTGGAGTAGTCCAGAGGGAAGGAGGAGAGAAAAATATCTGGGTGCAAAAAGGTGGAAGAGACAGGGGTAGTGCTCTCGTTTGGCTTCGCTCATGAGACCGAAACTACTATTGGACGGTAGCTAACTGTTGCGACGCAAAAATTTCGTGTATATATAGTTTTCACGCCGATATATATATTTATAAAAAAAATTGAATCGTTTATTTCGATGTATTTATTTTAAAAAAATATATTTTTACCTTAATACGAATCTTCATGCGGTGCTCGTTTTTTTTTTTTTTTTTTTTTTTTTTTTCCAGGGTATCTCCGAAGGAGAGCAACGATTCCGGTAGTCATCGAAGAGAATCTATCGAACAGAAGAGAAGAGACGTTAACGGGGATTCGGGTACCAACGGTAGAAAGAGTAACGGTGACGATAGGGATGAAACAGCATCGCCGACGAGCGATCCACTGGAGCCGTGGAGCACGCGGGGTATCAAGGACATGAACGCGATATTGGCCTGGCGAGAAAATGGACCGGACAGCCCTTGATTCGTCTTTATGAAATTTGACGTTATCCAGCGGGCAGCACGTCAGCCCTGTCCGCCAGCCGTCTTTCTTCCTCTACCTACGAACCTCGGATAAACGGCTAAAGCTCGAAGATATAACGGTCGGAGCAAAAGCACAGAGGAGAGAGATGCCGAGAAGCTGACTAAAGACAGAAACAGCAGCAGCAGCAGCAGCGTCCAGAAACAGCTACGCCGCTAAGCCTGCACGCTCGTTGGGAATTCCGTTCTCCGGGGTTGGAAAAGACTTGGAGGGATCAAGCCGCCCGACCCACGGCATAATACATACAACACATACAAAAACATACACAACGGATAGTGATACCCCCAACGGACAAAGGGGACCGGATCTCTGTACGAGTGGAGAACCGGGGAGAAGAGAGCGCCAGTATATTGGAACCTAGAAACCCACACACATTCGTGCGCTGAGAGCGATAAGCGAGTGTGAACAATAAACGAGTTTGTGAAACGTTCTTTTTATTTTTTTTTATTTTTTTTTTTTTAAGGGAGCTTCCCGAAGCTCAATAGAGAGAGAGAAGTCAACAGAACGGAAAAGAAGGGAGGATCAACCTCGTTTATAGCGCAAAAACTGCCAACATTTCAAACGATTTCGCTGTCCTCTGTGTATCCCGAATGAATCTCCGTCCGATTGAAAATAACAATGATTACTAACGTCAATCGTAACGTACACATCTACAATAATGGATTAAAATTAAATGAAAATAAATAGATTAATTTTCTTTAAATAAGCGAAATTTATTCGACGAAAACCCAACTTGAATCATCCCTTTCACGATTTTTGAAATGTATTTTATGAAGGAAAAAAAAAAAAATAATAAATGTATTTACATTTTAGCGCAGCGCGGAGATTGGAAAAATGCAATTTTTTTTTTTTTGAAAGATTCGAGTTTCTAACTCGAGAGATTGGAGCTCGGGTTACCCTTATTCCTTATTTATCCCTTTCGGTGAATAGAAATTGTTGCGTCACGTTCCGGTAATCGGAGATTCCCTTATTCAAGGATAAATCCTTCTTTCGCGTCACGTAGGAGGATGAGATAGGCGAAACGAGATGTAAGCGAGGTAGAAAAATCTTGTGCTCTCCACGGTGTATAGCGATGAAAGAGAAGGAGCAGAGTCGGTATAGCGAAACGCCACCACCGTGAGAGGAGGATACACCTCTCTCGTGCGCTAGTCCCTCGGATCGATTTTCGATTATGTCGACGAAGCCTTATCCGTAATGGGGTAGCGCTCGCGAACTTATGGAAAGTGGAACTTAAAAATGTATTTCCTAGTCTCCCGATTGCCATTTACGAAGGCTGACGGAGAGAGGGCGGAGGGGAGGGGGAAGGTGAACGAAGAACTCTTAGTTTTCTCGCTTGCGCGTGAAACGAGAATCTCTGCTGGAGTTTCAGGAGCCGGGGCAGGCGGCTGAAGTCTCCTGTCTCGCCGTCGTTCAAACTCTAGCTTTGGCCTCATCTCTCTGATACTACTGCTTCGCTACCGCTGCCGTTGCTCCTCTCGTCTCGCGGGACAAGATGAGTGACTCTCGAGACATCTTCGCTTACACCTCACGCTTTTTCTCCGGTAAACGAAAATTTATACTTTTATTTTATTTTTTTTTTTTTTCGTTAGTTATTCTACTTTATTTCGATTTTTTTTTATTTTTATTTTTCACATTAAACGATATCGTGGAACATCAAGGCAGTTAAGAATACATGTGCCTCGTCGATTATAAAAGCGATGGAGAGACAGGATAGCGAAAGGATAGCCCACGAGTGAAGCATTTAATTACAACGTAACGTAAAAATCAATAGCTCTCGAGAGAGAGACCTCGTGGCTAGTGTTATAGTGTGATGGTGCCGGTTCTCGCAGCGAGAACTCGATTGTTACTCTGATGCACTATCAATCTCAGTCTTGACGACCGGTCTATGTCTCTCGCTCGCTCTCCAACCGCTCTCACTGCTAACAATCACGCGGTTTCTCTCTCACACTTTAATAAAGATTAATTATTCGAGCGCACACCCGCCAGCTCTACGTAGCTACCGACGCGATATTGAGATAGGCAATGCAGTCGTGTGAGAGGGAGAGAGGACGGGAGAGAAAGCTTCAAAGTCTATTTCTCTCGCTTGTTCCCACTGGTGAATATTCCCAAGGATTTGTTAATTACGGGCGCACGATGACGGCAAAGCGCGCCAGAGATGGTTTTACTCCGCGCAATTTCGTCGGTTTTTTTTTTTTTTTTCAAACGCATAAGCTTCATTATTATTGTTATTATTATTATTATAACAGGTAAGATAATATTGTATCGTAAGAATTCCGAGAAAACAAATGAATTACGAACTTTTGTATTTAACTGGAATAGAAATTCTTTACATATCTATGTGGCACTTTGGTGATTACAAAATAAAAATTAAATAAAGAAGAATACGAGGAATCGTCGTGCCGAATCTCGTGTCGCGATGCTTGAAGATTGAATGTTTAATTTCATTATTTATACATAACATCTAACGATAAAATTAATTAACTCGTCGAGATGATATTCGCGATGACTTTCCGTCGTTATATAGTATGTAGATGTACAAACATATATATCCGTATATATATGTATACCGACACGACTCTAATTACCGTTTTAATTAAATCTCAAGTCTACTGAGTGACGTGTGTTCGTCGTACAGTCCTACTTTCCCCGCTTTCCGCCGACGTCGTTCCCTTCCCCCGTCCCGTCATCATCGTCGACAACGACCTCGTTCCATATATATTTCTTTCTATAAACGAATAGCCCATAATAATACTGCGCCCTTAAAACGTTTTCGAAACTTTTGACCGTAAGCGCGTGAATCGACGATAAATCGAAAGTTCGAGAGTTCACCTCTCGTTACGTAACGAGGAGATTTCGAATAATTGATTCGCATAATCGTGTCGTCGAGATATTCGACGCCTCGTTGCTCGGTTGACTTTTCGCGCCAATGGCAAACGAGAATTCAAAATCATAGTGCGCGGAGACTCTCGAACGTGGAATCAACCAGGATAACGACGATTTTCCACAGCTCGACGGGAAGCCGGAACGAGAAACGAAATATCCGGCGAAGCGCTTTACCGGCTCGGAAACTCTAGGCTCGCATCCTCGACTATATCCCACGCTTTCTCGATCCCCTTTACACGGTGGTTCCGAAGCCGCGTAACCGATCGACGCGGCAAAGCTTCGAAACTCTCTCGCTAGTTTCTTCGTTCTATCCATCTCGTTGCTCTCTCTAACTCTCTAACTCTCTCTCTCTCTCTTGCTCCTTCCTTTCGATGTTCGCCCGAACGTCACGAATATTGAAACGATATAGACAGCGTGTACGGAGAACACAGACAGGATATCGAAATAGGGGAGAGCACGCGACCCAGATCAAGCTTCAGAGAACTCGAGAGAACCGCCAGCGCGCCGCCTCGAAGTAACGAAGTTTCCACGAAAGTTTCGGGGGAGGCGTGTGCTGTGTGTAACTACTATACTACGCGAACAACCCTCTCTGCACTTGTATGTAGAGAGGCTGCAGCTGCAACGGGGCACAGCGTATGCTCAACGGTCTTCCAAGAACCCCCGCGATGGTTATGCACCGTCGCGTCGACGAGGGAACGATCGAGACTACGAAATGTCGCGAGTACTTGCCTACGATAAAAGATAAGTAGCTCTTCCCTCCTCCCCTCCCTCCTCCCCCATCTTGACTGTACCGTCGCGCCGGTAACGGGCCTTCAAGAGCAACTTTGTTCTTTCTCTCGACTTATATACTTGTCCAATAATTAATAGGATCTCGATGGAGCCTTTTCTCGTTCGATAGTTACGTCTTTACTGCTCGTTAACAGACCCCATTCGGTGTTTTTTTTTACTACACTTTTTGGCTAATGCTTTCATTAATTAATGAATTAAACAGCATCGTTGCGTGAAGTTTGGGGCTGGAAAATTTAGTTGTAATTTTAGTGAGTATATGTAAAGAGAGTAGAGACAGTCAAAATTCGACGATGCGGGGTAATAATGTACTTCGATGAACAAATTGATATGCCATAATTGATATGATTAACGGACTGTAATTGATAAATTTGAGTATTCGAGAATGAAATATATTCATGTTACATCGGATGAGAGAAATTCACGAAAATTCCGAAATCCGCCCCGTGTTGTGACAACGACGTTGTGAAAACACGAGGGCGAAATTTATGTTTGGTTAATGAGCTTTTGCATCAGCGCTAATTGGTCATTAGGCCATTGATCGTATTTGGACAGTTGAATTTTGTTTTTCAAGGCAACGAGGTTTCTCAAAGTAACGCGCTATATTTTCATTAATACCCGCGAGCGAACCCCCGCGCGAGACACGGCGAAAATAGAACGATTAATATAATTAACCTTTGCATTTGATAAATTTTAATTTCTCGAGAAATTAAAATATCTATCAGCTTTCCCGGTATGTGGAAAGAGTAAATTTCGGAATTTCTAAAAAAAAAAAACCCACCCTCTCCTGCCCCTCGAGTGATACAATGTTGCAAAAACGCGCGCGCGTTTATTCGTGGGAGTGTAATGAGCTTTTTTATCATCGCTAATTGGTCGTTAGACGGTCAACCGTATTTATGTAGTTGAAAGTTTGTCTCTGAAGGCGACGATATTCCTTAAGGTACACACCCCGTGTAAAATTTTCCCGTTCCGTACCCTCGAGGCTCAGACGCGATAGTACCTTTGCAAAGGTAGAGTCGCCGGAGAGCCGCCCCCTCTCGAGTGTAAAACACAAACACGCACAATGGTCCATAATTGCGTAGCCCCGCAGTATATACACGCGATAGCTAGAAGAGAAGAATGAAGGAGGGAAATGACGAGAAGTGAACCGCAGTGTGCAATGAAAAAATCGACAGACGCATAACGTCATACGTGTCAGTCCTGTTTTTCCTTCACCTTTTTTTTTTTTGTTCTCCTTCAATTTTCGCGTGTTCTTCTCTCGTCGAACCCTATCTTCGCCTCGTCGTCATCGGGAGCATTCGAAAAATTTCTTCACCAACGGTTTAAAGTCAACCCGGGAGTTTCGCGACATGCGACACCGTCGAGAATTGTTCTCTATATCTCGCTTTCACGACCCCTTGTATTTCTTACTGACGCTTCTGGCGCTGCTAACTAATGCGAGTTATTTCGTGTCAGGCAACGACGAGGACGGCACCGGGACTGCCGGTTACTGCCGTCTCTGCGAGCGTCACACCATGTGTCTCTTTCCGGTATGTTGTGACTCTGTATATAGTATATTTGCAAACCGCTACGTATACCTCTTCACACTGCGCTTGTATTATACGTTCGTATAGCGTTAAAATATAGAGGTGAGGTTAGGTCCCACCACGCCCAGTCCCAGCATCCGGATGGCTCTCATCCCTCTTATCCACCCTCCCCTCTGCGCTCATCGTCGCTCATACTCTCTGTCCGCTAGCGCTCATCCGTGCGTTAAGAAAAACACATTTTCCATCCCCCGCACCCCTTCTCTCGCGAGCGATCATTCCTCGAGGAAAAGTTTATTAATGTCTCGGATATTTTTGTGACGCCGACGAAAAGAAAAAATAAAAAATAACTCCGATGAGGATCTTTTGTCGTCGGGGGTGAATTAAATTAAAATCATCTTAATCTGTCGAGTTGTCTGAAACGGAGACTTCAATATATCATACGGTAGGTTAGCGCTTTCTCCCGCACACACGAGACTCGCGGCTATCTATCGATAATCCCGACCCGATGCGAGTTTTCCCTTCTCGAGTTATTTTGCTCCACTTCACTGAACCTCTTCTGGGTACAGTCACGGTCGGTGCTCTACCGTCAAAGAGCCCGGTATCTCTTCTACTATAGTATACTATCCACCGAAGAATGCATTTTTTTTCTTTCACATATACACACACAATATAATGCGATGTATGTGTGACAAAGTATTAGGTATATATCGAGAGTGCATCGGCCACTGGGCGGAGGAGAGTATACTACAGAGTATAAACAGAGGTTTCGAAGCAATGTGTAGGAGCCGTTCGACGTTCATTTTGTGTGTTTGAAATATCTAACAGTTCGACGACGTTGGACCTAAGTGCATCGACGTGGAAAACGGTGATCTCGATCCCGATGAGATACGATCAATCGTTCACGAACACAACCTTCAACGAAACAACATTGCCCGCGGTCAGGAGACACGAGGAAATCCTGGACCTCAGCCATCAGCGAGAAATATGATGGAACTCGTACGTAACAACACTATTTATATAAAGGAGCTTTTACACAGGAGAAACGGAAGGGGAGGGACAGGAAAGGATAGAATGGAAGCTTCTTTGCATCTACGAGTCGAGAGTAAAACCCCCCGCCGATGCCACAGGGGTTCGCGATGGTTGGCAGATGGAAAATTTGTACGTCTCCGAGCGGCGGCGACGGCGCGAAATCCTTCAACGTCGTCGTTTCACCATATATCCTTTCCAACCCCTCCTCTCCCGACCCTCTCGGTTTTCTCAGCGTCCCGTTATACTCTCCGGTTTACTTATACTACACGTCTCAACGCCGAGTTTTCTCGTCTGTGTTGCAACTTTGAAAAATCGCGAATGAATTTCCTCGACGCCATAATAATACATACGTCTCAACCCGACGCCTATTTCTCCCCCCTTCCCGTATGTTGAATGGTGGGTTCCTGTCGCTGGCGAAGACGTGGGACGATGAACTTGCCCAACTCGCACGAAAATGGGTATTGCAGTGCAATACGAATCAAAAGGACGATTGCCGCGATGTGGGTGCGTATATTTTTACCATTTTTTTTTTTCTTTTTCCACTACATATTTTTTTATTTTTTATGCATTCTATATTTCAAACCTGATGCTTATAGCTTATATCTCACCCTCCCCCCCCCCCCCCCCCCCACCCCCGGGTTGTACGAGATCCATGATGTCGTTGACGAAAAATCCTATTTCATATATTTGATTACACGCGCGCGCGGGCGCGCACGCCATTCTATTTCCCAACATTGTTTATTCTCTCCGAAACATACCGGTTGTCATTGCACGCGGGAAAGAAAAAAAAAAAAAAACAAATTTCCATTTTCGATATTTCATTACCGCATCTGACGTGAGTGTCACATCGAGAATATAGAGAGGAGCGTTTCAGTGAAAAGCGCGAAAGATACAAAATGTTAACGTGAGCTCTCGCATCGCTCGATTCTTTTTTACATAGTTGCACCGGTAAAAGATAGCGCCCGCTTCCGTCTCCACGCAGGGAGCGAGATAGGTATGTGGCTTAAAGCCTTTGCAAACCCCATTAACTCCACTCGTTATCGTGGGAGTAGCGAAGAGCGAGAGAGGCGTGACAAGTTCCTCTCTACCCGTCGGGCGAGAGCGAGCGGGACGAACCCGTTGGAAAACCCCGCTGCGATAATAAATCCAGGATTATTATAAAATATTCGAATCCATTAAATACGAATTGAATGAAAACTAATTCATTTTATAGCGCGCGAGAGCGCGAAAGGTAAAATTGTGCCCCCGCGCTTTGCCCGGTATAAATTCGTTTCCAATGAAATTTCCATCGGCGTCGTAGTCGCGCGCTCCGGCTCCTCCCCGTGAGAGAGGAGCTATCTGGCGTTCACGATCGTCGCGCCGGTTTTCCACACCGGTACCGAGGGCTCGACTATGAGCCGATTCGCTCATCGCGTTTGTTCCCTATATACCTATTCCTTCACTACCACCGACTCCCTTTCTGCTATCTCAACGTAAGCCAACTATACTATTCCTGTATGTATATATACCCCTATCGACGTTGAGCTCTCTGGAGCTCGATATCGAGTAGGGTATATCGAATATCGATCGAATCGTCTTCTAACCGTTTAAGCGGTGTATTAGCATGGCTATTATCCGGCTATTCGCGAGACTCGCCTTCCTCCCGTGCAGAGGAGCAGTCACCCCAACGCTTCTTGACTCTCCGTACCTTCTTTCCACTCCTTGCCACTTTCCGTTTTTTTTTTATTTTTTATTTCTTTATTTCTTCCACTACCGCGCGCGTATTGTACTGGGTATTTTCCCCATGAGAAGAGAAGAAAGACCCGAATTATCTTCTTCATCCTGTACCCCCGCGCGTACGTGTTGCCCGCTCTTATATATCCCTCTCTTTGCGAGCCACCAAAGCGGATATAAGCCCTCTCGGAACTTTACTCCTTGATCTCTTCTTCCATTGATCTCCCGATCTCATATCTCAATCCCTCCGTTTCATGTCACGTTTCTTTTTTCTTTTTTTCTTCTCTTATATATTTCTTTTCTTTTTTTTTTTTCTTAACAGAACGCTTCGAAGTCTGGCAGAACGTGAATGTCCTTTTTCTTGACGGTATCACGGACAGCGGTACCATCGAAGGCCCGAATCAAGCGGTTATCGAGGAGGATGCGAATACAACGAACACCACCGCATTTATGCGCATTCGAGATCACGTCGAATCGTGGGTCAACGAGGTCGAGCATTTCGATAACTCCAGAGTCGGGTAAAGCAAGCAAAAGCAACCAACCGGGAGTGTAGCCGGTTTATTGAATTGCAACCACTACGCCGCTTTCGCTTTTTCACTATACACACACCGAACAACGTCTCTGGGCGTTCTTTGCCTTTTGTATTGTAAGACTTCTTCGGGATCACCTGAGTGTCGCACATACGCGCTACGTACGCGCATTATAGCTCGAGGGACCCGAAGGAAATGTCGAGGTGCACGAATACGAGAGTATCGAAGAGAAGAGAGCGAGCATGAGTCGCATCTAAAGAACCGAGAAAGAACGAAATGGTCTTTTGGCCCTTTATACATTCTTCGACATTCGACTCTTGCGACTCTCTTTTCTCGACTTGATCTTTCCTTACCATACCACTCCGTCTTTGCCAGCTCTCTCTTCCGTCGTGTCCCTTTGCTACCCCACTTTCTTACGCGAGCTTTAGATTACATCGGATCCATTCCATCCTCCCCTCCCTTTCCTTCTCCCGGTCGGCGGTACAGCTCGGCTTTTGATGGTCGAATAAAACGATTCAACGGAAGCTCCCCCGGTATAGACTCCGGGGACTCTCTCCTCTGCTTTTGCTCTCACGTTTCGAGTACGTAGACGAAGCATCGAGTTTTTTTTTTTTTTTCATCCCCCCTTTTTCTCAGTAGCTTTTGTACGCGTGTGTCTCTGTCATCGGTATCGCTCGGTTCTCTTAACCCCTTTCATCCACCAACCGAAACTGTATAAAGGGCAGCTGTGTAGTATCGCAGTATCGTATCGTATATCGCATCTACGGACTTCGTGACTTCGACTTAATCGAAGAAGCGCGGTTACGAACGCCCGGAAACCGCCCCCGCCGGCTGTACTCACTGTCGGCCTGGCGAACTACACGAACGAAGTTAGCCGGGGTACGACGGAGAAATTTTTACGAGCATTTCGCGACCTACCTACCGAACTCGAGTTCCCTTCGTTCTTACTACCCTCTCCTGGGTGCACGCCGTTCTTCCGATCGATCTCTCGGTATACTCTGTATCTCTATCTCTCTATCTCTCTGCCATACGTGGGTACCGTAAGGACTTTAGTGCTTCCGTACTACTAAATTCTGTACTTCGTGATGAACTCGGCGCGCCCGCACAGTGGCATCTCAATCGAAGCGGAAACGGAATTAGGGTGACGCGCCGAAAACACCGAAACGTTTTTTTTTTTTTTTTTTTTTTTTTTTACGAGCGCCGAATTTTGCGGCCCGGTAGAATCGTTGGATTATATGTAGGGTAAACGCACAATGATGGGCTTTTCAAGAGAAGGTCAAATTCTACTGTTATTATCCTATTTCCATTTGATCTCCGTTTTTTCGGAGCCTTTGGAAACTGGGAGATGAGGTCTTTTTTTTTTTCTTCTATCTTTCTTATCCGGTAATGGGAGAGTTAAATCGATTGACAAAGTTTCGATTAATTTAATTAACACGTTTTATGTTAAAAAAAAACATCGATGACGAGTCGGGGCGGCGGTATGTATTACAAGGCCATTCGCTACAAGGCAGCCAATGACTGAACGAATTTTGCTTTCTTCTCTTCTCGAGTCCTCTCAGCCTCTTTCACTGTTTCGCTCTTCGTGATGGGTAATCGATCGTGCTACTTAATCGAATCTTCGTCAATTTAATTTCACGGCAAAAAGCAGAGTGAGATAGGCTGAGCGGACCGGAGATGGGGAAGGTAAAAGGAGGAAGGATGGGTATTAAAAAAAAAAAAAAAAAGAACACAGAAGGTTTTCTCGAGTGAAACAGCGAAGGAGGAGACGGGGAGACTCGATATCGGGAGCGATTGGCTGCGAAATACTTTTTTAACGATATAGCTGTGAGAGTCGTCCATACAGGTTAGTCGAGATGTTTCCGCGGTGTATCGATACCGAGATAGGACGCCCCCGTCCTTCCTTCCCCCTTTCCCCGTCCCCCTCATAAGTCGAAGGCCATTCGAGAACCGTTAATTTTCCAGATTGGTGGACTTCGCGAACGAGAATGAGACTTCGTACGTAGCAATCGCCGGTGCGAAGATAACTCGGATGGGCTGCGGCCGTGCGACGTACACCGTGGACTTGGACGAGAGTGCCGGTGAGGTCGAGGTCGGTGAGGCCGTGGGTGCCGCCGTTGCGGTTTCAGAAGTACCAGAAGCCACGAGTAACAAGAACGATACCGCCACTGGCCGAGTGGAAGTGCTCGTCTGCAATTACGGACCTATCGATCGTACGCCACCACAGAATCTGTACGAGGACGGTGCACCCGAGGACTGTCCCGAAGGATCGGTACCCAGTAACGAATACGATCACCTCTGCAGTAAGTGGAAACTCCCGGTGTTTATCGAGTTTAAGGCGTCGCAAGTACGAAAGGGATATTGCGGCTATTAAATACTGATTCAATTACCGAATGCAATTCTGTTGCTAATAGAACCGCACCGTATTACCCACCCGTATGAATGATGTATACGATTTAAATGAGTTCAATTTAATCAAGTAATGGAATGGAGTCATCGAGAATCATCCGCGAACACATTCACATATCTGTATGAACCATAAACCGCTCACAATTAACAAATTGGCAAAAGAAACTTCAAATTCTGCTACAAAAGGCTTCGAAGCTTTCAAAGTAAAATGATCAACTTTTAACCAATTTTCACATATCGATCTGCGAATGGTATAAATTTATTTCAAATCAAATAAATTCACTTATACCAGTCATAATTAAGTTCGCCGATACTTTGAAAAATGTATCTTTCATATCGCAAAATAACTCCGAAATCAAATAGTAAAGTATGCGAAAAAAATTAAATATTTTCAAAATTGAAAATACAGAAACATTCTCTGCACTTTATTCTTATTGTTCAAAGAAGAACTTGGCAACAATTAGGCCGCGGTATATACACATGAATATTTCCGTTCTGAATATTCTCGGCGAAAGCGATGCAAATGAAGTTTCGAGGTGGAAACGCCTCGAGAGCGAAAGAGACTCTGTAGGTAGTAGTAGTAGCGTCGGTGGAGGTTGCAGGAGAAAAAGTAGAAACGGATATTCAAGCGTCAGACAGTGCATAGTGTCGGAGAATAGCTTCCAGGCTATCGCGATACCGAGGGTAGGAATATTATTCGCGAAAGCGTTAGATCGGCATCGCGAAATGAAATCTGTCCATATCTCGTTATAATATTTTTCTCTGTTCTTCCAACACGAAAGTGTATGCGCACCAAATCCGGTTGTAATTTTTTTTTTTTTTTTTTTCGATCGTACTGAAGTTTCGTACCATTATCGTTTCGTGAGTCGTCTACTATTTTTCGTTCTTATGGGTTGGCAAGCTTACCATTGACGCGAGTACACAGGCGGTCGCGTTGGTTGGTATACAAAATGTACGCCCCGATAACCATAGTAGATGATGATTCGGATGTGAATTTTTCAGCTACGACGGAAGATCTTCGAGAGCTTTCGCCTCGGGATAGCGAAGATCGTAGCTTTGAAGACGACGAAGCATCGTTGGATCCGCGTTTGCACGATGGTATTGTTGCTTCGCCACGATGGGAAGAAGAAAGGAAAAGCAGCAGCACAAGCTCCGCTGTTTCGATTGCTTTGCGGAAGAGCACAGGCGCCAGCGGCATAAGCACCGGCTTCTACGTTCTCACCGAGTTTCTGTCGCTCGTTCTCCTCCACATAATTACGAAGACTACTGGTGCTCGTTGTTGCTGAAGCTTCCTATCTCTTCTTCTCTTTGCTCCTCTCCCACTCTTCGCTCGACCTATCTCTCTATTACTCACACACACCAACGAGGCGAAACACTCCCCGCTGGCCGCATAAACCAGACATACTTTCACGATTAC
Source organism: Buathra laborator (assembly GCA_934046635.1). Taxonomy (NCBI): domain Eukaryota; kingdom Metazoa; phylum Arthropoda; class Insecta; order Hymenoptera; family Ichneumonidae; genus Buathra; species Buathra laborator. Next base: position 24,359,934 of record OW203892.1, read on the forward strand.
AAAAACGGAAGAAGATAGAACACAATACACAAAACTTCACCCTCGTCACGAACGATTTTGTCGCAATAAAAAATAATTTAAAAAAAAACAAGAAAAGTATACATACGGTCGCACCTCATTTCGTGATTTTTTTTTTTTTTTTTTTTTCTCTATCTCTTATTCTCCCTCGGGGAGGAAATGAGCCCAGTAGAAAGCAAGTAATCTCCGGATGCTTGGAGTAGCGAGAGAGCGTGATCGCACACACTACTCCCTACCCCCGACCTTGTACCGGCAAACCATTATCACGCTCAAGGGGCGTGAAATCGATTTCCATTCGATCAATTCACAGTACGGGACTTGCCGCGCTCGAAAAAGTTTGCCCGGGCAATTAGTCGGTCCGCGTTGGCTAAGTCATGCGAAAGTACATGGAGACTCCTCCAACCCATATCCCACCCCCTTCTCCCATCCTCCCTATCCACCCCCAGCCACCCTTCTGGCAACGAAAAACCCTATACCTCTATCCACCATTACGGCTGCTCTGATTCGGTGCGAGCGTGCAATAGGAAGCGAGAGGTAATAGTCGAGGTTGAAGGATTTAAGAGGAAAATCAGGCCTTAACTTTTGCAATAGAGAACTCACTGGAGCGCAATCGTTCGCTGCCTCACTCGCAATTTTTTTTTTTTTTTTTTTTTTTTTCGTACCTCTCTCTGTCTGTTTCTGATCGCCAATTATAACTCTATATCGGTGGAATCAACGTATAAATATCGAAAGCTCTCGCGTATTCTCTTTTTGGCTTTTATAATGCGCATAAATGGCAATTTATTTATTTCGTTCGAAAAATTTTATCGACGCGAATAATAATTTTAATTCAATTTTCAAGATCTTTTTCTGTACATTATTCAATTATTTTCGGATTGCTGCTCCGCCTCGAGTCGCTGCTCTTGATTAATTAATTCGAGAACACCGGTTTTCATCTCGACGAGTGCTTCCTGCTCGGTAAGTCCCATTCGCCTCTTGTTACTGATATCGTAAGTGGCCTCTTTGCTGTCGCTGTGCTCACCTCTCTCTCCTCTCACTTGAAGATTGTACATTCCAGCGATCTCTACGAATCTCTTGTAGTCTGACGAGAGATTCGGCACTTTGAGATGCACCGAAGCTCTCACAGTCGTACCGAGATTTGTCGGACAAAATGTTAGAAAACCGAGTCTTTCGTCTCGTGAGAATTCGAGCTTTTCGCCAATTCGTGTCACTGCGTTCACCAAACGACGATAAGTCGACGCGAGATCGCCACCTTGTTCCATCGATATTATGCGCATGTGATCTTCTTCGTTGCACCAGACGAGAAACGTTTTTGCATCGTTGAAAAATATGCCCCTACCTGCGAGAGAAGTAATGCGTTCGGTACATCGATCGTTTGAGAAACTGAAGAGCGTAATCCTGACATTCAACATCTAAAACGATTTGCTCGTCTGTTTTACGACATTCTATACGTTATTCACGAGAACCACGATGCCGCTTGAGAATTGTTTTTTTCATCAATGCAATCATTTCTTTTTTTTAACAATCGTTGCGCGGCACTTTTCAACTTTTCGTACGAATAACGCAATGAGTCCCTCTCTGCATATCGGTGGTATAATATTCTCAGAATGAAAAAAAAAAGAAACACAAACGTATAGAAAAAAAAAAAGAAAGAAAAAATTCAGTTTCTCGTCGGTAGGTTTTTACCAGAACGAGAGACAATTAATGCAGCAGACTGGAAGGTTTTTCCCTACCCGTTGGCTCACTCGTTTGCCCGCTTTTCACAACTCTCCAACCCTCACCGGTTATTAATTTAATTTAGCAGGCGAAAATATTTTTCTTTCTAATATAATGTACCACAATTAACGGATAAATGGCCAGACGTTTTTTCTCATTCCCTCGTTCGACAGTGCAAGTCTCGCGAAAGCCCATCCTTGAATTTTTACGTGAGCGAAAATTCACGCGATAATGGGATATTGTTTACCAACCGATGTTGTCGCTCTTTTTTTGCCTCCTACCGACGGAATAAACGAGAAAGTGATCTCTCGAGCGTGTCGTTCGCGAATCGAATGTCCGTGATGTTAAATTATGATGTAACGTAAAAAAAAAAATAAAAATAAAAAAACAATGTTATTGAGAGATGAAGATCTCTAACCGACTGGCCAATAGCGACAGGCGTTGGCATCCTGAAGGAATCGATCGCCCTCCTTGAAGAGAAAATGCTCGTCGACGAGAGTCTGCTGGGTCTGTTTGTCCATTCCCTCGAGTGGGTGATACTTCCCTCGGAGTTCCCCGTCCAAGCTCTCGACTGCCTCCGCAACCTTGGCTCACGAAAATACACGAGACAGATATTGTTTGCTCTTCCCCTTCTGCCATTCTCACTACTTTGCGGACCGAGCCCCTTTGCCCCGAAGTCATGAGGCTATACAATATATACCCCCCTTTCCCCTGCGCTATATATATACGTATATACATGATACTCTTATACGGTAGGTACTATAGTAGTCGTATAGCCACAGTGAGAAAACGAGTGAGTCTCGAAAACGCTTCTCCAGCTCGGGGCGATGGAGCCGGGGAATGAACGTTTCTACGATTACTTTGCAAGCTTCTGGAGGGGAAGGGTAGGGGTTGTGCCGTTTCTATACTACCGTTGCTGCCAAGGTGGCCAGAAAGTATAGACCAGTTCGACCGTAGCGAAGCACACAAGGAGAAGGTAAGGAGAAGGAGAGATCAAGGATTTACGTACTTTGGTCTGAATCTCACGATAGTGCACCTCCGTCATAGTGGGATTGAACGGATAACCCTTCAACGATCTTCCGCATCGTACTCTCGTCGAGACAACGTACTTGCCAGTAGGATCGAGATTGCCGAGGGTGTCGGAATGGCCCCAGTCGAGCTCCGGATGTACGTCATCCTCACCGAATCCACCGTGATAGTCCTGAATTATTGGATCGAAGAGTTCGCGAAAGACGCGGTAGGACTCGGGATCCGGAGCGTAAGCGCCGATTCCCGAGTCTGGATTCGCAAGACCCGACTGAATCACGTCGACGAGACCCGACCCGTAACTCGTACGACGATCCTTCAGCCTGTCGAATACGTCACGACTCAAATACTTCTTGAGCAACGAGCCGCTCGCCGTATCAAGAAACTTGACGAAAGTATCCTCCAGCTTGAGCTTTTTCGACAAATCCGCATCCTCCAATTTCCCCTTGGCATCCGTTGACGAGTCAGCCAACGAAGCTTTTTCCGGCTTCTTCGGCTTCTTCTCGCAGGCGCACAAACGCTTGTCGCACATCTTTTTACCCACTAAATTTTTTTTCTCTCTTCGCGGTTTTTTTTGTTTTTTTTTTTTTCTCTTTTTATTCCCGGTTTCGTCAGGCGAGCTCTCACCAGCGCGCGGCTTGACTGGCTGGTACTTTCGCCCTCGGGAAGCTTCCTCGTTTCTCTACCCTCACTCAACCGACCGACTCGCTTCTCTAATTTTTTTTATTCTCGCGTTTCTATTTTTTTTTGTTTTATTATCCTTCCCTTCGCCTACGTCTCTTTATGTTTAACTATTTTTATTCGCCTTTTTTTCTATTTTTTTTTTTTTTTCGGTCTTATTTTCGGTTCGCCACCGTCCGTCGAGGTATTCTACACTGCGAGGCTATCCTAGGATCCTTGGCCTGCCTCGAGGTCCTCGCTCCCGGCGCCGGATGTGACTCCTCCTACCCCTTGATGCAGCTCCGGAACTCGACTCTCATTCCCCTTTTCCTTCTTCGCTTCCTCCAAGCTGGACGGCGCGCTGCCTTCGGTTTTAATTAAACGTTTTTTCGCGCTTCGGAGATTCCCCGGAGTGGTCCACGAGGGTGCGCGCATACACGGACGGAGGACGAGGGAACGGAGGCAGCCCCTTGCTTTTCCACCACCTTCCTGTGTCTACGCCCCGGCGAAAGGGCAGGAGGAAAACCCGAATTTTTTCGCCACGGGACCGCGTCGTGTTTCCTTCCGGTTAAAAATACGCGAATAACCTCGCCGAGTCTTGTCTCTGTTTTCCCGGTACAAAACGATCAAACCCAAGAGACAAAAAAACACCGCAGAAACGAAACTAACCGTGCGTTCCCTGGACTCGTTTTCTCGTCGCCGACCACCCAACGGGAACAACCCGTTCCCTAAACCGGACGTGTGACGATGGAAAAAAAAAAAAACTTCACCGTTTTCTATATTTCTTTCTCTCCAAACTCGCGAGTTTTTTTTTCTCTCTCTCTCCTTTTTTTTTACCACCGCCACCCCATTTCCGTGCGATAAAAAAAAAAACATTTTAATCACGATGAAACAATATCGCGCTGTGAAAACGGCATCAATGGATTTGACAGTCTTTTTTTTTTGTTGCCTTTGACGTTTCATCGGTTGCGACCCCACACTCTCAAATTCTATCGTTCACTTTCCCACTGTTTTTTCCCCTTTAATGTTTTTTTGTCTTTATTTTTTTTATTTCAATCCCCCCCTTCCCTTCGCCGCTGCGCGGTAAAAGCCAACGCTTTGTCGACGCAATTTCATGCTCTCCTTCTAATTATTCGCACGTGTCGTTTCTTTAATCTCTTTTATTAGGGCTCCAAGTACTCGCCCGCGTTGCGATGCGTTTCATTCGTTGGACCGCGCGTGTCCCTGGCGTCCTGAATGTGTCGTCCACCCCGGCGAGCCTCCGGGGCTCCCAATGATGTTAGCGTTGCGACAAACTTCGCTCTCTCCCTCCAAACACTCTCGTTTATACGTAGTAAATTTGTAATTTCGAACGTTGCGACGCAGAAATGACCAAAGAGAAGAGCGAGAGAGCGCGCGGCAGGAACGGGGTAAACGCACACATGAAGTAGCAGTAGCCGCTGGAGGGTACAAGCCTCGTTGGTAAAACCACCGCGAACGCAGCCGCAGACTGCCGCTCAGCGTAGGCCATGATTGGATCTGCGGGTTGGCCCGCTCTACCCTCGTTCTCCTCTCTATCGTCGCGGTTCTCTCTCGCTTGGGCTCTGACCAACCTCGGCGTAACAATTTTTTATTTTTTTTTTTCCTATCTCATCCCTACAACTCCCCGCGGACTACTGATAGCCGGAGAAACGACTTGTCTAAACATCGAAAAGCTCGGATCGCGAATGCGAGGGAAAACACAATATAACGTTTAGCGATCATTCGTAAAAATTCCTCGCCAAAAACCACCGCGCGAAGGAGAACGACACGAACTAAAAAAAAACACGAATGATCGACGAGAGGTGTCGAAATAAAATGAAAATATTGAAATATACGAGGGGAGGAAAGGTGGATCGTTAAGGATTTTTCACTCGGCGATTCTTTGTTCTTTTGCTATTTACATATTCTCTTCAAGGCTTTCCATACATCAAGACCCGGACCGAGAGGGTGCGCTAACGCCGAACGAGCTATGTGTGTTTTTTCTCTCCCTTCTATCTACGTTTTCGACTCGCATACATCCGGAAGAAAAAAAAAATCCTCTTCGTCCCTATTACGTGAAAAGCTGGCGGTATGGTGGCGGATATTACGGTGGTATAAGCTCGATGAAGAATTTTTTTTGTCGAGAGAGGCATGTATGACCCCCGAGAAACGGGGGAGAGTCTTTGTAGATATAACGCGATGTTGTATGACTATGTGTGTTACAAAATCGGAGGGAAAAGACGAAGGGGGGTGGGGGGAGGGGGAGAAAGAGACAGGGTGTTGCAAAATAGGGTGCCTGAATGTGTACGAGAGCGTGTGGCCCTCGGGACGTTTGAAGAGAAAAGTGATCGACGATTATAACGCCGAACGATAATCTCCGCACGCGTGTTTACCCGGGGCTTGCCGTTCATATATTTCTCTCTCGGTGGCCTCTCGCTCTCACGTTTGTACATATACGATCGATCATCGTGTAGAGGAGGCCACGACGGCCCGTTTGGCGCGGGGTAAAACCCCACATAGCGCGGTCCTATCCCGGGTACACGTACATAGATATTACCAGTGGTGCGCTACAAGCATACGCTACTAGATGGCTGAGGGCGCGCGTGGTTTACGCGGATATCAGCCAATGCCTCTTCCCCCTCCCCTCTTTCCTATCCCCCCCACCCTTTGCCTGTCAAATATTTCGTCCAGCCTGTCAAGTTCCCCTTTTTACACGCTTCGACGATTTCAAATTGATGTTATGCCCACGGAAATACCAGGACGATAAATTATCAAGTGATATCTCACTCTCTTTTCCCGTTCCTCACCCCCTTCTGTCCCTTTCCCGTGGCTCGTTCACAGCTCGAGTGAGTGATAGAGGGAAAAAAGAGAAGGGAAAAGCTGAGAGACACAGAGAGAGCGAGAGAGAGGCAGGGAAGATATAAGTATCGCACGAAAAGTGTCGACGAGACGAGCCAAGACGCGGAAGGTAGAAGACGAAGAAGGAGAGAATAAAAAGAATAGTATGGACGTCACGAGACTGCACAAATATTACCGTTCATCCGGCTTCGATTTAAACGGATTGGTAAGTGCTCGCCTGGCCTGACGAGGCCCCTCGAGGGTCTGGGGAGAGACTCTATGAGAATGAACTGAAGGGGTTGAAAGGAGGGTCGGCGGAAGCCTCCGACGTTGGTGGATATAACCTGAGCAAACGAACCCTCGGCCAATCCTCTCCTCTGTCTCTCATTCCTCTACCCCTGCTTTCGCCGTGGCGAAAAGCTCTCCCAGCCGCTACTGCAGCAATTTCGAAATCTCCGGAACACCCGAGAGGGAGCCTCGAATGCTCGTTTAATTTTAATGATACAAAAAAAATGCCTTTCCTCTATTCCACGTTACTCAACGATCTATCTCTCGATGTATAATCTTCCTTATCCCGCCTATTATAATAGTCGATCGGCTAATTCCTTAATTTCGATTATCACGCAGATATGGAGATTTCTCATAACCGACAACGAACTCAGATCGTTTCTGCGTCTCAGTCCGTACTGCGGTTTCGTTACATTCTCCGTGTGCATCGTAGCGATACTGATATTCACATACGCCGTTGCTGTAAGTATATTTTTGTACAGTACTAACGCGGTAATCAAATTTTCTGAAGAAATACCGCGACTGACTTTAAAAATTAAATTATGAATAGCGAAAAGCTTTAATTAACTTGTATATTTAGTATTGTCGAATAAATAGAAGTAAATTTGATTTGTAAGCAGCGATAGTCGGATAACAAATTATATTTTACGGAGACTTGAATATTTTAGATATTGTACTCCGGGCACTTTCTACATTCGTATACTATCGCGAAAAATTTTCGATATCGCTCGCGCGAAATATCTTCTATCTCTATACCTCGGTTGTCAAGACAGACGACGACGTTGAAGCTTCAAAGTCTGGAAAGCTCGGGCTATAAAAGGGTAGATACATTTTACATTTGCATCCCTTTCAGTAACGGAGAATCTAAAGCCCCATCCAGCGAACCTTAAACCTTCGGGCGATGTAAACTTCATTAAATCCCGAACGCGCGGGAATTGGGGGGCTGGAAAGGTAGACGGCTCGATACCGGAAAACCAGACATCCAACGCGAAATATATATACTCGCGTAAAACGGGTTGAACATGTTTTACGAATCCGCGACTGGTACATAGTAGCGTATAAATAAAGAGGTGAAAAAAAGAAACACGAAATAACATGGTGTGACTGCGTAGATCCGTCATCATTAAAAACTCAAGCCAAATTTCCAACCATTAATTCACGCCAACGAGTCCAAACTATGCTCCCAATCTTTCACTATCTCGCGCATTACCTTTTTTTTTTTTATTTTTCACCGGCAATTTCATTACTTCGTATTCGTTTTGTGTTCATAAAATCATCGAAAAAGCTAATTTGGACAATTATTAAAAACAACAAAATTATGTTTTTTTTAATCCTTTGATGTGATGTAAAAAAAATAGCAAGATTTTTAATTTTTTTTGATAACGTCTTTTTTTTTTTTCACGGTTTTCATTACTCTGTAACGGCTCTGAAAAACTCTCCTAAAGCTACTCTAAATAGCCTATTTCGTGAATATTATGCCGCAGTATACGATAGTTACCTCGGTTACCTGGATATTGCATCGGGAAGCAAAGATATTGCTGTTTAAAAATCTTTAAAAAAATTCCGACTCTTCTCAAAATTAATCGAATAAAAAAAATATCGGTATTCGTGCTGTAAAAGTTTAATATTTCGTCTGCAAATTGGCGGAATAATCGAAAAAAAAAAATTCATCGTACTTTTCATGTTTATCCGAAAAATTCTGAAAAGCGCTGGATGCCTCCGACACCACAAGAGATATATCGAGAAATTCAAGATATTTTATCCAACGATGTTTTTATGCGAGATTCATATTTTTGTTCATACAAAATACAGTGATTTACGATACGAAGCGCTATTGGATCGCGAAACTTATTTCTCCTATTTGTTGTCGACAGAGCACCAATGTCGTCGATACGAACGAGAAGGTATTTCGAGTACTGCAGAAGGAAACGAACGAGGTAAATCGCCTTTCGATATTAAGTACCATGGCGCGGGTACCATAGCTTGCTTGCGCACTCGCACTACTCCCGCACAAACTAGAAGTTCACGAGTTTCTTTATAAACGATCGGGTTACTCGGAATAGCGGGCGAACACATCGGGGGCCCGGGTGTACCTACTTCTATAAACCCACTCTTGCTTCTGCCGGTGCACTCTCACGGCCATTTCTCTAGAGGGGGGGGCGAGATTTTTTTTTTTTTTTTTTTTCGCACTTTTACACTTTGAACCTCTGGCGCCACCGTAGCTGAATGCTTCTCTTTTATTCCCATTTCACAGAAACTGCCGAGAAAGGAAAGCGTTTTAAACATAAGGCCCGCATACAATTGTATTCACAAGCACGTAAGTCGGTAGAAGTGAGAAAAGGGGAAAAGGGATGGGGGTTGAGCTCTCGAGGTGGTGGCGGACGATCGTTTAGCAGGCGCCGCAGACGCGATTGTCTTGTCCGAGGTCGTCCAAGCGCGAGAAGAAAAGGGGGTTGAGATGGCGATGGGACGAGAAAACGGGTGAGCTTCTTGCCGCGGGGGCGTTGAAAAAAAAAAAAGAAAAAAAAATGCGATGGAGAACACCGTCTTAGTAGAAAAGAGAGGGGGAAGAGAAAGAAAACGAGAAGAAAGGACTACCGAGGACTCCGTCTGTATCGCGGTCTGCGGCGTCGAAAGAAAACTATTTATTCTCATAGTCACGCTGACGTTTAATTCGTAGCTCCGCCAAACTGATGTGTTTCAAGAAAAGGCACGTAGACTCGTGAGTACAGATCTTAGCAATTTAAATTTCTCCATTGAAACTTATTTTTCCAATAAAATTCTTCTTTCAAATTCCCCGATTTGTTTTACATTCTTTTTCCAATCAACAGCTGTGCAAAGAAAAATTGGAACTCGATATTGTTAATAGTCGTATGTCGTGCGTAACGAAACTCCTAAAACCGGAAGTAAGTTTATCGCGCGTGTTGAAACGTACGTTAAAAATTAATTCGACAAATTTATTATCATTTATTAATTCAGCAATGACATAGCTTCTTCCAAAAATTAACCTATTCAACTATATTTGTACGTTGAGTCAGAGTATCACTAAGTTGCGACATGTGTTCGTCGCGATGGTGGAGAATTGTTAATGTCATAAACGTTCTATACACGTAATATTTAATAAGTACTCCTCCGTCGTTCACCCTTCGAGTTTTCTGTCGAATTGAAAATTTATGAAACTTATATTCTCGAATTTTTGCGTCACGTAAAAAAAAAAAAAAAAAAAAAAACGTAAAAAGGCGTAGAGACATAATAAAGTATCGAGTATCCCAACGTTGAAGCCAAAGACGAAGGATCCCCTTTTCTTCTATACCCTATTCTCAATATATACATACTTTGCTTCACACTGACTGGTGTCTCTTATGTTTCCCTTCAAATTGAAAATTTAAACGATTCCAGAGCCAAAGTCAATGGCGCAAGACGCGATCGCCCAAAGTCTTCTGTCGCAGTATAAATCCGATGGCTTCAAACTAGACTTACGAGGGGGCGAATATAGGCGAAAGACGAGAGAGGCTCGAGGGTGGCATCTGCTGCTGCTGCTACCGCTACTGCCGCTACTCTCTCTCGGTACCGTCAGACAGGTTTTCTCTTATAGACGACGGATCTAGCGAAAAAGAACGGCGAACGTCGATGGAAGAAGGGTTGGAAAAGGGATCGTCGAAGCGGTAGAGGAATGACGGGAACTCCCGTAGTACGCCTTTCGAAAGACACTGAGGCCGGGCGTTCGACTTGAGACGGAAAGACGAAGTGGCGTTTCGTGCGAAAGAAAAGACCATGATAGAGACGATAATACATCAGAGCAGCCCTCTCGCCCTCTCATCCACCACCGACCGACTCTTCGAAGTCTCTCGCTGCTTCGCACTCTCGGAGAGAGGCACAGAGAGGGAGGAGGAGGAGTCTTTCTCTGTCCCTCCCGTCCCGCCAACAGATCGACCAGAATGTGCATAATGTATGTAATATAGTACTCGTAATATCTCTCGCCCCCGTCGTTTTACGACTCTCGACTCTTGAACTTTACGGCCATTGAATTATTCAACGTTGGACCTCGGGCGTCTCGTACCTCCTTCGTTCTCGCTATCCCTCATACTGTGTGGCGCGCGGGACACACCGCCCGAACGTTTGGAACACTTAAAACGCGTTTGCAATGAAACAATGAGTAAAATAGACCGCAAATGAGCGAATGTCGTATACATCGTATATCATTTATTACGCGTATATGACTGTGTTTTGCACAACGTCGCTACGTTCCACCAACGACGATATCAATTCGTCAGTAAGATTTACGATCGGCAAGAGTCATTCTAAACGCCGTAAAATTTCTAACAACGCATCTAAATTCGCTGATTCCATCAAATTTTCCACAATATCGTCAATAATCCGAAAATTTCGCGGAGTTTGAAATACTGACCGTGCGAAAATAATAATATTAAATAATTTAAAAAAACGATAAATAATTTGTATCGATCTTTCAAAAGAAATAAATATTAGCTTTAGAAAAAAAAAATTAAAGTTTCAAAGTTTTTTATGATGATTTTTTACCGTGTAAAGATCGTTGTAGAGACGATCGAAAAGCGCGCGAAACACAGGCGTTATATGTTTACATTGTGACAAATTCCACATCATTACGAAATGTGACTCTCTGACCCGGAGATGACAGATAAAATATGTAATGGTCCCGCGTAATTCGGAGTTTAGGCAACTATTAAATTTTACCGTAACTCAAACGCCAAAAGCCGTAAACCAAAAGGTCGTTGAAAAACTAAATGGGCTCTGGCGCGGTACGTAGGTCAGTAATAAAGAATTCTTCGAGAGGAGGGGATTGAGAGCAACTTCCGGCAACGTGGGCTTTTAAAACATTGAGCTAAAAGTCAATTTAAGAATGAGATATATACGATAATAAAATGAATCTCCCCCTTGTTTTGTCATGATAAGGTAGTTGAGAAGAGGGCGGCGGGGAGGGAGAGTTTTTCGGTGCACGAAGGGTCGTGCACAGAATCTTGTCAGCGAGTCCATCAATAATGAACGTTCTATCAATCGGGGATTCGGTTGTTGTACCGGAGATGGGGGAGGAAAAAGCCTACGGGGTAGGAGGGTTGATCGTATAGTCCGCAATCGTTTCACCCCTCGGCGGAGTCGGTGCGGTGAATTTCGAGAGTTGCGCGCGGCCGCTTCGATGTGTCCGCGGGGGTTGTTTCCGTGGGTATTTTAGTGAGTACATATATATATGTATAGTATATGTATATATATATATATATATATTATAACCCCCAGGAGTATAGCAGCCCGTGCGTACTGTCGCGCAAGCGCAGTAAATGATCGTCGAGTTTTAGAATTTGCTAGAGATGGCGCCAGAGCGTAAATTCCAAAGAGTGCTTTTCTGCAGCATGTTATGTGTCGTTCGAGCTTCTCTTCGTTCGATCTTACCCACCGTCCGACACACTCTCTCGAGACCCGCGGTATTCCCGATCCCTCTATCCCGCTTCAACTAAAGCCTAACGTCCTCGTTCCGCGTCTCTAGTATGTGCATAGATGCGTCCTTTTTCAGTCTCCTACGAGCTTTTTTTTCATCTCTCTTTGCCTCACGGTCTTATTCGGGCGGACTACAACACTCTGGGAAATCCAAGCTTCGCTCGCATGGCTCGATGCGCGGACGGGCGAGCGAGCGAGACGGATACGAAGGCGACGGGTAGCGGGGTCTTTGCTCCCGTTTAATATTTCAACCAGTCCATTGGCCATCGTAAGCATCGACATGCGCGTCGTGGAAAAGCCGGTGAACGACTCCGGCGGGTTTACGCGCTCCGGCTATCGCAAACCTAGCGCGACTCTCTGGGGCTCTAGTGGGCTATTTTTTTTTTTTTCTTTTTATTTTTTTTTTTTTTTCTACTCCGCACGGCTACGATCCTCGATAACTCGTCGTAGGTGGAACAGCCGCCACTTTCGATATACGAATTTAAACATCGATCGGTCCCACCGACCGTTTTTCCCATCGTTTCCTCTCGCTCGTTCTTTCTCGCCTACCTGACTCAACGCGCTATAACGCTTCGAGCGGGTGTGAGAGGATTTTCTCTCAGTTATTCTTCTTTTTTTTTTTCTTTCTTTTCGCTCTCCAACACCGACCTCCCTCTGCGTCTAGTACGTCGGTTCGCTTGGTCCACTCGCTGCGTTCAACCATCTCTCCGCTCTCTTTCACCTTCCCTCCCTCTCATTTCGCGGCTGCTTCACCCTTTTCCACAGACCTCCCTCCCTCCTCGCCCCCCCCCCTTCCCCCCTCATTCTCTTTATCCCGCGCGGCCACTCTCTCACTTCTCTCGCTCTGCCGCCGACAGGTCCGAGCACCTCTGAGAAATGCGAACTCGAGCGTGACCTGCACTCCCGAGTTTCGTATATATCGTTCTATAGGGTAACTCTCCCCCCGCCTCCTCCCCTTACCTATACACATACAACACATACTTCTTGTACATATATATATTTGCTATATACGTATATACCGTCCAGCACCCAGAATCAAGGCATTTAAGCTCGCCGCTCGGTACTTCATTTCCGTGACTTAAAGAAAAAAAAAAAAAAAAAAATTCGTAAAAGTATGAACGTAAACTAACTCCTTGAATTCGTCAACTGGAATTCAAAACAACTTCGTCACATATTACAACTCGAAGGGTTTGTCGAAAAATGGAAAACAAACTACTTTGGGGGAGGGGGGGGGGGGGGAGGAAAACTAAATAAAAAACCACTTAAATCTCAGCGTTCCGAAGGCAAATGGGGCCTTCCACTCGCGTGGCTGACGGCTGAGCCAAAATTGAATTCGTAAAGCTTTTACTCTCTCTTCTTCTTTAAAAAGATGCTTTACGACCCGTTTGTTTAATGCCTAACGAAACTTGTATACCTTGTTGAAAAATACGAAACTGGGAAATGTCTCGTTCGGCATCCCTTGATACGCGATCGCCTCGCAACCGTTCCCAAAAATGTGTGTGTGTGTCTGTTTTTTTTTCCTCAAAGGAATTACGTTAAATATCGCAACGAGAGAGACAGAAGAAGAGCCCGAAGGATTTCGCGAAAAGTAAAAATAAGAAAATAAACAACGTTTGAGGGGAAAAAGAGACAAAAAAAATGCAAAGAAAAAACGACCACTTGACTCTCAGCTTCCCGAAGGCAAATGGGCTTCCACTCCCAGTACTGACGGCTGAAGCAAAATTGACTTCGTAAAGCTTTTTACTCTTTCTCGCTCTCTTCTTTAAAAAGATACTTTACGATCCGTTTGTTTATTACCGAGCAAAACTTGTATACCTCGTTGAAAAATACGAAACTGGGGAATAGATCTCCCGGTTTGGCATACCGTGATACGCGATCGCTCTGCAAACCCACTCGTGAAAACGCTTTTTTTTTGTCGTTCATCTCTCTGTTTTGTTTCAATGTTTTTTTTTTTTTTTGTTTTTTTCGGTCCCATTCGTTAAAATGTATTTTTTCCATCTCGTTGTAAATTTTTTTTTATTTTTTTATTCTCGAATTTCCTCATCGTCCATCCGTGCAGACCTTTCGAAACAGCCGGGCTGTATAGCGACGAGACCCCGAGGCCGTTTCTTCTTTCAAGCCGTCCCGGCGCAGCATGGCCATTCGCCATCCTATATGGTTTTTCGGTAAAGGGCTGCTGCTGCTGCTGGGTCCAAAATTAATGGAGCACACGTGCGCTAGCACGCTATTTTAGCTCTCTTTCTCGCTCGTCGATATATATCGAAAGGCGTTAGAGGGGTGTCACGTTCGAAGTGGACGAAGTATCGCTGGACGTGGGATATAGTCGAGGGAGGTTCGAGACACCAAAAGCGCACGAAGAAGAAACACGAGAGAAAAGAGAGACAGAAGAGAAAGAAGAAGAAGAAGTAGGAGGTGGAGGTGAGACCTGTACATTATAGGCTCGGAACCCCGTAAAGGGACGAGACTCTTAGCGCTGCAATTCCTCAGATTTACGCGTTTTCGGCCGCGAGGCAACGTGTTCCTCGTCGCACGTGTACCGGACGTGTTTTTATTGATTCTCGCGGCGTCGCGGGGGGGAGGAGGGGGAGGTTGAAGTCCCTGGTAACGGCCGTGCATGCTGTCGGTGCCCGTTTCGCTACTCCTGGGGGCTTCTCTCCCGTTTCTACTCTCTCGCGGTGTGTCTAGAATTCGCCGCACACTTCGGGGAACCCCCTTTCGCCCCGTTTGGCTGTGTCTCTCTCAACGGGCATAGTTCGCGCCCGCGAAACCCCGTTTTCTTTCGCCAAGGAAATATGTTTCGAAGATATATATCGAAAAACCCTTCGCCTCCTCCTATTTTTTTTTCTCCCTTCTATTCGTGCTTTCGCGCCCTCCAGCTTCGACTAACCGGGATATGTCCAGAACTAAACTTCTTCGGAGAACCATGTGTACATATATATATGTATACATACACGTATATATGAAAGCGTATGATACTATATCGAAGAAATATCTGTGTCACGTCCAGAACACTCGCCCAATTCTTTCTCTCCTCCCCTGACGGCCGATCTAGCACCGTTGTTCGACACGCCAGCACGCAAGATTAAATTCTTCGGTGATAAATACACACGTCTCACGTGTTACAAGAACTCACGCGGGGGTTTACGGTTAACTAAAGCCACCGAGGAATATCATCCTGAATATACCTAAGCTACTTCAAAGTTAACGCAGCGTAGAATCGAGCGCGAAGAATACAGCGGAAAAAGGTAAATAGAGGGAAAGAAAAAGATAAAAGGTAAGAAGATGGAGAAAAAAGTGTATTCTCGAGCGTCGGAAAGGAATCTGTGCTGCGAGATCTCTTCCTTGAATGCTACGAGGTCAGTACTCGAGAGACTATCGTACAGGGACACAGAAACGACGCGACGTATCGAAAACATCCCCTCTCATATTTTATTATTTTTCTTATTTTATGCTTTTCTTCTTTTCTTTCCTCTTCTTTTCCTCCTTCCTGCTTGAATCTCCTACCATCTTCTTGTTTGATTCTATCCTCCCCCCCCCCCCCCCCCCCGCACCCATATACACGTGTCCCGGGAGGATCGGTGGTCGTTGTTCAAAATGGGTCGTGAACTATACACCCGGCTATACACCAAAGAAATTGTATCCTTTTTTTTTTTTTTTTCCTTTCCTTTTTTGCTTACTCGTTGAAAAATACAAGCGCAGACACACCGGCGAGAGACACGAGAATAGAATCGACAAAGGTTGCGGCATGAGAGAGGGAGAGTTCTTAGAGTTGATGCATCGGAACATCAGCCAGCGAAGAATACGAGGAAAATTTGGTGCGCTGGATGGGTGAAACTCTGTTACCAATGGTAGATCGGTTTCTGTCTACCGCTGGAGGTCGTGGCTCGAGAGAATTTCATCAGGGACAACACCGCGCACACACCCCGACCACGCCGTTGACGACGTTGACGACGACGATAGATCTCGAGAGCACTCCGTTTTCTCTTCTCTTTTTTACGTTTTTTTATTTTTATTTTTTATGTCTCTTCACGCTTCTCATTCTCTCGCGACGAAAAATATCCATCAGAATACGTTCTGGATTTCTGAGATAACAACCGCCTATCGGAGACGAAAAATCAAACTTCTGTCACTGGAAAGTGTTTTCTTCTCCTCGCGCTATCGGTGATAAGTGCGAAAGAATCGACGCGCGAAAGAGTCGTTATACTCGAAGCGAATTCAAGACAATAAAGCAAAGAGAATAATACAACGGAAGAAAAATAAAAGAATAGAAAGATCTCATAGAAAAAAGAAAAAACAACAAAAAAAAACTAGAGAGACGATGAGAAACGATAAAAACAGTGTTTCCAAAGGCAGGAATTGCCCGATCGTAAACGATAAATTCTAACAAATTCCCACCAGAGCGAATACTATATCATAAGGAATACATTGATTGACCGAGATAAAGGAAACCCGATAGAGAATAGACGTGAGGGGGTTGGGGGAAGGGGCGTATGTGTGTCGAGAAGAAAACAGATGCTCTATGCGTTTTCCACGCTCGATGTCGACACACGGTAGATACGAGACAGAAAATATAGAAATCCTCGGGGATTGGATTTTCTTTTCCCTTCGAGAAAAACGTACAAGTATAGTAGAAGAAGAAGAAGAAAAACAAGAAGAAGAAAAAGAAAAAGGGGGAAAGGAGTTGGGACCTCGAGTGCGACGCTCTTGAGGGACTTTCGCCAACAGCAGCAGTACCACCACCAGCACCAGCAGCAGCACAACTAGGATATTGACGATATATTAGCCCTTTTTTTCCACGCTTTCGCGTATCCGATATATCCGTTATACGAAGGTATATCAGGAGACGTATCGACGCCGCACGTCCCGAGCGTTTGAAGCCAAGATGAAGTCATAATTCATCCGTCGCGAAAGCGCGCTTTCCGTAGCGTAGAAAAGACAAGAGAGAAGAGTCAAGTCTCGGTATATACGTGTGATATAGAAAACTCACATATCCGTAGGTTCTTGCACCGCTACAACCGGCGCATACTCGGCTTGGTGTGAGTTCGTAGGATGATATATCGACGATATATCGAAGTCGTTAGGATTATATCGTCGATATGTCAGTGGCTGTTTAACCAGGATATCGAGAACGCGCGCCCCACTCTCGTTTTGAGTGGCGATCTCTCGAGCGAAATTGCGCAAGAGTGGAAAACCGATGCTCTGTAGACTCTACAGCTTCGGAAAGCCTCGTCTCCCAACTGATTTGATGTTTGGCCCCTCTAGTCTTGTGTGTGCGTTAGGGCAATGGACGGGGGATCGAATATATCGATAGCTTTAGCCTTCCTCGGTGTTTCATCGTGTGCTATCTGCTGCTGCTTGGCCGTGAGAGAGCAAAACCGCGACGAGACGAGAGTCAAACAGGCAAGGGAATCCTCGCAAAGGCCTCGAGGCACGATCGCTCTCTGGACGGGAACCCTCGGATAATTTTCTTCTAACCCACTCCCTCCCCTTTCTCACTCTTACTGTATCTATTCGATGATCTTGCCTCGCAGTCACCCCCTCTTAAGATTTTTTTTTTTTTTTAATACACTCGTATCAAAGTTGGCCATTTTCTCAAATCTGCGACGAGCTCATCCTAGGCACGCCTGAAGGACGTTTTTTTCATCCCTTATCCATTACTACTACTAAACCGCTCGAGGGGGGAACAAAATCTTCCCGTCGTCATTCTACACCCCCCTCCCACCCCACCTCCACCCCCAGCTCTCCCTCTTTTACACTTTTACCCGTGCGTGCGCGTACCTCTAATATATAACTGTAGATATACCTACCCAGTGAGGAGTCGTCGATCTTTTCCACTCTCCCTCGGCTATTCGCTTTTCCTTCGTTTCTTCTTCGTTCTTCTTTTTTTCTTTTTTTTTTTTTTTTGCTTGCCTTTTTTTCTGCGGGGGGCGGCTGTTTGCGACGAGGCTTTACCCGATCACTCGTATCTACCGGGGGCTCAACCCCAACCGAGATACTGTAGATTTACTATATTACTATCACTATATTGATAGGTTATTCCGTTTGCAGGTAAAAGAGAGAAAAGAGTAATGGGGCAGTAGAATATAAAGTGTATATCGCGTATAGAAAAAATGTCGAGTATATAAAGAGCACTATCTCCAGACGGTGGTGTCGCAGTTTTTCTTCTTTTTTTTTTATTCAGTACCACCGTATTTCATTTTCAGATATAAATCGCGAAGGAATCTCTTTTCGGAGAACGAGAATGTGATGAAAAAAAGTCGCTAATTTGCCAATACTAATTACATCTCGTACCGTCGGGTGTGCGTGAAAAATGTTAGGGATTCAGACGGTTCTCACAGGCCGAACGGAGATTCTCGTTTACTATTGCACGACAGTTGTTTTAACAGTTGAGTATCGATTTTATTTCCATCCATCATAATGGAATTGCTTTGGGAAATTGATGTTCCTAATAATCCGATGTGAAATGTGACTTTTCACGATTACGACAAGAAAACAGACGCTTTGTCAATCACCAGCGTAAACTCACACGCTTGCCGAGGGATATTTCACATGTGACTAATGACGAGTTCGGGAATTGGGATTTTTCGTCGGTTCCGTCCCTTCCGCGTGGAATTTATTGATCAAGCCAGGCGCGAGCGAAAGAGTTACACCGTTGAAGCTACTCGAGAGAAGAAAGACTCGCTCTCTCTTTGGTGAGATGGATCGAGAGAATGGTCGACAGGGCCTTTCCACGAAAGACAGTTTCTCGATTCTGTCAGTACTCGAGATACTGCTTAAGCGCGATTGGGTGTGTAGAGGAGATCGCGAGAGAGGAATAGAAGACGCGGGAGAGAGGTAAACGACTATCCCACGACGAGAGGCACGAGAAGTGTCTCATCCTCCCTTTCGCCCAAACTGACACCGCAGAGATTTTCTCTCGAACCGGTTATACACGAACGGAGGAGAGTATACACGTCGATTCTCTTGTCTTCGCTTTCCATCCATTTCCTCCCTTCTACCCTCGTTCTCTCTTTGCCTTTCTCTCCTACTCTCCTCTCCTCTACTCTCCCCCTTCCCCTTTCAGCTTCTCCTTACTCTCGAAAGTACCAAACTCCCTAACAGCCCGGCTCCCATTCTCTCACTTATTGTTTGGAGGAAACGTAACGAACGAGAACGATCGAGACGACGGTAGACGGAAAGTTCAACCCTCCGAAATTTCATGCGGTTATAGTGGGTATAGGTATCTCTGTCGGTCGGTATAGAGGAAGGATACGCGATGGAATGAGACTAAGAGAGACGACAGAGACGAAAGGCATCGCAGGGCATTGAGGGGAGAGGCAGAGAAAGCGAGCGAGAGAGCTTGAGTGAGTGCGCGTCCTTCATTCTGGAATGTATTGATTCCGAGAGTGGACTACGACGACGACGTGGAGGCACATCCCCGAGACAATTTCCACGATTTTCGGGGGAACTCGAGGGCCTGGTTTTCGGCGAGGCTCTCGCGCTCAAGGGACTACGGGAGCGGTCACCAAACGATCTATATATGGGGCTATATTCCAGACCCTTTCCCGTCCTATCTCCACAATCCGTACATGTGTATCCTATACCACCGATACAGTAATTCCTTCGTGTATTGGTTAAGAGTAGAGACTCCAGGGGCAAAGAGTGAGACTTGTAACCCAAAGGGACGGATTGACCACGTCATTCCGGAAGTACGCGCGACTTGATTCAACGCTGGGATATCGTACGAACGCGAAAGAATTTCGTGATACTCTTGGAAAAATCCCGTGAGAGATCGTCAAAGACCTTAACGGAAGGGTATATGTACTCTTCTATGTTCTGTACTATAGAAAATTCCCTCTATAGCTTGAAGAATATCCGTGGCTACCAACTGCTAAATCTACTGGAATCCCTTGTGTGTGTTTTTTTTTTTTTTTCATGAAGCGGATAATAAGAATGAAATCAGGGATGAAAATCGTTTGAATGAATACGTTGAAGTAGAAATGGAAAAATCTGTATATATATATATATATATGTATATATATTTGTAGCGTTGATTGTATATAGTAAGAATTCTCATAGATTGTTGAGGAGAGAAAAGAAGAGGTTGGTGTGCTCGAGCGAAGGGCTATCACGATGAAAGCGAGAAATCAATTGAGAAGAAAACGGCGTCGAGGAGCTTCTCAACGATGTGCCTCTCTCACGAAGCGTATTTATATTCCTGCCTACGCGTGTTTATCGAAAGAACGGATTGACCGCACGTCTCCCTGAGGTTTTCTTGGCGTACGCACGAGTTCATTCACTCACCAGGGGGATGAAGCATTTTTTTTTCACCCACGCGCATCGCTCCCTCTCTTACCCTCCTCGATGAAACAAACCTGACGAGCGCATTTTTTTTTTTATTTTTATCATTGTTTCGTCTTGCCTTCGAGAATACATCATCGATCTCCTCGCTGTGTAGGTTAATCGAAGGCAAATCAGAGATGAAAATGTATAACAGAGACTGTGGAAATGAATTCGTTACAAGTTTTTTTTTTTTCCCTCCCTACCGATAAAATTGAATAAACTTGAGGATCGCCGAGGGAGATAAAAGAAGCAATAGGGTGAAGGTATTCTTTCTCTTATGCAAGAAGCTTCGATGTAACGGCTTTGGTATATCGTCGATTATCCGATCGTATCGGCGATATGGGGGGCTGAAAGTCGACGGGGATTGACCAACGTTGATCGAAGAAATCCCCAGGAATTTCGAGGAACGTAGAGAAAAAAAAAAAGAAAAAAAGTACTCACGCATCCCTCTGACCATCCATCGCTCTCCCCTTACGAGGCGTCTCGTTCATCCCTCGTGGGATAATAAGAATCGAATGAAGCCTGAAAAAAAATCGTTCGAATGAATTCTTAAAGCCCTCCCGCGAAAAGGGCTATCTTCTTGGCGTTAAACGAAACTTCAACGATATTTGATTGCAGCGATTTTGTGGTTTCACTCGATTCTAGACGGTAAACTTGTTTATTTAGGTGAGTTATCTACACGCGACGATAGAGGTCCTCTGTTTATCGAAGGGACGGTTTAATCGTCGTAGTCGTTTTACCGCAAAGGGCGATATATACGCACGACTTGATTTCTCGTGAGAGAAATTCCATCGAGTACACCCCCTGACTAATACATTTCACCCTATAAGTAGGACGTCGATTCTTTTGTGGAGCTAACGAGCGGAATAATGTTAATGTTCGGATACGAATACAGATAGGGAAACTTGCTAAGCAATTCGAGGGGCAATCGTGTGTCGGCGACAATTGTTCACCTTAGCTATCAGTATGGTAACATCGTAAGTGGTCCTTATACTTAAGTTACGCGAAATACTTAGGTCGCGCCAACAATTTTTTTTTTCGCCATCTTTTCATAATCAACGAGGTTCCGCTTGAGTTTAGAATGAAATAGATATTAGATTCGTATTCATCGAGAAAAATACACGAAAACACGCAATATGGATCATTTTTCGGGATTCTTCAATTTTTCGCATGAAAATGAAAAAATAACCACCTTTTCACATGTTTTTCAACATTCTGTAAAGGGTAAAAAAAACGGATTTAATACTCCGCCAACTACCCGTTTTTGTGTATTTCTTTTCCGTGGAATACGTTTGGTTACCTGGATTTTTCCAATATTTCATTAGTAAATAAAGGTATCGATGTCTGAAAATATCGAAAATCGCTACGTTTCGCAGAATTGCTGTAAAGATTTTAAAGAGTTAAAGAGTCTACCATACAAAGACTAATAACCATTTTTTTCTGACTGATATAAATGAAAAAAATCGTCAACAAATACAAACGCAATCGTGTTTCCGATATCGAGTGACTCGTCGTAACTTCTTCTATAAAAAATTGTAAAAATAATGTTATCTCGAAAAAATGCGTTGCCGCGAATGAATTTGCAAGTCTCGGAACCAATAATAGAAAAAAAAAAAGCTGAGTAGCGCTCTATGGATATACAGTCGATACAGGAAGTCAATCAAAAAGGCATAACGTTGAAGAACCCGGGCATACGCTTCATCAAGATGAACGAGAAACGATATTCGATTTATTAGTACGGGTGGTAGTATAACGATACAGATATACACATTCAGCAAAGCGTTCCCCGATACTATCCGCAGGTTGAGAAAATATAATATCAGCCTCCCGGAGTGCGGTACTTGATTGCACACCGTAGGCGTAAAAGAATTCGACGCACGAACAGAGCCGGTGCATCCCTCTCGGGAAACCAATATAGATGCTTACCGAAGCTACGGGATATTATGCTACCGCTATTGTAGCCGCCCGGGAAACTCGCGCCCGTCGTGTAATACGGATCAAATAAAGAACCCCCGCGAAAAAAAGCTTCGCGCAAGTCTCCAGAAAAAAAAAAAAATTCGCTCGCGTAATACAGTTTTACAAGGAATATCGCCCTGTGCGGCTTAACGAGGATGACTCTTACCGTGAATTTTTAATGCGATTCATGACGCACGAGTTCACTAACAATTTTGATCAAAGTTCGCCCAGGTGGCCCCGACGCTCGAGAGTCTGTGTTGCTAAAGGTGAGGAAAAGGAAGGGCGGGCCGAAGACCCGAGGTATTATTCGCTTCGTGAATAAAATCTCGTTTTAATCTCGAGTATTCTTCCCCTCTGGCTGCCTTGGCTGCTACCGTTGGATATACCGAGAGAATGGTACAGAAAAAGAGGGCATCGGTAGAGGTGAGTATCGTACAGTTGTATTTGTCCGTAGCGGATACTACATTTGTAGGGTAAGAGTGAGTATTTCTCTCTGTGTGTGTGTGTGTGTGTGTGTGTAGATATACGAGAGGGTGAGTCGAAGCGAGGCACGTCGGGAAAAAAAAGAGGTATATACCGAAGAAGAGCGACGAGTCCTCGAGAGGCTTTGAACCAGTTCGACTGATTATGTTTAACTTTCCCGTTTTCCGTTGGCTCCGCATGAAAAGTCGAGTAACGCGAAAAGATAGAAACAGCGTTCTATATCTATATAAAGTTTGAGGAGAATGCGAGAGAGAGGCCACGCGGAATACGCTCGGAATGAAATATAAGGTGAAATAATCCACGCCAGTTATAAAATTGCCATGGTGTATCCAACTCCGACGTTCGTATGGATAGTAGAAGTAGTAGTAGAAGTAGCGGGAGTTGCAGAGGCAGTAGAAAGAGTCAGTAGTGGTACGACAAGCGATACCAACGGCATAAAAAGCAAATTCTACGCGGTAGTGGCCACTGTTCGGATTCCGCAGGCTTCGTGACTATTCGTGAATAACTGTAGGCGAGAGGCAGAGAATGTCGTCGTTTCGAAGAGAAAAAATCGTCGCCCACGAAACCTTCTGGTTAGCTTTTTGTATATTTATGTATATGCGCCCGGCGAGCAGGCAACAAAAATCTCGTGAACCCACAAACCCATTACTTCTCTCTCATATTCCTCGGACGTTATAATACTCCCCGCGCGTAACGCTATAAGAGGCTCGTTTCGCTTTCTACTTTCCGTCAACTTTTAAAATCTCATATAGCCACGGTGAGCGCTGACTGGCCTCGACTTTGCGTCCTCGACGGGTAGAGTCGTTGTTTTTGGATTAGTCGAGTGTCGGAATCGCGACGTTTCGTCACGACACTCCGCAGTAACGCGAACTCACCCCCCTTGGCGAGCCTCTGAGGTTTCTCACTTTTTTTTCCCTTTTTTTTTTTTTCCTTTCACCTCCCTCTGTCTCGCTGAATTTAACTGAAACGCTACCAGAGCGCTAATTACTCGACGAAAATAATAAAACTTTCGTGCTGCGACGACGAGAACCCGGACTATTGCTACCTCTCCGCATCGCACGCGCCCGCGTTCCCGCGAGTCGCGATAATGAGGAAAAGGTTAGCCAGACAGAGATCGCGTGATGCTCGTGTTTCACTCTTATTCTCACTCTGCCTCTCGTGATCGCGTCGAGTATCAATAATGACGACTGGTGAGTTATAATGCCGCGACCGCGATATATAGAAAGCTTCCGACAATTGCAGCGCATAATACAATCCCCCCGCAGGATATATTGCGAATAACTACTACCCAACACTCTACAGCTGAATCAGCGAATGTTTCGGAGTTTTGTTTCTCTCACCACCGTACAACCTCCCCGTTCTCTCCCCCAACGATAGTGAAGCACTCGAGCTTTTATATACTTCGCAATAGGCGCGGAATATACAGTGTACTATACCACTGTTTTCCCACCCGCTACTGCTCTCTTCCAATTGCAACTCATTTCGCGTTTAACTCTCATTGTTGTTAAATTCAGTGCGCAATACACTATAATCGATTTCCCCACTTTTTGTTCTCGTAATTTTTTTTTTTCCCTTCGATCGACGGATACTTCCGGTCCCGTGGAAATCGTCGACTGTGCCTTCAGCTAATATAAAACAATATATATATATATAGACTATAATAAAGCTCTCTGTGTCGAGAGATTTGCTTTCAATTGCACTCACGCGGGGGGACGAACCCTCTTGAATTCGTCGAGCGAAAAGCTTTCGCATCTTTTGCTCTCGTATTCTCTCTGAACGTTCTTTGTTCCCTTCGTAACCATATACACTAAAAAATCCTCTACCCGAGATTCTTTTTTTTTTTTTGTTCGTCTTCTCTTTACTCTCACTCTCTCAGAGAGTTGCTACCTTGCGAGCGGAGGCGAAACAGTCGGGGTATCTGATCTCCGAAGCGAGAAAAAAAAATACGGCATACTTGTCACCCCTGACAGCAGGAAGCAGCGGAGCTTCACTTCGAAACGAGCACCCAATTGAGATTCCAGGACGGAGTGAAATTGAGCCGAGAAGGTCGTCTGCGTCGATTGCTGCGGGAATAAAAGAGAGAAAGAAACGAAAAAAAAAAATGCGAAGGAAAAGAGAGATGAAATGCGGTGGCGGATAGAAGAGACGGGGTAGTAAAAGTGGAGGGGATTCAGTCGCGGAGCCGGATAGGTGAAAAAGGGAAAACGGCGAAGAGTCGGAGAGGGGAGAGAAAAAAAAGAGAAGAGGTGAGAAAGAGGATGAAGGGTCGAGAGAGACGAAGAGAGCTTTAAAAAAAAAAAAAAAAAAAAAAAAAACGAGAGATAGATAGAGAAAGAGGAGAAGCTTCCTCTCGAGGCAGCCAACCAGTCCGCCAGCTTCCTTAACGACGACGGCGGTATAGCTTCGCCGCAGTTTTCCCAACGTTGAAGAAGATACCCCGAGTGCTGTATAAAAAGGGCGCTTGGGTTAGAGCGAGAAATCGAGGACGGAAAGAGGGAAAGGGGTGGGAGGGGGGAGAAAAGACCGGGGAAGAATGGAGCCGACGAGAAGGAAGAAAATTCGAGCAGAAGGAGCATCACGCGGACAGGGTTGCAGCAACACAGCCGAGCAGCCGTGAGATCGCTAAAGTACGATCGGATTAATGTCCCGTTAAGGGGGTAATTGGCGATAGGATGATATAAAAAAAAAAAAACAAGAAGATAGTGGGGCTGCGGAAACCGGTGGAACGGGAAATAGAACGATCGAGAGGGTGAAAAGAAAAGGACAGTCGAAAAATCGAAGAAAAAAAAATATATATGAAATAAATAAATCGCTCAGGTGTAACGATGGGATATGACGATATAAAAAAGAGATAATACGTTGTTAGGAGCTGATCGAAAAAATTTTATTTCGACAACTGTCGCTTATAGCACATATTTACCGTGTACGTTTGAGTCTTCCGTCGATGATTATTATTATTATTAATCACACGTATTCGGTGCGTGTCTCCCTTTTTCTCACAGACGTTCACACACACGCATACATATACACACTCTCTCGGTTTCTGCTGTTTACTCAATGTGTCTGACTAATATGTGTGTCTGCGTATACGCGTACGTATTGTTCTCACACACATATTTATCATCGTCACAATTGAGATTTCGTTTTTTGTTTGTTGTATTTTTAGTTACCAGAGAGGGAACTCGGATATACAATTTTTTTTTTTTTTTTTTTTCGTAACGCTTCGAATATATTTTTATATGTTTGAATACGAAAAACGATCACCGTGTTTTATCTCGTATTTTTCGTTTAATTTTCGTGTTATAGAATAACGTTCGGCGAAACGAAAAAAAAAAAAACAAAAGAAGCACAAAGTTGTTCAACGTTAAAAATATATAATGATATAACATGCTTCAGGGTACATCATCTATGTAAAAGAATCGTTTTAAATTACGAGTCGTAAATTAACCGAGAAATCGCCTCGCGAGCTTTTGTTTTGTTTTTGTATCTTTTTTTATATCCCTCCTCTGCGCGACGCTTCGTTTTATGCTATCTCTCGTGTTCACGTTATATCGTGCTCGGGGTCGTTCTCTCTCTCGATACTCGTCGTCACAGTCGCCGTAGTCTCATCATGCAACACACTAAATTACAGTCTCGTCCTTTTTTTTCCACTCTCGCTAAATTCATTGTTTGCGTTTTTTTTTTTTTTTTTTTACAATTCTCCTTTAACAGCGTCGTCATTCATTATCTTATTGTTACGAGTCTCTCCCTCCTTTTTTTTTTTCTTCTTTTTATTTCTTCAGCGCCGACGTTTCTTCGTCACGATTCGTTATCCACACTCTCTGTAAGTCTTCTTTCGTTTGTTTCTACTCGGTATTCATTATTCACAGGCACGAGGCACGTCGATGATGAGTGACCCATGCGAAACGTTCAAAGACACCCATTGCTTCTAATTATAATTTACGTCGCGCACAGAAAAGATTGAGTCATTCGATGATTCATTATTAACATATTCTCGACCTCACTATCGCACGATCGCTCTCTTACACACGACTATGTAAAAATTATTATCGCAAAAACCGTCCTTCCTTCGATATGCGTGACTCAGTAGATATGCCTCATTGGATACGCTTCCACAACCGCGCGTTAGACGCGCGGACTTATTTTCATCGGACGTGTAAAAACTACGAGTAAAAATATAATGATATTCTCGCGAGGGCTCGTGCGCAATCCCTCCCCCAGGTGCCGCGATATGTTACGCGGATATGTATAGATTAATATTTATTTTACGCTATATAGTACAGTCGAATCGAATATTACGATACGTTACACCGGCAGATCGAGAGCCCTCTCGAAAAAAAAAAAAAAAAAAAAAAACCACAATCATTCGATCATTCGTTTCATCGTCAATAAGATATCTTGCATGGCAATTTGTACGCACAAAGGTAACACAATCGATGCGCGCAATTATGGATTAGACATTGAACGAACGAACGTCGAGTTATATCGAAGTAATTGAGATATCTAGCGAGAGAGGCACGGGACGGGGGAACAACTACGAAACAGAGGCAATGTCGTGCTTATCACTACGGCGGCCGCCAGGTTTACGAGCTCAAAAAAAAAAACAGATTGAGATAGAAAGGGTACAGAGAGAGAGAATGTGTGTGTCTACGGGAGTCGGTGAAGAATTTCGCACCGGATATTCAAGCCGGAAGATACGTCGAGTTTGCGTGGTGAACGTCCGGGGGGTGGAGAGAGGTAGGGTGAGGTCGGCGCGAAGCTTTTTCCACGGGGGTAGGAAAATTAAATTTTCTTGCGTCTGGAAAAGCTCGATCTCACTCAGTGCAGAGCCACAGGCGTACTGACGGGGGCTTTCGTATCGCCGGGAAACACACAAATCATGGGTGAGCTTTCCGGAAACGATACCACCGAGCTTCTCAATTCTTTTACCTAGTCGCCGCTTTTTCTTCTGCCTCCCAGTCTATTTCTTCGCCTGTTAGTTTTTTTTTTGTTTCTTTTTTTCTTTTTGCTTGCTATGTATACATATATGCGAGATAGCGGCACATTTCTTTGCTGCAAAACGCGAGGACTTTCGACGAGCGAACGAAATTTTCCTTCGGGTATCGTACGGCACAGCACGACCGGACCAGACCTCTTGTCTGGCCAATCGCCTCTCCGAACGGCCACTCCTAATCGTTTTTGGCAACATTTCAAGTATATCGTCGTCTTCAGTGGGGGTCTCGCAAGACCGAGGAGAGTTAGGATGCCGAAACAGCGCGAGGCGCGCGAGTAGCAACGATTTATTTCACTTAAGATGGGGAAAGAGTAGGGTGAAGACGAGTAAGAAGGTAAGAAGGGGCGGGGGCTCCACAGGGTGAAGAACCAACGGAAGGCAGAGGGAAAGAAAGAAAAAAAGGAAAGGAAAAAAGATTATCGTCTGCACGCGACACGAGGAGCGCGAAGGAAGGGAACGAAGGTTCGCCGAGAGAAGAGGGCAGTCGAGAATTCTTCGGACGTTCGAGAGATTTCGCCTGTTCTCGATCTCGATTGGATGTACGATGCTTCGTGCATGCAGCCGGGGAAGGAATTCGTTTGAGTCAAAATAAATTTCTCAATCGGACGGTTCGCGAACTCCGAAACATTTTTTTTAACGAGAAAACAATTTTTCTGTTTGTTTCCGATAAAAAATCAGCGAACGTACAAAATTCCTATAATAAATTTTATTTCACGAAAAACGTTGTCGCCCACGAAAATCATTTTTTCTAATTTGCCAAAAATATGATGTAATGATGTGGTGTAATGTGTAAAATAAATCAAAATTTCATCAAATTTATCTGATTATCGAAAACAATTTTCTCCAAACCCCAACAGAATTAAACACGTGTTATACAGTCGTTAATCGACCGACCGACCGAATATCTCGCAAATTTCAAGCGCAGAGAAAAGAACAAAGAAGCGCGAAAATCCGTCAGTTGTACGAGGGTACTCTCCCGGATCGTGAATCACTCTGTACGATACAGCGTTCTCTCTCCCCTGCAGTACCTATATTCGCGAAAGGTGGCAGACAATCGAAGCGAAATTAGATCGACGATTTGTTAGGCTTTGATTGAAAAGAGGAACGGGGTTGGTAAATTCCTCGTGATCGAGAGCAAAGAGAATAAGAGATACATCCGCGCCGGTCGAATATCGGACAGATAGAAAGAATTGGGAGGAAAATAAAAAAAAAAAAAAGAAGAAAAAAAAAAAAAAAAAAAAACGGAGCAAAACAGTGGAGAAGATAAAATACAGGCGTTCGACGCTGCAGTATAGCGTTGGAAAGATGGGTTGGCGTGGGTTTGGCGAGACGAGAGAGCGGAAATGATGGCACAGCCGGTGTCTAATATCCAAAATGGCCAATAAGTCTTTGTGTTTTGCAGCACTGCTGTTGGAAATCCGATAGTTGAAGGTAGAGAGCGGCATGCCGTTGAACGGGGGCATACGGGGAGTTCGGGTGGGTGATTGCGAAGCGAGGTTTCTCGTTTCGAGTGTCGAACGAGTGAACGAGCGAGCGAGAGAGACTGAGAGTCGCGAAAGAGTAGCAGCAGGAACGCGAAAGCGTTTCGCCGTGGATGGAGGGTTATATCGCAGCGGGAGTTTGGATCGAGAACTGCCATCACTAGCATCACCCGAACGAGCAACCAACAGAAGCATCCCGAGTATAGCGGCGGTTCAGAGTCGAGATTCGTTATAGTATACAAACGGCGAGAGGCCGGGCGCGATGTTTCCGCTGTTTCCGGTCGCCCGGAGGGGGCGGTCTTTGCGCACCGGGGTCGAGTCCCCCTTTGCTACCCTCCACCCGCTCTCGTACGTGTGTCATTGACGAGTGGAGTAGCGAGAGTGAAGCCTACGAGTCGTGAGCGCTTCATGGAAATCTGGGACTGAAACGCGGGGGTTGTTCTTCTCTCTCTGGAAGCTCCGATCGCTCTCTATACCTCTCCTTTCTCGCTATCTTCCCCCGCGCTTGTTTCCACGACTTTTACACAAACCCTTCACTGTTCCCTCCTGCATGTCAGTTTCATTCCGATTCCCCTCCCCCCCCAATCGTGTTCCGGAGCATACCTCCTATTTCTATCTCTCGTTACCCCTCCGCCCGTTGTTGGACAAGAATCGCGATGCCTATGTACAGCGGTAAAACTAGTTCTAACCCGGAACATCCGTGACGCCGCGCAGCTTCGAACATACGTCAGCCACTATCGGGGAATAACTCGCGCTTGTATATTTCGCATGTTACGTTCAATTCCCCTCTCTCTCTCCCTCTCAACCCGACAAAATTCATCGACAGATAGGATGAATGATTGATATAAACCGTTGAGGAGATCCCTTTAAAGCCACCGTCCGCGTGGGCCATTTTGATTGGAAATCGGCTTTACACTGCTTTTACCGATCCCCACGGCGAATGTAAAAAAAAAAAAAAAATCCTCTGCCGAATCTGTTAGCCACTGATCTCATAATCGTTGATTACCCTTTCGAATGTATATTCGTTTAGCCGCGGTTTCATGTGTGTGTGTCTGCGTATGTGAGTGCATACGCAAGGATTGCATAGCCATGCAACTGGGACTGCACCATTTGCCACTGGGTTAGTTGGATTAGTTACGATTTGTTTGCGAACTCGCGGGTGACTAGATTGAAGCTGGACAGACCAGAAAGCTAGACCCCGTTGGTTTCCGGTATCAGCGAGCCGCGCACGGAAACTGGTCAGTTTACTTTACAAGCCTCGGCGCGAGATCCGCGTGGACCAGAGACCGCGGATGTCCACGCAACGGGGATGTCATCGACACTCGGTCAACGTGGAAACGCGAAACGCACGTGAGAGAGTGAGAGAGAGAGAGAGAGAGGAAGAACGAGAGAGGATTCGCGTTTCTGTACGGAAAATCCCCTTTTGCATTTAACGGAGAGAATCCCCATGCAGCTTCGGGAGAGAATTCTCGCATACCGCGAATACCGTGGATACATCGTTGGAACTACGGGTATATATACGGATGCTTGGATACCGTCGGTGGGATGCTGAAGCGCGAGCCTCTCACTGTTAATTTCCAAAGCGCAACACGCTGCTGGGTGTTGTTTCCTGGCCACTGTACGGCTCTCTATGTATGTAGATGTATATAATACGTAGGATAGTTACTATTATGTACCCGTAGTACCGCCAGGCAACTATGCCGACTCTCTCCTCTGTATAACGCTTCGCTAGCCTCAGGAGTTGCACAACTCGCGCGTAGCTCGTCTGTCTTATCCTTGTCGTACTTGTCGTTTTCGTTCACGTCTGTGTGTGTGTCCCCCGTCCTCCCAACCTTCCCTTCCTCGCTCGAAATTCTCATCAAGCAACGTGAGAAACGCTTGATTATAATCTCTCTCAGGCTAACAGATTGAGATATATAGCGCAACGAATTAATTCTACGTGTCTATAAGGTAATTCCGAGTGACGAGATGTCTTACAACCGAATACAAAGGGTATGTCAATTTTAAAAAATTCATTGTATAAGAATAATAATAAATCACATAAACATCGCTCGTTAGTATTTTACTCGAGAAAATTTCACGAATTCGATCGATTAATATTTTGCGACAATATCAAACATTATTATCTCGAAATTACGATATAATAGATAAAAATCAATCCGGTGGGGTATATATCTCGCGCAGATATATGTTTATTGCACAATCCATGCGAGATAATCAATGTCCCTCATATTTTTTCAGTCTGGTTACCCCCCCCTCCATCCGAAAGCCCCGATACTCCGGTGCCGTCCCTAGCGAAATTTCCGCGTCGAGATTAACGCATTACTCGTCGATGGGCGAAATTTTAATTGCCCAGCAGGTAGCACGTTCGGGGGGAGGGAACGTGTGTGTTATTCAAATATCGTATACCGGCTGCGTACTCTTTCGAGCAGTAGCACAGGAACGCGAGGGGAACGATACGATAACGCGGTCTGCTCTCCAGCGTCCCTCCTCCTTCTCATCCCCAACCCCCTCTGTCTGGACCTTCCCGTCGCATATAACCTCTCTACCCACCGAATGGTTTTCACAATAACCCCGGCGGATTTAACCATCTATACCGAGTCGTGTCCATGTGTCTTTCTATATTTCCGCGTTTCTACTACGTTTTTGTTCGGCGTGTAAAATTTCTCTCGCGTACACGGCATACACGTCCGAAACCGTTGGCGTGTGTAAGTCATCGACACTACGCGTATTCGTGTTATGTACGAACAAACGTGTAGAGAATAGCGTGTATTCCCAGTGTATACACGAGTTGTCGCTTCCCCAGGTTGTTCGTTCGTGTCCTCGCTACACCCTCACATTTATATATATCTATATATTTATGTACATCCCTCTGGTAGTGTCTCTTTCC
This sequence comes from Buathra laborator, assembly GCA_934046635.1. Taxonomy (NCBI): domain Eukaryota; kingdom Metazoa; phylum Arthropoda; class Insecta; order Hymenoptera; family Ichneumonidae; genus Buathra; species Buathra laborator. The sequence continues at coordinate 24,392,074 of OW203892.1, forward strand.
TCGTACCTAGTAGTGCCTATTTCGCCGTACAACCCCTTCTGTCCTCCCACTGTATCCCTTCCCGAACGAACGATGATAATAATTGTACTGTTTGCCACGAACAAACGTTTTCTCGCGCTGGTTACTCCCTCACTCTTCGCCCCTTTCTCTCTTTCTCTTTCCCCAATTTCGCGCATGTTACGATGAAAAATCTCTGTAATACACAGCAAGCATACGTTGCAACGGGCATAATATACAGGGTATTATAGGTGGTACCGTATAGGTATATTAACGCACAGAACGCGAAAAGAGAATGGAGAGAGTTGAACGACGACGCGTTTTCCGGAACGGATGCACACCGCGAACGTTCGCCAGGCGGTTCATTAACTGCGGCCCTAGCCTGCTGGTGTTTCGCTGCCTCTCCGGCTCCATGCTCTCTCGCCTACCGGACGTACTACGGCGCCGGGAATTATCGATAATTAACTGATAACGAGGGGTGGAAGAGGGGGAGGGCTCGAGAGAGAGGGAGAGAGAGAAACAGGCCTGACCTTCCGCGAAGTCGGGGATAATTACGTTTATATTTTCCAACGGGAATCGCCCGGCTATGTTTCGTTTTTACTACTCGCCTTCTCGCCATCCACCCCTCCTTTCTATTTCTCTCAGCACCTGTGAATTCTCCCGGTTCGATAATTGCCCGATATACCACCGAAATACGCCGAGAGATCGAGGGACGACAGCGTGACCGCTTAAAACAACATTGAACGGCAATGATCTGGTTTTCCGCGGTGACGAGCGTAAGTGAGAAAAAGAATGTGGGATACCTAAGTTTATCGAGGAATGTACTAAAAGTAGAATGGAAACGATGGCTCTGCTTCGTCGCTGTAAAATACAGAAAACGATTCCAACCTTTCTTCATATCTTTCGTGTAAATTCTCCTCCAACGAATCGTCGGTAGTTCATGTACTGCGCCTCGCGGAATAGCGTCCATAGCAGTGAATATTTAGGCCAACGTGCAGAAATCGATCAGCGGCCCAAGAGACTCGGTAAGTATAGAGAAGAGAAGAAGCTCCGTATATAGTACCGGCAAGGGGAGGGGGGGAGTTCGACCTAACGGGTGAAATCGACGAGGAAAATGTTAAACGAGAAAAGAACATGCTGCGATTATTGTTTGGCGCAATTTCACGGAGACTGTGATTCTCGGTGCTTAGGAGGATGGAACCGATTTCTACGAAACACGAGATAGAGATAAATCGCGAAAGCGATGTAGAAAGTAATTAAAAAAAAAAAAAAAAAAAAAAAATACAACACCGTTTGGATTTCACGGAGCACCGAGCCGAATCGGGAATCCCAAGAACGGTTAGGGACTCTGAGGGATCGAAGGTAAAATAGTATCCAATATTAATCGAGGCCGGTAACGGGGGCAGTTCACGGCGTTGCCTCCTCGTTATCCAAACTCCCCGGCTTCGGCCTTCCTGAAGCCGGATTATTGAATAATTTCGAATCATCGAAGCCCCCTTGGACTCTCCTGTACGTGTATCACTCCGGTATGCGCACCCGTGTATCGTGTGTGTACACGGGGAGCATAGGATGTTTGGATTGTACCTATAACGCTATAAGTGTAGTTACTATCGCCGAGGTAAACCGAACTGCGTCACGAGGCGACTAGATAGCCAATGCCCGGCCTCAATGTCGTGTTCTCGATAGAGTCGGGGGGTACCTACCGGCTGTGTTCTACTGTACAGTTAAACCTTCATCCCCCCTTACTGTTACCGTCTCTCGTCGCGGGGCCTCGCAGTCGTTCTCGTTGACTCGTCGCATGCGTCGAGAGACACAAATATTCACGAGGCATAGTCGCGCGTCGCCGATCTCATCGTAGGATCGCATTGAATATTTATCGAGACAAAATTGCCGAGACGGAGAATCAGTCACTGGCGTTTATTGATGTATCCCGTATCTCCCATGAAACTCCGAACGTCGTACGAAACTCCGTTCGATCGCAACAAAGAATTCCAATTTTTTTTTTTTTTTTTTTTTTTCCCCGATACCCGATAAACTCGGGATGACTTTACATCGCGCGAACGACTGTACTGCATTCATAGAAAAACATTTGCAACGACGCTTATTGGATTACCACGAAAGTTCGGTTACACTGTTTTGTTCCCGAATATCCGTCGTAAAAAAAAAAAAAAAAGAAACATTTCGTTCAAAGGTACGGAGGTGAATAATTTATTTTGTTTCGAGTCAATTCGTGGATCACTGAACGAACAATAGCCGGGTTTGAATGCGAACTATTGAATAATATATTGGGTAAGCGAAGTGTACCCCGACGTGTATCTCACTCTCTCTCTATCTTCTCTCCATTCGACGTGCGGTCTTCTCGTTCGCTTGCTGTCTACTCTCCTGTGCCATTCCGCTTCCCCATCCTTTCCCCGCACGGAAATCCTATTGTCTGTTCCCCTGTCGACCAAAGTCCTCTCTGCTATCCTACTTGTGACGCTTTCCGTCTATGGTCGCCCTTGCTATCCTACGGTTAAGTTATTCCGTACTTTAGAGGGAGGTATCCTCGAGAGCGCGCGCGAGAGTACACAGACCGGGTAACGGGTGAGGACGTAAGGCAACCGGTAAAGCTCCGTTCGTTCGTGAACTATTCTGTTTCGAAAGCATGGGGCGGATACTATACCGGAAGTAGGCGAGTCCTCTCAAACGGGGAGGAGGAGGAGAAGGATTTTAGAGGACAGTATATATCGAGTATAAAGGCCCTTAACTGCATGCCTGAGATAATTTGACGACGGGATTTCGTGTTTATTCCACCGGGGTACTTTCGGATGAATAGAGATACCTCGATATATATTGATACACTATGCGCATAATACACCCCTTTATATCGTACAACAATTTATCGTTCAACGTAAATATATATCATCCATTCAGAATTGGCATCGATCAAAAGGACGACTAATGTTTGTCAGTTGAGAACGATGCTCGCTGCCGCCCCGGGGAAAGGTACTTTCCGATAGAAATCTAAATCCTTCGTCGTCTCTATTCACGACGCGGTAAACGCGCGCGCGGCACGTACGATTCGTAATAATCGAGTAGAGCAGCGCGGCGATAATACGTCGGTGAATTCAATAATCGAACAATTTGGAGTAACCGTCGAAGTGGGGTAAAAGGGAGGGATGGGAGATAGAGACAAGAATGGGAAGAGGGAGGATGGAAAATTCAACCCGCTCGTGAGTCATCTCGATGTCCCAAGGTTCACGGGTGTATAACGCTCCTAACGGGCCATAAGTTATTCCAGGTTGGGCCATTCTCCGCGGAGGATCCCTCTCGGCGAACGTTGGAGAAGCGAGAGAACGGGCGCGGCACGCCGTTCTTCGGCAGTACCAGACCGGCGGAAGGGTAATGGGATATCTCAGAAGCAACGAGCGTCGAGGGCCGAGCAAAAGGACGGAGGAGACAGATAGGTAGCGAAAGACAGAGAGAGAACGGCGCTAAGAGGCGAACGTAGACCAGAAACGTTCGGAACATTGGGTAAGGAGCAAGAGAACCCGACCCAAGACGCTTCTCTTCCTCTTCAAAGACCGGAATATTTCGAGGTAAAACGCGAGGATAATCGAGAGGATAATTCGCGACCACTGCTCGCGGAGACAACCCACCCACCCATCTGCCCCGCTACATCCCCCCGGACTTCGCTTCAAAGAACTCGAGAGAGACGGCGAATTAACCGAGCATGCATTCTCGCTCGTTCAATCTTTCGACATAGACTATCCTATCCGATCCTGTGAACACGATTTACAAGACGAAAACGAGAAATCGTAACTTTTATTTACCGAAGTACCAGACGAAGGAAATTCATATATTTGCAAAATACACGTTATTAGCAAACAAGAAACTTTTCTGAAAAAGCCAACTATAGAACAAATGCGGTCAATGGTTATGAATAGTACGGCAACGCAATTATTAATGTACGAATATATATAGAAATTGAACAATTCTATCTCACCGTCGAGTGACGAGAATAGATCGAGGAAACTTAGACATTCGATAATTTCCGAATGTCCCGGTACCTCGGCGTAACTTTGAAATTTTCCGAAAATTTACGTTTCGTCGTCAGAAATAGATGATATTTTTCCGATAGTGGTAAAAGTCATGGTAAAATAAACGATTTGACAACGGAGAATTCGTGAAGAAATTATCTGTTTGCAATCCTATTTTCAACTCTGTTTCGTGAAAAAAAATCGTAATAATTAATTTAACAATTTATTTTTCTTAATCGAGCGGATAACGAGAGATATTTTTGCGAGTGATCGGTAGCGTTGATTAATATTCATCCGGAGCCATCTGTTTTACACCCCACGATTTGCATACTTGTTATGCGAATTCGGTCTCCGATCGTGTTATGATAGGTATCAAACCTCTCTAAGTTATTCCCGTCCCTTGAATTTTTGTAGATTAAGATTCTCTAGAAGCCGATAAACACGCGAACGCAATTCTACACGTTGAAAAATATTTGTTTAGTTCAATGAAAACAGGTGCATTACTTCGTCCCTTGACTCGCATAATGATCTCCAACGGCATCAATCGGACAGCGAGTATTGTTTAATTTTATAAAAAAATGTATCGAATCGCGCAAAACATTTTGCCATTGCAAAAAAACTAATATAATCGGACCTTTCGCCGAATAGTCGAGGATATTTTCGCAACGAGTACTACAATACCAGTGAGACATTCTATTTCAGACTTGTCAATTGCCATATATATGTATATATACGTAAAAAAAAAAGAGGGCAGGAAGAGAGTTGTTGGGCGGCTGTGGAGGAGAGAGGAGGGTTTTGTGGTGATGGATCGATTGGTAAAGCAGTGTTGCTGTTCGTGTCTCCCCTAAGCACCGAATCAATCAACGCCTCTCTTTGTCTCTCTCTCTCTCTCTCTCTCGGTTTCTCTCTCTGTGTAAATGTGCGAGCAACTTGTATCTATGTAGCTGAATGTTTTTTTTCTTCTTCTATTATCTCTTTGTATCTCTGTCTCGGGTGCCCTTGTTGTCATTCGTTTTCCACTTCTTTCGCTAGCTAACGTACCAACCGTTCGGTGTCGTATATCGGAGCCTTAACCCGGTGTGCGCGGGCGCGGGGGCGGCTAACCCCGCAGTTTAACGTTGAACATCGCAAATATGTTTACCGCGAATAATCTTTGGTTGCCCTCCCGACCTCACGGCGGGTGAATCGTTGCGTGTAAACACGCGACTGATATGCATAAGCGGAAGAATTTATTTTGTTCAAATTTTTCATCGTGATAATTCATATTTTCATATTCGCCACATTTTTCGAGGAAATACGTTTTTTTCGCGTTTTCATTTTACTATTCATACGTTTATTCCTTTGATACATAAGAAGTATTTAATTTGGTAGCCGTGTAATTGCATTCGAGACATTCGTTCGCTTGTCTAGTTTTCTCAATCTCGTTTTGTTAATGTGTATCGATAGTGACGCGCCCCCGAGCCACGAACGATATGTCTTAACGGAGTGTACCGCGTAGAGGGTACGACCTACCGGATAGAAGGGTAGAGCGAGTGAGAGTTACAAGTTTCCATGGGATTGAACTCGCGCTGGGGTAACTATCCCTCTCGCTCTCGCCACGACGTTGATTTATCATAGCGAGAATAGCGGATACACGTTCGTATAGAGCGTTAATTACAGAAACTCGGTTAGTCCTCTCCACTGCTCCTTCCTACGTCCTCTCTTCTCTCTTCACTCCCTCCCTATCTCTCCCTCTCTCGAGACGTATACTCGCGACGGTAATTGTTAACGTTGACGCTACATCCTAACCGGAGAAGCCCCGGTTGCCGATGGTAACCCACGCACAGGCTAAGGGAAGGAGAGAGAAGCAGAAGCACCGATACATCCCCTCCGGAGGTTCTCTGCAGCTTCCGTTACTTCTCGCTGGGTGGCTGTTCTACAACCCCAGTGAGAAGGAGAGAGCGTACGGTAGCGAAGAAGACCGCGGAGAAATTGCACGATAACTCTTCCCGACCAACGAGGTTTTCGCCTCTACGAAATAGACCGATGTTAACTGTCAATAATTAATAATTATTATCCGAGCACTCGAGGGCCACAGGCGCGAGATGCTTCCTCGTTGAAAACCCTACCGATATCGACTGCACCCCCTCCCTCTTTGGTTTTCGTGTATCGTCCAACCCCTATATATAACTGTACTACTGTACTATATATCGTACAGTATACTAGTTGGCAGCCTAGCAGCGATGAAGCCCGAAGATGCCTCGGTGTGATTTATCGTTCGGCGTGACCGACGCGGCCCTCGGTAATTAATTAGAAGAGCCTCTCTCGCGCGCGAGACACCATGCCAGGGCTCTCGAAATCCCCGGGATTCCGCAGTAAGCGCCGCGCGTCGTGCGGCACACGGTTCTTGCATTTTGCCATATACTCCGGCGCGCTTCCTACCTCTGTACACCGAGTCACGATATACAACCCTCGAAACTGTACAGTGTATAATACGAGGGATCACGCAGCAGACACCGACAGACGGACAGGAGGAGACAGATGGATAAAGACAGACAGCCAAGAGGAGACACACATAACAACCTCACGCATTCAGGACATATTCTACCCGCTCTCCGCTCTATATCGCAAACTCGCACGCATATTCTACTATCCCTCGCCGAGTGCCATTCATTCATTTCCGGATAATTCGACAACATTCACGAGCATCGACACGCACGCACACACACGAACGGATAATCCACGTACACGTTCACACTTAATATTGAACATCGACGAGAGCGGATCGTACTACTCTCTATCGTTTTGTCGCGGGCGATTTCGCTTGTTCCCGAACAATGCGAAACACAACGTACGCGTACACCGATATCGGAGACAACAACTGACTGTGTTATAGTACATTATTCGTTCCTTCGTTTCTGTTTTCTTTCTTTTTTATTTTATTTTTTTTTTTTTGCTTTTTCGTTATGTATATAATAATAATCCCTTGTGTATCATTCTCGTACGGACGCGACAATAGTCTCCCTGCATATCATTATTAATAATAATAATACAATAGTATAATCGTCTCTTGCTGCTGCATCGCGCGTATCACTCGATGCGCATACGGCAGCTTTATCGTTTACCGTGACAAATGTTCTCGTTAATTTGTTACGCGATCGCAAGATCCCTTGAGTTTCCTAAATATCTAATTATTGAATTGACTAGAAAATCCATGTTTGTTTTGTCTGAGTCCTGTGTGTGTACGTATGTATATATAATTTTTTTTTGTTTGGTTTGTTGTTGTTTTCTTCTTCTTTTTTTTTTTTCATTTTGGTATTTGATAATATATTCAACTCAACATCGCGATCTTTTTTTTCTGTTTTTCTTTTATTAATCGCAATTTAATTCATAATATATATATATATATATATATATATATCCAATCGCTATCTATTATACACTCTCGGGAACATGTACAGTCTTTACTTTGAAAATTTGTATTCGTCTTTTTTTTTTTTTTTTCATCATTAATAGTATATATATATATTTTGTTTCTTATAACATAGAATTATGATAACGATAATCGTACCGCGGGTTTCGTACTCGCGTTAACGAGACGAGACCCCGTGTAGCGTTTTTTTTTTTTTTCTCTTATTTAATAATTTATTTTAATTTTTTTTTTAGTAGAAATTACCCGTCAATATTGTGCTGTAAAGACCACCGAAACAATCATTTATACGCAGTCGATTCAGCCGGTACTTCGACTACAATTGTTCCTTTCTCCTCGCGCTCTTGGCAACCCTCGCCCGGCCCTTTCTTACTCTCTTTCTCTTATTTATTCACTCTTTGTTCCGTCTTGACGCGCACCGGCCCATTTTTCCTTAATCTTTCTCCGGGTATAGCACTGAAAGATCGTCCTCTTTTCTTTGGCCGCTGCCAGCACGACATTCCGAGTCCCCGTGAGTACAGTATTATAAGAACGAGAAAGAGAGAAGTTTAGTACGCCCTTGGGCAGGATAGACAGATAGAAGAGATAGAGAGTCCTCGTAGCCGCCGTCGACGGCGACGACGACGACGACGTTGTCCCTGCGGGCGCGCACCACCGGAAACTAGTGGCCGGACCCTACCGGCTCGCCACTCGGAAATGCGAGAGAAAGAGAAAGAGAGTATACATAGCGTTAGGAGAAGCCAAAAGCGTTTGAGATCACTCGCGGGTCCAGTAGTCTAGTTTGCAGTCCCAAGGAATTCACGACTTTCACCCTTAAACATAACTTTGTGACAATTTTCTGTTCGTTCACGTATTTATTATTTTCTTTTTAATTTCATTATTATTATTATCTTTTTAACATTCACTACCGGTCACCCGGCACCGTTGACCCATTTCCAGTTTCTTGTTTTTTTTTTTTTTTTTCGTTCGAGGAACTCTCACATCAAGAATCGCGATATTCTTGGGGAGTCCTTCACGTCTCCGTTTCGCGTTTCTCGGTGTCGTCTTCGTCCTCGTCGAGTTCCTCGATACGTTCGGGATCCTCCTCCTCCTGATGGCGTCTTCGAAGCTCGAGATAACGATGCCGGGCGTCGCAGTAATGAAGTAGCGGTACCTAAACATCAGTTCCCGTACCTTCCTGGTATCCCTCGTCCGGCGAGCTTCTCGTCGAGCCGAGAACCCGTTTAAGCGCCGACACAGGCGGCAATACCGGTACACCTTTTTGCCATACGCGTATCTGCTTGGCACCAGGAGGAAAATGTTCCATCGTCGGCATCGTCGATTGCAAAACTTCTTTTCCCGACACGTACGGATTCGACGATGCGCTGGTTCTCGCATCTCTGCCCGTCGTGTCCCACAAGCAACCGGAGTAAAGTAGCCTACCATCGTCCATACCAAGACTGAGTCCTCCGCCGTCGCTTCCGTAAGGTCCTATATCCTCGATGGAACCTCTTCGCGTGTCCCTTATGAGATCGGGATTTTCAATCGGCATCAGCGACGTCGTTGACGAGAAACAGGGACCTGGTACGAGATTATGACCGATGATCTCCTGATTGTTATGCTGATCGTAACGAGAAACCGAATACTCGTTCTCCGCAGCGGCAACGATAACCTGCTGAGCTTGTGGCCTCTGAACGTAACTCAGATTCAACGATACCGGGGGTTTGCTACCGTTTGCATCGCTGAACGACGTCGATTCCAATTCTTCGCCTTTGTTACTATGATTTCGTCGATTCGATCCCATAGTCGAGGGATCGTTACCGTTTTCCTGACTTCCGGCAACACCGTCACCAGACGTACCGTCCAGTGATGCTGGATTTTTAACGTCCTTCAACGGCATTCGTCTGAGTCGCACGAACAGTACCAGTATTATCAGAAGTATGAAGAGTATTAGAACTACAAGAGCCGCCGATATGCCGGCTATCTGTCCGGAGCCAAGCGTCGACATTCCCGCTGTTCTGAGAGATACGTGTAGCGTGAAATTGGCCTCAACGCTACCGGCGCGATTTTCAGCAACGCAGTAAAACTCGCTTGAGTCCGATTCTTGCGCATTGGTCAACACCAATGTGCTTCTCTTGCTGAACTGTCCTTCTTCGTATATTAGTATCTTTTGATAACTACTGAACGCCGAATGATTCGTAAGCAATTTGCCGTTCCAGTACCACTTTACTTTGGCCGGTGGTACCGCGCTAACGCGACAAACTATACTCGCGTTTTCGCCTATCGTCGCCTCGGCGTAACGGCTCGCGACCATGAGAACCGGGCGACATGCAAAATCGTCGATCGTCAGATCGGTAAACAAACGCTTAACAAGCTGATCCGGACCGTGGCACATGGGCGCTATCAGCGTCGGCAAATTGTGCTTAACAAGCCACATCTTCAATTCCCGCAAATGACAATTGCATATCCACGGATTCTCGTGCAATTCTATGCTCGTTAATTTGTTGAGAGGATCGAAAGTGCCTGGATGAAGTGTGCTTATACGATTGTCGTTGAGCTTCAGAGATTCCAAAAGATCGAGACCCTTGAATCCATTGGCTTCAATTGCCACGAGTTGGGCATGCGAAAGGTCCAATTTAACGAGATTCGGCGTGTTGCGAAACGCGTGCGACGGTACGCGATCCAATGGATTGTAGGACAACGATAGATCCCTGAGAAAGGGCGTATCGGCAAAGCTTGCGCTCGGTATCATCGTCAAGCGATTGTTGCTCAGGTCGAGTTCAACGAGATTCGTCAGACCGGCCAATGCCTCATTATCGATCTGATGCATACGACATCCACGCATGTAAAGCCTCTGCAAATTCGTTAGACTAACACGTACGAATATGTTGCTCGGTAGTACTTTGATGTCGTTATCACTTGCGTCGAAAACTTGTGTCTCCGGATCAATCCACTCGGGTATACCGGTCAAAGAACGATTAACACACTCAACGGTGCGTTTGCCACCCTTCCACTTGCAGGAACACTGATCGGCGCACTTGTCAACCGTCGCGTAGCCCATTGTCGCTAATGATGATAATAACAATACGAGAATGCACATCACGGTTCGTTCCAACGGTATTATATGGATACCCATGATAACTGGAACGAGTATGGACTCTCCTCCTCGCGCCTTCACTCCTCTCCTTATCCTATCTTCTGACTCAGGTACCTTTCGTAGGGGGGGAGGAAGATGGGGATAGGAGAAATGGTTCTCTTGTACGTTTTCTCACTTTAACACTTCGCTCTGCGTAGCAAGGCTGCTGGATGTGCGGTGTGGTAGTAGTGTCCGGATGAGTTCCGGTACACCGCTGATCTCGGTGGTAGCCAAGCGTGGATATACATCCTCTTTCCCCTCACTGCTACGCGTTACAGCGAAGAGTAACGTTTCTCCAAAACAGTGCTCCGTTTCTCGTTGGTTAGGAACAATACACAGCGGTACTCGTTTCGGTGGTCTCGTTGTCCTCGTACCTCGGGGTTGCAAACCAGAGAAAAGCCTCTTTCCAGAGCTGTGTATATCCGTGTAGTAGTTGGAAGCTTTGCGCCCTGCAGCGATAGTTGGAAGATGCCAGTGTCGGTGGATGGAGAGAGGAGCGATGGTAGTAGTTTCAGTTGATAGTTGTAGTAGTGGCAACAGAAGCAACCAGACTCCAGCAGCAGAACGACGAAGATTACGGTGACGCGGCGTGGCGTAGCGTGCTGAGGCAAAGTGAGGGACAGAGACAGAAAGAGAGAGAGAGAGAGAGAGAGGCAAAGGGGGATGAAGAGAGTAAACCCGGAGAGAGTACCGGATGAAGCAAGCGAGCTTGCGAGCTCTCTGCGGTCCCGGCAAGCCAAAGCGAGCTTGGAAGCGGAGGCAGAGGTGAAAGGGAGCGACGGGGAGGGGGCGAAATGGGTAAGGGTGGATAGGCGAGTGTGCTCTCTCACCCTCGACCGGACTAGCCGGTACCACCGACGCCTCGGCTAATTATGCAAACGAGAGAGCCCGGATTAGGCGCTACCGACTCGTCCATCCGTGAACGTCTCTCTTTCCTTCTCCCCTTTAGCTATGCATGTATATATGTATATATATATATATTCTCCCTCTTGAGCTTTCCCCACTATCTTCCTTTTCTCCACCTTCTCAGTTGCTCGTATTAGAGGTGATCAGTCAGACCAAACCGTACGATCCGATTTTGTCCGTAACGTCTTATCGGTCTCCAGGTTCTCTTCGATGTTTAGCTATTGTTAGCCTCCATATGTTTATCTTGATCCCGACCGTTAGCGATGTTTATAATCCCCCGATGTTAAAGCCCTCGATACTGGATGGGTAGCAGCGTGTACGGCTCCTCGACGACGGGGTTGGGGGTGGAAATGGGTAACCCGGAAAGTTCAAGTAACGTCGGTTGAATGAGACGACCCCGAAGAGCCCGTAATCACCGCAGCGCGTCGTCCGCTTTGGGGATTCGCGTGGAACAACGACGAGGACACACGACCAAGCGTGCACACAGCAAGGGGTCGCTATATATAAATCCTGTATCGTCGTTTCTCCGTCAGTAACACATAAGCCATAGAGGACAGCGAACCCTCGGTTACTTCCACAGTACGCTTGAATTCTCGCTCGCTCTTGCCACTCCGAACATCAACGGTAACACCGATGAGCCCTCGAAGCGGAGCATCCGAAGAGCCCCACAGTGGATTTAAACTCTCTTTCGAAATCCCATTCCCGTGGAAACTTTGCGTTGTCGGCTTTTCCCGTCCTGCCCACCGTCGTACACCCCACCTTCTCGCACACAACGACAGAGTCGCTCGTTTAAATGCGAGAAAGCAGAAGATGCGCAGTCATTAGACGAAATTTCCGTGTGGCCTGATCCTCGGCGATGTTTCAAGTGCCTCTTGGCTTCTCGTGCTTCGCGAAGCTTTCGGTTCGTGGTAAGAGAAAAAGTTTGAACGATATAGCGTGAAAACTTTTGGTACCGCAGGATTTATACGATATGTATTTCGAGCTCTCGCGAGGGTGGGCACACGCTTGACCCTACACCCCTGCTTTCGGGAACCTCGATATAGAGGCGAGTTAGATGAGTGCCGAGAACGAACACGCGAGGCTTTAGATCAAACCGCGAGGGGGGTTAGTTATACCTCTCCTCTTGGTACTGACTATAGTTGTATTCGCTACGAGGGGGTTTATGCTTGTAGTACAGGGGCTATAGTATACGAGGAAGAAGCACCCGCGCACTAACGGTTAAACTACATATGCAGTTTGTGGACAAGTAGAGGATATATAACGTTGAGTCCGCCGGTAAACCATAGCCGATGATAGTACAGAACTAGCGCGGAAATGACGAACAACACTTTAACGGCACACTATAAAATCCCCCCCCTCCCCCCCCGGAGCGTGTATTCCGACAACGAATAAATATCCTTGTAGAATCAGCTGCAGCAACACCAGCGGTTTATCACACCGTCTTTAAAGAGCCGATGAAAGGTTTCTTTCTTCATGAATTAACGATTAATTCTTCCAGGTGTAAAAATATCATATTTTTCCATCGATTGTTAATACACAGCTGTATATAGTGGCAGTGGTAACGTTACGCCCGCCGGGCCAAAAGATCGAACAACACTGAAAACACTCGGCAGAACAGACGCTTCGGAAAAGCTGACGAGCGTCGGTGCGTTAAGCACAAAAACAAACTATTCGTTTCTCGAATGGACAAACGAGACGTAAATAACCGTCACGAAGGGCACACACACGATCGTCGAGTACACGCTATTTTGTTTGTTTGTTTTTTTTTTTTTTTTTTTTTTACACAACGCGTTACCGTTTTTTTTTTTTTAAATACACAGAGACAACACGATTAACACATTATCTCGTAATTCTGTGTTTCTTCGTTTACGTTATTCGATACGATTTTAATTTTGTTCATTCCGCGATTGCCGTAAAACGATCGGTCAGAGTATACGAGCGTAATATAGCGGGGTTATCAGCTCGCGCACCGCAAACGAGACAACGCGAGTCCGTCGGTACGACGGTCCGATAGAGACTGAGAACAGGAGCGGCAAGCAACCTCGACACACAGAAGCTTCCCCCGAGAGCATGTGTGAGTCGAGAAATCGTCGTGGTGTGCGACTGTATCTCAACCTTTGCCGTACTTGTATGTGCGCGTTGGTGGGCGGGGTGGAGGGGTTTGGGGAGAGGGGTGGTTGAAAGAGCGAGGAACTGAGGGAGATCGACGACTCTTTCAACTCTCTTTGTCGTTCACCAACCACCCTGGATAAGCGAACTACCCTCGGCATTGGTGCGAAAGAGAAAACCCCAGAGGGATGAAAATCAACCCCCCCTCTCCGCCCCAAACTGTAGCGCGCTCGCGAACTAATGCGCGAGACGGAGTCGGCTAGTGATGAGTGCAGAGAGGGCAAAGGAGAGAGAGAGAGAGAGAGAGAGATACTACGGTGTAGTAGCACAGAGCGGTGGCTACGCGAAAACGTCGAGGCGAAGTAGGGCGCACCCTTCTTCGTCTCGTTTCCTCGCGAGCGCGCCACACGCCAGCGCCGATTCCTCCGCTTCGCTCTGGTGGGCTATACTACTCTGCCGGTACACATAGGCGCCAGGCGGCAGAGTTAGCTATACCAACGCTGTGATTCGCATGCTACCACGTCTCTCTCACTCTGGTGTACTGAAAACTCCCGATCCCTGCCGCCCCCCGTCGCCCCTGACTCCCCTTCGGTACAACCGTACGAGCTAACAGCGGGGGTTTTCGTTCTTCTGGATTGTATCTATCATTCTCTCTCCGCAGTTCGCGAGCCAAACGTACCGATGCCTGTCTTCGTCGCGCCTGTACGCGAAAACTACCCCTTCGTATACGCGACGGGGAGTTCGAGTTCTAACGCGCGCCCGCGCTCTTCCAACAACACCCTCCCTCTCCCCACCCCTTCCCCACTCTCGTAGTTCGGTAGAAGAACTCTTATGCGCATGCGCACGCACACCCCGCTTCGCCTAGCGCGTTATATACGCGCTACTCTGCTCATCTATATAGAACTATTCTGTGTATTTCGTACGTGATATAGATATAGTTATAGAAGATACATAAACAGTGAGAGAGGCCCTGGTGAGACGCGTATCGAATGCAAGTACGTCACAGAAAGCTCGACGCTCAGATACACACAGCCGTTTCGCAAAGTGGTTAAATGCACTGCCAGATTACGCCGCGCGGGAGGGGGGGGGGGGGGGGGGGGATGAGAGATAGGGAGAGGGTACAGAGAGCATTGGGTCCAAATTCAACCCGTCGGTCGAAAGAGAGACTCTCTTTCCTTTTCGTTACTCTCATTTTCTCCGCCTTTCTATTCTTTAACATATAGATATATATAAAAATATAAAATAAAATATAGATATATATATATATATATATATATATATATGGACTGTTTTGCTTCGTCTCTTTGTCCTATCATTGCTCACTGTACTCGCTTTTTCGCGACTATTGCTCTCGCTACCAAAGCATCGCCTACCTCTCCCCGCGTTTACCTTGAAATGACGTGGCGGTTCGGCTGTAGCATAGGAACCGCGAGAAGACCATCTCTTCCCATCCCTAAACCCCTCACTTCCCCTCGGGGCAACAAAGGCGATCGTAAACGGTCCGAGAGGGGTTGCATCAGGGGGTTTCGCAGTCGTCGTCGTCGTCGTTGCGACGCTCCCCCTCGTACGCCTTACCGAGATACCGCCGACGAGAGAGAAACCTCAGTGAGAGAGAGGATTTACGATCGCGCAGGGCCACCGAGACTCAACTACTGTACTGCATATAGGTGTATAACACTATAGTGTGGAGCTTCGCGCACCGAGCGGGGGATCGGGTTATCTCGATATAGTAGTATATACGACGGAGAGAACACGTTTACTACGAGGGACAGTGGAGCAAGCGAGATGAAGGGGGAGACGGCAATAAAGCACTGTGCAAGCGACAAGCCCCACTTATTTCGTCGCCTCGAATTCGAGATGAGAACAGCGGAGAAGGTGACGTTGAGAAAAATAAAGAGCCCGGGAAGTAATCGGAAAGTCGAAGCGGCCTCTGTTCTCTCTTCTTTTTTATTCTGTTTTTTTTTTTTTTTTTTTTTCTTTTTTTTTTCTGATAGAATTTTTTTCTCATGCTATTTTCTACTCAGACTGGATGGGGGAAACTATAGGTCTCGTTGCACCTACCGCGCTCGCGGGAGGGAAATTCACGAATGGGACGATAGTCTCGGAGCAATCGTAGCGCAGTTTTCGCGCATTACGGTGAAACAACAACCGTTTTTTGCGCGTAAAGCCATTAATTTACATTACAATTTATACGAAAGACGACGAAGATTTACATATACTTACATCGCGACTGATATATCATTTGGAAAAAGGTTAAAGATAAAAATAAGTAATAATAATGGACAGATGTTTGTATTTTATCGTATTTACGATATCTATCGAAATTTCGAATTTATTATCTTTAATTCGGGGCTGCGATTGGCTCCTAATAAAATGAAGACGAGTAAACGACGATCGCGAAGAAAAAAAAACACGTTTCTCTATCCCCGCGAAATAGCCTGTTAACCTTTTTTTCTTTTTTTTTTTAGGCACTCGGATTTCCCCGAGATTTCAGTGGGAAATAAACATATCGCGATATAAAAAAAATTTCAAGGTTATACTCGATGTTTTCGTTTCGTCTTATCGCGAATCTACGACTCGTTTTATTGCGTATAGTTCAGTATTCGATACAAAGATAAATACTTCCGCATAAATTATGTTTTCGAAAAAAATATAAACGTATTTCATTCGAAAAAAAATGTAATATCTAAATGTGAAGAATATAAGCCGATAATTCATTCCCGCGATTATGTTAACCCCCATTGCTGTCTCTGCGTCCGAACAGTGTACCCTTCGAGTTCGCAGCGCGAGTTTCTGCGACCGTCATCTCATGGATCTCGCAGCGGGAACAAGGAGGCGGGAGGAAAATGAGAGGGGAGCGGGGGGGGGGGGGGGAGAGGGAAGGCTCGCGCATCCTCCACTTGCATCATGAGAGAGTTCGTGACGTGCTGATGCGCTCATCTTCAGACGAGGGTTGCACGCGTATACAGCGTACTACACCCCCGCTAACGGTGCATTGTGTTGCAAGTGAGATGGGGAACGAGAGAGGGAACAGCAAGACGCGGAGAATAGTACGAAGAGAGAAGATAATACAAAAAAAAAAAAAAAAAAAAACATTGACGAGGGGTCTTGGGAGCCCCCGAGAGAGCGAAGCCACGGGGGATATTCCGTGTGCCAGCCGGCGGGGTCGACGGCCATCTTGCCTCGAAAATTATTATAAGAAAAATGGAAGTCGCGAGGTTGCCAACGAGGGGGGGAGGGGAGGGGGGGGGGGTGATGCTCATGGCGTTGGGCCGGATGGTGCTTTAGCATCCAGTAGTGGTGGTAGTAATACTAGTAGTAGTCTGGCTGCCAGCATTGCGAAAGAGCGTAAGAGTCAGTGAGATAGATACAGAGTAAACGAGAGAGAGTTGGATACGTAGGACAAGAGAAACGTAGGATGGGAAAAGTTGCTACTGCCTGTGCCGAAGGGAAGGGAAGGGAGGGAGGGGGGCAGAGGGGTCGGTGGTTGGAAGAGAGGAGAACCGAGAGCAGACTGACGGGTAGGCGCCTCTATGCACAAATTCTCGCTGAAGGGCCTTTTAGCCCTAATTGGCTGTCTGAATCGATATCACTCTCAGCACTCGTTCGCTCTTACTCGCTCGCTCGCGAGTCTACTACTGACGCTCGCCAACTGAGAGGAATATTGATATAGCCCGCGGTATCCCCTCCCCCCCCCCCCCCACCCCCCCACACTTCGACCGTCCCGCCGACTCTCAATACCGCGAGCGGCGGTGCGTTCGCGATAGACAGAAGAACCGAAGTGCGAGGCTGTGTATAGAGAAGTATATAGCACGCGAACGGGACAGTTCGATGAATCTATAGCCCGAATACGCGCTTTCGCAAACATATTCACCCCTCTATATATATATATATATATGTATATATAACACCGAATGTATCCACTGTAAACGCAAGCAGATTCTATGGCGGTAAACAGGGAGATTGGGACGGGGATTGTCTATGTGGTTAATGATGGAGGCTGTAATGTAGATCTATGTAACTTGCCGATCGCCGAGAGCTAAAGCCATTGTAGCTGCTTCAGCTTCTGGCGATGTTTCCTACGCGAAGAGCAAAGAGCCTTCTGAGCCATCAACGCGATCGAACACCGAACCGACAGGCATACGCATCAGTTCCAGCCGTACGGTTAGACAGATAGATAGAGAGCCGAAGGAGATCGACGTGAATGACACTACCGCGGACCCCGTACCCTCCATTTAGCCTCTCTCTATCGTCTCTATCGAGTACATCCTCGTATTCCATTTGCGCGTGACAAAGCAGCCTACTCGAGTTGACTCGACGGGTCCGGTGAGAGGTTCCCACTATGCGTACGCGACCGCCTATCGATTTGCGATATAAACCACACACCGAGAAGTAAATAGCGAACGTAACCTCAACGAACTTTACGACTCGTTGCGCTAAAACTCGCGATCGTAATTAAAACGGACGGTTTGGTTTTTTCTCATTTTTTCGTTCACGAGAGAATAGTGAGAAAAAAGAAATGCTGGTAAAAGGAACTACACGTTTGTTAATTATTCCGAGTTTTACGGGGATAAAACTTTTTTTTCGCGGTTTTTAAAACGGCTCGGGGCTCTTGGGATGCGATAATGCGTTTAACTGACGTTTCTATTCGATTTCAGTAGTGTAGTATCGTCGTCTATCCTTACTAACCGTTGTGGTACGGTAATAATAGCTCTGAGTATCTAATTCCGCCGATGATCCAGATCATGCACCGGGGCATCCCTTCGCTGTGTTACATATACCTTGCTATTATACTAAACTCCACTTGAGCTCGACGAACGACACGACGCGCGACGCCCAACGTCGGTCCTACTACACCGGTTATATAATCGCTCATAGACTACTGATTCCCGAGGCTTTCGCACGTGGCTGCATACCCGAAGATAGGCCCTTTAATAGCCATTCGATGAGATCAATGTTACCCTAACGGCCCGGGGAAGGGTCGCACGCGGCTTCGAACCATTCAGGCCTTCACGATCGCACGGGAACGAGAGGAAGGGATACGTTAAGTTTACGAGTTACGTTTTGCCGAGTTGCCGATACCCCAACGGCAGTAAAGATGAAGACGAGAGACCCCCCCCCCCCCCCCCTTGACGCGATTCTACTGCTCACTGCGAGAGAGAAATTGTTCGATGGGAAACGGGATTCTTTGCTACGATAAATCGAATAAAAATACTTCGGTCTAGCGAGATTAACTCGACGGGGGGCGGAGGGAATGAAGGATTTTGAAGGATTTATATTTTATCCGAGGGGATAGATCAGATCCCCGTAGCGTTTCGAAGCTCTAAAACTCGAGACCAAAGGGGGGCAACCGAGCTGTATGAGTCAACCGTCGATGGCATGCGAAGAATCTTATTCCACTTACGTTTATTGTATTTTTACTGCAACGAAACGGCACCGGGAATTATTCGTCAATTTCGTTCTTTCGATCCGGCGTCTGTGAACGATAGAAATGACGAAACCTCCTTGATAATCGTGAAAGTAATTTGTAGCACTCATACACTCGACACTTATTCAGAGATCGCGAACTCTTTAACGATGTATAACCGCACTTTGCGTTGTTCGAAGAACGCACGTCGTCGTTTACATCGATAATACGACAACGAGAAATACAATGTTACGACGCGATCTGGTAATGATTTTATCCCAATTTATTCGGTTTGAAATACACGCGTTGGTATTCATATCACAAAAAAATTATCGCACAGCAAAAAAACGAACCGCTTCCATTGTTATCCGCGACGTTACTGAGATCGATTTGAAGATCGATGCAGCGCGAGATGCGTGCGCACACTCTCGCGCTGTAGACGTTAATTTTGTTTATTTATTATTTCAAACACGTGTCAGGTATGTACGTTGTAAGTATTCCGAGTTCGTAACTTATGTTTTGAGGCGGAAAAAAAAAATGATATTGCAACGAGAGACTAACGAGGAAAGCTCCTTAACATAGCTTCAGTTGAAATTCCAAACTCGATCCCGGGCGTGCAGTTAGAACGCAGTCGCTTCACCCGACTCGCGCTACGGAGTCCACACAGGATTCGCTCTCTCAACGGTGTTCGCTAAGATGCGAGTGTTCCGGGAGCAGTTTGTCAGTAATTAGTTGCATAGTTTCGTGTACCCGCGCTGATATCCATACACAGCTCGAGAGAGATGTACCGGATGTACTGTATAATGTTAATATTCACAGAATTTCACCGTCGTGATAAGGATACACGCGAAATTACCAAAATAATATTGTACCGCATATCTCTCTGTATCACGGGTAACTCTATGAAATTCCGTTGCGTACATACCACCTTACGACGCGGTCACACGGAATACTATAGCAGAGTTATTTGATATCATCATTCGTTCGCGTGGGTAACCGAAAGTGGAACATGTAGCATACAGACATTTAGCGTTTCCGACGAAAATTTCTGAAACACTTTAACTCGAATATTGTTTGACGTTTGAACACACTAACGAAATTAATTGAATAATTTTATTTGGTACTCCGCGATATCTCGATAAGCCGAAAGACGTACGAAATCCCGAGAATATTCAATTTAATTGTGTTGTAAATCCGAAGTCAAAACGTCGTAAGACTCATAAAAGTTGCAGAGTTCGAATATAACACGTAATTAGTGCGATATATTTACCACGACTCTTATGCAAGTTGCCCTGTTGCGGTTAATGATCGATGGGGAAAAGCAGCGTTCGCCGAGTTACGAACGTAGTCAGCATGTGAACGAACAATCGGAATATCCGAACGAACAGCATGTCTATTGCATCGAGGATGGAAATACAATCGTTCAATATCCTCTCTATTGTTATGGAATTGAACGGTAAACCACGCGAAATGGAAAAGCGATGTGCTTGTTACGCATTTCATCGAATTTCCATACAACAGCGAAATATTTAATAGGTAAATATCATACTATCTATGAATAATAAATAATGTAGACAAATGTTTTTCATTGCTGTTGTATATTTCGAATTGGAATTTTTATTAAAGGAACGAGATAAAGCTTCGCTCTTCGGTTCCTCCTGGTAAATAAGATTTTTTTTTTTTTTTTTTTTTTTCAAACATGTTTACGGGGAGTAGACAATTTGTCTCATCGGAGACTCTTTAGGCCCACGCATTTCACAGAAACTAATAATACGGGATAAATAAAAAGTTTTCACATTTCTTTTTTTTTTTTTTTTGTTGCTTTCTCAGTAATTGGCGTGAGCCGAATTTTACAATGATTTCCCATTCTTATTTTCTGCTTTAGTTTTCACATTCTTTCTCGTCATTCTCGTTCGTTTTACATGTCTTTATCTTTGCTTTTATTTTTTTTTATTAATTTTCTTTTTTTTTTTTTTCAGACAAACACGCGCGTTGACTCACTGCTATAAACGATCGAAACACACATCTCTGCACTCCGAATAACACTTTTTTTATTTTTTATTTTTTTTTTTCATTTTCTCCTTTTCGATCGCATCGCGAAAAATTTACACAAAATCGGATACCAAACGACATCCGGTGGACTCGGAGACTTTCGCGTTCGTCATTTTATACGTACTACAGTCATGAGATTTAACAAATTTATTTCACACACTATACTCGTGCACATAGGACGGAAGGGATCCTCTCTATAAGAGTTCCGTGACAAATATATAAGAATTCAAACGAATGTCATCGGAATAAATGTTACGTAGTCTCGAGTCCCGAATTATCATCGATATCACTGAAAATGTCCAAATTCTCCACTTTCACATTACAGCAGTTATCTTAATATTACTTAACACGCGTGTCGATAAACAAATATCCATGGCGTCTCCGTCGCTCAATAATCGATGCGAAACGTTTTTTTTTTTTTTTTTTTTTTTTTTTTCATAATAAACGTCTCACTCGCGAAAATTGAGAAACACAATCGGTTGTTTTCCCCGAGACGTTGGATATACACGACTATTCGTTTTCTCTCACATCCACAATACTCTTTCGCAGATCCCTAAGTTTTACATTTTTTTTTTTTGTTTTTTTTTCTGTTTTTTTTTTTACCATTTTCTCGCCCTTTAAATTTTTTACATCATAAAAATTTGTTATGGAGATCTGTTGCCAATACGAAGTTACGTGCTACGCTTAGTGATACACCGACGGTGGCAGTCGCGTTTCCCGAGAGATTTTCTTCGGTGGTGTTTTTTTCTTTCATTGTTTTCTTTTTACGACTTTGCCGCTGTGGATAGTTCTTCTTCTTGTTGTTTCAGTTAGATTTGATCACTGGCGACACGTAGCACGCGTTACATCGGCCTCACCGATGTAATATGACGGCAGGGGGAACGGGGATCGATGGCCTCTCTCCACGCAGGACATCCCAGTCGTGTATTTATTTTTATTTATTTTTTTTTTCGCTTTTTTTTTTGTTTGTTTGTTTATTCTCCTCCCTTCTCCATCGTCGTACGAAAAGTTCGTACGCTATACTCTCTTCCCGGCTAAAACCGCAAACTCTGTAGTTTCTGGACGCCGGGTCCCCGACCGTTCTTCGCGGGTTTATATCTTCTTTTTTTTTTTCTTCTTTTTTTTTTTTTTTTCTTTACTTCCTCCTCAACCCGACTCACTCTCTCTAACTCCTCGCATTCTCGCGCGTCCCGACGAAAAACAATTCTACGTTATTCGCGCGCTCACTTCAGCGCTCTCCTAACCGACGGTAGTTGAAGCGCAATCAACTACACACACGTTCTCAGGACAAAAGAAAAATAATAACGCGTTCTCTCTTCCCGCCACGCGAGTTAACGCCCACGAAAACACGCCTCGTGTCCGTAACACGGAAACTTGACTCTCAACAAAAATTTCCCTCGACAAACTCGAGGATGAAGTGGTGGGGGAGGGGCGACGCGCGGAAGGGTGGGAAAACAAAAACTCTCGCGAAGACAGAAGAAAGCCGAATCTCACCGCGCAGATATTATTACTATTTGTTTTCCAAGCTGCGTTGGCATCTCGAACTCTCGTACGACTCGAGTTTTCAAGGAGAAAAGTTTTCGGCGCTATGGTGGGGTAATATTATATCGCGATATAATGTGTCTCGGATGATCTCCGAGGCACAAGACAAATTATAAAGCTTTTCTCCTTTCCGCTCTGTGTGTTACTCGTAACTCGAGTCTTTTGAGAGTTTCGAAATGTTAGCCAACGCAGAAGCATGCTGGATTATCAGAAACTCGAACGACGATGAGATTTAGCCGTAAAGTTTGCCCCGAGTTTCGTTTTCGACGAATATACCGCTCTCTCTCTCTCTCTCTCTCTATCTCTCCTCTGTCTTCGAAGAATTTTGTTTTACTTTGTAAACATCGCTAATCGATGCACTTTCACCGATGTTTTCTCATTCAATCTCTCCCTCTCGCATACTAACGCACACACACACATACAAACTC
This sequence comes from Buathra laborator, assembly GCA_934046635.1. Taxonomy (NCBI): domain Eukaryota; kingdom Metazoa; phylum Arthropoda; class Insecta; order Hymenoptera; family Ichneumonidae; genus Buathra; species Buathra laborator. The sequence continues at coordinate 24,415,058 of OW203892.1, forward strand.
TCTTTTTCTCTCTCTCACATTCTCTCACACTCTCGATTTCTCTCTCTCTCTCTCTCGTTTTCTCTTCTCTACTATGTTTCTACTTTGTTTTCTGCACTTGCGAGATGAACACACAATCTTTATTGTTTCGTAGTCGAAGGAGACTCTCGAGAGTCGCGATATAACTTCATCACTGGAATATAAACGCGAAGCCGAGAGCGCGCGCGCGCGCATTTCCGTTAAAAGTTATCTTGCCGTTTTCGTAACTCCAAAGTTGCCCGGTTTACCTCGTTACGCGATCTCCGTTTACGTACTCAACTTTGTTTCGGCTTCGCTCTGTGTCCCCTTCGTGACTTTAAATCGTTGTATGGAACAAAAAAAAAATGAAAAAAAAATTACGAAAAAAAATAAAATGAAAATTATAATAATACGTAGAGAAGGGTGCATTCTCGCAAGGCATCGCGAAATATTTCTGACTCGACGAAAAAAAAAACTATCGCGAGCCAACCGACAGGGCTTCGAGTTATCCGGATGACTCACGATATCACAGAATAATGGATTCGGATAAGTTAATTGTAAAGAAAGGCTTATTATTGATATGAAAACCAAGTAAGAGACTCGGCACTGACGAAAAATTCAGTGTTCGATTTCAATGCGGCGAATTCGAGTCGGCGATTCCCTCTATCATTTTTTTTTTTTTTTTTTTTCTATAAGATTAATTCTGATTCATCGCAATTGCAGTTACATTTTTTGAACGCCGACTCGACAACGCTGTTTCGTTTGAAAAAAGCTATTGTGACGGTTTTTTTTTTTTTTCTTCTTTTTTCAAAGTTTTTTTTTCTCTCTGTTTCTTCGTCGCTACGGAAGATACCGGGGGACTTGTGACGGCGGATAGACGTGATTCGCGCATAATCATCGGCTAACATTGTAAATTCATTTGTGAAACCTTCGCGTACGAGTAAAATTTTACGGGATTAACTATTTTGCCGATACGCACACCGGATTCGGTTTTAATCAACACGGCGTCGAGGTATTAGTCAGGTATCAAATTACAGCGGCGATGAAAAGCATCCCTTTGTTTAATATTTGGATACGCGGTAATTAACAATTTCGCTGAACGGATGAATCCGTATTATCAGATAATTCTATTGGTCCTCGTAAAATTATACTCGCGCGTAGGGAGACCCCGTGTGATCGATGGACACTTGTAACTTTTATGATTTTTCGGTTGTTTTGTTTGTTTTTAAAGAATATAATAAACGCTTGAATTATAATATACATAAATCGCTTGTTCGATCTACCAGCTGCTGTTCTCTCAGTTCGAGTGTAACACGCGTCGTAAATTAATCTCTCACTGATCCTAACAGCCTCGGAGCAGCGCCGCGATGTTGTTTTGTTGGTCAAACAACATTCGTACGTTACAGTCGCGAGTGACTATTGCGTTGCGCAGATCCATTTGTTGCGTTGACAATTTCGATTTTTCACACGAGTACAGTACGCGATCGAGCGGTTTTTTTTTTTTTTTTATCGTCCAAAATGCACGCTTGTCTCTTGGACGACGTTTTTTCGACGCAACTGTATCGCATTTTAAAACTCGCGTCTACGTGTCTTTCGTTACGATCGCGAAAGGTGCGAAGCACGAGAAACGAAGACGGGGATTTGTGCTTTTCAAAGTTTTGTCTTATTTTCTCGGCTGTCGGACTCTCGAGAGACCCAAAGCCATTCTTCTTAACTCGTTCTCGTAATTCTTTACCGAGAAACTGTACGCGAATCGAGCTTTGAATTATTTTAGCGTAACACAACGTATAAGATTCGTCTCTCGTAAAGTCTTTCGCGACACTTCGACTTTCATTGGAAGAGTCTAACGATTCTCGTACCTCGAATCCTTTCGCCATTCGTATCATCTCTACTCGCTTGCAAAATCGTCACTCGAGAATTATAAATCGCAAACGAATCGCGAGAGACTTGTTTCGCATATCGGCGGGCGGAGGGCTTTATTATCGATATTTGGCCCCTCGTTTATTATTTTCACATTGTAGAAACGAAGAGAGTCTCGTTGCGCTTCGTTTGCGATTTTAATTACGACTGTTTCGCCCGAACGCGTTGGGCGCTCACCGCGAAGTTTATCGTTTCAATAAATCTAAGGTCACTATTGGCTGGTGGTTTGATATTTGTTTTTTTTTTTTTTTTTTTTTTCTTCATTTCTCTTCAGTAATAAGATATCGGTGTTTTTTTTTGTTCTCCGTTTCCAAATCGTGACAAATTTATCTTGTAACTTTATACAGGCGGATTAACCGGTTGAATTCCCGTTGAATCCGTACACAATCGCGATTCCGAAATTGCGAAGAAAAATGAACAAACTAAACAACGTGAAGACGATATTGTTTCGCCGACGCGTGGGATCGTATTTTTGCCGTTTCATCGTTTGGCTCTCCGTTTTTTTTTTTTTCTTTTTTGTTGTTTTTTCGTTTTTTTTACAATGTTACAAATACGAGTTCTCACGGCTGCTGCGAAATATCGCGTAACGACTCTTTTTGTAATCGCTATTACTGCTTTTTTTTTTTCTACACGTCCGCGTCTGTGTCCCCCTCTGATTAAATCTCGAACACGACTCCTCCGGGCTTTGATCTATCGGCGAAACATTGTTATACAATCGCCCGGATTTTTCGGTTTTTCTTTTCGCGCCCTGTTTGGTTTATTTTTTATTTTTTTTCATTCTTCAAGGCTTTTGTCGTTACGAGTCGTCGTACGGAATATGTCGCAGCGCCGTTACGCCACCCTCGAGATATCGAAGAAATACGTTTTAACGCGCTTAGAATTATTTTACAAAGTCCGTCGGGGCTGTCGAGCCTCTCGGGGACATCGGAGTATTCGGAATCCGCCGTTACGGAGTTCGGAGTGATGTTTCGTGGCTTATCGGTGGAGAAAAAAAAAAAAAAAAAAAAAAACTCGTTTGAGTCTCTGTTCGCGGGTGTCCCGCTCTCGTTTGAGACACTCGCGTACGATCCCCGGCGCGTCGCGCGATTTCCCACCAGCCAGTTGTTTATAAAAATAATTGTATAAAACTAGTCAATTCTACAACCTCTGACTCTCAATCACAGTATCGTAAAAAAAAGAGATCTTTCCAATCGTACGTTCTTTTCTTTTTTTTTTTCACTCTTTCGAGTAAATAGAAAACAAAACAAAAAATGTTTACCGGCTTCCAATGAGGCGTAATTTAACAAAAAAAAATCGAAAATAAATTTGTTCCTCTTAACGGACGTTTTTTTTTTTTCCTTTCTTTTTTTTTTTTTTTTTTTTAAATTGTGATTCGAATCTCAGAGTTGCGTTATGACAGTATCGAATAGCAAAATCAAGCCATAATCAAATTATACGTTCGGCGCGAGCGTTGGAAAAGTTGCGATCGCATATTGGAGGTCAAAAGACATATTTCTCATCAAATGTGTTTCATTATTATTTTTTTTTTTATATATTATTATTTTTTTTTGGATTTTTTCTATTTTTTGCTTTTTCAAATTCGTATAATCGCGAAATTGTCGAGTGCTCGGAGCGAACAAAGGCTCTCTTTTCTTCTCTCTCCCTTTATTTACATCTCAAAGTTCTAATTTATTCAATTGAATATCATTGTATTTTCGTGTTGCTCGATGGGACTCGAGGGCGCACCTTGGCGCAATCTTACGTTTTTTTTTTTTGTTTCATATTTTTTTTCTCTTACGAGTCGAGCAACACAGAAGGTAGAAGGATATTTGAAAGTATGAGGCCTCCGTATAAAAATTTCTTTTTTTTTTTTTTTTTTACTATTAAAATGACGAGGGTTCGGTCTCATGCTTGTTTATTATTTACACTCACGACGATAAAAATGCAATGATGGGACTACCTGACTGAATGTTCAATGTGTTCTGTGGCTCCGGTGTTCGTGTTTTTTTTTGTTTTTTTTTTTTAATTGTGTAATGATTTTTTTCCATGTGTCGCGTTAAATGTTATTAACTCTTTTCCCCCTCAACGCGTTGTGCTCTTGATAATGGCTTGACTCTCGCTACTTCTTTTTTTTTTTGTTTAGTATTTATGTACATTTAAATGTATCTATGTACAAGAAATGACTCGCACCGGCACACTGACGCTCACTTCAGTCACTGAGTTTTAGCCGAACGCGAAGCGGATGATTATTTGTGTTTTTTTTTTCATGCTCGGTATACCTTATTTACAAGTAACATATTTTTTTTCCTGTTGCTTAATACGATGATGATAATTGTAATTTTTCATTTTTTTTTTTCATCTAACTCTCTTCTTCCATCGTCTCTCTCGCACACCTTTGCTTTTCTCTTACCATTTCTCTCTTCTATATATATCCCGACCACTTCTGCGTTCCGTACCTAATGTTTTTTATTTTTGTTTGTTTGTTTGTTTTTTTCATTTTTTTTTTTTTGTAGCACTGTGTTTCTGTCTTTTTATGTTACACTGCTAATCACGTGCACCCAGGTAGAAGTAGTAGTAATAGTAGTAGCAGACCGACTTCTTCATCAGACTTAAGTAACGTTTTTTGTTTTTTGTTTTTTTCCATTTTTTTTTTTTTGTTTCACTATAAACGCATCGCGCGCCCGCTTTTTCATCTCGATGTCCGTTCAAAGTCTGGACGGCGTGTTATGCCGCGTGTGTACGAGTCACAAATCACTTGTTTTTTTGTTTTTAATCTTTTTTATGTTTGTTTGTTGGTTTATATTTTTTTCGTCCGCTTATTGACGAAACTACTTCGACACGTTACCTTCTTCCATACTACTATTGTCCTCCGGCCTGGCGACGTACAAACTCGGATCTATCACCTTGGGGATTGGTTTTATCTCGGTGCCGAGCTCCTGTTCGATCCGATGAAGATTGAAGCGATCCTCGTACGTTATCAGATTTATTGCGATACCCAAGTGGCCGAATCTACCCGAACGACCGATACGATGCAGATACGTTTCCGCCATCTTTGGGAAGTCGAAATTGATTACGACGTTCACAGCCTGAACGTCGATACCTCGTGTGAACAGATCGCTGCTTACCTGCGACAAATTTACAAAAATAGTTCATCGTTAAGAATCGAATCGTCTATCGAATAGTTATTTTATCGTTAAAAATCGAATCGTCGATCAAATCGGTATTTCATCGTCGAGAATATTTTATCGTTTCGTTTCATCGTCTATTTTCTTTTTTTTTTGCGCTTAAGAGTCATCGACCTGATTTATGAATGATTCGTCAAATTTTCGCGTAAGGAATGTAAACAAATGTTTGGGCAACGAAAACTCACCAAGTTTCGGCACAATCCGGCGCGGAAATCGTGGAAAACGCGATTTCGGTGAGCCTGTGCCATTTTCGCGTGAATGTAGTAGCAACAGTATCCCAAATCTGTTATTTTCTTTGCCAGTAACTCGACTCGTTGTGTTGAGTTGCAGAAGATTATGCTCTGTGTTATTTGTAACTGTAACGGAAGATAGAAATTACGTGTTATTTTATTATTATTATTATTATTATTAATATTACAGAACATATTGGATATTATTTGGAATGAAATTAGAGTTTATGAATTTACAGTTTTTACTTTACTCGCTGTGGCGATGAAACGAAAATGTATTGAGAAGCGAAGTCGACGAATTGTACTCGATGTTCGTTCCATTGCCACAGCGAGTAAAGAAAAAAATGTACTTAAGTCGCTCGCAGCTTATAATTATTATAATAGTTTTATTAATTCACCTTTGAAAATAGTGTATTGAGGCAGTGGACTTTCTGGCGCTCCTGAACGAAAGCGTAGTACTGCGTAACACCTTTAAGCGTCAACTCCTCCATCAAGTTGATCTCATATGGATCTCTCAAGTGTTTTTCCATAAATTGCTTTACGGTGAGCGGGAACGTCGCTGAATACAGCAATATCTGACGTTCCTGTGGTAATCTGCAATGCAAAATAACAAAACAAATTTTAGAAAAGATTTTTTCATTTTCTTTGATTTTTTTACAATTATTTTCGATTATTTTTTTTAAGCTTTTAGATCGAAAAAAAAATGTTTTATATCATTCGGATGCTTACCTGGAAATTACATGGTTCAACATGCCTTTGAAGTCTTGAGAGAGAAGCTTATCCGCCTCGTCGAGTACCAGAATTCTGCAATGAGTCATGTCGGCGACATTCTTGTCCATCAAGTCGAGAATTCTTCCGGGTGTCGCTATGATCACTTGAACTGTAAACGAGATACAATATTCGTCAATAATTCGGTATATATACAATTATAAACTGTTGTCTGTTATAAAATCGTCGATTAACAACAAACCTTTCTGATAAATCCTCATGATGTCATCGCGCAAGTTAGTTCCACCAGTAGTTACCATAACTTTCACATCCATGTGCTTTGCGAGTTCAATACAGATTTGGGATGTTTGCAGTGCTAACTCTCTGGTCGGCACTATTACCAATGCCTGGATAACATCTTTTTGTGGGTCGATCTGTAACGAAAATAAAAAAAAAGAAAATTTTAATTTCGGAAGATTTTTTCGATTAATTTCGATTTATCGCGGTTTGGTTTCAGCGGAATTTTACCTGTTCCAACACTGGGATCGAATACGCTCCGGTTTTGCCAGTTCCGTTCTTGGCGCGCGCTAAGATATCTTTACCGGAAAGTGCGATCGGAATACTGGCTTCTTGAATCGGTGAAGGCTTCTCCCATCCTTTCTCGAAGATTCCCATCAACAGTTCACGCTTCAGGCAGAACTCCTCGAATTCGTTGCCGCGGGTATCCGTGACATCCTGCAGTAAATATATCGAAATGTTTTGTGATAAAAAATACTCCGTTTTCTCGATGTTGCAAATTCGTAACTCCAAGAAAAAAAATCTTTTTTCTCGATGTTCAGAATTTGTAACTCCAAAAAAAAAACAAAGAAAAACTCCTTTTTCTCGATGTGGAGAATTCGTAACTCCCAAGAAAAAAAAAAAAATACAAAAAAAAAAAAAAACGGTACTCACACTTGTCTTGATACGTTTGTCCTTTGGTGGAATTTTTAATTTAGCTTTCCAACCTTCATCGTCCATTTTCTCGAGGTCCGATTTCGGACCCAAACCAGAATTCAGCATGTGATTGGAGTTTATATGCGTTTCAGTCATCATCTCGAAAAGATGTCGTAAATAATTGAGAAATTAACTAAAAAAAAAAAATGATTAAGTTTTTTTTAGTTTCATTTCTTCATTTGTTGGCAACTTCTTGTTGCTTTCTTTCAGTTTTTTCAAATTTTTGTCTCAATTTTTTTCTTAACTTTTCTTTTATTTTTATCTCATAATTTTTTTTTTTTTCCATAACACGAAATATTACTGTTTAACCTAAAATATATTTTTTTTTTTTCTTAAAAATATCCTAAAGTATATATTTATGTTTCCTATGGTCCAAAAAAAAAAAATTTCCTTAAATAAAAAGATAAATAAATAAGAAGACGTGAGTCTCAAAGGAATGTTAAATAAATATATTTTATTCAACTATCGATAAGAAACGGTTGAGAACCTTTCGTCAGGGAGCAAGAAACACGCAAATAAAATTGAGACAGTAACTTTGGAAGCTTTTACAAGAATTCCATAGTCGACTTAACTGGACACACAATGGGGGATCAGACAAAAATAAACAAAGGTCACCCTATGTGGCTTCGACTCTCTGTTCAATAACAGTTTTTCAATATTTTCGACTGAAGAATTCTCACGGTCGACGATTGAAGCTTCTAAATTACAAAGGCAATGTTTCTTATAGAATATACTTTGAATATATCTAACGTTGTGATTCTACTATCTCTCTCTCTCCCCCTCTCTCCCCCTTGTTTCTGCGATGCTTAGTCTGCCAAAACAGATTACAAAAGAATAAAATCGAGAATATTGCCTGCTGAACAGAACAATTTTAACGTTTAGAAAGTACCGATAATTATATTGCCGACTTTATGTTTCACGAGAATGAACAATGAAAAATTATTAACTATATAAAAAAAACAAAATTGCGAAAGCGTAAATAATCGAACTTTCGCGCCGTTATTTACCGGATTTTTCGATACTCGAGCGTCGCGAACAATTCGTCATGCCGAAATAATGAATTTGATGCCCGTATGGAAAGACGTCGGTCGTCAAGAGAGAAAAAAAAAAAAATGTACAACAGTCGGCGAAAATAATCGAAGCGCCGAAACTAACCTGGATTTCGTTAAAAAAATTTTTTATGCAAGCAATAGCGCTTTACCAGGGGAAATACACAAATAATGCGAAAAAGGGAAGTTTTTCGCAATATCGAAAGAATAAACGCTCAACGGAGTTGAGTTGTCGAAAGTGATCGGGGTATCGCGATTTCGGAAGGGAGAAACACACAACACCGTCAACCCGAATTCCACGAACTTTGATCCTCCACTTGGCCTCAGTTAAAAATAACTTCGATACATAACAGAAGCGATAACTAAGAGGAAAATCGTGAAAATCGTTGAGCGTAGATGAATATTGAATGAGAAAAAGATCTTTGTCACTTACCTCGATAAGGATGGATGTCGATGCCGAGCGGAGTACAACTCGAACGAGAAACAAAACGCCAAAATGGCCGTTCTCCCAATGTCAAGTTTCAATCCTTACCCGTATACGCTTCTACCCAGCGTTCCCTCCCTTCAAAGCCAACCGAATCTGCTCTTCTCTCCGCGCTCTCCCCCAAAAAGTCTCGCGCTTCTACTTTTATCGTCCACTTTGACGTATCTTTGTCTAAATTAATATTATTTTACTTCGATTAATCGACTCTGCAAACACAACGCACTGCGTCAAATGCTCTCGCGACAATTATTACTCGGTGAATATACACGATGTGTGTCATGAAGGGATAAAAACACTCGGAACAGTAACCGTTATCCCGTGGCCGCTTGTGGTATGGCTTTGGCTCTCAAGATTGTTATGCGCATGCGTACCTCACACCCGGCTCACCCAGCAAGACGGATCTTCAACGTCGCGATCGCGTGTAACAAGAATCGTCCGTTCATTGGCTCACCGTGTATCCAATTATAGTTCATTATAACACGTTTCTCTATTTTCCCGCGCTTTGTCTCGTCGCATTTATTGGCGCCTTCGATCGTCAATAAACAAGGCGAAACATTGTTTATTTAGAATAAAAATAAGTCGTCGTAGTCGCAACTTTATTAAACAGTTATTACATTACAACAACAGTGACAATGCGGAAAATTTATCTCAAGTAACGGTCTGCTCTCGTCGTTGAGTCGTTCTATATTTTCGACATGCCTCGGGACAGTGTCGTTCCAAATAACGTCTTTGAGAAAACGCTTTGAAGCACACGCCGCAACGCCACTGCCACTGATGATGACTTCGTGTTCTTTGATGAGCTCGCAAATTCGATCTGCCGACAGATTATTCGCGCGATATACATCGCGATAAATTTTACCGAAAAAACAAAAATGAAAAATCGTCGTTTATTGAAAAAGTTGCGTACCTATCGGCGAAGGATTTGTGACACACGGGACACTCAAAGGGTCTCTCGCCGGTGTGAAGTCTCAAATGACCTTTGAGTACCCATGGGCGATCGAAACTTTTGCGACAATAGGGACAGTAATGCATTGCCTTATGCCTCTTCCAATTTTGTCCATTTTCCGATTCCAAACTTCCCACAACGGTTGTTGCATTACTTTTGTTCACCTGACGAATCAACGGAGACTCCAATTCAACAGCGAAATCGATTTTTGGTTTTGACATTATTTCACTTCGATTATCACTCGTTGAAACTTCGTCTACTGTGTTACTGGCAGAGGCTTCATGATGAGCCACTATATTTTTTTTATCTTCACGACTGGAATCTGGCGAGAGGCGCCGTTCGCAGAAAGACGATTCGTTTTCGTCACTGTAAAATCGCATGCCAAGTTCCACAGGGATAGAAGTACTCAGAAGCATGCTGTCGTCTCTCTTAAAATTATAACGAGTCACGATGGGTAATCTGGCATTGGTCCATACGTTCGCAGATTTTGACGAGGAATCTTTGCCTCTGTTTTTTCTATTGTTATCCGCGGAGGGAGGTAATCCAGATAATTCGGCCTCTGAAATTTACGGTATTAAGGAATGTTACAATATTTTTATGTAAAAAACTCGTCCAATATCGCGAAATCATTAATAAAATCCTTAATTTTCGTTTAATTACGAATAGAAAATGAATAATGATTTACAATACGATTAGAAAATAATTCGGATAAATCGATATCATCAATTATAATTGCACCGAAAAAAACCCTTCTATTTCGCTTAATGTACGATCTGTCACGCGGATCACTGTAATAATTGTGCAAACTACGAAACACCGGCGTACCTTCATTGTAATTATTCGCGCGTTGATATCGCACCATCGATTTGATCAGACATCGAGGCATTATTCGATGTACGATAAAATAATACAGCAAATACCGCGGTATATCAAAGGTATACAAGTAGAAATGATTAAAATATAAGTCACTGCTGTTGAACGATTACCAGACAAAATTGTCATTAGATCGGCAGTCAATTGTTTTTCTTTACGGAACAAACGATCGTCACAAAGTAGCGAATCGGTAGTAAAGGCGCGTGTGCGAAAAACAAAAAAGCGATGTTAGCGATGTAAAACGCGCGAACGTTATTATCGTCGTTCGCGTCATATGAAAAATCAAACACGACATTGTACTTGAGCAATATAAGGATGAAAAACACGTTCGTTGCTTATAATGTTGATGATTTTCGTAATGCCAATAGGGAAGGAGAAGGGGGGGGGGGGAAGGTCCGTACTAAATGGAAAGTAAAAAATCAAACTCATGCATGTTTTATTATTCTACTAGTGTTAGTTTTTTTCTTTGCAGCGGATAACGATTCTGTTTTTCGTTCGAGAGAAACTTGTTGTCGAAAAACTCGTTCATACCGTAATATCTCGATTTATATTTAATATATATAAGTACATGTGAATTTGCACATAAAACCATGTGCCACGCGATTTTCATTTTCTCTAGAATAATTGATACAAAATATTTGTAACGTCGGCTATAATAATAATTATATGCTGAAAACTTTAAATTTTACATTGAATTATAAATTTTGGCAAATGGTCGATATTTCGTATTCTCAAGTAATATAACATCGATGAGATAGCATTCGAAATATTTTCTCGAATATTCGTAATACGCATTTAAGATTGGGAGATACTGTTAAGGAGATAGAGTATCGAAACATTCGCAGAAACGAGAGACCGAACATTGGTCAAATTCTGTTTACAAGCGTGAAATACGTTGAGAATAACAGTTGATCTACCACGACCTTATTTACAACTGGAATCGATAAGACCCATCGTACCCTGTACAGAACTGAGAACAATTCAAATAGTCACAAGCGCGTTGTATATTTCAACAGACGTGTTTCACTATCCGTTCGATTCACTTCAGGGCTGCTGGTCACACGAGACGATTCGCTCTCCGTGTTTTCGACGTTCGTCGTTTTTGTTCTCGAACGTAAGTACCATACAATTAAACTTTACGAACGATCTTCGAGACTCGCAATGTAACAACGTTAAATTTTTTTTTAACTGTCGAATATGGAGTATTTGTGTGGAATTTAACGGTTAATCGACTTTGTTACTATCCCCAAGTGTACGCGTGCTGTGAAAAAAAAAATTCTAATAAAAAATCGAATTTACGTTTCGTGTAAAATGTATTTGATTTTTTTTTTCACTAAAATCAATATATATATCTCTGGTACTTTTAATGTGGTCGTTGCCCGTATTACGCAAATAATATCCGCCAAATTTTGAGGGGGTGTCGATAGGATGTACATGTGCGAGATAAAAGAAAACTTTTAGCGTGGGCTTTGTACGATTATAAGCGTCGCTTAGATCGTGGGAAGTTGGCGATGTCATCAACCCTTATACAGTAGTTATTATTGTCGAGTACACGAGATAATGCTTGGAGTAGCGTGTCGCGCGTCGCAGTCGTAAATAATAAAACGCCGCGATTTAACGGTATATAATTAAATCGTTTTTGCACAGTACTTATTACTTTGACGTTGTTATGGATGTCGGACGCGATTTAAAAAATCCATACTTTCAGATCATGTTCTTGCGCTATTCTCTCGTAATATGCGTGTATATAATATCGGTTGGAAGTGCCTCACCCATAGGTAAGGATATTTGTCTTGTACTGTCGATGCCAATAAACGTTGTTGCGACTGATATAGGGATTCTTTTTTTTATACTCACTTAAGAAGACGTCAAGTTTTGCACGGGGCCCGATTGGTTGCTTTGCAAAAACGATCGATGCTTGTCGATCTTTTTCGTTTGCGACGGCGATAACGATTGCGGCGATAACACCGACGAACTAAATTGTCAAGATAGCCCGGTAATTTTATCTATTCGACTAATCGATGATTTCCGATCTATTTAACAATCGGACACGTTGACTATTATTTTTTTCGCCGGTTTTACACAGACCACGTTAGTAAACCCGGAATGCACTTCGGATGAATTCAAATGCGAGGACAATACTTGTATACCGCTCGACGACTTTTGCGATAGAGAATACGATTGTCCCGATAAAAGCGACGAGTACATCGGCTGCGTGAAAAATGTACGATAAAGTATCAATCTTTACGAAAAATTTGACGATTTTTTTTTTAATGATCACTAATCACAAAGTTTGTCGTCGATTGGGCTTTCGCAGAAAACATGCAACGAGTTTCGTTGCAAAAACGGCTATTGCGTGCAGAATTCGTGGGTTTGCGACGGTGTCGACGACTGTGCCGATTTCAGCGACGAAACCGATTGCGGTAAGAAATCGCAAAAATTAAACTCAGTTCATTATTTTATTATTATATATAATTTCATAATTTGAGTATTTTATCATTTTATTTAATATGATACAATTATTTATTAATATAATCGGTTCAGGCGATCGAGCAATACCACCAGAGCGATGCAACAATGAAATTAATCGTTTTTTGTGTAACAACGGTCGTTGCATCCTATTAAACAAGACTTGCGACGGAATCCAAGACTGTGGTGATGGTTCGGACGAAATTGCCGCAACATGCGCGATCGGTGAGTTTACGCGCGAATGACGATTTATTTCTACAGATATATCATTCGATCTTTTATTATCCGATTTATTATTCGTAGCCGAAGAATCGTGCAAAAAGGGCATAGGATGCAGTCACACGTGCAACAAAACGCCGCGGGGACCGGCGTGTTCGTGTCCAATCGGTCACAAGCTGATAAACAATCGAACGTGCGCGGGTACGATCTTCAGGAAAATAACGATATTCCTTTCTTTGATTACCGATTTATCGTTTTTAAATGTATTCATCGATTTTTTAGATATAAACGAATGCGCCGAGAATTCCGAGATATGCGATCAACGCTGCGTGAATATCGTCGGAGGGTATTACTGTATTTGCGAAGTCGACTACGAGTTGCAGGACGACAAGAGAACTTGCAAAGTACAGGGTAAATATTGTTTTCAGAAAAGAAAAAAAATATATATTTTTTTTCAATAACGAAAAAATAAATAATAAAAAAAAATTACTTATTTTAAACTGATTTTTCATTGTTATTGCAGGCGGCGAAGCGCTAATGATATTCTCATCAAAAAAAGAGATTCGCGGCTTTTATCTCGAGAGCGAAGTTTACTTTCCGATAGCGAAGAATTTGCAGCACGTCGTCGGTGTCTCGCTTGACGCAAATTACATCTACTGGTCGGACATCAAAAAGGGCAGCGAGGCAATAATTCGAAGTCACGACGACGGTAGCGGCGCGGAAGTAATCGTAACGGCAGGTAAATCTAAATCGTTCGAAAAAAAAAAAAAATTACGGCGCATTAATTCGCGACGAAAAGGAAAGGTATACTTTATTAACAATTAGTTTCCAGGTTTGGGATTACCGGAAGAAATCGCGGTGGATTGGATAACCGGAAACGTGTATTTCACGGACAGCCTCTGGAAGCACATCGGGGTTTGCAAGAGCGACGGTTCGTATTGCACGGTGATAATAAACGAGGCGGTCGACATGCCCCGAGGTTTGGCATTATATCCGATGAACGGCGAGATGTATTGGAGCGATTTTGGCGTTAAGCCGCACATATCGGTAGCGGGAATGGATGGAAAATCGGGAAGACCTCTGGTAACGGAAAACTTAGTTTGGCCGAACGGTCTCGCGATCGATTATCCAAGCAGACGTTTGTATTGGGTCGACGCGAAGCGCAAAACAATAGAATCCGTAAAACTGGACGGTACCGAAAGACGGGAAGTTTTACACGCGATCGCCACGCATCCGTTCTCCATAGCGATATTCGAGAACAAATTATATTGGAGTGATTGGGAAACAAGAAGTATACAATCGGCGGACAAATTCACGGGAAAAAATCGCACAACTGTAGTTCGAGAGATCGAGACGATTTTCGGAATTCACATATATCATCCGGTGCTGAAACCGAAGATACCGAATCCATGCAACGCCGATCCTTGTTCGCAGCTGTGTCTGTTGGCCGCCAATCGAACGTATTCGTGCGCTTGTAATCACGACAAGGAATTAAGTATCGACAAACACACGTGCAGAACGATAAAAAAACAAGAACATCTCGTTATAGCAGCTGGAAAAACATTAATCGATTATTATCACGAAATTTTGGGAAAACCGAAGATAACCGGAAGTCAGATGTTTCAAAGAATAACTCAAGTCACCTATGACTCCGTAACCGGAACTATTCTCGCGAATGATCAATTATCCAATATGATATTTCGTTATAATCCCACAAACGACGCGATTACTCAATTAATGAGTATTAATAATGAATACATCGGTGGTATGGATTTCGATTATTACGGCAATAATTTATACTGGTCGAACACGCAAAATCGCAGTATCGAAATACACAGTATGGAGACGAAGGAAAAGACTGTTCTTCACTTTATGGAAGAACCTCGCGATATAGCGCTCATACCAGAGTTCGGAATAATGTACGTTGTCTTCAGATCCAAGAATAGTTATCACATCGATAAATTGCAGATGAGTGGTTCCGGTACGAGAGAACATGTGGTCAACGATCTTCACGGTCCGAAAATTTCTCTCGCATACGACAGAGAATTGGAACGCGTATTCTATGCGGATCAGGGTACCGGAAGAATCGAAAGCATTTCCGTTCAGGGAAACAATCGAAGATTCTTTCGCTCGGGTCTCCAAGAACCCGTGAGTCTCGCTATACTCGACAGAGATATCTTTTGGACCCTCAAAAACTCGAGATACCTTCATTGGGCCGACAAGCAAAACAGAATTCCCGGTAACAAAGGCGTTACTCTAAGCGGAACCGACAATACGGAAGTTATGGATTTGGTAACGATGCGCGGAGTTTTCGCGGGTACACAGCACAAGTGCCGATCAAATAACGGCGGCTGTTCGCACGTTTGTCTCGTCGCCGTTATGAAACATCACACGTGCGCCTGTCCACCGGGAATGATTCTGAATTCCGACAAACGAACGTGTAGTCTGCAAACTGTATGCACCGAAGACGAGATTCGATGCTCCGATAACAATCAGTGTATCAATAAAATGCGAAGGTATAAATCTTTCATTGGCATCTTTGAGAATTAACGATATTAAAGTTCAATGATTATTTCTTCTTTTTTGTTTTCTACACAGATGCAACGGGATACAGGATTGTCCCAACGGTGAGGATGAAGAAAAATGCGATAAAATCAAAACCTGCGGAGTCGGCGAATTCACGTGCCGAGACGGTCAATGCATCGGTGTAAATAAGCGATGCAATTCGTACTTCGATTGCAACGATCAGTCGGATGAGGCGAATTGCGATAGGGATAGTTGCAAAAAGGGTAATGCGCGGTCGTTAAGTTAATTCGTAGCTATATACGCGTTTTTCTGTCTCTTTTTCTCTCTCTATCTTTGTCCCCAAAGATTCGGCTTAATTGCTAAAACCTTTTGATTCAAATGACTTTCAGACGAGTTCCAGTGTTTGGACGGTCAATGCATCACAAAGTTTCTCGTGTGCGACGGTCGTAACGACTGCGCGGACCGTACCGATGAGACCAATTGCGGTAGACACATCTGCGACGAGGGAAGCTTTCGTTGCACATCGGGAATATGCGTTCCCAAGAGTTGGGAGTGCGACGGTCAGAATGATTGCGACGATGGTTCGGATGAGGAAAGCGAAAGATGCAAAATTTCGAAATGTTCAAATGATATGTTTGAATGCGCGAACAAACGTTGTTTGGGAAAAGCGCTCGTGTGCGACAACGTCGACGATTGCGGCGACAATAGCGACGAGGAAAATTGCGACAAAAGCGTCGTTGCTAACGGTGGAAGTTGTACGGCTAACGAGTATAAATGTCACGAGACGGAAAAATGTATTTCTCTTAAACTTAGGTATTTCGACGAAAATTTATCATCGATCATTTTTTTACTCCATTCCGTTGTTTTATCGAATTTTATTTCTGTTCAGATGCAATGGTCAACAGGACTGTCCGAAAAATGACGATGAACATCATTGCCCTCAGTGCGAATCGAACGATTTCGCTTGCGAAAACGGCAAATGCATACCGCGCGGATGGATGTGCGATCACATGAACGATTGCGGCGATCAATCCGACGAGAAATATTGCGGCTCATTGGGTACCGTTAATTTTACAGCGACGGTCGTCAAGTCAACCGATTGCGAACAATTCCGATGCGCGATCGGCACGTGTCTGACTTACGACAAAGTTTGCGACGGCAAGAAGGACTGTTTCGACGCAACTGATGAGGACGGAAAATGCTGTGAGTCGGACGCTTTTCTTTATTTGTATTTCTTGCATTTTTTTTGCAGCTTTAAACATTTTTTTTTACCGATAATACGCAAGAATTGCCGAACATTTTTGTGATCTCTATATTCGCAGCGAGTTCCTGCGACGGCATCAATCCGTGCGGTCAAATTTGTCAGAAGACACCTGCGGGACCGCTGTGTCTATGTCAAGAGGGCTTCAAACTCAACGACGATGGAAAAACCTGCGACGACATCGACGAATGTCAGCAAGGAATTTGTCCGCAAATTTGTCACAATGAAATAGGAACATTTTCGTGTTCCTGTTTCGACGGTTTCATCTTACGCAGCAATAAGATATCGTGCAAAGTTTCCGGTGAGACATTCTTTCTTACGAACTGTTAAGAAATTCATATATTGCTCTGTTTTTTGACCGGTAATACGAGATTTTTTTTTTTTTTTTAATACAGGTGAACCAATGGAAATAATAACAGCAACGAAGGCCGACATCAGAAGAATCTCCGCGGATCTCAGCTCCATCGAAGTTATTCATCGGCAGCCAAACGTCGACGTTACTGGTCTCGATGTCAACATGGGACAAGACACGTTATATTGGAGCAATGGTCGGGACTCCAAAAATTTTATTGATTTTTTCCCAATTTATATTATCGAATCGTTTTAATTAAATATTTTGATTGCCTTTCAGAACTTCTCGGTACCATAAATCGGCTGAATCTTAAAACGAAGGAAGTGAAATTGGTCAGTGGTCTCGGGAGACCCGGATTATTGGCGGTCGACTGGGCAACGGACAACGTTTACTTTCACGACGGTGAAAACCCTTCGTCCATCAAGACCTGTAGTCTGGAGGAACAGAAATGCGCGGTTGTCGTAAAGATCGAGGGATCCGCCAAACTAATGTCCATCGCGATCGATCCACAGAACGGGTATGAATTTTTATTAACGAGAAACGATTTGTCGTTCAGCTTCTCGAAAAGAAAAACTTAATTTTTCAATTTCATCCGCACAGCTGGTTGTTTTGGAGTCAATCGAGTTTCGAAGTGTTCGAAGACCCGATCGGCGAAATTTATCGCACAGATTTGAGCGGTTCGAGTCAAGTAAACATTGCGCACGAGAGGCTCGGCGTCGTCAGCGGAATTACGATCGATTACGCGAGATCGCGTCTCTACTGGGCTGACGCTCTTCTGCAAGTCGTCGAACGGTCGGATCTCGATGGCGGAAATCGAGAAGTATTTCTCAAACAACAAGTTAGTTACATTCGTCTCTATACCAGCCGTATTTTTTCGTTTCCTAACTTTAGTTTGCATTTTTTTTTTCGTACTTAACATTTTT
This sequence comes from Buathra laborator, assembly GCA_934046635.1. NCBI lineage: Eukaryota > Metazoa > Arthropoda > Insecta > Hymenoptera > Ichneumonidae > Buathra > Buathra laborator. Next base: position 24,433,172 of record OW203892.1, read on the forward strand.
ATTTATTTTTTCAAGATCTCACAACCATTGGGGATCAATATCTTCGAGGATTCCATCTATTGGCTTATGGGCACTTCCGGTATATTGAAGAAATGCAATCTTCACGGTGATAAAATATGCGAATCGATTAAAGTTAAGTCGTCGAACGTTAACGAGCTGTTCGTCATATCGCAGAAATCGCGACAGCCCGCCGGTGAGTCGAAAGTCAATTTGTACCGTAATAATTTTTTTTTATTGTGAGTTTTCGATTCATACGTATCGATTACCGTAACGGTTTGTTTTTTCTGTGATTACAGTGAAAAACGTTTGTAAAAATCACGAATGCGACTATATGTGCGTATTGAGAACCGACAAATTTTCGTGTATCTGTCCGAACGGCTATCCGACATCGACGAACTCCACGTGCGGAAAAGATGACACCGTCGCGAAAGTGGTGAAGTTTGAGTCTACAATGCTCGGGTTAAAAAAGGAATCTGTTCGTCAGGAGGCGGGTGGAGTTTTCACCGGTATCGTCATAACGGTCGCTTTAGGAATCGTGATACTATCGGCTTATTATTACTATCAGAAGAAGAAATTCGATCTCCGCAACAAACGCGATCTCAGGTGCGTTTCGATCTTTTCGGTACAGTTATCCGACCGAAAATGAAGGCGAACACCACCCGTATTTAAATTGTTATTACTATTTGTTTTTTTTGCAGTATTCATTTCCAAAATCCATCATTCGAACGGCGATCGATGACCGGTTTGACGAGCGATATTATAGTTCCGATTTTGCCTCCCGGTGAACACGAGTACACGAATCCCATGAGCCAAATTCAAGCGTCTCAGGTGATAAATTAAATAGCATTCGATACGATTTTCACTTAAATACGACGAGTTGACGAATAGTTAATTAGACAGCCGTTTTACGTATTTCGTAGATACAGAAATCAAGGAGCACAGGACGAAAAAAATTGGAGTTGTTGAGCTCCGATAACTCGGAAAATGAGTTGGACGACGTTTCCTATACGCACAATACTCGTCTAATCGGTTAAACGGAACCGGTCAAGAGATCAAAAAAGCCGGAGAACGAAGTGTGGGAAAACTCTACAGTCTGAAAATGTCGCATTTAAACTTTATCGCCGCTAAATAATTGTTTGTATCTATTTTTTGTAATAACGCACGCGACAATGCGCGCAATACGGAGTATATGTATTATTTATAAATGTTTCATAGCGTGTGTACCACCGATATTAATTGCCGTACGCGTATTCGTTTTATCGATATCTTAAAATATTTAACCACTGTGAATTATCTATTAATATTTAAAAGGCGTGTATATATATATATATTATTTATACATTATACGTGTATGTTATCCATTATACAAAGTATACAAGAAAATTATTTGAATGTTATGTAATATCGCGTTTTAAAAAAAAAAAAGAAAAGTAATAAATTAATTTGTATCGATTGTAAACATTTTCGAGTTTCCATCGGAATATCAAAAAAAATCGAAAAGGGATACGTATGAAAGTTTTTTCGTCTTTGGTTTCGAACAGAATTATTTACGGGGCCCGATGAGTTTTCTCTAAGTACAGAGAAACGTGCCGCAGTTACAAGACGTTCAATTATCTCCGGCGGAAAGCGTCGGGTCGTTTATTATATGTATGTACGTGACGCGCATCAAAGACTCGCGCGGTTCGCCGGCCACTCGCCGCGCATCCCTCTACTATTTGCGTAATCCTCACAATACTGTTTATCGCGGCGATACACGTTCGCACTTTTATTTGATATATATCTTTTCTCGTATACGAAATACGAGACAATAAAATAAATCATAATTTGGAAATATCTACGGACGACATATACTTCATAGAATGAAATTGCTCGCCGGACGCGTTTTTAAAGTTGATAAACGCTTCAAAATATTTATTTCTCTCACAGCTCGTGTCCCTTCCATTGTACGAGACGTGTCCGACGCAACCAATAACTCAAATAGAATAAAATACTTTTTTTTTAACCTTATAGTTGCAGAACTTTTCGTCGCATGGTTTCGCGTTTATTCTGCGTAAAGAATTCTGAAAAAAAAAATCTCGAAGCATTACGGAGAATAAGGTGGATAATTGCATATTTAATAGACAGCGATGTCAGAGGTGTGTATAGAATTTATTAAGATTGAGGGAAATAATTATCTACTATACAAATCGTTAATAAAAGACCCCATTAAATCCATAATTTATCTACGTCCTTCGGTAAGTAATTCGTTTCTTATAGCGATCTTAAAACTCCAAAATTGCAAATAACCCGACAGTAAAAAAATACTTTTCTTTCCTAAGGAGGAAAAGTACTATTTTTCCGGCTAACGTTGCAGGCATAAAAACGTCGTAATTTTTAAACGTTGCCGGTAAAAAAGTATATAATGCTACACGGGAGGGAGCGGTTTTTTACTTCGTGTGATTTCAGCCCTCGTTTCGCTCGGGCAGCAAACTTCAACCTCAGCGAAAAATACGCACTTCCATCCCTTGTAGCATAATGTACTATTTTATTATATCGCTAAAATCGTGTATATTCACGCGACGATGTATGGACTATCGAGAGCTCCGTCACCGGCAACGATGCCGCCCTCGTTAGATCCCGAAGGTTTAGTCCTCAATACGTGTCCCACTTGTCGATTCACACGTATCTCACAATCGTCACTGAGGAGAACAATGGAATTAGTACTTTGCGAATAAAACTTACGTGCGGAATAGACGGGTTTAAAATTTATTAATACCCAATCACAACTCCGTATATTCCCAATTCGGATACGAGATCTTGAATTGCAGTTTCACCGGCTGCACCCGAGCGAACTAAATAATTTTTGTGTATCGGTGGGTTTATGCGATCCATGAGAATCCAAGCAGTGCGCTCTTTCGAGTTTTTCATCGATTCCAATGCCGTTCGCACCTTCTCGTCGTATATATTATTACCACCTCCTTCGCGCTGTGGTTTCAAAACGTATTTCGTTGGATCGGCGATTGCTCTCGCCACAGCTTTGTCCCCGTATTCGTCCTGTTGAAAAAAATTTAATAATAAATTATCCAAAGTATTCTCGGTATTCGAAGATTTTGAAGTGTAATTAATGAAACTCACGAATTCGAGAGAATACAGTCCCGTGAATACATCGCGTATTTCTTCCGCTTCTCGTTTATTTAAAAATCGATCTAAAGCACCCGGTTGTGCCAATGCTTGTTGAATCTAAAAATAAGTAAAAGAGTTCGTAATTTAGCACGAGTATCGATCTTATTGTTTTACGAATGGCGAAGAGTATTACCTTTTTCGTTCCCGCCAAGTGATACTGTATCGAAGGACATTTGATAGCGCGAGACCTTTCGATCAATAGCCTTATCGACCAGTCGTTTTCCGATGTATAAGCTTCCGATTGATATCCCGTACGATAGTACACAACTGATACCAAATGCTCACCCCTAATTATAATTACGTATTAAAATCGCATATCATCAATGAAATACGAGAAACACTTCTTACGTACACAATTAATTCTTTATCGGGTCCCAAGTGAACGTCTTCTTGCATCAAGTTTTTCAGGGTTCTCCGGATAACTCGGATACCCGAATTCAATCGTCGTATTTCGAACTCCAACGCTCTTTGATCGCATATGTTGTATGTAACGTCCTCGACGACGAACAATATAACACCGCTGTAAGGTTTTTATCATTCTTAAGGCATCGGAAATGGATTAATTTTTCGATCGACAATCGTACGAACGAACTTACGTTGTTTTTTCATACATGGACCACGCATCGGCGAGACCCGTCGCGAGGCCAGTAGCCGCCGGATTCTCTGGAATCTTAATATCATCGTAATTATCAATCGGACGCTTTTAAATTGTGATAAAAATTTATAGCGCTAATGGCATCGTGAATGACTAATATCAACGTTATTGTGCAATTTTTTTACTGAAGAGTAGGAAGACATGCGAATAACGAGTCTCGTTGGAAGCGGACAATTGAAACAAAGCTATGTGCAAAAGCGTGGAATATGAAAGTTGTCCCTGACGAGTGATGCAACAGTGCGTTATTACAATTATACTATTTCGCTTCGTTATATCGTGGAATAGCGCGAATGTGTTATAGCAATTTGTACGCACATTGCGTCTCGTATTTGCGGTAAATACATCGACATCGTAAAACACGAATTAAAGATGCAGACAACTTACATTTTCTATTTTATCCGATTGGCCCAATTCATTAAAAATGTATCTGTAAAAAGTTACAGGGAATTGTGAAATACGAATTAATTCCATCCAACTTTTCGCCAACTTTTCGGCTCAACTACGCTTCGTCCTCCGAATAAAATCGGAGCACATGCGATACGGCGACGAAAAGAAATGTACATATCTCGGGATTGCGTTCTCACAAGTGGCCGTTACGATTTGCGTAACGTAAAAATCAAAGAATAAAATCGGGATGAGGTGTATTACATACTCAGGATGCGAGACGCGTTAAAGTGTAACATAGAAATCACAACTTCATGCCCAGTCGCAAAATTTCGTCAAGCATCGCCTTATCTTACATTTTTTATTTTTCATTCTAGAAGTTTGACGATGCCGCGAATTTTACCTATGGTACTTAGAGACCTGAGTGGCTAATCCTCCAAAACTTGAGGCTATCGTATTCAGTTCTATTTGAATGATCTTCAGGTCGCTGTCGCCGTGCAACATGTAGTCGGAACGCAACAAACCGAGACTAAGTCTCTGCAAATAAAATGATTGATAAATTGAAAAAAAAAAAAAACGGTTTTTTTTTTTATCGATGATTCATTATTTACCTGCGAATGTCCTTCGGCATGAACAGTTTTGTAAATATCAAATAATCTTGCGGTAAAATCGTCAACTTCCACGGTACTGAAATCGTAAATACAAATTAATACGCAAGAAAAAAAAAAAAAAATTTCATTGGACGTACCTCTTTAATTTATCAGTTAAAAAATCGTTATCATGAGCAACTTTATGCATCAGCGTGTTCAGTGTCGTCTGTATTCTTTTCGACTTTTCAAATTCTCTCTTTGGAAAGCACGACGGCAGCAGAATGAAAGGCGCTATTCCTACTTGATCTCTGTTGAACGCCGATTTAGAATGCATAGCCACTCCTGCAATGATTTTTTTTTAACCTTTAACCGTCATTTGCAGAAGCGTTTATCGTGTTTGTGGAGTTAATTACGAGACCCGATTGTATCCGTACCGTGCATCAGCGTATAATCTTTGGCTTTCTCAACAGTTTCCGCCAGAACATCCGGAGACAGTGGCAAGTCGATGCAGGATCGCATTCTTGACGGCTTCATGACGATTTTTAGAAGAATGTTTTCAGCCGATGTAAACAATGAGTCTTTTGTAGAAATGTAGTCACGTAAAAATCTTTTTTTTTAGTACTTGACGTCGAAAGCTACCGTGTCTCTTGAAATGAAACGTTTTGAAAAATAAAAAATAACGTCGAACGGTAGAGACGTGCGTTCGGAATCGGTTGCTACTATGTGGCATGCAATCGTAGCATGAGAGTCAATTAAATAACTGCTTGTCATAGATGAAACACGATAAGCGTACAAAATATCATCCTCATACATGTGTTTTATCAATCTAATACGTAGATAATATGAAACTACCGTGAGAGCATGTTTTTGTAAAGAATGTCTACAATGCATCCAATGTTTGTTCTTTCACAGCATTTACAAGTGTTCAGAAGCAGCGCGAACTAATCGTGATTACATACAAACGAAATGTTTTCATGACCGCGATTGCGCCGTTGATTGGTTGATTTGCCGTCGAGCCAATTCGCAAATAACGTTTACGGGTCTATCGGATGTGGTGTGTGCCAAAGTTCGATTGGATCACGCACAGTTCGGTTCCCGCACTTGACCAGACTACGAGATTGGACGAAATAGAAAAGTTTTGGCGAGTTCGCGTCTCAACGAATATCGATTATTTTATTTTTTTCGTTTTCACGAATAAATAAAAATTCTGAAATTTCTGTGAAATTACGGGTCAGTAGCCTAGGCGTCGTGACGTCGAAACACGTTTTACCGACATTTTGAAAGTCAGAGAACGCCGCACATAAAAGTTTCGTGTGTGTGTTTCGGGCGGGAGGAAGCGCTTCTCCGTTCTCTCTCCCTGTGCCTGTTCCCGCATCACCCCGTGACCGACGCTTGCGCCTTGCCGTTGCCGTGCACTGTCGTGGTCTTGTGTGTTATACTCTCGTGCGAAAAAAAAGCGCTTTGCTTCGTGCTAACCGAAAGGATCCTGTGAATAGCGGCCTTTCGACCATTTTCGTCGTACACGCGTCAAGTTTCATCAACGAAGAATCGTGCTGAATACGCGAAAGTAGACGAAAAAAACTAACAAGCCGACGAGGTGTACAAGCCGGAGTAACGTTCTAGCCCTTCATGGTTCAACATGAGTGATTATTCAGCGGTCGCTCCGCCTCAAAATTTCAGCCAGAGTTCCGCTTTCGCAGCAGCTCTGCAACGTGCGAAACAGGTAACGTTCAATTCTCGTCGTTTAGTCTTTCCGTTAGTCGCAACACCGATTTCCCATTCGATCGACGAATTAGTTTTTCAACGACGATGCCCTAAAACGAATTTTTATAGTGAAAAAAAAAAAAAAGAAAAAAAAGCATACAACGATAGCGGGTACGTGTTGCTAGCGTGTGTGCGCCAGACCGAGGATTCGGCGCGATACGAAGTTCGGCATTTATTTTATTTTTTTCAAGTTTTTTTTTTTTTCTCTCGTCTCTTATCATAAGCTTATCTCGCTCATTCTCTCGCACTCCCGGGCGCGTTAGCGTTTCCCAAAGGATCACTAGCCAGCACACCTCCCCCACCCCTGTCCCCAGATTAGTCTACTGAAACGCATTTTTCGGTCTTTCTATCAACTCTGCAAATGTTGATCCTGATAACAATAATATTTATTGCCTAATAGTTTATAGCTTAATTTGTTTAACTTTGTATATTTTGCTTTGCCTGTGGTTATTTTTGTTTTATTTTTTTCGCTAATCGAAACACGAGTACACGCCGCGTGTAATTTTGGTATCCATGAATGACGATATTAAAGTTAGTGTGAGTTGTGGAATCGTCGAACAATAATCCAACGACCGTTGGCCCAATTAGTTACGCGGCTCAATTTGAAGTTTGAAAAGATACGTTAACCAATATTGTTTTCACAGATCGCAGCCAAGATCAACCCTGCTGGAGCCCAAGGCAACCCTGAGAACAAACTCAAGCGTCCCCTGGAAGACGGAACAGGTAATATGATATTTTTTTATTCATTTCAAACGAGCAAAACTAATTTCTGTCTTTTAATATGTCTTTGTTTAATAAAAAAAAAAAAAAAAAAAAAAAAAAAAAAATACGAAAAAATAATATCGTGATGATTTTATCGCCATTAATAATTCCTCTTGTTTTTACATGACAAACAGCTTGAAATATTTATTATTTATTTATTTATTTATTTATTTCCGTATCTTGTGTAATTTTATAATTCTACTCGCGCCATTCGGTGGTTGGAGAAACGAGAGGAAGAGAGCGAATGTGATGATCGAGAGCGTGTGGGCCAAAGAAGAAACAGAATACGCATTTCGCCCTTTTCTTTCTCTTGTATTTCATCTTTATTTATTTTTTTTCATTCTTTTCGCCTCCTTTTTTATCTTTTTATTTTTCGATTTTTTTTTTTTTTTTTTTTTCGTATATACTTTGTCCCCTCTTCCAGCCCAATAATCTCCACAAGAAACATCGCAAATCATTGTATAACATGGAACGTTCGTTGTTTCTTCTTCGTTATGTTTTTTAAATAATTGTGCACCTGAATAATATCTGCTAAGTGTATATATATTCATTACACACGAATACACACACATATATATGTCTGTATATATGCTAATTGTACAAAAAACAAGACAAAAAAAAAGATATAAGCCATCGCCGTTAGAGCGAACGTGTACCGGCCCCTCGGAGATTCCCTATGTTGATGATTTTTAGAACCCGAAGCTAAGAAAATGACGGCGTTAGTCGCGGATCCGCTGATCGGACTTCGCGGAGGTCCCGGCACCGGACCCTCGATGGGAGACGTTGGCAATCAAGCTGTGAGAGCTGCCCAACAGGCCTCATCCCCGACAGCCGTGATGGGCGGTCTCGGTGGTATTTGTAACGAGGATATCAGGGTTCCCGACAAAATGGTCGGATTGAGTAAGTATACGGAACAAACAATATGCAGAATGCGAGTCTCTCGATAATCAAAACACCATGAAACAAAAAAAAATATATATATATATATAATAAATGTGTATATATATTTATTATATGAATTGGCCTGTAACCATGAGAATCATTGTACTCCATGAAAATATGTTTATTTTCTTTTATTAATTCATCATTTGAAAATCTGAAAATATAAAAAAAAAAACACCATTTCATCGTCGTCATGCCGTACTAATGAATATTGATATTTTTACAGTAATCGGCAGAGGCGGAGAACAAATAACAAGATTACAAAGTGAAACAGGATGTAAAATACAAATGGCGCCAGAAAGTGGCGGGCTGCCTGAGCGTGTTTGCACTCTAACCGGCTCGCGAGAAGCTGTCAAGTAACTCGATTTTCCCTTCTTTCGAATAATTTTAACTAAATAATATATTTACGTTTTTTTTTTTTTGTATGCAATGCCAATCCCATACAATGATAACCCGACACGACGGATAATCTCATTTGATTTATTTTTTTTTTCTACTCGAAAAATCCACTTGCCGACTTGAAACGAAAAGATAAATATCGTATCGTACGTTATTGCAATTTCTCCAAATAGGTGAAACCCCAGCACGCAATTATTGCTGCGTCACTGGAAGATCGTAGAGAATGATTTCATTGTTTCTTATTGTTAAAAAAAAAAAGCAAAAAAAAAAAATACGAAAACAACCTGTATGTGCCAAGCAAATCTGCTATCCTCCTTGATCTTGTGGCGTATTTTCCATTTTTCGTTAGCCGCCAGTACTGCGCGAAGTGGGGGAAAAAAAATGAAAAAAAAAAAAAAAAAAAAAGGATAATTAATTATCGTATTTTGTGTAACAGCACGTATTTATATCCTTAATGATCTGAATGTCATCAATTCTATAATATATTTATTATATAAAATAGTATGCGAAAATTAGAATACGAACAGAAAAAACAAAATCGTTGACAAATTTCTTCCAGAATTTTAGTGTAGCTCCTGGATATGTGCGTACTCCGGACTCTCATATTCGACTTGACAATTGTAATCTATTGTTAATAATGATAAATTAATTGCCCGGAATCGTTAGACCCTAAACCACGAACTCGAAATCGTCACGTGCCAAATTTTGTAATACTATTTCCTTTAATTTGATGATTTTCTGTATTTACTAATTAGTTTTTTACTTTCACTAGGGGCGTGTGTGCGTGGCGAATTATAGAAAGAAAGTGGGCGAGAGGATGATGGAAGGAAGGAGGATAGGATTATGCATGGGGACGTGTTGTTCGCTACGAGGACGTACAGATTTCCAATTTTATTATGCGATAAATGTTTTTTGACAAATGCTTTATAATTACTCTCACTGTTTATTCTCTACATTGTTAATGAACCAAGTCTTACCCGTTGAAATTTATAATAACTATTGCCATTCGATTGTGCATTGCAAGAGATAAATGACAAAACAGAAAAAAGAACAAAACAAAAAAAAAAAAAAAAGAAATCGGTGAAATTTTACGTACGAAAAACAGTACGGAATATCCTTATTCGTGTATTTATCGGATCGCTCGCCATGTGATTGTGTTTTGCAAACAAATCTCATTTATACCCGTCGTTATATGCCTTAGAAAAGTTAGTTTGATAAAACAACGCCTCGGTTATCCATGTGAACAAGAAACAAAAAAACCGTTTTATCGCACGTTCCCGAACGAACGTATGTTACAGTCGAGCCAAAGAGCAGGTGCTGTCGATCGTGAATCAGCGAAGCAGAACGGAGGGAATCGGTGATATGAATATGAGCGGTGGTAGCAGCAGCGGAGGTAACAGCGCGGCGGGTTCGATGATGGGACATCCTGGATTCGTCGAGATGATGATACCGGGACCCAAAGTCGGTCTCATTATCGGAAAAGGTGGAGAGACGATTAAGCAGCTACAAGAGAAATCGGGAGCAAAGATGGTCGTTATTCAAGACGGTCCGTCTCAAGAGCAGGAAAAACCATTGCGGTAATTCATCAGATCCTATATACCAATTATTCAAAAAACATTTATTATTTTATTACTGACGAAATTTCATCACAAATTTTCATTGATTCTTCTCCAGAATAACCGGCGAGCCTCATAAGGTCGAACACGCTAAGCAATTGGTATACGAATTGATAGCGGAGAAAGAGATGCAAACGTTCCACAGAGGTTCGAGAAGCGGCGAAGGAAGAGGTGGAAGTTTCTCGAACGACAACAATGGCTTCAATCACGGAGGATCGGCGGGCGATGGAGTTGAGGTAAAAATGAAGAAAAAGCAAAAGTTATAGTGTTGTATAGTATTAAATAGAGTATTAAAAATCGTTAATATCCATTAGGTACTCGTGCCGAGAGCCGCCGTTGGTGTGGTAATTGGCAAAGGTGGAGACATGATTAAGAAAATCCAAGCAGAGACCGGTGCACGCGTACAGTTTCAACAAGGAAGAGAGGACGGACCGGGCGATCGTAAATGTCTTCTCTCAGGAAAGCATGGAGCGGTGGAACAGGCGCGGCAACGAATTCAGGAGCTTATAGACAGTGTAATGGTAAACTTTGATATTCCATTAGAGAACGAACGGCCGAATCGCGGCAATTGTAAGAGCGTATGAACGATCCAAATAGAGTAGCGACTCTTGGTGTTTGTCTATCCGAGAGCTCTTTGTTCAAATACATGTTACAATCGATTGTATCGTCGATAATCACGATGTACGACGTACGATTTCAGAGAAGAGACGACGGACGTAACTCCATGGGCGGTAGAGGCGGACCTCGCGGAAATGGCTTTGGTGGAGGTGGCGGTCGTCAGCCAGGCGAATACGGTGGATGGGATCGGCGCCAAAGCGGCGGTCCTATGCAAGATAAAATCGAAACGACTTTCACTGTACCGTCTACAAAGTGTGGAATTATCATTGGCAAAGGTAATTAATAACTGTCGTCAAGAACTTAATTTTTAGTGGAAGAATACTAAGTAATATCAATTTTACGAAGAATCTTGAAGTATCGAAGAGTCTTTATAATTCGCATATAATTAACTGCATTACTCTGAGGGCGAATGTTATTCTTGCTAAACTACTGTTTCTGCTGTCAGCAAAGTTAGAAATTGAGGGTTGACACGAAAAAAACATTCATTTTTATAATCGCACGTATCAGGTGGAGAAACGATCAAACAAATCAATCAACAAACCGGTGCGCACTGCGAACTCGATCGAAGAAATCAAAGCAACGAGAATGAAAAGATATTCATGATTCGCGGAAATCCCGAGCAAGTGGAACACGCGAAGAGAATATTCAGCGAAAAATTGGGGATGGTATGTATTTTTCGTGTATCTTAAGGAGGATGAATCGCTTCACTCCCAACTAAACGTGAGATTCCAAAGGAATTTCGAATACTTCCTAATGAGATAAAAATCTTTAAAAAATCAACCATATTGAAGGTCCTAAGAAGATTAATTTTGCGTAATAATAATGCCAAAAAGTTATTAACATAATTAGTTTAAAAACAATGTTCAACGAATCACTCGATAACCCAACTATTTTTTTTCGTCGATATTGATCCGTTAACTTTTCTGAATACTTTTGTTTATGGATAAAAAATCACGAATTTAGGATACAAGTTTAGAAAAACACTGCGCATTACACTAAAAAAATTTCGGGCAATTGATCCAACATATTCGCAAATATAAAGATTTTTCTTAAAACGGGATTTTCGAAAATCAGAATTTTTTTTTTTTAAATTCATATGTATTCGGAAAAATGAATTAATCAACTTTACTAAACAAAAAACTTTAAGTTTCGGTATGACCCGTTTAAAAAAAAATGCACCTATTTAACAACTTTTTGAGTTATTATTATGCAAAATGAATGTTCTTAGTAGCTTACTGTATGGTTGATTTTTTTTAACGTTTATCTTATCGGAAAGCCATCAAAATTTTCTCTGAATCTCACGTTTGTTTGGGAATGTAACGATACACCATTCTTAGAGGAATAGATTAACAGCGTTCCTTCAATCAATTAATCTTACATTGTATTCGGCAGTGCGATCCAATGCACGAATTCCAGGGACAAGCGGGAGCTCCCTTCGCCGGTGGACAGGGACCGATCGGTTACAATCCTAACTGGAACGCAGGTTCTGGTTACCAGGGTTGGCCTAACCAACCGCAATCCGCAGACTCAAGTGAGTTTATTCTTCGATTCTTTAAACCGTTTATTCGCTCTCATTGACTAAAACGCCTAATAATAACAATTTTTATGTTTCCCCTAATTTTTTAAAATAGATAACGCTAGTCAAGGACCCGTACAAGTTAATCCCCAAACCGGACAACCGGATTACAGCGCTCAATGGGCAGAGTATTATCGTTCCCTCGGTATGCATAGAGAAGCCGATATGATTGAACAACAGGCGAAACAATCGAAACAGGAACACACCCAGCAACCCGGTGAGAGTAATGACCAACAAATAACTAAATAAATATAATTATTAAAAAAAACATATGCAATTTTTTCTATAATTCGATAAATTATATTGTGTTTCAGCTCCACCCGGTGCCGGAGGACCAACTCCGCAGCAGCAACAACCGCCCCAACAGCAGCAACAACAGCCCGCGCCTCAGCAACAGCAACAGGCCAACGCTGCTCCACAAAATGGTGGACAGGCGGACTACAGTGCCCAATGGGCAGAGTATTACAGGAGCATCGGGAAAGTTAAAGAAGCAGAGGCAATAGAAGCGCAGATGAAAGCCGGAAAGGTATGCATCGTTCATTCATCGATAACGGTATATAAACATCAAATTTGTTGCATTTCTGTTGCGGAATTAAAAACAAAGTCTTTCCAATTTTTTATTAATCGTTCATTCTTCGATAATGGTATATATGCATAAAATTTGTTGCATTTCTGTTGCGAAATTAAAAACAAAGTCTTTGTAATTTTTTATTCATCGTTTGTTCATCAATAATGGTATATATGCATCAAGTTTATTACATTTCTATTGCGAGATGAAAAACAATGTCTTTGTAATTTTTTATTCATCGTTTATTCATCAATAACGGTATATATGCATCAAATTTGTTGCATTTCTATTGCGAGATTAAAAACAAAGTTTTTGTAATTGTTTCCTCAGCTCGGTGGGATGCCAGCCAATCAAATGGCTCAACCGCAAATGCAACAGTCGATGCAGGGGCAAACCCCCGGTCCAAATCCGCCGGGAACATTCCCGCAGGTGTACAATTATCCCGGTATGAACGCCGGTTCAGCGCCAGCGGGTTATTACACGCCGGGGACCGGTACAGCGCCGCAGATACCGGCCGGTCAACAAAATCCAGCCTTCCCGAGTGGCTACCAAAATTACGCGTACTCTCAGCCGAGTTCCGACAACTGAACGACGCGACAACGCGTCGATTCACCAATATGTGAGTATTTTCTTGCGAATTTACCTTTCAAAAGGGCGTAAGATGCTTCTGATTTTCGTGTCTCAGCGATAAAACGAATTTCACGATTATTGCCGCGTATCACCTCATTCGAGTTCAATGCGATATATATCGCAATATTGTCGAAAGTTGATTTTGGGTCGCGAATCATAAGCATCTTACGCTTAGAAATTCGATCGACGCTTCGGATCATTTCAAAGTTGTGCGTATCGATCGATCTTCACGGGAATATCGAATCGATGAATAATCAATGTATCGATCTCTCGAAATTAATATTTACGACACAACTTTGAATTAATCGTGAATATCCCCGCGAAGCGATAAGAAAAATATCAATGGTGTAAGAACAGGTGACATATATTTCATTTTTCGTATATTTACACTCTCGCAGCATCGATTAATATTTTTACAGGGACAATATTTATTATGCCAATCGTTGAAAAAATGAAAAACAAAAAAAAAAATGTAACAGACAACTTCTTAGTATCCGTACAAAATTGTTAATATGTGATATACAAAAATGCATATACATACTTTACACCTTTGAGCATTAATTCGATGATAACTTTACATTGTTTCGTACGGTTATAACTCTTAACTATGTTTTTTTTTGTACAGTAATCATTTCTTTATTTCCAACAGTTTTCAGATAGCTTTCCATTGGGACGCGGTAAATGCCTGCTGTTACCTCCATGTTTACTCTTTAAAAAAAAAAAAACAAAAAAAAAAAAGAAAAACAAAAAACAACAACAATATCTCCATAATTGGCCGATAATTCATAACAGCAAGCTTTTTCGAAACCGATAAATACTACCGAGCTACAGTCTTATTTATATTGCGATTATCGTCCAATGTTTCCTTCTTTTTTTTTTATATATACATACTATGTATACAACATATATTGTAGGATATCCATTATTCTAATTTCTAATTATAAGGAAAAAAAAAACATCTGAAATCTAATTGAGTTGGAATAGTGTAATATGTAATAACCAACCATCATTATGCCCGTATGTGTCATTTATTTTGTCGTACGTAATTTCTTATTCCACGAAAGAACGAAAAAAAAAAAACAACAAAAAAAAATCTAAAGAAAAAAAAAATGAAACAAAAATGAAAAATTGAGAGAACAAAACGAAAATGCGTAGTTTTAAGATTGAGATTGAAAGTTAGCAGGTGACGGCAGCCGATTGAAAAAGGGACTCCTGGGTGATCGCTGACTTCTTTAATACATCTCGTTGGAAATTGTATAATTATTGCTCTCGTTCACTGTTGGAAAAAAAAAAATAGCAAATCCAACTGAGAATATTTATACGGTAGGGATAGATTGTCGCGACAACCTTAACGATCTTTCGGAAACGGTACATAATTTCGAGAAAAAAAAAAAAAAATTGTGTGAGTGAATGCGTGCGTTGTAACTCGAGTTTGAAACATATGAAGATGAAATATCGATTATTCGCTAAACGATGGAGAGAACTCGCCGCGTCCGGCGGTTTCGCCCGAAAGCTCAAATATTTTCATATACAGTTTAAAAAGGAAATGAAAAAACAACAATTTAAAAAGTAATATTTCATGACGGCTTGTATTCGCAATAGGGATTTGTTCCATAGAGTAATCCACTCACGTATACTATTCATAAGTCTAAACTTATGTCTCTCAATTCCAACGTTATAATATACATAGGATATTTGGTATATATACATACAGAAACGTAACCGACCCTTCATATCTTCGATATCATAAGATTTAACAAAGTATAATTATAGCTCTGTTTTTTCTATTGCAATCGTCGTTGCGGAACAAAACTGCCGTTTTTAGATCCGGAAGAAGGAACGAGAGATAGTCGACGTGTTCCACGACGAACACACACACAGTGCACAGGGGAACTTGAGATGAATTATTATTCATGCAATGAATTTCTCGTACGTTTTTCTGAAAATGAAATTGCGTTCTTAGGGACCCAGGATCTTCGTGTAGTCCCTCCCCTCCCTACGGCGATAATTGGCGGAGCGGCATGAACGATTCTCGTCATCGGAGAGAATTAAAAAAAAAAAAAAAAAAAAAAACAAATTAAAAAACAAAACAAAAAATTTTGAGATATATAAATTACAGCCGACGAAAACGCAACGAGTGGTTTACAAAATTTAATTACTGCTCGTTTTAGAGAAATATAATTAGTAGCAATAAATGTACGTAGAATGAATGACGAAGAGCCGCGGTGTAATACTTTCTTTCGTGAGGAAAGTTCGTATATTAGAAGAAGAAAAAAAAAAAAAGAAAAAAATTGAATAAAAATTGATGGTGAAGTTTAAGAGTGTCACGCAGAAACGCGATATATTCGAGTTGACTTTTTTTTTTTCTGATTTTTTGAAAAATCTCATTCTTATCACGAAGGAGTGAGAGAATCATCGAACGTGCAACGAGAATCCGTGAAGTGTTGAAACTCGAAAAGTATTCAATGGTAAATAAATAATGAAGTCGGAGTTAACAAGGTATTGGTTAAAAAACAAATATTTCTCTAAAAGTGTTGCTATTATCGTTTCATTTTGACGTTTACATAGGTTGTTCAATAGTGTCCCGTAATGTGTATTTACAGAGACTGAGATAAAAAAAAATCATATAAATCATTTTAGTGGATGTTGTTCGATTTTGTTTTTTCTGCTAGTTATATATATCAAAAGTTGTTCACAACATTGAAAAAAAAAAAGAAAAAAAAAAAAAAAAAAGATCGTAACATTTAGATATGGATATATATTCTATTTATATTAAGTCAATTAGCACTCTTCTAGAAACGAGTAACGCACCAATTTTGATCGGCTAATTTGCTACACCAAATATTGTTTTGTGAGTGTTTTTTCTCGATCCACTTTTCATATATTCTATTATACTGTTTTGTTTTACAGGGGAATTTTACAAACTTAACACGTATGTATCATTTTCAGGAACAGGGGTCGCCGTATTTCCCGGAGTCCTTATCCATGGAAGAGCCGAATATGAGCGAATTTTTTTTTTTTTTCGTTTCTCTGTGTGTATTTTTTTTTTTTTTCTTTTTTTTTTCATTCAGTGTAAATACATTTGGCGCCAGGTATTGTATTATATAGACTGTGAGAACTCTTGTGCGACACACTCGGTGAGATACGAGAGACGAACTCAATGAAAAAAAAAAAAAAAAAAATATTCTCAAACCCGAAGGCAATATCAGTTGCAATCTTTTTTTTTTTTTTTTCAATATGTAAACGATAGATTTAAATTTGTATTACAAATAGAATACAATGAATGAAACATATGCGAAACTTAATGTAAGATATTTATAACTCCGAGAACGTGTCTGAATATTTCATATTACGTGTTTTGTATTTTTGCAAAGAAACTCCATAGTTCTCTCGCGAATTCATGTTATATTTACTATTAATTCGTTACACAACACGAATCACAAACCATCAATTTTTTTTTCTTTCATTATTTACTTTCAATAAATCACAACTAGAGATTCTTTGGACAACATCGAGATTTTGTTTTTCATTTTATATCACACGACACAAAATATACACAAATCAAAAAAAAAAAAAAAAACCAACAAAAACAAAGTAATATTTTTTCCTTAATTTTTCATTTTATCGTGGAATAGTTTTGTTTCCAACATTGTGTACATCTGCGAACGAGTGTCTTTTTTATAAAACGGAGTCGATCTTATGTAATAAAACGCCAACGAATGTTTTATTAATGCAGAAAGTAAATGTGCATTGAACTTTCATCGGGTTATTGCGAATTGCGAAACATTCAAAGTCTTTCATTCGTGAACGTCGGTCGGATGAATCTCCGTGCACTTTCCCCCATTCCCCACATATTTGCGCAATGCGTATCAATACTGATGCAGTATATAGTATCCCGTCGCGTAATAAGTATATAATCAGCGGTATCGTGGACGTGTATATTTGTGCATTTTTTTTTTTTCATTCGCTCTAAACAACGCTTATCCCTCAGCGGTATATATTACGGGTTTCAGCAACGCTTCGTTTTCGCTTCGAAATGGAAATTAAGACCAATTAAATATTACCGCATTGCGGATTAAACCTCCCGAAACCGCCTGTTTTTTTTTTTTTTTTTTTCTACTAAGCACCCAAATTCAATAAGACCCGCAGACGAAAAATTCCTTGAGATTCACGATAAATAAGCCTTTGAGGAGAAAAAATTATGGCCGTTTGCTTCGTTGAATGCGCGCGGACCAAGAATATCAATTCCTTCGCGGAAATTTCAAATTTTTCTATGATAAACGGCGCATCGTTACAATATTTATCTTCGACAAAAATTATCTACCGTATAAGACGTTCGAAGCGTCAACGAGACGCAAACGAATCTTACATTTCCGACGATGGACCGTACATTGTATTTAATTGTTGAGTGCACCGTATAAAAGTCGCGCATCTCGGTAATTCGCGCAATCGCGATGCTCCCACGTAGGTGCAAGCGGAGCGCAAACCCCCGAGCAAATCCAACGTCGTAGTTTCCACGGCACCTCTGTAAGGCACCTCTACAGTTTTTCCCTCGGAAGATCTGCAAATGTAAATTAATTGCGAGTGTTATTATTATTTATCGTTAGAAAACCGGATTATCAAGATTTGCCAATAGTGATAACTTCGATGGCAACTAATATCGTCGATATTATTATTTATTTATTTCATCACGAAAGAGATATAAAATTTTGCATACCGGTACTCGGCAACTCCACCGGCGTGTTTTTTCATAGCGGTACTCGATGCCATACCGTAGAAAAGTTTCAATTTTCTACCATTTTTCTCTATAACATCGCCGCCGCACTCGTCGTGACCCGCGAACATTCCACCGGCCATTACGAAATCGGCACCAGCGCCGAATGCTTTCGCCAAATCACCGGGACAAGTACATCCTCCGTCCTGGAAGAACATATATAACTATGTATTATATACCCGTACCGGTTACCCTTGGCAATGATCCAATTGATTCCAAGTGTACAGCTGTACTATCTTGTTGTGTTCCACTTACGGAAATTATGTGACCCTTCAAACCGTGTGCCGCGTCCGCGCATTCTATCACAGCACTTAGTTGCGGATAGCCTACTCCCGTCTTCATTCTCGTTGTGCACACGGATCCCGGACCAATTCCTACTTTAATAACATCGGCTCCCGAGAGTATTAATTCCTCAACCATTTCGCCGGTGACGACATTTCCCGCCTGAATCGATAAAAATTGACTCCGATTATCGTACTATTAGTACGCGACAATCTTTTTTTTTTTTTTTTTTTTTTTTTTTTTCGGAAAAAATACTTACGATAATCGTATGATTTGGATACTCGGCCCGAACTTTTCTTACGTATTCGACGAAATGTTGCGAATATCCATTCGCTACGTCGAGGCATACGAAGGATAATTCCGGCACCGCGGCGATAACGTTCGACAAACGTTCGAAGTCTCCTTGACTCGTTCCCGAGCTCACCGCCAAATTTTGCAAACATTCCGGATTCTTAGTCGCAAAATCTTTCCATTCATCGGGGGTATAATACTTGTGAACCGTTGTGAATAATCCGTGCTGAAAGTTAACGACGAGAGAGAGAGAGAGAGAGAGTCTATGTGATATTACATTGCCGATACGAAAGCATCGCATCGCTCGTAACGATGGATGAATGAATCGTGTATCGAGCTATCGCAACGTCAAAAGACTAATTGGCGCGCAACAACTTGGAGACACCAACTTCTCGTCAAAGAAAAAAATGCATCACTTTTTTTTTGCTCATACCTTTGATAAGGCTCTCGCCATATCGAAAGTTCCGACGGTATCCATATTCGAGGCCATCACAGGAATGCCTCTGTAAGTACGTTTCGAATTGCGAAACGTTATTTCTCGAAAGAGATCGACCTTAAACGAAAAAAAAAAAAAAGAAAAACGTTTCATAACATATTTTTAAAAATACAATATTCTCCCTCTCTCATCTTCGTGTGCATTCTTTACAACTGCCGTCAAGCGTAACGTGAATTTATTCCGTGATCTACATATTATCGTGTCTGTGACGGCAAAATAAAAAAAAAAGACGAAGATAAGTAATAAATGGCAAGGATAACAAAGCAGCAGTTGCTAGGCTGTGATTTGTTTGAAAGAAACAATAGCAAACTAGTTCGTGTTTCGATACCATTTTTGGAGCAGCTACATCTTAGCTATAGAGTGTTGTACACGACACTGATAGATTTATCATTTTTCGATTTAATGGAGATCGATGACTCTTTTGTTTTTTTCGAATCGAGGGTATTTATACATGCGGTATTCGAAACAGGACGTAAATGGGTTTGCAAGTTGATAAATATACACGGGGATAGGTTATCACGATATATTAATACTCACGTCGGATCTGCTCTTCAAGGTGCTCCTCTTTGGCCTCAATAATACATCTTTGAAATCGAGTTTAATATCGTTTATTATATTCGGCATGTTGAAGTTATTATTTTTTTTTCGGAGTAGATAGCAGACGATTCGTAAGATGATCCGTGGCGAGTCTTTTAACGGAGATATATAGCAGACGACTCTTATGACGCTTCTGTCAAAGCCTCCCCGCGGTACTGATGCAGAAGCAGGCGAGTGGCGACCACCTTTCGGTTTCTTTCGATTGATGTAATGGTCCCATTGGTCGGACGTCGCCCGTGCGTCGCTTCTCACCGTCTTACACACGCACAGCGCAAACTGCGAGTCCCGATTATGCTGCCACCTTCCTAACTTTTTAAGCCACAGCGTTGTTGCTGATTGTTGCTCCGCCCGCGTGCCGCGCGTGCAGTGGTGTCTCGTGTTTTAGGTTATAATCCAATTTGCAGATACAAAACACGCCGTTCGCGAATCTTTCTGATATCTCAATAAATGTGATATATCGTTATTACTATCGTGCAACTAAACTCAATCGATTATCGAGTATTCACTCTTCCCGTAGCTATTCGTTATACGTAGAACATCGAATGGTGTTTTAAACAATTATAAAAAATAGAACTGTGTTCAAAAAAAAAAAATGGCCGTGATGAAAGTGAAGAAAAATACACGTGTACCGCGAAAACGGCAGCGTTCGCGAACTGTTGAGAAAATCGTTGAATATCAAACGGCACCCGTCAAGAAAATCAAGAAACGCAAAGCCCTCGTTATCGCTCAGGAAATTAAATTCGCTCGATTACTCGCTAACAACGACAAGAGGGTCCGAGACAAGATGTTAAAAAATCTTAAAAAATGGTTGACAGTACGTTCGGAAAGTTCGTTCGGTTAGTTATATATTCAAACTTCGATTTTGCCGTCAGTTTTAACCATCGATTCGGTACTCAACGATTCTGATACATCGTCGATTTTTCAGCTTTTACAGAGTCAGATTTCATGAGACTCTGGAAAGGTCTATTTTATTGCATGTGGATGTCTGACAAACTGTTGATACAGGAAGAACTCGCGGAATCGTTAAGCAATATCGTTCATTGCTTCGATTCCATAGAAGCTGCAATGCTTTACACAAAATGTACAATGAAAACGTTAGCTGTCGAGTGGTTTGGCATCGATCAGTTTAGACTCGACAAATTCCAAATGGTACGTCGACGCAAAATGGACAGTTGAAAACTCAAATTTTTTCCAACGGCTCATCTTTTTTTTTTTTCTTCCACAACAGTTGGCGCGAAGAATAGTACGGCAAACCTTTGAGATGTGCAGACGGAAATCCTGGGATGCCGAATGGACCAAAGGCGTCGCAGAAACATTGGAAACTATATTATTAGATCCCAAAACTACTTTGGGATTCAGTTTGCATATAACGGAATTATACATGGAAGAGTTGGCTAAGGTAACTTGAAATTTTACTTCTACATATCCACTCATTTATTTTGTATTTATCTTATGCTGTTCAGTACTCCAGAATATCCTCAATTAAACATTTCTTGAAGTTTTTTTTTGCCCTCAAAGCTTTTTGAAATATTTCCAAATTATTCAGTTTTTCCTTAATTTTTTTTTTCATTTATTGTCTTCAATTTCGATCTTTTTTTTTAAGTCTCCCTGTAGATTTTTTAAAAATGTTTGGCATTGTAAAATGCCAATGCCAAATGCCAAATGTTTGGCATTTTACAATGCCAAACATTTGCTGTAATGCTTTTAATGCTTTAAATTTATTACGAAAGTTTCCACGAGAATTTATGTAATCTTCATTAATTAATGCTTTTTAATAGATTGGAGACGGCAAAATCCCACCGACTATGGTTACCGAATTGCTGAGGCCATTCGCGATCCACTTGGCGGCGATGGAGGACGAGCGACAAATCAGACATGTGATGAAACACATATTTAGGTATCTGATCTTTCAATCGGACGTCGGTATGGATTACATGGAGAAATTCGAAGCGTGGAGACAAGTGAGTAACTCAACGATAAAATAGGTTTTCCGTGTTCAATCTTTGGTGATCCAACGATAACGTTTATTAATTTTTATTTCTTCGCAATAAGGCGGGTTTTCCTTGTCGGAATATCGACTCTATGGAGAAAGTCGAATTATCCGACGACGAGTCCGATATCGAGGACGGAATTGAGAATACGGCGAGTGACGATGAGGAAGAAAAATCCTCGGGACCCAAAGCTCTGGATCCGCGAGCAGGCAGAGTGGACGTCGAATTGCCACAATTGCCGTTCGATCCCTTGGAAATAGCAGAATTGATAAAGCTGTACAAATTTCATCCAAAATCAACGGCAAAGACACGTAGACAAATAATGCGTTTGATTAGAGAGTAAGTAGTCGCGGAAGAACGTTATATCGTAACTTCGACATCGAAACATTTCAACAATTGCGTAAATTATCCTTTTAGATTTTCCGAACTCGCCAAAGGCAACATGCCATTAGGCGTTAAAGAAATCGTTATTCCGAATGCCAAGCGATCGGAGACCAATCCAAAGAAAGCTGCCTATCGTCTGTTGCAATTCGAGAAGGAATTGTATTCCGATACGATACGCCGGAAGCGAAAGAGGAAACAGAATACGCCGATAGTCGAGGATGATGAGGGGTTCGAGAATTTGCTGATGCCGATAAATCAAACCGAACCCGAGGAGAATGGCACTCACGATGACAACGAAAGCTCCGATGTTAGCGAAAACGAAGTGATGGAAGAAACGGCGGAAGCCGACGTAACCGACGCGTTTCACATATCAGATAAAGTAAATGGCAACAAAAAAACAAACAAGAAATTGCCTCTAACAATTGCGACAACGATTAACGAGTTATCGAAAAAGATATCGCAAAAAAAACAGAAGAAACAAAAATTTCTCGAAAAACGGATGAACGGCGACGAATCGACATCGGTGCTTAAAGTTAAAAGTAAGAAGTTTAAAGCGAAAAAATTGCATGGTGCCATTAATCTCTTGAATCAAAAGTTGCTGAATCGTTCCTCGGATAATGGGATACCGGTGAAAGCGAAGAAGTCGCGACCGAGTATCGACAACGCGTGGGATGTATCGAGTAACGAGGATACGCCGACTCCGACGGCTTCGCCAAAATCGAAAGTCCCTAAGGCGACGGGAACTAAAGGCGGAGCAAAGCAAAGTTGTGAAAATAATGTGAAGCATTCGTCGCACAGTCCCACTAAGGAACAGACGAATAACATCCCGTGGTTACTTCCGGTTCTTACGAAACTCGAAGACGAAAAAGTAAGTAAAATTCAATAAATTCTTCTATCGCGTCGATATTTTTTCTACGCGCATCAATAGATTTTTAATGCTCTGAATTATCGAATTTATTTCAGAAACTACAAACGCCCGTAAAATCTGAACCGGAAGCGCAGTGCAGTTCGAGCGCTAAGAAACGCGTGAAGATAGTTCTTCGACGGAACACCGCGCAGCTAACATCGGAATACATGAGACAACTTCGTCAAAGTCCGGGGATTCCTTACGACGCTAATAGAAAACCTTTAGCCGGTGTTCTGAAGCCGAGTCATCTATCCAGTCCGGTTAATCCATTTTACAAACAGACGTAAGGTATAGAAAAAAAAAAAAAAAAAAAAAAAACGACAACGTTACTGTTCCTCGCGTTACCCTGTGTGAACGACGAACCAATAAAATAAATCCAAACTGTCTTCTTTAAACGATCATCGTATATTTAACTCCTTGAATTACACCGTTCGTTTATTCGCGATTGGTATCGTAGTTTTTAGTCGTCGATACCTCGACGAATGATTGATCTCGTCGCGTTTTTGCTTTTTTTTTTTTTTTTCTTCTTTTCTTCCTCTTGCCGATCAAACATATACATCGAGAAAATCAATTCGTTATTTACAATAAAATCGTTATTTGTACCGAACATATATGCTTCAGTCAGATTGTATACAGTCAGTTGTTCATTTCTCTTTACAAGAGTATAATGACGCCGAAGTGAAATTCTAATGGATTATTATCTTTTGAGAACATTGAATTGCGTCGTAAACGGATAAAGATTCCCACTATTTTCGAAGGTTCTTTTTTTTTTCTTGGAGAAAAAAAAAAACGCCATCGCACATTACACGGTAAAAGTACACATCGAGTTACGCGAAGATTACAATAACGGGAAATGACTAACTTGTAAACGGTTCGAAGACATAGATTAACTTTTTATCGCTAACTATATACAATTATTCGTTCGACAAAATCGCTCCTTTATCCGTCTATATTCGCTTATGTAACGCGAATTCGGCACGAAAAAGGTTTGTCAAACGAAGTCATTCTTTGGCACGTGAATTCACTCTCTCCTTTTATCCCTACGAACTGACTACGTTTGCAGAAAAATAGAGATTTTTTCCGTTCTAATACATTTTTCTTATCTAAGTTATTGAATAAAATTCAATCGGATTATTTCTCTGATAGACGAGAAGGGGGGTGGGGGAAGGGATTGCACATTTCTACGAGAGACTTAAGATCTTTCGATCGATATACGATTATTACCAAAAATTAAACCACCCGCGAGTTAAAAATTACATCAATTCCACATTTACAGAAATTCGTACTTTTTTTTTCGTACTTTTTTTTTTTTTTTTACAATCGATTTACGCTGCGGTACTCGTCTCAAGCTTATCGTACAAAATTATTCTTCCGTTTCTTCATTTTTTTTTCTTTATCCTCCCCCCGTTTCACGATTAATTTCGAAAAGGCTATATTATACACATCTATATCACAGTGATGTACGAGTGCTACGCCACATGCAAATTGTATTTGGGTCGAGGAACAAGTATTAGCCAAGTTTGGCTCGTAGTGAGTAACTCTTCCAACGCCAAAACCATCCCATTTCAATTTGATTGAAACCCGTGCTGAATAGCGACAGAGCGACGAAAAGTGTCGCGTGAGCTAAAGCCCACAGTTGGAATAGCGGCGATATAATGAGTAGCAGAACGGTCGCTCCTTGAAAAAAACATTCGTAAGACCATTAAAATATAATTTTCATAACGCATTCACGTATAATCGCGTTTTCCGTGCTCGTAAATTGAGTGCAGATAGGCATTTTTTCGCGTTAACGGCGAGAAAAACACTGCGCATGCGCACGAACGCAATTTCGTATTTTTTTCCTCGCAAACGAAAAAATGACTCTGCGCACATTTCCGCGTACTATTATCATTGTGATACAAGGTGTGAAGTACCTGTAAGTAAACTCCAAAAACCGAACGCGGCTCTCAATGGAACAATACTGGCCATCGGCCAAACTTCGTCCTCTGCCGAGAAAGTATTCTTCTCGGAGAATCGCTTAAGCGTTTCTTCCTTGTGACACCATCGCTCCTCAAGCCAATGTCTCAGTGACGTCTCGTCCTCCGGCAGTTCCGACGACGATATTCTTTTTATATTGAAATGTACCTCGTTTGGTAATTTGCCCGTAACCAAGTCTATTTCGGATTGTGGCACATAGTCGGGATACGATATCGTCAAATCGTACACAGCGTCGAGATAACTCGCGCGTTGTAGATACGAAGCCAAGTAGCTGAAACCCGTTGTTTTCGGATGCAGTGTGTGACAATAAAACGGCAGACCGTGTTTAGTGGCGTATCTGTCAGATTTTTCTTTGCTACTCGTCGTGAGATCCGTACCCTCGGGAAATATCAACAATTGCGTACGTCGACGAAGCGCAACGAGATAATCGAGGGTACGAGAGAGACGACCCTTGTCCTCGTCCCAGCGTCGAGTTATGTAAAGGAAACCATTCATCTGCATTATCCAACCTGAGCGAAGTAAAATGTTATGCATTAAGTTTTCACGATTCGATTTATTCCATAAAGAATTAATGCCGCGTAATCCGTGTTAAAACGCACCCGGCCCCGGTATGTGTCTTATTGGATCCTTAAGAATGAATTTCAACCTATGAGCAGCGATGCTCGGCATACACGCTTGATACATCGCGGCCCATAAAAAATTCCAATCAACCCTCGTGCGATGATTCATCACGAGAATAGCAGATTCGTTCGGCGATATATGATCTCCCGAGACAATCACCTTCACCCCAAACATCTCCAGCAACGCCTGTTACGCGAAAAGAAAAACTCTCGCGTATATATAACAACGAATATTATATATATATATATATATATATATTACGAAAACATTAAAAATATTCTCAACGAAAATTGCACAAAACTCACCGTAGGATAAAGTTCCCAACATGAAAAAAGGAGATCGCCGCATTTTCGAAATTTCGGCGGACTGATTATCAGTAATGGCAGAAGGGGACAAGCGATGAATAAAAATCCTGCTACTATACTGCCGTACCACAGAGCGCAGTATATCGTACCCCGTACGAGTCCACGCATCACAGTTCAATATCAATTTTACTTGAAACATAATTCGAGTTTCTCATTAATAATAATTTAAAAAAAACAAAGATACAACCCAATTTATGAAAATTAATAAGAAAGAACGGTATTACTTTGATTAAAAAATGAAAAAAGATCGAATATCTTCGATATAAAAGAAATACACGATACACTTCGCGAAAGGATTTTTTTTGTTTTTTTTTTTTTAATAAATATTAAATATTTTTCGATCAATGGTATCCTTACGTGAACATGCGTAGCGTCGAATAGTTTCACATTTGTCGAGCATCAAAACTCGACTATTCCGCTCACTCACGAGATAAAGTTCTTGTTCTGGCTTCGGGTTCTATATAGCTTTACCTACCGGAGGGGCTTCCCTGTGCCCACACCCCTGTCCCACTTTATCCTACCGTCCCCGGCGCTCTCTCACCCTCCATCCGAAATCTGGTGGCTTCTGGGATGCTGTGTAGGACCATTATTGATCTATATTCTACGGTGTCCGTAGTACTACCCTTTGCACTACCGCGTCCGTTAACTACAACACGCGAGACGAGCGAAACGCGCGGTCATCGGAATCCATGCTTTGCGGAAGGGGATGAAAGTACATAAATAAAAAACGGCTGCGTGTCGCTCGATAGAACTTTATTGCAATATAAAAAGAACGATATTCGTCCCATCGATCTTACGATCGATTATAAATTAACTCACAAATCTACGATTCTTATTGCCATCTCGATAACGCTGTATTACGCGTATTTTGCAATAAGTTTATCGTTTATATCGAAAAAAAAAAAAAAAAAAAAAAACAAAGAAAAATATATATATATATATTCACGTTATCGTGATGTAATATATTTATAAAATATAAATCCAGCACCGTGTCAGAGACGCGGACGCGTCTCTTTAGTCGCCTTCGTAAAAACTATCGGAATGACATAGAACTACAAAAACGAAAATTTCATACAACTGGAAGATTCTACGTATTAACGAGAAATTTACATATTCGTAGTCACATCAGATCGACGATGGATCCGCATTAAAAATCACTATATAAAATTTTCATAGCCCATGATTTTTACCCCGTGTCGTGTCTATAAAAAATCCTTTGCACGACGACTCGCGCGGCTGCAAAGCGTCGGTCTCTGTCTACACGCGAATCGTCGTGCCGCAATGCCTTTCATTGTAGCGCTACTTATTGACAACGAAATATTCATTCGAAACTTTTCGTCTTCTCGAGGAAAAATCTTCGAGTATTCGGAGAATCGAACGGAACTGCTTTAGCATCAGCGAAATGCCTTTGCCGATCGCACTTATCTTCTTTAGGTCGTAAATCGGATGACTCTATACTATACCTGCATTTCGAGATATCGAATTTTTAAGTAATTCATTATGCAGCAGAAGTTTCCTCATTCGATTTCGCGAATTTTTTTTTTTCATAGCGGAGTCCTTATCACGAGTAAGTCGAGTACTGTGATATGGCATCTCTTGCTTCGTTCTTCATCGTTCTTTGCGATTCCTTCGTAGCCGGCAGATCGCAGACGTTTTGTAATAATTGAAGTGCCTTTTGATACGATTTCGTTTTTATGTAAGTCATTCCGAGATAATACTTATTCTCGATATCCGGTTTTTCGCTCAACTTTTCCGCTTCTTCCAAATGTTTAACAACCTCGTCGTACGTTGCCGATGGCGCCTCGCCGAACAGCGTTGCGCAAACCTGTAATTTCGATGTTATATTTTGTTGAACTCCGAGTTTTGGAATTTATTTTTTTTTTTATATCTCATTTTACCTTTTTCTCGATCCAAGTTAAACCCGCTACGGTGTATTTGAATCTTCCTATAAGATGATGCAGCGTCGAGTCCATTGGGCGCAATTTTAATGCTATTTTAACGTGCTTCTCGAAACGCTGTCCCGCCGCTAGTTTATCCTTTATCGGTAGATACTCCGTTCTCGAACCTATCAGCAGCGCGTACCACTTGTGCAAATCAGCGTGTTCGACGTCTATAACGCGTTCGCAAGCGGCGATTCCTTTGAAACAAACAAACAATCGAAAGATATCGTTAATTAGGTCGTTTGATGGACGACGCTGATAAATGAACGAATTTCAAGTACCTTCTTGAAGCAAAACTTCCTGCTGCGATTGATCGGACGCGTTAACGGAATTTTTGAAACACGCTCTGCCCAAACGCCATACAACTTCAACATCGTCGTCGTGCCAAATAACTAAGGAACGCAAATCGCACAGCACCTCTTCATGAAGCTTTTCGTTCTCTATCTTCTCGTCTAAAGCGGCAAGTTGCAGCTTCAGTTCCCTCATTGTTCCTGATGTCCTGTATCACTATGAATATGATAATCCGGTTCTTCAAAGTATATTAACCATTCAACAAAAAAATATATAATGGTTTCCAAACGAAAAAAAAAAAAGAAAAAATGATGATCAACGGTCCGTGCGGTAGAAGAAGAAATAAGTTGTTAGATACAAGTAGATAAGACAATATCAATTATTCCGAATGCCGGGCGATTATAGCTCTAGAAATACATATATATTCTTTTAATACCTAATTATAGATACAGCGTCTGTAAAACCCTCCCAATCGAAGCGTCGATGTTACCGCGAAATTAAGCCGATTTGGATACTTTTTTTTTTTTTCAATTAAATTCATTGAATTCAATTAAAGAGGGTACTATGAAAAACGTTATTTTCCCGAAATTCCCGTGTAAGTGTATCATTTTTTAGCTCAGCAGGGAAACGTATACCAAAAAGTTGGAATTTTGTTGGATAAAAAACAAAAAAAAAAATGAAACCAACCCATTTTCGGTATCTCCTCCGGCGAGTTCTTCGTCTGAACAATCGTAAAATTCGTCATCGGCAGTTTCGGTTCCTGCGATGGAAACAGCATCCGCATCAGTTTCGGCATCGTCAGCGGTGTAGAAACTATTAACAGACGTAACTCGTTTGCGAGCCGTGGCTCGGGCTTTTCGGTTCTTTTGTTGATTCCTGGTAAAGAAGATAAATTATGAAATTTCTGCATCGCGCGTATCTGTCGTTGGGTCGCGCATTACGTACCTTACGCTCTCTAATTCTGCTTCCAATTCGGCGAATCTTCTGTCGACGTTCTGCACATAATCGCTCATCATAGATCGCTGTCTTTGCTCTACGACTTTTTGATAGATTAGGAGAGTCGCGGCGCCGAGTACACCGATCGTTGCGCCAATGGCAACGGCGATCATAGATGAATTATGTAAGTTACTCATGATTCTGAAACTTTGTAAGTTGTAAACCGAGTTGAGTGATATATATATACATAGTTTTTAAAAAATACGCACTGTCTTAAGGGTAATTCTGCTAAACGAGTACTAACCTGCAAGTTTATCGTCGTTTTTCGGACTATGAATAAATGATAAAATAATAAAATTAAGAAAGTCGTTCCTTCGTCGGTTCTATGCGAAAGAATAGCTCCGGAAAATGTTGTCGGAAAGAAAAATATATCAATTTTTCATTCGGAAAGGCATTATTCGCGGAGAATCGAGAAATATTCGATGAGACTCGATACTTCGATCGGAGATCATAGATGACCGGTGATGATTGTTCGATATTAGTGCGATAGACTTTAAATCGCGTACTTTGAGTTATATCTCATGATTTTTTTTTTTGCACGTCACGAAACGACACCGTTAACAACACGATAACCTTTGTAACGAGGATACTAATTTCGTGACGTGACACGCGGACTGCTGATTGACTGGTGGAAGCACTGTTGCGAAATGTCACGTAGTGCTGAGATATATGTATAATAACAGATCGAATAGCTAGTTACGTTATCATTTAGTTATCAAGAGTGTACTGCGATGTCGTCGAAGTGTCGAATTTTACGGGGTTTACATATCCCCGACGAGAACGCACACAGGCGTTCAACCGCAAACGCGCGGCAGGTCAAACTACCGCAAAACTCGGGACTGCCGACGACTGGATCGTCTTCCGGCAAACACAATACTCCCACTCGCGTTGCGCTGGTGCCCGTGATTGGCTCGGTGTTCGGGATGCTGTAGCGCTATATGTCGTTGACTAAACGGAAATCACGATGGGGGAGGGGGGGGGGGGGGAGTCAATTACGGCGATGGCAATAATTCATATAACAACTTTGTATTTAAACTGCAAAGTAAATGCAGGTATGTTCTTTTGTTTTGTTTACATATCGAATTGCGTATCTCGTACAATATATACTTCGTATGGTGTGTAATAAATATACAAAAATGAGGATATTTCACATCAGACACAGGCGTTTTAATTATTACTCTATTATTATAATCGCTGTAACTTCGCGTGCGATTATAAACCATCGACGTGTATATCGTTTTATCGCCGTTAATCTCGTTTATTCGAAAATTTTACACCGCACTTGTAATAAACGGTAATAAGAAGAAAGAATAAAAATAAATAAAGAACAAATCATTCTATTCGCCATTTGCCTTTTGGTGTCTTATTCTGATATGGTTACAGGATGAAAATTAGTTTTACCGCATGCAGCGATGCATTATCGATCGTTGTATCTAATGTGGTCACCTATATATTCATTACAATTTGAATATCAAATACGCTGAATAGGCTTTCCTCGTATGTGACATATGGCATTTGATAAGTGGAGAGAATTGTAGAACATTTTTTTATATTCGAATGGATTCTAAAATTTCTATCTACGCGCCTGAAAAAACTCTCTAACTATCAAATAAAACTAATTATTACATAACTGTGAAATATCTAGGATTATTGTCGTGCTACGAGACGTATTAGACGAAAGAATCCTTTCTAATAGAGATTGGCAAGATTTACATTAGTAAGTTTTTTTTTTTTTTTTTTTTTAGTAAATCCGAAAAAACGTTATATAATTAGAGGTTCCGCAGTCTTTGCCCCTGCAGATGATTACTATTTACTTGATTGTGAGGGGGGAAGTGGGAAGAAGATAATTTTTTTGTCACGCAAATGGTTATTGGTCGTCCGCAATTAACAGGAGCAATAAGGAAGTACAGTGGAAGCTATTTTCGTTTAACAGTAAACTTTCAGTATTAATGGACGCATTTTTTCATTTACTCAATGAAGTCTCATATCTAAATGATCTTTTTCCGATACTTTACGACGACATGACGCTACCAAAGTTTGTTATTCATACACGGAAACATTGTCGAATTCAATGAAAACGGGTTATCGTTACAGAGTATATACGAGGCGAGAATAATGAAAAACACGCCAACGACGCGATAACACCTTTCAATTCGATAAACGAAATTCTACATAACGCTATTATTTCGCTTGTAGTCAAAATTCCATTTAGCTTATTTTTAACAAAAATATAAATATCTAATAATAAACTTTATAAGCAGCATCGATAAAAAGAGGGGGGGGGGGGCGTGGGAGTGTCAGCCGATAAAAATAAAACATCGAGACTGCACGATCAGTCCCGGCGAACGAATTAAAAGACAAAAATAAAAAATAAAAATCGTGATTTGCATATTCGAAAAAGCCTCTGCGTTCGCAATATAAAAAATA
Organism: Buathra laborator; assembly: GCA_934046635.1. Taxonomy (NCBI): domain Eukaryota; kingdom Metazoa; phylum Arthropoda; class Insecta; order Hymenoptera; family Ichneumonidae; genus Buathra; species Buathra laborator. Next base: position 24,465,177 of record OW203892.1, read on the forward strand.
TACAACGAATATTACGTAGACGCGTGAACTCGTTCGTACTTCGATTATTATTAATTTTTTTTTTTTTTTTTTAATATTGTTTCGTAAATACGAAAATTATGCAAAATGATTCACCTATATAGTAGTTGTTACGTTATTGTATCGTTTTACCGTTATCACAGATTGTTTCTTCTTTTTTCTTTTTTTTTCCGTTTCTTCTTTTTTTTTTCTTTTTTTTTTTTTTTCGTTTTGTGGCAGCAGGCCATTTCCCGAAGCTCAGACCTCAAAGGCCCACGGTGGACTAGTAAACATCGGCGTAATCCAATAGGGATTAGCGTCACTACGTAAAACAGGCCAACATCAAGTCTCTAATGTGGGAAAGAGTCTCGTAAGCACGAAATAGGCCACGTCGTAGTTGTTCCAATACGCTGTATGAGCCGTAACAGTGTACAGATAGTTGCGCCCCAAACCACCTGCTCGCAGTACGTAATCCAGTCGTTGGGCCAATTCTGTTTGATGATATAGAAGCTTATTAATTTGCTGTTCATTGGGGCGATTGGTTGTTAATCAAAATAATTCATTACCCTGATCCGGTCGTATGGGATTGGAGTCCGGTGTTGGGGATGAAGCACCTTCTTTAGCGGTCCAACCGGCTCTGACGAGTCCCCACAGACTCCAACCCTTGTCGACGTTACGATTAGGCGTATCGCCGGGGCTCTCATCTCCTCGTTCTCCATCCTCGTTTTCTGAATTAAAAAAAAATGATTGTTAACATGTCTCACATCATCGAGACGTTATTCTCGGATATTCGTCCTTCGCGAACGCTAAATTGAAAATCTTTGGAAATTTAAAGTGTGAGACTGTTGAGTTACGATTAACTACTCTGTCGAGTGGATAGATGAATTTCGTGTAGTAAATCACGATTCGGAACGTAAAGCTAATGTACATTAATGATTAAGGATTTTCCAGTAGTCTATCAGTATGAAAAGTGTACCTGTCGTAGTGATTGCCTGTTCCACGGTACTTAGCTGCGGCGGCAGCTGCTCATTTGGCGGAGCGTCCGCACCCCCGTAAGGTAAAATCAGTACGGGATCAATTTTACTGTATCCGCGTTCCAGCAACGGTTCCATTCTGTACGCCACGGGATCGGACCAATGAAATATGTTATAAAATCTTTTGCAAAGACCCTGAGGCATCACTTCTAATCCCGTAGTCGGCGTACGTGTTCGCAGCGCTAGGAATACCGACAGCGGCGATCCCAAGCAAAACAAGTTTTCGATCTAAAAAAAAAATGTATTAATAAGTTTTCATTTGTTTTTTATAGCGATTCATCGTGAGCTATGATTTACGAGCCAAACGCGACGTACAGTGAATTGAAGGCCTTCGTCGGAAATATCCGGCGTCGCCGGCGACGGCGGTCGCGTGTCCGGACCCATCCAACCGGTGACGATGTCGTAAACGATAACGCAACCAAGCGAATGAGCTAAAATCGAGACTTTCCCCGTCCAGCCGGGATGTCGACTCGCAAACTTAAAATACAATCGATTCAATTCTTTCTGCAAACCGGCGCGTACCTCACCGCCGTATAGTGGACTCGTGTAATACAAAATATCCATAGCGGATGTGTTTAGCAATTGACGAATTCCCAGAACGCTGTAAGGCGTAATAGCTTCGACGATATCTGTAAAATTCAATGCGTTTGTCAATCTTAATCGTGATAAGCGACAAAAAGAAGAAAAAAACATGACTCACGAGGAGTTTAAGGAAATTTTTCTTACCGCCATCGAGTTTCAGATTGGATCTCCACTCCACGGGAAAGAATTCGACGCGATGCTTCGAATTCGGAAAATATTTTCGCTCCAACCAACCAACGCACTCGCGAAACCTGTGCCGATAACGAGACAAATATTTCAGTGAGACTTGACAAATAAGAGATCAGACTAAAAAATTTCTCAAAGGCAACAAGTGTATTTATAAATGGTAAATCTACCGCGCGCCTTGTTGTTTTATCGCGCGCAATCGAGTCACTACTTTGTGGACAGATTTGTTTTTTTCTTTTTTTTTTTCTCCCATATCACGTAAGTATGTATATTAAAACACTCAATTGCCTTCGGGAAAAGCCCGTGGTAAGATAAGGACACACACGATGTTGTATTACGTATGATTTTCCCCGTATCTCCCTTCTGACCGATTCCGTGAACAACGAAAACCAAGTGATCGATATCGTGAGGCTTATCATCCATCGTTGCGTGAATCGTGTATCCGCGTCTCAATCGGTAGCCCGTTGCTGTACAAAAAAATAAAAAATTATACATCATTTTAATATATATCGATATATCGACGAATCGTTAGTCGAAATCGTTATCACAATGTATGCGATTTTATTATTAATTTAAATCATACGTACTTTTGTTAAAACCTAATTTGGACGTAACGCTACGCATCAATTTACTATGCGTGTATTCGCTGTAACGAGTTACATCGTTGATCGCATGCCAATCGACGTGAAACTCGGGAAAGTGTTGCGTGTGGAGTACTGTAGGAAAAAAAAAAAAAGGAAATAATATTGAATTATGCATAATTCATTGGGATATTGGTACAAAGATGACGAAAGACACACGAGACGAGAAAGACATGCCTGTGGAAGAGTGAGAAGGTACCGGCGATTCTTCCGGCGTTGAACTCGGCGGTGTATGGCTCGGTTTCTCGAACAATCGAAGATGCACCTCTTCGATTACTTTGGCATCTTCAGCTTCGATCGGTATCCAACTACCGTCGTAGTACCACGTGCCCCGCATTATTTCCCATTCCTCATCTTCAAAATACCGATCAATTATTCAATTATAAACATCATTAACGCGATGCAAAAAGTACGCAGTGCGCGCGTACATCGAAAATACGAAACGAGGAAAGATGCGAAAAGTTTCGCGAACGCTGTTAGAGAAGATAGTTTTGTCCTGTGTAGCGGGAGTGCCGCACAGTGTATGCGACCAAAGGAAATTGACTATAATAAACTCAAGGACACGTGTATAATCTCTATGGCGGGGTGGGGGATGCAGCGAAACAGAAAGATCCACGGTGCAAGCAACAGCCAGGAAGTGCAGCGGCTGATGTATCATTTCTTAACGGTAATTCAGCGCGACTGCCGCGTTATTGCGAAATGTTACGAAAAGAAGAAAAAAAAAAAGGAAAAAAAAGCGATAAAGATCGATAATGCAACTGGGGAATGGGAATTTCTTAGTTGAAATAATTTAATGGTGCAATCTCGGGAATTCGGCGGGGAAACTGGTTTTTTTTTTTTTCGTTGCGCAACTCGATATGCTGAGTCTCCTATCCATTGACAAATTCGATATAAATTGATTGGTAACAAATGGACATAAATATTTGCGGTAAATAACGGGGCGTATCGAACGCGCGATTTATTGCGACGCGGGGAAACGAAAGATATTTTTCCAACTATTGAATTACATACTTGGCCAATATATAGAGACGCATCTCATATTTTCCAATTCCACGTCGTACATTCCGCCTCTGACTACGACGCTTTCCATTGGCGACGGGCGATCGTCGCTGCTATCATTGTCTTTACTTGTGTGTCTGTGCCTCCAGACGTTTTCTATTCGCAGACTATCATATCCACAGAACTCAACCCATCTCTTGTGAACGCCGTCTTTGTAAAACCAACGTATCTCCTCCGGCGTCAAGGGCTCCGCATACGGCAGTTCGTTGGACTCAACTTCTACGGCCTCTATGCCATTTTCCGCAGTCAGAACTCCTTTGATGTCTATAAAAAGAAAAAGAAAAAGAAAAAAAAAAAGGAAAAAAAAAACAAGCGAAACTAATTTGAGAGTTCAGCGGGTCAACGAAATACTATGACGAACAACGATTTTAGAGAGATGCATAGCGCGTAGGGAACGATACGGGCATTTTAAGTGCCGTTGATTGAATAACTACGGAGTGCCAGAGGGACTGGCGCTTGAGACGATAAATAACGCCGAATGAATACAGAGGACTATGACCCATGAATTATTTCTGGTGCAAAGATAAATCGGAGCGCCAAGCGATATTACAGTTTTTTTTTACCATAGTTCAAGTTTCTCATTGAATTATTCACAAGATAAAACGATTCGTCGATCGATTGTCGTGCATCGCAGATTTCTTAAAAACACTGCATAGAACTGGTAAGCAACGTACAAAAAATAATATACGCAGCGTTTGTTATTATGCGAGAAATCGTTTATAATGAATGTAAAACCAGTCGTTTTTCTTTTTACGGTCTTTTGCAAACTTTAATGTATTACGATATCGCGCGAGAATTTATTTTTCTTTTTAACGATTAGTAGAATATTGTCTATCGACAGTACGCTAGAAACTAGTATAGTGCAATATTTCGGTTTTTTTTTTATTCAATTGTACGTATCGAATTATAAATAGGAAAGATTGACGTATCGACAGAGACGTCGCGGCAGATATTCTTGGATGTAATTGTCGTGTTCATTGATAAATTGCCTTTGATTAACGTGCCAATTCAACGGTATGCAATAAACGAGAGTGTAGATCGTTGTACAAACAGTTTCTCTCGTGCGTCTAACCCCCGCCATCCTACCGTGTCATAGAAGTTTATGCGAATTCTCTGGGTCAGCTGTTGTTAATTCAACTAAATGACAATCTTACCTTCGATGGATTCCGACTGCATCGGTGTCTCGCTGAACGGATCAACATCGGCGAACAGGTTTCCCGACATTCTTTTGTCCTTTAAAAACGATTTTTCTGGACACCCCGAGGCTGCGGAATAAGCCACAATGATATCACTCTCCAATGGCACAACACAGTCTGATTCACTCGTGACAGCGTTAGCGCGCGTTACTATTTTGTACTCAATGGCTTGTTTTTCGTTGATTGACGATTATTCACACGTCTTCGATTAAAAAAAAAGTTTCGTTTACAATGTTTTCTTTTTAATACACTTGCGGCGATTGAACACTTGATTAAAACAAAAAAAAGGCCAAAACAAAAGGAAACAAACAACGTCAATTACTCGCCCGGTGCCGGCTTTGTTACTGAAAATTCGCGCGGTTCACCCAGGCAAAAACGGCAAAATACTGACATGTATTAAAATACTACAAGATGAAAACATAGAACGCGCTTCGCGCATGGACAATCGGGAAAACCGCTCTGCGAGACTCTTTTATCGCTCAGCCGTGTACCGTGCCACAAATACTTTTTGTCAACGACTCTTCATGTGTAATCGTTCACCAGCATGACCGCGAGCACGAACGGACGTTATCTGAAAACACAACGCGCACAACGCGAGAGTGCCACAATGCGAGCGCGTAGAGACCACCAACTCTCGCATCCCCCGCTTACGAGCAGACTAGCGTTTATGTAACTTGACTGAACGTTTTTATGCGTGTATAGATTTCGTGGTGGGAGTATTTCTTAGCTATTGCAATCGTGAACTTGTAATAGATGGATGACACGTGCTCACTATCTGTTGCGCAGTTTTTAGAAAATAATTAATGCTCCCAGTACCATACAACATTCCGAAATTTTCACCATTATTTTAATTATTATTATTCATCCAACTTATAAATAATGGACCATCAGCGTTATTTTTTTCCATTGATTAATCAATGCCACACTGCATCAATTCAAATTTATCTGATCTATCGAAATATACTCACTGTTGCTTCTAATTTAAATGCATAAATGTTAAATTCCGCGAACTGCCGATTTACATGCATATCGCATACTGCCGCTCGGATATATTGCGAGTCTTATTATCGCAATGGGATACATTGTCGTCCGGATGATGTGTCAAATGTCACCTTGCACGCGCGGTCTCGTTTGGCAGAGCACACGGTTTTTCAGAGATACGCGCTCAACGTGTTTTTTCTCTCCTGGCCACATGCATGACGAAATACCGGAAGCCACAAAAATGTGATATCGTCATTTCAAGACGTTTATGGTTCATAGACTTCTTGTACCGCTATTGATAACGAAAAAAAAAAAATTACCACAGAAATATTACAAATTATGTCAAATGATTGAATTGATAGGAATATTTGCATAGGGAGTTAGATAATCGATTCTAGACGTTGCGTTTCGCAACGAAAAAACAATATTTAGTCTGGAGGCCGCGTTATATTTAAGAAAATAAATGAACGTTTTTTTTTTTTTTTTTTTTTTTTAGTAAAGACTACATCTGGTCTCAATGATATATTCGGTAATAATGTGACGCGAGTAAATTACAATTTTGATAATTTACATAGGATCATAAATGTATGAAAGTTAATTCGATAGACGCATTATTACAATAGACAACCGTGTATTGTATAATCTTAATTAGTCTTTAATTCATAGTTATAAACAATAGCGATTGAATGATCATTTAAAGTATATTCTTAATGTTATGCATGAAAATGTTTATGCCTAATATTTTTTTTTTTTTTTTTTTTTTCGTTTTCATCACTCGCTGTGACCAGCCGCGCGACGTAGTAAAACATATATTTTCTCCTTTATCCAGTCCTTGTTGTAAGGTGCGTATGTGTTGGTAGACTTTTGATATACCAGACACGAGAGATCCGTTAACTCGTCTACAAAGTCAAATAATTGACTTATGTCGTATGTAATGGTCGGCGTGTTGGGATTCCTCCTTTTCAAGTGTTCCTCATAGATTTTGCACACACCTGTTTTTCAGATTAAAAAAAAACGAAATAATCTTCTGTCTCCGGTGAAAATAAGTTTTTTCTGTTCAAAGTTCGTTAACTACGGTGCGCTTACCTTCCATACATTCGTTGACACTTTCATAGTCGGAATATGTTCTCGTTTCAGGCCTGTTGCCCGGCTGCACCAGTAGTATCGTGTGAGACTGGAAAACAAAAAAATTTCATTGATTTAACAATGTAAGACCAACGGGCACTCGAGCCGAAACGTCGGCGGTTGGAGGTTAGTACGAAAAAAAATACCATTTTCCTTTGTTAGTAACGTCAAGAAATATGGTGCAAACTGTCGGAGATATTTACGAATAATGAAATGCCACATTGCGAGACAAAGCAAACATCGGCATCGTCCAAAATCCGTTTATTATCGTAAATATTACAAGGTAAACAAAACGCGTCATTCGTTAATCGAGTTATTTTCGAGCGCGAAATCGTCGTGATCTTACCATTTTTAATGAATTTCCTTGTTTTCGTAATATTTAACGAACAGTGGAAACTTTTCTTTCAATTGTTTTTACCCTATTGGAATAAACAAATCACGGTGGGATTTGCAGCTGTAACCACAAAGTCGACATCCAAACGGGAATTACGAACATTCGCGATTTTCAGTGCTGCCAAATTTGGAGTGATAAACTTTTCTCGGTCGGGAAGTGCAGTAACGTTATTTGCAATAGATCCTCGATGTATTTAATCACGTAATTAAGTTAGGATATTGTTGTATTTAAGAGGATCGTTAAAATCATAGCTGGTGTATGAGCCTAAGAGACGATATTTATTGATTTTTGTCGCGCGAAAAACATCGAAGAGACATAGGGACTTCGGGTCGCTGAATTTATTACTTTCCCTCCGTTGTCTCTTCGCATCGGTCCCAGCAGCGCCGAGGAAGCCGTTTCAATGCCCTTATTCATCAAATTCTAATATTGATATCGATTACGAATCTGATTATTCATAAGGAGCGTCGAAATTTGTTTAAAAGTATCGCTATATTTGCTACAATGCGTTTTTTTTACATTTTCAACAAGCGCTGGACTTGCATTTATTTTGTAGAGATCGTTGTCTAAAGACAAAGGCACATATATATCTTCGACAGTATTTTCCCTTTACCCAAAATTACTCTCGGACTTGTGTCGTTTTTTCGCAAAGACTCGAAACAATTTATTAGACACGTATTGTGACCACTTTAGCCCGTTAGCAGCAGAATTTTGTTTTTTACATCGTAACTTTATATCGCACGAATTTACTGGTCGAATGGTCTCGTCCGATTCGAGCCACGAGAGCGGAACTAAAGACGATGTCTTAGAGGTAGAATCGCTGTAACGAGAACGATAACTTTCCCATAACAACATTGTGGGCAACGGCACGGTAGACGGTGGAGGTGGTGTGCGATAATCAAATCTATCGTTACGTGGAGGTATCAATGATAGTGGTTTCGGCAGGAGTGAGGGTGATGGGCAAGAAGGCAAATAGTTACTTAACGATAAAATCATCGGCGTATCTTTCAACGTTTTTTCATCTATTTCCGTTTCGTTGTTCCGTCCTTCGGCATCTATTTTTTTGCCGCATTTCTTAACCGGTGTCTGGATAGCATTATCAATCGTGAACGACTCGACCGTCTGCGTATACACGGTACGCGCCGCTTTATCGGTCGTCTGAGTAGCTGACTCAGAGCTGATAGAATTCACAGTCTGGCTAGCGACTGCCCTCGTATCACGTTCCGTTTGAGTAGTTATCGTTTCACGATAGACGACGCGCTCAATCCCCGTATGTGTTGCCATTTCGGTCATTGAATTATAACCGCTTGTTTTGCTCGAACTGGATTTGACCTTTTTCGTCTCAAGGATTCTTTTTCGCTTCACGTTTTCGTCCGACATTAATTTTGGCTCGTAATTCATATCGCTGATTATCGAGTTTTCGCTTGTTAATAAAATTCGTTTTATATAACGATTCATTGCATTGCAAAAAACTTGATCGTTGTTTTGTCGAAATTTCATGTTTTTTTTACATTTGTAACCAATCGATTTATGTCGATAATTCTGAGAGGCGAGTGACGAGATTGGCGGAATCTCTTCGGCCACTTTCATTCCTCGATCGAGTGTTCGAACATCATCCTTGGATTCAGCAGCATCAGATTGAATTATCTCATTGATAATTGGATCCTTGCGCCTCGACCTTTGCTCGGACGGCTCGGATTTTATCGTCGGTTGAAAAATTCGTGCTCGAGCACATCCGCTTATGTTGGAACGCGATTTAACGCGTTTCTCGGTCTTATCTGAACATTTTTTTCCGTGGGATCCCACGTGTCTGCACGCTTCCCTGTTCGATAAATTTTTCGCCGGCTTTCCGCGATGACCATCTCCGTCGGTCAAAGCATACAATTGACGATGTGCGGAATGACGTCGATCGAATGTTCTCTCGCGTTCCTTATTCGTTCGCGAGCAACATAGATGAAAATTACTGGAATTCTTGCGAGAATTCCTTTCGCGAGCGTGCGGTGCGCTCGTCGAAGATTCGACGTCGGCGATGTCGCATGCGAATTTCTTCCTGTCCTTCGGTCGCATTTTATCTGCATTGCCGGCGCATATATACGATTTCATTCGCGCCGTTAACAGAATATAATCAATCTGATTGTCACCTCCTTAGTTTCGCTACGAAATGCCGTTTGATCTCGTATTTCGTGATTGGCCGCTGGCATAATTTCAAAAGGGATGTGAATTTTTTCAACCGAACGATCTTCGACTGCCAATCGACGAGTTTTTACCCCATTTTATTTATTTTTCCATTAAAACAATACAAAATAAAATCATAATGCCCTCGGCCCCTATGAATCGCGCGGTGTTTTCAAATAAACTTTAAAATCTGTCATCCAATGATTAATAAATCCATGCGCGTGCGCCGCGTATGCGAAAAAAAAAAAATTAGCACATGAAGCCGAGTTTCCAATGGATCTTGCATCACCGGGTACCACAACGCGAGAGGTATCACGTTTCCTTATCATTCCGCCGCTTGAAGGGCAGCCGGTCACATACACACGCGCGCCGTGACAGTTTCGGAAAAGTATACAGTTTTGAATTTCATCCGCTTGCGATATTTGCGAAATAAAGAAAACAATTATCATAATGGAAACGAAGGGAAAATTGACCGAAGAAGCGGCTTGGAGTCAACTGCAAGGATACTTCGACAGCAACGGTGCAAAGATTAACATAGCCGAATTGTTTCAACAGAATTCCGATCGGTTCGCTAAACTGAGGTGAGTTTCGTTGACTTTTCCATGACGCTATGACCTCTGCGTGACCTTGAAAAGGTTGACTTGTTAACTAAAGTTATTTCAGTCAGCAATTCAATGCATTTCTAAATAAGAACATTGTAGAGAACGCGAGAGAACTTGAGAATCTGTGAAGTCGGCAAAAAAAAATCGTTGACACGAATAAATTGATTGGTTCATAACTGTTGCATTTCTCTCGTCGCCCGTTGCATCACTTATCTTATCGTCGATATTAAAGCTTTTCATTCATTCGCGAATCAATCTACACGAACTCAGGGCACTTGGTAACCTTGAAATACGATTAAATCTTTTTTTTTTTAAATACAGTTTGACCTTAGAAACTCCGGATGATGGACCCATTTTGTTGGATTATTCGAAAAATCGAATTGACGACAAGGCATTTGCCCTTTTGTTCGAATTGGTAGGTTTTTTATAATAATAATAATCATTATTTTAAGAATCGGCGGAAATATCAATTGATTACTTATTTTGCAATATTATACATCCTTAAGGCGCGCAGTCGCAAAATTGAACAAGCGAGAGATGCAATGTTCGCCGGCGAAAAGATTAACTTCACTGAGAATCGAGCCGTTCTACACACTGCTCTGCGAAACCGAAAGAATACCCCTATTATGGTTGATGGCAAAGACGTGATGCCGGATGTTAACGCTGTTCTACAACACATGAAAGAGTTCACTAATCAGGTATGCGATATATGATGCAAATAATGCCAAATTTATTTATTCGTTCAAAGACCATATCTTCATATCTTCATTTCTTCTTTTATTTTACTTGAAATTATAACTATTAATGAATTTTATTTATTTTTCTATTCAGGTGATATCCAAGGAATGGAAAGGTCACACGGGAAAACCAATTGAGGATGTTGTGAATATTGGTATTGGGGGCTCAGATCTTGTAAGTTGGAGATATTTTTCCATTTGTTTCAATAAACCAAAGGATAGTCATTGGGATTTGAAATTCAAACTAAAGTTACGAGTTATTTACGATTTTTTTTTTATGGAGTAACTTAAAAGTCGCGTACCAGTTTTTCATTATTCTCGAACGTCGAATTCGGCGGTAATTTTTTTTTTTTTTTTTTTATCTTCGTATTAAATTAGAAGGGATAGAAACATTAATAGCTTGTACCGTTTTAGGGTCCCTTGATGGTCACCGAAGCTTTGAAGCCGTATCACGTTGGTCCGCGCGTCCACTTTGTCAGTAACATCGACGGGACTCATATAGCCGAAACCCTGAAAAAGCTGAATCCCGAAACGGCGCTTTTCATAATTGCCTCGAAGACATTCACGACGCAGGAAACCATTACCAACGCGACTTCTGCTAAACTATGGCTTCTGGAACACTTGAAGAGTGTAAGTAGATAGTAAATATTTTCATCCTTTAGTAGCATTATAAATAGCATCAACTAAATAATTAAATAACTCTTCAGAATGACGCTGTCGCAAAGCATTTCGTCGCGCTGTCGACTAACAATCAAAAAGTCAAGGAATTCGGCATCGACGAAAAAAATATGTTCGGCTTTTGGGATTGGGTCGGAGGACGTTACTCCCTTTGGTCCGCTATAGGGCTATCGATCTCTCTGTCCATTGGTTTTGATAATTTTGAAAAATTGCTGAGCGGTGCTCATTACATGGATCAGCATTTCCGTACCGCGCCGTTGGAGAAAAACGTACGTAATAATCCATCGAATAAAACGGCTGCGCAGCTTTATGACGATGAAAATGTAATTTCTTTCCTTTTGAAATGATCACTTAGGCTCCAGTTATCCTTGCGGTTCTCGGTGTCTGGTATCACAATTTTTACAAAGCCGAGACTCACGCGCTTTTGCCGTACGACCAATACTTGCATCGATTCGCCGCGTACTTCCAACAGGGAGACATGGAAAGCAACGGAAAATACGTAACACGTTCGGGTGCAACCGTAAATTATTCTACCGGTAAGCCGTATTGCAAATAACTCTGCAAAAACCTCTTAACATCGCAATCCACAAGAAAATTCAAATACAATAGAATTGTATTGTTCTTAAGGTCCAATCGTATGGGGCGAACCGGGAACCAACGGTCAACACGCCTTTTACCAACTGATTCATCAAGGAACCCGTTTGATCCCCGCGGACTTTATCGCTCCCGCGATATCGCACAACAAGGTAAACATAAAACTCGAAACGTGAAAAACGATTCTGCGACTGGAATTTTTTCATAAATTCCACCATTTCCCCACAGGTTCAGGGAACCCTCCACCATAAGATTCTACTTGCCAATTTCTTGGCGCAAACCGAAGCGCTAATGAAGGGAAAAAGCGCCGAACAGGCGAAAGACGAATTGCAAAAGTCGGGTTTGAGCGCCGATCAGGTTAATCAATTGTTGCCTCACAAAGTATTCGAGGGAAACAGACCGACGAACAGTATCCTCGTGAAAGCCGTAACGCCCTTCACTCTCGGAGCTTTAATCGGTAAGTCGAAGAATAATTTTACAAAAAGTCGAAAAATTGTCTAATAATACTAATATTCTTCGTTACAGCGATGTACGAGCACAAGATTTTTGTTCAGGGAGTCATGTGGGATATCAATTCTTTCGACCAATGGGGGTAAGTTATTTCGCAACCGCACGTAATAATTATTTTTTTAACGCAATAGTGTTGAAAAAAAAAAAGAAAAAATAAATGAACTAAAAAAATTATTTTTTATGCAGCGTGGAATTAGGGAAACAGTTGGCAAAGGCGATCGAACCGGAGCTCAACAACAACGAGAAAATTACCAGCCACGACTCGTCGACGAACGGCTTGATCGCTTTTATTAAAGCGCACAGCGCTTAAACATATATATATATATATGTTTATATGTACGTAACATATATATTCCTTGATGTGTGTAGCATCGGGTATGATGATGAATTAGCATCGAGGATACTGCCGATGTTGAGTAACAACGCACCCAATCTATCCGAAGAACCGTCGACTAACGGCCTGCTAGCGGTCATTAAGTCGCATAGTTGCATGTGCGACGCGAACAACTGACTCGCGAAGAGCTCTACTCAGGAATTAACAAACCCGTAACACGATCCCGCGCGATACTTACACATCTGTTCGCATGCAAATCGGCCTCAGACGTCATAGAATCGTTTTCTCTGTTTTTTTTTTGCAGTTTTTACGCACAGGCGATTCTTCGTTCTACTAACTCGTTTACACGTACATTTTTTTTATATATATATGTATCATGTTGTATAACTTCGGTAGTTTTCCTTTGTTTCATTCCTTTTGATATATTTTGAGAAACTGCCTTTCCTGCTATTTGCAACGCGATTCATTGTAATGATTATCGTCGATCGCACACACATTATAAATAAAAGTGGGTAAATCGTTCTGTGAAAATTATAAATCTCTCTGTAATATTAGTTATCTCTATATAGTCGGAAAAAAAGAAATGATTTTATCATGCAGAAAATCAGTGTCTTGTCATGTAAACATTTTAACGTTGTTAATAATAAAAAAAGTAAAAAGTTAATAGAGTTTAAAGAGTTATCTTTTGTTTTTGTAATTCTCGCGTCGTTTCCTTATCTGTGAAATTTACGAGAGAAGCTGATTAAGGAGTTTTTGGATGCTGCAGCAACGTCACGAAAACGTCCGCGTGCTCGTGACCATCAGCCAAGAACAACAATGTCCATTTTGTTTTTGTTTCCTAAGAATATACAATAACATCGATACGGGGATTGAGACGATGGGCGTTTGGATATTCCGAAAATAAATCATACTGTCAACATTAGCAATGCGTAGCGGAGATAGAGCAGTGCGAGGAACGAATGTGCTCTATTGCGGTGTAGACACACTCTGTTCTCAGCGGGCAGGAGGGGGATCCAAGAGTTGTCAGCGTGAATGTGATTTTCCCTGTTGCACGAGAGTTAAGCGTAAACATGGAGGTGATCACTACGATGTATGATATGTGTGAGGAAAAAATATTGGAAACTCTGAAATCCAGCGGAATAAAACATCGGTAAGTCATTTTTATATTATTTTACGGTGCAATTAAAGTTTCACCGAGTATCATAACCTTCGCGATCTCATTTTGTTTCATATTACGCCGCTACAGCGACGTTCGAAACCACTTCGCGTATTTTTCGTTAACGGTGTCACATTGTCACCTCTCGAAATTGTTTAATTACCGTCCTTTCAATTTTCCTTTTTCGCACTTGCGCAACATTTCAACCACGCGAATTTTCGTTAATTTTATTATGTACAAACGTAACGAGTACTCGACGAACTTTCAGAGAGAAAGCTAATTCAGGGCTATGGCTCGGTCCGCTAATGGGTCTCTGCGCTGCCGCAACGATCCTCACGGAGGACAACAGTTATTCGGAGATATGTTTGATAACTGGTATCGGTGGCGTAGGTCTTACCTTAAGCTGCCTCTGTCTCTACATTCGCTTGTGTCTGAATAACGATAAGACGGATGTGAGAGATTTTCAAATTTTGTATTTTCTACCCGCCGGCATTTCCTCAGCGCTGTTTCTACTCGCCGCAAACAAAGGTATATCTGTTTATTCATACATAAATATTACAAGACCCAATAAAAACAAAAAAAACAAAAAAAAAATTGCCAATTTTTATTTGTTTTCTTCATCCCAATTTTTCGCATGCCGATTTTTGAATGGCATAATAATTTTTTGTGTTCTCTAATGCTGAATTCTGATTAATGAAGCGCAGGACTACTGACAAGCGTATCGTGGGGTTTGGGAGCCGGAACCATGAGTACGTGGGGAGTAGTGCAGACAATGTCCTATTTTCCCGGTTGTTTTACCATTGGCGAAGCTACAACTGTAATGCATGGTGTTATTTTGTTTGTTCTATCGACTATTACTAATCTTCCCCTGAGGTACCATTTACCGCCGATTCACGATGAGGATATTGCTACCACAATACTGCAAGTGAGTTTAATCCAACTTTATTAATCTCCTTACTAAACGATTTATATATTTTTTCCAATACTAACACCGTTTTTCTATTATTATCATTGTTTCAGGTGGGAATCCTCTACATGGGACTAATCTGCGCATCGTGCAGAATATTTCCGACGTTGCGTTCGACGAAAAACTTTTATCTAATGACCTTTGGTACACTGATAGTCCTCGTTATTCCGTCATTGCATATATTGCTCGACAGAAGTCCATTGATATGGATAATTTCCTTTATTTTTGGAAGCTTTTCGCGGGTGAGATAGCGGTAAAATTAAAAATTCAACGTTAAATTCTCATTTGATTTTTAAACGACCATTTTTTTCGTCGACATTACAGATATTATTGATGCTGTATTGGGCGTTCTGTCTTGTGCTCGGAATCGGTGTATTGGCGTATCAGATACTATCGGGCACACGGGCGACAACTATTTCGCGAAAAAACTTTCATTTCTTGGCGATAATCGTTTACATTCCCGGTCTCATGTGGCAACCTACTTTTCTGTATTTAGCGAGCGGTGTCGTTATGGGAATATTTATGATGCTGGAAGTACGTAAAATATTTTCCCCGCGAGAATTCTTTAATTCGCATTAATTAACATTGATTATTTCATTATTATTCATTAACGGAATTTCAGCTCATGCGATTTTTGCACATTCCACCGCTGGCGGCGGCTCTTCAACAAGGTTTCGCCGCGTTCGCCGATGAAAAAGATGCTCTACTATCGCTCACACCGTTGTATCTACTCAGTGGACTTTCATTTCCGCTCTGGATGCCAACGAGTAATCTTGGATTGCTGCCGTTGTTGAGCGGAGTTTTGACCGTCGGTGTGGGCGACGCAGCGGCAAGTTTGTGCGGAACGAAATGGGGAAAAAACAAATGGCCCGCTTCGGAAAAATCGATGGAAGGCACCGCCGCTTGTATCCTCAGTCAATTGTTTTTAATTTACAGTCTCGGAGTTCTTGGTAAGTTAATCGACTCTTCATCCGTTTATTGATCGTTTTACCAACACTTTCGCGGCGTTTTAACGTTGTTACGTTGTTTTCTTCAGGTTACACAAACGGACTGTGGCCTCTCGTCAGAGGTAGTCTCGCCGTGATCGGTATCTCCTTAGTCGAGGCGCGAACAAACCAAGTTGACAATTTGGCGCTTCCGCTTCTCATGTACTTCTGTCTCGTTATTTAACAGAACACATTTAGCGTCAAACGCAAAGATTCGAAGTTCATAGAGTCTGACAAAACAACGATCGTATCGAATTTTCGGAGATCATCTACGTTCGATGATTGTCCCCCGCCATGTAAGTTTGAACGAAGCTTTTAATAACGAAAAAGAAAAAAAAAAATACGCGTGAAATTGAAAAAAAAAAAATATATATACATATATACAAGTATATATTTATATTTCGCGAAAAATCGAGTTATCGTATCGACAACGATACCTTACCGATAGCCTTTGAGACGAATAAGACTTATTTAAGCGACCGCGAAGGTCGCGCCAGCGTTGAACAAATCATTATTATACTATATATAATATTATCTCTCTTCGAGGAGCAAATGTCTCGATGGTCCGAAAAATGGTC
Organism: Buathra laborator; assembly: GCA_934046635.1. Classification (NCBI taxonomy): domain Eukaryota; kingdom Metazoa; phylum Arthropoda; class Insecta; order Hymenoptera; family Ichneumonidae; genus Buathra; species Buathra laborator. Next base: position 24,481,686 of record OW203892.1, read on the forward strand.
GTTCGATAAAGTTATTTTTTTGAAATCGAATTGACTGACGTCGACTTTAGATACTTTTAGTTAAACGCTATTTTTTCAATTGTCTACTGTGAATATTAATAATAATTGTGGTGTTCGGTAGAAATAAACGTTTCGTAAGCTCACGTTGTAAAAGAGCTGTTTTTTTTTTGTTTTCTCGAATATGCGAAAACGCATGAAATATACGTATTTAAGAATTGTACGTCGAAAAATCGTACAAAAAAAATAATATTTATAAGTTATTTACAGCTTCTGTTGCAAACTATGTATTAAATGTGTTAATATTCTTTTTTTTTTCTTGTTTGTTACGTCGCGCTAAACGTTACGATGTATCCGAAGCACAAAGACAATCGGATTCTTTGATTATAATATTCTCGTTCTTTTTACTGTTGCATTCCCATTGACGCGCGCTCTCCCGAGCGTTTTTGTATTTCATAAAACGTAACTGAAAATATTAATAAACATATTTTTGTACGAGAATTATACACGACCAGTTTTACTGGCGAATTCCTTCGGCTCCGTCGATTATCAGCATTTAATCGCTGTCGATCGATGTGTTTTTTATAATACGTCGTTAAATAATTGACTCATGAAACGCGATTACAGTTTTCAATATTTTATTGACCGCACAGCCTTAAAATCTGTTCACATACAGCGTGCCGTACGTAACATTGATCCTCCTATTCGAAATTTGTCGCTGCAGAACGTACAAATGGCACCGAATATATCTGGTGTTTGCGATTGTTGTTTTTTTGTTTTTTATTTCCCCCGTTAAAGATTTTAGCATTCGCTTGATTTTTATGCCCGTTAACACTCTGTCAATCCGTATATCTCCGATCAGCGTGACGGTGCTTTCGTTACATTCCGTATCGACAGTCAATTATTATAATACACAGCGAATCTCTCGCTTTCACGGAACTCAGGGCCCGCCGTAGAATTCCACGCGTACGATCAATCGACCGAAGAAAAAAAAAGAAAAAAAAAAATGGTCCAACCTCTGTGAAAACGAGAGACGAAGCATAATTTTTAAAGCTACTTGCTACTTAATTATAGTCGTTTCGTTAATCATCCACGTAATGATTAATTTTCATGTAACAACGAATGATTACAATGAAACTTAATAATTATCGAAAATGTTGTATAGCAATTAAATAAATATTCAGACACTCTTTTTCGTTTTACATACTGTTTCTCTCTCGTGGAGTTGTCTAATGATAAATAGGATATCCTTTTGACTTCTAATTTAACTATTCGGTTGTATCCTTTCGAGTCTTCGATTGATAATATGTATGTTAAGTTTCGTTCGACATTGCCGTTTACTTTCAAATTGATAAAATTCTCGCTGATTTCGGATCTCTCATCTGTCGATTATTTTTTTATTTTTTTTTTTATTATTATTAATTTTTTTTTTTTTTAACAAATTCATTCCATCGGCTAATGCGATTACTACATCACAATTGGGTTGTCTTGCGTTGTTCTATTGACTTGCGTGAAGTAATATTAAAAAAAAAAAAAAAAAAAAAAAAAAAAAACAAACGTAAAGATTGTAGTTTGTACGTTGATGTTGTACGACTTGGCAATTATATAATCGTGTGTTTTGGGTTATGATTGAGCTGGGAATACATCGTTGCATTAATTAATTAAATACAGATACTGAGAGTAATCGATAATTCGCGGTAAATGTACGGTCAATACAGCATTCACGTCCCTACAATTAAAATAATCAATAAATATGAATAGAGCTTTTTTTTCCATATCCCAGGCATCAATTACATATTTACAATCGCAGATAGTAGACCGATATTATTCGGTAGTCATTCCACTTTTATCAATAATAATCGTTGCGACACAAGAAATCATGAAAATTACAAAGTTCCCCATGAAAGTTTATACCCTTCGAAAATGAATTACATCGAGTATTAGTTGAGTTTACAGTCAAACGAATTTACGTTGACGCTACAACTTGATTTGTTTTTTTTTTTTTTTTTTTCGTCACGAATGCCCAAACGAACAGATCGAATATATTTCTTGCTTTTCATCGTTAAATATCTCTTTCTCATTTTTCGTTCCGCAAATCTTTACATCTATATTTATATCGATTAAGCAATTTGAGATGAGCCGCGCGCGTTTTTTTTTTTTTTTTTTTTTTTTTTTTTTTTCTTATTAAATTATCCATCATCGCGAGACAAGATTCTCTCGACGCGAAAATCGAGAGACTACGAGAGAATGCGCGAGGGAGAGCGAGAGACGGAAAGCGTTGATTGCTTCATTTTTTTTTTTTGTTATTTTTTTAACTTTCGCAACTGTATCGCGAATTAATTCGATCCGTCAATTTTTTTCGACTCAGCGAGAAGCATTGTTTATAATAATTGCCGTTTGTTTTTTTTTTTTTGTTCTTATTTTCTTTGTTTCACATCGATAACAAGACTATAATGAAAATCGTCGTCTCTTACCCGATATCCTCTGCTATTCGTCTCCTCTTATCGTCGAGCCTGTGGATGGTACACCGAGTAATTACGTTTACAAAACGGACATCGCGTCCCCTCTCGCGGCTCCTCGTAATGGGGATATGGGGTCGGGGAGTGTGGAGGGGAGCGGCAGGGTGTTTTGTGACGGGGATTTCGACAGAAGGGTGGGATTTCTTATTTTTTTGTTTTCTGTTCTTTTTGTTTTCTTTTTGTTTTTTGTTTTCGAGGAATCGCCGTTAATGATCCTGAGGAAGTAGGAAATTTAGGAACGGAGAATGGTTACTCCTTCAACTTGTGCCAATAAGCGATCTGTCGTCGCGGCGAGCTGCAGACCTCCTTCCAGTGATTCAGCGCCGGTCCTTCGCACTTGGAACCACCGAGTTCCAGTCGTCCGATGACCTGCAACAAGATTTACAACAGTTAATGAAGAAATTCATTCGTCGTAACGGATCCAAAGAATCTTCCGAATCATAAAATCGAAACTCACTTCGTTTTTCGTAAGGCGATCCCAATCCAGCAGCATGAATTCAAGAGTTATGTTCGCGAGTCCATCGGGACCGTTCGGTATCTCAAACATAAACGACTCGTTGAATATCGGACTGAGGGTTCGTTTCTTAACGTGAGTTTTCTTCTTCGAGATCCGTTGAGAATTGCAAAGGAGATATATCTTCACGTAAGGATCAGCGAGACCGCTGACGTCCATCTTCGGCAGGTTTCTCGCTTTTAGAACGACGACAGTCAATCGATTGACGGCCGGTTGCCAGCAAAGCGATACCAGAAGTTCGCCTCTTCCCTGCGACTGAATCTGAAGAAGATAAGTGTTATTGCTGCAATAATTAACATTATCATTTAGTATTTCTTCCGCGTCGTACCTTCAAACTTCTCGGACAAATTTCGCGGCAAAGAGATATCTGCTGATTGTCAGCTTCCTCGAGGCCATTCACCGAGGAAAGATCGCAAACAACTTCGCCGATCATGTCGTCGCGGGAGTACGTATCGAAGCTGAGAACCACGAAGTGAAGACTGATTTTCTGAAAAGCAAAAATGGCGATAAAACGTAAATGTAGAATATGAAAAGAAATTTTCGATTGAAAATTCTTCGTTTTGCTTCTCACCTGTAGCTGACTCTGCGAAATTCCAAAGAACGTAAAGTCCTCGTCGTAAACTGGATCCCTGGTGTTTCGGAGTACACGAGTCTTAACTCTGTGCTGCTTGTCCGGGAATAATTGAAGCTTCACGTAAGGATCGCTCGTCACGTTCTGTTGCCCACGAGCCGGTAGTCCCTTACATTTGACGACCGTAACCGCGAGTGCATTCTGATCGGCTTGATAGCGCAACTTGAAGACCAACTGCCCGAGTCCATCCTTATTACTGTCGTTAACGACACCACCGCGTTCGGCTTTCTCGCTGCTCTCTAATTCCGCTTTGTCTTTTTCATTTTCAAGGCTCAGCGTAATTTCGCCCGATGGTGTTTGAACGGGAGTACCATTGCCAGAGGGTGTTCTCGGCTGCGACGAAGGATTATTCGAGTGCTGAGAGGACTGTGAACCTGTTGGACTCGGTGTCTGTCCACCGGTACCCGGTGGGCTTTTCGCTGGTCCCGTTGGACTCGGACTTTTTTTCAAATAATGACTCGTACTCCCCGGACTCTTGACCGCCGTTGGTTTACGATACGGCGGTCTAAACGCCAAGGATTTGTCGATGCTGAGCTTTACGTGCTCCCGGCGCCGGCGGCATAGCCACCAGGTCATCGCGGCGGCGCACACAAGGGTCACTACACCGATGCATAGCACGACGAGAGTGGCCGTCGACACTGAAAATATAATAACACCACAATCTCGAATAATCTCGAAAAATTCCCAAAGAATCCAAAGAAATTATCAAAGACCCAAAAAAAAAAAAAAAAAAAAAAACATCGCCCGACGTTTGTACTGCTAAATAAAATATTCATCGTTCTAATTCGTGTCGTTGAAGAGGAGTAACCATCAATGGCTCTCGTTTCAACAACCCTTTGATCGAATGGTGATTCATCGTGACTCACGACGATCCAAGGATACGCAATTGCGATTCGAATGTTTCAGGAAAAAAATGGATTCGAGAGTTTTCTTGAAGAATATTCTCGGGGGAAGAAATTGGATCGATCTTTGAGGGAAAAGAAAAAAAAAAAAAACGGGTGTCGTCTCGTCGTTCGGACTATCGGGCGGAAGGGGGGCTCAGGCCTCGCGGCAGGTACGTTTCTCGAAAGCTTACCAGCTGGCAGACAAATCGTCGCCAGGGTTTGTTAATACTTTTATCGTAAGTTATTTATTTGTTTACTCACCGGAATCGACGGGCCGTATGAGAGGGCCGTCCTCTAAGATGTCGTCGACCATTTTGGCCGTATTTATCCGAAACGACACTGTATCCTTCGGTTTGCGAAATGTATATCCTTTCGACGAGCACACTTGGGCGGTATTTACGGCGTGCAACCGTGCACCGAGTGTTCACATCCGAGCAACACGACCGAACGAAACGGATCAATAGACCCCACTCGACGGAGCTTGCGCGCGAACCTTTTTGCCCCCGTATTATAACTAGTAGCTGGAAACGGCGACGTTCTGCCGCGCTTGCGGCTTTATTTCAACCCCCACAGGAGGGGATGGAGGGTGGAAAATGTACATATAGGAGTCACTTACTCTTCCAAGATTTTCATGACGATAGTGGGTACCCAAGCGCACGCTATAATTTCTTTTTTGTTTTAACAATTCAACATATCTAATTGCAACTCGCGCGTACTATAATCGCTGTCACGGATGCACGCGCACAGGCACTCTCGCCAATGTGGGTCATGTACGGTCGATCGGGGAAATACATCGTTCGAGAAACGTTTTGTTCCCCCGGGGGGACGAGATAGGGTTGCATTATTCAGAGGTAAAAAAAATGAGACCTCCGTGAGTAATCGACAATCTATTCGGAGAAATTACGTTTTTTTTTTGTTCCTCGATATAATTCGCATAATAGATATTTTGATTGGTTGAGGAAATAATACTGATGAAAATGTTTTTTTTCGTTTTGGAATAATACGAAAATCGATTATAAGTATTTTGAGGATTTGCAGGATTTGTTGCGAAACTAATGGAGGGTTGTTATCGCGTTCGGGAGATATTGGGGGATGAATTGTTGACGCTATGCGTAACCGCATGACCTCGTGTCACCGATTTCGTGACGTTTATTATTCGTCATCGTTTATATCAGTGACGTCATTTACGAGAGGGAAATAAGAGAGATGAAAGATTCGGAGCATGCGTAGTAGATGTTGTCGTTCATACCTACTCTCCCGGGTGGGGATGCCGCGAGTAATCCTACTGTGAATACTACTCCGATGTTACCACCAACGAGGCTCGATATAACCGGCCAAGTCTTTGCGTGTTCTACACATTGAAATATAAAGATTGGAAAAAAGAAAAAAACTAAAAAGATACGCGTTTGAGAGACGTAAAAATCGGCTGGAAAGTGCCGCTATAGTCCTGACTGTCGGCTAAATAAGTGTTAATTACACGACGAGGAAACCATAAGGAAGTGCAAAAATTGTTGCGGGTCTGACGCCTAACGACTGTAACTACTAGACGAACGAGTAACATTCCTCGCGGCCTCGCGACTGTACAAACTCAGGTCCGGTAGGCACAACAATGGGTCTGAAAGATCTGAGAATCGTATTTGACAATCCGTGGAGCACGTATTATCCGGGACAAACGGTAACGGGACGCGTTATCGTTGGATTAAATTCAACGAAGAAAATTCGTGGTGAGTTTTTTAAATCTGGTTGTTGTTTTGTTCATTGTTCTCATATACCGGATGCCTTGCGCAATAATCGAGTCCTTACGAGCATCGCGTGTAAATGATCCTCGTGATTCTATAGCTATATGCATAACGAATTGCGACTAGTTGTGTCGTTAAACAATATCGTAAATACGTTGTAAAATTTTTATAAAAAAAAAAAACGAATGTTATGTTTCGCAAGAGGATTTTTCTTTCGACATGTGCGTATATCGCTACACCCTCGCGATGTATAATTATAGAATTTCGTTGTAGTGTACGTGGTCCCCGCTACACCCGCATAATCTTCACGTATTCTTCTCGACGATATTTGCACGGTAGATGCTGCCCCGCTAATGCTCAAGCGCCTACTATGACTCGTATATCGCAGATAGACGCAAATCATATGTGACAGAATCGGCGTATACTTGTAGCATACATAGGATTCGAGCGTTCGGCTAATCTGTGCCATCGTCGAGCTAACCGCGGTTACCCACGAGTATATTTTGACTTCTGACGTCAAGTGTCGCTTTCCTCTCTCTCGTTCTCGATACCGTCGACGGATTATTTCCAGACCGGTCGCGAAAGGATCAGAGGCACGTCTCGGGATGCACGCCCCCCCCCCTCCCTCCTCTTTAAATTATTACGATATAAGAAAAAATCGTTTCATCGCAACTTGTTAAAAAAATGCTGCCGTACACCGGTATAATTTTTATTCATAAAAAAAAACGATCTAATGATCACCGATGTTTTTTTTTTTTCTACAGGAATTAATCTAAAAGTAAAGGGAGAGGCGAACACATGCTGGTCAACGGACAGACAAGAATTAAACAACGAGGGAAGATACGAGAATGAATCACAGACAGTGACCGGTCACGAGGAATACTTTAGTCAACAATACTATGTCGCTGGATCGGCATCGGGTAAAAATAAATTGCGTGCCAATGCGTATACGCTTTCGCCGAGTGAATCTGCCGCCGCATTTTATGCGGTACGGGACAATTACAAATTAATCGCGATCTTTTTTTTTTTTTTTTTTTCGGTGAAAAATGATCTAATGTTGAAAGTTAGCTTATCGCATTGCTGATTAATGAAGAAAATTCGTAATGCAGTACAGTAGATCGTTTCCGGTTATGAAAATAATGATTTTTTATTTATTTTTTATTTATCAGGTGGCGAAATCGAATTACCAGCCGGAGAACACGTTTATCCATTCACGTGTACCCTACCGCCGAATTTGCCGAGTAGCTTCGAATCCGAATACGGACACGTGCGCTATACGGTCAAAGCGGTTCTCGATCGACCGTGGAAATTCGATCAGGAAGTCAAAAGCGCTTTCACGGTCGTGTCGAATTTCGATCTCAATCGCGAACCCCGAGCCGTCGAGCCGGTTAATCAGGAGATGAACAAAACTTTTTGTTGCCTCTGTTGCGGTTCGGCACCGTTGAAGATCAACGTTACTCTACCGGTGCGCGGATACGTACCGGGACAGGCGATACCGATAAGAGTTACCGTGGATAATCAATCGGGCGTCAACGTCGAAACGATAAAACTCATTCTTCGGAAGGTCGTCACCTTCCGCGCAACAACGCCGCGTCCCGACACGAAAAGAGATAAAATCGTCGTGGCGGAAGTGAGCAAAGGACCCGTCGAAGGCGGAGGCAACGCGGATTACGAACAGAGACTCGAAATACCCCCGTTACCACCGTCAAATCTGACGAATTGCAGTATCATCGATCTCGAGTATAATTTGAAGATCGAAGCATGCGTTACAGGATGGTACGTTTAAAAACCTTCGATTTTCATTTTTTCGTATAATTCTAATAAATTATATGCATTCGAAATTTCGAAAAAAAAAAAAAAAAAAAAACACACATTTTTATTTTTTTTTTAACATAAATGTTTTATCTAAAGTTATAAATTAATGTAATTACATAGATTTATAAATTTAGATAAAAAATTTATATCGAAATTTATATTAACTGTGCCGAGAAAAACCGCGAAACGGTCTTTTGCTATATTGCTTCCATATTCGTACGCGAAGCGAGCGCCGGCAGTTATTTGAATAAGAAACTGCATATCTTCTAATCATATGTTTTTTTTTTCCTTACTACAGGTACCATCGTAATTTAAAGAGCAACACCGTTGTTTTCATCGGTACGGTACCGTTGGCGAACTATCAGGCGGCGATTTCGGCACCGGCAATGAAAGGACCGGCGAGTGCCGAACATCCCAGTACACCCGCCGATCCAACGTACGGCGGATATCCAAGCGGTTATCCCGCTTACGCACCGGGTACCGACGGTGGTTATCCATCGATACCCCCCACAGCACCGCAACTCCCCGAGGATTACAACAACGGCACAACTCCGGCGCAACCGCAACCGCATTCTAATATCTATCCTAATCTACGTGAGTATCGATCTTATCGCTTCGTTGAAATTGTATAGAATTAATTATATAATCGAAAAAAATATTAATTGCGTTATATGAATCCTATGAAATTCACAGCTCCGCCTTCGTACGAGGAATCGGGATGGTCAATCCGAAGTCTTCGAGAACCCGGCGAATCGGATCAAATTCTCGGACTCCGCGGACACTTTGCACCGAGATATCCCGTTTACAACTTTGCGCCGTCTCAGTAATATTCGCCGATTGCGCAATACTTACCAATTTCGTAAACACTTAAGCTGCCTGACGCATCTTATACGAAAGTGCAAACGATTCAAACTGACTGCACAGCCGAAGCTTCTTTCATCGCCAAAGTTTACACGTCGCTCTGAGCACAAAATGTGTTTTTTCTTTTGTATATAAAAATATTTACACGGCAATGTTATTTTTCGTGACTTGAATGAAATATAAACAGCGATGTTTTGCAGAGTGTACAGTATATCCACATTTTTACGAAACGATATATAAAAAAAATAAATAAATGATTTACGGAAAATATAATTCCGTTATGTACACAGATTGTTTTTTCAACTCATTTTGAAACCTCCCCTTGTCCGCACCACTTTCGCGCGGCGCGGCGTGTAAGACCTCTGTTTTATCATCAGCCGTTAAATTCCGAATCGTAAAAAAAAAAAAAGAAAAGATCAAATCCGACTAACCTAAACCAGAGAACATAGAAGTATATGGAAGCGTAGGCCTTATGGGAGAACTTGGCACGGTTTTGCTGGGGTACCGCGTTAGTGAGTACCCCAGCCACCGGCAGCGCTGCCTGTATCGGTGTGAGCGCACACATTGCGACGTACTAAGCTCCGCCCGCGTTTTGTACCACGTGGCTTATGCGTTTGGAATGATAGTGCGCTCTCGCTCGCCATCACATATCACCAATGCATGGCCCAAAAAATAATGCACGAATGTAGAATAAGATAAAAATAATTAGGGTCAATGCATGATAGCCGGATAGAAATAATGAAGTCAGTTAATAAGCAAGCAAAATTTCTCACAGCTTTTCAACGACTTATCAATCATACGTTAATATGATCGTCGATGGTCGCGCGTTTTAAAGTTTTGTCTTTTGGTTCTTAGGACCCGGAGTTTCCGAGTTTGATCCCCGATCATTACATTTTTTTTCTCCGTATTCCTGTAACTGGAAGCGTATTTATGTATATATATGTATTTTTATTGTGATTTTTTCGCGTTTCAAAGATTGCCTCAAATGTCCCGAGCCTTTTATTTCCCAGTCGGCGATAAATACAAAGCTTGGAGAGTAAATTAGCGTTACGAGTATTTTTTTTCTTTGAACAGAAATTTAACAGGCGGGGTATAGTTTAAAAAACATAGCAGCACGAAATTAAATGCCGAATTATCTATGATTGTTTACAGCGAAATTCAAAATAATAATAATAATAAATAATTGATTCGTCCTTTACGGCGTCTACAAATCGCGAGCCCAAATATAAATAATTTTGGAGCCGCAATAAAAAAAAAAAAAATCATACGATCGGGAATTGAACTCAGGGACTCCGTTTCCCGAGATTCAAAAGATATGCCTTGGATCGCTCGACCGTCGACACTTCTGATGAAAGTACGAAAAGTCGTTGAAAAGGTGCGAGCAGGTTTGCTTGCTTCTTTTCTAGTTTCATGATTTTTTTATTGAATTGGCTATTATTATTCATTTTCCTATGAAAAGGTACATTTTTTCACGTTTGTAAATGCCGTTAAGCTTAGGCACAGTAAAAACGCATATTCTCCCCACGAGTACGATCAGATGGATAGAGTGAGAAGACGCTATTGAGCTGTACGCATGAGTGCAAGAGAGACGATCGCGAGGGGCGTGCCTTTAGTCTCGTTCAATGTGTTCGGCACACCGATACATTGCCGCGCCAACTACAGGCTGAAAGTTGAACTACTTTTTTCGTGCCAAATCCTAACACGGGGCCTACGCTTCCATATACTTCTATGTTCTCTGCCTAAACTAACCTCAACATTGACAATCGCGTCACGTCGTGTCGAAAGGCGTGTATATCTCGTAGTTAATTAAAAAAAGAAAACTTAACCAATATGCCGAAGAAGAAAACAGGCCAAAGGCGGAAAGCCGAGAAGCAAAAGTTGCGACAGAAGGGAATACGAGCGGCTAAGGATGTCCTTGATTTAGCCAAAGTTCCTGCTAATTCCGTGATGGCAAGTATTCGTTAACGTTTTCTCTCAGCCATGCGCCCCCCTCCCCCCCCCCCCCTTCCCCTATCCTTCGATTTACCGTTTTTCAATTTCAAAAATTCACATTTCCCGATAAATAAAAAGATTTTTCTCGTTTGCACAGGAATGTGATAAATGCAATAGAAAACAGAAAAGTCGGGCGTTCTGTTATTTTTGTCAGAGTGTACAACGACTACCCGTTTGCGCTCATTGCGGAAAGATGAAGTGTATGCTGAAGACCGGCGATTGTGTTATTAGGCACGCCGGCTCCTTCACCACTGGTTTAGGAATGGTGGTAAGCAACTAAAACTCCTCATGAAAAAAAACGGATTTTATCGAAAAAAAAAAAAAAAAAAAAAAAAAAATGTATATATAGAATGTAATACATGCAAAAAAAAATGTTTAACAGGGTGCAATCTGCGATCACTGCGAAGCCTGGGTATGCCACGGTAGACGCTGTCTCACCAGTCACGCGTGTACCTGTCCTTTGATGGACGCCGTTTGTCAGGAATGCGAAAGAGGAGTCTGGGATCACGGCGGTAGAATTTTCAGATGTTCCTTCTGCGATTGTTTTCTCTGTGAAGACGATCAATTTGAACATCAAGCTTCGTGTCAAGTCCTCGAAGCTGAAAGCTTCAAATGTAATAAAAACGAAATTAATTCAGTAATTTTCGAAAAATTTTATGAAGAAAAGGCTAATTTAATTTTTTCGATCGAATTTTCGTATGAATATGCAGTACTGAACATCGTTTTTGTTTTTAGGTCAATCGTGCAACAAATTAGGTCAGTATTCTTGTTTGAGATGCAAAACCTGCTATTGCGAAGATCACGTGCGTAGGAAGGGTTTCAAGTACGAGAAAAACAAGCCAATACCCTGTCCCAAGTGCAGTTACGAAACTTCACAGACCAAAGATCTCAGCATGTCGAGTAAGTCGTTCATAATCGATTATTGTACCATACGAATTTTCATGTTTCCTCGTGTCACGATAATGCGAAATATAAAATGATGAAATTTGTGTTTCTTCAGCGCGTAGTCACAAATTCGGTAGACAGAATCAAGGGGGCTCTTACGAATCCGACGAGGAGGGCGAGGGCTATGGTTATTACGGAAACGGTAGCGGCAATTACAGCTACGGTAACGAGGCTGCCGGTGATGACGGCGACGACGACGACGACGACGACGAGGACGAAGAAACATCGAGCGGCAGCGACGACGACGAAGACGAGGAAGACGATGAAGAAGACGAGAAGACGAACGACGGAAAAATCAAAGGAAAGGAGTAGCGGCGATAAATTTTTTAGAATCTTTTTTGTTATCATTGTATTAGAGTCCGATCCGCCGATTATTGATGTTGATTACCAGAAAATAATAAAATCTATTATTTTCCTAAAAAAAAAAACAACTGTACGTCTATTATTATTATTTCTGGAGACTTCGATTCGTATTCTTGGGCGCGGAGTAATTTTTTGTCGATAGTTCGGAAGGTCGCCGATAGGTGAACAATCGTAACAATCATCCCTTTGCCGCATATATCGAATCCGAGAAACGACGGAAACGGGCCACTCCATCTTTCAGAGACAGTCTTTTCGCACAGTCGAAAAGAAAAAAAAATGGCAGGACTCGCCGGAAAAGCTGCCGCTCTGGCGAAAAGTAAGTGTTGCATCGTTACGCACGATTTATCGTTGTCATGGATAAATCATTGCTCGATCGTGTTTATTCATCGAACGAAAATTTGCATTGTGGGGTTAGGGTGCTCTTACATAACTTCGATCGAACTTTCAATCGGACACGCATGATATTATCGAATCGTTTAGCTGTTTTCCCGAGGAAAAAACTCCTCTTTTGTGGCAAATCATCGAAATTCGGATCGTTCCTTTGGAATATAAATAAAACATCGCGCGGTTTATGTTGCAGCTCTCGCTACCGAAGCCCGACCGAAGCTCATAACGTTTTCCCGATACGCCAAAGTCGAACTGACTCCGCCGACCTTCGCCGATCTTCCGGCCATCAGAAGCGGTATCGGCAGATTGATCAGCAGTGCCAAAACTGGAAGATACCGCGATCTCACCGTCAAAGAAGCGTGGCTCAACACTCTCGTCGGAATCGAAATTTGGTGTTGGTTTTTCATCGGCGAATGCATCGGCAAGAGGCATCTCATCGGCTACGATGTTTAAAGATAAAAAAAAAAACCACTCCTAAACTCCGATAGGCAATTATAATATACTTATAGCTGTTACTCCGAGCGTCCAGCCTCTGGAGCGCTGAATAAAAATTTAAATAGAACAAACTATCGATGCGAACGTCAAACCCGAGATACCAATGTTGTGAAATTTTTTTATTTGATATGAAAAATAAGTTTTGGATCTTATGTTACATATTCACGCTTACCAAGTGGACATTTACAGATTTCACTTGCATTTCCATATTTTTCTAGAAATAAAATCAAGTTTGCTGGAGTGCGGTAATTTTTGTCGCTGTAAAAAAAAAAAAAAAAAAAAAATTGTCTCTTATTCGTATTTACGCGATATATGAGAAATTCGTGTAACTTGTTTTAGAAGTAGTAGAGCTCTTTTTTTTTTTATGTATCAAGCAATTTTTTTTTTTTTATCGATTTTGTTTTTGGAGTAAATAATTTTGCAACAGATACGGCTTCATCTGTGAACAAACGACGGTCCTTTCGTATTGTTACTTATATTCGTCTGAGTGATTTAGTTTTGCGAACTCTCTATCCTCTGTGTATCTCAGACTTCTAATTTTTTATTCCTTAGCTGCGAATATCGCGCGTGTTATTGCGTGTTCCCTAAGATTTGACGGACGATCTACAAACGAAGTGACGATGATGATTTATATCCCTTTTTTCGTTCTGCAACTTTCGTCGCGGCAACGTGCTTTTGCTCGGAAGTTTCCGAGCGCTCGTCGTAAAACGGAACGATCGTTTTCCATGGAACAATCGCTCTCTGTGTCTCATTGAGACTCCCGCGTCGACAAGTTTCAATTAAGATGTTCACAAGGCAATTACGGGTAATGACGTTCTTACAAAACAATATTGCAAATGATTTACTCATTGCTTTCACAAATTTCACATCCAAGTCGATGTGATTTAGGTGCTGCAGGACTGCAGTTTTAAATAACGAACATTGCGAGAGGTTTTGACGATTTTTCGAAAAATACGACAATTTTCTTCGCGATCTCTTTAGAAACATAAATCGCGGCGACTCGTCGAAGTGAAATGAAGAAAAATGCAAACATTATCAGATAAAAATATAAACCAATTATTATTATTATTATTCCTGTGTAGTTGTAGTATCCCACATGAGAATGTGACTTCCATTAGTTGCTACTATACAATTTTTTTGCGGATGTACGCTAAGCGATACGATCGGAAATTTCGAAAGTCCATCGCCGATCAGTTTAGCGACAACTTGTTGACTCGCCAAATCCCATATCCACAATCTTCCGTCACCGGAACCCGAAATAATCTGCGTGTCTTGACAATCGACGCTGGATTCGAGGCACAAGTCGTTCGCTACGTGACCGCTAAACTCTCCGAGCAATTCGCCGGTGTCTTTGTCCATCAATCTTATTACACCGTCGGCGCAACTCGCCAAAACGCACTGCCCGTCTCTCGTGAAACTTGCGCACGTTATAGCATCTGTGAAAAGTAATGAAAAAAAAAAAAAAATGAAAAAACTTTATCTGCTGATTTATAAACTTTTAGAAAAATCGTTTACGCTCCACATACCTCCCATACAATCCGTAGAAACCTCGCCAACCCGAATATCATATCGTCTTATTTTGCTATCGAATGACGCGGTAAGAATCTCGTGATCCGTAACTCGTATACTGGAAATCGCGTCTTTAGCTTCTCTGAGAGACTGAACAGCTTCTTGGGCTCTGGAACGCACGTCCCAACACATCGCGGAATTGTCGCGAGATCCGGAGATAACCATCGAAGATTCTTCATTGAATCTAAAAAAATCTCGTTATTTAGATACTTTTATTAAATGCTCCGATATGCCGTATATTTACGAAAGTACGAGAAAACATTTTCATTTAAAAATTTTTTTTTATTAATTTTAATTTTTTTTAATTCCTATAAATCGAAAAAACTCGATAATTACAGAAATAATTTCCATACGATTTTTATCAAACGATTTGTTGTTATACTTGAAGTAACGGAATAATATTTGATTTTTGTAAGTGAATTGTTGTTTTTTTAGACAAAACTTCTAAAGTGCAGTGACTTATGGATATTAATAGTTTTAAAACAATTTACCTGACACACGTTACTGAACCTGCGTGACCCCTGAGTCTCCTCACAGGAGTCCCTGTAGCAACGTCCCAAACGATAACAGATTTATCCACACCTCCCGATACGATTTGACTGCTATCACAAGAGGCACAGGCATCCATAACTTCGTCTCCATGACCACCATAAGTTTTCAGAAGCGCACGTCTATAGGGATTCCAAAGTTTTAATTTTCTATCGGAGCCGCAAGTAACGACATACGCTCCGTCGACTGAAAATAAGGACAACTCATATAAAATTTCGATAAAACATAAAATATACTTAATCTATGAAACAAAATAACAAAACAAATACACATTCATTTATTCATTAATTTCGATAATTTGTTAAATAAAAAGATTGATAAATTATTATTAAGATTATTAAGATTTACGAAAAAATATATTACAGACGAATATAGTTATTAATGAGTACGAAAATTGTATGGCAAATATTTACGAATACGAATGATAATCAGTTAAAACTTACCGCTGAAACGTACAGATCTAACTGCACCCTGTTTGCAATCTATGTCATGTAGGAATTTGTATTCCATTGTTTTTTTTTTTTATTACAGCGTTATCTCATTTTTGCAGTAAATATATACTGTAGACAATAACTGACGGTGAGAAACAAATACAGACGAAAACTACAGTCGATGCTTTACTCCCACTTCGGCCGAAGTCGAGTGCAGTCGAGTGGCGACTGAACCGTGAGAGACCAATGCTCCCACGAGCGAGCAACATGTATAGTACGACTCTAAGGTTGGCTCCAGTGTTATGACAGTTCGTGCAGCTTGGCGGTGCCGCGGCGGGGAGAACAACGAAGTAAAACCAGTTGTGCATAGAAGGCAGTGGAATGTGGATACGCCGCGAAAGTGATCAGCACGATGAATACGAAAACAAGTTACAAATGTGCTCATAATTTTTACGACGGAGGCAATCGTAAGTAGTTCTACAATATCGCGTAAACATTGTTGATCGTTTAATGAGCGCTTGGCGTGGTTGAATATACGTTTACGTTGCCGTAAAAGAGAGAGCTTCGAAAATCCGTCTGCTCCGCGTCCTCATGGCGTCTGCTAGTCTGACGCCGCTTGCGCCGCGTATATTTGTACAGATCATTACAACGTTGTAGCTCGTCTATTGACGCTATTGAAAATCTTCGATAATCGGGGATAACGAAATATCGATGAATTATTACGGTAGGTACGACAATTTAGGCGGATTCGCGGTAATATTGCGGGGCGTTGTCTTGACCGGACGGCTACTGATTGTCACGATACACGTACAGCGGGTGACGGCAGGGGGGAGAATGTTGTTTCTCCGCTTGGATTCTTTCGAATGAAAAGATAATTCGAAGAATTCACGGCATACGGTGGCGGTCGAGAGACACGAGATTAAAAATAGAGCTTACGAATAATTCGAGATCCACGGGAACATTCGGGAGGGTTTAAAAGATAGTTTCGTTTTTTTCATTTTTTTTTTCTCGATAGGACGCACACGACACAAATGTCAGAGGCCTTTTGACGTTTCTCTCCCGTGCGCGGATTCGCTGCCAATCGCTTCGCTCGCGACTATCGCGGCTCGGCGTATGTGAGATCATTTGCGATCATCGAGAACACACGGGAGAGATAATAAATGCCCGCCTCTGACAGACAAAAATAGCAACCGAGATTATAACTCGTGAACATATCGGGGAAAATTCTATAAATGGCGCGAAAATTCGGCCTACGAGCAACAAGTGGATTCATTTCCAACCTCGCGGAAACCCCTTGTATAGCGCGTTCGATAATTCTCGATAGGTTTCGATTCTTTCGACGTTGATTCGTCTAAAATTAAGTATCATCATTACCAATGTTAAGCTTACCAATAAACAATAAATAAACAATAAATATGTAAGTTTTGAAACAATACCTCTATTCTTATCGTAATAAATCCTATTTCTCGTTCATCGAATATTCTATAAATATAAAAAAAACGTATTTTATCTCATTCTACGTATTTCAAAAAAATTACAAATATTTGTCGCGATATTATTAATTATCGTCTTTACGCTGCATGTATATCGTTAATACTTGTGCATAATTTTTGGTATGGAATTAACAAAAAAATTTATATATTTTTTTTAGATGGAATGGGTAGAGACAGTCCCGGCGCGTTGTTGGATATGCTGGCAGAAGTGGCCTCGCAGACCCTTCACTCCGAGGCGAGACACATAGAGTCGGATCTGCTGACGAAGAGCAAACAAAAAGCTGAATTGGCAAAGCGCAAGCCTCAGGAACTCCATCTAAATTTGCCTCAAATATTGTCTATGCCGCCGAATCAACTCGTCAAGCATTTCGCAGTTTTCACAAGCGACGAGCTTAAAAGGCAATACTCTTATGCTTGCGCTCTCATTCCTGGATGCGAACAAAAGTACACGAGTTTCGCCAGCGAGGGAAAAGCCAGAGGTTCCATAATGGCGCATCTTGCGGATCATTTGGATTTTTTGAAGAATAACGAAGATTCCTGTGCGTAAAAATCCCTCCCTATTCTCTGACAATCATTTTTTTCACTCCAACTTATCGCGATTTTTTTTAAATGAATTTTTGCAGTTTCGAGTTTCAAGGCAACGGCGGTAAAGCATACGAAACCCAAAGCCTGTATTCAGAACAAGAAGCACAAGATACAACAGTTCAAAAAGCCTCAAGAAACTCCTAACAAGGAAAACAAATTGGCAAAATCCGAAAAATCGACGAGTTATCTACGGAAGATATTGTCGAACGAAATGAATTTTAAGGAATTCGAAAAACAGAAGAAACTTGAGACGCTGAATCGCGGCATTGAAACGTGTGCAATGGAAACCAAAAAGAAAGCCGATCTGGAGATCGATATCAAGGTGCTCGGGGATCACAGTTACTACGAACACGTGAAGGAAGAACCGGTTCCGGATGATATGCAAGCGGACGCGGTGAACGAAGCGATGTCCGAAAATGTGAGCTAAATATCCGTTCGGATATCGAAATGTCTGCAGTTTTTCCGGAAGATCTTCCAAAATAATTTTATTATGATAATTAACGATATATTTACGATAACAATCCTTTTTACAGATTATGTTAATGGTCGTGGAGAGTGACGGTGTACACATGAAGGAGTTGCCTTACATCCCCGACGACATTGCCGGTCAATCGAATTCCGAATGTAATTCCGATTTCATGGGTATGAGATTTTTATTTACAAGTATTACCAGCAGTGAAAATTGCTTCTAAAACTACGTATTCGAAGATTAGAATGCCAATTTTAATTTTATAACTGTTTTGATTTTAGACGCGAAGTGCTGGTCGGACGAAATATGCGGAAGAGGCACAGAGGTCGTAGTCCCCGCAAAACCGAAAGGCAAAGCCAAGTTTATCGGCACTAGCAAAGAGGAGCGGGAAATGGCTCTCGTTTTGATAGAACGTATAAAAAAGAAGGGTAATCCAACGGGTAGCAACTTGCAGTGTCGAATTTGCGATCCACCGCGGAGTTTTACGGCACCGACGACGCTGGTCTCTCACTATCGTAGTCACGCGGGAATAAAACCATACGAGTGTCGAATCTGTCGATCGGTTTTCACGAGAAGACATAGTCTGAAGTATCATATGCTAATTCATCAGAATCAAACGCGTTTTACGTGCGCGGACTGTGGAAAGAAATTTCGTCATCCTTCGCACTTCAGGGAACATCGTCGACGGCACACTGGAGAATCGCCCTTCGGCTGCGACGATTGCGGTCAAAGGTAAGATTTTCTCGCGAATTTATAAATTTGCTATGAAAAAAAATTTCGTAGAAGTAATGAATACCGAATTTATCGTATATTTCGTCGTTACAGATTTAAGACGCGAAACACTTACAAAAGACACTTGAAGACTCGTCACGGAAAAGTACTAACGACAACCGGCGAATTATTGTGTCTCACTGAGGAAGAATTTCAAAAGGTACAAACAAACAGAAAGCGAAAATCGCAAAGTATATTATCCGATTCGAACGCTGACGAGGATGTGGTTGCGACGGAATCGATCGTGCAGTACGCGAGCAGCGATTACAACGACAACAGCCAGGAAAATAACAACGACAGTATCGAGGATTATCACGCGCAGGCGATGGCGGCGCAGAATCGCGACGATATCAACGAAACTGGAATTATTAACATTCATAAGACTGACATAATGGAGACTGAGGTGGAAACAGACGGTACTTGTTACGAGAACGACGAGAGTAGCAATGATCGAGTACTGTACGACGGTATCGTCGAAAATGGTCACATAGAGTTTCAGAGTCGAAATTCGCACGACGAGATTATCGAAGAATTTGTCGATGCGGAGGAAAACTTTGCCGAATGCGACGACGCCTCCGACACCGTTGTTAATGATATGAAAATCGAAGTACGGTATCACGAGGATCCACCGCCCGCCGACGGGGAATCGTACATTTTGCCTTACGACTGCGAAGTCGAGAATTACGCTAACAACGAAATTGAGATCGCTGAGACGGTTAATCAAAATATAATTGTAAACGAAGACGAAGAGGAGTATTGCGAGGAAACGGAGCAGCAATGTTCCTACAAAATACGGGGAAACGTTCAATATCAATTGCACGTTATTCCTCACGAAAGCGTGGAGTTTGATAATTCGCAGAGTTACGATGAACCAACGGAAGACGCGCTGATAGAGAGCGAAGAGGTAGTCGAGCATATCGATGGCAATGATTGCGAGTATTCAACGGAGGAAACTCATCGAAGATTCGACGATTGCGATGAGAATATCGATAATTCGGATGAATCTGGGACTTTGGGTAATCAAATGGTAAGTCAACAGATCGGCGAGAGACGACAAACTATAAGTATCGTTCCATCTGTGAAAAACGGCAGATTTCTCGTTTTATCGAACGAAAATTTGAAGAGTGGTTTTTTGAGAATCGACAGCAATAATGTTGTCGTTAAAGAAGTTACGCAATTGGCTTCTATCGCTGTTCCGCAGAAGTAAACGGGACTATTTCGATAATATCGCATAATTTGGCTAATTTCATCGATAGACTATATAAGTCACAAAAACTGTTTTTTATCTTCATTAGCTGAGTAATGTGTACGAGGGATTGAGATTAATCGCCTATCCGCGCAGGATAAGTTCGTTGTTGCGTTGAAAAAAAAAAAAAAAAAGAAAAAAAAAAGAGAAACATATTATGGAAATTGTGCCAAATTTGCAAAAGTTGTTTATACGCCAAGCGGGCTGCCGGCACATTTTAAAATTATGTTCGATATCGTGCCTAACATTTTCTTTTTTCAACGTTGCAATTTTGAGTTTAGCAACGTCTATTTTTTTTTTTTTTTCGCGTTCGCTTTGCGAGTCCGTTGCTCACCACTGAGAAAACTAATTACAAGAAGCATTTCAGAGTATAATTATGATAAAGTCCACAAAGGGACTACTAAGAGGGGTCATCGAGTAATGCATTCGTTGCATTATGTTATAAAGAATTTTCATTTTTTTTTTACTACGAAATAATTGATCTGAACAGCTCAACGAGGTCTTCCAATATCTCAAACAGCGCTTATGCTTCGTTCCATATTATATATCGTATATATATGCATATATATATATCCATTCCACAATTTAACTGATAAGCTAAAAAACTACAACGTCTTGTTACATTTGAGAAATATTACAAGAAAAAAAAAAAAAAAAAACGTAATACTTGGCTGACGTCGGTTGAATTTTTTTTTTTTTTTTTTCCACGATTATAAAAACGCATTGGCAATTGAAGCGCAACAAAACTTGTGCCTTATTCTGACAAAAAAAAAAAAACAAACAAACAAAAAACGAAACAAAACGAAAGCAATCGCCTTAACGTGAGACCGATAAATTTTGAGTTGATTAATAAATAACTTAGTTTCGTAGCATTATTGAGAGATATAGAGAGCTTTAGCTATATAACTTATATATAAAAGAAAATTTCGTAAAATTTCTGATAAATAGCGCCTCTATATAACGTATATTATGTTGTCTTCAACCGCATAATGATATATTGTATTTTTATACGCTTTTTGTACTTATCATTAAAAAAAAAAAAAAAACAACAAAAATAAATATTGCAGAAATTGAAGAAAATGTATTCGTTGGTGTGCGCGAGTTGTGTTATACCTCTTACCTCTCGAATCCATCCGCGAATCACGGTAATAATGTTTATTGGCATAAGCAAAATCCTTATTTATTGAAATTCGTTGAGCACAATATCCTTTTTTGTTTTCTTACACGAATAATGTATAACTAGAAGTTATTTTTTCAAAATTATAAAGTTCCTACCCATTTATTTTAATTCATACCCATGTATACGATTGTGCGTATACTTACATCCATATTCGTGTGTATATTACTATTATATATATATATATATATTTTTTTTAATTTGTTTTTGTTTTCAATTCATCTTATCAATACTAATCAATAACATTATCGTTATACTAGTAATTTCAATATCTGACAAAATACTGAATCTTTATGGCTCCCGATTTTTACTAATCGGTTCTTTTTTTTTTTTTTCTTTTATTTATATTAACTATAATAACTTTTTTTATTCGTTTCTCTTAACATTTCTTCTTATAGTCATTGGTGAACAGATACACTTTTTGAAATTTACCTAATTCAATTAATAACCCTGATCAACGGATATACATTGTTTTTTTTTTTTTTTTCTTAATCGTTTCTTAAAATGAGAAGTGCCGTTTAGTCTCCAACGATTCGTATTGTTCTCCTTACGTTAGTAAAAAGACCACTATTTCCATCTCGTCACGAATAAGTACGTAAATCGTTGTTATTTTCTTATTTTCTTTTTGTTTTTTTAATATAATAAATGGGCAATGCGCTTCTTGTGTACAATTCGCATTTAAAAATGTCAACATCTACTTCTTCGATTAGATGAAAAAACGTTCACAGTTATTATTAATCTTTTTTTTTTTTTTCTGTTTCTTCAATTAATATACTGTGCAGACTTAGCGTTTAATTAAATAGACAACGAGGAGGACTAGGATAAGACTGTACGCTAAAGGGGGTTGGAGGGGGTTTAAGGTATAATGTACACAATTTTATTCGAAGAGTCGGCTTTTCATTTCTCATTATCAACAGTCAAAGTCGGTTGTCTCGATTGTTCGCTTCCGGCGAACATGTCGCGTTTTATCGACGCGATAAAATCTTGCGAACGATTTTGCGACGTCGAAAAAAAACTCACTACTTCCGCTTCGCGCATTACGAGTTATACGCCTTACATTATAATTGCTATTTGAAACGATAAAAAATATAATTCGATTCGTTGCTCGCGAATCGCACGCAATAGATATAAATAATGGTATTTTTTTTTCGTTTTTTTTTTTTTTTTTTTTTTTTTTCACATTATAAATCGGATACAATGTGAATAAAAGCTATGGCCGCTCGTATGTACAATTAATTAAATCTATCGAAAGTAAATAATTATTCTACTATACAATTTTCAATCGATAACGCAAATGCTAAATGCAACGTAGAAATTTAATTGGTACGAAAAATATGTGTTACGCGAAAACGGAAGACAAGTGAGTTTTATCCCGCATCCGGATGTATAATACGCGCGATTAATTTGTTCGCGAATATTGGGCGCTTATCGGGCGTTGCTGATCGGATTTATACAAAAATCGTGGTACATTAATTAAATCGGTTAGTCGTTGTCGCACGTTTGCGGATCCGAAAAATTCGACTGACTCGACAAATTATCGTCGACGATCGCGAACGAGTTATAACCGCGTGACAATGCGTGAATTTTGAAGACATAGAGACTGCACCTTGAATCAATTTTCGGACGGAATATCCAGTCGAGTTACGGGTACAGTAAAATAATTATTTTTCGTTTTTTCTTTTCTTCAGTTAAGTTTTTTGCAGATTCGACTCAACCGTTCCACGCGATTACGACGGAGAGACGACTTATATCGGTTACAATGGTATTATTTCTCGTGGAGAAAAAAATTCGTGCGACGTTCGCCGAGTTTTTTTTCTCTCTTTCATCCCAATTCTCATCGTTTATGGTACATAGACTACAGCAATTTCTTGAAACGTTCGCCTTTTTCATTCTCGACGATACGAAGAACGGGAAAGGAAACGTTTCGACTACTTTCATTGTTCAATCTTTTTATTGATTAGGCTTAGAATTTGGAAAATCGTCTATTAGAGGGCAGGATTGCCGGTAACGATCGGGAATATCCCGCGGACAGGTACAGGGATGCTGTTGCGGCGGGATAATCACGACCGAGTGATTTTATGACTCGACGCCGTACGGTCATGTGGTCGACGACGATGATATCGGGATTGTGTCCGTACGCCAGCTAACGGAACTCGTTGATTCCGCGATCGTCGGGATCTGCAAACGCAAAAGATTTTTTTTGTTTTTTTTTTTTTATTCCGTGGATCGTCCGCAATAAAAGACTCGCTGCTCCGTTATCTTCATTTTTTTTTTTTTCATCGATCATCGATCATCGATCGATTTACCTTGTAATCGCATCCGATCAAAGGAGTTTCCGCCGTCGTCTCATCTGTAGGCCGGAAGGGATGTGGCGGTGTGACGTAAATAGGTTTATTCGGAATGCTTGCAACTTGTGCGTAAACCGTAGGAGTGTCTTGAATCGGTCGTCGTCTGCTGAGTGTCGACATAGGTAACAATTGGGGACGGTGAACGCCGGATACCTGTACGGGTTCGTAGCAGTTTGGCGGTATTCGTCTGTTACCCCTTAAAGTAAGTTCCGCGTACGCCAATTCCTGTCGAAAAAAAAAAATCAATTAAAATTTAGTCTCACAAAAGTTATTGACGAAAATCATCGAATTCCATGCCGACGATTTTTTTACATATTTTCGAAATTCGTTTATTTTCTCGTCTACAAATCCGTAGATATTTCAATAGCCAATAGAATCAGAAATCGAAATATTTATCATTACGAAAAAGTAGCAATCATTCGATAAAAATTGAATATCGTATTTCAAATATTTCATAGAGAAACACAGAGAGGAAAATTTGTTTCGGAGATATCGTAAATTGATTTATTGTACGACCTGAAACTTTGAATTATCGAGTTTGTGTTTTAGAGAAAAAGATATAAAATGAAAGGTGTAATAAACACGTTAATTATTTAGTTTACACGTTAATTAGTAACTCACGTTATTTATAGTGCTGAACGATGTTGATTCTGGACGTTGCTGTTGAAGTATGTAACGCGGTGAAGTTCCCATCGAGAGTTCGGTATACGCATTTTCTGTAAAAGTCGCATCGAGTTGCGGTATCAGTTATCCGCGAAAGTTGGGCGAAATGTGTATTAGTATATGAAAGGCCATTGGAGGAGTTGAAGGGAAAAGTTTACCGTTGGAATGAGGGATTATGTCGGGATCCTTCTCGAAGCTTTCTATACTGCCGGTGCTCAACGGTACAGAGGCGGACTTGTCGTTAGGCGCCGTGAGATTGGACATTCCGCCATCGTCGTGGGAGTCCTTGTCGTCCTGAGTTCTCGGACGATAACGCAATCGTACGGCGAGTACTATAACGAAAATGACCAGTAGCAATCCCGCGGCTGCTGCAACAATCGCCCCTAACAAGGGTCCCGATAGCGAGAGTATCACTGGGGTCAGAGCTGTGAACATAAAAAAAAAATATTTTTTTTTTCTTCACTCAGAAATTAACGTCGATCACTGTGAGTTCGCGATAGAAGTATTAAGCGACAGCGAATGATAAGATAAAGGGACGTAAAAAAAAAAAAAAAAAAATTGATTCGAATGCGGAGAAAGGCGAATTTCGTATTATTTTTAATAAAAATACTTATTTCATTACCATAATCGATCCATTTAGATTTTTCACATGTATACATGTGCATAGACCAGTTTTTCGATCTATTTTATCGGTGCAATTTATTTCTATCGAACACCTCGATTCGTGGGGGCAAATCGTGTATCAACAGTGGTCGCTATATTTACTCTCTTTTAATCGTACGATGAAGTAGAAAAAAACTACTCCTAAGCACAGTTCACACTATTCATTGTCACGAGGTGAGTATATAATGAATTTTGTTGTTGTCGCTGTTAATATTCATGCAATAACAGTGTTATGGACTACAGATCGAACATAAGAGATATACTGTTTAAGCGAAGCGAAATATGCACAGGCAAAATGGTGATTTCTTTTTTGTTTTTTTTTTTTATGAATCAAATGATATTTAATGATAAAAAAAAATAAAATGAAAATTAATAAACGTATGTAGGTGATCGTGATGTGGCGTGCACTCCGACAAAACTTTCGTATAATAACATTTACATATCGTTAATTATTGTTATTAAAGAATTTTTTTTTCATATATTTCGGATTTCGCGATGTTATAGTTTTCGTAATTAATGAAATTTTTTTGTTTTTTTGTTTTTTTATAAGAAATGCTTTTTGATAGTAGATATGAGATGCGAGAGACGTCTTGAGGAAGTTTGAAGCTCCGAAATCCTACCTGGATATCGCTGATGCTCCGGGGTCTTACCCTCTTGGATAAAACGTTGACTCTGCAACACCGTTGCGTTACTCATCGCGTGTGCGGTCATTATTCTCAGAAAGAGAACGAGACCCGACTGACTTCTCTCCGCGGGTAAATCGGTGACCTCAAGCATACTCGGCGTTAGGCTGGTTGCCGATGCGAGAAGATGTCTCGTCCCGGCATCGAACACCTGAAGGACATAGGTTGCCGTGTTCGCGTCGAAGTACTCGCTCTCCGCGCAGCTCACTTTCACGCTGGTCCGACTCTCTTCCCTGATCGTGCAGTTCTCCGGGGACGGTGGATGTGCCAGCCTCTCACCTACTACCATTCGTACCATCCTCAACTCTTCGACCTTTTCTTTACGTATTTTTTTTTTTTTTTTTTTGCATTCGTTTCTCTTAGGCACCGTATAAAAATTTGCGCGATTTGTGTAGAAGAAAATCATACCATGTGTAAGTTGTACATACGAACCCACGTGAAGATGGGGAAGAAATGCGGATCGCAACATAGAGCCGAAGGTACATAGCGAGTTAAATTCATCCCGTTGGTTTTGTGACGATTAACAAACCGATTGAACTTTTTTCACTTTTTTTGGATTCGTTTCTCTTAGATACCGTATAAAAATGTGCGCGATTTGTGTAGAAGAAAATCATACCATGTGTAAGTTGTACATACGAACCCACGTGAAGATGGGGAAGAAATGCGGATCGCAACATAGAGCCGAAGGTACATAGCGAGTTAAATTCATCCCGTTGGTTTTGTGACGATTAACAAACCGATTGAACTTTTTTCACTTTTTTTGGATTCGTTTCTCTTAGATACCGTATAAAAATTTGCGCGATTTGTGTAGAAGAAAAATATACCATGTGTAAGTTGTACATACGAACCCACGTGAAGATGGGGAAGAAATGCGGATCGCAACATAGAGCCGAAAGTATACAGCGAGTTAAATTCATCGCGTTGATTTTGTCCCGATGGACGAATCGAGTGATTACTTAGCTCCCGGAAAATACGTATAGTTTAACACTCAAAAATTAATTTCCGTTTTTTTTTTTTTTTTTTTTTTAAGAGCGATTTTTCGTCTCAATCGCCGAAGAATATGCTCCGCAGGACGATTCGATCGTCGAGATCTAACGAGTTATTTTTTTTTAACGAAGAAATTTCGTCAGGTCTCGCTGGGGCGGTGGGAGGGTTACTGTGTGCGACAAATGTGTATCTACTGCATCTAAGGATATATAGCATAAACTGTTTTTGAGTCGTAATCACTAAATTTTTTTTTCTTTTTTTTTTTCGATGCGACCGATGTAACGAATTCGATTTTTTTTCGACAACTATCGTAAACTTTTGGAAGTTCGGGTTTCGTGTTTATTGTTCCCGATGTGCATTAACACGATTCGAAAACTCGGATTTACGCATATTTAAGGATGTATTAAAAATCACGTGTGACTTCTACGATGCAAGGCCGTGCAGCGTAGCAAAGAGTGCTCCAAATAATAAATAATATATAATGTTATAATAATCGTCGGGGCACTTTTTTTTCGTCATTGACGATCGTATGAATTCCTTACCTGTTCGTCTCTCCGGTAGATTGAGAGTCGCCGCGCGTAGACGTATAGACTCGCTACGGCCCTTTCCATTGCTCGCGAATATCGTAACGTGGTACGTGGAACCCGGCGTCAGTGAGGAAACGGTAAAAGAGGGTTCTTTGTTCGTTCGATTGTAAACCAAACCCCGCGACTTTAGAGTATTCGTACTGTCGTCCATCTCGACTTCGAGAGTAAATTTTTGCGGTAATCCACCGTCGAAACCTTCGGAACATTCGACGTATAACGAATCGGTCGTTTGATTTAAGATCGTACAATTTTGAGGAGTATCGGGTCTTCCTGTAACATGAGAAATAAAATACATACATAGCATGAAAACAAAAAAGAAAGAAAAAATCATTTTTTTTTAAATATCTTCTAAGCGAATCTGCATACTGATTAAATTACGAGAAACTCCGGGAAACAATTTTCTCGAGTCGTTACAGACAAATAAAAAAAAATCCAAAAAAAGGACCTTTTAATTTTGCCTGACTATGGAAAGGTTCCAAAAACTACTTTGGACGGTATATTTACACTTTATTTTTCGTATCGAACCCGAATCTGATAGGATTTTTGGCTTAAAGTCAAACCGGATATTGCTGATGTCGAAAAACATTTTTTTTTTTTATCTCCTTCGTGACTAAAATTCCTCATGAACGATTCGTGGACGAGTTTCGTCTAATAGCCAATTATCAGATTGGTAAATACATTCATTGATAAAAAAAAAAAAAAAATCGCGAATTATCTCTGGCAATGAATCGACGAGTAAATTATTACCGGCGGGAACGATGTGGTAGACGCACGGCTCGATCTGTGTGCCCTGATCATTGGTACCCCAACAAAGTAGAGTGCCGTAATCCAACTCGGTCATTGGTGTGTAAGCGGCGGTGGATCGTGTACCTTCGATCATCACCTGCGCCTGTGCAATGTCAACAGCTTCCATAGTGTTATTGAATTTCCAGGTGAACGAAACTTCGGACGGATTTGCTTCTAAATCACAGGATATTGTGATCGCTTCTTGTCTCGCAACTCCGAAGACTTTCGTCTGTCCCTGATGGCAGACCGGAGCATCTATCGCATAGAATAAATCGATTATTACCAAAATTTCGCTATGTCGTACCTTCCGATAAAAAATTAAAAAAATAAATAAAAATTGTTGATAAAATATTTTTATTTCATTTTACATTTAATGTCCAAATTCAAAGGATTGCTCTGCCCATCGCCCTCCTGATTGCTACCGATACAGGTGTAAATTCCGGCGCTGTTACGCGAAACACTCTGAAGCACCAAACTTTGATTGCTAACGATTGTTCCCGTTGCCACATTGTTGTACAGCGGATTTCCCTGTATACGGAAAGTTCATCGTTTGGTATTAAACTCGGTGGAGCCTCGAGAATAATTAATACAAGCGCAATATTGAAGTTCGTTGAACATTATTCGAAATCAGCGTTTGTATTACGTTCATTCAACGGTTCCGAACTTACGTTATGCTGCCAGAAGACTTTGTATACCCATGGATTAGACTTTATGTTGCACTCGAAATAAACATCCATTCCTTCGCGTATAGCGCTCGCGTTAAGATTACTACCCAATTCCAGGGTCACCACTGGTTGATCTGAAAAATCATACAAAAAAGGTGTTTCTCGTGGTTTTTTTTTTTTGTTTCTCGCAAGAAATCGCATGAATAAATTTATCAATACACTGCGGATCGACGAGCATATAACACCGAACCCCTCCGGTAGCTTGTCGCTTTACAGCGGAAGGGGAGTAGCAGCTGTGTACTCCACTCTCGCGCGTAGGTACCGACCCCACAATGATCGTAAAATATCGCGACAAAGTTTTTACAGATAAGAGTCGTACGTGAAGAAAGTCGTAAAGTTTCGAGAGAGAAATAACGAGAAAAAAAAAAAAAAGAAAAAAATTCAAGTAGCCGAAGAGAAGGTATATTACGGTAAGATGAAAAAAATGTGATGCTTACGGTGAATATCGAGCTTCCAGCCGTCTTCCAGTTCGGAACCCGGTATCCCCGGTACGCTTCCTTTACATGTGAGAAATTTTCCCGCGTCCTCGATACTCGGTACGAATGTTAATACACTTGTTGTCGAGTTGCCTTCCTGTTCAATTGTTTGTCTGGTATTACGAAGCACTGTGTTGCCTTTGGACCAAATAATTTCGGGAACGGGTCGAGCGCCAACAACTTCACAGCTTATTTCATACGCGGCACCCGCACTGAGTGCTCGATTCTCGCCTAACATTCGTACCCACAGTGGTTTTACTATAAAAAAGAAAAAAAAAAAAATAATGATAAAAATACGAGTCACGAAAACCCGCGCAGTGATAGAGTGGATTTTATGAGCATTCGTTCGATAAATTTCCCAAATTCTCGTAAAATTCTGCTCGTTTAACTGTATGTTTTTTTTAAATTTACAACTTTTTATTTCGTTTATAATTTACGTTGTTAAATGCATTCTGAACGTATTTACGATGTATAAAAAAAAAAAAAAAAAAACATTTACGCCGATTGAGCAAATGTATGGAATTTTTTTTTTTTGCTCCGATTACGAATTTTCATATGAAATGTTTTTCATATTAAAAAAAAAAACAACAAAAAAACATGAGATGGAAACATTTGATGGAAAAGTAGAATTGTTACGTAGGGATAAAAAACGTGAAAAAAAAACTTTATAAAGGGGTAATTTTTTACCGTCAAAACGAAAAGTTTCCGAATGCATTTGGCGACGTAACATTATATCTGCCGAGTTGAATACGAGATCGCAATCGTATAATTCATAGAACGAAATAAGATTGAATCTGCTGAATATATATTGTGTCATAGTATGCGGAGAAGACTCACGAGTCATATTGAGGGAAACGGAGCTCGATATTGGTGCAACCATATTGTTGTTGGACGCTTGGCACGTTAGCACGGCGTGCAAGTGTTTCCTCTCCAACTTTTCCAATCGCAGAACATTGCGAACTTGTTTGACGCCGACTGTGTCGTAACTGTCGTCAAGAAGAGCATTTTCCTGCCACCAAGTAACACGGGGCTGTGGACGACCTGTTAAAGAAAAAAAAAAAAAAAAAAATTCACAATTTTTTTTTTCCTCCGTTTTTACCGTAAATTACGGTTCATAAAAAACGGCGATTTGCGACGCAGGAAGCGATACCGGACATTGTCCGATCGTTAGTGACTCGTTCCACTTACCGCCACTAGCGACGCAAGTTATGTTCAGACTCGCGCCTTCTGTGTAGGGACCGAGAATATAGTGACGAATGTGTGATCTTCCGTCCTCATCCAATATACTCAATTGTTCCGGTGGTGCTGAGAAATAAATTTATGCATTTTTTTTTATTACGCATTTATTTATTTATTAATCAAACTGCAATGACGATTAATCAACATAATTCAGTGGAATTGCGATTACGATTGCGATGTAAAAGAGATAAATATGATAATTCTTACTGATAACCGTGAGATTGACTTTGCTGTTGCGTGTCGGCGATTGCTTGAAATCGACACGGCAGCGATAGAGTCCAGCGTCGCTCTCGCGTACGGACTCGAGCCTTAATTTGGCGGGTTTTTCCGCGTGCAAAAATGACGCTCGGCCACTGAGGCTCGGATCCTGCCAAGGACTTCCCTGTTCCAAAGCCTGACGACCCCTCAAGTCGAAGCTGCAATCATTACCATTTTTTTTTCATTCTCGTCATCTTATTCGTTCTCTTATTTTCATTCTTCGCGTTTAATCCTCGCCACGCTCTTCCCCCGTACGATTAATTAGCGATGAATTGATTGACCGGATGTGAGTTAAATTGTATCGCAATTTTTGTTTATCGCCCGATGAAGAGAAGGAACAGAGAGAAGGCGAGAGGATGAAACTCCTCTCGCGTCTATTCGCCTCGCGATTATGGATCGTCGCAGTTCCTATATGCTAACGCGTACGGGGACGGCTATCAATTATCTTTAAATGCTGTACATACGCCTGTTATAATACATATTGGGAACCTGCGCGCTGAATATTCCGGAACGGTCGTATATCCTACAGGGCAATATATACTCGAGGCATCGGAGCTCACGATGATCTCGGACGGGCGTGAAATACGCCGACGAGACGCCTCTTTACAATAAACGCGTAACCAGTTTGACGGGGATCCGAAAGGATCCGGTCTATATACACGTTTCTGCACAGTCATTGGCATCTCAATACAATGTCCAAAGCTCACTTTTTCCGTTTTTCCAATTAAAATTTATTTTATTCATTTACACTGCTACATAAAAACAAATCCTGCTATCTATTCATTTTTTATCGATTCGCCGATATCATCGAAAACATCGAGATAATTTTTTTCGAAAATAAAAATAACTCGGCGTATCGTCATTTTTTTTTTTTAATTCTCGAGTACAGATAATAAAAACATTGGGTATATTGTAGAAATTTTGAAATAATTTACGCAATCGTTTCGAAGACGCGATATACTCGACGAGGTAACAGCTATATCATTGGGTGTCAAAGGGTTAAAGAGCCGACTACTGGCGTATTTCGCGTCTTTATCTATAATAAATTTCATAGGCCAATCAGTGTAGGTGCATCCGAATATGCTGTGCTGCCAACGACTGTACAGACAATGCTTTGTGTGCCCTACATATACATATATTAGCGGTAGACTGTCGAGGTGAGTTATGTGTACAGGATGGGTGGCGTGGCACCCAGTATACCGAGACTCCTGATTTCACGCACATCTTTCACGCGCTTCGTGCACATCTTGCATAAAGTGCCACTGTACCTGTGTACGCGCGCGTGTGTGTGTTGCAGCCATAGTATGTACTCTCAGCTGAACCGAAACGTGAAGAGATATACTACATAGCGCTACTGGTGGGCTAATACTATGAAGGTAGGAGTTATACTTCATGTATGTACGTAAGTGGCCCCGCGAGTCGAGTTATACGTACGTCTACGAATTAGGATGACAAATACGACGACGACGCCGCCTGGCACTGTCGGATATATTTATCGTACGAATTTCCACTTGTAATGTTGAAATTGGCTTTCTCTCCACTTTCCTCTCAATCTTCAACATCGTGAAGCTCAGTCTTTCCGAGTTGTTTCTACGAATTCGCGAACGTTTTAAAAATGGCGGAAATTCAACATTAAATCGTTTTATTCAGCGACGTATTTGTGTGGCAAATATTATTTGTTTTTTAAATCTACGAAGCACATTGGTATTCATTTTGGATGATAACCTTTTGGAACATCGATAAGATATTTTTGAGAAATAATTTTTTTTTCTTTCTATTTTCGTTGTATCGTAATTTTTACGTGTTAAATAATGTGCAATTTCAACAGGTGATACTTTAACGTAATGTTTAATTCGTACATTTTTTTTCTCAGCATCGCGATAACTGTTTGATATTAAATTCTGTATTAACGTTCTGTAAAACGATGAGACCAGAAGACAAATCAAAACTAAGTCTCATTTTAAATAATCGAAATCAATTTCAAATTCTTCGGTTCATTTTGCTTCGCGATTTTTTAAAATTTATTTTCCATTCCACGCGAATAAACGATACGGACAAACACGCCAACAAACGTGACGAGAAATTACCTCCAACGGTATACAAACGACTCAATTTCGTCACGAAAGTGCAATATTTCTGACCTCATTTACGGCGCGACATTTCGTTCGATCAAAGAGACGTTAAATCGTTAATAAATTATTCCAACCTTTCGAAAAACATTTAACTTTCATTGAGATCAAACTCCGCGTCAATGAACAATAATTCGGTAATTATTCCACCCTTCCGTGACATTTCTGAGCTCCCAGCGTTCCCAGCGCGATATTACATTCGTGTCGTAGAAACGAGAGACAGTGGTAAAGAACCCTCGTCTTCGTTGTCGAGAGGGTACGACAGCGAGGAATAAGTACTTTCAGGTGGGCGCGACGAGGTAGAGAACATAGTTCAGGAGGAATGAGAGGATAGAAGCCCGAGAGAAATCGCGGCAATGAGATCGCGGAAGGCCGAGAGAGGACCGAAGGAGAGTAAGACGAGGAAGTTGTGCTAAGACGATGAGTGGAAGTCAGCGAGCACACTATCAGAGATATCCGGGGGCGTGAAGGTGACAAAGGAGTTTGAGAAGTTTCGCTTGTACGGATTGTACAGAACGTGGGAGAGTCACTGGATGCTTGGATGCAGTGGTACCGAGAGTTGTATATGTCGGGGGAGGGTGAGAGGGGTTGAAGGGGGTGGGGGTGGGTTTAGTACGTGGTACAACTGGTGCACGGGACTATCAGTAGTTAGGACTCGGTGGACCAGACAACGCAGCTGGGGGACAGTGAACGCAGTCGAACATTATATATATATATATATATATATATATATTACATGTTTCTCTGTTCGGCTTATACATAGACAATATCCTCTCGGCAGCAGAAGCCCCGGCATCAGAGAGCTCGAGCAAACCTGCTGCTGTCCGAGATTCTCTGCTACTGCGAGGAGAGCAATTGGGATACAGCAGCAAATTGCGTCGTCTGATACGCCCGGGAAGTTATACAAAGGTATAGCGTACACAGGAACTACCCGTTGTACAGTATAAACGTTGGGGGTTTGTACCCTCGCGAATATCTCTCGCACCCCTATGGTCGGGGCGTGTATGCAACAGGCCAAATCTTGATACACAGGGAGTAAAGTGCGGTAGGAAGAGCGTAGGAGGATAGGTCGTCGGTAAGGTTTGGAGGGAGTTTCGGAGATAAGATCGAGTGGATTAGGGATGTAAGGATGCCAGCAGACACAGGCATAAAGATACCTTGTAGAAGATTAAGAGATGGAAGTAATAGTAAGGGTTGGTGAATCTCTACGGATGAACTGTATGCCTCTTTGATATCATCCGATCGAAACCCGCGTAAGCTAATTAATCGTTGAATATCGCTAACGAAGTTCGCTAACGAACTTTATTACAATTATGATTGTAGAATCAAATGCTACAGAGCTCCTTTGTTACGATACGAATATCTACTAACATAACCGCAGCCCCAAAGTTCACAAGTAACTTGGATAAGCCGACACGGAAGGAAATGCAAACGCGAGAAAATCGTTTTGTTACCACGAGTTTCCGATTGTTTTATTAAAATGTATTACACGATCTTCTCTATCCATATCGCAGCCGGAGGCGCTTCATCAAAGTTGCATCAAAGATATTCCCGCCACGAACGCAACGAATATAAATCGTATAGTCATCGAGAAGAATCGGAAGTAAATTTTCCATTCGTTCGGTTAAATCGGGAGTTGAAATTTCTTTCTATTCAAACGGAGACTGAAATATATGAAGTCGCTTTGGGATTCTTTGTATGTACGCTTTGCCGAATGATTAATGCTGATGTTCCTTAAATTACATCGAGTCAAATCCGTCTTGGAAGTTTAAGGGGTATTCAGATTCGATTTCGCGAGAGTCATTTTCTATATAAATGCATGAATTCTACAACCGATCCTGGAAAGGGCGGAATATGCGGCTTGAAGGAACACAGCAGGATATTCACGTATATACATAACTATGTACGTGTATAAGGCGTAAGTCGGCTTTGTCGTTGGACCCACACGAATGTCAAGTATCTTGCAAAGTTTCGTTGAGAAGGGTGATGGAGAGAGGGAGAGAGGGGAAGGGGAGGGGGGATTGCACGACATGAATAAGAGATGAAAGGTTTACCTGTATATCGGTGTTTCTGCTCCTTCCTTGTACCAAATAACGAGCTGTAGCTTCTCTCCTGGGACGGGCGGTTCAACGTCGCATGGTAATTGAGCAATTCCGGTTGCCACAGCCTGCGCATCCGTCATCGTCACTGCAATGACAACCGGCACAATCAACCGAATGAGTTTCCAACAGAGTAGTATATATATTCTATCTACTCCTGTATTCACGGATATATATATATGTAGTATATACACGAGAATATTTACTATACGCGGTGCAATAGACAGTGTGTACCTATGATGCCAGTCAGGTGCATTGCCAATAACAAGGAAAGCGGGTATTGGCAATCACTATCGCATCTGCGTACCCGTGCGAATCATAATATATCTATGAATAATTAATATACAGATCGCATGATCACTGCGAACGTGGAATAAGAGTTGTTTTTATGAATAATTTATCAAAGTCGACATATCGATTTTAATTTAGTTCGTAATTTTTTTTTTTTTAAACTCTTTTATTCTTACATTTGAATTCATAAAATTCTCTGCCTAAAGGCAAAAACAAGGAAATATCCTTGACAAAAATAATATCCAATATAAACCATTTTCGAAGAAGAAAAAACAAAAAAAAAAAAATCACCTTCAAGAATTCAATAACAATTTTTCAAACTATCTTGTTGCAAAGTGCCATTGAGAAATTTTCCTTTGACGATCTCTGTCAAGTAGCCGCACGAGGCTTTTTCTATTGGATATAAAACTTTGCGAGCTTTTCTTGCGGGTATAGAAATATATACGGGGGAAAAAAAAAAGTTGGACACGACGGGTTGGGGATTCGGAGATAGAGGGGTTTTGAGTATATCGCAGTATCGCGTCTGGTAGATACGACGTTGTCAATGTTCCGTATCCAAAGGAATTCGAACACTTTAGTTTTCCTCTCGTAGAGCTTCGTGACCTGCCTGGAGGCGGGTATAGGTATAGGGAAGATTGGTTGATCTCTACTCGGTAGCGTTGTCACATAGGCGAATCGCTCGACGAGCTGTATGTGTAGAGTCGTAAGGGGAGAGAAGGCGGAGGGGTGCTCGACGCTACACCAGCCAACGTCTCGTTTCCCGTTGGCTGCTTAGCCAACGTGTTCGCCCAGCGGCGATAGGTTACGGTCCGTTTCTCTGTCAAGTCGGGCAGTGTCTGCGGACGTACTTGTCAGGACAGTTTCCGCCTCGATATCAATGACATAGTAGGTACTTCCGTCACTAACACTCTCATGCTGAAACCCCAAACGCGATCTCGCTGTCTCTCTTCGTCTAACCAGTTCCCCTCCTCTTTCCCGCGCCTCCCCCATCATGGCGAGGGTGTCGCACACCCCACCCGACGGCCGGGACAGATACCGCGTTTAGCTTGGTAGGTATTACACTGCTATTCACGGTAACTGGTATAAGCAGACGTAACTCGCATAGCAATAACATACACGTATAACAACATAGACTAACCCCCACCCGAACGAAGCACCGAATTCCCTTTTAATTAAAATCTCGCTTGTGATAAACAACCTTACGATTATATTGAAATTCCAGAGATTGTTCGGATGCGCGGAGAATACAATGTAGCTGAATGAGAAGAGACACGGGTTATGATATAATATTATGGATATAACGGATAGAGTGAATGACTAAAGAGGCTCGGCGTATTCTGCGAGTATAAAGGAGCGCTGATTAACCGAGACATGGAGGTGTGTTTTTAATGATAATTGAATGAAAATAAACATTTTATACAATTATCATTATTAATCATTGATGTCGACATTGGGTATCGGGCAATCGAAGTAAATTTAGTGTTTTGCGGAGCTTCGCTTCTCGAATCGTTGAAATTGCGAGAACATTTGCGAGATCCGGCGTATTCTGCGAGTATAAAGGAGCGCTGATTAACCGAGACATGGAGGTGTGTTTTTAATGATAATTGAATGAAAATAAACATTTTATACAATTATCATTATTAATCATTGATGTCGACATTGGGTATCGGGCAATCGAAGTAAATTTAGTGTTTTGCGGAGCTTCGCTTCTCGAATCGTTGAAATTGCGAGAACATTTGCGAGATCCGTGAATGTATAGGAACTTTTGCGGTGTTAGAGGGAGCGCCTTGCGTTTAGGATCCAATTGCTCTTTGCTATTGCATTCTCGCGGCTTTCTGTGATGCTCACCTTTCATTCGATCGCGCGAATATCTCGAGCCAACGTAGTCGTTGTACCCAAAGTCTGGGCCAATGTGTCGAAGGCCAATGTGGCTTGTGCTTTACCGGTATGCAGAGATAGAGGGTAACAACATCCAGGCGGAATCTCTGTCGCAATTAAACACAGTCGGGAAGTTGACTCTCGCGACTGAGATCGCGGCTTTTCACCAGTGAGGAACAGTGTCCGTCGAGTCACCGGATCTTGTTGAACCAGTGCCACCACCCCTCTCCCCCCTTTCAACTCCCGAGGATTCGCGCGAGAGTTCCTTTGGCCGAAGCGATGAAAGCTCAGTGGCAGAAGCTACGACTACTTAGACATACCCCCGCATCTACAGCGACGGTTGTATCTACACATCTCTAACGGTGACTGTTACTCCTGTATAGGATTCTATCGTTTCACGGTATCCAAGAAATTTGCTCAACTTACTCGCGCCTCGTCTGTATTCTCCTCTCGGGGACGGCGTGAAATCGTCTCCGTGAATCGAGGATTCTCATTGCTAGGACTCCGAGCGAATGAGAGAGAGAAGGGTTAAAGGACGAAAAGGGAATGTCGAGGGGGCAAATACGACGAACTGAAACTAATCAGAAATTCTAACCGGCAATCGGAGATAAGAATATGGGGTTACCGAAAAGCCCCTTTACTTTTTATAATATAATATCGGGATCACGTTTTTGGACGATGACGATATTAAAAAAAAAAAAAAAAAAAAAAAAGATTGGGACACGAACTCGAGTTTGACAGCCATGATATGGAACACCATTGAATATTAATGGTTGCGGGTTAACCATAGAACACAAGGATCTGCTAAATCCGCGTCGTTTTAAAAATATCTTGAATCTTTTTTAATCGATTGCTTTAGGATTTTTCCGAAAACTTCCAAAATTTTCACCGTATCGAATATTCGCCTCGACAGGCATATTCGTCACACCCCGGCGTTTCGATTGCACTACAATTAAACTTGAAATTATTGATTTTTGACGAAGTTTGGTGGCAATGAAAACATCGGCTCTCCCGGGCCAATGTATGGGGTTAAAGAGGTGCAAAAAATTTCCGTGGTGTTTTAGGATTAACTTTATGCGTTTTTGCGTTTGGTGCAATCAAAATTTACCAAAGACAACCTCGAGATTGAGTCTTGAGTGTTGTGGTGCTTTTTCGGCGTTCGATGAAATATCGATTAGTGTGTTTCACACCAATATCGACCATTTTTCTCTGTCCAGACTTGAAATATAAAACCGTTGAATAATTCCGTTCACCGTTGGTGGTTTTTTTTTTCCAATGGACTGGCATGAAAATCGAATGGAATGCTTTCCGAAAACTCGTTAACTCGACGATAGCTCTCCGGCAATTCGGCGCTAATTGAGGGTCTCGAAATTGATGAAAACATCAATATGATACATGCGTGCGGGTCAAGCGACCTGGAATCGTCGGGAGTTTTCCAATCGTCGCTTCACCCCGCTCGGGGTGCGGACAAAACTTTTATAATTATAATTGTTAACTATCGCGAAATATATAAATTCGTTTCGACTAATTCACTGCCAGTCGTATACAACGTTAACCGTGGCGAACGTGAGAGGATCACGTATTCTCTCCGGTTCTCGCTGCGCAAGTTATCCTCCAGGGAAGTCAACTATACACGAGAAAAGCTCGGTCGTGCGGTGGCGTCAAACTTTTTTAACTACCTCAGGAGGCATTAAAATATGTATCGTCGTAGTTGAGCTCTCGGGAGGGGTAAGAGAAGTGTGTGCGCGCGCGAGGAAGAGTCGGTGCCAAGTACCTATGCTACGAGACCAGTGAACTTACAAGTGGATAGAATTACAATTCTCATTTTTATCGTTACGTACTTCTCTCTTGTTCTCTCAGCGTTGAAAGTGTACTCGAGAGGGAAAAAAAAAAAAAAAAAAAATAGTCAAAAAAGTAAGTAGAAAAAAATTCATTCGCGGGAGAGAAAAAGGTGAGGCGATGTTTCGAGAACTTCGATGAAGACTCAGGAAGAACATTTTATTCTTTTTTTTCGTTACTTCACGTACCACCGCGAAACTTCAGCCGTTCACTCGAGAAAAGTTACAGCTCAATGCAATGCCCGGGAACGCGTCTAGCCTCGTCCCAAAGCAGCCGGGCCCATGAGCTCAACACGAAGTGTTTCTCTTCGCTAGAAGTGTGCTTGACCCGAGCAATTGCTAAACTGGCTATCCTACATAGTAAATGGCGCCCTCTGATTAATTTCGCAAAATACGAAGAAAAAGTGTATGCAATTTGCACTTTTTTTTCAACTTCCAAAATATTGCAGTTGCCACGGAGGTAAAACACATTTACAAAATTTGTCTGATTATGACGCGGACAGGAGAAAAAAAAAAAAAAATAAAAAAATTGCCGCTTGTATAGTACTCCAGCTTAATGGTCTCATTTAAACTCCTATTTTCTTTCGCAAACACGGCATCCATAAAGTTAACATTCACAATTAGTCAAATCGTCTTTTTTAATTTTTTTTTTTTCATGAATAAAGTACTCCGTATATCCGTAAATCCGATGATATTGAATAACACTATTTGGTAAAGTAGTATCGATTCTAGTTTGTCTCTAAAGTGCCGATAACTGCGTCGTTTACCCACTCGACTTTGCTCCTCTATTGCACAGCCCGAGGTTCCCGAACACTTTGCCAGAATAACTCAGTCACGTCCGACACACATCGATCTTCGGCGCGGCGCTTGTTGCAAATATCTTTACAACGTACTAGTATCATGGCCCCTCATGGTTGCCCCCGGTGTTCGTTCTAACAGCCCTTCGTGCTATTCGTATACATGTACGTAGAGCGATATATTTCCCACCATTATCTGTGCGGGCATCGGAACAAGAACCTTTTCCACCCCTTGACTCTCTCCGCGAGCCTTGCCAAGAGCGAAGGGAGAAACACACCGGCGTAGTTTTACGTCCGTCATAACTCCGATGGGCCTTGGGCAACTACCCCCAACCGTCCCGTGCTAAAACTATACGGCCCGTTCTCACGTAACTTCCAAGCTTTTCGTGTAATCAGAGAAAAATCGCGCACCTCGTTTTCTTTCCCCCACGAAACTCGCTTACTCTCTATACGAACGAATTTCCCCGCTAGCGTTCCTTACAAACGCGAAACTTCCATAACATTCTATATATACCCCTACAACCAAATATTGTTATTATTAATATAATAGACGCTCACGAACTCCGTTTATAACGTATTACCTCGAAGATTAAGACAAGCAATTCACGAAACTTTTCGGAATCAAGATAGAAAAAAAAAAATAAAAAATTCTATATATAGATAGGGTTGAGATTAATTGCACGAAGCGTATAGGACGTGTAACAGCGTTAATACGATGAATTTTAGTTGTTCCACTAGTTGAAGCCTGCGTAAGCGTATCCCATGTATTAAATATGAATTAGCCTCCCGTTCGCTAATGGGATGCGCGTTACTTCTTTAGCAGGAAGGGGGTGAGATAGGGGGTGGAGGGGGGATGGTTACACAACTTGACAAGTTACAAAGCACAGAGCGAGGAGGACGTAGTTATAATAGAGGTGTATAGTGTACGAGGGTGTAGAGACAGATAGGAGAAAGGAGGACGATGGTGGTTATGTGTAAAGGGGGTGATACGCGTGAGAGCTCGTGGCTTGGATCATTATACCGACCCTATGAAGGTTGGTTGGCAAGCGCTGGAGAATTCGCCTACGATAGAGGCCGGTAGGTAGGTACGTAGGGAGGGTAGCGCTGTAACTGGAATCTCGTCGTGTCCGTGTCCAGGAGAGAGTAATGCACCACGCGTGTACACCGCATGTAGAGGGCTCAGAGGCAAAGTCTCGTGTTGATAAAGTCCACAATCTCGATCCAGCTAACTCGCGCGGTTCGATAATATTCCGTACGAGCTTATGTCGCCAGGAAGTAATAACGCGATGGCCACATACAGCGAGGAAAATAATAATAATAAAAAGAAGAATAAAAAAAAAAAAAAAATTTATTTCATCCGACAATATTATCGTAATATTCCCTCGGAAAGATGTCATCTAATGCGTGCGTGTCTCACATATTTTCGCACATTTCTCCTCGTCGACTCTCTCGTGTTGTTGCGGGAGAGGAGAGGGGGTAAAGGAATATATCCGTGTGGTCGTAGATCGGTTTATGTATGTAACATAATGTGACGACGACGAGGTATATATGTTGAGCGTCTACGTGGAATGGGAATATTGTATCTAATAGCGGTACATGTACTCGTCGCTAAAGGGAATAAGGGGAACAACGACGAAGATGGTTGCGGGCGTATATATACGAGGAGAGAGACTCCCGGAGGCTACGACCACCTTCGCGGGCCTTAGTTACCGATGCCGTAACAAAAGACGTTGGGAGTGGAGGATGTTACCCCGGGGAACAGCGTCGAGGTTCCGCCACCAGCGGGAAAAGCATCGCCAGCCCCCGCGCACCACATTCATCCATCTCTATCCTCTGAATATATTTTCCATATTTCGACGTCTTCCAGGGGAATTACGTTGGACAGTGATAATGCGGCTACGGGTTTCAGCGACGACGGTCCTTCATCATATTCCTCTCTACCTTTCTCGGGTTATATAGCTCCGTAGCTGTGTTATGCCTGCTGTACAGCGCGAATACTGTGTATACATCGCGCATAGTACATCATATAGTTGGAGACTCTAATGTATTCCGTGCACACGAGAGAGATCCACCCGCGGCACTATTAAACATCGGATGTATACACACGTGCATTACGTACGTATACGAGATATACGAGAGTTACTCTCCGTATAGAAGGAAAATTACCGAGAAAAACTTTTTGCCATCCTAACGCTGAAGTAAAATCGAGATATTTACGAATCGTGAATGATGCGTCTACACAGAATTTTCTCGTAACGGAACTGTCTTTATCGACGTGGCTCTTTGCCATACATTACGCTGAGATCCGTAAAAATGCAAATAACCGAGTGATTTTTCAAAATTTAAAAGTACTTCGTGAATGTAGAAATTGGTTTTGCGAACAAACGTATGAGTGCTCTGGCGATTTGCTTTCGATGGCTGGAAATTGACAAAAACATGATAAAGTGTTTTATGAGAGAAATGTTGTAATTAATAAAAACAAATCGAGTAACTTTGTAAAATATGTAAAATGTATATTTTTCATGCAATGAGTAATCCGATAAAATTATTATTGTGATTTATAATTAAAAAAAAAATTACAAAATTGATTGTTAAATAAAAAATATTATAAATGAAAATTCATCGAGTCCACGAAACAAGTTTCTCCTTTATTTTTGCGATCATTGAGGTAAAAAAAAAACAATTTTGAAGCCGCGAAAGAAACTTTTTACCTCTGCGTGTCATTCAATTTGGGAAATTAATTTTTCGGGGACACTATTGCTATATTAGTTCGAAAGATTGTACGTCGCTTCTATCACCGCGGCTATTCGTTAATTTAAGCCGGTCGCGGATAGAAAACAATTCATTTCGTGAATATTTGCAAAAGAAACAGCTGCCAACAGTCTTTGATCATTGCCAACGATATATAACACTCGTGGAACGAAAATTATTCGACGAAAGCAATTGAAATTACGGGTTGCTTCGGCGTTTTTTTGGTTCTCGCGCGGCTTCGTTTTCGCGGAATTGCGATAAAGTATCGTCGGCGAAGCGTTCGTTGGAGCGGAAGCTGGAAAGATACACAACGATGTATCAACGCGCGAAAATGAAGAGAGAGCCCGAGTTTCCGGTGACTCCAATTAAGTTTCACCCGTTGGACGGTAAAGTAACCCGAAAAATGTTGCGCATATGCCCCAAGCACACACACGTCGAGAATACAGCCGGGAGAACGAAAAGCGAGAGAAAATACGACAGTAGGAAGAAAAACATCGAGATGAAGCGAGATAAAAAAATAGACGAGGATACACTGCGTCACCGAGCGTGACATTCTTCTTTCTACTATTTGGCGTGCTGACGCGCTCCTGTGTGTCCTCCCTACTGAAGATTTTTTAATAAAGGGCACGAGGAACGAAAGGGTACGAGAGAGAACCCAACTAGCGCAGCTCGGCCGACTTTTCCTCCTTTTTCTTTTTTTTACGTGTTCCATACCGCGGAATTAACGGGAACGTAGTACGCGAAAGCCTCGGGTCTGTGAACGCGGTTCAAGGGGATTGTATATGCTGTTATGCACACGTCGCGAGGTCATGATGACTCGGGGTGGACACACGCGTGTGGGGTCAGTTCACGTCGAGAAAGATAAAGAGGGATGAAAATAGTTCGGTCGCCGTTGAGCCGGAGGTCATTTCGCCTTTTCTTTTTCATTCTATATGATTTATATCTCTTTTGGCTGTTCCAAAGCCACAGGGCTCTTTCCAGCAGCAGGGGCAGCGGCAGCAGCAGTAACGTCCATTGGAAAGCCGAAGAAAACAAAATGAAAAATAAAAAAAAACATATTCCGAGTACCGCGCGCGCGGCCCCCCCGCAGTAGGCAGCATGTGTCTCGTGCAGGCATTGCGTAGGCAGCCAGGCGGATGGCCGCATGTACGAACACACGTCAGAATGCGTTGAATCAAAGCGCATCAAAATACCGCCTGTTCCGCTTTTCGAACGGTACAGAGAGAAAAAAATAATAAAAAATAAACGACGAGAACGCTTGTACGGAATAATAGCGGCTTTGTTGTACAATCAGAAGATTCGTGCCTCTGTCCAGCATTCACTTCGAACCGACGATATTTATGTACTATTCATGTAATCAAATTTCCGTAGGTGTTTTTTTTTCCCGGGGATCAACCCGTGACTATCTAAATATTTCGTTGCATCATCGAACGGTTATTGTAATTCGTTTGTTAATAAATCGAATACGCAGCTTGAATTTGTAAATAATAAATCACTCGATTTTCAGCTGTGTTCGATATTTTAAACGTGAGTCCACGCATTTTAATTAAAAATCATTTTGATGCTCGTAAAATTTGGTAAAATCGACTTAATTTTTTTTCCGTAAATAAAATGCAACAAAAATAATTTTAATATTTTAATAAAAAGAGAACGGCTTGTAATAATTGTTTTACTAAATTTCGGTTTATCGTTGATTGCGACTGTATATGTGTCGAATATATATATATTTTTTTAATTTAATGTCCAAACGCCTGGAAACTTTTTTTTTTTTTTCATACTTTTTCGTAGTGTATAAGAGTTATTTGTAATTCCGAGGATCGGGGCGTTGAGGAATACATGGATGTAATTTATTTTATTACTACGACAAGAGAGGGGTGGGTCATGACCATCGGTCATCAGCATCTGTGTAAAGCCATTTGAGAAGTTTCACAACGACAATAATTCAGACACGGAAAGCGGGATGTGAACACGAGTGGCCCCCCGAGGTAGTTTGGACGCTGTGTACGCGCCCCGTGAACTACAAAAGTCTGTTGAACGCACAAACTTCGCGGGGGCTATCTCTATTTTGCCGCGAGAGGAGAATGGAGAGTAGAGAAAAGAGACATTTTTATATGCCCGAGAGGTGGAGAAAGGTACTGTGTATGTGATTGTGCTGAAGCTGAGAAGCAACGACGCCAACGACGGCGGTAGTTACAACGAGTAACAGGACACAGTTGGTACAGAAACGAGGTATGTTTGCCGAGGGATAAGCGTAGCTCTCGCGTACTTCTAATAATTACG
Source organism: Buathra laborator (assembly GCA_934046635.1). NCBI lineage: Eukaryota > Metazoa > Arthropoda > Insecta > Hymenoptera > Ichneumonidae > Buathra > Buathra laborator. The sequence continues at coordinate 24,526,596 of OW203892.1, forward strand.
CTCCGTTCTTCCGCTGTGCATTAACTTAATTAATGCAATGCCCAGTGGCACAAATGCAAATCATTGTGCAAGAGACGTGGACTCGTCGTCAAACGAAGGTCGCGCACGAACGAAACTTTTTGTTGTCTCGATGGACGCGCGATGGTCTTCTACCGAGTAATTGGATAATCGCGAGGCGCAGCGTCCGTTCGAATACGAAAGAGCCGCAGGACTGTTAAAATTACGAAAGGCAAGACGAACTCGAATGTCAATTGTGTTTGATTAGATTCAACTTTTATTAAATATCCGGCAATATACGAGGCAAGATAATGAAAAAAAAAAAATAGTTAATAAATTAAAATTGCCGTGACACGAATGCCTTGAATATGAATAGTCCGTAAGTTCTAATAACTTTGCAATAAAACGAAATTGCGTGCATTTTTACTGGCAAAAGTAAGACGAAGCGCGTCGGGAGTATAAAACTCATAAAGTAGATAGATGAGAAAGAAACTGTGATCGATTATCCGGGATCAAACGAACGCCGCCGGTAATATATTTTAATATTAACTTGACGATAGTAATAACGGTATGTAAGTGACGCGCTTCTGGTCACATGAACAAACAAAAGCGCGTGAATGAAAAGTAAATTAAATTAGCGCGAACAATGCCAGCGGCGGAAAATAACTAATATACGATGAGGACAATGAGGAGTTTATACCGAGTCGATGAATGGCCACGAATTAAACTGCAGCATATGTGCGCAGAGCTGATTTTTCGCTTCTCTCGTTTCTCAACGTTCTAATGAAATACAAAAAACAAAAAAAACAAAACAGAATAAAAATAAAAAAAATAAAAATATGCCGCACGGACAGTTCAGAGAGCAAAGGACTTTTTGACACGCGAGCGCTTTTTTAACACGCCTACTCTCGCCTCGTGACTTCTCGTACAGCTAAAAACTAGCGCTGCTCTCCTCCCCCCGAACATATGTGCTCCGATTCTCTCCAATACCTTTCTCTCGTTCCTCTGTGTCCTCTGTGTGTTAACGTACGACGGGAAGCGAAGACTAATGTACACGCGACAATAAACCCCGAAGAGACAATAAGACTATTTTTTTTTCTCTGATGCACTCTCTCCAGGTACAGCATAGAGTAGACTTTATATGTAAAAAGGGGGTGTAGAGGGGGGGGGGGTGGGTGGACAATCTACTCCTCTCGGGCTTTCTCGTTCACGCAGACGCCTTTACTCTCTTTCTCTCTCATCGTTGCCTTTCTCTCGCGCAATTTGCATAAATGCTGCCCCCCCCCCCCCCCCCCCCCCAAGCTTCGCGCGAATGCAAGCAAAATGCGTGCAAACCGAAGCGGTTTTACCCTTTTCCACGTGCGCAGGCATATACGACTATAATAACGCATACTATATGGATTCTTCGCCGCTCCCGTTGCATTGATGTATAATACGTGCGAATTCGTGTAGCCCCCCCCCCCCACCGCTGCGGCGATGTCTCGTTGCATACAACGCGGGAGAGTTTGGAGGGAGAAAGCTGTATGGGGTGCATGCGTGCCCCTTGAACGCGAACGCATGGAGAACTCGGCTGTATGAAATATATGCACTTTATACTCTCGATGTGCGTCCCCGGCACATCGGCATACATCGTATGAACGACGAATAGAAGGAGAATTGGGGAGGGGGAGCGCATGAGACTGATGTAGTACTACTATAACATACAACCCGACGCGGGCACTATAATAATCAACACGAAGCCCCGTTCGTGAATAACGGATGTACGAAGGAGTGAACACGAATGGGTGCTTCGAGGTTTGTCACGTTCGGATTGAAGATAGGAAAACGCTCGCGAGGGGACTGTCGCGCGCTCTCTCGACGGGTTTCTCACCCCCTCTCTCTCCGCCCTTTAACTCTCGTGCGCGATATAGTATCTCTGCGAGATCCCCACGACCGACGTTGAATTCTGTATAAACGGATACGCACAGTGAAATTGACCGAATTACGTCGGTTTCCAATGGGGAAATTGTCGACGAAAATACGGCTCGGAGGTCAATTTCACTTCGTTAAAAAAATATACGAAATTCCGTACTGTGCACGAGTCTCCTTCGCTACCTCGAGACGAGATTATAAATACAATATAATCTCTGACTCGTGAACTCTCGCTTTGCAGTTCAGTAAAATATATATTATTATTATTTTTATTATTATCATCATTATCGTTATTATTATTATTAGACTACGTGTTCGCGTTGTAGCAACTCGCTCACGCCATACTTCAATCAATTATTTTTTTTTTTCTCCAACATTCTCGTGCGTGGGAGAAAAAAATATATTTTTTTTTCCCTTTTTCATTTCAGGGTTGAAAGAAATGTGTATAGAGAGATAAAGATTGGTCTGTACGAAGGTTGAAATTTCTCGAGAAGACGATATTGGTATAGCTTCGTGCGAGAATTTCTTTCGACTGGTTTTTCGTATCCTTCTGTCGATCTTCCGCTGCCCAAGAGAGGCACGAAGGTGGAAAGCAACTTTTCAATATTGTTAGAGGATCGTTGTGACATACTATCATTCGTATCGGCTGTGAGAGGGATATATCTATACATATTGCGAAAGTGTCGTTGCTTAGAAAATGGATACGAGAGCGGTACCCGAGTTTGTCGAAAGGTATATTTCGAAAGCTCGATGAGAACGAAGCGCGAACGCGTCCCGACGACGACGACGACGATTGGAGGGATGATAGGGGTGTCTCCGAACGTACGTGTCGAGCGCATCACGACAGTATATCATATATCTACTTCATCTCTCTGTATCATACATATAGAAGATACATATACGTCACTCGCGGTGTTGGATTGCCTTTTCCCTTGGAATATATTCATGAGCTCGGTGACGGCGTTATACCGCTCTCCGCTTTCCCCCCCGACGATCTCGTGTCTCGTCGACAAGCCGGTGAGAAGAGAAGAGAACGCTGCAGCGTCAACCGCACCTACGCGAGGGCCGAAGGGCGCACCGAGCAATGAGGGTGTCGACTCTCTCGCGAGTCGAGTTGTAAGGGGTGCGCGCCTCGTATATCCTTTACCGTATGTATATACCCCTCTAGTTGGGAAGAGCAACAGACGGGGTGGATGATTCGCGAACGAGAATAGGATAGCCGTCGCACATCGACGGTCCGCGACTCTCTGCAAAAGTCGCGACGCGTTGAAATCGCCCCGTACCCGATGCCTCTCCCTCTCCTCTCATCACCCTCCGACCCCCCGTGTTTCTGCTTCTGTGCACTTCCGCCGGGTTGAAACTTCGCCGATGAGCCTCGCGTTTGCCCGGTGAACAGTCCTGTACCCAGAGAACTCCGCCGTGTATGTGTGCGCAATGGTATATCTACTTCCTTTAATTGGGATCGGAGACTCAACCCAGCGAGCGCCTCGACAACGCCGACGACGACGACGACGTCGACGACGACGACCACTCGACGCGAGACAAATGAAAGAGAACGAGAAAGGGGTTTCCGGGAAAAAAAAGAGATAGAAAGAAAGAGAGAAAAGAGTTGTCTCGGTGGAGACTGAAGAGCAGTCAGGAGGAGGGACAGTGAGTGAAGAGAGACACAGAGGGTTTCTACGAGAGGAGACAGAGTGAAGAGTGGAACAGGGAGGGAACTTATTTTGATCCCCGGTGTGCAAGTTCTTGTACAACATCGTCATACCCATGAGAGGCGAGGGAACTCTTTGTACGAAGACGAGCTCCGACGCTCGTACAACCCAGAGGAATGTAACGATCAGTTTTTTTTACATTACATTTCACTTTTTTTTTTACAATACAGCAATAAAAGTGATTAATTCTCCTAAAATATATTTACTCTCAATGGCTAGTGATAAAAACGGTATTTTTTCGTTTGCAATTACGAAAGTTGCAAAATATACGAAAAAAAAAAAAAAAAAATGTATCCAAAAATGTAATTATTTCATTATTATGGTTTATACCTAATAATAACATTTTACATTAGTATTAAAAAAATATTTGACCGTAGCGAGAATTTTTACATTGAATATTGAGATGGGAATTTAAAAAGTGATAAATTCGTCATCAGTAGAAGAATCCGTTAAAATTACGAATACTACGAAAACGCGAGGTGTCTATGGCGTTTTGCGGAAAAGCTACAGATAGATGAAATATAGAGAAGAAAGACGTTGGAAAAGACCGAATTTTGCACTAGCAGAAGTAGCAGAGTATGGCAAAACGTTCTTTGCTTCGACCGGCTCCTGCCTGAGCTCCCAAAAGCTCGAGTACCTTTAAAGAGGTTCGTTTTTGTATTGCTTCTGGTCGACGTAGTCGAGATCTGTTCGGTAGTTCGTACCGTAACACAGAAAAGCCGATTTCCGGAGAGAGTTGCGGAAGAGCACAAGAAAGAAACCCGAAAGCGAGGCGGGGAGAGCCAGTAACAGGGCTCGTGGTTGTACCATATCTACTGCTCATTAATTCGGCATTTGTCTGATGGAGATGTAACCCAACTAAGTGTAACCAGTCTAAGGAAATACCACAGTATGCTCTCTAATACGATAGAGTGCTATATTCGCTGCGGGATATCGTTAATTTTTTCACTGCATGCGTTGCTTTTATCTCCGCAAATTAGTTGCAATTTGTTTTCGAAAAGAAACTGTCGATAGATAGATAACACTAATAGGTATCAACGATTGCTGATAAAGTATTGATGCATACATCGAATCGATTATCCTAAAAAGTCGATGTATTAAACACATTCATACATTGTTGGTATCGCGAGTATATCAATAAGACATGAATATGTTATCGTATGGATTCGTGTTAAACATCTATTGTTGCTGAACTGTTAACGATCGTGAAAATTAATCAGCTCAGCGGATTCGCTCGTTTTGTTCCAAGCTTTGGGATTAAGTTGTCATTCCCTTCAATATGCGCTTTCAAAATTGTTGTTTTTTTTTTTTTTACTCGACAGAAATTTTGCGCATGTGGAAGGTGCGAGATCTGGAGAGAGTATCAGAGAAGAGACTATCAGGCGAGCCGTTCTGTACGGTTGTGAATCCGCCGGAGCTTCAAATGCTTTAATGCGATTTGTGCGCATTGTCCATAAGTAAAATCTGGCAGTCATGCAAGAATATTCAGAATGAATGGAAGAATATACCCCGGATGTAGATGGGAGAGCGGGAGGAGAGAACGGAGTACAACGAAGGAGTAAAGCGAATGAGAGTATATTAGGATTTGAGTACCGGTACTCTCGGCGCGAAGGAGGATCTCTCGTACAGAGCTCAGTGTAGGTGCAAACAATAGCTCTGCCATGAGTAAGTGCAGTGAGCGCATGGGGGCGGCGGCGGCGGTGGCGGGTGAGCACCATGAAAGGGTGAAAGAATTCTCGCGAACGCGGAGAGCGAGAGAGAGTAGTTGAGCTCTCGTTGCCTCGAGTTACTCGCTGAAGTTAAAACTGGGGATATAGCCGGCCATTCCCTCCGAAGGATTTTCCCTCCGTTTCTTTTATTATTTTTAATTCTACTGTTCAACTTTAGCCGGCGAATAAAAAAACAAAAAAACGAAGAAGAAAAAAATAAAATAAAACAGAAGAAAAGAAACGATGAGAGATAGCCTCGGCGAATCCGAGACAATGAGGGGTAAGGGTTTTGTACGTTCCTTTGTACGACGAGCAGAAGAAATATTAAAATCTGGAGTAAAAATATGAGAAGCGAATGTTGGTGGCGGAGGGGGTTAAATATTGATACAAGTAATTATCGGCTTGCCTGTTAATGTTTGAATGAAAATTATTCAAGCGAGAGAAATCGTTGACTAAACCCCGCGAAAGCCGCAAAGGAGCTGTCGCGTCTCACGAAATTGCGAGACGATGGGAAGGGGGAGGGGGGGAGGGGGTTGTGCAGCTGAAAATACTTGGAAGAACGTGAATTTCCACGGGGTGCACTGATTGCGGCGAAAGAGCACCTGCCACACCCGATCGACTCCGCGGAGTTTCGGTTTGGCCTCCGTTTTCAATTTTTCGCTTAGCAGTGCGCACCTTCTTTTTTTTATATATTTTTTTTATATGTGTATATATATATATATATTTTTTTTTTTTTTTTCACTTGTTCTCTTCTTTACTTCCATTTTCGTTCTGCTCTCTTATTTTTTCGTTCCTTACGCGAGAACTCCCCGATTCTCGCGCAACTCAGCATGTCGAGGGGTGAAAGGTGGGAGAATGGGGAAGAAATTCTCGAAGCCGCGGTGTTTCAACGATTTTTCAAGCCAAGTGAATCGTATCTAAAACGCAAACGCGTCGAGCATATTTGACGAGCCTTTTTGCGCGTCAAGCTCTCTCTCCCGGCTTTGCATTCGCGCACGAGCGGTGTAGTCTGTAAATTTTTCATAAGCCCGTTTGTCTACCTCGCTAAAAACTATCCCTCTTTCGTTTCTCCGTATTCCCGCATGCATGCGCTCGTGTGCATGCGTCCGCGCGCGTGAATCTCGCGAAACTGGCTTTGTTTCACATAGTTTCTCTTTATAATATATTTTATGACGACCCGCGCGACGAAGCACATGAGCTTTTGACTTCTTTGGACGCAGTAACGAATATACCTATTAATGCGCATTGCAAATTGCAACATAACAATTATGCATTAAAAAAAAAAGTCTTCGTGACGAGTATTTCACTCGCGGAAGCAGCCAATCGAAATGCTCGCAATCTGTTCGAACTTATTTTTCATTCGTTTTTTTTATCATTCATTATTTAAACGTTATTCCCTCAACTTTTGTTATCGACCGAACAAACTTGAATTCAACACGCGATATTGCGATAGACGAATGAAATTTGTTTCTATGTAATACGATAACTCATAATAAAACTTTGATGTAAGTAATATTTCGTGCTCTTGGTTACGGATTTATTTACAACGAGGCAAACGAATAAAAATATCTAAAAAATATTCTCGTCTTATAATGAACCCGTATAAAAGTAGATTTTTCGAAACTATCTCTCGACGGCGTGTATTCGTAACTCTGAGGGGAAACAAATAATATCCGAGAAATTTTAATGCCGCGTTTGGACAACCTCTTTGTTGGTTCGCGAGGGTTGCAGTTTCGAAAGCAAACTGCTAGACTCCATAATACCCATACGTATTATAATGCTATTCAACTCACGGTGTGTACGATCGTAATAAAGAGATGATTTTTAATCTCCGTCCACGAACGTGGAGCTTCCCGGAAGAGGTTCTCCAACACGCGGAACCCGTCTCTCGTCTATACAGGAAGTTACCGCGAAGAGAATGAAGGGCTCGCGTACCGTGTCGACGAGTGCAGAGAGAGAGAGATTATATATGGAGCGTACATATTATAATTATTATATGTCGGGAGTAACTCGGGTTTTCTTTGCGTTTGATTCAATACCGCGGCTACCGCACTTCAACGCTCGTAAGGAGAGCACTAATTCGCCTTCTCATTGTGTTACGTCGAGCGTATTAAAGCACCGGACATTTTTTACCCGACACAGAGAATACGAGGACCTCCGACAGCGTTTCCCAAACTCGAGTGACCCAACGTCGTTCCACTGCTGCAATTCCGCAAATATAATGTCTTTTTCTTTTCAATTTTTTTTTCGTTTAGCATCTCTCACGAACATAGCGAGATGTCTCGTGTGAGAGAGCACTCTGAATTCGAGATATAATCGTCGAAACGAGAATAATGGATCAACGGTACATATATATATACAATATACATGTAGATAGCGTAGAAAGAGAGTCGTCGACTCGCAGATTCTCCGGAGTTCCGTAAACAACGACTCATCAATCATCGAATTGCGCAAGAGAGCTCTGTTGAGCGGATACGGGAAAGCATGGACCTCACCCTCTCCCCTCTCCCAACAGGCAGTCGTACAGAGGAGAGAGTGGTACGTCTGGCGTTATACGTCCTTCTGTCTGCGCGAGAACGAAATTTATGATATTTTACTTGGATATATAGGTATAACTCCCCTCTAGATATAGCTATATACATGAGCTTTGGAGACTGAAAAAAAAAGTCGGTCGCATCGTTGCTGATGTACACCGGGACATGATGCCAACGCAGAGCGTCTGGTCCTGCTATTGGCAAAACGAAATTTCGTTTATAACAAAACAAATTTTAACAGCCCGCGTATATCGGGGTTCTCGTAAATACTATAAGTGGTGTGGAGGTAGGAAACGGGTGGAGGTGGGGGGTAATTTGATATAATAGTCGGGGTGATGTACGGGTCGTATAGCACACGTATGTTCCCGTATGTCACTACTTATATATTTACACCTACCGTCGGCTATGTATAAATATATATGACATACAGTATAAAGACTTATTCGTTTCGTAAAACGAAAAAACGTAAGGGATGAATGAGCCAAAGCTTTGGCGTAGTTCTCGCACGTGTTACGATAACAGAGAAAGAGGAACCCGAGAAGTCAGTAACGCCCGCACGCCATTACAGTTGTGCAAAACCCAGTTGTAGATTTTTTTTTTTTTTTCGATGTATTGTTCCGAGGAATTTGCGCAACACCTGGACACTACAGGGAAATCACGCTGCGGGGGCTTTTCATTGGGTTAGGCGTTCTTATTTGTACCGGTTGAAGAACGTCAACCGGTATGTATAAAAATCGGTAAAGTTAGTAAGGGGCGGGTGAGGTAACTGGTGTCGGAATTGTTGATGTCGTACAATGGGTATCGGTTGTATTGGGATTGAAAGGTTGAAGTGGGAGCGATGACGATGGTATGCCCTCCCCCTACCCGCGATTGAGTTGGGATTTTAAAGCGCATATGTAGTACTACTTGACGAATCTCATTTGATCGCTCACTTCGCCTTTATCGCCTGTAGGCAAGCGGTCGGTTAAGGGTTCGCGGGACTAAAAGTGCCAATTTCACCCTCACGGACCTCGCTCCCTTTCCGAACTCTCGCACGTCCGGGTAACGGCACGCCAGAGGTTCACAATCCTTTGCGTCGCTTCGACCCTCTGCACCCCCCGACCCCTCCCCCTTAACGGGTTGCTCTCTCGTTCTACGCTTTCCCATTCTTGTTACGCCAATAATCACCCTCGTCGGCGGGGCCCCGTTACACAACCGCAAAGAGTGCGAGCCAAGAGTCCGTCCCGACACACCCTTTGAACACCCGAGCCAAACCCTTCACGATCACCATTCGCCCCTCAACGCTTGCGCCACTATGCAGGTCGAGGGCAGTTTCACCGAGAGCAACGGACGTCAAAGACTTGTGTATTATGGACGCATTAACGTGTGGTAAGCTGAAAGTGTCAGGGGCCACCCCTCCCCTATTGCTGAAACGTAGGGCTACAATTGTGAAACTCACGCGTGATTTAAGCATTTGTAATTATCGCCGCGCTTTAATGAGTATTCATTTTTTTGTACTTTGTCAAGAGTCACAAGAGTCGGGTTTATCGTTGACTACGGCTAATAAAGTTGAACTATAGGTAATCTTGGAGTACACGAAGGTAGAGTGGGGGAAAAGGTAAAATAAAGAATGAGAAAAAAAAAATTGTGAGACACGTCGGACGATTACTATCGCGACTGTGCTCACGCGATTGTTTATGCAAACTCGTGTGTACGCGAAGGGGTAGGAAATCACATTATCGGATTTAAAGAGGAGGAAAACGTGTACACGGGTAGTGTGTCGTACCGCCGGTAGAAATGAGAGCGTGTAAGCTCGTGATTATTGTCCGAGATCGGGTATACCGGGCGGGGTAAAGCCACCCCAGTGTCGGCATGCGAATCGTTCCTTTTTCTTTGTACATATATACCATACAGTTGTATGTGTGTATATATGATACATATAGAAACTCGAAGCCAATAGCAAACCTACGGTGCGAGCGGGCGAAACAGACGTTCGTTCGCCTCGATTGTTTGCACAAACGAATGAAAACATAATCTGCTGCTGTTGCCGCGACAACGTCGAGTCAGTGCACGACTGCCACTACTTACTCTTGTTAGAATAAATGTTACACGAAAGCTCTCTCCATCAATTTGATTAAAAAAAAGAGGCGTTCACGTCTTTTGCAAAGTAGAACATCAAAGCGCGAAGTATTACGTGTCGGATTTTTACAATAAATACGGTGTGAAGTGGAACGTTCTCCTACAGATCGGACAATACGCATTCTCGAACCATTTAATAATCTGCGATTTGATAAGCGTAAATGAAAGAAAAATAGCGGGCAGTAGAAAAGTCTGTACAGAGCAGACCGTACAACTTGGCAATAAATAATCCGTTAAATTGTTAGTTTGAAACATTTTTCACTAAACGATACAATTTTTGAAAATGTTACACCATATCAGAGTCGAATCGAGCGATGAAAAACAAATGGAATTGTTAATTTCGATGTATATAAAACGATTTAAATAACATTATTGCGAATTATCGATAGAATCGTGTATACATTAATCTCAGTGGAAATGTCCGTTAGCAGTCAGACACAATGATTTTGTCCCTCAAGAGAACCGAATCTATCGAAAAAAAACAAAAGAGTATTTTCATGTCTTGTCTCGATAAAGATATTTGAAACCCATTGGTGCGAATCGTCGATCGAATCGATGTGTACAAAGAATCTCAGTGGAAATTGCACGTACGGATCAGACACAATGACTATCGTTCGATAGAGATGATGGCGTTCGCGTGACGAGACGTTCGGATTAGACGCCACACAGTGGAGCGTCTGCCGTGCAGATCAGGGAGAACCTTCGTCTCGATACGATCGAGTAACTCGCCTTACGTATACTGTGCGAACTGGAACGCAATTTCTTTATATGCAAGCGCGCTGAATCAAATGGGCCCCGAGAGCGTATATAGTTTAACGCGAGTCTGGGATGCGTTCAATTCACAACAAGAACAGAGATTGCGATAGTACATTACGTATTTGTAGTTAGAATATGTGTTTGCCCCGTGCATCTCACGAGGCTGTTGTGCGAGATTCGCTTGCGATTGACCTACCGGCTTGACCGTTATATAGTATATATATAGTATATAGTCGAGTATGCGCACCCCGGGAATAGGAGTGTGAATGCCTCGATCAATTGAACGCGCCTGCGACCTGATTATCGGATGGGTCAAGTGATTCACTCGATAGGTATAGAATGCACCAGACGCTAAACTTCACGTATATACAACGTTATATAGCTCCGAGTCCAAGTACCCAACGCAATACGGTATGCGAGCACAAACTTTATTCGCGTACCGACGAACAATCGCGAACAATGACGAGGGAGGAGCTCCGTAGTTAAAATCAATGTTCACCAATTAATGGGGTCAAGGATACTGCTGCTATTTTATGCTGGTATACACGTGTAGCTCCTGTGTTTTAACCTTCATTAGGTAATTAATAACGAGGACTTCGCTACGAGTATCTTACCCGTGTATCACGTGCGCTCGTTTCGACGATGTTGACGCAAAGCATCAGGGCATCTGATGTAAAGGAGTTAGAAGTATGTCTCTCGTATTACGAGACGCGGAGGCAGAAGTATGCGGGTGTTTATGGTTTCAACGTTTATATGCGAAAGATGCAACAAGCCTCGACGACGAGAGAAATTCGGTTTAAGGATAGAAGGAAGATAGAAGGCTCTACTCATCGCTTGGTATATATGCAACGGGAAGTAGACGTTAATCCCGGTGAGGATCTTCGTCGGGATCTTCGCCAGGGCTTTCTCTCATGTTCACACGGCTTAAACTGAAAACTATGTACTATGCCTCCCCTTCCCCCTCTCTTTATATATATAATAGCAGTTGTATGTATACACATTGGCGCTTTGTGTGTATAGATCGTAGCGACAGGAGTTTCCATCGCGAACATTTCGGTGTAAATACGTGTCGATTACATGTAGAAAACGCAAGTAGATGGGTTAGCGGGGGATATTATGTGTGCAAAGACGACGAGACTGAGAGAGGGAGAGATTAGAAGAGCGGGAAACCCGAAGGGGGATGGGAACGAACCGGTTGGTGTAGTTTAAAGCGCGGAGGAGAAATTACGGAAACTCCGAAGGAATCACTGCTCGGTACACGTTAATTTGGCTTCGAAAATTGGGGCGGTACATACACGACGACGAAGTTCAGGGAAAGGGAAACATAATCTGCATAGCTCTCGCCTAGGTGGGTTCGGTGCTTTAACGTTGCGCCGGGGAACACGAGACTTTTCAAGTATTTAAAGGCTTCAAATTCACGGGTAAAGGGGGGCGAAAGCTCGTGAATAAATTTCCATTGACGTTGGCGCGAGATGAGATATGGATAAAATCGATTGAAATTGAACTTTCAAATTGGAGCAAATATACTCGATTTTCATTTTTTTTTTTTTTTCATTCACGCGGTAAAGATTCAACGACTTTTTTTCAATTCTTTTAATCTTTATGGAAAGCCGACATTTTTGTCACAGTAGTGATGACGCAGTAGCTAAAGAATTGAAGGACCATTCGATGGCGTTGGTGAGTTTTCAAACACGAGAATATGGTACACACGAAATTCGTGAGGTTGAATGAGTTATATGCATCACTCACTCTCGGTGTGCAACGGATAAAAGTGATGCTTCTCCGCGTTCTGCGGCTCTTCGCGTCGGCTATATTCTCTCACTGCTACCCTTCTCCCCCTCCCCTCCCTACCCCCTTCTGCTGACCCGCTAACTCACTGTTTTTATTCTCCAATATTCTGTTCGCGAAATTGGGACCGATCTGAATAATTCATGTTAGTCGAAATAATAAGAAAAGTTTTGAAAAAAAACCACATAGGATCAAATAGATTGGATCGGCGAACCATCAATTACGAAGAGAGGTGAAATTAGAAGTATAAATCAGAAATGGTATTCATTATCTGTGCCTCCCACTCTCTTTTGACTCCTCATCTTTCGACCGTCCCGGCCGGGTACACCAAATCGATAAATCATTTGGGGGCGAGATGTGTGGTTCCACCGCTCGCGGCCTTAGGGAGAGCGCGTGACTATAGATTTCATTCAAATAACTCACTCAGCACATAATTGGTGACGAAATTCCATAGCTCTTTCGATGTTTGCACATATCTTAAGTGGCTTCATAACTCGGAGGGTTTCATTAAATATTTTCTTTTTTAATTTTATTATTATTCTTTTTTTGTTCGTGTGCAAACTCTCCGACGATTCACTCGGAACCTCGTTATTACAGTGAGGTGAGAGCGTTAGAGATCCCCTTCGACGGCGTTCGTTTTTCTTTCTCCTTGACCGCCCTTGTAATCCGAAGTGCAAATTAGCCATTGCGGAGACGCAGCGGCAGCTGCCCCTCCGGCGCTGGAGCACTCAACTTTAATTGAATGACTCTGATTGAAAATTCCTGCGGTACATCGATCACTAGACATTGCCTCGAGAACCGTGAAATACATTGAACATTACAAGATAACCGATAAAAACGCCGCGGTAAGTTTATTGAAAACGAAAGTCTGAGCGATAAAAAACAATAGAATGTAACAATTTATTTGATTAGAGATTCAATATATCGTAATTCCTTTTGGCAAGCTGCATTCGAACTTTTGATCAGCGACTGCACTTTGTTTTTTTTTTAACACCCGACTGAAAAGGAAGAATTATGCGTTTAACATTGCCGTTAAATTATCTTTTTTATCTTTGTGCTGTTCGGCCATCTAAGCCGCTAAACAGATCGTAAAATGCTCCACAGGTAAAAAGTTTAGGAATGTTTTGGAGATTTTACAGATTAAGGAAAAGTGTCCGATGCGTTCGCGGGAACGCCTGTTGAATTCTTTTATTCGTGTTCCTTACCCACGTCGGAGACTTTTACGTACTCTGTAAAATTATTTTCAACTTTTCGCAGATTAACCACTTTTGAGTCGTGAGTTTTTTTTTTTAATTATTCAAATTTTTATTTCCGCGCTATTTTTTTTTACAGGCTATTATAACTTTTCACCAGCGTCTGTGTTTGATAAATTTTTTTTTTCTGCACAAGTAAATTCGTAATTGCAATTGAATTGTTAAATTGAAACTTCGATTGTTCGATGACATTCGTGTTAATATTGTTCGCGAGTGAATTACAGGGAATGAGTTGTTGGACGGGAGATCGGCACGAGGTTAACAACAGCGGTACGTGTGTGCCGCGCTACAAAGCGAGTTAATAGCCACTGAATACTTCATTTCCCGGGCGGAAGGTTAATGAGTTCCGTTCCGCGAGAGCGTTGAAAACGCGCGCGCTGAAGGGGAGCGCGATGCGTCGCCGATGGAACGACTACGTGCTCCCAAGTAAATTTGAACTTTTCAATTGTTTGGATCTATCTATTTCTACCTCCGACTTTGTCTTTTCTCGCGATAGACTGTAGGATAGAGGGATCCTTTTCCTCGTCGACGTTGTAAATGCATTTACGAAACTTCCGGTGGAGCCCCGAGATGGCGAAATACAGAGACGAGAAACGACGATGCTGCGGAAAATTTTACCGACGTCGAAACACGCCGAATAGGGGAAGAAAGGAATGTCGAAAGCCTCTCTCTACCAGGGTGTCGAATCAAGAAATGATACGCGGGATGTATACAACAAAAGAATGAAACTAGAAGTCTCACAAAGATTCAATTAAATGCGCCAAGACGAGAGTTGATTTGCAAAGAGAGTGCCAAAGAATTTGTCGATCGATTTATTTTGTTGTGGACCGACGAATTCGCGTGACAATCGCTATATTTCGCGACCCCTCCGAGCGGTTCAGATGAAGAGGAGAGCACACGCTAACCCCTTGCTGCCTCGATCCCCCCGGCCTCGAGGGCGTGATCGAGTATCGTCTTCGGTCTGCTCTTGTACCACGATAAAAACAGCGCGTCATTGTCGCACACGCCCATGTATCGAATGACGTCTACTACCAGCAGCTCCTCGACCTTTCCTCGTCTTCTTCTGGTCTCTCTTCTCGTCTCTCAAAGAGAAGCCCCCCCACCCCCTCCCTTCTTGCCTTCGTGAAAGAATAGAATGGGGCACACTGCCGGGGAAGTAAACTTTGATGCGACGTTGTTACGCAGATGGGAAATGTAGGGAGCGTCGACGCTTGATGTAAAGGAGCAATCATTTCTGACGGACAGATGTTGATGGCTGCGTTCTCGTAACTGGATGCCACAGGCACGTGTTCTCGGTATTAACTATTCAGAGACTATACGACTGTGCCATCAGCTTCGACATCTGCGATAAGCACTTTCGCATAGACGATGAAATGGCGTCGCGAATATAATTCCGGAAAACACCTTCACTCACACGCCACGCGGTTTCGTTATGATTTTTAATTTCAAAAATGGTAATAACCAAAAAAAATATTTTTTTTCGATTCCGGGGCGAACGTCAAAGACGTGTCGAAATTTAATGAATTTTTTTAATTAAAATTTTTTTTTTGATTATTCTACTATTAATTAATTTGGCTTTTCGAAACACGCAGAGAGACAGTATTTGTCTGTTTGTAAAAGAAAATTTCGAGACCTCTGGCTAATTTCGTTTCTCGGTACAAACTTTCAGCGTTGCAAGGTCGACAGTACGCCACACAGCTCCAGGTTTCTCTCGGAAAGGGATTTTCATTTCGCTTTTCTCGTTTCCGTTGCATCGAGAATAATTCATTGTCACTGGCGGAAGTGATTGTCGCTCTCTGCGCCCAAAATGAGAGGCAAGAGAGAAGCTTCCATTTCTATCATTCCACGTGTAATTAATTAGCAATTTGCCGTGACGAGGAGTACGTATAGTTATACCAGTATCACCTATACAGAAGCTTCGATATAGTAAAACCGAGTAGGGAGTCGGTACATGCGCAGTATCCGCTTAGGTATGAAATAGGAAAGTTCTTAACGTTACCGCCAGTTTGACTCGACAAATCGCGTTCTCGAGATCACAGTTTTGTTGATCCTGTTTCACATGTTTAAACTACGAACAGCTGTATTTTCTTGCTTCGTTAAATAACGAGAACGTTTTTAAACTTCCATTAAACGCTAAATCCTTTTGCTTGCTAAAGATTTTTTAAAATATAAATTCGTTGAGAATCCTCTTTCTCAACCTCCCCGCCCCCCCTCGCTGCCGCTGGCGGCGTCATTGCGTAATCCTTGATTTATAGAATAGCAACTGTAGCCCAGACTACTACGTTATGTACCAGTATACCTCCGAGACTGAGTATAAATTATTAACGCAAAAAAAAAGGACGTACGTGAGCTTATATGTACTTTAGAAGGACGGTAGGTTACAGAGTTTTACGAGAGAGACTATATAGAACGGAAGCTTGACGAGGGGATGCCACTCTCTCTCGATATACGTACGCTTAAAAATTCTCTTTCACCCTTCAGGGGGGTGGGGGCTAAAAACTAGACTACCAGAAGGTAAAAAGCTCACTGGAAATCTAAACAGAGACTCGACCGTGTAGTGGTGTGAGAGTGAGTTCTACGACTCTGCCCGCGAGGCAACTCGTGTAGGACATCTTTTCTTTTTTTTTTTGTCAAATTCGAAAAGAGCAGCGAATATGGCAGTTGTTGAGGTGAAGATTTATCCCTCTGAGAATATTAGTGGCCCCGAAATCGAGGAAAACAAAAAGATTCTTGTTTCAAAGCGCTTCTTGATTTACGATATTAATGTATGGTAATCTGTTCCTCGTGTATTATACTTGATGAATATAACGTCAGGAGAGAAGGGATTCATTTTTTTTTTTTCATTCGGCGCAAGATTTTCCCAACAAAAGTTTCGGGATCGTCGAAACATCGATTTTCCTCATATTAATGGCGATATTATGCGAAAGTTTTAATTTGATTCAAGCTTAGTGTTCGCTAAGCTCAAGTGAGATACACCCGCATACGATCGAGTCTCGAGCTAAATTTCACAAACTTTTCAACGCCACTGGCACGTGTGATTTATTTTTAAATGTACATTTTTTTTTCTTTTAAAACCTTCAACGAGTTTATCTACAAGTGTAGTTGAAATAACACGAAAAACGAAGAAATGTTGGAATTGTTATTAATAATAAAAAAAAATTAAAATAATAAAAATGCAACCCTCTACAATGATCACCCAAAAATACACAAGATGAAATCATATCAGCTACCGCGCGAAACTCGATAATTGCCATATTGCTCAATTATTCGTAAACACTTTCAATAACCATGAATAATGGAATACAGATAGGGTGGGGGGATGAAAACACTTTCTACTTGCGGAGTCTCCAACCACTATTTCGCCAGTTCTGATTCAACTTCCGCTCTTTCCGGTTCTCTTTCCCTCCTTCTCTCTATCGCGGCAAAGCGAAAGGGAGAGGGGGAGAGGGAGGGGGAGAGAAGGAAAATCCTGAACGAAAGCGTGCTACAAGTTGGATAGAGAAAACGTGGATAGAAATGCGCGACGGTAGCGACGCGGATGCTTTCGAATCCTCGTGGCAACTTTCACGAACAAGATTAATCGAAGTAAATCCATTCAATTACGCCTTCTCGTATAGCCTCTCCCCGCCCGGACTCAGGGCTCCGCGCTTTATTTGTATTATTTAATCAAAACTTTATCTGCTCGTCGTAGTCCATGCCGCGCGACGAGAGGCCATGGCGTGGTACAGTACAGGTGAGGAGAGGGATGGTGCTGAAGAGAAGGGAGGAAGAGAGAGTTGGGGTTCGAAATGAGAGAGAGCGACGTTCGTGCTCTCCATTCTTCACCTTCTCTTTCCACTATCCCGCTCTGAGATTCGTTTCCGGTACTGTAGAAATTCGTATAGAACGGATAGGTCTCGGAGTCTCCGATGGCTCCTTCGTACTATAGCAGAAATCTGTATATATATGGATATACAGACACACACACCTACAGACTACATGTATAGAGAAATTTGGTAGAACGTCGAGAGTGAGCTCCGGAAACGGAACGATCGAGAGGTCTGCTGCACACAATGGTTTTAGTACAGATATATATCGAGTAAGCGAGTGAGAATATAGCTAAGAGCTAACAGGGACATCTCTCTGGTACGATAGTGGCACACATAGTATCCCAGAATCCGAGAGACAGATAGAGAGAGGAAGAGAGAGAGATATATCTCACATAGTGGACTACCCCCGATAGGGAACGTGACCGATCGGGTGCAGCGGGACACTCGACGGAGCGAGGCCGCGGGGTCACGAGAGAAGTAACCCTCACAGCGAGGGTAGACGAAGGAACGGTATCCGTAGAAGGGCGACGATGATTTCCAGTTGATAATACCCGAGAGCAAGGATCACTTCGGGCTTCGAGAAAATACAAGAGACTGATTTTCTACAGGACGCTGCAGAATTTACCGATCCGAATTTCTATCCAGTTATCAGGAGACGTTGATTGACCGATCCTCTGTGATGATATATTGCCTATTTAGCGTTAATAGATTGCACCATTTACACTATCGTTTATCAGACAGAGTGATAACAGAATGTCATAAACAAATTCTGAAAAAACTTCATAGAAATGCAACAAATTATTCACTATGTCTAATTTCTTCGATAAAAAAAAAAAACAATTTGTTACCATCGCGATCTACCTGAATAAAAAGTATGTCGTAAAATTTGCCGGTAATATATCGAATATATTTTTGAAAATGTATGTCACGAAATATATAAAAAATTATATGATTAATATATTAATCATATCATTAGCTATTTTTATTTCATATATTTATAAAAATGTATTCGAAAATATATACGCAATAGATAATTTTTCGAGGAAAATATATTTTATGTATAACAAATGTATTTTCGATATATACCCTTTTTCCATATGCAGATGATTGTTTTAGATTAAAGTATCCAAAGCGTTTTGCAGATTATCTGCAATGGCATCTTCATTCGCAAATTTTTCGGCGTCCTGTATATAATCATTTATCGCAGAATAGATATATCAACGTGTACGAAATAAATGAAGATTCAAGCGTTCGCATGAGAGACGATAAAGAAGAGTTCCAATAAGGATTTCATTCAGGGGACTCTCGTTCAAGGAACCGAGAAAGCATGCAGAAGGGACAGGAGGTACCCAAGCAGTAGCGGCGGCATGGGTAGTGTATTTCCGAGCGATTGCCATCGCGGCCAGAGGATATCGAGTGGAGTGGAGCCGCCTCGATCGTCTTGGACTTTTGCGATTGCCATCGAGAGAAAAGGCATGGAGAATCGAGGGCGGCGGGACCAAAATGAGCGAAGGTACAGCCTCGGGTAGAGGGGTTATATCTCGAGTCTCGAGGATATATATGAGCGAAGCAACTGTGGGCAACGACGCAGAGTGTAGAAACTACGACGAGGGAAAGACGGCGAGGTACGGAAGCCCTCTCTCGCCTCTCGAGTGAGCAGGGTGAATACCGGGCGTTTGTGTGCCTGTTATGCTACTGCAACGCAGGCGAGGATTCTCTGCGGGAGAGACGACGAGAGATGCTGCGTAGTTAAACCGCTTCTGGTGTTGCTGTAGCTGGTCCACCGAGTCCTCTCTCAGGTCCTCCTTTCTCGCTCTCTCCGCATCTACATCCACCGCTGTTTCTCTGACGACGTTGCCACCCGGTCCAGAAGATCCGGTGTACGAGGAAGAGTGAGAGAACGAGAGTAAAGGCACAAGAGCGAGATAACTGGAGCGAAACGTGGGAACCGGAGCAAATGTTAAACAGCGAATTTCGCGAGAGACGATAGCGAGGTATGAGTGGATGGGGTATGAAAGTGGAAGCGAGAGGCAAGAACGAGAGGATCTCTCTACCTCTCCTCTGTATATATTCGTTCCCGAGGCACTGCGCCAGAATCGCGATGTCTACGAGGCTATGGGTCCCGGGTCCTCTATACCTCCGAACCAACCACCCGCCACAGTGGTAGACCGATCCTAAACAGACTACGTTAGGTGCAATATAGCGTACACTATAGTAGCGTTGCAGTTGAATGCTATGGTGTTATGTATATCGCAAGGGGGCGACGTTAGCGCGTTGCGAAAACAACACCCCTGACTAAACTAATGGGGAGGAGGTCGGGTTGAGAATCCTAGGAGATAGAATTCACGGTCAGAACAGTGATGAACGTTCGTATTGCTCGGTGGAAGAGCGCGATGTTATTTTACGTTGCAATTTCAACAGAATTCAATTATAAACTAACTGCACGATAAAACAATTACAAAATTTAAATTTTTTTTTGGTAAAAAACATTTTATAGACGGGATTCTGATTACGTTTAGATTATTGAACTGAAATGATCGATATTGGAGAATTCCATTGCCGGAACACCTTTCATCGTATCCAACCGATATAAGTTTGTAGTTTATTTTCGTTAGTTATTCATATCCGCGATGTTGACAATATTTTTTTTAATTACACATCCGTTTCGTTTAACGAGTTTCCTAAATGACACGTACGCACAGAGTTCGCGTGTACGTAACAGGAAAACGAGAATCAGAAAGGAGATATAGCAAGCAGAGGTAAAATATAGAATCGAACGAATTGCCAGTCGAGAGTTTCAGTTCGAATGGCCTTCCAATATACTGTGTACACTGCGTTTTCCCGACTATACATTGGGCCGTCCGGCAAGACGCCAATCTAGTCGATTTGTAATTAAAATCACGATAACAAACACGGCGAGCAGCGCGACGTTGCGAGCTCTCGTTCTCCCCTCGATCGTCGTTTTCCCTCGGCATCTCGCACCAAACGCGTAAAAAGTATTAGCTCACCATGAACCTCCACATACATATTCACACCGAGCTGTGACGTTGGCGAGGTGATGTTCCATATATTCGTGGTATATCCGCGTCGTACCGGCGGGACAAGGGTGCGGGGGAGGGGGGTGTATACGCTGTGGAGAAAACCGCGAAATGCGGATATTCGGAGCAGAGGTGGGCGACGAGAGAGGACACGATACGTACGATACGTTGGCGCTAACCAAGCCCAGCGGAGAAGTAGGAAGAAGCGAGAGAAATAGAGAGAAAGAATCGGTATAAAAAAAAAAAAAGAAGCTGCGGCAGAGAGACTATAATGGATGGAGGTTGCCACCACTACATTTCCCCACTCGTTCCCTTCCTCTCTTTTCCCTCTGTCTATATAGCTGGTCTCAACCCTCGACCAACCAACGCTTTTTTCTGATTTTTTTTTTTATTTTGAATTTTTTTTTGTAATTTATTTATTTCTTCTATTTTTCCACGGATACTCGAAGGCACGCAGAGTCTACAAAAATAGGCAGAGCCGATAGATGAATTATATAAGCAAAAGGAATAAAATAAAAAACAGGCGGAAAGAGACGGGTGGCTAGAAGGGTGAGAGGAGAGGGTAAAAAGTGCAGCGTTGGCGAATAAAAAACGTAACGATAGCGAGAGACGAGGAGAATGCACAACGGTGGTCTACCTACTGGGAAAACTATACGGGAATCGAGAATGGTGAAGGTAGGAAAAATGTGAAACAAGAGTATCGGGATCTCGGTGGCTGTAGAAATGAATTTGCCGTTCGTTATATTCCGCGAAGTGGTTTGATGAAGAGAAATAAAAGTAAGTTAAAAAAAAAAAAAGCGATGAGGTGTGCAGAGCTTAATATCTGAGTGCACAACGACCACGATGAGGAGACGAGTTTGTCCGTCACTTGCGTGGTTTCCATCAAACGATACTAATAAACCGATTGCACACTGCGTCACTGCCGAGTAGTGTGACAAAAAATTCGGATATATGTTTCAACGCCTTTTTTTTAAACAAAATAACTACTCGTTAATGTATTGAAAGTATGCGCGCATCCGCGACGTCAAATGGGAAAAGATTATCCAACGTACGCCGGTCGCGCTCTGTCGAGCGGATATTCGTTTGACTTGGAAATTTTCAGGCCACGGAAAAGCTCCGTATTGGCTTCCTTTAACGTTATAGACGTTTGGAAAATTCACTGAGAAAAGAGAGTGCGGTAAAGACCTCCGTGGCGAGAGTACCCGGTGAAACTGGGCTAAACCCTGGACCACTTAAATATCACTGCTGCCGCGCTGCACCGCGCGCGCTGCTGTGGTTTCTCGTGGACTTTTTTTATCCGCGTCAGCGTGTATCCACTTCTCCACAGAGAAACTCATTTCTGGATTTTTCAACGATGCTTATGGGTATTTGAAAAATAAAAACAGAGACGATCTAAACGCCGACGATGGGTGGAAATAAAAAAGAGATCACAGAACGAGGATATAGAGGAGAAGGGCAGAGTACAGTGGAAAGTCGATCAGGTACACACCGGCTGGATCAATCTTTATACAAACGTTTGCCTTCTCGAAGAATAGTAAGATAAAGCGAAGACGAAAGTAAAACAAACAAAGAAAAGTATTGCGGAAGTGCTCCGACTGTTTTCCGAGCCTTCTTTTTTTTTTTTTATCGATTTTTTGAAAAAAATCCGCTGATCCTCAAGCCACGCGATATGCAATTCGGCATTTACCCAGTTTATGATGGAAGAGAATCAGGAGAGGGAGATACGAGAGGAGTATCGGAAAAGAGATGCTGCTCGTCGATCTCATGTAAACCCGCATGTCGAACGTATTCTCTGGAATCTTTCCAAGAATGATTTTACGAAATGAAACCTAACTTCTTGTATGATGCAGAATTTCTCCAGCGTTTTCTGTTCTCTCGACTCTTTTACCCGCGTCGTCAGCGAGGAAAAAATTGTATATATTTCAGTGCACCATCTCTTACGCCTACGCTATTACTCCGCATACATATAATTACGAATTGTGTGCGCATGAGAAAATACCGCGGAATAATGGAAAAAGTGATGGGCCACCGACGAGGGAAAAGTGCAACGAACGCAACGAAGACGGATCATATTCTCGAGATTTCCCTTCGCTGCAAAAAACATCCATTCTTTCAATTGAAACAAAGTTCTCGGTCTCTTTGCGTTTTTGCATTTTTTTCTTATGCAATTAAATGGTACTTTGATTTTATCTTTTCCAGACCTTCGTGTGAGTTTCGCTTAAGCTTTGACTTCATTCACTCTAAACGTTCGGTAGTGAGTTCTACCGGATAAAAGTTGCACAGTTATGAATTACGGTTTTAGCAGGATAAACGCAAAATCGGAAACTTCACGTGCATGTCACGTGCAATCACAGCTTTTACCTGAGCGACGCGTGGGAAATTGACACGGAGTAATGGAGAACAACATGGGCGACAAAAAAAGTGTAACTAATGATGAAAATAAACGGAACGTGTTGTTGAGATTGTTCAATCATCACGAAGCATTTTCGCGTTAACGAAAACCAGAGTTTTCTCCTATTAGCATTCAACATTTCGATTTTAGCTTCACAGACTCTGATCATTAACTTGATTTACCCTAAATTTGCACTAATTAGTTATACCATATGAAATTACGCAATTATGATGGACGAATATTAGTGGTATGGTAATTACGCGATGGTTTTTTTTCCCATGAGTAACAACGATTACGTTTAATTGCGCCAGTGGGTTAAGTCGGACTCGGTAGATCCCGCAGATCTACCGCATCACAGCCTGTGTCCCCATCATTGGTTTCTGGTTTTCGGTGCGGTATGATGTGGTCGCGGGGAGGGAAGAAGCGGGGGGCGGGGGTGGAGGGGGTGTCTCTCGTTCGCGAGGATTCCGGCAACACACGGCCGTTTTACAACCGCAGTGACCAGGCGAGCATAAGCCATCCGGGATCGCGGAGGTCAAACTCCGCAGGGATGGAGTCAAACTTCAGTTCTCTCGTATGGTCCATTATACATATTTCCACTCGCTCATTCCGGGAGCTTCATGTTTCTCTCACGGTATGCATGCCGAAATACATACCAAATCCGAATGCATTTTCGTAACAATTTGCGACGGGGTGTCCTTTTACACGCCCGGTGACCCGACCACTCGCCAAAGACACGCCAAAGCTCGGCGACCGAAAGTACCGTGCATACGGTATCGTCTGATGGCAGTCACCGAAGCAACTGGAACTCCAAGTATTCCACTTCGATACCCTATACACGCAATTTCGAAGTTATCCAAGGCGTGGGAATAAGGGTGCCAGAGAGTTTTGCAGAGACCGATCGGAAAGACACCAATAGAAGACATGTTTCTGGGGGATAAAAGTTGTGAGAAGAGATCGATAGCTTCCGCGAACGAGGGGGGGAGTGTGAGACATAGCCAATAGAAAGTTCCACATATGTATACAAGCCAACCCCCTCCCCCTTCTCCTCCGGTGACTTTCTTCGGTTGCACTCTCGACCCGAATACTTTGTGAAGTGGATGGGTACGCGCCGCCTTACCCATTGCGCCATACAAGCTCAAGCGTTTCGTTTCTCGGTGGTACACTATCTCTCGCCCATGCAGCCGGGGGCTGAAGGGGGTGAGGGGATGGGGGTTAGAAGAGAATGCCTTAGATCTCTCCCTCTCGAAGAACGCGACGGGAGAAAGATCGTACGTCACAAAGAGACGTATGAAACAAGAGTAAACACGATAGCTACTTGCTTTGTATAGAAAACTTTTAAGATTCACCGAGGTGTCCTTTGCGAGTGGGTGGGCAAAGCGGAAGTACGAAAGAGAGATGATAAAGAATGAAAGAATGAAACGGGGGTTTTTGGGGGAGATATATAGAAAAGAAGTGTTGGAGGAATATGAGAGGATGGGGGGAAGGGGGGCCCCGCGAGATCGCTGTGCGGAAGTGAGTAACGTTGCTTCTTTCTTAGTTTCCTTTTACTTTTCGTCTTCTTTCGACTCCTCGCTTGTGGCATATTACTGCGCCACTGAAGAGCCAGAACTGTGAGAGGAAACTGAAGATAGTCTTCCCCAAAGGCGTTACGAGGTTGGCTGGCAACTTTGCCACGTTGGATGGAAGGCTTGCGCTACTTGCAGCCCCCACACCCTCCCCTCCCCGCCCTAAGACTCTGCAACCATCTTCGTCGGCTGCTGGGTACCTCCGCTATCGTGTACTCGTTCTGTCGCTCTTGTGATCCTCCGCGTTCTTTTTATCTCTCACAGGCTTCGAGCAAATGCTGTTTGCCTTCGTTTCGCATATTGGCCTCAGTCTCTCATGGATCTCGGGAATATATAAGCTCATCCGAGAAGCATCGAGAGCAAAAAATTATACGTTCGATTAAGCGCTCGTTTAGCCAAGTCAAGATATAGAGGTCTTGTACACGGATGAGAGGTACACCGCACTGGTGCGACAGACCGGAAGAGACGAGAGTTGATTTTTTTTTTTTCGTGACTGGGCACTTTTTTTTTTCCTCTCACTTGCCTCGTATCGCTTTCGCTCCCCCTTTGACGTTTTCTATAGTCGCTCGATCGCGTATTCGGTGAGCGACTGAGCTTTTAGCTGGTTGAGAACGTATTATAAACGTTTGTGATTTTCCGGACTTGCAGCTGCAGCCGAAGCGCAAAACAGGAGAGGAGTAGAAGGGGCGGGTGTGGCGGCGAGAACTGGGGGATGAAGTAGAAAAGTAGGCAGGGAAGGGGCGGGGGGGGGGGGGGCGGCTCTTCGGTACAGAGGCAATGAGAGAGACTCCCGACGATTCTAGTTCGCGCGAACTGTGCTGCTGCGGCTTGCAGTTGATAGGCTCGTTAGCGCCAACGGAGAGAAGCTTGAACGACGATTCCATTTCAACCCCCGTTGGGCGAAAACCGCTCATGGAAAAGCTCGCCGCTGTGGCTTGCTGTTTCTCTCTCCCCCGTTTCTATCTCTCGGCTGGTGTGCAGCCGAGAAAAACAAAAACCCTGCGGAGAACTCGACCGAGGCAATGCGAAAAGAGGAGGGGGGGGGGGGGGGGATGGGCAAGAAACCGAAAAACCGAGGCGATAATTCGGTTGAGATTTACCACAAATCTGTCCTTTATGTAAACGACGTTTCGCTGCTCATTTCCGGTACAGCTCTCTCACCCACTCGTTCTCAGACCTTCAACTCTCACTCCCCAGTGACTTTTTTTCGGTGGTCTGAAACCGACAGAGCCACTTTCGCCAACAGCTCTCGCTTCAGCCACAACTGTGTGTACACGAATAGTGTTCTAACGAGATTTTACTCCGGCACTTTCACGAGATTAAGTCGCAACGAAAAACGCTTTGCAATTACATTATTTTATTATTCTTTTTGTTTTCTTTCATCCCCGTTAAAGTACCATTGCCTTACAACTTATTTTCAAATGCTTCGCGTAATTTGCATTTTTTAATTTTTGTTTTTTTTTTTTTTTTTCAAACTTTTGAGAAATGCAAATGTATTGACGGCGACGATTGAATTATTGTATTGCACGATATCGGCTCGATTGGATACAATATTAATGCGATAGAGAGCTTCTCGTTTTGGGCAAAGTCCAAGTTCCCTGTTGGTTTCACAGATTTACGATTCACATAGTATACAGATACGGTACACATAAATTCATATATTTGGAATACATACTTAAGCGTATATGTATATATACATATATGCTGAGTACCGTAATGTAAGGGTCGGGCATGATAGTGGAGGTAGCACTTTCCGTTCCGTGGGATGAATAACGAAATTGAATCTAATATACGCGGTACGTAATTTCGAGATAAGGTTGCCCCCTGTGCGGTCCCACTCAGGCAGAGGGCTCGCCTCTACGCTCGCTCCTTCTCCCTATTCTCCGTTTCTCTCCCTGCACCTCTCTCGTGGCCACCCCCTTACCTTCACTTCAGCTCCGCATGCTTGAATCTCGCCTACTCTCGCACTCTCTCCCTCCAACCCCTTCGCGCATTAATAGGAAATTGAACCAATAAATCAGGCACTGGGGCCCCACCGCAGCACACCCGGGCTAAATTACGCTTAACACACACGTTGCGGTCTGAATTAATATCAACCGGAGCTGTTAAGGAGCTACACTGCATCTCATCCCATGCTTCGTTACACGTTGCCCACTCTACGCCGGCTTCGCTGTTTCTGCTCCCCGGTAATTTTGTCAAATAACCTCTTTTCGTTCCTCTTTCGTTCTCAATACTCGCAGCATCGTACAATCTGTCTTGTTGCCTTTACTTTTGCCCTTTTTTCTCTGTCTTGCAGTCTACTTCGTTAAATAACTTTACGTTTTATTCTTTTTAATTGTTTTTTTTTCTTTATCACTTATTCCCGCCGTTGTACGCGACTCGCTGTTTTACTCGAGTGCTTCTCGACGGTGTCGTAATTCTCTTATCGCCTTTTTTAATTCGCCTAGTTATCGTGTCAAAGTTAAAGCCGTGAGAAGTGGCGAGGGGAAGGGGTGTCGGAATGAGCGAAGCAAGAAGTATTAGCCGCCGGCGTTGGCTGCTTTGCTTCTGCTACTTCTTCGCTCTCTATCCTCTGTTGGTCGGTGTCTCTCTTGAACGCGAATGATCGATACCCCTTGGGGGAACTTAACTTAGCCAGGAGCTTTCGCTAATGTCGCATCGACGATAGAAGCAGCAAAAGCCCGAACGTGTCTCAACACGGATGACTTGCCCTCCGACACAGCCGCTAAACTTAACGGATCCTCTCGCTCATCTACAAGGTATGGTATACTATATATGTATATATATTACATAGATATATATATATATATCGCTCTAAATCGCCGTATTCAAACGTTGGAATCATTAGCTGAGTGATGAGTTACCGACTTTCACGACCTGTGCACCTCTCGCGACACGGAATGAGACGCACTTCGTCTCATCTATCGCGATTACATTTACTCTTCGATTACTCGGTACATACGAGCTTAGGACCAACTTGATATTTATTCAAATGTTTCGCGAAACTAGTTAACGAATTAATTAACTAGATTTTCGTCCAACATCTGTACGTCGAGAACTCGGAATCTCAATTGCCTTCGTACTTTTGGAGTTGCGAAGCATCAGAGTAACGCTCGTCTACACGTTTCCGTTGGAGTTTTCATCATAGCGGAACATTTATTGCCGAAAGTTTGTTGCTCCTTTTTTTTTCCGTCTCAACAAAACATGATAATATGTTTATAAACAATTGTTTTTTTTTTTTTTTTTTCGAAAATCATTTTTATTAATTTTCTATTACTGTATTTTGTTGTTCGAACTATCGATCGAAATTTTTTTCGTCTGACTTAACAGTACATGAATCACAGTTGAATTAATATAAAAATCCGTGAAATCCTCTGGTAACCACGTAGCGGCGAGTCAAACAGATCTATATCCGGGGATTCGTGAATTTTCACACAACGCCCGTTCTTCAATATCTCTCGAAAGTGGCAGTGGCGAGATCGCACGTGGGCGAGAATAGGGAGGTGAAGGGGGGTTGGGGGTGATAAAGGACCGGCAACGTTTTGGAATATCGAGTGAAATGCGAGATCACGAACGTACCAGTCCCGGTTGCTAGTAGCTCTCGTACTCACTCGCATCCCCGACATACGACGACTTTGATATTACGTGTGGGGGGTGCGGGGGCGCGTTCTCTCTTTCTACGTCTCTCAGGCCGTACGTGAGGAAAAGGCTTTTGGCCTCAAGGCAACTGATACGGACTCACGAGAACCTCGACGGACAAACTTTTCCATAGACGTTCAGGCTACAACCCACTTCAGGCTTTGTCGCCGATGCACCGATGTTCTTTGCGAGAACAAAAATATCGGATTATCACGAAAAATATGGATTATTCTCCCGTGTTTCAGAAATTTCATCGAAATTATTGATGTGTTGCTCCGCAACGTCTATTAATCCTTTGACGATAATATATATTAAAAAAATTATTTATTTATTTAGGAATCGTAAAATGTTCAGTTTTACTTATTTTACGAAGAAAATCCGTAAAATCAACGATATTTTTCGAACAACTATTTACAGGACGATAAAATGTCTTACGAAGAAATCGTCCGCTAAACAGGTGTAACGTAATATCGCAAATTTGGGGTAAAAAAAAAAAATTTAATTACTCGCAATTAACCGCGCCAAAGCATTTCGAAAGTTTCTTCGACTTTACGCTCGGTGGTTGAGCGAGTAGGTATAACCATAGCGAGCTCGTAGATCGCGAGAATTGTGGTGGCGCGGCACAATCACGTGAGAAACGAAGAGAGATAGATTCAGAGAGCCCACCAAACCCCCGAAGCCACATCTGCTGCTATTCGCTTTCTCGTTCTCATCCCCTGCTCGTTCCCTTCCCCTCGAAAAGCCCATACAGTCTCTCTTCGCAACCGACGCGAGAATCCACATTCAAATGGCTCGCGAGAGCGTAACGATAAATTCGGAAACTTCGCAACAACGTGTTCTTGATGGTCTAACAATCAGTGACGCAGCTTTTTGGGGGAAAGGGTAAAAGGGAGAAAGGGAGAGTGGGTATAAGTTTGGAAATGTCTCTTCGGCAAAGCTTAGAACCCCCTCGCCACCCTTCCTCCCCGCATTCGCGCCGAAAATCTCACCCACAGAGATTTTCTCTCTCGCGTAAAAATAAGTTTATTTTTCTTTTTTCTCTTTTTCCTCTGCGGACAAGTGTGAGAGTGCGAGGAAGCACTTGGAATAAATTTCGTAAAGGAAGGCGAGCGGGAAAGGCGTCGGGATCTCGACCGGGAGTTTCCACGGATATAACGGTCTTTCGAAATTAGTAGAAATTTTAGATGGAAGAGAAAGAGAGTAAGAGAACCGCGTTGGTAAACTCTTTCGGTACGACCAAAGCTTTTCACGGCTCTATCGTCGAAGCTTTGGAGCGGCGCTTGCACTGCGAAAACGTCATGCCGGAAACGTCGGTCGAATAGAAATGCAACGGGCCAAAACTCCGGGACTCCTATATATATATATATATGTATTTCTTCTCATTCTAAAAATCGTCGGTGGGTGTTTCACCGAGAATTTCAGCGTATATACACTGCGGTGGTGAGGGCCATGCAATTCGATGAACTTTTCACATTATGGCATTGGGTCGGGCGCTTATTTTTTATTATTATTTTCGTTGCGGCTACAAACCGCGGTGGCGAGCGGGAGAGGTCTGCAGCAGAGCAGCGCGAGGCATTTATTTCGAGCGTCAGAGAGTGAGGCAAACCGGGAATCAGCACCCCTGATGCCGTTGCCTCTGCTGCTGCTGCTGGGTAGAGCGGTCCACGAAAATTTGACTCTTCGGCAGGCATTCCCTTTCCCCCAAACTATCTCCTGTTATGACAACTCTCGTTGTTGATCACCATTAACTATTTCCAAAGTTGGCACACAGGAACTCGCATCGCCACACTCGGGCCCACCGACACGTTCGCGCGAAGGCCAAACTGTTATTGCCGTTCGTTTCGTATAGAATTTTATTATTTCAGTGATTTTTTACCGCCGCACGTACGCCCGACAATTCGACTGTACCGATATCGTAATGGATACGGTGATAATATTTAATTTAACACATCTCTACCTGACCTTTAATATTGCCAGCGAGCGTTATCAATTTTATAAACGAATCATAAAGGGCGATTGTTAAAAATTATCACGTATTTGCGTCAATCTTTTTCATATGCGTATGATAATTTATCACCTCTTCCTCTCGGAGTTGCCAAACTTTCCGTGTGTAATAAAAACTCAATAAAAAAAAGTAAATAAATAAATAAAAAGAGGGTAGAGAGATCACCTCGAGTCTCTGGCGAAACGATATATCTTGCAGCAGATGCGAAATTTATGTTGCGCTATATTACCTCGGCCAGCAGGGGGTGGGAGGGGGGGGGGGGTTCTGCGAGAAACGTCGTACAAGGGTCTGGCTGGGGTATAAGATGTGAGAATGGGAGGGAAAAGCGCGCGGCGACGACATGACTGCTGGGCCACATCCCGGGGCAACTCGACGGGAAAATTGTGCGAGAGAAACGTGCATAGCGTTTTGGCCCCGACGTGCAATTTCGCGAGTGGACCCTCTCCAAGAGTGGATGCTCACTTGCCTGCTGCACTTCGCCCCCTATTCCCTCCCCTGCCGCCTGCGTCTCTACGATCGCTTTACCTATTCGCAATAGGTATATGGGCTGTAGGACCGCGCCGTTACCGACACATATAACTTAACAATTTCTCTCGATATAGTGAGCGTTGCGTTGGAATACCAGCTATATACTCTTGCCGTACACTTGCCCCCCTTATTCTCTCGTTCTACCGGAAGGTAAAACGTGTGTGGCGAGCCTCAGCACCTCTTAGCTTGCGCTCACCTCTCAGACTCTCCCCCGTCTCGTTCGTTCGATAATTTGACACGACGAGATTTATCTACGTCGATGATCGACGTAGTTATCTCCCGGATGGAATGAGGGAGTGCTTTTATCGAAGGCGCAAGCCAAAGCGCCACTGTGCAGTATCAAAGAAGAAAAGCGAGGGCGAGATTATCGAATGAGAGAGGATAAACTGGGTCACGAGGAGAGAGACTATCATCTAATTTTGAATGATCGACTAAACTGCGAGTAGCTCTGATGTTAGCGTAACAAAGGGATTGCATTTATTAGATCGAAAGAAATAAAGCTCTGGCAGAACGGTTTGATTGATTCAAATTTATTTATCCGTTATCAAAGATTTCTTCTCCTTGTAAGGATAACTTCTGCAATATCGCTGGATATTGAAATCCAGAGGTGCTTTGAACTTTTTATTAAAACTGAGCATTTAAATTTTTTTTTTTTTTTTAATACAGCATAATGCTACGATAGGTTTACAATATAACAGAAGTAAAAAGTTCGATCGATATATAGATAACTATGTTTTTCACGACGATTAATGATAGACATAACTTCACGTGACAACGGGTTCAAAGTTCGAACGATCCAACGTGGGGGCGCAGGCATGTGAACTAATCAAGACATTAATCTCCCTTATGCGCGTACGTATGTAAATTAATCTAATTTCTATTCTCGTCGGTGCCTTTGGTAGAAAATGTGCGGGGAACCTTTCCTCCGTTGCGTCGGTATCGCGGGTTGAAGTTACCTCGTCTCTCGCCCTTTGGCCCATCCCCGCTCTGCCTCCCCCGTAGAGAAAACCCGTCGTAAAAATGTAAATCTTGCTTTGAATAATATTCTACCCGGTTAGAAGGCAAACGTACGCCTCGACCTGGCTGGTTGGATGGCGTAACTTCGCTACACGGATGGTGGGATCGTGTAGAGAAACGCGGGTGGCCTATAGCTGTATATAGAGATTGAGAGAGAGAGAAACATGGGGGCAGGAAGGGCAGAGACTGCGCTACCTCTAGACACGTTATGCGGAGGGGTAGTTAGGTATGTATAAAGTGCCATCTCCCTGGGGCGCCTCAGCCACATTAAACACTATCCACAATGGGGAATGGTGCACACGCCTCCACGGTATAAAACCCATGGAGAAGAGCAGCACTCGCACTTCCTCGCCTCTCATACGCTCCCCTTCCACATTGCCTTGCATCGTCGACGACGTATTCCTCTGCTTCGAAGAAACGAGAGCGAGAAAAAACGTGAAAAAAAAAGTGGGAACACTTCTTTTTTTTTTTTATGCCACTGCTCTTTTTTTTTTCTGCTTCGCTCGTAACTCGCCACTATACACTGGGACTCTCTGGACTATATAAAAGGGTGAAGTATACCGAGAGAGAAAGACCAGAGCCAGAAAGCCGCACGTTTTCACAAGAGCTCACAGAATCGTATTTATTTGGGTATTTTCAATGTTTTACGCTCCACACGAATGAACTGCAGAAAAGACCGTCTTTGCGTGATAAAAAATAAACGATAGATTTAAAAAAAACAATACTGAAAAGAGATTATAACGGTGCGAAAAAATTAAACATGTGTCTTTATCGGATTGTCTATTTATTCCATTTGAACGAATGGTTTTATACGAATAATCCTCTCTTGTATATCATTCATATTTTACGGTGAATGTTCTTTACTCGCTATAGAACAGTAAAACATGAGTAAATTTGCTTTGACGTGAGATACAGATAGCCTATTGATTTTTATGTATTGAAAGGGAGGGGGGGGGGGGGGTGCGGAGAAGGATGCAGGTGGATCGGGAAGATTTTTTGTTTTATCGGCGAACATTTATTTAATGCTTTTGATGCTTCCGTCAACATTTCCGATGTAATACCAGTCTATGCAATAACGATCAATATATAGATATAATTTTAGCTTTTTTTTAAACTCGTTTATACGTACGTACAATCAATAACTTGATACATTACCCCAGCAAACTCGCGAGGATACGCAGGTTTCTCTCCTATATCATCGTAATGCTCTCGAATACGTGTTTCGTTCTTTCAATTTCCACGGTTGCTGGATTCGCCAACCGGACGGTAAGCGAGAGGTGGGAGAGGAATAGCGCCGGTGATTGTATATCACGCGAAAGTGTAATAAGAACGGCGCGTTATACTCTTGTTTGAGATCGGATACGAAAGGATTTATATCGTACGCGCGCGTTCATAGGCCCCCCACCCGTGCGCGTCGCCGAATGCACGCCGCGGCCCCGAAGAGGGATGAAGAGAAAAACGATAATCGTTGAAACGCGAGAGAGCTTTAACAACGCTACATGACTATCGATTATTTCCCATCGATCGAAATCCGCGAGAATTCAACGGGGTCCCGCTTCGTATATTATTCCTACCTCGTGCAGTCGACGCGTCACCGTGCATTATCGTCTTTTTTTTTTGGTTGTTTTTTTTTTTCCCTAATTTTCAAACCATTAATTTCCACGAGTGAAACGACGATTAATCGAATCCATATTATCCAGGAGCGACGACCGCGTTAGTTGTCGAAATTGGAAGCGGGGCAACCCTGGTGAGCGAAAGCTCGAACTCGGGCTATATGGCCTCATCAAGAATTCCTTCCGGGGATTCTAACTCGTTCGGGTTCGGAGACCCGCTCTTTGATCGGCCGCGGAAATTCACGGTCGGTAGCTTACAATAATTGGAAGGTGAGTAAATAAGAGATAACGAGCCGCGGGTCGTGCATTTACTCGCGTGGTGGTCTCCCCCCTCTTCACATTTTGGGTGAATTCCTGGCCATCCCGTCGCGCAACTGCCTAACCACCCCGATAGTCCCGAAGGCTTTCAATTGTTATGCAAACCGTTACAATGAGAACGATTTAGTATATTGGACGAGGTTTGCTGCCACTGCAGCGCGTCACAAAGTGAATAAATAGAGGAATGGAGAAAATTAACAACGGGGGTGGGAATGGCGATGAAACTGTATCCTGCTACCATACAAATTACCATCAAGACACATTTATCGTGCAAATTGCAAAAAAAAGTTCATCCCTGGAGTTTCATTAAAGAATTGTAATGTAATTTTTTTTAATTTACTCAATCCATTCGTCAGCCAAACAAACAATTGAAAGGTATTAATCACGTAGAAAAAAAATATATGGAAAACAAATATTATAATTATAAATAGAAACATATGAAATTCGGCCATTTTACATATTTAATATATTAATCATATAATTTGTTATATATTCACAAAAATGTAATCTAAAATTCATAATTTACATTTTTTCGTCAAAATCGTATTGAATATATCGCACATATATTGCGCCATATATTATTTTTCCACGTGAGTGCAATAAATGTATACAAGATGAAGATTTACAAAGATACACGTTTACGATCGATAGGAGTTCGATCTCCGTTACACGTGAGTCTTCATTACATTTGTTGAGAGAACAAACATTTGCCATATAGCGTTCGAGATATTGACCAATTATTGTAATTAATAATATCCGCCGTAAAATCAAATGCAAACGTTATTCGTTCGCTTGGTCGTTATATTGCCCAAAGATTGTCGAATTTCCGTCAATTTCAGTGTTCAGTGTTCACAACAATATTTAATTAACAATTCTGCAACAACGTGTTACTGTAACAACAAGATAAATCGCGTATAATTCGTAGTTTCCGGCAATGAGGTAATTGATACGAGAAATACATAGTTTAG
This sequence comes from Buathra laborator, assembly GCA_934046635.1. Taxonomy (NCBI): domain Eukaryota; kingdom Metazoa; phylum Arthropoda; class Insecta; order Hymenoptera; family Ichneumonidae; genus Buathra; species Buathra laborator. Next base: position 24,561,269 of record OW203892.1, read on the forward strand.
AGTGAGGTATGCACCCCCCAAGCTCTGCTGAGGCTCATTTCCGCTCATTGCCAGCAGTCATTGTGAATTATTAGACTACATTTTTCTCCCTACCGGTTAACTTCGATCGCTGGAAACGCACAGCGCGAAAATTTCACCGTAAGTTAACCAACACCTGTACACACTTAACGCGAATGACCTACGTCCTCCTCCCATCACTGCTCATATCGAACATTAATACTTGTCCAACTTCATGACCGCAGCCCTCTCATTTGTCAGACTAATGACCCATTCCGTCAACGAAGTTCAATATTTGTGCGGGGCGTAACCTCCGGCTTCCATGACCAAAGTGCATACCGTTCTATGCACTATAGCGTGCAGTATATTAGTCCGGAGCTCGTAGAGCTTTCTCCTCCTTTCAACGTTCTCATTCTTCTTCTTTTTTGTGGTTTTTTTTTCTCCTTTTATACTCGAATCATATTTTTCGTTCGCAGCGTCTTCGTTCGTCGATTGATCCTACATCCCGCTGGCGCGTTTCTTGTTGCACGCATTCTACAAAATCGACCCCGATTCGACATATACATCGTCAAAAGCGATGGTAAAATAGAGCTGACAGGACAGGATATTGATATGAGAGATATTACGACGTTACGAGTATCGGATTACACAGAGCAATCTTTCGTCCTATATACCTATATAGATTTCTGACGCTGTTGGCTGGTTTTACTTCTTTCCTCCAACCGGGTCACCGGAACGTTCAAAGCGAAATGGTTTTTCCATTCTTGAATGGATATATATATCGAAACTCACCGATTTATAGAATGTAATCTCTCCGTTTCTGCGCGGCTTTCGTATCGTTTTATTTCTTTTTTTTTTTTTTCAATTTTTTTTCCAATTATTTCGTAACCAACGGAAGAAATTGTTGATTAATAATCCGTGCAAATATTCCAATTTGAATGAAAAAAACACTCTTTGATTCAACAAAAACGCCAAAGCAATGGCTTAAAGTGGATTACAACAGTTATCTCTCGGAAAATTCATGAAAAAATATCTCCCTGAAACGGGTGTGCAGCGTACGTGTATGAATTTCAAACATATGTCTCCAAACAATCGAATATTCAACGTTGTTATCTTATCATCCTCGTTTAAGTTTTCAGATGATTAATGACATAACCGCGGGAAATGTGTATTAATACAGTTATAGTGTTGTTACAATTAAATGAATTGCCTTTGATTGCGTTATTTCATTACGCTACTATGATTAGAGAATCGAAATTTCGTAATTATGAATTCATTTAATTAAATTTTCTCGCGGTAAATTCGGCGGGAAGTTACGCGTTGCATCAGGAAAATGATTTGCATCCGTGAATCCGATGCTCAATGCTGTGTCTCTCTCAATTGTCGAATTGAGCGAACGGCAATGAATCGACGTTGAATCCGGGACAGACGAATGGATTGGTTCAACGAAGCATGTCTCTTTCCGGTCTAATCGGGCATACAACGCTTGTCGGCACGCGCTAACGTTACCTCTTCACCTGAATACCGACAGCAGCATATACGTATATAGAGAAATGGTTTCTGGTATCGTGTACACTACGTACAACGTAAATGGTTGGGTATTAGTCGCACCGAGGAAGAGATTCGAACTGATGGATTTCCATGACCGATCCATTATATCCGTTAAAGGGGGGGAGGGGAGCGAGGAGTTGTGTCAGTCAAGCAATTTGCCGTTTAGCTCATTCGCCGCATTGTGATGAGGATAATGATGATCGGGCTCGCTGGAGAATCGTAACAGGTACATTAATAACAGGCTGGCTGCTGGGTAGCAGCACAGCCTGGCTGTTGCTCTTCTGCAGGACCGGCTGGCACATAGCAGTTATGCTGATGCTCTGCTGCATAACTACCGCTACATCGTTCATCTATTCGTGGTGTAATGCCGCGGCTAACTAGACCCCTGCGACATGCTCTCCCGTGTGCGGTGGGTCTTACTTGAAGCTATTAGAAGATAATTCAAACTGTAATCATAGCTGTGATTCCGAAAACTCGAATAATCCACGAGAACCCATGAATCTTAGCTCGCATGATGTTTGCCGACGGTGATTTTTTTGTTTGTTTTTTTTTTTTTTTTTTTCACTTCTCTCCTCGTCACCCCATCACGCTGCAGCCCTCGACGCAGCCATCTAGCAAGTCGCGTCTGGCGCCGTCTCAAGGAATCTAATTTATTGTAGTGAACCTTCCGTGACTGTCTTCCTCCCTCACTCTCTTGGCCAAGAAAAATAATTAAAACTCCGTCCGCCCCGGTCTTGCGCCTCGGTCATATCTTGCTGTTCTCCTTTGCGCTCGCTATTCCCGACGCTCCCCAAGCTTCCCCTCTTCATGCCAAGAGAGACCCTTAAGTTTGCTAATCCCGTAAAAGTCGCAAATGCGACGGGCCACTTCACGTTCTTCTTTTTTTTTTTTTTCCCGTTGAACTTCACCGTTTCGGAGCGTGTGCTGATGGAATCTCGAGAGGACTCACCGCGACGCTACTTCAACAGTTTTATGTAATCTCTCTCTTTGCTCTTCTCGATCCATCAACAATTAGATTTAATTCAATTATAAAAAGTAAAGTTGTTATTTTCAATATTATATTAGATTTTTTTTTAGCTCGCGGAAGTTTTGGGAACAGCGGTAAAGTCGAATGAAAATTCGACCCTCGCCTTTTGCTCTTTAATCATATGAGAAATTTATTTTTGTTCGCGTCAACGCGTTAGCCTCTCCTCCCACAGACCGGAGGCGAAATTTGCCGGGTCAGTGCAAAACGATAGGCCGGATATGACGTTATTCATATTCACGCGCTTGCTGGCCTGATAGGTATGCACACACAGTTAACTCCTCTATATTCTTCTACCGACAGTTTTCACTGTCTCTGCACGCCTCCGCGCATCCTCTTCCTCATTTTGATCCGGATTCAGACTCTCTCCTCCCTCCTACGCTCTCTATACACTTTTTGACCCGTCTGTCAAAAGAATTATTACACGACGAGGATTATCCCACTTTGTCCGAGTTATCTACGAGCGCCCAGTGACTGACTAACGGGATACGCTTTTGCACCCTCACAATAATTTCTTCCTACGTGTCCGTAACGAAATGCTCACTGAGTGAAGCTCAGGTCGAGGTCCTCGATTGTCAGAATTCACTCCTCACAAACGCCTTCTCCCTTCGTTAATATATACTATTGCTGCCTCGATTGCCGGCTCAGCTTTTGCGCGTGAAAGGAAGAAACGATAAGCTTCAAGTCACGAAAGAGAAGAAAAATAATGTCCTCTGCGCGAAATTTTCGCATCGAATCTCTTTCTCATTCTTCCCCTCCTACTTTCGATGTAATTTGCATTTTTCGTGGCAGTTTAAATTCTCGATATCGCGACGATAGCGGATGGAGAAGGAAGAGGGGTAATAGAACGCGGTGTGCGCTGTGCAGTGCCAATCGTCATCTCCATACAGTTAATACCACTCGGGACTACCGGAACGTTCAGCAAAGAGAGAGAAAAAGTTCGAAGAAAAAAAGAACAGCATTCACTTTCTTCCTCGAGCCACGAACGCTCCATCCTTCTATTCCTATCACTTTCGCATTTTATTCTCTCTTCGCGTCTTCAACACCCCGAGCGGCAAGGCTACTTCCGGCAAATACCTTGGACGCGCGACGACAATCCCGGAAAAGCAAATATAGGCGGAGAGCGAACGTGGCACAGAGAGGAGAGGAAAGACTCTTTAACACTTTGCTGTTTTTTTTCTCTCGGGCTATCGTCTCATCCTCCATAGTGTATACAGAGCTTCCGATTCTTAACCGTCCTCACCTTGAGAGAAAAAAAACATTCAGCCAATTCTATTCGGCAACGATTTACCTGCGATTTTTTTTCTCGCTATCAATGTTATCATCAAAACTACCGCTGGATTGCGACGATTAATTTTTTTTTTTTTTTTTTTTTCGATAATCTGGATTTTGTTCGAGCGAAATGAGAATTCAGCAAAAGTATTCAAGAGGTCAAAAGAAGACGATTAACAAAAAAAGTATTGAGAGTGGATGCCGAAAGGATAGAAGCATTGTGCAGTACTGCCAAAGGAAACGGAAGCAAATCTTCTTCCGGAGCTTTCCAATATACTTCGCTTTTCACGAGCATACAGCCTTCGATTCGATTCACACAAGGCTTCACTTCCGTACTGAATACCTCGGATACGGGGGGCGATCCTTGCTGAAGAGCAAATAGCCAAAGGCGGCAACTTCTTCGGGGAAACATCCTCCTATGTTTAGTTTCCACACGGTGAAGTTGACCTATTTTCCTGCATACACTGTTGGAACCTCTATGGGAGAGTCTGTTGAGAAATGGTCAACTTCACGGTGCGTTTACCTACGTATACATGCATACAGGATGAGTATACATGTAGATTACAGTCGAAGACATGCCTTGCTGGCTCGTTCGGCAGTAGAAGTAGCAGCGGCAGCAGCAACGTTGAGGCCCCTCGAGATTGCGTCGACTCCTCTCTCGCTCTCCTTCCCAGAGCTTTGAGAGAGTTTTGAACGCTCATACTAAACGTTACAGCTATCCTCCTTCTAGTTCTCCACTCTGAAGAGCTAACCATCGGCAACTTTGTAGCCAGTTTCGCCCACTGCTACTCTCGCGCTAACTCGCACCCCCTCGCGTACCAGCGTTCAAACTCGCCATCACGGTAATTACTAATGAGCTTACCAGTTAACTCTTACGATCCTTATATTAACGGAGGAGAGGGAGAAAACGTCGAGATGGCATCATCGCCGAATGGCAGTCAGCAAAGTCAACTCTCCCTTCGTTGGTAAAACCTCTCGAGGGATGGGACACGCAATCCTTCGAGGCACATTTTTACGTATGAACTCCGGATATTTTTCGCGAAATGTAAAAGAGAGAAAAAACTTCTTAAAGGAAGTGCCGTTCACTGGAAAATCTTTGTTTTCAGAGTCTAGGATATTCAGCGATAATACGAAACACTGAATAGTAGACATATATATATACGAAGAGCCTCTTGTGTATATCACATACCCGACGCAATCGAGACTGTTGAAGAGCACGAAGGGGCTGGCCGTACAGAATAAATCTTTTATTCGCTCGAAGGAAAATCCTCAAGGATCTCAATGCTTCCGAACTCTCCGTATATGTCCCCTGGATCGACGAGTATTTGAATATTGTAATAGAAAACAAATGCGAAAATGAGTCCGATGTATCGTCAATCGGCAATTTAACACTTTTTTTTACAATCATCGAAAAATATATTAAATTCCAACTGCGTTACGGCGAACTACGAATTGGTAAATTAAACGAGATATCGATGTACTGACAAAAATTATTCTGTAAAATTCGTGAATTCTGTTCTATAAATTGAAACATATTTTGTAACATAAAAAAGAAACAACGCGTTCAAATTATTAACTTTATAGTTAAATGGAAGTATGTTATTAAAATTGTCGCAAATTTTCATTAAAAGCGTAACGTACTTTTTTTTGATAAAAATTTATAATAGGAGTGAATTAATTTTCGTTTGCACATTTTTTACAGTTTGTGGAATTTGGTCGTATGACACTGTTTGACGCTGTCCTTGTTTATCTGCTCTCATCATTCTGTTTCTAGGCACATTTTCATCGAGTTTCAACTGCTGACAGCACATATTGCGTGCTCACCCCGTCCCTCTGTTGCTCTATGTACTATATGTGACACTATACTGTACACTGTCATTCTTTCTCTCTCACCGAGTCTACTATAAGCACACATACCACCCGCTATATCCACGTTCAATATTTACTTAGGAATGTTTTCATTCTTTATTGCGCCCTCAAGGTGTTTATGTGCGCAGTACCAGTGGCGTCACCTCTTATTGCATCGGTACGTGCTGTCACGCTTTCCCCAGGTCTCCGTTTTACTCAGTTTCAACGTTACTCTCTCTCCCTCTCTTTCCCACACACACACAGATGATACATCGTTTGAGCAACAGCAAGCGCGCGCTCTTTGCTATCTCTTTCACTGTATTTGTCCGGTTTTCATATCCGTTGCTTTTACGTGTACCCATCACTTCATTTAACGCTCACCGGGTCTCCGATACAATCACATACGCGTATACGTGCAGAAAACGCGGGAGCGCAAATACGAGGGACACAACACGGCAAACCGGCCGGACTGCAATGACCCACTCGTTTGTACCCGTGCTATCATTTCTCTATTTCCTATTTATTGTACAGCCAATCTCTTATTTCCTGTTATTCTTGTCAGTAGATGGGAACATTTGGCGAACGTAAAAATTGTTTTGAAATGTTGTCAACCATCGTTCGGACCGTAACGCGACAGCATTCACCGTGAATTAATAGATTTTGTACTATTCGAATTGTTTTTGTCATTTTTTTTTTTTTTTTTTCACATCCGACGCGAACATTCGTATCGAATATCGACTCGCGAGTAAAACAAATCGCAGTCAGCGAGAATAATACGTGGGATCTCCTCTTTGAGTGAAGAGCGATAACATTTTTTTTTGCACCACCGATTTTGCCAAAAGTATCGATTTTCGATATTTTGAAAGTGCGATATTATTGCATCGCGATGAGATGCCGAAAAAAAAAAAACGTGGTGTCTATCGTATTCGGCGGGGAAAAAATACGCACGATAGAATACTTGACGAAGTTATACAACCGATTTTTTCATGTAAAATTGAGGAGTTTAAAAAAAAAACAAAAATTTTGTCATATATCATTATCTTTTATGTATTTTTTTTATATTGATGATTGTTAAGAACAATTTTTTTGTGGATAATGTAAAAATTATATATAATTCGGAGGGTTAAATCCAGAGACCGAAAATTTCCCTCGATAATACTGCATTTTTTTTGTACATTCTGGTAACGTCGCTGACGCGACAATATTGTCTAATACCCCCGTATTATAATCGGCTTTGTTGCATCCCCCGGAGATTGTATAATGCTATACCAATATTATAGGTCGATGATGAGAACTTTGGTGAACATGTCAGACGCGGGAGGGCTGTCCAAGTTGGTTCGGGATGCTTAGTTAATGCCAAGAGGTAGAGAACACGGGACGAGCAGAGGAGAGGAACACGTAGTCACGCCCCGTTCTCTAATCACCGCACCGATGATTAGAAGGGCCCTCTGTGTATCCACGGCCGCAAGAGGTAAGCCGCCCAGAGACTTAGGAAATTGGAAATGCGTGTGGCGTAGAGCATTACCGTTAAGGGATGAATGTATATACATTATCCGCTTGGCGAGGTGCACCTCGCTTCGTTTCTCACAAACCTTTCGACCCATCGCGACGGATCGTACAAATAACTTATCAAACTGAGCGCATGAAATACTTGCTGTGCACGCAATCCAATTTCTGCAATCGGATTTAATTTATTTTTTCTCCACCGGTATCATCCAATTAGATTCTTTTTTTTCTTTCCCCAACACAGTGAATTCTTTTCATGTGTACCGCGCAATTTTCTACCTATTATCCTCCCTGTCTTTTTTTTTTTTCATCTCCGTTTAAAAATCGCTTGTTCTTTAACTCGTGATAGAATGCAGGACAATGTTTTTTTTTATTCCGAAAAATGGGGACGAATTGTGCGATGCGCAATACGAAGCTTTCGCACTCACGACTGGCGCACTCTTTTCCGGCGCAAGCCCCATTGTCAGTACTTTACTACCGGTGTGTTCTGTACAATTTAAATTGATTATTGGCGTAAGCGAGGGTATGGAGAGCAAGCGCGGCATGCACGTTTCATCGTTTTGTTCCAAACAGCAGGGCATTCCAATGGAAAAAGCTCCCGTACCCCATCCCCACCAATCCTCATTCCATGCAAAATCTCGTCGATGTCCTTCTCCCTCTCTCGACACTCTCTCGTTTCATTTTCGGCTTTGCCTCGTTGGCGGAGCGTTAAATGTCGTCCTTTTTGCGAGAGACTTTATTTATAACTACCACCAGGGCTACTAGTCATCCCGGGTTCTGCATCGTTACGCGTCTACTGCTACTGACAGAATCATTGCACTTCATAAAACATTAATGCACAAAGCTTCTCGACGCTATTATCACGTGAAAAAATAAATAATTTGCTTAATCTCACTCCAACCAACATAATAACGAACAAACAAACAAAATCTGACTATAAATACCCAACTGAATGGTGTCGAGTATAAAAAAAGAAAAAAAAAATTAAACAAGAGATTTATAAAAGTGAAATAAATGAGCGATACAAGGTAAAAGCGCTGTTGCTATGAAAGTATCTGACAGACGCGAAACACACGAGACAAGCCGCGCGTCATTCCAGTCTGGTGGCTTATATGAATTTTCAACGAACGGCTCATCAAACTTGCATCGATCGACCAACATGACAACCAACTCGTGCGCCCCGTGGTGTTTATTGAATACATAAAAAAAAAGCGGCACGTTTCTATAAGCCACTTGCTAAATAAATCTGTCGGCCCATCGCCCATCAAAACAAAAAAAATTGATATTCCTAAAAGGTGCAGAACGCGTGAATTGATGGGGCAATTTTGAGGGGTGTCTTGTTAATAACCGTGAATCAATCTCATATTTTTTCGATATTGCGCTCGTTTTAGGGTTGAAAAATAAGCGGTTAAAGGGGTGTAAGACGATTTACTTGAACCGCGACCTCCAACAGGAGGCGAACCCCGGGTGTTGCTGCTTCGCCAAGGGTGAAAGGCTAATTATCCGCAGGCCGCTTTCTCATAGGAGAGAACCCGACCTTATAGCGCAAAGCTGAAATTTTCATATTTATAAGCTCGCTGGATTATGGGCTCCTTTTCTCTCTCTCTCTTGCCGTTGTGCGCGGGATAAAAATGCCGAAACAAAAAATTATTGGAAGCAATCCGACGCACCGCATCATGCACAGCGTGATTCCTCTTTTTATCTTTCAACCACACGCTCGGTCGTGATTTGATAAAACTTCCGCGTTTTATCGAGGAATAATAATAACACCGTCGGGCATAAACATCAACACGATCAGCGAGATTAGATTTTCTTTTTCCTCGAGCGAATGTTTTCGTCTTGCAAACGTGTCTTCGCATCTTTATTTTTTGACGCATCAATGAAAAAAAAAAAAAAAAAAACTCAGAGAATTATTCATATTAATTAGCGGCCTGATATTGTATTCTCGAGACAATGCTCAGCTTGAACTTCAAAGTCAAAGAGCACCGTGTCTCATAGCCGGAAGCGCGGCACGGAAAAACAAAAGCCTTTTAATCCGGCATTTATGATTGCGAAAATGTTTTAAATTTACGTTTCCCCTCTCGAGTTTCGAATAGTATATATCTCTCTCTCTCTCTCTCTCTTCCTCTCGCTTCTTTTTATCATTGCTCGTGAAATGCTCTCGGGTTCCTCGTTTGCAATAAGACGAACACCCGGATCTCCTGGCTACGTCGATCCTCTCACATTCTCTCTCTTTCTCTCTCGCCTCTGTCTCTCGTCGGACGTCGAGCGAGCCGGAGATTTGCCCCGCACCCGCATCTTTCTCCTCACGTCTCTCGAACGTCTTTGTACATCTTTTTTTTTCTTTATATTCCTACTCTTCGCTGCTCAACGGGCGCATGGAAGCTTTTTCTCGAGTCTCAAATGCGTTCTCCTCGCGATGAGACTCCGGCGAGTTGAGCAACGGGGACGGGGCAATAAAACGAATAAAAGGTTGAAATAAAAACCTTGGATCCGATAGAAAAAGAAAGAACGAGAGAATAAAAAAAACAGCGTTTTAACTCGAGTGGAGACACGTGGATGCACCTGCAGCACGCTTCGACTCCGCGATGTATTCTGCGGAATAAAATTCTCAATGGGGCCATACCGCGCAGTTTGGATAATATCGAGAACCCGCTTTTTCTTGATCTTAATTTTTTCTCGTTGTTCTAAGCGATGCCACCGCGGAATATTCGATTGCCGTCGCGTCTGCGGGTCGTTCCAATCCAACGAGAGTTAATCGGTAAGCCCTGTAGTCAATCGTAAGCCGCTATGGCCGCCGTAAAGAGAATCGCAAGCGCCACGGAAAACTCTCTCGAATTTCGCGAAGCATCACCACCAATAGACCAAATCCTACGAAATTTTCGCTCGTCTCCCGCTCGTTGTTAATTCGAAGAATTAATTGATGGGATTTCGTGTCGTATTTGTCTCGAATTGGAAACTAAGAGGCTGAGATTCCAGACGATAACGAAAGGCGACGGAGGATGGAGAACTCGTCGTTCCCGATTCTAATGCTACTGTCTCTCTTCCGATGCATCGCGCCAGTCATTCTAGACGCGAGGGATTATTCTCAATCGCTTTTCAACTCGCTCGCTCTTCGAAGGTTTCAAACCGCACCGTGATTGCGAGAGTTCGCCTGGGCACTTCTCCGCGGGCGTCTATCCTCGTTGATTATCGTTTCAATTGTAATCAAACTAGCGGATCTCGTCTAATGTAATTATTTGATAATCGATTACGCGGAACTCTGTTTAACGATACCGAGAATCGTTTGCTATTAATTCAATTTTGTTTTATTATTATTATTTTTTTTTTTTTATGAAGACGACTGTCGGGCATTACGCTCGCGATATCGAAAGAGATTCTTATATAATGTATGTCGTAATAACCGATGTGTATCTGATGAAATTTTAAGCTCGTGAAACGTTAAGAAATAACGTTCTGACATATATCTATGAGAGTTTTGATGATCCCATCGTCGATCCACTTCGAAGCTTCATGCGGTCTCTGTACTCTGTACAGCTAAACTCTATCTCTCGAATCCCCGGTTGATAGTTTTGGACAGCTAAATGCTCAAGGATGCGAACAGGAAACTGGCAGGTGACTGGTTCATCCAGCGAACCTCTGGGTTCAGCGGCCAATAGATTATCGCAGATCCTCATTGAACTATCCGGGGAAGCATGAGGCTTTGCCTCAACTTCGATGGACGTAAATCGCACGGCCTATCGCCTTCGATTTATCATCGAGAGGTATACATACATACGCGCAAACAGTGAGGCTGTTAAATCATTCGAGAAATCAATATATATAACCCCGCGAATGAATAAAATACCAAAACGGAAAGCGGTCGAAACTTCTAAATAATCGGAAACGTTGATGCGACACTCGCGGCTCTTGATATCCTTTCAGAACTATGAATCAAAAATAATAATAAAAACCGTGGGACTGTGGCCCTTTCACCATTCAATACGAGAAATTTTGATTATTCAACGAGCGAAGAACAGAGCGAAAAAGCGACGACAATACTTCTCGCGGTTATCTCGTGAGCTTAAAGTAACAGCCGTATATCATTCATTCATTCATTCATTCATTCATTCATTTCAAGAGGGCAGAGCAGCAGCAGCAGCAGCGTTTTACGCGCGGCTTGGCGCTTCCTACCCTGTTGTCCGAGAACAAAACAGAGGATAAAAAAAAACGAGAGCATGGGAACGAGGATTATTATCTGTGCTGCGGTACAAAGCGTACTAGGAGTACCAGCGGCGTTGGATATATCGATGAATTTTTCGGCTTTATTTCCCGACAGTTCGCTTTTCAAAAGGGCACGAGAACCAGTCCCGGGTGTACCGTCCCTCCGCTCGTGCTGAATTGAATGGACTCACAGTTTGAAAAATACTTGATCCACGATCGGAACGACGGGCGTGTGGGGAGGGGGGGATGGGAGGTGGAAAATCTCACTCATATCCGGGTCCATCATCATCCACGACGCTTTCATAGTTTCGTTATAACCGCTGAAACACCCCCGACGAAAATAGACGTGATATTTTTTTTTTTTTTTTTTTTTTTTTTTTCGTAGCCTCGAGAGGTATACGACCGCATATATTAGCACATAGGACGAATAGACACGCGCGCATAGAATAGCGTACAGCCCCGAATGTGTTTTTGAGGAATAGTAAAAAAAAAAAAAAATTGACATTTTTACGTGAATGAAATTCTCTCGATGAGTTTTCGAAGCGATGCGCAGCGCGGTGTGATCGTCGATTTTTATTACGTTATGAGAGAAAACGCGCGAGAGGTCGAACGAAATATTCACCTTTGCCAATCGAGGATGGATCCCTCTGGCAATTTTTTTCGGAATAGGCCCATCGCGCCCCGAGGCACGCGGGGTTATAGTCACCAACGAGATTCAACGTCAGGGACCGTGCGAAGCGAATGCGGATCGGTGCTGAAACGGACGCGCTAGCGCTCGAGCCATTTTTTTTAATCGATCCCTACAGCACAATCATTTTCTTCCAGCTGCGAATGCATATGTTACTTTTACCGCGGCAGGGCGAGGTAAAAAAAAAAATAAAAATAAAAAAGATATGAAAAATATAAAAAATAACGTTCGTCGAAGTGTACAGAGGTACGCCCTGGTGTACGGATGGCGCGCACCCCGGAGGGCCTTAATGAAATTAATCTTTACCATCTCTCAGTCTCGTACCGTGGAGTGGCTGGTCATTAGCGTTAAAAACAGTTGGAGACCGTTGGCTCTCGCCCGCAACAACCGACCTCGTAATATGTTACTACTTTGAATCACACGTTTGAGGGACCATTAACATAAATCAATGCTCTCCGCTCAAACCGAGTCGACGCGCTCTTTGAAGTGCTTCGATCGTTACGAGTTTGTCATTTTTTTTTTAATTTTTTTCTTTCTCTCTCCGCTAATGATTTTAATCATTTTAAGAATTTGTGACGTGCCGGAGGCAGATGGGCGGAGAGATGCATACGGACACACATACATAGTTGCGGTAGCAGCGGTTTCGAGTGTTCGGGGGCTTGACCCTTAACCAGTAGAATCCCCGCTGGGGAAACCTCCCGCAGGCAGTAGCCCCCAAAGCAGCACGTACTTCTCTGCTCTCCCCAGGTTCCCATCTCCACCCGAGCGCGGGCGCGTCGCACGACGCGAATTGCATTAATTAAACGCGCTACGCCCGACTATCTTCTCTCTCTCTCTCTCTCCCTCTCCTTCTCCCCGACGGAGCTATCTCTCGAGTTTCTCTCGACACTGGCACTACGGTGCGGATCACCAGTCTTAATACCGAGTCACGGTTATTTATACAGCAAACAGAGAAAGGTCTTTCTCTCTTTCTCTTTCGTATTCTATTATCTTTGGTACACCTTGCACTCGGCCGTTTTTGTATATATACATAATATCTCTCACCGCGGTTCTTCTCGCCCCCATTCATCGAATTGCATATATTAAAAGCCGCGACAAGCTCATTAAGAGCCTCTCATTCAAATTATTGTAATACTACAAGTATCAAACTTTTTTCTTTTTTTTATTTTTTTTTCGGGTAATGGTTATACTCAGTACTATAACTCTACTCCTGACTCACTTAGAGTCGAGAACTGTATAAAAATATATATATATTTAATATGGCGCGTAGTTATACTGTGGAATATTATACGATGAACCTTTCATAAAGTTCAACTACTCATTAAAACACGAGATCGCGGTTATGAGTAGCTTTCATCGCTGGGACGCGCGGCGAAACTTGGAAATCGAAACTCTTTTCAATTTGAATATCAAGTTGAAACACATTGAATTATATTTATAAGTTAATTATACGGACGTGTGATACGAATGAAAAAATAATCGCACGGTAAATAAATGTCATAAATATACCATTTATATGTGCAGATATATATGTATACATACGTATATATATATATCTAATCTCGTTTACACTTAGGGATTTTTGGACGAAGGATGGTATATCACTTTGCGATACCGTGTGTCTATCCAGCCTCTTGGATAATAGCGGTAAGGCGTCTTGAATCTCCAAGATCTTTCTCTTCGACCTCTCTTATTCCCTCCGTGTGGTACCGGAAAAATTTCACATGTTTGCATTTCACTTGCGACTGAGTGCTGACCCAGGGACAGAGAGTGAAAAATCGTTGGCACACCGAACGAGGACGTCGTCGTTCGTAGAAGCGAAGCGAAAGAACGAACGGGGGAGCTTTAGCTCGGCAGGCAAAGTGAAAGGTTTGTTGAGCTTTCGACCCACGTATGAGAACATCTCGAGAACGAGCCACACGCTGTAGCGGATGGTTCAAAAACTGTGCCATTTTCTTTCACTATCGAAACGCTTAAGAAACAAAACTACCGACACGTGCCTTACGTCATTCTTTTTTTTTTTTTTTTCGATGGAAAAATTAAAAAATTCTGAATATTGTTCGATCCGAATTACGAGAGTAACGAAATGTCATACATTTTTTTTTTTTTTTTTTTTTCGTCACGATTTTTGATCGAAGAAAAAAATTGTCTCTTTTTGTGAATCTCTCTGTACGTCTATCCCGAAAAATATAACATTCCTTTTCCTCCGTCACGCGAAGGTTCTAAGATATTTTTTTTCCCCTCTCACACCCCATGATAAATATTATCTCAATATATAATGTATATGTTGGGCCTTCATCCGGTCACCACCGCTGTCTGACGGGGCGAATCCTCCGAGTCCTCTATCTCTATCCCCAGTACTCCCGCCCACGGGGATCCATCTAAGCTTTTTCGCTCGTTCGTTCGGTTTTTTTTGCCTCTCAACCCCGTTCGCATCAACAACGATATTTCCCTTCTTGAGAACTGCACGAGAGATAAGTATAAAAGTAGGATACCGCGTTGGCGTCACGTAGAACATTCTAAACGGATCGAGAAAAGAATTTTTACTCTCTCCCGATGTCCTCCGTGAAGCCGCATGAGCGAACGATTTTCCTTCTGTGTTCGCACAACGGTTTGCCGCGGTTTCCCTCGGTCCTTACGCTGAAAGCTTTCGCGGCGAACTACGAAAGGACGAAGAATAAGTATCCGCGAGGGAATGTCAAGATGATCCAAGAGTTTAGAATTTTATTTTTTATCCATTCATTGAAGCGTTCGAAGAACAATTCACGAGCTCCTTTCGGCCATTTGGTCCCCGTATCAAATTCCAATTTCGAACAGATATTCTCCCCTATCGAATGCGAGTGTTAGCCGTTCGACCGTAGATTCGCCAGACATATACGTACATTTCGTTTGTTTTCACACTGACACTTGACGGGCTTCACGGTGTAGTATATTCGGCAACAGCCGAACGTGTCAGCGTTGGGGACCAGACGAAGAAGAAAAAAAAAAAAAAAAAAAAAACGAGACACGGTATAGGGGTAGAAATAAAATATAATAAAAAAAAATAAATAAATAAAAAATGCTGAAAGAGAAAAGGGATAGGGGGTGGAAAGGGGGTTTGTGGATATTTGTGGATTGTCGTGCGGGGCACAGTCACCGCTCCTAGTTCTTTCTCTATCGTTCTTCTGCGTGCTATACTGCCCGCCACGTAGCTGCTGGTGGTACTGGAGCACCGGAGTAGTAGCGAAGTTTATCGGTGATAAAGTAACGTTGAGACAACACCGGCCTCGCCGGCCAACAGATGCGACAAACGCCCGTTCTTTACGAATCGGTCCATTGACACTCGGCCCCATCAATTACGGCAGGGAAGCAGAGAGAGAGAGAGAGAGAGAGAGAGGGAGAAAGAGAACGAGAGAACGGTGGCGGAGTGAGCTCTCGCGAGTTTGCCGTCTCGCCTATGTTTCAACCCAACGGCGCCTACGGCCACTACCATTCGGCGTCGCACTGCGCGAAACTCCCGAATGTTCTTTCTCTCGATCTCCCCCTCCAAACTGTATATATATTCGCCCCGTACACCGAAAACGCTTCTCTGCCTCTCGCTTCTGTGCCTCTATCCGCGTAGCATGAAAGTTTTAGTCCAGGAGCCCTTTACGGAAAATAAAACCTGCGGTACTATTTTTGCATTTTACCAGGGCGCCATGAACGCTGGGGGGAGGGGGGGGAGGGGGCAATACCGCTTTTTCAACGATTATCGATTTCCCCGGGGGCTTGTTTTCCAACATCCGGCTGGTTTCACCGTTTCTGTCCTCAGCTCTGGCGACTCTGCGACTCAACCCCAATTATACCCTCTCACGCCCTCTTTTTCTCGTATACCCCAACCCCGCTTTTTCGCTGCTTTTCTACGTTGCATTTTCTTTTATTTGGACTCACTTTTGCCGTGGTTCGGCGCAGGCAAAAGTTTATAACTTTTCCGGAACTCGACGGTATTCGAGAACAGCCCCCCTTTTTAAACAGTCATTCGCCACGTGCGGTATCGTTGATGCCGAAATCGAATTTGTTACGGGTACTCTGCAGTTACTATGCACTCCGGTAGTGAATCTCTTTTTTTTTTAATTTTATTGTGCACCGCTTTTACAGTGAAGAGCAAAAGTGTTCCAATATTGTAATTGAAGAGTCGTTTAGATTCGAACCACTTATTGCTGAAAATATTGCGCAACTCTGCGAATCTTCTCTGAATAAATTTTTTTTTTTTTTTTCGTTACAGTTAATTGCTACGTACTTTTTCTCTGATCTCATTTAATTACCTTCAGCAAAATTAGCGCGAAAAGTGTTAAAAAGATAACAGGTAATTACGGAAAAAATTGTTTTTCTTTTTTTTGCTGTTTTCGACATCGAAGTTTCTTTTGAGTAGCTTCCACCATTTAACTCCGTGCGGCAGCCAATCGGCACACAAATACTCCCCCCAGCACGACCCTTCAATATTCCGAGATTTTCCATGAAATCTTTTTCTTTTTTTTCTATAGAATTAACCAGTTATACGACTAAGAAAGAATGAAATTACTTTAAACTGAGTTTAAAAGCGGAATTTTTAAAATAATTTCGACACGGTAGAACCGCTTAATGTATTAAAAAGAAAAAAAATATCATGCAAGGAAGAAAATGCATCAGAGTACATCCGCGTTGCAGTACGTTAATGTACATTTTTATTTAGCTCATTTAATAACTATTAGCTTACTACGCGACGACTCCAATTATCGTTTTCTCCCCCTCTCCCTTTGTTCTCGCTTTCCTGGTTCTTCACAATTGATGAAAATTGCCCGGCAATTATAATTGCATGGGAAATCTGTGGTGGGTCGCGGGTACCGTAGGGACGTGCGAAAAGTTGGCAAAAGAGGGGATGAGGAACGCCAAGGGGTGAAGAGGAGAAGGATGGGAGTGCAACGAGCCTCGAGGTTGAACGTTGAACGCGATGGCCGCAGCGAAGCTCCCACGGGTGAGGGCAATTTTGCGACAGGTCGCCACCGACCAGCCGTGCTGGTCACCGACGGTTATAAACTACAGTAAAATAGAATATAGCCGAGAGGAAAGCAGCGAAGAGAGAGCGAAGCAACGAGGGCTTTTTAGGCGAGCATCGAGAAGGGATAAAGGGGATGATGAGGGGTGATGAACACTGCGGGGACCCGTACACCATGGGACTGCCACCCCGATCATGGTATCGGGGTGCGATTACGATTTACCCGCGTAAAATCCCACTTCGTAATTGCTACGACACGTACGAACGATCGGATGTAAAAGCTCCGAAGGGGTTAGCATCGCCCTTCGTTTGACTATCGGAAAAGATTTTTTTTTTATCGGCAATTTCGAGCGGTCCGAAAGTTTCATTGCTTTAAAAATCGATAAATTTATATACGTAAAGCGGAGAAAAATATACTTTTTCTACGAAATTCACTATAATAAGTAATGTGTATTATTATTTGTCTCATTAGGTAGTTGTTACTTTAGTAACAGCAACCGAAACACGCAAACATAACACAACAAAAAACATCGCAAAACATAATTCTGGGTTCAGAAAAATAGGGTTTTCCTTTGAGAATTTAGAATAATAGATGTCTCTTTTTTTTTTTTTTTCGTTTTTCCGCGGAGCAGGACGCGCACAAAGATTTTTACCTCGGATAACGAGTACAACGGCAAAGAATAACAGGTGCGTCTTATTTCTTCGGGATAAAAACGCGAGCTTTAACATGCTACGCTAGCTACGCGCTACGCGCATTTTTTTTTTTTTTTTCTTTTTTCGTCTTGTCTATTCTCGATGTCGGTACTCAAGATGGTGACGTACCTTCAAAGGCACCCAGTAGGATACGCAGTCGCAGTGTAAGAACGGACACAGTTGAAAGTCACAGTGTCATATTCTGCTACGTTTGTTATACGTTGGAGAGACGGGATATAGCCGGAGTGTTACGTGACTCGAGAAGTCGACTCGGGGCGTGTGCACGAGAGCCAGAGGCATCTATTTCTGAGTCTGGTTGCGGCGCGAGTTCGTGCGAGGGAAACGGCCGCGGAGAGAAAAGAAAAAAAAAAAAAAACGTGAAAATGTGTGAAGAGTAACTTCTTTTTTAGGAGAATGCACTCTCCGAGGCTTCGCTGTAAGTAGTACTACGGTCGTTAGGTTCCTTTTTTTTTTTCTATTCACACTACTAGAGAGCTTTTTCAGCGCGCTTTTATTTTGTTTAATCCAGATTATCGAGCCGAATACATCGCAAGGTAGGCGACGACATCGAGAGAAGACCAATGGAAAAGCCGGTAGAATCCCCGCTACAGTTGTGGCCGGGAGGCTAATTCCCAATAGCGAGGATCAAGATTTGTTCGATCTGTGGTTCTCCGATGTGTTGCAACGAGAGGAAAGGAGAAAGAGAGCTCTTGATTCCCGGCTTTTCATTCGTTGTCCTACATTCGATCCTCGGCAACACCGGGAAAGCTCAACGGTCCCGTTGGTGACGATGGAAAGTTAAATGGTAGGATTTAAAATCAGTCTCCGATCACATTACGTTCGTCGATTGATCGAAGTATCTAAATTAGACTTTAAATCGACGGAATCGTCGAACGGAGATATCGAAATGGTATCTTTCGTCGCGGATAGATAAATTGCATAAATGAATAAATAAATATATAAGTAGAGTTGTCATACTTCGCGACTCGAAGTGGGCGATACAATTCGCTTGTATCCGCGAAAAGGAATATTCGATATGAATGAGATAGGCGACTGGTGAGATATCGAAAAATCAGACGCGACGACATAGCAATTTTGAAACTGAGTTGTGCGTCGCATCGAGACGTACGGTTTTGAAAATAGGTTGGCTACACGCCGGGGTGTGGGTTGGTATACATTCACTGCCGATCCGTTTCACCGTGTATCATCCCTCAAACCGACCGATGCAAACCCTCGCCTCGCCGACATCTGTCATTGCATGAAACTCTAACGGGGAGAGAACTACCTATCTACCGTCGACGTATTTGCGAACCGGGAGTTTGTAACCTCGTTGCTGCTGATTTTGCTAGTGATGTTTCTGCTACTCTTCACTCTCGGAACCTCCGGGGCCTACGCTCGCGTTCCATCCTATCATAGTATTTATTTCATGCACACTAATTACAATAACATGTACCCTTCGCTGAAGCGCGTGTGTGTGGATGTTCGCGTATTCTCCATATCACGGGATATCACGTAACGATAACGCAAACATACGCGGGCGGGTAGTGTAAATATCGTTCGGGAAAACATGTATGTTATCGGATACGCGTATGGCCCGCAGTATAAATGGCGTGCGATGCATATACCCGCCGAAATACGGCATGTCGATAGCTCACTTTAAAAGTTGGAGCCATCTATGGACTTTAATACTCGGTAAACATTCGATAAATGGGAACCGTTGACTCTCGCAGCCGGTTCGGAGAAAATCGTGAATACGCGGTATGTACGTTATTGTTGTTTTCTTTGTTTGTTTTTCTTACAGAACAAAATTTGATAACAGTTCATTCAACATACCAGATTCCTGCGCGATAAAGTTGGTACTTCGAGACCCATTTTTTTTTTTTTTTTCGTAATTCATAACAGCAACATACCTGAAATCAGAAATAATATTGAATTACATTCCTGAAATGTCACATTAATTGAAATACAATGAAAAATTTTGCAGCAGTATCGGAGTTTATTAATATTTCGACAGCGATGACTAAAATAATTCGTAAAATCTTTGATTAATGACAAATGTTGTTATTAAACGAATATGTCACCTCGTATATTGCGAATATTTCCCTCACGGACAATCGATACCGAAAATCGCGTGAACTCCGTGTTTAACAGGGAGAAACATAACTCGAGAATATCGCACGATGCGGATTACGCATATCGAGAGATTACTCGTGTTTATCGAGAGAACGGTAGAGGTCGAGGTTTGCGCGATGGTGCGAGAGTTTGAAGAACGGTATGGGGTTGAAAGAGGCAGAGGGGGAGAGAGAGCGAGAGGTTCAGAGAAACGAGAGGGCGAGAGAGAGAGGAAGAGAGCTGTACCTTACGAGGAAATCCTGGTATCGGGAACGTGGACTGCGATAAACCCTTGGAGCTCGTTGGCGTTTTGGAGGCAGTCGATCGGAAAGGCGAGCGATTGCGCGGTTCGATCGGTGTAATCGTCTCACGAAGGCTCGAGTTCGTTGCTCGCAATCCCTTCATTTATTTTTATTATTTATTTATTTTATATATATATATATCTTTTTTTTGTCGACTCCTTTGGTACGCCGAAACGCCGAAATATGATCGCCACTTCGAACCTTTAACGATGACGAACGTGTCGCGCAGATTCGCCCCGTTAAAGCTCCCCAGTGGTGAAAGAGATCGGCTATACTGATGGCGGTGTAATAAGTCAAAGATGAATACGAGAATAGATCAGATAGATAGAAATGCAGTATCGAAACTGGCGGAAAATACGGGAATACAGTTGGAAAACGTATCGATCTTATACGTCCGATAACAAGTGCTTACTACAACGAGAAAGCTTGTAGATATTTTACATTCACCGCGAGCCCGGAACGACCGTCCAATATACATGCCACCAGTGAGCTTAAATGTATAAAGTACGGTGAAAATCTGCGATAAAATATACGAGGGAATAAATATCGTCCAGCAGAGAGATACAGAGAGTGAGAGTGGAAGCCGGGGTTCCGCAGTATATCGTAAAGGCATAACAGTATACACTATAAGATACTTTAGATGAATCGCTACGAGGCACAAGAGTTAGCAACCTTTTACAGCGTATTTACTCTCCAAACCCGTAACTATACTTTATTTCAACAAAATGAATTGAAATTCACTTTATAACGTCGGAGTTAAGTATAGAGTATTCCATTGTAGTTAAAGCTGCAAACCTTTGAACGAAATGAAAAAAAAAAAAAACAAAACAAAAGTCAAGTATGTAACTCATCAAGTTTCTCGTTACACGTTTATAAAATGTGAATTCTCTCCGTATTCTCTTACTTGTCTAGAAACTGATACACGCCGCTCTCGCGATGTTCTGACTGCAAAAATGACTCACCGCATTAACGTTACTTTTTTTAATTTTTTTTTTTTCTTTCGCGTTACTGTTATGACGTTAACGTGCGCATTACATACGGTTGTGTTACATTTGTGCAGCAGCGCGTACACACTTCTCTGGCGACCAAGAAGCGCCGAGAAGCAAGTAGAGGACATAGAGGAGGAGGTTTACGTCGGACGATACGTAATGTCGTACTACTTGTCTGCCACACTGTCCCGCAAACACCACAGGCACGAGTTTCAGTAGCTACAGCCAGTAGAATGGCAGACGCGCGTTTTCCGTAAAAATTGCTCGCTGCCTCGCCGTATATACCGCGTTGCTGCAATTCTGCGCTCGGAACTGAGAGCACGAGCGTTGAGAGAGGAATTGCGTGGCGAAACGAAAAAAAATAAATAAAAAAATAGACGAAAAAAAATAAAAAATAGACGAAAAAAAATAAAAAAATAGACGAAAAAAAATATAAAAATAGGGAAAAAAAATACTGGCGGGAGGGGGTTTGCGTTCTCTTTGCAGTGCTCTCTGGGAGTTCTCTCCGCGGGTGTGTGTGCAGACCGGGGTGTCTCTCGCGAAGTCGCGAGAAAGCGTGCGAGTTCAGGCTAAATGGGCCTCGTAATTTACGAGGCGGTTGTTCTAGCTGTGTGTCTGGGGTGGTGGCTCTATGTGTGTATCTCTACTATAGCCAGTTCTCCTTATTTCGTTGGCTGGCAGTGGAACACAGAGCTGGGGGAGGGGGGTATCTGCATTGTTTTCCAAACCACTAGACTCCTGCATGCTACGTAATGCACCACAGATACACTATAGTATATGTAGGTATAGTATAAACGTATATGCATTCATGTACGCGTTGTAACCCCGTTGTCGTCGGATGGTAGGCGTATATACTACACCCGGTCTCCGAAAATGAGTAGGAGGACGGAAACAGAAAGCGAATAAAACTAACGTTGGGGACACTAAAGTAAAAAAAAAAAAAAAGAAAAAAAAGATCTATATATTTATATCTCACCAGTTATTAAAGTCGAAACACTTTTACACTTTTGTTGACTCTGTCTGAGACAAATCAAATAATTCAAGAAATCATGTCGCGCGCTCGCACTCTCGTATCTCCGCGGTGTTTTCCCTTCGGGATATGTAACACCTAACGCCTGGTGGATTACAACACTCCGCACTTCCATCCGCATCGCATTACGGAGAAGCTTTGCGGTGCACAATAGATAACTCACGCGGGCCCACGAGATTCACAATTATGGGAAACTGTATTAAGCAGCGAGACTGCAACATCACCAAATCTCTTGCACACAGAGGGCTATACAGATACTGGTGTGTGTAATACCTTCGAATACGTTCTATAAACACGAATGAAGATTACAACGGTCGTGGAAACCGTCGTGGAGTCGTGATAAACAGGCCACTGTCGTACGGGACTATTTTTTATTCTAATTTACTTAAGCTATACCTACCGAAAGGTTGGGGACGGGCAACGGTGGTGGCGGTGGTGGTGGTGGTGGGATGCTGTAGAGTTATTTATTCGAGTGGGCGCCCTCGAGCAGGAGAGGGGTAGGAGGTGCTTATACCTCTAATGGAAAGACCGTACTTTTCATTTGCATGCCCGGGGACCTTTCTTTATTTCTTTAACAAAACGACCGAACACAGAATGGATATCGTGTCGTTGAGACGAAAAATAAATAAACTATATATACGACGGTCACAATTTTCAGGGGCGTATCGCGCGTTGAAAAGACGTTGAGATTCGTAAAGGAAAAGAGATAAATTTGCATGCCAGTAGACGCGAGAGAATTCTACCGAAAAATCGTGACACTTAACGCTCCTCGTGATACAAAGTATCGTGTCAAGAAGCGCTCAGAAACGAAAGAGGGAATTCTCCTCGAAGATATTACCAGGCGAAGGGCCAACGTAGCGCTCGGTGGGCATGTGGGCGCCTTTTGGACGTTAAGTAGACGAGAGTCACGCGTCTCTCGTAAGAAAACGCGGAGAGGAGAAAAGTCGGGATGAAAAGCCGTCGGAGATATCAGTAGGGATATGGTACAGATACGATGCTACGTGACAGCTTGATATATAGTTGAATTTTTATGCCGTCCGTGTTATTGCTGCATCACAAGATGAATCTCTGATACATTGGTAACATAGGCGGAGGTGGGGGACGGTGGCTACCAGACTCTGTTTCCAGCAGCAGCACAACCACCAGGCGAGAAAGCACACAGCAGAGAAAGTTGGCATCTCGAAGAATCGATAGGCAGCGCGGCACGAGGAGAGTAACGCGAAGGCATGATTTATTCGGGGAATGAGTTTTCTCGACAGGCAAACTCTCGCTAGCTGCCCCCTATCCATTGCTGTTTTCTCTCACTTGCTCGCTACGTTCTCGCACCCCTTTTCAACCCCATTTCCTTCCTTTTTCCTCGCTGTGATTTTTCTACCCGCCTATACCGCGAATTCCTGAAATCTTTATCTCAAACAAAACAAAAATCTTTCCCATGTAAAAATCCCGAAAAATCTATTCGTCCATCAATCGAGGTGAAGCCACGGATGCAAGAGAATATGAGATCGATTGACTGAGAAACTTTATTTGTGCAGTCCATAGACGGGTTCAAAGCGATTTCCTATCTCGTGTAACGGTTGCAAGCGAAACGAAAGGGGTTTTTGAAGATGAAGAGTTTCCTCGGATATTGAATGAGAAAGCAAGCGCGCGGGGGGATGAATGCGGGGGGCGATAAGACGATAAATAAAGCGTCGAGAGGTGAAATCAAGCCGCGGGAATATATAACCCTGCAACGCAATATTTGCATTTGCCTCCTTTTATCCGCCAGTCATCTGCTTCATATTTTCCACTCGTTGAATATCCAACAAGTATATAACGCTGATGCAGGCGGTGCGGGGACGCGCTTGGTATACTCGTTGATGCTCACCGGGGGTTTTCACTCGTCGTTCTCTCGGTATCGCGCCTGTCAACGAGCATAACCCTTGATCGTCGAGCTTGTCGCTTTCTCTCCTCTCTTTCTCCTTTTCCGTTTCCTCATCGTCGACCTTTCGCCGCAACTTTCGCTCGCAACAACGCTAACGGCGGGGAAGCAACCCCTCGCCAAGTTTATTCCGTCACTTTGAGCGCAAAAGAGGAGGAAAGAGGGAGGGAGAAGGTTGCCGACATTTTACCAGTCACTAAAATCAGTCCAGTCAGCTATGGTGGAAGACAGAAAGGCCTTTCTTCTCGCGAAAAGTGATGAAAATCAAGGAACGAAGCCTTTGAATATTCCAAGAAGCAAGTGCTTCTTCTTGTTCAGTTTCAGACGGGTTGATTGTTATACTACAGTATAGATATTTTTATTCAAATTTTTCTCGAAAGAATGTTTCAAACAGAATTGCGACATTATAAATATCTGCTGTTCAAAAAAAAAAAAAAAAAGACTTTAATCTCGTCGTTTTGGCAACGTAATTCTTTCCCCAAAGGAGACCAGGGTAGTCAGCCTATTACATCGTATATTTTTCCTCTCAAGATTTTTCTTTTCCCGCGAGAGTTTTGCGACGCCTGCTTCATATTATATCGGGGACGACCGATAAGATTTCGGTTACGTTCCTCGCGCGATCGTACAGGAGTATAAAAGGGAACAAGCTACTGTCGTACCCTCGTAGATCGTACTAGACGCGCGCGTCACGTTATTATATCCCGCGGATAAAAGACAAAAAGGTCAGACTGGCAGTACGAAGCGTCTACTCTAAAATTTTTTGTTACCTCCATCCACCTCCGCCCCTTCTCTCGTCCTCCAAGTCTGAGCTTCATATACGTGACCCGAAGAATAATACCTGACGCCGATGGAAAATGGGGAGTAAGCTCGTTCGTTCGAGATATCCGAGCGAACTCTGCAGTTACCGGAAAGAGGTATGAGTAGAGGAACGACGGAGTATTAGAGATGAGAGTCGCGGGTCTCGTTCGCTCGCGGAATCTCTCGATTCCATCCCGACGAGAGCGACGACGACGAGTACGTTGCCAGTACCGCGATATCTCTATACGTTTGTCATTAAAGTCGGCTGATTCGCGGTTGCAAGGGGGAGGGGGGCGGGGCGGCGGCAGGAGAAAGGCAGAAATAAAGGATAATGGAATAATGGAGCCTAATTACCGGGGAACGGTAAATCAATGCTGGAATTGTACGCACTGCCAAGCCTGCCTCGCGGCAGTCCGGCATTTTCATCAAGATCTCTCATCTGGCTTTCTACCATTTCTCCCCGTTTGTTTCATCCGTTCCACTCGACTCGAGTCTCTCGCTCCTCTGTCCCTCTTCTCTGTTCTTACGTTCTCCACGTACCGGTAGTCCCGTGTCGTTTACCTTCACCGTTATATCCGACGACATTTTCCAGCACACCGATTTACCCAGCAATTTTCGTAATTCACAGAGAAGAGCACAGAAGAGTGACAATGGATTCGTACGGGACAAGGCACACCGGGCTGCAGATGACGTCATTACATCTCGAGCGCGAGGTTATCGTAACATTTGTCTACCGGGGAAACGGAGTTCGACGCAATGTTCCAGAGTGAGCTGTCGGCGAGAGAGCGCGCGGGCGCACGCGAGGAAACACAAGAGCCGCACACCTCGAGACTTTCAAGCTTCCGAGAGAGGCTTTGAAGAACAATTACTCTCTCTCCTCGCGCTCGCGAGCCATTACGTTCAATCATTTTACTCTCGTCTCGTGGGCAACCCTGACTTCAGCGGGATGCAGACAGATGGAAGAAAAGTCGTGTAAGACTCTTTTTTTTTCACTCTACTAAACTTTAACAGTTCCACATTCGAAGCGCACAATGTCGGATGAATGAGAGTG
This sequence comes from Buathra laborator, assembly GCA_934046635.1. Taxonomy (NCBI): domain Eukaryota; kingdom Metazoa; phylum Arthropoda; class Insecta; order Hymenoptera; family Ichneumonidae; genus Buathra; species Buathra laborator. The sequence goes on from OW203892.1 coordinate 24,587,244, forward strand.
GGAAGTGATGAAAAAAAAAAAAAAAAAGATTGGGGGACAACCGTCGGTGGATGGAAATTTCATAGCTTTTTCAAGGTATCAGGAACAATACGCCCCATAGCTTTGAGTAACCATTCATCGACGAAAAGAATGAATTTTTGTCTGCGTAATAAGGGAACGAAGAGATGACAGTAGTTTGCTTTCTCCTCGTCATTTCACGTCGGAGGATAAAACTGGCGGACAGTTCGCGGAATATCTTTTACGCGCCGGAGCTCTGTCTCTTTTGTCGCTCTTCTGTCTCTGTGATATTTTCTGACAAAGTAAAGAAAAAAAAAAAAACAAAAAAAAGGGGGAGTAAAGGATGGTGAATGCCTTGCTGTCTGGTGCACAAGACCGAAGGCGAGAATCATCGCGGGGAAAATATACGCTTCTCAAAGTGTAGAAATTGGCTTTACCCTCCTCGAGATACGGAGGCAAGCGGTAGCAGCAGCAGCAACCACTCGACAGAAGTAAACCAACCCCTTTAGCTCGCGACAGTCGAGGCGAGATAACGGCAAAAGAAGGGTGCGGGGGAGTTCGCACGACCGCGCGTGGCAATAAATTTTATCACGAAAGACGAAAACCGTGTGTTATTCAGAAAAGAATAAGATCACGTTGAAGCATGCGAACACCGTCGTTTGAATCCGTCGCGAAAGCTCGGATTTGCTTCGGAATTCGACATTAGACCGCGTGTCCTATATCGGTCAACTAAATCGCGTTACGCTTCAGTGCTCTTGTCGGCTGACGTCGTTTCCGAATTTTCAAAAGTTACATCGAGAACGAGAGAGAGGGAGAGAGAGAGACAGTGAAAGAGAGATGAAAAGAAAAGTATACGCTCGGGTTTTTTCCGGTCCATTGGAGCGCGCGGCTTCTTTTCTATCTCTAATCGAAAATCATAGCCCGACGGTGCATTAGCGAAGTTTCGTAAATGAAAGAAGAAAGAAAAGTATCAAGAAAACTCGAGTGAGGCAAAGGGAGGAAAAAAAAACGAGTCGTCGAGTTAACCAGATCGAAAGTAGCAAAGTCACTAGGAAAGTCTCAATAAAGAATTTCAGAGCTTGAAATCTCTTGTAATTTACGGAAAAACCATATTGTATGATTCTACTAATGTAAATATCGTAATGTATAATTTACAACAATGTACGTGAAATTGTGAAATAACATACACGCGATTTATTATCGATATTTCAACGATGTCTTTTCAATCACGAAAGCTCCGCTGATGCGAGAATCGGATCTTACTTAAGGCAAAATCCCTCCGGTCGAAGCTACGCGATAAACGTGTTTGCATTTCATAATCCACGGTACGGTATGAAACGCATGCACCTAGGAAAAGGAGGAGTGGGAGAGCAAGAGATACTTGGCGGAGGTTAAAGAGTTCTTCGATCGATAAACTCGTGGTCCAGGAGGGTCTCCGGAGATAGAAAGAGGACGAGTGAGAGAGAATCAGGGGTGGTTAGTTGGGTGGTTGGCGGTTGGTTGGTCCTGCATGAGAGGATAGTATGTAGTACATAACTACGGTATAGTAGTATACATACAGAGAATCGTGAGAGGTTATACGTAGATGCATATAGTATATACATCTATATATCTCGTGAGTGTCTGTGGCTGAGGGGTCGGTAGCCAGACAAGCACCGAGGTAAACAGGGGTTGGGGGAGTATGGGAAGCGTCCAGGGAGTGGAAAAGCTCGGGGGCCAGTATGTGTTTCCCCAGTTTCCCGATTATCGACGCCCGCGTTCGTTGTGCGAAATAACAATTATCTCATGAACCGCTTATCGGAAATATCGATCGTAGTTATACCGAGAGCGGCTAATAAACTCGGACGTGCCAGTCGTGTTGTAGAACGCGTATACTGCAGCAGAAGCGAGGGAGGCAGCGCTAGGCATCGGCAACGGGGATGCGCCGAGTGTGCTGCTGCACATTTGCAGTGAGACGAAAGAGGATGGGAACCGTAACGCATCGGGAATCCCCGTGATCGTGGCACTCTCCTGTAAAAGGACCCGCTAACGCGCCTGTAAACCAACGTGTGAACTATCGAACTTCTATCTCTGTCCCTCACCACGGCACACAATCGTCTCTTGCTTTCTCTCTTTTGATACGTTATACTGCCGTTATATCGTCACGGTTAACGCTGACCAACAACTCTCGGCACCGGCTCAGGCATCTCCTATAGATACGTAATAGAGGGCGTATTTACCCCTCTTGTGAATACCATACGGAAAATATTGCTTCATTGTTGTTCATAAACACATTTTGATAAACACTTTTGCATACACCGATACGGCTCGTTTAGCAAACAGTACGTGCGAACACGGCTCCCCCTTCCTCCCCCACTAAAAACTCCCCGTTACAAACTCTCCTGTTTCATTTCGACCCTCTCGCAATATTCTATCTCGGAGCTTTTTATCCCCTCACTCTGTCGGCGGCTCGGCGATTAATTTAATCCACTTATCCGTTATAAACGAACACACGCAAGCGTATATTTCGCGCACTCCGTTGGGTTAGAGAGGACGATTTAATTTTTATTCCCAGCAATTTTTTTCGTTTGCCTCTAATTGAAATTCCCGAATGAAATAGGGTATAATGCCGATGACATTTCTGCGATAAAATTCGAAGCACGATTTTCTTTTTTTTTTTTTTTTTCACCAATGCGGTTGTTTATTGATCAACTATTGTAATTACCATCCCCTCGCCGATTAAATGGGCGGTTCGGATTTTGCGAAATTTTTATTTCACTCTTTTATCCCTTTTAACATCGAATTAACACTCGACGAAAAAGAAGGAATTTTATGCGCATGACTTTGAAGTAAAGTTATCGGTTTATCGGATAAACTCCATCGGAGACTTTCCAAATGTATCGAAATTTTCTTTTTGTTGCTGAACGATTGTTTTAACTTCTAAACTTGTTTGCTAACATTTTTTTTTTTTTTTTTTGCTGAAAAAATTGCTTGCGTCATCATTGAACACGAGGTCCAGAATGACGTTGTCCGTTCTCTGCGGCACAGTAAGTTGGAAGCAGACAAATGAACAGAGTAGAAATTGAGAGGCGAAGGGTAAGCACGTTCGCGGAGTTCACGGAACGTGGCGCACGTATCTACTACACGTAGCGAGATAGAAGATAGAGACTCCAAGGTACGAAGTAATGGAGGTCCCATCGGGGAGGTTGCTTCGAGGGACTTTCCCCAGTCTTGTTCGAGGCATTCCAAACAATGATATCTCTCCCTCTCTCGCTTCTCTATACCCTACAGTAAGCTTTCACCGTCCTTTCGCTCTCTCGCCCTCTATCTCTTTGTCGTCACTCCGTTATCCAACCGTTCGACTGGGAAATGTAAAATGAACATCTAATATTGACTCTATCGTGACCACCATCTCGGTAAGGCATCAATGTCGTTACCTCGGGTGTACCATAATTACGGATTGGGATTAAGGTTTCCCAACCGAAAACGAGGATAAACCACACACGAGGGCCAACGAAGCTGCAAACCGAATGTTTGGACGCGAGATTCGTGAACGGACACCGAGGCGCTTAACTCGCACCCGTCTCCAACACGCGTTTGTAACTTTCGTATACCACGTGACTAAACTATTTTGTTTAAACCGGATATTCACTTTGCCGATGTAATCGTTGGACGCGTTATTATAAACTCGAATGCCATATACAGGTCGCGGGAACGCGGACCATTATACTATGTTGCACTTGTTGAACAGTTGAAATTTTGACGTGTCCCCCTCTCCCCGCTTCCCACCCCCTCCCAACCTTCGCACTACCGTCACCCAACGTCAACGTTCCACGGGGGCAGAAATAATTTTGCACTGTCCGCGCGGTCTCGAAACTTGACCGAAGCTGGACTGGCGTTGGCTGATGTTATCCCGGATGGATTTGATATGGCAACCCGAGGTAAGCCTGAAAACGGAACTCACGGCACGATGTACCGATTATAGGATTTCTATCCGACTCTAGACTAGTCAGCCAGCCGACTGACAGGTGACTGGGCACTTTCCCGAGATTGGGTTTCGCCCTGACGACTTGTATCGCATACAAACGCACAAAGAAAAATCATTGCACAAATTTAAATTAGGTGCCGCGATAAAAAAATAATGACTTTTGAGTTTTCTATTTAACTCATTATTCCGAATTATGAAACAATAAAAATAATAATAATAATAATAATGATAATATGCTTCTGAAATCCATAGAGAATACATTTTATTTTATTCGTGCTAAAACATCGTTAGCGGAAATGGCTTTTCGAATATTCCACGGGGAATGAACTTGATGTACTTTCCATTATATACCCGTAGCTGATACAAAGCGCGCACGATGTTCGGGGTAACTGAGCAAAGGGCAAAGGGGAATACAGATAGAAATATAAGCGAAAAAAAAAAAAAGCGAAATGAAAAAAAAAAAGATATACCGAGTGCAAACGAGCAAAAGGACGAGTGGGCATTTCCGGCTAATGGAGCTCTATATTCCGCATATCTCTCGCCCTGTGCCCCCTTCCGGCGGTCCCTCCAATTTTCCAGTAACCCACATAGAATTTTCACCTGTATTTCATTTTTGTTTGATTGAACAATTTATGGACATACCGTTAACCCCGATCAAAGTCCTTGGCGAACTAATTCACGCCGCAGTTGCTGCGGTTATCTCTCTATTTCTCATATTCGCATGATACCCTCGTTTCGCGAATTCACGGAGTTAGCATCGAAAAAAGAATAAAAAAATAACAACGAAAAAAAAAAGCACGAGAGAACCGAATGCAGTAGCACAGGGTAAAAGAAAACGAGGTAAAAGTGACTACAGTGAGTTGGAAGGCAACGAAAGAGGAATAACAAAAAACCAGAAGTGGAAATAAAAATAAAAAAAGAAAACAAAATAGAAATAACCAGGAAGCTGGCGCCTCGGTGGTAAATAAGGGATATGAGGGCGGGAGGGGGAGTGGGGTGGGGGTGAGGCGGAGGTGGAGAGTCAGTAGTGGGAATATGTAGGAAAATACAGGCGAGATAGAGCGAATAAAACTTTTCGAGCTGTGTTTTGATACGTCTGGTGTGTGCTCCGGTGTGCCGAGTTTGAGCGCTGTGTGCTCCAGAGGGCTACAGCTACTTCCACGTCTCTTTTCCGTAGCCTGACACAGTGTCGTTCGCAATGTTCGCATATACACGTCGAGAGAGGAGATTCCCAGGGGGCGATCGAGGGATGAAAGGGAAGAGCAAAACGGGGCCGCGGATCGGGTAGACAACTTTTTGCACAGCTCGGCGTCGAAAAGCTTTGTATCTTTTCGTCCTATCCGCAACCCGCTCTCCTATCTATCTATCTATACTTCGCTCCTCGCACGCTGTACAATCCTCTCTACGGTCTCTTTCTCGCCGTGTGTTTCTCACAATCGTTCCCCGTATTCCCCGCGTTTATCTCACTCGGCGTGTTACGCATCGATGAATCGTTAAATCGATTCGCACCGAGGCGTCGAGCGAGCTTTTGGAACGTCTATTGTTGGAATACCCCACCCGGTCGCCATCGTGCCGGTTCCGTGGTTCGGTTGTGTTCCCTCTCTTCTTCCTTTTCCTCATTGCTACCCCAAAATTTCGTACAACACACGGCTATTCGCGAAGAGTTTCTGCTTCGATAATTTCGGTGGTGGTTTGGGGTGTGGCCTCCGACCGATCCTGTACGCCCGGATAGTAGTCATAGTCGTTTAACTGCAATGGGAGAACGCGGAGTAGCTTCGACTAGCGCCTCTTTGCCTCTTCGCCTCTTCGCAAAACCACCCTCGCCTTGACCAGGGGACAGTGGCTAAGGCCTGTATAGACGATGGAAAAGCATCAGTGGAAGAGCTCGCAGCGTCCGTTGAATCGCCGGGGAAATGGAAACGAGAACCCTCCACCTCCCTCAGTCTCGCAAACTCATCGCCCTCCCCTCATTCCTCTTCAGCGAGAAAGCACCATCAACCCGACGGAGCTTCGAAGCTTCGGACCAAAGCTTTCCTATACCACTCTGCTTTCTACTCTCAACAGGACTTTCTCACCGTCCTTGTTCTCCATTCTGTACGAAGCGACCGTAGAACGCGAGAAGGATTCGATGCGACAAGCGACACGTAGAACCTCGCGACCGAATTATTTCGACAGGTTCGCCGCTCTCTGTGCTCTCACTCGGCCCCCCCGACGCCGCAGTGTCGACGGCGGTCGGTGACGTCGGTGGAATTGGCTATCCTTGAAGAACCGTCCGGGTCCTTCATCACACCGTTTCGAACGAGAGAAGGAGAGGAGAGCTGTTCGACGATAATTTCTACCTCTTCAATTACCCAGTCGCTCATTCGTATACTTGAGTCTCTCAAGAACAACCGGTGTCTCGCTCTTTACATTACGGCACACAGCCTTTCCATAAATTATCTGTATATCTATATAAGAATCACGGCAAAAAAAATGTCTCAAAGAACCGATTAGCGAGGTCTTGAAATTGACTTGAAGCAGCCGCAGCGGCGGTTTGACGATAATCAGTAACCGTACGATAGGACTTTATTATCGGAGATGGGAATCAATCATCATGAAGATACCGAAGCTTAGATCGTTACGATTCTGATTGATCTAAATAGATCGCTTCTATAGATGACTCGGTATTTATCATTATAGAAGAGAAGAGTATACTCTTGAGTTACGATGATGAAAGTTATAATAAAACGTCTTGAAAAATTAATTACTCGTCAAGCATGTTCTCGAAAGAGTTTGAGCGATAAAAATAAATGTAGATAATTGCCTTCGACGCCGGACGGCAATTTCTTAGTTCGTTATTGCGACAACGACGCTAACGAGAATACTTTTGGATCACGAAAGAGATTTTATAACTGTCAGATGCTTTTATTGTAAAATAGCTCAATACTGTAGAACAGACTAATTCCAACTTTAAGCAGAAGACACTCGTTAGCGTTGGATCGTCCGGGATAAAATTATTTCTCGGTTGCCCGGAGACGCCGAGGGCACGTAGAAATCTCCTTGCAGCCGCTCTCGTTGCCTCTTGCGCTCCTCTTCCCGAGAGAAGAAAAGAGAAGAAAAAAAATATATAAGAGAAAAATAAACGCGCGAGAAACCGGCTTTATTTCCGCTCTCCTTGCGTCGCTCGGGGCGTTACATGCGCAAAGTGTAACGCGCGCTCGCGATCCGCCTGTTTGCCTTGCCGCTCTATGTGCCCTGATGCGTTTTCTCTGCACGGACTTGGGAAAACGGGATTTTAAATTCTTTTGCTTCTCCACCGAGTGCGACGCAGGTTCTCAGAGAGAGAGGAAGATCTGCATCATGCAGTAAGCCAGGACCAGGATAACTGGTCCTAGTCCTCTCGCACCTTCTGATTATTATTTCACGACTCGACGATTTTGCCCTGACGCCTTCTAATGACTTTTACCGGTCTCGTAAACTGTTGTTATAGACGTAAATTAGGTATTCCGTTCGACAACGTGATGGAGTTTCCTTGATAATTTTTCATCTTTAATATCCAATCTGCCGGATTGGATAAGCAAAAATATAATTCCTGTTCTGTCGGTCGCTATTTTTTTTTCTTTGGCGTATCTACATATATCGTCAATTTGCGAACAGGTTCTTCATCTAACGAAGCATTAGCAAATTAGTAATCTTCGAGTAGTTCCCTTATCAACAAAAATGCGGCGGTAAAAATTGCCGTTAATTCCATGAAAATTATGAAAGTTAAGATTTTCCAATACGGTGCGAAATAAAAAATTTGATTATAAACGTTTACAGCGTTGTTATAGATACAATAAACCCGCACGGAAAAAAGTGGCCGAGAGGGTCGAGAGATCTAATGATTGGGTGAGAGAACTAATAGCCGGTTGGTACAACCCATTTTTTCTTAAATTGTAGTTCTCCAAACTAACTATTAGTTTTCTCAAGTAATCATTGTTTTTTTTGTGTGTTTTTCTCTAAATTCTCCCGCGAGCATAAAACGGAACGAATCTAATAATACATCGCAGATTTCTTATCCTCATCTTCGAGGAGTTACGAGTTACAGCGTAGCGTGTCATTGCATAGAGTCGGAAGTTGCGGAGACTACGAAGAAACCGCAGGTAGGGAGAGCGGACGAGAAGACAGTAGGAGGGATATCGAGTGGACGTGCCAACGAGAGGATATTCGGGTGTTCTACCGAGCGGATAGTACAGTATCTCCGTGGTTTTTGGCAACGAGCGAGGCGTTGTGGAAGAGAGAATGGAGGATCGGGGAAGAAGTCTCTCCGGCTGGTACGACCAACGCCGCGTAGTTACGGGGCGTCTCCGAGGAAACACTTTGCTCTCCTCTCTCTGTTCCACTGTATGATGCTTTCTCAACCCTATTCTCCTTCCTCCCCGCTACCCCACACCCCTCTCCACCCCCTTTTCCTTGTACAATTTCATTCTCCTAGCTTTTGCTTGTTCGCTTCTCGTTGATAGTACAACCCATCCAGTACTTGTACAAGTGGTGTAGTAGTGTAGCAAAGCAAGGGAGTTTCTCGCTCTTTCCGCGGTCGTCACGACGTGCTTCCACGCCCGCCCCGACACGACGTCGGCGTCTGTGTGGCGTCTGGTTGACATCGGGAACGCTCGCTCGCTCGCGCACGCTAGAGCTCCATTCGTACGCCCAAAACCCTCTCCCATTCCGTCTCACGGGTTGCATTCTACTCTCGCCTAGCGCCAAATTGATACCACGCGTTCTCACCCTCGCTTCAGCCGCCAGAGAACGCCGAGACGAGATACTCTCTTCTCGTAGCTTGCGGAACGGTCTCAGACCTTTCTCACACTCCATCTCCACCCTCCTTGTTCCTTCCCTCGGGTAGACATAATCTGTATATAAATTTTGCTGGACTCGCCACGACGGAGTTTCTATACACAACCCTACCGTCTTGGAGGTCGTTGCTGGCTTGCGTGTTGTGTCGCAACTGAATGTCGCAGATAACCGAGACGTATGTCATACGAGATAAAGATTTTCGAGGGCAAAGTTGTTTCGTTATCACTGACATTGAAATAACTAATATCATTCTCTGTTTACACGAGATGCCAAAGGCTCTTTATGAGAAAATTTTGTGGCGCTGGAAATTAAAAATGTATTTCTTTTTTTTTTTTCGCAATTGTTGATATTGAATTCTTTTAGCATTCTTCGATTCGTCGATAATAAACGTTCCGAAGTTTTTAAAATTATTAACTCAAAAAAATCTATCGTTCTTATTATATTGTTCATATATTTAAAATATAAAAAATCACTCTCTTTCCCAATAATAGGCGAAACTTTGTTTATTTTTTGCTCGTCGTTTTAAAGTTCTGTTCAATCCATTTTTTTTTTCTCGGTGATCACAAATCCGACACGTTTCTTCGTAATTTAATATTCGATACGTAAACATCGGGTTCGACGATGAGAAATATTGTTTTTTATTATTATACCATTTTCATTCGTCACGGAGCCTCGAAAGGGTGCAGGTGCAGCAGAGAAATTAAACAATATCAATGTTACTGTACAACATAACGATTATCTATCGACTACTTTTATCCTCTCGAACATTCTTAATTTCGTCAAAGATTCGCTTCACTCTCGTGCACTCACGAACCATTATAAGTTTCGTCTATTAATCGAAGGGAGATTTCAGTTCACAGTTGGATAACTTTCCCTGAGGAGCAAACTTCCACGACGTCGCTGCTGCTGCTGCCGCTGCCGCTGCCGCCGCTGCTACAAGTCCTCGCTTGGTTTCCTAACTGGACGACGTTGCCTTCCCCCCCCCCATCCCACCCCCGCATCATTCCACAAGAGATACAATCTGTATAAATTTCGCCTCGCCGATCCTGGCAGCTGTTACCGATACCAGGTAGTAGTAGTAGTAGTAGTAGTGGTCGCGCGATACCGGCGCCCGAAGAGAAACCTGCACTCTCGGTCCATGCCACACGTATTGCTCATGGCGGCTTGGCAATAATTTCGCGGTGTGAACCACGGCAACGCGACAACGGGTCGCCGTGGGTACACCGAGAAATTCCTTATTGATGACGATGTCCGCGTGTTATCGAGTTGCGTGTGTACAAGTAACATTACGAGGTACAGCTGCGGGTAATTGCTGTTATTTTCACGGTCTGTGAGTGGAAAAATAATCGTCTCCGTACAGAGAGATTCAAAACAAATCCAGATATCAATCCGATTTCTTCCAGCGTATATTTACCTTACGTATTTAACGGTAAAGTTTTACAGCCCTCGAGGAAATGTATAACAAACAAAACTCGGATAAACAAAAAGATAATTTATCTTTTAAAAAAAATACGCGCGTAAGAAAGTTTTTTTTTGCTTCTGAATGCGTCTCTACGCAGAAAATGCATTGATTATACACTGCGGCAAGTGTGTTGAGAGAAGAATGAAAGAAAGAGTGGCGGGGTAAAAGAGAAGGGAGAAAAAAGAATATCTGTATATATATAGATATATATGTGTTATATATATATATATATGTGATATAGAGAGGAGAAAGAGTGCGAGAGGCATTCGCGTCGTAGCAGCTTCGCGCAAACAAGTTTCCCACTCGCCACGCCCCCGTCGTATAAAATTCTACCCCAGAACACCAGCAGCATGAGGCACCAGCAGCAAGCAGGAGGGTTTTTTATCACGCATTCCCAAAACTTTCGACGTTTGCCACCGCCAGCAAGCACTTCCTCTAAAGCCCCCTGTTCACTCGCGTTCAAAACTCGACAACCATCCCCTCCTCCCCTAGTTATACCGGAACATAACTGTTTTACCACGTTGCCCGCAGTAGCAGGTGCACATGCAAACACCCCTTCTCCAAACATTTGTATACTTTGTTATTATACACCCGATTTATCGTAAACCTGTTATAACACAAAAATATTATCGACGTCGTAAAAAAACGATGTAAACAAATGCCATGATTTGGTGTTAAAAGCGTAACCACGGCGAACGCAAGGGTACAAGAGAAAAAAAGGGAGGGAGCCGCGTTCCTGTGCTCCGTCTATCGCTACGAGAGATCTAAACATAATAGACAGAGTCGAGTTTCTCGGTCGGCTGAGATTTCTCTACTTTGATCGACGTCTCGATCGCAAATCGATGAACGCAAAAGATCCAAAACGTGCGAAAGCATAATTTCACGCTCCGCGATCAAACGCGCCTTTCGGATAGAGAAAAAGCCGCAGCTTGTGTTATGCAGAGTTCTCTCAGCGTTCACATGTATGCGTAAGAAAAAAACATCGCTAATGTTGGACAACACTCGAAGAGGTTCTCGCGATCACCTTTTTTTCGATTTTTTTAATCTGCGATCGGTTATCTGCTAAGGAGATATAACATCTACCCAAACTCTCAATGTTCAGTGATCCTGTCCCCCCCTTCGGCCCTCTCTTTACCCCTTCCTGTTGCGCGAACACGGATAAATATGCCTGAGATAAGATCGGTACCGCGGCTTTTCGCTGGGCACAAATCTGAGGAATATATCTGAACCGGTCCATTCATCTCTATCTTTTTCCAACCGACGCAAGGACGGGGCTTGGCAAGAATTCGCTGAATCTTTTTTATTCCCAACGATCGACAGGGTGGTAATACGGGTCAGTGGTTAGTTCCGTAATTTTAAAACAGTTAACGTCTTCATTGAAGAAAATTTGTCGAAGTGTGAATGCGGATCGGAAGGGTTAATTACTTAATCATAGAACACTCCATGGAGATTTCATAGAACGGAGCCGTTAAAAAAAAAAAAAAAAAAAAAAACTTGTTTTCCATTAAAAAAATGTGTATTTATTATATCAATATCGCGACCCGTTTCACTGTAATTAATCGTAAAAATATCGATTTTTTACAACGTTGTACAGTAATGAATTTAAATATTGTTTTATAGTCGACTATTTTTATCGAATATTTCTATAATTCACGTATTTAAATAGTCTAAAAATCGAAAAAGATCGGTGTGTCGGTAATAACAGATCGTCTTTTAAGTGACTCGCATCACCCGCATCTCGGTATCGGCGCGTTTAAACTCACACATTCGTGCATCTCGCGGTACGGGAAGAGGAGATAAAGTGGATTAAAAAAAATAAAATAAAAAAGAATCATGAAAAGAACCGACTGCCACTCTATTCAATGGATGAATGGACGCATTGTTGCTGCACTGGAGAAGAGACCGCAGGATCTCTCTCGGGAGAGGATGAGGGGCGAGGATCCAGCAGCGGCAGGCAGGTCGTCAGGCGAGGGCCCGCGTTGCGGAGCATCCAAGACGCGCGTTCTCTTCTCCTCTCTACTCCGCCTCTGTTCCTGCTTCTGTTAGCCTTCTCTCGGACTGTGGTATTTTACGATCTCGTTTCAGGTGTCTCAGCGCCGGGACGCGCGCGCGATCGTCTTAAGCAACGAAAAACCGGGCGGAGACTCGCTAATGAAACTCGCCTCGGCTCTCGTACCCTCGTATACGACAGGTGAATTATTATACATTATGATTGAACCCTCTGCGGTTTCTTGCCTTTAGACCCAATTAAGACACCCATTGATTGGACGCTTCCTTTCTCCGCTTTCATTTATGTTGCTCCGCGGTTACTGCGTACACTGGATACACACCAGTAGTATATACATACTCTTCAGAATCTCGGGAGTAATCGAACCACGCCCGGTTTTTCTTGGCTTCTCAACGAGACCGCCGATGTATTGAAAGCGATTCGGATGTCGCGTTTCCCCGTACATAATAATTTATTGCTTTCGCCCTGTATATCTGGCATTTTGATTGGACGTCGAGAAACTATGCTTTTTTAAGTCTTCCGTTTATTTCTTAATTTCGTAGACGTTTGAAATATCATAGCAGTTACGCGCGTAATTGCTCGCAGTCACCGAGAATCCGGAAGAGCGCTCTCCTTTTTTTTTTTTTCTTTTTAATGAGACGACTCGCTAGCAGCAAGTAAGATTTCTTGGATTAGGAGAGAAATACTTTAGTGACCTCGGGAACACACGGGCAAAACTGAAAAGCCGTTTTGTCAAGTTAAATAACGTTGACTCCGGTAGCTCGGCAGCTCGAGTCTCAGTGAGGAGAATCAGGAGTTGCAGCACCCACCACCGCATCGCTGCGAGAGAACCGTAAAAGTAACTTTTACCACCGTGAGCAAACTAAATGTGTGCTTAGAATTATTGTCGACGGCGTCGTATGCGGAGTTCAAACCGCTGCGAGCTGTGTTCCCAGGTCTGTTCTCTAATGCTCTGCCCCAACCTACGCTCCCGTCTGGTCTTTCTACCATACGCTCGTGTACGCGCCATACCTAAATGACAGTATTATACTATATAGCAATAATATAGTTGAGAAACGCGCGAGTATGCGCTCTCCCTGCTACTAAAGTTTACTTTGATAAACTAATTCGCGAATACGAGTGAATAATTTTCGTCGGACTACCCGTGTAGATGTATAAGTGGAAACGCGGTCTTGGATACTCGCCGGGCGAGGCGTGTATAGTTATCGTGCCATATTCGCGGTGTTTTTACCCGTTTATGCCGCCGGCGAAACTAACCGTAAACGAGTAGAAGCCAAGTAGAGCGGAAAAAAAAAATTGACGAGGAAAAAATCTCCGGAACGCGCCGATACGCTGTATCAAAGAGGAGAGAAAAAAAAACTAACTTTTTAGTACTCTATTCCTTTTTTTTTTTTTTTTTGTTATCTCGTTCGCGCGACAATGTGCGTGTGGCTTGCGCGCGAATATAGCCCGCGAATCGCGCCGGATCTTCGGGGGCAATGAGTGGTAAACTTTTATCTCGTCGTGATATACGACGCTTGGTGCGATTCTCTCTCACTCGCGCGTTTCGCGACTCCTTTACTCTTTTAAGCCCTCTCCTCTCCTCTCCTCTCCTTTCACCCTGAGAGTTTCAACCCTCTGCAAGCGGGGCGTACTTCCCCACATAACCGGAAGTATGAGAGTTCATGGCGCGGCGCTTTGCAGGTATCCTTGACAACGACAGCTTCGTTTTACGACTTTACTCCCGGGACAAACTGGTCTGTTATAGTGCGGCGGCGAAGCTCTCGGTCTCGGGGTTTGCGTTCGAACGTTCTTTCGCTTTCTCTCTCTCTCTCTCTGTGTCTCCGCGATGTGTAGGAATTTTGTGAGCTAAAAGCGCGATACTCAGGGACCGAGGGATTACGCTATTCGTCGTCGTCGTTCTTCATTCTTCCTCGTCGGCGGATCCGAAGTTGCAACCGCATCCCCCTTTTTCTCAACCACCCTCATTGCACACTATACAAAACAGTCCAAAGCCCCGAGAATATTGCAAATTTTTCAGTGATATTCACGAAGCGAGCGATGTACATACCGGACCACTTCGGTTTTTTTTTTTTTTTTTTTGCTCGTTGCCTTTCGTTATTTCACGAGAAAAGAGAAAGATAAGCTGCCACGGAGTTTGTTCAGAGTTTAATCATTGACTCGAAATAAGAAAAGTAACGACGAGGAAAAAAACGAGAATAGAATAAAGAAAAGGTCCCGAGAAGAAAAGATGTACACCTACGGCAACTGCAATGGCGACCTTTTTCATACATATATATCGCCGCGCGTACCTACTACAATCGTATAAACTTTAACTGTTCCCACTTGAGAACAAAATGATTCTTTTCTCGCTGGTAGCCAATATTAGATGTTATCTTTCTCGATCGTTGCTACACGGCGAACAGACTTGCTACGTTATTCTTCGAGGATTGCAAGCGCCGAAGCAACGGCTGATGACTTGATTGGTTGGGATTGAGAGATAGATTTAGATTGCAACACGCTGGAGGAGAGAGATGACTCTCTCGTATATTTGTAGTAACCGCGTCCGGACGACGTACTAAACGAGAAACATTGCTACTGCGCTGCCAGCCACTGGTTAGTAATACAAATTGACTACCTATACATATAGCATTGCATTCACAGTGCGTTGAGTACAATTACACGAGGGGTTTTCCACCGAAAAGTGAACGCTTTTACCGAGCGTGTTGCGGCGTAACTTCTGCTGCTGTGGAGTCTCACTCTGGGGCTCTGTGTAGTTCGTGACACAACCGAACAATGGACAAGACAAGTAAAACTAAATTGACTGTGTACCGTGTGCGCAAGGTGGCAGCGGCTTTAGTGGCGAACGTTAGCAAAGGGAAGAGACAGCGCGACGCACACAGTTGGTGACTACTGAAGTGCCCACGAGGACAGGATAGATAAAGAGAGAATTAAAAAAAAATGAGGGAAAGGGACACGAGAACAGCAAATTCGAACGAGTGAAACGAGGATCGTGAACATGTGACTCGGAGCGAATGAGAAACGACGAGGAGTGCAAGGGATAGAAAGTCGGGTACACCGAAGCCGACAACGAGAATTCGACGAAGTGGCAACACAACGAAAGTACAGCTTACGTTCCGTTAATCGTGCTTAATTGCGTGCAATTACTCGAAATGGGAAAATAACAAGTCGCTCTCTGGGTACTGCACCCGCTAACACGCTGCGTTCTCTCTTTTTCTCCTTCTTCTTCTTCTCTTCTCCTCTCCTTCTCTCTATCCTTTATCTTCCTACCAGATGCACAGCGGTAGAAACATCTACTACCGTTCCGCGTACGTTCTCCTTCCCCTCGCTACAACCCTTCCATTCTGTTTCACGGTTTTACTCCGTTTTTTATTGCTATTTATTTTCTCTCCGTTCCAAAGCCACCCGGCCGAGGAGAACGCTCGGGAGAGCTTTCCCCGACGTGAGAACGACAGAATGTAGAGCAATTAGAAAAGAGGGAATGGAGAGGGGAAGCGCAGACGTCGCCTCGGTCACGAGACTCTTTCGACTGTTGAATGGCACGGAGGCTTCAGACTTACACGGAAGTTGTGCCTCGGCTCGTACACGGTCGCGGGCTCATCTCTCGCGACTCTCAAGCCCTTCCCGCCATTAAAATATGGGTTAACGCGGGGGATGCTTAAGTTTTGATGAACATTTTATTTTTCAACCAACTCTCGCTTGTGGAAAACGTACCGATATTATGCATGTTATTCATATTATGCATATTATTCGTCAAATAGATTTAAAAAAAACTCCAAAAACAAGGTACATAAAAAAAAATAAAAAATGTGACGTTAAAAGTCACAAAATTTATCGGAAATTAAAATTACTTTATAATTTGGAGAAATTATTGAAATAACGTAAGATTTACGAAGAAAAACTTCCAATACCGATCCTGTAATATTAATTTGTAATTTTTGTTTTAATTTCGAGCGTTTATGACTCTTTGAGGGAAAAACAAAATTTGCTATCGTGTTGAAAATAAAATAAATTAATCCGTCTTCCGAGTGAAAAAAATGTTGTTCACAAGTCACTCGATCATACGACGAATAAGGTAAATAAATTTTTTCACGCGTCAATAAATTCGTAAATTAATGTTTCGTTTTAATCGAAAAATATTTTACGGGTATAGTGGCGCCGCAGGAGAATTTACGGGATATCTTTTTACTTTGAGAAGTGTGACAGAAAATGGAGGATAGGGGTAAACGGGAGAAGTCGGGCAGTCAGGTTTCTTGGTCGTACGCCTTTCCACTCTGCAAACCACAACGCAATAACCTAGTCGCATTCTCTCTTTCTGTCTCCCTTCCTCATCGCCCCTTTGGCCTCCACTTTACCCTCTCTTCGTTCCCTTGAATAACCGTAATTACCCGTGTCGGTAATTAAGGAGCACGTACACCCGCCGCGTCTCTGTACGTGACCGTCTACCAGACGAATTCGCCGGGCGGCTAACGCAGAGAGTTTCCAGCAGAACCAGACGCGCGCGAGCGCAAAGCGCGCGAGAGATGCTTCCGACCGAGAAGAATGCGTCAGCTTCGCCAGAGAGCTTGACGTGAAAGAGCGCGGAGGCTATAATTCACGAAGAATCTGTATAAGTATACCTATCCCTACTATGAATGCATCTTTAGATATCCCTCAACCTCCCCACCCCTCTCCTTCCTCTTTTATTTCATTCCGAAACCCCTCCTGCGTCGTCTCTACTGCCAACCCTCCTCTGCTATCCGTGAAATTCTCAAATGGCCACCTGCTTCGCGAACAGATTATTCGCTCACTCGATTCGCGATAAAGTTTTCTACGGTTCGCGGCTCCGCTACTTCAATCTCCACCGCTGTATAGATATATAACGTTCGAAAAATCTGTTTTATCTATATATCTTTCTATACCCTATATACGAGGGTGTGAAATTTTGACCGTACGATTTTCAGCTACGACAGGATTGTTCGAGAAAACCAGGCGCCATCGCTTTTGTTCATCGACGAGTTTGACGCTCGTGCGCTCGCCACTTTCCGCTTTATCCTGAAACTAAATAACACGCGCTTTTTGTTTTTAGATCACGTAGCGGCGTACCGGTGACGAGTAAAGCTCTACAACTACAGCTCGGAGGAGAGTGATGACGACGAATCGTGCAGACAAACGGCAGAGTCGTGTAGATTCCGGGAGGGATAGAGACGAGAGCGAGAGAGCGGAAAGGAGAGATAACACATCGATGCGTCGATGTTGAAGCTCTCGCGACCTATTGTAACACGGTTAACAAGACAATTACTCTCGTGCCAACACGGGGACGAGAACCAAGCGTAACCGGACACGATTGTACGGACCGCACACGAGAAACGCCAGATTTTTCCACTGGCCTTTTGCGTCAGAGAGAAACTGAACCCGAGACACGATTGTTCGATACGCCATCCAAACTTTTTGATAAATTATTTTTATTTCTTTTGCAGTTACCAATTTTTTCAGGTGTCCAGTCACTAAATGTGATGAAAAGAAATCGAAAAAAAAAAAAAAAAAAACGCGGAAGAACCGCGTAGCGTAATTTTTTATTTATACGATCGACAAAAAAAATTTTTAACCATTTTGAAACTCGAGAAAAAGTGTTTTTGTAATCGAAGGGCTTTACTTTTCGATCGACACAGATAACTAAATCATAATTAATGGTCGGTTAATTGTCAGAGGTGTCTACACTTTGATTACAAGAAATGCGAAGACTTAATCATCGATCTTTTAACTGTATGTAAGAGAAGCAACGAGACAACGAGATCAAACGATGAAATATATGGGTGATGCAACAATTCAGCGAGAAATTGCGAGAGTATTCATAACTCATAATTCCCAACTACCGTGTGGAACAACCGGAATACGCGAGATACAGTAGCAGCGACGATCGAGTTATAATCGGCTGTGTTTCCTTCGCCGCGAAGCCTGAACGGAGCAGCGCAACTAAACGCAAGTTGGATTTCTCAGAGGTCCCTCGAGATCGTTGTACATCTGCTGTTACGACGCTGGGATACGAAGAGAATGAGAGCGAAAAGATATCTCTCCCGCGAACTCCAGTTTACGCAACCCATCTTGCGTATAGTTCTCTCTTATCCCTTTGTATACTTATTCTATGGCATTACATTTCTTCTCCGGAATAGCCGAGATACGTGGAACCTAAGCAATCGCGTCGCGATCGCATTACCCGGAGAATGTTCAATTTTTACGAGTGATGCGAGAGATAATCTCGCGTGTGTATAGTACCGAGATAAATATGAGATGATGATAACGTCAGGCAACGTCCTGCGTGTGACGGACGATGCACAGAGAACGTTTAACACAAATACACGTCTCTCTTAATAACCGAGGAATTCAAAGTGGCAGCAAATATATTTAAACGTAAATGATACCCATTCGTATCACGAGATGGATAACGTGACTGCCAAAGTCACACGCCACACCTATGTCTTCCTTCTTCCCATATTCTCGGTAATCTTCATTTTCTATTTTCCTATCTTCTCGCATTCTATTCCAACCGAGAGCTCTTCAAACGCCAAGACGTATATAGGACTGGAGAGACATAACTGCAGAATCACTGAAACTCCCGGTGTGATTTCGGATACGTGCCGCCATTCTTGAAGCCAACGATCGCGTTATACAAGAGAATTCGCGGCTACAGGGAGGGGTATTCGGTGTCCCTCTTCGGTTCAATTTGCATGAGGGATCTCGCGGAGAATGATCTTCCAGACAGAGGAGTTTCAGAAGGGAATGGTGCAGAAGGTGTATCTATATACGGAACTATGGGCGCGAAGGGATGAAGCCGACACTCGGAAACGTCGGAACCCAAAGATCTCGTCGTTAACGTTCCCCAAATTCATGAGGACTCCTAATCACGCGTGTCTTGCCTCAATTACTGAAACATGGCCTCATTAATGTAGCCGATATCTCGTTGGTTATATCAAGCCGGTGGCGTATCCGCAAACCTATACCTGATCCCTCGTCTCATTCTCTCTCGGTCTCTCGCTGTGAAGTGCCCTAACAGATGAGAGAGAGAGCGCAGACTACACTGCGTTACTGTACAACCTCACTATCGTGTATAGTTGAAGCTGATAGTGGAAGTGGGTACAGCTACTATGGCTATGGTGTCTATATAGCCCACGGGGGTTGGTCCCAGGGATAGCGAGCGTCGGGGTAGTACTAATTTAATTAAGGATACCTACGTCTCTGATTCTGGACGCGCTATAGCTTCTCGACTACACGTATCCCTACCACCCCCCCCCCCCCCCCACTCACCCCTTCCCCACCCCAACCGAAATGCAGCGCACTGTGTCGTGCGAGTGAGAGCAGGTGAGAGAACACCGAGAATAGGGAGGGAACGCTCTCTCTCTATCTCTCTCTCTCTCTCTCTCACGAAGAGAGATAACTATCGCAACCGGTACCTCTATACACCTACATATAGTAATGCTATACCCCTAAACGCCGATAGAGCCACTAGCACGGGTTATCTGGCCTTCGTAAATTTACCTCTCACTCGTGTCTGAATCTCCCGTGCAATGCAACCTTCCCATCCGCAAGCCGGATTATTCGCACGAAAATAATTCCACTAACGAGTATATGTGTATATGTATATATAAAGTATATATTTATATATATATATTTATTTTGTTGGTCGGCCCGATCGTATTGACGGATAACGCGAAACGTGGCTAATTGTCATAATTGAGAGAAACTCAAGCCGGGGTGCCTTTTAACGGCGAGGGAGATAAAATTGCACAGAAAACACGCCAATGATTCGACGAGACGAGAAGATTAAGACGTCAAGAGAACCGCCGAGACACGAGAGCGTTAATCAAATCTTTAATTAAGCCGAATAAATGATGAAATTATTCGCGATTATAATTGTGAAAATGTTTTTAAA
This sequence comes from Buathra laborator, assembly GCA_934046635.1. NCBI lineage: Eukaryota > Metazoa > Arthropoda > Insecta > Hymenoptera > Ichneumonidae > Buathra > Buathra laborator. The sequence goes on from OW203892.1 coordinate 24,607,402, forward strand.
AAATTGTTATTTTTTTGACATTTGTTTTTGTCATTATTATCATGTAATCTTTACGACACGTTATCATAAATTCTATGGGAATTTGAAACTTCGTCAAGATGGTATCGTCTCTCGCGTCTGGTTTATCAATTTAACGAGGAATTGCTCCGTTACGAAAGTTTGAGTGAAAACTATGGATCCGGTCGTCTCGATGGATACAAAGACAATATTTTGTCATGTATCCGTAATAGGTTTCGAGACTTGCGAAAGATCGCCCGGAGGGGTATTGTATTTGCGATTCTACGTCGAGGAATAACGGTCGAGGGATGATTTGCTTGTTACTTCGCTATATCTATCTACTCGTCACAACAAAATATACATATTGCTGGATACATAAGTATAGATATACGTATAAATGTATATATAACATGAGAATAGAGGAAACATGGAGGCACAAGATTCTCTTACTCTCTATTCGTCGTTCGCCCAAACGACCGCGTTTCTCCTACCGTAACATTGCCTCTTGTCTATTGCTATTACGACATCCACACTGTTTGCCGAGGCCTGCAGGAGATCCCAACTAAATAATTACAAAGCTTGCGTGGCTGTTAGAGAAACGGGATAGAATTGCTTCTGACAGCCCGGGGACGAGGCGGAGGCAGCGCCTGCGACGGTGTAGGCTCCCCCGGCAGTCTGCACACTCCGTGAAATGCGTACGCGTTTAGGTATACACATAGCTATAGTACACACACAGTTACATATGTGGGATCATAATTAACCCTTTATAAGTCACAGCTCCATCCGCACCTTTAGGTACTCCCATAGCAATTCGTTGCCCCCACGCTGCGTTCGTTAGTCCCGTTTCGAGACGGCGTCGCTCGATGTAATGTATATAAAGGGTTAACAGCGAGAAGCAATAAACGTAATGGCAAATAGTTAATATTGAAGCACATACAGCTTTTTATGCGTGGTCCGCCATGAAAGACACGAACAGAATAGATCGCGTATTTTTTTTTTACAGCGACGTTACGACATCGCGATCCTTGTTCATTCAGCGTACATACAACAAAAAGTCTTTTGCCTTCGGACTATCGGCAAAAGCTTATTATAGCCGCATTGAAGTTTATTTACGAGCTGTTATAGTAACGAGGAAATAAATTTCCAAAGGTAAATCAGGATTTAAAAAAATTCGTCGGTGATCGATGATCGTGCGATGAAAGTAATGAAAAATCTTGCGAATCACTTTGCTTGATTAAAATCGTTTATTGACGGTAAGAGTTCTGCCGAATAAGAATTAAAAAAATATATATATATATATATTTATAAGCGAATGTACAGACTTTTTTCTCGTTTCGGTGCAGTTTCTGCGTAACTGTAGAGTTGCCGCGTAGCTTGTAATGAAAGGGAGAAGCAATTAAGGATCGCGAGGCAAGAACTTGATTGTTAGAAGTGCAATAAACACAGCGAAGGAGGCAACCTGCTGAGAGAATGGGGAAGATATAGATAGATATATATGTATATAAAAGGAAGCGAGAAAGAAATACGGATATGGCTCCCCCGGTGTACTTGGCTAATCGTGTTGATTTGCTCTTAGTTACAAGCGAGGGATCTTACCGAGGGTTGGATTTTCCCCCTTGAAAGGTATATCGTCTCTCCTTCGCTTACTTAAACTGCTACGTAATACGTATTGTCGAGACTCGTCCTTGAGACGTTGGTGGGATATACTTGGTTTTCCTTCAATCTGTCCGAAGATAAACGAAATTGAAGAGGCCACTCGGAAATAAGAGATCGACAAGAGGAAGTCAGAGACGAAGCAAAGGTCGCGTGTCGCGCGGGATTCGAGTGAACGAAATCTGAAAACGCTCCATTTCCACTCACGGATGTAGCGGGGAAAATATATAGAATTTATATATATACTATATATGAAATTGTAGACTCGCGTGTTCACACTGCAAAATTGCCCTTCGAGTACAAGTTCCGGGCGGCACAGGGATTTCTGTACGCTTCGCACATCCGAGAATTCTCTATTATAGATGCTACTCAAAAAATCCTTTTCCTCCATCTTTTTTTTTTCTTACACCACTTATATATATATATATATTTACTCTTTTCGTTCGCCGCACGGTGGTTGCGCGGAATATTCCGCGTTGGGTATTTCCACACGTGCGAAAGCCGGGGGAGTTCTTTTAATAAGTGTCTGCACGATCCGGGGAACCGAGAGCGACACGACGGTAAAATCGAGAGGGACTGGTGGCTCGCTGCTCCCGGAGGGTAAAGAGAATGAGGAGAAGCGTGAGAGACCGAGCGAAAGGGGTAAAGTGCTGAGTAAGTAGCGAAGGAGAGCTACTCTCTACGGGTCAGTTGCTCTTCGTAGCGTCGGAATATAGTCGAGGTGGCCATCGCGAGAATACCTCGAGCTCCACCGGAGAAGGGTTTTGGCACTTAAAAACGCTGAACAAAGACAAAACAAACTACTCCACAGCGAAGCGCGCACGAGCGCGAAGCTTCGCAAAACTTTTTCGTTCATAAACAAAATACGAGAGGGATAGGCACCAAAGGATAGAATGGAAATGCCAGCGAAAAAAAAAAAAAAACTAAAATATACGAGTGGCCCCGTTATTATCCGTTGTATTATCCCGGGAAAACGAACAAAGTTTAGTACTTGTAATAGTTCGGTCGAAGCTGTTCCGTGATAAGCCGAACTCTTCATACCGCGAGCGCGCGAGTTGCTCACGTTTCGCGGTTAAAATGGATGACGATAGGTAGAAAAGCCGGAGGAAGGAGAGCTTCGTAGAAAAACGTGTCCCACGTGGCCCATACGAGAGTTATCCGAGGCGGGAGTACCGTGAAACAGGCAGTCGCGAAAGGTGCACTCAAGCACACCGGTGCTCCATCGGCGTTACAAGAGAGGAAGAAAAGCGTAAAACGAGTACGAAGAAAGTTAAAATCGATTACTCCATTATACGAAACGCTGATAACCCTTCGAGTACATTTCGAAGCTCAACTTCTACAATTTCCTGTAGTATGACCGAGCAAGAAAAAGCGCGATAAAAAAAAAAAAAAAAAAAAGACGAGGAGCTCGGCAGGCTCCCTTCCGGGAAGTACCAGAAGAGACAGAAGATGGTGTACATATAGCTAAACGAAAGCGTAAAGTGAAATGAAAGAATTTACAGGCAATGGCGGTTCAGAACGAGTAAAAAAGGAGATCGAGAAGAAGTTCGATGGGAAAGAGAAATAAGATGGAAGATTAAAAGAAAAAAAAAAAACAGGACGGTGCTAAAGAATCGACTGGCTTCCCACCCTTATATCGTTTCGTACTGCGATCGAGTGTTGAATACTTATCGCTCGTTTTTTGCGCTATCGAAGCTTCACGCTTGCCGCTACAGCACATTCACCGACCCAAGAACAGGAAAGGTTTTGGCTCTCGTCGGATGAAACGAAATTACAAATATCCGACCGGAGGATACAAGATACCACAGCGGAATGCGGTTACCGAGGCTCTCGATCTCTCCGACCCGCAACCCGGAGGAAACCGACGACCTACGAGGAGATACGGCGAAAAAAGAAGAGAGATTGCGGAACAAAGGAGGGAAAAAGCTTTGGATCCGAGCTTTTTGAGGGATTCCCAGATTCCTGCAAGCTGTGCAACTCCATGGCTACACGCTTGCAACTGGCTGAGCTACAATCTCGTTGGGAACGAAGAAACGAATCAACCGAAGGTCCTTGCTTTTGGAGTCACAACGCTGTGGTCCTGGACGCCGAAGAACGGACGACGAAGAGTTCGGTCGGAAAGTGTACGAAGGTTCGTTCGTGTGAAAGAAAGAGAAAAAGCTAACGAGGAGAACACCCCATTCCGTTCCCGTGAAGTGAAAGGGGTGAACCCACTCGACGTAAGGTTGGCTTCTTCTTGTTGTTCACTTCTCTTGCCCCCTTTCCAACCCCTTTGACTCTCCTCCCTCCGCATTTTTTCTCGTCTTCCATTTTTTTTCTCCCGCAATACTTTTTTTCTACTACCCCAGCGTATCCAGGCGTTTCTTATTTCATTTCTTCGATCGCTCCTTCGATAGCTCTTCTTGACATTGGAAGCCTGTGTCATAGATTCTCTTTGCGACAAGAGTCGAGGGGTTTGACTGGAGAGTTGGTTCGAGAAGGGCGAGTGGTCCGCACCTGACCGCGAGGCGACATACAATGGAGAACGTGTAAAATTCACTGGTGGAAAATTGCCGAAGTCGTCGGTACATGAGAGTTGGAAAGAGTTAGGAGAGCCGGTATCACGTAGCGGGTACGAGTTCTCTTCTGCTAGTGGGGGGATGTAGAGAGCCGTATAACACGCGTATAACAGCGCCCGAGGTACAAGCTATACAGAAAGAGTAACAGCGAGTAGAAAAGGCCAAGAGGGACCAAAAGTAGAGGAGAAAACGCCTGTACGATCGCGTGTGGTGCGAAGCGAGAGAGAGACTCGAACGGTTCTCTGCCGGTCGAGCGACCACACGACCCTCGTTGCTCTTTGCTTCGATTCGGCTGCAAGCTTGCGAGCAGAAACGACAGCCACCCCCTCCGACATACAAGGAGTTTCAGCTTATAGCGATTGGGAGTCAAGCGCCCGGAGGGAGAGAAAAGAAAAAACGAGAGAGACGCGGGACAAATTTAAGATGAGAAAAGTATAACGTCAGAGAGAGAGGAAGGATGAAGGAAGCAGGAAAGGAGAGCGAGAGTTGGCCGGTGGTCAGTGTGCTCGCATAAAACCACTGTGTGTACGGCATTGTCGGAGCCAATACTCCGGATACTGGATGAAATATTTCTCTCTGGCCGAAGTACCAAGATACTTTATGGGCTCCGTGTGCACCGGGGAGCGGTGCTCGTCCACTCCTACGCCTGCAAGACTCCTTTTCTCGTCTTTTCTTATTTCTTCCTTTTACCGCCACGTCGTCCCTACTCGCCGCTGCTGCTGTTGTGCTGCTGCTGGTGCCGCTAAGGCGAAAGAAGAAGACTTCAACGTTGAAACCTCTCCTTTTATTTTTTTTTCGTTGCTCCTTTTGCTCTGAAGATCATGCCGGTGCCTCGGGGTCTTAACGCCTGCCTCAACGACGATTTAATTCCTTCGACAATAAATTCTCTCGCCCGCTCGACGAGCGTGACTCGCCTTCGCTGACGCTGATATATCTATATAATATGTTGCTCTCGGACGATGTTCGAGAATAAAAGGATTTGACATTGCAACGGTCATTATCAGCGGACGTTGAAGATTTTGGATAATTTCATATCGGAGATCTTGTTGTCGGAACAATTTTCAACGTTATAAGGCGAGAAGTAACGAAACGCGGAGATTATTGTGTATTAAAATTCTTTATCGCGTCACGCAGTGGGTCTCCTCCCCCACTCGCTATGACCGTTGACCTCGCGATTCTCTCGCGCACATACTTTCGCGCCGTACAAGCTTCACGATCTCATTACTTCTTTCTCGAGACCATTCTCCGAAGCTGCTGCTCTCCCATCCCCCACCAGAACGATAAATTTCTTTGCCAAGAGTCCGAGAGACCGGCGGCGAAACTAAACGAGCCGTGTGACTTGCTTTATATCGTAACCCGCAAGCCCGCCGCCCCCGTTGATCCTTGTTCACCCGAGTATCTTCCGAGACCCCGAAGAGTTTTAACTAAGCCGGCGTGAAAACACGTGTGCCAACGCCGTCGTGACGGTTAATTTTTGACACCTCACGGAGAACGAATTTTACTCCGCGTGAGAGAAATAAAGACCGCGACGAAAATCTCTCGTTTGTCAAACGGCTCGCGCGCCTTTTAAGATTGCGTTTGCTGACGACAATGAAATTGCGAAGCTGTTACCCTCATTAGATAAACGACGAATAGAGAAAACCCTGTTTCGCGCACGAAGACATCGCAACGAAAAAAAAGAAACAAAGAAAATCGGTTCATTAAAGCTCCTCGTTACTCATTCTTTAATTAAATCCACTACTGCATCGCCGTTTACGATATTTTCCGCGGAGAAAATTCACATTTTCAACAATTCCCTTGATAACGATGGAAAAAAATGTGTTCGTTAAGAAAATTCGCAAAGTGAACGATTTGTCATCGCTCGACAGTTCCGTCTATTTCCGTATCTTATTCTATGCAAAATCTTTTGTTCTAAATTCTATTGTATTATCGCGCCCTTTCTTTTTTTTCTTTTTTTGTTTTTATGAGTTTCCTCGAGCTTTATGACTTTTCTTCGACATTCTTTACGGTTTACTGGTAATTCGCTTCGATGCCCGTATAACTCTTCGATAGAGTTTGACGAGCGAACCGATGAACGCGCGCCACGAGGCCTGGAGGCGGCGAGGGGCGGGCGCGACGACAGATCATCTTCGCGGAGCTTTGGCACGAATCACTCGAGCTTCTCGATACTCGTAAAAATAGCTCGAATTTATCTCAAACCCCGGTGTATATAAACGAAAGAACCGCCCCCCGGGTAAGACTGTTGGGGGTTATATAAGCGTGAGAATCGTCACACTTTACAGGGTCGCAAGGTTAAAGCTACAGCTCCTAGTAGCTGCTGCTGCTGCTGCTTTCGCTGCCTCTGTGCTCTTCCGTGTAGCGTCTACGGAGGGATTTACGTGACTCCGGGGGGTTAGAGCTGCTCGGCCCGGCAGCACTACCCTCCAACTTATCCTTTCCAGCGAGAGACCGTCGGGGTTATACATCCGACTCACTTGCGCACACCTCGCTAACGCTCATTCTTCCTCTTTCTCTCTGCATACATATCTTTTTTCGTCTTTCCTTCGTCCTCAACGTTGTGGTTTCCCTCTCCCTTTTTTTTTTCAACATTTTTTTATTTCTATTTTTTTATTTATTTTTCCTTCGTTTTTCTCAACAAGAACCGCGACCAAAGTGGGTGAGAACGCGATAAGCCTGTTCACGTAAATCCCACGTACGACCGCTTTTCACGCAGGCAGCGAAGAGCCCTTCTCACTTCACTGACTGGCGAGACGAGTGTAAAGATCTTCTTGGAAACATTTTTTTTTTTTTCCATCCCTTCGTTCATAAAACATTGGAAGATTTATCTACGTGCAGAAGCAGCAATTTACGCCGTTCTATTATCAAGAATAGTAGAACAGCCCGTGCAATCACGTTTTGTCAGTTACCAAGAGAACTTTAACCAAATACCAAGAATGATATATTCCCAGCGTAGAATCAGCGACAAGTCCAAGAACCCCAGAGAACTCAGAGAAAATTGCTCGAGGGCCATTCGTCGTTAAACGTAAACGTTGTTAAGTAAACGAGGGTTTGTACGGTGTTACAATATCGAAGAATTTGTCAGTTTTCGGTGGTGTAGGGTCCGGAAGAACCGGGTTGGAGTACCATAGAGTACGAGAGAGAAGCCGTAGAGAGTGAGCGTTAACCGCGACACTCGACGGCCCTTTATTGTCAGGACTCTGATGCTGGGCTAAGGGTCGCTACGGGGAAATATGAACGCGGACAAGCAGCGCACGGCCGAGTGGGCGAGAGTTGGGTTTGTATGTACACGTTATATCGGGCGCACGGCATACATACGACGAAAGTGGACTACGTAATTCTCATCTCTTCTCCTTGCTTGTCCCTTTAACCTCTCTATCTTCCGGTTCGCGCACCGGCCCTTGTATATACAACCTCTCGTCTATGTACAACAGGGAACGAATGTATGTATAACTAACTAAAACAACGATGGTACATCATCCTGAGGCCCTAATGGAATAACAGCGTTATCGCGGTTGTTGAATTCGTATATGTCGGCATACCAACGGTCCTCTCGTGTGCTCTATTATGTGTATACGAGAACACATATGGTATCTCAGGTATTTTCGCTGCATAACGCAAACGTTAGAGTGGCGTATGTATGAAAGCCACGTATGCGCCACTGTTGTAACGAGCGCAAACGTTACCTTGGTAGCATCCCCGCGTCTGTTTTATAGAGCGTCCTATTACACACATGGAATACAAGGTGGGAGGAGCACGAGAGAGAGAGAGAGGGAATGCGAGGGATGATGCAAAAAGCTTCCAACATGGAAAACGATGGGGATAGGTATGGCGAAGATATAAGCTTATTCACGCTGTGCCGCGGGCCGCGTGCCATATTCGTTAGGTAAAACCGAATGAATATGCCAACATCTGCAGTGGAATAATTTCGAAAAAAAAAAAAAAAAAAAAATCTTATCAAACTCGTATGTGGTATATTTTGTTAATGTTATCCGTATTTCCATCTGTCGAGGGATTGAGGTTTAGGATGGTAGGCGAACGGTGTATGGAATAACGACAACCAGCTTATTAACCAAACCAGCATCAAAGGATATTTCCGTACAGCCCCTTGGGCAACATTCGAATGTACTAATACCAAGTTTCCTCGGTTGTATTAATATTGCGCATACCTACGTTTCCGTATCAAAGCTGTATGCAGCATCAACTGCGAAATCTTGACTCGTACAGATCGCACAGAACGTTACGGATACACTGATCCGAACGAGGGAATCCACTGACAGCTTATCGCAATATCGCCGAGGGTATCCCTCTTGCGACACACATGAAATAGACGGACAAACGGGCGGGGATTCTATGATTATTCCACAGGGGTTCAACGCAGTATACCGGCATTTGAGATTTCCTGTGTGAACTACAATTCTTGGATGTTTCGTCGCCTCCCCTCCCGCTTCTCACTCGAGGCGATACACCTGATTTCGTCACTCCCTCTGTACGTGATTTGAATTATTCGCGCTATTTCGCCTGTGATTATACTGTGCTGTACTACACACGCGTTCGTGACACATACGAATAGTACAGAAGGCAGACTTCGTGCCTTGCAGATTCAGTCTATTTATACGCTTTTGGAATCGGGTTTCGATATAGACGCGATCTACGTGTGCGTATCTATGGCAAACAAAAAAAAAAGTCATGCCGTCGAACATGAGAAGTCAGAGTTCATGTCTCGCTGATTCGCCTCTATTTATACGGCTTTGCGGGATCGTGTTACGGTATAGTTATGCCTTACAGTAACTGCGGAGAAAAAAAATCATGCTGTCGCATCGAGATGCCGCTGAGGAAGAACCGCAATTAAAAAAAATTGAAAAAAAAAGCTTCCACAGGAAAAGCGACTCGGTTGGCTCATTAACTTTCCACAGAACTGTGATTTCATAACCGCAGCATCGCCCGAGTACGAGTAGAAGTTACGAGCATCGTGTCGGTGTGAAAGAGGCAAACTGATTGAGTGACTGGTATGTCTATAGATCGCGGTGTATATGGATTAAACGTGTGCTAATATCATCGGTTTTTCCTTCTCGAGACTTCGTGCGTATTCAGCTAATACCGTATCGGAGAACTTTTGTTCCTACAACGGAGCTCGGGGGTGGAGGGAGAGAGGGGGGAGGGAGAAGTTCATTGTTTGAACGTTTTAAACGTAACCGCCTGGGACTCCGATGTTTATTGTGCACACGGCAGCTCAACTATCGCTCGATGGTGTACCAGCCAACCAATGTTTATTGTGGCTTCGTTTGTTTTATTTCCATGCCGCGCGTGCATCATCGCTCTCAATACTCTCTGCCTCCGTATAATATCCTCTTGCGAATATTCTTTCCCAGCGAACTCGATCGTTCGAAGAAAACGAGACAAAAGTGGACGAGAGGAAGAAATGACGACTGAGCGTATGCACGCGATACATCGCGTGTTCCGTATTTTCAAGTGATTCTTGCAGACTTTTTTTGTATTATTTTCTTTTTCGAATAAAAGCAAGAAAATCGGAAGGTGTCAAGGCGAAATTTTGCGAAGAATTCTGCACGAAGAAATTTAATTTGTTAATACGCTCGCTAATCATCTTTTTTTTTTTCTTTTTTCTTTTTGGAAAACGTGTCAAGCTTATTGAGTGAAAATTTGTCGTTGGATCGAAGTTTCGTCAGAACCCGAACGATGCAAAACTTCGCATGCATAATTGAAACAAGCATACGGAAGGGAGTGGGACGGGGGTAAGAGGGAGAATAAGTAATGAGAGCTTCGAGGAATATGGGACAAGCTAATTAGGACGCGTCCAAAGGGCCTCGTTCGATCGCAGTAGCCTCCAGTGGAAAAGTTGAACGCTTTATTCCACCGCTCACGAGCAGCTTGCATCTACTCTCTTCCTTCTCTCTTTTACTTTTCTCGAGTCTCAAACATCGAAGAGACGATTCCCCAATGAGAAGTAAAAGGCAAGAGAGCCTGGGAATGCAATTTATGTTTGTGAGAAGTTTGCGTGACATTTTTTTTTTTTTTTTTTTTCATTTTTCATTTTCGTTCCCCTTTTTTAAAGTACATTTCATCGCAAGAGCGAGCCATGTCGGTGGTACAAACGTAATAACCAGATAAGTAGGGGTTTTCAAGGTATTTATATAGTAATTCTGCGAAATGCTTCAAGTATATTTTAATGATCGAAACACGTGACTCAAGAGACTTTTCGCGGTGTTATTTTATTCATCGTTGTTACTTCGTCATGGTAACGAGGAAAGGGAAACAATTTACTCGCGTAAATTGCGGTTTCGTTTGTCGCTACAGTTGCTGTATTGTTTGCCCGAAACGTTGTAACCAACAGTGGGACGTCGCAAATATGCAAAATATATTCCAAAGGATGCTAAACGGGATTATTAAACGGGGTTACAATGGACGAAAGAGAATATGGCAAACTCACGCGGCGGTTGATACGCGTTTGCTCGCGAAAAGTAAAGGAGTCTGAGGCGCTGTTGGCTGTTACACAATCGTATACCTGCGTTCAAACACTGCAAACAGAGATCTTTCTGATGACAATTAATAATGGCTGTTACAAACAGCCATTGGGACGATCTATTTAGTCGTATTCATCCCTTTTATCCTAATTGAAACGCATTAATTATTTCATCAACACGGTAAGAAAAGAAAAATGCTAAGTGAACAATAATATATCGATATTAAAAGTTTACCTTATTTTAACATTTTCTGTATTATAGATTCAACTCAATTTGATAATGAAATCCGAATTCCAATAATTTTCAACAGTTCATAATAATCCGTAACGCCCCTTCACCGTCAATCAAAATCACACGAAAGTCGAACACTAAAAGATTTTCGTTTCAATCGTCGATAGGTCAGTTCGTTATCGAATTAAAAAATCCGAACCGATTGAACCATCGACTATTGAAGCGAAAAAAAATCCCATTGGGCCCCCAAATTCTATATCTTTTTTTTCATCACCCGCAGACCGCACGCCGTGGCCGTGCCCTCCGCTCGCCGAATATCGTTCGGTCATACGTCCGGGCTTTTCGGGGACAAAAGTTGCGCATGCATATCTCTGATTTGGACAATTTATAGGGCGCGGCGCGACACAGTAGCGGGAGTGAGAGCTCGCTGGGTAAACTCTCGAAACACTCTCGACGCTCGAATTAACGACGAGAGAGAGAGAGAGCGCGAGAAGGACGTGCGAGCGGATAGTGTGTAGTGGACACGACGATGGGAAAATTGGGCCTCGGCGGTTGGCCCCCCAAAAAAGCTCAATGAAAAAAGCTTTCGCTAGATGAAAATTCTCGGAGGACTACCCCCCCACACCCCTTCGTCGATTGGGATAGACGTGGCCTCGTTGGAGTATATACGGTTCGAACGCGAGGCGACCGAGAGGGATGCGAGTATGTGGCGGTTTGGCGGTAGAAGCCGGAGGAATGAGATTGTTTAAATTGTATTATTTTCCACAAAGCCAACTAGTAGGACCAATCCTGCGTACCTAGCGTAGCTGAACCTACGTATGCGGTTATATAACCAGTTTCAAAAACCTATATACCCAGTGTCCATACGCGCATTGGGTTAGTTCACGCACACATTTTGACTATCTGGAACAACCGAGAGGTTATATATATTATGTATGAGAGAGGGAAGCAATGAGTACATAGAGATATATCGATGAGAGGGGAGTTAACACACTCAAACGGCGGAATCAATCTACAAAGCGCACATACATGTAACCGATGGATGGCACACGTTGAGTGTACACGTTCGATAGACTGGTTATATCTACACATTCGAGTGTATGCTTCACTCTCTCTCTCTCTCTCTCTCTCTCTCTCTCTCTCTCGAGTAGATATATGTATTGCTTTGCGGACAATTTACATGGGTATATCCCGGAATCGATATTGGAATTAACAACGGGGAAAGGGGGAGGGATGGGTCTCAGGCAGCAGCCGGTAACGATGTTCCGGGGAGGCGTAGGGTTCGACAAGGACGGAGTTAAAAGGGAGACGTAGGTACGAACCGTGCAGTGACACTGGCTACAGGGGGATCTGGTAGGTGACGTTGACGCTGGTTAGCTAGCGAGTAAGAGGAGACACGCCGACGGCGGGAGTACTTGATGGAAAGCCTTCGATTTAGTGTCAATCTGCGGCAGCGAGACAACGATTTAATCGATAGCCGAACAGGAATTAGATAAGTTTGCGGACGTTTCCGAGAAGTTGGAGAGAAGCGAAGAGGCGGGTGAGGAACGTCACACAGTACGGAACAGTCGAGGAAATAGAGGAATGCTCGTGGTTCTGCTTCTTGGGGAAAGCCCCCGGAGCGGGGGGAGGAACCGACAAGAGCTTCCGCGCCAGGAATAGACCTTTAAATCTCTCTGGCATTGACAAGGTGGCGACACCGCGAAAAGCAGATAAAAGGACAGAGTTCCGAGGGCGCGACCGCGACGGCATCGAGGCGGGTTCGAGAGATCTCTTATTCTTCGTCCATCTACCCCCCCACACCCATCCCCGAGCCCCTTCTTTCTTACTCGTTGCTTCTATACCTTATGCTACTACGCTCGAGGGAATCGCGGCGGGGGAGGGTCATAGAAGTAGAAAGAGTAAAAGCAGCGAAGGAAGCTCAAGGAGAAAGGAAGAATCGTCTCTCGTTGTGAACGAGGATCGCGGCTTGCGAGTTTAACGAACGATGAAAGAAGATAGAAGAGAAAAAGGAGAAAGATTGCGGTGAGAGGGGCATGCGAAGGGGCAGCCCGGAGGATAAGGAGCGCGCGAGAGAGCGTCTCGATGAAAGATAAGTGATCCCATCTTTCCTCAATACCTTTCCAGTTTCTCATTCCCAACCGATCCCTATGCTCCTCGCGGCTCCCGCGAAACGCCCTTCTTCCTTAATACGGATTCTTTGTAACCCTCCCCTCTCCTCTCTCCCCCAACCCTCAACCTTCTCTACGCTCTTCTCTCGTCTCTTTTTATTTCTAAACGGAGAAAACGAGCACGAGAGACCGAGGAGATAGAAAAAGAGATTCTCGATTGTTGGCCACCGAATCTCGTGCCGAATCGCCGACATAAAAGCAATCCTAAAGTTCGGCGAGTTTGAGGATGGATTAAAAAAAAACTCAAGGTACCGAGACGTATTACAAATGAAAAAAAAAACAAAAAGGATCGAATGGAAAGAGAGAACGTCGGAGAGTTATGGGCTTATATTCGATCGTAATGAGAACCATTCGAAAGCGACCGAAGTTACCCTCACGTCTCTTCGATGGCACGAAGAGTACTATACGCGAAGGGGAATACAGAGAGGTAAATCAATCTATTTCGCTCTCCGCTGATAGCAATTTAAACATGTCAATACCGTCTGTGGCCCGTGCGTAATGGGCGCGTGTGCATATATGCATGCGTATGATCGTTTATTAATAATTATGCAAGCACTCCAGCATATTAGCAATACCTTTGCCTAATTTAAATTCATAGAAAATAACTATGTGGAAAATTTTTTTTTAACTCGGTATGCGCGAATATACAAACAAAGCACTATTCAAATTTTTTTCATTCAACTTTAAAAACACATTAGTATTATAATGTTGATGTGCCATCGACCAAAGATTAATCTCTCTGGCGGTTATCAATTTCGATTGATATCTGTATGTATATTGAATAGCAAGGATACAAGAGGGCTACTGCCGTGCTATTCATTGTTGATATTCGAGAGTGGCATCAAGCAGTGCCTCATCGAGAGGGAACCGAACCTTATGCAAGTACTCGATACTCCTCTCTCCTCGCATTGTAGTAACGAAATAGAGGTGAAGCTGGTGCACTCAGGAAATGCGTGTGAGATACCATAACCGCTGGTATACATATCGTATGCGAGGGAATACAACACACCCCGGGGGCAAACAAACGCTACTCTACTGAACAAGGGAACGATCGATTACGATATTACTCGTTGGCATAATCCATAATTCAAATGATTCAGGAGGCAAAGCTTTAACCGCTTGAACGCTGCGTGGAACAGCGAGAAGAGCAATTCATTCGCCGTTCGAGAGCCAAAAGCTAGCAGCGAAGCTTTCAGATATATATACGCTTTGGCTATAATATGAAGACTCGCGTGCCTCTCATACTCGTTCCCTACCGAGGCAAGGGGGAGTAGAGGATTGGGGGGAATAAGCAAGAGAGAGTTTCGTAGTCGCGCGAGAGATCGCTGGTGCGGGACGCCACAGCCACCAGCAGAGGCAGGCGAGCAGGCAAACTTAGAAGCTACCAAGGCAAGTGAAACACCACTAGGAGCCCTTTGCACACAGTTCGCTTCAGCAATCCGTGGCATAGCCACGGTTCTGTCGAGAGAGCCCCAAGTACAACGTCAGAGAGATGGGAGAAGCGAGCGAGAGGGAAGTTAGAGGAGGGCAAAAGCGCGCAGAGAGACGTGAGTACGCGCGCACAGCTCTATGGGAGTATTGCTCGACGAGGAAATAGCCGGTTCGTTACCTCGTCCGGAGATGGAACCGGAGAAAAGTTTAATTTTCAATTTACATACAGCTTGAACAGGGGGAGGACAGGGTAGCAAGAGAGAAAGGAAGAGGAGTCTGTGAGAGCAAGAAGAGTCTTTGGGCGTTCTCTCTATTCGTTTCTGTTCTGTCCGCACGCAGATACGTCAACAGAGAGAGCCGCTGCGCGCACTTTGCGCGAACCCAAGACATGCAAATCGCGTTATCAATTAAGAAGTATGCTGCTGCTGCTGCTGCTGCTGCTTCGCCTTCTTCTTCTTCTTCTTCTTCTACTACGCTACACCGTTGCCATGCTATGTCGAGCCAAAGTATACACTATACGAAAGGATGGGATGGATGAACGAGAAGAATCTCTCTTTACATCTACCGTCTCTGTTCATCTCCCGTTTTCAGTCTAAAGATGGAAATTCGAAGAGAACGTGGGCAACGGTAACCCCGACGTTCCTTCCACGTCTCGTATACTTTACTTTCTATACATGCGGTTGTATCCATCTATCCGTGTGAGAACTCACTCGGTGGGGAGATGCGCCAAACCCGAGCCGAAGGGTAAGTTGCGCGCAAGCCAAATCAAACGACACGAGAGCGCGCGAGCTTTCGCCTTATCAAATTTATGCTTATGAAGATTGAACCACGAAGTTTCGTGAGCTCGGATATTCGCAACTCTTCTCCTCACTCTGTGCTTTTTCGATGTACTTTTGGGTTATATCAAGAAACCTCCAATCGAATATGGATGTGGAGGGAGGGAAGAGGGGCGGGGCGAGGGGGAGAAGCTCTTGTGATATGATTTCGGTATTCTCATCGGTGCGTGAAAAACCGCGGATCCTCACTGGACCAAGTTATTACGACAGAAGGTTTTTCTTTTTGTTATTCCACAAAGATTCTTGAGAATCGGGAGAAGGAGGTAAGGAAGAAAAGTAAAAAGAACATCTGGCATCGAGACTTTGTGGTCTTTTACTTTTACATTTCGTTTTTTTTTTATCTGATAGTCGCTCCGCTCGTATATTTTCCGAAACAGTTTTATCCTCGCTGGAGGGTGAGTCTCCGAGAATCATATATAAGATCGCGATCGATTTTGTCCAGATGCGTTTGATGCCTCTTTACGCCCCGCGATCGATATCGATCGACGAGTGTCGGCAGTTAACCAGCGTCAGGGAGCAGAAACTCGGATAATTCCTCGTTTTAATGGTTCAGCCAGTGCTGGGGGAAGAGGGATAAACGACTGCGGTGTTGGATTAGGTGGTCAGAGGGTTCCACGCCGCTCGATGCTATAAACTTATAACGGGGGTAGGGTTTCTTGTCCATCCACCGTTGGATGAGTAACAGCGACAGTAAAGCTCGAGCGTATCCCTCGCTCTGATTATCAATTCCAGCCATCCCCATCCCATCGGTCTTCTCGCCTATGCAAGCTACCAACATTAACGTTCTCACGTATATCTCTTCTTGTAACAAACTCGCAAAATTTAAAGCTCTACCCTCGTCACGTATTTCATTCAAAATGCAGACCATCGTTTTTTCTTTATCAAATCAAGTACTACCGTATATATGCACGTGTATATGTACGTTTACATACATATATATAGAATGAGAGATAGACACGAAAAGTAACGTCGAATCTAATGAAAATTGGAAGCGCTACACACAGAGAGAGAGAGAGAGAAAGGGAGAGAGAGGCTGTAAAGTGCGTTATCGTGCTTTTATACGACTCTGCAGTTATTCAAATGAGATTGTCAAAGGGGATGATGGCGAGAGAGGCAGAGCGACGAAGCGGAGGGGGAGTAGAAATAGAGTTAATGCGTCAGGTGAAAGGGGTGGCGTGCCTGCGAAGCTTTAGGGGTCGCTCTACGTTGTAGTCGACCTCGGCGCTCACGGGGCAGATAGAGAGAGCGAAATAATAGCATATTTCACGAGTCGTATACTCTGTTACGCGCGTCGGGCGACCGGGGATAGGGTGGAGAATATGGGATCGCAACAGTTCGGGTATGAGGTCTCGCGAGTCCCACCAACGCCAGCAGGAATGGGCATCGCGCGCGGCAGGTTTTACCTCGAAGAAAACACGAATCGACCTCGTGTTGTACAAATGGGAAAACAGGGATATATATACGATGAAACAAGGTTTATGCGATGTTTCGTGTACATACTAAACCGTACAGTGTACAGCATAAACTAGGCGGAGTGTACGAGCGACACGCGGCACACCCTCCCCTTCCCTGCAGCCGCACACGATCGCACAGTGTTGTTCTTGCTCGTTGGCTGCTGATTCAGCTCGAGCTGTTGTACTCCATTTCATTGACCGAGTCATCCCCGTTAACATACTTTAACGATAACCCCATTTCACGCGTTAATTTTACCCGGATGCAACGAAAAGTCCGGCAGCCCAATTTCCGACTGTCGAAATTAATAATAACTCGTTAATTAATGATCAATGAAGAGTGACAAACTTTGTTGAAAAAAATTTAACGCCATTTATTGGTTGCCTGTAATTATAATTCTCATTAACGCTTTTTGACGTTTAATATCGAAACGTGAATGGAACGAATGCATTGAATGTTTTAAACGAAACATGAGAATTTCATTCGATCGAATAGAATAGCTCCCGACCGTTGTGCGTTTTACTTTGAAGTAAAGTTTATCGGTTAATTTTTTGTATGTACACTCGTAGCGTCCATACCGGTTAAAAAAAAAAAAAAAACGTACCGAATATATATCCGATGAAATGTGCAGAATTTATCGATCACCAACCGTATATGTAATACTTTTATCCGCTTGTGAAATATAATGAAAAATTAATATGTCGAAAGAAAAGCTTCGAATTTAAAAACGCAATGGGCATTTTTTCCCTAATATTCGAAATGATTTTATTATTTTTATGAATTAATAATTTTTCGAGAGTATCTCGACGAAAAACTTCACAGATACTTTTATATATATTTTTCTCGGTGGAACGAGGATACAGTTATACGCGAAAGTTCAGACGGATTTCTAATTGAATTTATAAAAGTGTCATCCCCCCGAGAATATTTATGATTTTATCTCGTGTCAAGGGGATAAGAGGTTGTCTCGACGTTGGATCGTGAAAATCGATGAAGAAGACCTTCCGCAACGATATACGTTAAGCTTCCTTCGCCCGTCTTGCGTGCGCAACCCGGAGCCAACGTCCCTCGAGTAAGAGAGATCTCTGACGAGAGACTTTTCTCTCGTGATATCTCTTTCGCGGCTGTCGCCCGTCAAGCTAATACTATTCGACATCAAGAGTTTCACGTCTACTCGTTCGATACAGTTTCGCTCGACTCTTTTTCTTTCTTTTCTTTTTTCAACACGAAATCGGAACTGCATATCGCTCAACAGCAACAAAAAAAAAAAACCTTTCAGCGTTCGTTACGCGCGCGTCAACTCATGATATCGCTCGAGTGAAACTTAGAAAAACTGAAAAAAACACAATCGTCGTTATTTCTTATGCGAATTTAACGATTTCGTTCGATCGATGATAGAAAAAAAAATAATAATAATATTGGTATGCGCGCTCTCTGAATTTATCTTTCACATTTTCTCATCGAAGTTTCGTCGGTGTAATTTCAACGTCAGTGTTGCGCGCCGTGAAAATTCGGGTGAAATTGCAATGGCAATGTCGGTCTCACTTGAAATGCAGGAACTGACTTTCCGTCGCGAGACGCGGAAGCGCAGACTCGTCGGACGTGATAAAAACAACGAGTTAACAAGGGCTCCCCCCGCTCGGTCTCTCTACGTAACCTGCACGTTTTCGAGTCTCGCTCTGTGTCTCTCTGTCCCCGAGTCGTATTGTCGTCTCGCGTGGACTGCTCATCCCATTTCCTTGTCGCGTTGCTTCGTGCTCTTGCGGCACACAGTCGCGAGCCTGTTTTCGTCCTATACACATCGCTGCCGCGTACGACGAAACCAAAGAGAATAGAAGTTGAGCGGAGGAGGAAAACGCCCGGGTGGAACCAATTTCCCAGGGGTACTCCAAAGATCCTAAGTGCTACCCGAACGAACGTGTGTGCATGTCGTAGGCGTAGGCCGCGCCAGTTTTACGATACACTCTAACCCGCCGGGCCTAACGTTTGTTCACGGCGTCACGACTAACACGCGGGTCAAATTAATTGTTGTACAACGAGGGTAACAACAAGAGAGCGCGAGCGCGCGAGGTCGTCGCGCAGCTGCTCTTCGTTGGCTTCGTTCGAGTTTCGCGAAGCTATTGCAACGAGAAACGGTGACGTTAGTCAGTGGCGGCTGCGCGCCAGTGATTGACATAATTGAAGGACACCTCGATTCGTTAAAAGCAGAAAAGATTAAAGTATCTCGCAAATTCAGAGCTCGACGCATCGACAAATTCGCTTTAAAAAAAAAAAAAAAAAAAAATTATAGAACGAGCCAAGATATTTCGAAAAAAATTATTCACGCGACAAATATTCGTCCAATTGTCTTGAAATAAATAGGCGAGACGCGTAAAGAGAACTACGCGATATTCAGCCAAAAAGCTACTCTACTCTGTAAAGCACCGTGTAAATGAAGCTGAATAAAAATGTGTCTCATTGGCACGGGCTCAACGAATACATTTTCTTGATTGTTAGTTCTGGTATACATCTATACGAACAGAAAATAAAACGAGATAGACGGTAGACGGGAGGGGTGTTGGCGTAACTATACATCCGGAATGCGTTGAATACAAACGAGGCGAATTAATATGACGAATTGATTGAGGAAATAAAAAAATGATAAAGCGACGCGAGAGCCAAGAGGATAGCAGAAATGTGTAATATGGAAAATTATTTATTAGAGAGATTGTCCAATTTTTTTCGTTGCTTTTTTATCCCACATTTTCCTCATCCAACACGCGCCCCGCTCGTTGGCGCTCGGGTCAAAGTTCCTTCCACGTCGTTCCAGGTATTACATCAGGAGAGCGAATGAATGAACAATATATATCACTAGCGGCAAGCATTCTCGACGATGGGAGGAAGTGAGAGAAAGTACGCGAATGGTAATTCTTAGAAACTTGAATAGTCGAGTGTAGTATATAAGGGTCTCTATAGTAATAGACGCCGATGTTCGTGTTGCATCAAGCGCGTTTTCCTGCTCCGGAGGCTAAGTCCGGAGAGGTAACACAAGGGGGTAAAACAGGGGGTGGGGAAGGGGTTTCGTGTAGCACTGATCAACTTTTCCGCTATTATTGTACGAAAGCCCGATCCTTAAATCCTTAAAGTTTTCACTCGTAAAGCTCGAAGGCTCTCTCTCTCTCTCTCTCTCTCTCTCTGGCAGTCGTGTGCAACCTTTCCTTCCACCTTTTCTTCTCAAAACAGTTTTCAATGAAAGTTTAACGGCCCTTGCGTGCAGCTCTTCCACATTGCAGGAACGTCGGCTATACGTCCTTCCTTCTGCTGTGTCGGCCGTTGAAAAGTATGTTCATTAAAGGCTTCTTCCTTTCTCATTCGCTCTCGGCTGCGGTTGGGTGCGGTGGAAAAAATGAGCGTAACCTTTGCTCCCTCCCGCGATTAGAATGCTTTCCTTACAAAGTGTTGCTCGGCAAGTAAACTGCTAGCGAGACTATAGACCCAGCCGAGCGTTCGCCGACATTAATTGCTCCGACACTTTATTATCGGATCGTTACGCAAAGCGGTAGTACCCGGCTATATCCCAACAATGGAGCTTACCCCCTCAACCTTCTGCTCTAATTAGATAATTACACGCGTGGCCGAGAATGAAGCGTCTCTATAATTGGTTCAAATCGGTTATCGGGGGTGGCTACGAGCTTCGGTGGCTCGAGTTCATATTACACACAGAGTCGAGCGAACGACAAGTTTTCGATCTCGCGAACTCCGGATAGAGAGAGCTTTTAGAATCGGCAGCACGGCGTGTGTAGCCCAAGCACATTGGAGAACGTGCGAGATAAAACGAACGAGGGAATATAGGACTCAGCGAAACGGAACACATACCTTTTCATCCCTCCCTCCCTTAGTTCTGAGTCTGCTGCCACGACCTTCTTACGTACAAACTCGCTTTCGCCAGTCTCCACCCTCGCGGAATTAGCTTTGTTCCGTGGCTCACACTCGATTTACTTCGTTATGGGATACTCTTGGCCCGTCTGCACCTTATATTTCTCAAACTTTTACCCACTTTCGCTTAGTTTTTTTTTTTTTTTTTTTCATCGAGCTTACAAACTCCAAGTTCGATTCTCGGTGACAATTTCGACAAAGGAATCCGGTGATCGTTTCGCGAAATGGTGAAACTGCTTTTAGTACAGTAGAGATTCGCTTAAGCGATACACATTTTTATTTAACTTTCAAGGAATTCGCAATTGTCTTAAAATTGTTGTTAACAGTTCCGTGGAGAACATTTTCAGCGATGGATGAATCGAGTCTCATAACAAGTACCTTATCCAGATTCTCTTGGTCTCTCCGCTCCGATTCTCTGTAATGAATGATTTTCCAGAGCTTCGACACGCTCTTTCATCCGGAGCCACAAGGAAGCCACTTCAGTCTTAATTGAATCGAATTCCGATCGAAAGTCCCTTCGGAGTTTGTCTGGAGGGCTTTCTTGCCACCCGCCCCCCCCCCCCCTTCCGCTCCTCCCTTACACGTCGAACAAACGATGGACATTTCATCGTGCCGTTGTACACGAAGCGAAGAATCGGGAGTCAGCGAAACAGGGAAGTTATCTACGTTGCGCTTGTTTCTCGTCTCTTCGTTTGAATCCGCC
Source organism: Buathra laborator (assembly GCA_934046635.1). NCBI lineage: Eukaryota > Metazoa > Arthropoda > Insecta > Hymenoptera > Ichneumonidae > Buathra > Buathra laborator. Next base: position 24,628,828 of record OW203892.1, read on the forward strand.
GTTCTCTCGTTGTCGTCGTCGTGACGAGAAGAGATTTCGAGGATCACCAGGGGGAAGGGGCCGGGGGCAGAGGGGGACGGAGTTGTGTACTGTGGAATGCGTTTCACGGTAGGTCGATGTTTCAGGCTTATTCAAAGATGAATTGGCCTCAATGACAGGAGATAGTTAGCGAGTGCGAGGTGGGGGCCGGAGCGTTGCGAAGGACCCGTTGAGCGAGAAGGGTCGATGTTAGTTGGCAAGGAATTAAGCTGAAAATCCACCTACCCCTCCCGAACTGAGAGGTATCGAGCCCTGAAGCGGAGAATGCATGGACGCGCGCTGATTTCACCGGAACAATCCGTGCAACTCTCGGAGCAACCCAACCTCAATAATCGTGTGCATCGAACGATACCTGAGCCGTTGTTCTTGCAAGAGCGCTACATCCCTCCAGTGAAGCAAGTTTGCAGTAAAAGCTTTTCGTATATGCCCTCCACACCCTGCGCCCCACTTTCGCGACACCGATAAAGTCAGAGAAGAACGAATATCTGAACGCATAATATTCACGTTATACAAATATGAAAATCCGGACTAAAAAGGGGCAAACGGAACTTACAGTAAAAGTAGAAAAGACATATATACAGATGTACAGAAAGCGAGAGATGGAGAAAAAAAAAACGCGAGGGGTAGAAAGGAAGAGGGAACGGAGCCGAGAATGTTCCTTAACGAGAAACGCATGAAAAACCCAACAGCATTTCCGACAGAAGCTTCAGACTCGCGCCAGTAGTTTGCGTAAAAACATTTAACCGGATGAACCGATAAAAAGGGGTTGAAGCTTTTTTTTTCAACACACAGCCGGAAAGGCGCATAGAATTGAAAGTACGGATACGTACCTCCTGTCTATGCTTCGGATTATTATCGATCGCAGATTCAACATTTTAATATTTAAACATTTTTCTTTTTTTCCGTGATACCTCTTTAGCCAATGGTTTAATACCGTACGAGCAGTTTTCGATATTTCCGATCATATACTTCGGATAATAAGCCAATGTCTTCACGAATTCTCCAGAGTAACCTCTGTCACCGATTGGTTCATCGATTGCGCAGTTATCGTCTGGAGAATAGCCGCAAATATAGGACGGTGGGGGAGGGAGAGAGGGGTCAGAGGAATGGTACAACGAGAAGAGGATTGGACCGTAACCGTGCGATCGGCGTTCTCAATGTCAGCGTTATATTTGTTATGCTAGAGCCAGTTGGGGGGGTCAGGCAGTAGCTTCGACCGCTAATTAGCACACCCAGCGGAGGGGAAGTAAAGAGTAGGGCAACGCGAACGGCAGCGGTGATAGCGCGTGCGACCGAAAATTGCCCGGAACTAATGGCTTGCTCGCTCTCGATATACACGTTCGATAAGGGAAGTTCTCTCGCTCTCTCTTGGCGCTGCTACCGCTGCTGCATCGGTGCACCGCACTGCACTGCTGCTGCTGCTGCACCAGCAGCCTCGTTAATTGTTATCTTCATTAATCTAGGGACCGTTCAACACTTTCCCTTGGCTCCCATAATGTTACCTACTTCGCTTTAGCACATTATGACTGGGAGAAGATAGGGAGGAGGGGGTGTACAAGAATATATAATTCTTTATCGACTCGAGATAATCGAAAAATCTTGATAAAATCGATAAGTACACACGTCGAAGTATAGAATAAGGCTGAAAAATGATTTCATCGATCATTTCATAATAGTGTTATTGAAAAGTACAATTCTTTCGTTTCCAGACTCGAAAGAATGTAAAAAATTTGATAAAAGTCATCGGCACGCTTTTCGACGAAGAAAAGATGGTTGAAAAATTATCTGATCAGATTTCTCATTTTATGATTATTATGGAATCGAGACTCTTTCATTCCGTTCGAAAGCCTCGATATTAGTAGAACCAGAGAGTAGAATGAGAAAAGTAGGAGAACGGCAGAGTCGGGGAGGGTTGGAAAAATCTCTCGTAAATTCATCGAGATCGTTCCTGGCGTTGGTGCACACCACTTTCAGTCCCATCCAGCCGTTGTCCGGGTGCATTGTTCGATTCCGCATAGCCTGCCTCCGATTCGCAGCCATCTATCACATGATCCCTTCCATTTGTGGCACCCTCCCTCCCGCTTAAAGCCCGGCATAGCAGAGCAGTACCTCTCGATGGTGGTGCTGCTGCTGCTCATGCTGCTGCATACGTGTTCCTCTTGCTGCGATTCGTTCGACTCGACGTTCGTTCTCTCCGCCTCTCCTCCCCGGCTTTTCCAAATGTTTTCCTTCTACGAATATGAAATGCTCTCTATCCGGCTATCGGGTATTTACGCTCGCGTTGTAATTCATCCGGGGATCATGCTGTCAAACGGCTCGCTGCTGTATGTGTTTGCGCTGCCCAACGGTGAAATAAAAAAAAATACAAAAAATAGAAGAAAAAAATTGAATGCAATGCGCGAGAGCCCCAGTGGTACTCTGGAGTCACGCTTTTCCGTACGCTCGCCGAACGAAACGAGAGAATTATAGCCAACCAGACCCCCCCCCGGGCGAGAATCAGTCCGAATAACCTTCTGACGTTTTATTCAGTCTCGCGCCAGCTATAGCCGTACACAGCTGTATACATAGTTGTGTATACAACTCGATATCGTTACGTTCGACGTTAAAGTTTCACCTGGTCAAGTTGAATTTCGCGACGGGGAGAGCCGAGCTGCGCGCAGTTTACGCTCAATGGAAAATCAAATTAAAGTTTTCCCATTTGACGACGTGAGTTTTATTGGAACCTGCAGGTTCCGAGCAGTCGAGGGAGGGGAGCACACGCGGGCAGATCTGGACGGCAAATTTTTGCGGCTGTGAATAATCCGCTTGAACGCATCGCTCTATTTTCGATATAAAGTTAACAAATTTTGATTCACGGTTGATAACGCCGAATTTTCGAGACTTTTAAAGCTTGAAATTTCACTCCTCAACGATTAAACGCGACTCTCAATGGACGACATTCAAAATTGTGTGATGCAAAGGATAAACGAATGTATTCGATGATTGTTTATTTTTTTTTTTATTTTTTTTTTTTTCCAATGTTTGCTCACCGGGGTATAGCCGGTACTTTGATTATGATGCAACTGCGAGCTGAAAAGTGAGGTCACGGGAAGTTTGGAACTGTTAATCGAAGGTCCTTCCACTCTGTGTTCTCATGTTCAAGGATCAGAGCACAACAGTCTTGGGGCCACGGCCGAGAGTCGAGAATAACCCCCCCAATGCTTCGTACAACGAGTTACGTCCTCGGGGAAATTTCCTCAAAGTTTATCAGTCGAGTATCCCGCGAGTAAATACCCAACTGTCTCACTCTCCACCGCTCCAACTCATGTATATAGTTCGTCCCCGTGTTAGACAACACCGCGCTGACATTCCAATTTTCTTCACGTATATTCCATCCTCGAACTCACCGCCGGTCTTGTCCTTTTGGTTGCTTGCATTATTGGCCACGCGGAACGCAACGATAAGTAAGTAATCTCGTAATTAAAGACGATAGAACAGAACTTCTGTGTTTTCCCACAGAAAATGCATTTTATCCATTTAGTCGAAGGATCTGTGTCTGATGCACTGATTTATTTATGAAGAAGGCGAAGTTCATTTGATTTATGACAAAGCTGAAGTTCCTAAAGGAATTACACAATGGCAAAGTAAGGTCTGTTCTGAGACAATTTCAACCGCTGGTGCACCATCCGAGCGTTAATAACTAGTTTTTCAGTCCGCGCGAAATGTGGCTAAAAATCCGGAAGTGATGTCGAGATGCATTCGATACAGCAGTACCGAGCGCAAGTTGGTTCGCGAGACACAAACGGTCTTCCGGGATCAATATAGCCGATACAAAATACGTTTCGATATATCATCGATTTTTTTTTTTTTTTTTTCGTCATATTTTTTTGTGTTATGTCCACACCAGTGCACCCCGAGGCTAGAAATCATCGATCCAGAAAAAGCAACGGGGAGAAAAATGTTCATCGGTTTCGTGGCCGGGGATTTGAAGGGGTGGAAGGGGCCGGGGGGAGAACTGTAGAGGTAGTAGAGACGGTTGCCGCATAAAATCGAAGGCGAATTGCATTCCCTTGTCTGGATAATCTGCATGTAGAACGCGCGCTTTTCTCTCGCTTTATCTTCCTCTCGTACGGTCTTTTTTTTTTTTCTCCCTCTCGCTACCTCCTATGCTACCCTGTCGCGCGGGTTCTCTAGTTTCCTCCGTTACTCGTTCTCACTCGCGAACTGGCAATATGATAGGAACCCATGCTTCAAGGTTCGTCGAACATCGTCGTGTCTCTTCACATCAGCCAATGTTACCGCATTCCTACGGTTCTATTGGATGCCTCGATATTGTGCATGTCGATTGATCATATACGCGCGCTCTCTACGCTTTCCATCCTCTCTCTCCCCTTTACGCCTATACACCTGCAGCTGCACAACGAGAGGCAGAGCAAGTTCTCGTACTAACATACCTAACATACACCATCGTTTCTCACCGACGGTGTTAAACACTGACGAGCATACATAGCCAGAACCAACCAGACGAAACGATGCGGTTACGGAAATACGTTTTGGCACGAATGCATCGCTGAGGGTGACAATCCCCGCTGCTGATTGAATCAAGACGATATTGGCATCCCAATGAGATATTTCACTGTCGCTGCTTCGTACTACATTGGTATTTCATTAAATCTATTCTATTAAACAGCTACGAATGCGACTGATTTTCACGTTTGATCGAAAATATCGTCGTTTCCCTCCGTGTAAACTTGGTAATTGCGTCGCGATCGAAATTCCTCGATACGAAATATATTTTTGGAATGTAATGGACAATTTTTATTACGTTGCATAAACTCTTGTGGACAAATTTAGAACCGAACATTAAGTACTTTTTAAATACTTTGTGTTGGAAACAAAAGATGACTGATTATTTGAGTTCAAAAGTCATCAATGTTCAACGCCTTGCTGAACATGTCGAATAATGAAAAACTGTTTTAAAAAATTAAAAACAATAGAATAAAAAGGTAATAGAAAGTGGAGTTATTGTGAGTAATAGTGGGTTAATAAAGTAGAGAGGAGCTTCAATTATCGATAAGTTATTCAATCGATTACTTTCTCTGTTACTGGAGAATTCCATCGGTCTCAGTTAACTTTCCGTTTCCACGAAGTGGAAAGAGACGAAGGCTTTTCCTTTCCCAACATAAGTTCAATTAGTCTCTTCTAATACGAACAAGTGTCCCGCACACTCATCGAACTCCGGTGCGGCTGGCACTTTCTTCCAGGCTTCTTACCGAGAGACTCCGAAGTATCCCGCGGACCATGCGAGTTCGAGTGGAAGTTGTAAAAGAAGAAGAAGACGAAGCAGAGAAGACCAGAGAGGGAGCCCGGAGAGAGGATTCGCGTGACTCGAATTATAAAAGCGTTTCACGGATATAAGCGAAAGAGCTAAGTGGGGTGAGGGGAGGAAGGGAATATAGGCAGTCGTGGAAAATCCCTTTTATCGTCCGATGGACCGAACGCTTCCCCGAGGAATTGTTGAGAGGGGCATTCGGAGCCGACTGCGCGGTGTCATCCAAGTAAAAACCCGTGCACCCGTTGAGCATCGTCGTCGGAGGGTAGCGAATTTCTCTGGGCTGTTCGTGGCACACAACTCGCTTACTATGTTGAACGAGACGGCCAAGTGGTTAGTTGGTTGGTTGGTTGGTTATTCTACTTGTCTCTACGGCACGATTTTCTCCTACCTCTCTGCCTGTCCTTCGCGCAAGCTCTCCCCTAGCATCCCCTCCCGGACCCTTCCTGGTATAACTGTGTCCTAATTGGGTAACGCATTACTCACGGGTCAAGTGGCTATTCAAACAGCTTATAGGCGTGCAGTGGCCGGAATATGTCCATAAACCCTTGGCGGTCAAAGGTGTAAAACCATGACCCGCGCCCAGAGAGGAAGAAGGACATAACGAAAACGAGCGTGAGGCTGCGCATATACGAGAATATTCGACCATCCACACCCCTCGCCATCCTCTGGACAAACGGAAACGACTCTCCAGCAGCTTACAGAACTCTACTACCGTATCCACCCCTTTATATCCTTCCGAGAATCTACTCACTGACTCGGCGTATCAACCCCGCCCCCACCCCTCAAACGGGACTCCTGAAGACGCCGAGAGTAAAACTCGCCAGAGACTCGTAACAGCTTAAAAGAACTTCCCGAGGACATGCCCTTAATGAGTGTATAAAAGGGGCTGCGCAAGAGGTGACAGAGGTTGGCACCAAAGATATATATACTCGCCTAAGATGAAAACATTCCGGAGACAGGGATGCCTTTCAAACGCGAATAAAAACGTGTAGCATTTAAACAGAAAAAAAAAATAACGGGAAGATGATGAAGAGGGAAAAAAAGACGGTTGTGCAAAGATTGGACCGAGAGAAAAAGGAATTATGAAAGAACAAAAAATCTTCTTTTTGTTTTGCCTTTTTTAATTGTACGTGTACATCGTTTTCTAAACGCGGTCGAGTCTCTTATACCCGAACGTACACGGAACTTTTGTACCGACTCGAGAGGATGCTTACGTCAGCGCATTTCTTTCAATCGAAATATCGTCATTCACATATGAATGACGAAAAAAAAAAGGGAAAAATACGAGAGAGGCCGCATGTACGAGAATAGAGTAAACGAGAGACTGAATCCACGGAGACGCGTAGGGTTTATCCCTCGCTCTGGCTTTTCTCTTTAACATGACAGGGCTGCTCCAGTTTACTCTACAGTTTCCTGACTGATGCGCTCGCTCTATACTTACACACGCTATATTCATATACAGTTTGCTGCATCTCCGAATCGTCGAGGGATTTCAACGAGAATCCTCGGTTATGTACCGCGCCGTTCAAGGAATATCGTGTGTGTGCACTGGGAGCGAAGTTAGCCCTCGGGTCGCACGGCAGAACGTACCGACGACGAGGACGAGTACGACGACGACGACGACGACGACGTTGGCTATCGCCGTTCTGAAGTTGATGTCTGGTACCCCCTCGAAGCAATACCATCATCAACCAGAGAGTGCACAGTGGACAGTTAGACTCACGCTGTAACCACAATCAAGCTTTCGGCCCATTGTACGTGTGATTTCGATGAAGGAGAGACGACAGAGTCCGGTTATAGTGGTATAGTTGCCACGTAGGGCTTCTCCCAGGCCATCAGGGAATGAGGGGGAGGAAGGAGAGCGAGAGAACACGGTGGTGGTTGTATTGACCAGCCAGCCAGTGGTTCCAGGATCCTAGACAGTGTATACTCTCGGTCCGCGCACCCTACGATCATCCTGGCGTGCATCCAACCCTATACAGTTCTCACAGTTTCTACTGATCCGCGTTTCTCTCCTGTGGAGAATTGACTAGCGTTCCTCGAACAACGAATGGACGGGGAGAGAAAAAACAGTGCCGGACTCTCGCGAACAACGAAGACTGCAGAAACAGAGGGGTTTTAATGAAGGAAATATGGACATCCCAGGAGAAATGGTTTATTGTAGAGATCGTTCAACGCGCTGTGTTTATGGATCCGGTAACCGGTATTGACATTTTGCGAAGTTTATATCATCCGAAGATGTAGCGGACTAATTATTTCGTTCCACTATAAGGGATGGCGTACACTGTTAAAAATAACTGTAAATTTAATGAATCCGTCAAGTCTTTACTTACTACCATCCGAAACTATACGAAAATTCATGTACTTTGGACGAAATATTTAATAAACTTTCGTAAAATGTGATAAATTTCGTTAAAATTACAAATTCCGTCGTTATACTGAAATACTTGAAATTTAATTAACTTTTAAAAAATGTAAGACACGGTTGATAAATAAAACTTTCAGTATATTAATTTTGGTTTATACATTTTTTTATAGTGTCGAGTTTGAGGGAAAGAATGTGAAAATATGATCCTCTTGCACTGAGAAAAAATCTCTGGTTATTTTATTCCACGATGCCGTAAAAATACTCCTGGCTAAGAAAGATCATGAGTTCGAAATTTTTTATCCACTTTAAATGTGGAAGAAAAATCATAATTTTTTCCGTAACGATCAATGTCTGACTTGACTGAGAGGGGATTTATGTTCAGCTTAAAAAAAAATGTACCGAATAAATTCGATCGAAACATGTTTTTGAGAGACTTTGATTCGAATTTGAAAAAAAAATCGCAAAAAAATCATTCTCTTCATCGTACTTTTGTCACGTTTTTCGTCGTCCTGTAACGCGCCAAAAAGAACAAAATTCGATATTGCAACCCTATCAAGTGCCACAATTTGTATATTCATTCCCCCGTATAAAACGATAAGAAAAGCCGTAAGCCGCCCCGTTGGCGAATCTATGGAAATTGGCCCCAGAGGATTGGCCTCCAGAAAAACATTACATTGGTTTCCGAAATCCATGTATATGTATTTGAAAAGTTACATCATTTTTTGTAGGATCTTCCATAATTTAGGGGGCGAAATTGCCGGTAGGCTAATTTTCTGGGGCCAATTTTCGTGTTACTCCCGTTGGTCAATGTAACATTGTAGAATTCGTTCGTTTCGCTAATTCTTCTGTTTTTTAACCCCGAAACAGGGGTACCCTGCGTGACCGGAAAAATTACCTCAATTTTGCATCGTCCAGTTGTGTTGGCGTTTTCGTTACGGAGATTCCGAGATACCGTGGAGATTCCGGCGCGCGTACGCGCCGCAACTCGGTTTACAAAGTGCTTTACGTTTTCTGGTTGGGAGAAGAGGGTAACCCTGTTGCAAGTGGAGAGTGCGAAATACGCCGGGAACATACGAGGCTAACGTGCTGACATCGAGAATGAAAATAAAACGAGTGGTACGTGGCGGTCCCGCTGGCTCGCATTTGCAAGCTCAGTTTACAATCCCTCTCTCGCGCTCCCGTATCTCTCCTTCCGTTCGGCACTATCTGGATGAAAGCGTTTCATCGCATGCGTTGATCGCATTCCCGGCAGAGCCGTAATCGTCTGACTACCCTTAATTCTTCATCCATGTTTGCTCTCATATATCTCGTTTATCTTGTTATTTTTTTTTTTCCACGAAATTTTATCTCGACAAACACATATATTTCTATTGCAACGTTTGCTCTGGTCTTTCGACACTTCGCACACCGAGGTGTTTGCGAACATTTCCGCGTGAAGAAGGGGAGAGAGAGGTTTGAAATTTTTGACAAGCGAAAAGTTGAACGCAGCCGTGAAAGGGATGAAAAGAGAACGGAAGCTGGAGCAACTCGCTGCTGATAGGCGATAGATAGGCAGTCGGTAGGACCGCGCTATCGTCGAACTACCACCGCAACCCGTTATCGAGGCCAATCGTTTCCGGATCGTTTTCTACCGACGTGGAGGGTTCCCTTTGCGCCGCTACTCTCAAACCCACCCCCCCCCCCCCCCCCCCCCCCGCGCGTATACCAGGCGCTTGTAACGTGTATCACGCGAACTGCGTCAATGCACACGGTATATCGTCTGCGTCAATTTTCGTGTATATCGACGTCGTACAACACAGAGATCGTTGTACAATACATATATATGATACATATATATCCGTAGCCTCTGTTACTCTGTATACACGTAGTGAACCGCGTACGAGAGCTTTCAGGCCGTTGGTTCAGTGATGTTTGAACCGGACGCGACAAGGGTTTACATACGGATCCTCAATCCTCTCTGAAGATATTCTCTCGCGGGATACCTCGCCTACGTTTTATAAATAGGACAGGACAGCGTTGCCAATAAAAAAAAATAAAAAAATAAGAATATATATTGAAAGTCGGAATAGCGCGAAGTATCGAAAGTTGAAAGGATACGCGGGGAAAAATTCATGTCAGCTCTCAAACTCGATTTTCTACGTTGCACACCCTCGATACTCCAACCTTTAACAACTTTGACTTTGTTTAAACTTTCCCTTCGACCGTCATACTTCAATCCTCGTCGGCCCGACTCCAGAACCCAGAACATCGAAGTTTTCCTGATTGTTGTATGCAAGCGCTGTAGGCATCAACTGGGTGTATCCGCGAAGTTCTCCGAAGAGTGTACCTACTTCGCCAACTACTCTCTTGTTATTTAGAATTTACACTCAAAACCCCGAGGTGTTAACGGCATACGCGATGAGAATCTGCGTAAAGTCACTCGAAGTAATTATTTACTCAGAAAGAGACTTGTAATAAGGAAAAAGTTCCTTGGTAACACTATACAAGAAACAATGTTTCGGTATTATACGTAAAAAAAACTCCGCCCCGCACCCAACTCTCGTAAAGCAATTTTTTTTTTTTTTTTTACGACACTAGTCGAGAGGACGACGAAGTTGAGAGATTTATGTTATCCGATCAAAAGTGCAGGAGAGTAATGAATCAATTTATTCCAAGACACGATAGTTAATTGAGTGAATATGCATGACGAAAAAATTTTGAAAAAAAAAAAAAAAAAAACACACATTTTTAATAAAAATCGTTTAATCTTCTCTTTATTCAATTTTTCTCGAGTAGGCATCATCTATAACTGAATAATATCGGATATACGACAAGAGTTAAATGAATCATAACGTTCGCGGAATTAGAAGTAGCGAAGAGGGAAGGGGTTGGAAAACTCGTGAGAAATTCACCGTGAGATAGAAGTACGTTTACTCAGTATTTTTATATGCAAAACGTGCATTATCATGCGGCCTGATTATTATTCACGAGTGATATTGAATTATTCACACGTATCTCTCACCGGCATCAACGAGACGCTGGTAGCAGCGCGTATGTCGACGCGGGGGAGGAGGGATCCCCCAACCGGAGAGCGACGAATTATTCAGATATCACTTCATTCGCGTGCTGCCACGGCTACTGCGTAAATATACTACTACTCTGGCGAGTAGTGCACAACGCGAACGAGAGAAACGACGCAGATTTCGCGATTTCCCGTATACATACATATATGTGTGTATTCTGATGGATGAAACGCGAGTATTTAATGATACTGATACTGATACTTGTGACTACTACTTGGAATCGAGTCACGAGGGAGGTGGAGGGTTGCTTTAACTCTTCGTCCCCCCATCGGACAAAACGCTCTCTCTCTCTCCGGCTCCTCTTCTTCGTCGGTTATACGCGTTCCACTTCGCAAATTCGACTAAACATCGGTATCGGATTTTTTTTTTTACTCTCGTCCCGACAGGACAGCCAATCAAACTCGCAGTGACGCAGTTCTCTATTCCCCGCGTTCGTGCGGGGCATAGGGAGAGAGCGTTTGCTCGGATACCGAACGAGAGACTGAAGCCTGGAGTCACCGATGCGTACGCGTTTATATACATACTACTATTGACACCGGGGTAGCGAAACAGTAACAGTAACGCCGAGAGTTTACGCTGTACGTGGTTATGATTGATTTGAACTTTTCCTGTCGACATATAACCAGCAGCAACGTTGCCATAGGAAAAATGAAAAAAAGAAAAAGCAAAAATGAAACAGAATACTTGAAATCGTGTCTGAGTCATCCTATCGGAAAAAAAAACTCGATATTAAAAAAAAAAAATCTCGGATTATCGAAGGGTATAGTCGTTTAATTATTTCCCGTCTGCCGATTGGCACAAGACACATGCCGTCGAATTCGCATTCAGCGTGAAAAAAAAAATTCTCATTTTGGGACTATGTCAGATTTATTTTCGACCGTTGATTATGAATCTGCAATTTATTTTATTCTCAGCTCGCTATTTGATACAGAAACTCGTTTCGCAAGAAACAAGAATATCATTTTTTTTTTTTTTCTTTTTCGAATTATTTTGGAGGCTGAATGTTTTTAATAAAACCGGGTTGATCCTCCAGCGAGTGGTCGGTTGAGATGTTTTGTGCATCAAGCAGCCGTACGGGGAATTCTCGATTGAACAGAAAAAAAAAAATTTAACCAAAAAAGGGGTTCGGAATATCGACACAACCCAAATATGGGTCCACGAAAAATCGACACGGGTTGACAAAAGCCAATTTTGTGTAACTCAAGAGACCCGCTGTATACACAGGAGAAGAGTGGGGGGGGGGGGGGGGTGAAAAAAAAATGATGTCGTATATTTCTGTGTTCCCCGGTAACTCCGGTGAAATGGTCAATACCATAGGGGTAGGATGTTTGGTAAAGCAAACATCGATACAGAAGCTGAACGAATGCACTCCGTTTGATAGGTAGATATAGGAGGGAAGAGGGTAACGGTAACATAGGACCAGAAAGCTCTCGGACCCGGTAAAAATAGTGGGTTGTAGCCCCACCGGTAGGAACACCGGGAGTTTCTGTTTTCATCCACACACCGCTTTTTTTCCGGTGTGTTTCCACTATCCTCGGCTCTTTCGCGCTTGTACCCCATCTCCGAATCCTCTACCGTCCCGCAGTTTTTTTTCTCGACAAAAATATGTCCTCCGCGAAGCAATCCCATATAAAACCACCCCTAGCTCTGCAGAAACGCCAGAGGGACTCCGAGGCTTCGCTCACGGGTATCTCTGCGAAGGTAAAACATTTCAGCGGACGACCGAGTGCAGCTAGACCCGGTGTGCTACGAGACTAGCCGGGCGCACAGAGAAAGCGTGAAGAGAACCAGTGGCGAGAGAGAGAGCTAGAGATGGGGTGGTGGGGAGACTTGCGGCTGTGAAACTGGCAGACTTTTACTAATATATACGACGTCACTTTTCCTTCTTCTTTCTCTCCTCCTCACTTTTCGAGGGAGTATTTCAAAGGTACCGGGTGGAAAGAGCGCAAAAGTATGAGCGGTGTGGGGGGGGGGGGGGGGGGAGAAAAAGCGCGAAGGGGAAAAGAGAGCTCGTTGCCGAGTGAGTGTGAGAAAGGAGGACCGTAGGAAGGATGGACGACGCGAGACTCACACCGAGGTCTTGCATCGTGCTGTATGGAAGGGAGCGAGAGCACCCAGAAACAGAGCAACGACGAATGCGGCGCAAGCACAGGGCTTTCTCACTGAGCGACGACGGTGGTATTTCGCGGCGAAATAATAAAAACCGCGAAACCCCCAACCGTCCTTTTACGGAGAGGGTGGATATGCGCTGAGAGTGCGAGCTGTGCGGACGGAGGGCGGGAAAAACCCCGAAGCTCCGTCGTCGTCGCCGTCGTCGTCGTCGCCAGCGAGTTTCGTAGCCACATCGTCACGACTCTCTCTATGCACTGCTGTACCGTTCCGAGACCGCATTACGTAGCATTATCTCGTAGAGAAACCTTTATTCGCCATCACATTCGTCGGAGATTATCCTGCGTCCTACGACTAGAAACGACACGGGGATTTTCCTTGAATAGGGAGGTAAATTATTTAACCGGGAAGCGGAGAACGAGGGTGGGCACTTCGGAAGCCTCGTCTTCTTCTTCTTCTTCGTTCTTTTTTTTTTTTTTCTTTACTTTCTTTGCTTTTATTTATCTTTTTTTTTATTTCCCCGATCTCTTTACCTTCCCTTTCTCTGTACCTTCTTCGCTCGTTTTCGCTATTTCGGCCTCATTCCAGCCCTCTCAGCTTTATTTTAGCTGTTACTGGGATATACCTGGTGATGCTTTTGCTGTGCTGTCTTGTGTCCTCAGTGTGGACAATTTATATATATATATATTTATCCCTACGATGGAAAGAGGGATATAGAGGTTTCCCGCAACGCCAGCGAAAAAAAAAAACACAGACGAAACGTGCAAGTCGCCCTCTTGTTTCCACTCTGGAAGCCTTTCGCATTCGATACTCCTGTACTTACGTTATTTTGTTCGAGGGGAGGCGTGAAATATTCTTAAACATTATAGTAATGAAATGCAAAAGACTTTGAACCCGAAGAGAACAGTTTTTTTTTTATTTTTATTTTGCATCACAAAGAAAGCATAGAAAAGGTTTTTATCAATAAACCTAGTCGCGCGAATCACGGTACACCATTCTACCGCGAGTTACGCAGAGTCCGTAATGGCCTGTGATGTGAAATATGACACGACGCCGCCAAGAGAAACGAAATTTTATGAAATAACGAAGAAACACGAACTCGATAAGAGGTATAGTCTCTTTTTTTTACATCTTCGTGTTATTTTTTTTTTTTTTTTCGTTTTTTTTTTCTTTATTTTCCAGACAGCGTTAGAACTTTTCCTTTGACGTCAGAGACTGCGAACCGATGCCGACGGGGCGCGTGCACTTATCTCTGATTTCCGAGCTCTTACCCGCGCGAAAGATCTCGCGAGGATACACACGCGCGGGAGGCCGCGCTCCGATGGTGACAAAAAGTAACGAGATTCCGCCGACGTCTCGATCTTTGTCACGATTGTGTGTGACTCTACGGGCCTTGACGCCAGGGGAGGAAAAAAAAAAAACGAAACCCACAGCCACGGTTCCGGAGGGTGACAAAGGAGCGACTTTGCTCCCTTCGCGAGACCATCGACTCGTTCAATCATTTCCGATGAAAAATATTCGAATACAAAATGTAATACCGAAATAGCGGGGTAATCTACAAAGTGAGAGATATATTTTCGAAAAAAAACGGATAATACTGCATTATATTAAGATATATAAAGAAAAAAAATACCAGAAAAATAGCAGATAGAGAAATAAAAAAGCACCACTCCGTAATGGAAGGGACCGCCGCGAGGTCGCATTAATACACTCGGCCCCTCCGCGTTGTAATTTTCGCGAACGCACTCCTCGAAACGAAAAAGCAGAATTGCGAAAGTATCTTTGTAACAAAAGTTATAACCCGATGCCAACCCCGCGGGCTTAAACGAAATAGGGTGAAGCAAAACCGCACGTGAGACTATAGCTCGCCGTGACTCTCGCTCTCCCGCGTGTAACACAAATATACGGGAAGTCTTTTTCTCGCGTATACACACGCAAACGAGATTTATTTGCGTTCACATATTCGCAATGATATTTTTACGGTACGTATTGTGTCGAAGAGCAAATGCCGCGATGGAAATTTGTGTAGCGCGTACGAAAAGTCAGTAGTGAATTAAATTGAATGCGGTCGTTTGGGCCAAAGCGCGGCTTTTTTTTTATTTCTCGAGAATGGTGTATTTTTTTTATTTCAACCGCTCGATGTAGCACACAGCGAGATTAAATAACAAAAAAAAAAAAAAAAACAAAAAAATAACGCCGGAGAAAAGGGGGGAAAAGAAAAATTTTATGCAATAAAGGGACAGAAATCCACTCGTATAATATAGTTTGAGGAGAGGGAAAAGAGAGAAGAGTGCTTTTCAGCTATGAAATATAATTCAACAGAATATGGAGGGGGAGGAGAGAAATACCCGAAGCTCCGTGAAAGATAGAGAGGAAGGAAGACTCTCGCGCGCTCTTTAGCGATGCAATAAAATAATTCAAGTGAATGGGGAGAGGTCACAGGGGTTTTCCGAGGGGCCGAACCGCGAAACGAATCCGCGCGCGAGCGGCTACCAGTCCGCGGATGACGCAATAAAAATTAACAAACTCAGGAGGTTTAAAATAAACGATAGAGGGAAGAGAATGAGATTCATCCGAGACGCATACAGCTTCGTCCGATGAATCGCGACCCAACCAGCGTACATAACCTCGCAACATGCAATATTATACCAGCGATATAATAAAATTCAACTAGTTCGCCGAAATATTCGTCGGTCTTGTATATCATTTATTCGTACGCAAACTATCGCGTATCTGCGGCTATATGTAGCAGTGGAATGGGTGTAAACATAGTAGGTGAGAGATGACAAACGCCGATGCCGCAAGAACCACTTTTCAGCGGTCACGTTGGACAAATTTTTTTTTTTTTCTTCTATCCTATATTAGTTTTGTATTTTTATTTATTTTTTTTTATTTTCGCTCGCAGAACCACGAGCATTCCTACCCCCTTCCTGATTTACTGTACCGCAACTTTATAGGCTCTATCAATAGTAGGGTTGACATGCAAACGGCGCGCGGTCAGTGGAACCCGAGAGCGGTGAGAGGCTCGGCTCGGGAAATTCACCATCCAGAAGCCGGAGCGCCCCGATAGAATTGGGGAGTGTTCCGATTCTGTATATATATATCTGTCGCTTTTCTACGCTTTCTCTCTCTCTCTCTCTCCGTCTCTCTCCGTCTGTCCATCCGATTCTCTTCTCTCCGTTGAAACGTACCACTCGGCCAACTTGCCAACCGGACAGGTAGATATAACCGGGAGCAGAGTAGCGTACCTTGGTATGTATATACGTGGTATAATAGGGATGGAACAGTTGGGCAAAAGCCTACTATAGTACGCTGCTCCAGCATATTACACGCTCAACTGATCCCATTGCTGTGGCGCTTCCTCGTCGTAGTTGGCGTCGTCTTCGTGGTCGTCGTCGCTTCCTACCTCTGGGCGTCCAGAATTCTCGTCTTACCGGGGATAAGAACGTTCAAAGGGTTTTCGCACACAGCTACGGTGAGACTATCCGTTGGTGTTCAGCCAGAGGACCAAATGGAGAGAGAGTTGAATCCACTCGATATTCGTGCGGAAAATTGAGTTGTTTCAACGAGGTATCTCACCGTTCACTGCCCTCCTATACCATTCTCCGTCATCTCAACCGCAACGTCACAGTTGCGAGAAGATCCGGCGGGGTATCCCGACGATGGAAACGACTACTACCGACGGCCTCCCCCTGCATTTAACTTTACAAGTATTGTTCTACTCCCGATACAGCGGCTTAACGCCTTAGCTACCCTTCAACATCAATCCTCGGAGATTCTCTCACCCCTTTCGTCGATTTCGTCACTCCAACTATTAAGAGTATATACTGTACTGGACTACTATTGTCGCGAATTGAATTTCAACGTCGATCTATTCCGTGTTATATGTTACTTCGATTTCGCTGAACGGTTTACCCGAATGGCTTCCCGTCCGGTTTGACGGAATTCGAGAGTTACGTTTTGGAATGATGACATCAGCTATTGGCTGCTGTTTCATTTTAATGGATGTATTTCGATCGATATCTACGAAAATAACTGCAAACTCATCGTTGTTAGAAAGCGAACCAATTAAAACAGTAAAAACGGGAACTAAATTTGATGAAATTTGTTAGAAAATAAAAGACCGCGTTTGCTAGACGAACAAAAGCAGCCAATGGATTTGAATGGATAAAATGTTTTTCACGGTTGCAGAGGAAAGAATGGAACATCCGTTACAGCGGAAGCCAATGAAAAAAATTAGTTTCTTCGTCAACACAATTGTGCGCCTGAAACACCATTGCGATACTTTTTTTTCACCTTTCAGAAAAGTTTCGTAAAAATTCACTGGGCGTACATACAAGCGGCCCGCTGCGTCGCGGGGGGTGGAGCATTTTCTTTTTCTCGTGAAAAATTAATTTCTTAATCGCGGTAATTGTTGTATAAATTATGGGTCGTAAACGAGGTTATCGTGCGCGTCGCGGGGAAAGAGGACGAGAGTGGCGGGACGAAGTGAAAAAAAAAATGTAATCTTCGTTTCGCACCCTTACGATGCGGAGAGAGAGAGAGAGAGCTTGCGGCAAGTGAACAACAGACCAGGGACCGTGGTGGGTTGTTGTTACGGTCGTAAAATAATTATTTTTCCGAAAGGAAAAGTGGCGGCTTGGTTAGCGTCGGCAGTGGCTCTGTGTGTTGCCCGTTGCCCCGCTGAAAGTAGAGTCGATCCCGCGGGACCAGCGGTCGAGAGCGCCGGAGAAAATTTATTATTTTTGCAGAGTTCTGGCGGAGGTTCTATATTCTCTCGACACGAAGCACGCAGGCGAGAGAGAGAGAGAGAGAGAACTGAACAGTGGGCTCTGTAACTACAAGTCCGCACGACTCACCGGGCTTCGATGGATTAACGGATTACCGATATTTCATTTAGCAAATCTCTATGTCGCCCTTTGAATTTATTTGTCGTTCTTCCGTCGAACTATTTTTATTATCTCTTCCTCTCGAAAAAAAAAAAAAAAAAAAAACTTTGATTTACGCGCGATGCACTCGAATTTCAATGAGAATTTTTAAAATTTCCGCGCACAATTGATACGCGCAATGGATTTTTTCTTTTAGTGATTTCATGTAATTCCGGAATAACCATCAAAGAATTTTTCGAGAAAATGCTATACCCGCGAAATTGGGTTTAGTTGCGTATTGTAATCTGTGGCAATTTTCGAGGTAAATTATGTCTAATCGCGTCGAGCACATACCGCTAATCATAAAATCGGATTGCGTTGCTAAATAGCCCCGGTAGCTCACGATATCAATACTAATAGGAGAGCAAAATCGATGAGTTTATCGTCGGTTGAACTACAGTCTGGTACCCAAAATTGCCATCATCGCCACAACTACGGATTCGGCCCGAATATTATTTCGGTCTAAGGCCACTTATCGAGTTTCGAATATTATCATACTTAGCTGCTCTCTCTCTCTCTCTCTCGATCTATCGGAATGTGAGATAACGTCGAAGTGAATCTGATCCGCAGATCTCGAAGTTGCCGTAAAGACGCTTCCCATATTCGACCCTCTCGGGGGAAGGATTCCCGTTGGGGAAAAACGTACTTTTTGTCTTCACCTCTTCAAGAAATTTTCCTTTCTCCCTTATTATTTCTATTTTTCCCCTTTGCTCTCGACCGCACAAAACTCGACAGTTTTTCAACTCTTCACGTCGTTCAAGTAAACTTCTTACGAGAATAGCCCCGGTTACTGAAAAATCTTGAAGAATATAAAAAAGTAGAGAAAAGTCGAAGACAGGAAACATATTTCTACAAAAGAGCCCGTGGCAGGCATGAAAAAGCACGAAAAAAAATTGCAACTTTGCTATTATCTCGAAGTTTTAGCCTTTCTGAACAATTTCATCGTTCCTAATAGGTTTTCAAAGTTGCTGTTACCCTTGTCAGCTGCCTTCTGCAATGATGTAATTTTTTAACAACACCGGTGTATTAACTTTTTTTCTATGAATTGCCCTATTATAAGTTTGTAATTCGTTGCAAATATTTTGCGTCTCTCCAAAATGAATATCTTGTATTGTTCGTCGAGATTGTGGTAATGGTTAAGATACATCCACGCTGATTCACGCACCGTGGAACATCCGACAAAAGCTTCGCGAATGGACTTAATAGCGCCAGAAATGTTGTAATAACTTTCGCATATACGACGGATGGAGTTAAAAAATGGATAAATAAAATAAAGAATACAACGCAGTCGTATTGTTGAAAAGTAAGGTGTATACAAACTATACGTGCACTTCGGAGTCGGTGGGGTGTTAGGAACTTTCGTGTACACCTGCTGTGTTGTCACTATGTCTGCAAAAGCTTATAAAAGCTAAAGGCGCACACCTCTTTCGCGTTCTCTCTTCATACGTCCATCAACGGAAAACGTGTATAATTAAATTCAAAGCCGCGCGTTAGCCGTAGAAAGGTGTTCGTAATGCACAAGTTCTCTTTGCTTCTCTATACCGCACGTTTTCTACGTTGGGGTGAGTTGGGGTAATACTATAATAGTAAAACCGGTGGAGAACAAAAGGCTCCGAAGAAACGAGAACGCGAAGAACCCACGAACAACGCCAGTGCCGAGAGTGGGATTAACGAATTTTGTTTAATCAAAAAAAAAAGATCGCGCGTGTGTGAAACATAGCTGGTCGGTTGCACACTTGTGGACTATTCTTTTCGCGTCCCAAAGTCGACATTCGTTTAATTCAACCGTATTACAGTTTTCGGTCTTCCTATCGTCTTGTTAATTTATTAAATGATTTCCTTTGATTCCGAATCAATCGAAATTTTTCTTCGTTATACTAATTCTTTATTATAAAAAAGGGAAAATGACTAAACAATATTCATTAGCATTCTTCTCTTTTTTTTCGTGAAATGCTAATTAAACAATGAATAGAGCGGAATTCACCGCCCTTTGTGCATTTAGAATCGTAATTAATTAATTTTCCTCGCAGATTGCCTCTTTCGTTCGCACTCTCACGATCATCGAATTCGGTGCTCTCGAGCGAATCGAGAATCTATAGTTTAAAATTTTTGGCAACTTGACCGACCGATTCATTCATTCCCATTCAATACTGTTCCGTGTGCTCAACGGTGGCCGTTAACAAATGATCGAATTTCGTCGATTAACACTCGCGCTAACACCGCCACGCCATCGTCATCCGCGTTACCGATTACTTTGGTGATCGCAATGGGCTTAACGGCCATATGATTTTGTCGATATATTTTCGCATCTATACGCATTACCCTCGAGCGCAACCAATTTTCGAGGGACGCCGAAACCCTCGCGGATTAATTACCATCGATATATCAGCGTTTGTGACGGGCTTTCTAGTATCTCTCGTTGATTTTAATCCGTATTTTCAATCGTACAGCCCATCGGCATTAAAATCTAAACTTTTTTTAAATGCTTTAATGACCGAATTCCGAAAGAAATTTCACAAAAGATCGGTGCGCTATCGGATCTCTATTGATACCGAGTACCGCCCAATCGAATATTCGATATAGATATCGAAAAACAGGACGGAGAGGTGAAAATGTATGCAAATAACGTATTAGCATTATTAACAAGCCGAAGAGTATGGAATTAATGCGCTCGTGTGAAACGTTCGGTGAATGCGAGACTATTACCATTTTTACCATCTATATATAAGTATATATATATGATATATATAGTATATACAGCGAATGTATATTAACTGAGCGCAGAAACGAAGCTCCGCCGCTATTCGCGCTCTCCCGTCACTTTTTGTTCTGACCTCAAAGTTTTAATGACAGAATATTTGCAAAGTGTAATACCCGGTGTACACGGAGTTTGATGAATGAAAATTCCAGAAGTTTCGTAGTGCCTTCTCTCAACCCCCGTTTCAAATCTCTCGGGAGGTCCCGTCACTTTATTTTCTCTCGTTCCACATTGCCTCTACGTGGGACTGTTCAGTTTTGCGAATGCGAATCACCGACGCGAGAATGTCCACGAAAGATCGCATTCTCCCCATCAACTGTGTATCGCAAATATATTTCAGCTTCGTGTTCGTAATTACAAAATTGTCAAAAGTCGAAAAGCGCCGATGGTTAACGCGAGAGATCCTTTTGTAATTAATAATTGCGGGAAAGCAAATCTGGGAGGGCGAGGCGATGAACAGTTGCACGTAATTACACGGGTTAATTGACGCGACCGTTAAACTTGGCTGAAATTCGAGAGGGCGAAGCATAATTATGTCCAGTGATACGTGATTTAATTTTTTTTTTTTTTTTTCGACGTATTATTGCCGCGAGATAAATTTTCTTCTTACTTACAGAAATCTGATTGGGTACCAAAAGGATAACGTAACGACGCGGTGTGGGATCTCGCTAATCCTGAGTTATTAACTTATACGACTTTGAACTGTAGGAAAATCCGGTTGTTTTGGAAGGGGCTAACGATAAAATTGGAGAAACTCTCCGCGTGCTTGGGCTGTACGTGAGGTGAGAGACGTTGTTGTTACCGGAGAGAACATTGTTTCACTTACACAAATCTCGTCCCGAAACTGTAACTAGATTCTGGTGCCGAAGCGCGCTGCTACCATGGAGCACCAAACTAAGGGGAGGGAGAAGGGGTTTGCGCTATTCCTTCTACTCTGGCGAGGGTGCTCGCTGCTACTGTAAGCTACCAGTGGTGTATGCTACACTCTCTCTCTGCTCAGCCGCACCTTACTTTCAAAACTCCCACCCCTCGGACTATATACCCGAAGCCATACATTTCTCTCTAAGTGCGCGGCTAACGGTTAACGATAAATCACCCCTGTGTGGGCCCTCCTCCCCTTCCCATCCCCCCCTCCCCACCACCATCACCGAGACTGGTGTGGCTGCTGCTACTGTTCTCTTCGCAAAGAGAGAACCCAGTCGATACACCTCCAGATAACTGTAGCCAGCAGTTAAATAAATAGGACTGTTAAAATCATAATGGACTCTTGGCGTGGAGAACGCGGTGATTGATTCACTTGAAATTTTGCCAACTACTGCACTTTAGCGCCACGTATAACCGCCTTTTCAGAGTTCTTCTCTCTGGACACGTATTTTCATTGCGATAGAGAAAATTTTTCACGCTTATAAATAATCCATTCAACTCTTGTACTCGATTCGCGTATCGTTATGTACACAAGTATCAGACGTTGTTCGTGCGGATTATGATATCCAACATGTTGGAACTTTGTCCTGCTATTTTTTTTTTTTTTTTTTTCATTTTTTCGCAATAGGAAGCCTTTTTTTTTTTTGTTATTTGTCGATACGTAAAAAAAACGCCACTGTAAGCGGGTTTATTTGAATTAATGGCATACATCCCCTTTACAAATCTGTTCTGCGTACCTCGGTACGTTTTTCACCTTCGACAATCCATTTTTAAAATTTTTTTTTATTTTTCACCTCAACATTGTACGGATCACAGATTAATGCGAACTGTATGATAACGATACCGCCAAACATCGAATAACCGTCGAGTGAATTTCAACATTTTTTTTTTTTTTACTATTGTGGAATCGTATTTGTCAACTATGAATCGAAACTTTGTTAAAATGTTCGATACAGAAGTGTAGGATGCAACAAAAAATATCGTTACCACATCCGCGTATTCCGCAGACTGGATAATTCACGTTATATGTTTGTTTCCGTTTGGTTTTTGTTATTACAAATGTCCGTGTTCCGAACTCTGCGACAATACCAATAGCAACGTGTATATTGTTTAAAATGGACCAAGAAAAAAAAAAAAAAATTACTTCGCTTGTGTACGAGATATCCGTCGATTTCGGATATTTTCCCGGACGTTTTGCGTCAATCTGTTAGAACGAGATTGAAAATAGAGATACGTTCGTGATCCGTGAGTTTAGAGCTCCGGATGTTCTCGAGGCTCGCGGCGCGAAGGGTGGTGCAAAGAGGGTGGAACGTAGTAACAGCGTGAAGCGCCAAGCCTCATATCCTTGTTGTGCTTTCAGCGTTTATCGTGGACTAAATTAGCGGCGACATATTTTATGGGCACGTCGATGACAACAGGGTAGTTTATAGTGGCCGATGTTCCTCGTGGGTTACTATAATTTACTATACTGCTATAGTATACCATAGAGCAGTAAAGTATACTGCAGTCTACGGAGAGATGTAGCGTCAATATGTATACGTATATATATGTATATATATGTTATATATATGGTATATATATGGTATATATACGTTAAATATGCGTTATATGTGCGTTTTATATACATATACATTTTAGATACATAAAGCAGAGAACATGGGGCCTGTGAGAGGTAACTACTATGACGCGTAATACTGCAGGCAGGTCACCACACGGAGCGTGATACAAGCACCCCGGCCGCGCGCGTTACAAGCTTCGACTAACAAGCTCATTTACGTTACGCCGCAGATTTCCGCGACACGGCTTTAAAAATCAACGAAATAGAAAAGCTCTTTCACGCGCGCGCGCCCTCGTCATTGCGGGACCCTTTTAAAAGCAACGACGAGCACAATTTAACCAAATTCGTCTCTCCGTTAATAATGGAAGTTAAAAAAGAAAAAAAAAAAGAGCTAAAAAAATATTACAGCATTAACGATCGGTATGCAAAAATCATCGCGAAACCGGAAGTTATCGTATACAACGGTACACAACAGCCCGAGAGCTTTATTTCGAAAATATATTTCGAAATTGAAAAAACTTTTTATCCAACGATCTTCGGGTCATATACCCATTTCCCCATCCATTTTCCTCACTCTATCGCCGAAACAATGTGAATGTAAAAAAAAAGATATGAAGAAAAAAGCAATTGACCTGTTTTTATTTTTGGTATTCATAGCCGCGCATTTCCCGGAGGAATATAGTGAAACAGCCGACGAATGAGAAACAAATGAATGTAAAGATGATGAATGGGCGAACGGGAGTGACCGCTCGACGACGCGGGGTTTCTCGTGATTATTCAGTGAAGTATATCAGATGGTAACGGATTGTCTGCACTTATTTCGTCTTTTTTTTCCATCGCATTCCTTCTATTTTTTTTTTTCATTTTTTTTGAGTCTTTATTTTTACGTACCCCGAGGGCAACGCTCGACTCCTTCAATAATATATCTCTCACACTAGTGGCTCTTTTTTTTTCAACGTTTCTCTGCATTTCTTACGATACTCATCACGAAAGAGAATTGTGCGATAAGAGGGTTAAAAAAAATAAATTATTATGCTTCAAAGATATCAGATTACTCACCTATCTCCTGGTTGGTTATTCTTCCATCGCACCGGCCGAAGAGTCCGCCAACGAGGGATCCGACGAGAAGAAAACGAAAAAACGCCGTTGATGCGAAGCCGCTGGATGCGGCGAGGGGTGAGCCAACCATATCTTCCGCAGGCGTCCCGACGCCTTGACGCCACGTCACGTCACGTCAACGACGGGGTTCGCAACACCCTCCCTTCGCCTCGCCGTCTGTGACTGCTATACTTCAGCAACAGCAGCACAACTACCCTTCTCGCTTCTTCCTCCCTTCTTCTCTCACAAACTCGCGTCACTGCCACACGCGTTCGCCAACAGTTTCCTCTCACTCGCCGTGTTCACTCTCGCGGTCCTCTTCACAGCGGAAAGTCCTCTCTTTTCTCGGTTCTGCGCTCGAGGCGCCGCGGGTCTACGGCTCTTCTCCACCCGTCTCACACCTCCCTGAATCTCTGCCCTTAGCTACTGCATCCACTTTCACCTCTCAGACTCTCATCTGCCAATTTCTACCGGCAATTCCCCTCCGGTGCTGAGTCCTCTAACTCTTCTTTTAACCCCTTTCTCTGTCACTCATTCGGCAGCCCTCTTGTCGACTGACACCACCACTTTTATGTTCTCCCGGTACAACTCCGTTCCCCCGTTTCTCTAGTCTCTCGCTGTTTCTTTCCCCCTTTTTTTTCGCCTTTACTCTCTATATATTTCTGTACCTACAACACACGTACCTTTCTCTCGTTTCTTGTCTAATTCTTCTTTGCTTAGTACTTCTACCGCTTCCTCTCGTCTATGATCTTTTTTTTTTCTCTCTTCTGTTCTTCACCCGCGAGGTGAAGGCACTTCGTTCCCGCGCCGCGAGTTCTCGTCGACGTGCACTCTTCGCGACGTTCGACTTAATTGTAGGACCCCCGCCGTGGGGGCTGTCGGCAATGCTACCGAATAATTCGCGCCTCTCCCTTTCTCTCTCTCTCTCTCTCTTCGTTTCCCTTAGTTTTTTCCCTCCGACCGCTGCGCGCGGATCTCTCGACGTTTTCACGACACAGAGAAACCACTTCTTCGCTGTTAGTTGGTTGTTTGCGGGGGGGAGAAAAAAAAGCCAGACGCGAGTCCCACGTTCTTTTTCTCTCCGCACCCCCGCGCGTACGATACACGTGAGCCTTTGGCTTTTTTTTTTCTTCTTCTTCTTCTTCGTCGTCTCCTATACTCGACAGCCGAGAAGCCACTCGGGAAAGATGCGGGGGTGGCGACGACCACTGCGACGGCGACGGTACTCTCGCTCTCCCGATCTGAAAACGAATGTGGGTTCAAGTGCGTGACTCAGTGTTACAGAGTAGCATATAATATAACTACGCGCACGTATATACCGCCAACTATATGTCGGAGAATGCGTCATCCTAGACGTCGGATGGACGCGTCTCGCTAATGATAAGTGGTGGTTTTTGGCTTAAACCGAAACTCGAGAATAACTATTATTCCCCAAGATATACGGTGATACGAGGTTATAATTAGCGTATTATACGATAGACGCGATACGATGGAATAATAAATAGGTAAAAATTTTATCTAAATTCATAAAGTTTCGTAGGCGTTTCGCAGAGATTTCTAATGGTATTAATTGAGGAATTTATTTATACCAGACGCGCTAAAGATAATTTGGGTTTTTCATTTTTATTTTTTGTTACGAATATGAAGGCGAAAATACGAGACAAATTTTATATATCGCTTTTCTTGTGTAATATAAAAAAGGAAGTTAAGAAGTATCTGGAAACATCGACGAGACTTGTTGGGGTTTTATTCATATGACGATCGACTGCATGTGACTAAAGTTATCCCTGAGGACTGTCGTTCGTGCCGAAAAAAAACTTTCTTTTTTTTTTTTGGGATTATCGATGAATTTCTTCACTTTAGAGTAAAACACCTGTTGAATTCGTATTCACCACGAAAAAAACATCGACGTATGCGGTTTGGAACATTTATTAAAACTTTTTGATTTTAGCGAAAAAAACGAATTATAAGGGGTAACCCCACCGCCGTAATCATACTTTTTTCGCGTTTTTCATCACTCTGTAACCAATGAAAAAAACGATTTTGAATGTCCGTTAAATACCATATATTATACGTTTTTTCTCGTAAAACACGATCGACATCTCGTATTTGTCGATATTTCGTCGAGAAGTAAAATTATTGGCTATTAAAAAATACCAAAAATCGCTACTTTTCCCAAAGTTCTCTATAAAAATTCGTCATGACAAATTTTTCATCGTAAATTGCTGTCGGATTATTATTAATTATTTTATTCCCAACTTAATATTTGATGCAAATAATTGTTTGTTGATTGGCAATGAAAATAACGTAAGAATACGAATAACCACTCGGATCGCGATTCCAAATACGATTTATCATATCTCGCATGCGGGATCATGCCTTTGCTCAGTTCTGAAAAGCCGAAAAACTTTCGAGGACGGCATATAGCACGCCACGAGGATGAGAATATAGGGAAACGTTATTCAAGATAGTTTCTCACTCGCGCGCTTCCACAAACACCCGGAAGAAGCTGAAGGCCGATAGGCAAAAGTGAAGATACAGGTATATTAGCAAAGGAGAGTTTCGTGCGGCTATAGCAACTCGAAGAAGTGGATAGGAATAGGAAAAAAGAAGCAGAAGAGATCGAGGATGAGAGTCGAAGAAGCAGACGAAGAAGGAAGGAGGACGTGAAAGTCGGTAGGATCCTTTCGTCGAGAGTTTAGCCACTTGTCGAATTCCCGATGCCGCCACTTTTTTTTTGCGTTTCGCTGACTCTTTCCTATTCACTCCTTTTATCGGTTATTTGCTTTGGCATGAACAAACCCATGCATAGCTTTCTAACGTTAGAGCTTTATTGCGAGGGCGTAGGGCGCGTCAGGACTTTGTCACGCGAGCTCTGCTGAGTGGATAGAGGGGTTCGAGCAATTGGAGAAACGTGCAGATGCAGGCGAAACATGCGAGGAAAAACCCACCCGCGTCCTTCTGCGCTCTCTATCTTGGCTTAGCTATCCTCTTTCCTGTCTCACGCTTTCGTCCCGAAAAATCTTTCTTCCACTAAGCTAAAGTAAAAATATCTAACGACACGACGATATTTCTACGCACGAAGAGAAGGCGTGACACTGTGCACTATAGCCAGATGATAAAAAAAATACCACGGAGAAAACGATGGGCAAGTGGGAGAGAAAATAAAATTCGTATCCACCCTCGACGCAATCGCGCCGATAGGCAAGGGCCAAAATATTACTCTCTTCCGGAGACTATTTTTCGCTACTGATCCGAATCGGCAAATCTCGACCGTTCCCTCTTCGCGTCTTTTTTTTTTTTTTTTTTCGCTTCGGCCCCTCGATATGGGTCGAATTTTTTTCTTACTTTCTTTTGTCGGTTTTTTAACGTTTCTTTTTCTCGGCTTGCTAAACGCTCCCCCGGCTAAACTGTTCTCGCGGTCAGTGGAGTCGGTCGCTATTACTCCCGAACAATATTCTCGAGTTGCGCGCAGAATGGGGACGTTTACTCTTTCACGCTATCTCGAGTCGGTCTAAAAAGAAACTCAAATATCCAAGTAAACTTCGAAGGGAAAAGGCCTTGCGGGCCTTCGCGAACTCGGTCCCGGCGTGCAACATCGCGAAAGAGAGAAGATATTTTGACGAAACTTTTGAAATTTGCTACTCGCCGGTTCTCTCCGGTAGAAAGGTCGAATCGAAAGTTTTTCCGGCCGGCTATTCTCGGCAACAAGCTTTTGTGTGCCACGGTGGATTCTTGGGGAAGGTCAATATAGGAACTGATACAATATGTAAGGCAATTCCCATTGGCGATTGTACTCGCGTCCTCGTGCTCCGTAAATAAACGATTGATATTATATTTGCCTTCCTGCATCAGTTCCGGTCTTCGATTTCACAACAAACTTTGGAGATTAATTTTTTTCGGTCACCGTGAACCCTTCAGAAAATAATTGCATTTTATTGGTTTTTTTTTTTTTTTTTCTTTTACCGAAACGCGAGGGTAGTTTCAATTTTCATTGCCATCGAGTATGGAATTTAAATTCAAAAAGCTGTGGCACATTGGTGAAGGATAAACCCAGCCGGTCGCCCGTAGATCGAGGGAGAGAACAAGGCGCGTTGTGCCGTGATAAAAAAAGAAAAAAAAGGCTCATACGCTGGCCGTTGGCGTGTCTATATTTTCGCAAAGTTACTGAAAAATCCATTTTTACCCCGGAGGCCAGTAATATGCAATTTTCCCCGGCGTCATTCGATTATGCATCAATTCCCTTCGGTGAGCGAAAGCGCGGCGTGTGCATACGCCACCCCCGCGCGCTCCTGGCAGCACCACGACTCCCTCGTGATCGTCGCGGACCGATCGGCAGAGATTGGTCGTGGATGGCTGATGCAGTCACCCTGCGTCTCGTCTTTCGCCAGCGTCGTATCTACCTATACACCGTCCATCACTCTCACCCCCCGTCCCTCCAGGGTGCAACCTGCTGCGGCTGCTACTCTCTTCACTTACTGTGTCAATATGCCGTCACTCTGGCGCTACGGAGAAAACAGTTTTTCTCATAAATCCGACCTTGTCGCTCGTCATACTAGCCGACGAAAACGACATTTCGTTCTTTCTTTTTTTTTTTTCTCTTCTTTTTATCGTACTATAAATCTCATCTTCAATTACAAGCTACTTTGCTATTTTCCAAGAGCCTCGAGTATTATCAAGCGAGACGCTTGTTATTATAGATACTACTCTTCATATTCTTCATCTTTTTTTTTTTGCTAACGTCATAGTTACACGACGCGTCATATGCGCGCCCGAGTTTTAACGACAACTCTAATAACAACGTAGTCGCGTATAATTTATCCTCGGAATATAATAGCAAGCAATTTTTTAAACGACAAAACCGTTCTCGCGGATAAGGTTTAACTTCTCGTGTTGAAAAACTATTGTTTGAAAAAAAAAAAATAAATAATAGAAAAAGAAAATAAACGCATCCCCGAGGCGTGCTGAAAGGTACGTGCATCAAGCGATAGTCAATCATTGGTTCGATCATTTCCTTGTCAGCGTTTCAATTAGCACGCTATTTCCATGACAAAACGAACGATTGGTTTTCATGTTTTTTTTTTTTTTTTTTTTTTTGGAATGCCATTTTTTTTTTCCTTTTTACTTTTCGTTCCTCTCTTTTCTCACTGTACGTCCCACACTCTCTTTCATTCCGAATGAAAATACGAAACGTCGCGGAACCGAGAAACCAATTTGAAGTGACGTACGGGTTGAGTGGTAAAATAAAACCATAGCACACACCCGTTGGGGAGGGGGGGGGGGGGGGGGGGGGAGGGTTTGGGATCTGTCCACGTCATCGTGACTCGACGCGACGTACACGTCTGTACGTTTGTTCACGTATGCAACCCGCGCGTGGTGCGTGACAAATTTATCGGTTTTGCTTCTCAAACGAAAAGATCATCGAGATCCTAAAAAGGTTTTAGGGTGCGGCGTATCATCGCCGAGAGCGAAAAAGGGGTTCGTCGTGATTTTATTTACGCCCAATATATCCGATGTCGAGTTAAAAAAAAATATCTTTCGCTCAAAGTTCCTTCGTTACCGATTCATTTAACTTAAAAAAAAAAAAAACCGCTGAGGCCTCCCCGAGAGTTCGAAATACAACTTGGAGCATTAGAACGATGGCGCGTCGTTTGCTTTTAGTTCGTAAAAAAAAAAAAAAAAAAAAAAAAGCTTTATCTACGTGTATACAAACGAAAAATACATCGAGGCGCCACCGCCATATGTGGTTCGTTCTCTGAAGTTATAATATACATATACATACGACGAGAATGAGAGACAGTGCCGCAGGGTGAGGACTCAGACGTGTATCTCTTGAGACAGAAAAGATGCGCGAGAGAGGGACTCCCCCCGCTCTTGTTCTCACCGCACAGCATCAACTACTTAAGTAGAGCGTGTTATACACGAGAGACAAACAAGCTATCGTACATCTCCAACCACTTGAGGAGTAACGCACTTGAGAACGATATGTTGAGACGAAGAGAGTCGCGTTGTGCGTTAGAGAGCCGAGCGTCGTCTATATATCGCATATGTATAGATGCACACGACACACGCGTAGACACGATACGACGAGGCAATTTTTCAATCGTTCTATATGTTCCATACGTGTGTAGCGTGTCTGTCTCTCGTAGTTTCTCATCTCACGAGCTTCGATTCTCCCCCCCGAAAAGATGCTGCGCGGTTCGGTTGAAAAAATTAATATAATATCTCACGCGGGCAAAAATTATTGCGCCGCCCAGTAATTATTGTAAATCAATATTATACTTAATTAATAGCTTCGATGTTGGTAGCGCGTATATAGATCGAATTTTTCTTTTTTTTTTTTTTTCTTCTCAAGACTGAGATTGAATCTGTCGCTGAGATCATAAAAATAAATAATCACTCCCGCGTATCTCGGCGCTACGGATACTCCTATGTATATGCGCGTTCGGTATATAGGTTGCAATGTGTCGGGAACATCGGGAGAGAGCTTCGAGAGCATCAGTATCGCGAAGCACGTAATCGAGAAACACGTTCGCTCGCACAGAGGGTCGACGACGAAGTAATCGACTTTTTTCTTTCTCCGCTTCTCTTCCATCCCCCGGCCAGTCTTGTGCAACACAAGCGGTAGCCGCGCGCGCACACGGCAGGTGTAAAATATAGAGGTTCGGTGAATGAATGAGATGAGAAGAAAAGGAAAGAAAAAAACATCACGTGAAGAAAAAACGCTATACTCCAAAATATACATCTTATGGAGAAAACTCGAACGATAAAGGGTTGAAAACGAAGGGAAGGATATATTTTACGTGTACTCTATGGAGAAACTCGCAACACGAAAGGGAAGGTAACTATAGTCGGCTTGCCGAACTAATAAGCTCAGCGGTCTCGGTGGTTCAATTCTGCGGTATGCCCTCGCGTGAGGTTAATGTTTGCGTTGCGAGAGAGGCCTTCATCCCCTGCCACCCCCTCTCCTTCTGTGTTACGCTTCTGATACTGCTTTTGCTCCGAAGGAACGTGGAAAGTTCCGTAATGTATATACATTGCACAGAGGTAACCGGTAACTCGACTCTCTCTCGCCTCTTCCGCTTCTCAACCCTCTCGTCGCTCGAGGACTCGATGCTTGGTGCTTACAACTTCCGCCGTACCCACTCAAGAGCGTTACATCAGTTTCGACACTTGCTAATTCTCTTGGCTTTCTTCGCTCGGGATTTGGCCAATTATTCTATCGAAATTTTCATGGATATAGGGGATGAATAGAAAATGTCTGGTGCAAAGGAGAAACCGCGACACGCGATGCATCGTTATAATTAATAACAGAGATTTTCTCTCTCGGCTCGCGGAAGGGTACTAATTAATCGAGGATCACATGGGGAAAAGTTTCATATTCTCTGTGTGCGCGCGCGCGTCTCTTAATAACTATCCGTATGGCATGTAATTATAATGTTACTTTCGTCCTATAAGTTCGATAATACAATTAAAGGGTATTATCCTGAGCCGAGTGGATTATCCCATGTCGAAAGGGTAGACGGCGGCGGAGGGAGACGTGGACGCGATTGGTATACTCCCAGAAATCGCGAAAAGCGGACCAGTAGTCTGGTCCCTGCGGCGGGGCGTTATAACTCACGGGAAAATACAATGAAAATTTTGCGGAGTAAGTACTACGTATTTGTTCAGCGGGTGACCGAACAACCCATTCGCACGGGCGGCAGCAGCAGTAGCAGCAGCATCAGGATCTCTCTTTTACTCTTTCTGGTTTGTCGAGTTTCGCTTGGCGAACCCACCGGCCGGGTAGCCGATCCACACCTTTTCCCATATTTTCACAAACCCACCCACCACCCCCCCGAAACTCCGTGCCATCGCCCACCGACGCTTTTCGGTCGACGTTAAAATCGCTGGAACTGGGAGTTCGCTGTACCGTATACGCGATCCACCCGTATATTTTCATTATAACCAACCGACTATGTTGTGTGCAGCTATAATTTTCGCGACAACGAGATAATTAATCTGCGTTAATTTATCAATACTATATATCTTCCCCGGTGTCGGTATACATTATGCGAATATACGAGTTAAAAAAAATCAAAGGGAGATATATTTTTGCGACGAAAATTCGCGTCCCGATAAAGCAATCGGAAAATAATGAATAAACGAAAAAACAAAAAAAAAATGAATTTTTTCGGATTATAATATAAAAATACAACTTACAAGAGAACGCGTTAAAAATACAAAAGAAAATGGTTTTTAAAAATCGTGTAAAAAAGTCATCACGATTTGTTAATGGAAAAACAAGTGCAGTAATCAAAATCCCGTGTATTACGCGTACATAGATACAAAAAAATTAGTCTTAACCTAAAAATGAAACATCACGAATTTCACGGTTTCGGAAAGCAACGTTTTCGTGATAAGGATTTATAGTACACGAACGCAGCAACGATATTGATATCGATTGGGAATTAATAATTAAGGGTTATGCAATGAATAGCAAATATGTTTCAATGGCGTGAAATTATACGGTGACCTTCGATCGATAATTCCGCATCAACTATTGACACGCGACTACATATATATATATATAAATCTGTACTGGAGTTACACTCAATATCATACCAATTTTGATATTAATAACATATTACGAATATTTGATAATTATCCGCACTTCTCACGATGTTTCGGGAGAAGCGGCGGAACTCATAAACAATTTTGCATAATACAAGTTGTTAGTGATTTCCACATATTACGAACGCTCCAACGTTTCGTTTATCAAAATATGATGAATTTTCGTAAATTCCACCATTAAGAGGATTGCGAAATAATCCTCTCGAAAATCCGGACCCACAACGTACGTAGTAATCATTCAACGTTACATTATAGTTTCGAATTTGTAGTCGATTTTCGTTTGTCTATCACGCTATACGCTCGTATAATTCTCTATACCGTTCGTCTGACTACAGACGGCGCGCACTCCTCTTAAGTGGGTTTCGTGTGAATTTTTTTTTTTTTTTTTGTTACTCAGAAAAAGTCTTTCGAAATTTTTTTCACGGTTAACACAAACATTCGAAATCCAAACAATCGTAAAATAATAATTTTTTTTACATTTTCTTTTTCACGAATTTCTCTTTACGCGGCGCAGAGTCGACGATTTTTCATGAATAATATATCATATTATTGTAACGCATCCGACGGAAAGAGAAGAGATGGTATTGAATGATATATAATGACAAAGGAATGCTCTCGATAATAGTGAAATATATACTACGCTCTCGCGAGTTCCATTCTTGCGTTGGAAAAGAATATAAAACGAATTAGAGAACACATATACGTCACTGTTAATCGGTGGAAAAAATCAAAATAGCCACGGAGATCGTCGCTCGGAGGATCGCCGCGACTCGAGCATTTCTCTCCGACGGTCCTCTCTCTATCTTGAGAGAAAAAATATAATAACGTTCTATATATATAGCAACAGCCTCTGGCCAACGAGAGACGTTGTAACGATACAGTTGTAGTCGTGTACGCGAGATCGCGGTAAAGAACACAGTCCTCAATCATCCGGTAGTGGGCTCCCGATAAGAATCTAAATTCAAAACTTATTCATGGAATTGTTTCAATAATGGGTTTTATCAAGAAACGTTCCGCCGTTCTTTCTCTCTCTCTCTCTCTCTCTCGTTTTCTCTCGAGTCTCGAATGTGTCGCACGATGTAAGTACGAAAGCGGCAAAAGCGAGAACGACGCCGCGATAATAGTAACCTCTCGCAGTGTTCTCGCGCGCGAGTAAAAACGTATATTCCCTATTTTTCTCCCGAAACGAGAAAAAGCGAGCCATCGCGCGCGGGTTTTCTTTTCCGGTCGGTTTGGACTCTTTTTTTTTTGTCTTTTATTTATTTTATTTATTTTTCGCTTCTTCATCCCTTTGCTATCGTTATCTCACATCCAAGCATCGTATTGCCGCTGTATACACGAAGAAAACAGAGGGATGCGCGTACGGGAAAGAACAAAAAAAAAAAAGAAAAAACCCGATGAATTATGTAGAGGGAAAACAAAGTGCTTCGCCGTTCGAGAGTAAAGAAAATTCCAATGGTTCGCGTTGTGTGTGACATCGAAACTTAATTTGGACGAGTGCAACCGTTTACGTATGTGCACCGCAAACACTTACCATCTAAAACCTTACATTATTCATTACTCGTATTAATTGATTCGCGAAATAAATTGAATATCGTTAAAATTAACATCGCGAAAGTACAATGTCGAGTAATCGAAAAGTTACGCGAATGCAAAATAAATTTCGAAATGAATTCGTTTCGTAGCTAAAATCGAGTTTCGTAATAATGAAGAACGATTATTCGTCAATTTTTCCTATTCATCGATTTAATGTGATTTTTATTTATGTCGTTACTATTACTATTCGGATAAATAATTATTTATGATTTTTCGTAAAAATTTGGTCGACACACCCTATTATGATAAATATTTCGGAGTAACTCTCTATTTGTAACGTTACGAAAATTATGTCGAACATTGCTATATCGCGGAGTTGGATTAATGATAATAAAAAAAAAAATATAATAATTTATTTCGCATCTCAGTTTTTCCGGGAATCGGTGGAAACCATCGTATTATAGTGACGGGATAAAATAAATATTGAAATTCGAAACAATAGCTCATTCAAATGTTCGCTGCAAATATGGCGTTGTGTACCGTAAAGCTTTCGAACAAATAATGATTCTCCTCGTGTGCACGAAGTATATTAATTAACGAAATTCTGCGCGCTCCTCCTCCCCCCGCCCCTTCGCAAACCTCTTTTCATCGCGCGGTGTTAATAATGAAAAATTGTTTGAAAAAAAAAAAAAAAAAAAAAAAAAAAAAAAAAAAAAAAAAGCTCACCTTTATAATTCCACTGATCCGCAACGCTCTCGTTGTTTTCTACCACAACTGCGAGCTTCGCTGGTTACCGCCGCTGTATCCCAAACAACACAAACACAATATACTCGATACAACAGTTTTTCTGTGTTTCCACCTTCCGAAACTATTTGCTAACGAACGACTGGGGGCCCTCCGCGGTAACACTGCTTCGCTATTGCAACAGGAAATTTAACAAACTAATATTTCATGTTCCACTGCGATGTCGAAAAAACAAAAAAAAAAAATCAATTTTCGAGAATTTAATATACGCGAATATGCATGACGCGGTTAGTTCGATTATCATGGAGTCTCTGTTGACGTTGAATTAATTAATGATATTATTATTATTATTATTTCATTGATTAGTCACTGTAAATAAAGTTCCGCGTAACTGCGCAGCTTTTTTGACGTTCATTGTTTCACTTCACATTTCACTCTCGCATCGTCCGTTTCATTATTATTATTTCTTAAAAAAGAAATTTATCGATAAAAGTTTTCATATCCACGAAATTCTCGGTCCAATGTCGACAAAATTGTGGGTGTTTTTTTTTTTCTTTTTACGCGGGAGTTTTCCGTCGACTCCGACGATTTTGGTATACTTTACGATTTCCCCGATTATCCCCACGACGAATCGAAGAAAATTTCTCGCGCGTGTGTGCGCCACTCGGGCGGTATATAGGGAAGCAGCAGCGTCGTTCTCGAACGTCACCCGTCGACTAGTAGCGTTTCCTGGCTAATGCGGTTCTCTGGTAACACGCGCGCAACCCTTCCGCGATCGGTTCGCTCTGTCTCTCTTCTCTCTTTTTCGGTCTCTCGCACCGATAGAATTCGGGAGTAGTGCACTCAACTCACAGCAGCCCCCACTGGACGCTGTGATGAATTCATTCGCACAGACCCCCGGTGTGTACGTCTCGGCACAACGAATCGAAGAATATATATTTATCGATGCAAGCGATTGAAAGTGATCGTTATTTAATTTACAGCAATGTACAACGGCATCGTTGCTCTTGTTTCTCGTTTTATCGAATTATTCAAAACGAAAGACGCGCACTGAATTAATACGGATAGATTTACTGTATTTCTTCGATAAATCCTAACCAATCAATCGTCTTAACGACTACGTGACATTTTCCAATAAATCCGTTGAAACGTTCTCTCGTTGAAACGATATTATTATTATTATTATCGTTTCTCAAGTATCTCATTTGCGTTAACAAACCAATCGATCGATAGTCTGCGCAAAATTTCTTTGTGAATAATTCGTCGTATTCGTCGATCTTTTTTTTTTTGGTTATGTATCATACAATACTTTGTCGTGTACCAACGAATTACCCGAATACACGAGAACTCGCGAATATTTTTGGGATAAAGGATAAGTAACAACCGGTGCACCTGAGATGTGATCTATTTACGTTACGAAGTCTCATCGATTGTATTCACGGCGTCAGGTTATGTGGCGCTAAAGGATTTCCTTAAATCTTCACAGGGGGCTATCGTAGCATTTATCGTAGCGCCAATAAAGGCTGCGGGATGGTTATGTATCTGTACGTTCGCGTGTGTGCGAATGTTTCGAGGTATAATCTCGTTGGCAATGCGCACTTTTCCCTTTGGTGCAACCTGCTCGACTCGTACGAGTCTCATTAACCGCGCTCGGTGGGCTCCTCGAAACAATGAAATTCATGCCACTCTCGCGTCCCTCATCTCATCTCATGACCGAGCACGCAGCATGCGAAGATTTTTTTTCATTTTTGCATTCCTTTTTTCGTTTTTCCTTTGTTCTTACATCACTACGTTAAAAATAATGACTCGTCACAGTTTTTTTTTTTTTTTTTTTTTCTTTTTATTTTTTAACTTCGATACTTTGTCACAAATCGATGTATTTTTTTTTTTTTTTTTTTTTTTTTTTTTTTTTTTTTTTTTTAAATGGGTTTAATCAATTAGGTTACACTATCGATGAGTGCAAACTCTTGTGAGAGAAACGATGAGAGAGATTTTTCACAGCTCTCGTATATATATGTCGAGTATTTTCATTATTGCTTTTGTTTTTATTTAAAATCTCGATGTCGGTATCGCTATGAAAAACCCACCCCCGGTAGTCTCTCCCGCATGGACGCATATACGTGACACCGTGACGGCTGCTCGGTAACTACTGACGCGTTCCACAGCGCGCCGAGGCAGGCGCGCGCGCGCGCGCGCCTTCCACCACCTCTGCCGCCTTCTCGCCGTCCCCGCACGCCACACCGTAAGCCGGAGTGCGCACCGAGATACGCCGAACATCACCGAGATGGACCGAGCGCACAAGATGCAAGATCACGTTGTAGATGTGTGCACGAGATGAACGTAACAGACGCGCGGGAGGGGGGATACAGAGAGAGAGACGAATAATACGTAACTCACGAAAACAGAACATCGAGAACGTTTGAAAGAAAGGCAAAGAAGACGGAGAGAGATCGACGGGATCAAACTGGCTTTAGTAACACAGCCGATGCTCCGGCACTCTGTTATATATTCCATCAAACTTGCACAGCCCGTCTCGTGAATAGTCAAAACGAAACCGAGACGACTGTTCGGTTTATTTCAGCATCTTCGCCCGCCGCCCGGAAAATTATTTAAAACGATAAATAATCGAGATAAATTGACTCCGAAATTTTCGTACTCGAGATACAGGATTCCGAGATTTCCCTATCGTTTTATTCACCCAAAAAATGAAAAAAAGAAAAAAAAAAAATTTACGAAAAATAAAAATTGTATTATCTATAACCTAAAATTAATTTTCACATCGAGTTTGAAAAATTCGAAAGAATTTTCGATTATTTTAATTTAATCTTAAGTGTGAAATAAAAAAAAAAAAAAAAAAAATATGAAATCTGAGAAATCGGTTGTGTGAAGAGATTCATAATTGAGGCAAGAAAACCGAAGCGATATGTAATTTGGTTACTGAGTAGAACTCGACAGATCCATAGAGGAAGCGTGTGGACCCGATACTCATCGTGTCCCCGGCAGGTATAGAATTTCAGAGTAGAATGATGAGACGATCGGGAGCCACGCGAGAGAGAATCACCGCGGTGAACGGGGGAGCGTCGCGCACTATGCTACGAAGACTTCGGGTTCTCCTTCTCTCCCAATCAGCGAGTAACCATCGGTAGATCAGTGAGTAGTGGTGGTATATATAGGTAGGTAGGTAGTAGTCGAACACCCCGCGAGTAACGCAGACCAGACCTCCGGACCCGGACCTTCCCGATGGATTTAATGGGAATGAATGTCATTATCTCCTTTTGTGCACCAAAGCAGCAGCCGGGCAGAGCCTCGCGCGGCTCGCCAGTAACATAGAGAGGGTTAAGGAGGCGGAGCTCATTCACACGCGGGACGCCACTCGTTCGCTTTGGCGCGCGGTGTGGTGCCCGGTGAAAGATTCCGAGAGACAGAAAGAGTAAAAAGGGGAACCGATCTCGAAATATACTATAAGTATAAAAGACGCTTCGCGGGACAGTGAGCAAAAGAATTTCCGAGACTCGCACACTATTTCGTTCTTTGGATGGTGGTGCGCGTGTAAGGGGAACTCGTTGAGTTTCACGAATGATTTTTATAGTACGTCTTCTCTCTACAGGTGCACCGGCGCTCACGGGGACCGCGGAGGCCCCCGTGGGCTTTAATCAAAAGAACGGACGAGCGAAGACAGTTGGTGAACGCGCCGCATACGGTGAAAGAAGAAAGAGCGAGTAAAACCCCACCTTCTCCTCGATTCACGGCATTGAATTTAATGAGAATAAAATGTCATTATATTTCTCGACATTATTATACTTTTCAAAAATAAGATTTTATCGGATTCGAAGCGTAAAGCGAAAATGGAAAAATATAAATATTCAGAATGAACGATTTCGGGTTTTTTTTTTTTTTTTCGCTAATAAACAAAATCAATTTTTTTACGTACGATAGGTGAATTGATTTTTTTAAAAATTTTTCATACATCGCGGAACGTGATGTGAAAATTAAATTGTATTCAATGTCAAATATTTTCACAATATCGCCGATAATTATTCTGCAGAATTCTGAAAATCTTTATTTTGTTACACCGCGCGTGAATAACAACGAGATTTTCTTCTTTATTCGTCGTATTAACGGGATATACATATATATATATATATATAGTATTTTTTTTTTTTTTCAACGACATTCAAGGATAATTTTTCCTGGAAAATTATCACTTTATACCGCGGTGAGTACGTGACACGCATGTTGTATATGAAAACCCCGTGGAAAAAACGAAAGCTTCGCACGAGCGAAACGCGCGAGTGATTTTTTTTTTTTTTTCTACCGGTTGCACACGCCGCGTCAGTATAATTGACGAGGGTAGCTTTAACCCTCGGCTCGTACACAGTCGTCTCGATTCGCGTAAACTCACTAACACACACGCGCGCTCGCGCGCACAAGCGTTACACTCACTCATTCGATACGTTTATTCTTTCCGCGAGACGCTTTTCATCTCTTCTTTTCACTGCTGCAGACGCGTATATACGAAAGAAATTTCACGCGAAAGAATAATGGAAAATAACTATTGTCGTTTGTCGTTTCGTTGTCGTGAATTGAGATCGAGGAAATGAGAAATATATATAACTCGGTGAGCGTTGAATTTTTGCGCGAAGAGATATATAGAATATATGCGAGTAAAGCGGAGAGAGCGAGAGTTTCCCTTCAGGCGCTTATTTGAGGGTATAAGAGCCTCGGAAAGGACGAAGGGAAATGCGAGACTCGATTGTTATTAGACGTCTCCATAGGTTGCTACCGTTGCTGGTTGGGCGCTGCATGGCTTCGTCTATCGTCCTATAGCGCGTATACACTGCCACGGTGTTCCAGTAGCAGTTATATGCCCGGGGATTAAGTTTATATCAGATGATACGAGACTCGACCCCCGACTCCTCAACCCCGAGAGATCGCTCCCTCTCTCTTCGTTCTCCCGGTCCGCTTGTCTCGCGCGAAGCGCGACGCTGGTGTGCTTCTCCACCCTCGGAATTGAATGTACCCGGAGATACTATCGTGTCCCGGGATTGTTCTGTTACCTCCTCGCTGCTTCTGCGGACCCTGCATCGAACCTCCGACCTTCCCGTTCTTCCCTCATATATACTCACAGAATTCTATATACGTACGCCGTACATTCCATTAATGTACATATTTTGCCGCCATATAGCGGAAATGGTAGATATTACGATGGATAACAATACATAGATAGAACGAAGGAAAACCCTCCGCAATCGCGAGAATACGCTCTCGAATATGTGAGAGTTTTCGTACCATCGACAACGCCATCGGGAG
Organism: Buathra laborator; assembly: GCA_934046635.1. Lineage (NCBI taxonomy): Eukaryota > Metazoa > Arthropoda > Insecta > Hymenoptera > Ichneumonidae > Buathra > Buathra laborator. The sequence goes on from OW203892.1 coordinate 24,669,189, forward strand.
TATAATCCTCGTAACGCACTTATCTCGAGTTTCGCGAATTCGCGAATGATAAATATAATCAAAGTCGGTTTTCGCTATCGTTCGTTCGAGAAATTGTCGTTCGCCGTTCGAAATCGACGAAAATTATTTAAAGCGAACAAATAATCGGGTCGTTGTATCGCGGTACATACTTTGCGGCAATGTTAGGCAGCGCCGATAGATAGTACGCGAGATATACAACTGCGCGAACGAAAACCTTCGGCAATCAAGATGCTGTCGAATATCCGAGGATTTTCGTTCCAACAGCGAAATCGGGAGTATGCAAATCCTTCGACGCAACACTCTCGAATTTCTTTCTCGAATTCACGGATTTAAGAAAGAAAAATATATATATACTCGACGTGACGTATATATAGTCGGATTCGATTTTACCCCTATCGCTTACGGGTGCGAAATCGTCTCTCAGAATACTCCAGTATCGATAACTTTGCCGCTACACGTTATTACAGCCATTGGATAACAATGGCCCCCAAAACCCCTCTTCACTCGCGATCCTCAGGTGTTAGAAAGTGATTTAACGATCTCGCGGGGGCAACGTGCAATCGTGTAAGTGGAGTCTTGGCGCTTTATCCACTCGATAAACCGTAAACTTCGTTCTATCGGTGTATCGGGATACGAGGTGCGTGGGTGACCCAAGAATTCCTTCTCGCGACACAATAGTCGAAAGATATATACATATCGAGAAAAATTATCGCGAATGGGAGGGTAAATTTCGATACGAAATTCCGTTTACCTGTCTGTCGTCGACAATATCATTCCGAAATCGTCGATAGGCGACAAAGTAAAAGAGGGCAATCGATAAGCCTTATCGCAACTTATTTTACTCCATCGTGAAAATTTCAACACCCGACACACGCGGTAACAGCGCTGAGCGTTGTGTTGAGAGTAACAAAGTGCTGAGATGGATGAGAGAGAACGTGTCTGACGCGTCGTGCCTCAAAGAAAATTGGATAGATCGAGTGTTTCATATATCGTCGAGTACCACTCGTCACCCACCATCTCTCTTACAGTATACATTTACTCTGACAACTTTGTAGCACAACGGCGGCGCTTAAAGAGAGAACTCACTGACTGAGGTAACGTAACGCGAAAGGTACGCAGCGAAGTGTAAATCTCGCGAGGAACACATGGAAAGCGACCGCGTTATTTGGTTGCGTCGTAAACAAGGGACATCAAAGGGTTAAGGGCAATAAACGTACGTTTTTTCTTCGCCGACACGCGAAGGTCTTCGGGGGGTTTGTCTACCTGCCCTCCGAAAGCTTATCGGCGCATTCATTCATTCATTCATTAATTCCCTTTTCTTTCTGCGGCTCTTTTCTCTCTAAAATCGACATTTTCACACCTTCCCATTCGCCAAATCGTATAACTAACCGCGCAGCCTACCACTTCATTCCTCGACACCTTCGAACGTTTTTAGCTCCCCAATCCCGGTTCGCAGATACGCTACGAGAGTTTTCCCTCAACGCCTCGCGAGAAAGTTGACGACGTCAGATTCTCCGCACCTTGTACGCCCGGATCTATATAGCTTCGTTTGAACTGCTTGCCTATCCTGGCATCGCAGCTGCCGGAGCTCTTCGAGACTACCGTCTGTGCGACGTAGCTATGCTACTTACGGTACCACGGGAGAGAACATCACCCCCTTCCCCCTTCCCTGCCTCGGTGCTGAGAGAAACTTTTACGAAGCGCAAATCCTAACACTACGCCGCTCGTTCGTCGCTCTTTCGTCGGCGAAACTCGCGCTACCACTCTCTCTCTTTCTCTCTTCCTGGGCACGAAAATTTCAAAGTTTAGATACACGCGCGTCGAAAAGGCAAACGTTTCGCACGAATTTGTAGAGTCAAACTATCAGAGAAATCTCTCATTGATTGAATGCCGGCAAAGCTCGATCCGTAACAAGGATATTAAGAGCCAACGGTAGAGCACTATAGAGCAAAGCAGAGCATTGAGATTAAATTCATGGCGTGTGGAAACCCTCCGACGATGACACATCGATTCGGCGAAACCGAAGCTAAATGATCACCGACGAATTAATGACCGGGTACTTCGAGTATCGATTCCTCGGGCTCCCCTACCCCTCGACCTCGATCGACGTTCCATTTCGCTTGTGCCACGAAACTTCCGATAGGATCGACGTTTCGTTTATGTGTCGATACGGGATATACGGATATACGTTTCGAAGCTGAAGAATTTCGCGTAATTCTGATACAGGTAGATATTCACTGCATAGGAAAACGGGAAAAGTGAATGTACTTTTGTACGGTAACTTTAAAGCAAAGTATCGATTACAGTTTTTAATACACTCGTCATTAATTTTTCATCATAATTTTACATTAAATTTAATGTAACAGTTTATGATTAAAACTTCCGGTATCGGTAAAATTATTGAATTCTTCGAAATCCCTGATTTTTCAGGATTTTTTTTGGTACGGTGTAGTGGTATACATGCGAAGTCATCAGCATCCTACTGCTGGTAAGATACGTCACAGGCACTCACGATACGTGGAATCGCCGGGTGGAGAAATAGCAGAAACTCGATGTCGGAAATGTGTAATTCGAATTAAATAGCAATTGGTACCGATGAGCTTTCACGCGATTATGGGATATCGAGTTACGACGAAAATAGGATATATATCGAAACTGCCAGATGCAGCGCGGATGTAATTAGAGTATATTTCAACGTCGAAACTGTTTGCGGGGATTACGAGAGTAATTGTTATTAAAATTGTTCGTGTATTACGTGATTTCGCATAAACAATAATAATAACAATAAGTATATACGCGTTGCTCTGTCTGACTACACTGACGCACGCAGCGATCGATCTATTAATTAACATGAAACTGTATATCGTCATCTGAAATTATTTTCATAACGAAACTATCGCGTGGTTAACCGTTTGGTACATTCAACGATATAACTAATTGCTTTATCACGTAAACCAGAAAAATGTTATTCCAAAGCATAATCTGGAGTGTGAGTTTTTCTTTTTCGTTTTCTTCGTCGCCCGGTAAAAGCTTAAAGAAACGATTCTGTAACCTCGTAAAATATTCTGTCGCGGGTATTTTTTTGTTACGGATCACGATAGGTACCTACAGTTCTAACGTGATTCCGATCGAGAAGCAGATATATCGACTTTCGAAAATATCGAGAATCGCAACTTTTCCACGTATTGTATCGGAATTTTCTTTGTTTTTTTTTGTTTCACTCATCATTTCCTGCTGACGTACGATGTATTTTTTTCCGCTGATCATCAGCCACTTATTTTGCTCCGACAGCGATATTTATATAACACGATCCTTCGAGATCATGAATTTCGTTATTTCGCGAATGAAAAATATATCTGAATTGTCTGATTGATTATTCTCCAGCGCCTATGTACATACGCATATTTATTTATGTGTGTTTCTCGAAGATACTCAATCGCAAAGTTTCGCCTCTTATATTCGTAAAATATATGATTGAATGATCCCCCCCCCCCCCCCCCCCTCCTTGTTCTGAATACACGACGTCAGAGTCGATTTTTCGATGAGACGTCGACTGAGGAGACAGGGGTGCGGGGTGGTGGTTAGAGGGATGAAAGTCACGAGCGTATACGAAATAAATATCATCGATAGAGTTGTTATGGCTGAATATGTAGGGGATGGTTGCCAAGGGAAAAAGTGAGTGTTGGCTGCACGATGGTCGAATCGTTCGGGATGGGTACAGAGTATATTCTATATATACAACACACACGAAGTGTACATATTTCAGAATGCAGAAAACCGTATACGAATCGAGCGGAGAGCGACTACCCCTCTCTCTCTCCTCTGCTTTGGGCGCAAAACATAAATCACATTCCCATCGTAAATCGCACTACGCTGATCTCTCGCATTGACCTGCCGTTACATCCTTCCTATCATTTTGCGCTTTTGATGTATGCATTCTAGAGCGAGAGGCGAGTCGAACAACCCCCTTCACGACTACCCGAACAGTTTGCCGTACAACCAAACCCCCGCCTCTCCTTTCCCTCACTCGTTTCGCGCAGCACGTTTCTACTTTACCGCCAAAGTTTACTCAGATAAAACCTCGAACTCTACTCTCTACATGCATTCCTAGCGGATAGAGAAAGACGGAGGTTCGATCTATTGGTTCTTTTATTTTTGCACGAGATTCTATCTTTTTTTTTTTTTCAATCATACAAGATTTCTCGTACGCCGACACTTAATCAAACGATAATCCTGAAGACATTAACTGATGTAGAAGACATTCCTGCTGCTTGTCAAAGTAATTTGCCGATAACATTAAGACGAATGATAATGGAATAAATCTCGTATACGCGCACGTGAATGAAAATGATTGCTTTCCTTGAGAATTTGATAACGAATAAAATAATCCCCGAGAACTCGTACAATGGATACGGCAGTTATGGCATATCGAAGATTAAACTTTGTTCCGCGATGATATCCTTAAAAGTTCAAGTGTTTCATAACTAACGTTGAATTTATTATAGACGAAACGAAAAATAATGATTATTTCGAGCTCTTGAAGAAACGCTTTGACGCACGTAACAGAGAAAACATACATTTTTATCATCTCACATACATATAAGCAAAGATGAAAATCACCATCGTGCAGAAAATCTCTCTCTCTCTCTCTCTGTCTCTCTCTCTCTCTGTCTCTCTCTCTCTCTTATTCGCATCCCTTGCTACAGCGTTTGATCGAAATATTTTCAATAAAATGCATAACTGGCTTCAACGTTATCGGTTAAAGCCAACGTTTCCTAAGATAGCCTTGCTGGCTGCGTTCTTCATCCCTTATCCTTCAAAGAACGACGGGTTTCTCCTTTGAAACTTCAAGTGGAACACAGTACCGAGGACAAGGCTATCGATCCTATCGTATTTCTCAATACTCCTATTCTATATACATATATGTATATACTATATATTTCTCACCGTACGCGTACGTCGCAAAATAATCGTTTAATACAGAACTCCATATGAAACCACTCGCATAATATATAGAAGCTGAATAAGTAGATCGGTCTTTGAGCACAGAAATCGATACCAGAGATGTAAGATCACCGGGCAATGTCCACCGTTCGATTCTTCTTTGGCTTCGAGTTCTCCTCTTGAATGCCGCGAATAGACTTGAGAACGACACGGATCGCTGAGGGAAGCGGGGAGAAGAACGCTTGACTATAGATTAATGCCTCGATATCGTTGGCCCTTAGTGATGTACCTGTCAGAGCGTTTAATTAAGGAACGCTTAAGAGCAGAGATCGAACTGAAACTCTAAACATACTATAGCCTCAGCGCTGTAGTATGCACTATAACACTGTAGTTATAGTATACGATATCCTTGACTCTACTTGGTCTCTCATGATCGCGTCTCGTCGATCCCTAAAAGATATCTCGGAGGCTCGCGACAAGTGCACGCCGCCGCATCGCCGCACTCCGTAAAGGGAAGATCGAAGTTCGATCAATCGATCGTAGACGAACGCGAGACTTGACGCGTGACGTCCATTATCTTTTTGATTCCGGCGGTGAGGTTCTTTAAACGATAGAAAATACCGACGGTATCTATGCTCTCCGCGATCAATTATTGTTACCTTTGATAACCCATTGATACTCAACGTTGCCCTATGATCAATCGAATCGTCTCTTATTACGCATAACTTTGAAGTGTTGTTTTTTACGTCTTTTTATCGTTCGATTCATCCATGCGATCGACGAAGCTAGAAAACTCATTTAAAATTTATACTCTATCGTTGGATTCGTCTATACACCGCAGAGACTGCGGTATATGGGGATTGCGACACACGGAAGACGGGGTTTTGGCTCTTTTTACAATTTCGAGTTGAGAAGCTTTGCCCTCGTGATTTTAAAGTTGGCTGTGGCTTTGCCGCACCCGATCAACGTGCGACGATCGTAGATTGTAAACTCGACGGAAGGGATGTATGCGTGGATTCGCTATCGGCGCCTTTTTTAATTTGGAGTTGATGAAAGATCGTTGTTTTTTTTTTTTTTTTACAGTGGAAATAAAAAATGATATGTAACTAGCGAAATGCAACTAGAGAAGACTATGTGTTTCTTGGTACTGTAAAGCAATGTTCCGAGAACCGTAGGGAGACGATTCGCGCGGTTTTGTGAGTATCCGAAACTACAGAGAATTGGATAGGAAAACAGTGGAGGGTTAGAGAGCGTGATAGTGAATATAATCGAGGTAAAGCGTACGAAGGATAGAAGGTGTGTAGCGCACGAAAACCCGAAGCCCGGGGCTAGTAGATTGTTTGAATTTGTTCCCGATGAACAGACCGGGGGGTTAAAGTCCCTCCCCGCCGTCCTGCCCTGTATACGGCAAGCATACCGACCGACGAGAGAGCTCCGGTTCAGTGTTGAACATCGTGAGCTCTCTTCCCCAGGTATCAATTAAGGATCTCTCACGCATGAGGTGCCGTAAAGTCCGGTGTGCGCCGGGGATACTGCTATGTGCTGAACGGCTCGTTCGTTGCGTTCGTTCGTTCGTTCGCTCGTTCGTGGGACACCGAGCAGGCAAGAGGCAATGGGCTCTGGTCAGTCGGATCTCCCGGACAACGTGTAATTCGCGAACGCGGTTGGGGAAAACGCGGCTCTCGCGGGTCGTCGAGTACCCCGCTGCTATCTCGCCCTCTCATGCTTTATCCCCCGGACTCATCTAAACTGTTGTGTATACTATATACATACACATGTAACACACTCGCGGAAAGCCCGGTTAAACTACGTTTCTCTTGCGTTTGGTCTATAATCACGAGATCAACTAATTTTAAGCTTGTAAACGTTTGCATATCAGAATTTACATGCCAAACTAGGAAACTCCCTTTGGTATGATCTCCCGTAGCAGTTGCAAACCGGAATAGAGCGAAAAATGACTATAAAAAACGTCACTTCGTACCTTCGATCGAGATTGACTCTATAATTAATAATATCTATAATGATAGTGATAATAATTACAACATGCCTGTGCACGACGAGCGTGACGAGAGGGCCAAGCGTTGCGGTTCCCTATCATCCCGGATGCCCAGACAATGCCACTTACGATGTAATTGCGTTAACGAAGCGAATGCAAATTTACAGTGTGAGAGAGATTGCGCTCAGGTAGAAAGGGACCAGGGGGTGAGGGAGGAAGAGGGCGAACGTTGTCGCGATAGTAACAGAGCGACGAGGGAAGCGTGAGAGCCGCGCACAGGGTGGACGATGAGAGGGGTAAGAGGAAATCTGAATATGGGAACATAGTCCGGGTAATATGCTCAACGAGAGACTCCGCTATATCCGAGAGAGGGATCCGCCGTGGCGTAAGGTGTCGATATCGAGAGCCCAGGACGTCCCGTTCTAGGGCCTGGAATAACCCTCCGGAGCAGTATGCGGCGAGGCACCACTGAAACCCTCTCTCGCACGAGAGATCTCCGTGCAACGGATCAGAGATGTACTATAGTTTCGAGGCTCTCATCGTATATAGGCTATTATACCAGAAATGGTGTCAGGAGGGCTTAGTCAATCAATACACTCACGCAACAAGGCGTCGCCCCATCCCTGTATTCGACATTGTTGCCTCCTATGTGTAACGGTACGAGTGGCCCGTAACACGCTCCGGTATAACCGCGGGCGCCGATAATAGATTGCACGCTAACCAGTGAAACTAAATCTGTCGAAAGTTTGGTAAAAAATTATCATACAAAGGACGATGATGTATTAAAAGCTGCAACAACATCATCAACATACGGAGAATCCTTTTTATGAGTCGATAAACTTACGCAAAGATTTTTAATTTTTCGAATATTTGGAAGAACAAAAGGAGTTTATTTATTTTTAATTAATACATCAGTGCATAGAGCGCGACATTTATTTATTTTCCCTAATTAAACATCACTTGTATAACCTGAGATTTGTTGACAACAACTAAACAATTATTTCGCAACATCTAACTATACAGTTTTTAACATTAAATAAAATCTTTTCTCATTTCATCGTTGGTGGTTTCATCTCGGTTACTGTCAAAGTAATTTTGGGAAAATTTGATACGCGATACGATGAAAACATTTCAACGTACATCGTTTTTTCTGGTTTCTTTTTATTTTTTTTTTTATAGTTTCACGAGTAAAATTCGCAATTTACCGGGTGACGTTGTAATATTCGTAGAAGCAATGAAAATGGCTTTTAGACTGAACTCTAAAGAAAGAAAAAAAAAACAAAACAAAAAGATGACTATCGATATGCGAGAAGATAAAAATAGAAAAATATTGGACGGGATAAATTGCACTCCAATGATTGAGCGCGTTGCCGATACGGGTTAACGATAGTTTTATAACACCACTCACAGCGGGGGATGTTCTCGGAAACAGAACTCTTACGCTACGCCGCTTTCGACTCGCAATTTTCACGCATTGTACGTTCGAGGATTTTGCTTCTAAAACCCTCTCCAACACGGTTTTCGACCTCAGGCACATCGTGGATGGCTTGGAGAGAAATTCCCATCCGCTGTGTGTGTTTCAAACGCTTTCTATGCTCGTGCCACTGTGTAACGCGTTGAAACAGCGCTCCACCGTGGCGCTTCACAAAGCAACAAATTCGCCCAAATTTTGGGCGTCGAAAGAGATAGAGAGAGAGAGAGAGAGAAAGGAAGAAAAAGAGAGGCTTCGCTCTTGTCGTACTTTCGCGTTTTGCGAGCGTTATCTCGTTTTTCGTTGGGTAATCGTTGGTTGTCGCTTACCGACGCGCAACACAGCAGCAGAACGGGTACAACGCCACGGCAAACCATGCATGCGAAGAAGGGCAGTTAACGCGTTGCGTTGATGAATGCAAAGCGAAAAAAAAAAAAAAAAAAAAAAAACCCGAATATAAAAACATTTTTGCTTTTAATTTCGTGGAACGAGAGGCAGTCGGTTCGTCGAGGTACAAAAAAAAAATGTTTACGGTTGGCTCAGCATAAGCCCACTTGGCGCGGCAGACTGACACGCGTATAGGGGCTAAACGGAAGGGAGGGAGTTTGAAGCGCGTATTTTCACACATTTAACTCGTCGTTCGGACCGACGAGAGGGAAACGAAATTATATATATATATATATATACATATATACATACAATAGAGATCACCGCTTGTCCGCCACGAAATCGTGTCACTATTATTTGCTGATGTGTTGATTGTAGATTGGTTACAATCGCGTTTGAGCGAAGGACCCGTAATTATGATGGCCGAACGGTAGAAGAGAAGAGCATAGGATGGAGTGATGGCAAAAGCTAAACCCCTCTCTCCCTCTCCCCCCAAAAACCCCGCAAGCCAAAGCTCATCGGTGCGGTGTGTCGAGAGGGCGCGAGAGGGTATGACAGAGGAATTCTCTGACTGCGAACAACCCTGTCTCACTTCGAACCGAAGCGAAAATGTACGCGGCGAACCCGCGGCAGGGGTTGCCTCTCTCTTTGCCGTTGAACCGAGCGCTTCGCTCGAGCGCTAAATATCTGACTATTTGATCTGCTCCACCATTTACTCAAACGGCGTGAAATTCAACAAAGTTGCTGAGTGCGGCAGCGAGGCAAGCGAGAGAGAGAGTGAGACCTGAGGGGGGAAAAGCGCGAAGCTCCGAAATCTACCTCGTGGACGAACGGGCAAGCGGTGAGGGAGCGAGTGATCTCATCGGCGGTATAGTTCGCCAGGTACCCGCAAATGCCCACAGGCATGCCGTCCCAATGCTCACTGCAACGGTTTCCTCTCTCTTTATCGTCGTTGCACTCGGTTTGCAGTTTCTGCATTAAAGCCTCTCTTCGTTCCCAACCCTCGTTTGGACCACTTGCAGCCTCATTTGGTCCGACGGTACAGTCGATTAAATACCACTCGCCTGCCGATGATTTACCGGAGACCCGAATAGAAAAAATATATATAAAACAACGGAGAAAAAAAAAGGGGAAGAAAATATCAAGAGAGAACAGTCGGTTGTTGGTACATTCTTGATTCGCCAGGCGACCGAGCGGAAAAATCGACGAGGCAAGAGAAAACTTCGAAGGGATGAGAATAATGCTGTAAAAAAAGATTTCTCTCTCTGCTCCGGCAATCGAGATTCCCTCGACTATCGTGATGTTCCCTCTCCGATCCTGAAGAAAGCACAGCTTAAGCGACCACCGTGAGCTCAAGATCACTCTGTCGATGAAGAAGAGGATTCGAGAGAGGGCGGGAAGAATGAAGAATAGATTAACACGCGAGAACAGATCTGTCGTTCCGATTGAATGCATTCCACCCCCCACTGTCGTTTCATCCCTCAAGCCTCTTACACAAGCCTCAAAACCACCGAGCGAATTCTATTCTATCGCTCTATTATTCTACTGAGTTTTAAGATCGTGAGAATCGACGAGGAGCCGAGAGAAAGAAACCGTATGAACTTTTTAGTTGTTTTTTTTTCCTGCAGTTCAAACTTTGCAAATCAAATTCACGATCAATGATGAGTCGGATTATTGATCGACGCAAACATTTTTTTCCAAGGGGTTTTTTTTTTTTTTTTTTTTTCAAGTTATTGATCTCTATGCATCAAAATTATTATTGAGATAAATATTTTTGCATTGCTCGCTCCGCACGTGTTTCTAAATTTTTACCTCTTCTCCTTCGACGGTACGATTTACTTTAACCACCGCGAGTTTGATAACGAAACCAAAAAAATCTACAAGATGTGTAATGATTCCATAAAGTTTCGAATAACCGGTACAATATTCTTACGGTGAATCGTGAATTTTTGTGGAGTGCTTTTCGAGCGGCAGGGTTTGGCTTCTGGTTTCCTTCCCCGGTTCATCGACCCGGGGGGTTGAAAACGCGCGAGTCGCACAGAACGAGTGAGCAGCAAGGAGCTAAAGGGAGGAATTTCGCGTTGGGATACTACATGTGTATTAGTAAGATGAAGAGCTTTTTTCCCGTATATTGCAAACTCACAAAGTATCAAATGGAAGGAGGAAGCCATTCTTCTTGTAATAAGTCACCGGGTTGTGCTCTCCCAACCCCCCCCCCCCCCCCTCCCCCTCAGTCGGGCACAGGGGGGTCGAAGAGCTTGATACGTGTGTAGCACGCGTTCTCCTCTACATTCGGCGTTTTATCCTGTCTCGGTGCTTGCTGCACCACCCTGGTACAGTGACCTTTTACAAGCAAAATGGCTTCCTCCCAGCAAGAGGACATAATTTATTTCGTATACTCGTCGTTGCCGCGCGCGGTCTTACGCTCGTATGTGTATCGCGAAGAAGAAGGATAAGAAGCTCTCTTGCAATTCCAAGCTCTCCGTTCCTTTGCCGGGCCGGCAACCGTAGTTGGGCTTTCCCTCTGAATTCTATTAGGTGGAATCACGTTTTTTGCTCCGTGACTTCCAGCATTCGGCGTCGACGTCTTACCCGTTCCACGGTGACTGCGCTCGAGTGCGTAACTAATCAATATACGTAATAGTCGAACAAACGGTAACCGGTGCACTCGGGGGGGTGCAATTTTCCAATTATTATCAAAGATTAACAGAGGGAAAAGAAATGGCTACCGGTTTGATGGTACCAAGTCGTGCAGCGAGCCAATATAACGATCGTTTTAATGGTCTACCCCTCCGACTATTCAAGCGGCAAGGAATAATCGATAAAAAGAAATCAGTCTCTAATTTCAGACGCGGTCTATCATTAAATTTTCTTTAAATCGATTTTATTTCGTCTCGCGACGTTTGCCGGTCTCTCGAAGAGTTCCGTAACTCGGGGCATATTTCTCGTCGCAGCGTCGAAGTTATCTATCATTCAGAAATTCTCGACAATTTGATTCCTCAATTTGTAAATCGAACGATGTTTTACTTGGAAATAAATACTGAAACACCACGGGCGACGGAGATATGGATTATGAAAACGAGTTGAAAGTTGTGTTGCACGATGATTACCGCTTGCATTGAAGATAAGGGTCTGGAGGGAGATAGCCCTCGTTAAGCTACAGAATCTCGTGGTATAGAGAAACGTAACTCCCCGAGGCTCCGGGTCGTTCGTGGAGAGCTTTTGGCCCCTGCGAAACCTCCGGATATCGCCCTCGGAGAAGTTTCCTTTGCCGCAGAGTCCGTACAGGGCGAGGAAAAGCGCGCGAGAGACAGAGAGAGAGTAACCCCCGTTAGTGGAAAACGCCTCGGCACCAGGCAGCTAAGCATCAACCCCCGGTAGCCGAAGCTTCCCTCGCGCGCGCGCCTAGTTCTCCGGTACCGTTGGCTAACATTAGAAACTAATATCGGTACCCTGTGCCCGCGGCTGATTGAACAATCGGGATGACCTGCATAGTAATTGGCTACGTACACATAAAACCCGTGAGGAGGAGAGAGGCTGAACGTTGCCGGAAACGAGTAAAGGAGAACGTGGGAGGGAGTTTAGCTACCCACGACGACGAGAAGGAACACACACACTCCGGGACCTCCCCACACGTCGCTCTCGGTAGCTATACTAGTTGAGAAAATTGGATTTGTCAAAGCGTTGCGCGCTTTCAAGGTGAATTGAATCCGACATTACGGCGGAAGTCGAGGGAGTATGTATAACTTCCGGCATATTCTCGTACTCAATTTTCCCCTCTCGGCTTTCTCCTCATCGTACTCTCTTCTCCATTCTCTCACTCTCTGCCTTCGCTCGATTTTCTACTTCCCTTCTAAAACGATCGATATATACTACTCCCGTCGAATTCTCTAATACACTTTCAACTCGTAAAGTCTTCGACGAAAAACATTCCCGAATTTACCTTTTGATGCTGTTTTTTTTTTTTTTTTTTCTAATTATTATTATTGTTGCCGTTTGTTATAAATTTACAGAACTGAGAAAAAGCTACAAGTACCTACTTGGTATACGCAAGTACTTAATTACTTGGGTTGGATGGTGTGCACGGTATTCGTGGAGAGCCCCGAGCATAGTATGTATTCGCGTGACTTTTTCGGTTGCTGTACTCGCGTACACCAAGTAGGTACTTGCAGCTTTCGCTCAACTTTCTACATTTCTACAAAAGTATATATTTTTTTATTTTTGCGTTTGAATATTTAATGAAAAAGTGAAAAATCAGCATCTCGGAGAAATACCTCTGTTACCGAGTTGCGTCAACGCTTGTTGCAGTGGAAGCGCTGAGTCACTGTAGCGAATGCGAAGAAAACGATAGAGAAAAGGGTAATATTCTCGGCGACGATCGAGAAGAACTATAAGGACGACTATGTTGCCGGCGCTGCTGTTCGAGAGCGAGAGAAAGCCCACTCTGGACGAGGCGCTCACCCGCCGGGTGGAAGTGATATCCTCACGTATTTACTACAAAAGATGAATCGTTGTTCTTACCCGGGGGCACCCCACTGTAAGGAATTTACGACTCGAGCGCCAACGGCTCTGCGCTTATATCCAGAGCTATAGGTAGTTGGTCCACGAGAAAAGCGGCCAGAGAGATGGGATTCCCCGGGACCAAACTTACACGATCTAAGAACATAAGTGGTATACGACACATGTACGTATAACGAGTGGCACTTGTCGTACCGTTCTCGTGTCTCCAACAGTTGTTATTTTTATTTACCCACAAAAAAAAAAAAAATGAAAAATAAAGAAAAACCAAAACGGAAGAATAACGAGTGTCTCTATTAAATTATCGTCTATATACTGCACGTCGGAGCTGTAAAAAAGGTGGATGCTGTTAACAACCCCTATTATCGCAGCGAGAGCTTTACAAATTGTGTTTCTGCTGTGTTGTACAATAATAGATTGAAAAAGGTATTCACATGGATATTATAACCAACCCGCATATGCTTTAACACCAATCAACCTGATGCGTGAAACGATTGGGGATAAATAAAGAAAGAGAAAAAAAAAAAACTATCAATGCAGTAAAATTTATCGAATATCGCGTGAATGCAATAATAATGACAGAGACGAGGATACTGAATAATAGGGTTGTCGTTTCCATGAAACGTCGAGTTGTTAACACGTTTATAATAGAGACTATTTCGTATGTTTATCTTTTTATTTGATTTTTTTGGTTGGAAAATACGGCTAAGCAGCCGACTAACGAGACAAGAGGATGCGGTCGCATGCAAGGGATCTCCCTTGAGGTATTTATCGCGGGACAGACTCCGGGGTAACGGGATGTTGTCTACCTGTCGTGTTTTTGGTTTCTCTCTTATTTTCACTCTCTTCTCGAATCGTCTGAGCGAATGTCGTTGAGTAGTAAAGCCGAAGAGTCCTACGAGAGCCCGTGAGTAGCCACCGAATTAACGTACACCTGACAAAGTGGCAACGGCGTTGATGTGGTCAGCTCGCAAGGCTGTTTGGTAATTCGGCGGTTCACCGCTTTGTCGGAGTTTCCTGGGTACCGGGAAACTGACGAGTCTCGACCATTTAATTTCGACTGGTACAGCCATTAGCAATGCACACACAGTGTGCGTTTATAGTATCCGAAACATATTGAATTATGAAAATAAGTGTAAAAAAACATCTAAATAACAATTAATAGACGCCTTTCGGAAGATTTCGTTCATAAATCGCGCGTTAAATTATAAACAATTAGGCGCTACAAGATTAATAATTTTTTTGTTTTTTAACGATAAAATTTACGATTTTAAGGCAATTTTGTTTTATGTGAAAACTTCTTAACTTTACAGTACAGAATACATTGATTTTTTTATTACTTCACGATGTTGGCGAACTTTCTATTTCCGGATTCTTTTTGATTTACAATCTTTTTCTCGTTTTTTTTTTTTGTACAATTACGCCAAACAGTTCCGTAAGTTAAATAAAATCTGAATACATTTTCACTTATAATTATTTCCGTGTCGGGATCTTTTCCCCGTATTCATAAAAAACGCTCTCACACGTTTCCCGGAAATCTTTTCGCCCGGAGCCTCGAAAATTTTCGTAAAGATCCTCACACCATTTTTTTTTTCGCCAAACGTTTAAATTTTTTCAAATATTGTCAACGATTAAATAAAATTATAATACCTATCCGCGAAAATTTTGCGGATATCGTCGATGATTTCGTTAAATGTTACGAAATATAAATTTTTTAACAAACACAGAAAGAGGAAATAACAGGGACAACGGGATTTCGTGTCTATGAAGATTTTTTTTTTTTTTTTCTCGTAACGAGGTCAACAAAAGCCGAAGCCAATTTACACCAGAAAAAAGCCTCCTTGGCAAATAGTCCCGTGGCGTTGATTATTGGTTACAGGATCAAAACCCTAACATAACAGATAGGTGAGAAACGAGAGCAAAAGCGTCACACAGAGAAAGAGGCGAAACACCACACCGCGGTCCGCAGAGATCGCCACGAGAGTAGTTCCAGCAACGGCGTTATGCGTGCCTGTAATAACACACGAGGCGTCGAGAGAAGAGAGCCAGGCGTGCGTTCTGACAGCGAACGAAGCTTTGAAGGATGCGTTTCTCCTCTGCCTCTCGTCGGTGTTATACAGGACAAATACCTTGTGTGTCCGGTGGATTCTCCCGGACACAGCGAGGTTCAGCGCCGCGGCAGTGAGCCGCGGAGTTTCGAGACTATAACGCCACCCCCCTTGCTATATACTTGGCCTCAAATTATCCTTGTTTATCGCGGCGTCGACGGAGAGCCCCACCGGTAATTGACACTCGTAATCAGATTGTCTGAAACGATCGTAAATAAATGCCGTGGACAGGTAGAGCCTCTAATCATGGGAGCGCGAGGGAGACGGAGCCGCGAAGGAGTTGAAAACAAGTATACGTATGTGTTTGTGTGTGTGCGCGCGCGCGGGCGCCCCCGGTATGCCTTCTACCTGGCAATTCACTAATCACTCTTTTCTTCTTTTTTTTCGTCTTTCCTTTCTCTCGTTTCGCAGCCTCTTTCAGGTAGCAACCGAGCTTCGGGCCTCGAGAACGGCACGCTTAACGACTCAAGCGCGTTCTTCCAGAATAAAAATTCCTTTTTTTCAACATCGCATTATTTTTGTTTGTATTACACGCGGGCTTCCCTTACCGGTAATTATAATATCGTTGACAACACGGAACCAGAGGAGTTGCGGGAATTCGCAACATGCGCTCAGGTGTGGAATTATAGCGATAACTCGATAACGCGACACCTATAATATAGCCGTATATATTAAAATTACAAACAACGTTCATATATATAATCGTTATATACAAAGCGTATATTTATCTTCGCCTCTTTTACGGCATATCCCAGTTTCACCGAACGTTTTGTAAAAAAATAAAAATGAAACACTGTTTTTTCGAAACATGCGGCGGAAGTTTGTCGCATCGACGTGCCGGTGACTAGTGAGCCGGCGTCGCTGAATAGTTCTTCTACTCTATACTCCCACGGAGCGAGCTTTCCCCGGATAATTAAATTTGAAACCTCGTTAACGGCAAATTTCATATCGCGAAGCAATTTCCTAAACTGTCGGGGATTTGTTTTTACCGTCTCGAACGTCCAGCGTTGAGTCGCGAGATATCGAGGTATTTCTGTTATACATACACAGCTTCGAAATCCCCCGACTTCTCTTTCCAGGATTCAACCTATCTTACCGGGTCGGCCGGTCGTCGTGATTCTCGGAGGTCGACAATGACGACGACGACGACGACACCGACGATGGTGGACGAACGTTTCCTCGTAGTCCGGTATAACTAAGGAAATTACTTGCACGCTTCGCGGCCACTCGATTATACTCCGTTCTCGGAGATATATTAACCATCCTGACCTACACACACCCTTCTCTATTCACCATCCATCGTCTCCCTGAGTGCGCGCGCGCCATTTCATATCTGTACACGTTAACGCGGTTCCCCGTTACATGGGCTCCATATATAACCCTCCAATGAACACTTATTCGATAATAAATAGTCGCTAAACGTACGACGGTTATCCAACCACCGAAGGGAATGGCGAGACGTCTACCTTCGTCTTTCGTTCCCTCACTTGTCTCAGTGAAGTAAACGGAGAGATCGGGAAAGTGAGACACCGCCGCGCCAGAACATAAGGAGCTCTTTCGCCCTCCAGACCAGCCAGTCGAACAGCTTCGATCTATATGCTGAAATCTCTTCGAAACGATTGAACGGATTCAGCCCTTTCACCCTTCATCCAATATCCCTTTCTACCTTTCCAACCCCCTGAATCCAACCCCCTCTCCCATTGGAGCATCTCTCGCACGAACCCTATATAAAGCCTCTTCACCCGTGCGCTCCAGTTCTTCCCGAACCAAGAACCCCCGATCCTCTAACCCTCCTACACTCTATCTCTACATCTCTCTTCCTCCGACCCCACCTTCGCACCCTCACAAAGCTCGTTCACTTGCCGCCGAACAGACCCAAGTGCATTAATGGAATTGAGTATATATCAATCCAAACAAATCATACGCGCACGCGGATATTCAAACATTTCTCTATATCCACGTATTAGTTATACTCCTACCGATAAATGTACTATGTACTATATATACCATAGTATTACGCGTCTAGATTTCAAACACACTCCAAGTCTCGTGACACGACCGAGGATCCAATTCGCACATTCGATGAAGTGGCGGAGAGCTGCAAGTTTTACGATTACCGAGCGAGGAAAATAAATCGTTGATTTTAAGAGCCTTTACGTGAATTGTGTGCCCTGGATTTATAGTATCTCTGTGTCTGTGTGTGTATATAAAGCGGAATAAACGATTCCCGCGGGTACCGAGTTTTCTCGTTTACGGGACATTTTTTTTTTTCTTTATTCTTTTTTTTTTTTTCTCTCCTTTCTTTCAGGTCGCCTATCACACGTGCAGCTATGGAGAGTGCGAAAGCGGCACAGGCAGAGGGGACCTGCTGTTAAGTATTCATTATAATTTCAAGGGGCTCGTTACGAGGTACCGCGAAACGAGAGACCCGATAACGGCTTTTATTTTTTATTTTTTTTTTCTCCGCACGATCGAAAAAAACTCGCGCGTACCTGACTTCTATCCGGGCGAATCGCGTTAGTACAATTTTTTTTTTGCCTGTTTTATCACAATCATTCAGTCGATTGGACGATGACGATTATATGACTTCAGAGCAAAAATTTCGTATTTTTTTATACCCAATACTCCATCTTTTTTTTTTATAAAAAGAAGTGTCTATGAGGAAGGAAAACAATCGAAATGAAGTCGATCTATTGAAATGCCAATTCGTAGCTTTCCTCGTATATCTCTTGCAGCCGAAAACTCATCGAGGAAAGGGTTAAAGGTCCGAACAATAGCCTCTCACCCTGTCTTGTCGTTGCGAAACACGAAAAGAGCAATTTCGCGGATAGAGAAACTGCAGCACAAAGTACAGAGCCCCTACTATCTGGAAAGCCAACGATTTCTCGCTACGAAACTTCAAGCGCTGGCTCAGCTTTGGAGAGGGAGCGAGCTACAGTTACCATCGGTAGTTGTGCTCACGATGCGATATTACCTTCTAGATGCACGAACGGCTGGGAAAGTCATTTTAACGGAGAAGGAGAGTAACAACGAACGAAGCAGGGAGCAGGGATGCGGGGAGGAGGTCGAAGAATAACGAGCCACAACGGTGGGGGTGGACAAGAGGGCGAGATGAGGATGCTGGCCGTTGGTCACTGACGATATTCCTCGCCTGGATTATACAACATATCCGGGAGGCTCTCGAACGTTCCACCCCCTTCCCTAACCTACCGATGCATATTAATCGAACGGTCGAGGGAGAGAGCAAGCGTGCGCCAGGCGACGCGCACGATCGGCTCTATCCAACACGGAGATCTGTGGCACGCGTTTCGATTGATGACTCTCGCACCTATAGTCTCTATACTAGAAGCATCTACATAGGTATATAACCGATACGCGAACTAGTGCAACCGACGCGCGACAAACATTCCTCCCTCGGCTCGTATTTCATTCGCTCCGGTAAAATTGATCCATTAACTACAATATCTGTTACGCAGAGCCTCAACAGAAACTGTATTGAATCGGTCAGCTTCATCGCGAGCGGTTAAATCTACGGGTACCAGTATTAACCACAGTAGAGAATATATATCCTCTATTCAGCAACCGCTTCATGACTATGGATGAGTGACTCAACTTTTCCCGACGCAAAACGTGATTATAGGAGCGAATTATACTATTCGGGGCGATATATGCAATTTCCGAACAGTGGGCACGGATGGATTGTCGATGCCCCTGCGCGCCCGTTGTGCATCCGAAGTGCCATGCGTAATGTTCATTCGACCGTCAGAAATTGTTACATACACGCATAATATCTATCTCCCAACTGTACGTATCCATAACCCGTACCGTTGTATGCTACAGACATGTTCTCGCGTTCCGTGGATATTGAAATTAATCAGATTTCTAATCGAATTTGCTATTCATTCGGTTAATTAATCCGTGAATGATACATTCGATTGTATTTTTTATAATACATTTTTTTTTTTAATATGTAACGACGCATAAAGAAAATAAAAATTAACAACGAAACCATGCGATATCGCTGACGATGCCATCGCATTTTGTCAATAATTGAATGAATAATTCAATCGGAATTGCTATTCGTTCAGTTAATCCGTGAATCATCCATTGTGGACTGTATTCTTAATAACACATTTTTTTTTTAATATCAAACAGTTGGTATAAAAAAAGTTAAACAAATTAGAAATCATACGATATCGTCAATAATGCTATCGCATTTCGTCAACAAATAAACGGATAAGGTATTTAATCAAAATTGGTATTTATATAATTAATTTGTGTGCGAACGATATATTGGTTTGTTTCTTTGTTTTTTTTTTCTTTTTTCGATAAGAACGGTACAAATTATTAGTCGATTAGTTTACGAAAAATTCAATCGGACTGCTGATAGTGTTTTTGCATTTCGTCGATATCGAAGGTCATAAAATAATTGAAATTTCGTATATATCGGGTTAATTATTATACCACGAACGGTGTGTTATATGTCAACGATATATTTTATACAACAGGGAGGAAAAATATTGGCTGATAGATCAAAACAAAAATCAAATAATATCGTTGACAGTCTTGTCTTTTGGATTAAATCTCGGGATGCCGGATTGTTGGAGTCTCAAGGTCGTATCGGGGCGTCGCGTCAAGAACTTTCATCCCCCGAGGCGTCTTCTCAACGTTCAGGCAGCCTGTGCTTTGGGATGAAGAGGGATATAAGAAAGAAGAGAAGAAAAAAAAGCCGAAGAAGCCAAGAGAGCGAAGCCTCCAAATTTAAGATGCCTCCCGCGGGATATGGTGTAGGACGCGCGATCGGCGAAGGAGCTAAAGGGGGGTCGGACGGGGGGGGCCATTTGTGATTATAGTATGAGGATGAGAATGCGTCTCCGGATATTGGTTTTATCGATTTTACACCACGCGAGAAAGACGCGTCTTGTAGAATTTTGTTACACCACCTCACACTCTTTTTTCTCCTTACAACACATTCAAGATTATCCCCGAGGCTGATCTCATTTTTCGTGCAGCATCTTCGCTGTAACACGAGGAGTCACGGAGAAAAAATCAGAAAAAAAATCATAAGAATTTGACGTTGCGCGTTCGGTCACGCGAGTGTCAAGTTGCCTAAGGTACACTCGGCGGAAGACGTTCGGATAAAATCCCGAACAACTTCGAAAATCGAAATTCTACTGCGATTCTCGATGTTTCAAGCTCTAGCATAGAGAAGTCTCAGACAAGCCGCAAGACGTATTTCAGAATATCGACGCACCCGATAGAGAGAAAATAGCCGATGGCTTCCGTGAGCTTCGCGTTGCTCTTACGTATTGCTTTAGAAAATCAAAGGATAAAGAAGCTCTCGGGGTCAAGCGATAGAAAGGGCCGTGGATCCGAGAGTTCGGAAGCTGCGCGGGTATAAAGCCTTTCCCCGTAATAAGATATATCCCCATCGAGAGTCTCTATCTCTTTCAAGGAAACTGGGTTTTTCATGTTTTGATTAAATTGAAGCGGAAATACGTGTAACCAGTCGACGATGGATCGATCAACGTGAAAATCTCGAGAAAGCGGTCTCCCGCGACGGTGCATGAAGATGTATAGGCATAAAGATGTCTTTGTCGAAAGTGCGCAGGGCGAGATAAATGATTAGCGTGTAAACTTTAAGTTGGCTCGATGTCAAGAGACGTTAGTCATAGAGCTCGAAATATAAGGATGGAGAAAAACCACAGCTCCCAAGTGCTACTACTATATACGTATCTATACATATATAAAGGATGAATGTGTTTATATGAAATAGCAGCATTTGTGTGAGGATTGCAGCCGAGATATAGAGCAGAGTATTCTCGGTATGCTTTGGCCAGCGAGAAATGCGCGTTGCTGAGACAAGGACCACAACCGGTAGTAGCACTCGAGTCACTCGATCCCCACACTCTCCGGGTGAATTCGACAACGAAAATCCGGAGCCAAAGTTTCACCGAAGGCAGGAAGGCAGAGGGAAGAGGGGTAGATGGATAGAAACGCGGGTATAAAACGAGAAAGGGTGAGATATACAGAACGACGGTATTTCTAACTCATCCGAATTCTCGGTCCTTCACATCCTTTTAGCTTCTCAACCGCCTCGCAGTCGGTGCCACAGTGGCATTGGCTTACTATTCTCCCCGGCGTTGAGCTTCTGCTCAGGGAATGAGAAGGTATTAGTACCTTCTCAGCCATTATACAAACTACAGTAGTTTGCGTATAACGCTTTTCGGTGAGTCCAATGTTTACCGGACGTCGACGCGCGGAGTTACCGCCGCGCGCAGTTTCTCTCTATTGACTCTTCAAGAAACGGAAGAGCGTAACCCTCGTCCATTTGATATGCGAAACGAGATTAGAATGCGCCCTTCCGTTTCTGAGCAGTCGAATGCATAACCAACTGCAGCTCTACCATGGACGCTGGTAGACGCTGTCCCTCTTCCGCATCTCCATCATCATAGCCCAGGCTAGTGAAGTACCTTTTGTTCCGCGAGCTGTTTCAATTACGGGCCATACTAACCAGTGACGAGAGAGCTTTTCCCTCACTGCTCTCTGCGCCTCTCTACCCTACTTCGGGAAGTATGCATACCATTAAATTGGTAACCGAGAGGCCGCAACGCACGCCATCCATGAAGTGAGTAAAATGCGCGCCGCTACCTGCGCCGCTGCTAAACGCTTCGCAGCCGAAAAGTTTCGCAAACGTTTGGACCCGTGTAACTATATAAGTAGGAGCTTTGGGTTAGCGCAGTGTAAGGGTAACTCGTGAGCGAAATCGTCGAATCTATATAGTTTCTCCTCATCCGTATATAGCATCGCAGACTCCTTGATCTTCTATCACTCTCCCCCTCGTCTTCATTTTCTCTCTTCTCTCCCAGTTTCGCCTTTAACCCCACCGCGCTACTCTCACGGCGTCCGCGCGCCCGGGAGTCACGTAATTGAACGAGAAGAGTACCGGAAGTGCGATAAAGCGGTCTGTCGTGGCGCTGGTGCGGCCACACCGCGGAGGGAAGTTAACGCAAAGGAGACGTCTCGCCGTTAATCCTCTCTTATCTCGAACTCGCCGTATGCTACCACGTATTGATCGCCCCACCCCCTCCCCTCCCCCCCCCCCCAAACCCCTCCTTCCCATTCTCATCCTCCGCGCCGCGCAATTCCTCAGTCCAAGAAAGCACTTCTTTTACTAAGGAACAGTAGTATATATAGCAGCCAGTTGCAAGGCCCTTGAAATTAATGGAACAAAATATGCTGAATAAGATCCGATAGACCCAAAAATATTATATTTTATTAAATCAAAATTATTTATTAAAATTCTGTCTCAATGTTTTATAATACGTGATAATAATTTTTTTTAAATTATGATAATCGATTTATCAAGATTCGGGTAATTATGTTTTAGCGTCAACAAGCACGACGCTTCATAAACTCGATTTTCTTATCCCGTATTGCCATCGCATTTGCCTCTATTATAAAAATTATGTTGTATCTGATTTTTCGACGATAAGAATTAACCACTGTGTGTTCAACGATCTTTTCTTTCTTTTTTAAAAATATTATCGCCTCTATTCTCGGCCGTTCAATATTACAGGGGACATTGGACAGGTGTAAAGCAATTACCGGGGGCGGCGTGCTGTGTGCTTTTCATACTCGTTGAAAGGAGCCCCGTGGGCGTAACAGCCAACGCGGCAGCGTCACGAAATTCTTTTTTATTTATATATATATATATATTTTTTTTTTCTTTATCGACGACGACGGCCATATCTATAGCCGCCCCTTCTGCCTTTATCGCTTAATCGAAAAAATTGTACATCCGATTTTAAAGATAATTACTTAATTAAAATAGTTTTGAATATCGTGCGGCGTGTGTGTGTATAATATAACAAGATTTCCTATCCGGCCTTCTCTGTCCCGTTGTCAACCCGGTGCGCGCGGTTGCAGTACCAAAATATCGTCGTTAAACTCCTCGCGGGTCGAATATTTATGTTGATGACGCGCGGTTGGGATAACGATCTCGCGACGATCGTTACGGGTCCACGAACGATAAATCTCAATAACTCTGCGTTGGCCTGTTGCTTCCGCCGCGACATCGAGGAAGCCTCGCGGCGTGAATATCATCGACATATAAAATTAGGAGAAAGTCTTCGAACCATTAGTACGCTAATGCCGGGGCAAAAATTAAGACGTTAATACGTTGAATACTCAACAGTCATATGTTTCATCTCGGTAAATACTGACGCCCGACAAGAATCTTCAAAGTGTTGGAAAAGTCGTCATTCTCGATCGTATATCACCCCTCGCATGCCGTTAAAAATTCTCACACCCGTGATAAACATGTCGGACGTTTGCGCAAATATTTATAAAATTTTATATTTATTACATTTTTTTTCTGCTTTCGCAACGAATGTGTGGGAGATATAGTTTGCGGTTTGAAAGGAATCAGACGAAGAATTCTCTGCGGCTTCTCGCTGAGGCCAATTAAACCCGAAGTAACGCTCACCGGGATTCAACGCGAGTGGATTGCTACAAAAAGAACGTACCAAGCTACAAGCAACGGAAAAGTAAAGGAAGAATTAAAAAAAAAAAGAAAGAAAAACAGAAATTTGTTGACTGCAGCAACATCAGAGAGGATGCCACGAGCGTTCGTGTAGATGGCGGAGATAGCGGTACGTTTGATTCACTCTCACACCCGCACAGAGAGCAGTGGGTAACCGAGATACCCAGAGCAACGGGGAGCAAGAAGTCTTCAGAAGAGACTTCGTATATGCGAGGGATATCCCTTCGTACAGGTGATGTCGACTGTGGTGGTCGTAGCGCGTAACGTGTTTCGTGTAGTCCCCGAATGTTCCTTCAACAAATTCCCTTGAATCCTAAGGATGCTGTGGCGTTTCACAGAGAGCAAGGACACTCCAGTATACTCGTACGCGACACGAAGAGAAGAAGAAGAAGAAAACAGAAGCCTCAAGCGCGGAAGGCCAAGTCGAAGAAACGAGACGATAGGCGAAGAGCACAGGACGATCCTCTCTCTAGCGCTCTTCTTTCTCGATTTCAGATGTACCCCAGCCGAACATCTTATCGGATTCCTCAAAGACTCAACCATGAGAGGCTTCCGTCGCTTCTCCCTTCCCTCCGTCTATCTGTTTCCAATCTTTTTTTCATTTTCTTTTTTCCTTTCTACTTCCTTTTTTCCAACAGAAAAACTCGAGAAACCAAGCGAAATTGGTGAGTGTATATAGAAGGAAAGAGGTGAAGCGAGCCGAGAAGATGGCCATCGTTGTGTGGCATCCCTTTACCGGGAAAAGGGTAATTTCAACCTCGCTATAAGCCACCCTGGTACCATCGATGATAAGCGAGATTCTCTTTCGATCTTCTCTTCGTTTTTTTCGACTTCTCTCTCGGCACTTGATCCTTCTTCCACTGTCCTAACTTTCATTACGTTTTCCTTTGCGCGGGGCTTCTTGTTTCCTTGCTTCAGCGTCGGTTATAACCCGATGTATATCTCTAATTGCTTGATTTATTACACACTGTGTTTTAACCCGTGATGACGCTGAATGTGCAAAAGGGTAAAAGAGTAACCAGGGAGAACGTGCACACTGTCGTCTTTCGAAAGCTGCGGAGGTGCCATTGGAGGATTATTAATCCTCAGCCTCGTTAATCCCGGATTAGCCTGCTTGCACTGCCTCCTTACTATCCTTAGCTCCCAAAGCCAAGAGTTCTCTTACTCTTGCCTGGGTACCCATCCTCCTCTCCCCCCCTTCTATCGCTCTTCCGTCTTGCGAGCTTTCTCTCGTCTTGTAAGAGTTTCTTCAGGTGGATATATCCCATTGGCAAAGCCAGGCAACCTCGATTCTCCATTCTCTCATCCTTCTCTGGTGCTGATAGTGCAGAGTCATAGGATTCCTGGAGACGGGTACGATTTTGTGCCATTTTCTCTTATCGACTCTCGTTTATTCATCTCGACCATCATTTCCCCCCCCATTCATCGCATTTTTCCATCAATTTTTCATTTTTATTTGTTTACCAACTTTGTATTTAAATTGTGATCACGGATGATTGATTGAAGAGTTAGCGTGTGGATTTTGGATGGAAAGAACATTCATCGAAAACATTCGTTGGACTTGGCTCTCTCGGGGATTCCCCTTCCTCTACGAAAAACGCGCGTATAGGTGCTATTATTGTAGAAGCTTAACAGTCGGCACAAGCTACTCTGTACCACTCATGATTTGCAGAGAGAAAGAAAGATGGAAAAGAAGAGCGAAAAAAAAGCGCTGGAGAAGACGAAGAGGAAGAAGTAACAGAGCTGACTGTACATTGGGTCTCATGCATCTTGGAAATCTCGGGCGATCATTACCATGACACTGATGGAACGCGGCTCTACCATTAAGGAGCTGAGGCCGCCTACTGATATCCCGAAGAACGCCAAGACGGATCATATATAGAGTATAGCTGAGACTGTATGTATGTATATATAGGCAAGAGGCAGATAGGGAGGGGGAGGGGGGTTGGAGAGAAAGCTAAAGGGAAGGGAAAGAGCGCAAGAGCTTTCTTCAGCATCCGGGGGTCTATACATTCTCACATTCTCGTTCTCGTACAATGTGCCGAATGATGGTCGTACGCGTGTGTTTGTGTGGAGACATTAGACAACGTCAACGAAACTTCGGGTGCGATATTAGGCCATCGCTTTCCCTCCCATCCCCCGGTTTTTGGCCTCGCGGCTCTTGCCTTGGCGAGAAATCGGAAAGCCTTCGCGAAATGCCTCTGCTGAAAGCATCAATATCAACGGAGGATGGGGGACAAACATACTTAGACGAGAGAAACGATAGCAAACGAGAGCTATCGATTAAAACAAAAGCTCGTCTCACGGTCTAGAAATCCGGAGTGTTTGACATAATAGAAGCTACAAATAGAATTGATACCACGAGGGATTGATTCAGAGTTCGATAATTCTATGGTAAATAAAAATACAAAATGGATAGCATGCTTCAAGGACGCGGTGCTAAACACGTGTACAGAGTTCCCGAAGGACTCCGTGAATTATGCAGCGATATATCTCGCGAGGTTGTATTTTTTTCTTTTTTCGACCCCCCATTCGACTTCTACTGAGACTGGAAATTCTTATTGTGTCACGTTTCGACGATAAAGGTTCTGCGCTCCCAACCGCGCGAGATTTACTGCTACATCGCGGATTACATTGACGCTATGTTGATCACGCGAGAAAATGCTAAAGGTAATTTTAATCCACGACGTTGGTGAATTAAATTGAATATATTGGTTAATCACTGACTACCGTTAGTCGCCGTACGCGTGGTGAACAATATTTTACTTGAAAGCGAAGCGATTATCGGTATTTTGCATCGCAATGGCTTGAGTCTCGAACAGATAGCTGCCGCGGCGCCCAGGATACAGGTGCTTTTTTTTTATTGATTATTACTAATTATTATAATCGCCAATGAATTTTTACGAGGGATCAATAATTTTTTTTGCGCCTACAGCAAGCTTTCGGAATTTATTTGGATACTGTAGACGTACAACCGGATGAAGTAAGCAAAGGTAAATAAAAGGGAAATCTGCTAAAAAAAAAAGAAATTGAAAGAAAATTTTTTCCTAGAAAAAAAATTCGACGAGAAGAGTTGTATTTCAGTACGAAATATTCTCGAATCCACCGGCACCAGTTTGGAGATCGCCGAGAAAGCCGCGACTACGATACAAGTAATAATTTTCCATAACCGAATCCTCGATACAACTTTTTTAAATTTATTTGTTTTATCTTCACACGCTATCACACTATTTCAGACGCTATTGTGTACCGTCGCATTGTTTCAGGCAGCGTTTCGCGGCCACTACGAGAGAATGTTGGAACGCGAAGCAAACGGTGAAATTCAATGGCAAAAAGCCGCCGCGAATACGATAAAGATTTTACGAAAAGCTGGTGTATCGCAAGCCGAAGCTACGGAGGCGGCGACGCTTATTCAAGTAAAAGCACAAACCCCCATAGATTTTGCGAGTTATACGGGAAAGTCGACAGCGGACTTCTTTATTCAACACATTTACTTCACTTCTCGTTCTTTTGTTCATGTGCAGCCTGCCTATCGCGGTTATTACGCGAGAAGGAACAGGAGAATGAAGTCTGGTAAGCGAGAACTTTGAAGGAGTAATTCATCAGGAAAGATTTTCGCTGTGCAATATCAGCCTCTCAGTCTACGAGACTGTGGGACGGGAGGGTTGGGGTGAGAGGGGATGGACGCGGTAAAAGGGCTACTAATAAAGTCGAACTTGCGCGATATATAGTCGAAGAGGACAGGGAGAAGAGAGCCCAAGGGATGGTGGATGATTCACCGGATTCTCAGCAAACTATTCAAGCTGTTGCTTGGCTGGATATGATGTACGAGGATTCTGGTATAACAGCTGAACGAGCTAACGAAGCCGCAACGTTGATTCAAGTATTCGTAACATTTTCATTACACTCGATCCGTTTCCGTATATATGTATATCATCCCTTTATTATTTCAAGTGCTTTTGTTTGACGCAAAGTATATTTTCACTTAAGTAATACGCGATGTTTGGCGTTCATGCGAATACATATGTATGTACAGAGCGCCTATAGAGGATACAAAGCTCGTCGACGAGGTTCCAACGACGTTAAGCGCAGTTCCACGTCGACAAATTCGTTGGTAGTGGATGCAATTGTTGAAAATGTAAGACACAGAATCTTTGAGAAGATTCTATCGCGCGAAGACATTCCCGGGGAGTTTGGATCGCCGAAGGAAGTTGAGATGGTTGCTGAGAGAATTGAGAATGCTTACAAGGAACGCTTGAGGGAATCGCGATTGTCCTCGAAAAGTGAGCGAGAAACATTCTTCCCGTCTTGCCTACCACCTCCCTTTCTCCCCTTTCCGGTCTTTCCGCGATGGGAAAACTCTCTCTCGCCTCCTCTGTCTTCAACAGATGAAGAGATATTCGACTAATTGCTTTTTCAGTCGACAACGATGGAATTTACGAGGGTACGGATACCGAGGGAGACGACGATGCCGTTTCCGTCGATCCACAAGAAAATCATAGAACGAAACTTTCACGGATATCTATCGACGACGAACCATCGCGACAAATGCTATCCGCGAATTCGGTGCATTTGCATGGTTCAGAGTCGAACGACGAAGATCTCGAACGAGTTTAACAATTACCGGCTTCTCTACCCAATAAATTCGACAAACAAATATAAACGACAAAACTTTTATTTTAAAAAACGTGTAAATAAAATTATATAAAAAAAAATATATACAATTTTACAATTTCGAAAAATGTCTATAAGGCTCGTCGGCACGAGCCGTCCTTCGCGGAGCAACAGTATCCGGATCGAGTCTCGAGACACTTGAGATTTTTGCAAAATTTCTCAGCTTCCGGTATTGCTGCATTGTTTCCGTGAAATTTGCAGCACGCGGGATCCTCGCTTTCCGTATCCTCGGAATCGTCTTTGTCTTTTCGTGAGATTTTCTTCTCTGTATTTCTCATTCGGCACGATGAAATTTCCGCGTCGGGCTTAAAAATCGTTTCTTCGTCGGAACATTCTGAGTTTGGATTTCTCTTGTTCTTGAACTTCTCGACGAGAATTGCCATCGAATCTTTGTGTTTTATTGCGCAAACATCGTCGCCACAACCACCGTTGCATCGTTGCTCCTCGTCCTCATCCTCAATGAGAGACGGAACGGTACTCGAATTTTTCGAACATCTTCCGCGAGCGCAATCTCTGCAGAGACGATTCGTTTCTTCCGTAGTACTGGTTCGCGATCCTTCCGGTCGCAGCAATAAGTCCCGACAGAGTGAACTATCGAAAATTCGAGTCGCTAAGAATTCGAAGTTACGGGTTAACCCTTTCGCTCCAATTAAAATTTCTTGCATTACGCTTAGTAACGATTGTTTACTTTTTTTTCGATAAGTAACAACAATTGATTATAATTTAAAGAAATTAATAATAAATACTAATAATAATGGTTATTATTATTATCATCAATTATTAATTATTAATAAATGATGATAATAATAATAGTTTTCTCCATCAAATTCATTACGCTTCAGAGTTTCACGGTACATTCTTTTTTTTTTTTTTTTTTTTCGATCTTTCGTACCGCTGCTCATCAGTATTTGAAGTGTTCAAGTAGTCATCATTTTCTATCTATTCTCAAAATTCTACGAATGCCCGTTATGAGCGAAAGGGTTCAAAATGAAATAAACGATTAAACGTTAAATTATCTCGAAACCTATCGCATCGACACCGATTCCGATCGAAACGTTTTTGACGAGAATGATGCCGATGTTCTCGATAATTTTCGTTCCAAAACTGCCCATTTTTTCCGCCGCAGCTACAATTTACGATAATCTCGTCTCCCATGACTATTCTTGATCCGCCTCCCGATCCCAATGTGTCTTCGCGGCTTCCGCTCTCCCAGTGTTGAATCTCACTTGGGAAATCAAGACCCGCCCCCTCATCCCCACGATAGCCTATCGAAACGTATTCCGCCTCATTAGAAATCGTCAATCTATATTTTTTCTCTCATCTAATCATCGTAATTTCTACTCGTACCATCTGCGACCGGCTCTTTACCATCCGACGAAAATGATACCGAGTTCTTCGTACGATCGTTGCCGCGATCGTAGAGAAGGTCGAGACGATCGATTTTCTCAAGATTCCGCGAACGTTCGGTCTCGTGAATGCACGATCGATGCTTCGATGCCTTTGATTTCTTTTCGTTACGCTTTTTCTTTTCTTCATCGAGTGTCCCGTCGAATGTTTCAATGGAGTCGGGTTCGCCGTGTCGCACTCGACTTCGACAACTTTTGCTCGATACAGTCTCAACGGAACTTCGTTCCCCGGCAGCGTCACCACCGTTACACCTGCCCTTCGATTTTCCTTCCTCACTGAACGACACTACGACGTTTCTCCTCGCGACTCCACAGATTCTTCTGCAATCGCAACGACCGCAAGCCGTCCTCGAGACTTTTCGTCTTCTCGGCAACGCGCTGTTCTCTCGCATCGATCGCGTACCCCGAGGATCCGATGTCCAAAACGACGTGAATTGAGGCCAAACGTTGGTGGATCTTACGTTACGAATTTCCGAACTCGCGAAACGCTCCTCGCATCTCTTGCATGTCGTCGTCGATTGCAACTGCTCGGACTACGAATTATGTTTGTCATCGATATTTACTAATTATTGAGAATAAAATTAATATCCCACAACTACTTTGCTATCCGTTCTTTCGTAGTTAATGGGCCACGAGAGTTGACCGAAATTTGTTGGAAATTTTTTACGCGCCCGACGAAATGCCGCCGCCACGAGCTGATGAGACGAAGATGGATACATCTGCGACATCGTCTCGAGTTGTGTTCCCGATGTAATTTTATTATTATTTTATTTTATTTTTTTCAATACGAAATCATACCGATGTTTGGTTATCCGCGATCGAGAGATCGCAAAACTATATTTGTTATCGCGTACTGAAACGGAGTGAATGTATCCGCGTATGAAAAATATATACCGGGAAAAGCTATTTAGTTTGGTAATTAAATTTTATCAAATTTCGTCACAGAGAAAAACGATAGAATTCGAGAGTTTAATTGCGCAAAATGTATATACTATGAATCGGCGAATATTGGTAATATATTTAGACGAATAATTTTGTTTCCTTTTTTTTAATTTATTTTTTTCCAATTTTTTTTACTTAACTCGGTAATTTGTATCTCTTTACTCGATTTATCGACCAATTAACGGCGCGACATTTTCTCTACGTTATCGTATCAAGTAAAACTTTAATTAGAAACGAAAAAAATTAATTAAAAGATGTAGAAAAATAATTTTTAATCGAAGAAATAGTTTCTCTCGTTTTTTACGATAAAAAATTTGCAAATACGCAAAACCTATTCGCTACTCAACACCAATGGGCATAAATCCGCTATGGCGCACCGATAAATCGAACTTATCGCGATACCGATATACACACGATTTGCTCGAAACGACTTCCGGCAGTCGAAATTCGATCCTCATTAGCGGCCTGTGGCTGCCTACCGAAGTCGTCGATTAATTCGTTGAAAAAAAAAAAAAAAAAAAAAAAAAAAACGAAAAATCAATCGGCAAATCACCGCGGATTTTTAACGATGTTTGCATTTTTTTCTTTTGCCGGTCCCGAATAACCGTATAGTCACACGGGGGTTTGAACAAAAGATGAATCTCGAAAATCGTGCCTCTCGCGCAAATTTTCTAGCAATTCTTTTAACGTTTTACCTCACCGATTTTTTCCAAATAATCGTATCGGTAATCAGCGAACAGTGCACCCAAGACGAGTGCGTTGAACAAGGTAAAAAAAATTATTTTCCACGATCTTTTATCCGAATTGTAACTATTCGCAAAATTGACGATAAGTGCGAAAAATAAGACGGAAATTTTTATTTTTTTTAAATTTAATCTCTCAGCAATGCGATTGACGGAATCTATCGACGAGAGCGTCAATCCGTGCGACGACTTTGTCGAGTTTGCTTGCGGCAATCAATTTAAAAAGTTCGAGCAACGAGAACGACGCGATACGGATCAACGTTCCACCGCGGAACGTTCGCACTTCATAAAGCCGACTACTTACGGTCGTCATCTTTGGTGGATTCGTCAGAGGCTCAGGAGAGAATTGGATGAAGCTTATAGAATCGAGGAGCACAGATCTATCGGTCTCGCCAAGATGTACTGGCAAAGCTGCAAAATCAGTGAGAATTCTCGTGGAATAAAAAAAAAAAAAAAAAAAAAAAAAAAAAATCGATATTTACGAAGGAATTTAATTCATTCAAATTCTTTGCGAAAATTTCATCGAATTCGAAACGTTCCGAAAATACTGCCGCGTATTATAAAGTATCAAAAAATTGAATTGAAGATTTTTGGTATTCGTTACTTCAGAAAAGTCGATTTGTTTCAGCGAGCGCGAAGGAAGCGCTCGTAGGGGTTCGCGTATTGTTTAAACGATTGGGCGGTTGGCCGGTTATAACCGAAGACTGGCAAGACAAACACTTCACGTGGGATAAATTCAGCAAATGTTCACGTATACTTGGATTTTTGCCGAGAATGTTCGTTCACGTTGGTCTCAATTCCGACGACGTCGACAAACCTTGGTATCCGAACGACACTATAGAACTGACGCTGGAGAGATCGAAATACATGTATACGCGAGAAGAAATGGCAAAAACAATGAAACGCGCGCACGAGTATCTCAAGATCGCTGAATATGTAGCGGAGAACAAAAAGCCCGATATCGCGGATATCGAGGAAGCATTGCAATTCGGAAAGCGAATACATTTGGTATGGAAAAAATGTTAACGCGCTTAAATAGCGATGTAAAGTATTGGTCGGAATTATTCAAAACGTGTGTTTGACGAATTGTAGTTGACGCATTCGCAAGAAATGCCGATAGTCGAGCAAAAAGTAATGTCGATCGGGAAACTTCAAAAAACATATCCGTACGTTAATTGGATGGATTACATAAGATCGATGCTGACGAGAAGACAGGCGAATTATTTGTCCGATAGAAATTGCGTTATCGTTGACGTTTGTTACCTGTCGCAGATTGGTTATCTTCTCGATAATACTGACAAAAGGTTTGTCATTTATTTTTATTTATTTTTAACTGTTACTTTGTTTTTTTTTTTTTTTTTTCGTAACTGATTGTTCATTATTATTTCAGGGTTCAAGCGAATTACGCATTTCTGTCGATAATCGACGATCTTTTTCTGTTCATAAGGCCCCAACTCGCTCTGACGTTCGCTGCGAGTCAACAAGAGATCGAGCAGATTTGCTTCGATTCTGTAGCCACGATGTAAATTAATTGATAATTCAAGAAATCGCTGTCACTCGCAAAATTGAAAAAAAAATTAAAATGTATGTAATTTTAGATTCGGCAAAGCTCTGGAAATGATGTTGGCTATAATGGTTGGACAACGCATGCGGCTCAAGATCAACGAAGTACAAAAAAATATCGCCGAACACGCGCATCTAACGTTTCACAAAATTCCCTGGATGGATCATCAAACTCAGTATAAATCAATGCGAAGTAAAAATTATTCCGCGTGAATATTTCGCGTATTTTTACTACATGACGATATTGTTTTTTTCTCAGGCTGCAAGCGGCGAAAAAATCGGAGAGAACGACTTTCGTAAATTTGTTTCAAGACGATATATTCGAGGATAGATACTTCGATCGCGTGAGTTAACTAATCGAATACGTAATTTAGCCTCAGGGAGTTGAATTTTCAATCGTTTAATCTTCGATGTTTATTTCACAGCTCGAATTTACGCAACCGGACGCGACGCTTGTGCTCTTTCGCGAGGTTAACGTTTTTCTCGTCGACCGTTACTACCTGCAAGTCGGTCGTCCTCGAAATTTTTACATTTTACATCGCGGCGATAATAATACAATGTTCGCGATCTTCAAATCGCCTTTTTCCGCCGCCGAGGCGATGGTTCGAGCCGATAGAATATCGAATCAAGTTTGTACGTAGTTGATAAATAGTTCGAAGCAAAACAAAACAAAAGCTCCGCGAGCGAAGTAAATTTTTTTTCTCAGACATACCTGCCGCCGCTGCTTTAAATGGACGATTCAGCGTTGTTCGTGAATTGGATTTCTTGAATTACGCGACGATCGGCTTGCAGATCGCAAACTCGATGGGACATCAGATATATCAGAGAGGATCGTTCATCGACTCCAATAGTAATTGGCGCGGTGCCTCGTGGTGGACGAAAACAACGCAGAGACAATTCGCGAACCGGCAAACATGTGTAGACGTCGGAGCGGTAAAACCTCTCGAGGAAATGTCGCCGATATTCGGATACATCGGAGCCGCAGAGATCGCGTACAGAACGATGTTCGACAATCCATTAAACATTTGCAACACTACACTCCCGGGTAAAACAATAACAATAGGTGACATACGCGCGCGTGTTTCGTCAACGGCAACATCATTGCAACTGGTGTGCGTTCGCGAACGTGCGCGCGCATGTGCACTCTACGCGTTTGAATACGCGCGACCAATCGAATTGCCCACTCGATTATTTCGCGTTAAACAAAAGACGAGCGAATAGAACTTCTTTTTTTTTGTTTTTTAACGATCGAACCTTTTTTTTCGCAGGTTTGAAATATTCGACAAGACAATTATTCTGGATAACAGCCGTAGCTACGGACTGCGCTACCGATTTGAAGCGTCGCTATAACATGATGGTAGCGCACAACTGCAATTTCGCGACAGATTTCGATTGTCCTGCCGGATCAAACATGAACGTAACTGATAAATGTAAAATGTGGATAGTCTAGAAAATACAACAACAAAAAAATAATAATAATAACTCATAAATATAAATAGCAACAACAATTTTATTTCGACTGTACACAATAATGCCACGCGCAACGTCAATGTACATTATCATTATATTTCTATATCGTAATAAGTTTTGCGCGATCGAGGGATACACCCCTTCTTGATCGTTGCAAATATAATCGTCAAAAGTCCATTCTACGATACATTTTCGCACATCCCCTCGTATGACTACGGACTCAACAAATTCATTTCGATATAATGATGTCGCTATAAAAAACAACGCGCGCGACAGTCGTATCTAAAAAAAAAAAAAAAAAGAAACCCCCCCCCCCCTTTTCCCTCCCTTATTACTCTACAATAAATAAAAACTCAAAAATTATAAAGAAAAATTAAACATTTCGATTAACGATCGATGAGAACCGAAGCCTCTTTCGTACATCGTGCATTATCAGCCGGTAAGTTGAGCGGGTAGGATTTTTTTTTAACAAGGACGGTACGTAAGATACAGCATCTTTTTTTTTTTTTTTTTTGGGATTCTTTTTTCTCCGCCGTAAAAACGATTTCCATTCAAGTTTTTCTCAATTCATCCACGGAGGACACGGCGGCTGACACGCTTGAGATACAGGAACTTGATATTGCTGCGGCGGATGTTGATGCCTCGACGATTGGTGATGAGGGGGCGGCGGCGGTGGAGGATTGCATATCGATTGCATCAACGGATGAGCGTTGAACGGCGGTGGTTTCGCCGTGAATTGTTGCAACGGATTGAACTCGAGATTCGCGTGATGCTGCTGATGATGATCCGGCGGTATCATACCGCCTTGACACGGCGATCTGCTACGATCGACGTCTGATTGGCCTGCCGAACAATGCTACTTCTTCATTCGCTCGATCATCAATAATCTTTTTTTTCCCATCCCGAGATTACTCACCTCTGATTGGACGAATTTGCGGAGGCGGCATATTCGTCGGTGGTGGCGGTGGCGGCGGCGCTGGATAGAGAACATGATGATCGCCTTCGCGAGGCGGCGGGGGTCGGCCCCATGGCATTCGAATGTGATGAGATTGCCAAGGCGCTGGTTGCGGTGGCGGCGCTGGACCGCAGTCGCCGACAAAATTTCCATCGTTTCCTGAAAAATTAAAATACATTTTAGAGATTTATTATATTTGGTTGATTGGTGAAAGGATTTTTTTTTTCTTTTTTTTTCAAAGAGAAAAGGATTTTTAGACTCACCGGATCCCGGTCCCATGGGCCTCTGGTCCATGCTACGTTTTTCACCTGGATAACCGAGAGAACCATAATATGAATTAAGCGTCACAGGAAAATCGAGTTATAGAAATTCATACAAGACGATCTAAGATCCTTTTAGGGATAACAAAAATATAGCGTCGTCATTGATGGGTCCGAGTGGACAATCTTGCGGGATCATCTACTGTGAGCTTAAGAAATTTCATGAGTAGCGACAGAAACACCGACATTTTTACAAGAAGATCAGTTCCGCCCCATTGGTTACGTATCTGAAATGATAATTTATAAAAGTGCACCACATTTCCTTCGGTTCCACGAACGAATCTTTCCGCCAACGAAAGTTACAACGGGATCTTGAAAATTAGTATTATTCTGAAACACGAAATAAGTAATCTGTCCATCGGGTGCTGACGCTTTATCGAATATAAATATCTGTAGAAGCAAACTGTGATACAAAAAACGGCATTAAAAAAGAAAAAACAAAAAACATTATAAAAATTATACAGCGGGAACTAATCAGCTATAATGTTGCCGAAAACCTAAAAAGAACGATTGTCGCAATGAGAAACAACGATAGTCAGAGAGAATAGTTATCCAGCAACGAATTCTTCGGCCATTATTGCGATTTGTTATAAGCGAGGGGTGAGGGTAAGGATCTCTAATTACGCAAAAAATTTGTGATTATCCAGTTTTTTTTTTCTTTTTTTTGGTTTTTTTTTTGTTTGTTTTTTTTTTTCGGTAACGTGCTAGAAAATTCGGAAAAAGTACATAATCAACAAGATGCAAATCAAATATATATATATATATTTTTTTTTATGTATTTGTTAAAACATAATATAGTTTACAGTCTAAGAGTATTGGAAAATCGTGCCGGATACCCGCGCGTTCGCGCAATAGCATTGTTGGAATATATTCGCTCTTCGGTCGCTTATTCGCGACGAACGAATAGCCAATATTGCCGATAATTTGCGTGTTAATCAAATTTTATTTTGTTGGAAAAAAAAAATGAAAAAAATAGATGCATTTTCAGCGAAGTATCCAGCGCACTTTCACTATAAATACTCTTAGCTACAGACCTGGATGTGGAGGTGGCAAAAGCGGCTTGTTTCGATCGCCATGAGGTGGACCCACACCTCCCGGTGAAGGACCATGTAAGACTTGCTGTTGTCGTTCACCTTCTCTGCTTGAACAATTCAGTCAAACTTATTAATTAAACGTACGATATCGGATCGTAACACAAAGGAACGACTGATGAAATAGATCCGTGGAACATTATTATCTGAAATTGAATTCGGAACACGTAATGAACGCAGCGAATCCCGGCATCACTCAAGCTGTTCGAAGGACTCGAAAGAAAATTCAATTCTGATCCGAAAGATAGTTAAAAAAAAACAACAACACGAAACAACCGAAAATAGACGTTAGTTTCGTGTGATCGTTAGTGCGAAAGTGATGCCGGTTTAACAATGATATCATTAAAATAATAGAGTCGTAGAGTTCTTTATTCGACAACAATTGTGTCAACTCGTTACGTTGAACTTATTTTTTTTTAAAATGTTCAATAATCAACTTTCCGCAACAACGTCGAACCGCGTATCCGCGAAACTCGATATATCCAAGAATCGGTAAATCGTGTATCGATTTATCGTCAATATCCGCCGAATATTGAATTTCTTTTGCAGCAGATTTTTATGGTTTTTTTTTTTTTTTTTTTTACGTGGATATATTGAGTAACGCAGCGTGGCGAATGTAAACGAACTACAATAACTAATTCATTTTTTTTTCTTTTTTTTTTTCTTTTCGATAGTTCGATTTTAAATACAGTTGCGACAATTTTAACATTTAACGAATTATATACTATGAAGTTCGGAACTTGACGATGTTATAACTGAAAAATCAAATTGTAATTCCCGCCGATAGAGTATTCTTCGCTTAGCTCTCCTCAGCACAAAATTTCTCTCCTTCTCTACATGTACTGTTATATATAGTAAATATATATACGTCAATACTTATTAGATTAATGAGACGAAAATTGAACAAAATGTACGGTTTATCTGCATCGTTAGATTGTTCTGTCGAAAAAAATTAAGCCTCATTGTTTCTCTCTCACTTTCTCACTCTCTGTCACGGATGTACTGCCTGCACTATCTCTTCTCTTATACAATACAATATAAACTGCTTCTGTCATCTGTGTATAAACTTTCTGGAGAGGAAGATTTTTCATTTATATTCCATACAACACTTAATTTAGAGACGCATCAGGAACCGATAATTTTTTTTTTACCATTCGCGGCAAAAGCTCACGAATTTTTTTATTTTTTTTTCTTTCCTAAATAAGTTTAATTCATCGATCGATAGAGAATTTCCATAAAATTTTTCACTCACCCATTGCCTTGACGCTGACCCGGGGGCGGACCGCACTGATACGGAGGAGCCTCCTGCAAAAACACGTGATAAATTAACTCTCAATTTTAGTGATTTTTTTTTTTCATCCTATCGATAAAAAATTCTGTGACCCAAAATGTGCCGAAATTTTACAAAAGTAATATCGCCGATAGTTTGCTATTCTCGAGATTCCATAAAAAACCACACATCGCTATTAAAAAATATCGAAAATCGTTCTTTTTGCCAAAAAAAAGAAATACCGCAATAAAAATCTCATGATTCAGCATTTATCCAACTATCCCACAATCAATGCATTTTTTTCTCGACTAATCATAATTTTATAATTTATTATATCTTCAGTTCAATATTTCACATGAAAATCCGCGTCTAAAGTGAAACAAAACTACAATTTATCTGCGTTTCCCGTTCGCAAAGTACCGCAAAAAATGTATCGAATGGAACGAGTTACAGAAAAAAAAAAAAAAAATGAGAATAGCAGATAAATAAAATCTCCCGACTAACCTGAGGCCCCTCAACATCACCGAATCGTCTCTTAATACCCTGACACTTCTGTTGCTCCGGCGAATCAGGTTTGTGAAGTTCAAACGGCGCTTGCATCGGCGGGGGTTGAACGGTATAATGAAGCTGTTGCATCTGACCGTTTTGATAGTGCAATTGTTGCGTATGATAGTGTATCTGGGTCTGCACTTGTATCTGTCCCTGTTGCGGGGCTCCGTGTTGCGGTTGTTGAGTCTGATAGAGCCACGGAGCGTTTTGCACGGGTGGTTGTTGACTGGGCGGTGGCGGCATGCTGGTCAGTATATTCATAGAATTTGGCATCTGATTAACGTTGGGAGGCGGAACCATCTGTGGCGGTGGTACGGGTTGTGGTGGTGGGGGCGGTCCCTGTTCCATGGGACACTCGAGTCCGGGTGGAGGAGGTCCCTCGGCGCCGGGAGGTAGCGGAGGTTGTTGATGATGATGATGATGATGATGATGATGAGGATGTGGCGATTGTGAGGTCGGAACGAGAAAAGTTTGCGTAGTGGGCGGAGGAACTTGAAGTGGCAAAGGCGGTGGTTGTCCGTCGAACTGCGGTGGCATCATATGCGGCGGTACGCCGGGTCCGTGTTCGGGATTCGGTTGAATCTGTTGCGAGACAATGTGCTCACCGGGTTGAAGAACGAATTGTGTCTGAGTTTGCGGACCGGGCGCTTGCATTTGCTGATACTGTATCTGATAGGTTTGGGGTATCGGAGGCGGTGGTTGATTGGGGGGGAAATTAGGTGGTGGGAAATGGAGATGCAAGAGAGGCGGAGGAGGTTGTTGAGTTATGTTGAGGGGAGCCGAAGGTGGCGGTTGCTGGAGATTCACGTTTACCGTCTCGATGGGACCCTGAGACGGCGAAGGCGGTCGCATATTTGGCTGCGTGTAGACGTAAGACACAGCGCCGCTCACCGGTCCGCTGCTACTTGATATGAAACTCGGTTGGCCGGGATTTTGCGGCGGCGGCGGTTGACTCATAACGTACATCTGCGCCACCGGCTGAGGGGAGGAGTGCGACGACGGCGGCATTTGTATGTGCAACGGCTGTCCCGAGTGAATTTGGTACTGAACTTGGCTCACGGTCGGCGGAGGACCAATCAATTGCACTTGTCCCACCGGAGGCGGTGACATAAATGTTTGCAGCTCCTTTGGGAAAAAAAAGAAAAAAATTCTCAAACTTCGTATAACGCATTGTTAGCTTGGAAAAAAATTGTAAGTTTCAATTACTTGTGTTTGAGTCGGAGGTACCAGCGGACCCGAATGCGCTGGGATGTGAACTCCTGGAGGTGGAACCGTTACTCCGGCGCCCGGACCTCCAGCCATTGTTGCCGTTAATATAGTCGCTGGCAACGTGACTACGCTACTTTGCGGATGTTGAATTATATCTAAAACCAGAAATTGATAAAAACTTAGTTTAATATACTATGGAAAAACATTACACGGCTCGATACAAACTGAGAAAAATGCGTACCTTGATGCTGAATGGTAACTACGTTCGATTGAGCCAATGCTCCGATATTCATTGTTTGAAAATGTGCTGCAAAACAGAATAAATTCGGTGTTGAAGTTAATGAATTATCGCAGGAGAATCGCACAGCGACTCAAGTATTCCGATACCTTGCTGTATCTGCTGAATAGGCGGCGCTTCTAAAACTTGCTGCTGCTGAACTGGCGGTGGTTGCTGCTGTATGAAAGACTGCAACTCGGATTGCATTGTTTGTATCAAATTTATTGCTAGTTGCTTCGCATTTTGTAACGCTTCCGGTTTTGGATGCCTGAGGAAGCAAAGAAATTCATGTAATACGTTATGTTTTGAACGCGCAATTAGGATTAGCGTAGAAGAGCCCTTTACTACTCACTCTATGTATAGGTGGAGAGGCTCCGGAGATTCGGTTCCCAATCCAGGATCTACGAATTGAGATCCACGCCCTCTCAGCGTCACTGTCGCACCCGTTTCGCCGCGTATGTACAATAGATTTGCTCCTCCGCTACCGATTATTCGGCCTCTAAGATCGAAGCCCGGCGGCGCATTTTCTATACCTATACAAATCTTTTCCTGAGGAGAAAACCATACCGATAAGTTTTACCGTTTGCGATTCGTAAAAAAAAAAAAACCATGTTAAACGCGTCTTCGTATTTACGAAATAAGAAACGAATTTACGAGTGGATAAACATTTTTTTTTATATATATTTTAATCTTCAATTAAATGAATAAGAATTTTCTCACCACCGACGGAATTCCAGAATGGAGACTCATAAGAGGCGGCGGAGCGTTGGTAAATCTACTCGGTCTGTTGAGAGAACTCTGATGCTCCGTTTTGATAATCTCATTGATCTTTTGTATCGCCACTGAAATAAATAAAATTACACAAATCAGATTTTTTTTTTTTTTTTTAAAAGAATTTCGATAAATTTTTTTTTTAACGTACAATCGATATTTAGTTTGGTGTGTCCCTGAATAAAAAGGTAAAGCGGACGTTCGTTGGGACAACGCTGTTTTTCCTGCTCCGTCATAAATCTGCCGCGCGTCGAAACCGTTGCGCCTGTTACAAAAAAAAAAAAAATCCATTACCAATGAAATATGATAAAATACTTTAATCAATGACACGGCTATGTTAGGCTACCTGAAAATGTATTAATTTCATCTTGTATATATCCTTTGGTAAGTAAAGTTCTGGCGCTCGGCGGCGTCTCGTTGATCTCAAATTCCGTACTGAATATCTCGGTGCTTTTAAAACCTCCGTTCGACGACGACAGAGCCTGGAAATGGAGAATCATTAACTGAGATTGCGGATACACCGGAGTTAATTGAAGTGCAAAGATTTTCCCCCTTACCTTGTGGTTCCCATTGGAACCTCGAAACTTTCCTTTCGCCATGAGCATAGATTTGATTGTCTCGGTAACATGTGTTGCTATTTTCATAACCACGTTAGTGCTTGGATCTCATCTCTCTGTGATACGCACCAAAATTCGCCGATATTCACAAGATAACGAGGATTCACGATATCACTCGGTGTACGATTGACGTTGAACATACGCGTTAAGCTGTGAAAATCGATCGTCGCACGGTTCCTTATTTCATAGATATATATTCACTAAAATTACGAGCTCATCTCGGTTATGTGATATGCTCCTTTCGTCGTTTCTGTTTTCACTGATCGCTGATAAAAAGTACGAAGAAAACAACAATAGTCGATGATAATCATTTTATCGCAATGTATTCCGACGTAACGAAGCGACATTCGTGCCGTCAATCATTCTTTTCGATTCGATCGCACAATCACTTTATTTATATGTATTCTTTTCGCGACGAGAAAAAAAATTTAACATCAATTTCGCTCGGCAATGTACTAAACTCCCAATCGATTGCTTGTTGTGTGTACCACCCACGGGATACTACGTAACAATGGCCGCCTCATTCAAAAAGTCACGAGGGAATTTATAACTTTCGATCGTTGCGATAATTAATTCATACACCGCTAATCCGATGAATTAATTTTACCGAAAAGACAAATGATGGTTCGTTATATCAGTCGTAGTGACAACGATCGATTTGCCCCCGAGAACCCAGCGGTTCATGAGTTTGCAGCGAACATTTTCGTGCACAACGAGAGCAAG
Organism: Buathra laborator; assembly: GCA_934046635.1. Lineage (NCBI taxonomy): Eukaryota > Metazoa > Arthropoda > Insecta > Hymenoptera > Ichneumonidae > Buathra > Buathra laborator. The sequence goes on from OW203892.1 coordinate 24,711,759, forward strand.
ATACACTTACGCATACTATACCTACACACATATACAGCCACAGCTGAACTTTGCTTTTTTGCGTGACGCCAGAGCTCTCGATGGTGAGCGTACAAGCGGTGTGTAGTGTTCGTAAAATAAGAAAAAATCATACGTCAAATAATACTAACAATGACCGGTTGTAAAACAAGTGTCAGCTGATGTTGACATTATTCTTTATTCCCTAAGCGCGAGTGATGGTTAATAATAAGAAGTTTAAACAGCTGCGATATCTCCATTGTTAAATGTGGCATTCCCGAAGCATTCCGTAGGTCGTACGTCAATCAGAAATGAATCAACCGGTCGTAGAACGAACGAACGTGTATTTATTTTCTATAATCATCTTGCATTAAAAAAAAATAAAACAAAAAATCGTTGGAATCTAACGAGTAAAAAAAAAAACATTGTAGCATTATAAACTATTAAAATCAATCGGCACAACGAACGAAAGTATTAATTATTTCTAACCTCTGCATTGCAACACGAACGCACAGAAACATTGCTTTGCTTTGGTACGAAAAGTTCAAAGTAGTAATCATGAGTTTGCAATTAGCTAAGAAGAAACACGCCAAATTATTTATGTGGCTTATACAAATAATGCCTTGCGACTACGAGGAGTACGACTTGAGTAGATTAACATTCGCCTTCTTCTCGATATCCGGTTTGGATTTGCTGAATATGCTGGACGAGATGAGCGACGAGGATAAAAAACACGCGATAGACTGGATTTACAGGCTTCACGTAAAAAACGCCGGTTTTTACGATGGTTTTCAAGCTTCAACTATGGTACCGGATTGCATTGAAAATCGTCAATATGGTCATCTCGCTATGACTTACACAGGACTGGCGACTCTTCTAGTTCTCGGAGACGATTTCAGTCGCGTGAAGCCTTACAGAAAAGGTTTGGCGAATGGACTGCGTCACAATCAGCAGCCCGACGGATCGTTTTCCGCAATGATAATCGGCACGGAGAACGACATGAGATTTCTCTATTGCGCCTGTTGCATATCCGTTATTCTAGACAATTGGGAAGGCGTCGACAAACCAAAAGCCATCGACTACATTCTTCAGAGTATCGTAAGCGTCGCTTTGACATATTAATGAAAAATCTCATTTTTTTATTGTTAAACTTAATATCATAAAATTATTGTTATAAAAAAAAAAAAAAAAAGTTTTAAGTCACCAAATTCGATTTATTAGAATCGCCAATTTTTTTTTCATTTTTTTATTAAATATTTTATTGATCTTACAATCTTTATTTCATATTCAATATTTTTTTTATTGGCAATTATTGTGTTGAATTTTTTTACGACTAATTAGCCACGAAGTACAATTACAATAAAAAAAAGTCGAAAATAATGATATCGTTATTATTATTGCAGTCTTACGACGGTGCGATGGGCCAAGGACCGGGACTGGAGTCGCACGGGGGTTCGACGTTCTGCGCGGTAGCCAGTCTCGTTCTCATGGGCGAGTTGCACAACGTTTTGTCCAGCGATCAAGTGGACAGACTAAGAAGATGGTGTCTGATGAGGCAAAACGACGGTTTTCACGGAAGGCCCGGAAAGCCATCGGACACGTGTTACAGTTTCTGGATAGGAGCAACGCTGCGTCTACTGGACTTCGAACAATACTCCGATCCGCAGGAGAATCGTGAATTCGTTCTGAGTACTCAGGACACCGTTTTCGGTGGTTTCAGCAAATTTCAACACGCACCGTCCGATCCTCTGCACACGTACTTAGGTAAAAAATGATAATTCAATAATAATCGATTAGAATTTTATCGACGTTCTCCGTTTATCGAAGTCCGGAGGCGTCGCTCTCAATTGATGCTAATAAAATTTTATTGTTTTTTTTTTCTTTTTTCTCTCAATTGAACAAAAGGTCTCGGCGGCTTAAGTTTGCTCGGGGAGCCGGGATTGCAAGCGATGAACGCAGCTCTCAATATATCTAACAGAGCCTACGCGCACTTGCAAACGATTCACAAGAGATGGAAAACTGATAAATAGCCTTGCAATACCGACTGTTGAAAAAAAAAAAAAAAAAAAAAAACCACGAGGAAGAAGATGAAGAAATAAGTAGCGGTGGCGAAAGAATTGACCGGCTCGGTAATACTGAACGGCCGCCCAGCTTTTTTTTTTTCTTTTTTACTCCAATTCATATCAAGCGCACATAGCCAAAAATAGCATATGACGTCGTTACGCCCGAACGTGAACGCGAGGGCACTATCGACTAATCGTAGCTCGCCTGACGCTACGTCGAAAGGATAAGAAAGAATAAGCAAAAATAGAAAGAAAAAAAAAATAAACAAAATACCATTATTCTACGATCGTCAATTAATATTGATACATCACTGTATTATTATTATTATGTATACGAAAGTTAAGAGGAGAAAGCCAGGTGCTGATTGTGCTGATGATCTGTTATTATATACATACATATACTATATATATATACTATTTGCAATTATTTGCAGTCTTGTTGATACTCTCGGGTTGTAAGCGTTGCCTGCAATATCCACGGGCAATATCACGCGACTGGGAAAATATTGCGAACTCGCAATGCCCGTTAACGAAGTCTTAAGGTAGTTTCAGCGTTTCGTCCGATAAATCCTTAACGTACACGAACCATATCCGTACGATGGATCTGGTGTTTGCCCGTCCGCGACTTTTGAACGATTCGAATAATAATAATATGTAGAAAAAAAAAAAAATTGGAAAAATTCATCAGAATAAATATTTTGGAGTGTAATTTCATTGATGAAACAAAGAGAATTGATAATCAATATCCGTATCGTTGTCGTATCTAAAAGAAGGGGAGATTGTTCTCGACAACAACGCCCTGTGCGTAAAGAATTAACAGAAATCTACATTTTCGATGTTTCGTAAAAAAAAAATTAAACTTTTGCGTGGAAAAAATTTGAATTCATTGTTTTCTTAAGGAGTTTAGCGAAATAGAGGAGTCTTCCAGGAACGATTTTCAAGAATTTGCACGATTCTTATCATTTATCGAACACCCTATACATTGGCGTCTCGTCGAGACTCGGTGGCAAAATTTAAATCGTCATAATATCATTGTTAAAATTGGCGCTGAAGCCTCCTTAATGAATTATCAAACAAAAAATCTGTAATTACAATAAACGTTACGCTTTTTGATGAAATTGCGTTGTTATTATTATTTTTTATCTATCGAGTTTATCGCAGAACAGATATATCTACTGCGGCTTTCCCGTCGCGGGATGCATGACACAGTGCCCTGCATTATCAGGGATCTACTCTCCCTTTCCCGCAAATCCCGCGATGGCAATCTTCATTTCGAGACTTAATTAACTCTGAAACTTCGACGCATGGGTCTGATGAAGTCGTTAAAAGATAACGATACTTTTTTTTCAATTGTTAATTTGGTTTTCTTTTTGCGTACCGTTTAAAAATATTTTCTATATCGATACGTTACGGTAGCAGACATGTTGCTTCATATTCTGTCGTATCAATTTGTATCCCGTGTACGCAAATATTTAACGTATTTTTGACAAAGTAATGCAACGATGAAAATCTCCGTTTCATTAGACTCGTGCGTCGCTTTGAGGAGACGCAAAAATATGTGTGGCGTTCGTTTATTTAAATATGAATTGCCTCTCGGTAACAGCTGTAAAGAATCACCGCAACCTCCTCCAAGATACAACGGTACGAACCGACTGAAGGCTGAATGCGCCTCTGAACCTCGGTGCTCGTTCGTACGTGTGTCCCCAAGGCCTCCCCACTACAGTAGCGAAAAACGATTCCATGGTAACCGGGGTGGGTTCAGCCGATCACAACACAGACGACGTTCGTCCGCTCGAGGTGGCAGTCGCTCGTTTGTGTCTCTGACGATATTTTACACACGTTCGCGTATCCCTACAAAGTATTAGTTCGTATCCCGCGCAACGAAAACAGTAAAGTGTGTCAATTACGTTTCACCACAGTGTTTAGAGGAGTAACATAGTTTACTCTCAGGTTTGACTATGATAAACTCGGTATATCGTTGTCGCGTGATTATTATTCAACAATAGACTTTTCCACGATATAAGGAAAGAAAGTTTCACGCGTTCAAGGTGAGTCGCTTATTGCGGCTCGGAAAGCATTCGAGGTATGTCTATATATACGATCTTTCTAACTCGCATGTTTATATTTGACGGTTAAAAAAAATGTATTCGAATGTTATTATCGCCAAAAATTCATCCATGCATTGCATCGTGTTATTGGACATCAACGATGTATTCGATACGAGAGAATAATCAGTAATCAACGATGTATTCGAACCAATTATAAAAAAACGATAAGAGTCACAATTTTTTGCTATGCGTCATTTTCATTATCGGTTTTCTTCATTTCCTTCGTTAAATACTACACGTCGAAAGAGCATTGTCTTATCGCGCGTTTCTAAAAATCCCCGGTGACGAATCGTCACTATGGAACACCAATGTGTGTTTGACCGATTCACGATGAGGAAACTTGTGGATCTCTCTGCTCGGCGCGAATTTCGTTTTTTTTTTTTTTTTGCGAAAGCCACATGGACGCCGCCACGTCCAGCGCACAAACATATACATACACACGAATCTAATTACGACCATTTAGTCATCGTCGCGGACGGATGCACGGCGTCGTTTGTACACACAAACGCTTCACACTTGCATACATGCATTTCGTGCGGAAGGCGAGTGCAACAAATACGTTTACACGTGCAAACGATATGCCGCATAGTAGTTCGCGATAGCCGATGGCATCGTTGACCATAATATACTTGCATACGTGAAATTAATGTCACGTGATATTCGTTTGGTCGTTGCCGGTACCAGCGAAATACAGCAAACACGTTATGCACGTTATAACAAACGTTGCACATCGATATATCGATTTTACGAACAGTAACTACACACGACTCTCCCATAACGTTGCCAAAGCACGTCTGGCGTCTGGTTTTTTTTTTTTTCTTTTTTTTTTTTTCAGATTCCTACTTACTCGTTATTATAGTTTTGCTCGTAAGTTTCGTAATCATCACGCGAGGGACGGAGGGGGGGGGGGGGTAGGCAGACTCGACTCGATATAGAACACGTTTAGATATATCAGAAGTAGTAGCTTCGCCGCGCGTACACGCGATATAACGAGACAACTATCCTTAATGAATGAGTTTCTTGTTGGCGCCCAGTCTCGTCCAAGCCCTGCGCTCACGGTGTATAACGCGCTACCAATTAAACGCTAAAAGGGACGACTTGTAACTCACTCCGGAGCTCGGAATCCTTCATTTTTTTTTTTTTCTTTTTTTTTTTTTCATTTATCTTTATTTATTTCGCCGTGCGCGTCTCGCCTCGATGCTTTCCGGTTTGCCCGAGGAAAGCTGATCTCGGAGGATATTATACTGCGATGTTTGCCGACACGTACAGTAGGCACGTTTATTCGGACGGGAGAAGAAGAAGAAATCGCGCGAGTGAGTGTCGGGGAGAAGGAGTGATTGCGGAGTCTGGTCATTCAATGTGGTACATAGTGCGAGAGGCCAACCACCTCTCGGACTTTGACGAACGGAATACCTAATTTCTCATCTGATTCTCGGCAGAGATTCTGCATTTACTCGTGTATTATAACTGTATATATTCCGCGATCTCCTGACTCTTGCGTAATTATATTTAACGATCATTGGTGAAACCGACCACGCATATGGTCGCGTAGGCGAGCAGAACGATACTTTGAAAGCGCGCAAAGACCGCTCGCAACTTATGAAAAACGTCTCGAGGGCAGGTGGTGACGCGTTTCTCGTGTATCCTCTCGTGCGTCGTGAAAAGCCCAGAAATCATCGAGGGGTTCGTGCCGCCGGTTAGCCAGCTGCCGCCGAAGCAACAGCTGCGTCTTGAGGGTTGCAGCCACGTTGAGTTACGTTATACGGACGATCTTTATAGTGTAACTGAATTGAGCGGAAGAACCGGATGACGATTCTTTGTCGCGTGCCCCGTGGTTTTCTTTCATTAAGCCAACAACAACAGAAGCGATCTTTACAATTTTTCGACACTGTTACGAACGACCAGACGCCCGTTAGCTTAAAAAAAAAAAAAAAAAAAAAAAAAAAAAAGATTCGCCTATTCGCCGATTACTCATCGATTCTTCGAATATTATTCAATGAAAACAGAAACGGAACGCGAAATATCGGGATATGCACTCTTATAACTCCGCCGTCTCGGGGGCATCCCCAATGATCGCGTTTGCTTACGTATCGCGTACTGGAATGCCAATAACGTTCGAGGCAAATAATTTTTCAGTATGCCTTTTCGAGATACCGGTTCTCGACGATGGGGAATATATATCGCACCGGCACCAAGATAGCGCCGAGTAGTTTCGAACGAGATGTTTCGCGTACGATGTATATATATAACTCACTCGATGTTTCTGTCCTGCTATTCGGGAATATGGTTGTGGCTCGCCTTGACGCTCCTTACAAATCGATCGAGTCCCCGACACATCGCCACCAACGGCTTCTGCCTATGGGTTTACCCCCTCGACGGTTTGTTCCATTCAGCCGAGAGGCACGGGTTACCTTCTATTGCGGACTATTCTATATAACGACCTATCGATAGCACCGAGTTTTCATCCTACAGAAACTGGACTCCCGTGTCACCTTATATATATATATATATATATATATATCTGTGCACACAGTGTATCGTTTTCGAAATAATATCGATATAACATTCACCGTTATGTATTACGTATATATATATCGTATATATGCGTTTATATCATAAGGAAAACGACAGAGTTTCGAGACGCGCATGGCCAACGCTCGCGCTGTCGGAAAAACGGATGAAGGATATCTGTTCGTCACGCAAATTGAATCATTTGAATGGCACAGATATTACGAAGATTTCAATTCAGTTGAATCGAGAAAAGCACTTTTTTTCGTTCGTTCGTTGAACAATTATTTCTATGAAATACAATGGATTATTGTCTGTCACGAGTCTATGAATGACGATTTAGGTCATTGCGTTTTTCACAGATTTCATTTTTTTTTTTTTTTTTTTTTTTTTTTTTTTTTCGAATTCTCGATGTTTCAGATTTATTCGTATATAAAGTTATTTTTGTCTTTTGAGGTCAGGAAAATAAAGATTTTTTTTTTTTTTTTTTTTTTTTTTCTTCATAATTTTTAAGGTGGCGTGGGGTACAGCTGTGATGGAGCTACAGAGTTGGTTACTTTATCACCTCGTAGCCGTGACTGACTGCAATCAAGGTACATTCAATTATCTCTGAAACAATCGACGAGATTAATTTCTGAAAGCCTATTTCGTATCGTTCGTTCGATCGATTTTTTTTTTCTTTTTTTTCGCACTTTATCCAGCGGAGAGCAATTTTTTTTATTTCGCGAGTTATGTTTATTGTTTTTGTTTTTTTTTTAGCGACGCTTGTCTGATTTTTGGTTACGACAATTTCTACGATCCTTTGTTTGATTTCTGATTTCGTTATCGTCGTTTGCGAGGAAACAGCGGTCTACTCATGTTCGATGGTAAGTTACACACACCGACGTTTCGTTTCTCATTTCCCCGCGCACCACATTTTCTCCGGTGATTCTTTGTAATTTTATTTATTTTATTTTTTTCTTATATTTGATTCCCCTCCCCTCGGCTCTGCGTTGAACCACGCGATTCAGATAAACGCCTTACAGTGATGCAGTCCACGGCTACAGGGGGTGGAGTTTACCCCGCCGGAAGCACCGGAAGCCGCGCAAGAGACTTGGGACTTCGCGCACAGAAGAAACTTCTCGGTCGCGTCGTATCAACGGGAGCCGGTCGTTCACTTTTTATCGACGACGCGACAACCTCCCTTCTCGACAATCTTTTCAAACTCATGGAAAAAGCGGCCAAAAACAATCCTTCACTCGATAAAAAACAGCCGGAGAAAGTACTCAAGAATATTGTCAAACTTTCCATAAAGGTATAAAAAAATGTATCTTTAATCTCTCGAGTACGTGAGACTTACATATAATTACGCGGCAATGCAATTTTTTTTTGTTCAATTGTTTTTATTTTAATTCAATGGAAATCGAATCCCTATAAAAAAATCTCATTCTGCATTTGTACTTTTCGAACGTTTACTCTCCTTTGATTATTATTAAAAAAAAAAAATCAAAAAAAATATATGCCGCTTTCGGAATTTATAAATTGTAATATGTTTTTTGCAGATTGGACTTTTGCAAAGAAATCAACAGCTCGGCGCCGCCGACGAGCCAAAAATCGCCGAGATAAGATCGGCACTACGCGCCGCGGCAATGGCCGCCGTTTCCTTTTACGAACTCGAATTCAGCTTCGACAAGATTTACTTGACGCGATCTTTGGAACGCTGCCGTACCGCGATATTAGCCCTGATAAGGCCTCACCTGACGGACAAGTCGCAAGATCGCTGCGATCAAGTGTTCGATTTCATAACGAATACCGATTTCTTGGATTGCGTTTTTCGACACGATTCCGAACATCGCGCGACTCTCGGCCTTCTAGTCACGGATATTAACAAAGCCCTTGATGCCGGGCATCTTTGACTCATTGTCGCGAGATATTAAAAAGTACAAAAAGTATTTTTCGCATTAATAGCGATTCCGAACCGCGATAGAAACCCCCGCGGGGATCGGTGCGTACCAAGGAAATGCAATGATTCTTCGGCTCGGGACAGTCGCGTAACCGCCGCGGTGAAAATACAAACGGCGTAATTTCTCACACGGAGTTTTTCCTCTGCTCGCTCGCGATTTCACTTCCATTGTTTCTCGGCTTAGCAGTCGCAGGAATCCCGCTTCACACTTTTGCAACGGGTCAGTTTAATCGCAAGTCAAAAGAAACATTGCTACAGCACCTCTTCCGTTTCGCCGAATGAGAACAACTGTTCCACTTCCATTATTCTTGCGCGCAACAACAGTAAACTTTTCGAGTTATCGATGTCACCGCGTGACTCATAAAAGTCCGGATATACCGCCGCGATATTCCGACAATTATTGTAATTAACTTCGACTGCAATTGTTGTTGTTGTTTTTTTTTATGTATTTTAAGTACTTTCGCGGTGCTCCCTCGCTACGTCGTGCTCACTGTTATCACGCAATAATCCTATCGTAATTACTCTGTTAAAACGTTAGGAAAAACGATGTTGATATTGTATAGTAGGTATTCTATGTTATGTTTATTCACGAAAAAAAAAAAAAAAGATATCATTCACTCAACCAAATCGTCCGAAGCGGTATCGTTCGTACGCTGTGAGGCCGAAAACTCCGTACGCACGACTGCGACGACAACTGAACCAAATAACTAAGAAAAAAAAAAATAAAAATTGAACTTATCACGCTAATCAAGCGGATAATAATGATCGGCCGCTCGTCATCAAAATCGTAATGTTCAATGGCAAGAAAAAAAAATGTTTGTATGCATCTATAGACTTAAGTAAATTTGTAAGAGAAAAGAAAACTCTGAACGTCACAATTGTTTACGTATGTGTCTCGCGAGTGAAACTCGAAGATTAAATCCGCATTCCTCGCATCGTACGTCATTTTTTTTTTTTTTTTTTTTTTTTCTATAACGTTCGAATTTTTCTACACGTTATACAAATACCTTTACACTGTAAAACATTAGTTGTTACGATATATATATATATGTGATGTACCATCATATCGATATACCATAAATAAATTATTTGTAAAGAAATTCCTTTCGTGAAATATTCGTCTATTGTTGAAAAAAAAAATTAAATCATTTTCCCGTCGATTTAACGAAATTCTCGAGTCAACGAACGATTTTATCATGAAATTTATTTACATAAAAACATATGCGTCGCATATACAAAGTCACAGTTACATAATATGCTTCGAGTATTACCCCCCCATTGCACAGTGTTTTTCTTTTTTTTGTTTTCTTTAAATATGAAATAACATACACGCAACTTACAGGGCGATTTTTTATGACAAATATTAAACGAGTTTTCGTGGTTTCATTCGTGTTCAGTCGAAGGAATAAAATCGCTCGCAATCTATAGATTATCGTACATAAATCTGAGAGAAAAGTTTTATTTTTATAGCCTGTAATATTATTCTAATGAAGTTGAAAAATATTGATTTTCAGGTGAAACAGAAGGCCGAAGGTAGCAAAAATATGTCTGGTGTTCGGGGCTTTGAGAGAAAAAAAAAGAAAAAAAAAAATCACGCGACACTCCTATCGATCGCATTTACGGGTGAATTTAGACAATAACCAAATATTGTATCTCTACGAAACATTTGTTTTAGTAGTCTTCCGAATGACTTGCGGTAACGAGTCTAACTGTCTACGAATGCAACCCTTTTATCTATAATGGGAAGAGATGCTAATAGATCGTTCGGATAATAATTACAAAGAACAAAACTTTATGTAAATAATGGTATACTACAGTTATAACAAATGCTTAGCTCGTCAAGATTACGAGAGTGCGAATGATCGTAAAAATGTAATAATTTGAAAATATAATCACGATGATTATACAACGATAAATAATGTAGTTGGCAAAGACACTGACGATCGTACGGTGGCAATTATTAGTCGAATTTCGTAGGTCGACTCGACGATAAGTTCGAATCGGGAAACTTCGGTATTTTATTTAAGTAGGCAAAAGTTATCGTCCTTAAGTACACCCTAACTTCGGATCACAATATGTAATGTTTGCATTTAAAAATTGAACTCGTTTTTTTTTTTTTTGTTTTCTTTTTTTTGTTTGTAATTATTGGCATTATAGTCGCGGGCTACCGACTATCGGATTATATCACTTGACACTCGTATCGGTAACGAGATCCATCTCTCCACCGTTCTTCGCTTCTTCATGAACATCGAATAATTATTTACACACTAATAATATTTGCGCAGACAGTCATCAAATTTTCGATATCAATGCGCAAACCGTAATTTACTTCGTAATAATACCTAAACGCCGATTTTTATTAATCGGACGTCTCCTATTCGTAATCGTCTTATTTTGAAAAAAAAAAAGAAAAAAAAAAAAAAAACAAAACTGCGCACTTAGCAGATCAACCAATTTATCAGTCGTGGATTTGTGTAATAAAAGAAAAAACAAATACTCAATCCTCAAGTGTACTTTGGAAGATATCTCGTTACGTTCTACCAATACGACGATCGTCTCTCCGAAAAACATATCGATACATTAAAACAAAAAAAAAACTTATAATGGAAAAGTGACCATTATATTTTGGTTCTTCCATGAGAGTAGTGTATGAAAAAAAAAAAGAAATAATAACAATTCAAATTGTATGCTTTGCAAATTGAACGATCAACGATGTTTTTTTTTTTTTTTTTTTTTTTCAGTTTACCAATATCACTTGTCACTCCAAATCGAATTCTTGACTGCTTTCGACACTTACGATTTCTACAATATAATTACTTTATACGATACTAACTAAGGGTTCTTCGGTTTCTTTCAGTTCCTTTGCAAAACGAAAAAAAAAAAAACCAAACCAATCATAACTGTATCCACGTGATAATATTACATTCGCGGAATCGATATCGACGCGAAATTTCAAATTAGATAGATGCTTTATAAATAGTTTTCAAAGTCGTTACGATAAACAATTTTTTTCCCCTTTTCGTGTTACCGATATATCGTTTCGATGCGAATTCTGAATGTCGTAAATATGATGAGATAGGAACAATTTTTGTGTGATTTCGATTTGTATGCGCTGATCTATTTTTTTTTTTATTATCCGCGTTTCGCATCAGAATCTAATGAAGTTGGTGTTTGTTATCGCCATTGGCGATTGCTTCACTTAAACGTTATTTTTCTTTCTTTTTTTTTTTATCATTTACCTACACATTGAATGATAATGTTTCGTTTCGATGTGCAATCACCAAATTTCATGCACGTTATTGCCGTAACGAAAGTCCGAAAAATTTATTGCCATAGTCCGGCATAATTTCCGTATAAATTGACCGGAAGTGGACCACCAGCGGTAAAAAGACGAGTTCCCGACGCGTCGTAACAGTGCGTATAGATAGCGGGTGTGTATTTCACATTTTGGAAACCATCTATGTACTCTTCATCCGGAAACTGTCGATGACGGGATTGCATCAAAGAGTGCTTCGTTGTTAGTCATTTTCAATATTATTTCGCTGCTTCAGCGACAAAACTTATACAATGTAAAAGAAAAAAGCAAATATTGGTAAAACTTACCACGTATCCTTTCGAGGCTTTCAACACGACTGTCCTATTGGAGTTTATCGATGAATCGAGATATTTTTGTGCTCTAACGTCGTAGAACATTAGCATACCGAGGCCAGTGCCGATCGTTAGCACGGAACCCTGAAAACTCGCTGATCTGATTCCGCATCCGCTGTATCTAAAAGCACAAAGATAACCATCGATTAGTAACGAGTCGCTTAGATAATTTCAATCGTAACAAAAATGGATAAAACATCGATAAACATAATACAAACCTCGATGGTATTTTCTTAATTGGTTGCAAAGTTCTGGCGTCTAAAAGTAGCGTATTGGATCGGCATCCCACGGCGTAAACTCCGCGATCTTGAACTGCCAAACATACATTTTCTTGGCAAGCGGGAAGCTTTCTCGACAATATTTGTTTGAACGTCTCTGCCGACCAGATATGTATGAAGCTGTTTAACGAGAGCGCTGCTATTTCTTTGTACGCTTTGTTAAACGCGAGCGCACGAACTTTTTGCGTCGATCGGCACTCCTTAACGCGTACGGGTTGAATGAGTCTGAAACGATATACAATTATGAATTTAAATTAATCGGTAACGAAAAAAAGATGCTGTAACTTAATGTGACGCTACGAGACGCACCTGTGCGTCGGTACTTCCGCTTTGTCGGGTGCAGCCGCGAGATTGCTATCGATATGCCACAGTGCCATTTTCGTGTCCCTCGATCCGGATACCAAAAACTCGTCGTCCAACCAACACATGTCGAAAACCCAATCTCTGTGCGCCGCTTCACCGACGCAAACCGGATCCAACGTTGGCAGACTGTATATCGCTATTTCGTTACTGTTTCTCGCACCAGTTGCTAATAATGTTCTGCGGACAATAAAATCAATGAAATCAATTCAAAGAGAACGGAAATATGAAGTGATAATCATGTATAGTTTCGTATACTTGTGCATCCAAACAAAGATCGATAATCAATGATTAGAAATGAATAAAATCGATTGATGATATATATATATATATATACCTAGAAGGATTAATTTGAACGGAATGAATTCCGCATTGTTGATCGACGACCGGCGCACCACCGGGAGTCGTTTGTCTGCCGTGCAACGATGGTATTTGATCTAATTTTTGCGTAGCGACGTCGTAAACCATAAGTTTGTTGCATTTTGTGCCAAAAACAACTTGTCTGTCGCTCAGCCATTTCGAACAAAAGACTTTATTCATGTTGTTAAGACTGACGGAATATTCTTTGAAAAGATCGTGAGTCAGTATGTGCCTTGAGCCGTATTCCTGATTTATTTTTCTAACTTCTCGTGTATTCGTCTCGCGCGCGCGTACATAATCGACGAAATTGAACGATGTTCTTAGGTATTGCTTGCCCTGCATAACAGTTTCTTCCTCGTCGTCGCTGGATTCGTAACAAACGAAATCTTCTGGTTTGTCGGGTTTGCGATTTCTCTCTAAACGGGACGCCGATCTGAAAATACGAAAAAAATGTTTAAAATATAAAATTGAAGCAATTTTTTTTTTTTTTTTTTTTTTTTTTTTCTTATACCTTCTTGCTTGGCGGTCGTCCAGTCTTGATCTGTAAGCGCAAGGAGGATACCTTCCGAAAACAGGTATTCTCTGCGTCTCTGCCATCTTTATTCAAAATGTTGCGTCTCCAAGTTTTTTTCGAAATTAAATTTGTCTATCCGATCACAAAGACACAATCGTCCGCTTCCCAGTAATCGTGGCTTTGACGACGCAGATAAAATGAATATCGCAATACTAGCTACGAATCTTTATGACAAAAAATGATCATCTCGTCATTCGATTTATCTTATCTCACGTCTTCTGTTTTTCATTGTGCAGAATTGGACTCTGCATTTCTTATTTACCTTTGTCTGTTACCGTAAAAATGAATCTTGTGATATCAAAATATACAGTTGGAAATATTGAGCAATTTAAATGACGGTATGTAAAAAAAAAAATCACCACGTTGGCTCTGCGTGAACAATTTGTATCTTTGATTTAACAAACTACAGGTACCATAAATGATGCGAAAATCTCTACATATTGTGTTTTTTTTTTACAAAGAAAACAAATGTCCGTCTATCGAATACTCGAGTGACGATTAATTAGTTAGCTATGTAACAAAGTCGTGTTTCTGTGTCGGGTGCACTGGACTCGGATGACGTTTAATGCGTCTCTTTAACTGTGGAGTGTAGTTGAAAAACTGTTTCGTAACTCTCGATGCATCCAGTATTCGTCGATCCGGTGGCTATTTAATCGAGGATTTCCACCCACGTCTTGCGTTGTCTCTACAACGCAAAGTGCCAAGCCTAATAACGCCACTTGCCAGAGACTGAGCACTCGCGAAAAAGTCGTCACGACGAATATTACGTTGTTGCGATAAGTCGAAAAAAAATTGCGAAATTTCGTGTGTCGCAGCGCAGATGAACGCGGCACGCGAGATATTGTTCGTACAATCGGAAAAACGAGCACGAAAGATGGGCAGCAATGTACATGATAAGTTACGAACTTGTTAACGGCATCGAGTTAGTACAATCGCCATGTTGTAACCAGCAGCGCACTGGCTTCAGTAGCCAGACATTTACGGATTCCATTTAAAAACGCATGCTTGCCTCGAGCGCTCCGAACCGGGCTCGGCGCTCTCGGTCAACGTTCACCAATACTACATCGTGAGAAAAGAAAATCTTCGGTATATTGGCTATGTGGGAACATTATCTTGGAGCTCAATTGCGTCGACAATGTCGAGATGACAAGAGAGCCCGTAGTTTGACCGTCGTCAGCTGGATGATGACTGTAGATATATATAGCAATTGAAAACAATAAACCCGCTCGTCATTCATCCGTCGACTCTTCTTCCCTTTCCTCGTTATCACTCGAGCTCCTCCCACGCCCGCTTACCCTCTCTCGTTTCTCACGCTCAGCTGCAACGCTCGCGACGTTTACCAGCTGACAGTCGAACAAACATGGCGGCGTTCAAGAAAACTAACATCAAAGTATACACAAAAGTTGGTCCGGAATTGACGCCGGATAATATCTACTGGAAGAAATACACGGTCAGTTGAATTTCTCGATTGTTTCGTCGATTCTCCTATCTTTTTTTCAACATTAATCTTATTTTTCCGAGAATCGAACATACCACGTGTTTGGCGACTTAACCTCTAAAAACCATGGAGCTTTTTGTTTAAAAATTAATTGTTGTTATCACCAATACACATTCTTTCAAACGCATTCACATTTCCTCATTAATTTTTTCATTTTTATTATTGTTCGAAATCTATTAACTTTCTATTTATTTCTTAAGTTTACCGGTTTTTTGGAGCTCCATATGAATACTATGTAAAATGTAATTAATAACGTGATTTTACGATTATTTTTTTAGGCTCCTGTCTTAGTGAAAGAATTTGGTCCCATCGATTATATAGATTTTTCACCTGCGGAGCCGCATCACTTCGCCGTCACTTGTTCCGTCAGAGTTCAGGTTTACAATCCCATAACAAAACTCGTCACAAAAAACCTCAGCAGATTCAAAGAAGCCGCTTACGGCGGATCATTTCGCGGAGATGGAAAGTTACTCTGCGCCGGAGGCCAGGAGTCCGTCGTCAGGCTTTTTGACGTCGCCACCAGAAGTCTTCTGCGTTTGTTCTCCGGTCACAAAGCCGCTGTACACAGAACTCATTTTACCGCTGACGGACTTCACATCGCATCGTTTTCGGATGACAAGACTACGGCGCTGTGGGACATTCCCAGTGAAAAGCAAATAATATCTTTCGACGATCACACGGATTACATAAGAAGCGGCGCCTGCAGTCCAGTTTCGCCGGATATATTTATTTCCGGAAGTTACGACAAAACCGTGCAGATGTACGACGCGAGAACGAATAAAAAATTATTCAGCGTTAATCACGATGCTCCGGTGGAAAGCGTTCTATTTTTGCCGTCCGGGGGAATATTTTTATCCGCGGGAGGAACAGAAATAAGGGTGTGGGACGCTCTCGCCGGCGGTCGGATGCTCGCGAAAATATCGCAGCATCACAAAACAATAACTTGTTTAAGAATCGCGTCCAATGGGCATAGAATATTGTCGGGTTCTCTTGATCGGCACGTTAAAATTTACGACGCCGGAACTTACAAAACCGTTCATTCGCTCGACTATCCGAACGCTGTACTCAGTCTCGGAATCAGCGTAAGTAAAATACTGATAGATAAAAAGTTAAAACATCGATAGATTGGATGTTTAAATTTTGTTTTTTTTTTTTTCTTTTCTTTCTAATAGGCCGACGACGAGACGATAGTAGCCGGCATGGTAGACGGTTTAATTTCGATAAGACGTCGAGAGGACGATGCCAAAGAAATTGAAGTTAAGCGCAAGAAAGTTCCGTACAGACATTCCGGTGAGAATCTTCACGCCGCGAGTATCGACGTTGTCGTACCCGAGGAGAACAAACAAGTTATGGGAAAGTACGATGTGTGTTTGAAAAAATTTCAATACTCGAAAGCGTTGGATTCCGTTATGATGAGTTACGTCGTTAACAAGACGCCTCACGTTACCGTTGCCTTGATGCAAGAACTCATTCGTCGGCAAGGCTTGCGACAAGCGCTCGCCGGCAGAGACGGCAAAGCTCTGGTTAACATTCTCAAATTTTTGATAAGACACATCGGTAGCGTAAGATTCGGAAGGGTTTTACTGCACGTTGCCAATGTTCTGATGGGTAAATATTAGTATTTCTAAAATCTATTCGATTATTTTATCAATATGATTTTTAATCATTGTTCCTTTACTTTACGCAGACGTTTACGAGGACAATCTTGAAGAATTGGGCGCCGAGCCGCGAACGATGTTCAATCTATTGGAACAAAAATTGAACGAAGAAGAAGAGCTCATAATATCGTTGTCGGAACTTCAAGGTACTCTGCACATGTTACTCTCAGCGGCGGAAACTGCTCAACCAATTACTATCCGAGAACCACCGGCTCTGGAGCCTTCGAGCGCAGCGCAGAAAAATCTTATTCTGAGTATATCTTGAGATCGATTCGAGGAAACATTGACTTGTATATAAATTTTTAAATATATGGAAAGCAAAAAAGTTTGCAAAAACTCATTGATTTTATTGATAATTAGTTAGATTTTTTTTTTTTTAGTTATAAGATAAAATAGAAAAATGTTATTCTCTCTTGAGACATCTCTGCCAAGCAGCTGACGATGGCACGACGGGCATCACCCATCCTATCGGTATGCGCGATCCTTTGCCCCTGTAATTCGCGTACTTATCCCAAGCGTGTCGAATCATCACTAAGCTGTGCAGATTGCCGCGCGACGAATCAAAGGACTGAAGCTTCTTGCCGAAAAGAACGTTTTCCCAATCGTCGAAAGTACTTCTTTTCTGCTTCTCGATTTTTTCCTCGTTGTCGGTTTTCAGCATCAATTTTAATCCTTGTTCTTCGATGGAATACTCGCGATCGAGATGCGTCCATTGATCGAGTAGTTGACCTGATGATCGCAAAACAATCAATTAATATTTAAATACATACATAGGTTTTTTTTTTTTTTTTTTATAAAGAAAATCGTCATTTTTAAAATTACCGATGATATTATCGAAAGCCTGATCCGCCGCCGGTGGCAAATTTTCTCCTCGCGCCCTCGCAATGTTAACTTTGACTTTCCGTAAATTCTGTAACTCCTGCAGAAGACCCAAAAATTTCTTGGCGTCATTGCGTTTTCCTCGAACGTCGGCGAGTACGATATCCGCGTCTTTGCGTAAATGTTCAACTTGCTTTTCGCGCTCGATGATTTCTTGCTTCTCGCGTATCCAAGCGTCCGCTTCAGCATGCCGCCGAACTCGTCTCTCGGCGGCGCGAGACTTTTCTGCCTTCCAAACTGCTCTCTTCCGTATCTCTCGGAGCCGTTTTTTTCGCCGTTGATCAACGAGTTTTTTTAAGCCTTTAATCGTACTGTCGTCGTTTCCGAATTTTTTCAGCATTTCCGTGAGTTCCTCCTGTACCGCTGCACACTCACGATATTTCAATTGCCATTCGGAATCCGATAGAGTATCGTCGATCTTCAATTGTTGGCTCAATTTTTCAAGTTTTTCGATCGTTTTAACGGAGTTTATCAAAATCTCTCTTGCTTCCGAAATTCGTAATGTTTTCTTCTCATCGTACGTTTCTTTAGCGGCACAGTTTGACGACTTTTCAACCTCATTGATGTAATTCTCTATCAATCGTTGATTCTCGTCGCGTTTCTTTGACAACGCGACTACGGGATCGTTTTGAACGGTTTGGTTACCGGCCGCACCTTGAGACCACGGATCGTACGCGGGATAATAATAATTGTTACCGTAAGGCGAAAAATTCACGGGATATTCGGGCGCGTAATTCGAACTTTGAGAAAACTGATTATGGGTGTACATGATTAAAAAAAAGTTAACTCTATTACAAACTAAAGACAATTGACAAAAAAAAACGTTATCTTAATACTATTTTGTTTCGAACGCAGCAAATATTTTGTAATCGATTAATTTAAGAGAAAGAAAAATAAAAATGCGAATGTATGAACGTCGTTCACGTTTGGAATTTTTTTTCGGAGTTTGGCGTGTCGTTTAACTCATGAGAAGTACGTCTCCCTCTTTGGGAAGTTGAATCTCCGCTTCTTTCAAAACTTTTTCCGCCTCGACGTACGACTCCGTTTCTTGTAAATCTTGTTCCGTCTCCAAGATTTTCTTCAATTCGTCGAAAGCTTTGACAAGACGACGCTGACAATCGGGGACCATCATCAAGGACTCTTGAAGGACTTCCTCTTGTTTTCTAATGTCGTGACCATCTTTGCCTGATGAAAGATACAATCTTTGAAACTTTCGATTACTCGTAATCGATTCGTCGATTTTGGTAATCGATTATTTATTTAAATTTTTTCGAAATCGCGAGGAAAAAAAACTCACCCAGATCCTTGTATTTTTGTACCCGTTCGCGTTGCAGCACAGCCTCTTTTTCGTAAGTAATTTTTTCTTTGGCGAGACGCTTGACGACACCGGTCTTTATTTTGAGTGTTCGAAGACGCGGATCGGACATCTTTAGCTTCGGAGTTAAGAAATTCGTCGATTCTCGTCGTTCTAACCTGTGAGGATCGTTGGGCAGTCGGAGAAGTACTTCGCCTTATAAGGATCGATGAACGGGCGAGAGAAATAGTTGAAGAACACGCGATTTCCGAAACGAGGGTTATGTCTGTGCCTGTCGTAGTTCTTCGATCTCCTCCATTCACTCCTCACGCCCCTGTCGCCCCGTCTCGTTTTTTTTTTTTTATGTACCGCTTTGTTTCGTTTTCGATCTACGCGGCGGTTGACGTTTATCGAGACTTGCTATCGACTTTGTCGCGCTGTTTAACTCTCGATTTCTAAAAATCGTGGTTGTGTGTTTCTCTTCTACTCAACTTCCTTTAACTTGTACGCACATTTTCTCGAGTTCGCCTACGTTCTAATTATTTACACAAGTCTTCCGAAACGAGAAGAATTTATTGCTCAATAAATGCGTTAAATTTCGTTAGTACAAACACCAGAATTCATAAATATGCTTTTTATTCTGAATAATATTAAATTTCCCGCGTCTTCTACATTCGATATATCTCGAAGTACCGCAGGATAAAAAAAAAGAATGCGCAAGCTTCAAGTAGTCCCCGACGAGCTCTCTCCCCGCCACTCAGGGCTCCGGATGAACGGATTGTGTGTACTATACAGACTCGTCTGCATCGCAAGGTGCAGCAGGATAGATGTGGTACACGAAATACAACAGTGCGCCCCTCGTACGCGATGAATTTATCGAGGAACGTGACGAAACGTCCGAGCGACGACAGTACGATAATACAAGAGGAAACATTTCCCGCTGCTGAGAAGATTCTCTACGACATCGAGAACGTTTTGAGGAAGGATCCCGAGCTGTGAGTGTGCCTCGCCGGATAATACAAAGGGGGGGTGGGGGATATGATCATTTTTTTTTACGAACTGTCGTAATAGACAGCCCGAAGAACTGTCGTTGTTGAAACGAGTCCGAGACACATGAATAGTTCAATAACTCAATGCCTCCGGTTTTAGCGTCGTTATGTCAGAATTTACATGATATTACTCACCAAACGTAAATCGTACGTCGAACTTTGGTTATGTGTTGAATTTAATACGTACATCCTTTATCATCGATGTTCGCGGTTTCATTCATAAACTCGAGTTTGCTACGCGCGAGTCGCGTCAAATATACTACTATGCGGAAGTATATAATTATATCTCTTCCGTAAGTGCGTAACGGTACCGTGGGAACAGGGGCTTTCGACAATCTTTTTCACACACGAATATAACTACACAAAAGTAAACGGTACGGATGGCCTTGAACTCGGGAAAACACGGCTCTGTCTGAATATGTTAAAAAATTCGATAACCATATTAAAAAAATTAATAAAACAAAATCCCGTCTAAAAATATCGAAGAAAGGAGATATATACCGTTTTAAAAACGCGAAATTATCTATTTTTTCGAAAATATGAAAATTAAACAATTTTTATCGATTTACATGAATTACCTGAGCGTTGAAAATAGTTTCAGGATATAATAAAACAAAAGAGTTCTATGTATATCTCCTTGAACGCCGAAAACAGCAAATCGATCTTATTTCGTTGAAAATACTTTTTAACGAAACGCGTTTCGCCTAAAAACATCGAGAAAAAACGGAGCGTTTCAAATTACCGACAGTAGCTAACTAATTTGTAGATATTTTAATAATTTTTTTCACAAAATATTTTACTCTCACTTATTTATTTATTTATCGATTATTTCAGTTCGAGTTTCGAGATTATACCGATACAGGACAGCGAGAATAAATCGCCGGTATATCACGAGGAGCATTCCCTTGGGTTGGCGTCATGGTGCGTGCAGCCTCTCTACTGCTATGCCTACGGTCGTTTAATCGATCTTCGAAGAAGCGATCACCGTCGGGAAGAGCCGCACACCGTATCGCGATGGTTAACGGGCGCTCTTCTGCTCAATCCCGATGTTTCGACGTTTTGGAACATGAAGAGAGAACTCGTGCGAAATGGCCGTCTCGACGCCCTAAGCGAGTTGCGTTTCTCGACGATAGTTCTCTTTTACAAAGCCAAATGTTTCGAGGCATTCGCCTACAGACGTTGGCTTATTCAGGATATTCTCGTTGGCGGAAAAGCTTCGAATCTCGTCGTTGAAACGTTGCTGAGAAACGAGATTAACGTTGCCGGCATATCGGCCGATAATTACGCGAACAATTATCACGCATGGAGTCATCGGGAGTACGTAGTTTCCACCTACGAAAAAATATTACCCGAATCTTACGAATTTTTGCTCAAATCCGAATGGGATGATTCTGGAAAATGGTGCAATCGTCATGTGTCCGATCACAGCGGTCTCGCGTACAGACAGTTTCTTCTGAAGCGTTTGCTGTTTCAGCGAACAACCGAGAAATCCGTGACGCCAATAACGACGGAAGAATTCGCGGAACGTCGAGATTTCGTTGAACGATTAGTGGTCTCATCTCCCGTGCCAAACGAGCAAACGGAGACGACAACGAGCGGCGCGGATTCTTGGGAATTCTTGAATATTTTACACAACACAAAGACTGAACGCCGCGACGATGTCGATTACGATTGTGCGCTCGTTGCGCTATCCTATTGGGCCGAAGATTGCAAGAATAACGAAAAGCACATATTGTCATATCCCGGCCACGAGGCTCTCTGGTATCATCGTAGATTTCTCGCTTACGCTCTTGTCGCTCTCGACAACTCTTACAGAAGAGATTCGTGCTACAAAATCGAGAGTTTCACGGAGCGTTGGCCGAAGCTGAAGATCGCTTCCGATCCCACGGAAACAAAGGAAAGTACCGAAAAATCATCGGACGAAGAACGCGGCGTTGTTGCACCTCTGCTTCGTGTTTTCGTCAAAGATAACGAAAAAATCGTTTCTCAGTCACGGACTCTCGAGCCTCAAACGACGCTCAGCGAAAAATTCGTAAAGTACATACGCGAGTTTAACTTCGATTTATTAAATAGCGAGGAGAGATAAATACCAAGTATTGACGAGTCTGAAGAAATCGTCTTAGATATTAAAATTGTATTTTTGAATAAAACACATAGATAATGAAAACAATCGTTGTATTTATTATAAAACCGACTAATGGGATTGCGATATTAAAATAGTGATTTATCGCCATTAAAAAAAAAAAAAAAAAAAAAAAAAAAAAAAAAAAAAAAAAAAATGCATTTTCATTCGGTACTACTTTTTTCCGCGATCCCAGAATAACGTTTTTCTCGTGATTTCGATCGGTAAGACGATTTTGGTGTGCGTGCAAATTAGCTGAACCAGTCGAGCGAAAAGAGTTGCACAAAGGTCGGTTTCCGGGCACCTGCCACACGCGATAATATATCGTGCGTGCGAATGAAGCTCCTGTCACTTACGTTTTCCCCAAAAAATCGATACGGGCTCTCATGCGGACAGGGAAAACTCCGCGTTATAATTTTAGCTTGGCGACACGGTAAAATCGTGGATAGTTATGTATCAGAGTCGACGTGAATACGCCGAGTGAGAGGTGAGCCTCGTTTCGTCGATTTTCTATAGAATCGTCGCCACATATCGATGCGAGTTTGCGTTCTCGAAACATAGCTTGTTATACCGCTATGACGCTAACAACCTACGCACACTTTTCTTGCTCGGCACGAACATTTTGCCTGACACGCGGGGGGGCAGGTGGAGAGGGGGGCGGGACACACAAACTCGGTCAAAAATAAACTTTCGACTTTTCGTTAGTTCGCACAAGCGGTACGATCCGCGCTCATCGCTTTTGCACGCGTTATTTTGTCTATCGCTAGAGATCGCTAGAGATAAAAATTTGACGGGAACGTTAACGGGTTGCATCACCGTTAATCCATCGGTGGATCTAAAGTAATAAGCGAACGATCGATAGTCGTAACGATTACTCTTTAAAAGGTGTTTCGTATTACCACATAAAATTTTAGTGCTGTCCATGAATTTTTGACGTGAAATCTCGCAATGTTGAGTATATCGCAGTGTCTCGATTATTGTTGTTATCAACGAATGAAATTGACGATCGATCCACGAAAAGAAAGAACATTACATTATTCTATATTATATCGATCTCCACTCACAGTTGATGGATCATCGTCGCGTCGCGACACGTTACGAAACATCGCGATACATCCGCCGTGTTGACCACTGAGTGACGCTTGTCCTATCGGCGTTTCGACGTTAACTGTGCTGGCAATTGTGTTGTAGAATATCGTGGGGCAACGGGCATTGCCGGACGATTAGAAATTATACGTACGCAAAGCACTGTGCTCACTGAATTACTATATTATGTACTGTGTACGATGTTTGGCGGCCGGTAAGGGCACGTGACATTTATCTATTATTTCGATTAATCGATATAGAACGATTATTCTCGTGGGTTGGGAAGTCCCGGACGACCACTGATATGTACTTTGTAACTTGCGCCGACGGTGATCAAGCATAAGTCTTTTTCTGCAACGTTCAGCATTGAATTGTATGTTCTTATTCATTCTTACGATTTATACGAAACGATCGTCGAGAAAAGACGCGAACGGCGCGAGTACAGGTAGAAGCCGGTCATCGAGCGCACGCGTCGTAGAATCATTGCGTGTGTCATATTTTACGATCTGTGTCATTGCCAGTTGCAAGTATTAGTGTAGAAGAGATTCTCGTTTGTGGCAATCATCAGGTTTTATTAGAAATATTCATAACACAATTCTTGCGTAATTCGTATTTTCGAAAGTGTGTGAATACATCGCGATCGTCATGGAGACACCGACGGACAATCTTTTGTTTCTTGCATCGCCGGGAACTCTTCGGCGCGGAAACAGTCTGCGTTTACCTTCCACAACGGTATTCAGTGATGGTAAGAATTGTTGATTTATTTTTTTTCTTCTGTGATTGATGGGATAAACATGTCAAACGTTATGCACGAAAATATAGATCGTCTTCGAAAGGTTATAAAGAAATAAAATAGTAAGTTCTATACACATAAGAATTCTGTACCTCGTGCCAAAAAGTGGCGCTAGTTGCTTGCAAAGTATTAATTAATACGTGTCTAAGTAGCTGCTTCACGAAGCAAACACATATTAACACACGTGTTTAAATAAACACATTATATAACCTCTATAATTATTGACTCGATCTTGCAATCGTAAATCCTTGTTATCGACAATATTTTCTCATGGAAAACTTTTTTCGCGCAAAAAACCATCACTTTTTTTTTTACATCGCTTGCTTTGTTGTTTCGCCGGTGGACGCGTCCACCCCGCCGTTGGCAAACCATGTTGTATCGTATATATAACCGTGCGAAAGAAACCCGTTAAGAAGATTGGCCGAGTTACGTGAACTACGAACTCTACGAGATGAGGCAATTTTTTTTTTATTGTCGCAAACAAACACTGACGATTCGGCGAAGTATCTGTATAGATCGTGAGAACTATCGTTCCCATTGTCGTACGAGTTAAAGCAACGGACACGTGGCTGTCTAGCCAAAGTCTAGCAACTCTAAATCCGTGCCGACATTGATTCGCAACACCTCCGGCTGTAATGTCTCTTTGTGTGCCTCTTTCACTTACACGTTCATGCTAAATCGAGATATAGAGATCGAGAAGAGACGATGGTCAAGAGCGAAATTTATTAACTCGCGTGATTAAAGGGCTTCAAAAAAATACTTAACGTTCTGATTTCCACTGTCAATTGTTCGAAATTCGTTCAATGAGTGACGCTCTATAGGCAAGTTAATCCGTCTGCGAAGTTTATGCGACTTCGCCGACGCGCGCGCCCCCCCCCCCCCCCTCCCCTTCATCTCGGCGATCTTATTCCTTATGTCTCTTCAACTCTTACATTTTTAATTAATCATCAAACTAAATAATAAAATCATTGTCGATCGGAAAAAAAAATCGAATTCAATATTTATTTTTCTATATTTTCGTAAAATTTCGAGTTGTCGTCGGTTCGTAGTACACATTTTTATCGCAGTCAACAACTTATCATTATTGTTATTATTCACGCCCCATTGGTCGGTCACTTCTAGGAACATAAAATCGACTGCAATTTATATACATTTCAAAATACGTTTTTATTTCCTTCGTGAATGTCACAGAAGCGTTTTGTCTGAGGAAAAAAAATGAACGCATACGTAAAAACAACTGTTGAAAATATGCATATCTATACGCGATCGGAGAATCGAATCGCTCCAAGTCCTACATATAAGTTATTCTACAGAATCGCATACACACGAAGTGTGCACTCAATGTGCAAGTAATTATGTTTAATCGAGTCCAATTATAAAATCGCTGACTCGTTCAGCCGCATCAATTCGTTGTTTGCGTCAAACGTGATCGCGTCTTCGCGATGAATCACGCGATAACGGCGATCGAAATCGAATCGAAATTATTCGATACACGATTTTCTCGTCCTAACCAAAAAAAAAAGTGTACTCCGTACGTCCAATGTGCCGAGAAAATTGTTGAGATACACCTCGTGCTCAATGCCGCATTTCCTGAAAGTTCGAATGCGCGGACAGTTGCCAAAAGCTGGATACCCTCTCTCTAGCAACGGCGATATAGTTGCCTTGTATACGAAGACCCCGAGTGTGTTGTACATTATACGATACTTCGGAGTTTTGTATTCACTGGGTCCCGCTCTCTCACCCAGTCACCGCACCTCGCAGTCAAAGTTGGCTCGTCTGTACTGCGGATGTGAATCGTCGATTCTCTCTCCGAGAGCTTTTCCGTTCCAGATGACAATTTTTATCGTTCGGATGAAAAATATTTCATACTAATGGCTCTTCGGATATTTCAAATTCAAGGTAAATTTAGTGACCCCATTTCAGCACGAAAAAAAAAAAAAAATCACCCATTATTTTTCTCCTTGTACACAGCAGTTCTAGTTATGCACGATGAAAAAGTATGAAAAGAAAGACGAAAAAAAAAAAAAAAAAAAAAAAAAATTCGTATCGATACGAAGGAATATCTAATTACTTCCTTCACGTAATTCTTTTCACGTAACATTCGAGCTCTAGAGCGCCAACAACAGAGCTTAGAGGGGTTATATTAGTAGTGGAGAAAACGGTGGTGAGTGTATCGGTAACGAGATGTTCGTACACACGTCCGGCGTGACGCAATGGGGCGTTTTAAACGAATTAACTATAGACGAAGCATATGGCCGGAGTGGGAGTGAGAGAGAAACTCTGGTGTTTGCCTATCCGACGTCGTTAAGTTCGTGTAAGTATAGAGAATCCTTGCCGTAGTCGTTAGTCATTCAAGTTCGTCTGCTCGACACCGGTAGAAGCATTTTTATTGTTTGTTTTCGTTGCGTTCCTCTCGTCGTTTGAATTCACGCGGTTAATCGTCAAAATTTTCCCAAAAATCGTGTTTTTAATTTGCGTCCCGCGTCACGCGGTTAATCGTCGAAATTTCTACAAATTTTTTTTTTTTTTTTTCGCGACACGCGGCACGTGTCGCGAATGAATCGGAGTTTTTTTTTTTTTTTGTTCATTAATTGGATATAAATAAATCGAAACATGTATATGAGGATCAAACACGCGAGGGTACCGTCATGGGATAGTCATCTGCAACGCAAAGGTACACTTATACATAGAAATTAATTCCTTTATTTGCCATTTCAATCTTTGCGCCACAATAATTTTTTTAATAGCGATATTCGATTCTTGTAAATTGATAGACGATCTATAGAATCTTCGAACTATATATACCGCGCATTTTGCACCCACGACATTACATCGAGACGTGAAAAAAAAAAAAAAAAAAATGTTAAGTATCGGCAACTTGAAAGCACTTAATTATTCGAATCATTAATCAGCCTTTGGGGGATTATATATCATAAATTCGACTGTTACCGACGAAACCATTGAACTTCATTGACCTCTCTTTGTGTATTAATGTTTTACGACTCAATGACGGTGACCGCCACTGAGTATTAATAATTTTAATCGTTTTGTTGCAGAAGATGAATTGGGAGGCGGGCAATTGCGTCGCGCCGGTTCTCTCAGATTATCGCGTAGCGCCGAGAACGCCGCCGATAATAATCGGGATGATAATAAACGTTTGACGATTAATATCGGTGTCGGGAACAGCAGAAAGGGCGGCGGTGCTTCCGGTGCGAAAAGCGACGGCGAGAGTAGGAATCTGCTTCACGTACCCGATGATAATACGAGATCACAGCAGCAGCATCAACAGGATTCAGCAACATCAGCGGCAAGTGGTGGAGGAACGACCGTCGGAGGTTCACCTTCCGACAGACCATCGCGGCCCGCCAGGCACTCTGCACCTGCGATTGCCGCACCTGCGCCCGAGTTTCTCGCACGCAGTCTTCTTCAGCTCGGATGTCCCGTCGTATCGATGCCCAAGTAAGTTATAAATATCCCCGTAAAAAAACACAAAAAATTATTCACCATAATTCCTCTCACCGTAACAGAAACTCAATTATTTAATTCTTCAAAATCGTTCATTATTCCCGATAAGAAGAGTGCCGTCCATTTGCGTCAATAAAACTCCAAGTGCCGAAAAAAAAAAAAAAAAAAAAAAAAACATTTATGAATGAAACATTTCGCGGTTCCGAGATTTCGTGACACTAAAAGATTATCGTACCGTAATTTTCATCATTTTCACATTTGCACCATAACTTCTCTCACATTATACAATTCACCCCGTGAATACATGTAATCCAATGATGAGCTTTCCGTTGACGTTGTGATTCTAAAAAAAAAAAAAAAAAAAGAAAAAAAAAAATCGTGCGAAATAATTTTTTAATCTCTAAATTCGAGTATTTTTGTTTCGATCTAAAATTCCCGTGTTTAATAGATTATTTGAAAAAGATATGTGACACGCGTGCGAAGTGATTCATCGGATGGGATTTTTCGCGGTTATCGTCTATCGCGTATCGTGTTTCATATGTGACGTAACTGTATTGACCATCGGATGCAGTGATGTATGTGTTCTCATGCGAGATTCATCTATCGTGACGAGTGAAAACTCTTTTTTTTTTTTTTCGTTTTTTTTTTTTTTTCTCTATGTAACGAAATTTCAAGGATCGATTTTCCGATGATTTTTCCATTTTATATTAAAGTTTTTGTTATTTACGCGAAAGTTTAATAATCGCGTATTTTTCATCGAAATTTCGTGTATCGAAGTTAATCAGCTGGTGTTGCCGCTGCGCTTATTCTCTCTCGTGCGTTCAATCGTCTGTGTCTGTGTAAACGTGAAGCTCGTTTCACCACCGCGGAGGCCCACATCGATATATGTAACCACATAATATTCGGTCAATAGGTGAAGCGAGGGGCGCAGACGCGACGCTCGCGTCGAGTGTGCGTTAGAAACCCGTCGTTGCTACTGCTACGCTGTTGGTAGATTTCTGCCCTCGTATTTTCTCCTCTCCGTTGAAACATCGTCGGTGTTAGGGTCTTAGGGTCTCTGTGTTGGAGTCCGAGCGGTAGAGAGAGGAGAGAGAATAGCGTCGCGACGCTGAAGGCGGAGTCGACCGGCCATCAGCAGCAGCAGCAGCAGCAGCAGCAGCGGCAGCGGCAGCAGCAGCGGCACGATAGTGCACAGGCCGCATCGGATCGCGCGTTCAACGCACACCGCATTGCCGTATTTTTCATCTTGTCGAAATAAACGTAACGATAATTTAACGCATAAAAAAAAAAAAAAAAAAAAAAACATCATATTTTTACGATCGATAATCGAAACGAAATGATACAACTTGGATTTATTCTCGTCTGATAAAAAGAAAATAATAATAAAGTATCGTGCGCATTCGAAAGTTCGTCGCTTCTATAAAAATATCGAGGGTGGAATTAAAAAAAAAAAAAATAAGAAAAAAAAAATGTGTAAATAGCGACGAGAAGAACCTTTGCACGGATCAATGAAATTACCGGGAGAGAGATAATAATTTCTCACTAATTTACGCTCGAGTAAATCATAAATAAATAAAAATGTTATATTTGTATTGAGAGAAGTGTGATATAAGAAGAGAGGGAAAGAGCAGCGCGAAGAATCGTCTGCTATCCACACGTGTTTATTGACAAACATTTACGCGATTTTGTTTCGTTTTTTTTTTTTCTCACTTTTTATCCGTTTTTGTTTTCTACTTGTTCGATTTATACAATATATATGTATAATATATATATATACTTACATCACTCGTCGCGCTCTCGTTAATTAAACGTTGGAAGCCCGTGGAGATTATCCAATTGACCTGTCGTCCTCGGCGTGTTCACCCAGTCATCGTGGGCGTTTGTTAAACGAAAGGCGACGTTGCCGTGTTTTTCGAGTTTTTTTTTTTTTTTGTTTCTTTTCATTTATGAATCGTTCAATTTTTATTCGCTAATCCCTCGTAATCCTTGAAGCAACGAGGAAGAGTTTTCGCTCGAAGACGACCACAGTAGCCGAGGTTATTGGTTATCTTTCAATCGCTTCGGATCTTTCCGTCTCTTCCCCTCTCTTCTCTCTTCCGCTCTTCCTTTTCGTGTCGCATCGAGGCAACTACTTTTCCTGTCTGTCGTGCAGTGCACTTCGCCCCGAACGGTTCTCTCGCGGCTCCGGTTTGCACTAATTTATCATAATTTCGGTTAAAAAAAACACTAATTTTGTCACACGCCTCGTGACACATTATATTTATCGCGGACGCAGAGAGGAACTTCCGGTCGAATAGTCAGTCTCGCGCGGTTACGAGTTGTGCGTGCGGATCTCTCACTGACGTTGACCGAGTTCTTTTTTTCCATCTTTCAAGGCCTTTCATTGCTTGTTTCGCGTACCGTGTTAATTGAATACCACGGAGTCGAGGATACATCGAAGCTGTATATATAATTAGTGCGAACCAAGCAAACGTGCTGACTAAAGTTGTGAGATTCGTTGCACGCTTAACGTAAAAGCTTCAATATATATATATATTGAGATATATATATATATATATATATCTTTATGTGCCGGCTGTGAACAGCAACCCAGGACAGTGGCGCCCCTGTACTGGACTGCCAGCTACGACACTTCTCACCACAGGTGAAATTTATATCTTATTACCGTACTTGACGATTTAGTGACAACTCAATCTTTTTTTTTATCAACACTATTACACGATTAAATATTTCGTGAAAACACAGCTGTCCAAAAATTATGAATCATTTTATGCTAACATCGTATTTTTTTCGTTTCCGCGTAATCTCTGTTTGCCATTCGTATATCTTTCGACATTTTTTTTTTTTTTTTGTCACTCGAAGCTTTCGGTATCGCGCATGCAGATTACAATCCATTTTCTAGTTGTAACTATTATCGTTATGTAGTATTAGTCGTATGAGGCAAACGGAAAGATATTGCCCCGGTGAATTCCGGGGAGTCTCGAACGAAACCGGTTAGCCGAGGAACGCGTGCGGTTGTTATCCGCACCGGCTGATGGCTGAAAGTAGGAGGAAACACTGCTGCTGCCTCTTCCCCGCGATTGTGTCGCTTCGGCGACTCGTATATGTATATATGCACGAGATACGTCCGTGTTTTCGAGTCTAAGCACAGCTGATCGCGTAACCTGCCGCCAGCTGTTTGTTTCGACAGCTTTCCATCGTCTTTTCGTTAATAAGGTTCTTAACGCGAAATTCACGTCGTCGTGACTGTAAATATTTTACTTTTCGCGCATTAAAGTTGTGTACAATGCATATGAAGTAAAAATAACATTGTATTTTCACGGTATTATATCGATGACTAATGATCTTTGGCTTTACGCCTCGTAATTTACATCGAATATCGACGAAACACTGCAATTAGGTTATGGCGGCTATAGCTTATGTATCTTAGAGAAAAAAAAAATTATCTTACGCGCCGCTTCTTCGTATTTTTTCCTTATCTCCCTTTCGCAAATTTTTGTTCGATAATTATTTACATCGTTACGCGCTCGGGGATTATATTATTCGATTACTATAGTTACGTAGTTATTTCATTCTCGTGCTAATTATTGTAGTCGTGAACAGGAAAACGTGCAGTTTAATATTAACGGATCGATAGTTACTCACGAGATTGCGAGACAGCGGTCAACCGCTTCGACTATTCGTGGAATATGAAAGAAAAGTATACACGTAACGATTACACTTGCGTCTTTGGTGACGCGCGGTTAACGTTAAAACGTCATCGATTGCCCGTCCCCGCGAAATATTATCGTTCGCAGCTGTTCCCCCATATTCGATGCCTTTACCGACTGCTGCGCTAACAGATATATGCTGTATGTGTATATTGAGTGCGCCTCGTGTCGTCGCTTAACGAAATGAGCCTTAATTGCGGACCACACGGGCAGATGTGCTGTGCTTATCGGGATAATCGCGCGCCACTTTTTTTCTTTTTTTTTTTTTTCAAACTATATCCAATATACTTTACTGACGCTGAAACTCCCACGCGTACATCGCGATAGGAAACTTTACCCTGACGCACGTCCGTCACAGCCTTTCGATGTATTATTAATCGATGTTGATTTTCGTTGTTTTTTAAAGTCTCGAGAATCGGATTCTTAAACTCTATCCGATGTCATTTAAATTTACCTTTTACACTTTAAAGTTCTCGTGTAAAAAAAAAAAAAAAAAAAAAAAATCTCGACACACCTGTGCGCCGTATACCTGTGTGTTGCACGGTCTCTCGAAACTCTCCCGGAGGCTTCTTTCGCTTCGGCATTCCCCGCGTGGGCCTTCCTCTCAGTTCTCGCACGGCTGGCGTTTCATTCGTACGCGAAATCTGCCAACTTCGCTGTTCCGTGGCGCTCGTTCACGAAGATTTAAACTTCGTACGCGATATGGTTAAAGAGTTTGAAATTTCTCGAGTTATGAATATCGAAGTGGTGTCTGAGATCGCGAGCGAAACGGAGTCGCGACGGGATTCAGTGGAGTTTTTAAAAGACGACGAAGTCGAAAAAGAGGAATACCCGGAGCGGCAGGTGGAGGATGGGAACGAAGTTTTCACCTCGATATCAGGCGACTGCGATTACTGTTTCAGACCCCGTGGCGGAGTCGGGTCGGAGCATCTACAGCATCAAAGTAGCGACAGCGATGATTCGACGGCATCGCACCACGGCTCGCAGCACGTGCAGCATGGTAGCCATGGCCAACCCCAGGGCCAAGGTCACGGCCATTCTCAAGGTCAACAAGTACCAATGGATGGTTACGGGCTCCCGAAGGTACAGGTCTCGGGGCCGCCGAACACACCGGAATCCTCCTTCCACAATGGGTGAGTTTTTTTCTATCACTCGATAATTAATAACCCGTTGTACCACGACGAATTATTCCCACGAATAATTTTCCGCTCTCATGCATCATTTAAATCGAAAACACCGTTGTTAGTCGTGAATTATTCAAATTAATGCATTATTCGTGGTAACGGAATTTTAATCGAACGAGTTTCGCAAAATTATCCGAAAATTATAATATTTCACGTAAAATAATATTTGTCACCGACTTTTTTTTTTTTTTTTTTTTTCGTAACCGAACGCTATCGCCAACGCCCGAAGTGCTTACAAAGCCGATTTTTGCTGAATAAAAAAAAAAAAAAAAAAAAAAGAAACTCGATAAGCGGAACTATCAGTTCGGGGTATAGTACCCGTCGCGCTATGTATATCACAGCTTGTCGCGGAGGCGCGCAGGCGAGCGAGGTAGCGATAAGAAAAAGCTATTCGAGACGATGTACAGTTGAAACTACCGTTCGTGTGTATATGTTATAACAATTTTGTGTTTACGCCACGTGTCCAAACATCACCCCCCCTTTTTTTTCGTCATCGAATCGACAACGAGGTTACTTTTCATAATCTTATGTTTCATTTACGAAATATTTCGGTCGTATTATCGTACTATTTAATAATAACGAGACTACGCGTTTTACGCGAAGGTTGTGTCGAGAAATAATGAATTTGAGAAAAAAAAATAAAAAATTGACTTTCAGTTTGAAAAGAGAAATTTGATACAGAAGCAGAAGCGGCAGGTGGAGGATGAGAACAAAGTTTTACGATACGATACTATATTTGCAAATCGTGAGTCACTACTTTTACTTGTTACCTCGAGGCAACGAGTAATTGTAGTGATTATTAAACAGCGTTGAAAGGAAAACAGTTCAAGTTTTACGATGATTATAACATTTTTTTTTCGGTATGTACACAAGAGATAATGTTTGAGGGTTTTAGTCATTTGTGAGACACGAATGTGAGGCTGAAATTCTCCGCTGACCTCCTTTTTACTCTCACACGACGCATCAACGCGCTCGAGCACATGATTTATAGTTAGCGATGGCCTGAAATAATAATTTTGTAAATTTTGTCGCGAGATTCCGGATTTGATATTGAGTACAGAATAAAATTAGTGGCGGATTCGTCATCAGTGGAAAAGAACCATAATAAACCGCTGCGAATAAACGACGAATAACAAAAATTTGTTACTCCAAAACTCTTCGATGTATCGTAATTTCTTTTTTGCACAAAAGAACAATAATCCGTTCTATCGTTATTAATTTTTTGTAGCGGGGAAAAAAAACCATAATTATCAGTTGCAAAACGACGAATAACAAAAATTTGGTACATCCAAAACTCTTCGATGTATCGTAATTTCTTTTTTCCATAAGAGAAAAATAATCGGTTCTATCGTAATTCATTTTTCGTAGCGGGAAAAAAAAGCGATAATTATCAGTTGCAAAACGACGAATAACAAAAATTTGTTACTCCAAAATTCTTCGATGTATCGTAATTTCTTTTTTTCGTAAGAAAACAATAATGCGTTCTATCGTAATTAATCTTTCGTAGCGGGAAAATAAAAAACGATAATTATCAGTTGCAAAATGACGAATAACAAAAATTTGTTACTCCAAAATTCTTCGATGTATCGTAATTTCTTTTTTGCATAAGAAAACAATAATCGCCTCTATCGTAATTAATTTTTCGTAACGGGGGAAAAAAAAACAATGATTATCAGTTTCAAAACGACGAATAACAAAAATTTGTTCCTCCAAAATTTTTCGATGTATCGTAATTTATTGTTTCGATGAGAAACAAAAAAAAAAAAAATTGTATCATAATTAATTGTTTTCACGGTATGACGATCCCTTCGGGTCGGAAAGGAAGATCCGGAAGAGGCGTAAACTCGTTCTCATCTCTGTTGACCGCGTGGTAAAACTGTAACACGAGACTCGAGGCTTCATATATTTTTTTCCACAAAACTGCGTGTAAAACGATATTACAATTCCCGAGTGAATATATCAATTGACGTTTTTTTTTTTTTTTTGTATACATCCTTCAGCCTCATTCGATAATGACGTGGAAAACTATAAATGCGTAATATGAAACAGACGAGGTAAATAATGTCGGTTTATAGACTCTCTTCTCGTTGTTGATCGAGTCAGTGTAACACCGTCGTGCGGACAGTGCCGAGCGCGCCGCGCGATACTTCCTGATCGTCGTTCAAACTCGCGTTTTATACGCTTATATACCCCGAGTCAGCATGATCTTTGCAAACTCGTGTATAGATATCGCATACCCAACGTGTACACGCCGTCGATCATGTGTGAGAGAGTTTTTTTAACTCAGAGCCATTGGACGGCGAACGCGAACTGCCGCGTTCGCTGTAGTCGGAATCGTTTCGCAAACGTTAACTCATGTGCGCGGTTGACGCTCTCCGGGCTGCGAACGGACAACGGAGAGCAACCGGCGAGTGAGTCCCGCGACGCGTTAAGTAGTGAGAGTGACTCGCTTCGGTATAGATACAAGTCGATGCCTCTGCTCGTGAGTCCAGTCGCCTCGTTTGTCAAACGGATTATCGTCTTTGAATGAATGCGAGGCGAGACGGGAGGTGTGTCTCCCAAGCTTCGCGGTCAAAGTCGTCGCAAGTCTTCGTTATATAAACTTCGGGTCGGATAAGATATCGAATTTTCGTTAATTTTTTTTTTTCTTTTTCTTTTTTTTTTTTTCACCAATTTATCCGGAAAAACGTGGCGTATAATTTTGTTGTGATATTTCGCGTAAACTTCGAAGGCTAAGAAAATAAATTTTTACGACGCCGGAATTTCGAGGGGATATCTCGAAGTTTCTTGGTAAAAGATCGCAGTGAGTGGGTGTACGACGGATGTGCTTCGTGCTGACAACACGGTTCGAGGAACGCAAAACTATTCGACTTTTTTTTTTTTTTTTTTTGTTTTTTCGAAAATGACAATTTATGTCGAGTGATTCAGTTTCGGAATATTTACTTCCGGCTGAAAGTAGATTGCAGCGAATTTTGTCATTCGCGTTATTTTTGTTATTTCCGCGAATCAACGGGTCGAGAGATATTCTTCCGAGGATTTCTCGGGGAGGAAAAAATGGTCGTGAAAGTGATATATTGCCGCTGTTTGTAAACCTGTTTATCGACGGATACAGCGAGGAACGAGTTTTGTTGGAAATCTTATTTAATTCACATTGAGTATAACGCGAATTACATTTATTTTCTCTCAATGAATTGAGACGTTAGGATTTTGTGTACATAAACCGCGAAAAAACAGTGAGGAACAATGACTATGGATTGGTCCCGACTAAACGGCGCCAATATCAATTCTGTTTACCCGGAAGTCGCCTTGCGACGGATATCCCTTCAGATCATCGGTGCTTCTCGTATCCTTCGAAAATCTTCGGCGCGCTTCTCGCTTCGACGGTGAGTTTCCGTTTCGTTTATCCCGTCCGATTTGTAAGTCAATTATTCTTGCATCGCTACTTTTTTTTTTTTTTTTCTTTCCTTTTACACGACGAAAACAATTGTTCTCTCGCCAACATTCTCACTACTCATCCAAAAAATATATATCTTCATTTTTATTACAACAGACGCAATGAGATTTCAAACTTTTTTTTTTATCTTCGATCGTTCGACGAGTTATTTTCGTTGTATAAACATGAGCTATGATCCCGACGATTGTGTGTAGAGAATTTTTTTTAATTCTTTTCATTTCTTATCTGCGAATTCGTCGCGGAGAACTTGTCAAATAAAAGTCTTCGTTGTCGTGAAAGATCGGTGCTGTTGCTTCGGTGAGCAAAGCTGCGAGAGTTGAGTTTAAAAGATAAAACGTCGCGCGCGGCTATCTCGTCGAGTATTCGTTGCCTTTAGAATTGATAATACACACGATGGCGATATACTGTTACAATTTCTTATTCTGTTCCGTTGGCTCCCCGGTGGTCGCATCTCCTTGAAAAATCTGTAATTCACGACACGGGTTTCTTACGGTATTACGATATCGCGGGCTTTTATCTCGATAGCTAACACATTGATTCGTGTCGTTGTCGGGAAGAGCAAAGTTTCCTTCTCCGGAAACTCCCGAAAGTTCGGAGAAGGAAACCTCCTCTCCGCAGGTTTAGTATCGGTTCTTTGCGCGGATATTGCGCGGTTTACGCGAAGAAGAATCCATGCGCTGCGGTAAAATTCTTCGCTTACCGTCACAAGAACGTGTCAAATATTTTTCTGCGTTATCCGACGCTCGCGAGGTTTATTGTTCAACGATAAGCCGGTAGCAGAGAACTCGCGATGAGGTATGCTAGATAATTCACTGCAGTATCAAACAACACCAATTAAAAAAAGTTATAATCATCAATCTGTGGCAATGATCGTCCGATTAGTTTTTCTTCTTATTGCAAAAAAGTAATTGATGATAATTAGATTCTGTTCTATGAATAAAAAAAACATCGATACCCATTTATTAAAAAGATCGACTCTTTTTTCGAAATATAAAAAAATTCAACTAACTGATTCCTTTTAAAATGAATTTTTTTTCAAAATTCAGTTTATACAATTTTCCGCGAAGTTTTTTGCTATATTGATAGTAGGAATCTATAGTTCCACGAGAGATCGATACGAGTACGCAATTCAAATGCAAAATAGAAAAATGTACATAAATATATATACATT
Organism: Buathra laborator; assembly: GCA_934046635.1. Taxonomy (NCBI): domain Eukaryota; kingdom Metazoa; phylum Arthropoda; class Insecta; order Hymenoptera; family Ichneumonidae; genus Buathra; species Buathra laborator. The sequence goes on from OW203892.1 coordinate 24,748,960, forward strand.
CATATATATATAGAAGAACAGACAGAGAAACAGAAGGAAAACGGTACATATATGAGAAAGAGAAGCGCAACAATGCATGCATAACTGTCGGTAGCCGAAGCGGCAGAGTCTCAATTACTCGAATGAAATTGGTATCGACCTGCGGGTAGAATACATTGCGGTTTGGAAAAGCAAATGCGGCATAAGCAAATCCCAACGGCGTACATGCATCGCCCCGAACTATATAGTTTTTTTTTTTCTCCACGTGCCGACGGGAAATCCATTCGTCGTTCTCATTCTCTTCGGTCGTATCGACTGCTGGAAAACAGATCGACGTACATCGCATAGTTTTGCGTGTTATATGGTGAAATATACGCCTTTCTGTTTCTCGATAGTCGATTTATCTCACGACATAGATTCCAGAAGTTTCGTTACTATTTCAGCACGCGAAACGCACCCTGTCGTCTCGTCTCTCCACGGTCTCAATTATAATTCTCTCTTATTATATCATCCGAAGTCGGCTCGTTGACAATTGATTATTTAGACAGTCTTCTTGCACTATATGCTTTGCACTCTCGCGGGCGATCCGTTATAACGATCACGAAACGAAGCTAATCGACCGATTAAGGTTGTCATCAAACGTCCATTCTATATGAACCCATTAAGTCGAAACCTCTCGTCACGATAACTCGTGTCGTTCGTATAAACCGATAATTGCAATTTTTCTTCCAATGTTACTGTGCATTTTTTTTTTTTTCTTTGCAAAACCATCATTACGAAATCTTCCAAAAATAATTTAAATTTGCGGCAATTATTGAATTTATTACGAAAAACATCGAAAATAGTCTCAAAATTGTTAATTACAGCAATTCCGATCTATACGAAAAATTAATAGAAATAATTACACATGAAATTTATTACATTTTTTTTGTCTCCAATTTACACGAAATTTTTTAGTAAACCTTAAAGTTTTGAGGATTATGACGACTAGAATAGCCTTACGGGGTGCAGTAGCGTTCTATCAACGTTATTGTTGTTTCTCTTTAACTCTAATTTTCTTTCTCCTCCCCGTTCTCATTCATCGAGTTATATACGAAGAAATTTTAAGGCTTCACTGGCGAAGCACGAATAAGCTTTTGATATTAAGGTTAATCTCTCGCTCTCTCAGGGGCGGGTCTAGTTTCACGCTCGCAATATACAACACGAGTGGCACACATCGCGTTTGCGAACTCCTCTGTCCAACGGCACATTTCTATTTCAATGGCCCTTAGTCCCTTAGTAAACCGTACGCTCCACTGTTATTCGAGAGTTCACCTCGACCCGCCTGCGCTCTGCTCCAATTTGTTTTCCAATGTTAAGGTTTTTCTCAATCCGATTCCTCGTTATTCCGACTCTTTGTTTATCCTTCGCGATCTATTAGCCCGCGCGCCCACTTCGCAACTGTAGAATCTACGCGCGAGAAACGAAATCCTATCGTTCCAATCTGCATTTAGAACGGGAGAATCTCGAACGCGAGAGTCTCGCGTTGTGTTGAATTAGAGAGCGAGCAGAATACGAAAAAAAAAAAAAAAAAAAAACACACAAAGTAGAAACGAGAACATCGTCGGGACAGCAGGAGAAAAGAAAGTGTACAAAATTGGCGTGTGAAACGACACTGAGATTGTGATATAAAAATAATAATGAGTACGCGAGAAATCACGTCACAGTCGTGTTCACCACGTTATTTATTAAGTTCGTGAAAAAAAAAAAAAAATAGATTGTATACCATACGAATATGGGGCGCTTAACGATGCAAAAGGAATTTCACATGCGTTTAATTGTAGCCAAGAATCCGTTATGTTCCTCGCGCTTGTAACATTGAATTAAAGCATTTTTTTCCCCATCACTCCGCTTACTTCAAGTCAGCGAAATAGTTCCGCGAGAATTTTAAATTATTAGAGATTCGACCTCGACGACGCTGACAAAAAACGATATTCATAAATTCCAACGGCTCTCGTAACGAATTGTTTCCGCGGTCGACGTGTGTTATGCACTATGCGAACTGTTTCTCGAGAGAGCGATTCGCGTTTCGGGAATAATATTTCAGCGTTTAGGGTGCAGTATGCATTAATTTTTCATAACTACTGTACACTAAATCTAATGCCCCACTATATGCATAAAATCTTCAGTACCAATACATTCAAAATAAAATTTCATCGCATAGCGACTGCAATCCGAAAACTTTTTCCTCCAGCGGGTGGAGTCAAAGGAAATGTTTTATTTAAATAAAAAAAAAATAAAAAAAATCGTTTGAAACGTTTGAGATGCATCGCGGGCGATGCATCGTCGCGGAGCTTTCGCTCACGCAGTGAAATTCCATCGATGCTATACTCGCAACGAGTTCGTTGCTCCGCCCGAGGGATCTTCGAGAGAGACGATCGGAGAGCTTTTCGTTGCTACCATTTGAGTCACGTGAGAGCGACTTCTGCATCGCGTTCTCGCTATCTCATGCATCTATTGCTGGCCTAACGCTTCTTTCGAGGTTTGCCACTGTCTTCTCCCATTTTCGTCGAATACCGCGCAACGCCCTCTTTTCCATACCTTATGCGCGATAAATACAATGGAAACTCGCGATAACGAGGCGTTGCACATCGAGGTGCAATTTGCTTCGCGAAACACACGAGCAGAGGCCGCGGGGACATCTATCCGGGCAATAATACGAAATAAACGAACGAGGAAGCCAATTTTGCGTGACGCAAATCCTCTCGCAGTGTTCCGCGATGTCGGACGTGGCTTCCTCGGGGTCACGTTATCTGTCAGATTAATTCTATGTTCTCGTTCTCTTCTCTTTCATTGTGTTATATCGTTTTCCGAAGTATTTAATACCAGAGTTTCGTCGGTATTTGTAACGAGACTCCGACCTGCTGTATTTCTGTAGCGCTCTTCTCCAATGCACTTCGTGTACAATGACTATGATTCATGTACGGTAGCCGCGACAGTGGCACGCGAATACCCGCGGACAACGTCTGCTATACCTGTAAATCATAGACTCGGACTGTTTGCACGAACGAATCGTGTTCCTCTGTCCTTGAAGATCGCGAAACGTTTAAAAAAAAATGAATAAAAAGAAAAAAACGCCGGAGAGAGATCAGAATATATGGTTATCTATGAGCAAAGATCATGGATCTCCTCCGGAACACATGTATAGCAACACAATCTATGAATACATTAATATAAACACCGGAGTCGATGGTTTTCAAATGAGAATGCAAATCGCGTCTAGACGTAAGCATTTCTTGTTGAAAATTGCGTCAGAATTCTCTCGCGACTTCGATGAACTTCGTCTCTCGTATTGTTTTCTCGTTTACACGATAGAAAATTTATATCCGTCACAGTCTTGTGTCGCCGTGGAGTTCTCGGCGTATATAATACCGGCGGTGTTCACGCGATCGAGAGGAACAATAAATATTTATTGCCCGTGAAGAAAATCGCTGTAAACGTTGTAATCGGTGACGCAAAGTCGCGAAGACGAAAACGAGGTTAAGGACGGGATAAATGAAAAATACACTTTGTTTTGGAGTGACACGCTGTATAGTGAAATAACAGAGCCGGTGATTCCCTCGGTGGGTCCGACTGTCTTCCGGTCTCAGAAATTTCTTCCCCGTATCCGCTCATTGCTATCGATCCCGCTGTCCGCGCACCGGGGAGGGCTCCCTTCCGGTTTCACTAAAAGACGATTCATAAATTTTTCTCTTCTCCTCGCCACGATTTCCGGAATCTCGGCGAACAATAAACTTCGCCGACTTTCGGAACGAAGACCCGTCCCACTATATTTTCACGAATTTCATTCACCCAATTGGTTATAACTGTGTAAATAAAATGTTCGTTCACACAGACATTGCTGGGGTTTTCCCGACACCCCCTCCTCTGCAGGCAAATACACGTTCGATGGATAAGAAAAAAAAAAATTCCTTCATTCAATAAATCGCGTGCGCATATTATAAAGGCGACTTATTGAATGAACGAACATTTTTTAGGCTTCGCCCTCGCAATTTCTCTATATATTCACATTCGATACTTTGCGCGATCTTTCAGCCGTTTCGAGATATTGCGTAATCGTGGCAAACGTTGAGCTTCGAGATATAAAATGAAATTTTATTATTGCCAATCAAGAAATTGTGCGATACGTTTTTTGTTCGGTTCTCTCTTCGGGATGAAAGAAAAAAAGTGTAAAATCACTTTTTTTTTTTTTTTTCATTTTTTTTTTGTTTCTTACCGTCGAAGCTCGTCGGTGTATAGTTATATCTGGAGAAGCCTCGAAGGCTGTACGCAATACATCGCGTGAAAATAGCTTAGAAGGCGGGAGTGAGAGACCCGCCCGGGGTTATCAATTAGGATACCGCTCCAAAGATTACGACGGCCTCCCGTCTCTTACGTAATATCTGTAAGCAATGCGCACACGCATACGCGACGACTGCATACACCGCGAGCCATATTAGTATGCGTGCTTTTCTCTATCTCTATTTTTATAAAACTCCCCGGAGTCTCCCGAGCCGACGAAAGATAACTAAGTAGCGAGCGCATCGCTTTTTTTCTCTCCTTTATCTGCGTCTACATTGGCGCCTTCCGTTCCTCTGCGACAGCATTAAAACTTCGTCCTCAGGGCGATAGCGAAACGCGCAGCATCTCCGCGGGATTCTCACGGATTTATAATTATATTTATTATATCATTCAACGATTGCGCCAAAGTCTTCGCTTGAAATCTCAAGGAAAGAGAGTAATTGGCGTGACACTCGAAAGAAAAAATCGAGGAGAAAGGCGCACGGAGAGAAACAAATATTTTCGCTGAGCATCGCAAAGAGAAGCTTTGTATACCTGTGTCCCATAGGTGCGGAGTCGCCGGGAAGCATTATTGATGTTTTCGCCGGAACCAAAGAGAGACGGTAACGAGTTTTTCGTAGAATTTCTCGACGTTACTCTTGAACGCTCCGCGTCGTTGTCGATTGTGAGCTCTTCGCGGAACACAAAGAGTTATAAACTTTATCGTCCCTTTCGCGAAGGGTTATGTATTCCCAGTTATGACACAATCGATGAAAAAAAAAAAACGCGAACTTCGTGATAAAAAAAAGTTATGAAATAAAATTTGCAATTAAAAACATTTTGCTAGTTATAACGCAGTATACGCATCTACCGTATGAACCGTTCGACCGAATGTTTATATAATTCTCGCCGATAACGAAGAGAAACATTTTACTCATTTTTTTTTTCTCCCGCATCCAAGCGACCATAAAATGTTGCAACGCGTAGCATTGGAGACAGTGTCAATAAAAAAAATTAATCGATAAAAAGTTATTTCTCCGCGTCAATGTCGTTATTATGCGCCTCGCAGGTTTAACAGCGGATAAATTTGTCTGACGAAAAAATACGCGAGAAAAATAAATAAACCTACGAAAAGGGCGTTTCTGGGGAGATAACGGAAAGTTTCTTCAACCGGCAATTTTTCCTCATATATCCGCTTATCCGATTAAACACCTCGAGAGACGATAAGTGGACGCACGCGAAGTGCGAAACGGCGCCGTGACGGACAGACAGTCAGGAAAGAACGAGACGAAAAGAAGAGAAGAGAAAAGAAAAATGGAAAAAGCCCCAAGTTGAAGAGAGCAGAGAAGGCGGACGAGAGGAGAGAAGGTAGAGAAGGTGGGAGTTACGACGAAGTGGTTATGGCGCGAGGTCGGTTATCGAGCGGCTCTCCTGCTCGCGCGCGCGGCTGCATAGTGGAGAAGAACAGACCGGCGAGTGGAGAGTGCCAGTGTTGAACAGACACACGGCACGGGCGCGGCGTCCACCGTTGCTCCTCACTACGTCCACAGCTCAGACATTCGTCAGCTGACAGAATCGTAGAGAAAAATAATAAATACATTTAAATAAGAAACGTGTTAATGATATACGTGTAATAACGCAGTGTCGCAGCGCAAGAAAAGTTAATCCAACATGAAATAAAAGCAACAGCTATGGGATAAATTCAACGAATAAAGTTCAACGATACTCGCTGGATATTCTTAACGCTCCGAGTTAAACGAGTGGAAAGAGAATTAAAAAAAAAAAGTACCGGTTCTCATATTAGTTTCGTTCGGCAACGAGAGAGCCTCTGAGCTCCGAATTCGGCGTTCAACGCCGTGAGAGCGAACACGATTCGCGGGTCCGATAGCGGTAAAAAATAAACAACACAGAAGGCACGAAGAGAACGCGGTTTGTTCGTGGCTCACGGAGGGAAGAAACCTTCGCTATAGCGAGACGAAAACTCTTCCAACGAGTGAAACATATACGTGTACACATTGAAACCGGCCGGCTGCGTGCTTCGCTTGCCTCGCGTACTAGCGATCAGTCCTCTGGTTGTGCCGTTTAAGTAGAAACGGTTCCCGAGGCACTGGGAATACGTGACCGGCAATTGTGATTGCTGCTGATCGCGATTGTTCTTTTTTTTGAATTCTCGCACTCCGCCAACTTTGGCTCTACGACTATTTTCGGATAGATAATCTCCGAGGAAAATATAAATAATTTGCAGCTGAAATTAACTTTATTCGCGTGACGAAGACAGAGGGAAATTTTTATACGGAGATTAAGGAATGAGGATAAAGGAGAGTCGGAAACATCGCGGAAGTAGATAAAGACTTCTGCGTCAGACACAACGTAGCGAAGTCGAGGCATCGTGGTACGAGGGCTCTTCGAAATACGTGCCAAGGAAAGTAGAAACGGATTTCGTGGTCAGACACCAACGTGCCACGCAGCTGTTCGCAAAATCTATCGAACATCGGACAGTCGTACGGTAAAATTCAACATCCCCAACGCCACAACATTGCAGCTATCGCAGCATCACCGACAAATTTTGGCTGAGCTTCGCGCGAAGATTAATAATTATCAAATTGTTAATAATAGGAATGAAAATAAGTTCTATAGCCGAAGCAGACGATGGTTTCTGTTCGTCGTGCCAATGAGGCGGATAGATGACGAGACTCTCGCCGATTGTGAAATTCGACGGGAAGCAATCTAAGCGTCTGATGTAAAGACTATCTTCGCAACGTTGAAAGACACTCGTTATTATTGTTTTTAATGAATTTACGAGGTTTTTTTATCTGCACTTTGGGTAATTGATAATAAAAAAAAAAGAGGAAACGACGGGAATCGGAGAATTTTGTTTTCGAAGAGTGCGTGCATTTTAACGAGGAGAGGCGTGAGTTGCCAGAGGGCAGCAAATTTCCGTTGGCTTGGAAACGAAACGATATACAAAGTGCGCTCGGGGATCCGGGAGACACCGTACCATCTTCGTGTCGACGACAGGGTAACGCCGGTTAGCCGAAGGCATCAACGTCGCCGACAATTCGTCGTCTCGTCTCGAGCGATCCAACGATATTCTGGACGAATTCTCATTCGTTAACCATCGGGGAAATACCGGGTCGTCTTTGTCTCTGTCCACGTAGCTGATTCAATTACTCGCGAAGGCGCCGTGCTGTTCCAGACGACAGATGTTTTTCGTCGCATCGCGTTACCGGGGGGGTAAATTACGTAAATTTCTTTAACGCCGCGCTGGATGTAAGATCGAGAGACGAGATCGACAACGAGAATTAATAATCATACCGAGAAGGCAAAACTACTCTCGGTGAAGTCACTCTACGTTTGCGTATTACTTTCACGAAGGAAAAAAAAAAAAAAATCCCAAGCGGATCTATATCGGCGTAACATATGCGCAATCGATCTTTCACAATCGTGAGTTGAGTTAAAGTAAACGAATAGAGGAGAAATATCGACCGGGAAAACCATTTGATAGAAGAATATAAAGAAAAAGAAGGTGCCTTCGCCATGTGCCATACAATACTGTTGTAAAACTAATTTGGAGACTGACACAAGAAGAAAATTGTTTATAATTAGCCGAAGAATAGAGGGAAACGAGCGAAACGAGTTTTAATGATAATACAAATTAAAGAACAGTTAATGCTGCTTTCCACCTTCACATTAACGCGAAAGTTGACACAGGAATTATAATTCTCTCCGTCTTTCGTGTGTTCACACGAGATTTTCAGACAACGAACAACGAGAAAGTTAACGACCGAGTTAAATTTAACGTGATTACACTTCGGAGAATTAGAAAAGTTGAATATCTCGCGGCACTGACGACGAAACTGGAACATTAAATAGTGTATAATAAACACACGTGGAGTTTAACTTACGAGAATCAAAAAAAAAAAAAAAAAGAAAAACATTTTGCGGAGGCGCGTGATACGTTGATAAACCACGGAGTGCATGGGTGAGGTCACCTCTCCTCCTAGAGAACCCATAATGCTTTGCTTCGTTCAGGGGTTTCACACTCGTGAAGAAACTAAGGTGCGACGTTCGAGCAAAAGGTAACCATTTTTTTCGTAATTTACCCCTAAAAATGAAAAAAAAAAAAAAAAACCGACAAAAAACGATATTCTTGCAAATAAAAATATATCCTTATCGACACGAACAATTCATTTAAGAACTCCTATTCTTCTATGTAAAAATTAATTCTTATTCGCAAGAATTCAGTTTTTTGGATATAATATCATAAACAATATAAAAAAAAAAAATGTGTAGTTTCTGTATATAATTCATACGGAAAATTCGGGTTAATAACCCATTACACAAAAAGTCTCGAGAAAAATTTTCAGCCGCTGAACAAATCTTAAAAAAAAAAAAAAACTTGCCGCGTTTTAAAAAAGTAGTTTTAACGTTAAAAAAACAGGACTCGTCTCATTTTGAATACAGGAGGTAGTAGACGGTAGGAACGGGAATATCTGGAGCGGGAATTTCCTTCGAACACATTTCGCAACATTTTTATCGTGATCCGTTTTGCCCCGGGGAGCCCCCCATTTTTCCCCCTCGCTATCCCCTGATATTTTAACGACCTTGTTCCATCTCGTGCCAATCGTAGCGGTGAACCTTGTGAATTTATTCTCGACGAGTCATAACCATAGTGGCAAAACGCTCGTGGGATTAAGCTAAAGGATTTAAAAGATCTCCATAGGCCAAGCGACCCGAGAAGGTCCGTTTATTTTATTTAGGTCGCAGCAGCAACGAACACTGCGATCGTTGGTGTGTAGAGACTAACATATATCGCACACACGGGCAATACGTACACATAGTATATGTATATTCGTGTTGTATATATTATGCGAATGTGTATTATATCTATACATATATAGAGTAAATGCGTACGCGGCTCTGGACACGACTAGTTATAAACTGTACTATGATTTATATCAATGTTCATGACGCTATCGCCTACAGAGGATTATTCGAGAACCGATTGACTTCGAAACTCGTCCTACGATCTCCGCTCCCATCACTATCGTTGTGGAAGTTAATTTAATTACGCAATGAAGAGAGATGCATCGACATCAAAATTGCGTATGAAGAAATATCATCGCGTATGGTAAAAAAAAAAAAAAAAAAAAAAATGGTGCGTGGGCGTGAAAATCGTACGGCAGTTCATGGCTCGTAGCGCAATCGTTTCAAATATTCCCGTTGCGTTTGATCGACCTACTGCCAGATAATTTTTGCGATTTCGCTTCCCTCCCTCTCTCGTCCCCTTTCTGCAATTGTAAGAACGTCTCACTTACGGAACGATCGTTCGATTGAGGGTACAACCTTGCGAAACCACGCGAACGAGATAATCGCTGATCTCAGTTTGAACCCTGAAGAGACTTTAATCAAAAGCGCTGTACGAGATTAAGCTTTGTTTTGCTTTGTTTTTTTCTAATTTTTTAATTTCATTCCTCTTTTGATAAACGAGAGCTTTTCGGATCGTTGTATTCGAGATGTATCTGTTACGACCTTAAACCGCGGATGACCTCAGTCGAGTCTGCAAGTGTAATAAACTCGGATTTTGCCGTATAAGCGAACGAAGAGAAGGCGCGTGTCGGTACCGCTAATCCATACAAGCGAGAGACGGGCAGAAGAAGAACGTCGACCTCGTGGCAGCTGGTTGTGTTCGCCTTCCTACCAACGATTCGCGGCTGCTTCCGCTCGCACGTTCGCTCACGTGGGTCGTAAACTTGGGTTCTACAGTACGATCGATATAACTCGCAACATGACCAATCGCACTTAGACATACGAAACATGTATTATTATCCTACTGCACACTACGCTTGCCAAAGGTTCCACCAGCGACTCAACACTCTCCTTATCTCGTCACAGTTTTTTTTTTTTTTTTTTTTTTTTACGTCTTTAAAGATTCTTGAGATTCTGGTTGCGTAACAGTCGAGTACAGGCGCGGCCTCGATCGCCCGCTGACCCCTTTGCATACCCAATCGTTGTCTGTTTATTCACAAGCATCGGAGTCAGTTACTTCGAATTTTCGGTGAAAATCCGTTAATCAGCTACTGAAATCAATTTTGGAGAAAATAGATGTACGATAGATAACGTGCGTACGAGTATCGTGGGTTTTACGATTGTAAGTATTATGCGGGATCTTTCGAAACTTTCTTATTGTTACAAAACGATCCCTACGAGCCGTACGCTCGATCTTTACGAAAATAATTGTTAAATGGACTTTCTATGATCGACGATGTTACATTCGTCGAATCATAGGTATGCGATACTCAGTGATATATCCATATTAAACAATTTTTGAATGTACTAATTACATCCGCCGTCATTAGCCGTCAAACCATATATTGCTTCGATTTCTCATTTCTCGCTTGCGAGAAAGAACCGTGCGAATAGCCGCCTAGCGGTCTCTTCGGGGAATCGCGCGTGGCCTTCAGTTGATTCGACAGTATGACTGTGCAAAATAAAATTCCTTTTCGTATTAATATTACTTTAGCTAAGATGAAAAAAATTAGTTTTTTTTTTACGAAAAAAAAAAAAAAAAATCGATCGTTCGATTGTTCATTCGATTTAAAAAAAAAATGATTTTTTATATCAAATAATAATAATAATTTATCATTAATCATTTTTTTACACTATATTACACGTGTAGTTTCATAAAATTGTATTTTACGAGGAATTTTCGTAAATCGGAGTACGAAGTACGACCAATCAACAACGTACTACGTGGTACGTGCGATGCATGACACAGATTGGTTACTATAACTATACATGAGACTCTTTCTCCTCTCGACGATGCCGGCGAGTTTCCTCTGCCCGTAGTACAACGCAAAATCCCTCTCGTTCTCACACCCCTCGCGAAGCATATCCCCCGTTGGGTTGGTAACGCCTGTACCTCTCGGACCCGCCGCGCGTGCTGTTGCCGCTTCTGCTTCTGCAGCACAAGCCGCTCTTTCGTCTATTTTCTCTCTACAGCGACCTTGCACGTGGAAACTGAGAGAAAACACACACACAGCAAGCAAGTAGCATGCATATATTTTCTCTCGCATGCGGAATACACGCACAAAGCTTTTTCTCTCGCGTACGGAGAGTAATCTCCAACACACATTTGTATGCTGATACTGGCGATGCTGCTGTTGTCCGCATTGAAGCAAAGTTTCCCCCTTTTCTCGTCGTCCCCACATTAATTCCTTATTCTCGGTAAAACTCTCAGCCAAATTTTACTTCGACGCTTATCAACGAATTCAAATTAACGCGAAAATAAATAGTGGCAATCATCGATTTTTTTACACTGAATAAACTCATTACACGTTATAGTTACAATTCATTAAATAATAAATAAACTAAAAAAAAAAATATTAAATAATTTTTTTTATTTAGCATTTTGTCTCCATGTTTCACGGTATCGTCAATATATCATTTTTCTCCAATATTTTTTCTTTTTTTTATCTCGCGAATTTCATTGAATCCCCTGGAGGCGCATGCGAGTGAACCCGTGAAACGTTCGATATATGTTTGCATTTTATCGTGGATTTACAAGGAATGTTAGCTTTCGCGGCTCATGTAGCCGATTCCACGTGTAGTCGATACAGACGTAGACATGTTAACGTATTCCCCTGAGGGTCGATGCAGTTCGTGCGGAACAAACCGCGGACTATCGAATGGATAATATTAATGCAACTTTATACGTAGATATATATATATATAGGTATGTGTAGTGATATGCACTGCCCGCCAATCGACACAGAAACGCCCCATTCTCGATTGACTCGGCCTCACCATGGCTCCGCCGTTTATACGATTAATCAAGCCGGAGAATTTATTTATCCAACGAATTGATTACATTAACATCGTAATTTATAGCCCGAACGCTCGTGGATCATACGTTTCGATAAACGAGACGAGTTCGATTATTCGTCTCGCGGAAGATACTCGATCGACGATATTGGCTCATCGTTTGTTTGATAAACAATATTCCAACGGCATTCCAAATTGTGTCGTAGGCAATTGCGGGTAAAACACGCGAACCGGAAGTTAACGAGAGTAACGCCGAGTTCGGGAACGAATTAACAGCGTCACGCAGTCAGGCGAGCGTAATAATAGCTCCGCATGTTGCAGTGGTTTCGTGGTATAGAGTAAAATCGATTCGACGACACGCGGTACCCGCCGACCGTATCTACTGATAATGGGGTTGCAGTTGCTGTTAGTAGCTGATAGAGGCCCCTCAATGCACTCGTAGCAACAACACGGCGTACACACTAACAATTCTAACTACCGTCCGGGTGAAAGACCTCGTCGCAATGATGTTATACATACACAAGTATATATATATGTATATTTGTTATGTTTCGTCTCGTAATTCTCGTAGAGTGTCAATAACCGCGCGGTGTTGTTTATTTTTTTTAACGCTTGAAATTGAAAAGTTCGAAACACTTTTTAATTATTGCTGATTTATTGATCGTTGTTATTGTCGTCTCGATATATTAACTCGCGAAGGACCAAAGTAGAATTGTGGAAAGTGAAAAAAAAAAAAAAAAATCGTAGAGATGCCGAACGATAAACACGATGAGGGTGAAAGACCGCGAATGCTTCAGAAATTTAATTTTTTTTTTTTTTTTTCGTCGCATCGTTAGACGCGTTACTCGCAATGTTTTTTCCCATTTCCGATAGAAGTCTTTAATTGCCAAGTCGCGTTTTTTTTTTTTCTTGTTCCGCATCGACCGATATACTTTGTATTCACTTTAGCGCGAAGCGATAGACCGATGTCTATCACTTCAAGTTTAAACGAAGGTCTGGATTAACGCGAGGCGCTGAACAGCGCGCAGGAAAGATGCTGAGGTTTTGTATGCATTGCCTCTCGTCGCTCGTTTTAATTTCAAGTCGAGCTATCGAACGGATTATGGAGGTCGAGTGCAAGTTTCTGCCTTTATATCGAAGCTCCAGCGCGATCGGCTTTTGTATATCGTTCGGTTAGTAACAGAAGGGCATATCTTTCGATGTTTTACGCGTTGAAATAGTGTAAGATACGTTCTTTTGTTTCTTAGCAGTCGATACTTGTATGTTGTTCGGTACAACCAGCTGTGCTAACAACGCTTTTTTAGCTTTCGCTAAGAGAACATAGGCACATCTCACTTTTTTCAGGATATTACACGCCGTAATGAAAATACGTCTAGAAACGCGAAGTAAGTACTCTACCGCGATAGATGCTTCCATCGTCGTCTCAACCGGAAAAACTGAGAAATAACGACTTTCTACATGATATATTATATTATTATAGTTGATACGCAATTTCCGGTGGAAACGTTAATTTATACATATCTGTAATTTGAAGTTACGTACGTATATTTATGAATTTCTATAATTGTATATCAATGCATTATAGTAATATCATAATAGTAATCTCATCTATATGGATTCAGATGTTGGATTGCAACAGGATATTCTTCATTAATGAAGAATATTCTTAATTAATTAAATTATTGTAGAGTCGAACTATTATCGAGTCAAATCTCGCAGTGAAGAGATGAGATTAATCTTCTCACGAAAACTCAAAATAAGACAATTCGTTTTCATTAAATTTTCATATCCGCAGAAATAATATCGTATTATAAATAATAAATTGCATAGGTAAAGAGAAATCTATAAAAATATAATAGAAGGGTATAAAAATGAAATTCTTTCTTATTAATGGTTTGTCATTTTTTCATTGATTGTTAAAGAACTCATACGGTAAATCAGATTTTTTTTATACAAAATAATTTTTTTTTTTTTCAACCCTTTTTTTTTCTTCCCGAAAAATAATACATCTCGCGACATTAGTTTTCGATACACCCGAGAGATGGCCGAGAGCCGCTCTCTTTCTCAATAGCGAAACGGTGCATTGCGGCTTTATATTGCTGCGCGTTCGACACTATTCTCCAAAAAGGGTGCTCGCTACTTCAATAGCGCGCCGGTTTCGAATGGGACTGGCGGGGTATGGCTATCAAGACATACCCAGTACGTAATTTTTGTGAACGCGAGGCTGTTGGCTGCCAGTCGCACCGACGCCTCCACTCAATACATTTCAAGCAAAACAGTTGAAAAAAAAAAAAAAAAAAAAACCTCAACTTCGGTACCACGTCACGAACAGTTTTACCCGATACTTTCCGATCGATAGTTTCGTTCCTTCCGCTTCTTAACTCGTAATATTTTATTACCGATTCGCGTAATTTGTCGGCACTTCATAAGACATTTATTGTGACTCCGGAACGTAAAACTCAAGGATAGAGGAGTCAGTTGCGTTGTCTACAGAAAATTGCATTCGATCGAAAAAAAACACAAAGAACTCACGAATAACGCTTTTTTTTCTCATTTATTTAAGTTACCGATCACTATACCTTGCATAACAGTACTTTGTCGAGGGATATACACTCGTAGTATATCCGATGAACTATCGCATTTAGTTACGTACTAATGGTCTTAAAAGTAAAATTAACCCTATTTCTAACTCTATCTTTCGTTTGTCCCGACGAATGTATCAAAAAAGAATGATAAAATATTCAAAAACTACGTAGAGACGGAAGTAGAATATTTGTTATTCCTTCGTGTTATTTGATCGATAAAAGAAAAAAAACAATAGGAACAAATTGAAGTCCAGTAGTTTCAGTTAAATGGATCGTTACATTATGCGCTTTCACTGCACTTTTCCGACCGGACACACCGGACTCCATGAACTTCGCCCTTTATATTCCTTCATCCATCAGTCGAGAGATCGTATCGCAAAAAGTATACTTCGTCCTCAGTAACGTCGACGACGTTTCCGACAATATGCATTTATCGTCGCGTATATCGACTTCGCTTCTCTCTCTCTCTCTCTCGTGCAGGAAGTTTCAACGACGATAAAGCGAGAGATAGAGATAGAAATGGTCTCGGAAGTCGTTAACGCGAAGTTCGCTTCAACGTGTGAAAATCCCGTGCGGTCGACAATTCCGACGAGTCCGTTGAGAGAGAGCGATGTTTCAGGTAGCGTTGGGCCATTTCGCTCGCTGACACTTGGCCTTCCACCCGGCTAAATGTCAACCGGAAGTCATCCCCCTCTCGATCTATAGATATATATCCATCGGACGTTCGGCTGTTAGAGGAATTCGCTCGAGAAGAGAATTCGCTCAGTGAGAATCGAAACAGAATCGGAATAGCTGTGACCGATTGGACAATACATCGCGCGTTATTTTTAAAAGTCTTTTCGTGTTATCCGGTACTTTGAAAAAATACCGATCGCGTAAAATCAACTGATGCGCTTTCATAAATAACGATTTCGATACTCAATCGCGATTAATTTTTCTTCTCTGACTTATGAATTATTCGTCATTTATTAATTTTAAACTCCGATTTGAAGGGTAATGTATTACATTTGACCCAAATTTTCAATCGCGGCATCGATAAAACAGAAACGTAGCAATTACGCGGGCAATTTGTCGTGAAAATATAGATATACATTTTTTTTTTTTCCGAGACGAAGATTCGGAGTTTCGAGTTGTGCCACTTTTTGTAGATTGAACTCTCACTCGGTCGCGTTCTACACAAAGGACGCAACAGTGGAAATGGGACTCCACTGTTGATGACGACGTAGCGGAACGATTTCGTGTGCTCTCGTTTACCAGAAACTCGTTGTCGTTGATCTTTCGCAAAGGTATATATCTATGTATATACATTATCGCGAACAGTGCACAGTTGAAATCGTGAATGCTTACGAAGAATAACAAACGCCCACAATTTCGATTGCGGATTTTCATCTTTGTCTCGGAGATTTTCTACCGCTTGCGGATCGGCCGAATGGGCGAATTCTTTTCTTCTGTAAGGCCACGTCGTTGTTAGTTTACTCGACAAATCTCTGGCGATTCTCAAGAGAAAGGGGACTGCGGGGGTATGATTTCTCTCGTAGTCGCACTCGACCAGGCAGAGGCGTAGCTGGACAAGCATACGAAAGGATTCTTGACCCGGTTGCTCGACTTCCTATTGAAACTCTCCCGCCTCTCGCCTCCTCTCTCTTTGCATATTTTGCTTCTATGCTTCGCGAAATAACACACGTGTTGAGTTACGAACTCTTATGAATAGCGCTTCATTCTGTTTTTCTATTCCTCGTTTATAATCGAAGTGAAAATATCAATTTATAAATTGGTCAACACCGCCATCCAATTATTTTTCGATATCAACGGAATTGCTGGAAGGTTTTTACTCGGGAGTTCCGCGGCCTCGCGATCGCTTATTCAATGTCAATCGTACGCTTGTTAGCTTTGGGATCTTTATCACGTGTCTTTTTCGCAATTTCTTTTTATTCTCGTCGTTCTATATGTTGATTTGTGAAAATGTATGAAAAATATATATATATATACATAAGATAATTACGAAATTAATAGTTTCGTTGAATTTGTTTCGATTATCGAGGATTTTTCGTAAAATTTCGCGGGTTTCTTAAAAAAAAAAAAAAAAAAAAAAAAAAAACGATATCTATGTGTATAACTTTAGATTAGAAGTCCACTTGTACACGAGAAGTTGAACGTTAGAATTCTTTCGACGGTCAATGTTTGCACGTGATGAGAATTCAGACGCGTGTATCAGTGTCGACGACTTCGCTTCTCTTATCACAGCCGAACGCGTATTAACCGGTGGAATTTTCTATGTGTCTTCGCTTCCTCGTTTGCTCCCTTCTCGTTCCTTTTCCGTTGAAAAATTTATCTCGCATGATGTGTGAATACTTTCGTACAAAGAGCACCGGGTGGCGGAAGGGAAAACCTCAAAGCTGAGCTTTTCATATGGCGGAGCGGCATTCCCCTTCTATTCATATGCGAAGAGCGTGGAAGAGGCGTTGGACACGGAAATTCTTATCTCTCGCACGAGCCACGAAAATCTTGAATGAAAAATGAGTTTGTCAGACAATGAATAACAAGACGATGCCTGGTTTTCGTTTACGCGCAAGAAAATATATACAGTCGTGTGACGATATTTCGAGGCGCGTAGACGACGGAAAAATATGGTATACGAATGCATAATCTATACGTACCGTAAGTCGATACGATTCTCGTGAGATCTTTTCATCTTTTCTAAATCGTGTATCAGCGATTCGATTATACCGATAGGTATATATACATTTAAATTGCAGACAGTACGGAGCCTCCAGATTAACATCCGGGGCGCCTCTGTCCGACTTGCTGACGTATCGCGATCGTTTGTTATGCACGTCCGTAGGGATGGTGAACGATGGCGATAGGGAAGGAAACTCTTCGAAATACGGTCGATTTTACACAAGCGCACTAGTCAGGGTTAGATAGCGTGCACGAAGGCAAAACGAAAGATACAAAGCCGAACGAGACACAACCTCTCTGCGAAACGTTTACTATCGATAAAACAAATCGTAATAACGCTCGGCACGCCACGAGAGAGAATGGAAAATCGCGTAGGGCCGTTGGCGAAAGTCGGAAACGATCTTATCAATCGAATTTCTAATTTCGTTTGTGTAATGAGAAGCGCGAGAAACATGTGATTCATTTTCAATACGAATCTCAAAGTATCACAAATAAATCGTCCGTTTCGAACGAATTTTCATTCTCAATTTTCGTTTTTTTCATTTTTTGATTTACGATTAAATTTCGTACGTTATATTTCGGACGGTGAAACTCGAGTTAATAATTTATCTACCGAAGCCCATAACTGTAAAAATTCGCGATATTAAAAATGTACTCAATCGATCGTCTCTTTAACTGTACAATCGTTGATGCAATTTGTTCTGTACGCCAGTGAATTATTGCCTCTTCGTCATTATTCAATTGTTGTCTACGGGACACACGATAAATTAGTCATTCAATTAGATTCAATAATTTCAATTTTGCTCGCGTTTCCTCGATTAATTGATGGCGCGAGAACGAGAACGCGAATAACTTATCGTTCGAAGCTCAACATCGACGAACGATAGTGCTTCGTTTTTTTTTTTTTTTTTTTTTTTTTCATTTGTGCAGTCGAATATAGAGCGATCACTCGAGGGGTTTCTGTTAATAGCTGCAAGACAGGGTGGATTATCAAATAACGTCTCGCTAACTACCGTTGCCTCCCCTTTCTCTTCGTTTCCTGCGCCCTTTACGAAGTTTGTTCGCGGTCGTTGCTTACCGTTCCTTCATCGATCGTCGTCGACGATTATGAAACTAATGACGTTCTACGTCGCTGGATTGTGGATGGAAAACGGAAAGTTCTCTCGTAGCCCTGACCGACACGTGCAGAAAAGCTATAATATCCGACGAACGGGACTATAAGATAATCCGGTCGATCACCATCCTTCTCCGCGTATCTTTAATCGCTCGACCGCGTGTGGCGCGCTCTCCACAATGTAGCAGCAGCAGTCGCTACTGTCTATCAAACGCTCACAACGTTGATAAGATTGATTGATATATATCGATTTTCAACGATTACAAAGATCTTAAATGATAGTAAATCCTTAAGGAATTCAAGCGACGCATCGTCTATGTATTTAATCGCTGCTTTGTTACATCATTGGAAATGTTTCATTATCGAAGGTCAATGAACAGCGCGAATTCGTCTGACAGATTATCTTTCTGACTCATTTTAACACGCAATTCTTTCCTGCGAAAGCGATTGCGAATATCGAATTACGTCGTTATTAGTATTATATTCTTTTGTTGTACAACAAACGGAAAGATACAACAAAATATTGATAATCCGAGTGAAGGCTGCAGATATCTCGCGAAGTTATTCATACGAAAGAAATTGATTCATCGATCTTGCATGCGGGCGATGCAATGTCGGTATGGAGTTTTGATCGAAACGCCGGAAGTACCCGTGTCTCATCCCACGCGATTATTCGTCTGTAACAGAGCTCTCAAGGGAGAGATCGTTTTTTTTTTTTTTTTTTTTTTCCTACCACGAGCGGGTAAGCAACAAAAGCCCAGAAGACCGATCGACCGCGAAAAAAACCCGAGAGCGAGAGATAGGACCGTTCGGAAAGAGGAGAGAGAGCACTTTGGAGCATTGCCAGCCGTTTCGTTCAATAACGGGGATCAGATCCGGATCACGATGCTGCGTTGTATAACTATAACTTCATTCGACCTCCAAGATACGCGAGAGAATCTCTTCTCTTTTTGTGAAAGCCGCAGACAAAAAAGCTTCAAAAGGCTTCTTCTTCTTCGGATAGAAACAAAATCCACTTTATTAAATCCAAGAGCATTTTTACGACGAACTTATATCTAATAAAAATTCAACTATTCGATAGAGCGTTGAAAAAAAAAGGCAATCGATAATGTTTGCTTTTTTAGCCGATAATAATGGTTTTCATCCCTTCGAGAAGAAATGAAATTCCGTTTACTATCGTTACGAGCTTTCGTAAGATAAGTAATAAAAAAAAAATTGCAATCGATTATCCTTTTTCTACACGTAGAACCCTTTGATGGACACGTAACTGCTTCGGAAAAAAAAACATGCGGACAGCGCGTGAACTATCGTCTATATACGGCGTTTGATACCGTAGAGTTGTGACAGTATATGAAAAAAAATCTATTGGAATGTGTCGCTGCGTTCATTACGAATTTATGAAACCGGAAGGTCGAAGCCGATTGTTGCCGGCTTTACCGTCAACGAGGGTGGTTCGTTGTTGCTCGGGTTACCCACGTATCGTCAGTTCGATACCGACTTGCGCGTCGTTATCGTCACCGCGTTTTCAATGCTCGCGGATTCTCGCAGCGGCGATACACCGTATCCAAAATTTACTTTTCTTCGTCATATACGAATCAATTTTTTTCCCCTATATAATTCCTCCTAACGACGTCGTTCTGCACAGCTTTTCAAAGATTCGTCCTCTCGGCGCTCGCGGACTTTCCCGCGTCGCCAATTCCATGCAGAAATCCCTTTTCGCTCGTAAAAAAAATCTTTCGCTCCGCAGCGACGCGGACTCCGAAGTGTTTGTCTCGTTCTCAGCATCTTGGAAAATTGCCAAACCGAACACGCGTTCGATAACGCCATTGCTCCGAATTCATAATTCTGTGTAGTTTTCTCACGGCACATACTCGACGAACAGTGTAACAACACACCGTTATACTCGCGTCATCTCTCGGGTGTAAAATACGAGGCGAATTTTCTTCCGCGAAAATTTCATCTCGTTGAATCATTCTTCTCGCATCTACGCGACGCATAATAAAATTTAACGAAAAAGCCCGTTGACCTCATTTCCGCAAATTTGCCTTTGGCGTAAAAAATTTTATGCCAGAATTTTTTTTTCTTTTTATACCGTTTCTGTAACGATCCACGTATCTGGAAAATTCTACCTGAAGCTCGACTGCGTAACGCTATAGTTCTTTGTAGTTTGGTGAAACTACAAAGTTCATTAAAGATTCACGAAGCTGCGACCTAAGGTCGCACTGTCGCGCAAATAGAAAGAAGTAAAAAAGATTCTCGAGGAGAGTTCACGAGTTCGAAAGTCAGCTGGATGGATCGCGAAACTGGAGTATATCACTCGACACGATTCGTCGCGATTCGACAACGAAATAATTTCGTTTCGAAATTCAAAAATATCTTCTAAACTCCGGATATCCGTCTCCGGGGACAAGGAGAGGGAGAAATTTCCGGCGACTCGTGAATACGTTCACGAGAACTTATTCGCTATAACTTTCGTTACGAGTTCGCGATGAGCATCATTTTCTTGGCGAGGCTCGCGTTCAAGACTCTTGGAGCGAAGTGGCGCCACTCGAAGAGGGCGATATTTAAAAAGCATCGATACCAGCGTGGCTTCTATTAAAATTCTCGAAGTTCTTCGCCCCTCTATCTCTCAACTCCCACATTTTCCTAGAAAATTCACGGCGTCTCATCGTCGAAAGAAAATCTATTTATATCGCGATACTCATCAATCCCCAAACTTCTCAAAAAATTTTCTCCATTCGTCGGTATATTTTCGATACAAAGCGCTCGACCTGATTGTCGATCGATAACCATCGTCGAAGAGCTATATAAACTTTAAACTTCGCACGTTTTTCGCGTATTATAAAAAAAGAAATTCTCGTAACACAATGGAGTTGGAAACGCGCGCTCTCATCGAACTCTGTCTGTCGGCCGGTCCGATCACGAGGACGAGGTAGAGATTGTTAAAAAAAATCGTTTCATTTACATCGGAATGATTTTTAACGATTTTTCTTTTTTTTTTTGCGATCTTTCAGATCCGCGGGATCCATAAGCGCGCGTTCAGCGCCGAGCACGCCACTTCAGGGAGTCGTTGGAACGCCCCAACAACTGCAGCAGCAACAACAACAGCAACAACAACAGCAGCAACAAGTCGGAGGATCTCAGCTCACGGTTGCAGGCGCCGGTACGAGTCATCCACCACCGCCGAAGAGTCCAAGTCACGCGGCACTGAGATGCAACGACAGGTAAATATACGGCGAGCTATATTATCACGATCACGAAAAAAAAAAAAAAAAAAAAATCGCAACGGAAAACGACTTATCTACTAACGGCGTAATCAGAAAAACTCAACTTTTTTTTTTTTTTTTTTTTCGTGGACTTCCGTTATAAAATCATCGTATCTTCGATGGGTCGAGAGGGCAATACGTTTTTCTAAAAAATCAATGACTCGCGACGATGTAAAAACTTGAGTGCGCACCTGCCTTCCGAGATTTTAGCAACATTTCTATGGAAAAGATACAAATGCCTCTAGTCATTTTAGCGTCGTTTATCAGTGAACCATCGCGAAAGATAATAAAAATCCCCCCCCGAACACTTTTTCCTACCTGGTTGATAACTGATAAAGATACAGCGACAAACTTATGAGCGTTCAGTCGTCAAGCGTCGGCCGAGCGGTGTACAAATCTTCGCGCAATTTTATTCAACGAATAAAACCGGTTTCTCTTGTTCGGGAGTTTTTTTCGGAAATTCTGTCAGAGAACCAAATCGAAGTCTAAAAAAAAAAAAAAAAAAAAAAAAATGGATATCGTCGTTTGGAGTAACGATCTTTGGGGTTTCAGAGTTCGCAAGTCTTCCAGCGTCAGGTGGAAAAATTGTCTTACGATTTTTATCGGTTAATAAGACGCGCGGTTAATAAACAATGCATTTCAGCGATACGAATTTTCGCGTTGTTTATTAGCATTGTTATCGTTTCGTTATTCATTCGTATTGTTATTTACGAGAAACATAATTATTCTTTATCGGCGTCATATCGAATTTTCTTATCGTCGAACTGCCAGCTTTTCCAAAAGTTTGCATTTCGAGTCACGCGACTAGTAGCGGATTTGCATCGTGTACTGTACTCTGTGTGTACAGACCGCGTTATCGGCTTTCTCTTGATCCGTGAATTTCCTATCGCAAGTTATAATATTCTTGAGGGTTAAAGTTAAAGTGTTCATTTTTCTGCGTTGCAGCCAACTCTCGAAGCCATTGAGCAGAAGTACACCATCGATGACCGCGGGCAGTGGATCGCAAACGCCAGCGACCGTGAGCCGTTCGTCAACGAGATCGTCACCCACCTCGACGAGTAGCGCCAGACAGAAAAAATTTCATCGACACTTCTCACAGGTAATAATCCATTTTTATCCTCAACGCGCCTTTTATCATATTGTTGTTGAATACTAAAAAAAAAAAAAAAAAAAAAATCTGTTAACAAATTTTTGTACTGTCTAATGCACAATTTTTTCCTCGCTTCTCACTAACATCGTGTGTGAGTCTCTGAGTGTAAAAGAAAGTTTAAAAAAAACATGAAAATCGAGTCCTTCAGACGTGAAACGAAACGTGTGAAATGATTTCCTCAAATCGAATCTTTTCACTCCGTGTGTTTGCGTCGAAGGACACGATCGACCTAATGGTAGTCTGCAAAATTTTCTGACCAGGTCGCCGCCGACGAACGAGTGTTGAATTACTACAGTTGCGCCTTAGTCGGCGACATATTGCTGCAGGGACACCTATACATCACAGCAAACTACTTTGCCTTCTACAGCAACGTATTTGGATACGTGACAAAGTTGTTAATACCAACGGCATCGGTGAGAAAGATAAGCAAAGAGAAAACAGCGAGAATAATACCAAACGCTGTTGCGGTAGCGACGGAGGACGAGAGGCACGTATTCTGTTCGTTGCTCTCGAGGGACTCGACGTTCAAGTTGATGAAACAGGTGTGGGACGCGGCACTCGAGGCTCGCGATCCCGTTGCCGATGTTTTGCCACTTCCGGTTGAAGCTAAACTCTTGACGCCGGACCCGTCCCTCGTCGACGACTCGGAGGTTAATGCCGAGGAGGACGATTCCAGTATGTCGGAGAGCGGTACCGATCTAACGTCGAGGCCACCGACGGTATGCACCGACACTACGGACGGTATCACGTCGAGCATTCCAAGGCTCAGCCTCGCATCTTCGAGGTACGATTTCGCGTCTCGTTAAATCGCAAGCGTTTCTATCGATAATATATTCCATTAATTCCTTTAACCTTCCAACGTGATGAACTTAATGTAATTTTTCTTGTCTTTACGACGATTTTACAGATTGGAACAGATAGCTTTACCAAAAGTCTTGCCATCGCCGGTTAAGTCGAGCGTCGGGGGTCTGAGATCTCTGATATGGTGCGAACTTAGGCCGGGAACGATCATAGCGATACTCGTAGCTCTTTTAGCCGCTCTTTACGTATCGGCTGCGTTGATGATGGTACGAATCGACAGATTACACACGGCGTATCTAAACCATCCGTTAGCATCGCCCGAAAGATTCACACAGGATCGGCTAATGCAATATCTCACCTCGAATCTCGATCAGATCGTCAAGGTAAAGGCAAAGCAAATAAGAAAAAAAAAAAAAAAAAGAACCTGCTAAGAAAATTGTTAATTGATTTCTATCGATCCGCGAGCTTCGTAATCTTTGAGTGAATAATAATAAAAAAATCTTATCTGCAGGTGTGCCGAATGTATTGCAGAAAGTTCCGCGTGTCTTATTTGTTTTCTATAATTGCAGGTGCGACAAAGTCTTCAAACGCTGTCTCAACAATTCGTGACGATGAATCAGGAGAGCGATACGAGTCCCGCGGTATCGGGGCACACGATGGAACCAGAGGAACCGCCAAGTTAGCCCCCGACGATTTACGCCGATAAAACAAAACCAAATAATACGAGTTCCCTTCGCCTCGCTAGCGTATGAAGCGCCCCCCGTTATATATATTTAAAGGAGTCGTAAAACAACAACAACAACAACAAAAGCGCAGAGTACATAATGCCGGGGAGAAAAGTCGCGTCTCTGCCGACGGCGACGGTGAGTGTCGCTCGGTTGTCGGGCGTTGATAAAAAAAAACAAAAAAAAAACACGAAAAAAAAAGCAAAAAACAAAAAAAAAACATAAGAATACATTAGGCATTCGCGTCGATATTGTCCTTAGGCATCCAGACTCTCGCACGGGAGTTAGGCAGCTCGCGAAACAAGAATAACAAAAAGAAAAAAAGAAACTAATGATTAAACGAAAATAACTTGACGAGACCTCTAAGGATTATAATAATTAATTAGCCAACGGTCTTTTAGGCCGTCTCGCCGAGACAAAAGCTAATTTGCAAGAGGCTCCTTTGTTTTTTTTTTAGGCTGCTTGAGATCCAAGCTAAATGGATAATAATTGTGAAAAACTGATTAAACTTATAAAAGAGGCTCTTGTTAATCGCGGATAGAACCGCGGTAGGGGTAGGGGCCCCCGAGGATTCGTAAGAATCAGTCGCGCGGGCGATGGAGAGGGGAAGAAAAAGATTTCCAATTTTTTTTGAAAACTAGTCACGCGTACCTAGTGCTCCTGGTACGAGATTAATTAACTGAACAAAACAAAAGCAAAACAAATAACTAGATATACACGAGGATGTGTATGTGTAATTATACAATGCGTACTTTTATCTACTATTCGAGTAGAGAAAAAAACAAAGAAAAAGAAAAAAAAAACAAAAAAAACATTGCATATTTCGCGGATTAATCTGTTCGTTACAATTATGTATTTTCAGCTAGTCCGGCACTACCATTGCTAAATAACGACTATACCTATTACTTATGATAAATAATTCCTAAACCACGAGATATAGAATACCCCATAAATTTTACGACGTTTGTCTTTGCATTCTAGCGAATATAACTATGTTTATTCCATTGCGCGGACCGCGCGGCGAGAGAAGCATTTTCATCGTAAAAAACTAATCTCCCGCGTTAGAAATCCGACGAACGATTATTTTGTGTATCCGTTCGAAAAAAAAAAAAAAACAAAATTGTACCGTGAGACGCCGGTCGTTCGCATTAAAAGTAACGTTCTTTTTACGCTGGAAAAACAAAATGGGCAATGGTCGTTGAGAATAGTCGAAAGCAGAGGGGTCGGTGGTTTGCTTTCTGAAATAAAAAAAAAGAAAAATAAAATAAAATAAAACAAAAAAAAAAAAAAGAGAAAAAAAATATGGAAGACGAGAGAAAGGCGGTTGACTGTGATAATACGATTGAGGATATGGATCTCTGACGAAAAATTCGCCGCGTTCGATCGTCACAGACGCGCGAGCGGTCGAACTTCGTCAAGAGATCAGTGGGGGATCTAAGAAAAGTGCTGTTATATTGATTAGCTAATATCGATGTAATTAAATATTGTAGACTAATAGTAAATATTGTCTTACGTGTAATTTATATTTTAATCGTTACATATATACATATATTACCGATTACTCTACGTTACAATGGTGGTATTGTGGTTTTATTATCTTTTATTTTTCTCTTCTTTTATTTTTTTTTCATATTTTTCTGGTTACTTTTTTTTGCGTCGTTAGCACTATCAGTTGTTTCGTCGTTAATTGTACAAATTACCCTTTTTTTTTCTGACCGGTCGAACGAATTCGTATAATTTATTAGCCAAGATGATTGGGGATTAAGTAAAATGCTTGGTATGTGCCATTAAAGGGAAACTGCAATCGGATTATCTAGAAATATAGTAAAAAAGAAAAAAACAAAAAAAAAAAAAACCACGTCGCGGATTCGATAACTGCGCATATGCAATACACGCGAACACCGGGCCGTCGATGTAGTGCTCCGCACACCGGCGCTTTTAAAAAGCTTTGCACGATTTTTTGTCTCATTTATCTTTTGAACGAAGTCTGATAAATGTTTGTGCCAAATTTTGATCCGCGGGAAAAATTTTTCATGCTCTTCGCAAAGCGCAGCACGTTGCTAAACAAATACACGCGATATGCCTCGTGGAATGTAATCTTTTCGACTGGTGTCTCTGCCTCTGTAACGAATACCGCTTTTTCGCCGGCACAATATTTTTTTTTTTTTTTTAAATTCATTTTTTATTTTGCCGATTGTAGAATCCGCGATCAAAGATTCGCCTGTTGTCGCAGTCACTAGATAAACTTATTCCATATAGCGGGAGCAACGATTCCTCGTTTATTATTACTATTATTATTATTATTATTATTATTATTAACTATTATCGATTATCGTTAGTACAATTATTTTTTTATTGATTTAAGTACGAGAAACTACTTGCCTTACGTGTAATGTTTTTAGACTTTTTAGATGGGTGCTCAATACACGGTCCATTTTTTCTTAGGTTACGTCCTATTATTGTGTACAACGGATACGTTATTTTAATTCGACCGGACGAACTTCCCTTTACCGTGGCGTTGCCGCGATCGAGCCAATTGGTAATTTTATTCATTTTTCATTACTCATTTCGAGACGGTAACGTTTTTGTTTTTTTTTCTCTCGATCGTGAGCGACGGCGAGGGAGGCTCGCCCGACGTTGATGCGAAGCTAAAAATTGAACAAAAATTACGAAAAAAAAAAAAAAAAAAACCAGATGCAATTGTTAATCGTATTGTCGAATGTGATCGACGACGATGTGTTTGTATGGGACTCTGTATGTGTTCAGGCGGGTCGGACGCGATGTCCGACGCGTCTCGAATGTGCTCTGTAATTTCGAGATGAGAAACGAGAGATTTGAGAGACGATGAAGTAAAAAAAAAAAAAGAAAAAACCAAAAAAAAAAACCACAGACAGACCAATAATTTACTACGTAATTTGTGTAGTTGATACACAGAAGAACACAATAAAATCGTGAGAAGTAAAAAAAAAAACCATTCGATTATTATAATTTCGCAACGATATCCGGAAGTTCCGATAAACGATTACCAATAAACGTGTTAATTGCTAATTATAGATTTAATAATCATACAACGTTCTCAATAACCGGCGGAATACGCGCATTTCGATTTCGCGTAATAGCATCGACGAGCGGTAATACAAATTGAATGCGATACGATGGATTATTTCGCTTTAATGCCGTTTTTCTTCACAAACGATTTCGACAAATTGAAAAGCTCTACCAATTATATAACGAGTGGATTGAGTCGCTCTAATAAGAGCGCAGCTATTATTATATTTTGCGGCAAACCGCAACCCACCCACTGGACGGCGCGCTGCAAACCATCGAGTTAATTGCTACCGCGTCTGCGGGCCGATAAGATAATAAAGCCGTTGCAACTTCCGTTTTTCCGAGACTTAAGCTAAAAGAAATTTCAATTGGATTCTCAAAAATTGCACGCAATTTCATGGACAACCAGGGATTTCCGGCGAATCGTCGTCGATTAATTGAATACAACGTTATTGAGGGAGAAATATGGCGCGATGATTCGCGGTGGTATGACACGAGGTTTGTAAAGTATTTTCGATGGAATTTCGTGGCCTCCGCTCGATTACCGGTATTCGGTGCTACGATCGTTGTGTCCCCTTCGTCGTTTACACATTAATCGCTCGCGGACTCCATACTGGTGGGGAACTCCGTTGTCGGACCCAAAGGAAGCTGAACCTCTTATAAAAAGGCACACCGACGATCGAGACTTCAGTCCCTCTGGATCTTCGCGTTTCTTTACATCTCTCGGTAATAGTTTTATTTTTTCACTCGGAATATCTACTTCAGGCTGTTCACACAAATTCTACAAGGTTCGTAGATCATTTCGACCTCATTTACTATCGTTACTTCTTTCGAAATCGATTTTCAACATATTCGTTACACAAAACGCGGAGTAGATTATTGGGGTCAAACGTTATCGGCGCGTAGATTTTCGACTCATTAAAATTTGGGGTCTTTCTTGGGATTCTTCTATCGAAGTGATTATTTATCATACTACTGAAATTAATGAGTTTCGTATCGTAAAAAATAATATTTTCATCACAATATCATTTTTTGTGCGTAAATTTATCGTTGCAAAGATTATCAATAAAGTTTCATTATAATAATATTTTTTTCATAAAAAATAACAATTAAAAAAAAATACTGTGAGTCGATTTACTCTCACTAATTTTTCTCGAAGAGATTAGCAATGATTATTCGTTATTTATCACATTTTTTTCCGAACAAAATATTGAAATTTACTGTACGCGTGTTTCCGCAGAGTAATTAATAGTGAATCGGGTAAAAGGAAAGTTAAGTAGCAAAAAAAAAAAGGCGATGTTAGAAACTCAAAGCTTTGGATATATTCAACTCGTTCCGCGTTTACGTAACTCCTGTTTATTCAAATTATGAATAGTCTTCGAGATACCGGTTTATACATGCGGTTTTTCAGAGTCGAAATTAAATCGTTTGTACAGTTTTTGAAAATATAAGCGAAGTGGTAATTTTTAACATGTCACCGAAAAATGTTCTGAATGAATTACTTGGGATATTTCATAATTAAAAAGAGGTCTGTAAATTTTCGATCGAAACAATAAGATCTGCGGATCTCGCGATGAAGAAACGATCGATGATTCACATAACGGACGCGCGCACGATCTATGCGTCGACGATTCAGTCCATTCGAAGTTGCAAGAACGAGTCGCGCATAATACAATACGGGGGTCTGACGTACCGAGGATTTTCCCCGAGTTTTACGCAATAAATGACCGGCGTGAATCGAAGGCGGATACACGTTGAACGCCTAACATTCGTCATATGTGACACTCGTCGCTCTAAAGATTGAAAACGAATAAAAAAACGAGGTCGGTGAAAGAGATCACGAAGGACCTTCGCGAGATGGATTTTCCAACGTGAATTCATCGCTCGAAACCTTCGTTTCTATCTTTCATACATTTTTTCAACCTTACAATGTCAATTTTTTTTAATTACTCACGAGTCTGCGAGATTCTTCGGTACTTGTTAAACACTTGTTAAATAAAAGATGCACTTTGCCTCGTTGCCCCGAGGCACGGTTGCCGCACGTATAATCTTGTGGACGTTTGACCGCATCGACGTTTGTTAGTTTGTCGTGCGAAACTGCGTTTATGCTGCGTGACGAAGTTCCATTGCAAATTATCCGACAAAACGAGAAGTTAAGAAATCATTTAAAAATCAATAGTAACAGTAATAAAAAATGAATAATTGATGATTTATTATTAATTATTATTATTATTAAACAATCCATTATTCTTATTATTATTAAACTATTACAATTAATTTTAAAAAATGTTATTCTATTAATTTAACTTGTTCTCACATCCATTACTTCGCTTGTGCTTCAAAAATCGTGCATCGCGCGAAGTGACGAATAATTTCAAGAGACTCTTGAATATCGTTTCGTATGCAGGGGACGCGGTCGATAATAAACCGTAGTAGACGGTACGGAATATTTATTTTACCGAGTCACACGTCCTTGCATTACACATCCGCGTTTCGATCACTTCCATTCCTGGGTTACGGTGCATCATCGTTACTGTACCCACATGAATTTCCAATTCGTAGTTACGCTTCGATTTTACTCGCGATGAGAAGAATAATCTTCATTCGTAAGCAAAATAGATAAAAATAGATATTGTCGAATTTTCAAAGATGGATACAAACGAACCACTGGTCGTGGAGATGGTCCACATGTACGAGAAGGATAATGCAACGGCTCATCACACGTGTACCTTCGAAGCCGTTAATCTCGAAGAACCAACTCCGGTTCTTCGCCGCGGTCAGGCATTCAACGTCGCTCTTCGTTTCAATCGCGAATACGTCGATGCCACCGATATCGTCAGATTGCTCTTTAGTTTCGGCGATGATCCGAACGTACTTCGCGGTACCAGAGGCGTTAATACCGTCAACAACAGAGACACTTATCTTAGCGATCTCGAAGCTTGGGGTGTAAGAATGGTCGGAGTTCACGGTATGGATCTATCCGTGGAAGTTCGTAGTCCCGTCGACAGTCCCGTCGGTGTTTGGTCTTTAAACGTCGAAACTACAACGCTGGGAAGAAAGCAACCACCGAATACGTACAAATACGATAAAGATATTTATCTTCTCTTCAATCCTTGGATCAAAGGTACTTAATTACATTTTTTTTTATCTATCTAAAAAACGATCTTTTTATCGGCAATTCTTGTCTTAAAGGGGAGTTTTACCCCTACGAAAATAATTTCTACGAACTTATTTTTATATCTGAAACATCATATTCAGGGGAGGTTTCCCCAAAAAACAAATGATAATTAAAGAAATTGCGAATAACTACATCGCAACGTTCTTCTCGATTCTCCAGACGACGTCGTCTTCATGGAAGACGAGAAATTGTTGGACGAGTATATCTTGAACGACGTTGGAAAAATCTGGGTCGGTCCTTTCGGAAGTTCACGCGGACGCGAATGGATATTCGGTCAATTCGATGCATGCGTGCTTCCGGCCTGTATGTTGTTACTCGAGAGATCCGGCATCAAGACTACCGCTCGAGGTGATCCGATTAAGATGACGCGAGCGATATCGAGAATCGTAAGAATTCAATTGCGCATTATTTTTTTTAAATCCATATCGTAAGATTTTTGCGTAACAAGTTAGTGACTTCCGGTACAGGTGAATTCTAACGACGATCGCGGAGTCATCGAGGGTCGTTGGGAGGGCTCCTACGCCGCCGGAACCGCGCCGTCAGCTTGGACCGGAAGTGTTCCGATACTCGAGGAATTTTTGGAGACCGGAAATGAGGTGAAATACGGTCAGTGTTGGGTCTTTGCCGGTGTTGCAACAACGATATGCCGCGCCCTTGGCATCCCTTCGAGAGTTGTCACGAATCTGGTATCGGCGCACGACACAAATAGTTCGCTGTCGATCGATCGTTATTACAACTTACACAACGAGGAGATAGAAGAACCAAAGAACGGTGATAGGAACGACGATTCTGTCTGGAATTATCATGTGTGGAACGACGTGTGGATGGCGAGACCGGATCTTCCAAAGGGCTACGGTGGCTGGCAGGCTATCGACGCAACACCACAGGAAACTTCCGATGGATTCTACCAGTGCGGACCATCGTCCGTTGAAGCTATCAAACAAGGAGCCGTTGGTTATAATTACGATGTTAGCTTCATGGTGGCGTCGGTAAACGCCGATCTGATGAGATGGAAGGAAGATCCCGAGAGTGACTTTGGCTACTCGAAGATCGATTGCAACAGATATCAGTGAGCACGCGATCTTTATCTTTCGAAACATTGCGTATTTTCAATAAACCGATAATTTTCAGTATTTCTTCATTACTAATCGTGTCACTCCCTTCTCGCTATCATTTGATCAAACAACATTAATTTCACACTCTCGGATGTGCGTGAAACAGTTGTGATTTGTTGAATCTGAATATCGCATATTCTCGATGAAACGATCATTTGCAGTATTTCTTCTTCACTAATCGCCGATCTTTGAACAAATATCATTAGCTGTTGCAATTGATTGGATAATCGTTTGATTGCAGCATCGGTCGTATGCTGCTGACAAAGGCACCTTGGGTATTCGATCCCAATGGCGATAAGGACAGAGAAGATATCACATCGGCTTACAAAGCTCCCGAAGGTATGCATAATCGAAATCTCCTACCGTTCAATTTGCATACGAATTCTTCAAATTATAATTTTCGTTTTTTTTTTTTTAATTATCACATTAATTTCGTGTTATATAAGGCACCGAAGCCGAGCGGTTAACCTTGTATCGAGCGGTACGAAGTACCGAAACAGCGAAGAGATTTTATTCGATGCCCGATCCTGCAAAAGAAGACGTCGAATTCGATCTCATAGAACTCGAAAGAGTCGGTATCGGCGAGCCGTTCACGGTTACCGTGAATATAAAGAACAAGTCAACAGAGCCGCGAAGTATTCAAGCGATACTATCCGCTGGAAGTGTTTATTACACCGGCGTGAAGGCCAATCTGGTGAAGAGAGCCTCCGGCGAATTCGTCGTTCAACCGAACGCCAGTGAGTTCTTTTCTCGATAACCATTTCTTCGTTTTTTTTTTGTGCCGTCATTTTTTTTATCCTTTCTCTCGTATCATCGCCTCCCGATAATAGACTTATGTACCATCTTGCGCTCCGTATCTTGCAAGAATAATGATGCGTTGCCGCGATCGTAAATTTTCAATTTTTTTCCTTTCCACAGACGAACAACTCCGACTTACCATTACCGTCGATGATTATCTCGACAAACTCGTCGAATACTCTATAATGAAACTATACGCAATCGCAACTGTGAAGGAAACCAATCAGACGTGGGCCGACGAAGATGATTTTCAAGTTTTGAAACCGACGATCAAAGTGAAGGTAAGCAATTTTTTTTTTTTTTTTTTTTTTTTTTTTTTTAGTTTCCGGGCGATTTGCGTGGAGTGGAAGATTACCTATACTTCCTTATTACAATTTTTTTCAGATTGAAGACGAACCGGTCGTCGGAAAACCATCGGCTATTACTCTCAGCTTTATGAATCCATTGAAGATAACTCTGACGGAGTGCAAATTCAATTACGCCGGTCCAGGACTCTCGAAGAACAAAACTCTTCTGTTCAGAGACGTCGGACCCGAGGAAGAAGTTCGAGTGGAACATCAACTGGTGCCGCAAAAAGCCGGTCCGCAGAAGATTGTCGCTACCTTCACGTCTAAGCAACTCACGGATATTACGGGATCAGCGGCCGTTGACGTTCTCGACGAGGAAGAATAATTTTATCATTTAATACATATATGTATATCTCAATCGTTCAATTATACACTGCAGTCACAGAGTGTCATTGCACATCGATATATCTTCGCTTAAGAATGCACGCGATGTAAACAGAAATTTATACGAGGCTAAAAATACAAATACTTTTTTTTTTTATTGTAATTTAGTATTCATTTTTTTAACTTATGGAGAATCGCAAGTGATGGAAAATTGAAGAGCCCAAAATACAAGAGAGCAAACCGTACCGTAGATAAAAGTTAGCAAACTGTTTCTCGAGATAAATCGAAACTCTAATGTCTTCACGTTTGTCGACGCGAAATTCAGTTCTTTATCAGTATCATCAGCGGTTTTCTCTTCAATATCTTCGGTTACTTTGGGACACGAATTTTCCCGCTTCTTCGGTTTTGCGAAACATTCTCCGTGCCGAAAATCTCGATTTTCTGTGTTGTTCTCAACTTCTCGAACGACATCGGTCAATAGATCGTTAATTAGACTCGTAATTTCTTCGTGAGGCTTCGAATAATCTTTATCTTCCTCGAGCACTTCGACTGGCGTGATTTTCGACGCGGGAAAGAATCCGCATGATTTCTCCAAATTTGCTTCCAACAGCGATTTTATTTTCGATTTTTCGTGAAAGTTGCAGGGATTTATCAAAGGCGCGATAGATCTATGAGAATCCTTTCGATCGATTTGCGAAGAATAGTTTTCGACCGATTCGCCGGACTGTACGTTCGATTCCTTCGCTCTTCTGCTCGCCAAATTTTCTCGGTATATACCAATGGCTGCGTACAAATTTCGCGCTCGTTCGCTCGCGATCTCGAGAGCGGTGATAGCTTCCTTCGGCACCCGATCGCTCAAACTCCGAAACTGTTCCGCCGATGATCTTTGAGAACATTTCGCGGGCGGTCGCCAAGCCATTACCGATGAATTCGACGAGCAGGTGGAACAATTGATTCGCGAATTTTCGAACGTCGTCGAGCTCTGCCACTGAACAACGTCCACGTCTTTGACAATTACAGTCTCCCATCTTTGACGAACGCAGGGTATCCTTGTAAGCAACTTTTCTTCGCTTTCCGGTGTCGATTTTATTTCTCGAATCTGCATGGATGAATCTCCCGCAGCGGCGTCGATTATATTAGACGGGGGATCAGCCTGGGAACCTTCTTCGGTAGTTCGAGGTCCCAAAACATCGACCGATCGATCTTCGAAAAGATAATCCTGTCGATCGGTGTTAACGTCTTCCGATACGCCGGGCGAGTCGACGTAATCTTTTCCGGACGCCGCGTTCCTCGAATTCTCTGAACGATCGATTTGCGAAGTTTCGTCGATTTTCCGCGGTCCTCTCGCGCAGACACCGCGACTCTGCAGGAAGATATCGAGACGATCGGTGTTCACGTCGATCGAAAGACATTCTGTATCCGCAAAATCTTTCCCCGATGCTGCTTCCGTCGAATATTCGCTTGAATCGATCTGCGAAGCTGCGTCGCTAATATCGGGACCCACGAAATCGGTATTAGCTTCTGTTGATACTAAAGATTTCTTCTCAGTTGCCGTAAACTTCGATACCGATGGAGCAATTTCTTCCGTGACGGAATCTTTGTCGACTACGTTACGTAGAGAGGTCTGAGTTTCAGCTATTTCGCAAGATCTTAGGTTCGATTCGACGGCGCTGGATGTAGGAGAGATTCCAGTGTCGATGTAAATCGTTTTACGATAATCTTCATCAATCTCCGTGCAGACGTTCGATACTTCTATCATCTTCTCTTCCACATTCTGTGAATTGCAAGATTTTGTCGAATGTATACTCGTCCGCGAAGCTAAACTACTTTCATTTCGAATGGAACATTGTTCTCCAGCATCTTTCATCGATATTGCGCAACTCGTGATCGATTCGCTTTCTGCTAAGGAAGCTATGGATTGATCGCAAGACGTTTGTCTTCCGGGTTCTTGACGGTCAGACAGAACTTCGGGAAGAATCGAGAGGTCGCCTGGCGTACCTGACGAACTTTTATTGACTCCCGACGTCGTAGATGACTTTTTTATAGTCGCAGTATTCGGTAATGAAGATTTCTTCACGGATTCGTTTAGGATCTTCGATCGTATATCTTTAGCTTCCTTGTTCACACTTTCAACGGTGATTCCTTCGTGAATTAATATATCTTTCAGCAAACGAAGCGAGCGCGCGTGCCGTTTGGGGATTTTGCTTTGTACAATCGTTTCTTCTTCTCGATCTTTATCCTTGCTATTGCCCTCCGATGTTCCGAACGGCAGAGAAGTGTGCGGCATTTTTTTAGTTACGGCTATCGAGTTGTTTGAACTGAAACGAAGATCCGAATGAGACTGTTCGGCGTCTATTTTAATTCGAGTATCAAAGGATTTATCTTCTGAGTCTTTTTGCGCCGTGGAACGCTTCTTCATTGGATCGGACGTAACAGAGTTTTGCGAGCTTCTCGATGAAACTGATTTAGTATTCTTCACGTGATCTTCCTTTGATGCTACGCGATCCACAGACACTTCCGATCGCATCTGGCCGACGTAACTCTTGAAATTCAAGATTGGAATCGCTGTTTTACCATTCGAACCCAAGCTATTAGTTTTATCGTGCATCGTATAATTTTTCCTCGTTGACTCGCGACTGCTCATCGGTCTTCTTTCTGGACCGAGCGACTTAACTTCCGAGCACATGTGTTCGGGAATTCCCGTTTTGGAAACTTTCTTCGGCGTTCCCGGTCGTTGTTTCGACTTGGATCGCGGAGTTTTCATCGCCGCCCGAACATCGCGTCTCGGTGACGATAATTGTCCGATTTTCGATTGTCTCGGCATCGAGGAGGAACTTCGAGATGGAGCAATTCTCACACTACCAGCCGGTTTCCAAATTGGTTGCTGACAATTCTGCATTCGATTCTTTTGTCTCGCGTTGACGGAGGGACGATTGAAGCTATCAGGATCTGTGCGCTTTGGCCGCTCTTCAATCTTTCGATGTTCCTGATCTGCGACAACGATGTTACGAGGAGTGCGAACCTTATTCTTCTCGGTAATAATTATTTCCGATGGTACCGCGATAGACCCGAATTTTCTCAAAGGATGATAACTGTTACGAAGATAATTTGAATAATTACTGATTTTCGAAGACATTCCCATTTGCGTTTCTATGGAATCGTCTTCTCCTTTAACCGAACCGATTTTCTCATTATCATCTTCCGCAGCGATTTCTTCCATGAATCGTTGCAGCGGTAATCTTCTGTCGGAAGCTATCGGACTTTGGGATGCTGAAGTTGTGCCTTCCGATGAATCTTCCTCGTCAGTCTTGAGTGACGATGATGTCTTCTGTAAATCGTTCTTCTTCGTTTGCTTGCCAACTTTTCTCATTCGCTTCGTCGGGAATTCCACAGTTCTCGGCCTTCTTGATTGATTTTCGCTTGTAGCGGCGTCTCCTTGAGATTCTTTCTTTTCTTCCTGAATTAAAGGCACCGTTTGCTCGATTTCCGGTGATTGTATCTTCTTTTCGACTCTAGAGATTTCTCCTTCCGTAACTATCGTATCGACTTTTTTCAACTTCGTAGGTGTCCCATCGAACAAATTGTGCGGATCGGGAATTTCAATTCTGTCGATCGGCACGGGAACAGCTCCATCGCTAGTACTTCCGGTTCTAATTTTCTTCATGCAATCCTCACTATCGCGGGTCGGCACGACGATTTCCAGAGGTTCAGCTGGCGCTTCTCCGGCTCCGGAGAAAATCGAAGAACCCCTCGTAGAATTGATGTTCCACTCGTTGCTGTTCCCCATAATTCCCTCCGCTACCCGACAGCAAAAGGCTTTCGTTGCTGCGCCCGTGAAGTACGGAGGAAAATCTTTGCTATTTCCAATGCCGGGAGCAACCGGCCACAGTTCATCCTCGAAATTGATACGGTTCGTTCCCGGTACCGAATTGCGACGACTCCCTTCTGCATTGATCGGCGATTTTGCCACAACGAAACCGGCCGCTTTCGCCAAGCGAAGTACTTCGCCGGGAAAACATTTCGGAGTCTCCAAGTGTCTTAGAGTCTCTAATGATTCGGCGCTCAGTTGTGCTCTCTTTATACCGGCGGTTGAATTATCCGAATAGATGTCCACGAGGTCAGGTGGATAGGTGAGAAATCCATTGCTGTTCGGAGATGTCTCGATGTCGAGAGTTCGCCGATTTCTTCTCTTAGAGTTTATCCGATCGGAGTTCTTCGTTGTCGATTCCGGTCTCGAGTTATCTTCCCTATTTAGCAAAGACGATTCCGCTATCGGATAACCGGAAATCGTGTTTTCCTTTCGAGCTCTGATTTCCGGATGTACCAAAGTTTGGAGACCAATGTCCCGCGGATCCGACGGTCTCGCCGAGCCGTCAAGATCGATCTTTCTTGATGGGCTTCCGGCCTTTTCATTGCCAGTCGTAATATCGCGCAATTCGTGAGCAGTCGAGGACACGAGATTAATGAGATCGCTCAGTGCCGCAGGATCCTTTTCGTCAACGTCAGACCGGAAGCTGGCAAAACTCGAGGTATTCGAACGGTCGTCGGGATTGCACCCGATTACGCGATCCACAGAATCATTCAGGACAGTTAGAAAATCGTTTAAACTTTTTCCACCTTTCGGATCGCCCCATTCGTTTTTATTGATGTTGTTGCACGTTGGCCCTTTGAACTGAAAACCCACGGGCAATGGAGTTCCGTGACGATTCAGAGAGCGAACGAATGAATTGAAGTCGAAGTTACAATTGCTGCTCTGTGAACGGTCTCCGGAAGCAGCTTCGGTAGGCTGGTGCTGCTGTTGCCTGAGACCGGAAGTGGCGCCGAAAAACGGCCACGAAGAATGCATGACGTACCAACACGAGATCGCGAAATCATCGGGTACCGAAGATACACGACTTGCTGAAGAACTCTCGAACTATTTCATTTTATCACGATCCGGTAAGATTTTGGCTAATTGGCACGTCATTCGAAGCCAATTATCACGAGATTCAGATACATTCACGTCATTCATAAATAGATTCATTTATTTTCGTCTAACGTCAAGCAAAACGAAATTTCAGCGACGAACACACAGGCATTGGATCGGAGGTTCGTATTTCTACTGTAAAAAAAAAAATTTACCGGAAATTCAATATACTGGTACCGGAAGTTTATATGCATAAACTATTGCATTAAAATCAATGTACAGTTAAGTTAAAAAATTAATGCACGATGTATTAAAAATCGTATAATTTATTTTAATGTCACTATAAAAGCGATCGTAGCAATCGTATACTTTACTGTAATTTTACTATAAAACTATTTATATTCAATAATTTAATTAATTTCATGCTAATTTTTCATTACTATTGGATATTACATCGAATGTATCAGTTTATGCAAACTATTTCCACTACCAGTACGTTAAATTTAAAATGTATGTTTACGGCGCAGGGAATGGAAAAAAATGTAAATGCAACAAATGTTTTTTTTTTTTTTTGCAAATCGATCATCATGTATTAAATAGAATAACGTATGTTACAATGAAAAAAAAGATAACAGTATGCACAAAAACAGGTACCTATATAAGTGTATATCTACAATGTATGCATCCATCGAATCATTTATTTATAGTCCGCTAACCGAGATGAATTTTTTTTTCTTTTTTCGATGCGTCGAAGTTATCGACGGCTACATATGTTATCTTCGGTTATACGATTACTTTTGCTGTTGTGTTTTATTTATATTTTTTTTAGACAAGAATGTCGAAGAGGCACTATTACAATTTGTCGCTAATGATGGCAGTGATCGAGAAGAACACGCCGGATTTTTCAATGGTTTTATAATTAAAAAAAAAAAAAAAAAAGCTTGTAAATCGCGAATCTCTGTTTTCTTTATTTTCGCATTGGCGACTCCTACGGTCTCGTGAATACCATCGTCGGATCGACGGATCACTACGACAGAAGGACAGGCGATGTTCGTTATATAACATATCAATAACTCTCTCTCGTCACGTGTTGTTTCACAAATTAAAAACTATCGACTAGTAAGCACGCGGACGTGCTGACGTACCAACGTGGATTCAAGATATCGGCATACAATTATTTTTCAGATCAGATTTAAAAAAGAAAAAAGTTAATCGTAAAATGTGTAATTGTCATTGATAAAATAATTTTTTTAATTGACAATCATTTTTTTTTTTTTTTTTTTTTTCGATAGGTATTGATAAACAAAATTGTAGAGATTAAAAAAAAATCCTAAACCCACGTATAACCGGACGATAGTGCCGGCTGACGATTGTATCGAAAAACCGCTTTATCTCACTCTCGATTGTGGTTATACGATGTATAAATTCACAAAGGAGTCATCACGCATGCAGATATCTCTTTCTTCATTCGAACATTGACCTGCAGAAATACTTCAACGAATTTTATAATAATTTTATTATTTTACTAGACGCGAATCGATCGCGTCTACGTAAAAACTGTAAGGGCGACGAGAGAGTTTCTCGAACTGTTTGCTATTTTTTTTTTTTTTTTCCTCTAACAACTATACGTAACTGCTATCATTTTTTTCTTTTCTTGTTTTTCGTTTAACAACTACGTTTTTCGTTAGTCTATTCTCCCTGGAGGCAAAATACTGGCGGACCACGTAAACGACGCTGCGTGTGGTTTGCTTTTTTTGCGACGACTCTACGACTCTAACTAATAGGAAGAAAGCCTGCAAAGGGGGATAGCTTTTGTTTTTTTGTTTTTTTTTTTTTTCTTTTACAGCCGTGAGATTCGACTCTGACTTCGATTAATCCGCGCGAAACAGTCGACACTTCGAAAAGTAGGTAATACCGAACTCTAAGCGAATGCTTCGAACTTACTATCGCTATTCTTGTTGTTGTTTTTTTGTTTTTTCTCTTATTTTCTTCTCTTTTTGTTACTTGTACTGCATAAGTGATAATGTTACAAACGTCGACACTGAGGCTATGTTTTTATTTCGTCACGCGATTAAAAAATTCTCTTCGAATTCCCGTTGAATGAATACTGAACGCTAAACCTTAATACTCGCGTAATTGAATGAATCAAAGAACGATTGCCTCTACCCGCATCTACGATCGCGTCGGGCAATCGCGGAGTCGCGCACTCAAAGTCTCCCTCCGCGATCTCCTTCGATAGCTTTTTTTTTTCCTCGATCGTCATGTTTACCAAAATTCCGCGTTTTTCGTTATTTTCTTTTTTTTTTTTCCATGAAACTGTTTTTTCACCTCTCGGCCGGGAGACACCACGTCGATATCTCCGGAACTCAATGACCTTTCGCACGCGTCCCACTGCGTGTCTTCGTCATGCGACAATCGCGCATAACGTACGACAGCGTATCGCGAGACAGTGGAAACAGTGTCCCCGCGGTAGACGAGAGTCCGGCTCTCGTCTCGACCGCGGATCGGGTATTTTCACGTATACCTAGGAACTTGAAATCCTCGAAAGTTTACTGTCGAAAAATTCGAAACAAAAAAAAAACCAATGTTTTCCAGCAACACAAATATCGAAGCGTTTGGTGAAAAAAAAAAAATTCGCACTCGTTTTACACCGCATACCGGAATTCAACGGGGCGATGTTATTTCTATTTTTTTGTTCGACGAACGAGGCACGTATCGAAAAAAAAAAAAAAATTGTTAATTTTTTTTTTTTTTTTCTACACATGGATGGCGAGAGCTTCGAAGAGATACGGAGGTAGATATAGAGGCGAGATAGACGATGGTAGATGCTCTATTAAGGTCTGCCGGAGAAACATACGGGAACAATCCCCCGGTTTACCGTTTGCGCCATTTTTATAGCGCCCTTAGGTGTTCGCGTACGCGTATCGCTGCGTACGCGAAAATTGCCATAAGCGTTGGTCATTCAGGCCGTACGCTCACTCTGCTTCCGCGTTCAGTATGTCATAGATACTCGAATAACTACCGGTAACAAAGCCGAGAACGCCGAAGGCTATTATAGCGATGTTTTTCCATAATCTCCAATTGTACCGCCCGAGTCCGTTCTCTTGTTCCCAAACGGTGACGAGCTCTATAACGGACGGTAACATCAGTCCGAGTGTCGAGAGGCATACAGCACCGACGAGAGAGATGAACGGTCCGAGATTCGGTATAGCGATTGCAACGCCAACCGTAAACATAACCAGAATAATGCGAACCGCGTACTCTGCCTGCAATTTTCTCGCGCCGAAGTACTGTTTAAGATTCTTCCAGATGATCTCCATCGGCACGTAGAACTGAAGTCCATAGGTCAAGAATATCGCTACCGCAATCATCAGCTGTACGCACTGCGCGGGGATCTCTTTGGTGTTGAGATTCAGAGTTACGTTGCTTTTGATGTCGTCGCCGAAACGAAGATAACCGAAGAAACCGACGGTACTGTAGAGAAGAACGACGCAGAACATTCCGATATTCAAAACTCCCGGACATCCGGTGAAGTGCGTCGGGGTTTTCATGTTGTTCTCCAACGGCATAACCTGAGAAAATTAACAATTGAATTAGTTAAATATACGAA
Source organism: Buathra laborator (assembly GCA_934046635.1). NCBI lineage: Eukaryota > Metazoa > Arthropoda > Insecta > Hymenoptera > Ichneumonidae > Buathra > Buathra laborator. The sequence continues at coordinate 24,790,708 of OW203892.1, forward strand.
AGGCGAGCGGATAAAGTGAGGAAGAGAAAGATATGAAAATGATAAATCGAACTTACGACACCGATGCCCTCCAAAGCGAAGATTGCAGTTCCGAAGAACAACGGAAGTTGCGACCACGTTGAGAAACTTGGAACGCTGTCGATGCTATGCATGTCTTGGAAGACGTAATAGAATGTTATGCCGATACCGACTGCCATTAAGCAGTTAGCAACCATCGAAAACGGCGCGAGATACTTGAGATTTCTCACGAGTGAGAATAACATCAGAAAGGGTAGAAGCGCCAGCATATAGAATCTTATATTGTAATTCGTCTCGGTGTAGTAATCGGTTATCGTCTTTATGTTGCCGGATACGAATACTATGTACACGCAGCAGCAGCCAATGAGATCGATCACCAGAAAAGTATTTATCGTCGCTCTGTAATCAGTAAAAAATAAAAATTAATGAATATTAATTTATCATCAATGATTATTATTCCATTATATAATTAATAATCAATAATGATCAATTATTAATTAGTATTTATTTTATTTATTAATAATATCAATAAATAAATTTATTATTTTTTTTCTTATTTATTTGTTTATTATTTAATTTAAAAAAAAGTTTACTATCAAATTTATTTATTGATATAAAAAAAATAATATTGATATTATCGAAATATTAAAATGTTTTTTTTTTTTTCTACGTACTTTGCTAGCCTCGCGTATTTCTGCACGGGTTCGGGACCAACGAGAAATGCCGCTTCGGCGACATCGGCGAAACCGAGACTCGGCGTCTGCGTTCGCCTGCATAGATTGTGAGCGCATTTGACGAGTATGTGAACGCAGTACGTGCAGACTGCACCGATGAAGAAAGTCGCTATCAGACCGAACAGCAGACCGGCGTTTTTGAAGGCAAACGGCATCGCCAGGATACCAGTGCCGAGACTTCCCTTAAGCAAATGAATTAGCGTGTCGACATCGGATGTCGGATGCGCCAACTTGCGATGTTCGAAGGGATCGTATAGGGCGGCTTCCTCGTCGTTGACTCTTTCCACGAGTGGGAGGGTCGAGCCGTTCGTAACCGTAATAGGAACATCATTTTTCTCGCACTTGTATCTGTAAAGCGAATATCATTAGAATGCGCCACTCGGTTTTTTTCCCCGCGACTTCACATTTATTTTTATTCCTCATTTATTTTTTCTAAATTTTATTAACTAAACGTAACATTAAGATTATTCGCATTACGTACGTGTGTATATTTTTTTTTATATGGTTTTTTCTTAACGCTACGAGGTGTACTTATGATTGTAATATGATCGACAATGGACGATGCAGGAACGCGTCGAGGAGTGTAGGATAATTTTTCGAGGATTATCAATGAAGTACGTGGAAATATTTTTTTCGTGCAGGAAGACTCGTTTTTCAATGCAAAATCGGTCGAAATAAAATGTGCAAAGCTTATCGTATCATCGAGACATATATAAAATTGAGTTTAAGCGACGCGAGAATTTGGCAAATTTTTTCGTTAATAAATAATCGAACGTTAAAGTCGTCTCGAAGAATTTGCGATCGAGCGAAAATTTCGAAATTCTAATCGCACATACAAAGTACGATCGATGTCTCGTGAAAACGACGACTGGCAAGCGGCACACCCATCTTCCGGCAAACGGTACTTCGACAAATACTTAGAAGAGAGTGAGACTCACGAGAGAAATAGAAATAAACGATTGAGTGATCGAGAGGCATAGCGACAGCGAGTAGGAGGATAAATACGCGCCGGGAATTTGCGATTACGCGGGAAGATACTCAGGAAAGTGTTTTGCGGTTGCCAAGGAATGTGGATTATTGGTGAATAGCGTGTACGTTACATTGATGCATTGATCCGGCGAAACCTCGATATCCAAACGCGAGTGTCGAGAACTCTTAAGTAGTTCGGGCCGATTGCAGTCAGACGGATTCGGTAACGAGAAAAAAAAATAGATAACAGATCGAAATATCGATCGTTTAACGATAAAAAAAAAATTTGAAAAATCTGCGAACTTTTTTTTAAGCCTTTAATTTGTATTGATTTAGATATTGATATTTCCGATATCGATTAATATCGCAAAGGTAGCTGAACGACGCCTGAAACAGGTATAGATATCGATAGCATCGACGAGAGAAAAAAACCAGTCGGGGAATAGATTGATCAATTTAAACGAAAGATATACTCGATATATACGGTGAGAAGCTGCTGCACTACAGTTTCGATGTCTGGATTAACCGGATCGTAGGTCGTTCGAGGTCTCGTCGCACGCGTGTATATATATATACATATAGCAGATAGATACGGAAAGAGGGAGAGACTTGTGACCATTAATTTGCATTGAATTGCAACGACGCGCGACCTTAATTAAGAGTGAGTTTCGTCTCCTCGTACCAATGATGCGTGCAAATGCGTGTTTCAATGATATATAAATGCGTGCCATGTACGTAGCATTCCCAGCGAGATTAAACGTTCAAACCAACTATGGAGTGTATGCGACGCACGTGCAGACACGAGAATCGGTCAAAGCTCGTTTTCTCGTTCGCTTATGTTTCACATTTCTTTCGTCGGATTTTTTTTTTTTTTTTTCTTTACTTTAATCTATAATTACGACGGATGCTCGGTCGCGTGTGCAATTTAAATTTGCGTACGTGTAATTGTGAATGCGTGTGTTTGAACGTGCGGACTTCATGCTCGTGCACCTACAGCGTCCTTGAAAGTTTTTTTCTTTTTTTTTTTTTTTTTTTAAATCGTCTATAATATCATTTTACCGCGTGCGCCTGTGTACCCATTAATCATCACACCATAGATCATTACAGGATTAGCTGACTCCGGTAGAATTCGTATGCTATTCGTATTTATCGTGTGCGGTGCGCGATGGTGAACGTTCCCGGAAATCGATTCAATGATTTTTATTTATTTCTTCCGGGATCGGAAGTAGAGAAAGGGATACGCGAACGAATAGGAAAAGGAAGTGGAGTTTTTTTCGAGTATCGAACGGTGAACCTTGGATGGCGAAATCTCGCAAGGACTTCCACTTCGAATGTTTTTTTTTTTTTTTTTTTTTTTTTTTTTTTTTTCGTTTCACTCATTGATCATTGCTCTCTCGTTGGGGAATTCGTCGAGTTGTTTGATCGACCGTGACGAGAGGAAACCGTATCTAGGAACTCGGAGAAGGGGAACTCGATGAGATGATGCGAAACGCGCGAGTACGATGATCTCCAGTGATTCACGTTTGTCTTCTAGATATCGCGTTCATAAAAATCCATACACACGCAGAAGCACAATTCAGCAATCAATAATCATAGCTCTGACTCTTCGTATCACTGCAGTCTCTCGGCTATTTCTCGCATTCTCGCTCCGCTCGATCTCAATTATTCTTTCTCACGTACCTCGTTTTTTTTGTTTTTTTTTTTTTTTTTTTTTTTCCATACATTCTGTTATCCAAATCGCAACCGTGAATAACTCGTGATCACTGTATTTCTCCTATTGTATTTATAACCCAATATCGACGAGTTAATTTGACTATATAATTTTTCATGCGAATATATATTTATCATTTACTATACTCTATGTAGATATGCATGTAATGTACGTGTACGCGTGTGTGTAATTGGTGTCTGCGTAAAACGAAAAGATACATATTTGACTGTATCCACAGTTCGAAAAAAAAAATAAAATAAAAAAATAATAATAAAAAAATTTGAGTAATTAAAATAACGCCATATAACGCCATGAGAATAATTGTAAAAACAAATTAAAAAATAAAATAATAATATTTTCTATTAAATTTAATACAAGAAATATATATATAGTATATATCTCTATCGTAATATATTATTATTAAAAAATCGTAAAGGTATAGGTGTGTAGGTACCCGTTGAGGTGCGGTAGAGGTTTCTCTCCTTATAGCTGTGTGCCCGAGAGCTTTCGAGTCGCACTAGAAAGCTCATCTTTACTTAGACTTTCTGTGTGTCACGCGCGCGAACGTAACCCGCGAATACGTGTGACACTACGCGCGGACACACACACACACGAGGATTGACATCGCGTTCGGTTGTTTAAAAAACCAGCGCGCGCGTACTTTTGTGTTCTCTCTTTCATGGTAAAGCTGCGAACCACCGCACTGCATCACCGACGCGCAGCGCCCACGACGCAGTACGACGACTGACATGCCGCGTAGTTTTTACTTTAAAAATTGCGCTTTGCAACAAAAAAAAAGGATAACACACGTTAACGATTATCATTATTCATTTTGTAAACATAAATAATATTATACATCGAAGTTTCGTAATAATTTAGTAAAAAAAATAATTTTTTTTATGATCGATAATAGATAATTAATAAACGACAAAATAATTGAGACCCCGTAAAAGAGCCTTCGATCGAGTCAACGTTACGTTAAGTCTTCGTATAAATTACAATATCAATCGTCTTAATATGCCTTTTCAATATTTCTAATAATAATCGTCACGATCAATTATCGGCTTCATTCGTGTGTATGTGTGTTATTATTCTTTCTTTCTTTCTTTTTTTTTTTTTATTGATTTTTGTTTTTTTTTTTCGCAGAGCACTTTCATAGAGCCCGAATCATTATAATGCCCGGACTCTATACGCACGTCTGGAATCATATAAATGCACATATTATACAGTAAAAGACAGACGGTATTTCCTTTTATTTGGGTTTCAATTTTTCCCCACGTTGACTTTAATACTTATTTTTTTTATCGATCGTTTTGTAGTTCGAATATTGCGCTCGATCTTTTTTTTTCCAGTGCATTAAATTGATTAATTTATTTATACATTATTTTTTTTTTGGTATTTAAACATTTTACGCCGTACCGCATGATCTCTTCGCGCGAAGAGCATTATTTTCTGTTTAACGGACTTATTATTTTGATCCCTCCGGAATCGCATAATTGATGCTGCGGGTTTATCATTCGCGTCGGCGATCCTATCTCTTGGGGATCGACACTCCCCCTCGTTTAATAATCCGTACATAGGTACTACTAAGCCGCGCACACCGGGAGGGATAGATATCCGGTTTGCTCGACGCTAAAGCCACAACCGGTGTCTATTTATAAAGTCTAAATCGCATCGAATTGTCGAGATTAATGTATGCGTGATTTACTCTCGTCGCGCATAGCCTTAACTTCGCTTGTTACTACGTATGTTGTACCGAACGACCCGCTGAGAGATTCGATAATGTGCGTCACGTATAGACGAACCGCGCGATCTTCTCCATCCGCCTGGAAACCACGCTAAACGCTCGTTTGGCTCCCAATGCCTGCGGGAAGCTTTTCCGCTCCACTCCGCGTTCTTACCGTGCGATGTTTTTAAATTAAAACTATTTTTGTCTATCGTTATCGCTAATCCAACGCCTCGTCGTTCATTCATGTCGTTTTCACTATTTCGCTCGTTTTTACGATCAAACTAACGACGAAACTTATCAAAGTTTCTTTTTTTTTTATAACCTAAAAAGCCATTGACTAAATTTTCGATCTTTTTGATGCGCCGCAAAGCAAGCGACATGCACGACGTGTATTTCGTATTTTCAGATACAAACGTTAAACACGAATATTTCGATAAAGCGTTACGACACGAGATGAAAAAATGATTTTTTTTTTTTTTTTTTTTTTTTTTTTCGATGCGAATGAACGTGAGAAAGTGATGCGAAAGAAAATCATATCGAAAGCCGGAAGTTCGATTGTGAATGACTGGGGATCGCGTTACTAATCAACTATAGAGATTTAATCATTCGGAGTAAAAGAAACCATTCAATCGTTTCAGGAAGCTTCGCTCGCGTCTGATGATAAAATATCTTATCACTCGACCACTCAACACGATGACGAAAAAACGAATTGTTCTCACGATGATTGTAACACTGTGAATCAGCAAATCTCTTCTTTGGGTATCGCGAGTCAAAAAAAAAACAAAAAATCAATTTGACAACAAATGAGTTTGCGATTTGAGACATCTGTCGGTCTGTGTGACATTGTCGATTGGGGGATGGAAACTCGAGAACTCGCGTTTTGTAATCGCTGATGATTACGGTGAGACGAGACGCGGGGATTTCGATTACAGCTGCCAGAAGGCTAAATAAACGCGAACCGCAACTTGCGATAAATTATCTTATCGCGACGTAAACTCTCGTGTACCGCGATGTATACAAACTTTTTAGCCGAACTCGCAAATCAGCGATATATATCCCTCTGTCCACATACTCGAGCGTGTAACACGAATCCGCGACTCAGCGACAAACTACGAGACTTTCATATGCGATACAGAAAACGACGATCTATCCGCTTCCGTTTAATTCCATTCAATTTTATCGCCGATTAAACGAATATTATTCATATCCGTGTCGTAACAAATTCAAGAAGATTATACTTTTCCTTAACTGATATATAGAATCGAAATAATAACGAGGAAGGCGATAAATCTACGCGATCGTTTTCCTGCCTATCTTCCCGGTATACGCGGCATATTGCAATCGAAACCATATAGATGCCGTTTTCTTTTTTTTCCACGAGTCCGGTGAATAATTACTCGTACGCGTAAGTCGCAGTTTCCTGCTGAATGTATCCAAGAAATTTATAGCCCATTATCACCCGTTTGATAATAGATATTGCGATCGATACGCTGTTACGTTAAAATCGCTCACGCGATGTTTCTTAACAAAGAAACACAGTTATTGGCAGTCCTCGTAATTCATTGTTTTTTTCCGATAAATTTCTATTTAAATGTTTCGCCGCGAGAAAGTCGTAAAAATATCGAAAATTTGGCGCGAAAATCTATTATTTTTGGGTGAATTTATACGCAACGTGTATATTCGCTATGATATTCGTGTTCTTCGAGAACATAAAGATGCCAACGACTGTATTGTTTTTTCTTTTTTTATCGCGATTCACTGTTTTGCGGGAAGAGTTCGCGAAAGCGTCGCACCGAAGACTACGAAACACGAGGGATAGAATTGTCGAAATGAGACGTCGGAATCGTTGAATAGAATTCGGGAGGTCTCTCGGCGTCGCGGCGCCAAAACGAAGCGGGAGAAAGAGAGCCGCTCGCGCGATCGCTCTCGAGTTCTCGTCTCTAAATTTGGGTCGGTTCAATGTCACGCACGCCCACCCACACACTCGCGTACCAACTTCTCCAACACTCGCGCGCAAACTTTCAGCATCAGAGACTCTGAGACACACCGGGAACGCGTACACATACATACATAGAGAGAATGAGAGACAGCATTTTTGGCCTCAAGCAAACTTGTCAGCCAACATACGCGTGCACTCGGGAAAAAAAAAAAAAAAAAAAAAAAAAAAAAAAAAAAAATCGAACGAAGTATTCGTTTAGAAAAGACGGGGATAATAGGCGTCGAAACATTACAAATGTCGAAAAAAAAGAATTATGTTCAATGTACAATTTGCTCGTTATTGATCGATAATAAAAAAAAATCGTTTATCAATAATAATAATAATAATAATAAATTTGATTATTAAATTACGTAATAAATCATTTAATTCCGTAATTTTTTTTATTACTTTGTGAACGAATTCACGTAATATGAATAATTGTACGTAATAACGAGGGATTTTGTATTTAGATATAACTTTCTATCGAGAAATCGTCGATATCGTGAAATATCGAAAAATATTTAGAATAATTTCTGGTATTGAAGTTTACGGTATTGTGAGCCGCGCAATCCCCGTCTCTTTAAAATGTATACATCGACACACAAACACGTACATTTTTTATACAATTGTACACGCAATCTTGTCGAACACGCATCGACGGTAAAGTTCCAAAATACATGCGAACCAATGAACAAAAAGCTTTTCGTTTTCTCTCAACCGACCCACAGAAAGAGACCTGAGAATTGTTTGCGAACACGCGAACTTCTGGCGACGTTGCGACGCCGACGACTTCGCTCGATCCCACCGAACATTAATGATAGTATGATTTTTGTAGGCGATGCGAGAGAACCTATAAGTACTCACTTTGCGCGCGTAGCGATCAGGCGGTATATTATGCGGCAACGAATTCGTAACACAGCGTCGTTCGATGTGAAAATGACAAATGGATAATAAATATTATGGTATAACATGGAACAATCGATTAATAGAATTTATCGTCAAACAAACAAACAATTCCAAAAAAAAAAAAAAAAACAAATCAATTGAATGCACAATATCGGTATGGATCGTCGATGATAATAACCCAAAGTACTTATTTATCGAGCGCTGAAAAAAAACTCTCTATTTTATATCGGTGGCAATAAAAGCAATGCGGCGATGATCGGTCGTTGTACAATATGCTAACAGCTGGACACATCGTTATTAAAATTAATTAACAAGAAAAGCGATCGACGAATCATCAATTTTTCGTATTTTTTCTTAATTTTTCGTGATTTTTTTATTTCATTTTTTTTCTTTTTTTTTTTTTTTTTTTATAAAAATTGAATTATCATTTCGTCATCGCTTATCTTCCGTTTGGTTGTTTTTTTTATTTGCTCTCGTAATTTATCGTAATCGTTTTAATACTTACTTGACAAGCACCATTCCCGAGAGTTCTGTTTTCACCCCGTGCTTCTTCGGGTCGTATTCCGCTATCATCGGTCGCATGGGTGTTCGCTGAAACGATTAATAAAAAAAAATAAAAAAACGAAATTATGCGTCTGTAAATTTTTTTGTCGTAATTAATTTTTCTTTGAAACAAAAGCCACGTGACGACGTTAATACATATATAGTATAAACAAGAGATTTCCGAGACGCGGCTTTGTGGGCGGAGTGCAAACATCGAAACACGAGTTTCGAAGCAACGAAACGACGACGAGAACTCGTGAGCTCTTTTTATATTGTTTTCACGGCAAACATTGAATCGAACACGCGAATTATCCTGTACGAGGAGAAAATCATATTCTTCACGTTTGTGTCGCGTCCATGTGTTTGCGTATACAAACAGAGACGTACGTTTGACCGCGTGACGTTGCCGCGATTCGTACTGTGCAATTGCCGAGAATAGAGTTCTGTGTCCACGACACGGACCTCGAGGGAATCAATGCGTCTGTTGACTATGAGAGGCTTTAATAACACACGTTCGCCGAGCTATTGAAGAAGCTATACTATCGCAATTTTTTTTTTTTTTTTTTTTTTTTTTTTTTTTTTTTTTTCGAAGAGTGTGACAACGCGAAGTTAATTACAATAGACGCGACAAAGCGTTACCGCATTCCATTATCATACCCGCGGTGTTCTTTGTACTTTGATACAATTAAAATGGCGTATTTACGAAGACGTAAATAGAATGAAAACGAAAAAAAAAAAAAAAAAAAAATGAAAAATTATTTGAATCGTTTAAAAAAATGTTATCTTAACCAGTCCACGTTGGGCGTCCCTCAGCGACGTCGACGATAGCGAACTCATCTCGACGTCGTATTCGCTGTCAGCGTTTCCCATTTTGTATTTTTTTTGTTTTTTCTTCTCCTTTAAAGTCTAACAACGAGTTTAACTTAGTTATCTCGTTATAATCTCTTCACTTTTCTATTAAACATTATTAACTAAAATGGCACTTATTTTTGTTTTGTTTTTATTAAACGATTTAACGATCACCAATGACGTCCTAAAGGTGAGAGTCATAACAGTGTTTATTTTAAGCACCGAGTTATTTATATACAGTTTATTCTATTTTTCGGGTCAAACACCCAGCGAAGAGAATACCGATTGGCTTGTGTTTCTAATCGGTGCGAATGCTCGCGAAGTTATTTCACGAGAATGGTGTGCCGATGCCAATGGATTCACGGACGTCCCAAAGAGTTCGAACACAATTTCGATATCGACAACACCCCGGGAAGCCTCTTTCGGAAACCTTTAACTATCGTTACCCTCAATTGTTTCTTTCCCGAAGGATAAATCAACCGAACAGCACGCGTCGTCGTTTGCTCAATAACCGTCGCTTCGGATAACGATTACGTCATCGAACCACCGTGCGCGCGAAGATCTCGAGCGCACGAGACCGCAATTTAGGACACCCGCGAAGTCGACAGTATTATCGCGAAACTTTTCCCACTTTGTATGAAATTTTTTTTTTTTTTTTTTATCGCACGTATTAATATTTCGAGCGAAAAAAAAAAAAAAAAAAAAAAACGAAAATTTCGTCAGAAATGACAACACGAGCACAGCGTAGAGTTGATAGTCCAAAGAAGAAGAAGAAGATGACGATGATGAAGAACTCGATTGCGCGGCACCGCGATCCAACGCAAACTGTTTGAGCTTTGATCGCGATCTCTAGCCAAACTCGCCGGGATGCTGAAGACCCTCAAACGTTGGTATCAGATACGTTGTCGTAGTAGTAATACAAGAGCGCCAGGGGTTTAGGTAGAAGTTATACGAAAGACGTCGTGTTTAACGAGTCAGCCTCGCGACGCTCGTAGATAAGTGGCTAGACGCGCGAAGCTCAGTCGCACGACGCAGAAACTAAGGGGATCGTTGCCAAAACGTTTGAGAATGTCCCGAGGACGTGGGGGCTGGCGATCTTTATATATAAACACTGGACGCCTAACGCCCCGCAACGGTGGTGCACAAACGCCCGTCGGTGCGAAAATAGGAAGAGCAAATGGGCGGACGTTATTTCGTTGACGATACACTTTTCCTCCAACAGAACGAGATCCATCTCCCACGTGAGACACGGATTAGAGAATATAGAAAGAGTTCGCGGGGGAAAAGCTTCTGGCTAACTGATGCCGGTGCATTTTAGAGGCGCACAGGTTTGAGGCGCCTGCTACGAGGTCACCGGATCATCAACGTCATGACGCCACTACGCTAATTCTTGGCGATGCCGTACTCACGGATACAACAATACTCCGCATACTATGTAATCGCGACTTGTTTTTCTCATTGGAAATTTACTCGTCGCGATTTTTTTTTTTTTTTTTTTTTTTTTTTTTTTTTAAATTTCGAAATTACCGCTTTGGGATCTTTGGGACCACGTGACCCGCGGAAAAAATTGCGTTTCAACAACGCGCCAAAAAATTTATTAATCTCGATTAATGTAATGTACATTAAAATTTGGTACACAATTGGATCAATTAACTCCATTAAAAATTTTAACGGTAATAATGGTAATGAAATTTGATTTTTTTTATGTACATCAAAATATTTATGAGATAAATAAAAGTGTCGCAATCGGGTTAATTTATTAAATTCCGAATAACAAAAAAAAAAATTATACGAATCGCACGGAAATTTGGTTTTTTAATCGAAGTAATAAACGGTTATCAACAATGAATTCCAGAAGCGAGACGAGGATTACCTAAGTTTACCGAAAACGCCCGCGCATGTGACCTAATCCTGACTTCCTGGCAACGTGCGAACCGCGTGTGCCGAGTTGACAAGATGAAAACCGGTTTTTGCCAGTTTTGTTTCACTCCCCCGAGACAGTTGACAATATTATTTCACCGACCGGTGACATCTTTGCGCAATTTTCATGGTACGTTAATAATAACGACGATGAAATAAGTGCGAAAATAATTAGGACAATAATCGCGTCGATATATCGATACCGGTAGTATCGGCGGATCGACAAACGAATCTCGACGAAAACACGAAAAATATTTGCCTCGAAATTAGAGGATTTTCAGAATCACGGATTATTTTTGGAATCGCGCCATCGCCGTACACCGTGTTTCTAACTCCACTTGTCATGTTTACTTCCGGCTAAGGAAAACTTATGCTATTTTTAAGCGTTCTTCTCGACTTTGCAATTCGTAGGTCACTGCGTTTCGAACGTTGCATAATTTGTTTCTAGAGACGCATAAACACGACCCCCGATGTCTCGCTTTTCCGAACGTAAATTTGTAATTTATCAATCCCAACGGAACGGACGAATTTAATTAGGAATAAACGCGCGGAGTAAATGTAATATTTTGAGAACAGCGACGATAGAGATTTTTGTTTTTTCATCGGTACAGTGCGTCTTTATTTACGTCGGATATAACTATTTTTGTTGCGACGTTTGACTCTACGAAATTACGATCGTTCTACCGAGTCGTTTATAACGACCGAAGGAGATTACATCAGAAAATCTTTGGCGAACGGGCAAAACGCCGAGAGAGCGCGTTACACGCGTTCCCCGAATGATGTCGAACAGCCAAAAAGAACAATTTGTTGCATCGTATGCGCAACCGGAAATCGATTTATTTGATCATCGAAACGGATACCAAAGTTGTTACCAGTTGTTCCGGAAAAAGATCGATCTATCGGCCACAAGGTCGACTTCGTTCGTTTCGACATTGATCGTCGATATCGCGATGAAGTATTTCGACTCAATTTTTTTTTTTTTATTAATATACTTGTGTGGATACGATGAATCATATTTACACGAATAACTTATCGCTTCCGCAATGTTTCATCGTCGTTCGAACAGTTATAATCGAATTTAAGTTTTATCGTTGACATTGAACTAAAGGAGCAAAAAAAAAAACGTTTATTCAAGTGTTCTTTCAAGTTATGTTTATTGAGACGCGTTTTTTCTTGGCGTTTCACAGAATCGCGTCACCGTCGATGTTTTTACGCGATGCGAGATTCGCTCAAACGATTAAACTGTAATTAACGGAAGCAATTAATTGCATCAATTGCCGTGATTCTCATATTTTCAAAATTTTTTTATTTTTAATTTAAAAAAAAAAAAAAAAAAACCATTTTTCGAGGTGTGAGTTTGTCGATTTTTTTTTAATATAGAAATAAATAAAATGATAATTTTTTTTTTCTATTTATTCACGAGTGCAAAAATTCATAGAAATCTTTTAAACTTTAAATCTTCAGTTATTATATAATAATTCGAGACTAAAAATGGCGGGTTGCCGCGCGCATTGTTGTTATTTAAACGACGAAACTAAGTGCGCGAGCAAAAACGGACTATGAACTCAAGAAACTAATGTATACATAGATCGCGACCGACGATCGATGGTTCAGCGTGTCTATCGCGTGTTAACGCCACTCGAAGTGATATATACATATATCCATCTATACGAGAATCTCCCTTTGCGTCGATTGACTTGAATCAGACATCATCAATTGATCCAATTGGCATCGCAGACGAGAAATTTGCCGTGCGGACAGTAATGCTGAAATTACTACGACGAAACGATTTCGTAATTGGAAAGTACCGACGAACGCGACGATCAAACTAAAAAATACCAAACTAAAGGCAAAAATAAAAATAAAAAAAACGGAAAAATTAAAAAAAAAAAAAAAAGAAATGGAATGATAAAATTAAGAGCCCTAAGTACACAAAAGTTCATTGATGATAAGCAAATTCGCAAGACGCAATATTTCAAGCGAGAAATTTGAATGGCCAATGGGACAAAATCGTGCGAACGTGATATGAATTCGTAAGCGAACGAGAGCCGCGCACAGCTCGTTCCTCGGACACGCGTAGAGATCGTTAGAGAGGTGATGCGCGAAATATACGGTCGTAGAGGGTTTTTGTTCAGTCACTTCACGCATATATACGTATGTAACAATTTGATGCATTGTCCGGCCCCCGTGTAGCGAACGCGAAGCCTCACAGAAGAGACGAGTGGCTCAATAACAAATTAGCAAATCTGACCGACGTTGCTACGTCACATCCTCATCTGGTTCCTGCGAAGCGCGAACGGTGCGGAGGGCGTACCGCGTACTTGTATCCTACAATCCCTGCATGAGACCTCGTCGAGAGAGTAACCATAGCTTGGAAATACGATCACGCGAGTGCGTGAGCGACGATAACGCCCGCGGAGAAGAATCTCTCGTTTTCGGAGCGCTGCCCCTGAAATGCCGACACGCTTCGGAGCGACGAATGTACACCGGAGAGCTTTTGATAATGACGACGATGACGATAATGATGATGATATCCCGAGCAGAGGTTCGGTAAACGAATTGACCTTTTTAATACCGTCGCGTGGACGCGTTCTTTCGCGTATCTCTCAAAGATCGCGATCCCCGGAGAAAAGAACAGAGCGAAACCATCGAATTGGTGTCTCTCGCGCGCGAAGTGTTTGCAAAGAATCGCTGACAATTATATTTCTTCATGCGCGCGCGCGCGTCGTCAACGTCAGAGACTAAATGACCCCGTCTTTCAATAAAGCAAAGTCACATTCTCGAGACGAAGATCTCTTTCGGCCATTGACCAGTCAGCGGAGAAAGCCGCGAGGCCATTTTATTTTATAACTATGCGCGATTGCTATAGCAGCTGTTGCTAAGTATATATATATAAATATATATTAATCGTACCGAGAATATTCGATCGCTCGATTAAAATCGATCAACGCGAGAAAGAGAGATATTGCGAACGGGAGAACTCGACGAGAGCGAAATTTTAATCGTCGGGGGTTCCGATTGAATCCGCGCGTACGTACCGAACAATCAATTATTCGACGAACTGCGAGCTCCGCGACGTCGAAATGACGAAGTGCCGCTGTTATTAGCGATACACAATTGAAAATTCGCGTTCAATTGATTGTCCTCGACACGGTCACCGAAGATAAATATGAACTTTGACGCGAGTTTTAATTTCCGTACCAAATTCGAATTGGGCAATTCAGTTGGGAGACCTTGTAACGCGCAAGTGGGCAGATCTACGGGACGCGTAAAAAAAAAAAAAAGAAATTGGTAATCGGCAGTCAGCTTTACTGTCACGTGGGATGTCTGCATTGGTAGTCATGCCGTTTTTTTAATGACTTATTGGGAATTCGAACTCCCGACGAGTTGCGTTACGCAGTCTGAAATCCCCAACACGTTACGCAACGCGTGAACTTTTACCCTCGGGGTGGACTATCCGCATCGATCATTGATTCGCTCTTTTAAAGATCAGTGTTACTTTTCGGAGAACTTTCTTCGGGGATTTTTTTTATTTTTTTTTTATTCGATTTTAACGATGTATTTTTTTTATGACTAACTGCTGAAGAATAATTTAGAGATTATGATGAGAAAAAAATTTTAATTTAGGAATATTTTGATTTTTTTTTTATCGCGAATTTAAACGAAACATTAGTAATCGCGGATAAGAAACAATGTCTTATTTTCTAGACGATCGAACTTCGGATTTTTTTTTTTTTTTAGATAAACTTGTTGAATCGCGAGACATAATGCAGAGAAATCAGTACGAGTCGTTGCGTCACTGAATTTATCTATGCAAAATTTTAATCACGGAGCGCATTCGTGGCATAGATGTCGATAGAGTGTATGCTAATTCCGTTTTCCCACTCGGATTGCTTGGTACCGATAAGAAATCGGTGACTTTCCTCGAATCGCGGAATCCGTATTCAGCGAAAATCAACGGGCAACTGGAGCGACAAAGTTCATTCAACAAAAATCGAGACGACACACGCGCTCGCGCGTGCGAATTTCTTGATATATTTTTAATCGCTCGGCACGCGAAACAACCCGTTAAATTGTCGAAGCGATAAATTCACGCGTTTAAAGTCGCAACCGATATTTCCTCATGGCGTGACGATAAGACGCTGTGCGAGAATAAACGATGAAGGAAGTTTCAAACACGTGCGGGACGCGTTGGTAACCCAACGTAACTGTTGCAGTTTCGATTTTATACATCGCGAGCTCACGGCGCGATATTTCTATAACGAACCGGAAAAAAAAAAAAAAAAAAAAATTCTTTCAATAAACGCAATAAAACCTCTGTTCGCTCCAATTTTTTTTTATACTGAAGTCCTTGTAAACATTCAGTTGTGCAATTGATTTTAAAAAATCGTAATTTTTTTTATACCGCAGTTAACTCGACGTAGAAACTTTCGACTCTTCGACTCTAACGAACGAATGTGTACTAATAATAGACGATTAGTATTTCGCCGTTAAATCGTAAAACTACGCGTCGGCTAACCTACAATTTAACGAAACGCACGATTTTTAATTATTTACGATGAACTGCGCGGAAAATCTCGTGCTACTATAGTAAATACACGAGAAAATTAATCGACAATCGAAAACAATGAAAATATGTATTTTTGACTGTCAATTGCGAGAGGATCGTCGAGATGAATGAAAGATAAACAATTCTACGGTCGATAGTTGCCAACTTTTCGTTTCCGTCAACTCATTAGTTATTTTCACAAAACTCTACTACCGTACGTATGCGCGCGATGTATAGTTCACGACATGCTGTAGCGATGGGTATCGCGAACAGAGTCCAAAGGTACTGTTATCTTCGAGTTTTTGCGCGCCTAAAAATATAACGATGCTGAATCATCGTCCGCCGTCGTAGTTAGCCGACACAGGTAGGTGGGCAGGTAACACAGGTATAATAGAGGTAGAAGAGGCCACGAGAGTAGAGGGAGTCGAAGTCGGAAGTGGAACGGCCGGAACACTCTAATCGTTCGGTTACCTGTTACGAGACTTTCGAGTTCGCGACTCCTATTCGGTTGCCGGGCCGTTTTTTTTTTTTTTTTTTTTTTTTTAAGGATCCAGAAACGTAGTCGATGTTGTCTCCGGGGACAATGGCATCGAAACATGAAAAATGCCGTTTTTCGATCGACCGTCGCAATAACCGTTGCTATCCAAATTTTACCAGCGATATCTCGACGTCGTATTCCGATTTTTTTTTTTTTTGCTCCGCTTCAACTTCAAGCGCGAGTGGAATTCTAGGCTACCGGGTGAAGCCATATCTGCTTTTCTACCGCTTCTCGCGAGTAGACGTATTGGATAATGGAAATAGAAATGAAAAAAAAAAAAAAAAACACAGTCTACGTCTCTGGCGCTTGGGTGAGTGTAACTTTGCTAGTAATACTATAGATTACGCGACGTTTATAGGTGTGCGCGGGCACAAGAACCCGCGAGCGACCAGACGCCGAGCGTCGGAGGGGAAAAATCGCGAGTCGCCCCGTCGAGACCGCAACGGGCACTCTTCGCGCGCGCGAACTTCAGCCCGAAGGGGAGCGAGCGAACGAGACACTCGCGAGCGCACTCACGAAGGTGAGGAAATTTCCATGACGCGTTTCGCTGCGCTCGACAACTGCCCTGTTTCCTAGGCACCTACACCTTCCTTTGCTGTTCTTAGATTGCATTTCTGTGCGAAGCTTCGAATTACGATCGAACGTTGCGTCCGTTGTGTACAGTTCGATAAATAAATTTCTTCGATCTTCGGATTCGAAAAAAAATATTTATTTTAATCAATAATTAAGTTTTGTTAATAACGTTTTTTTTTTTTTTACGATCTAAATTGCGATACGAAAGTTCACGAGATCGTATTTCCAACGTTTATCGATAAGAAATATAAAAAGAAAGGCAAAAAATACAACTTATGCCGACTGCAGTTTGAATTATCGAGTCGATTGAAAAAAAAAAAAAAATGATAATTATACACGCGACGAGTGTGGCGCACAAGACTTTTGCGGCCTTCGCGAATGCTAATATTACTTAACCGTCATTGTTGGAAAGAATACTATAAACACCTGGAAATTATCCGCGATAACCCGCTGCGACGAACAGCGCCCTCAATTTCCGTACTTTAAATGGCTAATCAAACGTATGCATTAATCACGATGACGATAGTGACTTCGAGACATCCGTAATTTCGACATAACCTAAGTTCACGCGTGTGCAATTTTTCGTTCGCTACGAGGTCAGCGCTTTAAAGGTTTATCAGTTCGATGGAACTTTGAATTGGAGATATCGAAATTCGTGTTACAGAAGAGGGATTAAGTGGGTCGCGTAATAATCGTTTAGAATTTGTTAAAAAAAAACGATATATATCGATAAAGATGTATCTTCGCATTCGTCCTTCGAGATCTCGTCGCCCATATTCTCGGGTTCTCTTAGTCACCGAATTCCTGTATGACGTAACGGATCGTTGATACGCGTGTATATAGATCGATGTCGCGCGTTCTTGAGGTAACGGATTCGATTACCGCAATCGCCGACGATGATATGATTAATATTAAATACGCAACGAGGCGTATGTATGCGCGCGAGAGAGTTGCAATCGTTTCATGTTGGCATATATCGTGCATGCATCACGATAGTTGAGGCAGAGGGCGAGAGGCCTTACGGGTTATCGATGTATCGTTGCACGTTGTCGCGTGCCGTTGAACCCGTTTATTATAGTAGCGTGCGCGACATTTTTAAATAAAATGCCTTCAACAGTGCATACACGTAGGGCACGTGTACCAGTGAATGACCGTTATTATAAAAAGAAAATAGCGTAGCGGTTGCGTCGATAATAATCGAATAACACTTAAGTGAGTTAATTAAAATAAAACTTGAAAAAAAAAAAAAAAAAAAAAAATCATAATAAAAAATTATATTTCGATGTTTTTTTTATTTTATTTATTGTTATTTTTCTTTAATTACATGTTTATTATATTCTATATATTTCGGTATCTGGATGATATTTAGATCGAAGTATTTCGGAAGACATAAAATAAAGTGGTCATTCACTGCAACGCTCAGCCCCGACGCCTCGTTGCATAAACTGCAGATATAAGTTTTCCGTAGCAATGGCTTAGGCCTCGTCTCGTGGTTCTCTGACATGCGGACTATATCGGACATAAAATAGCCAGGAGTCACGCGACCATGCATTGACCTTTCGATCGGTTCGCCACCGTTGATGCACTTCTATATCTCTTACACGCACCGGCAACCTCTTCGTAGTATACAATTCACACAATCGCTCGTGTGTAACGAGTGTCTCGTGAGAGAGTTCAAGTTCATTGAGATCCAAGGTAATTGCATCGGAACGGAGATGCGCGGCTGACTTTTAGGTTAGGAATAAGTGCGAAAAACTTTCAAGATCTACGCGGCTTGCGCCGTGGCGATAACATCGCGAAACCTTTCGTTGTCATGGAAACAACGGCGAAAGTTCGATATCAAAAGCCCCCCGAAACTTTCGGGTGGCGTTTCGAGAGTTGAAATGAAAACTTCGTCGATGCGCGTGAACTTTCGTAAAAAAAAAAATTCCGAGATACACATCGCGCGAGCTTCGCGAACGGAGGGCGCGTGTGCGCGGAGAATTGTGACCCGATTCGAGAATTCGACGAAAGAACGACAAAAATGAAAAAAAAAAAAAAAAAAAGATGGACGACGGGGAAATGTATTATTGGAACGGAATATATAGACCAACTGTCGAGAAGCGAAGAAACACACTGAGGCCCTCTAACTGGAAGAGAACTCGACGAAAACTCGACTATCCCGCGTATGTACAAAACAAAACGATAATACACGTTATAATTATTCAGTAGAGTGCACTTCAGCATCGTCGAATAACGAGGCTACGACATTGTTTCCAAGATAGAAGCGAATTGCGCCCCGTTATCGTTTTTCAGTAGTGTAGAGGAAAAAAAAACACTCCGGGCTTTCGGAAAGCGATCTATTTGCAGAAGCGTTGTTCCGACAGCGAATTTACTTTATCCTAAGAACACACAGTCAGCGTTGCAGCGCGTTGCCGTTATCTAAGCTATTAACTTGGATCAAATGTGATCCGCAATCGTGAGACTTGATTCACCGATAAAACCGTTCAACGTCACGAGGTATTACGAAGCGCCCACGACACGTAATGATTCATAGGCAAAATCATCGACATATGTGTACCGATGACAATGACATTTAGGAATGCGCGGAAAATTTATAATCTCCAACTCGCGGTAAAATGTTACGCTAATAGACGTAATTTTTGCAAAGTTGATTCTGCGAAATTATGAAAAAAAAAAAAACTGTGCGGTTGTCATTGATCGACACGAGGAAAAGTTTCAACCAATTTACATAGTACGTCATGTATAGTTAAGTGGATTCGATCACAATAATAACAATTGCAACTCATTAGTAAAATTAACCATTAAAAAAAATCGATAATTTTTTCTTCGCATTGTGAAAATTGATTTAACATGTTTAATTTTTTATTATATCGAATTTGATTTACATATTCGATATGATTTTTTAAAAATAAATAAAAAAAATCAAAAATCCTTAATTGTTGACGCGCGCGCGTTTTTATTCCTCTGTACCGGCGGCGAGTGCGCGCGTTCCATGCGCGCGGTGCGATGGCGAAGTACCATAATATCGCGGCCCGAACGTAAACTCAACACTATAGATAGTCTCGCGGGGGGCACATGTGTGTAAATAAATATTTTATTAACGACCGGAGACCAACGCGACACATCGATATCTAATAAAAGCGGAGTTAAGTCAAAGTTCCTCGTGGCTATGTTATCGTTACGCGGACGCTTGCGGTGTCTCATAATCGAGCCGATAGCATTTACGTCATGGGAATGCCTCAAGACGGCGAAAACGTCCGGGAAATACGAGAAGATTCAACGAACGAACGAAAATACAATACATCGAAGTAGTAAAGAAAAAAAAAATCACGTAAACGTGTACTCACTTTGAAATCACCACCATTAGCCGGCGGACTTCCTGGACTCGGCACTTTGTGCGACATCCTTCCAAAAAGTTATTTTTCGCCGAGTCTCCGATAATATGCGACACCTTGCTGTATTCGCTTTTCGTTTTTTTTTTGCTCGTCCCGACGAGTCAGCTGTCTTGAATACCAACTGAAGTTCGAAATTTCGACTTGGCAAAAAAAACCAAAGCCTCGGGCTTCCTTTCTCCTCTCGACACTCTCACTCTCGTTTTTCCTTCGTTATATATCAATAATATATATATATATATGTGTATATATCGTTTTCTGAAACTCCCACACTCACGAGATCCAACGTTTCTTTTTCTTTTTTTATTTCCTTTTTACGAAAAGTAAAATCTATTTAAATGTATATATTGTCTCATGTATATAGAACGATGAGATTTACGATAAATAAAAACAACAAAAAAAATCGTATATATTATTATTGTTTACAATTAGCACTTTGTTTCCTCGTTCAGTGAATCGACGAAGGTGTGAAAAATAACGTTTGAGTTTTCCACCTCTTCCGTTCTGAATTGCGTGTGAATGAATTTCCTCTCTTGGATTTTTGTTATTCTTGTTTTTTTGTTGCTTGTCGTAGAGTTAGGGTAACGTGTGTGTTGCGACAATGTTAGAGTCTGAACGAGGAATGAGGATCGCGATGTGGGAGGCCGCGGTACTCGGACCGAACCGTCGAGTCAACTCGAACGCGCGCCTCCGTGGTTTCTCCCCACCATTCCCCCCCACCGCCGGTTTCCCTTCTTCAAGCTTCATACCGTACGTTTTCGTACCGCGATGCTTCCCCCACTACTTTCCTTTGCCGATTCCCTGTTTTCCCTTCTCGTGTACTGCTATAGCAGAGCAAGAGACTTAGAGTGTAGCGCGGTTATTCCTTCCTTCCCCCCCCCCCCCCCCTTTCTCTCGGAAGTTTCGACTCGCCACCACCGCGCGACGACGATCGGCGATTCTAACCCAACTTCGCGTTTAGTTCGCTCGACATAAGCAGCGACATAGAGACGGAGATATGCAAAAAAAAAAAAGATCGCGATAAGGAAGAACAAAAAAAACTCTCGTTTTAGTTAGCACTACGGTTTCTCATCGTGTGGCGAACATCGCTTCCTTTTCCTGCTGGATATGTTTCGCGTGGGAATCGAACAAAGTTTCCCCTCGGTTGCCGTCTTCCTTCGCCCCTCTTTTTCGTCAAGACGCCACGACGCCTACCCCTTAGTCCCCTCCGTACCGAGAAACTCTCCGTCGTTGCGTGTAACACTCGACTATCAGGCGCCACGCCGCAGCCCCCAAATGCCCTTTTCTCTTGTCCTAGACCTAGACTCGTGCTTCCCAAACCCTCGATCTATTGTGCGTTGACGTCAAACAGTGAAAAAAAAAAACAACGAGAGAAGGGGAAAAAAATACGATGTCAGCCAATCGTCAATGCTCGCTGAGTTTCCAGTACGCGGATTCTGCGTGAGTATGAAAGAGTAGGGAAAGGAAAGAAAGAATGAAAAAAGAAAGAAAGAAAAGAGGTCCTCTGAATGGAGAGCCAGAGGCAATGAATGAGCCTCGTGTATAGTCGTAGCAACGGAGGGGGAAATGTTTCTCGGGGGGAAAAACCCCCTGTTTGCGGTTCGAAGAATTTTTTTTTTTTTTTTCGATAGTTTTACGATCCGTTCGTTGAAGTACCAGTTTTGCATTTTTACGACGACGCAAGTAAATATGCATATATTTATAATTGCGGTTATTTAGGACTTTCTTGAAACCGATTTTTTTTTTATCTACTAATTGAAGCGCTTTTTTTTTTGTTTTCTTTAATCCTCGTAAGATTGTAGAATGTTTATAGAACGCATACAATCCTTGAAATACGACGCTTTTCGGTGTCTGTGTTTACGTTGACATGCGTTTCGTTTGCGAGCGGAAAAAAAAACATTGATACGATGACTCAATGTACGTGACGACGAGAAATTGTTTCTGCAACTATATCGTGAACGCGTGATATTGTTTTCATTTTTTGTTCGTTTTTCGAAATTTGCTAAATGCTCGATGAACAGCCATCGTATTGTATATTGCATTGAAGTTTTTTTTTTTTTTTTTAGAAATCAATTACACTATGCGATAGTGTTGATTTTTTTAAAAAAGAAACGATAACGAATCTACTTTCAGCGAATGAGATACAGCTTTTGATTCTCAACTTTCTCGAGTCTATTATCTTTTCCGTTCACGGCGAAGTGTTGCATGTTTTTTCGCAATGTATCTCTTTTCGATGTTTGACCTTCACGGCTGAATTTTGCGGGAGAAATTTAACCTCATGTAGTACGATGTTTTTTTCTTATTTACCGATGTGCATCACTTACCGATTGTCGGTATAAAATTTCGGGATTTTTGTAATAAATTATCTCGTATAATCGTCATCGTGTTACCTTGAAATTTTGCGAATAAAAAACACGATATTTGATTTTTTTATATACAAAATAATAATGGGCCGTGAGTTGGATGCGCGAGTGCAGCAAGTAGCATGCAACTAGGGGAACGTCTATCGCGCGCCGAGCGAAAATAGACGCGTACCGACCTAATATTAGAATCGTCGGCAACCCTACTCTCTTGAATCTTCCGAAGGAGTCTCGCGGTCCAAGCGAAAGGGGAGAAGTAAGAGCTTAGCTTAGGAACATGAAAAAAAAAGAAAAAAAGCATCACGGTCGAGGAATGCGCCTTGAAACGAGCTACTAAGCGAAAAGTGCTTTCGCTATCCCAATCCTCTCACCGCGATGTTTCGGACTTTCTCGCTCTTTCAATGCCGGGGGAACGAGATACTCCGCAGTGATTAGGGAGCGCAGACTTCGGCACGCAGATATCGCGCGGCTATTGCGCGTCGTAGCGAAGAGCTCGAAAAAGTAAAGAAAGAAAAAACTTTCAACGATTCCAGGTGAAACGCGAAACCGAGGAGGACGATCGCGTTGCGCATTTTCTGCGCAGTTGTGTTGACCGCTTCTAACCCCTTCCCCCATTTTGTTGCCTATAAACAATATTTCGTTGCATGTGTGATGGAACGTCGATTTAGTCACGTCGGGTTAATCGAGCGATGGAAAAATTCAGCTCAGCTGCATCGTCGATTTCTTTCTTTTTTGTTTTTTTTTTTTTTCGTTTGACGAATTGAGCAAACGATTTGTAACGCGATAAGAAGCCCCACCGACGACGCTGTCTCGGCAGATTTCAGTCGCGATGACATCCGGTTCGATTGCCATCGAATTCTCGCATCACAGGGAAATATTATCCAAACGAATTGATAACCTCAGATCAGCGGTAAGACGCGTGCTGTCTATTCACGAATCGTTAAAAATAGATTTGTTAAGTCATTATAACGCGAATAGGAAAAACACAAAACTGTTGTGAAAAAAATGTCGACTCTAACCTCAATTCGACGTTTCCCCGGTTATTGGAAACGGCAATTCGAAATCTTTGCGGAATTGTAATTGGAAACATACATTTTTAACTTAGAAAAGTACTATAAGATTGTGACATTGGCTTTCGAGACGTTATTACACAATATTATACAATTTATACGATTTTTATTACGCGCAATAAAAATTGAACTTCCCGAACGCGTCGGTGTCTCAATTGCTCGCCGCACACGTTACGTCGACAAAATATTATTGATTATAATTCTCGGTATGTGAGATCGTAAACCCGCGTTCCCGAGGAATGTGCGAAGCCCCGCGTCCGCGAACGAGTCGTTTCGTCGCGCGCAGCGCAAAATATTAAAACGGGAGCGTAACGTTGACGCTCCCGCGAAGAATGTGAAACGCACGTTATTTCGTGTGCACCGTGAGTGCGCGAACCGAGTCTTCAAAAGCGCGTGATAATGAAGAAAAAAAAGGGGATATCAAAATACGGCGATAATTTCGAATAATACAGTATTGCAACATATAATAGACGGAAGCGAATGTAACAGACAGTGTAAATAAACTCAACTCAGAGTTTTTGTACGATAAGCAAATAAAAAAAATATGTTTCATTCTCGAAGATTCCGAGGAAAAATACTATAATTTCCGTCAATTGATCCGCGTTCACTCTTGTCATTAATTCTCGTTGATGATATACAGAGAAGATACTCTCTATATTCGGAACATTGGCTAATAAACTTTTCCATCAATTCGCTCGAAGCTCGATTGCCTTCGTTTTACAACAGCCGGCGCCCGCAGCAACGCATCTCGACATTCGTACACAGCGTGTCAGCGAATGAAATTGCAATTCGCATAACGCGCAAAAGTTCATCTCGTCAATCATCGATGTCGACGAACACGCGGCATAGGAAAATTATAGGTTATGTGTTCAGCGCATTGCAAAATTACCGCCGTCAATTATTCAAGGACACGAGGGGTTTCACTTTCAGTCTCTTTTATGCGTAAAGATTGGAAAAAATAAAATAAGAATCCACTGCTCGTACTTAATCATAATTGTTCTTATAAAGTATCGCAAAATTATCGTAAGTGGGCAATTCGAAAAAATAAAAATTTAACGGAAGTTACTGGCGCGATGTTGTAACGTCAAACATTCGAGAGATATACGGAAGGAGACGGACGATTGTCTAGCTGATTTTCCAAGTACCTAACCAAACAAGAATATAATATTGTCGCGAAAGGACTCACCGAAGGTTGCGGAACGACCTTAGTTACAGTTTTGCACCCACGCGCACCCGACGACGGCATAACAACGACGTAGTGCTTATATACATATATATACATAAATGTGTGTGTATATAGTAATCTTCTACATCGATGCATTTGGCGAACGGAACGAGAGAGAGAGATGCTGCCCCAAATGTCGATCTTCGAACGACCCAGACCTCTCGACGCCAGACGCTCCCTTCCTCCCCCCCCCCCCTCCTGCCCCTCCCGCGCCCGGTTTTCCCTTCCGAACTCCTCGTCGATCCCAACCAACGTCAAGAGCACAGCGCCCAACACTCGCGATGACGTTGTAACCCGCTCAGACCTTGTGCAGACGTAAGCTCTCGGTCGCGCACCACTGTGCGATATAATACACGGGAAGGCGAGGATGGGATACACAGCCTTGCGGAAAAACAAGACGAAAAATGGGACGCCAACGCGGCTTCAATTTCATCTTATTAAGCCCTTTCGATGCTGACATTTATTTTCTCACGTCACTCATTATTTTTTTAACGCCTATTACAAAAATTCAAAAATTGACAAAAATTTTTGACAAATCAAAAATATTAACAAATTCGAAAATTGTTTATGTTCACTAAAAATTTTAAAAAATGAAGACACATTGCAGAAGTTTTGGAACTTTTTTATTTTTAATACAATATAGTTATTTCGGGAGGAAAAAATAAAAAAATCATTTTTTTTCAACGCTGACATTTTTTATTTTTACAAATCAATTATAATTTTTCATCGTCACTGTTTTATAATACGACGTCTCGCGACAAATATGACAACTATTTATTTTCATAAAAAGACAAATTATCGAAGGCATACTATCGCAACGCGCGAACATTTTTTCTTAATGTGGTATAATTAATTGGCGAGAAGCGAATGGAGTAAAATTAATTTATTTTTCGACGCTGACATCTATTTTTTAAAATGAATTATCATTATTTATCGTCTTATGACACAAATTTTTACGAGAAATTTGACATTTATTGAAAAAAATAAAGAATTATCGAAGGCATACTATCGCAACGTCCGAATTTTTGTTTTTAATGGAATATAATTAATTCCCGAGAAGCCAATGCGTTGAAATGATTTTTTTCCGGCATTGACATTTATTTTCTCACGTCAATCGCTATTTCTTATCGCCGCTATGTTGCTATACGAAGTATTGCGCCAAATTCGACAATTGTTTATTTTCATTAAAAAAAAAAATGTTAAATATATTGTAGGAGTCTTTCAACTTTTCTTCAATGGCAATGTAATTAATTCACGAGAAGCGTAATACATTTTTTTTTATACGAAATATTGTCTAAATCTTTTTGCGATTAAATAGTAATTCTATCTAATCAAATCGCAATGTCCATATTCGTCAATTTCTTAAAGTTCTCGTAAGCACCGAATTCGCACACATGCGTAACTCCTCATTGCACAGTGACGAATAAAGGAATTCGTTTGATCCAAGTCGCGAAACTGTTGGAACTTATTTAGCCGCGAGCCACTGGATTCTCTTGGGTATAAAGAGCGAACGCGTTCGCGCGGATACCTTCTCCGGTTAGCAGCTCTCCTTTGTTGCTAACCGGGAGAACTCGTGTCTCTTACACGTGGAGTCTACGCTGAATGTGTGTAAACCCCGACTTATCCGAATCGAGGGCTGTCCGGCTTCGATCTTTGAAACTCGGAGCAGAATCGAGAATCGATGCAACACGATACGCTCGCGATTAATAATGCGCAGATCGAGCAAAAAACGGAGTCCGAATCACGCAACGTTTTTTTTTTATAAGCAAAAATGCTAATTTATATTCTAATGCGAGTATCGTAATTCAAAATTCGCAACTTCGCGATGAACATAAATAAATCTTTCCGTTGTTCGTCTATCGTTTCGCACTTTTTCGTCTCTTATTATCGCGAACTCGCGAATATAACGACGCAGTATGCGAAGTGTTATGCACCGTAAAAGAGCCATTACTCGGCCGATATAGCTATGCGGTCACCATTGTCAGTAAAATTGCTTCAGGATTTTTTTTTTTTCGTTCATTTCGCACGCTATAGATATAGCTGTTTAGTATAACTACAGAAAGATTAGCATAATGCAATTACCTCGCATTCCCAAAGACCGAGTTCTCGTAATCTTCTCGCGAACCCATCGAGAATTTCTGAAGTGTCTCAGTACTTATGCAAACCAATTCGAAATTGAATAAATAAACACATAACCTCTGACCGACCCTCGACGGAAGTCGAGCGCAAAGAATGTTATTTAATTTGGAGGTTATTTTATCAATCGCGAAATAAAATCTCGTAGTCCTTTCGACGAAAATTGGCAGAATTTTTTTATTTTTTTTTTTATTGATGAAGATCGATTATAAAAATATCGTGAATTTGCAGAGACTGTGATTATTTACGTAATTTCTTGTATAATCCAATGGATACGAGTTGTCTCTCCATATCTCAGTCGATACAGTATATTCTTCTTTTCGTGAGAGCCGCGAACGAGGCTCGATCTCGACGCCGTCGCTGGTACAAGAAATTTTCTGTATACAATAATACATACCGTGTGTAGTATAGTCCCGACGACGGAGAGTGCGCTGAAAGTCGAGGGGCCAATTGTGAATGTATGCGGTAACCTACACGGAACTATCTATACAGATGTGTATATATATGTATATCTGTATAGATATATGTGTATAGAGAAGTACTAAGCGAGGGGATAGGCGCCAGAGAAGGCCCCGGCGCGCACGCGAGAAAAGAGGCCTGACATGGGTGCGTGGGGCCCGGAGACCGGGTACAGTTCGCGCTAAAACTTTCGAACGAAACCGGCATACCTCGTCCACGTGGCTCGACGAATACTCGACGAAAAAAAATAATTCTCATTAATACTTCTGTCCGACGATACAACATTGTTCCATCTTTGTTTCTTCGCGGTTCGCAAGCGAAGAAAAGGGAGAAAAAGACGCGAAATAAAAAAAAAACTGTTTAATCGATATATCAAACGGGAGAGACCGCGGTGACGACGTTGCAGTTGACAACCCTAATCGCGTATCGCGAGCACAAATTCGCCACGAGACTATCGATCGGCCGGGACTCGTTGTTGAGGAACCTGAGGAGATAACTAAGTATCCTCGTGTACACGCATTTACAGCGTTACGCGTATACACCGGGGTTTACAGACAGCGTGAACAATGGTTATATGAACTCAAGCGGATTGGCTTTTTCCTAGAATTCTCGCTAACAGCCCGCCCGCCGTCTGTTGGCTTTCCGAGCTATGGCGACGCTCTCGTTTATCTCTATCGCGTAATTTTTGGACGAAAAACTTCGCAAATTTTTCAGAGGTCAGATATAACGATAATATTTTCAATGTAAACTTTCGATAAGATAAAATTCATTTTTTTCTTTTCGAATTAATGCCGGACATTTTTTGAAAATAATAATAAACTCAACGATCGTAATTTTTATGTCGACTTTGGATATCGATGTTTCGATATATCGAAATGATGTTTTGTGTTTACGATCGACAATTGTGACTAAGGGGACAATTACTCCGAAATGATTTATTATAATTACATACAGTCATATCGTCGATAAAACTCGAGAAAAACTCGAGTTTTTAAAAAAAAATTTCGTGAATAAAAGAGAGTCTTCGGAGGGGATGTGAAAGAGGTTCGGCACGTGGGTATCGATGTATCGTGCGCCTCGGGTTTTTACACGAGTAAATATATATATATGCGTATATACACACGCGATACGCACACCGCCTCCGGGGAACCAATACCAAGTTGCATACATGTTCTGAAATAGGAATGCGTCTTTTATTCTAAAGCGTTCGCATCACGCAGCGTGGGAGCAATTTCTATACTCTCTTTCTGTCCATTCGAACGCGTGGGTGAAAAAGGAAAAAGAAGGGAAGTGTGGAAAAAAAAGGCGGCAAAACGCCAAAAATTCCGCATGCATTTT
Organism: Buathra laborator; assembly: GCA_934046635.1. Taxonomy (NCBI): domain Eukaryota; kingdom Metazoa; phylum Arthropoda; class Insecta; order Hymenoptera; family Ichneumonidae; genus Buathra; species Buathra laborator. Next base: position 24,819,708 of record OW203892.1, read on the forward strand.
CTTTTTATTTATATTATGATTCCGAACAGCGTCGCGATGACGCGTCGATGACGTTGGTCGAAGCAACGGTATGTTAACGGGTTGAGGTCGAACGTCATCGTCGCTATGAATACTAAACATAAATAAGAAATACCGAACAAGACGAAAATAATTATTAGCGATTCTTCGAATGAGAATTCATTGCGATAAAAAAGATGCAAAAAGGGAAGGGGACTTTAGTTACAGAGTTATAAGGAGAGCTAACTGTGCCGATGTTACGTAACGAAAGAAGAACACATGAGAAGCCCCCGTCTTCTCCGTCGCGGCTGATCTCCTGTTCCGATATTATTCGATTTTGTTCTCAAATCAATTTTTTAATTTTCGTTTTTCTTTTTTTATTCATCTTCTTAAGAAACTAGAAATCGTTTACCGCAGTTACGAAAGCGCGGCGCGAAGACGACGAGGAAAAAAATCGACGAGGATGATTATGAGGAGGAGGACTGCGTGGCCTCCGGTGCCGCCGACGACGAACCTCGCCGGCCGCCCCGGAGTGGAAATTTCCATTGCAGTTGGCATGGCGGTTGTACAGTCACGCGTGAAAGTTATATATCAAACCGGTACGATCTCTTAGAAGCGTTTGAATGTTCCGCGAGACCGCAGCCGGCCGTACAACCGAGAAACGGAAGGTCGTAATCCCACTCTCTTTCCTCGTTTGATTTTTCGTATCCTTGATAATGACGATAAAAACCATCGAAGTGTACCAATCGTCGTATCGCGCAAGTAGGTGATATAAGCGGAAGTAGATTATCGATGTATTCGTAAAAAAAAAAAAAAAAAACGAATAAAAATCGATATCAAAAAATTCGTCAAACGCCAATGAAATTCATCGAATTGACGGTTCGATAGAAAATGTTCACGATGTCGAAGGTTTATTGGTGTTCCCTTCCGAGAAATTCGATCCCGATGTGTCGTCGGTTGAATGCTTGAGAAATCGTTTAAAAAGAATAACTTAGGAAGTTGTGGTTAGGAAGTAGTGGTAGTGGTAATCGCTCATTGGACGCGATCGGTAGGGTCACAACATTCTTTTCTTTATTTTTTCTTTATTTTATTTTTTTCCTTTACTTCCTCTACACGTGCACGTGTGCGAAAAATAGAAGAGAAAAGAGTAAGGTAAGGTAGAATAGTTGATAGAACGCGAGGGGTTTTCAGCGAGCGCGTGGGGTCGAGAGCTCTCCGGTATAAAATAGTGCATGGAGTCCCCACCGGCGGGTCGGGGGATTCCGGGGCAAAGCCAACGCCGGGTAACAACCATCGGCAGCTCTCTCTTTTTTGCTTCCGATCTTTTCCATTGCTCGTGGCCAGACGCAGACGTCGAGGACGCCCGCGGCTTTGCCGCTCTCGGCTCTGTGTTGGATTCGCGCGAGTGGTCGTGGCAACGCCAACGGCAGAGACCAGATCTGTTAGGCGAATCCTCTCGTCGTCGTCGTCGTCGTCATCATCGATGAACAGACGAGGTCGAGCGCAAGGCGGGGCCCGATATATCAACTACCGATGTAGTGGAAACAGAAGAAGTCTTTTATTCGTTTTGTTTCGTTTTTATTACACTCCCCGCCTCCGTGTACACCGGTATGGTAATCGTTCGGTGTTATGACTCACGATCACGATGCTATAAGCGAAACCGAAGATGTTGGTTCGTGTATCCGATTCCGGTCTCGATTATGTATCAGCTACAATTACAGGCGAATCACGCGATGGGGCAGTGAAAGGGTCACGAGAAGTACTGCCAATGGAAAAGACCCATAAAGCTTTGGTTGCGATTTATCGATCGCGTTATGCGAACGACTCGAAGAAATAGCCATCAATAAAGTTGACATTCATTTTTTTGAAGAATTGCTGATAAAATTGTAGGCATTTGTGAAAAAAAAATAAAATTGTTTGAGTAGTAACTGTACTATTGACGTTATTCAAGGTTATTCACACCGTTGAGAACTCGTTGAGGCTTATTTATTGCTATCTAAACTTTCGTACGGGCGAGCGAAAAAAATGTCCCCCGTTCGAAAGGTATTTCGGCAGCTGCAAAGAGATTTTCAAGAGATTCTTCTCGGTACAAAGAAAAAGGGCCATGCGGTCGGGAAGACCTTTCGTCGGGTACGGAATTCTTGAAAGGGACAGTTCGCCACGTGACGCGCCACGTGGCAACAGCTCATTCGAAAGCGCGGTCGAAAGGTCTCGAACTTTGCGCCGAGTCTGGGCGACGATCTGTTTTAATTATTATGTAATTTCGTTAATAGTTGACATCCGCCTAGAGTTGTTGCCAGGTGATTGATTATTATGCTAATAGAATGTGATTGATGATCGACGAAATAGTACAATTCTAGAGTTATAATATGGAAAACAAGACATCCATTTTACCAACGGTCGCTATCGATTATTCTCGGCAATAGGCTACGCAGTTTTACGATCCAGATGGCAGACTCTCAAAGCGAGCTTTGTGATTTATTTTTTCTGTATGATCCGCGATGTAGAAATCGTGAACGGTTCGCTGATCTACAGAGTAAACTGCTCTCTACTGCCGCGATCTCTTTATCTCGTATCTCGTAGATAAAGAGAAAGATTAATAATTATCATGTCTTTGCCCTCTCGGGAAAAAAATTGTTCCCTAACCCGATAGCCCTAGTCACACGTATAAATCAATCTCTAACGATGCCTAGATAAATTAGCTTTTGAAATACAAATATCAGCTAAAGTTTGAGACTAGAAAAATATTTCTCGACAAAAAAAATGCTTGATGACGCGGCAATGTTTTTACAGCCTGCAGGAACGAAGATTTACGATCTCTCCAGTATAAAGAACAGGGTTATGTCCGTTACCCATATACCATTTTATATTCGTCGCATAGCAATTGAAAAGAAAATGCCTTTTGCGTATTCATCGTGTAGATACTTACGTTTCATCGTTGAAACCGCGATAAAATTGGAACGTTCACGTTTGACACGTGAAATATTAATGAATAGCGAGACATAATAAACCGCTACGTGTGGGTGAACTAGTGCACACCTTTACACCCCACCGATGCGCCCCAATATGGCTGCCGCAACTTCGCATTCCATCGACGCAGCGAACGTGTCGAACGGACTGCATGGTATACATTTTAAAAACAGCAATGTCTGGTATCTCGTTTAACGCGTCAGGGAGCACAAAACCCGTTGCGACATTGATGTTGCTAATTTCTCACAGTTCGCGTACCCGTGTTTTCGTTTCTACGAGTGTCACAAATTTACAGTGAAATATAAAATTCGTTTAGAAAGCCTTTACTCCCAATTTTTTTTCCACTACGTTATGCGACAGTTGGTTACATATATCGTTGTAATTCGATTACGAATGCAATTTTGAATAATTCAGCTTGCGTGACATATGAAAAGAAATTCTTCAACGAACCCGTCGTATCGTCGACGTCGGGGTTCACGTGCTTTTCATTATTTCGCGTGACAGCTAAGCTAAATTTGTTGTCGAAAAAAAAAAAAAAACATTCTATCGAAACTATCGACAATTCAATTGACAACAGTGACACGCAGATATTAGCGAATCACAAGAAAGTGCGGTTAATCGATAAATCGTATGGGTCAATCACTTTGGCCGGACAGCGCAATGAGGAGAGATGCGTTTTCTCGTTGCACTCGTGTTTCGCACGTCTCAGAGGCTTCTCAAGCCTAAACTTCGCTGAGTCGTCGACAAAGCGGAAAAAATACATTTTTGCACCATGTCTACCATGAAACTGAGTATGCAGGACAAAAAGGACTTAGATAAATTTACGAAATTTTTGGCACTCAAAGCCGCGCAGATTATCGTTCAGTCGAGATCCGGCGAGAAAGTCAATACAAAATGCAAACCTGATTCGTCGGGTGCCGATTGGGTGAGTTAGAGACGTTTTAATTGCACCTGTATTACAAATCCCCAAACATTACTTTTTTCATAATTTTCAAATTTTTTTAATAGTTCAATCTTGCGATACAAGATCTTCCGGAGGTATTGGCAGAGGCAAAGAGAGTTCTCTGCGGCGAATTGGTCAGTTCCACGATACCTCTTTGCATCGAGATATCATTGAGAACAGTGGAAGGCGACACAATGGTTTTGGAAACTTGGAGTCTCGGGGTTCTGCCGGAACAGAGCGATCCAACGATCAGAGTAACTTATACAGTTTACAACAGAATGGGAATTTTGTTGAAATCGTTGGTTTCTGTGTCGAGAATAACGCCGGCTTACAAATTGAGCCGAAGACAAGGGCCGGATTCTTATTTTCTGTGCTACAGAATATACATGGGAGAGCCGCAGCTTCATACCTTAGGTACGAAAAAACAAGCAAAAGAAGAAATTTAAAAAATGACTATATTAAAAAATATTATTCTCGATGTAAAAGAACGCGAAAAAAAATTCATTCATTCATCCATTTCGATACCAAAAATAAAAAATTAATCAACAGTAACGAATAAATAATCATTTAATGAATTGAATTGAAAAATTTCTATATGTAAATATCTCTGATTTATCGCGTCACGAGCGTAGCGATGATTTGCTTTGTACGCAATCGCGACGAGATTCAATCGGGATAAACAGATTACTCTGAGATATTAGTACACATTTGCAGCATTCTCCGTTCTTCGGAATTTTAATCCGATCGTGCGATCTTTGCGTTATCGGAGTATTAAGAAAAACTGTATTTCCGTTCGCAGGTGATAACTATAAACACGTGAGAGTTGGTCAACTATGCACGCCGGTGGGGACGATACATCTGTCCGTATCTTACAGAACTAAAATGACTATATCACCGACTCATACAAGTCGAGATTCGATTATGCTGAAGAGCGATCATTTTCATTCCGATCTGAGTCCTCGTCACGCGCGTTATCAACAAAGGTTTGTTTCGCTCTTTCGTTTATTTATTCGCTTCCGCGAGATAAAGGTTCGCGATTGAGTTTTGTAAATATATAACGAATTTTTGTTTTCGCGTCTTTGCAGCGAAGAAAATTCAAAGTCATTGAGCGATACGATAAAGGTCGGTGCATTCGTCGTAAACAAGCAAGTCGTCGTGAACGAAGAAGATCTCGTGATACCCGATGTACCGTTCAGTTCATTGCTAACGCCGCGGCAAACTTCGCCACCGCCGGGATCGGTTCTCGAGGCAACGAGCGCAGGGAGCGCAACAACTACCGCCGCAACAACAGCCACGACAACAACAACAGCGTCGACCGCGAGCGCTCCAGCTGCGACGGGAACGACGGACAGCAACAACGGTAACAGCGACAAAGCGGGAATCGACAACACAACACCAAAGTGTAATTCGCGGAACGGCTCGAGGAGAAGCAGCTGCTCGATGACCAGTGCCAACGATGATTTCATTATGGTAGACTTGGTAATTATTTATTCACGCCGTTAAATGCCTTAAAGTGCGTGTGTGTGGTTTTTATTTAGCGCCGGCGTTTTGCTTTGCACTTGCAAAGATTTTTCCCTCGCAAAGTTTCAAAAGCAAAAAAAAAAAAAGTTTTTTTTTTGTTTGTTTTGCAGAAAACTCCGTTTGCCGGTACAAACACGAACAGCGACTTGGGGGCTTTCTATCGCGAATGCCAAAGCGCTCCGCAACTACAAGCCTTTTCCGAAGAAACGACTCTCGCCGAGCAGGTCGGCGATCTCACGAAGCAGCTTGAAACTTTTGAGACTAATATGCAACGATACGAGGATATACTTTCGTCGCTGTGTCAAACCGACAACAGCAATCAGTGAGAAAATTTTCGAACGTATCGATCGGTCGCACGATGATAAATTGTATTATAGCAACGATGAGAAAATTGCGAGCTTCATTTCGCGTGGGAGGGTCTCGTATCGAGTCCATCCCGGAAACGCTCCGCGAAGCTTTTTTTCTTTACAGCGTATCGTCGAATTCGCTCGGGGAAGAATTTTTTTTTTCCCCCGCAAAGTGCACAAACAACAATGAGGCCTTTTAAAAACTCAGAGTCTCCTCTTCACCGTAATATTTCATACCTTACAACAAAGTTTCGATCGGATTGAAACCACTGGCGATCGCGAACGAACGATCATTGTCGTGTTATTATTTATTTCGCGCTTCGTTATCGCACGATAGTCGGATTTGATATCGCAGAAGAGAAACGTTAATCGGACCGATCGATTGGACGCATAGTGAGATTAAAAAAAAAATTGTTTTTCGCTCACACAATCCTTCGTTTTTTTGTCGCTTCTATACCGCGTAATAAATTATGAAAATAAAATTGTAACTTGTATATACTGTAAATTCCGTTTCGCGCGCGTATACGTTATTGTAACATTTATTATTCACGATATTTATGAAAAATAAGATTGTTTGCAATATAACACTTGTATTATAGTATATCGCATGCGTTATCGTGTTTTTCTTTCTAGTATTCCACTTACCCGCTCCCGATAAAACAGTTGAAACATATGCCATCTGTGCTGTTTGTACGATTTAAATAGCAGATGTCAACAGCGCCGCTTCAGCGTGATGGTTTTCTCTGTAAGCTTTAATGCCGTCTTTTTCGAGTTCCGCTCGTCGTCTTCGCCAAACCTCCGAGTGAGCAACATGTGTTGAATTCTTTTCTACAAATATATTCCATTCGTCATGACATCATAGAAACGCGTGTTTTATTTCACTACTCCAAAACATTACACCATCCGTGTGATTATTATTATTATTCTACGTATATGAGATCCGCGCGGTTCTGGTGTCGGCGGTTCGGTTAATTTGTTGTGCCGCAGCCGGCAGTTGTTACACACGTTTCTCGGGGACAAACAACTCACTCGCGATTACTTATTCGTTTAAAAAACAATCGACAATATGGAAATATCAACGAGAGAAATGGGATTGCAACGGCAGCTACGCATCGGGTTGGTCGCCGGTGAAGAGTCGACGTACGACGACAATCCGGTAAGAGAAATGAGACAAAAATGATTTATTCGATCGTACAACGAACGATTACTGACTACGACAGGAGACAATGGAGTGGCAAAGATACATTGAAATTGTTCATCTTTTCGTGAGAATGGAACACGAGATAAAACCCGAAGATCGGACGGAAAAAGGATTTTTCGAATGGATCGTCGACAAACGCGATGTACAGTGAGTTTTCTCCGACGGCGACGACAGAGTGCAATAACCACCCGTTGCTTTGTTTTTCTTGTATGACAAAAATTATTTCGTATCTATACATAGGACAAATTTAGATCGATGGCTCGATTGTTGCAAAACTAAAAACAAAACAAAGAGAAAATGCAATGACAAAGCAAAACAACTGAAAGATGAAGGAAATAATTTTTTCAAAAAAAAACGTTATCCAGAGAGCGCCCAAATGTATACGGAGAGCGCGAGATACGCTACGGATAACGACAATTGCTTTTCAGTAGCAATCGCCAACAGATCCGCTGCTTTCTTTCATATGTGCAGATTTGAGGTAAATAACGATTGGCACAGCGACGACCTTAAAATCCTTGCGAAACTCGATGCGTCGTTTGTATTCAATAGGAGTGCCTGCGGGACATAGAATTGGCAATTAAAATTGGTTATCCGGAGAAAACTTCATGGAAATTGCATCTGCGCGCCGCACAGTCGCATCTCAAACTGCGACACGGTAAATTGGCGGAAGAATCGTTGACGGAGCTGCAAAAAGTAGTCGAGAGCAGAGATGGGATCACTGGAAAAATGAAAGGTAACACAGTTCCCTTTGGAAACTCGTTTTTAGCTCCTTATCATCGTAATTCAATTTTCCTTTTTTTTTTCTTGTAGAAACCATTCTGAAGCAAGCAAAGGATTTGTCGATCGCTGCTTTGGAAAGTCAGAAAAGATACGAATACTTCGAGACACCATCGACGGCAAAAATGCGACCGGCACCCGAGGATATGTTGAAAAAAAATTTGATATTTCCATTCGCCTCGACCGCCGTTCGCCGCGAAACTTCGCCTACCAGAGGCAGATACGTCGTGGCTGAGCAGCACATTAAAACAGGAGATGTTCTTTTCGTCGAGAAACCTTTCGCTTGGGTTCCCGTTACGCACGGCAACAATGTTTCTCTTTGCGCTCACTGTTGCGGCCCTATGGACGAAGCGCTCGTGCCGTGAGTGTCGATAATGTTTATTTTAATACAAAAACGCAAAAACAAAAGAAAAGTACAAATATAAAACAACAGAAACAAAATTGAACACCGGATAGAAAAAATATCGAATACCGATAACAATGTTTTTTATTCATATTTATTTTAACAGCTGCAGAGGCTGTATAGACGCATTGTACTGCAACTCGACCTGCTGGAACGACGCGTGGGCCTATCATCAGTGGGAATGTCCGGGTTATCATTTGGGACTTTGGCAACAGATCGGAGTCTCGCATTTGGCGTTCAAGATAATTCTAATGTCGATCGTGACGACCGACAAAGTTTGGTTCAACGATCTACAAAAATTAATGACGAACATCGACAAGAACTCTGTGAACGATATCCTCGGTCTCACTATAGTGAGCTTTGATTTTTATATTATTCTACTAAGAATTCGTTTGTTTTTTTTGCATTCGACGTAATCGTTTGTCTCAGGCTTCGCTGATGTTGACGACTTACTTGGAAAAGTATACGAATTTTTTCGACACCATCGATCTGAAGAAATGCCTCGTTGACAAATTCATCGATGACGAGTTGAGTTTCGACATTGATATTTCAACGAGAAAGGGAAAGAAGGATTATGTAGGATCTATGATACTTCGCCACTCGCTTCAGATGCTCTGCAATGCTTACGCGGTCACGAGACTCGTCGACTCTACTCCGTCAAACGAGAGCGGTACTTTATTCGAAGAACAAAAACGGATCGCTGCCGGTGCGTATCCCTCGGCATCGATGATGAATCATTCCTGTGATCCCACAGTGATACATACGTGAGAAATTTTTTATTCGAATTCATCGTATTTTTTTTTTTTTACACTGCGATAACAGTTCGTAATGTACTTAAGATTCTGGAATAATTGGCTCATCGTTAAAGCTGAGAAAGACGTTCGGAAAGGAGATGAAATCTTCAATTGCTACGGTACGGCTCTGCGTTAAGGTTCGTTGCTACTTTTATCGTTGTATTACTGCCATTTTTTATCTATCCGCAGGTCCTTATTTCAGGCGAATGGGAAAGGAAGAAAGGCAAGAGGTTTTGCGTAGTCAATACTGTTTCGATTGTCGATGCAGCGCTTGCGTTAACCCGCTTTTCGATCATTATACGGTAAAGTAAAAAAATAAAAATAAAAAAAAAAACGCCAGAACGTATTTCTATAATTTATATTCGAAACTACAGGATCGATTTGATGGCCTAAAATGCCCAAAGTGTTCCGGATCGTCGCTGCGCTTACCCTCTTCCGATAGCCAACGATGTCTCGATTGCTTCGCCACTGGCAAAGTAACTTGCAACGACGCTTTGCAAAAAGCCGGAAAGTTATACGACAAGGGTGTTGATTTGACCGATATTGACAAATGGAAAGAAGCTATACCGTGTCTCATGGAAAGCCTTGCGATACGTGAGAAACATTTGTACAGACACAACGAAGACATTGCCATTACATGCGACTCATTGGGAAAATCTTATGCAGCGACGCGTATGCAATTTTTTTTTTTTTTTTAAGTACTTTAATTAGATATCCGAATAAACCTTTTTTTCCATTTAGGCAATTGGCTCAAGTCGATATTTTATCTGGAGAGAAGTCTCGCAGCTATAGAGGAAAGATACGGTTGCAGTAGTATAGAAGTCGCAAACGAGTTGAATAAGGTGACCGATGTTTGCTTTCAGTACTTGAAGCGCACGCTAAGCCGCAGATCGCAGGAGTACAGGTGGGAATGTGGTCGATTTAGCCTCTCAAATTTTATAGTCCAAATTGTTGATCGGTTTTTTTTTTATGTTAAAGAGACACTTTTATAAAAACGAGGAAATACGTGGATCGCGCGCTCGCGATAATTACCTTGAACGCCGGTCCTTGGAACGACAGGTATCAAGAGATAGGCGACAAAAGCGACCAATTGTCCGGAATGCTGGAACAGCTTCGCATATGAAAGATTACACGAAATATTTCGTGTTAATAAATACTAAACAAACAAAAAAAAAAAACAAAAAAAAATGCTCGTTGTACCAAATAAATGTGATGTCTCCAAACGAATTATAGTAGATATATATGTATATATTTATAATCGCGTTCATCATAAAAGTACAATAATAGCATTATATCAAATCACAAGGAGAAATTCAATTATTCACACACGATAGGCGCAGACGGTAGGTAGGTTGGTTTTTTTTTTCTTCTTTAGCGAGCAAATTGGATTTTACACGGGGGATAAAAATGGTCGCTCGATATTTCTGGCCTTTAGTCTGCATTTCGAGGGATGTGGGGGAAAACTACGTTTTATATCCGTAAACGAGCTTTACAAATGTGTTTTCTTTTGTTTCTCTCTCTTACGAAAAAATAAAAAAAGGAAAAATCGGGAAATACAATAACGTTGAAAGTTGTGATATTAAACAAAAAAGAAAAAACACGTAGACAATCAAATAACAAATAATTACAAAACGCAGTTAACCGCACCCGGGAGTTTAAAGGGGGTGTAGTTAATTATGCGCCTAATAACTGGGGTCGTAGAAACAACGATGACGAGTCGAGTTTTCTTTCGTTCTTCTTTTTTTTTGTTTTGTTTTTTTTGTTTCTTCAATTTGTCAATTTGTTGTTTTATGGGTGGATTCTTCCGAGAATTAACGGTCGATCGATCAAGAGGCATCTCGAGGGACCCGGCTTTGGCCCATTTGTTTTTTTTTTTTTTTTTTTTTTTTTAATTCAATTCCTGTTTCTTTTAGTCGCCTTCTCCCTCTGCGTCCTCTTCCGCTCGAATATTCCTCCTTTCTCATCATTCATCGTCATACGTTTTGTTTTGTGTTATTTTGTTTGTTTGTTTGTTTGTTTGTTTGTTTTTTTTTTTTTTTTTTTTTTTTTTACAAATGTACAACAAGTAGACGTAAGAGCGGCGAGATTTGCCGATTACGTGAAACCGACGGCATGTTGGTCAATGCCGAGAACGTTTTTATCCTTTTTTTTTTTCTCTTCCGGTTCTCATTCGTTCTTTATCCGCATCTCGTAGGGACCACTGTGTCCATCCGTCTGTCGTGGCTTACGGGACACATGTGTCGATATTTTGTTCGTGTCTCTTTTTTTTTTTTTTTCTTTTTCTTTATTCTACTTCTCTATTCGACGTACTTTGTTCGTTATTTATTAATTAAGAGAGCGGGTAGTCGAACAATCTCGAGAGCTTTGAGTAGAGGAGAGAGTAGAGAGGGTTGGGATACGAGATACAGGGTTTACGGGTGTCACTAATCAGGCACTTTACGATATCCCTTATCCTTCTTTTCTTTCAGTTTTGTTTTCGTTTTTTTTTTTTTTTTTTTTTTTTCATCATCTACGAAATTGCTCTCCCGGCATCTCGACAACGCTCGTCACTTTTCATCTTCTACTTCTTCTTCTTTCGTTTTTTTTGTCCCTTTCATCATCTTCACTACACGTTATCAGCGTCGATCGGCAAAACTGAACCTTCGCACACACTGAATATATAATTATTTAATCTATGATCCTCGGCTCGTGCGACTGTTTTGCGTATCTTTCGTCGATCCATACGCTTCGCACATCTATAAACAAAACACTCACACTATCACTCTTCTTAACATTCACACAATCGCGTGTTACAATCGCACGCTCCGCCGAACGCGCATCGTCCGATCGACTTGCATAAAAACTCTCCTCCCAACTATGTGCATCTTTAGCACTTTTCTGCTTCGTTTTTTTTTGCTTTTTTTTGTTTTTTCTTCCATATCGTTTTACTTTCTTGGAAATTAAAAGTTAATGCCTCCGTTCTTGTCTCGGGGCCCCGTGTACCAGTGGACCCGAAAGATTCACGTTTAATGTCCCGGTAATCCGAGTCCGAGTCGCGGGTCTCTTTTTATTTCGCGATCGAAAAACGTTCCGGTGCGGTTACACTTTAACGGGGAATCTCGCCGTTGGCACTTTCGTCGATTGTAGCCTAAGTCATCAATTCGCTCGTGTCGTCCGCGTCCGCGTCGTCCGGCGGTTCCATTCTCACAGCCAGTTTCGTGTATCCCATATTCGATTCTCTTCTCTTCGACGCCGCCTATTATTTCATCATAGAAACAAAGATTATTAGTTTATCCCAAATAAAAATATTATCCGTCATAAATTGACGAGGAAAAAAAAATTAAAAAATAATCGTTGAAATACCTGAAGCGCGACAAAAACAGCTGCAAAAAGAGCGACCGATGCGAAGCATATAGCGACAGCCATAGCGGTAGCTGCGGTTGTAGCCAAAGCGGCGGAATCTTCGCCGCTGGTATTTTCTCCATTGCTTCCGAACAACTCGGCGGTTCCCGGTGACATTGTGTCGTCAGGCGAGAATTCCGTTCCTGGAACTCGACGTTTGCCGGCCGGTGAGCTGTTCCTGCAGCCACCTGTGCGAAGATACAAAAGAAATAGAGTTACAAGCGATTCTATGGTATTATTACATTTATTCGCGAAAACTTCGTGAAATTTTCTTGGAAATTTTTGCGAAAAGAAAGAATTGAAATACAATGTAACGAAGTTTACCGGTTTCCGGATCGCAGAGACAGCACTCGTCGTTCTCCGTTTTCTTCACGTCTCCTGGACAACACGGTACGCACTGATTGTTCAACTTATCGAGATGCAACGGCGTCGTGCAAGCGGAGCAACTGAATTTTCCGGCTCCCGAACATCTCCGGCAATCCGTGTGACAAGTCTTACATAACTCCGTCAGCGGATCGTAATACTGTGCGCCGAGGCATTCCATGCAAAGACCACCTTCCAGCATCGAATGCGTCGGACAAGACGTACACTCGAGGGGACCTTCTCCTTTGCACGTTCTACACGCGTGATGACACTTCTGGCAACCAAAGTTCGACTTGAAGAAACCCTCCGGACACTCCGGATGGCACTCGCCTGCGGCTAATTGCCAAGCGGGCGGACATGTTACGCACTGATCCCTTCTCGGACCCGAACAAGTTCTGCACGATAGATAACACTTGGAACACTGTCCCCGATCGCTGTAGTAACTGCGCAACATACGAAAATTTACATGTAATTAATTTAAAAAAATTAAAAAAAAAATACAATGAGAAATCCTTTTTGGTAACTTATTGGGAGAAAAAATCGTAGTAATTATATTATTTTCATTCTAATATAAAATGCATCCTTTATGATCAATAGAATCAATAAAAATCATTATTTTTAATATTATAAATAAATAAATGAATAATATCGTAAATAAAGTAATATATCAATGGTTATTAATTTTTCTTTACATCATCGACGTTTAAAAAAATGTTTTTTTTATACAATTGATTATCAATATGAAAAAAAAATTCTAATTATAGACATTTTTTTTTTTCGTATACGTAGTATCAATTGTATAATATAAATGATATTATTATAGCTGATTATATATTTTTCTCAAAAAAAGAATAAAAATCGTGTCTTACCCTTCGGCACACGAGGATCTGCATTCGCCGCTCTGGAGTTGAAGTCCCTCTTTGCAAGCGGTACAATTGAGTCTCGAAACGCAAGTTTTGCACGTGTGAAGACACGGCGAGCAAATGGGTCTCGAGGGTTGCGCGACGGAGTAGTAGCCATCGTCGCATTGAGCGACGCAACGTTTGCCTTGAAGCAACAGGGATCCTTGGCATGAAATGCAAAAATCGTCGGTTGGACCGGCGCAAGTTTCGCACGTGGAGTGACACGGTTTGCAATGACCGTCTTCGTAATATTCCGACGTATCGCAACGGGAACGACTCTCCGGAGCGCAAAGACCCTTTTTGTTGAGATTCCATCCGTTTACGCAACTCGTACAGGTGGAAGTGGCGCACGTTGCACAACCGGGTGGACACTGAACGCATTCGCGTCTCTTCTTATCGGCGCTGTAGCCGGCGGGACAAGAAGCGCGACAGGTGCCTGTGGATTAAAAAAACAAAAAAAAATGTTCCAACAAGTAAATAATTAATTTATAACAGTTAATTATTTCAGTTAATTCATTATTATTACCAATATTGTTATTACCGGAAAGAGCGAAAAGTCCCGGGCGACAGGCGATGCACTGAGTCTCGCTGGTGCCGTTGCAAGTCTCGCAACTGGAATGGCACGGCGCGCAATTGTAATCTTGCGTCTCGTAAGTGTAAGTAGGACAAGCGGCGTAACACTTATTCTCATGCATAACGAGATGATGTTCGCAACTCGTGCAATGATCGGGTCGATCTTGACAACTCGCGCAGTTCGCTTCGCAATGACCGCAGGTGTTGTTCTCGGAATCTGCGAAGTTTAAGAATCGATGTTATTGTGTCACGACGCGAGAAAATAATTTCACGAAAACGCGAAATAATCGGTGATTGCGTACTTTCGTAATAACTTTCAGGACACTGCTGCAAACAAACTGCCAAATCGGTGACGCGTAGATGTGCCGGAGCGCAGGATAGACACGAGTCTTGACCCGCACCGGCGCACGTTTCGCAGGACTCGTGACAGGGCCAGCAAACGCCTCCCTGATTCGGAAAACTGCGCGGTGGACAACGACTGACGCACGTGCTGTGACGGATCAATCGATTAGATCACTTATAATTAATTTCAGAAACACAGAGGACGTAACTTAACTAATGTGCGATAAATTTAAATTTCATTTTTTCGGCTCCAAAGACTGTTATGTAGTTAATTATTCACTGTATATCGTTACTTTCGATAAAGCGATCGTAATTACATAGAAACTTCTTTAGCTATTTTGCTTCTTTACGCTCTGTGGTTATCAGATATTAATAATAAAGAATTAAAAATAAAAATAGAAATTTCTAAGCAATTAGAATTATTTTTTTTAACGCACTTCTCCAATCGATAAGTCTTCAAAGACTATTACGTAATTAATCATTCACTGCACATCGTTCCATTAGATGAAACCATCGTAATTTCTCGCATAGAAACTTCTCTCGCTATTTTACGTCTTTACGGAGCTCCGCGGTTATCACATTATTAATGACGAAAAAATTAAGAAACAAAATTATAGAAATTTGTATACAAGTAGAATGATTTTTTTTACGCACTTGTCGAGTCGATAAGTCTTGCAACCGACGCACTGGGTAGGACCCGTCCCATAGCACCCCTGATGATCGCACTGTGGATCACAGTCGTGGAGAATACGTTGGGAAGGATCAAACGAGCCCTGCAGCGATCGCGAAACGTCATCAACGACGGTACCCGCGTCACCGGGCAGTCGATTAGTGAGAAGGGGAGCGGATGAGCCGTCCAGGGTGGCGACCGAAGCATCGACGTTTGAGGCCGAGCCGACGTAAGGTCCTTGATAACTCTGAAAGGGAGACGGACGAAAGAAGTGGTTGTTGCTTTGACGCTCCGACGCGATTGAGCGCTCGCCGGGAAATCCGTACAACGGCCGATTATTATACGGATAGGAAATCGTGTGTACCGGATTAAATTGTCGGGTTCTTATCCTGATGGGGTTCGTCGCTGTACCGTAAAAGATCAGCTGCCACTTCTTCAAAATTCCTGTAACAGTTAGTTAAAAAAAAAAAAAATTGACGGACGCGATTGCCGAGGGTATCCCAAGAATTTCACACAGAAGCGCATTCGCTAAAGAAAAAAAATTGCATGCGCTACATAGTGGATATAAGGGAAAAAAAAAGAACTAAGAGACCTCCGAGAACACGATGATTCGACTAATAAAAATTAATAATCAAATTAACGAGTCTCAATATTATAATGAAATTTCTTTTAGTTCGATCTTTTTTCTGAATATCGTGAGTCGCGGAAGATGTCGAAGGGTTGCTGAAAGACGTAACGAAAGCCGAAGAGATACACAAACAAAAAAAAACAGGCAGGAGAGGGAGTATAATAACAAATACGGCTACAACTTTTATCCATCCAAAAGCTCGAGCGACAATACGAAATGAAATATTTTCGTCGTTCCACTTGCCTGGTGAATTGACTCGTCGATTTCCGGCGTTGATTACTTGAAGAGTCCACCGTCCGTCGGCTTTTTCGCCCCAAAAATGAACGCTCAGGAATGGCCAATCGTCGAAGTTGGAGCTGAGAACGTCCCGTGGTCTTTCGAAGAGAAGTGTCGACGTAGTGCCCATAGGCGATGTGAGGAGAAGCCGGAGATTGCCGCGTGGGAAGAATCTCAACGAGACCTGCGTCGTCGTGAACACGTAGAGAATCTTTTTAATTATAGAACGGGAAAAAAAAAAAAAAAAACCCCCCAGAAGTACCGCCCCGTCGGATCGCGGGTACCGGGGGATCGTGCGCACGTAGTAAACACACGAATGTCTCTTATAATCGGATAGTGTTGGTGCACGTGTCATATTTTTTCCATTGGACAACGACAACGACGACGTGCATGCGACAGCCGAGTTGGTAGGTGAAAAAACACGATGACATTTTATCCCCTCTTCATCGATAATCGATATTTCATACGCGCGCATATAGAATCCGTGGGGAGAAAAAAAAAAAAAAGAACACGTCGAAATACCAAAAGGAATGAAATCGCGTCTGTAATATATTCATCGTCGGCGACTGAGAACATCGAGGAAACAATGTGTGACATTATAGTATCCGATATACTCCGTGACCCGTGAAGGGAGTCCAAGGCGAATCCTCGACTTATTCTCGTTGCAGAAACAAAAACGCGGTGCAAAAAGCATTGTTCATCATTTACGAGAGGCTCCCCTATCCGTCTCCCTTACAAAACGTTATATATAAAACGAAAGCGTTATGTTTAACGCTTAAATTCCGTTTTTTTATGTTCTCTCGATGTTTTATTGTTCGCCAAAGTAGCAAATGAAAAGTTACCTTGCATTGCACGTGTTCGAGAAAGCGAACTTCGTTGAGGGTACCGGCGCAGCCGCTTACGTCCATATAGGCGCTAAGGGTATAACCGAACGTAGGATCGATGGATCTTTCCTCGTTGATTTCTTGAGATTTGCAGATATGCTGAGGCGGAACATTGGTCCATTGCTCGGCGAGGCCAACCATAGCGCCGGCGTCCATCAATCCGTAACCGAATTTATGCGATACTTTCCTCTTTACGCCGTTCAATATCCATCCGGGTTCCTTCTCCAATGGTCCTGATCTCGAGGTGAGAACAACGAGATACTGCATGTCGCGCCACGTGAGACTGGGATTCGCCTCAAGGGCGAGTGCCGCTATACCAGCGGCTAGCGGCGCCGATGCCGATGTTCCGGTGTGCTCGACGGTGCATATGTGATCGGGACGAAGTTTTGCGTCCATATCAACCGTAGCGACGCTCTTGTCGTTACCCGGAGTACCCGAGGAGTATGTCGAGGCGAGCGTAGAGCTGCACTCCTCGAGATACCAGGGCTTGTAGCCACCCTGCGTCGCGCTCGATATCGATAGGGTAAATATACTATTCGTGTAGCCGTCGCAGTTGCACGAATCCGTGTGACGACCACCGTTACCCGAGGCCCACACGAAAATGGAACCTTTGCCTTTGCGACCCTGTAAAAGCGAAAAATATAGTAATTAATATTAATTTTTCATAAATTAGCGGTGTCTACTCGCTGAACAATGATTTACGATTGGTAATTGTTGAAATGTATTTTTTAACAATTAGTTATAGTTGGACGAGAAATCAGTGAATGTGAAGTAAAACGAACGGTGAAATTTGATAAATTTCGAAAATTTATAGAAAATAACAGAAATAGGAAACCAAACATTGACGAATTTTTATTTATTTTTTATAAATCGGCGATGTTAACTCGCTGAATAATGATTTACGATTCGTAATTGTTGAAATTGATATTTTAACAATTAGTTATAGGTGGACGGGAAATCAGTGAAGTAAAACGAACGGTGAAGTTCGATAAATTTCTGATAATAATGATAAAGAATATTGTTGGTCTCAAAGTTCAATATTCGTGAGTTTATATACGCGAACTATTCGCGCCTATCGCACAGTAGAGACTAATCGGTATTTAAAAGGGTAACTTGTCGGTCTAATTGCAAGAAAATAGTTGGAATAACTTTATTTTTCATCGTATGAAGTATCAAACTGTTAATGGTTATCGAATAGAAAGGAAAGTCGTCGCTCAGAAGTTCACCCGCTTATCGTTTCGTCATGAAGGCTTAATAGCTATTATTAAGCCTATCATTTCCGTAAGCAATTTCTCGACTACTTTAGAAATTCATGAAGACATCGCAGCATTATAATCACAATACTTTGTCATCGCGACACATTCACAGAGATAATCAATTTTTTGCGAATTTTTTTTTCCACATTAGCATCATAACTGATATCAGGTCGAGAATTATTATCGATTAGTCAAGTGTACGTAAAACATCGCGTTTAAGAATCGATTTTTTTCCATTTTGCATATTCATCAAATTTTTTTTCCGAATTCGATTTAATTAATGGAGAAACTTACGCTCGTAACTCCGTAGATGAAAGCTCTCCTTGCCAATGGTCCGGGGCCGTCGACAGTTTTTCCATCGTCCTCGGGTCCCCACGACGCGCTGTAGATATCGATGTGATCGGGATTCAGGCCTAACGCTCGCGCTTCCACAGCGTCGTTAACAGGTCCATCCAACATTCTGACTCCTGTAAATCGAAAAAAAAAAAAAAAAAAAAATTATTTTCTCTCATTCCTCGAGTCTTTCAAATTCTCGTCGTAAAATCCCGATGCCCCGAGGAAGACTCGGAAGAGTTAGTAGTTGTACTCATATATAGACGCGATTTGTACCCGTTTAACGCTTTTTATAATCTCCCGTTTTTTTTTTTATAGTACCCACACACAACCCGGTTGCTGCCGCGGTTTCCGTGTTCGAGTCTCAATGGATCTTTTGTTCGAGAAAAGATGGATGCAGAGAGGATGCGAGTGAGAAATGCACATAAACGATGCACTCTCCGTTGCGTTAACGCGCGAGAGAGCGCCTCGTTTTCTCCTGTACGCTTGAGAACCCCCGTTGCCAAGGGGTGCGCGAGAGCATTCGAGTCTAAACCGTCAACGTATCACTTTTTCACCCTCGACGAAGAAATTAAACGCGCATCGGAAAGGATATGCTCGTCAGTTTGATATTACAGGTGCGCTTCGTATTCGTTATGGATTTTTTTTTTTTTTTTTTTTTTTTTTCTCGGAGTTTTCGCGAACAATCAGAAGCGTCGAGGGGGATGAATTAATTTTCTGGATGTTCCGTTATCCAAGCGGAAATTACCTCCAATACTCGAGTTGTAGGCAACTCCCACGCCGCAGTACTGGTTGAAAGCGACAGCGGCAACTTCCCCGGCGCATCTGGTACCGTGTTTGTTGTCGCCGTTGTCACGCGGCATCGGATCGTCGTCGTTGTCGTTAATGTCGGTACTCGCGGCGTGATCGTAATTCAATGCGAGATCGGGATGATTCGTCTGGATACCATCGTCGAGAATCGATACTACGACACCCTTCCCTGTGTAACCCTTTTGCCATGCCGGACCGAGATTCATGTCGAATCCATCCTTAGCTCCTCCGTTCTAAATAAATAATAATTGATCCTTCGATAAATTCCGAATTTATCGATTAGAAAAATTCGTATATGAAAATAAAAAGCGTCTGACGACGCGTAAACTTTTTGTCGTATATTTCAATTTGAAAAATTAATCCTTCGATAAAGTGGAAATGTATCGATTAGAAAAATCCGTAAATGAATATAAAAAAAGTTTGATGACGCGTTAACTTTTTTCATATATTTCAATTTGAAAAATTAATCCTTCGATAAATTGGGAATTTATCGGTTAAAAAAATCCGTATACGAAAATGAAAAAAGTTTGACGATGTGTAAACTTTTTTTCATATATATTAATTTGAAAAACTAATCCTTTGATAAATTCGGAATTTATCGATTAAAAAAATTCGTATATGAATATAAAAAAGTTTTATGACAAGTAAACTTTTTTCATATATTTAAATTAAAAAAATGAATCCTTCGATAAACTCGGAATTTATCGACAAAAAAAAAAAAACCGCATATGAAAAAAAAAAAAGTTTGTTGATAAAGGTCACTTTTTTCAATGCATAGAAAATGCGAAAATAGAAAAAAAAAAATCACTAGGCAGGTAATAAACGAAGGTTAACGTTCATCAATGAATTTTTCTATATTAAAGATTATTAAGATTATAAATAAATAAAAGAATATATAAATAAACTCGTTTTAGCTCACCAGATACCATTGCTCTTTGAAGAGCGGATCGGTGAATAGATTTTGCAGAGGTACCCCTCGATTTCTTTGCCGATGAAAGGGTGCCTGTCGCGGTTGGGGTCCCGCGTAATCATCGAACAAGGGGTTGTAGTCGCTGAAAGCAAATGAGGGCGTATCGAAGTCCCTCTTCTTGCGCTTACGCTCGTGCTGTTGCTGGAACCAGTGAACCTAAAAAAGGCGATTCATTATCGTCAATTACGGTGGAAACTATTTTTTTATTTTTTATCGCGACATTTGTCGTTCCCCGCGATGGTTATTCTTGTATTTAAAATTACAAAAGCCCGAGAAATATGAATTATTGCTCTTTCGCTCGAGATGCTTCAAGTTTCGTCGCTGGTGTCAATTACGGGGTCACGAAATGTTCTCTTTTACAACTTGCGGTGTATAACAGCGTGTAGTACACGAGTGGCTCATCTAACTCTGCATTGCAGTTCTGACTAACTCGGCGGGTTAACTAACGTACATAACGTACATGGGTTTTATACCTTGTGTCGTATCTCTGCTCGGTACTCGAGTGATGTACACGCGTGTATACGGTATAATAGCGTGCATACAAGAGTTCGCGAATGCAACGCGAACGAGGATAGAGGGAGAGGTCGGTGGAAGTCCGTACAGTCGAGTTGCGGCAGAAACTAAATAATAATAGCTACGGTTTCGCGCTGTTCATAATCCGGCTGTGCATCGTTGCACGGCATAATAGGCTGAATAAGCGCCACCGGGCGACCAACAGTACTCGAAAAAAAAAAAAAAAAAAAGACACGCCGCGTATCTCCCCCTCCATTTCCATTAATGTGTGCAACGTGGTACGCTCCGCAACCACGTCTACCGAAGACACAGTTCAACGAATGCTACACACGCTTATACACATAACCGCGGAAAGCAAGGGTAGTTTTTATCGTCGCGTGTTTGCTCGATCTTTTCCCCCGGAACTCGAAGCCAAATAAGAAAAAAAAAAAAAAACACAAAATTCCCCCGAGAAAGCGAAAAATACTACGGAACCAGCACGATCGCTAAAGCGTTATTAGGAAATTAAGGTACACGACCGGTAGAGTCTGAAAACGATTATACGGTAAATACCCGTATATACACTTCGCCCGCAGTTTTGCTTTACGGTACTAAACGATTTTTTGATTAAGGACATGGCATATCTCTCCTGACAAAAAAAAAAATGAAACGAAAAAAGTTGTTTAGAGCTTCTCGGCGATTGGAGAATCTTTTTTTGTTTTCTCGGGTTCAATAGCCAGGTACGAGCTTTTCGTTCGAAGCTCGAAAGTAATATAAGAAGCAAAAATACGCCGTAACGAAAGAGGTGACGAAAGGCAAAAGAAAAATCGAAGCACCGATATATACCGGAAGATGAAGAAGAAGAAGAAGTAGATGAAGAAACAAGCGAATGAAATGCCGAAGAGGTGGCGAACTTTACGAAAGCTTCTTCCTCCCACCCGTACTGTATATATGCTATAGACTACGGGTAGAATAGCAGTAAGGAATCCAACGAGCGCACGTTCTTTTAATGGTCTGCGCGGCGTTAAAGTGGTCCCGGGGAATCCCAAGCCGGCCAATTAAGGTGTTTACCGAGCAAACGGCTTTTCCACGAGTGAGAGTGAGGATCTCAGGATAGTGGGGAGAAATCGTCGCCGTCGTAGTTCGACTCCGCAACTGCAGCTTTCAGTGCCACACGAAGTCTCTCGTACGTTTTATTGGGTCATCGTCGTTAAACGCGCTCGACTTCCCAATGGAATCGTGGATGTGCTATATACCGACCCATATACGCGCGGACCGGAACTTTTACTGTGGTCTATGTCTCGTGCCATCCGAATCCCCCGTAGTGCCGAAGTCTGGTTGTAGAGAAGAAAACCCAAAGCTCCGACTCGAGATTCTCTTATAAATGCTTGCGTGTCGCATCATAAAAGCCTTATGAGTTATTTAGCTGATTCAACGACAGTTATTTCGTAATTTTTCGATGAAACTCTGGAGTGCGGATAGTTATCGCGTCGCAATTACGGAGGTATTACCGATCGTTCGACAGAGTCGAAGGTTAAAATCGGTATCACGAGAAACCGAGAAACTAAGGTTAATTCTTGTTTTCCGATTTTTTTTCTTAAGATAAGTTGAACGCGTAATTTCGCAAGAGGATCGGAAACACCAGACGATCGTGTGCTCTTTAATTCAGATTCAAGTACCGATAATTTTCTAACAGGTTTATCAGCGGGACAGCCGAGCGATCAGATTGATCGGATTCGCCGATCCACTCAATTCGTACTCCGTAAATTCGTTATTAGATGGTTATTCCAGAGAATCCGGTGAGATATCCGTAGGAACAAACGGTCGAGAGAGTTCACGACGACGAGGATAATCGAATGACGTGGCGGGATTCCCCGTGTTCGACGTTGAACCGCAAATCGAATAGACGCCCCCGCGACAGCCAGTTGGACAATCGACCGTGTCTCCGTTGCTCTCGGAGGTCGTTCCGCGCTGGCGGATACTCTAGTTTGACCAATCGATTTGCGACGGTATTTCCCGACGAGCTTTGGATGGATGGCTTTTAAATGGCGAACGAGAGTTTACGGTAGAGCCGATTCGTGTTCTATATCGCTTATACGCGACACGATTTACCTACCACTACTACTAGCAGCGTTGCTGAGTTTGCTATTACAGTAGTAGTTGTCCATCAGCACGAGGAACGACTGATTGACCGGTTGACGTTGAACGAACGCGTTTCGGTTTGATCGAACGATAAGCGTGTTCCTTCGGCAGTCGACACTCGGGACACTCTCACGGGAGAGACTGCATGAATAAATTCTCCACCGCGATTGGCTTTCCGAATGAAATACCAAAGATCAGCTATCGACATCGTTTTATCTTCTTTCATCGAATAGACCCGATAGTCCAGTAGTACCGAAGGCGGACAATGACTGGATAAAAAGTCGATTACGGTACCGCATACCATATATTACAGTAAAATACGGACGGTTGGTACATCGTAGCAAAAAAGAAGTCTCGCGAGAGTTAAGATGCCCAGTAGCGATGTTTTATCACCCGTTAGAAACTCGTTATCGATCAAATTCTTGACCCGCGCGGTACAAACGAGGATAATTAACGGATCGTCGGTATCGATATTTTATCGTGTAAACTGTATATCATTAGGCGATACACGACAAGTAGTATCGGATCTCTCCATACGGCCATCGGACGCAGCTCTTTGATCGAAGAGGATAATGTAAAATATAGTTCGCGAGAGTTCTAATCGCCATCGCGATCGATCGGTTTTCACTCGGGAATTTAGACGACGCGCGTTTGAGAGAGAGAGAGAGAGAGTCTACATAGTCTTCGACGGGATCTCGCAGAATTGGATTGCATTGCTTGGGACCGCGGAGGGGAGACTTCAATGATGGATTAGAAATCGATACATAATCAGAGCTGTGGCGAACCGATAAACCGATTGATCGTTTGCCCGGGATGTGTGGGACATCCCGTTGTTGAGAATTCGTATGCGGTGACAAACAAGTTTGAATCTGCAGCTGGGTAACGATAGGATTGTTCCACCGGACGGTCAACAGTTCATCTCCAACGGAAAGCCATTATCGAATGATCCTCCACCCCCCCCGCCCCCCTCTCGCCCGTTCCCCCTGCGCGCGTTTCCATTGTGGCAAATTGTACTGTGGATCGATTGGGAAATCGATCTTTCGACTATTATCACTAGCGTATCAGGTCAGTCCTATCAGTTACGGAGAGGCGCAACGGAAACAGAAGCTTGGATACCGTTGTAGTTACAGATAACAGATAACAATTGTATGCACAGAGACGAGACAGTGGTAGTATAACAGCTTACCTGCGCTTCGTCGGTAAGGACTTTGTGATGATGTTCGCTCGTCTCGAGCGATCGTTTGTTCACGCGCTTGTGGGTGTACAAGTAATAGTTCTTCAACGAGCCAATCTGCAACAGAAGATCAAAGGATGATGAGCTTCGCGGCCGGATATTACGCGAACAAAAAACAAAAAAAATATACAAAATTGCGTAACGCAGATTCAACTTATTGGCATAGCAAAATATGATCTTAAGGTTAAATAATTTTCCTTAGAGAAAACATTGCTAAACGCATGAGGGCATCTTTGATGTTAAATAAATTGAACGGAAGTCAACGAATTAATGAGACTTACGGGAAGGAGATGCACGGAGTTATGTTAAATTGCGACGTAATTGAGGTAACAAGTTGTACGGGGAATTTTGTTTTTCTTTCGTTTTCGTGTTATTTTTTTCTTTTTTTTTTTTTTAACAACCTGGAACGTCGAAGTTGACTAAACGTTTACATCGTTTTTTTGTTTTTGTTTTTTTCTCTTTCATGTCGAGATCCTCAACCGCGTCTTTTTCCACCGTAACCGTTGGCATTTAGTAGAGAAGAGAGAGAGAGAGAAAGAAAGAGAGAAAAAAAAGAGAGAGCTTCTTTTACATCCTCGGGGAGAGCCTCGAGGAGTGTGAGGGTTTTAGTAGTGGAGAGTCGGGAGAGCCGAGGGTTGAAGTCTCGACGGTTTGAGGGAAGAAGTGGTGCGACGTCGGTGTACTGCCGGGAAGCTGCGGCTTGGATAGTGGCGAAAGCCCGTGGGACGTCTACCCCGAGATATTTCTCGGGCGTGATGGGGCATGCATCGCTGGTTTCACTGGCTACCCTTTCCCCTCCCAACTACCCCTCTCCAGCTAACTCTCACACGATGCCAGGGAATGTATAGTATCTTTATGCGAGAGACCACCCCGCGACCGGAAAGCTCTTTCACATATTTCCGCGGAGTTTTCTACGGTAATTTTCCGTACGACTTATCGTTCCCCGACGTCGGGCCAACGACATTCAACGGGTGCATGCAACATATTCATCCAGGAAAATCGACCCCGCGCGTCACGATCGACGAGACATTTTTTTTTCTTTTTTCATTTATTTATTTCAACTCGTGTGCCGTTACATTCGTTGAGTATACTGTACTAAACTGTGATGTCTATACGTTCGTTTATTTATTTTTTTCATTCGGGATAACAAGTTTCATATATGGAGAACAAAAAATATCCTCGAATTAATGTCATTTTGATCTATCGAACAAGTTATTTTATCGCCCATTATTATACCGCTATTGAAAATACTGGCTGTGGTTTTTTTTTGCTCGATATGTAAATGGTAATCGATGAATGGAGAAATTGTTGCTTTTTCTCTCCCTCCCCTCGCCCCCCCCCCCCCCCCTCCCCCCACTCCTGACAAAAAATCGCATCGTTTTATCGCTGTGTACTGTAACATCGCGTATACAGAATTGAAGTACCATGTACCGCGGCAGCTACGACTCCGCTGCAGCGAGAAAAGCGTGCCGTAGCAATAAACAATTCCAGAACGATCAATGTGCCGCGAAAGGGTCAACAATGCAGCTTGCTGGTTCAACGAATACTTTTCCCAACTCACTCGATGTTTCCGCTCCGGCTACTCGACGCCGACCAAAAAAAAGCGCTCTTTCGCGTCTCTCGTTGTTCCCCGGGAGTACAATACGGTATATTTTATACCGCATATCGAGAGCGACCAGACGTTATCGTTCCACGAGCGAATCGCGCGCAACGCCCGTTGCATTTTGTCAAAAAAAAAAAAAAAAAAGGAATAATAAAGGGATGAAAACGACGAGAGGGTGGCTGAGTGAATAAAAAAAAAAAAGGTAAAACGGTTGGGGAAAAAAGCGTTAGCGAGCAGCCCACAAAGGGTAATAGCGCAGATAGACGCATGGAGCTTGAACTTTTTTTTTCCAACGAATTTCACTTCCGCTCGAGCAGAAATATTGAACGTAGTGCGAGCAATCTTTTTTTTTAAATATTTTTGCAGTATTCCCAATACTTCCGACAGGGAGAGACGAATTTTTGAAAAAAAAAAGAAGAAAAATTAGGTTTGCCATTACAGTCGAATTGGAAGATTCGAGTGAAGAATTATTTAAATAATTTTTTTTTCCCGCGAAAATTCTACGCGTCGCTGACGCGATCGGATAGAGGGCTTTTATTGATGGAGGACCGGGTCATCCCCGATATCTTTCAGTGGCTCAACTGTTTTTCTATAAAAGAAAAAAAAAACACAAAAAAAAAATTCGACGTATCAAGCGGACCGTTCAGACGAACAGATAATCCTATACCGAAATGCGAGCAACGGAGCGGACCATGAAAAAAAAAAAAAAGAACTGAGTAAAGCCACGAGATGCACGCAACTCGTTTTCACGAAAAATTTTCTTCCCCGACGTTTATGTACGTTTCTCCACACGGGTCTGTGTCTCCTCTCTTAACGATTTATTACTGTCAGCTTATCTCCGCTCTCTGTAGTTATAAGTGGAGACAGTGGTATAAATCCGAAAGAAAATCCTCGAAAAAAAAAAAACAAAAAAAAAAAAAAGGAAAGGGATGAAAGAGTCCGTGGTGTGGATATATGTGGGCGACGATCCTACTGCAGATGTGAATTTATCGTCACTGCTGGAATCCCGAGTAAAAGTAGTAGGATACGACAGCTAGACGTGTGTATCGTATCTCTCGTATAGAAACACGTGAAATACGTTTGTTACGTGCAAACAAACTTGTATACAGTATATCTATATATATATATACAAAATTACGTACTTCGTGAATTTCGAGTTTTTTTTTTTTCCCAAAACTAAAGCCAAAATATAGTTTAGACAAAGTTACATTCCATCCGTCGTGTAAATTTCGTAGAATTGTTATAGATAAGAGAATAAGGTATCATGCATTCGTGTTACTCAGAGTTTCAGTTCTTGCGGGATAACCCCGGGGGCGTATGTGTATTAAAAGCGTGTCGCGGTGGCGTGTAAATCAAGAAGAGCGGTGCACGAGTTGCGGAACACGAAGAATTTCTTACGATAACCCCAGGGTCATCGGTGGGTCATCCGCTCGCATCTATATCGCCGGGACCAAGGTATACCTTGCAGCAAAGCTCCAACTACCCTTTATACACATCCGTATACGCGGATAGCGAGAGATAGGTGTATTCTCTGCACCTGCCTGCAGATTTTCGGCCTAACAAAATCCTCCTTGCTACACTTCCCCGTATCCCCATTCCATTCTACGTTCACTCTGAGTACTTTGTAAAGCCGTTACGCCCACGGAGTTTCCGGCGGAGTACCACACCTATATCGCATGCGGTAGCCATAGCGCAGACCAGCCGGTTACCTGAAGCGAGTAAATCAAAAGCCTTCGGGTAGCCCCCCTGTGGTAGCGGTGGTCTAGTCTTGCACCCTCCCCCATCTACCGGAGAGAAACTCGCGGTACTGGTGTAACACCGGTAACGTTCGTCCGATAAGCCCGTTGGGAAATAGAGTGAGAGAGATAGTCCGTCGCAAGTTCGGTCAGCTGCGAGACTTTTGAGGTATGAGGTATCCCGTTCGTCGAATCCGGTCTGTGGCTTCTATTTTTATCCATTTCCTCTGCCGGTATCGCGAAGCGCTACTTTAATCACTGAGATATTGAAAAAAAAAAAAAAATTGTCGCGACTAAAAATTGCTTCTCTCAGCGGATAGATAAAGAATTCGAATAAAAACTAATGTCGAGCACGAAATTTCGCGAAGGGGTAAACCGAAAGTATTGAATTGAGTGTCGACACGAAAGAAAAAAGAAAAAAAACAAGAATCTTTGGTCCAACATCCGCGGATGTAGTCAACGGCGGTCATACGATGAAAACTTTGAAAGCTCTCAGCGTTGATGAGGTTGAATTTAACACGAAGATATCGACTTGTACTCGAGGGGTAAGGGGTCGTGGGTTGCTGGGGGAGAATGCAATATGTAAAACAAAGTGAAAGAACAAAGTTGTACTATGTTTAACGAGATAGAGCGGAGGCGAGAGTTAAAGTACGGTCGAGTGGGTCAAGGCATCCGGCGCATAGCTTTCGATGTATTTTTAATCCTTTTCTCGTTCGGCTAGATAAACTAGAGAGCTGTATATGATGCAGAGGTTCGGAAAAACGTCTCGTTCGTTTACGCTTCGAACGAAACTCGGGGAAGTTTACTTCGTAAAATTGCTTTCATCATCGTGTACTCTGTGTAACGATGTCCTTCCGCGTCGAGAGCGGTGAAAAACTATCGATGATGCGCGAAGTGCACCGCGTCGTGCAATATTCAAAGTTGACTGGAGGATGCAGCGAAAATAAAAAAAAAAAAATAAAAAAAACGTAACTTGTTAGCGTACTTCAACGAACAACTGAGAAACGTTGCAACGATCGGAAGACCGATAAGAAACTAGAATTCGCCACTTTCTTTCGTCTGTCGTGTATTTCGAATTCATTATCGCAATGAAAGGATGGAATGAGAACGAGTTATTCGAAAGCTCATTCTACCGCTCGCTCTCGAACGAAACAGAAACTCGAGGCAATTTGTAAGAGCAAAGGATAAACTACGGTATTAAGTATCTCGAGGGAATCTCGTCGGCGGTTATATGATATCTTTGTCGAGTTTGGCGATACATATAACTTTTAAAGTAGACTAGCGGCTGCTGCGCACTTCCAGATTACCAGAAGTAACTAAATTCGTAAGTTTAAACTGGAGCGAAGACAGAGCACTGAGGGCAGTAATGAGAGATTGAGAAGTATACACATATATATATATATATATACTCTAATATACATATAATCGCGATTGAGCTCACGGAGTTTTATCGAAGAAAAGTAGAAACTTCTTGATATCGCGAATTTTATCATCTTTTGCGAGTTTCCGAAAGTCCGGCTAAGCAGATAAATTAATTACCCCCCGTGCCACACAGAGAGAGCGATAATGTCCGTGTGTTTGGAGATTTTAGCGACCAGGGTTCGTCGACGAGTCAGCAGCAATCTCGTTACCGCTGATGTAGAAATTAAATGTGCAACTCTGTCGCGATGTTACGTTTATACGAAGGTATGTGCACTCTGGAGAAGGGTAATTTCCCCAGGAGCCGGAGTGAGACCGTGAGACAGAAAGAGGTGAAGAGGTAGGATGACTGGGCTCCAGTCGGCTTTTATCGCGGATTCTGCGGTAGAGGGTGTGCGCACATCGCATAGTGGTTCGCGCGAAGGGAGCGATACGATACAACGTACGTCCGGACTCTCCAGAATGGTATCGGTGGTACGTGTGGTGCATACACATCGGTCCAAGCGGGGTATAGAAGAACGTGTACGTCCGCCGGGAGCACTAGTAGCACTAGGCATCTCTACCCCCACAGCGCGCACTATCCCCGAGTTTTCAACGTAGAGTAGTAAGGACGGAGGGACAACGAGAACGTGAACGAGAAATACGAGAGCGGCGGCCGGGGGAGCTTTTACCCCACCGAGCTTGCGAAAATCCGTGGTCCCGTGCACACGTACATCCGTGAGAGAGGGTTGTCGCCAGGCATCGTTGCGCTGTTACTACCTAGCGCTCTGCTGGACCTCTCGGATAAGCCGCTTGACCGGCCGGCTCGACGTTCCACCTGCACGGATCGGCGAGCTTTTGCTGGATCTGACCTTTCGACTACTATTTTATCGTAAATACTCGTAACCCTCGATTCGTACGTAAATCATTCGCGACCAATGACAGCGAAAAAGGCAACGACCCCCCTCCCCCGGATAATCGCCGAAGTAATTTCGTCCATATGCTTTGATTGCGAATTTTTCAAAATCAATGTTCACAGTTTCTGCTTTCGAACAATGGACAGCTGCCAACTGGTTAAAAACACTTCAATTACGTTTATTAATATTTTTCAGCGTCAAAAAGCTGCATTCGTACAGATTCGCGAAATCCGGCGGACATATCTACATTGAAATTAATTTATTTGTATTGAATACTGATGTCGGCAAAAATACGTATTCGATTCGGGTACAAAAGTGGTTTAAACAAAAAATTAATCGTAACGGGTACGAGAAATACTTAAAAAAAAGAACGATGTGAACGATTTTGCTTATTAATATTATTGTTATTGAAAAATGGATATACGAGTTGAAGGATTTTATTACTGCCATTTCGCGAGTTTTATTTCTCCGGAGGTGTTCCAAGTCTTGTGGCAAAAGCTCGCTACACAGACCACAGCGACAACGGACGTTGGATCAGCAGGCATGTTGAAGAAGAGATCGTAATGACAGGAAAAACATTTCCGTGACGACGGCCCTCTTTCATTCCCCATTCGCCATCGCGTTTCTCTCGTGTGTGTTTCACTTCCGTAACACAGCGTGTGTTTCAGTACTGTGCAACTATGTAGCAAATACGCACACATATATATCTATATATCCATATCATATATGTATATATATATATAAAACGTTGGAACGGAGAATGTGCCGCGCTTCCGTGGCCATGCTGCTCACTTCCGAGTGGTAAGATCTATCGCCGCTTTCTTTGCTCTTCGAGTGGTCGACCAGAGCGACGAATGTGCTCGCGGGCGCAAAGGCACACATACATAGAGACGGTGGCACTCGAAAAAAAGTCGACATATCAAATCGTGTAGTTTCTTCCGTTCCAATAAAAAAAAAAAATCTGTGGAGTCAATAATTCCCGTATTGTAGAATTGCGGATGATCAATGCGAATAAAGCGATGTAGACATTGGCTTTGTGAAAGTCCTTCCGGAAGTTATGGGGTTTTAATAACGAAGAATAATATGCTCGCGGGTACCAAAAGGTCGGACGCAGCAGTCGGAGTGTCGAAGATAAACGCGACAAAGTTTCGAGTCCCTCGGGGATATAATAGCGAGTGCGAGGGGTTGAGCGTCAGAGTAAAATGGAAAGGTGGAAAAGAGAACTGGCACTTCGATACTCGGTGGCGAAGAGAGAGAGAGAGAGGTAGAGAGGCAGAGGTAGAGGAATGGACCGATAAACCTGTCGCTTTCATCGACAAGCTATCGCGTTTCGCAGAGTCAAAGTTTCCAAAACTCTCACGATCGCGTGCAAGTACGGGACTGTTTGGTCGAGTACCGCTGAACTGGATTCTAAGCTCAAAATTGGAGCGTACGGAGGGTAAAGGGGGGGGGGCGGACAACTCTGCAGAGGAGATGAGGTTCAAGGGATTCGATGGAACGAGAGTTTTCACTGACCATTGTGTAACTACTGGAGAACATCGACGTATTTAGGTACCGCATAGCTTCTGCTACCGTCGTTACCGAATCCCGAAGTGTTTCTCGTGACGGCGAAACGAATCGAGATTACTGTAAGCCAACACCGAGATTTTAGTTTCTCTCACCACGCATTTCGAATGGTAACAAAAAATATAATAAAAATGAGAAATTCTAAAAAAAAAGTTACAAAAATATAAAAAAATGTGCGTTTAACGTTAAAACAGAAAAAAAAATCGTAAAGAAAAATTGCAATCGTAAACAACTACCGCGTACGTAAAGTACTAAGAATCGAGTAACTGAGCGGAAATTGAATCCGAACAAAAAAAAAAATGCAAATGACGAAAATTTTTGGAAATGGTAAAGCACCGAGTGGTGAGATACTCGGGCAGACAACGTGATACGCTCTCGCCTCGTTCCCTTTCATCGGTCAGCGAAGCGCAATCTCCGGGAAAACTTTCTCAACTGTAGACGCCCGACGAAGGGGCGAGTGCTATTTGGCGAGGACAACCACGAGCCCTCCGTTGACTGAGTTTGAAGTATAGTACAACTTGCGATACAGGAATACACATTCGGCGTTTTACGTGGAACGGCTCTTTCACCTTCCACAAAGTTGCCTTTTGGCTGGTAAAGCCGAGAAAGCGTTTCTCTATCTGGGGGTATCTCGGGGACGTATCGTCTATCAATGGTATAGTTTGCGAGGGGTTTGAAGGTTGGCAGAGCGAAATGGAAGGTATGAGGTGAGCGCAAAAGCGTATATAGCTATGGAGAATGAGAATCCGTCCGTCGGGTGACGTTGGAGGAATGGCTTTACCGTTACTATACGGTACCTCCGTGGATCAAGAGCAGAGAAGGTGTATACCTACTTGCGGACACGGAGAGATCCTTACCAAGGACCGATCGACATAGTTCTGTAGACGCGAAGAGTCGAAGGATGAGGGATGGAGGGATCGAGGGAATGGGAGGAGAAAACCGGGAATCGTGGTAAAGTCTCCAGGAGGATAGCTCGGGCTCTCGCCAGTCGCATCTGACCAGAGACCTGCGGTTTCCACTTCGTCCTCTCTTTGCACCGGCGCTGTCCTCCGCGCGTCTCGGCAGCGAGCTTTACGATCCTAGCTTTCCCTCTCTATTCACCGAGCTCATGGTGACTCGGCTTTCTATCCAATATCCCAACGCCCGTATCGTATACGAGACACCGATGCTATAGCGCCAGTATACAGAAGGGTATCACGAAGCATAGGACAAGAAGGAAGAAGCGAGGGGCAAGGAAGGATATTGTTGGAAGCTTTTCGACGTGACGCCCGAAGCAGGGCAAAGCCTTCGTCGTGCTCTCTACCTTCGACCCTGTGCTCGAGTTTCTTTTTTCCTCGCCTCAGGTACACTGACCTATAGTCCTCGTTACTCGAGTACACCGCGAGTTGAGATCCTCGGGATAAAGCTTCGCCTCCCTAGGGGAGGGCATTGTGTGCATTTGATCTTATCGCGCACATCGAAGCGAAGTGAGGGAGCGACGGTCAAACGCGCTGAGCTGTATATCTACGATAACCGCAAGAAAAAAAAAAAAAAAAAAAAAAACAATGTAAGCCGAGATGCCCTCATACGACACTGGACCCTCAATGAAAACCTCCCCCCCTGGGAAAGCTCTCAGTTAATCGTTGACCACAAGTATATCGTTAAATATTGGCGGGGATAGAGGATCGCTCAGCTTGACCGATAAAGTTACGACCCCGAAGTTTCCTTTCCCTTTGTGCTTTTGCCGACCATCGCTGGATGCCCTCAGATTAGTGCGAAGAGCCCGAACCACTCCATTTCCTTCGCTCTCCGTTATACCTTTTTCTTTCTATCCACAATCTCAGATTTGCGATCCCTTTGAAACGAGACGATCCGGATCGCATATCCGCCGGTCTCCGTTGGTCTGTGCTTTCATGATCCCGAATGAGAAGAATCCTTGGCGGATATCTCGCACAGACTTCGCAGTATTCACATATTTTATTTCATTTATTTCGAATTCGAATTCATCGTGGGCAAACCTCGAAGGGAGATCCACGCATAACTCGAAAGCTACTCGGTGCATAACTCTCGGTGAATTTTCATGTAACAAGTAAATGTTCTTTACATTGCGTCGAAGGATACTACAGGGATAGAATAGAAAACATGCGCTACGGCGGAGAGGACAATTCTACGGTTTATAGACAAATATCCGGGTGGGTGGTGAGGGGTTGGAATATTCTTGAACATCTGGAATTCCCCTCGGTGTATACAAGACGAATGAACGATATAACCTGCTGCTCCGCATACCCCTTCGTACCGTGTGCATACGGAGAAATTCTTCAATTCTCGAAACGCATATCTAGAAACGAGAATGGAAGTTATCCTCGGAAGGATATGAAGAATAAATATAAAAATGGCAAGAGATCGTTGGGGGTTAACCGGTAGAATAGAATAGTCAAATCGGTAGAACAACCGCGACAGCAACTCTGGTCCACGGGGACGCACCCGCTATGCCGTAAGAAACTTTCCAGGAAAAAGAGATCGCGAACGTACACAAAGTAGTAGCGGCTATATGCCGCAGTCGGTTGGAAGAGACGAACAAGAAGAAGAAGAAGAAGAAAGTGCACACGAAGAAAGACAAGACACGCTCGATTACCTCCGTCTATGCGAGTAACGTTTGCAGCTCACTGAAAAGTAGCGTCCTGGGACCCCTCCCCACCCGCCACGAATAGGGGTTGGAAGCATCAACATTGCCCATCTGGGTAGCTTTAAACTGACGTAGAGAAGAACCGTTCTTTCTACTACGGGCGCTGAGAAAATAGAAGAAGATGTTGGTGAAGGGACTACAAGAGAAACGGAGTGATTGTGGAAGTGGTGACGCGTTATAGTAGCGAAATGGTTAAAGTATAGCGTGTGTAGTCGGCAGCGTGAAGGGGAAGATAGTTTCCGCGAATTCGTCGAGAGTGCCGACACAGAGACAAGTGGCAAACTTCGTAGCTATTGTGCTTTTTACCGTTTTTTTTTTCTCTATCTTTCGCTCATGATTTTCTCTCGGTGACTGAAAATACTGTATCGCAACGGGGAAGCGAAGAAGTTTCTGCGATTGCAGTTTCGCGAGCGACGAAGCAACGAAGATCGGTCGCTTCTCGCTGTTTCGTTATACAATGTTCCGTGTCCTCTTTCACTGTAGTCAAGCAGCCCTTACGCGCGTCAGAGAGCTTTGGGGTTTACCTGATTTATGGGAGAGTCAAGGTGGAGAGACACGGCAGTGAGAGACAAGCAGGCAGCCGCAAGGTTCACGAAGACAGACAAGAGATGCGAGAAGGGCGAAGGTTCGTGTTTCTACCAAAGCTTATGCTCCTTCCGTGTGACGATCCTTGGAACGGCGCACGGATGCAGTTACAGGAACGAGTGTTGCGGAGAGAACGGACGAGAAAAGTGACAAAAGGGACGGAAGCGTGGGATGGTATGCAGAGGATCCGAAAGACGAAATGGGAAACCCTACAGAGCGGAAGGGTGAGAACCGGAGATAAAAGCGAGGATAAGACACCGTTCGGGGCTGTCGAGTCAAAGTACAGAGATGAAACGCGAGCATATGCATAAATGCGAAACGTACCCATTTTTTTTTTAACGTATAAATAAACTGAACTATAAATGTCGAGAAACGACATCGTGCATATATGCACGTTCACAACTTTATTCTTTCACTTTTCGAAATTAGAATGGTAAAACTCAACGTGACGCTGTTGCGAGTCTTGCAACGTTTTTGCGAATCAACGAGGTGAAGATGTTTTCCACTCTCGTCACTCTCTGCGCATCGAAGAGAAAACTTTACCCCTGCGCGAGCAAGAAGTTTCGTAAACTAGCGTGACCGAGTTAGCTTTAAATTTGTAAAGAGATTAGCGCGCAACGGAGATTTTCTCGTGTGGAAATCACAGTTGTGGATGAGCTCGAGGGGTTTTGCGGTGCAACGGACGAGGGGCGAAGGGAAGAGAGCGAGACGCGAGGGGATGTTTGGAAACTGAAGGTTATGAGATCCTCCGCGAGAACCAGCGCACACGTACAACTTGGAGGCTACCCAGCTTGATGGCAAACGGAAGCTTTATTAAGGCTTAACCTGACGGCGCTCGCTAATCAGCGGCCCTGACGTCGTGCACTGTGCGAGAAGAATGAAAGGTGATGATGCGCAAGGCGAAAGAAGAAAGGTAAAAGACGCGGATACCGACGGGAACGAAAAATATTCCTCGGAGGAAAATAATTATTCGAAGCCGTTAAGTATTAAAATTAGTTTGTGCCGCAGCGGGAAGAACAAGAAGAAGAAGAAGCATCAACGCAATAACAGCAGTATGAAGAAGTATCTCAAAAGAATATTTACGATATAATTATACACGCCCCCCCCCCCCCCCCCCCCGCCGCGCGCTCTCTATCTCTTGAGAGAAGAATATTAATATTAATAAAGGCATATTATTAGCATGAGAAATGCATTAAAATTGAAATAAACCAACCTACGTAAACACATCTTTGCGGCAATAATGTTCGTTACTTTTTCTACCTCTTGTTAAATTTCCCTCCGTTTTGGCAAATTTTTTTTTTTTGTTTTTCTACGGGAATACAAGGCCTCGGGGTCGAGAAGCGAATGAGATAAAATTCGAAGTTTATCCGGGGGTGTGATAGGTCTCTATCGTAGATGTCGCTTCTCGCCTTATATAGAGGGAGGATCGCGAGAGGAAAAGGGAGTGTAAGAGTTCGTCGACGAAACACGAAATTGACGAGAAATAAGAAGTTTTTCGTCTCGTCTACTTTCGCGCCTCAAAACGGAAGCTCGCGCGGATTTCCCTCGATCCCTCGCTCTCTCACGAGTGTATATACATGCGGGGTGGGAAAAATAAAGTTTTCTTATCGGGGACGCATCCAATTCTCGCCTTATCCCGAAGAGGTTGCCCGTTGAGCCGTGTCTCTTGTGTAGTGTACGTGAAAAGTGGTATGACGCCCGGAGGGTTGGAAAAAGCAACGGTGTCTCCATACGTGTGTCATACACGTGGGCCGTACCGAAATTAAACTTGCTTACCGGGAACGCGGGGCTACAACGGGATGATGTGTGTGCGAGGATTGGAGACTCGACCGACATCCGGGTCGAGGGGGTCGCAGGAAGGAAGGGGGATGGTTGATGCGCTGGAAAAGGTGAACGCGGAAAATAGGGTTTACTACTCAGCTGAGCCGCGAGTCAGCCCCGTGCGGCGAGACCACCACTCTATTTCGTTCTTTTCGCGCTCTTTTATTTTTTATTCTTCGCTCATCCCATTTACGCCCGTGTAAAAAAAAAAAATGTGTACAGAAAGGTTGAATGATGAGATTGGGAGAGAGAGAAAAATACTACAGCGCAGGAAAAAACAATGAAAAATCTTGGTGAATTATACAAAAGAAAATTCTCGAATAACAGGCAAACCGCAGTTTCTGTTTTGCAGTTTATTTAATCATCGATCATAGATGCTATTCGAACTGTCTGAACGCAGCGAAATAATTTGTTTACAGCCAGATAAATCGCTGGGAGGAATTTAGTTGCACTTTTCGTGCAACCGAGGAGTTTCGAGTTTCTTGAATTCGCGGGTATATAGTAAACCGATAAAAATGAGGAGTTGGGGTTGTTGGGAATTGGCTATGAAAGTATAACCCCGGGGATGGTACGATTTTTCTTGCAGCATCTGTGTGCGAATGGTCGATGATACTCTTCGATGCCGAAATTCGCGTTGGTGGTTGTGGTCGTTAAATTTTTCGACTCTCGAAACTTCGTGTTCAAGAGGGTAGAAGAGCGTTCTGTCGTCGCTGCTGCTATCGAGGGGCGGGTGGAGTCGAAGTCGCACTTGCTATGCTCGGGGCGAATTTGCTCTTTGAATACTTTTTCGTTTGGAATCGGAACTCCCCCGCGGTATATACACAGCGCTCTATATACATCTATACCATTCGGTTTGAAAAGTTGCTGTCGACTACGCTCCGAAAAGTCCTATGGTCAAAGTCATTAAACTCGTTAAATTTGGTCATCGATGGAAGGAGGCGCGGAAGAAAGGGTTTTTGAAACGGAGAGCGAGTCGATGTTCGGCTTGCTTCTAATTAACGAAGTGCGGCATCGATAAAATTTAAAAAAAGCGAATGGGTTATCAGGGTACTCGGTTTGATGGTTCTGCGGGTAGAGAAAGCGCCGAGGCAATTTAAACCTGTTAAGGAGCACGGCTTTCGTATGGAAATGTATTCGGTGAAAAAAAAAAAAAAAAAAAAAAAAACGAAAAATCGAGTACGAAACTTTGAGCTTCACATACGTAAATGAGTGCGCGCTTCTGGGAATTTTCGTGATTTGGTCCTCCCGTTGCGTTGCACGTGTACGTCTTTCCCCTGGCGAGAGGCGCCGTGTTCTGCAGGTATCCCTCGAGAGTCTCGGATAATATCGGTAAAATCTCGGAATATTTGTTCGCATAGTGAACTCGCAAGATCTTCCACCATTCCCCGCTGTGCTGATGGATACGTGGAATTTTCAATTACGATTTCAGTCTTCGTCTTCATCGTTGACGCGACAGGACCGTCGAGTTGAATTCTTAATTGATGATCTAGTTTCGCACAAACGTCGTACAATACGCCGTGAATCCCCATAGTTTTCCCGGAGTAAACGGGGCCACACGGATGATCTTTGCGGACCCTTTTTGAGTTTCGTTATTTATTTATTTTTATGTATCTCGTTCGCGATAATGATGGAGGCGAGATAAGGATAACAGAAGCAAAAGTTTTCTCTCCCTCGTGCTTCGGTAATCATGATTATTAATTACAGGTTAATTATCCTCCCGTCCGAAAGAAACGGCTTCGAAATAACCCCGGGTAGCACTGTTAATTTCGTTCGGTCAAAGAGATTACCACTGGTTCTCTCTCTTGCTTCTCTTACCTTTCATCCCCGCTTTCTTCTTCTCCCTTTCCGTTCCCCCATTCTCTTTCTCTTACTGCTTTAATTAAACGCTCATTATCCTTCGCGACCTCCCCTTGGTTCCGTCTCGTTTTCATACATATATATGAAATTGTACAACGTTGCTGCTGCGCCAAGGTTGTTCATGCCCAACGACGATAACTATTCTTCGTCCAATTATCTTTCTTTCATTATCCTCGTCATCTTCGTTCGTGTTTCTTCGCGTCCGAGTTGCGCATGCGTCCTTGTGCGATAATTTGCACGATACTCGGGTTCACGTGATTCATTTCTGATAACCTCTAATTTATACGATTGATTATCAGCAATTATTCTTCCCTCTTTCCGGCTTATTGTCTGTCCGTAATGTTTTATCGATATACGAAACGAATACGAGTTATTGAAGAAAAAATAATAAAAAAAATTCTTCACGTCCATGCAATTTGTCTCGCGGTATTTTTCCGTCGATTAATCGGTGTCGCGAATAGAAATATGTTTTTTATTTTTTCTCGCTCTCGACATGGGTTCTTTTTTCCCCTCCACTTTGAGGAATCACAAGCTGCCCTAGGTGACTGAAGAACTCTACATCATCATCCTTTACTCTCGTCGTGTCCCAAGAGTCTTACGAGAGGAGCTTCCCTCGACATAGTTTTCGTCCGGAGGGACGAGGAAAAAAAAAACAGTATCTCGCGTGGGCACTCAGCCGTGCTTATTAATTCCCTCGTAGGATCCTCTTTCCCCTCGAAGTACATCAGCTTAAAACAACCCCCGGTGACTCGTTTTTTTTTTGCTTACCGTCTCCACGCTCTCTCCTCCGCTTCTATACTCAAAGAGATTACCGCTACGTCCTCTGAACTGCCTTCTACTTCACCTCTATACTATTCCACTAACTCACAGTAACTTCGTCTTTTTTTTTTCTTCTTTGCTAACAAATTCACAAGGTACGGCGGGTGTAGCCCACCAGCCACTTTGCCTCAGTGTAAACATGTTTGTCGCTTCTATTACCTGCAGGATGGCAATTAAAGAGTAACCCATGGGGCCCTCGTATTACCATAGCATAACCGCTCACCAGTTTTTGGAGACGATTATTCTTTTTACTTTTCCCTTTATTCACGTAACTTTCGGGCTGTTACCGTCGAATATTGTTTTAAAGATAACGAGCAACCAAAGTTTTCCGAAAGAATGACGTTGGATAACAGAATATTAGTTGAGCCGAATAGCGCGTCTTTATTAGCTATGGCAATGATAGGAGAAGACTCCGCAAGTGGAAATGTTATAGTTGAATGATAGAGCGACAAAGAGAATCGTTCCTGCGGGAATCACGTTACTGTACAACGCTGTCTTCTGCCGGGGAAACCCCGTTACCTAGCAGCGAACGGTAACCGAAATCACGAGAATCAACGACGACGAAGACGACGACGAGACGCAAAGCCGGAGAGGCAGACGAAAGCCGGTAATTCTGCCGATCACGCGCACCGTCACCCACATCGCCCGCAACGGCAATAGGAGAGACAATGAGCGAGTAAAGCAACCGAGGGGGCAAAACCCCAGGCGAAGTCCGCAAAGCATGGGAGAAACGTCATGGAGATGGGATGGTGCGAGACTCGATCTGGGATCCCGGTCGCGTCGTTCAATTATTGGTCTCTGAGCTTTGGAGAGCACGAGAAGGAGAGGCGAAGCCCGCGGCATACACACGATGCTGTGCGGTGAATATGCCACCTCTCCTCTCGGCTCGTACTCGTCCCTTTGTTCGAGAGCTTCCAGCGGCAATATAAACCGGATGGTATATATCCAGCTGGATAGGCTTACGAATCGAATGTCACGCATCGGGTTCGCTGATATACAAATGAGGAACATGAGCGACTGCGGTATATTGGCTTCACTGCTCGTGACGCTCACATTGGTCACAAACTCGGGGAGGAGATTCTGTGTGTGATGAAAATCTCTTATACAGTGTGTGGACACGTGAACGTAATCTCGGAGGGACATATATAGTGTAACATTGCGATACAAGGTATTCGGAACGAGAATGGAATCGAGCAGAATGGGCTCACGGAACGGGACGATGTGGAAATTCTTGCAGAAGGCGAAGCCACCGCGATGACGAGTTCGGGAATGCCGGCGAGATAATTGGCGCAATTACCGAAGTAGTCGCGCCGATAGTTGCGGCATTGATTGGACAGCGATCGATCGATGCAGCGCTAGATTCACTCGACAATTTGAAGCGTAGCGGTAAAAGTTTGATACAACTGCTTCAAGCTGTCTGCGCAAGAATCCTTGGCGGAGTTGCAAATTAAATTAAATTATTTTCGGCGCGTACATCGCCTTGATTTTCGACGAAAATTTTTGTATAATTTGTATTCGACGCTAATAGATCGATCGAATCGTAAAAACAGAATTATTTTTGGAAATTTGATTTTTTTTTAAATTAAATTGCAAAAGACTGTCGTGCGTATTCGGCCGTTTACTTTGGTCCCGAATGACTGTACATTCGCCTATCTATCTGTCGGCAAAAAAAATCGACAACCGCAACTTTTCATAGCATAATCGATGTGTTTTTCGTTTTGACAGTAAACTGAAGTGAATTCAAATAAAAGAGCTAAAATTGTTATTCAAGTTTATTTATTCCCAAAAAAATTTACCAGCTATAAAGACAAAATTCATTCGAGAAAGAAATAAAAAAAATAAATAAAATTGCACGACGGCACGAGTTACGGCAATAGGGGCTTTTCAAACTCGCACCTTTCGCTTTTCTTTCTCTGAAATTAAATCTTCGAAGATTTAATTAAGGGATGGGTGGGGGCCCTCTTTCTCTGTTCTCATGCCGGAAAGCTGGCAAGGGCAATTGCGAGATTGGAAGGCATTCGTGGTCAATCGAGCGCGTTAATTACGTAGCGGCTCGTTTCTCTCTCTTCCGCGATTCGAGAAGAATCAGAGCTGCGGCTCAAGGAAAATAAGAAGGCACCGGGAGATCGAGTTATATAGTTATATCTGTGCGCGTTAACCGTAAGGTCGATGTGCGGGTGAAATAATAAAAAAAAAAAAGAAAGACTCATTGAAACGACAGGGTAACATCCCCGTGGAAAGAGGAGCAACGGGAGCGAGGAAAAGGGGAAGGTAAAGAAGTGAGAAGAGATAGCAGGGTTGGAGAGAGTGTAAAGGGCGTCGGATGCCTCTCGCGCCTCTCGGTACGTGACGCAACGTTCAATTAAATCGATCCGACGAATGAAATTCCGTTTGGGTGAGATATCGTCGGATGTTCCCTTCTTCTTCCTCCTTTTCCTCGAGTTTCAACTCCACAGCTAGAGTGTCAGCTCTCCGGTAACTGCGGATTCGTGGAGAAACTGCTCGAAGGCGTGTTACGTTAGGATGGAGTATATATAATACCCTCTCTCCGTGAACGTAACATGCCTTGGCGGGTCTTCGGGGAATATCGAATGTTTCGTTCACAGGGAATGTCGGACACGTTCGTAACATCCACTGCATCTTACGCGTAGATGTTCGGTGTGCATTCGTGTTTGACGTCGATGCTTGGGAAATGAAAGCCGAGAGGGTCGAAGATAAAATATATGTAGTCAAAATGATGCTGGAGAACAAACAACAATCTGACATGTACCTTGTAGACGGATGAGGCAAAAGGGGGCAAAATGGAACGTTTCGAAATTTGTAGGGAGAGAAACAAAAAGCATATCTTCTGATTAAAAAAAGAGCGCAATTAATAAAAAAGAGTGAAATAACAAATAATTATTCGCATATTATAGTAGAAAGAATCTCACACTCAATGCCAAATTAATCTTCCGACTATAATATGCGAATAATTATTTGTTGTTTCACGCTTTTATATTAATTCAATTTATTTATTAAATTCCTTTTTCAAAGGAGAGCTTTCTGTTTGTTTGATGATTTGATTGCATCTATAGTGCATTCCATTTTATCCAACATTATTATTTTCTTTTTATCCATTCATATGTTATTTAGCGAACAGTTGAATACATCCCACAGCTCGTGAATCGTTCGGAATAAAAATTTATTAAATTTAACTACAATTCAACAGTAGTCGATATTGCTCTACATTTTTTAATTTTGTCTCGACGCGCCAAGTAATCGTAATTAATTCATCATGTATTTTCAAAATACTATAAATTCGTCCTTTAAATAATAGATTTTTTGTGAATCGCTAAACTGATTCATTTTGCCCCACTTTCGTTTGGCGCGAACAGTTCACGCTTCCGGGAAGATTGAAAGCAACATACGTGAATTTAATTATTCGCCGAAGCTGTAGGTGCAGACAAACTTGATAATTTGTAGAAGACAAAAGTTTCGTATGGTCTAACTTATGCAGGTATCAACGGTAATCGATACGAAGCGACGAGAAGCGCAGCAAAATTAATGGAAGTCTGATAGAACGAGAGAGATTGAGGGGGAGGAAGGAGGTGCGGATGAGATGGAGTGCACATTGGGACGCTCGATCAGATTCTACGTGTCGCATGGCGCATTGGATTAAGTCAAGTCGCGTTGTCGGGAACGCGCCTGGTTCCTATCAACTCTCCTCTATTCTCGCGGCACGTCGATCCACGTTCACCGAGAGAAATGCCAACCTGACGCTGTTACTGATGCTGGAGATCGGGTTGAAATGGACAGAGCAAAAGCATCTGGCTTATCCAGGAGCGGCGCTCAAAGTTCTCTATCTCTGTCACTCATTCAGGTAGGATAGCCGAGAGTAGCCGATAGTTCGAAACCGATAGGGTATCTTCGTTGAGGAAATCCACTGTCCAATCAGGAGGCTAACTGGAAACCCACTAGCGGCGAGCAATACTCCCGTCGATTTTCGTTACGGGGGTTTGCAACGGACACCCAGCTACGCTTACATATACACACAGCAGACAACTCGCGCAACCTGGGGAGCCCCCCCCCCCCTTCCCGCCCTCTCGGAGGTTATATACATCGAACTAATTATTCCGCCAATGGTAATTCCACCGTTTGGTTCCTGTGTTCCGGCGATTGTCGAGCTGATATAACTACGCTGTTGATTCATATCGATTGGAATTAGCGAGTTAAACGATCGATTTAACCGTCGAGATATTAAGCGGGTCTTATACGGCGTGAATTTTTTAATTCTACCCGATCCGATTCAACGCCGTTAACGATTGGGCAACGAAGGGGAACTGATCTTCCAACATTGTGTATTATTATGCCAGTAAACCAGACGAGGGGAGCTAATTAATAGAAGTTTATTGTATGGAGATTTCATAGCTCATCCGATTTTGACGTTTATCCGGATGTCCGGAACGGATCTCTTGCTAAAGTTTGAAGTTATATGGATAGGAAAAAGGGAAGAAAACGGTTTCGTCGCACACTGAGAAATTACGGAACTTTTAACGATGACGAAACGACGATTAAGGGGTATCAGAACTTTGTAGAATCCTTGAGGTCCTATGAGAGGACGAATTGACTGAATTTTTATCTGTCGTTACCGCAGGATACGACTCCGTTCTCGGTAAACCGATTGAGAAGAACATGGAAAATAATGCACATTATCAAAAAGTTTTCGTACGTTTTATCGTATTTCGCGATCATACTCTCGATTACTGAAAAACGTTCTCATAAAAATCCTATAATTGCAATTACATAATTAAAT
The DNA here is from genome assembly GCA_934046635.1 of Buathra laborator. Taxonomy (NCBI): domain Eukaryota; kingdom Metazoa; phylum Arthropoda; class Insecta; order Hymenoptera; family Ichneumonidae; genus Buathra; species Buathra laborator. The sequence continues at coordinate 24,863,676 of OW203892.1, forward strand.
ATTGCACGCAGTTGTTTGGCTCTCTCGCGACGGTAGAGTCAAAAGCTTTTTTTTTTTATATTTTGTTGAAACGGCGTTGTTCGCGTCGCTGCGAAAAAGCTACCATCGCAATATTCATTAGATAAAAAGGTCGCGAAGCGTACTCCGGCGATAAGCTCCGCGTCTCTATTTTCTTTCACATTGTGTTTTAGTATTGTATTTGTTTGTTAAAAAAAAAAAAAACGAGCTCTGTTAGCGCGTCGGCATTGTTGCGCCACGAGAAAGCGTGGAAGCTCTAGCGGTCGTCGGTAGCGTTGAGTTCCATCGCGGACGGGTAGGGGTCGCGGTTAATTAATCAACGGTACTTCTGTGTTCCGAAGCCGGCTTCCATTTGATCGAAACGACAGTTCAATTGCGACAAATAAAAAACGAAAAAACGTGGCGAGAGAGTGAGTAACGAGGTTGGACAAGAAAACGAGAAAATAAATGGAAAGATATCTCAGAAAGGTCCGTTCGAAGCCGCGGAGAAAAAGTGAACTACAATATAGTAGTATAGAAGAAAGAAAATCACATAGGTCAATGGAATCACCGCAGCTCGTTCATTAACCGTGTTCACGGGTGAGTCGAGAACGACTTCGCGTTACTCGAGATCTCGGAGATTAATTAGTTTCTCTCTGAGGTCGATCTTTGAAAGGGAATTAATTCCGCTATCGGGATCATCCCCGAGACAAGGGAAACGAGAAATCTGATAATGTTGGAAACGAAACTTTTGAAATCTTACGGGACCGTGCAAAACCCCGGTGCGCGCTCGCAAAAACTATTTTCGCCGAACTTTCTTTCGAGTTGTAATTTAAAAAATTCCGTAATGTCCAATATCGTAGCACTCGCCGACGGGAGAGGTTCCGTGCAATGCAGAAAACGCGAGGGGGCTAGCGAAGATTTAATTAATTTTCGTTTCTCGATTAGGGTCAAGCGAGTATACGGTATCGCGGCAATGCATTCTATTGTACGTGGGAGAGTCACGAGAGCCGATGTTCGCATCACTCGCCCTCTCATCAGACGCGCTCGTTAGTGAATTTCGACGATACAAGCGTTGTCTCCCCTCCTTTTACCGTTCGGCATCATTGATACACACTCCTCCCGTTAATTAGCTCTCAACGACAACGAAATGAGAGACCGAGGTACAGAAGCCAAAGCTTCGGTCTCAATTCTCGCGCGTATTCTATTTCTGTGACTTTGGGTTCATCCCAACATTACCGTTCGCAATTTCTCTCGGGTTCTCGAACCACCCCGCGTTATTGTGGCGTACAATATCGCATTTTGTTGGTGTGTACATGAGGTCGACGACACTACTAGAGTAGAGCAGCCAATTATCTTCGGTACATCAGTCACTGCGTCTGGTGGGGGCGTTGAGACAGAGATATCCGGACGGTGTCCCCTCTGTGCGTTTTTGCCGACGCAAAACAGTTCGCCGTAGCGTTAGCAAAAACTACGGACTACGGATATTTACACACCCTCATTGTATCCGCGTATGTACACCGCGGTAAAACCGAGTCCAACACGCCCGGCTTCGGACGCTCGTATTAAGTACAAAGAAGTCACTTTGTCTCCGCGGCTGGCGACGAACAGATACAAACGACTCGATTGTTCCTCGGCCTGCCTTGGTTCTCTGGCTCCCTAACTCGAGCGCAAGCCCTCTTTACTATCGGCCAACTCACTACCGAACAGCTCGCGACGGACCAGCAAACTCAGCACCAAGTCTTTCGACGAAGCGAAAACTTTGTGACCAACGAAGCATTCCTACTCAACGTCGCTTTCTTCGTACAGGTTTTGTATTCGGGGGTTTTTTTTTTTTTTTTTTTTTTTTTCTCCCTTTACGCCGGGAGAAAAGATGAAGCAAAGGATGAAGAATAGGGGAAAAGAACTGTGCGGTGAGCGACCGCGCGCATGCATTCGCTTCGAGTATAGGCGGCTGTTGCAAAAGCAGGCACACGCTTGAACGGCTGGTGCGCATTATACCTATACCACTTTAGAAATGGGTTTGTAGTATCTGTAAGCGAAGGATAGAAGGAAGAAGAGGTGTTTGCGTCAGGTTTTCCACTTTCCCGCGGACGGCAGTAGCCAGCCAGTTCGCTGGCACGGATCCAATGCAACCCTGGCTTGCTTTTGCACTTGCGTCAGGATGGAAATAGAGGAGTTCGCATACAGAAGAAAAAAAACGAAAGAAAAGAAAGGAAATAAATCAACTGCGGATCTCATGAAGCATGGCACGAGTTGAGTAAGGCGAAGAGACTCCGCGGTAAAAGCGCATGATGGGCTCCGTAATATCTTCATTTTCTCTTTCGGTTCGTCCCTCTTTGGTCTCTCGCGTTACATCCGGCATAGTTACGGCCTACAGTTCTGACGTCCCGTTGATGCTATTGCTGCTGCTGCTGCTGCTGCTGTTGGGGACCGCAAAAATGACTACGGGTCGGATTTAACTTCCGGTCGTTTAAATCCGTCTTCGCCGTCGAGGGCTCGTTATATTCGCTGGGAATTGAAACAGCTCTCGGGGGCCAGTTCGCGAAAGGCTCACGGCACTTCCGCTCGGTGTAGCCCAGCGAAATGTCGCCCTGACTCCGACTGTAATGGACCAGCTCCGGCGAGGGATCACTCGCAGTCTCGCGGATCTGGTTCGCCAGCAAGAGGAATAAGGGAACGACGCGGGCGACCGAGCGCGAGTAACTTGACTGACGGTAAAAATGAAGAACAAAGGAAATGAGATATCTTTTTCTTCCGCGCTGGCTAAGGATTCTCCCTGGAACCGCGGGTGAGAGATCCTTTTCTTGGATAATGAAGTGCAGGGAACTGCGGCCGCGTGGTGCGCACACCAGACGCGATAAGGAAACGGAGAAAAGGAAGTTCCAACGGAGCGAACATAGGTGTCGTGAAGTTTGCAACTTCTATTCTTCACTCGATTTTTCATGGTTTTTTCGAATTAATCAGATTCAGGAATTGAGAGAATCGATGTTATGCTTTTGGAGATTTATTTAGGGAGCGTTATCGCACTGTTTAATGCTCTCAACCTCCTTTCTGCGACTGTGTGGTTATCATACGCTCAATCGGACTGAAGAAAGTTTAACTGGGCAACAGTTTCGTGCCTCGTAGTTTTGGCACTACCGAGGGGACTTTTGCGCACGAGCTTCAACCGTCCCAAGAGAGGGAGTTCCAGTGTGCTGGTATCAGTTTCCGGTGTGGCGAGAGGATAGACTTTGGGTACCGATGCTTCACTCCACGACCGAGTGAGCACGGAACAGAGAAACGGGACGAGCTCGAGAGGCTTCGGACGAGCAACTGTAAACCCCATAGTTTAGCGGCAATTACTCAAACGAGTCGGCAACAGCGGGGGTGGCGGCGGGGGCTGCTGGCGGCTCAGTGAGAGCTTTTCATCGAGAGTCCTTCTTCATTCACTAACTCACTCACTCCTCCACTCTGGTTCCGATTCAAAGCCACACCGGAAACTGCAAGCGGGTGGTCCTTGGATGACTACTTCCTCCCCTTCGTACCTCTCTCGTTCTCATCCTCCATTTCAGAATGTACATCAAGCATATACATACCTAATGTATTCCGAGTACACAGACGGCATAGAATCATGAGAAACGAAAGAGCGGCGAGAGACTCTCTCTCGTTTCAACGAAAAGATATAACCACTTTGAGAATTCAACACTCAAACGAGAAACGTTGTAGCAGAGAGGAAGGGACGGGGGGATACCCCACTCTGACGAATAGCTTTCGAGAAATTTTTTTCAAAGACACTCCACAACTAAAGTAGCACCAGCAGCAAGCAGCGGTACTGTAAAGGAGAAGAGAAAAGACGAGAAAAGACTATTGATGCCAGTGGATAGAAGAGACTCTTCTACTGTAAGCTACTTTTCTCTTATCCATCTTTCTTTTTCTCTCTCAAATCTTTCACTATTTTTATATTCTCTTCTCTTTGAAAGTGGTAATCACGACTAACGATCACGGTTGTCAATCTCTCTTTTGCTCTGTTCTTCATACTCAAACGCATTCGGATATGAAAGTTTTTTTCGCTTGAAAAATGTACATTTTTCGCGTTTCGCGCAGCTGTGATACGAAGGAAAGATGTGGGCAATAGTTTCGACAAAGTTTAAGGAACTTTTCTACTTCTAAACTCGAATACAATTCCAGTCACGTACTTTCGCGTTTGCGGGTAAGACGCATTGTCGTTAATTAGCGAATGAAAATTGGATTAGTCGAGGAAAGAAATGAACAATTCGCAGATACGACGACAGATGCGGGGGTGTTGTATCGGTGGGGAGCGAGAGATACTTGTCATTCAATGTACCGGGGGGTGAAGTTTCAAAACTTTTGAAAGCATCAGCGCGAAGAATTTCCTTCGCTTCAAGCCTCTTTATCACGGTTCACTCTCGCGGGCTCCACGGTAGAAACTAATTCCGGTTTGCAGGTAATAGAGGACGACGGCGGACATGTTCGGAATTTCATTGCCAATTCTCTGGCAGCCCTCGGTGCGCCCGTTAGTCGAAGGAAATTTTGCATGCACGAGATACGAGAAGTACCGAGGGGGAGAAATGGCCACCGCTGTTCGGTAAAATTGGCGAGTAAACCGTTCATCACTCCCTGCTACATTATGAATACCCCAGCCGCGCTCAGCACGCGGTCGAGAGCTATCAGGGCGTTAAATGCGTAAGAACGGTAATAGCCGGCCAAATTTCCCAACGGGGTCTATGGTCTTCCCCTCCGCAAAATTTCACCTTAATGCATATAGTCATAAACTAACGTTACGCTTCTCTACATATGGATCCTATTAGAGACTCGTGAATCGAGTGACATAAATCGACTCGATTATCCAAACGACTGAGCCAAGTAACTCGTAGGCGGGGAGAGAGAACGAGAGAGAGAGAGAACGGTGGTGCCGCTGCTGGTTTGCTGCACGCCTTGTAGAATCGGTGAATATAGTCGCTGTATCAATATATACTTTGCTCGAGCATTCCTCCTCCTCCGCCTCTGATTTTGCCACGAATCGTGTTTCCTCTGCTATTCCGCGGTTGCGGAGGGTGAGAGACGAACGGTGGCCGCGTCGCGCGACGTTATCGTTTCTCTATTTCTCGATCTCGCGGTCTTCGAACTACAGTCGCGTTTATATATATTTCGCACTCCAACTCTCTTCGTTCTGTGTTTCAACTGCGTTAACCATACCGCAAAGTCAAAAGAGCTTCAATGGCAAATTTTTGTTCGAACTTTTTCGGTTCACGCGAGAGAGATGAGAATACAGAAGAAAGCATAGCAGACAATCCATTTGCCGGTCTGCTGCGAATGAAATGGTACATTGGAAAAATAAGTTCTACAACTTTTATTCGTATCTTCCGTACGTTTAAAATATTTCGTCAATTCAATGTTCGAAGAATTGGAAGATATTAGTTTTCGAGCGATCGGACCGTTAACCAAACCGTTTTTAAAAACGGCTCGGAAATAATATCGAAATGGGACTCAGTTCGTTACTAACGTTTCGATGTTTCAAGTTTATTCTTTTGCGCATCTGAATATTTTTTTTGCTTTTTTATTTTTTTTTCATTTTTCCATGTAAAGGAGAGAATTCACCTGTCGCACGCAAGTATTTATCGAGTGTACACTTTTGTTTGAGACCGCGAGTGAGATACTCGTCTCTAGGGGCGCAATTTGCTCGAAGGGAAAACACACAAGTTGATTTCGCTTCGCTGCCCGTTGCAGACACATAAAGGTACGTGAAGTACCCATCCTACTCGACACAGGGGTCGCACCACCGAAGCTCCTTCCTCAAACACTCGTTCATGACGAGAGCGTTGCCCGACAGAGACGAAGTGCTCGATAAGACTCTCCCCAAGGGTAGCCTCGGAGGATTGCGTCTGTGTGTGAGGGCGCGATGCTCGGCTTTGCCGCTGTCGTTCTTCCCACACACTTATCTCACTCTCGCTGTAAATAAACTAACGACCCACTTACCCCGATTGGCAAATTTTACAGGCGGAAGATCCCTCCCAGCGACCATCAAAGCCACCAAACTCAGTGTACCATCTTACCAGCGAGGAAAATCGTGATAAAGTGTGCACTACATCGCAAAGAGGAACTCTCAACTCACCTGAAACAGTGGATAGAAGAGAGGTTTGTATTAAAGATTTCAAAATGGATGTTCAGTCTTTATATAAGCTATACAAACATGAAATTGAATCTATCAAATGGTGGATTTCGTATTTTTTTTTTTTATTCGCGCTATCGTACGACGAAAGCTAATAACATAAAGGAAAAAGAAGCAGTGCCTCGTAGAAGTGCATTGTGTAGCGAAAAATATGAGAAAAGTCTGTCAAAGCCTACGTTTCCCACGACTTTTGCCATATCTACTGGCAAATTCTCTGTCTGGAAAACACACAAAAGACGGGGCAGCAAACACGAATATATACGTCATGATTTCCGATTCGAACTCCATCCACGATTCTCCTTTGTTGGATTCTTGCGTTCATAGTCGATTTTTTGTTTTCGCAAAACGGGAAAAATAGGGGCTTTTTTATGCATTTCAGAGCGTCGTATTCGCCCGTTGCGGATAGTACTCGTTATATTACCTGCATAGCTTGTCGACGTACCGCTTTCGACAAACCCCTACGGGATATTAGAGCCGCATGATCGAGACAAATGGTGAAACAGAGGGGAAAAAAAAAGAATCAAAGATAAAAGCTGAAGTAGAGTCGTACTTTTGCGAATAAGAGGGCGCCGCACGGATACTTTAGAAATTGCAATTGTTGTACCATCGCGGGAGTATTATGTACGGCTAAATAATACTTATATACGCTGAAGAAAGGATTTTTTCCTGAGTGTAACAAACAAAAATCGAGCGATCCAAATTCGGAAGAATGACTCCACCCAAACAATTGAGCGATGCTGTACGAAAGATATTCACGAGACAGACGTGTGTGTATTTCGTCTTGAAGCTCGCAATACCCATATCCACCCTGTGATGCATTCAAAGAAAAGAGAGCTTTGCCGCTTACAATCGATATAGCGGAGTCGCTTCAATTCAAAGACATCCAGAAAAGAAAGACAAGAAAAAAAAAAAAAAAAAAAAAAGAAATTCAATTGATCACGAAGCGACAGTGATGAATATGGACCACCGTTTAATTTCCATAGCTCTTTTCGCGTTTAAATCGAATTCGCATATTCATCACTTTTATCGTACGCGTATATTTCGTTCGATTGAAAGCCTTGGCAGTCACCAACTGAGCGTTTAATCGAGGATTGTTTGCTATAACGTTTATAACAGGTGTACACATATGTATATCGTATCGTCGAATCGAGTCCCCAATTATACAGTGTGCAGTGCATATGATGAAAATGCTTCAAACGCTAATACGCGAGAATTTCGTATATTGACTTACTATAACGGGCTTCTCTCTCTCACTCTCTCTCTCTCTCTCTCTCTCTGTCGTGCTTCGATAAATCGTGGCGTATTATCATCGAGCCGTAAACTCGGCCCCTCTTCATCTCTCCTCGTCCGACGCAACGTGTGTTCTCACACGTTGAAATTGTCGAGGGGTACCGGGTTAACCAGTGTAACTGCTTTACTCTCCTATCCCGCACACGCCTCGTCTCTCAACCGTATGCCCCCTCGATATGCTGTTAAACCTATTACTAATTACGCGAGACGAATTATTCAGAAGGGAGGGGAAAGAGAGGGCCGGGGAAGGCCTTTATCGACGAGCCGTTACATATAGTCATCAGGCTTCGCCACCTATACTTCTAGCGGTAGAGTACACCGGCGGGCATGTGTTACGATGGATCACATGGAATATCGCGGGTTAGCTAACGCGTACAAGCGTGAGGTCTCAAATTCTCCGTCTTTCTCCTCTCGTCACGAGGCAACGAATCGAGTGATAGAGGTTGGCCGCGCGCCAACGAGAGGCGGCTGTGTGCTTCGCCTACCTTTCAGCTTCCGCACACAGCATAGAGAAATCTCTCTCCAGCATACCGCCCGCCGCACCCCTCTTTTTCATCGCCTGGATGAGGTAGAACTGCTTGTTCGCTTCAACATGAATCTCATCGTCTGCGTGCGGCGCGTGCGTATGTGTGTGCGGCGCAAGAGAATAAGCGAATAGTTGCATGTTCGCTGTAGAGCTTCTTCTCACCTACTTCCACGTGACAAACGTGGGCACAAAGGCTCGAGGGTTTATCACGCAGCGATTTTAGCAACGCTAATGCATAAATAAACGATGCAAGATAGCCGAAGAGAGACAGTGGGGACCGAGTTATTGAGGAATTTCGAGGCGATTCATTTTTTAGCGAGAAATATAAAAATCTCAAATTACCTACGTAGAAGTGGTAATTTTTAACCCTCCGTCGGCAAACATACTTAGCCTCCGTCGGCTAAGTTTTCGAAGTATTCTGGGGTTTCGAATTTTTACTTTTTTTTTTCTCAAGGATAGTTTTTAAAGTCTCTACATAATCCAATAGTTGGTTAAGTCAAATATTAAGAATATTTAGCAATAAAGATTGAAGTTGCAGATAACTTTTTTAAACTTCAATATCGACTGTGGCTTCAAATTTCGAGTGTGCTGGCAGTGGATTTTATGGAACTCTTCAGTGCGACGATAAAGATTTTTTTAAATTTAATAGTTCGATTAGCAGCATCGCTTCCGGTTATAGACTTTCCTATTCTATATATCAGAAGATAGAACGAAAGGAGAGGGGTGGGGGAGGGGAGAAAACGATAGAGAAAATAGCCCGAGAGCTTACGAGATATCCGGGGAAAGAAAAATACTGTAACGCCTCAGTGAGGAAAATGGTCTTAAGAAAAAAGAAGAGAAAAAAAAAAAACTAAAGTGTACGGTGGTCCAGGAGGAAAGAAGCTCGTCTCCTATACCGACCCGTACCAACTACCGAGCGACGTTCCACTTATGCAAATTTTAAAACGACCGGCGTTGTCGGCGGTAACGCGCGGAAGAGCGCGTCTTCCCAGTTCCGCAGGATTCTTACTCAAGAGTGTGAGGAAGGATCTTGCGTCTCTCCTGTACCAGCCGGAAGCGACGTTCCTTCCGATTACGACCGGAGTTACAAAAGCGTCGTGGAACGCTTTTGTATATCCTGCTTTGGGGATCCCGACGCCCACGCAACTTCGCGGGGCGTGTTCCCATCGAGTTTCTAACCGATTTCGTCCGGATCTTTGCGCGCACTACGTAATAACGCAAGGGGGACTATCGGGATGCTGTCGCAGCGGTAGGGAATACTCTCGCCCAGCTGTACACCGCGAGCTTCGTTGTTCTCGATAAGTGCAACAGTAGTTTGGAAAAATACGAACCGCACCCTCGGCATTTCGTGGCTTGTGCGGATTATAGAGAACGGAGGGAATAGAAAATATCGAATATACAAAAAAAAAAATAATAATAATAAATAAAAGTAAAGTATATTTATGTACGTATGGGACAGTCGGTGGTTCGGCGGCACGACGGCCATCAGCCACGTTACCAGCGGCAGTAAAGCGACTAACGAGGCAGGTGATTTATCGAACAACCCAGAGACACAGCCTACCCTCCTTCCCCCCTTTACCCCCTCCCCCGACTCCCGTTCACCGAATCACATCGCGTTTTGTGCGAAACGGAACTGTGGTGCGCGATTGGGAGTGAGAGGCACAGGAGATATGTGTTTGTCGGTTCTGCCGAGTTCGAAAAGCGGCTTGATGGAATCCCACCGATAGCAGTCGGTTTGCCTGGGCGTCCTGCGTCTGCCACCGTCCTCTGTCTCCGTCCACTCTCTATCTCTCTCCTGCTTGCGCACGTTGCCTAGTTTAGTCTCTCTCTCTCTCTTTTCTCTCTCTCTCTCTCTCTCTAGTTCCCTCAGGATTTATCGATGTCGAAATGCAGAGACAGTATTTATTGGTTCGGGAATGCTGAATCCCCCCGAGTATATGGACGTACAGAGATCTCTACCTCTATATACATTCGTAGACGGCTACTGACGGATATATGTAGGCAAAATGTTTGTAATAAATATGCAGAACAATTGCATAACCTCAAGTGAAGGACAGTCCCGCGACGAGAGTCTGCATATTTCGTTATTTCGTTCGCACGCTCTCGCGTACTTCCGACGCTACCGTCTGCTCCATTTAATCCGAGATAATCCTCGGCTGTACCTACTACGAGACTTTACTTTTCTTTATTTTCGCACTTCATATCTAAAACTATCGCGTTCCGTTTCTACGGGCTCTACAAGTATAACTTGTTTGAGAAATGCGCTAAACATCGAGCGAAATTTCATACCGGCGAAAAGGGACCGTACATTTGTATTTTACCCTTTGCCTACGTCATAACGTGCATTTATCCGATTCTACACAGGAATATTTATTACTGTGACTCTTTTTCTCTGTTTGCTCGTGTATTAATGAATTTCACGAATTGATGGATTAATTAATTCGTACGTATCATTACAACGCGCGTTATTCCTTCGGCTTTTGATAATCGGCTCACCTCCGGAATACATCGATATTTTTAGATACGAAGTTCGCGTATACCGAAAATCGTACGCATTTTTTCTCTTTTCGCTTGTATTGCCGGTAATAAAATGACTATCCAAATTTTACGAGAACTATCGCGTCACCGGTCAATATAAATGCAACGAATTGAGGTCCCAGGTGGTGCGACCGACCGCTAGAGCGTAATGTTTAGCGATGAAATTGTTTTGCGCGGATTAAACAAACGAATACGTGTTATTGTTCATAGTTCGTACGAAGAGAAGACATTTTTTCAAAAATCTCTTTTTTCGCAGAGCGATTCGTTAATGCATCGAATTCGCATACGCGAACTCGTGTTATACAATTCCGACTCGGTGACGTGGAAAAAGTGTCGAAAAAAAAGTTTGCGTGTTCCTCTGTCGCAATAGAATGGTTTTTTTCTACTTAACTTCCACGAACGAGAACGACGATTCACGAACGTGACGTGTATTATCGAGAGAGAATCGCGGACTACGAGGCCCGACCTACTTAAGGCTCGTTTACCACCAGCAATATATATATATATATATATATGTATATACATTCGATTGAGCGCGACAGTCAGACTGCGGGTACTCAAGTGTTAATACAACGTTTGATATAAAATTCCGCGATGATAACGGGATCCACTGTCAATTGTTCCGTCGACGCAGAAATTCGCTTCACGTACCAGTGAGATTTCTTCACTCACCCGTCTCTTTCGTGTAAACGATTTGGTTTTTTTTTTTTTCTTTTCGTTGTATTTTTTTGAATTTTTCAACAGACCCATCGAAAGATTACGTGACGACCTCGCGAATATCGAAGTTCATCGATTGACTCAGTTAAATTGGAGTGTAATATACACGCAGGTCGCAGGCGGCAATAGAATTCAGGACAGCGAATAAATTAATCAGCCCCCCCGGCGTATAGAGAGTTAAATAAATCAGCATTTGTTTTTGGTTCTTTACCCTTTTTGGAGGGATTTTCTTCGCCTCGAGCGTTGTAGGCTTGAAGTTGGGCAATTTAACGGCTCAAGCCTGTGAGTAATATTGTAACGGAAAGTCGTGCGGACCGACCGGATCAGGGGCGAGACCCACAGTGGCCATCGATCCTGGATGATAACGGGATGGGACACAACGATGCCGCGTTAACGTACACACACGTATATATATGTATATACTGTACAGAAACTGCACACTATTTCGTAGAGCACACGCAAGAGAGTCGAGAAGGGCAATTCCTCTCCCGGGGCTCTCGACACCCCGGGTCGGAGGAGTTTCCACGGTTTCTCTGTACCGCAGCACACAGTAGCCCCGTAATTTATTCGCTCGGTTCAGAAATTCTCTTGAAGCCGAGTGTAGCCGAGAGAGCGAGCGAAATTCCCAACCTGAATTATCCATCTCGTCTTCCTCTACGAGGACTCACCGAGAAGACAACGACGACGACGACCAAGGAGACGACGTCATTCCTTAGAACACCGCAGAGCCGCAGTTTAATCCACCATACCGGCTTTACGAAAGACATTAAAGTTTGGATACTAGCAAATTTGTTGCTTGCCAACCGTTTTTTTTTTTTTTTTTTTTCGAGTTCTATATTCAAAACACTTGAATCGTATTCTTGGCCAATTTTATTCGGTGCCAAGATGACGCAAATAAATCAACATAGACTTCGTTCTTTTTTTTTTTTTTTTTTCGAATTTTCTGTTCCGACCGCGATAAGCTATAGCAAAGCTTGTAATTTTTTCGTGTGCGCGTAATATCAACGTATCGCTGACATTTATTAGCAAGCCCTGCAGTAGGTACGAAGGCTTTGATCCTCATGATCAAAGGGCTCACGATTTCGATATCCGCCCATAAGACATGTAATGAGAACTGCCCTACGACAACCGTTATCGTCTGTGTAGCCTGGATATCCCTATCGTAATATTATATCATACAACTCCCCTCAGTGATATTAATAATCGGCACGTATGACGTGGTCCCGAGAATTAATAATCTCGGATTAATTTCAACGTTATGACGCATTTCACAGGCAAATTATTGCATGAAACTCCATTGCGGAGATGCACGCATTAATACATATTTATACATTTACATTTCCAACTTGTTGAAGAGAATTCCTGTTCTGATACGATTGAGTCAAAACAAGCGATTTTTTGGGTCATCACTAATGTTGGGGAACAGGCCGACGGAGTGTCGATTGCCTATCATTTGTTTCGATAATTGTTGATTAACATCTGACACGATGAAAAACCTCCAGCGAAATTCGTGTTAGAAAGTTGGCGGATCGAGAATCGTGAGAAATAGTTGAGCTTAAAAAAGAAAAAAAAAAAAAATGCTGTGGGGAAAAAAAACCTCTACGATGGGTGTCGGCAACTTCGTAATCAGGTTGGATGAAAAGATGCTCGTGGCTGGTGATGCGATTGGTGAGAAAAGGTGAGCGAGGGGGACACGGAAGAGATAGAAACGCGAGAGGTCGACCGAGACACGAGGTAAAGTGGAGAGACGGAAGGGTGCAGTAACGGGCTTTCATCCCTGATCAAAGGAAGCCCCCGTCTGCCTCTTCATTCGATTCGAGGGTTGAAACCCATCCGCATTGGATAAAAAAAACGACTCCGTTGGTTACGGTGACGCCGAGGATCAGAGCCTTGGGTTTGCATTGAACAAGTATAGACGAAGGAAGGGATTGAGAGAAGAGCCAAGCATAGCGGTACGGGATGATGCTGACGAGGCGCGGGGTTACCTTTAGTAGTGACACAGTGCGGGGCCTACAGAGACTGACGGTTATACGGATAGTGAATCGAGTCGCATGCACGTCGTTCGGTACTGCGGTGGATCACTTTCAGCAAGTGAAATAGCGCAAAGGTACACACGAGGACTATGCGACTGTTTCGCTCTGATTCAGTGCTTACCGGTGAGATTCCCGTTGAATAGTCGGGGACGGTAACGGTACAGAAAGCTTTTGGTAAATACCCGAGAAAGTAAATGCATCCACGAGTACCACACATCGTGCCACGAGGATGTAAAATAGTTAGACATGTGAGTAAAGTATACAACGGGAGAGTCGTTGTGGAAACTGGAAAACCGGATAGGAAGAGAACTCGTCAAAAGCAATGATGGACCGCAGGCTTTGCCATATTCGACCCTTTCTCTCCTACCCTCGGCTTTCTCGGTGGAATGGAAATCGCTGATAAAGAGGAGTTCGGTGGCGATGTCTGTCGGTGTAAGGTTCACGGAGGTGGGGGGGGGGGGGGGGGGGAGGGACATGTAGAACGAGGCATTTCTGTATCCCACGCGAAAACTCTAACTCTGCATTGGTCCGATAGCGGCCGGTAACTACCCTGGCATCGGGGATCCTGTGCGGGCGCGGTGAATTAACGGTTGGCCGACTTTCGACCCTCCTCGACAGATATGTACCATGCGACCATTCAATGTCTACACGGCATTGAAATTCGTTACGAACGGATACTCTCGCGTGATCTCTCGTTTACGTCGCTCAACCTTACAGGCATAGCGATTTAGTGTGGTAGTACAGGCAATGTGTATAAGCATCTCGCTAGTAACATTTGCCGCAGGGATGCTACAACCCTGCAACAACTGTGCACCGGCTGGTTGGGGTTCGTGATGTTACGAGGCGTACCCGGTCGAGAGAGCTTTCAGTAGATAATATGACAGAAGCTTCGGAGCGGCGTCGCTGTCTATTCGGTACGCCGACGATACTACCACTTGATGAGTAATCGATAACAGAACCGTACAATATCGTGAGTTATGCCGTTACTTCAAATATGGCTTATTGAGCGCTCTCTACTCCGACTTATTCGAAATGGATTTATTGAAGAGTAAAAATAAGGAAGAACAAACTTATCGTTTTCCCGTTTGTTTCGATAGAATAAAGAAACTGACGAGTACAACGACGATTCAAAAGAGATTTTTCAAAATAAAGAAAGAACGATAACACTGCACGAGTCGATGTAAGAAGCACAAGAAAAATTTGCATTCTATCGTATACTTATAGTTTAGGTACGGTAACCCCGTCGTAGACGAGTGCGTACTTGAAATATTATGTACGCTATTTTACCTTCGCGGAAACGTTTCGAAGTTAGTGCACTTCAAGTATTAGAAAGTAGAAAGCCATCGAATGCCAGTGTAAACCCCTTTTTCCCAGTAAATCGGATCTTTGAGAAAATGTTTTCTTGGCAGCGTAACAGGTGCTCCATACGTAAATTTAATAGATTGAGCTTTGAGAGTTTTTTTTTTCACGGTTAATACATGAATATAGTACGATTTGGACGCAAAACTGAGAAAAGCGCATTAGATCGAAATCGGCGGAAAAAGGCCGTAACGAGGGAGTTTGCAAAAGAGAAACGAAACTCTAGCGCGAGCGACTGAGTACATAAGGGGGTTGGGGGGGGGGGGGGGGGGGGGGGTAGGGGGAGGCACGGGAGTCGAGGAGAGGACTTTGGAAACGACGTCGGAGGCATGTGATACCGAAGCCTGGCCACGGGCCAAAACTAATTACATCATCGAGAGCCTCACTTACCGTACTATATTACCAACCCGGGCAACGTAGATAGCTTTGACTATATAATGTACCTAGACCCCCACCCCCCTCCCTTGTTGTATGTGTAACATTATATATCACGTATCCACATTCCCTCGAACTACTTCTTAACCATTCCCTTTTTATTATCCCTTTCCTTGCCCCTTTAGGGGAAGATAAACTTACTTACAACTACTGTGACTTTTCCAACAATCGCCAATAGCGACACTGTAAACTGCGAGAGATTTAAATTCAAGCTAAAGAATCTTTTGAAATGAATGAAAGAAGTATTTTTTATTTCTAAATCGCTTCGCCGTTACTGGATCATGATGAAAATGTTCTGCTGAAATTGTGTCCGTTCCAGTCCAACAGCTAACCCGGATCGGCAAGGAATGCCTCATGTTTCGCAATTCAAGGCGCATCGCGCTAGCGTGTTCAAAGCGTCCGACAGGACGTTCGTGGTACCTTAGTATCCTGCCAGATCCGACAGATCTCTCGAATAGCTGAAACGACGGGATATCCAAAGCGAGAATGATGAAGACGGTACGCAGGGAGGAGTAGAGACATGCAGAGGAAGGAAGGAACGTCGGCACGTGCGAATAGGGTATGGGCTGTGTATGCTACTCAACGCGTTCCGTCCTATAGAGATTCGTTGAAGCTTGGTGTCGGTGCTGGTCTGCTGGCGAAACTGAGGTGGCTTGCCAGTACCAAGCATGCGGAACCTTCTAGTGCAAACCACTGGCAACGAGAGGAGGGCCAGAGATATAGAACCGACCCACCCTGCGTGAGCTTGGGGACAATGTAAATTTACGAGGTGGCGGTAGACACAGGGACAAACCGCATAATTCACTTCTCCGCCTAGCGTTACCGTCATCGCTGCAGCTACCGGTTCACCTAGGGGTGCGCGCAGGAGTTCGGAGTTAACATACGTGCACCTTGCACCCATCCCCAATTCACCGGTGAGTCCATGGCATACTGGTATACAAACCTGTATACATATCTGTATTCATACACAACCACCTTTGGATGTACGGAGAACGGTATGCGGTGCAACGCGATTGTATAGCGACGAGCATAGTGTTACCCCTCATGGTTGGGGTTCAATACGATCCCGTGCATGCATATGCATAATGTACACAGCTGTAAGCGGTACAGGAGTACATGGGCCGACCACCAGTTATTTGCGACCCTGCAGAGTAATTGGCCACGAAAAGGCATTGGATAGGAAGAGACGCAAGGATGCTGATGTCTAGTCCTTCAATCTCAAGCATCGCCAATCTCTGTGTACCATTTGCTCAATAAGCCGAGAAGTCTGTGTACTCAGAATCCATACGCGAGTGTCAGCGGGCTGGTGTGAGTGTACGTTCGGGAAATGCACGGGCGTCGTGGATCGTCGACGTTATTGGCCACGAGCTTTTCCAACGTAGACGTCGACGTAACACCGAAACGTACAGGTTCTACGTACACCGTACCAGTTCGCACATCGCGCGTTTGGTAAAGGAGAAATCTCTACCATGGTATATCCCCCCACGACCCGCTCGCCGCGTTGCCGCGACGTCGACGTCAACGTCGACGAGTAGAACCTCCAGACGCGACCAGCCACGCGTCAACCAGATTTATCGTCGTTTCGCAAACAGTTTGAACTTCGGTACTACCGTCTACTCGTCTGTCCCGGTTTCTCCGGGATTCTCTGCTCTCCCTCGCTCTTCGCTTCTGTCGTCAGGAAAACGACGCCTAGCGGAGGCCAGACTGCCCGATTTTCTGTAGGATAACACGCGCACCACTTGCGCGCTACGCAAAATATCGGCTTTGCTCGCGCTCTCGTTGATATTTCGTTGGGATTGGCATCAACTGCTCTTTTTACCTCTGTACCTAAGGATTTTTTTTATGTATCTGAAAGCCTCGAATTTTCGACGCTGACATGCCATAGCGATCTTTGTTGGTAAACCGGCATCACAATCTCCCGGTTGATCCGACCAGTGACGTTCCAATGAAAATCGGAAAAGTGTCTACGACGTCATTATAAAGCTGTACATACTGTGTACCGAGAACGAAAAGCTCAACAGCCTCGTGACGCCGCATCGGAAATGTGTGAACTTTGTATAAAAACTCGGCAAAAAAAAAAAAAAATCATAGAAAACGGCGAACAAAGAGGCGCCTTTGATTTTTTTATTATCGTGACTTCGTGAAAACAGTTAATGAGCATAATGAAGAGAATGGAAGGGCGACATTGTGGATGTATCGTAGAACAAGAGAATTTTTATGAGAATAGACGATGAGAAATAAAGGCGATGAATAGGAAGAGGTCAGATACCGCTTAGCCGAAAAATCTCCGATGCCAGAGAATAATGAAGAGGATCGCGGAATGTACATTGGCATTGGAGAGCCAGAAACACGAAGGGGCTAAGAGAGCTCATTCGCGAATTGCTGCATGAACCCAGGACTGGTTAAGAATCAACGAGCAGGCGAGTTGAGCTTTTGTTATAGTCGAAGCTCCGTATACTTCGCGTGGGAGGTCGGGTGTGTACCGAGTATAGACACACGGAGGGTAACAAAAAAGTGGGGTAAAGACGAAAAGCCTCGAGGGCCCATAGCAAAAGCTCAAGAACCCGAACAGCCTCAACCTTCGTTTGCTTGCTGCCTCGTTACCGAGGTCCACCAATGGACAATGGGCCGGCCATTCCGAGCTCAGTCCGGCTTTCCTACCGTGCTAGTTCTACCGCTTGAAATATTTTCCTCATTCTCATCTCACGAGTTCCACTTTCGTACCACTGGCTGCCCAGTTTCTGTTAAGAGTTTCTTTGGTCTCGGATCCAGACCGACGGCTCATAAAGAGTGTTGATTCTGCGGAGCAAGAGGTTGAAGCCAAGTGGGTACCTTCAGAATATACGGGGGAATCAGAAAAAATAAAACTCCCAACGAACTGCGAATGGCCGTAACATCCGGAAGTTGGGACTGGGACTCGGTGATGAGTTTTAACACACGTTGGCCATCAGCGAATACGGGGAGTACCAACTAACGGTGCAACTGGGAAGCAAAACTCGTGCGCGAACACATACAAGGGACATTTGGACAGCTTACCCTCGTTAAATTCTGACCGAATGCCGACATTCGCGAGACCACAAGAGATTCTTTTTTTAGCTTTTTTTTTATGACAACGGACCTCCGCTGGGGCCAACCGCGATACGCGTTTCCGGCATAAAGGAATCATCATCGCGCGATCGTTTCACCGCTGTGAAATGCACAGAGTCAGATGGAACGGACACGAATTTTCGTCCGCGCATGCTATTCCGCGAAGTTATCGAAGACCGAGAGGAAATTCCTTCTGTGCGGTATACCCATCCGCAGCTGTTACAGGTTAAAGCCCCTCCGGAGGGAGATGAACGCCCGAGGCGAACTGTGCGAGTATGTGCGTTTATGACTCTAGTTTCTGCGACTCTCCATTGGGGCGTACCGAAGCAATTCAAGTACATCCGGAGAATCCTGGTGAACGGAACGACAAAGTGTATCAAAGCTTACGACTGCGAGATAATACATTCCTTATTACAGATATCGTATTGTTCTTACAGTTAAAATGAGTTTATTGATCAGTAATGAAATTGCACGGTGGGAATATAACGATTCGTTATAATCGAACAAGACAAATCGCTTTGAATGTAAATTCAATTTATCAGAGATTCCTTCGAGCGGATAAGATAAATTCGACGAATTTAATTCAACAATTATGACGTTGTTTTCGCGGAGTGTTATAGCACAGTTACGTAAGCGACTCTACGATCCTCATTAGTTCGTTCATTATTCACGCGCAAACTGTGAGAATTGATTTTCCCCTATCGTGTTCGGTACTTCGCGAGAATTCCATTCCGAATCTCGCGCTTCGTTTAACAACCAGCGTCGTGTCCCATATTCCTTGTTTTCCCCTCTATCCATTATTAGTACGATTCTACCGCGTTTGTCGTACTTCGAGCTGACGATGTCAGCGGGGCCGATTATCTCGATTCCATGCAAATTTGATTCAATATTTTACCAGCAATTATCGGTAAACTGGTGGTCCGGAGGCACATATCTATATGAGAATTCAATGGGGCAAGGAAAATCTGGAAAATCGGAAAATCTGGGCTGAAGGGGTACATCGATAGATCCATCGGAGTCTTTAATTAACGAGAGTACCAATTGAATTTAATGAGGTAATGCCGACCGTTCTTGTCGGCATAATTGGACATATTATTCTCGGTTCATTTTTACACCCTTTCGCTGATTCACTGTCGATTCGTTTCGAATCTCCAAATGCACTTCACAATTGATTTATAAGCTGAAACCGCTTTACTCAGCTTGTTACATGAAATTCCGTCGTCACGGCACATCCAAAACTGTATCAATTTGCGAAAATTCAACGAATAACCACAAATTTTGATGCAATATTACGGCTCTTCGGCATATCACGAGCGAGAATGGCACCAAACTTCGCCGTTGCAAGGTATATATTAATGTTAGCTGCGCCGATATCCAAGCTATCAAACTTAGTACTCCTACGCGCCTCAATGATATTTAACATCGTAACCATAGCAAATAATCTCTCGATGAATGCGAGAACGGTTATGTTTTCCGATACGCAAAATCTCCAATATAATGATCGTTGAATCGAATTATATTTAAAAAGAAAACAAAATCAATAACTTTTTCGCAAATCTAAAATGTACGCGCATTTCTGTAGTTTAATATAACGTTGAAATCGGGCAAAAGTTTAAATGAAATTTCGCACCAATGTCGCTGCATTTCAGTTCATATTTATTCGCACTATTCAATTGTACAGAGGTCACAGGAAATCTGATAATATTTTAACCTCATTTACGTGTAATATGTTCGATATGACGAAGAGTGGTGGTTACCGGTTATCGATGTATCCTTCATAAAAATTTCATCAGTTTGATCAATTCGTGTACGCGAGCGACGGATTGAGATTATTTTTAGTGTTTTCCCCTCTTGTGCTGTAACCACGAAGCGCATAGGTGTTGAAGATTTATCCGGCAAACGCGCGCAGCGCTGTACGTAATGTATTATGCCGTTATAGCATAGTGGATTATTGTATAGATGAGTGTGTGTATGTGTATCTGTAGGACGGGCGGCTGAAAGCCTGTGGGCAGCGCTCGTCGTACGGTGACAGCTACATTGCTCGAACCTGAGCTCTCTCCACGCCTCTCTCGCTCTCTCGACCCTTCAACCCGATATTCCCGTCTCGTGACCTCGCCTGTGTTCTCTTCTCTGTGTGTTCGATGGGTACAGCCCGGGGATTAAACTGCCATTGTGTGTGCGAAACGTCGATAGATTGTGCAAACATTGTTCATCGGGAGGTTCTCGCCAGAGGCTTGGCTGTTAAGAATCTTACTTACAAGCTCTTTCCATGGTTGGTACAGGAGAAATCTTTCGACCGGAAGTATAGCCGAGAAAGCAGGATTTCTGAGCCACGAAACATCGGGGAAAGAATAATAGGACGCCACCCGCATGTATCGCGAAAGAAAAAACACACAAACACGTAAAAAAAAAAGTAAAAAAAAAAATCGAATAAAAACAACAGCGACAAATTGTGGAGAGGAAAAAAGAAAAAGTGTGGCCGTCAAGAGAACTCGAAGCCAATGAGGGTAAAACTACCCGGCACAATGTTATTGTAATTTATAGAACGCGACGCTCGAGAGCGCTACTCGAAAGCCCTGCTACGTTGACGTCCGTGAAATGCATGCATAATTTTATCCTAAGAGAAATATTATGTATAACGCTATATATCGCTATGTTCGGTAAATAATCGATAACCAACACGGTTACGCAGAGTTGCTCCGAACTCTGCGGAAGCAGATAAGCCGAGCTTTCGTTAACTCTTCTCTCGAGTTTAATCGACCACGACGAATTGTGTTAGACGGTTAATGTTCAACATTGCGTTTTAACGTCCGAAATGAAAATCAATAACTTTTCTCAACTCAGGTCGGCGTTATTCATAACCGGGTAAAAAAAAAAAAAAAAAAAAACGTCGAAGCTTTTCTTATCCTACTCGGGAAAAAAAGGCACGAACGAACGTTGAATCAGAAAACCAATTCGTACGGAACAACAAAAGATAGTTTTACACGTAAATAGATTCGAGCTATTGTACCTCGGGGATCGAGGGAGTATTTTTTATCCTTCAGAAAAAGAAAAGATCCCGCTTTTTCTTCGTAGCTTAATCGCTTTTTGTTTTCCCCTCTTGTGTTCTGGTCCTACGGGTTTTTCTCTCTCGAGGGCTCTTTCGGCGAGGGTTCCAGGGGTTATAAAGGTAAGCAAGTATATATAACTACAAAGTGGCAGAGAAGGGTTGCCGAGTGAGAAGGGTCAAGCGGCCGAGGGGGTCAACGATAGATCTTTCGATCCAATATCTTAGAGGACATTTCGAAGAGGGGTCGATTTACCGCGGATTTAACGTTCAACACGACACGCGCATAGGCCCCTGTATCACCGATGTACGACACAAAAGACGGAGCCGTTTACCCGTCTTCGTGAAGGGGAAGGAGATCGTTTAACGATTTAATAGTCAGTCAAAATAGTCGTGTGTCGATGAGAAAGGCCTTTCATATCGCGAGAATATAGCTTCCGCCGTTTCTGCAGTCTGGAAGGCCAAAAGGTCCCTTTTAAGCTCGTTGGGCCATTCAACAGTGATTGGCCAACGCGATACAATCAACATTTTCTATGAAGAAAGTACAGAGAAGTATGCCAATAACTAACATTCCAATGACGAAGAATCAATAGCTGTTCAATCGAGTGTAGTCATTGGCACAGTCGTAAATATGATGTCATCCGAGGGGTAAAGCAGGCCGCTGTAAGCAAGTTGCCAAGCATATGCATCCTGAGTGTACACATCACCGTAACGTGCAACATGCCTATAGGTGACATTGTACTACAATCCATACCTTCCCTGCCTGCATGTGTAACGTGTATACGTCTCGGGGTACCCGCGTATTCAGTATACGGTCCAGTAATGCGTTCGTGTAACGCATTATGTATTAAGGCACTCGAGCGCTAAGCGACCGTGTCGTATCCCTGTACATCGTCGTCTGTATGTTCGAAGGGCCTACACGACGATGTTCATAAACGTCAGATCGTCGACGATAAGCCACAAAAACACTTCCACTAATATATGTATATCCCTGATAGATATCTTAACGCCGTCCCTGTTGTTGTTTGGGGCGTTGGAATATTCAACGCCAAGTCGCGCGAAATGCCTTCTGATAAATTTCCGTAGATAATTAATATTAATATACGACCTCATTTCGGTGGAGAACCCGACGATGGTGATAGTCGAAGTCACCTTTCAAGCATTCATAACACGTTAACGTTCTCGGTTCGCGAGGGGAGGCTGAAAGGGTGCGTAGGTGACACAAACGATTGCCAGGAAAGCGGGTGGAAAGCAGAGCTATGTAACATAGCGTAGCATGAATGGGCCGCGATAGCGAGAGCCCTGGCATTTCATCCGGATCCCTTTCCCGTTTTAGGGGTAGGGTTTTGAGAGGGTTTGAGAGGCAACGTATATGGCAGAGAGAGGGTGAATCGACAAAGCCGAACACGTGACCACGAATTGGCTTGCGAAAGCCCCCAAACCGTTCACCTTCCTCTCTCCACTCTCACTCTTCCCTTCGTTGACCAAATCGGTATTATCGAGATTGCCGGGGGCTTAACCACGAATTAATTTAGAATTTACAACGGGGATCTTTCTCCCCTTCTCTCGCTCTCTGCGACGAGATTTTCCGCCGCTCTTGCCCGTGGAAACAAGGTCTCGTTATAACGGGTGAAAACGGCAGAGCACGCACCGGGTCAGAAAATAATAAAAAGAAAAAATATAAAAGCGAATAGGGGGTTGAAAAAAAAAAAGAAAAAAAAAAGAAAAATCCACCTTCGCTTGGTTTCATTAAACGATTCTCTCGTTCTGGACTATAGCGACGGATTTCGCGTGTGCTTGCGCAGCCCACTGTGCCCACCCGCGGTGCACGATAAATTTCTCTTCTTCGCTATGTGTCTATGTGTGCGGCCCTTGTTTTGTGCTCATCTATATAGCGATTCACCGGGTGCATCCGTAGGACTACCCCGGCGCAGCGCCCGTGGTGCTCCAAAACCACCAGGCGTTGCGGATATTTTATTGGCAGCTCTCTCACGGCGAATAGCCAACGGCTCCCGTCACATCGGGTTTCCGCCTCCCCCCCCCCCCCCTTCCGCCACCCCGCTAACCGACCATCGGCTCTATGTTTATCCCATATATTATTCACATATTGTTTATTCGAGCGAAGATTTACAATCGGCAAATCTGGTAGTGGCAGAGAATGCCACATGCGTTTCGACGTTCACACGATATTGTAATAACACCCGAAACTATAATAAAATTAATATTAATAAAAAAAATTCGCGAAAACAAAAAAAAAAAAAATGTTAACAATGCACGTAAAATTCGATGTTTCGACTGTTACGTTTGTTTCATAACGATCTTTGGCGAGATTAACGAGAGTAAACAGTGAGAATGATTGTCGAGATCTTCCATTTTCTGTTTGTCTTTGTTGTTTATAAACCATCGTAACTGTTGTGTCAGCATTTCCTCTCGCAAATTCGCTTTCCCTTCTCTCGGTACGTTTTCCTGCCGGCATACCTCCGGGGAAACTCCACCGCTGGCTGTTTCTGCGGAATCTGGATGAAGAAACGAGCGAGGATAGGAGCGCGAAGGAGGAAGCAAGTGGGAGAGTAGGAAGGCAAGTAGAAACAGTAGAAGCAGAATGCTGCGGCGTTGAGAAGGGTCGACACGAGGGTACACCAGAGAGGGAGAGAGAGCAGTAGCGTAGTCGGCCAAGTGACGCTTAACGATGCTAATACAAGTAGTACCTAACTAGAGTAAGCAGCATGGAAACAAGAGCAGCAGGTGAGCGCGAGCGGGCGCGGTCGTCGAGTATCTCGGTTATCAAAGTATACAACATGTTACTTCGCCCACCGCCACATTCTCTTATCGTCACAAAATCCCTGATGATATCTGCGTGTACCAACCTTATTAAATTGTTCACTGCCCTACACTCGTTCAAGGAAAATTCGCAAGCTTTTAGCTAATATAGGGGATAATGACGGTCAGTGGACAGCGCGACTGGGTATTACTGTTAATCTAAAAAACGGTCAGTGACCGCTACTGCGACGGTTATTCCTCCATTTACTCACAACGATGTGAACATTTGTAAGAACTCGTTTTCTGTATTATCGAATAAACAATAGTCTAAGGCAATTTTGCCAATTTTTCTAGAACTCTTTGTCCGAATTTTGTAGTTATGCGAATCCTTTGAAAGCTTAGGTCCGATAAGCTATAGGTGTACAAAGGGTCAGGAAGTAAATTTCACCGAACTATAGGACGAAGTCGTATTATTTTCAATTAAACTTGAGTGTAATAAGCCATCGGGAGATACAGTCATCTATTATGAGCTGTTCACCAATATTGGAATAGATCGAGGTCGACAGGTAATTAATTAATTAATTATTAGCGCTCATAGGTAGCCTAACAGGGACTCCTAAGTAGGCGCAGAAGCGTCGAAAGGGCTGAGTGAGAGAGATACAGAGAGAGAGAGAGTTGGCTCCGCAAGAGCGAAGGACACCCCGTTGGGACTTCCGGCAACAGCAGTGTGAGTACCTATATAGGATCCAAAGCGGCACAAGCACCGAAGCACAACCCTCTACTTGTCACATTATCGTTCTCCAACGTTCTCCGTTCACGCTGCTGTATAATGCATCGAACCATTAAGTTATCGGGTTGTCGGCGTCGTCGTTGTCGTCGTCGTCGTCGTCGGTGCGGTGGTCCGCGACGAGGAGATCGAGTATTAAGATTCGATTAACGTACGTGGTAGTCGACAAACGGACGAGAACTTCATCCTTTCCCGTGTACGTTGAGACAGTAACGGCGTAAACGGAGCGGCAAGTAAAAATTCCATTGAATCCCTTCTTTTTTCCTTACGTACAAAAAAGTATCGACTTTTGGTATCCGCCGTACTCTTACGTCATTCTCGTTCTTTCCGTTTTCATTGCTTCCTCTCGCGCGCGCTTTCTCCCACTTTCTTCTACGCTACAACGTTCCTCGTTTCCAACTTCTGAATTACGTTATCGGACTTGAGAGTTAAGTTTTCCTCCGCGAGTTTCATTTGTTCTATCGCCAACCGCTCACTCTGCCTCGTTACTAATGTACGCCGAGAATTCTTATATACGACTATCTTATACTTTATTGGCGGAGGAATTACGGGAAAGTGTATATTATATCAGTTACAAGGTACAACGAACATAGAGATGACAGCTCGCGGTAATGGAGCGAAGCTTCCGCTGCAACTTGATGGAAAAAGCGACCGAAACTGAGTCGAGGTATTATAGAGTTTGGCAGTGGAAAAAGTAGTTAACTCTCTCTCGCGGTAAATTCATACTCGCGAAACATCCTTCGTATGCATGCTTTCGGTGTATTATATTTATTATATTTTTGAAAAGCCCCGCGGTATTGCGGAGAGACGTGCATCAAAGTACGTACTTTGATCTTTCGTTCTGTGCGGAATATCAAATCCAAACATTACTCCGTGAAGTTACTAATTCATTGTCCAACTTTCTCCCTATTGTTATTGCAATAGAGATTTTCAGTTGTTAACAAACCTCGGTTACGCGAAATAACATACATATCGAAGTTGAACACCAACAGTGCGTATACCGCATTCAATTTAGACCCTCGTAACGTTACAGCACGTTCGTTAAATCGCTGTTAAGGCGAGAACGGGAGAACGCAGTATAAGCGAGAATCAAATATAGCGTCGAATCAAAGACAATACACCCAAACGATCTCTCGCGCGTTCTCACGAGCTTTGCGTTAGCTTCGATCAAATGTAAACTGTGAATTTCGCTAACTCGCGGGCGAACCTTGTCGATTCCGACGGAACCGGAATTGAATCAAATCAAACCGACGATCGAAGGGCTCTTATACTCTCGTTCACCAACTACTCTCAGCGATTCATGGAATCGTATACACTACATTCCCGATGATAATGATGAAAATTCGCGCAAACTCGACTATCAAAGCCTGGAGTCTTTGCATACACGATTATCCCTTTGTTCTTCGGCTATATAACTTCCGTTACGCGTTCACGTATTTTCTTAACCGACTGTGAGATAATCCGTCTTCTTTGGATTTGCGCGCGGAGGATCTCGCTTGGACTTTTCGTCGGTTTCGTGGCTATCTATCTATCTATCGATGTCCTTTGGGTTCAGGGGAAGGAGGGAATACGTGGGATGTCCGCCTACTCTCTTACGATCGGAACGAGAGAGGCGAGAGAGCAAAGCGAAGGCGGTTCCCGGTCGAAGGTCGATATAGGAGGATCGGTGGTCGACGTCTAGCATAATACCACCGTGCCGGCCGCAGCCTCAGGGATATAATTCACCCAGAGTTTCTGGCACACTGCCCCTTTTTCCCGCGTACCGCTTCTCAGCTATTCCCATTCTCTACATTCTACCCTCTCCCCCTCTCTCTCTCTCTCCTATTTCCTTCCTCCATCTCGTTTTTCAACCCTTCCACGAGGATCCAAAAGGAGCTTTCCAACTTTTACAACCGGTGTTCACTCTTAAATCGGATCTCGTGGGTTACCGGGTAACAGAGGCTTCCCGTACCGAGGCGCTACTGATACATTGCTATCTATATATATATTTTATCTCGACCAGCGGACGAGACTGGTTTCACGAGTCATTGCGAGCTTTGAAGTCGTTTCTAGTTGATTCGATACCAAATTTCCGGCTGTTCGTCGAGGGAGAGAATTTTTTTTTTTTATGCTTCTATTTTGTCACTGCTAACGAGGGATGACGGGAAATGAGGAAAATAATATTTTTTTTATAACCGAAGTATGCTTCTCTCATTTTTTTTACGTTATTATTATTATTTTTATTCTTTCGGTTATCAAGATATTTTATTTGATAGCAATTTAATTGGCGGGGCGAAACTTCCCAATTTTTGTTCGTATGGGCGATCGAGAAAAAAGCGGTGTTACCGACATAAAACGAACAGACTTTTGTTTCATCCTCTATTTAGGGGATTGAAATACGGCAGGTTTTCGAACGAACGAGAGACGGCGAAGTCTGTCACATAAATCGTGGATTCAGTGAGAGGGATGAGTTTCGTCGAAGAAGAACCGACGATTGCCAGAGAGTGTGAGAGATTCACATGAAAAACAATCCCCTTCCCCTTCTTTCTTCTCATGCCGTATTGTTCGGCGAAACAAAAAAAAAAAACACACACACAGACAGTCATTGCGTGTCAGTTTGACTTATTTTCGAGTGGAATTTCTCATTTTCTCGAGTCTAAAATTAGACTTTTCGCGACTGTGAGACACGCGCCGTTCGAAACTCGAAGCGCGTCGCGCCTCCTGAAGGATCCAACGAGACGGCGAAGTACCCCCGAGCGAAAGAGAAATCAATGCTGTCAGAGAGTGCCAGAGCGATGATGCGCTTCTGGGGGGTGGGATTCTCGAGTTTGAAATCAGGCTAACAACCATCCCGTGATTACATACCGTGGTAAGATCAATAACGAAAGCTCGGTAAGGGTGGAGGGGACGACGGATGGAAGATTTGGTCGAGGGTGAGAAGGGAACCATGATGAACGAGCGGCGCTGCTAGGACAGCCAAAGAGAAAGAGAAATGCGAGAGGCAGAGGGGGTGGAACGCGACTGTGAACTGTGTATAGCGAAGTGTCTGTCGGCCGATGAACAGCAAGTGACGCAGACGTCGTCTCCACGGTCTCATTCCCGTTTCTCGCTCGACTGGCGCGCGCGTGGAGAGAAAAGCTCGTTCTCGAGGAAGCGTTCCAGTCGTAGATACGAGAGAAGGTCTCGAAACGAGGGAGGCTTGCAAGATGAGGGGCCGCACCCGGTATAGCAGCTTGCGCTCGTCGGTGTTCAGCCTCTTCATCCTCCAATTTATCGGTCGCTCTCTTCGACTGAGCTTCCGATGCGTGCGAGACAGCTCGCTCTCCGCGTTCAACATTTCCGAACCTTTCCATTCTTGTCTCGCGTTTCTTCCATAGTCGTACGATAGAAAGAAACACGCGGTGGGTATGTCGTCCATAGCTCGACGTTTCCACTTCGTTGGTTGCGATTCAGGGAGAGAGCGAGAGGAAAAAAAAAAAAAAAGAAAAATCCGACTACAGATAAATGGGGAATGGGACGAACGGAAGGAAAGGAAAAATTTCCACGGGTTGTTCAATAAAAAAAATATTCTTGGCTTGTCATCGTTGGAAGTGAATTGTAGAAAAAAGAAAAAGGGATGAAACTTCCTTTAGTTACCAATTAGAAAAATTTCAATATCCGCTTTTATAGCAGTCTTCTCCGCACAGAAACAGAAAAATGAGAATTTTCATATGAAACGCCGTCAATAAATTGTCCATGTACTATGAATATTTTCCGAAGGAAACCTGTAGCAATTTCATATGCTCCTTTGATGAGCGCTGACCGAAAACCTATTTACCAAATTAAGAATGAAACAACGGGCTCTTGAGCGGCAAAGGTAACGTGTGTCGCCCCCACCCGCTTAACGTGAAATATTCTTGGTAATTTTGAATTCCACACAGCAACGGCAATATACCGAAGTCATCGTCGTCCAACAAGCCGGTTAAGAAACAAATGAGGTTTTTTTTTGTTTGTCAAAAGCATGTTTCGCGGTGAGAAGCGAACGGGTGCTGAAAAGGCGAGCTAAGGATGTTAAAACGTTTTATGTGAAGGAGCGACTGAAACACTGGAGAGTAAAAAAAAAAATGTACTGAGCCCGCTGGTTTAAGCTTGAAAATAATGAGAAAATCGTCGTAAAAAAAATTAAAAAAAAAAGGCTGAGTTTCTTCGCATAGAGCTGCGATATATTTTTAATACCCGGTTAAAAAGAAGGAGTCTTATCCGGTGGACTTTGAAACGAAGCCATTGGTTTATCGTCCATGTTCTCATATCGTAAAAAAAAACCTTTCAAACAATATTGAAAAAAAAAGAAAAAAAAAATAACCGACCGGAGAATTATTAATCGGCGAAGGAAATAAAATAATTATACAGGGCGTGGAACACAGTTTGTATATTTGCATTTCCAAACTGCGTAAACGTATTTAAATTTGTAAAATTATTTCATTTGCCTTATTAATTAAAATTTTTCTCAGCCATGAATTTTTTTTTCAACATTTCAACGCTTTTTGTTTTTAACGTCTGTGAGAATTTTTCACAAATCTGGAATTTTTTTCGTCGTCACTCAGTCGTGCTTCAACCTTCTGTGAAGTTACACGAATACTCTTTTACCCTTTTACTTAAAAACCGTACTTTGACGAATGGTGCGTGGTAAATTATTTTTATTTTTCTCATTTGCCGCATTTGTTTTTCACGATTATATTTCGTTATTTTCGTAAAGTCAAACGAGTTCAAGGATGAGAATAACAATAAAATAATAATAATAATAATAACAGTATTAATTAGTCGGTGACGATTAATTAGCATAGGCTGCCGAGGGTATACGTCGAGGACACGCGTAAGTGGGCACAAACGGGAGAATTTAGCGTAGTGAATAATATGCACGTTAGGCGTCTGCACGGAACGCGGTTGAGGTGTCGAAGCGCGAAACGGAGACGCACGATCCCCGCGCGCACCCCCTCTGACGGCGGTGTATGCTTTTGGCCCCATTACAGCCTCTGTTATGTCGTACATTGGAGTTTGCCAGGGATTAGGCCTCAGTTATACGACCGGGCGTGCACCTTCGCATCCCCCTTTCCGCCCCTATCCATCTATTAACTATACTATATTCTCAACTAGCACCGGCAGGAACACACGTCGAGATATATGGTAGGAGAACCTTATTCCATCGCTTACACGTTTCCTGTTTATGATTATCCTCGCCATATAACGATCATATACCAATATCCCAACACAATCGTCCATAGAACCTATAGTGACACGCGAACAATCGAATTAACGGTATAGAAAGCCGTTCGACGCTCGTACGATTTTCGCAAAAGTAGAATCGTTTAAACATATTCAATTTTTCGTTGACGCGAAATGAGCCGTCAACTTTGATTCTGACGTTGATCCGTACACTGATGAAATGGCAATAATCGAGCGTCAATTTTCGTTTATGATACGGAAATTGCATAACTCGTCTCGCGTTGACCGATCATGAGGCGATGACGTGTTTGCAATGTGGATTGGCGGCTCTCGATGCACAGTCCATTAGATTCGAATTTCAAGTCCCAATGAAACTCGTAGGTTCGTGATACAGTACACAGTGA
This sequence comes from Buathra laborator, assembly GCA_934046635.1. NCBI lineage: Eukaryota > Metazoa > Arthropoda > Insecta > Hymenoptera > Ichneumonidae > Buathra > Buathra laborator. The sequence continues at coordinate 24,894,008 of OW203892.1, forward strand.
GCAATGGAATTAGGAACGTAGCTGGATACGAAATTTGTGAGGGATTAGAGGCACCGTGAATAGCCGTAGGATCGTACAGCGAGGCACGCACGTACGCGCGTTCACGGGCTTATGTTGACGGGGATCAGGATATATCCACATCAGCTCCCTGTACCTTCGGCATCGGATTCTCTATATACTATCGTAACCTTCTATATCCTGTCTGTATTACTCTCCTTCGCCCGACTGCCCCGGGGACACCGAAACTCCACGAGGATATTCCGGAACATAATCTCGTTATTGATCAATCAGCCGTATATGCGTAGACGTATAAACGCACCGGCTTATACAGACAAACATACAAGAGCCACTGGTATACAGAAACACACGCACGATTCTCCGGGAGACTATTATTCACGCCACTGGACATACTTATCCGGGTCCTATCAATCCACTCTGGAGGTGTTTGGGGGCGAAGTTTGATGACAATGATCAGTTTTGGCATTAAACGTGCGGATGAATAGATATTCAGGGATCTATCGACGACAATGATTTCACAACGAAAGTAAAGCCCACTTTACTTTATGATTATTAGACGTCGAGAATTTATCTGGATATCATCTTTTCATTTTTTTGAGATGTCTACAATTATCTAATTAAAATCAGCAATTAGTGGCTTGATATCGCGGTTGGGGGTACTTGTCGAAAAGTTACTGATAGGCAGGAAAATATGTATAGTGTACTCCTTACTCCAATTAGGTATTGGTAGTCGCTGAATTGAAATTTGTTGCAAGAGTCGCGAAACGCGGGAAACTCGCGACTTTCGTTTCCTCATTAACAGCCCCCTTGCAGATATCAGTTTGCTCATTAGTGGCGTCAAGGCATCGGTACACCCCTCGAGAACCTTCGTCGAAAGATTTACTTTTTTTTTTTTTATCATTTCCGCAGATGAAAGAGACCGCGATGAGCTTGTTATAGAATCATCGAGCGTGTATCCCCAGTATGTAATTTGTCGCGAATCTATTTTTAACTCCCGACTGCCCGCCGAGAAAAAAACCGGAGTGATGCGTTTCACCGTGAATTCTGACTTTGGGAATTTTTTTGGTAACCGATGATCTCCGAAAAGACAAAAAATGTTTTAACACAATTTGACACACCTTTTCATTGTGTCGCGGACTCTGTCTTTTTTCAGGTTTTATTATTGTCGAGTGCGATTCGGTAGAGGTAAAACCGTTACAAAATAATGCGCTCGAATATGACTGAATAAATATGAAAAAAAAAAAAAAAAAACCCGCGACGACGAATACAAGTCACGAATAAATTATGAAATTTACTATCATTCGTTTACGTGTGGATCGATGCATTTTTTAATACATAACTTGTAGTGAAAAATTCGACGACTTTTTTTAATATCCTTTTTTTTTGTGCGAATTGTTCAAACATAATCCGAATTTTTTTTCGAAACTCATTTTTTTTTTCAATATTATTCACGGGTGAATTTCAAATTTATTTATTTAACGGTGAGTCAGTTTTCTATATTGATTTATCAGTCGGGAGATTTTTGAATTTTTATAAAAAAAATTTTATTAGTCGGTGAATTGAGCGAAACGGCATAAGGTAAATACGCTTTACGGTAATACGACAATTATTTTTTAACATGGTAAATGAGAGGTATATCCATTAGAAAGCATCCGATATCGGTACTAATATTCAATTATTCATACATTTCGTTTTTATTATTATATTATCCAATAGTGGAATGAAAAAAATTGAATCAAAGTTAAAAGCTATTTGAAAGAAATAATAAACGAAAATCGAGTATGCGATTTATAACTTATTTATTTATTTACATATTCCATATTCCACGTTAAAATCAATTAAGCAAATTAGTTGCGCCAATGGTAAAAAATATTTGCTGTTTTTCGCTCTTTAGTGTGTAATAGGATAAAAATGTATGTAACAGGTAACAATCGTAGATCTATGTAGGTGTCTAATGCACAATATATTTATTCGTGTTGGAAAAATAATGTTTTTCCAATTCTCAACAATTGCACGGTAAAACCTCTTTTCCCATTTCTCACTCCATCGTCTATATGCTGCAAGTTTGTATCGCTACTGGTTGCCAAGCCGACCGCAATCTCCGTTCAAACGGGTCTGATCCAACTGGGGGGGGGGGGGGGGGGGGGGGGAGTTTTTTGCATATACTACATATATCTATGTGTGCCGTTTTTTTGTGTGCGGAGGATAGAGACGGTATATACTCCAGGGCGATGCACAACACTGTCTGTCCTCCTGGTTACGTTCAATCGGGTTTGCACTACCTAGAGGCAGCTTTGCAAGCTGGAAAAAGGGCAACTAAAACACGCAACGTCGAACGAACAAGCCAAACGAAAGCTCGCGCCCTCCCCTTCCTCCCTGTAATCTCGTTACCGTAACGAATTATTTCATTCCGCAGAAACAAAGGGTGAAAAATTGTTGTCTCCCCCCCGCCGATGTGCTCACTGCGCTTCCTCCTAGCAATGCCTGCAGTACAGTGCAGTACAGGCAGTACAGTACAAAACACTGGTCCAATTGACACAGGTATTTTCGCGACTCGCGGAAACTCTCAATCGAAATTCGTTGTCAGCGCGGAGTACTATCGTTCGATATGTTCCAACTATCTCCTGGTGCCTCTATACGTTCGTTTTCATCGTCTCGTTACGACGACCCGGCAATTCTCTCGCATCACGACTGGTTCCGAACGATCGTCACTAATGCCACAGCAACGGAAATACCACCAACGACCTTTTTTTCTGTTTTTTTATCCCCGTTTTTTACCCTCTATACGCTGCGGAAAAGGTCAACGGGATGACGTAATTGTCTATTAAAAAAAAAATGGTTTCAGGCTATTCGCGAATATCAAAATCAATTCCCGAAACAAAACGATTGATATTTCGCAACTTCGGATTGGCTGCGCGAATGCAAGTGACAATTCAATCCCAACGATGGTTGCTTTTTTTTTTTTTTTGCTGTCTCTAATTCGATTTGGCTATTAATGATTTTTTTTTTGATGTTCCAACGAATTTAACTCTCCTTGTTCGTGCGAAAATCCAGATGAGTTTCAACTTATTTTTTCTACCCGATTAAAAAATACCAGGAATGGTATACATTTTTAAAACGTGAGAATAACTGCCCCCGTTCACTTTTTTTTCCCTCTTTTATTACCATCTCCACCACTCGTGACTAGTCGAGGTGGCCGCGCCTCGAGAGAGGCGACTCGTCGAACCTGTTGCTCGCACTTTGTCTACCGCAGAACCGACAGTAGTAACGGAGAGCTCACAGGTCGAGGCGTGGTTTGTGCTCAACCGTCGCCGTTTGCCTGTAACACTCCGTGTCTCTTCCCTCGTTCTCTCTGTGTTTCCTCGTATCAGGTATCTCGTCTGAACGGACCCGGTGTTCTACCACTTGCTTCATTGCCCTATTTCTGCTTCCTCCTGATTGTTGTTTCTCATCTCACGTTGAACTCCGATCACGCATCATTGATCTATACTAACTGCTATATCTTGTAGAAACGTATCGCGTGTTGTCAAAGTAAACCCCAATCTCGACAACGTGGTATTGCCTGCCAATGCAATCGATTACTGTTTTGATAGTCTACGGTAGCCATGCATTTCGAGTTTTCTCCGATGCGCTCTTAACCGAAGCTTCGCCGTAGTATAATTGAAACATCGAATTTCACCGCAAATCCAAAGCTGGCGAAGCGATTAATTTCACGTTTGTTTGACGTTAGCCGATTCTGATGAGAGATCGGAATTGTTATCTGAACTGAAGAACGGGATCAGAGATTCTATGTCAAAAGCGATCAAGCTGCCCTCAAGGGGTCTTTTGGGTTTATGGTTGCGTTGTGGTTTTCCTCGGAGATCCCTTTCGTCTTATTCGCCAGTCGATCCATTAACGGTGTATCGAATTATCTTGAGATTTACACTGAAACCCCGAACAGGTGAACCTCCTCCAGGCAATTGGCTGACGTATCTCGGGTATAAACGTTATCGAATTTCGCATTACAACAGGCAAGCGAAGACGAGTTTGAATTTCATATTACACTGTCTTCATATCTCTGCTTACCTTTGGTTAAGCAACGAGAGGATCATGATTCACGAGCGTCTTAATTAATAAATTAATGAAAAAAAAATAAATAAAATCTCGTGCGCGAGTTGTGCGGCATGACCGCTTCCGGTTTCGAACTTTAATTAAAAGTCCACCTAGATGAATAGAACGGGATGCTTAAGGGGAGCGACTAATGAATTGGATAATGAAAGAAGGAAGTTAAAACATTCGAATTGCAATGAATGGGCAAGCAGCTGTGGATTGAGCGTAGAACAAGTAGGTAAAGAAGAGGCGAAGAGCGCGGGTGTTTAATTCAATGAGACCTCGAGTGGGGAACCGGCTCTATGAATGAACGGACGAATGGACGAAGGAGAAACGAATGATCGAACTCGAACTCCAGCAACCGGAGCAGCCAGCAGCAACGAGGCTGAACGAACGAGAGAACGTTAAGGAGAAGTTCAAAGAGTAGGTACGTGGAATCGGCCAACCAATTCATGAGGAATCTCTGAGGAGTTCGAGGCTCGAGTGGCTCGCTTGGATTTGTCGTTTAGTGGGGATTGTTTTTCTTCTTTTTTACAACGATTCTTCCTATCTTGTAGATTTTTCTATGAATCGCCGCTATAACCAGTTCCGTCCCGTGCAGAAATATTTCGTAAGCCGACATTGAAAAAAAAAAAAAAACGTCTACGGGTATTTGCAGTCTCGACGAGATTTTCTCTTTACCTTATCTCCATTTTCGTTCGGTACACGCCGTTTTCACAGTTGAATATAGATATACAGTATTACTAGATTCGGCTGGTATAGTATTAGAACGCAGAAGCGCGAGTTCCTATCTTCTAGATAAGAGGAAAGGGAACATGGAACGGCGCAGCTGCTCCCGAGCCTCTGTCCAATCGACTTTTTTATTCGTTCAATAACGCCTCTAAAGTTTTGCCAATAAAAAAAGAATTGATAATACTGCGGCCAAATATTTATTTTTTTATTAAAAAAAAAATTCTTTTGGCGCCTTTTATCGGGTGGTTTGGGATACTACATTCGAGCGCTGTTTGCACTGTTTTTCACACCGATGCATCGCTCCGTGTGAGGTGATCCACAACTCTGCTGCATTTCAGCGTCCAGACGATACATCCGGCCAATAAAACTAAATCGATCGCGAATTTTTCGGCGTATTTATAGTCACGTACGCGAGAAACTCTTGTCCCCCCCGCCTCCTCCCACCCCTTGGATCTACCTGCCGATTTGTAATACTTCGGCAATTGCTGATTTATTTGCTTCTTCAAAGCTCATCTCTTCGACTAAAGTAAAAAAGTAGTACCTATCTCGCCCTGCTGAACATCAAGAAAGATAAACTACCGTTTCATGCTGATACAACAGCAAAAATAACATTTTAAATTACGAATATTTCCATCTTTATTTAAATGGAGAATAAACAATGAAAAGTCAATACCTTTAATTTCCGTAACTTTTTTTTTGTTTTTTCGCTCTCATCTCCACCTATCGCTGAAAGTGCGAATGTCCATTGATTATCAGTTATCGATTGTCGTGAAATCTGGAAGAGCGGCTTTAATTTCTCCTTGTCGTGAAGGTTTGTTACATTCCACATTGTTAGATCATTATCACGTTATCAGAATATTACGGAATTTTAAGGATTTCGGAAAATTATTCGAATATTGGAAATTTCGTACCGATTTTCGCTTATTGTATATTCAATATATGTACAGTGGAGGATAGCGCAGAATTTAATTGTTTCCGATGCCTCTTTGATGTTGACTTCGCAAGCAAATCTGAACGACATTCGATGACTGTGCTTCGCTCTCCACTTGTAGAACAAAGAATTCGATCAAAGTACAATCAATAGTCCCAATTAACTCTCGAATGGCGCGTCGAAGTTTCGATTGTGTTTCCTGACATCGTCCACGTGCGGAGCACATATACCTCATTGATATACCGTTTATCGCTCCATACCGTTGTCCACATACGCTATCCTTCTCCCTCTGTATCGCCAATTGCATTTAGCGAACACCCGAGAAGGGGAAACGAGATCGACGGCGGCAGGTCATCCGGGCGTACGATTATTGATAAATCACGTTTTCCCTAACGATAATTAGGATGTCGATGTACCGTTATGTCGGAGACGAGTTACGCATAGCTCGATGAATTCGTCAATTTGCCAGTCGGAGAAACGACATATTCCGTGTATTTTTATCTCTCCATTTCATCTCGTTAAAAATCAATCAATAATAAATCATCAAATTCTGCCGCTGTGACGAATCCGCGTACAAATTTTCCACCTCGTCGATTTACGTATCTAAGTGGCATAAGATCGTATCATCTTTTCGAAAAGACCAAATGAATGTACGTTATGAATTCAATCGCGATAGTGATGTCTGTTTTTATCGTTGTTAATTTCAATGTTCACAATTTTTCATAGAAAAAAAAAAGAAAAGAAAAAAAAAAACGAATCTCTTATCACGTTAAATTATACGCTTTTCCGTTCTTTATCGCATTATTTATCGTTTGCTCGAGCGAACGACAAAACATTGCAATAAAACACATCTACTCTTTCTTCTGTCTCAATAAAGTGCTGTACCGCTGGTTTCCTGGCACCGCTGTATAGCCGAATGTCACAGAAGAAAAAACTATGCAAGGGAGTTTATGCAAGAGCGACCAGGAAAATGTGCAGCGAGTACGCGCGCGGGGAGTTTGCGATATAGTTGTCAGGCTGGGAAATAGTGTCAAAGCAGAAGTCATTCTTTGCTCTCTTTATTATGTTCTCGGCGACTTGGTACTGTGGGGCCTCTCGTTTTATAGCGAGGTAAATAGCGGGCGAGAAAAAGGGGAGAACGATGCGGAAGGCACACGTGCGCGAGTTGTAGCTAAAAAGAAAAGCGCGATTCACGCCCGACGTACATAACAGAGGACACTGTCTACGGTTGCATCGACCGATCGCGCGTTCAAAAGAATTTTCCTTTCAAGGCGCGGGATACTCCAGCAATCCGAACACGGACATAGGGAAAGTCGTTCGCGATCGCGCGGGAGGGGACAACACGGTAAAACACGCGACTCGATGAGGCCATGAAAGAACTTTTACGTTTTTCCTCCGTCCTATCGCAATATTTATTCCGCGTACGTATCCAGTTAACCGTTTCTAGTTTACGTGTAAAAAGCTTTGAAAATATTATGCGCGATGTAAAAAAAAAAAAAAACGAATTGCATGTGTACGTATGCTTTGTGCAAATATCGACGAAAAATTCGCCGCGCAAAGTACCGACATCGCGTGTTTTTGTACAAAAATCCAAACAGTCGGATAAAATTCGTTTTTTTACACCTCCTGCTGCCCCAATGATGCTCGTGCGTGTTTGTGCTCTCGTTGAATAAATATGGCTCGGGAGATTAATAAAACCTTTCTGTGAAATATCTACCACTCCGTAACTTTTCGCTCGTGATTTTCTTTTTTTTTCGCCTGTATTTCGCTATATTACTAATTGAAGGAAATATTCAATATTGAAATAATCGGCGAGTAGAAAAGGGTGTCGCTACCATCGATTATAACGGTATCGATATTGCGAGGTATTCGGTAGGATAAAAAATTCTGAAGGTTTTAACACCGAATGCGTAACAAACAGCAACGAACTATAGTCAGCAATGAAATGAGATAAAAAAACGATAAATTTTCGTTGTTTCGGTCGTGAAGGGGAAAAAGAGAGTGGTCCACAGTGACGTGACGAAAATCTTGCGAAAAGTGCGTTCGCACGTTACCGAGGAGCGTGAGGAGATGATCCTAAGGGTGGGTTATGCTTCCAGACACCGGCTAATACACTCGACGCGACTCCGGAGCTTCACTCGGCTCATATATCCCGAGAGCGATATACAGCTTCTTCTTCGGTCGATCCTCTCAAGAAAAATTCTTGATGCTGCCTTCAGCTATGCCACTTCGGCGTGGCGTAAGATATCCCGCGATACATAAGCTCTCACTGAGATAACAAAAAAAAAAAAGAAAAAGAATAACCAAAAAAAGAAATATGAAGAAAACAGAGTAGAAAGCTCGATATATTTCGACGTGAAATATCCCACGAGGACTACGAACGGGTAATCCGGAGAGGTAGAAAGCTGCGAGAATACGAAAAGTGAGCTTTCGCATCTCTTCGCATTTTCCGAGTGTAAATAAAACAACCCCCCGTTGAGGCCCCCGAACGTGAACTTCGACACATGTTTGACGTTATTTCTTCTTTCCGTTAGTGCGTCGGTGTCGCTAATAACGAAGACGAGACCACGTTCTCGCATAGTTGACGGTAACGCAGTTTCGATTCTCCACAGCATAAATACGAATGGGGAAGAAAAAGAGAGAGAGAGAGCAGTAGACTAGGGTTGGGTCAATATACGGTAACCCCGTGTGGTCTCCGGGATTATATTCTCTCTACCTGTATATTGGTGTATTATATACTATGATTAACAATACAAGTTGAAAATTGCTCGTGGAGGGCGCCACGATTCCCTCGTGTTCGAGAGACGGTGTCTCATTGTTCATTCTGTTTTGTGTACAACACTATCAGAATCTCTCGCGAGAGATTATCTCGTAGGATCAGTATATGCTAATTGAGTACTTTTTAATGCAATTTAGTGGTTTAATATTATTTAATAGTTTCCACATAAATCCTTGGCGTCTTGGCGTCTCTGTCTGCAATATATATATACACAAAAGTTACCCTGCGGTTTCGCGTCGATTCGGAGTGTTAACTCGCGACATTCGTAAGCAACGGCGAGGGTTCGCGAATACACAGGAGTGTGAGAGATCCGGGCGACGCGACGTCTGCTCTTCGTCTTGAAAACTCGAGCTTTGGTGCCGCGCCCCACGGTTTTCTCTCAAAAGCGAGATTCGAGACAAACGCAGAATGAGAACAAAAAGGAACTCGAGAGGGACGTAAGAGGAAAGAGACTTTCGCGTAAATGCCGGCCGACATTTTTATTCCTATTATTCCCCGAGTATATTAACCCCCCGTCTAGTCGAAAGAGCACGAACTCTGCCTCTGAGGTTTTCAGCTCTATCTCTGCACCCAGGAGGGGCTCTCTCTGTCGTTTCCACGAGAGCGAAGGAGCATCACGGAACCGTATAGTTACGGTTTTAATCTTCTTTCACGGCCGAGTTTATAGTATAGCTGGCGCCATAATGGTCCTCTGTCTCTCTCTGCGGTCGGTGTGAAAGTATATGCACGAGAAGTGTGTACGCGAAGTTACATTAGTGGTAAACACGTGATGCTTACCGTTACGGTGTACGGTAAACCCGCCATATTCCATCCAAAGTTTCTGTTTTTTTCCTAACTCTCTGACTCGTTTTTCGTACAAAAAAGAAAAAAAAATTGTCAAACATATTTCGAGATCGCATTCGCCACGCAGAGGCCGGAAGCGAAAAACGCACTTAGTAGCCATTGTTAATGGTAATCGGAAACTTTCCCATGTTTCTGGGGCGAATAAAGCATCTCTCGAATAGCATATTCTCTTTCAGCTTCGTTCGGCATACAAATAAAGCGACGAGACACTTCGATATTTTGAAATTTTTCATAACGCGGTACTTTCTTTTTATTAGATAAAACAATGAGTCGACAACGGGTCTCATCATCGCTGTCATGCATTGCGCGAATGGTTATAATAAGTACGTGAGCGCACGCAACTATGTAGGTAAATTGCATAGGAAACTAAAATATGGTAATAAACCGAGAAGAAAATGAGCTATGAATTATTCATTAAATTGGCTCGATGGCGCGCCTCTGGCCAAGTCGAGGGTGCTTTTTTTCAATTTTTTTTTTTATTATTATTATTTTCTTTCACTGTTTTCTCGCGTTCGCAATCCCCCCTGAACCTTCGTCGACCTTGACAATTTACGACACTCGTGGCCCTCGACTCGTTCACTATATTGCGCTATGCTCTCTCAGGCTCTCTATGCCAGCCAACTAATTCTACCCACTGGTCGAAGAGAACCCGCGCGCCACTTCGTATTTTCCATTTTTCTCCGGGTTATACCCCGAAGGCGCGCGAAGGTCGATTAAAAAAAATAAAATATGGTGCGCAAGAGGAAAATGCTCGACGCGTTATTCGCTTATTTTCATTCCCTTTGCCCTCACACGCCCCGTCTCAACCGTGAAATAAACTGAAAACGGATGCAACCGAGAAGAATCGCGTGGTATACGAAGGTGGGGGTAAAAAAGGGAAGAAAATGTTTTCCAGTTTTACTTTTCTTGCTTTTCGCAACTCGCGCGCCCGGTTTACCGGGTTCTCTATCTATCCCTTTTCGCCTTCGTCACGTCTATCCAGCTAACCAATAACGCGTCTCTTTCCATCTTTTGCTCCCTTTACGAACTCGCCGAGGATTCTCGTCACGAAGCAAAGCGTGCGTTCGCGTTCCTTTTTCTACCCGCCGCCACTACCACAGGTTCACCTACTTCTTCCTTAATACCACTAGGTGAATTTGCGGTTTCGTCTCGGTCTTTCCGTGCTACGTACGCGCAGGTACGTGAAACGTACCAAGGAGTGGCTGAAGCGGCTGCAGCAACAGAAGCAGAAGCAGCAGCAGCAATAGCATAGAGTGAGACAGGGCCACGCGAACTTCTGACACTAAAAATTGAGTTTACCCCCTTTCCTACCCTCGTACAGTATACAGTACGCGCAACTTCCGACTTCGACTGAAGTCCGTTCGCGAAGCTTCACCGATGCTTCTACGCCGACGTTCGCGAATGAGAATTGCTTTCCTTTTCTCCTTTCTCGACATGAATAGCCACCATTCTTTACACACAAATACACACGTTTTCCAATCTTTTTCCGTATCTTGTCTCAAACTTTAAAACCACTGAAAGTTCTTTGATTCAGGTTTTAACCATTTATCGATTTATGCTACGTAAACTTTCGCCGTTAATATAGACGTTTCGATGCACTCCGGAGCACTTAGGGTTCGGAAGGGGATTAAACGAGTAAAATATCTATTATTAGCTCAGGGTAAACGCTTCTAACGTACGGCTACAATCTCAATTAGACCCCCGACGTTTACTCTCGAATGAGTTCAAAAGTTGTCGCGGTGAAAGAACAAACACAATGGAATTATTTTAACCCCTAAAAATGTGGATTTAACGGAAATCGTATATAGTTGAAAATCCTATGCACATATGAAATTAAACATGAACCCGCTAACGAGTCCGAGACTGCGGAGCTTACGTTTAATCAAGAGAATTTTAACGCACGACAGCTCTCTCCATGAGCTCTACAATAAGCTCGAAGTGGTTCCGGAATCCGTACTCTCAACGGTTTTTGCTACTCGCCAAAATCGAGAAAAAGGGAATGTGAAAAAAAAAAAAAAAAAAGGCACTCTTCGGCCCGAAGTTAAATCCGCGATACGGTGGTTAAACCACTCGAATCAGAAATTCGATACGACAATCGTAAATGGACGGACTGTCGATACCGCAAATTACATCGATGGGTTGGAAGTTGGCACAATTTTTCTACCGAACGATCGAGACAGGAAGGGAACGTGGAAAGAGACGATAGTACAAAGCCACACGGAAACGTCGATAACTATACATCACAAACCCGCGTTACAGAAGCTCCAGCTTGAGGGCACTACAGTTACCACAGTACTATACATAGAGTATATACGCGATAACTATAGTACATGAGAACTTTACGTATGTGTGCTATAACCAACGCGAATGTAATGTACGGAGACTTCTGAGCCAATTACCATTTTAACAGTTACGAGAATTGCCCCCTACACTAAACTCCGCTCTTCTCGGCGACGAGGGGGCGTGTATATATGCGGGAGGAGAGAAACGTTCGGTGGATTCGCGGATAAGCGAAACCGCCGAGCGTTTCCTACGAGGTTGTTCGCGCTAAGAGCGCTGCTCTCCTCGCTGAATGCACCGACTATATAACTGTCGAAGAAAGTAAGAATGGAAGAATGGGTAGGTAAGGTAAGTGTTTGAATGATTATTTGAACAGTGTCGGGCTGCTTCGAAGGTATCGATTTTTACGGTACAAGAAAGAGGATTGGCGAACGAAACTAAAGCTCGAAATGAGCCATAAACTACCGTCTAAACTCCTTCGCCGCGAACTATACCGTTTAAATATACATCGTTGCGAATGTCTCTCGACTCTTCGATGTTTTTTTTTTTTTTTTTTTTTCGCTTCCGCTTGCTTGCCTGCGAAGAAAAGGCGGGGGAAGAGGGATTTGATGCTTCGTGCTGCGGAAATTTAAAAGGCACGTCTCGATTTTATCGATTTTCTAAGAGGGTCATCAGAACGCACGATCGACGCGATGTTTACAATTTTATTGAGCGTCTCGAAGCACAAGACGCGGGGAGGATCGAAGCTTTTCGAGACTCCGCCGCGGAAAGGCGGAAGCGCCGAGGCAAGCACCCCTCCGTGTGTATCAGAAGGGGATGCAAAGAGCATTTGCGCGAGAAGAGGTGAAGTGGCACGCGAAACGACGGGGTAGGGGAGGCTACCGGAGTCGCCTGAATTGCGTCCCAGGGTACCTCGCAAAATACCGTATGCATAATGCATGCGAGGAACGACCAGTAGAGAGGAACGGGTGGGAACGATAGTGGCAGGGATGGAAAGTGGAGAGTAGCGAGAGAGAGAGAGAAGTATGGAAAAGCGATGCTAGAGGCGTATGAGGGAAAACCGGCCGAAGGGTTGGGCGAAATCTCCCTCCCTCGCTCGCCTGCACTCGTGCCAAGTGTGCCATCGTGACTGTGGCGACTGCATGTAATTTAATTTAAGAGCGTCGTAAGGTACACGAGCCAACCCACCGGCAACGGCAACAGCCCGAGTAGTGTGTTAGCTTGCACCGGTTCGTTTCCCATTCGAGATATCGAGGACTTTGCGCCCTCCGGCTGTGCACTACATACCCACGACGGCTTTTCCGAGATCTTTCCGTGTCTTGAACTTTTGCCTTCTATATCTTCCACCCCTCTTTCTCCTGTGTCATTCAATAGCGGATCATCTTTCCGCGTCACTCCTTATTTTCGTTCCATTCATGCTGTCTCTCCTACGCCCACGGGCTCTATATATATCTTTATTTCCTACCCTCGAGTCTCCCCAATCGTGAATTGCCTCCGGTACTCTTTCTCAAATTGTCACGATCCCCCGGTAGACGTTATACTTTTCTACGAATCACTTACCGACCAAGAGATTTTCACGTCTTGGCACTTGACTGAACTTTTACGGACTGAAAATCGAAAGACAACGAACGAGAGCGAAACGGCTGTTCAAGCATTTATCCGAATCAATGCCATTTACTCCGATATCTTTCATTTGTTTTGCTTCAGAATGTTTTTTTTTTTTGTAAAAAAAAAAAAAAAAAATTAGAAAAAGAGGAACAAAGTTTGATTCCTCGTAATTTCGAAACTGTGCAAAATTTGTTTCGACTTTCGAAACCAAAATCTCTAACGAGTATTCGCAAGTTTTATTTTTCTCGTGTCTGTACTCTGTAAATCTCACTTTTGGAAGCTTCCGGCCAACTGTAGAAATAAAAAAAAAAAAAGTACGAGAAGAAGATTGTACGGCTGGTAAAACATGGGACACGCAGTCCGGAAAAACGTTGAGGTTTACGCTGAGCTTTACGCGACAAGGCTAAAGGGCGAAAGCGCCTGGGGACACTTGAGGGGACGACACCGTTCTCGTTTTTTTTTTCTAAATTTTTATTTATTTTTTCGACCTACGCTTCTCGCGAAGAAGCAAACTGGAAAGCTGAGCACGCGCCCTTTTGACTTCACTCTAAAAGCATAATATTTTCAACCCATATCCTCCGACCTCTTTTTCTGTTTTTTTGCTACCTGCGGGAACGCGCTGCAAGCGTATGTGACACGCTGCCGTAACCCCCCTGGGGAAGACCCGGACGATCGCTTGCGTTTCTACGTTCTCCACTAACCCGCCCGAGTTTGTCACCGAGCCTGCGGGCTCGGGTTACCCAATAAATATTATATTTTCGCAAAATTGTCGCGATCGCGTAATCCTGGCATAATTTTTCCCACAATTTGCAAACCCGTTGTCCAATCACGTTACATCGAATTTTATAGAAATGTTTAATTCATCATCAATTGTACGAACTCTGAAAATCATTTTTTTCCCCTTAAATAAATACATCAATGATTTTTTATTCGAGATATAAAAGTCTAATGAAAAAAGAAAACCGAAGTACGATAAATCTTATCCTATCCGATTACGATGAATTGCGCGTAATCGACAGGCAATTATTGGCATTTTTTTTACTATCAATCTCCTTTTTTTCGCGTATAAAATCGTGAACCAATTCTCCACGACAATATACTTACGTAACTGCCGAGTTTCCTAGAACCCGAGGTACGCTCTACCTCTTCTCTTCGATTACTCATACATGTGTACGCCGTGCAAACAAATTTCACGACACGAAATTTCCACCGGAGTACGACTGCGCGTGATCGTTTCACCGGCGGAAGGGTATATATGCACACTGAAGACGGGGGGGAGGGGGGGGGGGGGGGGGGGGGGGGGGGTAAAGCATATTCCGTCACAAAGTTAATTACTCTTCGAGGGACGTCGGGAGTGAGACGACGCCGCGTATACACGAATTACGTTTGAAATGTAATTCGGTTGAGCGTGCCAAGCTTGTGATATTCGTACCGAGCTGCGAACCACGTCTAAGAGTCATCTCGCGGGAGTATAAACTCTATAAGTTTTGGGGTAAGCGTCGGGGGCGTCCGCGGCGGGTGTGAAAGTAATCGGAGCGGTGGTTTTGCGAGAACGAAGTCTGAACGGGTTGCTGTCTTTGGGTGAAGACGCGCACGTAGCAACGGCGACACGTAGCGATATCGTCGGCGAGACACAACTCGACGCACCAGAGCAACGAAAACGAGTCGCTAGGACTCGAGATTTCGAGGGTTTTAAAGAGATACACGCCCCCAACGCCGCAGGCGTACACCTGCACGTTTCGCATACACGTTTTAACTTACACTTAACACAGCGGTGGCGGTTCCGACTTGCTATCCCCCGCAAACACAGAAATGAGTTAAATTTCGGTATTTACTCGAGGGACAAGTTCCACAGGAAAATCCTCTTTATACCTTTTCGCGGCCGGAAACAGCAGAGCACTCGTTTTGACGACTCAACCCGTTAATTTGTATGGAAAATTTTATTTTACGGTTCTTTGGAAATTGTAGTTAACTTTAAATAAACTAAAATATCAAGCAAAAGAAAATTATTTTTATTAGAACGAAAAAAAAAAAAAAAAAAAAAACAGATTATTCCATAATTATACTATTACTGATATACAATTTAATTGTAAGAATTGTATGAAATTCTAGGAAACTTTGATAGTAACGCGAACATCGTATAAACACAATGTTTATTAATACCTTAAACCGAAAACGTGCGAAAATTTGATAGAAGTTTATTTACGAAAGAAACGTTGTGATATCAGATGAATGTGCGCTCATCGGTAGCAGCGAGTGTATTCAGACAGTCGGCAGCGGGAGCTCTGTCTGCTTTCTACTATCCGGAGGGTGAAAGTTTTCCACGGTAAGCTCGGCGAGAACTTGGAGCGAGAATTTTCGCACTACGTCGTATATATGCTACGAGTACAGAGCGTCGAGAAGGCAACGAAGAAGGAACGAAGGAAATTCCGTTCGGGGCTGTTCTGCCTTGCGGCTGAGCTTATAGCACGTAGTAAACCGAAGTCTTCTTCCGCTTCGTTCCGCTTCGCCCTCTCGCTCTCTTCCCACGCAGAGGAATAGCTAAGTTTTGCGAAGTATTAAGTAGAGGAGACGAGCGATCGATGGACCTCACTGGTGGTAAGAGATTTCCTAGTTTTCCTCATCCCCTCCAATCCGAAGATTGTGTGCTTTTCATTCACTAGCTTCTTGGCAACTCATTCACCCCTCATTCTTCCCTCATACCTTAAGCTGCTCCCCCCTCCCATCGCTTCACCCTATCAATTTATTTCGAAGGAATAGAGAGATAGATTCGTCATGGGACACGTCTGTAAATCTCCGTCCTTTATTTTATTCGGTACACGATTCTCCCCAATCGCTATATCTGTACCTATCTCGTTTAACTTCCGGTTGCGAATTTATCGTCAGTGAATGAAACTGTGGAAATGAAAAGGAGAGGGAGAGAGCGCGCAAATCTCTAACGTGAAGTATTTTGCCCCCTCGAGAAGTTTGTCCGTTTCCAACCCCCTCGACACAATAAGTTCCATATCGAATTTATATATCTGAAGAATATATGATCTTATATATTTTGTTATTGTATAATGGCGAGAGAGAGAGGGAGCAAACACAGAGAGATAAAAAACCACGCGAATTTGTTCGTTTTATTATATCCCAGAAGCGGGTAACTGGAAGAACGTCATTAGAGACGAAGGGAGGGAGCAGAAAACTCGGTCACGATATATACGCACAATGCAGGTAGAATAATCTACGGGAATAATAATAATAAAATATATTTCCATCGTCAGCGAGAGAAACGAGACGGTAAAAACGTTGTAATCTTCGTCGCTGGTTATAACCGGAAGAAGCTTTCGAGGTTCTTCTTGCGCCACTTGGAAGCTTCTGTTCAGGTCATCAACATGGGCTGCTCTCATTCTCGTAAAAGATGTGAAGAAAAATATATTAAAGAAAAAAAAAAACGTAAAAACTCGCTGCCTCGGTTATATAATGTAACGGATAATATTCTTTAATATTTTTCCTTTATCTGTCCGCATTTACGTGTCGGAGTTATAAGTAGCGTTCCAGCGGTCGTTATTGGATGAAAGATTAATTTCCCTCCCCCCCCCCCCCCCCTCCTGCCTCCCACCCTCTGCCCAGCGAGCGAAAAGTCGAGGGGACGTTCCCGCAGCCGTTTCGACGTCCCGCGTACTTTCTTCATCCCCTACCGCGTATCGCCGACAATGTAATCGGCGCTGAGATTAAAAAGGCGAGGAAAGTGTCGCCGCGTCCTTCACGGCTATACCACGAATTGGTACCATCTGCCGTCGCCCGTTTCGTCGCTGTAATTATCGTCCAATGAGAAGCGAGCGGAGGATCCCCTCCTCCAAGTAGTGCTCTGCTCTTTTGCCGTCTGCAACCCTCGCGAAATCTCGCGCTCTCTCGCCTCCCTACGCGTCTCGTCGAGGGGAACAACGCGCGCCACCCAGTCGACACAGCGTCGTCGATGCGAGCGCCACCCACCTCCCCCAACACTTCCTCTCTTTCTTTTCATTTGCCAGCTTCCAACCCTCGCGAAGCCCAGTGGCTTTCTTCACTCCCGTACCATAGCCAACGAAAAAGCCCATTACCCTCTCAACTTCTCTCTTCTCTTCT
This sequence comes from Buathra laborator, assembly GCA_934046635.1. NCBI lineage: Eukaryota > Metazoa > Arthropoda > Insecta > Hymenoptera > Ichneumonidae > Buathra > Buathra laborator. Next base: position 24,911,395 of record OW203892.1, read on the forward strand.
CTCCGGGGGTGCGGGATATACGGGGTAAGGTCCGAGGAATGCGCCGAACGTGCGGAAAATTGCACGGGTCTAAAGTTATATCGCGTGCATAATGGGGACGGAGTTTGTTCTGTCGGGAGGAGGGCGCAATGTGTGCGAGAGAGTTCCGAATAAAGCTTCGCCTAGATACGACGAACGACCGCTCATTTTCCATACTTTATTGGTATCCATAGATATACATTGGCAATGATAGTATCTTCAGTGTAATACGCCGAAGCTATTGCCCGCTCTCCCCGTCCACAAAGCAATTACGTCTGACGCAAGCCCACTTTTACTACTTACGACCAAGAATGATATATAACAAGACGCGGCGGTGGCGTCTCGACCAGCGAACTACTTAAAAGAACATTTTTTTATATATATCGAAGATTATATTTCATTGGATCTCGTTAAGCAGTTTGAATATTGGACGAGCTACGATGTCTTTACATTATTATTAGTCGCGTCAGCTGTGGAACATTGTATGCCCGAGTTCTCGGACGAAAGATCGATCTTAAGTTTAAAATTGTTTCCGTGCTGAAGACCTATCGTGAGTTACAATTTAAGACTAAACTAAAGAAGCCGAATTGGATCTTAACGCTGTTAACGCTGTGGATGTACAACTCGTGTCTAAAGGTCTTTCAAATGCGGCTGATGTAAATTGATTTAGCGCCTCCGGACCCCTGGAAAATACATTTCACCCTCGAAATAACCATAATGCCATAATAACCATTATTTTTCCTTTTGAAGCCTTGCGAGTTTTTAATGAATGGTTCGTTATTGGCTTTTAAGTAACGATGCGACTTGATTTCACTGCACAGAGACTGACGAGCGGTAATTTCTTTATGTTTTCATATTTTGCAAAATTTAATCGTATGTAAGCGACCAGGACGGCCGACATTGCGTTTTTCAAACTAATCGGTTTTGTGAAGAGAATTACGATTATAATTGTGTTTGACACAGAGTCGCATACTGACACTATTTTACCTCGAAATTCCACGAAAATCGCGATGGCACCCGAGCTTTTACCGGCATTTCGTCTATGCTGCTAGTTAATCGAGATACGCTGTACGCTAATACAATTGACTCTTTTTTTTTACATAATTTCAGTGGAATACACGGTTTCTCGTAGGAAAAAGCCGTAACGCTTCATTTTCGTTTTAAAGGCTTTTATGAGTTTTCAACAGATGGGTCGTTATTTTTATTAACAATTAATAGTATAAAAATGATCTACTTTTGATTCTGACGCGAGTTTTCATATTGAATATTGAGTTAAATATTCGGCAGATTCGTATGTAACGAAAAAATAATTGTGGCTATGAAATGACGAGTCATCTGCGTTTTTCGACCTTCGCGCATTAGTAATCGTAAAAAAAAATGTGTCCCGTCGATTTTGTTGCTCTTGAAAATTCTCGCGATTACACGAGTACCTCGTGAACGGATTAATTAAATCTCGTGTATTAATATTTTCAAAGTCTCCGAAAAAGGGCAACGTGAATAAATTGCAACAACGTTGGGAAAGTAACGAGTTGCAGCATCACGTTTTAGCTTCTGAATGAAGTAATGATTATCCGAGGGAAAGGCTAAAATGCATCAGCACGCTTGTAACTTTCGACATCTACGTGGAATGCTCTACTTTGATTTTTCGTTCTGATTTTAATACCGAAGAAACGAAGTAAGGGGTGTAGTTTCTCGTTGGCAAGTGGCAAATTCGTTCCGAATATAGTGCCCCGACGCTTGTCGAGATAGAAAAAATGTTTTAAAAGGCAATGCGCGTTCGCACCCTCGTATGTGTCATAATATGCGTTGCGTTCACTGTGTCGCGACTACAACACTTTCATACTTTCGCGGAACATTCTCGCGGGTCGAGCGTTGAAACTGAAATCCGTTTTCAGCACAGAGAGCAGAGAGAGAGAGAGAAAAAGAGAGTGTGTGTAACCGCTCGCGTAAACGAATTCAAAAGCTCTCACTCGTCGTGTACGCTGCTCTTTGCTGCTCACCAACTTCCTGCCGTCAAAGCGTTAACCCGACAAGTCGCACGCGGTTAATTGCCCGCGGCTCAACTAATGCTACATCAATGCAATCTAAAATCGATCCGATATTATAATATACGAGCTATGAAACGGTCGTATTTATAACACGGAAGATAATGAAGCTGAACATTAAATTGGTTTAGCGAATAATGATACACGAAAAAAATAACAGGTAGATCCTCAGAAATTTTGTTAAAAATAGCACCGCAGGCGTCAAAACCTTTGAACCTTTCGTTCTGCTATTTCGGTATTAAATTTAATAGAATTCCGATGGACGTTGCAGCTTTCATAAATTCGCGGAATATAAGGCAAATCTTTTCCAGAAAAAAAAACTAATCGGATAAGGAACTCTCTACTTCGTAATTCCGGTCTCGTGTTTCTCGCTTTAGCGTTGTTACAGAGCTAAAACGGGTACGTCACGCTGTAATGGACTATATTCTCGTGGGAAATTGACAAGAGTAGAACCGCGATGTGAAACGGAAGAAAAAAAATAAATACCATGAACGGGGCAAAGACTAAAAGGACTAAAAGGAGCTTTTGCAATTTTCCTACGCATTGGAGAACCAAAAGCCCTGCCAACGGATGAAGCAACAAAGTACACTATCTATACCTACTGCGGTATGTGCGAGCAGTGGTTTTACTTGGTCGAAAGACGGAGACGATGCATGACAAAAAATTAAAGTAGCCTCTTCTCCTGATGGCCTCACTGTCCCCACCCCCCCCCCCCCTACACTCCCTCCTCGCCCCGGTTTCCCTCTATAGAGGACTCAGTAACGGCCATCAACGAGTGAGGGAAGCGCGACTAGCTGCAACGTTAATTCAATTGCGGCACAGTATATAGCGGCGTCACTCAAAGGGGGTCGGCGTCACCCAGAAATGATCTCTCAACCTGCCAGCTGACACACTTCCCATCCTTATTGAAAATTAAATGACCACTCATTTCATCCTGAAAACTTAATTTTTTTAACGAATTCGATGCTTGAAAATTGCATGGTTATTCGATACATAAAATATTCAAACTCGTCGAGACCGGCTGCAAATGCGCAAATTCACTCGATTTTTTCGTAATTTCCACTTTTAATTTATTTCTCTTTGAACTTATTTTCATTTTCTCGTAATGTAATTATTTCCATTTCTGCAACTGAAAACCCGGTGATGATTGTAGAAATTCGTGAAATTCGTTGAACGTTTTACATTTATATTGTATTTTATATAATATATAAAATTTTATATAGTATGTAAAAAAAATAGAAATGTATTATTTCATCGTCATGGGTGCCTCCGCACATGTTTTATTGAAGATTTAAGCCCCTCCTAGTTGCTGCAAAAATATTGTCGATCGTTCTGAGAAGGAGACCATACTATTATAGATTCTATAAAAGAGAGCTCTGTACTATATGCGAATGGGGGAGTAGTCTCGACGTTATTATACTTTCTGCCATCAAACTCTCGAGCGTGAATTGTCGACACGGCGAAGCTGTTGGTGAGCATAAACGCGGGAGGAAGAGAGAGGCGTCTTCTTACTCTCGTTCATCGTAGAGTATCCTCTCACTCTCTGTCGAGGAGTAGAGCACGTACTTCCGTTGCCTCGTTGGGTCGATGTGCATGCGCGAATAAAGGTACCGGTGCCGTTGAGGGCCGCCGCGTTCTACTTCTACTCTTTTTCTCGGCGAAGTGTATGGTGATTGAATCGTGAAGGAAGGGAGGAGGGGGGTGGGGATGCTACCAGACGCGTAGGAGGTCGAGGAGACGGCGGCAACGGCAAAAGAAGGAGAAGAAGAAGAAGAAGAACGAGATGAGAACCGGAAGTGCCGACGGTTGTAAGGATGGAAACGATGCCACGTCGAAGGCAACGGCAGACACCTCCCTGATAATGGCCGAGAGGAATATATAATAATGTATTGGAGATTGAGTGGATGAGAAGACGAAGTGAACGTGAGAATGCCGCCATCGACGGTGGAGATGAAGATTTCACGATCTCTCGCACCGTCAGCGAGTTTCCAAACGACTATTTTCTCATTCAACTCTCGCCAAAAGCGAAACTCGTGCAGAATCGACGTTGGCATCTTGTATGTATCCTGTTGTTGAAATATTATATATAATGCGGGGTGTGTAAGAAAAATTGAACCAGGAATGGGAGTTCCAATAGTGCTAAAGCGTCGAGAAATGTGGGCAGATAGATCCATCGATGGCCTCGGAGGATTTCCGAAGTTTCCTTTTCTTTATTCCTTTTTTTTTTGTTCGCTTAAAGCTGAAAGTGAAGAACGAACGAGGTAAAAGGGGAGGATAGAAATTTTCGATGAAGATAAGTTCTTCACGAGTTTCCCAACGAGACTTTACGACTTTCCGTCATCGCGCCGACTTTAAACGTTTGTCCAATCCCCTATCGCTCTCCATGTTTCTCCCGTTGGCTTCGGGCGCGATTCCGTGGGACGACAAACGACTTTTTATTATTTTCTTCACTCCCCTAACGCCACCTCGGCCACTGTGCCCCCCTCGCAACCGAGTTGAAGAACCGTTCGCGTCCAGACATCCCGCGCGACTTCGCGAAGGGTTAAGTGCATCACGGATCATAAAATTTTACGAGTAGCTCGAGTCTCTATCTCTCGCTCACCCCCATTTTTCACCGTCTGACATCTAAGTCTCTTCTCTTTCGACTCTCTTCGCGCGCGCGTTTCAAGCTACTTGTTCCCAACGAAAGGCCTCTTATGTATTATACCATACAAAGAATATAGAGGTTACCGTACTTTGATGCGATCATAGAATATAATAACGGAGAAGTCCATTTCAGTGAAAATTTATAACACCCGCTCGTGTCGACGAGTGGCAATGAAATATGAAAATATATCTCCATCAGTGTAAAAAAAATTGTAAAAGCATTTTTAATACACGAAAAAAAAGAAAAAAAAACCGCTGGTTTGTAGTTGGTGGAGAAGAATTTTACCGAAAACATGCTACACGTACCGTGTCTCAAATTTCTGAATTTAACGAGAGTCCGAGCCTCGAAATTCATGGGAAATTTATTGAGCTTACCCTCGTGAATTTAACGATGGAATGTGTGAGATACGCGCGCATACCCGTAGAGATCTCTTAGGTTTAACCGTACTTCCCAGATTAGTTAGGAAGGCCATGGAAGAGACCCCGATGCCCCTTGAGAGTATGTCGTGGAATGCGAGGATATAGGCAAAAGAGGGTTGGGGCACAGAGAAGCTAGAAGCGAGATAGAATTCGGAGAGAGGTTTCTCCGTTAGAAGGTTCTTGCCGAAGTGGTGAGCCAGTCTGGGGAGGGAGGGGGGGGGGGGGGCTGTGCGGGTCGACAATCGAGAGAGTCTTCCAGCGGATGAAGGGATTGGCTGGCTCGGGCCGGAGCTAATTAAACTCGACTGATATTCTCCGACCCCCCTCCCCCCCCGTGCGCCATAATATATAGTCATATAATCTCTCGGAGACTCCGGAAAATCCTCTGGAAGTCTCTCTCCGCATCCCCGTCAGGAAACGGAAGATTTCTCCAGCTAAAATCGTTGTGGGGGTGGCCAATAGATTTTCATTTTCCTTCGTGATATAGAGAGAAAACCCGTTGGGAGGTGAACGTGTTTTCGTAACAACGAATGGGGAGGTGGGGGGGGGGGGGGGGGAGGGTGAGGCGGGACACGAACCCTTCATCCAACTTCCGAGTTTCCGTACCGAATCGGTAAACGGTATACGTGTGGTGGATAAACCGGTCGCAAGTTTAGATTTGAGAGTTTAGATAGAATTCTCGCTGCGAAATAGTTGAAACGGATAGAATTGCATCTAGAAATTTCCGACGGTTGTGCATCTATGGTTGGCAACCGTTTGCCTGCTTGTTTGTCTCATCTGGCGGGATGTAGAAGGCACATACGTCCATTTCGTTTGGGGAAATTTACGTGGGAGAATGTACGAATACGGCTTTGGCGCGGAATAAACACAGGCAATGCGTTCCCGAAAGTTATTTCTAGGCAAAGTACCTCGTAATAGTTTGATGCAGAACGTTGTATCGCTCGACGAGGTAGGAAGACACGCAAGGATCATGCGATGTTGTAGATTAGGGATAGAAACGAAAGGATATATACACTAATTAAGTGATCAAACGCAGTCTCGATAGTGATAGTTGGCTGAATGTACTCTTCGAGGCAATGGTTTTCGATATGTTGCCACTGCCGGTGGCTTTGGTCGATCATTTGGAATGAATGCATCAGTATGCGCATCACCAGCGGATATCGAGTTTCTCAGTTAAATTTTCGCTCAGCGTGCGTATCATACGTATTCTATGCTCAACCGTACGTTGGTCTCCTTCGTGTGAATACGACGAAGCTTCCACCAGCCCTACAGCATTCGGGAGACCGATGTGTAGTAGCAACATTTCAATATGTTATTCATCGGTAGTTACCCGGTACACGCAAAACCCCTTAGCGACTCTCGGTAAGCGCGAAACGAGAGCAACAGAACATATCAAGTCAGAGGGAACAGCTTGCAGTTTCCATCGTATAACATCCATGCGGCAGAAGGCGGAAGCCGTTTCTGGCGATTGCCAAATAGGAACGACTGATTGAATTTTGAGTAAGAACTCCGTTTGGTATTTGCATCTATTTGGTTCTCGTAGGTTGAATATCCTATACTCGAAGGCTTTTACTCTCTCTGTATCTCTGTATTGATAGACTTTGAAGCTTCGGGCACTCGTGATGCTCAAGCGCGAGACAGGGAAGGCGACGTGATACAAGGGGAGGAACGTTCAATAAAATCCTTCGCCTGGATCGTGAGTTGTTCTCACAGGAAAAGAGTAGCAATAGACAAATCGTTGGTATCGGGAATTAAATGAAATGGAAAAAAGAGCTGAATGCTCTCTCGCATAGTCGTAATAAGTGTCATGATTGGAGTCTCGGATCGTAATATAAACGGGGTGAATACCCGATGACCCGCATACGTTGTATACATTCATGTACAGCGTCTAAATTACGTGAGCAGAAGGCTCCTATATCCCTCAGTTGCGTGCTGGAATGTATTAGTCGCATACTACAGAGAGGTCTAACTAGAATGAGCCATTTGACATACGCCACGATTGCGCGTGCACGCTACGACAGACAGTCCGACCAGCCAGAAATCCTCCAGAGCCCTCCTTGAGATGCAACCGTTAGATCCTTTGAGAGAACAGTTTGCAAACTACAAATACACGCACATACCCTATACCTGTAGTGTTACCTCTAGTTTCGCTGAAGGCACGGGTTCCGATGACAGAGACTAAGGAATGGAAGGATCAGGGGGCCATCCCCCGTGACGAGAAACGGATAGATAGATAGACAACCCGCAATTGCAGCTATAACTATGCGTTAAACTTTTGTGTACTGTATATACTTAACTGCTAAAGGTGTATATACGTTATTCCGAATAATGTGTTATGCGTGTTTCACGAGTAGCTTCGTTAGCGGTTTCGCCTTAGTCTCCGACTGCTCAGTTTCGACTGTGACAAATGGGAATCGAATGAAATTACGTTTCATGCCAGAAGGCACGCTTAATACATAGATCAAGAATAGATAAATAGACACGATTGCGAAACTATACATTTACTGTGGAAAATCAGGACTGAACAGAATACCCGGTAACTCGCATAAATATAATCGGCATATATCTTCCCCTCTCTATGCTGCTTACCCGTAACTACTAATTATATTCTCTGTGTAGGAAGTTATTCCATCCATCGTACTGTATCCGTGTAACACGGGTACGCATCATTCGCTTCGTCTATCTTCCCTCTCGTGTCCAATACGATTCTGACTCGATATACATCGAGAGACCGAGGATTGAGGGGGGATTTCAAGCGAGCAAATTAGTTTTGGTGGAATTAATCGTGCGAGAGAGGAACGAGTAACGGTGGGGGGGATTCGCAGAGGAGAGTACACGAAAGGTGCGGCTAACCACAGCCACTCGCAACCACCAAAAGCATCGAGGACAGCGCAGAGCACTGACCTCGCTACGTGTACTTTTTGCCACCATGATTTTGCAGCCCTCCTCTGCCAACGCATATCCAGTTGAAGCTCAATGGCTTTTGGAATCGCGTGACATTGGAAAAAAAATCAGATGATTATTAATCAAATCGCGGTGACTAACGGAAGGGAAATTTTATCATTGAATTTACTAATATCTGCAATATCGAGTTCACAAATGCTAAAGTATCAAGTTATCTGCTGTAACAGTGGAAATATTCGTTCATTGTTGGAATATCGTGAAAATATTGGTTTTCATGAAATTTATAAATCTTTTGTTTGTCTCTTTTTGTAAAAAGTGTTATTGAAAATAATTTTTTTAATTAAAAACATCGCTTTTTTGTCAATGAATTCAATTATAACGAGCAACAAAAAAATATATATTTTCATTGACCGATTGGACACACGATGTAGGGAGGTGTATTTATTTGGAACAGAGATCGATGAACACTCATACGAGCTTTCAATATCAGTGGTATTACCTGAGGGAGCCGGAAGTTACAGTCGCGTATACAGAAATTCGATGAAACGGACAGTTACAAGATATAACTGACGTAATGCGAGACTGACAACTCCGGACATGGAATTCTCTGAGAGAATTCGATGCACAGAGTTGGGAGAATAAAATGAGTTTCGCTGGATAGTGCTACTGACGTACGTCGTTCACGCCCGGGGCGTCTACATGGCTTGTTTGCTCACGCGACACGCCGATAATTACTCGGTCTCGGTGTGACTGGGTAAAATCCCATTTCTATGCACGAAAGCAAGGCTGCATCTTCTTTCTCTCCCTTATATTCTGGTATATACCGTCTGACGTTGGAACGCTCGCGTTTTCCATATTACGAGAGAGCGAGAGAGCAAAGTCATGGTGGATCGGTGGGCGTTGCAGGTGCGAAGGGAACGAAGGGGTATCTACGGAAAATTGAGTCTACCGGTCGTTAAGGCATTTGAACAGTGTGCACGAACGAGCTGCGCGGAGAGAAGCAGCGTGGTAGTGGCAACGACGGTGAAACGACGAGGATGCGAAGGGTAAGAGGCGAGGGACCTCCGAGACTTCGTTAGAACTTTGTAATAATAATTACCGGTCGTACGAATTACCCATCTTTTGTCACGTAAAGCACCGACCATGTACTCGATTACGCCAGTATAACGCGAGGGAATGGCTCTTAAGATGCGACGGCGGTGTAATGCAAACATATATGAACAACTTTTAACAGCATGCAACACCCCGGGAAAGGACAATGGCACTTCTCTATTATCTCGGTAGAGTACCATATCCTTAAAACGATTCGATAAAATATGAAAAAAATTGTCCATCTTAATAGGATCGTCAAATTGGTCCCAGATTCTTTTTTTTTTTTTCATTTCTTTGTTGCTAATTTTGGTCGAGCGTTTGGTAATATTTCATTTTCTAATTTACAACAAAAATTGAATGCCAAAAAGATGTCTCATAAGTTATTCGATTGTCGCTGTTATTAAACGAATTATGAAACCGGTTCTCGCCGTCTGGCTATAATAAAACGTAATCGAACCCCGACCGGAGTGTAATTCTCGATGATTAATCTCGTGGCGACCGGTAACTAATACCTAGTGGATGACCAAGTTTGGAAAGGGGAAGCTGAAAATTAATTCACCCGCCAGACAAACTGACAATCGATTTTTTTTGTTTTTTCATATTATCTCACCAAACTTCCTATAAATATTATCCATTATCTGCATAAAGCCACTGGTACAGTTGTTGAGTAACGCGAGTCCCTGAGGATATAATCGCGGGTACTACGATGGGGTACCGTAGAGCCCAACCCCCGCGCGCGCGCATTATATCGATCCATGCGGTACAGGAGAGTCATAGCCGAGAGAGGATGCGGAAAGGGATGAGAGAATCGCGCGATAGAGGACAGTATAACATCGTATAGGGTATAGTATCGCCCGGGCCGTGGGAGAGATGATGGAAGCGAAGGGGGTGGTACCGGTGGTACGGCGAACGTGAACGAGTAATATAGTAGTTGAATACCACGGGTTGTACGGCTATTGTTGGTACTTGGTACTGTTGTTCCATACTGGAATTACGTCAGAGACGACAATGACTCACTCTCCCGCTCCCGAAGAGTATCGTCGTTCGCGTCAGGTCGCAAAGCACACCGGAGGGACACGTTGATCGAGAAGGAGGAAAGGTAGGGGTGTTACCGCAGTGTAAGGGATGTGTGAATATATACAGAATACAGGGAGGAGGCGGCGGCGACGGTACAAGGAACAGAGGAAAGCAGACGACGACGTCCGCGTTTGCTCGACGCAGTGGCTGGGCGCGTCACCGCACGACACAACTTGCTAATTAAACAAAGCTTGGATTAACCCGTCTGCCTTGGTGGCTTCGGTTAGCAGAACGCGTGCAACTAGCACTGATCTCTCTCCGACTCACTTGGTCTATCCCTCGCCGACGTTGTATCGGTATTTGACGTGAGATCGTCGAGAGGATGTACCGGTGATAGTAGGCGGTATGAATGTATCGATAGAGTCGAATCTCTCGTAACTTCGATATCGATATTTTTCATACGTGCCGGTATTGATTGTTTGAAAAAAATGTTCGATTCGATTGTTGGTTTTTTTTAAATTTGTAACTAAGATAAAAATTTAATTACGAAGTTATAATTTGTAGCGTTAATCTAATTTGGAACGCAATAGAATAAAGAATATCGAAGTATCTATGAACGAAAATGAGCGAAAAATACTCCGTATCGCCGACCTTACAGCATTTCTAGTTAATTCTTCATTACCGCACAGATTGTGTTAAGATTTAATCAAACATTTTTAGGATTTTTACGACTTGAAGCAAAAAGAAGTTGAAAGGATGTACGGTTTACTGGAGGTTATGAGAAATTCTACTGTACGCAGAGAAGAGACGAGAGTGTAGATATGTCGGGACACCAGTGCATCCACCGAGCGGTTGGACGCCGGCAGCCGGAAAATTGAACGCGCTATGCTCACCTCGCGAGAGAAGCTTTTCTGCTCTGCGAAGCTACACGCATATAGTAGAATATACGTATCGTATGGAGAGCGACTACAGCAATACAAAGCCCAAGCACGACCGCGAACGATGAGCTCGACGTGCCCCGAAAACCTCGGGACTTCTGTACTTCATTCGAATCTCGTTGGAAACTCTCTCTCGTGCGAGAAAACGAGAATTCGCCAGCAGTAGGGATAAAAGCGGAAGTACCACGAAACGAAGTAAAAGTTAGGTAATACGACTGGGTGATATTCATTTCAAAGTGTACACAAAGGGATGCGTACACATGCGGTATAAGTGTTAGCGAATCGTCGTGTACAATTTACTTGAATAAATACTGTACAATAAAATCTCGAAATGGGAATTTAGATTGCCTCGTAAAGGTTTATGGCGGTGATGTCTTTGGAGATCGAGAAACGCAAATGATATATTTATAATTTATGACAGATTTTTTTTTCTCTCCCACCGGATACTCTCGGAAAAAAAAAAAAAAAAAAAAAACGAATTTATTTTCTTGAACGTTCCGCGGGTATTTGCTAGTATACATGTAGATAACGTAGATACAGGAACCACATAGCATCATGGATATGCAATCCCCGGAGACACCTTAGAGTTTCCCGAATACATATAGCTATATCCATCTTTGTATATATGTGTATACGTATGTGTGTGCGTGTGTGTCTGGTAAATATACCAGAACCGCATACCAGCGCCCCGGGACATACATGCAACATTTATTTCACGAACCAGTGTCCCATTCCATACCGCCCTTCTTTGAACGCCCCGAAGACATTTTCTTTTGCGCGGCTTCGAATCTTTCTTATTTTTTTTCTCGCGCTCTTTTCACTACCCGAAATCGATTTTCATCTTCGCGACCGAGAATATTCATAAAATTCAAAACAATAGATGCAACGCTTTCTTTTATTTTTTCATTGGGTCTTTTTTTTTTTTCTTTTTACGTTGTTTATTCGTGGTTACGAAGAGTGAGTAGAAACTCGCGACAAGGGTTGATCGCCGGCGGCGCAACGGCCCCCCAAGCCCTCGGAGATTTTTCGTTCTCGTCAAGCGACAAGAAAACAGGGCAGGCAACACGAGACGACGAAAAGAAAAGGGAAGGGAAAGTCCAAACACGCGAAGTGCACTTTCTTGTAGCCTAAGAACGTCTCGGGCTTTGGTTCTTTTTCTCCTACTATTTCACCACTTTCCGAGGAAAATGACGGGTACAAGACGTTAAAGCGAAGCTATAGCTATACACATCCCACGGGATTTCGAAACTATTGTTTTAACGGCGAGATTTAGCGAAAGCTTTTCAATCAATAGCAATCGTTTAAAGATAAATAGATAAACTTTGCCGCGTATAAATCTCGAGACGAAAGAATAAAAAAAAAAAGCTAATTTTCTTTTTTTATAAATAAAACGATTATATTACGGGCAAAAGAGAGCTTTTGAGAACATCTTCAGAAGAGTGGGCAGAGTAGTGTTACGTCGACGCTGAGCGACGACGACCGCCCCCACCCTCCCCCCTCTCTCCTTGAAAGAACCTCACTACTTTTCACTCTTCGTATCTTCTTTTATCTAAAGTTTCCACTCCTTTTTCCAGTCACACCTGGCACTATGTGGGAGAGTTGTACGCCATGGGGACATTCGAGAGTTTGTGCAGAGTCTCGACGTACCCCCCTCGAGGGATTTCTCCGACTCTCCAAAGTGGCCATCCGCGAACGCGGGCGGGAGAGGGATTGAACAAAGTTATTATGTCGTCAGCTAGTGAGAGGGCCGCGTTATCTTTTGCACTTTACTCTTCACGTTTGACGCGGTACTATTTCCCGTTACCACAAATTTTCGACGTCTTCGGACTTATAAGTGGCGGATTTTTTTTTTTTCCTTATTTTTTATTTATTTTTTTTTTGTTTCTTTTTACCTCTGAGTTACGAAGACTAAGTTTGTCGAAGCGTCGAATCTCGAAAGCGTACTCGACCCGGGCGTATCTCGTAAAAATCCGCGCATCGCGTCCCACACACACTCGACCTCCCGAACGCAGAGTCCCGTAACCATTAATTACGGAATTTTCCTGACTTTTTTTTAATACATCATTACGTAGCTCCCGTAGTTTTTCCAATTAAAAAAAAGCTCTTCGCATATTGAATTCCTTTTACCCGCAGACGAAAAAATAATATACCTCATAAATCTTCTACATTTTTTTTTTTTTTTTTTTTTTGGATATTGAAAACGTCAGAAATTTCCGTTTGCGTATTTTACGGGCAATTAACTAATTAGAATTTTCAGTCAGCGACGAGTGACAAAGGATAAAGCGACTGTGTGGGCGTATAATCGTGATGGATAATGATACAATGAGTGGGGAGTGGGCTGTCGTTGAAGAGAGGAAAGCCATGAAGAGAATACGCGAGGGGTTATATGAAATGAGAATAATAAACTTTTGGTATCAGTCACAGAGCCGAAGCGAAGGGGGCGAGAGAGCGCCGTCGAGCTGCGAAGAGAGTAGACGAAGCAACTCCTACAGCAGCCCTCCGTTGCCGTATAATACCTACACCTCTCGCATCCTTAACGAGTGCGGATTTTAATTTCGCGGGGCAATGAGTATCGCCGCTGGGTGTCGGTTAACGAGATGCCGGGCCGTCAGGAACGTGTGAGAAAGAAACACGAGAGAACGAGACAGAGAGAAATAACGAGAGTCGGAGGGATAAAGAGTACGCGATGAGGAGCGCCTAGAAGGATTATTAGATTCACAGTAGAGTTTGTTAATTACTTCGCGAGGATTCGCGAGAGAGAGAGAGAGGGAGTGAGAGACCGAAGAACGCGGGTGGGGTTTTTGCACGACGAAACTATCGGGTGAGTCGCTGTGCGAAATGAGTTTCCGTTCGGTCCACACACGCGGGCCGTTGAATAGTAAGCTTTAGCACAGTCGTGACAACGGATAACCTATTATTAGGAATTATTGTCGAATTATTATACATAAAGAATCCGCGTTAAGGGATCGAAAGATTTTCGACTACGCTTTCGTTCATTTTCGCGTTCGTTCTCGTCTACCGTGTTCCCTCTATACATTTTCCGGGCTATTATCAATTCACCGTTGCTGCGCGTGCCGGAAATACTTGTTCCTGGAATTTTGCAATATCGTTCGTCGTCCCCTCGATCTTCCTGACCGGAAGTAACTGCCTGCTATCTACTCATACGCTTCCACTATCGCTCCTCGAGTCGTTTTTGCTCTTTCACGTGCAGATTTTCATCCCCGCACTTTCGTCTCCGACAATCTTCTTCATTGCTTTAATTCCGAGGAATATCTTACGAGCTGCGAGAATTGTTTTTGAAAGTTTTACCTCCCCCGGCATTCTACCAGAATTGCCGAGAAGGATTATCGAAAGTCTTTCGGAGTAACTCCGACTCTTTCTCTTTGGCTATACCACCGATGCTCGAGAGACTCTCGAGCCCGCGAGACGACACCGACAGCTGCGAGGTCGGTCAAGGGGTCAAACTTTTTATCCCGTGAGAAAACGAGGTAGAAGAGTTTTTCCCAGGGGCTCTTTCGCGGTACTTTACAATGCCGTTTGGAAGACTCCGAACTCCCCCCGCACCGTAGAAGAATCTGTCAACGGCATGGACTTTTGTGCAAATAATAAGAAGGAAGAGACGCTTGTCCGGTGCAACACTCGGTGGCTCGACGGCAGTGCACCGACGACTTCTGCCAACTTTCTTTCGCGACCAAAAAAAAAAAAAAGAAAAAAATCTGTTCCGCAAAAAATGTTTTTTTTACTCGATCCATGCAAAACTCCGAAAGCGCGAAGTAAGCCTCGAAGAATGATTCTTCGGATATTTTAAAGTTCAATACTTTCGAAGGTATAAACGACGAGTTTAAGGGTTTTTCTTCGTGGCTTAAAGTTTACGTATACGCGTGACATACTTTTACAGCATTGCGCTCGTAGCCTTTCTTTCCATTGTTGTCATTACTATTGTGTCTGTATAAACGGAAGCGTAAAAGAAAAAAAAGGAAAGGGTATGGATAGAACTCGTGAAAAAGCGGAGGCAAAGTCTATTACAGGCGTGGAACCCTATTCGCGGATGCAGCGGAAAGCTTTCGTGTAATAAGTAGAACGAAAATAAAAGTGTTGAGGGAGGTATAAAAACGAAGGGAAGCGAGAGAAATTGCGGTACAGCGGGCACCCGTGCGACAACAGGTATGATAGTGAAAGAAAGAGTACACAGTCGAAAGGGGGCGCAAAGTGTTGAAATGGAAGAGGATAGAGAAATTGGAGAAAGGAAGTGACGACAGAGAGTAAAAGGGGAGAGAGAGAACGAGAGAGAAAGAGAGAGAAATAGAGTCAGGAAGAAAAGGCGAAATGGAAGCTCAGTTACGACGGTGCTTTACGACGTTAACGCCCGAGAGTCTTCTCGCCTTTCGTCGTTGTAGTTGCCCTACTCGCCTATAGGATGATATGCCAGTGAGCAGCTATCCGAAAGCCGGAGAGCCTCTAGTCGGAGGAATAGCAGTTGCTGTGGCTCCATTCTTCGGTATAGTATACTCACCATTCTGGCGGGAGTCAACGGAGATAGAACGAAACGACGAAGTAATAGAGGGACGGAGTGAGCGCGAGAGAGGGGAGGTATCGTGTCTTCGCGGTAAATTTATCAGAGCCCGCGAGACCGCGATAAATTGACATTGCGGATTTTTAAGCATAGTCACGGACGGAGGAAGGCGACTGTGACATGGTATACAAAAGGAGAGGAATAATATATATATATATATATATATATATATATGAAGAAAGTTAAACCGAATAGAATTTCGAAACCACTTCCTGTCGCGTCGTTATATATCCGTTTCAATCGGATTTTCGCACGACCGCGATATTCCTCGTCGCGGATTTGTATTACCATCCGTCACTTCCGAAATTTAATAATTTCGTATATCTAATTGCGAGACAGAGAGTAGAATTGACGTCGAAGTAAGATTCGTGAGCTAATTTGTTCAGATGAAGGTATAAATTGCAAGTGAAACTTGAACAATGAAATTGTTCAGTTACGTTTCTAAATAGAGACGGCGAGAGGAGAGAAAAGAGAGGAGAGCGCGAGTCTTGCCGGCGGTACATTTGCAACTGGTGAAACTACCGAATGAATTTCGCACGATTCTATCGGGATGAAGGTGCGGCAGTAGCGTTGCGCCCGACTAAATGAATGTGAGAGAATCCGACGCGCGAGGAAAGTTCGACGAATCGTGAAAATGAGATGGAATAAAACGAAACAGGAGAAGAGCAGAGAGGAACAAGAGACGTTGTAATCGGGACTTTTCTTCTTACGAATTCTACGTGGCATTATCAATGAATGCCGAACGATCGAATTAACTCTCCACCGTTCTGCTCGGAATACACTCTCGGGCTCTCGAATCTCTCGCAAACCCTTCCACGCACACGCACACGCACCCACACACACACACACACACACACACACACACTTTTTATCTATATTTACTCTGCACGTATAGCCGAGGCTGATGCCGGCATCGATGCAGGAAAGCTGCCAGAACATTCTGCCAGAGGAACTGGAAAATAGAAGGTTGCCGCTCTCGCGCGCGCAAACGTGATACCGAAAGGTTTCTCACCTACGAGTTCAAAAGGACTATTCGAGATCCGAGAAGGAAGCTCGTTTCTACCTCTTCTCCACCTCTCACTCGGTGTTCACAGACGTTAGCGCGGTCCTCTCTGTGCAGAATCTTACCCGGGATTCGCGCACCATTCGCTGCTTTCTGTTCTTTCGCACCGGTCTCGTGGCCGCCTCTCGCTCGCACATGCACCAAGAGCACGCGATCTTTTCCAACCCCCTCCCCCTTCCGTCGGAGGGAAAAGAAAATTTTACGGTAAGCAGGGGAGCCCTGAAGAGAGTGGAAACAAGGTTACTTTCGAAGCTATCCCCCCGCACACACTTCGCCTTGTGGATATCTCGCGGGGAAACAGAATCTTGCGCTCTGTTCTTTTGTATTCTGTATTGTGTACGTGTGTACAGCTCTTATTCCAACTCTAACTGCCCTCCGACGGTCTCTTATCCTTCTCTCGGTTCCTCTCACTATCTGTAGTTTTCGTTCTCTTTCATCGCACCGGCGAGAGTAAACCAGACGTTTCCACTTTTCCGTTAGTTGGAAATGGCACGATTTAGAGAGGGAGAAAACAAAACAGAAGCAACGCCAACCAGCCATTCGAAGGATAGCGAAGTAGTGAGAAAAAAATAAAAGAAAGATATAGGAACCGGACAGGAGTGTATCCCGTGGGATCACCACCGGTACCCGTCAGAAGTATTCGAGATAATATTGTCTCTCGTTGCAGTGCAATTTCCTCGAAACATTCTCCCATTTATGTATTTTAAAAAATGGAGCCGCGAACGAACGAAAGTGGGAGGATGGCGTTATAATTTTTTTATCAATTTAACCACTCGATGTTTTTTTTTTTCTTTAATTCGCACCGAACCTTTGTCGACGTCGGGGCTTTAAATAATATAATGAGATTAAGGGGAGAATGAACGTTTGATGGCTTATTCGGGTGGAAGTGATAATAAAATAGCAATGAGAGATTAGTCGACCTACTTGATGTCGAGATCATTAAATGTTCCGAAGCTTGCGAGAAAAAAAAAAGTTAATGGAATTTGTTCTTCATTCGAATTACATAGTCGAGCGTATTATTTATCCACGCGACGAACGGTGGTCACTGGCGATATCAATGTTTCGGAACATCGTCGTTTAAAAAAAACTCTAATTGAAGAACTTTTCTCTTTTATCTGTGAATCAAAGAGAGCGGCTAAACGTAATTCCGAATAACAGGATGTCGAAGGAAATGCCATTGAGGCATTACTATTGAATGATTACAAGAAAATCCGAGTCGATAAAAAAATAGAACTGGACGTATGAATCATGTCGATAGTATATCGTAGAACGTGATTGATAAGGGTAAAAAATACTCTCATCTCGGGTATAGCGTGACCTATGATCGATAAGGGTCCCTTCTTGTTTCTTCGCTACGAGTTTATGTTTTATTTTTTTTTGTGCCTCGTAGCTATTCTTAGATTTTTCGGCTTGGTATTTTTTTTCGGACCTTATTGTACTTTTTTGCTGCACGCATTTTTTCGTGTTTCTCTTAAGGGTCATTGCCCCAAAGGCACGAAACAAACAACTTTTTCATTTTCTCTCTGTGCCTCTCTCTCTCTCTGTGTGTCTCTCGTTCGTCTTTCTATATGAAAACTCACTATACGCAAAGACGTTTCGGACGTTCTCTCCATAAATTTGTTGCAACTGTGAGGTTATCGACACGACCCACAATGACCTACAACCCGTCTACTTCACGATTGCACTGCACGTCGCTCTGGTAACGTCTTGTGCCTCGCAATTTCCCTGAACTCCGACGTTCTTCTAGCTGGGCAGTTGCCCCCTTTTTTTTTTGCAAGAAATATTCTTCTCTTTGACGCGCGCGCCGTCGAGAGAAGAGGGAAAAAAGAATGTTGTATACGAGAAATAGAGCTTTGCAGGGTCTCAGCCGAGCTTTCCAGAGCCCTTCCGGTGAGCCCCTCGTTCGTTCGCCGTGTATTTATTTAAAATTCTGGTCCACGAACCCGCTCAGGTCCGTTTAACCCTCCTACTCGACGTGTTATCCCTCGTCGTGGCGCGATGGTCGAAAAAAAAAGCCCTCGAGCTAAAGGGGTGAAGCTTTCGGAAGCGTCGAGACGAAAATCGAGACGAAAAACCTACGAAGAGGGAGTCTACTCTGTCTCTTGATGGGAAACTTCGTATATTTCATAAAAATTTACTGATCGTCACTCTTACGCAGACTCCGTGCTATCCTGGATCTTTCGACTGCGCTAGCGAAAAGCTCCGAGTCTCGTATTCCAAGGTTCGGCTTTTTGAATATTCGAGGGAGCAACTCAGATAAAGTACGTGCATATATGCATGCGCATGTGCACTACCATTTTGATGGCTCTTGAGACAGCAAAAGCTTTGCCAAACCTTTCGCGTTGCATGAACAAATATCATATTAAAATTCTGACTTCGAGGATAAAAACAAAAAAAAAAAAAGAAAATCGAGGAAAGTGAGAAACTGGTGGATCGCAGTAGCGAAAATATGTGTATACGAAATACGGAAAAATACGTGTCGCGAAGGTTCCCACACGTGTTCATATGAAATATAAATATATACTCCGTACCATTGAATAAAGATAGGAGAGTCTGAAGACAGGCGAAAAAAATGTGATCTTCAATTGTTTACGTGACTAAAATGAAGAAGCGGGCGCTTCTATCTCGCATTTGAATATCAAACAGCCTTTTACCGCGCTTTGAGAGATAAAGGTAAAAAACAAAACAGTATAAAAAAGAAGGAGTGACGTGAGAATAATATAATACGACAGAGGTGAAAGCAATCTCGTGCGAGAACACAGTAGGTTTGCGCGGAGAGAATAACACACGGCAGGTCGTGTACAGAACCCAATGCTGTCGCGGCAATCGAGAAACCGAGATGCGGACACACAGAGACATGAGCAGCCAAGAACAATGACGTTCTTGAACTCCGTGGAAGGCGACGGGTGGCGGGGGCGACACTCTTGAAATTGCACTCGCGTCACACCGCGCGCGAAGCCTCGTCTCTCTTATTAATTGCCCTCGTTACAAACCGGCATTTGTACTCTCGGCGTCTCGAGGAAAAATATTTCTTCAACGAAGCGTTTTCTCGTTAAGAATCAAATATAACACGCTTCATCGAGCGTTAAGACAGTAGTAACAGCCGAGAGACTCGTTCAATGAATTTCGTTCGCGCTGAGTCAGGATACTTCAAAACAAAAGGTGTTTTTTTTTTCTTTTTTTTTTTTTACTCTTCGATTTTATATTTATATCACTAATTGACCTCGGAAACTTGTTATTTCTTTTATCTTCATTGCATTTATCAATCGGAGTTAAGGTCTTTTTTTCAAGTTATTCTTCGAATGGCGAAACTAAATGAATTCTAATTAATGAAAAATTATCGTGAAAATATAGTTACTTTCGAGAATTTTAAGCGAATCAATGCTACTTTCGTTAATGGAAAAATTTCAACGATCAATCAAACGTCATTGGTAAAGTGTCTTCAACTGAACTCACTACAGAATTTTCAGAAGGTATAAAAATAATGATATAACGATGAGTTTCGTTTTTCGTCACGAAAAATCGATGCAGCGGTGTTTTGTTAAACGATATTTCGAAATCTGGTTCGCGAGATGTTTTATCATCAGTCAAATTCTCGCGATGATATTACTGTTCATCGCGAGAAATTGAGAGCCGCAGAGTGATATCTCACGAAAGTGATGAGGATATAACTCATTAAGGACAATTATCGTGAGAGATTTCGTCGACAAGTTTTTTTTTTTTTTTCCTCGAATCCGTTAAAGTGCCGTCGTCGGCAAGAGTCGCGAGCGTATAACCGGTTTCATTTGCAATGGTGCCGCCGTGTCATTTCGAAGAATACGACAATGATGAGAATAATGACAAAGAAAAAGATTCGAAAATAGTCATCGCCAGTTACGCAACTCTGTACCTTGTTCGTTGTCATCGTGCGAAGCGGCCTTGGAATATCCACGAAGGCGCGGATGTCCCGTATCCGGCTGAACGCCATCGAGGCTCTCGCGTGTCTCCGTTCGCGTATGCAGCGATTTTTTTCTACTCGTCGACGTCGATATTGACGAAATAAAATTCTCGTCGTACAATCAGAAATCGCCATTTTCGAGAACAGGACAAAAGCAATTTAATATTGGACGTCGAACAATTGATTACTCCACTGCAGTTCATTCGTTATATTTAGTTTTTTTTATTTTCTTCACGCGCGCGAGCAAAATTTCCACGAACTAAAAAATATAGAATTCGGTTGGCAGCTTGTCATAGATGAAATCCATCGCGACGAATAATAAAAATGAAATAATATTTCAACAATTATTATCCCCTCACAGTAAAAGATCGAGTGGCGATGCATTTCGCGGAACCCAATCGCAGTATTAATCTCGGAATAACGACGGAAAAAAAAAAAAAAAAAAAAAAAAAACCTTTTCAAACTCCGTCGATAGGAAAACTCTCATTTCGGATTCGTTAACGGCTCCGACAAGCTTGTGTAATGAAATATTCATAATTTCCAGAAATATCGACGAGAGAAATCTCTGGAACGTTATGATAACTCGATTGTTGCAACGAAGAGAATTAAAAAAAAAAAATCGTCGTTTTATCCGTATCGTTGTAAAAACCGAATGAAAATATATTTTCATCCCAAAGCTCTCAATTAATGACTACACCCTTCGTTTCGTAAAAAAATACGATAAAATTTTCATGGAGAATAATCGCGAGATGAGTTGCCAGTTGGACTCGCGTTTGAATAGTTCCTATTACGCGGCTTACCGAGGCCGGGAAGGCACTCGGTGCGTAACGAATTGATGTTCTTCCTCTATCCGTGATACGCAAGTAGTACAGTAACACAAATATGTGCACGTCGAGCTCGTTGTGTTATGTATATATTATTCAAGTCGAGCTGATGGACGGAACGTTATGATGTTCGGAGCAAAAGGGACAGTCCATTCGATGGACAGGCGTGAGGGGCCATCGCACCCCGAGCGCCGTTAAAACAAAGTAGTATATCTCCGGTACGGTCGTTGTCATCGACGCCGCAAAAGTCCTCCCCTCCCCCTCGACACGGAGTAACATACATACAGATTTCAACGACTGTTTCGCGGATCTCTATGTTTAACTCCGTTACATTCTCTTTCACTCGTTGCACCGGCAACGCTAGTAACATAGTTCACGAGGATAATGTTTGCCACACATACAGATGAGTTTTCGTAATAGTGTCGGGATATCTGGGATACGAGAAAGGGTCACACAGCGAAATGGGTTATGCCTGTCGGACGTGACTTGTTCGCGTGTGGCTTGGCATAGGAGCTTTTGTTCCCCTCACTATGCTGACGTCGTAATACACACTCTCCGCTCTCCATATCTCGACAATGTTTACTGTACCTCGAATAATCCACGAGGAGTTTTCAACGGAGATAGTTCATTCCTACTTGCACACTGCCGAAAGGCCGTGATATACTCTTACGCCAAAAACATATATTCACAAATTTTTTTTTTTCGTCACCGTGTCTTCCCCCCAATCTTTTTTTTACTCTTTTTTTTTTTATTTTTTCATAGTCCCCGGAACACTCTTGCGCAACAACTAGGAAGCATATAGCAACGGCACTATCCCTCCAGCTGCGACACGAAAACTCTTGAAATTCCGTGAAAAATATTGCCCGCTTTTTGCTTTTTGCTTCGTTTTCTGTTTGTTTTTTTTTTTTTTTTCCGTTTCCAGTCTGCGCCACACGAAAATATTACAGTGGATGATAAAAGAGGCGTAAGGGTTATTTATATTAGAAAGAAAAAAAAAAAAACAAAAAGGTAAAAAAAAGGCCGACTGCGAATTGCAAACTCATTGTCGGAACGAAGTATCATTATTGTACGGGACTCGTTGAAGCTCTTCCCTCCGGTGCGTTGATTCTTAATGGGTTTTCCGCGAAGAGGAGGATTGACGACCCCTCGTAAAAAAAAAAAAAAAAAAAAAAAAAAAAAAAAAAGTTGCTATTAACATTTAGCGCGAGAAAATTGTTGAATATTACGTCGCCAGGTTTACGGGCCGTTTGTAAGCCAAAACTTATTAAATTTATATCTGCAACTCTATGAAAAGTTTTGCCACGAGTTTGCAATTAATCCCTAACATAATGCCCGTTTAGCTAATGGAACTGATCGATGAAGCGAACTTTCGACTTAGAGATTTCCGCTTCATAGAGGGGAAGAGACGAGGAGAAGGTTCTGCGAGGATCGTAACTAATCAAACTCTCCTTAATTATGAGTACGTCGAGAGTCGAGGCACAGAGGAGCCTCAAGGGGGTGAAAACGAGCGGTAGGAGGAAGCGTGAGCGTGAAAGCGGTTTATGTTTGTCGGACGTGACTCGTTAGCGTTCTAAAACCCTATGCGCTCCGGTGCGCTACTGGCTGACGTTGTTCCGTATATCTGTGTAACTGAAGTATTTACCTCGCGTTATTCACTACGCGCGAAGTACCAAAAGGGTCGAAGGGCCGAAGAAGCAAACAACGGAGAAGCGATGGATTTACCGGTTGCGTCCGATAACACTCTTCCATTTTCCCGTTCAACGAACTCTCTCCACTATGGAGGCATATAATACGGCCGATTGTTAGTGCGCGACATCGAGGCGAAGATGAGAAACGGTAGAAGCGCCAGTTGCAAAGTATATATGACACGAATCGTTGGCACCAGACGCGACGCTGGAGATGGGACGTTGTGTCAGAGAACTCTGCCGAGTCGGCAACAATAACTGTGTCACATTTCTGCAGCGGAGCCCTCAGTCGTATTTATAGCAGCGACGGAATAGAGTCCCTTCGTCGGGCACAGCGGGGAAAACGCCGGGGATATTAAACGTCCGTTTGCCCTCACGGTAGCGGATGCGAGAATGATGAAGAAAAAAAAAAGTAAGGGAAGGATGAAGATCGGTATAGAAGATGAAGGCAAAAAAAAAAGATGCGAATAGTGGTAGAAAAGCGGTTTTCCGTGTATATAGCGCGGAAGGAGCGGATAACTAAATCCATCAGCGAACGAGGCTCTCCAACAAGTTGGTATATATCGATTTTCGTAAACGATTGGCGTACATCCGGATCTTTCAAGACAGGAAGGTAACGGGGACACGCTTTGCGCTGAGCTCTTCGACTCAACGGACGCCGGAAAGCTTCAGCATAGATATGACCATAAGCTTTAACTGATAGTACACACTTTGCCACGCGGCTCAGGTGGTTGTCGACGAATCAATATCGCAAAAATTGTCAAAGAGCCAAAGTGGCTGTCGTTCGTAGAAGTTTTATCCCTATCGCCGATCATGGCGGTGATGTTTCCTAATTTTTTTTATATATATGTAAAAGACTTACGGATCAACTGAAGATGATTTCGCTGCGACGGAACAGTCATCGAATATCTAGCAAAAATTTGTCGGCTTACCTGTAACAGAATAAAGAAAAAATCCTTTTCATTAATGTATAAAATGACTTAACATCGAAACAGCAGCCTGAATTTTATTTTTTTTTAGTCCAAAAAGGTTTAAAAGTATTCGTTTTTGTTTTTTTTTTTGTGATATTTTATTTCATTTGTCTGCGTCGGTGCGCGCATCGTTGTTTTTTTTTTTTTTTTATCGCGATAGGATCGTATATTGATAATTTGTCAGATAACGAGTAATTAACCCTTTCGATGCGAACAAAATCGAGAAACATACGCAGGGAGGTTTCGAACATCAAACGATAAACGAGATTTATTTTTCAACTACAGCGGCAAGTCTCGATGGGGCGCCAAGCCTCGTTGACGGAAGCTTTACCGGGCTTATTCGACGTTCACGTCATCAACTGGGTGTTGGCGAAAAAAACGTGATGAATTGCGGAAAAAAAGGCATTGTGATAAATCAATGTTCGCGTATGCATTGCACGATTGAGTTGGTATATTTGCTATCAACCCGTTTTGATTTTTAAACTAACCAGAGATAGTAGAGCGATGACTGCTATTTGCTGACTTTATTTTATGAAGATAAAAATTATACATCGTCGGCACTGTTCATGCGTGATAAAAAAAAAAATGGGTTCGATAGACGGAAAGCTGAGTCGATTATCGTTCTGGACGTTCGTACAACTACGGCAAAGCGTGTAATACCACGTCAATCGCTACGTCGACTAAATTGAAAAGGGGGCGAAAAGCATTTTGATAAATTTTGTTACAATGGTATTGGCATACAATCAACGGCGATGACAAACGACTTTTTTTCGGAGTTGCGAAGCAGCGTTTACGAAAATTGACACAAAAACTCCGGACGTATATTTCATGAATAATAATCCGTTTAGCCTTAACGACTCGTTGCCATCAAATGTTTCATAACCAAATAATTCATCAACAAATGGAATTATCGATTATATAATAATCAAGGAAGCATCTATTACGAGCCGTAGGCTTGCTAAGGGATTCGATGTTACATGCGAACGCATAGATAAATGTAACTATCCTGCGTCTCAAACAACGCGTTAATGTCAAATGGCCTCGGGAACCGCTCGGTGTCGTAACTGTGTACATATAAATATAGATAATAGTGTAGAAACTATTGTCTCCGGCTCCAGATCCGTCCAGTTTACGCAACGCCCCCGCGTCGCTCTGCAAAAGCCGTTTTACCGGAGCTGCGAACGAGCGATGTAAAGACTGCGATACCATGCGCGACTATATATATCGAGACAGTACCCACAACCACTGTATTAGGGTTAACGAATCGGAAACTTGCGTACAAGAGAATCGTATAAACCGTTAGAGCCCAACAGCGTGTCTCGACATACCTCGGGATATACATAGTTTACGAACCTTTCCGTTTCAGCGATCTCGTTACCTTCCGCGTTTGCAGTTTACTCGAAGTCTATATATATTTATACATATATACATGTACGACAATTTACTGTCCGTCGTGTGTACGAATCCCAAAGTCCGAGTTTATCTTTCGCGTGTAACGATTTTTTAAAATCCGCTGCATAGGCGCTCCAAAAATTTTAGGATATAGTGAACGTAAAAAGTAATTTTTTTTTTCCACTCCGACACGGATTTTTGTATAAATATTGAATTTGGAGTGATATACATGTTGAATTCTTCAGCAGAGAAAAAAAAAACACAGATTTCAAACGACCAGTTAGAATTCTTTATGTAACTGACGCGACGCACTTCGAAAAAATTGACGAGGTTTTGTATTTTCAAACGCGGATTTTTTTGTTTTGCAATATCGAAAAAGCTCAGGTGTAAATTGTATTCTGTAGGAAAAACCACACAAAATAAGCCGATGGGCATAGCTGCAAAATCGTTTTTCGATCCGTTAAAGCACGACGAAAAAATGAAAAAAAAACATTTCAAAGGAGTAACTTTGCAATTCGTTTACGTTTTATCGAGGGGTTTGAAAAAAACTTTTGCTACCCACAGATTCACGTATTTTTTACCGCCGAATACACAAACTATCGTAATTTTTACCAAAAGCCGACCAGGGAATCGATAATTGCCGAAAAACAATTTTTTAATTTTATTTTGTTGAGACAAAAATTACTTTTTTAATGTAAGATTATTCGACTTCGCTTTCGGCTCTCTCGACGTCTCGTCATTGGTGATCGAACGATTTTTCGTTCAGACGAAGCACGCCAATAATTCTTCTTTTTCTTTTTTTTTTTTTCTTCGAGTTAAATCTCTTCGCGTCACTCACGGTGAGCCGGAGACGTGTTTCTCCGCGTTTTCTACTCCGACCCTCAACACGAACATTCGAGATCAAGTTTAAAATTCAACGACGAGTCTTTTTCACCCCCTCGAACATACCCTGCGAACATTCACTCGTGTAACACATTCAAACCCGCTGATTCTTCTCGATTTGCCCGATAAAAATTCCTCGGATGCGAGAGACCAGCGCCCGCGTGAGAAGATTTCGGGGGGATGTAAAATTTTAACAGTTTCGACGAATCTTATCGTATTATCTCGCTCCACCATCTCCTTTCCCTTTCATGTCAATTTGCTTCTTTTCGTCAACGCGGAACTCTCTCGTTTCAACTCGGTAAGTTATCGAAAAAAAAATCGTGTATATAGATATGTACAATAACGGGAGAGAGAGAGATTCTGAGATTCTCCGGAGACATTTTTTTTCCTTTATTAAATAAATGCAAAGTCCCAGAGTCTCGTTACAGAATTTTCCATCTCTCGGCTTTCGTGAATTTAGAATTTGTTTTTTCCTCCCTTCCCTCGACGCCGCAGCGGCAGTTCTGCTTTTCATCCCCGTCGAGGAAATTCGTCCGGAAAAGAGATAGTTCCGCGAAGGTGCAGGCGCAGGGAGATTTACCGGAGTGTTCAACGGCGGGGAGAGAAAAACTAAAAATAAGCAAGAGGGTCAGTAACGAGCTTGGTGCATCGTCCGCGAGCCTTCATAATAGTTTTTTTCTCTGCCCCCTCTCCCCCCTCACCCTCTTGCCGACCCTTTTCGTTTAGTTTTTTTTTTTTTACTGCCGTTGACGTGAGTGGCCGACGATGCAAGCTGAGCGTAAATACGCGCTGCAAATTGCACCGGGTGCAATCGCCCGAAGGGCGCAAGGATGGTCGAGGCTGTTCTGGAGAATTGACCAGAGCCCACACTCTCTCTACTCTCTTTCTATCCTCGGTCACTCGCTCGCTCGCTCCCGTGCGTCAGAGGGAAAAAAAATCTAAAACACCCGGTTTATTCTGTCACGTGTGTGCGTGTGGGGGTTCGCGTATTCGCGTATTCGAGCGCCTCGCAGCTTTCTATGGCTATCCTCGTGTGTGTATTACCACTTTCTCATGGCTGTCCGTACGTTCTGTTGACCCTCCGCTGTGCGCTGGCACGCCGAGCTTTAGTGGCCCATACGATACGGTACAGAGATATGCATAAATGTAAGAGCGGTGGCATTCGCGCGCAAATTTGTATGGAGGAGTAGCGAACGAGCCGAGGTATTAGAGCTTTGAAGAGATGAGGTTCGACGAAAAGGTGTCTCCCGCGCATAGTCGTCAGTGTTACGGGATGATCGTTCGGTCGGTCTCGTTCATCGCCCTCGGCAATTTGAATAGGTCGCCGATGGTTCAAGCAAAAGCGTAGTTTCAGGGAACGGGTCAGGAGGGAGGGAAGTTAAAACCAACCTTCCGGCACTTCGATTCTCTCGCGAACCACCCCGTTAACTCCGCGTGCCAGCGATGCCCCTACATCCCCTGGTAGCTCGTGTACGGAATAGCACGAGTGTTAAAGCAGCGGTAACGCCTCCAGTCTAACGACTCCTGTATTCCTCGTGCGTTCGAGACAAGTTTATGGGATAGAGGCGAGGAGCGTGTTTCGAAAAGTCATAACCGCCTGGAGGATCCGAGACTGCTACTCGATTTAACATTTCAAAGGGGGAGGAACGATAAGTCGCCCTTATGCGCTTAGTGCGCACGAAAGCGTACGTGACTTATTATATACTGTTGGTTTAGATCTCGAGTAGTGTACACGAGAAAATCCTCGATGTTTTACAATGAAAATGTATCGCGTTGAAATCAAAGGCATCAAGCAACAGTCGAAATCAAAGGGTTGATACTGACGAGAAATCGATAAATCACAAGTGTAAATGAATTGGTTAATAATATTCGTAATTATTTTCAAAGAGTTTAAGATTTAGATAGATACTTCGCATAGTAGATAATGTACAATGTTGTCAGCCACAGCAAGAGCCGCGCGTGTCTTCACGCATGTCAAAGCGCACTTTTCCTCTTCTAATGTTAACCTGCTATGCACCGGACAGTACGTTAACATTATTTACCATATCAAATCGTTCGAATCGATTTACGTAAATCACGCGTACTTCAACGCTGATGAGTACTTCGACTCGTATGTGTTTTATTCATATAGATGTTATAATGCCGTAAAAATAAATTTGCGTTTCGATTATCCGAATCTTACATTATCCTAACTATATAGTCGCAGTCCCGATGGGTTCGGATAACCGACAAAAGTACTACTGCGCTTTGAATAAAATATTATATTCAATTTTCGTAGTAAACTTAGTAGCATTAGGTCCGCTTAATCATTTAGGCGTTTTCATTAATTCAACGAAATCGCGTCTTATTGAGTCACGAATACTACAAACTAAAATTAATTTTTTAAATTTTAATGAGAACCCGTAATTACTTGATCCGTGAGTTTTGAGAAATGAGAAGATTAAAAAAAAATTAGATAAAATCCTTAATTGGAGGAGAAAAATTAATCATAAAAATCCACATCGTTATTGGAGCGAAAAACAAGGCGATTTTTTCCTCTCGGCACAAAGTTACCCATACATGAAGCATTCAATTCCCTATAAATATACACACACACAACGTTTGTGAATAATTAAACAGGATATGACGCTTCGGGTATTCGGTATCCAAAATTATGCATAACAATCGGGTATAAAATTATGCATCGAGAGAGATTCGATCCCGTTTCCCGGTTATTGGATATATTTACGGAAATTACATCTATCTCTCTGCGTGATTATAACAATTCAGGCATAGCGCGTTATGGAGAAGAGGGGGAATATTAAAGCCTGAAAGAGCCGGGATACCCTGCCCGCCAGCAACGTACAACTATTTGCGTTACTCCAGCGACTGTTGTAACACAAAACAACCGCAAGCTCCGTTAGCCCGAGAGATGCAGCATGCAAAAGCGAGAGACTCCACCCGAGCTTATGAATCTTTCCAGCAGGGTTACCCGACAAATCCGCAACAATAGGTAGAAACGAGACGAACCACGGTGGGTTTTCGTGTTCCCCTGAATGAGGATGAGCGTTTGCGTTTAGCTTTTACGCGGGTGAGAGGAGACAGGGAGGGAGGGGGAGAGAGGACTTTACCGCTGCGTCATCGACCGAATTGCATTTATACGATCCGCACCGTTATAAATCCCGAAACGGGACAATTAGTTTTGGGGCGATTCCCGGTCCTTCACCGTATCTCTCTTACTCTCTTCTACAGCGTGTCGTTTCAACATTGTGTACGCACCCGATGCACTCATTAATTTGCGCGTTATACGCGGTCACGGTTCTGTACCCCAACAACGCGCGGCTTCGGGACGGCTTCACTCTCCGTCCTCCCGCACATCTCCGCGCGGTAACCCCCGCGGGGAGCCCGAGGGCGTTTTCCCGAGTGACACTCCAATGCACCGAGTGCGCGAATACGCGAAAATTGTGAGATAGACAAGGGGAGGAATGAAGAGCAGTATAGCGCCGTGAGAGAAGCACTCGCGAGATAGCTATTCGTCGAGTACCTTTCCCGCTTGTGGGGCGCGTTCTCTCTATATCTCTTCTACTCGCTATAGTAGGGAACAATTTTAATTAGAGGAACGACGGACGTTTCCGCCATCGTGGTCACGAAGAATTGCAATTTTCTATCCACTCACGTTAACTCCGCTCTTCTACACCGGACACTCCCAATTTTTTAAATTATTATTTTTTTCTTTTTAAGTTTATGCGCTATCCGATTTGCTCTTCGTTCTTATATAATAATCTCCACGTTTCTCTCGGTGTCCCTCAGGAACTGTATTCTCTCGCTGGTCTTTTTTTTTCTCTCCATTTATCAGCCACGACTCGGTTAGTTCGCTGTCTCTCGCGACCTCGAGATTACAACGGAAAAGCTCGCGGACTCTTGTTGCACGGAGGGCGAAAGAGATCGAGTCGTAACCTCGTATTTGTCGTATTATGCGAGAGAAAAGAAACCGGCGAAGGGGGGCGAGATAGTGGAGAAAAGCAGAGAAGTGGTAGAAGCCCCGAGTATTTGCATTCTCGTTCCTCGTGCTTTACGTCTATATATACATATTATCGTTTTCTGACTCTCGTGTACCCCACTTCTCTCGCTGGGAAGGTAGAAAAGAGTAACGCGACTCTGAAAACTACCGCGAATACGATCTCGAGAAGCACAAATAACCGAACACACTCCAACCCTTCCAGCGCCAGCCGGAAGAGAAACA
The DNA here is from genome assembly GCA_934046635.1 of Buathra laborator. Lineage (NCBI taxonomy): Eukaryota > Metazoa > Arthropoda > Insecta > Hymenoptera > Ichneumonidae > Buathra > Buathra laborator. The sequence goes on from OW203892.1 coordinate 24,942,024, forward strand.
GCCGGCTGGGAGCGCGCGCACGCTTGCGAAACAGAAAAAAAAGAAAGAAAAGGAGATGCACGGAGTCGTCGCGGCTCGCGATAATGGAACTTTTTTTTTTTTTTTTTATAGCCTTTACACTTTTCGCGAAGCTGCATTACGCGGACTCCCGAAGTACACATACAATTGCCAGACTTGCGATCTCGGTGGGTAGTTTGTAATACGAGAAGCCCACAGCGTCGAGAGAAGGACTCGAACAATGGGAAGCCTGCGAGAGCAGTATGGCTCCATTAAAATAAATACTGTATCCAACATTACAATGGTTTTTTTTTTCTTTTTTTCCTTCATTTTGTCGATTCTTTTGTTCGAAAATACGATGAGTTTATTATACGATGCGAATTACGTTTTTCTTTTTTTTCTTCATTGCGCGACATTTTTTATTGTCTCGTTCGCAGAATTTAAAAATTAATTAATCAACGAATAAGTGGAGCAGTTCGTAGCGGTCCGCATGTAAGAGCGGATGAAGAATTGTCGGCTTGAATTATTATTATTTTGCATCGCCGTTGAGAAAATCTGGGGTATCGAGATTATCGAAGAAAGATGGTAGAAGAGCGCTGTATGAATGTAATATGTTTATATATAACGTTCGCTCCAATATCTCTTCTACTGTCTTCATCATTTCTCCGTTCGCGAGAGATCCATGATCCGGCGGAGGGATCAAATTGTAGAACGTTGCGGAAGATGAGTGCAAGGGGCATAACCAGGGCAGTGTGGCGAAAAGGACGGTGAACGAGGCAAGAGGGCTTACTTGCGATTTCATCGAGTACGGAAGCGTTGAGATGGTTTTCCCGTCGGGAAAAGCTCGAGGGATGAAACGGCCGAGTGGCTCACAGTTCATTTTTTTTTTCTGCTTTTTTTTTTTCCTTCTCTCTTTTATAATTCCATGGCCCCGAGTCTCGTAAATGTCTGAATAGCCAATTCGCGGATTATTCCTGAGCAGGTAGTTGCTTTTCGTGCGAAGAATGAAAACGAAGGAAAAAAAACGCGATCGAGAGAAATCCCCGAGTGCCAACGGCAATTTTCAGTATCGATCAATCCAACGAAAGGGAGAGACGATTCTGTCGCATTGGACTCTCACTCTCTCGCCATCGCTCGAGAGTACCAGCAACTACTCGATTCGGTTCGCCAGCCAATCGACGTTATATTTCCGCAGCCGTCAGTAGAAGCTCGATGACGTACAGTATATTACGTCGAGTTACGTACTACTCGTATACACGAACGGTGGTATATACGGGGAGAGTTTTTTTTTCCCCCACAGCCAACCTCTGTATGGCATCGAGAGCCCCCTGCGTCCCAGCAGCCGCAACCGAGTAGATATACATAGGGCGACAGCGGTGTAGTAATGGGGCAGTTGCAGAAATGCGACGATTCGATGATTTACGAGTTTGGCGAATCGATCGACCGCGTGACTGCCGGAACGAGAAACACGCGAGTGTCCGGTGTGCTCGGCCGAGTTGCGGTTTCCGCAATGTTGCAGCTACCCCCCCGCTACCCTCTGCCCCTCCTTCCTCGATATAGTTTTATCATCTCTCGCTCTATCGTCACGCATTTATTGCGACCGAGAGTCGCGGTAAGCGGACAAGTGGAAGGCACTGCGCGGGCACGCGTTCCGCTACTCGAAAATTCATTTTCCCGTCCCGTAAACCTCAAACAGCGTTGATACAAAAACAGAAGAGCTTTTGTTCGATGATATTATTAACGAATGATCATCGAGAATCCATAAAATCGCGCGAGCTTTGTTCAAAAGGGCCGAAACTCGAATTATCGGTAACGAGGTGTAATCGCTCGTCAGAGTTAGAGATAAAATAATCGGGGATGAAAGTAAAACCATCGAGAAGGATGAAAATCATCGATGCGAAAATTTTGATAATCATCGAAGCGCGTTACGTCGACAATATTATATTATATTTATTTGAGAATGTATCGAGAATGCGCACACCAGCCGACGGCGCAATTTCGAAAGCAACAGATTCGCCGAGATTCAACGAAACGCGAGAGGGAACAATAGATATACAATTTAGGATGGCCGAGAGCGCTACGAAATTCCCCAACGAACCGAAGTGATTCGATCATTGAAATGATTTGACGCGCATCGTCGCCCAGATCACGCGTGAATAGCAGGGGTTGCTGGATGGATATAGAAAGGGTAAATGCCGTTCAGCGGAGATAGAATCTTTTTTTTTTTTCCAGATGGCAATTAACTTTTTTTTAATTGGCTTCTAATCCATATCTTTGAAATAATTCAACATTTTATACAATAATTTTTACCCCCAAATTTGTTGGTGAGTCTGTCATACATTTTGACACAATGCTTTTTTAAATAACTCCCTTAAGGAGTCCTTGAATTTCGGATATTTTGCATAAATATTAATTATAGTAATTGCCTTTTACTTGGAATTTATAGTCGATGATACACAAAGCTTTCGATAATCAATTTTACTCTGGAATGTGCGGACGAGCCGTTGCCGCAGATTTGTCGGATTCCATCCTCCCGATAAATTGGCAACACAGTGTATACATAGCTGACATTACAGGCCCCTGGTGTTGCACCTTTTCGCGGATGCAGTTGCGCCGGGGTCGGTTCAAGCTCGTCCCTTGACGGGAAACACGCGGTCATTCGCACGCATGTAGCTCCTACCTCGCGGTGTATACAAACGCGAACGATAGCAACGCTTGCGGCCGTGGAATTGCGAATCTCACGCGGTATACATTCCTACCGTGAACGGATTCTCGTTCGGAGCCCTTTATGCAATTCAGGGAAAGGGCGAAAGGCCGTGGGGACAAGCAGTGCATGCGTTCATCCGCGTTTGCCTGAAACCGGTCTCGTTAACCGACGGAAAGCCCGGGGAATCCCCTTCGGCTCGTTCCCACACTGTCGATCCCATTTTCCACTCTCTCTCTATCTCTCCTTCCTCTATACCCCGTTTCGCTTCTCGTTGTTCTCTCGTTTCAACTGTTACCCGGAACAATACATTAACTCGCCTCATTACCAAATGCAATGCGCCAATTAGAGAAAGTGCTACCGGTATTTCCCGCTGCGAAATCCGAAGCATCGGGCCGCGCGCTGAGTAGACCGACTACCCTCTCTCGTGTTGGACTCTCAACACCCCCGGGGTGCGACTATGTATACTCTGTACTATCCTCGTTCCCCTCACGAAAGATGAACACCGATTGCTGATTGTGCAAGAAAAAGTTTCTCCGTTCCGAACAGTTTTCACTACTCGACCCTTTTACCACCCGACTTTTTTCAAACCTTTCGCGTTATTCGTTTCTATTTTTCCTTCCGAATAAACACGGAGTTCGGTTCGCGCTACTTTCACGCGACAACGATTGTCGTGTTTTTTAATTTCGCTCGAACATCAAGCCCCCGGGGCTTTTTCGTTTTAGATATTGTACAAAGTTTCACAGAGTCATTAGTCATCGAAACGCGCGTCCGGGGGGGGGGGGGGGGGCGGGGGCTGAGGGGCCTTCGACTAAGCTGGAGAAACGCGAACGATTGGAGTTGAAAATACCGGAGGCGTCGCGACGACGCCGCTCGCTCCGTCGGCTTCGTTTACAACGCTCGACCGGATGCTTGGAAAAATTCTCCGGACGTCTCGGAAACGAGCGAGTCACGATTCCAAACGCCGAGTGTTTGATACACATAGACATGCACGAGCTATAACAACGTTTCTGTATTTGTTTCTTTACTCTACTCTCCTTTTGTTTTGTCGATTTGTTACGTGACAGAAAAGTGTAACTCGGAATTGCACCTCGACAGGGTCCAATTCGTGTTTCTCCTCTCCTCCACCCTTCGTTTTTCTCTGACACAGCCGAAAGGCCGACCGCAAACTCGTTTATCGAGCCAATCGATTCGCGGTCGTGAAGGGGGTTCGAGGAGGGATGGGGGGTCCCGCTAGTCACGCGAAAGGTCGAGCCTGAGGTCCGCAACAGCTCTCTCGTCACTCGAAAGCCCGTACTAGAGTGCTTATTCACAGGAGGGGTTGACGCTGCCATACCAGAAAATATATACATGGACCTCGACTCGGTGGGGGTTCCGATAACAAATAAAGGATAAGAAAAAAAAAAAAAAAGCTTGAGAAACGACAAACAGAGACAAAAAAGTAATTGAAGTAAAATATAGAACGATCTCTCCGTTTTGTGGTTGAAAAAAGTTTTCGATATCTCTGCTTTGCCACAAGGCAACGTGGAGGATAAAAGAAAGAAGGAACGGGAGGGTTAAAACGGCTTCCAGAAATGGTGGAGAAGCATCTCCGCAAGTTGCCTCACACTCTTATTCGCCAAATATCGTCTCTCGATTAGTTTTACAACTCTCTCGCCCTTCTCGTGGAAACCCCAGGAAGACGCAAAAGCAGGCAGCTACTCGAGGAAAAGTTTCCAGAAGCGCGAGAGCTTCGACTCTGGCGTGCGCGCCATTATGCATAATTTAGCCGAGGATCTCGAGGGTAGGGACAGCGATGGACCGCGGCAAGGGTAGTGTGGGGTTGGGACGGGGTTGACTTCGAAATCTGCGGAAACTCTTGCGACGAGCTTCGGCGCTTCTGCTACTCGATGGCTGGCGTCTTCGCGGTGCTTTCCAATTTGTAGTAAACGATCCGTGACCGGAGGCACCGTTGCATCCAGCCAACTGCGGGGGACGGAGGAGAGGGATAAAACGGATGTTGCAGCTTTACGGTAAGAGAGTAAAGAAGATGACTACGAAGCGAATGAAGAAGAAGACCGATAGGAACGCAACATTGTTCGACAAAGTATGCACCGTCGTTTAACCTCTCGAGATTCGAGCGGTAGAATCCGCGAGAAGGTTAATGACTGGCGAAAATGCAAATTTGAACTTAGCATCGAAGATATACAGTGAAGAATTAGCTGTTGAAAGAATACATTAACAACAGACTCCCGTTTTTTTTTCAACGCTTACAACATAATTGTTAAGTGAGAAAAAAAAGTTTAACAAATTAAAAATTCACCAATCATTTTAATATATGCATTAACTAGACGAAAACATTGAGGCTGCAGTCGCTTTACCGAAAATAAATTCTCCATAAAACCAGAATATTTCGACGTGTTTCTACTAATCGAAGAGTTAAAAGGTTTTTCACGGATTCATTTTTACAGATTCTCTCCACAGCCTTTTATTTTAATTATAATTTTAATTGAATTAAATTAATGTAATATAATTACATTTTGATAAAAAAAACATTATTACATTTTTATTATTTTACGACATGTTATATTACTACGATGTTCTTCCTTTATTCTTTACCTTTATTTTAAATTATATTTCATTTTGTTTTTTTTTTTTTTTTTTTCGTTTCTTGCATCCGACTGTTCCTCTCTTCGCCGCTCGAGGCGTTTACTCTCCCTCTTCGTTTCATTTTTTTTTTTTTTTTTTTTTTTTTTTTTTTTTTTTTTTTTTTTCAAAAAACCTTTTCGTGAAAAGTAGAACGCGAGATAACGGAGTAGCGAATACTACTACCGAAGTCAGCATTTCGCATACTCCGTTTTAAACGGATAGATACGTACACAATACTGTATAGATGGGATTCTATACAGATAGATACGTACACAATACTACACGGATAGATTCTATACGGATAACTGCGTACACTATATACTATATGGTTAGATACGCCGTACACAATACTCGCATGTACTCTCGTACAAGAGTACAAGAGAATACACGCGAGTGGATACAAGAGTACACGAGTACATGCGAGTATACGCGCGAAAACGTCGATTCGCAGCTAACCATCGTTGTCCGGATCGTAAACACGACAAGAATACCTAAAGGATAGACCAGTTCGACACGCGAGCATTCAGTCATCGTAGATGTATCGTAATGGTAAGTGTATCTAGAAGATAAAACGCATCGTACTCGAAACAGCGGAGGTAGGAGGCAGGAAAGAGACAGACCACTTTCTCCGTTAGATGCGTGCGGCATACATTCTATGTTTCTACCGCGCTCTGCGCATTACGGCAAAAAGTATAGCTGTGTATTATAAGTTCACGAGAGAGTCTCTCAATATCGAGAGTCCAGTTACCGTAGAAAGTGAAAAGATATTCCGAGCGAATGAACGTCTATATCATAAGACTTATTTTCACGCTCTTACATCTTCTTTTCTTTTTGTCTCTCTATCATTTTTATCGACGAATCAATTTATCGGATAATTTCTGTAATTCCAACTTCCGCCGCAAGGCGTGGTCGTTGCATCTCTGTGCGACTTTTCTGTCCGAATGACTGCTCAAGGGATAATAGATCATTTGATGGGGCAGTTTCTCCCGTATCCTCGCCAGAGATCATTTTTTTTTTTTTTTTCAACTTAACCAATCGCGATCAATAACTTGATCGCGCATTTGATGTTTTTTTTTTTTCGGCTGAGTCTCGATAGGATCCGGGAATGCGGCGAGGACGTATTCATTCGCTGGCGCTCCATCGGGCCGTAAACTATGATTAACCCGCGCGAATCCGGTAGATTCGCGAGGTCGGCATAGGGAAAAGCTCGTTACGCCGACCCGTGGAATGGCTTTCTAGCTATATCCAGTTAGGATATCTGTGTACGGATGTTACACGTAGCGGTAGCCCGAGGCTTGGTATACACCTTACCGTCGTTGCTACTGGTCATCAAAAGTTACGAGCTTTTGGATTCGAGTTCGCGAGAGAGCGCTGCCTTTCTCGGGTAATTCCTCTTCCTGTCTCGCGGACGCAGTGCGAGATCGCACTTCGATGCTGCCTACCAGTGCCCACGAGACTTTCCGCCTACCGGGACGACCGAACTTGCTTACGTTACTCAGTATTATCAGTAAAATCCGTGTGAATAGGACGAATGCGAATATTTTCTGGGTGTGTATTAGCGCGTATGTATGCATGTGAACGTTTTCCAACAACTCTCGAGCACCAAAGGGGAGGGGGGGGGGGGGGGTCGTCTTCGCGCTTACCTCGGCAGAAAAGTGTGAATAACGCTCACCGGTCAAAAGAACGAACCAACGAACGACCTTCTACTTTATTCCAGCAGCTCCTTCGTCGTCGCCGCGTCCGCGAACTCGACTCGTCCTGACTCATCGCATTTTTAGTCGCGATCGAACGATCGAACGTACGTATATAACCCCGCGTCCGCCTTTTCTCCGCCGCGAAGATGAACCGACCCCGACGACCGAACTCGAGACGGGCGAAAACGAATAGCGGATATTTATCAATCGGAAACGCGAGAGACTCACTGCCGGCCGAGTCGCGAACATCACTGACACAGGATGGAGGGGGATGCCGAAGAGATTTTCAGAAGCGCATAAAACAGAACGAAGAAAAATCCGACTGTAGGCGTCTCTGGGAATTCTCTTTGTCACGCCGAAGATCGAGACAATGGGCCTTTTTTTTTCGTCAAACTTTGATTGATTTACCAATAAATCGCTTTTTCTCTCAGCGCATCAAGGAAGATCCAAGGTTTTCGTTAGCGGAATCGATAACCGTATAATAAAAGTGGTGAAAATGAATCACCGCTTTTGCATGGCTCTTCAATATTCGATCGAAGCGCCATGTCCGCACCACTTTTGTTCCATTAAAAATTCGTTCCACTGCAACGGACATTCCGTAACGTTCAACAAGCGATTGATTGCCATAAAAAATCGCGGAAGTCGGAAATGGGAAAATCAAATCTGATAAAAACGAAAAGAAAAAAAAAAAAAAAAAAATTCGGACATTCGAGAGATGAGGCTCGTCGGAGATTTTTCTATACGAGATAAGTGGCGTGTAGGTTGGAAAAATTTCACAACTACAAAAAAATATTATGAGAACAGCAGCAGGCGAAAAAATAAACACACACACAAACATACAGGACAGATGGGCAAAGCGGTAGCAGCGAGGAAACATAGATATAGAAAATCGTAGTATGAGATTTGGAACACAGCCGCGAAACTACGGCTTTCGTTCATCCAATTGAATTTCGCAGAGGTATTAAATTTTAATTAATCCCTTCCCCGAATAGCGTTGGAATCGGGGGCGTTATCGAATCCTCGTAATCCAACTAAAACGTACGTGATTCGGGTTCTCGTTCCACTGCGTTTTCCCTGCTATTCTCTCTTTCTCTTTATCTATCTGTGTCCTCGTATCCTCGATCCCTTTTATCTGTAGCCTATATCTATCGCATTTCGCTTTCGGCGCTACCCTCCTATCCCACCGAACCATCTCGTTTTATCTTTGGAGTTCCCGTTGGTGCTGCGCTGCTCACTGCATCGCGGACAAGAGAGATGGAAAAGTTTGCAGACTCGATGATTTGTTCTCTGATGCGCTCTGTACGTACCCCTTCAGCCCCCAATCTTCTTCAGCCTTTGCACACACTTTGTCTTCTTCGTCTTTGAAATAGGATATATAATCGGGACCAGGATCAGCAGCAAAATACATCGAGGATAAAGGGAATGAGAGCCTCGGCGGCTGCAACTACAGTGTGTACAACTAATGCCGCTGGTGGCGCGAGCGCGAGTTCCCAATTTCCTACGACGGATATCGACTTTCCTGGCACGTGGACAAAAGCCGAAGGAAAGGTGGCGGGAACGACAAAGCACGGCAACGCCGACAAGAGGAGAAAAAGAGTCGGGAACAACGAAATAATGTACCGATTATACGGGAATTTTATCGAAAGCATACATACCCCACCTGTCGTCAAAGGCGGACGGTACTTTAATCTCGATTCTTCGCATTATTCACTCGACTACTTGACTTATTTTTTTTTTTTTTTTTTTTTTTTATCAGAATTATCTAAATCGTTCGTTGTCACGTTGTTCGTGCTTCGAAGAGAAATTTTTGCGAACATTCATCCGAGAAACGACACAGCTGTACCGTGCACGGCAAACGTAACTCGACGTGGAGAGACGACGGTTTAAGCGACGGTAAAGAAAAATATACAATAAAAGAAAACTAAACGAGGCGACGGTCGGAGCGCCACGTTTGAGCGTAACGATGCAAGCTTCGCTTTTTTTTTTTGTCGTTTTGTCTCAAAGTTGTTTCAACCTGTGACGAGTACGAGAGACGGATTGCAAGACGTAAAAGAGATCCTGAAGCATCAGCGAGACCCATTGCGCGCGTTTTCTTTTTGCAAAAAAAGAGTCCCGTAAATCACATTCGGAATTTATTTGACATAATCTATCGTATCGAATTGAAAAGCGAATACAAATAACAGCAACAACTTGAGACGTACAAGATAAACATCGGCGAAAAATGATGTGTACGTCGAAGAGGAATAAAAAAAAATGGTAAATAAAAAATGGAAAAACATCAACAGCGTCCGTAGCAGGCAATGAAGAAATAAAGAGACAAGAGAATGATGATGAAAAAAAAACTGCCGCAGAGCCATCAACAACGGAAGACAAGACGAGAAGGACGGAGTAGAAAATGAGCGAAACAACATCTCTAATATTTCTCGAGATCTTCTGTCTTCTCGTCTGCGGTGAGTGGATACGGAGTCGCGGATGGAAGGACCGAGCGGAAGAGCACCGACCAGGTGGGATGATAAAACGCGGAGAAAAACATACGAGGGAAAAATGACTCGGTCGCGTATGTCGTGAGGGTTTTATATCGCGAGCAAAGTCCATCGGTGGGAGAAGGAGGTCTAGACGACGTTGACACGGGTCACGGTTTTACACGGGAGAGTTAGAGCTCTTGTTCTTATATTACTTGATGGACGAAAAAAAAAAAAAAAAAAAAAAAAATGGCTACTGAGAAAACTGACGCAGGGTGGGAGGTGAAAGGGTTGTAAATGCCGCACCGACGGAAAAGTGGACGAGAGAAACAAGAAAAAACCAAAAAAAAAGGAGCATAGCAGAGCACGAAGGGAGAGAAAGAGAGAAGAGAATTGAAAAGTTCGGGGAAAAGAAGACGGATGAAAGCTCGAGCGAAAAAAGAAAGTATATAATAAGGAGAGAGGGTTAGCCGGGAGTTTCTTGTGCCGAGTTATACGATCACGAAACGAGCTTTCCTTACGCCCGAAGAAAGAGCGCGATGGGGGTAGGAGAAAAGGGGGTCGAAGAGCAATCTGAAAAAGAATCACGCGAAAGCGGCACACGAATGCCGCCACTGCTGTCGGGTGCTTTGGTCGAAACGACAATCTCTCTCTGACGTCTACAACTTCAATCGTCCATAGAGGTACGAATGGGGATTGTGTGTTGTATAAAAGGTCTCTTGCAACGCGAACGGGGAAGTAGGGTAAGCGATATCGTCAATGACATCCTTACTTTCTTTGAAACACCGCTGAATGGAATGAGATAGAGGCCAACAACTATCATGTATGTGTACATCGTAAAGATTCACCATTTTGCCAACGAAGATTCTTCTTCCGCGACTCCGAAAATCACGAAAGATTGGAGCAGATTATATTTGACTGTCGATTCCATTGGTTATCTTCTACGCGTGACACCGTGATCGGTCGAAAGCCTTCGCGGTATATCTACCCGATGCACTTTCTTCGTGTTATAAACGACTTCTTGTCCCGTTGGAACGAATGAACTATGCGAGTGAAAGTAGAGCTGCCGTGGTTGAGTGGAAAAATCAATTTGAGAAAAGACGCGGGAGGGCTCTTTACCGCGCAATGTCCGGAGTGAAACTGGGATAAGGGTGAACGATAGGGTTTAATAGGCGAAGAGCCCGGATAAAGTGAAGTAAAGGGAAAAGAGAAGTACCTATACCGGCTCTATCCACCGATCTTGCTCTGTGTATAGAGTATCCGTAAAGCTTACCCTATCTCGTTCTTCTCGACACTGGGTGGCCTCGGTTTACCCCCGATAGCCCGAGGGAAGGCACGATAATAAATTGATCTATCAAACGCAGGTTTACCGCGAGGAATATTGCATAAAAATATGTATATATCGATGCCCAAGAAAGCCGAAGCGCAGTATTAAATAATGCTGATAGCAGCGATCGGTAGCGTATATACTCTTCCTTATAGATCGACGGGAAAAGATTATGCGAAAACAGAAAAAAAAATACACAAAATTGGAATTATTAATATGCTGTAGTAACTCGCTGATTCGCGACGGAAGTTAAAGCCAATCGCGATGCGAAACGGATTTTTCCAGAGTAAAGATGGCGCAGGGAATTTTGCGCTCTGTACGAAAATATCGCTCGATCAAGGGGTCGTTGGAAGTCTGGAAAAGTCGAGTGTCGGAAAGCGAGTCAGGAGGGACGTGAGGGTAGAGCTTGCAGCTATGAACGTTGAAACGCTTTCCAGTTTCAGGGGCGGGAGGGAGGGACGGGGAGCTCCGCTTCGGCCCCGAAGCCAGTCCGGTGGCAGGAGGCAGCACAGTAATTAAATGATGCGAGATATAATTACGCGAGTTAAGCCCGCACGAGAGGAGGCCATTAATTTTTCGCAAAACCCGCGGCGGCGACACCCCAAGAGCCTCCGCGCGCGCGGCAACGATGAAACTCGGGCTTCTCTCGTTCTATCTCGTTGCTTCGCGAGGTTATACCTAAGCGAAAAGAGACGAGAAATCGGGAGGAGGAGCGCGAGAACTTATACAGCTAATGGAGGCTGCGAGACTTCTCTCGTTGGTGCGCGCTTCTTGCACTTTCTCACTACGGGATAGAAGTCGGAGGTATCCACGGAGCTGCGCCGAGAAACCCCGTTTGCTTGCTTACTTGCAGCGGGATAAGCAAAATTTATGCGAGTAATATTGAACCCCCTTCCGCCTCCTGTGTGACATCGGCAGCAAGACACAGCGACTCATACCGATTATCTTCGCTACTCTTGCACTACGTTTTCGTTTCTTTTTAAAAGTAATCTTTTTTCTTTCAATTTTGGATGATTATAAAATAAGTTTTATCACGATTGAACGAGAATGGAGGAAACCTTATTCACAAAGTAGATTCAAGACGATTAATTACCGTCCGGTTACCATGAACAACTATCGCAAGTATAACTTACTGACCGCCACTTGAACTTCGACTCTTGCGAACAATGCTGGTCGGTGGGTGAGGTTCTCGACGGAAACCACTACAGAGCGCCATCAGCAGTAAGGGCTTCGGATATATTCCGTTTTGCAACTCGCGGTACTTCCTCGTCACGGGCCGAGACACGATTAGTTTAGCGTTGTCGAGGAACAAGAGAACAAGAGAAGCCGAAGGGCAAACACAAGACAGCAATGGTAGTGGCAACTGGTTTGTCGGGAGCATCAGTAGTTTCCTTCTCCTCATCCTTGCTATATAGTCTCTGTCCGTAAACCCGGCAGCGTTTACATGGAGGGAGGAAGCTCGGTGCTTGCGTACCGGCGGATAGAGGACGGGAATGTTCCACGCGTACAGTCGGCATATACACGGACTCGAGGAAGGAAGTGGTCAGTGCAAAATGAAGCAAACTAGAAGCGTTTAAAGAAACGGAACATGAAAAGCAGCATTTGAATTTAAATGCGGTTAACTACAGTCAAACGGTAAAATAAAAATTTTCATTACGATGCAAAAGAGTTGAAATGAGTTTGAAAAAACAAAACGTGTAAATGAAAATCAATACACCGGTATCGGCAGTTTGTATGAAGGAAACTGTGGGTAAAATTTCGAATAAATCCGAACCGTATTTTAATCACTTATTTCCTTTTATCGATAAACTTTTGGATTTTAACCCAATTTTTTTTTTTTATCATTACGAAATTGCAATTTTTAATTAATTTACTTTATGAGCTCATTGAAGATTTTCATTAAATTTTGAATAATTTTTATCGGTAAAAGAGACACGGGTAACCGACAGACCAACATTTTTAGTTGAAAACCTAAATGTGCGAATGTAATCACCGAATTGCGGTCTCAATCGGCAACTGTTGGAAGTTATGCACAAAGTATCATATACGGCTGGCCAAGCTTCCGGTTGGCTATATGAACACGAATTGCCAGGTTGTTTGATGAGAGAGTCGACACAGTTTCCGATCAATACTGTACTATTAATGCTATGCCGTTTCATTGGGTAAAATTTGTATTTCGCATCGTTGACCAGTAAGCACGTGGATTCACTTGGTGGTCGAAATCGTTGAATCGTCGAATAGCAATTATTGACACAAGCGTCTCGCGACCGAAGTGCGTTCCGGGTCCCTTCACTCGGTCCATACCTCATCCCCGATGTACATACATACGTAGTATCTGTCTCTCCTTCTCTGTCCTCTATCCCACCATCGCTCTCCCTCTCTGATTTCGTGCAAACGTCAAGACGACAGAGCATCGACCGCAGGAACCGCAATCGTACGCGTACCGCTTGCTTGCGTTTCCCTCCGTTCTGCGTTTACACAAGCGCAGAGGAGAGTACACGAGTTTACACGACTGCGGGAAGACCGAATGGCGATGTACAAATTACGACCGATAAGTGGTTCAATCGAATCGACGGCAGCCGCAAATTTCCATTCCATCGTACAGCAATGCGATTTCGAAAATGTCAAATAGTACCGTCAGAGTTTCGGGCAGAATTTATCGAAGAGTAAACTTACATTTTATTTTTTAATGTCACAAGCGCAACGGAATATCTTTGGTACCGAGAAACACGAGATGATTTTCTACGATTCCGACGCCATTTCTTTTCCTATCGCGTTATGTGATATAAGTAAAATAATTGCTGAATTCGTGATTATAGTGGGAAAAGAATGAAATGACAAGAGTATGCGTCGAAAATGCCAGATATGTGACTCACTGATTTTTCATTTTGTTTTCGTGAGTAAGAAAAACAGAGGATTTATATCTATTTTTTAATTACTGGCGAATGGCTCGAAAGGCCGTCGTAAAATATCCTTTTGTATGAAAAATAAAGAGACAGACAGCTCTCAAGTGCAACTAGAATCTTACAGATACACTTAAAAGATACAGAGGCAAGTAGAATTTCATTCGAAGCACTCGAGAAATTACATTCGTTGGGTTTCTCGCGAGACGTTAAACTTGAAGAACTATCCTCCATTTCTGTACATCTCACGACTTTATAATACGAAAATTTATAGTCGTGAATTTCGAGTCGTATGCTCGTCTACTTCGTTAAGGATAAAATGAACGAAATGGCGAGGAAAAAAAAAAAAAAAAAAGACGAAGGCATGGGTCACGAGACTTTTCTCTCATTCGTGCATTAAACAAATGGTCATCAGGACAAACGAGTCTCCATGGCTTGTTGAAGAATGATGGTGACGGATGATTGTACGAGAGCAGTAGTGCCACGCGAGAGGCACAGAGAGACGCAGAGTTATACGACGCGGACAGTCAGACAGAGTGGAGACCGGAAGGTTTCCAGTGACATGACAACACGATATAAAGATAGATATCGCTCTTTCCGACGAGTGCGTTCATCTCTCATCCAACTAAGTAATCAGTTCGACGTTTCTAAATTGGAACACGTAGAAACAGACGAGATATATATGTACCTATATATAGATGTGTGGATATATGTAAGGTATATAGAAGTGTGCATCAACCGATATGATCTACGAACGTTCGATAAATCATCGTAAAATATCCCGAGAGTTCTCATCTCTCTTCCGTTCGTCCGCTATCTTTGGTTCTCGTTTCCTCCCCCCAGGGCCCTCTTCCTGCGCGGAGGAAAGGGGTATATAACCGGTGGAAAAGAGCGATAAAGACAAACTATGACGAACGGGATGCGAGCAACAATTTTTCGACAATTCGCTGGAAAAACGTTAACCCGTCTATTAATACCAATCCCCCGTGCATCGAAATGTCTAGAGCGCTGCAACTAGTGCGCTCGGTAGCGCATGTTTTCGCATGTGTGCGAACAATCGGTATACATCATGTCGCGGCTTTTCACGCTCGAGAAGCGAATTCGAACGAACGCAGAAGAAGTAAAAGAGAAGGGGTTTTTTTCTCTTTTACGCGGTATACATACAGTCGGTCGGCATTGCACGTCGTGAAATGCGAAGCCGAGATTTCGTAAAAGTACCACTCGTGCAAAAGGTCTCGGTAACGCTCGACGGAGCGCTGGTAATGAAACCCCAGGGCACTGGGTAGTCGCGGAGGACCAAAGAGCGTATAGGAAATAGGTACCGAGCAGCGCTCCGCTAGCGGAGTACGAACATTGGCAAAGAAGAGTGAAAACGATCGCGATTGATCCAACGATTTCCGATAACTCGATTACCCCGACTGGTAAAGAACGCCAGAGAAAACTCCGGCGATGGAAGGGGAAGGAGAGAAGGTAAAAAAAACGAGACGAAGAGGAGGAAAAGAGTTATTCGGCGCGATAGCTCATCGCGAATTGCCGCGGCGCCGATCGTTGCGACCAGCAGTTAGAGTACAGTTGTTACACTATACATCAATAGTCCGGTATGTATGTGTGTGTGTGTGTGGGTGCGCACTCGCAATGCTGCAAAAGCTTGGCTCGTTCACTCGCTAGATAAAGGTCTCCGTCGTACTCGATTCACCGACTTGAAAGTAACGAACGCGTTTCAGGCGTGGCTGGGTTCTCGAACGACCGGTATTATATCTTGAGGTTAAAAACTCGCCAAGTTACACAATATATTATATTCCTCGTCATTATTGTACCGTAAATTTTTTATTTTCGTAAAATTTACTCGAATTCACTGAATACTATAATACCTACGATTGTCGATTGAAGTCCAATCGATCTTTGACTTTTTCGTCTCTGTTTTAATAACGGAAAATGGCTGTGGAATCGGCGAAATCGCATTACGAGAATCGATGCCGATTTTCGTCATGGACGTTCGATGTAATACAGTAAACTCGACAGAGTTACGCGTGTTCAACGTCGCCTTTGGTACGTCTATGGCCCTATAATGGCTATTATAACAACGTATAAACTATTCGGCAGTGTATAATCTGTTAGTAATACTCGCAAATAGTATACAAACACACTGGTAACGAGTTTCCCGAGCAGAGCGGTACCACATATTGTGTGCGACATGATAGTTTTGGAAGCTTTCGATGTATGTATATATATGCAAAAGCTTTGAGTGGGGGAAATGTACAGTGGCAATACGAAGCAACCCAACCAGATACCCTTTCCCTTTATATACGCTCGGAAATTACTCTATGTATTTCACGTACCGAGAGGGCTTTGTGTGTACATCCAACAACTACTACACGAGCGCTACACGTGTTCAAAGATACGTGGTGTATAGTTTAGCCGGTTGGCCTCTCGCTGGGGTTACCCCACTGGTACGCTTAACCGGTAACACCGGTACATATCGTCGGATTTGTAAACGTCGGAGTGCGGACCGCGTATGCCATCCATAGGTAACGCATACCCCGGGATGGCAGCCAACAGCGAACAAATACCGATAGCGTACCCGAGACTCCTCCTGGACGATCGAATTACCCGATTACGCTCACGTACAGGCGTGTGTGCGCGAGCGCGCGTGTCCTCTTCCTCAAACTACCTCCGCGTTTGGTCCATCTAGCAGCTTTAGCAATACCATCGCTGTTGCTGGAAGCGAGACTACAGTGACGCTCGACAACCTTTGCTATCGATGTCATCGAAGCCCCCCTTTGAGCCCCGCGCTCGGCCAACTCTAGATATCCTGACACCGGCACTAATAGTTTCGACTAATAATTATTCCAACACGTGACGCTCGCGGATCCCTCGTACAAATTCAATTTCGTATCTGCATATATGAATATATATGACGAATCTATTATAGATTCATATGTGTATATACGAAGCGCCTTCTGTTATTCTATGTTGTGGTGTATTATTATAGCGGTGAAAGTTTTATTGTCGTGACTCGGAGAGTAGTATTTCTTAGTGCGCGTGATAACCTCGTGAGGAACTACATAGGTACCTTGTGGATAATAGAGGCCCATTGTACAGCCCCGTTGGGACGTTTCGTATCGTTCGTATATCGTATTCGGGCTTAACGAAGAAGCCAATTGTCAGATATATATATATATGCTTGTGTATGTATATACGAAACGCGACGATCTCGGTATTCGCATATTGCCCGCGAACTCTCGCCGGTATTGAGAGAGAATAAGAAGAAAAAAAGAAGAGAATGAAAGCAGTAAGTCAAGTAACTGGCCGAAGGAGAGGTGCTTCGAGAGGTTCACTCGGTCGGTGAACCTACAACTCGCCCGTACTACCATCCGGTCAACCCCCATCGACGGCCGAAGACTTTCTTCGGAGTCTCTCGAAGGCGCACCAACGTCGAACGACGGAGCTGCAATTACCGTTGGAGTTCGCTATGTGGGTAAGAGGGCGTATTTCTATAGCGGACGTTTCTATAGCACGATGAACCATGGATAAGTGGATATCTACGTATACGTACACTCGAAGGCACGAACTATAGTCCCCATTAACAACAGCGTATAATGATTGGTGATAACGTCAGACCACGTCGAATTCTCCGGGTTTACCCGGGAAATTGTGTTGAACGGTGAAAAATAACGTGTAAAAAAATGTTTTTAGCGTGCGAGGCAATGGTCACAAAAGTGGTAATGGACCGTCGATACGATGAAATAAATAATAATCAAATTAGTAAATAAATTCGATACAGTCTCGAGCGCTGATTTCCGCATATCACGTGCGGACGCCCGGTGTCGAGTTTCGTTAAAATATTCACCAGTCTACACTTCGAAAATCAGAGTTCGGCACACATTCGTTTATTGAATTACGAATTGAACGTAAACGATGGAAAAAAAATAATGGACACGAAAAAAAAAAAAAAAAAAAGACGAAATTGGAACAAAAATCAACTCACGATCCTCTAGTCGTATTTTACATGGAGTGTAACGAACATTTGAAAAAATATTGGTGGGCATTATGCAACGATCCATTAACGCATTTTCGTGCCTCTCGTGAATCCGACGCACCCTTGGAAACACGTTTTTTATTTAGCTGTTCGTATAGTTTTTTTTTTTGCTTCGTTCGTAATGGAAAATAATAAAAACGGGGTTCGCAAGAGGTGCGAACGAAATTACGAGGTTATGACCGAGCGCTCCGCCGGTTAATTATAATAGTCCGTCTATAACAGTAAAGTTTATACGCCAGAGGGCCCACTCTTCAGTTATTCAATATAAAGTCGTGTCACCGCAAACGAAGAATTGCTTTTTTTTTTTTTTTTTTAACCTTCTCGCGACGTCTGACTCTTTACGCCCTTTTTCTACTCGCGTTCGCCATTCGCGCGGACCGTAGAACTGCCCCGTTACGAGGCACTGACTCCGGCACTTATATTCATCGGAAACCCGTACAAACCCGCGAGGGCACAAAGCGAAGCGGTATGCATAACGGGTCCCAACAACTATACACTGTAAACCATTGGATGGTTTATAATAATAAATGTCTATGTAGTTACGCGGTGAGCGCGCGCGGGACAGAGCAAAGAGTTCGAAGTCGGCAACAATGGCACGTTGAAAGAAATCCCTTGTGGACGGGTTTTCCACTCGTTCACTCGCAAACGCAAACCGCCAGTCTGGTCTCCGATGACGTTGCAAGTTATTCGCTCAACGACTTACCAATACACGCATAAGCGAGCCAAGAATGTAATCCGGTATCAAAATACTCCGGATATACAGACACTTTCGTTCTCGTAGTGGGTTTCGCGAAACACATTTATACACTCAGTAACTTTTGAATTCACGTCATTAATAACTACAGACCGTTACATATATGTATAGTATACATATATATATGTAGATCTGGCCGCCTATACTTGAATACACATGTAGACCAGATGTATCAGCGTAGTTTGCGGACAACCGAAGCATATTCAAGCCGTTCTCCTCTCGACTTCGCAGGATTTATAGAACGAGCGTGAAACCTGCGAGGGAGAGGAGAGCGGTGGCGCGCGAACGCGAAAGCCTTGTGAATACATAAATATATATTTCCATGTAAGCGAAACTTTGTTTCATCGCGGTATACTCCGATGTTGACGGCGCATTGTCCTTTTCGTTATTATAACATTTCGTGACGATATTACGTATAATTGCGTTGAGAAATTTATACACAAGAATGAGTTACGATGTGGAAAATAATTGTTACGCGGCTCATGGGGGTGCCGCCATTCTTAAAAATTACAATTACAATGTTGCGGCATAATATTTGAATAAGGAAAATGAAATTTTTCGGCGAAACGGAAGCTATTCGGATGTTCCCCTTCATTTCGGTAGATGAAAGTATATATACATATATATATAGGTGTATAGATATATAGGTATATAAAAGGAGTATCGCCCGGGAGGCGAAGGAACCGAGATGAGAACATCGACCGGCCAGAAACTCCCGGTGGTCTCCGCGATGTTTCTCTCGTGATTCCTCCTTCTTTCTCTTATTCTCGTTCGTTGTACTACCGAAAACCGGTATTGGATCGCTCGAGGGTTTCGACTCCGCGCGTATAAAGACGAATAAAAGAAACGAAAAGAAGCAATACTCGAAAAAAAAAAAAGAAAAAAAAATCTTTGCGGTGGTCCGCTGTTTTTATCCTCTTCGGCTCTTCCTGGAAGAGATACGTTGCGATCGACGGGTTTTGCCCCGCCGTGTATACTTTTGGCTGAGAACTCTTTTCTTTAATTTCTGTACGAAACTCTGACGCAATATTTAAACGAAATGGAAGCGCACGACTCACAAAAAAAATAAATAAAATAAACACATTCGATCAAAGCTACTATTCCGATAAGGATTCTGAGATAAAAATAATATGGGAATATCGGACAAATATTCTTATCGCTTTTTTCTTTGCATGGAATTATTATTTCAAATGATTTACGAGAATACGCAGTTACGAGAGAAATTATGGGGCGGCTATTACGCGTATGTGGGTCATTTATATGCGTTTTCGTATTCTGTGATATTCCATGATCGTACGCGAATGCAGCGGCAGCAGAGTACCAGAAATAATCACCTCTACTGCGAGGGGTGCCGGGAGGGCTTACTGCAGTCGGTCTCTCTCGGTAGTATTCTCGACTATAGGCGCCGGAACCCGTGGTCGTCGTGGTTGCACTCGAGCTGCACTTTCCGACCATCGCCGTTTCAAGCTCGTTTCCTCACTCGCCCTCGGCTTCAGCATTATATGAAAGTTCGCCTCGTTCAATCCAGACGAAAGAACCGAACAGCATGTTCGTGGCGATCACGCCCCCTCCTTTTCCTTCTCCCCCCATTTCAATCGAAATAGCTGCAGTTATCTAGATGGCTATTCTTGAAATACCGCGAGCGTTCAGTTTCGTACTTTTTCGAGCAATCAAATGCGCATGTCGTCGACAATAGGTCATCACTTATAAATTGCAACGAATACGAAATTATATGTCTGAAAACTGGATCGATCGAATATAAATCGGTAATATGCAACGGAGGTCACAAGACTCTGTTTTATAAAAACATATACGAAATAAGATCAAATATAACAATTTATAAATGAATTTTTCCGAAAATGTAGAAGAAATGATATTTTCAGTGAAGCATTTTTAAATTTTTTAACTTTCGAGGGTTTATAACCCCTCGAGAACGGATGACGTGGCGAAAACGTCATACATTTTTTATCAGTCGTCTAGCTTTTCAATTTTTTTGTATGTCTGGAAATGATGACGAAACGAAATATTAAAATAAATTTTGTCGGGTAACTCAAACGTTAATTGTATCGTTGGTTGTCAAAAAAAATGCATTATTTGCATTCGTGTGATCAGCGGAAAAGACTCTCACACTTTTTGAAAAAAATGAAATCATTACGAGATTCGGTAATAATGAGAAATTCCGAAAGATTTATTTTTCGGCTCGAGTATTCGTCCGCGGCATAGAAATGAGGGCGATTGAGTTTCGCGTGTGGAGACTCTCGATATTCATGCTATGCATTCGATGCAATGGGGTTCGAAGGGGGCAAAACGGCCGTAAAACGTTCGAGATCCCAACTACCTTTAAATTATTACCGATCTTCGCGAGGGGGTTAAATTATTATCCACCGTAATTTTCGTCCATCGAATTTATTATTTTTGTCTGTGTACGTGAGCATAAAGGGGCGCATTGCATGTACACAAAGAATCTCGTACGTTTAACGTCTGCGCATGTATTAGAGCGAATTGTGTAGCGACGGCTTATTATTACCGTGCCTCGTACGCCGATTCATTCGGGAGTGCGTGCACGTGCGACTAGCCTACCTCTCTCGGTACCATAGCTCGACGCCATTCCCCCGAACAGCATCAGCACTCGTTTACACCCTCGTCACGTATAGATGCATTTAAAAGCCGCCGTTGCCGCTTCCCAAAAGCATCTCTCTCTCTCTGTGCCTCGTTCTCGACGTCGTCGCAATGCCTATACCTCGCAACTCACCCATACATAATACGCGACGATAAATTTGGGAGTATCGGGGAATCCCTGATTAATAATAGTCTCATAGCAACAAATTAACGAAATTATTTGACGATAATACACGAAATTTATTCCCGTATTTTTCAATTGCCTCTCAATTTATTTACGGCTCGATGAAACATATATCAGGTTGTTCATTTTTTTTTTTTTATAATCAACCATAATAAAACCCATCAGCCAAAATGTATCGAAATAATTGAAAGTATTTTTGTCGATTGATTTATTCGCTAATTGATTATTAAACGAGATACTGCAGCTATTCACAAAAAACTTCAATTCCATCGAAACGAAATTTTTTGTTTTTTTTTTTTCGGCCGTTACGAACGTCCTGCTTAATTTCGGGATAAAATTGATATCGAGTACACGTTAAATGAAAAAAAAAAAAGCATGCAATTTTGTACTCCGATTTGGGAAAAAAAAAATGCAATTGGCTCTATCGTGAATTCGGCACGTTTTTCCATCGACCGGCAACGACGCGAAACAAAAATTCTGTAACTCCAGCGATTACTCTATCGCGTTCATTTTTCCGCCGCGATCCCAAGTATGTCACGTACTTTATCCATAGCTCAATGTTTTTTTTTTAATTAAAATTTGCATCAGAATTAAAAGAAAAAAAAAATTATTTTCCCATTTACAAAAATGTTATGAAAGTTGAATAAAAAAAATATGGTTAAAGATTGGTTCTTTATGATAGTCTGACGCACCCTCAATATTATGAAAACAATTTTTCTATCTCGATGAAGTGAAAAGTGAAAAAAAAAAACAAATAAATATATATAACTCTCGACCAGCATGCAAAAAAAAAGTTAGTAGCTATGCCTCGTAGAGCAGCGAGTGTTCTCGTGACGTGTGTGCCGCCGTTGCTGCAAGCCGGTGGAATATTTCGGTGGGATGCACGTCATGCTCGCCTGTCAGAGTTTTTAAAACGCCGTCACCAACAATGTCCTGAGCCGGGGCCTGATGTAGCCCAACCGGAGATCGGATTGGTCTTCCACCCCCTCCGGTGACTTTTCTGTCACGGCACTCTAGTGCAGTGAACATTTTTCCCCAGAATAATTGGAACAACATCGTGTACGCATATCGCGAGTGTACAAAATATAGTTTTTTTTTATTTTTTGATTCACTGTAAAAAGTTTTTTTTTTTTTACCGCAACAACACTTCGCACCTCCGTGTGCATCCGTAATCGAATAATAATAACTAAACGGCTACAGGCTCCGGGATTGTCGATGGCAAATCTCGGCTTCGAAT